>OX382234.1:5990636-15990636 GCA_947507525.1 Apamea epomidion
ACATTTTGACAAGTTTTTGACATTTGTTTGTCGAGATGACATTGCGACTAGATTTTGAACGTTTTTAAATTACGAGAATTGGCCTTCAGATATGCAATTGGTTTTCTATTTTTTAATCAAAATTTAAAGAAAATTCTTTATTCAAATGGTGAAATTTACTAATAGAATCAATAACGATCCAAAAAAGTTAAAATAATAATCCTTAATTGCGGCGATACTCTGAAACGTACTTGATCCTTATACACTTTTGATGTGTGTACTTCAGTGGATACGTACCTTCCTACTAGAGTGAATCTACCTAAGTACTTGCCACAAGTTATCGTTAAGGAAAATAAAAACCACTGAAATAATCTTGGTATTTATTATTTTTATTCTCTTTAACAACACATACTCAATATTTTACAGAAACGTATATGACAATCAGAGTAGTAACATAGCAATAGGTTTTAGTATTTAAATGCGAATAATAATAATTCCTGCGTACCAATGTGATACCGCCAAAGAAAAGATTTCGATAAAGTCTTTATTTCAGTTTAATTAACAAAAACGAGATTTGTGTCCATAAAAACGATAAAATTGCACATGTTCTTGTGTAAAGCGCATTAACTAAATTTATTGCAAATTAACATTAACTTGAGTTAATTAAGCTATCACATATTCAGTAAAGTTAACAATAAATAAGTAACACGTAACATAATCACAGCAAAGTGAACATTGGCTAACAAAGAAAGTAGGTATTCATTTATCCCTAAAATCGATTATCAATTAGTGACTGAATTATTAACTTACACGATCTAATGAGATCTCATTATTTCCTAATACAAATAAAAACGTCCCTATGACGTGACAACTATCGTTATTCACAATTTTATTTACAAACTGACTAGAAAGTCCTCTAAGGAGTTATTTTTTGTTTACATCGTTTATATTTCTATCTCATTAATTTAGTCTTAATAGGTCAGCGTTCGGGAGCTGCTGTGACTCTGAAGCATTTGGCACATTCCCAGCATTATCAACTTTTTAAGACAGATTAACAGTGTTAACTTATTACTATTTTATTTTCTTCTGCTTGATAAAAATCTGAGTTTGCATCTGAAATTATAAATTCCCTAAACAGATCACCGTAAGGTGGCCGGTGAATTATTTATATCGAAATGTAGGTACAATATTTACACATTGATTTTTATGCGTTTGTGAGGCTAAAATCGCTTACATACAATAGTATAAATTTCTCACCTAACAATTACGTTAATTTTAAGCATATGAGTAACAGTGTTTAAAATTTATTTTATGTCTATATAGTCCAGCTTACAGATAAAAGTCGAACGAATTTTCGAATGTTATCGTGATGTCACAAAGAAGTCACACATCGTATACAACGGTTTACAAAAGACATCGTTACCCAATACTTAGTAGAACACAAATACCTGTCCGGAGGACCCACACAGGACACGGACACGCTGTACAGTTATACATAGCACGAAACTATTTAGTCCCTCACAAAATATCATGCAGTCATTGTCTTTGTTTAATATCTTTGGTGAGTAGCTCCGACACTGCTTCCGCACTACCACGAACACTAAATTGTACTAAATTCAAGAGGTCTATTATCAATATCACTGATAAGCTCCGCCGAGGGCACTCAAGTTGTTAACTACAAGTTCACTGTCGCTCCGACTCGGCGGCGCTCTGTGAACCTTAAATGGGTGTAGGGAGCACTGTGAAGTCCTGAAGTGCGTTTTTCACTGTTTCGTAGATGGGTCGGTTTTCGTCAGGACAGTAGCCGTCGGGAGAGCAGAGCGTCTGCAGCTTGGTGAGGTAGGAGTCGAAGTTGTCGTGCGCCGGCTTGTCGCCGGGGCCGGGCGGCGGCGGCGCGCCGGGCGTGCCGGCCGCGCTCACCGGCGCCGTGCCGCCGCCGGGGATCCTCACGTGCTCCAATAATGTGATCACATTGTTCCTCAGACTCTCGTAATACTCATTCAGATTATTGTTACGTGATATTAACGTCTGGTTCTCCTGAAACAGCAAGCAACAATTCAAAATCCTAAATCTTTCGTCCTGAAAGCTCAAGCAAAACGGGCAAATCATAAATTTTGGACTTGAGTGGCTACTATTAACGATAGTGGTACCAAATTATAAAAAGGTGTTGGTACTCACAAATGTGTGATGTGTTAGTAGCACTCAAAGTTGGATGTTTCGAGCCATGACAGTACCATCTAAGTTATCAGACAAAAATTTTGGGTTAAAATCTTTCATGAGATGGATGAAGATTTTTAGCTCATGGTTGTATCTATTTTGGGGCGCCTAAAAGCCAAGAATTTGGAACAAAAATAAAAAAGAAGTGTTAGGTAGTAAAAATGTTATGAGAAATTATTTTGTATGTTACTTACCCTATCTCCATGTGAAAGATGCGTCTCCATAGCGTTGATATCTGATTTGAGACGCATCATCTGTGACTCTACGCGCGCGTTCTCTCGCTGAAGCTCCGTAATCTCCTGTTCGAGGGTCATCAGATCCTCGCCGTTCTGTCCCGTCTGCATATTCATCTCCATCCCTGAATTCCAGAACATTATCTGTAGTAAGTTTGTGGATCTTAATCATATGTTTTTTTTTGTAGGAGAAAATTTCAAGTCGCTAATCGGGGAGATAATATTTTACTTTATAAATTATTGGTTTGCTTAGTAAATTCTAGGGGAAGGCTTGAACTGATTTAACAATATAATGAAATACACACCTGTATAAGGCTTTGGGTACAACGGTGTGATATCGTCCGGGTATTTGGGCTTTTTTGGTTGTGGTGTGGGCGTCGCAGCTCCGGCCACCGGGCACCCAGACAGCGAGCGATGCGTTAGAAACGATCCGTTGATGTGTCCCGATCCGTCGCAGCCGGGCGTCGGGCAGTTCACTCCGTCGAACTTTATAGCCGAGGCCGCCGCTGCTACCGCAGCTTTGTGTTGCTCCACTGTGCCACCACTTTCAAGCACTCGCATTTTATTGCGGTTCGCGATCGGGCACCCCGAGGCACTGGGGAACGAAAACCAAGAATATTAAAACACGAACTATTTTCCACAGGCACACACTACTTATAGGTACTATCTACACTATACACAAAACATCTACTTTCCACTGAGAATCAGTCTTACCTTCGATGTGATAAGAATTTCCCTGTAGCGTGTCCAGATCCGTCACAGCCCGGTATAGGGCATCTAAGCAGCGTGGAAATAACCAAGAAACTTATTGGATTACAGAAGAAATGCGGTTATCTTTAAATACTTCTTACAATAGTTCGTACTGAGTTGGAAGGTCAGAGGTATGAAAGCTATGCACGTGTTTGTTGTAGAACTCCTAGAAATTCAATGCCGCACATAAATTACGACAATACATTGAATGTAATTAGTTGGAGCCAGCTCAGATGTCGAGTGTCGTATAACTATCTGTGATTACAATAGTAATAACTGCAGTAAATTACTTACTCGTGTAAGCAGTTTTCTGTTTAGTAAATAAGTTGTCTATTGGCATTATTGTTACGAACTTTGTATTTAGATATTAGTCAAAGGTAATGCTAAAAATATAATTTTTAATGTGTGAGGAGAGGAAATAAGTAAACCATATTTAGTTTGATTGTCTACTCCTAACTGGTTTTGATAGAAAACCCCAGATGTCTAAATGTTTAATAGTAGCTTTATTTACCCGACCACGACTATAATTTTAATAAGTTAATGTTAAATTGCACCCAGCACCATTACACAGAATCAGATGAGCAAATGGTGAACTCACCTCAGTGGCTCGGAGTCCTGTCCGTCTCTAGGCTTGCTCTTGGGCTTGTTAGCTCTGGGGCAGCCAGAGAGGGAGCGGTGCGAGGAGTAGTTGCCGGTGACGTGTCCGGAGCCGTCGCAGCCGGGCGTCGGACACTTGAGCTCCTGCGAATGCGGCTGGAGCTGCGAGCGGTCGGCGCGCGGACAACCGGACAGGCTGCACATAAACAGACTGCTTACAATGGCGTGCCAGCGCAGCGTACTGTAGCTTGCAGCGGCTCGCATAGTGGACATGGCACTCGCTGGATTCTTGTTGACAGACACAATTTGGAAGCCATCTAGCCCTAGATTTTGGGACTAAACCTTTGCTGGGCTGGATGCATTTTACTACATGGTTCGAGTCAAATCTTTTATTTCAAGTTGGTAACTTCAAACATCTGAAGTGACTGAAGCGACGACGGACTATTACAAGTCTATACTTTCTGTAAGTTATGGTAATAAATGGCGAATATGTCTCTTAGAGACACTGTTGTAAGTAATTCGGTGTGACACGTGGAACAGATGTTGTGAACGAGGTCCTTAAATAACTGTTAGGTACCTAAGTAGATTCTTTTGTACAGCGTATAAAGTCATCAATACCAAATAATATGGCCGCGTGTGTACCAGTGTCCAACTGTGTCCGTATTAGGGCATCTAGAACTGGTTCCGCGATAGTATTTTTATAAAGTGCCTGTGTGGTGGAACTATGTTCTAATTTAGTACCTAGGTTCTTTAATTTAGTACTAGCTAGATAGATTCTTATTCCTATGTTAGCGTGTCTTAGTCTGTTAGATATTTCATCGAAGTCAGAAATTATGTAAAACGTACTATTTCGTCTAACGTCTATTTTGATGGCCCTTGATGCACTTTAAATGATCATCGATTTCGTAAGAAGGTACTTTCAGTACTTTGAGTAATGAGTGTGTGTCAGTGTTCGAATACTTAGGTAATTGCTTGTTCTAATTTCTATGAGTAGATAAAAACAATTTAATGCAAATAACCTCTTAAATTTAATCCGTTACACACTAAATGTGTGAAGTTGCCCATTACTCCTAATTAATAATGTTTTTTAATGTGTTAATTAAATACACAACTACGCGTTAAAACGTCGAGTTTCGAATACCGACCTATTTTCCTATTGTAGGTAGATACAAATAAATAATCACGTTAATAAGAGACTCATATTTAATTAAATTCTGTATAATTATACAGAATTTAAGAGTTTTTGGTTATAAAGAGGAATGCTGGTACCTGGAGAGCAGCCAGATGTTGAGATCCTCTTCAGGTGCGATACTCTTATAATAGGTAGTAGGTAAGTATGGTATAGTCGAACTTATAGAGAATTGCTTTACCATCCTAAGCCGGGTTTCATACAGCACCGGATACCGCTTTGGTGTGCGGTGATGCGGTTTTTAAATTTGTTTGGGACCGCACGGAGATGCGGTGTCGGTGTGTTATACCTGCGGTTTTTGGATCCAAATAAAGGTTCTACAGACAAAGTTCAAAATCGTAGCACCACACACTGGAGCGGTGTCTGTTGTAGTGTGATTACCGCCTAAGGTTGGATGTCATTTGCACATCATTAAAAGACAGGGTCTACTTTTGCTTTTAAGACCAATATGACAGATAGTTCAACGACAGTGACGTTTCAACTTACTAGGAGTTATATTTCCTCAAAGGTGCAACTCCACGCAGCAGCACCTACTAAGGAGCCATGACACAAAACATTAGGAAAGTGGCATCCCACACACAAAATAATGTGAAAAAAAAAAAACATTTAGCGTTTATTTCCTATTAAGAAGACCTGAAATACCTACTTTAAATAATTATGCGTGGTTAATAAAGTTATTCCCTTAATTGATTCATTCAGATAACAAATTGAACTTATAGTATGACGATTATCTACTTTTGTTTGTAAACAAACTCGTAACAACCCAATGTTTGCAGTTAGCACGAGCGAATCATAAAACAAATTCAGATATTTTCACTTAAAACTTATTGCTACTTATGCTACATAATTATATGAAATAAACTCCATTTTACAATTTATGGGTAATCGTAAAAATAGTTTGGTTGGCTTGGCTTGCATCTGCTAGTTTAGTTCTAACGCATTTGAATTTAAATTTAGAACACACACGGACATTTCCATACTTCGAATGTCCATAAATAAAAGTGTTTTTGTGATGTGGCCTGACCTCATAATGTAAAAACTTTATGGAATGTTTTTTTCTATTGGTGACAAAACTAGGATGCATAGGTGTATATCATAATGGTCAGAAGTTTTTACCTAAATACCCAGCACCCTGCGCTCCATAACTAAATTAATTAAAAAAAACAGTCAGGCTAAAGTGGGAGTGGGACGTTTCACAAATGCACCCGGAGAGACGGGCAAAGATCGTCACTCACTGGACGCCTGAGGGAGGACAGGACATCGCCGTCGAGGTAGACCACGGCAAAGTTGTGACGATCTGATAACGTTTGCAGGGCCAACATGGCCACAGGGGGCCTAAAAAGGCCACTTTTGCAGAATCATAATAGGATAACAATATGAATCATATTAAAAACCGTATGGTCACAAACTGACAATTCATAATATGATCTGTGTGCAATTCATATCACAATGAAATAACATTTAAGCTGTAGAAATAAAAAATAAAAAAAACAATTTGATTAATAAAAACTGTAATGAACTATTTACCGATAAAATTACGGTTTTTATTTTTTTCACGCGGCAATGTTTACACCCAATATGAAATGAAATTTTATGAAAATTAGAGGAATTGCTAATGATCTGCTGGGAATTCAGGAAATGAATAGCTTTTAGAGGTATTGCTTAAAGTGGCCTTTTTAGGCCCCCAGTTCGTACAAGACGGGAGGTTCGGAAAGATAAGGGGAGGTCTTTGCTCAGCAGTGGGACACAATAATAGGCTAGCAAAAAAAACCAGCACATTATGATGTAGAATATTTAGTACCACCATAATTTCCTCATCTTGAAAGCACGCAGTCAACCTCGATAACAGTCTTAGCACTTTCAACAACCATTAAAACTTCACTAAGGTTGAAACTATCTAACATTGATCTTGAAATATTTTTACGACGTGTGACAGAAAATATTATAATATTTTTTACACATACGGTGTAAACTAATTACGAGGTAAACAGTATATATCTACCTTATGACTCACAAAATACTGTCTTACCTATATTTCTAGGTACAGAAAGGTACAATTTTGTTTTCGTCGAGAAAATATACTACTAATCGATATGTAGGTAGAGCTACGTGTATTAAGATTCTTAGCACATATGTCTTTGCTAATGCGCTAATTGATAGAAAGGCTTCTGGCGAACCTTAATACAGGTTACCATGTAACCTAGCTAGGACGCAAGATTCAATTCGTTTGTAACTCTTAATGATTTTTTCCTAAATTGTAAAATTATATTTATAGTAACAGACTGTATGGACCACACTTTTTGAGAAAATAAAAATAAATAAAAAAGGCAACATTTAGAGGTACCAAAGTAGGTAGTTGAGTTTAGTACCTAGATTATGAGAGTACATATAAAAAAAAAACTCAATTAACTAGTTATCTACTAGTTAAGAGGTAGCTACTTCTTACCTAAGTACCTAGTTACTCTCGTTACGTTATTTACCCATAAAAAATGAATCTTAAGTATTATCCTACTTATATTTCTGAACCTGTTGTTTGGATGACTATGAATGAGAAAAAATGCCTAAAACATTAGCTCAAACATCAAAGTATAAAAATATATTCTATGTCCGAAGAGATTTGAATGTGAAATCTCTTCGTGAAGCATTTACATAGCTATTAGCATATAGGCGCGACATTGTTCTGTCATTGTTTATGTACTAATCTTTTGAAAACAAAAGTGGAGTAACGAATTCACGAGGCAGTATGTCATATGTACCTATGTATGTCAATAAAGATGCAGGCGTCCTACGTATGCTATCACGTCGAAGACTGCTTCATAAAAACATACCTTATCATATATGTCATAAGATTTCAAATTGATAAAAAAGGTCTAGCACCGATTGTAACGGTTGTGTATAATGTAATTTTTATCAGCTTGGCGATAATAGATATTTGAGTCTATGTATTGCGGGTATGTTCCTTACGTCGTAGCCGTAGTAAAGGCTACGTCTCCACGTTTTCTTTATCACCGGCTTTTGTTTATTTAGTTTGTATAATTATTATTTTTAATTATTTACACACACAACAAGAAACACGCAGTATATTGTTAGTGTAACAAGGCGTAAAACAATGTTATAGCACGATCTGTGACGAGGAATATTAATAAAGGCATGCAGTTAGTTTGCATCAAAATCCCGTGGGACGCCGCCAATTGGCGCGGAAATGCGCAAATTGTCGCTCAGGGGCGCAATTGTGGACGCTCTACTTAGCCGTACAAACGTAAAACATCGAACAGTCTTTGTTTTACATAGTTTGGAAACGAATCATAACATTCTACTTATAAAAACTTTAAGAAAGAATACAGCGGGTTTATTAAACTGTATCTAATCATCTGACTTGAAGCCACGACTTACGAAACGTTTAAATATTTTACAACAAAAGTTACGCGGTAATTAAAAAAAAAACAATTTTAATATTCTACAGAAGCAGTTCCATAAAAAAGTCTAATAAAGAGAAAAAAGTAATGGTTCGATGTTAAAAATTTGCACAGCCGCATATTGCAACTGCGAATTCGTATTCTGCGAGTGATTGCCGCTTGCCTGCGGTGCGTCGCGAAGTTGCCAGAAATGTGTCCGGAGCCGTCGCAGCTCTCGACTGGACACTGGATGAGCTCCCTCGACTCCCGTATCCGGTAACTCAGTTTCCCATAAAAGTCGTCGCGGTGATAGCTAGCGTGAATAAATAGATACGTAACAGTATTGAAAAAAAAAAAACAAAAATAACTTGTTAAAAATAAAAGAAACTTATAAAAATATTATTCAAGGTCTTACAAGTTACTGTTTCCCGTAATTATTGAAGTCATTAACCCAACGAAAATATATAATAACACAACTACAGAAAAGTTTGTAAACTAAAAACTTTGCCTCCAAAAATGTTATCTAGTACGTGAAGCGAAGTTTTTGAATGTTTACAAAGTTGGTATTATTAGCTACTCGCTGTTGTGTTTACGTATTGGATGATAGGAAAACTATAAAAAGTTTTTAGAAGACGACAAAAGTGATATAACATTTTTTGTTCTTACCTATTTCGCCGCATATCTGCGCCGTCGTTAATATTAACGGCAGGAAAGTGGCACAAATATAATTTAAAGTGTGTGTATCTTATCGTTCGTATGTAGTTTATCTGGTGTGCGCGCAGCTCGCACGGCGCGCCTGCGCGGCCGCCGCCGGTATATTTAGACTGATCCACCAAGTGTGACTTGTGTTGCGATCGAAAACTTGCAATAGAATTATTCTAACCTAAAATAACTTCACGTTGTATTCATTACCTATTCTTAATGAAAAAATGCGCTACGTGGGATATTCGAGCAAGTTTTAGAGACATGTGCTATTTAGGTGTTGTTAGTGTATTTTATTGGTATAATACTTAAAAACTGTTTTAGGAATCCTTTAACTGCTCTTTCGTCTACATTATTATCTACATCAATGCTATTTTTGTTCATACTTCATTGTTTTAGCATTATTTTCCGGGTTATTGTAGTCTGTTGCATGTTTTCTGTTGATATGTTTTAAATTATCCGTGGCAATTGTTGACATTTGTAAATGTCAAATACATAGTACGGTAGATATAGCCTTGGTGATATAATGTGTAATACGAAGCTCATAAACGAGTAAACACTTACGTTACCTATTTTCCCATTTACTTATAAATGCATTGTATTCTGCAGCGATATAAACGCCCCAACTTTTATAATTCATTGACGTTAACACATCGCGCCACACACTGACCCGTGGTGAAATAATGAACTAAATATAAATGTACTGAATTTAACGCACCGGTATTTGCCTAAGCGAGCAACTGCAGCGCCACCGCGATATGTCAAAATGTACGGCCATGTACCTACGTAGTAAGTAAATGTTATTTAAATTAAATGCGAAAATAAATCTTTAAATCCCTACAATTTTTATTTTCAATTTAAATCACTTCTCATATAGTAGTACAAATGATAAAGCATCACACATAATCATAAAAACTCTCTGCGTGTATCCGAACGCATCGTGCAGAATACGGCCGCTCACGCTCACCGCTCACGGCTCAAGGCAGCCAAGTGTTCAGTGTTAAATGTTTTCACTTACGTCACTCATTTTGTGTCGATCAACAAAAGAAAACACGTTATGAATTCAATACGAGAGCGGAGCACACTTGTGCAACAGCTGCGAAAGGGTCTTTTATATTATTTTTTATTTGTAAGATGTTGGTACAATTAATAATAATGTACATTGTACGTACAGACAGTACTGGCTGAACAGACGTGTCTCCTTGGCTACTTGCAAATATTGACTAACATTTTAATTTCGTAATCCGAACTTGTAGGAGTCTCATCAAAATATTTTGAGTGGGTAAAACTCTCTTCATTAGGTAATGGTACTTAAATCACTAATCAACTGTTTTAGAAATTATATTTTTACGGTTCTTGTTTTGGTAGATATTTATAACTTTCATACTGCACTGTAGGTGTAGGATATAATTACTGTGCTGTAATTTCCGGACGCAGATGTAATGTGAAAAGAAGAAGATGCTACAGGTAACTTCCTAATATTGGAGTGCCTAGTTTGGTATAAAAAGTTAAATAGAAATACCGGAACTAATTTTATTTCGTCCCATAAACAATAGAATAAAAAAATAAAAAATATATGGTTCCCTGCTCTCTATGCAAATGAAAACGTTAGATTTGCGACCTTATTGTTAATAAGCCCCTAGTGTCAATATTGTTTGACCAGGGTCATGAAACGTTACCCCGGGGGGTTTGCGTTAGCTGTTTCTCTTACTCCGCGTAGTAGACTAAAGACCAGTAGTACCTCACCCTCGTTCACACGCTCATCTTACTATATTTTATGACGCATTATGCATTGGTTTAGTAGTTAGGTAGGTATGGTGATAGAACCAGAATAACGAATAAGTAATATTAATGTGAGAAACCAGAGTTTTGGTACAGATGTACTAACTTATTTTGTCTAATCAGTCAGTTGCCTGCTGTTGCTATCCAGCAAAAAGTTGATGATAAAATCATACTGCTTTCACCAACCTCCATGACTGTTTCCATTCCACAAAGCAATGGTAATTACGTAGGGTTACCAGTTTTCTCACAAGAATCCGGTGGGTCACCTGCCTAACCTAGACTTGAAGCTGAATATTTAAGTATTTACACGGAGCGACTGCCGTCTGACCTCCGCAACTCATTAGGGAAAGGAAATATAAATAATCTTATAGCTAGTCCTATTTGTTATCCTTCTGCTTCAGCCTTCAGGATCTTGAGGCGACTGACACAGTCCGAACAGATTCTGTCTAGGGACTCCCAGATTAAAAATCCGAGCGCGTTTTTTGCTGGGAGCCTGTCCGGCTTGTAATGTTTTCATTACAGTTTGGACTATGTAAGTTTATCTCCAAACCATTATGTAGGCTTGAATGTCCTGTTATGCTTAATTGAAGTCTTTGACGACCGATAGCCATTGGCACGAGTGTCACCAGCATAACTAGTTTTAAGCATCTGTTTGGTCATCCAAACCTATTAAATCTCGAAGAAATTGGTCTTCGTCCTGTGGTCTTTGGCCACGTATCTCTTGTCGGGACGTTATCGTATTTATATTCACCTGCTATCTTTGGGCTTGTCGTGCGGGGCGTGCGGGGGTGGCATGTAGCACGGTGGGGAGTAGGGGGGTGCGTGTGGGGGGTACGCGGGTGGCGGGGGGTACGCCCCGCACTGGTACTGGTAGCCGCCGTAGCCCGCCGCTGCAGCCGCTGCGGCGTAGTCTGGCTGGGCCAAGCCGTAGCCTGCGACTGGGTGTGGACTGACGCCGCCGTAACCTATGGGATGGGATCGTGTTAGTGGCAACTGTATAATGCTTCTTTAACTCAGTGACTGTACCCTGCCTAGTACCCTGGAGGTCTAACCCACGCTTATTGTTGTAGTCGTAATATTGAAAACTTACCCATGTATTTTCAGTCGACTCTAAGTTTTGGTTGTAAATACATCAACAACAAGATATTATGTCTATCGGTGCTCTTTCGTTTTCTGATGAGCACCGTAATGAATCAAATATATCGTAATTATTATTTCAACCCCCACGAGATCGCATGAATTATAATTATTCCGAAAACCTCGCGAGGCAAACTTTTGTGTACATTATAAAATTACTCCCACTCATGTTTTACCCACGGCGTGGTATACAGTACATGCTGAGCGCCGTGAGAATTCAGTAGCTATTATAAATTTTAATTAAAGCTTCGTACACAGTGATCCACAAAAACCGCGGTGTACACTGGCATGTAACCGCACCGTGCGGCGCCGGGCCGCCCGCCGGCACTCGGCCGGATTACCGACGTCACCGCGCGTGTACAACGCATGGGGAGTGATTACCGCGGTCGCGTTTTAATTTGTACGACGTGTTTAACGGCACCAATGTGTACGAGTCCTTACAAGGGGGTAGAATGTAGCCATGTAGCGAATATCGGGCATACGATAGCTCGTATAAAGGATTACATTAAAACAAAATGAGGGAAGAAAATTGTATGCTCTCATAATAATTTGCGTAATGAGTTCTTACCGGCGGTGTCTCGATGGTAAGCTTCTAGGTATGGATGGCTGCCGCCGCTGTCGGGCGTTGATTCTCGACTGTAGGAGACTCCACCGGGGAAGCCTCGACTGTTAGGAAAATAAAGACTTTTAATTCATATTCAAGTATTGAGTATATTATTAACATAAAACCTATTGAACAAATTGCCTCACCTATGTGGTAAACGGGAAACGCTAAGGT
Organism: Apamea epomidion; assembly: GCA_947507525.1. Lineage (NCBI taxonomy): Eukaryota > Metazoa > Arthropoda > Insecta > Lepidoptera > Noctuidae > Apamea > Apamea epomidion. The sequence goes on from OX382234.1 coordinate 6,003,396, forward strand.
CGAGGGTCTGGCCCTGCGGACTGGGCACCTGGGGGCTGGCGGTGAGCTGAGGCGAAGCTCCCGGCTGCGGGCTGCCTCGGGCGCCGCCCCCGCTGCCACCACCGGCGCTTGTGTACACCGGCGATGCGTATGGACCCTGTTATGAAAATTTATTTAGTTTGGGCAATTAATTTAAAAGGGCCGATTATGTTTTGTCTAGTCCTTTTTATTGTATCTATTCTCACCTGTGGACTACCACTAGAAGTGGAAAGATCTATGGCGGGGCGAGGGTCGCGGGGGTCCCGGGGCGTGGGGCTGCGGGGCCGCTGCGCCTGCGCCGCGGCGATCTTCACCGACAGGTTGATGGCGCTGAACCCGGGCGGGACGCCAGGGCCCATCGCCGCCACACCACCCACGGCACCCACGCCGCTACCAGCCTCGTAGTGGTACATTGGTCTGGTGGACACGGCCAATTTCGATAATTTCGCAGGAGGTAAAATTAAACCGAAACTCTACTAACGAACTGTCTTTAGCAATTAGCTTTCTAAATCTCATTAGAAATATGTTAGGATCTAGGCATCCCGTTTACCACATAAGCGTTCGACACTGGTTGTTGGTGACCTACCTAGGGTATATGGGTCCGGAGCTGGTCTCCTGTTCGGACTGGTCTGTTTTCATGGGAGTGGGGAGGTGGGGGTCGTGGTAGCGCTCTTCCTCCCAGCCGTACGGCCGCTGCGGGCACTGCGCGGGGTCGTAGCGCTCGAAGGCCGGCGCGCCCTCGTAGCACCGCGACTCATAGCCGTACCGCGCTTCGTTCATTTGGCTACGAACGGAATTATGACGTCAGTTTTCGTGAAGGCACCAAAATGAATCACTATACATTCTAGCCTACTGAGCTCCCATGTTTCGTGCCTTGCAGACAGCGAGAAAATTTCACATTATTTGGAATGTTTCCAATTGCATCAATTCATCGGTATAATGCCTACTGTGCAATGCATGATCTGTGAAATATAGAAGTTACTACTGTAAACAAGACTACCTAATAAGACATGTAACGAATGTAATTACAATTATGAACGCTCACTAAATTAGCCTTGAACTTAACTACATAACAGCTTCATTACATAACGGTAGGTACCTACTAATTTATGCACATACTCGTACTAATGAAATTAATTAATATTGTATGTCTGAAAATGTAAGTTTACATATATATATAGAGTAAGTTTTATGTTTATTGAAGTTATGAAATTGTCCTAGTGTCTAGTCGCTTTTTTTCAGAAGCTTACGTTTAGCAGTGGACAGCAATAAGCTCAATTAAATCCTTATCGAATTATCAAAGCTCACTGAAGTATTGCAAACTTGGTTGAATTTTTGTCACTGAATAGGCTATTTTCCTAAAAAAATCTAATTATTCCGTCAGTTAGATTATCAAATAATATTGAACCCGTATTTTTTCTTTTGTCAATTATATAAAAAAATATGAAGATATCGCCCGTTAAAGTTCCGCGTGACGTCGCGTTTTATCTTTGTCATTTTTTGTTTGATTGACAAAAGAAAAAATACGTGTCCATTATTTTTCGATACTCTAACTGATGGACTAAATATAATTATTTTATTTTTACCCAGGCAACTACCCTATTATACAGCATTAATGACAATACCAAAGAAATTAATTATTAATTAGCAGGTATAAATGCATTTGAAAGTTAATTGGGCAGGAGAATGATGATGATAATGAGAGATAAATGCTTTCCGATTTTCCGAATATCTTTCTACTCGAAATGCTAAAAATGACATGTTTTCTTACGGGCAGAACTAACGTCAAGGCAATTAAAACGCCTAGTTGAAACCCGCTGTGAAATCTGTCTCGGTCTTCTGTTAGTTAGAATTGCATACCATGTTACTTGTACGTTTAGGAATTATGTGTACCTAAGTTAAATAAATTAATGAAATATTATTTACCTGTACGACCTCACATGGTCATCCGGCGGCCTTTCATAGGGAGACCTCTGGTCGGGCGGCGCGCCGTAGCCGGCGTGGCGCGTCTCCATGGTTGGGGAGTCGCGCTCGGGCTCGCCGGCCTCACGCTTCGGCACCAGCAGGTCGGCGGCCTCTCGCTTCACGGCGGGGCTGCGAGGCGATGCCTCGCGGTCTCGGGATATGCTGCCCGAGGAACTGGCGACGCTTTCCTGACTGATTGCGATGGGAGGCTGCGAGATTGAACTGTGGGATACTGGAGAGAGTAGGGAGTTGTTAGAAGGTGTTGTAGATTGAAAGAGGAGAAAGGGATCTGTGATAGTAGACAATGCAGTCTCTCAAAATGTTGTTTATTTGTCAACCGGACAGGGAGCGGTGTGTATTTCGGTTGAGCGGACTACTATGTCACATTGACACTGTCTCACCTGAGGGTCTGGCTTTCTGTGACCCAGCTGTGGGGCAGCCAGACAGGGAGCGGTGTGTGCTACGGTTGAGCTGACTACTACGTCACACTGATGCTGTATCACCCGAGGGTCTGGCTCTCTGGGACCTAACGGCGGCTTTGCGTGCTGCGGTTGTGGGGCCGTCGGGCAGGGAGCGGTGTGTGCTTTGGTTGCGATGACTACTACATCGTCTACGTCACAATGAGGTTGTCGCACCTGAAGGTCTAGCTCTCTGTGACCTAGCGGCGGCCTTGCGCGCCGCGGCTGTGGGGCAGCCGGACAGGGAGCGATGTGTACTTCGGTTGGAGCTGACGTGGCCGCGCCCGTTGCACCCCGGAGTGGGGCACTTCAATATCGTCTCGTGCAACGCCAATACTGCACAATGACGTCATTTATCAGCAAAGTTATTCAGTGCATTTTAAAGAACAAATTAATACATAAGTTGAAAATAAGAAAAGAACGGCAGATTTAAATTGTTCTCATTGAATGATCCTCTCCTGTGTGTCTCTCAAATAAAGAAGTATAAAATATCGTATCATGTTGAGTGAGATCTTGATTAAATTGACACAGTTGAAAGTTGCTCAGTATTAATCGAATGAGATCATAAATAATGACTTCTACCGATAACATCTTAATTTCACTTAATATTGCAACAGATAGGGTTAATCTTTAATAGGAACAACATAATCTGCAAACTGCTACCACTGACTTAATACAAAAACAGCTAAAAATATCGCTAAAATCAAACAAAAGAGAACCAAAATACTGAAACTACAGAATACACTGAACAAAATATAAGAATACACTGAACAAAATTTAAGACAACATCGCTAGAACAAAATGTACGCAACTCAAACGATGAAGCTGTATCATTGTTAATCTTAGTTCTACTTACTCTCCGGAGTGACTTTATCCTTTCTTGGACATCCTGACAGACTGGAGGAACAAATCATCATCAGTTTTGCGATACTTCATAAGTATACATAACATAATGTAAGGGAAATGAAGGTTTAGTAGTACCAACGAGTTAGATTGTAAGAATGTAGTTGTTTTACATAAAGTATGATAGTGATCAGAGGTCTAAGGAAAGCGTTTGTCTTTTAGTCAAATCTGTACCCGTAAACTGTAGAAAATAATGATACTGGCACTATGTCATGGTATTATGCACTCAGTGTTTCAAACGCCCCGTGTTTATAGACAGAAACACAGTTCGCCCATATCGGGCCTACATCTGTTGATTCTGCCGAGCTACTCGTATACTGAAAATCATTGAATCATCGACTCACCTCCTGTGGTGAGTGTATAGGCCAGTGACGTGGCCCTGCCCATTGCACCCGGGTGTGGGACACTTGTTGCCTTCTGCGAACAAATCGAGCGGTGCACAAATTAGTGTTTTCCTGATGAGCGGGTGGGGGCGTGCGCGCGCGATCGATACGGACGGGCGTGCCGCGGCCGGGGCGTACCTGCGCGGCCCCGCCCCGCGGCCCACCCACCCCACGCACAACTTAAAAGAAAAAATAAAGAACGCCAAGCGGCTGCGCGCGGACTACCAATTTTTCTTTCAGGAGTTGCGGGGCGGCGCGCCACGCCCCGCCCACCGCCTGTCCTGACCCGTTTTTATTGCTCGTCGCCCTGACATAAACCCAGCTATCGCCCAGCAACACGAGGAAAACGCTTAGGTATTTTATATACCTACGTTATAGACTTAGGTGGGAGTATAACCTTATTGTGACCGTTTTCTACTAAATTATGGAGACGTCTTACAAATGAGAGATGATTTGTTGCCAGCTTTTGTTGCGAACTCGATTCTGTATGTAAGTAAACCTATCAGCTGGCGCAAAATGCTTTAAAAGATAACACCGAATGAAGACTAGACAATTCAGTTGTATGGTAATCAATTATTGTTTTATTAGAAGTGAACGTGTACACAACAATGCAATGTTACATGACAGCTGTAGTGAACATCGACCCGGCTACGTTATAAGATATCGCGAGACGACCTTGAAACAAACTTGGAGTTAGTTCATAGCGCGGAGTTGGTATGTTATGGCCAGGTCGTTAAGAAAGTTTGGGTATCGTTGTTTGAGGAGAGTGCGGCGGTACCTCGTGCCGGCGGGGACAGCGCATTGAGCGGGCGCGAGTCGCGCGCCGGCTGTGCGGACGGCACGGCACGCGCCTCCTGCAGCGCCGTGGCCGCGCGAGACCCCGCGCCCGCCGGCTGCAGCACCGTGTACTGCTTCGAACCTTTGTTCTCTTTCCTGTCGTGGTCGTTCGAGTATCCTCCAAAAGGTTCACTCGGCAATGAAGAATTGTGAAGCCTATGCTTAACTTCGGCGGGTGGCTTGAAGGCCGACTGCGAGGAGTACGGCAACGCTGCCGTAGCCGCCTTGTAAGCGTTGTATAACGACTGCTTGTTTACAGAAACCATTTCACCTTTTCGTTTTGGCTTAATATCTCTGTCGTCATCGTATTTATCATCACATCTGTCTGACATATCTATTTCTAGTTCATTGGAAGACGAATCGACGAGCTCGTCGAAATTAGGTGCTCCATACTGAGTGGATTGTCTACTGAGTCTGTCGTAATCTTCGCATTTTTCTATTTCTATTGTTATGAGGTTAGTTTTGGTTTCGTGATCATTGATAATACCATTCATGTGTTGAGCTTGATGATGCGTGGAGAAACTTTTCTGAGACATGTCGGACGATTGTGAAGGGGAAGACGGGATTTTCTCTGATCGTTTATCATCAAATAAGTTTTCAAACCCGTTAGCATCTTCATTTTCGTCACCACTATGTGCTTGTGGTGGTTCTCTAGTCCAGTTACCAGACATAGTTCTTAACGCAGCCTGTGTCTCCCGAATAAGTGTTTCCTCATCTTCTTCGGGTTGCCGCAAGGTCTGCGGTCTGTGCATAGGGAGTGGTCGTCGGCGGAACTCGGGTTCATCTCGTCTCTCGTCATCTAGCAGTCGTCGTCTTCTCTTGCCGTGGATCTCCTCCTCCTCCATGGAGCCCTCGCTGCTCATGCGATCTAGGCGTCTATCGTTCGTTCTAAATGTTTCTACATCCACGCCGAACTCCAGCCTCCTTTTGTTGATCTGAGACAAGGAGGCTTGCGAGGTTAGCGGCACCGTCCTGAAACAAACGGCATAGTCAGAAACATCCCGGACCTAGACAGTGCCGATAAATATAATACAACAAAAATATAATGAATCATTGTACTTGCGATTCGATTTTCCATCCACAATCAGAAATTTTTACGCGGAAATGATTCTCGGCGTTTCCAATCGACGTATCACATTAGAAGCACTTTGTTGTTATGTTTATTTGCACAAAAATCGTTCCCACGTAAAAACCATTTCACTCAAGAGCTTTCAGACCAAATAATATATAATTTTGACCTCGTCGAGGACTTAAAGACCAAGTGGAAATTAGTGATGAAATGTGGTTAAAATAATTTAGTATTCACCAGGTGTTTATTTAAGTTTTCATATAAAGTTTTAAAATAATAGAAATTTGTATATAGCTAGGTTATTTTGCATGTTTTTATCCGAAGCGTTGTTTTTTATCGATGGTAGGGTAAAAATATGAAGTGATTACCGTGAGAGTCAGGGAACACCGCACCACGCATTTCTGATCAATGTCTAACGTTTTATTTTAGTATTTTCTCGCTTTCAAACTTTTTATCAGTAAAATTAAACTTTGGGCAAAACTTTTCCAAAAAAGTTTTTGAAGTAAGTGTGTCAACTTGACTATTTTTGTTTACTTTTTATTGTTTCATAATGACCTTCAGGTTTATTCTTGTTTGAGGTTGTTAGCTAAGTTATGACAGCAGAGTTTTCTTCGAACGAGTATATATTCGATATCACTATGCTTTCTTTTATCCGACGTTTTTTTTTAAATTGTTTTTATTATGTTCGTTATGGAAGTAAGTAGGTAGCTTAATAAAAATTAATACTTGTAGTATTACATATTCTTTAACAGACTTTAGGTCCAACTAATATACCTAACTCGCGTTCGTTTTTATATAAATAAACCACAGTTTTGTTTTAAGTAACAAGATCACACCTTTGCATACAAATCATTACACTCTTAAAAAATAATAATCAGAAGCACACAGCACACACACACACACAAACATGTCAGAAAACCTCCAACAATCACGATTTCCTTTCGTAGAGAACTATCTTAGTTTACTAATGGATACTCGACTCAAGATTCAATTCGCGTTCATTACTGAGACGTGGAATAACATACTGGAGTTCAACAGACAATATCATTCTCAATATAATCGTGTTTTCCGAGCCCTACAATAAAGTTACAGCCATAACTCCATAAAGCAATCGGGCCTGATTTATTGATCGGCGATATTCTCTCTCGAAGTTGTGCAATATGCGCCCGACTCGAGTCGAGATAGTAATCGATGGTCCTTGACGGAGGTACCTTCGGGGGAGCCCACCGGAAGGCCGAAATACCGATAGTACGACGCCCGGCAAACATTTACGTACGTGACGTACCCTCAAGTCTGTACCGATGTAAACCGAAATTACGTAAACGTGGAGCGTTTTCAGGCGTCGGGATTGGGACGGAACGTTGGTTTTCGCGTTCGGGTTGTGTTCGTGTGTTGGCGTAGGGTAATTAGATAAACCCTGAGGGCGGTGGATGCTTAACCGGTTTAAACTAGTGCTCGTGCGGACCTTTATCAGCGGGTGGCGAGTGGCGGGTTATCTCGGGGCCGCGTTAATTGTAATGCCTGGAGATTAGGGCGCGATATAAGGGCGGCCGCGGCGCGAATTTGTGGAGCCAAACGCGGCCGGATTAAGGAAGATGCCGAGATGAGACGTGACTGCTTTATTTGGTGAAGTGATACTGTTTTGGTTTTGAACCTCTTTGATGAAGGTTTTGGGTTGAATAAGGCAATATTTTCGTGGTCAAAGGTTTTTTGTAATTTAAGTGGTAGGTTTATTATAGTTGTCTAATTTATGCCAAAATAGATAAAAGTAAGTTGGTATATAATAGGTTCCTAAGAAGATCCAGCATAACTCTTAAGACTGAAAGCCGAGCCTCGGCTTATAATGAAAATAAAGATAATATGGTGAATAAGTATATACCTACCTACATTGAATGTAAAAGATAATGAAGAACTGCGTGAGAGAAAGAAAAGGGCTAACTTTTTTTGGTTACTTGTTCGAAGGAAAAAGGAAATTAGAATAATATGATGATAAATTGTTATTTACTGATAAATTGGTTATGAAGAACAATTACGTTAAGTTTCTTTAGTTGTTGCTGCTGCTGGTATACGAAACCCATTTGTTTTAAATAAGGCAAGGTATTGAAAACATGAGTTTATCTCGGGTTTGTAGTAGGTAACTTAGGAAACAACAATAAATAATAAAACCGTCTAATGCACCATTTAAATCGAACCCTATTTGATACGAAACCCCCACATACAACTTAACAAACAAACTCTCGAAGAAAGCGTCTATTGTTGAAAATCTCATTTTCATAATTTCTCATAATTCCTTGAAACTCTATTATAATTCCTTAGAAAACGTGAGGTAAGCGGAGCGCCTTGAGAGGCTGCGACCCTTTCCGCCCTGGAGCAATAATATACACGCGTCGGCCTCCCGCGGCCCCTCAGACGTGGCGGCTCCAAATTCAAATTGCACCTTAGAATTCTTAATTATTGAAATCATAAATCAAAACGTGCCGTCTGCGCGGGCGACCATAAAATTGTGAGGGGGTACAGGCAAACTCGAGTGTGGTAGGATTAAGACATTATCACTTTTCTTTCGAGCAGTCGTGCCCTCCTTGGCTTCGCTCGGCTGTAAATCAGCGAGTAAATCCTCTGGATTAGATTCATAGAGTTGCCGCGGCCTGCGGATCGCGCGCCGCCGATAATGGCGTCGTGTGCTTGCGTGATTCTGCTTTTAAATCGACTCCCGGGAAAGATAAATACTCTTCCAATTTGGCTTCAGCCTTGAGTTCTCGTTTAAATTGCTATAATGGAACTTGGCTGAAGTTTATAGCGAATAACAACTGAGGCTGACTGATAACCGGACAGTGTCTTCGAATGAAAGTTACGAGATTGTCGGCAGTGAGATTATAATTTTATTTCTCGAGGCACCTTGTTTTGTATGATTATTTTTTGTAATTAATAGAATTGCATTTTCATAAGCTTTAACCATTTCGAAAAGTTAAAAACACCAATTTCGGAATCTGCAGACATGAGGATATAAGAGAACATGTTTATCTTTCGGAGGTATGAACTCTCGGTGTTGACAAGATAGGTGTAATTATTTTACGTTTTTTTTTTTGTAAGGATATTAACAAACTGTTTACGTTTTCTCGTTTTTCAGCAGTTATGTTTGTTAAAGTTACAAAATTATCAGTTTGAAAACTAGTTGGAAGTAATATACTCACGACAGTGTATTATGACTTAAACCTCGCATTCTATAGGCAAATTCTGTGTTCATGTTGATGTCCGTTATGTATGATATAAACCACAATATATTATTAGTTGTACCTTGGCAAAATCTGCTTATCGTAAGAGATAAAATGACATATGATACGCGCTCTACCAAAGTTAAGCTACTTATAGCATGGACGAAGGATAATTACTGGTATTAGCTGCGTCCGGTTAGACTGGAAGCCGATTCCAACATAGTTGATTGGTAGATACTCTCGCAAATATAAAATAATTCTTACTATAAAATAAGAACTATAGTTCTTCTACTTATAGGTAACTCCAACTAAGAAGTCTTTATGTTACTCAAGATCATAATGAACCTAGCATTCACCGAGACCCTCATCTCAGTGATATTTAAACCTATAAGTTTTGCAAGAAGTCCATAAGTTACTAAGATCGTAATGAACCTAGTATTCACCGAGACCCTCACAGTTATAACGGACATATATTTTATCTACAATCAGTAGTACATAAATGTATATAAGCTGTCCTCCTGTGGTCCTCCCTTACCGGAAAAGCACCTCGAGTTTGGAGGGAGTGGCTTTTAGAAGCAAACAATTGACCCCAAACTAACAACGAAGACCCGAAACATTCACAATCACTTACCATCTTTAACTTCGCAAACGTCTGCAACTATTCGAAAACATATGAAAGGACAACCGGAGTATAGTTCCATACTGTGGCTGTCCTTTCTATGACCAATTTTCCAAAAGAGACCGTTTCTCCAAGAAAGACTTTAAGATATTGTAATTAATTAGAGTCTAGTGTAATATAAGAATACCTACTAAAGATGTTAGGTACTAATTCTGAAAAAACTCTCAGGATAATATCTCTTTAAATATATTCGGTTTCTAGTCCGGAATATTTCGTTTTGTTGCTGTCCATCCATCCGTTGGGAAACTGCCGCAGAGTTTCATTGGCAACTATGTTGTAGGCACAACTGTGTCTTATAGTCCGTCACTACAAGAATCAATAGAAAATTAATTCTCAGTCGAACCCTACCAGTTCAGCTATAAAGCCAAAAAAATTCATACAAAATATATTTATGACATGCCTGTCTGTTATTTATCGTGATACCAAACTGAGAAAGAAATAAAAATAATAAAATTTGAAAATATGGATTGAAAATTCAGCGGTAAAACAATGGTGGCGGCTCGAATGGGATCGGACGCAGAGCAAAGCGTTCACACAATTTGTGAGTACAATGACTACTGCGTTCCGCATTGTCTCGCGTTCGGAGAGCAGGGAATTCATTTTCCATACGATGCGTACAAAAAACCTATGAATTGTGTGGAGACCAAGAGAATATTTACGCTTTCTAACGAACAGTTTAGCTTTTCAGATTGTAATTTTATTTAGTAAAGCGTATAAAGCGTTTGCACTTTTTGAACGTCAAAATTACATAAGACAGTCCCTTAAAACGCCTGGACCTCATCACTTCCTAGTGGTGCATCAAACTCCCCAGCAATACCTTTCCCTGTTAAGTTGGAAGAACTTGATTCTATACAATAGTATGCTCCAGATCTTTGAAGAATTAATTGATTGGCAATTGTGTAAGACATAATGAAATTTTATACTTCGATTAATTACTAAGATTGATAATTCGATTTGATGTTTGTATCTACTAGAGTTACCACAAGTAAGACACAATTTAATTTTGTTGTCACATTAGTAATTTCTTTTAAACGTCGACGTATTTTTTTTTAAAGTGACAACTCATAAATAAATACTCTTAAAATCCGATCACTAATCAGTTCTGTCTGCAAACGTACAATAATAATGCATTAATGATAGCAGTAGACTTTTTGAGATTCATCTGGAAATCTATGGATAAAATAGGATATTATATACGGCACCCCAATTGCATAGCACACTTACAATCACAATACAAAGGATTTTGAAGAAAATCCATAATACATTGCTGCATATGTTTGAAAAAGTCAACTGCTCGACAATATAAAAAACGCAATTAATGTGATGATTTGTTAAAATGAAAGGCAATGTAAGTGTGTTATGTAATTAACCTACGGGTCACGGTATATAAGATTCTTACCGGTGGAATAGGAGTTTTCGTAGACCCAAATCGTTTTTTTGCCAACTGATTATTTTCAGGCGCATGTAAAATGCAATGAGAAACACAACACCTCTGCTCCGATTGGTGGGACACTTGGAGAATGTTAAGGACATCATCATAGTTTTGCTTATTGATTGATTGTTCTTGCAGGATGCTCAGAATTATTATTTTATAGACATTAAATTAAATTATGGTAAAATGATATTTATTTCTGTTAGGTCTTTTAAGACAGTTTTCTCGTACATTTCATGTTTAATATTTTAAAACTAGATGTACCGGCATTTGCTAGCAGACTTATCCCTGAGTAGAAATGCTGAAACAAACTCAGAGATCATGGTCTCTTTTAAAGTCAAAACATTATTTTTTAAAGTTATTATGTGAGTCTAAAAGTGCAGGGCCATGTCTGGAAGGGCCATTTACATAGCCATAGTCCCTGGCTTTTGTAGCCTTTTACAACCTCTCGGACATGACGGTTTTTCTTGTTTTCACCATGAGTTGTTTCATTGAGTGTTTTCACCTTTGAAACAAGTGAGTCATATTTCCATGTTAATATATGTTTCAATTATGAAGATGTTCGTAGCACTAGTAGAAAGTCACATAAAAAGAGTTGAAAGAGGAATTCAACAATGAGATATTTGTGAACTAACACATTGCTGGAACCAGTATTGTGTACTTGTGTATGCTACTCAATGTACTTATATCCTCTTGATTAGGTATATGACCATTAGACCATAATTATGATAACATTTTGTCAACAAGGCCTGTAGTCCAAGTAATATTTGTACTTAAGGAGAGCTACGTTAAAACCCGAAATCGTGTTTGAATAGCAGATCCTTCAACATCAGACATGTATCTTTTTGGAATTCGTTTCGTAAAAACAGAAAAGGAAATATAGTTTAAAAACCGGCTTTTTGCTAAAGCTCATCAAGGGAAAAATAAGGGTTTACAAAGCTGAAGATGACTTGTGACAGACAGATGGCTTATGTATCAGCAGTAACATCGCAGTTATTTAGTGGGAAATGGTCTTGGTTGTTTATATTTTACCAAAATGTCATTACTAAATAATCTTCGGTACCTGATCGTCGCAAGGACTCGTATAAATCTACAACACTGTACGAATAAGATGCTTTCTTATATTTTTAGTTAGGGTTCATTCATTGTTTCTAATAATAATTGCACAAATAATCCAATTTTGTTATAATATAATGCGTTTGGGTAAATTATTATGAGGTATAGATTAACTTGCCGGAGAGGTGTCAATAAAGCAATCAACTAAGCATATCGCAGTCCAATGTAAGACGAAGGCTCCCAAATATCCTGCAATTCTTTTTTAAAGATAATATAATTTACTAGCAAATAACAAATAATGTAAAACTTGTCGAGGTAAGTTCGACTATTTTTATACAGGATCAAATTAAAAATCTTTTGCTTAGATCAGGAATATATTTTCGTGAACAGTAAGAAAATACATGTCCTTTCTGTTAAAATGGGCCATTTGGTTTTCTGGAATATTATTTTTATTGTTCACTGTTGTAAATGCGATTTATTCAAACCTACATAACACTTACTTCACAAAACACACAACATCCACACTTACAGTAGGTATCACAAATAATACTGTTACATTACACTATAAAATAATGATTTCTTTTATCATATTTAACACGTCACTATCTCTCACCCATTTACATACGCACCTCCATTCGTTTATCGATTACCCCAAACCCATAGAGCAGAAAGCAACATATGACTGCAAAAAATCAATATCGCAATAGTTAAAGTGAGTTAAAATAAGTGGGGTAATGGCACCGCGGTGCATTGTAACTGGCAGGCTCGCCCTAACCCCAGCCCGAGCGAAGCAGGGCTGACAGGGCCACGAAAACCAAATAAATATTTGTATTTTTTATTGATTAGAGGATTTTATTTTATGATATGTTATGATCTTTTTAAGGTTTTTGTTTATTTAAGCTTATTTTGTGAGTTGTCTGCTTGGTATCTGGTAGGTAAGTCTATTTTTAACAAATTTATCTTATCCGAACTGGCTCATATTTGGCAAAAGGTAACGTTTACGTCAAGTGACAATATTTTTGTATTTATTTAACATTTATTATTTGGTTGGTTAGTTTAATGAATTGTATATGAACATAAACACTGAAATGCCATAACTGTAGCCACCATAAAGAGTAGAGTACCTATAGGAAGTTTTCTTAAAACATCAGATGATGGGTGCTCAAACTAAAAGCGATAGGTATCTCAAACAAATATCTATTCTCTTGAAATTAATCTGCGCTCTTCAGGCATCTTGGATTCATGACGATTTCTGGCAAGTTTATATAGTTTTGGTATTGAAAGTAGACTATTGAACCAAAAACGTATAAGAACTGGATAATTATAATCGTTACCAAGGAAATGTTGTTTTTTTTGGAATGTCTGGATCTGGTATGATGTAATGTATTAAAACTTAAGAAATGATACTATTTCTGCTGTTATCATAAATCTTTTGATATTTTTTAAAAAATCATGAAGAAAAAGAAGAAATGAACCCGTTGTGTACCTACTCCTCTACTGCAGATTGTATCCGTTAAAGTACCTAAATATTAATTTATTATTATTGCAGTGTCAGGATACAGTAATAATATTATGTGTTAAAGAAACTTTTGTTGTTATAGAGAAGTTTGATATTATTGTTTACCAAAACTTTAATTCACTCAACAATATAATAATAATATTTCTCAAACCGAAAATGTCACTGCACAACGTTTGGTATGATTTAAATACAGTTTACACTTAACAAACAGAATAAAAAATAGTAAAAAGAATATTCTATTTTTTCTCCCAATTTGACTGATAACCCTGCGTCAAGAGCTCACCCGTGTCGAGGTTTATCGCGTGGAGTATCAAACCCTCGCAAGTCGCATGCGAACACGTTTCCCACTTCGCTAGTATTTATTATAAACACAAGTTTCTTCAAAATAAATACTTTGGTTTAAATAATTTAAGTATTACTAATAATAAGGCACTTTTAAGGTTGGTTTTTCTGTAGCAAGCGTTTGTTGAAAGGTTCTTTAAACTAGAAAATAATACTGTTCAGTTCTTTAAAGAAACCTTAATAAATTCCCTTATTCTTTACAACACATTATTTTCATGCTCTGTTTTATGAACAAAAGCAGCTCTAATTTAAGAGCTCAATGAAAGGAAAATAAAATTATGGATTTAGCCTAACGCAATACGTCTGTTGTCCTCATTTCTGAGTCAGTATACCCGCATAAGTTTATATTTGTAAACAATTACTTTTTTAAATCCTTACTTGCGTAATTGTCTAAGTTAGTACCTACTGAGCCTAATGATTTCAAGTTGAAACGTTAGATTTTTCTAAACGAATGGAATGGTTTTATAGTTCGAAATACAAGTTTAAAAAAAAAAAATCTAAAGAGTTTCTGGACTACTCCATTTTCGACTTGTCCTTTTATTGCTTTGCCAGTGGCAGCCCTGCGTTAAGGGCTCACTCTCGGAGGGTTATCACGGGTTGGATCGCACCCTCCACACGATCCGATGTGTATTGCACTCGGCATCGTTCGCGTTGTGTCGGAAATACGTTTCTTTTATATTACTTCGGGATCTTTGTTGCCCCAAACAGCTGACAGGTTTTTTAGGTTGCGTATTTTGTACATATTAGGACTCTTTTTTGTTTATTTTATTTTTTTGCATTATCAGATGATATGAGGGCAGTGCTTTATCTGTCCATCAGCTAAAAGATAAAGGTATTTTTTTAATGGTCGAGTCACCATTTTCGCAGTTTATTTCAAAGCAGTTAATGCAGTCAATTTCTCCACAGTTAAAGATATATTTCCATAATTTCCGTTACATGTTAACATAACAGCTATTCATATTAAAAGTATAGTCAAACTTTCGTTACAGGAATTTTATTTGTTTGTTTTTTATTGTAAATATATACCTGACTACTTTCCCTTTCGTCGTAGGAACCTGTAACATTATTACCCACCGACAAACACTTTTCTCAACATTTATTAAACTGTACACCAAAAACCTAAAATATATACAAACTACCTAATCACATTTTCTGACAAAATAAATGTATTTACCTCACCATGAATCCCTCATCAAATTAATAAAATCATTCCCATACATCAGCACAAAACGGCGTTAAAATAGAAGGTGAAATAAGCGACATTTTAGCGGCCCATCAGATACGGGTAAAACAATTTAGCGCTATCAGATGGGTAGAGGCGCTACACGTGAAATCGGCGCCACCTCACCTGAATTAAACGTTTACGTTAATTACACGGTACGGTTAACGTTTTTAATGCGAGTTATTATGGATTTGATGTTTAGTGACTTGCTGGTTTGCGTTTCGGGGTTTTTAATGATGTTAACGAAGTGGGGTTGTTTTATTATTTTTCATTTTATTTTTCTTTGGAGAAAATGTTGTTTCGTAATTATAAATTGTTAGATAATATTTTAACTAGGCAAAATACAAGGAAAGTTATAGTTGAAAAAAAAATCTTTAGAAATTAATGTGATTTATTTGTTAGCAAATCTTTTTAAACATTTAAATAAGGATCGATTTATTTATATTTTTTTAATTTATGTTATTTCTTTCATCGAGTTTTGTAACTCGTTCAGCTATGAAAAAATAAAAAAGGAAATTTTTTAGTCCCCATGAAAAAAGTTTTAAATAGTTTAAGAAGTTCAAAAGTTATGATTAAGGCAATTTTCAGGTACCTGTAAAATATTTTACACTTCCTGATTAAAAACTCTTTACACCTATATTTTTTTAGATGAAAGAAAAACTTGAAATAACTTACTAGAAGCCACGGGACTTCAATTTTCGTCCTCGCCATAATTTATGCCTATAATTAAATAAAATATCCTAACTATCAGCACCGCCACAACTACTGCTTACACTCGTGTAGTCAAGGGTAGCTAATGAATTTAGCTTCGCGCCATTACGTATTCTGTCGCCAAGTTAATGCCGCGGTTATTTGCCGACTCGCTCATCTTACCGACGTGATTACATTACCTCCGATACGACAAACGAGGCAGGAATAATCAACCTCATGGCAAACACACAAACATCCGATTTAAACCTCAAACATGACATACAAACTTAACACTACTCAACCTCATCAATATTTAACACAAATTATGAAAGCATTTCGTGAAATGGTTTTACGAGCGTGGGATTTGTGCGTAAACGATATTATTTTTATCTTGAACACTTCTTCAATTTTTCGTTGAACACCGCTGAAATAACAATACCGCAGATATTTTTCAAAACGTACAAACGCGACAACTTCTGGCGCGTCCAACTGTTCGCTTTAAAAACAAAATAGTTGACGGAATTAAAACGAAACTTTGGTAATCAAGCGGCCACTTACCACATGGGTCGGACGAGGGCCGACATCGCTATAAAACGGAGGGGCGAGTCCTCATTGCGCACTAAAGTTTTTATTTATTTATTTATACACGGATTCACTGACAATTAAATATTATAAAAAAATCACTGCACTAAAATGCACTTTGGACTATTAATTTTCGATTCGTAGCATATTGCAGTTCGTAGCACAGCGTAGCGCGTCTACGTCGAAAAAGTTTCTCCGTAGGCCGTGTCGGGCGGCGGCGGACGCAGGAGCTCGCTCCGCGGTGCGGGTGGCTCGCGGGGCGCTATTCGCGGACTATGCGGAGGTCGCCAGCAGGCCGGGCTCCGGGGAGGAGGGGTGCGGGGGGCTGGAGCGGGGGCGGCAGGGGAGGGGGAGGACCGGCGCGCGCACGCCGCCGCCCACGCCGCCCCGCCCCACACACCCGCAACCTATTTATTTCTAGTTACGTAAAATTTACGCGCAATACCCGATACTGCATTTAGCTTATGTTACGATCCCGTATGCCAGTATATAAGCAGTAATGAAAATGTGGTTACATTACAAGCCGACTGCCATGCCACGCCCGAAAAAGACTCAATGCCAACACTCCAAGACTTTGCACCATATACACAAGAAAATACGACACGCACGGCTATATAACGAATGGTACATAAAGAAAACTACGCCCTCCCGAATGAAAAGCTTTCAAGAGTTTCGACACCGGTCAAATAAAAGGCAGACGGTTCAACATTAAACGCCAATCAGTGTATTTCACGCGAGGCCACTTCTGGCCCCGGGCAGGTGAGGCGTGAACTGAAAAAAGAAGTCGCCGCCGGTCGCCGGTCGCCGGGGGGACGCCGTCGAAATTTGGCAGACGAGTTTTTTCGACCGCAGCCGATGCTATCGATGTCACTTAAACGAATTGAATAAACGCGTCGGAGGGCGCCCGGTGTCTAT
Source organism: Apamea epomidion (assembly GCA_947507525.1). Classification (NCBI taxonomy): domain Eukaryota; kingdom Metazoa; phylum Arthropoda; class Insecta; order Lepidoptera; family Noctuidae; genus Apamea; species Apamea epomidion. The sequence continues at coordinate 6,020,678 of OX382234.1, forward strand.
CTGCGGGCCTTTTTGTACTACCACGGCTGTCCATCCTGATTTCATCGTTGATCCGACATATTCCAAAACGCCTGTCTGTTGTTCAGCGCTCCCCGCGTGTTGCTCTCCATTCATCTTGTATCAGCACGATCTCCCTAGCTAGTCATGTTGACTTTTATAGCCGGCAGTTTGTTGTTATGTTACGAGTACGTTCGGCACGTGAATTAAAGCAAAAGTTCGATAAACTGTGTCGTCACAATCAGCTGTTGGCGCCGCGAGCGCAACAGACAATGCGATTAAGATCTACGCAGGACAACTTTCGCCGGCGCGCCGAGCGGCAGTTAGTTGTTATGAAAGAGAGAAATTTGTAAATTGTTCGCGCCCGAGTTCGCGAACTCCGTCGAACCGGAGTTTGTTTTAAGAGTCCAACCTTGAAACAAGAAGAAAAGTAGTCCTGTAAAACAAAGTTTTGCGGCCGCCGTCGCCGGCGCAAGCAGTTCAAGGATTGTACCCGAACTGTCTGTCTGTACAACTTTACCGATTAAAAGCTCAAAAGCTTCCAAAGTCATTTTAAAAGTTTATCTGCACGCGGGCGCGGTGCGCGGGGAGGTGGGGGAGCGTAGGCGCCGGGTTCGTTATCATCCCACCGCAACACTTTAGTTAAAACCTAGTTTAACTTATTTGTAAATCGGCGGTCGTCGGCCGAGGCGGGCCTCCTTCACGAATTAAACTGTCAAAGTTGTGAAGATGCGTCGTCGTCGCCGCGGCGTGGCGGCGGCGGTGGGGCCTACCGCGCGGCCTCGCCGACATGTGTTCGCACCGCCGAATAGTTGCCAACGTACACACTAAGTTCCTAGACCCTTCGCTACTGTTTTACAGCTGTTCCACTTAGCGAACTATGCCTCGAGTTGGGCGCGAGTTCTTGCATGTGTATTGGCGGCACACACCCGCATCCGAATAGTTTCATAAACATAACCCAACTTAGTTTTGGACGACTTTTCAAAGTCAATGCATACTAACTTTCGATGTCTGGGAGTGCGATATTACGATTGGATCAGTTTGCGGTGACTTTAATGCATTCGTTTGTTCGAAACTTTGTTTTATTGGATCAAACTTCGCAACAAGGTTAAATACTTGTCTTTGTTGATTTTTTGCGGAATCAAGAATAAACTTAATTAACAAAACTTGAGGATTAAGTTTATTAAGAGTTTTGATTATTTGAACACTTCGCTTTTTTCGTCGTGATTTTTTTTTTGTGAAGTTTGCAGATGGACAGATATTCTACATGTATTTATCAAGACATACACAAATTATGAACATCATTGCATGATTACGTTAACAAGTGCGGTAGTGATTAGGTACCTATAGGTATAGCCACCAAAAGAGATAAGTAATCAGGGCCGTAGCATATCGTCGAAGTTTAGTAAGAAATCGATGGATGTTTTCGAATAAAATTTAATTTTAATTAATAGAAAACAACCAGTTCATTTATCAAATTAAAGTTCATTCGAAAACATCAATCGGTTTCTTACAAAACTTTAACTATATCCGACGACCCTGGTTACTTATCTCCTTTGGTGACCGTACATACATATTGATATCAGAACAACAGGTAGATTTGCACCATGTTTATAAGTTGTTGAAGTCAAAGAAGAGACCTGGATGATACTAGATTTGTAAGCAAACGGTGAAATTGAGGTATATCTGCTGCACCTTAAAGTTAGACCGAAGTCGTGACGTTTCTGGTAAATATACAACAGCAGCTCCATTAATATACAACAGCAGCTCCATTAATATACAACAGCAGCTCCATTAATATACAACAGCAGCTCCTTTAATATACAACAGCAGCTTCATTAATGTTTTCTAGACAATTAATGGATTATTAAGTAACAGTATGTTAATGTACATGATTACAAATTATATCGTTCTCATAATCTCACCAAAAACTTCAATTACGAGTACCAATCGATTTCTCTAATCAAATAATAATAATACCTAATAATCATTTATGTCTAATCAAATATAATAATACCTAATAATCATTGTCATAACTGGCAAGTCTTTATTAGTTTCCTTTAAAAAAAATATATATTGATTGATGAGACACACTAGCAGCTCTATAGTTATACGTCATACGTCCTCATTTATTTATTAATTTGTTGATCCTTGCCATCATTTGTGTTGTATATACCTAGAGCGGTTGAGATCACGACTAGACTCCTAAGTACGGCTAGTTGACGATGAGGAGAAGAGATACCGGTGCTAAGTAGCCAATTTATTCTGTAAAAATCTCATTGTGCAAACTTAGGTGAAGTGAGCTTGAAAGGAGCTGTCGTTCCACGTGAAGGTATATATAAACTACTAGTTTCCGACCACCGTTTCGCTCGCGTGGATGTCAGAAATTACCCCACGAAAACTTGCTACCGGGACAAAAAACCTATGTCCTTCCCCGGGATGCCATCTATCTCCTTGCAAAATTTTATCAAAATCCATTCAGTGGTTTAGCGTGAAAAGGTAACCATACAGACAGAGTTAATTTCGAATTTATAATATTAGTATGGATGATCGACACTATTGACAGCTTACTTCCCTTTGGTTTTCACAGTGAGATCTTATGATATGGATAGATTGACTGATATGTGTGCTATGACCTTTAAGCCGTATGAAAGCTACGAACGATGATGATGGTTCCAATTGAGGTTTCTTGAAGAGAGGATACAACGTTCAGAAGGTACGAAGTACAGGAGTTTAGAGAAAAGAGTCTTAAAAGTCAGGCTCTGGGAGTTTGACTTTATTGCATAAACTTTTAGTTCAACGAACTTTTGTTTGTTTGGTTAGGTTATGATTTGTTTGTTGAGTTTTTCAAGCTTATTTAAGGCAGTGGATTATGGTAGGTTAAGTGTCATTTTTATTGAGTTGATGTACCAGAGGAAAAAAATCGTTATTTGATTTTAAGACGTTGGAAACTAATATAAGCGACATTATTATCCTTGTTTGTAACATATACAAACTCAGCAGTACTTTAGAGCAAACTCCTAATACTCGCAGCGAAAACCTGATATGGACTCAAACACTGATATAAGACAATGCAGAAATAGAAGTGACTTCCTAAGTCAGAGTTTACAGAATAGTACTTCGTAGCAATCGTCGTAGCAAATTCGTAGCAGTTTCGTAGACGCGTAGTGGTTGATAATATAAACGTGAAAGAGCTGAGGGGACAATTTTCTTATTTTTAAGAACGTTCGCATTCTAATCTCAATCTGTCAAAAAAACAATCAATTTTATTTATTTTTGACATGATTTTGACATTAATCGCTGAGATGAGATTGCGGCTAGATTTTGAACGTTTTTAAATATGGGAATTTTCCTTCGGATTGTGAACGTTCTTAAAATTACAAGAATTGCTCCTCAGGTATGGTGCAATACGTGCTGGTCTGTGTAACCAGTCATAATATCCCTTTCAATGAACTCTCATAATTCCTCTCAACCTTATGCTCCACAGCGAAAAACAACACGGCACCTACACTCATAATCAGTGTAATTACCGAAATCTCAGTCGGAAAGTCACGATCAACAGTCAAGCGCGAGATAAAGCTGCACAGCCCTCGGAGCGGTGGACGTACCACCAGCTCAAAATGACCTACCATTCCCCTCAAAATCTTAGAAATGAAGACGAGGGAGGGGTATAAGTATGAGCTAAGAGAGGTCTGTTTATTCTGGTCGCGAAATACATGTTATCTTCGTTCGCCAATAAGTCACGCAATAATTACCGCCAGCAGATCACGCTCCCCCGCAGTGCGCACATATTTATGGTTGCGTCCATAAGTACACGTAAATAAGCGCGGTGCGCGACAATTGTGCGGTTTACGGGCGTATCTGCCGCGGGCACGCGACCTAACTTTATTGTTACAACGTTTCGAATCCGCGACTGGTCTGCGATTGTGTTTTTGTGAGTACCTAATCTACTTTATAATTAAATGTTATTTTATTTAGCTTTAATGGTTTTTGCCACTTAATTGACATATTTTTAGTATTTGGTGTGAGATGTTAATATTTTTGAAAAAGTTTCAGAGAAGATTTTTTTCTAACTCCGCTGTTTTATCTTATTGGTCTGGCCTAGTCATTGACATACCTACTTGAAATATTATTTAGTATGAAAACTCTTGAGAATTAGTACAAATTATACCTATAATTCTAGACTATTTATTTATACCTACCTGCATCAAAAATAGGTACTTACGTTTTTGATGTAGACGGCCTGAATAGCTTGTGTGTTATCTGCACGTAATCGTTCTGTAAACAAGAGAAAATCAACCTTTAAACATACGAAAATTATATATTTTTATTAGAATTTAATAGACAAACTATAAAATACTCGACGAAAAATGTATTATTATCTGGCGGGGTAATTGCGTAACACACTTACAATGGCAATGCTTTTCATTTTGCCAGTTCAACACCATTCACCATGTCGAGCAGACGAATTTTTCATACTTGTGAATGCAATGGATTAGCAATTTCCTTCAAAATCCTTCGGATTGCAATTGAAAATGTATACGCAATAGGGGTGCTGATTAATCTTAGGGGTAACCCTTCACTAACATGCATCGTTTCTCCATGATTTTAGTTTTTTTTTTCATTCAACTAGCAAATAGTTTTTATTACCTGCCACAGTTATTGTCAAGAAAAATATACAATGCCATCCAATGCCGATCTGTTTATAAATTGCCTATTACGTCATCCAAGAGACAAGTTCCGATAATCCGTCCAAACCCACAAAACAGTCACTCGACTATCAAAAAGCAATTAATTTCGATTCTACCCATTAACAAAACACAAAATCATATGTTTACATCCCATAACTATTTCATACGACATGGAAGGGTAGAATTGGTAAATAATCCTCGTTTCAGTATCAGATTTGTATGGAAACGACGGCATTACGTGTGGCCGGCGCGTCAAAATGTGACTTTAATTGATGTTGTGTCGTTACACAAACACTTGGAGTTGTACCGACAACATTACTACGATTTGTATTGAAATTAGTAATTCAATATTTGTTGAAGAAGTTTTATAAATTTCGTTTTTTGAGTTTGTTACATAGCAATGTTCTAGAACCTAGAGGCCCGTGTTCTAGAACAATGCTTAAAAATAAATTTCAGTATTGAAATTAGCTTTATAAATTAGCTTTATAAGCTTTTGAAATTAGCTAGATTGAATTAGCTTTGAGTCAAGATTAGGATCAAAAATTCATGACTGAGCATAGTCCTAGAATAGGTCTAGGATAGGAGGATCTCTATGCAACATCACAGTTGAAAAGTCAACACCGAACAATCTTCAAAATATCATCAAAATTACTAATGCAATGTAAACTGTACCTACTTGTATAAGAGTATTAAAATTAAAGAACTAAGTGCTTTCTGTATAATTATGAGTACAGTTTAACAAGATTTATCCTTAAAGCTCGATGACGCTACTAATTGTCTCACTTTAATGTCCATTCAAAAAAGAAAAATGGAAAGTCCTAAATAGTCTTGGAAGCCATTATGACGGTAACCATCATTTGTCATAATGCGAATTAGTCAATATGCGTCGTAACGCCATAAATGGGTCAGCATTTTCTTATATTTCTCAAACAAATGACAGCCAGTGTCGTCGAACCTAATATACCTAACACTTCCTTCTTTTTCTGTCCTGCTGTCCATACCCCAGGGTCCACGGCCCGTAAGTCCCACAAACGTGCGGGTCGGGGGCGGTCCGTAAATTTGATTTTAATATTGAACACGTAATACCCTGTTTGCTTGGGCCCGTAATTGATACGGCCCTCTTAGCACGCATCTAATACCTGTCATTATTTTCAAATTCGTCGGCTTTGCCTTTCAAACGGTGGATTATTTAAATGCTCCGTCCGTTACAGAATTTAATTTAGGTTTACTTTGTTTTACATAAATTAGTTTTGACGTGTATCAGTGTAGTTTAATATTGAGTTACAGTGTTAGTCCTAGGACGTGCTTGGATCTAATCAATCAATAATCTTTAGAATCGACACGCTACTGTAACTGTAGCGCAGGTATCGACCTTAAAATAGTTCAGATACTTAGACGTTTTTCATACAAAATCTTCTCGTCATAAGTTAACAGCAATTCATATCCGAGCTAACACTTCAGGTAGGTAGCTACTAGCTCGTCTCCCCTACCGCACAGATTATGGCGGTGCCATCAAATATGCATAAAAGCCGTAAAATGCCACACTTAACCGCTGGCTCCCCGCTCCGCGGCGTTGTCACCTGCAGTACTACCGAGCTCCACAAACCGCGTCTCAGTCTCCAGACAGATGCTCAGACACAGTGGTAATTAAAAATTTCCCACCTCCTCATAAATTTGCATGGAAGACGTGAGCAAATATGAAACCAGGGGTTTCGTTTTGAGTGATTTGTGTTTTCGTTGTCGTCCGAAGTACTTTTGGAAATGAAGTCTTTTAAGAAATACTATTTTTAATGATCTATTTTATTTTAAGGGAAGCTTTAGATGTTATAGCCTGTGGAATGATTGGGATTGTAAATGTATCACATTTAACTGTGTATCTACTAACAATATTATACTAGGTTCATTAGATCTTACCACCCTAACACAATCTAATTTCATTACGCATATTTAATACAGATGAAACTTAATTGGCTCTTCAAATAAATACATCAATATAACTTAGGTACCTATACAACTTTCAGTAAACATCTCTCGACATTCTCGTCTTATAACTTAATTATTTCCTTTCTATCAGAGCCACCCAACATTCATACATAAGTCGTGTACAAATCTACAATCCCATTATAACAATCACCTTCCCGTTCATTACTCGGAGCTAAGATACTAAATTTAAATTAACAGCCCCTTGTTAGTTGAACTATGTACAGACGCCAGCAGGTTAAGGTACCCGAAACTGTCAAATTTCCCAATCAACCTTGAACCTTAATTGTTTAGCGATAAAGTCGAAAATCTATTAAAGAAATTTGACAGATTGTAGTAGCGTGATGTGCTGGCGTCTGTACATCTGCACTGAAATGAATGTTCATTTGGTAAGCGAAAAGCGGAGTGTCGCGTGGAGTGAACTAGTGGGCTTGTGACACAGTGTCGCGTGAGCGGCATTTTAGCGCAGTTTTGTTGTTGTCTGGAATTAAATGTAATGTAGATACTGAAGTAAAGGATATTAGACTCTAGGTAATTAAATTTTTAATGTGTTTTATGTTTATATCTGTAATTCATATGGAGTTTTGTGGTATATTCATATGATTTATATTTGTTTTTGTATTATATTACAAAATAAAGAGTTGTAATTTATTCTATTCTATCGTTGCTTCATTACCTAACTACATCAAAGTGTTATAAATAATCAACATAGCCTTTCAAAGGCCAGTCAAGTGATGGTCATAGGTCTCTCTCAAGTCGCGCCGTACAGACGTTCTCAAGCATCATGGCTGAAGAACACGTTGTTTTTTCATTCTTAACAACAAATAAGACGAAAAGGTGGTAAGACAATGGTGATACTTAATTTAAGAAAAAATGTTATATTATACCCGTAACACAAATACAAATTGGGAAAAAAGAAGTTTTCAAGCACCAGTAACACAAATAGAAATTTCTGTCTCCATTTCGTAAGAAAGTATCTTTCGTAATACAGCTCTTATCTATTTACTTATAACTACATTTACGAATTTCGCGTACAGTCAGAGCAGCCAATTTAGCCGGCGTCTCCGCCGTCTTTATCGTATCTTTAATGAACACTCATAAGCGCGGCGTACTTAACGTATTGTGTCGGTGAGGCGTTAGTGCTGCCGACTGTACCTAGCTTTGCGACACACTCAATGAGCTGAGGGTGGTTTGCGGGATTTGCGTTTAGTTTAAAAGGGATTTTTGGTGGGGCTTTCTAGATAGGTATGTTTTTTGTTTTGTTTTGAAAGGAGGAAAATTAATCTTTTGTGCCATACATCTTTTTAAGCATGACTTTTCAATATATGGTAACAACTTACTTGAATGTGTTAACTTGATTAAAATGCTTTAGAATTCATTTCTGACACCAGAGGGGCAATCATTGTAATTTTAAGAACGTTTACAGTCCGATCTCAGTCGCAATCTGTCAAAAATACCTCTAATTTCCCTACATTTTTGACAAGTTTTTGACATTGATTGTTGCTGAGATGAGATTGCGACTAGCTTTTGAACGTTTTTAATTACGGGAATTGGCTTTGAGATTGCGACTAGATTTTGAACGTATAACGTTCAAAACGAACGTTCTGTAGTTTTGGTATCAGTGTGTTCTAATGTTCTAGTCTAATGATACTGTTAACGTGACATAGTTTAATCACCCGTATTTTTATTATTGATATTCTTCGAAAAAACTAAGAAAAACGAAAGACGGGGCACGTCACAGCACCAAGTCCCCCAGTGAAACAATGTAGGCTCGCATTCCCAATGCTAATACGGGCCGTTCCGTACAAATTGATACTCGATCGTCGCTCATATAAAACACTCCGCGAGCAAGATCGCCCCATGAATAATAAAGAATTGCCGAACGCCGACGAAGAGACGCGACACTAAGGGCAGGTTGGGAATGACGAATGTTCGGTGTTTTGGGGGTTAAGTAACGTGTTTGGTTTGAGGTGAGAAAGTGGTCAAACGCGATCCTAACAATAATAATTTTAAAAGGATGTTATTAACGCTAGTTGCGATTAAAGCTGTGATTTAACTTTTTTAGTTAAGATTGTTTTATAATAGTTTATTCAGTGTTCTCATACAACTGACTCTCATTAAAGTGTCTTTAAATCCTACTAATATTATAAACGCGAAAGTTTGTGAGGATGGATGGGTTTTTGTTACTCTTTCACGCAAAAACGACTGATCAGATTTTGATGGAACTTTACACTAATATAGCTTATACATCAGAATAACACACAGGATACTTTTTATCCCGATATTCCCACGGGATCGACACTTATGTGGGTGAACCCGCGGGGCGCTGCTAGTTTTACATAAATATAAGGTTGCCACTGTTTATCTAACAAACCACACAATCATAATCATCACCTTTTTTAGAAACAATAGTTGGTCATGATGTTTTATTCTTGTTTCCATTGAAATTAGTGTGCAATAAATAGTGCTTTATCTATTCAACGCAATATTAATGCATCATCTTATTACACACACACACATTGTTTCATGCAGCATTCGTCGTAGTAAAGCGGCACCTGCATCCAAACCGCTCTTATTCCCGTCACGTCCACTATAAAACATAATTCAGATTTTCATACAGAGCCATACAGAGAGCTCTTGTGTTTCCATTCTGTTAAACTTCCCCTTGTCCCATAAAAATACCCCGAACGGCTGTAAAACACTGTGTTGACTTAACTGCCTTTTAATTGTTCTATGGTAATTTTACAACACTATCGTATTATATTTGGTGGTATTATCTTCTGTAGATTACTCTCTGTAAGTTTTCTTTGAACATATACTATTGTTTTATACCATAACTTTATCATAACAGCCTGAATTCCCCGAGAGGTACACCCACATTTTACGAGTTATATTTAAGCCCCATGTACCTATTACATGGAACTTAAATACTCGTACTGGGTATAGCCTATTATTTTATATTTTTCATAGTTGAATGAGCCCGCGCTTGACCTCGATCACGCCTGGTAGAAAGCGATGGATGAGGTCTGTGATGCCATCAACCAAACACAAACCCAGCCCTCAGGCTGCTAGTAAGAAATTCTCGACCCCCGGGTCCCGATTTCGATCCCGATTCCCGAATCGAACCCAGGACCCAGGATAGATTGAAAAATAAAATTATACAAAAAATGCATTGGTATAAGAAAGTAGTGGGTACCTAAAGTATGATTCCTAAAACAGAAATAAGCAATACACCTATCAAAACCTTTTTTCTTAACTTTCGTTCATAACTTCGTCTAAGAAATATTCTCACATTTCTCGTAGACGCGTAATTCCCTCATCTGAATAATTGAACACATTACCCTTTCAGCAATAATTACACGTCATAAGGCGGTGTGTTATTAGGTGTGATTGTGTTCAGAGTGCCGACTGAATCAGTGGGTATTAAATCACTAGTGTAATCCGCGCTTACATGATCGACAGTTAACGTAGGCGCTTGTTGTGCGTAGCACGGAGCTACGAAGGTGCTACGCGCGTAGCGGAGTTGTAGCGTGTGGATTTTATTTTGTTGTTTTGATGCATGTAGCAAGCTGATTTGATTTTTGTGCATTCGTAAGTGAAATTTTAGTTTGTTAGAGAATTTAATGCTAGGAATATAATTTGTTAAAAGAGAATATAACTTTGACCAATTTTGTGATGGAGTAAGTTGGGAGATATTGGGAGAGAAAGTTTTTGTTTTGATTTTTTGTTCTAATTGCATGAGGGTCATAGTTTTTTTGTTTTAATAAGAAGGACTATATTAAGATTTACCAAACGTGGAAACGAGATAAATCAATTTATTCTTTTGCAATGTCTGCTCTGATACAGTTTTATACACAACGCACTTTTAGCAAAATATTGAATCAGATCGGGACCAAATGCCTCGACATTTGGTCCCGATCTGATCCAATATTTTGCCCTGTTAATTAGTTCCTGTTAATTATTACCACCTCCAATCTCAAAATTATCTTCACACCTCCATCATTGCGTAGTGTGTAAATGGTTGGCGTGTAGTGTTTACCTGTGGAATCCGCACAGACAATTAGCTCTTTATGCGATTAAACGCTCCTCGTGAACTCACGTGTCGACGTCACGGCGACGTAACGCCTGTTACACGTCACTGCGGCGTGATTTACTGAATACGGATGCTTGAATTAACTGTTCGTATTTGAGTTTTCATTTAATAGTTTATTAGGTATGTATGAGTTAACTGAATGTCATGTAGATTGAGACAAAATTATGATTGAGGCTTGATTGCAAGTTTATACGTATAAGGGCTGATTTTTCCAACGCCAGATAATCTTATCTGAGGAATAATTTTAAATTTTGACAGTTCTTTGATACAAAATCTGTCAGCAAAACAACTTTAAGAAAGGATATCACTTTTATACTAATCAGCCAATAATCCAAATACTCCGTTAATATACAAAACATATTAAAACAAAACCCTATCTATAGTGGAGTAATTAATAACATTCAGAACAAAAGCCCTCATTTTCCACAAGACACCTTAGTATCCACAATGCGTCTATCAGACGTGTAGGGGCGTCGAATGTGCATTCAGCACTGAGGCAGGTGTCGTGGGCGAAGAAGGAAATACCACAAAGGGCCCGTCACGGGATGCTGAGGTGTCTCGGTGACCATAGAGTAGGTGGGAGATAGTAATGCCTTGATATTGTGTTAAAAGTTTTGCAAACCAAGATTACAATTTGCATCTTAAAAATATAGTTAAATGTTTTTATGGTTTATTTCTTACCATAACAAAATAAAGATAAAATAAATTCAAGTTTGTTTGGAGACATAACTTTATTTAAACTTTTTGTACAAGTAAAATGGAAGTCAGTTAACCCAAGGTCATTTGGTGATAAAACTCACCATTTACCCAAAATGAGTGTCGTTCCCTATTTAATATGACTGAAAAACATAGCTTAAAATACGCTGACTTTATATTATGCTAAAGTTGGTCATTTTATCTTAATAACTGACCCATCTCCAAAGGAATTGCTCTGTGTATACTTCGGTCTGTTAATGTACACCAAGAAGGCTGATTCTACAGCGAGTGCATCGGCCTTCAGCACGAAGGAGCATAAAGATATTGAGTGTGCATTGTTGAGCGCGCCATTGTGTGCGGCGCGAATCGTCCACGATAACACACCGACCGCCACCGGCCGCTTTGTCTCCCTAATTGTTATATTCCGAACAAAGAGCCAGCAGAAACAAACGACGTCAGCGCTTGTTAGCTCCCAGCTCCCAGGCTAAACGCTCCGTGTAATAACATGTCCTCAAACAATCGCACGACATTTTCAATACGTTAGGAAATTGGCTATACGCGATCGCAATGCGAGCTTGAATGCTTTTGTTGTGCAGTTCTGCAATATCGACTGCACTACGGACTACGAGTAAGTTTAAACGTGGAACCTAATCGTTCTGGCATGATTGACGTCAATAAAAAATTGGAAAGAAAAAATGAGAATTCCATAGAGTAAATGAATTGGCGGGAATTCGCCGCGCCAATAGCGCTAATGATGTTCATTTTCAAATTTCGAACGGTTCGACGTTTATTCGTTTTAAAACCGCGCGGTGCCATGCTTCCCCCGCTCCACAGCATCAATCATTTTTAGAGGGTTTCGCTTATCCAAGTTTTCTTCCTGCCTCCGTCCTCTGCTTCCAACTTTTACATCGAATGATCTCCACTGAACCAACAGAGCGTTCGCCGTAACCGCGTTTTGTATTATTTTTTGTGAATAAATAATATTATTTCTCGAGGGAAAGGGGGATTGGATTTCGTTAAATATGGTTTAGTAATTGAATTGAAATCTCTCAATGTCGACGTTCAATTAAGCTTTAGATTTCGTTCTTGATGACGGAATTTTCTTTGTTTCCAGAAATTTAATACATTAATTTTCTAATAAGCCATTGCTTTTGATTCTTGCCTGTCTATTCACTTTATTGAATGTGTTTATACAAAATGTAATTTAAAATAAAAGCTTTTGATATACTTGAGGGCTTCCAACTTACTGTTATGTACATTTTCATTTATTTTTTGTCACACTTGCAATACAAAAGCCATCACCCGGATTACCTTCATAAACCAATTATAAACTTTAAACACATTAATTACACTATCCATTACGGTGTCTGTCAAAAGTGATTAATGCTAATGTCGGACGCAAGATTTTTAACTAAGTTAAGATTAAAATAGCTTAGGGTATTATTTGTGAGCGCTCCGAGCGACGGATCACTCATCTCTCCCTTGCAAATTATAATGACACATCCGCCGGGAGGTTTTAAGCCAATTCAACTTTGAGGAATCCTGATACTGTGAGCATTGGTTTTTCCTTAAGAAATGCTGGCAGAATTTAAGGTAAAATTACGAGGCATTAGCACGATTTTAGATATTGTTATAAAATCTGAACTTGGGGAGGTTAGATTCCTCCCTACGAGACGGACAGATTGCTTTAGAAAATGTTTAATCAAAAGCTTGTACAAATGCTTCTGTTTTATTCTAAGCTGTACATAATAAGTAAATGCATAAATCAAACGAAATAACAATAACAATTTGGGTAGAACAAACTTCAACTCAAAAATTACAGTACATTGACACGAGTGAATTGCGGGAGTGCGCGGAATGAGCCATAATTTTATTTGTTTTTCTGAAGCGATACCAATAATAAGTTCCGAAGCTGCAGTTCCAATACAAACATCGATTCAAGAGGGTTCCCTACAGGAAACAATTTGCGGTAAAAATCCGCACTGATAGACGCGATATGAGCAACGGGAGATTTTTTTACTTATTTTTGCCGCACGGGGGAGATCGCGGGCGGCTGATCTTTGTTTTATGAGAACGATTAAGAAAAGCATATTTGAAGTGTGTACTTGGCTTTATTTGCGCTCCCAGAGGGAAGGCACGCTTCATTGATCTGTAATCGTTTTTCGCTTTTTATTGCCGAGTACCTCGAGAATCGAGGGTCGTGAGTATACGTTGTACGTTTTATTATGTCGAAATTAGTCGATGTTCCCGTAAAATTAAAATTAGAATCTTGTTCGCGACATAATTCAGTTGGGTTCGCGACAGGATCCTGTTATTTTCGCACTTCATTTTGCGGCGTTAAGCGTTGTATTGTGGCGCAAGGCGTCTGCTCGCGGTGATTAGAATGCTAAGTACGCACCCTGAAAGGGTTCCCTTAATTGTGCGGTGTTCCTTGTGGACCGCACCACCAAACAGCGGCCGCGTATACAAAACGATGAGGTTCGACTGTGCTTAACAAGAAATGAGGTTGGATGCAGTGTAGGTATGGGATTGTCTAGTATGTCGGAAAATGAAATCTGTGAGCTGTAAGGTAAATTGCTGCACGTTTTAAGAAAAAAGTACAAGAAAAACCGTTGATTTTCCTGAGTAGGTTCTGTAAGTTTTTGTATTAATTACAAGAGTTTTTCGATGAATTTACTCATGCTGGTTTTCGTAAAAATCGACGTAAAAGTCAAAATAATATAAGTTGAAACCGAATTTCTCAATTACATTTTACGTTCTTGAGCTCACGTTCCCTGCAAGGCAATCACGACAGAGACGTTTTAATAGTCAAAAAATTAATTGCAAGTGGCGTCGTCGTGATTTACATGACTCAAATGTGGTCGTTAGTGCGAATTGAACGAAAGGGTGGGCTTTGAGCTACCCCATTATAATTAAACTTTACTCTCGGCTACATTTTAAAAAGCAGAAAATAGCGAAGAGAAATCGCTATTTGAAAAATGAAACACTTTACCAAATTATCAAAAGATGTATTCGGTATTTTGCTTGCTGGCTGCTGTCAAAAATTAAGCATTTCAAATATGTATGAACAATTTCGTGAATTAATGCGCGGCGGTTCTTTTGTTTTGGTTTGGAGCATAACGCAAAATAAAGGAGTATTAATTATTCAGCGCCACACTCGACGCAATCAGAATAAGTGCTGATGTTTCTGTCACCCGCTGCGGCTGCGGAGCGGCGCGGTGCGGCGGCGGCGGTCGCGCTGTGCATGATTAGAATTCTTAAGCTGTGCCGAAGGCTCTTGATTAGAGGAAATTAAAATCATTATACTTGGGCGCGCACCACACCGCGCCACAATGCCGCCGCTCTACCCGACTGACGTAAAAATAAGCGGGAACGCACATAAAGAAGGAGGCTCGCCGGAAACGGAAGCGGCACCATCTTGGAGCCGCCGGGCGGGAAAACAATGGATTCGTTAATTAACATTTTCTTACGCCTCGAGGCTGTCGAACGAACGGTTTATCGGACAAAATATTTATGACGTAGACGCAATGAAAATTCCACCATGAAATCGCACAATTGAAATTTCGTTCATAGGAGGCAGGGATTAAGAAATTATTGGAGACTTTTCCTTAATCTTGCTTAGATGATTGAAATGATTACTTTTTGTTTGGATAGGATCGAAGAATATTACTATTAATTAAGTTCTATGAAGCATAGTTAGTTAGGAGCTCATTACAAATTACTTTGTTAAACCAATAATACCCATAATTTATAAACGACGTGTAACATTTGCCTAAAATAAATCACCACTCCAAAACCAGAGCTCCACTTATTTCCACTACAAACAATGACATAGGTAAACGAATGAGTTGAACGGAATACTCATGTCGAACAAATAACTCAATGTGCGTACAAAACGTATCAGTGGTAGCTGTAATAGAGACGGAGTGCCGCCTGAGGCGAGCCGCGTGAAAAACGGGCGCCATCAATAACGCACTATCGGTCAGAACAGACGTGTTCCTTTGCCTATCGATCTCTGATTGATTGTTTAGTCTTTGGTCATTTTTGGCGTTATGTTGGTATGGTCGGTCATTATTCGAAATTTATATTTTTAAATTTCGAAAATACACTAAATACTTGTTATATATTGGCAATGAAACCAAACACACACGATCTTAACTTAAAACTGTTTTTATTTTTAACAATACGTGCGCCTGAATGTTATTTTTAAATAATTAGAGAGTATTTTAAAGCGTAAGTTTTTTATTTATAACTGTTTAGAATACCAGCTTAGTTTACTTCTAGTTAAATATGCATGATAGTCGACCAATATCACAATATATAATAAAGCAAGCCTACAAAAATATGTAATCTGTCCTATCAATACGTTATCCATAATTGACAAACGAAAATCGCGAGCCACCAATCACCGCTAATAGCCCATCGGACATTCATTCGATAAACATTGACCTCCTGACAGAGTGGCATCATTTATCAATGTGAGCGGTGCACAAAATGCAATGCACTGCCCGACAAATAGTGACGTGATATATGAATATTGACTGCGTTTTGCGGATATATCCGATATCTGATAAATGAGACAGGAAGTTAAATTGAGTCACTGTTTTACAGTTAATGGGTCATTTTTTTTGAGTTTCTGAATTTTTTATGTATCCAGCAGAAAAAAGATCCTAGTTATATGTTTTGGATTTTCAAATTCATCTCATTCAGGGCGTATACTTAGTTGTCTATGGAAAAATGGATAAATGTGTATGACTAGCACAGCCTGTTATGCTTAGCGCAGTGATTAAGAGATTATCGTCTTCTCTAATTTATTGTTCAACTTACTTGAAGAGACTGTATTTAGAGAATTTTTAATAGCGTTGGACTTGACTATAAGATGACGATGCCATGCTCACCCTTGATATTAACTCTCAAATTGGTAATTTATTTAATTAAAATCCACTGACATGCACATTACAGTTTTAAGTCTTTAATTGTTTCTAGCAGTATTATAGCTGTGAGTGGCTTTAGTCGGCAATAACAATGTAGTAAACCGCTCTTAGTGGTGGATTACCGCCATTAACCGCTGTGGTTGTAAAACGAGTGATCGATGCGCGCCCCGATGTTTATTGTCCATTACATGGACGGCGGGGGACACTAGTGCTAGTGATGTGGCTTATAGGATACTGATTTATGTTTGATGTGAGTTACGGTTTTTAAAAGCCGTTTTAGCTGTCGTTAAGTTTGACTAGATTTTTGACAACTGTAAATCCACAATAACTTTTTGAACCTTGAAAAAAATGCATGTGTTTACATTATTTTTTTATTTAATTTATCTTTAAATGGTAGGTAATTAAAAATTAATCAATTAAAATATAAAATTAGGGTTGTCAAAACGCAAATGCAGTTAAATACGCCACAAGTGGGCCACAACAGCAGCCGCAATCGCAATTGTCTCAATTATTAATTGTAATTTTTGACAGGCACCTGTCAATTTCGCAGCGTTCAACCCTTCCTTAATCCCCCACAAGATGCGAGGTGCTGGGACGTCTCCTTAGCCGCTCCCCCGGAATAAATTAGCTTTCTCCCGGCCACATCGGGATATAAAATTTTGAATATGAATGGAAAATTTTGCATTTGTAATAAACCGCTTTTCCCTGTAACGCTGCAGATGCGTACACGAGCACTGGATAAAAATGGAATCTCGCCCAGTGTCGCTCCTCAGGTGGCCCGCCATAAATATTTATTAATTATTTTTTCAATAATCTCTCCTCTCTTGTATCCTCCGAGGATGGAGGGATATCTCCACCGTTAATTGCTTTTTGTTTCATTTGAATAAGTATTGTTTTTGACTGCTCGAGCGTGACGTTGGTTTTTATAAAATCTCGACGATGAATAATTTTGTTGAAACAAAGTTAATTGAATCCATTATTGATTGTTTTAAATTTCGTTGGAAATATTTATTGTCATTAATTTTTATTACAAAGACAAACTTTCAGAATAAAATTAGGTATACCTGTAAATACGTAGGCAGTTTAGGTAACTAGGTATTCCGATTTATGAAACTAATAAGCTGAAATCTTGTTCACATATGTACCCATATTTTGTGCTCCCTTCATCTTAACATCAAGAAAGTTGAACACCAAATTATGTCGTCAAGGCAGCGCTGTTTTAATAATGTCAAGAAGCCGATTGAAAACATCGGTACAACCGATGTCGACATCGCTTCGCCTAATTGATTTTATAATTCGAAGGAAATTCAAAAAGAGAACATTTATATTCGAAGCATGGCGGCGACACGTAGCAGCAACCGATGCGCAGATTGCGGTTACCAAGTTACTCCGATTGCTGGAGAAACACAAATCCTTAAGCGTTGGCTTAAAAGTACCAAGTCTTAAGGCATAAAATACAACACCAGCCGTACTAAAAAGAAAATAATATTTTGGTATGCAAGTACGTTCAGCCGCTACACTTTTATTTTCATACGCTTGTATAATTTTATTGAAACGACTCAATCTGAGTAAAGATTTTTATTTTAAGAATAAACTTTGGAGTTTTTTTGGACTAATGGAAACATAAGTGCGACGTAAAACTTGATGTGTCTCGAAAGTGAATTAATTCAGGTATCGAGTAGAGTATGAATCGATCGTGGGAACATGACTAGTGATGTAACGTATGATTTTCAAACCGCGCGGTACCAGTGAGCGATTGTATCAATTTGTCCTCGTAACACGCGGTTGCCCCCGTGCCATGTTAATTTTTTATTTGATCAAGATTGTTATCGTGGGCGAATAGTTTGATAATGAAGCCAATTTTTGATAATACCCCGCATTGGGGTGGATTTCGAGTGGTTTATTCCGTAAGTAAGGAGAAAATTACACACGTAGACGTGTCATTTCGTTGACAATTTGAAAGTCGTTTGATTCCATTTATCTCATTTTCTTGTTAAAGTGAATTATTAATTTAAGGCATTACCTACTGCAAGTTTCATGCTAAAGCGTTTGCTAAGGTATTTTTACTAAAAATTTTATATGCATCCAATAAACTTGTTAAGTGCAGGCATTTATTTTATGAGTTAGTTAACTGATGAAGTCCTAATGATGCCAACTGGGTACTTTCCTTTCCAATTACCTACCAGATAAAAATAACCCTGTAACTTACCACAGCCTTCAGTAATACAGTAACGGACACGGCCTCTATGTACTAAAACTAATAAATTAAAATTAATGTAATGCAAACTTTAAGCTATAATTTATGAAGGAGTAGTTGTCCAGTCATCGTCCATTTCGGCTGGTGGGTAGGTACCCGCTATTTGTCTCCCGGGCATTGTAATCCTTAAATTGATAATCGATGGGCGTCTACAATGGAACGTTAACGAGGAGCCAAGTTATCAATCTTGCCTAGCCAAGGTCATGTGTACCAGAGATGTCCCATTAATGTCATTCGTGTTATTTATTGTGAAGATGACTGACGTGTTTGTTGCCGATGTGCTTTTGTTTTAAGTTTTGTTGCGGTATTCGATTAGTTCTAATTCACTCATATTCTCAAAAATTGGAGTACATATTGTTTAAAATAATATATTGAATCAAGCTTTAGAAAAAAGGGTTAACAAATATTTAGCACAGCAAATAAAAAATGTGTGCCACATATTTTTCTGATGCCTACACTGTACCAATCAAAACTATCAATGTCAAAAAATTCGATATTCAAAATTCGAATCATACGTCACATGTACCAACAAATTGACACACGTCAAAATTAAACGCTTCGTTCTCTGTTTGTGTGAAACAAATGCGTTCAGTTGTTTTCGATAAACATCGTTACAAATTAACCCTGCGAGTGCGATACTGTTCGAACCGACCGCCCGTATCGCGACATCTACGCACCATAACGACATTGATTAAACTGATTCCACTGAGCCGTGGGAAGGGTTACCTATACGGTTGTTTAAGCAATATTGTTAAGTTTGTTGAAAAAAAAAACAGATTTAAAAAATCCTTTGGGTAGGTTATTGAATTATTTAGAACACGGTAGGTTATTATGACATTGGAGATTTTATATGGGCGAGAACTTAAAGTGTCAAGTAGTCAGGCCTACACTGTCCTCCCATACCTATTAACATCTTCATTTGAAAACATTCTAAGAGCTAATTATTTTCAAAAGAGAAATCTTGGAGTTTCTTTTTGTGCTCTTCTCCGGAAGGAAATGTCCAATTGGCACCTAACGTTACATAAAGTGCCCATGTAGGTTTATGTGGAATAAACTGTTTCGAATTGAGTTGAAGTGAAAAAAGTCTCTAAGCTAATTTGCCACGATAATTCAAAATCTTTTAGCCTGTATTGTGTACCACTGCTGGGCAAAGGGCCCCCCTTTTTCCTTCCAAACCTTCGTCTTATGCGATCTCTGGCCATGTAGGCCCTGTAAACGTTATCAGATCCTCACACCACCTTCGCCTTGGTATACCTCGACGGCGATGTCCACCCTCAGGCGTCCAGTGAGAAACGAACTTTGCCCATCTCTCCAGGTGCATTCATGAGACGTGTTCGGTCAACTCCCACTTCAGTAATAAAAAAAAAAACAAACCTCTGCTCTTAAATAAAAATAAAGAACATTAACTCTATGTTTTGACTTCATTTTACTTCGTTTAATCGTGCAATTTTTAATTCTATAAGCCCTTCTGTACAATTGAAGCCTACTTAGCAAACGTTAGATCACTATCTAGGCACGCAAGTTAAATGAAAGTTGAAAACAATTTGAGCCACAGCTGATACAAAAAGGTTACAATTCATTTACTCATGCGTACCTTTATTTATTGGAAATCTGATTAATTTTCTTCAGTCACTGAGAAGAAATCGTGTTTTTAAGTAATTGCTTTTAGAAAATTACAGCAAATGAAAGGGCTCACTGAAGGGGGACAGATTTATAAAAGTTTACTGTGATATACCGAGATAACAATCATAGAAAAATCTCATTTAAGATCTACTTTACAAAATTCATTAATTCACTGGCAGACAACCCACGGCCTTAAACGCTAAGTCTAGCGGCTTGAAATTTGGCACAAGAGTTCTTTATCAAACTAAGGTGACCACTAAGAAAGAATGTTGACAATTCATCTCATAAAGGGGTTAAGTAGGGAATGAAGTTTGTACGTTTGTAAGTAAAAGTTAGCTGTAACTATTATCGTTTCTTGGAAACTATAGGCTCGTGAGACGTTGTCAATGTTAAAATGACAAATGTTATTAATGTCAATGTCATTACTGCTAACGCTGTTGACAACTGCGTACAGTCAACAGCAAAAGCAAATGATCAAAATCAGAAATTCAATACTAATGAACGGAGTTCGCGTCAGAACTGTGTGGCTGTACTAGTAGTAAATGTTTGGTATAATTTACAATCACATACTTTTGAATCACTTCGACGCCACACTGTTCTGACGCGAACTCCGTTCATTAGTATTGAATTTCTGATTTTGATCATCTATTTTTGCTGTTGACTGTACATATTTCACCATCGTATTACCACTTTTTTTAAATAAGCAATTTATTTCATATTTTCCATCAATAACTCGAGCTAAGAAAGGATTATTAGGCGTATTACAAATAAACATCGACTTAATAAAGATGTGGAGTGGCTCGATATTAAAGAGCTCGTAAATAATGAGCCTGGCTCAATGTTAACGTGGGGCAGAGTCGTTCACTTGATGTATTTATATTTAACGTTAGATTATTAGAATTTACTACCAAAATCTAACAATAGCACTTATTGAACATCGACTTTTATGCTCTGGAAGATTTTTCAGGGAAATATTATAGTATATGTCTTTGCTTGGATCTATCGTAATATTCGTAATGTATTTTTAGAACCAAAGGTACAAAGTTATAATGAAGTTATTAATAGCAAGAAAAAAAAAATTATTTGTAATTAACGGCATTCTTTAACGTTATTTATGTCTTTTTTCTGTCCTATATGAAGACTAACTGATTCATTTATAATAGCATAAAAAGTAAACTGATGTTGACGAAACAAAGCAGTGAATTTAAGGGCTCACGTTACAAAACGAACGGGGATCGTCACCGAGGATACAGCGGTAATGCCCGGATCGCGTGAAGTCGTACAATATCACCGACGATTGACTCGGCTCAAAGGAAATGAATAGATTTCATTTTAGTGTCATTTGTAGAGCTAATGGCGCCACCGGCTAATGCCGTGTTGAAAACGTGTAAACACGGGGGAAGTTCAGCTGTCGGCTTCCTGACACGATAATGATACGATACAGGAATATTATAATTATTTGTTTATTGATTCAACGACTGCTCGTAATAAAGTTGTGCTGTAAACTGTCATTTATCTTTATTATGCATGTATTTTTGTTGCTCTATAAAACAGATGTCACAACCCTAGCTAAAATGAAGTATTCTTTTCCAATTTTTAAAATTAGAACACACACTGGCCGAAACAAAAAAGTTAAATGACGATAAAAGAAAATAGTTTAAGCTTCTCTCCGTTCGTAATAGAAACGTTGAAAAGACAATATTTTTTTCTTTTGTCGTAGAAAATTGCCGTTGAATTGTAGCGTGCCCCAATAATACGCAGCTCAATTACGTCACAATGTCTTCTTTGTATTTTCCCCGAAAAAACTGTTCGTAATAAATAATACCGTATGTCATTTCTCAGCACGTATGAAATTTATAACACGCGCAGCGTTTTCGAAGGGCAATTTATTTGTAATAGAGCTGTTCGATGGGGACCCACCGGTAATAGTAGCGGAAATAAAACCTGAGTCTTAGGTAGAAAACAACGATTGGCATTGTTATCTTTTGCTAAGTCACGTGGTTAGTTTCTATAAGAAGCAGACTTGAGTATACTTCGTTGGAAAGTATATTCTAGAAATAGATCGTGATGTCAACAAAATAAAAGCGGCTTATATAAAAAAAAAATTGAAAGTGCCGACTTGAACTAGTTACCCAATGCTTTCAATATTATGTATGCATCGTGGAAAATATCTCTTGTGTGAAATTGAGTCTGTTATACTTCCGGTGTGTCAGTTTTCTATTTCATTAAGGGATTGAGGATTCTATTTGATGCTGAGACTGTGAACTATATATACTTAAGTTATTTTTATTCTTATATAATTTTGTCTGCAAACTTGGCCAGGATTCGTTCTACTCAAAACCATAAATTTTCTAATATCAATTTTACCTCATCCGAAAACAATCGATTCCACTCGAAACGTAAACAGCAAATAACGAACAAAAATATATAAATTAAAAAGCAATTCTGCAAGCTCGGTGTCGGTATATCAGAGGGCCGGTAAAGAGGCGCCTCGCCACGATTTGTGACTTAATCACTTTATTGGCAGCGGGGGAGTCGGCCTTATCGGAAAGAAACGTCGACCCGACCCGCTGATATATGAGTAAACAAGCTTGCACTTTTCCTCGGCGACTTTTGGCGGTCACAGCGACCATAAAGTCGTCGCTAAAGTTTGGATTGCGCTTGTGGGGAGCGCTCCCGCTTTAATGTTGTTATTTTTTAGTTTTAACGCTGTAACTACAGTAACGTTCGTATTTACCTTGTTTGCGTCGTCGTCGTCGAAGTCGTTTGCATCTGAAACAAATGAAAATCTTTATATAAAACGTCAAGGGGTTGTTGTGTACACTACGTCCATACTCCGGCCAGTGATTAGCCGGCGCACACTGCGCTACGTAACGGACCTAAATATGTTTGTATTTTGGCTTTGCCGGTACACACCCAATATCGGATCCCTCCTGAGGATCAGCCATTACGCAGCCTCTTAACGGCGGACGGTTTTAATTAAAAACTTCTTGCATTAGCATGTGTCCGCCAAATCATGATACTAATCCCTTCAAAATATTATTTAATTTCGGTCGAGAACCCTATCTGCTGCTAAGGAAAATAGAGGTTAGAAACGTATTAAATATATTTTAGGAGATTCGATTTAATATGAATTTGTGATGATTATTGAATATCGTTAATGTATTATAAGTGGGTCACGGTAGGTTGTTGATTGGCCTAAACAAACAATACATCTCTTGCGGGGGTGGTGGTCTTAGCGGCGATAAACAAGCACAGGTGTAGCAATACCCGCCTCAACCGCTGTCCGGAGCAACTTGGAAAGTATTTGTAAGCGTTCAAACATACCGGGCTCGTTATGCATGCCTCGCTGGGTTTAATCACGGACCAGCCACGCCCCGGGCGGAGCTAATGTTTTCACTATGTATTTTTTAAGTACCAGCAACTTGTGCCGGCATTCAGAACTCGCAGTATGCTCTCAATATTTCAGAGTTAGTATTAATATTGTATAGATTGAATAGTACGAGTACTTGTAGTTCTAGTTGAATATTCTTTCATTTAAAATTCAGTGTTAGTGCTAGATTTAAACATAACATAAACCCTTGTTATCCCTAAACGTATTTATCAATTGATTTCGCAACTGAACGGCACCCTAATTGCGTAGCACACGATCAATCGGAATCGGTTTCATTTTGATAGTTCAACAACAGTCATTGCATTATTTACGTGTTGAGCAGACAAATTTTTTGAACTTATGAAGCAATGGATTAGCAATTTGCTTCAAAATGATTCAGATTCCGATTGATCGTGTGTTACGCAATTAGGGTGCGGGTTGGTGTTGAAAACAATTGATACACAATCCTGCATTGCTTTGTTTGTGTTGTATTCTATTGAACTTCAAACAAGGGCGTGAAGCTGCAGTATCAAGTCGAAGGTCCCTCCGTCTATTAGCTGTTGTAGTCGACACTTCGCCCACATCCGAATCTTGGTGTCTATTATGTGACGTGTCCAATATTGACACAGTGTCCCGGCGATTGTACGCATCTCACAGCGATCCCTCGTCACCATGCTTGAATATGGGTTTCGGATACGTCGCTTTGATGCGATCGGTTACTACGATAATATTCATTGAGTCAGTACATCTATACAGATTCATTTTTACAGTCTCCATATAACTAGCAAGATAAATGAGCGATTATAATTAATCATTCGGCACCCAGCATCGTAAGCTAATGCCCAATTTTGTTTGACTTGGCGAAAAGTTGCGCGCACAGTCTTATTTATTTTTTATCAATTTCACTTGGGCGAGCCTTAAAAGCGTCGTCCCGTTTTATTATAGGGACATGAATTAGCAAAAAGAGAATGGATTTTGGCTGTGATTATGTCAAAAATAATTAATTATTATCGATTCGATGGCGGGCAGGGGAGCGGATTGATGGGAGGCACTAAGCGTGGAGTCGCTCTTTAAAATTGGAAAGCTAATTACTCAGTTATGGAGGCCACGGTGGGGATACTACAAAAATTACTGAGCTACCGGATTACTTTGAATAAATTTTCCAATTAGGTACATACTTCAATTCAACCTCAAAAGCCTGTATCTAGAAATTTTAATGAAAATCTCGGTCGGAAACAGTTGACAGTTCGGTTAAGTCACTGTTTTCTTTCTGGAAGTTTACAATCTATGCGAGGGAGGTTAGAGCCGAAGGGCTCGTGGGCTCGTGTGAGGGGTCTCCGGAATTTCTTCATTCATTAAGCCGCCGCAGCTCGTGATCGGCCTGCCCAAGTAGTCGCTACATTGTACACATCGCCGATGAGCTAAACTTTAATTTAGGCCGCGGTACCTGAGACCACTCATTCATAATGAATCGCCTCACCCTCTGTTTAGTTTAGGAACGAGACCTCTAGTGTGTGTAACTGACATTTTATTTACGGCCGTATTTAAACGTCAAAGAATAGGCCAGGATGTCTGGATGGTCGAGATGAAAGCCAGTTTTGTAGCGTCAATAAATCACGAGTCGAAAAGTTTGAGCGTCGAAAGAAAAATCACAGTCATCGGCCTCTTTTTAAATTAACGCCATTAGCTTCGAGATTTTCTTTTCGGAATAGAGTGCAAAAATTACCTTTCTTCGTTTGAGCAGCCCGAGTAATTAGTGACGCTCGGGTTTTATTTGTTGACGTTCATTATTCCTTGATTTTGGGAACGCGTGGGAGCGGGACGGGGATAGTTTTTGTATGAATTAGAGAGGGAGGGCGACGTTCAATCGAGGAGCTGCACCTGCCACCGCACAAATTTGCAATTTAAATTCCTAACGAATATTCCGGAGGACCTCCTTAACACGACATCTGTTTAAATCGTCGACGATAGAGTGACTGTCGTGGTTCCAACTCTTTGTGATTGCGACTTAATTGAAATAAAACAAAACCCTTCTCACGATTTTGGGGGACTTAGAAATATAATCGTTCTAACTGTGTTTTTCACTGGATTAATTATATTGAAATTAGTTTAAAATAGAAATGCAAGGGTGGGCTTGGATTTTAAATAACAATAGCTTTATTAAGATTTTCATTTTAATTTAGCAATTTGACCAAATTTTATAGGAATTTGTCATCAAACATGCTAAAACCAAAACATAATAGTCCTAATATTAGTTGTATAAAAACAAAAGGGTAACAACACGTTATAATTTCCTAAATTGATTGATACGTTTCTGTCGGGATGATATATTGTGCCTCCAGTGTATCGGACGCGGTCGGCTAATAGGTGTTAGTGGGTAAATAAAGAAGTGTTTTGGCCGGGCGGAGCCGCGCGTCATTAATAACTATCGCCCCACGCCTCTTCATTAACAATCAATCACATGTGGCCGCCCTTGTGCGGGACAGGTTGTTGCGTTACATGACGATTTTTTTTGGTTCCTGATTAATATAAGGAGGGTTAATCTCAATACAATTTCTTAATAAAAAATATCGCGCCTCTTGCATAGCACTTGCAGATTTAGGGTTCTAAGCACCTTTGTCTACCCCTTGTCGGAGTAGATGTGGTTTTATATTCATAGTTTTATAATTATTTTAATAAAAGGAAAAATACGGGTTAAACATTTTTTATCCCAAGAGAAAAAGATACGTCGTAGCAAATGCGTAGCAGCTGCGTAGCACCTGCTACGCGGCTACAAAAGTTAGTTACAAGAAAGAATTGTTACATACAAGTACTAATACAACTAACATTATCGTTTGCATTAACCAAATATACAAAACTACACTAATTAATAGTTGCAAACTTCTTAAGGAAATACCGAGTATATTCGCTAAGACCCAGTACACACGCTCGAGAAAGAATGACTTGTCGGAAGGAGTTAATAATCTTATTAATTTGTTCTTAACCCGCGGCGGACTGCCACCGACGTTCTTTGTAATTAATGGGAACACCTCATCTATTAAATTAGTACAACAGCATGAGAATACACGTGTGTGTATATCGACCAATTTACCGAGACCCTTCACACTTCTACTTTCTCCATAAAGTAAGAAGAAATGCAGAGGTCTTAATAAAATGGGAAGTTGTCATATAGTCATAACAGAATAAATAAATTGCCCGTGAAGAAAATGAAGCAAGAAATTTCATTTATCAAATGGTAACGAGTTTCACCGTTTTGAGTGATGGATTTTAGATTGTATTAATTTAATTACTAGATTTATTTTGTTCATTTTCTATTTGTGAGAAGGACCGTTTTTTATGATTGTCGAATAATTCCTGACCTCTCATTTTTGTCAATCGTGAAAATTAATTCATTTGCTATAGCAATATACCCCAACTTTAAAGAAATGATCCTTCTTCATAATAGCTCCTTAATTTTGTTTTTACTTCTAATATTATTTTTGTTGTGTGCGACAACAAAATGTCAAATCAAATACGGATCACAACTTTCGAGACAACAATCGGTCATAAGGACCAAACACAAAGGCACCTCTAGTGGTTCCATAAATTATACCTAACAAACTATACGCTTTGATCAATTAAATTTTATTACACGCGTTAATTAAACGGCCCTCTAAGTGAAAGATTTATTGGAGGTTTATCCTCATAACTGAAGCTTAAAGGGCGATCTCAATACGGCTATGCCTTTCTTGGGGCAAGCCTGCTTAACCGTATAGTGCGATTAAGGGCCTATTCAGCCGAGGCCTTTACTATGTAATTTGGTATGAAGAACTATTATGTTGCTGTGAGTAGGTGTGGTGTCTCGTGGCAAATGTCAAGATGGTTTCCTACTCAAAGATAAGGGTTTGAAAACAACTACACTGTCTCAATATTCTACATGGCTTGCTCTTTATCAATATTTTATTTATGTCACATTTTTATTAAGTTTGCTTTTAAGACAGTTCAGAGGGGCAATATTTATAATTACGTTCATAACGTTCATAGCCTGATCTCAGTCTGAATCTGTCAAAAATACCTGTAATTTCACTACAGTTTTGACAAGTTTTTGACATTGATTTTCGCTGAAATGAGATTGTGACTAGATTTTGAACGTTTTTAATTACAGGAATTCGCCTTCTGATTTCACTTTAAGGCCAAGTCAAGGTTTCAAAGGTCACGTATCGTATCTCAAGATTGTAGGATATGAATCAGAATGAATAGTTTATTTATCCTTGATTGAAGACTCGTTTTCCATACATTTACAGATATAAATAGCAACATTTTGTGTCACACAGACATATTATACAATCTAATATACTCTAAGGCCTTTGTATAGACACGGTATTGCGATGTAAGCAGTAATATTAATCACGGTGTAAGCGCTTAGTGCGCGATATTGCGGGTCCACTACATTCAGACTAATCTCACGCGCTATAAACATGGGTTCCGCATATGAATAGACGAACTTAATAGCTATATTATACATCGTATATCTTTGGCTTTTAGAGATGCTAGGCCATTTAAAGGTGATAATATCATTGTTTTCAATTGATCCTTAGGTGCAACTCGGAAGACTTTGTTCGGTTTTGAAATCAACGTATAAAGTCGGACACAATAGTCGCAAACTAGAAGCAAAAGTTAATTACAGTGTAGCTGTTTACTTAGCAGACAATGGTGTAACAACACTTTGATATATGTGCCGTAAATTCTAATGCGATGTCGCCCCGCGAGGTGCCGCCGTAAAGCCGCCGAATACGGAATGATCATAATAAAGTATGATTTCTTGGTCGGGGACGCGGCCTAACTCGGATAATCACTCCTCAGGCGTACCCATATAATTCCTTAGTGCATAATGAAAGTTGATTAACATTATACCCTGTACGGCGTCGCGTGTGTGTGTGTCCGCCGCAGATTCCGAGTCCTAATTAAGAGCGAGGGAGGGTGGGTCGCGGCCGGCGGCGGGGGCGGGGTATCGATCATCACCCGCCAAGGAATCGACGCAGGGACCCGCAAAAAGGGGAAGCCCTCATCTGAAAATCAGCGTCCGCTAAGCCGGTCCGCTGCGAACACATGTGTTTTGATTTAAATGCGCTCTAAGGGTCAGTTTAATGCGCGAGTGCGGAAACGGAACGCTTCGGGCGAGATTTGCAAATCTGATGTGAATAATTACACGGCTTACGAGCGCTTACCTACTGCCTTACAGTCATTTGCATATTTTCTTGTGGCTTTATGCTGGCTGCCTGCTGGTGTGGAAAGTAAATATGTCCGTGAGCGCTTTGAACATTGACTGTATACGCGGAACTTAACTATCATGGAATACCGTCATTAAAGATGGGGGAAATCTTAAAGTAAACTTCAAAGATATTTCCTATGGCATTCTAATATGCATTCTTAAGAAGCTTCATATTTTAGTTCAGACTCGTATAGTTGTATTCGATTGATGAAGTTTAGAATTCAGTAAGATTTTTAATCCTAATTATATTTTATTGACTATATATAGGTATACACTTTAGAAAACACTGCGCTTGTTGTTAAACCGTTTGTAATATTGTTGTAGGGTATGTTAAAAATAAACCTAACCTTTATCTTCCTTGTGTGTTACGATGTTGTCAATTGGTGACTCCTAATAAATATGTACAAAAATAAAAAACGTCAAGAAAACAAACAACGCTAACAAAGCCGTTTATGAAATAAAAAAAACGTTGGAAAAACACTTATCGCGCTCGAGTGCAAATCGTCGACTGTCACTTCAAATCCCCGGCGCCCGGACAAAATGGGAAAAAGTAACAAAAATAACAATCAAATAGAGCATCCACGGAAATGAGATCTGAAGGAATGATCACGCCCGACCCCGGGGACCGGTTGCCTCTTCAAAAAAGACTTAATCTCTCAATTCACTAAGGAGTTAAGCTTTAAAAATATTTCGATAGGCAACAAAGAGCCCCTCGCTCGTCGCGTCGCGGTGTCTTTGACACGTCGCCGCCGGATTTTTTCGCGAGATCTCTTTAGAGACGGGATGTCACTCACTTTGTATCGGCTTTGTCGCGAGAGGTTAAGCGCCGGTTTATTAGGCTTTACTTCCGATTCGCAAACAGGGGGACGTTTGCAGATTCGTTTTCGATGTCGTATTCCGATTAAAAAAATTAAAACCTCTAGCCGATCGAGATTTATCGGCGCAATACCGTTGTGCGGTGCTTAAAACGAGACCCTCTCGGAATCGATATGAAAATGTGACGAGTGGGGTTGTTCACCAGCTGGCGGGCATTAATTAAGAATACGTGACAAAAGACGAGACATGCACACAAACACAAGTCGCGTCGAAAAAGGTCCGGATTACGTAACCCTTTTGCGCTTTTGATTTTAAACGTCGCGTGAAGTGCGAACCGGACCATGGCTTCTAATTTGAAAGGAGACTTGACAAATCTGGCTTCGGGCCGCCCCTCGTTTAATCGAGCCGTCCTTACATGTGATGTCGATATGAATGTTGATACAATGAAATAATAGCGCAGAGTAGGCGGTCACTATGGTTACAGGGTGGGACGAAGCCTTCTTTGAATGGAGCTGTGAAAGGCTTTTAGCCTCGTTTCACCATTTAGAGCGGGTCAGCATTTTGGGCGCTGACTGTGCTCCGAAACAGGGATAATTAGCAGGCAAACAAGGAGCAGGGTGCGGCACAACTTTTGCCGACCGTTCAGGTGCTCTGCAAACATCGCTGCAAGAAGTTTAACAGCAGTTTAATTGCGGAGCGAAAACAGAAGCGCACTGAAAACAGTTTAGTTCCAGTGAAAAGAACCTAGTCGGTTATTGAGGTGAACAAGCATAATCAAAGCTACGTTAGAGTTTGAAGTTTATTGAAAATGAGAAATGTCCTACTAGCTGGCGGAGAGGAGAAATAAACAAAAGTTCGTTTAATGAAGAGAGGTACGAAGCGAAGTGAAATTATTGGCTTAACATCATTTACACCTGTTTAATTAATTGTTTTACTAAAATTGTGGCAAGCAAGACATGCTAATGCTTCGAACCTTGATACCTACGTGCATTGTAGGTCCAGTTTTTTTTTATGTAAAAAAATGTTTCAATCAAAATGATACATTATGCACTTGATTACCAACTAAAGTTAACAATCTGAATTTTCAACCAGTTTTTCATCTACAAAATCTCAAGAATGAAAGTCCGAAACAAATTAATTTCCCAGACACCTAACCAGTGGATATTTAGGTGCAGTTCACACGGGTCCATAAATCGAGCGTGTCAACACCAGAGCGGGGTAAAGGTGTGGACACACTGGCTATAAATTACCGCTACTGGCGAGTGCGTGCACCGCGGCGCTAATCCCGCAGTACGTGCCGCGTGTGCCCCGGCCCTAATTGTTAGATTGTGGTCGTAGTTTCAATAGTCGGTAACTGGTAGCTGTAGGTATGTGTCGTTGACTTGTAAAATTATATTAGTACTGTTGCAATTCGGTTAGGTTGGAGTTGATGAGAGAATGAAGGAATTTATTTTTATTTTATATTATTTATTTATTTAAGTACCATTTATAAACAGACAAGAAAAACGGAACAGAAAAAATAGGTACAGAGGTGATGCTTATTTCACAAGAAATCTCTTCCAGCACACCCGAGACAGGACAATAGATACAGATATGTAGACAGCGTGTGAAATAGTAAAGGAGACAAAAAAATAATACGTATTAATATAAAGTTCAAAACATAGATACTGAGATCGTCTTATTTAACGTAACAAAAAAGACACTATCCACGGGTAAATTTAAGATGGGGAAACTGGCACAATCGTCGTATACCTACACTAAAATGTTAGTTTGTATATATACAAATACCAAGAAATCCTCGAAAGACATACCTACCTTTACCTACCGGGATCACTTTGCTTAACACCAAAAACTTTTACAGTCTACTACGATTTTAACCATGGGGTCTATCATAACTTGATAATATTTTTTATATGTATTATTATTTTATCCTACTAATATTATAAACGTGAAAGTTTGTATGGATGGATGGATGGATGTTTGTTACTGTTTCACGCAAAAACTACTAAACGGATTTGAATGAAAGTTGGCACACAGATGGTTTATAACCAGGATTAACATATAAGATACTTTTTATTCCGATATTCCTACGGGATCGAAACTTATGCGGGTGAAACCGCGGCGTGTAGCTAGTATTATATAATTTTTTCCATACATCTGCCCTTCACATCCACTATGTACACACCCGTCTCGTAATCCCTAGCGGGATCCCATGCGTCGCTATACCAAGTTTTGCTAATACATAATTGGAACCAAATCCCTATTGGAGGTCGCCTATACAGGGACAGGTTTCTTGGTGCGTGTTCTGTACGAAATTAATGAAATTAACCGTTCCGAGGTGAATGTAAGGAAGAAATGAGGGTGGCGTATTTATTTATTAAGCAACTCTAGTTTATTAAACGTCACTTCTAATAAGTATGAGATGTGGCTTGCGTGAGTGTGATTGTAACTTGTTATTTCCAAGATCTTCATATTTAAAAGACACTCACACACACACTTGCACGTTTCATTAGTACCTATTTAAATATAATCTGTATTTGGTTGGCTACGAATCAACGTATGCAAAGCCAATTAAAGGTCTAATCTTCGAGAGATAGGTATTCCAACAGCAGAAGCCATAAGAAGGACGAAGCAATCTCAGACAGACTTTGGTTTGACCTTGTTACTCGTGTCTTTGCTCATCTTCATATTTCAAATTCTAAGACATTCATACGTGCTGGACCCTATTGGGTAACACACTATCGATCCCAATCTAAATCATTTTGAAGGATATTACTAATCCATTGCTTCATATGTTTGACAACACAAATACCGCAATGAATGTTGTCGAACTGTCAAAATGAAAGCTATTCTACTGTTAGCGTGTTAGGAACTAAATTATTCCGCAGGGCAAGGAAACATACAAATTCAAATCCAACAGAACAATTTAAAAAAAAATTCGAACCAATCAAATATTCCCGCCAGAAACATTCTTTTCACGTCAAAAGACTAACAACTAGTGTTGCACCAAATGACATAATAACCCAAATTAAACAAGTGAACTAGCTGTTGTTACCATCATTACCCCGTGTAATTCCCGGAGCGAGCGCTATCGATCGCAGGGAGCGACAGAAAACTTTCTAGACAGCTTTTATATGCACCGACTCTTTACCCTGTAAGTATGGAGTACGTTCGATGAAATGTTCCACACTGGAGGAATGAACGTTTTCTATGTACTTTGATTGACGGGTTAAAATGCTAGTGTTGTTACCTGGTATTTATTAGAGGTATTTAGTGTTAGCTGTTGAACGTTTGACGTGGGGGTTTTGAAGTTTGATGCAAGTTTTATAATGGAAGACTCATGTGTATTTGCTTTAATTGGTGTCTAAATGTATTTTACTTTAGTTAGTAAGCACGTTTTAATATAAAGTCGGCAAAGAAGTTCTTCATATAATCTTTGCTAACTTCACCAAATTAGGACCATAAATTGTTATAGTAAATGTAAGTTCATCTCACTTTTTTAAAACATCAGTTTCATTTTCGTGGGGAAAACCGGACCATTCTTTGACAATAATTTTCCTCGGTTTTATAAAACATGTTATGAATTAATTCCTTAAACCAGAGAATACTTTCTAACCAGTTAATTCGAATAATTCTAAACATTTTGACAGGGTAATTATCTAAAATACGCGGGGAACGATTCCGATGTTTGTTTTTCATCGGCAAGACGTCAGAGATGACGTCAGCGGTGACGTGGCGTGCATCAGACAGTTGATAGGGGTAGCATCACTATGTGCTTCTACACTGGGTTGCGGAAATATTATGAAAGTGTCTAGGAATGTATACTTCATATGAAGACGATTCAATTGCTTAGTTCTGCTAGAGGCAATAATAGAATAACATTTATACGCAATACTTAAGCAAATATAGATCTAAGTATGTAATTCTCTACAATGGTTAGGTGTTGCTATACGAAAACTTTAACAGATTGTATACAGTCATAATATTTTTACTATACGAGTATTATGACTATATTTACGCTCGTTACATTTAAGACGAAATCGTTTGTGTGTGTAGAGTACCAACACTGTTACAACCAAAAATACCTACCTTAGCTTTAAGTCATTGTAACACCTCTACAACATTATGGAATGCAGATAAATATAATATGAATATGAATAAATACTCTGAATTTTCTATCAGACATAACAAAGTAACCCGTAGTAATTCAGTACACCCACATGGCTTTTTAATTACATCCAAAAAGCCCTTCCACATGTCACTCACATCAACGTAAACGATACAGCGAAACGTTAATTCGCTTACCGTTTCGTCTGAATAAGTACAGGACGTAATCGTGCGATCCCGTGCGATCCCGTACGTACTCGTGTGGGGCAACTCTAATCAGCTATGAAAATTAGGTTCCGCTCCGTATCTGCTTTGTACCGTTAATGTGGAATTTAATTACTATTTCCAAATATCATATTAGAGTGATGGATGGGAGGAGACAGTCTTGATGTTTAATTTACCGTTTCAATTTATATGGGATGGTTTATTTGATTATTTGTGTACATAGTGGAGGATAAAAGGTGAAGTTATTTTGGTGATTATGGTGTGTATCGGAAAGATAAAAAGGTTGTAAAAGTCGTAAATTTATTTAAATTAAGTATTTATTTACTTAATCTTTAAGTGCTGCTAGTTTAATATTTTTGTCTACCACATACTTTACTCGTTATACGCAAGACAGAAATCATGTCAATGTCTAATTATTTATTTCAAATAGGCACATAAAAGGCAATTTTAACACCAAAATTTACAAAAATAATAGAATTGATTCTTGTCGCCCTTTAAAAAAGTTAGTTTCGTATGGTAAAGAATGGGCGAGAAACTTCACGTAACAAGTTTTTGCGATTTCCTCACTACACAAGTCCCAAGTCTAACTATATCCTGACCCTCAAAATTCAAGAATATCATCTAACTAGAGCCATCACGCACCATAGACCCCACACACTGGAGCCATGCCCTCCCATCCATCATCCAATTAGCCACGTGATCAATCATCGTGCTGATCACTCCCTGGGACCCGATGATTTTTCCCACTCTTTTGTACAACCTCCCGGGACTTGTTAATCACTCGTGTGAAGGATGCGTGCTGTAAAACCTTGATAGATTATTATTTTTATGTATTTCGGGGTTGAAAGTTGTTATTTCTGGGTTTCAAATGTGGGGAGCTTGAGTCTGATTTGTGTGATATGTAACTGTGTGTTTCAAACATGTATAGAGGTGCATTATCGTTGTTATATTAGTTATATGTATTATAATTTATGAAGGGTAACCTCAGTCTCCACCAGACATTTTAATACATTCTATTATGAAGATCGCAATAACAATTTCAACGAAGAAATTAGCTTCCCTAACACAGTGAAACAGACTCAGCTAAACTGGCACTTCTTCAATCACGATAATATAAACATCAACAAAACGGCACGTTATAAAAAGATGAACAATAATTCTTTTTTATTACACGCCAAAGTGGGAATCTCATTGTTGGCTAGGAAATAAATAATATCAGGAAAGAAAACGAAAAGGGAAATAACACAACATAAAATATTAAGATTCACCCTGGATTGGCATCATTCTGTGGTCGGCGTGGATTTCTTGTAGGGGCGGCGATACCTACGTCTTTGAATGTTAATGCTATTTGCATATCCGAAGTCATGAAATAAATCAGCCGAGACGGACAGTGGGGACGGCTATTCATTATGCGCTTCTTTGTCTACGCGTCTACCAATTAATGAAAAAAATCTCTGTTATTGTTTCTTTTCACCCTCATATAAATTCAATTCATTCAAATTCATGTAATGCATTACATACCTACTCAAGAGCTCTTTGAAATCTCCGAAATAAACTTTAAATCACAATATCCATTTGTGAAGCTGTGTGTGACGTGTGTGTCGCGAGGTGAGCCCTTGTGCGGATAATGTCAGGATCCTCCGTCAAATTGCGCTGTATTGTGAGTCAAACGCGAGAAAAACGGAGAAAGTGTTAGGGCAGCATTTACATAAGTTGAGACAGAGGGTCTCGTGCCATACATATGAAAATATTCAGGGCCGAGGTGATGAGAGCCCTCCGGCGACTCTATGCATAGCTTTTATGATGGGGGAAATATTTACAGCCAGCGCGAAAACGCAATATTTATGGAGCAACTGAAAATAACGCGCGCGAGGGAAATCTGCCGGCATTCAGCGATGATGCGGTTTATTGTTTAACATTTGATGGCTAATAAATTGTGAGTTATAGCATCAAATTTTCTACTGTAACGCTTTTAGTTAGATTTAATATTTTTGTTTTTATATAAAAGTATGGCAGACACATTGCAAGTCACGCGTTTAGTGGAACACGTGGCGGTAGTGCGTCGCGTGGTTTTGTTTACAAACCAGCTGTAAGGTTATCGATTGCGGGCGGGAAAGTTTTTATGAATTAACCGTCAAACAAGTAAAGAAGAACAATGAAAAAACAAACTCTTCAAACAAAAATCGATGACAATCTGGGCCAAAAACTTCGGTGGAACTTCGCCGGCAAAAAGATTTATATACTTATAAAAAAGTGAACGGGAAAAGAAGTTTTGGAAAAACTTTAAATTGCGACCTTGAACCGGTTGAACTCTGTTCAGATTACTATTAGTGGGTTGAAGGAAGTTTTTAATGGGGAGGGGTTGATGTGCGGCGGACAGTTCGCGTCATTAACTTGGGGCTGAACGTACTGTACTCGTACTTGATGGGGATATTTCGCTTTTGATTAGGGGGCTATCCCCTGATTTTGTTTAATATCTGGTACACGTTTTGTATTAGTGAGTAGAGTGCGATGAACCAGGGATCGATCGCGGATGGGTAGCGCGCCCAGCCGCGGTCGGCGTCAAACTTTTGGGTCGGTTTTAATGAAACAATTCCCCAACTTGAGTGAATTTGGGTCATTGTGTACAACACTTACGCGTAACACTCGTGAGGCACGGATTTCATTTGATTGCTTTCAGATATTAGCGGAGATACAAGTAAACACTGTGAATACTAAGTGGAGGTCCCTATCTGTTGGCGCTTGCTTTGTTTCAGTTCGAGATTACAATGTTAATTTTAAAATATGGAATGATACTCTGGTTTGAAGATAAGAACTTCTCTGTTATGCTTACATGTTTACCTACCCTGTTTTGTCAAATACAAATCTAAATTATGCAGTAGAAATAACTGCGCTATTGTCTACATAAATAAAATCGGAATATTACCCTCTTCATTGCTCCAAGACAAGAGTCTTGTAAAATAAAAATATACAATGAACATTTCCATCTAAAAGGCGTCTAAACGGCTCAGCCTCGTCAATTGCAACATCGCTTTCTTTATTAACTGTTAAATAGAACCGGGTGTTTATGTAAATTGTTATTGCTTTTTTAAGAAAATCCTCGTTTGACACGTTGGCCCGCTCGTTATTAAGGCCTGCTTGGGACACAATGGGATTTTGAAGGTAAATAAGTCTTTAAAAGAGGAATAAGTAAATTAGAAGCGACAAGATAGGAATCTCCCCTATTTTTTTTTCCGAACGTTGGGGCGAGAAAAAAGGCGATCGCCTTAGAGTAAGTACCTTTAGGTTGGTTAAGTATGGAGACATGCTTTGTTGATAATTTAACATTTGAAGAAGAACAACTAAAGCAAGTCTTGGAACGTTCACTTTATTATTTCTTAAGGTTAGGTTAGGTGAATCACAACCTGAATCGTTTTGAAGGATATTGCTAATCCATTACTTAATATGTTCGAAAAATTTGTATGCTCGACAAAGTAAATAACGCAATGAACGTTGTTGGACTGTCGAAATGAAAGCCATTGCTTCTGTTAGTGTGTTACGGAATTACCCCGCAGGTTTGAGCAAGCCTCCTCTCTAGGTCTTAGATAAACATATGCAATGCATTTATTTGTAGATTTAATAAGCTTGGTCATAGTACCACAACGTCTTTTACTTATACACGTAGACATAATATTTCATTCCAAAGCTTGTTTCCAGTATAAAATCCGAGATTTATTAGTTTCTAAAGTTGAAAGACATAAACTCTACGTAAAATAAGATAGCTTATTTCTCTGGAACGAAATACTACCCCTTTTCAAGGTCAATGACAGTTAATGAACAATATAAAATCTTGAATTTATGCTAATTAAATCCTTAACTAAAAGGACATATCTCTAAGATATTTAACAAGTTCGCTTGAAGATATTTAAAAAGTTCGTTAATAAAGTAATGCCGAAGGATCTGTGCCTAAAGTGTACTCGCGCATACTGGAAACACCTACCAGACAATAAGCTTGCAACTTTATATAATTCTGTAGTTTTGTGTAACACTCTTTTCTCTATTCGTCTCTAATAATTCTAAGATCCGAAAAAAAAAATCGCCAAAATCCGCTTCCTCCCTATCCCTCTAAAAAAATCTCTTTAAGGGTGAGTGCGGCGACACTCGGCCGGTATCATAACAGCTGCTTCTAGCGATACCTACTTATTAAGCCATCGACCGGCCGGCTACAGGCACCTCTACCTTGTCCTCTGCCATTACACCCGCTCATGTTTTTAAATTATAATCTCAAGATGGATCACGGAACCATTTTGGAAGCCAATTATGTTGTGTTTACACAGTGATATACTATAAATAGGGTTTTAAAGTATATCGTTATATACGAAGATAATATTGGGTTCTGGTTGATAGTATTTAGAGTAAAGCAAATTTTTTGAAAAAAAGTTTGGGAAATTTACTTTTTGTTTAATTGAGAATCAACGTCTAACAAAATGAGACATTTTTCAAGAAATTCCTTGTTATTTTAGTATTTCAGCGTACTCTAGGAAAGGCGACTATAGTTTTCATTTAAAATATTATTATATGGAATACATTTACAGACACATAGATAGATAGATCGTTTATTTAGTGCACACAAAAGGCATAGCACAATACACAAAAGCACAATTAAATGATAACAAATTACATGCATTTACAATAACTTTAGCAAAAATATACTGCAAAGAAATATGTAATTATCTAAAGGCACATACGAAGGGAAATTCGCCAACAACAGTTCATCAAAAGGTCAGAACGGTTTCCTAAACGATGCCCTGATTACGTATGAGTCGTAGTGGGGTTCCGATTAGCTTCGTTTGCCCAAGGGCTGTCTGGTTGTGGCAGCTGTCAAAATATTCTCATTTTAAATTAATTTCTACAGTTTAAAGTATTAAGGTTGTCTGTGCAGAAAAATATGCATGTTGTTAATATATTCAGCAAGTATTTATAGTAATATTATATACATGCCAAGTGGGTAGTTTTGTTTGATTTAATTCCAAGAAAACTGGGAGATAACTCTCATCCAAAATAAAAGCTGTCGTTAAGCTTTAAAGTACCTATGTAACTGGTAACTAGATCAAACGACCTATCTAAGTCTGAATATTCATTAAACATAAAATAATAATGAAGAGACAATGTTTTGAACCTTATACTATGTGCCACCAAGTAATATTTTAATTCCCAAGTGAACACCGAAACCTAAATACTGCAAACCCAATAAAATTATTCTTATGTAAAAGATAGGCATTCTTTGCCATTAAAGGTAATTTACAAATGACTTCCCTCCTTTTACGGTGCCCAGAAGACTGTAACAGAGTTCAGTAAAGTCTGAAAATGATCTTACAAAGTATAGGCCGCCATCGCTCCCTGAAGTCGCCCGGAGGCTTCGAGGCGTGCTGTGCCGATAGAGAGTTTAAGAGTTATGCAAATGTTATGGACAACAAAAAAGTTAATGTCAATGATAAGTGCGGGCCCAGGGGGACGATCACGCGCACTCCGACCTTTTTCTTGACGCTACTCATTGGACGGGGACTTTCTTATTGGCGCAGCTATTGTATAACCCCCTTTAATTTATTTTGTTATTTTGCAAGTCGTTTGCAGTGTGTATCCAATTTTATTTCCAGTATAAAAATAAAGTAAACAAGGAACAAAAGGATATTCAAATAAGACATGTTTTTCTTTGAGAATGGGTCTTCACTGAAGTCATTAAGAAGTTAGTTAAGTTCAGTTCATTTTGCAAGGAAAAAACAGGACAGAACGTAAATAAGGAAAATACGCGAAACTAGTTATGTATCAGAACTAAAAGGCTGTAAACAATTTGTAAATAGAGCCTTGAAAAAATTGTTTTTTACGTTCGTATTTCTTTTGTTTTTTTCCCTTCTTCACTTTCGACAACCCTTAATATTGACATCAAACAAATTCCCACACAAATTGTAAAAATCTAACCCCAGTGCTTTCAATCACCGAATCTCATTTAGCCGAATTCCCGTCACCATTTGCATCCGATTGTCCTCAAGAGAGTCGCGAGTGTCTGTAAAAAGTCCTTAACTGGAGTACGTGGAATTAGGAGCAGGTTCCCGAAGGGGCCCGGGATCCCATTAAGAGGAGCCGAGTAATGCAGGTGTCTAGCTGAGGTTTTAGTGGTAAAAGTCAACGAACTAAGCGGACTTAGTTGCAACTGTTCTGAAAGTATGTGGGAAAGACGTCTGTTTGCTAGTTTGAAAGTAGTTTCGTTCATAATTCGAGTATACAGAGTGGACAAACGGTTCGTTTAAGGTTGAATGGTCAAAACAAATAGTCTTTGATAGTTCAATTAGAACAAAAAAAAAGATTTATAGATTCTTATTGTTTGTTTTGTCTGATGTATATATCTGGTGTATCGTGGGTCTTTTAGTTTGTGCCAAATAAATATATTTTCTTTCTTTCTTTCTATTTACAAAATATCTTAAGTAATTGGTTTTGGAAATAATTTTTGATCAGTTTTTATAATCGCAACAAATAAATTATCAACATGGAATTTGGTCCTATTCGTAATGTTTTGTGTCTCTTGAATCAAAAATGAAAAAAAAATATATTAAAAAGTAAACCAATTTCAAAAACAACAAAACTTCATATCCATCACATATCAACACAAGCAAGCCCTATCGACCCAGCATCTCATACCTAATCTTAAGTAGCGTGCCGTAGGTGAAGTTTTACATGCAAATGAATTAATTCTTCGCGTCAGAGTGTTCCCGGTGCATCGTAGGCGATGCCTCGTTGCATTTATAATGTGAGTTCATTACCTCGCCAAGCCTCGACTAGTCTACGAGCTCCCAGTAATGGGTTCGGAAGAACGTTCGCTTCAATTATGAGTGGGATATTAAATCGGTAGCTATCTATCGGTACATGTGTCGGTGCATTCGTTCGGGAAGATGTAACATGTGTGGTTTTATTCTAGCGAAATTAAGTTTCATACTCCTCGTTTTGAAATTCTGGAATTTGTGCACGGGAATTAGTACTGAAACAGCTTGTTGTATTGTCTAACAGAAGTTAAACTTTATACAATTTATAATTTTCAGTGTAAAAGCGTCAACAAAGCCTCGCAAAGTGAAACAAATTGAAATATTTACACCTCAAACTCAAAACATTGTAAATTAAAATTTAAAAGAAAAAATCCTAACAGGGCTTATTAAAAGAAGAAAAAGGACAGTGCTTTTAAAATTTCACGAAGCATTCGCCCGGTTTAACATATTT
This sequence comes from Apamea epomidion, assembly GCA_947507525.1. Lineage (NCBI taxonomy): Eukaryota > Metazoa > Arthropoda > Insecta > Lepidoptera > Noctuidae > Apamea > Apamea epomidion. The sequence goes on from OX382234.1 coordinate 6,061,969, forward strand.
TCCTTGAGGCATTGCGGGGTCGTGTGCATTTTTAATTTTTATATCCACTCAGCCGCGGATGACGCGCTGAATTTTTACTGAAGCAGGTCTTTCGGTCTTATTAGCAGGGGCGGGTTAATTGTACTACAAGCTTGACTAAGAATGTCGCTTGTGTGTTTTTGTGTAAGAATATATCAATTTTAAGAGCTGCTTAATATTTTTTTTGGCTTTTAGGGCTGTCTGTTGCTTAGAAATAGTTTTGTCTTTTCATACGCTAGCGAACACGTACCATGCACATTATGGAATATTTCACGCGAAAACTTTATATCAAAACAACTGATTCATAGAGACATACAAAAGCAATGCGGTACCAATTTTGATCTACATTCCGAAAGCATTTACGACATTTAAAATCGCCACTAAAGTCCCAACTGTACCAAAAACTTGGCTTCAAATAAAATCCTATGTCATATGTAATAAAACAGACAGGCGATGTTTATCGCGGGTAGGTACAATGATTTAGCGGGACAGCCCTATTTCACGGGTACCTCGGGCTCAAATTGAATTGATATGTTTCTGCTAACGGTGGCGCGCGTTTTTCTCCACATATCGCTTATGATGCGCGCCAAAGTGGCTGGAAAAATGGTGTAGGGTTAGGAAAAAACTAAAAATATGCTCTGTTTTTTTGGGGTCGGTTCCTGGGGGTACCTGCATGTTTAATAAGTAACTAAGAGTGTATAGGAATTTGTTGTTTTTTAGAAATATAAAAATCATTTCAAAAGAAAAATTAAAGAAGTTGTTACCTTGAGGAGTGGCAGAAATGGGGGAAGGACTTAACAATATCAAAATTAAACTAAAAGTAATTTTTTGAAACATGTTACCGCAATAAAATATTTAAAAAAACGATGAACCCTGCGCAAGTTCAACACAATCATTTAAATTTAATGCTCACATCTAAATGCGACACATCTAAATTTAATGCCAATATCACACACAAAATATTATTTCACAATTTCCCAAAATACCCCTTTCATCATAAACCAAATACTTTATTCTGCACACCGTACGTGATATGAAGTGTGAGATAGGGGTGTAGTAAAGAGTGCAAACGACCGGGCCGCGGTGTCAGTCGCTCCAATGCACGCTAAGAACATTGCCAATTTTACATATTTCACACCCGACAAGCATTGGATCGCGAACACATACATCATTCTGATTTATCGACATTGATTTCAATACGAGTTATGATTGTGAGTTTGTGACTATGTAGTTTTATCTGATTGGCTAGGATTTTCCCTTTTGGAAACTGTAATTTTTTATAACAGTTCCGGAACAAAACAAGAGCTAAATATAGTTATGATTAAAAAAAAATCTATAAAAAGAGCTTTTTTAAAATCACTTTTAACTTTTGTTTTCATTTGTGGACCCTCTCTTAATCTCAATCTCGTGGTGGAAGGCGATGGATTAAATCTGCAATGGAATGATCGTACTAGGATAATGCTTGTTCCCTCTCTAAACTAACTCTTTTAACTTGAGCATTTTCAGAATAAAGTCCTAAGTAGGTAGTCCTTTTCAGTTAAACATGCTATCAACCATCCAGCACGATCGTTACTGCATTCAATCTCAAAACACTTTAAACATCCGGCGATACACTTAAGCATACAAAACTTGCTAACTTTGAAAAATGTATCAGTAAACCTCAGTAAACTATGTCCCCTGCAGCGCGCGTATCAAGTGAACTACCGCACCTTGGGCCAACTGTATCAAAATGATAAAAATGTTGAGTTCCAATAACCATTCATCCATCAAGTGTCAAGATATAATCTCTGGGCTGTGGTGCGAGAGACCTGCTTAGCCCTCTCCGACAGAATTCGCCGAATATAAAAATGCCCGAAAGATTTACAGGTTTCGCTGAGATATCGCTTACAGATTTCGCTTGCATTGTGGCGGGGAAGCGGTATATTAAGTCAAGGTGAGGAAGTCTTTTTGGAAAATATATACTCGTTTTGCTGGAAAGGAAGTATGTATGGAGTTTCTTGGAATGCTGCAGAATTTATTTTACGCAAAAGTATTTTTTTCACGTACAAGTTAGTTTTTATAAAAATAATAAAAAAAAAAAAAACGATTATTCATCGCTAAGGGTACTGTTTTTGGCAACATATTACTATATTTATTATTTGTATAATATAATATATATATTATTTGTATTTTTAATGTATGGACAATGTCTGAAATAAATGAATAGGTATATATATATATTGTAAACTAAGCAATTCACCAAGTATAAAAATACTACATGCTTTCTACTGCAAAATAAAAATTAAATCCTTTCTATAAGATATCACAGTTTCAAGGAGCAATAAAACATACAGATATGCGTTTATCTACCCCAAACTTTTGAGTACACTCGTTCCAAGATATCATTTCTACAAACTCGGGGCAGTAAGAAATCTGTTTGTATCTGGCATTCCGGGCCAGCGAGCGATTTAAATCTCTTAAGCTCAATGCGACCGGCCGCGGGCACCACTCCACCACTCACAAATCTTTCATAATCTCGCAAGATCCTGCGAGGGGCGTTTTTCATAGTGTACTCACGGCTTTAAAGATCGAGGGCGAAAAACTATCCCGAAAAAGGTCACTTACATTTTGTCCTCCATTATACATTTTAAACAATCGGCTTTCACATGATTCCGTTGTTGTATAATTTTGTTTTCCCGTATCGTGTCGTATATTTATATTTCACGATGTGGGGTCGTGCAGGTACCGGTATTCATAAGCAAATACAAGGCGAGGGACCCCATAATTTTCGGTTTGCATTTTTCCATCGCGACCGCGAACTCGATTTTCACTCCCAAGGGCGAACGGACGGTCGGCCTCAAAAATATTAATGAAAATTTTTACATAAATTTATTCGACTGAGGGGCCCACGCGTCGTTCCGAGAGCCGATGGGGTCCGCTCCTGTTTTTTATTTATTAATTTAATGGTATTTTCGGTCTAATTACCTGACTGAGGTATAATTCATTGGGTTGTATAACGAGTATTTGTGGATACTCGTGTGTGGATAATTTATATATAGAAATAAAAATTGGCCAATTTTTCTCGACTAACACTGCGTATGGTACGTTTATTTTTGGATCTCTTTTTAAAATTCCTTGCTATATTAATTTAAAAATTTCTGATTACGTAGATAAAAAAATACGAAAAATTACCAAAATAATTGTACATGGTCCTCCGTCCGAAACGCATTTTATATCCCAATGTAGTACTACATTGGGATATCCATATGTGTAAATATTGGTACTTACGTCATGGCTATGCTCATATAAACGTATTACAACTTCAGCCCCCGGCTTATTGAGTTTACTATAAAAAGCAAAGCATTCTTGGCTTTAACCCTTCACCGGCGGCATCAAAAGAACAAACGCAATATATCGGGGGTTCGGCTTAATTTGCTCGCTACCTAACTTTAATGCGAGTAGCCCGCCCGAATGCTCCAAATTACTCCGCGATATTTTTAACGTGCGGAATGCACCCGTTTTAGGTTACGCTTACGATATTAACTGGATTGTTCGGCGGAGCAAGGGTTAAGGAGCTCGATTTTCATCGAATAGTGAAATCATTTTGATTGGGTACATTTTCGGGATTTTTTAGAAAACTTCTACTATTTTTTCGTCTCGTTTAATTAAACCTGATTGGATGTTTCCAACACTGAAATCAGTGCACTGATTTTAATTAAATTTCACCACTTTTTATGGTGCAAACAAGCAGGGGCCCGTGGATTCCTAATTCACCGCGTTGTGCTAAGACAAGACATTTTTTCTCCAAATGAATTTCCCATCTTAGGGGACATTGGCTTCTTGCCGTGTTTACAAAACTCCCGAGTCCCACTTTGTTGTTTAATGAAATTATCGGTTTACCGAGTAAATGAACAAAGCCAGATTTCGCTTTCGGTCGGTCAAAAAAGGGAGGGAGGCTTGTTTTTGTTTTCCTCAGCAGTACGAATGGACTCCTTTGTGGTATTCCTTGGCGCGCCGCTGTACTTAATCAATTATGATCGATTCGTTAATTTGAGATGCAAAGGGGATTAATGTAGATTTAAAATGGCTGCCTCAGAATATTTTTGGTAAGAACATTTTGAATTTGTATTGTAATTTTGTAAGCTTGAAGCGTTTTGTTCATTCATGTGTTATGTAGCGCTACTTCGTTTAAATGAAGTTAGTATTAGCGAACGTTGTTTAGTTCAGAATTTCTCCAAAACTGTTGATAGAATAATGTATACAGTTACTAGAACACAACAAAAGCGTCATACTTGAACGTCCGATGCGAGGTCTGTATTCATAACTGACCGTTTTAGACCATGAAAGATAGTAACAGGAGTATATATTTAAAAGGATTAATATTATGACGGTACCTTGCCAATTCATTTATGAAAATATTATATATGTAAGAAAAAATCAACATCTTTTTAATAAAATAAGTGACAGACATCATTTTAATACTAGAAATAAAGATAAATTAGATCAATCTTTTTTCAGATTATCTAAAGTACATACATCTTTTATGGGGTACTGTGTTAAATGTTACAACAAAATACCTTGTGAAATATTGCAAATAAATGAAAAAAAAATTTAAACTTATATTAAAATTACACTTTGTAAGCAAGGATATTACAAATTAGAGTATTATATCCAACATAAGAATGCTTGGAAACATGCTGGTCCTGCTCCATAGGACAATCTCTAGAGTCTAGACCAAATTAAACTGGTTGCTAATGTTAATTGTATAATTTTTTTTTCTTTGACATTGATTTACATTCTGTAATTACTTAAAGTCACACCCGGACTTATTACTCCTTATTTATTTATGAAAATCGTCTACTTTTGGAATGTTTGTAAATATGTGAGCACCATGTAGGTATCTATCACATAGTTAATTTATATGTCATGGATTCATTAATCCATTTTAATTCTTTTACCTATTGTGGTATAGTAATTTTATTTTTAGGTGCATCGTCTTCACATATAATTATATAATTAATGTATGCAAAATATTGTAAAACATTTTAAAAGAGTAACGGTGGAGTTTCTTGCCCATTGTTCTCCATACGAAAACTACCTTTTGGAAGGGGCAACTAGAATCAATTTAATTTTTATTTTATTTTTGACGTTCAAAAGTTCCTTTTATGTGCCTATTTGAAATCAATGATTTGACTTTGACTTTTATTGGCATTAAAATTCTCATAAAATAAGAGCAATGTTAGCGAATGCGATTAACGGGTTTGTTAGTAAAAAAACGAAGTGTTGTCTACCAATTAAATTGACTAAACCGAGGCAAGGGAAATCTTTAAAACACCATACAGTTTTCAAAGGCGTATATGTATAACGTGCCTTTCCCTAACCTTCGTCTAAATAAACCGACGTTCACACGTGTCTACTAACTAACGCCCGCCCAACTAATAGGTGCAATTAGAGACGGCAATGAAAAGAATATGGCGACCCTCGTGACAGTAATGGCCGCTCCACTTAATTATATAAAGTGCTTAAGTAAATGATAGCTAATTCAGAAGCGTGCTCGACGTCCCGTAAACAAGAGGTGTGACTTTCCACCATTGTCGGCCATGACGGCGATCTATCACTTTCACTTCCGCCGAGGTCCTTCCCGTAATTCTTTCTTTCATTGTTGCCCTTTCTTGAAAAGAATACTTTCTCTTTTTTTCCATCCGGTGCGTGCAATTGTCACCCTCCCGTAGTGTTTGTTGTGAGCGTTGATTAAATACCGCTGTCAAAATTTGTTAATTTTTCCTTCCTGCGAAGTTTGGAGTTTTCTCCAAAATATATCTTTATTTCTTACGAAAATACGATGCCCCAGTTTATAAAAGGACGCTTAAAATATAGGCTCTACTTATTAATATTACAAATGATTGTGATGTGCTGTCAAATATTTTGATTCTAAATTATTTTTTTCATTCGTGTCGAAGGCGTGTCGGTGCAAAATTTACATTTAAATAGAACATCTGCGGGCAGGTCGACCCTCTTAAGGCTTCCTTGTCGATTTTCTTACCCGCTAATTTGTAAATCGCTTTGTAATATAGAAAAATTAAAATGCTGATGTCATATTTTACTCGCTATTTATATGCTAATATTGGCGTTTTGCAATCGTCGAAGGGACCGACTTTTCATTAAAATATCAATGGGTAATCGGCGAAGGGACTATTTAAGACTGCTAAATCAAATTTACAATATGTGTGTGGAATATTAAACCATTGACGCCTCCGGGACATTTGGAAGAGTTTCTCGGAATGTGTAATGTCAGTCATTAGAATTCTAAATCTTATTCAGAGTAATTGTGATGAGGTTTAATCTTGACGCTTATCCCATCTCTCAAGGCGTAACATCGCTGCAATTATTTGTAAGATGGAAGGGTTGGCACGGGAGTAATGCCGCAATATTCGTAAATTAAGCACTTTCGCCGGCGCCGGGCTCAGTAAATATTATTTTTTTATGTTAATAACCACGCGATTGCGTTAATAAAGCCTTACATCTCGTAATTAGCCGCCATTGTCTGCGGAGGCGGTGGAGCGAGAGACGAGGCATGAATTGAAATAATTCGAGTGAAAGGCTTGCCCATCACCGTGCCTGTCACAGTTTGTACGTGCCTTGTGTTACCTTCATCTTTTGAGGGTCACTAGATTAGGAGTTTTAATTTAGTAGCATTTTGATGTTGATTAAATGCGTCTAATCAACGCGTAACATAAGACGTGCGCGATAGACGCGCGTATTTAATGAGTATAATAAGATCTTGTCGATGCATAAAAAATAATCTTATATCTATGAATCTAATAATCTGTAATTATTTTTTATGGCCCAGTGTGTTCACTACGCACATTAAATAAGTTGTGGCAAAGTTAGTCAAGCTGCGCAAGCACATTAAAAATATCATGAGGCTTAATTTTTCTGTACTTTACATAAAATATTTGTTTTAACATTGGCTTACTCATCTATAGACCAATGAGTTCCGCTCAGCAGTGTTGCCATCATCGTCTCCGCAACACTGGCTCCATTAATTAATAAATTAAACAAGGCTGTTCTTAATTCCTTAGCCGAAGCCGCTACCAAAATATTTGCCATGTATAAATTCACGCGGGCGATCATGAAGAACCCTTCATCGCCCGGCCTCCTTTATAGCTCTATTTGTGTATTTTAATTACTATCATTATATGGTAATGACTACCATCCCTTTTTCTTATCCTCCCAAATGGGTTATTGCAGTCTTATATCTATATAGCGCAGTTTTGTCGAGTAATTTTGAAGATTTAAATAATAATAATGACTTAACTCCGTCACGGACGGATTATTCATTTTTTCAACGGCCCTATGTTTTGATTAATTGTTCTCTTGCTACTAGGAGATTCTGTTGGTAATTTGTTTTGTGTTATTAACTTGACGAGGCAGTCATTTGGGTAGACGGTGTATTTGACTCGTTTTATTTCGGTTATGACGGGGGATTATTAGTGTCTCTCTTTATTGAAACGTTGGTAGTTCGCAGTGTCCTGTTATATTTGACTCAGATTTAAGCTGCACTGTTAAAAAATAAACAATAAATGAGATTATGAATGATACATTCCGCTGGCAGAGCTTAATTCAAAACAAAAGCAGTGCGCTAACGAAACAGCTGTCTTGTTTGACGATGATACCAAATTTGTAGGTACGAGGCGTCAACTAAAACAAATCAGTCTTTCATACACTGAAAGTTGGAAAAAGCCTTGTATTGTACCATTTGTAGCTGTCTGAAATAGTGTAGCTCATCAATTATTCGCTAACTTGCTGTTCCGTTCGGCGAAACGTCGTTTGAAACTTGGTTTGGATTTTTATTTAGAATGGCTCTAATTGGGGGAATGGACCGTTGTTTTGTTAGCTGATTTGTCTGTTAATATTAGCAAGGTTTTTCTTTTTTATACTGCTGTAAATGAACATGCAGTCATCGAGCTGACGTTCATAGCTACTGTTTTTTTTATCCATCAGACAGTTAACATTTTAAACATTAACAGTTATTTTTTATTTATATTTGATGTCTATCTATTGTAACGGAAAATAAGTGTTTGTATTTTGGGTTTTATATTTTAAAGTTTACGTCAGTGGATCTCAAGTATAAAGAATCTTTGAAGGAAGTGTTTAAGTTATACAAAAAAAAGTAGGACACAAGAACCTTTATTGGTACAAAAGAAAAGGTGCTGACAGACAGTAAGTTTACTTTTATAATACAACTAGCAGCGCCCCGCGGTTTCACCCAAATAAATGTCGATCCCGTGGGAATATCGGGGTAAAAAGTATCCCATGTGTTAATCCTTGTTATAAACCACCTGTGTGAAAACTTCGTCCGACCACGCGTGTCAAAAATTCATCCAAATCCGTTCAGTAGTTTTTGCGTGAAAGAGTAACAAACATCCATTCATCTATCCATACAAACTTTCGCGTTTATATGTGTAATATTAATTGGAAAGTAGGATTAAGTTCGATGGTTGTTTGTTTTTAATAAAATATAAGCATGACTTAAAATACAAACTCATGTGTGTGTAATTATTTTGTCTATTTTATTATTCTTAAAAGTACTTACTAATAAAGTAAAGTTTGCATTTTAGTTTTAAGTTAATATAGTCGATAATTTAAAGCGTGCTTTGGTGGCCTCCTGTAATTGAAGGAGTGCACTAGACTAAAACTTAATACCTCTTTAAATTGTGTTTTTTTGTGCAAGTACATATTTTGTTGGAGGTTCTCAATAAATAATAATACATTGATACAAACAACGTTTTTTAGACTTACAAACACTCGGTAAAATCCACACATACCTAAGTAGGTACGACGTAGCATTTAGTATTATCGTGAGAAAATACACCCCACAAAAGAGTGGTAAAGATGCAAATCTCGAGTCCTCACGTCTTAACGACGCATCCTCCCCGTACGTTGAAATCTTGAATCTCGGAATTCTTTTACATAATCATGTGTTGAAAATAACAGCTTTCTAGGGGCGTTTGATAAACTCTAGTTAGATATGCGAACGTCGCATACGCAATAATACCAAGTATTTAGCATAATCCGCTGATTTAACCCCGTGTAAGAAATAAAGATTACGTATATTAGGTTTTATGGCTGTGGTACGTCTCGGCCTTAATTTATAGACTTAAGGAACATCTTCAAAGGGCGATAAACTTTAGCGATATATCAAAATAATTGTGATACATTTTTATGGTCTGATTTTCATTCCTGGCGCTGGATATTAGCATTTTTGTTATATAAACGGATAAGATTTAAGAGAACTAGATATTTTTTATCTCGCATAGGCCCCGAGAATCAACATACTACTCACATGCATTTTTTAAATTTGACCTTACTGTAGTTAATTGGTTAAGTAATAAAATAGTAAGTTTAAGATTTCAAAATGCTTGTGTTTTCCCTAGTGTGTGTGTGTAAGTGGTACAATTTTTATGGTTATATTAACCACCATAGAAAATTAGCTTTGCACCCCCCGGAGCAGTGGTGAGAGCATCTTCACAGTTTTTACCGACATTTACCGTCGCGAAGACATCGCCTGTCCATATTTACCGCGTCGTTCCTTTTTACGGAGTCTCATCCCGCCTTATTTACGACCACGTCACGGTTTACTGTTATGACGCGGAAAAGGGGTTAATGTCACATTTTTGTATCGCTACAGGTGCACAAACCACCCCCCACTTATACCTTAGACCCTACTAACGTTAACAAATAAATTATCCACGATCACAAAAACATCCCTAATACGAAATCGATGCAACAAACGACAAATGAATTATGGAAGAGCATAATCTTCATATTTTCTCAAAAAGCAGGAGCTTGGCTCACTCACATATTTATTGCCATTGAAAATCCAGTTTCTGGGAATGTATTCGGGCGTGCGGGCGGGAAGCATGTTTCCTTGTCGCATTAGGCATAAGTAGTGCTCTCTCCGCACCCTATTAACTGTGATATATGCGACAATTCTTTTCGCAAATCCTCGAAACAGAAGGGAAGGCGCGTCATATCGCGCGCTCCACTTACCATCGACGACCGTGTGTGACGCGCTAATTCCGCGCTGATAAATGATTTCACCGGGAATTTGGAATTGGAAATTTTCTGGTGATTCGTCACCGCATTTGGGAGGATAAGATATGCACGTGTAACCGTACCGATCATTATGGGTTGAATTATCGCCGTCAGCTTGTTTGTCAGAACGACAGCTGACGTTACCTGTGTTCCTTCACGATCATTTTGGTCCTTCGAGTCTCATTTTAAAATAAATCTGTTAATGTCAACTTTTTGTAGCTTATAAAAGTGGACTTAACTTATTTAACTTAGACTGTGTAGCGTTCACGACTTCTCAAACACTAAAAGACCAACTAAGCCACCTTACAACGGTAGAATACACCGTAAATTCTTTCCCCAAGCGATATAAGAAAAACCTTTATCCAATCCAGACTAATAAGAAGCGAACATGCGTCCCAAACGCGATTCACGTGTACAGACAAAACCCGCGATGTTCCCCTCCGAGGCGCCGTGTGTGATGTATGCAAAAAGGGAATTGAATAAGGTGATTTCGTTCCGCGGGGTCGCTAAGGGAAAAGAATCTACGGTAATGGCGAATACAATAAATTTTCATAAACAAATTGCGTTTTGATGGCGGCATATCGGCGCGTGTGCCAACTCCCAATAAGGATTGATAGGGAAACAATGTGGGTGCACACTGATTGAATGTCAATTTGCGGAGGCTGCGGACGACGGAATAATTTCATGTAATGGTGTACACGTCGCCTTAACGATGTGTCGAGTAACATGTGCGGAATGGATTTTGTCTTGTGTCAACTTCAATGGGAGTTGCAGCGATTTATTTTGTTAGGGGGATATTGCACACGCTAAGAAAACTATACCTATACAAACGGTTTGTTTAAATTGCCTAAGATGCTGCTTTACTGGATGATAATACTAATAAATGCGTGCGCTAAGTATAGATTGTCACATGTACGTCATAAAATATCAAGATTTATTTTTGAATAAAGACCAATGTGACAGTTTTAATCTTAATGAAGTTTTAATTTAATAGCAGTTTTTTATCAAAAGTGGTAAAAAAGGTTCTTTTTGAATTCCATTAAAACATTTTCCCCAAAAAAATTAAATTATAAATTTACATTAAAAGTGGAGAATTTCGTAGGCAATTTAAAAGTGTACGGTGTGCTAATTTCTAAGTTGAACAAGCACACCTGCTCGGGATGTGCCGACATTTGCGAACGTAAATCAGGCGTAGCCCTGCGCGATGTGTCATATCCAGAGATCATTACCGAGCCCAAAGAGTGGAAAATATTTATGTATAAATTAATTTTTATTTACGTTAACTGGTCTTATTTGGGGGGTGTTTATGATTTTCTTTTTTTGAGTGAGATAATTAATAGAAAGTAATTATTTATTTGTATCTTGAATTTAGAGGTTGTGTTGAAATCTATTCGAATTTGGAGTCCACCAAAATATGGCAGTTTTTTTTTTGCTAAGAGGGGAGGCAATTAATTTTAAAGAGGCGGAGGCTCCCAGGCTAGGCTACTAGGAGAGGCTGTTATAAACATCGCTTGATGAAAAGTTTAGGTAAAAAACTTTTAAGTTTCAGTTAACTAATAAAATATTTTAGCCAGGCTCATTTTAAGTACTAGTTCATTTTCAACACGTGCATAACGCAACACGTACGTTAATAAGATCATGTTCAATGTTTTAATATTTTATTCCCAGTTTAATGTACGCCGACGTTAGAAATTCGCATCCACGTGTAACCTTTAAAGGTTAAGGTAGCAATATAATTCCAATAAATTCTAAATTAATCTACTTACCAAATGAAAATGTTTATCTTATTATTTTAATTAATATCTTCCGTTGGTTTAGTTGAACGTTGAACTAGTTTCAATTTCCATAAATGTACCTACCTACCAAATGTGTGATAAACAATAGCTAGCACTTATTCCACATATACATACTCTTCTACCCTTGTTTGAATCTTAAACATCGAGCCATTTAACACATCACCTGTATCTTGGAGCTCAATATGAAAAATGTTCACACGCGCTCGGCAGCGGGGACCCACCGGGGTGCGGGAGGAGCCAAGTGTACCCCAAGGAGTTTTGACTTGCAAAGCAGCCTCGCCGAGATTTTTCACGAGGGCCGTAATGACTGCTTGATGTGTTCGAGCCACGGGTATGGAGGCAGACAGGATGGAAATACTAAGAGAAAGTTTTGGTCCTTTCGGCATGTTGGTCTTTGAAACACTCATAGGACCAGTTTTTCAACGTTGGATGATAGCACAAAAGAACCGTCGGAAATGGAAATTGCACTTCTTTGTAGGCAGCATTTCAGTCACATGAGAATAAAAATACGACATCAAAATTTCCGCTGTCGCAAAGCAGTAAACGGATTCGCAAACAGAGTAACAAAATGCAAAATCAGACGTTCTAGGAATCCGCTTCTGCGATACATGAACCGAGGCTTCTCATTAAACATTCGAATACCATTTCCTGTCGTGCGAAGGAAACAGGATTGTCACAATTCGTATTGTTTGAGATCTCATAACGCGTGTAGCCCTTTGACTCGTCATTTCCATACAGAACGCTAATACAGAACGTCGTTATATAAAGGCGTCTCCACACTTGGCTAGCGCGCAGGCGCGTCACCTTTGATGCGCGTATGATTGCTCGCGCCCGCGACACATTGGATCTATATTGTTGTCTTTTTCAAGTTTCGTAATAAGGGATGAGGGTGTATTAAAGCCTTTTATCCGGCTCGTCACGCCGGCACGTGGGGTCGGGAAGGGGTTTAAGGTGAGCAAACATTAGCTCTTTTACATTTTTGCAATTTCATCTACGACGCCTCACGGCTGTTTGCAGTAGCTTGAGTTTCAGGAGACTCGAAGGTTTCGGGGCGATACAACTTTAACTCTTTTCAAAAGGGTTCGAAAGTAAACGAGTTTTTAATGTTTGTTTACAGGCGCGCTTAGCTGTATCGCTAAAGCGGGTTTGTAGTGAGACACATTGAGAAATCCCAAGTGAAGCTAAGTCGAGTATTAAGTGCGCTAGGCCCGGGGCCAAGACCTCGCCGCAGACTGCCTGCAAATCTTGGCTGCATTCTCGAACATTCCAGAAGATGTAGCTGGGATTAAACGACGTGGTATATTCAACAATTACACTATATCCAGGCAATTCCCGCAGGTAAGGCTGCATATTTTAGGGGTGAGACAATATTAGCTGCACCGCTCGTGTGGAAAATGAAACTGTTTTTGGTCCTAATTTACAATGCTTGTAATTTGAGCGAACACGTTCCTTGTTCGGAGGTGTACACCGTTTTGTGTACGCTGCGAGCATTTTGAAACGTATTAGCTGAGTTCGCAAATATGCATGCGGAACAATGCAGAGCGGTGAACAAATGTTGGCACTACCGCTGTTATGTCTAATGTGGTGCACTATCATATATTTACTAATGCTATTGTATTCATATTGCTGCTAATCTGAGAATGAAAATATGAATTAAACCACCTGTTTAAATTAGTTTTTGATCAGTCGTTTTTAGAAAACGCATACGTTTATATTAGGTATTATAGTATAGCCGTTCTGTAAGTAACTATAGTATGAAATGATACTCATCGTATCAGAAGAATGGAAATCCCAAAATAGGCAAATCTTAATGGTTGACTTCGGAATCTAAACAAAACCGAACTGTTTTTCTCCAGGGGGGAAAACAATTTCTTACTGCGCAGCTAAAATTACTTAAGATAACTTATCGCTGCGAGCGACAATTATTGTGGTGTGTTTAAAATAAAGGGCTAATTACTTAGAACGAAAGAAGCTACGAAATGGCGCGCACCGCAACGCGCCGCGGGCGACCACAATTCAGAAATAGCTCATAACTCACGTGTAATCGCGACTGGCGCGCGACATTCTGCATCCTGCGGCTGATAGCGCGATCGCGCCAGAAACGCTTTTGTGCGCCCGCACTTAGATGCATTTTAGCTCAATAATTAACTGCTATTGCTATTTATCTACTCGACTCCCCAAACGAAGGCACGATACAGTAGCAATATCAACAAATACGTTCTGACATTATATTAATACCAGTTACAAGGTTAGTAAGTTCGTACTTATTTACTTCAGAACCAAAGTTCGTAACAAGCACTACAAGATAAACGGCGCCATTAAACGTACCAATTCATACAAATGTAGTGTTGTCACGCTAAAATTAAAATTATTCAAACGTACAAGGACGCCATTGGAGCACACATAAACTTGAATCTATTGTTTAAGTTTATATGAAAACAAACGCGAGCGTCATGACCGCCCGCTCCGTATTTAGCACATTATTCAAAAAGCACGTGAGCCAGGAAACCCTTAAAATTACACACGAAACAGTGCTCTTTACCAACTTTCCCATAAGAGCCCATTATTTATGGAGCCACCGTACCATTAAGATTCTCCACATATCTTCGAAAGGCGCGTTATGGTAATTACGGGTCGCCATTTTATCTCGCGACTCTTCGCGATTAGAAGTCGCGCGCTCGGCTGCACGTCGAAATAACAAGTGCGCGAACTTAGTTCGTTTCTGAGAAGGAGCGTTGTGAAATTAATTCGGATGGAAGATATCGGGCGGCGCGATAGCGGCTCCTTCCGCGCCATTTATTGCTCGTGTGGTGCGGGTATCGGTGAAGGGGTAAAGAATATCAAGATGTAACGAGCGCCAGCCGGAAGGCTCGCAAATGAGCTCGCACACTTATCTGTGTTAATGTGGGCGAGGGTTAATTTTGTCTTACATGAGCAATTTGGAGATACCACCCTCGTTTCCAACTTCCATTTGTTGTTACTATATGAGATTTGGTGTGTTATGCGGCTGTTCTGTTCCTATCACGGCTATTTCGGCGTTTCGGCAGCATCTTCACAGTTACCCTTCATGCTTCAAAGGGTTTGCTTTCAAAGAAAGAAAACTTCACAACCAGGAATCTTTCTTAAAAATTCATGTCACCCATAAGAACGTGCTCACACACATCTCACGTTTAATTTATACTACTTAAATATTCGTTAAGATTTCGTCTAGACAAAAGGAAAATATAGCCACGTCTGTAGGGTAGAATGAAGCGGGTGCAAACATGGATGGATAGCAAATACGAGAGTGTATTAGGCAATGAAATTAAGTCGCAATGCAATCTCCTTGGATGTAGGAACTATTGTCCTAGTACAATGCTGCTATTAACTAGTCGATAGCGGTATTGAATATTAGGTTTCGTCGTATCTGCTCCGAGGTTGGGGCGCTTTGTGGAAATGTAGCGAATATTATTTGATGTTCGCTTTGTGTATTTTAAATTTGTGATAACTTTAATTGGATTAAGCTTTCCTTTACTCTCGACTTTCGTATTAAGCTTTAAGACACGATGAAGTCTATTTTTATGTGTAATTTTTATTACACATTGATACAAATAGACTTCATCATCATCAGAGGTCGGAATTAGGTAGAGTTATGTATGTACTTACACTGATTTCATACAGCGAAAGAATAAAGTGGATATGCCTAAAATCCCGAGATTAATTTTAAAGAGCAGAAAAATCCCGTGGTTTAATAAATAAAAAAGTTATTTACTTTTATACAATTTAAATCTCTGCACGCGTGACGTTGCCAAATTTACATCAATGACATCGGATGTCCGAAGTTGCAAAATTCCAATGCGTACATGCGCGATGTTGCCACATTTGTAGTGTGAATTAATATAAATATTAATCAAAATTGAATGTTAATTATCTTTGTTTTGTTTGTCTCATCTGTTTCTGAGGTTTTTATTATTATTTATTTGTAATATTGTTAGCCACACGGGATTGTCTATTAGAAATCCCGGGAAGATCCATATTAATATCAACATTTCGATGCAAGTACAGACGCCAGCACATTAAGCTACCCGAAACTGTCAAATTTTCCCAATCAACCTTGAACCTTAATGCTTTAGAAATAAAGTTGAAAATCTATTAAAGAAATTTGACAGATTGTAGTAGTTTGATGTGCTGGCGTCTGTATATAAATAACTCTACCTAATTCCGACCTCTGATCATCATAAAGGTTTTTCCATCTGGAATTTCTCAGCAGCAGCCCGGAGTCTGGATTCGTGCCCGGTTAATGGCAATAGGCTCGCCCCCTATTATTTATATGGGACTTAAACATAACTGGCGAAATGTGGGTGTACTATAGGTACACCTCTGCACAACCCTTTGGGGAAACAAGGCGTGATTTTGGATTGTAATTTTTATTATTCCTATGCAGTTTTTAGGTGAACTAGCTTCATCGTTCTGTGACAACATAGATATAGGAATTAAGGAGATATGCCCCGGTAGTTGAAAATGTATCAGAACTCCATGTCGCTAAATCGACCCCACTACAGCGCCACAACTACACATATAGTTCAGTATAAGCAATAGATACAGAGTCGCACATACTTGCAATTCATAAATCAGAACGTACTACACAATCAATTATAAACCTTAACTCGTCAAACACAGCGTGCCTTTACGCACGTACGTGGACGTTTGCCCGCAAGAAGCAGCGGCCGTACCATGCGATGCACCGCATAAATAAAGTATCGTTTAGTGATTTTTACATTGCTTGTCTAGTCACTTAGCGACATACTTAAGTAGTGATCAAGGAGCAATGTATTTACTGCGAAAATAGTACAGTCGCTGCGATATTTGAAAACAAAATTAATGTAGTAAAAGCAAGAAATATTTTACAATTTGTTGTTTTTCATGATTTTAAAGACAAATATAGTAAAATACCAATATCGTAAGTGATTCCATGATTTACAAAGTTTTGGTTTTGGCTTC
Source organism: Apamea epomidion (assembly GCA_947507525.1). NCBI lineage: Eukaryota > Metazoa > Arthropoda > Insecta > Lepidoptera > Noctuidae > Apamea > Apamea epomidion. Next base: position 6,078,840 of record OX382234.1, read on the forward strand.
GGTTTTTACAAGAAACCACTGAACAATACGGCATTCTTATATTTTATCACGATCACGATCGAAAGCGCACTAGTTCGCGGAGACGGCCATTCGCCTAGTGCATGGTCATTTTGGCCATGCCGCGGCGACACAGATACGCCCCATTGCCACTTCTCCTGTTTTATACATTTCTGTGTGCCAAGAACAACAAACAGGTATCAGATTAAAGTTACTTAGTCTCCCAGTCGCGATCACATTCACCACAAAAGATAAAACTAACCTCACTTATTCAATTTCATATACAGCAAAGCATAGGATTTTCCAGTGAAATATTGAAGGAATCGACAAAAGTTGGTCTCACTCATGTAATATGCAGAAGTAGGACCAGCGCACTGCATATTTTGCGCCTAAGATCCGTGGTTCTACGAGCAAACTTCCAAAGCCGCTTGCTTAGATACTTAGGCTTTATATTATACTTTATGCTTTATACTGCTGAAAGACGATAATTTGATGGCTTTGCAGACAGGAGCTGTTGAGAAATGAATTTGTGGCTTCGAAATCTTAATACCGGAAATGGAGAGTTTGTGGATTCTTGTGGATGTTATTTTAAATAGGTTTATGAAATAAGGTTACACAGTTGTGCATATTAGATTGGCTACTTTTGACCATTATTGTATTCTATCCATAATTTTTAGTGACGACGTGGTGGATGAATAAAATACGCAAAAGAAGTTTTGAGTGAATTGAACCTCGTGAATTGAAGACTGGAATGTATTTGAAGAACAATAATGTACTTGTACACAAGAAGTCACCCCTAAGAAGTACATAAAATATAAACGTTAACGGGAAATCAATAATCAACCTATAGTAAGCGGACATAAAATAGAGCTACTACACCTATAGAGTTCACCCAATCTTACCAAATTAATTCTCCATAAAGCTGAATACACAAAACGTTTGCGGTCGTAGGTGAGAGCTCAAAGGGTCAGTTCACACGACAGGTTAGCGTCAAAAGGATTGACCGAGACGTGTCGAGGTGGGGCGGAGCGACCACAACCTAGTCGCTTCGCAACCACACTCGCTTTTTGGGTGAACTGTGGTTCAGTTCACCTTTGTGGTTAATTTTCCTATATAGAACTTTGCAAGTCGTTGTTGCGAACTTTTGTTAAAGGAACTACTTTCGACCGATGTTTATTTGTTAGCTTTTAGTGTTGTCTTTTGTGGTATTAATTTATTTTTGGAAAGTTTGCAGATATATGGGTATATAGCCCTTCGACGCCTTTAACAAGACTTGGAACGAAATAAGTTTTTTGAGTCCCAAAAATCCCCAAGCCAAATAAGGGCTTCTTGTTGACTACGGAACCCTAAAAATGCCTCACGTTATTTCAAGCTGATCAGTTTAGTCACAAACCATTATATTTCGCCTTTTCAAACATTATGTTCCAACCCAAAAGAGAGAATCAAACAACATAACACACAGAGACCCGTACCCAATAAGACGTACAAACAATTGTAACTCGTCTCAAAGTATCAGTCTGGCAGCACAACGCCGCAAAAGGAACTCAACGCCGAGCTGTTTACGTGAGGGCTGTTAGCAAACACCTGTAAACGCCTTTACCTTGCCTCTGTTTGTACTGGACGCTCACGATTGCCGTGTACAATTAGCCTTAGATGTCTCACCTGCAAACCAATTTATTACCTACTGTTGCCAAAGACATTCCCACTTCATTCTAACCCCTATCTTTAGAGTTTGAAGGGCGAGTTTCGGGTGAGAGGTAAGATTTGAGATGAAACGGTTATGTGGCAACTTTGTGTGTCTGGATGTAGTGAAGTCTTTTGAGTGCCGTTGAGGTGTTAGATAGCTCATGTGAAAACGTCAAGTACGTGGACGTTCGCCCTGTGTTTATTTGGTTAGTCACAAAAACAGATTTGGAGCTCATGTAAATGCGCTAAAATGTTGATGCAACAAACTTGGCTGTATTTATTGATACGAGAAACTAAAATACTAAATATTGAAAATCCAAGCCGTGCATTTCATAAAAAAATGTTGCGAGAGCTCCAAGCATAAAACATTCCATCTCACTATTACCAAACATCCACTTAAAATAAAGCATTGCGATTCGGAAAAACAGCATCGTATTTCCATTCCCGAGCTGCCCCTTTCGAAAGTCCTCAATCATGTTCGCCGTGTTGACTCCTGGATATGATACGACCTCTCGACTCGACATGATCATAATACCCTCCGCTGCATCCAACAACCCCTTCTACATCCATAAACCGGCTACAAATCTTAGCGGAGCGTTCGGCATCTTTATAACTGGAGGACGCGATCCCTTAACCCAACATAATGGGCAGGTTTACTGGGAGGACCGTCGTAAAGTGTCCCGTCCAGCGCGTACCCCAACTACGGGACCCTTCGAAATTTCACGAACTATTTGGCCCGCACTAGCCCTCACTCAGCTTTTTTGTCGACGCTTTATTGTCCGGATTTTCTGCTCACCTTTATCGTTATTGTGTCCGCTCGGCTTCATAAAGGACCCTGGTTCACTATTAGAACCTCATAACCGTGGGAAAATTGTTTGAGAGCTCGGTAAAAATGGTTAAATGATAAAAATATTGGGTAAAAAAGCGAGGTCGGTCAATAAATCGTTTGGTCAATTGAGCAGGATGCAATGGGCGTGTTAATTGGTCGGGTGCGGGACTGTATCGAGGGCTCGCTCGGAGAGTGGACACGGAGCAGTCATTGCGTGAATGATAATTGCCCGAACGTTGGGCGTCGCATGAATTCGGGCTATTAGTGTGGAATTGAATGGATGCATGGCTTAGTACGTGAGACGCGGATGTAAAGTGTGCTGGATTTTTCTGCTGTGTAGATTTGTGTTGTGTTAATTTTAGTCTAATGGGATTTCGTTTTCAGTATATTAACCATGCGCTACATAAACATAAGTCCCAAATATAATCATGTTAACTATTCCGGATATAAGGCTGTTTTTTTAACATCTTTTAATATTCTATTTTATTTAAGTATATTTTTATTTATTTTACCTAGTTATTTCTTAATGATCGGTATGATACTACAGTTTCTACAGCAGAAATTGTGTTTCTAAAAATATGCGGCTATAAGGCTGTTTTATTTAACAGTTTTTATTATATTTGCATGAATTTGAATAATTTCCTCTTTCGAGTATTTTCCAATTATTATCTATTTAATTTTAAAGTATATTTTTATTTATTTTACCTAGTTATTTATTAATGGTAGGTATGACAGTACACTTTCCACAGTAGAAATAGTGTTTCCAAAAATATTTCTTCTCTACACCTTTGACATTAAATACATCCTCGAAAAATCAACCAAAAAGTATAAAATACTCTCCAAACCCATCTTACATCTTTGTCGGTCCATCCAGACCCTAGGACCAGTGCATACGTTCCCGCAGAGATAAACGCATGCGATTACACGTGCGAGCCACAGGTGGCGCATAACATTTTTCAGTCGGGACGGGCCATTGCCTGCGTCCGGCCCGTGAGCCCGCGGCTTAATTCGAGACCTTTCCAGCCATTTGCAATGGTTTGTTTTTATTGAAAACCGTGGGAATTTGCCGATTGCCCGTATTTTGTGACTTGGAAAAGGATTTTTGGATTTTGTATATGTGGGTGTGACCGGTGGAGTTAATTTCGTGATTTTAAAGCGTGTTAAACGGTTTTATCTGATTAGCGGTTATCCCGCAATATGTTACTTATAGGGAGAAGATAATTATTGTAAATTCGGTACAATAATTATCTGATTGGACACATGATTATCCTTCACCAAAGACTCCACGTGTAAGTCTAATCTTAGAGAAATGTCACAGAAAAGCAAAAATTAACACATTTCCCGAATTCCCAAGCAATAAATAAACCAGAAATGACACGTCATAATGTTTAGCACAAATGACACGCTTTACGCCAGCCCATATACATACAGCCATACAGGCCGGGGGCTCCAAATAATTATTGCTCGCTTGACAAATTGCGGGCAAAGCCTACGTGTCGGTGGAACAATTTGATACAATTTTCACCGCCTTTCCCGTACGGGCCACGGATTTGCATACGTGCACCCCTAGATTATGCAAATATACTTTTTTAACGTACTGTTTACTTACCCCAGGAAAAGGAAACACTTCGGGCACGCATTTTAAAAAGATTTACGCGCTTTGTCGGATCATTAAGTGCGGAACTAATTTGCTTACCTTTGAAATGTTTTAAGCTTTGTCCTGTATAATTACTGTAGGGTAACCGTCCCCGTAACGTGATATGCAGATTTCCGCACGCTTACCCGTTGGTTTATCCTGAGCTCGGTTTCATATGCCGCCGTACAAATAAAAGATTGCTCCTTACAATTAAGTTGCTTTACAATTAAATTCGTATCATCAGGCTACTCCAGTGCATTCCTAAAATATAAATATATCAGGGGGTATTTTTAATTTGCACGTTTCACGTTCAAGTGCGCAACTTCTCAACGATATTGAGCGTGTGGGAATCGTCGAAATTAAATTTTCTTTGTTTTCTCTCGTGGGCTGTGGGCTCTTGGCGTTATTAAATTTCCTTGTGTTTTTTAACACAGCCATATCATTAGATTGAGGGCTTCCGTCAAGAGGAAATTGTGGCGGCGAGGGGAGCGGGCTGAGCACCTAAACATATTGAAAAAATAAAAATCCCGGCTACTTATTGCGGAGTACTGGGGAAAGATACTCTACTTAGATTCTTAAAGATTTCATGAATTTTTGGAGATTTGAAAAATGTTCAAATATTCAATTATAGAAGTATAGAAGTATGAGGAACAGGGTGTAAAGTTCACTCATACTCTATAGAAAAGGGAGGATCCTCCGACCAGACGGGTGTTGTGTCTGGCGGGCAATTGCCCAACGATTGATGTTGGGAAATTGTATCTATGCTAATTGCGCGGTAAACTCTGCTTGCGAGATGCAGGATTTGCGTGACGTCAGTATGACGCGTTGTTCACATGTGGCGTTGTAGATACCGCTACATCACTCCCCTCCGGAGACCGGAGGTCGATAGTGGACTGAGTCTTGTATCTTGCGATGCTTGCCAGGCCAGCTGAGGTTCCAGTGAGTCGGAACCGGTTGCCGCACAGTTCACGGTGAGTCGGAACTGTCTGCGGAGTTGTCCCCAGTGAGTCGGGGTGGCGCTGCGTTATATTCCAGTGCGTCGGATGTACAGCGCCGGGTTGAGGCTGGCTGCTGCGTCGACCAGGAGAGGGTGCTCTGCTTGTTGACCGGCCGAAAGTGCAGTGTGCTGTGCCGAGGTTGCTGATGAGGCTGAGGGTGATGACCAGGTATGCGCGGACGCTGCATGCTGGTGGTCAGGATACCCGTTGAAGCCGTGGATGCTGGCTGGCTGGGTGACTCGCCGCTAAAGCTTGCGGGAGTGATGATGATGACGTCACGCTGAAGTGTTTGCACGAAGGCTGCGCTGACGTTCATGTCCGGGGTCACCAGTATAGAGGTATGAGGAACAGGGTGTAAAGTTCACTCATACTCTATAGAAAAGGGAGGATCCTCCGACCAGACGGGTGTTGTGTCTGGCGGGCAATTGCCCAACGATTGATGTTGGGAAATTGTATCTATGCTAATTGCGCGGTAAACTCTGCTTGCGAGATGCAGGATTTGCGTGACGTCAGTATGACGCGTTGTTCACATGTGGCGTTGTAGATACCGCTACAAAATAAAACTCAATCTGTTGTTAAAACTATAAATATGTAGTCTGATAATTTTTACAACCCTTTTTTGTTATTGTTAGAAATATGAATGAGTAAGTAAGTTTTTTGGATTTACGGTCAACGTTGACATTTATTTATCTAGAAAGTTATCAAAATAAACAACAAGAACTACCAGTTGTTAGTGCCGATGAGTAGGTACCAGTAGTATTTGTTGTTTACCTACTAAAATACCTACGTATTAATAAAAACACACAGGTATTTATTGTTGATTAGTTTGATAATTTTCAAGATAAATAATGTATGTAAATACACATTGGTACCTACGTATCATATCTTCTTAAATTCCTAAATTGATATTTAAAACTTTGAGGCCTAGATAGAGCCACTTCGCCACCGGTATCACAGCCGAAGCCGACGTAGAAAGACGTTTGAAGTGGCTTCGTGTAATAAGTACGGCCGCGACAAAATTCCTGGCCGCGCTGCGTTTGGGAACCTCACCTTAAATATACATATTACATTACGTGAAATTGCCCATTTTTTCCACTCTCCACCCTAGCAATTAGGGTCGCTTGTGTATAAATATTGTACGGCCCTCATTAAAGTGCGTGTTCGTTTTAGTATATATTTTTACGGTACGCTTTTTGGTTGGCGTCTGCAAGGAGTCGTGGGATGTAATGAATAATTAAGACATGTTGTACAAGGGAAGTGCCAGGTTTTTTCTTCAAGGCTCCGGTAAATGATGGTGGCTTTGAGTAATGTGCTGATCTTTTTTTGTAAGAAAATTTCAGCGGCTTTTTTAATAAACTGCCACGAGACCACAAGCGCATTTAAAATATTAAACAATGAATTGTTTGGGTATATCATATTTGATACCAGTCTTTTATATAGAATTTGCAAAACATTATAAATAGCTATTCCTTTTCGAATAATTAATAACTTTCAATTAATAAAACATGAACTTTACCTTGATCGGACGGAGAGGGCATCCGGTGTCGCAGGGACGCCTGAAACAAAAAAATAATAACATCAAAAACATAAAAGGGCTACGCAATATCAATCAAAGTCTCCTCAAATTAAAACCCATCAATTAACTACGTCACAAAAATCAAAACACCCAAACTTGTAAATTAAAAATATGACGTTCAAATGATTAAAAACTCCCTTCCGCGATTGCATTTCAACAATTAACGCATTAAGACTACTCTCGCCAATAAAGAGCAACTCTCTTAATTAACAGTCCCTGTTAAAAATTGAGTACAAATTCGAGTAGGAAATCTCCCCAGCTGGGGTGGGATCTAGTGAATGGCCCGTAATATTTTAGTTTGGTTGAAACAAAAACTCCTGGCGTCGGTGAGGGGCTCAGTCGCTGTCACGTAGACACAATAAGCCTTTTAATTCGATTCGTCAAGACGGACGCGAGACAAAGGGCCCGGAGTTATCATTCAATGGGGCACTTCTACCTTTTCTTATTACTTCGCAAAGGTTTTCTTGTGAGGTGGACTGGGCGCACGAGGGACGAAGACTTGAGATATTTCCCGTGTCTCCGGTTTGATTTGGTGCTTTTATTTGTGGTTTCTAATTCTATTTGTAACCTTTTTGGTGTTTTGAGATGTATGCTACACTTTGAAAAGGTTTTCAAAACTAATGAAAATACGGGGTCAATATTTTAGACCTTTTCATATTTTTTATAGTTTTTCTATAAATACAGGGTCCAATTAAATTAGCTAGCGAAACTCTGCAGACGTGATGGGTATCGATATCTAAACACGATAAAATAAATAAAAAGATTTAATGTTTTTTTCTTAGGGATCAACGACCGCTGGTAGTGTTGTAACTTGCATTGTAAGTTGAGAAAATGGGTTTTATCGTTTTAAGATATCGATACCAATCATGTCTGTGAAGTGGGCACAAAAAAAACTGATTTTTTAAACTGATATTTCAAGTAAATACATTAACAGCGGTCGATGACTCCACAAAAAAAATCATCAAATTAATTTATTTTTGTTTTACCGTGTTTAGATTACGATACCCACCACGTCTGCAGAGTTTCGCTAGCTAATTTAATTTGACCCTGTATTTATGGAAAAACTATAAAAAAAAAACAAGAAAAGGTCTAAAATATTGCTTTGGCAAATTGTCTCAATGGCTAGGGTAATACAGTGTTCATAATATTTTCACCACATAATCTTAAGTTAACGTTATGTAATTGCTACATACACGAACTCCACAAGTTGAATTATTCCTATAAATAATCCAGTTTTATCAACCACTGACGAACCGATCTCTTATCTTCATACAATTTCTCCGTGTGTAGCGCGCTGTATAAATGCACTTGGTTCCATGTGTCGCCGTGACCGGACTGCCGATACACAGCTAACAGGCTTATTTGTTGCCATCGTATTAACTAACTGAGTAACCCACGAAATAACAAAGAAATAATGTTTGAGAAAAAGCTTCTGATTTTAAGTTGGGTGACATATGTATACAGTCTCTACTGCGGTTTATGCTTATCACATAGCTACTCAAGTCGCAATCTCATCTCAGCCTCAATCAATGTCAAAAACTTGACAATTGATTGTATTTTTGTGAGGTTGTTACTGAGATTAGATTGCGAACGTTCTTAAAAGTACGGGAAAATCTGATCACATTCTATAAAACTATCTTCGTGTTATGTAATATTCATAATTCATCTATGTAATAAGTTTAGTTACTGATAGTTTTATGTCAGCAAAGCCATTCAACATATCAGTATCGTTTTCTTAATACCTAAATAAAATGAATGGAGTTATATCACTAGGATATAAATCCATTCACAGAAAAATACTGACTCATTTTGCAAAGAAAGAACTATCGCGTTATTTACTGACCAATACCGTAATATCCCCTGTCTTAATATCTCTGACCTCGTGTGTACTTTGCAATGGAAGTGCATTTGATTCCTTGCGTCGTGACCCGACTACAGATTCGAAGCTAACAGCCTTATTTGTTGCCACCTCTTTAAACTCACCCTAAATCAAAGGAATAGTATTTATTTAAGCTGGCTTTGAGATGTTTATTGATAAAGGCAGCCAATGTGACATGACATTTTCAGAAGGTTGGGTGAATATTGTGAAAACAACTTGATTCATTTTGTAAATCAAAATACATATTTTATTCCACTAAATGGGCATTTATGAAAAATCAGAAGCTAGGTCCACGGTTCCAATTGGTCCTTTCCCATGGAAAAAAGCAACAAGAAACTCAACGGTTAATCTATTAAAAATAAATTGGCTTTTTACAATGTTTTCAAATTACAATGTAAACATGTATGGGAGGACAGTGTGGGCCTGTCAACAAGCACCAGATACTTAACAAAATAGAAAATGGTCTACAAATCTATAGTCTACAAGGCCTACAAAATTCTCACATTTGCAAAACAAACTGGGTTGTGGAGGACAGATAGGCAGTCGCTCCATGTAAAATACTGGTATTCAGCTGCATCCGTTTAGACTGGAAGCCGAGCCCAACATAGTTGGGAAAAGGCTAGGCACATGATGATTTAATATAAGTAAAATAATAAAAATAAAAACTTATTTAAACATGATTGCCATTACAACTGTAACAAATCTGAATTAATATCCTGTCCATGAACCTAGTAATTTTATAAATGCAAAAGTAACTCTATCTTCCTGTTACCTTTTCGTGCCTTAGCACCTAAAGGATCCCGATATAACTGGGTACACAAGAAGAGGTTGGGACATATTTTTCATCCTGGTGTTAAAGTACGTTCGTACGTCTCGTGGGATAAGCTGTGATCTCCACGCGCCGATGAACCGGGCTAAAGTTAGTTAGCTAACATTATAATTCCGGTTAAATAAACCTTTAATGAAAATAAATGTCTAACATTTGAACGTGTAAATCACCATCAACATTTCAGCCAAAAGACGCCCACTGCTGGACATAGGTCTCCCCCAAGCACCCCCCGTACGTGTAAATATTGAGTTTAAATTTTATTTCAGTCCTTCCAAATCGTAGTACCTATGCTCAAATAAAGTTCTGTAACCCAACTTTACAAAATAGGTACAGATTCCTAATACGATACAAGGTGTATCTCCATTTCACATTAAAACCCAGGCAGGGTAAATTAAACAATTTAATAATATCTCGTAGGTTGGTAGGTAAAGCACTAGCCGATATCAAGTAAAAAGGGGTTGGAATCCCACTGTCTGGCGGCATAATTACCAGCCAGGCATTAAAGATAAAACGAGCCAGGTAAATTGAAATGTGAGGTTTAAATTGAAAGGTAGCCATCATGTTCATGTTAACAGACAAGCTTCTTGTTGATACACTGGTATTTTATTTTAAATTACTGTATGTCAAATAGCAGAATTATTTATTTGGTTAAGTTTATCGTGACTTTGTTTTTTTATTTACTTCTGGGAGGTGGTGCATATCGCTTTTTTACTGTGTGTCGAAGTTGTAAAAATGGCTTTGTTTTGCCCTTTGTCTAATTTAACCCTTAACTAGGGTTAAATTATACAAAAGGCCAAAACAGGTAAAATATAACTGGCTGTTCTTATCTTAGTTATTTATAAAAAAATTCATGAAAATATCGTTAACACGATAATACGATCGTAGAAATATAAGTTGAATTTTTTGGTCCTTACATCCGTGTTCAACTAATTATTCCTAAAACCCTGAAAATACAATTTAAAATGTTCACAAACAAAATCAGTACATGAACTTTATGGTCCCTAAGTCTTCGTAGATGGGTGCAGGAATTAACAGAAATTAAGGAAATCGTGGAGGGGCAAACTAATAGCAGCCGTTTAATTAAATGAGTTTCGACCGAGATTGGGGCAGATGCTGATGCAAAAATTTGGAGGTCACAAATTGAAGGCAGTAGAACATTTTTCTTAATTAAAATTTATGATTTAAAGTTAACTAGAATTTGGCATGCTACACGTAGTCATTATCATAAAACAGAGTAAGTTAGTAAGTGCTACTGTAGAAAATATTATATATGTATATATTTAATATATAAAATTTTCGTGTCACGGTGTTTGTTGCCAAACTCCTCTGAAACGGCTGGACCGATTTTAATAAAATTTTTGTAATCCGCTAGATGGCAATCGAATATAATAATTCATGTATAGTTCTATCAATCAATCAGCGTTTTACTTATAGGAGTAGGGCAGGAGTAGTGTAGGAGTAGGTTAGGAGTAGGGTAGAAGTAGGGTAGGAGTAGGGTAGGAGTAGGGTAGGAGTAGTGTAGGAGTAGGGTAGGAGTAGGGTAGGGGTAGGGTAGGGGGTAGGACACCACGCGAACGAAGTAGCGCCGGGCAGCTAGAAATAATTTATATGGCAAAACAACGTTAGCCGGGTCAGCTAGTGTGTATATATTAATGCATCAATATCATCAGCCTATAATATTCCCACTGCTGGGGCACAGGCCTCCTCTATGTGAGAGGGAGTGGGCCGTAATCCACCATACGGGCCCAGTGCGGGTTGGTAGACATGCCGGTTTTCCAATATTCGCATATTTTATAAATATATATAGTAGTGTGGTATGATGACGACACGGTTGGCGCAGTGGCTGAGCGATCGACTGCTGCGCTGCGTGTCGTGGGTTCGATTCCCGCACGGAACAAATATTTGTATTGCCTACAGGTAGTTGTTCCGGGTCTGGTTGTTTGTGTATGTGAGCATAAATGATTGTAAACGCACCCACGATACAGGAACGTTAAAAAAAAAAGAAAAATAAAAGAATAGAAAGAATATGGCTGAAGTCAATGATCAATTTTAGTTTTTTCGTATTGTTAACGACTTCGTTCGTCTGGCTGTAGGAGCTAATCTCGAGAACTACTGAATGGACTTAGACCGTTTCCTGGGGACGATCTTGGTCTATTAATTTTAGGCGGCAAATTCTGTAGTAGCTAACCTATACATTGGCACCAAGCCAGTGCAAAGATATAGATGTTTCCATAAAATTGTTTTAGCGTGAAGTCAAAGCATCGAACTGTTTAGTAAAACATACTTTTTCACAGTACTAATACTGTAGTATTATTTATTATGACTCGTCGCTTAGAATTTAATTCTGTCCGATTCTCGTACTTCAAAATCTAGTTCTTTAATATCTAGTTTCTTTTCATTTTGTTGCAAATTTAAAAAATGGTAGTTATTTTCCCTGTACCCGTGACTTCGTTGGCGTGAATGTCGGAAAACAAATTGGATTATAGGGGGTTTTTTTGCGCGGAACCCTAATTATTTTTCTAAAATAAGAGTAGCCATAGTTAGTCCTTATAACATCAGCTATCTTCCCGTCAAAATCGGTTCAGCTGTTTCGGCATTAGCCGGACAAACAAACAGACAGAAAGACAAAAAAAAAAAAAGTTTTTTTGTTATAAGTAGATTTTAGTTTATTTTATTTATAAGGTCTACCAACAATTGTTCACACTAATCTACAAACTAAAATAAAACATGCGTTTAAACTCTACACAGTGCAACAATTACTTAAAGGTAAACACTAAATGAACAAAAAAAAAAAAAAACAATAAAAAGTAATTATGCTAGTTGTAAGCTACATATAGTATAAGTAAACTTAGTAAAATATATAACTGTGTATTAGTAACATGTGCTAAATATTAAAAGCCTCATATCTTTAAAAAGTTACGCAAACACAGTCCAATAACTTTTACAACAAATCTGATAAACAGTTCAGAAATTTACATTATTGCTTAGAATCAAAGTGAAAATCAATCATATCACCACAACTATTTAAAACCCTACAAAACCTAGCACATGGAGAGTTAGATCCCAACACCGTTCTTCTCATTGCAGGTCAAAGTGGAGTAATAGGTTTGCGCGGAATCCTCGACGGAGCACGAAAGTTAATGAGTGCCAGCAGCGGCGGTGAGTCGATATTTCCCTTCAAAATTTTGCTAACAAACATTGCGTCGTTCAAACATCTTCGTTCTTCCAAGGTGTGCATGTTGAAGAATTTTAATCTCTTTTTGTAAGAACGAATTTTTTTAGTTATTCCCAAAGAATAAGCCAGATGCCAAACGAAGCGTTTTTGGACACGTTCTAGACGCAAACTATTTGTAGCGTAGTGTGGCCGCCACACCACACTACAATACTCTAATATGCTACGTACTAAACTCTGATAAAGTAAGATTTTAGTTTTAATTTGACGAAAACCTTTACATTGTCTTATGACAAAACTCAACATCCTGGATGCTTTTTTAGAAATGTGGTCTAAGTGTGGTGCAAAGGTTAGTTTTTGATCAAACAAAACTCCAAGGTCAAGTATAGTGTCCACTTCATTAACTTTGTCCTCATTTATGTAATACACTGTGTTTATTGGATTTTTTTTTTTTTTAATATTTGACGTGGTGACATTTTTTCGAATTCAAATACATTTAAATACTTTTACACCATTGAAGATACCGTATATACTTTCATATGTATTTAGTAAAAAGCTGTTATGTTGGCATTATAAACATACAGTTCAGTTTAAATTAATGATATGTACTATATGTTAGTATTATACAGGCTGATTTTTTAAAGACCAGCCAAATTTAAGGATGTGGTACAGACCATCAAACTGAACAACTTTCTCCATGGGACCTACATCGTAATCGCGAATAAAAATTCAGCCGTCCCATACATTTAGGTCGAGTAGGTATTGAAGTTTTCTATGGGACAGTTGATAAAATTTTCGCGATTACGCTATTTGTCCCATGGAGAAAGTTGTTCAGTTTGATGGTCTGTACCACATCCTTAAATTTGGCTGGTCTTTAAAAAATCAGCCTGTATGTAAAGATACCTGACCAAGATTAAAACCTTCTAAAACTAAACATATTTGGAATCTGTTTCGATCATTAAATCGAAACAGATTTTAAGTATTGTTAAGTACCTAACTACCAATGAGAAATGGTCTCCTGATAAATTAAAATGCAGTCATAAAATGTTTTCTAATTAACATTTTGCGCAGACTCATTAACAAATATAATAAAAACAATTCATTTTAATACACAGTCACAACAATCGCAAGTAACGTTAATCATAATGGAGAGTTTTGCTAAAAGAGATCGCTTTAATTAAGTAATGGCTCGAATGTTAATTACAAAGGCAGGGGTGACAACTGTACGGTAATCACTACTGATCTATGAGCTTAGTTTTTGATTAATTACGTTTTTCTTATATTGTTATTTGTTTCTGGCAAACCTAGGAATGATTGTGATTAGTAAAATTACTTAGAAATTTTTACTGGTCCAAGTTATACGGATTTATTCGATTAGCTAAATAATAATTATTGGCAAAGTTCGAAATACATTTTTGATGATTATTTTTATGGCAATATTGCAGTGGAAACATCAGCTCCTAACTGACCAGCCAGTCTTTTCATTACACATTTGACAGACTTGTCAGTGGCAGCAACCCAAAAGCAACCTTATTGGAATGAGAATAATGATTACTGTGATTTAGAGTGATATAAAACAGAGGTAAAATAACTGTGAAAGGATTGTAGGTGAAGAGCTGTCAATATTGTCAATGCCTAGCATTAGGTGGAATGATAGCCTACTTCAAGCTCACTTTACTTAAGTTTTCACGGTGAGATTTTAGCTAAATAGATCGGCAGTACAAGAAACGTCAAATCTTACGATCTGAAAGTAGGTAGTTAGGTAGATATTATTGATTTGGATTTCAGGAGTACTTACATTAATTATGTAATACATTATACATATTTAATTTCAATAAGTTATTTTAAAGTGGGTAGTTTAAAGTGATTTTTTTTCCGTTTGTCCTGACAGACGGATAAAAATTCTGCGGTACTATTATGTATGTTCCGAATTGGTGCAAAAAACGGCTAGACGGATTTGGACAAAATTTCGTTAGTTTGTAACCTGGATTAACACAGAGTACTTTAATCCCGGTACGTTCCTCTAGGATATTTCCCGACACCCACGGGCAAAAGATAGTTCACAAATAAAATGTCAACAAACCTAAATTGAAACAATAGAAATAAGTCCACAAAACAAGAAAGAAGTAACTTTCAAAATGAAAATAATCACATTAATTATAATCTAATGAAATGGCCGTTAAATCACGCTAATTGTTCTCCCGTTTTTATGTTGTTCCCCATTTTTTGTTAGCAAAAGCTGCTTCAATGGAATTCCTTTATTCCACAAACGGCTTGTTTACTAACAACCACAGACAAAGGACCAGAAATTATATACCAGCGATAAATTAAGGATGTAATAAAAAATACATTTTATAGATTTAAAATGGTGGAAGAGTTATTTCAGTCCATTTTCATTTACGTGGTATTGTTTTGTGACGTTGAAACGTGTCGGTTTGTTTATATTTCTATTCTATTGCTTAACTGGTCTCGTATTTCTGGTTTTAGCAAGTCTATAAAGAAAACAACCCTACATATTAGGAAAGGTGTTGCTGATCTTGGCAGGAGGGTGTTCGGTTGACAATGAGGCATTCTTTTCTAAGCAAACACGTTGTCATCAAATGATCCTTAATGTAAAAATACCACTGAAAAACCGTCCGTTTGATCGTCCCGTCGGAAGTGGCCGTGTCCGGTGGCATTGTCCTGTCCCGGCTCATCTTCTTAATTGTTTTCTTTGGCGAAGCACTCACAGCACAATGGCTAATGATGCCGCATGCGGCTTTGATCATCGCGTGATCGTGTGTGCCAATTCTGGTCACATTACCTTAATAGGCCGGCCAAGTTTAGTTACTTTCGCCGAGTTTAACCGAGTTAGGACTAAGTAGTGCTGAGTTTCAGTTCCCAATATAATCCTTTTCAGGTCTATTGTTCGGAAGTCTTGCGTGACCAGTGATCGGATTACCTTACATATTCATCGCCCACATTCGTTTGGTCAACCTTCCTGCGTATGCGACCGCGACCGGTAGTGCCCATATTTCAGCCCTGATAACATTTCATGGTTGCCAAATTATACCCATAATTTCTGTATATCTAATTTGCGCGTGTGAACCCTTTACAGAGATCCGTCCAGTCACGTAGGTCGAAGACACGTGACATTTCGAAAACAACGGGTACAAAACAGAATTACGACGCAAACGCGTTTGTGTGCGGCATCGAGCTGCTTGTGGGTGTGTGTGCGTGCGCCTGAATTAGACGCGAAACTTTCAAAGTTTTCCCAAATTTGTGCCGCCCGCGCCCCTCCGCCCCCCTCTCTCGTGGATCGATAGCGGGCGCCGAGCGAGCGACTCCCAGCCTCATGAAAATACCGGACAACACTTCGCCTCAGTATTTACCATGACGTGTTTTGTGGCGAGAACGCAGTTATCTCTGCGAATTTTAGTGAGTGCTCGTGATTTGATAGCTCTCCGGTATTTTGTCTAGCTGGTATTCGAATGCTGCTGACCTACATTGTAGTCGTTTTATAAGAGGCGGAAGTTGTGGGGTTGTTTATGTAATTTAATAAGGGTTTACAATGTGCGAATGAGGAAAAGCAGCGTGAATTTTTCGCAACCACTTATGTAATACAGTTTTTAATGAGTTGTGGTTACCACGTTTATGTTACTTTATTAATGATGCGTATTTCTTGGGTTTCTTACCTTCGCAAGTTCCCTAATTCCAGGGTCGCAGCAGTGGGAATAAGACGGCGTCGCGTGAGTGGGCGACCCATGCCAACTGTCACCGAGCAAAACAAGAGCGACAACTGAAAATTGGGCGCGCGAGGCCTTCGCCATTGTTTGTCATTAATTGAGGGCTTTGCGATGATCTTCGTGCTGAAGGCCCTCCGCGCGGCCGAGGGCGCACTCCTGGGACATATCGGCCGCCAATCGCGATGACAGCGACCCTCCGGCCTCGAGTGGACACTCACTAACTCGAGGTGGGAAAAACTACCGGCTGACACTACTTAACGAACGGGGCACGCCCGGGAATTTTCTTGAGTGCTAGTTAATGTTTTATGGGCGGAACTTTTTCAAAGTAGTGCGTAGATTGACGCGCTAAGTACACCTACATAATTTAACACGTTTCCCCTCGGACGTGTGACTCGTTCATCGATTCCGTTATCGTTCATAAGCAATGCGTTCATAAGTGGCTCGTTCGACCAGCCCTTTCATCTATCGTTAATTTTGTCGTAATAAAAATCCAATCTCGGAAATGGCTATAAAAAGCGGAACAGAAAACTTTTCTGATTTATAACAATTAATATTTGAAATATTGACAATATTAAGGGAAATGGCCGACAGCCGACAAATCATATGAAACCGCCCCGGAAGGAGGAAGCACTGGCCCGTTGCTCAGGGACTTTATTTGGAAATGGAAAGTCTAAAAAATAAACGACAGCGAGTGCGGGGGGATGATTTATACCGAGCGGCTAGTGCGTTCGATTATCGAGATGATATTTCTCGATATTAAAGTGTTGCCAAGAGGACTGCGGACAATATGACCCGAGGAAGATTTATTGGGCAATTCACAGTAACGTCGACGCCCGTTACGATTATTTCATTATATTGTCGGCGCCGTAAAAACCGTTAGCGTTTTATTTTATTGCTGGTTCGCGAGCAAATTTTTATTTCAATATTTTATTGCGTTGTAAAATTGGGACTGCAGTCGATTTGGCTTTGACAATTTTGAGCGCAGCGCCTCTGGAGACAAAAGTTAGTTGTGAGTTGTAGCTTTATATGGGACACGAATTGTAAACATGTTTGAGCAGATATTTTGAGAAATATGTTTCATATGTGTACTGTATGCTCTGCAGAGAGCAAAGGTTCGACATGTCGCATGATTTGTGCGTCTCGCGGGTAGCGAGGGTCGCACCCGTGTCGTGCACATGTGCTGTGCCTTACGCAACGAAAAACTTACTCCAACAAGTGTAGAAGAAATCGTACAACGTTATACGGAAGAAACCCTTGATGTTAAGTAACTGCATCCTTACAGGTTTCATAATAAACCGTTAAAAAGTTGTTACGAAACTTGTAAAGTTTCTCTGAGCGGTTGTTCGCGCCGGTCCTAACGAAACCTTTGCTCGGTTACTAACCAAAAATAACTTGTTTTGTAACACAAACTTGAAGGTTTTTGAGCACCTGGGCAAAACAATAACGTATCGTGCTGGTATTTTTTTACACGAGGCGGCAAATTGCGTAAACCTTACAGATTGTGAAACGACATTTTTTTAAACGTTTTTCCTTAAAACTTTTCTCGTTGAAGTGGACTTTACTACCTACAATTATGTGTATTTACGCAATTAGTTCGCGGGTGTCCCACTACATCTCTCGGTTTTTTTTGTTTACATTAAGTAAACAAAAAAAAGGGGTCCCCTAACACCCACAAAAAAAAAAACGAGAGGTCTTAAGGAACACCCGCGCACTAATAGCGTTACACACTAACAATCACAATCTGAATCATTTTGAAAGATATTGCTAATCCATTGCTTCTTATATTATGTTCGAGAAATTTGTCTGCTCAACCACGTAAATAACGCAATGAATGTTGTCGAACTGTCAAAATGAATGCCATTCCTACTGTTTGAGTGTTACGCAATTACCCCGCCCATCGGAACGAGCAAGACCGAATAAAGTGTAACATTTTGATTGTCACGACAATTTTGTTACGTGTTATATTTATTCGGTGTAGCTCTCAATCGCCAAGTGTAGATACTATAACGTGCGATATGAAACTTCGTTCCAAAACACAACATAATAATCTCTTCAATCCATTGAATCCCGTACAAAAATCCAACTAATTGTTACATCAATACAGCATGTCTTTACCCCAGCTTATTGAATAACTGCATGAATCACGTGTCACGCTCCAGCGAGCCCCCCATACGTTATGTTCGGCTGCTTTCCGACTCCATCTTTCCGCTACACGGTCGCGGGTTCGACGCTTTTTACTGTAACGTCGGTGACATGTCCGAAGTATCGACACGGTAGGTAGGTACTTTTGTCATGATAAGTTCTGATAGCGAATAGTTGTTACGGTCTAGTGGTCAGATTTGGGATGGGATTTATTGAAATAAGTAATAAATGTTAATAAGTGGTATGTTTATTGGGTTTTCTCGGGATAACGTTATTTTCTAGTTTATTACTAAACTTTCTTTATGTCCTACTAGCTTCTGCCTGCGACTTCGTCCACGTGATATTTCATTTCCCCGTTCTACCCCGTCGCATCGTATCGCCCGTCCACGTTATAACTTCGTTATCGCTTAGCGTTCTTTCTGACTTTTGTTGTTTTTGCTCGACTCCTAAGGGTCCTGGCGTGATGTTAAATAGCCTTCCTTAAAAACTGGGCTATGAAACGGAACAATATTTTTTCAAATCCGACTGGTAGTTTCGAAGATTACCCCCTACATACAAACAAACATACAAATACCTCTTTATAATACTAGTATAGATTTGCTTCAAATGGTAATAAAGCACAAATTAACTTGGCACTAAAAGAATAAATCACGCACCTACCTACATTATTTGAAATCTGTACTTACATATGCTCACAAATATTTTCTCCAACCCCATGCCAAATTGTGACTACGTGTGCACCAAAGTATGGTGTACCAAGTTGCAATATTGCACAAAATTTTCTTAATTCCAATTTAAAATTACCCAACACGCTTACAACTCATTAAAACACCTATTCTTAAACCGCGCTGAAATTCTAAACCATACAAAATCAACTCACGATTGTCATTGTACCGTTATCACTGCATTCAGGCGGGCGCACACTGTACCAAACTTATCCGTTGAATGGATCGTGTCAGAGCTGAATTTGTAAAGAGTAGACGTGTGTCGCATGCATCGCCACGCCTTATCTTCGCTCTTACTCAACTTCTCAACGGCCACTGAATGGCGTGCGCTGCATAACGGAACTCAGATTAGACATAGAAACTGGGAAACGTCAAAAGTGAACGGTTTTTGTTTTTAGGTGAATGTGCGGAGCGTGTGCGCTGTGGCTAAGAATAGGACCCTTGTGTGTTCATGTGGGTGGCGTGGAAAACATATGAGCTATAGTAGGTAGATATCCTGCAGCATCTATCATATCGTACTTAAAAAAATACTAAACAGCTTATTAATCGTGATGCTTATGATGTTAAACTTTAAGAAACACCCATGAACATTTTCTGAATGAGCATTCAGTTTAAATAGCCAACTAAACTACGTTTGAAAACGAAAACTGGTTTAAGACAGAAAAAATCCAAGTCTGTATCCGTATTTGTATTAACATACATAAACGGTTTGTGTACTGTAACAGAATCATATTCACGTGAATTCTGGACGTATAGTTCCGACAATGCGGTATAAAGCCATGTTGATGAGCATGATAATTTTGACAGTCTTGGAAAACATCCAAGCTGTTATTTTTATTTATGAACATTAAAAGCTATTAGCATTCGATACTTAAGGTACAAAAGTAAAGTTATTATAAAAATATATTAGTAAAAATATTAGTTGCGTATCAAAAGAAAACCTCACTGTTAAAACATCGTGGTCAAACAAGCTTCATATCTAAAAAATAATAGACCCAAATTCATCTATTCGCGACTGCGAATACATAATTATAGATCCTAAAGTTTACCGAAATGTGCTGTACCGTATTTCCGGAGGCCTCCGTAGCTAATGTCCGTTAATTTGCAAAGCATCCAAACCTTGCACACGTCTACAAACTTTGGTGACACGACAAAAGGACGGATTTAAACCTCATTATTTAATTACCCGGTGGGAATCACACGGGGTCCCTAAGTCGCTGCTGATTCCTGAGCTAGGGTGGCCTGTCTGAAGGCTCGTCAAGGGGCAGCCTCCCGCCTTAGCCTCCGCCACGCACTCTATTAATTAGCCTCCATACACTCGCCTCGCCTCGAAACGTATTAATCTTCATACATACGCCTTAAGCTTGTGGAAATCTAAAGGACTAATTACTAAAATCAATACCAATCTCACACAAAAGAAAGACCGTACCTACTTATAGGATCACAACTCACAACACAAATGAACGCAAAAACATGATGGCGAAATAATTTGAATACGTAACGAATCGGAGGGTAACGCACGGTCGAGCCATTCTTTAACTTACTCTCCTACGGATAAAGAGCTAAACTTGTTTTTAAAGGATGACCAATCGTGAAAATTTATGTATCGCGGACAGCGCCGCCGGCCGGACCCCTGCAAAAAGAGCTCGCTGGGGTAGATACAGGAAGATGGCAGATGGAACGAAGAATTATGTTCCCCGCGGGCTGATGAGGTAAATGTGATTGTGAACTTTTCGACGCTATGCAAATCGGACAAGCGAGACGATATACGTACCCACCGGATCCTGTCGCGCAGATATGTCGCTTTTATTTACAAAAAGTGAATTGGCGTGTCCACAAATGCGCGGACGGAACGGGGGAGCAAGTTATTGTAAGCCAGCCAGGGCGCCTTTTTTGTTTGCTTCGCCAAGGTATATTCATAGCCGCCAACTTTGTGTAAACTTCGATGAATGTTCAATGTATTCAAATTGATTCATTGATGGATGACCGGCTTGCGAAAATAGTCGGCCCGAAAACATAGAAATAACAATGTAATATACTTTTCGTTGTTCTGCGTGTGGGCGCGGTCGATATCCGAATCATAGCCTTATTTAGATAGGGCTAGTGGTATTTTATTGAAATACAAATGAGTGTCGGAGGAGCTCGGCGACCCGTGCGGTGTGTGCCTCGAATAAAAGGGCCGCATTAGAATAATTTGCCTACCGAACGAGTACAATTCTTCACATGGAAAGACCTTAAATTTCACTATTTTACATAGTGGGTATTATCATATCTGTTCGGGTGTGTGTCCGTGGGCCGGCCCCTACTTTTTGTTACCCGCACCCGACCTCTATCGGGCCGTCTCTGATATATTTAGTTGTTACTTTTTGTTGCGCCGCACGTGAGAGAATTCTTAACCATCGTGAGCCTTCTATTTCGCATTGTTGAGTGAGTTTTTCATGCGAATATCTGTGCTACCACTTGAGTTACATAAAAAAACGTCAATATTGAATTTTAAGCTGCAGCACCTTTACAAAGACAATTTTCCTTATGAAAGCCGCTATGTTAGACGGACACCCCACACCTAACAATTTCCAGACAGTACCTCAAACTTTCGAACAAGGTATTTCAATACAACTCACTCGATTCCGCACCTAATAACAACAAAGCAACATAACACCAATTGATAGAGGCTCACTTAACCTCCGCGTTATTATTCTTGCTAACCGAGCTGCCAGACGAAGCCCCTCAACGGAGGGACCAGGGGAGCAGAACTGATCGAAGGTGGGCGAATTAGCCCAACTCTAAAACCTCAATTAAGTCTCGTCTAGCGCGTATTCAGAACGGCCACATCCAATTATCGCGGTAGAAGCTTTGTTACGATTTTCAACTGAGTTTGCGATCGATTGTTGTTGGATCCGCTCCCGATACATTGTTTCTCCGAATGCTACGGTGAAGTTGGCAACTTCAGATTTACACCTTGATTTATATAATTGAAGGTTGCTAGTTTGTAGGATTTAATAAGACTGTTGACACTGTATTGGTAACTATAGGTACAGGTATAAAAAAGAGGGTGTGTGCTTATGACCACGCGATAGGCGATTGAGCGTCACCGTTCGACTGAAGTCAAGTATACCCGATTCAGCGTCACCGACCCGAGCGTGACGGTTCAGTTTCATTCAGCACGAGCGCAAAGTGTGCCTAAAGAAGTTTCTCTTCAAAAACTTTATTGACACCTTTTTTTAGAAAAATAGAACTGTTAACAAGTTAAGTTAGCCGTTGGCTATAAATGTGTGTATGGAGGTAACAGATGATGAAAATCCCTCTAAAATAGAACTGCATGGACCCAACCCTCTCGTAACTCAAAAACGTACCTAACACTGTAGAATCAATGACACTTAACTTCCATACAAAACAGCTACTCATGCTCTCACAATAAGTCACCCCTTCACTTCACAGGATGATCTTCAAATTAGACGTCATAAAGACGTGTCTGCCGGCGATGACGGATGGCGGCGCGACAGTCATCGTCAAATTAACACCAGGCTAAGTGCCGAAATGTGTACACAATGCGACAAGCCAGATAGACGGGACCGGCGGAAATAATATACCCTGTAGCGGTGGCGGATGGTGTAATTAATTGCATATTATTATTGATGTCGTTTTAAATACGAAAGAGATGTTAAAGACAATTGTTGGTAGCATGTCTTTGCTAACCCCATTGTGAAATACGATGGAATAAGCAAATATCGTGGTAAATGTAGTGGCTCAGTAATAACGACCGTGACTTACAAGTTATAGGTCGTGGGTTCGAAACCAAGTAGGCAATTAACTTTGTGTAAATTATTTCATCACCACAGCTCTCAAAACGGTGAAAGAAAACATTGTGAGGAAACCGGCATGTCTTAGAACCAAAAATTCGAAGACGTGACCATTCAACAACCCGCACTGGGCCCGCGTGGTGGATTATGGCCCACCCACACTCTCAGAAAGAGGAGGCCCGTGTCCCTGAAGTGGGAACATTATAGGCGGATTATGCTATGCTTATGCTAAGCCAGTATCACGCTATTCATTATAAAAATGTCATTTTACCGGAACATTGCACATTAAACTGAAACATTCGTCCAATATTAGGGCACAGCTCATAAATTCTCATAATCTTTAAGAAATTACGTAATTGCGACATAAATCAGGCAGGACAATAAGGCATAACGAGAAATAAGGCAGTAAACAGAGGCAGGCCGAGGCGAGTGGGTGAGTGGGCCAAGCGAGCGGAGCGATCGGAGCGGACCGAATTCGGCTAAAATACTCGCAATTGTGTCTTAATTTGCTCCTTTCAAGCGCCGACCGTCTAGTGAACCAATTATCTGGCCTGTAATATTGTGTATTAAATATCGCTAAATTGCCTTCGTATAAATCAGGTTCGAGTAGGAATTCGGAGAACACTTTTACATGATGAGGTAATTTTAGTGATTAGTTAAGAGTTCGCAATTATTTAAATTAAGTACAGACAAGTTGAAAGAACACATACATAACTGGCGACATACTATACTAGTACACTACAGTGTACTAGTATAGTATGTTAAGAGTTAAGGTGTGGATGTATGTGTGGTAAGGTAAGGATGTTAAGGTTTAGGCAGAGATGTACCTAAAGTACAGTACACTGTACTTTAGGTACATCTCTGCCTAAACCTTCAGGGAATGCAGGCATGATGTTATACTATTTGTCTAAAAAGTTGTATCTGTGAATACCTATACCTTAAGGTACGCAATTTAAATTATTTTGAGTTTGTAGTATACCTTATAAGGTGGAAAACGGACCACTGGCTTTCCTACTGATTACTTAGCAGAGGGGCAATTCTCGTAATCGTAAGCACGCAGTCTGATTTCAGTTGTCGTGTAACGACAAGTAAAACAAAACTTTTAAAGTTAAGGGTAAAATTAAAATAAAGAAAGGGAGGTAGAAAACAATTAAAGGTATATTTATAAGAAAATAAGATGGAGATGGACTGAAGAGTGGTGTGTCGTATGTGGAGGTGGGGTGTATGGATGACGATACGTGATAGGTGGGGTGAGGATGCTGAGGTGGAGATCCAGTTGGAGGGAGGTAGACGCGAGGCAGGTGCCGGCGACCGGCGCAGGTACAGATGCTCGTGCAGGTACAGAAGCAGGCTCAGGTAGAGGTACAGATGCAAGAGCAGGCGAGGGCAGGTGCTGGTGCGTGTGCGGCACGTAGGACAACCGTAGGAGGGCCCACGCACCAGGGCAGGACGTAGCACGGCAGCAGGAGAAAGAGGCACGGCGGAGACGCTGTCAGCCCGCCAGGTGAGGCGGCCCTCGGATGAGGCGCGGTCCAATAGTCTTTTTTTTTTTTTTTTTTTTTCAGGATGTGAAATCATCAAATGACCCCTCCCGCTCTGGGTGGAGCAGAAGGGAGTGTCAGACTCTTACTGACTTAAACCCACCCGTGTTCCTTCCTTAGCCCTTTATGTACCAGGGCAGCGGTAACCCTTTCGGACGATCCCGCTGCCCCGGCAGGCTTCGGCCCTGTCGGGCCCCGTCAACTACGCTGACATCTCTTTGAGGCGCACGTGGAACACATACGCGCCGTCCGGCACGGGCCTGGTCCTGATCGGACGGAGAGCTACCCATTGCTCTCCGCCCGCAGGCCCGCGCCTACGGTGGCCGGGAGTCGTCACGCGGTTGCCGACGCCCGGAGCGTCTCCCTCGGCGGCTGAGGCGCGAGGATCTCTCCTTCGCCCATCCCGCCACCTCCTTCGCTAGCATGACTGCTTCGCAGAAGGAGGTGACCGCCTCCCACTCCCTCTCGCCCCGGACCAAGGCTTGCACCAGGGCCGGACGCGAGAGGTCGCCGCCGCTGCCGATCGCCTCTACGAGGACACGGCGGTGCTCTGCCCAAGCGGGGCAGACCTCCACCGTATGCTCCACCGTGTCCTCTAGGCGACCCTCGCAGTGGTGCCACCCGGGCGTCTCCTCCCGCCTGATGATGTGCAGGAACCTCCCGAAACATCCGTGTCCGGAGAGGACCTGCGTCAGGCGGTAGGTGAGAGCGCCGTGACGCCTCTCTAGCCACTCCTCAAAGAGGGGTCTTATCGCCGCTATCGTGGCGTGCCTTGCGCTGGGTTGCGATAGTCGTGCCTTCCATTCCACCATGAGATCGCGCCGGAGGTCCGTCCGCTCCGCCGCGATTTGCCGTGGGTGCGGAGTTTCCCCCCGACGTAGTGCCTCCGTGCGCCAGTCATAGAGGTGCGCGAGGACTATCGCCTCCAGATCCCATGGTGGCAGTCCGGCAAGGAGGCTTGCTGCCTCGCCCGAGATCGTGCGGTACCCCCTTATAAGCCTTACGGCAACCACCTTTTGGGGCGCGTTCAGATAGTGTGCGGCTCGAAGCCGCAGTGAACGCGGCAACACCGGGGCCCCATAAAGGGCCATGGACCGCACGACCCCTGCGTAAAGCCTCCGGCAGGAGACGTTTGGCCCCCTCAGGTTGGGCAGGAGCCGCTTTAAGGAAATGCTCGACGAAGTTCCACCGGCTGTCGAGGACGAGACCCAGGTATCTCATCATTGTCTCGACGCCGATGTGAACCCCTCCTACCATCAGTTGGGATCCCGAAGGTGGCCCGTACCGGGGCCCATGAAAGGACATGGCCTCGGACTTGTGCAATCCCACCTCGAGACCCAACTGCCGGATCCTTTCCACGACTATCGCAACCCCGCGTGTCATCGCGTCGGCCGCCGCCTGATGCGATCTCCCCTGCGCCAGGACCAGCGTGTCGTCAGCGTATCAAACTACGCTGACGCCATCAGGGAGGTCGGCCCGCAGCACCCAGTCGTAACCGATGTCCCACACGAGCGACACCAGAACCGATCCCTGTGGGACACCGCACGAAATCTCTCGCCGGTTCCAATTCCCGTCGCGACCGGGGTAGATGACTCTGTCCGTCAAATACGCCCCGACTATTCGACGGAGGTAAGTCGGCACCCGGTGATACCGGAGTGCCTCCCCTATGCAGCTCCAGGGCAGGTGTGTTGAACGCGTTGGCGATGTCGAGTGACACCGCCACGACCACCCCACCCCGGGACACTGGGGTCATCTCGGTTAAGAGTCTCCAACATCTCCTCGCGGGCCATATCCTTGGCCCGCTGGACAGCCTCTTGGAGGGTGGTCTTCGCCGCTCTGTACCCCTCGTACAGCTCCACCTCCGTGGCTTCCGCATCCGGAGGGCGGATGCGGAACCTGCGGTGCCTGGTGTACCGGTGTCGCGCGTCGACGCACGCCTTGCGTAGCGCCCCAACCTCCTGCGACCACCAGTACACCTGACGTCGGGCGCATCCTGGCCGGATTCGGGGCATTGCCACGTCACAAATATCGGACATAGCCTCCCGGAACCACTCCACCTCATCGTCAATGTCAGCAGGCCTGTCCGGTGAAAACACCCAGGCCTGCACGATCGAGGCTTCCAGGAGAAGCTCCCGGTCCAGCTGCTTCAGCTCCCACCGCGGACCACTCGGGGCCTGTTGGACCAGCGCGCTAGAGGTCTGGGTGGAGACATCAAACCGGATATACCGATGATCGGAGTATGTCTCCACCTCCTCCATGACGCGCCAGTCAATGACACGCTGTGACAGAGCGGGGCTGGCGAACGAGATGTCCACTACCGACTCGCCCTGCATCCGCACACACGTAGGAACAGAACCCCGATTTAGGACGACCAGGCCTGTTTCCAGAGCCCAGTCCTTCACCATCCTGCCCCGCACATCCGTGCAACGGGAACCCCAGGCCAAATTCTTGGCGTTGAAGTCCCCGAGCACTAGCACGGAGAAGGCGTGGCTTCTGGCGACGACGACACTAAACTCTGTTAAAGAGTTCTGGAACTCGGCGAGAGTTCGGCTCGGAGAGAAGTATTGGGAGTATACTTCTCTCCGAGCCGAACTCTCGCCGAGTTCCAGAACTCTCTACTACAATCTCTCCGAACCGTGCTGCTACGCACCCCTGTCCCCTCGTGACACCTTCGAGGGACGGGGTACCGGCGGCAGCCGACGAAATTATGGCCACTGAGCCGTTCCATGTCCTCCACCCAGTCATCCCTGGGCGGGACAAAGTACGGCTCAGCGACCACGGCGATGTTAATCGACCACTGCGCCATGCTCTGGAGCAACAGGTCCTGAGCGCAGGCGCAGTGGTTGATGTTCGCCTGGAGAAGGCGTAGTGGAGGAGTTATTACTCCTCAATTTCAGCCCCCTCCCGGGCCCCCTCGGCAGTGGTGGCGGCGGCGGCGGCGGTGGTGGTGGCGGCGGCGGCGGCGGCGGTGGCGGTGGCGGTGACAGTGGCGGCGACGGTGGTGGTGGCGACGACGGCGGAGGGCCTGCCTTTCCTCCTGGCTTCGGCGGGTGGAGCGCAGGACTTGCTCCCCGCCCGGTGATCGGCCGGCTTGCCAGCAGCCGCACTTGCGACGCAGTGCGGCGCGGCGTTGCACGAGCCGGCCGTATGTCCGGGCTTGCCGCAGCGGAAGCACAGAGTGCTGCGGTCCTCTAAGGTGCACTGGACGCCCACGTGGTGCCCCACGAGGCATCGATAGCACCTTTGAGGTCTGGGCTCCAGCAGCTTGACCTGCGCTGACACCCAGCCCACCAGGAGCCTTCCGCCCTCCACAATTTTCCTCGCCGCCGTCACGGGACAGCTTACCGTTACGGTTCGCATCCCCGTGAAGTCAGGACGTATGGTGCCCGCCTTCACCCGGTCGGCCGGACACCCGCCCGTCCTGACGACGGCGGCTACCACCTCTGCCCCCGTCACAGAGTCATCCAGGCCCACAATGCGCATATCCGCGCACTTGACGGGCCTGGAGACTCGAGCCTCGTCCGCGTTGAGGGACGCCCTTAGCTTCTCAGCCAGGGCGTCAGCGTTGGGGCCACTCATCGCACCGGGGATCTCCAGCATGCGGGCACCAGTGGCGGTCACCCTATGCCGGAGGCCTCCGGTGATCCCCAACTCCTGGAGATCCACTGTCTCTTTCGCTTTGGTGAGCACGTCGCCATAGGTCACCCCCCTCTTAACCGCGTCCGGCTGTAGCGTAATAACTACAGCCGCGGTCTTAGGGTACCGAAGCCTAGCCGCGGCCCAATAGTCTTAGGAGCCCTTCACGGAGGACGGAGGCGTAGGCAGGGTCCGACAGGTACTGGAGCGGAGAGGTACGCTGGGTATTCCTGGGATAGGTAGCCCTGGAGTATCAGGCCCTTTGTTGTATCCGCTTTAGAGGCGAAACCCGAACTGATCTGAATCTGATAAAACGTGTCGTAAGAAATAATCAGATCAGCGCCTAACGGTAACAGAATGCTTGTTCTGACCTGGAGGAATGAATGAAGATAACTGTGAGTATGTACATTATGTTACACAGTTTCAATCTGTCAAAAATACCTCTAATTTCCCTACATTTTTGACAAGTTTTTTACATTTGTTTGTCGGCGCGAGATGAGACTGCGACTAGATTTTGAACGTTTTAAATTACGAAATTGGCCTTATGATGTGGGCAAGATAATCAGTGGCTATTACCATATTTTTATAAATTAAATACACTAAGTATACGCCAGGCCGCGGTCTCTAATTTACTGGCATAAATTAAATTTAATTTACGTAGAACTACTTTAGTAAATCGTTCTGTGGCAGAAAATAATTTAAGTAAGTACACAAATCTATTAAACGCAGGTGCCAAGGGATTATTTAATCATTAATAATAAAAGCAAAACTTTCTGAAAGAAAATGTGTATTTGAAATTACTTGCTCTTTTAGCTTAGGTACTAGCAGTAAATCTTAGAGAAAACTATTAATTTAACCCATTGTTGTCACGTACAAAGCATTAGGGTACTTGTTTAAAAAAAACTCTAAACGATCCAAACACTCTTGGGTTTTATAAAGTACATCAACCTATAACGTTCCCACTGCTAGGACACAGGCCTACTCTCGGTGAGAGGGATTGGGCCGTAATCCACTACGCGGGCCCAGTGCGGGTTGGTAGATTTCACATGTGTTTGAATTTTTGGTTCTAATAGTTTGGTTTTCTCACGATGTTTTCCTTCACAGTTTTGAGAGCAGTGGTGATGAAATATTTTACACAAAGTAAAGCGCCTGCCTGGGTTCGAACCTACAACTCGTAAGTCTGCCACTGGGCCACCACTGCTGTCGTGTTATAAAGAACGCGTTTCAGAAAGAAGACCAATTAAATTGAAAATTTCACTTCTTCGGCAATTAAAAGATTTAATCACCTAATGATAAGCTCGAAAGCATCTACTCGTATTGCCTGCTAGTCTATGTAGCATGTAATTAATTTTATTTTATTTCCCGCGTTCCCTCGGTGTTGCCATCGCGAAATTCTCCCAGTAATTGGAAAATTTATTGCAAGGTGTGCACCACGCGCCGCCATGATGTTTCACTTTCCCGCCAATGATTTATTGTCTTCCGAAACAATTTTAATTGCTACAAGTGACACAATGTAAACAACTATTCGATTAACTTAATTCAATTATTTGGAACGCTGGCAATTAATTTAAAAGCCAGCTAGGTACGGTTTAAACTTCGTATTATTGAAGATTTTACGCGTAAGTATTTATGTACCTTTTGTTGCTTAAGAATCAAGTGATTGGTACCGTACGGTATCGTAAATGCTTTAGATAGGTACGTTTTAAATCAAATGAAATTTCATCATCTTCTTTTACAATATTTGTAAATATGTGAGCACCACATGTATCTATCACATAATTAATTTATCTGCCATTGCTTTATTTGTATTTTTTTTTACCTTTTGTGGTAGAGTAATTTTATTCTAGGTGCATGTTCTTCGCATGTAATTATGTCATTAATGTGTGCAAAATATTGTAAAACATTTTAAAAGAGTAACAATGGAGTTTCTTACCCATTCTTCTCCATACGAAACTACCTTTTGGAAGGGGTGACTAGAATAAATTTTATTTTTTGTAAATTTTGACGTTTGAAAGTGCCTTTTATGTGCCTAATTAAACATACACTGATTAATTACTATTTTTTTTTGTGCCTAATTGAAATGAATGATTTGACTTTAACTATTAAAGAAAAAAGTATTTTTTCTATCTTTTTGGTGTTAAAACAAGGGTTGTTTTTGTATTTGATTTCGTTTTCGTATCTCGTTGTTTTTCATGTCAACATCAAACATTCATAAAATTTTTCATCTCGTTACCACAAAACAGCCGGTTCACAGCCAACTACCTTCATAATGAACACTGACCTTCCGTCAAAGCATCATCTAATAAGCTGAAACGACTCAAAAACGACTTTGAGCATACGAGCATTATAATTAGACCGCGCACCGACCGCAGGCGATAAGATGTGCCTCGAAGCATGAAATAAGGCTCTCTACACACGTCCTGTGAACGTGTGCTTAAGGGGGATGCTCTAGGATAGCCGGCCGTAAAATACAATTTTTTTAAGTTTAAGTTTTCTGCAGTTTTGCCGCTCAGTTGTTGATGATTCACAACAGTTACGCATATGTATGAATTTAATAAAAGTCATTTTAATCATCAACACAACTAGCTTAGTTCAAATTAGTCGAAGATATGACTCGGCATACTGAACGTGGTATTCTCTTTCTTTATCTTTATTTGTTCTACAATACGGTCTACAGTGTTAGTAACAAAATAGTTTAACCTTTAGCCTAGTTTAGTACATAACTAAAACTGATCGGTTATTTCATACATCACATTTCATATCAATTAGTAGTAATATAATTATATATAATTATTATAATTTTAACGATTGCTATAAATACAAATTCCTCACAGAGCTGCAAATGCTAAACATGTTGGAAAGTTTGAATTTCGCGGGCTTCCTAAACGCACTCCCCTTAACATGGTGGTCCATGTAAAGTCAGTGATGCGTCTCGCGTAGCTTGCCTTTGCCTTGCAGAGATATTCGAGTGGATACTTAGAGGGTTTTTATGAAGGAGGGTAGTCTAATGTTTGTGATATGAAATGGTATCTCTGAATTAGAAGGATGAGTATGGGTCAGTGGATTTGTGGCTGGTTTTTTAGTGGTTAATTAGTAAGGGGCGAAGTTCTTTAAATGATTTTGTTAATTAGAATGTTTCTAGTATTTGTATGGGTATTGAGCTTGGTTATAATTGATAGGATTTCCCCCTCTGTCATCTTATCTAAGACTGTTGAATGAGCTTTTATTTTATATCAAATTTAGGTAATAGGATTAGAATTAATTTATTTGTAAGAATGTAGTGTTTCTTTTTTTTTATTTATTTGTGATATCACCTCTAACCTTAGCAGCCATATAGCTATTTGACAAATAAAAGCTGACATCATTT
Organism: Apamea epomidion; assembly: GCA_947507525.1. Taxonomy (NCBI): domain Eukaryota; kingdom Metazoa; phylum Arthropoda; class Insecta; order Lepidoptera; family Noctuidae; genus Apamea; species Apamea epomidion. The sequence continues at coordinate 6,110,378 of OX382234.1, forward strand.
CCTTGTTTCTGACCAGGCTGTATCCACTTTATTCAGCATAATCTTTTCAGTCGAAAGATATCCACTGCTGGACACAGGCGCCACCCAAGCGTCACCATATCGCATTTCTTGAATGCACCTCTTTATTCACATTACCCATGTAATTGTTCTTTAACCGCACTTCCCACAATACCGCACGTACCTACGCCCACACACACATAAGTACAGTGGGGTACAAAGTCGGGGACTGACAAACTATCTCATATCCGGGGGAGATGCATTAGTGCATCGCTCTCGGCTTCACCTAAATTGCTCTACGCCGTACTTACACTGTGTGCTAATCATAGTTTTTAGCGGGTTTTATGTTTTACTGCTATGTACTACGTCTTTGGGCGATAAATGCTGTTTGTTTTGTGTAGCTTCCTTGCTTCTTTAGTTTGTTTGTTCATGGTTATTAAAATCACCATACATAATCAGCCTATAATGTTCCCACTGCTGGGACACAGACCTCCTCTCGAGAGAGAGTGGGCTACGCGGGCCCAGTGAGGATTGGTAGATGTCACATGTCTTCGAATATTTGGTTCTAGGACATGCCGGTTTCCTCACGATGTTTTCCTTCAACGTTTTGAGAGCAGTGGTGATGATATTATTTACACAAAGTAAAGCGCCTGCGCGCGCCTGGGTTCGAACCTACGACCTACAACTTGTAAGTCGCTGTCGTTACCACTGGGCCACCACTGCTCTAAAACCACCACATGAACATATTAAATTCATATTTTTGTTTCGTCTTTTAAGAATTTCTGTTGAAAGATGTTCTATGTTTACAACTCTTCTTCCATCGTCGGGTCTTCTTGTACAGCGGCGCCAGGACGATCAGTCCTGGGTAGTCATAGGAGTTAGGTTCTGCGCGTTCACTCCTTCTCGATACTGGACCACCAAGTAGTGGAGGGCCTTCCTCTTCCCAGGCGATTCGTAGGGATATTCAGGACTGTTTTTACTGAGAAACTATCATCTCTTCTCATTACGTGGCCGTGCAATGCAAGCCTGCTTTATTTTAGTTTGTAATTATTGGGGCCACTCCGAAAATTCTGTGTTTACAACTAAATTTAATAATATTTTTGAATATAGAATAGAATAGAATAATTTATTTCAGATAATTAAAATCCATATGTTAGTATATATTAGCAACAATGTTAGCTTACAATTATGTTAGTATTGTTAGTACTTATCTATAAGTAGACTACAATATACAACCATTCACTACCCTCACCCAGTGTTTTTGAATGGGGCAGTCAAATCGAGCAGCAATGACTTTCAGAAAATTACTATAAAAGTCTGTTGTTTCATAAATAATAAGTAGTCAATTTGCCTTCCACCCTTTTCAAAATCGTGAAAAGTAAGCCTTAAAAATATCAATTTTTACAACCGGTTCTTTCTTTCCGAAGTCTAGATTTGTGCCAGATTAATGGCAATAGGCTCGTCCCCTATTACGTGGGACTTAAATATAACTGGCGAAGGTACGCCACTGCCTAACCCTTCGAGAAATACAGGTGTAATGTTATACAACATACTTAAACAATAAATACCTTTTTAAAATTCAACTGAAGTCATTCTCAGTAGTACAGATTTGGGAACCTTCACAAAATATTATACTTAGTACAATATAATGGAAGGTTCTTATAGAACTACTCATTACACGCCCTAGAGAATGGAATTAATTCCCGAGCCGGCCGCAGACTACAGGTTTTCATGTTTCACGAAGGATCTTACGTTGTTAACCGTTCAGACTATTGTTAAAGTATCGATTATTATTTGGTTTCGTTTCAACGGAGCTATTTCTGATAGTTTGAAGATGCCGATTATCCTGCGGTCGGATTTCAGAGGGGCAATTTGTGAATTTTCGTTGTACGGCTGCTTAGTTTGGACGTGTACTTAGTTGCGCTTCTTAGTTGAGTATGTTTAGTAAATTAGTTTTAGTGCTGCTTTAGAGCTTATACATATAAAAATATTACTTACGGCCCACTCCTTCTCACAGAGAAGAGGCCTGTGTCCCAGCAGTGGGAATATTATATGCTGATTATGCTTGTTTATAAAAGTATTCGAAAATATTTCCGTGTCTTGATTAAAAGTTAAAGTACAACTCAAATTATAGTATTTTGAAATAGAAAGAAGAAAGAAAGAAAAGACTTTTATTTGACACAAACTAAAAGACACACAATACACCAGATACATACATCAGATAAAACAAACAATAAAGAAAAAAAAGTTTAAATAAGAAGTGTGAAGTCCGATGTAAGAAATTAGCAAAAAAGTGTGCCTCGCGGCTGCGCCAAATACTGTGTCATCATTAGTCTCTTGCTTTGATCCCAATTCATTTTTAAACACTGAGTATAGTTTGTTATTTAGTGAGTAGGTTTTATAGTTTATAAAAGTAATGACAAATTTTGAACGTGAATACAATTTAAATATAGGAAGAAAAACTTTTTTATACCCTAAGCTATTCCACACAAAATCGTAAAGCATATATCTTAGTTTCTATATTTTAGTGTCTAGCCAAATATGAGTCAGGCCATTGTTGCCCGGTATATCCGCAAAAATAAAAATGTTTTCCGGTGATAGAAAAAAGGTTCAATAAGTCGGAAAATTTCTTGCAATCTTGTCGCACCGTATTAGATTCTGATTTATTCGCGTTCGAGCCTCGTAGGGTGGACGAGGCCTTTCCGTTTCGGCTATCGTACCACCATCTTAACTTGACCTTCCCTGCGTCTTGATAACTGAACTTTGAGAAGAAAAAAACGGGGCTTTTAATAGAGCTATAAGGGTCATAATAGATTGGTTGTGTTACATGGCCTTAGGAAACAAAGATTGTTCTATTCGGCCGATTAAGCGCACCTCCCTGTACTAACTTCCCGTTCATTTAACGCGTATCCATGCAACAAAAGGATCTCCCGCGCGAAATAACAAAACTACCAATCCAGTGTGTATGTGTTGAATTTAGATTTTACTGTAGTGCTTCGGCTTTATTGATATAAGGAGCTAAGGTCTATTTTGTCTTTCAAAAAGACCGCACTATTCAGCATTCTTCGAATCTGTTGGTATTACTTTTGAATAACTTAATAACCCATAGATGTTCTTTATAAAAATCTATTTTTTTTACTATCTCCATAGCATGGTAATACTTAGTACAACTCCTGACAGTATTTTGAAAAAATTGACTACATAAAATGTAAACCAGAGCTACATCTATACCATTGACCAATGAAGTATATACTAAATCCCGAATCATTGTCTATTCCTCCTCGTCCAATACTATTTACATAAACACTCGAAAAGTCTAATAAAATTTCTCAATGCCCTCTATTTGCAGTATTCTTAATAATTACTTTTTCCGTTTTGTTGGAGGGACCGAAGGGCGCAGTGAAAAGTGAATCCCGGTTTATTTCCCGGTCAGAGAGTCAATAAATAATAATACTAAATGTCTAATGGGTGACCAGAGGTCGATACGATGGGATACTGTCTCGGGTAATGGTTGTTTGAATGTATTTTTCGATGGCTGTTTTGTGTAGATTTTTTTACATATTCGCGAATGTGTTTGTGATTCCAAGGGCAGATTTTTCCAACGCCAGATAGTTTTATCCGAGGAATAATTTTGAATTTTTGACAGTTCTTCCAAACAAAATCTGTCAGACGCAAATTTTATTCCACGAATAATCTGTCGATTGAAAAATTTGCCCTAATTGTGATTTTAATCTTGACTGCAGGGGTATAACAATTGAGCTTCCACGAGTGACAATATTTCAGTGCTTTTGGCGTAGGTACGCATTGACAGAAAGCTTTACTGAAATATAAGCTGAATTACTCATCTTTTGCACGTACCACGATCCGAGCTATCCTTGTGCAACTCAAGTATGAATTTAATAAATAATAATACTATGTATTATTTAGAAGTTGCTGGTTTCATATGTATTTGTAACATGCACATAATTCCACTACAGATGTAAGGATGTCACAAAATTAGGTTTATTTAAAATTCAATGAGTGTATTCATCAATGTATAATCAGCCATATATGTTCCCACTGCTGGAACACAGGCCACCTCTCTGAGAGAGGGAAATGGGCCGTAATTCACCAGGCGGGCCCAGTGCGGGTTGGTAGATGTCACAAGTCTTCGAAATTTTGGGTTCTAGGACATGCCGGTTTCCTTTACAATAAATTACTTCACCGTTTTTAAGAGTAGTGGTAATGAAATAATTTACACAAAGTAAAGCGTCTGTCTGGGTTCGAACCTACGATCTTCGATTCATCAATGACCAAAGGATCAACATATTGGTTCAACAGACATTTGCGTGGCTAATTATTTTGGGTTTATTTTGTTAGGACAAAGCACCCTCGGTTGTATGTTTGGGTCAACTCGACTCTGCTTCATTGGCTCCCATCACAATGGTGTACCTACCTAGTGACCGGTAATCATGTTTTCATTGACAATGGACATTGTCCTTTAGATTCGTTAGGTTGGGTATGCTATTTATTTTATTATATTTATTCGGAGAACAAACAATTACACATAATATTTTACAAATAAATAGAACATAAGGAGTTATACAAATGTGCAACCAACAACGTTCTCCACAGATACATACGATTAGATTAGAGATTTAAAATTATGAGTTTTTATTTGTAATTCTCGACCACTAACGATATAATTTTCGTTGACTAATATCCGGTTTCTGAATTAAGAATTTAAAGTAGAATAATGTCAGGTACAAATTGGTGAAACGTAACATGAAATTTAACACCCATTGAAACAAAATCACACAGTTATTGTGTTACATTTCATGTACAGTTTTACCAATCTGTATCAGGCATAGATAAAATCACATCTTTAACATCTGAATTCAGAAAGCCAGTGTATTTTAATCACATTAAGCGCCATGGGATACCTACTTTCTGAGAAACTAGAATACTGTTTTAGATGAGATTTTTGTGTGAGTTATATTTAGCTTGAAAGCCTCAATAGAAATGACGGGATAAAGCATTGAATCAAAGAGCAACGAACTTTAGGTCTTTGGTCTATCATATAATAGAATGACATCAGAAGTAATAATTATTTTATTTCCGTAAGTAGGTTTTTACAAACTTTTCACAATGTGAACGTAGGTGGTAGGTTTTACAAAGACGATTATTATGGACCTTGTCGGTATATTAATACATACCTACATCTAATGGCTAGTGTCAAATTCATTCAAATTTTGGTCACTTGAGTTTAATCTTCTAAAAATAAAATAAATAAATAACCAGATATTTGATTTATTTGAGAAAACAAACATTGCACAACCTAATATGCATCTGTTCCATGCTCAAAATTAAAAAAAAAAACAAACAAGCTCAGCTGAATCGCATTCCACTATCCTCTGCGCGACATCGCGATGAGTCGTAAAGAATAGGCGGCCCTGCCGAACTTTTCCCATGGAGGGCATAAATTGGATTCGGAAGCAGATCACGTAACGGTTAAGAGTTCACAAAACTGTGCCATAAATCGGACGCGCCGAGGTGCGCCGGAGACAAACGGCGCCGGGATCGGCCCGCGTGCGGGGCGCGGGGGGAGGGGATGCAACACTGTTATCTGCATTATTAGTGTAATGTATGAGGTATTGGGTAATTGGTTTTGTTAGTAATGGGGATGTAAACTTCCTGAAATAAATCTGTTTCCGAGTGTATTTTTGTTGATTCTCCTCAAGCCAAGCACTGAAACTCACTGCACTGTACACTGGTTTCTGAAAACGTTATCTATTGCAGTGGTTACTAAATCTGCTGTGAAAGTCAAAACATTCGTTGTCATAAGATTTATCAACAAGTTTTTAGAGGATGCAGGATGGAACGAAGCATGAATGGAAATTATTATGATCTTGAAACAACAGCAATGCAAATAGTTTTCTTCACGTGTAGGTTTTCTTCGCGTTAGATGACAGGAATTAATCTGTATTCTACCAGAAAATAGGTACCCCAACGAAATACACATTAGTTATTTAGTAATTCAGTGGATAGCTATTGGCGGGATTTGCATACATCTCTCACGGCTCTGAGCGATAGATTCTACGTTATTTAAAAGATCATGGGAACGCTCCAATGTTTCGGTGGTAGCTTGTAAGGTTACACTATATGAGGGTCAGTCAGTCAGCCATATGTGTGTTAACATTATGTGTTCACATTGAAACAATTGTTATAGATATTGTTAAAATGACGTCATTACTAATAGGCTATTTTCCAAAAAAAAACTAACTAGTCCGTCAGTTAGATAATTAAAAAATATTGAACCGTATAATATTTTTCTTTTGTCAATTATATAAAAAAATGTGAAGATATCGCCCGTTAAAGTTCCGCGTAACGTCACTTGCTTGCGACACTTTTGCAAGCAATTGACGTCACGACCCCCCGCCCCCCTCCCAAATTTTGACGCGCTTTATCTTTGTCATTTTTTGTTTGATTGACAAAAGAAAAAAGACGTGTCCATTATTTTTCGATAATCTAACTGACGGACTAAATATAATTATTATTTTTCTACCCAGGCAACTACCCTATTGATTACCGTTGCGTAGCTGCGTAGTAGCATCTACGGTTGGTCGTAGCGCGCTCAACTGTTGGCGTAGAACTGCTACGAGATTGCTACGAATAGTGGACATCTTTGGAATGCTGTGTTCTTTAAATGTTTATTTGTACCTTGTTACACTTTTTTGTTGTTGTAATAAGATCCATCTCTTTATATATTGTTAAATTTTATAGCCCTGCAGTCCCTCCTACTATCAACTATGAGACCCCACCAATCGAACAGACTTATCTCTCTATTACTTTTAATGTGACAATCTTTAACCGTATGCCATGTTCAATGTTCAATAAATACGCCGGCAAGGGCTGGAGGCGCCGGAGCGAGTAACGACCGTATAATTCTCTCCACCAGGTGGCGTGGCTTGTCTCACGGGGACATTAATGGCGACTAATTCATGTAAATAGCTCTTCTATCGGCCTTCGAGTTTTTGAGACGTGTCCGCGGTGGATAAGTTATTGGCGGGATGATTGAATTTGAGAGGTGATTTTTATGAGATTTTGGAAAATGGAATGAATAGTCAATGGTTTCGCTTTTGTTAAAGTTGATGTACACAAGGCTGTCTACTTTATGACAAGAAGTAGATACATGAAAGGTTTGTACAATAGGGATCAAATGTATGTAAATGTTTTTTCGTTTTAATAATTGAAAACTTTATTAGACAAAGGGGACAGTCCCTTTATAAGGCACTGGCTACGGGTGCACGTGCCAATGTGTGTTGGGCCACGTCTTTTTAATTGTTTTTTTCTTACTCATATTGTGTTTAAGTCATAACTATATGGATTGTGAGTACTTGTAGTCCGATTTTTTTTTTTATCCATTTCGGTATTTTAAGTGAAAAAGTATATGTCCAGCAGCGGACATCTATCGGCTGAATGATGACTATTAAGATAATGACACACATAAAACTCTTTTATACTTATTAAACTAAACTATAATAGAAAATTATCACTAACCTGCAAGTCCTACCACGTCTCAAAATTAGTCCCGTATTGTTTTCTAACCAAAACAGTCAATGCCTCAGCAATTCCATTAGTTCCCCCCAGACCACATCTTACGATGCAGGGCTTCCCTTCTCAGCAAACAGACTTGTTTGGTCTATATTTAGGAGGCAATCTAAGAGGCATTCAGCCTTCGTGGTGGACAGTGCAAAGGCGACAGGACCCCGTGGTCCCCACGTAGGTTTTAGGTCCCTAAGGAGTTGGGATGTATGAAGAGAGATTTGTGGATACGGCATTTTGTGTAGACTGGTAGAGAGCGACCTTACGTTGACAGACAGAAATAGTCACGTAAGGAAAAAGCGCTTTTTTATAGAAAAAAATAACAAGGATGTAATTCTGTAGGTTATTTATACATTAGAAAATCTTGGATAGAAATGAACGTAAAATAGGCTGTTATTTCGCAATCCACACACAAATAGGGCATACAATAGTGATGAATGCAAATTTGATATCGAAGTTAAGTACATACCTTAACTTTCTGCAGTCACAAAACCTTTTTACCATGGCGATAATCCTACTATCCTACTAATAATATAAATCTGAAAGTTAGTAAGTATGGATGGATGGATGTTTGTTACTCTTCCACGCAAAAAGTACTCAACGGATTCGGATGAAATTTGGCACACAGATAGTTCATAACCAAAAATAACAAATAGGATACTTTTATCCCGATATTCCCACGGGATCGAAACTTATGCCAGTGAAACCGCGGGGCGCAGCTAGTGCAATAATAAAATAATTCAATAGGCACTTGACCAGTACTTTGCCTTCTCTCTCACACAACATACTCGTTGTACATCTTGGTGCGCAAGGGCCGCCCTCTCATTATTTACGAAGGGCCGATGGGTGAAGTGTGTGACAACCGGCACGTTCGGACGCTAACGAGACGCTTTGTGACCATCTCCACACTCTATGGTCAACAGTTGTTGATTTTTTTAATGGACAAATTATATTTGCTCGCAAATCCCAAGAGTCGCGTGGCCGCCTCTATTGTGAAAAGTGGTTCGCCTTTTAAAGCCGTAGGGGACACGCAACTCGAACATGCGATGTGAGGTGTTTCGCCGATCGGATCGACGACGTGTTTAGAAAAGTTCCACGAGTAGTTTAAAGTCATTGAATGGTATTCAATTGAGAAAATTTATCGTCGAAAGTACACTTGTAGACGAACTTTCTAACTAATACGTCATGATTCATATCGCTCCGTAAACATATAAAGCCACAGTCCTAGCTCATATGTTATCGTATCGACTATAAAATCGGACAGACACTGCGAAACCGTTTTCCTCCGATTTGCTCTCACAATAGCTCATTTGTTATAACCTGATAGCGTAGCGTTATTACGGCCAAACAAATTGAGTCGAGCCTTCGCCACCTCAGACTAATGTAATTCCAGAGTGCGCGCACCCAAGAATAGATATTTAGAGTGGATTGTTTTCGACAGACCGTAATGAAACTCTGATGCCGGGGCCCAAATCAGTTTCGGAGGTGAGCCCCCGCAGGGGAGGCGGACTACATTGTAATAAGACGTGGAATAACCTAAAACAAACCGGCGAGCGTAGCAATACAAAGATGGACACGGGTGGCGGTACGCGCAGTGCTCGGGCCCCTTACTGCTTAATTTGCCTACCGTAATTACTGTCCTCTCGGGTTGGGGAAGGACCCCGGGGCTCGACCCAGCCGTCTTCCAGGTTATATTGCGCTCGTGCGGGCGCCGCATGTGTGCTTAGCAAATACTACTCCCTAGTCGTTAAGTATGAATACGGGTGTGGACAAAATGTATTAGCTTAGGCTGAGATTCGGACCGTGTTTGCTCAGCGATGATAGATTTATAGTAATTGTGTTATTAACGTTATGGGATAAGGGTTTTACGGGACTTAAGTAATGAACGCTTTTACCTAATGCTTGGATTTATAGTGAATTCGCACACGTGGTGCACAGTAATCAACTGAGTAGTTGAGGCGGAGTTTGTGTTTAGGCAGCTTTATTTAAGTACTGCCTTTCGCAGTAGCTTCACAATAGCTTTCACGTAAGTATAGGTACGAGTTTTAATGTACCTTATTACGGGGAGTGCTACGTACTTATTTATTTTAAGTTACTTCATCTCGCAGGACCGGTAACGAGTAAAAATGTAAAAACTTTTCCCAACTCATAATGATGAGGACATACTTTCTTTTGTTTTGGCGCGGGCTCCAATTGAATAAAACATTTATGTCAATGGAGTCCATTAGGATTCGACGAAGTTAGGAGTTTTTGTCCTTCGTGTGTATTGCTTGCTCCAGTGTAGTTGCCCTGCTCAATTAAGATTAAAAATAAGGCTCAATTAGGGATTTTATTTTCGACCATTATAGAAAGTCATCGTTTTGAAGGAAGTGAAAATGAACATGCCAAACAATTTGTGTTTAGGAATAATTCTTAAATCACCACATTCAACAGAGGAATTGGTGGTCACCTTGTTGTGACAAGAGGACAGTGCTGCTCAATCGTTTGTAAAATTCCTTTTTGAATGAGTTGCCTTTTATGAAACCCCGTATAAAGAGAGAGCGACATGAATTCAATTATGACAAATAAATTAATAAACTCAATTCCGCATAATTTAAGTGTCACAATACAAGTGTCAAGAGACAATAACACCATTCTCCGAAACATAATTAACACTTTTACGGCGGCGGTTACTGGGATCATCCCGTAATAACCTTGTTAACCCTGGCGCACCCAGTGAGTTGGCTAGCCTTTTAACAACCGTGTACATGGGCATTAATCCGAAAGCTATCGGCCATTGTCCTTTTCACACTTGGAGATATAACTATCTTTTGTTTCGCGCGTCTCTAAGGGTCCAGTCCGGGGACCCGTGCCTTTTAGTGTGAGGTTTTCGCTCGCCTTAACGAAGGGAAGAGCAAAGGTCGTCATTAGGGCAAGCGCGGTGTAAACAAGGTCCGAAACGCCCGCTAATGGGCAATTCGTGCGTCCTTCTCGAGGTGACCCCAGGTCTGTCTCAGGCCAGCGCCGTAAATGGGCTTTTAATTGCAATTTTGATAGAGCGCGCCCGGATTAGTTGTGTTGTGTACGTATTAGTGTGCAGTAGGTTATGGAATACTGATTGGAAGGTTTGTCCATTTATTATGCTGAGGTGGTCAATATTAAACCTATTAGTTTTGGTTTCCGTTAAGACTACATCGCAAGTCTTCCTGTAACTAAATGAAGATGACTTAAGGTAGGTGAGATGAGAAGAATTAAAAGAAAATTAATTGAATCTATATCAATTTGTATCAACCCACGTATCAATAGCGATCTAACTCTACTCACGGACAGTTCTACCCCCAAAAAGTAAGTCACCCACTGCTTTATCCAGCACACTATTTGTAATCAATCTTTATTCTAGCCGCAGCATCGCGTCGCCGCAGCATGTCGCGACTTGCGACAAACGCGTGTCGCGGCGGGCACCCGTTCTTGTTCGGATGTGAAATTTAATTTCCGTTGTGCGGGAATCTGTCAGCGGGGCAGGGGGGAGGGGTGGCCGCGAAGAAATATGCCCCGCTCTAAACTTTGTCAATTTGTTTGTGAAGCGAAATTAACTCGATCCAATCTGCGGTTCTCGCGACCCGCGGCATGATACGACATCGGAACGCGTCATATTTCCTTTGGTAGGAAAGGTAAGCACTGACGAGCTCGCTGTTGTAAAAACTAATTTTTGAAGCGAAAGTTATGTTAACAAGTTATGAGCGAGATGTTTTCTTAAAAATTGTTTGGCCTTGTTTTGTACAGTGCCTAAATAAGAAATGTGTAGATATTTTTAGTTATTTTAATGAACATTAAAGAAAATATCAAAGCTCATCAAGACTCGTGTTCATCTTCATTACGCAAATTCGACCAAATTTAACCAAATTTAAGTTTCTCTGACGATCGTCGACAGCAAATTCAAATGAGGGTATGAGGGTATCAGTCTGCTAAAACAAAAATCACACCTACGGCCGATGATGTTGCCTTCTGCATACCAAAGCAATAACCCTTCATCACAGTCTTAAATAAATTAATAAAGTTTAAAAATGTATAACATAAAGGTGGGTATCCACGTAACGAACGGTCCGTGGTTAAGTAAAAATTCGCATTCACAACTTCGTTATCCGTATCACAGGGCGCGTCCCCTGAGAATGTTTTATTAAAATATATTGTGCACATGCCTTCATTTTCACATCCCTAGCTAAGAGTCGTGGGTGGAGGTTATGTTGCATGAGCGAAGCGTTTGGTAGTCTTCAATGTATGTTACATTAAATTCGTCTTTGGAAAACATTATTAACTTTATACACAATTTTTATTTAAAAAGGCAGTTTAATACATAATATATCAAAATATGCACAGTGACAATTAATTTTGTGCTAGTTTAATTTTAAATGGACTAAATTACTGTCACATTCCAAATTCTCTGATTAAAATAATCCACGCCACTTCCCACTTACCAAATTTTCTTGACCTTTCCGACGAATTCTCCTTTTTACAAAAATATTCTAAAACACTCATTGGCATTTGACTTATATCGCTATCTCCCACCAACACAAGCCCACCTTAACCTACAAATAAATTAGTTGTGCCCAATATTTTCACCCTGAATGTTATTCGAACTCAGTACCTACATATACGCGGAAATTGGGAGGCATATTTATCAGATATTTACCTATCTGAGAGGTTCTTTCTCATTCTTATAATAAGGTGCAGAAAATTTCCGATCCTCGGTACATTTGCATAGACGCCTCGTGAGCAGGTGACGCTCCGAGTAATTACATTCGCGAAGTTTCTGACGAAAGTTTATGGAAATTTGTAGTAGGTTCCTTAAGATATGATATTTAATAACAGCAATAGCTATACGTACAAATAACGTGGTGGCTTGATGTAGTATTAACAGCAATGAAGTTAAATACCATTTTGTATCAGGATTGGGATGTGTTTTATTGTTTCCGGATAGTCAGTATACCTACACTAGATAAGTGGAAGGACGGACCTGAATTTGTGTAAAATTAGTTACTATTTAGCGGAAACGGGATTTTTTCTGTAGGTCGTGAAAAGGGAGATTCGATTCTTGATGCTTAAAGTCTTGGTTGCTTTTCATCGTTTTGTTGCCAAACAAAGGCTTTGGATTTTGAAGTTATTTCAGATAACATTCTATACTAATATAATAAGGCTGAAGAGTTTGTTTTGTTTGAACGCGCTAATCTCTGGAACTACTAGTCAGTAAAAAATATTTTTGCACTTGATAGTTAAATTCTTGAGGAAGGTTTATAGGCTGGTTAACACCACGCTAGGTCGTAGCGTATGGTTAACTAGCCTTTGGAGCTAACTAAAAAGAAAAAAAGTCTGAAAGAACGCTAAGTAAAGAGACTGGACACAGCTATAGACATTTTTTATGGCAAAACAAGAAATTTTACATGGACGAAGTCGCAGCCAGAAGCTATAACATGATCTATTTGCCACTTCGTCAATGGACGTAATAAACACGAGACAAAACAAACAGCCGAACATTTCCGTCTGTATTTTAGTTCCTGACATTCAAATACCAAATCAAGCTGATTATTAAAAGCAAATATTGACGAACAAATTAATAAATACAGAGTTTCTTTTGAGGAACGTCGCGGCATCTTTAATTACGGTGGAAGCAAACAGTCTTGTTTGAGGAGGGAACGTATCTTTGCATGCGTTTAAATGAAAGCTGAAGAAGTGTTCAAGAACTATGGGCTTAATGTTTGTTTTAGGAGATAAATAACGACGGATGTTGGTTGCGTGGATGTGGTAAGTACTGGATTTGCTGTGTTTGGAGGTGATATTGTGTTGTTTTTGTGTGATACAGCAGGCAGTATATAAGCTACAAAATATGGTCATCTACCAACCGGTAATAATTTTAAGAACGTTCACAGTCTGATCTCAGTCTCAATTTGTCAAAAATACCTCGAATCTCCCTACATTTTTGACAAGTTTTTGACATTGATTGTCGCTGAGATACTCTGCGACTAGATTTAGAACGTTTTTAATTAGTTGAATTAACCTTCTGATGTGAACATGATGGCGTAAGATATTAATTTTTTGTGCTAGTCCCGTATGACACTAACTATATACAAAGAAACTGCCTGAAGATCGAATTAAAATAACACTTTCAAGATTGATGACACTTTCAACTCCATGGAGTAAGTGTTGTTTGATAAAAACAGGTAGGTTAGTAATTCTTACACTCGATTAGTTTCAAAGCCGTTAAAGATAACGCAACAGCACAAGCACATACATCACTATCCAATTCTAAATCACATTCCACACTCCATAAATCCATTAAATTTCTTCCAGTGCTCGCGTGCTCGCTTCCTTATCACTTCCAGTTATTCTCAGCGCAAGAGTTGCAAAGTTGGCTCGACAAAGGCCTTGAGAGGAAACCATTATGGTTCTCGACGTCTCCGCGGCCGCTTCATTAGAGTCGAGAAAGAGTGAAGAGGTACGGCCCGGGGGGGGGGGGGGGGGGGGGGGTAACTCTTACCCCCCTAGGGGATGTGTAGTCATTGGTGTTAGTTGGTGCCTTTGGGTGTTGCTTCTTGAGGTTTTAATGTTTTTTTTTGTCTTGGAATGGTGGAGAGGAGTTCTGTGTCTTGTCGAATATAGTTAGGTATTATTATTTATTTATTTATTTAAACTTTTCGCACAAACAGGTACAAAGGCGGACTTAATGCCTTAGGCATTCTCTACCAGTCAACCAAGTGAAGAGATTAGATCGCAGGATGGCAGGTATGTTGTGGCAGTATGTGATGGCAGGTGTGTGTAATTTACTAAGAACAATACCTCGTTTAGCTTGAACGCACAAGCTAAACGAGGTATTGTTCTTAGTAAATTCAAAATAAAAATATTTGTTTGATTTCACATAAACCTAGATGGGCGTTTATGAAACGTCAGAAGCTAGGTGCACAGTTCCAATTGGTAATTTCCTATGGAGAAAAAAACTCCACGGTTACTCTTTTAAAAATAGTTGAATTGTTTCTTCTATTATCTCTATTATTAACCCTCGCGAATATACAGCAATGCAAGCTATAAAGTACGTTTTTAGCGGAAAAGGAATAAACTACAAACCTCTTTCCTCTAAAAGCCTCTAAACTTGTGATATTATTATCTAAGTAGGTCGACTAGTATGCCTTGTTGACAGGTTAGACTTTTGAGTTCGTTAAGCCTACTCGTTTGCCTAAGTAGCTCCATATTTATCTAGTTAGAAGACCGGTGGATTTCAGCCCACATAGCAACTTTAACATGGAGTTGACGAGAAAGTAAAGAATTGGAATTAGTCGGTTCCTATGTAGAAATTTTGACCATAAAAAGAAAAAAACTGAAAAGCAAAAAATAATAAACCTTTTTTTTTAACCTTAATAACTAAGTTCTTAAACTAATGTAAGTATACCTAAGTAATTTTGAGTCGGCGCCAAACAATCGATAAACAAAGATCACTAAATTGCCTTAAATTTAAACGGTGCCGACTCAAAATTATTTAGATATACTTACATTCGTTCAAGAACTTAGTTATTAAGGTTAGATAAAAAAGGTTTATTATTTTTTGCTTTTCAGTTTTTTCAGCGGTTTAATTTTTTTGTTAAAAAGTTTTTATTTTATATTTTTTTGTGGCTATAATCTACTAATTGTTTGCCAAAGGGCAGGCACCTCTTAAGTTTGTTTCACCATTTCTCAGAGGTAGTCAGCCAAAAATACAGCCCCGGGACCCGACGGCTTGCCGGGTAAAGCCTGGGTCCTGGCCTCGAGGGCTCTCGGGCCTCGACTGGAGGCGCTCTTAAGCGCATGCATGGAGAGAGGCCAGTTTCCACTCCGTTGGAAGACGGGGAAGCTGGTCCTCATTCAGAAGCCAGGGCGCCCTGCGGACTCTCCGTCCGCATACCGGCCCATAGTGCTGCTCGACGAGGTCGGCAAGCTCTTTGAGAGAGTGATTGCGGGCCGCCTCCGGTATCACCGGGTGCCGACTTACCTCCGTCGAATAGTCGGGGCGTATTTGACGGACAGAGCCGTCATCTACCCCGGTCGCGACGGGAACTGGAACCGGCGAGAGATGTCGTGCGGTGTCCCACAGGGATCGGTTCTGGGGCCGCTCCTGTGGGACATCGGTTACGACTGGGTGCTGCGGGCCGACCTCCCTGATGGCATCAGCGTAGTTTGCTACGCTGACGACACGCTGGTCCTGGCGCAGGGGAGGTCGCATCAGGCGGCGGCCGACGCCATGACACGCGGGGTTGCGATAGTCGTGGAAAGGATCCGGCAGTTGGGTCTCGAGGTGGCATTGCACAAGTCCGAGGCCATGTCTTTTCATGGGCCCCGGTACGGGCCACCTTCGGGATCCCAACTGATGGTAGGAGGGGTTCACATCGGCGTCGAGAAGACGATGAGATACCTGGGTCTCGTCCTCGACAGCCGGTGGAACTTCGTCGAGCATTTCCGACGTTTGGCCCCCAAACTGGAACGGACCAGGGCCGCCTTAAAGCGGCTCCTGCCCAACCTGAGGGGGCCAAACGCCTCCTGCCGGAGGCTTTACGCGGGGGTCGTGCGGTCCATGGCCCTATATGGGGCCCCGGTATGGGCGCGTTCACTGCGGCTTCCAGCCGCACACTACCTGAACGCGCCCCAAAAGGTGGTAGCCGTAAGGCTGATCCGGGGGTACCGCACGATCTCGCGCGAGGCAGCAAGCCTCCTTGCCGGACTGCCACCATGGGATCTGGAGGCGATAGTCCTCGCGCGCCTGTATGACTGGCGCGCGGAGGCACTACGTCGGGGGGAAACTCTGCACCCGCGGCAAATCGCTGCGGAGCGGACGGACCTCCGGCGCGGTCTCATGGTGGAATGGAAGGCGCGACTATCGCAACCCAGCGCAGGGCACGCCACGATAGCGGCGGTAAGACCCCTCTTTGAGGAGTGGCTAGAGAGGCGTCACGGCGCTCTCACCTACCGCCTGACGCAGGTCCTCTCCGGACACGGATGTTTCGGGAGGTTCCTGCACATAATCAGGCGGGAGGAGACGCCCGGGTGTCACCACTGCGAGGATCGCCCAGAGGACACGGTGGAGCATACGGTGGAGGTCTGCCCCGCTTGGGCAGAGCACCGCCGTGTCCTCGTAGAGGCGATCGGCAGCGGCGGCGACCTCTCGCGCCCGGCCCTGGTGCAAGCTACGGTCCGGGGCGAGAGGGAGTGGGAGGCGGTCACCTCCTTCTGCGAAGCAGTCATGCTAGCGAAGGAGGTGGCGGGATGGGCGAGGGAGAGATCCTCACGCCTCAGCCGCCGAGGGAGACGCTCCGGGCGTCGGGAGCCGCGTGACGACTCCCGGCCACCGTAGGCGCGGGCCTGCGGGCGGAGAGCAATGGGTAGCTCTCCGTCCGATCAGGACCAGGCCCGTGCCGGACGGCGCGTAAGTGTTCCACGTGCGCCTCAAAGAGATGTCAGCATAGATGACGGGGCCCGACAGGGCCGAAGCCTGCCTGCCGGGGTAGCGGGATCGTCCGAAAGGGTTATCGCTGCCCTGGTACATAAAGGGCTAAGGAAGGAACACGGGTGGGTTTTAGTCAGTAAGAGTCTGACACTCCCTTCTGCTCCACCCAGAGCGGGAGGAGTCATTTGATGATTTCCCATCCACAAAAAAAAAAAAAAAAAAAAAAAAGGGCAGGCATATGTAGCACTGAGTAGGGTAATTATTATAGTAATAATTATTAACGCAGCATTCAAATCTGTGAGTGAACAATAAATCACCCCTATTTTCCCACCCTTAGGGTTGGAATTATTTTTCCAAATTTATATGGGACCAACTTTGGGGTATACCCTTTCCAATAAAAAAAGAATGATCAAAATCGGACTATTCTGTAGAAAGTTAAGTGTGGTCATACATTAAAAAATAATACGCGTCGACTTCAGAATCTCTTCCGTTTTTTTTCGTCGGTTAAAAAAAACAATTGTTATCATTACCAAAAAAGCAACATTGCAGTTAATATTAACCACGTGAAGAATTTCGTCATTACCCAAAGTACACGTATAACAATTATAAGGCCCCTCTACACGGACGCGCGACTCGCAGCGTTAATTTGCGTCGCGTTGTTGCGTCGCGATGAGCGGCCACAGAGCGTCTTATTAGACACGTAGCGGGGCGTGCCTCCGGTTCGCGTCGTCACATGTGATGTGATGCGCAGACATGGAATGTACGTGTAATTTTATTACTGTTCGTATCAGTGGCATTATTAATTGTGCTGTAGTTTAGCTTGGGCCCCTAGTTTTTTATTTTTGCCGTCGTAATTACTGTAATCACCCTAGTTCATACTGTACTTCTGTATAAATGCTGTATTTTGTTAAAGATATTTGGAACATATTTGGCTGGTAAAAATCACAAATTGTGATTCTATTTCGGTCTGGTGCTCAGTTCTATTTATGGCACTAATATTTTGAATGTATCTGCTAACTTTATAAGTGGTTGATAAAAGTTAGCAAACTAATTCTGTACCTATTGACGAGTACGTTAAATATAATAATTGCTTGGGAATTCGAATATTCTTGTTGAGCATAACATAAGTCATTTATTAATTTGTTGACCGTGTATAACCGTACTATCGTTACTTCACTTACATTACCTATACATTCATTTCAGTCCAACACACTCAGCAAAACTCACACTACCAATACCTACAACTACATAACCACTTACGCATGTGCTAGAGAGCACTTCAAAAGTACCCTCAAGATGCATCCAAGTCGTAGCGTCACGTACCGGTGACAGATGGGAAATCGATGTCATTATGATAGATTATCCGTTAGGGCTACGTGTGCCTGATTGGCTTTGTTACCCGTCTTCGGCACCTGAGAACGTCCTCGATCTCGGCCAACTAATTTGACAGATCGATGGTCGCCCGCGCGTCTTCGGCCGTGTGAGATGACCTTAATGACCCGTTGTGCGATGTAGTTGGTTTTAGATGTGGTTAGTGTAGAAATATGATGTATGTGTCTGTTTTCATTTTGGAGTTTCAACACGAATGATGTAATCAAATATTTTGTAACAATTTTATGATTTAATAGAGTGTCCATGGAGTTTCATAGGTACCTACGCTTTGGAATGGGCAACTAGCATCATCTTTCTGACTGACTGACCCTTTGACAATTCAAAAGTGCTTGTAATTGGTTTAGTTGAATTAAATGATTTGAGTTTGAGTTGAGTTTTGAGTGATGAATAATTTTGTAATTTTTTGACTAAACAAAATGTCACGATTTTTTCTATAATTTTCACGTACAATATACTTACCCTTTTACTGAACAAACTAACATGGTACGAGACCTACATATCCCACCGTAGCCGCGTAGCCGCGTAGCCGCGTAGCCGCGTAGCCGCGTAGCCGCGTAGCAGGCGTAGGCAACGTCTACGCTTTTATTACGACTTCGAGACAACATAAAGCATTGACGACCTACTATTACCTTTCTTTCGTCTTTGATCATATAAACTATAGGCTTATATGGTAATACAATTCCACATTCGGCTATAAAAATAACATTAGAATATCGTAACGCTTGATTGCATGCAAATTATGACATACGGAAATGTAAATTTTGAGTGTGTGAGTGTAAGACACATCAAATGCTCACCCCAGTGGGTTCACCCTTTATTTTGCACACAAAAGGCTGGTAGCCAACCTAATGAACGGAGTTCAGGTCGTGGTGGTGAATACATTATTGCCCTTAAGTTTTATAGCTATGCCTAGTTTTGGCTTCTGTGTTTATGTGGCGCTGGAGACACCTTGAGATATGAAACGTCTAAGAGGGAGTTATTAATTTAAATATTTAGTGGAAGATCTTGATCTATAAAGTTTGGGCAGTAGTGTTATTAAAGATTATGAATAATCGTAATTTTTTATAAAATGTTGCCAGTTCAATCTTTAAGCAAATTTTTGTAAAATTTGTTGAAATTGATAAAGCATTGTAGGGAAATGGTTAAAGTTGAAGTTACAGAATCCTATTTCATTAGAACTTTACAGAGTCTATATTCTAAATCATACCTGCTTTCGTTTAAATTATGCTCTCGTAAAATTTTTCACCAACAGGTAAATGAGCTATTCCATTTAGCGTCAATGGCGTATAGCACTGGCTACATACTCGTAACTCCTCGCGTAGTGCGAGTATGCAAATTAAACGTGTTTCATCTTGGCATTTTCACGGGGCCTTGTCACTGTCAAGCCCGTACGTCTGTTTATTAACTTTTTGCTAATTAGACAGGCCTCCGGCACGTCTGCGAGTATGTTGGCATTTTTAATTACACGTGATAATGTTGTCTGGCGGAGCGGCGTGTTGTGCCACTGGGCTGCTTAACGAGCATTTACACAAAGCACACAATTAACATCATTGTTGTCTAATTCTCGTTTGCTTGAGTGTTTTTATTGAGAATGATAAGTGAACTCAGTGCAGCAAAGAATACAAAATACTACGCTCACCCTAATTGCCATTTAACGTGCGAATAATTAACAGCTTGCCAGCGTGGGATAGAGCGAAAAATGTCACGAATCAAATTAAGCCAAATCAAAACAAACAAAAGGAAGGGTATGCAATGTAATCACTTCGGACTGTCAAACACACTCGCAGGTACGCCAGCTTACGGACGCATTTAAGTTAAAATTTTCACTCCCCAGTAGCTTTTTACTAATTCGCCAAGTGAAAAGGGTTCGCCGAAGTAATACAGTTTACTGCTTATTCAGTATTTATACGTTTAGGGGGCTGCCACTCGTCTCTAGACGTCGACCGATGTAAGGAAAATTTGTAAAATTTGCTGTAATTAGCATCCATCAATATTCTGAGTGAACCCCTTCTAGGAATTATATTGTGCCTCCTTCACGACATGTTTTAAGAATGGGTACCTCAGCGTCATTAGAAAATATATTCATTTATTACTTTCTAAACACTTATTAGTAAAGAAAATTGATTATAAAATATCTTTTACCTATCGCAAATGAGTTATCAATGTTCTGTAGTTACAAAATACTCGTAATATTACAAGAAAATTCGAACATGAATAATCGAGAACAAAGTACTCACTAAACATATTCCTACAAATTGGTTTCCAATAACAAAGAATACTGTAATCGAGTTCGGAGCGTACTAAAGATGGTGGTATTATTAAAATCCTGCAAAGTTAGATAGGCAATAAAGAGTTGGAGACGACGAAGGATAGAGGTGCGTTGTTTACGGCAGGATAACATCGCCGATCGCGCGTAATGTATTTATGATTATTGCCTCAACTTACGTGTAAAGAAATAGACGGGAAAGCTTTAAGGTAAGACGGCTGTTTAAGGAGAAAGCCTCTTGTTTATTTTACTGAGATAATAGAAAGGTAAACTGTTGAAGTCGCTCTGAAGCCTTTGTTTTAAACGAGACGATGTTTCGGAGAATAAAGGTTTTAGTGACGAATTTATAGTCGAGACAACTCTCTTAATAAGATTTGCGTTTGTACTGATCATTATAATAGTGATTGAAAAGCCCACATATGGACGATAATCGCTCACAGACACGTAATTATAACAAAGATGAAAGACTTGATCGTGTTGATGAGTGGGTGACCTCCCCAAACAAAATAGACCTATCAAGAATACAACATCAGGAGGGATATTTATAACAACAAAATCCCCTTACCGCTACACATGTTACAAGTTATGAAGATAAATAAAGGCCCCTCAGATTCCTTCACCATCACATTTCCGTTAAGTCTATCGACAAGCAAACATTGTATATTAGCTGGCGATGCCCTAAATATTGAAGCTCCGTCTTAATCCGTCGGTGGCGAGAGCAAGCCGCTTCTTAATCCATCACGTAACCGAGACTCGACGAGAAATCGTGTTACATCAACGAAAAATGTATTATAAGGGGGGGGTCTCCCCACGATCGGACAAACTTTGCTAATACCACCCTCTAACATAATCGCACAGCCTTTTACGAGAGGAATTTATGGGATGGTCCCGATTTCTTGGTGTATTTATGGTGAACGTGGCTCTTACGTGTCGGCGCTGTGTTAATTAGGAAGAGTAAAGTATTGGAGTGATGTCGACGTGCCGAAGAGTGCTGTTTATAAGTAGGAGGGAAGATTTTGTAGTTTGAGCGGAGATTAAAGAACATGAGCTGAAGTGTTCGTGGAATTGATCGATCGAAAACTTTGTTTAGTTTTGCTATGTAGCTTTTATGCTGCATTGCTCGAAATTAATAAGTTGTTCTACGTGGTAGTATAGCATAAGCATAATCAGCTCCCACTGCTGCGACACAGGCCTCCTCTCTGTGAGAAGGAGTGGGCCGCAATCCATCACGCGGGCCCAGTGCGTGTTGGTAGATGTCACATGTCTTCGAATTTCTGGTTCTAGGACATGCCGTTTTCGCCACGATGTTTTCCTTCACCGTTTTGAGAACAGTGGCGATAAAAATAATTACACAAAGTAAAGCGATGGTTTAGGCTCGAACTTGCGGCCGAAGACTCGTGCGTCGCAGTCGTCACCACTGGGCCATCACTGCTACACTACAGGTAGTATAGAGTCGTCTTTTATTACGTCCCAAATTTATTTATTTTGTAATAGAGATAAGACATGGTCAATTTCAATCATTTGGCTTCGGCAATGTAGTACATAACATTCCGAAACCACCTTCCAATTTCAATACTACACACACCAACAATTTCTAAACTGCAATTTTCTTATATAACACCTCCACTCACCACTCAAGACAGCTTATTGACGTACCCAACATCAAAAGGCTTCGATTGTGTGACGTAACTAATTCAGGACTAGCCGTCAGAGTTGCGAAGTCTTAGCGAGTCGGCCCCAGGTGAGAATGTGCTAGACTCAAGCGGCTAGACGCTGCCCGCGAGCCAATAATGTTGCATGTTAAGTTGGGTATGTACTGCTGGTGGAGGTGGCCGGCAAATTGGTCAGCTCGCTGCAGGTGGAAAGATTCAATGATATCTCGATTTCTTGTACGTAATCTTTTATGATTGTTAATGTACGAGATGCTTTAAGGGTTTAAGAAATATCTATTTGAGAGTTCAATGATTTTAACTAGGTATGTTTAATCGGTAGCTAACGTAATGGTTGATCAGAGATAGTGGAAGGTCAGAAGTCTCGCTTAGTTGACCACAACAAGCGATCATATATAAAGAGTAGCAATACATACTGATCTTGTTGCAGCGGTGAATGAATACCAGCAGAGCGGAGGGTAATACAATTAGTGGTGGATTTTTGGGGTGGTCTACAAAGGACACACAGACATAAACAGTTGTCGCCTTCAATTCATTGATCGTCATCAATGATGATGCTACTTTTAATCGTGCTCGCCGCACGAAATATCTGTGTGTAGTTGACGTATAAGTGAATTCGACAATGCAGGAATAGGTACTTGTACAATATAAGTGGAGGACGCAAGTTGTGGCTTTGTTCTGGAAACTTCTCCGTATAGTGATGTATCTTATTGCATGTGGCGTCGTAAAGGTAACACTCACTTCAGTATGCAGCTGTATGTGTGCGCTCTATTTACTGGAGTAGCCAGCTTTGAAACTAGGATTATTTCTGATGAAACAGGTGTTATGGAGAATTTTAATTTACGCGCAAAGTAACCTCATTTGTATATGTTGAAAATAGTTTGTGTTCGCAGTATTGAAGCTATACTAATGAAGTTTAAGTTAATGTTATTTTCACTTAAAATAAAACTTATTAACATTAAATATGCCCAAAACATCAGCGATCAAAAACTCTAAAACGTTCAGTTTATTCAATGAAACTTAAAAATACAAGAGCGAGAGAGAGTCGACCGAAAATTAATTATCATTCACAAAACTCTGCCGAGTCAGCCTACACGAAATCTTTACGCTTCAATTGAGCCAGTTTATGGCGAAATTAATTACTGGCTAGAGAGGATCGACTATAATAGTTTCCCGTCCGAATTATTATTGTGAAGGGGTCCACGACCGACGAAATTGTGTCCGGACAAGAAAATTAGTGAGCGTAAAACGGGGTGTGAATTTGAAAATCAAAGAGCCTATGGAACTTGTTCTGAGTCCATTGTGATGGCCCATCATTTACATGGGACGCCACCTATACACAATTTGGTGATATCTCATTCGCAAGTTGGAGCTTTTGAAGAGTGAAGGACGGTTGGCTTTAATTACATGTCGAGTATAGAATTGTTGCATAATACATGTGGCTCAAGTCTCCGGCGCTGTGTGATGAGCGTGGTCACACGGAACGGATTAACGAAGGAAGAGTGGGTGTGCCCTTAACTTTAAACCAGTGGCTTTATTGTTTGAATGAATAGATTGTTTCTGCATAATTCAAGAATCAATTTCATACAAAAAAATATGCAACGTTAAATTCCTATCTCAGCATTGGGTACAGATTTTACTTGCCGAATATCTCCGCTAGACATTTATAAGAAACCAAAGCCCTAGTCTCCCTAATCCGTATTGTTCCCCGTCTAGCCTGAATCCGTGCTAGTGTAAAAGTGCGTCTCTCAGCGGACGGCGTCTTGTACAGCGATATATGGCCGCCGAGGGAGACCCCGCAGCTGAGGTTCTCACCAACTGATTTATAGCTACGCGAATACTAATACAAATATCTTGGCAGATGAATGTTGAGATTGTGTGAAAAGTCTGGGTGTTGTAAATCAGAAATGAAAAACGAGATCTGTTGTGATTATTTCTTTGGCAATAAGTCAAGGGTAGTGTTACATCGTTGGCCTCATATGCTGAGAATATATACAATTATTGGCAATGACTATATTACGAGTCCTGTTTCCTGGCCAGGAATATATAGTTTTATTGACTAAATGGAAGCTTCCTGGCTATTAAAATACACAATATTTTTCAAAAAAGTAAACACAACGAAAAAACAGCAGTACAGGTGCATAGAACACCGCTAAAGACTGACGGCTCGTAAACCAAGGAGGAAGCAGTGTTGGAAAGAATTAACTATGAAATATGCGCACCTTGGGCCTACCGTGATTTATGTGCGGCAGATCTGCATTAAATATTGTGCGGTGTCGGATGCAGGGGAGAACATGAACTTTCTGTTGTTTTGATATGATGTGGTGATAGTGTAGTGAGATTTATTGTTCGGTTGTTGAAAGCAATCATAAAGACAAGTAAACACGTAAAATATACAGGTATAACATTTGTAGAAGGATGGATTATTGTGACAAGAGCTCATTATGAGCAGAAAAAATCAATCAATTTCAGCTTTCATTTCAAATCTAAAATCAATTTAAGCTGATATTTAAAATAAGAAATAATTTTGACTAAAATGTATGTGAATTTAAAAAAAAGACTATCCTACTTACGGAACTACTAATTCTGAAAAAAGGTTTAACATAAATAAGTACAGATGATAATAATTCATGGAACCTTATATTAAAATAACATTTTTCCACTCATTCCAAACGTACATTTACCCATCTTAATGAACACCAAAATATAATGAACAGTAGTGGTTTAAACCCAGACGTTACAAAAGAAGGCACGGTTCGCTATGACGAAGGTAACCCGCAAAACGCCACATACGACCCGCATGTAATTTTATTATGACCTCGTTATGGTATTTAATGAAGTCATTAGCCTTGAGCACGACATGGTTTTGTGGTGGGATAACAGGCCTGTAGACAAGGTAAACACATTAGATGGGGATTACCTTGTTTAGTCCAGGTGTAATGTATCGGAAGATTGAGGGGTATTATTATTTTGTTTGAGTGATAATTATGGTCCTGTGGTCGAAGACATATTATAGACAATATTGTCAGATTCTAGTTCTGTAAAAAATCACTGTGAAAACTTAGGTGAAGTGAGCTGTCATTCCACCTAATGCTTTGGATTGACCGTTTACTTCACCTATGTTTTTTTGCGGTGAGATTCTTACAAAATAAAATAAATCGGCAGTGTTTCTGAATTTTAGAAAGGTTATATATGCAACAGCATATAACTTAAAAAAGGTGACAGAGGCCAATTTACTTTGTTATAATCGAGACGACACTGGTGATTGAAAAATACTGCTGTATGTACCATGGCAAGAACTTTTTTTTTTGTAATTTTGTGGTAAGTTTTCGTTTTCATAAAGGCATTTGATGGTAACATAAAGCTTGTCACAGCTGAAGTACGAATACTAAAATAGTAGACTTGTAAAATGGTTCTTCGTATTAATAACGAACAAAAAGACATGCGATTGCGCTATTTGTCGTACCTCAGCAGCACACCAGCCATACATTATCCGCACTGACTAACAAAACTATGGTTGTCTCGTTTGCACTCGTAGTTATGTAACATAGTTGTACCCATTATCCTTCCTATTATGACCATTATGAGGTTCGGAACAAAAACTTAGCTTGGATTAGATCTATGGCCACTCCTGTGTTGCAATTGCAGTCGCTAGTTTGAGGATGAAGGCACCCCTGACTAAGTGCATAATTTTGGGTAAGTTCGCATAAGCGAGTCTTTCTGGGCTTTGCATGGATTCTATTTTCGCAATTGACAGTAAAGTGATGACATCAGCAGTAGAGTCATCATCAGTGAAGGGCTTTTTTAAATCATATTATCATCCTTCTACCTAACAGTTTTGTTATAATTATCAGTGAAATGGCTGAAACTCGTGTGGTTACAATAAGATTCCATAAATATTTTAGCTTTTAATTAGCCGTGACTGCAAAACCGGAGCTTACAGAATAGACTATTTGCCAGAGTAGTTTCAACGCGTCTTGAAAGACTTCAGTCAATGTTAAAACTAGAAACTGATTTAAGTGAGTACTCGCGGCGTAAGTTAATTTCAGCGTGCGCAGTCTTGCCGGCTCGGGAATAATGGCCGCCCGTAAATCCCGGCAGACAAAACTGACTCACCTGCACTCATTATATTTACGCCGCAATAATAAAACTTTCCAACTCGCTGTGAATATTGAATTCGTTGCGGCGAGGAGAGGCGGTCGCCTTACTTATTGCTGTCAGTTATGCAATATGCTCTGTAGGTTTTAATAAAGGCTCGACCGACGGGGCATTTCGAAAAGTTTTCGTTTCGCGAAGGCGGACGCTATTGCGCCGACAATGAGCCCAGCTAAGCCCCCGTCGAGTTGAGCTGAAGCGTTTTCGTTTGACTAATAGCTGCATGTAAAATTTTTGTGCTTTTATTCGCACATGGCGGAGGGATCTAAGCCCACGCTAAAATCTGCCGGCTTTGCTGATGGGGTTTAAGTTGTCATTTTCTCGTCGGCCGAATGAACGTCGACAGTTTTCGTGAGACTACTATTTGTTTTATTTACACGATTGAGAATAAAGTCTAAAGTCACAAAAAGTCAAATTATTTATTTTAATAGGCACATAAAAGGCACTTTGGAAATTACATTAAAATATAATTGATTCTAGTCGCCCCTTCCAAAACGTAATTTTCGTATGAAGAAGAATGGGCAAGGAACTCCACCGATACTCTTTTAAAATGTCTTTTAATATACCTGACTATAATCACAAGCTAAGTATCTTATTAGATACCTTTGAATTCGTTACCGAAAACAACAACAGTGAAAGGAAACTTATTTCACAGGACAACGTATCAACTTCACCTACTGTGTTTTCAACAAACTAGATATTGCTATAGTTTCAGTATCAAATATTCCTAATTAACGTAGACACACAAATGAAGGAGAAATAATCCCGTTCGCGAAAGTTATAAAGCGTGGCTTCGCGTCTTCGCCAGACAAATGGGATATCACGGTGCGTCGTGAGCGAATGCAGGTAATGTGATCCTGCGCCTGCATTGCAAAGTTTAAAGAGGGATTCTTAAATAAAGATGAACTGCAAGAGTTTGACGGAAAAAGTGAGAGAAGAGTGAAAGAAGACTTATAGAACCATTCTATGGAAAAAAACGTTTTGGGCAAAGAATAGAACCTTTGGGGACACCATCACATACCTATTCAAAGTAAGCTATACATAGGACCAAAAGTGCCAAACGTTTTGTCTAACAATCAACGCTACTCCTATCGTCTACAAAAGCTTATCTAACAAATGATTTGCCTTAAAAACTAAAGCTTGTTATAACTAGTTAATGTGTATCGAAAGCCTGACACGGTAAACAACACATGCCATTAGAGCCACACCTTTTCCTTTTATAACAAAATGATAAAGCGTTAACTTTAGTAACAGCAGGATGCAATGATGCGGATGCATTATCGTGTACACCTGCAGGCGGATATTGCATTAGATGCAGCCACCAACACCGCTCGCGGTACACTCAAAGCTCTTCTTGTTATTCACACACGGATGGGTTCTGCAGACGGGCGGTTGAATAATTGAATTTTCCTTTTAAGATCAATGTCCTTAAGATTTATATGTGCCAGCTTAAGGGAACAATTTACTGATGTGGATTAACAAATTAAAACTTTATTGCTGTGTAAATATTTTTATAAATAATATGTAATTTGACGCACAATTAAATTACGCAAATTTAATTTAAAGCAGCTCTTTTTGTGGGAAAACAATGTAATGAAATCTTACTGCTTTGTCTGTATTTGTATCGCTACAAAATGCTTGGAAGCAAGGTGGATTGTGCGGGCCTTTTGTAGCCAAAAGAAAAAGATTCTTAGGAGACAGTCCTTAACTTTTTGAGTAATTGCTAACTAATTTCACAGGTTTTTGAAAAATGGTACAGTCAGCTAGAAAAACGTCAATTCTCACGTTGTATTTTTATGCTGCAAGTGGATGTAGTTTCATATAAGGATTAAAAAACTCTTTTAGACCAACATAGGTTAGTATACATAAGAGTATTAGAAAAGCCGTGTATATTCCCTCATAATCTTTATAGAGTTCTATCAAAGACCCACTAACAAACAAAACCACTTACAAGCGCCCGTCTAGGCACACAAAGCGATAGCCTATTTGCTTGCGGGCGTGTAAGTAAACAGGCGCGTAGGTGCATCGGATTCCATGACGATGCCTTCAAAAGTTCCGCGTTCGACGCCGGGCCGCGGAAGCGCCGTCGTAGCCAGGAAATTGAAGTCACCTCTCGCATTCACTATACGAACAATGCTTTGTGAAAGAACATCTAATTTATCTGCGAGTTGTTTTGAGGAATCGCTCCGTTTAAATTGAATATCGATTTGTTGAACAATATTGTATTGTCTTAGTGGAACCGTTGGTCTTTATCTGCGATCTTATGTTTATAATTACACGCTAATTTAATTTGTTTGTAGATTTCGAACGAGACATGTTAGTTTAGAACAAAATTCATTAATTTTCCTACTCATTTGTAACAGTAAGTTAAACATAAACTTTTACAAATTGGGGGTACGAGTATCAGTCTTAGTCAGAATCACCTCTTTTAATTGAGCGTCTTCTGTCACTAAATTTTAAAACACGTCTAGACTGATATAATAATATGAGAGACCACAACCTCAGGTGGAGCGCTACCACGCACGCCACCCATTGTAAATATTAGTTCGCGAAACTCATCAATTCTGCGCTCAAACTTAATAAAATACTTGGCGCTTAATTGAAAATGAATACTGCTGGCGTCGATGCGATCGATAAAATATTCCGCAGCCTTAATCCGCGATAATGAAGCGGGCCGCGAAGGGTTGCTTCAAGGGGCCCACTAATAAATGTTGCGTCCCAAATTTAAAATCAAAGTGCGGAATAAATTTTGATTAAGCGATTAGCCGGAGCAGAGGAGGTGTTTGCTTTTCTTCGGCGCTCTATTAGAGATGGTACGGAGGCAGTGACGGGTATATGGGATCGAGGTTGACAGCTGCTGAATTAAGAAGCATTGTTGGAAGGCTCAGATTTTATAAGTAGGGAAGTGTTACGAATTTGAACCCGCATGCGCATGGTGACCATACTACCATGTTAATGCTGCTGTAAGAAACAAAATAAATGTTCATTGTTTCTATGAGTGTGTTTAGTTTATTTTGGAATATTCCTATGCCCCATAACTACTTTTTTCTTTCTTTCTTTAGTCATAAATTGTTCTTTTTCACAACACAATCGAACACAATATCTAACTTTTGCACTATCTATACGCCACTTCCAATTTCGTACATAATATTCTATGGTTATCGAAAGTTTTAGAAACCAATTGTCGGGGTCGGCTTGCCAACTAAGTTCTCTCCAATTAGCCAGGTATGCACCCTCCACGGTCTTATTGTTTCATATCGGCTTTACAGTATCGAGCCAAGTCTGGGCTTCCTATGGCACTTCAATCATGGTTTTACGATCACGGCTTGGTATTAGTAATTTCTGATTTATTTGTGGGTTGGTAAATATTGGTAGAAAAGTAACAGTTTTCATTGCCTATGAAAACCTGCAACACTAAGGTAATATGTAGATAATTAAATATCAGGTCTAAAGTCTATCGAAGAAAACGTTTTGGGCAAATAATAGAACCTTTGGGGACACATTCACTTATCTGTTCAAGGTAAACAAAATCTTCTTCTTCTCTTTGTCTTTTTAATTTTTAATTTATTTTTGTGGGTTGGTAAATATTTGTAGATGGGTACCGGAGACAAAGGCTGATGGCTGATCTTAGACACAAAGTCTCTCAAGTGCCAGTACTTCCGCATGCACTCATAAACCTATAAACCGAAAAAAAACAGAGGTTTGACGGCAGAAATAATTGTTATTTCTGCCGTCAAACCTCTGTTTTTTTTCGGTGGTAGTACTTACTAACCCAGACAAACTAGTTTACGTTTAGTAAGATTTCTACTAGTTCTAAACTAATATCCTAAATTACAACACACAATCTTCATCTAAATTCATTTCCATACATTCATAAAGTTAATAAAATACACTCGCAGCGAACCAGACAGCCACACAAACTCCGTATTCCGGTGCATCAGAATCAGAACCAAATGCATACGACGCCACATTTGATAAACTGTGCGATAATGTACCGTTGAAATTCATTATAATTTTATTCATGGCTTGGTTTATTAGCCCGTCTGAAGGTAGATGTTACTGCTGTGATCTACAATGTAATATGAATGTCTGGAGGTAATTAATGTGGTTGCGAATTTTTAATCAGGTGCTTTATGGAGATTTAGACAATGTTGTTGGTGAAGGGGTTCTTCAATTTTTTGAAGAGCAGTTGAGATGCCCTGCAAAATAATCAATCCAAGATTTAACTTGATTGTCGAAGACGAGACCAAAACCAGTAAGGACTATAAGATCGTATGAGAATATGAAATGATGAATATGAGGTCATTATGTCAAAGTTGAGGAGATTAGAACAATTTTACTTTTCTAGCTATTGGTCTTAGAGGCAGAAGCATAAGTCCTCTGTGACCAGTTCTTTAAATTCAGCAGCAGTGCAGTGGTGGCCCAGTGGTAACAACCGTGACTTAGGAGTTGAAGATCGAACCCAGACAGGCGCTTTACTTTGTGTAAATTATTTCATCATCACTGCTATCAAAAACGGTGAAGGAAAACATCGTGAGAAAACCGGCATGTCCTAAAACCAAAAATTCGAAGACATGTGACATCTAACAACCTGCACGGGGCCTGCGTGGTGGATTATGGCCCACTCTCTTTCACAGAGAGGAGGCCTATGTCCCAGTAGTGGGAACATTGTAGGCTGATTAGATTATGCTTATGCTTTAAATGCTCAACTAAAAACTTAAGCATGCATTTCCTTTCCTTTCCCAAAAATCTTCGGCTTCAGCTATTATAACAATTATCAGCAAGCACACGAGAGTCGCGCCCGAGTGACGTGCCCTCAGCTGAGCAGTAAAACCCCGAGTCATACGGTTAATTACCGGATGAGCAGCCCCCCGGTGATTTACGAGCTAAGAAACCGAATGTGTACAGTGATATGTTGTATTAAATTATTACTGGCTGGAATGCAGTTGGTTGTGAGGTACAGTTGTGGATTTTAATTAAAAAAAAAGGAGCGTTGATCCTACTACTGGAAAGCAGAACCTGCACAGTAATTGAGTAACACACTTACAGTAGCAATGGCTTTCATTTTGACAGTTCAACAACATTTATTGCGTTATTTACGTTGTTGAGCAGACAAATTTTTCAAAAATATGAAGCAACAGATTAGCGAGGTCCTTCAAAATGATTCAGATTGATATTAATTGTGTATTACGCAATTAGGGTGCTGGATTTCTAAAGATACAGGCTTTTTGGTTTGGATTTTTTCTTCAGGATGCCAAATAGGACTATGACCTTTCTGAAGACATGGAGTAACTACAACCTAGTGCCTGTAACGCAAAGGTGTTTTTTCAAATGTACGTAATTTTTGAAGTTGCGAGGCTTTCTATAACCGACTAAAAAGAAAGCAAGAACGATGGCATAATTTTTTAGACAGTCAATATTTTTTCTAAACTATTTGAATGGCCACATTTTTATATCCGATTACTTTACAGAGAACTTTTTAAAATATGACAGAGTATGAAAATACTCTGTCATATTACTTACTCAGTTCTCTATCCACACAAGTTCTATCAAACAAACCCATCAAACTAAGCTCATAACTTTGAATACTTAACACAAACAGGAGAAGGTAACATTTTCTTTCCCTAGTTAGCAACGTGCGGAGGCAGTGTTGATTTTAAAATGCAGTCTCATTACTCGCATGTAAGTTAGTGTTACCAGACTATATTAGCTCGGAGCAACTTGCGAAAACGAATTCTTAAACCGTGTACGGTTTCTTGATAGGACATAGTGGCATGGAGTTTGGGGCACAATTTAGATGGGAATTTTTTATAGTCTAAAGGGGATTGAAGATTTTTATATGGAGCCTGGCCACACCTATTGTCACGCCAGTTGCGTTCAAACTTGATTATTAAGTCACGTGATCAACTTTAAACGTTAATCTCTCGGAAACGGGATACTTTACGGGGTTTGGTCTTGTAATGTTTTCTGTTCGCATTGATGTCAGCTATCGATTTAAATAGGCTTCATACGTGGCCACCATTTTGAAAAAAAAAAAAAAAAAAAAAAAAATGGCGGAAAGGGTATGTATGCCACGGACCTTCAAAGCGCTTTTTATATTGAAGTAGAGGTCTTTTAAACAATTATGTACCTATGCCTAAATAGTAATTTATCTTTTTTAGCAATTATTCCATTCTATTTTAAATTCAGTCTCAGACAGTTTCCATTTGGATTTTATTTACCTACCTATTTATTTTTATTTTTAGGGCACAATTTTGGCGGTATTTGATAACATTTTCACCTCAGAGCTATCATCAAACACTTTGTAACCACCAACACAAGAAAATATATGACGGAGAAGTGCCAAAAAATTTACACCGAGAATTGCGACTATAAGATGCAGGACGAAAAAGCTCTCTCTCCTCCAAGCCGGTGTGTATCTCACTTCACTCAGGGGTACTACACCTTGTCTAATAAGTGCCCGCACTCACGTTAATGAGTTTACTGCATCCTTAGCTTGAAGTTTTTAAAAGTGCACGGAGCACAGTGGCGCCCAACCTTGTGCCTTGGTGTCGGCAATTAATGGCTTGCTTCCGTGCTTCTTGGCTGATTTTCAACTTAAACAGAAAATATTTTAATTGGTTTTTCATACTTCAATGAGTTTGTTGTGTTAACTTTGGTTAAAACGTTTGAGAGCTGTAAGATTGGTTGAAAGGAATAAATATTTGTGTTTCTTGGATCTACTTTGACAAAGTTTGTGTTACACCCTATTCGGTTTTAATTCTCTAGATTATGTTATGTGATTCTAACGATTATGAAATCAGAGTGGTCCCTGCCCTGTGATTGAATTTAATGATTAAGTTTATTTTGATAAACCCACTAAAAATCTCATTGGTTTTTTTTTGACGGTTATAAGAAAAATTACCAATACGCTAAACCATGTCTCACTTTCAACTGACACCACTCCCAATAAGACTTTACAACAAAAACAAAACATTCTTCATTCAACCCGCCACTGCTACCGGGGTGAAGTAACAACGTTAGCCGGTCCATTTCTCAATTTTACCCCGAACAACCCCTTTCTTCTTACGTGGACGCTACGGGTACCACGGGGTACATCGGGTACGGGTGCAACCCTCCCAGCGTTTCGCAAAGGCCGCGGCATGCGCGTTATTTTATTGCTTTCCGAAGTATTTCTTGGTTTTAAAATGTTGAAAATTTTATGTGTGTTGATTTATATGTTTTTAAGGTTTCCTGTCGAGTTGAGTTGTATTTATTAGGTCTTACTTTGGGCCTTATACTTGATTTCTAAGGTATTTTGCCGACTACCGTATTAGTAGAAAAGAAGTAAGTTATCTGGGGGTTTACTCCGAAGTCGTATCGGCCGAATGTTCGGCCGTTTCCTGCTACGAAGTTACTATTTGGTTCAGTCGGTTCCGATCCTACACTCCTACACTCTTTCGAATATTGACTATAGTCCCGACCTAACTGAGTCGATCCGAACTTTTTTCACATTTTTCAATAATATTCGGATCGGCCATGTGTCGGTCCGCTCCGAACATTCGCACTTTGCACTTCGGAGTAGGCCCCCTGGACTCTCTAACGTACGTAATTTACTTTCATTTCACATAAATACTTGTATTATTTGGTTTATGTTGACTTCAGTGTTACTTCGTACAATTTAAACTTCAGAGCATTCCAGTTATATTTAGAAAAATCTTAACTTAGCAAAAAATAATATAAGCATTTTAAAGGGAAAATACAGGAAACAAATAAAATGCATTAAATTAAATAGAAAATTCAACCTCTTAAAATCGCCAGTTCCCACATCCGTCCGCTGGAACTCGGCTTGCCTTCATTGTGGCCGCATCCGCCTTCTCGCGGCATTATATTAAATTTTATTATCGCCCTGGACTAAGTAATGGGAATATCGTGTAAGGAGCGGCCGTCCACAGCCCCAGGGCGACGGCGGGGGTAAACCGGGTGACGGGGGGTTGGTGATTAAAATTTCGACTACCGTTGATGACACGCCAGTACTGCGAGTGGAAGGATTAATGCCAGCTTTATGAGTAGATTACATTACTTGGCAGTGCGACGGTATTGTAAGTGTTGAGATTTCATTTGTTTCGTCACGATGACATCGTGTTTGTGTAGCTGGGATTGTTAACGCAAAGTTGAATGGTTCACAACTTTTTTTGGATTTGAGCTGGCAAATCCAAAAAACGTTCTCTTTCTTTGTAACTATCTAATATCTATATAATATCTTTTTTTGTAGCTATCTAACATTCTCAAACTGTAATGTAATCTTTAATATTGTAAAATTGCACCCCAGAGCCACGAGATACAAGCGATGCTTAGTTTGTGGCTCACCGAATCCGTCACATTGTATTTTTACTTTTTTGAAGAATAAACTTTATTATTATTATTATTAAATTTTGTTTTATAATAATCCTCTGATACTCAAACTATACAGGGTGGCAGGGACATCGTCGCGCAAACTGTAACCATGGATTCAGCACATGAGTTTAGACCCCATAGCGTCGAAATTTTTCGTCGGTTATTAAAAAAAAATATTGCTGTTCCATACACTTTGATCGCGCACGTATTGTACCTTTCTATGAAACAGAAGATTTTTGTTTTGATAACCGACGAAGGATTTCGACGCTGTGGGGTCTAAACTCATGTGCTGAATCCATGGTTACAGTTTGCGCGTCGATGTCCCTGCCACTCTGTATTTATTTTTTACCATTGTGCTCGTAGGTACCTACGGCAGAAATATAAAAACTCTGTCAGAGAATAATGACCCAAAAAATAATAACTTTTACTGTTCCAAACTAACTTGCGCTGACCCCAGCCTCATTAAATTAATAACCCCACAAATAACCAATAAAATCAACATTATCAACAAAAACACTCGAATATATCGCCACTTGAGGGCATTATCGAGAAAAAAACTATTCCATATTTTGAATTATGACTAAAAAGGCAAAGTTTCGACCATAAAAACGTCTAAGAGGTTCTCGAGGATATAGAAATACAAACAAAGGTATTAGATGTCCAGACGAAGTTGTCTCATAAGCTATAAGCGTGGTTCAATTGTTTATCAATTGCCTACTGAGACGAGGATCTAATGTTCATTGGAAGTGCTACTTTGTGGTGTAGATAGTTTTAATACAGCAGTTAGCAGAACGAAGGCGAAAAGTCACATAAAGACTTATGTGGATACGAACCAACCATCATTACCACAGTCATCTAGACCGTATATAAATCAAAGGGCCAATTCCCGTATTATTAAGAACGTTCGCATTGTATGTAATCTCAGTCTGAACGTCTCAAAAATACAATCAATTTACATACATTTTTGACATTGATTGGCGCAGAGATAAGAATGCGTCTTGAATTTGAACGTTTTTTAAGTATGAGAATTGACCTTCAAGTGCAACAATAGGAAAATAAGTACAAATAAATAGAAAGTGATCAAAGAAGACCGATATTCTGTCTTTAAAAAGTCAATCAACTCGCAGATAGTCCAAGATACGTCATCGCCGTTTAGTGCTGAGACGCCAACATAAAAAATGCCTCTAGCAAATTATTACCAGCGACTATTTATTACCCACCTCGATTCATCTAAATTTTTTTCCTGTACCAATTCGAGTCGCTTCTTAATTATTTCCCAATAAATCGTGAACGTACCGACTGCGCTGATCTCTGGAGTGTGAACGTTTATTTAAGGGCTCCTATATTTTTTCCACCCTCCCCGGTTCACTTCGTTATATTTATTAAAACATCGCCCGAGATTACAAAGAACACGATATTTTTTACACTGTAAGATGTGAAAACCAATTAAAGAGATAAAAAGGGAATCCAGAGAGGTGCCTGCATTAATTTCTTTTTGCGGGGATTATTTTAAAATTGCATTATATTCTTGTTAAAACGCCGCCCGCCTCCCGGTTAATGATAGTAGTACCCCTTCCTTTTTAATTGCCCCGGGCTATTTCGAAATGAGTAATCTAAAGGTGCTCGGCCGGTACTCGCGATAAAACTTTGGAGACTTTGAGAATGGTAGTCTGCTTGATAAGTAGCGCTAGGAC
The DNA here is from genome assembly GCA_947507525.1 of Apamea epomidion. NCBI lineage: Eukaryota > Metazoa > Arthropoda > Insecta > Lepidoptera > Noctuidae > Apamea > Apamea epomidion. The sequence continues at coordinate 6,146,954 of OX382234.1, forward strand.
CGCGCCAGGACTTCGTGAATACACTGCTTGTGGGATTACATTAAATAAGTTAAGCTCATTGTACGAATATCTAAATTTCAACACTGTTTTTTAATTTGCTAGACCAAAATGACAGCTGCGATCGACCTTTTTCTGTCATGCTGACATTAAACATTCATAAAAATGCTTTCATGTTAGTCTAGCAAATTATAAATCAGAGTTTAGCAAATTGTACTTCAAGGGACAAAAAATAATCTATTTTATTGTCAAATACTAAAATAGAAACCAAAGCTCACGATACTCCGTACCATAACTATAAAAAATAATGAAAAATGAGTGTCGGTGATAAAAATACATTTAGAAAACGCGTGTCTTTTTGGCGTGGGTACTTTTCCAGGAGGACGTCACGAAACGACTTGGAACTCATAATAAAGATATAATAATTTCCCACGCAGATATAAATTGTGCGTCGATACCAATGTCTATGGTACATAATTCTGACACGGACCGCTCAATTCGGGGGCGAACTTCTAAAGTGTTCGCTAGAAGTGGTCACGATTATAACTGGGGCCACGATAATCTCGCATTACAATGTTGCAAAACAACCCTTAGGTCTATCGCTCTAAGATAAAAATCAAATGCAAAGTTAGGGTTGTCAAAGCTGGTTGCGATTACGACACTCCCAAGTTTTGTATGCATTTAAGGTTATCGAAAACGAGTCTTATTTTTTAGCTCATAGGGTTGATAGAACATGTTTTTGTAAGCTGGTGGTGGTTTATTAGTCATCGATGGTGGCGCGATAGGCCGGTGCCAGGCGCGGGCGGCGCGCACGCATGCTCTGTCAACACTACCTAATGAACGGCAGTTACACAACGCACGTGATGCTAAATGTCGCTATACTTCCTGCAGTAATTTTATTGTAATTTGTGCGTATTTATCATGTGAAGAGAATTATGGCTTTATTATTGTTTAGAAAACTATAATTTTAGCTTTCGTGAATGATATTGAGTTATTGTCTATTTGGAGCCCTCGAAGAGATAATAATCGTAAAACCCTCTTGATATTCAAGTTTGATAAACACAGGAAACTACAAGAAATGCGCTATACATGGACCCTTATGGTAGCTATGTAATTAAAACTAGACAAAAAGAATGTTCTAAATCAGTCTTATGAAAGGGGCAGTAAAGGACTAAAGAAAAACTTAATTCAAAGCAAAAGTTATGAAAAAAAAATCTTTGTAGAACTAATTTTCCCACTAAACTGTAGTCTATATAAAACCTTTTTCGCCTTCCACAACATTGATAACACTGTCCTCCACCACCAAATAAGACTCACAAATGCAATTCCACATCAAATTAAAAAAAAAAACCATCTAAATTTCCTGTTCACCTGACAGATGTCACGTGATACAAAAATTAAGGCTGCGGCACAAAGAAATCGGAGCGAGGAATGTTAATTACCGCTGATATTTATACGGCTGCAACTTCAGCGGTTCCGTGACACCGCGGGGACGACGACGAAATAAATAGCGGCGAGATTGTGCTGCAGTTTATGTTGGGGGATTTGATACTTAACTGGCTTTTTTTTCTTTATAAAATTATGTAGGTACAGGAAAAAGTTTAGACGAAATATAAGTACAAAAATAAACTCAAATGTAACTGTTTGGTTCGCTCATAATTATGTCAGGAACTAGTTAAAATCGATAAGCTATGTAGTATTTCACCCATAAAAAACAAAAGAGAGCTGCGGTCTTGGCTCGCTGGTGAATCTATCCAATATTAATTATTAGATACATATATTATGGAAAACCCAAAATAATATTCCATGAGGTATTATTTAAGTCCTAAAATACAACATTGCTGGCCGTGATCTGCCAAAAAAACATTGAAGATGCCATTAAGATTTTTTTTTAAAATTGATCTTCTTAAAAATATTTAACGGTTTTAAAGAGTTTTTCACTCGCTGTTGCCAGTTACGGCTGGAGTATTTTGAAAGACCTAAGATGGTGTCGAGCATTATTTTCATTTTTTAGGACCCAAATCAAAGAAGTTTTATTTTCGTCGTCTTCTCTTCTTCACTCCGCTGATCGTGGTACAGTAGCTATGGGCCATTGTGTACAGGGCCATGTTAAATGAAAATAATCAAACATTAAAATTGCTATGAAGACTCCAAGAACGTATTGTTGGGTGATCCCGAATGCCGTATTAATTTTGTGTTCTTTGAGCTCAATAGATTATCTACTTATCATTTCCAGATACATACTTATTTATGTCGGATAAGTACCTTACTCAAAATTAAATACTTACCTTTTTATGTGAGTAAGTAGGTAGTTAAAAATATCACCTTGTACACAATAAAATGGTGGTTTCATCTAACTCAACGTCCTAAACTGCAATACAGCGCAACATGCACCACTGCTGCACGTTACGTTACGTTGGCGCAATGGCGCGGATTTCTGATAAACCATGATTAGCTTTTATGGTGTATTAGAAATCCACGAACTTTTTTCCTATGTGTATATGGACGTTGCCAAAATATTGGCTAGTATGTCAAATTTTCTACTTTTAATTGTTGAATACGAGGCTTTTGTCTACTTTGTAAGTGTGTGTTTAGTCTTTTTTTGTAATATGCGTTTTGTTTGTGCAGAATAAACATTCTTTCTTTTCTTTCTTTTCTTTGTTTCCCTTTTTTCTGTATTTAGTTACACCAAAGATGGATCTCTAGTAAACTGCATATTAATATGCTAAACTGTTTGGTGAATATAGGATAAGTACTTCTTTGAGTAGTCAAATAATCCACAACCGGGAGATCTTTAGTCAAAGTACGTACCTGAAACAAAGTAAAAAATATTGTTAATATACTTTATTATTTAAAATCCTAATACTTAATTAACTTCACCTAGTAGACATGGATGCTGTGCGGCGTAGTGAAGTAAAGTTACATCAAAGAGGCAACCTTAAATATAATTTTTATGATTTAGGTCTTAAAAAATGAACATCTTATTTAAAAAATTGAAGGACTTAAATTAGGTCTTAAAAATACTCCAGCCGTTACTAGCCACAGCGTGTGAAAAACTTAATAAAACCATTATATATTTATAAGAAGTAAAGTAAGGAAAAAAATTTTATGGCATCTTACATATTTTTCCATAGATTACGGACAGCAATATTGCATTTTAGGTCTTGAATAATTCCACCTCTTTTTTGGATCTACCATAATACTGACTCGAATGAGTCTTCTACGATCATTTTCAGACTGAGCTGACTCGTCCAATTCACACAATGGACATCAAAATGGCAATTGGTTCACCTCAATGATACTGCATTCTATCTTCAGCGACCCGCTACAGTAATAATGCATCTTTTTCTTTTCATTATAAGCACGCGTTGCTTTAAAAATTAACCCTCAAACTTAAAAATTAACAAAAGCTCGTTGTCGAACAAAGCTTCACGGCATGAATTCCATTACAAAGTTAGTACAACATTGAGTAATTTTATAATCAAAGCGTGCAAAACCGACATCGTAAAGCTTTCAGGATGCTGGGAATCCCTAAAATAACAAAATAGAATTTCCGAGAGATGTGAGCTGGGATTCGAGGCGTGGCGGCCGGAAGTGGGCTGCGTTTGGACGGCCGGAACCTTGCGATCGCCACATCCGCGCCAGCGAGCGAATAAGTAATGCACTTATTATTATTATTCTTTGATATTGAAGGGGTTAATTTAAATGGAGTCTCTTTTGATTAGTTGTTAGATATGGAAGAAAACTTAATTGTGAAAAATCTAATATTTTTTTGGGTCTGTTTCCAGCATAAAGTTTACTTTAAACTTTTTTTCTAAACTTTAGTTCTGAAATTATTTTGGTATTGTCAGTTTGTTACTATTTTTAATCATTAACATTGGAATATTTCAGTTAGACCCATAAGAATACCTGTTGCAAAAAAAAAACTGACTATAACAATCAATCACAGTTAATTTACAATATTTTTTCCTAAATAATCACCACTCCACCAGCACAGGCAAGCTCGGGCCATCCAGCGCCAGGCACGGCTATCCATGGCCCATGGGCCACCCCACGTTAATTGATTCACCAGATAACACCGGAATGTCACTCGGTGAACGCGATCCATGTTTACGTCGCGACCTCTGTTGTTCAATGCGATGCGTGCGTTGCGATGACGAGTGCATTCTGGGTGTAATTGAAGAAAATGTTGACCTAAGATTTGATGGCAGATAGCCAGATTAATGTATTTAATATGCCTATGCATATAAAGCTTTGAAGTTGGATAGTCGAGCCCCAAGAGGTTGATTCACTAAATAATGCGGGAATGTTACTCGATGAACGTAATCCATCTTTGAACCGCATTTTCTGTTATTCAACGCGTTGCGTGCTCCGTTATGCTTGTTATTGAAGATAATGGTGCACTGCTGATGATTTCATAGAAGATAAGAAGATTAGAAATTGCTATATGGGCTAGTTATCGCCTACGACTTCGTCTGTGTGTATTTCGTATTTCATAATTTTCTAATACATACGAGTACATCCAGGATAAAAAGTAGCCTACGTATGTTTGGCTCCAGGCTACCTATCTGACAATCTTTTTAACGATCGGTTCAGTGGTTAAGGCGTGTAACAGGCAGACAGAGTTACTTTTGTATTTATAATATTAGGATGGACAAAAATAGAGTTACCTACTCAATTAATCAAACAAAGTCTTAGACAAAACCTTAATATTATTTACGTAGAGATCCATGCAAGCATAACCGTCAAAACGAATCTATTAATCATTATTTTTCAAGGGATTCGGAATCCCATTACACCGTTACAAGACCCTCTAGAACGATCGATGTACCAGGAGAGCATAAAACAATGCCCCTAGTAATTTACGAGTTCAACTTGCCTCGGACCTCTCTTTACGAGGCAGTAGGTACATCTCCTGTTGATAATGCCTCGCCTCTTAAAATGAGCATTAAGATTAAGGGAAATGTTATTGGGGTGTAACAACGAAGTGAATTTTTTATATTTTGATTTTAAGGTAAAATCTGGTGGTGTTGTTAAACTTTGGTATTTGTGTTTGGATAGTAGTTTTTTTAACCGACTTCAAAGAGGAGGAGGTTCTAAATTCAACTGTATTTTTAATTGCAATCGGAATCGTTGATTGAAATCTAAAATTTTAATAGATAGGGTAGGTAATTATTTTTCACTCTGTACTGTTTTTTTGGAAAAAAATAAAGCCACCAGATGTGGGTAGTAGGTAGATAGTTATAAATAAGAAATTGAATTTAGTCTGACGCCAAAATAGGTTGTCTTCGTTTTTTGAAATAATATTATACAAATACAACACAAATCTCATGCCTCCCACACTCTCTCAAACAATTTCGTAATTCAAAAAACAATTGAAAAATGGTATTTCAATTTCGCCATAGGCGTTCGAAATATAAATTAAAATTAGGATGGGTGGCGTGTAATTCCGCAATAAAACGCAGCTGCGCACCAATCGGATGACGATCTTGATAAACGAGCACCGTGAGATTGCACTCTTGCTCAGAGCCTGGTGGAAAGTGGAAACTTATTTCAAAATAGGTATTTTTCATATATTTTTTTCGCAGGATTAGATTTCTTTAAAAGTAATGCGCAAGTAAGATATATAGGATAATAGAGAAATCCCCTTAACATCGGAAAATCTTTAGATCTATCTCTAGATCTTTAGTATTGGTACCTGTAAGTATTTGTATTTGATACATATACACAAAAACAGGTACCAATACTCACGGGTCGATCGATCAGGTTAAGCTATGCTTGCCACGGTTGTTCCGTGGATGGGTGACCATCTTTACATATCAAGACCCCTCCGTGCCTTGGAAAGCACGCTAAGCCGTTGGTCCCGGCTGTCATTCGTGGTTCTTTGACAGTCGTTACGGGTCGTCAGAAGCCCGAAAGTCTGGCAACCAGTTTTACTCGTACCAAGGAGTTTCGTATTACCCAGTGACTAGGTTGTGGCGGTCAGATAGGCAGTCGCTCCATGTAAAATATTGGTACTCAGCTGCATCCGGTTACACTCAATCAAAATCAAAAGTGATTTATTAAAATTAGGCTGAGAATCAGCACTTTTCGAGCGTCAAAATTACAAAAATAAGCCGACCCCAATACAGTTGGGAAAGGCGAGGCAGATGATATATTTTGGGTATATTTGCATTTGTGTTACCTCTATTGGTATATTGGCATTATTTCCATAAATAATTAGTAAATTCTAAAGTGAAGTTAAGAAAAAAACAACTGTTTCCAATTCATATTTACCACAACTTGGTTTCTAGTCCGCACAACTGTGGCGTTGAAGTTCATTCAACATCGACGGCTCTGTCAATTAATTCGGTCGACCCCAAGAGTTACATTAACGTTTCAGTCAATACCGTATTCGAACTAAGTATATTTGAAATTGAAATGCTTTTAAAGAGCGTTAAAGTCCTATGATAAAAGCATTTCAGTTCGTTTGGCTAAAAACTTTACCGCAACTTTACAAGATAACAAGATCGCCAAGTCATCGCTCTTTAAGCATCGGACACTTTATGCTCGACAACTAAAGCTAATTTCATGGACACTATTATTTATTTAACGGATTCTAATTTAACGAACACTGTAGCAATCTAGGACCCTGTCGCAACCTACAAAATGACGACAGCACATAAAAAATACACGGCAATGACAGAATAGAAATAATTACTTCGTATCCCGGGCAAGGCAGCCGTTCAACTGAGAACGTACGCTGAAAAATATATCCATCCCATTTTATCGTATGGGGGTTACTGTGAGCGAGAAAGGGACAGTACCACGTTGCCTAAATAAAACATAACGGCTGAGAACACGAGCCATATTGCCTCGGTGGAAAAGTTTTAAAAAGTTTTCTTTGCGGACCCATTACAAGTACGTCGACTTTGTATGTGTGAGTTCGCTCGATACAAGCGGTCGATGGTCCTGTGATATGTATGTGAGAAGACACGTTTGTGAAGAATATTATGTTAAAACATGAGGATTTCTTGAACAAAATCAATAACTTTTACACCCACTGGAAGTTGAGTGAATGAGGAGATTCTAGGAAAGCCTTTGATTATTACTTAATTCTGTTTAAGTAACTGTTTACATTAAGTACCAAGGTTATTTAAAACAGAAGTATCTCTTGTATAAGAGTAAATCACTCTTAGATAATACAAACTTCTGCCAAAGACAACAGCGAACAACCTATATTATACTTAGGTATTCATCTTCACTTCTTAGAAGCCTGCTTGCTACCAAGAATAAAGTACCCTGAAGTACAAAGTCTACATTCACGCTGATTAAATTTCTCTATATTCATAAGACCTAAATCGTCGCATGCATTATTAAGATAATACATGCGACGCTAACGTATTTTTATTTTTAATTTTAATCCATTGAAAACGTGACCTCCAACAGGAGTATGTGTGAGTAAGTGGCCCTGGTTCACGCACACAGGCAAGCCACTGTGTACACAACGAAAGTAGGTTTATTTCCATGAAAAAGTTTTGAAAATCGATGGCTTTAGCTCCTACGCTCGGAAAGTTTTGCGCCATATAACCATAAATACAGTGTACGCCCGTGTTTTGCTCGCTGTAGACATCGACCTACTGGTATTTTCTTCTAATAATTTGCAAAATACTGTATTATGAACATTTTTGTACAGGAATGTTACTTTTTGCGTGTTATTACACCATCTTTTCCTCTCGTTTTTTGATAGGCACGTGGATGGAAACATGGAAGGTGTGGTTAAACACGTTTTTGATTGCGTTATGTTGCTGTGATTACGTTATAACTGTAAGGGAAAATTGTGAAAAAGTTCTCTCTGCTCGGTTTTGCAATTCTTTAGAAAACGATTGTGTAATTATTACAAGAATACTGAAATTTCGAAAACGTTTTTAACCGAAATGTTTGTGTAAAGCCGTATGTTTTACAAGCGAAACGTGTACGAAAGTTAGTAGTCAAGGTTATTTTACACACCTGTGATGGATACAGACCGAATTTCACCACTTTATTATTTTTTTCAGCTGTAGTCCCATTTTACAGAACCTGACTCATGACTCAAGCATTACTTAGAACTAGTTTCAACCAATCAAATAGTTCTAAACTAGTTTAAAATTATGCTTGAGTCTTGGGTGAGGGACTGTTAAAAACTCAAATCGAAAAATATTGCACCTCGGAATCATTGTCAGGCCCACCATTTTAACTTAAATAATACTATTTTCCAGAAAATACCCCAAAGATTTAAACAGAGGGTTATAAATATCCTAAGAATAAATACCCCGGATAACCGTACGGCGCATGACGCATTGTTGCGGGTAGCACCATCTTGAAAATATCGCTTTGATATATTATTGTTTATAAATAATGACTGCTAGACCCTCTTAATTTAATTGTGGCGTATCCCTGAAGCTTATTAACCGTCCGGTTAATATTTCCTTATTGGGTTGTAATTAATTTTGTTAGGCAGGTGCTGTGCCCGGAGCCGTTCGGGCCACCTTAAACGGCTATTATCTACCGCATTATTTTGTCGTGGCCAATTTGTTTGAGGCCTTTGACGGTTGTAACGAACAGTTAATTAAGTTCGATGAGATGCTCGATTGTTTAAGAAAGGATTTTGTTTATAAGAAAATGGTTTAATAAGGGATTGGTAAAGAGGATTGCTGGATTGAAAATGATTGTATGCCGGTGTTCAATCGTTCAATGTTTGTTTATTAAATGGGGTTTTGTTTCTAAAGTCGTTGGCGGGCTTCATGTGCTTTTGATTGTGGGTTTCTTTATATTATGGAAAATCATGAGAATGGTCATGATATTTACTTCTTAGTAAGACTTGCTTAGATATATTTAAGCGTTCAAGTCAAGACTTGATTAATTGAAACTAAACTGCGAAGATTTCGACAGAGAAAGCCATGTCGCATTTCACAGTCAGCTGGTATATAACTAGGTAAGCAACAAACTTTCCGAAAAAAAAACAACAGATAAATTAAACAGCAACCCAACACAACCCGCCAGCCAATTACCAATTACACTCCGCACAATTACAAACTATGACTCAGCACAGCCAAACAGTAGTCCAAGTTGTGTCCAAGGTCAAATTAGCGCCATGACCCCCAACTGCACCCTCAGTCCGCTGGTCCAAGTAGTTTACGAACAACTGCCATAACTCCGCAGGTTCTGAAACTGGGTGACGGACTAAGCGGCCGGGCCGTTGACTCCGAGAAAAAGTTCCCTTTAAATATCCACAAGTTTAGTTTAGCAACTCAAATTTAGTTTGGTAACAAACAGAACAAACAACAAGTCGCAACAAATCCGGCGAAGTTGCGCGCGAGTCGGTTCAAGTTCAGTTCGAAGTGAACTCGTGATGCGCACGTGGGGGAGGAATGTGTGACGGATGTGTGCGTGTCAATGGGAAGGTTAAAAAAGTTTTAAAAGTAAAGTAGAACTTTTAAATACTTAATATTTATAGCTTAATTCTAAACATAAATTAAGCAACTATTAGTATTTCATACAAAAATTTAATAAAGTTACACTAACCTTCATTTTTATAATAGTTATACATAAAATATGAAAGTTGTCAAACTGCCTGGAATATGTTCAAAGTTAATAGTGTTATGAATCGAAAACTCACGTGTGAACATACGTAGTACTTTTTAAATAGTTAAAAAATATAAAAGAAACGACTTCATAACTGTGCAGCTGCATATACCATTAAATAAAGTATTTATATTACATACTTCGACTACCTACCTACATTTACGTAGTTTCTTTGCTACGCTCAACGTAGGTTATCCGGGTCGTAGCCGCGGAGCTACGGGCTACGACGTAGGCGGTGCCAAAAGCTAGCCGCTACTTTGCTACGCCGGGGTGTGAGGCATCGTATCGATTGCCTCCCCTGTACCCTTAACATGACCTAACTAATTTTATGACCTTTTAGGATAATGTGTATTGCTTTATTGCGTTTTAAAGAAGGATACGGGTAAATAAAAATTATATGTCTTAAAGACATAACTAAAATAATCCATCATTTTGGCGATTAAACTATTAAAATGTACTTGAAGAAATAATTACAGAAACCGTAATATTTTTATACATAACTGAAATAAAAAACATCGTAATAAAAATCGTGTCCGCATTACGTAACTGTGCATATCCCGTCTCCGACCGGCCACATCCTTGCGTCGGAGACAAAGTCCTGTACAGGACTGGCGCGTCGCCTCTGCGGTGTGCATACCGCGCATGCGTCCCCCCTGCTCCCGCCGCCCCCTACCCGCAACACGGAAAACTTTTCCCCGACATAGCTATAACTACGCGCTTCACCCGTCGGCAACACTTTTTGCCCCCACCGGTGGGTTGGGGGTGGCAAAAGTTTTGCCAGCCCGGTTCGGTACTCCGTACACATCGCTCTTCCACTTTTTCCTGTATATTGAAATGGAGGTGCGGAGAAAAGAGTAGAATTTAGAAGCTGTCGTACAAATTTTAATGAGGAGTGAGAAGGTGAATGGTATTTCGTGTAACGAGCACCGCGGCCGTTGTATGGACGTTTTAATATTTCAATACATGCCGAAGTTGCGACACGGAACGTACAATTTGACAAAACGGGAGCCTCACAATGAAGATGTCATTTAGATTTCACATGTCAAATTATAATAGGTAATTTACAGAGTAACAATTTCTATCACAAATTGATTAAAGTTGAGGCGAATGATCTCGGTTGCTAGTAATAAGTTATGTATGAGAGCTTACCTCAGATAATTGCAGATGACCGTCGTCCGGCGGTCACCTAGTTAACGCTAATCACAATTAGGCGAGCCACCACTTCATCACAGCTATTCGATAACAAGGATCCTCGGTGAATGATTAATAACTAGAACCGCGGTGTGTTTGCATTCGGACGGTCCGCGTCCGTCGGCGAGAGTAACAAACTTATGAATAATATGCCGCATAAATTGAGCGTGACTTAAGGATGAATCGATTTTCTTGAGCCGTCGCTACACGGCTGCTATCCTACCATCTCGATTAATTGCATGGGTAATTTAAAGAGGAGCCGTCAGCAGTACATATTTGAGGTCTGGGAGTACATTCATCACAGGCCGGGTTGCAACGTCTGACCCTACGTTATCTTGCAGGAGCAGTGACGCGACCCAAACCTCTTGGTGACTGATGACTCGCCTTAATTAAATTTTATGAACTATCTTTCTGTTGGTCCACTGTTTGTTAGTGCAATTAGCGAAACTCTGTTTATACTTTGATAATATCTGACGGTATTTGCAACGTATATATGTCCCAACTTATTATTCACTATACCCTATAATGCAACTGCATTTAGCTAAACAAAGTCGTCACCACACGACACATCTAATTTTACTGCAGCTTCACTGTTGAAAAAGTTTTCATAATACACATCGCCAGTAATGGAATGACAGTCCTAATTCACGGTAGGTTTAGTTAACGTCTAAAGCAACTTTACAATTCTAACGTAGTTGCATATTCTGTCCACCTGAAAACCGCCGACGAACTCCGACGTCGGCCACATCCAAAATTCAAGGTATAAAGACAGACACAGGCACATGTCTGACAGATGTACTCAGTTCCTGATGTGTGTGAATCAAAGACTAGGATTTGGTTCCAGAATTAGAGCGGGATATTACTGCCGGGCGGGCCTTAAATAAACAACCGCTATGAGGCTATGTTTGCACCGAGTTTTGTGTACGAAATTTAAATGGAGCTGCTATGGACTCTGTGTGAATAAGTTGATTACAATGTATGGGATTCTCTTAATGTGTTACAAGTTTGGTATTATAAATAAACTTGTATATGAGAATGTTTAAAAGTACCTATCTAAAGTCATCTCTGACTTGTAGTGAAAATGTAATAACGTAAATATATTTATCGACTCCTACATAATCGATCACTTTTATTCCGAATTTACCGCCAGACGCGTACGAGCACCATTTAAAAAGTTACAACAGTTGAATTTCGAAAATAGAATACGATGTTCAAACTTTGCTTTCAACCAGTTTGAGTAAAAACCATTAGTTATACATCGAATGGGACGCACCAATAAAATTATTTCCAATCGATGTTTTGGATTCAATTTTCTTCTAATTAAAATTTATAGGAGTTCGACTTCTGTCGACGTCAATTTTTAACGAATGGCAATAAAAGTCACGAAAGTCTAGACGATTTTACGTGTATGGTTTTCTAACTTTTACAATAAAGTGCTATTTTTATTCCAGTGGAATAAAAAATATTCGAATAAAAAGCCTGTTCATAAAAATGGATGTTTGTTTTTTGAGTAATAAATAAGTTTGTCAGACGTCAGTCATGTCCGTTTAGTGTTGTAAAACAAAACAAAAGAATGTAGCGACATTTAGTTCAAGACAGGGCGATAACTCAGACGCCGCGCGTAGCCACTCGCACAGATTTATCGGTGCAATTGACAAAGTGGCAAATGGCCCATTAGAAATTAGGAGTTCCTCGAGAAACGCGCTATGGAAAAATGTACAGCAATATTTCCCCTGTGTAAGCAAAATTGCAAGCAATAAATAATATCCGGGTGTTCTTATGTCACTTGTGCAAAGTTAATTTGAAAAAGGTTTTTAAAGGAACTGGAAATTTATTTTTGGTCTGGACTTTTTGTGTAAGTTCGTAAGTTGATAATTTTTTAGGTTTATCTTTACGCACTAATGCATAAAGCTTTGACAGGAGATAAAAACTATGAACTTCTTTTAGGGTATCTGTTCAAAACTGCTACAGAAATTGCTCTCATTTCTTTATCCAATTTCCTAAGTCTTTAGATTACTTTAGATAATAACCTGAAGTAGGTAAACCACCCGCTACATTAAAAACCTTTTATACCAACATTTCGCATAAACACCGCATTTTAACCAATAAACCGAATAATCGTCCAATAAAAATAAACAGATAATCGAATACAATAATCGTAATAATCGAATAGAGGGAACTAATTCCATGAATGTTTTCAGTCGATAGCTTACGACATGTTTATCGTCATTGAGTAATAAAAACGAGTCTAATGACTCGGGAACTCGGCTCTGCCGGGATTGTCTCTCTATATCATATATGGGTCAATAAAATTTTATGTTCAGTTAAACTTTGTTAAACGCTTCGTATTTTTCTGAGGGAATTAGGAGCCTTTTGTTTTTCTATACCTTTACCCTGAAAATAATACCTTCCTATTGTTTTTTTTTAATATTTCGCCTATACATTTACGTAGAATCCTACTAATATTATAAACGCGAAAGTTTTTATGTATAGATGGATGGATGTTTAACTTGTTACACTTTCACGCAAAAACTACAGAACGGATTTGGATGAAATTTGGCACACAAATGGTTTATAACCAGGATTAACACATAGAATACTTTTTATCTCGATATTCCCACGGGATCAAAACTTATGCGGGTGAAACCGCGGGGCGCAGCTAGTCGGATATAAGTTGTATAATAACATAGGAATTGCATCCGGTTAGACTGGAAGCTGACACTAACATAGTTGGGAAAAGGCTAGGCAGATGATGATGATGAATAACGTAGGTATTGCACCTTTAGATATGTTCACGTGTTTTATTGTAGGTAATCCAGGACCAATATAACTTTGACAAAACTTTATTCATATGAGTAGGTACCATGAAGCGAAATATTTCATGCAACGAAATACACAATGTGAATAACAACGGATTTTACCTACATGAGCTCATGTTTCGTTTTATTTAGTAGTGAAACTGTGACACGGCGTTACAATAAAACAGCATAAATGCACATACTCCGACAAATTCGAATAACTTCATCATTCGCAGTACAACTTGTTTATTATTCGAAATTTTCTCACCTCTAAAATGCAAAGATTAATATAGCAAAAGCATGTCACCTCTATTTCAACGGTGTAGGGTTCTAAATACAATTTTGAGAAAGGAACACTCGTGGTTTCTTTTTTAAAATGGTATGCAAACACATCAGCGGGTGTTCAGTATAAAAAGATTATCTAGTAAGAGCGGAAACAAGTAAACAGATTATAAAAAAGACGTTCCGTTCCCACTGCGACCCCTCCGGCTGTATTCATACGGTACTGAAAATGTCTTTGTATAAAAATATACTTTTTGGGGATGTTGTTTTAAGTTAGTGTTTTGAGCTAATGTTTGTCTCGGTTTTTGTGTTGGGTGATTCATTTAAGTATATAATAACCTAATGTAAGTTTAAGTGGTTGTACTTTTTTTGGGGAAAAATTTGGGAATACTGGGTTATAAACAGTTAAACCAGTTTACTCAAGCTGTTAAGTTTTGACGACAGCCGCCTGCGCCAAATTCTTTGACAATTAGATTTAGCCAAAAGGGACGCAAGGTAACGCCTTTGACCTATTCATCATAACATCCATATCTCTAAACAATATCCACCAACAAAAAACCTCACTATCCCACTTTTCCAACAGCCCGGCTAGGTCCCTTGAACACAGTTTCCCCTTTAAAACCTTCTTTTTGTCTCCACTATCTGTCCGGTCCCGCGGGTGCAATGCGTCGGTGTCTCACTGTAGCCCTCCCCTGGAGGACTACCCCACCCCGCATGCCCCGCGCAGTCGTGCGTGTCGATAAAAAATAATTGCTTCCGTCACCCTGAATTACAATACAAATAGAGGTTTCTTCGAATAATTTTCTGAGGTAAGATATATATTATTCGATTTTTTTTTGTTATTTCCGTGGTTGATTTCGGTCCTCAATGGTATGGTATATGACGTTACGGATTTTAAATATACATATCTTAAAGGAGGCCACATATATCAAGGCCGTAGCAGAATCGTGACACACACAAAGCAGACACAGAAGCTTCGTCGCCGGCCCGGACACGGACGTGTCTGACCGACTTCATATAAAATGAACACACCGATATTTTTTTGAGTCCCAGGCAGAGCACGGTCCGTCCACGTCCAGCCAGTCTATTCTGTAAAACTCTCACCGTGAAGTAAGTGGTCTTTCCATTTGATGCTAGGGATTGACACTATTGACAGATGACTTCACCTAAGTTTTTACGCTGATATTTTTATGAAATAGATCAGCTATCCTCGGCCCTTATATGTGTGGATTGATCTTAAGGTTTAAGCATTGGTCCTAGAAGATACTTAAATCATCTGTAGGTAGAGTCACGAGCAAAAGTATGTACATATACACTAGGCTTTATTAAAAAACGATTCACTCCTTTATTTTTTAATGAAATTTTATGTTGTTATTGGTTTATGTATTGGTTTCGGTGCTCGATTGGTGCTCGAGACTGTACACTGATTACACTGCACAACTTCATCTAGCTAGGTCAGACAGGACCCAGAATGAAAACCGACTTCACGATGCTATAGGGCTTAAAAATGTAGTAACCCAAAATAAAAACAGTTGAAAATATTCCCTTTGTCCTATCATTTAAGTATGTAACTATGTAGTTTAGTATTTTGCATAATCTTCCCCAGACTTCCCAGAAAATTTAATATTTACTAAAATACCTAAGCAAGCCGTACGACATTAACATCTTAAGTGGAAGTTCTGAACAGTTAATCTGCGTTCATTCTCGATTTGCTTCGAATGAAGGCGCTATCGACTGGACGGCTCACAATAGATGCACTGGACCGACGAGTTCCAATAGCTGATCTGGTTTTATATTGCATTTGCTATGCGCTTGCGTTGTAGAAATTGAATAGTATTCTTGTATGAATAAGATCTCTGTATCATAGAAAACTAAATATGAATAGGAATATACTTCAATTGTAATCGTCTAAGTAAAGAAAGTCGTAGCATTTATTTTAATGGGGCACATAAAAATCGCTTTTGAACGTCAAAAATTACAATAAAATAGAATTGATTCTAGTCGCACCTTCCAAAAGGTAGTTTTCGTGTGGAGAAGAATGAGCAAGAAACTCCACCGTTACTCTTTTAAGTTAAGGTTAAAAGTTTTAAGTAAAACTATCAGTCATGTTTTTATCGACTGTCAATACTCAATCGCTATTCATTTTTATGTTCACGAAAATGCAAAAGGACTTTGACGGTTATCTGAAGCTCAGTCATGCTCAATGTGCCTACATTAAAATCGATTTTAAAATATCAATACGAATTCCATTAACAAATTGCAAAAATACCAAAACAAAAGCGTAATCAAGATGAAACCCAAGTTTTCTAAGTAATCGTCTTAGTTTCGAACAAATAAGGCAGGGAACACACGTGAGGGCTTCCATTCAACAAGTCAGGCATTGTGGGGACGATCAATCATAATCACAGGCACTTTCAGGCTCTTTCACGTCGACTAATGGTCCACGAAATGCGTTTAAAATCTGCGAGTGTGAACGCATTGGAAGGTAACCGCTCGGAAAGGCACAAAGCCGGTGTGGGATTGATCCATCATGTGTCCTCACCTCAAACGATACGGTTTTGAAATTTGACGTTTTATTTTCCGGCTTCGAATGTCTTTTCTTTTTTTTTCATAAACGGTTCTGTTTTTGAATCATCGATTTGTTAAATGTATATTATTAGAATATATTTTTTTATTCGATTAATTCTTATTTGAATACAATTCGGTGAGTAGGTTGTGTGTGACCTTCTCTATATGACAATTTTTCACAACATACACATGCATTTCAAAACACGACATTATGTCGTGACATAATGTCGTGTTTTGAAATGCATGTGTATGTTGCCATATACCATATACCATAATTCCTTTGCCACATAAAAAAATAGTATTCTAAAAAGAATTTTTAATTTAACAATCTTTGACAGCGCCACGCCAATCACTCGACGGGCGGCTCCATTGTACTCTGTTCTGTTATTTTAATTTTTTCCCCGCACAGGAATGTCTTTGAGACTTCAAATGACGCGTGTAATATGGAGGTCTGTGTTCGTTTGATGTAGAAAGATTAGGCCATTTGTGATGAGTATTTTTCACTGAAATAAAAGCGAACAATGGGTGCGTCGATAAGCTACGGATCCCCTCTGCGGTCTGCTCTGTTCACAGTGGCTTTTTTGATGTGGCCACTCTGCTTTATAATGTTTAATTCGCTTTGATTTTGCATTGAGGTTTTCTTTTTGGAATATTTGTGAAGTTTTTTTATTTAAGTGGTTGGAATATTTCAAGTTATTTTTATCTTATTTGAATTTGTGTTATTGTTTATTTGGTGTATCTACTGTATCAGAAAGAGGGTTTAACTTTTGGTCTCATAAAATACAGCCAATCTATTCTATAAAAAACTCACCGTGAAAAGTTAGGTGAAGTAAAGAGTGGCCAGTCAATAGTGTCAATCCCTATCATCCGCCGATCTATTCTGTAAAACATCTCACCGTTAAAAATGTGAAGTGAGCTTAAAGTGAGCTTTTAACAGTGGCAATCCCTAACATCAGGTGGAATGACAGGTCACTTTGCCTACGTTTACACGGTGAGATTTTTACAGAGTAGCCGGCTGTTCTCATAATGCTATTTATGAACTCTAAAATAGTCCTACTTTTAAATAATATAACTACACGAAAACAAAACACAACGCTACCAGAAATAATTATCTCATAACGAACCAGTCACCGGCCACACGTCCAAGACAGCGAAACTGTCCGCTCCAATACTACGGACACTAAACAGAAAATTCCATTGCGCCAAAGTTTTGATTGTCCCCGGCAGATGGCATTCTTGCCGACACATTCCCGGGGTCACTGAAGAGTGTACGTTTTATTGTAGTCATATCGCAAGACGGAACGCTTGGGATGACCAGTGCTGGTGGAGTAGAAAATTATGTTTTTCTAAAGAAACATACTCTGAAGTTTTTCATAGTGGAGATGGGTGTAAGATGGAGCTTCGTGGTCAATGTTTCAATCTATAAACTTAAAAGTACTATTCATAAAGTGAAGATACACAAGCAGTTTAATTAAAATTTTGGCAAAATATTTATTAGATCACTTGAAAGCCGATGGAAATTTAGTCAAAATTGGATATTGAAAACAATTTATTTTGACAAATATACAAGCCAACACTTAAATATATATGTTATGTGCAAGTATTTATAAAAAAGAGGATAGCTCATTGGACATACAAAAGAGGAGTGGAAAAAGTGCCCAAAAGGCTGCCAGCATTGCCACGTTGGATGGCAATGCTGATTTATTGTGCAAACTATAGGACAGCCTTCCAGTTACTTGAAGAGTAAAAATTTGGTCTTATTTAAATATCACAAACAGAACAACATAAAACTACTAAAATCTATAACAAAATGACATTAAACCCTCCCCGCTCACATCTCAATTTAACCAACAAATTGCCAACGTAAACAATAGGAGCAAATGCAACTTCCGACCCTCGGTCATTTTTATCCCTCACTAATTGTAATTTCATTGATAACACAGTTTACAGTTTGACCGGTCCATTAGTCCGAAACAAGGTGCCGTCCGGCCTTACGGTTGTATTTATAACCTTTAGTATAGTTGCGGCAATAATTTCATTAGCGAGGCAGAACTAGAGGCCGGACAAGACAAATGGTACCCATTAGGCCCCTAACGACTGCCCCCGTCAGCCCCTGAACTTTTAACGACGAGAATCAAAGTAAATACGAAACGTTATCTTGCCGATTTGGCGATCATAACTGGCAAGGGTTGCTAATAGGATGTACGCAGGTAGATTGTATCAGTTTTAATTGATGCTTAATGCACGATTTAGTGACCCTTAGCTAGACTTATCGGACTTTGATTTTGGACTGTCAATTGGCAAAGGCTATTTGTGACCCTCGCTAATACTGCAGCATTCATTGTTATTGGTAACTCAGAATCCACTAGCTTACCATCAAAACGATTTTAATGATGTCCCTTAGCTTTTTTTATTTAGCTCTTCTTAATTTGTAAGAATAGCTTAATTTCAAAATATGTTTAGATAACTATAATATTTTTTTTGAGAATTGTAATATATGGTCAGTAGATTGAGCGTTTTACTTCTTTTCTTCACAATAAAAACATAGTAACTCCTTATAAACGGAGCCCTCAATTTTATTCAACTCTTAGTGCAGCCTCTCACGGGACGAGGCCGCCAAATCAGTCGCATTCGAAGCCGCCTCGCCACTCACACGTTATTGTGTGCGGCCGTCATTAAGGGCCATTCGTAGCCAGCAACTTCTTCTATGTGGAGCTAAGAATGACGGCAGTAACAAATGTGACCAGCTGTCTTGTTTGTTTTGTGGTAATAGCAGAGCATGTGCCTTGTGTTGTACTTGATTAGGGGTCATTTTGACCAATAGAAAGAATTAAGAAAGGAAAAATACATTTATTTAGCACAGACTAAAAGACACACAATACAATACACCAGATACATACATCAGATAAAAACAAAAAAAATAAAAAACAAATAGAAAGTACAAAGACCGATGTAAGAAAATAGCAGGAAAGTGTGCCTCATGGCTGCACAAACAAGGCCCAGTTCAGCAAAAATCCCAGACAATAGTGCCCGACGCTGGTTTTCAAGTGAACCTGATGTGTGAGGTGACGGATGTAAATCAGTTTTACACTGCAACGTGACGTGTGTATGTATACTTAAATAAGATAAATGCGGGTCAGATAAAAATAGTAACGAATTAGTACATAAATAGTGTGAGTTGAGTAATATTGCAAAAATAAACCAAAAATTACTGACAAATATAATGAGACGGCCGCGTGCTAGACCTTCGTTAATATGTAAATAAATTCTTCGAAACGACTCAGAACAGCATAATATGAGAAATGTGTTGTATTTTGTTGCACATACAGCTGGTTTATAACATCACATCACGCCTGTAACCCCTGAAGGATTAGGCAAATGTTTAAAAAAAAAATATTTATTTAATCCATAATGTTAGTTTTATATTCACATAACACCTGCCAAACTGCAAATCAATTTGTCGGCAGTAGGTTCTCGTGGATTTTGCACGAGTTTTTGCTTGACTAAACATTAAGGATTAAATAAAAGTTAGAAAAATTAAGACTAAAACCATGGTTCTGTAGGCAAAGATTCCGCATGTAAATACAGAGCAGTTACCCCCACAACCATAGATTCTACAACCATACTCACTACACTCGTGCCAATGTGTATCTGTAGTATACCCAAATTTCGCCAGTAATGTTTAAGTACCATGTAACAGGGGGCGGTCCTATTTCCATTAACCGGGTACAGTTCCAGACTCCGGGCTTCTACTGACAAATTCCTGATGTTTTGATTGGGTTTTTACCCAATAACGCTTCACCCGACTCCATGCTCAGCAGTAGCGTTTGCAACCACTAGACCATCGACGCAGCTTGATTATATTCGATAGAAATTCACTTTTGAAACGTTTCATTAGTTAGATCACCAGTCAAACTATTATGTTACTTTAAAACCTTCGCATAATAGTCAAAACAACAAATAGCAACAATACTCTATTGCTTTCTGTGGAGGCTTGTAAATGGCTTGTCGTGATTTTTTTAAAATAATTATTTATTTATTTATTTTCACTTCAAGTCACAAACATCAGTGTAGCCCTGGCTCTTGTACTAGGAGGTCCTGTATCACAAGAGCCAGAATTACTTATTTTTACTTCTGTATTGTTTGTTAGCTGCAGGCCACCCAAACACAATAAAATAAAATATTCAAAATAATACGTCCTCCGATTCACCTCCTTCAAAATATCATTCGTTCAAAATGAACAGTGCGAAAAGTCAAGTCGGTACATAAAACATCACTCCATAATCCGAACCGTCAGACATAAGAGCACTAATACACGAAATAATGTTTATCAGAAGCAACAGTAACACGTGATCCCGTGAAGACGAGACCGAGGGCCGCGCTCATTACGCTCATTACCTCCATGATTCGTGTGCGAGGGGCCTAATAATGTACATGTGTTGATCGATTAGTGTTATTAAGGGAACATGTGTCTAGTAAGATGAGTGGTTGGCTTTGGTAGGTGCCCATAAGTATTGCGTTTATACGAAACTTTCGTATTTCTACTTGGGTTTCATTTGTAAAATGACTCTTTGTAATGTTTCTTGTACTGAATGTGATGGGATAACTTCTTTAAAGAACTTTCAGAACGTTACCGTGCAAAATTAATACTGTGTGTTTAGAATACATAGAAATAGGAAATAGGCATTAAGTAAATTATTTTGTAAGTTGTCTTGTTTACTAACAAATTACTAACGTCTTTTAACCTCACCTCACCCACCTTTGTCTAATATCTCCCGTGCCAAGGCTAGAAAAGGCTAAAATTGTACTAACTATCTTTACATTTTTGTTTTTTGGGTGTACTATTGACAACCCTACTAATGCCAACTATGTAAAAATGGTATAGACTGTGTGTCTGAAATAAAGTTTTTTTTTTGTTTAGATAATTATAAGAAATTATTAAGTGAAATTCGTTTAGTCTTTTAAGCCCGTGGGTTACCTACGGGACATATAACATTCGCGATCTTATGTGCTTTTCCTTAGGTGACAAAACTAATTATTTAATTGTTTAATGTAGGTAGAGCAAGTGAAATGAAAAGTTACATTCCTACAAACTCAAACTCAAATCATTTATTTCAACTAAACCAATTACAGGCACCTTTGAATTGTCAAAGGGTCAGTCAATCAGAAAGATGAAGCTAGTTGCCAATTCCAAAGCGTAGGTACTTATGGAGAAGAACGGGCAAGAAACTCCAAGGACACTCCTTTAAATCATAAAATTGTTACAAAATATTTGATTCCATCATTCGTGTTGTAATTATCCATGTGAGAGCGATATAGAAACACATGCACGTCTGGTATAGAAAACATAAAAACAATTCAGAAATTAAAATAAGCCGTGGCAGCTAAGAGATGACCAGTCCCTACTGACGGCGCCCGGTCACGAACATGACATATGGATCAGCACCATTCAGCTCAACAATTTTGAAGGGAACTTAATGATCCAACATACACGCCATCACCACATGCTTTTAATAGTGGGAATACACTATGTCAACATCGCAATAACACTATTTACAAGCTCATGTCAAGAGCACCAACACATTGCCGAATAAAATCCCGCCCGGCCGAGATTAGGGTGGATGTTCATAAAACACGCGCGTTCATATTACGCGGAGTGTCCGCCAGTCAGTTCCGACAATTTGTTTCTACACCCTATACAGTTGATGAGTATAAGTTGTTATGTATACAGGTTGTTGAGAATGGTGGATCTAAATAAACAAAATGTATGTGATTTCTGAAGACCTTTGCTTAGCATTGGACGTTACTTGCTTATATTTCAGGACGTTCATTGAACCATCCTTTGAAATCATTTGGGACGTCGACTTATCTTTGTTTTATGTTTATTTTGTGTGTATTGTTGTTAATATGTGTTTTGACGAACTGTCTGCAAAAAAAATTAAAATACTAATAATTCATTTTTTTTTGCAGACAGAATGTAGGTGCCTTTGCTACTTTAGGCACTTTTTATGACAACTACAGTAAGAAAATGAACAGCCGATCTATTCTGCACAAATTTCATTGTGATAACTTAGATGAAGTGACTTTGAAGTTTAGTGTCATTCCACCTGATGCTAGTTATTGATACTATTCAGCTTACTTCAAGCTCACTTCACCTAAATAATCACTATTTATGAGATTTTGAATTGACCTTCAGCCTTTGTTATGCCCAAAAACCTAACTACCAGAATCTTCCAGGTAACTCTTGGCTCTATAACCTCATCCTGTAGATCCTTATATTTTATACAGCAGATATTGAAGTATCCTACTAATATTATAAACGTGAAAGTTTGTATTGATGGATGGATGGATGT
This sequence comes from Apamea epomidion, assembly GCA_947507525.1. Lineage (NCBI taxonomy): Eukaryota > Metazoa > Arthropoda > Insecta > Lepidoptera > Noctuidae > Apamea > Apamea epomidion. Next base: position 6,169,746 of record OX382234.1, read on the forward strand.
TTGTTACTCTTTCACGCAAAAACCACTGAACGGATTTGGATGATATTTGGCACACAGATGGTTTATAACTAGGATCAACATAAAGGGTACTTTTTATCCCGATATTCCCACGGGATCGAAACTTATGCGGGTGAAACCGCGGGGCGCAGCTAGTAGACCACAACGTAGCTATTTAGTTAACGAGACTCATCTCGTTACTGGCGCGGACATATTGAGTGGGACTGGGCTACTGTGATTCTTGTCAACAGAAGTTATTGTTTCATTAACGGCGAATGTTAAATAATAGAATATACTACTCTTTATTGTACACCATACAAATTACAGAACATAAATATATAACATTTTACAAAGGGTGACACAATGGGCTGTCTTGTCGCTAAGAGCGATCTTTTAAAGAACACGGTATATTTTGGTTTTTAGAAGATAAATAAATTGGTATGATGATACCTACTGAAGATCTTCTGTGAGTTATAGTTGCTGAACGATACACAATTTGGACTGCTTATAACATTTATTTATGAGCACCATTTTTATAAGTTTTAACAATATGGCGAAAGACGTTTAAAACTAAGTTACCGTTAGTATTCGTTCCCTCTCACCCAGAGGAGGCATGTGTCCCAGTAACGGGAGCATTTAGTATGCTTATGCTACGTTTTAAACCGTGTAGTGAGGCAAGGAAGAAAAAATACCTACAAAATAGAAACTTACAAGTAGAAAAAAAATAATAAGTTGCACAAAAATTAAAACAAGACAACACAACAGCCTGTCAAAAAGCTTAAAAAACATGCTTCACAAATCATTAACAATATCACTCGTACGGATCGAGGAGACGGGGGCTAAACAGAACACACAGCCTGCTACTTTTTATTAATTTACGAAATAAAGTTATAATCTTGTTAGCGGGCGCTCCTATTGTGTCGCGTTACCTGGACATTGTAATAGGATCAACTTATTAAACACTAAGTATACAAACATCAAAAGCGCTTTTGCAAAGCGAAAGAATGACGCTTTCGTTAAGAGGATTTCTATTTTAGCATTTTCATTATTTTATATACGAATATTTTTTAAACGTAATTCCTCTTTGTTTATGATCAGAAATATTGTTGTTATTTCATTACTTTCTGTTGATAATAATAAACGATTTATTAGGAGTATTAATATAAAACCTCTCTCGGAGTCGGTGTACCGAAAAGCAATAAACATGATAACATCGTTCTGCTATAATGGTTATGGGGCAAAATATTTGAGATCCATTTACCAAGGATATTAGCCGATAAAGAGGTGCTTGAAAGGCTATGGAGCTACCTTTCGGACCCCCTGGGAGGCTCTCAAGGAGCGAAGGAAGGTGTTGTGCCCCGTCCTAAATACGATCTAATTACGAAATAGTTTCTCTTCTTGATTTATAGATTAAGTTGAGAACGCCGGGCCGCACACGCGGCGCACTGGTATACCGCTGACATATTAAAATCCTTTCGCATGTGTGTGTTAACCGATACTGTATATATCTAATAACTTAAAATATATTTTGCTGAAGAAAAATTAAGATTTTAACCAATAAATATAGTCTTCAAAAAACGTACCTACATGTTCCAGATTACGTAAAAGTTAACTTTAAAATGCGTAATTAAATAAAAAATAAACTGCCTTATATTATTGGATTATCTTATTTATGGCTTCTGACAGACATTATTCGTACGTGTATCAATCAATGTATTGTGTGGTGCTACTATCACTAGTTCCATCTGTCAAAAAACGGTGTACCTAGGGTATAGTACTTTATATCGGAACTCCTCATTTTAACAGTTATAATTTTTGTCATCCTAAATATAGATTATTATGTACGTGACAAAGTTAATTTTCCTCGACTTTTCAACAGATTTTCAGAACCGACTTTACGACCAAATTACTTAAGAATATAATCCCAAATCAATATAACCAGAGCTTCATATAAGCGGCGGTATCGAGAGGTGTTAAAGGAAAGACGGGACAATCTCCGAGGCATTATCGGATTCCGCGGGTGCTCGGCCCACAATGGATGTTCTGGCCGATCCGAGCTTACTATGTGGGCCCACTGCTTTGTACCAAATCACTTCGCGTAGATTTATTACCCACTGTCTCCATTACCCCACTCTCCCCCGTATAAATTGTAGAATAAGTGTTTCCATATTTACTGGCGACGTCTTGCTAATCGCCGGAGCCTTCTGTTGCCAGTGTTGCCAGTGGTGAATAGTAATAATTAATCTGGTTGTCCGATGACGAATTTGAATAATTTATATCGGTAATTTATTGGTACGAGGTCCGCGGATCAAAATGAGGAGGAGGCACATGTGCCGCTACTGGAGGGATCGGAGAAACGAATTATTTTAGTGGGACAGAGTGACGCTTGAGATAATTAATGTGGAGATCTGTAACCATTATGTTCTAGGTACGGTGGCCTCCGGAAAACTAAAAAAATATATTACTTCGGGTTGTAGGTCGTTGGTTCGAACCCAGAAAAGCTTTACGTTGTGTAAATTATTCAATCACCACTGCTCTCGAAAACGATGGAACATCGTGAGGGAACCGGCATGTCCTAGAATGAAAAATTCGAAGACATGTGACCTCTACCAACCCGCACTGGCCCGCGTGGTGGATTACAGCCCACTACCTCTCGAAGAGAGGAGGCCTGTGTCCAAGCAGTGGGAACATTATACGCTGATTACATATGTACATATGTATGTACGCCGTCATTTTCGTCTGTTATCACCGCGTCACACGTAATTCTATTCAGCAATTCTCACCCCATGTTAACGATAACGTATTCAAAACAACCGGAATTGGGTCGTTTGGTCACGTCTAATCAATCGTCCGCATCGAGTGACCGTTGTTGGTCAAACCGACCGCGAGAACCTGATTACCAACCGATCGGACTGACCGATGACAGTTCACCGCTGGAATGTAATTACTATACCTTCTGTAGGTACATTTTACTAATGGCTCGGATTATTTGGACCCGACAACACCAAAGTGAATTTGTAATAAGACCCCCACAATCTCAAGAGTTGTGTCGGCCTCAATAATTTATTTACTTTGATGATGAAATGCGTGGAAGTTTCGAGTTTGTGACTGTATGAGTCAAATGGCGATCTGAATTTATTTGCAAATAATTTATGGGAACTAAAATTGGTTACCATAGTATTGTTTATAGATATTTACGCAATACCACAGGCAATACTCAAAAAAGCTCAAATATGTAGTTTATGTAGATAATATTCGTAATTGTGGGAGGGTGTGGCTTTGAAAAACTTTCGACTATTCCTATAAAAAACCTAATAGGTTCAAAAATGGTATAATAATTTGTAGGTCGTAGTACGTTCTTCCAAGTACACGCCTGTACTGGGGCGGCTGCTGCAGTGGCGGAAAAGCTCAAACGGAGAAAATATTTCAATCTTACTGGGAGTTATAGTTATAGTTAGTTCGAGCCGTTGGGGTTAAAACACTAGGGCCATGGGGTCCAAGTGCCCACTTGGTTCTTCGATACATCGCCGAGCGGTTGGTCGACTCTTCACGTGACCAGAGGGCTGGCCTTTTTTTTTGACCAAAGAATCAGCATCGCCATACAACGTGGCAATGCTGCCAGCGTTTTGGACACTTCTCCTGTTGACAGCGATGCGGACGAAGTTTTTGATGCCCTATGATTCTTTTCCCTCTTTTTTATAAACCTGTACATATTATTTATATTATTTGTAGGTACCGACTACTTATGTAGTTCATGGATTTTAAATACGGTACCTACTACGTAACACTTAATATAAAATAAAATAATCACTATAAAACAAGTCCCTCCAGTTCACAGGAACAACATTGTACGAGTACTTTTGCAGTAATTCATTTGCAGTAATAACGTAAGTGGTGGGATAAGTACCTCCCATTATCTACCATACACGTGCAGATGGATTCCTTGTTATAAATCCTCTGCTGGGGTAATATGTATGAAACATCTAGTGATTAATAAAACCGTATGACATTTGTATCCATGTTTATTTTGCTTTGTTTTTATTTTTTTTTATTTTGTACCCTTACTATATTGCTTTTCATTTCGTTTTCCTTTGTATGACTTTCGTGTAATGTATTTTGATTTATTTTACGGTTTTCGTCCTTTTCAATCTTAATATACCTACCTAGATTATAAGTGAATGTGTGGTCTGCTATTATTGAAAGCGCGTACTGGTATTTGTCTCAGTTTTTGTAAATATGCAGGTAATTGTGTAGCCTCTGTTGGAGATCCAATAAATAAATAAGAAAAATATAAGATATTTGAGATATTAAAAATTAAGATATAGATAAGTTTCAAGTGTAATATTTACGCAAATATGGAAATGAAACAGTTGGTCTATTCTATAGATTAGCAGTTCTGCTTCTTCCCTATACCTATATAATTATAATCGTCAATAGTAGGTAATTTGTCTGAGCTAAATTAAAGGAGACTTAAAATATTGAAGTTGTAAAACGTCTCAACTTTACATTGTCTCTAATCCACTTAATAGGTGTTTGACTTCAAATACGGCAAAACTTTATCATTTTCCACTCTAATTAGTATGTAGTTAATTAATGGCAAAATTTTTAAGTTTGCTTAGTAACTTTCAGAGTCCCCTTTCGGTAGCTAATCAGCGCGGTACGACAACACAGATGTGTACGACTGCTCAACTCACTTCATATACTTAATTAATTAAAAGAGTACTCGAGTTCGAGCCAGCTCCGGTGCCATTCCTGTTTACCTGCGCCAATGTTTGCACAACTAACGAACTACTTAATCATCATTTATTCGATTGCCAACGAAAAGTTACAAACTGTCCAATGAGTTCACATGAATATATTTCAGCAACCACGCCCAATTCGACTGTCCTTCATTATAAATAAATCAAAATTCCATTTTCATAACGTAATTTTCAAGACCCAATTTCAGCATTATCTGATTAAAATGGGTCCCCATATCCGAACAACCGACGGATAAGAAAATTGTATTAAACCTTATTAACCGGCTTAATGTGTAGGTGTTAAGTAAATTTGGATGTAATCGGGGTAAGCCTTTTTTCCGGGGTGGGGTTTGCGGAGCTGAGAAAAAATGCGCCGGGATTTATTGGCTTGTTACCGGGATTTAAAAAAAGGATCGTCGCAGACGGGCCGGTAAGGAAAGGAATGCGTCCCGGACTCCGGACTCCCGGCCTCCCATGCTCTCCGCGCGCGTTTGATGGTTTGAAAAAAGGGAACCCTTGATGCTCATTTTTGTGATCGTTTTGATTTTTCCTCTTTTTATTTATGTTGGCTGCTAATTTCTATTTCATTTGAGTTGTGAGTCATATTTGCTGCATGATTTGGACGGTTAACGGCAAGTCGGGAGTTTAAGGGGCTAGTGAACGATTATTTCAAGTGATCATTTTTTTCTGTTTGAGCATGGGTTGGGCTGTAGTCGCGAGAACAAATAGTACATTCCCTTATTTCTTAATCAGCTTGGGAACTACAGCAAAATTACCTTCGGCTGTGCTTTTAAGGACCATATTATCCCTATAACTAAAATCAAATTTCGTTTAGAAACATTTCATTTACACATCCGGTCAAAATATTTAAAGTCAATATCTGTATACATAGTAGGGTCGTTTATAAATTGTTTCAGACTGTAACTCGATTGCTCATCAAGTATTTTAAGTGACTCTTGCGATCCTCTTGAGACTCACTCGAAGCTTCTTAAATATTCACAAGCCGTGATTGTCGATCGCGTCTTTAGACTGACTGACGGTCGACTTTTTAGGTATCACTCAACCTTTGTAGGTGTAACTAAGCAAATAGGTACTATATCAGTCTTTTTTAGCGATTTTGTAAGTATTTGAAAGACTTAAGCCACTTGCGCCACAGGTTACTGAATGAGTAGCGCTGAAAGTATCTAAAATATATTTCTGTTTCTGTCAATCGTTTGAAGATGAAAGAGACATGCAGAATGATACTTTAAGTAGGTATGTTTAGTGCTAAACGCATTAAGCGTTTTGTGGTGCAAGGGAGCTTTAATGGACAAAATCTTATAAAATAAGTGATTGGCTTTTACCGACTTACAAAACTCTTACTCATACTACATTTGTTATTCGCTACAAAAAACTGTTACCTAATCAGTGTTTTGTCTCTTAATAACATGTCTTAGTTAGAGTATCTGTGCAGTGTGCAGCCTGTTCAGCCTACATACATAGATAAAACATATAACGCAAAAATCAAAAACAACAACCACCAAAAAACCAGCAAATTGAAAGCAAATAAACAATGTCGGAATACAGAAATCTCGTCGGTAACAATCATGAATATTTTATACTAAAAAAAGAACTGACTTTTTACTCCTTTTCCCTGCACGTGACGACTTCGGGCTGGCAGAAATAAATGAGCTAAATTAATAAGAGGGGGCGGTTAGTTACAATTACGTTTTTAAATGTAAGCAAGCCGGCTCCTTGTTACGATTTGATTTTTCTTGTGCGACACGCCATTTGTCGGTTCTACGACGGTGGAGAATAGAGTTGTATGTGGTTTTTTTTCTTTTGACGTGTTTTGAGCAATGTTTAACCGAAGGCAAGCGGTCGCGCGGTCGTTCACCAACACGGTAGCCCGATCAGGTGAAGGAATCATCGTCCTCTAAATTCTACACGGTGGTAAGGGATGCGCTGGACACCGTTGGAGGCGGATCATCCGCTCCAGATGCAACTCCGAAGCTGACTATGATCCCCAGACATGAGGGACCGACTACACAGAGAGAGAGCAATGTTTGAGAAAGATGCATGATTAGACGATTAGAGAATATTGATTATAGATTTTTCTTATTATTTATGGTTTCAACATATGATTTATTTAAGAAGACTGATAAGTTAAGTTTGTAAAGCTACATATCTCCTACTATTTGCTGTGCCCAGCAGGTAACCTGTAACAAAGTACACATTGTGGTGATTGAGTTTTGAGTTTCCGAGAGTGAAAAAGAAAAACAATAATTAATTATTTAGTATTTTCAAAAATTGAATACACACTAGCATAAAAAATCGAGATTCCCAGGACGGTTTTAAAATATTCAAAAATTTAAACTTATACAAGAACCCGTATACATTTCTTATCAAAGCATTTTTCTTCACCATTCGCATTTACATCCGTTTACAAATTCACCGTTATTAAGCTTTGATTTCGGGAATGCAAAGGGTTAGAAAATAAAAATCGCGACCCTCCCGCGAAAAATCGGGCTAAGGAGGGGGTAGAAAAAAAAAAGAAATACCGCGCGTTGTTTTCTAAAGACGAGGGTAACCAGGTAGCGAGCCAAATGAATTGCAAACAGCATTATTATTTCCTTCAGGAAGTCGTATATATTCCCGGGCGCCTTTATTTTAACGTTTCTTGCTTTATTCATTTTTTTTTTCTTACCCCTTTTTATTGCCGACAAGCTCGTAATATATTGTAAACGCACAGCGAGTGCCGGTTGTAAACAACTATTACAACTTAATAGGGAAGCGGGGTACCAGTTTATGGGGTATTATTTTTTATTAGTATTTTTTCGGTTTAAAATGATTTTAAATTTTTGTCGCTTATTTCAGAATTTGGATCCGAGAGAGAGAATCTTGGAGATTTTATTATATATATGTTTAAAATAATAAAAAGCCAAAAGATAAATTGTATAATTTTATTATAACAGTAGTTAAAAAAAGGGATGCTTACTGATAGAAAATTATATTGTTTTTTTTTTTTGCTGAAAATAATAATTTGGTAAACATAGTTTTACCAAAATAAAACCTAATAAGTACACCTTAACACAATACCTCTAAAACAGTATTAATATCCCAGTAATTAGGTCTAACAAAGGATCTAACCAGATAAGAACGCGTACATTTCTTGGGTGAATAGTTTTGCTCATAAAATCCGCTATAAAAGGGAGATAACGGCCGATTACGGCCTCTGTAACGGCACTCTAATAATGAATTGTCTTTAGTATAATGTCTGATCGTGATTGTACTACCAGCTATAAGGCTTTTGTTCTAGATTAATAGGATGAAATTCATAATTACTTAGTTAAATTATAGCTCACTGTGTAAACTGGTACCTTCTGTTTTTTACCGACGAAAACAGGAGAATGTTCTCAAGTTAACGCATTTTTTATATACTTTTAACTAACTATAATGTCCTTTATTTCATCTAAGTACTTATAAATTATATTTTTAAATATTTTTATAAATAAAAAGACTAAAAAAAACTTTTAAAATATAAAAAATTACTAACTATTATGTCGTTTATTTATTTAGTTCCTTATTTTATACATTTTTAAATATTAAAAAAAATAGAAAAGTTGTGTATCATTATTATTTATTTATTTCTAAACAAATTAACCTATTTTACAATTTGGTTTTAGCCACACAACGAATACCTTTCAGGGTATACTTACAGGGTTTAGTACATTTTGTAAGAAAATAAATGCATTTTTTTATAAAGTAATAAGTATTTAAAATGGCTGTTACGCGGACGTGGTATAAACGTACAGTGGTCGTGGCTGTAAACAAGAGCACATTTATTTATAGCAGTAACCTAGTTTTCAGCTGGTAGGTACATTTGTAAGGCTGCATTGAAATGTCACTCGACTCTACGTTCAAACCATATACTCGAACATAATTTATGTTGGAGTAAAAATATAGACAAACTAGCGTCGCCTGGGTAATACTCGGAAATTATCTCACGGTAACGAAATAATGAAATAAAATGTATCTTTTCTAGTAATCTAGATTATAAACTATCTGTGAGCCTAATATCATCCAAATCCGTTTAGCCGTTTTTACGTGATTGAATAACAAACATCCAACCATACAAACTTTCACACTTATAACATCACATTATAATATTATAGAAAGATGTCAATGAAAAATACTACCTTGTATAAACCACTACAGTTCGACTTACATACACATACGACATTTACACATGTACAAACAATATTCCGTGTATGCTATTAGTTATATCAGTCTCTACTGATATAACTAATAGCATACACGGTAATAAAGCAGCGAGTGGAGCCAATAAACGTAGATTATCGGGAGTTATGATGCGATTCACGTTAATGCGACATGACAACAGGCCCCGGGCTGCGATCCTGTGAGCGGTGCCAAAATAATGAAATAAAGTCACTTACGACGTTTTTGTAGATAACAATATATTTTTGGTGGAATTTTTGGCCGAATAAAATTTTGCAGTTGCGACGTTTTTTTCAATGGGCGTAAAATAAACTAGTTTCGAAAATAAAATAAATTTCAGAATACTTAATATTAATTTATATCGTATAAGTCGGTGTATTCATTCATTTCAGAAGTTTGAAGTTTTATTTTAAGTTTTGATAATTTTCCTAGTTTGAGAAAATCCCTGACATTTTTTCCTCAACAGGTTTAACTCAATCTTCACTGACCTTTGCTTAACTTTACAAAATCTGTCAAATATTAAGCTCTCTATTGTGTTTGATATCCAATTGATCCCCAGAAAGAATACGGGGAGGTCCTACCAGTGAGCAAACAGTTCGACATCGAGTCAATGTTGACTTTGCCTCGATCTCCCCTATTCGTACAGCGACCATAAATCGTATAAATAAATTACCTTTGTCAATCTCCAATGCTCTTATTTCTTTCGGAATGCAGTTAGTACCTATGTAGAAAAACGTTTATTTTCTTAGAAAAAAAAAATTAAGTACCTAATACTTACTCGTACTTTCGTACAAACAAATAATTAGCTCCTATGAAAAGACATTTGTGAGATTATTTTGTCTACATACTTTTTTATCTAAAATATTATTAAAAGCTAATATAACTGTTAACTGAAACTTATTCCTTAACATAAATACAATTCCAGCGATCCGCATCCCCTTCCAGTACGTAACAAAAAAGCACTACACTTTTTTGGGGTGAAACGGGGAAATAAAGATATGGTCCTGGTCGCAAACAGAACGATATGTTGACCGTGGGTCGTAAAAAACACGTTAACATCCATTCACGTTTATGTCCCCTATTTGCGCGTAACCACCGGCCAAGGGTTACAAAGTATCTGATTGCTCGAGCCTAGCGTGACCTTTTGTGTGTTTCGGCGGGAAAACTGAGGCAAATACCGAGACATTCTATTCCTTTTTAGTAGATTTCTGTTTCTGGAAAAAATTACAAAATGCATCTTTGTAATTTCATTTAACAGTAAAGAAAACATTTAAAAAAATATATACTTAAAGACTACTGCTGGTGCCCAATAATTCATCTGCGTGTATTTTATTTTCATAATTTGCCAATAGAAATATCCAGGGAGAAAAGTAGTTTATGACTTTTTATAAGTGCCAGGCTACCTATCTGTAAAATATCGTAACGACCGGTTATCTACAGAACCGATCGTTACGATATTTTCAACTGTATGTGGGTCTGTTACATTTTTTCACGCTTAAAGTAATTTAGCGTAAAAAAAGGTAACAGACCCACATACAGTGGTCTGTTTCTTACATGCCTATTTCATATGGAAGTATATAGGTACACAGGCAAAAATAGTATGTTTTTCAATGGCAATATTTTTGGTTGTCTTTCTAAGCGGCTCTAAGCTTGTTTCAACATGTATTTTTTATGGATTACTCTATTGGGAACACCTAAATCGTTCATAGTATTTGTATCCGATATAGTTTTTCTTCTATGAATGCCATACGAACAACTTTCCTCTACAAGATAAAGGAGAATTTTCGTATTCTCCCTACAGACGCTGTTACATTGCGTTTTATCTGAGGTGCTCAAAACAAAAGTTTCTTACAAGTTTTATCATGACTCCCCTAAGGAGAAGGGGTCCGTTGACCCATTTTTCTCGAGATGATCCACTGTAGCTGTAGCTAAGAACGTTTTATTACATGAAGCTTGCTGGAATAGGTGTAGGCAGACTGAGGGAAACGTGACACAAAAGAAGGTTCTTAGCAAGTTTATGGGGGATTTACACTAGGTCGATTTTCGTCGTGCGGCTGGTCGTTTACCAAATCGCCCCACAAACCGAATTGTAACCTCAATTACACAGGTTGATAAAAATCACAGCAGGTGGCTAGTTCATTTTGCATCAAAATATCGAACAACACGGGGCGGGCGATCGCCTGCGACTGAGCATTGTCACGGTCGATTTTAGTCACCCGCCGCATGCGCCGCATGCATATCGTCGCACGACAAAAGTCGAAACCTACTCTACATTGGTACTTGCGATTTTAGCCACCTGAGGCCTAGCCGAATTGCCATTTAGACAGTCGATTTTTGCCGTGGGGCGAAAATCGTGCGGCTATAGTCTCCTGTGTAAAGCCCGCATTACTTACTTACGAACGTGGTAACAAAGATGTAAGCAAAACAGCAATTGTACAACCCATCTAACTCCTTGCAAGAAGTGTATTATGAAGTCTCTCGATTAACACTGGTTACTGGTTTATAAAAATACTAGTGACCAGACTCTGCTTCGTACGGTTTACATCGACACGGACGTAACATCTAGATTACCTTATTAAATGAGGGAGTTATACTTATGAAAGTTTAATATTATGTGTGTATATGTATGATAGTTTATTCTGGAAGGTATGCTATACAGATGCACATACAGGTGTACATACAACTTCCGGAATAAACTATCTAAATGATGACGACACGGTTGGCGCAATGGCTGAGCGATCGACTGCTGCGCTGCGTGTAGTGGGTTCGATATTTGTTCCCGCACGGAACAAACTTTTGTATTACCTACAGGTAGTTGTTCCGGGTCTGGCGGTTTGTGTATGTGAGTTTAAATGTTTGTAAACGCACCCACGATACAGGAGTAATTCCTAGTGTGGGGCAACGTTTCTCAAAAACGAAAGAAAAGAGAAAGAAAGAAAAAGAAAACCGTATCAAAATACATTACCTAGTTTGGAAGAACAATGCGCTCTAATCACAGTTTCGATTTCGAAATCGGATATTTTGGTAACTGGTCCTTCACGTCGCAAAAAAAAAAACTTACATAACTGTCAGACATACTCCCATAAATCCAAGATGGCCGGTCACACATCCAGTCACATCGGTCCTCGCTTATTGAGTTATCACAGTTGCTCGTTTATCGATTGGACGTATCTATGAAGATACATCCATGACAGTTCGCAGTTATTGTTTTATGTCACGGATAATAAGTGAAATGGACTGATTGTGCCTGTTATCTTTTATTTCTCTTTGTTCTGTGAGAGAAATCAACGAATGTTTACTGGCATGTTATTAGAATAAGAGAAATATTACGAGATTTGTGCATTTTGTTGAATGATCGAGTCTGTTGTTCAACCCGTCAAATGCTCGCCTACTAGAAGCCGTTAGCATGTAAGCGTATAAAGTTTTCACGATTATATTTTTGGTCGTTTCGAGTGTATTTTTCTTATGAACTGGTGGGGTTCATATGACATTTAAGAGGTTAAAAGTCCAGAAAGCCTAAGAAAACCAGAGTATATCTCTTAATCCCATAAACTTTTCGTATTGTGATGAAAATATTTACCTCATTGAAGCGACGAATCCCTCAAAAATATAACTGAAAAAAACTACGCAAACGGCGTTAACGTGATGTAAACCGTACCTGCCAGACGGCTAATTCCCGTAATTAAAAACGTTCAAAATCTGATCGTAATCTCATCTCAGCGACCATCAATGTCAAAAACTTGTCAAAAATGTAGGGAAATTTGCGGTTTTTTTGATGGATTGAGACTATTGCCCCTCAGGTTCATCTTTCATTAACGGATTCTTAAATTAACAGAACGTTCAACAAACATGAACATTAAGCACAGCAAATTCTACTTAAGCGGAATAAGTTATAACGAGGTTATTAATCAATCTAGTGGAATACCTACCTGAAGGCAGATCAAGGTGAAGCGAATTAGCCAGGGAAACAAGAGTCAGCCGTCCTTCGATCTTATTTATTTTCTCTTCTATAATTTGTTTCCGACCCCGTTTAATGTTGATTACATTCCACTTCCAAGGTTCAACTTTGAGATGGAAATAACTCGTTACTTCTATTAAGTAATTAGTCAGTATAAAGCGATGCTTAAGTAATGAAGCGTAATTATAAGAGAGGACACGTCTTAAGAGTAGAATAATTAAATCAATCATCCTTTCCCCGTGGTGTATAATCTTTTCAGTGAAATTAAGTTTGAATTAAATACTCTTAAACGAATTGAGTCGCTGCTTTGAACTTGATAGCCTTTTGGGATAGAATTTGAGATGTTTGCGAAGTTCCCATCATCTCAACTTATATTGGATTTCGTCGAAAGCAACTAAATAGAGTCTTATTTTGGTGTGTTTTGATCATTTTCGTACAACGTTACAATGTTGTTGATTGCTTGCTTCAGATAATTTCATAGTGTAGAATTTTCCGATGTTCCGAATTTCGTTTAATCTTTCGTTTTATAAGTTGTTACTGTAAACAAATCGCGGTGTGGCTGGGAAAGACTGGATACGAAAGGCGGAGAAGGTGTTGTGGAACAGCCGATTTCCCGCAATGGACCATCATTTCAGCCGGAAGACGTCCACTGCTGGACATAGGCCTCCCCCAAGCACCTCCACTTCAACCGGTTCTGTGCTTCCCGCAGCCAGCAGGAATGCGATAAACTGAGTTGATTGACTGGGGTCTCCCTTGTTTAATTGAAAAGAAATTGCCAATTTATCACTTTCCAAAAAGTTTTCCGCATAATTTCATTTGCCAAATTATTACTTAGCAAAAAATCTATTCACAAATAATCGTAACGCAAACCTAATGTTTGGCAAGTCATCGTTTAAACAATGACTTCTTTACCAACTAGTATTTTTACCAATTTTTATGTACTTAGTCAAATATTTCAGTTGGAATAACTCATTTTACGCAAAATAAAATTTTCCAAATATTTAGTATCGTCAGTTTTCAATTTACCATTTCTTTTCGATGAAACAAGGGAGACCCACATATTAGAGAATATATTCAATAACAATAGTTATTCAATATATTCTCTAATATGCACTTACCGATTCTTACTGAAATAAAACGGCGTTTTGGTAGCCATGTAAAAAAAAGATTGTTATACTTTTTCAACGCACTTTCTCAGTTAAAACTATTACCAGACCATACCAAAACATATCAATAACGTAACATTTTTACATCACTAATAACATTTGATTGGTAGAATAATTTAAAGCGATTGCTCTCCCTGGGGAGGATGCGGGCTGGAGCAAACTTTTAAAGATATTATCCTAGAAGGGTTGAGGCCGAGCCGTGCGTCCTACGTGAGCCGGCGCGCCATCTGTCTTCAGTCGACTGGAATTTGTTTATCTCGTAGATATAAAGTATTTTAGGATTAGAAAATGAGTTTTTTTTTTGTAAAAAAGATACATTTTCGTATGTATATTGTGTAGTTATTTAGTCAACCTCTCAAGATAAACAACATGGCTTTCTTATGTTTTAGTGAGTTTTAGAATAAATTAAAACTAAGAGAAAATTAAGAGAGGTCGGTATTTTACTCCAATGGAAAAAAGGAGGAGGTACTCAAGTTGACGTGTATTTTTTTCATGTACCGGTGCGGACACTGTTGGTGAACCACTTTTCAACCTTATTACTAAGGGCATAAGGGTGAAAAGTGGTCGATCACCTATGTCCGCGGTTGTACCTATGACTCATGCATATATATAACCTTTTTCTTAGTCACCATTTCCATGCAACAAAAGCGACCACGTACAAAACAAGGCGTCAACAAATGAGACAGAGAGTGACAACATTATGCAAACGTGCCGCAGTAACCATAAAAATCAAGACATTATCCACAATAACCTCGAATCGACGCAGGAACTGGACGCACATAAATTTATCATTTTCCACTGCATAAAGCATAAATTCGAATCATTGGTCTTTCCTTAGGGGTTGTAAAACTTTGTTGCATGGGAGTACACTACATACATTTGAGTTTTATTTGTTAAAAATAAAATGTTAAGAAAAAGAAGGGAAAATTGCAGAAAGGAGACTTTTTATAAACCTATTCAGGTTTCCAGAACCAATAAGTAGTTTATAATTCTGTTTCCAAATACAATTTTTTATTTAGAAAATCCTCACATAGCTCCCTAAAACCGTAAAATACGAACACAAAAATAACTCAAGCACGTATACAGAATTCAAAAACGGAAAATAGATTGAATAGGTCCACAGCGTTGACAATAGAGTCCTCGCCTTCAGCCATACACTTGGTATGCCCACTTGTCACCCACATCGGACCGCGAGGGTCGAATCTACATAAAAATATCCATCCAAAAATATCCATATTTTTAAATTTGATTTCAGAACTTGGACAAATGTTTGCTATTGAAAATTGGAGGCGATAGTGACGTGACAGAAATTCAATGCGACCAAGTTTCGGTGCATAATAAAAGATGGCGGACTTATTGAATGTTTTTGGCGCGAATACGGTCCTTTGTTTGGGGTTTTATTAAATTGGAGTGTTGTAGCTAGTTTGAATAAGGTTACTACAATGTATAGCTACATTTTTGTGTACTTTGTTCAGTCTAGTAATGAATAGGTGGTTTTGATGTCCTGAATACCGAATCTGTATTTCTCCGTCTCAAACCAGTGAAGAATTAGCGGTGTCGTGTTAGTTTAAATTTCAAATCCTTTGTCTATTGCAGTGTTTATAAAAAAAAATGTTTCCATCTAACACAGATCTGAAGGTCAATTCTCGTAATTTAAAACGTTCAAAATCTAGTCGCAGTGTCATCTTGGCGACAAACAAATGTCAAAAACTTGTCAAAATGTAGGGAAATTAGAGGAATTTTTGACAGATTGAGACTGTGAACGTTCTTAAAATTACGAGAACTGCCCCTCTGGTAAAAACCGCAAGGGTACCGAAAAGTTTTAACACTTTCCATATCCTCAAGCAACTCAAAACTCGAACGCCTACACATCCTCACGCACAATCCATCAATACTGCAATACCCAAAAGAGATGCAAACAGCCACTGGGCAATACCTTACACGAGATACCGCGCTCCCAGTAAGTAAATAGTCATGTCTCAAATGGCCGCTAATAAAGCTGGAGAGTAGGCGCGATCACCCGGGGCGTAAAAGTTTGGACGTTCGTGTTCTTGTATGTACTTGTGCACAGTACACATCTGTGCTGGCCGCAGACCAAGTTCTGGTACAGTGTTGCGGTGCTGACGGCTCCCAGATATGTCATATTTGAAACCCGCCTCCCTCCCCCACCCGAGCTGTGACACCCCCGCACGCCACATCGGACATCTTCTCGTGTAATGCGCCGACTGATTGTACTTGTACGAGGATTTTGTGGTCTTGATACTTAAGAAGATGTTTAGTGTTATTTTAGAAGGCAAACAGCTCTTAAATTTTCTATAGTAATTCTGAGGCTGTGTTATTTATTTTACCTAACTACTAGTAAATGCTTAGATCAGAAGCTGTTTTTGCGCTAGTTCTGATATCACGAACCTAATCAAACAATGACTTCTTCGAAAATTGTTGACATGATATTAAGAATTTATCTAAAATAAATGATCCCTTTTGTAACCGGGGGACGTCAGTCAATCAAAGAAGCTATGGTAAGTACCTAACTCTTGTTTTGGTTGTCATTGTGAACTTGGCTTAGTTGTGGTCCCGATACAAGAAGTTGGTAGACAATGATGTTGAAAATTTCGCGACCGATATCAAAACCTACCAAGCGCAGTACAAGACGATGAATGAAACGAGTTAGTCCGCCCACTCTTGGCAAGCAAGTTTTCTAACGAAGACGTCACATATGCTGCCTACAACTTTCACGCGAATATTTGTATTCGAGACGTTCCATACATACGGGAACACAAATAAGTGTATGTATGTACCTATCAGTGCAAGCTGGTTATGTATCTTGTCGGTAGTTAAATATTATGAAAAAGTTGTTTACTTGATACTAGATAAATGTTTTTGTCAAATTAGACTAGATCATGAATTTGATCGTGTTTTGTTTTGTCAATGTTAGTCATTTTGAAATGAAACTGGTGATATTTACAATTCGAAATAATAAAAAAACAACTGAGGGGTCATTCTCGTAATTTTAAAAACGTTCACAGTCTGATCGCAGTCTCAATCTGTCAAAAATATCGCAAATTTCTTTAAATTTTTGACAAGATTTTGACATTGGTTGCCGCTGAGATGAGATTGCTACTAGATTTTTTAATTTTTGAATAACGGGAATTGGCTTCCTGATTTTGCTAGGCCGTGGTTAGACCTTAGCCATTTATATATTTCATAAGTATGTTACGGTAGTGCAGTCAAAAATATCTGACTACTCTTCGGAACATAAATATCTAAATATTCTAGATTTCAATATATTTGATGCAACCTAGGATTCGTAAATATCTATACAGCTTTGAATATTCAACTAAATTGCCTTTACCATTAAATTTATTTTTGCTTGCCGGAGCAGAGGTACGAGTAATAATGCAATGTTGCCGTTTGTAATAGGACTGTATCAATCTGACAACATTGAGAGAGCTAAAAATCTTAGGGTCAACGCAGACTATACCTACCTATTTGTTTTAAACTTTTCGGTTGGTTTAAATAAAAATAAAATTTACTTAAGCACTAGTATTTAATTTTTATTTAATTATTCTCAAATTCTTATTTTGTTCTTCTGAAAACCTAACATTTAAAATAAGGTAGGGAACTTCCAGGCAAGGTTTAAGCAATGGTGCTGCCAGTTTTAAAATCTGATATATCCACCATTGGCATCAATATCATCTTGCAAACGTTCTCGCATTGATGCAATCATGTTTGAACAGGCGGCGCTACTTCTAAAGCCTTCCCAAATCTCATTACGACGATGAAGAGAATGCTATCCAGTAGGTATTCGGATGAAGGATGTCATGACTGACCACTTCAAATTGCATTTGTTTCAAAGAAAAAGATTACTATAGGATATACTTCTGTAAAGAGATTGTCAAATTGTCAAGATATTTTTCATAGAAAAATTGCATAGATATTTGTGAACCTAACTTTGCGCTAAATAACACGAACAAGGGATTGCGCACAATTTTTAGAATCTTTGTCTGTAACAATTTTATTGATTTATTGTAGTCACATATTTATGATGTCACAGATTGTTTACAATTTATTGTAAGCAAAGCAGTTTAGAGTTTTATGAAACTTACCATTGCCTATATATTTTTGATTCATGAACATGCTCAGATATTAACGCACTCGACTGTACAGGATACGCGTTCTCTTTACACCGTTCTTCTCACGCCTATCATCAACGTGTTGTTAAACTTGTAAATTATGCTCGTAATTAATAGTTTTAAAAACACCGATTTAGATATACCACACATAACCAGAATAATTTAAAACCACCACCAGAACGATGTAAACCCACTAACTCCATATTAATTCATTTCTAAACACAATCAAACAAAATCATTGCGAGCCTCACCCAATGAGTCGGTGGTCCACATAACTACAGGCTGCTCTCAAAGGAGCTATGTGTTTGATTTGGACCCGCTTACCCGCCCGGCAACAAATTGTGTTCAAAACTTCGCCCTGCTAGTAAAAACCTTTCGCATAGCGTACTCTTTGCACTACATTTGCTAAAATAACGGATAGATGTACGGTTTTATTTGGGTTGTTAGTTGGTTTCTGTAACTGTAATTACGTGTTTTGATTGGACTGTTTGAGAAAATTTTAGATGTTTGGGAAAGCGTAGTGATTTACAATTTTGGAATTGCTGGGCAGGTCCATTAATGAAGGCAACATTTATGACATGCTGAATGAATTTCACTACCAAAAGGCGACGATGGTATAATTTTTAACAGAGTATACAAATGTTTTTACGGAGGAACGTAGACGTTAAAGCAGCTGCACCACAAAATAAAACAACAGAAGATATGCACCCGACTGAAATCCGGCACGAAATCAAGTTTACCCCAAAAGCTTTTCGAAGTCCCAACTCACCACACGTACTTTAAAGCGAGTCGCAAATTCCTGGAAATCCTTTAAAATCAGCGGAGCGATCCAGCCGGCTCGGAGTGACCGCGTCCTGATTCCATTAATACCTCACTCCCCCTCTCAGAGTACCCCCCTTTCTCAAAAGCAGCGCCCGAACGAAAGTATCTCCTAATCTAAGCTGGACATCACGATAACGATATTATAAACCATTGCCGCCGACTACAATTCGCTTTTAGAGGGGCATTACTAACTTCAACGCATTTAATCCGAACCCCATTATAGTGTGAGGATCTTAGGGCAGCTAGGGTTGCCGGATTAAGTTTTTGTGTCTTGTCAATGATTCTGATATCGGTGAATCGGACAAAGCCAATAAAAGTGAATAAAATGGTTTTTCATTTGTTTGTCTCTTGAGGATTCGGATTTTGTTTTGGCAATCTAAACTGCGCAGATGTTTAGATTTTGTAGACACTTTCGAGGGAGTTGTGAGTTCAATAGCACAGAGTTAGCTGTTCAGTGATCTTTCAACTAAGTTGTTTTGTTACAAATTAGTTAATACCGATTTTAATCTTCTTCTTCCGTCTCTGGTCCCGGTATTTGGGGTCGGGTCTCCTTGCTTTTATGCGGCAAATAATTCTGTCTTGGCTTTGTTGAGCTTCTTCTTTTTATTTTTAACCACCAGGTCAACGGCAGGCACCCTCTGCCTCCACACTCTCTACTCTCCAATATTAAAAAAAATATATATATATCGAACTATAAAATACAATTTTCTGCTGTTATCATAATGGTTTATCTTAAGAAAATGGCTACATTTTTTAAGTTTTTTCAACACACTTTAAAGCATCACCCCTGAACTAACAGAAAGGGTCTGCGAAAACATCGTAACGTCCACTTCGCCGCGTCCGCACACCGCGAGGCATTTGCGTAAAGCAATTAGCGCGTAATGTGGACGGGCCCTAAGGTGATGACCGAAGACATAACACTCCGGAGACTGGGCATTACATGAGGTGGGATCTTGTCTACTCTGAAACTTCTTGAGGTTTTAAGGGAACTTGGCTGGTACAAAATACCGTCACAGTCAGACAGACAGTCTGCCTTATATCATATGGGTGCATAAAAAGAAATAAATCAATTTATATTTGAAACTTAGGGGATTTTTTAAACATAATTGAGTTATTCAATAAATGACGATATTCAAGGTATTCATGGTCCCTTATATCATGTCCCTTATAATCATAGCTTTTAGGATAATTGTGTGCTTTTAGTTTTGTAAATCTCGAAAATGCTTTCTCGTTATAATTTTTTAAACCTAAAAACCCTAATTTATGAAAACTATTGATACAAAGGTTCTCTCTGCAAAGTCATGTTCTATGCTCATACTATCTATGTTCTATACCCGACTAAACCTCTATCTAATAACATTCTATAATCCAGCATCCCTCACACCGGCTCTAAAGCGCTTTAAAGCTGTCTTGCGTTTAGTGGTGGAATTCTTGAGAACGGACGGCGTGCATACCTCGGAGGGAATGTCTTGGAAGTTTTATTGCAAGATTTTACCATCTCATTCTGTGGCATATACCCACTGGCCAGGGTGTTGTGGTTGCTCAGGATTGTGGGGTATGGGTGTTTTATATACCCTGCTTGAAAGGGGGTATGTCTACATGTCCTGAAAACGTAGTGAAATATACATATAACTAAATAAAATAGGTACCTACATCTATAAAATGATTTCAATTTGCCAAGGAAAGTCTTGATTTCGACGAAGACGTATTTAAAAAAATAAAATAAAAAAAAACTTTTTATTTCAGACATTGGTCCATAATACATGTTAGTAAAAAAAAAAACTGTGTTACATTGAAATATTAAAAATCATTAAAAAAATTAAATATTAAAATATATTATTTATTATTATTGTATATAAAAGCCTTTTTTTTACTACAAAGTAATGGTTTAAATAGCCTAGAAACCTATCAAATCTTTGTGCTTTTCTAGACTTATTAAATCTTTATGTATTTTACTCTATTAAGTGCTTAGTGTCTAGCTAAAAAAAAAAGCCGAAGAGTTTGTTTTTTTGTTTGAACGCGCTAATCTCTAGAACTCCCGTTCGATTTGTAAAATATTTTTTGCATTTAATAGCCCAATTCTTGAGGAAGGCTTTAGGCTATTTAACATCACGCTATTACCCATAGGAGCCGAGCAAAAAGAAAAAAAAGTCAGAACTTAAGCGAAAACGTACTAATAGCCCTGGCAGGCGATACGATGCGACGGAGTGGGTTGGGGGAAAAATAAATTTCACGCGTATGAAGTCGCGGGCAGAAACTGGTAATAAATAAAGTAGCCATTATTATGTAAAAAAAAAAAAATAACAGCTTTAAGAAAGCAATAATAATCACTTTGTTTCCAATTACCAATGTTTTTCATTGCCGACTCCCAAGGAAACCCTACCATCCACTCTACAATGAAACCTCCAACCAAATCTGAACTGAACAATGTAAACAATTTACCTCAATAGCTTATTCCCAATAATCCTTGCAGCGTACATATTATTTATTAGATCAATATAGGTGGAGGTCTAGCCGCTCCCCACGCCATAATGGTTATCGGCCAACCGTTTAATTACTTGCGGACTGAGACAATGGTTAATAAGGAGTGCTCAGCACTATCCCCAAGATTTATTGAGATGGCAACTTTCAGGAGATTAGATGAATTATAAAGTACTAATAACTTGTATGGGGGTTGGTGAAAGGATTTTGTGTTTTCCTGCAAAGGTGTTTAGGAAATTGCGTATAAGTAATTTTAGGAACTACAGAACGAATGCCATGGACTGAGATTATGCTGTACACGAAGAGTTTTTTGCTTCGATCTGTACTTAAGTGGTTTAAAAAAAACCGGGATGCTGGATCTGTTTTGTTTTCTTTTATTATTCGACTACGGGCTGACTTTTCAATCAACCGATAATTTTTATTTGTGGAATAAAATTCACGTTTGACAGATTTTGTATGGAAGAACTGTCAAAAATTCAAAATTATTCCTAGAAAGAAAGAAAATACGTTTATTTGCAGTAAACATGACGCAAAAAAGAACATAAAAAACAAATAAAAAAAAAACAATAAGAAATCGTTGAAATGCGTCACATCCTCGGATAAAATTATCTGGCGTTGGAAAAATCAGCCCTTAAATATCTTTTAGTATGGACGTGTCCTGACAAACAAACCTATTTTTCTTTATTTTATTTTCATTCACGAACAAGAATCTATAAATGTGCGAATAATTTGTGAACAAGAAAATCTATAAAATTAATAACTTATGTTACAAAATAGAAATACTTAACTTTCAAAATGTTTAATAATTTTGCGTTAATTTTGCCCTCTTTGTTTAGATAGCCTTTCAACCCCAGTTAGTTAACCCAACACCGAATGAACTCCTCGACTAAAACAACTTCTTGACGCAACATAGGAACAGTATCCATAATTTCCTTGGACAAACTTACAAGCAGTACATCAAAGATATCGGCTGAATATTCAAAGGGTCTGACGAGGTATTATGTAGAACTATCGGGCTCACCTTGCCCTCTAATTGATTGAAATATATTCAAAACAGTTGCGATGTTGTGTGCGGTCGACCGTTCATGTTCGATTTCATTGTAATTGTTTTAGGGAAAAATTATGTAAGTATTGTAAAGGTTTTCTGCAAAAGTCGACCTTATGTAGGCAATAAAATAACTCTGGTTGCATTTTAAGCGAGTTTAGAATGAGCTTTAAAATGTTTTTTATTTGGTTTTTATTTGGAAGAAGGCGTGATAATATAGCCGCGGTAATGTAAAGACGTTCGAATGGAATATTCGCAAAAAATAATATAACCTTGTATGATTTAACACGATAACACTAAAAACTAATACGAAATACACCTGCTAAGTACTGATAAGTTGGTACAGAAGAGTTTTATGAACTAAGTAAATAGAAAAGATTGTAATTGAATTAGCTATTTAATACAATTATTATTTTTATCTCATTTGAATAGCAATAATTTCAACTGTTCTTGAGCAAGATAGCAAGAGCTTGAGCAAGATAAACTATAGCTGTTTATTGCTAAACATTTAAACACGCGGTTAGCTCACGCGGCAGGCCAAGTTTTCTTATCTCCGAACACTTTTTAAACGAATACCTTTAGTTTTACTTACCTATAGCTATATATAACCCTCTTAAAATATCCCAAAACCTTTAAAACAATAACACCATATACTTAAAGCGTCAACACACGAGCCAAGCTAACGTAATCTATAATCTAATGACACACGGTCAGCTGACGCGGCGGCCAAATTTTCTTATCTCCGAACACTTTTCATAAGGACGCTGCACTTGAGCAATGGCGGGGGCGAGCTGACTACGAAATACAAATGTGTGGACATGGCATTGTGTGATTTGATATATTTAATAATGTAACTTAAGTTGGCATGATGAGAAACTTAACAAAACATCACCATTACATTTTGGGTTCCGCCGCAGTTGGGTAGTAAAAGAGGTTTCCATAAGAGGTAAAGAGGTAAACAGGTCAGAGGTGGAGGATTCTGATACAAAATTTAGCTGTTTCTGCCAATCGTTTAAAATTGTTAAGGAAAATATTTTGAGAGAGCAAATTTATCAATCAGTTATCGTGCAAGTATTTATTTGATTTTAAGTACCTAAACTTGTCTTGTCTAAGACAAGTTTAGAGGTTAATAATTTCATTTATCAAAATGATGTTTTTTTTTTTCAGATTGTCTGGTATTCTTACTCAAATTGTGTACCGCTGTTTCTTGGTTAGAAGACAATTTGCAGATCCTACATTACAGGATTGGCTTACAATTAAAGTATGTTTTTAATTTTCTTTCAGAACATGATTAAGCCTTAACTTTGCAATTTAAATATTGCGCTCAAGTGGCTAGACTTGACAGCAATATTCAAATAGCAAAGTTAAGTGGTGTTGTCGTTGATAGTGGTTTAA
This sequence comes from Apamea epomidion, assembly GCA_947507525.1. Taxonomy (NCBI): domain Eukaryota; kingdom Metazoa; phylum Arthropoda; class Insecta; order Lepidoptera; family Noctuidae; genus Apamea; species Apamea epomidion. The sequence goes on from OX382234.1 coordinate 6,193,700, forward strand.
GTTTTTTTTTACGTTTGGATTGTAGAGTAATCCTTCTTCAGCTTTTAACATTTGACTGTTAAATGTACTGTACAATTGTTTGTTTTCTCTAATAAAATAAATATAAATAAAATATTCCTCCATCGTTTTGACAGCACCTCCATCAACTTCGTAGCTCTGCACCACAGTTCCATACGTCGCTATTTATTGCGATCGCTCGTTAGTGATAATGCCCGGGCGACATGTTGCGATAGTACGCAGATAAACGATTTTCTTCATCACTCTTTTGTTTTCGGCTGTACACAGTTTTATTGTTTGGACATGTTTTTATTTGGACTCGACTGTACTCTTGATGTATTGGGGGATGGCAGAAGTAATATCAGTATATGGATGAGGAAAATGCATAAATCAAATGACTTTTCACTTATTCGAAAAGAAATCCTGGTTTCGATTTCCAGGTCGGGCAAAGAGTTAATAGGTTTTTCCATCTGGAATTTCTCAGAAGCAGCCAGGAGTCTGGATTTGTGTCCGGTTAATAGCAAAATGCTCGCCCTCTGTTACATAGGACTTAAACATAACTGGCGAAATGTGGATGTACTATAAGAACATCTCTGCCTTACCTTAGATAACAGGCGTGGTGTTATGTTAAATTCAATAAATAAATAATTTTCTTTTAAAACGTGACCAAGCAACTTGGGAGGACACATTGCTTCTTAATCTTGAGGTTCATGCTTTTGTTTGGATGCGAGTGTATTCTTGATGTATTGGGAGATGGTGGAACTACTTATCACGATGCGGAAAATGCATAGATGGGAACAAAGACTTTTCACTTTGTTAAATACCCTGTTGGTATTTGGGGGTGGTTGACCTAGAAAGAAAGAAGAAAGAAAGAAAATACATTTATTTGGCACAAACTAAAAGACACACAATACACCAGATATATACATCAGACAAAACAAACAATAAGATAAAAAAAAATAAAAGATTAAATAAAAGATGTGAAGTCCGATGTAAGAAAATTATCAGGAAAGTGTGCCTCACGGCTGCGCCAAAAAGGCCCAGTTCAGCAAAAATGCCAGACAACTAGTGGCTGACGCTGGTTTTCAATTGGACCTGATGTGTGAGGTGACGGATGTAAATCAGTTTTATACTGCAACGTGACGTGTGTATGCATACTTAAATATATAAATAAAATAAATTTGTGTTAGATAAAAAACAGTAACGAATATGTGAATATGTCTAAAAGTGTGATATTGAGTAACATTGCAAAAATAAAAATAAAAAATACTGATAAATAAATAAGTGAGACCGCCGCATGTTAGACCTTCCCATGCAAATAAAGAGATTCCTAGAAACTAGAAACGAGTCAGAACAAAAACCTGTTTTAAACGCTGCCTGCCACAATTTATTAATCCGTGCACTGTAGTGTCATCGCACGATACGCTGCAAGCAGCCGAGCGTGACGGACTATTTTCTGACAGTTTGCAACTTGTACTGTTTTGAAACTTGTCTTAGCTGATGTTTCCATTGGGATTAACCAAATACGATGGATATCACATCTATAAATAAATAAGTCAGCTAAACATTGTTGGCAAAAGTGGAAATGGAAATAAAAACATGCACAAATATACAAAAGATATATGAATGGTTAGTGCTAGTCGATAATAGAAATATTTGTAAAAAAAAAAAACATTGATTCTTGTATAAAGTGACATGTGAAAACTACCCTTTTTAAGTTACGTCTCCATTCTGCAGCCATAAGGATGTCAAATCACAAACACTGACACATACTCAAGTGGGTAGGTACATACATCATATAATTGAGACATTTAGTGTGACCATATCTAGCTTCCTTTGCGCTTCTATGAGATACTGCCGTAAGCGTAGTTTAAATACGCCTATTGTGTTAATTACTCTAATCAGTGGTGGCAAGTTATTCCATACTTTGGAAGCCGCATAGCGAAAGCTGCCTCTAAAAGCAGCCGTACCCTGAGACTGAGTCGAGAGTTGTTGTGAGCATTGTCTTCTCCCGCATTCCCGTCTACTCGTAACCCAACTTAACTTGTTATAAAGGTAGTCCGGTTTTTGATATTTCACCACATCGAACAGAAGGCAGGCCAAGTGCAGCTTGCGTCTGGACTTCATCTTCAGCGTAAAGTGCTTGTTTAGAAAAGGTGTTACATGGCTTCTGTGAGGAATATCGTAACAAAACCGAGCACAAGCGTTTTGTACCCTTTGAATGAGGCGGTCAGTACGAGCTAATAGGCGCGGGCCGTAAACCGTATCAGCGTAATTCAACCTGGAAAGTACACCTGAAGACCTGAAGGTACATTAGCGGGAATTGTAAATGAAACCAATGTGTACTGATCTGAGTTGATAGCTCTAATTTAAAAAAAAAAAACTATTGATTATATACTAATCGCGGTATCCAAACCATAGCGACTTCTAAATCGAGGCCATCGTCATCTATCGAGCACGCCGGTAGTCTTACAAATAGTTAAGTCGTAAACACACTTATTAGATAAATATTTGTTATTTGAAAAGTCTTTGTTTCCTGTCGCATAGTCGGGTACGTGTACATCCACACGAGTGACACGCCTCGACAACAGAGGCAACTGTAGCCGTCGACGCGCGTCGACGGCTGCCGTCGACAACATGCGACTCGTATATTTGAGCACCGTAGTCAAATACACGTGCGACACGTTGTCGACGGATTGCCGCGTGTTGCCTCTGTGGTCGTGTCTCTCGTGTGTATGAGCACAAAAATGAATATTGTTTTCAGTAGCGTTGAAGTGGGTCTAAATTACACTACATGTTTGGTAAATAAAACATTACATACCTAATTGTCTTTACCTATTATGTAATAAGAATAATTTCATTCTTTCTTTCCACATTCCGTGCGCAAAATTCTATTTTGTTACCAAACTTTTTTCGATCAGTTTACTCAGTTATTTTTTCAGCTATAACACACACAAAAACTTGCGGTGTCACTTAACGAAATAATGAATAGAAGTTAAGTTATACTTATAGACAAGAGCTCCTAACTGATTCACTATTCCAGTCTTACACATAAGTGTTTACTTCGTCTGATTACTTTAGCAATAACATTAGGCGACATCTTGCGGCCGTGAACACAAGCTTGGCTGCAATATGACTCCTTGGATATTGTAGGAGTTTGCTTAGAATTCTTTTGTTTTAGACTTAAATATCAAATTGGTTTGAACTAAAAAAATGTTAAGTACTTAAATATCAAACGTCCGTTAAGTCCGCTTACATTAAGAATTAACAGTATGGTATCCAGCGACGGTTAAAGGGAAGGAATTAATAAGGCAATGGCTTCTGATAGCCAGTTTGTCTAATTAATGACGTGGTGAAGTAAATGTATCAACTTACAGCGGCTGCTACATGCACAGCGGATTTTCTTTCTTATTAGAAATGAAAAGATTCTATTTTGGTGGTCAATAATATGGAACGCGTACGGCATTTCCCAGTGAGTTATTTTACGGATTTTTTATTTTATTTCTTGAAATATAGACTTGATAATAACAGACATACTTATGAGCCTTTACCTACACGTTTCATGAATAAATTGGAGGATTTTTTAAATAAATTTTTCAACTTTTATTTTCTAATGGCCACGCATGCAAAAGTTGTAAGTCGATCGACTGTACAAGAGATAGTCGAAGTGCACCGCGCGCCCTCGCGTATTAAATTCGGTTATTAGTCCCGCAAACTTTGATCAAGCGGGTTGACCCCGGTTCATCGATCCGCCGACTTTCACCCGGATCATAAACTGAGCCACCCACTTTCAAAACTGAAAAAACAGTTCCCAACTCACTTCAAAACTAAGTCTTCCTAATCACGCGGCGCGAACAAACTTCCTCCAAGTTTTTTCCAAGTTCAGTTAAACTTCATCGATGTGGGGATCGTTCACCCTGGTAGGGACACTTGCATACGACTCCGGCCGCCGGGCCATTGAAACAAAATGTGGAGCAAGGTTGGCCGAGATTACTTTAGTCGCGAACTTTTTGCGGATCGATATGGAAGTTAAAAGTTTATTACGAGCGCGACACCGCGACGTCGTAAACCCAACTTTGTCTACCACCGCTCACGCCGAAACGCGAAAACCATGCTTTTAATTAGCTTTCATCCATCGCTCCGTGCTCCGCTCTCATGGTGTTCTTATTCTGGACTGCGATACCCAGTTCCGCTGCAACACGAAAGCTAAAAAGAACCTTTATTTACTTTACATATCAGCACCCGTAACTAACGAGCGTAATACCTGCTCAGCATTCGTATTCACAAAGGTTTTTCTACCTACGCCGGCGGCGGGCGTAAAATAGGAGGCGAGTCGGGAAGGAGGCATAAAGGAGAAAATAAAATAAAGACGGCGCCAGCGAACGGATGCGAGGTCCGTGAAAAAAGTACGAGGAAAGCAGGCTTAATGGTGTGGCGCAGGTGAGGTGGGCGGGGCCGGGTGGGTGGTATGTTACGATTGGTCGGCGCCGCCCAGCCGCGAGTACGCCCCCCGTCCCCCGCCCCCCCTCCCGCGAGGCGCCCCCCACCCCCGCGGCCACCGGCTATCGCCTGGCGACCACCTACAGCCACCCGACGCAAGCTATGCCTGTGTCGTGAATTAGTTTGCCAACTCTCTGTCTATGGCGTAGCTCCGAGGCTGTAAGTATGGACGGCGGACTGAATAATCGATAAAGGTGTTTATTGAAAACGGGTAAGGACGAAGCACTTTATTGCTTCTTTATTATTTAAGCCCGAGTTGGGTGAGTCAACTGCTACGAGCGTAGCCGGCGCTCGCGTAGTACCTACAGTCGTAGGCGTCGTAGCCAGTAGCACCGCGTAGCGCTCATGGTTTCTTCCCCGAAGTATAAACTTCACAAGTATGTTATATTAGTAGGCAGTACATATATCTTGAGATTAAAAAAGTCTTTCTTATTCTAAGCTTTGTTGTGCTAACGATTGCTGGCTCAGTGGTACACGTTTATAACACAATTAGTATTTATGTACACATAAGCATTTGTTTTACAACTTATAAAGTTGAGAACACGAACAATTACGAAATCATCAGCCGTTCTACCCAGTCTTTTACAATACACAGTCAAATAAGACGTGCCAAAGTTGTGACCTTGTACAATACAGAAGTTATTGAGCTACATCGACTTGTGCAAACTGGCATTGTAGTTATAAAATCGAAGCATTAAGCAGTGTGTATCTATAGCGGCCTTCGAATGGCGGGACCATTTAGTTAGTGACTTAGCACTTAGCTTTCTTAACTAAGGGTTCTGGGTTCAATCCCTGCATGGAATAGATATCTTACTTCTACGGTTTATTTCTATTATTTAGTTATTTAAAAAAAATATTTAATCGTACATTTGAATGCATAATGTAACTTAAAATAAAATACTTCATTTATGATGAATAGCACCAGAAGTTAATTAAATCATAATATAATATACAATGCGTTGTTAATTAAGTGTGTGCTATTGTTTTTCTTATTTAATTATTATACTTTAATAATAGTGTTATTTTAAACAATCGTTATGTTAAAATATTTGTATGCTGTAATGGCAAAACATGGTGACCTATATAAATATGTATTGCAGGAACCCAATGTACCTATGTTTGACAAATAAAATTCTGATTCTGATTCTGAAATCAGTAAGAAGTTGCTTTCAAAAGATACAATCTATAACTATAGTATAAATACTTTACATATTTAAATGTTTTTTATACTCATTTTTTTTTCTGCCGAATGCCCAGTAAACTGTGGGCCAAAATAACCACCACGTGGAGCCCTGACACAGCTAGAAGGCGTCGCGGCAGACCCCGTAGAAGATGGCGGGACGAGCTGGACAAAACAAACGACCAGTAGTCTACTTTAGCCCTGGATCGAAATAGCTGGAAGTCATGGGGAGTGGCCTTTGCCCAGCAGTGGGATGATGCAGGCTAACAGTAACTCATTTTTTTCTATTTGAGGACCCATCTTTCAACACTCCCTGTACCTGTTTGGCAATTATATCAAGATATTTCCACAACACAGGATAACAAAGAACCCAATGACTTTGTATTTCACGTCCCGTGACACAAAAACGTTCCCCCGTGTGAGCGGGCGTAATGTACCGTGAAATAATGACTGATTACCTTAGTGACAGACAATGTAGGTGTACACTTAGATATACTTGAGACAATAGTCTTGTTTTACAAAAGATGTCATGTATGATGTGTACCTGATGGGATTTTCCTAACGACAAAAATTACAAACCTCAAAATAGTCATTTGATTTCGGAATGCCGTTAGAGTTTGTGTTGAATTTTTTAAAGTAAGTATTTAGACATTTCATCGAGTATTTTAAAGATGATTTGATGAAGACACAACAATGTTGAATTGAGTACATTAAAATTTGTCTATTATAGTCATCATCAACTCAGCCTATCGCAGTCCACTGCTGGACATAGGCCTCTCCCAGACTGCGCCACAACACTCTATCCTCCGCCTTCCACATCCTGTCTACCTCAGCACCATTGTACATAGTGCCATGGGCAATCTCCTATCATGCTTCTAGACCCAGCGATTTGGCTGTTCGTTGTCACAAAGTGAATGACTGAATTTAAGAATTTTACTAAGTAGGAAAACATCGTAAGGAAACTGGCATGTCCTAAAACCAAAAATTCGAAGACATGTGACATCCACCAACCCGCAATGGGCCCGCGTGGTGGATTATGGCTCACTCACTCTCACATAGAGGAGGCCTGTGCTTCAGTAGTGGGAACATTATAGGTTGATTATGTATGTAGAAGATAAGACTTCAACTAATGACTATATATGGATGTTACAAAATTCGCAAAGCTGCGGGCGCATAACTACTAAAATAATAAGCTGGTATCTTTAACAATGAATGAATTTCTGGGAACCTTCAGCCTTCCTGGAAGCTTTCATAATGAAGCTGAAGGTAAGTTATTCAACTGGAAAATTCCTAGAAAAAAAAATAATTTTCTTGAAATAATTCTTGGAATTTAATATTAGCTCTTCGCGGGACACTAAACGAGACGAAATCGAAGTGCTTCACTTATTTATGTACTGAATCTCCGACAGAAGCTACACCATTACAAATGCATAATTACAAAAACAGGGACCAATACAAGTTTGCGCTCCGAATTATCAGTCAATTGTTCAGTTTTATTGTTATAAGTATATAATACGTTAAGTGTCCTTCCTCAACTAAGTTTAGATTCGTGTCTATTACTAAAGATTACTCTATAATACTCTACTTATTCATTCAAACCTCAACATATAGGAGCATCTAATTCAGTCAGGCACTACAGCAACTATTAGAACACTAGATAGGCTGTGACTGCTTTACATAAACACGTTAGGGCTGATAGTTGTCGCCCCCGACGTCTTACCGACCTACCGAGATGGGGGACTCTAATATTATAATAGTTTCCGCGTCAGGTGCCAGAGGATGCATAATTAAGTGATGTAGTCTTAAGAAAGGTATTATTATCTTTAGATTGTGGTTTTACAATGTTTACATGGGTATGGTAATAAGATGTAAAATTTCAAGGTGCATCAGCCTGCAGCTAAACCCGTAAAGAAATCGAAACTTTGTCGAATCAATCATAATATGATTCGATTATGACGTAAATTTCAATATCAACACAGTTTCAAACGATCTACTTCGCAGTGACATCAATCGTATTCAAAAATCGAACAAACGCTCTCACCGGCAAAGAACAAAAATTCGCGCGCTCAAAAATGGCGAAATATCCCCATAACATTGTCCGGCATCACAATGCCTTTACGACACTGGGTAAATAACGTTTTGGAAAAATGTAAAAAAGCACCCGCAGTTTGTGGGTAGCGGGTAAACACGTCGACGTACCCCTTATTGAGTTGATCTGGCCATTTGTACAGCCCTCGCCCTTTGCATTTTGGAAAAAAAAAACTCGGCTTGCGAATTCAATTTCCAATATCCATTTTTGACGTGGCGTGATTAGAACGCAGTTTGGTCGTTAGCGGTGTGTCGGAAATGTCGTTTACTTCCATTTTGTATCGGTATCGATTCAAAGTGTGAGTTAGTCTGGCTGTCCGTTTTTTGTTTGTCGGTTTGTGACTCGAGGAGTTTTAACTAACTGTGACTTTTGCATTGAAAGAAATGATGTGAAATTTTGGATGAGTTGTATACATGTCATGTTTCACATATCCTTTTATTTGAGATCGGTAACATTTTCAGTAATATTTGTTGTCAATTTTAGTTAGTGCCTCGGCGTTACAAGACGTAACCTTGGCAGGATTTTTGTAGAGTGTTGACTGATACATGGGTTAATGGAGGTATCGTGTTACCCAGTAGCCGGGTTGTAGAGGTCAGATAGGCAGTCGCTCCACGTAAAATGCTGGTATTCAGCTGCATCCGGTTAGACTGGAACCAACCCCAATATAGCTACGACAAGGCTAGACAGATTCATTGACAGGTAAAACAAACTTGCAAATATAGGCATGCTGGTACGAAGCAGCTTTATTGTGACTCTCGCTACTCCTAATAGCCGATTCACTGCAGCTGCACCTATCCATAAGCAATTGCCACTACAACAAATTACACATTAATCAAAAAAAAACTATTACATTTATTTGTTCCAATAAGCACCTCTTAATACATCTCACGAGTGTCTTCCAAGTCTTGTAGCAATAATAAATATATCATAGTTATCCCCTTGGGATAAATAAAAGGGAAAATAAAGCAAATCGCCAACCCGGAAGGGTCCACAAAGAAAAACGATTAATATTAACTGAAATTGTTATGGCCCCCTTATAGGGGACATTTAATATTTTTACTGCTATACGAAAGAGTTTAGTTTTGAAATTGAATACTCGTAAAATTTGAAGAGGCAATTTCAGTGATTTGTGGTAATTATAATTGTTGTTAAAGGCTGATTGCTGTTTGCGACGCCTATGGCTTGATAATATTTCGGTGAAAAAACAAGTCAGTGTTTTTGGTTCTGTTATTTCCATTTTCATGTAATAAGAAAAAATTATGTTATATTTCTCGCATTTTGCAAACAACGAATTCTTTGTTTTACTTGTAATATTTAGTCTAGTCAATCACTTGAGTAAACCTTAATAATTTTTGTTTATATTATTTAAGTTATAACTTTGCTCAAGTTTCTAGATAGGACCAAAAAAGAAATGCTTAAAAATCACAAACAAGGACTGGTTAGTAACATTTTAAAAACACCTTAGCGACACATTAAAAAAATCCTCACCTCACTTAATTCTTGAACCTTAACCCTCCAAGGAATAACCTTAAAATCTGAACAAAAAGGACACCTTATTAAGGAGGGACCTTAATGAAATCTCAGCTCATTAATAGAGAAGGCAAAAAGAGTCGTTTTATGAACACGCACGTGATATTAACCCTTAACGAGTCCTGGGACGCCGGTGTTCTTACATTAAAATGTAAACATTGCCCCTTACCCCTTCCCTCAAGTCACTGTAGGGCCGAATCGTCATTTGTCTGTGACATTAAATATTTAGGCAGACGGGCGGTTGAAACGCTTATAAATGTGTAAAGACTGGAAGAGAAAAGTCCTGACGTTGCAATTTTTTGGGTATATTAGATAATTGTAGATTTTTTGAAAGACGTTTTAAGATTTTGTAAGAGAAAATTATACGTTTGGCTCGTTACATTGCAACACGCTATTTTCGAAACTGCTCATGAATCTCAAATACTTGTATTTCATTCTTCTTGCTATTACTTACGACTGCTGAATGGTTTTGCTCCCGCAGCTAATTAGATTGTTTTTGGACAATGCACGATGATAAATATTACAACGCTAAACAAAATCAGAAGACGATTGCATTTTATTCATTAGGTATATCATGGACATGGGACTGAAAAATAACTAGCATAATATGGGTGTACAATACGTAAAGTCACGAGCAAAAGTATGTATACACTCGGCTTTATACAAAAGCGATTTACTCCTTTATTTTTTAATGAAATTTTATGTTGTTACGAACATAGCATTTTCGAACCCATACGTTTATGTAATGCGTCTTATTTCAACGTTGCATTCGTTATTTCACGAAAAAATCACAATTGAAAGTTGCCAAGTGTTGACATATTGGTGCTCGTGACTGTACACCTTTTCCTATCTCTTTGGGGAAAAGATGCACGATGATATTTATGAATGTGTGTGGACATTCCATAAATTAAGAATAATACTATCAATCGATTTAATCATTTTAAAACCGAGCGTCAAACACGCTCAACAAACGCTCGTCTATCCCTCTTTCATAATAAGAGCGTCTAATCTAAGTGTCGAGTACCTCAGAGCGGTCATCTCTGTCGGGATCACTCCCACGGGTCCCCTAGACCCCAGGAATCCGGATTTATTCCGTCTGAATACCCACTGTCGCAAACGACACCTCTGCGATGCCTGAATGTTTTATGACGTGGCGTGAAGATGTTAGATTAGATTAAATTCAAACGTATGTAAAGTTGAGAGCTTGGAAAATAGGGGTTTAGGCCTAATTATAAGAAGAGCAGTTTCAGTTATTTAAAGTTTCAGATATTTGTAAGTTTATTTTTTCAGAAAACTACTTCCATAATTATATTACCACAACATACAAGCTTAGAGCAGGAGAATGATGACAAGCTCCCATAATACAAGTTAAAGCTTACCTTGGGAATCAGTAACAGTACCTTTTATGCAATACATTAATACGATGCATAGGTTAGAATACTCTAAGATAAGATGAAGTAAGGTAAGATAAGAAGAAGTATTAACTGGCGAAAATAAATATATTTTATTTTTATTTTTATTTTTTTATATTTTATCTTCCTTAGATGTTGATAATATGGATGAACCACACTTTCCTGGTTGAAAATTTAGATAACATTCGATAGAAAAAAAGTGGTAGTTTTTTCTTCTGATAAGTTAGCAGGGATCATAGCAGGTGGCGTTCTGTAGTTTCTGCCTATACTCATCGGAAGAAGGCGTGATTTTACGTATGTATGTATTTTTTTCTCAATTATAAGATAGTCTTGGAATTCTTCATTTTTAATTACTTAAATGGAACAACACCAAATATTGAATGATCTGTTTAAAAACTATTTTGCTTGATTGAAATAGTGATGTGTATTTTTGAGCATAGTCTTGAAAACAGCAAATATGTAAGTCTCCTATTATTTTGTACGTAAACTTCACTTAAGAATTTTCTAAGCTGCGCAGTAGTGGTAATGAATCTTGTTTACATGCAAACCCGTAGTACACACGTCTAGACGAAAATTGAAATTTACATTCATAAACTTCGCTAGTTTATAACCTAGCCCACTTAACGTGATGGATTCTTAACTTTTGGTACACATTCAATGGAGTTATGATAAAACAAGTTAATTATTTTTAAGGCAACTCGACGTGACTTCAAAGGAAAATTAATTTATTTGTATTATCCTTGAATGTGTGGGTGTAAAAGGTTGACTTATTTACTGTACATTCTTCGGAAATTGTGTGAACCTTCGCTCCTTCGTGTCTATCGTAAAACTAAAGTAGGTAAATTCACAGTCGCACAAAAAGATAAAAATAATTATTGTGGTATTTTTTTTAAATGTAAGAATCAAGTAGGTACATGAGATAGTGAAAGAAACAAATACTTAATGCATTCCAAGATTTCCATCCAAATTGAAAATACATCTCAGAAAGTCACGAAAAGGAAGTTAAAGAACTTTAGGGTACCGTAGTACCTAAATCAAAATTACGAAGTTCCGATGAGCGGTCTCTAACGACGAAGGAGATAGCCGAATTCTTTAATTATTTAGCTCTAATCGTTGCCAACGATGTCCTTTGACGTCGCTTGCTTTAATTTAGGATTCCTCCCCCAAATTAAAAATATAATGAGACTGAACTGAGCCGGTGTTAATTGGAAACCGATCTCAGAGGGTGGTATAGACAGACTGTTGTTGTGATGTAGCTACATATGTATGTTGATGGCAACGAGAGTAAGAAAAGACAAAAAAAACTTAGGAAATTACAGTAAATTGAGTGTTTTGTGTAGTATTCAGTCAGTCATTTGTATATGTTACGAATTTTCATCTTATTATTATAATAAGCAAGGCCACTCTTCCACGGCAAAGTCTGATTAAAAATTACAAGAAATATAAAGAACTACCCCTCTTTAATCCCTTTATAAAACTCTTTTGAATTACAAAGATGCTTTTATATATTCATTCGTACGTCAAGTTTTTTTTCCCAACCCATTGACATATTTGCACGTTGACGTGAAACACGCTATAAGTAATCGCGCTCATTTGTCAGCGTGAACACAGCGCTGCAGCCGCTGGATTACCGTCATTCGCATCTTATCTTTTTTTCTTAAAAAGTTAGGACGAGTTAAGAGGATTACGTTGATGCGATTCGCAAATATTTTTAGTTGAAGTTGACTATTCATTAATGCCTGAAAAAGCTGTCTCACATTTTAAAAAGACGACATCTTTTAACGTTATAAGTAGGTAGGTAGCAACGTAACTACATTTACTTGATGACATTTACGCAACACCAAACTGGCGTTTCTTATGTTAAGAGCTTACCAGTTTCACAAGTAGTTTAGCAGTCTTTGCAAAGTAAAAGCCTACAAAATGAAACTTTTGCTACTGAATGATTCTAAATCGGAAAATTCGCAATATTCCTTCAAGCAAAAAATACAAGAATCTATAAATAGAAAAACACTAAACTTTCACACGTACCTACCTAGTTCACAAAAGTTAAAACCACTGAAATCAATATCTGCTTTAAAAAAAACATTTTTACTCCTAAAAATTTCTAGTTATTTCCAAAATAAATATGCAATTTTCTGACCAAAAAAACTTGCACCGATATCAAATACCTACACATCTATCTATCAAGATTCATCAGCATACGAAATTCCACATTCATATTCATGGCCGCGGTCACAATGACAGTCGACCGGCAAATAAAAACAAATAAAAAACAGTAATAGAATCAGAGAACAAAATCCATCAGGGTGACACGCGTGACGTAGATACATGCGGCCTCTTTGTACAGCGTGCTTACGTAACGACGTGACAACATTGTCTTAATAAAAAATTATGAAAATATTGGGAATGACTTTGTGGTGGGATTAAATTATGGTAGTCTTTTAACGTTCAACAATTTTTATGGAGAAATTAATAACTATAATATTGTGGCCTCTTTGTACAGCGTGCTTACGTAACGACGTGACAACTAAGTTTGCCTTAATAAAATAATGTAAGTATTGGGATGTGATATTGTGATGACTTATATAGGTGCCAATTGTCGTGGCCTTTTGATGTAAGATAAGCTTTATGGTGAAATTAATTACTATAATATTGTGGCCTCTTTAAACAGCGTGCTTACGTTACGACGTGACCACTAACTTTGCCTTAATAAAAATAATGTTAGTATTGGGATGTGATATTGTGATGACTTATATAGGTGAGATTGTGGTGTTCTTTTGATGCTAGATAATCTTTATGGTGAAATTATGAACTAAAACAAGCGGCAGTGCTTACGTAATGGCGTGGCAAGTTTGCCTTAGTAAAAATAATATAAGTTAGGTAAGTGTAGGTGAGATTATAATAGTCTTTTGATGCGTGACAATTTTTATAATGAAATTAATGCGAAAAAGGGCCAAATTTTACGATATGTGACTTGCGTAAATCAAACTAAGTACTAAACAAAGCAAGGACTATTTATTATATTTTGTAATTATTAGGTACAATTAATTTGTGCTTGCTTTGTGTAAAAATAAAACGAAAGCTGAGTCTTTTAGTATGACGAAAATCGATATACATCATTGTAATGATTCCTTTATATTTTCCGCGGCCACCTTCAACTTTTTTCTGCAAAAAAATTAAATAACCACATGATGTAAAACCCTAGATAAAACATAATTACATTTTCACAACCTCAACTTGTTACGATATATAAATAATTTACAACTAAAATACCAGCCTGTAGACAATGTCTCCGGGCACTGCAATATTTTGCCCACCTTTGGGGTCTCCACATTATGCATAACTGATAAGGCCCGATTTTGTATGCATGCGATCCTTAGCCTCAACGCTGCGTGGGTATAATGACGTCACACCCGTGGGAATAGTGAACAACACAGTTTTTAGCTTATGTTTACTTATATCTTATATGGTTGACATGTGACATGCTTACAGGACTATGCATGTACAAAGTAATGACGCAGTTTTCCATTGTGCGGTTAGGTATGAGAGGGTACAGCACTGGTTATTTGATTATACAATATGTAGGGACTGGAATGTGTCTTCAAGTTAATAAATGGTAAAGGTTTTTTTTAATAGCACCACTGAGAACTTTTTAGTAAAAATTATCAACGGTTATCAACTTAGCCTATCGCAGTGCACTACTGGACATAGGCCTCTCGCACGTTCTGCCACAACAGCCTGTCCTCCGCCTTCCGCGTCCAGTCTGTCCCAGCCACTTTCTTAAGGTCGTCGGTCCATCTAGCTGGGGGGCGTCCCACAGGCGATTAACCTGGTGTTTTTGTTTAAATAAATAACAGATTGTTCGAGAACTTTCCAGACCGACCGCAGAAAAGGGACAAGATGTTATTAAATAGAATCTAAGTCCAAAAAGCTTAAATATTTTAAAGAACATGCGTATACAACAGGTGCTACTTAGGTCTGTTTCATTTTGACGTTTAGAGTGATTCTAATAGGATATTTTTGGACACCGCCGTCCGCAAAACAAAAACTATGAATAAATCGTCTTGCCACGAGATTACGTAAATGTATGTCTCACAAATATAATTCAAGCAAAAAACAAGAGAGGTGGTCACCCACGCCAATCACGAAACGAGTTACCCTCCGGATATTCAATTCCTGGACATGTCCGAACTGGAGCGAAACAAATATTTATCAAAACCTGTAAGGAATACATAAAATGACATAAAACATGTCCGGCCGGACGAACAAACAGCACAGTGATGGATTATTGCCAGTGACCGCCTCTATTTCCTATTGGAATAAGGAATTACCATATGCGCCCGGACACGACGCCGGATGCGGGATGCTAAGTGTGGAGAAGGATTTTTTTGGGAAAAAATTGATTCTTTGAGCCGAGTTCGTTTTAACTTAAGAACAACGTGAGCACTATTGCAGTTTTCTTTTGCATTGTGATAGTTTAGAGTCGAACAACTTTAGGAAATGGCGGTAGGTGAGTGCAGCAATAAATTGTGAGATTTTTCGTCTTATAGAACAATATTTGTAAACCATGAGTTGATTTTTATCAAACTAGATACAACTGTCTGGAGCTACTTTTTCTTTGGTGTGAAAATTAAATAGCTGTTTTTATTTTTAGAAAAAGAACTGAGAGTTTTAAACAAATTCGTATAGGTACAGACGCCGAGCTACCCGAAACTGTCAAATTTTCCTAATCAACCTTGAACCTACTTCATTAGCGATAAAGTTGATATCTATTAAAGAAATTCAACAGATTGTAGTAGGTTGATGTGCTGGCGTTTGTACTTATCATTAAGACTTTTTAATTTTCATTTGGGCAGTTTTAAATTCTATAATTCCAGCTTCTTTTTCTCATGATGGAGGAATTTTCCATCCAAAAAAGCGCATTCCACTCCTCCCTACCATTCGCCCGGGCACCCGGGTCGGCGTCACTCCGGCGACCGGAGACCCTTCAAAAGTTTGATAATAACACCAGCAACGCCGGTAATGTGACAGCCGATACGTCGCCGAGCCGCTGCTGTTTAAATTTCGAACCTTCGAACCGTCATTGTCCGGCAGATGGCAATTTGTTTTCGTTGGGAAGTATTTGCTTTGTATGGCAATCCTTTTTGCAGTACAGAATAAGTATGCATGCTGTTTGAGATTGGCTAGATTCGATTGGTGGTTCAAGCTAATGATTATAACTTAGACTGTTTTTTTCTCAGTTAATTTTCCTCACGGTCTGGCAGTTTGAGTAATTTATGCGGCCCATCCAAATGTCCCTTCTTTGGTATTGTTCGTCGAATCGTTAAGCTTCTTGAGTTCTGAGATGCACGATTACTGACAAATGCGTGCACTGACTGGATACGCCAATCTTTGTGGTTCTTTCCTCAAAAGACTATTTCGGACATCAATCTACATGGTCTTCACATGATCTAACCAAGATTATGTCTGGACTTTAAAAGAGACTGCGACCTTTGAGTTTGTTTCGGCGTTTTTTCTCAGCGTAGTAAGATCGGAAACGCCAACCTCATCTAGTTTTTAAAATATGATTGAAGTGTAAAAGTTTGTACAAACCTACTTACAGAAATAAAATCATTTACCATCGACACGAAATAAAGAAACAGAAGATTTATCAGTGACGTATTCTATTGAAGCTTGTCAACGGTTCTGGTAAGTACCTCAATATAGAAATACATTACTAAGCAAGAATCTACAGTTCTTTTAAAATCCGACGATATGTGGCCTTCTCAAAGATGGCATGCACCCATAAGATGAGAACATATAACATTTGTCTATTTGTTTACACATTTGTAAAGTAAAAGAGCATACATGATCTCATGTCCCATCGAAGTCACTATCTTGGCAACCACAAACCAACCAAATAACTCATTCCTTTATTTTACTTTTTTACGTATCATCATAAACATAATTCCCACGACCTCAGCACCATTACACCATAACTCGCTACCGACACATCATGGAGGGGCTTCCAGGACATTAGTCCGCAAACGACACATGTGATCCCGCACGGCACCTCATGAATCTATCATTTATCATCACTGAGCCATAGGAGCTTTGTCATTCCTTCATTTGCTGTATTTTTCTGTTGGTTCAAGTGTTGTGTGTTTATGGATTCATTTATCATTTTGTTAGTAAGTAGGTTTGTTTGTGGTTGTGGAGACGATGGTTTTGATGGGTGCATGACATTTTGTAGAAGGCCACCTAGCTATGATAACGGTGTTGTTGATGTTGATTTAACAGAATATCACCGTCGTACTGAATTGCGAGATTAATGTTTTATGTATAAGGCAGGTTATGCAGACTCGTTATTGGTTTTCCACCAAACTAAATCAAATTATGTTAAAATATACTTCTAAACGTTGTTTGACACGTAACCACAGAACACTAATATCCTACACGTAACTGTCATTAGATTTTTTTTTTTGTGAAATACACAATTCTTGCGTAACAGGACGAAAAAATGACAATTCTAAAGAGTTATATTTTTTCTTTGACGTTGTTCTTTTGTCTATACAGGTAACTTAAAATGTCAAAAAGGTCTTACATTCAAATCTATGTAGGTAAGTATTAGCTACAATTGCTTTCAAATTCTTACTATAAAAACTTGTTACAAAAAAAAACAACCGACTTCCAAAAAAAAAACACTGAAAAGAGAAAAGTAACTTTAATTTCGGAAGTCGGTGTCGTTGGTTCCGCATTTTCGTTTTTTGACACCGACTTCCGGAATTAAAGTTATTTTTCTCTTTTCAGTGTTTTTGTTTGGAAGTCGGTTGTTTTTTTTTGTAAAAAAAGTTTTTATTTTTCACTTTTTAGTTGTACCTACCCCACACAAATTCGTATATACTTACAAGATTAGGGGTACCCCAATAACAACTTTGACAGAAATGAGGGTGTACCGTGGTATACTGAACACATCTGCGTACCCCTTTATAGGGTACAGGCGTGACGTTATGTTGTGTGATGGCCTGACCTGATGATCACGAGTCCAAAACGGCAAACGCCCTTTCAAACATAAAAAAAATAATTTACTAAATCAGTCGATGCCTACTCCTTACTGTTAAGGAGTTGTACCTTCCATCATCAGCTCAGCTATATGAGATGATGATTACCATACGCAAGTACTTAAATTACTTCATAAGATTTGCGAAAAACGATGTGTGGGCCCATAAAATTTGAGGGTTGCCCTCGATTTCTCCAGGATCCAATTATCAGATCCTGTCTTGGTGACTATGGGACCACGTCAGAAGTATCTCCTTTCGAACAAAAAAAGAATTTTGAAATTCGGTCCACAATTCGCGGACTAATCGCGTAACAAACACACAAAAAAAAAAAACATACCGTCGAATTGAGAACCTCCTCCTTTTTTGAAGTCGGTTAAAAAAGCTGGCATACATACAAAACTTCACAAAATAAAAATGCCAAGTCTAACAAGCTCATGTCTCAGAAAAGCAAGTTTAATACATTGAAATATTCAATTGCCTGTCCCGCTATCAGATGGCTAATAACTTCGCAACTTGTTCGTGTGCTGCCAAAGGAACATACCTGGGAAATGGCTTTGTTTTCAACTACACGCACTGCATATGCCCGGGACGCTTGTAGACTGGTGTGTACATAATCTAGAAATTTATTCGTTAGATATGCTGCCAAATGTGCGTTGTAGGTTACGGTGGGTGCATAATATTGGAAGGTTAGATAGATAGCTTGAAAGAAACCAAGTAACATTTTCTGTAGAATATTCCTAATCGTCCATCTTTTAAAAACTTGTCTACGTGGTCCGCATTGTTTCGCATCATCAAAATCATGTATAACAATCGTCTTCGGTCAATTTTTCTTTGAATCTACATAATCAATTCCTTAAATTCTTTTATTCACTCACGGATAGACTATACCTAAACCACTAGGTCTAGAACAATGATTTTTTGGACAAAAGTTCCTTATAAAGCATTGCGAGCATTAAGAAATGATTTTTGCTAGTCCATCCCCTAAAGGGCCTAAATAGGAGATGAAAGTTTGTAAGGAAGTTCTTCACTTTTTTAGAGCGGTAATCCCATCGGGCTTACGAATTGTTACCTAATAAAAATGGATCATATAGTAGTTCAAACCTTCCATTTCAGGGTATTGCTTAATACTACCATTTAATAACTTATAACGCAAAGATTAAAGTTTTAAAACACCCAAAACTTTAAAATCGTTCACATCGTAAGCGAAAATTATCAGCCCATCACTAATTTCACATCTCAAATACTCTGAATCAACACGACAGAGGAACAGTGATGCGTCGTGACAAGTCAGATGCTAATCAGTCAACCCTTCGGCCGACAAATCGGAAATTAGGGACGCATGAGCGATACAGGGTTAACCCGGACCGACCGGGGTCTTTTTGGCCCCGGAGACCAGCCGTCTTGTTCTTTGAATATTTAACGCGTAACAAATGTCCTTTCACATTCGTGACTTCACCTGCGACTGGTAACAGAGTGGACAATTTTATTTGGGGCTTAAACTACAAGGGTTGTTTTTACTTTACTATTATACTATGAATAAGTGCTGCAAATGAGTTTAGTCAAGTTACACACCAAAAATGAAAGTAGGAAGTTGCTCAGCAATAATTCTTGCTCAATGTTACTTTGTTTGATGTACCTACAGAATGATATAGATAACAACTACGTGATGAGTCTTTTTAGAACTTGTATTAGCTACCTAACTTAGTGGGTAGTCATAAAAAATATCATATATATTTTAATTCAATAAATGGTAATGCGTAGAAGGATTTGGGGGAGGCCTTTGCTCAGTGGGACAGTGTAGATTTTAAATAAAATAAAAAAGGGATGATACGGGCCTATTGCATATAAGTGGCCATACACTCGAGCGACATGCGTCAATGGCAGAGGCTAATCCAGACTGCCGACACGTGTTGACGGCCAGTAGCCTCTGCCGTTGACGTGTGTCGCTTGTATGTATGCATAATAACAGATACTGCCACCGATACCTATAACCGAAATGTATGTTGACAGAAATCTATAACGTTATATTTTATAATATAACATAGAGAACCACCGATGAGGTCCCAATAAACGCACGACGACATCACCGCAGGCCGAGACGAAGATGGTAGAATGAGCTTGACTCCTACCAAGAGGACTGGCCGGACTAGCAAAGACAGAGTTGTGTGGAAAAGGGAGAGGGAGGCTTTTGCCCTACAGTGGGATACGGGCTACTTAGATAAGGAAGTATATTATAGACAGATCTCAACTCCGATTTATACTATTGCAAGTTTGGAGGTGTGAGGAAGAGGGTGTAAAGTTCACTCATCCTCCATAATAAACGAAGGATTTTCCGACCAGACGAGTGTTGTATCTGGTGGCCAACTGCTCGACCATTGATGTCGGGACGTTGTATAATTATATGCTAGTTGCGGGGTAAACTCTGCTTGCGCGATGCAGGATTTTGCGTGATGTCAGTGTGATGCATGTAGCGTGGTAGATTATTACACAAGTATTTTTCCATCTCGAAATGTCAACACGTAAACCTAACCGCCAATTCTGAACAAACGCCCGTTCCCGCCTGTCTGAACTACCTTAGGTGTGACAAGTACGTTGTCGATTACAGGCGCAAAGTACGAAACACTTTGATCGCGTTACCGACCGGTAGACGTACCTCTCTACCTACCGCCGCTTTGAGGGGTATCGACTTGACTTGCTTAAGGCGCTATCGAATACTGTTTGATAATTTGAGCTCTGTTCTGTTGGTAATTGACCGTTTAAATAAAGGAGTGCTGGAGTTTGCCTTAGATTTCAATTAAGGCTAAGTATATGTTTGTATAATTTGTATTTTATTTTGTTGTACAATATTGTACATGTTGAGTAATGAGCCTTTGTAAAGTAGGTACATACCTATTCACTTAAAAAGAGTGCGAAGAAAAGAATACGAGTCGAATTGTCTACCTATTATAGACACATCCATGATTGAGTAACTGGGTACAAAGCGTACCTAGATCTATGTAGTTTTATGGAGTTTTTTTGAACGCGCTAATCTCTGAAACTACCAGTCTGATTTGAATTTTTTTTATGCATTTGATAGGCCAATTCTTAAGGAAGGCTATAGGCTATTTAACACCACGCCAGAACCCTTAGGAGCCGAGCAAACGGAAAAAAGCGCGTGCAGGTGATGTGATGCGACTGTGTGGCTCGGAGGTACAAGAAATTTCACACGGACGAAGTCACAGGCTAAATCTAGTATTTTATAAATGAAATATTATGATGTTCTTAATTTTGCTTATTTCTTACCAAAAATAATAAGTACCTTAGGACCAAAAATTTACAACCCTACGCATAAAAGCAGGTAGCCTCATAACATCAGCCCATTACTCTTCATTAGTACACATTAGATTCTATTCCGCCAATCCCTAAGACACAGCGCACATTTGCGGACAAGATAATGGCGACACACGCATTTAAATACAGTCATAAATATCCCGCGTCTGTTTGTACGCACAATGTGCATACCTCGGCCAGATGACGGTGACGTCTTAAAATATAGGGACCCTTTCTTAACCCCCAGCCCGAGGTACCTACACTGTAATTAATAAATGACCCACACGGCCTTTAGGACCGCTGGGGATCAGATTAATATGAAATTAGTAGGTAAACTACTGGTATTACAGCTGGTAGCTATAGAATACCTAGTTTACAAATTCTGATAAATAATTTTCAGTACTATCAAATTTTCGTCCGTAAAAACACAAAAAATAATACTATGCCTAATTAGGATTCCTTAGACTACACATTAAACTTATTATCATTGTAAATACATTCACCTAGTCATTGAATTCATAATTCATTAACGATCTTCACGTGAAGATCGATGTATTAACATGCTATTTGAGTGAATTCGCAAAAATACTGATGTTCTTTTTATGTTATAGTGTACATTAGAGTAGGCTCTATGTTCTTGTTTTTATTATATTTTATTTAGGGAACTGAGTACAGTAGTTATTATTTAGGAGTTTATTGTAAGTACTACTAGTTTTTTTACGTTTTTCATAGTTTTAAAGTAAGTAAATTAATTAAGATAAGACCACGCTATCGCATTAGATATACACCTGTAATTATAGTAATTTTAAGGGAGATTTTAATAAATAAATAAGGAACTTTTAAGTTATATTGGTTATCGTACCTTCATCTGACCTTCTAATGGCCACTTGTTTCCACCTAAAGAACCAACGATTGCCAAATCTTAACTTTTTTACTTTTTATCAACAACACCACAAACAAAACACCACATATTATCTAAATGGTACATAGCCGGCCTTTCAGACCGCGCAGCACCCATTAATTACTTAAATTTAATTCATACGAGACCCTACACCACTATTTACATTCAAAAACGTACCCTTACACCCTTACCCGCATCCTAACCCTTGCTAACAAACTTGGAGACCCCAAGACGCTAACTCCTAAGAAGACTTTCTTTGATAGCGCGCTCCGCTGATTTTGAATAAAGACCATGTCTCGATAGAGTTCTGATCTGTAATTTTATAGCTTTGAGCCGCCCCTAGCTTACGCTCTGAGGATTGTGGCCTATTGATCTGTTCTTGTCTTGTGTTTTTGTTCGGTAAGTACCGCGGAACTAAGGACAAAGCGGGCTGAGCCGTGAATTAGGAACTACTGCACTATTACGGGGGTTAAGTGGAGGATATAGCATCAGCGGTTTTCTTGGTGGAGTTAATTTGATGAATCGTTTTAGTGGCTTACGAGTAAGTGTATAATATAGTCCAGAATCTAATTTATCATATTAAAAAATAAAATAATTACCAAACCGGCAATGCTAATTAAGCGTTTTACGTTTCCCTAAAACATTTTCTTAGTTACACAAATTAACAAGTAATAAAGCCTTTGTTAAAACTCCAAAGAGTGTCTTAACGTCTATCTTAACCTTGTATTCTTCCCAAGAACTCAATGATAATCTAATAAATAAGGATCACTGCATAGCCGCCGTCGGATTAGCCTTCACCACGATACTTATATGAGTGCCCCTTTTATTGCATTAAAACGCGGGGAAGGGTTGGCTCACCGTCTCGGAGAGTACGAAGAATTTATAAATAAGTTAAGTGAGAGCCCGCCAGTCTTCCTCGCCATCTTACTTTGTTTTATCATATTTAAATTATTAGAGTCAGATGTAGAACGTGTACCTAATTGCTGTACTTTGTTAAGATAATGTACCTTTGGCGCGACTCCACTTTTGTTTTCTTGTTGGTGAACGATATAAATTCCCGGCAGGACGCGGAGGTACGCCCAAAGTTTCGCGTTCTGTTTTTGTTCGGACGTTATTTCTTAAAGAAATAAAATTTGTTATGCAGCCGGTTGGAGGCCGTAGGTGCTTTATAATAACCAAGATTACGCTTAAGTTAAAAGCGGAGGGAAAATGTAAATTTTGTGAGGAGTTAAGTGTTACTTTTGGTTGTGCGATGAGGAATGATTTGGTAATTAGGACTGTTATGTTTTTATTACTACCTGCCTCGTTGGTGTAGTGGTCCCAAGCAATACTGCTGAGCATGAGGTCCTGGGTTCGATTCCCGGGTCAGGCAAAGTGTTATTGGGGTTTCCCCCTGGAATTTCTCAGTAACAGTGGTGGTCTGGGTTTGTGTTAGTGGCAATAGGCTCGAACCCTATTACTTGGGACTATGGAGACACTTCTGCCTAACCCTTCGGGGAATAGAGGCGTGATGGTGTACGTTTTTATTGGTTTGGTTTGAATTGTTCTGGAAAAAACTTTTACTACGGGACCAACCCTGAAATCGAGAAAAAAAAATCAGTTGATCCATACATTATGTCGAGTTATGCGAACATAAATCTATGGATCAACTGATTTTTTTTTCACGACTTCCGGGTTTGTCCCGTATTAAAAGTTAATCCTTAATTTGTAGTGTTTCGTGTTTTTTTTGTGCTATGTATTTTTGTGGTGTACAATAAAGTATATATAAATAAATAAATAAGAGTACAATGACCTGTTGTAAGGATTAAAACGATCTAAATGTAAGGGTGTATAAGCTAACATTTAAAATAATAATATGCACATGTGAAAAAATAAGCAAAAGAATCATTTGGCATCAAAAAATTTTTCCGTATTGCTGTGAAAAGGAACAGTGCCCAACATGCTGGCAGCATTGCCACGTTGTATGGCGATGCTAATTCTTTGGCCAAGAAAAGATAAGATAAGTACTCAAGTGTTTTTTTTTAATGATATAATACATACCTACAGGTCTTTTAGTTCCCGCGAAGATATTTATTTTTGTCTTAGTGATATAAATAGATGCAGTTCTTATGTAAGATTATTCTAATAAATATTAAATTCAAATATTTGAACGCAATAAATCATAGAAAATAAATTACTTTCCTGTACACCTTCTTAAATATTTCCCCAAACGAGATTTATTTCGACAACCATACACAATTAACTATTAACATCATCCCTAGTTCCACATCGGAATCCGAACACGTGCATACAAAACGCCTTAATTTACCAAGAAAACAATATATCTTATCCATATTAGAATATTTTCTATCGTAAATCAAGTTTAAGTGTTATTTCATTTCCTTTCTACGCAGCACACGCGTACTACGAATAAGTAATTGAAATTTTGAAACGAACTTTTGATTTTACGAAATTCACCCTATACCTTGTGAAATTATTATGAATTTCCTTTACAAGGGAAGGCCCGTCTTGTAGGTTCTTTTCATACAAGGGCAAGGAAATGTTTTACATTTTCCGAAGAAATGTGTGGGTTTTGGATGTTAATGCTAACGAGTAACAGGGTTAGAAAGGCAATGGTTTGATTTCGTATTTACAGGTAACGTGGGCTGGAATATTGACGTAAGTTAGTGTGGATAGGCCTAATTCTTAGAATTAGGAATATAGCTGGTAGTTTCATATGGAGATAGTGAGCAAAATGCACAAACACACGCAAACGCTGATATCATCATCATCGTCTTGTCTTGTGTGGTGGAGTCATACAAGACTTGGTTGGTGTGGGTAAGCCAAATTCTAAGAACCAAGAAGATACCTGATAGTTTCCCCTGGAGACGTTAAACAAGGCCTCTGTCGCCGCAATAAGCGTGGCCAACTACGGGGCCCAAACAATATAAGTAATATAGATGTACCGTCGAAACAAAACGAAGACAGTGAAGACATGAGAGAAGACGTTTCTTTCGAGGTAGGTTAAAAAAAACGGCCAAATGCAAGCCGGACTCGTACACGAAGGGTTCCGTACCACCATACAATATTGAATACAAATTTAAAAATACGTTTCTTGTAATTTTTAGCTTTATTTTATTTTTTATTGATACGAGTATAGCGGCAATAGAAATGACACACTGTAAAAATGTCTACTGTCTACCTATTACGGTTCTTGAGATATAGCCCGCTGACAGACAGACGGACGGGCATCTAAGGCCTACTAATAGGGTTCCGTTGGCATCCTCTAGGTACGGAACTAGACGATGATAAGATTAACGCTAACAAGACGATGATTTGGATGACGTCCTGAGACTAGCTGAAGTTTTAGAAGACTAGCATTATAGCTGATATCTTCTTCAATAGGATTAAAAAAATGTCCATTGGTTTCATATTGAATTTCCGTTTTATCGTTATATTTTCGAGAACTCTCTTCATACGTTACGTACGTTATTTATAAGTTAATTAATATAAATAGTCCTAAAATAAAAGTAAGTTATTTGTAATTCTCAGAAGCTTTTAAACCTGAAGCTCATAAACATTAAATAGCGTTTAGTTCTCAAAGAGGAGAACTTCCCTGGAGACTTATCAATAGCTTGTCTTTCCTGGAACTGCCAATCAGTTGAAAAGTTTGCTTTTGCCTCGCTTCTCGGTAATAATCTAGCTATAAGCTACATCTTATAAATAATATTTTATGTAGGTATCTCTTAAAATATTTAAACATTATTCCGATAATTTTGCATTATTATAAGTTAGTCCTGCTAATATTATAAACGCGAAAGTTTGAGAGGATGTATGGATGGATGGATGTTTGTTACTCTTTCACGCAAAAACGACTGAACGGATTTGGATGGAATTTGGCATACAGATGGTTTATAACCAGGATTAACACATAGGATACTTATTATCCCGATATTCCCACGGAATCGAAACTTATGTGGGTGAAACCGCGGGGCGCAGCTAGTTCGTTATAGCTGTGAGATGCCAGAATTCAGATATTGTTGAGTAAACTTTGGGCACAGCGTATCTGAGATAGCAAGATAATTTTATGGCACCAACAATATTATTTAAGATTTCAACCTATTTTCTATGATTATATGAATTGTTTTATTTAGGACCGCATACAAATCTAATGTGTAACCTATGTTATTTGTACTGTAAAGATCGTCTGTAAAAGTCGACCTTATAGGTTGACAATAAAGTAACTCTGGTTGCATTCGAACAGTCAAGCAAATTTAGAATGAGCTTTCAAATTTTTATATTACGTTTTTGTTTGGAAGGTCGAGTGATAAAGCCATGCTGATGTAAAGGTGTTCGCTTGGAATAAACCTAGAAAATATAACGTTGTATGGTTTTAACACAATTTAACATGAAACACATACACAACACGAAAACATTCAACTCGTTACTTCCTCACAACTGTTGCATAAGTAAAGCGAACCCATGAACTCTCGAAACCAAAAGGCAACACCTTACCCTTCAAGCTATTGTCACTCAAACGCAAAACACGACTTTCATCGCAACATTTAAACACTTAATAGTTCATAAGCCCAAGATTTCCATTTACAAGTATTATCTATCATTCTCAATGTTACGACTATTGTACCCGAACTATGATACCCCCAGGCCCGAAGTGACAAGACACTGTCATCTGAACCCTTGCTCAAAATGTTCCTACAATGTTCCACGTTGTCACAGACTCGCTAACAATGTCAGACAACCGATATATTTGTACCAAATTTGCTTTTTACTAAATAACATCGCCCGAAGCCTGATATGTTAACGTCAAGCTGTGTTTGTCAAACTTTTGTAAACTATAAAGAAAGTAATGCGAAAAGTTTCTCGATTCTTCCGAAAACATGTAGGTTATGTTTGTAATACATCCATAATGTTAAGTAACTGTTTTCCGATGCATTTGCTTACTAACTGTGGGTTTCATAATATTATTTGCAGAAACGAAACAATTTTTATTCGAATTATTTGGATATTTTATCAGATAGAAACGACAGCTTGGTTCTAAATTAAAATAAACAAATGACAAAGTAAAACAAATCACCTGCACAAACCAACGCTCATCACGAACGCTTACAACATTCTTAATTCGACTATTAAAACCCGTTACGAGCAGCAAGATGTTGGCTACATCAATAAACAAGGAGCGAACGCGAGCGCGAACGTTCAAAGTTTGGTGCGCGCGGTGAGTGCAGAGGGCCCTTAATGAGGGTTAGAAATTTCGGCACATTGTGGCCCAAACCGCACCCGGTTTCTTAGCTTATTATTAATTCTGTAAGACGTGTCCCCGATGTCCAAGACGTGCGCTGTGATTCGAGACAAAAGTCACAAGGGCGGAAGGGACGGACTCCCTCGCCCCCTCGCCGCCTCGTACGTGTGCCGCGTCGGCAAGTCGCAGGAGTATGGGATTTACAGGTGGTTTTAATAACGGCAGCCACTAATGTCGCGAGATGAATACTTAATGGACGGATCAGCCGAGGATTGAGGCGGATTGGAGAAAGGCAGCTCCTGTAATAATAGATGCGGTCGCTGCATTAGGCTGTCACGTTGACAAGCTGGAGGAACTTATGTTACCTTCATCAGAACTACTGAACTATACAGAATTTTCTCTGCAACATTATACTTGAACCGATGCTATAACAAGAGATACTTCAGAAAAGTCATCGACACTTTTGAGCTCGACTATCCTGGTCATATCCATTTCTCCAAGACAATTTAGTTACAAAGTGCAAATCCCTTTAAGATGGCGTTCCCTGACAGGGGGTGCTCTCAAAAACTCGTTAGGAGGTTCGCATTCTGCGGTGGTGGGTCACGTTGCGATGCGCGGCGGCTGCTTCAAGACAAAATGTTACATAGAAACTTTGGAGTCACTGTCGTGTGCCGTGTTTAAGTAAATTTATTGCTGTGCTGTGTTCTAGTTATTATAGAGGCTTGTTTTTGTAGGTTTCTTTGTTTATTTTTGTAGGAAATGGTTATGCTTTCGTGTGAAATCAAAATTTACATTCTTGCGTGATTAATTCTAGAAAAATGTTTTGAAATCCTTCTTCTTCTAATTCTTCAACAATGTATTGTCGACCTTTTTTTTTTTGGAGTGTCAGACTTTTACTGACTAAAACCCACCCGTGTTCCTTCAGTTGCCTGTGCCAGGGGCCACGGTATCTCTTTCGAACAACCCGCAGCCCCGGCGGCATCGGCCCTAGCGGACCCCGTCAGTTCGTGCTGACAGCTCTTTGAGGCGCGCGTGGAACACAACGCGCCGTCGACCCGGGCCTGGTCCTTACCGGGCGGCGAGCTGATGTATTGTCGACCTTACAACTAATTTCGACAATTTCATTGTTGAAGAATTTCGCTGTGAAATTAGATTGAAATCCAAGATCGAATATTGTCTACAACAAAATTAAAACATAGTTTTTGGTCCTACTAGTCGGAGCAAACCTTAAGACACAAATAATGCACAAAAATAACTTACTTTTATTTTTCTGAAACACGTAGTTTCGTGTATAGCCACACCATTTCTTTGTAAACTGCAGGCCAAATGAAATCACCAGCTATAAACAGCAACAAACCTCTAGCGAGTAGAAAAATTGGCAATCTGCGAACGTTACAGTGTCGTGATCGGCAAACGTTAGCGGCGTTTATCGGCAAGTGGCCGCACGGGAACAATATCGCTCGTAGAATCGCGCGATCCTAATATATTGCAATGTGTGCACTTTATATGGCCCGATGTGTAATTGATTGTGTTTCGGCGCTCCTAGTGTATGTTTTTTATTGCACAGAAATGGTTAATTCAAGTAGCGATGGATGTTTTTGAATGTGGAAGTAAAAAATAATTCTTAACGCATTGTATGCATAGCTTCGTTATAAATAAGCTGTACAATAAACCATATTTTATCTACATATAATCAATGTAAACTCTTAACAGTGCTTTTAACATTATTTATTTATTTAATACTTTACTTACAAATGTACAGAGACGGACTTAATGCCATAGGCATTATCATTTAACTGATTAGTTAAATGCGGTTGACAATGGTGTACGCGTTTGTCCATAATTCATTACACCATTGTCAACCGCATCCTCGCAAAATCACAATAATTTTTCTGAAAAATTCATTGTACATGCTTGGGAAGTTCATATTTTTGGGTATAATCTACTAGTCTGGGTAAATTCTACAAAACATATAGAAGAAAATACCAAATCAACCTCAAAGCCTTCTCAAACCTACCCTCTAGTAGTCTGCTAGCAATAAATAACAATTAATGTTAAGGTTTCAATCGGCCGGTGCATAGCGGTAGTAAATTATCACGAAGGTGTTACCGGACGAAAGAAATATCGCCGTCAACGCCCGCTGTAATGTTCCGGTCAGTGTTGGGGCAGAGGATATCGATAAAAGGTGATTCAAATGGTTTATGATACAATAAACATGTTTTATCTGTGCGATATCGATAATTCACCGAAATGGATGTGATCGATTGTGTCCTCGTAGATCGTCTACGCGGGCTACGCGCCGTAGCAGCAGTCTACGCTTCGTAGCAAAAGCTACGGTGAATGTTGACCAAAAAGAGACTGGCATTTTGAAGATTTAAGCTTCTTCTAAGTATATGTAATCAATTGTTATCTCGTATATCTTCTACGAGGGCTACGTTCTACTCAAACCGGTGTACGCTTCGTAGCAGCAACTGCGTAAAATGTTATGAGAATGAAAGAAAGAAAGTTATTTGGGACTCTAACATCTGACAATATAGCAGAATATGACACTGGCATGGTAATTCTATTTTCTTAAAAAACGACCACCACAACCACAACCAGACGTACTGCAGGGTACCATCCACACTTGGTTGATATCCCGACGAGTCGTACTCAGCTCTTCTCCTCCACGTTTATTATGCGCACAGCCAAAGTCTGGAACTCTCTCCACATTTAACCTGTTTGATTTAAAAGCAAGAGCGAACAGAAGGCCAATTATTCTCGTAATTAAAAACGTTCAAAATCTAGTCGCTGTCTCAACTCAGCGACAAACAAATGTCAAAAACTTGTCAAAATGTAGGGAAATAAGAAGTATTTTTTGACAGATTGAGATTAAGATTAGACTGTGAACGGTCTTAAAATTACGAGAATTGCTCCTCTGGTATCTTCTGGGCACGCTCGTTCCATAATAGACCTTATCCATAACTTAAAAATAAACAACTGCCAGTGCCTTGGAGCCACCAGTGAGTGATCTTTTTGCTGTGTTTAGTCGCCTTGCTCCTCGAGATCTATCGATATTTCCTGCTCATAATGACCGTTACTACAACGCTAAGTGTTTATAACTGTTAGAACAAATCGGTGCGTAAGAGACCGCCCCCGACCGCCCGCCGAGCGCTTAATCACTTAACACTCCCGGATTAACGGGGAATTTATCGACTTAGTATTATGTGTACTTATACATTACTTAGTAATAAATAAGCACGCTATAATATTTAGTATCAAGAAGCTTAAACATAATGCCTATAATCACATCAGCCTATAATGTTCCCACTGCTGGGACTCAGGCCGCCTCGCGTTAAGAAGGAGTGGGCCGTAATCTACCACGCGGGCCCAGTGCAGGTTGGTAGATGTCACATGTCTTCGAATTTTTAGTTCTAGGACATGCCGGCTTCCTCACGATGTTTTCCTTCACCGTTTTGAGACTAGTAGTAATAATGTACACAAAGTAAAGCGCCTGTCTGGGTTCGAACCTACGACCTACGACTCATAAGTCGCGGTCATTACCACTTGGCAACCACTGCTGCAAGAAGCTTAATGGTAAGTCAATATTATTATTCTTTATTGAACTATCAGAGAATCTCCTATCCGGTCACAAGTTACCGTGGTCTACTTGTAAAACCTTATATACACTTCATACTCAAGTAGGCCGCAGCAAGGACAACCTCCACAAGTGGGGGTTCATGGAAGGCTCAGACATCCGGTGTGTATGCGGTGTCTCTCCACAAACAATAGCTCAACTCCTATCTTGCACCGTATGTCCTGTCGCCTGCACATGTGAGGACCTAATGGCTGCGTAAGCGAACGGTATCCGCGTTGCTGAATTTTGGGCCAAAACAAATTTAAAGAACGATAATTATTTTTGCCATTGACACGCTAAGAAGAATATTACTCCTTTTTAAAAATTTAAGTATTATGACCAGCAGAGCATTAACGAATTTTTCTTTTTCTATGCAATGTAAATTAATTTCTCTATTTCCACGATTTCATCACTTATTAGTACTAGTTTCGTGATACAAGTTTAAATTTTTTTCATCACTAGTTATCAACCTCTGGAATCCAAGTTAAGATTAAAATCGAAAAATATTGTATGCTAGCTTCCGCCCGCGATTTCATTCGCGGGAAGTCGTAAGACACCATAGTTTATTAAAATAACAGCCACATTTTTATAAAAATAATCCCTGGATACTACGTTTGTAGTTTTAGTCTCAGCAGCCAAAACATACAGAGAGTCTGGCCTGGTGACGGAGGAGCAAGTGCAGTACAAATCTGACATCCGTGTGAGAAGAGAAGCAGCTCGTCCTGAGGTCGACACCCACAGCCACAGCCTGCAGGTTTCAGCACCAATTTTCTATTCCTTGCTAGACTCGCATTTCGCTGATTAGTCTTAGAAAGTTTCTAGTATTTATTAGTTTCTTGTGAACGTGGTTCTTCTGAAGGTTTATTCAATCAAAAGATAAATAGCCATAATTACCACTCACTCATTTGCTGATCAGAATTTGTTTACCTATATTCGCGTGACCTGAGTCTTCTTATGGCGTTGATGATTGAAAGAAAAAAAAATTGGTTTATTTGTTACATAAACACGTACATACAAAAAGATTATTAATACTATTAATAAGGAAAAATAAAAACAAAATATATCTATAATCACGAGCACAAAGCAGAAATAGTCGACGGCTGCACGTCATGCCTGTGACAAGAAGGCTTTCACTCAGCATAATGCTGTGCTATACACAGCATAGCGCTGATTTTCAGTGGTTCCCGAAAAGGGCGTGATTGTGACATTACTTTTACAAAGTCAAATAAGGACAGAAATGTAAAGTCATCTGATACGAATAATAAAGCTGAAGAGTTTGTTTGTTTGTTTTGACGCGCTAACTTCTGGAACTACCAGTCAGATTGGAAAAATTATTTAACATTACGCTAAAACCTTTAGGAGCCGATCAAAAAGAAAAAAAAGACGAAAATAGCGCCAAGCGGAAACGAACTAATCGCGCGGGCAGGCGATACGATGCGACGGGGTGGGTCGGGGGAACAAGTGATTTCACATGAACATGGTCGTGGGCAGAAACTAGTTCTAATAAAAATTTCTTTTTAAACGGAAAATGTAAAGCAGTTTTATACAGAGCCTATCTCACCAACCGTCTAAAATCACATTGCAATATCCAAAGGGTAGTAGACACAAGAGAATTGGACCCCTTTAAAGACATTAATTCTTACAAGAAAGAGAACAAGACAAATGGCCGGTCCGGGCCGGTAGCGGGCCGTGAAAGAAAACCCTTTTATGACACGTTGGGCAACGCATGGACACGATGAGGAAGGAATATGGATAGGGCAATTTTTATTTTTGAAGAGCTACTTTTTGACAGAAGGCTAATTCTCGTAATTTAAAACGATCAAAATCTAGTCGTAGTCTCATCTCGGCGACAAACAAATGTCAAAAACTTGTCAAAATGTAGGGAAATTAGATGTATTTTTGACAGATTGAGACTGAGATCAGACTGTGAACGTTCTTAAAATTACGAGAATTGCCCCTCGCATATTTGTGTTCAGTATAGAGTCGTCACTCATGTACAGAAAGACCAAAAAATAAGAACACAAAGTTAGGAATGTGTTGTGTATGCATTTTTACGGGATAACCTGTTATTATTTATGTATGAGCCGATTTTTCAATTGACAGATAATTTTTCAATTGACAGATAATTTTTCAATTGACAGATAATTTTTCAATTGACAGATAATTTTTCAATTGACAGATAATTTTTCAATTGACAGATAATTTTTCAATTGACAGATAATTTTTCAATTGACAGATAATTTTTCAATTGACAGATAATTTTTCAATTGACAGATAATTTTTCAATTGACAGATAATTTTTTAATTGACAGATAATTTTTCAATTGACAGATAATTTTTCAATTGACAGATAATTTTTTGGAGCAGTAGTATCCCAGTGGTAACGGCCGCGACTTTCGCTCTTCGCGGATTCGTACCCAGGCAAGCGCTTTACTTTGTGTAAATTATTTCATCACCACTGCTCTCAAAACGGTGAAGGAAAACATCGCGAGGAAACCGGCGTGTCCTAGAACTAAAAATTCGAAGACATGTGACATCCACCAACCCGCACTGGGCCCGCGTGGTGGATTACAGCCCACTCTCTCTCGAAGAGAGGAGGCCTGTGTCCCAGCAGTGGGAACATTAAAGGCTGATTATGTATGCATATTTTTATTTGCAGAATAAAATTGACGTCTGACAGTTTTTGTATGGAAGAACTGTCAAAATTTCTAAATTATTCCTCCGATTAAATTATCTAGCGTTGGAAAAATCAGCCCTTAGAATAAATTCCATGCACTGAAATACCCTAGGTTCAATTCTCAGATCAGCACCCTAATTGCGTAACACACGATCAATCGGAATCTGAATCATTTTGAAGCAAATTGCTAATCCATTGCTTCATAAGTTCGAAAAATTTGTCTGCTCAACACGTAAATAACGCAATGAATGTTGTTGAACTGTAAACAAGAAACCGATTCCGATTGATCGTGTGTTACGCAATTGGGGTCCAGGCTTAACTTTTCCTTCGTTATACCTTAAGCTTAGTTTAGGTAAATAAAATAATTTTACGAAGCAAAAGGAGTCTGTTAAGATCGTAGCAGTTGACGTTAAGTAGTGTCTGCCAAACCACTTGAGAAGATGGTGTTAGTTTGTGTATATAAATGTAAATAGCATGAGAGTGTTAACCAGTTACCTACTGGTTTTCAGTCATAATAAATAAATTGTAACGACAAAAAACTTCCGCATGTACTCAATTATTTTTATTGATTAAGCCTTCTACATTTTCCAAAACCCGTAAACTACTTCTCGCATAAAAACGTTATAATAATACACCATCTGTAGCTAATAATTCCAAACCTGCCAAAACCTTATCCACACTAAACCAACGGAACCCTTTGTAACGACAATCGTGTTTGTACGAGGTCATTCGACGATCAAAGCGATAGCCAATAAATAAATAGTTGATTTGCTTTCACAATAAATACCGAAAGGTCCCGAATTGTTCCGAAGGTATGCGACAGGGGGCGGTAGGGTCAACCTAACTAACGAGAACTAAGTACGTTTGCTTTGGATAGAAATTCTGTTTACCTTGTTCGACTGTTTGATTGATTTATTTGTTTGTTTTGGAAATTATTGGGGGTATTTTCGAAATGGCGATGGTTGAGGCTAAGTGGAAGGAATCTACATAATAATCAAGCTATGTTGGAGACTTTTATGAAGCCAGCAAGCTGGAGATGCAGTGAATAATTTTTCGTAGAAACAACCTGACACAGGGCGGCTGGGCAAGTGATGCATGGAAAGTGTGGGTGCATTAAGATGCAGCAAGTGGAGTAGGTACCGAAAGTTGTGGCCTAAATTCAAAGAGGGCTGTACTACAATGGAATACGAAACACTAAGTAGATTGATTGACACCTAAGCTCAATGAAACTGTTCTTACAAATCACCACTGTTCTTACAAATCACCGTCGTCATGAATCGGTTAACTTCCAAAGAGCTGAAATTGATTTAGGTACACTTAACGATCGTGAAGCTATATTTTCAAAATCACCATGCTTTGGAAAATAACTGGTGATTGCTGCACGTTGTTATTTAAGGACTGGTAGACATTGCTGTGTATACCTCTGAAAGAGAAGATCGGCTGCTACCAAAATAAACTATACCTACATAAGTTTACTAAACTAAGCACGAATACATGTCCAAAAGTACAAATAAATATCTAAAATATTTTAATTAGCATTGTAAACTTACTTTTTGAATATAAATTATAAAAAAATAATAAAATAAATCATTTTTTTACTTTAATATTTAAATATCTGAAACAGCGCCATCTCGATGTTATTGTAAGAACTACTAGAAGCTCACGCTCCCTCACTTAAGCAACCCTCCGAGGAGGGCTGTGCCGTTCAAATACAAGCTTAGTGAAAATGGTTCTGTTTCGGATCTCTCTCGGTGGTCAAATTTTGTACTAATCTTTGCGAAGTTGTTTTTTCGTTTCATCGTGATATGTCTTTTTTGATAATAAAAAATATGTGCCTTTATGAAATGTAATAGCTACCTACAATATTAATAATGCTTGAAATGTAATGCTGTGATTTATTACATGTTACGTTGATCCAATTTTCACCGCTAGGGGCGCTTTCCAGCAAATAGAAAACGAATTAGCTATAAAGTTATCAAAACAATAACTTTCATTAGCATTATTTATAAATATTACGGAAAACTAAAAGAGGAATATTTTCAATGAAAACTCCTTTCGAAAGTAAAGTTTTATTAAAATATTATAATTCGAATTTCTTCTGCTAGAGGCGCCACGGTAACGGGGAACTTTTACGACACGATTACCTACACTGGTTGTTTTTCTTAATAATTTATCGTGCTTCCACGAAGTTGGCTCGTTTCGTGCCGGGCACATGTACCTATGTGTACCGTTGAGTTCTTCAATTATGAGTCTGTTTTGTTTTGTAAAGAGTTTGTTTCTCTGAAAAGTCAGTTACGAGTACTTTCTTTGAATTTCCACAAAGTTAAAGAGATTTATTATACATATGCTCCGTGACGAGTCCATTACTTAATTACATATACAGAGAAATATTGTGTAAGTGGGGTAAAGTCTGAGAAAATAATTGTTTATCAAATTAACTCCCAACTTAAATTGCACGTATATTCAAATCACAACTGTCATTCTTTGACAGTTGTATGGAATGCTATACGCGTCAAAATGACGTAAGATGCCAATTTGATAAACATATTCCCCTTTATTCATAAACGTTGCTTAAAGCTAAGTATTGATTATTTTATTCCAGACATCGTTAGCAATAAATTGTAAGTAACTGATATTAAATGTCTTTTAGAGGACACTTATTTCCAGAGTGGGCAACATGTAGCATTTGTGGCCCATGTAGGTGAAGTAGGTCTGTTTATACTACTCAACGATTCTCCTTTGTTTCTGCCAAGTGAGGTGTTCAGGAATCTATTTTTAAATAGTTATTGATATTTCATTTGTTAAGGACGTGACAAACTTACTGAAATCAAGATAATAAATACACTGCTCTCTTCTTTGTACCCGCTAAATATCCGACATCGCAATTCTACGGAATCATTTGCAGCTTAGAAACTTTTCCATAACTAGGCATATTTTAGTAAGCTTCACGTTTTCAACTTACATTTTTTGTAAGGGAAGCCTTTAAAACTTGTACCTACTTTCGAGAGAGGTTAGGCCAGATGTTACATTGTTTACTTATTTCTACCACCCAGTGACGAGCGAAGAAATATTAGCTTAGAAAGTAAAACTTCAATTGGAAACATGGCTTTTCAAAACATGTTACGTAGGTACTGTGAGCCGCACGTCACTGGTAACACTTGAATTACGAAAATCACCCTTTCTGCTCCGACATAAAGGCTCTGTCAATTTAAAATTGTTAGTGCATAGAGTCGTTTGGTTGACTATAAAGTAGCGAAAATCACAAAGACACCAATTTTTGGAAACGCCCGCCGCGGCTGTTGGTCTGTCTGAACACGATAAACTCAAAAACTACCGAACGGATTTTTGATTTACGCTAATAGACAAATGATTCATGAGGAAGGTATATAATTTAAGGTTTTATGTAAGTTGGCTGAAATATGACGATCATTGTTGATGTCGGTAAAAATCATGCAGACTGGTTGCTTTACTGGCATGCGTCGCGTAAACCAATAGAGTTATATGAAAACAATGTATTCCGGAATTATTGACTAACACTACTTTTATCCCGGTAATACGTTCCCGTGGGATAATTTCCGACACTCACGCGAGCGAAGCCGCGGGGGAAAGCTAGTTATCGGAAAAAATGTTACAATAGAGCTTTTGCCGTAGAGAGAATGTAACTAGAGTTTATTTAAATTACCCAAACGTTTAATTAAGAACAATTGACTTTTTTCTAAGGAAGGTCCCATTCAAATAGCATAATTTATTTCAACTAAAATTTAATTCTGAAAATAGCTTTTGTTTAATGAAAGGTCACGTATATAAAAGTTTTTTTCACACTTTTAGATTAATTTAATCAAACTTCCAGTCTTTGCTACTGCTAACAACAAAATAATTTCAACACGGTACTTCGTCATAATTTATATACAGTAGTCAACAAAGAGGTTGTTCAGTGACAAAGTTAAGTTAACTCTAAATAAAGTTTTACACGAGATTAATACATGTTTATTGTAACATTTTTTTATTGACAAGTGAAAATTCAGACGAATTTATATACTTTCGGTACAGGTATTTAAAGCAATATTTAGGTTGTACAAAAACCTAACAAAAACTAATTTACTGATCGCCTTAAAGGCATTTTTATCACCTACAAGGGTATTACGTTATCAACATCGCCATTTTTTTTTTGCTATTTTGTTACACGTGAAGCATCTGTATCAAAAGAGCACAAAGTATTTCTAAAAGTTGAACTCGAAGTTGAACTTTTGAATTGATTAAACAAACGATTGGTTTACCTCGTCAAAATGTAGAATGGGGATTGTGGGGCAAGTAAAATGATTGGTTTACCTCGTCAAAATGTAGAATGGGGATTGTGGGGCAAGTAAAATTATTGGTTTACCTCGTCAAAATGTAGAATGGGGATTGTGGGGCAAGTAAAATGATTGGTTTACCTCGTCAAAATGTAGAATGGGGATTGTGGGGCAAGTAAAATGATTTGAAAACATTTTATATATACATTTAGCTTCTTAATTATTATTTATTAAATCTTCGTCTTTACTCTCCATAAAAATGACAACCGTTCCCTTCAAGTCCTAATCCGCCATTACTGAACTCTCTCTATTGAATGATTACTGTATACATATTTGTGAGACTTATGTAGATTACCTTCTTTTGGGTTTATAGATGTTTTGGGACATAATGTCTACTTTGTTTTGGTAAAATAAATTGTATACTACGTTTAGTATCTATACAGATACAATGTTATGGAACAAAGGTTGTTGACAATAAAATGGTTCCATATCCGTGTATACATCTTTTTGGGGCTGAATGTATCAGAGCCAGGGCAACACTGTTGTTTGTGTCTATAAGTGAAAATAAATAAATAATTATTTGCATCGTATAATACGACAACGTTCTATGGTCAAAGTTTTCACACCCCGACTGTAATGTTGTACATCTGAGGTATCTCTTGCCGGTCTAAAAATACACTGACCAGTCGGACCTAAATTAGCCACTGACCTTGATGCATGGTGCAGGGGGGTGCGCCGCGG
Organism: Apamea epomidion; assembly: GCA_947507525.1. Lineage (NCBI taxonomy): Eukaryota > Metazoa > Arthropoda > Insecta > Lepidoptera > Noctuidae > Apamea > Apamea epomidion. Next base: position 6,232,223 of record OX382234.1, read on the forward strand.
TGGGCGGGCTGCGCGGGGCATTCGGAAGTTGCAGCAGATGACGGATGCTGTACCCCTGGCGGGACTTGCGTGACATTCTGGGGGAGAGAAGAAATAATCAGCTACTGTAATAAAAAAAAAGTATTTCTATTAACAGAATAACACCCGGTTTCTGGTACAAAAATTATCGATGTGACACAATTAAACGCATGTCCAGTGATCCGATTAGCATAATCAACCTATAACGTTCCCACTGGTAGGAAACAGGCCTCCGCTCTGTGAGCGGGAGTGGCCTGTCTTCCGATCCGAACTGAGACCGCGTGGTGGATACCACGCGGTCTCAGTTCGGATCGGAAGATGTCACATGTCTTCGAATTTTTGGTTCTAGGATATGCCGGTTTCCTCACGATGTTCTCCTTCACCGTTTTGAGAGCAGTGGTGATAAAATAAATTACACCTGATTAGGTTTGAACTTACGACCTACAACTCGTTAGTCGGGGCTGTTACAAAAGGGTCACCACTTGTCTTTCCGATTGGCTGTTGATAATTCAGTCAACCATTCACAACGGATTACGGGAGCTTGAGAATTTGTTAGCTAATTTTTGTATTTATTTTCGTTCCAGAAACCGGGCTAGAGATATACATAAATAAATCTTTAATCGAATCATTCTTGTTTATAATAAAGTACCTATCAAAATAAAGATCACTAATTAGTCTACATTCGATATTGTTATGTTTACCTATCGGAAAAGTGTCAACATACTAACATATGATTGTTTTCCCATCCCGACATATTTGCTCAAGATTGGATCAGTGTTAACATCAGTGGCCAAGTGGCTATTCAGCCTGAATTCAAATCGAATCTCAAGTTAGCCAACAACAATAGCCCTTGCTATTATCCGGATCTCTTACTAGTATAAATCTACGAGTATGTGAACTCCTCTGTGTACATAATCAACCTATAACGTTCCCACTGCTGGGACACAGACCTTCTCTCGATAAGAGGGAGTGGGCCGTAATCCGCCACGCGGGCCCAGTGCGGGTTGCTAGATGTCACATGTCTACGAATTTTTGGTTCTAGTGTAGTTTTCTCACGATGGTTTCCTTCGCCGCTATTAGAGCAGTGGTGATGAACTAATTTATACAAAGTAAAACCCCTGTCTGGGTTCATACCTGCGACCTACAACTTGCAAGTCACAGCAGTTATCACTGGGCCACCACCCAGTATTTTCCCCTCACCCAGTTTTGTTTAAGGTTGCAATAATGTGGTACTGTAGAGATTATGATTTGCTTGGTTTGGCATGCAACCTTTTTGGTAATTATAAGATAATGGCATAACAATAAAAGATAAACGCCAATACAAATTGAGAAAGCAGAAAACAGTAGGCCTGCGTCAAGTAACAATGATAAAAATGTAAAAAAACATAGAATGATTTCTAGTAATAATTATTGAACATATACGAATCGTGGTTTAATTACTTTCTCCCGATACCATGAGAGCTTGTAAAGCTTTCACAGTATTTAGCGTAAACCAGCGAACTACACCAATTTAGTTATTTAATTCTATAAGCATGCAATTTCTATCTATTCGAATATGAAACGATTTTGTATCGAGTTTGGCCCAGTAAAGTACTAGGCGAGCAGCAGTCAAGGTCGAGTCGGCTGAGGGTAGTCTATTGTTGAGACTCACAATTAGATACAGAGCCAACTCGACCAAGTCTGTTCAAATTCTCCGAACACACAACACACTGTACACTAAAGAACTGTGGAATACATACATTAATAAAGTTATTTGTATGCCGACGATATTCTGTCTTAGGAATTTAATTCTTTCAGCATTAGTGAAGGAAAGATTTAGATATTTCAAACATCAGACGTGACCTCCTTTTCTTTCATTTTATTAATTTTTACTGGCTGCTGTAGCCTTCGAACTTTAACTTAGATTTCAGATTGGTAGAAAAACTTCCACAGACGAAGATTTTATTATTAAAACTTACAAAAAAAGGTCTACAAGGTTAACAATAAGAAATTCTAAGTATCTATTATTAATTAACTACCACATCGACGAAAGAAAAGATTTTATTTTTACCAAATTACTATGTTAAAAAACACCTCAATGTTCCATGTTATCTATTTTTCATAGATTACCTCCTGAAAATGTATCGCACCGAACTGATCATAAATAATTGAATTTCGAAGGAAAATGTTAAAGTAATATTTACCTTCATTTATATTCATTAAATACAATAATAAAGTAGGCTACGGATCTATATCGAAGTCTGGAAAGATGCATGTAAAAATGTACCTTACATCTGTGACATAAAATGAATTTTACAACAACAGCTCTCATCCTATCTACGGACTTCATCTAACTTGTCTGCGCTACTGAAAACTGAATTCAGTTGCTCTATCAACAAGGTTTAGTTTGGCTTTGTGTTAGTTTGGGGAGTAATAAGCATGAGTTGAATTTGACTTAAGTAAGTACTTGCTTTCGTAACTATTGTAATGTTATCAATCAGGTAATTTGTGATGTAGAGCTTGTTAACGTTGTATACCAATAACGAAAGTTAACGTCTCTTTATCGAAAGTTTCTTTTGTTATAACTTTGTTCGGATCAGCATAGATATTTCAATACACGACATGAGAAACGACTTTCAATTAAGGGAGAAGGGCCATGGTAGCCCGCGATATTCAAATTTTCTTAGGATTTTAATAATTAAAATCATCAATACAACCCTCGAAGTTCATAAAACTTTATTGAACGACTATTTCATGAAATATCAATGGTCTACCCTGGCGTAAAAATATCAAAGACAAAAGCTTAAAGCCTTTGTGAGCAGTTAGTTACCTGAAAACGCCTAATTGATCAGGCGTTAATCATTTGGGCTAACTTGAAGTACTTAGCCGCTCATACTTATTTTAATTAGGTACCACAACCAGCCCGTTGTGAATAAGCTGACCCCAAAACAACCCTTCTCTTCGAGCTCCAAAATAACATATTGTAAGTACATACATTTATTATTTGAATAAATAAACATGGCCAATAAGCATCATCATCTACCTAGCCATTTCCCAACTATATTGGGGTCGGCTTCCAGTCTAACCGGATGCAGCTGACCAGTATTTTACATGGAGCGACTGCCTATCTGACCTCCACATCCTAATAACTGGGTAATAATACGATACAGCTTGGTATGGCTGGTTGTCCAATAACGGCTGTCAAAGATCCACAACGAAATAATCCATAGCTAATACGGTTGCCATTTCACAAGCATTGTATTGTACCTATTGTGTTGTCGATTTAAAAGGCCATGAGTTTAAACGATGCGACCTCGTGCCGCTGAGCTCCACTCTTAGTATTCACTTACAAGTAAAGTTCAAGTTCTTCTCAGAAAATAAATAATTGAAGTAGGTACAGTCAGCCCCAATACAATGTACATGGACATGGAATCATTTTATTGTCTACAACCATTGGATCCACCGTCCAGGTACAAAACTTAGTATTCAATTTATTTCACCAAAACAAAGTAAAAATGTTGTCCGAAAACAACTATACAACCTATGACCAAAACACATACTTACACAGTGATAAATCCAGAACAAGGTACACGAGACCGACAACGTTGTACGACTTATATCGAATGAGACGACTTTAACTTCGTTTAGTAGAAGAAACAACAATTTTATTTTTGTCCTCTTCATTTCATGCATGACGTCACTGACGTGTCATTTGTTTTTAGATTTCCTTTTTACATCTTTTTGGGGCTGACTGTACCTAGCTTCCTACTAAAAGACATTTCCGCTAACCTACTAAAATGGTCACAGAGTAAACTTCGCGGAAAGCCAAATTAGACCTTATGTTATGAAAATATAACATAAAATTCCCTCGGATATTACTTTTTTCCTTGAAAATGTTCTGCGTCATCTTTTGTGATAAAAGTCTCAATACTGTACTAAACCTCCACCAATAGGTCTACAGGAAAAACGTTTCCAGTCCAAAACTTTCCTACACAAAACTTCTCAAAACTAATACCACAGTCCAATATTATTATCAAGCTACACTCTATATATAAATAGTATGTATGTATTCAAAACTTACAAGCTACATAACTATCGATATCAACATTTGTACAAAGTTATTCAACTCCGACATCCGTGTGAAACTTATCGAATGGTTTCGGCACTAGTAAGTATATCGATATCGGCAACTACTAACTGACTATCGATAAGGACGGCCCGTACCGAGAAGTTGAATCAAAGGGTATTGACTATTGATACAGTTTGTCGATAATTTACTAACGACTAGTGTTCCAGGAATAAATGTATTTCTACATTCTAGGCCAGTGCTGTAATCAATAGAATAAACTTTGGCGTTGCTGGTTGGCAAGGTGAGAGTCACAGATCTAATTATGGCCTGAAAGAAAAACTGTTAGGAAAAATCTTATACAGGAGAAACGGTAACTGGTGTAGGTAAATATTTAAAGTAAACTTTGACAACGTTTGGTGACGTTTAACATTTAAATCCTTAATCAAATTCGTTATTATTAGCAAGAGCCGACCTTTCACGGAAAGCTACCCCGACCGTCAGCATCGTATGTAGATAACGTCAGAATCATATTATGTGCACGTATTACGAAGGAATAAAGTCGCAATTAGCACAACAACGATGTGTAAAATCGGTTCATAGGCAGTCTGAGGTTTCACGGCTTTCAAACTAGTACAAAACAACGTAGTTGTAATAAAAGAACATCCAAGTCTTTAATACACTTACTTTTGAAAGTACTTGTAAGTTTCAAGAAAAATAACAAGATTAACATTTTATAATCCAATCACGAAACTTTACTAGTATTTTATTACTTTATCCTCCCATTTTTAGGGTCCCTCTGACCTTACATTATGCAAAATCGAAATTTTACAACCCACTCATGAATTATCCAATAAAATCGAAGCCATACTGTTTACGCTTGCATAATATCGCTAAGTCACGTATATAAGACAGTTGTGTAGTCAAGACCCATTTATTGTTCAAAGCAAATAAAAAGAAACGGAGCAAAATGTACTAGAACAAGTGAAAACTGACTCGACAGCTCCGAGCACTTGTACAAAAATAAAACTTAAGCTGAAAACAATAAAGTTCGTTTTCAATTGAGTGTAAGAATGGTGGTTGTACGTTTCAAATGGCTCGAGTTCTTAGGGTTTAATTCAAGAGCTAGTACATAGTAAATTCTGAATGTGCTTGAACGTACTATACAATTAAATATGTTGTTACTGTGAGCTTTCAGGTTTCAGGGAAACTTGTATAACTGTTTGTTGTAGTATTATATGGGCATGTTATATAGTTGTGTGAGTATCAGGTTTGTGGGATTACGTCTATCTGTAGTTATATTTAGGTTTGTATTGCTCTGTTTATTTATATGGCAGCCGTGACGCTATATTCCTTTGTCTCTATATTTAGAGTGCTTGAAGTGCCCGGGGTGGCTGCATATTATACTTTCGCTGAAGCGTAAAAAGTTTAAAAATAAAGGCTGTTTAATGGGTTGTATAATAACGTTAGGCAGGCGAATATTGTTGCTGTAAATCAATTAATGTTTAAATACAAAAGCACAAGTTTATAAAGTTACTCGGCAATACTTATGTAGGTTTATACGTGTACTCGTAAAGGAAAACAGACAATGTATTTCCATAAAAGAAAATTAAACGAGAAAATACGCTTTTAGAATGAATCCTTTGTTACTTTGTTACGCAACAGTCAACACAAAAGCATACCTATACATTAACAGAAACACAAATCCTAAACAAATACAATAAGCAAACAACATACACGTACATAAAACGTGATATATTATAATTATGTAAAGCGCTCAGAGATAATAACGAACTTTGATGTCGTCGGCAGATCCAATCGAATAACTGTCAAAACTGTGATTGTCTCCCAGCTACACCACAGCTAACATCCGACAATCGATCCACACACCTATAAGCACAGCTGCACACTACGCCATTTTGAAGTGCTTATTTCCATTATAACATTGTACTAACTACACTGAAATGTTCTACAAAAGTTCGCGTTTTGCTTCGTGAAGTCCAGAACTTTCAACTCAACGGAATACGCCAACCCCCCAATTGGCATTACGCGAAAACAACATTTATTACAAGCGGGTACAGATTGAATTAGCCCGCGGTAGAATTCCGCTTACAACTTTGCGCAAATACGCCAAGTTCAAGTTATCTGAAAAGTTATTTAACAAAGTTTCATAGCTTTCTTGGGTTACGTGGGAGATTGGGCTCTAAGCGTAGGAGATTAAGTTAATTATCGTTTGGAGGTTGTGTAGAACGTGGGTCCTTTCGGAACCGAAAGCCATCTGCGTTATCCCATCGAGAGCCGTGACTGTAGAAAGATTTTCCTTCTACAATGGACTGAGACTGGGACCGGTCGCTGAAATGACTTTGTAATAGCGTCCTCAATAAAACGACCCAATATCGTGGGCTTTTTACTTTATTTATGAGATAGTTGGACAGGACTTTCTTTACTAAATAAATGTTTGCGTAAAGGATAAAAGGAATGTGCGTGTAGGAAAGTGGATCAATCGGAAATAGGCAAAACAAGCCCTGCAAGTTGTTTACAAGCTGTAATACTGGTCTTGGCAGTACAGTCAATAAACTAAGTTTTGTTGAGAATAACATTGTAGTGTTTCACTTGCGGCTATTGTAGAACGTTGGGAACTGTACCACTATGATTTTATAATCTCTCGAAGTTTTAATGAGCTCAATTTAGTCTTCAAAAGCGGATACTCGCGTTAGTTTAATATGCTTAGAGTGTATTCAGCGTTAGTAGCGTTTAAATCTAAAGAAAATCGACTGGAAATATTGTAACTACGAGTAAAGCTCGTTTAAGAATATGTACACTTATTGATTGCTTTAAAATAGATTTACATAAAATAATTTAAATAATTATCTACAAATTTTAATAAGTGGTATTGGCCCTATTAAACCTCTTAGCAAGGTTAGGTCGTCCTTAAATATGATTTTAAAATTCCTTTTCCGAGAACCGAGAAGCTTCATAGCTTGTGCTCGACGTTGGACGATTCCAAGAAAATTAATTCTTTTGATGTAATAAGAACATTATTTGTTTGTTGTTTTATTTAAGAGTCATTAGGGAAATTGTATTCATTTGGCGTTTCATTTATTAAAGACTCAAGCTCTGTTTTCTTCCCTATCGTACGAGTATATTATAGTCTTTAATCACATCAGCGTATGAATAATAATACATATATATATTTCCCGAATAATAACTGATAAAGCCTTTTCTAACACGATACTGACGATAAACATGCCATTTCTAGTTTTATCACACACAAAATCACAACATTCCCTCAGTTTCGAATGATTTCCCACTTCATATAAGTAGTTATAGTAACTCGTAAACACTTTTTGAGCAAAACTTTTCACTGACACAACTTTTCTACCGGCCACATAAACTAGTAAAACAAAGTTTCCTACCTATCACCTGTCACTTATTGGAGTGCCTGATCCATAGGCAAGGTCACAACAGAGCTGCGAGCGTCCTCCTCTCTGTTGCCAGAAGTAAACACAAATTACAGGAGCATCCAAGGCACGTCAGCCGAGTTACACTTCAAAACAATATCTCAAATGAACACAAACACTCGTATCCAGCCTCCGCACAGTCACAATAACACTAGAACTACAGCTCCGAGTCAGAATACGGTCTTTCGTCTTCCAGCATAACCTCAAAACATCTTACTGACACTCCGCGGCCCACAGGAATTAATAAAAAGTTTCTTTATAAAACAAGTGGGTTGTGAGCATGTTCCAAAATGGCGGAACTTTGCGTTAACTTCGGAACGTAGAGCGACGTGAAGTTGTAGGGTGCGCGACTTGTGCCGCGCGCGGTTCAGTTGCGCAGCAAACACTAACTTTTCTCATTGTAAGTCACATATAAAACTTGTAAACACTTCTTTTGGCACACGTTAACACTAGAGTAGGTCACAAAAAGTGATTTGGAACACATGGGTATCTACAAAAGTAGTTTTAATCGCGTTTTTGAACAGTTAAAAAGTGGTATAACCTCGTAGCGCTCCCGTACTGCACCGCGAGCCTCGTAGTCGACAGGGGTTCGGTCGGGGAAAATCAATAACTTACGGCCGACTCTCTCCGCCGCTCTCCGCGTTTAATCATACACTTTGTGAGCAAAACATTAAAACTTGTCCGTTTGTTTGTCGGAGGCGGATCGTTGTTCGCAGTGAAGCGGGGGGTGGAGCGGAGCGAGCGGAGCGATCAGCGGGAGCGGTCGGCGGCGACGGCTCCCGGCTCCCGACTTAGCCACTTCGCGGAGTTTACTTGCGACAAAGTTTTGCGAGGTGTTCTTTCAAAGAAGTACGGTTATGTACTGCAATGTGAGGAAGATTGGCGTTTCCCCGCTCCCTGCGCGGACTGCCACAAGTTTGCTGCATTGTTATCGCTGGCCAAGTTCAAATTAAAACTTTCTTTACAAGTTTGCAGTTGCCATATTGGGTTTACACGGACTCACAAATTACTTTTTCCTTATGTAGGTAAGTATTTCATGTCTGTAGATAAAGAGTTTTCCTCAAACAGTAGGTCAGTGTAACCTCAGTTTTTAAGCGTTTGGTGTTGAACAAAACAAATGTTGTTTGGTGACTCACCTAACATTAATGCTTTCTCATTTACATATCTTTTGTGTTGGTAGGGTGATTGTGCAGCATAATGTATGTAAATGTGAATAATCACTTTCGAACTGCGGTGGGTGGAACACAAAACATAAAATATTAAATTCAATATTTTAAGGAACTCTATGATAAAAAGTCAACGGTTCGAGAGAAACTTTTTTTTAATAATTACAGTTACATAATAACAATTAGCGCATTTGATTGATTATCAATTAAAAGCGAACCCCTTTAAACACAAGGAGAAACAAATAAGTCGTTACTTAAGTCAAAAGTCACCGGACCCACTTTAGCAAACACCGACTAGAGTGATTTAATTCCGTAAGTAGTGTAAACAAGTTTTGTCCTTAGATGACTCCCACACCCCCCGACACTCCTTTTATACGAATTATCCATAGAATTGTGAACAAACAAATCTGGCGACCACTTTAACTTAACCTCCCGCGACCCCTTCAATGATGTGACAATAAACTCAGCTGACGTGAAGAAATACAAATTCAAAGGTCTTAATAAATTGGATTGTTGAGTTGTCCGATCTGTCGAGCTACTCATCCAGCTTTGGTAGGAGCTCTTCGTAGCACAATTCCCGGGGTGGAGTATTAACAAGTATTTTACGAGATAAATAAGTTAGCTCGAGATACTGTTGATGTTTGTTGCGAATAAGTCGAGCTATATAATTTAGGTTTATAATTTTACTTAAGATGTTTGCTGGTGATGGTTGGTTATTGCCAAATTGTTTTATTGATATTATCGTCGAGGCTTTACGTTCAATGTTAATATATTTCTAATGAAGTAAACCTTATCTTTAATGGCTTGATTCGAATACATAAATCAGATAGGTAAACTAGAATCTAAAATGTTTCAGTTGGATATAACTTTCTCTCTCCCTCTTTTCTATCTCTCCCGTTTCAGCACGTGCTATACGAAAATAGCTCATATCGTAATGAAAAGGTAAGCTTGCCAGCAAGGTTTACATTGAAGCTGACTACCGAACAGTATGCATGAGAAGTACCTAACCTTAGTTGCCACGTCAGACACATGTGCCTGGCGCTAGGGGAGGTTGACCTTCAAAATTTTAGGCCCGGCATTGGTAGTATAGTGATTAGTATCGTTATTCGTGACACAAATAGGGTGCATTGCTCCAAATTGTTTTTTATCCAAGAAGATGACGTATAAATTAATTTCCATTACATAATGGAACTATTTCTTTGTTGTGTCCGCTATTGTTTAAAGTTCTGAGAGTTTATAATGATGTCGAGCGATGTATGAACTCAATGAACTTGCTTAAAATGAAATATTGTTTCGTCATTTTCTACAATATGAAAAGGCCTGGATGATATTGACCTGTTACTGAAATTACTGGAGCAGTTTCCAATATTGTGAAAAGTGGCTTTGTATTGCTTCCTACTTATATTATAAACGTGAAAGTTAGGATGGATGGATGGCATGGATGTTTGTTACACTTTTACGCAAAAAATACTGAACAATTTTGTATGAAATTCAGCACACAGATGGTTTATAACCAGGATTAACATATAGGATACTTTCTATCCCGATATTCCCACGGGATCAAACTTTACCCGGGTGAAACCACGGGGCGCAGCTAGTTTGTTAATAAAAATCTAACTTCTTATGCTAGGTATATTATCTAGAATAAGAAGTTAGATTTTTATTATAACGTACCTATTCTGTAAAAGAACCTACCTGTTTTGTGTGTGTATGTTCTGTATTCTGTATTCCCATAATACAGGTTTTTTTTTCTAAAACCTACTAGAGGCACCGACTCTCACAATGTGAATTTTTCAAAACTGTTAAGTGTTAAAAAACCATTGTGATAGAAAATAAATAAACGTATTATAATTATTCTCTCAAATAAAAATAGAAAATAAATTCTCAAAACATAGAACATACATAAGTTTTTCAATCAATCGTAGATAATACTAAAATAACAAAATAATATCCTAAATTAACTAAAACTATTTACAAACTAAAATATAGCGTATAACACATAAACACTCAAAACATAGAACAACAACATATTTTTTTCCAAGTAACTTATGAACAAAAACAAACTAACTTTACTATCAGATACTTTTTAAAATCAAACTACTTTCATAAACATCTACTACTACTTACTAATCAATCACAGATAAAAAACCTAAATTACAGAAGCTAGCTATCTATAGCTAGCTATTGCTGACCTGCTCTCACGGCTGCTGTCGAGTAACCTGTGTAACCCCGGCCGCCCACTCCCTCCAGTTACTCCGCGCTCTATGATACCTGAAGCCTTGAAAATTTTCCGCTAGCTCGCAGAGAGCTCGGATAATAGTAAAATATAAAGTCTGTAGTATATAATGACTGAGTGACAGAAATAACTTTCTGCCTTTTTATTAGATCTTCCTAAGTTTGGGTAGTTGGTTTTCAAATATTATAGTTGACCCGGCGAACTTCTTACCGCCTAAATGTATGAGACAATCTTCCTTAATTTTGTTTTGTGAGTTTTTCCCATGTTTTTTTCATTCGGGGCGTAGACAAATCCAACAAATCAAAGATCATAAAAATTGGTCCAGCCATTCTTGAGTTATAAGTGGTGTAACTAACCCGACACTGTTTTATTTATATGTATGTATACATAAGGGGAGGAAAAGTTAGGTCTTTGTCCGTTTGGGACATTTAAATCTTATAAAAAGAATATGAAGAGGCTTTTACCCAGCGATGGTAAAGTGAACAAAAAAAAACATTTATTCGATCCTTCTCTACCAAAACACGTTTGAGGAAACCAGCCAAAATAATAATAATAATTATTATTTCTTTATTAATGGTAAGTTTACAAAAGTCTTGTTTATAAACTATGAACCACAAAACCGATTTCAAATAATGTTATTGACGTCAAAATTAAATGTCTAATCATTGTATAAAATCACTAGTTATGAATATTAGCTTTAACAGTAGGTGCATCCATAGTAACAAACAGGCAAAACGCGGAACGTTTCTAAACCTAAAACACAAATCAACCAACACACGTACGTATTACCAGTTCAACTAGTTGGAACATCTAGGTTGTTAACCCTGCTCCCACCGTCGAGTTACCGTGGTAACCCACTGCCTTCAAGTAATTCGTAGCGCGCCGGATGATAGGTACTGAAGCCTTTATTGTAATTTATAGCTTTAACAATGCGCTAATAATAGTAAAATGTAAACTCTGAAGTAATTGGTAATTGTTCCTACCTAAGGTCTTTATATTCCTTGAAAGTAAATAGTGGTACGAGCTGGACAAAACAAACGATCAGTGGTCCACTTTAGCCTTGGATCGAAAGAGCTGGACGTCATGGGGAGAGGCCTTTGCTCGGTAGTGGGATGATTCAGGCTAACAGTAACAGTAACTCCATGAAAGATTTTAATTTCAAGGTATTGAGAGGAAATGGGGAAGTGTTTAACTTGTCATTGTTCCAGCTTGAAAAAGAGATGGAAATATACAGTATGATTAGCGCCATCCTTTTTTGCAAAGGAACAATGGCGGCTATAACACTTTTCTCAACGGCCTTAGTACTTAAACCACTTTACCTTGTTCGGCACCCTAAATTCATTCACAGGATATTGCATTCCGGCATAGGGTGACCGCCACTGGTGCCCGCATGCTGGAGATCCCCGGTGCGACGAGTGGCCCCACCGCTGACGCCCTGGCTGAGAAGCTAAGGGCGTCCCTCAACGCGGACGAGGCTCGAGTCTCCAGGCCCGTCAAGTGCGCGGATATGCGCATTGTGGGCCTGGATGACTCTGTGACGGGAGCAGAGGTGATAGCCGCCGTCGTCAGGACAGGCGGGTGTCCGGCCGACCAAGTGAAGGCGGGCACCATACGTCCTGACTTCACGGGTATGCGAACCGTTACGGTAAGCTGTCCCGTGACGGCGGCGAGAAAAATCGTGGAGGGCGGAAGGCTCCTGGTGGGCTGGGTGTCAGCGCAGGTCAAGCTGCTGGAGCCCAGACCTCTAAGGTGCTATCGATGCCTCATGGGGCACCACGTGAGCGTCCATTGCACCTTGGAGGACCGCAGCACTCTATGCTTCCGCTGCGGTAAGCCCGGACATACGGCCGGCTCGTGCAACGCCGCGCCGCACTGCGTCGCATGTGCGGCTGCTGGCAAGCCGGCCGATCACCGGGCGGGGAGCAAGTCCTGCGCTCCACCCGCCGAAGCCAGGAGAAAAGGCAGGCCCTCCGCCGCCGTCGCCACCACCACCGTCGCCGCCACTGCTGCCGCCACCGCCACCGTCGCCGCCGCCGCCGCCGCCACCACTGCCGCCGCCGCCGCCACCGCCGCCACCGCCGCCGCCGCCGCCACCACTGCCGAGGGGATCCGGGAGGGAGCTGAAATGGAGGAGTAATGACTCCTCCTCTACGCCTCCTCCAGGCGAACATCAACCACTGCGCCTGCGCTCAGGACCTGTTGCTCCAGAGCGTGGCGCAGTGGTCGATTAACATCGCCGTGGTCGCTGAGCCGTACTTTGTCCCGCCCAGGGATGACTGGGTGGAGGACCTGAGCGGCTCAGTGGCCATAATTTCGTCGGCTGCCGCCGGTACCCCGTCCCTCGAAGGTGTCACGAAGGGACAGGGGTGCGTAGCAGCACGGTTCCGAGAGATTGTAGTCGTGGGAGTATACTTCTCTCCGAGCCGAACTCTCGCCGAGTTCCAGAACTCTTTAACAGAGTTGAGTGTCGTCGTCGCCAGAAACCATGCCTTCTCCGTGCTAGTGCTCGGGGACTTCAACGCCAAGAATTTGGCCTGGGGTTCCCGTTGCACGGATGTGCGGGGCAGGATGGTGGAGGACTGGGCTCTGGAAACAGGCCTGGTCGTCCTAAATCGGGGTTCTGTTCCTACGTGTGTGCGGATGCGGGGCGAGTCGGTGGTGGACATCTCGTTCGCCAGCCCCGCTCTGTCACAGCGTGTCATTGACTGGCGCGTCATGGAGGAGGTGGAGACCTACTCCGATCATCGGTATATCCGGTTTGAGGTCTCCACCCAGACCTCTAGCGCGCTGGTCCAACAGGCCCCGAGTGGTCCGCGGTGGGCGCTGAAGCAGCTGGACCGGGAGCTTCTCCTGGAAGCCTCGATCGTGCAGGCCTGGGTGTTTTCACCGGACAGGCCTGCTGATATTGACGATGAGGTGGAGTGGTTCCGGGAGGCCATGTCCGAGATCTGTGACGTGGCAATGCCCCGAGTCCGGCCAGGATGCGCCCGACGTCAGGTGTACTGGTGGTCGCAGGAGGTTGGGGCGCTACGCAAGGCGTGCGTCGACGCGCGACACCGGTACACCAGGCACCGCAGGCTCCGCATCCGCCCTCCGGATGCGGAAGCCATGGAGGTGGAGCTATACGAGGGGTACAGAGCGGCGAAGACCGCCCTCCAACAGGCTGTTCAGCGGGCCAAGGACATGGCCCGCGAGGAGATGCTGGAGACTCTGAACAGAGATCCATGGGGGCGCCCTACAGAATGGTGCGGAATAAACTCCGCACATGGGCCCCCCCGCTGACGCAGAGTCTCCGCCCACAGCTGGTGGAGGAGGTGGTGAGCGCTCTGTTCCCTTCACGGGGGGAGCATACTCCCCCGCCTATGGCTCCGCCACTTGCGGTGCCCGAAGCGGACCACGCGGACGACGACGACGACACCCCTGAAGTGACCGGGGTAGATCTGAGAGCGGCGGTAGGCAGGCTGAAGGCCAAAAATACCGCCCCGGGACCCGACGGCTTGCCGGGTAAAGCCTGGGTCCTGGCCTCGAGGGCTCTCGGGCCTCGACTGGAGGCGCTCTTAAGCGCATGCATGGAGAGAGGCCAGTTTCCACTCCGTTGGAAGACGGGGAAGCTGGTCCTCATTCAGAAGCCAGGGCGCCCTGCGGACTCTCCGTCCGCATACCGGCCCATAGTGCTGCTCGACGAGGTCGGCAAGCTCTTTGAGAGAGTGATTGCGGGCCGCCTCGTCGGGCACCTGGTGAGGACGGGGCCGGATCTTGCGGAGTGCCAGTTTGGCTTCCGCAAGGGGCGCTCGACGGTGGACGCCATCATGCGCGTGAGAGCCCTCACGACGGGGGACGCGGTGTCCCGGGGTGGGGTGGTCGTGGCGGTGTCACTCGACATCGCCAACGCGTTCAACACCCTGCCCTGGAGCTGCATAGGGGAGGCACTCCGGTATCACCGGGTGCCGACTTACCTCCGTCGAATAGTCGGGGCGTATTTGACGTACAGAGCCGTCATCTACCCCGGTCGCGACGGGAACTGGAACCGGCGAGAGATGTCGTGCGGTGTCCCACAGGGATCGGTTCTGGGCCGCTCCTGTGGGACATCGGTTACGACTGGGTGCTGCGGGCCGACCTCCCTGATGGCGTCAGCGTAGTTTGCTACGCTGACGACACGCTGGTCCTGGCGCAGGGGAGGTCGCATCAGGCGGCGGCCGACGCGATGACACGCGGGGTGGCGATAGTCGTGGAAAGGATCCGGCAGTTGGGTCTCGAGGTGGCATTGCACAAGTCCGAGGCCATGTCTTTTCATGGGCCCCGGTACGGGCCACCTTCAGGATCCCAACTGATGGTAGGAGGGGTTCACATCGGCGTCGAGAAGACGATGAGATACCTGGGTCTCGTCCTCGACAGCCGGTGGATCTTCGTCGAGCATTTCCGACGTTTGGCCCCAAATCTGGAACGGACCGGGGCCGCCTTAAGGCGGCTCCTGCCCAACCTGAGGGGGCCAAACGCCTCCTGCCGGAGGCTTTACGCGGGGGTCGTGCGGTCCATGGCCCTATATGGGGCCCCGGTATGGGCGCGTTCACTGCGGCTTCGAGCCGCACACTACCTGAACGCGCCCCAAAAGGTGGTAGCCGTAAGGCTGATCCGGGGGTACCGCACGATCTCGCGCGAGGCAGCAAGCCTCCTTGCCGGACTGCCACCATGGGATCTGGAGGCGATAGTCCTCGCGCGCCTGTATGACTGGCGCGCGGAGGCACTACGTCGGGGGGAAACTCTGCACCCGCGGCAAATCGCTGCGGAGCGGACGGACCTCCGGCGCGGTCTCATGGTGGAATGGAAGGCGCGACTATCGCAACCCAGCGCAGGGCACGCCACGATAGCGGCGATAAGACCCCTCTTTGAGGAGTGGCTAGAGAGGCGTCACGGCGCTCTCACCTACCGCCTGACGCAGGTCCTCTCCGGACACGGATGTTTCGGGAGGTTCCTGCACATCATCAGGCGGGAGGAGACGCCCGGGTGTCACCACTGCGAGGATCGCCCAGAGGACACGGTGGAGCATACGGTGAAGGTCTGCCCCGCTTGGGCAGAGCACCGCCGTGTCCTCGTAGAGGCGATCGGCAGCGGCGGCGACCTCTCGCGTCCGGCTCTGGTGCAAGCCATGGTCCGGGGCGAGAGGGAGTGGGAGGCGGTCACCTCCTTCTGCGAAGCAGTCATGCTAGCGAAGGAGGTGGCGGGATGGGCGAGGGAGAGATCCTCACGCCTCAGCCGCCGAGGGAGACGCTCCGGGCGTCGGGAGCCGCGTGACGACTCCCGGCCACCGTAGGCGCGGGCCTGCGGGCGGAGAGCAATGGGTAGCTCTCCGTCCGATAAGGACCAGGCCCGTGCCGGACGGCGCGTAAGTGTTCCACCTGCGCCTCAAAGAGATGTCAGCATAGATGACGGGGCCCGACCGGGCCGAAGCCTGCCGGGGTAGCGGGATCGCCCGAAAGGGTTACCGCTGCCCTGGTACATAAAGGGCTCAGGAAGGAACACGGGTGGGTTTTAGTCAGTAAGAGTCTGACACTCCCTTCTGCTCCACCCAGAGCGGGAGGAGTCATTTGATGATTTCCAATCCTGAAAAAAAAAAAAAAAAAAAAGGATATTGCTAATCCATTGCTTCATAAGTTCGAAAAAGGTTACTTTCATAAAGTCTGCTCAACACGTAAATAACGCAATGAATGTTGTTGAACTGTCAAAATGAAACCGATTCTGATTGATTGTGTGTTACGCAATTAGGGTGCAGTTCTAAAAACAATACCTACGTACAAAGATACGATACATAAATTACAGCTTAACTGCTTTACTTACATATTCAGCCTATAATGTTTATTTATTTATTTATTTATTCATCAACAAATTTACATTTGTGTCGAACAGTGGTTTTAACACTAACAATAAATGTCACACAAAATTAAGTAATCATCGTAAAGCCAGAGGAGAAAAAAAATAAATTATATTCCACATTGGTCACAACATTATTAGTAGGTATTAATATTAATTATAATAATTTAACTTAATATTAGTTCAAAATTTAATTTAAAGAAATGTATGCCAATAAAATTCATTACGATGCAATGTCATGATAGAATGTTACAACTTATATCATTTAAAGTCATTAAAATATAATCACATATTAGTTCGACCTACTTTTATCTTTGAGAAACTCTTCTATGCTGTAATAACATTTCTTCAATAACAATGAATTTAATTTTCTCTTGAATGCGTTTGGATTCATAGTGTTTTTAAATTGTACAGGTACTTTATTGTATATATTTACTAATGTGTGTTCCCACTGCTGGGACACAGGCCTACTCTCGGTGAGAGGGAGTAGGCCGTAGTCCACCAAGCCGGCCCAGTGGTGGTTGGTAGATGTCCCATGTCTTCGATTTTTTGGGTATTACACATGCCGGTTTCCTTTCGATGTTTTCCTTCACCGTTTTAAGAGCAGTGATGATAAAATAATTTATACACAGTAAAAAGCCTGTCTGAAAAAGAATTAGGGTTCCGCGCAAAAAAAAAAAAACCCATGAAATCAATTGGTTTTCCGATATACATACAAGAAGAATGGTAGTATATATATACTAGCTTTTTTTTTTTTTTTTTTTTTTTTTTTTCAGGATGGGAAATCATCAAATGACTCCTCCCGCTCTGGGTGGAGCAGAAGGGAGTGTCAGACTCTTACTAACTAAAACCCACCCGTGTTCCTTCCTTAGCCCTTTATGTACCAGGGCAGCGGTAAGCCTTTCGGACGATCCCGCTACCCCGGCAGGCTTCGGCCCTGTCGGGCCCCGTCATCTATGCTGACATCTCTTTGAGGCGCACGTGGAACACTTACGCGCCGTCCGGCACGGGCCTGGTCCTGATCGGACGGAGAGCTACCCATTGCTCTCCGCCCGCAGGCCCGCGCCTACGGTGGCCGGGAGTCGTCACGCGGCTCCCGACGCCCGGAGCGTCTCCCTCGGCGGCTGAGGCGTGAGGATCTCTCCCTCGCCCATCCCGCCACCTCCTTCGCTAGCATGACTGCTTCGCAGAAGGAGGTGACCGCCTCCCACTTCCTCTCGCCCCGGACCATGGCTTGCACCAGGGCCGGACGCGAGAGGTCGCCGCCGCTGCCGATCGCCTCTACGAGGACACGGCGGTGCTCTGCCCAAGCGGGGCAGACCTCCACCGTATGCTCCACCGTGTCCTCTGGGCGATCCTCGCAGTGGTGACACCCGGGCGTCTCCTCCCGCCTGATGATGTGCAGGAACCTCCCGAAACATCCGTGTCCGGAGAGGACCTGCGTCAGGCGGTAGGTGAGAGCGCCGTGACGCCTCCCTAGCCACTCCTCAAAGAGGGGTCTTATCGCCGCTATCGTGGCGTGCCCTGCGCTGGGTTGCGATAGTCGCGCCTTCCATTCCACCATGAGACCGCGCCGGAGGTCCGTCCGCTCCGCAGCGATATATACTAGCTGTGCCCGCGATTTCGTTCGCGTGGAGCCACACACATTTTTATAAAACCTCTTAGTATATAAATACATTTGTAGTTTTGGTCTCAGCAGCCAAAACATACACAGTGGTGACCTACAGAGTAGCAACGTACAGTTTTCCGTGTGAGAAGGCGCTGGTCCTGAGGTCGACACCCGCAGCCTTCAGCAGTTTTCAGTAAATCAGTAATTTACCATTGCTTGCGAAGTTTATAGTTTTTAGTGAACTATGAACGCCTGCCTTCCTGTATGTACTACCTAATGGCGCAACACACAGAAGGTTAGCATTATGTATGATGTGGCCGCTTTTATGTAACCATCTACACTTGGTCGGGTTACCGCAGTAACGCCCTTCATAATGTTTATTTTTCGATTATCCCGTTAGTTATTAAGTGTATTACGTTGAGTATAAAATTCAACTAATGTCCTAACATTCACTTAATAAATTCACAAGAAACTTGACCGAGTTTCTTGTGGATTTATTGTACGCCACGGTACCGTTACCGCAGCCAGAACTGTTTTTGTCAAATAACTAAAAAACTATTACCACTACAAGTTTAAAAATCTACGCAACAAATACAGAATTTGATGTTCTAATTATCTATTACACTCAAATGACGGTATTCAACCTTTTTTGGCTGGCGTAACGCACACATCTGTATCGCATAGGTACTCATAGGTGTGATCACCGGGTTGGTTTTAGTGAGGTAAAAATCCCACACTCCCCGACCTCCCTCCCCGGGGGTCGGGTGCCTAGGTTACCCCTGAAAACAAAAACAAAAAGGTACTCATAGGTACATCAGTAACAATTATACAAATTATTATCACTCTTCCACCATCGAGTTACCGTAGTGACCCACTGCCTTCAGGTGATTCTTAGCGCGCGGGATGACAAGCACTGAAGCCTTGTAATATTGCGTCAGCTCTCTCAGATTGCTTCCAATTCAATAGAAAACTAATTTAATTTATGAAGGATTTGATTCTAGGTAAATATCTAATTTCGAAGTATTCAGTTTGTGGGTTTGATCCGAGGATGGGTGACCATCTTTACATACCAAGACCGCTCTATGCCTCGGAAAGCACGTTAAGCCATTGGTCCCAGATGTCATTCGTGGATTTTTGACAGTCGTTACGTGTCGTCAGAAGCCAGAAAGTCTGACAACCAG
The DNA here is from genome assembly GCA_947507525.1 of Apamea epomidion. Classification (NCBI taxonomy): domain Eukaryota; kingdom Metazoa; phylum Arthropoda; class Insecta; order Lepidoptera; family Noctuidae; genus Apamea; species Apamea epomidion. The sequence continues at coordinate 6,251,807 of OX382234.1, forward strand.
TCTTAGCAAGGGGTATCGTATTACCCAGTAGCTGGGTTGTGGCGGTCAGATAGGCAGTCACTGTTATGTAAAATACTGGTATTCTGCTGCAGCCAGTTAGACTGGAATCCGACCCCAACGTAGTTAGGAAAAGGCTACGCAGATGATGAGTCATTTAATTTAGTATCTAGTGATTTACACTGTTTATTTACATTATATATTTAATTGTGTATAATTATTTTAATGTATATGAAATAAACGTTAATGTCAGGAATATGTAAACTGGTCTTGGTTGTGGTTGTTGGAATTAATTATGTTTAGTCTACATAATTAATTCCAACAACCACAACCAAGACCAAAATAACTTCAGACTAAATATCGAAATAAAACTTAATGATCGACTCGCAAATAGCGCTCGCCAGTCGCCGTTGCATTAATAAATAGGAACCGGGGAGATACGGTCTACAACTAATTGTAGCCACTTTTAGAAGTGTGGAAGTGCCTAGTAATATAATTAATTAGGTATAATAATTACCTTCTGGTTATTTTGAACACAGTGACCAGCGGGTAATTGCGTACCACACTTTCAGTAGCAATAGCCAATAGAAAAACGCAATGAATGTTGTTGAACTGTCAAAATGAAAGCCATTCTTAATGTTAGTGTGTTACGGAACTACCTCGCAGATTTATGTATGGATCGAATTAAAAAGTTTTTGGGATATATTTTCATATAAACTTACCTAACTTAACACCTAGCTGAAAGGCCAAATGTAGGTAGGTAGCTCTTTTTTTTTTTTTTTGAGGATGGGAAATCATCAAATGACCCCTCCCGCTCTGGGTGGAGCGGAAGGGAGTGTCAGATTCTTACTGACTAAAACCCACCCGTGTTCCTTCCTTAGCCCTTTATGTTCCAGGGCAGCGGTAACCCTTTCGGACGATCCCGCTAAGGTAGGTAGGTCTTAAAAGACTAAACTAAACTGTTGTTCCCTCACCATTCTATTACTACATACAAATCAATAACTAGATAATAGTTATAATACTTACACATGTTATTTACCTATATTTATTTAAACGCAATTAATTTTAATTTTATTATAGCCAAATCGTTTTATTTTATTCGCACCTACGGCACTCTAATCATAATATTAGTAATTTACAAATTATATCTACATAAAACTTCACAAAAATCATATAATCAAGTAATCAAAACACAATATTAACATACCTACGAACAAGAATGTTTGCCAATGTAAAACTTTATTTTTATACATAATTAAAGTGTCGGGTATACTTACAAAACTTCACTCTGTCACAACACCAAATTACCTCATCTGCTAAACGTCCGTGTGCCACTGCGCAGGGATCTAGCAGAATATCAACGTCAGGTATATTTACCTGACACAATATGCTGAGTTGGACTCTCATTTGGTGCAACCTTGGGACGCACACCGTACTGTGTCACTTTTACTTCGATATGTATGTTTTTCTTTAACTTTTTATATCGGCACCTTGTTTTTTTATATTATATTTATGTACATACTTTTGTGTGTTGTGCTGTCTTTTGTGTGCGCATAATAAATGGTCTATCTACCTATCTATCTAATAAGTACGGTCGCCACCTAATAAACGCCACTTATAGTTGTCAGGCTTACCAGAGCAAAAGGGAAATAAAAGTATTCACTTGAAAAATAAGCATGATTTATTTACTGGGTTCAAACACTGGCTAAAAATAAAAGCACAAATATTACGGCAATACATTTATAGTTACATTATTACAATTCTCAGTACTTACATGGGTATTGCAAGATCCTTACACTTTCGCAGTTCAACCTCTACTGTCTTGCTAAAATGGCGCTACCACCTAGGTTTTTAAATCCCTCCACTTTATCAGACCGAAATAGTCAGTTGACAGTTAATATCCGGTGGCGCCATTTTAGTATTTTGAATAAATCAAATAACTGTCTAATTATGACCAAATACAATATTCTGTTATTTCGAAAATACTGTAAACATCATAAAAATACCTAAAGATTTATATAAATAGCTAACATTCGGCCATCCAAAATCTCGTACGTCCTCGTACGGTAAAAAAAATATTATTAAAAGTGACAGTAGGTTAATAATATATTGTTTCTTGTAAACACTATACAATGCTTTCGTATATACTCAATAGTTTTATATATAAAAATAATAATACCAACTTGTTAACATTATTATAATTAATTACTAATTTAATTTAAATATTTAAGCCATCACAAGTTCCCTTGTACCTGCAAAAGAACCTATGACAACTCAATTATTCACATTTACTTAAACATTACATAATTATTTAGTATTCTTCTCTTACGTACTAGGTACATACTTTACAATAATATTGAAAATTAGAAGTAATTCTCTTTGTTTTAATCCTAAATCGTACATTATGTTCTTATTATTTTATAATGCATGTTTATCAAATCAATATCCTGAAAACCATAGGCAACAGGCTTCCTTACATCCTTAATACTAATAACAATAGCCCTATTATGTCCTGAATACCAGTGGCAACAGGCCCCACTATGTCCTGAATACCAGTGGCAACAGATTCCACTATGTTCTGAATACCAGTGGCAACAGGCCCCACTATGTCCTGAATACCAGTGGCAACAGGCCCCACTAAGTCCTGAATACCAGTGGCAACAGGCCTCACTATGTCCTGAATACCAGTGGCAACAGATTCCACTATGTCCTGAATACCCCTGGCAACAGGCCCCACTATGTCCTGAATACCAGTGGCAACAGGCCCCACTAAATTATTCTTACATTTGATGTCGATATTATCCACATCAACAAAAGAAAAATGACCTGTAAAATCAATACAAGTTAATAAAACAAATATTATCAATTCTTAGTTTCATTTACCAACAGTATCATCGTATTTACGTCATTAATATTGTAACAAATATTATTAACTATCATTGATTAAGTAAAGATCGATCACCACCACATAGCCGCACATCTACTACCAGATAGACATTAATAAATTATTCGGGGTCAGTACCATCACTTTCCTCACTTAGAGACTCATTGTGGGGTCTACTAAAATTCAACCAGGGTTTTATTTTGTCCACCGCCACTACAGCGGAGTATAATTTATTGCCCTTTTTGGTCAAAGGGGTGTCTTCTATTTGGAACCTATCACAATCGTAGACCTTTGTTATCCTGTAGGGACCCTGATATTTAGGTACAAGTTTTTTACTCTGTCCTGTAGTGGGTACTTGCCTTTCTACACTAACTAAGTCACCTATGGAATACTCATGAGGCTTACAACGTTTCTTATCATATAGTTCTTTGGCTTTTTGTTGAGACAATCTTATATGAGAATTAATATTTTCCCTAATGTCAGTAATATTCTGTTCGTCAGTAATATCTGTTACATCGTCACCTAATTCCGAGACTATTTTATTGTCACTTGGTCCTGACAACTTTGTTCCGAAGAGAGCCTCAGAAGGAGTGCGATTAATGCCTTTATTTAAAGTATTGTTCACACCCCATTGCACATCTAACAAGTGCTCGTCCCATTTATTGTCAGCCGTGCCTACACACTTTGCAGTGAGAGCGTCTATTATTGTTTTGTTGTAGCGCTCTACCTGCCCGTTGGCTCTAGGAGTGGCTACAGCATTCAATATATGTTTCACACCCTTATCGGTCATAAATTTCCTAAAAATATCACTGGTAAATGAAGTACCGCGGTCAGATATAAGCCGCCTTGGGACTCCAAAAATACCAAAGTACTCGCGGAATACTTTTATTGAGGTAGAAGACTTTGTATTCTTAACGGATTTTAAATAGATATATCGACTGTAAGCATCAACAATTACCAGTATGTACATGTTTCCTTTACTACTTCGTATAAACGGTCCTACATGGTCCACGTGGATTGTATCAAAAGGAGTAGCGACTTTATCAATCGGATGTAAATACCCAGGTTTTTTCCCACCCATAGATTTCGAGTAACTACATTCTAAACATGAATTAACGTATTTTTTTACAAAATTTCGCATTTTTTTGAACCAATAATGTGACTTAATTTTATCTAATGTCTTGTCAATAGCAAAATGACCAATGTCATCGTGGTTCTGCTTAACTATTTGCCAGCGAACTCCTTTCGGTACAACCCATTTATCCCCAGATGCCGTTATTCTAAACAACTTATCATTTTTCAATTTGTAATTGGTTTTAATGTCTATAACATTATCTAAATTAGGGTCTTTTAATATTCCTACAATTCTTTGGATCTCGCTATCCGAACGTTGTACTGTGGCTAACCAATTATCATCATTTACAATCATTACATTGAATTTTATCTGTACGTCGTTTATGGGATTACGGCTTAGGGCATCCACGTGAGACATTGATTTTCCTGGTCGATATTCAATACTAAAGTTAAACTCCTGCATTTGCTCCCACCATCGAGCTACCCGAGGGATCATGTCCCTTTTCTGGAAAGTGGCTCTTAAAGAATTGCAATCAGAGACGATCTTAAATGGGATCCCAATTAAATAAACTCTAAATTTGTGTAAAGATGATACAACTGCTAAGGTTTCAAGGTCATAAGAAGAATAATTCTGCTCCTCTGGAGTCGTCTGCCGACTAAAATATGCAACAGGTCTAAGAACACTATCATATTTTTGAAGGAGGATACCAGCAACGCCTAATTTACAAGCGTCAGTATGCAGTTCTGTGGTTAAATTTGGATCGTATAAAGCCAATGTAGGCTTACGCATTAGTTCAGCCTGTAACTTTCTAAATGAATTTTCTTGATCTGGGCCCCAAGCCCATTTAATATCCTTCTTCAACAAATATGTCAGTGGTTTTGCTATAACTGAGAAATTTGGCACAAATCTTCTAAAGAAACTGGCTAAGCCAAGGAACTGGCGAACGTTATGTTGACTAATAGGGGTTGGAAACTTTTCTATTGCTTCTACCTTCTTTGATCCAGGTCGAATACCATCAGCAGATATCTCAAACCCCAAGTATTCTACTTTAGGACTAAAGAAAGTACATTTGGATAAATTCAATGTGAGACCAGTCTGAGCAAATAACTGTAATATCGATTCTAACCGTAAAATGCCTTCATTAAATGTTTTAGATGGTATAATAACGTCATCTAAATACGCCAACGCCTCTCTATGACGCGCTTTACCTAATATTTGGTTCATAAGACGTTGAAAGGTTGCTGGAGCATTTGCAAGACCAAACGGCATTCTGTTGAATTCAAAATGGCCGTCTGGTGTTACAAACGCAGTTTTATGTTTATCCTCTTCTCTAATCTGTATTTGATAATAGCCTGATTTTAAATCAAGTGTAGTATAAAGCTTATGGCCTGCAAGTACATCTAACTGATCATCGATCAACGGCATAGGATATTTTTCTTTAATAGTCTTCTTATTTAACGCCCTATAATCTACGCAAAGTCTAACCTCGCCACTCTTCTTCCTGACAAGCACGATTGGACTAGCATATGCCGATGTTGATGGACGGACTATACCATTGTCCAATAGTTCTGAGATCATATTTCTAACCTCCTCTTTTTCTTTAATAGCTAGCCTATATGGTCGGTAAACTACAGGTTCATTGTTATCAAGATTTATTGCCATTTCTCCTACTGAGGTACAGCCTAACTCATTTAAATTGAATGCGAAACAACCTCTAAACCGGTTTAATAAAGTTAGTAACTGTTCCCGTTCGGCAGTAGATAAATTTGAACCAGTGTCAACATTTAAATCACTAATAGGATCTAAGCACGAAACTGAATGAACTTTAAATTGACTTTCTTCACGTGCGACCCTGCCTCTAGCAATAAGCTTGTTCTTATGCAACGTAATAGGAACAACACCCCATGAATTTAGCACTATTTCCCCTGTTCCGCCTTGAATACGAAATAACCCTGTTAAAACTGAAAACATAGAATCAGCTTCAATCCTAAATCCTCCATCAACAAATATTGCTCCATCATAACTAGGCTCTGTGTAAACGTCAACTGTTGTTATTCCAGAAATGGTGGTGTCACTTTTACAGTACAAATCAATCTTGTTATTTTCAGTAATTGTATGACTTAACTCCTTAATTTCTAAGTGATCTGTAGTCTTATGAATCTCAATGTGTGGCTGCTCTGTAAAAGTGTGACCAATCATCACTGGTACTTGCATGACACTATCTGGTACTATCACCAACTCTACGTTGGCGACTACGTCATCAATGGAAATACAAACAGATTGTTTGCCTAAAGAGAGAACAGTTGAATTTCCAAATCCTACTAGCACTGAATTGTCTACTTCATAACCTACACCTAGCTTTTTAAATTCAGTTAACTTCATCATAGAACACTCACTACCTAGATCTACATACGATTCAAATGGAACATTATTAATTAATGCGACCTTAAAATATTTATCATTGGTTTTCCTCAAACTAGAGACACGCATGACATTCTTTTCAGCCACTGGAAGTTTAGTAAAACAATTATTTGTTTCATGCCCAAATTTGTTGCATCTAGTACATTTTTTGACAGGTTGTGGGCATTGTTGAATATGATGGCCCTCTTGCTTACAGTTGAAACAGCGTTGAGGCTTATTTGGGACACGCGGTTGAAGGTCTTGTTTACCGACATTTTTACTGGTGGCAGTAATAGTTTTACGGTCACCAGGTTTTACGTTTTTAGAATTTCGTAAATATGTAAGTAGTTTATCGGGGTCATCGAATTGTACTGCTTCTGCCCCTAATCGTACCGAACGGTCGTCAATCCCATGCAAGATACAGTCTACTGCTCTCCTACCTACTATACCGCACCTATTGATCAACGATATTTTATCATAGTAATAATTTTCTAAAGAGTCTCCGAAACGAGCTCGTTTGAAAAGCATATCGCTAAGCATCTGTCCGTAATTTTCATCGGAAGGGAAAGCTGACCGTAGTTTATCCTGCCACTCTCCCCAAGTAAAAAGTACGGATGGTAAACCCTCGTACCAACGCTGAGCTACCCCACGCAATTTCGGAAGAGCAAAATGAACGGTTTGCTTTCCGGACCACCCGTAAATAGAAGCGCACTCGTTTACTTTATGTAGCCACATCGACATAGTTTGTTCTTTCTTTGCCGGGTCAAATTCTGGCACAGCATTATTGAGATTCCCTAGTTTATGCATAGGATCTTCTCCTTTCAAAGACGTTAAAACTTGTAGAAGTTGCGACATGCTAACATTGTTAGTAATACACTCACCGACATCATTTGGTTGCGGATTGTCGTCTTCAACCCGGTGCGTGGCTGCTCTCGGTCTCGAGCTGCGTGTTCCATTCCTGGGCCGGCTGCAGGATCGGCTCCTGGGCCGGCGGCAACCACCGCGGCGCCTATCGCAGCACCACGAGTCGCGCCTGCCCAGTACCACGGAACGTTGGCTGCACTCGCTCACCGGTGACAGCGACCGGCTGGTGCGCCGATGTGAGCGGCGACAGCTCCGACTTCTGTACTGCTGTCTTCGATGAGCTTTTCTGGCATCTGCACGACTCCGGGAGCGGGGCGAATGGCTGAAGCCATGACCCCTTTCCCGACTGCATGAGCGCTTCTCTGATCTTCGTTGAGGTGTCCTCACAGCACGGCTACCCGAAGGTAACACCCGGCTCCGCGATCTTCGCGCACTCTTGTCACGTTCTACGGCGTGAGATTGCTCACAAGGCGACAATTGGTGTACGTTTTCCATTATTAAACTGAAACAAGACATCAACGGACAAAAAGTTGCATTTAAAGTAAATTAAACGCTAAGCATGGCTTTGAAGCGGACTACAAACAATTTAAAACAAAAACTGGATCAAATAATGACCACGGACTTAGATAACTTCAAACTATTTTCTAGGGTATTTAAATAATTATATCGAGCAATAGAAAAAAAATATTAGAAAGAAACAAGAAAAAAAGAACGGTATAGAAACAAATAACAGTAATAGAAGTTAGGTACAAACAATCCCACTTCTGAAATGTCAGGCTTACCAGAGCAAAAGGGAAATAAAAGTATTCACTTGAAAAATAAGCATGATTTATTTACTGGGTTCAAACACTGGCTAAAAATAAAAGCACAAATATTACGGCAATACATTTATAGTTACATTATTACAATTCTCAGTACTTACATGGGTATTGCAAGATCCTTACACTTTCGCAGTTCAACCTCTACTGTCTTGCTAAAATGGCGCTACCACCTAGGTTTTTAAATCCCTCCACTTTATCAGACCGAAATAGTCAGTTGACAGTTAATATCCGGTGGCGCCATTTTAGTATTTTGAATAAATCAAATAACTGTCTAATTATGACCAAATACAATATTCTGTTATTTCGAAAATACTGTAAACATCATAAAAATACCTAAAGATTTATATAAATAGCTAACATAGTCGTGTAGCTATAAAATAAATTACATTATCTTCATAACATTTTCTATTTATAAATGAAAGCAGCGGAAAATCTCGGTACTTGGAGTAATAGTTTTCATTCCAAGACTTCCTTTGTTTTACCTCTACTCTAGTTTACTCTACTAGGCAATAATATGTAACAGCAGTCTCTTGGATTATTTTCCGTTTTAATTATTCTTATGTTTGTATTTCCTGATGGAACGAGTATTTCCTGAGTGAGCGCTGAAAATTGACTGAAGTGGTAATTGTTTCTATGACTATATAATTCATAGGGGATCATTGTGATGGATATGATAACATTCATACTAATATTATAAATGCGTCAGTAACTCTGCCTGTCTGTTACTTATTTACGCCTTATTTGGATAGAAATTTGGCACATGGACCATGACCTTTTACCGGTTAGAACAATTTCGGCAATCCTATAGTATAGCAGCATACATCCATCCACAATAAAACATGACTGTATTAACCGCAAATTTATGGTATTAGTTATAGATTCGCAAAACGTAGGCAAACGTGCGCAGGCGACTGCGTCGGGCTAATGACCTTTGGTAAAGCAGGGAGGTATGATCTATTTTCACTTGGGGCTTGTGGCTAAGTAATAACAGCCGCACGGGTCGATTGATCAGGTTGAGCTACGCTTGCCGCTTTTGGTCCTTGGATGGTGGACCATCTTCATATACCAAGACACTTCCGTGCCTCGGAAAGCAAGTTAAGCCGTTGGTCCCGGCTGTCATTCGTGGATCTTTGACAGTCGTTACGGCTCGTCAGAAGCCCGAAAGTCTGCCAACCAATCTTACCAAAAGATACCGCATTACCCCGTAAGTTACTGGGTTGTTGAGGTCAGATAGGCAGTCGCTCCATGTAAAATACTGGTATTCAGCTGCATCCGGGTAGACTGGAAGCCGAGCCCAACATAGTTGGGAAAAGGCTAGGCAAATGATGACTCGAACCTTAGGACAAGCAAAAAGCGAGTATCCCCATTTATTATATTAGATGATTCGGATAATTTTAAACGTCATATTAAAAACAAGTGCGAGTCGGACTCGCGCACGAAGGGTTCCGTACCATTATCTATAAAAATCACGTCTGTTGTATGGGAGCCCCTCTTAAATATTTATTTTATTTTGTTTTTAGTATTTGTTATTATAGCGGCAACAGAAATGCATAATTTGTGAAAATTTCAACTGTCTAGTTATCGCGTTTCTTGAGATACAGCGTGGTGACAGACAGAAGGACGGACAGACAGCGAAGTCTTAGTAATAGGGTCCCGTTTTTACCCTTTGCGTACGGAACCCTAAAAAGAATAAGCTAGATGGAGTCGACATTTCCCACCTACCTGATTATTTCTGAAATACGTAAGAGTTAGCTAACATTTTAGTTAAATTGAAACTTTGATTAATCTGATAATGTCATACAAGTAAAATAGTAAAATAGTGCTACTAACCCGTTGTACAACAGATAAAATAACAAAACCATTTTTGTTTTTTGATTAAAATGGATCAACATTCCTTGTTCCACCATCCGCTGGGCACAAGCCTTCCTTTTGTGCTATGCTTCCCTGGTCTGTGCGGGTCTCTTTCAGGTCTTACCCGCGATTTTCTGTAGGTCTTCCAACCTGCACTGCCAACGCTCCTTCTATCGTCTCCCGGCAACCTTTTTTTTTTTGGGCTTTGTTCCACGTGTCCTACCCACTTTCAATAATAAATCAAAATAATAGTAGGTAGGTTCCGTAATGTTTCTAAATACCTACAACGTTTTCTTTATTTACGTTGTACTTAATAAGATACTCTTTCGCTTGACTTTGTCAAGTCGAGTAAAACTTTCTCGGTGCGTGCCAAATGCTAAGTAAATGTAATGGACTTCCTTTATTATTACTTTGTAAAGTATTCTGTTATTTTAATTATTGTGAATGTGAAGACTATGTGGGTCGTTTGTTTCGGCCTTTCTTGTCAGACTAGTCAGATAGGAAACGCCGATTTCATCTAGTTTTAAAATATGATTGACGTGTAAAAGTGTTAAAAATAAAATCATTTATCATTATTTTCCCGTCAAATCTAGGTTATATTATTTAGTGTAAGTTATTGTAAGTATCCTATTATAACATAACTGTAACACAAAATAATAAGGCTATTTATTTATACTGGATCAAATTAAATTAAGCGATGGGTATCGTTGTCTAAACAAAATTCAACAAAAAAAAGGTGCGTAATATTTTTTTTGGGACTTGAATTAAGAGTTTAGAAAATCTGAACCTTTATTTTTTTTGTTTTATCTTGTTTAGATATAAGGTCAAATTAGCTAGTGAAACCCCACGACGATGGGTCGATACCCATAACGACCTTGTAATATAGTAATGTTTGTCCAGACCAAGTTTTTTTATACTTCAAGCACACATTGTTCATTGTAGTTTCCCTCGAATTGTGCCCGACTCTATCCAACACGCCGGTATCGTGGGTGACCATAATACGACATCATAGATATGGGCAGCAGAGTAGCCAAAAGCGACCTCTCGATCTTTGTGACCTATACGGGGTCACCAATTCTTTTGCAAAGCGTGGTGATTTCTGTAAAGGATTATCACAGCCGTCATTTCCCTCCCAAAGTTCGGGAAAAGACGATAATCTATTGAAAATTATTATTTAAATATCAAAGAAGGTGACTTTATTTTATTACTCTTCAGTATTCATAAAGTTAACTAATTAACTTCTTACTACAAAACCTTCCCACGTGTTTTCCTTATAAACCGACAAAATAGAAACTATTTATTCGTATAGCATTCAGTGAAGAGCTCTCCAGCAATAGATATTTTGTTCCGATCTCAGGAAGCGTGTATCGCGTAGTCAAGAAATATTGCGTTTATTTTTGTACTGCAGCGGTTCAAGATGGCTCCCGCTGGAAAATAAATGATAAAATCTACCGGTGCATTTTGCGTCGAGCATAACAGAAGTCTTGCGTACTAGTGTTTGAATATCATTAGAGTGTACGACTAGGTAGTGAGTTAACTCATGTTTCATATCGAATGATTTGGATTGACGAACGCAACGGTCTAATCCTACTAATATTATAAACGTGAAAGTTTGTATGGATGGATGGATGGATGTTTGTTACTATTTCACCCAAAAACTACTGAACGAATTTGGATGAAATTTGGCACACAGATAGTTTATAACCAGGATTAACACATAGGATACTTTTGATCCCGATATTCCTACGGGATCGAAACTTATGCGGGTGAAACCGGGGGCGCTGCTAGTACTTTTATACTGCATTGCTTTTATTTTCGCAAATCAGTTTTTTTTTATTCTTAGAAATGGGAGCAAGAACAAGGTTAGCCATCAGCTCCTACCTCGTCACGCAGATTATGAACAACTTTTTCAGTTGTTCACTAAGTATACTATTTTGCTTGCAGTGACAGACAGTCAATTTAAATAGCGTTGTTTCTCCCGTAAGCAAACTATACACCAAGTGCTCAAACGAGAACGGCATATAAATTGTGACCGTAGATGTTGGTAACTGCACCATCACTTCCATTTTCCCCTAAAATAATTGTTTATGTCTATTTTATTTGGATTTTCTACCTTAGATATTTACCTGTTCATCTGCCTAGCCATTTCCCAACTATGCTGGGGTCGGCTTCCACTTTAACCGGATGCAGCTGAATACCAATATTTCACAAGGAGCGACTGCCTATCTGAGGGGCAATTCTCGTATTTTTAGGAACGTTCACAGTCTCAAAAATACCTCTAATTTCCCTACATTTTGACAGGTTTTTGACATTTGTTTGGCTCCGAGATGAGACTGCGACTAGATTTTGAACGTTTTAAATTACGAGAATTGACCTTCAGATCTCTGCAACCCAGTTACTGGGTAATATAATACCCCTTGGTAAGACTGGTTCTCAGAGTTTCGGGCTTAGGACTACCCGTAACGACTGACTACCCGAATGACAGTCGGGACCAACAGCTTAGCGTGCTTTCCGAGGCACGGAGGGGTATCGATATGTCAAGATGGTCACCCATCCGCAGACCAACCGCGGCAAGCGTAGCTTAACCTGATCGATCGACCTGTGCAGCTGTTATTATTTAGCCACTGGCACTTCTTCCCTCTTAGATACTTACCAATAGTTAGTTAATAGGCACCGACTTTTGCCTTTTTTTTTCCATAGCTACTGTTTCCAACCTGTTGCACTCTAGGTCGAGGTCAGTTGTAGTAGTCACGCCAGCATTGAAACCTACATATGTCTGTAGGCTATAGTTACGAAATGTTTATTTTATAGTAATGTTTTTTTATGAGTACTAGCTGCGCCCTGCGGTTTCACCCGCATAAGTTTCGATCCCGTGGGAATTTCTGGATAAAAAGTATCCTATGTGATAATCCTGGTTATAAGCCATCTGTGTGCCAAATTTTTCCAAAGGTGTTCAGTAGTTTTGGCGTGAAAGAGTAACAAACATACATCCATGCATCCATCCATCCATACAAACTTTCGCGTTTATAATATTAAATTAATTACTGTCCTTAATAAGTTACTTTTCGGCCGAGACTTTGAGTTGTAGGTTCGAACCCAGACAGGCGCTTTACTTTGTGTAAATTATTTCATCACCACTGCTCTCAAAATGGTGAAGGAAAACATCGTGAGGAAACCGGCATGTCCTAGAACCAAAAATTCGAAGATATGTGACATGTACCAACCCGCGATGAAGGGCGGGCGTTTTTGGGGGACTGTCTTTTGTAATTTTGACGTTCGAAATGTGCTGATTCTCAGCCTAATTTGAATAAATGACTTTTGGGTTCATTTGATTCGCACTGGGCCGGCGTGGTGGATTTGGGCCCAATCCCTCTCATAGGGGAGGCCTGTGTCCCAGAAGTCGGAACGTTTTAGGCTGAATAAGCTAAATTACTTTTGTTTTGTGCCAAACTCAATGTCTGACATAAAGCATCTCCCTAATGACGCATCACATTGCTGTTACTGTTATTTACACCAAGAACTTTTATTATTCACAGAGCTGCTTTGAGTATATTGCATCATAGCATATTCACCATTCCGACGTACTTTTATTTTATTTTATTTGTTAGGGACAAAAAACAGTTACATGCTAAGCTTAACTAAAGATTCTTAAATTAGCACAATACTTAGTAATACATAATCTATTCCATATGTGTGTTACTACACATGTAACCCACACCATTGTCCACGAATTCACAAAAAAGAAGTTAAAAGAAAACAGATATACAGTGTGTGCATCATAAAAGAATGTTAAGAAAAAGAGAAGTCAAATAAATATATATATAGAAAGATTATTCTTAAGAATTTAGTAATTCGATTGCTCTCGCCTTGAAACAATGTTTGGAGAGAGCAAATATGTCGAGCTCCATAAAGTGAGTGTTGTACGCATCAACGAGATGACGAAGAGGCACGCGCACACCAGCATTAGTTCTGCACGAGTTTGTGTGGAATAGTCGAGGCACACGTACCCCACGAAGCATGACACATCTAGGTACTATATAATGTATACTATTAGATAAAGGAATGCAATCGAATCTATTATTACATATACCATGTAGCATCATTACACCCAGAAGTAATCGTCTCGATTCCAAGCTAAGGACTTTATAACATATTAGTAATTGTTCATAGGAGACTTTAGGGCGATGACATTTATAATTCATAGTACGTAGATACTTTTTCTGAACAATTTCTAGTCTATCCTTGTACTTATCATATAGAGGGTCCCAAATTTGAACAGCGTATTCTAATTGCGGTCGAATCAGGCATTTATATAACATTAAGAATGTAGAGGGTCGTACAAAGTCACTTGAAAATCTCATCACCAGTCCATACATCTGAAAGGCTTTTTTAACAATATTGTCAATATGAGCATCAAAATGTAGACGAGAGTCAAGAGTAACACCCAAATCGCGGACAGATTGAACTTCATTAAGATTCATATTATTTATTGAATAATTAAAATACTTATCTCTAATATCTAAATATTAAGAGATAAAGTCGTTTTTCGCGTCTGTCAGTGTGATTGCGTAGTTCTTCTAAACTTCGAAACGGATTTTGATGCGGTTTCATGTCTTCATTTTAAAATTTATTCCGGAAGATTTATGTGTTTATGGGATAAGCTCAATTTTCTACGAATGAAATTGCTGATTTCCTTTTAATTCTTCTATTTATTTTTACATCTTTTTATCAAACGGCTTGACAGTCTTTTCCTCTGTCACTCGTTTATGCTTCACATCTGTCATTCATCTTCACGTCACAATTTACTATCCTGTCATAACGTTCCGTTCCTACATACATTAATAATAGGGGTAAAAGTATGAAATTGCCGTTTTATTGTAATAGGTACTTCGAATTGACATAGAACCTTCATGGTTTGAGATTTTTGAGTGAAACTTTTTTCACATGGTACCTATGAAGTTCTTCTTTTAAAAAATGTGCAACATTCGATTACGATACTTCGAGTTATTTTTGAATACGAGTTCCAACGCGGAACTAACGAGGCAGAAACAGCTCGCAATATCAATGTTACGTTTGGAGAGGGGACTGCTAATGAACGCACCGTGTGATTTTGGTTTAAACGCTTTCGTGGTGGAAACTTTGATTTGAAGAACCAACCGCCCACACAGCTGAATAACAATGAATTGAAAGAGATAGTGGAAGCTGATTCGAGCCAAACTACCCAGAAATTAGCGGCATGGTTTAACGTTACCTTACCAACAATATTGACTCATTTGCGTCAAATCAATAGAAAAAAAAAAGAGAAAAGGGTGCCTCATGATTTGACTGATCTGCAGAAAGAAACGCGTGTTGAAACTTGTGTTGCTTTGTTGAATCGATACAGAAATTAAGGAATATTGGATCGAATTGTGACATGTGATAAAAAGTGGATTCTTTATGATAACCGTAAGCGAAAAATGCAATGGCTAACCCCAGGTCAACCGCCGCAACAGTGTCCTAAAGCAAAGCTTACTAATAAAAAGGTAATGGTAACTGTTTGGTGGTCTCAGCATGGTTTATTCACTATAGCTTTCTCCGATCTGGTCAAGCAATAACGGCAGGTGTCTACTGTGCCAAACTCTGAACAATGATAGCAAAACTAGCAGTGAAACAACCCCGACTCATGAATCGATTTTCACCATTATTGCTCCATGATAACGCGAGACCTCATACAGCATGAGAAACTGTTTGAACTCTACAGGAACTGCAATTAGAAACCATTCGTCACCCTCCCTATTCGCCAGACCTTGCTCCAACGGACTACCATTTTTTTCGTTATTTGGACAATTTTCTACGAGATAAAAAGTTTTCTTCTCAGGAGGCAGTACAAAATGCTTTCACACAGTTTGTCGAATCTAGATCACGAGAGTTCTATCGCAAAGGCATAAATGACCTTCCCTATTAGATGGCAGCAATGTATAGATAATAATGATAATTATTTTGATTAAATAAATATGTTAAATTAAAAAAAAAAACGAATTTCAATTTTTCAGTACAAATGGGCAATTTCATACTTTAACCCGTAATATTAAACATACACAAAATAAAGAAATTTTCATTTTTGTCAAGTCGTAAAAACCGTGTGAACAGGGGCGGGTTGCTAGTAATCTACCCCCTAATCTAAGTGATATGCAGTAATCAATATTTGATCATCAAGTTTGTTGTTTTTCAACAAAACCTACATGACTTGCTGGATGACATAGTGAATAACATCCCTATCTCAGTATTTATCCACACTTGACCATCTTTACATAACGAGACCCCTCCGTGTCTCGGAAAGCACATTGAGCCGTTGGTCCCGTCTGTTATTCGTGGATCTTTGACAAGTTGTTACTTGTAGTCAGAAGCCCGAAAGTCTGACAACCCGTCTTCCCAAGGGGTATCGTATTACCCAGTAACTGGGTTGTGGAGGTCAGCTAGACAGTCGCTCCATCTAAAATACTGGTTAGACTTGAAGCCGAACCCAACTACGTTTAATCTAAAAAGTTATTATAAAAAGGCTAGGTAGATGAACTTCCTTCAATTCCCAGAATTCCTCCAATTATATTTTTATTTATGTACACACTGTAAAACAGATACAGATACGGCATATACATATTGAATACAAAGGTACTGTTTATTTCACATTACTCGTCATCATTAAAAGTTATGAATACTTTAAAGACGTGTTTCTCGGTATACTATTAATGTAATATTTGCCGTTTCCATTGAAAAGGAATCAATATCTTGTCGGCTCGTTTGACGTCCAATAACAAACATTCAGAAGTATTTTCCCCACTTTGGCGAAGTTTGCCGTGACGTAATTTAAACGAAGTGCTTTGTTTGCCTTTACGAGGTGTTCTAGAAATATCCAACGGCAAATTCTTTTATATTACCTATTATAAATAATAATTGCAGCACCAGTCAAACGCAGTTTTTAACTATTTTCTTTTAAATGAAAATTATCGATGAATATAATTAGTTATGAAGAAAAAGAAGAGATGCACAAAACAGGTCAAAGTGGCGATGGTTCTACCACCATCGCCACTTTGACCTGTTTTGTGCATCTCTCCAGCCATCAGTGGACGGCTTCGGCTGAAATGATGTTGATAATTTAATAGTTTTTAATCAAATCCTACAAATTGATTTATCTGACAGGACGGGACGATTGGTAGGCTTCCCACGACCTTCCCACCGGTGCTGGCATCAGTTCCT
The DNA here is from genome assembly GCA_947507525.1 of Apamea epomidion. NCBI lineage: Eukaryota > Metazoa > Arthropoda > Insecta > Lepidoptera > Noctuidae > Apamea > Apamea epomidion. The sequence continues at coordinate 6,268,932 of OX382234.1, forward strand.
TTTTCCGTTTCTAACTTCTTATCCTTCACAAAGTATTTTGGGTTATTTTATTCAAAAATATGCAAACATGTGCGTCTTTAAGTGAGATTTTACACAGTATGTAGGTACTTACTCGACCGCACGCCGGTGGTAAACTTTGACCTTGAGCTAACCTAGTGTAGTACGGAGTTTCAATAGAATACGAGGCCAGCTTATAAGTAGGTACTGGTTTTGTTACCACTGACGTGCGCCCTACTGTACCTACGTGAATGTGCAACAAAACAATAAAATTCACTTTAACATTTTTTATTCATTAATTGAATTATTTATTAACTTGTTTCCGCTGCCCCTCGTTCCCCCGTCTCTCCCATACCTATTTATTTGTGACAACTGACAATCTTAACCCTTTCACTGACCGTGTTAAATAATTTCACGTAATTCAAATTATATTCTTAAAATGTTAATTCATTATGAATCGCAGGGGTTGGGACTTGGCCCCAGCGGAAATAGAACCCATTTGGCAATATTTTATTTTTGGAAAATGTACCTCATTAATACGTCTAGGAAATGACGTAAAAAAGCGTCTGCCTTTTTTTGTAATGACCTTTTTATTTTTTTATTATTGACCGTTTTATTTCGATATGGTTTTCAAAGGTTATGGTAAAAATACAAATAGAATCTTGCTTGTGTGGGCAACGAATAGAAAGCGGTGTAACGCGACCCCTGTGCGTAGGGTTGTTACAAAAGTAACGTGATATTTTAAGCGGGTTTGGATATTCCCACGGGTTCATAAATAATACTTTGTAAAAAAAATATTGTAATACAAGTCTACGTAAGACACAATACAAGTATAAGTAGATATACTTCTAGTATTAGAATTTATTTATTTCTAAGAATGTAGTTTTACTTATTCATCGTCCCCTGCCTAGCCTTTCCCAACTTTGTGGGAGTCAGCTTCCAGTCTAACCGGATGCAGCTGAATATCAGTTTTTTACATGGAGCGCCTGCCTATCTGACCTTCACAACCCAGTAGTTTTACATATTATGGTGTTAATATTTTTCAAGTTCTATACACAATATGGTGTACTAATATTCAAATGTCATTTTTATATAACTAAGTACAATAAATTTTAAGATTTGTGATTTCTAGTCACCTAAATAGGTGACTGATCTACCTTTAAGTTTTTCATTTATTTTTCACTCGCTTTTGCCCGTGCTTCGGCCGTGTGGACGTCGGAAATTATCCCACGGGAATATACTACCGGGATAGAAAGTATCTTATGAATTAATAAGCTATGTTTAATAACGTGAAAAAAAAAATCAGTTGATCCATAGATTTATGTTCGCATAACTCAACATAATGTATGGATCAACTGTTTTTTTTTCACGATTATATGGTTGGTCCCGTAGTAAAAGTTGTTCATAATGATGAGTACAATTACCCCTTTTAAGGATTAAAACGATCAAAATGTAACGGTGTAAACTATCTGTGTGCCAAATTTTATCCGAATTCGTTTAGCCGTTTTTGCGTGATTGAGCAGCAAACATCCAAACTATCACATTTATAACATTACAAGCCGCGACTTCATCTGCGGAAATTTCTTGCTACCCCGACCCACCCCGTGCCATCGTATCACCGCGCAATAGCAATATAATATAATAATTATATAAAATTAATATATTATATAAATATTATTATATATAATATATTAATATTATATTATATAATAATTATATTATATTGATATTATATTTTACTGAGCGAAAACGAAGTAACAACTTCGTTTTCGCTAAGCGTTCTTTCTGATTTTATTATTTTTGCTCTGCTCCCTAGGACCCTAGTGTGATTTTAACCTTTAGCCTTCCTCAAGAAATGGGCTATCAAAACCAAAAATATTTTTTCAAATCCGACTCGTATAGATATACAGGCTGATTTTTTAAAGACCATTCAAATTTAAGGATGTGGTACAGACCATCAAACTGAACAACTTTCTCCATGGGACAAATAGCGTAATCGCGAAAATTTTATCAACTGTCCCATAGAAAACTTCAATACCTACTCGACCTAAATGTATGGGACGGCTGAATTTTTATTCGCGATTACGATGTTGGTCCCATGGAGAAAGTTGTTCAGTTTGGCGGTCTGTACCACATCCTTAAATTTGGCTGGTCTTTAAAAAATCAGCCTGTATTGTAGGAAGTAGGATTCATTACAAAGACCGCAGTACAATATTCATACTCGTACAAGATATTCCTACTAAGACACTAGACAGTAAGCAAACTCGCTGACCGGAATATTTCAGTCATATTGAATGTATACAGATGAGACAGTACAATTCTACGAAGATGAACTCTCGTCTTACATTCCCTGCTTCTTGTCCCGTATATATTTCAATTTGATCTAAAACGTTTTTCTAGGAACGTAGGAAATGCCGAGGAGTGCTTTAAAAGGTAACTTTTAAAGTACTTTATGTCTATTACCAAATCTTAAATAATAGGGGTTAAAGTATGAAATTGCTGTTTTATTGTAATAGGTACTTCGAATTGACATAGAACCTTCATGGTTTGAGATTTTTGAGTGAAACTTTTTTCACATGGTAACTATGAAGTATTTTTTTGTTTTTAAATGTGCAACATTCGATTATCGACTTTCAGTTGTTTTTTTTATTCAGCTTAGACAAGAAAGATGGATGCTTCGAAATATTTTAGAATACTAGTTCCGACGCGGAACTAACGCGGCTGAAACAATGATGCGTTTGGAGAGGGGACTGCTAATGAACGCACCGTGCGATTTTGGTTTTTTCGCTTTGGTGATGGAAACTTTGATTTGAAGAACGAACCACGTGGAAGACCGCCCACACAGGTGAATGACAATGAATTGAAAGAGATGGTGGAAGCCGATCCGATCCAAACACCCAGGAATTAGCGGCATGGTTTAACGTTACCTTACCAACAACATTGACTCATTTGCGTCAAATCAATAAAATAAAAAAATATGAGAAATGGGTGCCTCATGATTTGACTGATCTGCAGAAAGAAACGCGTGTTGAAACTTGTGTTGCCTTGTTGAATCGATACAGAAATGAAGGAATATTGGATCGAATTGTGACATGTGATGAAAAGTGGATTCTTTACGATAACCGTAAGCGAAAAATGCAATGGCTGACCCCAGGTCAAACGCCGCAACAGTGTCCTAAAGCAAAGCTTACCAATAAAAAGGTAATGGTAACTGTTTGGTGGTCTCAGCATGGTGTTATTCACTATAGCTTTCTCCGATCTGGTCAAGCAATAACGGCAGATGTCTACTGTGCCGAACTCCGAACAATGATAGCGAAACTAGCAGTGAAACAGCCCCGACTCATGAATCGATCTTCACCATTATTGCTCCATGATAACGCGAGACCGCACGAGAAACCGTTTTAACTCTACAGGAACTGCAATTAGAAACCATTCGTCACCCTCCGTATTCGCTAGACCTTACTCCAACGGACTACCATTTTTTTCGTGATTTGGACAATTTTCTACGTGATAAAAAGTTTTCTTCTCAGGAGGCAGTACAAAATGCTTTCACACAGTTTTTCGAATCTAGATCACGAGAGTTCTATAGCAAAGGCATAAACGACCTTCCTATTAGATGGCAGCAATGTATAGATATATAATGGTAATTATTTTGATTAAATAAATTATTTAAATTTAAAAAAAAACGAATTTAAATTTTTCAGTACTAAATCGGCAATTTCATACTTTAACCCCTAATACTTATTTCAAAATTACTTACGTAGATTTTGTTAAATTGCTGATTATGATTGAATGGCGTGCAATAAGAGAGTCATATGTCCAACAGCCGGTCGATTCTGTAAAAATCTTACCGTGAAAACTCAAGCGAAGTGAGCTTGATGTGAGTTGTCAGTAGTGTCAATCCCTAGCATTATTCGGAATGACAGCTCACTCCACGCTAAGTTTCACGGTGAGATGGTTACAGAATCGCACTGCTGGACTGCTGTAGACTGATAATAAATATTAAATTTCTTTATTGCTATAAAAACAGCTTACAGCAAAATGTGAGACCCTGGCTTTGCTGGTTTTATGTAGCAAAAGGTGATAAATCATATTACTTAAAATCAAGTTTAATAGTAAAAAAATATATATTTTCGTATCACAGGATTGATGCCCTGAGACAGTGAGGCGGGGTCGCGGCAAACCACGCAAGCTGGATAAATTCCTTCAAAACTGGAAGGAGGACGCGTGGGGTCGCGAAAGATGGAAGGAATGGAGGGAGGCCTTTGCCCAGAAGTGGGACAGCGTAGGCTAGTAAAACCAAAACAATTTTTTTTTTTAAACGTTGCCCCGCACTAGGAATTTCTCCTGTATCGTAGGTGCGTTTCAAACATTTAAACTCACATACACAAACAGCCAGACCCGGAACAACTACTTGTAGGCCATACAAATATTTGTTCTGTGCGGGAATCGAACCCGCGACACGCAGCGCAGCCGTCAATCGCTTAACCACTGCTCCAACCATGCCGTCAATTAAAGCACTAAAAATAGAATTAGAATTAAAGAAGTTAAATAATCTCATTAAATCAAAATAATCATGATTATGATGGCTGGTAACACCCTCAGTAAACTCCAGTTTTTCCAAAAGTCGATGTAGGTAATGTGCCATTGATATTTACAGCCGGGTACTGTGTAAATGGTTTTTAATAATACTCTTTGTATGTTGTTTACTGCAGCTCGACGAGCGTGCTTCCTTTTATTGGAAAAGCGAGAGATTTAATATGAAAGCATTCTAGCACTGTTGCTTATTGTTTTCTTTCACTTAGCTTCAGACGTTTTCAGACATTGTTAATCGTTATTTTCAAAGGTGTTTATTTTAGAGCAAAATCTTAAGTGAATAAGGTTTTTTATCGAGACATATTCACTTAAGGGGTAAGAGCCATTGATATTTCATGAAATAGTCACTCAATAGGGTTATATGAACTTAGAGGGTTGAACTGAGGATGTTAAGGATTATAATTTTGGAAATACATATTTGTTACGCTCGCGAATCATATTTTGTTCAACAGGTTCAATGCAATTCAATGTCAGGTTGTACCTGACATTGAATTGCAAATTGCTAAAAACGTAAGAAAATTTGATTTGATGAAAATTTCTCTTACGTTTTTGGCGATTACCTATCTGACCTCCACAACCCCGTAACTGGGTTGAGGAGGTCAGATCGGCAATCGCGCCATTTTTTTTTCTTAGTCTACATTATGTCTAACTGCTGGGTAAATGCCTCCCCTTGTTTCTTTCAAACCTCCCTGTCTTGTGCGGTCTCTGGCCCTGTTACCACATCGTCACACCAGCTTCGCCGTGGTCGCTCCATATAAAACACTGATATTCAGCTGCATCCAGTTAGACTGGAAGTCGACCTCAACTAGTTGGGAAAAGGCTAGGCAGATTTACTTAAAAACTATGACCAGAATTGACACTAACCCATCCAATATACTTACGTGGAACGAATAGGTTTTCGTTCCAAAGCCTTTTAACAAAATTTGCACGGCCAACAAAATTCAGGCCGACCACCACCGACACAATAAAATGGCCTCAATACAGACCAATACTGTTGTATTTTCCTCAATGTCACAATAAATAGGGTTTGTTCAAGAGCACATGACGTAAATAAATTGAGGACGATTGGTCCTTGGGTCCGGAGAGCTTGTCTGAGTACCCAGAAGCTTAGTCCCACATAAAACCTTTTTTTGTAAGTAAGTATATCTATCCAGATAAGTTTTGACAATAGGTCTTAAAGTTAGTAAATAAACTTAGTTTATTTTAACAGTTTTCTGGAATACAATAAGGACATACCTGAGAAACGGTAAAAAATCATAAGTACTTTGTAAAATTTCGTAATTTCTGCAAGAGCCTTTTTACGTGATCTCGCTCGCAGCTAATACGATTACACAGGGTGGCAGGGACAGTTTTGGGAACATTTAGGCCAATTATTAAAAAAAAAAATTGCTGTTCCGTACATTTTGACTGCGTAGGTTGCACTTTTGTAGGAAACTGCTAACTTTTGTTCGTATAACCGACGAAAAACTTCAACGCAGAGAGGTCCAGAACCATGTCGATACTGCGTCCCTACCACCCTATAAACTAGCTATGTCCAGCTCTATGTAAACTTCATGATAATGATCAGCCAAGATAATGAGGCATGCGAGGAGACTAAGAGACAGTTTCACATGTCCTATTTAGAAAGGTCGTATTTACTGACTAAGGGCTTTTTCAATGGACCGATAATTTTTATTCGTAGAATAAAATTGACCTTTGACAGATTTTGTATGGAAGAAATGTCAACAATTCAAAATTATTCCTCGGATAAAATTATCTGGCTTTGGAAAAATCAGGCCTAAATTGAACTCTACCCTTCCCATCCACCAACATATTCATGGCTACGCCAATCTATTAAAATCACGAAGAACATCCTACTTAACTTCAAACTTCGTCCATGGGCAAATATGTTCGGAGCGAGTGTATTAAGGTGTTTATCATAGGTACCTACTCGTCGCAGTCCGTCGGAATCTATTAAGAGGATTACGAGATGCAGCCAGGAAGACGAGGGTCGTATCCACGTCTCGTATGAATTATGACCGCCTGTTACACCGTGGTGCAACGTCTGCTTGAATTTCGTACGTGATTTAAGAGGTTCGACGACTAGAATAAGTTTTGGGGGGGCATGATTTTTGCAATTGAGAGTTTTAAGTTACTCGTGAGTCGTGCTGTAGTGTGGAATATCGCAGTATATTTGTTTTCAATAAGCTAAAATAGTTTTTTAAGCTAAAGTAAATTAGATACTTAATGGTTACGTTTTTAGTCACATGTCTGACCACAAACGTAACTAATTCAAGTCGACAAGTAAGAGAGGAACTATTTATTTATAACTAGCTGCGCCCCGCATAAGTTTCAATCCCGTGGGAATATCGGGATAAAAAGTATTCTATGTGTTAATCCTGGTTATACACCATCTGTGTGCCAAATTTTATCCAAATCCGTTCAGTAGTTTTTGCGTGAAAGAGTAACAAACATCCATCCATCCATACAAACTTTCACGTTTATAATATTAGTAAGAGTAGGATAATAAACTGCAATATTTCTGTAGTCTGTAAAGTTTCTAACAGATTCTTACTAAGTTGCAAACAATATTCCATTTTACGCTCCTTTGTAAACGCAGCCTCCCCTAATCCGCCGTCAGCTAAATTATTTATGCATTTAAAAGGATTTACTCTTAATATGAGGTGTAGCCGCGCGGTCACGACTCTCCGACGCGCACTGAAAAGCTAATGAGACGCATCATAATTAATATTTATTCAAGAGTTAAGTTCTCACGACATGATTGAGACGCGAAGCTAATTACTTACGTGTTTGAGCTAAGTATTAACCGGTATTTAGGGGTACTCCTTCAACCTTGCTATACTGGCTAATATTTAAAAAAATGGCCATGTGCCACTCTCACTTTTAGGGTTTGGTGCCACTATAAAATATCTAACACTAAATTTTTTTTAAACGCTTCTTGTATGTCCTGACCCCCTTAAATTTTTAATTTATTATATTTTTCTATGTTGTGTTGTTGTTATAGCGGCAATAGAAATACACACTCTGTGAAAATTTCAACTGTCTATCTATTACGGTTCATGAGATACAGCTCCCTGACAGACAGACGGACGGACAACACAGTCTTAGTAATAGGGTTCCGTTGGCACCCTCTGGGTACGGAACCCTAAAAACAGCATAAGTTATTTCCGTTTAGGCATTTCGTTGACACAGTGGGTGCCTGAAGACGGGCGTCGTCACCGAGGCAGGCCTAAGAAACGCTGGCGTGACGATTTGGACTCGTTCTTAACCGATTAGATGGAGAAAGCACAGCTCAAAGAAAGGTGAAAGAATATGGGAGAGGCCTCTGGCAAAATATAGGTTACGGAAAAAAAAATGTTTGTAGCGACACGAAAAAACAAACACATAGGTACGTTCCTAACTAATTGCCTACTGTGTACTGTCTGAACCAAATAAAACAGATATAAACCAAATAAAACCACAGATTAATTTCTATCTAATTATCTGCAAACACCGTTAGCTCATCTTCCCAAAATAATCCAATAACGGAATATGAAAACAAAAGGAAAGCCCTCAATCAAGGAATAATGAGCCACTAGATTAGATAAAACGTTGTTCGAAGTAAACTCGGCGAGACAAGAAATAATAAATCTTTCGGTACCAATTATTTGTATGATTGTAACTAAGGCACCCGCGGTGCGGCCGGCCACTGGAGGAGAATGGCCCCACTGGGAAATAGAGACAATTGGGGTGAATCTCAACCGGTTATGGAGAATCAGAATGCATTGGATGTGTCGAAGGCTGAATCGATTTAGGTTAGATTTGTTGGGTGTTGTGTTTATTTCTAAGCCTTTTGTGTTTATGTTTTACTAGTTTCGTTGGTGTAGGTTCCTATTTATTCTGTTTTTTAGGCTCAACACGCACTACGTTGCGGATAATAATCGCTAATCTATGAACAATACCAATATTCTAGAGTCCGTGCACTGCAGTAAAAAATCGTTTGAAAATTTATTTGCGTTTGCTATTTTATTTCGCATGCATGTGATTTTAAAAAAATTGCATCGCAGTGCGCACTATGTCTTAATGTAGCTGTGGTATGGCGACTTTAATTGTTGACATAATACCGTGCGTGCAGGATTCTATTAGGTAGAAATCAGAAATTAGTATACTTGTGGTAATACTATCAAAATACATTTTCTTTTCATACAGAATAATAACCTTCAAAAGGGTCTTAAATGTATGAAAACAAAAACCACTAGATAACCTTCAACCTTCCTTTTTGCCTCAAGAGGCGGTTACAAAATACTTATCCCTGTACAAAAGTAAGCTCCACACGTACCTGCCACGATCCGAGGACGTGACGACTAAGACGTACCTTATAAGTTTTAAGTTATTCGTCAGTGCCAAGCCCCCGAGGCTTTGAAACTTGGCTAAGTCGCGGTCGCGCACCGCATCAAAAATACGCCGGTTACAAAGTACGCCGGTCACAAAATACAACGGTTGCAAAATACGCCCTTTGCAAAATACGGAATGTCTTAATCTAATAAGAAGTGATTCCGCTTTCGCTTGAGGTTGGACCGCGGTCGGCTAATTGAGTTAAAATCTTGCTAAGAGTCTGTGATGTTTGTTGTGGTAATCTTTTTTACTTGTTTTCGTGCAAGGAAAGTTGGAGATTCCCATTTAATTTTAAATGTACTAAATTGTTTTTATTTACCTACTTATGTTTTCCTCCAGATTAATTCGAAAATCATAATAATCGTATCCAAAGTTTGTATTATTATTTGATCAGACAAAATTGATTTTCGCCGCGCTCTTCCAAAGATATAAATAAACAGGCGTTTTCTTAAACATATATTGTAATGAAAATAGGTCTCTCCACGTTTCACAAAACACATTGTCAGATAGGCTTTTAGAAAAGCGTCAATCAATGACACCTCGGTAGGAGACAAGGCAATTTGTTAACGGCGTACTGAGGTGTGTGCCAACTTTATAATTGGTGTCGGCGGCAATATGACCATTGTAAAAGGACAATGAATCGTCGAAGGTGTGAGGGACAAAAGTATTTGTGGAGTGATATTTAATTGGGTCGGTTTTATAATAGAAGGTAGGAGAATATGGAAGTGTATATTTTGGTTATCTAGGCTCGTATTTTATTAATGAACTGCTGTCATTTAAAATGCCATTCATAAATAGCTCTCATATGTAAAACGTTTCATTGAGGACGAGAAAATATATTAATGTTTTTTTTGTACTTACCCCAAATTTTGAATATCCTATTTTTTGAGTGCGTTTACCTACAAACGGAACAAATAATTCAGTAGGCTTTTTTTTTTTTGTGGATGGGAAATCATCAAATGATTCCTCCCGCTCTGGGTGGAGCAGAAGGGAGTGTCAGACTCTTACTGACTAAAACCCACCCGTGTTCCTTCCTTAGCCCTTTATGTACCAGGGCAGCGGTAACCCTTTCGGACGATCCCGCTACCCCGGCAGGCTTCGGCCCTGTCGGGCCCCGTCAACTACGCTGACATCTCTCTGAGGCGCACGTGGAACACATACGCGCCGTCCGGCACGGGCCTGGTCCTGATCGGACGGAGAGCTACCCATTGTTCTCCGCCCGCAGGCCCGCGCCTACGGTGGCCGGGAGTCGTCACGCGGCTCCCGACGCCCGGAGCGTCTCCCTCGGCGGCTGAGGCGTGAGGATCTCTCCCTCGCCCATCCCGCCACCTCCTTCGCTAGCATGACTGCTTCGCAGAACGAGGTGACCGCCTCCCACTCCCTCTCGCCCCGGACCATGGCTTGCACCAGGGCCGGACGCGAGAGGTCGCCGCCGCTGCCGATCGCCTCTACGAGGACACGGCGGTGCTCTGCCCAAGCAGGGCAGACCTCCACCGTGTGCTCCACCGTGTCCTCGGGGCGATCCTCGCAGTGATGACACCCGGGCGTCTCCTCCCGCCTTATTATGTGCAGGAACCTCCCGAAACATCCGTGTCCGGAGAGGACCTGCGTCAGGCGGTAGGTGAGAGCGCCGTGACGCCTCTCTAGCCACTCCTCAAAGAGGGGTCTTACCGCCGCTATAGTGGCGTGCCCTGCGCTGGGTTGCGATAGTCGCGCCTTCCATTCCACCATGAGACCGCGCCGGAGGTCCGTCCGCTCCGATCCGATCCGATCAGCGATTTGCCGCGGGTGCAGAGTTTCCCCCCGACGTAGTGCCTCCGCGCGCCAGTCATACAGGCGCGCGAGGACTATCGCCTCCAGATCCCATGGTGGCAGTCCGGCAAGGAGGCTTGCTGCCTCGCGCGAGATCGTGCGGTACCCCCGGATTAGCCTTACGGCTACCACCTTTTGGGGCGCGTTCAGGTAGTGTGCGGCTCGAAGCCGCAGTGAACGCGCCCATACTGGGGCCCCATAAAGGGCCATGGACCGCACGACCCCCGCGTAAAGCCTCCGGCAGGAGGCGTTTGGCCGCCTAAGGTTGGGCAGGAGCCGCTTTAAGGCGGCCCCGGCCCGTTCCAGTTTGGGGGCCAAACGTCGGAAATGCTCGACGAAGTTCCACCGGCTGTCGAGGACGAGACCCAGGTATCTCATCGTATTCTCGATGGCGTCAGCGTAGCAAACTACGCTGACGCCATCAGGGAGGTCGTCCCGCAGCACCCAGTCGTAACCGATGTCCCACAGGAGCGGCCCCAGAACCGATCCCTGTGGGACACCGCACGACATCTCTCGCCGGTTCCAATTCCCGTCGCGACCGGGGTAGATGACGGCTCTGTCCGTCAAATACGCCCCGACTATTCGACTGAGGTAAGTCGGCACCCGGTGATACCGGAGTGCCTCCCCTATGCAGCTCCAGGGCAGGGTGTTGAACGCGTTGGCGATGTCGAGTGACACCGCCACGGCCACCCCACCCCGGGACACCGCGTCCCCCGTCGTGAGGGCTCTCACGCGCATGATGGCGTCCACGGTCGAGTGCCCCTTGCGAAAGCCAAACTGGCACTCCGCAAGGTCCGGCCCCGTCCTCACCAGGTGCCCGACGAGGCGGCCCGCAATCACTCTCTCAAAGAGCTTGCCGACCTCGTCGAGCAGCACTATGAGCCGGTATGCGGACGGAGAGTCCGCAGGGCGCCCTGGCTTCTGAATGAGGACCAGCTTCCCCGTCTTCCAACGGAGTGGAAACTGGCCTCTCTCCGTGCATGCGCTTAAGAGCGCCTCCAGTCGAGGCCCGAGAGCCCTCGAGGCCAGGACCCAGGCTTTACCCGGCAAGCCGTCGGGTCCCGGGGCGGTATTTTTGGCCTTCAGCCTGCCTACCGCCGCTCTCAGATCTACCCCGGTCACTTCAGGGGTGTCGTCGTCGTCGTCCGTGTGGTCCGCTTCGGGCACCGCAAGTGGCGGAGCCATAGGCGGGGGAGTATGCTCCCCCCGTGAAGGGAACAGAGCGCTCACCACTTCCTCCACCAGCTGGGGTCGGAGACTCTGCGTCAGCGGGGGGGGCCCAGGTGCGGAGTTTATTCCGCACCATTCTGTAAGGGCGCCCCCATGGATCTCGGTTCAGAGTCTCAATTCAGTAGGCTGAACCAATATTTGGTAAAAAAAATATGTTTAACTAACGAATTTGATAAGGAAATTATAAAGTTCTGTCTTAGTAATTTCCTACTTCAACAATCAATTAATCAATAAACAAATTCATTCAATTCATCAATAAATTAGCAAAACTCACTAAAAGGAAAGCTTTAGAGCTAACTCAACAGCGGAAACTTCATTAAGGTTAATTAATTATTAAATACTTCCAGAGAAAACTTAATAATTCTGACTTAACTTTGCAATATCTTTACTTCAGTATTTAGCTACAGACGCCAGCACACCAAGCTACTACAATCTGTCAAAGGAGGTCAGCAAAAGCCCATACAACTTTGCCCAAACATGTACCTCGAGGTACACGTGCACCAAATCGTAGAGAAAAAATAGAGGAATTCAAAAATAATTGTGTTTTTATCCATAAATCATTTAAAACTACAAAATAAATTATTTAAAGTTTTAATAACCTGTAGCACAATTAAATCATGTGGCAACTTTGCATGTACGGGTTGACATTAGGAGTATATGTATTCTGTGGACATTATTTCGTGGGTAAATGTCATTCACATGTCATTCCGTTCGTTCCTGGCTTGATCTATGTTAAGCTGGGATATGACGGAGATCAGCGTCCCATCAAGTTGGAACCCTTGGATGTCGACGCTAAGGAACTCATTTATTTATCGAGTTTGTTAATCGCTCTGATAGACTTCTAACACTGCATCTAATATTAAGTAGGTACTGTTTATCAACATTCACACCTTGTATTCAGCTACTTTTGGGTATAAGCATCCTTTCTTAAGTTACGTAGATACATAACTTAACCCAACGAAAATCGATTATACAATGAGTGTTATTATTGAATTCAGATTGAATTATACTATAAAAATATTTGAAATGAAACAAAAACAACAGCAGCTGAAGCCAACAGCAGACAACTGTCACCTTGACAGTTTTTTTTTTATAGGTAAGGTAATGGACCAAGGTAGTATAGTATATGGCGAGCTTTTTATTACGTTTTAAAAGTTATTTTATTCTCGTCCCCGGGTAACCATAAGAAAAATATATAAATGCAATATTATTCAGTGTAATCTAGTGTATTTTATGCCACTAAGTGTACCTCGGTACTTCGTTTGGGCAGATTTTGGTGACATCCTTCCTTTAATACATTTTTAACTTTATTGCTAAAGCATTAGGTTCAAAGTTGGTTAGGTAAATTTTACAGTTTCGGGTAGCTTGATTTGCTGGCGGTACATTGAAAAATACAGGCGGCAGAAATATCGACGCATAACCTGTTACCATGGATTCAGCACATGATTCTGGAACAGCCAAAGACCAGCATCCGCTTTAAAAAAAAATTGCTGTTCCATACATTTTGAACGCGTAGGTGTATTTTTTTTTTTATAACCGACGAAGATCTTCTACGCAAGGGGTTCTACAATCATGTGAATCTATTGTAAAAGTTAGAAAAGGTAAGCGTATATTATGGTTTGCTGTAAAATCTGTAAAACATTTAAGGTTTCTGACTACCCATACGTTTATATTTTTATGAAAGGAGAGTTCAACTGGTTTACGTGTGAAGGCATACAAATTATATTATAAAAGATCTTTTATAATGATAAGGCCTGCTACGAAAGTAATGTATGATTTTCTATCAGTTCTAAAGTTTTTCACGCATTAAATTTGCTAATATTTTCGTATTATAGGATGAGCTTGGTCATTGTTTTAATATCGGCAAAGATTCCTTTAACACGTTCCTTTCAATACACCTAATCTATCTTCATAACCTAACCTTTATAGCTAATTCTCACAAAAAAAAAATTAAAAACATGAAATGATAAGGTTTCCATCACAATAAGATACTAGAGTTTCTTAAGACAAAATTTTGTAAACATTCAAACGCGTGAAACATTTTATAAAACTCCACTGAAACAGTCTATTAAAAAGTTAAAGTAAGATTTCGCGACCTAGTTCTGTAATTCAATACTTTTCAATAGCGTCTATTTAAGTTGGCAACTTGAAGACTTAGTAACTACGCTTTCAAAAGAAATGTGTCTCGATTTACTTTTTCTAGAACTCTATAATGGCGGGGCGATTTGTTTATGTACAAGTGATCCACTGATAAGGTTGCAGACATAAATGAATGAATTTAGACCATCTCAATGTTTCCCTGCCGTACAACGTGGCAATGCTGCCAGCCTTTTGGGCACTTTTCCTATTGACAGCGATGCGGACGAATGTTTTGATGCCCTTTGATTATTTCCACTCCTTTTAATAAATCTACTTTTAAATATTATTTTTATTATTTTGAGACTGTTAACTTTTTAAATTATTTAAATATAAATATGGATTCAGAGGTGAATAATTAAAATTTTAAAGAAAGAAGAATAGGATTAATTGTCTTGATGCAGCTGAATATTATACATGGAGCGACTACCCATCTGGCATTCACATACCAGTTACTGGGTAAGCCCTTGACAAGACTGGTTGTCAGACTTCCGGGCTTCTGACTACCCGTAACGACTGTCAAAAACCTACGAATGACCGGGACCTACGGCTTAACGTGCTTTCCGAGGCGACCGCGGCAAGCGTAGCTTAAGCTGATCGATCGCCCCGTGCAGCTTTTATTACTTAGCCACGAGCCCCCGATTAAAATTATCTTTAATTCACCTTATTTGAAAATTATCCTCGTCAAGCTACCTAAATATATTTTTTTTGCGAAGTAATATAATATCCAAAGATCCATGTCTCGACTGTTTTGTTTTGCTTTCCCGTAGCCTTGGGGTTTACGGTAGCCATGCAAATTGCTATAGAAGGGGAAGGGGGGACACTTGCTTACGCTACGATTGTTCCTTGATAAGCCAATTTCTTTTTTCAGATGAGTAGCTTTGTAAAATGCTCTTTTTGGGATGAAATTACTAATTTTATGGGCGGTGGAGAACGTGTTTTAAAATACGAGAAGAGATAATATACCACGATTATTGTATGCACGACGGCATATCAAGCTATACATTTCCAGTATAAGCTGACTTTGCGTTGTACGAAACGCCTATACAATGCGAGGGCAGCTAAAACTGGAAATGTCTGTATAGCTTGATATGTCGTAAGTGTGTACGATACGTAAGATGTCCTGAAGCTATATCAGCGGAGTAATTTCGCAATACACTATCAGTAGCAATGGCTTTCATTTTGACAGTTCGACAACATTCATTGCGTTATTGACGTTGTTGATCAGACACATTTTTCGAACATATAAAGCAATGGATAAGCAATATCCTTCAAAATGATTCAGATTTTAATTGGTAGTGTGTTACAAAATTAGGTTGCTGTACAAACTTAAAAAAAAAACTAAATCAATCACCATCCGTTTTTCTTTAAAAAAATTACTGCACCATGGCAAATAACATACGACAAAAATCTTAGGTAGGGATCTAAAAACATAATAAGCGTAAAAGAAATCATAATAAATCCGGCCCAAATAAATGAACTAATCAGGGTGGAGAGGGCAACTCCGCTCACTCAATAAAAACAACACTTGAATGTCAGTAAAAAAAACCCATTTTCCTTTATTGCATTGAGCCTAATTTGAATTGAGTGCTATGCAGTTATGATTCAAGAGAGCGGATAATTTTAAGTAACTGTGGACTGGATATTATGTAAACAAGGTTGGGTGGGAACTGTAGAAAGGTATTTATACAAGGTGTCGTTTTGCATTCGAGAGCAGTGGTGGCTCAATGATAACAGCCGGGACATATGAGTTGTAGGTCGTAAGTTCGAACCGAGACAGGCGCTTAACTTTGTGTAAGTTATTTTATCACCACTGCTCTCAAAACGGTGAAGCAAAATATCATGAAGAAACCGGCATGTCCTAGAACCAAAAATTCGAAGACATGTGATATCTACCAACCCGCACTGGGCCAACGTGGTGGATTACGGCCCAGTGCATCTCACAGAGAGGAGGCCTGTGTCCCAGCAGTGGGAACGATATAAGCTGATTATGTATGTTGGTTGGTTATATATGTAGGTTGTAGAAAGGTAGGTAGGTAGGTAAGTCGTTAGGTAAGGTGGTAGCGGGCACAGTTATGTTGGTATTTACAGTCGACATGGTCCATCGAGACTGTCGAGTACTGGTGTACACCTGAAGGCTATAATCGAACGTTCATAATCTAGTTGCAGTCTCATCTCGGTGACAAACAAATGTAAAAAACTTGTCAAAAATTTAGGGAAATCAGGGATATTTTTCACAGATTCTGACTGAGATCAGACTGTGATGTTCTTAAAATTACGAGAATTGCCCCTCAGGGTTTCGAAGCGTGTCGCTTCGGCAATTTTGTATGCATACCTAATACTTACTGCTTACTTTATTACCTATACTGTGATATTGGTAGGCTAAAACTAGTTGTTACCTAAGTACTTTATGTGTGTGAAATTTGTTTTGCAGGAAGAACTGCAAATATAGCAAAAAAGTCACGAAAATATTATGTTGTCGAAATTAGAAGGCCTTCAGATTAATTATCTCAAGTTGAAATAATGTGATATGTTGAACTCGTTTCCAAAGGTCGACAAACAGCTACTTCAACAACCCAAATTTTCCTAGAAATCATGTAGGTAGTTACGAGAATTCATTAATATCAGTTTAATTACAGACAAATAATTGTATATTACTCAAATAAACAGTCTATAATCCCCACCAACTCTCTGACAATTAAGTCCACAAAGATACCTAGTACACCTCCAGGCGAGACTGGAGTCTTGTCGTGACCTTAATTTATGTGTATTGAGATAAGACGTTATAAATAGGCACAAGGAATAACGTTTTAAAATAATGGCTCTAAATTGCTCCGTGAACTGAACGGAATTGTGGAGGGATGCAGTGAATTATCAGGTTTCTTTTAAGTAGGTTTATTTATACATAAGATCAAAGACGTAGATTTTATCGAGGTATTATAACTAACAAGAAAAGAGCGGCTTATGCCCAGCAGTGGGAGAAAGTCGGATGATGTTGATGATGATGATTTTAACTAACTATGAAAAATCTGAAAAATTATCTTTAGATTTTTCCTTCATTAAGGGATGCAGTTTATTTTGGCAATCAGGTAGCTTTTTTCCAAAAAAAACAATAAACCCAAGAAATTAAAACATAATAATAACCAGCAGGAGATCATATCAGCGGATCCGACCGGAATAAATCCAGATAATATGTAGGTACATCAACGAAGACAACAACTTAGTGATCTAGATACCTATAGGCCTATTTAGATACTCTTCGTAAATAAAAACTATTTATAGACAGAAATTCTTCATCGTATAACCAGATAGCGTTAAATTATAAGTGAGCACTTACACTTTTTACTTAATTTTAACTTGATGGAGTTTCTTAAGCGGTTTAGAGGCTTCGCCGACGTTTTTTTCAGCAAAAAGTTGAGGTTTATCCGGCTGCGATGAAACTTAACACAAGCATTTTTTTTATTAGAGACGAATAAATAAACATTACTGAGAAAAGAGTTTTATGAACAAGTGTTACGATTGCCTTTTGTTTAAAGAAAAGAAAAGGTTCGAAAGTAATTGATGATTTTAGACTTTAATTTGATTGCAGTAAGATTGAGTTTTGGGTAACATTAAGGACTGGCGTGGGTGACTTCAGGCTTTCTAGCAAAGTAAGGAAGGACGTAAGCAAAACTTGTTTTCCCTGTAATTTTCCTTCAATAACAAAGCGTTGCCTTCGCAGCTAAGCGTTAAATACACACATAAAAATAACATTGCAAACGTGACAAAGAAAACCATAGAAAATTCTGGTGTAAAACTAGTACCTCTTACTTAAGTAGACTTTGATTTATAGAATATTTTTTAGAAGGCACGGTCACAGACGTAGTTTTATAAAAGACTGTAAGATCCTTTCATCAGAAATATAACAGCCAAACATTTATTATAATATGTCCACCCAATCACTATGTCCATTCCAAGGTTGCCTGGAAGAGATCGCAGAAAGCGACAAGGCCGCCATTTGTGTTTTGTAGTTTTTTTTTTTTGTTATGTAGTTTCTGGTGTACAATGAAGTATTTAAGTATAAATAAATAAGAGGTCCGACCTCGAGATTTTCTAGAGTACTATGGAACGGAGTATTCTAGGTTTAAACTTGTGGACCGGGTTAAGAATACAACAATCCGTCTATCACTAAAATAACTGACGTCACTCGGAAAGCTGCCACGCTTAAATGGAATTGGCCTGGACACATCTGCCGCATGTCAGACGATCAATGGGCCAAACTTACGAGCCAGTGGGTCCAGACGGAGATGGCGGGATGAGCTGGACTCCTTTCACAAAGATTCGTCCTTGGCAGCTCTGGACAGAGAGAGGTGGGAAGAGAGTAGGGACGCCTTTGCCCAGCAGTGGGACAATAACGTATGATAAAAAAAAACTTTAGTACCAACACAAATGATACAAGGCACTGCAAACCTCACTATCCAAAAACCAGCCCCACTTCGCAAGACATTAAACCGCTCTTACTCAAATAATTAAAACGATGTTTAACAAACTTTAAAAACTCAAAAGTAATCAAAGAAAAAGGGACAGCGATAGAAACGCGAAATAACCAAAGTTTCTTCAATCTTTCGGCGAGGAATTTAATTAACATTCCGGGGTGAGAGTGGCGATGCTGGACATCGGGCGGGTCCTAATTGCGGCCTGTCACTTCCAGCGCTGGTCACCCTACTCTAGCGTTACCACTGTCAAAACATTGCGCTAGGATTTAAAGTGAAACTTTTTGTTGGTTCGTCAGATGCAAGCTTTGTTACACCTATTCTGAGTGTTTACGATGTTGTTAGTTTGTTTAAATTACAATGAATTACAGGGCTCACTGCTGTCGGCCCCGACTTATGAGTTGTGGTCGTGGGTTCGAACTCAGGCATGCGCTTCACTTTGTGTAAATAATTTCATCATCGCTGCTCTCAAAACGGTGAAGGAAAACATCGTGAGGAAACCGACATGTCTTAGAACCAAAAATTCGTCATATAACATCAGTCTGGCAACCTGCACTGGGCCCGCGTGGAAGATTACAGCCCACTCGAAAAGAGGGTGCCTGAGTCCCAGCAGTGGGATACGTTATAGGCAAATAAATACTTTAAAATACTTCCCATCACCCATGATACTTATCCTACGCTTTCAAAGAACGTATTTTATCGAAAAGTACTTTATATAAAATACACAATGCTCTCAAAGAACAGATTTAAAATCCTTATTAAACAAAAAGTACCTACGTACATAATAAGCTTGGCAAATGGCGCACGAGCTTTGTTTTATGTAAGTAGAAAATCTAAACATAAAAAATCCAGACAAAAGGTAAAAAATTGTAGGTCAACCACTCGAAAGCTTATAATCTTTAAATGTTCCTTTGTTCGTTAGACCCAACTGGTATATACTATATTAAGTCTACATCTTACTACTACTGTATTTTGTATTCAGGTATTATTCAATTATGTTAATTGATTTCAGACTACTATTTTTTCCATAATTGTTAGTTACAAAAGTCTTAAAACTATGTTAGTCAATACTAAAATCAAATCACACATGTCAAAAATCATGTAAAAAAAACAGAAGCTGGAATAATCTCCCTAGCCCTGCAGACTCTGGCCTCTCAGAGATCATTATATTATAATGCTAGCAAGGGTTCAGTAATATCTTTGTCTGCTCCATTGTGCTAGGAAATAGAACACTACTCTCAGACAAAACCTTTTAAAAAAAAAAAACCTAAAATACACATCATAATTATGATGCCCCTAAACATAATCATGTAGCGTAGCGTACACAGCGGTCATAAAACCGCAGATAATTCCCGCTGGATCATAAAAATGCGGATACGGGGCTTTTAAAAAGTAGTAAAAACTCTCAGACATAATCCGGTAACAGTTGGCAGGTGAAGTCGGATCGATAGCCTCTTGCTGCCCTTATTAAAATAATTAAGAAACTTTTGCCCGTTCTCAATATTTAAATATCTTAAAATTTGTTTTGAAATATCTTTTGAAGACTGAGTTTTATTGCCTAGGTATGAAACTTCTTGAATGAGATGAATTTGTGAGAAATCTATTAGGTACTTGTTTAACTAAGATTTTCTTCTGGGAATGTTCAAGAGAAAAGATTTAATTGGAATTTTGTAAGAAGCTTTTACCATTTTTCGAATTTCTCGAAACATTGTAAGTAGTTTTAAGTACTGTGCCCAAGATATTGTTGGTAATATCTTGGGTACTACCGTACTAAGAACTGCTTACAATGGTAGTACCCACATAAGTACTTTTGTGAAAACCAAAAATACCTCTGGTAGATAATTTTTTTTAGCGACACAAATAATATTGAATGTTTTTTTTTTCATTTTTGGCAACTGAGCCGGTGTCGACTTTTCTGCCAGCATCATATTGAATGTTGGACACTGAATACTTTGCACTGCCATTATCAAAACTATTCATCTTCCCACACTTTAAAAACTCATAAATCAGTTTAAGGAGATTTTATTTCTAATAAGAACTTAATTAACAGTTCTCTTAAAGTGCTTACGTGTAAATAATATCATATTTGCCTCTGGGGCGCTGGCGACGTTACAGGGAACCTACATACTACATATTTTCATCACACTTCTTTCAATCCTCCTGTAAATCATTAAACAGTTATGCTCAACTAACATTAAACACTAAAAAATACATAAATACTTATCTTATTTAGTTATAGGTTTCAATCTACCTTTAATAACCGTCCTCCGCTATGTAATAACTATATGAAAGGTCAAAGACCGTTCCGCCTTCAGTTCAGAAAATCAAACAGAATGGGAAAACAGGGCGCATCTGTGATTTATGACCAAATTCGTCATACTCATCAGTTAAAACGCTGGAGAGGAGACGGTTCTCCTCTCCAGAACACAAAGATACAATCATGATCTACAATTTTATACCTCTTTGCCCCAAAGTGTTGGACAGATGCGCATTCTACGTTCACCGTAAAAAACATATTATCTCCTCGCCCTTTGCCAGGGTTTATTAAGCAGTCGTAAATGAAGACAGGGGACGGTAGGTTACCTATTATGAGCGAGAGATACTGTTACTCTGTTTATGTAAAAGGAGAAACTGCACCGGCTGACATTATTAAGGCTAAACCTAAAAACACTAGGGTTAGAAGGTGGAAAACGTGAAACTATGTGTGTATATTGTAGTGTGTATTTATTGTTGTACATTGTACTACGTTTTTAGTGATTGAAATGACAGTGTATATTGTAGTGAGTAGTAGATAGATAGTATAATATACAAATATAGGTTTTTTACAAGTTATCAGGTAAACACCAGAAGGCCAATTTTCGTAATTTAAAATGTTCAAAATCTAGTCGCAGTCTCATCTCGGCGACAAACAAATGTCAAAAACTTGTCAAAATGTGGGGAAATTAGAAGTATTTTTTGACAGATTGAGACTGAGATCAGACTGTGAACGGTCTTAAAATTACTAGAATTGCCCCTCTGGTCCAGTTGAAAACCAGCGTCGAGCACTAGTTGTCTGGCATTTTTACTGAACTGGGCCTTTTTGACGCAGCCGTACTTTCAAAGACAACGTCAAAGATTTATTTGCAGATAAATATGGTTATAAAAGTTCTTACAATGTTAGAATAATAGTAGCTTAACATATTCAATCATAACATAATGACATGCAAATTTTTAACAATTTTTTTTTATACACTTTTTATTCGATTTTTTATTTGTTTTTATCTGATGTATGAATCCGATTCTCATTCTCAATTCTCCTAATTTTAAGAACGTTCACAGTCTGATCTCAGTCTCAATCTGTCAAAAAACCTCTAATTTCCCTACATTTTGTCAAGTTTTTGACATTTGTTTGTCACTGAGATGAGACTGTGACTAGATTTTGAACTTTTTAAATTACGAGAATTGGGTGTTTTTTTGTCAGTGCTAAATAAATGTATTCTCTTTCTTATACCAAAAGGGTTAGAATTTTGTTCAGAGTTTTTTGTGTTTTATAAACGTGGAGATTAGTTCTAACACATCATAACAGCACGGCTGTATTCCCCGAAGGTATAGTCAAAGGTGTAACTAGTACACCCACATTTCGCCAGTTATGTTAGAGATTAACTATGTATTAATTTTGTTTTAATGAAGGTTTGTGTCTTTATTTCCAAATAAACATGGTTTCCTTTATATTTCTAAAGTAAGTAAGTAGTGAAGCTCGTGTATCTGAGCACCGAACTCGAATACACACGCGACAAGTTGTCGACTCCGCGACACGCGTTGACGGTAGTCGCCGACGCGCGTCGACGGTTGCAGTTGCCTCTGTCGTCGATGCGTGTCGCTCATGTGTAAGGTTCACCTCTGCCTAACCCTTCGGGGATTGCTGGTGTTATGTTATAACTACCACATATCTCAGTTTTTTTTTTTCGAAAATAAGTAAGTGTCTATAAAATACTGTCTAAAAAGCACATTAACGTTGTTTGTTTGTATAAAACTCAGCTTACTTCTATCAACTTTACATTTTTTTCAGCACTTGGCGGTGTGCCCGCTATGATGGGCGATTTCCGTTCAACGGTTTTCCAGATTTTCACTTAGTTTTCATTATCTAAGGCTATCGTCGGCCGTTTACGTAACTTTACAAGTAATATTCTAAGCAGTTTAAACACACTTTAGTTTTTAAGAGCGCCGAATTCTGAATTTCATGAGCGTGGGAGGTAAGTATGGACTGAACTGGAAGACTGTTATTAGGTACTCGACTGGGCTTTTGATAAACAGTGATTGACAAGCTTATGTGGATAAATCCACAGATTTATCCGCGTACTGGAAGACGTAGCGTTAGAAGGCCTACAAGGTGGATCGATGACCTTGTGAAGTCCGATAGGAATTCGCTGGATACGGGAAGCATACAACCGGTCGAAGTGGCGGTGCTTGGGGGAGGCCTATGGCCAGCAGTGGACATCTTTCGGCTGAAAAGATGATGTGGATAAATCCATACTTGAATGTTGATGATGTGTAGCGGGATCGTCCGAAAGGGTTACCGCTGCCCTGGAACATATACCTAAATGTTGATGATGTGGATAAATCCATACTTGAATATTGATTTGCTACGAAGAAGCAATCTGTACCTATTAAAAATGTAGACTTATTGACCTCCTAACCTCCGTTAAAAAATCGTCATTTGACTAATAATCAAAACATAGCATTTTAAATCAGAATAGGTTTTTGAAAGGTTTCCAAAGACAATTAGTTATATTTTTTTAAAGTACCTAGCAGTGTTCATAATGTCAGATAATTTACATTCCATGGCCCTTTTCAAACCAAAATACAGAAAAGTTTCTAACTAGTAGATACACTGCCAAATATGTGACGAGAACTAAAATGAGCATGTGAACACTGGGGCATTTGGTCGCACAACACCTAATGAAAAAACTTTGTGACTGCTATAACCAAGTGCTGAACGTGGTTGTACCGAATATGTTGCGATGTTGCAATCACGACATCGTTGCAACAGCTTCGCGCTTCAATATGACAAAACTTTTATGTTGCATCGGGCTAGGGTGCGCAATTTGTAGAATAATATTTATTTCATTTAACCGTGTATCATCAACTACTGGTTGCCTGCGAGTTCGTCTGCGATCCAGGATAAAGAATATATAGCCTATGTCCTTCTCCAGGTTATGGTCTACCCCTGTGCCAAATATCATCCAAATCCGTTCAGCCGTTTTAGCGTGAAAGCGTAACAAACAAACATACAAAACTTCAAATCTTTTCTCTTTATAATATTAAGTTTAGATTACACACATATAAAGCGACAAGGACGGAACAATGGAACAGAGAAATACCTGGCTACAAAGGTGATGCTTACTTGTAAAGAAATCTCTTCCAGTAAGTCTCTAAGTAAGTATCTCCTTTACGTTGATTATAACAAAAAAATGTCGGTCCGGGGTAGGGAATCAAGACATTGGACGATGAACATGGACTAAACGGTGATTACAGCGATTTACTACTAAGTTGCTAACTGTAACTATAAGTAATTTTATTTTTTACTAGCTGCGCCCCGCGGTTTCACCCGGATAAGTTTCGATCCCGTGGGAAGATTGGGATGAAAGTTATCCTATGTGTTAATTCTGGTTATAAACTATCTCTGTGCCATATTTCATCCAAATCCGTTTAGTAGTTTTTGCGTGAAAGAGTAACAAACATCCATCCATCTTTACAAACTTTTGCGTTTATAATATTAGTAGGACAACATAATATGTAAATGAATAACAATGAATACCAAATTAATTCATAAAAATAACAAAATTATATCCTAACTTAACTAAAACTATAAACTAAAATATAGCGCCGAAAAATTCATCCACATCACTGTCGACTGGTAATGTACCCAAGAGACTAACTACTAAGTAGTTTTTAGTCAAGTTAATACTAAAACCAAAACATGCTGAGCCATGGCAGAAGAATTTATTTATTTTATGTAACGTCTGATTTAATTACTATCTAATTACCAGACAATACTTATTTATAGAATCAGACAATGCTACCTACCCATTATTATTTTCCTAAGGACTACCATTATTTCCAGCCAGCCAATTCTAAGAAGGGTTATTCCTGCCACATTTGTAAATCAGAACTAAGTATCTAATGATAGAGGGCAAACGATGAACTCAGTTAACCCTACAATTTGCTTTATTAATACACTCGACAACTTTCGTATTCCGACGCATACACGTAGTGTCTACATTTAAGTTCACGAACAATAATTATCGACAACAGTTCACTCCTTAATAATTACAACTTCGAACTAATATTGTCACACGAAAATCCACCTTATGAAAAGAAGGATACAGTCTATACGATCCAGGTTTAATTACTGCTGATCGTCACTTGGGAAAGGATCGAAAACCATTTAGCTTGTATTAAATATACATGAGCAAATTTCTCGATGATTGCTGGGTACGAACCGTGATTTGGAAACTCCCGTGAGAATCATACATACGGTTTAATGTCGTCTGACTGTTTCTAGAACTTATAAATAACTTTTAATTAGGGATGCCTATAATTATTGGGATTGATAGAAAGTTGTATTTTTGATTGTAAATAGCGCATAGGTTTACAACGCTGGGCTGGGGTCTGTTTATGACAAGCGTAGCAAAGTGCTACGTTTTCGTAGGCTTGCTACACGTAATAGCATTCGTAGAGGCACAAAATAGATTATGTTGGTTGCAAGTATTTTTTACTGTTAACGATCATAATCATTACACATTAGCTGTATGAAATAAAAGTCTGTCCCGGACAGGCTGTTCGGAACACCATGACAAGAGAAGCAAAGTAAATACTGACTTTAAGACCAACACTGTACCAACATAACATTTATTTGCATTAGAAAAATGACTACGTTTATGTGCTACGCTTCGTAGAGGCGTAGAGGCATTAAGTAATTTTGCTACAATGTCGTTGCAAGTAGTTTTCGAGATTTGTTAAAGGTTCATTCGTAGCTAAACTAAAATAGGATATTATTAAATCGCGTTAAGTCCTTTACAATACCTACCAACTATTATGATTATTATTCAATAGAGACTCCAATAAGTAGATATAACAGACAGACATCAAGTAACTACTCCATTCAAAATTCGCCTATAAACCATCAACCCTTCACATAATTGCACAATTACAAGGTTGGCAACTATTTCACGTATAGCCAAGTCGAAGTTAGTGCAAGATTAGTGCCGCGTGCTTCGGTCTAAGTCCTAATTGTGGATAATAACAGTCGGGACAAAGGTGTACGGGGAAGTTGCGTGGAGCGGCTGTGCGGTCGCTTGCACGTAGGTAGGTAGTAGGTAGGATGCGGGAACAATTTGCGGTCTAGCTGAGTTATGTCGCCATTTGCTGATACCTACGTCTTGCTCTTGCGTTAGTGAAGTTTGGATAGGTAGGTATGGGAACGTTATTTGAATTGAGCGAAGATTGATGAGGTTTTGTACTCAGGTGATTAAGTTATTGGGTAGGTACGTAGATTTTATTGGGACGTAGAGGTTTGTAGCGACCTCTGTCAATAACACAGGCATTTAAATATTAGTATCTTAAATCTCTTGGTCAATAGCTATCATCGTTTTATTATGGGGTTGTCCTTTGGTGTCTTTGAATTGAATGAAATAAAATGGTTTATTCCGTAATGGTGCCCAAGATACAGAGTGTGCCTAGTTTGGGACCAACGATACCCCCATATTGTAATTTTAAATGTTGAAATAAACGACTTTTAATAGGATATAAGAAAGAAGAAAGAAGAAAGAAGAAAGAAAAAAAGTTTATTTGGACACAGTTCGTGCAACACAAAATACAAAATTAATAAAATTGAAACAATGTTTCAGACAACAATAGTGTGTGCTTCACGGCTGCGCCAAAAAGGTTTATTTCAGCATTAATGCCAGACAGATGCTGTCTGACGCTGGTTTTCTAATGAACCTTTAGGGAAAAGTGACATCGGATCAGTGGTGATATCGGAATCATTATAAGGGACTAACCACATTTATTCAGCTTGTATCCATAGAAAACGATTTTGTATAGAATACGTACGCATCCGTTCAGCTTTACGGATGCGTACGCAGTCCTTACAAAATCCTAAGTGTGGTTAGTCCCTTACACGACAGCCATATAAAAAAAAAAAACTAGATGGAGTCGAATTTCCTGTCTGACTACCTTTTTTTGTTTTTTTTTTTTGAGGATGGGAAATCATCAAATGACCCCTCCCGCTCTCGGTGGAGCAGAAGGGAGTGTCAGACTCTTACTGACTAAAACCCACCCGTGTTCCTTCCCTAGCCCTTTATGTACCAGGGCAGCGGTAACCCTTTCGGACGATCCCGCTACCCCGGCAGGCTTCGGCCCTGTCGGGCCCCGTCAACTACGCTGACATCTCTTTGAGGCGCGCGTGGAACACATACGCGCCGTCCGGCACGGGCCTGGTCCTGATCGGACGGAGAGCTACCCATTGCTCTCCGCCCGCAGGCCCGCGCCTACGGTGGCCGGGAGTCGTCACGCGGCTCCCGACGCCCGGAGCGTCTCCCTCGGCGGCTGAGGCGTGAGGATCTCTCCCTCGCCCATCCCGCCACCTCCTTCGCTAGCATGACTGCTTCGCAGAAGGAGGTGACCGCCTCCCACTCCCTCTCGCCCCGGACCATGGCTTGAACCAGGGCCGGACGCGAGAGGTCGCCGCCGCTGCCGATCGCCTCTACGAGGACACGGCGGTGCTCTGCTCAAGCGGGGCAGACCTCCACCGTATGCTCCACCGTGTCCTCTGGGCGATCCTCGCAGTGGTGACACCCGGGCGTCTTCTCCCGCCTGATTATGTGCAGGAACCTCCCGAAACATCCGTGTCCGGAGAGGACCTGCGTCAGGCGGTAGGTGAGAGCGCCGTGATGCCTCTCTAGCCACTCCTCAAAGAGGGGTCTTACCGCCGCTATCGTGGCGTGCCCTGCGCTGGGTTGCGATAGTCGCGCCTTCCATTCCGCCATGAGATCGCGCCGGAGGTCCGTCCGCTCCGCCGCGATTTGCCGCGGGTGCAGAGTTTCCCCCCGACGTAGTGCCTCCGCGCGCCAGTCATACAGGCGCGAGAGGACTATCGCCTCCAGATCCCATGGCGGCAGTCCGGCAAGGAGGCCTGCTGCCTCGCCCGAGATCGTGCGGCACCCCGTTATATGCCTTACGGCTACCACCTTTTGGGGCGCGTTCAGATAGTGTGCGGCTCGAAGCCACAGTGAACGCGCCCACACCGGGGCCCCATAAAGGGCCATGGACCGCACGACCCCTGCGTAAAGCCTCCGGCAGGAGGTGTTTGGCCCCCTCAGGTTAGGCAGGAGCCGCTTTAAGGCGGCCCCGGCCCGTTCCAGTTTGGGGGCCAAACGTCGAAAGTGTTCGACGAAGTTCCACCGGCTGTCGAGGACGAGACCCAGGTATCTCATCGTTGTCTCGACGCCGATGTGAACCCCTCCTACCATCAGTTGGGATCCCGAAGGTGGCCCGTACCGGGGCCCATGAAAGGACATGGCCTCGGACTTGTGCAATGCCACCTCGAGACCCAACTGCCGGATCCTTTCCACGACTATCGCAACCCCGCGTGTCATCGCGTAGCAAACTACGCTGACGCCATCAGGGAGGTCGGCCCGCAGCACCCAGTCGTAACCGATGTCCCACAGGAGCGGCCCCAGAACCGATCCCTGTGGGACACCGCACGACATCTCTCGCCGGTTCCAATTCCCGTCGCGACCGGGGTAGATGACGGCTCTGTCCGTCAAATACGCCCCGACTATTCGACGGAGGTAAGTCGGCACCCGGTGATACCGGAGTGCCTCCCCTATGCAGCTCCAGGGCAGGGTGTTGAACGCGTTGGCGATGTCGAGTGACACCGCCACGACCACCCCACCCCGGGACACCGCGTCCCCCGTCGTGAGGGCTCTCACGCGCATGATGGCGTCCACCGTCGAGTGCCCCTTGCGAAAGCCAAACTGGCACTCCGCAAGATCCGGCCCCGTCCTCACCAGGTGCCCGACAAGGCGGCCCGCAATCACTTTCTCAGAGAGCTTGCCGACCTCGTCGAGCAGCACTATGGGCCGGTATGCGGACGGAGAGTCCGCAGGGCGCCCTGGCTTCTGAATGAGGACCAGCTTCCCCGTCTTCCAACGGAGTGGAAACTGGCCTCTCTCCATGCATGCGCTTAAGAGCGCCTCCAGTCGAGGCCCGAGAGCCCTCGAGGCCAGGACCCAGGCTTTACCCGGCAAGCCGTCGGGTCCCGGGGCTGTATTTTTGGCTGACTACCTCTGAGAAATGGTGAAACAAACTTAAGAGGTGGAACCATGATTCCCGTTTCCACTACTTGTAACTTGTTTTGTTTTAATATAGTATTTGGTCCCATGTGAATGATAATATCGTTGTTCGTTTACAAGCTATCATGGCCCGCTGTTTCAGTTTTATTCTGAACGTAAACGAAGCAAAAGGAATATGTAAGGATCGTAGCAGGTTGGATTCTGTAGTTTCTGTCTGCCCCCAAAGGAAGAAGGCGTGAGCATATGTATGTAGTAATATTATTTACGCAAGAATTCTGCGGACAGTGTGTCCGTACAATATGGCCCTATTGATGTCATGGGGCCATATTTTGATCCGCTTACTGTTCTTCAAATTTCAATGTACGAGGGCGGAGTGATAAGTCTGGTAAAAATCTATTATGGAATAAAATTATCACAAATTGCATGGAACCTCCTTGTTCACAACTGTTTTGAAGGACTAAATTAAAATTTTCAGCCAATACTGCCGGTTAGTTTTTTTTTTTGACAGCCATTAAAGAAAAACCTCTGAACACGTTTTTGCAAAGATGGAGAAAAGTGAATTCGTGTCGTGATTAAACATTATTTTTTGCGCAAAAAAACTATAACGGAAACGAAACAAAAACTTGATAAATATTAAGGGGACTCTGCTCCGTCGATTAAAATGATTCATAAGTGGTCCAACGATTTTCGGTGTGGTCGTACAAACACAAGTTAGTGATGCTGTGCGTCCAGGACGCCCAGTTGAGGTCACTACTCCAGAGATGATCGCTAAAATCCACGATATAGTGTTGAACGACCGAAGAGTAAAAGTGAGGGAAGTAGTAGGTAGGCATCTCAAACGAGCGTGTTCGCAATATCTTACACCAACATTTAGATATGAAGAAGCTATCCACGCTATGGGTGCCGCGTTTGCTGACTGTTGATCAAAAACGCATGCGTGTGACCACTTCGGAGGCAGGTTTGGCGTTGTTTCAACGGGATAAAACCGAATTTTTGCGTCGTTTTATAACAGTAGACGAAGCATGGATCCACCGCCATACCCCAGAAACCTAGCAACAATCGAAACAGTGGATTGCTACCGGCGAACCAGCTCCAAAGAAGGCCAAAGCAGTTTTATCGGCCAATAAAGTGATGGCTACAGTTTTTTGGGATGCACGTGGGGTAATCCATATTGACTACATAGAGAAGGGTAAAACGAATAATGGCGCATATTATGCCAATTTATTGGACCAGTTTGACAAAATTTTACGTGAAAAACGACCGCATTTGGCGAAGAAGAAAATCCTCTGCCACCAAGACTACGCACGAGTGCACACCTGTGCGATTGCCATGGCCAAAGTTCATGAGTTGCTTTCTCACCCACCGTATTCGCCAGTTTTCTGTTTCCGAATTTCAAAAAAATGGCTTGGTGGGAAAAGATTTGGCTCCAAGATCATGCACGCAAGAGATCATGCACGAAACCAAAGCCTATTTCGAAGGGGGTAACCCTTCGAAATAGGCATTGGTTTCGTGTATTATCGTACTTTTAGTCATAGTCATAAGTCGTAAGTCAAGTCATAAGTTGTACTTTATGGAAGGGATCTAAAAGCTAGAGAAACTCTGGTTGAAGTGCATTGAGTTACAAGGAAACTACGTTGAAAAATAAATAATAATAATTAATTAATTAAGCTGGGGGTTGATTCCTATACCTTTGTAAGTGATGTGCATGGTAGCCGTCGGTGGCTTGACCATTGCTTGGTAACCGAGGCTGCGTGGAAATCTGTAACATCTGTTAGGGTACATTATGATAGCTACTGGTCAGATCACTTCACGTTAGAGCTGCAATGTAATAATTATGATGGGGGCCAGGCCAAAGTCGACTCCATTACATGAGTTTCAAATAAATAAAGTAACGTGGGGTGAACGTAATATTGATCAGATCGAATTGTATACCAAAGAATGTAACTCTAAATTAAGGCAAATTGATTTTCCTAGTGATCTAAGTCAGTGTTGTGATACTATGTGTAATGGAGCATAGGGAAGTAATTGATAATTTATATCATAACATTGTTTTATCTTTACGGGAGGCTGCTGAGGCCACTTATGTCAGTCACTGTAGAGGGGGGGTTGTAAAGGGTCGGCCTATCCTGGGGTGGAATAAGCATGTTAGGGACGCTCACCGGAACTCCAGGCAAAAGTTTACAAATTGGGTTTGGCATGGTAAACCAAGCACGGGATATATTTATAATGATGTGGTTGAGTCCCGCAAGATTTTTAAACAAAAACTTATGTTTTGTCAGAATAAACAGGACCAAATTAAAATGGATATATTGGCTTAAAGACACAAAAAAGAAAGACTTTCGCGGGTTTTGGAAACACACAAACAAGTTAAACCCCCAGCTAGGCATTCCGGTGAGTGTCGACGATGTAAGCACGCCTCGGGAGACCGCAAACCTGTTTAACCTTTTCACCGCCACGGACTTCAATAGAAGTTCCGGATTTTCGTACCACCAGCGCCACGACTTCATTAGAAGTTCTTCATTTTAAATATCTTATAAAAAAATGTACCTACTGTATTTAAAAGCTTTGTTTCATTTTATTATTTAATATAGCACTGTCTATAAATACCCTATTTCTTATTTTTCCACACAAAAGAAGCTCTTATTTGTATTAAAATCGCCAAAAACAAAAACTGCGAACATTTTTAATGTCCCCAGAACGCCAAGGACTTTATATATAATCAGCCAGTGATGTGACGCGAAAGTTATCACTGTTTGATTTCGCCCGCTGAAATATTTATAAATACTATTAGCGAAAACTATTTGAGGTTAGTAAAATATGAACTTAGTTAACTACTTTATAACAAAGGGAAAATTGACGAATTTCGACCTTAAAATAGGTGCCGATCCGGAATTAAATAGTTGTTAGCAATCCTTGTCGATAATTATATTCCCATCTCTACAAAACAATTGGTTGTCAGTGCCCCATGTATATCAGAACGTTCGGCCCGTCGAGATAGGGAGCTGGCTGCCACTGCCAAAGAATTTGTGACAGAACAGTTCGGAAGTTAGAAGCATTTATTTATGGCCGAACGACCTGAAGGCCAATTCTCGTAATTTAAAACGTTCAAAATCTAGTTTAACAAACAAATGTCAAAAACTTGTCAAAATGTAGGGAAATTAGAAGTTTCTTTTGACAGAGTGAGACTGAGATCAGACTATGAACGTTCTTAAAATTACGAGAATTGCCCCTCTGATATCAGAACGTTCGGCCAACCTGAATCTCCATAACTGGGGACCTTAGAGAAACTGTTACTGAATAAAGATTTAGGAACGATTTGGTGACAAACAACCAATGCTTTACTTTTACTCGTAATGCCACCGGTTAAAAGTAAAATGAATTTTGGTTCCTGGAACATCAGGACGTTCGGCCAACGAAATCTCCATAACTGCCCCGGGCGCCACGGACTTTTGTAGAAGTCGTTCTGTGACGTCATAAGCGTACGGCTGTCAAGATCACTTTGACATAGTGCATCCTGTGCAGCACTAATCTTATGAACGCGCACGCATCATTCTTTCACTCTTGTATACTAAAATATTGCTGTTCCATACGTTTTGACCGCGTAGATATTGCACTTTTCTATGAAACAGATTTTTTTTTTGATAACCGACAAATAATTTCTACGCTATGGGGTCTAAACTCATGTGCTGAATTCATGGTTACAGTTTGCGCGTCGATGTCCCTGCTACCCTGTATACAGTAAAAATTCTGCCGCTTAGATACCTAAGGTCTAAAACGTTGACTGAAGTAGTTAAAAAAACATGGGAGTAGACAAACATAGAAGAAAGAAAGACCATAGACCACAACCCTAATCACAATTGAATTTAACGTGCTCTGAGCGCCAAGGACTTGAAGTCAAAGAATGACGTCATGAAACAAATAGAGATGTGCCTACCTCATTTCTTAAAGCTCTAATTGAGTTATGTATTTGTTTCTTTGATACCTACTTTAATTTATACTGGTTTTTCTTACTGTGGGATACTGTGAAATAAAACAAATTTGGAAATATTTAATCAGTTTTTATTTAGATTCCTAAAATGATGTATAAAACTTAACTCGTATAAATCTCATTCATCGATGTGATGATACCCCCGTTACTACTGTTTACTGTATATTTCGTTATACATTTATAGCTTGGCGCTGGCGAGGCATCGCGTTCTGGTGCACGTTGGCGGTGAAAAGGTTAGGGAACATTTTAAAATACTACCTTCGAAGTCGGATGTTAGTGGTGCCGTTGCTGGGGCTGTTGTGTTAGATGTGCCTGCTCGCATTATGTCTAAGCAGATTAAAGTAATAATTAAAAATATGAGACGAGGCAAATCGCCGGGACACGACAGCCTTAGCATTGAACGTTTTGAGAATGCCGGACCGCATCTCCCACGACTGCTAGCGTTATTGTTTACGTTCTGTATCCGACAGTCCTACCTACCCGCTGCGTTGATGAGAATGGTGCTTGTATCAATATTGAAAAATAAAACCGGTGACGCCAGTGACAAGGGTAATTACAGACCGATTTGATTGGCGTCTATTACAGCTAAAGTACTTGACGGTGTGTCAAATTAGTAAACATCTTAAAATACACGATGCTCAGTTCGGCTTTAGGCGACAGTTATCAACTGAATGTGCTATTTTGGCCCTCAAGTATACTGTCAGGTACTATACGGAGAGAAGTACGCCTGTATATGCGGCGTTTCTAGCCCTTTCCAGGGCATTTGACCTGGTAAGGTATGACATCTTGTGGTATAAGATGCGCGAAGCGGGAGTGCCTGACGCCATCACGAATATGTTTCAATATTGGTATGACCACCAAACCAATCAAGTTAGATGGGCCAACGAGTTGTCTGAGGAGTACAGGTTGGAATGCGGGGTGAGACAGGGTGGATTGACCTCACCAGCGCTTTTCAACCTGTATGTTAACCAACTGATTGTCGAGCTCAGTAGCACTCTTGTTGGTTGTTCTATTGACGGACTGTGTGTCAATAGTATTAGTTACGCGGACGACATGGTGCTGCTGAGTACGTCAATTAGCGTACTCAGGAAGTTGTTGGCGGTCTGTGAGGCCTATGCAGAAGCGCACGGACTTGTATACAACGTGCAAAAAAGCAAACTGCTTGTGTTTTAACCCTTAAATTGACAGAGCGTAGCCGGCTGGACATTAATAAAAATAAATTTGTAATCGAGTATATTGATTATACCAATATTTTTTTTATTCTGGTAACGCCACAATAGGGTAAGCAATTGGTAGACAAATAAATTAGATGCCTGCAACATCAAAATATGTCAAAAATCAAAATGATGTCGAAGCAACGGTCGGTTAATGCGGCAACGGTAAGTTTTTGAATATTTTTTAATATATGGAATGATTTATATGGGTTGGCTATGCATTATATATTATTTCAAAGTGACGATTTATTATATGGTACCAAATAATAACCCAGTACTGTTTCAATAACGTTGTAAATGGCACTTAAAACTAGTTGTTCAGTATATTTCACACTGCCAATTGCTCACAATACTATCACTGTTTGACAATGCCAACTAATTAGTATTTTGGTTTTGTATGGGTTGCATGTATCAAATGAGCTTTTTTCTTTTGTTTTAGCGATTGATTCGCTCCCGCACGAATAGGCTAGTTGGGTTTGATACCGCCTGAACATGCATGCTCCGATTCCAGTGACGCTTCGTCTACCGAAGAACTTGAAATTACCAATAAAACTTCGAACAACCACGATTCTTCGGATGAAAGCAGCTTGATATCAATAGATTCGGCCTTAGAGGCACTGAATATATTAGAATCTTCCGAAGATTTCATCTTCGGAAGATTCTAAAATATTCAGTGCCTACAGATAATGAATGCAATTAATCCACCACTCACACCAATATTACAAAATGTTTTTCCGTCTCAATATGAATCAAATTACGATGCCATCCCTTCTATAAGTTCTTTACCATCACTTGGTTCAGTGCAAACTGACTAACCGACCAATGACACGTGTTCCACTAGAAAACGTAAAAAAGCGCAGAAAAAGAAAGTGGTTTCAAAAAAAGTTAAAACATCTAAGAAGTTTGTTCTGAGTTACAAGTGGAATAAGGAATTATTTTTCCATCGGACTGAAGTTGATGAAAATACGCCGCTGATGCAGAGTGAAGACGAAGAACAACCTCTTTTGTCCTTTTATCGTTTTTTTTCACCAACTATAATAAAAGATACAGTAGATCAATCAAATCTGTACTCTGTTCAGGTAAAAGGAAGACCCATACAACTTACTCATGAAGAGTTTCTAACTTTTCTTGCCATACAAATTTTAATGGGTGTTGTACATATGCTGGCTACACTGATTATTGGAGCCGAATGCTTATATTTACAAATATTGCCGATCTCATGCCACTAAAGCGATACCAAACAATTAGACGATCGACAAAATAAATATAAGGAAGTCACTGAAAGAGTTCAGGTTAGATATATTTGAAAGTCTTGTGAAAAAAGGAAAACCAGTCAAAGAAGGGAGTGATATTACGGAAGATATAAACGAAGACAGAAAAATTAAGAAACCTGTGGTAGCAAGACCGATTGAAGAATACGCTATGATCAAGTAGGTCATTTTCCCGATTCGTGTAATTCGTGTAGCTATGGGAGACGTCGTTACTGTAAGGATGGTAAAACAAACGTTATATGTATTAAATGTCACCAAAGACTATGTTTTGTCGCCGGAAAAAGAAAAAGTTTTTTGAATTTTCATCAAAAATAAACCTAATTAATACTTAAAATCATTTTTTCATTTATCTTCCCATTATTAAATTTATCTTAGTAAACTTCGCAGTGTCCAGTATATTGCACATACATTGCAGCCTGTTAATCGCTATGTATTTGGTAATGTCCAGTATACTTCACATATAATTTTCAGAAAACTGAAAGACTAAGATTTTTATTTCTATTTTTTACCATGTCTATGAAGTGCTAGAAATTGACTCATGGTGTCAAATATGCAATTTTATTATTTTGATTGTTCTGCCAATTAAAGGGTAGGCGAAGCATAAAAAACCAGCACATAATATGCCACTGGTTATGTTAAGGGGCGTGGCCCTTGAGAGTGCTAGCTTTTAAGTACTTGGGGCACATAGTTACGGAAGACTTAAAGGATGATGCTGATATGGAGAGAGAACGGAGGGCGTTGGCTGTCCGATGCAATATGTTGGCCCGCAGGTTCGCGCGTTGTACACCAGAAGTAAAAATATATACGCAGAGGGCACACAACGCCCTGAGTTCAGTATAATAATACCTTCAGGATGTTGTTGGGGCTCCCACGTTACTGTAGCGCGTCAGGAACGTTTGCGGAAGCACGTACTGACGGTTTCAGTACCATTCTGCACAAGAAGGCTGCTTCTATGATGCGCAGAGTGCGTGGGACGGCAATGACATTCTGAAGGTCATTAGTGATAAGCCGTGCCGCACCATTATGGCGCATTGGGTACGTGTACATGTGCATATCCCCGGTGCGTCTGGTGAGTGCAGCAGATATATGAATTAAATCTTGTTTTTTGTTTGTTACTAACATAGCTTATAAGTAGTGTGTATTACTAACATCATATGGATCAAGGTCTGAAGTAAAGTTTATGTTTAGTTTGTATTTTTTTATTAAATAAAATTGACTCCTTGGTTAATTTTTACCAGAGTTATCACTCCGCCCTCGTATCAACGGTTTTCAGTGTGTATAAAAGTATTTGTTCAAGAAATAAAAAGCATCATTATTTTAATTAAGTTTAGTTTATTATCCATACAGAAATGGACACAAATTGTGACACTTTACTAATGTCTCCATAGTCGAGTCGATATAAAAACATCATTAAAGTAGATTAAAATATCAAATAGAAAAAAATATATAAGAGGATACTAAGTGGAAAATCAAGTAAATTATATATATCTTATATTAAATGATTATATTATTCTAAGATACATTCTTCTAACGGTTTAGTGCTTCTCTAGTTTTCCGTATATCATAGGAGTGCAAATAGCCGATATTATTGGTAAACTATAGTGACACGTACTTCATCTTAAGTACCACTCATAAAATAATTGAAATAATTAAAAAACATGCATACATCCATATCAGAAAAGTTTCGCTATTAGTCCACGTGAATTGAAATACATAAAATTTTGTTATGCTTAATCTCACTACTTAATCTACGTCAGAGAATATCACATTCTCGTCAACAAATACTAAACTTAGCCTACAGTAAAAAAAATCGTACTCATGGCTTACTTCGTTCTACAGTCCTAAAATTTGGCCTTGTTTGAAGGGCAGGATAAAAAAAATGGCAGTCAAACTTTAAAATTAAACTTCGAATACATGACTCACTCAATCAAACAGTCTTATTCATCATTTAAATAATGATTCATACAAAATCGTAACAAAATATTTTAAAAAAAGAATTAAAAACACGATCATTCTTAAATAAATCCAATACTTTAAATGCGCATTACTAATTCAATTACAAGTACTAAGAAATACGATTTTAAAGTCTATAAAAAATCTTAATATTACAGTTAGAGTACCCTATTTTCCGATTAAACGCATTTTATACGTGTGCGTATAAAACAGCGATATAACCAATGCAGGGTTTCTTTCCCGAATGATTTGACATTTCACGTTGATGTTTAAACATAAACAAAGTATAAAATAAAACATTTGTCGTGTATAATTTCGCAATCATTGTTGTTTTTATAGCACCAATGTAAATAAACTCTAGTTTCGGTCGTAATGATTTCTGCTTGGTAACGTTTCAAGCTTTGTATTGCATTTCTTAGCTGCTCTTCATCACAGATTTTAATAACATTGTAGTTGCGTCAATTAATCATTGATTTTGAACTTTATTGCATTAACATAAAATTGATAAAACGTCGTCAGTTGTCTCCAAACTAGACTAAGACAAACTTAGCGTAACTTGGAAACTTTACACGACTAAAACACTGGTAAATTATACGTAAGTATAATTCATGAACACATGAAGTTCTTTGAAGGGAGTATATGCTATGTTAACTGAATAAATCACTTACAAAGTGGATATTGATATCATTGCGATGTATATTGAATTTTCAATTTACGTATATCATTATTTTAAAATAGGTAGAACTGACACAACACTAACAAAAACACACTACATATATCTTAAAGTAAATTGAACTGAATTCCTCATAAAATATATCAATGCTTAGCTACAAAAGGGCGTTAAACCTAGAGGTCGGTGTCGTACCAAGCGGCGACGTTGTTGTTGTCATGTGGAGGCTCAGGGAACGCCAGATCAGCTGACGCGGCGCCCGCGCCTTCGTTCTCTCCTATATCCATGTCCATGCCGAAACCGCTGCCGATTTCTAATCCCTGCATTGAGTCTATCGGTATCTGATCGTAGCCTGCGAAATAGAAGGAAACTTTAGAATGTGCTTTCATGTTTAAGGGCAGATATTGGTATTTAGTTTGAGCATTGGGGACACACGGTATGGATGTTAATGCACGGAAGCAGATATTGTTTTCACAAATAACAATTAATAAATAATATATGAACCTTGCAACGTGATTTGAGCTGTGAAACTGAGTAATAGAGTCGAAAGTAAAAGGGCACCACTAGCCAGCATCTATACAGGATGTCCCAGAAGTCGACGTCTAGCCGAAGTCGGGTAATAGGCCCGTCATAATAGCTATCACAAAAAAAAGAAACTAAGTTGTGTATATTATAAATTATAGGCATTTAAAAAAAATCGAGAAAATCTGCACCCTGTGACAGTCTTTTGACTCCTGTTGGTATAAACCGTAAGGTTTAAAAACAAAAATGTTATGGGACCCTGAATAATGTTTCTGTAAACTTCTGCCTAAAATGTTAAGCCAACTGCTCCAGCTTGGAAGAAAATGTCACTTTTTGCCCAACAAAATATTCATAATTAATACTTCGCCCAACTTTGACTGACTGTACTAAAAAACATGTAAGTGCGAGTTTGGCAAGTAACATTAAAAGTTGGCGCATTTAATAAGGATTCCAATTTTTTTTATTAATTCCAAAAAAATTTCTGATAACTATTATGACTTGGCCTATTACCCGATTCTACCTTGACGTCGACTTCTGGGACACCCTCTATATAATATAATGTATGAACATGGAGAATGAACTGCTCAGGTCTGATTGCGAGGATTGTATTACAATAAAATGATAAGCTGATGTTACTGTTTTCGCTATTAAGGTGGAGGCGATATAAGTACATACATATATAATTTTGTCCTCCGTCACCTTTACAGTAATTTGGTTTGACTAACATTGGAATTATGAACCATGAGATCTTAAGATAAAAACAGGAACCACAAATTCTAATGTTTTTGCTAGGTTACTCACTATGGGACCTAGCATAATAGCCTATTTTCTTAAAAAAATCTAATTAGTCTGTCAGTTACATTATCAAAAAATATTGAAACCGTATTTTTTCTTTTGTCAATTATATTTAAAAAAATTATGAAGATATCGCCCGTTAAAGTTCCGCGTAACGTCACTTGCTTGCGACACTTTTGCAAGCAAGTGACGTCACGACTACCCACTCCCAAATTTTGACGCGCTTTATCTGTCATTTTTTGTTTGATTGACAAAAGAAAAAATACGTGTCCATTATTTTTCGATAATCTAACTGACGGACTAAATGAAATTATATTTTTTTTCCCAAGCAACTACCCTATTAAAGCAAAAACATGAAAAGCAAGGTAATATTGCCATATATCCTTTCCTAAAGAGTAATCCTTAACTGCCGGGTATGCATGAAACACATAGATTAAATATTAATAATGTGACATGCCGATAGCAATTAATGGAAACCACAAATCCTGTTACATCACAAATAGAGACCAATACATAAAAATATAAATAAAAGGTTAACACGAAAACAATAGAAATAATATTCCCATCACCTGTGTTTAGTGATAAATAGGTCCCGGGTTAAGCTGCGTGTAAAGAAGAGAGAAAATCGTATTTATACAGACACCTTAATATTCTTATGATAGGAACATGTACAGTGCTATCCAAATATACAATCGTGAGGACTCGAGAAGCATGTTTGTATGGAACATGTTTACAGGAGAAAGTGATAGCAAAAATACTTCTCAAGTAACTTTCAGATCTTACATAACCTTACTGTATGGTGTGAAATGTTTTTACATAGGTACTTGTCTATCAGAGCTGTATACTTTTAAAATTAGTTCATCTAAATACTGTTTTCATGACTAGACAGACACTAAAAAACCACTAGTTTCTATACTATACTCTAGAAGTGAACTTAGAATACAAGAAAATATGGGGAACACTGTATTTTTTCAAGAATGCCTTAGAGCGAGACAATGCATTTTTCTATGAAAGAAATTTGAATTCTAAAGTTAATGCAAAATACTGTCAATTACATAGCCAGAGATGACGTAAAACTTAAATTAATTATGACTTGGACGCAAATGTGGTTTACACTAGTTAACAAATACCCGATTATCATACAGAAGAACGTGTTCGCAAGTGCAAAAAGTGTACTAGCCACTAAAAACAAAACTAGTGAGGTTTTGTAACATCATTTTCTACATATTTCTAAGTGTTAGTCGACCAAACTTCTACAAATGCGTTCCCAACTTACCTTGCTGGTGAAACGATGGTCGCGTGCCATACAGCCCCTCATAGCCTTGCTCAGGCCCGAGCATATCCTAGTGAAGGGAGTTCGGATCAAAATTAAATAAAGTGAGGAGTCAAATTAAAAGGGGGAAGCCACATTCACAAGTACACACAAATACGACATAGGCGTAAAATTGGTACAATGAGATAAAAATGTTTTCTAAACCATCAAGAATACCCCAAAACATTGATTTTACAGTTACTGTAAACATTACTGATTCGCAAATAATAACTATAGGGTTTATTTACAAATGTTGCATAAAGTTAATAGGCGTTTACACATTATATACATTAATCATTACCTAACTTTGAGCAGCATTAAAATAAACCCTTAATTACACAATAATTTGCGTAACAACAAAAAAAAAAAAACTAAGAACCTCGAAGCTTTTTCTAAATATTTTTGGCACCAAAAAATAAACGAAAATTTATAATCTTTCATATTTCGAATCTCGATCTACACAGCAATCCTACCTACTTTGATTAAGAAAACTCCTTACCTGAAGATCAGGCTGCATGGCCAGATCGTTGGGCCACATCTGGTGATCATCGCGGAACAGAGAGTTGGTCAGCTCCATGGAGAGTCTCTTCTTGTAGTCATGAGGCTTGTCTTCGGACATGCGGAATAGTACCGCTGCTGCATAAGTCGCTACGCCTGGAAAGAAGGGAAGAAAAATAATGTTATGATAATACATTAACAATTTTCTCAGTAAACAGCAGCAGGCAGCTAACTATGTATTATATTGATGATTATATAAGTAGATACAAACAGCATGATTTAGATATACGTGCAAGTAATGATATGAAGAGTCGTTCGAAAAAATAAACTACTTTACTCAACCAACCTGTCTCATGTTAAGACTGGTTGTCAGATTTTTGGGTTTCTATGGACGGCTCCTAACGACTGTCAAAAATCCAAGAATGACAGCCGGAACCAACGGCTTAACGTGCTTTCCGAGACACGGAAGGGTCTTGGTATGTAAAGATGGTCACCCATTCACGGACCGACCGCGGCAAGTGTAGCTTAACCTGATCGATCGACATGTGCAGCTGTATACTTAGCCAAGATCCCCTCTTATACTAGGGTACCTTACTGACCGAGATAATTGGTTACTTTAGTAATGTAGTTTATAGATTTGACAAAAAGACACGAATTTTCTGTTATTTTCATAGTTGTTGCATTACTATGAGTCAACATGCGATTACTTGCGCATGCCTTATCAATATACATGATGAATTGATGATGCATTATCGTTACAAAATACTTTTTTATTTCAAACACAACAAAACGGTCAAAACCATATCTACACGAAAACACGAATGGAGCAATAAACATTTTTATATGCTGACCCGATTTGGTCGTCCAACCCGACGCATTGACTGACCGAATCAGAACAACATGTCTGTCTATCTTGCCCTAAGAAATGTAATTACTTGAGTAGCAACCTTCGTTTCGTGAATGCAGTAGTTCTGTGAGCGGAGCCGTGGCACCTTCAGCTTCTATCATCTCGGCTCCTTCCTTCTCGACGGCCAGTTCGCAAAGCACTCCTGCAGCCACGCGCTGAAAGAGTTTGTAAGTAAATGTAAGTACTTATGTTATTTATTTTATTGATGTTTTTCAACTACAAGAAAAACGTTTCGAATTAACCTAGCCTACCTGTTACATATCACTTCTAGTACAATAATTTCAACAAACACAGGATATATTTTCCTATAGGCAGACGTTACAACAAAGAACTATGATAAATGGAATGGGATCCAATGCGGGATTCAATGCTCAAATGATGATTTTCCGCGCCAAAGTCAAAAGAGTTTGTCGTAAAATCTATACCAAGAGAAGATAGTTCAGTATACAACATGTGTCCCATGTCCCATTTAGGTCCCAGTCCCATACATAACTTCTTCGAAGGCTTACCTGTATGTTCTCAATCTCATTAAACAGCAGCTGCACGAAGATCGGAATGACGTTCTGTTGACGTATGAGCTGCCTGTTCACGCTCTCCCTGGCTAGAATATGCAGAGCTCCCACTGCGCCTTCCACAATCTCTTCCATACGCACTCCGTCGGCGTAGGCTCCACCGGCTGCGCCTCCACCCGACGAACTGCGTTGCTGGAAAGTAAAAGTTTTGATTAGATTCGAGTTTTGTGTAAAATTGGTGTAGAAAATAAAAGCATAATCTGGCATAATCACAAAATGATCTATGTATTCCTAAACTAAATCATTTGAATTTGAGTGTCAAACATATAAATTATGAGCGTTTGCACTACACACACAATATCAAACTTGATGCAAACTCTTTTCAGACATCAAAACTTGATCAAAATTAATAAAAAAAATATTAGATTAAAAACACAAAATCGTACAAATCATTTGACCAATGGCCAGAACACCTGAGTCATATCTGCAGGCCAATTCTCGTAATTTAAAACGATCAAAATCTAGTCGCAGTCTCATCTCGGCGACAAACAAATGTCAAAAACTTATCAAAATGTAGGGAAATTAGACATATTTTTGACAGATTGAGACTAAGATCAGACTACGAACGTTCTTATATTTACCAGAATTGCCCCTCTGGTTCAAGTCAAACTAAATGACGGCAAATAGAGCTACATGTCGCAAGAAACATCCCAAGTCTGCCAACCGGGTTTCCCTTGTTTCATCGAAAAGAAATTGCCAAATTATGTCTTCCCA
This sequence comes from Apamea epomidion, assembly GCA_947507525.1. NCBI lineage: Eukaryota > Metazoa > Arthropoda > Insecta > Lepidoptera > Noctuidae > Apamea > Apamea epomidion. Next base: position 6,312,302 of record OX382234.1, read on the forward strand.
AAAAATTTGCCAAATTATTACTTAGCAATAAATCTATTCACAAATAATCGTAACGCAAACCTAATGTTTGGAAAGTCAACGTTTAAACAATGACTTGTTTACTAACTAGTACTTTTACCAATTTTTATGTAGTCAAATATTTCAGTTGGAATAACTCATTTTACGCAAAATAAAATTTGCCAAATATTTAGTATCGTCAGTTTTCAATTTACCATATCTATTCAGTCAATTGTTATAGTCTAACTAGTTCAGTCTCGGGTAGCCTGTTTTTTTCCATATTTTTTTTCTATACAATCTAGTCGTTTCTGGCGTAGGAGGTCACAGTTTTAACCTAACCTAACTTTTTTTTTTTTTAAGTAAACTCGTCTAACTATTTTGGTTCTTGATAGCCTGTTACCAATAATCTCTTTTTATCCTTATTTGTATTAAATAAATGATTATATTAAAATAAAATTGCATTTTTTAATTATACAGGCTGATTTTTTAAAGACCAGCCAAATTTAAGGATGTGGTACAGACCATCAAACTGAACCACTTTTTCCATGGGACCAACATCGTAATCGCGAATAAAAATTCAGCCGTCCCATACATTTAGGTCGAGTAGGTATTGAAGTTTTCTATGGGACAGTTGATAAAATTTTCGTGATTACGCTATTTGTCCCATGGAGAAAGTTGTTCAGTTTGATGGTCTGTACCACATCCTTAAATTTGACTGGTCTTTAAAAAATCAGCCTGTATAATTCCCAAAAAATCTTATTTTTGCTTTTATATTTTTTGCCATAACAAATCATTTGACCAAACGTTATTGTCTAGAGATTGTTTGCTGTAATAAATCATTTGATTAAAGACCAAATGCCTAAATGACATTAGGGGGCGTCCATTAATTACGTGAGGCATTTCTGGCGATTTTCCGATCCCCCTCCCCCCCTGGTGAGATGTCCTGGGATTTAGCTCGACCCCCCCTAATCTCACGTGAGATTTTCAAAATGTGAATTTATAGTGTATTTACAGGATGTCTCGAAACTAAACGATAACCTGGTACCGGGCGACAGGCTAAGGTATACCAGTTATGAAAAAAATAAGAACTGACAGTAATTTTGTACACCAAAACTCGTCAAAACTTAATTTATTTTACTCAGTTAACAATGTTCATTACTTTGATTTGTGGTTGCGATTAATAGCGTTGTTATTTGAGATTACATTATTTAAAAAATCACACAAGTACACACACAAGTAAAATTATAAAAAATTGTGATCACAGTACTTAAAAATGTCTATTAACGCTTGACTAAGTGACATGGATTTTTTTTCTTATTTTTTTCATAACTGGTATACCTTGGCGTCACGCCCGGTACCAGGTTTTCGTTGAGTTTCCGGACACCCTGTATATATCATTGTGTAAGATTTGGCCGTATTATAGTGAAGGAACATGTTTCAGTATCATGTAGTTTCATGTGTCAGTAACATCAAGGAGTTTCTGGGCTTCCTTGAGGAGCTCGGGTGGATTGAATAATCGATTTTCCCAGCAACATACGCGCATTGACGTGAAGTTGCGGACACCAGCCCGTATTACTTATTTTGCTCCTGCATGCCGTGCAGCTGTGTGGACACAAGACTCACCCTCTGCGTGTCGCTGAAGGCGCGCATGAGCAGGCGCACCAGGTGGTGCGCGGCGCCGTGCAGCTGTGTGGACACAAGACTCACCCTCTGCGTGTCGCTGAAGGCGCGCATGAGCAGGCGCACCAGGTGGTGCGCGGCGCCGTGCAGCTGTGTGGACACAAGACTCACCCTCTGCGTGTCGCTGAAGGCGCGCATGAGCAGGCGCACCAGGTGGTGCGCGGCGCCGTGCAGCTGTGTGGACACAAGACTCACCCTCTGCGTGTCGCTGAAGGCGCGCATGAGCAGGCGCACCAGGTGGTGCGCGGCGCCGTGCAGCTGTGTGGACACAAGACTCACCCTCTGCGTGTCGCTGAAGGCGCGCATGAGCAGGCGCACCAGGTGGTGCGCGGCGCCGTGCAGCTGTGTGGACACAAGACTCACCCTCTGCGTGTCGCTGAAGGCGCGCATGAGCAGGCGCACCAGGTGGTGCGCGGCGCCGTGCAGCTGTGTGGACACAAGACTCACCCTCTGCGTGTCGCTGAAGGCGCGCATGAGCAGGCGCACCAGGTGGTGCGCGGCGCCGTGCAGCTGTGTGGACACAAGACTCACCCTCTGCGTGTCGCTGAAGGCGCGCATGAGCAGGCGCACCAGGTGGTGCGCGGCGCCGTGCAGCTGTGTGGACACAAGACTCACCCTCTGCGTGTCGCTGAAGGCGCGCATGAGCAGGCGCACCAGGTGGTGCGCGGCGCCGTGCAGCTGTGTGGACACAAGACTCACCCTCTGCGTGTCGCTGAAGGCGCGCATGAGCAGGCGCACCAGGTGGTGCGCGGCGCCGTGCAGCTGTGTGGACACAAGACTCACCCTCTGCGTGTCGCTGAAGGCGCGCATGAGCAGGCGCACCAGGTGGTGCGCGGCGCCGTGCAGCTGTGTGGACACAAGACTCACCCTCTGCGTGTCGCTGAAGGCGCGCATGAGCAGGCGCACCAGGTGGTGCGCGGCGCCGTGCAGCTGTGTGGACACAAGACTCACCCTCTGCGTGTCGCTGAAGGCGCGCATGAGCAGGCGCACCAGGTGGTGCGCGGCGCCGTGCAGCTGTGTGGACACAAGACTCACCCTCTGCGTGTCGCTGAAGGCGCGCATGAGCAGGCGCACCAGGTGGTGCGCGGCGCCGTGCAGCTGTGTGGACACAAGACTCACCCTCTGCGTGTCGCTGAAGGCGCGCATGAGCAGGCGCACCAGGTGGTGCGCGGCGCCGTGCAGCTGTGTGGACACAAGACTCACCCTCTGCGTGTCGCTGAAGGCGCGCATGAGCAGGCGCACCAGGTGGTGCGCGGCGCCGTGCAGCTGTGTGGACACAAGACTCACCCTCTGCGTGTCGCTGAAGGCGCGCATGAGCAGGCGCACCAGGTGGTGCGCGGCGCCGTGCAGCTGTGTGGACACAAGACTCACCCTCTGCGTGTCGCTGAAGGCGCGCATGAGCAGGCGCACCAGGTGGTGCGCGGCGCCGTGCAGCTGTGTGGACACAAGACTCACCCTCTGCGTGTCGCTGAAGGCGCGCATGAGCAGGCGCACCAGGTGGTGCGCGGCGCCGTGCAGCTGTGTGGACACAAGACTCACCCTCTGCGTGTCGCTGAAGGCGCGCATGAGCAGGCGCACCAGGTGGTGCGCGGCGCCGTGCAGCTGTGTGGACACAAGACTCACCCTCTGCGTGTCGCTGAAGGCGCGCATGAGCAGGCGCACCAGGTGGTGCGCGGCGCCGTGCAGCTGTGTGGACACAAGACTCACCCTCTGCGTGTCGCTGAAGGCGCGCATGAGCAGGCGCACCAGGTGGTGCGCGGCGCCGTGCAGCTGTGTGGACACAAGACTCACCCTCTGCGTGTCGCTGAAGGCGCGCATGAGCAGGCGCACCAGGTGGTGCGCGGCGCCGTGCAGCTGTGTGGACACAAGACTCACCCTCTGCGTGTCGCTGAAGGCGCGCATGAGCAGGCGCACCAGGTGGTGCGCGGCGCCGTGCTCGCGCAGGGGCGCGTGGTTGGCGGGGCACAGCGCCAGGTTGCGCACGAGCCCCACCACCGCCTTCACCAGCGGCCAGCGCGACGGCGGCTGCAGTAGCTTCACGATCACCTGCACACGACACTCATTTAAAACGTTAATGTTCATAAATATTCGGCGAAACCAAGTGTATTAAAGTTTATGATTATAAAATTATTGAAAGATATGTAGGGAGTGTGGTGAACGAGTTCTTGTCAAGTAATGGCATAATTAATGAAAAACAATTTGGATTCCAGAAAAATAAAACTACTACACAATTGTTGTCACAGTTTACAGGTAAAATTAATGATTTTCTCAACATCAAAAAGCATGTAATAATAATTATGATTGACTTCAGCAATGCTTTTGATACACTAAATTATGATGTACTTTTTGACGTTCAAAAGTGCCTTTTATGTGCCTATTTGAAATAAATGATTTGACTTTGACTTTGACTTTATAGAAGGTTGTGGCAGAATGGTATACTGGGTTCAATGTTGGAGTGGTTCATAAAAATGTCACTTAAACAGATACAACGTCGTTAGCATAGCAGGCGCACATAGCGACATGATTCCAACTGAATATGGCACGGCCCAAGGATCAATCCTCAGACCGACTGAGTATTTATTTATTGACACACCAACAACTTATTCACTATTACATTACAATTTTGGTTTGTACGGAAATAGTTTGCGGTGAACTCGTCACTGATTTGACTTTGACTTTGCACTTATATAGTTAAGAATAAAAAATAGATAAATTACATGATTTATAAATCAATTTAAATTACATTGAAATTAAATAAAAATTTTCATTAAATCAATGAGTAACAGAAAATTTAAATAAAGTAAATAGAACATTGAACTTAATTAACAATAAATAGAAAAATTAAAGCAATTAAAACCTCAATTTTTTCAAGTAGCGGTAGGTTATATTATTTATTTTTGTTATTTTATTATTTTCTCTGTTATTTTAGACATATAATTGCAAAATAAGTATTTATATTGCTTCGTAATTCAATTTAGACGATGTGTTTTTTGTTTTGTGCTCACGCCATAAATCATTATTATAAGTCTATACGTAAGGATTTGTAATTGGCTTTTGGGTGACTATGATTTCCTTTTGTGTTTGTTTTTATTAGCTGTAAGTCCTCTATGTACTAAAATAAATAAATAAAATATTAAGAAATGAATTACAGATAACAAATAGATTACAGATATCAACTAAATTATGTCAAAGTATATTCACTACAATTACAATAAATAGATTAAAATTGAATTGTAAAACATTGCGCTCACAATAAAGGCACTATGGATCCGAAACCGAAAGCAAAATAATGTCGCCAAAGCAAAAGGTGCAGTTATTGTGTAGCAAATTTACAGCAGAAATAAAGAAACGAATTAAGAACTGAGGGCTTGGATATCCTATCCTTCTGCGAAGCAGTCATGCTAGCGAAGGAGGTGGCGGGATGGGCGAGGGAGAGATCCTCACGCCTTAGCCGCCGCGGGAGACGCTCCGGGCGTCGGGAGCCGCGTGACGACACCCGGCCACCGTAGGCGCGGGCCTGCGGGCGGAGAGCAATGGGTAGCTCTCCGTCCGATCAGGACCAGGCCCGTGCCGGACGGCGCGTATGTGTTCCACGTGCGCCTCAGAGAGATGTCAGCGTAGTTGACGGGGCCCGACAGGGCCGAAGCCTGCCGGGGTAGCGGGATCGTCCGAAAGGGTTACCGCTGCCCTGGTACATAAAGGGCTAAGGAAGGAACACGGGTGGGTTTTAGTCAGTAAGAGTCTGACACTCCCTTTTGCTCCACCCAGAGCGGGAGGAGTCATTTGATGATTTCCCATCCACAAAAAAAAAAAAGAAAAAAAAGAAGGGGCTTGGATATATCGTCTGAATTCATTCGGACTATTCGAAAATAAGTCTAAGTTGTTGGTACGTGTGCTCAGCATATTGTAACTTGACAGAATCCTGTATAAAGGAGCGGAGATTCGTTCTATTTTTAGGCATTACAAATGTTTTCGTTTTAAAATTGGATCTGTAAGAGGTACGACGGGGAGCTATTAGACTCAATTCTGAAACCAACTCCGGTACGTTCGCCAAATTGTGGGCAATTTTAAAAAGAAAAATTAAATCAGAGTAGCTTCTCCGATGCTCCAAGGAGCTCATCTTAAAATGACACAGCCTTTGGGAATATCCAGCTTCGCGATCAGAGTTCTGTGATCTGTGATCTGAAGCGCGCAGGTATCTCGTAAATTTTCTTTGGATGCACTCTATTCTGTCGATATGGAAACGATATATTGGATTCCATACGGGAGATGCATATTCTAGTATACTCCTCACCAGAGAGTTGTAGAGAATCTTAAGAGTACCGGTCGACTGGAAGTCCTTACAAGTCTCTCTCTCTTTTCACAAATCCCGACATCATATTAGCCTTGGCGACGATCAAGTCAAGAGGATTTATAAAATTTTGTTGGCTGTCAAGTTGGATTCCCAAATCACGAATGGTGTCAACTCTCTAAAGAGTTATGCCATTTAAGTGATATGCTGAGGGCGGAATCAACTTATTCCGTGTAAAAGTTATATGATAACACTTTTTGGCATTCAGTCATCATGTTACTATGACACCATTCATGAATTGCGTCTAAGTCAGTCTGGAGCAAAGCAATGTCGGTACATGATTCAATTTCTCTGTATATCTTTAGATCATCCGCAAACATAGAGTATTTTAAGTTTTATCGAGTCTATGATGTCGTTCACAAATACAAGGAAGAGAATAGGACCAAGGTGAGACCCCTGTGGTACCCCAGAGGTTAAATAATAAAGTGACGATTGATAACCTTTTAAAACTACTCTCTGATGCCGTTCTGAAAGATATGATTTAAACCAGGGTAGCAATAGACCATGCAAACCGTAGTTCTCAAGTTTTTTTATTAAGAGCTCATGGTTCACTTTGTCGAACGCAATGCTAAAGTCAGTGTAGATTGAGTCTACTTATATGCGGGAATCTACGGATCTGCTTATATCATTAATGTAGTGAACCAGGTTAGTGGTAGTGGACTTATTGGCACAGAAAGCGTGCTGCTGTGTAGCCAATTGAGTTTTAATGAGGGTGGTCAATACGGGATAAACTAATGATTCGAACAGTTTTGAGAAAACAGAAAGGAGTGATAAGGGTCGATAGTTTTTTACATCATTTGGCTCCCCTTTTTTAAATATCAATACTACGTGTGCTTTTTTCACTGCGTGGGGAACTTGGAAGACAAGGGATTTGTTGAAAATAAGTTTGAGTGGTAATGACAAGTATTTGGCACATTGCCCTATGAAATGGGGTGGCAGGCCATCCGGCCCTGGACCTTTGCAAGTATTTAGTTTTTTTAATTCTTTAAGTACCTAAATGACATTTGTAACCTCTTCCAGCATGCCTCTGTCTACCAATTTGCTGACGACACATGTGTTATCACAGTTCACGGAGACCTGAGTACTGCGGAGAAGCTGATGCAAAGTGAGTTTGACTTACTATGCAAATGGGCTCATGATGTTGGTTTATCAATTAATTACAAAAAAAACGAAACTTATGCACATTCATTCACTATACTTAAGAAAAAATAAATAAATAATAAATAGAGGAACACCAAGAGTTGTGGTTCATGAACACCAATGTATGCACCAGTGCTTAGATGTCTGTGACTGTAAGCCTATTGAAAATGTTAAAGAGCATGTCTATCTGGGGCTTAAGATAGATCATAAATTTAATTGGGGCCCACATGTAGACTATGTATGCACTAAACTTAGGGTTATAATGTCTAAATTACGCATATTAAAGCACAAATTGCCTTATAGGACCTTGCGATTGTTGTACATGGCATTAGCCGACTCTGTTATTAATTATGGTTTAACAAGTTATGGAAAAACTTATAAAACGTATCTTTAAAAAATATATAATATACAGATAAGATCTGATGTTAAAAATATTGGTACCATATAAAATTACAAGTTAAATATAGACCAGATATGATATGTTATTTAAATATTGTAAAATCATAAATGTGTTCGACAAAGTTAAATTGGGTGTTACCTCTGATTACTCTGTATTTATGAATAAACTGCAGAAAACAAAGAGACAAAACTTTGTTCGTAAACTGTCGTACTTGCCTACATATAAACTGCCAAAGATTAATAATGAATATGGTAAGAGAGCCTGGATGTACGCCTTTCCTGACATTCTAAATAAATTACCAAAGAAAATTGCCAAATTAAAAATATCCTAAAAGTCTATTTTATTGTGGGGAAGTATAGAATGGAAGATGTCAACGTGTAGGTTCTCAGCCTGTCTAGCCTATTATAAGTGAGCAACTCTAAAATAAGCTTATAGCGCACATAATCTGATTGTAATTAGATTGAGCACTATTATTATGTATAAAAATATCATGAAAAATTGCACGAAATAAATAGTTTGAAATTTTTTTATGTAATTTGTTCTAATTTATGCATTTGCATTTTGCATGAGGTTCCAGATTCGATTCCCGGATCGGGCAAAGTGTTATTGGGACTTTCCAATCTAGAATGTCTCAGTAGCTCCGTCGGTCTCTGGATTTTGCCCAGTTGATTTCAATAGGCTGGCCTCCTATTACATAGGATAGGTATACCTCTGCCTAATCCTTCGGAGAATACTTGTGATGTTACCTTATAACTCGATAATACCTTATAAGTTCTACATACCGGCAATCCATAATGCAGCCGCACCGCGTTCTGCGCCATCTCGCTCTCCACGTGGCGCGAGGTGAGGTGGCGCAGCGCGCACACGGCGGGCTCGGTGATCTCCTCGCGGTCGCCGGCCGACACCACCGTGCGCACCAGCGCGTCCACGCCGCCCGCCTGGCACACCGTCACCTGGGGGACTCAGCGTATGTTACAATAGTGGCAGGAGTATACAGGTTGTAAGAACACTCAACACATAGCTATTATCTCATTCTGTATATCAGGCTAAGTAACATTGAGCAAAAATGGTTGTTGAAAAGGACTTATTTTTGGTGTGAAAAATCGCTACTTACGGCAGCGCGCAATGTAACGTACGCAATAATGTTTTGCGTTGTGGGGGTATTAAAGTAAAGTTATAACATTTAAAAGTGAACAACAGTAAAAGAACTGTTGGAACTTTTGCCTTTAATATCTCCATAACCAGGTTCTCAGGTATGTTGCAAATGTTACAATATTAAAAATTATCACAATGACGGTGAGTACAAGTGACTCGGTTTCGTTAAGCGTCTTTTTACACCCGTCCGAAACTTCACGTCTAAGCGCGTGATTAATTTGTGTGCATGCCATAAACCCTTCTGCACCTATCCATTTATTATTTTAGGGTCGGTACAACAGGTCTTCTTTTCAGAGAAGCTGTCGCCACAGTATTCATCTAACGTATAACGAAATCAATCAATAATATCTTTCACAGGCTGTTTAAATCAGTAACAGTGACATGGATGAGTTATAAATGTTGATGAGTTGCAATGTGTTCTTACAAACTTAGGAAGTTAATGTAAATTATGAACTATGTACAACTTGAGTTTAAAATAGCACAATAAAATATGTCACTTAATAACAAAGACTTCTGTTTGTACCTTTTCCAAGATTAGTTAGCCATGATATCTTAAACAGAATTGCATCAGCTTTTGATCTCAACATCCTTTACTCTTGATAAATGACTGTCCTTCGTATCACATTGCACATCACCAAAGGGTTCCATCAAGTTATTTTTTGCGTCTATACTGGTAGACGAATGAACAAGAAGAAATAATGATGAGGATTACCTTATTGCGTTGGTTGTTGCATGTCAAGTTGGACAGGATACCAGCAGCGCAAGTGACGATGTTGACGTCAGTAGAGGCGAGAACTTGCACGAGGCTTTGCAACAAAGCTTCCAGGCCCTCCACCTCATGAGAAATTAAAATAAAATCATTATAAAGTTCACATAAATACATAGTTATACTGTCATGGTAAAAACTTGAACAAAAGCTCAGTACTTTATTGCCAATTGAATTTAAAACTGAGAGTTCCAATATCATAAATATAAGTTATAACATAGAAACCATAATTTTGTAATACCTTAGTTGCTGCATCGGACAGATTTCTCAAAGTCCAGAGACAGTTCTGCACGAGGCGACCGCTGGGGTTGCCGAGGTGCATGGCCAGGGCTTGCATGCCACCGGCCTCGACGATCGCAGGCTTGTTGCTGGAGCAAACTGACAGAACCTGACGAATAAGTCGGTATTACAGTCAATGTTTAGTTAATGAAGGCGAATCATCTGAAGTTTTGATAGAGGGAATGAAGGCCTCATACTGTGTGTGTAAAGAGATAATTTCAAACAAGCACTGTCATGATCAATTAGTATTTAATTTCAAATCTTCCTGAGTAGTCAATAACCTAGCTACCATTGTCAAGGGCGGGACATTATCGCCAGTATGACTGTTGTGCCAAGTCCTCTTCATTGGCAGGAGGCTTTTGTTTCAGCTGTGGGAATATTATGACCCTTTGACAATTCAAAAGTGCCTGTAATTGGTTTAGTTGAAATAAATGATTTGAGTTTCAGTTTATGCTTATGCATTGCTGTTGTCTTGGTATTGTTTTTGTTGAGTGGTCTTTTTACTTTATTATATTAAAAAAAAGGTATTTATAGGCTTACCTTCAACACCCGAGAGGTGGTCCACAGCAACTTTTCGTAGTCGTACGAGCGCATAATGCGGACCAATTCGATAGGTCCCTGGGAAGCCAGAATGATCAGTTTCGACTCTTGGTTTCCATAGGCCAAGATCTGCAGGCAATCGGTCACAATCGCCAGGAACTTCACATTGTTCCTCTGGAGTAGAGCTACCATCTTCTGAAGACCTCCAGCGAGACGTACAGCCATCTTGGATCCATCCTGATGTAGGAGTAGGTTGTGCAGAGTTGTGATGGCATAGAACAGCACAGATTCTACTGGAGAGCTCAACAGTTTCACCAAAGCGGGGATTCCACCACTCTTGAAGATAGCAAGTAGACCTTGACGGTGGTGAGACAAGTTGTGCAGGGTTCCCACAGCTCCCTTAGTAGTCTCCAGATCATTGGAGTTAGAAATGGCGCGCACTAAAGCAGCGACCATTTGAGGCGAGTTCATGATGGCATGACGAGAGGCCTCCTTCTTGGAGAGCTGATGAACCATCATGGCAGCTTGAGAGACTACCACTTGATCCTCGTCATTGAGTAGCTTGATCAGCTCTGGTATAGCCCTGGAATGAAGGTGTGTGGTCAAATAATGCTGCCTTTATAGATCAATGTATGATTCGAATTTAAATATACTATCACAGATGCACATGACCGACTGTGTGGTCAAGTCCACTTTGTATGACAATAGTATTGATCAATCATTATTTCTATGTTTATTTTCTGAGAAGCTCAGTAACTAGTATGCTATACCAACAGAGTTTAACAGCTGTAATCTAATCTGTCTTTTTTTTATACTTTTTTTTACTGTCTCATTGGTGTAGTGATTCCAAGTGTGACTACTGAGCATGGGCAACTACTACAATTTATTTGAAACCAACACTGACAGGCCAAATAGCCGAACACGGCATAAAGATAGACTTCGGCTGCCACCAATAAAACTAAAATTATTTAAGAAAAATGTATACTGCATGTTGATTATTATTTACAATCATTTTCCAAAACTATTAATATTTAAAAGATATTATACCGTTAAGGACTATCTAGAAGACAAATCAACAGAATTTGTAAGTTAGATTAATTGACATCGCTGAGTGTGAATACTTTTGCACTCCATGATATGGCAGGATATGCAGAAACAAATTTACTGTAACACCTTATGTATTGATTGGAGTTAAGGTGGATGCTCCAAGGTAGCGCGCGAAATTCAAATTTTCTTACGTTTTTTGCAATTTGCTGGTCAGTACTAAGTTGTACGTTGATTAAAATATGATTTGCGTCCGTAACAAATATGTATTTACGGAATTATAATCATTAAAGTCATCAACACAACTCTCTAAGATCAAGTAATCCTACTGAATGACTATTTCATGAAATCTTGACATTTTAGGATTATGCTAACTTAACAAGTTGTATTACTGATTAAGTGATTACTGATTTGTTTTTTTGATTTATTTTTCATATTGGGCAAGTGTTAATATTTTTTTCCACTAGGAATTTCTCAGCTGCATCTAATCTACACATTTTGAATTTGTGCCAAGTTGATGGCAATAGGCCCATCCCCATAAGTAATATTGACATAGCTGGCGAAAAGTACGTGTTCCATATACCTGCCCCTTAAGACGCAGGTTGTTGTGTAATTCAACTTTTTATGAAAATGAGAGCTTAGTTTACCTGGTGGCTAGATCAGCATCATCCTGATAGTTGATGAGGTTGACGACAGCATGCTTAAGCATCTGCGACGGCTCAGCAAGACGCTGCACGGCCGTCGGCTGGGCAGGATCCAGCTGAGTGGAGGGGATCTCGATGCCTTCCTCCAGGGTCTCAGGGAACATCGCAGCCCGGACACGCTGGGAGCGCGTCTGGGATAGCTGCTGGTTCATGTCTAAAAGAATGAAGGATTTTAGCTAACAAAATCAGCAAAATGATTGAACAGTTCCTTTTATGTCTTGATACAATGTATTTATAGGACAAATCTAGTAACTGTACTTCTACTTGTATATTAATTTGTTGAAAAGTTCAGCCTCAGCCTAAGGTAAAAAAGTTATAAGCTATAGAATTTGGCATGCAACAGAGGATAAAAATTTAAATTTTTTTTTTTTGTTTATACCCATGTTTCAAAGTTACTAGGGTGGTAAATAAAAAGAGAACAACATACAATATTGTTATCATAAACCTAACAAGTCATTAGCAACCTGTCCCATGTAACAGATTAATCTCAATTAATATTATGAAAACTTGAGTCCTTTGATTATCATGTCTTGAAATCAAGTGATGATCTAAATATTTAATAAAATTCTTACAAGTGTATGTCATTTATCTAACTTACCATCAACCTGCTCCTGGGTAAAACCCTGAGCGAACCCCTGATCTAGGTCAAACATGAGCTGGTCTCCCTCCATCTCATCATCTTCCTTGCCCGTAAGTGATGGGACCTATGAAGGAAAGATAACTTAGCTATAAACACCTATTTTACTACACAATATTTAGGTGTTGTGTTTTTTTTAATAGACCTTTTCTCCCTTTCACTTATTATACCATCCCAATTTGTGGAAAGGGTCCCTGAATATCGCATAGTAAGATGTTATAAGACATAAGAGATAAGACATCATAAGACGTTTATATAGGGAAACAAGTCTTCTCTTGATCCAGTTTTTCTGGAAGAAATCCTATACCATGGCACAACCTTGTGTTCAAACAAAGTTGAATGATTTTTATTCTTATGAAGAATAAAAATCATTCAACTTTGTTTGAATGAAGAATATTATGTCAGTTTGATGAATGTCTTTCTATCCTTTGTCTTTACAGGACAAGACATTAGTTGGACTCAGAAATGAGGGTAAATGGCCACCATATACCACTAGGTACTAATATTAGGTACCTATAACAAAGCATTTTGTCACTATTTGAATATTTTCTCTTCAATACTGTAATCAGTCCGTCAATCATGGTAACCACAACCAAGTTATATAAGGAATATTTTCGTTCTAAACCATTTTAAGATGAATAAAGGAAACAAGTGTCTTTTAACACTTTTAGAAATGCATAGATGTTTTTAATGTTTTGAAGAGGATTCAATGCAGAGAGAATAATATCATCATGATCGTCCCTACAGTTGTCACACTTTCAGCTAAAATAATAAACAAATAAGATGAGTAAACCAGCCAAGAAATTAGAATATTTTCACTAGTTACACGCAACAACATATTAAGCTATACATTTCCAGTTTTAGCTGACAATGAGAAGTCAGCTTATACTGGAAATGTATAGCTTGATATGTTTGTACATACCTACATAGACAAAATAAAATATTATTGGCTCAATACTATCATTTATTTTATTCCCCACTGAATCCATACATTGTTTAGACTGCCTGGTTTATCTTTTGTTGACTATAAACAATCATACCCAAACTTAAGAGGTGTATTGAACATACCTGAGTAGCAGCCCCAGAGTTGATACCAGAGTCAACCAGGTAGGAGTTCTGCTGCCACATGAGGGTCTGCTGCTCCTTGCTGGGTGCCATTGGCACATCGGAGCCTGCATAGTTGCTGTGAGACACTGGAAAAGAGAATGACAATGTTTGTACTGACACTTTCAAGTTTAGTCAGCTAGGAATGCAGCCTCGTGAACTAAGATTCTTCTTTTTGTATTTGTGACTTTCAGAAAATTAACTAAGTAATTGGAAACAAATTTATTAACACAGAGGTGATTGGACATGGAATACAATAGATTAAGAAATTATTTATACAAAAAAAATATTTAAAAATTAAATAAACACTTAGGAAAAAACCAAGGTAACAGTGTAGTATTACCATCCTATACAGTTATGAATGAAATGTATTTGTTAATATTGTCGAAACTCCAGTCAATACCTCTGTTATGAGTCACATCACAGTCACAACGATCTGAAAGTACCTACATAACTATAATCAGTATCTAGAACACTTCTCTATTTTATCTACTCCTGCGTACTTATTGAATCATGAAATAATGAATATTAAACAATTGTTGACTTACTCGTGCGGCTCTGGGACGATGGTATCTGATAGCTCATGGTTCAGAGGATGCAACAATGCACCCTGCGCCTGTAAAAAAAAGCACCATGATTTTTACCGATCACTACGCGGCCATGACTATCGATCTAAGGTTTTGAGTAAACAAATAGATAGGGCTCTTTTTATTCACATAAACACTTCAATCTGCACCGTGTTTCATGCATTCAACGGCTCTAGGAAACGTTTAAAACAAAACAAACAAGTACTCCATGAACTAAATACCAATACCACACCCGACCCCATAAAATGTTTGGTATTCGATTGATCGTTACACTTAGGTTTTTTTCCATTCTATTACTAACGAATGTAACGCGGATAATACTTGCCTTGACTACCGTAAGCTGTAAGAGATTTATACAATTAATTTACACTATTATTCTGATAAAATAATGCACAATGAACCCACCACCGTCACAAAATTGACATGACAATATGGCGGCCATGCAATCGTAGCTTTTCGTTTATTTTCGGGTGTTCTCGTAGAGATCGGTACCTGAGTTAGCTATATTGCTATCTCGTTTTTGCTTGTTAAGCTTATGTAAGTTCATCTTTTTCTTTCATCAAAGCAACAGTGCACAACAGCGGTGCCAACTGAATGACAAACTAGGCCACGTTTTGTTTTACGCAAAAACCTTCTTGAAATGACGGCACTATTTACTGTAATAAAACAATTTATAAAATAATTCACTTTGAAAATCTATCCAAAATTGGCAGTGATAATAAATGATATTTCAGTATACTCCCAATCATATTTATTGAAGATTCATGATGTATTTTGTATTTTTCTGGGATTACGGCAAGCGGTACCGTCTCCACAGGGATAGTTCTGTAAAAATTGATCAAGTGCGACACGGACAACCTAGGGGTTCCGTAACAACCACGGTGGGTACATAAAATATCGTTAAATAACTGTTTTTTTTTTGTTTATAGAATACAGTGAGATAGTTGCACAGTGCTTGTGGAAGGTACTTTTTCAAAATAGCACCCTTATCTACACTAATTATTCTAATCTATCACAACTTCAGCTGGTTAGCTTAGTTAGATATTATAACCTGCAGTGTACAATATAAAGTTCTCCAGGCTGAACTTCGGACATGGCAACCAATCTCAGCAGCAACCAGCCTTCAGCGTAGGAGATATTATAGTGCACAAGTGTGTGCGCAGACACAGGTGCACACTCTCTTCCCTCACTCTCGTCCGACACGAACAAAGACTATAATAGTATACTGGGCACGATCGGAGAGAGATCAGGCGCAGGGCCAACGGTTTATTGTGCTTTCCGAGGCACGGGGGGTATCCACACCGCCAACATTTAAACTCCGGGCTGTTACGAAGAAATTCCCAATGGAAAAACCCAATAATACTTTGCCCATCCTGGGAATCGAGCCCAGGACGTCACGCTCAGCAGTCGCGCTTGCGACCACGAGAACAACGGGGCAATTACAGTGTTCTACAGTACTAAAGATACAGCCCTATGACCAACAGACAAGTAAAAATATGGTGTAGGCCACAGTAGCCGTCCTTTGCACACGGAACCAAAAAAATATGGTTGACGGATAACTTCACTGGCTGCTGTCTATTTTTATTTTACTTTGATTTACTACATTGATTCTATAAAATATCAGAAAAAATAGTACTCGAAGAGGATATCTGCCGAGCACTAGCTGCAACCAAATGGTAGTTGCAGAACCTCACATGGTGTTTGATAATTACTGAATTTAATTTAGTACAGGTATTTTAGTGCCAACATGCTACACGGCGTTTCAACCTACAGTCTAGGCAGATCAAATTACAGCCGCTATAATGCTTCTGAAAGCGTCTCAGACATCAAGGTATTCGTCCGTGAGTTTAAGGAACGAGTAATACATTGCCTGAAACGCGAAGAAGAGCATGAAAGAACTCCATTCAAGTCGTTTACTGAAAGGAAGCTCAGTGTTGCTGAAATAGCTTGGTTACAAGATAACACTGAAATATTTCTTAAAGATACTGCCAATGAAAGTTTAGTGCAGGAACATTATTTGGCGGAATGTGGCTTTATCTGTTCTATGATTTATGCACCTGATGGAGAAGCTATCATCCTAGGACATTCTTCTGGCTTAATTCAGGTATGTGGGAAGCATTGAATGGATTAACCTACCCAGTCTCTGATTTTATTAATTTCTAAAGTAGAGCTGCCACTAAGTAACAAAGGAAGTTAATAGAGTCATTCGGGGTAAAAGGACGCAGTGCTTTTTTCTCTGCAGGGGGTTGAAGTGCGGGGCGCTGGTTCCTCAAGGTTGTGTCATACGCCGTGGAGCGGTACGTGTCGCGTCTGCAATATAAGGTGCAAAAATTTGGAATCACAATAAAATTCCGTAGTTTTTTCTACTGGGACAAGTTTGTGGATGTGGAGCATTCGTACTTCTAAAGCTAGTGTCGCCTTGAATGTATTTAGCAGTTGCTGGCGCGACTATTGAACCTTTTTTTTTTTGGGTGGGAAATCATCAAATGACCTCTCCCGCTCTGGGCTGAGCGGAAGGGCGTGTCAGACTTTTACTGACTAAAACCCACCCGTGTTCCTTCAGTTGCCTGTGCCAGGGGCCACGGTATCCCTTTCGAACGACCCGCAGCCCCGGCGGCATCGGCTCTAGCGGACCCCGTCAGTCCGTGCTGACATCTCTTTGAGGCGCGCGTGGAACACAACGCACCGTCGACCCGGGCCTGGTCCTTACCAGGCGGCGAGCTGCCCATAGCTCGCCGCCCGCAAGCCCGCGCCTACGGTGGCCGGGAGTCGGCTGTTGACTCCCGTCCAGGGCGTCTCCTGCGGCGGCTGGGCGCGTGAGGGTGCAGAGATTGCCTCTCCCTCACGCGCTCCGCCTCCTCCTTCGCGAGCATTACTGCTTCGCAGAAGGAGGTGACGGCCTCCCATTCACTCTCGCTCCGTACCATGGCCTGGAGCAGGGCCGGACGCGAGAGATCGCCGCCGCCGATCGCCGCCACGAGGACACGGCGGGGCCCCGCCCAACCCGGGCAGACCTCCACCGTATGCTCCACCGTGTCCTACAGCGATCCACACAGTGGTGACACCCTGGCGTTTCCTCCCGCTTTATCCTGAACAGGAACCTCCCGAAACAACCGTGTCCGGTGTGGACCTGCGTCAGGCGCAAGGTGAGGGCGCCGTGGCGCCTCTCTAGCCACTCCTCAAAGAGGGGACTTATCGCCGCAATTGTGGCGTGCCCAGCACTGGGTTGCGACAATCGCACTCTCCATGCCGCTATGAGATCCCGCCGGAGCTCTGTCCGCTGTGCCGTGATTTCTCGCGGCAGCGGAGTAACGCCCCGGCGTTTTGCCTCCTCTCGCCACTCCCATATGTGGGCGAGGACTTTGGCCTCCAGATCCCATGGCGGCAATCCGGCAAGGAGGCTCGCCGCCCCAGCGGAGACCGCCTCGAAAAACCGTGACATTTTCGCACGTTTTTTGGTATTCTCAATATAAGTCCTAAACTATGCGATTTAAAAAACACTAATATCATTATCTACTCCTACGGGAAAAGTACGCCTGGTGTTATGCTATGTACCTAGGTACTTAGGTACCTATATAGTTATCTCTTCACTAGTCGGTCTGTGAAAGTTTTGGTCTCTATGTTTATGCGGGGTAGATAGTAAGAACTACAACACTTTCAATTTGCCGATAAACGGGTAGGTCACGCCAAAATGCCAGACCCTGAACTAAAAGAGGTTCTACAGCAATACGCAAAGAATATCAAGGAATATTTTCGCAATGAATCACACCCAAAAACATGGTATCCGATGTTCTATCGCGAGAAATCTAAAGAAAGGTTTTACCCTTGGAAAGCATGGGTAAAAGAGAACAATGACAAGTACTTGAAAAACACTCCTAACAAAATTTTGCAACACAGATGGTACTGTTCTGATAAGGGTGCTATAACTTCAATGCAATTTGCACCAAATGGATATCATATTATTGTCGGGCATGCCTCAGGCAGCATTGAGGTGAGCTTAGGTACCTAGGTAATTGTTATAGCTCCTCAAACACTACTCAAGCTTTTAAGTTGAATGAAGAAAAGCAAACGGATGATATTGTAAGTCCTAAATTAACAACCTACCATAGGAACTCAAAATTCCTGCCTTTTGGTGTGTGGCAAACGAACTGAAACGACCATGACCATGAAAAGCTCAAACATTTTGTGTATGTAATTACAGTACCTAGTCCAATTTGATTCCCTTTGAATAGGAAGGGACTTTCAGACAAAAGAAGATTTCTAAAATATTCAAATTGAGTCAGCCCGTTTTCACGCGCTGTAGGATTCTCAACTTTCGGCGCTGAGCGGAGCGTTGAATATCCAACAGTGAGCTTTTATCTAGGCATTTATTTAGGTGTCGCCTAGTATTAGTGAAGTGTCGATTTTTGTTATAAGTCTTTTTGAGTACCTATACCTACCTAATACATAATTTCTGTCATTTCAGATGCGGCACGGCAGTACAGGCACGGTACTTTGCACGTTACGAAACATTCAGTTCCCACCGAAACCCGTGCATGCTCTGGAGTACAGCCCAACTGAACCGAATATCTGTTACGCTGCCTGCATGGACGGTGCCGTGTATCGAATCGAGATCCCACACGTATGTGAAATCCGAATCTATTAATAGCACAAACTATGGGTATTGAATACAAGCTCCTGTTCAATTAGGGTAGGTACGCTTCGCTTTGATTGAGCTCTACGTTGTCAGGGGAAACTTGGAATTGGAATCTTTTTTATTATTATTAAGTTCTTGCTGAGGGTAGGTTTGGCAAAGTAAACACAAAAAATGGCGCGCGAATTCAAAATTCCTCACGTAAACAAAACATCTTATAGAAATTCCCTTAAGACCCTTGGCCCCCCTCGCCCCCTGGATCCGCCACTTTTATGGGTACATTTACACAATACTCTATAAAGCTGCATATCCATAAATCCAACTTAACGTAAATGTTGAGCTATATCTTCCTACAGAACACCAACATTTGGAATGATCCAAATTGTTTTCTTTTACGCATCGCATCACCCTTTGTTTGGTTTACAATAACACCTATGCATAACTCAGCGGTACAACGAAGACCATTCATTTTTAGGGTTCCGTACCCAAAGGGTAAAAACGGGACACTATTACTAAGACTTCTCTGTCTGTCACCAGGCTGTTTCACAAATATTATGTATTTCTGTTGCCGCTATAACAACAAATACTAAAAACAAAATAAAATAAATATTTAAGGGGGGCCCCATACAATAGACGTGATTTTTATAGATAATGGTACGGAACCCTACGTGCGCGAGTCCGACTCGCACTTGGCTGGTTTTTATCATCCGGGTAGGTAGGTACCTGTGAAATTCAATATTCGTATATTGTTCTCTTTCACGCAAAATTCGTGAGTGGATTCAATTCATCAAATTGAATTATTTATCGGATACAAAACCGCGTGTGTTCATTTCCGTGGTTGCGATAGCGATGTAGCAAATAACAACAGGGAATAACGAAGATTAAAATGTTATCCTCCATTCCCATTGGTATTAGCGGCTTGTGCAGATAGCCTTTCACCAGATATTGTTCCTGTGAGGCTTTGAAACAAGCGTTGCGATGAATTGCTACATTTGCCGCCTCACGTCACGCCATGGTATAAAACTACGTATGGATGGGTTAATTTGCTACCTACTTGTCTAAGGTATACCTTGCGTGAGTCACCCAGCTTACCTGTGGTCTGTACTTACTCTTACGTAATTATTGGTATATCAGTAAATAACAGTAAATATCGGATGATACAAAATAAGAAATCTTTGTTCGGAGCTTGTATGCTGCTCCGTAAAAAAAAACAAAATCAAAAGTCATTTATTCAAACTAGGCTGAGAATTAGCACTTTTTGAATGTCAAACTCATATAAGACAGTCCCTCAAAACGCCCGGCCTTCACCACTTTCTTCCTAGTGCTTTAGCTGCGAAGAAGAACCGGCGGACCAAACTCCCCGCTTAATGATCATTCCAGATTTATAAAAGAAGTCAACAGTGCTCTTTTATGTGCGCGACACATGCTTCGCACTTTATTGTACCAACAGAGTGCGTTTATTGAAAATGAGTACCTTTCCCATGCAATGCATTACAAGACTTAGGGAGGGCTCCCACGAGCAACTTTTGTCTCAGGAACTCATTTGTCCCTCACATCAAGTCTACGGGTTTGTATGAAAGTGCGCGCATGTAGTGACGCGACAGCTGGGAAACATTTTTGTTCGCGGGTTTGGACGAAATTGTCGTCCGTCAGTTGAAATGCAAGTGCGCGCACGGCGACAAAAAAGTTTCCGGCTAGCCAGTTGCCGCTTAACTGAAATTTTTCCAAAAAAGTAGCGTTGTTATTGCTCCCGTGTGCGCAATGTCCAAATTTCGGCAACGAGACAGTGACAGAGATGAAAAAAGGTGGTGGGCAACTAAGTTGCTCGTGGGCGTGGTCCTTACCGAGTGGATAGTTTTCGGTTATTCGTACCAATCGCCATCGCAACATATCGCTTGCTTCAAAGCCCCGTCTTAAGGGCAGACCTACATAAATCAACTCAAATTAGCTGTCGACTCTACCGATTAACATTGTCCATTTATTTATGAAGATAGACACCTCCGTGACAGACCCTCCAGGGTTTTGCATCAGAGCTGACCCGATGCTGGATAGCCTGAACATGCAGTTTTATGGAAGCCCTGGGATCTCGTCGTTTGCTACGCCGTTTATAACACGTTAGTTTTACTTCAAGTTAAGTATTTAAACCTTAAGATGTAGCCAGTGACATAGTGGTCTGTGTACAGCAGTGGACTTATAAATGGACCTTTGTGGGCTGATTAATAAGAACACCACAATTAGGTAAGTGGTGGTTAGCACAACTAGAAAACAGCACACGCAGTGTGCCAAATACAAAAGGAGTGGGAATTAGGATTGTAGGACGAAGAGTAGGTACGTTCTTGTTGTTTTAATGTGACGTGACGTCATTTATGATTTCATTCAACCATTATGTAAATATATAAGCTGCACTTCAAACCTTATACAATATAAGTAGGTACTTTTTGTCTGAATTAAACCAAAGCCACTAGATTGGTTCACGTCTATTGTCTACACACTAGAAGCAGATGATCAGATTTCGCACATGTCTGGGTGTTTCAGTAAAAGCCGAAAATCACGGTAGAAATGTATTCGGCTATAGGCTGCCAGACAGTAATAGTTAATCCATGGGTACTGTAAGGCTCTGCAGTCGACTCAAATTAGCAATGCAGCTGGGCGCCGCCGGTCGGTTGGACTTTCAAATGCAATTAATGCTGTCAAACAGAATCAACGAATGTTCTTGCTTTTAGCATAGTCGCGTTAATGGATAGATCACTAAGCTTAGTATGTACTGCTGTTGTTATTTAATTAGTATTTAGCAGTACACTTCTGGTGGTAAAGGCTGGCCAAAAGAGCTATAAGTAATGACAATCAAAGGATGTTATGAGACGTTTGGTGATTGCAAATAAACGAACTTTTGCAACTATGTATAACTGTTCCAGTTAAGACAATAGTGTTTGAGTAGGTGCTTAATGTTGGTATCACAGAGGTTTTAAGCCCTTAGTGTTACTTTCAGTCGCTTCATTTACAATTTTGGGGTTCAGATACATACTGTTAGTCTGAAAGCTATCCACAATACAGTTGCGGAAAATACTGGGCAGATGATGAATCTCTCTTCACCTGTGTCTCATGTTACTTGTTACATATTTTGTAACAATATTTGCCTTCTTTAAAGTAAAAGTTCTGTTATTTTCTTCTAGAACGTTTCGCGGCACTTTCATTGGGTATAATGTCGGACTCAACGAAAATGGCCGTCGGCTATGGAGACACATCAATCAAGATCTACGACATGGAAACACAGGAGGTGCTTTGATCAAATTTATGGATAGAAAAATAGCTAAACCATTTTATTTTGTGCACACAAAAAAAAAATTGCACAACACACAAAAGCACAATTGAAAATTTATTTATTTATTTGCACAATTACCTTAAGTAGATTGTTGACATTATAATATATAAGGCCGCCAGTAACGGTCACAATATCCTCTGTACTAGTTGATACTGTATTACAGTAAAAAACTAAGTATATAACAAATTACATGAATTTAAGAAAAACACATTTTAAAGAAATAAACTCTGACGTGACTATTACACACTTTAAATCAAATAACGAACATAAAAAGTGCGGTGTGCGTCTCAAGGTTGGACCAAATGGGAGTCTAGCTCAGAATGTGTCAGGTAAATAGGTATACCTACTATTTTTTTTTTTTGGGTTGGAAATCATGAAATGACCTCTCCCGCTCTGGGCAGAGCGGATCAGACTTTTACTGACTAAAACCCACCCGTGTTCCTTCAGTTGCCTGTGCCAGGGGCCACGGTATCTCTTTCGAACAAACCGCAGCCCCGGCGGCACCTACTACCTACCTGACGCTGACATTCTGCTGGATCCCTGCAGTGACATATGTAGGTGTGGACGTCGAGCAGACGATATACGAGTATACGGGAATTATTGGTGTTGTTATAAGTTACAGCATTTTGTCATTTCGTAGTGATTTGAGGAACTCGATAAAGGCTTATTTGCATAGTTTATTTAATTCCATCAAGACTAATAAAGTCTTGATGTCGATGAATAACTCACAATAGTTAGTAACCAGTTTTCGGGATGAAATGGTGTGTTTGTTTGTGTGGTATTCCTGAAAACTGAGTAAAACGCAGTCAGATGCTATTGAGTTCGATAGTAATTACGAGTATTATTATCATATTGGTATTATAACTCCGTTGTCGTTTTCAACATAGGGCCAAGAGCAATATCCTTCTTAATATAAAATAGGCATGATACAATACGTCTGCAAATTGCATTCTTTAAACCCTCATCTCTCAAACACTCTCAACATATTTCAAACGAAAAAAAAAAAAACAATAAATCTATTTTTTAAGCAAGTTTTTATTTAAGTTTCTGGAATTAAGTTAAGAATGCATTAGGTACTGAAATATACTGAATATGCATAGTCCAATACACTAACAGCACATCATATAAGTCTTGTGAAGTGATTTAAACATTTTCTTTTGTTTGTTTTATTAAATTTATGTTCATTGGATATTTTATTACGTTTTGAGGCGTTTATTTACTTTCTCTGCAAAGAAAAACGGTCTGAAAGCGAAAAGTGGCCGTTCGTATTTTTATTGTTATTTGGAAAATGTAAAATATATTCTTTTTGTTGTATTTATTTTCGACTCTAAGCCTTTTGGTAATCTTTTTGTATTTGAGAAGCCTCCATTTTCATATTGTTTTGCGAAAAGGAAATTGAAATTGTTAGTTACAATAGGTAAGTTTTTCCCTATCAGCGTCTCTAGCAATAATTTTGTCCTACGAAGTAGGTACTAGTAGGTAAAATTCCTACTGCATTATTTAAAAAAAAATGAAATACTACAATATCACTTTTGAAGTTCGCTTATTATACTTATAAGTACTTCTTTCACACGTGAATTTATCTAGCTACACCTTAGAAGAAACTCAAGTCGTTCATCAAGTTCGAAGAATGTAGGGAAAACTAACTCTTCGAGTAGGTACCTACACAGGATGGCAGGGACAACGACGCGCAAACTGTAATCAATATATTCAGCACATGATTCTAGATAACTAACGAAAAATTTCCAAGCTAGGACCAAAAATTTATCAGACTAGCTAGGACGAAAAATTTCTAAGGTGCCTCATAGTTATTAAAAATAATCTGCTCTTTCCTACAAAAATACCTACTACTCGTATATCTACGCAGTCAAACTGAAACAGACTTTTTTTTAAATAATAACTGACGAATTTTTTAACGCAAAGGTGTTCAGAATAATAGTAAAGAAAAGAAAGAAAATACATTTATTTGGCACAAACTAAAAGACACACAATACACCACATACATACATCAGACAAAACAAACAATAAAATTAAAAATAAAATAAAAAATAAAAAAAAGATTAAGTAAAAAGTGTGAAGTCCGATGTAAGAAATTAGCAGGAAAGTGTGACGAAAAAAAAAACAACAAATGTACTGAATCATGCCTCACTATATAAACCACAGTTAGGTACTTCAATAACTTTACGGATTGACCGATAACCAATTCCCCAAATTGAAGTTTATCTTTCAAACAACGGATAGATACCTACCGTCTATATCTTGCGGGCATCTAGTGGGCGAACTGTAGACGTGATAAATATAAAATTTTGTTACAGTACACTCATAACATAAAACTGCAAAGCCAAGCAACAAGGTTTATCTTACAAATTGTTACATACGCAAAGCTTATAATTAAAGGGTTTTATGTGATATAGAGCCTTAATAAATTAATTCAACAGGACCAGCTAGAGACACACTTAAAACACTCAAAACTCTACGACTGCCCATTGGTCAATATTGACGGCTACACGACGTGAAAATTAAACTTTGGCCTAGGCTAACGAGCAGTAACGGCCCTGTGGAAAAAGCCGCGACTTGTAGATCGTAAGTTCGAATCCTGACAGGCGCTTTGCTTTTTGTAAATTATTACATCACCACTGTTCTCAAAACGGTGAACGAAAACATCGTGAGGAAACCGGCACATATTAGAACCAAAAATTCGATGACATGTGACATGTACCAACCCGCACTGGGCCCGCGAGGTGGATTTCTGTCTACTCCTCTCACAGAAAGGAAAGGAGGCCTGTGTCCCAGCAGTGAGAACATTATAGGATGATTGTGACAATATGTGCCTTTTTTTTTTTTTTTGAGGATGTGGAATCATCAAATGACCCCTCCCACTCTGGGTGGAGCAGAAGGGAGTGTCTGACTCTTACTGACTAAAACCCACCCGTGTTCCTTCCTTAGCCCTTTATGTACCAGGACAGCGGTAACCCTTTCGGACGATCCCGCTACCCCGGCAGGCTTCGGCCCTGTCGGGCCCCGTCAAGTATGCTGACATCTCTTTGAGGCGCGCGTGGAACACATACGCGCCGTCCGGCACGGGCCTGGTCCTGATCGGACGGTGAGCTACCCATTGCTCTCCGCCCGCAGGCCCGCGCCTACGGTGGCCGGGAGTCGTCACGCGGCCCCCGACGCCCGGAGACTATATGTGCCTGAGCCAGATTTATGTTGCGTGGCAAAGTGGGTTACAAGTCCTTTACTACTTTCGTTACGGCTTTGCATAAAATGTAACCAGTAAAAGGTTACGGCTTAATCTCGTTTGAGTGTGGTAATAAAAGTGACATTTCTGCATTGGATTTATTATAACTTTGATGTCCTTGACATTAAAATTTAGGCCGGAGATTTTAAATGTTATTGGAAAGATGAATCGTTGAGCTGCGCCGAAATGGAAAACTGTGTGATGTCCAACGTTAGGTTTTTAATGGGCGCCACACATGTCACGAATGAGAAGTTGTCAAACTTCCAATACCATGCTTAAGCCATAATTCAGTCTTGTCTCTGGTCTTTTGATATTATTTTAGGAAATACTGAATGTAAAGATAAAGTCCATCAATCTACTTACCGCAACAGGCAGCAATATGAGACCAAAATAATAACTTGAACCAATTTGCTGGACAAACACAATTACAATTATAATAGTAACAGGAATTGTACTGAGAAGGAATTAAGTATAGACAAGGCGATGTGATATAATTAACATTAACTAGCGATCCGCCCCTACTTCGCACAGTTTTTACGACTTAACAAAACATCGAGGTTTCTTCATTATATGCAAGTTTAATAATATCAATGTATTATGCACATAAACCTTTCGGAATAACTTCTCTAATAATGGTGAAAACTGCATAAAAATCCGTTGCGGAGTTTAGTAGAACAACGCGGTCACACAGACAGACACGAAAAGCGACTTTAATTTATAATAAACTAGCTGACCCGTCAAACGTTGTTTTGCCATATAAATTATTTCTAGCTGCCCGGCGCTACTTCGTTCGCGTGGTGTCCTACCCCCTACCATACTCCTACCCTACTCCTACCCTACTCCTACCCTACTCCTACCCTACTTCTACCCTACTCCTAACCTACTCTTACCCTACTCCTACCCTACTCCTACTCTAATCCTAACCTACTCCTACACTACTCCTATATGCAAATAAAAGTATTAAATACAAAATAATAATAAAAAGTACCCGATGTCCATCTCCTGGTTCTAAGCTATCTCCCCACCAATTTTCAGCCAAATCGGTTCAGCCGTTCTTGAGTTATAAATAGTTTAACTAACACGACTTTCTTTTATATATATAGATAGGTGCCTATTTTTATGTAGATCTTCTTATCTGTTTCTCATTGCAGCCTGTATTAACATACAAGGTGCACAAGTTGCGGCTGCAGTTTATTCCGAAGAAACTGCAGAGGATGCACTTTGGTCAGGTGGTCGCGTTGAGGACTCATCCGCAGAATCCGTTCATGTTCGCCAGTGGGGCCTGGGACAAGACCCTTAGGGTGAGTAGAATATCTTCTGTTTTAACAGTATATTTGAGTATAAGATGAAGTGAATGATTTTCCGTTCTCCTGGAAATACTACCCTTAGGTACTTGCACAAGGAGAGTTAGAAAAACTAATAAATATCCAGCAATGAGCAGCCGATCGATTCTGTAAAAATCTCACCGTGAAAAGTTAAGTGAAGTGAGCTTAGAGTGAGCTGTCAATAGTGTCAATCCCTAGCATTAGTTGGAACGACAGCTCACTCTACCCTCACTTCAGCTAAGTTTTCACCGTGAGATGGTTACAGAATAGACTGGCAGATTAATGGAAACTGTTGAATCTTAACTGCCGATGTATTCTGTAAAAAATCTCACCTTGAAAACTTCTCAATAGTGTCGATTCCTGTCGGCGGAATGACAGCTCACTTCACCTAAGTTTTCACGGTGAGATTTTTACAGAATTGACCCGCTGATCACAGCTTTAGTATGCCTTATTTCCAAAACATTTAGGCCAGTTGCAAGAAAACTTACTTGTCACGCACTTTGGCTAGGGGTTATTTCTGTCAATGACACACAACTGTCAAACTACAAGTGCAAAATAGAGACGTGAAAGCCAAATCCAAGTGCTAAGTGCGGTTATAGATCTCGGTCGTAGTTATCAATATTTTCTTAAAAACTGAGTCAGCAAAGACACTCTTATCGACAGTATATCTACGTAAATAATCAAAATAAAAGGCAATAAAGCTGTAGATAAGTAGTTAAGTAACCAATATATACCCCCTATAGGTACCCCTGTAACCAATTAGAACAATTTCAATCACTGTGACAAAAACTTGGTGAACCTTAGTCACGTACGTTTGTAAGATTGGAGCAAAGCAATCATTTATGAATAATTGTGAAATTGTGACAGATTAGTTAGGGAGGAGCCTTTGAGCAAATATCTATACTATCTAATAATAAAGCTGAAGAGTTTAATTATTGTTTGTTTGAATGCGCTAATCTCTGGAAATAACAGTCGGATTAAAAAAAATATTTTTGCATTTGATAGCCCCATTCTTGAGAAAGGCTATAGGCTACTAGCAGCGCCCCGCGGTTTCACCCGCATAAGTGTCGATCCCGTGGGAATATCGGGATAAAAAGTATTCTGTGTGTTATTCTGATGTGTAAGCTAATACTGTAAAGTTTAAAATAAAAAGAAAAGAAAAGAAACCAAACATATCCATCCGTCCATCCATCTTCACAAACCTTAAAACTTTCGCGTTTAATATATTAGTGGGATTTAACATCGCGCCAGGACGAAAAAAGATTTAGAAAAGTCAGATAGTACGCTATGCGAAAACGAAGTAATCGCGCGGGCAGAAGCTAGTCTGTAACATAAACATGTATAGCTATAGTTGTTAAATATGGACTTAAACATTTATAAGCTTAAATTAAACAGATTTTGACTCAACTTTTTTCTACACACGAGTAAACAGTTGTTCAAAAAACAAAATTGTTCGCATAGTTGCAATGAAACTAACTTTGTTATGAGGTACAACAAAAAATAACAATACAGACGTAAATAACTTTGAAACTACGGGTGCAATTTGACCGCAGAACGTTTAACCCTGACTCCCACAGTTTAGACTTCGACGAAGGTGAAAAGGGAACTCTGGCCGTGAAAAACATAGAGCTGCTATAGTTTGGTCGTCACGCCTATTAACTGCGAACAAAGTGTTGTTATGCCCCGTTTGAGCTCAACAAATTAAACGAAAAATAAACAAAATAATATGTTTATTTTTCGTTAAATTGTTTATTTGTTCCTATTTTATTTTAATACCTGCGTAGTTTTTGTTCACTTCGCGTTTTAATTAATATTTTGAGAATTCGTTAATGTTTAGGTTTGTAATGGTGACTTTCAATGAGCTTTCTCGGTGGTGGTTCGGATTAGACTTACCAAGAATACTTAATGCCTCGTTTACGGAGGGGTCTCTGATCAGGCTTTAGACTTGCATAAATAAGTACGACACTTACCCTCACTGGCTCACCTCCCATCTTGCACCGCATGGTCTGTCACCTGCACACGGAAAAAAACTATATTGTTGCCATCGACTAAGAAGAAGAAACCTCACTGAAAACTGCTTAGTTGACATGTGTTATAACTTTATAAGTAAGTATTGCTACATTATTTTTATCTCACGAAGCGGCGCGCGCTTTTCTTGTGGTTATGAAGTGTACAAACACTCTGTGAATGTGTGTGTGTAAGCGCAGGAGCTCTTAGTACCGTCCGAGACAATGACGAATTCGGAAGTGTGAGTGTGCGTGAGAGTGTTATGTGCTGACGCTACTCGACTTAATGCACACATTCACAGCGTGTTTAAGAGCGTTTACAACGTACGGCATTTCATACAAACTTTCAAGTCCTTGTTTTTCGAAATGCATGAACCGATTTTAATGAAACTTCCTTCGCATAAGGACTTGAAAGTTTGTATGAAATGCCGTACGTTGTAAACGCTCTAACACATTCACAAGTAAAGCGCGTCGCAACGTAAGACAAAAATACTGTACATAGGTGTGCAAGTACTACCTAGGAGTATGTGTCATACAGACAGGTAGCTCCACCACCCCAATAAACAGTTTAGGTGATAGTTTTTTAATACTCCCACGCTCACTGTCGTCGTCCTATAAATGTACGAATCCGCTGTCGGCGAGTACGTGGGGCGAGTAACTTACTGGAAGCTAGTAAACACGTGCTGAATTAAACATGGCGGGCGACGACCGCGGACAGACTCAAAGCATCTCTGTCGAGATTAAAATATTTCTCTCGGCGGTTAACTGCTCAAATTATTTATTAAGCGCGCTTTAACAGTCGGTACGGTATTGTTCGAAGGTTATTATGGAATATTCTATTCTTACTTCGCTGGTATTGCTTAGGACTTTGATGTTGGTAGTTTTATATTCAGACTTGCTTTCAACCGTAGTTGTGTAAGAAATAACGAAGATGTAGGCAGCCTGTTCGCGTTTAGAATGCAGGTACCTATATGAGTTAATGATTTGCAGTGAGTTTACCTAAAGTAAGATGTGAGTTTTTTTTTCTTATTAATAAACTCACTGGCCTATTAATTTTCTAAATAAATATAACATTGACTGTTATTTTCGGTACAGTATTAATCTTTATCTCGATATAAACACGCTGTGAATATGTGTGTAAGCGCAGGAGCTCCACCTCCTTCTGCGAAGCAGTCATGCTAGCGAAGGAGGTGGCGGGATGGGCGAGGGAGAGATCCTCACGCCTCAGCCGCCGCGGGAGACGCTCCGGGCGTCGGGAGCCGCGTGACGACTCCCGGCCACCGTAGGCGCGGGCCTGCGGGCGGAGAGCAATGGGTAGCTCTCCGTCCGATCAGGACCAGGCCCGTGCCGGACGGTGCGTATGTGTTCCATGCGCGCCTCAAAGAGATGTCAGCATAGTTGACGGGGCCCGACAGGGCCGAAGCCTGCCGGGGTAGCGGGATCGTCCGAAAGGGTTACCGCTGCCCTGGTACATAAAGGGGTAAGGAAGGAACACGGGTGGGTTTTAGTCAGTAAGGTAAGAGTCTGACACTCCCTTCTGCTCCACCCAGAGCGGGAGGGGTGATTTGATGATTTCCCATCCTCAAAAAAAAAAAAAAGCGCAGGAGCTCTCGGTACTGTCCAAGATTTCATGGCGAATTCGGAAGCGTGTGTGCGTGAGTCTGTTATGTGCTGCCGCTACTCGTCTCCACACACACATTCACAGCGTGTTTGTACACTTATTAACCACAAGTGAAGCGTGCGTCGCTTCGTGTGATAAAAATACTATACAAAAATATATAAACATTGTGGGATTGAAGAACTGATTCAAATTCAGAGAAACAATGAAATGAAAATCAATCAGTTAATCAGTTGAAGAAAACTAATAACGTTTTCAATTAAAATTATGATTACTAACCGATTTTGATTCCATTTACGGTACTGGATATTAATTTTAATCCTAAATGGGTTTGGACTGTACTACTAGATAATGGATGATATTCATTGGATACGTATAATCTATACAGTACTTAGGTATGTGATAAATTATTATAGATATTTATAGATGGGATCACATTAAAGTTAGGATCGCGTAAGAGATTCGAGTGCTCTGTCCGTGTGATAGATTTTCATGGAGTTGATGAAACGCAGGCATCAATTTCATTTAGTTACCTACTTAGGTACCTATTTTTTATACACTTTCTGTGCAAATAATTGTTGAAAAGATATTAATAGGGAACGCAAGGAGATTAGAGAGAAGGGAGTGTTAGTTCTAACTTAATGTTTATAAGACTCAATTGACAAAATGGTAATGAGGAAAACGTAGAAACTTTTCTTAAGTAAGTGGGCGTTGCAATCGACTCGGAATAAACTATCTTCTGTGAAGCTATCCTTTGTGAAGTTCTAAGAATAGTGAGTGCTTCATTTTGTGCAAGCTAGTTATCCAATTCTATTTTGTAACCAGAACTGTTTATGTTCCTATGAACCAATGGCCCACATTGTAAGAACAGTAAGAATAAAAGTACATTTATTAAACCAGAAGCCGTGTAGCCCGCTTGGGATTTCTCATCGGCAAAACTGACGAACTTCCAGACAAACTTTCATCTCCTATTTAACCCGTATAGGGGGTGAACTAAAAACAGTCAATTGTTATTTGAAAAAAATCTAGTAAAAATGTAAGCAACAAGTTCAGAGAAGATCTAATTGATCGTCAGAACAGCATATCGAGCGACAATAGCTATCTTCAGAAATCGAGCATAATCTATAATATTTATGAAAGTCGCGCACACCTGCAGTGACCGCCATTTTTTTTTTCCAAATGTCGAGCAGTATGTATGCCATGGATCTGTAGCGGTATCAACAACGCCACATGCTAACTACGCGTCATACTGACATACAACGTGCCGACATCAATCGTTGGGCAGTTGCTCGCCAGACATGACACACGTCTGGTCGGAGGATCCTCCCTTTTCTATGGAGGATGAACGAGATTTACACCCTGTTCCTCATGCCTCTGTAGATCTTCAAAGCCCTTTCCCACGCCGCTTCTATCACCTCGACTTCCCTCAAAAGATTTTAAAGTAGGAATCCTCAAAATTATTTTGTTACAATAATATTTTCCTTTTATTACAAACTCATTAGTAAAATTACGTTGCTTTATTAGTGTTTTAAGTGCAATTCCCTGTTTCCTTTAATAAAACTTAATACTGTTTTTCAGTCATGCAATAAAAGTATTTTCTTATAAAAAGAAATAAACCACGTTCCAGCTTTTTTCTTGCGCTATTATTGTTCTCATTTTTCCCCTTTATAGCGACTACTACTTTCCTATGTTTATAAATAAAACGATGGATGGACTTTGTGAAAGACGATATGGCTAGAAAGGGGTGACTACCATGATGAAGATTGATAGAGAAGTATGGAAGAAAAATATATGTTGTGCTGAGACCAAATAATTTGGGCCGGATTGAGGTCAAGAGTGAGCCCATTGTCAATAAAAAAATAAATTAAAAAAGTAGCAACCCAAGAGTCTAGATAACTGGCTCCCTTGATACCTATACTATAATTAAAAATAACTGGTTTAATGTGGGCGCAATACTTTGCCTCAGAGAAGTTATCGTCGGGCTATTCCAAACTTTTCAATACGAACATTTTGCAATACTTTCAGATCTGGGACGTGCGATGCCAGGTCGGCTGCGTCGTGACATTTGAAGGCGTTAACATTTGCAGCGATTCGATTGACCTCAACGTACGTATATTTTATTTTAAGCTAGCTGTGCCACGCGATTTCACCCGCATAAGTTTCGATTTCATGGGGATATCGGGATAAAAAAGTATTCTATATCCTAATACAGGTCATGATCTACCCATGTATCAATATTTCATCCAAATCCGTCCAGTCGTTTTAGCGTGAAAGCGTAACATACAAACATACAAAAATTCAAATCTTCTCTCTTTATAATATTTGTTTAGATTTTCAATTACCTGACATTGAATATGATTTTTCCATGGAATTCGTATGTATCTACTATATTTCCATTCTCCAGATAGAACGCGTGGAAGGAAACTGTGAGCCTCAAAAATGACAGCATAGTCAAGGAGATGATTTTTTCGAATTTGACTTTTATTTGAATTACTTAAAAAACGTTCGTAAGTTTGAAAGCATACATTCCCTTGACTACACTGTCATTTTAGGGCTTCTAAGTTTTTAATGAAATGAAGAGGCTATTTGGATGGAATACATTAATTAACCCTACAATTAATATAATACACAACGACTTTTTGTCCTTGACCGAACAGTTTTTTAGCGACAGATTCTAAACAGTTTTACGGCCGAACCCAATAACTTATTGACAGATAGCTACTGATGGTAGCCAGTATAATACAGTGCAACCTCGATATAACAAGTCGGAAGGGAACAAGTAAATATTCGTTATATCAAGTAATTCGTTAAACTGAGGTTTGTTATATTGAGGTTAGGTTGGTCTAAAATTGGTTATGAAGAGGTAAAAACGTGTCGAAACCTGTCGTGACTGAATCACATACTATTAGGAACGGTATATAAAGGTTTTGGGTTGACAAAATTCGTTAATTAGAGGTTTACACTTTTTTTGATACTTGAAAATTCGTTATAAAGAGGTTGTTCGCAAAAAATGTTCGCAATGTAAAGGTAGGTATGTTTTACATTGACTCTTATGGAAAATTCAAGGGGATTACGAAGAATTCGTTAAATCGAGGAATTCGTTATATTGAGGTAGGTACGTTATATTAAGGTTGCACTGTATAATAATTTTTGGGTGCGTTTACAAACATTTAAACTCACATACACAAACAGCCAGACCCGAAACAACTACCTGTAGGCAATACAAATATTTGTTCCGTGCGGGAATTGAACCCGCAACACGCAGCGGAGCAGTCGATCGCTCAGCCACTGCGCCAACCGTGTCGTCGAACATCAAATCATACTGATCGCTACTGATATAGATTATTGGGGCATTAAAACCAATGATAGATAGGTTTTTCTACCTCCAGTATGCCATGCCAAGGTGATAGATAGGTAATCTTAAAAATACTGTCATGTAGTTATACAACCTTTAATAGTTTTTCTTCCGCACATTCTATCTGGGAAATGAATCATCTCAGCTACTATATACGAGAAGGTATTCACAACCATTCGGCAGGTTGTCACATCACATGACACATTTTCAATTACCATTTGCCTTGTCCCCGACAGCACAAAGCTGTTGAAAGAATTGCGGTCGACTATTGATAGATATAGATATAGATAGATATAGATAGAGATAGATAT
Source organism: Apamea epomidion (assembly GCA_947507525.1). Taxonomy (NCBI): domain Eukaryota; kingdom Metazoa; phylum Arthropoda; class Insecta; order Lepidoptera; family Noctuidae; genus Apamea; species Apamea epomidion. The sequence continues at coordinate 6,346,497 of OX382234.1, forward strand.
AAATTTGGTCGGCTTACGAGTCTCTATATTATTAAACGTTATACAATACAAATAAATCAAATAGAAGTATCTGTTTGTAATGTCAAAATAACAGCTTTTTATTAAATGCACATTATGAAATGAAAATGCATACGGTACTTATAAGCATTTTTTTTTTCTAAATTTTTACTAATCTCCGAAACGGCTGAACCGATTTTGACGGGACTTTCACTGGCAGATAGCTTAACCTAGCTACTACTTCGTTCGCGTGACATTATTACCTTTTGATTTTCCTTAGTAACGTAGGCTATTTTTATTTTAGAAAAAGAAAGGGGGAAGAAGAGGGGTTTGTGGCTAAGCAATAACAGCCGCATGGGTCGATCGATCAAATTAAGCTACGCTTGCCACGGTTGGTCCGTGGATGTGTGACCATCTTTACATACCCAGACCTCGAGTTTCGGAAAGCATGTTAAGCCGTTGGTTCCGGCTGTCATTCGTGGATCTTTGACAGTCGTTACGGGTCGTCAGAAGCCCGAAAGTCTGCCAACCAGTCTTACCAAGGGGTATCGTATTACCAAGTAATTGGGTTGTGGAGGTCAGCTAGGCAGTCGCTCCATGTAAAATACTGGTATTCAGCTGCATCCGGTTAGACTGGAAGCTGACCCCAACATAGTTGGGAAAAGGCTAGGCAGATGATGACCTACCCATACTAATTTTGAGCAAGGAACTTCGAACATAATTCGTCTAATATTGATGTTACGAGGCATGTTTTTAATTCGCCTGAAAAGTTTAGTCCACATGCCGAAGATTTTCCCTCCTTGTATTTACATATCCTAGCGTAACCGCCATCGACCTAAAACGTTAGTTTTACAACATATTTGGGTTTTACAACATATCATCACCATTTTTTGTGCACTTGTGGTTCGTAATATTATTCCCAAGATGTCGGGTTTTCGCTACATAAGTATGTGAATCAAAATAAGATGGCGTCTTTTCTTATAAGCAACCCAACATACATTAAAACGAGGAGGAGTATCTCGTTTTCAAGATTTTTGCTAAGGAAATTCTCGCAGTTAAAATGTGATAGTTAAAATTCAGACGAAATGTTGTTCGTCAATTCAATCTTCTATAATTTTATTTCAGTTATATTTTTATTCTAAGTCTCTATTTACTACGTTAACGTTTTAAAACAAATATTTCTTTGTGCACTTGTGCAGAATATAATTATGCAAATCACGTTCTCTTTAATACATACGCATTTATCTAATCTTCAAACTAAGTGCTAGATTTCAAACCTCGTATAATGTCTTTCAACGTCAACTACATGAAATAATTTAGGTACGTGAAACAATTTAGAACTCAAAATGTTTTAAAACACTCTAATTTTAGAAACGAAAAACTGAAACGAAAAACTGTTTTGGGCGTCATAATTTTATTTAGTACCACTAAAGATCGCTTAAGTGGTTGTGAATAAGTAATGCAAGCCAAATTATGCATGCCTAATGACCTTTAGCACTGCTGCAAAACATTAAACATTCCATGTTTGTTATTACTAAGAAATCTGCCCAAATAATCTACCCCTTTTGCATACGTGATTTGGGATTAAATCACTTTGTCTGATAGATGTACTCGTAAGTTACTCGTATCATTCTGTGAGCCGTGTTTTTGGGCAATATTTCAAGTAATTACTTTGTGATCCATTAAGTACCTTTCTTTTTTTTGTTTTCTGGGGGAAACCTTCGAAAGGCACCCGACCTCTGGGGAGAGGGGTCGGGGAGTGTGGGATTTTTACCTCACTAAAACCACCCCAGTGATCACCATCCGCGCATAGGGGTGGTCCCGGTTCCTCTTAAAGACCAACTCCGGAACCATCCCTTCGCAACGCCTGTAAGGCACATCCCTGGGGAGACTGTAAAGGGGCCTCCCCTAAGTCTTGCTATGCACGGCAGCACGTGACCACTGTGCCACCGTCTTCCCTGGGGTCACTTGGTAGGCAGACAGAGTCCCCACTCTATGCGCCCGCGACCCCAAAGGTCCACCTACCTTAATTGGTTAGCGGGTTTTGGCGTATTAGGCGCCAAGGCCTCCCTGGCGCCTCCTTCTCCGAGCAGGATCAGCCCTCTCCCGATCCCGCTCGGCGGCCTCCTTCTTGACCATAACGGTCTCACAGAAGGACGCTACTTCTGTCCAATTCTGTCTCTGCCAGCATAGCCCTCACTACCGCCGGCATTAAGTACCTACGGTCACCAAAGGAGGTAAGTAACCAGGGTCGTTGGATAAATATAGTTGAAGTTTAGTAAGAAACCGATAGATGTTTTCGGATAAAATTGTATTTAAATAATAGAAAATAAACAGTTATTTAGCAAACTAAATTTCATTCGAAAATATCCGTCGGTTTCTTACTAAACTTCAACTATATCCGACGACCCTGGTTACTTATCTCCTTTGGTGACTGTAAGGTCGCGATCATTAATGCAGTATCACCTTAAGGATTGTATTCCTGTGAACGCGCGGTAAAGGCCGTACCTACGTCTGTGTGCATAAAGTGATGTATCAACATAGAACGCTCACCTCATAATTCGCACACTGGCTGGCGTCGAACGAAACAAAAAATATACCGTCGCTTTTGCAGACAGGCTACGTAATTACGTATGAGCTTGGTTGGTTCATACCGTTGCTAAAATTGAAATCATTACATCAAGTACCGATAGCTGGTAGTCTTACGTATTGGATTATTGAACGCATAGGTCTGGGTTCCAATCTCGAGTTGGGACTTTTATTTTTCTTTTCCAACAATAATCTTTATCGGTTATTTTGTTATTCGTTTTTTATAGATTAATAACAAGAATCATAATGTAATAATTATCTTATTTTCATTATTATATTGCTATTGTAATGCGGGGTTAAAATAAAAATGTTTTATAAGTGATTTCAAAATGTTTATTCGTTATAATTTTATAAACTAAAAAAAAAAGAAAGAAATAAACTTCTAGTCAAAACAGTTTATTTTCTCATAAAAAACAATTTATTGAAGTAAAGCAGGTATCAGTGAACCCTTAGACTTAAAATATTGTATCTTAGTAATTTAATAATATTGTGCTTTAACTACTAATGTGTGTGGGACTCTAACAAATCACAACTAGCAAATCTACCCACGTAAATAACAAAAGTTTGAGCTCCTTGTCACAATACAATTAAATTTCTCAGTAGTACTACTTTTTGTTTACTGATAGTGCGTTCGTTTTAACTTTAGTTGCCTATCTCAAACGTCAAAGTTAACAAATCGTATTTATTAGGACTTATTGCGGTTATAGCTTAAGTACTTATTCATTTTCATCGTGAATAGAAGATTGAGACTAAACCTCAAAATAATCCTTATTACGGATGACACTATATTATTTTAATATTACTAAAATCAATTTGTAATTTATAACTTAATAGTACTTTGTTTGAATAACCCCCATTATTATCAATGCTATCAAGTAAACGCTGGCGCATGAATATTGAAACATATATCTGTTCCTCTTAAATGTTCCCATATTTCCATGCAATGCAACTTCAACTGCTCATCAGATCTCTCATTCCATGCTTTCCATCGCTGTATCGCAAAATGTAAACGTTCTTGTTTAATGTTTTTCAATCAAATATGGGCGAAACGAAAATCAGCTCAAAAAGCTGGTTTTCGTTTGTTTTAGTTTGCACGGCGAACGGTTCGTAAAGATGTATCGAATAATCGGCAAAATATCTCGTTGGTATGAAACCACTTGTTTAATTGGTTACTGACTAACTGGGGCCATCTTTTGACCCTCCGACTCACAGTAGGTATTTGTCTAAAACAAAAAAAGAGTGCTGTTAGGCTACTAGCAAAATACGAATATTACCAATTTGAAACAAAATTATTTTGAAAATAGAAATTATATTATATTATTATTATACTTAATGTTATATTTTATATTCATCATTATTTTTTTTTCTTCTATTTAGGCTTTATGATAAATCTAAAACGTTTAAAAAAATAACTTAAAGGATCAGCAATTATACTTTAATTAGAAAAAAAATCGATAAAATAATTAAATCATTACTCACACTCAGTCCGGTTTCATCAAATATCTGTGATATAATATTAAGTCCACTTTTAAGCAGCGCGATAATATCTGCATCTCAATATTTAAATTTCCTTGCATTTCAAAATGAACTACAACACCGCTAATAGATTAAACACACGTCACTAATCTACAATAATAACCAACCAAAAACAAATAACGTTTTATTTAGTCGCGGTGAATGAGTCGTAAGTTAACTGCATCTGTCTACCTTATAATTTATTTATATTTAGATTTCTGTGGGTATAATCATAAATTTTAACGAATTATGTGAACAAGGCGAACATGATACGGAACTACGAGTATATTCAATAGCGTGATTATTCGAGTAGGCAATTAAAACATTTTAAAAAATTAACACCGCGCGTGAGATTCGATTCGATTCGGCTCGTTACGCATGAACGTGCTTACCGAAGTATGATAACCCCTAGGCTATCATGCCATATAACCTAATGGTTGAATTTATGAACTACAATCAGTTGCAAACGAATGTGACAGTGTGTCTATAGTATTGAAATTACTCATTAGAAGAAGGTCGTAAGTTAAACAGAAGTGTCAATCTATTGCTTCGTGACACTGTCACTCCACTTTTGACCCTTACTGCACATACCTATTCCCTCTATTCATCAATTATTTTCCACTTTACACAAGCACACCGTAAATAAAAACTACATAAACACTGACAAGCACTTGAGTTTTTCAGATCTTCACTGCTTCTTTTTCATTTCCAATAATGTTGGGAGCAATTCCGTAGCTTTTCTTCAATACAAGTCTTTTCCTCACCTTTCCTTGGTAATAATAGCCAATTTGTTTTTCATTTATCCATAAAAATTGTTCATCTAATATTAAAATGACTCCATTCCATTCGAAAATGGTGCGAAGTAATGTTTCTGATATACTAAGTACAAAATTATTTTTGGTCCTTACTTTGAATATAATGTTTTCTTTTCCTGCTATGATTTTTTTTTTATTTAGTAAGATTACAGGAAAACCTTACAACCTTTTCCACATTCTTTTGAAAACGTCAAAATAATAATGGTCCTAAATTATCTCACACAAAACTCCAGGTCTTAGGCAGCAATACAAGTCGCTTTAATTAAAAACTCTCGCTTTGTCGTAGTGCAAGTTTGCGGTGTTTCATCTACAGCTTAGCCGTTGCTTGGTACTGGCAACCACACGTACATGTCAACAGTATTACTCTGACAGCGCCTTTGTTTCTTAGCAGTAAGGGCGGTTTCTTTGTTCAAATGTTACCTTGGAAGAGCGTTTGACTATACCTCGTTATGAAGTTTGATGCTCCTGTATAGTTGTTCTTTGCTTTGAAGAATATTATTATTGCACGGCTCTCGATATTTTTAGTTTGTAAAGCGGTATAACTTTGTCTGTGGACCGGGTACTGATATTGGTTTGTTGTAGCTAAGTACTTTTAGGAGGTTTATGTGCTCTTTTTGTTTTTTTGAGATCTAAGTAACTAGGTAGTTTATCTATCTAAGTGTGTGGTTATGTATGTTACCTGGGTCGAAAATAATTTCAGGCAATTTTTTTTTTCTAACAGACTTAAAATGTGAAAAAGATATATCCACGTCGTGTAACTTGAGTATACCTATGCACGCTTGTATACGTGAATAAACTAATATCAAAACTTATCGAAATATTGTATTAGGACGTACAGTCAACAGCAAAAGTAGATGATCAAAATCAGAAATTCTATACTAATGAACGGAGTTCGCGTCAGAACTATGTGGCTGTACTAGTAGCAAATGTTTGGTATAATATACAATCACATACTTTTCAATCACTTCGACGCCACACAGTTCTGAGGCGAACTCCGTTCATTAGTATTGAATTTCTGAATTTGATCATCTACTTTTGCTGTTGACTGTACATACATACGTTTTAATATTGAAATTATTAGATACCGAAAATACCTTGTTGTTATATCAGCTTCAAAATACAAAGCTGAAAATACGGTTTTGTACAAATAAATAATTGTATGTTTTCGTGAATGAGTAATTAGGTTAATTTGTTAATGCCAACCTATTTAGATACACGCGTGCCCTTGGAAGGTTTTCACATTAACAGAAAGCTTTTATTAAGTTATGGTACCCTTTTGTGCAGAAGTTGAGTGATTACCGGGAAATTGTTAGAATGAAAATACATATTTATTTTTGTACATAATAGGACATTTTTAACCTTGTACGACAAGCGGCTTATATCCTACTAGCTTCGGCCCGCGACTTTGTCAGCGTGAAATTTCTTGTTCCTCCGACCCATCGCATCGCATCGCGTCGCATCGTTATTATTTCGTTTTCGCCTAGTGTTGTTTCTGTCTTTTTTTTTGTTTTTGCTCGGCTCCGAAACGTCTTAGCGTATGAGAGAGAGAATTGGGCTATCATATGCAAAAAGATTTTTTCAAACCCGACTGGTATAGTTTGACCAAGACCGCTGTACCGCGCCTTCGGTATAAGCGCGGCGAGACGGGGGGCAGTGCAGGCCGCTCATTCGTCATCGCTCACGGCATCCCGCCCCCCGCCTCGCCGCGAATTCCTCCCGCCTCGCCGCACATTCCTAAGGCGCGGTACAGCAGTTTCGGTCAAACTATAGTTCCAGAGATTAGCGCGTTGAAACAACAAACAAACTCTTCAGGTTTATTATTTATTAGTATAGCTAAGTCTAGTATTGATTTTTGAACACAGCATTAAAATCAACAATTTTCCTTTTATCTATCTTCATCATAAAGTCGTGTGATATTCTCCGCTTGAATTCATAAATTTGGTTAAATTTAATCAAAAGTATAAAAATAACAATAGCGTTACATGTATTTAAATCTACCTAGTTTAAAAAAAATACATCAGACCCAACCGTTTTGGAAACGACCAAATTGAAATCATTCAATCCATTTGATGTTGGACACTGATTGAATGGGATGTCTTTGTTATGACACTTGACAGACAGGAAAGCAGCCGTACAATACGACAGGTGGTGGACACATCTTATTGCTACTCGTACTTTGGATTATTAGAAGTATTTTTAGAGACGTGTAGTGCGTACCGTTGTTATAACACATTGTGATTTATACTAAAGTTGTCAAAAAATAAAAAGCCCGTTTTGACATTTGAGAATGCGTTTTTGACACCTGTCAGTTTCATACAAACGAATACGTGTTTTGCGAATTTGATCTTTATTAACTACTAGAACTGTTAATGTCAAAACGGGCCTTTTATTTTTGACAACTTTAAACGTTAATGAGTAAATTGTTTTAACAAAGCCTGTTGTTTTGGCCTGTTTTCCAAAGGAACAAAAAGCACCATTATAATGTTCATCATCATCACCCATAGTCCGACTTCATCCACTGTTGAGCATAGACCTCTCCTTTCTTGTGCCAATCTCCATGCTCCTGTGTTCCTCCTCATTCAGGTGGCCTCTACCCGCGATGGCGAGATCGTCCGCCCATCTCGCCGCCGGATGACCGACACTTCGTCTTCCAGTCCTTGGACGCCTTTCGGTCATTGCCTTACTCCACTGGCCATCACTGCACCTTGCCAGGAGTCCTGCCATACTCCATTAGAGTTCCATAACTCGTTTTCCGATATCAAAAACCTTCGCAGGCCTCGGATCTCGACGTTAGAATTTCGGTCTATAAGCCTTATGCCAAGTATGGAATGCTCCATGGCTCTCCGTGCAACTCTTACTCTGTACACAGCCTCCTGCATGAGTGTCCACGTTTCAGCACCGTACGTTATGGTGGGCAGAACACACTGGCTATAGAGGCGGGACTTCAGACATTGTGGAATTTTGGCTGATTCCAGAATGTCGTCCAATTTGCTAAATGCGGCCCACCTAAGCTGCATTCTTCTCGATTTCGCTGTTTGTTGATGCTATTTGCCAAATGAACGAATCTAACCAAGATAGATAATAATGTTAGCTATAGATAATTAAAAATAAAGAAAACATGGCAGGAAAGTGAAACAATTGTCTTTTGATTGATTTGTTAGACCAACACTCAAGTCACCATAGTTTTATCTTAGCATGGTTAATGTCGGCAACGCATAGCCGCTAATAAAACTAACATGAAATTCGCTCTCAAGTTTCACTTCAGATAGCGAACTGTTATCATACCTCCACTAACGCCATCTTAACCCAGATATCTTCACCCGTAGCTCCAAGTTATCCCATATCTGATGTTGTGTAACTTATGTTATCTACTTCCAGCGCTCACTTCTTTGTATAACCAGGAAGGTGTGCAATACAAATGTAATATGCCACATTTTTATCTCAATCCCGGAGGGGAAAGATTTACACGCGTTTGGGGTTTGCGTTTAGGGTTCACGTGTGTGTTAACGGTAGCTACACGTATTTATGCTTAACCTTTAGCTAAACAAGTTAAAGGTTAAGGATAAATCATGTTTAACAGAATTCAATTCGGCGGATACAACCAGGCGTTTCATTTAATTGAAATGGATTTCCCAGAGGCTTGGAAACATATCAAACCCAAGTAACATCAATTTCATACATGACGTTCTAGGTATAATACTTTTATTGGTAAAATCTGGGTTTCACAGGTCATCAAAAGATAATTTGGGGACCGTAATACATCGTGTGATTGAGCCATTCTGGCCTAGTAGTATCGTGAACTGTAAGTCGTGCCCAGGCAGGCACTTAACTTGGTGTATTAATTTCATCACCATTGCTCTCAAAACGGCGAAGGGAAACGTTGTGAACAAAGCATGTCCTATAGCTAAAAAAATCTAAAACATGTGACATCCACCAGCCCGCACTGGGCCCGCGTGGTGGATTACGGTCCACTCCCTCGCACGGAGAAGAGGCCAGTGATTCAGTGTCTATTGTAACGAACTCAATATTTATAATTTAGCTCAGAAGCATCATTCTCATGTAGGTGACTGGATGAGGCTGGCACAGGAGCGTGGAGATTGGCACATGGAAAGAGAGCCCTATGCTCAGTAATTGATGAAGTCTGGCTATGGACGATGATGATGAAGTTTCTTTGTGCCTAAAAAAAAAAAAAGTGAAATAAAAAATATATATATATAATAATAATCTAAAGAATCGACAATCTAATCAAAAAAATCTAATCTATTAATCAATCTAATCTATTTATATATGTCATCTAAAATATAAATCTTATCTTTTACACAGAGAGAGCAGTGTATAGCTGGGAGCTGGTCTCCCACTTCAGGTCTAAGTGTGTGGGACCTCACAGCAAGAAAGCTGCAGAGCTTCATCAGGGTTCAGAACCGAAGACCAGATGTTGATGGCGAGTATGTTTACGCTTGTCGGTACTGGCGTTCTACAGATGTGCGTATATTTTTGTTCATTAATTACCTTCTTTATATAAAATCCCATTTACACGATGCAAGTGTCTTGCCTGTGGCATACACTAAAATTGAACCAACAATTGACTTGCATCGTCTAAACACTGTCCCCTTTATTTTTTAACGTTACTTAAGTTAAGGAATAATTAGCGACTATTTAACAATACATTTTTGACGTTTAAACGTCTCCTGTCTTTAAGCAACTTTTATGAATAGAAACCCTTCTTAGACGGTACATCTTCTATAGTAGGTTCAATTTATTTTATGCGTACGTCACAGGCAATTAAATCGCACCGTTGAAATCAGGATTTCGGCTCAATAATCATCCCCCCCCCCCCCCCCCACACACTGCAAATATTAACGTCTTTAGGACCGGTGCTTTTTTAAAGGTCAGTAATGTAGCTGAGCTTTTAATTTTTTGTGAGGCAGTGATTTAATGAGTCGGTGTAGTTATAAGCTCAAAAAGACATGAACCTGTAGAAAAGGAACAGCTTATTCGATCCGTTCAGGTACGTACGCCCAATAGCTTAGCTACTAATGACTTCTAAATTCCGAAAAAGTACTTATATAAAAGTAAGACTATCCACTTGTTTTCTGAATATAGAAATGTAGCTGCGCCCCGCGGCTTTACCCGCATAAGTTTTGATCCCGTGGGAATATCGGGATCCTGGTTATTAACCATCTGTCTGCCAAATTTCATCCAAATCCATTTAGTAGTTTTTGCGTGAAAGAGTAACAAACATCCATCCATCCACACAAACTTTCACGTTTATAATATTATTAGTAGGATATTCTACTGTTAAATTTAAAACTAAAATGTATAGTTTGTGCCAGTAACAAGTTTAAAAAGAAATAAGCTTCCAACGCTACGCCGGTGAAATGTTGTCAAAATCGTTTCAGTGCACAGCGCATATTCGAATACACAGAATTCCTTTTACTGTACATATTCGTCGATTCGACAACATATCTGAACGGAGGTATTACGGTGAAACGAACACAATTTCTGTGAAAATAATTGTTTTGGATCTATATTATTTTTGTGTCTAACAGTTTTGTTAAATACAGTAGAACGCCAATTATCCGAACGCCGATTAACCGAATCGCCAATTATCCGAATCGGTCCTAAGCGTAATATAAAAAATTAAAACCAAGTAGATATGTAATTTTTGTTTTGTTTTGTTGTAACAAGTTGGAACTCGCTGGAATCCAGATATATTTCAACTGTTATGGTTGAAAGCTAGAGGCAAGACACTACATGTTTTGCGTCGCGCGGCTTCCGTGAAGTTCGTTTTTCTTTATTACCAGTCTATGTCCGATTATCCGAATCGACCCTGGTCCCAATTAATTCGGATAATCGGCGTTCTACTGTAGGTAACAGGTAATACGGGCTGGTGTCCGCAACTCCACGACAATGCGCGTATTTTGCGTACGGGAAATAATGTAATGAAAATATTTATAACCTACCTACTCGTAAACATTTTTTTTTAATGGTGCAAAGAATATCTACAGCGTAGGATGGTCGTAAGAAAAGACGTTCTTTATTCTATTTTTTGTAAGGTGACTTTTCAGTGACATAGGGCTGATCTTCCCAAGGTCAGATATCTTGTATCCGTGTAATAAAATTGTCGTCTGACAGTTCTAGTATGGAATAACTGTCAACAATTCAAAAATTATTCTCAGTATAGACTTATTCTAGGCATAAACGTTTGATGAAATTCGCCCTTAATAGGCTTTTTAAGCCCATCTTGTAAATAGTTGTCTACTTGACTATTCAGTGTCAACAGTTTTCCATTGTTTGAAGTTATAATATGCTATAATTTTTTGACTATTTTTCCACTTAGAATAGCACAAAATGCGCTACTTTCACGATTAGATGAGCGCTTCTTTTTTACTCGTAAAACTCTGAACAGATTTTCCGAATAAATGAATGACGAGCAATTTCATGAAACCAGCTGCTTGTTATACCTACATATCCAAGTTATCTCAACCGAAAAAACGGTGTGCACAAAAAATTTCAATGAATAAAAAAGCTCTACCCGTTTTAGCGATATTTTCCGGGATTTTTTTTGTTCGCTTAAAATTTTCCGGGCAGTTTCTCTAACGCGATTTTCCCCCTGATTATGAACTAGTGGTTGAAATCTGGTTTAACTTTCGCTGAGATAACCCGAATGCCACATCGTCGCGTTGGCTTTGTCATTTCAGTTCGCTATCGTTTTAGATCCAGGCTAAACTTCCAACGTGGGAGCTGGAAATGTGTTGTAGAATTACTAAAGTGCGCTAAAATTAGAACTAAACGTGTTTTATTAAAACAAAGGCAATGTCAAAGACACACTTATGAGCAAAACATCGACCTAGTTGACAGTTATTGCAGCGTATGTCTAACGTAACAGTCTATTGTCACATTTTAGCTTAAGGATTACATTATATGGCTCAAGATTTAACTATGATCAGCCAGTTTACGTATTTATTTATCAATATATTCTCCAACAGCCTCACAATTTGTTGAGATTAAGTAATGAGCAAAACAATAAATAAAAAGGGTTCTAAAAGCATTGCTAATTTCATAGAAAGTTGTAAGATTGTTCTATTAATGAACTTATCTTTAGTGTTTCTAATCTGTTTATTCGATTTTGTAAATTTACAAAATGTTTGAGTTTTGCAAGACTTACTTGAACACTCTCATTAATCAGCTTAATTAAAGTAAATAAAACCAATAATCTACTCAGAAGTACCTACTTACAAATTCCAGGGATACAAAATCGCCTTGCAAAGTCATCCAACCTTGTCCATACAAGTAAATTTCCTTACAAAACTCTTGTTTGGTAAGCAAATACAATTACCGCAGAATAAACCTCGGATTTTGGGGTTGCCAGCCTGTCAGATACACTTGACATTTGTCGGTACCGTTGTTACCTCGATCTTACAAAAGGTCGTTCGGAAAAGATTTTTTTTTTGCCTTTTTGTTACTGGGGAGGCTATCGTTTCTGGTCGTTGGGTTTTAGTTCCAAATTGTATCCAGTAATGGTCACGACCTTTGGTCGTGGTCGCAAGCGTGACTATGAAGCGTGAGGTCCTAGGGTCGATTCCCAGGTCGGGCAAAGTGGTTAAACAAAGCAAAGTGTTATTGGATTTTTCAATTAAGAATTTCTTAATAAGAGCCCGGAGTTTGGAAGTTGGCGATGTGATAATCCCGTGCCTCGGAAAGCACGTTAAGCCGTTGGTCCTGCGCCTAACTCTCTCCGGTCGTGTCGAATTGCATGCCGTTCCATCGGACTATGAGAGTGCACCTGTGATTTGTGCACTATAATATCTCCCGCGCCGAAGGCTAGTCTCCGTTGAGATTGGCTGCCATAGCCGAAATTCGGTCTGGAGGACTATTAGCCAATGCTAACCTTTCAATCAATCTATCCATCGTTTCCTTGGTCATCCTTTATTAGCCAAGCCTCAAGTGTAGGAATAATTATTGTTCAAGTTTAATCGAACACTAAGCGAAAATGCATAATTTCATCGAACGCAAGTATGCACATTCGCTCGTCCACCAAAATGTGGGCCAGTTCGCGTTCAGACCTCATTAGAGACACCACGTACTCTAAACCATTACCATTACCATATTGTCTTGTAACTAAGTGTTATAGTGATTAAATATACGGCTATTACCCTTACAATTCGAGACTTTAACTTCTACCAAATCAACCATATCCTATCAATACGAAAAAGGAGTGCTGGGCCACCATAGCGTCTAGCACTAACTTTTACAATTATAGCATTTTAATGAGTTAGCGCGCCATCTCACAGTAAATCAGTACCTAACCATTTTAAACAAAGGGCAGTTATGTATCTTTACTTTAAAACTGTATTTATACAGCAGGTTCTTAAATTATATCAGTTTATCTATGTATTTTATTGTACACGTAAGTGAAGGTAATGTTTTCTTAAATATCACGTATAGGGTAGGGTGGGTTTCAGGTAGCGTTGCCCTCAGATAAAGTCGACTCATGTCGGGGAGTTCATGTAATTTGCTGTCGTATTTAGCATTAGCAGGTTCAGTGCTCTGCCTTGTTTTACAAGAAAAACAGTATTTATCAAAACTAAGTTAGTTTAACAGAATGTCACTGTTAGTAAAGTAGAGGAACTCATTTTTTTAACAAATGGACTACCAATTTAAATCCTACTGTTACCGAGCTTCGGGTTCGTGACAATTAAAACTGCCGATATAAATTACCTACCAAAAATTACACTTTAATTGACCAACACTAATAACAACTCAAACACACTAATTATAAAATACAATTGCACTTAAGTCGCACTTGAAGATCGCTTTCGATGTATTCGCTATTATCGCTTATCCGACTCTAACTCAGTCGTGGCTAATCCCGGCCTTATATAGTGCCGCAGATAGTTCTAGAAACTTCTATTGTAGAAACATCTAGAAGGTTCGAGTACCGGCCTCGACTGACCAGATGTCTATAGTTCTAGAAAGTTCTAGCATCAAAATTTCTAGAAGGATCTATTAGTTCTGCTACTCGATACTAGATGGCACTAGTGGTAAATTAGTTCTGCTACTCGATACTAGATGGCGATAGTGGTAACTAATGTCACTATGTACCAGGCATTAATTGTGGCGCGCAACACTACTAATATTATAAACGCGAAAGTTTGTTAGGATGGATGGATGTTTGAATGTTTGTTACTCTTTCACGCAAAAACTACTGAACATATTTGGATAAAATTTTAACAAACATATAGATTATAACCGGAATTCACACATAGGATACTTTTTATCCCAATATTCCCATAGGATCGAGATTTATGCGGGTGAAACTGCGGTGCGCTGCTAGTTGTCCATAAATTGAAATCATAGCTGTCAATCTTTGATAGATAGTTGAATGAAATGACTATCACACGGAGAATAGGCTATTTTCTTAAAAAAATCTAATTAGAACTGACGGATCAGTTCAAAAAATATTGAACCCGTATTTTTTCTTTTGTCAATTATATAAAAAATTATGAAGATGTCGCCGTTAAAGTTCCGCGTGACGGCACTGGCTTGCGACACTTTTGCAAGCAAGTGACGTCACGACTCCCCACTTCCAAATTTTGACGCGCTTTATCTTTGTCATTTTTTGTTTGATTGACAAAAGAAAAATTACGTGTCCATTATTTTTCGATAATCTAACTGACGGACTAAATATATGTAATTATTATTTTTTTACGCAGGCAACTACCCTATTGACGTAGTGTGTCAATTTGATAAACAATTAATTTCACTGACTGCACACTAACAAAACAATTCACTATCGCATTCAATTCCTACAGAAAGATAACCGTGTAGGCTTCTTTTTAGGGCAATCAATCTTCGATAGTGTTCTAATATACAGGCCCATTTGCTAAGTGTTATTTTCGTCATGGCTTACAGAACAATTATGAACATAGCAGAACTAGCAGAGAAAACATCCTTGGATTAAATAAATATCTTAATTCGGAAGAAATATATCTTATTTCGGATGACATATTTGTCTGACCCACATTGTACCCCCAACGCCAAGTCTGGTACCTACCTGAACAGTACTTAAGTGAACAAAAATCAGACATTGAGTTTTTGAAAAATTTTGGCTTCGTGATCATTGTGGTCTCTGCCACTAATCGCCTGTGTAATGGTCTATTTTTAAGTCATACATAGGTATGCCCGGATACTGTACCTCTTACTCATACTGGACATGCTTAAATAATAATATTACACACATACATAAACTCAGAACAAGAATAAGCAAACTGAAGTGGCAATGGGCTGGTCATATTAGCCGTAGAACGGATGACTCAAAAACACGTTTAATCCAATGACACCGCGAGTTCTTGAGCGGAGACCGCGCCCACAGGGTCGGTGGAGCGACGATCGTCGAAGTTTGGCTGGTAGCAGCTGGATAAGAGTTGCCGAAAATCCAGTTATATAGCGTGCAATAGGAGGGACCTATCTCCAGCAGTGACTGTTGTAGACTGACGGTCAAAGACTACAATAGTTACAGATGATAATGATGACATAATCTCAAACTTTTTTTCTATGAGGGTAAGCCGACTATACATAACGCCGCTTATTACATCTGAAGGCCAATTCTCGTAATATAAAACGCTCAAAATCTAGTCGCAGTCTCATCTCAGCGACAAACAATGTCAATAACTTGTCAAAATGTAGGGAAATTAGAGGTATTATTGACAGATTGAGACTGAGATCAGACTGTGAACGTGCTTAAAATTACGAGAATTGCCCCTCTGGTCATACATGCAGGTTTGAGTTTATAACACTAATAGGTAATGGTAAAATATAAGTTTTTTTTTGTTATTCTGCAATTTATTCCACTGCTGGGTTTAGTACGTCCTAATTTTGGTTTGAAGGTCAAACATTATATTTAAAGTAATAACTTGGAATACAAATTCTTTCTGGGTCGTTTGATCTGATTTGCTGAAAATCAAATAAGTTTAGTTTATGAACACCTGCGAGTTACGGATTGGATCGAGACTTTCTTGGCTAATGAAATTATATGGCTGTGCTTTTAAATTTACTGATTTTCTACTCGGTCAATTTACTTTTCAGTCTGGAGTAATTTTCAGGTATTTCAAAATTAAGGTAAGTTAAATGAATTAAGATGAGTAAATCTTACTGAAAGTAATTTGGGTCGTTAAGGTCATAAGAAGTAAATACTTAGTGGTTCTTGAGTAAAAACTGTTCGTAGTGGAAGGCTATTTATTAAGACGTATGAAAGACTTATATTATGTGTTATGGCACCATTATTTTCCCAAGAAAAGGCTTCTAAGTTCAGGAATATTATTCTATACAGATCAAGACATCATCGATCTACACACACACACACTTTCATTCACTACTGACATTCTTTATTAATAAATTAAAACAGAAGCACATAATGTTTTTAGGTTATAAAATAACGAAATTGTTAGTTATGTGCTATCTTCTGAGATACAGGCCTCGTCTAGTTCAGAAGATAGAGTCAATATCCTAAATAAACCTCTCTTTACCACCACAAATGCTGTGGGATTATTATTGTATAATGTACCTATATGACATTAGTATTCTTTCCTATATTCAAATTTTATTTGTTTCAAATTGATGTTATTTCAAGTTAAACAAATATCAACTTTATTTCAATGTTAATTTAGTTGATTTCAGAGTGACCACTATTGAAAAAGTTATAATGTTTGAAGCTGTAGCGTAAACTGGACGTTATTGTGTAGGAATTAAAGTTATTTTTCCATAAACTCATATTTGTTTACATTTTTGGCGAATATGTCAAGAATGCAGATTAAGTACATACTACTACAACTCCTTACATAAGTACTTTTAATATGTAATCCTTGTTGCTATGGTGGTGAGAAACAAACTATTTATACTAAGAAGTAATTAATTCATATTGAAATCATGGCTCATTGAATATCACTCACATTGAATAATTTACATTTAATATACGACTATCAAAGCGGTATATCAAAGCTGATATAACCCAGTTACGGAACTATAATCGTATCCATAACTTGCAACAACTAATTACAGCAATTCTATTTCCGCTACAATATACAGCCTCCTTACAGGTACCTGTGTACCCTTTCTTCAATAATTAACAAATGAATATTGTTACAGTACAACCGCAAAGGTAAGTACGCCATCATAGGAGGAAGTGGCACCAACTGCCTGGAAGTGATCAACCTCCACAACAGATACATCACCTGTTCGTACCCGACCACGGGCTCCATCCTAGCACTCACCAGCCACCAGGAACGCATCGCCTTCGGAGGCACTTCTAGCGCATTCAACATCGTCTCCTTCTATGACCCTAAATATCAAAAGGATAAGTACGACTTGGGCGAACCCGACTACGATTACTCAAGGCCTGCGATGGGTGTCATCACCTTATTCCACGACGATGAGAGCATGTTCTCGTCATTAGACCCTGTCGATATAGACTCGCCAGGCACCCCAAATACAACAGAACATGTAGGCTTTAAAGAAGAAGATGAAAAGAGTAGGCTAACCCAGGATGGATCAAAACAGGATACACCGCAACAAAGTAGCACAAAATAGGTAAACGTAAAATAATGACTGATTTTATATCAGTTTTTAATTTGTCTATACATATCTATTTGTATCTATAATCTATATCTTCTATAAATAGTATAATAAAGTCACTTTTCGTGTATGTTTGTGTGACCACTTTTTTTTTTTCAGGATGGGAAATCATCAAATGACCCCTCCCGCTCTGGGTGGAGCAGAAGGGAGTGTCAGACTCTTACTGACTAAAACCCACCCGTGTTCCTTCCTTAGCCCTTTACGTACCAGGGCAGCGGTAACCCTTTCGGACGATCCCGCTACCCCGGCAGGCTTCGGCCCTGTCGGGCCCCGTCAACTACGCTGACATCTCTTTGAGGCGCGCGTGGAACACATACGCGCCGTCCGGCACGGGCCTGGTCCTGATCGGACGGAGAGCTACCTATTGCTCTCCGCCCACAGGCCCGCGCCTACGGTGGCCGGGAGTCGTCACGCGGCTCCCGACGCCCGGATTGTGTGACCACTTAGATCTTCTTAACTACACAATGGATTTTGATAGAGTTTTCAACATCATTTAGAGCATGTATTTATTCCGGATTTTTTATGTGTGTAATATTAACATTTAACTTAGATGTAGCACAGAAATGTTGATTTTTCGACATGTTGTCATTACTCTCGTGCGAAGCAGGAACGGGTCGCTATAGTGTATTTATAATATTTCTCTTTAATAATAGCTTTGATTATACCCTTTTGTTTTATTAATGAACAACCTTAATTAAACAACCTATTCACCAAAAAGCTTTCAGCCCACCATGTGTACAGTAAGTATGACAGATGTAAATGATGATGATAGCTCAAATTACATCGGCACGCGAACGGCCCATCATCCAAACAGTAATCCGTTTCAATTTTGTTAAAGAGATACTCGTGTCAATTTCACATCGCCGTCGTTGCCAGTTCAACGCATCGTCGTCATTGCAATGATAATTTGGAAAGCTTGTTTCAACCGAATTGGACCGCAACTGCAATAACCATAAAACCCATCCAAATACGTGTCCAAATTCAACGGCGCCAAATTGAAAATCCTGGAAACAATTGCACAAGTTTCCACAACAGAAAAACGGGGCTCGGCCAACATTGAAAAATTAGAGTCGGCATTGCGAATTCAGCCGTGACTACAATGGCGAACAAGTTGCAATAGAATTTAAATAAAGAAGCGTTCCCTAACAGCGCGAACTCGTGTGCGGGGCGTTGGTGAACTTTCAACTTTTACCCGCTTATGTAGCGGGAACGTACCCACGTCTCCCTGCCCCTCCCGCGCCGGGGAGGGGGGCGCTTTTCCGTACTTGGACCGAATATTTACAGCGCAACCTAAATATAGCGTGCCGCTGCTCAGCTGGCACGGGCGGGGGGAGTGGGAGGGTAAACATTCCCCCTTCCCCCTTCGGTAGCTCGACGGTGTAGAAGGCCATTCGAGCGCCGGCTCCGGAGGTGAGCGGACATCTCCTGTTTAATGCAAAGGTCGTCTCGACCATGACCGTTTGGAGTCAGGAGGGGTTGTCGCTCGTTATGGCAATAAAGTCATTCTCAAGGCTATGGTGTACGAATTGACGTGACAGAGTTGAAGAACGGACGCATTCACAATTAAAGGCTAATATGAATTGATGGTAATGAATCTTGAACACGCTTACCTAGTAAACTATTTGCGTGACGTGAATCCTTATTTATATCTTTGGGTAGGTATCTATATAAGATAGTAGTAACCATTCAAAGGACTATTGAATAGGTCCGCAAATAGCGTAGTAACTCTATATTGGTAACGAATAGAATTCTGTAAGCCGGACCAGTAGTTAGTACGTTTCTAGTGACAAAGGTATAGTTAGTATTAGGATCATTTGGAATATTGTAGGCTAGCGTAATTTGGAATAGAATATACACAGACTATGTTTCATCACTGTTGGTTATAATAGATGAGACATTGTGCCTTGTCCCTATTATGCTTTGCGTTGTACATATTATGCTTTGCGTTGATCTCTAATCTGTAATGTTATCTATATATATAAAAGGAGAAATATCACAATAAAAGGTGATGATAATGGCAATATTCCCTAATGGGCGTGTATGCCTGAAGACATAAATCGCTAAAACTACTTACGAGCTTGTCCGTATGAACACAGATTCGTTCAAGCTTTAAGCTCTTCTTGCCGTGAAAAACTATGGTTTATTCGCCGTGTGTAGGCACGGTCGTCAATGTTGTATGGATCACTATGATGGAATCTTGTTGAGGGACACGTTTTTTCTACGGCGTGGTTTATACGCCGAACCGTAAAGAAACCGTGCCGTGTACAGTCTTAACAAGATGTTTACTGTCTTAAAAATCCACTTCAATTTACCAAATTAACGTTAACTAAACTGAAGACTTACGTCTTCAACGTACTTATCTGAGTTTAGTTGGCGAATTTGTAAGCTAAATTCGTTTAAGGAAAGATTTACCTTTCCTTAAACGAATTTAGCTTACAAATTCGCCAAGTAACGGGAGATTTACTAATCAGCTTGCATTTTTCACGTGGGTTAGCTTAACAAATGTTTTATTCAGAGTAATCTTGCACCGATAGAAGATTTGAGCCTGACAAAACATCAGATAGGTCTTTGTGAACAGAACGTTCGTTTATTATTTACCCAGATTTATTTTTAATTCGCGAAGCTTATAAAGTTGTTTTGCTAATGTAACGAGGGCCGTTTGTACTGTACGGGCAATATATATATCATTTTTGTGGCGTTTTTTGTTTTCACGAGTTTGGAACAACGCCATTAGTTATCTCTCGCTCGCGGCCGCTTTTTTGTTCAAGTCGATTCTGTTTTACGCCCAAAGGTAATTTTTTTTTAAGGTCAGGCTTAATTTTACAACCAGAAAATGTAAGTGCCCCATTATTTTAATGGTCATTATGAGAGCCCAGTTATGAAATTAATGGGCGTCATCAGTGTCCTGTTAATTAATTTTACTCAATTTCCTTTGATGACCGTCGTGTCTTTAAAAGTTTTACAAAAAGCAAACTGTAGACAAAAGAAGTAAGCTGTGAGGCACGACACGCGAGAACAATAGGCTCTATGAATAAAGAGCTTCAGGATGAAATTAAAATATTATAAAGCCGAATTTGCATTACGAAACTAGTTGCGCAATATTAGTTTTACTTGTAATGTGTGTAATAAATAAATAAAGTCCTTCTCTCTGAAATACTAACATTTTCACTTAAACTTAAAATATAAAAAACTATAAAAATAAAAGACTATAAATTGTCTCTTAATTCGGCGTGCCTATTGCCAAAGGCCTTCTCCAACGATTTCCATTGTTGCCTGTCTGGAGCAACCCTTCTCCAGTTAAGTCCTGCTGTCAATTTTATTTCGTCTTCCAACCTTGTGTGTTGTCTTTCTCGTCTTCTTTTGTCATCCCTTGGGTCCTATGACTCTCTTGCTCCACTTCACCATTCTATGGCGCATCACATGTCCTGCTTACCTCCACTTCTGTTGACCGATTCGACTGAGTATTTCGGGGAGTTTTGTACATTTTGTACATCTTTTCCTATTTACACTATCAAAGAAAGTAATGTCATAAAACTAATATTG
This sequence comes from Apamea epomidion, assembly GCA_947507525.1. Classification (NCBI taxonomy): domain Eukaryota; kingdom Metazoa; phylum Arthropoda; class Insecta; order Lepidoptera; family Noctuidae; genus Apamea; species Apamea epomidion. The sequence continues at coordinate 6,367,589 of OX382234.1, forward strand.
CGCAAGTAGTTTCGTTATGCCAAACTCAGCTTTAAAGTTATGCCTGAACTACAATCTGTCAACGATTGCAACATACGTAAACAGGAAATTAAAATGCCTAAAGTCACAGAAAGCCTCAAATTATAGTTTTTTATACAATGACGTACGACTTTCCATTGTCGCCACAGTAAAAAAGATTCATTACTCGCTTCGCTGACGAGCTAACCACTTCAACCTCGTTCGCTCAATTTAATCTGGGAGCCCAATATTTATTACTTACCGTTATTCTCTAATTTCATCCCAGAAAATAAATTATAAACGTGCGGCTGGAACTCAACACGTTATGACGTCAATAAGAGCGAACGAATCCAGGTTTGCGGAATTAAAAAGCGCTGAGAACACAAACTTGGCGGATTTGGAGATTCGGGCGTAGTGGCGTAGCGGGGCGAGGGAGGCGTAGCGGGGCGTAGCGGGACGTAGCACGGGCGTCGTAGCTGCATCGATCCGCGGGCCGTGACCTTGACCCGACCGCGTTCCCGGATGTACCAGCACTTGCCTAGTTGCGCCATTGTCACTTTATTCAGCTTCTGCTATCTTTTATTAGCCCGGGTTTTATTTCCCTTACCACATATTAGCTTTGAGAAATATAGGTACGTCTAGACAAGTTTTGTGTTTCTTGTAAACATAATGGAATACAATTCAGTTTCAAGGTTTATTTTTTGTTCCAGTTTGCTTACATTTGATTCGCAGTGTGAATATTTGATATTTGCTGTCCTTAAATCTCATCCACTTTTTATTACGTCTCCCTGATTTTTTCTCCTTTTATATTGTTTCGTTTTTCTTTATGTTTCATGAATATCTGAGTTCTATATTTGTGACGGCGTAAAATATTTTTGAATAATAGTCTGGTTTATGACTACTATTTAAGGTAGAAGATGTCCTTATTTTTAGAAGGACGATCTAGTTAATGAATTCTTTATTTGCTGAATATAAATATCAAATTATGAATGAATAGCTAGTTAAGTAATTCTTTGGAAGACTTCATTTCTGAGCCTTCTTATAAGTATGTTCTTGAAAAAATTAGGATAACAAAAAGAAATGGTTTGTCTTTTAATATCTTATTAGCATTTAGATTGAAGTCCATTAATAGAACTTAATTACAATTTACTTACAATATTTTCTGCAGGAAAATGTTATTAAAGTTTGCAATAAAATCGTCAAAGGGTCTGAAGTAGACTTTTTATTTTAGTTTTGTTGTTTACACCTGAGTGGCGCTGGGTTCCGAGTATTTTAGTGTTTGCGCTGAAAAATATACTGTAGGAAAAATCGAATAAAATATGAATCTAAAAATGATTCTCTAGTAAAATATCAGGAACCGTATACTCTAAGCAGATTTAATGTAATAAATCAGATTCAGAATCACTGTGGTCTTCGAAGATAAGCATCACAATCTATAGTATTCATAAAATATCTACATACTTAAACGGAATGAAATCCGTACAAAATTACCCATTGTCGTTTATAGTTACCTCAATATTCGAAAAATTCTTTGTCTGTAATCAAACACGATTATTCTTCTTCTAATCATTTGGAATCATCGCTACAACGAAGAAAAAGAAGGCAGAAGAAAATTCACACTTGGAAATCAAGAATAAATCACACTACAAATAATCCTCCAACCAACAATGTCCTACCAACAATTACAGATATAACAGCCCACTGGGGCGTTTGCCATCCACACGGAGTTCTAAACAAAATTATGCAGATACATGCAATCTGGTCGCTAGGACGGTGGCCAGCGCATAACAATGTATGCTAATCAAAAGATAGCTCGCATGGTTTAAGTGCACAACTGTGTTTTCTTTTTTTAGGGCCTTGAATTTAGACTGAGCATTTTTGGCGAGCGAGCCGAATATTGGAGCACTGTGCTACTGCTTTTATTCCGTCAACGAGGTTGCCAATATTAGATTTGTAGATTATTTTATGAGTGCACAGATGCAAGATCGGAATATTTATCGGTGGGTCAGTTTTAATGGATCATTTCAGTTTGAATATAATATTAAAGGATACTTTCAGGACACATAGTGACCTAAAGCTGTTGAAATATGGATGATATATTCATCTGCCAATTTTGGGCAGAAAAATAATGACACACCATGTTGTGTATAGAGATAGATTCGTATTTTTTATGATATGTTTCGGGTATACACTATACACTCAGATATAATGGAATACGAACAATTATTTCAACGAATTAATACCTATCCCTGTAAATTGTTAATTTGGTCGGGTTTTACGGTCGCTTGGAGACTAGCTTTATAAAATATTCGCTCTATAATCTTTATAGAGTAAATTGCGCGAACAAATCCGTAATCAAAAGGAATTAAATTGAATTATACTTGACCGGAAATGGTAGCTTTGTAGTTAATTTTATTTCTATTTTGCTTTGTTCTATTCTTCTGTATTCTGCAATTTACACGGGACAAAGAGAAAAGAGAAAATGTATACAAAGAGATTTTTGTTAATATATTCTTTTTTGGAGGGGATGATCAAAGGAACATTGTAATAGTTTTTTAAACATGATTCATCCAAAACTAGTTTTATTTTAGTATACTGGGTGTCCGGTTATTAATGGATAACCTCTTAAGGTCATTGTACTCATCATTATGAACAACTATTACTACTCCGCCTTGGAGTGTAGATGTGGTGCTGTTCCGCAAACGATGGGACACTTAATATCGTGTCCAGCGTGTCCTGTCTGGCACCAAACAAGTGGCTGAATTCTGGGCAGAGTCCATTTAGATTGCTATCGACACGCTAAGAAGGAGAAAAAAAAACAGACAGTTTGCGCCATGGTTAATTTTTTTTCCCGTATAAGTTGCTAGACGTGGTGATGGCAGGTGGAGCAAAGCCCTAACGGAATGGTTGCCGAGAAACGGTAGAAGAAGCGCTGGCAGACCAATAGCCAGGTAGGTGGATAACATACAGAAAATCAGGAGCACCTGGATCAGTTTCGCACAGACCAGGGAAGCATGGCACAAAAGGGAGGGGGCTTATATTCAGCAGTGGGTGGAAAAAGTATGCCTGATGATGATGATGATATAGGGTTACTTGGGGAACGATATCCTTTTGCTAAATAATAAATCAGATGCTAAATGTCATGTTGAAAGAAAACCTCAAAGGAAAAAACGGAACCCTTATAGGATCACTTTGTAGTCCGTCCGTCCGTCTGTCTGTCTGTCAAGACCCTTCTTCTCAAGAACACGTGGAGGTATCAAGCTGAAATGTATAGCAAATACTCGGGTCTACTGACTCTTAGAGCTGTGAAAAAATCAAACTTCTAAGCCAATGCAATCAAAAGACACAGCCGTTTATGCCGCAAATTTCCGCAAATTTTCGGCACTCGCAAGGGAATCAAAACTTACAGGGTATTTCCCGTGAACGCAGAATCTTGAAATTTGGTACGAATCAACGTCTTATAGCACAGATAAAGGAAAAATTGCGAAAACCGTAAATTTTTAGTTACATACCTACAAATTTGTACGGAACCCTCGGTGCGCGAGTCCGACTCGCACTTGATTATGACACCGGTTATGACCGGAATAACAACCATTTTCTAATTCTATTTATAAAATATGATGTATAAATTAAGTAAGAAACTAATCCCAACTTAATCTTCAACTTAGAAAATCCTTGTGAACTTTTCTGTTATCTTTGTGAGGAAGCAGATTTCAGAAAAAAGCCCTACCTATTATATTCATAGATTATGTAAATTATGTACAAAAACTAATTCCAACTCAAGTTTTACTTCGAATACCTTACAAAATAATCTCAGAACCCTATGTAATCACGAAAAAAAACAGCCAAACATTTTATTGACAAAGCCGTACGATATCCCTCTAAAAATATCGAAGAAAGTCGATGGCCCAAAAATGATTCGTATTTTACTATCGTCGAAATACCATCGCCTATCTAGGACGAGTCTCGGGTTTATTTCATACATAAATAGACGACATTTTGGGTTCAAATGGCCTTCATAAATTATGTTAGATTGTAGTTACAGAAATTACGCGTTGAATTTTAATGTGGGTATTAGTTCATGTATTAGGCTCTGTTGTATGTGGTGTTTGGAGTAAGCTATGATAGTCAGCATAGGGTTAATTGCTGCATGAGGGTCGGAAGTGGTAGGGTTGTTTTTTTTTTTTTGGAAGAAAAGTCGTTGTTTTTTAAAGAGTCTTTACGCTAAACCGACCTCATCTAGCTGTCAAATAATGATTGACGTGACGTTGATTTGTACAAACTTACAGAAATAAAATCATTTATTATTTATAATAAAATAGTGCCCAAGTAAATCACGAACGGGAAAAGCCTAAGAACGCCTAGTTATTAAATCCGCCTTTGTACCTTTTTGTGCGCAAATTTTAAATAAATAAATAAAAGCCAGGGTGTTAATACAATTGGAGAACATTTCACTCTTTATTAACTGGACCAGTGGCTTTTCCAAGCATTTTCGACCGTGCCATTTCTTGTTAGATCAGACAACGCACTACCTATTTAGTAAATAACTGTATAAGCAGAAGCTGTACTAACGATACGATCTTACAAAGCTTCAAAAAACGCATCAGTCTTTTTTTTTTCTCAATTTGTTGATTTAAAGCACAAACTTTCTTTCGATCTTCCATCGAAGGTCTTGAGTTTACCACGACGACGCAAAGAAATAATATAAGGGATTTACAGATCGTCGTGGGACATACGTAATGAGGGGTGCATGGGGATCTAAAACGGTTTTACTCTCTCCCTTAGCGAATTGGCTTAACATATGTTTAAAATATTAAATAGGTAGATGAAAATATGTGACTACTGTGATGAGTTTGTTATAAAAAATTGAAATGAAAGCGTGTTTGACCTGCACTTTGTAACAAACAAACGGGCAATTCTCGTAATTTTAAGGACGTTCACAGTCTGATATCAGTCTCAATTTGTGAATAATACCTCTCATTTCTATACTTACAGTATGCGAAAGTAACTCTATCTGTGTTTGTTGTTTGTCTGTTCTTACCTTTAACGGCTGAACGTATTTCGCTGAAATTTAGCACATCAGCTGGGTTAGGACATAGTATACTTTTGTTCCGGTAGTACGTTTCCGTGGGATAATTTCCGACCACCACGCGGGTGAAACCGCAGACAAAAGCTACTCCTAAATAATCATTTAATGAAAGTCTGTTCTAGACGTTACCATATAAATCCCAAAAAAACTTTTCAAGTGCACCGCAAAGTTCGTTGCTTTGTTATTTCACTTATTATCTTAACGTGACTGTGGAATAAGCTTTTACTGGCTACTGACTGTTCGTGGCAGTATAATAAACGTTTGTGCTCAAAATGGCGGTGTTGTTATTTTAGTTTTGCTTTTTACCAGCACTGTTTTTTGTTTGGAGACATGAGCCAGGTGTTTTTATAATTGTGTGGTTGTTTTTTCGTTAATTTGATGAGAATGTTTTATCTGATAGTAACCCGCGAGCTTTGTTGATAGTGTTTTGACTAGTGCCTTTAAAGCACAACCATATTTTGCCAGTTATGTTCAAGTCTCGTGTAATAGGGACGTGGTTGTTGCCATTAACCCGGCGAAAATCTAGACTTCGGGTTGCTACAAGACAAGGGACTGGTAAAACCCAATAACACATTGGGCCGACCCCAGTACCCCATACTCAGTAGTGGCACTTTCAACCAGTAACCCACGAATCACCCAATAAGTTACGTAGGTACTTGCTGTGCCACGATACGCGAGCGTAAATACGAGCTACGAGGACGCTACGGCGTAGCCTCGTAGACTTGATTCGTAAACCGAGTGGATTTTGATGATTTAATGTTTCAATCAGGGCAAAAAATTGTATTAAAGACTGTTTGCACTTTTTTATTACCTAAAATAGATGCTTAAGGAACTTACTTACATAAAACCATAGCCGGTGATATTTATAAAACTTTTCTCTTTAATTCCCGAACTCGGGTAAAAAGGAGGAAACGTTTTAAAAATTCATATCCAAAAGTCAAGTCTGTCAGTCAAGGGGCTTACCCTCTTGGCTACGTTTAAATATAAAATACATTACAGCGTATTCAAGTTCGGGAATTGACGGGTGAACTTGAACTATCAATTTAAGGAGGCAATTTCAAGGCGTTTTGTTTCAAGGTGATAACTTAGCCTCGATTTTTCATGACCTTTGCATTCTATTGATAGGCCTTGATTATTCGTTAAAATAAATTTAGATATTCATTGAACGTGCCCAAGACTAATTACCAATGCGGTAGTGAATTAATAATTTAATTTGGATGAGATAAAACAGATAAAAAAGCGCTTTCATTTTGTCTTTGGCTCGAGGCACTCGAATTAATATTCATGAACTTGTTTATGTAATAGACTTGCTAAGGAAATTAACAGTATACCTACAACGAAAAACATTTAAGCTCGCACATCACCTTAATTAAAAACACGTCAGAAAAAAATCAAGTGATCAAATATGAACGGAGGCAGACTGTTCACGAAATTAATTATAACCATGTCCCTCGTTATTACCGTACGGCAAAGGTACACAACCGCAACATTTTCACTCTACGAGTATGTATGTACCTACGTTTAGCCGGATAGCCACGGAAATTACCTTCGAACCACCCCAAGCACTGATCGTGCCCTGCTTAATGTATTTTAAATGAACGAATCAATTATGTATATACAGGAAACCGTGTCATGTGAAAATGAAAGGGGAAAAGTCTATGAAAATTTTATGACGCAATGAATTTGTTGTGACGTAGCCTGTTTGTGGATAGAGGCATCTGTATTTATTAAGGAAAGTTTGACTTTTATCTCTTTGTTATGCAAGACTCCTATTTATTTTCTGATACTAAGCCTTTGTTCTAGTCCGACGTTTCAGGTAGTGAGCAACCCTTTTTTCCAATTTACGAATAACAAGTTACATTTGCCAAACTATCTGGAACACCTACCTACATAAATCCGTTCGCATTCGGCGCACGCAGCAGTGGTGTAAGCTCTTCCGACGTATCTTATTCGACGAATGTAGGCCAATTCTGCTTTTCGTATCTCGATAGGAGAAAATAAGATGGTTTGTATAAAATAATTTTGGCAAGAATTTTATTGTAATTTCTCCTCGCGTCCTTTATACGTAGTGGCACATTATGTGAGTTTAAAAACTGCGACTTTAAACCAGCTTTAGTGTAGGTATGTGCTGCATACATTAGGGTGTTTACATATGGTGTAAGTAATGTAAGCTATGTGGGAAGTATGTGGAATAAACGTGAGCGGAAAGCAGATAGGAATACTCTAAACGGATTAAACTGAAACATACGGACTAACCTTTTAAATAAACGCATTTTACCCTTAGATACCCACGCATATGTATGCCCTGCATATTTAATTTTACTATTTTTCTTATTAAACATACCTAACTGTTTTCGGAAACACTTTCTCTTTAGGCTTGGTCTTGAAAAAAGCCAGTAAAAGGTTAGCATGTTCTTCTTAAAAACATTTGTAATCACTTTTAATAGCTGGTTTTATAGGGCAAATGAAAGCCATATTAACTTTCTAAACACGTCAACAAAGTAGTTAATAGTATCTACATTCTAGTGGCGTGTTTAACATGTCGTGTCACCTGTGTCTCGCTTCACAGTTCCTGATTAGAAACATTTCAAACACCTCACACCTCCATGTCAATGTTGCTCAAACACGCGAGCTCTTCCTATGAAGTACTTGGTAGTAGGATTAAACTGTCTTCAGAGACACATAGTTTCAATGTTGACACGTCATATGTTTTGTAATAACATTGAGTTCCTAACGTGTTGGTCGTTAACATCTACCAATTAATAATTACATTAAATTTCAACACCCGTACGCAAAATACGGAGAGCAGTGGTGTCCCAGTGGTAATGGCCACGACTTATTAGTTGTAGGGCGTGGGATCGAACTTCGAACTCAAGCAAGCACTTTATTTTATGTAAATTCTTTCGTCACCACTGCTCTCAAAACGGTGACGGAAAATACGTGAGGAAAATGGCATGTCCTAGAACCAAAGTTTTGAAAACATGTGACATCTACTAACTCGCACTGGGCCCGCGTGGTGGATTAAGGCCCACTCCCTCACACTGAGAGGAGGCCTGTGCCCCAGCAGTGGGATCATAGGCTGATCATAAGCATGATCAGCCTATAATGTTCCCACGTCCAAGTCCGTATTTTGCACAAGCATAAGCAAAGCATGCTTGTGCAAAATACGCACTTGGACGTGGAGTAGCAGACACCAGCCCGTTATACAATACAATACATTTAAACACAAGTATAAACTGAAAAAAAAACCTAAGTACCAACAAGTATGGCGAATCATACCTACAAATGCACCGTATTTGACTAGCAAAAAGAACACTTCCCTCGATTTGTTTACGCGAGCAAATGACATGCATTTTACTCGACAGCAAAATCAGAACTCTCCAGCAAAAACACAGGACTACTTAACTTTCCCGCATTCCCCGATGAGAGCGTAAATTTTACTTGTTTACGTAACTCAAAAAATGACTCGCTTCAAACGAGTTTCACCACAAACTTGCGCTTCGAAAGTAGACACGTTGACAAATTTAGTGTACATCACTAAGGCTGCTGTTCATGGACGTTTGGGAGAGTGCCAACTGTGTTTATTCCATGGAACTGTTCGTGCGTGTAATAAACATCGCCTGGGATGTATTTACATGATAATTTACCCTATTCCGACCTAAATAGGAAGACAAACATGAGTAACCTTATTTTAGTTTAAGGATATTGGGTAAACTGGCTTCCTTCCGTCCCCATCTTCTCCAAATGAGAGCACGTTGGTTCGTTTTTTCTATTTCTCCGGTGCGTTTTCTATCACGTTATTTTGTTGTGAAAACAGCGCTAGAAAATATAAAGCTTAATGAAAATAAGGTGCGGTTTGTCTGAGGTTGTTTTCTTTTGAAGACTTGGAGAAAATAGTAGCAATGTTATAAAGTGTAGAACTGTTCGTGATTGTGGTTATGCTTATTGTATAATGTTTTGAAAAATAGCTTGAAATGGGGGCTTGTGACTTAGTATTAACCGCCGCACGGGTCGATCGATCAGGTTAAGGTACGCTTGCCGTGGTTGGTCCGTGGACGGGTAACCACCTTCACATACCAAGACCCCTCTGTGCCTCGGAAAGCACGTTAAGCCGTTAATCTCGGCTGACATTCGCGGATCTTTGACAGGCGTTACGGGTCGTCAGTAGCCAGAAAGTCTGACAACCAGTCTTACCAAGGGGTACCGTATTGTCCAGTAACTTGGTTGTGGAAGTCAGATAGGATATCGCTCCATGTAAAATACTGGTATTCAGCTGCATCCGATTAGGCTGGAAGCCGACCCTAACATAGTTGGGAAAAGGCTAGGCATATGATGATGTTTTGAAAAATTGCTAGATATGGCTTCAAAGGCAATGTGGCACACGTTATGAAATAGGTTAGCACGATGCTAGACTGCATGACTTCTATTATAATGTCTAAGTATATCTACGTAACTTTTCAGACAACGCAAGCTTATTGCAATTCTTGCTAAGATGTATAAAATTACAGTGAATCTGTTACTGTTAGCTTGCTTCATCCCACTGGGCAAAGGCCCCATGACTTCCAGTTCTTCAGTACACACACACACGGTACAGTGAATCTATGTTCATTTAATACGTTTGATATAAGTAACTACTAAAAAAAACTACTAAAGAAGAAAAATCGGCGTTTAGTGGCAAAAGAATAAGTATTGTTTCTTTCTAAAGATTTTATAACATGGCTCTCAATATCTACTGTAGTATTCTTAACTGGACATATAATCTTAAATGTCTATTTATCTAAAGTTTTCAACGTCGCGAATGTTGAAGGCTATCGATTTTGTTCCCTTCGGGAGTCCAATTTTATCTCGTGTAGAAACTCAGGGTAATAAATGAACGATTTCAAAAGGGTCCTTTTATTTCTTTTCGATTTAGGCTGGGTTTTTCTACATTCTACATCAAATTGAAATAACAACTATTTGGGGAAAATCTTTCGTAGTTTCTTACCAGTTTTAAAGTTAGAAAGAGACCAGTTATGGGGCTCTATTTACGGATGATGTTTTCACTATCTATACGTCGTTTCTTCGATAAAGACCATATTATTATTACAACATCGTCGGAATTATATTGTTGCAATACAGAGGGAAAATGTTTTTAAGTAGCAACTATCAAGAACGGAGCGAGAATTCTAATGCGATATTATTCCTCTACTTCACACAATAGCCCCTCGGCTATTGTGTGAAGTTCTCCTTATTAAAGCGAATGAATTTCCACTTACCAACTTACCAATAATTATGAAAAGTGCTTAACTTTTACAAACATCTACACTTTCGAGGTCATTATCATATTTTTTTCCCCATTGACTGTTACTTGGAAGTCAAATAGTCCAAACATTTCGTTGCCTCAAGGATATTAAGGCAGTAAATCGGGGAGGCCAAACAACGTCCTTTTATAAAACACCACCGATCAATTCAGAAAACAAATTGCTTACAAAGCCGGGCATATTTGTTCAATATTTCAGCCGTAGGAAGTTTCCGCCTTCACAATTATATTTTGTTCAGCACGGAGAGCTCCCAATCGATTTGCCTACACGGACACATTTGGAACAGTGCCAAGTGTTATTGCATCGAATTCGGGTTGGAATCGTACGCCACGATTGCAGACACGTTATGAAACTGTAGAAAACCTACGTGTTTTACGGTTTTGGTCTAATTTGTAACTGTGTTAGGGAGTCAAATTGTCTCTTGAATGTGTCTGCTTCAACGCCAGTTTGCTATTTTATCTTAATTTCGTACTTAAACTGCCTGAAGCTTGAACCAGGGGGCTTACTCTAAAGTGCAAAGTGCGGATGTTCGGATCGGACCGACACATGGCCGAACCGAATATTATTGAAAAATGCGAAAAAAGTTCGGATCGGCTCAGTTGGGTCGGGACCATAGTCAATATTCGAAAGAGTGTAGGAGTGTAGGATCGGAACCGATCGAACCTAATAGTAACTTCGTAGCAGGAAACGGCCGAACATTCGGCCGATACCACTTCGGAGTAGGCCCCCAGGTTCGGCCATAGACGGTGTCTGAGACAATATTTGAACAGATATTATTTAGCCAGATACATTACTAATCTAGTTTATATTTACTGATAAAATTGTTCCACACAAGGGCTATGGGAAAAAGCAATCACTATCTGCTGCAGTAAGACGTTTGTTGTTCTTACTTGGAAATGTTACTTAGATGTTTCCGATTATATTTTGATTAAACACTTCCTACGTACAATCCCCAAAAAACATTAAAACTGTTCGCGATACTCTAAGTCTAGACCTGAGCCAAAACTAGGACAGAAATCTGGCCTTCACGACACTTAGCTATACACACAATAAGATTAATGGTTACTTATCGTACTTACAAGTTATTTTATCTTTGTTTTAACATCAAAAGAACAAAGAAAACTAATCCCAGATTGAGTAAAAGTAATATTTTGCATGAATAACTTGTAGAGAAAAGACCGTGGAAAAGAATTGGTCTATGTATTTAATTCTGTGTTAAGCTTCCAATGGTATCGATTGCGTTGTTATTTTGCAGATAAAGTTATGTTAAACTTGGTCAATGTTTTGTTCTTCTTAAGATGTGTTAAGGTATGGCCATCCGTCTTAACAAAGAGTATAGTGTCCCGCAGATACTGGGTTGTGGAGGTCAGATAGGCAGTCGCTCTATGTAAAATTCTGGTATTCAGCTATTTCCGATGAGACTGGAAGGCGACTTCAACATAGTTGGGGAAAAGCTAGTCAGATGATGATCTTAATCATCATCATGTTCTGCCCGGTTTATTTTGGTCACATGCAATGCACTCGTTAACGAATCAGATCTATGCTTCCATGTGTTGACTAGCGACGTATTGGTTGCTGTAAGCTAAGCTTGTCAAAGTCTACTGTTGAGCATATGCCGCTGTCCAGTTGCCACAAAAGTCTATGAAAAAACAAGTTGTTTTCAATTATTCCATTCCCTTAGCCTAAGTTAGCGTAAGTTCAAGCAGCTTTTTGCGCGGTAAGTAAAATCGATTAGAAAAATCTTCTTTCTAGCAAAATCGTTGCAATATACTTTCATTTCTTCAGTGAACGGGAAAAGATTGACTGAAGGATTTTCTTTTTTTTTTTAAAACGTTGCTTCACACTAGGAATTTCTCCTGTATCGTGGGTACGTTTACAAACATTTAAACTTACATAGACAAACAGCCAGACCCGGAACAACTACTTGTAGGTCATACAAATATTTGTTCCGTGCGGGAATCGAACCCGCGACACGTAGCGCAGCAGTCAATCGCTTAACCACTGCGCAAACCGTGCCAACTAATTGCGTCTCCTAATTAACAACTTTGCATCCGCTTCCCAGTAAACTAACATTTAGTATTAATATTACCAGCAACTTTATAGGAAAATACTATATTTAACAGAACAACATAGTATGGCACTCTTATTCCCCACATATGCCATTTAAAAGCTAAAGTGTTCTTAACCTAAAACGACCTACGCAGTTCGAAGGACCAAGAATAAACTCAAGCACCTAATCCTGGTCTTTATAAATTCTAAACACTAAGCTAAAGCCTATTTGACAAATACTTATTTCTGTATTAAACTTCAAGTACGAATTTTCTTCGGGAACACTTAGAAATGCTTTGAAAGCATAAGGGTGCTCGTATCTAAGCAGAATTCATGAGAACACTTATATATTAAGCATCTACCCTGCATTGGCATTCGGTGAATATCATCGTACTTTTGTCTAAACTAGCTTTTATAATGAAACCACTTCGTTGGCAAGAATTCAAAATCTTTTGTGTGTTTTGAAATTAATAAGTACACTTTAACTTGTTTGTGAATCTATTTTTCTATAGCCTTGCTATCCTTCAATCCGAGACACGGGAGTATCACACCACCAACTTCCAAACCCTGGGCTGTTACGAAGAGATTCCTAATAGAAACACCCAATAATATTAGGGGTTAAAATATGAAATTGCCGATTAGTACTGAAAAATTGAAATTAGTTTTTTTATTTTTCATAATAATTACCATTATTATCTATACATTGCTGCCATCTAATAGGAAGGTCATTTATGCCTTTGCGATAGAACTCTCGTGATGTAGATACGAGAAACTGTGTGAAAGCATTTTGTACTGCCTCCTGAGAAGAAAACTTTTTATCACGTAAAAAATTGTCCAAATCACGAAAAAAATGGTAGTCCGTTGGAGCAAGGTCTGGCGAATACGGAGGGTGACGAATGGTTTCTAATTGCAGTTCCTGTAGAGTTAAAGCGGTTTCTCGTGCTGTATGAGGTCTCGCGTTAACATGGAGCAATAATGGTGAAGATCGATTCATGAGTCGGGGCTGTTTCACTGCTAGTTTTTCTATCATTGTTCGGTGCGTTCATTAGCAGTCCCCTCTCCAAACGCAACATTGATATTGCGAGCTGTTTCTGCCGCGTTAGTTCCGCGTCGGAACTCGTATTTTCGAATTATCCATCTTTCTTGTCTAAGCTAAATAAAAAAAAAACAATTGAACGTCGATAATCAAATATTGTACATTTTTTAAAAGAAGATCTTCATAGGTGACATAAGAAAAAAGTTTCACTCAAAAATCTCAAACCATGAAGGTTCTATGTCAATTCGAAGTACCGTTTACAATAAAACGGAAATTTCATACTTTAACCCCTATTACTTCGCTTTCCTTTGTTAAACCGTTGGTCCTGCGCCTGATCTCTTTCCGGTCGAGTCAAGTTGCGGTCCCATCGGACTATGAGAGAGAGGGAAGAGAGAGTGCATTTGTGTCTGCGCACACACTTGTGCACTATAATATCTCACGCGCCGAAGGCTGGTCTCCACAGAGATTGGTCGCCATGGCTGAAATTCGGTCTGGAAGACTATATATACGATACAATTGAAATTTCGTGGGTATTTCAAAGATTAAGAGCTCGCTTCTCATGATTTTAAAATCACTTGCTTGTTTAAATCTGTTTGTCTCTTCAGCGTATGAGAAGAAGTTTTTGTCGGACTCATTATAATATTTTTGGTATCAGAAATTATAATATCGGTATTTATCGAATATTTTCATTAATGTCATACATGCTTCGGCTAGTGGATTAAATTGTTTTTCCGAGAATAATTTCATTAAGTAATAAATTGGGAGGCTTATATTCTACAGAGGATATTAGCCTGGTATTAATATTTTGATGAAGTTTGTAATAGCGTCTACGGGCAGGAATTCACATAATTTACATGCCTACCTACTTAATTATATTGTTGGTGTTCGTTGTTATCATTCACAGCCCGAATGCACCAACTGCTGAGCAAAGGACTGCCTTTACCTGCGCTATATCTTTATTTTGTGTAATACGTATCGGCAGTAGGCTCCATAGATTTTACACAATTCTAAGTGTCATCATTAATAGGCTAGGGACCTGTATGATAGAAACATGACGCATGATTACTTATACAATATTCTTTTATAGAATATTGTATATTTCTCTTTTTTTTTTCTTTTAACTTTCTTTTTAAATTAATTTAGCCCTTGCGCAGTTAACGTTTGCTAATAGCTTGTTTTTATTATATAATATAGTAATCTGTACAAAATGTTGTGGGTAGTATATTTGTTAAGCTTAATTTTAAGACAACACTGTTTATGCTTAATATACTACTGTTTGATGTAATAAATAAATAATTCGACTACCTGACTCACTTATCCTTTATACATAACATAGGCACATAAAAAACGACTGAATAAAAAGCTATAAACCATCTTTTATAGACGTTCTTTGTAATGAAAGTCTTAGAACAATTTTTTTCTGTTAAAGTCTTTATTTTAGGCTATCACATTTGATTCCTTGTTCATTCACTATTATAGAATGAAATTGAAAGGAGATAGGTACAGGCCGTTCACAGTTATTTTACATCTGACTGCAGCAACTTAATAGCAGCCTTATTGTGCCCAGAATAAAGATCAAAATGATTTTGACATGCTTGTCAATGGCAGCAACCCAACAACAACCTTATTAGAATGAGATTAAAGATCACTGTGATTTGGACAGTGATGCAAAATTAGAGGTAAAATAGCAGTTATTTTACCTGTATGAATTACAGCCTGTATAAATAAGGTATGATGAGATGATTCTTTAAGAGGATACATTGAAAGAAACTTTACTTTGATCGAAAATGATCGATGAGTTTACTGTTAGAGAAGCTCTTGAAAATGTTACTGTGTACCAATTTCCCAGTACTTCTACACAGTTTTGTTAAGAATATAGTCCAATAAAGACGAGTCAGGGACCCGTGGCTAAATAATAACAGACACACTGGTCGATCGATCAGGTTAAGCCACGCTTGCCGCGGTTAGTCTGTGGATGGGTCACCATCTTTACATACCGAGACCTCTCCGTGCCTCCGAAACCGTTGGTACCGGCTGTCATTCGCGGATTTTTGACAGTCGTTATGGGTAGTCAGAAGCCCGAAAGTCTGACAACCAGTCTTACCAATGGCTATCGTATAACTGGGTTGTGGAAGTGAGATAGGCAATCGCTCTATGTAAAATACTGGTATTCAGCTGAATCCGGTTAGACTGGAAGCCGACCCCAACATAGTTGGGAAAAGTCTCGGCAGATGATGAAAGACGAGTCTTAGGTTATATTTAGGTATTATTACCACAATAATGTCTCCCAGGACCTTATAAGTAGTTAACAGGTACTTTAATCTTTATTAAGACTTCATCTTAAACTGACCACAATTACCACCAAGCTCAAAAAACTGAGATCACAACAAACACATACACAAAAAACACACACAAACAAATACACACAAATATACTTTATGTATATATTAATAGTATAATGTAATGGTACACCACAGACTACCTACTATATTTTGTCTCTCCTTAATTTTTAATCCATCCAAAGGTTGTCTTTAAAAGATCGCTCTTAACGATAAGACCGCCCATTGTGTCACCCGTTGTAAAATTGTATATATTTATGTTCTGTAATTTGTATGGTGTACAATAAAGAGTACTCTATTCTTCTATTCTATTCTAACACAAAAACAATGTTCGCAAGCAAGTAATATTTTAAGGTTTCCTTACCATAACCTTTAAACTTTGCTTCGAGTTTTTTTAACTCGTGTAAGAATTACTTCTATTAATAACACAAGTCGCGAAAAGGTTGTCGGCTCCTTCCACCTTCCTGTCTAACTTCAGCCACTAAGGACCAGAAAAACAAAAAAGATATTGTCTTTAATTGTCGTTAATTGCCTCGTTGGTTTAATGGTTGCGGTACTGCTGAGCATGATTTGATAAATGATTTGATTAGATTTTTTGGGTTTCTCTATCTGGAATTTCCCAGTAGCAGCTCGGAGCCAAGGTTTGTGCCCGTATGATGGCACATCAACTATTGCCTACTTTAGACTTAAAGAAAACTGGCAAAATGTGGGTATACCATCGACGTCTCCCTAACCCTTTAGGGAGAATACAGGCGTCATGTAATGTTATGTCTTTTATTAGACAATTTCTTCTACAAAATATTCTACCCTTGCCATTGGTAAATAGTGTTTCTCGACAAAGACTCAACAACATTACCAATCAGCCTTGCAGTAAGAAAGTCGCGTGTGGTGTGAACAACGATTAATGCAGGGGGCGACACTGTAGCGCAATCAGGGCACCAATTGGCGGCCAGCCAGAAACTGACAAACCTAGATGGAGTCGAGATAACGGAAGAGAAATAACTTAGGACGTGAGGTTCCAGACTGCCGCTGGAAACGCTTTTTTTGGGTAACTTTGCAGTGCTAAATATACCTGCTTAGTTTTAATATTGTACCGAGTTACAACAAGGGCCTCGTGGCTAGATGATAACCGCCACGCGGGTCGATCGAAGCTTAAGATGCACTTGCCGCGGTCGGTTCGTGGATGGGTGACCTTCCATTAAATATCGATACCCCTTCGTACTTATGAAAGCACCCTATACTGTTGGTCCTGGCTGTCATTCATAGATATTTGACAGTCGTTACGAGTACTCAAGAGACCAAAAAGTCTGACAACCAGTCTTACCTAGGGTAAGATACCCAGAGTAACTAGGTTGGCAGTCGCTCCATGGTACTGGTACTCAGCTGCGGTTAGATTGGAAGCCGACGCGAACGTAGTTAAAAAATTTAAAATTATTTGTCTTTGCAAGTTATATAATTTTTAGTTTTTAATGTTTTGACATTTTTATAACATTTTACGATTTGACAATTTAGTATTTGACATTTTATTTTTAAATTATTCTGACATTTTTATAATTTATTGATAATTTTAATTATTATTAGGTATTATTATTTATGAATATTTTAATTTAATTAGTCACAATTTTATTTTAGTTTTTATCGGTTTATAATTTTATAAGTAATTTAAATGTATGTTTTTAAGATAATTATGGACTGCAGTTGTCTGAGATAAATAAATGATTATTAATATTATAGTTGGGTAAAGGCTAGGCAGATTGATACGAGAGCCCGTTAGAGAGAGCTCTAATGTGCTAAACCCTGGCAGGAATGCATCATGAGTGTGTTTAATGACGTATAGTCACAGATACCTAAACAAAATGTTGGTAAATATTATGCTAGTTCCGTCCTAAATAGGTGACCCGCAGCGCTAATCGAATATCATCAACTAGCTTTTTCCCGCAACCTCGTTCGCATGGAGGTTGTAAGGCACCACAATATAATAAAAAAAACCGGCCAAGTGCGAGTCAGACTCGCGCACGAAGGGTTCACGGAACCCTTCGTGCGCGAGAGAAGTACCATTATCTATAAAAATCACGTCTGTTGTATGGGAGCCCCCCTTAAATATTTATTTAATTTTAATTTTATTATTTATTATTAAAGTAAAAATACAACTGAGTATTTTGTGAATATTTCAAGTGCCTACCTGTGGCCATTATTGATATCGAGCAAAAAAGGGCAAAAACATCGCTTTTGTTGTATGGGAGCCCCCCTTAAATATTTTTTTTTTTGTTTTTAGTATTTGTTGTTATAATGGCAACAGATATACATAATTTGTGAAAATTTCAACTGTCGAGCCATCGTGGTTCTTGAGATACAGCCTGGTGACAGACAGACGGACGGACAGACAGAGAAATCTTAGTAATAGGGTCCCGTTTTTACCCTTTGGGTACGGAACCCTAAAAATACAGCCCATGTTACCGCTCATAATGTAGCTTTCTACATTTACAAAGAGATTGTGAAATCATTGACCATACATTAACAGAAAGTATATTTTTAACAATTTTATTCACCTTCATATTATTTAGTACTCTGATCTAAGTTAATTGTTACTTAAAATAATAGTTTGTATTAAAACATGTTCGATGATTTCACAATCTGTTTTTGTAAATGTTAATAAAGCTTGATACGTGTAATAATTTTTTAAATCAGTTTATTTTTTGAGTTTATCGATTACAAACAAACACAAAAAATTAAATCTTTTCTCTTTATAATTATTAGTTCAGATATTCTATAAATTTTTTTTTCAGGAGTTGGTAAGGCACTACATAACAGTCAATAAAATCAGATTCCGATTCATTTTCTGGTGATTGTAGTATGGATGAACGCACAGTGTCATATTCAGGTATTTATAAAAAGAATATCTAATTAGTTTCAGTACCTAACATACTCGTAGAATGGTCCCCTAACAAACAAATTGACCGCAATGCAAATTTAGAAAAGGGTTAGGTACTACCAACAAAAGTAACCTAAAAAAAATCTCTTTGAAGTACATATTTGTCCTTCAATATTTACATACCTGGAAGAACAACATGTATCAAAAGTAGAATCCCCTTAAAACAGAAGGGGAGTAAATTTCCGGGGTTACTAGGGCCGTATTTACCGTGTAATGGTCACATCTATCACATCCTTTTCTGTATACGGAACCCGGTAATTTTCCAGCCCTTTTACCATAAAATATGTGTTCCCATTGGTCCATTCTTGTTTGACATTTTTATCGGTTTTGAGTGTTACATGAATTTTATGGGCGTGTGAAGACTATTAGTTGAAGAAGCATGAAAGTCTTGGCAAATTAATGTTTCGTTTCTGCTTCTTCAAAAGTGTTTTGGAAGAATCATGTCTCCGTAAACGATGGAATACTGTTTTTGTATTTTAATTCGACTGGTTTTCTTCTATATATGTTTGTGCATTTGCAGTAAATAAGTAGGGATCTCAGTAGGAACCACCGTTCGTTTTTTATAAGATTTTTTTTCCTTATTATGTAAATGTCTTGATTGCGCTGTGGTCCTGTGCGCCCCTCATGCACGAGGTTGTGGTTTCAAATCCGGCCAAGTACCTATGTGACTTTTCAATCCATAATGTACTTTCTGAGTCTATCTTGGACATTACTGACATCGCTGAAGGAAAACATCGTGTGGAAATCTTAGGACTTCTGCTTGCATTCAAAGCGGCTTAGGAGCGGCAAAAACGACGCAGCCGCAGGGAAAAGAGCTTTTGCCGCCCCTGCCGCCGCATATCATCGTGATGATATAGTTAATATCGTAATCGCCAATCCGTCTTGAGCAAGCAAGGTAATCAATGCGATGTAATGTGTGTGTGGGGCGGTTCCAACAGTATCTTAAGCATGGTTGCGAGTCGGCTGGACTGTGTATTCTGTGCTGTGGGATATCGCAACGGTGATCAACCGTTATTTCTTGTGTTGTTTTTCTTGTTTTTTTTTAGTGTTGTGCTTACTAACATAGTCGTAAGTTTTACTAACAATCTTGTTGAGTCTTGGTTACTTTAATAAAGAAAAAATTCTATTCTATTCTAATGCTCGTGGCTTATTTGTATGGAAAGATGTCTTTGCCCTTCAGTGAGACAATAATAGGCTGCAATAACAATTATGTAAAATTATATAATTATAAATTCATCAACAAAACAAAAGAAACATTGCGATCGTAAGTCCGTGTTGATATTAACCAGTCAGGTTTTCTTAAAGTGTTACAAAGTGGATGTTTGGCTCAGCTCCAAATGTTACGGTTCTATCCACCAAGTCTACACCCGCTCCAATGTGTACACTTAAGTTTAAGCTTTAATTAACTTAGTTTCTTACTTAAAGGACTTTTAGCAAATTTTTAGAAATTGTTATTATGATAAGAAGGTGTGTTGCATTGCAAATTCTACTAATATTATAAACGAGAAAGTTTGTATGGATGGATGGATGTTTGTTACTCTTTCACGCAAAAACTACTGAACAGATTTTGATGAAATTCAGCACACAGATGGTTTATAACCAGGATTAACATATGGAATACTTTTTATGCCGATATTCCCACGGAAGCGAAACTTATGCGGGTGAAATCGCAGGGCGCAGCTAGTTAGGGAATAAAAACAATGTGTTTAGTCTAACGTAACATCACACCTGCAATACCTGAGAGTTAGGCAGGGTGTACCTACTGTTCACCCCCATTTCGCCAGTTAAATTTAAGTCCCACGTAATAGGAGGCAAGCTTATTGCTATTATCCAATAACACTTTGCCCGACCTGAGTATCGAACCCAGTAGGACCTCATGCTCAGCAGTAACGTTTGCAACTAGACCAGCGAGGCAGTGGTTAATATATTATGTAAGACAACTAAGTGAAAAGGTGTTGTCTTTTATTAGATTAAGTAGTACCTAGGACGGCGTTTGCAGCTGCTCAATGAAGTAGATATTACGTTGTTTGGATAAAATATTGAGGCTTTTTTAATGCTCTGTTGTTGTTATTTTAAAGTAAAAACTCTTTCGATCTATGGCAGATAGTATGGGTTCGCGTCGCCGACATGCTTATGTTAAAAGTATATCCGTAACTAAGTATATACAAGGTTATTTTTAAAACAGTAACGACCTCGCAAGACTGTATTAGTAACATCATAAACAACAACTTTTGCTCTATAATTTTTACAAGACTTAATAAATTTACCAAAACGAATGTAAAGTTTTTGTCATAATAACACTTTTAAGATCTGTATTTTGTACCGACCCTGCCTTACTTTATTTTGGTACCGCATGGAGTTTTTTCACATTTAGAGCGATCAATATTTAAATATTTTTAATTATATTATGAAAAAAAAAAAGAATAATTAAGGGCTGATTTTCCAACGCCAGATAAGTTTATTGGAGGAATAATTTTGAGTTTTTGACGGTTCTTGCATACATAAACTATCAGACGTCAATTTTATGCCACGAATAAAAATGTATCGCTCGATTGAAAAATCAGCCGTTAACTCACAAACAAAAGTTGTTATATATGTTGTGAGTATTATAGTCCCGCGAGGTTGTTAGTGTTTTACAAATAACCCTGTATAATTTTAAGTTTTCACTTCTTTCAGCTGTCTGGATAACTGCCCAATACGCCCATGTTTACCTTTTCTTTATTTATTTTTAGTACCAACCTAGGTTAGGTCTCAGACCATACAGTGAGATACAGTCACATGGTATACAGTGATTCTCTTTAATTTTTTCTAAAGTGGGTAAAAATATAAACGAAAGAGAAGTTGGTACATTATATACACTGATGTTAAAACATATTAACAGAAAGCAGGTAACATTAAATTATAATTACAGTACCTAGTAAAAACAAGTGTTTAAGGACCCTGAAGGGCTGAGGTCACTGTCCTTGATCCGTGTTTCTAACGGTCTAATCCTTTGGTTAGCGACTCAGCCCGCCTCCCCAACGGTTTGTTTAGGACTCCCTTTATTAATTAACTAAATGACGACCAACTTTACAGAAATACTTACAGGTAATAGAATCTATACTAATATTATAAATGCGAAAGTATACTATGTCTGTCAGTCTATTTCTTTTTCACTGAACCGATCGTTATGAAACTTAAAAGACAAGTCACCTGAGCTATGAAGAAGGATATAATTAGGCTACTTAGGCTGCTTTTTCACCAGAGATGTGCTATGCAGCTATGCTGCGAGGATGTGAAAGCTAAGCTACGAAACTATGCGATCGTTTCCACTAATGCTAAGCTGTGTAGCGGAGCGAGTAAGATGTGCTATGAAGATGCGCCGCCGCGAGGTAGCTGTGTGAGGAAGATACACAGCTCGAGCTATGCGATGCATCGATAGTAAGGAAGGCACGGGGAGTACTCTGCTCTGCACACAGCTACACCACTCGTGACCATCCATAGCACGCATCCATAGCACGTATCCCTAGCACGCATCCATAGCACACATCCATAGCACGCATCCATAGCACGCATCGTAGCATAGCACATCTCTGGTGGAAAAGCCCCCTTATCATTCTGGATATCACATCGTATAACAACACGCCTGAAATCCCCGAAGGGCTAGCCAGAGGTGTACCTATAGTAACACCCACATTTAGCCAGTTATCATTGTCCATGTAATACGGGGCGAGCCTAATGCCATTAACCGGGCACAAATCCAAACTGAGAAATTCCAGATGAAAAAACCCAATAGCACTGTTCCCGCCCTGGGAATCGAGCCCAGGACCGCAGGCTTAGTAGTAGCGCTTTGAACCACGAGACCAACGAGGCATCCTGGATATCTGTATAAAGAATGGTGAAATGTATTACAGGGTGGCAGGGACATCGACTCACAACCTGTAACCATGAATTAAGCACATAATTTTAGACCTCCTAGTGTAGAAATTTTCTACACTAGGAGGAAAAAAAAATCTTCTGTTTCATAGGAAAATGCAATACCTACGCGGTCAAAATGTATAGAACAGCTAGCTTTTTTTTTAATAACCGATGAAATCTATCGACGTGAGGGTGTTTAGAATCATGTGCTGGATCCATGGTAACAAGTTGCGCGTCGATGTCCCTGCCACACTGTATACGCGCAGATGAAGAAGCGGGCAAGAACTAGTATTTTAATCAATGAAATAAATTTACGAACTCAACAACGCCACCTACGTTTATTTCGCAGAAATGTTAATTAACTAAACATTTCGACAACTTTGTTAAAGACCTCAAATAATGGAACTTCCCAAGAATATTGAATTACCGTTCTACTTCCACGCCAAAGTACTTGATATTTACTTGTACACAATCAACCGCGTCCCAGTTGCTAACTTCAATCTAACACCCGCAAGAAAAGGTCGTAGGTATAATAAAAGCTAAAGTTCGGGAATTGACAAAAATATGATTCTAGACAAGAAATCCACTTATTACCACTTTATTGAATTTCCCGACATTTCACCTCGCGGAGAAAATGCCAACGGAAAATCTTTTCCTCCCCTGTAACGATATTATTCACATAAAAAAAGGTTTTTTGGGGAGAATTGACTTAACACGAAAGTTATACAGCTACGGAACCTTCAGGTTGCGGTATCTTATCAGTGACTGAATTCAATTCCACAAATCCTTGTGATAAGAAGATTATAAGATATTTTCTTCCATTGATGTTCGTGCTGACCCGGGATTGTAAAGAAATGACTTTAATTTATTAGTTGGATTACCTATCGAATTTACTTACTTTATTTAGTTGCATTACTTACCGAATATCTGACAACCAGTCTTACCAAGGGGTAGCATATTGCCCAGTGACTGAGTTGTGGAGGTCAGATAGGTAGTCACTCCATGTAAAATACTCGTATTCAGCTGCATCCGGTTAGACTGAAAGCCGACCCCTACATAGCTGGGAAAAGGCTAGCCAGATGATGACTTATAAATTCGGGTGACCACTGAAAATCAGCACTGTGCTGTGGGTCCCCCATAGCACAGCATCATGCTGAGTGGAAGCCTTCTTGCCACAGTCACGGAGTACAGCTGGCGACTATTTTGTTTTATGTTTTTTATTCGAGTGATCTTTTATTTTTGTATGCACGTGATTCTGTGACAAATAAATCTTCTTTCTTTTTATAATCTGAAAGAAATAGTAAAGTACTATAAACCATTGGTACTTACTTGATGTTCGCAATGGTGATGATAAAGACCACACTCAGCGATTAGGTTCGCGATTCTAAGGACCAAAAAATTAGCAACGCATTTTGATTACAAAATGGACGATGTTGAACAAATACAAAACCTACCCACTTAATGCAAGGTCCACTTTACAAAAATTAATAAAAGGAGGTGGGTACAAGACCTTTAATAAATTAAGAAAGTCAGACCATTAGCGCCTTTAAAAAGTTTAATTGACCTTACAATAATATCTTTTGTTTGAAGTAAAACAACCTTGGCTCCCTCTTAGGACCCGATTTCAGGGGCCCACAAAAAGAGCTTCCTCGGGTCAAATTTTTTCATTGTTTCCTCAATGATTATAAAAAAAACTGTATAAAAAGTACTTACTCGTATTTGCTTTTAACCACTCTCATCGTAATTTAAGTTTGTCATTTGGAAATATTCATATTTGGAAAATAACAGCTGGAAGGCCAGGCGATGATGATGATTTCAACATATTCCGACTTCTAGAACGTATGATTATAAATCTCTTCATCAGTTGTAGATGTTGTTATGATGGCGGGGTTTAAGAACCCACTTATTAACAATAAGGTTGCATGTATTTGACCTGTAGTAAGATATTATCAGGTTCTATAAAGCTACATAATCAGCCTATAATGTTCCCACTGCTGGGACGCAGGCCTCATCTTTCTGAGAGGGAGTGGGCTATAATATACATCACGAGCCCAGGGCAGGTAGGTAGATGTCACATATTATCTTCGATTTTTTTGGTTCTAGGACATGTCGGTTTCCTCACGATGTTTTCATTAAGCGTTTTGAGAGCAGTGGTGATGAAATAATTTACACAAAGTAAAGCGCCTGCCTGGGTTCGAACCCACGACCTAAAGCTCGTAAGTCGGGTCGTTACCACTGGGCCACCGGCTCAAACTATAAAGCTGCTACTGTAAGAAATAGAGACACATTTTTTTAATACAATAAATAAACGAATCAATACTTACTACTCTATATTCTATGAATAGATATTGTAAGACGCAAAAAACATATGAGCGCCATTCCAATCGAGTAACATGTGAAAATGGAACGAAGTAGAAGTCGTTATTTAATTAATACATTCCTCAGGTCACACACGAGATATTTTCAATTCATTTAGCTTCTCTTTATATTCAAGAGATTTATCGTGTGTGCTTACATACCTACATCCCTTACTCATTTGAATATTCGAAGTAGAAAGTATTATAATTATGTAAATGATTACGTGTTGTCAAAGAAAACGCCAACTGCCAAAAGCATGCACGGAACATTTTTTTATTAATTCCCCGATATTCATCACTGGGTACATTTTGTACCAAACAATGGAGGATAGCTACGTACGCAAGTGAAATAACTGGGACGAGATTACGAAGTACAAAAGCATTTTCCTCAAACGCACCCAATTCCGGAACAATAGCTAAGATAAATGGGGAGGCTCCCAACACGCCCGAGCTCCCAAGCTCCCAAGTTTCCTTGTTTTTCCTCAATGTCTCCCACCTGGGCAGCGGTCCCCAAACTTAATATTTATGACGTCACAGATAAAGGTATCAATGGCCAATCAATTGCTAATGATGACTATAGATTCTTACTTACGATGGATAATGGCATTCTGTAAGTTTTGCATTGGAAATTAGAATTCGGGCTTGTTTTTTCGATTTGGTTAGATGTTTTTGTTAATGATTGGTGTGTTATGGCAAAACGAAAGAAAAAAGATCGCTATTCTTTGTGAGGTAAGTGTAATTATTTGAGATCAACAAGCACCGAAGCAGAAACTATAGAACAACATCTGCTGCGATCCTTACATACATACTCCTTTTGTTTCGTTCATTTCTTTTTATTGCCTGTCATAATGTAAAACGATTCTCTTGCAGTGCCTAATACCTTTCTAAAGTTTTAGGTTGGTTACCAAAATGACGTCTCATTTTTTTCCAAATCCCCAATCCATTAATCCTTCATTAATCTTAAGTGTGTCTCTATGTACCTGCCGATCTTAATATTTTATTCATTTATTTAATGTTATTCAATTTTAGAATTTTTACTTATATTTTATTCTTAACAATTTTACCAATGTTATTAATGTCAAAGAATAATCAATTTTACCTTTACTAAACCAATTTCATAATTTCTAGTCCACATTTCATCAATTTTTGTTTCGTTTTAATGTACATAGTTTTAGCGCTGGTACCAATTTTCAATATTAGCGATTATTACTAAGTAAGTTAGGAGGGGCTTGTGGCTAAGTAATAACAGCCGCATAGGTTGATCGATCAGGTTAAGCTACGCTTGCAGTGGTTGGTTCGTGGATGGGTGACCAGCTTTACATACCAATACCCCTCCGTGCCTCGGAAAGCACGTTAAGCCGTTGGTCAGTCATATGTGAATCTTTGACAGTCGTTACGCTTCGTCAGAAGCCCGAAAATCTGGCAACCAGTCTTATCAAGGGGTATCGTATTACCCAGTAATTGGGTTGTGGAAGTCAGATAAGTCGCTCCAAGTAAAATACTGGGGTTAGACTGGAAGCCGACCCCAATATAGTTGGGAAAAGGCTTCGCAGATGATAATCAGTTTGTATCAGTGCAATCAATTGTTGAGGAACATAATAAAACAAATCAATAAAACGCTGATCTAGGCTATCAGCCAGATACCATTCGTTGAAGAGAAAACTAGAAACATATTGCAACAACAGCGGAAAAAGATTTACGATGTATAGCACTCCACATTTTTCCTCCTGAAAGCCAGAATCTGTAGCAGTCACAAAGAAAAGCGCTGAGCTGTGATTCCCAGTGTTTCGGGGAAACTAGACTTGCTTCGAACATGCCTAGAATTTAATCAGGATGAAATAAAGGGGCTAAGGCTAGGCGAATTTATTTACTAGGTGAAGCAAAAGTATTACTCAACAGATATAATGTCTATGGTAGTAAATTAAATGTGTGAGAGAAGAATGGGATTTTTTACATAGCAGCTTGGCGAAAATTGAAGATATATCTGGTATGGAAATAATTTAAGTATTCATTTATATGAATAATAGATAGGCAGTCGCTCCATGTAAAATACTGGAATTCAGCTGCATCCGGTTAGACTGGAAGCCGACCCCAACATAGCTGGGAAAAGGCTACGCAGATGATGATTTATATGAATAATATTTCATTTGCTTTACTTCACGTTTAGCTGTATCTAAGCACAATTATCATTATCATTAAAACATGCTAAATTCACGATTTCATTTTCGTTCTTTAGAGCAAAACATGTTGTATTATTATAATATTACTAGCTGCGCCCCGCGGTTTCACCCGCATAAGTTTCGATTCCGTGGAAATTTCTTGATAAAAAGTATCCTATATGTTAATCCTGATTATAAACCATCTGTGTGCCAAATTTCATTCAAATCCGTTCTGTAGTTTTCGCGTGAAATAGTACCAAACATCCATCCATCCATCCATCCATCCATATAAACTTTCAGGTTTATACTATTAGTAGGATTTATTTTTGGCCTGTGTTGTCCCACTGCAGGGCAAAGGCCTCCCTTTCCCTTTACCACTTCTCTTTGTTTTGACAGTTCTGTCTGAAGG
The DNA here is from genome assembly GCA_947507525.1 of Apamea epomidion. Lineage (NCBI taxonomy): Eukaryota > Metazoa > Arthropoda > Insecta > Lepidoptera > Noctuidae > Apamea > Apamea epomidion. The sequence continues at coordinate 6,395,153 of OX382234.1, forward strand.
CGTCAAGCTCGTTCCGCCATCTTCTCCTGGGTCTGCCTCGATATCACCGGACGTTTTGTGGGACTCATATTTGGCCCATGAATCATTCGACATGCGGCAAACGTGTCCGCTCCAGTACCACTTAAGCTAAGCCTCTTTTTGGGTGACGTCAGTGATAAAGTCTAACAAATGGTTTAACTATTTATATCTAAGACTTTAAAGGGATAAAAACTAGATGTTAGACTCCTACATTTTCTTTTTAGTTTTAGTAGACCAGGCGTAGCAAAGAAGTTAAAAGTTCTTGAAGTGGGTAATTAAAACTTTTATGTAAAGGCTCGAAGAAAAGACTTCCAAGAACTGTAGCGCAGTTTCTACTCAATTCAATTAATATTTCAATAAATAATATTTCAGTAATTTCTAGCTCGAGGTTTTCAACGAAATGCACATTTTTTAATTAAGTAAGTCTTCCTTTGATATTGAATTAACAGAACCATTTTGTAGTAAAAGCAATAATTAATTAAGCAAACACGCCGACGCGACGGCTCTCCTGATGAAAAGTGGTTATCATGCAGCAAGGTTGCGAATCTGCTAACGTTTGAAATGAAATGTAGAAACTCGTGCGACAATTTTCTCACTATGTTATTGTGTGTATGACTTAAATTCATCCTTCATTATTTGTTAACTAAAGTATAGTTAAGTAGTAAAATATAGAAAAACTTAATGCATCGCAAGTAAGACCAATATGGACCCGTATTGGTCCATTACTTGCAAAGTATTAAGTTTTTCTAAAGCTTTTATCTTGAACTAAAAAACAAATGATTGAATTAACACAATTCACCGTTAATTGTTCTTTGACACTTTTAATCAAGTCACGAAATAAATCACTGAACAAAAGCCAGCACATCATTCATTACCAGTAATTATAAAGTAGTTAAAGAACTAGGAGCTATAACTTAAAAACTCACAACAAACAGGCAAACTTGTCTCCAAACTCGGACAAAGTCGGGCGAAGTTGAACGCAATGATTTCCACTGTAACACGATTTATTTGTTTGCCTGTAACGCTGCGTAATACGGAAAGTGGGACGCATTTGTTGAGCAAAAGAGAGTAAACTCCTTAAAGAAATCTAATTAAAAGCGAGAGACGCAAAATAATGAGAGTCCCGGATTTTCTATGTTGGTCTTTTGTGTGACTGAACCAAGGATATGTTATGTCGGGTATGATCGATAGATTAAGTAGATTATAATATTCTGTTTTTTTAAATGAACGATCTGTAGAAAAATTATAGATCTGGCAGTCTCATAGAATTTTTTGTAACGAAGTTCCTTATCGTACCCTAGACTCTGCACAATTGACGAATGAGAGTTATACAAAAAAAAAACAACATTTAGACCGTCAATAACATTTTTCTTACGTAACAAAAGTGTCATGACAGTCAAAATGTTAATTTTTTTTTATGTTAATGTTTCGCCAAGTGTGCAAAAACCGAAAGGATTTTCGATCCAACCAGGAGTCCTGCGAGACTTCTCGACTATTTTCTGTTTTCATAATTTTATCAAGAATCATTGAATCAGAGCGGTCAGGTGGGTAATTTGAAGGCGTCACATTTTCTTGAATTCAGTTCGTAATATATTCATATACGTTAGCTAAAAAAATATTAAGTACTCATGTTATAATTCTGTCATATCAATTTGTATTTTACTGTGTGTACATAAATAATAAAATAAATAAATAAGATTTGGCAGGTAAGTGACGGAATGTAAACGTTGGAATATCTTTTCGCAGAATTTCAATGACGTGTTTCCATTCAACCACATGCCAATATGTGTTACATGGAAACAAAAGCAAAACATGAAAAAGCAAACACCTTTTCACGTACAAAATAATAGAACTCACATTTTATGTGTAAACCGTGTGCTCCAAATTGATGTTATCAAAAACAAAGCACACATCATGTTCCCATACCTATATTATTAATAATTTTATGTCAAACAGTTTATAATGGAGCTTTTTCGTGCCAACATGTATAGCAAAATTCAAACGGTATCGATGTTAACGTCGAACAATGTCACAAATTCTCGATCGCAAATATTCTGGTTATTTGGTCCTATCGCCATTTCGAACCTGATCGGCAGACGCAATGTGGCATCCTGATAATTTGTAAGTAAAATTCCTGGTTTAGTGTCAGTTATTTGTATTGTGTTTATCATAGCACAAACAATACATAGTAAGTAAACTATGCAGTAAGAAATTCCATTGTAGGGGTATCCCTTGATATACTTTTCAGCATGATTACCAAAGGAATAATATCTCAAACATGTTCCATTTTAATAAACTTCGCTAAAGACGTGTTAAACCATATCACACACATTAATGTAACCTTTGAGACGTGTGGAGATGAAGAGAATTTAATCCGACGTACCAGGAGAGTAGAGTTACGAGAAGCTGGAGAAACCTCGGCTGTTCCTAATTAGTGCGAACCGTGGGTCGCTTGTTAACCTAGTTAGAAACGCCGCCGGCGGCCGCTCAACATCCACAGTTTCTTTCAAATACTTTTTGATTTAATGAATAGGTACCCCAGCTATAATTCCCTGAAATATTCCGAAAATATTCTCCAGGAAAATTTTGATACAATCTACAGGAACATTTTTTTCCATAGCGTGTGTTAATAACACGTTGTTCAAGTTTGATCCTTTTATGCCACGCGTGCGAGAAAACGTTATTTTTATCGTCGTAGATAATTGGCTTCGATCCACGCTTGACCTAAACTTCAATTCCCATTTGGTCGTATTAAACTTTTTTCAATATATCAATGTCTTTTTTTATCCTCTAAGTGTTTTTTTGCTTTCAGATGAGATAGTTATCTACGACCTAGAAAAGGTAATTTAATTCCAAATAAATCAACAGTAACGGAATTTTTGCTATAAAAAATAACAAACATTCTGTAGGTGTAGAAGACTAATGAACTCTGTAAAGCCTTTTCGGTGTAGGGTGAATTCGCGTACAAAATAAGTAACATATACGCGGCATCCGCGATGTGAAATGGGTTAAAACTGTCGCACGAATTTTGTTGATATACATTTTACTTGGTTGAAATAAATTACGTTAGTCGTTACTTTAGTCTGGGGGTTAAATATTATGTTACATTCATCTCTTTTACTCACCGTTGGTTTTTATATACATATTTTTTTCGCACATCAAATGAATTTCTGGAACATCCTGTCTTTGTATCGACGCCGCCGCCGCCACAAAAAGGGGTTACTTTTTTATAAAAGTGGAAGTTGACACGGAATTGAATAATGTTGTTCCGCATAAATTAACATCGGAGTCATGGCGTAAAGGAAAATTCTTTAATGAAATGAAAGAGCGTCGATGGAGTTAAAAAAATTCCCAGTATTTCGCGTAGTGAAAATTTATAAGGCTGGGGCGGGCAAAACATGTTATTTTTTATCATCGCTGTTCAAAATCAGATTTGGAAGGCTACGCCAACCCGTGTAAAGGATATTGTCTAGAACCCGCTCACAACAATTTTGCCGTATCACAAAGTAAACATATTTGTGCCACATAAAAATTCCAATACCTACTTATAAAGGACTAAGAAATCGATATAAATGAAAAAGTCGGGTCAGTTACACCATTTATAACTCAAGAACGACTGGACCGATTTTATGATCTTTGATTTGGTGGATTTGTATCCGCTCCGAATAGTAGAGTAACTATTGGAAAAAACCATGAAAAAATAATAATGAAGATAATTCAAGGCGGTACGAAGTTCTTCGGGTAAGCTAGTTATAAATATAAAAAAACTTCTGCTAAGTAATTTTTATTTCGAACCCAAGGATTTGAGGTACCTACAGGTGGTCATCTGTCCTCATACTCGTCCATTACACGAGATGGGGCTTATCATAGCCACAGATCAAAAACTGAAGAAAAATACTTTATAGTTTTAATACCTAGGTATTACCGTACTTAAAAATACATTTAGGTAACAGGCAGGTAACTAAGTTTTTAGTACGCTTTAAAAGTGTTGAAATCGTAAAATCCACCGGCGACATCGACTGTAATATCAGCCAAAGGTACCTTTTATACAACGAGAGCTACTTTTATATGACTTTTAAATTCTAACTCATAATGTTATCTTTTTGTATGGATATTTTAAAACACATTAGGAATAAGACGTCTGCTTAGCTTAAAAGTCAGGGAAAATAAATGTTTATTTATTTATTTTACTAGCTTCGGCCCGCGACTACCCACCTCATCGCATCACATCGCCTGCCCGGGCTAATAGATCATTTTCACTTAAGAGTACTTTCTGACTTTTATTATTTTTGTTCGGCTCCTAAGGGCTCTAGTGTGATTTTAAATAGCCTATAGCCTTCCTCAAAAATTGGGCTATCAAAAGCAAAAAGAATTTTTCAAATCCGACCGTCAGTTCCACATATTAGCGCGTTCAAATTAACAAAAAAAAAAAAAACAAAGAAACTCTTCAGCTTTATTGTTGGTATAGATTATTTATGTACTTACACATAGAAAGATACATAGAGAATCGACATAATATATGACTATTGAGTACAAAGGTGTGTGTTTTATTGTTTATCAAGTTTATTACCAACTGAAATGGTCCGTAAATTCGAATCACGAAGAAAGAAAGAAAGAAAATACGTTTATTACAACAAGAACAACACAACACACAACAACAACAACACAACACACAACAACAACACACCACGCAACAACACAACATTAACAACTGACTGTTAGGTACAACTGTCATTCTTTGACGTTTGTATGAAATCGCTATAACATGGTAACTGTCGCGTGTTAATTTGGTAAACGAAAAAAATAATTTCCCTGACGTGTATCCATGTTATGTTGATTCAATAATAACATTGTACTGTGATACAGGATGCTACATAATTATTACTATAAATTTTAATTAGCTACGTACTGTGTATCCTGTGCGCCTACCATCTATAAGCCTGGCTGACTATATTATATTATCATATATTTTGCTATAACTCGTAAAAGATACTCGTATAGAATGAAATTAATAATGTTGTTCCTGTAAAGGCGAACTCCACCAAACTTTTACGCCTAGAATAAGTTAAGACTTATTCTAGGTAAAAGTTTAAGAAATTCAAAATTTATTTATTCTGAGGATAAGTCCTCAGAATAAATTTTGTATTTTTGTCAGTTTTTCCATACTAGAACTGTTAGACGTCAATTTTAATCTACGGATAAAAGACAACTTATCTTTGGTAAAATAAGCCCTTGGTGGTTGTACAAGCATTTTTACACGTCAATATTTTAAATACTATATGAGGTCGGGGGTGTGTGGTACGTCGTTTCCCATCTAACTACTCTGAGAAGAAAGGCCGAAACAATCTCAGAAGCCACAGTCTCTTTTAAAGTCCAGATATAATCTTGGTCAGGTCATGTGAAGACCATGTAGATTGGTGTCTGAAATGGTCTCTTGAAGAAAGAACCACACAGGTTGAGTGGACATGTCCACTATGTCCAGTGAGTACACGCATTAGTCAGTAATAATGCAGCTCAACTCAGAACTTTAGGAGCCCAACGATTCGACAAACAATACCAAAGAAAGGACATTTGGGTAGGCCGCATAAATTACTTAAACTACACGACCATGAATAGAACTAATTAAGGAAAAACAATAAAATAAAAGAACTTTCACAATGTCCCAGTTAAAGTATTAAACGAACAAATTATTATACCTACTGCAGTTATAGCAACTTTAATCCTGAATTCCTATTTACCGACTTCACAAAAAGGAGGAGGTACTATGTTCGGATGTTTGTATGTTTTTTTTTTTTTCTACTAATATTATAAACGCGAAAGTTTGGATGGATGGATGTTTGTTACTCTTTCACGCAAAAACTACTGAACGGATTTGGATGGGCACGCAGATAGTTACTTTTTATCCTGATATTCCCAAGGGATTGAAACGTATGCGGGTGAAAACACAGGGGGAAAAACCCCTTACAAAGTCACCCTACAGAAAAAACAACGACCGTGTCGCCTTAATTTGAAAATATCAATTTCTTCGAAAGCTTTTAAAGAAAATCCTTTAAAACAACTTTTACGAGACCCCATTATTACCTTTCCTTTTAATTTATTTTCTTTACGGTAACCCACCTTTTCTGTGGCAATAACGTCTTCCTTCTCTAAATTGATACGGGAGTCGTGGGTATAGAAATCTTTTATGCTAACGTGAATGGGATGTATACAAGAAATCCTATAGGGAATCCTTGTTTGAGAGTATAAGAAGAGGAGCTTTAGAGTACCTACTAATGTTTTCGTTGAAATCGACGCAGATTTTGGTTAGAAAAAAAAAGAGTAGCTGGTTCTGCTGTTAATGAGTGTAATGTAGTCAATGAGTTTTTTGCTAGCGTTGGTGCAAACTTGACTAGTAAAATAATCCCGATATCGCTGACATCAGATTGAAACTCTGATGGTACCACTGCGGCGACATTTGTTTTACTTGAGACAGATTGTCATGAGGTCAGAGGTGTCATTGGCAATTTATAGTCAAGCAGTAGTACTGGACTTGACGGTATCTCTAGCCAACTGCTAAAATTGATCCAAGAGTACATTGTACCCCCTCTGACAGATCTCTTTAACAACTGCTTTAACCTTGGCGTATTTCCTGATGCTTTCAAGCAATCGGTAGTGGTACCCATTCATAAGAGTGGCAAGAGAGACTGTGTCAATAATTACCGTCTGATATCTTTACTACGCTCGCTATCAAAGGCATTAGAGAAGAATATTAATAAAAAGCTCGTAAAATTTTTAGAATCTAAAAATTTACTTTCTGATGCACAATACGGCTTTAGGCTGGGTAGATCAACTGGTGATGCCATACATACATTTACCTATTTTGTTACGAGAAAGCTTGATGACAAAAGAAAATGCCTAACAATATTCTTAGACCTTGCAAAAGCCTTTGATACAGTCTCTCTCTCCAAGCTTCTGGCGAAGCTTGAGGGCCTCGGTATCAGAGACAAACAACTTTTGTTATTTCGTAGCTACCAGTCGGGTCGTACGCAGCGGGTAAGAATAGGTGACATATTGAGCACGGAGTGTCCTGTTAACTTTGGAGTCCCTTAGGGTAGTATTTTAGGCCCTTTGCTATTTATATGCTACATTACTGAACTGAGTCAACTCGATCTTATAAATTGTAAAATAATTTCTTACGCTGATGACACAACTCTCACTTTTTTTTAGTGAGTCATGAACAAACGTATTTAAATACGCTCAAGAAGGCCTCAATAGGGTATGTCATTGGTTAGCTAACAACTCACTAACATTAAATTCAACTAAAACTAATTATATCACTTTTTCCTTACGAAAATCTGTGACTTCATCACACGAAATCATAGCACATTCATGTAATTTAATTGTTAGCTCAAAATGTATCTGTCAAAATATTCAGAAAGTTAAATCTACAAAATATTTATGGGTAACCATTAATGAAAATCTATGTTTTTCTGAACACATAAGTAATGCTGCTAAGAGAGTTCGCAAATTAACATATACACATATATTAAAACAGCTCAGACATGTAGCGGACTCCAAAGTTATGAGAATGTTCTATCTGGCCTACTGTTAATCTGTCCTTGCCTTCTGTATTTCTTCCTGGGGTGGAGCAGCTAAGAGCTACCTAATAGAATTAGAGAGAGCTCAAAGATTGGTACTCAATATATGTAAGTCTATTCAAACCAAGACTATTCTCTACTTCAGAACTATATTAACTGGCTGAGGTGCTAACAGTTAGACAACTGTACATTCTTGCTGTCGTGCTTAGGCAATATAGGCTTCTAAAATTTAGCCCGAATAACCCAACATTAGCTCAGCGTCGTAATTTTCAAATTTGCCCTACAAAACCAGCCAGAACAGTTTTTAGCGACAAATTTTTCTTTTTACAAGGTCCACATCTATATAACCTTATTAATAAAGTACTCTCAGTTTACGCTAATACGAAACAAGATTGTAAGAAAAAGGTCATAAAATGGCTTCTGACACATACATACCGAGGAGACAGAGAAACTTCAGAGAAACACCCCTCACACACCACATGCACACACACACACATACACACACACATGCATCATTACTTACTCATAACTATACACACCCTCACTTGCCCAATAACAAACCACTCATTTAGCTCGTTCCCAATCACGCAACTCTTAATTAGTTAGATTCTAGCACGTATACCTGTCCGGGTTAAGGAGACCAGGAGACCAATGAAACAAGTTCTTTACTTAGTATGGGCTCCTGTCTCCATTCCATGTATTAGCATTGTATATTTAAATTTAAGAAACGTATGTATGTTGTGGGAGAAAATAAATGAATTTTTATTTTATTTTATTATTATTAGTAGGAGGTATGTTCTTACATATGGTGTAATTGAAAAAACTTTTACACTTCGGGATTGGTATTATTTTTAAATTGAAATCAAAAGTCATTTATTCAAATTAGGCTGAGAATCAGCATTTTTCGAACGTCAAAGTTACTAAAGACAGTCCCCCAAAACGCGCGCCCTTCACCACTTCCTAGTGCTTTTGCTGGGAAGAAGAAGTGGCGCAACAAACACCCCAGCAGCACAGCTGTCTGTTCAATTAGAAAATACATAAATTGAAATAGTATAAACGATGTATGAACGCAAACGAGGCAAAAGGAGTATACAGTAAGGATCGTAGCAGATGGCGTTCTGAAGTTTCCGCCTATCTACGTTGCGTTTATGTATGTATGAAATAGTATAAAGCTTTCCAATATTATGTTACACTCTATTTCTCTAAAACAGTTTTGTGAAACCATGATAGTCTGACTGACAGACAACAAGCAGCCAAAACACAATGAAGATAGAAAGAAGTATACAATTCCATAAATTATGTTTTACAGAATGCTGAGTTGCATTATGTTGCTGAACTGATGTTACGAGGGTTTGAGTGCGAGTGAAGTCGTGGGCAACAGCTAGTCTTCCATAAGGCAAGTTTGTTGCTTTTCCTCTTGAGCTTCCATATTACTAAAGAGGTTTACTTAATGCTGCTTTCCTAGTACCAGCAATTTATCAGAAATGTCTTCCAACATGCATGTAGATTGTAGGTATGCAGATAGCAAGCCCTATGAAGCATTTGATTTGTACAGCTGTTCTATTATGTTTGTGTTCGTTAGTAGCGTGTGTGTGGTGTGTATCTATGTTTGTGTTTGAATTTGCAAGGAGTTGAGAGTCTGTATGTGTGTACGAGCTACGCTGTACATGCCACTAACTTGACCTACATTATGTATAGTGAAACGCTGCATATTGTATTTACTTTACTGTGTACTTTACATGTTATTTTCAGTAGCAATTAAACCTTTATACCAATCGGTTGTCTACTCAATCAACATAACATCCCACTTACAACATCAACATAACATTTTCACTGTTGGGAGTTACGCCCCAACATTTGGTCCTTCGAGCAATTTAGTGTTGTGTGACTTATATCTTTTACGATCGCGAATCGGTTGGACTGGTCTCTCACAAGCGAGTCGCCCCAGTAACCAATTGAGAAGGCGCATATCGTAGAAGAGAAAGGTTGCACAGTACCAAGAACCAGGAGTGTGGAACAACAGTCGACGCTCGCAACAGAAGAGTTCATCTTGAAGTCAACACGAACAACAACATAAACAACATGTCAACAGCTGATTTATACCTGAATCAGAACGAACTCTCCGACAACATAAAGAAGATCGGAGTAAATATCAAGAAAGATGGTTGGGACAGGAAAAACCCCGACTATTTCAAACGCCGTATGGCAATGTTGGAAAACTTGTGGTCAGAATATCAATTCAATCATGACCGCTTGTCTACGGAACAAAGTGCAAGTCATCCCTACTTTACGAATGACTCCTACAACCAAACGCTGCAGTGCTACAACGCAGTAAAGGAGCTAATTCTTCAACAACACCAACAACTAACGGCCGTCGCTCGTTCTCCAAGGGAGCAGCCGGTACAAACAAAAACAGTGGGAGGTGCCAACCAACAAACAGGAGAAGGTACCTCAGATCAGGCAAGACAGGGACAAGAAACCTACAAGGAGGAGGTGGCAGAACAAGCTAGAGATGACAATCAAGAACATCAAAACAGAGAACCCTCACCTCCTCCTACTCAACAAGAGCAAAACAAACCTGCGAAGAAGGATACGGGAACCAATAGCAAGCTGGACGACATGATACGCAAACAAACGGCAAACTTCAAAGCCTTCATGAGAGCAGTCGCGAACATACATGTGGAGTTTTTATCTGAAAGATGGGAATTTCAAGACGCTCTGCAAACACTCCAAACGCGCTGGTCAGCAATTGACAACCTTCACTGGGAGATAGAGTGCGAAACCAACGGAGAGAAGATTATAGTGTACGAAGAACGCTACAACAGGTATGAAAACCAATTTCACGAACTAAAAAAGGCTTTGAATACCAAGTTGTGGTCCGGCGCTCAACGTGAGAAAACAACACCAAAACTAGAGATACCTGTATTCAACGGTAACTACAACCAGTGGATCCCGTTTAAAGACCTTTTCACAGAAGCAATACACAGCAACAATTCCCTTTCATCTGCTCAGAAGATGCAGTTTCTGAAGAGCAAGGTACAAGGCGAAGCAGAACGCTTGATTCAACACCTACAGATAAGTTCAGACAACTACCTCGTGTGCTGGGATATCCTCAATCACCGATACAATAACGAAAAACTTATCTTCACGTCGCACATGAACATGCTGTTCAATCTGCCATGCATGCAACAACAGTCAGTGGCCCAAATAAAGAAAATTCATGACGTCAGCATAGAATGCTTACATGCGATAAAGAATTTAGGAGTGGATGTCGGCACTTGGGACCCGATTCTTGTACACATATTATCGCAGAAATTAGACGCAGACACACATTCAGAGTACAATGACTCGCTGAAAAATTGCCGAAAGCTGCCAATACTGAAAGACCTGTTAGATTTCCTAGAAGCGAAGTTTACATCGTTGGAAGCATCGCGTCGCAAACAAGAAAACAATCAAAAACCAAATACATCATCGAGTCAACATCCAAATTCTAAAAAACAATACAGCAGTAATCAAGCAACTAGCAACAAGAAAATTACGAAATCATTCCATGCGTCAACATTTCGATGCCCTCTTTGCGATGACGAACATGGAATGTATAATTGTGCGAAGTTTTTAGAAATGCCAAATCACTTAAAACTTAGCACAGTAAATAAAATGAACCTCTGCGTAAATTGCCTGTTCAGCCATAACGGAAAGACATGTACGTCAGCTCACCGATGTCGCAAGTGCTCGGGTCAACATAACACATTGATACATGATGCATGTATTAAGAACAAAACAGAAAAACAAACAAATTCTTCTCATGTATCAAAGGATGATGATACTTCAGAGATACTACTAGCAACCGCCGTAATAAACATACAAGCTGCTGATGGGACCAAAATTAAGCTGCGAGCCCTCATCGATCAAGGGTCTCAGATATCTTTGATCACGGAACATGCCGCTCAACTTCTCGGTGTCAAACGCGAGAGATGCAAAGGAGTCATCTTTGGAGTTGGACAGAAAGAAAACCACTGCAAAGGAATGACAACAATTACTTGCAGTTCTGTCTACAACGATTTCAAGTTCCAAACGTCTGTCTTCATTATGAACAACCTGATCAAGAACCTGCCAAATAAGACCTTTGCAAAACCATCTTGGTCTCACATACAGAACATCCATCTTGCAGACCCAGACTTCCATAACAGCCGCCAAGTGGACTTACTATTTGGAGCTGACATTTATTCGCAAATCATGCTGGGAGGAATAATAAAAGGCGATGACGTCACTCAACCTATGGCACAACAAACACACCTAGGTTGGCTTTTATGTGGCAATGTCAAAACTTTTCACTGCAATGTGGTCATCAACAATCTGGAAGACATCAAACAGTTTTGGGAATCCGAAGACATCACGGACCAATCCAACCTATCGGTAGAAAATGAAACATGCATTGAATACTACACCAACACTACGCAACGCTTGGAGAGTGGGAAATATGAAGTCAGACTGCCGATGAAGAATGAACTTCAGAGCAGACTGGGGTTGTCCAAGCCAATGGCTATAGCCCAATTCAAAACATTAGAAGGAAAGTTACAAAAACAAACACATTTGGCAAATGCCTATAAAGACTTCATGGCTGAATATATTGATCTAGGTCATATGAAGCAATCAACAGTCAGTAACAAAACATTAGAGTGTTTCTTGCCTCACCACGGCGTGCAACGCGCTGAGTCAACAACAACAAAGTACAGAGTGGTGTTCAACGCGTCAGCAAAAACATCTACAGGCTGCAGTTTGAACGACCTCATGTACAAAGGCCCCAATCTCCAACAAGACTTACAAACATTATTGATGAAATGGAGGCAATACAAATATGCGTTTACAGCGGACATTGAGAAGATGTTTCGTGCTATTTGGGTAGCCCCCGCAGACCAACAACTGCAACAAATTGTATGGCGGGAATCGCAGGAAAAACCTCTCCGCTCATATCAACTAACAACAGTAACATACGGTACCAAGGCCGCGCCGTTTCTAGCCATGATGACACTCAGGAGATTGGCGACAGACGAACGTGAACAGTTCCCGGGGGCATCAAAGGTGCTGGAAGAATCATTCTACATGGATGACCTCGTCCATGGGACTCATACAATAGAAAATGGAAAGAAATTGATCGCTGATTTGAAACAATTATTAAAAAAAGGAGGTTTCAACCTTCGAAAATGGTCAGCTAACCATCAAGACCTTTTGGGAGACATCTCCGAACAGCACAACAACAATAAGATTGTCTTCAACTTCAGAACGGAAAACACACAAAAAACGTTAGGCTTGTGCTGGAATTCAATAGAGGATAAATTCACCTTTCGATGCACAATTTCGAACGTAAACAAGAAACAGACCAAACGCAGCCTACTAGCCGAATTATCAAAACTATTTGACCCACTCGGCTGGCTGGCTCCCGTGTCAACAAAATTGAAATTATTATTTCAAAAACTATGGGATGGAAACTTACAATGGGACGACGAAGTGTCCGACAACATACATGCGGAGTGGTGCAAGATACAAGCGGACGTAATGGCGATAAACTCTTGCGAAATACCTAGATGGCTTCAATGTGGTGAAAAGCAGACAATGGAGCTACACGGGTTCAGTGACGCCTCCTTGGATGCATATGCCTGTGTCATCTACGCACGGACCAAGTCATCAACAATACTGGTAGCCGCGAAGTCAAAGATTGTACCACACCGAAAAACAACAACATTACCAAGGCTGGAATTGAATGGAGCGCACCTTCTTTCACAACTAATGCGCAAAGTCCAACAGTCATTGAATCAATATGAAGTACACGTCTACGGCTGGACTGATTCCATGGTGGTCCTGGGTTGGTTACAAGGAGACCCATCCCGCTGGAAAACATATGTGGAAAACAGAGTACGAAGTATTACTGACGTCATACCACGATCGTCGTGGAACTACGTCAAAACAAAGGAAAATCCCGCTGACGCCGCAAGCAGAGGCCAATACGCTAGTCAGCTAAAGGAAAATCAACTGTGGTGGCAAGGGCCTACATGGCTACCATCGCTAAAAACAAATAACATTGAAAAACATAACTTTAATACAGAACAAGAAGAAAAAACAATCCGAAAACAAGCCAATGCAGCCCAACATAACATTGAAAACCCGAGCATTGTGGAAAATTTATTGCAAAATCACAGCTCTATCGAACATATAACTCGCATTGTCGCATGGATACTCAGAGCATTGAACCCGAAACGGCAACAACTGCCGAGATATCTGACGTTGCACGAATTGGACAAGGCAACAAAGGTGCTCGTAAAACAAACACAACAGAAATCATTTGACACAGATATTTGCTGTTTACAAAAACATAACACGGTGCAGTCTAACAGTAAAATAAAAGCGCTGACTCCGTTCATTGACCATCAAGACATCCTACGAGTTTCTGGAAGATTAAAAAACGCCTTACTAAACGAAGACATGAAACATCCGATGATCATACCACACGACAGTCGATTAACACATCTTCTCATCGACCAAGCTCATCGAATGACGTTTCACGGCGGACCGAGACTGACCCTATCACACTTACGTCAGAAATATTGGATCGTCGGCGGAAACCGAACAACGAAGATGCAAATCAGAAAATGTGTGACGTGCCGAAGAAACAGCCCAAAAGCAGAACACCAGCTGATGGGTAACCTACCGAGCGCACGAGCAAATCAAGCGCCGCCCTTTTACCATACAGGGGTGGATTACACTGGATTTGTGGACGTCAAAATGAACAAAGGCAGAGGAGCGAAAACAACAAAGGGCTACATTGCAGTCTTCATATGTATGGTGACCAAAGCTGTGCATATTGAACTGGTATCAGATCTCACCAGTTCAGCATTTTTGGCAGCCCTAAACAGGATGGCAGCAAGAAGAGGCGCCCCTTGTCACTTATACAGTGATAATGGAACAAACTTCGTCGGCGCAAACCGTCAACTCATGGAACAATACGAGGAAATCGAACATACATACAAAAGCGACCAACTACAGAGGGAAATCGCGGAGATGAAGATTGAGTGGCATTTTAATGCCCCCGCTTGGCCATCAGCGGGAGGACTGTGGGAACGAGCAGTCAGAAGCCTAAAACACCACTTAAAGAGAGTAGTAGGTGAACAAAAACTAACATTTGAGGAGTTTACCACAATCCTAACAAAACTGGAGGCCTGCTTGAATTCCAGACCTCTGTGTCCACTAAGTGAAAACATAGACGATATAGACTGTCTGACGCCAGCACACTTTTTATCGGGTAGGCCGGGCCTGACAGTTATCGAAACAAGTGAAGATGCAAGAACAAGATGGGAACTAACAAGAAAGATTTTCGTAGAAATCTGGAAGAGATGGAAGAACGAATACTTGTGCCAGCTATCAGCTAGATCAAAGTGGCAGGAACCACGGAAAAACCTGAAGATAGGCGACCTGGTAGTTATTCATGATGACCATATACCAGCCGGAAAATGGCTCATGGGGAGAATAACAGAGCTTCACCCTGGGAACGATGGATATGTTCGGGTCGTTAGCCTAAAAACAAAAAATGGGCACATGAAAAGACCTATTACGAAACTATCCGTCTTACCTGTCAAAGATGACGAAACTGCCGAACCGCAAACTACTTCAAAACCAAACGATAATGAGTCATACCTACGAACAAACAGCGAGTCGCAAAGTTCACGACGAGGCAAAATAACAAACAGAAAAATAAACTTCATTGGACTGGTCATGGCACTGCTGTATTTGCTAAATCCTGTCGCGGCCGCTAACACAACAAACATTGCCGAGCTTCAACAAGGTCTATACTTTGATAAAGTGACCAATATGCAACTAATACGCGGCGAGTGGAAGATTATCGTGTACTACGACGTCAAGCCCTACTGGCAAGGTATAGAAGTATCCAGTAAGTTCACCAATCATCTGGAAAACATCTGCGAGAAAATTAAACAGAAAACACAATGCAACGTAATTTTAACGCAACTACAACACTCGACCGAAGAAATAGGACACTACAACCATATGTTGCTGAATCCGCAAGGCCGAGGGAATACGAGAAACAAACGTGGGCTTATTAACGGTGTCGGTTCCATCGCGCGCTCCCTGTTCGGAGTATTAGATGACGAATTTGCAAAACAATATCAAGCAGACATTGACCTGGTCAAGGCAAACGAAAAACACCTGGCACTGTTGTTAAGAAACCAAACATCCGTGATCGAAGCTGAATATAACTTACTGAAGAGGTCGGAAGACGCAGTTGAAAAACAGTACAAAATGTTTAACCAGCATCTGCTAAACCTCGAGAAGTTTACGAACAATCTCCAGAAGGAACTGGATTCTCAAGAACTGTCCATCGAATTTGTGATGTCCGCTATTACGGCAAATAGCCTGATTGAGCATCTAAGAAACGTCCAGGAGACCCTAATAGATACTGTCACAAACATCTACAACGGCAAGATGAATTTACATCTCATCGCACCGGAACAGCTTCGGCATGAATTGAACATAATCTCGGGTCAATTGTCCAAGGATTTAGTCCTACCTATCACCAACATTCAAACAGAGTTATTTCGCCTGTATCATCTTCTACAAGTAAAGGCGAAAATGACTGAACAATACCTTATAATCGAGGTAAAGGTACCCCTAATCAGCAGAGATAACTTCGAGATCTACCGAACAATACCAATACCAAAAAACCATGACTTGGATATGGTCACCCTAATACCTATTGCTGAAATCTTAGCAATAAACATTCAAAAGGATTCGTACATCCCAATGATGGAATCCGAAATACATCAATGCGTGCAAAATGACGCGACAACTCTACTGTGTTCACTACAAAAACCCATATACCGCATGAAGTCTGACGAGAGCCTCTGCATGAAGAACAAGGAATCTCTTAACTGCGAAACCACACATGAAACCTGCAGAGACAAGTGGTTGGAATTAAACAATGTCAACAATTACTTATATTTTTGCTGTCAACAATGCAAAATTCGTATTATTTGTGGGCATCAAGTTTCCACGCAGCTACTACACAAGGCCGGCGTCATAACAATAAATGACGATTGCATAATTAGTAGTGAAACTTTTGCTGTGTATCCTCAAAGACAGCAAACGAACAAAATTCAAGCCCAAGTCGACGCAGGTCCTGCAGAAATTCCTTCAATCAACAACATCATAAACCTACCTGTACCGGTTTCAAAACATCTTCAAGAGAATGAGACGGCATCCGAGCAGAGAGTTTTACTGCAAAAGCTTGGCAAACAAATAGAGCAACTGAAAGCCGCAGCATCAGAAGACATCCTGTCAGATCGTGCAACAAACCACGATGTCCACCAATACGTTGTCATCTACCTATTGGCGGCGGCAGCAGCATTCGCGGGCGTAATCTACGCTTATAACCGCCTACGCAAGCATTGGGCGAGTCGACGGAAACCAGAACCTCCATCGGTTCCCAACCCGATGCCCCGAAGAAGGTCGACAGCGAGCATCGCGGACAACGCCTTATTTGAGGTCACCGACGACAGAAGCGCAGCGCACTTATCGAGGGCACGCGCACTCGATAAAGCAACGTCGCCAATTTCGCGTTGTGACCTACCATAATAACTTATGACTTTGTCTGTTTTAATTTTTACATTTTAACTTACATTTTAACTTTATTTTAAAACAATTTTCGATGTAACTTATATTTAAGTTATCTTTGTGAGCGGGCAATATGTACGAGCTACGCTGTACATGCCACTAACTTGACCTACATTATGTATAGTGAAACGCTGCATATTGTATTTACTTTACTGTGTACTTTACATGTTATTTTCAGTAGCAATTAAACCTTTATACCAATCGGTTGTCTACTCAATCAACATAACATCCCACTTACAACATCAACATAACATTTTCACTGTTGGGAGTTACGCCCCAACAATGTGTGTTGTGAATGCTGTGTCATCTTGTTCCTATTCGTACTGATTCTAAGAATTACTGCCTGATTCATCAAGTAATTTGTTCTTGTTTTTTTTTTTGTTACAAAATATTATCTCTGTTCAATGAAGGTCATGTCTTTATTCAGGTGGTACTTGGGTAAAGATACTACATTTCAAAAATAATAATCGTTTCAGGAAAACCTTCTTTAACCGATTCCTTTGTTCGGTTAACGTACAAAAAAAAACATCCATTCACTTTTTGGCGGATAGAAAGGGCCAATATTTTGCGCACAAAATTGTCCTATCACCCATTGTGTACAGAAGCAATAAAAACAATTTTCCTCACAATATCCGCTGTCTCCTACAGTTTGTGCCACATCTAGGGATGCGGATGCGGGCGTAGGCGGCCGCTACATCGATCGCGACCCCTGACATTAAATGAAAGACAGGCCGCTCGTTGAGGGACGACCGTAAGCCCCGTTCATACCGTGTGCCGATACAAAGCACTACAGACACTACACAAAAGATAAACAAAGAAAATGTACCCTTTAAAAGGGACGCCATATTTTTATTTCAGATAAAGAACGCAATAAGAACGGAATTTTAACATTGCGACAGAAAACATTGTCCCTGAAATATACGAAATGACATAACAGAAGTGTTTATTGTCATCCATAAAACGGTTACGTATAAAACGAGATAAATTCCAGCCCTTTGGAACGCAAACGTTCAAATGTAACCATCAGTCAAGTTGCGTATAAACCTTTAACGTCGGCAGTATTATCTGCTATAATACGGGAGCAGCCCTGCGAATGTAGGGCACTCACACAGCCGCGATGACGCACACGCGCGTGGCCTACGTCACTGAGGATACGCAGTCCGGGCTACCTGGCCCGATCGCGGAGCACACCACATCGTGTCTACGTCACAATACCCTACTTATATTAAACTCGGCAGCTTAATGTTCTGCGCTCCTGAATCAGGGGTGTGCGTAAAGGAATTTATAGCTTTTCACGCTATTGAGTAGAGCTTTAATAAACCTTTTATGGGACTGTTACATTGGCGTTCAGGCAGGTCAAGTTTATTGATTTAGTTGGACGTTTTGCTTTACGGTGCACGCGAAATGTCACGCGAATCTGTTGGTTGGTTATCGTGAGTGATAGTGCTTAAATGTTTAGCTACAGACGTTTTAAATTGATTGTTTGGTAGTGCTTTGAGACTAAGTATTGGATACTTTACAATAATCGAGATTTTAAGAACGGGGGTTTGGCACGTTTTCTCTTGTACCTATAATTACTACTCATTGTAAACAACCCAGCAAATTCGATATATTTCTTGTTAAAAAATAAAAAGTAATTTTCCGTGAAAACTACAATGAGATGAAGTCTAGATCCTATTCCGTGATGTTTAGTGGAGTTTCCCGGAAAACGATATGTGACGATATTATAGAATTATTAAGTATTGTGTTTAGTAGCATAAAGGTCAAAATCAAATGTTTTTCGGGTTACCTTGAGGCAGGAACCTGCGATAGACCGATTTGATTAAGGTGTGACATGAGGTCTTTAACTGAAGAAATTCACTGTCCTTTGTTTCATCATCACGACTTCCTGTTTGATCCAACCATCAACCGAACGGAGTTTCTGCCAAAGTATTCTGTAAAAATCTCAGCGTGAAAACTTAAGTGAAGTGAACTCGAAGTGAGCTGTCAATAGTGTCTATCCCTATGAATGACAACTCACTTCTCCTAAGTTTTTACGGTGAGATTTTACAGAATATGTAGGTCGGATGGTTTCTTTCTAATAGATACCTACTTAATTATAATTCTGTGTGGATAAGCTGGAATTTCAAATTGTTTACCGAAGACTGACAATCATCAGCAATATTTCAAAGCACAATATTACAGCTGTTCTAAATTGTAATACATTGCTCCCTATACAGGCCCCACTCACACATAATGCCGAGAATATCATCACAATTATGTATGGGAAAGGAGGTCCCATACCACAGTCAACCTTCATTAATATTAACTAGGCTTTATGAGCGTCCCCCGCAATCAATTCCCTTAGCAAATCCGTTGACTAACTGACCAGAATATTTATATGGCCGTCTTATTTAGTCTCTAATAAAGTTTCATATAATTTCTTTGTTGTTTCATAAAGTAGATAGTGTTACGTGGTCGATTAGGTCAGCAATGTTTTGGCAATGATTCTGTGGCACAACAAAAACTAGTATTTGTTTGTGAGATCGTGTTTAGTTTTGGGTCGTAGAAATACTTTGAATGTCTTGGGGTGTTTTATGTTCAGACTGATACGGATATTCAAAATAGTTACGTCGTAACTTCTGTAAGCCTCTGGGGATGTAGAATGGTACATCTGGCGTTTTATCAGTGAAAGTCTTTGGTTTGTAACGTAAATAAACTCGTAAATACTCAATGAACATTGAAATAAAAAAATAAATTAAAGTCTTGACTACAAAAACGTCAAAATCGTTTCCTTTGTGAGTCCGCCTTTGTACCTTTTTGTGCGAAAAGCTTAAATAAATAAATAATAAATAATCATCTCCCAGTTTGCTTATTGTTTATACACACGAGCGACACGCGTCAACGGCAGAGGCGACTACAGCCGTAGACGTGTCGATGGCGGGCGTCGACGAGTGTCGACGGCTGCCGTCAACGCGTGTCGGCAGCGGCCGTTGACGTGTCAGTGGCTGCCATCGACAACATGCCGGTCGTATATATACACTTTAGTTTATATATTTGAGCATAGTACTCAAATACACGAGCGGCACGTCTTGTCGACGGCTGAAATTGCCTGTGCCGTTGACGCATGTCGCTCGTGTATATGCACACTAAACATACATATGTACAACAGCACCATTTTCGTAAAAACAGTATGGTGGAATAAAGATTTATACTTATTCATGCATAAGTAGGTAAATAAAGGAAAAACTCCATATATTTATAAGCTGCTTACGACCAGGCGCTAAGGCTGTCAGAGGGTACGGATTATGAGTATACTTCTCTCCGAGCCGAACTCTCGCCGAGTTCCAGAACTCTTTAACAGAGTTGAGTGTCGTCGTCGCTAGAAACCATGCCTTCTCCGTGCTAGTGCTCGGGGACTTCAACGCCAAGAATTTGGCCTGGGGTTCCCGTTGCACGGATGTGCGGGGCAGGATGGTGGAGGACTGGGCTCTGGAAACAGGCCTGGTCGTCCTAAATCGGGGTTCTGTTCCTACGTGTGTGCGGATGCGGGGCGAGTCGGTGGTGGACATCTCGTTCGCCAGCCCCGCTCTGTCACAGCGTGTCATTGACTGGCGCGTCATGGAGGAGGTGGAGACCTACTCCGATCATCGGTATATCCGGTTTGAGGTCTCCACCCAGACCTCTAGCGCGCTGGTCCAACAGGCCCCGAGTGGTCCGCGGTGGGCGCTGAAGCAGCTGGACCGGGAGCTTCTCCTGGAAGCCTCGATCGTGCAGGCCTGGGTGTTTTCACCGGACAGGCCTGCTGATATTGACGATGAGGTGGAGTGGTTCCGGGAGGCCATGTCCGAGATTTGTGACGTGGCAATGCCCCGAGTCCGGCCAGGATGCGCCCGACGTCAGGTGTACTGGTGGTCGCAGGAGGTTGGGGCGCTACGCAAGGCGTGCGTCGACGCGCGACACCGGTACACCAGGCACCGCAGGCTCCGCATCCGCCCTCCGGATGCGGAAGCCACGGAGGTGGAGCTATACGAGGGGTACAGAGCGGCGAAGACCGCCCTCCAACAGGCTGTTCAGCGGGCCAAGGATATGGCCCGCGAGGAGATGCTGGAGACTCTGAACAGAGATCCATGGGGGCGCCCCTACAGAATGGTGCGGAATAAACTCCGCACATGGGCCCCCCCGCTGACGCAGAGTCTCCGCCCACAGCTGGTGGAGGAGGTGGTGAGCGCTCTGTTCCCTTCAAGGGGGGAGCATACTCCCCCGCCTATGGCTCCGCCACTTGCGGTGCCCGAAGCGGACCACGCGGACAACGACGACGACACCCCTGAAGTGACCGGGGTAGATCTGAGAGCGGCGGTAGGCAGGCTGAAGGCCAAAACTACCGCCCCGGGACCCGACGGCTTGCCGGGTAAAGCCTGGGTCCTGGCCTCGAGGGCTCTCGGGCCTCGACTGGAGGCGCTCTTAAGCGCATGCATGGAGAGAGGCCAGTTTCCACTCCGTTGGAAGACGGGGAAGCTGGTCCTCATTCAGAAGCCAGGGCGCCCTGCGGACTCTCCGTCCGCATACCGGCCCATAGTGCTGCTCGACGAGGTCGGCAAGCTCTTTGAGAGAGTGATTGCGGGCCGCCTCGTCGGGCACCTGGTGAGGACGGGGCCGGATCTTGCGGAGTGCCAGTTTGGCTTCCGCAAGGGGCGCTCGACGGTGGACGCCATCATGCGCGTGAGAGCCCTCACGACGGGGGACGCGGTGTCCCGGGGTGGGGTGGTCGTGGCGGTGTCACTCGACATCGCCAACGCGTTCAACACCCTGCCCTGGAGCTGCATAGGGGAGGCACTCCGGTATCACCGGGTGCCGACTTACCTCCGTCGAATAGTCGGGGCGTATTTGACGGACAGAGCCGTCATCTACCCCGGTCGCGACGGGAATTGGAACCGGCGAGAGATGTCGTGCGGTGTCCCGCAGGGATCGGTTCTGGGGCCGCTCCTGTGGGACATCGGTTACGACTGGGTGCTGCGGGCCGACCTCCCTGATGGCGTCAGCGTAGTTTGCTACGCTGACGACACGCTGGTCCTGGCGCAGGGGAGGTCGCATCAGGCGGCGGCCGACGCGATGACACGCGGGGTTGCGATAGTCGTGGAAAGGATCCGGCAGTTGGGTCTCGAGGTGGCATTGCACAAGTCCGAGGCCATGTCTTTTCATGGGCCCCGGTACGGGCCACCTTCGGGATCCCAACTGATGGTAGGAGGGGTTCACATCGGCGTCGAGAAGACGATGAGATACCTGGGTCTCGTCCTCGACAGCCGGTGGAACTTCGTCGAGCATTTCCGACGTTTGGCCCCCAAACTGGAACGGACCGGGGCCGCCTTAAAGCGGCTCCTGCCCAACCTGAGGGGGCCAAACGCCTCCTGCCGGAGGCTTTACGCGGGGGTCGTGCGGTCCATGGCACTATACGGGGCCCCGGTATGGGCGCGTTCACTGCGGCTTCGAGCCGCACACTACCTGAACGCGCCCCAAAAGGTGGTAGCCGTAAGGCTGATCCGGGGGTACCGCACGATCTCGCGCGAGGCAGCAAGCCTCCTTGCCGGACTGCCACCATGGGATCTGGAGGCGATAGTCCTCGCGCGCCTGTATGACTGGCGCGCGGAGGCACTACGTCGGGGGGAAACTCTGCACCCGCGGCAAATCGCTGCGGAGCGGACGGACCTCCGGCGCGGTCTCATGGTGGAATGGAAGGCGCGACTATCGCAACCCAGCGCAGGGCACGCCACGATAGCGGCGATAAGACCCCTCTTTGAGGAGTGGCTAGAGAGGCGTCACGGCGCTCTCACCTACCGCCTGACGCAGGTCCTCTCCGGACACGGATGTTTCGGGAGGTTCCTGCACATCATCAGGCGGGAGGAGACGCCCGGGTGTCACCACTGCGAGGATCGCCCAGAGGACACGGTGGAGCATACGGTGGAGGTCTGCCCCGCTTGGGCAGAGCACCGCCGTGTCCTCGTAGAGGCGATCGGCAGCGGCGGCGACCTCTCGCGTCCGGCCCTGGTGCAAGCCATGGTCCGGGGCGAGAGGGAGTGGGAGGCGGTCACCTCCTTCTGCGAAGCAGTCATGCTAGCGAAGGAGGTGGCGGGATGGGCGAGGGAGAGATCCTCACGCCTCAGCCGCCGAGGGAGACGCTCCGGGCGTCGGGAGCCGCGTGACGACTCCCGGCCACCGTAGGCGCGGGCCTGCGGGCGGAGAGCAATGGGTAGCTCTCCGTCCGATCAGGACCAGGCCCGTGCCGGACGGCGCGTAAGTGTTCCACGTGCGCCTCAAAGAGATGTCAGCATAGATGACGGGGCCCGACAGGGCCGAAGCCTGCCGGGGTAGCGGGATCGTCCGAAAGGGTTACCGCTGCCCTGGTACATAAAGGGCTAAGGAAGGAACACGGGTGGGTTTTAGTCAGTAAGAGTCTGACACTCCCTTCTGCTCCACCCAGAGCGGGAGGAGTCATTTGATGATTTCCCATCCTGAAAAAAAAAAAAAAAAAAAGGGTACGGATTATTGTAATTGAAATAGAACGAAAGAAGAAATAGAAAGAAAAAAATACATTTATTTGGCACAAACTAAAAGACACACAATATACCAGATACATACATCAGATAAAACAAACAATAGAATGAATGAATGAATGAAGAATGAATGAATGAATTGCACCGATCCCAGCGTGGTTTGACCAGACCCGATTAATCAAATGAACCCCAAGATTCGCACTAGCTCCTATAGCCTCATGTTCATGGTGCTACAGCCACCATTGCATATCAAGAAGTAGACCGGGAGGCGCGGTTTTTGTAGGGAAGACGTGCCCGTAGGAAAGGATAGGATTTAAGAGCCTACCGGGTAATATTTGTCTATGGATGGGCATCTTTTAACGACGTCGCGGCCAGGTGCTTCAGGTCCAGCTTCACCTGTGAATCTTTTGGCGGGATTTCAACTGCTTTCTCGGCTCTTTCCTATGTCCTTGCTCTGCTGTGTTAAATGTTGCTGTTTTCAATGTCTTCGTCGTAAGCTTTGCTACTGTCAGCGTTTTACTGCCAGTGTTTTTCATCAGATAAAATAAACAAAAGATTAAATAAAAAGTGTGAAGTCCGATGTAAGAAATTAGCAGGAAAGTGTGCCTCACGGCAATGGCACGGAAATAATAGATAGGCAACGGTTGACATGCAGTAGGCAGAAAGAAAGATAAGTTTATTGCTTTACACATACTTTTTGTACAGAAGCGCCTCGTCTACTAGCCAACCTTCATCTATAGCGACGTTCTGAAGAGAGTCTACTTCGTTTACAAAGCTGAGTTAGGTACATGACACAGTACCTAATTAATCTGCCGAGCCTTTTCCCAACTATGTTGGGGTCGGCATGAAGCGACTGCTCTCTGATCTCAAGAACCCAGCTACTGGGTAACACGATACCCCTTGGTGTATAAGCCTGGTTGTCAGACTTTTGGGCTTCTTGACCCGTAAGGACTGTCGAAGATCCACGAATGACAGCGGGTACCAACGGCTTAACGTGCTTTTTAAGGCACGGGGTCTCGATATGTAATGTATTGTCGCCCATCCACAAACCGACCGTATTGTCACTGTGTCATTAAGCCAGGAGCCCTTCCGTCACAGTCTATGTGTGTCTGTTCCGTCTATGTGTTGCAATGACAACTCTTTTCTTTACAACTACTCCACCGGGCAAGTATGGTAGCAAAAAAAAAAAAAAAACACGCAAATGGCAAATGTATTTTACAAGCCGACATGTTTAAAATATTTTTTTATTTTGTTAACTTGGACGTGCTGTGGACTGAATAAATGCTCTTTCATGATGTGTGCTTAATTAAAAGAGTTCCAGGAACTAATTAATATCAAAATAATAACTCCCATTTTCTGTGAAATCCGTACAAAGCATCGTATCGGACATAGGAATATTATTTAATGGAGGGTCTCTTTGAGCTGTAACAACGCAAAATTCGCTGAAACGTAATTCAGTGATTGCTTTTCAATAACGACGTTGTTTTTGGTTATAGATTAAATTCACTGGTTATTTAAATAATATTTTATGTGCGATATTGAAATTATATTTCAACGAAAGAATCATTAAAGTAGTATCTTTATTATTTTCCACATTATGTATTGTTTGATTGGACTTGTAAGGATTTTGTATTTAAATATGACTTTAACTTCATTAAAATGCTAACGATTTTTATGTGTCACTAAACTGCACTTTGTTCCTTACGTCGCGACGACTATTAAAGTACCTAACTGTTTCAAATGTCTGCAACCTTCAAGGCACTAACATCTAGTAGACAAAGAACTGCCAATTTTCCTGATCAAATTCTTCAGGTGATAACAAAACGTGCTTCCATTTTTAGGGTTACCCAAGAGGTAACAACGGGACTTTTACTAAGTCTCCACTGTCCGTCCGTCCATCCGTCTGTCTGACCGTCCGCCCGTCCGTCCATCCGTCTGTCTATCAGCGGGCTGCGTTGACATTCACATGAACCGTAATAGATAGACAGTTGAAATTTTCACAGAGTGTGTATTTCTATTATCGCTATACAAAACATACAATAAAAAGTAAAAAATTAAACAGGGTCGTCATACAAGAATTATGTTTTTTTTTGCCGTATTTTGCCTTGTGGTACGGAACTTTTCCTGTGCGAGTCTGACTCGCACTTAGCCGCTCTTTTCTTCTGAACTCAAGTACCTTCAACACTTGGTTGAACTACCTACAAAGGAAGATTTTCGCCAACTGATTAGTATTGAAATGCAGCAATTGTTCAAGAGATGAACATTGCCAGAATTATTAATCGAAAAAGAATGCTTTGACATGTATCATGGTATGTTTCCTAATCAGATCGACAATGCCACTGACACCTTATACATTCCATTGTTCCAGAATCTGTATTGGAACATTTAATTACGAATAATATTAATTCTCGTTGCGATGAAATATTTTACAATGCACGTCAAACGTTTTTATCAAAGGACTGTTTCGTGAAAATTGAATATTTAATTATCCATTTTGGAATTTGTATTGGATGGAAATAAATACTACATTGATTTTATTATCTGTTTTAAACAAAGAACATGTAGGGTAGCAAGGACATCGACGCGCAATCTGAAGGCTGATTCTCGTAATTTAAAACGTTCAAAATCTAGTCGCAGTCTTATCTCAGCGACAAACAAATGTGAAAAACTTGCCAAAATGTAGGCAAATTAGAGGTTTTTTAACTTGACTTGAGACTGAGATCAGATTGTGAACGTTCTAAAAATTACGAGAATTGCCCCTCTGATGTTATGGAGTACATGATTCTGGATCCCCCTGAGTTAAATTTTTTCGGCTGTTATAAAAAAAAAACTAGAACCATGTGTTGTATTCATGGTTACCGTTTGCGCGTCGGTGTCTCTGCCACCCTGTATTGTGTAGATACAATATTGAGATTAGTCAAGAGTCATAATCAGCCTATAATGTTCCCACTGCTGGGACACAGGCCTCCTCTCTTTGAGAGGGAGTGGGCTACAATCTAGCACGCGGGCCCAGTGCGGGTTAGTAGATGTCACAGGTCTTCGAATTTTTGGTTCTAGGACATGCCGGTTTCCTCACGATGTTTTCCTTCACCGTTTTGAGAGCAGTGGTGATGAAATAATTTACGCAAAGTAAAGTATCTGTCTGGGTTTGAACCTACGACCTACAACTCGTGAGTCGCGGCCGTTACCAATGGGCCACCACAGCTGCTCTCATATTGAAATTTACAGGTTTTTGTTTTTAAAAACTTTAACATTATTTGGTTTAATAGAGATTAACTAAGTATCTAACTACTAATAATCTCACTTCTAAGAGAAGGAGAGAGACATAAATGATAAATAATTTTATTTTTGTAAGTATGTTTGCGCAAACACTTTTACACGTCAATCATATTTTAAAAACTAGATGAGGTCGGCGTTTCCTATCTGACTAGTCTGAGAAGGCTGAAACTCAGAGGTCACAGTCTCTTTTAAAGTCCAGACATAATCTTGGTCAGATCATATGAAGACCATATAGATCGATGTCTGAGATGGTCTTTTGAGGAAAGAACCACACAGATTGAGAGGACCTGTCCAGTCAGTGCACGCATTTGTCAGAAATCGTGCAGCTCAACTCAAACATAACTATTAGACATACCTACTTACATAGATACGATTGTTCTTTCACCATTCCTAGAGAATGGATTCAAATTCAACCTAGCGGAAAACAAAGTATACAAATCAATCTACTTAATGCTACTACCAGGTACAACGCCATACGTCATTAGTATCTAATAAATGTGGGACTAATACAATAGTATATAAAATCAATACAGCTCATAGTACGGGTCAGGGCAGCTCCGTAAAGTGCAAAGGTAAATGCAGCGCTGGTTCTATTAATAGCTCGCCCGGGCACGCCCCTACTCACGGCTTCCGATTCGAATTCAAATCGTATGCGAGTTTTGTGAAAGAAAACGAATGAATCGTAATTAGTTTCCGATTAGGAATGTGTAGGTATTTTGTATTAGTAATTTATTATTTTAGGAAGTTTTAGAAACATTTTTCGGGTAGCTTTTTGACTATGTGAACTTGGAAAACAAATTATGGCCGCCCGAGTCTTCTCCATAGGAACCTGCTACGTTTTGGAATGGGCAACTAGCTTCATCTTTCTGAATGACCAACTCCTTTGACAATTCAAAAGTGCCTGTAAATGATTTAATTTAAATAAATGATTTGAGTTTGAGTTTGAAAAGATGAAGTGAGGTCTGCCTATAGATATGCCACAGCAAAGAGTTTGGCGTGGCCATTGAATGAGATAAAACCCATCTGCCTAGCCTTTTCCCAACTATGTTGGGGTCGTCTTCCAGTCTAACCGGATGCAGCTGAATACCAGTATTTTACATGGAGCGACTGCCTATCTGACCTCCACAACCCAATTACTGGGTAATACGATACCTCTTGGTAAGACTGGTGGTCAGACTTTCGGGCTTCTGACGACCCATAACGACTGTCAAAGATCTACGAATGACAGCCGGGACCAACGGCTTAACGTGCTTTCCGAGACACGGAGGGGTCTTGGTATGTAAAGATGGTCACCCATCCACGGACCAACCGCGGCAAACGTAGCTTAACCTGATCGTTCGAACCGTGCGGCTGTTATTTCTTAGCCACAAGCCCCACTAACAATAACTTAACACACACACAGATTACAACTTAGATAGGCACAGATGCCAGCAAATCAAGCTACTACAATCCGTCAAATTTCTTTAATAGATTTTCAATTTTATCGCTAAAGTATTACGTTTCAAGGTTGATTGGGAAAATTTGACAGCTTAGGGTAGTTTCACTGGCTGGCGTCTGTACATACACCGTTAAATTTTGATAGTCTTTGATCCTTAAAATGGGTCATTGTACCTACTCATCACCACGAACAACTCCCACCACGGGACCAACCCTGAAATGAAAAATGAATGAGATAAAACTAAAAGTCTTAATTTGACTGTTATTATATGGGCACCATGTTCTTCATATTGAATCACTGAAATTTTTAGCATATTCTTAATTTATAACTTTGGATGCGATTCATTTTATTCCGACTATGTAGTTTTACACACAATGCAAAAATATTGCAAATTTTAACCAACAAAGAACTCTAAAATAACAAAAGAGTTTTACACAAAATGAACTAGGTAAAACTATTCTCTGTGTGGCAACACAAAAACAAAGAGCCAGTACCAACATAACAAAAAATATTAAAATAGATGGTAAAGTGTATCCAATTTTGAATTTCTGCGAAAGGTCAGATGCGTCCCAGGGCGTTCCAATTTGCGAAATGGGCTAGCTTGCTTCCCAGTCCGAGCTATCTATCTCACTCGTCAGGTCCCGGGCAAACCGGGATACCTAGTGCTCAATGCATAACACTTGGCGGAACCAGTGCAAACGATATTCAACTTTATTGCTTTAACAATAACTGCAAGTAGAGAGGAATTTTCCATGCATGCCTGACCTGTTGCGTCTCCAGTCATCGTATCGGAATCAAATCGATATTACGTGGGATGCGTCGGGGTAAATTGGAAACGTCATGTGAGTAGCTATGTACGTATAGATATAAAGTTAACTGTGAAATATGAATATTACCGCTCAGGGTAGGTCTGGGATGACCTAAAAACAAAGACTGGGCTGGCTAAGCATTCAGCCTGATTTATCGTAAGAGGCTAATATATTTTCATGAACTTGGGAGTGGGTGATATATCTTTTAGATGAGTTAGCCTGTTTTCGCAACGGCTTATTTTAATTTTTAATTTCTGAGTTGTTTTTATGTTTTCAATAACGGACGCTTTTAACGTGCACATCTTTCTACAGCGTTCTCACATGGTTAATTTCAACAAGAATGAAGTAATCAAATATTTTGTAACATTTTTATGATTTAAAAGAGTGTCCGTGGAGTTTCTTGCCCGTTCTTCTCCATAGGTACCTACGCTTTGGAATGGGCAACTAGCATCATCTTTCTGAGTGACCAACCCTTTGACAATTCAAAAGTGCCTGTAATTGGTTTAGTTGAAATAAATGATTTGAGATTGAGTTTGAGTTCCGATAAAGGAATTCTAATGAATCGTCGGCGTGCGTGGCAGTTTCGTATAAACTGCTCAGAGAATAATTATAATTGTTTAGTAGCATTTAAATTGTACATTAAGGTAATTCATTAGTATAAGTAGCTTTATTCAGTTAATTTAAATAGTCGTTTGCTTAAACTTTTTGTTTGTGCTTTATGCGAGAGGTCACATTAATCGCTTTTGTTTAAAATTCTATTTATTTTTGTGACTGAATTGGGAATTAGGTCATCAACTCAGCTAAACTTTTCCATTTTGGGTCTATTTGTGTATATCATGATAAGATGAAATTGGAGGCTCCTTAATAGGT
Organism: Apamea epomidion; assembly: GCA_947507525.1. NCBI lineage: Eukaryota > Metazoa > Arthropoda > Insecta > Lepidoptera > Noctuidae > Apamea > Apamea epomidion. Next base: position 6,425,355 of record OX382234.1, read on the forward strand.
AGAAAGATAGGTTTTAGGTAGGTAGGTAGAAAGCTTCTGAAATGAACTTAATTTGGTACACTATGTTTATGAAAGTAAGTTGTGCTGTTAGATCGAGATGTTTTAAAACATAATCTTACATATATTATATAAAAATCAATTGTATCTTCTTTTTCTTATCTTCTTATATATAAAAATCAATTGCCGTGCGTTAGTCTCGCAAAAACTCGAAAAAGGCTCGACCGTTTGTAATAAAATTTTGGTAAATTGTTGAATGCGCACCGGAGAAAGTTTCTGAAAAAATAAATAAAAGGATTGCAACGCATGCCGGGGCTTTAGCCAGGCTAGTATATATAGAAGATATATATATATATATAGAAGTTTAAAAGTTTTTGCGAGAATGATGCATGGCAATTGATTATTGCCGTGTGTTAGTCTCGCAAAAACTCGAAAAAGGCTCGACCGTTTGTGATAAAACTTTGGTAAATTTGTTGTGTGCGTGCCCGAGAAGGTTTCTACCAAAAAAAAGCATTGCTACGCATTAGCTAGTAAGAAATACATTAGCATGTTGCCTTTTCTATAGTAGATTGATAGATAGTTAAACTCTATACACTGCACACAGAAGAAGTACAGCATAAGTACTAAAAAGAACTCGCTACAAAGAAGAAACACACTTATGTTCTAAAGAGCATATTGAGCTCCCCATGTAACATGTTGCTTCAGAACAATTCGAACACCACTCAGCTCTCGTCCGAAAACAAATAAAATATTCACAGGCAACTAATTTGCAGTAAACTACGCACGCCATTGTCATCTTTAATAAACGGATATAACGTCGATAGTGGCGTGTAATTGTATAATAAATTCTTCGTTATTTTGTTACATTGAGCTTCGTGAATGGTTTCAGTTGTCCGCGGTAAGAGGATTTGTTATTTTCCAATGTAGTTTCCATATTTTATAATGGAAGCACAGAATATAGTTAACAATAGCTTGTTTTGCGTAGATAGAATATTTTTAAAGCTTTTATTTTTTTACTCTGTTGCAGGATTGAATTATAATAAAAAAAACGGTGCTATTTAAAAAGTACAGTTATCGGGCATGTTTCACCATCTCTGCATAAAATCCGATTTTCTTTATTATCTGACAGTTTACTATCAACTAGATATTTTTTTTATCTTGCTCGGAAACAGGCCCTTCTTTAGTTGTATTTTCATTTTTCGAGACGTATTTTTTAGTTCAAACCTTTTTGATACACTTTTATATAACTCTTTAATCTTTCCCGTATCATATACATGCATTATTATTTAGTACAATATTGTTAGCGCAATTTTTTTCCTTTGTTTCAGTTCTATTGTTGCATTGCTAGTTACGTACCGCCATGTTGATAGCGTTCTATTTCACTGCTTCTACATATTGTTGTTTAGATTTCTAGGTGGGCGGCAGTCATATAGAAGTATTGATTTTAGCTTTGAAGTCGTAATTATTGTGTTGGAAATATTATTCGATTTCAAAGGCAGTTAACTTAGCATGTTGATAGGAGTCATCATCTGCGTAGCCTTTTCCCAGCTATGTTAGGGTCGGCTTCCAGTCTAACCGGATGCAGCTGAATGCCAGTATTTTACATGGAGCGACTGCCTAACTGACCTCCACAACCGCTTTACTACGTAATACGGTACGCCTTGGTAAGATTGGTCGTAACGATTGTCAAAGATCTGCGAATGACTTAATGTGGTTGCAGAGGCTCGGAGGGGTCTTGGTTTGTGAAGATGGTCACTCATCCACGGACCAACCGAGGTAAGCGTAGCTTCACCTGATCTATCGACCCATGCGGCTGTTATTACTTAGCCACAAGCCCCTCAGCATGTTGAAAGAAGTACGCGATTGTATATTTCACCATAACATTAACTAAAAGTCTAATATAAATCTTTAACCTACTCCAAAAATCCTTATCACGCGAACTCTTTCCACAAATAAGCGCAGAGCTAAGACAGAGCTAATGAGAAAAAGCATATTTTGCATAGCTCCGCAAATCTGTAATAAAATTCCAAAGGAAATCAAAAAATTAAATTTAAATGGTTTTCTTTCTGTTTCATTTTTCTTTTTGTTACTTTTTTTTATATAATTTGTTTTTTTTATTTTTTATTGTGTTTAGTTTAGTTTTATGATCTTCCTGTACGAGTCACAATAAATACTTTTTTTTCTTTCTAAAAAAAAAATACAGACATTTACTCTGTAGTAAATCTTACTATGACTTAAATGACTACTTAAATGACAATTTGACATTTTAATGATGAAGACTGGTACTGATAACATAATATTATTATTCTATTGACACTATTTTTAACTGACATTTAAATTGGCATATGTTTTTAATAAATAATGTTAATTAATTTTGATCCTATTTAAAACGTGTAATCATAGGCCTATATATAAAAATGTGTAACTACCTACTCGAAATTTGTACGCCATTATATGGCAGAATATGTTGTGACAAGATATAACTGACAAATAAATTTATGATAAATGATTATGATAATTACATTGATTCTCTTGTGTGAACTACTATGATGCCCATAAACTATTTGGTCATACAGCTTCCTGACGCAATTTTAATAATCAGATTATTCTAGTAGTTTGATGCCGCGTAGGTAGAGGCAGCGTAGCGCGACGTAGCAGGCAGTGCTACGACCGTAGCGCGGATTCCCGCTACGCGTTAATGCTACGACGACTGACAAATTGCAATATCCATTCGAATTTTCACATCCCCATGAAAAGTTCCCTTTCATATGCATCGTTTTCGCTCTGTCTTCAAAGAATCTAACTTTTATATTCCAATAAAAATACTGTACTCAACTTTTACTAAATTTAATCCTCAATTTTGAAAATTGAATCTTCCACTGTCTTTGCATCACCCAAAGGTTGACTGGTGGAAAATGCCTATGGCATTAACTCTACCTCTATACACTTGTGTGCTTGAAAGTATTACATAAATTAATCTACGACATTATAATGAAATATCTACTGGTTGTTTTGCACATGCAGTGTTAACGTAGCAAAGATGTGCTACGGAAGTCAAGTAGCATAAGCATAATGAGTCTATTAATGTTCCCACTGCTGGGACACAGGCCTCCTCTCGGTGAGAGGGAATGGGCTGTAATCCACCACTCGTTCCCAGTGCGGGTTGGTACATGTCACATGTCTTCGAATTATTGATTCTAGGACATGCCTGTTTTCCTTCACCGTTTTGAGAGCAGTGGTGATGTAATAATTTACACAAAATAAAGTGGCTGTTAGGGTTCGAACCTACGTTCTACAACCCGTAAGTCACGGCTATTTCTATTGGGCCACTACTGCTACCGAAATCCAAGTATCTATCTATATTTAATTAGTTTTCAATTAGTTTTGTGGGGCGAAACCTGTGGAGGTTCCGCCCCACAAAACAATCAAGTAACTTTAAACATAACAGGTATTGTTCAAATACTTAGTAACACGTCTGTAATGCTCATATTAATATACTTAGTCAGTTAGTAGTATTATCAATATAATTTATATGCCATCGTAACACATTGTAAACTGCCGATCGATACTGCCGGTCGATTCTGTAAAAATCTCACCGTGAAAACTCAAGTGAAGTGAGCTTGATGTGAGTTGTCAGTAGGGTCAATCCCTAGCACTATTTGGAATGACAGCTCACTCCACGCTCACTTCACCTAAGTTTTCACGGTGAGATGGTTACAGAATCGCACTGCTGTATCGAGTTTACTTTACGTGCTCATACACATGAGCGACACGCGTCAACGGCAGAGGGAACTATGCCGTCGACAATATGCCACCCGTGTGTTTGAGCTCCGTAGTCAAATACACGAGCGGCACATTGTTGACGGCTGCGGCTGGCGCGTTGACGGCGGCTGTCGACGGCTGCAGTTGTTCTGCCGTTGACGCGTGGAGGTCGTGAGCATGCACACTTAAAGGAAAACGTTGTTTCCTGTTAACATCATTGTGATTATAATGAAAATAGCATTGTTAAGTTTTAAACATCAACTCGAACATTGAAAACTCTCGTTCTTCTTAATTAAATTACATTCATTAATTAACACAACACGTGTACACAATTTATACGTTGTTTTCTCAGAATGGAGAGGAGTTCGCGTTACTTGTTTGTTTAAATAATTTGATTTCGGATCCTCCACGTGTAACTAATTTGCGTGTGTAATTTATAGCGTAGAATGGAATATAATCATCTTTATTATGTATACGATATAAATTACAGATGTAAATACAGAAATTTTATAAAGGGTGACACAATGGGTGGCCTTTTCGCTAAGAGAGATCTTTTAAAGACAACCTTTGGATTGATTAATTTATGTGTGACTGTAATGTTATTCACTCAGGTCGAAGGCACGAGGTAATTTAGATATTATATTTCCAGTTTACAGTACCAACCTATTTTATTTTTTTCTATGCTTGTAGTTTAGTTTCTAGTTTTACTGCTAGTTTGGTAAGCAGCTTCTGAGCAATATCTTTTTCCTTTGAACGTTAAGTACGTCTATTACTTAACAGAACACAATAACATAACTTTAGAAGCCTACCTAACTTTAGAAGAATACCTTAACACTGTTTTAAACTAATGTTATACAGTGTGGCAGGGACGTTGACGTGCAACCTGTTACCATGGATTCAGTACATGATTCTGAACCGAACGAACGTTGAAATTTTTCACTGGTTATTAAAAAAATAATCATATTCCATACATTTTCACCGCGTAGGTATTGCACTGTTCTGTGGAGCAGGTGATTTTTTTAGATAACTGATTAAAACTGTCTACGCTAGGGGGTCTAAAATCATGTGCTGAATTAATGGTTACAGTTTGCGCGTCGATGTCCCTGCCACCCTGTATGTATATGCTGTTGGTGTACTTATTGAATAAATAAATAAATGAAGCCACACAGGTAGGTACTTCGCTTAGTACTTAGTTCTAGGTGGCATGCTCCTAGCAAACTAACTATCTTACTATTTCAATGACTACATTGACGCTTGGTGCACACTGCATGACTAATTTGTCACTGGTCCGAGCTACGCTACTCACCGAGTGTGTCACCAGGCGAGGCTCCTATTTGTGTGGCTTAAGCCTTACGGTTTCAACGTGACAAACCTATTTATAGACTCTTGAATATTTCTCACGTATAGTCGTACCATCCTAATACAATCCTACTTCCTACTAATATTATAAACGTGAAAGTTTGTATGGATGGGTGGATGGATGTTTGTTACTCTTTCACGTAAAAACTAGTGAACGGATTTGGAAGAAATTTGGCACACAGATGGTTTATAACCAGGATTAACATATAGGATACTTTTTATCCTGATATTCCCACGGGATAGAAACTTATGCGGGTGAAACCGTGGGGCAAAGCTAGTATTATTATACATGAGAAAGTTCGTGAGGATGGATGGATGTTGGTTACACTTTCACGAAAAAACTACGGACCGGATTTTGATGAAACTTAACAGTAATATAATAGCTTAGACATCAGAATAACGTATACTTTGTATCCCAACATTCTCACGGGATCGATACTGTGTGAAGTGAAACCGCGGGGCGCTGTTAGTATTCTATATAATATGTCTTTTTGTGCTAACATCCCTAATGGAGGCCTTCCATCGCAGAAAGTCATCACCTGCCTAGCCTTTTCCTAACAGTCTTGGGGTCAGCTTCCAGTCTAACTGAATGCAGCTAAATACAAGTATTTTACATGGAGTGACTGTCTATTTGACTTCCACAACTCTGTTCTATACTTGGTAATACGATACCCCTTGGTAAGACTGGTTATCAGACTTTCTGACTACCCGTAACGACTGTCAAAGATCCACGAATGACAGCCGGGACCAACAGCTTAACATGCTTTCCGAGCACGGAGGGGTCTCGGTATGTGAAGATGGTCACCCATCTACGGACCCACCACGGCAAGCGTAGCTTAACCTTATTGATCGACCTGTGCGCCTGGTATTATTTAGCCATAGACCCCTCTCATCCATCCATCCCATCTCCATCTTCCATCTCAGAAAGTCTGAGTATATTAATGGTAGGCATAATTTTCCTTATTCCAATATATCTTCATAGTGATCCAACTTCAATTTTAATTCCGCGTTCGACTCCCAGACAATGACAGGTGATCATAACGCTAATCTTTTACCAACTCCAGTATTTTACGTTCCGTAATTTGGCAGTTTAATTACTGTAATAAATACAGACTGAATATTTGAAAAGTTGAGCTATAACGTGAATCCATGATTAAGAGATTTAACTGCCCCGAAATTTTCATAGAATGAGTGAAATGAACGATTTTGAACTTTAATTACATAAGTTTTCTATTTATAAGTAATCTTTATCTTGGGTTACACGTGTAGGTATTTAGAGTAATATTAGGTTTCAAAGAAAAACTACGTAAATTGGAGGAAGAAAGGTCTTAATGTCTCATGTAACGTGTATTAAATGGTTTCTAAATTGAGGATTCGAAGTTGAGAACTTGTCAAACTTTAGCACAACAGTGACATCCCGCGAAATGGAAAAAGCGCAAAAAAATTTAACATTTTGTGGGCTACTTTGAAGAAATCACCTTAAGTAATGCTAAAGTAGAGCTTTGGTGGCCCAGTGGCAATGGTCGTGACTTGCGATTTGTAAGACGTAGGTTCCACACCAGACAGGTGCTTTACTTTGTGTAAATTAAATCATCACCACTGCTCTCAAAACGGTGCAGGAAAACATCGTGAGGAAACCGGCATGTCCACCAAACTTCGAAGACATGTGACATCCACCAACCCGATTACGGCCCACTCCCTCTCACCGAGAGAAGACCTGTGTCCCAGCAGTCGGAACATTATAGGCTGATTGTGCTAATGCTGGAGTACCTAGACTTTATCACGCTCTCAAATTCAAATAGTCAAGTTTGAAACTGAGTGATAATCTAAGCTCGGTATTATGTAAGTATTAAAAGATTCGAGCAAAATGTTACTTTTACAATAAAAGTGCATTGCCCTGTTTTGTTGTGAATAAAACCAATATTCATTTCTAACAATAGAATCTCGTAGGAAACGTATGCAAATAACATGAAGATAATATAAAACCCGCGAACATCCAACAAAAAAAAAAAAAAAGATCTTTATTATATTTCAGCCTTAAATCAATCGTTTCCTATTGTATTCTGAATAAATACGAGTATTGCTGTGAAAAACACTATTATTATTATTGATTCTTCTAACATAATTATTGTAACTCGACTTCACTACGCTACGCCATGAAAGAGGTTTTCACTTCGTCTTGTAAATTATGAAGACAAAAACTACAGAGGCTATAAAACCGTAGGCTAATGTATGACTAAATAATATATACGCAATAATATAAACGCATACAATATGTAAAAAGATATAGAAGGTCTATTCATGTTGTGTATCCTAAAAGGAATCGCCCATATTTTTTGCGAGTGGGCGTCGAATAACACAAGTTTTGCTAAGAAAGTTAAACAACAACTTTCTTTTCTTTTCATTTTGTTTGCCAAGAGATGATGACCAAAATCACAGTCGTACGCAACAAAAATGCAGCATGTTTGTGATCTGTTGAGATGAAGTTGAACATCAACATTTTTGTTCCAACCCTGGTGAATATACCAGACCTTCACGACCGCTAAGCCAGTCACGGCCTTATTACAAAATAAGATTTATCTATAAGTCAAAGTCAAAGTCAAAGTCAAATCATTTATTTCAAATAGGCACATAAAAGGCACTTTTGAACGTCAAAAATAAAATTAGAATAAAATTGATTCTAGTCGCCCCTTCCAAAAGGTAGTTTTCGTATGGAGAAGAATGGGCAAGAAACTCCACCGTTACTCTTGTAAAATGTTTTACAATATATTGCATACATTATTTATATAATTATATGTGAAGACGATGCACCCAAAAATAAACTTACTATACCACAATAGGTAAAAGAATTAAAATGGATAAATGTAACCATGACATATAGATCAACTATGTGATAGATACATGGTGCTCACATATTCACAAACATTCCAAACGTAGACGATTTTCATAAATAAATAAGGAGTAATAAGTCCGGGTGTGACCCCAAGTAATTACAGAATGTAATCAATGTCAAAAAAAAAAAAAAAGAATAAATTATACAATTACATTAGCAACCAGTTTGATTTTGTCTAGACTATAGAGATTGTCCTATGGAGCAAGACCAGCATGTTTCCAAGCATTCTTATCTTGGATATAATCCTCTAATTTGTAATATCCTTGCTTACAAAGTGTAATTTTAATATAAGTTTTAAATTTTCTTTCATTTAATTGCAATATTTCACAAGGTATTTTGTTGTAACATTTAACACAGTACCCCATAAAAGATGTATGAACTTTAGATAATCTGAAAAAAGGTTGATCTAATTTATCTTTATTTCTAGTATTAAAATTATGTCTATCACTTATTTTATTAAAAAGATGTTGATTTTTTCTTACATACATAATATTTTCATAAATGAATTGGCAAGGTACCGTCATAATATTAATCCTTTTAAATAGTTCCCTAAGAGATTCGCGGCGACTTAGATTGTAAATGGCTCTGACAGCTCTCTTTTGCAAAATAAAAATGGATTCAATGTCAGCAGCCCGACCCCACAGTAAAATGCCATATGAAATAATACTGTGGAAGTAACTAAAATAGACCAAGCGCGCGGTTTCTTCGTCTGTTAATTGTCTTATCTTTCTAACAGCATATGCGGCCGAGCTTAGCCGCCCCGCAATAGATGTTATATGAGGTCCCCATTGTGGTGGTGAGCGCTCTGTTCCCTTCACGGGGGGAGCATACTCCCCCGCCTATGGCTCCGCCACTTGCGGTGCCCGAAGCGGACCACGCGGATGACGACGACGACACCCCTGTAGTGACCGGGGTAGATCTGAGAGCGGCGGTAGGCCGGCTGAAGGCCAAAAATACCGCCCCGGGACCCGACGGCTTGCCGGGTAAAGCCTGGGTCCTGGCCTCGAGGGCTCTCGGGCCTCGACTGGAGGCGCTCTTAAGCGCATGCATGGAGAGAGGCCAGTTTCCACTCCGTTGGAAGACGGGGAAGCTGGTCCTCATTCAGAAGCCAGGGCGCCCTGCGGACTCTCCGTCCGCATACCGGCCCATAGTGCTGCTCGACGAGGTCGGCAAGCTCTTTGAGAGAGTGATTGCGGGCCGCCTCGTCGGGCACCTGGTGAGGACGGGGCCGGATCTTGCGGAGTGCCAGTTTGGCTTCCGCAAGGGGCGCTCGACGGTGGACGCCATCATGCGCGTGAGAGCCCTCACGACGGGGGACGCGGTGTCCCGGGGTGGGGTGGTCGTGGCGGTGTCACTCGACATCGCCAACGCGTTCAACACCCTGCCCTGGAGCTGCATAGGGGAGGCACTCCGGTATCACCGGGTGCCGACTTACCTCCGTCGAATAGTCGGGGCGTATTTGACGGACAGAGCCGTCATCTACCCCGGTCGCGACGGGAATTGGAACCGGCGAGAGATGTCGTGCGGTGTCCCGCAGGGATCGGTTCTGGGGCCGCTCCTGTGGGACATCGGTTACGACTGGGTGCTGCGGGCCGACCTCCCTGATGGCGTCAGCGTAGTTTGCTACGCTGACGACACGCTGGTCCTGGCGCAGGGGAGGTCGCATCAGGCGGCGGCCGACGCGATGACACGCGGGGTTGCGATAGTCGTGGAAAGGATCCGGCAGTTGGGTCTCGAGGTGGCATTGCACAAGTCCGAGGCCATGTCCTTTCATGGGCCCCGGTACGGGCCACCTTCGGGATCCCAACTGATGGTAGGAGGGGTTCACATCGGCGTCGAGACAACGATGAGATACCTGGGTCTCGTCCTCGACAGCCGGTGGAACTTCGTCGAGCATTTCCGACGTTTGGCCCCCAAACTGGAACGGGCCGGGGCCGCCTTAAAGCGGCTCCTGCCCAACCTTAGGGGGCCAAACGCCTCCTGCCGGAGGCTTTACGCGGGGGTCGTGCGGTCCATGGCCCTTTATGGGGCCCCGGTATGGGCGCGTTCACTGCGGCTTCGAGCCGCACACTACCTGAACGCGCCCCAAAAGGTGGTAGCCGTAAGGCTGATCCGGGGGTACCGCACGATCTCGCGCGAGGCAGCAAGCCTCCTTGCCGGACTGCCACCATGGGATCTGGAGGCGATAGTCCTCGCGCGCCTGTATGACTGGCGCGCGGAGGCACTACGTCGGGGGGAAACTCTGCACCCGCGGCAAATCGCTGCGGAGCGGACGGACCTCCGGCGCGGTCTCATGGTGGAATGGAAGGCGCGACTATCGCAACCCAGCGCAGGGCACGCCACGATAGCGGCGATAAGACCCCTCTTTGAGGAGTGGCTAGAGAGGCGTCACGGCGCTCTCACCTACCGCCTGACGCAGGTCCTCTCCGGACACGGATGTTTCGGGAGGTTCCTGCACATCATCAGGCGGGAGGAGACGCCCGGGTGTCACCACTGCGAGGATCGCCCAGAGGACACGGTGGAGCATACGGTGGAGGTCTGCCCCGCTTGGGCAGAGCACCGCCGTGTCCTCGTAGAGGCGATCGGCAGCGGCGGCGACCTCTCGCGCCCGGCCCTGGTGCAAGCCATGGTCCGGGGCGAGAGGGAGTGGGAGGCGGTCACCTCCTTCTGCGAAGCAGTCATGCTAGCGAAGGAGGTGGCGGGATGGGCGAGGGAAAGATCCTCACGCCTCAGCCGCCGAGGGAGACGCTCCGGGCGTCGGGAGCCGCGTGACGACTCCCGGCCACCGTAGGCGCGGGCCTGCGGGCGGAGAGCAATGGGTAGCTCTCCGTCCGATCAGGACCAGGCCCGTGCCGGACGGCGTGTATGTGTTCCACGCGCGCCTCAAAGAGATGTCAGCGTAGTTGACGGGGCCCGCCAGGGCCGAAGCCTGCCGGGGTAGCGGGATCGTCCGAAAGGGTTACCGCTGCCCTGGTACGTAAAGGGCTAAGGAAGGAACACGGGTGGGTTTTAGTCAGTAAGAGTCTGACACTCCCTTCTGCTCCACCCAGAGCGGGAGGAGTCATTTGATGATTTCCCATCCTGAAAAAAAAAAAAAAAAAAAAAAAAAAAAAGGTCCCCATTGTAATTTCTCGTCTAGCGTGATTCCTAGGAAAACTGTCTGATTAACAAATTCTAATTTTTGGCCATTCAATACGATGTCACATTCGCTACTTCTAACATTAGGTAATTTAAATCTAATGCATTTTGTTTTTTTTTCATTAAGTACTAAATTATTAACCGTAAACCAATCTTGGACCTGAAGAATAGAGTTATTCACGTCGTCAAGATTTTGTGACCGTCGGTCTATTTTAAAGATCAATGATGTGTCATCTGCAAATAACACCATCTTCGGTTGATTTTGAAGTAATTGGGGTAAATCATTAATATAAACTAAAAAGAGGAATGGACCCAATATCGAACCTTGAGGAACGCCCATTGTCATTTCAGAACCCAATGAGTTTACGCCATTTACTTGGATTTTAACCTTTCTATCTTTCAGGTATGATCTTAACAAGTCAAGTGCTGTTTTCTTAATCCCATAGTGCTCGAGTTTCATCAGAAGTGTTTCATGGTTTACGCAATCGAACGCCTTAGAGAGATCGCAAAAGATTCCAATAGCATCTTGTGCTTCTTCCCAGGCGTTAAAAATGTTCTTCATTAGGGTAACACCGGCGTCAGTGGTACAACGCCCTTTGGTGAAGCCGTACTGGTGTTCATGAAAGATGTAATTTTTATTAAAGTGACGTAACATTTGATTGAGCATCAACTTTTCAAACACCTTACTGAGAACTGGCAGAATTGACACAGGTCTATAATTGTTGGGATCTTTACTATCACCGGATTTGAACAATGGTACTACTTTACTATGTTTCATAAGATCCGGAAAGACTCCTTGGTCAACACTGGTGTTAAATATGAAAGCTAAATAGGGCGCAATGGTTTCGATGAGAGATCTACATACTTTTACAGACATACCCCAGAGATCTTCTGTTGATTTAATTTTAAGATCTTTAAAAGCTCTTATAACAGCCTGGGGGTTTGTATGCTGAAACCTAAGCTCCGAAGGGCACGCCTTTACATTCCTTTTAAGTAAGGCAGCAGAAAGCGTGGGGGAAGAATTTAAAGCTTCAGTAGTTTTAAGGGGAATATTAGCAAAGAAGTTTTCAAATTCCTGAGCTATTTCTACATCTGAATTGATGGGGCCATGTGCAGTCTCTAAATTAAGTTCACTATTTCGCTGTTTTTTCCTACCTGTTTCATTATTTATTATTTGCCAGGTAGTTTTTATTTTATCATCAGCTGATTTTATTTTATTGCTTATATAAAGAGCTTTAGCTCTTTGGCATACCCTTTTAAAAGTTTTTGAATATTTTGCAACATACTGATGAAAGTTCGTATTTTTCATATGTTGCTTTAAGCCATACAGTTCAAAAAGTTTTTCCCTGCTTTTACGAATACCTGGAGTAGCCCAGTCACTGAATAAAAACTTTGTGTAAATACTTTTAGTTTTCAGTGGAAAAGTATCATAAAATTGCGAGTTTAATAGTGAAAAGAACTCGGCGTAGAACTCATTGGGGTCATCTATATTATTAAAACTCTGATCACATAATTTACTGGCCAAAGATATATTTAATTTCTCTAAATTTTTACATGTAATTGGCCTAAACCTTATTTCAATTTTTTGTAAAGGCCTATAGGAGCTAAATGTTATTATTTGTCCACTGTGATCAGATGGCAACTTATCTACAATTCGTTTGTGTATGTAATCGCAATTACAAAAAATATTATCTATACAAGTGGCAGAAGAAGCTGTCACTCGGGTTGGTTCCATAAACACATTGGACAAATCAAATGACCCAAAAAGACTCAATAATCTGACAGTATTCGAGTTATGTTCCAATAAATTAATATTAAAATCGCCACATACGATTATTGACTTACTACTAGTACTAAGCTTCTTTAAAACATCTTCCATTACAGAATCAAACACCGATAGATTCTGGTAACTAGGAGGTCTGTATACGCATACTATAACATGCTTATCGAGCTCAACACAGGACAATTCAATCATGTGTTCAACAGACAGCCCGATGATGTCTTTACGTTCTTTAGATTTAATAGAATTTTTAAGTAATATTAATGACCCGCCATGTATCATACGTTTTCGGCTGAAATGGCTAACTACACGATAATTTTCATAATTAATTGACATTACTTGATAATCTTTCAACCAATGCTCTGTTAAACAAATGACATCAAACTTGGTGTCTTCCAAAAACAATTCTATTTCCAGTAATTTAGAAGCGCAACCTTGGATATTTTGATTAAATAATTTTAAAATATGTTGCACACACTTTACTTTCTTAGTATTATTAATTATATTGCCAGAAGATACCTTTTTATTATTCTGTATTAATAATTGGTTATTTGAAGGGGTAACTTCTGTTGCCTCACTGACTAGTTTAAATTATTATCAGGAGATAGCTCCACAACTACAACTGGAGAGTCTAGATTGCCCGTATAAGTTCCAGCAGGAGGGAAATACCCTATCTGACTGGTAGTGGCCTCCAAGGATGTTGCCATTGTAGGTGGAGCCTCCTTTGTACAATATGATGATTCACAATCAATCACAATGTTGTTAGTAAAACTATATGTTAATGTTGTTAGTATAAATCTAGGTTTAAACCATTCAGCCATTTTAGAATTTCGAATAATTACCAACTAAAACTAATTACCAAAACTGACGTAAAATCTAAGCGCCAGTTCTCAATTTTATATAAATAAACAATGTACTTTACCGTGCTCAGGATAAAGAACAAAATTCAATAACTAGCTCGAAGTTTTATGCTTGGATAAGTCCAAGAGCCAAGAGATAGAGAGAGTCCAATTAGATCTCGTTCTGCAATTAGATGGCCAGCGTTTAATAATGCTTTAAGCTACAGTTTCCTCGAAGAGCGATAGCCGTCATGTTATACGGCCGTCACGAAAATCTGCAATTTTCACCAGTATTTGACGTATGTATGTCAAATACTGGTGAAAATTGCAGATTTACTAATAATCAGCCTATATTCCCACTGTTGGGACACAGGCCTCCTCTCAGTGAGAGGGAGTAGGCCGTAATTTACCAGGCGAGCCCAGTGCGGGTTGGTATTTGACATAAAGTTGACAAAAACCGCTCTGCAGTTGAACAACCGTTTTTGCGGATCGTTCATCGCTTTGATTTACCAGTGGTTCTGTCTGTAAGGCTATGGTTTCATAGAGCCGATTCTTGGCTACCGTAGGCGCGGGCTGAAGGCGGAGAGCAACGGGTAGCTTACCACCCGGTAAGGACCAGGCCCGGGTCGACAGCGCGTTGTGTTCCACGCGCGCCTCAAAGAGATGTCAGCACAAAGTGACGGGTCCACTAGGGCCGATGCCTTCCAGGGCCGCTGGTTGTTCGAAAGAGATACCGAAGCCCCTGGCACACGCAACTGAAGGACCACGGGCGGCTTGTACTCAGTAAAAGTCTGACACGCCCTCCCGCTCCGCCCGGAGCGGGAGAAGTCACTTGATTATTCCCCACCCAAAAAAAAGGCTATGGTTTCATAACCAAACCTTTACAGGCAAAAGACTGATACTTCTGAACCTATTATTTTATTTAGTTAGTATATCTTTTGCCATCAAGTCTAGACCAAAGGACGATACTAATGTTGATCAGAAGTTTATCTCATACTATCGACTAAGAAAAGTTTCAGAGTGACTTATTCTGATATGACTTCTAATATAAGTTGACGGAGTCTGATAGCAGATATTAATGTTCATAAGTTACTAAGGGATTTGAAGGGTGGATTTGTACGTCTGTAACTAATATTAGAGATGTTAATTGCTTATGTGCCAGCCGTTAAAGTTAATATTGATACTTTTACATGATAAGCTGATATGATTTAAGAAAATTTTTGCTAAAAATATGGTGTAACGCTTTTTGTTAGAAATAAGGATGAAGGCATGCGGTTGCTAACCACAGAGCAAAAAAGTAGTTAAAAGATAAAACCGAAAATCGCCAAACAAAAACAAGACATCATAACAAAATAACATCTGTTTTCGTACAGCTGGAGTCATACGTCTTACTTCTTCTTCTTGATAGCACTCTTGTCAGAGCGGTCGTGGTCCTCATGTTTGGGCACGCCACAATTGCGGCGATAAGTCCCCTCTTTGAGGAGTGGCTAGAGAGGCGCCACGGCGCCCTCACCTTCCGCCTGACGCAGGTCCTCACCGGACACGGTTGTTTCGGGAGGTTCCTGTTCAGGATAAAGCGGGAGGAAACGCCAGGGTGTCGTCACTGTGGGGATCGCCCGGAGGACACGGTGGAGCATACGGTGGAGGTCTGCCCGGCTTGGGCGGGACCCCGCCGTGTCCTCTTGGCGGCGATCGGCGGCGGCTACCTCTCGCGTCCGGCCCTCATACAGGCCATGGTCCGGAGCGAGAGTGAATGGGAGGCCGTCACCTCCTTCTGCGAAGCAGTAATGCTCGCGAAGGAGGAGGCGGAGCGCGCGAGGGAGAGGCAATCGCTGCACCCTCGCGCTCCTAGCCGCCGCAGGAGACGCCCTGGACGGGAGTCAACAGCCGACTCCCGGCCACCGTAGGCGCGGGCTTGCGGGCGGCGAGCTATGGGCAGCTCGCCGCCCGGTAAGGACCAGGCCCGGGTCGACGGCGCGTTGTGTTCCACGCGCGCCTCAAAGAGCTGTCAGCACGAACTGACGGGGTCCGCTAGGGCCGATGCCGCCGGGGCTGCGGGTTGTTCGAAAGAGATACCGTGGCCCCTGGCACAGGCAACTGAAGGAACACGGGTGGGTTTTAGTCAGTAAAAGTCTGACGCTCCCTTCTGCTCCGCCCAGAGCGGGAGGAGTCATTTGATGAAATCCCACCCAGAAAAAAAAAAAAAAAAAAAAAAAAAAAAAAAAAAAAAAAAAAAAAAAAAAATGGTCCTCATGTTCCTTGTCTCGGGGCTGATGTGACTTGCCTCACGATCTAACTGTGTCATGTAAAATCGTACAGGTACAAACACACTACTTCAATTTGCCATGTTATAGATATTTCATACAGCAGCTGTCAAAGTATGACAGTTGTAATTTGAATATACGGCCAATTTAAGTGGGTAGTAAATTTGCTAATCAATGAATTTCCCTGGCCTTCGATGAACATCGGCCATTCAGGATGCTGATATACCATAAAATAGTTTTCAGCTGACAACGTAATGTTGTTGATATAAAAGCTAGAAGAAATAGTATTACGAAAACATACCATTTGTACCATATCAACGAGTAGTCAGGTTTTATAGGCTTACTAATAGTGTCTACGACCCCAATAACATAAGAAGGGAAAGTAAACAAGACTTGTACTTAATAACAATTGTACCCATAAAGGTACCTAATTAAATAAATAAATAAATAAATATTCCACAACTATCACACAACGCCATCTAGTCCCAAGCTAAGCAGAGCTTGTGTTATGGGTACTAGACAACTGATAAACATACTTATATATTTCTAAATACATAAATATTATAGATAAATTACACCCAGACACAGAACAAATGATCGTGCTCATTGCACAAACATTTGTCCTGGGTGGGAATCGAACCCACGACCTCCGGCATAGCAGTCAGGGTCACTAACCACTAGACCAACAGGCCTGTCGAATTAATAAAGTTCCCAGTTATGAGACATATCTCATAACTGGGAACTTTATTAATTAGGTTGTCATAATACCCTCAGCCTGAAATGAGGCTTATTACAGATTGAGCGTAGGTTCGCCATTTTTTGGACGCTCGTACGATCACCTTACGAAAACATTGATCTTTTCGGGCTTTGTCACATTACACTCGTTACTTGTTAACGGTAATAAACAAGTAACGAGTGTAATATGACATATATCTGACCATTTTGAAAACAAAATCTCGTGTACACGATAACCACAGCCTGCTGCATCCGTAAGTAAAACAAAAGAGGATCCTTTTTAGGGCGACTAATAATATATTATGCGCTGCAAGCAGAAATAGTCCTTACGGTGGTCAGATATAGATTTTGGCGATAGTACGTCCAGACAGCGAGGCAGCGCTTCATAGACAATAACAAGGGGAAACATGAGAAACATACAAAGGAGGCATACAAAGGAGGAGGCCTGTACTCATTAGTGGTTGGAACAAGCCTCTCAATAATTATGATGATTAGCTATCCTAACTTTGAAATTTCCCTTTAATTACCATTTCTATTGCAGGCAATAGCCTACTCTTGTCAGCCCAGCCAGTATTTCTATACAACAAGCTTCCCGTAGAATTTAAAAGCATAAATAGCGCAAACTTATTTAAAAACAAATTAAAGACATATTTATTGAGGAAGGGCTATTACAGTGTCGATGAGTACAAGCGAGACGCGGCGGGCTAGATGATAAGCGACAATCGTAATATTATCGTTCTGGATAATAATTTATTGAATGGAATTCATTTTAAATGGCATGGTTGACTATTATTATTCTGTAATTTTTACACTTAATATTGTTTATTTTTATTTTTTATTATGTCTGTTTTGTTTTTATTATTGTATTTATTACTCATATAGATTATTAAATGACACCTTAAGGCCAATTCTCGTAATTTAAAACGTTCAAAATCTAGTCGCAGTCGCATCTCAGCGACAAATAACTGTCAAAAACTAGTCAAAATGTAGGGAAATTAGAGGTATTTTTGGCCGATTGAGACTGAGATCAGACTGTGCACGTTCTTAAAATTACGAGAATTGCCCCTCTGATTTTTATGCACATAAATGAATGCATTGCGTAATCCATAAATACATTGCGCAATCTCATGCTCGCACTACCTTTGCAGTTTTGACGTCTCCATTTTCATCGTAAACCAATATTTCTTCGTATTCTAAGGTTTTCGTGTGTAGACGGTACAAACGCACTAACTGTCGCCAAAATAAAAATTTCTTACGAGCTAAAAAGTTCTTAGAAGCTCGAAATGGACCGAGCCGCAACAAATACTGAACATACCTCGTGCGACCATGCTTGAATACGCATTTTCACTTGTAATATGTATGTAATAACTCAAAGGTACGCGCGTATCATACGTACGTGCAAAAACGTATACGTGGTTATTCGTGCTAATGAAATCACTCAATCTACAATGGTCCTTATACGGATGATAATATATCTGGATAATAAAATAAAAATATGTGTCAAACATGAGCAGTTTATTCATCGTTGGCTTTTAGTCCAAAGTGCGTTGACACTATAAATTTTGTTATGGACATAAAATTCGGAATCACGACTAGAATATTAATATGGACAAGACTAGGTTTATTTGTCAAAATACACATAAATAGAACAAAGAGCAATATACTTGTTAAGCTGAAATAAGTAAAGCTCCAGATAGCAGGCACAATAACTGAGCAAAATAATAATATTTTAAGACCAGCTATTTTCAAGAACAAGAATATCTTTAGGGCTTTATTTAAACAAATAATCGACTACAAAAACAAATTAACCAAGCCACCAGCAACCAATAAATAAAATCTACAATGAAAAATTCTTCTCGATTATTTTGGTCCACTTTACATAAAACCAAACGCTTACATTATAAGCTTCTTTAATTCTGCTTAATATTTATGAACCAATTTCTTCTGAGTAATGGTGCGTTGTTTTGTTGATAATATTTAATATATTGCTTAAATTAACAGTCAGGAATACGAAATTAAAGGTGCCTTGGAACACGTGCCTGAATTATGACTTGGCTAAAATTATCCTGGCTTCTTAAATTATTTATTTACACGTGGAAGAAAAATTCTTGCGATTTTCGGTAAGACTTGAATATGAAAGAATGACGGGATAAAGGCATTTTTTTCCCAGAATGTTGTGTTATTTCGACATAAGAGGTTCTCGTTCTTATCAAATTTTTGGCGAAACGTAGCTTAACTGCCACCTAACTCCCACCCGGGGGAGAAATTATAGACATTGTTTGTTACGTAGCTGGTTTTGAGATCTAACAGTTCAACTCCTGAGATTACGCGAAACCTACGCAAGTTATAAAGGCACACATAAATTTCAACAAGACTGTCTGGAAATAGTTACTAGTTTTTGGCTACAAAAACATTAAGGAGGAGAAATGGAGCACGTGTTAGTACTTGCTTAGATCTTCTGGCATACGTCCACCTGAAATTACCTTTTCTAACACCACTAAAAATGTCACGTAACTTCACCCATTCCTACATGTTAGTGTTGTCTAAGGGCACACATAGGCTAGCCGCACCGCAACGCAAAATCCTCCTACATCACTTTCGTACATTTTGTATAAACCGCCGTACATTACAGGTGGACCGCACCGCCATTTTTTGTATGGGGACGATGGCGACCCAAACAGATTTTTATCAAGTTAATGGTAAGTATTTCCTACATATTTTAAATATTGATCTACGAGTACAAACCTTTTAGACCACGGGCCTGTTTGTCCTACGCAATTGTCGCAAGTTGAGCTCCCTAAAATAGGGCTGAGCTACACGATGCATGCATGTTTAGAGGTATGAGGAACGGGGTGTAAAGTTCACTCATCCTCAATAGAAAAGGGAGAATCCTCCGACCAGACGGGTGTTGTGTCTGCTGGGCAATTGCCCAACGAATGATGTCGGTCGGGAAGTTTGTATATAGGCTAATTGCGCGGTAAACTCTGCTTGCGAGATGCTGGATTTGCGTGACGTCAGTATGGCGCTTTGTTCGCATGTGGCGTTGTAGATACTGCTACACATGCATGCCGTCTATTAGGAGAGGTCAACTCAAAGCTGCAACGGTTCTTTCCTCAAAATGCCCTTCTAGACATAGTCGGTGCTGCGGTCTGCTGCATTTGTAATCTGCGCTTACCTATAGGTACTCACTATACTACATTCTTAATCTATTTTCGCAACTAGAAACGTTCCTTCACTTCATCTTTTATCTCGAAAAGATTAGAATAAAAGGTTTTAAGATACATACAACTTTGGGACCCAAGGGACACTGTCATCAGGTACGTATCCCGGTTTTCGATCCTAATCTGCAACCGAACTTAGTTTAATCCTTCATCCAAGTTTTCTGACAAGGGACATCCGAAGCAATTTCCAATAAGGACAGTTCGGCTTGAGGATAAGACTCGTGTCAAATCTTTTTTGTTTCTGTTCAGTCATGTGTAAGCTTAGCGGATTCTTTCTTTACATTTAGTGCTATTTCAAATGTAATGCCGGTTTTTATCCGTTAGGATTGATATGAAAACGAAGGATTTATCTCTTGTGAATTGCACGAATCTGAAAGGTATTTCAGGCACGGAAACTGTTAGGTACAACTTTTACAAAAGTAATAATCGTATCTTCGTATATCTATGTCATTCAGTTATAGGAAACGCGTTAAGAAAGTAAAAGAGTCTTTTTCTCCAGGATTTTCATCCCCCAATGATTTGACTAAAGGAACGTCCAATTTATGGGCACTTGAGTACGAATCTCAACATTATACCAAATTAAAATCGAACGACCCTACTTACTATACGACCTTTTAACCCTTCATTACGAAATGAAGCCGACGCCAGACGAAAACGTGACAGTACATAACCCACATTCCCCCAAGTTATGTTCAACATAACCAACACAAATGTGGGTTATGAATCCTGCTTTTACGACAGTTTTGGTACACTCGTCCTCGTGGTTTCTGCCAATAAATAACATCTGGTGCGCGCGAAACTTTGCAAATGCCGAACCGAAACCAATTTTATGTCGGTGCGAGATGAATATTGATTATCGCTCTGTGTGTACATTTTTTACTGACCTACTTGTTTGTTGAATAAGGTCTTGTTGTTTATCGATTTATTGGCCTTGTAGAGAGGCTGCGGTGCAGTTCTTTAGTTCATCATCATCATACTATATTGTTCCACTGCTGGGACACAGGCCTCCTCTCTTCGAGAGAGAGTGGGCTTTTAATCTACCACGCGGGCCCAGTGCGGGTTGATAGATGTCACATGTCTTCGATTTTTTGTTTTTAGGACAGGGAGAGCAGAGGTGGCTCAGAGGTAACCCACTGGGGTTACCACTGGGCCACCTTACGAGTTGTAGGTTCTTTAGTTAAGACAAAACTATTCTATATGTAATATGGTATAAAATAAAGTCACTTTTCGTGTCTATTTGTGGGATCGCGTTGTTCTTCTAAAGTACGCAACAGACTTTGATGGTTTTCACTATTACCTATCTAGAGAATTTATTCCGGAAGTTTTTATCTGTATATATATTAGAAATGTAGATGTTTTGTCAAGTCGTAAAAACTTTGCGAAGCAGGGGCGGACATGACTTTATGCAATACATTTTTATTTAATCACTGGGAAACATGCTGTCCTAATACTATTTGCACATAATTTGAAAGTGTTACATTTATTTTCAAGGTTTGAGTAAAAATACACATATTCTATTCCTAATAAATTATAGACAATAAAATTATGTTGTCGGTATAACTTATCAGACCATAATATAACAACACGACTCTTTTGCCGAGTGGCTAGGCAGGGGCAATGACAAATTCCTAATGGAAAAATCCAATAACATTATACCCGACCTGGGAATCGAACCCAGGACCTCATGCTCAGTAGTAGTGCTATCGACTACTAGACCAACGTGGCAGTTGTAGGTCCCTATGATAATATTTAATTAATGTTCGTTAAGAGTGCAAAGTTCCTCTGGGAAATTCAGTCTTTGTGATAAATTAATAGGTAACTTGGCCAGCCCACCAAAGTGGTTGGCTTTTTACCGAAGTGTTCTAGGTTTTTTTCCTTAAAATAAAATACGGTACCTACATTTATTAAAGATCTAGACGTAGTTATGCTATCTGTTAATTTGTTTGTAAAATCTTATGAATATTTAATGCAAAAAAATGTTGATCCTACAGTCTAGACGAAAATTAATATAGGTTAAAAAGATAATTTACTAGCCTACAGAGAAAATTTCATCTTTTCTGTGGTTCATTTTTGTGGTTCGTCGATTTCAACGCCTGAATATTCTAAGACACAGGCTTGCCTAGTTTATGCAATACGTTAAGTGGTTGGTCCCGGCTGTCATTCGTGGATCTTTGACAGTCGTCACTGTTTGGCAATAAAGTTTTATTATTATTTATTTATTTACCTCCTGTCTGACTTGAAAGGATTTCAAAAAAGACAGGCCCATGTTCTTTGTGCTCGTAGAAAAATGTTTTAAGTGCGAAGGTAGTACTTGCTATTAACTTGATAAAAATCTATTTCAAAAGTGAAAAGGTAAGATTTCAACAAGGGAATCTAATTCAAAACATTCTGAAGTGATTCATTTACATAATTCACGCGTCACTTCAAAAATTACTTTCTACTATCACGGCCAATTTTCTTTTCGTCATAAGCCCCAAAACCAGATAAGGGTACATTCATATCATTAGACATCACAAGAATTTGAGCAATCAACATTGCCTTGTCGGACTAGTGGTCGTAAGGGCTGAGCATGGTCCTGGGTTCGATTCCCAGATCTTCCGATCTTGAATGAAATTAAATGAAATGTTTATTTGTGTAAGTAGATCTTTTATGATACTTTTACACGTTAATATTGCCAGTATTTTAAAAGTAGCTGGCGCCGGCATTTCCTAGCTGACTGATCACTGAGAAGAAATGCTGAAACAAACTCAGAGGGAAAGGTGTAATTGTGGGTTTCAATATGGAATTTCTCAGGGGAGCCTGGAGTCTGAGTTTCTGCCCGGTTGATGGCAATAGGCTCACTCTTATTGCATGGGAGTTAAACATAACTGGAGAAATGTGGGTATACATCTTTGTAACCCTTCGGGGATTACAGCCGTGATGTTATGCTGTGGCCGTTTTGCGTGAATGTGACGCATGTTTACCCCCAACTTGTTTTTTTTTTGTGTGTGTTTATGACCTTTTTTCATGCGTCATGTTTGCCGCATATAAATGCATTTTTTTTCTTTTCTATGTAACATTCCTGTCTAAAACCAAAAACAAAGCCGCCGTGTAAAAACACAAGCTAAACAAAACAGCCTGTAATGTACTCGTAAGAAATTCTTTACAACAAAATTGTTTTTACTATAATAATAAATTATTATGGCCACAAAGCGCTATTTCGGCTTTAATATAACTTTATTAAACCCTAAACGCCTCGAGGTGTTTGCCTCGTAGGCACCTGTCTGTAGCCATGTTTTATATTCTTAATGACTGTGGATAATGTTATGGTAAGTTTTTTGTTACTTGAGGGTTTTAATGAGAAACTTTAATAGGCTGAATTTTATACAAGAACTTTCAGATCGAGTGTTAAGAAGTCACCAAATAAAAAAATAAAAAAAACTTTTTTTTGGGTCCGCAGGTATATCAAAATGAGTTTTGAAGATCTGTTTTATTTTGTGTAAGTTTTACATATTATGTGTTGGGTATGCCTTAACAAGACAGAACAAAAAAACTGACTTTCTAAACTCTTGAAGTATCTGCGGTCACAATTCCCAAAAAAAAAAATTTTGTTTAGATATCGATACCCATCATATCTGTGAAGTGTAGGTAGCTAATTGATACAGCAATTATATTTCATGGTATGTCTTGGGACCAAGTCTACAGCCACGCCGAAGAGGGACTACGGATAGTGGCTGAGACTCTAGATAAAAACCTCCTGACCTTAAACGTAAAAAAAAACAAAG
Source organism: Apamea epomidion (assembly GCA_947507525.1). Taxonomy (NCBI): domain Eukaryota; kingdom Metazoa; phylum Arthropoda; class Insecta; order Lepidoptera; family Noctuidae; genus Apamea; species Apamea epomidion. Next base: position 6,449,107 of record OX382234.1, read on the forward strand.
ATATTAACACTCTATAAATCCAAAGCATCCGGACCCTCCCAACACTTAAGTCTCAAATTTCATACTTGCAACAATAGCCTCCACCCCCAACCCACAAACTGTTCATGTACCGTAATCGAACGCATTCAATCCATGAGATATTTAGGAATTACCTTAGACGAGAACTTATATTTTAAACAACATATATACACACACTCTCCGGTCGAGTTAGAAAACTTATCCATAAAATGAGAAACTACGTGACTGCACTCCCATCCCCATACTCCGCACTGTTTACCTTGGTCTTTGCCAGTCTGTCCTTCAATACGGAATCTCCGTCTGGGGTGGTGCCGGTAAAACTTTCTTTTATCAAAGCCGAAAGAGTACAAAGCGCCGTCATTAAAGCAATGCTGAAGAAGCCTTTCTTGTACCCCAGCAACCAACTCTACAGTGACTTCCCGGTCCTCCGTGTTCAACAGCTGTTTGTCTTCAACACAATAAGTACTTCACATTCATAGAAAACTCAAATTCGGGACAGATTACCAAGAAATAATGTCAAAGCGCACAATCAAAATTCCCACTCTCCAAGTAAACTCCCTTATGGGTAGACGTTCCCCAAACTAGTTAATTTCCACGCATTTATAACAATGCCATAAGGTGCTGCAACATAAAATACGTCAAAATATCCCTGTGCAAAAAAGTAATAAAGAAATAGCTTTTTACACTTTCTTACGATGAAACAAAAAATATTATTTATACTTAGATTAGCAACATTATACAGTCTAAACGGACTCCTACGCTCTCGCTGACGTTCAGAACACACACATACACACACTCACCCCAACACGCCCTCACTCTCTAACACATACTCACGCTTACACTCTACACTTTATTTGGTAAAAAAATAATTTTTATAATTGATTAGATTTTTGTTGATTTATATTTTTTTACTTTCGATATAATTTTTTATTATTTTGTTATTTAATTGATCTCACACTGTTCAATTTGTTGTTTGTGTTTAATTTAATTTTGCTTAATTTGATGTCACGCTGATGGCAATGCATATTCTAAGTTCTTTTATTTTTTTAAATTAATTTGAGTTTAGTTAAATTTTATTTTTTGTTTTCCTATCTTGCAATAATCACTATGTACCACACTTTGAAAATGTCGCTACTCTGACTCCCATGATACAGGCAAATGCCTAGTTTGGGGGCCATCTATTCTATTCTTGTACAAATTGTGATTAATAAATAATTTTGAACTTAATTTGACCCTGTGTAGGTATCTAATAATAGTAATGGAACAAAAAAATTGTCAGGTACGCTACCGTACGCACATCTTTTCTTTTTTCATATATTGGCACGAACTAAGTAGGTATAATTAGGAATAGCCTCGTAAGTATGATAAACATTTTAGGCAATCAGTAAAATGATATAGGGGTTCATTGTCCAGGATGCGTTGTAACTACGTACCTACCAGTGGCGAAGCGGGAATTTTTGTGACTCGCTAAATAGGTGCATAATATTTAATAGCGTTTGAAAAACCATCGGGGCGAGGCCACTTTCTAACTGTATTTCTTAAGGGGAATGTGCTAGGTAGCCCGCGAAAATTTAAGGGGATTAAAGATTTTCATATGGAGCGTGGCATACCCAGTGTCGCGCTATTTTGATATTTTTTCAAAATGGCGGCCACGCATGAAGCCTATATAAATCGATATCTGACATCAATGCAAACAGAAAACATAATAAAATCAAACCCTATAAAGTGTCACGTATCAAGTTGATCACGTGACATCCATATTTTTTGAAGTTGCTTACATTTTGTTGCATAGATGTTTTATTAATTTAAACTTTTAGAGTGATTATTGCAAAGCACGTAAGAAAAATTGAATTTCTCGGGATACCCTCTGCCCCCTTAAGTAGACTCAAGTAGTGGTTGTTCCAAAGGGTTGCCGGTAGGAATGGAGTCGTATGAAGTCCTCGCCACTGGTACGTAAGTACATGTATTTCAGTATCACCACTCACGAGTCTGTTGATAGTTCGCGGCATGTTTCATGTCATTCCATTTCAGATCATTTCTAAGTACTGCAGACCTTTTCAGTCAAAGCTCCGAGTTCGTAATAGCTTTGCTTAGCCAACGAATTACTCACGCTCACATTAGTTCTTAAATTATGTTTTAGAACAGCTATTCCTGCGTTCAACCTCTGTACCTATTTTTAGAAGCTTTACAAATACACCCACGGACGTTAGGGAAGCATGTTATTAAACCAATGGCCTCCCACGCTCAAAGGAAGGCAATTATATTTTCTTGTATTAGATAATGTAGGGCTTGTTTGTAATAACAGCCGCACAGTTCGATCAATCAGATTAAGCTAAGCTGGCCGCGGTTGGTGGGACCCCTCCGTGCCTCGGGAAGCACGTACAGCTGTTACGGTTAGTCAGAAACCCGAAAGTCTGACACCAGCCTTACTAAGGGATATAGTATTACCCAGTAACTGGATTGTGGAGGTTAGATAAGCAGTCGCTTCATGTAAAATACTGGTATTCAGTGGTTAGACTGGAAGCCGACCCCAACATGGTTGGGAAAAGGCTAGGCAGATGATGGTAAGATAACGCAATAGCTACTCTAAAGGCTATTTAATTATAGCCGATACTACAATAACCAACCTACCCCCCCCCCCCCCCTATAACCTTTCTACTGCAGTACAAACTATTAAGAAGCTTATCTTACTAACCGGATCATAGTTTCTTGAAAATGTTAGCATACTTGACGAGCCGTTATATCACGCGAAAATCGTCATTCAAAATTGTGCTTCTTGTGTTATGTTTCAAAATTGATTGTTTCAAGGTAAGCCGTCTTCGCTTAGAATATTTACGTGTCCGAAACATCGCTGGGGTTAAATTAGGGTGAATATAGGTCAAGGCAGGGTTTAGGCTCGGGAAAGTTGAATAACGTAGGAGCATAAAGGATAAAGGAGAATGGGCAGAATGGGCCCAGCGTTGTAGCACTTTCTTACCTATCTTATAATGAAGATCCAAAAAATCTCAACATTTTATTCTATGGCAGCATTACTCTAACGAATCAAATAAAAAAGTTACAGCGGTTCCAAAAGTCCAATCATTACCGTTACAAATGCTAATATTATGACTTAATGATGCCCGTACATGATTTTTATAATAATTAAATCAACGCTAATACGTTGTTTTAATAAATTATTGATAGCATAAAATATGAACTATCACAAAGATATAAAAAAGGACTACCAGGATTGAGCAGGATAGGACACGCACTCGTATTGTTTTTAATTTGTTGATGCATCCACAGGCAAGCCTGGTTATGCAGACGACAACCTCATAGGTTAAGCTGCGGGAGGACATTAAAAAAAAAATGTCAGTCTGAACACAGCCATTTTGCATTGCGTGTTTGTTTCTCTGCCATTCTTGCTATTTACGACTAACTACTTTGAACTTGATAACGGATTCTTGTGTTTGCCTAACGATTGGATTAGTTGAATTGCTACCTCGTCGGCGAACACTTGTGAGGTGGCGTTTACCACGTACAGGTGTGTGTAACTCCAAGTCCATGGATGACAGAATATGGATTAGCAACGGACCCAGAAAGGCATCCAGCACGTCAGCTGCGTCAGGCAGTCCAAGGAAGCCAAGCCATCGTTAGATGGCAAGATAACTAGACGTTTACTACGCCTGGACAGGAAAGGCCTGCGCCTGGTTACGGGGATCATCATGGGACACTGCTCGCTAAACAAACAGTTCCACAAAATAGGCATAACGGACAGTCCCTTGTACAGGGCTTGCATGGAGGCTGATGAAATCGTCGCGCATGTGCTCTTTGAGTGCACAGGCGTTACCCAGATTAGGCCAGAAACCCTCGGGACACCCAGATCTTACACAGATGTTCTCCACAGACCAGGAGACCTACTCAACTTCTGGAGGGAGCTGGGCTGGTTGGAATGCCTTGGCCATGGCCCACACACAATGGTCCACTTGAAGGACTAAGTGCGGAAACCAAACCCACAACATAGAATATTGATAATTACATGCACAAAGTTAATAACAATAACATAAAGAATTCTATTATTGGTAAGTAGGTAGCTATTTACTTAAAATACTATTAGCAAAATTTGATAAAGTTGTATTCACTTTTTTTTTTTTTTGATGTTGGGAAGTCATCAAATGACCCCTCCCGCTCTGGGTGGAGCAGAAGGGAGTGTCAGACTCATACTGACTAAAACCCACCCGTGTTCCTTCCTTAGCCTTTTATGTACCAGGGCAGCGGTAACCCCTTCGGACGATCCCGCTACCCCGGCAGGCTTCGGCCCTGTCGGGCCCCGTCAACTATGCTGACATCTCTTTGAGGCGCGCGTGGAACACATACGCGCCGTCCAGCACGGGCCTGGTCCTGATCGGACGAAGAGCTACCCATTGCTCTCCGCCCGCAGGCCCACGCCTACGGTGGCCGGGAGTCGTCACGCGGCTCCCGACGCCCGGAGCGTCTCCCGCGGCGGCTGAGGCATGAGGTCCTATCCCTCACCCATCCCGCCACCTCCTTCGCTAGCATGACTGCTTCGCAGAAGGAGGTGACTGCCTCCCACTCCCTCTCGCCCCGGACCATGGCTTGAAACAGGGCCGGACGCGAGAGGTCGCCGCCGCTGCCGATCGCCTCTACGAGGACACGGCGGTGCTCTGCCCAAGCGGGGCAGACCTCCACCGTATGCTCCACCGTGTCCTCAAGTTGTATTTACTTAGGTAATATTATTACAAATACTTATTTAATTCAATTCTTTAGCATAGTTTGGTAAGAGACACATAAAAGAGAAAAATGCATTCCGACGGCAACATGTAGATACAATTATGCGCACCATTAGGCCATAATATTAGCAATTTTAATGATAATTACTGATTATTTGAAACTGCTGTAACTTTTTTATTTGATTCATTAGAGCTGTGCTGTCATAGAATAAAATGTTGAGATTATTCCGATCTTCATTTTAAGGCAGGTAAGAAAGTGCTACAACACGATCCATATAAAGTTGCCCATTGTTCTCTGTTACCGTGCTCTCATTCTCGAAAATCCAATTGTGTGGAATTCCGTATTAGGTACAATTGATAGGTTTTTTCGTAGAGGGATTTACGAGTAGGTACATGGTTGTGGTGGGAGTAACTCATGTGTATTAAGATTGATGTATCACATTAAGGTTCGTTTAGTTGAATTTTGGTTCTTAGTGGTTGCTGTTGTGTATTTTGGCGTTTTAAGAACCCTGAAGCGATAGCCGGATGGGTTTCTAAATAAACTTGCAAAAAAGTTTAAATAAAAAAAAAGTTAAAAACAGAATGTTAAAATCGAGAAGTTTAAAACAAATATTGCAAGACTTGGTGAATAATCATAAACATAACATGGTGGAGGTGCACCCATAGTACACCTATATTTTGCCAGTTTTGTTCAATCGGGTACAAATCCAGAAGTTCCAGATGGTAAAACCTAATAACACTTTGCCTGACCCGAGAATCGAACCGAAGACCCCATGCTCAGCAGTAGCGCTTGCGACCACTACACCAACGACGCAGTAAATCATAAAGAAAAGTTAAGAAAAACCTCTACTGTAGGATTATGAAAAGGTAGAATTAAGAAAAACAAACTGAAATCTCTTAGTACCGTGCTTAGTAGGTACATACAAGTTAGGCAAAAACGTAACTTATGAATTTAATTACCTACCTAAGTTTTATCCGTACCCACGTGTAAGTTTTATACGAGTAGGTATGTAAGTCCCTTTTTCAGCTAATATTTTACTAGGGAGAGAAAATAAGTTTATGCCTGTCGACCTTTTTTATTATTCTCTAAGTTTTTCAAAACTCTCATTAAGCTTAAGCAGAAAGTAGGTTACGAGTAGAAATTAAGTTTTACTCAAGATAATTAGTAATAAGGGGCGGCTGCTGCAGGAGCAGAAAATCTCAAACGGCGCAAATACATATAATAACCTTATTATATGTTTGAGCCGTTTGGGGTTGAAACACTAGGGCCCTGGGGTCCGAGTGCTCATCGAATTTTTCGGGACATCGCCAAGCGGTTGGTTGACCCTTCACGTGACCAGAAGGCTGGCCTATTTTTAGCCCAAAGACTCAGCATCGCCATCCAACGTAGTAATGCTGCCAGCCTTTTAGGCACTTATCCCATTGACAGTGATGCGGACAAAATAATGTTTCTCCTGCCTTTTTCTATATTTTTCGTATTATATACTTGTATATATATATTTTAGATAATTCGTTATGAGGCGACTTTTTTTCATTTTTATACCCTAACTGGAAGAATTTTACTCAAAGAAGAAAATTTTCCCTCTGAATACATATTATATTAGGGACGTAGTGAAGTTAGGCAAAAGTTTTTAGTTACACCCCGCCAGTTATAGATATACTCCATATCCTGAGCTGCTACTGCTTTATTTCTACTTGAAAGCTCTTGAACACTTGGTCCCACCTGAGGGTCGAACTCAGGACCCCACAGTTAGCAATCGCGCCTGCGACCACTAGACTAAAGACGCAGTTTTTGTTTTTAATAATGTCAAAGAAGAAAAATTTAATCAATCATTCTGCCTAGCCTCTTCCCAACTATGTAGGGGTCGACTCAATCAATCAAATCAATCAAAAGTCATTTATTTAAATTAGGCTGAGAATCAGCACTTTTCGAATGTCAAAATTACAAAAGACAGTCCCTCAAAACGCCCGCCCGTCACCACTTCCTAGTGCTATCGCTGAGAAGAAGAAATGGCGCAACAAACTCCCCAGCAGCACAGTTGTCTGTTCAGTTATAAAATACTTGATATTTGATTGTATACAATACTAGGTGTTAAGTAACTAACATTACAAGACACAGAACATAAAAAATAATTCATTAAAATTAAAATGTAAATACTTCCAGTCTAATTGGATGCAGCTGAATACCAGTGTTTTATATGGAGTGACTGCCTATCTGACCTCCACAACCCAGTTACTGGGTAGCACGATTTCAAATAAAAACCAACAACATAATATTACGGTGAAATAACCTATCATTTTGTTGAAATAGGACATCAAAAGATGCTGACAAAGATTGTCTGAAAATCTCAATTGTGCCAGTATGGGAACTTCACCCTAAGGAATTGCTTGCCGAGTTTGCCGACCCATATAGATAAAGTTAGTCTTGGTACTGAGATTCATAAAGACGGCTTACTAAATAAAGCTTCATACATTGAGAAGTAGGGCTGCTTCAAATATATACAAAGAGCATTGTAAATGAGAATAATTTACAGCAAGGACTACTCTTCCACTTTTATTTTTAAAAGTTTCAGAAAAATCATGTGTATGAATGTAATACAGGAATTGTGTTTTTTAAATATTTTTTTTAGGCTAAGGCCCCTCGACCAAGGCGACTTTTTGTAGCGATGTATCGCGTGTTCGCATCGATACAGTTGCGATGCAGTCGCTAGCTGTTTGCCCTCGCCACACCACGATTCTCAGTCGCGATACTGTCGCGCTTCTGTCGCGATGCAAACGCGATTCACTAACGGCACAAAAATGCCACAGTTGCAAGATGGAATCCGTAAAGGCAAAATTAGTCACCTTGTCTTTGGTGCTGCTTTTACGTAAGCAGCCGAAGCGTGGGCAACAAAAGCGGTCGCGCGTTTGCATCGATACAGTCGCAATGCTGTAGCGCGTTAGTAGCGCGTTAGCATCGCTTTTGTAGCGCGTAGCAAATCCGACTAACGCGCGTACAAAAAGTCGCCGTGGGCGAGGGGCCTAAATGGATGGAATGACTAATGGATGGATGAAATTTAGGTATGGCTAGAAAGGGAGCGAATACCACGTTGACGACTAATAGAGAAGTATGGAAGAAAAAGACATGTGGCGCCTACCGCAAATAAATTGGGATAAAAGCACGACAATAATGATACTTTTTAGGTTAAATATTTTAAGGATAATAATATTAGTTTTTTAACCTTTGACCTTGTTAGCGTAGGTGATTGAAACTGGAGAAAACGTAATGTTTGAGAAAGGTCTTTTGAAATTGGCTAGTTTTTAAAATAAATAGAAAGAAACACAGTATTATTTTTCATGTAAATTACTCTTATTCATAATCTTTACAAGGTGACTGGGACAGACTGGATGCGGAGGGCGGAGGACAGGGTTTTGTGGCGCAGCCTGTGAGGGGCTTATGTCCCGCAGTGGACTGCGATATATTGAGTTGATTGATAGTCTTATTTATATCAAGCTTATTTCAAGTTAAAGTCTTCAGTTTCTAAACCGGAAGACTTTATCTTGAAATAAGCACACAGCCTCCACTCAACGCCCTAACCGTACAACACTGCCGCTAAACTAACTTATGTAATCTTTAACCCAGCACTTACCGGGTTACGACCGAGGGGAATAAGTTTATTTTGATTCAATTTCCAGCAGTCCCAGCAGTGGGACGAGTGTCACAGCAATTTTCAAAATGCATGTTGCAGACCTCTTTAGTATATACTGAACAGTGCAGCAACATACCAAATCATGAGGGTTCCCAGATATTTGTAAGAATGTTAGCCCCGGGGCCCGTTGTATTAGCATTTTATTACTTCGTCGAGCACCAGTATCAGCCCTAAAGTGAAGTTTCGTAATAACAGTTAACACTGAACAAAAGTGGAGCAGATGAAAGTTTTCTTGATGTGAACGTTCGCTACAATTGTCCCATTCAAATCTTGAAGATCTTCCCTTTATTGTTTTCTGTATGGAGTTTTATGATTACGTTTTGGATGGAGATTCTGATTGTAATTAATACGGGAATTGGTTTTCTCGTTGGTAGCTTTGATTGTTTTAGAAGTGATGAGGAGACATTGTTGTTTCGCTTATCTTTTTGGTCGTTGTGTAGACCCTAGCTTTTGTTTTAAGATTTTGACAGCGAGTCGGAATCATTCGGAGTTGTTGGTTTGTCCTAGTTTTCCTTGTAATATTTTGTTTTTCTATGAGTTACTCAATACTCAATTCTTTATGACATTCCACAATGTAGGCTTAGGTGGTAAATATTTGCCAAAAGAAACAATCATGGACTCTGTCGGGCACAGCAAAAGAAAAATATGTGGAGAAGAGGACTTATCTTTTACGTATCTTATAATCTAACTTATTCTAAACACACTTTTAGAAAAACAATTAATTTATAATAATAATAATATAACATTTTGCTTATTATATACTTGTACTTGTTATGTGTTTCAAGGATTTATCATTTAAATATTGGTTGACAGTATAATAACATTTGCTTATTAATAGCTTTTTTCATTTGTTCGTGAATAGATGAAGTTTTTTTTTCTTTTCTTATATATTCGGGTACCATATTGTAAATTTTGATTGACATAACTACAGGGCTTGATGAGTGTTTTTTTAAGTGGAATGTTGGTATGTTGAGTCGTGTTTTATGTCGGAGTGTGTATCTTGTTTGAATGTCTTCTCGTTTAGTGTAAAAGTCTTTGTGTTTGTGAGCGAACTTGCATAGTTCAAATATAGTTCACCGTGCTTGAATTGTGTAAATATACATACTTATATATGTTTCATCAATTATGGTATTTAGAACAGTTTTACTCTTTTAGAAGTAGTCACGGTATATTTGTAGGTACTAGCCAGATGAACTATATGTTATCTTAATATTGTATCGACCAGATAATTTTACATGATAATTTATGTACGTCAGTGTACATGATGGTACTACTAAATAACATCTCCCATAATAACCCGTTACTTCAAAAGTTCTTTCTAGTTCTACCCTTCGCACGTGCCTAAACAAAAGCACATCTACAACACACCGGGTATGACTTTCTTCTTTTTGAGTAAACTTCCTCGAAATGAAAAAGACTAAAAAAAAAACATTTCTCACAATTAGGTTTATTAGGTTTCCAAGAAAACTTAAAATGTTCGATAAGTATCTTCAAAATTTTCGATGTTGGACCCCAAGTTTTATTTTTGCAAGCCCGCTCTATCCATTTCAAGGAATGCACCCAATTGCCAATAAACTTCGTAACGTCAGTGACGTCAGTAACGTTGATAAATCTATAAAGAATCGGCCCAGTTAACATCGCTACTAATGATTTATCTGTCCCTTCTAGATCGTCCTACATTCTGCAGCTTCCAATCAGATCAAGTATAGGGTAGTTGCCTGGGTAAAAAAACAATAATTATATTTAGTCCGTCAATTAGATTATTGAAAAATAATGGACACGTATTTTTTCTTTAATCAATCAAACAAAAAATGACAAAGATAAAGCGCGTCAAAATTTGGGAGTGGGGGGTCGTGACGTCTCTTGCTAGCAAAAATGTCGCAAGCAAGTGACGTCACGTGGAACTTAAACGGGTGATATTTTCATAATTTTTTATATAATTGACAAAAGAAAACATACGGGTTCAATATTTTTTGATAATCTAACTGACGGACTAATTAGAATTTATTTAGGAAAATAGCCTATTGTCATTTTCAGTACGTACAGCAACTTGTAAATCAGAGTTGTATAAAAATAATTGGATGATAAAATTTAAAATAGAAATTATCGACACTTCAGAAAGTAATTTAATAACAGGACCCATTCTAGATTAATCTTCGTTATGTTTTTTTTTATCTCGATCTTCTGGACGGTTTACCTGTCAATGTTTTGATGCAGTGCATGGCCAAGCTTTATAATGTAGTTTTCGGGTACTTTACGATTAAAAATCTGAAGCTTGATAATTCATTATTATTAACACAGCGCATGTCATAGGCATTTAATACATAAATCAATAACTGGACCATGTTTTTTGTTTGTTCAAAAATGGAGCGGCTTATTATGTATGAAATAAACCTATCAACTGCAAAGTATATCATGCAAACATATCAAATCGTGGGCGATCTTTTCCTGACCTTTATAAATAATCAAATTTCCTTCCCTTCAGGCATACCTATTTATTGAGCTAGGTATTTCTAGTTCGGGGTATTGCTATCCAGTTTCACCAAGTAACTATGTATTTTATCTACATATTTACCTTACCCCTATTTACAACACAAAGGCTCTAGATTTCTGCATATTTATCTGTAATAAAGTTTCCACGAACTGAATTCTATCTTGTAGTTTTCGTTTTTTTAAACTGATATTTCATTGCCTGTCGACGCTGTAACAACAGTTGCATAAAACCTTTTTAATTAAAAACGTAGTCATGAAGAATCATAACACCATTCGCAAGATGCAAAATAATCTCCAATGCTCTATTTCTGCAACACCGCCATTGTAAAGATTGATGGTAGCGCGCAATGGAATGTAAAGCAAAATTAAAGACATCGTTTTTCATTGTCGTCCCAGTCATTCTTTTACGTCACAGGAGTTCCTCAAGCATGTCTTTTAAGTATAAAATATGTAGGACTTAAAGAAAAACATGGATAAAACATGGTTAGAGATGAAAAGCCTTGTAATATTTATCCATTACCCTAGTAAACCTTTCAGGCCTAGAATCAATTGGTGCCATTTCGATTTTAGGTCAAGATTTCCGGTAATCTTGGAAAAATAGATGGTGTATGATCCTTTGTGATTGCTGAAGATTTAGAGGTATAATTTAGGTCACAGTAGTATTGAGTTTATGTAGGACATAATTTAGCGTTTATGTGCTTATTTATTATACAAGAATAAGCAGTCTATTGTGACAGATTTATCGTTGCAGATTTCACGAATAACAAGCAGAATAAGAGTCTTTAACTACTACACAATGCAACACACACCACACATTCAAAGTTCACTCGCTCCCACACAAGCATGTAAACAAACACCTACCCATAACTTACTCCATATACATTTGCTATTCCGTAGTTCCGCACAGAAACATCGTCCCACGTTACTCTACGAAATCTTATACTTAGGCCACATGTGTGCCAAGACCCAAGTCCCCGTGTGCTAAATTCGGGTCAAGGAGCAAAGGACCAAGTTATTCCCAATGTACGAAATCGTCTGTACTTGAGACTTGGCGGTGAAATTGGGACGAATTCGTCACAATGGCGGCTGGAATACTACCCAGCTCAGACGCCTGAGAGAATTTTTAAGAACAAGAATTTTTAGCCGTTTTCAGTCTGCAGACAGTAAATTTATTTGCAGGATAAAAAATAATGGCTGTTCTTACTTTTCGTAAAAGGAGCGAATTGTTGAGTTACTTTGTTCAATGTCGGTAATAAGAAAGCGTTACTATGTAAACACAAAAATTAGATTGAAACGTTCTTAAAATAGGTTCAATATCAAATTATATTATTGGGAATATTTAAAGCGAAAAGTATAACTGTTCTGCCCACGCAATTTTGCTCATCATTCTCTCGGTAAATGTCTCGAGTTTAAGATGAGTTCGGTACTTGATAACTTTGTTGAATAGACAATTTGTATACGGTCCTAAATGAACCCTTTTTGATGATAAAATATTTTGTTTCAGACTGGCCGTCTCTGCCTACACAGATAGTTTTTGTAACATTCAAAAGTGTTTTCTGAATTCGCGAAAAACTTATTCAAACAAATCTTCTCATCTTGTGAGTTATTATGATGCAAAATAGGTCATGGAATACTAAAAAAAAAAAACAAGCAGGTATGTAGCACGTTACAAAAGGAGTTTAAATATAGGCCGAGTCTTGTGGGTACGTATATTTTACCCATTGTACAGTAAGTTATACCTTATCTGTGTCGTTTCAGACATTTTGGTGGACGCGCCGCACCCCAGGGGGTGCTCGACGTAACTTTTAATAGACATTCTCCGAAAATATTACGAAAGTCTTGCGAAATATTTTTCATTTTTCTCTTTATTGTTTTTATCAAAGTAATTATTATGTGTAACAATTGCCGAGAGCTCCGTAAAAAAAGACCAGTTTGGAGTTTTTTTTTGGAGCTATGGGTAAACGAGATCCCAAGCCGGATTCTTCAGTAGCTTTTGTTATAAAAAAAAAGTTGTTAAGACTGCAGTTCCGGGCCGTTCGGGGAAATAAATAACAATGATTTACTAAGCAGAGGAAAATAAAATTTAAGGCGAATCTTGTTATGAAGTTTGTAGTCAACAATGTTAAAAGTTTAGAGTCTGTAAAGGATTATACATTTGTAAAGGATTATACTTTATTTTAACTCTTACACATAACTTTATTTTGCTTAATTAGATACTTAATTATTGTTTACAAATAAAAATCACTCGCGCTACTCACACTATCTACTATTATAACCACATATTGTGTTATTATTATTTTTTCGCAGATGTACATAATTCGAAACGCCGAGAAGGACATAATTATAGTGACGTTATTGGTGATGTTCTTCAGAAAGGTCAGGGGGCCTACTCCGAAGTGCAAAGTGCAAATGTTCGGATCGGACCGACACATGGCCAAACCGAATATTATTGAAAAATGTGAAAAAAGTTCGGATCGGCTCAGTTGGGTCGGTACCATAGTCAATATTCGAAAGAGTGTAGGAGTGTAGGATCGGAACCGACCGAACCAAATAGTAACTTCGTAGCAGGAAACGGCCGATACTACTTCGGAGTAGACCCCCAGGTACGTGGTACTCGCAACGTAAAGGTGTGCATGTGTGACCAGACGTACGAACGTAAACGAAGCGAAAAGAAGGATCGTAGCAGGTAGCGTTCTGTAGTTTCAGGCTACTCTTATTGAAAAAAGGTGAGCTTATATATGTACGTGTGTGTGTGTGTGTTGATTCAATATTTGACAATTACGTAAGATTCATAACACAAATTTCTCATTCCCGGTAAGAAAATATACGAATGTTCCTTTTAAAATGGAACACACAGTATATTCAGAAGAAAAAATAATCCATTTTGTCTAACAATAACACAGACTAACAAGCAAAAATACGATTGTATGGAAGCTACGCATACATTATGCGATGAATAATAATCATAATATATGTAGGTTGTAAAAGAAAATACGTTAAGTTTTTTTGTTCAAGAGCCGGCTATAAATCAGCGAACGTTGTTAGTAATGTAATAAAACCCACATTTATGTAGTTTTTTTTATTATATCAAGTTTATATAACGCGGTTAATTAAAACCTTTCGAATGATGTGTGTTGTTAGTTGGGCCATGAATAAAACAAGTTAAAGAATCACTTAACTTGTCTACTTCACTAGGTATGAAAGAAAGAAAAATGCGTTTATTGGCATTACAGAAAAATAAATACACTATAAAAACAGAATACAAAAATTATAATGCCAAAAGGGCCTTAGCTCAGCATGTCAGATGACAACACAAGGTGTACAACCTGAAATCACGGTACAGCGGACAGAGCTCCGGCGGGATCTACTAGCGGCATGGAGAGTGCGATTGTTGCAACCCAGTGCTGGGCACTCCACAATAGCGGCGATAAGTCCCCTCTTTGAGGAGTGGCTACAGAGGCGCCACGGCACCCTCACCTTCCGCCTGACGCAGGTCCTCACCGGACACGGTTGTTTCGGGAGGTTCCTGTTCAGGATAAGGCGGGAGGAAACGCTAGGGTGTCACCACGGTGTGGATCGCCCGGAGGACACGGTGGAGCATGCGGTGGAGGTCTGCCCGGCTTGGGTGGAGCACCACCGTGTCCTCGTGGCAGCGATCGACGGCGGCGATCTCTCGCATCCGGCCCTGGTCCAGGCCATGGTACGGACCTAGAGTGAATGGGACGCCGATACCTCCTTCTGCGAAGCAGTAATGCTCGCAAAGTAGGAGGCAGAGCGCGTGAGGGAGAGGCAATATCTGCGCCCTCACGCCCCTAGTCGCCGCAGGACACGCCCTGGACGGGAGTCAACAGCCGACTCCCGGCCACCGTAGGCGCGGGCTTGCGGGCGGCGAGCAATGTGCAGCTCGCCGCCCGGTAAGGACCAGGCCCGGGCCGACGGCGCGTTGTGTTCCACGCGCGCCTCAAAGAAATGTCAGCACGAACTGACGGGGTCCGCTAGGGCCGATGCCTGCCAGGGCTGCGGGTTGTTCGAAAGAGATACCGTGGCCCCCGGCACAGGCAACTGAAGGAACACGGGTGCGTTTTAGTCAGTAAAACTCTGACACGCCTCTTCCGCTCAGCCCAGAGCGGGAGAACTATTATCCCAATATTTTCCTTCCATCTTAAAATTAGTCGTAAAGAGACCGCGTAACACTGATCAATTTCCCTCAGTCGTCAGTTTATTTAATTCGCCAGTTTCGTTGATTATTCAGTTTCACTGATTCGTCAGATTTGCCTATTAGACAGTTGTGTTAACACTCAAGGGATAACGTTTTATTGAAATCTAAATATGATACCTAACGATATGTCGCAAATTATAATAAAATAAAATAGAATCAATAAAAAAGGAAATGAATGCGATCGAAGAATTAAAAAAAAATATTTAGATATTGGATTTCAGTTTATTTATGCTTTTTAACATATCTCTATTTATGTTAATAACTCTTAACCGGCTCAAACACGGCCAAACGTAATTTTCGGGTTCATCTATTAAAGTCGAAAAAAATAACGTAGGTAATCGCTTTTTTCGTTCGTAATCGTAATATCTATTTCAATTAGCAGATGTGTGTGCAGTTTTCTACCTACTGTACTTTGGCTGACGAATTGAATAAAACTGACGAAACTGTCGAGTTAACGCAACTGTCTAATCAGCAAAACTGACGAATCAGTGAAACTGACTAATCAACGAAACTGGCGAATTAAATAAACTGACGACTGAGGGAAACTGACCAGTGATACGCGGACTCGATTCTATGGTATTTTATTTTAATTTTTCAGACGAGATTTTGTTTGCTTGAACGTGATGATATGATGAACATAATATCATCACGTTTACAAGCAATAATTGAATATATATATATATATATATATATATTGCATATTATATTATTATAGCCCGTGAACCTAAATTAATTGATAGATCGGATCCTATGACCAGAAACGGATCGTTTACCCAATCATACCCATATGCTATACCTGACTGATCCTTTGCTACGATCCTGTAGAAATAATATCAAGAGATGACCATCACCTTAATTGCCTAACACACATTCAATCACAATCTAAGGATTTTGAAGGAATTTCTTAATCCATTGCTTTATAGGTTTGAAAAGTTCGTCTGCTCAACAACTTAAAAAACGTAATGAACGTAGCTGAACTGTCAAAATGAAAGGAATTGCGATCAAATTATTGTCATTGTATGTGTGATACGCAACTACACTACAGGCTTTATTTTATTAAACTTATGAAAGTATTAGTTGTAACATGAAAGAGCTAATGAAAAGAAATCTGCCTTTGAAACTAAAGCGAAAATTTATAGACATGTGCATCCTTCCCATTCTGACCTATGGACCCCAGACTTGCTCTTTGACAAACATGCAAAAGTCTAAACTCAAGGTTTGCCAACGTGCAATGGAGCGCAGTATTCTAGGCGTCAAATTGACAGATCATATTCACAACACCACATTGCGCTCCAAAGAACAAATTACTGACGTTGCTCAAAAAGCCGCTAAGCTAAATGGGACTAGGCTGGCCACGCCCGCCGTATGCCCAATGAGCTATAGGTCAAATAACCACCTTGTAAACATGTGACAGAGCCCTGACACAGCTAGAAGGTGTCGCGGCAGACCCTGTAGAAGATGGCAGGACGAGCTGGACAAAACAAACGACCAGTGCTCCACTTTAGCCCTGTATCGAAAGATCTGGAAGTCATGGAGAAAAGCCTTTACCCAGCAGTAGGATGATGCAGGCAAACAGTAACAGTAATAACAGCCAGCAAAGCAGGAATCTGAAATTTACAAGACTTATTACGTTGGCTAGTTTCAAATGTCTGTCAGTTTAAAACAACTCCTTTTAAAACGAAAATGTTAAAGTCTGAATAGTCCGTGCTTTCCCTACAAATTGTGGACTTAGGAGCAAGTTTAAGACGACAGGGACGCTTCAGGTAGAGACCGCAAGCAAACTTAACCCGCCAACCGCTGGTGGGGGTAACAGACGATCTTTAGAGGGCTTGCGAACCCGCAAATTGCCTTTTGTTAATGTAACTGAGGGTTAACTGGCACAAGAAACGCTTAGGCGGAGTTTTCTTTTGTAAAGTAATTGGGAATTTGGAGTAGGTTATATAGTGAGAGGATAAGGCTTAAGTTTATAATGTAAAGGAAACTTTAATTTTAGAGAGTAAAGATAAGTCATCTTATAAGAATAAGTTGATTAAATAAAAGGTATTTTTGCGTTCTTATTTTGCTATCACAAACAGCATTTAGGGCAGTTTTTTTATCAAAATCGGTTTTGCTGCTTGGGAGCTACGATGGCGCAGACAGACATACAGATACACACGTTGAACTTATAACACCCTCTGTTTTTGTCGGGGGTTAAAAAATCCACTCTCAAAGAAAATTTCAACCACGCCTGCTTGTTCTATTCTGCAAAAATCTCACTGTGAAAACCTTAGGTGAAGTGATGCTACGGATTGATACTATTGACAGCTCACTTTACCTACATTTTCACGGTGAGATTTTTGCAGAATAGAGCGGCTGTTACGTTTGCAGTTTCACTCAGATATTTGTGCATCCGATCCAGTTTCTATCGAATGCATTTGGTAAATGAAAATGTAATAATTATATTCATCAGGCAGATTACGTCGAGTTCCAACTAGCTACCAAATGACAGGAAAGGTATCATCTCTGTGTCTAAATATATACAGGGTTATTTTAAAATGGCTAGGTAAACTCCTCAGACGCGATGGGTGCCGATATCTAAATACGCGTCTGTGAAGTAAGAAAATGATAGTCAATATCAAAATCAAAAGTCGTTTATTCAAATTAGGCTGAGAGTCAGCACTTTTCGAACGTCAAAATTACAAAAGACAGTTCCCCAAAAACGGCCGCCCTTCACCACTTCCTAGTGCTATCGCTGGGAAGAAGAAGTGGCGCAATAAACTCCCCAGAAGTACAGCTGTCTGTTCAGTTAGAAAATACTTGATTGTATACAATACTAGGTACCTATGTTATAAATGATAAATGATTTTATTTTTGTAAGTAGGTTTGTACAAACACTTTTACACGCCAATCATATTTTAAAACTAGATGAGGTCGGCGTTTCCTATCTGACTAGTCTGAGAATAAAGGCCGAAACAAACTCAGAGGTCACAGTCTCTTTTAAAGTCCAGACATAATCTTGGTCAAATCATATGAAGACCATGTAGGTCGATGTCTGAGATGGTCTTTTGAGGAAAGAACCACACAGATTGAGAGGACCTGTCCAGTCAGTGCATGAATTTGTCAGAAATCGTGCAGCTCAAAACTTAAGGAGCTCAAAGATTCGACGAACAATACCAAAGAAAGGACATTTGGGTAGGCCACATTAATTACTCAAACTGCCAGACCATGACAAAAACTAAGAGAACAGAGAGAAAAATAATATAAATAAAATGACGCACATAGTCTTCACATTCACAATAATTAAAATAATAAAATACTTTACAAAGTCAGCAAATGTCATAGTAAGTATATATCAAATTCATTAATGTCAAAGTGCATATAAAAAAAAAAATCAACAACAAAACAAAAAAAAATAAAAACATTAAATATGTAAAAATTGGAAGCAGCTTAATCCCAAGCCTTTTTGTCCTCGATATAAGCCTTAACGGTATAAACGGTTAAGTAAATAACATTACAAGACACAGAACATAAAATTAAATTATTTGCCATATGCCAGCTAGCGAAGCCAATATACCAACAAATATAATAAATAATAATAATAAACTTATTTATTTTCAGGTAAATAACACCCATTTATATACATATACTCACATCAAATAAAATCAGATAAAATTTAAATTAGATAAAATCATTACAAATCAAATTAAACGGACACAGAATAAATCGAATTAAATGAAATCAAATTAGAATAAATAATCAAAACAATAAAATTAATATGGAGATAAGAATGAATTAATCAATAATCACAAAATAAAATCCACAAATACTCACAAAATAAAATTAATACATAATCCCAAAATAAAATCAATAAATAATCACAAAATATAATCAATAAATAAATAATTACAAAATAAAATCAATACCCTCTCTCTGACACTGCCACAGCAACATGTCTGCTGGAACAATGCCGGATGAAGGGGCAGTCCAGCCTTCCCGCAATCATCATAAGTACGATGTTGGGGCTAACCCGTACCCTGCGCACCAAGGATGCGGCGCGCCTGCGCATGGTCACGTGGAAGCAGTCGGTGCGCCTCTCTGCGAACATACCCGAGGCACTGCAGTGTCGGGGTAGCCCCATCATCGCCCTAAACGCGTTATTGTACTGGACGCGGATGGCGCTGTAACTTCTATTAGAGTAGTGAGCCCACAGACTGCACGAGTACAGCGATGTACAGTACGGTCTAAAGAGCGTAACCTTCACCCCATCTGAACACCGCGCAAATCTGCGGGCGATCATGTTCGCTCTAACAGACAGCGCCCTCCGCTCCCGTTCCATGTCTGCGTGATCCTTGAGATCGACAGTCAAAATATGCCCCAAGTATGAAAACTGATCGACCCTCTGCAAAGGAACCCCATTGAGATTTACTGGAGGTATGCTCCCCGGACATTTTGCACTAGCGGTCTCGAAGATCATACACTGGCTCTTCTTTACATTATACGATAAACCGTGATCACAAGCATACTCCTCACATACTTGTAATAGCTTCCTCAAGCCGCAGACCGAAGCGCTCAGCAGCACCATGTCGTCAGCATAGCTTTTTTTTTTTTTTTCTGGGTGGGATATCATCAAATGACTCCTCCCGCTCTGGGCGGAGCAGAAGGGAGTGTCAGACTTTTACCGACTAAAACCCACCCGTGTTCCTTCAGTTGCCTGTGCCAGGGGCCACGGTATCTCTTTCGAACAACCCGCAGCCCGTCGTCAGCATAGCTTAGATTATTGACACAGGTACCGTCAATGTGACAGCCGACATGCTGACTGCTAAGCGCCACGATCAGCCCGTTCACATACAAATTAAACAGGGTTGGAGATGTTAAGCCACCTTTTTTTTTTTTTTTTTTTTTTTTTTTTCTCGCTTAGAAATGCTTTATGCATCCCCGTCTCGCGGGGGACGAGACGGGGTATGTGGGACTTCCTGTCAGAATGACAGTAGGTATACCCACTAAAACTCAGCGGTGTTCCCGCATCGCCGTGATGGGAGGGCCATGGGAAACCGGCATAGCCTTTACTTCCACAGCCCTCCCGGCGCATGCCCGCCTAGATGGTATGGCGGGCCCCGCATGCCCCCCAGGTTGGGGGGGCTACGGGAATGGCCGGAAACACCTGGCCATTCCCGTCCTACACTGGTGGAGGCCTGTGCGATACAGGCAACGGTGCCCCCGCACCCGTTGCCTGCTGACCTCCACGCCCGCCTAGCTGGCGGGCCCCGCATGCCCCCCGCGTTGGGGGGGCTACGGCCGCAGAGGATAGGGAGAGCGGCAACGTAACACCGACACTCCTCTTCCCCTGCGGCCCCACCGCGTCCGCCATCTAACGGTGGCGGCCCCGTTAAGGCTGCGGAAGGTAGGGAGAGCGGCAACGTAACACCGACACTCCTCTCCCGCCGCGGCCTCCAATCCTCAGCCGCGATGTCTCCCATACGAGGGACATCGCGGCCCGCCTCAGGTAGGCTGCGATGTCGCCCAAGCGGCACCGCAACCTACCCGCAGGCCGCTCGTCGTCAGCTAAGCCGCAAAGCCTTGACGAGCGGCCCCCGCTGGGGTTTCTCTTAGCTTCACTGTGGTCGCGGGCCACGGCTACTGAGCCCCCCCGCCTCGTCAATGCGGGAACCCACCGGGGGGGGGGAACCCACCGAGGGGGATGTTAAGCCACCCTGCCTGACTCCGCATTCAAGCTGATACGCATCAGACATTGCCCCCGCCCACCTAACACTATTAGACTGGTGCGCATACCAGTACTGGAACATGCTGAGAAGTTCCGGCGGCACATCTATGCTTCTCAGTTTGCTCCACAGCAGGTCATACGCTACAAGGTCGAAAGCCTTGGACAAATCCAGGAAGCACGCATACACCGGCGTTTTACGGTCTGTGTAGTATTTGACGGTATGCTTAAGACACAGTATCGCACTTTCAGTGGACAGCCGGGGACGAAATCCGAACTGGTTATCGTGCAGTGTTACCGATCTATTTAACTGTGTGAAATAAAAACTGTACGTACTCAAGTTAAACAATAATTAATTAAAATGTAAATAAAAACTTACTACCTAAATAAAAGCCTCCAGGCATAAAGGGCGTGACAGCTTACATATTTATGCATTGCTGGGTTCTGTTCACATAGCTGTAACTTGAAGTTATAAATGATGAGCTAGGACCATCGAAGTAAAATAAATAAATAAGTTAATACTAATAACAATAACCTGTCAGTAACCTAATTCTGGAGAAAGAACATAAACATTGTCTTGAGTTAATTAGGGTGACCAACTATTCTTATCGTGTAAGCAGTCGTTGATAGAATAGTATGCCTTTGAACAAAGGTTGGATTTTACTTGAGCTTTAAATGCATTAAAAGGCAAGTCTAGAAAGGAAAAGGGTATCTTGTTATAAAAGGTTATACGAAGCCCAACAAATGAGTTATGAACCTTATAAAGCCAGTGAAAGGGGGCACGTAGTTTGTCCTTATTTCTAGTGTTAACACTGTGAATATCACTGTTTTTAGTGTACAAGTGTAAATTTTGCCTACTTGTATAAAATGTTGGCGAAGATGAATTGTGAAGCAACCGCGAGAATACCAATATCTTTAAAAATATCTCTTAGAGAAACTCTGGCACCTAGCTGATAAATTGCTCGAACAGCTCGTTTTTGAAAGACAAATATATTTTGTATATCAGCGGCTTTGCCCCACAGCAGAATACCGTAGGACATAACGCTTTGAAAATAACTAAAATAGACTAAACGAGATGTATCAACGTCAGTCATGTGTTTTGTCCTACTTTCCTGACGGCGTAGGCAGCCGAACTAAGCATTCCTGCTAGATTTGATATATGAGGTCCCCAATGAAGTTTGGCATCTACTGTTAGTCCTAGAAAAATCACCGAGCCTACAGTTTCAAGCACCTTTTTATCTAAGACGATGTTGGGTCCTAGATTTCTAACATTCGGTAAGGCAAACTTTACACATTTCGTTTTCTTGGCATTGCGAACTAGGTTATTTGACGTAAAGCAATCTGTAACTATTGAGAATGCACTGTTTACGTCGTCAAAATCTTGTCTATTCCTGTCTACTTTAAAAATAATATAAGTAGTGTCAACGAATATTTAAATGATAAATCCTTGAAACACATAAGTATGTATGTATATAATAAGCAAAATGTTAAATTGTTATTAGGTATTATAAATTAATTATTTTGTAAAAGTGTATTTAGAATAAGTTAGATTACTACGTTAGATACGTAAAAGATAAGTCCTCTTCTCCACATATCTTTCTTTTGCTGTGCCCGACAGGGTCCATGATTGTTTCTTTTTACCGACTTCACAAAAAGGAGGAGGTACTATATTCGGAGGATTGTATGTTTTTTTTTTTTTGTATGTTTGTTCATCGAATACTCCGCCAATTGTCGACGGATTTTCAAAATTCTTTTGACAAATATTAACCACCTAAACCTACATTGTAGAATGCAATAAAGAACCGAGTACTGAAAAAAAAATTTAACACAAAAAAAAAACTGATTTTTAAACTGATATTTCAAGTGACTACAATAACTGCTGTCGATGATCTCAAAATACAATGTCATAAAATTAATTTATTTTTGGTTTAGTCATGTTTCATCGATACCCATCGAGTCTGCGGAGTTTAGTTAGTTAATTTGATTTAATCCTGTATTATTTACGTCGCTGTGTAGACTGTCATGTACTTAACAACCTAGCCAGAAACGTAAACAGACAGAAGAAGAAAGGAAATACATTTATTCAGCACAGACTAAAAGACACACAATACACCAGAAGGCCAATTCTCGTAATTTAAAACGTTCAAAATCTAGTCGCAGTCTCATCTCGGCGACAAACAAATGTCAAAAACTTGTTAAAATATAGGGAAATTAGAGGTATTTTTGACAGATTGAGACTGAGATCAGACTGTGAACGTGCTTAAAATGGGAAATCATCAAATGACCTCTCCCGCTCTGGGCTGAGCGGAAGGGCGTGTCAGACTTTTACTGACTAAAACCCACCCGTGTTCCTTCAGTTGCCTGTGCCAGTGGCCACGGTATCTCTTTCGAACAACCCGCAGCCCCGGCGGCATCGGCTGTAGCGGACCCCGTCAGTTCGTGCTGACCTCTCTTTGAGGCGCGCGTGGAACACAACGCGCCGTCGACCCGGGCCTGGTCCTTACTCGACACCCGCAAGCCCGCGCCTACGGTGGCCGGGAGTCGGCTGTTGACTCCCGTCCAGGCCGTCTCCTGCGGCGGCTAGGCGCGTGAGGGTGGAGAGATTGCCTCTCCCTCACGCACTCTGCCTCTTCCTTCGCGAGCATTACTGCTTCGCAGTAGGAGGTGACGGCCTCCCATTCACTCTCGCTCCGTACCATGGCCTGGACCAGGGCCGGACGCGAGAGATCGCCGCCACGAGGACATGGTGGGGCCCCGCCCAAGCCGGGCAGACCTCCACCGTATGCTCCACCGTGTCCTCCAGGCGATCGACACACGAGAATTGCCCCTGAGATACATACATCAGACAAAAACAAAAAAAAAGATCAAATAACAAGTGTAAAGTCCGATGTAAGTAAATATAAAGTAAGTGCAAATCGATAACTTACTACGGAAAGCGAACTCTTTCAAGTTACTCCTTTAATTCATAATGGAACTAGGTAGTAGTTGTTCGCAAAATTACGAAGGAAAACGCGTTTCAATAGAGTATATAAAACTACCGGGCTACTAACCCACGTCTCTCTTGAAGTATTACGTATTTCACTCTTTTCAAAGTATAACATAATATTTTGTATGAAGTAACTGGAATTCTGAAAGTAGAAAAAATTACGTAAATTTAGGTTGAGGTTACCATTTTCTTATGTAAACTTGCTTTGAACCCATTACCGGGAAATGTTGAAATATGTTTTAAGCTTTCTGAATAAAACACTGTCAAAGGCGGTCCATGACCTCCAGGCCCGACATTTATATCCTTAGCAACATGTGATCCGCAAACATCATGATAGATCCACTCTTTTATAAAATAAGAAACAAAAAAAAAGTAACATTTAACAAAAAAGGAAAGACAACTTAGAAAGTATAGCATAACAAAAAAGGAAAGATAACTTAGAGAGTATGTAGTTTTTTTTGGAAAGATTTCCAAAAAAAACTACAAATTGAAAATCCTCTTTCGAACAAAAAAATATTTTGCAAATCCGTCTGTATCTACTATATGACGGAGTTATGCCCGAACATACATAAAAAAATTATAAACAGCCGAACTGAGAACCTCCTCCCTTTTTGAAGTTGGTTAAAAATAACTTGTAGTTTTTTGAAGAGAAAACTTCTTTAGCGGCGTTGTGCACGCGTCAGGACACGTGACCTGATCGTGAGACTCCGTAAGACGGAGGGAGAGTAGACCGCATTCCAAAATATCAAAAATGCACAACGTTAATATTCAAGTTTTCACTTCTGCCGGCACTCCCAAGTGCAACCCGTTTTTTTTTTTCTGAAAGTAGTTTTTTTTTCTAAATAAGTTTAATTAACTTTTTAGTTCTCATACCTGCCCAACACAAATTCTTATACCACTAGGTACTTGCTATGTAAACAACAGTGACAGAAAGTTTTATAATATCATCATCAACATACACAAAATAGATTTAACATGTATTATTGAAGCTAACTCAAAAACTACTAAAGAAAACTTAATAAAATTATATGGGACCACCGAAACCTTCTTCTACCAAATTTAAAAAAAAATCACAATCACAATTCATGAAAATACCTATCGATGAAAATTCATAAAAAAAAATACTTACAGACAAACATAGGACCTCCTTTTTTCGAAGTCGGTTTAAATAGAAATCGTTTCTCAAAGCCCATTCCGGAATCTTCATGGAAAATGGACATCAAACAGCAAATCCTATTACATGTCCATTAACAAGGACTAAGCACCATCCTCACGCCACGTAAGTGGGTTAACGATAATCTGCCGACTAGAACTAAGGTCTGCTCAAATCCTTGTTGCCAATCGATGTCATTGCCACTTAAACGAATATAAACTTTAAAATTGTAGAATTTAAGTTGATTTCCGAATGCCTACTACTATTGGAATGGTCATAAAAATATTTGAAGCTGTAGCGCAAACTGAACTTCATGTGTAGGAGTTAAAGTTGTTTTTCCAAAAATATTTATTTGTTTACATAGTCGGAAACTAAGTCGTGAACGGAGTATACGTATCTATGCTACACCTAAATTGCTTATTTCACCATCCGAGGAGTCTGGACATAATGACGCTTTTAAGTACTTAGTGACGTTAGGTGTACTAAAATCAGTGGGTAGCCTGCGAAAAAAGTCATTAGGCTTACCTAATGCTCATAATAATGTTTGGCAGCTGTGGTAGATCAATAAAGTCGAATATGATATTACATACATGAAAATTCACTTAAGGAGTTAAACATTTTGAACACACTTTTTTTAATTAGTACCTATTTTCTGCCAATGTGAATACATGTTGATGTTTTTAGAAGGGGGCTCTACAACTGACGGTATATCTAAGTTCGTACCGCATTCTGGTTAGTTTATTTGTCACTAGAATAAATACATTCAAAATATGACAGACACTCAAAGTCACAATTTTACAATATGAATGCATTACAGTGCAGTGCAGTGCAGTGTTTCAGTGTTCAGTTCAGTCATGGAATCTGTTAAGACAACACAGCATTTTTATAGAGGAGTGTCGCCATTATTAATACGCTATTTATAAAGGCATGACGGTAGGTACCTTTGGCTTTTAGTTGCGGAAAGCCAATTTTCATCGGCGATAGCAATATTCAGCCAGTCAAATATAGCCACGTTAGCTGCGCGTTTCATTTGTTTACGGAGAGGACTCCGTGCAATCATCAGCGGTAATATGAATCAACGAGATTCAAACCAGTCCAAAACTTTATTCGACGTTATTTCGGTCATAAATGTAGACTATAATATAAACAGAGGTAGCAATTATGGCAAACAGAATCCAGTAAACAAGATAACAGACTAAAGACTAGAAAGGAAATATCTTCTGCTTTCTACTTTTCTTACTAATATTATAAACGTGAAAGTTTGTATGGATGGATGGATGTACACGACGGTAAATTGTATTCGTTTACATTTTGTAGAAGTTCTGCTAATAAATACAGCTCTTTAGTAAAAGTGCTCTCAAATCGGGGAATGAAAACATTGAGAGGAAACCGGAATGTCGTGGAAGCAAACATTCGAAAACCTTCTCACAGAGAGGCTGCCTGTCCCCACCAGTGGAAACGTTATAGGCTGATTACTTATCCTACTAATATTATAAACGTGAAAGTTTGTATGGATGGATGGATGGATGGACGGATGTTTGTTACTCTTTCACGCAAAAACTACAGAACGGATTTGGTTGAAATTTGGCACACAGATGGCTTATAACCAGGATTAACATATAGGATACGCAAAATACGCGCATTGACGTGGAGTTGCGGACACCAGCCCGTATTACGTATTACCTAACATATAGGATACTTTTTATCCTGATATTCCCACGGGATCGAAACTTATGCGGGTGAAACCGCGGGGCGCAGCTAGTATATAATATTATTATGAACGCGAAAGTTTGTGAGGATGGATGGAAGGATGGCTGGATGGATGTTTGTTACTCTTTCACGCAAAAACTACTGAACGGTTTCTAAAGAAACTTAACAGGAATATAGCTTATACATCAGAATAACACATAGGATGCTTATTATCCCGATATTTCCACGGGATCGACACTTCTGCGGGTAAAACCGCGGGGAACTGCTAGTATTTTATTATAAAATTAAATTAAATTCATTCATTCACTTACAAATAACGCACAGCCTAAACTGCTGGGGCTAGAAACATGAAATTTTGTACAAGACTTCCTTATAATCATAATGAAGTTGAGCACCAACGAAGATTTTTTATTTTATTTAGCCTACGCTATCTCACTGCTGAACAAACGCCTCCCCCAAATAGTCGTGCAAAATCCACGAGAACCTACTACCGACAAATTGCTTTGCAGTTTGGCAGGTGTTATGTGAATATAAAACTGTAACATTATGGATTAAATAAAATAAATAAAAAAATCCTTCCAAGCATCATTTTCTAGCGCCATCTCGATCCAGCCGTAAGTAAAAGATATTGTTGAGAAAGAATACTACTTTCTAAATTGGATAACAAGATTGAATGGATGATATCTATGTGCATACCATGTATACTTGGCAACTGGGAGTTCGGAAGAAAGAAGAACGGCTCAATCCCATTGAAAAACGAGAGCTTCCCTCGGACACGCTGCATTGTGATCATCTAGGATCGTTAGATTCAACTATGAAGATGTACAACCATATTTTAACAGTCATTGATGCATATACATGATTTGTTAAATAAGTATTCTGTTCAAAAATACATATTCGGTGCTAAATTATCCAGCTAGGAAAGAGCGGACTCTCCTAATACAGGCTTTTTCTTAGCTTATAAGGAGGTTCCAATCATCACCATGTTGTTCTATTTTGGTTATGAAATAAAAGATTTTTAATTTTTTTTTTTTTTTAAATACAAAGATAGTTCTTAAAAGTTTTTATGGAATTTTGTCACTTTTGACGATGGGAAATACCATCAGGCGCACGGCTTGAGCTTCAATATGTTGCTACATTATGTACGAGTAGTATATCAAAACATGCCTCAGCAATAACCTAGCGATACATCTAAATCCCAAAGGCAACGCAAGCGAAACCGTTCGGAGAAGCAAGCGAAGTAATAACATATGATTTATGGTTCGAATGTAAATGCATCACCCTGTAGCTATGTGTTGCTCAATGGCCGACGCTAACTGACGCTGTTTGATGGTGTTTAATGTGCATGAAATATGCTTAGATATCTATTAGTATAAAATTATTTACTTACTAGCTTTAGCCCGCGGCTTCGCTCGCGTAGATGTTGTGAAAATATCCCACGGGAACGTACTACCAGGATTAAAAGTACCGAGTGGCATACTGAATTTTGACATTTAATTATTACGACACGGTCCCAATTTCGAAAAACAATAGTTCGACTACTCATTGCTTCGACAGAACATACATTCGACTAGCATTAGTTCGACAGAACATACTTCGATATGCACTTGTTCGGCGGATCTCTATTTCGACGGAACATACTTTCGTCATTATGTAATAGTGCTCTGAAATGTCACAATAATCAGACTCTTTTACAAAGTTTCAAAATTACACATTTAAAGACCACAAACAAAACACCAAACACACACGTTTTGGAGCTCCGATGATATTATTCGAAACATCTATTGACAGTTGCCAAAGGTCAAGTTTTTCAGTTTTTGTCAAACTCCACGATGTGCTGTTTGTTTGAAGGTTTATTGGCGAGTGCTGTGGCCAACTTATTCGACCAGATTTCCCACTTAAATATCGGAAAAAAAGTTATAAAATAACTCAACGTAGTATTTGGAGCAAAACTGCCCTAAAATGAATTGGCGCACTCGTAACTTTCTGAAAAAAATCAAGGCTGAAAAGTTATAAAACCGGGGTTTAACGTTACAGCTGTAATATTTACCGTGGACTGGCCAGGGTAAATACAGTTTTATTTTTATATAACCTGCGTTACTTTCACGAATCATTTATTACTTTGTGGAAACCAAACAAAAAGGTACCTACCACAAATAAAATTGTGAAAACCGAATGTGCTTTTTGATAAAAGCATAATATCGAATATGATTGTTATATTTTTTCCAAAAAATCAACTTTATTTTTTATTTAATATTTACTTACTTTGATGAAAATGCGAAACACACATCATTATTAAAGGCTTCATAAACTTTTCTTTTGATAAATAAGAACTTCAAAGACATCAACTAGAATAAACAGAAATTAAGTGTAGCTAAATTAATCGCACACATACGACTATAACAAGCAACTGTTTATTAAATAGGCTTATATATTTTAATTTTACTGCTCAGGCTGAGTAATAACAGCCGCACGGGTCGATCGATCAGGGTAAGCTACGCTTGCCACGGTCGGTCTGTGGATAAGTAACCATCTTTACATACCGAGACCCCTCCATGGCTCGGAAAGCACGTTAAGCCGTTGGTCCTGGCTGTCATTCTTGAATCTTTGACAGTCGTTACGGGTCATCAGAAGCCTGAAAGTCTGACACCAGTTTTACACAGGGATATCGTATTACCCAGTAATTGGGGTGTGGAGGTCAGATAGGCAGTCGCTCCATGTATAATACTGGTATTCAGATGCATCTGGTTAGACCGGAAGCCGACCCCAGCATAGCTGGGAAACGGCAGATGATGATTTAGGTAAGTATAGATGACTATGGTAACAGTTTGAAAGTAACAGCGCAGTAGCAGTCAGTAAGGGCACTTTCGAGTCACACAGTACACTTTACACAATACAGTCGGTATGGTCTCACAAGTCATACATTGTGAGCTCACCATCACTAGATTTTATATTCACAGGAAAAAACCGGTCAAGTGCAAGTCAGACTCGTGCACCGTGGGTTCCGTACAAATTTGTAGGTATGTAACTACAAATTTACGGTTTAATTAAATTTGCGGATTTTTTCCTTTACTTGTACAGACGCGAGTACACCAAATTACCTGAAACTGTCAAATTCTCCCAATCAACCTTGAACTTCAATGCTTTAGCGATAAAGTTGAAAATCTATTAAAGAAATTTTACAGATTGCTAGCTTAATGTTCTGGCGTCTGGACAAAAAAAATTGCACGACGAAAAATCGCATCTCTGCGCGCCATCTCATAATAATTTGCTAAAAGATATTTTCCATCACTCATGCTCAGGTGTTTGGAGATAATTGCATTGCTTTGAACCCGCTGACTTAACTTAGTAATTACTGGAGCGAATTGTGCACTGGGTAATTTACTAAGTGTTTAACTCACTTAACTGTAACTGTTGTTAACAGATCTAAGCTCAGCTTATTTGCTTCGTGATAAACCAACTTATTCATCCTTTAGATATCAGAGTTGTTTGTTCATAATATTTTTATTTAATTTAAAGGGATTATAGCTTCGGTTTTTTAATCTTTTTGCCATCACTTTATTCGGTCCTTTGAACTTAAATCTTGATTGCTATTATTACAATTAAATCGGCTCAACTAGCGGGGTAATTGCGTAGCACACTGTCAGTAGAAATGGATTTAATTTTGACAGTTCAACAACATTCATTGCGATATTTACGGTGTTGAGTAGACACATTTTTCCGACATATGGATACGCCTTTAAAATAATTCAGATAGAGATTGATAAGTATTGTGTTACGCAATTAGAATGCAGTTGATGTTAATCACAATCATTTTTCATCTGAATTTTCTGCAACTTCTGTAATAACAAGGCTAAACCAGCCAGCAGCCAGCCAGCAGTGTGTATGATGGCGCCTTTGACAACTTACAAATTGTAAATAGCCTATCATAGATAATTATAAGAAAGAAGTTATATATCTATACTAGCTGCACCCCGCGGTTTCAATCCCGTGGGAATATCGGGATAAAAAGTATTCTATGTGTTAATCCTGGTTATAAGCTATCTGTGTCCCAAATTTCATACAAATCCGTTCAGTAGTTTTGGCGTGAAAGAGTAACAAATATTCATCCATCCATTGATCCATCCAAACTTTCGCGTTTATAATATTAGTAGGACAGTAGGAAGTACGATAGGGTTGTCCATGCAATCAAGATGTAGTTCAAGCGGTATGTTATTGTTGCGGCCCTTGCAACAATGTAGTTTGACATCTGTTTGCACACATTGAGCACTCAATATTAAAAGAAATTCATAAGGACGTGCAAACGTCACAACTCATCTTACAGTATCGCTTTTATAACTTTAGGTCAACATAATCAGCCCATGATGTTCCCACTGTTGGGACACAGACCCTCTGTGAGAAGAAGTGGGCAGTAATCTTCCAAGCGGGCACAGACGACACATGCCTTCGAACATCTATCGATCGTCTTGTTCTAGGACATTGTCCGAGAACCAAAAATTTAAGAAAAACATCGTGAGGAAACGGCATGCCGCATGCCATGTTTTTCTTCACCGTTCTGAGAGCAGGTAACTTAAGGTATACAATACCAATTCTTTAAACTTCTGTTTATGAGAAAATCAAGCGAAAACAATACAAAAAATATATATATATCATTCTTTTATTTAGTTTACTATATATTTTATTTTTATTTTAAGTAAGCTTACAGACTAATAAAAACTTAAATATCATGCATAAGTAGGGACATTTGCTAATTACAACAATTACATTTGCTCTTAATTAAGTAGATGTGTACACATCTACTTAATTAAGAGTTACATATTTGTGTTGACCAGTTACAGCGATTTGAGTAAATAAACAGAATAGGTACAATGTAAATTAAGTATGTCGAGGTAAGTCAAGTCGTGCAATATCAAAATCAAAATTAAAACCTTATTTATGGTTGATGCCAAAATACTCCTTATTCAAAATCTTTCTTAATTTATGTGCGCTGGTGTAAAATAAATTGATTTCCAGTGTGTTGGTAAACTATTGAATGCTATAACACTGCGTATTCAGAAAGCATTGCGCCTGTACTTTGTCGACGCGAATGGTACATGGAGTAGCGGCCGTTTTCTCAGGTTATTTTGATTAGTGCGAAGAAGTATTTTACTGACTAGTTCGGTACAATCAACCGAGCCATTTGCGATGTTCACTAAAAAGCAGATATCACTGATATTACGTCTTACTTCCAACGGTAAAAAATGATAACGCGTACAACGGTGTTTATAGTCGACTGAAAATTGCCCAACCTTGAAGTCCAAGTACCGCAGAAATTTCCTCTGAACAGACTCAATACGAGATTTGTAGATCTCATATTGATCTCATATAAACCTGTGTTGTCCCACTGCAGAGCAAAGACCTTCCTTCCTTCTTTCATTTTTCCCGGTCTACTGCAACTGTGGGCCAACCCTTTAAGATAATTCTTCCGTCGTTACTTATTCTATTCAAAACTTGACCAGTTGTTAGGGCAAGAGCCAAGAGCACACAAAGGAATTGACCAACGCAGAGACAAGGTCCCCTGGTAAGTTACAGTGACAATGTTCGACCTTTGTGAACAACTAGATAAGGGAACACTAACGTTTATTGGGAAACTGGGTCCTTAATTACAATGTTGCTTGGCAGGACGCGGAGTAAATTATGTACGGTACAGGGCGTGTATTATACATAACACTGTCCTATGTTGTAAGATGTATGTACAGATGCCAGCACATCAGGCTACTACAATCTGTCAAATTTCTTTAATAGATTTTCAACTTTATCGCTAAAGCATTTAAGTTCAAGGTTGATTGGGAAATTTTGACAGTTTCGGGTCGCTTGACCTGGCTTTCGGCAAGCTTGGCGTCTGTACTTACATATCTCTCAGCTGGCTAGTACAGACGCCAGCAGGTCAAGCTACCCGAAACTGTCAAGTTTTCCCAATCAACCTTGAACCTTAATGCTTTAGCGATAAAGTTAAAAATCTATTAAATAAATTTGACAGATTGTAGTAGCTTGATGTGTTGGCGTCTGTACATAGCGTTTCATGAAAGCGTCCTTATTCGTCTTAAGATGCAACCTAACTTAGTTGTATTCATCATCTGCCTAGCCTTTTCCTAACTATGCTGGGGTCAGCTTCTAGTCTATCCAACTGCAGCTATTTTATGTACATGGAGTGACTGCCTATCTGAACTCCACAACCCAGTTTCTAGGTAATAAGAGGCTGGATGTTTGACTTTCAGACTTCTGACGACCCATAACGACTGTCAAAGATTCACGAATGACAGCTGAAACCAACGGCGTAACGTGCTTTCCGAGGCACGGAGGAGTCTTGGTACGCAAACATGGTCACCCAACCACGGTCCAACCGCGGTAAGCGTAGCTTAACCTAATAGATCTAACCGTGTGGCTGTTTTCTACCTTAGTCGTATAGAACTGATAAAAAAAATTGCACGTTCTAAAGTTGTCAAAAAATAAAAGGCCCGTTTTGACTTTTGAAAATGCGTTCTTGACACCTGTCAGTTTCATACAAACGAATACGTGTTTTGCGAATTTGATCTTTATTAACTACTAGAACTGTCAATGTCAAAATGGGCCTTTTATTTTTTGACAACTTTAATAACAACTTTTTACATAAAAATGAAAAGCCTTTGTTTAGCAATAATCTTCTGGCAGTCAATAAGTTGTTTTGATTGGTTACTACTTAGTACCTACACAAACAACCTATTTCCTGTGAAAAAATAATCGTGTTTTTCTTTCTTTCTAAAAGGAGTCAACAAAATTTTATTTTTTATTTTAATTTGATTTATTTTTCAGGACTAATCCATGAAAGTTTAGAGGTGTGAGAAACAGGTGTAAAGATCACTCATCCTCTATAGAAAAGGGAGGCTCCTCTGACCAGACGGGTGTATCTGGCGGGCAACTGCCCAACGATTGATGTTAGGAAATTGTATACATATATTATGCTGATTGCGCGGTAAACTCTGCTTGCAAGATGCAGGATTTGCGTGACGTCAGTATGACGCGTTGTTCACATGTGGCGTTGTAGATACCGCTACAAAAGCATCTGCAAAAAATAACTTTGTTTTAAATAAAAAACCTACTCAACGTAGTAATTAAATCACGCCATTAACTGTCATACTTTCCCACCTTAACTACATTATCCACTGAAAAACAGAACACTAAGGTCAGCTATCTGAAATAGGTCACGCCGGGATGCCTAGATCGTGCGAATCACGCCCTATCCTATACAAACACACAATGTGTTTAATCAGAGCTGTAATACATAGTTCCGCACTGCATGTTGTATACATTGCGGTTTATTGACAGAGTAACTAGTTACTACCTCTAGTGTATGGGGCGATGGTAGCTGAATTGTTGCTTACTTCGGCCTTTGTTTGGTAGTACGAGTACACAAAGGCATTTCTCTAACAAAATTCATTGGCAATATAAACCAACTTCGATGTTGTGAAGGATTGTCTGCAGGTTTGCGGGTTTTTGGTTTCTCTTAGTCTGTTTTTAGGGTTCCGTACCTCAAAAGGAAAAACAGAACCCTTATAAGATCACTTCGTTGTCTGTCTGTCAAGACCCTTTTTCTCAGGAACGCGTAAAGTTATCAAGTTAAAATTAATAACAAATACTCATAGCTGCAATCCCTTGAAGCAGTGAAAAAATCAAACTTTTAAATCAACGCAATCAAAAGATACGGGCGTTGTGCCATGTTCCAGAACCAAAACCTATAGGGTACTTCCCGTTGACCTAAAATCATGAAATCTGGTAGGAAGCAATGTCATGTCACAAATAAAGGAAAAAATCCGAAAACCGTAAAGTAGTTACATATCTACTTTGTACGGAACCCTCGGTGCGCGAGTCCGCCTCGCAATTGACCAGTTTTTTTTTAAATACACTTCCCCTCATCCATTTGTTCGATGAATGAATGAATCAATGATCTCTTTATTTGATAGAATATACGTTATTACCTGGTAGTGCTTTTTTTTAATCTTCTTTTGTTGTTTATATTCGGGGGCCAACCAGCCAGGACCAACCAGATTCTGAAACTTGTATGCCAGCATACTTATCTCTACGCATTGCAACACAACAAAGATAGTACTTTGGCGAAAATGGGTGGAACAACGATAAGTCTATGTAGCTTTTTTTTTTTTTTTTTTTTTTTTTTTTTTTTTTTTTTTTTTTTTTTCTGGGTGGGAAATCATCAACTGACTCCTCCCGCTCTGGGCGGAGCAGAAGGGAGTGTCAGACTTTTACTGACTAAAACCCACCCGTGTTCCTTCAGTTGCCTGTGCCAGGGGCCACGGTATCTCTTTCGAACAACCCGCAGCCCCGGCGGCATCGGCCCTAGCGGACCCCGTCAGTTCGTGCTGACAGCTCTTTGAGGCGCGCGTGGAACACAACGCGCCGTCGACCCGGGCCTGGTCCTTACCGGGCGGCGAGCTGCCCATAGCTCGCCGCCCGCAAGCCCGCGCCTACGGTGGCCGGGAGTCGGCTGTTGACTCCCGTCCAGGGCGTCTCCTGCGGCGGCTAGGAGCGCGAGGGTGCAGCGATTGCCTCTCCCTCGCACACTCCGCCTCCTCCTTCGCGAGCATTACTGCTTCGCAGAAGGAGGTGACGGCCTCCCATTCACTCTCGCTCCGGACCATGGCCTGTATGAGGGCCGGACGCGAGAGGTCGCCGCCGCCGATCGCCGCCAAGAGGACACGGCGGGGTCCCGCCCAAGCCGGGCAGATCTCCACCGTATGCTCCACCGTGTCCTCCGGGCGATCCCCACAGTGGTGACACCCTGGCGTTTCCTCCCGCTTTATCCTGAACAGGAACCTCCCGAAACAACCGTGTCCGGTGAGGACCTGCGTCAGGCGGAAGGTGAGGGCGCCGTGGCGCCTCTCTAGCCACTCCTCAAAGAGGGGACTTATCGCCGCAATTGTGGCGTGCCCAGCGCTGGGTTGCGACAATCGCACTCTCCATGCCGCTATGAGATCCCGCCGGAGCTCTGTCCGCTGTGCCGTGATTTCTCGCGGCAGCGGAGCAACGCCCCGGCGTTTTGCCTCCTCTCGCCACTCCCATATGTGGGCGAGGACTTTGGCCTCCAGATCCCATGCCGGCAATCCGGCAAGGAGGCTCGCCGCCTCAGCGGAGACCGTGCGGTATCCTCGAATGAGCCGGACAGCCATGACCCTTTGGGATGCGATCAACCGGCGGGCTGGTCGCCGCCTCAAAGATCGCGCCCATACCGGTGCCCCGTAAAGGGCCATGGCCCGCACGACCCCCGCATAGAGCCTCCGGCAGGAGGCGTTTGGTCCCCCTAGATTGGGAAGGAGCCGCTTCAAGGCAGCCCCGGCCCGCTCCAGTCTGGGAGCCAAACGTCGGAAGTGCTCCACGAAATTCCACCGGCTGTCGAGGACGAGTCCCAGGTACTTCATCGTCAGCTCGACGCCGATGTGAACCCCTCCCGCCGTTATTTGTGAACCCGACGGTGGCGCGTCCCGAGGACCATGAAAACACATGGCCTCAGATTTGTGCAATGCCACCTCGAGTCCCAATTGCCGGATCCTCTCGACGATTGTCGCAACCCCGCGTGTCGCTGCTTCGGCCGCCGCCTGGTGCGACCTCCCCTGCGCCAGGACCAGCGTGTCGTCAGCGTAGCAAATTACGCTGACGCCATCAGGGAGGTCGGCGCGCAGCACCCAGTCGTACCCGATAACCCACAGATGCGGCCCTAGAACCGATCCCTGTGGGATACCGCACGACATCTTTCGCCGGTTCCACTCTCCCCGGTGACCGGGGTAGATGACGGCCCTGTCCGTCAAATAGGCCTCGACAATGCGACGAAGGTAGGTCGGCATCCGGTGATATCCGAGTGTTGAAGGCATTGGCGATGTCTAGAGACACCGCCAAGACAACCCCACCCCGGGCCACAGCATCCCCCTTCGTGAGGGCTCGCACGCGCATGATGGCATCCACCGTAGAGCGCCCCCTGCGGAAACCAAACCCCGGCTTTTTGATGAGGACCAGTTTCCCCGTCTTCCAACGAAGTGGGAACCGGCCCCTCTCTAAGCATGCGCTTAGTAGCCCCCTTAGTCGAGGCCCGAGAGCCTCCAAGGCCAGGACCCAGGCTTTTTCAGGTAAGCCGTCGGGTCCTGGGGCGGTGTTTCTGGCATTTAGCCTACGTACCGCCACTCTCAACTCTACCTCGGTCACCTCCGGAGCATCGTCGTCGTCGTCGTCGGTGTGGTCCGCATCTGGCATCGCAGGAGGCGGAGCCATGGACGGGGGAGTATGTTCCCCTCGCGAAGGGAACAGAGTGCTCACCACGTCCTCCACGAGCTGGGGCCAGAGACTCTGCGTCAGCGGGGGAGCCCATGGGCGGAGTTTATCCCGCACCATCTTGTAGGGGCGTCCCCACGGGTCCCTGTTCAGAGTCCCCAGCGACTCCTCGCGGGCCAGCCCCCTGGCCCGCTGGTTCTCCGCTCGGAGGGCGGTCTTCCCCGCTCTGTACCCCTCGTACAGCTCCGCCTGCACGGCTTCCGTATCCGGAGGGCGGATACGGAGCCTGCGGTGCCTGGTGTACCGGCGTCGCGCAGTCACGCACGCCTCGCGCAGAGACGTCAGTTCCGGCGACCACCAGTACACCTGGCGCCGGGCGCGTCCGGGCGGGACCCGGGGCATTGCCACGTCACATATTTCGGACATGGCCTCCCGGAACCACTCTGCCTCGTCGTTGATGTCAGCAGGCCTGTCCGGTGGTGACACCCAGGCCTGCACGATCGAGGCTTCCAGGAGGAGCTCCCGGACCAGCTGCTTCAGCGCCCACCGCGGACCACCCAGGGCCGGTCGGACCGGCGCGCTCGAGGTCTGGGCGGAGACGTCGAACCGGATATACCGGTGGTCGGAATAGGTCTCCACCTCCTCCAAGACACGCCAGTTGACGACATGCGGCGACAGAGCGGGGCTGGCGAACGAGATGTCCACCACTGATTCACCCCGCATCCACACGCATGTTGGGACCGAACCCCGGTTTAGGACGACCAGGCCTGTCTCCAGAGCCCAGTCCTCCACCATTCTGCCCCGTGTGTCCGTATGCCGGGAACCCCAAGCCACGTTCTTGGCATTGAAGTCCCCGAGGACGAGCACGGGGAGGGAACGGAACCCGACGACGACGACTCTCAACTCCGCAAGGGAGTTGTGGAACTCGGCGAGAGTTCGGCTCGGGGAGAAGTATACCCCTACCACGACTATCTCCCCGAACCGTGCTGCCACGCAACCCCGTCCTCTCTTGACAGCCTCGAGGGACGGGGTACCGGCGGCGGCCGATGAAATTAGGGTCACTGAGCCGCTCAGGTCCTCCACCCAGTCGTCTCTGGGCGGGACAAAGTACGGCTCAGCGACCACGGCGATGTTAATCGACCACTGCGCCATGCTCTGGAGCAACAGATCCTGAGCGGAGGCGCAGTGGTTGATGTTCGCCTGGAGGAGGCGTAATGGGGCCATTATTGGCACTCCATATCAGCCTCCCGATCCCTCTGTAAGGGCCCAGCCACGGCGGATGCGGCGGCGGTCACGGTGGAGGCGGCAGCGGCGACGGCGGTGGTGATGGCGGCTGCGGCGGCGACGGCGGTGGTGGAGGGCTTGCCCCTGCCCCTGGCTTTGGCGGGTGGAGCGCACGCCTTGCTCCCAGCCCGGTGATCGGCCGGCTTGCCGGCCGCTGCACATGCATAGCAGTGCGGCATGGCGTTGCACGAGCCGGCCTTGTGACCGGGCTGACCACAGCGGAAACATAGATTGCTGCGGTCCACCTCCGAGGTGCATTTAGCCCCCACGTGGCTGCCCACATGGCAGCGGAAGCACCTCAGAGGTCTGGGCTCCAGCAGTTTCACCTGCGCTGAAACCCAGCCCGCCAGGAGCCTTCGGCCCTCCCTGGCTAGCTTTTGGGCCACCGACACGGGGCAGCTCACCGTGATGGCTTGCATCCCCGTGGAGTCAGGACAGAGAGTGCCCGCCCTCACCTGCTCGGCAGAGCACCCCCCAGTCCTAACGATGGCGGCCACCACTCTGATTGGCTGATGGCTCTTCCACCGTCGCAGAGTCATCCAGACCCAGAATGCGCACGTCAGCGCTCTTGGTGGGTCTGGACACTCGGGCCTCGTCCGCATTTAAGGACGCTCTAAGCCTTTCGGCCAGAGCGTCAGCAGTCGGGCCGCTAGCCGCACCAGGGACCTCCAGCATCCGGGCCCCAGTCGCAGTGACCCTTAGCCGGATGCCCTCAGCAACGCCGAGCTCTTGCAGGTTCACCGCCGCCCTAGCCTTGGCAAGCACGTCGCGGTAGGACATGCCCTTCTTCTCCGCTTGCGGCTGTAGTGTGATCACTACAGCTGCGGTCTTTGGGGCACGAAGCCTAGCCGCGACGCCTCGCTCCTTGCGCCGTTGCCGCCTCTCTCTTCTTTTGGCCGCACTTGCAGCCTTGCTCGCCTTGCTCTTCTGCCCGGCCACCTGCCAATCGGCGTCGGCCGGAGGCGATGCCGGAGGCGGTTGGGGCGGCCGTTTCGCCGCCGGGGCAGGGGCTGGGGCTGGGGCTGGGGCTGGGGCTGTGGCCTTCGCGGGTTTCGGGGCGGTCCGTTTTGCTGCTTGCCCCGTGGCCGTGGCTGTGACAGCAGCGGCGGCAGCATACGACACCGCCTTCCGCTGGCCCGAGGCCGGGGGGCGCAGGACGATGGCCTCCAGGGCGGAAACGGCTCTGAAAGGCAGCCAGCTCCTGCCGCACCAGGTTCAGGACCCGGTCCTCAGCAGGTACTGGCCGCCCCTGTTGCGCCCCCTCCTGCGGCACCTCCCGGGGGCCGGCTGCTCGCAGCCCGGCCAGGTCCGCTCGGAGCTCCTCGTTCTCCTTTCGGAGGAGCTCCATGGCAGCCGTCAAGCGGGCCACCTCCGCCCGCATTTCGGACATGCCGTCCGGCGGAGGCCCGAAGTGGATGGCCTCCGCTGCCGCCAAGATGGAGGCCTTTGCCGAGACTATGGCCCTGTTTTTCGAAGTTTGCAACTTCTTAAGGGCCACGTCCCGGATCGCGGCCTCCACGACCGCCGCAAACCTCTTTATGCGGTCCGCTTCAGGGCCACCGCCTACCTCAGTCGCCTCGTCGCTTGAGGGCCCTGATTCGATCACGCGACTGGTCCCCCCTCCTTTTTTGCGGGCTCCTTCGCTTTTTCAGCCGCCTCCCGAGCAGTGAGCCCCCTCCCTAAGCCTCGCTCTCGGGCTCCTCCGCGCCTGCTGGTGGGGATCTTCCTGGCCGAAGCCAGCTCCCAGTCAGAGGACGACCCCTGGCCGTCCACTGACCTTGGCCGCTTGCTCTGTGCCTTTCTCTTGGCAGCGGCCGTCTCCTGGGCACGGCAAGGGCTTACTGAGCCTCCCGTGCTCCCTCCTCCAGATGCGGCGTCGGACTCCGACCCCGCATCACTCCTCTCTTCGTCGATTGTGGGTTTAGGATTCAAAAAATTTTCCATATTGTTCCCACGAGTTTTAAACTTTGTTTACCTGCTCAAATTTCGGTGGTTCGCACTAGCGACTAAATCAAGCTACCCATTAGCCAAGCTTACTACCTCCCTCACGGTGCGCCGCCGCTTGGAGGTTTGGGGAATTTTTTATAGAGGTTAATCTTCCTCGCGGTCCGGGCGGTTAAGCCAAGACCCTCGACCCCCGTCAAAAGTCAGAGACATGACCTTGACAATCTTCGGGGCTACGATATTAACGGTGGCAGGAGGGGGGGTAACCCCTCCTGCCTGCCCGGCGGCAGGGTAAGTGCACACCAGGCCCGCTCTTACTCCAACACAGTTGCCGCTCTGCTCCTCATAGCAGCTTGTGTGGAGCGTTCCTCTTGGCAGAACATTAGCATGCGGGCAGCGAGATCATTGGGAAATAATCCCAATGAGAAATAGCTG
Source organism: Apamea epomidion (assembly GCA_947507525.1). NCBI lineage: Eukaryota > Metazoa > Arthropoda > Insecta > Lepidoptera > Noctuidae > Apamea > Apamea epomidion. Next base: position 6,489,759 of record OX382234.1, read on the forward strand.
CCCGCACCCCAGGATGCACCGGCCCGAAAACTGGTCTTCCCCCCGGACGTATCCAGAAGGGAACTCCAGTCCCCAGGCACACGTGGAGGTTTTCTGCCCTGGCACCCTGGCCCTGGTTAGTCTATGTAGCTGGTAGTGAAACATCAACACCAGTGCTCGATTGCCCGACCTGAATCTTGATATGATACCGCCCAAACAGATCTTCATAAATTATAGCTAAGAACTATCTCAATCACGTCAGCTTTCAAACAAAAAAAACCGCATCATAATGGCTCCATTCATTTAGGAGCTACGATGCCACAGACAGACACACAGACACGTCAAACTTATAACACCCCTCTTTTTGGGTCGGGGGTTAAAAAGACTCCACCAAGACTTAAATACATTATCCGGCACTCTCTGAGTACCAGCCTCACTACCATTTCTGCTAACAAACCACTATACACGCTGCTATCGTCTAGCTCCGCCCAACAACCGAAAAGAAGATACATTGGTTTCTTATAATATAAATTTCTCTTTTTTGGCATAGCCTAAGTTGTGTGACCTTGAACACTAAACCCATTTCACGCTTACTAGGTATTTAATGTTGCTACACAACGCGATATTTTGGGCTAACACAAAGTTCCCTTATTCCTTACATTTTCCTTGATCATTCATTTTCTTTTACTCAGAAAATAAACGGCTTTTTTGCTCTTAAGGCTCCGCTATGTATCTTGTGCGTACATAAGTAGCTAGCTACGAAATTAGATATAATCATATTAGATAAGGACATAAAACTACTTAGTTCTTTGTGGCTTTACTCAACGTTATTACGTTTTGTTTGGTCCTTATGAGCTGACTAAATATACAGATGGTAGAGGCCACAACATCAGTGAAATGTAAACATTATGCCAGGCAGTGTCGGTTTAGCCATGTAGTAGGTGTAGCAAATGCTACAGGCCCCGCGTTTAGACGTACAAAAATCAAGTCAAATCAAGTCAACCATTAGGTTCATTGAAATATTAGGTAAGAATGGTCAAAAGGAACCTATGTAGGCTCTCCGAGGTGGAATGCTAAAAATTTTCGAGCTCGCTTCGCTCGCTCTTGCATACAAGGTTCTCTCGGGAAAATCACTATACAACTAAAACTATTATGAAAAAGTTCTGTTTTATGTTGTAAACTTTAAAACCTTAAACAAACTTATTTTCTACATTAGGGCCCCCTAAGCAAAATTTGCTACAGGCCCCATGCTGGCTTAATCCGGCACTGATGGCAGCCGCATCAAACTCAACCAACCCGTACTGAGCCCAGTGTTAATTACTGCCCCAGCAAACGAACGAACGAATGAACGTTACAGGCTGATTATTCGTCAAACTTGCCACATGCTTCCGACTAATACCTATTGCATTTGGGACACCAAGGGGCTTTGAACACAATTTATTTCAATGGAATGCACTAGTATTAGAGGTACACACAAGCCAAACGTTCCTTTGTCAGACCTACAACTTAATACAAGGGAAGCAACTATCCCAATCCAATTCCTGCTACTTTGTCGGTAATGGGAAAGAATGTTAGGCCTGATTATTGGGCTACGGGATGCGGCCCGGATTCATGTAGCCTTACCTTAACATACATGAATGTTTACAGTACAGTTAACAAAAGGTAAGTACCTAAACTTTAATATAAAAAGCAATTACTGGCCTACCTATTTGACCGTGTACCTATCAATTACATTAAAGTATTGTGGTACCCACATGTTACTTGATACAGAAAACCGCTTACCCAAATTCGGAATATCATATTCAGGAAAAATTACCTTTCCGAATTCAATTTAGAACACGTATTAATATCAAAGCAGTAACGTATCTATTCGGCTTAAGCTTCACTAGAAATATTATTTACAAATACGTCGAAGAAGAGAAAGAAGCCTTTGTTCGAAAAAAGGCCGAGAAATAAAGCATCCTTATTGCCTAAGTTTATGTTCAGCCACCATTACTGTGATGTATTTGGGCATTTAAGATAGAGCAGGGGTATTGGGGTACATCTTTCAAGGTTTAATACGGCCAGTGTGGAGAGGTTGTTGAATAGAGGTGCGTATTTTTAGCTGGGTGACCTATTTTCAGCTGGCGGATGCTTCCCGGGCCGAGCTGCCGTTCTATTGACCCACATGTACGCAAGCTCTGACGTCAGAGGCTGTTATTACGTCACAAGCCAGCTCTTTGTGCCCAGCCGATATTTGCCGATGATGTGTCGTGGGTTATGTTGAATGTGCAACTATCTCATTTATGATGCGGATTGATGTTATTGTTGTTGCGTTTTGTTGTTGGGTCATTCGAAAAAGAACTTTATTTTGAGAGGTATAAGTCACAAATTTACGTTGGCATGGTGGATATGCAACAACAATGGTAACAGAATGTGTTTCAGCAGAAGGCTTATTACAAAATGACAGGTAGGTGCTGACCGCATTGGGTATAAATTTAGTCAAATTACTTGTTATATCTGTTAGGGTTAATGGAGGAACACCAAAGGAAATGCTGTTATAAGGATTTATATAATACGTTTATTATCCTTTTATATTTATTTTCCTTTGTTTCATCTAATTACTTATAAATTACATTTTTCGATATTTTTATAAACAAAAAGATAAAAAAACATAAAAAAATATAAAAAATAGTAGCCCACTGGTATCGGGAACAGGGTACAAGCTACCGGTGATCAGGACTCCAGAGAGAGGAATCTCCTGACAATGCGAGCCGTGTCCAGAAGTACCGCTTTCTGAATCAAGCCCTTGCTCCAGCTGACCAACGAGAGCCTCCTCAGGTGTTGGTCAAGGCTCTTGGCTATTAAGCCATTGGCTGTCACGACTATCGGCACAATGATTGCTGAGTCCACATGCCACATGTCGACAACCTCGCGAGCCAAGTCAAGATACTTGATTTATTTATCTTTCTCGGCTTTCACGAGGTTCTCATCATGCGGGATGGTTATGTCAACAGTCATTGCGCGCCACTCTGATCGATCCACCACCACTATATCGGGCTTATTGGCAACAATAGTCCTGTCAGTGATGATGGATCGATCCCAGTACAATGTGATATTTCCATTTTCGAGAACTGTGTCGGCAACATACCTGTAGTACGGCTCCTCAGATTCTACAAGGCTGTATTTCAGAGCACGTTGCTGATGGATTATCCTGACTACAAGGTTGTGTCTATGGAAGTACTCTCCGTTAGCTAGACGAGAACACCCGGAGATAATATGCCTGATTGATTCTCCCGGCCGGCGGCATGCCCGATAGATGTCAACCGTGCCGTTTTTCACAATAAATCTCCGATAATTATTCATCATCATAACTTCGCCCATAATTGCACAGACAAAACCTTCGGTTTCTCCAAAGAGGTCACCGGAACGCAGCCAGGCTACGGACGCTAGTAGATCTACATCGGGTCCATGTAGGGCCCGGTAAAAGCGTCCGTGAAGCTCCTTACTCTGCCATACTTTCATGCGATCATTTATATAATTATTGGAGGGTGTGTTTACTAATTGCGTGAGACGTGTGATCTCACACAAGGCTAAAAGTGTAGTACAGTCGCTATGCGAACGTAAGGATTTCGGTCAAATTATAAGGGCGGTCTCGATAGTAAAACATAATATTTATGAGTTAGAAAGAGAAGGACGATAGTGTTGAAGTAGGATCGATTTGTTTTTGCTATACTCCAACAATATCAAGTACTTCCAACCAGAATATAATTTAAGTAAACTAATTGAAAAAGAAAACATCTCCAAACTTAAAGGGCTGATAAAAATACCATAAAGTTTATTAAAGTCGAAACATTATAAAAGGCCGCACTTATCTTTTTTAGTTCTATCTAAATAAAAAGGTAACAAGTTAAAATATAATCTTCACCGAAAATAATATCTTGTAATGGATACAAAGAAATTACTGTCAATGAAGAGATATTTTAGATGAATTTGTTTACTTGTCTCGTAATAAATTACTTTTTAACATAACACTTTACTACGCCTTTGTTCCTCAATTGGGTAAGCAGAGGTTTATACTGAAGCCACAATTCGACATCTTTTTTATGACTTGAATTAACAACTGAGTAATTCCTAATAGAAAACCTAACCCAAACTCTGTTCGAATTGTCCGATCCCGGAATTAAACCCAAGAGGGACCCATGGCGAAATAGATCGGACGGTTAAGCACAGAATTAACACTGGATGGATTAAATGGCGGCAGGTCACGGGAACAATCTGCGACTCCCGCATTCTCCTTAAACATAAGGGGAAGATATACAAAACCATGGTTAGACCAGCTGCCGTGTATGGATCAGAATGTTGGGCCACAAAAGGGATAAATGAAAGGCAATTACATGCAGCTGTGATGAGAATGCTCAGAGGGATGTGTGGTGTTACACGAATGGATAGAATAAGAAATGAGTATATAAGAGGAAGTCTGAAAGTGGCACCGGTAACTGAAAAGTTGTCTGGAAAACGGTTGTCATTATGGGTTTGTATTACGGATCGACCCATTGTTGACGGCCACGCCTCCCTTCCTGTGGGGTGCTAGAGGCGTCCAAATCTTTATGTCCACAGGGCAGTAAATTAATCCGCTGATAGCATAAAATAATAAATAACCAATATTCTCCTCCATATTATTGAATGCATTTCCCAAATACTGGTATTCAGCTGCATCCGGTTAGACTGGAAGCCTACCTCAACATATCTGAGAAAAGGCTAGGTAGATTGAGTGCGAAGTAGAGTCTCCTAAGAAACTCGCTATAGGTGAAGCCTGGCTAAAAGACGAGGCGCTTCAGTACAAAAAGTAAGTGAAAAGCAATAAATTTATCTTTCTTTCTACTTAATGACATGTTACTAATGTCTGTTTATTTATTTGTTTAGGTTAGCCAACAATTGTTTACACAATACATTTAACAAATCATTTCCTGATACATTTATAAGTGCAACAATTACTTACAGGCTAATACAACATGCACCATTAATGGTTTTACTTATTTCAAAGTCAAAAAGGATATTTACAATTATAGTTCTTCAATATTTTTTTTGGTAATCCATGCATAACAATAATAATAACAGTAACCTTCTAAATAATTAAAAAATAAAAACAAATTGGTAGTTAACATTAGCATTAAAAAAAATACAATTTAATTCAAATACATAAAATAAAAATAATAAATAAAATAGTGTCAAACCGTTCCCTATTTATTATTTCAAACACAGTAATGCAGATGATGAATGTATTTACCAACCATTGTAAATTAGGAAAATTCCGTTTTTTTATTATCTACTACGCGGGCCCTGTGCATGTTGGTAGATGTCACGTGTCTTCTAGGACATGCCGGTTTCCTCAAGATGTTGTTCTTCACCGTTTTGCGAGCAGGTGATGAAATAATTCACACAAAGTAAAGCGCCTGTCAGTGTCTGAACATAAGACTTACAAGTCGTAAGCCGCGGCCATTGCCACCAGTACTGCGGGCCACGATGTCTGCTAAACTAAAACTACATGAATCAAACCGAAGTATGCCCAAGCAAAACACATTCTTGAAATTCAGCGATGCTCATGCTTCTTAAAACATGAATTTCTCTTCCTCTAGGTTTGGTAAATGGGATAGTTTCCCCTAAGGATATAATTTGTTCCACCGTCGAGTTATCAACAAAAAATTTATATGTAGGCATTTGTATAGGTACAATATTCTCTTTATTAATGCACTCTCACTTCTAATTTTAACTCAACGGGGACAACGGGCATAATTTTAATTATTTTATTAAATTCCTTTTGTCCCCTTTAACGGGGACATGGCCTACGGAGACAACGGGACTACACGAACCAAACAACCATCTTTCACTATTGTTTAACAAACCCCTCTAAAAGGACATGAATAGTTCAAAATGCAACAACATAAATCAAATAAGATTTTACAAAGGCAAAGCGGGGATCCTCCAATCAGAACACAACATCCACAAGGGAGATTTAAATCTTGTTCATTTGCATCCAATGTTTGTTGATTTTAGAGCCAATAAATTATGTTTACATATTTAGGCGATCAAATTCGTTTGTGTTAGATTTAGAAGGTTCTAGATGGGTGTTAGAATATTAAAGTAATCTATATAACATATGTGTGGGTAGGTACGAGTACATATGTTGATATATCTGTGATGGTGCTAATGTAGAATGGGGATTGCGGGGCAAGTAAAATGCTTTGTAAACAATGACCGGTGGTTTATTTTATCTTTAATCAAAATAATATGGAAATTCTCTCAATTAAAATTTACTAGCTGTGCCCCGCGGTTTCACTCGCATAAGTTTCGATCCCGTGGGAATATCAGTATAAAAAGTATACTATATATTAATCCTGGTTATAAACCATCTGTGTGCCAAATTTCATCCAAATCCGTTCAGTAGTTTTTGCGTGAAAGAGTAACAAACCTCCATTCATCCATACAAACATTCACGTTATAATATTAGTAGGATTAAATCTTAGCGTCTTTGCTCTCCAAAAAATGACAAACGTTCCCTTCAAGTGCTAATCCGCCATTCCTCATCTCTCTCTCTCTCTCTCACTGTCGTTCCTTCTCTCTCTCATGCGTTGCGTTCCATTCATCATGATATATTTACATTAAAGCACTCATCCTACAGTAAAGTAACGTAAGTATATATAATGAGCCGTCGTTACTATTACCTTTTTTAGATGTTATAATATAAGCCTCGTAGGTCTAGAGATGTCAGCATAAGTGACGGGGCCCGATAGGGCCGAAGCCTGCCGGGGTAGCGGGATCGTCCGAAAGGGTTACCGCTGCCCTGGAACATAAAGGGCTAAGGAAGGAACACGGGTGGGTTTTAGTCAGTAAGAGTCTGACACTCCCTTCCGCTCCACCCAGAGCGGGAGGGGTCATAAAAAAAAAGGCTCGTAGGTCTAGTAGTCACAAGGGCTACTGCTGAGCATGAGGAGTCTGACTTGGTACCCAACATAATCAGCCTATAATGTTCCCACTGCTGGGACACAGGCTTCTCTGTGAGAAGGAGTGGGCCGTAATCCATCGCGCGGGCTCAGTGCAGGTTGGTATATGTCACATGTCTTCGTATTTTTGGTTCATTGGACATGCCTTTGCTCACGACGTTTTCCTTTACCGTTTTGAGAGCAGTGGTGATGAAATGATCTACATAAAGTAAAGCGCCTGTCTGGGTTCGAACCCAGAACCTACAACTCGTAAGTCAGGGTCACCAGTGTTCGCCCTGGCCACCTCTATTTGGTACCCGGTTGATGGCAATAGTCTCGCACCCTATTACGTGGTGGCACTTAAACAAAACTGACAAAATGTGGGTGTACCTACTATAGAGTACACGCCTGTAATTCCCGATGTGTCTGCCTACCAATTCGAGGATTACAGGCATAATATTATAAGCCTGTTGTATCCTTTAAGTACAATAGAAAAGAAATACTGAAATTAATTTGAGACAAGCTTATATTTGTATTCCAATCAACCTGTTTATAATTCGGATTATTCACACTTCATTACTTAACATTTTTCCTCAACAGAATATTCCACCAATAAATACATTCTGATCCAATCACGGATTCCCTTTGAATAAACAAGTACACAGAGAACATAATAGAGGAAATTAAAAATTCCCAGCGAATGCCAGCTTTCTATTCCAATATAAATCATTTGAGACATCGGTTCTGCAGTCTGTTTTATATTTTCTTGTTTTCTCTATTCGCTCGGAAATCCATTAGTTGGTCGGAGAAAAAAATCGAGTGATTCCAGTTCGAATGTAGTTTTCAGCTCATCGGAGATTTTTCTGCCAAGTTGCCCTTTACGTGGACACAGACTAATGAATTTTGTATGTGTTCTTTATTTGTTTAGGTTCTATCTAGAAGTAGAATTGGCTTATTGGTCATGTGGTTGTAGACCTAGGTGCTTTAGAATTTTTTTAAAGGATATTTTTTGTTTTTGTAATATTTTCCAATAATAATTCAATTCAATTCATTTATTTTAGTCAGACAAATAAAATATCCATGGTGTAATACACAAAGTCGACGTAATATAAAAATATTACATAACATAATCAAAATAAACAAAATCATAATTAAAATAGGCAATTTAAAATAACAAAATAAGTAACTTAATTCGATGGAGCTGGTATGATCTTGTGGCAGCGCGCACGACCTGCGCGCGCGCCCCACAACATGACACTGGAAGTTCCACTGCGCGCCACCCATATTTATAGCCTCAGCGCTAAATGTATGTTAACGTTTTCAATGTCCGCGCGCCCCGCATTTTTTGAACTTCACCACTATGGTGGATTAATTCTATTGGTATTGTAGACCTGACGCTAATTCCACCATGTTAAATAGTATGTAAGTAGGGACAATATTTAATAAATTATGATCATTATATCGTAAAAACCTGTGTTTTACTTGTCGCTAACCCAATCTCCAAAATCTTATTGTGACCAAAAGCCCCTAAATCTATAAAAGACAATAAAAATAAAAAAAGTAGCTTAATTATACAACATACTAATTTAAAATAATAAAGTCAATTAGATCGGTTAAATGAATTGGCAATCAATTACTATAATATATAATATAATAATAATGTAATATAAATTCATTTATTTCAGGTAAATAAAACCCATTGCCAAACATAAATTTATAGCAAAAATAAATCAAATGCAAAAAAAAAAACAATACATTGCTATATTTATTACATTATCACAGTCTTTAATAAAAGATTTTTAATACTTACTAACTTTTTCTACCTTCTACGTATAATTGCTACTGCGATTAGTAAATTGACATTTACTTAAAAACTGAAACATCTTTTCAAACTACGAGTATGTATGTGTCACATTCAATTTTCTCCAAAGCACCTACATGCTTCAAATGTCATTTAAAGTTAAACATATTGGAATTTTCTTGTAAAACAATCGTTGCGTGTATCGAATAATAAATTCTAATATTGAAAAATAAAGAATTGTCATTCGAAAGTCACTGTGTCAAAAAGAAAACCATTTGTGACTTGTAATTATTTCTAAGTATTTATACTGATGTAGCATGAACCATATTTACCAGACTTTTTCTAATCAAAGAAAATGAGTCTCATTTGCAACCCAATTTTGATTCTCCTCCATCAATGAAAATAAATTGTCCATTTCAAAGCTTTGAAGATACAGACTACCACTCTAAACCTTACCGAATGGATATAAAAAAGGAAATTGCATATAGTCTACGTACTTTGTGGTTGGAGTAGAAAATGAGACGCTAACTCGAACTTTTTAAATGGGTCACATTATTAGATGTTTATGAAGACGACATAATAATATGCAACCAAATATTCTTAAAGTGGTCTTAACAAATTGTTAAAAAAAAACGTAATAAATATGTATGAATTCTCTATTCTCATACACTACTCTATGTTATGATCGTTCAGCCGATATGGCTTTACTTGTATTAAAGATAAGTGCTGCGAAGACATCTCGACCCGTCACATGAAACTACTACAGATTACTTCCAAGCTTATATACTTCTTTATTTACTTTCATACTTTATGTTCTTAGCACATAAAATATTCTAGAGCGTCTTATCGTGATGTATCATCTTAACTTTAGTGATTTTGTTATAGGAACATATATTGAGATTTCTACTTCCTGCTAGTTATTTTGTATGAGGTAGGTTATTATGGCATTTTCATCAGAAACATACAACACACAACACAACAACAACACACAACACAACCACCAACACAATACACACAACATCACAACACAACACACATGCACACACACGACGACACACAACACAACAACAACTACAACTAACCAATGACCTCAAACCAAACTACATTCTTTACTATATCAATCAAAATTATGTTGCACACTCAACAGCTATTCCTAAGTAGAGTCCTATAGTATTTCAGCGTCAACAATAGTCCAATTTGACTTATGACATTCAATAGAATGTAGCCAATTCACTCCTTAGAGTTTCTAGTTGTATACAAGTTTCCTTACAATTCTGACTTCAAGCAATAGAATGCAGAATCAGGCAATACCCAGGTGCAACCTTATTGCAAATTTTGTAGAAGACAGTGAAGTAATATTACTTTCTGAATGGTATTGCTTTCTTAAGAGTAAGTATGTAACAGAATAAGATGCCAATTTAACACGTTCTCCTTTTATTAAGTTTTACAGCATCTTTTATGTACATGACGACGGTAAATTGTACTTGTTTATATTTTGTAGGAGTTCTGCTAATAAATACAGCTCTTTAGTAATAATTGCTCTCAAATCGGGGAATGAAAACATTGTGAGGAATCCGGAATGTCGTGAAAGCCAATAGTCAAAGACATGTGACATCTACCAACCCGCACTGGACCCGCGTGGTGAATAACTGCTTACTCCTTCTCACAGAGAGGCGGCCTGTCCCCACCAGTGGGAACGTTATAGGCTGATTATCCTACTAATATTATAAACGTGAAAGTTTGTATGGATGGATGGATGGACGGATGTTTGTTACTCTTTCACGCAAAAACTACTGAACGGATTTGGTTGAAATTTGGCACACAGATGGTTTATAATCAGGATTAACATAAAGGATACTTTTTACGCCAGTATTCCCATGGGATCGAAACTTATGCGGGTAAAACGGCGGGGCGCAGCTAGTGCTTTAATAAAATGTCTTGTTGGGTTTTGATTCTAAAACGTGGAAGAAGGTCGTGAAATCGTGACTTACATATACAAGTGGTGCTAATAATATGTTATAAATGATAAATGATTTTATTTTGTAAGTAGGTTTGTACAAAAACTTTTACACGTCAATCATATTTTAAAACTAGATGAGGTCGGCGTTTCCTATCTGACTAGTCTGAGAAGAAAGGCCGAAACAAATTCAGAGGTCACAGTCTCGTTTAAAGTCCAGACATAATCTTAGTCAGATCATATGAAGACCATGTAGGTCGATGTCTGAGATGGTCTTTTGAGGAAAGAACCACACAGATTGAGAGGGCCTGTCCAGTCAGTGCACGCATTTGTCAGAAATCGTGCAGCTCAACTCAAAACTTAAGGAGCTCAACGATTCGACGAACAATACCAAAGAAAGGACGTTTGGGTAGGCCACATTAATTACTCAAACTGCCAGACCATGACAAAAACTAAGAGAACACAGAGAAAAATAATATAAATAAAATGACTCACATAGTCTTCACATTCATAATAATTATAAATCAGCAACTTAATTGCGTTACACACTTGCAATCACAATTTGAATCATTTTGAAGGATATTGCTAATCCATTGCTTCATAATATGTTCGAAAATATTATCTGCTCAACAATATAAATAACGCAGCCGAATGTTGATGAATTGTCAAAATAAGCCATAGCTACTGTTAGTGCGCCACGTAATTACCCCGCTATGTCGCAGTAAAGATGTTCCTGTTAGCCTGCATCATCCCACTGCTGGGCAAAGGTCTCTCTCCATGACTTTCAGCTGAAAGAGCTGGGCTCCAGGGCTAAAGTGGCAGTCCTTAAAGATGTGATCAGTGATAAAAATTAATGAAATGATACTTCCAAATATTATTTTAATGAAAGCGTTTTCATATCTTTATGTTATTTTAAACTCAAACATCAAGTTATTTTTAAGGTTTCAATATTTCAGATTATTTGGTTTTCCTCATATTTTCCTCATATTTTACAAACAAATGACCGAAATTTAATCCATATTTTTCTTTTAATATAATGAAAAGATTAGAAACAGGCGCCATCTTAATTACCGGTTACGTTATAACAAATTCCTTTATTTAGCCGATTTCTTAAGCTTCAGTTTAAAATTCTATAAGCGCTTTCTTTTGTTCGTTTACGCAGAGAAAATCGACTACGGCTTTAATAGAAAATAAACTTTATTTTGATACAGATAACGTGCATTTTCAATTCCATATTTTTCGAGGGTAAACATTCCTTCAGTGATTATTTTTAAATGGTCTTTTTAATAGGCCCCTTTTTGACTCAACTCTCAATAAATTATTTTAGATTGTCAACCTTTAGACCCAAAAATCTATTGTTGTAGGTAGCTCCACGTAGTTCTTATTTACCGAGCCTTAGGTACTACTTGTTTTATACACTTAAGTGGTACTTGAAAAAATGTAAATAGCACTTAAGTGTACTAGAGCGTTTGGTTGGAAGAAAGCTATTACCTTTAATTAAAAACCAATTTTGTTACAGTACTCCCCACTACATAAACAGCTACCTCCATAAAAAATTATAACCATTTTCCAAAACTAATAAGAGAACTACCATTTCATTTCTACAAAAAAATAAAAACATGGCGGTTCCAAAAATAAAATTATTCAGTAAAAGATTTTTTTGCTTATAAGGGTAACATAATTATTATATTTATTTCGTTTTAAAATATAAATGTTGATTGTGATGTGTTTTAATTTTTTATTATATTACTATATTGTATACAGGGTGACAGGGACATCGACGCGCAAACTGTAACCATGGATTCAGCACATGATACGTCTAGTATCATGTGCTGAATCCATGGTTACAGTTAGCATATAGCGTCGAAATTTTTCGTCGGTTATCAAAAAAAAAAATCTTCTGTTTCATAGAAAAGTGCAATACCTACGCGCAAAATGTATGGAACAGCAATTATTTTTTTAACTTATAGAATATCTTTATGACCATACCGAGTCCAAGTGTTTTGTATTGTTTATTAGAGTATAAGTAGTATATAACTTGGGTTTTAAGTATCATCATCATCATCAACCTATAGCAGTCCACTGCTGGACATAGGCCTCTCCTATTGCACGCCATTCAACGAGATTTTCGACAACTCTTATCCAGGTACTACGAGCCATACTGCGAAGATCGTCGCTCCACTTAGCCTGAGGGCATCCTACCTCGCCATGGGATCTGGAGGCAAAAGTCCTCGCCTACATATGGGAGTGGCGAGAGGAGGCAAACGCCGGGGCGTAACTCCGCTGCCGCGAGAAATTACGGTACAGTGGACAGAGCTCCGGCGGGATCTCATGGCGACATTGAGAGTACGATTGTCACAACCCAGTGCTGGGCACGTCACAATTGCGGCGATAAGTCCGCTCTTTGAGGAATGGCTGGAGAGGCGCCACGGCGCCCTCGCTTTCCGCCTGACACAGGTCCTCACCGGACACGGTTTTTTCGGGAGGTTCCTGTTCAGGATAAGGCGGGAAAACGCCAGGGTGTCACCACTGTGTGGATCGCCCGGAGGAGTATACGGTGGAGGTCTACCCGGAGCACTGCGGCGTCCTCGTGGCGGCGATCGGCGGCGGCGATCTCTCGCGTCCGGCCCTTGTCCAGGCCATGGTACGGAACGAGAGTGCATGGGAAGCCGTCACCTCCTTCTGCGAAGCAGTAATGCTCGCAAAGGAGGAGCCGGAGCGCGTGAGGGAGAGGCAATCTCTGCGCCCTCACGCCCCTAGTCGCCGCAGGAGACGCCCTGGACATCGGAAGTCAGCAGCCGACTCCCGGCCACCGTAGGCGCGGGCTTGCGGGCGGCGAGCAATGGGCAGCTCGCCGCCCGGTATGGACCAGGCCCGGGTCGACGGCGCGTTGTGTTCCACGCGCGTCTCAAAGAGATGTCAGCACGGACTGTCGGGGTCCGCTAGGGCCGATGGCTGCCAGGGCCGAGGGTTGTTCGAAAGAGATACCGTGGCCCCTGGCATAGGCAATTGAAGAAACACGGGTGAAGGGCAAAGGTCAAAGGACATACATCCTACCTTACGTACGTCTACCCCAACGGTCATCGGTTCTACGGCTAATATGGCCGGCTCATTGCTACTTCAGCTTGTTTATTCTGGTTTGGTGGTTTTAAGTATACCCATGTGTAATAATTGTACTTAAATATTCGTATGCCGCTTTTAACAGCGGATGTGTCCTGAACTAACTGTACCTACTAACCAACTTACTATACCTACCATACCATACCCGACGAATAAATGTCTTTGCCTTTATCTATAAAACTTCAGTCAATTTAAAACTTCAATCTTATTCATCAAGCCTCCTGTTTTATTCAATAACACAAACTTCATTAAAATATTTATTTAGGTCGACCGCAGCGGTAGTTTATAATTTGAATCGAGTACCAACTTAGATTGGAGTGCTTTTGTTCCAGGAACATCAAAGTTTCTGTAAATCAAAGTTTGTTATCATCGGTCTCTAAGTGCTAATTTCATCAATGAAATTGAACGCGATCAGTACATCTAAACCGCGTTCAAGAGCTGTCAGTGTCAATATTCCACAACAATGATGACACTGGCAGCTCATGAACGCAGTTGAGACGTGCTGAAAGCCAATTCTCGTACTTATAAAGCTTTGAAATTTAAGTCACAATCTCATCTCAACGAAAATCAAATGTCAAAAACGCTTCCCTTGTCAAAAATGTATGTACCTAAATTGATTGTATTTTTGACAGATTCCGATTGAGAGTAGAATGCGAATGTTCGTAAAGATACGGAATTTGCCCCTCTGATCGCGTTCAGTTTCATTGGTGAAATCTCCCCTTAGATTGACGACCCTTGACCTTTCCTACTCATCAAGTTGCTCCGTAAGGCCAAGCACGAACGTGTGGAGTAAACGCAAAGGAAATACGAACGGTTATAAAATTGAAAATACGAGTTTCAAACATAATTTTAATCTTTAAGTATTTACTAGCTTTCGCCCGCGGCTTCTCCCGGGTGGATGTCAGAAAATATCCCACGGGAACGTACTACCGGAATTTAAAGTACCCTGTGTTAATCCAGGTTATAAACAATATGTGTGCCCATCAAATGTTTACGCGGCGTACGCCAGTAAAGCTCCCAGTCAGCATGATTTTTTTCGTCATCTTCAACATTTATCGACATACATATTTCAGCTAACTTACATAAAACCTTTAATGAATTATACACCAGCGGGGTAATTGCGTAACACATTAAAAAACAAAAACATTAATTGCGTTATTTACGTTGTTCATCAGACAATAGGCTATTTTCCTAAAAAAATCTAATTAGTCCGTCAGTTAGATTATCAAAAAATATTGAACCCGTATTTTTTCTTTTGTCAATTTTATAAAAAATGATGAAGATATCGCCCGTTAAAGTTCCGCGTGACGTCACTTGCTTGCGACACTTTTGCAAGCAAGTAACGTCACGACCCCCCTCCCAAATTTTGACGCGCTTTATCTTTGTCATTTTTTGTTTGATTGCCAAAGGAAAAAATACGTGTCCATTATTTTTTGATAATCTAACTGACGGACTAAATATAATAATTATTTTTTTACCCAGGCAACTGACCTAATTTTTCGAACATTATGAAATAATGGATTAGCAATAGCCTTCAAAATTATTCAGTTTGTGATTGATAGTGTGTTACGCAATTAGGGTGTAGAACCTTCTTCATTTATCACCTCGTCTACTGGTGAAAACCGTTTGAAAATCCGTTCGGCAGTTTTTGAGTTTATCGCGTGCAGACAGACAGAAGTGGCGGGAGGACTTTGGTTTAAAATAGTGATGTCGTTTTTAGACTTTATTTATAGCTAGTGGTGGGTGATACTTATTGTGTTTGCCGCATTAATTTAAACCAAAATGCTATAGGATAGTTGTATTTTCGATTCAAGGAACGTTCGAATTAACGTTACATTTACTTCGCTTGTTTGTGCAAGGCCCTCAGATTGTTCCAGGAATCCAATAGTCATTAATAAATTTTCACCGCGAAACCACTTTGTGAATTGATTAATTGGAAATTGTTTGGGTTTCGAGATTTATTAAGTGTCCGGAATTATTGATAGTGAATTTCTGTACTCTGATTTACTACAAAGACCTGTGTTATTAGAGGGTAAAGGTAATATAAACTGGGCTGTATTTTGACTGGTAAAAGGTCTTGTCATATTTTTGGCGAAGCCTTTGTTCCTTCGGAGGACGAGATGTTTTTTCTACATATAAAAGCTTTTAAAATAGAAAATGTTAATCTTATTTTAGGCGTTAAGCACTTCAAAAAATATGTTTTTAATAAATAGTTCATCATCTGCATAGGCTTTCCCGACTATGTTGGGGTCGGCTTCCAGTCTAACCGGATGCAGCTGAATACTAGTATTTCACATGGAACGACTGCCCATTAATAAAACTAGTTTTCGGACTTTCGGGCTTTTGACTACCCGAGACGACTATTAAATATCTACAAATGACAGCTAGGACCAACGATTGAACGTGCTTTCCGATGCACGTAGGGGTCTCGATATGCAATAGATGGTGAAACATCCATGGACTGACCTCCTCAACCTTCGATCAACCGTGCAGCTGTTATTATTTAGCTACGAGGCCTTCCTTAAGAGGTTGACTGGCATTTTTGTGCTGGATTTTTGTTTTCAATAAATATTGAAAACAAAAATCATCATATAGTGTGTATGTGTTTCATAGTGTGAATCAATTTAACGCAACAATCAAAGCAATGTGACTACGTAGTGACGTAGTGACATTGCTTTGTTTATTGCGTATGAATGAAACTATAGGTGTTACTACACCTATAGTCTACTGCATAAACCATTTTCAATTCCCACTCAATCAAAATCGAAACCAAAATGGCACCGTACATAAAACATCTATGTACTATCACTAAAGCAAAACTCTTATTTATTTTTATCGTATGTTCGGAAACAATCTTATCAGCTCCACACTTGAAACACGTATCTTCATATATACCTACTAGCTATCAGCTCCGTCTCGTATTCCAATTTTGTGAACAAATAAAACTGGCTGATCCATACGATGGTAGATGTGAAATGTGTCTGGGTACACCCGACACACATCTAGCTGTGCATATCTAGTTTATGCTGACCTCTCATTTTATAGAAAATCTATAGGGAAATGTATGGTCGTTTTTAAGGATGTGGTAGGTACAGCACCTTAATTGCGAAACACACAATCAATCTCAATCTGAATCATTTTGAAGGATATTGCTAATCCATTGCTTCATAAGTTCGAAAAAGGTTACCTTCATAAAGTCTGCTCAACACGTAAATAACGCAATGAATGTTGTTGAACTGTCAAAATGAAACTGATTCTGATTGATTGTGTGTTACGCAATTAGGGTGCAGATCATCGATCTAAACGACCTTCTCCATAGGACCAACATCGTAATAGCGAACAAGTTATTAGCCGTCCCTTCATCACCATCATCATTAATTTCAGCTGAAAGACGTCCACTGCTGGACATAGGCCTCCCCCAAGCAGCGCCATTTCGCCCGGATCTGAGCCTTTGGTTTGGTATTTATGCCTTAATTTATATGGTGTACATAATAAAGGGTATTCTATTCTTCCCGCATCAAGCGGATTCCTGCGTCCTCACAAGGCATTGGGTCCTCTTTCTGGGCCTTCCAACACCACTCCAGAACCTGTCGATCTTTCTTACTTTTTTCCGCTGTATGTAATGCGAGGTCAGTTTATACTGGAATGTATAGTTCGGTGTCTCGTTGTGCGTATATGATGTATCCAGACTGGGTTGTCTAATCTTTACAAATCTGTTATATGGTGCGATGGAGCCTTCTCAAGGAATAGTTTGGGAGAAAATAAAAATGGTATGAAGTGTTGACGGTAATTGAGACCGTCTCAAGGATGGAATTAATCAGAAGTTCAGAACTTATTTTTACATAGTAATTTTTTTTTGTGTGACATAAATATGATTAGTTTGTGGCCCGATCTAAAAATGAAGACAATACAATTTGACAGTAGTCCCTACGCCGGATAAGTATTTGCTCGTCTAAAAAAACCGTTCAAGTGCGAATTGGACTCGCGCACTGAGGGTTCCGTACAAATTTGTAGGTATGTAACTAAAAATTAACGGTTTTTCCTTTATCGTGCTATAAGACGTTGCTTCGTACCAAATTTCAAGATTCTGAGTTCACGGGAAGTACCCTGTAGGTTTTGATTCCCTTGCGAGTGTCGAAAATTTGCGGAAATTTGCGGCATAAACGGCTGTATCTTTTGATTGCGTTATCTTAGAAGTTTGATTTTTTCACAGCTCCAAGGGTCAGTAGACCTGAGATTTTGATATAAATTCCAGCTGGATACCTCCACGGGTTTCTGAGAAAAAGGGTCTTGACAGACAGACAGACGGACGGACGGACGGACAACAAAGTGATCTTATAAGGGTGCCGTTTTTTCCTTTCGAGGTACGGAACCCTAAAAATTACTTGAAATTACTTGATTGAATAGTTTGGGAGAAATAAATGGTATGAAGTGTTGACTGTAATTGAGATTGTCTCAAGGATGGAATTAATCAGAAGTTCAGAACTGGCCTGACTTTTGTACCTTTGTGCTAAATGAAATGCTAGGAGTCTATTCCCTAAGCACGAATTCCGTAGTTTCGGCCGAAGTTACGGGCATATCCTACTCCATATCACTTACGGACATAGAAAAGAATAGAATAGAATTTATTTATTTGTAAGAATGTAGTTTTACATGGTATGGTGTTAATTTTTTTAAAGTCCTAATTCATAATTATGATTAGTTTGGGGCCCGAACTACAAATGAATGACAATACAATTTGACAGTAGTCTCTACGTCTCTAAATATGTACATATGTTTAGGTTAAGGTATTTATATATGGGCCTGCGTCGCCTGAAATAAATAAGTAATTGCTCGTGTAAAAAAATTTATTTGTCACTTATTTTTACGAATCAACTACTTTCGAACAGGCCCGTATCTTCGTTGACGGACTTAGAGAGTACCCCTGTACTTTATAATCCGTTTGTTTACAAGGCAACTGCTGCTAGGTGTTGGTCAGCTATAGGCTGATGATAATCATGATGCGCCGACATGACATGTTAAATGATAGAAAGCTGTTGTAAAGTAGACCCATTTTAGTGTCAATTTTTGCTGGTGTCTTGTTTGACTTAAAATAACCAAACTTTACAAAAGGAAAGGATTACGGAAAAGGGACAAATAAGTGCAAGATTTATCTGTGAACGATACGATTATCATAATCATTGGCAGCCTTCTTCCACCCGCTACTGAGGCCTCCTTCCTTTTGTGCCATGCATCCCTGGTCCATGCGAGTCTCATCCAGGTCCTCTCCGCGATCTTCTGTAGATCGTCGACCCACCTGGACTGTTGGCCTGCCAACGCTCTTTCTACTGTTTCTCAGCAACCATTCTGTTAGGGTTCAGCTCCACCAGCTATAACCAATACTTCATAGAAATAGCATAAAAAGTATTGTATCGAAAACTCCAAAATTACTCAATATCTACTACAAAAGATTTGAACCCTTTCTCAATAAGGATCGAACTGGCCACAAGAAGCGTTAGCCACACATAACAATAGACGTAGAACCTGCCAGGAGGATAATACCTTTTCCAATTTACCTGCGGTCACACCGAATAATGATGGTGGCTATCAATAAATTAAATCTTGCGACCTGTATTAAGCCTGACCATAGTAGTTTTACGAGTAAGTAGAATAGATACAATAATATAGCTGGTGTTTAGAATAGGGATCAAAAAATAATAACATTGGTGCCGATTCCCTTGTTCACAAACTTAACTAAATTTAAGTTCAGTGCATCTTTTTCTTTCTATTTATTTAAGAAAGGTCAGAAGATAAATATTAGTTTAGTCCCTGTCAAATTAGTCAGCGCCTGACGTAAATTGACGTATTTTTAGTAGTCAATTTTTGAATGACGTCTAAACTTGTCTATGGAGTATCTTAATTTGACAGGATTAAACTAATATTTATCTTCTGTCCTTTTCATAACTAAATAGGAAGAAAAAGATACCTGAACTTAAAATTAGTTTAGTTTATGAACAAGGGAATCGGCGCCATTGTATCTCGCTAAGCCGTTGGTCCCGGCTGTCATTTGTAGATCTTTGACAGTCGATCATCATCATCTTCACCACTGACCGCCTTGTACCAACCACTGCTGATTATAGGCCTCCTACTTTTTGTACCTGCCTTCCCTGGTCTGTGCGAGTCTCATCCAGGTCCTCTAGGGTTCAAGAAATAATAAAACTTTAATTGTAGACTATGCTTTTAACGGCATGAAAGTGTTCATAACATCATCACATCACGCCTGTAAACCCCGAAGAGCTAGGCAGAAATTTACCTAAGTACACCCACATAGCCAGAGGGGTAATTCTCGTAATTTTAAGAACGTTCACACTCTGATCTCAGTCTCAATCTGTCAAAAATATCTCTAATGTCCCAACATTTTGACAAGTTTTTGACTATTGTTTGTCGCCGACATGAGACTGCGACTAGATTTTGAACGTTTTAAATTACGAGAATTGGCCTTCTGTTATGTTTAAGTCCCACGTAAAAAGGGGTGAGCCTATTGCCATTAAACCGGGCACAAATCCTGACTCCGGATTGCATCTGAGAAATACCTGGTGGAAAAATCCAATAGGCACTGTAATTGGGTGTACATAGCGCTACTGCTGGGCATGATGTCCTGGGTAACTAACTACAAAATATAATGACCAAGGATCATTTAGATGGCGGTGCCTTGTTGGTATAGTGGTCGTAAGCGCTAACTATAATCATAATCCCAAATCGAACCTAAAGGTGCTACACAGCAGTTATATAACAATATAAAACATTGTGTAGCACGATAACATAACAGTGTGTAACATTTTGCTACAACATGTTAAGAATGTTATGTTATAGACGCTCTGCACTGGTTCAACTCGTTGTATAACATCGTATGACATTCTGTAACCATCACCTTGGGTCTGCCTTTTGAGGAAGCTGGTAGTGGCTCTAAATGAAGGAAGTACTCATTGGTTTGGCTATTATTTATTGTTCGAAAAAACAAAAAAAAAGGCACTCTTACTGGATGCGTCGAACTCTGAAAGTGAAAGAACAGAGAACATTTTGTTACATGAAGTTGTATAACATCATTAACAATTTATAACTTTTGTTACAATTTCTTAAAAAAAAGTTAGACAACAAATGTTATGCAACATTCTCTAACGTTATATAACTGCTGTGATGCTCAGCAGTATCGCTTAGTTAGTTTAACTTAGTAGGCAATTTATCATTACCTATTAATAGATTTTGGGACAAAGCCTGGGCTCAAGTACCCTCTCCGTTTGATTTAATTTTAATGGCTTTCATCTTTAACTTTTTCTAATCTTGAGTACCTACCCAAACAAACAAATTGTTTACTAAAAAGTTTTTGTATTTCATTCACGTTTTTCAACTGCTTACTATAGAAATATCTATAGCATCGTCTTTGACCTATATTCCCCCCAATCAAGTATTCGTGACTGTAGCCATTTAGTTTTTAATTCAGGTCGGCTGGTAACATTGAACTTGTCATGTCTGCTTGGCTAACCTTTTTCGACATTTTATTCATTTCACACTTTGATACCTACTGTACACTTTTATCCTTTCTAACGTGACAATAAATATTATTGTAAGCGTCCACGGCATCACGATAGCACGGGGAAGTATGGACTCCTTCTTTTGTTTTAACATAGGAACAAAAACCCATCACTCAAGTGGTCGCGTTTGCATATAACTCGATTATAAACCTTATCACTCAAACATAACGTTTATTATCGTTTGCAATATATTTGCTACTTTATTCAATAAAAATAAAATTGTTTAAAAATGTTTTATTTTTCCATAAATATTTTTGATTTATTTTTAGTTTGAAAAAACTATATTGCCCAACATTATTTCTCGTCTTATTTTTTCAGCCGTTTTTGATGCCCTCATTGGAAATCTAGTACTAATGTTGATCGAAGTTTGACATAATTATCATTGGGTATTTGATCAATGTTCCTACATAGTCAAAATAATCTCAACAGTTGAACAATCATTAATTAACACATATGCTTATTATTTAAGACGAAACGTTTGCTTACACGCATGATTTTCCGCCATGACAACACATAAATGTGTCATAATAAAAGTTTACCTCTCTTTTGGCGATGGTGTTAGTGAAAATTACAAAAGATTTAAATCGTTAAATTTGCTCTCACTTTCTTATGTAGTACGAGAAGTGTCAACACTGAGAAAAGTAAGCTCACACATCCCTTATATGACGTTTCCATGGAAGCATGCGACATTGTGCGTATCAGAGGTGACAAAACGAAACAAAAACGCGACCATTTTTTGACGCGGTATCGCGAATCTAACGTTTTAAATCTTTAAAAAATACTAAATACTTAAATGCTATGGATATCCAAACAAAAAAAAAAATATGTTTTTGAAGTTAATGGAATCTGTATAGCAGAAAACGCTACAAATACAAGTTTAATATTTGAATACACTTCAACACACAGACCGGAGAGTTTAGAAAGAAAACATCATTTCTTTCTCAACAATTAATCCTGAATAGGTTCTTTTTGCCCCATTGTGACCTAAATATAATTATTTTGGATTGTCAATTATCACTAGTACGAGTATGTACTCCAGACTGGCAAGAAGATTATTATTTTTAATGATTATGACAACTTAACGAGACATTTTTCTGGAGTTAGTAGCAACATTCTCTTTATTTTGTTGATTAAATTGTCTGCTCGGTTTTATAATGGCCCTATTTTCGGCACCATGTATCATAATATATTGTACGTTTCTTTTTTTAATATAATTGACGGAATAAGTGTTTTTTTATTTGATAAGTGAAAACTAACACTGATATACACTACGACGCAGCACCAACAGCCTTCGGAATACCATATTAGGAAGGGTTGATTGCCCTGTTGTGAGGCAATACCATGGACTACCATGCAATACCATGAAATACCATGCAATACCATCCAAGGATAAACTTTTCAATAGTAAAAAATTCAATTATACATAATTGAATGTTCCCACAACTGGAACACATTACACAGGCCTCCTCTCTGTGAGAGGGAGTGGGCCGTAATCAACCATGTGGGCCCAGTACGGGTTGGTACTGTTGGTAGATGACACAACATGTCTTCGAATTATTCGATTATAAATAATTAATAAATATTTATAATAACTACAAGCGCAGTAACGAACAGACAGACAGCGAAACATTGAATTCCAGAACATTATGAAGAATAATAAAGAGTAGCTAAAACAAATGTTATTTTTCAGCGACTAAATAAATTAAACTCCAATAGTAAACAATAAAGTTTTTAATCAAAACGTATTTGTTATTACGGTTTGATTATTTATTCAGCTTATTCAGTCTAGTCAGTGTTGTTTCAGTTTCAATATTTCGT
Organism: Apamea epomidion; assembly: GCA_947507525.1. Taxonomy (NCBI): domain Eukaryota; kingdom Metazoa; phylum Arthropoda; class Insecta; order Lepidoptera; family Noctuidae; genus Apamea; species Apamea epomidion. The sequence goes on from OX382234.1 coordinate 6,512,967, forward strand.
ATGCAAACGATCCGTAGGTAGCGATATCCGACATACTGCAGCCAAACCGTTTTATTAGTTTTACTTTAGTTATTGACGCGAGAAATCTACAAAGGAAAATATTGAAGCTTTTGATGAAACTGAATCGTTTGTCGTTTTTAGAATCGCGTGATTCGGTTTTAGTTAGACTGTTGAACGAATATGTGTATTGATTGTGTTTTAACGTAATTTAAAGGAAGAAGGACGGAACGGACGGTTGGAAGGTAGACGGTATTTTGATAAAATCTGGGGTTAGTGCAGTCAGGAAGTACAAATTATGGGTAGTAAAGACAATATCGCGAGTAAACTAAAAAAACTACAAAACTAAAAAAATCAAAGACTCGTGACATCCACCAACCCGCACTTGGCCCGCGTACCTACAGACCAGAGGCCTGTGTCCCAGAAGTGGAAACATCATATGTAGGCTGATTATGATTGGAATTGGACCTCACTGTGAAAGGATTCGTCTAAAGGGTAATTGCGTAACACACTTACAATTGCAATGGCTTTAATAGGCTATTTTCCTAAAAAAATCTAATTAGTCCGTCAGTTAGATTATCGAAAAATATTGAACCCGTATTTTTTCTTTTGTCAATTATTATAAAAAATGATGAAGATATCGCCCGTTAAAGTTCCGCGTGACGTCACTTACTTGCGACATTTTTGCAAGCAAGTGACGTCACGACCCCCTACTCCCAAATTTTGACGCGCTTTATCTTTGTCATTTTTTGTTTGATTGACAAAAGAAAAAATACGTGTCCATTATTTATCGATAATCTAACTGACGGACTAAATATGATTATTATTTTTTTACCCAGGCAACTACCCTATTGTGACATTTAGACAACATTCATTGCGTTATTTATTTTGTCGAGCAGACGTATTTTTCAAGCATATGAAGCAATGGATTAGGAATTTCATTCAGAACCAGTAGCAGTAAGGGTGCTGGAAAGAATTAGCACCACACCCGTTGCCGCAAAGCATTATTGTGTTTATTTGAAAAGTTTGCGAGCAGTGGTGGCCTCGCGATAACGGCCGGGACTTACAAGTTGCAGGTTGTAGGATCAAACACTGACAGGCGCTTTACTTCGTGTAAATTATTTCATCACCACTGCTCTCAAAACGGTGCAGGGTATTATCGTGAGGAAGCTGTGTACGAAGAATTCAAATCTTTTAAGACAATCTGCAAAAAAAAAGGGAAAAGGTAGATGAGGAAATAACAGCAGTTAACGTCAGTTATTATGTGATTTTTTTTAATCGACTACGTTTATGGTTTCTACTTCGTTTTACGTATTTCCGATTACTTTAATGGCCCATTAAATAGTACGCATTTATTTTTACTGCAGATTGTATTTTAGTACTTGAATGGTTATTTTTTGTATTATATTATGCACATACTGACAGGTAAACGTATTAAGTCTGTACACATTATACATGTCCATTAAATTCTTAAAGCTTAGAAACAATACTTGTAGTTTTTTTTCTGGTAGAAATCGACACTTTACCAAATCAGGCAACTTTTCGCCGATAGGCGCCTAATTACCAGCCTTGTATGATTCTTCTTTTATAAATAGCATACTTTTACTTTTTTTTTATTTAAAAAGAACTCGAGTTGAATGTCGAAAACATTTTGAAGAAAGTAATTACGACGAATGGTTATTGAAGATTTTTATATGAAGCCTGGTGCACCTACCGGTCCGCCATATTGTTTTTTTTTTTCAAATTGGCGTCTTGCATGAAACTTATACCTAGTCTTGCCATAAATATTGTTACGAAGAAAAAACATTTTTTTTATTGCAAATAATATTTATTACTTTTACAGTGTGTTAGTTTAATACATAAATATAAAACAATTTAAAATATAAAAAGCTTATTCGAAGTAGTCTCCATTGGCTGCAATACAGTCCTTTAAACGTTGAGGCCAGTTATCAATAGAAGCACGCACTCTTTCCATGGGAAAATTCTTCACTGCCAATCGTATGGATTGTTTTAGGGACTCCAAATTATCATGGCGTTTAGAGCAAGCCGTACTCTCTAAAACTGACCATAAATCATAGTCCAGCGGATTAAGATCGGGACTAGACGACGGCCAGTCTTCAGCTTTGAAATAAAAAACGTTCACTTCCAACCAAGACTGCGTGGACCGAGCTTTATGACCCGGGCGGCGCCGAGTCTTGTTGGAAGGACCATACTTGGTTATTGAACTTGGTGTTGTTAAGGGGCTTAACTACCTTCTCAAGAATGGTATCTTGATACACTTGTGCCGATGTTTTGATACCTTTTTCACAAAAATATGGCTCAGTCACTCCTTCATAGCTAACACCCCACCAAACCATCACTGACGTCGGATAATGCCCACGTTGCACTCCGTCGACTAATTGGGAAGCTTCCTTAGAGCTTTGAGCATAAATACGGTCATTTAGTTTGTTAAAATGTTGCTCAATTGTAAAGATTTTCTCATCCGTAAACAAAATTTTTCTGTGACCTCCCTTTGCGTACCGCTTCAGTAGTTGTTTCGATTTTACCACCCCTATTCTTTTTTAAATTATCAGTTAAAAAATGACTAGTGCGTCTCTTATAGGCTGCAAGTCCTAAGTCATCTTTTAAAATACGCGACATGGTTCTGACCTTCATCTCCCGAGATAAAATATTTTGCTTTCGGACAGGACTTCTTCGAATTCTTTCCCTTACTGCTTTGACCACCTTTTTCGTACGAACACTACGTGGACGGCCAGATCTTTTTCTGTCACAAACAGAGGAGGTGTCATTGTACCTATTAATAGCCCGGTACACAAACATTTGACTAATACCAAGCGTATGGAGAGTTTTAAAAATTGCATTTGGCTCCATACCAACTTTGTGTAATGCAATCATAGCGATTCGGTTGTCTTTATCACCCCACTCCATTTTAAAATCGCAAAATATTGTACAATGTATTGGCGCCAAAATTAGAAAACTCAATGAACAATCGTATAAAAATGACAGATTCCAAATTCAAATGTAATATCTTTCTTATTTTTAATTGTAACAGTATTTATGGCCAGACTGTGTATAAATCGATAGCTGACATCAATGCAAACCTAAAACATAATAAGACCGAACCCCGTAGTATCATGTTTCGGAGATATTAACGTTCAAAGTTGATCCATATTTTTAGAATTTGCGTACTTACCGAGTATTATTATACTCGTATCTTGTTGCATAGATATTTGATTATTTCAACCATTCAGAGTTATTATTTGTATGATTTAATTGAATAGACAATGTCCGAGTAGTTGTCAGGTCAATCGATGATTGATTTATCTGCAAAAAGGCCGATTGATCCTAGATCAACCTTTACTCGAAAAGCGATGATGAGTGATCATCCGTTGACATAGAACGACGCGATTGATCGACGTCAAATGTCTAGTTGTGCTAATGCCCTAAGGGTAACGTAATAAAGATTGTAGGTAGGAATTATCTGGAGATTCATCGATTTTCCATGAATACGTCGTACTTCTAATCTACGAACGTTTCCGTAAACGAAAGTTCTTTGAACCATGTTCAATTTACCGACGGGTATTGGAACGCGAGATTGTAATATAATATTTACTTTCATAAGAGTTTCTGGAAATAAGTAGGTAGAAATGTTCTTTATTTAGCTTTACTAAAGAAATAAGTTATGTGCGAAGGTTACTACGGCTACGCATTTATCAATATTTCCCACAAGCAGAAACTATGGACGTGCTGCGTTCTTTACATATTCCTGTGGAAAGTCGTGTCCTTTTAGTTTTTGTACAACCCCTAATACGAGGGTTTATCTATAAACGATGATTAAAGTGACGTTCAAACTTCAAAAATCCGGAGCCGGTCGAAACCCAATAAGGTTTTGAAAAACCAGGGTCCAGAGAAGGACACGTGCGACAGGGATGGTTTCATCAAGGTGGAGAAGAAGAAGAAGCCTCCTTGTCAGAACCAGTGCGGCACCGCGCAGGCAGGACCCAACATGCTGCTGCGTCCAGCAATCCCGACGACGCAGCTGTAGACTGCACCACTCCACGAAGATTGAGGAGATCGTGGATTACATGCGTGTGAAGACCAACTGGACTTTGAGGGTCGAGAAGTTGGAGTCGCGTCCGAACTCGAATTTCAAGTCGGTCGTGGTGCGTGTTCCGACACATCATCTTGAGAAGTTCCTCAAGGAAGCGTTGTGGCCGAAAGGTGTTGTGTACCGCCGGTTTCTTGGTCGGCTGCATGACACCAGTCAGCAAATTACGACGCAGACGCTTCGTGTGCGTTAATTAGATTTTTAGCGTAATTATAATGGTGTATGTGTTTATAGTATTTTTAAGTTATATTAATATTGTATTGTTTGTGTTTATATGGGCCTTGATGCCTGAAATAAATGGATAAATAAATAAAAATGTACGTTTGTGAATAAAGTGGTCAATGCACAAAAATCACCAAACTGATAAATGATATTTATTTCTGTAAATTCGTTAAAAAAACACATTTCACGGCAAAAATAACTTATGTTTTAAAACTAGATCGGACTCATTACAAAACAAGGTTTGTCTTAAGAAGCAGGTTTAAACCATAGAGCCATTTTTTATCTCGAAGTTAAAGTTCTTAGGTATTACAAAAACTGACGTTAAACCTGAGTTTAAGTTGTCCATAACACTTTAAGAACTTTTACGTATGTCGGAATCAAGTTCAAAATACAGTAACTGCCCCGAAGGTTTATGCTAGGTCTAAAGTTAGAACTCGTGTTGTAATAAGACGGAATGAGTTCGGTGTTTCCTATCTGAATACTCTGAGAAAAAAGATCGAAACAAACTCAAAGGTCACAGACTCTTTTGTCACAGTCTGTGATTATATTCGTCCTTCTGATTTCACTTCAACCAAACTATCAAACGAGTAACATGTTTGTTTTTAATCTAAAACTCCACCGATACAATCGTCCTAGCTCAGTCAGCAAACGTTAAAAAGCCGAACGTGCTATTGCATATCCATAGTCTTAACGATATTTTCATACGACCAATCACCTGAGAGGTAATATAAATTTTATAACGGCCACAATGACACTCGTTGGTATAAAATATTGCTGATATAAAAATGTAGCGTAGAGTGAAAACGTATTACTAAGCAGTTTCAAATAAAATGTATCTGCATGCATCTATTTTTGTTCTGAAGTCGTAAAGTTGGTATTGAAATAGAGGCTGTAAAAATTGTGGAACATTAAAGGGGTGTATAAAGAGAACAATTAAACGTTTCATGTTCTGCGTTCATTTTGATACTTCCATTTTATTTATTAAAAATAAAAAGGAAGTATCAAAATAGAAACTTTGTAGTTTCCGGTTAATTTTTTATTTTTTCTATGTTGGTATTAAGGATCTTGGTATTAAGGATCTCTGGATCTTGACACATCCGTTTAAATTATTTTAAAATTAGTTTGACATATTATCCGCTTGATTTATTTCAATTCTATTTGGCGGCAAAGTTTTGCGGCAAGTTTTGCCGGTAATTTTGTGTATAAAAATTGTTGTACCTAATGCAAATGCAAAACATTCATTTGCTGCTCGTGGAATAAACACCCTGAAGTGAAGTATTTTCTTTGTACTCTTTTAAACATTTTCCTGCCATTTCTTATTGCTGTGTATTTGTGTGATATATTAGTGCAAATCAATAATATGTCTAACTCCGACAACGACGGCGATAATGCGCCGACATAATTATACTATCATTGTTTTTTCAGCTATTAGACGATCACAGAAATACAAGCTGTGACAATTAAGTAAAACACTACCAATCACAATTTTAATCAGTATGTAGGATATTGCTAATCCATTGCTTCATACAGGGTGGCAGGGACATCGACGCGCAAACTGTAACCATGAATTCAGCACATGAGTTTAGACCCCATAGCGTAGAAATTTTTCGTCGGTTATCAAATTTAATCCCCTTAAATGGGATTTTAAAAAAATATTTGGTGCCTGGCATACCTAAAGTGTCCGCCATTTTGTAAATGGCGACCATTCTTGAAACCTATATAAATGTTTGCATTGACGTCGGCTATCGGTATATATAGAATTCATGCGTGGCCGCCATTTAAAAAAAGAAGCAAAATAGTGGACAGTAGGTATGCCACAGACCTTCATTGCCCTTTGACCACACTTTTCTGATAGATGCTGTATAATCGATAGAAACTAGTTGCACAGCAGGAATGCCAATAAATTCCAATCCATAACATCTAACAGATTGAACAGATGTTTCAGCATTTCGATGGAAAGGGGAGCAATTAATGCCTCTGGCAACTAGCGTTCCCATTGATAGTTCTAGGGAAACATCATTCAAATTGACATAGGTACATAGACGCGATACGCTTGACCGCACACTATCCGTGCGATATCGTGTCCATATTTTAGTTTCGAGCTGTTAATTTAGAATCTAGGCCGTGTTTTCTGTAACCTCAGTTAACTACTGAAATTAACGCGTCGATCGTCGATCATAGTGAAGTCAGTATGTTGAGTATGATTAATATGGTAATAAATGTTAATTTATAGTATCGGGTGATTATTTAGAGGCAGAGAACTATATATTAAAATACATAAAAACTTTGACTCATAATTTTATGGGATTCATGCTCGAATATGATTTCGGGCTTGTGGTCGCCGGGGCTGACGTGAACATTTGACGAACGACTTGACATTTCAAAAAAGGTAAAATCATCCTTCGAGGGATTTGACGCCTTTAAATTATTTTCTCTGGGGACATGTAAAGCTAGGCCGATAAACCAGAAACAATTGGGCACTTGGATGTCAACATTCGATGCATTATTTCCGAAATACAGCCTGGTTACTGCGAAGAGTTTGTGAAAATTTGACCTGCAGGTTACGGCTGTGTAAGTAAGCGCCAGCCGTGTCGGCCACATGCCCGAAATCATATTCAAACAATAAAGGCCATAAAATTATCCGTAACTGTTATTCAAAACAGTGTTTTATTTCAATTTAAAGTTCTCCGCCTAAAAAAGCACACTTTATTTAACTTACTTACGAGTTTAAAACGTAAAATAACACACAATTATGTTTATAACCATATACCGAACTCGTTCGTCAAAATTAATACTAGATCAGTGCAGTGTAATTGGAAGGGCACGCAACTAAATATCACTCCGACACTTACTTCTGACATTCAAAACTCTCCCCAGCAGTAACTTAATTTTTAATACATTACCAAAAATGAAATTCCGCTATGATCCTATAAAAGCTATTGTTAAAGAAAGCTTTTTACTAAGTCCAGCAAAAACTCCTGTAACATTTAAAAAGAAATGGCGAGTTGTCGAGAACGAAGGTATGAATTTTAAAAGGAACCAAATTGAAATAGAGTTTCTGCCATGTTGAATTGAATCGGTCTTAGGGCCCGATCACACGCACCATAACCACACCACACAGCAGCGACGAAATGTGGGCAAACAAGGGTTACGAGAGCCTGGCGCCTGGAGCCTGGCGTGGAGCCTTTTGGCCTCGTACAGTAAAACGGGGTGAATAGGAATGCAGGGGTAAATCGAAACTTTAAAATGGATTTGTACTTTAAAATAATATAGTTTGCTGCAAACAAGGACACTTAATCTTTAATTAAGAAACAGTAAACACATTACAGTCTTTTCTGGCAACAAACTATATTATTTCAACGTTGAAATCCATTTTAAATTTTCGGCCCGATTCACCCATGCATCCCGATTCACCCCGTTTTACGGTATAGGACCTTGTTTTATTTTTCTTTTTGTTACTTTTTTTAAATAATTTAGTTTTTTTATATTTTTGACTGTGGTTAGTTTAGTTTGTGATCATCCTATACGAGTCGCAATAAGCACTTTTTATTTATTTCTTTACGTGTTAATCGTGTCGCTGTTACTTCTTGCAGTTGCGTTGTCGCTAGTAGTTGCGATGTGGTTACGTTGTGGCTAGTGCTTGAAGACAGATCGACTCCGATTGTAACAGTGTCGTCGCGTCGTCGCAACGTTGTGGTTGCGTTATGGCTGCAACGTCGCCTTGATGTGGTTGGTCTCTCGCACGTGGTTAATTTTGACGGCCAAATGTAGTCCGTGTCAATAAACTATTTATTTTCATACAAATAAGCGCCCGACCACGTGTAGTCGCTGTGGTGTTTTGTGGTTCTGGTACGTGTGATCGGACCCTAATATGTACTTAAGTCTTTCATTTGCTGTGTGCTGTTGAGTTACAATCTGTAGGGATGTTTATTCCAATCGTAATTCTATGGAAATCTTGGGATTTTTTGCAAACATGTGTGGTGGGTGGGAGGAGATCGATAGTGGATTCTTTGGTTTGTTTGGTAGCGTTTTTCAATCTACTCTGTTTTATTTTATGAAAGGGTTATAAGCACTGGTGTTTAGATCAATTTTCCAACTTCAAAGATAGTCTGGGAATTAATGGCCTGAAAGGCTGGCAGCTTTCATTTAATTATTTTTTTTTAATAAAAAGTGTACAGTACCTACACACAAAATCAGATTTTGACATCATGATCAGCCTATAACGTTCCCACTGCTGGGACACAGGCCTCCTCTCGTTAGAGGGAACGTGCCATAATCCACCACGCGAACCCAGTGTGGGTTGCGGATGTCACATGACTTCAAATTTTTGATTCTAGGACATGCCGGTTTCGTCAGGATGTTTTCCTTCACCGTTTTGAGAGAAGTGGTGATGAAAATAAATTACACAACGTAATGTGCCCAGCTGGGTCGAACCCACGGCCTACGACACGTAAGTCGTTCGAGTCAGCACATTCGATTTGGCAGTATTTGTTGAACAACAAAACCGACCCGAAGCAATTACTACATACAGGCTGATTATTTAAAGACCAGCCAAATTTAAGGATGTGGTACAGACCCTCAAACTGAACAACTTTCTCCATGGGACCAACATCGTAATCGCGAATAAAAATTCAGCCGTCCCATACATTTAGGTCGAGTAGGTATTGAAGTTTTCTATGGGACAGTTGATAAAATTTTCGCGATTACGCTATTTGTCCCATGCAGAAAGTTGTTCAGTTTGATGGTCTGTACCATATCCTTAAATTTGGCTGGCCTTTAAAAAATCAGCCTGTATATAATTTTCATTTGGTTTGTGCCGTTTGGCAAACTCCGTTCGTCATCATCATTTCAGCCGAAAGACGTCCACTGCTAGACATAGGCTTCGCCCACGTATCGTCACTTCGACTGGTTTGTGCTTCTCACATCCAGCCGATCCCTGCGACCTTCACCAGGTCAGTGGTCCATCTTGTGGGAGGCCTTCCAACGCTACGTCTTCAGTTTCGCGGTCTCCACGCCAAAACCTTTCAGCCCCATCGGCCATCTCTTCTGCGAGCAATATGCCCTGCCCTCTGCCAGCTAACTTTGGCGATTCTACGGGCTATGCCGGTTACGTTGGTTCTCCTACGGATCTCTTTATTTCTAACTCTATCACGTAGGGAAGTTCCAAGCATAGCTTCTCCATTGCCCTTTGGGTGACTTTCAGCCTTCCAATGAGGCCTTTGTAAGTGACTATGTTTCAGTGCCATATGTCGGTAGGCTTGTCATCTATCCTCGCTGAATCATGTTCGAGTGAGCTTGGCACAATTCGAGGTAAACCGAGCGGTTTTTCCCGCCCGGCTGTGCGCCGAATCATGCCTACCCCACCATGTGTGTTGACCCCCACATGCTTCTTTCTGTAGGTGTACTTATCACGAGCCCAGTGCGGTTTTGTGGACGTCCCGTAGGCACCTTATTTTTCTCGAACACGTCTTATTTCCTCACGGCGTTTTCTTTGTCTGTTGCATAAATTGCAGGAATGGCTGCGCTCGAACCCACGACTTAAGACTCGTAAGTCGGAATCTTTACTACTGGGACACCCCTACCTATTCGGAATATATGCTAACGTATATTTAGAAGACTTTTTATACAGAAAGAACCACATAGAAAACCCACGTTCCAATGCCATCTAATTTAATATTAAAGGTGTGTGCCTATCACTCGTTGAATGGCGTCCTCGATACCGCAGAGTACAAAAGATCCGCGATAACTCCGCCACTGACAGACGACGCCCACTTACTGTCAACCTACTTCTGTTAATATGAAAATAGCAGGAATACTTAGTTCTAAAGAGAAAATAAGACATTTCCATTGACAAAAATTCGTAGTTCAAAAATCTGTTTCACTGCCTCGTGAAAAGTTTCGGCTAATCCGACAGATAATTTCATAAATAATAATGTAATCCGTTTTTACTTTATCTGGTAGATAGCACCTATAATGGAGTGAATTCAGTGTAAAAGATATCTAGTTTGACTATGAGTAACTATTTGACTATTACGAGTATAATGATAAGTGTTGAGTTTTGATATACCCTAGATTGATATACCCTAGATTGATTTTTGATATACCCTAGATTGATTCTTGAAGGCATATATTTTAATCATGAAAGCTTTTAGAAGTCTAAATATTGTTTAGAGATTATACGAAATCGACAAGACTTGATTAGACTGATTTTACCAAAGAATTATTTAATTATTATTGAAGAAATAAAGCTTGTGTTGATTAAAATGAAATTTCATTTACAAACCCTGAGTTCTGATCTATTAATCCTTTACATAACATTTGAATCAACTTGGATACTTGATCTATAAATATCTGTTTGTTACAAAAAATCATTACCAGTCATGTCATGTCATTTCCAGAAATGAGAATATCATTTCCATCCTAATATCGTCATTTCCATCACTGTCAGAAATTTACAAATATAAATATCTCTTAAAAAAACATCTAATAGGTGTGCCTTTTACATATAATTCACAGTTTTATTTCAATAATTCATTATACTTAGTCAAGAAATCGTTTAATACTATTTAAAAAAATATATGTAAAAGTACACTGTAGAATCAAATTTTGTTTATTTACCCTGTTACAATAAGTTACTTATTTTTGATTTTGATTTGATTCAATCAATTAACTCAGCCTATCGTTGTCCACTGCTGGACATAGGCCTCTCCCAGGCTGCGCTACAACACCCTGCCCTCCACCTTCCGCATTCAGTCTGTCCCAGTCATCTTCTTAAGATTGTCGGTCCATCTAGCTAGAGGGCGTCCACGCTTCGCTTGGTGATACGCGGTCTCCAGTCCAGGACGTGTCTGCGCTACCGGCCATCGGTCCTTCGACAAACATGGCCAGCCCACTGCCACTTCAGGTTGCTTACTCTGCAAGCTATATCGATGACCCCTGTTCGGATTCTTAAGTATCAAATGCTGCTTATATTTAGGTACCCGTACAGCTCAAGTGGGAGTTTAATTTGGCGGTTGGTTAACATATATCAATTTAAAGTTTACAACAATGCCATCGTTGAAAAGTCAGCTATCTCTACAGACAGAAAGATTAATCCTGCAGACAGTGTCAAGAGTTTTAATAACACAGTTGATGAAACCTTACTTCTATGTATAATTTTTACTGAACTACATCGAGAATACCTGCCTATTTAAAGTGCTGTTTTTTTTACTAAAGTCGCCTACGCCTCAAGAAGGCAAATTTCTACACGAAGGCGTATGGTAATGTCCACTATATTTGGGCTGATTGTGTCAAACCGATGTCTGGAACATTTGTTTGACTGCTTAACATTATTATTATCTGCCTAGCCTTTTCCCAACTGTGTTGGGGTCAGCTTCCAGTCTAACCGGATGCAGCTGACTATCAGTATTTTACATGAAGCGACTACCTCTCTGATCTCCACAACCCAATTACTGGGTAATATGATACCCTTTGGTAAGACTGATTGTCAACTTTCGGGCTTTTGAAGACCCGTAACGACTGTCAAAGATCCACGAATGACAGCCGGGACCAACAGCATAACGTGCTTTCCGAGGCACGGAGGGGTCTTGGTATGTAAAGATGGTCACCCATCCACGGACCAACCACGGCAAGCGTAGCTTAACCTGATTGATCGAACCGTGCGGCTGTTACGTAGCCACAAGCCCCTCTGAAGGCTTAACATATCCACGCAATAAAAGCCTCAGCCAAGCAAACTTTACGATAAACTCGGAAAAAATTACCAATAAACGGAAAAGAAATGCATTATTCTATAATGACATCTATTTATTTTACTAATAATAGTTAGCCAATAACGACAAATAACACAATAAATATCTTTAAAGCCTGCTAGGAGCTAACAAACTCGAAGAGATTTTATAAGATAAAAATAATAATGGAAAAGGACCCAATGTATGTTTCTAAAATGTACTAGGAAGCAAGCACTCGAGGAGGTGTTATGCTTTCTGCAGCTAGAAGGTTAGGTTAAGGTATATTCCAAAAACAACTTGAATGACTCTCTCCGCTCTTCCTCTTTATGGAAGCATCCACACACCTTTTGGACAAAATCGATCATATTATTCGCAGCACTCTTACATCCATTTTAATGTAGCTTTGGACGACCGCGCGTGGTTGCAAGCCACACTACCCATTCGTTTTGGTGGGCTCGGCGTCCGCAAAATTTCTAGTGTAAGCCTACCGGCGTTCCTATCCTCGGTCCACAGCACCGAAAAGTTAACCACACGAATCTTGGTTCCTGCTCAGGTTGACTCTGTAGTGCCGTGCTTGACCGACGCGGTGAACGCTTAGAAAGTGGCTTGCCCGGACACGGTTCAGCCCGAGAACCCGTCTTCCCAGAGACAGTGGGATGAGCCGCTCTGCAGGTTGGTACGGAATAAACTTATTAATACGTCCACCAATACTGCTGAGCGTGCCCACCTGCTGGCTGTGGGTGAATGGGGGTCAGGCCTCTGGCTTCAGGCGCTACCGTCACCCAATATAGGCACTATGCTGGGTGACACTACATTCCGGCTCGCTACATGTTTGCGTCTGGGCGCTCCTTGCGTAGCTCCACATCGCTGTCAATGCGGTGAAGCAGTCGACTGCCTCGGACACCATGACCTATCCTGCAGCAAGAGCGCTGGACGGTTGGCAAGCCACGCCAGCATTAACGACATCATCCGTCGGGCTCTTGTCTCCGCCGGGGTGCCAGCTGTTTTAGAACCCAATGGCTTGGCACGCGACGATGGAAAGAGGCCCGATGGAATGACCATAATGCCTTGGAAGTTGGGTAGGCCTTTGGTGTGGGATGCAACCTGTGTTGACACCCTCGCGCTATCCCATCTTCCTAGCACGGCGGGCTGTGCTGGGGCGGCTGCTACAGGAGCAGAAAACCTCAAACGGCGCAAATATAACAACCTTATTGGGAGCTATATGTTTGAGCCGTTTGGGGTTGAAACACTAGGGCCCTGGGGTCCGAGTGCTCATCGAATTTTTCGGGACATCGCCAAGCGGTTGGTTGACTCTTCACGTGACCAGAAGGCTGGCCTATTCTTAGCCCAAAGAATCAGCATTGCCATCCAACGTGGTAATGCTGCCAGCCTTTTGGGCACTTATCCCATTGACAGTGATGCGGACGAATTTTTTGATGCCCAATGAGCTCCTGCCTTTTTCTATATTTTTTCGTATTATATACTTGTATATAATTGTATATAGTATATATTAGTGTTAATTTGTTTTTATACAATAAACATAAGGTATAATCATTAAATACTTTAATAAAACTTGAATGACTTGAATGAATAATGTATTGAGTCTAAAATCTACTAGGAAGCAAGCACTCGAGGAGGTTTTAGCTTTCTGCAGCAAAAAAGACGATTACCTAGTCAAGGTATATTCCAAAAACAGTGACTTGAATGAATGATGTATTGTCCTCCCTGTGAACATCCACAAGGTTATCAAACTCGTGATCCCAGAGGAATGCGACAGCATTATTGTAGCTTTGAGCTCTTTTCTGCGCCATAGTAACAACGGAGATGATACGGTAGCGATCGAAGTTCATATCTTTGACCGTTCGCATTACTTCGTCAGCTATGAGCATTGTTTTTCCTGGAGAATCCTGAGGACAGCAGTAATATCTACGTTATTAAAATGAGTGAATTACTCGTAATTCTATACGTATATTGTTGCAATCAATACCTCATGTTTTATTTTGGCCTATAAAATATTATTTGTCTTAAAAAATAATATGTGCGTCAACATGGGATAAGTTAGTTTTACGCACATAATAAATAACATCTGTACCTGTCCTATACTATATCCCTATTTTGGCGATAAACTTTTTTATAGGACTTAGTTTCCTGATAATAAAGAAATATCTGAAATGATATGTTTTTGTGAGGGTTCCGTACCCAAAGGGTGCCAACAGGACCTTATTACTAAGGCTCCACTGTCCGTCCGTCCGTCCGTCCGTCTGTCACAGGCTGGTTCTTTTGAACCGTAATAGGTAGACACTTGAAACGTTTACATAGTGTGTACTACTATGGCAGCTATTATCATCATAACGTAGCAGCATCTATAACGCCACATGCGAACAACGCGTCATACTGACGTTACGCAAATCCTGCATCTCGCAAGCAGAGTTTACCGCGCAATTAGCATACATACAAACTTCTCGACATCAGTCGTTGGGCAATTGCCCGCCAGAAACAACACCCGTCTGGTCGGAGGATCCTCCCTTTTCTATAGAGTATGAGTAAACTTTACACCCTGTTCCTCATACCTCCAAAATCGTTTCACCACTGCTGTATATAGGCCTCTGGCCTCCCCCAAGGACCTCCATGGCCGCTATAACAACAAATAATAAAAAAAAGGGATTAGACTACAAATTTAAAAAATATGTATGGTGGTAAGAATCCTCCATATGCGAGGCTGACTCGCACTTGGCCGCTTTTTTTCAGTACTTACCGTAATACTATACCTAGTATCGGCGTAGTACGCATCCAGTATAGCATTGACGGCCTTTGTTACTTTAGCCACGTGAAACTTGACTCGCGGTTCCAATTGGAATGTTGGCAGATATACTAGTGGGGGCCGTTTATACTCAAATCCGAGCTGCAAAGTTACGTCGAGATAATTAGATACATCATCTGGGACAGTTTCTTTTAGCATTCATGGGAGAACGACTGTATTAGACTAACAGGCCGTTGCCTTCCACGCCCTTGGCCAACAACCCTAATTGCGTAACAAATTATCAATCACAAACTGAATCAATTTGAAGGATATATCTAATCCATTGCTTCTTAAATTCAACAAATTTGTCTGCTGAACTACGTAAATAACGCAATGAATGTTGTTGAACTGTCAAAATGAAAGCCATTTCTACTGTTAGTGTGTAACTACCCCGCAGGCTTCATTGGTGCTGTAGTACCAATGTGACTTTTTCAATTCATATGTTTTCTCTAAGTTTATCCAAGACATACTGACATTGAAAAAGGAAAACTTAGTGAGAAAATCTTGACTTGTAATGAATATAAGTCTGGAATCGCCAGTCCGCCTTGAGCAAACGTGGTGCTTAATGCCACGACCAGTAGCAGCAGCAGAAGAGGCCTTGCCCCTGCAGTAGAACAGTAACATGCTGCTACAACCCGCAACGGTTAACTAGAGACTTTGCTCAGATGACGTAACTCGTGGTACTGAGGCGTCGATGGCGAGAGCGGTGACAGCGCGGGGTCGGGAGGGGTTTTCGGGTCTCAAGTTAACTCTTGGGTTGTATTTTTATTGTTATGGTCTTGAAGTAGCTATCTTTATTAAAGGAGTCCAGATCATGCCGCCATCTCCGTTTGGGCCTGCCGCGATATCGTTTGCCATTAAGCGGAACCCACAGAGTCGTAAGTCTGGCCCATTAATCGTCTAACAGGCAGCAGACTATCTTGATCAAACTTGGCAGCTCTGGATAGAGAGACGCGGAAAGAGAGTAGGGAGGCATTTGCCCAGCAGTGGCACATTAATGGCTCATAATAGTAATAAGGTAGTTAACCTGTGAACTCCGTCGTCGTGTTTGTCCCCCTATGCCGGCAACACCAGAGAAGCCATACGACTGTTTCCGGACTCTCATTCGACTAAGAGACTTTTTTCCAAAACCAATCGTAGACTTTCCCCCGGACGGAGAAGCTATCACAGACGGGTCCATGGCTACCCTACTCTTACTTTTCAATTTCCCCACACTTGAATCCATTTTTGTTGTTAGAATATTATTCTATGTTGATAATTATTTATTTTAATCAGCTTGTGTTTGTTTAACGTCGAAATTGACAGTAGGGAACTCTTTTCTTGAACGTCATTTAGAATGTCAATATTATTCTTCCATTTCATTACAAAGTATGCCGAAAACTGTGAGTATACCTCAAGATATAATACACCACCTCATTGGTCTTGTTGGATCCAAAGTTTCAAGTTATAGTCGATTTACTCCACCAAATTATTTTTGTGTAAACAGGGATGAAACATTCCTCTGTTGGTCTATCCTTACTAAAATATCAAGAATATCAACAAATTATTTTGTTGATATTCTTGACATGCTGCATGCTCTATCTCTTCTGGTTCTGTGTTCGTTAGGTCTACACCCACCTTAAGATGCTGTAATTCGATTGATTGATTGATAGTGCATAAGTCCTCCTCATTGGGTCAAATCATCATCACCATTCTCTTGCCCGTATGGAAATTTATTAAGTGTCGGATCAACATTTCTTCTTCTACTCTTCTCTATTAGTCGTCATGTCTACTGGGATCACAACTACTAGAGAAGAGGAGAAAGTATAGAGATATGAGGAACAGGGTGCAAAGTTCACTCATCCTCCATTGAAAAAGGAAGGATCCTCCGACCAGACGGGTGTCGTGTCTGGTGGGCATCTGCTCGATGATTCATGTCAGGCCGTTGTATATGTGTATGCTAGTTGCGCTGTAAACTCTACTTGCGAGATGCAGGATTTTGCGTGACGTCAGTATGACGTGTAGTTCGCATGTGGCGTTGTAGATACCGCTACTAAAACTAGCCAAAGATTTGTATTCAATCAACTCAGTCTATCGCAGTCCACTACTGGCCACAAGCCTCTTCAAGGCTGCACCACAACACACTGTTACCTTCCGCATTTAGTCTGTCCCAGCCACTTTCTTAAGATTTATTATACTAATTTGTAATTCTATATTCGAATCCTTTCACAGGCCGTGAAAGAATTTGGATATACAATTACAAATTCACTCAAGAAGCCAAAATTATATAAAAGGGTCACTTAAGGCCTGAGTTTTGATAACAAAGGTTTTATATTTTTCCGATATAATAACACCTATTTCTTATCAAACGTTAATACATTTACAACTCGTATACCTAGTAAGTATTCATTTTTTTGTTCGAAGCTTGAATAATTTATTCATGAATTGATTTAAGGTAGGTACAGTCACGCTATAAATATAAAACACTCTCGTATATCTACTTGTACAATAGGGTAGTTGCCTGGGTAAAAAAATAATAATTATATTTAGTCCGTCAGTTAGATTATCGAAAAATAATGTACACGTATTTTTTCTTTTGTCAATCAAACAAAAAATGATAAAGATAAAGCGCGTCAAAAATTGGGGGGTTATGACGTCACTTGCTTGCAAAAGTGTCGCAAGCAAGTGACGTCACGCGGAACTTTAACGGGCGATATCTTAATTTTTTTTATAATTGACAAAAGAAAAAATACGGTTTCAATATTTTTTGATAATCTAACTAACGGACTAATTAGATTTGTTTAGGAAAATAGCCTATTGAGTACAGTTAATAAAAATACGTATACGTCATATAAATATAATACGTAGCAAAAAGGAATGTCACTATAAAAAAAACTTGTAAAAATAAAACTGACAAATTCATAGGTTCCCATTGCGTAGGAAAAAATACGCTGTGAAACATTTCTGTTCACACGTTGACAAAGAGGTTTTTCGGGTAAAAGCCGTAGGTACAGGTAGGTGTACCTACACATAAAGAGTGCGACCTCTTTTTTTGAAATGTGGGCCTCTTTGTATTCCACCCTCGCTTTTTGTTGGGCCACATACAAACACTGCTTGTTACCTAGTATGGTCGTGTCGAAATGTGTTTATATTTTTGACTTATATTTTTTTGTATATTTTCCGTCTTAACAAGGCTTACGTGAGTACTATACTACTCCCACGTTGAAGGAGTACGTATCTATCTAGTTACGAAAATGGTAGTTGGCTAGCTTTTTTTAAGGCAATTGATTAATGGTAAATTATTCTATTTCTGTAATTAGGTTTGTAGAAACACTTCACGACAATCATAATTTAAAAACTAGATGAGGTCGGCCTTTCTTGAGAAGAAAGGCCAAACTCAGAGGTCGCAGTATCTCTTAAAGTCCAGACATAACCTTGGTCAAATCCTTTGTGAAATTGTCTTTTGAGGAAAGAACCACACAGATTGAGTGGACCTGTCCAGTCAGTGCGTATTTGTCAATTATCGTTATAAAAATGGAGATAAGAATATGCTTGTCCAAAACCTATAAAGTTAATTGCGCTATTCAGTAAGGCGGGTGGGTAATTTATGTTTGTATGTTTCAAAATAAAAACGTTCTCTGTTTAAACGAAATAATATCCCGAACGTCGACCTTCCATCAGAAAAATACAGCATAAAGCATAGAAATGCGACTTGCATTCAGTGTATAGTAGATGCAGCGATAGTGGGGTCCTACGTCAACGGTACAGCTCCCTTATAGGTCAGTTAAACGTTTGTTCACCCCGAACTAAGTGGTACGGGGTGGGACCGAGATGTGACCGATACTGGGGATTCAGGGACTTTACTCAAAAGTGACTTTTTGTTCTTAAATTAGAAAAGTCGAGGGCAAGACGGATTGGTACTTAGATAGTCATGGAAAAAAAAGGCTGTCGTTCAGAGAGAATTTTCTAACTCATTTTTCTTTGGATAATATGTGAGCGTATTTTGTGGATTTCAAAAATACTGTATCACGCGATTTATTGGCCACCTCTCCCATCGAAGATAGGATCGTGGGTACTACTTCTGAAATCGTAAGCAGCTTTTCTGTATGTCGCAAAACATGCTCCACCTCCTATCCTGCCCTGTGTGTCCCAAAACATGCAGCCAAAGTGACGTATGCGCTGCCACTGACGAACAGAATTTTTGGTTCTAGGACATGCCGGTTTCCTCACGATATTTCACTTAATGATGAAATTATTTACACAAAGTAAGAGCGGGGGCACACGATGCGTTGCGGCACCGCACCGCAAATATTTCACCGTATCAGCGGGCACAAGAGCGGTGCGGCGACATAACGTTGTTATGTCGCAGCGGTGCCGCCGACGCCCCAGCAGCGTGTCCTTCCTTGTGACGCATAAACAACTGAGCGGTGCCGCTCCGATGTCGCAACGCATTAACCCCTCCCCGCGTCGTCTCGGTGGTTGCAAGTCCGGTGCGGCGCCGGAGCGCATCGTGTGACATGCCACAGATATTTCTATGTAAGACGACGCAGTGACACCGCACCGGCGCCGCACCGCCGCCGCAACGCATCGTGTGCCCCCGCTCTAAAGCGTCTGCCTGGGTTGGAACAGACCTACGACCCAACTCGTAGGTCGGGACTGTTACCATAAGCTAAAAATAGAATAGATATCCTTTATTATAAGCTTTTCCTCCGGCTAATAGTTTCGAATATACAACAAGATAAAGTGGTCGTTGGAAACTAGAGCCAGACAAGTACCACCTACCCTGAGTTTTTCGTAGAAAAAGAGCGGTATTTTCAGCAGATTATCTGTTTAGTACCGGAATAGTTTCGGCACTTTAACAGTTATTTTTAGGTACAGACCCCAGCACATCAAGCTACTGCAATCTGTCAAATTTCTTTAATATATTTTCAACTTTATGGCTAAATCATTTAGGTTCAAGGTCGATTGGGAAAATTTGACAGTTTCGCGTAGCTTGACCTGCTGGCGTCTGTACAAAAGGACGGTTTCAAGTAGCTATAGGAAAACCTTAAAATAATCGGAATTTAATAATGATATTTTTTTTCATATTTTTTTTTAACCCATGCTTATCAGCTTTTATAAGGGTCCGTACCAACCATGACCACTATAACAACCAATAATAAGAGGAAGTCTGAAAGTGGCACCGGTAACTGAAAAGTTGTGTGGAAACCGGTTGTCATGGTATGGTCATGTGATACGGAGGAATGAGGAAATGTCGTGAGGAAAGTTTTGAGTATGAATGTCGATGGCTATAAGAGTAGGGGAAGACCAAAGAAACGATAGATGGAATGTGTGAATGATGATAAGGTTAGAAAAGGGGTGACTGTCGAGATGGCGGCTAATAGAGGATTATGACACGAATACATTGGGATAATGATGAGAATGATGAATAAAATAATATCAATTTAAAAATTAGCCCCCCTTAATTTTCAACTTAATTTTATTTTTTACAATGCAAGTAACGTGTTATAAAAAAATGTAGTGTTTAATATTGTACGGTGGTACGAACCCTTTCATCATTCGTGTGCTAGTCCGACTCGCACTTGACCGGTTTTTTTATTTTAACCAAATATTAATTAAATTTACGAAGTTGAAGAAAAATACATTACGATGACAACGTCTGAAAGTTTAACTAATAAATTCCAATTAGCATATTTCTCCTTCCACAAACTAAGCTCACACATACTTTCTACATCTAAGTTACTCGTATATCTCACATTAAGATACAAAAGTACATTTTTATAACAAAGCAAATCTCTATGCACTGACGTAAGAGTGCTTTGCCCGAGGGCCAGCGACCTACGAGTAAAGAACTGTTCACATCGGCAGACTGAACATAAATACTGTGTCAGAATCTTCTTAGCAAGTCCTCCTCATAAATAGCCTATAATGTTGCCTGGCCTCCTCTCTTCAAGAGGGAGTGAGTAATTTTTTTTTTTTTTTTAAATAAAAAACGTTGCCCTACTAAGAATTTCTCCTGTATCGTGGGTGCGTTTACAAACATTTAAACTCACATACACAAACAGCCAGACCCGGAACAACTACTTGCAGGTCATACGAATATTTGTTCCGTGCGGGAATCGAACCCGCGACACGCAGCGCAGCAGTCAATGGCTTAACCATTGCGCCAACCGTGTCGTCAATCTACTATACGGGCCCAGTGCGAGTTGGTAGAAGTCACATGTCTTCAAATTTTTGATTCTAGGACATGCCGATTTCCTCACGATGTTTTCGTTCACCGTTTTAAGAGCAGTGGTGATGAAATAATTTACACAAGGTAAAGCGATGGAGAAACTCAATAACACTTTGTCCGATCTAGTAATCGAACCCAGGACCTCATTCTCTGCTGTAGTGCTTGCAACCACTAAACCAACGAGCATAATCAGCCTATATAATGTTCCCACTGCTGGGACACAGGCCTCCTCTCTTCGAAAAGGAGTGGATTGTAATCTACCACGCGGGCCCAGTTCGAGTTGGTAGACGTCACATTTCTTCGAATTTTTGGTTCTAGGACAAGCCGGTTTCCTCACGATGTTTTCCTTCACCGTTTTGAGAGCTGTGTTGATGAAATAATTTACACAAAGTAAAGCGCCTGTCTGGGTTTCAACCACTATTAAGAGGAAGTCTGAAAGTGGCACCGGTAACTGAAAAGTTGTGTGGAAACCGGTTATCGTGGTATGGTCATGTGATACGGAGGAATGAGGAAAATGTCGTGAGGAAAGTTTTGAGTATGAATGTCGATTGCTATAAGAGTAGGGGAAGACCAAAGAAACGATGGATGGAATGTGTGAATGATGATATGGTTAGAAAGGGGGTGACTGTCGAGATGGTGGCTAATAGAGGAGTATGGCACGAATAAATTGGGATAATGATGAGAATGATGAATAAAAATAATATCAATTTAAAAATTAACCCCCTTGATTTTTAACTTAATTTTATTTTTTACAATGCAAGTAACGTGTTATAAAAAAATGTAGTGTTCAATAATGTACGGTGGTACGAGCCCTTTCGTCATTCGTGTGCTAGTCCGACTCGCACTTGACCGGTTTTTTTATTTTAACCAAATATTAATAAAATTTACGAAGTTGAAAAAAATACATTACGATGACAACGTTTAAACCCACAACCTACAACTCTTAAGTCGGGGCCATTACCACTGCACCAACCAGTCACATTAACATTGCATTCAATTGTAAATAATGTATTCCCAGTTCTCAAACGCCCCTACAAATGTTCTTTGCCCCAACATTACATAATGTAAACGGGCTCTTAGTGCATTGAGCCCGCATCGGACATTGATATACAGTGTTATGTTAACTGTGCTGAGATACATACTAAGTTAGTTGAGTGACCATCCTTTACAGTTGATTTGATTTGGAAGTGAATGCTGTCCGGTTTCGTTGAGTATTTTCAGGGCTGCAGAGATGTTTTGCTTGAGTTTTGAAGGAGAATTTTAAGTGAAATGTGGGTGAAATGTTGCCAAAAGGACATACAAACATCGTCACCTCATTGTTATTGTAGTTTGTTCTGCGTAACTTTTACTTTCGCATTTATAATATTAGTTAGGATGGGTAGGTATCTCTAGACTTCAGAATAACATAGCTCACTAAGATTTTTGATTGTGTTCCTCGAGCTGACCAATTTAAATAACGTCCTTTCTAGTAGCTTTTATTAAATTTTGCAGCATAATTTAATAAAAGTTAATAGAAAGGACAAACGCTTCTAACAAATTAGATTTAATCCCACTGAAAAATTATGAAAGCCACCGCCCTATGATGACGTCAAAGGGGAAGTGATACCAACATAATACACCAACCAAAAGTGGTCGTTTCGCGTCATGATCACCCACATCCCGAGTAATAACTGCTTATGTTTCCGCCCTTTATGAAAATATCTCCCCTCTCTCCCTTCGTCGCCGTAATAAAAATAATCATACACATTTATACCCTCCCCATTTAGGTGATTAAGAGTTCTGGTGGAACTATGACAATGGTTTCATAGAATAACCAACAACAAAAGGTGCAAAGAGAATGGTTATACCTTCTCTTTTAATAAATCTAGTTTTTTCACGTGGTTCATACGATTAAATGAAGTACTAACCCGCACTGGGACCGTGTGGTAGATTACAGCCCACTCCCTCTCGAAGGGAGGAGGCCTGTGTCCCAGCAGTGGGAACATTATAGGCTTACAAAGCCACCCATCATCATTTCACCCGAAAGACTTCCAATGCTGGAGGTCTTTCGAGGTATTCTCTAAGCATGAAATGATGATTCCTACTCCGGGTCAAGATTAGTTTGGAGCCCGACTTAATAATTAATGACGTCACGATCTGACAATTTTCACTATATACAGGCTGATTTTTTAAAGACCAGCCAAATTTAAGGATGTGGTTCAGCCAAAGTTAAGGACTTTCTCCATGGGACAAATAGCGTAATCGCGAAAATTTTATCAACTGTCCCATAGAAAACTTCAATACCTACTCGACCTAAATGTATGGGACGGCTGAATTTTTATTCGCGATTACGATGTTGGTCCCATGGAGAAAGTTGTTCAGTTTGATGGTCTGTACCACATCCTTAAATTTGGCTGGTCTTTAAAAAATCAGCCTGTATAGGTATATAATATTTCTTTATTAAAGGTAAGTTCACAAAAATTTTGCGTATAAACTATGCCCCACAAAACCGATGTCTTTTCCCGTCGGAAAAAGTTTACTAATCGGGTGTAGGGTTCACTGAAAAGTTTCCAACTTCTCGGATAGTAGTAATATTTGCAACATGTCGGTTTTGCGCAAGTATAAAATGATTTTAGTAGTAGTGGCCCAGTGACAACGGCCGCGACTTATGAGTCGCAGGTTCGAACCCAGGAAGCGCTTTATTTTGTGTAAATTATTTCATCACCACTGCTCTCAAAACGGTGAAGGAAAACATCGTGAGGAAATCGTCTTAGAACCAAAAATTTCGAAGACATGTGACATCTACCAACCCCTCTCACAGAGAGGAGGCCTGTGTTTCAGCATTGGGGACATTATAGGCTGACTATGGATTATGGATGATAACATTATTTTAGGCCCCTATCTCCGTAATTTGACCTGATAAATGTTATAAAAAATTTACTATTCGTTTTTGTTCACCACAGCAACTGAAATACGACTTGATTAAGCGACTGGAAATCATGATTACTCGTTTCGCGTAGGTTTCTGTGAAAGATTTCCAAAATGATGGATGGATACTGTATGAAAACCTCTCTCCATCTGAAACTGATATAATATTTAAGTACTTTCCAAGTTCATCACAATAATATATTAGAATACTTCTGTGAGCTTTGTTTATGATCAACTAACTTTTTTCCGCGACTTCGTCCGCGTGAAATTTTTCTTCCTTCTTTTCCCCCCTTTTTTATCTCCTTCTTTTTCCCCCGACCAACCCGTCGCATCGAATCGCCTGCCCGCACTATTGCTTCGACTTCCCTTAGCGTTCTGTCTGACTTTTTTATGTTTTTGCTCATCTCCTAAAGGTCCTAACATGATGTCAACAATTTGGCTATTTTGATAGACAAATTTTTAACATCACGAAAAAATATTTTTAGATTCTAACTGGTGGTTCCAGAGATTAACGCGTTCAAATAAAAAAACAAACAAACTCTTCAGCTTTATTATTAGTATAGATATACATTTCAAACTCAATATTAATATTTTACTAACATTTCTATTCATTTGCCTATACAATTTCCATTCGTCAAAGTTGAAATATTTTCACAAAGCAAAAGCGTATTCTTGCAAATTACGCTTGTAGATACAATTTCCATATAAAATAGAACAAAAGACGAGTCTAATGTATGTGCTCCCGATGGCCAATGTTTGGACCAACGTTGGTGTATTGTTACTACCGCACATTTACAGTCGCTACTTTTATGATAGAGATGTTTAAACTAAAAGAGAATTCTAATACATATTATTTGATTCAGTTAAATTCTAAAAGGAAGCTACCTATATTAATACATTACGATAAGTCTGACTTAAAGTTAGCGCCCCAACGGAGCGAGGGTTCTTAATAAACCCGCACTTAAGTCACTCTTTTCTGTGTAAAAATGGACTACTTAAGTCACAAAAAAGCGTGATTTAAGTGCGGGTTGCAGTCACATAGTGCTATAATTTTTTTTCAGCACGCCCCTTTGAACTTTTTTAAACAAAATACCCAATTAATTTTTAATTTTCCACATAAACATTTCCAGTAAATATCAAAATTCAAAGCGTTTAATTCTTTCGAGATGAAAACATAATTATGGCATTGAGTGGCAATTCTCGTAATTTTTAGAGCGTTCACAGTCTGATCTTAATCTGTCAAAAACACCTCTAATTTCCCTACATTTTTGACAAGTTTTTAACATTGATTGTCGCTGAGATGTGATTGCGACTAGATTGTGAACTTTTTAATTACGGGAAGTGGCCTTCAGGTGATGCCCTTTATTTAAAGTGTCCTATTGTGTGTATAGATGTGCAATCCACCGGGTTTAAGCCCGGTGCTTTGGTAAACACCCGATAAACACTCGTAAACACCCAGAAAATTGGGTGTTTACCACAGCACCGGGCTTAAACCCGGTGGATTGCACATCTATAATTGTGAGACATCTTTTAAAATAAATAATAAATTCTTCTGGTCATACACTCACGCTGTTTGCGAGTCCTACGCACCTGACCTTTCTAAAAAACATCACCAATAAGGTGTACAGTCACGAGCCATAGTATGTATACACTAGGCTTTATTCAAAAGCGATTTACTCCTTTGTTTTTGAATGAAATATTATGCTGTTACGAACATAGCATTTTCGAACCCATAGGTTTATGTAATGTGTCGTATTTCAACGTTGCATTCGTTATTTGACGAAAAAATCGCATTTGAAAGTTGCCAAGTGTTGACATATTGGTGCTCGTGACTGTACTAGGGCGTCCCATTTTTTTTTTTTGGGTGGGAAATCATCAAATGACCTCTCCCGCTCTGGGCGGAGCAGAAGAGAGTGTCAGACTTTTACTGACTAAAACCCACCCGTGTTCCTTCAGTTGCCTGTGCCATGGTACACGCCACGGTACGGCCACGGTATCTCTTTCGAACAACCCGCAGCCCCGGCGGAGGGCGTCCCATCCAGGCGGTTCCACTCACATCTGCCTTTTGTTAGTACTAGTTCTCTGTATATTCAGTGCCATAACCTGGGTAAATCTACAGGGTGACAGGAAAACTCGACGTATTCCTTGAAAGGCGTTATTCTAGAGGTCATTAGCAACAAATTTAGTCCAGTTAACTAGGGTTCAAAACTGGATGGTTACCGAGCTGTGTGGGACAGCTCGGTAACCATCCAGTTTTGAACCCTAGTTAACATATTCGATTTTTTTGAAATTTTCTGATTTGTTACCAAAAACAATTAATTATGAGAAAAAACTACTCCACTCCAAACATTTAATTGATACTTTTCTGAAAATTGAAAAAAGAGTGATAATTTAAAAAAAATGCTTGCAAAACTTACATAATCGCAGAAATAGAAGGTCTTTAATAGCAATTTTTTTTTTAACCATCCAGTTTTGACCCCTAATTGACTGGTCAAAATTTGACCTCTAGTATAACCGCTTTCAAGAAATACGTCGATTTTCCCTGTCACCCTGTATTTATTTTTTACTAGCTGACCCGGCAAACGGTGTTTTGCCATATAAATTATTTCTAGCTGCCCGGCGCGACTTCGTTCGCGTGGCGTCCTACCCCCTACCCTACCCCTACCCTACTCCTACCCTACTCCTGCACTACTCCTACCCTACTCCTACCCCATTCCTAACCTACTCCTACCCTACTCCTAACCTACTCCTACACCACTCCTACCCTACTCCTATAGGTAAAACGCTGATTGATTGATAGAACCTTGCGGACCCGGCAGACGTCAACCCACCCGAAAAAGCAGCACCACCTACCGGGTCCAAATGTATACAAACCTTGTCCTAACAACAACGAAAAATATCCAATTTGGTGCAGTCGTTCGAAAGTTATGGGCGTACATACATTTTGAAGATCCATTTTTATTTATATAGATTTACCTATTTCATTCCTCTCCTCTATTTTTATCCATAAAGTCAAAAGTACCTACGCTCACTGAATATCTTAACTTAATAGATTATTGAGATAATCCAGCCTTTCATGTTTATTAACCCCGTTCGTAAAACACGGATGTAGGTCACAGTGCAGCTGTTAAGGGAGCTGGAGACCCTCGCTCATTAGTGCACAGTTACTAGCCGTACTGCTTACTTAAATGCACTTTACTAAGAAATTAGTTAGAATTCAGAGGGGAAGAAAGAAAAACATTTATTTGGCATAGTACCGTAAACAAGGAAAACATTTAATTAAATTAAAACCTGACATAAAATCGAAATAAACTAAAGAAGAAGAGCAGAGAGGCCTTTCTCGTAATTTTAAGAATGTTCACAGTGAACTCAATATGTCAAAAATGTAGGGAAGTTAGAGGTATTTTTGACAGAGAGATCAGACTGTTAACGTTCTTAAAATTACGAGAATCGACCCTCTGGTGTTATAATGGCTTAAAGCTAAGGTACAATTCAGCTTCAAATAGTAGTTGTTCAGTAATGGCTGACTATACCAACATTGGGTCAAAACTGGAGTCAACGAAACAGACTCCAAACGTGCTCGCTTTCAGTACCAAGCAATTTAGTTAAAATTACTATACAAGTTAAAACAACGGCTCTGTGATCCGTCCAAATAAGTACTCATGACTTAACTTATGTATTGTCTACCTGTGACTGAACTAAAATGAACGAAGGAGCTTTGAAATTACAAACTAAGTATAGTTTGTTACACCCAGCAAATTGGACGAGTCAGTGTTGGAACAACGTGCAGGTGAAGTCAACATTTTTATACGTTAAAGAAATTATATGTTTTTGTATGCAAAATTATGTTCATGAATTTTACTAAGAACTGGGTGTTACTCCAACCAGCTCTCTTTGATCACATTTTGATTAGAGGTTGAACTTCGTTGTTCAAACCATCACCTTGGAATACGCACTAGAAAAAGTTAAATCCTAGTAATATTATAAAGGTGAAAGTTTGTATGGATGGATGGATGTTTGTTACTCTTTCACGCAAAAACTAGTAAACGGATTTGGATGAAATTTGATACACAGATGATTTTTAACCGGGATTAACATATAGGATACTTTTTATCCCGATATTCCCACGGGATCGAAACCTATTCGGGTGAAACCGCGGGGCGCAGCTAGTATAATAGTAAAATTGAAAAGTATACGTGGTATTTCATTGTTTGGGGCTTATAATTACCTATATTTTTGACGACTCCCGGCCACCGTAGGCGCGGGCCTACGGGCGGAGAGCAATGGGTAGCTCTCCGTCCGATCAGGACCAGACCCGTGCCGGACGGCGCGTATGTGTTCCACGCGCGCCTCAAAGAGATATCAGCATAGTTGACGGGGCCCGACAGGGCCGAAGCCTGCCGGGGTAGGGGGATAGTCCGAAAGGGTTACCGCTGCCCTGGTACATAAAGGAAGGAACACGGGTGGGTTTTAGGCAGTAAGAGTTGACACTCCCTTCTCAGAGCGGGAGGGGTCATTCGATGATTTCCAATACTCAAAAAAAATCATGTGCTGAAATCATGGTTGCAGTTTGCGCATCGATGTCTCTGCCATCCGTGTGACGAATAAAAAAAGAACAATTTTTCTCAATTTCGAACAAAAAGGAGCCAAAATGCAAAGATTTTTAAAAATAGTTTTCTTGCAGTAAGACTAGTTATACAGCTTACGTGTTTAAAACAGAAATTGTGCCTGAAATTACATAAAGTTTTACCTCTATGTAAGTAATTTCGTTTGGGTCAAACTAAGTTACAGGACACATTCCAATTAAGCCTATTAAGAGACAAAACAATTTATTTGAAGGACGTGGTTCACATTCAAGTGACTTATCGTTCTCTACTTTAAATTAAAACGAAGAAATTGTTTAGCTTTAATTACAAAGGAGGTTGGTTAGCGTTTTAAAGAAGGTATTGTCGCCGACTCCCTTGTTCACAAACTAAACTAAATTTAAGTTCAGTGCTTCTTTTTCTTTCTATTTCATAAAGCAAATGACAAAAGATAAGTATTAGTTTAGTCCTGCCAAATTAGTCAGCGCCTGGCGTAAATTGACGTATTTTTAGTAGCCATGTTTTTAATCACGTCTAATTTGTCTATGGAGTATCTTAATTTGACAGGACTAAACTAATATTTATCTTCTATCCTTTTCTTAATTAAATAGAAAGAGAAAGATGCACTGAACTTAAATTTAGTTTAGTTAGTGAACAAGGGAGTTGGCGCCAGTGGGTGATTGAATCACCCTTTCCAAAAGTGGGGTATTCAAATTATGTAAGGTTGTCTTATAATATCGCTTTTAGCGATAAGACCGCCCATTGTGCCACCCTATGGAAAATTTCTACTTTTATGTTTGTAAAACATAAAAATAGAAATTGTATTAGTGGTAAACATAATAAAGAGTACTTGTAATAAATGTAGTAATAAATATTCTTGTAGTAATAAACATTCTTGATTATTCTTGATACCTTAGTCTCTCGGTTTATTTTTCTGTTGTGGGCATCATTCCTCTGAAACGGATAAACTGATTTAATTGCGGTTGTTTTTGTTTGAAAAAGAGTTAAGTTTTTTCTACAGTAAATACTTACGTCCTTCTCACTGGTTGGTTGATTTGTTTTTTTTTAAATAAATTCTTTAATCGATCGAGGTGGCTCTAGAAAAGGATGCTTGGAAGGATTTAGAGGGGATGCCTTTGCTCAGCAGAGACAGGACAGGCAGGGACAGTGAAGGCTAACTTAAAAAAACCTTTAAAGCAAAGTCATCTAAGTTCAAAATCCGCTAGCACGTAGAGCCGTGATCACGAAGCATAAAAATTGGACACGTACCTTTATAATCTATCATGAACGATCCACCTCTGCATATTCATACTGCAACAGAAATAAAATCAGTAAAAAGATATGCATAACCACTAAAGATTAAGTAAGTACATTCGTCTAGCGTTGCATGGCAAGGCTACAGACAGAGAGACACAGAAGATGCAACATTATGAAAAGAGAGAGTTTATAAAGAGGTACGTTACCAACACGTTGAAGAAATATAATAAAATACAACACTGAAAATCCGATCTGGAAAGTACCTACCTTGGTATGAACTGGTGTTCACGGTGTCGAATTCATGTTTCCTGTGCCCAAGATACCTATAGTGTGGATCCAACTTTATTACGGATTTGAAAAAAAATAGTTCAGCAGTTCTGGCTGTTCGAGGTTCGAGGTAACAGACTATACCAATACTTACATATACCCTCTCGGAGGTAGGCGCTGAAGGCTGCAACACAGATTTTTTAAACTAATGTAACTGTTAACGAACACTAAAAATTTGTGATCCTGTTGTTGTTTCAAAAAAGTAATTGAAAAAAAATGTTTTTTTATTAATAACCTAAAAGATTCATAATCGTTAATTGTTGATGCACTTTTCTCGTGTGAATATAGTCACTAAAGTTATTTGCCACTATGTGTTACAAATTCTTTATCCCTAGTAGAACTTCTATGCTTTTTCTGTGTCATGGTTCCATGAAAAGTAAATCCGTGACGTAGTCAAGTTCAGTGGCAACGTCGATGCACTCCGCAACTGCAGTAGTGAGTGCATTCAACTGCACAACTTATGTTTTACTTGAAACTCCGTCAACGTTCGCGTTTATGAATTTGTTTCTTTATTTATTACATTTTGTTTTTGATGCAGATAATAATGAAGAATTTATTGTATGAAGCAAAAGGAATAAGTATGTAAGAATTGTATCGAGAGGCGATGTTTTTGCCTGCCTCTGTGGGAAAAAGGAGTAAATTTACAGAATTCTGACTGATATTTACCTACAGGATTCGGTAGCCTGTAATGTAATTATTGGATCTTAAAATCTTTATCCATGTCTACTCACAGGATTGATTATTTTAAGTCAAACTCAGATCGTATTTTACAATTAGACCATGAAAAGGCACTTTTAAACGCAAAAAATTACAAAAAAAAAGAAGAGAATCTAGTTGATATCTTACTAATCTAATTTAGTTTATCAGCATAAACCAAATTCACTGCATATTTCCCTTTTCTTGGTCTAAGATATCTTTTACTAGTATCTATCACATTTTAGCTACGTTGTTCAACAAAATGTCTGAGAAAACAGATTGTCGTAAAAGCATGCTATCAGTGTAGATATAGCTGATATCCATTCCCCTGACGCGATCCCTTAATCCTCTCTTACGGACATCCCGAGAAGGTTAGGGATATTTCTATGTGAAGTCTAGACGAAGAACGTTACGGGCTATGGTTTCTATCTATAGATAAATAGTTTTTTTTTAGAATAGGTGAGAAAAGACTGAAAAAGAAATAAGAAAGAAAGAAAATACATTTATTTGGCACAAACTAAAAGACACACAATACACCAGATATATATATCAGACAAAACAAACTATAAAATAAAAAAATAAAAGATTAAATAAAAAGTATGAAGTCCGATGTAAGAAATTATCAGGAAAGTGTGCCTCACGGCTGCGCCAAAAAGGTCCCGTCCCACAAACTGGGACTCAGCATGGTCTAAATAACAACAAAGGTCAAATGGCAGGATTGATTCCAGCCAAGCAAGGGTTCAGTACAAAATTGAAAAAAATCAAAGTACCTACTAAATTTAAAGAGTAACCGTGGAATTTCTTAGCGGCTCTACCAATTGGAACCGTGCACCTAACTTCTGACGTTTCCTAAGTGCCCATGTAGGTTTATGCGAATTTAAATATTTTATTTTGATTGTACACAAATCATTGGAATAACTCAGTTCAATAGTGAAATTTTAAATTGACTATTAAGTATCATAAGCCTTCTTTCCTTCTATAACCAAAGTGAACATTAAAAAAGATTGTTGTCAATTTATCCCCCAAGGATCAAACAGGGGGTGAAAGTTTGTATGGTAGTTCGCATTCGTGCCAATGGGAAATCCCATTGGGCAAACGGCTTATAAATGGTTTTTTTTTAATCATATTTACAAATCAGCCATATACATTGAATATATTTTGAATATTATATATTAATACCCATATTTTGAATCGCGACATATTCGCCAAAAATGTAAACAAATATGAGTTTATGGAAAAATAACTTTAATTCCTATACAAATAAAGTTCAGTTTACCCTACAACTTCAAAAAAAAAAATTATAACTTTTTCAATAGTGCTTGCTAGTCACTCTGAAATCAACTTAATTATCGTTAAAATACAGTTGATATTTGTTTGACTTGAAATAACGTTAATTTGAAACAAATAAAATTTGAATATAGTCTATTACATACAAACATACATAAACGCACGCCTTCTTCCCATGGTAGTAGGCAGAAACTAAATAACGCCACCTGCTACAATCCTTACATTCCTTTTGCCTCATATACGTTATGCTATTATGTAAGTTTAATCAAACAGACTGCTAGTATAGCAAAGCAAACAGCAAACTTCATCAACACAGTCTAATATTACTTGTATTTAGCAACGGATGAACCTGATCCGTGCAAATACAACATTTATTTCTAGTACCGCGCTCTGTAATTAATCTGGGATTTAAATGCAACGGTAACAATTTGCTGCTTTTGTCTGTATATATATAGTTCGTGTAGCTCATTCATCTGATTTGTTAGTATTTGTTAATATGAAAGCTGAAAATGTTGATGCCAGATAGAGATTCAAGGCAGATTGTAGTTAGTCAGTCCGTAAATGGTCAATTGGACAATTTATAAATACATCTAGACCTCTAGGAAAGCCCAGGTCGTGAGATGTCAGAATTTTCCAATAATTGGGTTATAGGCGGACGATATTCTGTCAAGTTGTTTTAGGATGCGAGCAATTTTGCAGGCAACAGCTATCGCTGTAAGTATGTAATTGAAGTATCGAATTTAAACCCGAAACAAGGTCATGGAGCAATCATTAACAATTATTACAATTGGACCCGTAAAATGGCAAAAAACAGCTGTTTCATACATTTATGTTTACATAACTCGACAGATTTAAAGAAGAGCTGTTTTTTTTCGGTATTCGTAAAAGTTGTTCATAATGATAAGTTCAATGAACCCTTTTTGGGTTTTCAGTTATTTCAATTTCACTTTGTAGGTGCAAAATCTACTGTGGACTTATCTGAAATAATTCAAACAGACTATAGCCATTAGAATATCTAAAGCTATCGCTATATCCAGCATTTAGCTCAAGTCTGACGTCTCAAAGGCGGGCGCAACCGCAGGTAGCAACTAGTACATAGTATAGTATCCGTACACTGGGATTATAAACTTAGTTCTCGTAACATGGCAGGGATATATAGAGATGTTAGAACGTAGTAATTGAATGTGTTGCAATATATTGCTGAAGTATGTAGATCAAAATATTGTATTACTAGCTGGGTCCGCGGTTTCAGCCGAATAAGTTTCGATCCCGTGGGAATATCGGGATAAAAAGTATCATATATGTTAATCCTGATTATAAACTATCTGTGTGCCAAATTTCATCCAAAACCGTTCAGTAGTTTTTGCGTGAAAGAGTAACAAACATTCATCCATCTATCCATCCATCCATACAAACTTTCACGTTTATAATATTAGTAGGATTTACTACTTCCACTAACTTGTGGACTTTATTCGTGATCTTAAAAGTAATTTCCTGCACCCTTATTGCGTAACACACGATCAATCACAATCAGAATGATTTTGAAGGATATTTCTAATCCATTGTTTCATATGTTCGGAAAATGTGTCTGCTCCACAGCGTAAATAACGCAATGAATGTTGTTGAACTGTCAAAATGAAAGCCATTACTACTGTTAGTGTGTTACGCAAATACCTCCCTGGTAAGAAATTATTTTGGTAAACCTATACGTCGTGGGAACGCCTCCTTTTATTGGTTGCTCCCTATTTCTGAGCGTTAGCTCCCAAATTATTTCTAGCATTCGTTTAACTTCTAAAACTGAACTTGATTAGTGAAATGATTAAAGTTTCGACGTGGAACTCTCTCTCAATAAAAACTCGACGGCAAAATAAACTCCAAAAAAATCAGCCTGTACTTAACGTTTCTACTGGTGAGACACCGGCCTCCTCTGTGTGAGAGGGAGTGGGCCGTAATCCACCACGTGGGCCCAGAGCAGGTTGGTAGATGTCACATGTCTTCGAATTGAGCAGTCGAGAAACACTGGCCACTCTCGACAAAATCTTCTCAGTTGGTTAGTCACAAAACTTTTTTTTAATAATCTCTCAAACAAACATGCTTAGACTGTAAGGTCGCTGAACATGAAAAGATACCAACGAATTTATTTTAGCACTAATGAACATTCATACCTGAGGAAAGGTTGAATAATATATAAGTTACGGAGTAGATTTCACCCCCTCTGGGGTTGTAACTCAGTACTCACCGTACGTAACGTCAGTATTCGGACGAAAGCTCACGAATAATATATCGGTATTAGATTCGTAGCTCGTTTTGTGGACATTTGTCATTATTATTTATTTTTATTTTCACAGTTCATCGTAAAATCGTGTTGGATTTAGTGCAGTTGGAGGTCATTTGTACTGCCGTGTGGTTCGTTTAGTGTTTGTTTTATAGAGTGATGTTGTTGAGATACTTAGGGCGGATTTCGCCAATGTAACGGACCGCGATCACTATATCTAAACCACGTTCGAGAACTGTCATCATTGTTGTGGAATATTGACAATGACAGCTCTTAAACGCAGTTGGCACTTAGGTATAGTCGAGTCTTTTATACAGTCATTCTGTGTGCGTAGACACAGGTGCATCCTCTTTTCCCTCACTCTCATAGTCCGATGGGATGGCACGCATTCCAACATGAACAAAGAGAGATCAGGCGCAAGACCCACGGCTTAACATCCTTTCTGAGGCACGGTGGCATCACACCGCCAACTTCAAAGCTTCGGGCTGTTATTAACAAATTCGTAATGGAAAAACCCAATTGCATTCTGTTCGA
Source organism: Apamea epomidion (assembly GCA_947507525.1). Taxonomy (NCBI): domain Eukaryota; kingdom Metazoa; phylum Arthropoda; class Insecta; order Lepidoptera; family Noctuidae; genus Apamea; species Apamea epomidion. The sequence goes on from OX382234.1 coordinate 6,547,898, forward strand.
ATCTAACCCAAGACACGCTCATCAGTCGCGCTTGTAACCACGAGACTAACGGGGTAGAAGCGGCGAAGGTCATAGGCATAGTACAATAGGCTATTTTCCTAAAAAAATCTAATTAGTCCGTCAGTTAGATTATCAAAAAATATTGAACCCGTATTTTTTCTTTTGTCAATTATATAAAAAATGATGAAGATATCGCCTGTTAAAGATCCGCGTGACGTCACTTGCTTGCGACACTTTTGCAAACAAGTGACGTCAGGACCCCCACTCCAAAATTTTGACGCGCTTTATCTTTGTCATTTTTTGTTTGATTGACAAAAGAAAAAATACGTGTCCATTATTTTTCGATAATCTAACTGACGGACTTAATATAATTATTATTTTTTTACCCAGGCAACTACCCTATTAACTTACAGGCAGCAACGCACCGAGGACCAGCTAGTTGTCGAATAAATTCATTTTATTTAAGTATAGGTACTTAATTATTCACAGTTGATTTATTCTGTAAAATTATCACAGTGAAAACTTAGGTGAAGTGAGCTTGAAGTTAGCTGTCATTCCACCTGCCGATTGATGGTGTAAAAATCTCACCGTGAAAAGTGAAGCGAAGTGAGCTTAGAGTGAGCTGTCAATATTGTCAATCCCATTAGTTTGAATGACTGCTCACTCCACGCTCACTTCACCTAAGTTTTCACGGTGAGATTGTTACAGAATCGCACTGCTGATGCTAGGGATTAGCACTATTGACAGCTCACTTCACCAATTTTTTTAAGGTGTAATTATTACAGAACAGCAGCTAGTTTTGATTGAAAAAGGAACAATGAGGAGCTGAAAGAACGTTTTGCATGCCATCATACATTTTGTACAAGACACTTTGAAAAACAAGGATTTAAAAAGAAATCAACTACGTTCACCATTTATACCAATCAGGCAATACATCTCAGGTAAAGACCAGTGCTGGTAAACTATCTCAGAGCTGCTGAGCGCTTTATAGACAAGTTAACAGTGCACCAACCCTAGGATACTATACCTAGCTTTTATGAGATACGGTTGGCAGTATGTTCCACTTGGGTCCGAATATAAAGCTCTGTTTGACCAAATACGGTTTGAAGTACGAGTATGTACCTAACAAAGCATTTGTAAATTTATGAGAACAGAACGTCCCTTCAGACAGGTTAACGCTTCCATCTGTTGATATCGTTTAAAGTAACTAGAGAGGGGTAATAACAATATAATGGAAATATAAAGGACTGAAAAGTATCACTGGGATACATATAAAGGTTATATGCATAAAGTGCTGAGGTTTAAATATTACTGCAGAATTTAAATAAATATTATTTCACTAGCTTCGCCCGCGTGGATGTCGGAAATTATCCCACTGGAACATGTTACCGAGACAAAAAGTAGCCTATAAAGCCTATTAAAGCATTAAGTCAGCCTATTGTTTTTTTTTTCTTGGTGTGCGAAAGGTTTAAATCCTAACTAATATTATAAATGCGAATGTAAGTTTGTATGTTACGCTTTCACGCTAAACGGCTGAACGGATTTGAATGAAATTTGGCACACACATAGACCATGAGCTGGGTAAGCATATAGGCTACTTTTACTTTGGGCAACAGCTAGTAATGAAATATATGTTACTCCATAACATCAGCTATCCCCCAGTGAAAGTCACGTCAAAACCGGTCCAGCCGATTCGAAGATTAGCCGGAACAAACAGACAGACAGATAAAATGTAAAAAAAATGTTTTACTTCATAAGTAGGCAGCGTATATATTTTTATACGCATTTAGTAAAATCTGTTATTTTGATATAACAAACAGACACTTCAATTTTATTTATATGTATAGATAGGTTACCTATTTAAAAATTAGCATCCGGTTGAACTGGAAGCCGAACCCAACATTTTTTATTTAGTTGAGAAAACGCTAGGCAGAAGTATTCGGTCCTATTCTATTTTTTTATATATATAGCACTTCACGCGCGTGGATTTCATACTTTCTCCTAAATTTTTTAAGACCTCGAACCACCCTTCAAGAGGTAGTTTTGTAAAATTATGATTAAGATCTTATAATTTATTCAGAAACCATTCCTGAGGGGTAGTTTAAAAAATCTTATAAGTATAAACTTTATTATTTACTACCCCTACAAAGGGTATTTTTTGAAAATGTATGATAAATATAGATAGGCATTTGAGCCAAGTTTCAAGTTTTCAGATCAATGAAATTAGATTTTTCATATTAACTGTATCCCCCCTTTTCACCTCCAAGGCTATAAAAGTATTTTGTGACTTTTCCAATATTTGTCTTCTACCTACGTTATCTATAACAATTTTCAAGTAAATTAAGCAACGCAGTAAAATACTTCCCTGTGAAATTGACTAGCCCTCTTCACCCCGTCAGGGGTAGATTTTCGAAAAACCCTGATAGACTTTATTCTTTATTATGGTCTTAAATATAGATACATACTGAATATCGAGTTAATTGGACCGCGCGTTAAAACTCTTCCGTACAAACTTTAACACCCCCAATCTCCCTTCAGTTTAGATAAACAAACAATTACAAACTTTATAATTTACTTAGATAAGTATTTGTGCCAAGTTTCAAGTTCAAATTTATTTATACCATTTTTTTGAGTTAATAAATCACGAACTAAAATCCTCCCCTTAAAAATCAAAGTACCCACCACTTTTTGCCCCGGCAGGCGTAAATTTTCGAAAACCCTATATACTTATTATTAATTATTTTTGGTCAAAAGTATTAATACAATTAATTATTATTATTTCAAGTTAATCGGACCGCGCGTTCAAATTCTTCTACACAAACTTTAACACCCCTATACGGGGCTTTGAGGGGCAAGTTTCAAGTTTATTAACCTAATGAATAAAAAATTTCATATAAACTGTAAAGTAAAGTAAAAAGGTAAAGTAAAAGTAAAGTTAATAAACTTTTTCACCCCCGGAATTTGTTAGGATTTTTTTAAACTAACAGTGATAATCTGTATTAATTAATGAGGCAAATATTACCAAGTATCTAGTTTATTAACCAAAGGAAAAAGATTTTTCAGATTAACTGTATCCCGTCTTTTCAACCCACTGGCGGAGAAAACAAAAAAAAAAATTGGAATGTTTCCATAATTTGACTCAAAGATGATGTATACCAACTTTTGAGTTAATCAAGACACTTAGTAAAATACTCCTCTTAAAAAATTAATCACCCCTCTTTGCCCCGTCAGCGGTCGATTTTCGAAAGACCTAAGAACTTATCATCGTCTCTTTCCTGTCAAAAGTATTAATACTGACTTTCGAGTTAATCGGATCGATATCGGATGATAAACTTTATTACTTAGGCGAGTATTCTTGAAAAGTTTCAAGTTTATTAACCTAATGAAGAAGATTTTTCATATAAACTGTAACCCCGCTTTTACCCCACAGGGGTGGAATTTAAAAAAATCGTTTTGGATGTATTCATAACTTGACTCAAAGATTATTTATACTCATTTTCGAGTTAATCAAGCCATGCAGTAAAATCCTCCCCTGTAAAATTGACTACCCCTTTTCAGCCCGTCAGGGGTAATTTTCGAAAAACCCTGATACACATTATCTTTACTTTCGATCCTAGGTATAAATACTGATTTTCAAGTTAATCGGGCCGCGCGCTAAAATTCTTCGATACAAACTTTAAAACCTCCCAACCCCTTTTTAGGGGGTAGTTTAGAAAATAGAAAAGGGCAAACGTCATAATTTACTTTGAATTAGTATTGGTGCCAAGTTTCAAGTTTATTTACTTAAGGAATAAGATTTTCCACATTAACAAAATCCCCCCATTACACCCTCTTAGGGGTGGAATTTCGATAAACCATTTCTTAGTGGATACCTTCTCTTCACGAAGATCACACCCTCCAAATTTTATGTCTCTGGTTTAGGCTGGGCATTGATGTATCAGTCAGTCAGCCAGTCAAGACTTTGAATTTTATATACATACATACATATATAGATTGATATGCTTAAGTTGTCCGTATTAGGTATCGCTGCGGCTATAGGCATTCATAGGGTCTTAGTAAATGGAAGTATAGTGCAGGTTTGAATCTGAAGCTAAAATAAGTTGTCGTTCTTCTGTAATGGGTAATCTGGGTGGGTTCTGGCTTTGTGGTGGATTAGGCGGATCACACACTACAACGCGCCACGCGTCGAGGCGCAAGTAACGCATCTTCGCGCGTAATTTTTTCCATAGAAACTCAATAAAAAACGGGAATTTGGTTTCTATTTCAGCGCCCGTCGCGTGGCGCATCGTGGTGTGTGATCCGCCTTAGGTAATATTATTTTTTTCATAACTATCACATAATTAAATCGGTTTATTAACATACATAGGAAGCGAAACATCATACGTCATCAACACGTTCAAATAACAAGGTTTTACAAAACAAACAAGTCTTTGTAACTCAACATAATACACATTATGTTTGTTTCCAACACATGAATTGTATGAAACAGTTTGAATTGGAACAAAAATCAACTGTTTGCTAATGAAGTGATTATTTTAGCTGCGCAGTCGCACGTCTGGCGTCATAGCATCATAATTTGCATAGGAATTGGTATCAATATAGTGTAATGTACGTAAATCGTGTATATGTAAATTGTAGTGCATTTGCTGTTAGCCAGATGGGTCATAATATTTGTGTTGTGATAGTTACCAATATAATACGTCACTCGTCTTTTGTAAAGTTTGAATAGGAATTTGTCTTACGTATTTCCATGGCCTTCAGAGTCAAAGTTTTAGAAAATTGCGTAACTAACTGAAATCAGAAATTAAATTATCCGAAAAAGAACCGAAGTTACTGACAAAGCTTGCAGACTAAGCAAACTGAAGAGTCCTGCAGTGGAGACCGCGTATCAGCAAGCGTGGCGTGGGATGCCCCCCAGCTAGATGGAGCGACGACCTTAAGAAAGTGGCTGGGACAGACTGGATGTGGAAGGCGATGGACAGGATGATGTGGCGCAGCCTGGGAGAGATCTATGTCCAGCAGTGAACTGTGATAGGCTGAGTTGATTGATTGTAACTACCTGGCCATTCTCAGTTCTTATTTGACTGACGTACTAAAGGTTTTTCGCCATTCAAAATTGACGCGAATGTCGAACTCTATGAGCAAAAAGGCCACAACCAGTCCCTATTATGGCTGTACAATTAAAAGATTTTTCTCGGCACAATAACAGGGGATGTACTATCAAGTCCAAAGTGTAACAAATCAGCGCGAATAGAAGACTCGAGAGCTCGCGCAGACAGCTCAAGATCCGTTAGTTTTTAGATTGGATGGCAGCCCTGTGACCACTCGCTACATAATTAGTTAGCACTACTATGTGTCTTTATGATCATTCAGATCTTGTTTATATTTTTTTCTAAAAAAGGTGGAAGCTAGAAGCTGGACTTGGGAGACAAGATGTTTCTGAAAGGTACGAAACAGGATGGCTGTCTTGAATAAATTAAACTAAATTTGAAAACAGTCACTCTACAACGCACAGGTTAAGACCGAGATGATTAGACTCATAAAAGTTTTTGAAAAAACTGATCGATTCTCTGACGAACGAAATCTTAAAAACAGATTTGTTTCAAGTTTAAATGAAAACTCAAGTTCTAGTTTTAGTTCATCGTACTTTTTGTTTCCTCATTAGGAACTAACGCTACATATATATTCACGTACCAATATATATCATCATCATTATTATTTCGGCCATCTGTTCTGCGAACAATATGCCCTGCCCACTGCCACTTAAGTTTGGCAATTCTTCGGGCTATGTCGGTTACCTTGATTCTCCTGCGGATCTCTTTACTTTTGATTCGATCACGCAGGTAAACTCCAAGCATTTAGCCTTCTAATAAGGCCCATTGTGAGCGACAACCTATAAATACATACAACATAATCGCCTATACACATACAATAACCCCGTAATCACCAAAAAGAACGGTCCCCATTCATCATCAAGGTCTCCCATATTCGGGTCACAGTTTATCACGACGCTTGCACACCAAACTCACCCAAATCACCCATATTGGTAACATATGACCACTATTAGCGTTCTAAGGTAGCTAATAGGGTATTACGAGATCGGGAAAATACGGTAATTGGGGCTTATTCGGGCGCGGTGGCGGATAGTAACGGGTTGTTTTGTCTGTGTGGAGTGTGCTTAATCTTATATTATTTTTGCGATGGTCATTTGTTTTTTGATTATTTTGTTGCTATGAGAGTGGGATGGTGATGGCCCAGTTTCATCGGTACCGACTTGCGAATTGTAGGTCGTGGGTTCGAACCCAGGCTGGCGCTTTACTTTGTGTAAATAATTTCATCACCACTGCTCTCAAAACGGTGACGGATAACATCGTAAGGAAACCGGCATGTCTTAGAGCCAAAAAATCGAAGACATGTGACATCTACCAAGCCGCACTGGACTGGCGTGGTGGATTACGGCCCACTCCCTCTCACAGAGAGGAGACCTGTGTCCGAGCAGTGGGAACATTATAAGCTAAGTATGTTGTTATGAGAGTAGGAGATATGGCGATAAGACCGCGAGGATACCACACGTACAGTATGCATCAGGATAGATGTACCAAGGACGTCATGCAAGACGAGCGTTGTCACCGAGACAGGCTTAAGAAACGCTGGCGCGACGACCTTGACTCTTTCTTGACTGATTGGCCGAAAAAGATAGCAGGCAAAGATGAATAGCGAAGTATAGTGGAGATCTTTGCGCAGCAGTGGGGCAGTATAATTTAATACAAAATAGAAAAGTGAGTAGGAGACTACAAAAGTATTTTGAAGAACACCTTTTTTTTTTTTTTTTTTTTTTGTGGATGGGAAATCATCAAATGACTCCTCCCGCTCTGGGTGGAGCAGAAGGGAGTGTCAGACTCTTACTGACTAAAACCCACCCGTGTTCCTTCCTTAGCCCTTTACGTACCAGGGCAGCGGTAACCCTTTCGGACAATCCCGCTACCCCGGCAGGCTTCGGCCCTGTCGGGCCCCGTCAACTACGCTGACATCTCTTTGAGGCGCGCGTGGAACACATACACGCCGTCCGGCACGGGCCTGGTCCTGATCGGACGGAGAGCTAGCCATTGCTCTCCGCCCGCAGGCCCGCGCCTACGGTGGCCGGGAGTCATCACGCGGCTCCCGACGCCCGGAGCGTCTCCCTCGGCGGCTGAGGCGTGAGGATCTTTCCCTCGCCCATCCCGCCACCTCCTTCGCTAGCATGACTGCTTCGCAGAAGGAGGTGACCGCCTCCCACTCCCTCTCGCCCCGGACCATGGCTTGCACCAGGGCCGGGCGCGAGAGGTCGCCGCCGCTGCCGATCGCCTCTACGAGGACACGGCGGTGCTCTGCCCAAGCGGGGCAGACCACCACCGTGTGCTCCACCGTGTCCTCTGGGCGATCCTCGCAGTGATGACACCCGGGCGCCTCCTCCCGCCTGATTATGTGCAGTTGAAGAACACCTTGAAAGTATAAATGGTGACGTGTTCGTGGATGCTGCTGGTGGATGAATAGGTGAAAATAAAGTTAAGTAATGGAATGCAGATTTGGTTTGCAGAATAGGTAGGTAAGATTTTCTCACTATGTTTTCCATCACTGTCTTGAGAGCAGTGGTGATGAAAAAATATACACTAGTTAAAGTGCCTGACAGGGTTCGAACCTACGACCTACGACTCGTAAATCGTAGCCGTTACTACTGGGCCACCACTGATCAGAGATGACATAGAGCACTTTTCCTGTCATGCGTATTATCGCCCGCGTGCGGATCCTGTCCGCGCGCGGGTGATTATACGCTCTGGCCACACGCAGGACAAAGATTGCGTTTGTTGCTGCAGTGTCGTGCGTGTCGCCAGTGACTAAACTCGAACGTGCACAAAGATGAACGTACTCCATGCGTGCGACCCGCGTCACAGTAAAAATAACACTGAAGGCAGAAGAACGCCGCCCGCATCCCGTTGGCACGCACGCGCGCTGCGCGCCCGCAACCAATCCGCGTTCCGCGCGCGTGCTACCCGCATGATAGGAAAAACATGTATGAAATGGTAGGATGCGGACAGCCTGCACGCGGAGCAAATCCGCGCGCGGGCGAAAATACGCATGACAAGAAAAGCGCCCTGACTTTACCCTAACTGTAAGGTATTTATGCTTGTGTCTGTACCTAAACCAAACTAGATTCAATCTACTCTTACCTTACCATTGTCTCCTAATAACACCCTAGTTGATACATACGACGTCGCAAACACACAAGAGCTATAATTATAATTATTTCGTCCGGTAGTTCGTATAATGCTTGGCTATTTGCTTGCAATTTAATTAGTGGCTAAGCTCTGCTGTTCATTAATTACAGCTTGCAGCTTCCTCTGATAATAGTGACGGAGTTAGGTATTGGATACATCGGTTTACAGTTACACGTGTATATGTGCGGCAAATTGGCATTTGAGTATATTGTTTCATCTAATTAAATATGCGCATTATCGTGTAGGTCCTACTCCGCTGACAAGCAGTAGCGTGATTGCGTAACTTTTGAAGGATATTGCTAATCTATTGTTTCATATGTTCGAAAAAATTGTCTGCCCAATAACGCAAATAACGCAATTAATGTTGTTGAACTGTCAAAATGAAAGCCATTGCTTCCGATAGTGTGTAACGCAATTACCCTACAGATTCATTTAATATACTTAACTGATAAATATATTTAGCAGAGCAGAAATTGTATGTAAAATTGTCGAATTGTCGGATTGACGCCTGTCATTTGTCACCTGTCGGTTTTAGTAAAAAGGCGTCGGTAGTTTTTTTTTTTTTTTTAAAGTCGTCAAAGGACTACGGAGGCAGTTCCCAGAACATGCTAAGAAGTTTCAGGAGCAAATGATTATAATGGGTCATTTTGTTTAATTAATCACAACAGCCAAACATCTGGCGCGAAGTTTGACAGTAGATTAATTTCCAAATTTTGCCGAACTCAGAACATTCATGACCTCCAAAGTCCTGAAGAAACCAACTTAGAAGAAACGCCGCTGCTGAGATCCTCAAGCGGCGCAAATACTGTAACTTTATGGGTAACTACAGCTTTGAGTCGTTTGTGGTCGAAACGCTCGGGTCATGGGGCCTAATTAATGGGGAATTAGCATTGCCATGCGACGTGGCAATGGATGACAGCGATGCGGACATTAAGTACTTTGACGCCTAAATATCCTTTTGTGTTTGTATTTATTTATATAGTTAGTTAATTAGTCTTTTAATTTATTACCTAATGTAAATAGTTCAGAGATTTTGAAAATATGTATATGTTTATAATGAAATAAATAAAAATGCAGGGCTGATTTCTCAATCGACCGATAATTTTTAATCGTGGAATAAATTTGACGTCTGACAGTTTTTGTATGGTAGAACTGTCAAAAATTCAAAATTATTCCTCCGATAAAGTTATCTGGCGTTGGAAAAATCAGCCCTTAGAAGATAAAAAAGTTGACTTCCAGATGAAAATAAAAGGCTATGATAAAAGCTACGTCTCTATTGGAGTCCTACCCTTATTTTGATGAAAGAATATGACTCTATCGCGCCACGTACAGGCGTGGGCGGTAAATATCGAGCTCTCCTTAATTACAACCGAGTTATGGCTTTGGTATATTGATATCGATTCCTGGCGACCGTAATTACAAGGATCAAATACATCTTGTTCAGCCTCTATACAGGATGGCTGGGACATCGATGCGCAACCTGAAGGCCAATTCTCGTAGTTTAAAACGTTCAAAATCTAGTCGCAGTCTCATCTCGGCGACAAACAAATGTCAAAAACTTGTCAAAATACAGGGAAATTAGAAGCATTTTTGACAGATTGAGACTGAGATCAGACTGTGAACGTTCTTAAAATTACGAGAATTACCCCTCTGTTACCATGGATTCAGTACATGATTCTGGACCAGCCAAAGACCAGCGTCCGCTTTAAAAAAAAACTTTGCTGTTCCATACATTTGGACCACGTAGGTATTTACACTTTTCTATGAAACACTTGATTTTCTTTTTGATAATCGACGTAAAATTTCGGTGTTCTAAAATAATGTGCTGATTTCATGGTTCCCGTTTGCGTATCGATGCCATCCTGTATGAAGCTGCGCCTACACACACATTCGCAGCGTGTTAGTACACTTGGTTACCACAACTAAAGCGCGCGTCGCTTTTTGCCTGTATTTTGAGTGAAATTCAATATACATAACTTGAAATTCCAACTGTAAACAATTTTAGTCTGTTTAAACAAGAGCAAATATGTACTTACTCGCAATACACCAAGATTATTCGTTAACAAGGCTTACGTGGCTCTCAACGAAAACTAAAAACCTTAACGGATTACCTAAAAGCCTAGCTGTGTACATTTATTTTTACGATGTAGACACGAATTTACTTTAAACAGATCGCCATCAAAATAAGCAACATAAGCCTTTTAGGATATATTTATATATAGTATTACACAGGACTCGTCTTATCTTTACATACCGAAACCGCTACCGTGCTCGTGGAGTCGTTACGGGTAGTCAGAAGCCCGAAAGTGACAACCAGTCTTATCAAGGGGTAACATATTACCCAGTGATGAGCGACTGCCTATCTGACCTCCACAACCCTCTCATGTAAAATACTGTTATTCAGCTGCATCCGGTTAGAGTACTGCATGGCGACCAAAACATAGTTTTTTTTTTTTTTTGTAACGTTGCCCTACACTAGGAGTTACTCCTGTATCGTGGGTGCGTTTACAAACATTTAAACTCACATACACTAACAGCCAGACCCGGAACAACTACCTGTAGACAATATAAATATTTGGTCCGTGCGGGAATCGAACCGCGACACGCCGCACAGCAGTCGATCGCTCAGCCACTGCGCCAACCGTGTCGTCAAAGTTGGGAAAAGACTGGGCAGATGATGTTTACATAGAACTCAGAACGTATGTATTTACCCTTTAACTTCTTAGCAGGGAATGTCTCATGTTTCTAACTCACTCATAACGGCACCGCAGGCCACCTCTCATGGAGGTCGCAGATCGTTTTGCACCCTTCTCGGGCGCCCGGTGCATCTCCTGCGGGAGGGGAGAGAGAATGCGACTTCTCTCTCCCGCTTTGCAGACTTGACATTCTCGCAATAGGAGGCAATCCCGTCCCATGCGCTCTTGGTCTCGCCTCCAGGTCCCAAGGCGGGGATCCGGCCAAGAGGGTTGCCGCCTCGAATGAGATCGTGCGATACCCGCGAACAATCCTGTCGGCCATCGCCCTCTGCGGCCTTCGCAAGATTGCGATGTTGCGAGCCGTCATGTTGTTTGCCCACACGGGCGCCCCGTAGAGCGCCATCGACCGCACGGCCCCCATGTACAGCTTCCTGCAGGACGTATCGGGCCCCCTCAGATTGGGGAGCAGCCGCGATAATGCACCCGCGGCGCCCATCAATTTGCGGGACAGTTGCCGGAAATTAACATAGCATAAAGATAGATTCGTGCATTTGTGATTTCACCAGCACAGTGCATTTGTGATTTCACAGCTTTCACCACGGATATCGGCTCTCACTATAACTTCCGTCTATACCAAATCAGCATAGAAACACGTATCAATTTTCCATATTCCTAGATGCTAAATCTACCTCGTAACCGCAGGCAAGTCATTACAATTAGCAAACAAAGTCAGTTATATTTATCATTTCACGCAACAATTTCAATTTCACTGTCTGTTGTTGTTTCATTTCGAAATATCACGATACGTTCCATGTAAATAAACATACATACATACCAATATATTACATATATTTGTGTAAACAGAGACATTATAATTGAAGTCTGTCTCGAAAGTGCTACTGCTTAGCAAATCCTGGGTTCAATTCCCAGGGGGCCTAAAAAGGCCACTTTTGCAGAATCATAATAGGATAACAATATGAATCATATTAAAAATCGTAAAATGGTCACAACCTGACAATTCATAATATGATCTGTGTGCAATTCATAATATGATCTGTGTGCAATTCATAATATGATCTGTGTGCAATTCATATCACAATTAAATAACATTTAAACTGTAGAAATAAAAAATAAAAAACAAGTTTGATTAATAAAAACTGTAATAAAAAAATTACCGATAAAATTACGGTTTTTATTTTTTCCTGCGGCAATGTTTACACCAAATATGAAATGAAATTGTACGAAAATTAGAGGAATATTTTCCTAAAAAAATCTAATTAGTCCGTCAGTTAGATTATCATAAAATATTGAACCCGTATTTTTTCTTTTGTCAATTATATAAAAGATGATGAAGATATCGCCCATTAAAGTTCCGCGTGACGTCACTTACCGTAAAGTGACGTCAGGACCCCCCACTCCAAAATTTTGACGCGCTTTTTCTTTGTCATTTTTTGTTTGATTGACAAAAGAAAAAATACGTGTCCATTATTTTTTGATAATCTAACTGACGGACTAAATATAATTATTATTTTTTTACCCAGGCAACTACCCTATTGCTAATGATTTGCTGGGAATTCAGGAAATGAATAGATTTTAGAGGTATTGCTTAAAGTTGCGTTTTTAGGCCCCCAGCAGTCCCACTTACGAACAATGGAGCAACGAGGAAGTCCTTAGTTATGTAAGTTTTATTTCATCATCATCATTTTTTTAAGGTGGGAAATCATCTAATGACCTCTCCCGCTCTGGGCTGAGCGGAAGGGCGTGTCAGACTTTTACTGACTAAAACCCACCCGTGTTCCTTCAGTTGCCTATGCCAGGGGCTACGGTATCTCTTTGAGGCGCGCGTGGAACACAATGCGCCGTCGAGCCGGGCCTGGTCCTTACCGGGCGGCGAGCTGCCTATTGCTCGCCGCCCGCAAGCCCGCGCCTACGGTGGCCGGGAGTCGGCTGATGACTCCCGTCCAGGGCGTCTCCTGCGGCGGCTAGGCGCGTGAGGGCGCAAAGATTGCCTTTCCCTCACGCGCTCCGCCTCCTCCTTCGCGAGCATTACTGCTTCGCAGAAGGAGGTGACGGCCTCTCATTCACTCTCGCTCCGTACCATGGCCTGGACCAGGGCCGGACGCGAGAGATCAGCACCGCCGATCGCCCCGAGGACACAGCGGTGCTCCGCCCAAGCCGGGCAGACCTCCGCCGTATGCTCCACCGTGTCCTCCGGGGAATCCACACAGTGGTGACACCCTGGCGTTTCCTCCCGCCTTATCCTGAACAGGAACCCCCCCTAGGCCCCCCCTAGGCCCCCTGGCATAGTGTTATTGGGTTTTTCTACCTAGAATGTCTTAGTAGCAGCCTGGAGTCTGGATTACTGCCCGGTTGTAATAGGCTCGCCTCCTATAACATGGGACTTAAAACATAACTGGCAAAATTTATATACAAAAAATTTTATTTGTTTCAAATTGACGTTATTTCAAGTTAAACCAATATCAACTTTATTTTAATTGTGATTAAGTTGATTTCAGAATGACTAGCACTATTGAAAAAGTTATAAAATTGTTTGAAGTTGTAGCGTAAACTGAACTTTATTGTGTAGGATTTAAAGTTATTTTTCCATAAACTCATATTTGTTTACATTTTTGGCGAATATGTCGCGATATTAGATTAGATGTACTATTTACTGCACCTCTGGTTAACCCTTGGGAATCAAAGGCGTGATGTTATGTTATGTTATAACTGAAGACTTCACAGAGTGTCATTTTGTAGATTGTCGTCCATATATCTATGTATGTATAGAAAGCTGGATAGATCGAAATCGGGTATCGCTTAAAACCAGGGAGGAAGGGAATCAATGGGCTTTTGCACAGTAGGTAGTGGTATATTACCGACAGAAAGATATATCTATTGGTTTTCCTCTCTCGTAGGGCTGCCATTGAAAGTCATACGAGTGTGAGTGAGGCTGCAAGCTTTTAGAGGGTGGAAATTGTGGATAAGTGTTGTAGAGGTGTGAGGAACAGGGAGTAAAGTTCACTCATCCTCCATGTCAAAGGAAGGATCCTCCGACCGGACGTTGTTGGTTGGGTGTTGCGTCTGGTGGGCTACTGCCCGACGATTGGTGTCGGGACGTTGTACATGCTATTTGCGCGGTAAACTCTGCTTACGCAATGTAGGATTTTGCATGACGTCAGTGTGATGCGTAGTTCGCATGTAGCGTTATAGATACTGCCAGAGTGTTATTAGGAAAAAATAATGAACAAAATTAAGATTTCCCAAAGGAAAAAGACACACATCCAATTTTAAATCAAACCTCGTCTTCCCTCATTTTAAATGCATAGAAACTCAACCCGAAATTGCGTGTTTGTTCACACGAACTTTCATACAGACGCGAACATAATTATAATAACATGTATCCACATTATTATTTAGAACAAACAATGTCATTTAAAACTTTATACTATGGAGGCTTTATTAATATCCGAAACTATAAGGTTATCATCAAAAGTTTCGTGCCTTCAACGTTAGACGCAAATTGCTGAAACTCATGCAAAAAGGTTCAACAACCCTGATACCGCTTGCCAAATTGAAAATGTCACATGCCTAAACATCGCGTTTGTTGATTATAAATTATAGTTCAGAATCGGAAATCAATACGTTCTCGATAATCTTTATGAACTGTGCTGTGTGTACCTGTGCTGTCTGTGTGCTCCTGGATAGTTTGTTGCGCCACTTCTTCCCAACGAAAGCACTAGGAAGTGGTGAAAGCCGGGCGTTTTGGGGGATTGTCTTATGTAATTTTGACGTTTGAAAAGTACTGATTCTTAACCTAATCTAATATCGCGACATATTCATGTAAACAAATATGAGTTAATGGAAAAATAACTTTAATTCCTACACAATAAAGTTAGTTATAAACATCACCTCTGTACCTATTTTTCTGTTCTGTTTTTCATTGTCTGTTTATATATGTGTGTACAGAAATGGTAAATAAATAAATAAATAAATAAAGTTTAGTTTACGCTACAACTTCAAACATTTTAATAACTTTTTCATTGTGCTAGTCACTCTGAAATCCACTTAATTACCATAATAATAAAGTTGATATTTGTTTAACTTGAGAAATAACGCCAGTTTGAAACATATATAAAATTTTAATACTATTTGAATACATTTTAATATAATTTGAATACTATGTTTAAAAAAAAATCAAAAGTCATTGATTAGGTTTTTCCTTTTTGAAACATAGTGTCTGTCAGATTATTTTAACATACTACAACTTAGCCTTGATGTCCAAACTGTGTTGTTCTTATGATACCTACTACAACTTTAAGGATATGGTTTTGACTTACGTTACTTTTTATTTACTCATCATCATCAGCTCATTAAACGTCCCACTATTATATAGTGGACACAGACCTGCCTTGGGACGAATTTCACCAATGTCTATTACCAGGGGCCCAGTGACGATTCGATCGACGACAATGGGAGCAATGGTGGCACAGTGGTACTTACGAGATTGTAGGTCATCGGTTCAAACCCAGACAGGCGCTTTACTTTATGTAAATAATTTCATCACCACTGCTCTCAAAACGGCGAAGGAAAACATCATGAGGAAACCGGTATGTCCTAGAACCAAAAATTTGAAGACATGTGACATCTACCAACCCGCACTGGGCCCGCGTGGAATATTACAGCCCTTTCCCTCTCGAAGAGAGGAAGCCTGTGTCCCAGCAGTGGGAACATTATAGGCTGATTGACTGTCGTCAGCTAAGGCTGGTTGAGGCAGGTTGGTTGGTTAGTGACGATTGGCATACATTAAACACACCACTAACACTACTCTGACATTCAAGATCCAACTACAATCAATGTCATTTCATGCCTCGTGAAAAAGTAAACGAATTTTCCGTAGATATGCCACTTTAGTATCCGCTGGGCGTTATCCGAAGCTAAAGATATCTTTTATTTTTCTTCGCCTCTGACCCTATTTCCCTTAAATAATATAACATAGGCAATGAATACAGAATTTTTCTCGTCGGGGCGAGATATTCAATAATCTTATACGTGTACAAACGATAGGGAAGACTATGTTTAATTTTCTTTGTTATTTTCGAGAAATGATGAATAAATGCTACAGACTGAAAGATAACAATTAAATTAGTTTTGAAGCACCTGTTTAATTACCTAACCTGGTAAACTTTTGCCGTTCTATTCTGTAAAATCTCACCATGGAAACTTTGGTGAAGTGATCTGTCATTTTACCTGCTGGTCCATTCTGTAAAAATCTCTTCGTGAAAACTAAGGTGTAGTGAGCCCTAAACAGTGTCAATTCCTAGCATCAGGTGAAATTACACCTCACGTGCTTTATACTCACGTCAACTAAGTTTTTAGGGTGAGATGTTTACAGAACGGACAGGCTGATGCGAGGGATTGACATATGAGTTCAAGCTCCCTTCACCTATGTTTTCACGGTGAAATTTTACAGAATATACCGGCAGGAGTTTACCGTGTTACGTAATTAGACTAGTGTTTGAAAATGAATTTAATTCCGATCTATTCTGTAACAGCCTTAGCATTGAGATGGCTATCCACAGCGCCCTATGTTTCAAAACAAATACGTGTTTTGAAACATAGGACGTAGTGGATGAGTTTAATTGTCATAATGAAAGCTATTGCCATTAGGGGTATACGCATTAAGCCTGCCGGTCTCAATGTAGTCGCTAGAATATTATGCTCATAAATTATATAGTACTAGACCTACAAAATGTCACAAGAGAACAGTTTCCTAAATTCGCAAGGCAATTCAAACGGACCGAGGAATCTAAGCAATGTTAATGGGGCCAAGAAAACACGTTTGCAATAAATATCGTGGCAGGATGCTAGCACAATGTCTATCTAGTAGACTATGGTTTCCTTTCCTTTGTATTTACGACTTACGCAGTGTGATGAATGATGTAGGAGACGTTGGGAGGATTTTGTCTTGATCGAAAGGAGACTAACACTACCACCAAGGTAAGACGCGAAAGTGTTAGCTAGACTTTCCAACAAATTGAATGGCAATAAAAAGAGGTGTGCGGAAAAATATGGGCAGAACTTTATTTATTTATGTACAGACGCTGGCACATCCAGCTACTACAATCTGTCCAATCTATTGAATAGATTTTCAACTTTATCGCTAAAGCATTAGGTTCAAGGTTGATTGGGAAAATTTGACAGTTTCGGGTAGCTTGATGTGCTGCCGATCGATTCTGTAAAAATAACACCGTGAAAAGTTAGGTGAAGTGAGTTTAGATTGAGCTATCAATAGTGCAATCACTAGCATTAGTTGGAATGACAGCTCACTCCACACTCACTTCACCTAAGTTTTCACAACTTTTCACGGTGAGATGGTTACAGAATCGCACTGCTGGCGTCTGTGCACACAGTAAACTACATAGGGGTAGGACATAATTATGACTTGAGTAAAAAAGTACTGCTTATTTCTTAAGAGATTTTTTCAAGCAGACCTGCGAAAGGAGAAGTTGAAAAGAATTGTAGACAATAGTGTGTGAGAACAAGAAGAGAAAAATATGAATATGTGAAATCTACAACTAAAATCGCGGCGGTAACGATTAGAGGGAAAAATAACTTTAATACTTAAAACCTGTCAGAAATAGGCAGCCGAACAGACCACTAAAAAAAATTCAGTTAGTACGTTTTTGGCATTCCAACCATACAAAAATCCCTACAAAAACCTCCAATATCGGAAGGAACTACTTCCACACAACACCAACAAAAACTGACCACAACTAAAACCCAGCACACACGATCGCAGATATGGGTCAAACCGTAGTCAATACACAGAATTTATGTTGGCACCATAACTTTCGTTACATCCGCGCGATTCGGCTGATTAACTGCGCGTATTAGGGTTGTATCCGGAACTGTGGGTTCAGATTACCGCGCATTCAATGGGAACGCCCCCTAATAGTGCGGTATCGATATCGATACAGTTTTTCGCAGATGGCTTAAGCTGATAAAGGCTTACTGGTTTTTATAGCAAATGGGAGATGGTTTGGGACGAATGTGTGATAACAATCACCATTATTCCCCACAATGTCCTTTTCCATGTTTCATTCAAAGGGAATTCTTAAGGGTCCAGTTTAAAACCAGCGTTAGGCACTAGTTGTCTGGCATTTTTGCTAAACTGGGCCTTTTTGGCGCAGTCGTGAGGCACACTTTCCTGCTAATGTCTTACATCGAACTTTACACTTTTTTATTTGTTTTTATCTGATGTATGTCTCTGGTGTACTGTGTGTCGTTTAGTCTGTGCTAAATAAATGTATTTTCGTCCTTTCTTTAAGACTTTCATTGGCAAATTACAAGTTTTTCTCAGGTCTTAATCGTAGAAACTTCTTCGGTTCTACACTTTAAATGACCCAGCATAATGTGTGCATGCTATCGCTAATTATATTTAAAAGTGTCTTAGCAAGTAATATAACAGGAATATTTAAAGAAAAACTACATAAGTTCTGTGAAAACAGATGACGGACTATATTTTTCTTGAAACAGAAACAAGACTATATTCCATAGAGTTTTGCAATAACGATGATTTATTTGGTGTTGCCACACTATGAGAGACTTTCTAACAGCAAGTACGATATTTTTTAAAAGCATGAAGAAAGGGTATCCATGGCTTTCCTTACATTTCATGTAGTTACTTTGAAAGGCAATGAACAGAAAGGAACAGGGGGCGTAAAATACAATTTATCACTGGTTTAAATGATGAAAGAAATGTCGTAAAGAAACGCTCACATTCACGTCATAAAATCTAACGAATTTAATGTTCTGGAAGCGTTGATAGATAGAGCCACTTGTCACTGAAGGCATTTCGTTTTGGGATGCGGTGAGCTCCAAACATTTGATACAGTAACTGAAATTCAGCTTGGATGTGTTCATTTGACTTTTGAGTTTCATCATCATTATTTACAGGCATGTTCATCATCATCATTTTAGCCAAAAGATGTCCTCAGCCTGACGTTATAACCTCCCCCAAGAAACTCTACAGTCATGTCAAACGTATTCGAAATAATAAATCTCCAATTATTTTCATTGAAACGATAGAAAAATGGAGAGCAGGCGTGGCCCAGTGGTAATGGCCGCGACTAACGAGTCTTAAGGTCGTAAGTTCGAACCCAAACAGGCGTTTTACTTTGTGTAAATTATTTCACCACCACTACTCTCAAAACGGTAATGGAAAACATCGTGAGAAAACCAGCATGTCCTAGAACCAAAAATCCGAAGACATGTGACATCTACCAACCCCCACTGGGCCCGCGTGGTAGATTATAGCCCACTCCCTCTTGAAGAGAGGAGGCCTGTGTCCCAGCAGTGGGAAAAATATAGGCTGACTATGATGATAGATAATCGAATCTAAACATAAATCGAATAGAATAGATAAGAGAGATACTTTTTATTATGTACCTACACCATTAAAATAACAGATATAAATTTAACATTTTTACAAGATGTAGCACAATGGGCGGTCTTATCACTGAAAGCGATGTTTTAAAGACAACTGTAGCGGTATCTACAACGCCACATGCGAACAACGCGTCATACTGACGTCACGCAAATCCTGCATCTTGCAAGCACAGTTTACCACGCAATTAGCATAGATACAATTTCCCAACATCAATCGTTGGGCAGTTGCCCGCCAGACACAACACCCGTCTGGTCGGAGGATCCTCCCTTTTCTATAGAGTATGAGTGAACTTTACACCCTGTTACTCATACCTCTATACAACCTTTGCATGGATTAAGGGAGAAGAAGAGACCAATACTGAAGGTAGCCTAACAACGAAGATCTAGAGTGTATTCGTCCAGTAAATGACCAGGATCGGATCTCCTTTTGCCCAGCAATATAAAAGAACGTATGAGTTTGAGTACTGGAAACTTTATCTTTTCATAGCTAAAGCTTAGTACAGACGCCAGCAGGTCCAGCTACCCGAAACTGTAAAATTTTCCCATTCAACCTTGAACCTAATGGTATAGCGATAAAGTCGAAAATCTAATAAAGAAATTTGACAGATTGTAGCACGTTATGTAGCACAAACAGAACCAGTAAATAGTCCTTTACTATTTTCTCTTGTAAGCATATACATCTAAACGGGCAGTAAGGCTAAAGCTCTAGATTAAACTCTCTCTCTTAGCCCGTCATAAAACACACGACATTTTCAGTGTAATATCACCTACATACAAGTATTTACTCATGCAGCCAGGTAAAAAGAAATAGAATTTCATTTCTGTGTCGCCTGAAGACAAATGTACACGCGGACGTACGACAATAACGTTGGGGACTGTTTGTTTGTATGTATGTATTTGTGTTATACAGGATTGTAGGTATGTACACATTTCAGGTGTTGATATACATATCATAAGGTGTTTTATTCCCAGTTTCCATAGATCTACGTGCTTGGTGGTAGATATATTTTATAGGTTTTATGTCAAATTCAGAAGAACAGTGATGGCTCAGTGGTAGCGGCCTCGACTTACTAGTTGCAGGTCGTGAGTTCGAACTCTTTACTTTGTGTTGTAGCGGTATCTACAACGCCACATGCGAACAACGCGTCATACTGACGACACGCAAATCCTGCATCTCGCAAGCAGAGTTTACCGCGCAATTAGCATACATACAAACTTCCCGACATCGGTCGTGGGGCAGTTGCGCGCCAGACATAACACCCATCTGGTTGGAGGATCCTCCCTTAAAACAATAAGAAATGGTTGACATGCGTCACATCCACGCAAAACGGCTATCGCTCAGCATTATGCTGCGACCCTATGCAAGACAGAGCCCCAGCGCTGGTTTTCAGCGACAGCCGGCGCCGATGTAATGACGTCGTCCGGTGCAGCAAACAATTATTCATCAACAAATATAAAACGATTATTTTTATTTTTAAAGTAAACAGTTATTAGGACGCTGTACTGGTACAGAGTACATAAAGCAAAATAATACAATCTAATTTAAGTGTGATAGAAGCAAACAGGAATATAAAAAAAGAAACAAAAATGAGGATATACATGCTAAGAGAATATCATCCTCAATAAACGTTTTACGCTTTATGTAGTGGCGCATTTCCGAAGCGTCCTATTTGACGTACGCGCACCCAACATGCACCAAAGAAATTATGATGTAAGGAATTACAAAATGGCCAATGATGTAATGTGTTATGCAAAAGTTATGTGTCAGTGCTTTAAGCGTTTGTGAGTGAATTTCAAAGATGAAAGATGAGATGGACCCGATAAAAAGACGAAACCATGCATACTGGAGGGTGACCCGACATGCCACACACTGTACAAGGAGCTTTGGCACAGAGTACATTTATAAATACTTACTAGCTTTGGAGAAAAACAGGAACTACAGGAAGGCATGAAAAATATGAAAGGTACAAAATAGAACAACACACATTAGGGTTTTTATCTGGAATTTCTCAATAGCAGCCCGGAGGCTTTGTGGCCGGTTAATGGCAATAGGCTCGTCACCTATTACTTTATTTACATTACAATCTAGCCTATTAGCTAATAAGTAATTTTAATATAACTTAAACTGCTAAGTAACTATATAATTAATAAATCGTCCAATAACGTCTTTCTTATTAACTATAAGTTATGGGGAAGACACTTGTTTCACGTGTTCTTTATAAGATTCAGCACTTGCACTACAGTTTGAGTTCACTTACACTGCACTAAACTAACTCAAAAGGTTTTACCCTTTTTAGTCTTCGCACTAATTCAGTGTTGTCAAGGAGTTGGATTGCCTCGAAATTCACGTGATGATGAAGTCTTCAAGTTCATCCGCTTCTGCATATTTTCGTATAGCTATGTTTACGACATCCATCTTGAGGACCCGGTGAAGGTCGCTGTTTCTAATGTGTCCCTATTACATGGGACTTAAACATAACTAGCGAAATGTGGGTGTACTATAGGCACCCCTCTGCCTCACCCTTCCCTTCAGGATTACAAGGCAATGTATGAAAATTTATTATCTCCCAGATACATTCTAGTTAGCGAGTAATTGAGGTTTACTGTAATTACCTTCACAACCATAAAGGAAACAAAACTCGTCATTACTTTTCGAAAATTGATAATGTGCATAAGTAAGTACATACATTCATTTCTCTCGCATATACTTCGGGCTTTCAATCTGTCGGCTCGTACTGAACGAACAAATTAAAATCAGATGATTAATAACTGTGATGTGTGTGCGAGCCATTTCATTACCAACATGTTACGTCACTGTAGTCCATATTAATGTTTATTTTACCCAGTAGGTAACATGACGACATTATCAAGCAATACATTTCCAGTTTTAGTTGACCTCGCATTGTATAGGCTTTTTGTGCATTGAGAAATCAGCTTATGCTGGAAATGTATACTTGATATGTCGTCGTGCGTACATTATCTGTGTTCTTATTTAAATGGCTAGTTTGTGTTTTCTTCTACACATTTTATTTTATAACTGTTTAAATAATTTAAGGTAAGATTGGAAGATAGCTAAGTAAAGGTAGGTAGGTATTTTATTTTTTCTCTTTCTCAGTTTTAATCATGGTCTGACAGTTTGAATAATTTATGCGGCCTACTCAAATGTCCTTTCTTTGGTATTGTTCGCCGAGTCGTTGAGCTCCTTAAGTTCTGAGTTGAGCTACACGACTACTGATATTAATCAGTAGTTGGTGTGGTACCTGTCCAGTCAGTGCAAGTATTTGCTTTATTTACGAAATTACTTTTATTTTGGTGGTCATTCGATTCAACTAACATCAAAGGCATCGCGATTTTGAACCTTATTTGCTGCCGCGATGCGCTATTAATTACCTGCTTTTTACCGCTCCTTAATGTTACTTTAATTTGTTTTTTTTAAGTTTTGGCTTATGAACACTCATGGACCATAGTTCCCCGTACCATGGTAGGCATTTGATTGCCAAGGCGTTTCTTAATTGTACTTTTGATAAATGGCTGGCATTGTTACTAGCAAAACTTTTCCTATAAACTAGTTTTATCGAAGCATCTTTTCTGGCTGTGTTCTCCGCTTTTTCACATGGGCAAAAACTAAAACATTTGCTTTTATGTAATATTTTACCAAAACCACTTATACGGGAAACTTCCCAGTATTTAGCTTACCCTCATTCAGAGTTCAGAGCAGAGGTGGCCTAGTGATAACGGCCCTGACTTACGAGTCGGGACTTACGGTCGTGGGTTCGAACCCCGGCAGGCGTTTTACTTTGTGTAAATAATTTCATCACGACTGCTTTCAAAACGGTGAAGAAAAATATAGTGAGGATACCGGCATATCCTAGAACCAAAAATTCGTAGACATATAACATCTACCAACCCGCACTGGATCCGCGTAGTAGATTACAGCTCACTCCTGCTCGAAGAGAGGAGGCCTGTGTCCCAGCAGTGGGAACATTATAGGCTGATTATAATCTGTTCTGGCTGTGTATTCCACCTTTTCACTTGAAGAAATACCAGACCAATGGCTTTACCACTTATACTGAAAACTTGCGGATATTTTTCTTTCCCCTAGTTCAAATTTCAACAGCTCCAATTTCCGCAAAACGACAAAATACTTTCTGCAAAGCCTTTAAAATATAATCCGATACCTTTGCAAACCCCGTAAAACATTTTTCCTAGTTACTGTGCAAAATCTTTCGGATTTATAGTCACTTAATATTTGTGAGCCTTCCTCCCTTTGTAGGCACCGGTTGAAATCAAGGTACGCGTATAAAATATTAATTTGCGTCCAGGATCGCAGAAACAAAAGATGGGCAGATAAAATATTTGGAGAACCTAAATAGGTACGGTCACCAAAGTCCTCCAAAATAGGTACGGTCACCAAAGTCCTCCAAAATAGGTACGGTCTCCTTAGGTGGTTCTTTGGAGTCCATTTGTCAAATTAAATTTCATTCGAAAATGTCTATCAGTTTCTTGCTAAACTTCAACTTATACCGACACTTAACACACCGACACTTATCTGATAGATGTTTTCGAATAAAATTTAATTTGATGTATAAGTTGAAGTTTAGTAAGAAACTGATAGATGTTTTCGAATGAAATTTAATTTGATAAATGGACTGTTTGTTTTCTATTAATTAAATTAAATTTTATTCGAAAACATTCATCGGTTTCTTGCTAAACTTTAACTATATCCGACGACCCTCGTTACTTAACTCTTTTGGTGACTGTACGTACTGTGAATATGTGAGCTTTTTTTCTTTTTCATGGACGGTACTGTTTTTATTTAATTACTGTTGGGCTGGCTGGTAGGTAATTCAATATAGTGAGGGCCAGAGGAGGGTATTTATAATATTGAAAGCTTTTAAGGGTTTTTTAAGTGGATAGTCAAGAGTAGAGTTTCAAAGTGAGGTTTTATAGTAAAACCGCCACTTGATAAAATCCCTAAATAACCGTGATATTTAGCGGATCCAATGTCAGGTGTATTTTTTTACTGTTTTCAATACCGTTACCCAATCCCATTAGGCACTCTCTTATTAAATGAATGTCGGGACAAAGTACCAACATGTTAGACACATTCTACCGAAGTCAAATAGGTAGGTAACATAACTCATAACTGCGCTGAAATATGTGTAATATCAAAATTTTAAAAAGAAATATGTTTGTGTTCTTTTTATGCGTCATTTTTTCCGCAAATAAATATATTTTCTTTCTTTTTTTTTTTTTCACTTTTCATCAGAAACATCATTAGATGTATCGTCTCACTTTCTGTCTGTCCGCTACTGCGTTTTTCATTTGAAAAACATGCTGCATTTTAAGCATTATTGTTTTTATCTAATCTATGTCTTATCAATACATAATATAAATCAAAGTCGCTTTTCATGTCTGTCTGTGTGACTAAGCGGTCACACAGACTGGCATGAAACTAAACTACACAATGGATTTTGATGTTGGTTTCACTATCATTCACATATTCCGAAATGTTTATATTATGTGTAATACATTCAAATTCTACTTAAATATAATAAAGAAATTTCGATGTTTTGTCAAGTTGGAATCACCAAGCAGACCAGGGGCGGGTCGCTAGTAATTCATAACATTGTTTTCCAGCGAAGTTGTATTTAAGGTACTAGCAGTGTCCCGCGGTTTCATCCGCACAAGTTTCGTCCCGTAGGAATATCGGGATAAAAAATATCCTATAATTATGTTAATCCTGATAAAAACTAATGTGTGCCTAATTTCATCCAAATCCGTTTATGAAGTTTTTGCGTGAAAGAGCAACAAACATCCATCCATCCTCACAAACTTTCGCTTTTTTAATATTAGTAGGATTATATACGCTATTTAAATTAAACTTTCAAAGAACGATTTTTCTTAAAAACAGCCTTCGTACATCTCAGTCATGACCCGACCAGACAGTAGCTTCCGTCCGACAAATGCGCGAGTGATGATTATTTAATTCAGGCATGTTTACGTTACAAACCAGGGTAAGCAGGTAGGGGCCTTGAACTTGTCTAGGTACAGTCACGAGCACTAATATGCACAATTTGCAACATTTAAAGGGGATTTATTTTGTACTAGCTGCGCCCCGCGGATTCACCCGCATAAGTTTCGATCGAGTACCTAACAAACATCCATCCATCCATCCTTACAAAGTTTCGCATTTATAATATTAGTAGGATTAGTAGTAGGATATTTATTTTTTCTCTTTAATTGGCATTGGTCTTTGTTGCTATTTATTATTAATTAATTTGTATTATGTAATGTGTCATTATTAATAATTATTTTTTTATTGTCCAGGCTTATATTTATTTTATTTTGTGGTCGGCTTGGCTGGCTCCATTACTTAATAACAAACATACGCCCTCTGGCATAACATAATGCACTCTTTATTATCTTTATATACCATTATTATTGTACCTATGTTCAACAAATGAATAAATGATAAATGATTTTATTTTGTAGGTAGGTTTGTACAAACACTTTTACACGTCAATCTAAAACTAGATGAGGTCGGCGTTTCCTATCTGACTAGTCTGAGAAGAAAGGCCGAAACAAACTCAGAGGTCACAGTCTCTTTTAAAGTCCAGACATAATCTTGGTCTGCTCATATGAAGATCGATGTCTGAGATCTATGTAGATCGATGTCTGAGATGGTCTTTAGAGGAAAGAACCACACAGATTGAGAGGAGGTGTCCAGTCAGTGCATGCATTCGTCAGAAATCGTGCAGCTCAAAACTTAAGGAGTTCAATGACTAGACTAAATGACTTATGATATCGTCGTGAAAAAACGATTGCTTCTTTGACAAAAAATCTATTTCATAATACAGAAGGGTTCCAAAATGTGTATACATTACTGCTTGTCATAGGACCTGTTTGTTTCACCAACAGAATACGTCATAGATAGCCATAATTCTCCCGTAAATACTTTTAGAGTGGAGTCGTAATTCATGTTTTTTGAGAAAAATATTAAGTTGCGGTAGGGTTTTAGTCATAACAACTTTCATGAGAAAAATATCTTATTATTTGACCTTTACTCGTGTGACAAATGATGCCTCAAGAAAATCAGGGAAAATCTATCATATGTGAGGAACACCCATCCGAAAATAAGGTTGTCAGTAGGACGCTAGCTAGGTAAATATATCGATAAACACTGATACCATGTTGATGAAATAATACAGTTATTTCGTCGTTTAAAGTAAATCTTTTTAAAAGCAAGTAAATAATCAATTTCATTTATAGTATGAAGCGCTTAAATCGTCCGACATCTTACCACCCTAAATCCCATAAAAATAAATTACCACAAACTTACCGATACCTACACCAGTTCTTCAAGTACTCAATTCCACGTCCCCTCATTCCTTTAACCATCAGCGCCTCTCCCGCCCCCTTCCACCCCCTTAAGAATCCGTTAATACCAAAGAGTTCTAATTCAGGATCACTGGCTTACCTACTCTGATGGATTCGAATGTGAAATGATTGCTTCAGTTTAATGCAACTGTAGGGGGTTGGAGATGGCATTTCAGATCCGTTGGTGGGTTTTCCTCATTTGTTTAAATAGTGAATGAATAAAAGTTTGTTCCTAGTTTTTTTTGCTAGATATTTTTGTTTGTATTATAATATTGTGTTTGATAAAACAATCAATGAATCAGTTGTCTGCCAAGCATTTTCCAAGTTAGTTGAAGTCGGATTCCAGTCTAACCGGATGCAGCTGAATACCTGTATATGACATGGAGCGACTGCCTATGTGACCTCCACAACCCAGTTACTGGGTAACACGATGTGAAGGTTGTCCTTTCTGCAGCCCACTAAGGTACGAAGTCTATTTAAGGTTTTCCAAGTGGGCCACGGTAACTTATGCCCGAATAGGAAGCTCTTTGATGTATCAATAAATAAATCGGGAGGTTTAAACAGTTCTTGCCAAAGATCACATCTTTCTGTGGAGGAGTTGCCATCGGGTGGATTTACGCTCCCAATATATGTTTTGCGGGTTTAAAGCCTCTGTGGCACTGGATTAAAGTTGTGCATTGGGTGGCGTGGGTCATCCTGTAGCTTCCTCCTTGCGGCTGGCTGTCCTGTGAAGTAAATATAAATGAGTCTTATGAATCTTATAATGAATACATGTCTAATGAAGACATGTCACGAATACATGTCTATAACTACAAACTCAGGTATTTTATATTCAAGAAAGAGTGCCGATTCTATTAACCTATTTATATTTTGTGAGATACGGCTATATTACCATTAAAATAAACATAACCACATACATATTTACAAGCATTGGGGGCGTTTTATGACATCTGATGTAATAAGAACTGTCAATCTCAATATATTGACTGGTATTGAGTCCCATCGCATATAGGCACCCGCTCATATTCACCATTATTTTTATATCAGGGGAAAATGTACCAAAGATTCAGAGAAATACGTTTCAAAGTTGGGTAGAAGTTGTGCGAAAATTAAGTATGTATATATTTCAGGTTGCTATGTGCTATATAGAGTGGCAGGGACATCGACGCGCAACCCGTTACTATGGGTACAGCACATGATTCTAGATACCCTAGTGTTGAAATATTATTACGTCAGATATTAAAAGAAAAAAATCCTGTTCCATTCATTTTGATCGCATAAATATTGTATTTTGCTATGGAACAGTTCATTTTTATTCCGATAACCGGCAAAGTTTCTCCACTAGGGGTCTAAATTGGGTAGCGAGATCGTCCGAAAGGGTTACCGCTACCCTGGAACATAAAGGGCTAAGGAAGGAACACGGGTGGGTTTTAGTCAGTAAGAGTCTGACACTCCCTTCCGCTCCACCCAGAGCGGGAGGGGTCATTTGATGATTAGGGGTCTAAATTCAAGTGTTGAATTCATGGTGACAGTTTACACGTCAATGTCTCTACCAACCTGTATACAGTACTATAATGGGCATAAATATGTTTACCTCTGTAAATATTAACTTCCCTAATATTTAGTAAATGAGTGCTAATTTTGGTTGAAGAATAAACTTGATAAAGCGCCTACCGTCTTAGCACTTAAAACGCCACAGCGTTCCGCCCGTAAAGGAAACTGCTTCAGTCTGAGAACACTACACACGAATCCTAAGTGATAGGTTGGCAAGTTGGCTGACGGCCCTCCTGATAGAAAGTGGTTACCTCTTTCATAAGACACCTGTAACACCAGGGCTCTTTTTAATGTAACTTACAATGCGACATCGTCATCTGCCTGGCCTTGTCCCAAGTATGTTGGAGTCGGCTTCCAGTCTAACCGGATGCAGCTGAATACCAGTATTTTACATGGAGCGCTTGCCTATCTGACCTCCACAACCAAGTTACAGGGTAATACCCCTTGGTATATGGATACGACTGGATACGACTGGTTGTCAGAATTTCGGGCTTCTGACGACCCGTAATGACTGTCAAAGATGCACGAATAACAGCTGGGACCAATGGCTTAATGTGCTTTGCGAGGCACGGAGGGGTCTGGGTATGTAAAGACGGTCACCCATCCACGGACCAACCGCGCGTAGCTTAACCTGATCGATCGACCCGTGCGGCTGTTAGTACTTAGCCACAACTTACAATGTTACAACTTACAATGCGACATATTTATCAACAAATACATCATTTATTATTTAACATTTTAACAACAACAATTTTTTTTTGTTTCATGTTTTTTTTGTGCTATGTATTTTTGTGGTTTACAATAAAGTATATATAAATAAATAAATAACAGGGCTGTTTAATAAAATATTAACCTATGTATGTTGAAACTTACACAATTTTCGGATTGTCATCTGTTACCTACTCGTATCACCTGTCGGTTTTATTAAAAGCCCCAGTGTTACATTGCACTCGTATTGCTGATCTTAAACCCTACCCACATGGTACATGACTTTTTATCACGCTTTTATTAGTTTCACTTGTAACTAGCTAACAAATAATGTAATAAAATCGTAGAAGTAAATTTTAACCTACTTTTAATTGTCGTATCGAAATGAAACTTTGTGAACTTTGAACTTTTGTATGTGTAGTTCGGATGACACATCTATAATTTGGTATCTTGGAGCTGATCTGATGATGGAGCCTTCTCAACTCTTGATTGATGAGTCCAATATATCGCACTTGGTGTCGAGGGTCTGATGATGAAGCCTGGAGCTGCATAGTGAAACTCTTTAGGGGCTACTTGTAAACCCCTTGAATTTACTAGCAATGAGGGTTTATTCATAGAATTATAATCATAAAAGTCATCAATACAACTCTCTAAGTTCATATTACATATTAAATGCCTATTTCATGAAATCTAAACATTAGAGTCCAATTCTAACTGTTGTATTACTGATTCTAATAATTACAATTTTGTAAAGTCATATTTGCTACAGCTGCGAATCACATTTAGATCAACATACAACCTAATTATGACCTGCAAATCGCATAATTTGAAATTTGCGATTTTTAGACACACTTTTGGCTTAATAGAATGGAATGTTTTGTGTCCCCATTCAGAAGCCGAATGTTAGTGAGAACGTTGGAGTACCTAAATTGAAAAGTCGTATAGCGTTATTGGACTAAATAAGACTCGAAAAATAACATGTCCCCCACGCAAAAACGTGACCCTACAATATTCAATTTCCTATATTTCGGCACTAAAATTCGCAAGCAACACAAACATTAATGCGTCACGGATCTTAACTTAGTAATTAATATCAAAATTAAATAATGTTTCGCTCATTCCCTCGCCACCAAATAAACCCAAAATCAACGCAGTATTTCTAAGAAAATTTAATAAATTCAACTTCTGACGCTATCTCAATTTCAGTTTAGAAGGTGAAGAGTTTCCTAATTTATGTAGATTGTTAGCACTTTCCACGGTATAAGGTGAGCTGAAATAGAAAATAATTTTCTTTAATATCCTTTAAGGAAATGGAGCGAATATTTCTTTGAAAACATACCAATCAGTGCTATTCTTTTCTCTGCGTATTTTCACACCCGGAGTCTGTCTGTTCGAACTCATTTAGCTAGAAAGACTTCAGATACCTAAAGTAGATATTATAACGGGTGTAAAATACACTAAACATAGTTGAAAGTCAACGGTACTCCCCGTCATTGTAATCATGTTTTTTTTTACTGGACCATACCTGGGAACCTTCTGGTTACGGAGATATTGAAGGACAAAATTCCAACTTTTACTGACTTTTTTTACGAAAACCAGTTTTTAATGTTATAACACCACTTTAAATACCTCCAAGATACCCGTACCGTGGCATATGCACCCATAAGCACAATGTTTAGCGTGTGCACTACCGCAAACAGCAAATTACACTAAAAATAAAAGTCGTATTCCAACAATTATTTTTACGCAACTTAGTTTATGTACAGAATACGTAGTTGACGGCTATGTAATGTGTCTTTTTACATCCTATTCATAAGTTGAGACGGAAGTTTTAATACCATCATATCATCATCACCCACAGCTCGACTTCACCCACAGCCCGACTTCACCCACAGCCCGACTTCACCCACAGCCCGACTTCACCCACAGCCCGACTTCACCCACAGCCCGACTTCACCCACAGCCCGACTTCACCCATAGCCCGACTTCACCGACAGCCCGACTTCACCCACAGCCCGACTTCACCCATGGCTGAGCATAGGCCTCTCTTTTCATGTGCCAGTCCCCACGCTCCTATGCCAGCCTCATCTAGGTTTTACCTGCGATGGTAACAACGTCATCCACCCATCTCGCCGCCAGGAAGACCAATACTTCGTCTCCCAGTCCTTGGACGCCTGCCACGTCATATATTGTGAGTGATACAAATCTAGCTAGACGACCAAAAGCAGATTGTAATTAGCCAAGTGCATTGGAACTGTTTTACCTGTACTTTGAACACTAGTCTACATTATTAAGAATCCTTATAAACAACAAGTTCCAGAATTAACGCACACCACCAATCACCACAATTAGAATAATAAATTATTTTCATTATACATACACTGAATTTTTACTATCACGTATAAAACATTGTTTATTAATTAAATTAGTAATACTTACTGATTGTGGGAGAAAATTGTGGCCATATTACAAACCTACGCACGAAAACAGTCGCACACGTGTAAGGGTGTAGCGTAGTAGTCCGCTTTGGTTTGTTTTGACTGTACAGCGGAAGTGTGACTGTATTTTTTTTAAAATTATTTTTGGGGTATAAAGTCACCTAGGTATATTAAAAATGACAGAAATCGTTTCAGTAAACGATTCAGAATTAACAAACTACTTTCATAATATGCATTAATTCAGTTACACATTCTATAGCCAAAATTCTGCAAATTGACAGGCAGAACACGCTGTATGGCCAAGTGAGGGATGAAAAAAGATGCAGGGCTGAAATAGGTCCTACTTTTCCACTCAACATAAAAGCAAGCGAAGCCGCATTCTTAACTAGTGCAGTACCTATATAAGAGTCTTCCTTTCAATCGTGAAGAAAATGATGAGGTGTGGATCCAAGAGAGTGGAAGTGATTGGCGAAATAAAATTCCGCTGCCTCATATAGAACTGTGTGAATTTTGTAAATTATGTTGACTTGGTTGAATACGTGATGTGTTTTTGCGTCTTATTTTTGTGTTATTCCTTATTAAAATTTATTTCTGTATCGACACGTATGCTTAGATATCTTAGACATAAACCTTTGGAAACGTGTTAAAATACCACAGTCATCCTATAATATACTGCTGGGACACAGGCTTCCTATCGGTGAGAGGGAGTGGGCTGTAATCTACCACGCGGGCCCAGTGCGCGTTGCTAGCTGACACATGTCTTCAAAGTTTTGTCTCTAGGACATGCCGGTTTCCTCACGATGTTTTCCTTCACCGTTTTGAGAGCACTGGTGATGAAATGATTTACATGAAGTAAAGCGTCTATCTGGGTTTGAACCTACGACCGTAAGTAAGTAAGTCAAGGCCGTTAGCCCAGGGTCACTACTATTTTTATGCTGTTCCTTATTATTCTCTGTCGACACGTATGCTTTGCTATCATAGATATAAGCCGGTGTAAACATGTTAAAGTTGACATTTAATTAAAAACACTTAATATTAGCTTATTAAACGGGTAGATTATTCAGAAAGTAACATCTAAAATGCCTGAGTATAGAAACGGCAAAAGTAGTAAGATAAAGACTTCACTATAACCTCGTGGGTAGTAAAAATAAGGATACCTCCTACTCTATTTAAATCGCAAAGAGAAAGTTGCGTATTCAATTACGCCTACACAAGAAATATAAGGCATCTACAACAAACTAAACTACATATATATAAGTGTATAGAGGTATGAGGAGCAGGGTGTAAAGTTCATTCATACTAAGGAAAGATAGAAAAGGGAGGATCCTCCGACCAGACGGGTGTTGTGTCTGGCGGGCAATTGCCCAACAATTGATGTTGGGAAATTGTATCTATGCTAATTGCGCGGTAAACTCTGCTTGCGAGATGCAGGATTTGCGGGACGTCAGTATGACGCGTTGTTCGCATGTGGCGTTGTAGATACCGCTACATCACTCCCCTCCGGAGACCGGAGGTCGATAGTGGACAGAGTCTTGTATCTTGCGATGTTTGCCAGGCCAGCTGAGGTTCCAGTGAGTCCGAACCGGTTGCCGCATAGTTCACGGTGAGTCGGAACTGTCTGCGGAGTTGTCCCCAGTGAGTCGGGGTGGCGCTGCGTTATATTCCAGTGCGTCGGATGTACAGCGCCGGGTTGAGGCTGGCTGCTGCGTCGACCAGGAGAGGGTGCTCTGCTTGTTGACCGGCCGAAAGTGCAGTGTGCTGTGCCGAGGTTGGTGATGAGGCTGAGGGTATGCGCGGACGCTGCATGCTGGTGGTCAGGATACCCGTTGAAGCCGTGGGTGCTGGCTGGCTGGGTGACTCGCCGCTAAAGCTTGCGGGAGTGATGATGATGACGTCACGCTGAAGTGTTTGCACGAAGGCTGCGCTGACGATCACGTCGGGGTCACCAGTATAGAGGTATGAGGAACAGGGTGTAAAGTTCACTCATACTCTATAGAAAAGGGAGGATCCTCCGACCAGACGGGTGTTTTTGTCTGGCGGCCTATTGCCCCACGATTGATGTTGGGAAATTGTATCTATGCTAATTGCGCGGTAAACTCTGCTTGCGAGATGCAGGATTTGCGTGACGTCAGTATGACGCGTTCGCATGTGGCGTTGTAGATACCGCTACAAGTGTATATTATAGAATGAAAGAACTAATGGGCTCTAATTTTTTGTTCAAAAATGAGAAACAGAGCCTTCAAAGTGTGTAAAGTTAGGATATTTACAGCCTCTACGATATCTCTAGAATATTATTTATATTTGAATTCACAAATGACTTGCTTCAAAACTGCGTAGAATTAGAATATTCTGTAGGTTCATTAGGTACAAGTAAAATATTACCATTTTGGTGATTACGTACAAAATAGTGTTATTTCGTATTTTGCTCATTGAACTGACTAAAGTTTCACCCAGAAGATTTTAGCCTACCCTTTCAGTGTTTATTTTGTTTAGTAAACTGGTTTTTTCCTATCCTTCTGCTTTATTAATTGCTTTTCGCTTTGTTTTATTTTACAAGATGAATGTTAACAGTGTCTTTTTAGACATCTTGATTCATTACTATATTTATTTATTTAGGATCTCCAACAAAAGATGAACCCCCCCCCCCCCCCCCCCTTTAAATAAAGGGCTACATCAGAAAGCCAATTCCCGTAATTAAAAAATTAAAAACGTTCTAAATCTAGTCGTAATCTGTCAAAAACTTGTCAAAAATGTAGGGAAATTAGAGGTATTTTTGACAGATTGAGACTAATATCAGGCTGTGAACGTTCTTAAAATTACGGGTATTGCCCCTCAGGTATTAAGTAGGTTCACTATGTAAACAAGCATACCTATTATACGTTGCTAGTCAGGTGCATAACGCAACACGCCTTCCTTCATGCTCAACACTTGTAGGTACAGTCACGAGCACTAATATAATAATAATAATATTTATTTAAAAAAAAAAATTATAAGGCATGAAAATTTGTACAGTTTTGCTTAAATGTAAATTATATTCCTAAGACTTACGTGCCTGAACTAGGTAATCCTGTGTTTCAGGCGAAAAGAGCTAAAATAGTATTTAAAAATTAATAAATAATCAAAAGTTGACAATAGAAAAATAATTATATGTTGAGTAGCATAACTGCTACTTTCTAAATTTGATAAATATTTGTATAAGTACCTATATTTACTTTAACACAGTTAGTAAATTCTCTGTTTCTTCGTAAGACATACTTTGGAGAGCCTCCTTGAAGATTCTCTTACAATTTGTATAGTTCAGAGAATAAATGTTTGCTTTCGCGTTTAGTCTATTATATAGGAGAGGTCCGAGGTACAGGTAAAATTTGGCTATAAAAGCATGTTTTGTAGAATTTTGTGGACAAACTATATCTTTACGTCTTTTATTAGTATATCTAGTGCTGTAGGGTAGAGGTTTGTGTTGTTTTAATACAATGCCCATAATAAATAGCTGTCGAACTGTTAGTACTTCACAAGATTTGTACAGGAGGCTAGTAGGAAAAAGGAAAGGGCGGAAAGTAGACACTTTGAGAATCGCCCTCTGAACTCTCTCGATGGTTAGTAACAATGTTTTACCCGCTTCACCCCATGTGGCAATACAGTAAGTTAAAATCGATTGACATAGAGCAAAATAAACTTGTTTAACTATTTTTGTATCAGCAATACAGCGTAACTTTTTAAAAACAAATATCAACTTGCAAATTCTATTCTTTAAAGCTTCTATATGTTGCTTGAACGAAAGTGTTTCATCTATTATAACACCAAGGTATTTTGTTGTATTTGCCATTTTAATGTTAGGACAAACACATTGTTTATTTGTGGGAATTGTGCAATAATGAGCATATAATGTCGAGGTAGTGCCAGTTGATGTTTGCTTGCGCATCGAAAACTTAATATAATTTATCTTGTCTGCATTTAGTGTTAGTGAATTATGTTGAAGCCATTTATTAACAATATTGAATCCGTGTTGCGCCACTTTGTAGACATTTTTTTCTGAGTCAGCCGAAAATAGAAGGGCAGTGTCGTCAGCATAAGAAACAATTTGGCCATGATCTAGACTTAGATTACACAGATCGTTTATGTATATCAAAAATAGTGTAGGCCCTAAAATACTTCCTTGGGGAACACCAAAGGATGTGTTTTTTTTATCCTCACTGAGAACATCTCCAATCCTTACACATTGGGAACGATCTTCTAGATAACTCTTAAATAGTTTCATCTGAGTGCCTCTGATACCTATGGTTTCAAGCTTGTGCAACAGAATAGGAATAGAAACCGTGTCAAAAGCTTTGGCGAGGTCCAATATGAACAACAATGAAATACGACACATTGCAAAAACCTATGGGTTCGAAAATAGTATGTTCCTAGGAACATAAAATTTCATTAAAAAATAAAGGAGTAAATCGCTTTTGAATAAAGTCAAGTGTATACATATTAAAGGTATTTTGGTTTATAATTTTATTTACATCAATAAAATTATAAATCAAAATACCTTTGAAATGTTTGTAATTATTCCGAAAACAAGCAATTAGAAAACCTCCAGACAAGGTCATTCCAAAATAACTATAAATCAAATGATCACTTAAAATCTATTAAAAGAGTGAATGGTAGAATGAACGCATCAATCTCGAGACAATCTCGACACACTTTTCAAGATAAACGATAAAAAGTCGGCTCTCATCTCCGATCAATTTGTTTTTTGTTGGACAGTCTCCGACACTGGGCTTATTCTGGGAAACGATAATTCGACGAGTATCGTGAAATTGACCTTGCTGAAAGTACCAAGTAAAAAGAGGATGACATATTGGATCCATTCTAAGAATTTGTCTTTCATAAATAGTTAGTAATATTTCAATTGTAAAAAAAAATCTTATATCGGCCAAAAATTGACAGGAGTGAATCAAGTCCTCTAAACTGTAATGTACTGTGATGATTAGGACATTGAACAGTTTTAATACTATGTGGAGTTTTGATAATATGGTGTCCAAAATTAAAAACCGACACGTTTTGGTTTGCACGTTCAATCTTCCTAGCTAAAGCGCCAATCAACCTTTATCGATTCGATATCGCCTTCATCTCGTTGCCCGAATACATCGCCTGCAATTCATCAAGTGTGGACCATCTATCATTGTCGTGGCGGTCTGCAATGGCCTTGTGAACCTTCCTGATAACGAACAAACCGAATCGGTTCCGGGATTAATCGATCGAAAGTGTGTGTTATGTCACATAAAAGGAAAAGACTTCATCTTTGTGCGATTCTTTTTTAACCAACTTCAAAAAGAAGGAGTTTCTCAATTTTACTGTATTTTTTTGTATTCATTTACGCGATATCTCCGGCAACTGAGGATCGATTACTAAAATGATTTTTTTAATGGCCGATCCATTATAAAAATAATTTATATATGTATGCCTCAGAGCTACAGACGCCTTCACATCAAGC
This sequence comes from Apamea epomidion, assembly GCA_947507525.1. NCBI lineage: Eukaryota > Metazoa > Arthropoda > Insecta > Lepidoptera > Noctuidae > Apamea > Apamea epomidion. The sequence goes on from OX382234.1 coordinate 6,584,856, forward strand.
TACTACAATCTGTCAAATTTCTGTAATAGATTTTCAACTTTATCGCTAAAGCATAAAGGTTCAAGGTTGATTGGGAAAATTTGACAGTTTCGGGTAGCTTGGCCGGCTGGCGTCTGTACTATAAATTTAAATGACTTTGCTTAAGTAGTTTTTGAGTTAGCTTCAATAATTCGTATTTTTCCCCTTAGGTAATACATACAAGGTGTCGTTTTGCATCCTCGTCAAATTCAAGGAGGTAACTATGCTACTGATTCTCGACATTAATCAATAATAAAATAAGTAGGTATTTTTTTTTCTAATTTTCGAAAATGGGCATATGTGTGGGACACGCATATTAAAACGCGGCCTGTGTGAGACCGCACTGTGACTGCCCTTTTACGCACACATAAAAACGCGGCCGCTTATACGATACCATAACGCGATTTTGAAAGTCGTGTATTCTGAAAAACTGTCAAACTTAAATAACTAAAAAAAAAAACAAGTATACATGTATTCATTATTTACCAGGGATCGTAATTTTATTTGATTATTTATGTCTTTCATAACAGCCTCCTAAAATTTGACGAGGATGCAAAACAACAGCTTGTATATACGAGTATAATATGGTTTAACAGAATTATAATCATTAGAATACCCTGACGCCATACCCTGAAGCTTTCGCCTATGCTAAACTTCATAAAACAATTGTCCAGCGGTGTGCACAAAGGACATTGCCACTTATAACTCAACAACTCCACAACACCTTAAGTACCGACAAACTCAAAATAACAACGGAATAATTTCCAAAGATTTCACAAACTATAAACACTTGAACTCCTCCACCAACTTAGGATTTAATCCACTTAAATTCATGAACATGGTTGGGAACTGCTGTTCAAACCACAAGTTAATACAATGAGTTTTGTGTTCTAGGTATGGAAACCAGGACTGATTTATAATTTCTATTACGGAGCGAAACTGGGCTCGAATCGCGGATAACTTTGCTGCTTTAATTCGGGAAACATAAATGTATTGTTGTTTGGATACTGTGGGAACACGTAATAAATTACTTGTTTTTAAACTTCTGGTGAATTAATTAATTATTAGGTACTTTTTACGTAGGCTTTTGAAATCGTAATGAACGTACCTACCAACCTTTTACCCTTAGACACAAAAGCCGGAGAGTTTAAAGGTACCTCGGTCGGTAAGTCGGAAAGTCACCGACCGCTAAGGGCCTCGGTCGGTGGTAGATATATTTAGATATTGAGCGCTTTCCTTCGCAGTTTCCAGGTGAATTCCTGGTGACAATTAATATTAAATACAAAGCGCTACAGTAACTCCTTTCAAATTTTAAACAAAGCACAGAAACAACCCACTCTAAGCAAACACATAACATTACGGCTGTAATCCCCGAAGGGTTAGTCAGAGGTGTACCTTTTAGCACCATTTCGCCAATAGGGTAGTTCCCTGGGTAAAAAAATTATTATTATATTTAGTCCGTCAGTTAGATTATCGAAAAATAAGGGACACGTATTTTTTCTTTTGTCAATCAAACTCAAAATGACAAAGATAAACCGCGTCAACATTTGGGAGTGACGTCACTTGCCTGCAAAAGTGTCGCAAGCAAGTGACGTCACGCGGAACTTTAACGGGCGATATCTTCATCATTTTTTATATAATTGACAAAAGAAAAAATACGGGTTCAATATTTTTTGATAATCTAACTGACGGACTAATTAGATTTTTTTAGGAAAATAGCCTATTGTGTTTAAGTCCCATGAAATAGTGGCGAGTCTATTGCCATCAACCAGGCACAAATCCAGACTCATATCATCATAATCAGCCTGTAATGTTCCCACTGCTGGGACACAGGCCTCCTCTCTTCAAGAGGGAGTGGGCTATAATCTACCACGCGGGCCCAGTGCATGTTGGTACCTAAATGTCATATGTTTCCGAATTTTTTACTCTAGGGCATGCCGGTTTCTTCACGATGTTTTCCTTCACAGTTTTGAGAGCAGTGGTGATGAAATTATTTGCACAAAATAAAGCGTCTGGCTGAGTTTGAACCTACGACCTACAAATCGTAAGTCACAGTCGTTACCACTGGGCCACCACTGGTCTCTGATCTTTGACATCCAAACTCCGGGATGCTATTTAAAAAATCCTGGTGGAAAAACTCTCAATAACACTTTGCTCGGCCTGGGAATCGAACTCAGGAGCTAGCACCCGCTAGCCGAACGAGGCTGTCTAATCAAACATGTGTTAGCAAAATTGTATCCAAAATGTAGCCTTTTATCTTTTAGTTACGACATGCTTGAATTGATAAGAAACAAATTTCGTCGTAAACGAAGCACGAAGAAAATGAGAATATTAACGACTCGGCGCGAAGCAACGCGTACTCAGAATACTAAGTATATAGAAACTGACCTTCTATATTTGATTAGGAAAACAGGAGATTTGAACAGCGTAAATAAGGAAAAATCTGTATTTCCACGATGATTTTTCGCTACAAAAATGTGGATATTTTCGGAGATTCATAATCCACTTATTCCCGACAATTACCAACATGTAGTTCCCACGCAATATTATCCCTAACATGGTCGTTAGCGAATAAAATAAATGTACAACTATTTTCCGATCTTCTCTTTTTGTTACCACATTCATTAGCTGTGCGTGATTTTTCCTTTTTCGTTTACGATACGGTAAATTAATGTTTCTTCTGTGAATTGGAGTTGAACCTTGTTTTTGTTCATTCCATTATAGCAACAGACATATGACACGTTTTTCAGCGCACGGTTGATCGAGTGATCGCTTGCGTGCGTTTCGAGTTACCGGATTTTATTAGATGTGTACACACGATTTATAAGACCGGCCAAGTTCGAGACTTCCATACTAAGGGTTCTGTAACACCGAAATTATTGCATTGTACCGTTTCTTTACCTGTGTCTTTACTATTTAGCGAGAGCAGTGGTGGTCCACTGGAACAGCCCCGACTTACAAGATTTAGGTCATAGGTTCGAACCCAGATAGGCGCTTTACTTTGTGTAAATTATTTCATCACCACTGCTCTCTAAACGGTGAAGGAAAAAACCGTGAGGAAACCAGCATGTTCTAAACTCAAAAATTCGAAGAAAAGTGACATCTACCAACCCCCACGGGGCCCGCGTGGTGGATTACGGCCCACTCCCGCTCCAAGAGGAGGCCTGTGTCCCAGCAGTGGGAACTATTATAATTTTGCTTCACCATTTAGGTACTATGATGACGTGATGCCATAGCAACAAGTCATCATCATCATCTATCTAGCTTTTTCCCAACTATGTCGGCTTCCAGTCTAACCGAATGAAGGTGAATACCAGTATTTTACATGGAGCGACTGCCTATCTAACCTCCATAGCAACAAGTATTCTGTAAAAATTAACTGCATACCAATTACGGTTTAAAGAAAGAAAAAGTATTTATTGCGACTCGTACAGGATCATAAACTAAACTAAACACAGTTAAAAATAAAACAAATTATATAAAAAAGTAACAAAAGGAAAAATGAAACAGAAAGTCCTATACGAGGCCAAAAGGCTCCTATCACAGCATGATGCTTCGACATTTAAAAAATAAATGTCGCAGCGCTGGTATTCTGATAGGGCCCGCTGTGATGTCACGGTAAAAGTAACAGCCCTTTATTATCAGACTGATAGGCAGACATACAGACAGATGTCGCCGTAGGCTTAGTAATGGGTTCCCTCCATGCATCTTTTGGGTGCCTAGTAAATTCTTGGGGAACCCTAAAAATGCGTGGCTATCCGTCAACACGCGTTCAATCCGTACGTTCAACGCTTCGTTTCCTGCCTTTTTGAGCCTCGTCCTAATTGTTAGATATTTTTTGTCAGTCGTTTAACCTTTGCCCTTTGAGAGGCTTTCCAACTTCGATGTTCCGTGTGACTTGATATGTGAACGTGGGATAAATTGACCATGATTACACTCTCTGCCAATATCAGGGTCTCGGGGACCCGCGTAACGTAATCCTTTGGTAATTTATTAGGAGTTGCTGAATACTTTTGATTTGGGGTATCGGAATAATGTGGACAGGGGTTAGCCGATATAGGTCGGCACGAATTGGACATTAATAATATCCAAACAAAGGTATTTTCGGCGTTTTGTGTAGTTTAATTTTCGTATTTAAAGTTTTTGGTAATAAAAATGAAATGGCGAGTTTTCTGCATAAATTATAAAGAAATCGTTGTCTTCCTTTTAGCTAGCTACTTCTTTAACCAAGAGCTGCCTGCCTGCTACTGTTTAGGTACTGTACGGTACTGTAAACTTACCTCAGAAGGGAGTCAGAATTCAAAATAAACAAATAAATCAACGCACCATCTTCTGTCTAGTCTTTTCCCAACTATGTTAGGGTCGGCTTCCAGTCTAACCGGATGCAGCTGAATACCAGTATTTTACATGGAGTGACTGCCTATCTGACCTCCACAACCCTCCTAAATAAATCAACGCAATAACAATATTTATTATAAATTATCCAATACTAGCTTTGCCCCGCGGTTTCATCCGCATAAGTTTCGAACCCGTAGGAATATCGGGATAAAAAGTATCCTAGTGTTAATCCTGGTTATAAACTATCTGTATGCCAAATTTCATCCAAATCCGTTCAGTAGTTTTTGCGTAAAAGAGTAACAAACATCCATCCATACAAACCGTCACGTTTATAATATTAGTAGGATTACAGTTCAGTCTAAATTGCATTATTTTTGCTAACCTCACAATTCATCACTCCGGTGCCACGTTCACGACCAACATATTGAACAGAAAATCACTTTAATGTCAAATTACTTTTTAAATGACAGGGACTTTTAAAAGTTTCAAAATGACACACTGTTCACAATAATGTTACTAATGTAAAATTCTACCCTCAATTAGATAAGTTTTGTTACACTACCCATTATTATCACTCCCTAACCCAATACCAACCCACATATCCAGGTACCTATAACGTCACCACAATTTTCTGTAAACGGGTACTGCGTGAAACTAAATTGTTCCTAATTTCCTAAACCACATTGATTGGTCGGTACCAAATTAGTGTCAATAAATTACGGTCCCATTCAAGCTAAAACCAACCACAGGTAGAACTAACCAGCCGTTTCCAACGAACACTAATTCCCAGTACTTTATGTGTACCAAAGTATTACCTACCTACATTTATTGGAAAATCTAGACACTGTAGAGCATTGGTAGCCTAGAAAAAAAGAAAAGACATTTAGTTGGCACAAACTAAAAGATACACAATACACCAGATACATCAGATAAAACAAACAATAAAAGAAAAAAAAAGATTAAATAAAAAGTGTGAAGTCCGATGTAAGAAATTAGCAGGAAAATGTGCCTCATGGCTGCGCCAAAAAGGCCTAGTAGAAACGGCCGCCACTTTCGAGGTGTAGGTCGTGAGTTCGAACCCTGTCAGGCTTTTTACTTTGTTTAAATTATTTCATCACCACGACACCACTGCTCTCAAAACGGTGAAGGAAAACATCGTGAGGAAACCGGCATGTCCATCGAGGTCTCCAGACTAGAGGTATGAGGAACAACATATAAAGTTCACTCATCCTCCACAGAAAAGGGAGGATCCTCCCACCAGACGGGTGTCGTGTCTGGTGAGCAACTGCCAAACGATTGATGTCGGGACGTTTTATATATATGTAATGCTAGTTACGCGGTAAACTCTGCTTGCAGGATGCAGGATTTTGCGTGACGTCAGTCTGACGTGTAGTTCGCATGTGGCGTTGGAGATACCGTTACATCCTAGAGCAAAACATTCGAAGACATGTGACAGCTATCAACCCGCACTGGGCCCGCGTGGTAGATTACGGCCCACTCCCACTCACAGAGAGGAGGCTTGTGCCCCAGCAGTGAGAACATTATAGGCCGATTGATGCTTACTATTTTAGGTATCAAACGTGATAATGATTTTCAAACAAACCTAGCAATTAATCTAGTCCCTTATCAAATATAACCTTAACTACCTGAGTCCTTGTTCGTTAATTACACAGATAAAATCAACGAAAGTTCCCTAACAAGACACCGCGAATGATCTGACAGAAGTTTATCTTACCGAAGTTAGATGTACCGAACTTATCTCCAGTTCAGTTGACCTCGGCCGCGTCTTCAATTTGGTCGGTTTAATTATGAAGATTTTAATCTCCGGAGTTTGTGGATAGGTATGGTGGTATCTTCGTGTTGTAATCCAACTCCTTGATAATTATTAATAACTTTTCCTGTACGTTTCCGACTGTGAGAGTTGGTTTCATTAATTTTTGGGAAGTAATTTCTGGGTGCGGGAAAGGTTTCGCAATCTTGGAATTAATAAACTCTTTCTGACGCCACCTTGAAATTGAGTCGGTAACGTATTATAAATAAATCCCAATTCCTTTCTTTTGAGAAAGGAGTTTGGATAAAAATAATCTTTTGAGCTTAATTTCTTTTGAAAAACAATTAACTATTCGGGGATTCGGTAAATGAAGTATTTCTTATTAAGAAACCGAATAATCAAAAAGCTGTAATGGTTTTTTTCTCTCTAAATAAAAATTTTATCGAATAAAATTAATTGGCTTCTTCACAAAACAGCTCTCGGTCGCTTTTCAATAAAGAATGTTAATATTTACATAAATACATAAACTCACACCTTCCCATGGGGATAGATAGAAACTACAGAACGCCTGCTAAGATCATTATATACTCCTTTTGCCTTTGTTTACGTTTATTTATCCTGGTCATACCCGCACGCCAGTTTCGAGTACTATGCACCTGACCTTTCTGAAGAACATCACCAATTGTAATCGCAATCAAACGTAAAAGTTTGGCGAGTATAGAATTAAGTAACACCACTGTATTAAAATATAAATAAATAAATTAAAAAAAATAATAATAAGGTTCACTAACGTTAAAATCTAAAGTTTGAACCTTTTACCTCATAAGCTGTTAAAATATCTCTAAGGCTACGTACGCATTGACGGCTTGAGTAGCGCCTACAGACTAGCGAGTCACCTTGTGAATTGCGAAGTGAAACGAACGCTCTAGAATTTTGGTAACTGGCCGCAGTGCACGCTTTGTGCATTTGCTAGTCACCTAGCATGTATGTTAAGTCTAAGTAAAAAAAAGTTCTCCAAACCGTATTTCGGTCACTGTGGCCCATATCAACGGAGACTAGCCTTCGGTTCGGGAGATATTATAGTGCACAAGTGTGTGTGCAGACACAGGTGCACTCTTTGCTCACTCCCAAAGTCCGACAGGACGGCAATCCGACACGACTGAAGAGAGATCAGGCGCAGGACCAGCGGCTTAACGTGCTTTCTGGGCTGTTACCAAGAAATGGAAAATTCCATTACACTTTGTCCGACCTGGGAATCGATCCCAGGACCCCACGCTCAGCAGTCGCACTTGCGACCACGAGACCAACGATGACGATGTTAAGTCTACGCAGGATGTTGAGTCACTAGGCTCTAGGTCATAGAAATCCTATATCTATGCTCTAGGTGCTAAGCAAGCCAATGCGTACGCAGCCTAAGGGCCGGTTTTTTGATCCGTAGTTAAACTCAATTGTTAAAAATAGTAACTAATAAAATGTGTTTTTTGGTAAATTTTTAGTTTATCTAATAATATAATATCATTGCTAATGGTCAAATAATTAACAAAAACACATTTTGCAAAAAATTCACCATTACTTACTATTTTTAACAATTGGTTGAGTTAACTACTGATCAAAAAACCGGCCCTAGGGGATAACGTAGGTATTTTTCCTACAACCATTATATTATAATTGGAAACAATTTTCGTCTAATCAAATATTTATGTTACTATAAATATCTTTTGTTGAGTAATGACTATTTTGGTTACGAAACGGATTTACCTAATTCTAGTGTTATTAGACTTCCGTGGGCGTATATGATATTGAATAAGACTATCTTATCAGCAGATATTAATTATGTATTAATACCAAATAAACATTGAATAACGACCAATAAAGTCTGAAAAAAGACCGAAATTCGATGTAAGGGAAGAAGTTGTTTACCAAGATAACGTCTATTTATTTATTGAGTTGGTATTTGACGTAAACAGGGCAGGCCTGGTAAAAGAACCTTTCCCTGTACTGAGAACAACTTCTGAGGACGGTTTCGCCAATAAGAGTCTGATATCTAGGATTGAATCCAAAACCACGCTCAGCTATCGCATTTCGACGACCAACGAAGCAGTCCGTCATAGCTTACAGAGTAAGCAAACTGCAGTGACAGTGAGCTGGCCTTGTTTTGTCGAAGGATCGAACTAACTTAGGGTTGGCTTCAAATCTAACCAGATGCTACTGAATACCAGTATTTTACATAGAGCGACTGCATATCTGACCACCACAACCCAGTTACTGGGTAATACTATACCCAAGAGGTATAGTATTACCCTATCAGACTGATTGTCAGACTTTCGAGCTTCTGACCAGCAACAACTGTCAAAGATCTACAAATGACAGCCAGGATCAACGGCTAAACCAGCGACGTGAAAAGTAGTAAAGCCATCCCGGAAATAATTGAACCATGAGCACACAGACTGACAGATTACTGGTATCAACCTCGATTATTGATCATATTCTTGTGGGAAAGGTCAGGGTATCAATTTGAAGGTACACGGTTACTTTGCCTTTTACTAAGTATGTTTGAGTGATGCTGAATACCAGTATTTACGAGAGCGACTGCCTATCTGACCTTTATAACCCAATTACCGGGTAAGTCCCAGTAACTATACTCCTTGGTAAGACTGGTTGTCAGACTTTCGATCTTCTGACTACCCGCAGCAATTGTCAAAGATCTACAAATGATGCTTAACGTGCTTTCCGAGGCACGGACCAGCGAGATGAAGTTTCCCAGGAAATTGCTGTCAACCAAGACAAATATTGAACTGATATCAGCCTCGTGTTTCGGACATGTTCTTGTGGGCGTTACTTAATCTCGGAAAGGTCAGGATATCAAATTGAATGAACACAATTACTTTGTCGGTGATCCACAATGATCATTATTAGATAATATCAAAGACGAAAATAGTTTCCAATTACTTAATGGTTAATTAATGGTTGTGACGTAAGCTGCATCCGGTAAGACTGGAAGCCGACTCCAACATAGTTGGGAAAAGGCTAGGCAGATGATGAACGTAGATATTTTTACCTATTGGGACCTTTGGGATATTTTAACAGCTTATGAGGTTAAGTAAAAGGTAGATTAACAGATTAAAACGTAAGTGGACCGTATTGGTGATGTTCTTCAGAAATTTCAGATGCGTAGAACTCACAACCGGCGTGCGTGGGTGACCAGAAAGCCAATTGTCGTAACTTAAAACGTTCAAAATGTAGTCGCAGTGTCATCTCGGCGACAAACAAATGTCAAAAACTTGTCAAAATGTAGGGAAAATAAAGGTATTTTTGACAGATTCAGACTGAGATTAGACTGAGCCCGTAAAAAAAAAACGAGAATTGCCCCCTCGGATATCTGGGATTTTGCTTCGTTTACCAAAGCAAAACGAGTATGACAACGCAAAGGGGAGATGTACAACGTAAGTAATTGCTAAACAGCAAAAGCTTCTTGTAGCCTCTGAAAATATATCTGAAACTATTAATCACTAGATAGACTAATATTAGGTACTGAAAAAAAACTTTTACATAGATACATAAAGTACAGACGCTAGCAAGTCAAGCTACCCAAAACTTCAAAATTTCCCAATAAACCTTGAACCTAATGGTTTAGCGATAAAGTTGAAAATCTATTAAAGAAATTTGACAGATTGTAGTAGCTTGGTGTGCTGGTGTCTGTAGCATTAACAAAAGATTAATTAACGAACATTGTACCTAAGCTCACTAAAACATAAAAGTATCATGTTTTGTTCGGCAGCTGATGGATTTATGTCCAAATAAAAAAATAGATTATTTTTTTATTTAGTTTATCCTTGACAGTGAATATTATGGTCATTGTCCTGTTTTATCAAATATTTAGCTTACAATAACATTATTACAGGCACGTGTAGTGTGTATGCATCGATTATGAATGAATGGAGTGCTCACGGTGGTTTATTTATTAATTTATACATTTATTTCAGGCGACGCAGGCCCATAGATAAATACCTTAACCTAAACATACATATTTTTATTATAAAATAGTATTTCACTAGCTATTTCTTGTGCTGATCTGTGTTATTTGTCCGCGGAAGCGATGGAACACCACGTCCTGCGGCCAGAAGTCTTCTTCCATAACGACGCAGATAACAATTTGGTACACGCACCACGAACGCCTTGAAGTTGACGTTGCGGTGCGACTCCAGTAACTGCACCCTAGGTGTGTAACTCGTCTTCTTACGCACGTATACTCCACGATGTCCTCCACCTTAGTGGTGTAGTGTAGGCGGGAGATGTACACCGGTGTGTTCGGCTTTGCGGCACGCAAGCTGACTTCGGGCTCCTTAAGAACTTTACCGCAGCGGTTCTTGTTCGTTCGCGATCGGCGCTTCCTCCTTTGCACTGTCACGAAACCCTCATCATCAGCCCTATTCGGTGCCTTTTCTGGCATAGGCTTTATACTTGGTACACTTGGGGTACTCGCGGTGACGCTAGCGGATTCCTTTTTTGGTTTAGTGGTCGCAAGTTCTACTGTTGAACATGAGGTTCAATGCAGGGATTGGGCAAGTGTTCATTGGTTTTTCCATCTGGAATTTCTCAATGGCAGCCCAGAGACCTGATTTGTACCCGGTTGATGGCAATAGACTCGCCTCGTATTACATTAGACTTAAACATAAGTGATACCGCGAAATGCGAGTGTACTATAAGTACATCTCTGCATAACCCATCGGGAAATAGGTACAGTCGTGATGTTATGTTTGCAGTGCGTACGTATTTATCGACACACACCAGAAGGCCAATTCTCGTAATTTAAAATGTTCAAAATCTAGTCGTAGTGTCATCTCGGCGACAAACAAATGTCAAAAACTTGTCAAAATGTAGGGAAATTTGAGGTATTTTTTGACAGATTGAGACTGAGATCACACTGTGAACGTTCTTAAAATTACGAGAATTGACCCTCTGGATTACTTGACAATTACAGGCACTGAAAGTCGCAAGATAAAAACGGCTTCTACATTATTACAGCTCACCAATCTCGTGAAATAATTATTACATATGGGTAAGTTTGCAGCGTTTGTAATTTTTTTTTTCTGTGACCTATTTGATATGACAAAATGGCGCAAATGTTGTTTCACCTCTCCAGCCTTCGAGATACAGGCGCTGTTGTGTTTGCAGACCACTGCTTATCTGATTATGTTAAAAATACAACTTGTTATCGAAATATATTAATATATGGTTAGCAAAATGCCTGTATCAATGGTTTAATAAATTTATACTTATTCTAGCTCTTAGTTTGTTACCTATGTCGTTGTCACGCATGCAACAGTGACGCACATTTCCACTCCATTTTTATCTAATCCATGTAAGTTTTACCACTGAAAGAATCAATACAGCTCGTTTGGAACCAGGAAATTTATAATTCATGAACATCACCTTTATATTTTATCGGATTCCATATGCTTATTTGATTCAGGAAAAATCAAATGAAAGAAGGAAAATATAGAACGTATTATTGTTCTCAAAGCGTTTCGTACATATTTCATTTTTAGATATGGAATTTGGCTTCAAAAGGCTTCGTATAAGTATGAAAGGTCCTTGATGATATATATGATGATATCGTTCATAAGGTAACAGGAAACTGAAGTACCGGTACCGAAAATGGTAGATAGGTACATAAACTCAAGCTTTCGGTCTCGTGGGAGTAGGCAGTAATTACAGAACGCCACCTGCCGATCAATTCTGTAAAAATCTCACCGTGAAAAGTTAGGTGAAGTGAGCTTAGAGTGAGCTGTCAATAGTGTCTATCCCTAGCAATAGTTGGAACGACAGCTCACTCCACGCTCACTTCACTTAAGTTTTCACGGTGAGATGGTTACACAATCGCAATGTTGTTATGATCCTTATATACGTTGAGTGACTTGTATAGTCTTTAGTATTCGTTTAGTAGTAGTCGTATTATTATCATTAGGTCCAGAATCAATGATGCCAGGCTGGGGGGAATCCCCCAAATTTTGGGTTTTTTATAGTTATGAGAGGAAAATTGGGGGGACAATATCTTTGGGGGGATATTTGAAAAGAAAAAGCTGGGTTTCACACAGAGTTCATAATATCCCCTTCCCTTATCCCTATTTCTGTAACCAGAACCACTTAAATTACCCCAAAATATAGAACTCTTTTAGAACGTCGAGGTTTTTAGATACATCCGATCGAGTCTGTAAAAATCTCACCGTGAAAAGTTAGGTGAAGTGAGCTTAGAGTAAGCTGTCAATAGTGTCAATCCCTAGCATTAGTTGGAATGACAGCTCACTCCACGCTCACTTCACCTAAGTTTTCACAGTGAGATGGTTACAGAATCGCACTGCAGCAGGTGCGATTTTCGGTAAATAGGTATAAAAAAAATCCAACTTCTCATACTAAATATACCCAAAATATTTGACTCCCACCTCGTATAAATATTAATACCTTCCTAACTCTTCGCAAAACATACGTATAGCCTGGTTTCGCTACAAAACATTTCATCAACTTTGCCCTCGGCTAGACGACATATTTATGCTTTTTAGTCTTGAACAAAAGGGATGGCTTGAATACCTGATGCCTATGCTTTATATAAGCCTACGTTGGCAATCTAGGTCTGCAGATTTAGGTGGTGTTAGCCTGAACTTCTGCAATACGACATAACAGAAAGCCAATTCCTTTAATTAAAACCGTTCAAAATCTAGTCGCAATCTCATCTCAGCGACCATCAATGTCAAAAATTTAGAGAAATTACAGGTGTTTTTGACAGATTGAGACTGAGATCAGACTGTAAAAATTCTTAAAATTACGAGAATTGCCCCTCTAGTGTGGTTTCTCAATTATTGGATATTGATACAGCTGTGTATTATTAGTGATTACGTATTGCCTGATAAATCTAGTGTCTTTTAAGACCTGAATTTATTGCTTTTACACGCGGCTTCACCCACGTTGTGCCGGAAATTATCCCACGGGAACGTACTACCGGAAAAAAATCTGCATGCCAAATTTCATCCCAATCCGTTCAGCTGAATTTACGTGATTGTCTAACAAACATTCAAACATTGACATTTATAATATGTATTACTAACTGCGCCCCGCGGTTTCACCCGCATAAGTTTCGATCCCGTGGGAATATCGGGAAAAACGTAACATGAGTGTTAATCCTGGTTATAAACTATCTCTGTGCCAAATTTTATCCAAATCCGTTCAGTAGTTTTGGCGTAAATGAGTAACAAACATCCATCCATCCATCCATCCATCCATACAAACTTTCGCGTTTATAATATTAGTAGGAAGGATATTAGAATAGAATATACTAGCAGTGCCCTGCGGTTTTACCCGCATAAATCTTAATCCCGTAGGAATATCGAGATAAAAGTAAACTATATGTTCATTCTGGTTATAAGTTATCTGTGTGCCAAATTTCATTCAAATCCGTTCTGTAGTTTTTGCATGAAAGAGGAACAAACATCCATCCATCCTCACAAACTTTCGCGTTTATAACAGTTGGATAAATAGGATGCTGACTGTATTTACGTGTTGCTTCTGCCTATTATATAATCCGATTATACAAAGAGCTTTTACAGCGTGTAGTGTGTCTTAGATGACATTGTCCTGAATTCGCAAGTAACATTACTGAAAGGATTATGTTCCAAAAAGCTCATTAAGCTCATCCAAACAAAAAACCATCGAAGTTGCGATACATTTTCTTTAGATTCTCAAACTGCAAGACTTTCTATCGGAGATTCAAGAAATCCTCTTAAAACGCTTTAAAAACAAACATTATTGACGCCTTAATTCCAAAAATTCCACCATGCGACCCCGAGAGACACTGCCCAGCAAAGATTGATTTTAGTAAAGCCAGTAAACAAGACACGCCAAACTATGTCGCAGTACAAGTAAAACTTGAGGAAACTAGACGAATATCTTAAGTCCTAAACACACAAACTTGATTTGGAAATCATTGGTCCGAAAGGAAACTTGGAACAAACTCCAGAACAACTGTTTCAACAAGAACCAATAATTTTCAAGGAATTCTCGTCCGTATTCCTGAAAATTAAGTTCTATAATTGGTTTAACGTGATTGGGGCTAATGTCTTTTTGAGGTTTTTGTAGTCCTTTCTAGTTACGCTCATTAGGAATATTAATTAAACTAACTCTCACACGTTTGGTCCACTTTCTGTTTCTAAACCACTTTGAAGATTTTAGATTAACAATAGCTATGTTTACTGTTAATTTGTATGTATTGTGCTTTGGGTTTACCAGCCATTATTGTAGTCATACTATATTCTATCTTCCTATATCCTAGCTAGGTAAATAACCATGTGTAATCTGACTTTGACTCTTCTTGACAGTCAACTTTCACCGATAATATTGAATAAAAGGTATAACCTACCTAGATTAAACTTGAGGCCTTTTTTTTTTTGGGTGGGAAATCGTCAAATGACCTCTCCCGCTCTGGGGTGAGCGGAAGGGCGTGTCAGACTTTTACTGACTAAAACCCACCCGTTTTCCTTCACTTGCCTGTGCCAGGGGCCACGGTATCTCTTTCGAACAACCCGCGGCCCTGGCAGGCATCGGCCCTAGCGGACTCCGTCAATTCGTGCTGACTTCTCCTTGAGGCGCGCGTGGAGCACAACGCGCCGTCGCCCCGGGCCTGGTCCTTACCGGGCGGCGAGCTGCCCATTGCTCGCCGCCCGCAAGCCCGCGCCTACGGTAGCCGGGAGTCGGCTGTTGACTCCCGTCCAGGGCGTCTCCTGCGGCGACTAGGTCTAAAAAAGCGATCGTCGCGCGAACATGCGGCCGTCACGTTCATTGTGTTCGGCTAATCCGAAAGCGTAGGGACATATTTATAATTCAAGAAAAGCCTTCTTACTGGCAAGTTAATCTGAGTTTTTCGGATTATATTTTTCATTGCATCTTAAATAGAAGGCAGCTTATGTCTTTCTGCCAAAAATTCACTTTGCACGTCCATTTTGTAACCAAGTTTCAGTTTAAATAAACCTTTGAAAGGCTAAAAGATTATTTGACTAGTCAGGATTAAAGTTTTTGATGCAAACTAATCCGTTATCAGACTGGGATAAACTAAACAACGTTTCTTACAGACTTCAAAAACTAAGTCGAACTATATATTGAATTGAAAGTCGAATCTAGTGTCTCTTTGATCAAAATTAGGTTATTGCATAATCGGCCAATGATGTTCCCACAGCTGGGACACGGGATTCCTTTAAGTGAGAGGGACTGGGTCGTCTTCCACCACGCGGGCTCAGTGCGGGTTTGTTCTAGGACGTGCCGGTTTCCTCAAGATTTTGAGAGCAGTGGTGATGAAATAATTTACACAAAGTAGAGCACCTCACTGGGTTCGAACCCATGACCTACAGCTCGTGAGTCGCCGCCGTTACCTCTGAGCCACCACTGCTCCTGAGGTATATGTGGAACTGATTATTCAATTCAGCAAACATGAGAATATTATCCTCGAATTTCTGCCTGCAATGACAGCCGAAACATTCTAAACACGATAATACTGAAATAGCTAATGCGAATCCGACGTCACGCATATAGTTTACGACTTCGACTTCGATTTTTTAATTTGCGACTTCGTCCGCGTAAAATTACTAGTTTCCCCAACCCACCCCATTGCATCGCATCGCATCGACCGTCCGCGCTATTACTTCGTTGTCGCTTAGCGTTCTTTCTGGCTTTATTTCACTTTGCTCGGCTCCTAGCGCGATGTTAAGCAGCGTAAAGCCTTCCTCAATAATTGGACTATCAAATGCAAAAATAATTTTCAAATCCAACTGGTAATTCTAGAGATCAGCGCGGTCAAAAAACAAACTCTTTAGCTTTGTTATTAGTATATATAGAATAGTATGGATAAATTACAAAATCATTTGCAAATATTAACGTACCAACAAAATATACATCTGCGTAATTCCCATTCATATTCATGAGTTAATTAAAACAAATGAGTCGAGGTATTAATTTCTAAACTCAGTTCAACTGAGAAATAACGTTCCTTTGAGAGAGACAGATGTAAAATATTCATTGTAAAGCTGAACGTTGAAAATGTAGTTTTTAGGGTTCCGTACCCAAAGGGTGCCAACAGGACCCTATTAACCAACAAGGGCCGGTTGTTTCAAACGGTTGGACAACGTAACATACGTAAGTCAAGGCTGTAATTTTTTTTTGGGGTGCCAGGGCAGAAAACCTCCACGTGTGCCTGGGGACTGGAGTTCCCTTCTGGATACGTCCGGGGGGAAGACCAGTTTTCGGGCCGGTGCATCCTGGGGTGCGGGCAGCTATTTCTGAATTGGGATTATTTCCTAATGAGATCTCGCTGCCCGCATGCTAATGTTCTGCCAAGAGGAACGCTCCACACAAGCAGCTATGAGGAGCAGAGCGGCAAATGTGTTGGAGTAAGAGCGGGCCTGGTGTGCACTTACCCTGCCGCCGGGCAGGCAGGAGGGGTTACCCCCCTTCTGCCACCGTTAATATCGTAGTCCCGAAGATTGTCAAGGTCATGTCTCTGACTTTTGACGGGGGTCGAGGGTCTTGGCTTAACCGCCCGGACCGCGAGGAAGACTAACCTCTATAAAAAATTCCCCAAACCTCCAAGCGGCGGCGCACCGTGAGGGAGGTAGTAAGCTTGACTAATGGGTAGCTTGGTTTAGTCACTAGTGCGAACCACAGAATTTTGAGCCAGTACAAGAAGTTTTTTACTCGTGGGAACAATTATGGAATTTTTTTTAAAACCAAAAACCACAAACGACGAAGAGAGGACTGATGCGGTGTCGGAGTCCGATGCTGCATCTGGAGGAGCGAGCACGGGAGGCTCAGTGAGCCCTCGCCGTGACCAGAAGACGGCCGCTGCCAAGAGAAAGGCACAGAGCAAGCGGCCAAGGTCAGTGGACGGCCAGGGGTCGTCCTCTGACGGGGAGCTGGCTTCGGCCAGAAAAATCCCCACCAGCAGGCGCGGAGGAGCCCGAGAGCGAGGCTTAGGGAGAGGGCTCACTGCTCGGGAGGCGGCGGAGAAAGCGGAGGAGCCCGCAAAGGAGGGGGGGTCTGGTCGCGCGGTCGCATCGGAGCCCTCAAGTGACGAGGCGGCGGAGGTAGGCGGCCCTGATGCGGACCGCAAAGAGAGGTTTGCGGCGGTCGTGGAGGCCGCGATCCGGGACGTGGCCCTGAAGAAGTTAGAGACTTCTAAAAACAGGGCCATAGTCTCGGCCAAGGCCTCCATCATGGCGGCAGCGGAGGCCATCCACTTCGGGCCCCCGCCGGACGTAACGTCCGATATGCGGGCGGAGGTGGCCCGCTTGACGGCTGCCATGGAGCTCCTCCGAAAGGAGAACGAGGAGCTCCGAGCGGACCTGGCCGGGCTGCGAGCCGCCGGTACAGCGCAGACTACGACACCACCAAGCCAGCCCGTGCCGGTGGAGAACCAGGTCCTGAACCTGGTTCGGCAGGAGCTGGCGACCTTCCAGGCGTGGTTCGCCGTCCTGGAGGGTATAGTCCTGCGCCCCCCCTTGGCGGGTAGGACGGCCCCAGGGCCGAAGGCCGCCTCGTACGCGGCCGCTTCCGCCCCTAAGCCCGGGCCGTCTGGCCGGGCACAGGCGCCGGCCAAACCGGCGTCGGCTAGAGGAGCCCCGGCGCCGGCAAAGGCAAAACCGACGTCGGCTGGTGGAGCCTCGGCGCCGGCAAAATCGGCGCCTGCCGCCAAACCCGCGGCGCCGGCCCAAAAAAAAGGGCAGAACGGCTGGGGAGGGGAAGGCCCCAGAGCCTACGCCTCCCCAAAACAAATTTCCCACGACCAACGCCGAGTCGCAGGTGGTCGGGGAGAAGAAGAAGGCGGCCAAGGCGGCCAGGAAAAAGGCGCAGAGGAGGCGCCGCAAGGAGCGAGCCGTTGCGGCTAGGCTTCGCTCCCCTAAGACCGCGGCTGTAGTCATTACGCTACAGCCGGACGCGGTCAAGAGGGGGGTGACCTACTGCGACGTGCTCACCAAGGCAAGAGCGACGGTGGATCTCCAGGAGTTGGGAATCGCACCAATCACCGGAGGCCTCCGGCATAGGGTGACCGCCACTGGTGCCCGCATGCTGGAGATCGGGCGTCCCTCAATGCGGACGAGGCTCGAGTATCCAGGCCCGTCAGGTGCGCGGATATGCGCATCGTGGGCCTGGATGACTCGGTGACGGGAGCTGAGCTAGTAGCCGCCGTCGTCAGGACGAGCGGGTGTCTGGCCGAACAGGTGAAGGCGGGCACCATACGTCCTGACTTCACGGGTATGCGAACCATAACGGTAAGCTGTCCCGTGACGGCGGCGAGGAAGATAGTGGAGGGCGGAAGGCTCCTGGTGGGCTGGGTGTCAGCGCAGGTCAAGCTGCTGGAGCCCAGACCTCTAAGGTGCTATCGATGCCTCGTGGGGCACCACGTGGGCGTCCAGTGCACCTTAGAGGACCGCAGCACTCTGTGCTTCCGCTGCGGCAAGCCCGGACATACGGCCGGCTCGTGCAACGCCGTGCCGCACTGCGTCGCATGTGCGGCTGCTGGCAAGCCGGCCGATCACCGGGCGGGGAGCAAGTCCTGCGCTCCACCCGCCGAAGCCAGGAGGAAAGGCAGGCCCTCCGCCGTCGTCGCCACCACCACCGTCGCCGCCACTGTCGCCGCCACCGCCACCGCTGCCGCCGCCGCCGCCACCACCGCCGCCGCCGCCGCCGCCGCCACCGCCGCCACCACTGCCGAGGGGGCCCGGGAGGGGGCTGAAATGGAGGAGTAATAACTCCTCCACTACGCCTTCTCCAGGCGAACATCAACCACTGCGCCTGCGCTCAGGACCTATTGCTCCAGAGCATGGCGCAGTGGTCGATTAACATCGCCGTGGTCGCTGAGCCGTACTTTGTCCCGCCCAGGGATGACTGGGTGGAGGACCTGAACGGCTCTGTCGCCATAAGTTCGTCGGCTGCCGCCGGTACCCCGTCCCTCGAAGGTGTCACGAGGGGACAGGGGTGCGTAGCAGCACGGTTCGGAGAGATTGTAGTAGTGGGAGTATACTTCTCTCCGAGCCGAACTCTCGCCGAGTTCCAAAACTCTTTAACAGAGTTGAGTGTCGTCGTCGCCAGAAACCACGCCTTCTCCGTGCTAGTGCTCGGGGACTTCAACGCCAAGAATTTGGCCTGGGGTTCCCGTTGCAAGGATGTGCGGGGCAGGATGGTGGAGGACTGGGCTCTGGAAACAGGCCTAGTCGTCCTAAATCGGGGTTCTGTTCCTACGTGTGTGCGGGGCGAGTCGGTGGTGGACATCTCGTTCGCCAGCCCCGCTCTGTCACAGCGTGTCATTGACTGGCGCGTCATGGAGGAGGTGGAGACCTACTCCGATCATCGATATATCCGGTTTGAGGTCTCCACCCAGACCTCTAGCGCGCTGGTCCAACAGGCCCCGAGTGGTCCGCGGTGGGCGCTGAAGCAGCTGGACCGGGAGCTTCTCCTGGAAGCCTCGATCGTGCAGGCCTGGGTGTTTTCACCGGACAGGCCTGCTGATATTGACGATGAGGTGGAGTGGTTCCGGAAGGCCATGTCCGAGATTTGTGACGTGACAATGCCCCGAGTCCGGCCAGGATGCGCCCGACGTCAGGTGTACTGGTGGTCGCAGGAGGTTGGGGCGCTACGCAAGGCGTGCGTCGACGCGCGACACCGGTACACCAGGCACCGCAGGCTCCGCATCCGCCCTCCGGATGCGGAAGCCACGGAGGTGGAGCTGTACGAGGGGTACAGAGCGGCGAAGACCGCCCTCCAAGAGGCTGTTCAGCGGGCCAAGGATATGGCCCGCGAGGAGATGCTAGAGACTCTGAACAGAGATCCATGGGGGCGCCCCTACAGAATGGTGCGGAATAAACTCCGCACATGGGCCCCCCCGCTGACGCAGAGTCTCCGCCCACAGCTGGTGGAGGAGGTGGTGAGCGCTCTGTTCCCTTCACGGGGGGAGCATACTCCCCCGCCTATGGCTCCGCCACTTGCGGTGCCCGAAGCGGACCACGCGGACGACGACGACGACACCCCTGAAGTGACCGGGGTAGATCTGAGAGCGGCGGTAGGCAGGCTGAAGGCCAAAAATACCGCACCGGGACCCGACGGCTTGCCGGGTAAAGCCTGGGTCCTGGCCTCGAGGGCTCGTGGGCCTCGACTGGAGGCGCTCTTAACCGCATGCATGGAGAGAGACCAGTTTCCACTCCGTTGGAAGACGGGGAAGCTGGTCCTCATTCAGAAGCCAGGGCGCCCTGCGGACTCTCCGTCCGCATACCGGCCCATAGTGCTGCTCGACGAGGTCGGCAAGCTCTTTGAGAGAGTGATTGCGGGCCGCCTCGTCGGGCACCTGGTGAGGACGGGGCCGGATCTTGCGGAGTGCCAGTTTGGCTTCCGCAAGGGGCGCTCGACGGTGGACGCCATCATGCGCGTGAGAGCCCTCACGACGGGGGACGCGGTGTCCCGGGGTGGGGTGGGTGGTCGTGGCGGTGTCACTCGACATCGCCAACGCGTTCAACACCCTACCCTGGAGCTGCATAGGGGAGGCACTCCGGTATCACCGGGTGCCGACTTACCTCCGTCGAATAGTCGGGGCGTATTTGACGGACAGAGCCGTCATCTACCCCGGTCGCGACGGGAATTGGAACCGGCGAGAGATGTCGTGCGGTGTCCCACAGGGATCGGTTCTGGGGCCGCTTCGGTGGGACATCGGTTACGACTGGGTGCTGCGGGCCAACCTCCCTGATGGCGTCAGTGTAGTTTGCTACGCTGACGACACGCTGGTCCTGGCGCAGGGGAGGTCGCATCAGGCGGCGGCCGACGCGATGACACGCGGGGTTGCGATAGTCGTGGAAAGGATCCGGCAGTTGGGTCTCGAGGTGGCATTGCACAAGTCCGAGGCCATGTCCTTTCATGGGCCCCGGTACGGGCCACCTTCGGGATCCCAGCTGATGGTAGGAGGGGTTCACATCGGCGTCGAGACAACGATGAGATACCTGGGTCTCGTCCTCGACAGCCGGTGGAACTTCGTCGAGCATTTCCGACGTTTGGCCCCCAAACTGGAACGGGCCGGGGCTGCCTTAAAGCTGCTCCTGCCCAACCTGAGGGGGCCAAACGCCTCCTGCCGGAGGCTTTACGCGGGGGTCGTGCGGTCCATAGCCCTGTATGGGACCCGGTATGGGCGCGTTCACTGCGGCTGCGAGCCGCACACTACCTGAACGCGCCCCAAAAGGTGGTAGCTGTAAGGCTAATCCGGGGGTACCGCACGATCTCGGGCGAGGCAGCAAGCCTCCTTGCCGGACTGCCACCATGGGATCTGGAGGCGATAGTCCTCGCGCGCCTGTATGACTGGCGCGCGGAGGCACTACGTCGGGGGAAAACTCTGCACCCGCGGCAAATCGCTGCGGAGCGGACGGACCTCCGGCGCGGTCTCATGGTGGAATGGAAGGCGCGACTATCGCAAACCAGCGCAGGGCACGCCACGATAGCGGCGGTAAGACCCCTCTTTGAGGAGTGGCTAGAGAGGCGTCACGGCGCTCTCACCTACCGCCTGACGCAGGTCCTCTCCGGACACGGATGTTTCGGGAGGTTCCTGCACATCATCAGGCGGGAGGAGGCGCCCGGGTGTCACCACTGCGAGGATCGCCCAGAGGGCACGGTGGAGCATACGGTGGATGTCTGCCCCGCTTGGGCAGAGCACCGCCGTGTCCTCGTAGAGGCGATCCGCAGCGGCGGCGACCTCTCGCGCCCGGCCCTGGTGCAAGCCATGGTCCGGGGCGAGAGGGAGTGGGAAGCGGTCACCTCCTTCTGCGAAGCAGTCATGTTAGCGAAGGAGGTGACGGGATGGGCGAGGGAGAGATCCTCACGCCTCAGCCGCCGAGGGAGACGCTCCGGGCGTCGGGAGCCGCGTGACGACTCCCGGCCACCGTAGGCGCGGGCCTGCGGGCGGAGAGCAATGGGTAGCTCTCCGTCCGAACAGGACCAGGCCCGTGCCGGACGGCGCGTATGTGTTCCACGTGCGCCTCAAAGAGATGTCAGCATAGTTGCCGAGGCCCGACAGGGCCGAAGCCTGCCGAGGTAGCGGGATCGTCCGAAAGGGTTACCGCTGCCCTGGTACATAAAGGGCTAAGGAAGGAACACGGGTGGGTTTTAGTCAGTAAGAGTCTGACACTCCCTTCTGCTCCACCCAGAGCGGGAGGGGTCATTTGATGATTTCCCATCCTCAAAAAAAAAAAAAAAAGGCCGTAATTTTGTAATTGTAAATTGGAACAACGCTTTTTCTGGTTTGACGATAGCTCCATTTTTGACATATATGCGTGCGTCAAGTGGACGTGAAACAACCAGCCCTGTGGCTCCGCTCTTCATCCGTCCGTCTATCACAGGGCTGTTTATTTTGAACCGTAATAGGTAGACACTTGATATTTTCGCAGACTGTACGTAGTGTGTACGCACGACATAGCAAGCATTTCCAGTATAAGCTGATTTCTCATTGTACAAAAAGCTTATACAATGCGAGGTCATGAAACTGGAAATGTTTAGCTTGATATATCTCGTATATACTAGTATGGCCGCTACAACAACAAATAATAATAAAACATGTGTAAAAAATCATACGGTGGTACGGAACCGTTCGTGTGCGATTCGTCCTCGCACTTGGCCGCTTTTTTGCTTTTTAGGACCTATGAAGTTTTATTGTATTCGACGGTACATTAGGGCTTAGAATGTGTCCCGTCGAAGTCCCTCGTTAGTGTTCGACGCAAAGTAGCCAAATTTAAAGCCCAACGTATTAGTCCCTAAGTTTATAAGTTTTTGTTTGTCATTAGGACTTTTTGCTCTATGTGAGTTATGACAGGCATCTGAGGTATACGTTTTAGTACCTATGTTAAGAGTTGAAGGCCTCAAAGGTAACCAAATGTCCGCTTAATGTTAGTATTTAAGTAATACATCACTCTTAAAAGTGTATAAACACAAGTTTAGTGAAGCATAAACTAATGAGTTGTTAATAATGTATACTTAATTACCCTTTGAAAATATAAAGTCTTTATTTTGTCATGAATAATAAAAAAACCTGACCTTACTGATGATGTTCTTCAGAAAGATCAGGTGCGTAGTACTTACTCGCAACCGGCGTGCGTAAGACCAGAGGCCAATTCCCGTTATTAAAAACGTTACGTTACGTTACGTTATTTCATAATATTTTAAATAATTATATATATTTAAATAATAAGATAGATTATTTATTTATTTATTACTGTAATTGCCCGTGACATGACAGCGGGCCCTATCAGAATACCAGCGCTGCGACATTTATTTTTTAAATGTCGTAGCATCATGCTGAGATAGGAGCCTTTTGGCCTCGTACAGGACTTTCTGTTTCATTTTTCTTTTTGTTACTTTATTTTTTATTATTTTTTATATAATTTGGTTTTGTTACCTACTTTTTTTTTATATAATTTGGGTTTTTTATTTTTGTTTGTGTTTAGTTTAGTTTAGTTTTATGATCTTCCTGTGCGAGTCGCAATAAATACTTTTTCTTTCTTTCTTTCTTTAAAAATATAGTCGCAATCTCATCTTAGTGACAATCAATGTAAATTACGAGTATTGCCACTTTTTTTTTTTGGGTGGGTAAAAAAAAAGGGCGTCCTTCTGCAAGACATCTTGATTCATTACTATATTTATTTATTTAGGATCTCAAACAAAAGATGTCACACGATACATGACACTTTAAATAAAGGGATACATGAGGTATTTTTGACAGATTGAGACTGAGGTCAGACTGAGAAGGTTTTAAAATTACGAAAATTGCCCCTCAGATGTATTCAGAACGTAAATTGCCCCTCAGATGTATTCAGAACGTAAATTGCCCCTCAGATGTATTCAGAACGTAAATTGCCCCTCAGATGTATTCAGAACGTAAATTGCCCCTCAGATGTATTCAGAACGTAAATTGCCCCTCAGATGTATTCAGAACGTAAATTGCCCCTCAGATGTATTCAGAACGTAAATTGCCCCTCAGATGTATTCAGAACGTAAATTGCCCCTCAGATGTATTCAGAACGTAAATTGCCCCTCAGATGTATTCAGAACGTAAATTGCCCCTCAGATGTATTCAGAACGTAAATTGCCCCTCAGATGTATTCAGAACGTAAATTGCCCCTCAGATGTATTCAGAACTTAAATTGCCCCTCAGATGTATTCAGAACGTAAATGAGGCAAAAGTAGTATACAAGCTGATGTTTTGCATCCTCGTCAAATTTCAGGAGGCTATTATGAAATACATAAATAATCAAATAAAATTACGAGCCCTGGTAAATAATGAATACATACTTGTTTTTTTAGCTATTTAAGTTTGACAGTGATAAAGAATACACCACTTTCAAAGAACAGAATCGCGTTATGGTATCGTATAAGCGGCCGCGTTTTTATGTGTGTGTAAAAGGGCAGTTACAGTGCGGTCTCACACAGGTCGCGTATTAAAATGCGTATCCCACACATGCCGATTTCAGAAAATTATAAAAAAAAAAATACTTATTATTGATTCGTGTCCAGAATCAGTAGCATAGTTACCTCCTTGAGTTTGACGAGGATGTAAAAGGACACCTTGTATAAGGATCTAGCAGGTGGTGTTCTGTAATTTCTGCCTACCCCTTATTGGAAGAAAGCGTGAGTACATATGTGTGTCGTATGTAATAAAAAAAGATTAAAAAGTTGATTAATCATGCAAGAGCGTCGTGCAGCGCGTCAACGAATAATGATAACATTAAAAATACCTGTACCGAAATAAAAAATACTGAGATTTTTGTGTCATGGTCTGCCCGCAGCCGTATCTGAAAGTGATGGACGTCATCGAACATAATGTAAGCATGCCGTTATTACTGTACGTGCATTAGGTAATGATAAAATAGACATTGATTGTGGCTCTGCTGCAGAGCATTCTCTCTAGCAGAGCCACACAGAACTGTACCCAGGAAAGATAAACGCTACTGTTTGTTTTATGAAAACTGTTGTATGAATAGTGTTTATTGCGTACGTGTTGAAAAATAACAAATGAAAAAAAATATCAGTATGTTGTACATACAGGTTGTTCGTTGGCCAACCAGACCCCGATATTATAGCTAGCAACAGCCACGGTAGGTACCGTACCGTTACATAAAGGCAGCGATAACGTCAACACTGTTGCACAAGAACAACGCGTTGATAAGAAATAGCCGAACTCACAGCAAACAGAACCATATAATGAACACAAGCTAGGGCATAATTTGTAACATTTAGAGCCTTAGTACGTAGTGAGGTAAAAATATTTATAGTTCCAAGTTTGTTTAAGAAACTACGCCTTGAAGTTGAGTTCTGAGAAGATCCGTCGACACGTGTAGGCTACCATTTTCAAAGAATCGATTAAATGGAGAAGATAGATAGATTTATTATTATTATTTGGTTAGACACACAAGCAGCTAATTAGCTGATGCGTCTGTATCGTATAGCTTGGAGATATATAATCTGTCCAGTCGATTCTTGAAGCAGTTCAGTGTAGGAGCCATCACAATATTTTCCGGGAGCCTATTCCATGCTAGTACAACTCGGTTAGACAAGAATTGCTTCAAGGGCTTTTTTATGAATTTTCCCATAACTTTAGGAAATGCCCACGCAACTGTTTGTTCGCATTCAGTGCGTAAAGGTGTGTATTTGTCATCTATTTCACACTATATCTATTTCACAAACAACCTGCTTTAGGCACCTGGCCCACCCTGGCGAGGAAGCGACCCGCACCCAAATTGGGAACACACTATCAAACTCAAACTGAATAATTTTGAAAGATATTGCTAAACTATTGCTTCATATATTCGAAAAATGAGTCTGCTCAGCTACCTACGTAAATAACGCAATGAATGATGTTGAACTGTCAAAATGAAGGACATTGCTACTGATACCTGGGTCCTAGCATGAAGCTTAAAACAATCTAAGCAACGCAAGTCCATACCTACCATTCCCATTATGCTTATCGAGACTTTAATTTAATTTATGCTAAAATTGTAATTTCATTATGTAGGTAAATACTTAAGATATGATAAAAAAAGCACTATCTCTCTCTTTAAACTCAATTTTTCTTGTTCTTTGCACTTGTTTCATGATTATTATTGTATATTTTTATAGATAAGTATATTATGTTTATGTATACATGTAAATGGTAAACCACAGACTACCTTTAGTATTGTCTCTCCTTCTCCCTTAATCCATCCAAAGCTTGTCTTTAAAAGATCGCTTTTAGCGATAAGCCCGCCCATTGTGTCACCCCTTGTAAAATTTATATCTGTAATTGTTATGGTGTACACGTAGATATCCGTGGGTGTACATAATAAAGCATATTCTATTCTAAGGTATTTTGAGGAATGTAATATTCTAGGGCACATTGCTCGCAGAACAGATGGCCGATGGGGCCGAAAAGCTCTGGAGTGGCGACCACGTACCGGAAGACGTAGCGTTGGAAGGCCTCCCACAAGGTTAACCAACGACCTTGTGAAGGCCGCAGGAACCTGTTGGATGCGAGAAGCACAGAAATGGTCGAAGTGGAGGTAATTGGGGGAGGCCTAGGTCCAGCAGTGAACGTCTTTCGGCTGAAATGATGATGATGATGAATATTCCAGAGATGCTTGGACTGTGTGAAAGATTATATGCCTTGAAAGGGGGTGAATACCGAGCCGATTTGTACTGAAAAATTGAAATTCGTTTTTTTTTTAATATAACATATTTATTTAATCAAAATAATTACCATTATTATCAATACACTGCTGCCATCTGCCGTTATTGCTTGACCAGATCGGAGAAAGCTATAGTGAATAACACCATGCTGAGACACCAAACAGTTACCATTACCTTTTTATTGGTAAGCTTTGCTTTAGGACACTGTTGCGGCGTTTGACCTGGGGTCAGCCATTGCATTTTTCGCTTACGGTTATCGTAAAGAATCCACTTTTCATCACATGTCACAATTCGATCCAATATTCCTTCATTTCTGTATCGATTCAACAAGGCAACACAAGTTTCAACACGCGTTTCTTTCTGCAGATCAGTCAAATCATGAGGCACCCATTTCTCATATTTTTTTATTTTATTGATTTGACGCAAATGAGTCAATATTGTTGGTAAGGTAACGTTAAACCATGCCGCTAATTCCTGGGTAGTTTGGCTCTGGTCGGCTTCCACCATCTCTTTCAATTCATTGTTATTCACCTGTGTGGGCGGTCTTCCACGTGGTTCGTTCTTCAAATCAAAGTTTCCATCACCAAAGCGTTTAAACCAAAATCGCACGGTGCGTTCATCAGCAGTCCCATCTCTAAACGCAACATTGATATTGCGAGCTGTTTCTGCCGCGTAAGTTCCGCGTCGGAACTCGTATTCAAAAATAACTCGAATTCGAAGTATCCATCTTTCTTGTCTAAGCTGAATAAAAAAAAGAACTGAAAGTCGATAATCGAATGTTGCACATTTTTTAAAAGAATAACTTCATAGGTACCATCTGAAAAAAGTTTCACTCAAAAATCTCAAACCATGAAGGTCCTATGTCAATTCGAAGTACCTATTACAATAAAACGGCAATTTCATACTTTAACGCCTATTATATTATTTTTGGGTGGCAACATTGTAATTTTTAAACATTTTATGCTTTTGAGTTGTGGCAACCCATAGATGACTTTTAAAGAAAAAGGACGGGTAAAGCGGTCTTGACGAAAGTGTTCGTGAGGTACAAATCACTTTATTAGTACTCAACACAGTATAATAATAATTGTAACTCGAGAACACTTTCGTCGTCTCTAGCTGAGAATGCAAGACCGCTTTTCCCGCCCTTTTTCCTTAAAAGTCATCAATCCACAAATAATATTAGTTAAATAGTCGATCATTATGTATGCTAACAGATAGCTATGGAAATTAGCATAAGATATGCCAGCCAAAAAGATTCTTGACTGAGCTGTTTTGTGTAATTCATTAAAACTTCGTAACATTACACAATGGAAACGAAATACAATTGAAATAAACTATATTACCTACATAATGCCTTTATTACACAAGTCAAAAGGTAATAAAAGAGGCACGTGTCTAGGCTTAACTGAGCTTTTGTCTGGACCGGGTAATTAGATAGTTGGTTTAATTTTAAGCTACTTTTATCGTCAAAATTTTTAATAGAAAGTTTAATATTATTAAGTTAGAGTTAATGGTTTCGCCACAAATAGTGTGCAATTATGTACCTACCTAAGTTTGAAGGGTCAATTTATAATATACATATAATGGCGCCGGATAGTCTTTACCAGAAGTGTTCATCGTATTCGTGGTTCAGCAGCTTCAATATCATCAAAATTGCACCGGAATATAGCAGTTCGTCGTAGACGTGATACGACAGCAGCTCCCCTGACATCATCTCGGTCATCAGAAGACAGCCACGCAATCATCGATGTGACGCTCTGCTTCAGAGAGTGACTGTTATCAGCCAGTGTCACCCTTATCCAACCTTTTCGGTGATTGCAGTAACCTCGTAACAAAACAAAGCGGTGCCACTTACTGCGCTATCAGATATTAAACAAAAAGGGGTCTGTAGCACATGTGTAGCATATGTTAGCATACTCTCGATGCGATCGAAACCTCGAACCTCGTTATGATATAATCATAGATATCCGAGATATAATCATAATCACCAAAGCTGTTGAGCATTATTGACTTTGCTTCCCCCAAACAACACCACTCTGAGTTAGTGAAAGGACCTTTCCCTATTCTTTGGTTGTCCCTCCATTTCTAAAGCCCACTGTAGAAATGGTGTAATACTTCTTGGCTGAAAATAACGGCCATATGAAACACTTTACAAGAAAAATAGCGCCCCACCCCGGTTTTTACGAAATCACAAAACATTGAGATTTATTTTTTCATATGTTAGTTAAATATTAAAATAATGTACATATATCCCTCTCACAAAAAGGAGGCCTGTGGGGGCCTGTGCCCCTAGCAGTGGGGACATTATAGGATGATTAGGTTATACATAGCCGCAGGAACCGTTGGCTGCCAGAACCGGTCGAGGTGGAGGTGCTTGGGGGAGGCTTATGGCCAGCAGTAGACGTCTTTCGGCTGAAAAGATGATGATGCTTACATAATATACATATTATAAGTCTTCCAGAATACATTCTCTAAATGATGGTGAAAACCATATCATAATACTTTACTTAGTTTAGGAGACCAATGTGGCGCACACAGACAGACATGAAGAATGACTTCAAGTTATAATATGTATGGAGATACGAGACGGTAAAGTTTAAGTTTAGCTTCAAAAAATGTTAGTATACAGAGCCAACCACAGGATCTCATCTACCTATTTAACATGCCCACAAAAAGGGCAGAGGGGCCATTAAATCTGTTTAACAGATTTGGTTTAATTTAGAGCAATGGTTCGCTGTAATTATTGCGATAGAAAAGCTTGAGCCTTTTATCACTGACGTTAAACTGAATTTTAATTTTGGTATCTTTTTAAAATTTGTAAAATGACTTTTTGATACTTTTATTTTTATTATCTAATTTGCACATTGGTGTCACAACGTAAAATGGCCAAACGTGAAATAAATAATCACCGCGATTGTCTTACGGTTTGGTAAACCTGATTTGTGCATCGCATAACAAACGACCAGGTCAAGATAACATCACTATTCAAGGCATATTATGAGGGTCTGTACACGGGGGGTCTGTGAGCCAACTACACCAAAAAGTCGCTAGATGTCTTACGCGTCCATTATAATAATATTTTCACAATGCTCTTGAGACTGCCCCGCTGCAGAATCGAACTGATGGCTTTCATGCGATCACTCGAAAGAAAGTCGCATCATTAGTAACTAGAACACGGGCTAGTGGCAACAGCATTCTGAAAACAGTGACAGAGAGTTGAGTTTGCCCGTGACATGACAGCGGGCCCTATCAGAATACCAGCGCTGCGACATTTATTTTTAAATGTCGTAGCATCATGCTGAGATAGGAGCCTTTTGGCCTCGTACAGGACTTTCTGTTTCATTTTTCTTTTTGTTACTTTATTTTTTATATAATTTGGTTTTTTTATTTTTGTTTGTGTTTAGTTTAGTTTAGTTTTATGAACTTCCTGTGCGAGTCGCAATAAATACTTTTTCTTTCTTTCTTTCTTAGTTACTATTCTCCCATTTTGAGGCATTTTGTGGAGAGGATGGCCCAGTGTTACTTGGCAATCTTCCGAGCAAAAACTTGAATATCTAATAATAATATTTTTTACCTACTAACACTAGCTATAAGATATTACTAACATTATAATAATATGGATAAATAAATAATTGTTTAAATAAATATTTGTTGTCTGTTTAAATCCTACTAATATTATAAATGTGAAAGTTTGTATGGATGGATGGATGTTTGTTACTCTTTCACGCCAAAACCACTAAACGGATTTGGATGAAATTTGGCACACAGATAATTTATAACCAGGATTAACTCATAGAATACTTTTTATACCAATATTCCCACGGGATCGAAACTTATGCGGGTGAAACGGCAGGGCGCAGCTATTAAATAAATAAATAACATAAAATCACACCTCTAATCCCCGAAGGGTTAGGGAGAGGTACCTACATTTCGCCAGTAATATGATTGTCTCATTTAACAGGGGGCGACGCTATTGACATCAACCGGGCAAGAATCCAGGCTCTGGGCTGCTCCTGAGAAATTCCAGATGAAAACCCTAATATCACTTTGCCTGACCCGGGAATCGAGCCCAGGACAATCCTTTGCATCCTTTTAGCTTTTCATGACCACCTTAGGTACGGAAGTGTTCTTCTTGAGTACCAATCATATGAACCAAAGCAAGAGCTACCTGCTTTATAGAAAAACGTAATAAAACCGTATAAGGAACACAATGCGAACGCCTACTGTGCGCTAAAACCAAGATAACGGACGCTACCCAGAAAGCCGCTAAACTTAAGTGAGACTGGGCCGGACATGTTTACCGCATAAGTATCAGATGACAAGAAGGCTAAAAGAACCACCGATTGGGTCCCACTAAACACACGACGCCATCGCAGCAGGCTAAGACGAAGATTGCGAGACGAGCTTGATTCCTACCGTAAGGACTGGCCGGAACTCGCAAAAGACAGAATTGATTGGAAAAGAGAGAGGGACGACTTTGCCCTGCAGTCGGAAAGTACAGGCTAGTTAAAAATAAAACCACATTAACCGCTACATAAAACAAAGCATAAATAAAGGAACACCAAACGAAACAAAAGGTAAAAGCCATCCTCTTCCAAAAGAGACTCTTAATTACTGATTGGAACAACATTCTCCGGAATTCGTCTAATCAGACATCGATCACCATTATCCCACTTCATCACTTACACATTCGCTCAGTAGTTACTACGCAAGGAAAATCTTTACTTTATTCAACTTAATTCAAGCGAGGTAGGCTTTGGCTTAATTCAGCAGAATTATTAATTACCTAGAAGGATAATTGGCCTGTCCTTGTCTTCAGCTCCCTATGTTAGATAACATTAATAATATATGGCCGAAAGCCTTTGCATTCTCTGATCACTTTGTTCCTTTGTTATTTACTTGGCTGGCCTAGGTAATGGCAATAAAAGCATTAATGTTTGTTTCGCCGTTGTACCTTTTTGTGGGAAAACTTTAAATAAATAAATAAATGTTTTAGAAATTCTGACGTACATTAAGGCACTGCTAAAACGTCGGACATCGTAAAACGCTCAGTTTTTGTCGCACAGTTTGGCGTATTGGTACATATTACAAGCCAGAAAAAAAAATTAGTTTATTGTCAAATGTTCGAGGAAAAAACTATTTTTTTTATAATTACAAAATAGCTAAGAATTGTGTTATTTAACAGTTAATCTTTGACAGAAAGAAAGTTAAGTCATCGCAGAGTTAAGTTATGTTTGTAATTAAAAGTCATAGAGTTTGACATAATAAAATTGCAAGTTATATCATCTGCTTAGCCTTTCCCCAACTATGTTGGGATCGGCTTCCAGTCTAACCGGATGCAGCTGAATACCAGTATTTTACACGGAGTGACTGCCTATCTGACCTCCACAACCCAGTTACTGGGTAATACGATACTACTTGGTGAGACTGGTTGTCAGACTTACTACTAAATCAAAAAATCATCTTAGCGGCCTCTCAATGTTTTTAAAAGACTTATCTAATGATACCCCACACTATGGGGCAGACGCGAGAAAAAAATCATCCCCACTTTAAGTGTAGGGGAGGTACTCCAAAAAAAATATTGTTCGTGATTTTATTTTTGCAGTTTGTCGACGTGGTAAATAAACATATTACCATGCAAAGTTTCATCTTTCTAGCATTAACCGTTTGGAAGGTAAGCCGAGGACGGACAGACGGACGGACGAACATGACAAAACTATAAGGGTTCCAAGACGTGAACTACGGAACCCTAAAAAGGGAATTCAATCAACTAAAGAAATAGCGACAAAATATTCCACTGAGCCGTGCATTTATTTGTGCATTAATTTAAACAAAACTGCAAAATTACTTTTATTTTACTGGTCATTCGATTCAACTAACATCAAACGCATCGCGATTTTGAACCTTAATTGTTGCCGCGATGCGCTACCTAAAAAATCCTTCTTACCGTGCCTTAATACGGAAAATGAATAAGAAAAACAAAAGCCTACTTACGCATTCTGATAAATTGCTATCATAAAGTATGATGACTATGCGTCAGTATAGGTAAAAAACATCAACTTCAAGGAAGATACCTATATAAAATATAATCTGTCCATAGATCAACAAGACCGTTTCAGCCTTCATCCTTCAAAAGTACCCTCAAAGTTTGATTAAACATCAACACACCGAGAGTGTCCTATGAAAGCTTATATCTTTTACAAAGTGAGATCTTATCTGCCATACTTCAAGGGTAATTACCCTGGTACCTACAGAATTGCATTAATTGACAGTAATGGGGGGAAGCTTTACGTAATGAGATTTTAATTAGATCCACTAAACAAAATAATTAAAATGGAAGGGAAAGGTCGAAGACGACGCGATTTATTTGAATAGAACGTGGTTGAATAAACTAATGACTCTTCTAGGGAGCGAGCTATCTTCACCATCTATCCATGCTGAAATTATACTAATGTATAGCACTGCTTCGGAAGAACTGTTCAACTATTATTAGACAACTACAATTTTGAAAATTAATATTTAGGGTTGGAAAACTTGTGATTGAAATAAGTCTTGGATAATAAATTCGATTTTCCGAATGCTTCAGAACCAATAAGATAAAGCAGAGAATAATCCTACTAATATTATAAACATGAAAGTTTGTATGAATGAATGGATGGATGCATGTTTGTTACTCTTTCACGCCAAAACTACTGAACGGATTTGGATGAAATTTGGCACACAGGTAGTTTTAAACCAGGATTAACATATGGGATACGTTTTATCCCGATATTCCTACGGGATCGAAACTTATGTGGATGAAACCGCGGGGCACTGCTAGTAATATTATAATAGATTAGCTTACGCCCGCGACCACCCCGTCGCATCGCATCGCCTGCCTGCGCTGCTGCTTCGTGTTCGCTATCATTCAGACTTTTTTCTTTTTGCTTGGCTCATAAGGGTGACAGGGTGATGTTAGCCTATAACCTTACTCAAGAATTGGGCTAAGTATCAAACGCAAAAAAATAAAATAAATGCGACTGGTAGTTGCGGAGATTACCGTGTTCAAACAAACAAACTCTATAGAAATAGTATGTATATATAGTAATAGTATGTATGTGTATATAACCTATTTATGTATCTGTGTACCTAGTTTTAAGAGTTTTTTTTATCATTGTTCAATCAAAGCACCTGCCATCTAATCTCTTCACCACCCTTGGTTGACTGGTAGAGATGCCTATGGCATTAAGTCCGCCTTTGTACCTTTTTGTGCAAAAAGTTTAACTAAATAAATAAATAAACTCTTCAGCTTTATTATTAGTATAAATAAATAAATATTCCACAACTATCACACAACGCCATCTAGTCCCAAGCTAAGCAGAGCTTGTGTTATGGGTACTAGACAACTGATAAACATACTTATATATTTCTAAATACATAAATATTATAGATAAATTACACCCAGACACAGAACAAATGATCGTGCTCATTACACAAACATTTGTCCTGGGTGGGAATCGAACCCACGACCTCCGGCATAGCAGTCAGGGTCACTAACCACTAGACCAACAGGCCTGTCAATCAGTATAGATTTGAGTAATATGAAATGAAATATTTTATTGTCCAGATATAAATCTACCTATGTAATTCTATATAATTATGTAATTTATCTCAACATCGTATGTTACTATTATAATATTTCAT
The DNA here is from genome assembly GCA_947507525.1 of Apamea epomidion. Classification (NCBI taxonomy): domain Eukaryota; kingdom Metazoa; phylum Arthropoda; class Insecta; order Lepidoptera; family Noctuidae; genus Apamea; species Apamea epomidion. The sequence continues at coordinate 6,619,390 of OX382234.1, forward strand.
CATCTTATCAATTCTTAAGACTGTTTCCTCATATCCTTATCGGGATCTCGCGATATCAATACCGGAGATTATTTTATCAGAGGTAAGAATAGCAGCGATAAAAATAACTGAGGTTGCTACATTATCTGAACTATGTGCGACGTAAAATTATGTTAGTTTTATAACTTAGCAACGTATATTATACATTGTGTGCGCAATATTTTGCATGCCTACATCAGTATGGATGAAAGAATGATGAATGATTGAATGATGAATGAATGATTCTGATGAGTCAGAATGAATGAATAATTAAAAGAAACAAGTGCTAATCGTCTGCGTGTCTTGAAATAACTTTTGGTAACTAGGTTGAAATCTAGGTTGGACACAAAAAAAAACATGTTTATTTGACACTCAGTAAGTTCTTAGTCAAACAGACAATGAATACCTCTTTTAGGATTGATTTTTCCAACACAAGATAATTTTATCGGAGTAATACTTTTGAATTGTTGGCAGTTCTTCCATATAAAAACTGTCAGACGTCAATTTTATTCCACGAATAAAAATTATCTTTCGATTGAAAACGGTCTAAGGGCTGATCCCTTAGACCGTTAAAAAACCGTAGAATAGAACATATTTATTTGCAAAGAATGTAAGTATTAAAAATCAGCTATTACAATTAATGTTAGAGTCCATGTACATTCTGCCTCTAAGGCATGCAAAAATATTATGACCTATACAAATAGAAAAAAAACTCAACTCAAAAGCAGGATTTCCTGAAGGAGTATTTCTGCCTAAAAGAAACTCGGTTGCAAACTAACAAATCTCTAAGAAAAACGAGGTATAGGTACTGTAAAGGTCGACACGGTTGGCGCAGTGGCTGAGCAATCGACTGCTGCGCTGCGTGTCGCGGGTTCGATTCCCGCACGGAACAAATATTTGTATTGCCTACAGGTAGTGTTTCCGGGTCTGGCTATTTGTGTATGTGAGTTTAAATGTTTGTAAACGCACCCACGATACAGGAGTAATTCCTAGTGTGGAGCAATGTTTTTAAAAAAAAAGGTTGTCCACCAAAGTCAACCTTATGTAGTATATGAGATTAGGCTGACAAGCAAAATAATGAAGATATACGTACTTAGTATATTTTATAGGAATCATTATTGAACGAGATAAACCATCGTTTGATTGTATTCCACCCGGTACCGTGAAACTCGTAGAGAGCTTCACAGTACCCAACAAATAAACAACAAAAACTAGCAACAGACAGCTCTAAAAACACATTTCCGGCAACAAAGGGCACAAACACAAGGGCTCGAAAATATAGAACAACAGGAACAAAAAGATGGCCGCCTCTATCCATTTCAACTCGGGAAACTATTGCCTCTGACATTACCTACCTATTATACGCACCATTGCCTTCGAGGCCTTTAGCTTTTTTCACACGGAATCCGTATTGGGAAGTAGGAAATGCATCTCTGTCCTCGCAATGCATTGATTTTGTTACGCCCAAGTACTTTGTAAACAACAGTTAAACAATCGATTCTGCTGTAGGTACTACGCTACCTTGAATCTTGATAATCATTCTCTGTACAATTCATAACATAGCATGATCAGCCTACAATATTCCCACTGCTGGCAGTGCTCCCACATGGGCTCGGAAGTGAGCTGTAATCTACCATGCGTGCCCAACGCGAGTTGATAGATGTCACATGAATTTTTGGTACACACCGGTTTGAGGTTTCGTTACGATGTTTTCTTTCACCGTTTTGAGAGCAGTGGTGATGAAAATTGACACAAAGTAAAGCGCCTGCCTGGTTTCGAACCCACCCCCTACAAATCGTAACTTACCACGCACATTACCACTGGCTATGTATGGTGACAAAACAATGTGGTACAGGTCTTATTATATTTTTCTTGACCTGTTTTATGATCCCCAGATGTGTTCCAGTTGAATACCGTCCCATTTTGAACTTACATACTAGATAGTATGTAAGTTTAGTGCAAGTATCCAAAAACATGTTTAATTCGGTGCAGGTTAATTATGATAATTCCATGAAATTAAACAATATCGAAATCTTCACTTATTCATCACAAGCGACCAACCCCTGCTTCTCACGGTTTTACGACGTGAAGTCGAACGTGAACGTGACGTTTACGTTAAATATGAATATTGTATACATACACCTGGCAGAATAAAATCGCAACAAAATTAGTTGTGCAATATAGATTAACAACAGTCTCACAGATAGACTCGAAAAGCGACTTCAATTTATAATAGGCTATTTTCCTAAAAAAATATAATTAGTCCGTCAGTTAGATTACCAAAAACGATTGAACCCGTATTTTTTCTTTTGTCAATTATATAAAAAACGATGAAGATATCGCTAGTTAAAGTTCCGCGTGACGTCACTTGCTTGCGACACTTTTGCAAGCAAGTGACGTCACGACCCCTAATCCTAATTTTGACGCGCTTTATCTTTGTCATTTTTTATTTGATGGACAAAAGAAAAAATACGTGTCCAGTATTTTTCGATAATCTAACTGACGGACTAAATACAATTATTATTGTTTTACCCAGGCAACTACCCTATTATGTAGATTATCTGGGCATGGAACGCCCAGCTCTGATTAATGACACATCTTGAACACCTTACGAAACTGAAAACCGTCGTAATCATAGCCTTTTCAGTTGTTACACTGAACCACCTCTTATGCAATTTCAGTCGATTGTTACCGGTAAGAGTTTACGCAAGAAAACCATGTTTATCGGCGGTAGTAAAATGAGGAAACCGTTATTTCCTCCACCTTAATTATGATTGTAAAGACGAAATGATTGCTACGAGTGTAATTAATTTACGCATTTCATTGGAAGATGTGACGGCACGGTTGGCGCAGTGGTTAAGCGATTGACTGCTGCGCTGCGCGTCTCAGATTCGATTCCCGCACGGAACAAATATTTGTATGGCTTACAAGTAGTTGTTCCGGGTCTGGCTGTTTGTGTATGTGAGTTTAAATGTTTGTAAACGCACCCACGATACAGGAGCAATTCCTAGAAAAAAAAAAGGGACGCTCAATCAATTATTTTCAGAGAATACCTTATTACACACAGTAAGGAAAAGCGTAGACATAAATAATTGTGAATACTCCTCTCTCCACGCATTGGTGAAATAAAGAGCGTCTCAAAGATAATTTAAAGAAGCGGCAGGTACTTAGCTACCTAAGTACCTGCCGCTTCTTTAAATTATTATATTATATTATACCTACGTATATGATGGTATCACAGAGCACGTCTAGAGACGGCAGTACAAATTTTTTTGTGGCGCCAAATGTTCTTTTTGCACACAACTTTTGTCAGACTGCCATTCAAAGCCGTCGGTTATGTCGTCTAGCATTTTTATCTCACTAAACGACGCGCGCTTTTACTTGTGATCACCAAGTCTACAAACACGCTGCAAATGTTTGCGTGAAGACGAGTAGCGTTAGCACATAACACACATACGCACACACACACTCTTCCGACTTCGCTATTATCTCGGACGGTACCGCCTGTTACGCTCACACACACATTCACAGCTTGTTTGTACCCTTGGTAAACACAAATAAAGCGCGTTTCGCTACACACACACCCACAGATATAAAAGAACATTACTGCGAGTAAACAGTGACACGCTTGGTTTGCATGTTGTATGGACGGTGTAGTCTCTAGCAGCGGCTTCCGAGGTGTCTCCAATATTCTCCATGCACCGTGGATGGTACCTTTAAACATTATAATAATCCGTTAATTTCAGGCGATACGGACCCGTAGATAAATTAATCCTTAACCTGAAAATACATGTTTTTAATATACTATGTATATATTATATATTTTTATATACAATAAAAAACGTGTGTTAATCAATAAGGATAAAGAATGAGTATATCAGTAGCACTTCACTATGCACTAACTTGACTTATACAGGGTGTCCCAGAAGTCGACGTCAAGCCGGAATCGGGTGATAGGACGAATCATAATAGTTACCAGAAAAATGTAAAAACAAAACTTAATCAAGTATTTTTTAAATTACACTAATTTCTTTTTTTTTTCGAAAAATGTACAATCTGTGGTGGTTTTTTATCTCCTTTAGCTACAAATCTTAACTTTTTCGTTTTTTTTTTTTTGTGTAATCTTGAGTAGTGCTTGTGTAACCAGTTGTTTTAAATTCTTAGCTAACTGCTCCAACTTAGAAGAAAATGTGACATTTATCCGAACCAAGAATGAAAAATTAATACTGCGCCAAACTTTAACTGACTGTACTGAAAAAAAAATGGACTACGCCAGTTTGGCAAGTAATCTTAAAAGTTGACGTATTTAATAAGAATTCTAAAATGGTATACATGCAACATTATTTCTTAGTTTACAAAAAAAAAATTTCTTCAAGAATCCCAGTTTTGAAAAAAATCTTTTTATTTAATAAAAATAATTTTAGTGTAACCAAAGCTTGCCTTGAGCGTAACTAAGATTCTATTTTTAGCGAGAGGAAGAATGATTCCATGAAGAGTGAGGGTGTGTACATTTTTCGAAAAAAAAAAGAAATTACTGTAATTAAAAAAATACATGTCTAAGATTTTTTTTATATTTTTCTGGTAACTATTATGATTTGTCCTATTACCCAATTCCGGCTTGACGTCAACTTCTGGGACATCCTGTATATGTCGCAGCCAACTGATTTAATTAGCCGTTTAGTTAACCGCCTAGCCTTTTAACTAAACGGCGGCCGTTCAACTAACTGCCTGAATGATATTCAATAAATTATAGTTTAGGTTGGAACTGTAACCAATCACTTGCGACCCGAATTGGTCGCAGTAACTAGGTCAGGGCACCCTGACCAAATGGGTTAGGTTGGAACTGTGATCAACCGCGTGCGAGCTGAGAGAGCTAAGCGTGGCGAGCACTACTTCCAAAGACCAGGCGGTTGACTAAACGGCTAATTTAACCAGTTGGCTGCGACATATACCTACATGAAGAACTATAGAATAAACTGAAGCATCCTCTATGTACTTAATATTTCCTGCATATCAGTTTCCTTTGTTTGGTTGCGTGGCTTATTAACCAAAAGAACTGCACTCGCTCTTTACAAAGGAGCGGCAAAAAGATAAACCAAAAACACTACATTAATTAATCACTAAACAGGTAAACAGAATGCAGGATCCGTACATCAAAACAAAAGAGTTCAAATGGAGTTAGAATTCAATCCCACACCTCCATACCCTTTGTGTTATTAAATTCCTACGACGAAAACTGATTTATATCATGTTTTACAATACACCCCAAACCGAGTAACAAAAATATTTCACGGAACGGTATTGGGAATAAAAGTAGACAAAGGTAGATATTTTTTGTTCCAGAATCCAGGTATTGGATTGATTTTTTAATTATTTTGAGAGTCAATCGAATTTTAATCTTCGCTTGCCGCGATCGGTTCGTAGATGGATAACCATATCGAGCCCCTACGTGAAAGCACGCTAAGCCGTTCACCCCAGCTGTCATTCGTAAATCTTTGACAGTCGTTCTGGGTAGTCAGAAGCCCAAAAGTCTGACAGCCAGTCCTATCAATGGGTATCGTGTTACCCAGTAACTGGGCTGTAGTTGTGAAAGTCAGATAGGCTTTTCTCAAATTGGGAGTCGAAACTGTTTCTCCTAAATACAGATTACTCAGTGAACTAGCCAGGAGAGTACCGATTCACCAAACTTTTCGTTGTACCTACACCATGTAATTAATAATGCATTCCTTGTAAGTCCCTCATGTACTACAAAACCTTTATGTACCTAAATAAATTATATTATATAGGGAGTCGCTCTATGTGAAATACTGGTATACAGCTTCATCCGGCTAGACTGGAAGCTGATCGCAATATAGTTGGGAAAAGGCTAGGCAGAATGAATTGTTTTGTAGTTGGCTTTTGTAATAGTCGTGAGATTTACTTACCAAAACCTAAATGAGGTTGGAATGACACATGTTTCTCAAATTAAGAACTGTGATAGGATATTTCTCGTTCAGTTTGTGAAAAACTTCTAACAAAAGGACACACTGGGAGGGTACGCCCTACGAAGACATATAGTGACCTCATCGGTGATGTTAGGTACGTAGTACTCATAACCGACGTGCATGTATGACCACAGGGGTAATTGCTTGACAAACTAGAGCAGACGTATTTTTCGAATACATGAAGCAATAGATTAGCAATATCCTTCAAAATGATTCAGATTGGGGTTTGATAGTGTGCTACGCAATTTTTTAATTTTTTTTAAAATAAAAACGTCGCCCCGCACTAGGAATTTCTCCTGTATCGTGGGTGCGTTTACAAACATTGAAACTCACATACACAAACAGCCAGACCCGGAACAACTACTTGTAGGTCATACAAATATTTGTTCCGTGTGGGAATAGAACCCGCGACACGCAGCGCAGCAGTCAATCGCTTAACCACTGCGCCAACCGTGCCGACAAATTAGGGTGCGGATGTATGAACGTGAGCAATGCAAAAGGGGTATGCAAGGATCGTAGCAGATAGCGTTCTGTAGTTTCCATCTACCCCCAAGGAAAGGTATGAGTTTATGTATGTATGTGTTTTTCCCGTATTTTCCAATCCTTTATTCCAAAAACGAAAATAATAAAAATAAACATCTCTTCCTTTACCATGTAAAAAAACCCGACATCTTCAACACAAAATTGCCAAAACCATCAAAGTCGGATCGAATTCTGTTACATCACAGCATCACACACTCAGATCAACTATCCCTAAAATGGTTTTCCGAGAAAAATGGCGGAGAAAACAAAAGGTGTATTGAATAATATATGAAGGGGTAAGGGCATTGGAGGGGGGGGGGGGGGTGCTACAGGTTTAATCTCCAGTATCAAAGGTACAAAAAGGTCACAAAGTCCGTATTGGAAGTTTTTAATATAGCACGTGTCAGAGTAAAAGGTTATTGGATATTAATAACCCTTTTCAATCAAGGTGATAAATATTTTGCTGTAACTTTTTCTTGTGAAAATTATTTTCTTTTGTGAAAATTTCTTTTTACAATAAGTAATACGTCTCTCTTTTAAAAGTCAAGTACGGAGAAATCTTTCTATTATAAGATTTACATTTTTACTGTATTTCTGGGAATTCTTCTCTGCAAGAGAAAAGGATATTTTCAGTTCCAATTTATTAGGAATATCACAAGCAGAATGCTAACATTTTTTTTAGACCTGTTGCGGAAGGCGGGGGACAGTGTGTGGTGGCGCAGCCTAGGAAAGGCCTATGACCAGCAGTGGACTGCGATAGGCTGAGTTGATTGACAAACATATTTTGATTTAAAAGATGTCCATGGTATTTCTTGCCCTTTGTTATCCATGGGAATCTACCACGCTTTGGAATGAGCAAACAGCTTCATGTTTCTGACTGACTGACTCCTTGACAATTCAAAAGTGCCTGTAAATGGTTTAATTGACTACTAGGTTACTTCAAAAATTCAAGCGCCTATACCCTGTCCACTAAGTAAACCGTTTTTTGACAGATGGAACTAGCGATTGCATCAACACACAATTCACTGATTAATACACGTACGCTATTATAATGTCTGTAAGAAGCCATAAATAAGATAATTCAATAAGACAAAGCAGTTTTTATATTTATTTTATTACGAATTGTAAAGTTAACTTTTACGTAATCTGGACTATGTACGTTCTAAGACAGCTGTGAAAAAACGGTTAACCTAATGGACAGGGTATAGTCCACAAAAATAAAAAACCATTATATGTAACGCACGATTTCCTCAACTATTGTCTAATAATCGTGTTGAAATTGCGTAAAAATATGCGTTTTTTCTGTACTTAATAACTATTTCTATTTTTTTTTTTTAATATTTTGACGACACGGTTGGCGCAGTGGCTGAGCGATCGACTGCTGCGCTGCGTGTCATGGGTTCGATTCCCGCACGGAACAAATATTTGTATTGCCTACAGGTAGTTGTTCCGGGTCTGGCTGTTTGTGTATGTGAGTTTAAATGTTTGTAAACGCACCCTCGATACAGGAGTAATTCCAAGTGTGGGGCAACGTTTAAAGAAGAAAAAAAAATGGTTTTCCCATGCTGTGTATCTCATTTAATATTGTGCACTTGGCTTATACGTTGGCTTGAGTTAATTTCCTTGACAAGTGTAACGACTGTAGTTAGACCAATAAATACATAATTGGAAATAAATGTTTTGAGTTTGAATTTTAAACGTCACAAAATACCTCTACTTGCAACAATATCAAGTACCTTTAGAATCCCATGAATCAGCAGTTTGCACATAAAAGACGCGTAAACAATGTTTGCAGGCCATTGTAAAATGTGCTACCGATACACAATACAGGGTGTTGCTTAGTATATTGTAGGTTAATATAAAAGGTGTAACGGAAGGAAAGGTAAATTTTTAATCAGATGCTAAACAATTTCCGCTTTATTTATAAACGTTGTTTAAAGTTATGAGAGACAGAGAGAGAAAGGGTATTGTGGCTAAGTAATAACAGCCGCACGGGTCGTTCGATCAGGTTAAGCTACGCTTGCCGCGGTTGGTCCGAGGGTGGGTGACCATCTTTACATACCAAAACCCCCCCGTGCCTCGGAAAGCACGTTAAGCCGTTGGTCCCGGCTGTCATTCGTGAATCTTTGACAGTCGTTACGGGTCGTCAGAAGCCCGAAAATCTGACAATCAGTCTTACCAAGGGGTAAGACAGATGATGATGATGCTGCTTAAGGTAAGAGACGTTTAAACGTCTAAAATGTATGGTTAAACAGCCGCTAACCATAACTTAACTTTAAACAACGTTTATAAATAAACCCCTTAATTTTTATGGCAAAACATGAAGCATCCGGAAAAAATTAATCTGTCGTAAGTGAACCGTTCCTTCGTAACCGCTTATTTTTTTCAGAAGCTGGGAGTGTTTTTCCTGGGAATGGCAATTCTAATTCAGTTAGAGTTTGTTATTGTAAATGTGAATAACCGCTACTCCTGCGTCCCACTACTCATGTTGTTTCGCAGAGTACCGAAAGGGTTACCGCTGCCCTGGTACATAAAGGGCTAAGGAAGGAACACGGGTGGGTTTTAGTCAGTAAGAGTCTGACACTCCCTTCTGCTCCACCCAGAGCGAGAGGGGTCATTTGATGATTTCCCATCCTGAAAAAAAAAAAAAAAAATGGCATTCATATTTACGTACCTACCTACTTTGGTGCTCATTTTCTCAAAAAATATCAGATTTGTCCGTTTCGAATTCACAAACGCTCCCGAATGTTCGGCCACAAAAGGGATGAATGAAAGTTAATTGAGACATGCACCTGAGATGAGAATGCTAAGAGGGGAGAAATGAGTACATAAGAGGAAGTCTCAAAGTGGCACCGGTAACTGAAAAGTTGTGTGGAAACCGGTTGTCATGGTATGGGCATGAGATACGTAGAAACGAGGAAAATGTCGTGAAGAAAGTTTTGAGTATGAATGTTGATAGCTATCAGAGTAGGGGAAGACCAGCAAAATGATGAATGGACTGTGTGAATGATGATATGGTTAGAAAGGGGGTGACTGTCGAGATGGCGGCTAATAGAGAAGTATGGAAGTATAAACATGTTGCTGTTTAAGTGTACCACCGTGGTGAAAGGATTAGTCAGCTAGACTGCGTGACCGAGTGTTAGCTGTCCAGGGTTCGCCAGGCGTTTTGAATCGCAGTACGATTTATGTTAACACCGGTCAGGGAGGCTCCTTTCATGCCAGTACCTTCGACACGAAAAGAAGAAGAACTTGTTGCGTCGACCAGAAAATAAATTGATATAATGACATGACAATGATGAAATGGTCCTGAATCAACCACTTATCATTTGTAACACCCTATACGTAACAGTATCACGGTAGGTATACATATATTATAATCAGTCACGCCCGTTGGCAACAGCGACCGACACTGATTTGCATGGTCATGGCGCACTAATTTATCAACTCCTGAAGGCCCTTACCCCGTGCCCTAACAATAAAAAATCAATATCTTGCACCCCACAGCTCGGTCGCCGATATTTTTAGATGATATTGGATTAGCCTAAAGTGAAGTAAAAAACTTTTTTTTGTGGTTTACTAGAAGCGACACGCAGAGTGGTTACAAGGTTTGTTTTGATCGGTTAAGTAGACGTTTTTTGCGGAACTGAAAAACAAAGTGCAGTCAATTAACATTAAGGAATTCCTTGAAGAAAACATAAGTACTTAGAAGTCTCCAGCATTGAGGTTTTTTCTTTAGTTTTGATGACTAGGCTGGTTGTAAGGAACCGTTAGCCATGCAAAAAATGAGCAAGATAGTATTCATCTAAGCAAGACAGGTTATTTAAGACCACACTCAATACTTTATGTGCCTTCCACAATGTGTACTTAGGTAGTAACTTTTTTTTTGTGATCAATAACGACCCTATCGACAGCAAAATAGTATGAGAGAGGAAGCTTTGAAAAACTTAGCTTATAGTCTTCTGAACTAAATGTAATATTATTATATCATGGTGATTAATTGATGTTGAATGTATTTTCTATTTTAGAATCTAATTCTAGCTTTTTTTTTTGCTTGCTTGTTTGCTTGTGTGTATGCTGCCCTAGCATGATGCCCTAGCCACGTTTAGACGTTGGATGTAATTTGAAAAGGAATATATATAAATCAAATATCCATCAATTTCCTAACCATTTCCTAACTATGCTGGGGTCGGCTTCTAGTCTCACCGGATGCAGCTAAATACCAATAAGTTACATGAAGCGACGCCTATCTGACCTCCACACAGTTACTGTGTAATACCCCTATACCCCTTGGTAAGACTGGTAAATCTATGGTGTTGAATTCTGAAAGGCCACTCAAACTCTAACACTAGTTTAAAGTTTGATTCTGACACTAGACTAGCTGTGTTCAGTGTTAGAAAGGCGACGAATACGCCTTGAAATTTTTAAATCAAGCAAATGCTTACAAGTACACAAGTAAATACACAAAAAATAATTAAATAGAAATCAATTCATCCAATTAACGCATGTTAAACTCCAACAGGATATTACCAAGCAGCTACTGTATAATTTATTTTCCTTTCATTCCTGAAGGTAATTATTGCTAATAGACGCTGTTTTCCACCCCTATGGAAGGGAGTGACGGCTATAAAAATAGCCGTGTCAATTATGGTAAAAAGGCCCCAAACTAACTTTGATGTCGTTTCCTCCTTCATTTAAAGCCTTAATGAAAGTTTTTGTATGAAAACGACCCTGACTTTAACTACAATATTAATTACAAAACACCAACGGACCAACCCTTTGAGTTTCATAAAAATGGTTATTAAAGTGATTGCAAAATATTGTGTAAACATTTCACAAATGAATGAGAAAGCAAGTTTTAATCTGTCGTGAAAAGAACCAGCGGCGTAATTGTGTATCACGTTGGCTTTATGGCTTTCATTCATCCTTTTGTCAGTTCAACAACAAGACAATATCTTTGAACATATGAAGTAATGGATTAGCAATATCCGTCAAAATTATTCAGATTGTGATTAATAGTGTTTTACGCAATTAGAACGCTTTGCAGGGTCTGTTATGCATGATTTTTTCTTGTCATCGTTGAACTGTTTTGTGTTTTCCTTGTACCAATCCCTCGAAATAAACTAATTAGAAAAAGGTGAAGTAACACTCCACCACACACACACACACACACACATTGAATTGGCACACTTTCCTGCTAATTTCTTACATCGTACTGTACACTTTTTATTTGATCATTATATTGTTTTGTTTTTATCTGCTGTACATGCAGCTGGTATACTGAGTGTCTTTCAGTCTGTGCCAAATAAATGTATTTTCTTTCTGACTTTCACCAACTGTCCCACACGATTTAAATAAATTCAGCCAAATTAATCCACATCATCAGATAGACAAATACCTCTCAAACAAATTACCAAGCAAAAAAAATCCGATAAAATAAACAAAATACGCAGCTTCACAAATATTTACCAAAACGAAACTGCCAAAAAAATTCTATTTGCCAAAGTTAAGCGGCTGGGGCTTACGGTTTCCCCTGTATACATTTGCCATGGTGTTTGGCAATTTTACCCTAAATATCCCCGGGGAATCTTTGTGGGTGTATTAATTCGTGCCTTGGTTTAATTTTAACGGTTCCCCAAGCTCACACTCCAGTGGTGGGTTTAAGAATTGGGGTAATGGCTGTGTATTGTGTATCTACGTAAGAATATTTAGGGGCAATAGGGACTGTTAATATGACTGTGACTTGTTGCAAGATAGGGGTTCGTATGGATGATAAAGATATTTTATTTTACAAATATGGGTATAGTGCATGGTGATATAGCAAAATAGGTTCAGCCGAGGTTTGAACTGTCAAAATACATGTTGTCCGTACGATTGACATTTCAATTCCTTGCCGTTACAGGGATTACTATAAGACACGATATTGACGTGGTTTTCACGCGGTAAGATTACGCGGGATATAATAATTACCATACAGAATTGGGACCCAGTTCAGCTATTCACAACCATTCAACAGGCCATCGTATCGAAAATGACACATTTCGATAACCTGATTTTCCTTGCCCTCGACAACAAATAGCTGTCGGAAGAATAGCGGTCGTCTATTCGATTTAAACTGACCAAATTTTCGGGGTTTGGACTTGTGAATAGCATTTAGAGGACTCATACGATAACATTGATTGATGTTCGATTCGGTACGGAAGCGTATCGAATGGTTGTGAATAGCTATGCAGATGAAGAATGTCAACAGCTTACTCTAATGAATTCAGTTTCAAAAACAAGTGTTCAAACAGCCATCCTTCTACACTCCTCTCCATAATTACTAAGCCAGTCTGTTGGCGGTTTCGATTATTCGAAAGTTTATTTCTCACTGAAAGTTATAGCAGAGAAACTTCACTTCTATATATTCGCAGCGAGGAATAGTGAATGCAAATTTGAATGAGTTGGGAGCTTAGTTTGAAACGCTTCAAAGAAATAATGGATTTGACTGAACTGCTGTTTTACATTCTGGTTTTACGGAATGTTGCAGGTGGCGTCACCATCGTAATTTCATAATATAAAAGCAAGCAAGTCGTACAGTCACCAGCACATCAAGCTACTGCAATCTGTCAAATTTCTTTAATCGATTTTCAACTTTATTGCTAAAGCATTAGGTTCAAGGTTGATCTTGAAGAAATTTCTTAAGAAACAAGGAGTACCTTTGTACTCAATACTAATATGTTGTATCTGTAGGTATCAATTTTCCTGCGTAAATAAATAAATTCACTCAAAATCAAAATATTTTATTTCACAGGTTGGTTGTCAGGCTTTCGGGCTTCTGATGACCCGTAACAACTGTCAAAGATCCACGAATGACAGCCGGAACCAACGGCTTAACGTGCTTTCCGAGGCACGGAGGGGTTTTTGTATGTAAAGATGGTCACCCATCCACGGACCAACCGCGGCAACCGTAGCTTAACCTAATTGATTGACCCGTGCGGCTGTTATTACTTAGCCACAAGCCCCTCAGTATCAACTCAACCTATGACATTCTAATAATTATGACCAGAGGAGCAATTCTAGTAATTTTAAGAACGTTCACAGTCTGGTCTCAGTCTCAATCTGTCAAAAAATACTTCTAATTTCCCTACATTTTGACAAGTTTTTGGCATTTGTTTGTCGCCGAGATGAGACTGCGACTAGATTTTGAACGTTTTAAATTACGAGAATTGGCCTTCAGGTTTTTGTAGGGACTGTATTATCCCATAGAGACCCGTATAAAATGTTCTTGAATCGAAACAGTAGAAAACAATTCATCTTCATAACTTAAACAAGTTTTCCTTAAAATGTCCTCTTGGGTTGTTCCAAAAACAAGATTGATTCGGGACCAGCCATTATTAAAGATAATCCCCCAGGCTTACTTTATTTACATTTATATGAAAACATTAATGGGTTTCACGTGTTTTAATCTTCGTCTCTTAGCACAATGAGGGTATTTGAGGAAAATTCTGTACAGTTGGGGAAATTAATTGCTTAGCAAATTGACACCCTAAGTCAATTTACAACTGTCAAAGAATGACGATTGTTATTTAAATATACTGTCAATTGCGATCAACAGTAGCACTAAATTAAGGATTAGGAACAAAAACACATCGCACAAGGGGCCGCGATTGCATATAACTTGACTATAAACCTTAATTTTCAAACATAAATCGTTTGCAATATATTTACTAAGTACTATAATTTTAAAGTAAACAAATCTTTTAAATAAGAACAAAAATATTTATGGAAAAATAAAACCATTTCTAAGCAATAATAAGGTTGAAAAAACAATGTTGCAAAATTATTTGTGGTCTTATTTTTCAGGTCGTTATTGATACATAATCAGCCTATAACGTTCCCACTGCTGGGACACAGGCATCCTCTCTGTGAGATGGTGTGGGTCGTGATCCACCAAGCGGGCCCAGTGCGGGTTGGTATGCTTTTTGTTGCTCATATCGGAAATCTAGTAGGTACTATTGTCGATCGAAGACTGTAAATTTAAGTTGGTAGTGTCAATTTGCTTAACAAGTAATTTCTCTGACTTTACTCGTTTGAATAGAATACTAATCTGCTCGCGAAATAATCCGCCTATTGTTTGAGAATGGCTCGTCTTTAACTTAAGCGCACCTGTTCAAGATTTGAAATGATAAGATGCATTCTATTATATACCTATAGCTAAACAATTTGGTACAATGTGCATTAAAAAGGTAGGATTATTTTGATAGAAATAACAAAAAGATAAGAAGATGTATCGTCGAATCCGACTCGGCTGAATATCTTCTCGTCCCACATACCGCAGTGTCTCAAGACGAAATTCTTTGACCAGTGCGTGTTGCCAGTGATGACCTACAGCACTGAAACGTGGTCGCTCACAATGGGCCTTATTAGAAGGCTAAAAGTCACTCAAAGGACAATGGAGAGGGCTATGCTTAGAGTATCCATGCGAGATGGAATCAGAAATGAAGAGATCCGTAGGAGAACCAAGATAACCGACATAGCCTGAAGTATTGCTAAACTTAAGTGGCCGTGGGCAAGGCACATTGCTCGCAGAACAGATAGCCGATGGGGCCGAAAGGTTCTGGAGTGGCGACCGCCTACCGGAAGACGTAGCGTTGGAAGGCCTCACACAAGGTGGAACGACGACCTTGTGAAAGCCGCAGGAACCCGTTGCATGCGAGAAGCACAGTACCGGTCGAAGTGGAGGTGCTTGGGGAGGCCTATTTCCAGCAGTGGACGTCTTGCGGCTGAAATTATGATGATAATGAAGATGATGAAACTGCAGCTTTTACAAAACTCAGAAAAGCTTACAGTTGCTATTGATTTGAGCAAGTTATGAAAATCGACGACTGACACATACGTGTCTGTCTGGACAAGTCGATTCAAAGCTGTGTGAAGCCACCATCACAGTCTACAATCTACCTACATGATACTCATATATTATACTTAAATGATCTGGCCATGACTTTGACCCCTGAGTTTGCTTCTAAGAGTCGTCGGCTAGGTTAAACAAGACCTCAAATAGTTTTTATATGATAAAAAATACGCGCCAAAGTGTTATTTTTAACCAATTTACAAAATAAATTTAAATTGAAAAAATAAATAATTTTGGTGAGTCTTTGGTTATTAGTGGTTAACACCAATACAATACTTTGCTCTCCTAAGAAATCTCATTAACCTTAATTGACGTTTGTAAATACGAGGGTAACACTTAAATAACACAGAGATAAGTACGTCTTTATTCTAGATAAATAAATACATCCAATTACTGCACAACTCCGAGATTTCCTTAATGATCACGAAAGTTCCGAAAAAGGAAAAAACGCAAGAAGACACGCGCGAAACTCCGTGAAAGACAACTCTGAAACAAAATACTTATTTACGTGAAATCACTCGAATATGAAACCTATTATACTATACACCGTATTCCGGACCATATACATAAACTTCGACCAGATGTTCAGACCATGGAAATAAGCATTTTTCGTTATGGACACATTAATGAATTCTTAGTTTTTATTTTTTGTTAATTTTCATACCTTGACGTAAATCATCCGATATACATGCCTCTTTATTGCTTTACTTTATCCGAAGTATTTGATAGATTTATCATTTTAATTGCACTATGCGGCCACATAGGCCAAATTAAGACCCTTTTAAGTAGAAGCCGTTTTAAGTATTACTTCCTTTGTTAGATTGAATTTGTAAAAGCTATAGAAGCGTTTGCCAAAGTTTATGGATAATGTTTATGAGACTGGACGAATTTGTATTGGAAGGTCTCGATGGGCCAATCGACTCAATAGCTATACGGTTTTGATATTCGTGTAGGGATACTTCATCTATAACCCCCCCCCCCCCCCCTCCTGTGCTAAGGGGCAAATAAGCGACTTTGCCATTGGCTACTCTGACTCAAACTCTTCAAACTTCTTCTTTTTTTTCAATGGCATCTTACAGTTTAACCTAGGTGCTTGTCGCCTGCTTAACCGGGCTTGCCTCAATAAATTAAGGCCTCCAGCCAGGGATTTAAAAACTTAAAAACTAAGCGAGTACACGCTAAGGGCAACCCCTGTGGGGTACGGATCTCGGCTTAGGGCGTCGCTAGGAGGGGCAGTAAAGGACAGGCTGGGTCGGAATTAACTTCAAACCTCAACATCGAAATGCTACTTAACGAAATAAATAGGTACCTGCAACCCGCAAGAGTTAACTGTGCCCCTCCCGACCTCCGTTGTTACCACTCCCCCCATTGACGCCACAGTACCGCGCGCATACGCCATCCCAGAGAAGTCTTAACTCTTGCCGGATGTATAGTTAGATAAACATCTTATTCAGTGCCGATCATCAGCGCACTGTGCAATAATAATTAATTAATTAACATAATCTAGCTGAACCCATAAATTTTCATTAGGTAATTATGATTACAAAGTTGATGTATAGGCTTATTAATTACAGATCAGCCAATACGGTAAACCTTTTTGAATGCACTACGAAATGGTGATCTTTCAATTAGTTTGATATTTGTTTGTATAGGCAATACGACAACCAGTGGGCTTCACATGACCGATGCAATAGATGGATGAGAATACATACATGGAATGTGCTTTTAGGCTTTGGTAATTTGAAGTGGCACATAGAGGCTGATTCGCGTTGACAAATCCGGTGATGCTAGTGTATTTCGTTAGAGCTTTACAATTCGAGGTATTAGACTGAACTTGCAGAGAATATTTGAAAATAATGTGACAAATTCTATGCATTCAAAATCGATTCCTTTATGCCGTTTGCACATTGCTTTTCTAGGGTTTATTATATATAAAATAGTAATGAAGTCAAACTGTACATTTCCATTAATCAACTCAGCCTATCACAGTCCACTGCTGGACATAGGCCTGTCCCAGGCTTCGCCACAACACTCTATCCTCTGCCTTTCGCATCCAGTCTACCCCAGCCAGCTTCTTTATGTAGGTTGGCCGTCCATCTTGCTGGGGGCCGTCCCACACTACGCTTGCCGATACGCGGTCATGACATGGCTAGCTCACTGCCACTTCAGTTTGCTTACTCTGCAAGCTATGTCAACCTGTACATTTAATATTTTTGAAAAAGTAATTATTACGATGTTTGGGAACGAGTCTGATGCCGAAATTATAGTTTTTAATAATTTTTTTCCGTATGTCTAGTTGTATGTTCCGGATTGGCACAAAAACAGCCGAATGGATTTGAATGCAATTTGGCACACAGATAGTTTATAACCTGGATGAACACATAGGGTACTTTTAGTATTTTCAGACATCCATGCGAACAAAAGCTAGTCAGAAGTAATCTGAATAAATATTCGATTTTCCGGTACCTACCTACCTTACGTATCTACCTGCCTCTGCGCTCCATGGGTGTGGATTTTCGGTAATCCATTATTTAGTAAAAGTTCATTATTTAATTAATTTAAAAAAACCTGAAAGAAACTTTCTTCGTCTGACAGTCAGTCACGAAACTGTTGTAAGATGTAAGTAAACTACATACGTACTTTTGTTTACCTCCTGGAAACTTACAGGAATTAGTGATGAAGTTATAAGTGGTTTGTGTAATAGGTAGCAACATTAATGTATGTACTATTTTCTTACACAGATACCTCTCTCAGCTGACTTAGAACTTGCAGCGCAACTTCTATGTAGAGAGTCTATTTACTGAGCAAAACCTACTAATGCAATACTCAGAAACGCATGAATAATAATACCTTTCTAAGCCCTTTCAACAAGAGGTTAAATAAACATCAACAGACCACAATTCTCTATGCTCCAGATACGTAAAACAAGCATACTAAGTACACGTTAAACTAACCATAAACAATGCTTATTGGATATTGTTTAGATGTTCAGAGCTGTGTGACAGTGAAAATGGCATTATGGTAAGAGCATTTCAAGGATCTTTTGGCCCAGAATTCTCGAGACGGTCCTCAGACGAAATGTATTGAGAATCGATTCTGGACCGGACTGAAATAATGTATCGAATATCGGAATGATCGTGTGTCGATATGCCGATCTTTTTAGGGTTTTATGAAGATAAAGATGCTGTTATGTTTTCTTGCTGAAAATTCAACATAGTACATAGCATTTTTATATTGTGTAATAAAATGTTCTCAGCATAGAATACCATTATCCAGCGTTGGGGCTCTGTTTCGCATAGGGTCGTAGCATTATGCTGAGCGATGGCTGTTTTGCGTGGATGTGACGTATATTTCCCCCAACTTGTTCTTTTTAATGTTTATGTTCTAGTTCGAGTAGGCGACTTGAAGGAAAGAGAGAGAGCCCTATGTCGGCGAGCAGCGCAGACGGTAGTTTTCAAATTACGAATTATTTTATGTCGTTATAATGTTTAAGATTACTAGCCACTAGCCCTACCCGAGAGTTAAATTAATATCGCCATTGTAGCTGCACGTTGTATTCCTATCTACTCTCATATCATTTGTTCAAAATTTTCTTCAGATCCCGCAACCTCCATTACAACCGTCTGTTGGTGTTAATTTCAAGTTATTCCGGTCGGATCCCCTGAACTGATCCCTTGCTGGTTGTTATTACGTTTTAATTCTGATCCAAGTGATAAACTTGTCATTCCGTTCAGCATAATTCAACGTTTCTTTTTGTGTTTCACAGTTTGAAAACAAAAGAAGGCTGACCTTTGGCACCAAACTCCTTTGTTCTCAAATTACTCTCGTGTCTCTTCAAAAAAATATCAGAACTTAAAATTATTACTCTCATATTTTCCTACTAGCTTTAGCCCGCGGTTTTGCCCGCGTGGAGGTCGGAAATGATTCTATGGAAACGTACCTACTACCGTATAGAAGTATAGAAGGTATCCTAAGTCCTAACTCAGCGGGTTCATTGCTCAACTCACTAACAGTGGTAATGTCTTTCATTTTGATAATTCAACAGCATTTATTAGGTACGTCATTTGCGTTGACGACCAGATAAATAATTTTACATATTAAACATATGACGCAATCGATCCGATAGATTTTGAAGGAAACTGTTTGTTTTGGCCTTTCTTCTCAGAGTAGTCAGATAGGGAATGCCGACCTCATCTAGCTGATTTTTTATTTATTTTTATAATGTTACGTGTAAAAGTGATTCCGATATCGTATTTAAAGAATAAACAATTTAATTTCACGCATTTACAATATTAAGTATGGTTAGACTTATTTACAAAAATCTATGTATCTTTGAAGATAAATACAGCTGTTTTTATCTGTTATCTGTTTTGTGAAGTAAAAATTATCTCTATCAGGAAAAGTGGGTAAGATATTTGTAGATAGATGTTATTGATGAACGTAAAGATTTTAGCTGTATCTTATTTTTCGTGTTTTTGCAATTTCAGCAGTCATGACTTATAAAAACAACATCTTAATAAATATCTTGACTTGGTTCAGGAGGTTGTGGACATGTGGGATGTGGACTCAGCGATCATTGTGCTGATAGGCGTGACAGACAATGGATTAATAGCCAAGAGCCTCGACCAACACCTGAGGAGGCTCTCGTTGGATCAAGGGCTTGATTCAGAAAGCGGTACTTCTGGACACGCCCACATTGTTAGTAGGTTTAACAGCCTTGACCGCCGGCGCCGGTGGCTAGAACCCTGTTCCCGATACCGGTGGGCTACTATTTTTATATTTTTTTATGTTTTTATATTTTAATATTTAAAAATATAATTTATGTTTGTGTTTGTGTGTTTTTAACTAAATACTTAAAAGAGAAAATCTTAATGCCACTGTGAGAAATTACTCATGATTCTTGATTTAAATGAACTAAGTACCACAGAAACTTGAAGGTATTTTAAACGAACAGCCATACTAGATACATAAAATCACACCTTTTTCCCATGGGGGTGGGTAGGCAGCAACTACAAAATAGATCTACAATTTTCATCGAGGGCCTTATCTATGAAGTAAAATTATACAAAAATACTTAGTGCAATACACAGGTATCTATTCTGTAAGTCCACATCTATGGAATATTTTTAGACTACGGTATGTACAAAGGCAAAGGAACGGACTACATTCCGTTCATAGTTATTTTCCTCCGACAGCAGAAACCCAACAGCAACCTTATTTTGACGAGAATAAAAATCACAATCATTTTGACAGACCTGGGGGCCCAAAAGGGCCACTTTGGCAGAATCATAATAGTATAACAATATGAATCATATTAAAAATCGTAAAATGGTCACAAACTGACAATTCATAATATGATCTCTGTGGAATTCATATCACAATGAAATAACATTTAAACTGTAGAAATAAAAAATAAAAAACCAATTTGATTAATAAAAACTGTAATGAAAAATTTACCGATAAAATTACGGTTTTAATTTTTTTCATGCGGCAATGTTTACACCAAATATGAAATGAAGTTTTACGAAAATTAGGGGAATTGCTAATGATCTGCTGGGAAATCAGAAAATGAATAGCTTTTAGAGGTATTGCATAAAGTGGCCTTTTTAGGCCCCCTGTCGGTAAGAGGAACCTAACAGCAACCTTATTAGAATAAGAATAAAGATCGCTGTGGTTTGGACTGTGATACAAAATCAGAAGTAAAATGATTGTGAACGGACTGTAAAACAGAGACAACCGTCTATGTGACAGCAACAAAAAATACAGTTTACCGGTCAGTGAACCCGTGTGTGGATAGGTACGTATCAAAAACTTTTAAATTAAACTTCAAGAGAAGACTTCACATGACCATAACGCAAGTTCATATAAACACTAATGCACTGAAAGTTTTGCACTGTGTGACAAATTTTCTAAATGAAAAATGTCTGAAAAGCTGATGTTTTCCAGAACATTCATTAGCAAAGAGTTTTAAGAGTGTAGTAAGAGGATTGGGTAGAGTTTGCAATGTTTTTTTTTTTTTGTTGTAAATGTTCTAATTTGTTTTTCCACTGATGTGGTTAGTCAGTTTATGAATATTTTCAAACTATTACTGTTAAAAGTGTAATTAAGGTCAGTGGCTCATCTAATTAAAGTTATTTATTTAAGATAAATTATAACAATCTTTAGTACATAGTTATTATAATCATCTCTACATGTTTTTTTTTTAAATAATTATTGAATATGAATACAAAAACAGACTACACAACAATATAAACATTGGATCAAGACCGCACTACTCGTACATGTAGTTTTGTCCAATGCTCCATGAAGGAGCAATCCATAATTATCCATTCTCCCTGCAATAAGCTGCAGGAAGCTTATTGCAGGAATACTTACTTTTTTACAAGCTTTTATTTAACTTGCGATGTATGTATGTATGTTTGTTCGGGTGGACTCTTGCAACTCAATTTTGAAGCAGATAACTTCAATCGATTGAACTGAAATTTTACATGCATGTGTAAATCGGATGACAATGCAAAATTATTATGATATGGAGCTGATCTGATGATGGAACCGGAAGGTGGCCATAGGAACTCGGTAGTTAAATGACACAATCCCATCGAATTTGGACTCGTTTGAACCGTCTTGACGACAACTTTGGTGCTAGATGGTAACCAGGGTCTGATGATGGAGCTGGAAGATGGCCATAGGAACTCGGTAATTAAACGACACAACCCCATCGAGTTTGGACTCGTTTTTTATTACTCAGTAACAGCCCGGAGTCTGGATTTCTGCCTGGTGGCTGGCAATAGACTCATCTCTATTACATGGGACTTAAACATAACTGGCGAAATGTGTGTACTATAGGTACCCCTCTGTCTAACCCTTAGGAGAATACAGGGGTAATGGTTATGTCATATTATTCTTACTTTTTACTTTCTGATGCTTAAACAACCTTTCCTACCGTTCCTAAAATTATCAATAGATACATGCTGAACACGCAGACGAGACAACGAAACTTCGAATAATAGGTTTCTTGTAAAAATAGTGGTTTATATTCCACTAACGAATTGACAAAACATCATCTAGTTAAATATTTATTTGAACTTACCATTATCAAATCCTCAAAATCATATTTTCAGTTTCCGGAAACATGAGAATTTTGTTTATTTGCATAACAACAATTGGGTATCCTTGAAAAATTGCTGACAAAATATTTACTCATTAATGAAGTGCTCAAAATGCTCGTCAGTAGGTATGTTTATATTTTTCTATAATTCTTACCTGATATTTTATTTTCCTGGTTTTATCGAGGTGTCCGATTTCCGTTTGATACGAAGCACTGAATATTGAAAGGCGTAGTAAAAGCAAACTATTTCATTGAGTTAGTTAGAAAAACAAGCGTTTTCCCTTGGCGAATGCCTGTTTCATTCCGAGGTCATAGAAAAGTCTACTGATTGCAACGCTGGATTAAAAACTGCGCCATAATATCGGCATCAATTTAAAGCTCTGTTTTGTTGACCTTTAACCATCATTCACCATCTGAACTGACACTCTGCCTTTCCGTTATAAAGAACTCGTGCTAACTAGGTTGATATAACTTGCAACCAGGGTCTGACAACCAGTCTTACCAAGGGGTATCATATTACCCACTGGCTGCACCTCCACAACCCAGTTACCGGGTTGTGGAGGTCAGATAAGCAGTCGCTCCATATAAAATACTGGTATTCAACTGCATCCGGTTAGACTGGAAGCCGACCCCACCATAGTTGGGAAAAAGCTAAGCAGATGATATAACTTGCAATTTTATTATGTCAAACTCTTTGAATTACAAACATAACTTAACTCTGCGATAACTTAACTTTATTTCTGTCAAAGATTAACTGTTAAATAACACAATTCTTAGTTAAGTTGGCATTTTTTAAATAACTCTTCTTTCTACCTATGAAATTATTTCACTATCATAAAGGACTAAAATAGTTATAGGGCCCAATGAGCTGCAGGCCAAAATAACCACCACTCGGAGCACTGACACAGCTAGAAGGCGTCGCGGCATGGGTAGCGGGATCGTCCGACAGGGTTACCGCTGCCCTGGAACATAAAGGCTAAGGAAGGAATACGAGTGAGTTTTAGTCAGTAAGAGTCTGACACTCCCTTCCGCTCCACCCAGAGCGGGAGGGGTCATTTGACGATTTCCCATCCTCAAAAAAAAAGGCGTCGCGGCAGACCCCGTAGAAGATGGCGGGGCGAGCTGGTCAAAACAAACGACCAGTGGTCGGCTTAGATCGAAAGAGCTGGAAGCCTTTGCCCAGCAGTGGGATGATGGTGGCTAACAGTAAAGGACTAAAAGCTAATCCTATGAATATAACTATGACTGCGCAGAAACTAGCGCCGTTTAGTTTTGTTACGAAGTTGCTGGAACCACCGAAGAGGTCGGATAAGAGTGACACTGGCTCGTGACAGTCACTCTAGCAGAGCGTCGCATCGGTAATTGCGTAGCGGCTGTCTTTTGATGACAGAGATGATGTCAGGGAAGCCGTTTTCGTACCCATCTACTACTACCTGAATCATTATATTAAATTCTTTATTATTGAAATTTAATTTTGGCACACTTAACTATAATTTCTCAATTTTATTGTACTAATATAAAATAAAATAATTAAGTAATAATAACGTTTAATGCATGATAATTTAGGATGTTAAAGGCAGGTGAATGATAATTGCAATGCTTGTAAAAGGCTGTTATGTCATGGGTAGCGGGATCGTCCGAAAGGGTTACCGCTGCCCTGGAACATAAAGGGCTAAGGAAGGAACACGGGTGGGTTTTAGTCAGTAAGAGTCTGACACTCCCTTCCGCTCCACCCAGAGCGGGAGGGGTCATTTGATGATTTCCCATCCTCAGGCTGTTATGTCATAAGTACTACATAACATAACACCAACATTGTACACTTAGTTCGCATAAACGTTATGACTTTGACTACTTTATGCCGTTGTAATCCTGATGATATTGAAGCTGCTGAACCACTAATACCATGACCATTTCTGGGAAAGGCTCTCCTGCGCCGTTACATATTATTATGTTTAAACTCGCATACTAAGGGCAAGATTCACAGATCACACTTTGACTTTACTTTGCTGAGTAAAGAAAGTGTTGTATACGAATATGAACATTATATTGTATAAAATTAACGTTCATATTCGTATGCGACGCTTGCTGACATTCGCGTATACGAATATAAACCTTATAGACATAAGAATATGGTTCATAATCGAATGAAACGCTTACTTAGTAAAGTCAAAGTGCGGTCTTTGAATCTTGCCCTTAGTGTGTTACTATGCGAGTTTCACGACCAAATCGGCAACTTTTAACATTTTTGTACTTACAATGCCTTGAAAACACAACCGATGTACCCACTAAACAAAGCATTATTTATCTTTTCTATTCTCCAAACCAGGCCAAGAGCTTGAATTTTAAACACAAGCATAATAAGGCGTGCATAATTCACATAAATATGGCATAATTCCACATAACTTTTGACATGTCACAGGTTACGACACAGAATATAATTATATTAGTTTATATCAACTCATATGTTTAACACAAAAGTTATAAAACTGTTGTCTGCAAGGTAAAATGAATTATCATTGTTTAGGCATAATATTGTAGTGGAAATTTCGCAATGATTCAGTAAATATAATATGTATGTAAAAACTAGATGCATTATTTCTGCTGTTTAATTCAAGGTCGCCTCGTTGGCCTAGTGGTAATTGGCGCTACAGCTGAGCATGATGTCCTGGGTTCGATTCCCAGGTTGGACAAAGTGTTACTGGGTTTTTTATCTGGAATTTGTCAGTATCAGCCTGGAATCAGGACTTGTGCCCAGTTGATGGCAATAGGGCCGGCCCCTATTACATGGGACTTAAACATAACTGGCAAAATGTGGGTGTACTATAGGAATAGCTTTGCCCAAGCCTTCAGGTAAACATGGCATTTTCTTCTTCTTCGCGTCACCCCAGAATTTATCAACTCCAGTAGCGTGCAGACAACAGCACTGCGATTCTGTAACCATCTCACCGTGAAAACTTAGGCGAAGTGTGCGTGGAGTGAGCTGTCATTCCAAATAATGCTAGGGATTGACACTACTGACAACTCACATCAAGCTCACTTCACTTGAGTTTTCACGGTGAGGTTTTCACAGAATCGACCGGCTGGACACACTGGACACGATATTAAGTGCCCCAGTGCAACAAGGCATGATGTTCTGTTATGTAATTTAAGGTAAAAAAGAACAGTAGGAACTGTGTTCGTCCCTAAATGACATAGTGATAGATTGAGCTGCAGCGTTCTGCTATGTACCTACTAATATATCCACATTGTTAGTATAGGCACTGCGACCATAGTGCGTCTGCCAAGCGGGTTGATAATGGCATAATAATTCAGCAGATCACTTAGGGCTTCATGTATTTCTTACTAGCGACTAACCCCTGCTTCACATGGTTTTTACGAATTGTTTGTCAATTTTTTTTATTTTTAAACCTTTTTTTTTGTTAGTAGGTAAGATAACAACAGTATAGGTACTGTCCTGCTCTGGACAAAGGCCTCTCCCAAAACCTTCCACGAACTCTTTGGCTGCGCCATCTCCAACCAGCCTTAACGCGTCAAGGTCATCTCACCATCTCTTTCTGTGCTGGCCTCGGCGGCGCCGTTCATCTTCAGGCGCCCATTTGTGTGGAGACTTTTGCCCAGCGATCATCGTGCATGCGGGTGATGTGGCCCACCCAATACCATTATTACATATTCATTTAATATTTATGTACTAAACACATAAACCTCCCGGAACCAATTCTTTATATAAAAAATTGACTTTGACTTTTAAAGATAAGCTTTGAGTTTACCCACATTAAATTTTTATTAAATTAAAACAGACCATAAAAAGTAACGTAAAGCTAACGTTGATATCAGTAAGTTTTCTAGCTCCGGTGATGTTCGTGATTGACCTAACTTTTCCTAGTTAACGTTACGTTGAGCTAGATTTTACTGAAAAAGTTGGGATTTCAAATTATTTTAACTTTAATTCATATTTAGTTTAGTCCTTACAATTATTTCATTTTAAGAAATTTGTGTAATAATTTTTATTATAGTGTTCTTTTGTTGTTGTATTTATTTTTATAGTTAGTTTGACATTTAATTTAGTACCGTAGTAAATAGTTAGTTGTGTTAAATATTGTAAAAGTTATGTAAGTAAACCAATAAAATGAAATTATTTAGAGAAAATGGTTACAGCTGTGAAAACTAATACTGTATTTAGAGATAGTCAATCTTTAGACACCACAAGGCCGATTCCCGTTTCGACGATACCGCACGGTCTCCGCTGAGGCGGCGAGCCTCCTTGCCGGATTGCCGCCATGGGATCTGGAGGCCAAAGTCCTCGCCCACATATGGGAGTGGCGAGAGGAGGCAAAACGCCGGGGCGTTGCTCCGCTGCCGCGAGAAATCACGGCACAGCGGACAGAGCTCCGGCGGGATCTCATAGCGGTATGGAGAGTGCGATTGTCGCAACCCAGCGCTGGGCACGCCACAATTGCGGCGATAAGTCCCCTCTTTGAGGAGTGGCTAGAGAGGCGCCACGGCGCCCTCACCTTCCGCCTGACGCAGGTCCTCACCGGACACGGTTGTTTCGGGAGGTTCCTGTTCAGGATAAAGCGGGAGGAAACGCCAGGGTGTCACCACTGTGGGGATCGCCCGGAGGACACGGTGGAGCATACGGTGGAGTTCTGCCCGGCTTGGGCGGGGCCCCGCCGTGTCCTCTTGGCGGCAATCGGCGGCGGCGACCTCTCGCGTCTGGCCCTCATACAGGCCATGGTCCGGAGCGAGAGTGAATGGGAGGCCGTCACCTCCTTCTGCGAAGCAGTAATGCTCGCGAAGGAGGAGGCGGAGCGCGCGAGGGAGTGGCAATCGCTGCACCCTCGCGCGCCTAGCCGCCGCAGGAGACGCCCTGGACGGGAGTCAACAGCCGACTCCCGGCCACCGTAGGCGCGGGCTTGCGGGCGGCGAGCTATGGGCAGCTCGCCGCCCGGTAAGGACCAGGCCCGGGTCGACGGCGCGTTGTGTTCCACGCGCGCCTCAAAGAGCTGTCAGCACGAACTGACGGGGTCCGCTAGGGCCGATGCCGCCGGGGCTGCGGGTTGTTCGAAAGAGATACCGTGGCCCCTGGCACAGGCAACTGAAGGAACACGGGTGGGTTTTAGTCAGTAAAAGTCTGACACTCCCTTCTGCTCCGCCCAGAGCGGGAGGAGTCAAAACGTAGGGAAATAGAGGTAATTTGACAGATTGAGATCAGACAGAGGGGTAATTCTCGTAATTTTAAGAACGTTCACAGTCTGACCTCTAATTTCCCTACATTTTGACAAGTTTTTGACATTTGTTTGACGCCTATATGAGACTGCGACTAGATTTTGAACGTTTTAAATTACGAGAATTGGCCTTCTGATATGTGCAAGTCAAGTAAATTCAAAATAGCTCATAATGAATTATGTCTCTTTGTCTCTCATCTTTATCCAACTGTCAATAAAGCAGACTCCACAAACTGCTGACTTTTAAACCGTATCTTGTTACAAGCATATTCATCTGCATCTGATTAGACTGGAAGCCGACCCCAACATGGTTGGGGAAAGGCTAGGCAGATGATGATGATCTTGTTACAAGCATTATTAGTCTGAGGGCCTACTTTCTAAGTCCGTCAACAAACATACATAACAGGCGGTCTACTCCGAAGTAGTATCGGCCGAATGTTCGGCCGTTTCCTGCTACGAAGTTACTATTTGGTTCGGTCGGTTCCGATCCAACACTCCTACACTCTTTCGAATATTGATTATGGTCCCGACCCAACTGAGCCGATCCGAACTTTTTTCGTATTTTTCAATAATATTCGGATCGGCCATGTGTCGGTCCGATCCAAACATTCGCACTTTGCACTTCGGAGTAGGCCCCCAGGCCCATCCGTAAGTAGTTCGATGCTTCGGAATAAATCCTACTCCCGATTACTTAATAATGTCGGACGGGCAATAACTCATCAGGAGCAAAAACAACTCGTGTTGTCATTAATTTTTAGTTCGGGCCTCGAACTAATCTTATGTCCGAAGGTGATACGGATAGTCCAAGAAGATTGGTCAAATGAGGGCAAGTATTTCGGAATGAGAGAGTCAACTATAAAGTTGTATAAACCCTTATTTTGGCACCCTAAAATTTGTCTACAAACCTACTTATCGTAGGGTGTCCCCAACTACAGATATTCCAAAAATGCAAATTTATTGATCAATAATCAATAATTAATTATCATTATTTATTCATTTATTAATTATTTTTCATAAATGTACCTATCAATAATTTATAAACATTATACGGCGTGTTTTTAATCAGGACTACAGGTTGACCTCGAATGATACTCTAAATAGTTAAACACTGCGCGCGCTCTGCCCTCTATCTCGAAAATGGTTCAAGATATAAAAAAAAATGTTTTGACAAAAGTTGTAGAGAATTTAATCCTCTACAACTTTATTATAATAAATACAAATAGCATATAACCCATAGGAAACGAGATATTTGCAATATGTTTAAAAAAAACGATTTTTTGACCTTGGAATATCTGTAGTCGCGGACTCCATACGATACGTAGGTTTTGAGACAAGTTTTAGGGTGTCAAAATAAAGGTTTATACAAGTTTATAGCTGACTATCTCTCATTCCGAGATGAAACCCCTAATATTCTTGGACTAGGAGTAGGAAACGTCCGTAACTTTGAACGAAAGCCTGAGTTGGCGGTACTTAATGTCAAAAGCACTAGTTTTTTTTAAGTATATACACAGTCCGATAGAATAAGTTGTGTTTGAGTTCAGCTTTCACTTGATTTGTTTGTATAATGTATCTTCCACATTTTTCTAAACTTTTATACCCTTGTTTTGTTTTATATACATGTAGGTATATATTATTATTTTAAGTCTGTTAGCGTATACAGGTTGTCCCGAAACTCAACGATAACCTGGTACCGGGCGAGAGGCCAAGGTATACCAGTTATGAAAAAAATAAGAAAAAAAATCCATGTCACTTAGTCAAGCGATAATAGACATTTTTAGGTACTGTGATCACAATTTTTTATAATTTTAGTGATTTTTTTAATAATTTAATCTCAAATAACAGTGATATTAATCGCAACCACAAATCAAAGTAATAAACATTGTTAACTAAGTAAATTAAATTAAGTTGTGACGAGTTATGGTTTACAAAATTATTGTCAGTTAACTTTGACACTCCATGTTGGAAAAACAAATTTTTATTTTTCTTATTTTTTTCATAACTGGTATACCTTGGCCTGTCGCCCGGTACCAGGTTATCGTTGAGTTTCGGGACAACCTGTATATATTATGTAAATATTATCTTGTTTAAAAATAAAAATGATATTCTACACAAAATTTCGTGACACTGCAAAAAGGCACACCAACAAACTTAGCAAAACAGAAATACAAATTCATCATTAAGCGAAAACAGCCTCATAAATCAAAACATTTTCACAAACGAACCGCACTCGCTATGAAACAGTAAGAATATGTAAATGTCCCTATTCTATGGCGGAGCAATCTCATGTTCGTGACTCCCTTGGCCATTAGTTGTTATTCAGTTAACGAACAATCACGATGGACGCAGATCGGCAGACACCCACACAATTTGATTAACGCTTCGGCGCCACTTTAAGGAAGTTCGTGCTCCTTGTGTAAATCAATTTTGTACCTATCGAAGTATACTTACAAAATATACTAAGTACAATCAGAGGAAAATTTTAGAAACTGTAATCTTTATATATCTCTCTTAATTCGCAAGTTCGTAGAACTGTAGTGGCGACACCGAAAAAGAAAAATGTTCCCCGAAAGTATCGTAGGCCGTGTGGAAAAACTTAACGCATATTTCGATAAACATTACGATGATAACGAAAGTTAATAGGAAAATAATCTGACCCAAAACTTTTCCAATTTTCATCTCTCAATAAGGAAATGTGTCCCTTCCTTATCTAAGGAAGAGTACAACAGTTATGTTATCTTTAAGAACTTCGTATCGGCACGAACGCGGC
This sequence comes from Apamea epomidion, assembly GCA_947507525.1. Taxonomy (NCBI): domain Eukaryota; kingdom Metazoa; phylum Arthropoda; class Insecta; order Lepidoptera; family Noctuidae; genus Apamea; species Apamea epomidion. Next base: position 6,649,904 of record OX382234.1, read on the forward strand.
TACGACAACCGTGCTACGAGAAACCGTAGTAAACGTAGCAAGTATTAAAAATAACATACAGTATTGTAAGTATACATCGGCCGCCTAATCACGACTAGTTATGTCCTTAAACTTGTCAAGTGTATCAGCGCGGTAGAGTGGGCAAGTGCAGGCCCAGTCCCCGTGACCTACATCCGACGACCCTCGCTCGGGAAGCTGCTAATTTCCACCATCGCGGGCTGTAGCCGACGTCACGGCGGGGGCAGGGAGGCACCTCGACGGCTCGCTGGCTGCCTCGATCAGTCCACCGCCCCACTCCGAGCTGTAAGCACGCGCCGGCCGCGAACCGACGCCGCGGATGATCGCGAACAAACACAAGCTCACAGACGCCGCCTGATTAAAATATTTTAAGTGTTGCATCCGTATTTTTGTAAAGTGCGAAAACGGTGAAAGTATTTTTTTTTTTTAATAGTAAACTGTGATAGCGAGTCAGGCGGGCGGAGGCTCGGGTGGGGCGCGTTCCGCTGACACAGTGGCTCAGTCCGCCGCCGGTCGCCGAGTGGCAAGCACCATCGATTTTCTCCATACGACAGTTCGCGAGGTACGTAAGCGTCACGTGCTCGTATTTTCACCGCGGCTATTTCCACGCGCCGAGTATTTCAGGCGATCTGCTTAACGTTCAAGGCCGCGTTTGTTTGCGTCCGCGTATACGTTCGAAGTACAGTTTACGTTGATGTTTTGATCGATTGTTTAGATCGTATGCAATGTTATCTGTTATCACGCGGTGAGTTCGGGAGGAAAACTAATCGTTTTCACGGCTCTATGGTGGTGGGCGCGTGCTTAGAATAAGTAATGCGATAACGTTGTTATACCAAGGTTGTGGTGCGGTTGTCGACGTGAATTACGATTTTTATTGTTGTTGTGTGACAACAGACGTGCTGAAGTAAGTAGAATGCTTATTTGAGCAGTGTAGTGCGCTTAAACCTATCGAAGGTGGTTTTTTTTTTTACCTGTAAAGTGATGTTAAATCGAAGTTTTGGGTTCCAAGTAGGCCCAGGTGTTAGTGATGTGGTCTTGAGAGTGATCATGACCTACACAGTGGGCACTAATTCTGACCGCTTGATAGGCGATCTGGCAAACGTTCAGACAGGGATTCATTCAAGCGATGTGCGAATGGTTGTATTCATTACATCATAACAGTTCTGACTATTTAAAGAGCAAAGTCGATGATGTTATTAATTATTATAGTTAAAAACTTCTTATACCCATAATTTATTAGCAAACGCTACATAGAATCATAGGAACGATATAATCCTAAAAAGTGAATAATATATTTTCTTCTTCGCGGAAATTCAATAAAATTTACTTAATCACGGAACCAAATCTACCTATCATCCTCATTATCTCCGCTGGCAAAAGTGAAATTTGATAAGTAACGAAAGAACAAAATATTGTGAAATTATGAACTCAGTGAAGCTAAAATACCGTATTCATGTACTTAGGTATATCATAAAACCAGCTAGGTATAAAACTATACTCAAACATTAAATGCAAACTGCATTTGTGCATAAAACGCAAAATACCAACTGGATAAAAATACTACCTACTCTCTGACGTCATCAGACCCAAGTAAACATGTAGGTATACATACTATCTACTTCATTACTGGTTCGCAAATTTTATGTTCTGTATCGTTTACGTTAAACAAATTGCTTTTACCCAATCTCATAACGTTTGCTATTGAGTCCTTATCGCTTTCCGTCAACGCGTACGCAAAAATAATACCAAAAATATACATATTCATTTTATGTAAATATTTTGCTCGAGTCCCGAGAGTTGTGTATGAAAATGAGGGTTTATGAAACTGGTTTAGGCACTCATGAATTATAAGAGGATATTTTCAAGTCTATTTTCTGATTGTGAAACGTAAATTTTCAGTCGCCAATTTGCAACTTTCAGTTTTAGTTAAGAAAAATGTAGCATAAGTTATGTAAAAGTTCGCTATCCATAATACGTTCAGTCTACCTACCTCTATTGTATTAGTTGTGACCGGGTATTTAAAACAAAATTCGGGCTGGCGAGTCATATTATCACACGCTAGGAAATACTAATTTCAAAGGGTCGCCGTTATCAAAATCGATAAGGAGGACTATATACAATATTACAAAATATACCTATTAATTTTTTGCTCCGTTGGTGTAATTGTTGTATGGCGTTCCATTGGGAGGATAAATAAATAAAATTAATACCTAAGTAAGTAGGCGACCTTTTTTATACTAATTCCATAAAGTTAATATAAAGAGTTGTCTCAATATTGGTAAATTCTTTTACGTTAAAAACAACAATAAACTCGAAAATGTAGTCATTATACGTATTACATTTCCTCAATTCGAAGAGATAAGGCCAATTATATTGTCGAAATAAAGAAAAAACCAACCCAAAAAGAAAGAAAATAAACTCGTAACTGAAAAGTAAATAAAGCTGTTGTAATGGAACAACACTAAATACGTCATTACGTTATGTAACAACGGACCAATCAAGCGGCAGTGTTTAATAACATTCTGAAAACGGAGGCAAATGATTGGTCGAAAACTGTTAACAGTTGGTAACAGAAAACATAGTAACAAGCCCTAAGAATCATTTGGTTTTAGACGTAATAATTTGGCAAGTTTCTCTGAGAATGAAATGTTAATTGTTTGGCGATTAAACGAAACTAAATAAGTAATTTTAATATTTTTATCGCGTGACTAATTAACGAATTGTTAGATGTTTATTTTTGTTAAACTTTTCTCTTTGTGTTATTATGTCTTAGGTTGAAATCACATTATTATTAACAGTTCTTCCGTTCTTTCAAGGATATGTTTGTTTCTTTAATTATAAATGATAATAATTTGTATCAGAATTGTTTTCAAGTATTTAAGACAAAGCGGAAACATACGATTCTTTACATTATTTAGGCAACGAAGCAAAGTTCCGAAACACAACCGAATTAATAATTTGAATGTTAAACATAACCTTGATTTAAATAAATACTAAACTACTTATAATAATTATAATGTTAACTTTTGCGTGATGACTAAACATAAACAGCTGTTTATTTATCTGATTTCCTGTAGCTTCAGGAAATTTGTAGAAAAGATTTCAGCCGTTTCAGGTTGTTACCTGAAACGGCTGAAATCTTTTCTAGAAATGAAATAAACATGAAACACATTTGATATTATCTCAAAATAATTATGGTGCACAATTCTTTGTAAATTATATCGTTTAAAGTTGATTTAATATTCCTAGGGCTTATGACTTTATGACTTACAACTTTATTTTACCCTAGCTGTCAAAGCATACGAAAAAAGTACTTTCGTAGGTAGAGATGCCCACAACAAGCTACACAATCTGTCAAATTTCTTTAATAGATTTTCAACTTTATCGCTAAAGCATTGGGTCCAAGGTTGATTGGTAAATTTGACAGTTTCGGGTAGCTTGGTGTGCTGGCGTCTGTACTTCAGTGTAATCTTAAACTAAATTTCAATTTCATAAACTAGCATATTTGGTCTAAGTAAAGCCTCATTTAAAAGCAATTCTTGCCTGTGGTATACAATAAAATTGAAGCAACAAATGAAGGGGTAGCGGGATCGTCCGAAAGGGTTACCGCTGCCCCGGAACATAAAGGCTAAGGAAGGAACACGGGTGGATTTTAGTCAGTAAGAGTCTGACACTCCCTTCCTCTCCACCCAGAGCGGGAGTCACGAGCATAAGTATGTATATACACTTGGCTTTATTCAAAAGCAATTTACTCTTTTATTTTTTAATGTATGTTGCTACGAACATAGTAGTTTCGAACCCATAGGTTTTTGCAATGTGTCGTATTTCATTGTTGTTTTCGTTATTTCACGCAAAAATCGCTATTCAAAGTTTCCAAGTATTGACATCTTAGTGCTCGTTGCACAAAAAAGCCCCTAATAAAGAACCGTATTTCGAGTATTTATAGAAACCTTTGTTATCGCTTCAAACGATACTGACACTACAGTTCAAACTCTGTCCCACTACATATCATACAAACACAGAGCTTCAATGAACTAGCAACGCTAGTATTAATGTCAAGGTGTCGTCACGAATCATCTGGCATCATCGGACCGATGGCAACGCCAAAATGCCAGTAAAAACGCCAGATAGCATCTATATAGGGGCTGCCAGATCGATTGGCCAGTTGGTAGCAGCCAAATTTGGGAACGTGATTAATTTAATCGCTCGTTGAGATCTGCTTCTTAGTTCAGCAATTAAGAAGCAGCACTCAACGAGCGATCAAATTAATCATGAGTTATGTGTTAAATGAGACTGTGTCTTAGGTATAAAAGTGTAGTTGAAAATTATTTAGGGAATAATTTAATGGAAAGTAATTAACTAGACCAACCCGCACTGGGCCCGCGTAGTGAATTACAGCCCACTCCCTCTCGCAGTGAGGAGGCCTGTGTCCCAGCAGTGGGAACATTATAGGCTGATTATGTAATTAACTTCAATCTATTGATTTGATGATGACTTGCTCTGTGATATTAAACAATGTAACATTACGCCTGTATCCACCGATGGGTTGGGCAGTGATGTATGTATAGTACACTAGATATTAAACTTTCGCCAGATATTAAACTTTTATGGGAATACTAGCTGCGCCCCGTGGTTTCAACCGCATTAGTTTCGATCCCGTGGGAATATCGGGATAAAAGGTATCCTATATATTAATCCTGGCTATAAGCCATCAGTGTGCCAAATTTTATCCAGATCCATTCAGTAGTTTTTGCGTGAAAGAGTAACAAACATTCATCCATCCATCCATACAAAGTTTCACGTTTATAATATAGTAGGATAGGATATGTGCATGCTTTTAATACGATAAATAAAGAAATATATATAGTGGGCTTTTTAATCCGGAAAATGAGGACACAGTTTCTTTATCAAACAAAAAAAAAACTTTTCGTATAGTTTCATCAACAATATTCATTATCGTTCTGCCACCATCAGCAGATACATCGTATGAGTAATAACGGTTAATTACCAAAACACGTGTAAGTAAATTAATTCGCTTTAAGATTATAACTTGCACCTCTCGCACGTAACCGATTTACCGTGAAAGGAGCATTCGTTTCGGACATCGCGTCACATAATTCGGTTTTTTCTTCCTTTTTGTGTAGTTTTGATGGCATTGTTGATTAAATTGTGTATATGGAAGCCAAAATTAGGTTTGATCTAATGTGTTTAGGTCACTGACTGAATCAATTTATGCTCATGTTTTTAAATTGGCTCTGACTATCCTGTCAAATTTTATTATCACTTTATTCGGTTGTGATAAAAACATTTCGTTTTATTCTCTTGACATCAGAACAATATCAGAATCAGAACTAAGTACATACACACATAACTAACACCTTCTTCCCATGTGGGTAGGCAGAAACTACAGAACGCCACTTGCTACGATCCTTACATAGTCCTTTTGCCCCGTTTACGTTCCTACATCTGAGGGGAAATTCTCGTAATTTTAAGAACATTCACAGTCTAATCTCAGTCTCAATCTGTCATAAATACGTCAAATTTCCCTACATTTTAACAGGTTTTTGACATTTGTTTGTCGCCGAGATGAGACTGCGACTAGATTTTGATCGTATTAAATGATGAGAATTGGCCTTTTGGTCATACACGCACGCTGGTTGCGAGACTACGCACTTGACCTTTCTGAAGAACATCACCAATAAGGTGCCTATATGTACTCCACTATCCGTCCCCTCCCGGCGTTTCCACTCGCATTTGCCTTGTAAATACCTTTTGTAGTCAGAACGACTTCTTTTAATAAATAGAAATTGTATTTTAGGGTCTATCTCTCTCAGCCTTAAGAATAGAGAGTTCGTTATTATAACCACTTTCATCTCAACTGAAAATAGATCCGTATTCAGTTGAAAATTATCTGCTAGAGTTGTCAGTAACAGGGCTCGAGGAATAAAGATTGGCCGCAGCTCCCAGACGGGTTTTCATTTTCGAATTCAATGAATAACCGACCTTTGCAATTGATGGGCATGATAACGGTAGATATATAGAGCAAAATCTACATAACGATGTCGTTAGACCAAAAGCGATGCGGGAGAAAAAATATATCTAAAAATATTTGGGGCACGGCCGAGATTCGGGCCCATTTTATCACTACAATGACGATCCAAATTCTAGAGGATAATTCAGCAGACGTATCTAATTTCAATTTTTTATGTAGCCCCAACTTAATAATAGGGTTATCGCAACGCAGAACCTGTACAAACCCCAGCACATCAAACTACTACAATCTGCCAAATTTCTTTAATAGATTTTCATTAGGTTCAAGGTTCATTGAGAAAATTTGATAGTTTCGGGTAGATTGGTATGCTGGCGTCTGTACTTACAACCGAGTTATCCTAATAAATGTTCCTTGAAAATAATTGAAAAAGTTTTATCACTCTACCGAAGATATTAATTAGTTTAGTTCAACCAACTTTTTTTGTCTAAGTATTTGTAATTGAAATTTTTGTTTTTCCGCCCCCGCGGTGACCTTGAAGAGACAATGTCATGTTAACCCTCCGATGACATGTTGTTTCTGTGACAGTTCTGTGCGCGCTTGCCTAATTTATACCACCTTCATTTTACCTGCGTAGGCCACGCAATCTCGTTATTCGAGGCTTTTTCCTTACACAGTTTTATGTTTTCCTTCCAACGTTCCTTTTCTTCGGCACACAATTTATTTACCTCCATGCCTTAGCGAAAATAATACGTTACGAAACTGTTCTGTAACTGAACTCTATGAATTGAACATAAATATGTTTCAGCCATCCTGTCTGAATAGAAATCTTTTAGTTACTATTCAGACAGTAGTAACATTTTAGTCCTTGGAATTTTTTGCCCGTTCTTCTCCATAGAGATGTGCGTTTTGGAATGGGCAACTAGCTTCAAATTTCTGACTAAGTGACCGACTATTTAATTTTGACAATTCAAAAGTGCCTGTAAAATGGTTTAATTGAAATAAATGTTTTGAGTTTGAGTTAGGCAAATTATAGAGGTGCTCGTGCCTGTATTTTCCTGTGACGGTCACAAGAAATTGTTTCTAGATCGTTACGACATATTGCGTGACCAAAATATCGTTGTTGGAAGTGCCTCTAATATACACGTTCTAGATGGAGAGATTAACACGCAATATGACTATTTACTCAATGAAGTTACGATTAGGTTCTTTTTTTATCGTATCGAGAGTTTTTTGATCGATGATGAATAAATGAGTGGTAGGTATCATCCAGTTTTCCTCAGCCACATAAATATTCATTAACTCAGGTACCTAGGTACTTCAAATTAGGCATAAATATCACGAAACCGAGCCATTACTCGGGACCCTTTTAAAATGAAAAAGGTAATTAATATGAAACGACAGTATTATCTACTGAACTTCAAACATAAATTACGCTTTATGAAATTAATTTCGTTTCGAGTAGTTGAAAGCCCTTAGAACTAAATAATTAATACTTGGAGAGTGAGAATGAGCCAACTCTGACATAATACCTACGAGAGATATGATATTGCCAAAACCAAGACATGAAGCATCACGAGACCAACTTTCAATTATGTAAGAGTTTAAAAGTTTTTCGTTAGTGTATTTTCTTTTTGATTTACGAGGATATTATTTTAAGTTTTAGAAGATAGTGATGTGCGTACAAATTCAGCATAATATTTGCAGCGTTTATTTAGATTTATGCCCTCCATATATTTCGAAAAAATTTTATCGTTGAAAATATTTACCCACCTTAATAGGCTTTAAATTTCGAACAGCGGAGCGGAGAATTTAATAAATAATGCCTTATATGCACCGAAATATGGTCGATATTTGACTAAAATGGACAACTATTCCGAGCTTCGTATTCTATTAATATTATCAAACGATTTCATTATAATCTGAGATTGAATTGTGAATATTACAATGTTAAATATCCAATTTAGTTACTTCAAATATTTGTTGACTGTCTCGTATTTGGTCTTGTGGGTAAATGATAAAATATCCCTACCAGGACGACATGTTATTCGTACAAATATTAATTTATATTATACTAGCCGTGCCCGCGGCTTTGTTCGCGTGGATAACGGAAAACAATAATGTGTCTCTTTACTAATTGTTTTTCTAAGTTTTATCTGTCAGTGAAAGTCCCGTCAAAATGGGTCCATCCGTTGCGGAGATAAGAGGATACAAACAGACAGACAGACAAAAAAAAATTGTTTTTTTTTATAAGAACGGTAATCAGACACTGCAATTTAATTTATTTGTATAGATTCTACGAAAAATGAAAACAGATATTAAGACAAGAGAGAATGAGTATCACCGTCAACGTTAAGCGTAAAATGATTTAAAAAAAAAACCATAGTTTCAAATATCAGTAACAACGACTTGAAATTAACAAGCTGGCATTTTAAACTGTCATCTTAAGAGAACTAATGGCCTCGTTGTAAGCTGTCACGAGAACAAATGGCGACTAACGAAAGATTGATGAAGAGATAAGCTCGGAATGAGCCGATTTACATAACAATTTGTGTTAAAATGCCAAACCAATACACGGTATAAGCCTAATGATAACCATCACATAACAGTGACAGATGTTACATGTGCTTCAGTTACAAAAAAAAAACAAATGGCAAACTTGACAGGTTATGTCAAAATCGATGCGTGAATGTGAACAATTTTTTGTCAAAGAAAAAATCGGCTCATTTAAAAAAAACACCACTCATGTTTTACAAATATGGAGTATTCAAACGATAAATTAAAAAATATATGTTCCAATTTCAACGAAATCACTTCCACGAACTCCCATATGGCTATGCTATAATTCAACTCCGCCATTCAACGCCCGAAGGGTCGATCATTAATCCATATTATGTAGGCACTGCGCGTGATATTAAGTCACAGGCGTTAATAAAAGTTGTTTAACTAAGCCATTTACTTAACTACCTATATTACTTTCCCGCTCTACTTCACCTCTACGGTGTTTAGACCAACATGATTAACCCTCCAAAAGTTTGGGGGCTTAGGGAGCACTCGTAAATAGTACCTATTTGTGAGAATTGATATAATGCACAAGTGCACTAAATATAACTTTAAGCTAAGCAAACTTTACATTTAAGTTTCATTACGAAAGCGATCTAGGTATCTGTACCTACTTTGTTTTTATATTATTATATCTAAACTAATATTATAAAGAGAAAAGACTTGATTTTTGTATGTTTGTTTGTTACGCTTTCGCGCTAAAACGGCTGAACGGATTTGGATGAAATTTGGCACATGGGTAGACCATGACCTAGTTTAGGACATAACACGCTTTTTATCTCAATATTCCCATGGGGTCGAGACTTGTCTGAGCAAAACCGCGGGGCGCAGCTAGTATCTTAATAAAATGGTAATCGGTAAAACTCGTAATTGATTATTATCGACAAGCCATCTTTTCCGAATATCAATATTAAAACAGCTGATAGGAAAACTGTTTTGCTTCCATGTCGAATGCAAATCAAATTAATACCTAGTGCCTCTGGCTTCAAAAATTACACGTGCGTAAAAATTAGGAAAAAAGAGCACGTGCCTACCATGTAAGCAGCATTTTTCTTAATGACCAGTTAAAACCATTATGATTGGGTAAGACAAGGTAATAAGAAAAAAACACGATGACACTCAGTTCTCTGTTAATTGCGCAATTTGTCCTTAAAATCATAATGATCTAAGGTCTATTTTCCATACAAACAAGTTGATTCTGCAAATATTTTATCTCCATCTCACGGCTGAAGCGAAGCGTAGGTACCTATAAATAGAATTATATTTACTTTGGTATAATTAGTGATATTCAGGTTATCTTGCGACGCTATTGGAGGAGCAAATTAGGGTCAAGCATGTGAGGTACCTACTAGTTGGTATGGTGAGGTTTTGATCAAGAACTACTTAATAGTCTACTCCTACTTAATATTATAAACGCGAAAGTTGGTATGGATGGATACATGGATGGATGGATGTTTGTTACTCTTTCACGCCAAAACTACTGAACGGATTTGGATGAAATTTGGCACACAGATAGTTTTTAACCAGGATTAACATATAGAATACTTTTTATCCCGATATTTCCACGGGATCGAAACTTATGGGGGTAAAAACGCGGGGTGTAGCTAGTAGAATATAATAGACTACTCTTTATTATATAGACCATACGGATATAGTAGGGTTGTCTTTAAAAGCGATCTTTTAAAGACAACCTACAACACAACACATACAACACGTACTTATTTGATTTTTTTATAAAATACATTTTGAATTCCACTTGAAAGTACTTTTCTAGTTTCTCTCTTAATGCTGCGCCAGTTCGCGTGATTTCTATTCTAAAAATAAGGCTGGAAGGTAATTCGCTTACCTATTCTTAATTAGGGTAAATACGCGGTAATCTTACGAAACTCACGATGTTACAGCGGCTACAGTAATATAGGTTGTTAGGTCAACATTATACGAATCGAATCATTTCAACTTACATTAGTATATTTTATTATCATTATTATAGCTGGAAAGTGTTCACCTATTTCTATTTGGGTCACAGCGAAATTTTTATGCCAAAACTATAACACATTCGCTTGTATACCCATTTGATACTGGCAGACGTTCAAAATTCCATACAAACGTTCAATATTTTATCAGAGTAAGCACTTCCGATTTTATATTTTAGTTTCCATAGACTTCCTCGTATAAAGCGAGCTTAAATATCGAAGTTTTATAGACCAACAAAATAAACATTAATGACTATAACGATTTATAGTTTTTATTGGCCTTGTTTTTTAAGGTCGTATAATTATTAGGTCAAATTAAAGCCACATGAGCACGGAAGGGTTAAATTTAATTTGAACTAGAATCAATGTAATTTTGGACTCATTAAAAGAACATTAGTATTTTAATTTAGTGAAGGTACAATTTTTCAGCAATTATTGTAGCGTACTAATAGATAAATAACAACATTGTAATTATGATATTCGAAAAATAAATATGTAGGCAAAAAAAAATCAGGTAAAGCCCTGAAAATTGTTTTACCTACATAATAATTTTAATGGCATATTTTGATTAGTCTAGAATTTCCATCATGATTAAGTAGTAAATAATCAAAGTATTCGGTAACTAACTAATCACAACCCTAATGAAAATTAACCTAGTTTCAAGATGAATTAAAAAACAGTCTAGACAACTTAAAATCGAATTAAACAACAAAGTAGTATATTTATCCGAACACTAAAGAGTTTTAATAAATACACCGGCCAGGTGTTGTTTACGCGTACCAACAATTGTGACGTCAGTACACAATCCAGGAGTTTGTTTTCCAGCTCATTTGCAGTGTAGATCCGACTGCTAACTGTTATTGAGACAGATGGTTCGAACGCAAACACTGATGGACTGTGACGTTTGAGTTGTGCCTGTGACACTGTGCAAGATAGAAGCGGTCACATGTTGGAATTTTTGAAAAGAGAATATATACAGTGTGACTTGAGATTTGTAACATAAAGTCCGGAATACACATGTCACTAACTTACACAAAACTATGCAAGTAAGTTGCATGTCATTATGATATTCACCACAGTAATTGTTATGGAACATGGCATGCAAGCTACTTGCATACTTTTGTACAAACAGGCATGTGTATTCCGGGCTTTACATCACTGTATTCTCCGAAGGGTTAAGCAGGGTTGTATGTATAGTACACCCACATTTCGTCAGTTATGTTTAAGTTCCATGTAACAGGGGGGCGTGACCCCATCAAACACAGACAGACTGGCTATTGCATACTGCCTTTCCCAAAAATAGAAAATCATTTTCTCAGTGACTTCATTGAATTGATACATTATTTTGTAATAAACGCATTAATTTTTGCATTTCTGTGAACTGACTGAACGTGTAGATCAGTAGGTATATTTTTTGTTGTGAAGTAGCTACAAAATGACTTAATCTTTTGCTAAGTAAACAAGTCTGATACCGGTACGTACCTAGGTACCTACTTTCATTATTTTTACAACTCAATAATTACTTGTTACGTTAGTTAGTGAAGAATCTGTTGCCAAGAGTTGGGAAATCTTTCCTCGATCCTCTGAGTAAAAGAACATTCTTAAAAACTTCTTTAAAAAGAACTTGTTTTAAAAGAAAGTTCTTTTATAGCCGTACTTATTCTTTTAATAAAAATCCCCTTTCAATATTTTGTTCATAACACAATCTAGCTCGTTATTTCATAGATTTATTTTAGTTTACAAATTGCTAATTAAATCAATAGAAAAAAGAGTCTGTTGTTGAATACAACAAAATGCTTGTGTTTTCAAAAAATGTTTTCATGTGAATAAAAGGATTTTTTAAAAATTAGAAGAAGTTATTTTTCTTTCAAATTGTTGGTTAAAATTCTCTATCTAGAGATAGACAATAAATAATGAAAAACGTTTGAAAAATATTTTTAATGTTTTTATAAATTCCAACCGGCCTTTAATAATTTACTACTCCCTGTTCAGATAGGTTTAATATGCCTAATAAAAATAATATATGGCCATTAAGCATGTATAGTAAATATATATGTAAGTATTCATAACATTACGCTTGTATTTTTCGAAGGGTTAGACAAAGGTGTACAGTCAACAAAAGAGAGAAGTATGCAGGGTCGTCGGATACAGTTGAAGTTTAGTAAGAAACGGATTGATGTTTTCGGATAAAATTTTATTTAATTAATAGATAACAAACAGTTCATATATGTATCAAACTAAATTTCATTCGATAACATCCTTTCGGTTTCTTACTAAACTTCAACTATATCTGACGACCCTGCATACTTATCTCTTTTGAAGTTTTTTATCCGGCATAAAAAGTAAAAAAGTTTTGTTTTCACCGTGTATGTTTGTATATGTCTGCGATTTTCTCAAAAACTCCCGAACCACTTTTTAATAATAATTGTCTCATTGTCACGAGGTTCCTCTCTCTAGAGCCCTGACCACCGGTAGCTTGGACCCTGTTTCCGATACCGATGGGCTACTATTTTTTATATGTTTAAATGTTTTTATACTACATTCTAATATTTAATAATATAATTTATATGTGTTTACATGGAAATAAAGGAGATAATAATAATTTCAGATCCGAGACCCATATAAAACAACGACAGTTAAAAAAAAATACAAACACAGACACAGTAACGTACCGTAACGTATTTTTCAGTAACGGAAATACTTGAGTTATCGCGGAAGTAAAAATGTGAGATACAGCTTAATACTGTGTTTACATTTCATTTCATAACATCACGACCGTAATTCACTAAAGGTAATGCAGAGGCGCACATAATAGTACACCCAGATTTCGCGAGTTAAGTTTAAGTCCCATATACTCGGGAGCGAGGTATTGTATAACATCTATTATGCACATATACACTTGATACTTCTAATAACTTAATATCAACCTGATAGTGCACATTAATCATCGTCTTTTATCTACTAGCTATACTATATTACACCTCACAGTACCATCATGTGTGAATATTATTACAACAACAACATGCAATTCCAAGGCCAGGCTCACCTATCTTTCTATTAAACACGGTTCACACATTTATGTCCAGTTGTTAGCAATAGGCTGGCCCCGTATTACATGGGACTTAAACATAACTGGTGAAATGTAGTACTATAGGTGTACCTCTTGCCCGTTCTTCTCCATAGGTACCTACGCCTTGGAATGGGCAACTAGCTTCATTTTTCTGACTGACCGACCCCTTGACAATTCAAAAGTGCCTGTAATTGGTTTAATTGAAATAAACACTTTGAGTTTGAGTTTTGAGTTTGACCTCTGGCTAACCTTTCGTGGAATACAGTCATGATGTTATAAAATGTATGCAAACACAATTTTAAACTCTACGATTATCAACTAAACTCACATTTTTACTTCCTCGATATCGTCAGTAATTACCGCTTTACTGTAAGTAGATACTTACCGTTACTGAAAAAGACTTCGAAATTAGTTCGCTAGTTTTTGAGAAAATCGCAGACATACAAACATTTTTTTTTACTTTTTTTGCCGGATAAAAAGACACGAAAGATTTACCTCCCGTTAGTGTAGAATAGATAGAATACTCTTTATTGTGTAGGTACACTATATAAAAGTAGTATTTTTCAATTACGGTCATTACGCCACAGAACAAAGAACTCGTAAAACGGAGCGTCCAAACATTGTCAGCTGTAGTCAGATGTTACCGGCTAACAAGGATATTGGATGATGAGCCACAGCCGCTCTCCATCCGCCTAACTAGTCGACTGTCAACACATTGGATGACTAGATTCATATAATTAGCTAAATAGGTCTTTGGAAGCATGTGCATTTATCAGACGAAATGTCGGTATCGATAAATCAAAGACAATATCAAAGTGTTTTATTTGTTAAAAATGTCTAGGTGTATACAATATGTACAGAGATCTCTATGTTTTGTCTTTATACAAATATCAAATAGGTAGGCATAGGAAATTATAATTTGCTCACTACAATGAAATTACAATGTCCTAAAACAAAGTTAATAATATTGCAAACAAAATTTATTTAGAACATTTAAATAAAAAATCTGAATTTCATGATCGCGAGATGTGATTCCCAATTTATTTTTAATTAGCTTTTACCCGCAACTTCGTCTGCGTGGAAGCCAACTATACCATATACTGCGCAGTAGTGTAGGTTTCTATAAGTGAAATAATTATTTAAATCGAACAAGATTTCCTCCTAAATCCAAACTTGAAAAATTTGCCTCGTTATAATATTAGTGGCTAAAGTTTATTTGTTTATATCTTTATTTCTTTCTGGGTTGTGGAGTTCATATAGACCATGCTCCAAGTAGGTAAAACACTGGTATACAGCTGCATCCGATTGGACTGGAAGCTGACCCCAGCAACATAATTTGAAAAATGCATACGAAGAAAATCTTCTTTAAATTTCAAACCTACAAATAATTCTAAGTAATATCAAGAACAAACTATAAAATATGATCGGCTATAATCAATTATTTATATCGATTCTTGATACAACAACAAGTCATAATTATTTCACGTTCTGACTTATTGGTCAACTTTCAGAATAATTGATCATGTTTAATAAAATGTTCGCGTAACTTTCAATATTTATTGCCTCGTTTCGCAAAATTCAATTTTCATAAATTAATCTAAACTTTATATTAACTTTGAAAAGTCATGCTAAGTTACTGATACATCCACCTAATAATACGTTACGTTGTGGTATTAGCCTTGTGATATTTTGCAACCCTTTCGTAGCAAAATTCTAAATTAAATAAGTAGTCTTAGGACCTTTTTGTGTTAGTTGTATTTCAGTATCGTTCGATAGAGTAGAGAAATAAATGGCTGTAATAAATAAGTCAATTCGCACGAATTTACTCGCCCGAAACGGGCAAATCGTCAAGTTAAGAAAAGAGTACACGTTTTATAATATTTAACTCTTATCACTTCTGTCTGCTAGTGTCCTTTTTCTTAACTTCATTGCATAAAATTCAAAATGTGCCAATTGCCTAATACTTATTTCTGGAGTTAGCGACTCGCCTACAGAAAAAATAATATTTTTCAAAGGTGACGACTCGCCCGTTTCGGGCGAGTAACTTCGTGCGCATTGACGAATAAGCCAAATAAATCTTAATGATTAATTTTCTTCTGATTCTCAATTTATAATTTACTACTAAAGTTATAAAGAATCCACTTTAAACGTCAAAAACAGATGCACGTGAAAAATATGAATTCATTTAACTTAAACGTGATGAATCAATCTAATTTATTTAAATAATTTTCGCGATTTTATTCAAAACATAAGTAATTCAGAATCAATATAAAAACCATTATTTATGTAATATGAAGATTCTCTACAAAGAAAAACAATTAACTATATAAGATACTCTTTGCGAAATTAATTTTACAGATTCGGCCATGACTACATAGACAGTGAATGGTTAAAGTTTTTCTCGACAGTGTACACCTTGGCTTTCCGGTGCACTAATCTTCCCCCGCGGCCGCGCTCGTGGGAAAAAATAAATAGAAATAAAATCATGCCACGCACCGCTGACGATGGGTGCGTGCCAAATACAGGGCTGCCATTAGCCACATAATTTAGATACAAATTGTTGAAAGATGTATGTACTTTTTGTATTTTGTAATTTCGAAGTGAGAGTTTAGAAACACAATGTTGAAAACAATTTGATAGAATCTAAATTACTGAATTACCTACAGATTACATCCAGCACCCCAATTGCGCAACACTCTATCTCTATCAATCTCAATTTGAATCATTTTGAAGGATATTGCTAATCCATTGCTTCATATGTTCGAAAAATGTGTCTGCTCAGCAACGTAATTAACGCAATGAATGTTGTTAAACTGTCAAAGTGAATACCATTGCTACTGATATTTTGTTACGCAATCAACTCCTATGTCAAACACACTACTGATATTTCGCATTTGTTTAGCTCATTAATTTGGCAAACATCCCAGCTAACTAAAATCTATCACTAGATATTATTACTCCGCTCTTTTGTATACTTGACGATTCACCATCTGATCTAAAACGTGTAAATGTCAATATCACATTACTGACATTGTCATTTAAATTTTGTTACGTTGGCAACCCTGCCGTTACGATGAATGGACACCGTGACATTGTGCGGCTCACGTGCGTGTGACGTCATCAATGATTTTCTTTAAGTTGTACGATTCGATCACAACAATAGCTAAATATGTAGTAGCATGTTTTGCAAAAAAATAAGGCTTGAGTCCGATTCAAAGTATCTGCTTGTTGTAAAATAGTTTCATGCACGGAATAAATTTTTTTTTTTTTTTTCTAAAATTGTATCTAAAATTATTACCATAAATGTGGTTTACAACTCCCACACAATACCTCTGTAGGTACCTAACACACGAACTATAGCTGCTATTTAACCACAACATCCCACAAATAATGCAGCAACTTGCCTCTTTAAATAAACAGCAGACCTCACAGCTATCGGAAACAATACCCAGCCAAGTAGTTAAACAGTCCCCTCAAGGCTGAGAGGGCCTACTCCTCCACAACCCGACTTCCCTCTAAACTAGCTTCAAGACTATAACCCCCCCTAGCCTCCTCTCTCCCCAACTAAGACGAGAAACACTTTTTCAAAACGCACTTTGCATACTTAAAGCCTAGGTACTAATCAGAGTCGACCTTACTCTGACCTCTAACCAATGAAGGTCTTATGTTTCATACGTTACATGCTTTATTGTAATCACATACAGTCCATAATTAATTACTTCTATCGTATAATTTCCATGGCCTTGTGACGTAACGATGTGTCGTCTCAGGTGCATTGTTAGAATTTTTATAGGCTGTATGGCTGAATTGTCTTCTTCGGTATACAATGCCGTGTTGACCTCGTCAATGTCAGGGCCACTACTCATTGTGTGGTCAAGCGAAGTGGAGCTTGTCGTTATTGTTGTTTCGTCATTGATGCTCTTGTTTATATAGTGCTGTCGATCTATCATCAGTAATTGTGGATATAACATTTACATAATCTAATGTATAATTATATTTTTTGGAGGTTGAATGATACCTATCCTACTAATATAATAAACGTGAAAGTTTGTATGGATGGATGGATGAATGGATGGATGTATGGATGGATGGATATCCATCCATCCATCCATACATGGATGGGTGGATGGATGTTTGTTACTCTTTCACGCAAAAACTGCTGAACGAATTTGGATGAAATTTGGCATACAGATTTTTTATAACCAGGATTAACACAGAATATTTTTATCCCAATATTCCCACGGGATCGAAACTTATGCGGGTGAAACCGCGGGACGCAGCTAGTTCGTAAATAAAGCATTCGCTTTTTCAGTTTCATGTAAATTCAAATAGAAACACTCTATTTAAATGGGACTTGAATAAATGCAGAGATTTGTGTTTATCATTAAAATGAGCTTCTAAACTTCAGTTTTCAGGCTGCAACGCTTTTAAAACACATTCAAAGCGTTTGAATAGGGCTGTCTCAAACAAATGAATAGGGCTATTCATCCAAAAACGTGTTATCTCACTAATCTAGTTAATCACGGCCCTATTTTCGCCGACTCATTAGAAGGCATAATACTTTTGTGAGGCTTCTAACGGTTCGTGTAAGTAAGTAGGTCATTATTAGTCTGTATTTAGTTAATTGCTTTTAGTTTACCGAAGTTTTTTGGCTTACTTTGCGATCGGAATCTTTAATCTATTTTCGCGGCAACCTTGGAGAACTTTTGAGTTTGTTTTAGTTAAATTTTAATGACTTTAGTAATTGCGGAAATTACTTGTGGGGAAAATAATGTTGCATGCTATTTGTAAGTAATGTTGAATTAAATTACGCAACAACATAATAAAAACAGACGGGATCTAAATAATAATAATAAATGTATTTATTTAAGTAACAAGGGCCCATTGTGTTAGTAAACTTAAGAACTATGTTAGTTTATTGTATTTAACATTATTTTATCCCATGGGAGATGACACTGCAGTGATTGACGTAAATGCAATCGATGCCTGCTAGCGATCATTTTAAGGATATTCTTGGAGCTGGCCCGTACTCTGCGCACCAGGGATGCACATCTAATTCGCATCGTTGCGCAAAAGCAATTTAGGTATATGTGCGTCCGCGAACATTCCCGATGTGCTACGAAAACGGGGCAGCCCCACCAATAGCCTGAAAGTGTTGTTGTATTGGACACGAAGTGCGTTGTACGACCGTTGGGTATATATAGCCTAATGAGAAGTTTTTTTTTATGTACGTAGATAGGTATACCTACAGTACGTGTATACGTGTGTACGTGAGTGGTTATGAATTTGCGTTGTACCTATATTAATGTAATGACATGCAAGATACAGATCACGATTGACGTGGTTAAGCTACACCTAATCCGGCCATCAATTGGATGGGTGGTTGTTAATGCCTAATCCTCTTCATGCTCCAGCAAGCAAATTAAGCCATAAGCGTCATTTCCGGCTCATTGCAGTAGATTGAGCCATGTATCTTTCCTCTACCTTTTTGGGACAAGCAGGGATCTACCCCTATCTACTTTAATTAATCAGCTATCCCCAAAATGCGGGTTGTCGAGGGGTGAAAGGTTTAAATCGGATTTAATTATGTAATCCTTTGTTACCCCCTTTCTAAAGAATAGACCACCCACTTTCATATCGTGGTTTTAATTTTTGTGTTGGCAACGAGATACTATATCATCACCGACATTTGGCCCAAAACAGGCCGTTGTGTGTGATTTCATATATCCAATATTTGTCCTTGAAATACTATGAATTAACCTTAACCATGAACCCGACGTTTTTAGAAACTCTAAACAACCATATCTATTATAGATCAATCTATTGATCTTCCAGCCATTAGTAACTTAATAGTAATTTCACAAAAAGGCTTTAAAGTTGTCGATAACTGAAGGATGTTTCGTAACAACAGCTCTTTTGTTGTCAACAACAACAACAACACAGATATGTACAACACTATTTTGAAGATCAAGACCTTATTGTGCTCTCAGCGCATCTCTAGTTATGACGTCAATTTGTTTCTATGTAAAAAATGTTCCCATTCATTAGGCTGAAACACAGTTTGAGATAAACAACATTGTCGAACAGAACAGGGGTTCTGTACTGCGGAAAAACAGCATAAACATATAGTCTACTAAGTATGCAAATATAACATAGACAGGCTAACATGTCGTCATAATTAATAACACCCTGGACATTAGCCCCAGTCTTTACTGTTAAGGCAAACGATTGTGATGGGATACTTAATAAAATAGGGCTTCTATAAAGCCCCTCTGTTCAGTGTGATGCCACCATTAAGCTACATATTACCACAGAACATACAATCAAACTTTTTAATGCTCTTAATAAAGCAATCATACCGTAACTCGCATTTAGCATTAAAATATTCACTGAAGTATAACCGGGTTACTCACATGAATAGTCTGTGTTCCTACTCCGTGTTTATAATTTAAATTTCTCCGACATGTCGAGGCCTTTCAGCTTGTGGTCACGGGAGGGTTGACCTACAAGTATGTGGGCATAAACTGGAAAGGCCGAAGTATCGGATAATTTTAAATAACCCTAAAGTTTCGTGTAAATACGTCGCCAGCTGTATTTATCTTTGCCTCCTCTGTTTTGGGTTCACGTATTTATTTTAGTAGGCAGGTAGGTGCCCGTAGGCTGCGTGTGGGTTGGTAGGTACACGACATAAAACGTTATCAGTCCGTAGTCCATACTAGATGTGTTTATCACAGTGAAATTTCCACACGATAACTGCAGTCACAGTTACAGCTACAGCAGCTACTTACCTTGCTATTGTCAGTCATAGAAGGCAAATTGCGGTTCTATTGGCATCGAAAATGGTAACCACCAGTAGTACGTAAGTACCTTCATAAAAAATACATACGATTTCTATACCAACACTTCTTTCCCCATCCCTCACTAGGTCATCTCAGAAATCGCTACATCATCCTATTGATCGCGTAAATCGCGTCACCCCCTCAACGAAGAAATAAGCCCAATAACCTACATACTGAAATACCCACATTTGGAACGAGGAAATAGTTGGAAAACCCACTAACCCTCGCCTCTTCATCAATCAAGTTTTTCTTTCCATCCCCCGGGTCTATGTGGGATGGATGGGTAGCATTAATCATTATAGATGGACAAGCCACGGACTTATGACGCTTTTATCCCAAAATATATCGCACACCATGATATTATGTATCCATGTTTTACGAAAATATGTCAAAACCGGAATATTCCATTTTCGTGGATTTTGGTTACCTAATGAATATAACATTAGGTACGGGATTTTGGGTCGCGAGTTAGTGGAGATATTATTTTCGAAATCTCTTTTCGTAGGATTATTTAGATTAGGTATTCCATATAAATATTGACGCCCATTGTTGTGTTTATTTTATATGTCAGTGCGAGAAAGTCAAACATGTACGAGTATAACCGCAAAAATACGTCATACATCGTAGAATTACTTCAAAGTTACGGTCCATTTACTGCAAAATTATTATAAAATCTGGTCAAACTATCGCAAATGCAGGATGTTTAAAATTCAACCTACATCCAACATACGTTTCTTGCCTATTAAAGGCTCATAAAATCTCGAACAACTTGGCGCAAGTAGGTACCTACAATAACAGCTGTGAGATGATCTCGGTACATAACCTTGCGTTAAGTCGTATCTTTGTAACCTTACCTAGTTTCCAGTATGGAAATATTTTGGTATGAATAAGCAGTTATTTTTGTCCCGTGCTGCCTAGAACCAATCTTAATTAAAGGAACCCAGCTCATCCCTGGACAGAGAGAGGTGGAAAGAGAGAAGGCCTCCCTTCTCTCTTTTGCCCAGCAGTGGGACAATAATGGCTAATATAAAAAAGAACGAAAAAGAAAAATATTTTTCCGTTGTCGTAAAGCAAATTACTGTTGTTTATTTTTAGTGTTAAAAATATCAAATCAAAAACTAGAAAATCATAACGCTGTAGGTAATTATTCCTTGACAGATAAGCTAAAGTTCAAGTGTCAAAAACAAACATAAATCTCACTGAAAACCAAGTTATTAATCCGATAAACCCACGCTAGTAGTTAATTAAACTATCTCAAATTAATAATTATCAAAGTCAATAAATGTTTAAATGTCATCGATGGCTTAATTTATTGGAGCCAAGTCTAAATTGACAGAAAAGGACAGCAATTATTAATAGTTAGCCCAGATTGTTAATTTACTAAAGTTATATATATATATATATTTTAGTCTGCGGTGGTTTCTAGACAGGTATTTACTGAAGCTCAATTATTTACTGTTTGATATTCGTAACCGAATATTTTACTGAAAACATCAAATCTGAATAAGGTATCAAATACCAATCTCCAATAAAATCACTATGGACGGTTACTTTGAGCACATAAATTAATGACGTCACGCCCTTATTTTGAACTAAAATTCTAGGTTATAAATATAGAACCAAAAAAATCGCGTGTATAAGTTATATAGAACCAAAAAAATCGCGTGTAGCTAACAAAGATAGATTACTCACCGCGCAGTAAACCCTGACAGGCGCTTTACTTTGCGTAAATTATTCCATCACCACTGCTGTTAAAACGGTGAAGGAAAACATCGTGAAGAAACCAGCATGTCCTCCTAGAACCAACAAGTCAAAGACATATGACTTCTACCAACCCGCACTTAGCCCGCGTGGTGGATTACGGTCTCACCCTCTCACAGAGAGAAAGAAAGAAAGAAAAGAAGAAAGAAAATGCATTTATTTGCGGCAAACATGACGCATGAAAAAAAACATAAACACACATAAAACACACACACACACACACACAACACACACACAAAAAACACACACACACCCCCGCACACACACACAAAACACACACACACACACAAAATATTTTCATAAAATATTTTTCTTTCTTTCTTTTTTTTCACACAAAAAATAAAACAAGTTGGGGGTAAAATTGCGTCACATTCACGTGAAACGGCCATCGCTCAGCATAATGCTAAGACCCTATACGAGACAGAGCCCAAGCGCTGAGACGACGCTTGTGTCAGCAATAGGCACATTATAGGCAGATTATGCTACTCACCGACCTATTTTTAGTCCGACTTAAAGGTTACAATCGATCCCTTAATACCACGATGACGCTTAACTGGTGAATCAATAACCTAAGTACAGCCATTAACGGTAATCACCATAATCCAGCCACTCCCACAAACTGGGTGGCTGCGAAATTTCGTCTAACATGTTCTGGAGTTTTGGAATAAATTACCTACATAACCCAGTGAATATTACGCAGGAATTTGCTTATTTAAAAACGTCGTGTAGGTACTCGTACATTGTATTATGCTGGAGGCGCTTCGAAGTTGGGGAAAATATTTGTTTTTGTAGGTACTTCCACAACATATGTTTGATGTTACAAAACTGGGCCCGAATGTAAAGGTAGATATTCAGATAAGATAGTAACAATGTAGGGCTACAATCTCGTTTATCTTAAAAACGTGCGTCGTACCTGACAAATTCCTGGTTTTTGCTGTACCCAAACTGCAAAAAAATGTCGTATCTTGCACTTGCGACTATTTTCACCGACCCAAATATCAAAGAAATGCAGTTTAACTAAAACGTGAAGTATGTTTACTAAACAATTTGCGTCACATCTGATACAATGCATGCGGCGTAGACAGGGTTAATTTCAATAGGTCTTACGTCATTCCCATGGGGTTTTCATGGGAAATTGATCCTTTCGCCTCAGAACTTAAGTGTCATTTCCGCGTTAACATGGTGGGGAGTCGACCGAGACCTACTGAAGTTCTAAATGTGAAAAGTTTGACGTCAGTGCCCCACATTACTATACTTTGACTAAACCGTGCTTCGGTTTACCATAGCTGTGTAGTTTGTTTTTATTAGTTTTTGTTCAAAAATGCGATCGAGACACGCATATTTATTGGTTGTCTGCCAGCTTTGCTTGGTAGAGTTTCTTTGAAAAAACTTTCCTTGCATTGCTATACATATAACATTTTCGATCAAGGATAAATTCAAAGAGCTGAGCTTAACTCATGAACTTTTACCAGTAGGTATGGAAATTATGCATTTACGAGTATGTGTGTCCAAAATTCATACTAATATTATAATGTAACTCAGTATGTATGTTACCTTTTCACGCCTAAACCACTAAAAGGATTTCGATAAAATTTGGCAAGGATATAGATAGCATCCTTGGGAAGGACATAGGCTAGTTTTTGTCCCGGTTGCACGTTTCCGTGGGATAATTTCCGACATCATCCTCAAGATAGTGTTAATGTATAATAGGTATGATCCGAGAATTTTATTTCATGAGAGATAGCGCCCATCCTTAAAACTGTAAAAAAAAAAACTGTAAATGATAGTTCACGATGAGCTAACATAAGGTTGCTGTCACCACACCATGTAAATAGTAACTAATAAATAACCCTGAAAGAGTAAAGTCTTATGAAAATATAGTTCTGAAATCTGAGCTACGACTGTTGAAGTTACATAGGTAATGTATTCCTATATTATTAGATAATTAAAGTCGCTTTTAGTGTCTGTCTGTGTGACCGCGGTATTCTTCTGAACAGCGGGGTAATTGCGTAACACTAACAGTAGGAATGGCTTTCATTTTGACAGTTCAACAACATTCATTGCGTTATTAACGTTGTTGAGTAGACATATTTTTCGACCATATGCAGCAATGGATTCGTTGTATCCTTCAAAATAATTCAGGTTGTGATTGATAGTGTGTTGCGCAATTAGGGTCCAGATTTTGATGTGGTTTTCACCTCCACGTAGAGAATTCGTTCTACTTACATATAATAAAGTAATCTCGATGTTTTGACAAGTCATAAAAATCGTGCGAAGCAGGGCGGGTTGCTAGTATAACATTATTAAAAACTACATAGTCGAAAATTTTATGTAGGTACTTCCATATTTGATGTTTGCAGAAGGAATGCAGAATCAAATCACTTTTGATTTTGATTTAACTAGGTAATATAACCTAGTTAAATCAAAATCAAAAGTGATTTATTCAAATTAGGCTGAGAATCAGCACTTTTCGAACGTCAAAATTACAAAAGACAGTCCCCTTAAAACGCCCGCCCTTCACCACTTCCTAGTGTTATCGCTGGGAACAAGAAGTGGCGCAACAAACTCCCCAGCAGCACAGCTGTTTGTTCAGTTAGAAAATACTTGACACTTGATTGTATACAATAGATAGAAAACTATAGTAGAAATACTATGTTCTACAGTATGCCCACGATCTTATAGTATGTAGTAACTTTAGTTACTATCAGGATACTATACTATAGGACAGTTTACAAACGGTGTGAACATGCAAATGATCATAACAAGATAGTCGTGAAATACGCAATTATATTTGTAGTTTACACGTGATGAGCTACATATGCTGCTAATAACTGAAAATATAACGCGTGCAGTCGTGCTGTCGTGTTTTAATGACACTGTCGTGCGGATATCGAAAAAAAATGTTCCAAATGACGGAACACATTCGTGGCTAATTGGGCTAGACACACTGCAGTGTCAATTTATTTTGTGCAAACTCGTATATATGTCATTATAAGTAAAGGATTTTTTTTAAACAAAGAAGTATTGGTACTTTTCTGAAACCGTTATTAAACGGTAGTATTTTTTAAGCGGTTTACAACAGATAACGCAATGGTCGCGATGGTCTCATAAGCAGCTTGTAGGTTCCAGTACGAGCAAGTCCAATGTGACTTTTTCAATTCCTATGCCAGCCAGCAAATCAAGCTAATATAATCTGTCAAAATTCTTTAATAGATTTTTTCAAGATTAATTGGGAAAATTTTACAGTTTCGGGTAGCTTGATTTGCTGGCGTCTGTACCTTCTGAGTTTATCCTGGACTTTAATGACATCGATGACGCAAAACCATAGTCTGAAATCGTCAACCCGTCTTGAGCAAGTATGGTGATCAATGCGCATGCCTTCTCGGTAAGACAAGAGGCCTTTGCCCTGCAGTGGGACAATAATAAGCCACGATTATTATTATATTATAAGAATATGAAAACTACTTGTCGTTTCTTCTTTATCTAGGCTGAAGTTAGTTCCGATTTCTATAGATTTAAGATTTAGAGGCTTTTCGAAACTTATGCAATCCGAATCTCGTCAGTGACACAGCTCTGTTTTATCTAGCGCTATCAATAACCATCGTGGAGTGGTTTTTCACACCCAAAAATAATGAGTCAGTGATAAATTGATTGATGTTGACAGGCTTATCTCGAAGTTGTCTATTTTAGTGAGTCAGATTATTCAAACATTCGTGACATCTCGACAGGAATTTTACGCAAGTTATTATTTAATTTAACTGCTGTCTGACGATCAAATCTTGTAAATGAATAACTCATTTCGATCAAAATGAAACTTTGTGAACACATCCCAGTCCTATGATTTTACATTTATCTGATAGAGATTTCAAATTTATTTCATATGACGTAATATTTTAGAGATGACTTAATATTTTAGATATGACTTAATACTACAGCCGGGATCATATACACACGAGATAACTCTTTAGCAGCTTCTGGCATCTTCTAGTATCTATGCAAGCTGAAGTTTGATAGCAAAACATAACCATTGGCGACTGGCAGCATTTCAATAAAAGCTCGTCCTTAAAAAACTCTTTTATTTAGTTTCAATCTACTTACCATTGAAAGTAACAACAAACAAGTGATAACAATCATTCAAATGACACATTTAAATATAACACCTACTTTTATTTAGGTCAATTTATCAGCCATTCATGTCGACTCCGTGTCAAAACTTTAATAGGGAAACGCCTTGACATGGTTGCTTCGGTCTATAGTTTCTGCTACCATTGTCACTTTGAACCGGCAATGTATTGTGTAGGCATAATTTACGTCGCCGTGTCCGCTGTCAGAGAGAGAATGGATTTGTATGAGTATGTAAAACAAGGGTGCTTATGTGTGTGTGACAAGATAAATTAAATGCTTTTTTATGAGGCACTTAAAATAGATTAAGGTGCCTACATAAAATGACAGTTAAGGTGGATGCTCCAAGGTAGCCCGCGAAATTCAAATTTTCTTAAGTTTTTTGCAATTTGCTGGTCAGTACTAAGTTGTAATTATAATCCTTTGAATCAGTAATACAACTTGTTAAGTTAGCATAATCCTAAAATGTCAAGATTTCATGAAATAGTCATTCAGTAGGATTACTTGATCTTAGAGAGTTGTGTTGACGACTTTAATGATTATTATTCTGTAAATACATATTTGTTACGGCCGCGAATCATATTTTAATCAACGTACAACTTGTACATGTTTTGAACAAATAAATGACCTATCTATCTATCTACCTCAATGATTGAAATGAAATGATATTGTTTACTCTGCAAATAGGGTATCTGAATCACTTTTACATGTCATGTTATTAAAAAAATAAGCTAGATGAGGTTGACATTTCCTATCTGACTACTCTGAGAAGAAAGGCCGAAACAAACTCAAAGGTCGCAGACTCTTTTAAAGTCCAGACATAATCTTGGTCAGATCGAGATTGTAAGTTCTATGGGTAGAGGAGTACCTCTACCTAACCCTTCGGGGTTAATAGGCGTTATGTTATGTGTTGTGTGTGTTATGAAGTTATGATAGTGAGTACTGAAAATTGATAGAACTTTGCCTTATTAAATTATTAAAAGCTTATGACGTCCCACTGCAGAGCAAAGGGCTCCCTACTCTTTGTTTAAAGCTGCTAAGGACCAGTTCTTTTTGAAGGAGTCCAGCTCATCCGGCGTCTCCGTCTGGGCCTACCGCGATGTCACTTGCCATTAAGAAGGACCCGGTCGCAGGTTTGGCCCATTGGAGCCCAATTCCACATTTGCGTGGCATCTTTCCAAGTGACATCGGAGGAGCAATTCTCGTAATTTTAACGTTCACAGTCTGATCTCAGTCTCAAACTGTCAAAAACACCTCTGATTTTCCTACATTTTTGTCAAGTTTTTGACATTGATTATCGCTGAAATGAGATTGCGACTAGATTTTGAACGTTTTTAATTACAGGAATTAGCCTTCTGTTATCGTTGCCTCAATAAAATTAAATGTTCATAAAATTATAAGCCCTCCAGTGATAATATTTTTCTATTTTACCCTTTTTTTTTATTTTTGATGTCGGCTCCACACATTATTAATACACTTACAAAAGCAGCCCTTGGAATTAAATATTTAAATGTAACTGAATTAATAAGAATTTTAACCAATGAAACATGTTTTTCCCTTTTTATCCAGTCTTTTAATAGAGTTTGACGTAAAAGCTAAAAGATTGAGGTTTTTTTATGAATTGATGTAATCTTCGATTCTATTTTTTTTTCTTTTGTCCAATCAAATGGCCTTTTTTGAGTCCATTGAAGTTTTCTTTTGTTCTTTCATGAATGGCTGTAACGGATTTTTCGGCTTATAAGTTTACTTTTAATCTAGTATCTTGAATTATTTATTAACAAAAATGTTTTTTTTTTTCTGGTAGCTGCCAGAAGCCAGTCTTACCAAGGGAAGGGGTATCGTATTACCCGGTAACTGGGTTTTGGAGGTCACATATATAGTCGCTCCATGTAAAATAAAAATAAAGTTCCTAGTGTGAGGCAACGTTTTAAAAATTTAAAAAAATACTGGTATTCAGCTGCACCCGGTTAGACTGGAAGCCGACCCCAGTATAGTTAGGAAAAGGCTACGCAGATGATGATGAGCTGCCAGAAGCATCTGTGTAAAGTGTTGAGCTGGCTCGTTGGTGCAGTGGTCGCAAGCGCTTCTGCTGAGCAAGAGGTCCTGGGTTCGATTCCTGCATCGAGCAAACTCTTACTGGGTTTTTCCGTCTGAAATTTCTCAGTAAGAGCCCAGAGTCCCGTAGGATCTGTGCCCAGTAGATGGCAATAGGCCCGCCCCCTGTTAAATGAAACTACAACATAACTAGCCAAATGTGGTTGTACGAGTACTATAGGCATAGGGACAGCTCTGCCTAACCCTTTCGGAAATACAGGCGTAATGTTATGTTGTCACAAATTACCATAATAGGCTATTTTCCTAAAAAAATCTAGTTAGTCCGTCAGTTAGATTATCAAAAAATATTGAACCCGTATTTTTTCTTTTGTCCATTATGTAAAAAATTATGAAGATATCGCCCGTTAAAGTTCCGCGTGACGTCACTTTCTTGCAACACTTTTGCAATCAAGTGACGTCACGACTCCCAAATTTTGACGCGCTTTGTCATTTTTTGTTTGATTGACAAAAGAAAAAATACGTGTCCATTATTTTTCGATAATTTAACTGACGGACTAAATATAATTATTATTATTTTTACCCAGGCAAATACCCTATTATGTTTAAAAAAAATTGTTATTGTAAAAAGATCAATCAAACCTATTTACAGGGTATTCTAATCGATTCTTTCGTATTAAACCTATGGTAAATCGGTCAGATAGGTAAAATACTGCGCCCTACATCCTATCATTGATTTTACATCAATCAATCAATGTCGTCGGCTGTAAATATTATAGCTTTGTGTCTGTTTCAAATACGTAGGAACAAACCTACCTATTTATATACTTACCTATATAAATATCTACTTAATCTTTGTCTAAAAGTTTGTTATAAGGTGTAATCAATCATTCATGTGGTATATCTTCGTGAAATTGTATTGTTATTTATAATGTGGCTAAATATAATTCGACTGTGTTTCGATATGAGGTTTGATTAAATCATTTTGAAATAGATAGTGGGCTTTGCCATAAAAAAAATACTTGTGTGTACTTCCAGAAATCGTTCAGCATCAGATACAATAGCACAAAGTAATCCTAAATTTAAACCTAAGCTAAAGATGCAACCGTTTTGCAAATAACATTCACATGAACCTAAAACTCATTACAAAAACCCAGGTAGTGTCCTCTCTACGATACAACCATGACCTACTCTTTCTCACCTGAATTACACAATGACAATAATCCCAGAATATTCCAGAAGGTTCCAGGGACCAGGAAGCGATCGTAGGTACCGCTTTATTTCCCTAGAACGCATTATAACTATAACTTGCTTGGACAATACAAATTTAAATGAAAATTAAATATGTAAATTATGGTGACCTTGAATGAAATCGTCTCTATTACGGTTACTACGTTCTCACGACCCATGTGTTCAAATAACTCTTGAATCAGCGCAAATATAGGGGAAAATAATGGGGTTTAAATCGATGGCTAGTGACACCCTCTGTCATCAAGAGACTGTTCATCTACATTCAGTTCAGCTTGTATATATTATCCAACTTTTTATGATATAATATGATTCTATTTCTGTAAGTACTTTTCAATCATATTTTAAAAACTACATGTGGTCGGCATTTCCTATCCGACTACTCTAAGAAGAAAGGCCGAATAAATAAACTTAGAGGTCACAGTCTCTTCATAATCTTGATCAGATCTTTTGAGGGAAGAAATGAAAGAATCACACAGATTTTGAGTGGACCTGTCCAGTCTGTGCAGGCATTTGTCAGTATAAACTTCGTTTCAATAAATACCGCCTCATTTGTGTATGTACACAGTATAAGAACGGGATTGGTCCTTGGCAACATTCCCGGGACCTTGACAGAACATACGCAGAAATTGACCTTGAGAACATTCCCGGGAATATAACTTAAACGAACATTCCCAGGACTGGACTTTGACGGAACATTCCAGAAGGTTCCAGAGACCAGGAAACGTCACTAATAATAACATAAGTGCATTGTAACCTGCATGTATGAGACAACGCGTATATTATAGTGGCCTTGAATGGAATTGTCTCTGTTGCTAGTACTACGGCTCTCACGTGAGCGTTAACATTCTGTTTCCGTTTACCGACGACAAACGTGCGTTTTGTTTAGTTGTATGCGTTGACTGACAATCTGACTGAGCATAAAAAACATGTCAGTCAGATACATGTATTTAGCACAGACAAAAAGACACACAATACACCAGATACACAAATTAGCAGGAAAGTGTGCCTCACGGCTGCGCCAAAAAGGCCCAGTTCAGCAAAAATTATGATTTGTGATGAATAGTGCAAGGAGCTTGTTGACTTCTTCTGTTCCTGATTAAAAATAGGGAGCGAAAGCCTGCTTCTAAGGTTTTGGGGTTTGGAATGCAGTGGGCTGAAAGTTTTATCCTGTATTTGTGCCACCACATACAGGATGGCAGGGACTGTTACCATGGATTCAGGACATAATTCTGTAGCGACATTAAATTTTTAGTCTATTGTTTTTTTTTAAATGCTTGAACCTACATTTTGACCGCTTATGTATTGCAATTTTCTATGAAACAACAGTTTTTTGTTTTTGTGATAACCGACCAAAAGGTCAATTCTCGTAATTTAAAACGTTCAAAATCTAGATAATATAGACAAACAAATGTCAAAAATTTGTCAAAATGTAGGGAAATCAGAGGTTTTTTTGACAGATTGAGACTGAGATCAGACTGTGAATGTTCTTAAAATTACGAGAATTGATATTCAGATATTTCAACGCTGGTTTTTATTATCAAGTACCGAATACTTCGACTTCCCTGCCAGCCTCTCTAAAATTATATTCTGTACCCATTCCTAAGAATTTTGTGCAAGTGCACATCCTAATATTCAGACTGCATCATAATAATCATCATTTTAGCCCGGAATCACCCACTGCCGGGTATAAGCTTCCTCATTCTTCGTTTTCTTAGAGTCTGTATACGTTAACGTTGTCCATTCGGAAAAACAATAACCAAAAACATTCCTTTAAGCACCTAAAGCTATAATTAGCTAAAAATCTATATATATAAAAATCAATTGCTGTTCGTTTGAGTCGCTAAAACTCGAGAACGGCTGAGCCGATTTAGCTGATTTTGGTTTTTAAATGTTTGTCGTGTTCTAGGGAAGGTTTAAACAGTGAGAAAATATCGAAAAATTGCGAGGAAGATAGCAAAAACAACAATTTCATTTTCCCATATAAACTGTTCTACCAACTTTCCTGTCAAAGATTTGACGATCGTCCCTTCGGTACGGTAGACTCGGGTCCACTCGAATTGAAGCACGTATTCAATTAAGGATT
Source organism: Apamea epomidion (assembly GCA_947507525.1). NCBI lineage: Eukaryota > Metazoa > Arthropoda > Insecta > Lepidoptera > Noctuidae > Apamea > Apamea epomidion. The sequence continues at coordinate 6,681,624 of OX382234.1, forward strand.
TTGAATAGTGTAGGAGTAGGATAGGAGTAGGGTAGGAGTAAGGTAGGAGTAGGGCATGAGGTAGGAGTAGGGTAGGAGTAGGTTAGGAGTAGGGTAGGAGTAAGGTAGGAGTACGGTAGGAGTAGGGTAGGAGTAGGGTAGGAGTAGGGTAGGAGTAGGGTAGGAGTAGGGTAGGAGTAGGTTAGGAGTAGGGTAGAAGTAGGGTAGGAGTAAGGTAGGAGTAGGGTAGGAGTAGGGTAGGAGTAGGGTAGGAGTAGTGTGGGAGTAGAGTAGGAGTAGGGTAGGAGTAGGGTAGGGTGTAGGACACCACGCGAACGAAGTATCGCCGGGCAGCTAGAAATAATTTATATGGCAAAACAACGTTTGACGGGTCAGGTAGTTAATATATAAAAATCAAATGCTTGTCTGCTTGTGTGCGAAAATTTACAAAACTTTTATAGTGTTTATTTTATCAAAAAGATGACCATGAAAAGCAACGTTACATAATATTGGCATACGAGTAGATGACTACGTCACATAAAAACAGCTGAAACATTATAGAGACAGCTCTCACGCGATCCATCTGCCGTAATGACACATGCCATTATCGTATTTACGTAAATATAATAACGCCTTTAATGGCAAACGTGATGTTGATAAATTATGGCCTGTTACGGATATAAAAGAAGTTATTATGGAATATTAGGAATTTCCAATATTGTATTATTACTAGTTAACCTCTCAAGGACGGGCTATTAACAATATTATTAGTTAAATAGCAACGCCCCGTGGTTTCACCCGCATAAGTATCGATCCCGTGCGAATATCGGGATTAAAATTATCCTATGTATCATTCTGATGTATAAACTATATTACTGTAAAGTTTTATCAAAATCCGTTCAGTCGTTTTTGCGTGAAAGAGTAACAAACATCCATCCATCCATTCTCACAAACTTTCGCGTTTATAATATCATATAATAGCTGCGCCCCGCGATTTCATCCGCATAAGTATCGATCCCGTGGGAATATCGGGATAAAAAGTATCCTATGTGTTATTATGTTGTATAAGCTTTACTGTAAAGTTTCATTAATATCCATTCAGTAGTTTTTGCGTGAAAGAGTAACAAACATCCATCCATCCATCCATACAGACTTTCACGTTTATAATATTTTTAGTAGGATTAAGTAGGAAATAGGATTTAACGTTTAAACTCCTTGAAAACTCCTCAATTGTATTGAGTTATTTACCTCTGGAGAAAATAATTTTTCTTTCATCTTTTCATATCTGTGGTAGGGATAAAAAGCTAAAAAGTTTCGAGTTATTTCAGCTCATTGGAGTCATAAAATTGCTGACAATCTGTTTTGATAATCTTCTTTGCCACATTAGATTATCGCAAGCAATCAGAATTGTTGATTTATTTCTTCTACGAATAACTTTATTGGAAGCAACATCTCAAAAAGGATTACGTAGGTGCTAGAAAACTTTCAGTCAAATATTCCGTCTATTTTAATCACAAAACTCAATTAAAACAACAAATTCTAAGCACAAACAAATAAATTTATTTACGTCTAAAATAACGTTGAATAAAGTTTGGGTAGAATAATAGATTTGAAGACTCAGCCTTTTACTATTTATTTAACATACGCTGATTAATTACTATTTTCATATCAAGACTAAGCCTTGATATGTAAATTCCTTCATGACGTAGACTTTTGGCGTCACAATGTTTGGGTAACTATGTACGTGTTTAATATATCTTTATGTACATACATACTATGTATATATTTGACGTCATGACAACCCCGCCTTCTTACCTAGTGACAATTTTATGCTAGTCATATGCGTGAACTGTGCCACGATAATTTGTACTGTAGGATTATGTAAGTGTTATTTATTTTTGAAAGAATATATGGCTAAGTTACCGTCTTCTCTGTAACCATTATTGGCGTATTAGGAAGATGGTTATACTAAGAATATCATTTCAGCCGAAAAACGTCCACTGCTGGAAATACGCCTTCCCCAAGCACCGCCATTTTATTACCTACTTGGTCATTATTACAGCTGTTTTTACTTACTACATAGGTCATCGTTGATTTTTGCTATTTCATATCTGACGGCCTAGTTTATTAGTTAAATTAATTCGCGGCCTTCGCTATTAATATTGGTCCATGTGCTTCAACTACAGACATTTACCTACCAGGAAAGTCTTACTTTAGCCGATAACAAGGTTCAAGGATTTAAACAAAAATTTATAATTAAAGCTATCCTTGTAGTTCCCGAACCAGCTTTGTATCAACTTGTTCTAGGTCGTAGATTAGGTTTTGTTGCTCCCTTAGGGACAGACCTATCTCTGAGAATGAACAAGGGGATCTATTTATGTAGGGTAGTCAAGTCCGGTCTTTCTTTAGGAGTCCTAAAATTACGTTGTACAAAAAAATCGACGCTTTTTGCAAAAGGGAGGTATCATTAACTTCGAAGCTTTATTATATTGCAATATGAAATTCAGGTCAGGTGCGTAGTACTCGCAATTGGCGTGCGTGGTATGACCAGATGTATGAACGTAAACGAGGCAAAAGGAATATGTAAGAACTAGCAGCGCCCCGCGGTTTTACCCGCATAAGTTTTGATGCCGTGGGAATATCCGGATAAAAAGTATACTATATGTTAATCCTAATTATAAACCATCTGTGTGCCAAATTTCATCCAAATCCGTTCAGTAGTTTTTGCGTGAAAGAGTAACAAACATCCATCCATCAATCCATCCATACAAACTTTCACGTTTATAATATTAGTAGGATCGTAGCAGGTGGTGTTCTGTAATTTCTGGTTGCCCCCATGGGAAGAAGGGGTGAGATTATGTACTGAGGTTTGTTATTGGAGAGGGATTGCAATTATTGGAGCATCGCTTGTATATAGATACTTGCTGTAAAAAATTGGGAATAAATACATAAATACATGATTTCGAGTCATGAATAATCACTTGGTAGTGCACTTGTAGTATGTAGTAGGTACCTAGTGTACCTAGGTAGTTTCAGAGCTATAGCAAGTTGATATAAGTACCTACATTTCTTAGCTAGCAATGTCAGTTTTTAAAATGTATCTGGTAACTACTGTCTATCGTAATGTTGATGTTTTTACTTCTACAGTCTGGCTGTCGACAGAATGCGTTCCTGACACCTGTCAGGGCGACAATTCTAGTAGCTAATAAAGACCAAATTCGCGAAAACACTTGTTCGTTTGTATGAAAATGACAGGTGTCAAGAACGCATTCTGTCGTCGGTCGCAGTTTTTGAATGTCACTTTTAAAAATATATCCGGTAACAAGTGTCTATTGTAATATTGATGTTTTTACTACTAGGTATAATTTCAATATGAAACATGCTTTTGTGAAAGGAACCGTTACTTGAATTTCAATTAAGTACATTTGAATAATTAAAACATCTGAAACCACATTTTCCTTGTGAAAATTTAAAAGGAAATTTTAAACCTATCCAAACAATAATTACATAATTTATACCATAATAATTAATTATATTTCACATACACGTGTTTCAGCACGAATGTGAGAATACATTAATAGCTAAACATTAACTTTCAACTTTTCGAGGCCTCCACGTGGTAAATTATTGATGCCCAAGAAATTACTCTCGAAATCTCGAGCAATAATTTCTAAGAAAAGCTTTTAATTTCTTAAACAAAGCCCATTTACGTATCTCCTAAAAGTGGTCATTATTTAAAAAAAATATTTATACTAAGTTTATTTACCGAGAAATTCCCGGGATTTTTTTGTGATATTTTCGGGATCTTGTAAAAATCCCGAATCCCGGGAATTAAAAAGGTCTGTGAATAGATCAAACCTTTAATGAACATACCTACAACAACCGCTAATTTCCATTATGAATTAATTTTAATTATAAACGTAATTTCTTTCTGATAAAAAGCTTCATTGTATTTTATGGACGACCTTCATGAAACAAAAGAAATGATTTCATATTTTAATTTCAACAAGACTTTTATATTTAAATATACATTTTATCCGACCACATTTACTTAATTAACTGCTGTTTTTGATGTCGCTCCGGTATTTTTAATTGCAGTCTTTAGTTTATTTGTAAACTATACTCTAGCTGTTTTATTAATAAACGTGATACTTTTTAGAAGCATTTATGTTTCAACTTTTGTTTTTATTTAGGTAGGCACGATACGATGGCAATGCTAGACAAAACATAGAACCATAGGTATCTATGGCATGATATCAATTGGTATCTAATCAAAACCCTACTCTAAATGAACCCATCAAAAAAACTTTTTTGTACAACATCCTTTACGAAAAAGTATTTACTTAATTGGCAAACACGAAACGAAGTCACCCTGACTCGTTAAACAGGTGACACGGGCGCAGTATCAGTACCAAACGTGCTGTAAACAAGATAACCCACTTGACTATCACCATCTATCCTGAAATTTGTGATAGTCTGCACCTAACCTAAAAATTTGCATGGCATCTAGAAACAGATAGTGTGGCAGCGTCACGTTACTGATAACGGATAGTTTCCTGTACCCACGCTGCAAGTTATGACAATATTCGGTAATTGCATACGTTGTAATTTTGTATTTGGTAGCTTTTATTTTGTATGCGCTGATAACATAATGAGGGGGAGTAATCTTGATGAGGTGACGTAAATACATGTTTTTGATGTCATAAATTAAACGCAAAAAAACAATGGTTCATCTAATTTAAAAAAAGCGACACATTTCGCGATGTGTCTTACTGTATCTTTCTAGTAGTATTAATAAGACAGGCTAGACAAACAGTCTACCAATTGAAAACACTTACCAATACAAAATAGATTTAAAACATTGGAGCCTATAGCAAATTTGCATTGGTAATACATTAATCGAACTACTACAGTATAAAATAGATGTACCTACCTATTAGTATTCACCACCGCACTACAGTCAATGAACTCAAAGTAGGTAGTATCTGTATACTTATATACCTATAAATATTTATATAAAGGTACCTATATAAAGATCAGACGAACGCCGGAAGGTAATCATGAAGGGTCGAAGTATGAACTCCGTTCGGAGCTAAGGACCAGAAATATATCATCCTTTGTTATTACATTGTAGAGAAACGGATAAGAACAAGTAAGCGGGAAATTATTATAGAGATTCTTGTATTTACTGTAGTTTTATTTTACGTCTGTTCAGATAGAGAATTGACGAATTACCTATAAGAAACGCTTGCACTTTAATGTTATGAAAACGATCGTTTTGGTAAAACTTTTACAATATTTAACACAACTAACTATTTACACTTGGTACTACAAAAATGACTTACTAATTATGCAATAGAATACAAAAACAAAAGGACACTTAGGTGCCAAAGTACTCGTCCGCATCGCTGTCATTCGGAAACCTGCCAAGGGCTGCAGTCTCGACATTCATAGCGATCGCTTTACGACCGAATTCGGTCGCAAAGTCCCGGATTGACAGTCGTAATGTATGGGGTGACAGGACTTTGCAACCGAATTCGGTCGTAAAGCGATCGCTATGATTGTCGAGACTGCACCCCCAGAAGACTGACTGCATTGCCACGTTGGAGCTGGTAAAATAATTCAAATCATAAATCGTAGCAAGATCTTTTGTAAAATCATTTTGATCATAAATCTCGATGTCGCGTCTGATTTTAAACAAACAATAAACAAAACCATATTTTAACAAAGCGTCATTTAAATACGCAAAGCCGAAATAGAATCAAAATTAAAACAAACAATTTAACAGCTATAACCATTTATCACAACGCACAAACGAATTGGAATGTCAACCTCCTTGAATTTAAGTTGAACAAAAGTTTTTCTCCAAAACCTTTTTACCGAATGCTGAAAAAACAGACGTCAGACGTACAAAGCCTTGAAGGACCGAAAGACTAAATAAAACCAGCGAATCTAGATTGGAGTTAGGATTTTATGAATGACTATTACGCAGCTGAGCCTTGTCAGCGATAAAATCAAAAACGGGTCTGACAGATAGACAGAAGGAAATATGGGTCGTACTTTAGCATTTTCGTGTCCTGAAAACCCTTGTATTAATAGCCAATATGAAGACGGCTTAAGGATATTTGAGCAACAAAAAAAAATAGAAAGGATACTTGAAAGAGGTCAAAAAGATAAAGTGCCCTTTTCGGAGTAAAATCTTTTTTTTTTCTAGGAGATTAGTTTTTTCCTGACAAAAGGGATTAAAAATCCAGTTTTAGCGTCTAGAAAGGAACTCTGTTAAGTTAACAGTAGCTACGGATAGTATTTTTATCTGATGAAGCTACGCGCGCTGTACTTGTGGTAACCAAAAGTGCAAACACGCTTTGAATGTATGCGTGAAGACGAGTAGCGTCAGCACATAATACACACACACACACACATTCACGGCGTATTTTAAACTTGTTTAACACAAGTAAAGCGCACATCGCTTCGTTAGATAAAAATACTGTACTAGAATGCCAAGTTTTCTTCCAAATATAATATTTACTCATTCAGAAAGTTCCATGGACAATACAAGGACCTATTTTAGTCGCTAAACTGATTCAATCATGAAGTTAAAACGAATTCGCAACGCTCCCTCATAAATAATACATAGGTGTCCCACAATCAGCTGTGACTACAAATCAACGATGATTGTCACAGATAAACATCAGCCATGATTGCGACAAACCATTAGTAACCTTGATTTAATTGCGGTAAAGTCTATTATTGTAATTCAGGATGCGTTGTTGTGATAAAATCTTTCGTAATTGAGTTACATCTTCCGTGTACGCTTTGGTTTGAGGTTTTATTATAAAATTTTCTACGAAGCGTTCCATATATCAAGAACATACAGTTCATACAGTACACGTATTGTACTGCTTATTGAGCAGATGGAAGTGTTTCCAATGGTCTAGGAATGTGTCTATACTAATATTGTAAAAGGGGTAAAGTTTGTGAGTTTATATGTAGGGAATCTTCGGAACTACTGATCCGATACCAAAAATTCTTCCACTAAAGGGAAGCTACAGTTTTGCCGAGTGTCATAGGATATATTTTGTTAAACAAGAAATGTCACGCGGACGAAATCGCTGGCAGAAACTAGTCTATTATAAGCATTACCACTCCTGCAATACCAGTACATAACAATACTGCAGAAGTGATAGCAGACAACCGCAATAGTTCTCGCTGTATGTTCTCTCGAGATTACAAAAATGACAAAAATCTTGTCTAATAAAACATACGTCCTCCTTCCGTCAAAACTGAAAGGGGGACGCGTGGACTTGCGACAGAAGGAGGAAAGAAGGAGGAGAGGGCGGCCTTTGGCCAGAAGTGGGAACAAAATAAGTACATAGATATTAAAGATGACGAAAGCTAATTTCTACTAGGAAGAGAGACTCAAAAGATTTAGGTACAAAATATAAATATTTGAGTCTCACCTTCCATCGAATTAGTAAAACCTCCCAAAACTTCGATTTCACCCTTGAAATTAACACGTTAAACATTGGTGGTATAAACGTGATCACGAATCGAAGGATAAATCCTTTCGTAAAGCGTTTATCATCCGAAACTCATGTCAACCTCGTTTTCAACCAGAATTGTAATCAGCGCGGTTGAATATTCATGAACTAGGCATTCAGGATTTATTAAGCACTTAGATATAACAAGACTTCAAGTACGGTAGGTAGGTATTCAGGTCTTATGTAGCTTTTAGGATGAAATTTGTATGTGGCAGGTTTATAATACGTTCTCTGCTTATGCGATAAAACCCTATTAATTGTATATTTCCCACGGCTTCGCCCGCGTGTAAGTCGGTAAATATCCCACAGGAACATACTACAAGGATTAAAAGCACCCTATGTGTTAATCTAGGTTATAAACTATCTGTATGCCAAATTTCATCCTAATTCATTCAGCCGTTTTTGCACCAATCCGGAACATACATACCAGACATACGAACAAAAATTCTTTACTATTATACAGGGTGGCAGGGATATCGACGCGCAAACTGTAACCATGGATTCAGCACATGAGTTTAGACCCCATACAGCATTTTTTTTTTAATAACCGACGAATAATTTCGACGCTATGGGGTCTAAACTCATGTGCTGAATTTATGGTTACAGTTTGCGCGTCGATGTATGCCACCCTGTATATTATATTAAAAATTATTTATTATTATATATATATTTTTATTATATGTATAGAAGTATAGATAAAAGCGCGTGAGTTATCGTATTTTACAAAGGTGACAAATTAATTAATGTTTTATAAATGCACGTCCAAACAAAGTGTAGAATAAAGGTGCCATTTAATTAATACTTGATAAACTATCAGGCTATAAGTAATTGGAATTACTTTCATGCATTTTTCCAATTTTATTACACGTCTCTAGGGACTTAATATTTATTCACAATTGCAATGCCAATTAAAATACTCCAACAGTGTTAATTAACCAATTAGTAAGCCGTCATACTCTATTATTGAAATTAAATTTAGTATCTTAGGTTTACAATTGAAGTCCCTTAGGACCAAAATTGTCAGAAAGACTGACAACCAGCGAACTAATTGCGTATGACACTATCAGTATCAATGGTTTCCGTTTTGACAGTTCAACAACATTCATTTCGTTGGTTACGTTGTTGAGCAGACACATTTTTCGAACATATGAAGCAATGGATTAGCAATATCCTTCAAAATGATTCAGATTGAGATTGATAGTGTGTTACACAATTAGGATGCAGACACAAGTCTTACCAAGGGGTATGGTGTAACCCAGTAACTGAGTTGTGGAGGTCGGATAGGCAATCGACCCCACACCGGAATCCGACCCCAACATAGTTGCAAGGCTAGGCAATTAATGAGGACCAAAATTGCACTGCAATCTAAGTATTCGATTAATGTTATAATAATTCCCTAAGACTTTATTATTACATTACATTCAATTGAAGCCTTTCAACTACAGAATATTAAAAAGCCTTTGTTACACTGCGCTAAAAAGCAACAATCTAATCTTATAATCCAATAAAAAACTTGTTTTTAGCAAGTCTTAGTAGAGCAAAGATATTGTTTTATTTATTCAAACATTATGCAGAAGTAATAAATACTGTACAGATGCCAGCACATCAAGCTACTACAATCTGTCAAATTTCTTTAATAGATTTTCAACTTTATCGCTGAAGCAAAGTTGATTGGGAAAATTTGACAGTTTCGGATAGCTGGATGAGCTGGCGTCTGTACAAAGGCGGACTTGATGCCTGAGGCATTTTCTGCCAGTCAACCTATTTATCTACGTTTAGAGCCCCAAATTTTACTAGCTAACTTAAATAAATTAACTGGCGTCTAGCCAATAAAATGGAGTTTACCCTACTTACATAACATCAAACATTAAGTCCTATTTTACATGCGAGTACGACACTCCTAGACAATACATATGCAAATAATAACGGCGACTAAGGGACTAACTACACAATAAACATCGACTTTACATGAGTTAGGTCCTTTTATATGTAAAACGTCACACGAATTCGTGTCAAGGGACCCTTATAAACATGATTTCCATTTAAAAGTTTTATGCTCAGAATGTTTGCTGAAGATCGATTATTTTTGAAGTATTTGTCGAATTATACCTGTTCACATAAAAATGGATTTAACTGTATTGTAAAGCAACGTTGCACAATAAAAATAAGATTATGTAAAATACTAGCAGCACTCCGCAGTTTTACCCAGGTATGTGTACCTACTAAATTTCATCTAAATTTGTTTAGCCGTTTTAGCGTGAAAGCGTAACAAACTCATATACAAAAAATCAAATATTTTCTCTTTTGTAATATTAGTTTAGACTAGCAGCGCCCCGCGGTTTTACCCGCATAAGTCTTGATACCGTAGGAGTATCGGGGTAGAAACTATTCTATGTGTTAATCCAGGCTATAAACTGTATGTGCCAAATTTCATCAGCATCCGTTCAGCCGTTTTTGCTTGATTGAGTAACAAACATCCAAACTTTTACGTTCATAATATTAGTACAATAAAAAACTCTAAAGCAGTGGCAACTGTCAACGGACCCGACTTACGAATTGTAGGTCGTGGGTTCGAGCCCAGCCAGGCGCTTTACTTTGTGTTAATCATTTCATCACCACTGCTCTCAAAACGCTGAAGGAAAACATCGTGAGGAAACCGGCATGTCCTAGAACCAAAAATTCGAAGACATGTGACATCTTAGATTACAGCCCACTCACTCTCGAAGAGAGGAGGCCTGTGTCCTAGCATTGCGAAAATCAAGGGCTGGTTGTGCTAAACAAGCCTAGCCGCTATGAGTCGTCTGAAAAAACTAAGGTATAAAATACCGCCTATTCACGGAGTAATGATATCCAGCTTATTCAAGAGCAGAAAAGAAACGATTTTCTATGTACATTTATTAGCAATAAAAGTATTTATATCAGCTAAATAACCATCTAAATCGTTTCTCTTTCCTCGCCTTTCGCATTGAGATATCATTACGGTTTATACTACTGAGATAATCTAAGGATACAGTACACACGGACACATCAAACTATTCATTTCCAGTTTTAGCTGACCTCCCATTGTATAGGTTTTTCTTACAATAAGAAGTCAGCTTATACTGGTTATTATAGGTCGATATTTTGCCGTGAATACAGACGCCATCAGGTTAAGCTACCCGAAACTGTCAAATTTTTCCAATCAACCTTGAACCTAATGCTTTAGCGATAAAGTTGAGAAGCTATTAAAGAAATTTGACAGATTGTAGTAGCTTGATGTGCTGGTGACTGTACAATCAGAAGTCAGCTTATACTGGTTATGCATATACCTAACCGTATTGTGAAATAAATTCTACTGACGTATTTACAATCTCGCAGTATATTATGGGCTATTTTCCTCTGCCAAACGATGGATATTGATGGCCGTAGCCTTTTATGTGGCCGCTAAATCTTCAAAGCAAATGATAGCGTGGAACTTCAATAACATCTACAACTCTTCTTTGTCTTACTTAGGTAGGTAAGTACAATTGGTTAAATGTGAATAAAAACATTTAAAGGGCAATTTTCTCTCTTACTTTTTCGTTAGTGTCGTATCGAAATGGGTCACTCTCAGCCGTTTTCGGTAAACGAAATAGGCCATCGGACTTTCGAGATTATAAATGCGTTAAAGTACATAAGGAAAATTTATCCTCCTACATCGATAACATTTTTCATACTGATTCTGTCATTACCTGTTGGTACATTAGCAAAAATACCTTACAACTACGCAAACTTCAAAGGCATTTTTCTCGTCGAAATAAAAATTTCAACGTTAATACCTATTTCATAACAGCTTGGTTTCGATAATATGTTCATTCGATTATTCTAGTAGTTCTTAACACCATAAAAAATCTATCAATGTTTTAGGAGAAAATCGTTTATTAATCATGTGTAACTGTAAGATGCTCGTACCTGTACAGTACTTTACCAACAGTTTTTGTCCAAAAAGTACCAAATCCTCCAACCTTTAAGCCCTATATATAACTACCCTGAATCGCTTCATCCATAAAACATCAACATTCTAAGGAAGACACTCCTTCACGGTTGATCGAACCGGTCATAACTTAGCTCCATTTATCCACAATAAGAGCCAACATTTTTACAATCAATTTAATTCTCAGCTTTAAAAGCTTTTCAGAGAAAAATCACCGATCGGACGGCCATTAAACTTAATAATAATAATTACGACGGGTGTTATACCCAATCACCTCCACCACAGCTTTAAACAAATAGACCTAAAAGACTCAATTTATATAACACTCCAAAAAAGCCGCAATTCTAAATACCTGCAGAATTGTTAGAAAGTTCATGCAAATTGAGGAAAATGAAATCAATACTCATAACATTAATTCTTCATAAAAAAAACACTACACACACGCTACATTGACTTGGCTTGGGCCCGATAGTGTAGTTTAAACTAGCTAAAGAGCTAAGAAACAAAGTTTACCAAAAATAATAATAATAAATTTATTGTCAGAAAAAAAAACACATTTAAGGTTCACAGAACAATTTTCCAACAAAAAATGAACATTACAGAAAAAAGAGTATCGTTGGTGCCTGTACTAATGAATGAAATCATTGTATCACAGACACCAAAGACTTACTTTGTCATGTGCTGGTGATATTGAAGAACTGGGCAATGCTGGGCAATGCTGATAGATGTCCGCGTAGGAAGGTGGCGAAAGATTATTAAGTTGTTACAATACATCAGGCTATTACAAGTAAGAGGAGGGTAACGTAGACGAATGCAAGCCATTTGTTCTGGAGTGGTACAAACGATAAGCGGAAGCGGGCTTAGAGTAATGGAGTCGATATTTTTTCTTTAGTTGCAAGGTTAAGGTCGTTTACTTTGGTAAAACCTTTTTTTTCTGTTGTTAAATAAACGGGAAGACGTTTGTCACCATTTAAGGAGCCATGTTCGATACCTCATCATGATAGTGCCATCTATTGTCACAATATTCATTTTATTTCAATAGCGCCTAGCTTTAGATACATAGAATTCTCTTTATTGTACACCTAGTTTGTAGATACTAATCCGAATCCACAGTAGTCAAGCAGACGTGTTTTTAGCAAACACAGCTTAGGGATTACAAATAAATAAATAAATAGTTAGTACTTCTGACATAAACAACTATTTACTTCACAACTAGTCAAATTATTTCTCAAACAAAAGGCAAACTCAAACACAAATTTTTTTTTTTCAAATAAACCAATTATAGGCACTTTTTGAATTGTTAAGGGGTCGGTCAGTCAGAAAGATGGAGCTAGTTGCAAATTCACCACGTTCTGCCTTCGAACATCTTTAAACGGTTATTTAAAAGTCGCTCCCGCAACGGCTTATGCCTTGCCTATGGCGTTATTCAGCACGTTCTGTAAATGATCGCAACACTTTCTGCAGATAACAATAATAGGTGCTCCGGCGTAGCGTCTCGTGTAAATAGTGTATTTTGTATCTAGCTGAGGATAACTGAATTTTATGGGCAAGACTGGTAGTAACTGGCTGTACTGTCTGCCTTTATTTAATGATAATGAAGGACCAAGATTTATTTTTCTTTTGTTTATTCGAAGCTATTTTCGTCTTGGACTAAGTACCTACAGTTAAACTCGATAGATTTCTGTCCATTCCAAGGTTGCCTGGAAGAGGTCGCAGAAAGCGATAACGCCGCCCATTGTATCGCCATAGTTAAAAATGCATTTTTTTTTTATATAAATGTATTTTCTGGTGTACAATGAAATATATAACTAACTAAATAAATAAATTTAACTAACAGTTAATACCCACAAAAAGTTAAGCAAAAAGACTAAAATTTATATTCGGGCGACGTAATCGTCCAAAAACAGAGCTGAACCATTTTATTACAATTGAAGATTTATGTCGAACCTACCACAAACCTTTGTAACATTTAATAAGGTGCAACAGACCGTATGAAATTACCGATAACCTAACTAAAACTAACCCTCTAACGCAACGTTCAATGTTACATCTTTTTGTCCTTTGTGTAATGACCTGAACTGCCAAACGCGGGCTAATAAACCAGAAAATAATCTCTTTAAGTACGAATTTGTAGAGTTTCTTATCCATACTAAGACTAACCTAAATCTCTTTCCGATAAAAAGAAGAAACGGTTGGATGAATCGAAGAATTCACTGAGAATAAGGCCGGGCTTCTACGAATTTTTTTTGAGAGATTATTCCTCAATTTTCAATAGAATGGAAATTATTAAGCGCCCACGTAATGGCTTCCACTTCGATGGAGTTCGGTTTAATATTATTTATATTGGCCCTAAATTATAAAATATAAGGAGTTTTTCATTGAATATTAATAAGGCTTTATTAGAAATTTGTCAAGGTAAAGAAAAGATGTATTATCTTTAATGTCTCACTGCTAGGCAAAGGCCTCGAGATACCCTCTTTCCAACTCTCTCTGTCCAAGCCAAGGACCAATCTTTATCAAGACCTTTTAAAAGATGTCTCAAAATACGTTATTCATAGAGAAAACATAGAGTAGTTATTGAGAGCAGTGATGGCTCAGTGGTAACAGCTCCAACTCACGAGTTGTACGTCGTTCGAACCCAGACAGGCGCTTCACTGTGTGTAATTTATTTCATCACCACTGCTCTCAAAAACGGTGAAGGAAAACATCGAGAGGAAGCCGGCATGTCCTAGACCCTAACATTCGCAGACATGTGACATCTACCAACCCGCACTAGGCACGCGTCCCACTCCCTCCATCAGAGAGGAGGCCTGTGTCCTGGCAATAGAAACATTATAGGTTGATTATCCATATGAGATATGAGAGAACACATCTCTATAACTCTCAATTCGGACCATGTTGATTCGAATTCGACATGTTTAAACAATACACTGCACCTACATGGCCACATGATTAAGTAATACAAAACCAACTACAAACCATAGTAAATCGAATGTAGTGAACCGCGACAAAATAAAAGAGTAGTACCACGGTGACGTATGCTATTATCGTCACCACATAATTCTCGCGTCCACAATTTGCCGAGCGAAAACAAGAAAAACAAAACCAAACCACACCAAGAATAATACTCGAATCAACAGAACTTCACCTCGGCTATTTAAAACCCATGTAAGTTAGTCTACATAGGAATTTGGACTTTGTAACTTGGGGGTTAAGTGATAGAATCGCGTGTGTGTGAATAGAGGGTTGTCGGCTAGTGGGGCGACAGATCGATACCGGGTTACCGATATAAATAGGACGGGTGAACTTAAGGCCGTATGTTCTCAAACGCTCGGTTTCGTTGGTAGGGATCAATTGTAATGCCTAATAGTATCGAGAGCAGACTCTGAACTAGCCTACTTAAATATACCCCGCATATTGGATTGTAACGGGAGATGTGAAGTGGAAATTTTGATTCCATTATCGCGGGGATTATGCAAAACTGGCAAGTTTAGAAGTAGGTGAAGGGTGGAATCGTAACAAACTTTTAGGGTGATAATATTATAATCTTATTGTGTTATTACTTCCTTTACATGTAGATAGGGGCGTAATTTACTAGTTAGATATTCATTTTCACATCTTGATGAAGTAAAGAGATTATGTAGGTGCTTATTTGGGATTCCTTTTATACTTTTGGCTGTAATTTTCTTCTATAAAAGACTCAGTAATTTGAAGAGTTGATTTTTAAGTTATCCTAACTTGATTTCATTAATGGTCAACATCGCCAAAAAAACCGCCCAAAACTAGATTGCAAATGTCAAAACCATCGACATTACATAAAACATAAAGTCACACCTCATAAATTAACTAAAACAGCTGAACATCGTAAGCTATTGTGTTCAAACTATCTAATGCCAGGTAGCGTGACAGTCCGCTATCACGTCAAATACATTACGTTTTAACGGCACTACGTATGCGAAATGTTTCGTTTTGCATCCTAATTTTAACCGTTTATTTACGTAACGTTTAATTTAACTGCTACATTCGAGTTATATTTGTGAGCTTCTGAATAGAGCAGTCATCTATTTTTGAGAGTTTTCGGAGTGGGTAGTTGGAAGTTTAACCTATTTCTGTATTTGGTCTCCGTTTGTATTTTTAATAGATGTCTGGGACTATAAATGTTTGAATTTTGTGTGTTGGGGTTTTAAATAGTAAATGGATAGCTAGCTTTGTTGCCGTCTAGACGAGAGTTTCTGTAACATTACGTACTCACTTAAACTTAAGTTTCTTTTTTTGGGCTTTGTAAGAAAAGTTTCTAAGAATTTTTATGGTTATGCATGGGGGAAAGTTCATCCAGGATGTCCAGCAATAGATGTATTTTGGCTGACATGATTATCTACGATAATAAATAAATAATTTCTTTATTAAATATTTTTAATAAAGAAATTATTACAGAAAAATGTGAGACCCTGACTTCAGAGCAAGGTTAGAGTACCTGTAGTTTAGGAGCCAGTGACTTCTTCCATTTAGGTTACAGTTATGCTTCCATCCTTAACATGGACATCAAACACCAAATGGTCACATATTCGGAACCTTTAACCACAATACACATGGCGAAATAATTTTCCAGTTTTAACTGACCTCGCATTGTATAGGGTTTTCGTACAATCAGAAGTCAGTTTATAAACTCAAACTCAAAGTATTTATTTAAATTAAACCAATTACAGGCACTTTTGAATTGTCAAGGGGTCAGTCAGAAAAATGAAGCTAGTTGCCCATTCCAAAGCGTAGGTACCTATGGAGAAGAACGGGCAAGAAACTCAATGGACACTCTTTTAAATCAATATAATATGGTTACAAAGCATTAGTTACAACATTCATGTTAGAAACCATGCATATGAGAACGATGCAGAACGTTAAAAGCGTCCGTAATGAAAAAATAAAAAAAATAAAAACACTTCAAATATTAAATTAAATTAAAATAAGCCATGGCAGCAAAGAGATGACCAGTCCCTACTGACGGCGCCCGTTCACGAACATGAACATTAATGATAGATATACTAGTTATGTATAGCTTGATGTATAGCCGTTCTTACAGTTGAACCTCTGCCAGCCTTTACAAGTCGGTCATTCGAAACAGTGTGTTAATTCCAGTAAGAAACTTGCAGCTAAGTAATCTACTTCCGGAATCTTGCCCTACTTATAACAATTTGATTTTAAGTACTCCATTCTGATGTGACAGGTTTATTATGGTGTTAAGTACTGTATTTTGAGGCACGGAAGCTACCTTATAATTATTTTTATAAGTGGCTATGTTTGGTTGTACTATTACCTATTGCTCATGTAATCCTGTATAAGAACATTTTAATTTACCATTACGATAACCAGCCAGTGATATTTTTATCTCACGAAGCGACGCGCGCTTTACTTGTGACTAACAAGTGTAAAATCACGTTGTGAATGTGTGTGTAAGCGCAGGAGCTCTCAGTACCGGTCGAGACAATGGCAAAGTCGGAAATGTGTGTGCGTATGTGCAGTTCTTCACGCACACATTCACAGCGTGTTTGTACACTTGGTTAACACAAGTAAAGCGCCCGTCGCTTCATGAGATAAAAATGTTGTACTTTTCTACCGAGTTTTTCATAATTTGTTCAGCAGTTTAGTCGCGAAACCGCCTACAAAAAGACGAATATCCATTTTATGATTTTTTTATCGTAAGATCTAGTCACAGCTCATATTTGTACCTACCTACCTATAACGTAAAGGGTTAGCAACAGTAAAAGGTTAAATACGATTAGCCTTGTGTCAGTATCGGTTAAAGTTTTGAATTACGGCGTAAGTAGCGTACCATGGAAGTGGGGACTGAGAGGAGTTTATTTACTCGGGATTTATCAGGGGGAATAGATGAAAGTTGTAGTAATTACATAAACTTAATTTTAATTATTTTTTTTTATATTTAACGTTCCCACAGCTGGGCAAATGTCTCCCCATCATTTTCCAATTTTTTTCATGATGTGCCTTTTCCGGCCAATCAAGGTCAGGAACGATTCCAAACTATTTTTTTTAATTCAAAAATTTCAGATGCAAGTTACTTACATCGCGCTAATATTTACCAAAGGGGTAGACAGCTTCAAATTTTTTGGAAGTAGCTTTATCTTTCTGCAATCAAAACACCCACACGTTCTGTAAAATACGTAACATGATTACATGATATTAGCCCCCCTACCCTTACAATGTCAGTTCGTATCATAAGCTCAACTCTATAAAGGTTGATCCCGAACCATCAATACGGTCCTTTGATCCAAGGCACTGACGCTTCCTAAAGCCTTTATGGCGGCTTTAATCGCAAATCAGCAGCACCTATGTGATTAATTTTAGGTAAATTAATTACCCCGACCTTCATACTTTACGGCTCACATGTTTAGGCAAACTGCCGTGGCTTGGGAACCCGCTATATTGCTGTTCTGAAGTATAAGCGGTAGCGGTTTGAAATTTATCATTTTGAGTGTAGTTTTTTTTGTGTCAACATAATGTATTATATAAAATCAACACTCATAATATTCAACAGCCGTACAACATGGAGTATTTTGTGGATGCAAATTCGGATAATAAACAATTATGCTTATATTTAAATGATATACATAGGTACAGTCACGAGCAGTAAAATACCTTACTTTTATTCAAGATCAAAGAGCGATTTCCACGAAAATTATTGATAGATATTTTATGGTGTTACGAACAGGGCCTTTTTGCAAAGTTCCAAGAGTTTTTTTTGCGAGAAAATTACTTTTATTTGCGGGAATGTAAGGTATTTAATGCTCGTGGCTGTAGCAATGTACGTTGAATTCGACTAACAAAACTCTATTTTTGTTTACTATTCATAGCTAAGTACGATTAGAAACGAACACAGCCTACCACAAAATTCACAAAAGCAAGTTCGATTTTCACAAAACAAAATAATTTCATAAATCGCTGCGCACTCACACTTGTAACACAGGCGTAGGCCGCCATTTCTCATCATGACCTTCCTTGTGACAAGGGTAGCTTTGTTTGAGATATAATGGTGGGAACCATTTAGCTGGAAAATGTGCCTGGAAGCCTCATTCCTCTGTATTATGTTGGTAGTACGTAACCTAGATATTTGCGCTGAATTATTGTCTCCGTCGCATCCGTGATGTTGGTGGTTTTGTAGTTATGTGCCGTCAGAGTTGGGATGTAATTAAAGTTTTGGCAGTTTGGTGGTTTGTTGAGTGTTTTAAATAGTATGCGACAACTCTGGATTGTGGTTAAAAAAAGTGATTTAATATAGGTACGGTAGGTAAATAAATAGTAAGACCTAAGATTTAGAGGCACCTTAGAGGACCGCAGCACTCTGTGCTTCCGCTGCGGCAAGCCCGGACATACGGCCGGCTCGTGCAACGCCGCGCCGCACTGCGTCGTATGTGCGGCTGCTGGCAAGCCGGCCGATCACCGGGCGGGGAGCAAGTCCTGCGCTCCACCCGCCGAAGCCAGGAGGAAGGGCAGGCCCTCCGCCGTCGTCGCCACCACCACCGTCGCCGCCACTGTCGCCGCCACCGCCACCGCCGCCGCCGCCGCCGCCACCACCGCCGCCGCCGCCGCCGCCGCCGCCGCCGCCACCACTGCCGATAGGGCCCGGGAGGGGGCTGAAATGGAGGAGTAATAACTCCTCCACTACGCCTTCTCCAGGCGAACATCAACCACTGCGCCTGCGCTCAGGACCTGTTGCTCCAGAGCATGGCGCAGTGGTCGATTAACGTCGCCGTGGTCGCTGAGCCGTACTTTGTCCCGCCCAGGGATGACTGGGTGGAGGACCTAAACGGCTCAGTGGCCATAATTTCGTCGGCCGCCGCCGGTACCCCGTCCCTCGAAGGTGTCACGAGGGGACAGGGGTGCGTAGCAGCACGGTTCGGAGAGATTGTAGTAGTGGGAGTATACTTCTCTCCGAGCCGAACTCTCGCCGAGTTCCAGAACTCTTTAACAGAGTTGAGTGTCGTCGTCGCCAGAAACCACGCCTTCTCCGTGCTAGTGCTCGGGGACTTCAACGCCAAGAATTTGGCCTGGGG
This sequence comes from Apamea epomidion, assembly GCA_947507525.1. NCBI lineage: Eukaryota > Metazoa > Arthropoda > Insecta > Lepidoptera > Noctuidae > Apamea > Apamea epomidion. The sequence goes on from OX382234.1 coordinate 6,701,159, forward strand.
TTCCCGTTGCACGGATGTGCGGGGCAGGATGGTGGAGGACTGGGCTCTGGAAACAGGCCTGGTCGTCCTAAATCGGGGTTCTGTTCCTACGTGTGTGCGGATGCGGGGCGAGTCGGTGGTGGACATCTCGTTCGCCAGCCCCGCTCTGTCACAGCGTGTCATTGACTGGCGCGTCATGGAGGAGGTGGAGACCTACTCCGATCATCGGTATATCCGGTTTGAGGTCTCCACCCAGCCCTCTAGTGCGCTGGTCCAACAGGCCCCGAGTGGTCCGCGGTGGGCGCTGAAGCAGCTGGACCGGGAGCTTCTCCTGGAAGCCTCGATCGTGCAGGCCTGGGTGTTTTCACCGGACAGGCCTGCTGATATTGACGATGAGGTGGAGTGGTTCCGGGAGGCCATGTCCGAGATCTGTGACGTGGCAATGCCCCGAGTCCGGCCAGGATGCGCCCGACGTCAGGTGTACTGGTGGTCGCAGGAGGTTGGGGCGCTACGCAAGGCGTGCGTCGACGCGCGACACCGGTACACCAGGCACCGCAGGCTCCGCATCCGCCCTCCGGATGCGGAAGCCACGGAGGTGGAGCTATACGAGGGGTACAGAGCGGCGAAGATCGCCCTCCAACAGGCTGTTCAGCGGGCCAAGGATATGGCCCGCGAGGAGATGCTGGAGACTCTGAACAGAGATCCATGGGGGCGCCCCTACAGAATGGTGCGGAATAAACTCCGCACATGGGCCCCCCCGCTGACGCAGAGTCTCCGCCCACAGCTGGTGGAGGAGGTGGTGAGCGCTCTGTTCCCTTCACGGGGGGAACATACTCCCCCGCCTATGGCTCCGCCACTTGCGGTGTCCGAAGCGGACCACGCGGACGACGACGACGACACCCCTGTAGTGACCGGGGTAGATCTGAGAGCGGCGGTAGGCCGGCTGAAGGCCAAAAATACCGCCCCGGGACCCGACGGCTTGCCGGGTAAAGCCTGGGTCCTGGCCTCGAGGGCTCTCGGGCCTCGACTGGAGGCGCTCTTAAGCGCATGCATGGAGAGAGGCCAGTTTCCACTCCGTTGGAAGACGGGGAAGCTGGTCCTCATTCAGAAGCCAGGGCGCCCTGCGGACTCTCCGTCCGCATACCGGCCCATAGTGCTGCTCGACGAGGTCGGCAAGCTCTTTGAGAGAGTGATTGCGGGCCGCCTCGTCGGGCACCTGGTGAGGATGGGGCCGGATCTTGCGGAGTGCCAGTTTGGCTTCCGCAAGGGGCGCTCGACGGTGGACGCCATCATGCGCGTGAGAGCCCTCACGACGGGGGACGCGGTGTCCCGGGGTGGGGTGGTCGTGGCGGTGTCACTCGACATCGCCAACGCGTTCAACACCCTGCCCTGGAGCTGCATTGGGGAGGCACTCCGGTATCACCGGGTGCCGACTTACCTCCGTCGAATAGTCGGGGCGTATTTGACGGACAGAGCCGTCATCTACCCCGGTCGCGACGGGAACTGGAACCGGCGAGAGATGTCGTGCGGTGTCCCACAGGGATCGGTTCTGGGGCCGCTCCTGTGGGACATCGGTTACGACTGGGTGCTGCGGGCCGACCTCCCTGATGGCGTCAGCGTAGTTTGCTACGCTGACGACACGCTGGTCCTGGCGCAGGGGAGGTCGCATCAGGCGGCGGCCGACGCGATGACACGCGGGGTTGCGATAGTCGTGGAAAGGATCCGGCAGTTGGGTCTCGAGGTGGCATTGCACAAGTCCGAGGCCATGTCCTTTCATGGGCCCCGGTACGGGCCGCCTTCGGGATCCCAACTGATGGTAGGAGGGGTTCACATCGGCGTCGAGACAACGATGAGATACCTGGGTCTCGTCCTCGACAGCCGGTGGAACTTCGTCGAGCATTTCCGACGTTTGGCCCCCAAACTGGAACGGGCCGGGGCCGCCTTAAAGCGGCTCCTGCCCAACCTTAGGGGGCCAAACGCCTCCTGCCGGAGGCTTTACGCGGGGGTCGTGCGGTCCATGGCCCTTTATGGGGCCCCGGTATGGGCGCGTTCACTGCGGCTTCGAGCCGCACACTACCTGAACGCGCCCCAAAAGGTGGTAGCCATAAGGCTTATCCGGGGATACCGCACGATCTCGGGCGAGGCAGCAAGCCTCCTGGCCGGACTGCCACCATGGGATCTGGAGGCGATAGTCCTCGCGCGCCTGTATGACTGGCGCGCGGAGGCACTACGTCGGGGGGAAACTCTGCACCCGCGGCAAATCGCTGCGGAGCGGACGGACCTCCGGCGCGGTCTCATGGTGGAATGGAAGGCGCGACTATCGCAACCCAGCGCAGGGCACGCCACGATAGCGGCGGTAAGACCCCTCTTTGAGGAGTGGCTAGGGAGGCGTCACGGCGCTCTCACCTACCGCCTGACGCAGGTCCTCTCCGGACACGGATGTTTCGGGAGGTTCCTGCACATCATCAGGCGGGAGGAGACGCCCGGGTGTCACCACTGCGAGGATCGCCCAGAGGACACGGTGGAGCATACGGTGGAGGTCTGCCCCGCTTGGGCAGAGCACCGCCGTGTCCTCGTAGAGGCGATCGGCAGCGGCGGCGACCTCTCGCGCCCGGCCCTGGTGCAAGCCATGGTCCGGGGCGAGAGGGAGTGGGAGGCGGTCACCTCCTTCTGCGAAGCAGTCATGCTAGCGAAGGAGGTGGCGGGATGGGCGAGGGAAAGATCCTCACGCCTCAGCCGCCGAGGGAGACGCTCCGGGCGTCGGGAGCCGCGTGACGACTCCCGGCCACCGTAGGCGCGGGCCTGCGGGCGGAGAGCAATGGGTAGCTCTCCGTCCGATCAGGACCAGGCCCGTGCCGGACGGCGTGTATGTGTTCCACGCGCGCCTCAAAGAGATGTCAGCGTAGTTGACGGGGCCCGACAGGGCCGAAGCCTGCCGGGGTAGCGGGATTGTCCGAAAGGGTTACCGCTGCCCTGGTATGTAAAGGGCTAAGGAAGGAACACGGGTGGGTTTTAGTCAGTAAGAGTCTGACACTCCCTTCTGCTCCACCCAGAGCGGGAGGAGTCATTTGATGATTTCCCATCCTGAAAAAAAAAAAAAAAAGACCTAAGATTTACCGCAATAATTTCTATATTTTTTCAGTCGGCTAAATCGGGCCAGACTTCTTCAATCATCATAGATTACGTCTAGATATTATTTCTTTTTCTTGGCATTGTCTTTATGTTCATAAATTTATAATCATTATAGATAATGAAATGATCATCATCGGTATTCCTTTATAAAATTGCTACCTACATCCAACGTAGGAAGTTGGTAACAGGAATTTCTTATGCACCTACGTTAAGTAGGCCATATTTACATGCAAACCACGTAAAGTAAATAAACGAACGTCTTCGGAAGTTAATTTCGAATACAACGCTTTAGGCCTTCGTAGCGAACGTGGATCCACGCGAGACACAATGCCTTTTTAATTGTTTCCGTAATTACGGCATTCCACCGGTTAATGTTTTGTTAAAAATCAAAATGTATTTGAATAGGCCAGCTTAGGGCAACAAAAGCCATCGATTCACAAGATAATATTGATTGGCAATTTGGCATTCAAAACAGAAAATGGTCTCCGCAAGTTTACGCGTCGCAGACATTTTACGATCTTTTTATACCTTTTCAAAATTCGCTTGAAGGCATTATGTATATTGAAGAGACGTTAGACCCTAAGCCTAAGCAAATATAGAACATCTCAACTCCTTTCAGAAGTTAATGTCAAATCGTTTCTTTCCGTGGAAAGTTTACTCGACAAATGTCATTCGTTTCAAGCAAACTTATCTTGGTACCCGAAATTTTTGGAGAGTCCTTCAAAGGGTTTCGAGTCCATTTCGTCTATTCCGCAGAGACCATCTGTTTCCGCCTTATCTAAAGTTCGCTGCTGCTGATTAGGGCACGAGAGTAGCTCAATACGATGTGACTCCCACCTAATATAGAGGGAAATTTAGGAAATCCCAGGAAATATAGTAGACTATCAAACAAGTCGATGTTTTGGAGAAAACCTCTTGCAAAAACAACTCGTAAAATGTTCGTAAACTATCTCATCATCTGCTAACCTTTTCTTAACTATGTTAGGGTCAGCTTCCAGTCTAACCGGATGCAGCTGAGTCACAGTATTTTACATGAAACGACTGCCTATCTGACCTCCACAACCCAGGTAATACGATACCCCTAGATAAGACTGGTTGTCAGACTTTCGGGCTTCTGACGACCCGTAACGACTGTCAAAGATCCAAGAATGACAGCCTAAACTACCTACATGTCAGTTCTTAAACTACCTGATTAACCAAATAGCTGCCTGCTGCCTTCACGATCAGGTCACGACATTGACTTCAGTTAAAAATAAACTAACTTCGCAAAAGAGTATTGATTTTAACTTATAGGCAAACTTTGCGTGATTCGAATATATAGTAAAACGATTTAGATGACGAAAGTCTTAAATAAGCGATGAAGTTACTTAAATCTATTTGATCGTCTTCAAGAAATTTCGTTGGTTAGATAAATATTTGTGTTTTCCTCCGTAGCGTATCGCCGATTGATCTCAAAGGGGAAAAATATTTTTTTAGCAGCGACCATGTTTTCCCAATCTATCTCCACGATATTTTTATTATGTCCTCCGGTTATGTATCTTTATCGGGCGAAACGAATGGCAGTAAATATGCGTATGTAGGTAAATAAACAAAAAAAACTATAAATTGTTAGAGGTAGTTACGTTTCGTTGATTTTGTATAAAGTCTTATGATTTTTCCTCTTCATATTCATACAGGACTGTCTCGGTCTCACGAAGTTTACGTACGTACGTACATCAATACTGCCGGCACGTAATTTCGTAACGCATTTACAGTAGCAATGGCTTTCATTTTGACAGTTCAACAACATTCATTGCGTTACTTACGTTGTCGCGCAGAAACATTTTTTCGAACATACGACGCAATGGATTAGCAATATCCTTCAAAATGATACAGATTGAGATTGATTACGGTTACGCAAAGGGTGCGGGTTTGTTTTTTTTTATAAAATGGACCTCTTCAATTTGAATACAGCAAGTAATCTCTGTGTATAACTCAGTTTTAGCATGGGTGATTTTAGATACGACGACTATGATAGGATAATTAAACTGTGTAGGTATACGCTAGCGTTGGTAATGAAACTTTTACGGCTCTTTAAACTTTGATTATGCCGAATTTCATACTGCCCGATAAGAAAACCCACCAACATATTTCCCTAGCTTAAATACACTACAGTATAATGTACAACTAAATAATAAATATACGGACTGCATCGTACAATGATCGTTCACACCATCTCATGTACCACAATCACGTACGAATGAACTATCTAGCGACATTTTCTAGTCTGAAATATATACTAGAACCGTCTAGAACTTTCCAGCTGTCGGCTAAACTACGAAATAGTACCTATCCACTAGATAAACGTAGGATGTAATAAACATGGAGGAGATAGTTGCAATAGCATTGTATATTTCGAAGCTAGTTTACTGTTATACATTTGGTTGGAGTTTACAAGATGGGTAAATAGAATTTTGTTTGTGGAAAAATGTTTCAGGTGTTTGGGAAAATCCGTTTGTGGTCTGTTTTTGAAAAAGCCGCAAAAGGATCTTTTTCCCTGCCGTCATATTGTAGCAGATAGATGAACAAAGCAACTTATGGGGTTAGGTTTAGAAGATGAACTTCATAAAAACTCACTTCTTCGTCGAGGCACGACTTCTTCAGATCTTCTTGGCTCAAAACGTCACCACCTCCGTCGATGGCAATGCAGAGGCCACTTTTACTGCAAGTTTTGGGAAGAGAGGGCAGGATAGGAGGTGGAGCATAGTTTGCGACATAGCTCCACACCACACGCATTCCGTTTACCAACAGTGATAATAATGGCAACCCTCTAATTGTTTATAATTAAAGCTGACGCTAAAGACGATATTCATTAGTCATGACCATGAGCTGACATGACCCTATGCCCATTAAAATAGGGTGACCAGACCACACCTGCTTTATTAATAAGTATATTGTCTGTGATGGCATAATGAGTGTCTGCCTTGTGTCATAAAACGGTAACGATTACAGATAGCACATACAGACCTGTCAAAGTTATCAATCAATCTAAAATTGATGTTTCAAGGTTAACTAGCGGTTTGGTACTAGATTCTATATCCATTTATTGGCGTGTCAGTTAAAGATTGCGTAGTTCATCATGATGAATTTGCTGATAAGTCTGATTTTGAAATTGGGTTTTTATTTTTTTATCAAAATTTTCTATGTTATTAGTTATTAGCAAGATGCTGAGTCGAATTTAAGTTTTATTTTAGTAAACGAATTTGACTGTAACTACGTTGCGGTATTAAGTATCAATCTTTCAGGATAAAACATTTATTTCAGACTACAATGGCTCATAGACCTTACAAACTAACATATATAAAGTATAAAACAAAACTTGTGTCAATAAATACAGGGTGTCCCGAAACTTAACGATAACCTGGTACCGGGCGAGAGGCCAAGGTATACCAGTTATGAAAAAAATAAGAAAAAAAATCCATGTCACTTAGTCAAGCGATAATAGACATTTTTAAGTAATGTGATAACAATTTTTTATAATTTTACAGTGATTTTTTAACAATGTAATCTCAAATAACAGTGCTATAATCGCAACCACAAATCAAAGTAATAAACATTGTTAACTAAGTAAAATAAATTAAGTTTTAACGAGTTATGGTTTACAAAATTATTGTCAGTTAACTTTGACAATCCACGTTGGAAAAAAAATTGTTTTCTTATTTTTTTCATAACTGGTATACCTTGGCCTGGCGCCCGGTACCAGGTTATCATTGAGTTTCGGGACACCCTGTATATGAAGCTTAAAACTATATTAGTACCACTTCACTTCACTAGCTTGTTGTTGTTGTAACCTACCATGGTTTTTACTGAGTAAGGTAGGAATCTACTACACATTTGTTTTCGCATTATATTCCTTATCGTACGAGCGCTACGTAAGCTACAAAACAGTCCATTTCACCTGTACCTATTGCACGAAAATAAATCACAAGGAAAAGCATAAGCAACAAAAATAGAAAGAATATTTATTTCTGGTGATAGTTCTCTAAAATATAGTCGGTTGTAGGAAAAATCCTAAGCGACAGTCACGGCCGTCCCTGCACGTGACTTGTCACGCAATAATGAGCACGGGATGTCCCTAACTATTGTACCCTCCTACGTGAACTATGCTATTTTTTTTTTATACGTTTTTTTTATAAACGGATGGCTAATAATATAATGATCAGCTGTAGTCTTTGTACCTAGTCTTTCATTATTTTCAATTACAAGTTACGACAAGACTGCAACTAACTTTTTCGAAATGTATCATGTATATATGACGATCGCTTTTGGTTAGGACGCGGCCTGAGTCGTGAAAAATCTTTAGTCATCTTACAAAAAATATTTTCATGAGTTACAATATTTTACGAAATCTTATTTCTCACGTATTGACACTTACGTCTTTCGGAGTAGATAAACCGATTTATCATAAATATTAACAACTCAATCCCGTGTGTTGCAAAAAATATATTTGTAGAAGTGCTAAACGAATACTGTCAACAAACACGATGTGTTTTAAAAGGCCTTCGATATTTCGCGTCATGTCAGGAAGACATACATTTAAAAATATAATCTTTGTCATTTATTATTGTTTATCTTATATTCATTCCGATCGGTCTTCCTTTCTGGATAATCAGGCTAAAAATCTGAACGTGCGTATCTTAAAAGGAAATCTCCGTAAATTAGTAGGTATAATGTCGATATGTAGTTACAACACTATTCGCTCAACGAGTCGCGACACGTTGGAAGGCCAAAGTTAATTCAGTGCGGAAACGTTAGCCAACATCCAGACCGGGGATCGACGACCGGATATCACAACAAACCACCGTAACTATACCCGTTTCGCGACGAAGACTACGTATTTTTGTCTTATCTCGACTTAAATAAATCAACAAACGTATTTCTGAAATCTAGGCCACATTAGCTTACCCTGATTTAAATGCAAACAAACCGCAATTGACTCTTTCACTAGGTCCTCTAGTATACAAAAAAATCGATTGATACGCAGAATCGTCTTCAAACTAATCACCATTTAAATATTAGATCTGCAAATCACCGAGGAACGACTATTCTGAGTAGCGAATCGATTCAATTTCATTGATTTGTTTCGATACGTCGCACAACAACAAAATCGATTTGTGAGTTTAGTTGCAATAAAACTGTTGAGTTAGGAAATGTATTGTTAAGTAGGTATTTATTTGTGTTGCTATGGACCGTGATTTCATTGTCACGGCCATAAGCAGAGGCCATCTTGAACGTCCGAAGTTAAATGTTAGCTACATTTAACCTCCAAAAAATGCAACCGAAATACAGCGTCACAACCGTTGATTTTAAAACGTTTATTTTAATTTATTCTACGTGAAATGATCATTCAAAACTAATAATATTTTTACTTTTGTCCACAGTGAGACCAAAAATGCATATTGAAGTGCAAGTCGCCCTAAATTTCGTCATATCCTACCTGTACAACAAGTTACCAAGACGGCGCGTCAATATCTTTGGCGAGGAATTGGAGAAGGCGTTGAAAGACAAGTTCAGGGGTCACTGGTACCCCGACCGGCCATGCAGAGGGTCTGCATTCCGGTGCCTAAAGACTGGGGGCCCATTGGACCCCGTGCTGGAGCGAGCGGCGAGAGAATCCGGAGTGCCAGTCCGGGATGTTCTTGAACATCTACCGCGGGATCTCGCCGTCTGGGTGGATCCAGGTGAGGATCAACACTTTATCTACCTATATTTTATACTAAGTAATCTGATAGAATAGGCAAATGAAAATAGGTTAGGTGTAGGCAGGGACAGACGTTCTTACAGTCGTAGCAGTTTATTCAATTCAAAAGTCACAGAAACTTTGTTTCTGCTACAATACAAATCAAAACCACCCCGACCCAAATAGAATTCCGCCGTGAAAAGTTAGAACTGTTCCCCAGTAAATTGTTCCTAGTTTTGCTGTGGGAAAATTTTGACAAACGTCACAACCACTGAAGTTCTGATGCTATCCCAGCGTCGCGGCGTCGTTCTGCTTGGCTCCGTCGTTTGCCAAATATGTGACGTCACACACAATATATGTATGTGGACCAAGTATTATCATCGCACTAACTTTGTTGTCGAGATAAAATTACCTTCATTTCCCATTATAGTTTTAATTATGTCGCCGTGGCGATAAGTGATCTGTTTACACACGTCACTAAAGTAGATAATAGTTACAGAACAAACAGTGTACCTAGTAATAGCAGTAATAGCCAATAATTAACGACAGTCGACCCGGAATTCTAATTGGCTTTCATGTGTTTAATGATAACGTAACAGCGTGGATTCTTCATAAACAAACAATGCAATTAGACAAACGTAGAAATGACGCAGTCGTTGTAGCGCTTAACAATGTTTATAAGTAAAGGTGCGTTGCATGATATGCAATATAAACGAGGTCGACAAACAGACAAATGCTCCGAGAACGATATATAATGATTGTAGTACATCACTTGAAACTAGAACGTAATCTTCACACTGAACTAGATACAGGCCGTCCAGTCCTGTTACCATAGCTTTGTTCTAGAAACAAATCAAAAAGTTAGGACAACTCTCGGATGTAACTGGATAACTTTTACACTCGAAAACGCTTTGGCATAGCTTTGTAAAAACATGTACGAGTAAGCGCTCGTGTGCTCAATGCGAAACCGATATCTCGAAATGAATCTTGAAAAAAGATCGAGACCAAAAGTAATGTAATTCCTGACACAATTTCACGAGGTTGAGTGCCGAGATTGGATGGCGAACGAAATAAAGACGAGATTTTCTCTCGTGTTTCAGGCGAAGTATCATACCGCATTGGAGAAAAGGGCGCGGTGAAGGTGCTCTTCAGTAGCGACGAGCGAGCTGCCGATGAGAGGACCGATAGAGAGGTAAGGACCACATTCAAACCCGATAATACGCTAGAGCAGCATTTTAATACTGGTGTAGTTAGGTATACATAACACTGATGCCGTATTTCTATGGCGATACTGACATACTTCCTTTGTTTCATCCAAGTTCATACATCTGACCTTATTGGTGATGTCCTATAAAAATTTCAGGTGCGTACCTAGTAGCTACCTGACATTATGAAACTAGTATCGTGAAAGTGTTGATTGTATTGTTTCGGGCTACCTATAGCTAACTAACGCCCGGTTTTCGAAAAGCTGATAAATACAACTAATACGTTGACATACCCCATGATAACTGCTCAGATTAATTAGTTGGCTGAAATATTTGTTATTATTTCTCTATTACAGCGTGTTCGTTGAATCTGTCACCTTCTCAAACACCGGGTGTTAGGTACTTAACTATAGCCCGAAACAGAACAGTCAAGCTACTGTCTCACGACACTAATATTATGTGAACCCCGCTTTAGCGAACGGTGTGCGTGTGAAACCAGAGGGGAAAACATCAATCTATAACATTTATTACTTCTGCAGACAATAGTCGAATAAATTCATGTTGTCTGGCTATGTGTTTTGGCAATAAAGCACGTCAGGTGGTGCATGGCGCAACCCAGTTATCAATGATAAATAACTCATTACGCGTCTATCGAGACGACAGAATGCGTATTTTGGCCTTACTACAATGCGTACCTAGTATGACACGAAGGTGGAAATAGTTTCTTCTTATATAAACATCACCTCTGATTCTTCACGTGAGTCTGCTATCCTTGTTTACCCTGGCGACCGGCAGATGATAAGAAAGTCGTCCAACTGGCCAAGGCTGATGACTGGTCGGACAGGACACATTAGAAGCGTCACCAGTTTAAATAAGTTAGCAGTACCTAGATAGTTTGCCCAGTTTGAGGGAAGGAGGAGGCTACCTTAATTTTATGTCCCAGCTATAAAACCTTAATATATTTGAGTAAATACTTAATTACCAATTCGATAAATTTACGCGTAATGACGAATCTGCAGCAGTAGCATTAAATGGAGGCCTCTCCCATATAACCCTGTCTGGCCCAGCAGCCGACTACAATAGGTGGCTCATGATGTTGATTATACATAATGTCTGATGGTATTGTTCCAGGTGACACGCGCGTTCAACCCTGAGGCGCAGTGCTTCCGGCCTGTGGAACCTGCCGCAGCGCCTTCGCCCCCCGCGCCTGCCGCTTTCTCTCCAGCGCCGCCTTTCCGCGCGCAGCCTCTCACCTTCACCACTGCGACTTTCGCGCAGACCAAGTTCGGAAGCACGAAGCTGAAGACGAGCAGCAAACGTGCGAACCGCATGTCGCCCACCGAGTTCAGCAACTACATCAAGCAACGCGCGATGCAGCAGCAGCTGGCGGCGCGCGCGCTGTCGCCCGCCTCGGACCCCGCGGCGTACTTCGTGGCGCGGCGCGAGCCCGCCCCGTCGTCCGCGCCTCCCTACCCGCCGGCGCCGGCGCACCTGCTGCTCGCCAACTGAGCCGCGCATGCGCGCTAGCCGCACCGCGCGACCCGCTCATAGAGTCTTTACTTTTTTACGAGAGAGACGCGCGCCGCGATTTATTTTTTTATTTTCCGCGGGGGCGTCCCGCGCCGCCCGCCGCTTGTGATATCCGTACGATTTTCCATAACTTTTTGTATTCTCGTTCGTTACGTCGATGTGTAAATTTATCGATAGGAGCAATAATCTGCCGCGCGACTCGCCGGCGATTTATTTTCGTAATATTTAATGCTGAGTCAAGTTTTTGATGTCTTCGTTCGATATCGATATATTCGTAGGGTGTAAGGGAGCGAGAGGCCGAACGGCCGCGTGCGCTTACGACGACGTACCTTCTAGAGCGAGCCTGTATACATACGTCCTCCGATCTAAGAGAAATACTGATATTTAAATATGTATACATAATATATATTCGTACGCGATAATCGTCTAATTTTTCACGTGGAAACGAGGCCAATAGAGAAATTACGTATTTTTAATATTGAAATTGATAATTCATACTTACTATTATAGTGTACTAGTACCTATGTATTGTACTCGTATGTTGTAATAAATGTTTGCATATCCGGTGGGACGTGGTCGGACGGCGGCGGGCCGCCCGAAGGCGTCGGAGATCTCACATAGTGTAATCATCACTCGTACGATTGTACCCTAATAATAATAATTATTATAATACTATACATAATATATTATAGGTTTAGCTACGTTTCAATCTAACAGTATTTTTTTAAGAAGATATTAGTCCTTGTGTACATTTGCCGGTCGACCGCGTCGCGGCGCCCGGCCTTAGCGTGTATGGTATACTTATATTGTTATAAAAGACATGAATATGGATAAAATGATAGAAAAAATATTTCTCAATTTCATTAAGATAACGGGTGCATGCAAATTCATAAAAATAAATAATATGTGTTATTTATCTTTTTTATATTTCACTTGGCGCTCGGTTCAGTTTTTCAATGGAGGTCAGTAGTGGTGTAGGTGCAGGGTAGGGTCGCTAGTGTTGTGACTGCCGCACTGCTCGCCCGGGTTCCATGCACAACACTCACAATCTTGTACCTAAACTGATATGTACAACTATTTTTTACTATTTTTATATTTTGATTTAGAATTAAGCCTAGTTGTAAGTATGAGTTCAACCTTAACATGTACTTTATTAACACCCTATGGTAAAATTATTACGTAATGTAATAATATCGGTATGATTGTCGATTGAGAAACTGACCGGAATGCTACAGTATAGTATTTGTAGATAAAATCTATAATGTAAGTTTAATAATAATACAACTTAGCGTAATGAGATTTTTTATTAAAAAGATACTTTTTATTTTTCTTTCTTTTGTAAGATATATTCGATGGAAGTGTTAAAGATAATATAATATTTGCATAATATAGTAAATGCGGCTCTCCATGTCCGCTAATATAATTAGTCAATAATAATTTTTCATATTGTTGTACGACTTTTTAAGTTTATATTAAAATGTTTTGTGCAATCTATACTGTGTGTTATTTCGAGTACCTAAACCCCATACAACATCAAACCACCTTGGGTTAAAAAAAAAAACAGTTAAAAATAAGTAAAGGGTCAAATTATTAGCAAGCAAAACTGTAAGCATGATGGGTATCGATGTAAAAAGATTTTTTTAAGGGTCAACGACCGCTGGTAGTTTTGTTATTTGAACTTACTTTTGTTAGTTGAGAAAATAAGTCTTATCGTGTTTAGATATGGATACACATCACTTCTACGGAGTTTCGCTAGCTAATTTAATTTGACCCGGTATACAAAAATCAGCTCTTTTTTTGGTATTGTTCGTCGAATCGTTGAGCTCCTTAAGTCTTTGAGTTGAGCTGCACGTATTCAAACAAATGTGTGCACTGACTGGACAGGTCCACTCAATCTGTGTGGTTCTTTCCTCAAAAGACCATCTCAGACGTCAATTTACATGGTCTTCACATGATCTGACCAAGATTATGTCTGGACATTAAAAGAGACTGTGACTGTGTGTGAGTTTGTTTCGGCCTTTCTTGTCAGAGTAGTCAGATAGAAAACGCCGGCCTCATCTAGTTTTTAAAATTGATTGACGTGTAAAAGTGTTTGTGCAAACCTACATACAGAAATAAAATCATTTATAAGGGTAAATATTAAATTAAAGTCAAAAATAATAATCATTAAGTCACTTTATTATCAAACCACAAAGATGACAAAAGTGAACCTCATCTATGGACAATTTTAACACATTCAGACGCCGTAAAGTACAAAAATATTTATGCAGTAATCTATGTAAAAATAAGTTTCTGGCAGCTAATAATATAATAATATAATCCTAATAAGAGCACAAACATTAAAGAAATTGGATATTTATAATAAACTTGAGAATTTGATTATTAATTTCTAATAAGTGAGCATTGACCGTTTCGTGTGCGTATATTTTTTTGCATGATAAAAAGAACCTTATAATAGTAATAAAAAAAGGTTGATTATATTAAAATGTAATGTAGATAATGTATAAATAAAGCAGTCGGTGTAGGTTAACTGTTTGAGGCTTAGCTCTATGACTCAAAACATAAAATTGGTTAATTAGATTAACCAATGAATTCTCAGCTAACCACTAGTCAACATACATAATTTAAAGACTAATTCGATTTAAAAATATCTGCTTCATTAGAATCCTTAATAAATGTCCTGATACACATAAAATAGGCACTCTTACCTACGCTGTAACTATGTACAGACGCCAGCACATCCAGCTACTACAATCTGTCAAATCTCTTTAATAGATTTTCAACTTTATCGCTAAAGCATTAGGTTCAAGGTTGATTTTAAAACTTGACAGTTTCGGGTAGCTAAATGTGCTGGCGTCTGTACAGCCACCTATAACTATATGGCCAATTTTCCTAATTATTATTGCCATTGGAATAAGTTTTGTTTTGTAATAGCGAAATTATGCCTTTTTTTAATACTCAAGTGTAGTGCCGCCTTCAGCCCCTGTCTGTTAGGCAAGCTTATTAATTTCGGTAAGAGTAGATAGTTGAGCTCTTAGGTAAATAAATACATTTCTACTGCAGTAACGATCTTTATATTTCACGGCGTCTCAACCAGTGATCGACAATTGACTATTTTATCAACAAATTTCAACTTTGATATAAAATCGCACACAATCCAGGACATCTTTACAGTTCATATCACTTAATTTGTACATTACTCAATAATGTGTTGAAGCGTGTCTTTATTTATCAAAATACCTTCTTATTTAGAAAAGACCTTTTGCCTACAGGTCATCAATTTGTTTTGCTCCAGTTTATATAATATTTACAATTAATGTTTCTGGAGTTTTAAGGCTATTGGGAAAAAAGATGACCCAAACATTTTCTGAAACCTCACTGTTACAATTTGCAGCGGGCGCTGAAAAGGTAACGACTTTGATACTATGGTTAGCCTGTCAATACTATAGTACTACAAACTAAATATGAAACATAGTTAACTCCATAGTATTATTACGAAGAAGTATATTTATTTACAGTGTACAATTTCAAGAATATACACTTTAATTTACAGGAACATTTTATATCTATTTAGTATTCTTGATATTATATTCAGTTGTGTTACAGAGAACGGAAGATACTTTTTTGGCACTGATCGACAGCGAAAACAAAACTATTTGTTGTAAAACTATAAAAGATAATATTAACAGTATCCAAAATCTTATATAAGTCTTATTTGTATATTTTACATAACTATTACTAATTGTATTTCCAGATTTTTAGGCCTTTATCACCAACTAGTTTTACAAAATTATATTTATTACCATAGATGAGGAGATATGCCCTTAGTGGTTCACATAGAATATATATTAAAAATTACTAAAAATAATCAGTACATTTTAGTGAAACACAAATGACCTTACCATTTTTATACCAAATCAATAACTCATTGAATCCCAAAATTACAATTAAAATAACTACTTAATATTTACAAGGTAAGAAACTAAAAGTAATTTAAAGGAAACCGCCTAAGACCACATATTTTTCGATTTTAAAAATAATCATACAATATAAGAAACAAATTCTTACGCACAAGTAAACACTGGTTGACTGATTTTGACTATGTTTCACAATTTTGGCCCGTGATTCCAATATTCAAAAATAGAATAGTTTGCTATCATTACTTACTTACTTAATTATCATAATTTATTTAGTAAATCATGATAAGTACTTAAAATCCTATAGACATTAGTGTCCAAGTGAGTCCACATAAACCATTACATCAAATTGAATCTGTAACAGTCTTCATATCACTATGGACAGAATAGTAATAATAAATAACACAATTCGTGAGCAAAGGCTTTACGAGAACAAACAATGAAAAATAAAAACTTGATTCTCATTTAAAATCAAAAGTCAAGGAATGACGTCATCATAATGATAAGAAAACAATATCGGGTCTGTACACCCGAGCTGTAGCATTCGTGAGTTTGTATAGAACAAATGTATGTACAATGTAAAGCCGTCGGCGTCAAGTCATTTTGACACCACAAAAGAAATATTTAATTAAAATTACGAGTAGTCGAAACGCGTATCGCTTTCCTTCACTTTCAATTATTATACTAGTCACGAGTCACTGCTCGGATCAGCCGAAGATCAGTGCGCCATCTCAATGTGCCGCTGTAAACTCTTCTTGTTCATGTAAAACCTGTCGCACATGGCACACGGGAAGAATACCTTTTCGTTGTCAGCGTGTCGCGCCCGAGTGTGCGAGGAGAGGTCGAGCGCCCGAGCGAAGTACACTTTGCATATGTTACAGAAGAATTTGGTGGGAGTAGCGTGCATTGTGCGATGAGCGATGAGGTCTCTTGGTGTAGCCACGCCGTCGCCGCATTGCCCACAGGTGAACTCACCGGGAGGAGCAATAGGAACATTTCCGTCGTCACTCTCTTCCGCCGACTCTTCATCTTCTCCATGGTGCCGCGCTCGGTGCGCACGCAACGCCTGATCATTGTCATACTGAGCGCCACACAAATCACAGGAGTAATCATCGTCTCCTTGGCCTGTAGCAGAGGAACTACCCTCACCGCTCTCGTAGTGTTTCTTCATGTGAATGAGCAATGTGGATTTCCTTGTAAAACTCTTATCACAGACCGGGCAAAATACAGAGTTCGGTTGATGTACCTCGTCCATGTGGCGCTGATACGCCGCGCGTTTTGTAAATTCCTTGTCGCAAATCGTACAGTACCTATCCTCGATTGCACCAGTACTTTGCATATCCAGGTCGACCGAGTCGTCTGAGCGCAGTTTCTTGTTTGGATTTACGACTGTCACTTCGACCTCTGGTGGTAGTCTTCTTTTCGCTGCGGTTGCAGTGACAGGAGGGGGAGTGGGGGTATGTGTGACCTTAGCAAGTTGTGACGGGTCGACGACCTCATGTTTGCTTATCTTGCTAGTAACTTTGTGCTGGGGCATCCATAGGCCAGAATTGTTGGCGGCTGCTTTTCCATCAGGTGAACGTAAATGCCACCCACGATGGCTTTTTAGCGCGGATATTGAAGTGTAGCTCTTGTGACAAATTTCGCAGTCAAACGTCTGTGGTTGTGATTGTATCTGATTGATGCACTGGTGGTTTTGCAACGCTAGCAAGCCCACAAACTGTTTGCCACAAGTATCGCACGGGTAGCGCGCTTGGTAATCGACGCTGGGATCGACAGACTCCTGATCATTTTCATAATCGGGTTCAATATCTTGTGACACTTCTTGTGATTTACTGGAGCCTTGGTTAGCATTATAACCCAGTAGTTCCCTTGCATGAGCGGCTTTCAAGTGCTCGTACAGTTCCAAAGTTGAACTTAGCGGCTTACCACATATTTTGCACATTTGAACGGTAGATTTGTGGACATTCTTTCGATGACGATAATAAGATTTCTTATCTGAAAATGTGATTCTACATATAGTGCAGCTAGATCTACTACTGCCTTCCCCACTAGCGGACGGTGTGGATGTATCGTTGCTACTATTAGCGCTAGGGTTTACGATTCCGTGTTTAGCGCGCTTGTGTTTCCACAAACTGGTCCTAAGCGGGAACCGTTTGCTGCATAAATCACACGCATAAGGCATTGTATCTTGTGATGGCGTTTGTTGAGCATTGTTCGGGAAGTTCGTAAAGTTAATAAAACTATTAAATTGTGGCGTTGAGAGAACGGCACCATTCTCATCAGGGTTGAATTCCTCCTCTTCAGTGGAAGCCTGCATAGTGTTCTCTTCACTGTCATGTCTATCGACTAAAATGTCGGCATGCAACACTTTCTTGTGTTTCCATATATTCTTCTTGTGCATGAATCCTTTACCACAAATGTCACATGAATAAGGAGCGTTGGGGATGTTGTAATTAGGTTTAAATGACACAAAACCAGGTTGAACCATAGGATATTGTTTGATAGGTTTCCCGATAATTTGAGGTGCGAATCCCTCCTTACCTGGAGCTGGTTTCCTGTTTGTAGTAGGTACTTTAGCGTGAATACGCATATGATTTGAGTAAGCTTGGCGACTTTTGAATGCTCTGATACAGATATCGCAGAAGAATTCCGATTCAGTTGCCGCGACTGCGCCAATCCCTGGATGTGACTGCTGTACATGCTCAGACAGTTTTTGTGGAGTGCTGTATGAGTTGGGACATACACTACACGGATAGAACTTAACCCTCAAATGAGTGTTCTTGTGCTCTGCCAGCTCTGAAGGACGAAGGAATTTCTTTTCACACTGGTCACAGTGGTGGGCCACTTGGTTATGTTCGGCGACTTGGTGATCAGTCCACGCATCAACAGTTTCGAATATGGCATTACATTCCGTACAGGAGTAATGGTACTCCTCTGCTTCTTCCTTAACTATGGACATATCTGGTTCAGCAGGCGCCATGCCCAATGTTCTGTCAGAATGCTCCATATAAATGTGTTTGTTCAGATCAGTAGCTTGTTCGTATTTAGCATCGCAATGCTGGCAGTAGTGAGGTTTCTCTTCCGCATGGATAATCTTCAAATGTTTCACTAAATTCGGATAGCTGCTGTTTTTCTTTCCGCACAAGGGACAGTCTGTTGGTCGACCGTCAACACATTTGTTGTGATTATCCGACTGATCGAAACTGCCCGCATGGATAGCTAGCGCATGGTCGTTGAAGTCCTGCATGTTTCCGAACTTTTCTGAGCACAAATCGCAAGCTATATAAACTGTACAATCACCTTTACGAATGTGTTTCTTTAGTAAGCTCTTATCTTTGAACCTAGAACGGCAGTGGACACAACAGAGCGGCACCCTTGACTGGCCGTCCTCATGAGTATCTAAAACATGCTTCATAATAAACTGTTTCAGTTGGAACTTAGCAGGACAGAGTTTGCAAGCGTATGACCTGGCATTGAAAATATCTTTGTATGCAACCTTGACCTCTTTCGGCTCATCTTCGAGAACTAAGTCGTCAGTAATGCCATTTTCATTATAAATAATCTTCCACAAATTAGTGCAAGAATTCGACCTCATATGACTAAGTAGAGCGCCAATATGTCCGAATGTGATGACACAGTTGTAACAAGTGTGTTTTGGTACCTTATGTCCGTTTTTCTGCAAGTGTTGTATAACAGCTTTTCTGCGCGGATGTTCTCGATCGCAACATAAACAACGCTTCGTGTTAATTTGCTGAATTATGTCGCGATATTTCTGGATGAAGTCTCTTTGGGTTTTCGTAACATATGTTTTGTCAGGGTCAAGTTCTTTGACTTGCTCCTCATCTTCAATGGTTTCATTGGTATCGACAGTTTCATCGAGTTCCTCGTCATCTTCATTGACTTCGCTGTTAAACGAGTCGGCTTGCAACCCCTCACTTATTTCGACGACGGGCGCTAATGTCATTGGCAGGTCATCGTCTTCTTCCTCATTTTCGTTGTGATTCATTTCTAATTCTTCGTGTTCTACCTCCTCTTGGACTTCGTCGTCCTTCATTTGGTCTTCAGGTTTAATATCAACACTATCTTCTTCTTCCATGTTCTCTTGACTTTCAGCTGTATCGTCATTGCCGTCTTTCTCGTTATCGCTCTGAGTGCCTTCTATATTATTATCATCGTCATGGTCGATATTCTCTTCCCCATCAACTATTTCCTCACCCTCGTGTTCAATGCCGTGCTGACGAGCAATTTCTATTTCATTCTCAGAGTCCATATCGACTGTGTCATAGTTTTGACTTTGATTGTTCTGCATTTCTTCATCAACTTCTTCGTCGCCTTGTTGTGGATCATCGTATGCATCGGCATCGGGTTCCGTAAGAATAGCTTCGACTTGAAAAGACGCAATTTCAGGCTCAGATATCAATGTTTCTGGACTTTCAGGCCCAGAATTTAAAATTTCTGGTTCGGAAACCAGAACTTCAGGTTTGGAGGTTAACAAAGTCTTCAGAATTTGAGGCTCCTTTTTCTTAATTTGTAAATCTTTGAGTGCTTTGATACGTAGAGGATAAGGCAAATTATTTTGTGTCTTTGACGTCTTTATTGGAATGGGTTTCTGTGGCGTTATAACTTTATTTATGGGCATTATTTTTGTGGACATGTTCTTGTTAAAGAACTGCATCTTATGACTAATAGGATTCGGCATCATCCGTGCTTTGGGATTGAATGGGTTCGGTCTGAGTTTGGGTTGTAGATGATTGAGGGTTTTTTTAGGAGTAATTTTGTTTGTATATCTGTCGAAACTGTGAGACGTAAGTTCATGTCTGCGTGCGTTGTGGGAGTACCTGTAGGAGCGGCCGCAGACGAGGCACAGTTTGGAGGCGAGTTGGTGAATACCTTGGCGAGCATGCAGGGTTTCACCAGTAGGCCTCATCACCGTGATGGACACCTCGGGCATGTGGGGCATTTTCGGGAAATTTTGTGCGGGCTCGTTCATTTCTTCCTCGTCTTCTTCATTGTTCTCACTCTCCGCACCCTGTAATTGATGATGAAATTCGAAATAGTTCCAAATATAACAACCATAATTTGTTATTAAAATCAACAATATGATAAATATGAGCTGCATTGCAACATTTTTAAAAAACTAGTTAATTTTTTTTTTTTTAATTATGAATTCAAGGCGTAATTCGTAACATTTAATCATTTGACACTTCAAACATAAAACCAACACCTTTGAATTATTGCAAACATTGAGTGAAACTCAAGTTTTTAACAATATTAATAAAGTTTTTATAGTATTGTGCAGAACCTGTGTAAAAGACGTTAAAAAAAAAAATATATTTATCAGTTTACAATTTACAATAGCACAAAACATTTCCAAGATATCATAAAAAAGAATCATAATAAGTTTTGATTTCTTCTGATTTGAAGTTAAGATATTAAACTATATCTTTTACATAAACTTAATAGAAAAAATAAGCATTAACAATTGTATGAATAATTATGTACCTACCTACCTAAATTTATTTATTCTGATATAAAGTAATGATATTATTAACTATAATATATAGTTTACATAGACTTATTGGAAAAATAAAATATAACAATTGAATATAAATAATTATGTACATCTACTTTAAATTTTTAAACACACTTTAGTGTGCACATAAAGTGCAAATATTAACAGCATGCTCTTTACAAATAAATGTGCCGCACTTTACACAGAACTGCCTTGTTCTCCTATCACGTTTCGTTGTCTTCACACATATCTTGCACCTTCTTCTATTCTTATAATATGGTTGTACATTACTGCATACAAGAGAAAATTTGTTTTTCCTCTCCTCTAAATCGCTTATCGGAGAAATTAACATTCTTTCCTCATCTGGTTCTAGTAAACTTAAAGCTAGATCTTTAATAAATAAGCGACGCTGCAATCCATTCGAGTTTTGAGAGCACCACAAGACTTGAGCATTAACAGAGGCAATATTCAGCAATGTAAAGAATAAGGAGAGTGTCCAATCATTTGTGTGTTGCATTGTAGTGTAGTAATTCATGAGAACATCCACTACTCCTACGGCAGACTGATTCTTCTTATACACCGATACAACTGTAGTGTGATTTATATGACCTTTCCTGTAATATCTAGGCTCGTTAGTCAATACATTAACTGATTTCCCTTCAGTATTGACATAAGATGTCAGTGATACTTCATGATCAATAAATCCAGACATAAATGTCCGACATTTCCTGTATTGAGATAGGAATAGTGGCGGAATCATATCATTGTTTGGGTGCAAGGCCGCAATAGAATACAACTGGTACTCATTTTTAAGGCTATCCATCAATGAGGGAGATGTGAACCAACTATCCATAACAATAGATCTGCCAGTTCCAGCTAAATGCTGAACCAACTTTTTCGTTATCTCTTCCGGGCCAAAATAAGGATCAGTAATGACGTCTAAATTGCTCATATAGAAAGTGGATGAATCAACTAGCAATACCATCTTTATGCCCCGCTTCAGCGGCTTCTTATCAATATCGTATCGAAATGGGCAAGGTCCGTAAACTGGCACGATGATCTCATCAATAACCGCGACATTCTCGATGTCGTGAGATGTTCTGCAATTCATTGCGAAGATTTCGAATACTTTACGCATACGCTTCATTATGTCGAACTGTATAATGCTATCGTCGTCCTCTTTATCGAAGCTCATGTTTTGAAGCAGGAATTTGAACCTTTCGTATTTCATGATATTTCTGACGCAAGGAACACCACATTCACTGTTCCAAAGGTCATTGCATTTCTGATGCGTCGGCCGCATTATGCCGTGCAGATACAGAATACCGATAAGCGTTTTAATTTCGCTGACACTGGTTGACTCCGTGAAACTTTTCCCATTTGTCACAATATTGTCATTAGTAGAAGCAACAATCAATTCTAGTAGGTCATCGGTGAATAACAACTGCCACGCATTTTTGGGTCGTGAACAATGTTTACGAACTTCTGATTTGCGTTTCCTAAGTTGGAAAGCTTCTTTGACTCTGGCATTATTTACAGAAGTTGATAGTTTTGGAACTTTTGATATAACTTTTTTATTTTTGCATATGTATCCGCTTTTGCAATCAACGTAATCATCATCAATTTCTGGTTGGAGTTCGGCTTCTGTGTCTGAGTCATGATCAGAATGTTGCAAAACATCACACTCTTCCTTTGTCTGCAGAGAGTCAATCACCTCATTGTCTTGAACCATGTCCAAAATTGCATGGACCCGATGCCAATCCATTCGCGGGTCCACACATTTCTGTGGATGAAATTAATTCAATTGAACTATTCTCGCATGGGTATTCTTCACACAGATAATTGGCCACAACATTGCATATCAAATCACTAAGATTTAAAAACATAAACCAACAATTTATTAAAATCTATAACATAAAACTAAAGTTTGGAATGTTGAAGTGTCATATTAAATGAGAGTATTTGATACAAAACAAGCCTTGTTACATTCAATGATAAACTATATTGGGCATGTAATCTGTACCTTATCACTTCTTGGTGTGAGCCCCAACGAAGCCAAGATTGGGGGACCTTCAGGTTGTACTTTGTTTGAGAAGCCAGCATTCTGAAATATTATACAAAATCATTACTTTATGTAAATAAAAATAAGTTAACTTATGGTTAAAAAGTTTGAATTAGTGAATTCAAGTGTGTTAGGTAAAAACAAAGTAATGAGACCAAATTAAGTACATCATTTTCGATTACATCAACAGTAAGTGAATGTAAGAAAAGTCAGGGACTTGTGTGCAAGGTATTATGGACTGGACTTAACACACCGCAATGTTTTAATATTACATAAAAACCTGAATGTCATATTGATGAGTGGAGGTTATTTATTGAATGGAAGTGTGGAACAGCAGGACAACTCTAGAAAAACCTAACTGTACAACAAGTAATCAGTCCCATAAACTGAGCCATACAAGGAAAACATGCAATAATGGTTAAAATTTCATACTGGACTTATCATAAACACACAGCATTCATAGCTGGCTCATTATCACTTCACACAAGTTCCCTGTGTGTAATTTACTTGACAACTGTTCACATGTCCTTGACACCAATGTGTAGCAATGTCTTAGGACATGTTGACCTGACCAGAAGTGCCCATAAACTTCTACTGCATAACTCTACTACATAACAGCATACCATACTAACTACTTTACTGACTCATACATACCTCAATGACAGGATATGAGCCATCAATGACCACTCCATCATCATAAGCCCCATCAGATAGTGGTTCACTTTTTATTTTCACCTGAAAATACATATTTCCACCATATAAACAACAGTCACCTAATGCTAACTGACAGTTCCAAGCTTAAATACCAAGAAAGATAAACCCACCTCTTCTAGTTGGCTGCCATCTTTTAGAGACTGTAGTTTGTTTTGTGTCCTTTCACAAACATTTTTAAAAACATGCCAGTTATTGACATTGTCCATGCATTTCCTGCAGACATTAGTGGGCAGGTCGTCATTTTCGTTTATCTGAAAAAACAATCATACGTAATCATCGTACGGTGGGCAAATAGGCGCTCTCCACGACGCGCTCGTTTCATCAGAACGAACGAGGCGAAACCGCGCCTCGTGTATAGATAGCTACGGCGAGGAGAAACTAAGTAGGTAGGCGTAGGTATAGCCGAGCGCCGACGAGCGGCTACTCCTCGACCGAATAAGTAGAAGCGAGTCGAGTGGCAGCCAGCGAGCCCCTCGAGGGTTAGCGCTCGATATACGCACACAAGTATAGCGTACTCACGCCGACAGCGACGCTCGACCCGTCCGAGGGACGAGCTGCAGGCTGGTCTCGTCCAATAAATCAATACGCCCGACGGCCAAGCCAACGCGACCCAAACCTAGCGATACGCAGCCCCCTCCCGATATGACCCCCGGGAATAATGCCAACCCGACCCTCATGATATGCGCCATTCCTCGCCGGCTGCACGGAATGCGACGCGACGCGGCCACGAGCCGAGCGATAGCCGTGGTACGTTACAAAATGGTGGACGATCTTACGACATCTCCACCTAAACGCGCTGCCTGTCATTGCTCGAACCGAGGCGGATGACGAGTTCTCACGTATGCCGAGGGTCTACTTTCACTCAAAACTTCACTGTATCACTTATTTTACACATTACGTACCTGTACGGACACACAATCCTTGATTTTCAAAGCGAGGACGGGAGGTTCCGAGTCATCCGAACTGGTGGTAGGAAAAATCGGCAGTAATTCGCCTCGAGATGACAAGCACAGTCTACAAACACGATCATAGTTCACATTCATTGTAAATAAACGATATTTTGAAGGTATTACACCTTCCACAATCTTTACAAAAGGGACGCCATGTCACCACAAGCACTTCAACACAAAGCACTGCACATCGTTCTTGCTAGAGCACGAAAGCGGCTGATGATGAGGATGAGAAGTCGATAGGTTCGGTCGGGACGGCTGGTTCGAGTCGGCGACCACCTGTCGTTCTGCGCATGTGCGCGTAAAATGGCGGCAGGGCGGCCAACATAACAAACACAAAATGTAGTTTATCTCAGAGTTCACAAACCTTTTAACTGAATTCATATTTTAGTGTTAATGTTATTTACTGCATTTAACAATGTATTTTAATGTATATCGCCTGGGTAAAATGACAATTTTGTGTATTTTTAGGCGTATCTCGCCGTTCAATGTTGTTTTAATTACCATGTAATACTAACATCGGTTTTATACTTTGATAAAGAATACAAAGTGTTAAACTGAATTGATAGGGATCACTTTAATAATTAAATTTTTAAAAAACAATGTCAAAATATATGATTTAACAAATAATAGGTACTCCGTGTCTGTGTCTGTTGTCAGAACACTAAAAACATTATTCACCTTATTTTGAAGTTCAATTTGACGAAATTTCTTAACATGTGTCCTCGTTGGATATTCGAATTTCCATCAAACGTTTTATAAACTACACATCTAATTATTTGCTTAAGAATAAGTAATTATTTAATGTAATAATATTAAAACAGCACGTTAAACTACTCGTGCCAAATTGTTTGTGATCTCTGGATCGTGTAACAAAAGTAGTTCCATCTCTTTTTAGACCAGTGAGTCAAGGCGGCAGATTCAAACTTCGGATAACTTCGCTCTAATTTGTAATGGCGGGATATTACAAAACTCTGACTTTTGTTTGTTTTTATTTTATTATCTTCGTTTCTGAAAAATATTGTTTTGTAGGTACACACGATGAACAATACAATTTATAAGCGTTTAAACTCACCTAATTACAAGATGAAATGAAGCTGATGATGAAATAAAACTTAAATGCCCAAGTTGTCGTAAAAACAAGGTAGTGCCAACTTTATGGGTGCCTATTAAAACCAAACAGAATAGAAAGAAATTAGTTTGGTTCATTCACGGAAAGGTGGGGAGAACAAAATTATGAATGAAAACGTAAATGCTTGTTTACTATAGGTATTAATAGGTATTACGTCAAAATATTATAGGAAAAGAGTTCAAAATTGGGTCGTTGGCCCAAAAAGTCGTGCATTTTTTTTGTTATGATGTCATTCTGTAGGTAAAAATATATTCTTTTTAAACGAGTTATTGTATATTCCAATAGTGAGTTTTTTTGACACACAAAACAAACCTATTCTGTATTCTTTCTCTGTGAGCCAAGCCTATGGGTAAGCAGGTAGACCTAGTTGAGCACATAATTTGTGCTTACCTACGTGGTTTGTGCATATTAAAGTTTGAGGTTCATTTTTGCAGCCCGCGCTATACGCGAACACGTAGGTAAGTAGGTAGGTACTATTTACCGTTTATCTTCTGAATGAAGGATAATAGATGCGTGCGCTGCGGAACTTACTGAATCTCAAACCCTTTTCGAGGGGCAGTTGTCGCGCCGTGACGATGTGCCTGAGCCGGTCGACCGACTACGCAGTGACTAGTAACCATGTTTATAGGTCGGCAGGTATCCCAAATGAAGAGCTGCATAGTGACTGGTAGATATAAAAAACATTGTTAAAACACACTTACAACAAAAAAAAAACACTACAAAGTCGGTTGTTTTTTAGTTGTAAACATTATCATTATAAACTAAGTGCAAAAAAATCGTATTAGTGAAGCTAACTCAAAAGCTACCCACGCAAAGTTAATAAAATTTATATAGGACCACCCCTGAGGCAAACCATAGATATTATATAGACCCATTAAAAAAAAAAAATGCAAATCGGCTTTAATAAAAGCGGAGTTCTGAGGTCATCATCTGCCTAGCCTTTCCAAACTATGTTAGGGTCGGCTTCCAGTCTCACCGGATGCAGCTGAATACCAATATTTCACATGAAGCGACTGCACTGACCTCCACAACGTAGTTACTGGGTAATACGATACCCCTTGGTACGAGTGGTTGTCAGACTTAAGGGCTTCTGACGACCCATAACGAGGGCCAAAGATCCACGAATGACAGCCGGGACCAACGGCTTAACGTGCTTTGAAACAAGGTAAAACGGAGTTCTAAAAAAAAAACAACCGAATTGAGAACCTCCTCCTTTTTACATACCCATGTATTATTATTGCTCGAAGCCCTACATAAATAGGTAAGTAGGTACTTATTTTCAAACTGTGTCCCCAAGTGCCTGGACATACCTACTTGCATAATTCCTACATTGTTTATTATGTAAGCAAGAAAGTTGGATGGACGTTCCCTTCACTCAAGTCACAAGTCGTTGCGTCCAAATTACAGATCCGGTTTTGATAAATAGGGTGTCGTTGTCGTTCCTATTCACTGGGGTTCTGTAGGTGCACGTCTTGGGGTCTATTATTCCCCTTCGAGCGCCCTTTGTAGCGAAACTAATGTAATGATAGGTATTTTATTATTAATTGTTGGCATAGCTTCCGTTTGAGAGTAAACTAATATTTACACAGCTGGGACAGAGACAGGCCTTCTCTCTATGAGCGGGAATGAGCAGTGCCGGATTAAGACTACTAGATGTCCTAAGCAGTTCACGCCTGTGGGCCACCCTGTCCACTAGTAAACTAGTACCTACCAATCTATATTAACGTATTTATTACAACGAGATAGATCATTAGGTAAATACGTTCCTTAGAATATGTACGCAAGCATGTTTTGTTTTTATTTATTGAAATGCGACTTGCGACTTTTACGGGAATTAAGTTCAATATTTTTAGCATATCTACCTCTATATACAGGCCCTGTATTACAGAGTGACTTGTAATTTGTCTTATTTCTTCCAGGACGTGATAGTTACTGATAGTGTTAGTCAATTAACTATCACTAAATTAGTAAAATTTTTAGATAAATAGTACAGACGCACATCAAGCTACCCGAAACTGTCAAATTGTCTCAGATCAACCTTGTACCTAATTCTGTAGCGATAAAGTTGAAAATCTATTAAAGAAAATTGACAGATTGTAGTAGCTTGATGTGCTGGCGTTTGTACCTAACAAAGTTCATCATCGTTATGATTCTTAAAAATTATTTATAAACTTCTTTTTATTTTTAACTGTATCATGGAATTTTTTGGTTTCATCGAATGATTTGTTAAATTATGAGGTGCCCAATGAAATAGCAGCGAAGGCCAGTCGATTTGCGAGTTAAGAGTGATATTTTAGTAACGAATTCTGGGAAATTTTCAAAAATACTAAAACATTTAGTTTTCTCGAGTCCCATGAAATTTTACCTAGGCTCTGTTGCAAATGGGTCCCTCTATCACGTCCTGCGAGGAATACATCAAAGTACAAGTCACCCTGTATAATATTGATAAAGGATCGAGCCTTTCCAACGTCAACGCAACATCTCCCGCCCACAAAACGGTTTTCAAACAGCCTTGCTTTTCTTGAGCTAGCAAATATTTTTTCGGTTCTGTTTATGGTGCCCCCGACACGTGATGCCCTAAGCAATTGCTTAATTTGCTTAGGGGCTAATCCGGAACTGGGAATGAGCCGTAATCCATTCCCAATTCCGGATTAACTCCTAAGCGGGCCCAGTGCGGGTCGGTAGATGTTCCAAATTTTGGTCTTACGACATGCCACTTTCCTCACGATGTTTTCCTTCACTGTTTTTGAGAGCGATAATGATGAAATAAACTACACAAAGTAAAGCGCCTGTCTGGGTCCGAGCCCACGCCCTACACTTCGTAAGTCCCGGCCGGTACCACTGGGCCAGCACTTCTCTTGCATTCATTTATTTATTTTATAACGCATGCCGCTTCGTATCCTGCCGTGGGTAATGGATGTAAGGTCATCACAGACACCCCTTCTTTTTTATACAGTTACGCCTGTACCTACATATACTTACTACACTACCTACTACTTTTGCTTTCCTTTGCCTCGCCGGCGCCGCCTCGCTGCCTCCCTGGTGTTTGTGGTTGTTCCTTTCACCAACTTCCAAGTCATTATAGTCTGTGGTAGTGCCTTTCTTACGTCATGTCACATCGAAAGCTCGCTACTCGAACTTGGCACGGACAATCCAACCAACTCTTTGTTTAAATAACTTTTTGCTTCGGGGTTGAAAAGTCATCAGTAACATAGGTATTATGATACTAGGGATGATATTAGGGTGCTGTATAGTATATACAAACCACAAACACACTACAAATCTATTTACAAAATAAAATTATTCATCAGCGCCCTAATTGCGTAACACATTATCAATCTGAATCTGAAGATAATTGCTAATCCATTGTCGCAATGTTCGAAAAATTTGTCTGCTCAACGTACATAGCGCAATGAATGTTGTTGAAATGTCAAAATGAAATCCATTGCTACTGATAGTGTCTTAGGCAATTACCCCGCAGTATAAGCTGTGCAACTCCGTATTACGCCAGAGGGCAGCTCAATGTAAAAGTATTACCACCAACATGCGATCGTTTGTACCTATACCTACCTAAAATAATATCAGTAGCTTACGACTATACTGGTTGTTATTAAATAGGCCTCCGAATAGCACCAATAAAGGCCTACAAGGATGTAATCAGTCAAGCTTTTGAGGCCTCTGATAGGGCAGTTATACAGACTGGTGACGCGTGACGTATTATGACGTGTTACTGCCATCAGGATTGCAGTGTAAAAGAGAGACGGAGCTATACGTGACCGATAGCACCATCCCTTTTTCGGATTGGAATCACAATGGTTAATACTTCATCATATCCTGCAGGCAAATGCATTGTTGCCTCCGTTGCACTAGGTAGATATAGGTGATTTTTCTGCAACTATTGTCTACCGTAGGGAAGTCCTAGGGCATAATTGGGCAAAATTCACTGATCGCACTTCTGACTTTGCTAAGTTAGCGTCGGGGTTTGATATTTCAATTTACCCATTTCCATGCACTTTTGAGCTGTCAAGGAGGCGGACAGTCAAAAATATGAAGCTGGTTGCCCATTCCGAAGAGTAGTAGAGGACCTACGGAGAAACGCCATGGACACTCTTTTAAATTAGGTATATTAATGACTGGTAGTTCCAGAGATTCGCGCGTTAAAACAAACCAACAAACAATCTATTCAGCGTTATTATTAGTATAGATAGATAATATATGTAGAGATTAAGTTGATTATATTCATAAAGTTTGCACACATTCGTTTATACGAATAGCAACATTATTCCTGTAACTATACGGTTCATTTTCATATGAAACGGCAGCTTTAACTAGAAATGTCGAAGTACTCTCTATGAGTCATTGAGTCTGTTGGGGAACTTGATTATTTAAACTATTAATTATAAATGAAAAATGCAGATTGGATGCAAAAACTGTGTGCTTCATTTAATGTATTCTAGTAGATAGTTTATTTTGTATTCTAGTGATTAATGACGTTAGTGACATTGACACTAATGTTGTGTTGCCAACAGTCTAGCCCTAACTGACTCTGGTCTCTGGTAGTAGGAGGCAGTGCATCAATGAGTATGCTGAATGAGTAATATGACGAATAAGTAGACCGGTAACAAAGGTAAATAAAGCACACATTAATTAATTGGATTTATTTATTATTTTCAGCACAAGCAACATTCAACGCCACACAACATTTAAACATAATTTGAAACGACAATAGAATATTATACAATACTTTACAAGTAAATATATTAGTTTTTTATTCATTGTGTTTGTCATCATCCATTAAATATTATACATCATAGTATCAGTGTGAAGAAATAGATACAATTAATTTAGCAGAAACGATTATCACTATAGTTTTGTGGCCGTAACAAATAGGAAAACGTTAGTATCTAATTTATATTCAGTTTCAAAACAAAAAAAATACTTTTTGTCAGTTTAGAGAACAGTAAATTATAAAAGCCTTTTCAGGGGCAGAATAGAACGCAGTGCGAAACGTGACACCCTACGCGGTGGAGAAACCTACTTCAAGCCTACAGCCCATCACAGTCCAAATCACAGTGACCTTATTATACTTGAAATAAGGTTGCTGTTGGGTTACTGCAACTGACATTTATTTTTTAATGAGCCTGTGTTGTCCCACTGCTTGGCAAAGGGCTCCCTTCCCTCTCTCCACTTTTCCCGGTCTACTACGATTGTGGGCTAATCCTTTAAGAAGGAGTCCAGCTCATCCCGCCATCGCTTTCTGGGCCTGCCGCGCGGTCGTTTCCTGCCATTTGCATGCTGCTCCGACATGCGAAAGATGTGGCCAACATCTGCCACTGACAAGTCTGTCAAAACCATTCTGATCTTTATTCTCGTGACAATAAGGTTGCTGTTAGGTTGCTCCTGTTACAGGTAAAATAACTGTGTTCGGACTGTAAAAAGACTTGCGAAGTTACAACAAAGACTTTTTGTGTCATTAAAAAGTCCAAATGTGCGAAGATATCTACTAACTAACGGCCGAACCCAATAACCTATTGACAGATCGCTACTGATGTTAGCCAGTACAAATTATAACTGCCAGTACTGTAATACAATAATAGATCGCTACTGATATAGATTATTGAGATATGTTTTTCTACCTCCATTATGCCCAAACTGGTGATAACAAAAAACAACAAAAACATAAAATAATATATAGTAGGTAGCCAAATAAACTTAGGTGTACAGGCAAAAATATTAATCTTTCCACTTGGCACACTGCCGATATTCATTTTTATATTGTACGTAATAACTTTTTAAGCTCACGGCATAGCTACTTAAGTAGAGAGTGATGTCAAGAATTAACTACCCACCACACTCGTAAAATTGTCTAACAATAGCTTGCAAGCAAAAAATAGCTAATATACAAAATAGCTTGTTCCACTGTTCGTCACGAGCACTAATATGTCAACAGTTGGAAACATTCAATAGCGATTTTTGCGTGAAATAACGAAAACAACAATGAAATATGACGCATTGCAAAAACCTATGGGTTCGAAAATATTATGTTCGTAGCAACATAAAATGTCATCAAAAATCGAACAAAGCCAAGTATATACATACTTAAGCTCGCACGAGTAGGTACTTCAAGATTCAAAAGCGATTTTCTCATGAAGTATAATTTTTATAGTGCTAAGAACAGCTTACTCTTTACGAAACCATTTATGAAATAGGTATTTTCTTAAAGTTGGCATTTCTATTTCACGTGAAAAACGTTAAAAGGCATCTTCTGGGTACGCTCGATCCATCATAGACCTCATCCATCGCTTTCCATCAGGCGTGATCGAGGTCAAGAGTGGGCCCATTCAGCAATAAAGAAATAAAAAAACTCTTCTGAATTTTGCAGACCTGGAAGGTATTTATGCTCGTGGTGTTACATAAAAGCTTCCGCTTTTTGGCTTCTCGCAAGCCGGGCTTTCAGCTTCATCGCACTACGTTCAATATTCTCTTTTATGTAAGTAAGAACAAGATTATACTCCTTTGACATAATAATAAGAAAGATTACTATATTTTCCTCTTAATGTAATATCTGTAAGCAATGAATATATCATAGAATATGTACCTACACAATCCGTTCACAGGTAATTTTACCTCTGATTTTACATCACTGTCCAATTCACAGTGAACTTTATTCTCATTCAAATAAGGTTGCTGTTGTGTTGCTGTCATTGTCTACCCAATTCACAAATCTATCAAATTCATTGTAATCTCTATTCTCGTTACAATAAGGTTGATGTTAGGTTGCTGCTGTCAGAGGTTAACTGTGAATGGACTGTACATAACTGATTTTCGTTCGTATTGCGCACAAAAAAAAAAAAAAACTTCGATACGAGATAGATTCTCTTTGAGTAATTTTCTTCGATATGTTATTTTGTAATGCCCTATATATAATTAACACACATTAATATATACATATATTTGAATATATCAGTTATCACAGGGATAAGGGTTTGTCACTTATTTTCTACAATAAAATACATATTTGTACCTAATTTAACGGCTGTCATTCGTAGATATTTGACAGTCGTTATGTACCCATAACATTGTTTTTTTAACTTCTGAATACCTTCAGAAGTTAAAAAAATCTGACAACCAGCCTTACCAAGGGGTTTGTGACAAACAACCAACATTGTGGAGGTCAAATAAGAAGTCGCTCCTTGTTAAATACACTGGTATTCAGCTGCATCTGGTGAGACTGGAAGCCGACCCTAACGTAGTTGGAAAAGGCTAGGTAGATTGATGTGACGTGTGTAGTTTTAGAACTCAGGGAAGTTCTAATAAGCCATCATGTAGGTGTTCATATAATTTAATGCATGAGTTTAAAACGAATATGTTTGAAAGACTACAATATCAATACTATGATTACGTGTACAAGTGCCTATAGGCTCCGTTTAGGAGTGTTTCAAGTAACCCAAAACGGCCATTTTGTGAGCAATCAATGAGTATAGTCCCTATGAAAATTTGGCCAATTGCCATTGACAATATTTATTTTGTAGATGTTGGTAACATCTTCCCTCAATAAGAAATCCTCAAGAACATTATCAGCTATCAGCCATTATGGATGTTTATCCTACAAAACTTATGTTGACATGAGCACACGGTGAGTTGAAACCGCCTGGTCTATTTTCCGTGAGAAAATATGCAGTTGCCACACTAGGTTGATTTTCTATTCTCGGAAACAATACGTGTTCCAACTGTTTCAAATATAAACCATACGGTATCTTAGTAATCGATTAGGTATACAACTACCATTGTAAATATTTTCCAATAAATATATTATATCAAAGTACATTTTAAAAGCGTTTTCATTATAATTTAAAATAAACTAAACATTTAGTTCAAACTTCATTAGGAATAAGAAAACAAAGCAGACATTCTTGAATGTTTTCATGTTAACAGTCAAGAGCAGTTTTTCGGAATAAAACAGGGAAGTTAGGAAAGGAATTATACAGTTTGGTGTTTAAGTTACACCTTTATTTATACATAATTAATCTATAAACAATAAGTACCTTATCAAAATTACAATAGAAGTCGGTACTTTATATACTATAATAAGATCAATTTATCTTTGTCACATCGTAGAACTGTCCAATGCATGCAATATTTTCAGCTTTAAAAAATCATATTTTAGCGCACACTCACTTTTATA
Source organism: Apamea epomidion (assembly GCA_947507525.1). Taxonomy (NCBI): domain Eukaryota; kingdom Metazoa; phylum Arthropoda; class Insecta; order Lepidoptera; family Noctuidae; genus Apamea; species Apamea epomidion. The sequence continues at coordinate 6,735,199 of OX382234.1, forward strand.
TGTCTTATCAACACCGCATTAACTTAACAACTGACAAAATTAAAAGTTCACGAACTTTTGGTCCACATTCTGAATTTGAATTTGCCGCGAAATTACGAACATGGCGGACACGAAGACCGTTGTTCCTGTGTTGGCTGCGCGCGCACCGCCAGCCTCGAGGGGTCGACGGGGTTCGCTTTCGCTACTAGAGAGCGTGCCACATGGGCAAAGGCAGCTTCGACATTCAGTCCGGTTTTGGCTGATGTCTCCATAAACGACACTTGGTATTCTCTCGCTAAGCGTTGTCCTTCCTCCCGCCGCACCGCCCTCTCTAGGCCGCTGTCGGATTTGTTACCTGCAAGCACAATGTTACTCAACCTTCGTGTCCATTCATGTGACCTTGTTCAAAATTGAGGGGACTAGGTACCGTATTATTGGTGACGGTTGTGGCCATAGAAATGTAAAAAACAGGTTGTGGCAGTTTCTCTGTAGATATTACCACAGGAATGGCAGTTAAGTTTTTTTTTACGTTGTTTTAGGTATTCATCGGCCTGGGTATTTTACGTTAGATCTTCATGCAATCCGATTAATGTTAAAACTGTTGTCTTATAAGTATTTGGCTAGCTGCACAGTCAGCGACAGCGTGTAATACCTACTGGAAGCCTTTAATTAAACTGTGAAAAGGCAACTATAATGAAATTCTGGAGCTTTCCCTCGATAGAAAGAAGGCACAGAAATAATAAAATATTGATAAAATCACCTAATAACATGATGACCACGTCGTCCTGCGCATACTCGCGGATCTCGCCGAGCCACGCCCGAATGTTGTCGAAGCTGATCTTGTTGGTCACGTCGTACAGGAGCAGTAGGGCTGGTGGACACAAGCATAAGTAGGTGTATATGATTATTTGAGATAAAAGAGATTGGAAGATGTTGCACTTGAAGGTACGTAGAAAGCATGTATATAGAATATTTTAATTCATTCTTAGGGCCGATCCATAAATGACACGTGCGAGTCGTTGACGTTGTCACAGTCGGTCGTATTTGTGAGACTCCATTGGTGTGACGTCACATATTTTGCAATGCTAAATTAAACCTTATAATAACATAGATAGAGTTGGTAATATTTAGTTTTTCGTTACAGTTAAGGTAGTTTACTGTAACGAAAAACTAAATATTATGCACTTTAGATTTATACGTGTGCCGTCACGAAGCTTATGATCCCCCCCCTTTTTTTTCGCAAAACGACACACTGTTCATCATTTTAGTCTAAGAAAGAAGTCCACTTGCTGATCACATAGGCGTCTTTGTGACGTACGGCGTATCTATTTATTTTTAAATGGCACTATGCAATAAATGCAGATGCAGCACAATGACGAGCAGGTGCTCCAACTGTGTAAAATATTCTTAGGTTGGTACACCTAGAGACAGACACAGACCAATATGGAAGGATCGATGCATTTTTTCTTATTTTATTTAAAAAATATGTGGCATCAACATCTGTGATCAATTCTTTCAGAAAAAAAAACTCAACTTCATGAGTTTGGGTTTGTTTTGTTTCTATCTTACCCTGTATTTAGTTTTAACCAGTGGCGTAGCTCTTCCTAATGGGGCCCTGTATCAAATTTTTTTGGGGCACTTTTTACCCAACTGTGAAGCTACAGAGGGTATTGTTTTTCCAAAATAAAGAATATAGCATACTGACTTAGAAGGTGAGGGGCTCGTGGCTAAGTAATAACAGCCGCACGAGTCGATTGAAGGTTAAACTACGCTTGCCGCGGTAGGCCCGTGGATGGGCGACCATCTTAACATACCGAGACCCCTCCTTGTCTCGGAAAGCACGTTAAGCCGTTGGTCCCGGCTGTCATTCGTGGACCTTTGACAGTCGTTACAGGTCGTCAGAAGCCCGAAACTCTGACACCCAGTTTTACCAAGGGACATAGTATTACCCAGTAACTGGGTTGTGATAGTCAGATAGCCAGTTACTCCGGAGGTAAAATACTGGAATGCCAGTATTTTCAGTAGGTTCGATTCCCGGGTCGGACAAAGTGTTATTGGGTCTCCAATAACACTTTGTCCGACCCGGGAATCGAGCCTAGGACCTCATGCTCAGCACTCAGCAGTAGCGCTTGCGACCGCTAGACCAATGAGGCAGGCACAATTTTCCTCCATACTTCTCTATTAGTCGTCATCTCGGTACTCACCCCCTTTTTAAACATATTTTAAACCAATTTACAGAAATAAATATCATTTATCAACAAGAATTTTAGGTTCTGGATATTATTTTAAAAATGTTTGCTAATATACGTCCCTTCGGGGGCCTGTAGCTTAGGGGCCCCGTATCGTTGATACGGGTGATACAGCGGTAGCTACGCCCCTGGTTTTAACATCTGTATAATAGTGTCGTTAAAAACCTATTAGTGGTGTCGATTAGGTACATTGAATTTATATCGTTGACAGACCATAAAATATTTCCAAGGGTAGGGTCCAGGTTCTTATGGGCTAACCATAAAGACAAGTAGATATTGAACCTCTTTTATCTTTTCGCGGTACGGACCGAGTGCAGTAGCACCTACTCAGGTACTAAGCTATAAGAACACACCACTAGGTTAGGTACTTGGGCCGTGATGATGTAAGATATACTCAAGTCTGCTATCTAAGAATAAGCTGCTGCTGTATAAGAATGTTTGTTTGCACATAATTTTCACATTGTCGCACAGCACGGTACCGATTTTTACAACCTTTCATAATATATTTTTACCAGGCTCGCCTTCTTGAGCCGGTTCTCTTCATCATTATCATACTTTTAATATATCCAAAGGCAAATAAAATTCAACAGACTCACACAGTCGTCTACGCGACACAAAAATAGAGGCCTACCATGAATCAATTAGGAACAGGCCCGTTAAGGACACCAGACTGTAAGTTAATGACATGATGTGGCTATGACTGGTTGAGTATGGCCCAATTTAGTTAGGTACCACGTGTGCGAATGCGTGATCCGGTTTGCCGTCTCAGGAACGGGTCGAGGCCAAGCCTTGGCAGTTTCTATGCCCCTGTCATACACGTAATTAGGTAGGTATCTAGATGGCTAAGTAGCTTCATACATAACAATAACTTAGGATGAAAATTTTACAATAGGTACTATAGGTAGGTTAGGTTAGGCTACATTATGTATAGGGAAATTGAGTTTTATTGCCGTAAGTGTACAAAACATAGAAACGAAATCCTCTTGACATTAATTTCACATTCATATTGTGCATAAAATTCTCAGAAGTCGGTGCCGTCACACCATGTGGAAGATATCAGCGGTTCAAGAGGTGAATAGACATTCTTTTCACCTCTGGAACCGCTGATAACTTCCATCTGGCGTGACGACACCGACTGCAAACTTTTGCCGATAGATGGCGTTACTCGTTACGAATCGACAGGATAGAATAACGAAAAAAAATTGAAAAAACAAAGGAAGCCAATTTTAAAATATCTAACTGTTACATAGCTACACAATTGAATTACTTAAAATATATTACCATGTGCGTCCCTGTAGTATGCATGTGTTACGCTACGGAAGCGCTCTTGCCCAGCAGTGTCCCAAATCTGAAGCTTCACCTTGATGCCGTCGACAGTCACTACCTTATTCTGCGAACAGATGGCGTTAGTTGTACTAAATGGCGTGTGCATTTTGTGAATAGTTGCAAGTAGAAGATCGCATCTTGCCGATGTTCTACTTGTAATTATTCATAAAATATTTTTTTGGATGTAATAAAACATTGAGAAATAAAGAAAATATGCCACAAACCTAACAAGATCAACAACATTTGGATTGAACTTTTTTAAACTTAGGTAAATATTTCAAAACTGTTTGATTAGGTAAGTACATAAGTACCTACCTAACGTTATAAAAAACATACTATTAGCCCGTTCTTAATCATAAAATAATTAAATTAAATTATTATGAGTCACTTTTTTCTCGTCGCATAAAAACTTGGACGTAAACTTGTTATTGGCTACTCAGGCACTTTTTCTAGATCACATAGACAGCTGCAATAAATCAAACTGCAAAAACCAAACAAGCAGAAAAAAAAGACCTTTGCAACAATAAATCACTCAGGCGAGCAGTCGATTCAATCACAGCTGTCATGGGCAAGGGGCGGGAACGGAAAAAGCGCGCCAAACTTCGAACACCAATAGCGTTGCGCCGAACCGGTCGCGTGCAGCCACTCACTGGCCCATTTGAACTTGGAACCCTTGACGGTCATTAATTACTTTTTTTTTGCGAGAATTAAAAATAATAATGGCATTATTAACTTTTTGCCTATTGATAGCGGAACTTTTTTGCGCTACGTTTCGTTGAATAAATCAGAATAAAACTTGATAAACCTCTTTGCTGAACATTGAAGTTGACTTTTTCTGACTTTTCTTGTTTGGAACGTTGATGAGTAGGTGGAATAAGTAATTTAATTTCGCAATTTATAATTAAAAGTTTGTCAGCACATTCAATTAACTTTTTTGCGAACAAAAAGCTTAGAATTTATTCTGGTATTTTTAATAAACACCGACATTCATGGTTTATTTTTTCTTTAAATGCCAACGGTTAGGTATGAGGACGTGTAGAGATTACAGTCGGCACGTGCTACGTGAGTCATTGTACCCGGAAATCGATGCCGACGGTGGATATGTAGTTTCCTGCGAGGAATGTGCCGTCCCGGAAGCGGACTAGCATGCAAGTCTTGCCGACGCCGCTGTCGCCGAGTAGCATTACCTGTGAAGATTACAATGTATTTTTAATGAAGATCTTCTAGAATCGCAGCATTCAAAATGAAATAATGAGTAATTTATTCAGTTCTTACAAAGTTTTCCTATCTACCTATACGGTTCGCATACTAAGTAAAAACTGCTTGTTTTAAACCCATCTCAGTCCTGACTAATAATGACACATTATTAATATAATTGTATCCCCGTACATAACTGCGTCGAACACGCATCAATAAGTTAATGCATACCAACTACATACAAATACTAAGTATTTGAACTTGAGGCGGAACCGAAATTCAAAAAACTTTTCTATATATGTCACATATATGTCACTATCTACTTATATCTCTACCCTACATCTAACATAGATAGCTACATAGGTATATAATAATATTTTTACATAGGTCCACGGTTACTAATAAATAGACATGTACAAACATCTACCATACATAAGTAGCAAGTAAATATGATTGAAATGACACGAGCAAAGTTGGCAAGGTTATGGCGGAGGCTCTTTAATTAGTTCAGTCAGTTTCGGGACTTCTAAAGCTCAGTGGCCAACAGTCCACGACAGACCACATTTAATTAGTCCTTTAAACGTAGCACGTACTTAGTTAGTAGGTACTGAAGTAGATATGGTACAGCCTCAAAAAGATGTAGATATAGAGGGTGGATGTCTAGAGGATTTAGCCTGCATGGTGTTTCCTTGCAACCTCCGCGAGTATTTTATAAGTTGATGCCCTGATGCTATAATATTAGGTAGGTATGGATTTCAAATATTAGAAATTATTAGAGACTCAGCTGGAAGAGCTGATAGAACGCGTCATCATGTAAAATAGGTAGAGGTGTAAATCGATGAAAATAGGCACTTAGATTGAATTATAGAAATAACTAAGCAGGTTAGGAACGCTATAAAAACGCATTTCATTTCGTCCATTGACGAGAATTCGTTTGTTTTTCTACTATTTGTGTTCCCAACCTAGTACTGTAGATATCAATGTGTAGCTACAATGAAATACCCAATGTGTAGTATATGTTTTATGGCTACACTTTGATACAATATTATGGATTGTAGAGAGTTAAATGAATTCCTGTCTATGTATATGTCCCAGTAAGATGGGTGATACCGTAATATAGTTATATCTTTAGGGATAATGCTGCCTAGGGATGGTGCTCGTATGCGTCTTTACTAAACTTACCTTGTGGGGACGCCAGTGACGTCACGAACCTGGCCGATTTCGGGTATAATTAGGAGATCACATTTTCGAGTGACTACCGCTAAATGTACTTTACCAAGACACCGCTACTCGGGTATATTTAGTAGCACCAGTTTAAAATCATTACTAAATATTATTTCAATAGAATAACTTGCTTGAATAATAGTGGGATTGGTGCATAGTGCAAGTATTTAGGGTGGAGAAGAACACGTGGCGGGTCTAAGTTGGTGTACAAGCAATAATAATAGTCGACGGAGCCCCGCTTCGCGGGGCCCCTATTTCTGTCTACAGGGCTTAAAGGAACCTAACACGAAGGAGATGATGGGGCTGGTTCGCTCGCTGTGCTCGCTCACTTGAGCTCCCGTCATCCCCTTCGAACTTAACCTGTCTGTCCGAGTCGGGGAGCTCCACACTTACGAGCACAAAGCGGTCCAGCACAGCCTATGGATGTCTGTGGTAATACACAGTCTGGCATTACGCGGCCGGGTATATTTATTAGTACGTAATCACGCAACGCTAGGTCCTAAATATACCAGATTATGTACTCCAACTCGGGTATATTTAGTAGCTAGAAATTTCGAAAGCCTTGTGCTAACTATACCCGACCAAAACCCTATGGGGAATTTCCACAAAGTACATTTAGTCAAGACGCTGCTCGTATCATAGTTAGGTATATTCCTAGTAAAACAATTATGAACCGCTTTCGTATATTACGGTATATAGCTATATCACAGCTTCAACCATCTTCTTACTTTGACATAATATACATTTTTTGAAGCTAACTGTACCTACTTAGTATTTCAGACTTTATGTACGAGGATCGAAATCACGATTAACTTTTAAAGAAAATAATGTAGGTAGGTAACCTAATTTCTTTCTGAAGTGTCTTTGATGTAGGCACTTAGTAATTTAGAGATAATAAACCTTAATGTAAAGCAATTACATTAGTTCTTATAACTGAAATAGCTCGAGGGTTTCCTTTAGCGAAATGGAATATTATTTCTTTTTATTCCGTCTAAGAATATTAGGTCTATACTAGAGTCGTTTCTAAGGACGTATTATATAGTTCGTAACACATAACATAAGCTCACGCTTGTATATTTCGAAGGGTTAGCCTGAGGTGTAGGTACGTATAGTACCCCCTTTTTTTTTTTTTTTTTTGAGTATGGGAAATCATCAAATGACCCCTCCCGCTCTGGGTGGAGCAGAAGGGAGTGTCAGACTCTTACTGACTAAAACCCACCCGTGTTCCTTCCCTAGCCCTTTATGTACCAGGGCAGCGGTAACCCTTTCGGACGATCCCGCTACCCCGGCAGGCTTCGGCCCTGTCGGGCCCCGTCAACTACGCTGACATCTCTTTGAGGCGCACGTGGAACACATACGCGTCGTCCGGCACGGGCCTGGTCCTGATCGGACGGAGAGCTACCCATTGCTCTCCGCCCGCAGGCCCGCGCCTACGGTGGCCGGGAGTCGTCACGCGGCTCCCGACGCCCGGAGCGTCTCCCTCGGCGGCTGAGGCGTGAGGATCTCTCCCTTGCCCATCCCACCACCTCCTTCGCTAGCATGACTGCTTCGCAGAAGGAGGTGACCGCCTCCCACTCCCTCTCGCCCCGGACCATGGCTTGCACCAGGGCCGGACGCGAGAGGTCGCCGCCGCTGCCGATCGCCTCTACGAGGACACGGCGGTGCTCTGCCCAAGCGGGGCAGACCTCCACCGTATGCTCCACCATGTCCTCTGGGCGATCCTCGCAGTGGTGACACCCGGGTGTCTCCTCCCGCCTGATGATGTGCAGGAACCTCCCGAAACATCCGTGTCCGGAGAGGACCTGCGTCAGGCGGTAGGTGAGAGCGCCGTGACGCCTCTCTAGCCACTCCTCAAAGAGGGGTCTTATCGCCGCTATCGTGGCGTGCCCTCGTATAGTACACCCTCATTTCACCAGTATGTATGGAATATTTTTTTCTTTTTATTCCCTCTAAGAATATTAGGTCTATCACACATCAAGACTCCGGTCTACTATTGAGAAATTCAGGATGCAAAACCAATAACACTTTGTCCGACTTGGGAATCGAACCCAGGATCTCTCGCTCAGCACTATCGCTTGCGACCACTAGAGCGACAAGGCAGTTCGGCTAGTTCGTATACCTACGTACATCTTCATATCAAGTCATGACGAAACCTATTAGGATAGAATACTCTTTATAATAATAATAATAACTCTTTATTATTATTATTATAAGTCTCCTAAAATTAGAAATAGACCTGTTCTGTACCTATTTCCCTAACCTTATAACACTCTAAATGAACAATATATATTTAAAAATAACCGGGTTGCACTCCGGGAGTGCCGGCAGAAGTGAAAACTTGAATATTAACGTTGTGCATTTTTGATATTTTGGAATGGTTAGGGAATAATTTTGCACGAATTGCTTTAATTATCAGTATAAAAGCACTATCATTTATGTGGTAAAATACAATATTCATTACTACTCTCCCTCCGTCTTACGTATTTCCGATTAGGTCACGTGTCCTGACGCGAGCTCCGTCTTACGAATTTTCGATCAGGTCACGTGTCCTGACGCGAGTTTAACATTTTTTACCCATCACAACAAAAGTGCACAACGCCGCTAAAGATGTTTTCACTTCAAAAAGTTTTTGTTGTACTCACTTTTCCAAAAACATCGTATTTGTCTTCTTGTTTAGAATGTTGTTCCCAGGTGTCTGTAGGAGAAGGTGGTTCACTATGAGGCATTACCCCAGCTTCTGCCTCACTCTTCTCGTCATCTTCTCTCGCTTCTGGCAGGTTCCTGGCCCATGTTGGCCTCACCCTGCCCACCACTACTCGTTTCTCCATCTGCCTATTGTTTGTGGCGTTTGGATTCCACATCTTTATGTTTGGATTTTAGGGCATCACTTAGAAAGTCTTCCTTTGTTTATTCTCTTATTTGTTTGATTAGTGTTTCGGAAAGTTTATTTTTGTATATAATCCATTTTTGATATCACTTTTTCACCACTGTTAGATTTATTTTACTTCTGTCTCAAGGACACTGAACAATGAGATTCCAGAACAATGATATTTCTATTTTCGGCAATCGTTGTTTCGTCTTCAGTTACAGAACTCTCTAGTTCCCAGCTGTTTGTTTTTGATCACAAGTTCTAAAGATAAAGAATCGTAAGACTAGATTTCATCAAGTTATTTACTTTAAGTAATTGAGTATTTTAATTAAATTAAAACTGTCTGTATAGTTTGAATCAAAGTATTAGTTTCAAGAACAAAACTAATAGAGACAGGCAGAATGACAATGTTTAAGTTTTATATAACGAAGTTAGTAACAATCTGAGTTTTAAAGCAGCACATTTAATTTTATTAGTGGAACAAGGGCTTGTTGTTGGAATTTAGAAAGACAATAGTGTTGTGGAACTTGTTACAGACGATAAACTAAGTGCTGTAAGTGTCGGAAGTTTTCTACTCAGAAAATATCAAGAAGTTTCCATTTTGTGATATTGTGTGTATATGTCCTACGTTTCCGAAAAAGCTTTTGTCGTTAAGTTTCTTTGAAGGTTTGATTTTATCTATTACTTAGAAAGCTTCTCTTATAGGTATACCTAAAAAGTTTCTCTTGCAAAAGATCTTAAACCTATTTGAGCGTTTCTATCTCTATCATTTCATATGTGCCAATTGCTACCTATAAGTATCTACCTCTTACGTTTTTTTTATTAGCCATTAATGTCCCACTGCTGGGCAAAGGCCTCCCTACTCTCTTTTCACTTTTCTCTGTCCAGAGCTGCCAAGGACCTATCTTTATTAAAGGAATCCGGTTCATCCCGCGTACCTCTTACATGTGCAAGAGATTTTATGACATTTGATTGAACCACCAATGTCAAAATTACCTACCATTTGTTATATCATGTGCACGTTTATGTAATACCTAAACGTGCTCATAAACTCATTACTCTGTCTCTTTCCCATGACATTAATCCAGTTCTGTTTACTGTTTAATCTGATGTATCCCTCTCGGGGATTCGTCAAATGTTTGCTAAACTCCTATTTGTTTAGTAGCAAACTTCAACGGGATTTGTAATATCTGTGTTAGGTATTCGTATTTGTGTTTCTCGCTTCAAGTTCATAAGATTTGTGATGATAATCTTGAAATGTTATTGGTTTAGAGTATTTCATCATTCTTCTGCCCCTATCCCAAAGTATTTGGGGTCGGCAAATGTCTATTTCTTCCATACTTCTCTATTAGTCGTAATCGCGGACTCCTTTTCTATCCAAATCATCTTTCACACAGTCCATCCATCTTTTCTCTGTTTTTTACATACTCTTATAGGTCATCCACATTTATACTCAATACTTTCCTCACGACTATTTTTAACCGACTTCAAAAAAGGAGGAGGTTCTCAATTCGACGGTATGTTTTTTTTTCTCATTAAGTGTTTAAAATTACGAACTAGAAAACAAATATTGGGGTTTACTTTACAAGGCGGTGTAGGTATAGAGGAATTTCATCTCAGAATTCGCTTTGATTTGTTTACTAGACATATCGTTTCAGAAAAAGTAGATACACACCTGCAGCTGTACACCTTTGTTTGCACTTTGGTGGTTTTATAAAATAATCTAAACGTATTTATTATTATTTAAAAGAATACAGGTTATTTTACCTTATACACGTATCGATTTCCTTCCCCATCCTTTCTTTTCATTTCCTATGCCTATTAACCCTTTTCTCCTTTAAAAATACCCTGACAATACCAAACCATTTACCTGTTCAATATGATCACTCAATCAAAATAATTTCCTAATAAGTTCTTAGAACAACCTCTTAACTTTCTACGAATTCATGTCTTACCATTCAAGAGATACGAATAATAATTTTTCAATTTCAACAAAACACTAATGGCTGGTTTCATAAAACCCCCTTCAGTTATTGTACTTAGAATATTATCCTTTATTCACCCTGTCATATAAAAGGGTAAATCCATGAATTTATAAAACGCAGTGATTTCCCGCTAACCCCTAAGCAACTACTCTAAGCTGTTTATATTCATGCAAAGCCTTTTTACTTGACGTCTTAGGGACCCGGTCCCCGATGGGCCATTAAAATTTCGCTTTATAGGGAAACCAGGATTTTACAAGGAAAATATAGTCGTGAGGTTTCATTAACTATGTATGGTTTTCTGTGTTGGGTTTGAGAAGGTATAGTTTTACTTTAAAAGTCTTCTTTTATATGTATTATGAATGAGACAAAGATATTACAACTAAAATGGACAATAAACTACTTAATTATAGCTAATTTGTAAGGAATGCAGTAGGTAGCGTTCTTTGGCCTCTGTTAATTCCTTATTTGAATTAACTTACCCACAAAATGTCGTGTTTATTTCTCATTCCCCTATTAACAACCAACTTGTTTCTTATACTTAGGTACTGTTTTTAGATCCTACTTATGAAAAGTTTGAAAAAAAGATGATAATTATAGTTTTAGTAGTTTTTTAAATTTTTGTTTTGTTTTCAACTAAACTAATATTATACGTAAAGAGAAAAAAATTGATTTTTTTGTAGATATGTTTGTTTTACGCTGTCGGGTAAAAATGCATTTATGTCAGGATATGACAAATATTAAGAGACATTTCGCCAGTTCTTCATGAAAAAGTAATTCAAATAACCCGTTGTAGTAAATACATGACATATATTTACTAAACAGCTCGTTAAGATATATTTCAATTAACAAACACTGCTGTATACCTATATGTTAATAATAAAGTTAAGCAAACAAGCTAACAAACACAAACCACAGAGTAATCAATATCACGCTTATTACTTATTTATATAAATTACTATGGAATTAATTGACTAGCTAGTTGCATATTCATATTACAAGCACTGCGCTAATCGAATCAGTGTCGACGGTTCGATCAGTGATGTGAACGATTAAACTTTATTATACCTACTAATCGTGAATCTCAACTTGACTATGGTCATAGAAATCCATCATTTATTATATACACACACACGCATACATAAACATACGCCTTCTTTCCATGGAGGTAGGAAGAAACTACTAACTAGTTTCTTCTCTTCTGTAGTTCGTCTCTCTTCTTGTGTGTGTGTAAATAGTAATTGTGTATTTCTATGACCATAGTCAAGTTGAGATTGTGTGTGTGTCCATCCTTACATACTACTTTTGCTTTGTTTACGTTCATATACCAGCATCCTAATTGCATAACACACTATCAGCAGCAATGGCTTTCCTTTTGACAGTTCAACAACATTCATTGCGTTATTTACGTGGCTGAGCAGACTAATTTTTCGAACATATGAAGCAAGGGATTAGCAATATCCTTCAAAATACCAGTAGGATTTGAAAAAATATTTTTGCATTTGATGGCCCAAATCTTGAGGAAGGCTATATGCTATTTAACATCACGCTATGACCCTTAGGAACAGAGCAAAAAGAACAAAAGTCAGAGACAACGCTATCCCTACGGGCGAGAGAATCGCGCACATACATAGTCTCGCCGTGTCATCAAATTCTCGCCGCGATGATATCGCCGTGTGTAGACACGTTCTAAGAGAGTGTCTAGAAATACGTGGCACGACGATAATATTACCGCGGTTCTCTCGCTCGTAGAGACGGCCCCTTAGTAATAGCGCGGGCAGGCGATGCAGTGCGACGGAGTGAGTCGGAGGAACAGGAAATTTCACGCAGACAAAGTCGCGGGCAGAGCTAGTTATGAATAAGGATATTTCTATGGCTAGTCAAAGAGCCCAATAAGGCTTAATTCAACGAAAGCTTTATCCAGATTCGGGCTGGCTCGTGTCCCATCACTAAGCTTAGTAACATAATGCGATGTTAGCTAATCGGCTTACCAACTCGATTTCCGTGATTCGTAATACCCTATTATCTACCTACTTATCAAGTGTAAATAACGAAATGATAATGTAATTATCATTAATCTTTATTAAGTGCTAGTTGAGTGATATGTTGCCTAACTGAGAGTTGAGAGAAAATGTTCGAAACCTTAAAAAAATAACTCTAAATTATGATTTAGAGTTATTTTTTTAAGGTTTCGAACATTTCACCTCTGCCCAACCCTTCAGGGAAACAAGGTGTGATGTTATGTATGCATAACATTTAACATAACACATTTCGCTAGTTATGTTTAAGTCCCATGTAATAGGGAGCGGGCATAGTGCCATAAACCGGCCACAAATTCAGACTCCGGTATGCTAATGAGAAATTCCAGATGGAAAAACATAATAACTCTTTGCTTGACCTGGGAATCGAACCCACCATGGGTATAAACCGTGAGTTCACGAATGTATAAAGAAGAACAAGAGAATATAAACTAGTTCAAGTGGCGGTGCTTAGGGGAGTTTATGTCCAGCAGTGGACGTCTTTCGGCTGAAATGATGACGATGAATATGTATTACATGTTTCTAGTTTTCTAGTTCTAACGATTTGGTCGACATCCTACTATTGTGTGTCTGAAGATTTAGGTACTCTATGTTTAGTTAAATGTATGTATTCAGACCACAAATGGTTGGGAATTAATGCTCCGTTGTATCTGCATGAATAGCTACAGACATGATGCGTTCCACAATGCTGGATTTGACATAAGATAATTTAGCGTTTATTGTATACAATGTGGAGACGACAATACGATATTAAATGAAAACAATGACAATACTAATTCATTGGAGTATTTTGAAACTATCAAATAAATCTTAACGTCGAAATTAATAAAGTGATTTTTTCAAACAAATTAAATAGCGGTGATATATATCTACTAACCCGCACTGAGCCCGCGTGATGGATTACGGCCCAATACCTCTCACATAGAGGAGGCCTGTGTCCCAGCAGTGGGAACGTTATATGCTGATTATGCTATTATACATAGCGGTGATGGGCTGACTAGATGTTTTGCCAATTAGCAGAAGAACAGACCGACCATAGTTTGGAATTTAATGAATCTCACTCTACAATTAAATCAGAAAATTTAACTGTACAATAAGCAAAACTGCCCTTAATACCTAGAGTAATTTTACATACAGAACACCTTTGCAGTAAAATAGCCTAGGAGTGATTCAGACCGTAAGATCAAGGGAAACTTCCTAGAACATCCCCATTTACCTACACACTTAATAGTTTCATAATTTTGAGAGAATTAATTAAAGGAAATGATCAAATTAATGGCGGATGTTATAAAAGAAAATTGGTAAGGATTGTAGTATAAGCCCTCGTATCCACATGCAATTTTTTATCGTACACTGGATTTTAAACGCACTGCTTAGCTCCGAGAATTGTAAATCCAACAATTTATTTTGCCGCGCACAGAGAGTTTAAAAATAAAGTGTGCGATAAAAATCATCGCGAAAAAAATCGTTCCTGCGTACGGAAATTTAAATTTAAATTTACACGTTTTACGATCTTACCTACAGAACGGCACGTGGAGACAAGGGAACACATGGAGGAAAAGCGTAGGGTAATAAAAGTCGTACGTATGTCATATACAACAAGATCCAGCTAATAAAAATATGAAAGTACTATGCTTCAAAATCAATTAGAAATTCAGTTTTCCAAACATTATCCACCTGAAGGACTACTCGTCATCATCACCATCATCATTCTCCTGCCCTCACAACAACTCATCGTCAACATTCTCTTACTCCTTCATCATTCATTTTCTTCATTCCTTCGCATCACATGCTCTTACTATGACAACCGTTTTCCACACAAGTTGTCAGTCACCAGTACCACTTTCAGACTTCCTCTTAAGTATGTACCCATTTCTTATTCTATCCATTCGCGCAACACTACACATCCCTCTTAGCATTCTCATTTCAGCTGCATGCAATTGTCTTTCGTTCATCCCTCGTCTGGCCCAAGATTCTGATCCCTACAAGACAGCAGGACCAGAAAGATCACTCTTAGTAGTAATAGCATAGTCAGCCTATAATGTTCCCACTGCTGGGACACAAGCCTCCTCTCTTCGAGAGAGAGGGGGTTGTAATATACCACGCGGGCCCAGTGCGGGTCGGTGGAGGTCACATGTCTTCGATTTTTTGGTTCTAGGACATGTCGGTTTCCTCATGATGTTTTTCTTCACCGTGCACCGTTTTGAGAGCAGTGTTCAGTGGGCAGTGTTGTGGGTTCAAACTTACGACCTTCAGCTCGTAAGTGGGGCCAATATTACTGCTTCAATACATTCACAGTTATATTCATCCGACATAAGCTTATTTGAAGGTTCTACCTCCACGGCTCCCCTGAACGCCCCGATTACTCTCGATCATAATTCCCGTGCCGATAGTTCGCAATATATTTACGCTTGGATAACCTCGGGATAGCCAGATTGCCAAGTATCTACATCTCATCTATTGATTGGACCCAATTATGTGCGATGGGATGCTGTGTTAACAGATCTGTTGGACGGCGTATTGTGTCTCTGGGGAACGATTATAGACTAGATCTTAACTTAACCTGATAGTAGATAACATTTATTCAAATCTATACATAGCTATGTATATATAAATACATAAAATTGAAGTATCTGTTTGTAATGTCAAAATAACAGCTTTTTTACAAAATGCATATGAAAATACGTACTGTATTGCATACAGTACTTAGAACAAAAAAACTACTTTTAAAATTTTTCGTCTTATTGTGTGTTTTTTACGGCTAAGCTCCGAAAAGGGTGGACCTATTTTGACGGGACTTTCACCGGCAGATAGCTGATGTTATAAGGAGTAACAGCTTTATTTTTATTTTAGACAAAAAAAACCGCGCAAAAATGTTAGAACCTGTGAATTCCAATATGGAGAAGTTGCGGGCAAATCTAGTTAAATATTAAATATAATAATATAGGTACGCGGTCGTACCACATGCTACCTTCCTTATATAAGGACAAAATACAAAACACTACTGAGCAGGGTCTTCATAAAAAGTTTACATAGCAATCATATTTTGGTTCCACAAAATTGAGTTTGGGGTCCAGCAGGGTAATACACGCGTAACACACTAACAATAGCGATGCCTTTCATTTTGACAGTTCAACAACATTCATTGCGTTATTTACGTTGGTAAGCAGACAAATTTTTCGAACATAAGAAGCAATAGATTATAGCTTTTTAAAAAATTCAGATTGTAATTCAAAGTGTGTTAAGCAAATAGTGTGCTGATTTCCTGAAGCTCTGCTTATACATTAGAAAGAACAGATAGATATTAAATTTATTAAATAGATAAATATTAATACTAATACATAAACATGTCTTAGTATTAATATTTAGTAAGTCTATCCAATGAATCTAGATATATAATTAAAAATCCTATCTTTATTTATTCTTGGTATTAGAAATCTGATAACTGTTATCACGAAAAGCAAAATCTCTTACTATGTAAATATGGACACAGCCATTTAATGTAATAGGTATGTAAAGATAACAGATAAATACAGTAAAGCAATATTTCAGCAAAATGTAGATAGATAAGTATACTTTATATTTTATTTGTCTGACACAGTTCGCCGGAGGCTAGAAATATTACAAAGATGATAAATTGAATTGAATACTAGCTGCGCCCCGTGGTTTCACCCGCATAAGTTTCGACCCCGTGGGAATATCGGGATAAAATGTATCCTGTATGCCAAATTTTATCCAAATCCGTAGACTAGTTTTTGCGTGAAAGAGTAACAAACATCCATCCAGCCATACAAACTTTCACGTTTATATCTAATATTAGTAGGATATGTAGCGAGCTAAATTCTTAGAAATATAATATTCACATTAAGTAGTATATTTGAGAATTTCTAGCTTTGAAAATAAAATGTATAAATAGCTTTGTGTCCTAGAAAATATGGTTTGATGAATTCACAAATACTTAATGAGAATAAGCAGGCGTCTACTTCAGCTCCAAATAAATAGTTGCTAGAAATTATTTATTAATTTAATCTTCTCCCACAATAAGATACAAAGGCGGATTTAATGCCTCAGGCATTCAATGCACCAGTCAACTAAGGCTGGTGAAGAGATAAGATGGCAGGTGCTCTCTTCAACAGGAGTTAATAATATAATAAATAAAGAAAGAAAGAAAATACATTTATTTAGCACAGACTAAAAGACACACAATAAACCAGATACATACATCAGATAAAAACAAAAAATAAAGATCAAATAGAAAGTGTAAAGTCCGATGGAAGAAATTAGTAGGAAAGTGTGCCTCATGGCTGCGCCAAAAAGGCCCAGTTCAGCAAATATGCCAGACAACTAAACAAATCAATGTCATGATAGTAGTTGATGTTATTCTTAGATGATGGGATGTAAAGACTCCTTGTTTATATTCTGTGATTCTATAAGGATAATATATTACATAACCCCACTAAACTTATCTAAGAGAAATGTACCTACTTGATGACATCAACCAATTAATCAAGCAAGCATAACGTAGTCCGCAGTAGTAGAAAAAAACTTGACATACTGACTACCGCCAAACGGGGTGAAAAGAGATGGGGTGAACCGGGCCGAAACTTTAAAAGGGATTGAAAGACACTGAAATAATTTAGTTTGTTGCCAAAAAAGGCTCTAATGTGTTTACCGTTAATTAACGATTACTTAAGTGCCCAATTGGCAACAAACTATATTAAGTATTTCAACTTTAAAATCCATTTTAAAGTTCCATCACGATTCACCCCTGCATCTCTATTCACCCCCTTTGTATGTAGCTAAAGATACAGGTTTAATGATTTCCTCACTCACAGAACTATCTTTCTTACCACATCTTTAACGGTATTCCAAGTCATCTTCCTAATAAAACTGATATGCAAATACTACACAATATTGAAGGCAAAGACGTAAGTAAGCCTTCAGCCAATTTGTCCGGATATTGAAAGGGCTCATGTACTACCTATAGGCAGTAGATTGCAAACTCGCTCCTCTATAAAATGTCTTCCTTCGTAAAGGCTATTTGAATCAAAAAGAGAAGCGAAGCTTTGTATTACTGTTGTATTGGAACTCGTGTGAGCTTGCACAAAATGACTGGGCGTATTTTATTTCTTTGTCCGAGAAACTGATAATTAATAGATACTTCTATTTGTAATGGAGCTTCTTGTACCTACAAGGAAATTCCTGCCTATTTCTGCTGGCTATCAACAATCCATACTATATAATATGTTTATATATGCAAATAATTATATTAAATTCTTTTATTTCATTATTCATACCTTTTCACGCCTTAAGCACTGAACGAATTTCGATAAAATTTGGCAAGCAGAAAGATGGCATCCTGGGGAAGGGCATAGGCTACTTTCTGTCCCAGTAGCACGTTCCTGTAGGATACTTTCCGACATCAGAAGGCAGAAGCTAGTATTTAATTTATACCGGTGTCCCTACCGACTAAGGGTTTCGTTCATAGAGGTTATTTCCAAAGTAGACCCCTTATTGTTAACTCAGTGCGTGTCACTTGTCAAAGCGCCCTCGCTTTTGTCACCTCTGCCTGTGAAACTCGAAACATATACAAAGTCGGATAAAGTTTGGACTTCGCTTGTCAAGGTGCTCATATTAATTAATTTAAGTTTAGAATCAGATACTCCACAACGATGAGTGACAGTTAGAACAGCTCGTATTTGATTATGGAGTGAAGACCTACTCTAGTTAAGTATAGTTTAGTAAGCTACCCACCGGTACACCTATTGGAAATGGATTACTGCCGCTCGAAGGCTCACTGTGAGTCAGGGGATTTCCACTGCCTAGTTAGAAAATGTTGGATTTTTCCAAGCATACATTACCTACCTTTCAAACTGGAAAACAATTATTCTGCTGGACAGCGAACAATTTTAGTGAACTAACGCAAAGTACGCAGAAGGAGGATGCACGGGCTCGCGAAAGATGGAAGGTGTGGAGGGAAGCCATTTTCCAGGAGAGAAACAGCGTAGGCTGATAAAAAAAAAACGCAAACTACTTATTAATTCAAAAGATTTTCTTTGATATTGTTAAGTCAATTTCTTTGACCAAAACCTTTAAGTATAAGAAACAAGATCAAAACAAATTGGGTCTTACGAATTCAAACTTAAGGTATAATCTAACAAATCCCTTCAACACAATTAAACTCAAATTCACCCTAAAGGTTTAATTTTATCAATAACGATTACAATATTCACCTTTTAAACACGTTTTACTCGTCTAATAAAGGACAAAAGTACGCAATCTGCGAAATTACAGGCTCCATTATTGAATTCTCAAGCGAATCTGCATATTTAATTTTACGCTTGTTATCCCAATTTCAGGATCAGCTGATTACATAGTATACTGTCGCCCCTCACCCTACGGCCTGGTTGAAGCTATACAGGGTGACAGGCACATCGACGCGCAAAATGAAACTATGAATTCAGCACATGATTCCAGACTGAAGATTAGTAACAAGTTTTCATACGTATCAAAAAAAAAAATCCGTTGTTTTATATCTACGTGGTCAAAATGTATGGAACAGCTATTTTTTTTCATAACCAACGATAAGTTTGAACGCATTCTGTGTTGAAATTTTTCAGGTTCAGACTCCTTGGTTGCACTTCGGAATCCGTGCTACCCTGTGTACAATTTGAAAACGACAATAAATAGAAACACTGACAATACTAATATTAATGCAGGGGTATCTAGAAATTACCAAATAAATCCTAACATCGAAATCATAAAGTGATTTTTTCAAAATACTAATAGTAGTGATGGCCGTCAGCCCTTCCCCAGGATGCCATTTATCTTCTTGCCAAATATCGAAATTCGTTCAGTGCTTAAGGCGTGAAAATGTATGAATAATGAAATAAAAGAATTTAAAATATTCATTTGCATGTATAAATATATTATATACTTAGTATGGATTGTCGATAGACAGCAGAAATAGGTATGGTAGTATAAGGACTTTCCTTGTAGGTACAAGAAGCTCCATTACAAATAGAAGTCTCTATTAACTATTCAGTTTCTCGGACAAAGAAATAAAATGCTCGCAATCATTTTGTGCAAGCTTACACGAGTTCCAATACAACAGTAATACAAAGCTTTGCTCCTCTTTTTGATTCAAAGCCTTTACGAAGGAAGATATTTTATAGAGGAGCGAGTCTGCAATCTACTGCTTATAGGTAGTACATGAGCCCTTTCAATATCCGGACAAATTGGTTGAAAGCTTGCTGAAGGCTTACATCTTTGTCTTCAATATTGTGTATTTGCATATCAGTTTTATTAGGAAGTTGTCTTGGAATACCGTTAAAGATGTGGTAAAAAAGTATATTTCTGTGAACGAAGAAATCTTTAAACCTGTATTTTTAGCTACCTAATGTACAGTTGTCACAGTGACTTAACTATTGGATACATTTGGTTGATTTTTTATATGCGGACAGGTTAGGGCAGGTGTCGTATTCTGGGCTTAATAAATATTGGTCCTTGGCAGCTCTGAACAGAGAAAGGTGAAAAGAGAATAGGCAGGCCTTTGCCCAGCAGTGGGACATTAATGGCTACAAAAAAATAAAATAAAAATGTAGTCTTCACCTTGTAGAAGTGTCCCTGTGTGTGTTGTAATTTTTTGCACATATGGAGCAGGTTGTGGTAGTGGGAGCTTAAAGCTTTTGGAAGTAAATTGCGAGTGTGTATGTGTGGGATAATTGAATGAAACTCAATTTGTCGAATATTGTGCCCATACCTATAGTATCTTGACATTTTTATAATTAAATTTCGTATATCGCTTGCATTTTCCGCGGGCGACAAAAATTGTTATTTTATCAATTTCGTATGTATCCGGAAAGTCAAAGAGAAACGTGTCAATTAATTTATAATGTTCAGTCCGTGTTTCTTTGCTGTTTGATCTAATTTTCATGTTTTCAGGATCTTATACTACTACTGCTGAATATGAGGTTTTCACCGTGTGGAACTGAGCTGTTTTATATACATGACTATCTATGTATATCTGCGCGGGCAAAGCCGCGGGCAAAATTTGCAAAATTAAAAAAAAAACCGGTCAAGTGCGTGTCGGGCCACGCGCAGTGTAGGGTTCCGTAGTTTTTATAACAGTCAAGTGCGGGTCGTATTCGCTGACTGATAGTTTCGTTCCATGCCCTAACTAAAAGCCAAACATGACTACCTACCTAATTTGACTTCCTATACAAATCCTCACCTCATCTGACAATTTTGCATGGAAAGTTTAATTTTTTTTTTTTTTGAAATTTGGATAAAACTTGTCAAGTTGTCATAGCCGGTGTAGGAACTGTTTTTTTTTTAAATTTATTTAGGAATGAAACAATAGCGCGATACAACTGACGCTTAGCGCCATCTATCGACATTTCTATGGAGTTGTTCGAGATTTTCGAGTCTAATACAATTGGTCGACTAGTACTCGTAAACTTGTAAAGCCCACTTCTGTGTGATAGTTTTCCTTTAAACTTCATTACATATAGGTACTACTGCCGTGACAATTTCTAACTACAACCGCTTAGTTGGTAGAGGGGGGGGGGGGGGGGCGTTAAATTGGTTCTTTAAAGCTTGATAAGTCACGAACGGTTTACTTAATCAAGAAACGGTCTTCCCAAACCCCTAATATTTTTGAAAGGCCTATCCAAAGATATCCCAGACTATGGGAGGGACGAAAAAAAATTATCATCTCCACTTTAGATGTAGGGGAGGTACCCTAAATAATTGTTTTTTTCAAAATTTTATTTTACCATTTTTTCGGCGTCATTAACGTGTATACTCATCCCAAATTACAACTTTCTAGTACCAATAGTTTTTGAGCTAAACCGCGGACAGACAGACAGACAGACGACTAGGCGAAACTATAAAGGTTCCTTGTTGACTACGAAACCCTAAAAAGTCCCACGAAAAGACAAAAAAAAAACTCCCAAAATCCCGGTCCCGCAAAATTATCCCACGGGACCATTCCTACTACCAGGATAAAAAGTATCCTATGTCATAACCCATCGAATTCTGAGCAGCCGTTAAGACGTGAAATGGTACAGTCCCGATAGACAGAGTAACTTTCGCAAAAAATAGTAAGGATGTAAGCACCACGGCAGACGCCGGCGGCGGCGGTGTCTATTTTTATAATATTGTTACGAGCTTCGGGTTCGTGACAATAAAAACTGCCGATAAAAATTACACTTTACACACTTTAATTAAACAACACTAATAACAGCTCAAACACACTAATTATAAAACACAATTGCTCTTAAGTCGCACTTGAAGATCGCTTTTGATGTATTCGCATGTATCGCTGACCCAAGACTGACTGTTCGCTTCTTTTTTTTTTTTTATAATTGGCATCTCGTAGTTGACCTTGAGAGATCGTGACTATTTAACCGGACTATCCTGTGGTTGCCTTAAGAAATCTTACAAGCCTCCAGCCAGGGCTAAAAACTAATTAAAACTAAGCGACTGCACGCTAAGGGCACCCCCTGTGGGGTACGAACCTCGGCTTAGGGCGTCGCTGGGAGAGGGCAGCAAAGGGACAGGCAGGATCGAATTGGTGACTGATCGCGGCTAATTCCGGCCTTATATAGTGCCGCAGATAGTTCCAGAACCTTCTATTGTAGAAACATCTAGAATGTTCGAGTACATACCGGTCCCTGCTGACCAGATGTCGATAGTACTAGTATCGAAATTTCTAGAAGGATCTGTTAGTTCTGTTACTCGATACTAGATGGCGCTAGTGGTAAATTAGTTCTGCTATTTGATACTAGATGGCGCTAGTGGTAACTAATGTCAACATGTACCAGGCATTAATATTGTGACACGCAACAATATTGACCAAAAAAATGACGTATAAAAGTGTCTTTAAAGGTACGTACTACCTACTTACAGGAATAAACATAATTTCATTTCATTTCATAGCAAATGGTTCGGTGTGATTATGGTCATCAAAAAAAACTTTTGTAATGTTAGGTTAAGTACACCGTTCATGATTGTTAAAAAATGAGGGTAGCCATTTAATAATTTTAATTAAAACCTTTATGGACTGGAGCGTCAAAACTAAAGGTCATATGTAACAATTCGGAGTGTCCCGGCTCAGTTTGTAAACACTGCGAAATAAAATTCTCGTACAGAATAAAATTGTTTAATTTTATTTATTAGTCTAAGCTGCAGTGTTGGGCAGCGAACCGGAAATGGTATTTTAGTTTGTTTGAAATACGGTTTAAAGGTAACTAAGTAAGTATTTTTAAACCTTTGCACAGATAAATAATAATACTTCATGATAATGTAGGCTCTTCTCATAATATGTATGTCATATCCTTGATTTCATTATTTACATATAAATTATATTTTTAAATATTAGAATATTAAAACATTTAAGAATATAAAAAATAGTAGCCCACCCGTATCGGGAACAGGGACTAAGCTACCGCTGGTCAAGGCTCCAGAGAGGAACCTCCTAACAATGCGGGCCATGTCCAGAAGTACCGCTTTCTGAATCAAGCCCTTGATCCAGCTGCCCAACGAGAGCCTTCCCAAGTGTTGGTCGAGGCTCTTAGCTATTAACCCATTGGCTGTTACGACTATCGGCACAATGATCGCTGAGTCCACATCTCACATGTCCACAACCTCGCGAGCCAAGTCAAAGATACTATGACGACTTATATTTATATTATTAATATGATTCGTAATTAATTACTCATAAAAAAATCTATTTACATTTTCTAATAACACTAGAGACTATGGTGGATCACACAATACAACGCACCACGCGACGGGTCGCAGATAATGCGCCCTCGCGCGTGGTTTTTTACACGCGCGGGGGATACTCGTATTGTTTCCGTTGACCGCGCCACGTGGCGTGGCGCATTGTAGTGTGTGATCCGCATAAATAATTACATACTAGCGAAATGTGAAAAATTACATCGTTTTAACACATTCAGTAACTAATTTTGGGTAAAATAAAAACCTCAGGTCACTGAGAGGTCATGCCAGGGTCGCGGGTTGTTTGAAAGAGTTACCATGGCCCCTGGCAAAGGCAACTGAAGGAACACGGGTGGGTTTTAGTCAGTAAAAGTCTGACATGCCTTCCCGTTCCGCCCAAAGCGGGAGAAGTTATTTGATAAATGTGTTTTGTAATGTGTGTATGTGTGTGTGCTTGTTAATGTACCTTTCGCAATGACTAATTATAGGCGGAAAGTTTTCTCAATAAGAAGTGCACTTAGTTTCAATAGGCTTCCTTGGGACCTTCATGTCGACTTGTTTTGCACCCTAAGACGGCTTTTGGCACAGTCTTTTTTCATGGATAGTTAACTTATCTACTCTTAACTTTTTATCGACATTTTTCCTAAACTAAGAGTGGAGGCTTGTTATTAGCAATTGTTCTTTATGTCATTGGTTTGTTAGTCTGTAAGCCTTCTTTAAAATATAATAAATAAATAATGATAATTTCCCACCCAAAAAAAGGCTGCTGAAAGGTTTGGTGCCTGTAATGCACAGGTTTTTATTCGAGTCATTTTGGCAGCCAGGACAAGGTAAGATTCATTAATATTTATGTAAATAGGTATCTAACGTCCGTTTATAAAATCATCATTTCACTTTTTCTCACATAAGCCCACGCACGGAAGTAAAATATCGCGGCAGGGTTTTATCGCGCCCTGGATTTTCAACTCTCGGTGTTGAGCCGAGCGTTGAGAATCCAACAGAGTGCATCCCAGCGCGTCAAAAAAACACCCTGTGGGATTTTCAACCCTCGGCGCTAAGCAGTGCGTTGAAAATCCAGTGCGCGAAAAAAAGCGCCGCGGGAAAAACGCGCCCGTGCGAACCTGGGCTGAGTATCTTCCGCAGATAACGTTATATTAGGATCAACGGATCGTTTGAATAAACTTCATAAATAAGTTATCTCAACGGAGTCATTAATGGAAGTTTATTAGATTAGCTGACGAGACTCTTGAGAATATTGGAAACCTTGATAAATCGTCGGTTTATCAAGGTTTCCTAAGGGTAAATATGAATTATGTTTATCCAAGATATACACCATCTGTGTGCCAAAGGAGGACCGACTAAATGGTTCCCACGACCAATAACAACCAAACATAATGTACTTAATTAGCTATGCATTTTAATATAGAGCAATAACTACTATGGCGGTTCATTTCAAATTGCTGTGTGAAGAAAGATATGGCGATGTTTCCTAGGACATAGGTATACCTGGACGGTGGTTAACGGAATATTTGAATAGTGAATGGGCTTAGTTTGAATATTCGCAAATGTATGCATTCCGATGATAACAAAATAATATGATACCATCGAGCTGGTCTCATGATGGACCTGGACGCTAGATATCGGAATTCTTTGGTCATCAGATAAATAGAACCGTACTTGCTGAGACACATCTAATGAGCCCACACTCGAGGGGTTTGTTAGTAGCTATTCAAGGGTTCCGTTATCTAGCGTCCAGGTCCATAACTCGATGGTACCATGTTATTGTACTTATTATTATCGGAATGCAAACATTTGAAAGTATTCAAACTTAGACCACTAGATTGAAACTTAGACCATTAGTGATTAACTATGCAAGGGTTCCGTCATTTAGCGTCCAGGTCATTCCTACAAAACGTCGCCATATCTTTTTTCACACAGCGATTTGAAATGAGCCGCCATAGTAGTTATTGTATAATAATTAAATATCTATCTAATGACATATGTGTAGTTGTTATTGGTGCCAGGACCAGCTTCCATACATATAAATCTGGAAATACAAATCCGTTCAGCCATTTTTGGTGATTCAGTAACAAACATGCAACACACTTTCATATCTAGGTAGGTATAATATTAGTATGGTTATGTAGTTATCATACTTCATTGAGTTTTTTTATTTCACTGAGCATCCAAACTCATTAAAATAAACAACTTTTATTTCACGACTTTGCAAATAAGAAATAAAATGATCTCCCATCCGATTGCTATAACTTTCTCCTGGGAATTGTAACTTTCCCTAAGATGAAAAGTCGTCATGCGAAATATATTTTTGTTATAACGAGGATGACATCGCCCTAAACTTATTTTCCTCATTAAAAATGTGCTTTTCTATCCTATAAAAAGTCGAAAGGATTTTTTTTCATGCAGTTTTAATTAAGTATGAATGTGAACATTATTTATTACATTATTACGAAGACATGTGACATCTATCAACCCGTACTGGGCCCGCGTGGCAGATTACAGCCCACTCCCTCTCGAAGAGAAGTGTCCCAGCAGTGGGAATAATATAGGTTGAATATGATGATATATGAACATTATAAGAAGAGAGACATACATACCTACTCGTATTAAAGAAAACAAACGTGTGCGGTCGAGGACCTTCATCACACAATAATATTGTCAAATACATATTGTCAATAATATTGTGAGTGTGCGGCCCGTATTTCTGTATTGTTCAATATTATTGTGGATTCCCAGAAATTCTGATTTTATCACGGCAATATCGGAGGGAGTCGGGTATTGCCAATAATATTGTCATGTGCGGGCGCGCGGCAATATTCCAATTGAGAAAAAGATTTCGAGGCTGGCTGACGTTCGACCTTGAACTTGTATTAATTAATAAAAACTATTTACGATTATAATTTGTTTTCATTTTACATCAAATTGCATTTAGATTTTTTAGAACCCTCGAAAACCATGGAAATTATTTGAGGACATGGAGGGGACATAACGCTTTTTCGTTACCTGACGATTTCTACCAGTTTACTCTTACTGCAAGCCGCGTTAAAAAAACCGTTCCAAAAATGGATAGATAGTGTGAAAACGAAATGGCTAAGTGAGAAGTGAACACTGAGATGACAGCTAACAGAGATGTCCACTTGGAAGTCCCTGAACCGTCTCCGGACACAAGTGGGAAGATGTAACTCCAACCTCGTAAAGTGGAGTTACCTCGACGGAACGCCAGGATGAGGATGTAGAGCTATGTCGCTAACTATGCTCCACATCCTATACTGCCCTCTGTGTCCCAAAATATGCAGTCAAAGTGACCTCCGCGCTGCCAACGACGACGCCGAGGAAGTGGCGAAGTCTTGGGCCAATAAGATCTGGAATACAGTCAAGCCAGAGACACGAAGATGAAGAAGACGAAGAAAGAGTTGTAGGCAGTCACCCTCAAAAGATGTAAACATCGACAATATACTCTATGACATACCACGACTGCAGAAAGATACTTAATGAATGGTTGATAAGCAAAGGTTGCGAAGAAATCGAGGCTATGCTCCACACAATCACATGATTCCCAAAATACATAATATATAATCTATAGATTCAATTTGTCGCTGGACTAAAACAAAAAGCACACAAAAAAAAACAATACCTCCCACACCAACCCACACACCCCTACATCACAGACACCCCCGCCTCACACATATACAAAACCCAGTGCGCATTCCTTATGTATATAATCTTTTAAATTGCATTTCATAATTTTATTTTTAAAACCTTTTAGCAATATGCTTTCAAAATTATCAATTGTTTATTTTCTTTCTCATATGTATAGTTAATGTAAACTGGAGGAGCGGAACCACCTAATACAAGCAAATCTTTGCTTAAAAGGTGACTCCAAACTTAACAATGTTATTTACATGAGTTGATGAAATAATCATTTTTATTTTACAAGAATAAATTGAACTGTCTACATTCTTTGTTCCATAATATTGTAGCCACGAATACATTAGAAATTGGGTAGATACTTAATTTTAGCTAACATTCACCCTATTGATTCAATATTCACCCTATTTGATTCAGTATTATAGAGCACAAATGATAGACAATCACATTATTTTTGTCGATATATACATCTTTTAGAGGCTGACTTTAAATACTTACCTATCTAGCAAATGGCCGACACCGACTCAAATAAATTGAGACAAAAGTTGGATGATGATGCAGTATGTAATAAAAAACTGCTAATCCATTATCTTTCAAAGTCACACTGCCGGATCGGTAATGAAATCCATAGAGTATTTTATTTCCATGTGGATGAACCGAGGGTCATTACTCAAGTATAAAATCAATTTCTACCACAGTTATGTCGCGGGGAACAACAACTACGAGTATGTATGCTTATAATACTTAATAAGTTTTGCTTGCCATAGCTCCTCGTAGAGTTGGGCATTTTAAATTAATCAGTGTATTGTTTTAATTAATGGCAGAGAATTAAGAGATTCAGAACAGCAATTTATTTGAAGCAGAGAATACTCAAACTCATTTACCGTCCTCTTCAATACATTGTTATTTTAATGAGCTATTGAGCTAACAATATAACAAGCAACAATTTATCATACAGTCCTCGAGGACGCTAGGATGCAAAACTGGTAACATCAATCTGTCTTGCCTGTTCCCTGGGGTCGGCTTCCAGTCTAACCGATGCAGCTGAATACTAGTATTTTATATGGAGCGACTGTTCTTGACTTCCACAATCCAGTTACTGGGTAACATGATACCCCTCAGTAAGACTGGTTGTCAAACTTTTGGGCTTCTGACTACCTATAACGACTGTCAAAGATTTACAGAGACATCTGGGACCAACGGCTTAACGTGCTTTTCGAGGCACGAAGGGGAGAGGATGCAAAACAGGTAATGAATTAACTAATCTAAACTCCAAGCTAACTGTCTCAGACTCCCGAGATCCGAGATCTATAAGTGTCACTTAGCATGTGCTTTGACTTAGACATGTTCCCGTCTCTATCTTGCAGTCGTAGTTTGACAGTTGTGCGACAGAGACAGGAATAACGCTTAGCAAAGTACGTGTAATGCAACGTTTATAATAAAAGATCAGCACCCTAATTGCTAACACCCCAACACACTATAAATCTCAATCTGAAACATTTTGAAGGATAATGCTAATCCATTGCTTCATATGTTCGAAAAATGTGTCTGCTCAGCAACGTAAATAACGCAATGAATGTTGTTGAACTGTCAAAACGAAACCCATTGCTGTTTATAGTATGTTACGCAATTACGCAGACTCTATTTAGGTAAGGAAGACAATCAAGATCAAGGTGTAGATAAAGTTGGTCTATTTGACTACCCACTATCGAGTCGCATCCTATCGCTTGCCCGTGATACAACTTCGCTTTTCGGCTTAGCGTGCCCTCTGGCTTTTCTTCCTTTTGCTCGGCTCCTAGGGTCCCAGCGTGATATTACACCTAGCTTCTGACGTTTCATAAGTGTCCATGTATATTCAAATTTTATTTATGTTTCAAATTGACGTTATTTCAATTTAAACAAATATCAACTTTATTTTATGGTTATTAAGTTGATTTCAGAGCGACTAGCACTATTGAAAAAGTTACAAAAATGTTTGAAGTTGTAGCGTAAACTGACCTTTATTGTGTAGGAATTAAAGTTATTTTTCCATAATCATATATTTGTTTACGTTTTTGGCGAATAAGTCGCGATTCAAATTTAGGTATATGTGAAATAAAATATTTTGATTTTGATTGATTAAATAACCTATACTTACTCAAGAATTGAACTACTAAATGCAAATAAGTAGATTCCTTCGAATCCGACCGGTAGTTCTGTAGTAATGCCGAGTACTTCATTTAAAATTGCACGAAACCTTTCACAGAATTGAATATTTTATACCTGAACAAAACAACAGTTTTCCTTTGACGGAAAATGTAATCTGAACACAAATAAATAATGTTCTTTTACGTTGTCATGAACATGCGCGGAATGTGACGTCACGCGAGAGTTGCGTTTTGCTCCTATTTTCCGTTCGTTAGCACTTTTTAATATTTATTTTACGGATTCGCGGAAAATATTGCGATTTAATACATAACACCACGCCTGTATATTCGAGGGGCTAGTGGCCAAATAATAACAGCCGCACAGGGCGATCGACCAGGTTAAGCTACGCATGCCGCGATGGTCTGTGGATGGGTGGCCATTTTTACATACCGAGACGACGATGACGAGTGGGCGAGCCTATTGCCGTCAACCGGGCTCGGATCCAGACTCCGGGTTATTAAGGAGAAATAAATGTGCGATTGATTAAAAGTATTTTGTATTCACTTGATTGGAAATTATTTTTCACTTGTTTCATTAGTTACGTAGGATTTTCTTAAAATCATTTGTTTCTTTTGTATTTACAACAAGGAGTTTGTCATTGTCTTCTCAAAAATAAGAAGATCTTCGAAAAAAACTTCAATAAAAGAGACACCGAAAAAAGTTTCGAACAAAGAACTAAGAAACTAAACAACAATCTGAAATGTTTTTCAAATGAAATCAAATCAAAATCTTTATTTCGAACAAAGTCTCATAATATGGTTAGTAGCAAGTTAGCAGGGTTTTCTTTTTTAACCGACTTCAAAAAAGGAGGAGGAGGAGGAGGTTCTCAATTTGGATGTTTATATTTTTTTTACGTATGTTCGGGCATAACTCCGTCATATATGTATAGACGGATTTGCAAAATTCTTTTTTCAGGGGTCCCATATGAAAAAAAAAAACATTTGATGATGTCCCATCCTCAAAAAAAAAAAAAGGGGTCCCATATAAAGAAATGTTTCCTTTGCCATTACAGATAAATCTAAGGCGACAAAGTAACTTAAAATATATTTAACTATACCTTACATGCTACACATGACGTGGCCCTTTTGTAATTAACTTTGTTTGGGTAGTTTTTGAGTTAGCGATTTTTTTCCACTTAGTTTATATTGATGATGTTTTAATAACTTCCTGTCACTGATTATTACATAGCAAGTAGTGTTATGCTGGTGTATATCAATTTGAGTGGGATAGGTACAACTAAAAAGTGAAAAATAAAAACTTTTTACAAAAAAAAACAACCGACTTCCAAAAAAAAAAACCACTATAAAGTGAAAAATAACTTTAAGTTCAGAAGTCTGTGTCGTTGGTTCGGTCTTTTGGTTTTATGACACCAACTACGTTTTTTTAATTTCATGATGAAAACCGACTAGTGAAATAAATCTGAGCTGAGCTATCCTTCGTTTTCACATAAATGAATAGAAACCTAAATCCTTTATTAGGCAATATTCCTTTATATGTTATATTTAGTTAGAAAGTCATTAATAGTTCATCAACGATATGAAAGCTAATCAAAACTTTACTTCTAACTAATAAACGTTTTTAACGAAACAAGTTACCCAAGCAAGTAAATATTAATTTATTAAATGGTTTACTCAAGGATAAGTTACGATTACGTTTTGAATTGAAATCTATTGATTTGTTTTTAACCAACGAAAAAAACGTAGGTTTTGAAGTGAAAACTTCTTTAGCGGCGTTGTGCACTTTTTTGTGATGGGTAAAAAATGTTAAACTCTCGCCAGGACACGTGACCTGATCGAAAATTCGTAAGATGGAGCTCGCGTCAGGACACGTGACTAGCAGTGCGATTCTGTAGCCATCTCACTGTGAAAAGTTAAGTGAGCGTGGAGTAAGCTGTCATTCCAGGGAGTGACACTATTGACAGCTCACTCTAAGCTCACTTCACCTAACTTTTCACGGTGAGATTTTTACAGAATCGATCGGCAGTTAAGAAATATAAATAGATACTTAGCTTGTTTTATTTTACAACTAAATATTAACTAAGTAATGTATCGTACAATTCTACAACGTTTTAAAGAACACAGATTAATTAGTCGATATTCGGATCACACAATAATGAAAATCATCATCATTTGCCTAGCATCATTTTCCCAACTATGTTGCGGTCAGCTTCCAATCCAACCGGATGCAGCTGAGTACCAGTATTTTACATGGAGCGACTGCCTATCTGACCTACACAATCCAGTTACTGGGTAATAAGAAACCCCTTGGTAAGACTGTTGGTCAGACTTTCGGGCTTCTGA
Source organism: Apamea epomidion (assembly GCA_947507525.1). NCBI lineage: Eukaryota > Metazoa > Arthropoda > Insecta > Lepidoptera > Noctuidae > Apamea > Apamea epomidion. The sequence continues at coordinate 6,766,942 of OX382234.1, forward strand.
CGACCCGTAACGACTGTCAAAGATCTACGAACGACAGCCGGGACCAACGGTTTAACGTGCTTTCCGAGGCATGGAAGGGTCTTGGTATGTGAACATGACCACCCAACCACGGACCAACTGCGGCAAGCGTAGCTTAACCTGATCGATCGACCTGTGGGGCTGTCATTAGCCATACATAAGTAGAGCTTTATCAAACGTGTTACAATTAGGTGACCGCTAACTGGTACAATTGCCCTGTAAACGCTTTGGTACTCAAACGGTTGCTGTGGGCTACCAATTATATCATCTAAGGGCCAGACTATCTACATAATAATACAGTGAAGGTAGCTACAGAAATAACCTTGCTCAAGAGCTTGCTAATGAAGCCGAGAAAATGAACAAATGAATTGAGGAACATTTATATTTACGTAGAATTTTATAAGCAGCCATTGGTGTTGGTATTTCGAATGCGTTGTTTTCAAATGAAAAAAAAAAACAATAAAGCTGTACCAGTAGGGCGGGTTAATTTAACTTTTAATAAGTCATCCTGTTTTCTGTATCTTTTCACATTTCTCATTCAAAACATTTTGTTTTCATGACTTAGGTAAACAAGATTTTTTTTTATAATTACCTACCTATGTTCTGTAATAAAACCACGTTTTAAACAAATATACCGTATTGTATTATTAACACCAAAATAGACACAATACATACAGTCATTTATGTACCTAATCTCGATATTACAATAAATTAAAATTTACTAAAAGTTTGCGAGCGCATTTGTAAGAAGCTGGCACTATCATCACAACGTTAATGTTTTCCTATTGTTTCTCTTATTTGTTTTAGTATATTCATGTATCTATGTATATTTATTTGCGCTTATATTCAATTAGGTATATATATTGTATGTATATCTTTATATCTAAATACCGCACGCAAAATACGCGTAATGTCGTGGAGTTGCGGATACCAGCCCGTATTACCTATTATATCTAAATAAATATTTAATCCTCAATTTTTTTAAATTGCACCTACCACAGTTTGTCTCTGCATCACCCAAAGGTTGATTAGTAGAAAATGCCTATAGCATCAAGTCTGCCTCTACATTTCTGTGCTTTAAAATAAATAAATACAATCAGTATAACATTTATTTCAATTTAATACAGGGTGTCTTACTTCGTCCGATTTCAAATGATAATAAAAACGACCACGTCAGTAAAATGCTTAAAAAAAAAAAACAATTGAACCACGTACCAAACCAATCTGAAAGCCAATAAAACCGAGTTTACAACAGCGAAATTAAGTGCTAACATTGTACCAACTAACGAGATTAGCTGTCATCTTGACGTGGAGGCTGACGTCGACGTCTATTTGACTTCATTACGAAGCCGTGACGTTTTCGTTCCGTTCCGTTCGATTCCAGCCCATTATTACACTTTTTTGCCCCTTTTTGTCTTCGCAAAGTCTTTGCAAAGTGATGAGGGAAAGGGATTGGAGAGCAACAGGCTGTAAGATCCATTAATCAATGGGGTTTGTTATCGACATGTTCGCATAGCAGTCATTATCTGGCTAGCCTTTTCCCAACTATGGTGGGGTCTAACCGGATACCTGTCAAAGATCCACGAATGACAGCCGGGACCATCGGCTTAACGTGCTTTCCGAGGCACGGTCTTGGCATGTAAAGATGGAAACCCATCCGGACCAACTGCGGCAAGCGTAGCTTAACCTGATCAATCGACAAGTGCAGCTGTTTTTACTTAGCCACAGGCCTCTCTCTTCGCGTAGCAGTATTGATGAATCTTTGAATCGTATTGTTAGTGTTACAGGTGGCATTTGAAAGACTTATATATGTTGAATTCAGCACTATCCTGTTATGTGACTTACTGCCTCGTCGGTTTACTTGTCCCAGATTAGGCGAAGTGTTATTGAGTTTTTTCCATCAGTAACTTCCCAATAAAGTCCGGTCGCGGAGCAGGAAGAATTTCGTACAGTGACCTCTTTGCCTACTGACAGTGGTCACAAACATTTTTGTATTAAGTGCGGTTTATATGAAATATTTGAAGGAAAAAATATACATTTACTAGCTTAGTAAATAGTTATTATTATATAAATTATTTATTTTGATTTTAGTATGAAAACAGTTATAAAAATCGCGCGAGTTATAATTACTGATTTGGTAGATATAAAAAAAAGAAAATTCAAAAATCAGAATCCGTTTTCTCTGTATCGGAGTTACTGCTTTCCGACAACGTCTCGCCTGTCACATTTATCACAAAAGAATCAACAGTTTTGTCTACATTATTTTCTAGTCTAAGTCTAACAAACCTTACTACGGTCGCAGGTAAAAGGTTTACAATCCCTGAGGACGGCGGTCATTGCATCTGTGCGAGCGGGGCGCATTATATTTACGCGAGAGTGACAGAGAGAGGTAATAACAGGTTAATGTACAAAATTCATCCTGCTCCGCGACCGGACTTTAGCCGCCTGTAGGCTGGATATGTGCCCGATTGATAGCAATAGGCTCGCCCCCCTGTCACATGGGACTTTTACATACTGGCGAAATGTGGGTGTAAGTACTATATCTACGTATTCTTTGGGGATTTCAAAAACTTGATATTATTATTATATAACTTTTTTATATTAGTTATGTATATCCTTCCTTCTGTCCATTTTGGCCTCCCATGGGTCTTTTTCTTTAGTTTTTTTTTTTTTTGAGTTATATGTTCGTGCTGTTTTGGGTTGAAACACGACATGGTCCGAGTGCCCACTTGGTTTTTCGAGATATCGCCAAGCAGTTAGTCGACTCTTCACGTGACCAGAGGGCTGGCCTGTTTCTTGGCCAAAGAATTAGCATCACCATACAACGTGGCAATGCTGCCAGCCTTTTGGGCACTGTTCCTGTTCACAGCGATGATGACTAATTTTTTGATGCCCTACGATTCTTTTGCTTATTTTTTCACATGTAGGTACATATTATTATTTTAAATGTTAGCTTATATAATGTAACATATATATATATATAATATACTATCTATATTTGCTTCTTTTTATTCTAACTTTGTTAGCTTTTAATGCTCCTTTTTACTATTAAGTACGATTTCCTGTGCGTGTCCCAAAAAAAATACTTTTCTTTCTTTCTTTAGATATCTTTATCATGCTTACTCTTAAGTAGAAAGCGTTATTAAACCGTCTTTTGTTTTAAGCCGACCCAATTGCCCTCCGCCTTGCCTTGAGGCCTAGCTCTTTTGAAACAGTCGAAAATCCCAAACAATTAATCCATACTTAGAACTTGAAAGAGAGTTTGTCTGTTTCTTTCTCCCTTGTGACGAAAACTGGAAACCTCCAAAGGGCAAAGGAAGTACCCTTACCTCTCCGGGTTTTAAGGTTCCGGCGGGTTTATTCCGGAAAATTAAAAATCTTTACACGCAGATCCCGACACGCACTGCCGCAGGCAACAGTGAACATTCAGCTTTATTTATGTTTATTTTAATACTAACTGTTACCCGCGACTTTGTCTGCGATCCAGGGGAAAAGAAGCCTGTGTCCTTCTCCAGGTCATGATCTACCCATGTGCCAAATTTCATCCAATTTCGTTCAGCCGTTGTAGCGTGAAAGCGTAACAAACGAACTTACTTTCGCATTTATAATATTAGCTAGGATGTTCAAACGATCGCATAGAAATAAACCCCTCTAATCAAAGCCCTCTTCCTCTCTCCTAATTGGCTGTACCATATTGATTGTACCATACCACCTAAGTTCACATTGTGGGATGTACACAAATAAATATTGAACCCGAAGTGTGCCTTCGGACCTATTGATCATAGCCCTCTTCCTCTCCCATAATTTGCTGTACCCGACAGGATCAACAATAAGCTTGTCTTTGCAAAAGCTATCACCTAAGTTGATATTGTGGAATGTACGTAAATAAATAATGAATATTAAACTCAAAGTGTGTATCTTGCCTTAGGACTTCTTGCTAAGTAAGTATTATAAAAAACTTTTTAACAAAAAATTAAACCGCCGAAAAAACCGAAAACCAAAACATAATAAAACTTTTTTATTTAACCTTAATAACTAACTTCTTAAACTAATGTAAGTATACCTAAGTAATTTTAAGTCGGCGCCAAACAATCAATAAACAAAGATCACTAAATTGCCTTAAATTTAAACGGCGCCGACTCAAAATTATTTATGTAGCTGTACTTACATTAGTTTAAGAAGTTAATTATAAGGTTAAATAAAAAAGGTTTACCTATTAATTTTTGCTTTTAAGTTTTTTCGGCGGTTTAATTTTTTTGTTAAAAAGTTTTTATTTTAATTTTTTTGTGGTAATTAACAAAAATATGGATATCTACTGGTCCGAATTAAAAAGTTTTATTAAGTATTATAATCTACTAATTGTTTGCCAAAGGGCAGGCATATGTGGCACTGAGTAGAGTAATAATACACAACTCAGCATTCAAATCTGCGAGAGAACAATAAATGACCCCTATTTTCCCACCCTTAGGGTTGGAATTTTTTTTCCAAATTGATATGGGACCAACTTTTCGAATAAAAAAAGAATTATCAAAATTGGACTACTCTGTAAAAAGTTATGCGTGGTCATACATAAAAAAAAAAAGAAAAACTGGTTGCACTCCGGGAGTGCCGGCAGAAGTGAAAACTTGAGTATTAACGTTGTGCATTTTTGATATTTTGGAATGCGGTCTACTCTCCTCCGTCTTACGAATTTTCGATCAGGTCATGTGTCCTGACGCGAGCTCCGTCTTACGAATTTTCGATCAGGTCACGTGTCCTGATGTGAGCTCCGTCTTACGAATTTTCGATCAGGTCAAGTGTCCTGACGCGAGCTTAACATTTTTTACCCATCACGAAAAACTCTCCCTCCGTCTTACGAATTTTCGATCAGCCGATCGATTCTGTAAAAATCTCACCGTGAAAAGTTAGGTGAAGTGAGCTTAGAGTGAGCTGTCAATAGTGTCACTCCCTGGAATGACAGCTTACTCCACGCTCACTTAACTTTTCACAGTGAGATGGCTACAGAATCGCACTGCTAGTCACGTGTCCTGACGCGAGCTCCATCTTACGAATTTTCGATCAGGTCACGTGTCCTGGCGAGAGTTTAACATTTTTTACCCATCACAAAAAAGTGCACAACGCCGCTAAAGAAGTTTTCACTTCAAAACCTACGTTTTTTTCGTTGGTTAAAAACAAATCAATAGATTTCAATTCAAAACGTAATCGTAACTTATCCTAGAGTAAACCATTTAATAAATTAATATTTACTTGCTTGGGTAACTTGTTTCGTTAAAAACGTTTATTAGTTAGAAGTAAAGTTTTGATTAGCTTTCATATCGTTGATGAACTATTAATGACTTTCTAACTAAATATAACATATAAAGGAATATTGCATAATAAAGGATTTAGGTTTCTATTCATTTATGTGAAAACGAAGGATAGCTCAGCTCAGATTTATTTGACTAGTCAATGGTGTCAATCCCTAGCATTAGTTGGAATGACATCTCACTCCACGCTCACTTCACCTAAGTTTTCACGGTGAGATGGTTACAGAATCGCACTGCTGATAACAGATCATGCGACTCGCTGGAGTGTCCTAAGTACCCCTTCACCTGCACCTTGGATGACCTGAAGAATTCCCCTGATGCCGCAATCAACGTGGCCACTTACTGGGCACAAACTATGTATTAAAAACAACGAGTAAGAGTTCCATCGATACGAAAAGGAGAAGAACTATTAACAAAGTCAACCTAACAAAGCTTCACTTTATATCAATTTATTATAATAGTCAGTTCTTGTATCAATGCAAGCAAAATCGTTTCGCGTTTCAAATTGTATATCGTTTGTTGCAAGTTCCAAAGGCATATTTCATTGCTCGCTCCAGCCACCCGACAAAGGTAAACAACCAACGTTTTGCTTACAAAACACGCAATGGAAATGTTGGAAACTGCTCTGCTTTCAGGAGGAACTTTTAATAAAGTCGAAATATCAATTTGAAAATGTTGCTTTATTAAAATTCTGTGTTTTCCTTCTTGCTATGAAGCTTTGAAGATGGCGGATGAGTTTGTATTATTGCCTGTTTTTCCTGTCATTGGGATTGCTTCGTATATGAATATTATTTTGGATATATTTGTTTCTACAGTCTACGGCTTTGTACGGAAAGATGAGACCAATATTTCCATAGCAATTTCTTTGATTAAACGCCGGTAGATCGGTAAATAAACAGAAGTTATCATTAACAAATATATTCTTCTGATCTTATCTAAATATGCAATGATTAATATGACGTTTGTTGGAATCTATATCTTTACATAATATTATAAGTCAATTGAAGTCGCTTTTCGTGCCTTTCTGTGTGACTACGTTGTTCTTTTGAACTACTTAACGGATTTTGATTCAGTTTTCAACATTATTAGCTCATTTCAGAAAGTTTATCTGTAAGTATAATACATTAAAATTAAACTAAGATCATCATCTGCCTAGCCTTTCCCCAACTATGTTGGGGTCGGCTTCCAGTCTAACCGGATGCAGCTGAGTACCAGTATTTTACATGGAGCGACTGCCTATCTGACGTCTACAACCCGGTTACTGGGTAATATGAAACCTCTTGGTAAGGGGGTTACTGGTTGTAAAAAATCAAAATTAAACTAAGATATAAAAAATATATCTTCATGTTTTGAACCATGCGATACAGGGGCAGGTCGCTAATGTAACAAAAAAAAAAACAATTACTAAAGTCAGTCATTGTTAGGTACCGAGACAGATTGTTTTCAGGAATAAAATGAAATCCCATTTAATTTTCAGATGTGAACGAAAAATACAATAGCATTGGAATCAGAATGAAATAGACAAAAGTGAGTACAAAACATTCTTTTTTCACACGAAACGGACGACTGAACATTGAATGACACGATTTTTGTAACAATAGACAGGAATATCGTAAAAATGTAGATGGTAAAAATGAAAATTAAAACCGTGGAGGTTATCCAGTAACAATAACATCATTTTCTCTGTTTTCAGTCTCACGCACGAACGAGAATTACGAATTTAAGTAATGTAAACGTAACGCAAACGTAACGTAACGTAACGCAAACGTAACGTAACGTAAATTCGAACGTTTTTTTAATCGAAATTAAAACTATAACAGCATTTTGGTTTAAATTTAAACGGCAAGCAAATTAGTATCACCCGTACATATGAAAATATTATGTTTACCTGAGTACCTGGAGTATCTGCACCCTAATAACGTCACACTATCAATCACAATCTGAATGTTTTTGAAGCCAAGGATATTAATCCATGCCGGGGCTGCGGGTTGTTCGAAAGAGATACCGTGGCCCCTGGCACAGGCAACTGAAGGAAAAAAAAAGGATATTAATCCATTGCTTATACCAATCCATTCCTACAACTGTACTCTGAGTAAATTCACACGGGCCGCATTTTGTGTAATTACTCTTGGGTGTTCATAATATATATATATTTCTAAAAACGTTGCCCCGCACTAGGAATTACTCCTGTATCGTGAGTGCGTTTACAAACATTTAAACTCACATACACAAACAGCCAGACCCGGAACAACTACCTGTAGGCAATACAAATATTTGTTCCGTGCGGGAATCGAACCCGCGACACGCAGCGCAGCAGTCGATCGCTCAGCCACTGCGCCAACCGTGTCGTCGAATTGTAAGTTATTAGTAATAATTGTATCCTTCTAAGCTATGATAACTATAATAACTACACTATTGTATTAGGTAAGCCTGTGATGATAGTTGTATGTGTTTTAAAATAAATAAATATATTCCAAAAATGTGTCTGCTCAACAACGTAAATAACGTAATAAATGTTGTTGAACTGTCAAAATTAACGCCAGCTACTTACTGTTAGTGTGTTTTTACTCCAGTACTTATAGCAACTTAATAATTTTGTGTGATAATAAAAATTACCTACCTATAAAACGTTTGATCTGTGTCTGTTTTAAAACCAAACAAAAGCCTTGTACGTATTTACATTTCGAAATAAACTTTGCGTCTGTCGGTGAAATAACGAGAATTCAGAATATTCCAGTTATTTTCAAATACAAAAATGAAATATCGAATTTTTAATGAACTACAAATGATTTTAATGTCGATTCCGCGTAATGAAAACAAGTTATATTTGAATACATTGAGTTTTTGCAAGCCTCGCGCAAAAATGTATAATTAATTGCAACCAAAATTAATTGTAATTAACCTGTGATTACCGCCTTTTTGACCACAGTGTAAAAATGTGAACTGAAATGTTTGAGCTTTATTCGAACTCAAACTCAAAAACAAAATATAAATTTTAATTAACCCAATTACGGGCCATTTTAAATTGTCATGAGGTCGGTCGATGACAATGATGAAGCTAGTTGCCTATTCCAAAGCGTAGTAGGTACCTTTGGAGAAGAACGGGCCAGAAACTTTAAAACTCCTCAGTAGGTAAGAAAATTTTACTTTTGTATGCTTAAATACTTAAAGTAAGTATTAGATTTCGCACTTAAGATCCCAACAAACTAACTTCGCCACTGAACGTCTGAACGCTCTCGTAGACCGGCGCGATGCGATGGCTTGTATGTAAGTCGATTTCCACGAATTTACTCAGCCGAAATTTGCGAATCGTCACTTTTAAATAATAATATTTTTCTACAGTCGACTCGCAGGAAGTTAATTTACGAGTATTTGTGGGCGAGTCAAACACTCGCCAAAAATGTATTGGACAATTGTCACATTTTTTATTTTATGGTATAAAGTGTAGAAAAACGGACACTACCGCACATACGTCCTATGGGTAAAATGTTATAAAATGTCAACTTTTTACTTACCTTCATTGCATAACATTGAAAATGTGCCAATCGCCACACCACATTGACCACAAAAAAATTAACTTCGTGCGAAAAAATAATATTATTTAAAAGTAACGATTCGCACGTTTCGGACGAGTAAATTCGTGCGAATCGATTAAAAAGCCGATGTGACTGTAGTAGAACAATTTCTATGAAAACTTAATTGAAATTGTTCTACCAGTATCCCGTCGTATCGCCGCGTCGCGCCTGTCTGCTACTTGAATCAAGTTGAACGATTTCATTTTGTCCGAGAAAGCAATCGTGAAATGTAAGCCGGGACGTTTTTTCTGCTGAGGTTTACGTTTTTAAAGTAATTTTCTGTTGTAATTTTCCTCAATTAGTTGATTGCTCTTTAAACAGGGACCTATTTCAAATGATGATAATTATGTAAATTGCTTTGTGTTGATCTTAATAAAGCTATGGGGAATAGGTATGACTTTTTTACGTCTTTTTTACTCGTAAAAGTTTCATCACTTACCTAGGTGTACTTACCTACACGCGTCTGATCTGCAAAGTAACTGTGTAGCACACTAACAATTGCAATACCTTTCATTTTGACAGTTCGACTAGCGTTGCGTTCGACAACCATTGCATTATGTACGTTGTCGGGCAGGTGAAATTTTCAAACATATAAAGCAAAGGATTAGTAGTTAAAAATAGTATGTTACACAATTGGGGTGCTGGGCACACCTACACCCACACCCACACCCACACCCACACCTAAACTTATTATTTTATCTTACATATCTTATGGCCAAGACAACTTATCTAAGCAGCATTGGGTAATTGCGAGCTGAATAGACAAACACAATCATAATTCTCTAATTAGCATTATAAACGCTTTAATAATGACAACTATTTAGGTACAAGATCCATAACCTGAAACCATAGCTCCACTTCTCTCAAAACGGTGAACTAAAACCTTGTGAGGAAACCGGCATGTCCTAGAACCAAAAAATCGTAGACATGTGACTTCACTGGGCCCGCGCGGTGGATTACAGCCCACTCCCTCTCGAAGAGAGGAGGCCTGTGTCCCAGCTGTGGGAACATTATAGGCAGATTACGTATGTTATGTAAGATCCATAAAACAACAACATACTCGTATAAACGAACACCCTTAACCACTCACCAATTATCGCCTTTACGAAAAACATGGCTTTCATCAAAAACGAGAAACGCCAAGCCGTTTTCACAAAACACAATAAAAAAAATCTATAAACATACTACAATGGTTCGATCCCCTCTGTTGTTCGTCCCTAAGCGATAATTAATCCAATTTGGGGATAACAGCTGTCCAAGCGTCCCCCCGCTTTCAAACTAGTGACACTATACTCACTGTGCAAAATTCTGTATCTATACAGCGTGATTCAGAAATATGTGGTCATGTTTAAGGGTGTGGTGCAGGCTATAAAAAGAACCGGAGTTACCGACATAGCTTCTAGAGTAAGCAAACTGAAATGGCAGTGGGGTGGCCATATTTGTCGAAGGACCGATACCCGGCGGAGCTGACGAGTCCTGGAGTGGAGACCGCCTATCGACAAGCGTAGTGTGGGACGCCCCCCAGGTAGATGGACGGAGGATCTAAAGAAGGTGGCTGGGGTAGACTGAATGCGGAAGGCGGAGGACAGGGTTTTGTAGCGCAGCCTGGGAGACGCCTATGTTGATTGATTGATTTACAGACTATAAGGCTGGATTTAGTGAACGACCGACGGCGATGGCGCTGATTATCGGTCGTGACGATCGGTAGCTCGGTCAGCGTCGCACTAAATACACCGACATGTCGCGTCAGTCGACCGATGTACGCCCGACAGATGAGCTGGACCGACGGTCCTCGACAGCGCGACGTAGCTGTAAGACCGTAGCGATTCATCAGCGCTGCACTGTAATATTAGTATTTCATAAGCTTTCATTGATATAGGTACGTTCTAAAATGTCAGCGCTGACCGTCGGTCGAGAACAAAATACAGCCTTAAACTGAACCATTTTCTCCATGTGACCAACATCATAATCGCGAAAACTAATCAGCTGTCCCATTCAAAACCTACTCGACCCAAATGTATGGGACAGCTTATTAATATTTATTCGTGGTTGATGGTCTGTAGTACACCATCATCTGCCTAGCATTTTCCCAACTATGTTGGTGTCGGCTTCCAGTTGAACCGGATGCATCTGAATACCATTATTTTACATGGAGCGACTGCCTAACATCCACAACCCAGTTACTGGATAATAAAATACCCCCTGGTTGTCAGACTTTCAGGCTTCTGACTGCCCGTAACGACTGTCAAAGATCCATGAATGACAGCCGGGACCAACGGCTTAACGTGTTTTCTGAGGCACGGAGGGGTCGGTATGTAAAAATGGTCACTCATCCAATGACCAACCACGGCAAGCGTAGCTGAACTTGACCGATCGACCTTAGCGGTTGTTATTATTTACGCTACGGACTCTTAAATATAAATAACTACACCTTTCTGATACATGCTGTAGATGCAAAGATGAGTTGGGTAAGATTCTCTTTTGGGTCAGTATTGGTAATGGCAGGGTATATTTTGGAAACTTCTGCAAAGCCGGAAGGAAGGGTCTGTCACGTAGTTGAAAACGGTGATTCCCCCCATTGGCTTTGGAGTGAAATCTATTGTCTCTACGAGAATATGAATGTCTCATATTTAATCTTATAAAATGTCATCTTAGACAATGATTGATTGCCTTGTTAAACAAATCAACATGGTGTGAAGAAAAGACATTGATGGTAAATAATTATTTCTACAATTAATTTCTACTTTTAATTAGTACAAAAAACCCTTGTAAACGTCAAAAATAACCAGATGAGTTCGGTGTTAAACTCAAACTCAAAACATTTATTTCAATTAAACCAAATGGTTTAATTAAACTACCTTTTTATTGTCCAGGCTTATATTTATTTTATTTTGTGGTCGGCTTGGCTGGCTCAATTACTTAATAACAAACATACGCCCTCTGGCATAACATAATGCACTCTTTATTATCTTTATATACCATTATTATTGTACCTATGTTCAACAAATGAATAAATGATAAATGATTTTATTTTGTAGGTAGGTTTGTACAAACACTTTTACACGTCAATCATATTTTAAAACTAGATGAGGTCGGCGTTTCCTATCTGACTAGTCTGAGAAGAAAGACCGAAACAAACTCGAAGGTCAGTCTCTTTTAAAGTCCAAACATTATCTTGGTCAGGCCATATAAGGACCATGCAGATTAATGGAGTGTGTGATGTGATAGTCTTTTGAGGAGAGAACCATATCTACAAATTTAAGTGGACCCCAGTCCATTTTTTGTAATACCAAACATTTGGTCTCTGGAAGGGAAAACTATACAATTGCTAGACATCCTCATGCTCAAGTCAAGTCATTTGATTGGCAGCTGTTTTTTAGTCAACCAATGAGCAGTTAACATAAGTTGGAAGACCCTTTCAAAAACTGGCGGCTGCACACTTTAAATTACAATCTGAATCATTTTGAAGGATATTGCTAATCCATTGCTTCATATGTTCGAAAAATTTGTTTGCTCAAAAACGCAATGAATGTTGTTGAACTGTCAAAATAAATACCATTACTACTGTTAGTGTGTTACCTCCTTGGTGTTATATTTTTCTTCATACGTAATTCTAGTTCTTGTAAATTTCCTTTTTAGGTCTTCTCATCTCATATTCAAAAGATCATTTTAAGCGATTATTTGTCTAATTTGGTTTGACACGGAGTAAGCTGTCTGACCTTCTCGCGGAGGATCCCTGGGGAAATTAAGATATGCTAGGATTTAGTCTCTGTTTTTAATATTCTGCTGACTTTGCGTACATTTGTTGTGAGATAAATAGCAGCTAAACTTACTACATAATAAGTATGAACGTAATTAGTGATCAATGACCAATCTACTCGTATATCTGTTTTATTAATAATAAAGCTGAAGAGTTTATTTGTTTGAACGCGTTAATCTTTGAAACTACCGGTCGGATTTGAAAAATTATATGCATTTGATAGCCCAATTCTCGAGAAAGGCTATAGGCTAATTAACATCACGCTAGGCCCCTTAGGAGCCGAGCAAAAATAAAGTAATAGCGCGGGCAGGCAATGCAATGCGGTGGGGTGTTTTGGGGGTACAAGAGATTTCACGCGGACAAAATCGCGGACAGATGCTAGTGCTTTATAAATCCTGTCTTATAAGTAGATTGTCATGTAAAATAGTAATCTTAGTAAATATTAAACCGAACTGTCAACATGTATATAAAGCAACCAAATTACATATTCATAAACCAGTTTCATTAAATTATTGGCAAACGACACACATGACACAGGGCGACAGCATAAAAGTAGATCAACATTTATAGCACATTTATGCGTAAGTAGGCTAAATGGCTAAAAATAAAACATTTCCATAACACCGAGCTGTGATGAAAGCCTCCATGAGCAACAAGAATTAACTCCACATGAATTGGCTCAATGAATAAACGGCTATTTTTAGCCGGAGAGGGCTAAGTGCGGTCACCAGCGTTTACGGACAAAGTGAGACAATTACTGATTTTGTCGTCCAAACTTGTTTGTTTAGGGATGTGTTTGCTCCCACAGATTGGACAGGCTTTCCGATGGTTGTGTATTAGTGTCATGTCAATATTTATCTAATATTGTTTGGCGTAGGTATTCAATTATTTACTACTTTGAGCACACAAATGTACAGAGGCTGACTTTGCATTTTCTACCTGGTGCCACCATATCAACAACAACAATCAACATGCTCATTTTTGGAAAAGAGAAGAGAAAATGTGGGACGGACTACATTGTGTCAGTGTTTCTCGGCTTAAGCATATGTTGGTGAAAAGCTTTTTAAGGAAAAGTAATTGTTTGCGTCTGAATATTTTTTAGTTTGTATTAATCGATCGTGTTATTTTGTTTCCTAATTTATACTATAGGTATTTTGTACCGACCTCTTTGGTTGACTCTTTTGTTTCAAGTGTTTATCAGTGGAAACTTGTAAATGGCCTTCAAATGCATATTGTTTAAGAACACTCTTTATATTAGCTGCAAGTTTCCCGAACAGAATAAAATAAAATGCAAACAATTTTTCACACACAATCTTGGCAATATTGTCAAAAATTCACTGGAATCAAGCTAGTACGGCTACAGGTAGGCTATACTTAAAACTTTTAATGCTACTGATTACTGTTTTAACCAAATAAACAGATTGTCCCGCTTTGCTGCTCTTGGGGTTTAGTAAGTCCACTGAGATAACCATCTCAGTACCTACGTGGTAGTAAAATCCTCCAAATTGCGTTGAAGATCATTAAATCAATAGTTTGAAAACGAGACTATTTTAATTCAATCAAAAATCGTTGGCAAAATCAAGTAGCCTTACTTAATCGTATAACCTTTAGTGTCATCTTTGACATTTGACGTTCACAGTTTAATCAGCTTACAAGGGTTCAGACGAAATTGTTAAACATTGCGCGTTACTGATAGTCAAAGTGGTTTTATGACAAACACTCGAATCGATTTATTCAACCGGTTTCAGCGAGAAGACTTTAAAGCCAACATCAATTAGGTATTTTTGAGTTTTATCACGTAGTAACTAGTTTTATTTATTGAGTAGATATTTGTCGTGTAAATCTTAAAAGGTTTCTTTGATAATATTCCCTAGTAGCCGAAAAAAAAATGTTGCCAAAACTTGTTCTATTTAGTTAAGTCATTTATATTCAAGAACATTCATTTTAGTCTCGTATATTATTGTGACACTTCATTGCGTATTTAATCAATGATTATCACGGCTAAAAATATTATTATGTATTAAGTGTTTTTCGGAATAACCAGGAAAAATAATCACCATATACAGTGCCCACCAAAATTTAGTTGACATTTTTCCACTTCTGGTAACGTATTCTCTATGCCACAATGAACAAAACCGTGCGAAATGAACGTGAAATTGGCGTGTTTGGCTAAAGAATTGACGTGGTTTCGAAATAAGGAAACATTGAGTTGTCATAGTGCATTATGCTCCATCTGTCATGCCACATTATGATTTAAAAATTCTAGTTTCAAATGTTTGAACTGTACGCGTATGTGTTCCACGTGCGCCTCAAAGAGATGTCAGCACAGTTGACGGGGCCCGACAGGGCCGAAGCCTGCCGGGGTAGCGGGATCGTCCGAAAGGGTTACCGGTGCCCTGGTACATAATGGGCTAAGGAAGGAACACGGGTGGGTTTTAGTCAGTAAGAGTCTGACACTCCCTTCTGCTCCACCCAGAGCGGGAGGGGTCATTTGATGATTTCCCATCCTCAAAAAATAAAAAAAACCCGTACCTGTTTTTTTCTTAATTTTAAATCGTATCTAATCATCACGGCTGAAGTGGAAAAATGTCAACGAATTTTTGGAGGGCACTGTACCTACATTGTCATAACTTAATCAAAAAACCTCACACCAACCTCCTCCATCCTCTCCTCCTCCTGATGCTGAAAATCAGCGTCAGGTGCTACACCTTGTGTTATCATCTGACATTATGCTGAGCTGAGGCCCTTTTGGCATTATACCTTATGACCTTTGTTTTCTGTTTTTTTATAGTTTTTATCGCACAAGACCGTGAGGTTTAGAAGGTAAAAGGGAAGGCCATTGCCCAGCAGTGGGACGATACAGGCAAATAAAAAAAAATAGTTTTACGGTGTATTTTTTGCTGTGTATGCCAATAAATGCATTTTTCTTTTTTTAATAATCATGTCTCACCCTACACATAATGATAGTCACCCTTCAGAAGGGAAGATCCCTTACCGTTTTAGCTCAGTGTCCCCACGTGGACGAGAATGGAATTAATAACAAGCACTAATAGCCTTTTAGTTCATAAGCTTTTATTCTATTAGCTTGGCAATTTATTTGTAAATCTTTAATTAATACGTTTTTTTGCCGATCATGTTTAATTTATTAATTGAATACCTACGACGATATGGAACGAGATAAATGTTTGGACGTCTATAAATATAAATTTTGACCAATTATGGACTATGAATGTAAAACAAGGTATTTGTTTTTGTTTTCAATTAATGTTAAGATTTAATAGAAGAAAGTGCTTTTGCAACAATGTGAATGACCTTTTTTTCACATTTTTATTTTTTAACTTGTAAATGACCTTCATTTACATACTTTAAGAACACTGTATAAATTAGCTGTAAGTTTCCCGAAAAGAATAAAATCTAATTAACAAATAGTCCAAGTTGACCGTCTTACCGATCTTACTAACTGAAAATGAAATTCAGTACCTATAATTATTTTCATGATATTGTAACATAATGTACATACTCACAGCTATCTTCATTCATTCCTCCAGGTCAGAACAAGCATTCTGTTACCGTTAGGCGCTGATCTGATTATTCCTCACGACACGTTTTATCCACAATCAGTACACAGATACAGCTCCAACTTTAACATGAGACTACGACGATTTAGTGACATCCAAGGGTTGGTAATTTTGCCCACGTTGATGGATATCATTTTTCCTATAAACACTATACTTTTAATACAAAATAACTATAGATTTTATTGTATTTTATTAATAATATATTTTATTATAACAGCTTTGACAACGACGCTTAATACGTCGACGTCGCCATGGCAACTATCCTTTGAAATCCTCACCGGCCTGTATCTTTGTAATTGATTTTACATTGAAACTTCTGCAAAATTAACCCTGGCCACTGTCATATCTCAAATTCATATTTTCTAGATGATATTATTCTACGAGCTGACATTATAGATCCACGCAATGCAAGGATCAGTTCGGGTTTCGCCTCTAAAGCGAATACAACAAAAAGCCTGATACTCCAGGGCCACCTATCCCGGGAACACCCAGCGTACCTCTCCGTTCCGGTACCTGACGGACCCTGCCTACGCCTCCGTCCTCCGTCCTCCGTGAAAGCCTCCTGTACCTATTGGGCCGCGCCTCATCCGAATGCCACCTGAGAAGACACTCCTGTACCTACTGGGACGTACCTTGCCGGAGCACTCAGAAAATCCTCTTTTATCTATTGGGCCGTGCCTCATCCGAGGGCCGCCTCACCTGGCGGGCTGGCAGCGTCCCCGCCGTGCCTCTCTCTCCTGTTGCCGTGCTGCGTCCTGCCCTGCTGCATGAACATCCTACGGATGTCCTCCGTGCCGCACACGCACCAGCACCTCCCTCACCTGCACCTGAACCTGCACCTGTACCTGCACCTGTGGCCAGCACCTGCCTCGCGTCGGTCTACCTCCTCAGCTCCAGCTGTATCTCCACCTCAGCCTCCTCAACCCACCTATCGCTCATCGTCACCCATACACCCCACCTACACATTATACACACCACTGCCATTCCATCTCCATCCTTTCTTGTACCTTTAATTGTTTCCTACCACCCTTTCTTTAATTTAATTTTACCCTTGACTTTAAAGTTAAGCTTTTCTTGTCGCTACACGACAATATTATTGTAATTATTTAGTATCTTTATTTTTGCATTAGACAACAATGGTACACAATGGTCCTGATATACCAATGCTAACGAAATATAGCCACTTCCACTACATTACAGCATTTATGAAACAGAATTACTTACGTCCTGAGATATGTTTTACATCCTTTTTTGTTCGTATGCATAATTATATCACACGTCCTGAAATGCCATTCCTGAATATAGGAAATTCCATTACTTATGATAAAGGTCAACATGCAATCAAATTCAGAGAAAAGCGTCTATATGATAAGGGATCATATGATTTATCAAAGGTCAAAACATACCCTATTTGGTGACACGAGTTCACTCCCGTTTCAGATCAACTGAATTTTCGTCAATAAAATACAAGAAAGGAAAAATTAAAGGCTTTTTCCTTGAGATATGTCAGCGGAATGCGTGAACATAACCCCCTTTATTTTTTTTTTTTTTTCTGGGTGGGAGAACATAACCCCCTTCGAATCAATGTGGATAAAACCCTACACTATAGAGGTATGAGGAACAGGGTGTAAAGGTCACTTATTCTCCAAAAGGGAGGATCTTCCGATCAGACTGTTGTGTGTGACTGTGACAGGCTGTTGTGTCTGGCGACGATTGATGTCGGGACGTTGTATCCAGGATGAAATTGAATAGGTGCGTCTATTTAAAACATCTAATTCAAAGTGTTATAAAGAAAATTTATAGCATATCATTAAGGATATGATAGACGATAATTTCAGGATTTTTATCAAAAATGTAGATTTGGGAAATGACAATTTATAATGATTATGTAACAGTTACTGACTCTCCTATTTCGAGTTGGTGCAAGTTTTCAAATTCATCATGTATTTAAATGCTAGTTGCGCGGCAAACTCTGCTTGCGCGATGCAGGTTTTTGCGTGACGTTAGTGTGATACGTAGGTCGCATTTGGCAATGTAGATGCCGCCATAACACTACACGATATTTAGGGCCCTAGGATATTTAGGTGTTTATTTATTTTAA
The DNA here is from genome assembly GCA_947507525.1 of Apamea epomidion. Taxonomy (NCBI): domain Eukaryota; kingdom Metazoa; phylum Arthropoda; class Insecta; order Lepidoptera; family Noctuidae; genus Apamea; species Apamea epomidion. Next base: position 6,785,280 of record OX382234.1, read on the forward strand.
TAGGAGCCGTTCCTTCCTTTCTCTTATTACACCATCCCGATTTAGGTAAAAGGTCCCTGAATATCACGTAGTGTAACAAGGTTTTAGATGCCTCTAAGTATAGATGCCTCGAAAAAGAAAAAGAACATTATTTATCAAAGAAGTGTTAGCTAGTTTACTCATACCTACTTATTATGATTTTTTAACTAATAAATATAGTGATATTTAATTTACTTGAATCAAATCAATGTATTTAACAAACAAAAAAAAAAATGGAAAACAAAAGTCATATTATAGCGGTTTTTATGCCATATTTTAATCAACTAGCTGCACTCCGTGGTTTGACCCGCATAAGTCAGATCAGATCAGATCATGGTGTACGCATGTGCAAATTTTATTAAAATCCGTTCAGCCATTTTAGCGTGAAAGCGTAACAAAGAAAAATACAAAAAAAAAAGTTTGTTCTTTATAATATAAGTTTAAGTTTATTTAAAATCAGTATGCGACCTTCATAGTAAATAAGTTTCCTTTTTAAGTGGGCGTCCTCGCTCAAAGAGTTTGATATTATAAAACATCTCATTCATCGAACTAATCAACATTTAATAGGTATCAAAATAACAGTTCGTTTTGATAGAATAAGCTGTTTCGAAGTTGGTTGATGATTTATTCAAGTTTATTGGGTGCTTAACAAAAACATAGATTGTTGCTATATCTAGATATAGCAACAATCTATGTTTTTGTTAAGCTGTCTGTCTGTGATCTGTGTTTATAGCTAGCTATACAGTATTTGATTTTAAAATAGGCATTAACCTTATCTTAATCGTCTAAAGGTATTTTAAAGCAAATCAGATTTCTTAATTAATTTAATGTTAAAATTTAGATCAAACTGATTTGAATGTTAAATCAGGGGCGTAGCTACCACTGTATCAGCCGTATCAATGATACGGGGCCTCCAAGCTACAGGGGCCCGCCGACGCGATGTGTAAGCAAAAATTCGTAAATGAATATCTAAAACTTAAAATTCTTATTGATACATCGGGACTAATGGCTTAACGTGCTTTCCGAGGTTAGTTCTCGGTATGTTAAGATGGTCACCCACCCACTCGCAAACCACAGCAAGCATATCATAGCTAATATGCTGGCCCGTTGGGTTGCACGTTGTGCTGCACAGGTAAAAATAACCCTATTCAAGTCATACTGTCAGTCTTTTTATACGTGCAGACTGTGGGTGAAGCATATGCAGAAGACTTACAGTGCCCTGCGTGTTCAATACAATAACGTGTTCAGGATGTTGATGGGGTTGCCACGCTTTTGAAGCGCATCAGTAGGGTTTTAGTCGGTAGGAGTCCGACATAACCCTCCGTTCTCCCCAGTTGGAGGGTGTCTTGAGAATTTCCAAAAAAAACAGAAATAAAAGGTGAAACAGGCCCCCAAATTTTTTTTATACAAGGTCCGCCTCGCTCCGCTACGAATATTATTTGAAGCTGAATTGTGTGATAAAGTCATGCATGTCGATGTCTTATTTAGGACTAGCTTTCTGCCCGACTTCGCCCGCGTGAAATTCTCTCTACGGACGCGGGCAGGTGATGCGATGCGACGGGGTGGTTGCATCGCATCACCAGCCCGCGCTATCACTTCGTATTCGCTCAGCGTTCTTTCTGACTTTTTCTTTTTGCTCGGCTCCTAAGGGTCATAGCGTGATGTTAAATAGCCTATAGCCTTCCTCAAGAATTGGGCTATCAAATGCAAAAAGGATTGTTCAAATCCGACGGGTAGTTCCAGAGCCTGCCCCGAACATACAAACAAACAAACAAATACCTCTTTATAATATTAGTATAGATGGGTGCCTCTGAGAGCACAGGAATTCTGACATTTCGCCGGACCTTGGCCTATCTGGAATATCGACGACACACTGCTGTTTCTGAAACGCGTTAATGCAGTCCACTGCCCTCCCAGCATGTGGGAGGCACCAAAACTTAACTAAACGTTTAACTATAGGACGTATGTAGTAGTAATATGTATGCTTCAGCACCTACTCATTCGATTGCGTACCCAAGTAGGCCGCTGCAGACACAGTTGATCGAAGAGGGGGATTACAGACCCATCCAACACCCAATGCGTGTGCGGTGCTTCTGACCAGACCATGCCCCACTTGCTGGAGTGTCCTAAGTGCCCGTTCACCTACACGTTGGATGACCTAAATAATGCCACTGATGCACCTACTGGGCATAAACTATGTAAAAAAAAAATAAAAAATGCAACGACTGAGAGTACTATCTATACGAAAAGAAGAAAAATTACCTACTCTGTACCTAATCTTAATATATATAATCCAATAAACGCATTTTTCTTTCTTTCTTTCTTTCTTCTGTACGTGTATGTGTCACCTAACTCCTCCTAAACGGCTGGACCAATATGGATGAAATTGTGTGTGTATATTTCAATGGGTTCATAGATGGTTTGAAAACACAATTGCACCCGGTAGGTGGCACTGCTGTCGGTATATGATGAGTCAACCGGGCAGGGCAACTTCTGCCGGGTCCGCTAGTAGGTAGGTTATATAATTTGGTAAAGTCGTTCTGAGTAAAACCGACGTTACAGGTCAGACCACTTCTAAAGACTAATTCCTGTTAATTATAATAGGAGTAACTTAATTATGAAGTAAGTAAATAACTCTTCACTTTATTAATGTAAGCCTGAGCCTTGGGCTTCAAATTTTGAAGTTACTGTAATTATTTTATTCATTGAGTCTAAAAAATTCGCAAAGAATATGCGCAATGGAGTTAACGCTGTGTGAGCGTGCGTGTGTATACGAAACTGAAGTGGCAGTGGGCTGGCCATGTCTGTCGAAGGACCGATGGCCGGTGAAGCAGACGACTCCTAGAGTGGAGACCACGTATCGGCGAGCGTAGTGTGGGATGCCCCCTAGCTAGATGGACGGACGACCTAAAGAAGGTGGCTGGGGTAGAGTGGATGCAGAAGGCGGAGGACAGGGTGTTGCGGCGCGGTCTGGGAGAGGCTGGAGGAGGTCCAGCAGTGGACTAGGTTGATTGATTGATTGGAGTGTGCGTGTTCCATCGCCGCCCGTTCGGTGTCCAGCGCACACAGGATGGATGGTAAGCAGCACTATTAGCGTATTTTCTTGCTCCGTTGGTGTAATTACTGTATGGCGTTCCAGTAGGACGATAAATAAATAAATTGTGTACCTATTCATATTGGTAGCCGTTAGTTATTTCTGCCTATGTTTCATCATCATTATTTGACCCACTGCTGGGGATTGGCCTCCCCTTTCTTCCGCCATACTTCCCAGTTCCATGCATCCCTCATCCAGGTGTTTCCTGCGACTTTGACGATATCGTCAACCCAGCGCGCTTTTGGACGACCTTGGTTACTTTGGCCTAACCTTTGGTCCACAATTGCTCACATCTTAAGTTAACTTTGACTATAATTTGCATAAAAATATTTGGGACAAGTTCCAACATTCAGCTAGAATTATTTAGACGGCGATTTTCTAATTGTTAATATTGTAATGATGGCACAGTTGGCGCAGTGGTTAAGCGATTGACTGCTGCGCTGCGTGTCGCGGGTTCGATATTCCCGCACGGAACAAATATTTGTATGACCTACTTGCAAGTAGTTGTTCCGGGTCTGGCTGTTTGTGTATGTGAGTTTAAATGTTTGTAAATGCACCCACGATACAGGAGAAATTCTTAGTGAGGCAACGTTTAAAAAAAAAAAAGAATTACTTTAGAGGTATGAGGAACAGGGTGTAAAGTTTACTCATACTCTATAGAAAAGGGAGGATCCTCCGACCAGACGGGTGTTGTGTCTGGCGGGCAACTGCCCAACGATTGATGTTGGGAAATTGTATCTATGCTAATTGCGCGGTAAACTCTGCTTGCGAGATGCACGATTTGCGTCACGTCAGTATGACGCGTTGTTCGCATGTGGCGTTGTAGATACCGCTACATCACTCCCCTCCGGAGACCGGAGGTCGATAGTGGACTGAGTCTTGAGTCTTGTATCTTGCGATACTTGCCAGGCCAGCTGAAGTTCCAGTGAGTCGGAACCGGTTGCCGCATAGTTCACGGTGAGTCGGAACTGTCTGCGGAGTTGTCCCTAGTGAGTCGGGGTGGCGCTGCGTTATATTCCAGTGCGTCGGATGTACAGCGCCGGGTTGAGGTTGAGGCTGGCTGCTGCGTCGACCAGAAGAGGGTGCTCTGCTTGTTGACCGGCCGAAAGTGCAGTGTGCTGTGCCGAGGTTGCTGATGGGCTGAGGGTGATGACCAGGTATGCGCGGACGCTGCATGCTGGTGGTCAGGATACCCGTTGAAGCCGTGGGTGCTGGCTGGCTGGGTGACTCGCCGCTAAAGCTTGCGGGACTGATGATGATGACGTCACGCTGAAGTGTTTGCACGAAGGCTGCGCTGACGTTCATGTCCGGGGTCACCAATTTAGAGGTATGAGGAACAGGATGTAAAGTTTACTCATACTCTATAGAAAAGGGAGGATCCTCCGACCAGACGGGTGTTGTGTCTGGCGGGCAACTGCCCAACGATTGATGTTGCGAAATTGTATCTATGCTAATTGCACGGTAAACTCTGCTTGCGAGATGCAGGATTTGCGTCACGTCAGTATGACGCGTTGTTCGCATGTGGCGTTGTAGATACCGCTACATTACTACCTATTAAAAATTTTACGTTGGACTAAACTTTAATTACGTCTACATTGAAAGCTTAACAAGCTGGCGTGGTCAAATTGCTGAATATATTATATTTCACTCTAAATCTCCGAGTATATAGAATCCGAATAAAAATATGAGAATTACATAGAAATTAATTATCAGAAGGAAGCAGACTGTAACGAGCAAAATTCAACACGGTTTATTTTCATAAAACAGCTTTCAGTGCATTTAGAGATGTACGACATAAATACCTTACAGTCACGCAATATTCAAAAAGCCATTTTCGTGAAATAACCGTGTATTCCGTTCGTCCCAGTAACAGAATCAGTGGGACGAACGAAAATCAATTTAATATTATTTATTAAATTCCTGTTCGTCCTACCAGTGAAACTGCGGCAGTTAGACGAACGGGAATACACGGCAATAGCGCGTGCAACTTTGAGAAAATACCTATTTCATATCTATGTTTATGTATCTATGTTTTCAGAAATAACATACAACTTTAGAAAGAAAAAAGAAGAAAATACGATTATTTGCGGCAAACATGACGCATCAAAATAACACAAACACAATAAAAAATATATAAAAAGTTGGGGAAAAACATGCGGTAACGGAAATAAATGAATCATCCTGTCGACAAACAGTCCAATGGCGAATCGGTCTTAGAAGAATGCGGAATCAAGCAAAACGGCCATCTCTCAGCATAATGCTAAGACCCTATACGAGACAGAACCCCAGCGCTGGTTTTGAGCGACAACTGGCGTTGACGGAGAAATAGACTTTAAATATCCACTTTGGCTACCGATTTGTGGTAACCTATAGGTAATGTTACATAGTCGTGTTCGGAATAATAAATAAATATTTCGTAAATGTAAGGGTAGGTAATGTAGGTATTCATACTAGTGACTGACCTCACCCCAGACAAAGAGGAAAACCGAAAACGAGTCAAAGTTTAACTTCGCTTCCTCGCTCCCTTCCTCCCTTGTTTTGACTTCACAGCCGCAATACAAGGATTTATCATTATAAATCCTACTACTACTAGAAACTTGGTATTTGTAAGTTGATTAACTTACTCACAAATACCGAGTTTCTCATTATTCCACTAAAAAAAATATCAATAACGGTACCCACATTATTTCAATAGTGTTTCGAGAGTGGCATGTCAGTGGAACGACGTGATAACTCACTCCGATCATATCAGGCGCCCCGCTGAGTCCATTTGTATGGCAGAACCAGACGCCATTTGTATATATATTTCTTTATTATACAGCGTTATTCAATTAATACGGACACGTCAGGACAGAAGTATTCGGCTGCTAGTATTAAATACTTAAGTGTTTTTTTTCCTTATGTGTCAATCGTGCTTGTCATTATTATTATGATTTATTATAATATGGATGGTATCATCCAGTTATAAACGAAATGAGACCATCGTAATTACTTTATCCGATGATTAAAGCTTAACAATGTAGGTTATATAGAATAACAAATTGTTACAATGTAAGTTAAGACAGGAATACACATGGCAGTAACTTGCACAAAAGTATGTAAGTAGGTAAGGTCTATTCAAATTAATGTTTTCAACTGCTGTTATTTCAAGTTAAACAAATATCAACTTTATTGTTGTAAAAATTAAAGTTGATTCCAGAGTGACTAGTACTATTGAACAAGTTATAAAAATGTTTTAAGTTGTAGCGTAAACTGCAGTGCGATTCTGTAACCGAGAGTGAGGTGTCATTCCAAATAATGCTAGGGATTGACACTACTGACAACTCACATCAAGCTCACTTCACTTGAGTTTTCACGGTGAGATTTTTACAGAATCGACCGGCTGAGCTGTATTGGGTAGGTGTTAAATTTATTTTTCCAATAACTCATTTTTTTTTACATGTTTGGAAACTAAATCGCGAACGCAATTACTTAGCTTGCATGTCATTATGCCAAGACAACTTCTGATTGGTATGTCACAATGACATTGGAGCCGCGGTATCGGCGGCTACTTATAGGTCGTGGGTTCGTAACCTGACAGATGCTTTACTTTGTGTACATTATTTAATCACCACTGCTCTCACAACAGTGAAGGAAAACATCGCGAGGAAACCGATGTCCTAGAACCAAGAATTCGAAGACATGTGTGACATCTACCAACCCTCACTGGGACCGCGTGGTGGATTACGGCCCACTCCCTCTCACAGAGAGAAGGCCAGTGTTCCAGCAGTGGGAACATTAGGTATAGGCTGATTATAACTATGCAATGGCATCTAAATTACTTGGTCCAAGTAATTCGCATGTGTATTCCTGGCTTTATTCAGAATAATTTTCTACTAGCAGCAAGTATCTACCTTTAGGTTTGGCAGAACATGTTTGCAACCAATTTCCTAAAGGATTACTCGTAGCAATAGAGCGAATATTCAGGTTGGCTTTCCACACAATATATATTCTTTTTTTTCCTTTCTTTTTATTATTTATACCTACATTTTTTTAAAAATATGCACTGAGCTTCTCTGCCTCAGGCTCTCCGGTATCCTGGCTGGGTTTATAGCAAAGCCTTCTGAAACAAAACTCCAATCCTATCTAGGTACTGTTCCTAAATGTAGCGTATTAGATAGATTTCAACCATTTTCTATCGGTAAGCCTACAGTGGCCAGTATACAGCATGATCAGCCTATAACGTTTCCACTGCTGAGACACAGGCCTCCTCTCGGTGAGAGGGAGAGGAGGGGGGAGGGGGCAGTATAAAGAGTTGAATTAAATGATCTGGCGAAACTTAACAGACCTGACCCGGGTCAAATCTGCCTTTTCCCAACTTTGTTAGGGTCGGCTTCCAGTCTAACCGGATGCAGCTGAATATCACTCATTTTTCATTCATTCAGCGTCTGCCTATCTGACCGCAACACGATATCCTTTGGTAAGACTGCAGGTTGTCAGTCTTGAGCTTCCAATACCCGTAACGATTGCCCAAGATCTAAGAATGACAGCCGGGGGCAACAACTTAACATGCTTTTCGAGATACGAAGGGGTCTAGATATGTAGTGGATGATCACCCATCCACGAACTGACCGCGGCAAGGGTAGCTTAACCTTAGGTCGACCCGTACGGTTGTTATCATGTAGCTACGAGCCCCTTTACAGACCTAACCGATTTATCGATATCAAATCATGATAAAACAAAAGCATCACACCTAATAATGAGTCTTGATTTTTTAGTCCAAGATATGTTACAAAAAATCAAAATCAAAATATTTTATTTCACATAAACCTATATGGGCACTTATGAAACGTCAGAAGCTAGGTGCACGGTTCCAATTGGCCGATTCCTATGGAGAAGAGCCGGAAATAAACTCCACGGTTACTATTTTAAAAATAATTGGCTTTACAATGTTTTCAAATTACAGTAGGTGTGGGAGGACAGCGTAGGCCTGTCAATACCAGGTAATTAATAAAATAAAAAATGGTCTACTGCAGTGCTATTCTGTAAAAATCTCACCGTGAAAACTTAGGTGAAGTGAGCGTGGAGTGAGCTGTTAATAGTGTCAGTCCCTTGCATCAGGTAGAATACAAACTCACTTAATCTAAGTTTTCACGGTGAGATTCTTACAGAATAGCACCGCAGATCTAAAGTCTACAAGTATGAAAGTTTATGTCCCTTTAACGATCGGTTAATGATTCGTTAACTTTAATAAACAACTCTGAATACCGCCGTCTTCCTTAATATCAACAGCTAAATTATGTATCTTCATATTTCAACACAAAATTAAAAGTTTTATCATTTCGTAAAGGCGGTTTGTAAGTCCCTGCGATAGCCCGAAGCGCTCCACAAACTTGTTGGAAATCTCCAAGTTGCTCTTACACCGTCAATTTATTCGGAATATATTCGTACTAGCTGCGCCCCCCGGTTTCACCCGCATAAGTTTCAATCCCGTGGGAATATCGGGATAAAAAGTATCCTAATGTTAATCCTAGTTTTAAACTATCTGTGTGCCAAATTTCATCCAAATCCGTTCAGTAGTTTTTGCGTGAAAGAGTAACAAACATCCATCCATCTATCCATACAAACTTTCACGTTTATAATATTAGTAGGATTTTAACTAGGTTCTGCTCGTGACTTTGTCCGCGTCAAATTTCTAGCGTACTTTCTCACTTTTTTTTATTTTTGCTCGGCTCCTAAGAGTCGTAGCGTTATGTTAATGCCCTCAAGACCTTCTTCAAGAAATGGGCTATCAAATGCAAAAAGAATTTTACAAATTCAACGTTCGCATTCTAGTCAAAGTCTCAATCTATCAAAAACACAATCAATTTACATACATTTTTGACAAGTTTTTGACAGCGACCGCTGAGATGAGATTGCGATTTGAATTTGAACGTTTTTTTAAGTATGATATTAGCGCGTTCAAACAAACTCTTTGCCTTTATTATTAGTAATCAGATAATTATTATACCTGTAATAGGTATTTTATTACTTGTTTAATTATAAAGAGGAAAGTCTTTGATGTTACTTGCCTAATTGAATTGTTATAACAGCCAGATTTAATTTAGAGCCATGGCCGTAGGTAGGCTTTATTATTAACGTTAAGTTAATCAATATGTTAGGCGTTTAATTTTTTTACGAATAAGTATTAATATAATTTTTATAAATCTTAACTAATATTAAGTATTGAGGGGCTTTTGGCTAAGTAATAACAGCCGCACGGGTTGATCGATCAAAAGACTGAATTTAATTCGGCCTTTCTTCTCAGAATAGCCCATCTAGTTTTTAAAATATGATTAACGTGTAAAATGTTTGTACAAACCTTACAGAAATAAAATCTTTTATCATTTGCTGAAAGCAAAAGAAACGATAAAATTCAGCTTTGCTTGCCACGGTTAGTCCATGGATGGGTGACCATCTTCACATACCAACACCCCTCCGTGCCTCGGAAAGCACGTTAAGCCGTTGATCCCAGCTGTCATTTGTGGATCTTTGACAGTCGTTACGAGTCGTCAGTAGCCCGAAAGTCTGACAACCAGTCTTACCAAGGGGTGTCGTATTACCTAACTGGGTTGTGGAGGTCAGATAGGCAGTCTCTACGTGTAAAATACTCGTATTCAGCTGCATCTGGTTAGACTGCTGGAAGCCGACCCCAACATACTTAGGAAAAGGCTAGGCAATGAAATCTTAACTAATATTATAAAGAGCAAAGATTGATTTTGATTTTTTGTGTATTTCACGCTAAAACGGCTGAACGGATTTGGATGAAATTTGGCACGTGGGTAGACCATGACCTGGAGAAGGACATAGGTTACTATTTATCCTGGATCGCAGACGAAGTCGCGAGCAACAGCTTACTTTTTAAAGACAACCACATAAACAGGTTATTTATGTTTATTTAATAATTATAAACAGATTTAAATGACTTTCTCGACTAATTCAATATGAGTAGTTATTTAATTACAAAACTGTGTTGTTATCTACGAGTAAATAAACAGATGTATGTATATATGACAGTATGTTTCGAGTAAAATTGAGAGCTCTGTCCTCAGGTTTTGGATTTTGAAAAGAGGTCTTGGTATTTTTGACGCAATTATGAGAACTAAGGCATTTAGCTCAGATACGCACGGGCCGCGTTTTTCCCGCGGCATTTTTTTCGCACACTAGATTTTGCTCTGCTTAGCGCCGAGAGTTGAAAATCCAACAGTGTATTTTTTTGATGCGCTAAGATGCGCTCTGTTGGGTTCTCATTGCTTGGCTCAACGCCGAGAGTTGAAAATCCAGTGCGCGATAAAATTCCGCCGCGATATTTTTATATCCGTGCGAACGTGGGTTTGTAAAGTATTTCTACAAAATAAATAAAACAGAAAAAGGTAACTTGACGAAAAGTATAATGTATTTATCTTGGCAACAAAAATCTTCGCTTTACATACCAGAGGGACAATTCTTGTAATTTTAAACACGATCCCAGTCTGATCTTAGTCTCAATCTGTCAAAAATATTTGTAATTGCCCTACATTTTTAACATTTATAGTATGTCGCCGAGATGAGAAGGCGGCGCGGCGACTACATTTTGAACTGGTAATGTATATAAATGATGTATAATCTAAGTGTTAAATGAATAAAATATTATTTAATTTCAGATTATTTAATTTCAGAACATGTTTTTAACAATTTTATTCCTACAAGTTCACAATATCCTACTAACGAGCGTCACGTCGGTGCATAGCGTTAATTAAGCTAACGGCACTGTTATTAATTATTCTGAGCTCGGTTTTGAGATTCTGGTGTCCGGAACTTTAAATGATATCGAATATCAGTTTTAACGAAGGTCTTTGAGTTATCCTATAGATCAGGGATAATGTACCTAACTATACTTTAGTTAGTTACGCATTTATCCTACCTTCTCCTAACTACCTTCTAACATTATAAACGCGAAAGTTTATGAGGATTAATGGATGTTATAAACGCGAAAGTTTGTGAAGATGGATGGATGGATGTTTGTTATTCTTTCACGCAAAACCTACTTAACGGATTTGGATGAAATTTGGCACAAAAATAGTTTATAACCGGGATTACCACATAGGGTACTTTTTATCCCGATATACCCACGGGATCGAAACTTATGCAGGTGAAACTGCGGGGCTCTGCTAGTTTCAAATAACCCAATTACAGGCACTTTTGAATCGTCAAGTGGCCGGTCAGTCGGAAAGATGAGCTGGTTGCTCATTCCAAAGCGTCTACTACGCTTTTAGCTCAGCTTTCTACCTTACCCGCTACCTTCCCCTGCGTACGTATGGAGAAGAACAGGCAAGAAACTCCATGGGCACTCTTTTAAATCATAAAATTGTTACAAAAAGCTTCCCAAGCTAGTTGCTAGTTTTATTACAGAAAAGTTCAATAAAATAATTATGCTTAGGTAGTATGTAATTATGTATATTCGCAAAAAATCATGTAAATCCAAAAAGTTGCCTTGTATTTTTTTGTTAAATTGGAAAACATTTCTTAAAGCAAAAATAACAAGACGAAATGCTGGACTTGTAAAATCTTTTTCAAATCTATTTAATTTGATTTAAAAAAAAAGCATATCTCTCTTTCATGTCGTATTAAACAAACATAAAGAATACACAAATAACATAAATAATACATTTTCTTAATGTGAATTCTCATTTTCTCAATGGTATTAAAACAGTAAGGTCACGAACTTAGAGTAGAAGAGACAAACTAAGTAAGATACTTAAAATAACTACTTACCTAATGCCATCAAAGGAATATGAAAAGTTATTATTCATTCCTTTCATTCAAGTAGCAATGCAATATTTATTGTTTATGTACTAGCTGGGCTCGGGATACTTAAATTATGTCCTATGTGTTAATCCTGGTTATAAACTATCTATGTGCCAAATTTCATCCAAATCTGTGTAGTAGTTTTTGCGTGAAAGAGTAACAAACATCCATCCATCCATCCATACAAACTTTCGATCATCATTCTCGTACCCTTGTCCCAATGTAATTGGGATCGGCGCAACATGTATTTTTCTTCCATACTATTACGAGCTTCGGGGTTCGTGACAGTAAAAACTGCCGATAGAAATTACCAAAAATTACTCTTTAAATGAACAACACTAATAACAACTCAAAAACACTAATTATTAAACACAATTGCACTTAAGTCGCACTTGAAGATCGCTTTCGATGTATTCACTTGTATCGCTTATCCAACTCTGACTCAGTCTTGGCTCATCCCGGCCTTATAGTGCCGCAGATAGTTCTAGAACCTTCTATTGTAGAAACATTTAGAAGGCTGGATTACATACCGGCCCCGACTGACCAGATGTCGATAGTTCTAGCATCGAAATTTCTAGAAGGATTTTGACTCTATTAGTTCTACTACTCGATACTAGATGGCGATAGTGGTAACTAATGTCACCATGTACCAGGCATTAATTGTGGCGCGCAACAAAACTATACTATTTTTAAACTATTAATCGTCATCTCGGTAGTCACCCCTTTTCTAACCACATCATCATTCACACATTCCATCCATCGTTTCTTTAGTCTTCCCCTACTCATAGCCATCAACATTCATACTCAAAATTCTCCTCACGACATTTTCCTCATTTCTGCGTAACACATCCCACACATGTATTAGACGTATGAACAAAAAAACAATTGTAAGTAGCTGAAACTTCGACTCACTAAAAATTTCGTTGGGATTGGGCGGGTCATGTCAGCCACATGTACAATGACCGCTGGGCAACAGTCTCCACACGGTGGGAGCCTGAGGATGGACGACGTGGCGACGACCTAGCCGCGTACCACAAGGGTTGGATCTAGGTGGCTCTAGAAAAGGATGAAATGAGGAACTTGATCCATCAACAATATACAATATTGTTGATGGATCAAGTTCCCCCAAATCCTTTACAAAGCAAGGTCACAGAAAAGTCATTACAAGTTGATATCGTTTTTCTCGTGCAAAATATCACTACGCTCATATTCGTGGAAATGTACCAAAAATATAACAAAGGACGCCAAACTGAATACAGCAGAAAAGCTATTGTACTACATATATACGGTGCAACATTCAGAATGTTTTAATCAAATAAAAACCCTGTCAAGTCCGTGTCGTAGTCGCAAGGTAATAATGGTTCCGTAGTTTATGATAGGGCAAACAAAACAGTCGGGAGATGTTGTGGGACACCCGCGGCGGGGTAATTGTGTAATACACTATCAGTAGCAATGTCTTTCATTTTGACAGTTCAACAACATTCATTGCTTTATTTATGTTGTAGAGGAGACACATTTTTGGAACATATGAAGCAATGGATTAGCAATAACCTTCAAAATGATTCAGATTGAGATTGGTAGTGTGTTACATCTGTCATTCGCCAAGTTGTAGAGTATGTATACTCGTAACGTGCGTTAATGGACTTTGTTCCAAAAACCATATTTTTTTTATCGAGTTTTCTATTATCCGCCCTTGAATTTTGATTTTTTTGACACTAACTATTGTTATTTCAACAAAATTTCTTTTATGGTTAAAACGGTAGACCGCCCGTCAAGATCACCTGTCATAGACAGACCGGACGTTAATTGTAATCAACACACCGAACGATGTGTCGACTCATACATGTCAATGTAGACTGTACGTAGGTACGTCAAGTGTATACTGTATACAGGGTGGCAAGGACATCGACGTGGTGGAACCTGTTACTATGGATTCAGTACACGCACATGCCAGGCGTCGAGGTAAACTGTCAAGCAGCCCGCGATGTATCGCAGTGAGTGTGAGGTATCCTCCGGCATGGGCGTGCGTGTCTATTAGCATGCATTTCTTTTACATGGAGATGACATCGAGGTAGCGAGCTAAACCATGATAGCGAGGTATCGCAATTAGGCATCTTCCGGATGTAATTTACTCGTGTAGCCATCCACATTTATACTCAAAACTTGCCTCACGACATTTCCAGGCAGGAAAACCACTAATAACTATATAGCGGTATACTATAATGTATGTACATAGTGCGAGCACTGTGCAACTATGTGTGTACCAGGGCTTAAACAGTGTGGTAACCACAAACTGGGTAATGTTGCGTAGGACAGGCTAACAGCTGGGGACTGGGGAACGTGGGGAGACGATTGTGGGCTGCTAACTCATACATAATCGCTTTAAGTGAAAATATTATGCTAATTACTTATCATTGCCTAGCTGAGTAATAAAGAAATAAAAGGATTGGTGACCTGCGCCCTAATTACGTAACACACGATCAATCGGAATCGGTTTCATTTTGACAGTTCAACAACATTCATTGCGTTATTTACGTGTTGAGCAGACAAATTTTTCGAACTTATGAAGCAATGGGTTAGCAATTTGCTTCAAAATGATTCAGATTCCGATTGATTGTGTGTTACGCAATTAGGGTGCTGTTTAAAATGAGGTTTTGATTTTGTTGTTGCCTTTCAAAACTCGTATTAATTCAGAGTAGTTGAGCTTGAGAACTACTAATAAATATCAATGTGAAACTTTGTATATCTGTTACTCGTTCACGCAAAAACGGCGGATTTGGGTTAAATTTAGACAGACAGAAATTTAGGCACACAGGTAGACCATGATCTGGTTTAGTACTTAGGCTACTTTTTATCCCGGTAGTATGTTCCCGTGGGTTCATTTCCGACCTCGACACGGGCGAAGCAGCGGGCATAAGTTAGCTTATAACAAAGTAAGGGGGAAAATAAAATAGTCCCTGTAAAACAACGATACAGAATTCGACTCCCAAATATTTTTTCAATAATTTTCAATACGTAATTACGAAGTTGACAGCCGAAGGACTTAAAAAAACCCGAAATGAATTTGGAAAATAGTTTAATTACTTTAAAATTACAATTTAATTCTTATATCTAGACTTGGACGATGTCAGTACCAAAGTTCCTCGAAATTATATTTATTACATTAAAATTATGATTTTAAATAATTGTGAAACACGGATGCGTCATCAGCAGAATGGTAGGAAGTAGGTTAGGCGGCGACACGAGGCGTCGGGTCAGCGATGTCCCTAAGTAGCGTACTATGTTGGAACATGCATTGTAAATAGGTATCGTTTCGCTATCTAGCGGTTTTGGTGTAGGCAGAGCACGTAACTAGTAACCAAAGAAAAATCTTTGTAACAACAGTTTCCCACAAACACGGAAACGAAAAAAAAAAAAACAAATTGATGGTTGCTAAAAGATCAAACGATATTGAAAGGTAGTTCCAAACTAAAGTCGTAAAAACAGAGTTTGCGAAACTGCTACCAGGAAGGAAACAGAATCAAACAACGGTGGAATATATCAATAAATAAATAGTCCGACTTGAACGGTAAAAAAGGTCAGGTAAAAAATTATTATCGAAATTATTATTCCTTTGAAACTATTATCGAAGTAGATACTTATTTTCTTAGGGCTTTATGTTCGGGACATTGAAGAGAGAACGATGGCGAAGAGGAGCAGCAACCTTCGGGATAATTGCGTAATAAAATGACAATTGATCGCAACGCCATTCATTTTGACAGTTCTACCACATTCATTGCGTAATTTACGTTGTTGAGCAGATGAATTTTTCAAAAGAAGCAATGGATTACGAATTTAATTTCCTTCGAACCCCTAGGATTGCAATTTAAAGTGTGTTACAATTAGGGTGTTTGTATATCAAAAGGGCACTTCTCGAAATTTTAAGAACGTTCACAGTCCGATCTCAGTCTCAATTGACAAGTTTTTGGCATTCATTGTCGGTGAGATGAGATTGCGATAAGATTTTTAATGTGTGTAATTACGAGAATTGGCCATCTGTTGATCGATAGACTGTGGTCATCTCAATCTTTATTTGCGATAAAACAGAATCAAACCGATAAAGATACAATCAGCTGACCATGTGTAACATAATGTACATACTCACAGTTATCTTCTTTCATTCCTCCAGGTCAGAACAAGCATTCTGTTACCGTTAGGCGCTGATCTGATTATCTTTTACGACACGTTTTATCCACAATCAGTACACAGACACAGCTCCATCTTTAAGATGACACTACGATGATTTAGTGACATCCAAGGGTTGGTAATTTCGCCCACATTGATGGATATCATTTTTCCTATAAACACTATACTTCTAATACAAAATAACTATAGATTTTATCGTATCTTATTAATAATATATTTTATTATGACACCTTTGACAACGACGTTTAATACGTCGCCATGGCAACCTTTCTTTCAAATTCTTACCTGCCTGTATCTTTTTAGCTAATTAGACATGAATACTTATTATATTTAATTACTGGCCATCTTCGTAACTCAAATTCATATTTTCTACATGATGTTATTCTACGAGCTGACATTATAGATCCACGCAATCCAAGGATCAGTTCGGGTTTCGCCTCTAAAGCGGATACAATAAAGAGCCTGATACTCCAGGGCTAACTATCCCGGGAATACCCAGCGTACCTCTCCGCTCCGGTACCTGTCGGACCCTGCCTACGCCTCCGTCCTCCGTCCTCCGTGAAGGGCTCCTGTAACTATTTGGCCGCGCCTCATCCGAGGGCCGCCTCACCTGGCGGGCTGACAGCGTCTCTGTCGTGCCTCTCTCTCTTGCTGTCGAGCTGCGTCCTGCCTTGCTGCGTGGACCCTCCAACGGGTGTCCTCCGCCTGCACTCATCTATACCTGTACCTGCGCCGGCTCCTGCTGCCATGCTGCAGCCTGCCCTGCTGCGTGGGCCCTCCTACGAGTGTCCTCCGCCTGCACTCATCTATACCTGTACCTGCGCCGGCTCCTGCTGCCGTGCTGCAGCCTGCCCTGCTGCGTGGGCCCTTCTACGGGTGTCCTCCGTGCCGCACACGCACCAGCGACCTGCCCTCATCTGTACCTGCATCTGTCGCCGGCACCTGACTCGCGTCTACCTCCCTCCATCTGGATCTCCACCTCAGCCTCCTCAGCCCACCTATCACGCATCGTCATCCACACACCCCACCTTCACAAACTACACACCTCTCTCAGTCCATCTTCATCTTTTAATTTGATAGAAATATATCTTTTATTTGTTTCTACCTCCCTTTCTTTAATTTCATTTTCCTTTATAAGTTTAGTTTCTTGTCGCTACACGACACGTGTTATAGCCATTTTATATCAAAGAAAGATGATTTAAATATAGGGATAATTTAAGTTCGTGATCAGTTTGATAAACAGTAAATTTTTCTGACTTTATGTACCTTTCATTAAATAATTTTAATCAATCTCCCTTCAGCTCTATTGGAGACGGCTCCTCATCTAGCCGCATGCAGCTAAATACTAGTATTTAACATGGAGCCTATCTGACCTAGATAAGTATTTGGTAACACGATAAGACTGGTTGGCAGAATTTCGGGCTTCAGACTTAGTACCGTAACGACTGCCAATCTACGAATGACAGCCGGGCCCGATGGCTTGCTTCCGACGCACGAAGGGGTCTCGATATGTAATGGATGGTCACCCATCCACAAAGCAACCGCGGCAAGCGTTGCTTTAACTTCAATCGACCCGTGCGTTTATCATTTAACAACGAGCCCAATTTTCATAAAATTAATTATCAGACTTTAATTCAAATACCGCAAACCGAACATCGAAATAACTCCTATTTTAAAGTAACATTTTAATTAAAATTATTCAAGAATAAGGTATAAGCCTTTATTAAAACCGCACCTAATTAATTCTTAATTAAATTATTATTTTATTCAGAGCCTATATAAACATTTTAGAGCACAACTCGAAAATGAATGAAATTGAATCTGAGCTACTTTTAAAAAGGTTGAATTTTAATGAGTCCGAGTCTAAAATTATTTTAACCTTGTGAAAATTTTAATGGGAAAGTTATTATAATAACCAAGCATATCAGTCTATAATGTTCCCCCTGCTAAGAAAAACCACTTCTCTTCAAGAGGGAGTGGGCCGTAATCCACCACGCGGGCCTAGCGCGGGTTGGTAGATGTCACATGTCTTAGAATTTTTGTTTCTAGGACATGCCGGTTACCTCACGATGTTTTCCTTCAGCGTTTTGAGAGCAGTGGTTATAAAATTATGTAGACAATGTAAAGCGTTAAAGTTTTTTATTATATAAGCATTTTCTTATGCCGATATGGACATATGGCAGCCAACTATGGGGCTGTACTAAGCCGACCAACATCAAATTATACGAACATTCTAGAATAAGTTACTCAGGAGTATTGTTAATATGCGCCCTGGTATATAAGAAATGACGACCTCCATCGTGACCTAAAAATGGAACCCGTCACCAACATAATCCAAAAATTTGCTGAGGCCCATGAACACCGACTCCACCGACATGTGAACATCGAGGCAATTCAGCTATTAGACCAAAGTTAGGACAAAGCCTTTTGAGTTAGTGTAGTGTAAAAAGTGTAGAAATAAACTATTATTTCTACACTTTTTACACTACACTAACTCACACACACTAATTGGCACTAGCCAATGACACACATAATAAATTAATAACACATGAACAAAGTGCTTACATCATCATATCAGACTCTAAGAAAGTGGAACGGACTTGTGTAAAGTACAATAAACACTACTCTAAGTTTTAAAATAATTATCACGTAATAAATTAAGTTAGATTAAAATTGCTTATTAGTCTTATAGGCTAGATTGCAATAAATTGTTAAGAACCTGGTTCTTTTTAATAAAGGATAAAAAAAAAGTAAAGCGCCTGTCTTATGACCTACATGTCGGGGGTATTACCACCACCACCAACACCATTGTGCCTTCGACCAACGAAGACCAACTAAGAAATACCCTTAAATTATCCTAAAATAACTGGTTTTTCTTTTTAACATTACATTATATAGTGCAGAAAAGACCTGAGGGGCAATTCTCGTAATTTTATGAACGTTCACAGTCTGATCTCAGTTTCAATCTGTCAAAAATACTTCTAATTTCCCTACATTTTGACAAGTTTTTGACATTTGTTTGTCGCCGAGATGAGACTGCGACTAGATTTTGAACATTTTAAATTAAGAGAATTGGCCATCAGTGTGTCATCACCATAACGTTGAATGTAATCATCACGCCTGTACATATTTCCCGAAGGGTTAGGCAGACGTGTACCTATAGTACACCCACATCATCTGGCTAGCCTTTTCCCAACTATGTTAGGGTCGGCTCCCAGTCTAACCGGATGCAGCTGAGTACCAGTATTGTACATGGAGCGACTGCCTATCTGACCTCCACACCCCATTTACTGCGTAATACGAGATCCCTTGGTAAGACTGGTTGTCAGAATTTCGGGCTTCTGACCACCCGTAACGACTGTCAAAGATCCATGAATGACAGCCGGGACCAACGGCTTAACGAGCTTTCCGAGGCACGGAGGGGTCTTGGTATGTAAATATGGTCACCCATCCACGGTCCAACCGCGGCAACCGTAGCCTACCTGATTGATCGACCCGCAGCTTTTATTTCTTAGCCACAAGCCCCCTATAGTACACCCACATATCGCCAGTTTTTTTGATTCTTGTTATGGTTTTGTTTGAAACCCCTCTGACTACGCAAAATCAGTGATTTGTATTGATTTTCGTTCAATATTGACAGCCAATGGCACTGGCGTTAAATTGAAAAGTATGTTTATACATGGCTATGAAGGATAAAGCGATTGTGGTTTGTATTCAATTTGGCTTATTGCAGGTACAGTCACCGAAAGAGATAACTATAACCAGGGTCGTCGGATATATTATAATAAGTAAGAAACTGATGGATGATTTCGAATGAAATTTAATTTGATAAATTTACTGTTTGTCTTATATTAGTTAAATTAAATTTTATCCGAAAACATCCATCGGTTTCTTACTAAACTTCAACTATATCCGGCGACCCTGGTTACTTATCTCCTTTGGTGACCGTACAATCGACCGCACGTGTGTCGGTGGTAACACTTTGACTTTGAGCTGGCCTAGTGTAGTGAGGAGCTTCAATAGAGTAAAAGGCCAACTTCAACATCATGTAACAGGTAAGTGTGGTCATGAAACTGAACAACTTTCTCCATGGGACCAACATCGTAATCAATCGCAAAATAATAATCGGCCATTCTTATTGTGACATTGAAAGGGAACGTATGTCGCAGGCTGTCTGTTGTATTATGCTGGCCCGCAGGTTTGCGCGATGTACGAAGCCAGTTAGCGGGCATACAGCGACCTACGCTTTCAATATAATAAAGCACAGAGTACTGTTGAGGCTGCCCTGGCGTTGTAGTGCACCAGGGATGTTTGCGGATAATAATATTAATGGTTTTGGCTGATGACTCGTGTTCACGGCGGCACCAACAGTATTCTCAGTGTGTTCGCAGAGGAGGTGGGTGCATTAAAATTTGTCTGTAACCTACACACTAGAAGTTAAGTAAAATTGTAACTAACTGTCTGAAATAAAAGTTTTCTATTCTATTCTATAAGTTCGTTTACATCAAGACCGATTTACAATTTACCTACAGCGTATTTTGACCTATTTCGGCCACATAATGCGAAGGGGAGATAGCTGCCTTTAAAAGCTGGCCATTGTCGGCAATATCGAAGAAAAGAGAGCACGAGGCTGGACGCCAACACGATGGTGTGACCAAGTAAAAGAAGCTATACGTCCTCGAGCAAATTTCAGCAGGTGGTGACGGCAATTTTGGACCGAAATCTATGGAGGCAGATTGTCCTCTTAAAGGGGTCCAGTGACCACGGTCCTCAGTAATGAGGCACCAGTTGAAGAAGAGATGAGTAACATTTGGGTCGCGTAGGTATGGAACTTTTGTTTGGATAGTTGATTTTTTTTTCAAGTTTACGATTTTGGTCCCATGGAGAAAATAGTTCAGTTTGATGGTCTGTACCACATCCTGAAATATGTCTACACCTTTCTGATACACTGACCGCTGTATTTGTTTTGTTACCGCTGACTTGCGGCCTATTGTACCTAGTTAAAGTATGTTTTTTCTCTGTGTTCATTTTCAGTTATCCTGTATTATCGGTTTTTGTAGAAAGCCATAGTTCTTACGTGACTTGAAAGCGGGATTTGATCGAAAAGAACCTTCGGTTGTTCGGATAGTGTGGTGTGGTATCTTGAATAGGAAATTGTGTTAGACATATTGGGTTGGGGTGGCTAGCTAGCTGAATAGATGTCTGTAACAACCCTCAACAATAACAGCATTGATTGGTATTGCATAATACCTCGCTTGTCATTTACCAAAAGCTTTTACAAAGATTTATTTACTCGGAATACTTAACGTGACTAATAAATTGCATTAGGTGTGCTAAAATAAAACATGCAAACAGCCGCCTGCGCAGACACAATAGCGTGGGCGCTCACAAATAGCACCCGATCTGTTTCAGTTAAGTAGTAACGTTTACTAACACTGTAGACCTCATTGTAGTCTGATTATAAAGATTAATAATAATTATTAATTTCCTTTATTTCATTTAAGTACTTCTTATATATTATATTTTAAAATATTTTTATTAACAATACAAAAAACATTTAAAGATATAAAAAATAGTAGCCCACCGCTATTGGGGACAGGGTCCAAATAACCCTCAGGGCTCAATAATAATAATTATTGGGGGTTGTCCTTAGGTGCACTTGCATACTTAGCGCGTACAGGGATAATCGTCGGTTGGTGCCTCATTTCATTAAAAGCGTCTATGAGAGCCTCTGTGAGTTGGCTTCGGCCCCTCGTACGTTTCTCCAAAGGTCCCGGACACGAGGTACCCGAGGTATGTCAAAGACATTTTAAATATAATAGTATATTTTTTATTATTACTCAAATAAAAGGACATGGAGTCGAAAATAATTCGAATCGTACTAATCAAAGAAAAGATCTTGTTTGTTTGGTCTTAGTACACTATGTACCTTCATATATTCTACTTAACTACCAATCTTTATGATTATTAAAGTTCGGCTTAGTATGGGAAAATCAAAATCAAAATTAATTTAGTCGTAGGTATTAGGCTGAGAATCAGCACTTTTCGAACGTCAAAATTACAAAAGACAGTCCACCAAACCCCCCGCCCTTCCTATTGCTTTCGCTGTTAATAAGAAGTGGCGCATGAAACTCTCCAGCAGAACCCCCAGCAGTTCCCCAGTGGCGGAACAAATAATTCCGTTCAGAATTGATGAAAACAGTACCTATTTCAATTTGAAATTCCAATAATAATTACTTTACCTCCCTCATTATTATAATTGCAAAGCTTTTAACAATCAAAACAAAGGATAATGCATTAAAAACAAACAAGGTTAAGCACACCTCACTGACGGTATTGGAAATCGATGGTCACCGGTTTTGTGTAAATTAATATGAGGGTAGAATTACTCCCAACGACTAATTGATCGGGGAACAGATTACAGGAATGTTAAATGTTAAGAGAGCGGTTCGGTTTAAATAACATTGTTAAGTGTTGAGTGGCTGTCTGTTAACTGAGAGTCGGGATTTAACTTAGAGGTTGCCGAGTCTTGTATTGATTTCTGCTAATTGGGGAGATGTTCGGTTTTCAGATACCTATGTTTAATTTGATTACTTTATAATATACCTGTGGATATAAGACTAAGTTCGCATTCCACCAAATTTTTATACATAGACTAAGTCTTATAATGAGAATAAATTTTGAATTTTTGACAGTTTTTTCCTATGAGAACTGTCAGATGTCAACTTTATTGCACGGATAAAAGCTATCTGACTTTGGTAAAATTAGCTCTAAGTGGTCTTTGGCAAACCGCGCATGGGTATAAATGAGGTAAATTCAGTCAGTCGAGTAGTTATAAGGCCTAGCTTTTACCTTGGCCAGAGGCTAAGCATTGCCATACAATGTGGCAACGCCGCTAGGTTCTTGGGTACATTACGTTCCAGTTGACAGCGACGCGAAGAAATTTTTTGACGCCATATTTTAGTTTGTTAATAGTTTTAGTTAGGTTATGATTTACCCTTTGTTCATAAACATTGGTTAAAGTTAAGTAGTGATTAGCGACTGCTTAACCATAATTATTTGACGTTTAAATGTCACTTAAGTTTAATCGTCATTTATATATAAACCCCATTATTATAATAGAGGGGCTTGTGACTAAACAATAACAGCCGCACGGGTCGATCGATCAGGTTTAGCTACGCTTGCCGCGGTTGATCCGTGGATGTGTGACCTCCTTCACATAATAAGACCCCTCCGTGCCTCGAAAAGCACGTTAAGCAGTTGGTCCCGGCTGTCATTCGTCGAACTTTGACAGTCGTTACGGGTCGTCAGTAGCCCGAAAGTCTGACAACCAGTCTTACCAGTATTACTGAGTAACTGGGTTGTGGAGGTCAGATAGGCGGCCGCTCCATGTAAAATACTGGTATTCAGCTGAATCCGGTTAGACTGGAAGCCGACCTCAACATAGTTGGTAAAAGGCTAGAAAGATGATGATTATATTAATAATTTATAAATTAATTAGGTACCTATTAGTTGTTAGTGTACCTACAGTTCATTTTAATTCTGAATAAACATTAAGATCGAGCCAAATTATCTTTGTTACTTTAACGTACTTACTTTGACATAGCTTAAGTTGTTTTAGTACTTAGGTACCTATGGATTGCTAAACATTATCCGACCGGCGCCGGCGCCCTTAAATAATGAGTGAAAGCTTTAACTTACAGGTTTCTTTCAGTAACATCAAAGTAAGTAACATCAAATGAGTTCTGTTATTGACGTATAAACCATACAGGCGCATTTATTTTATAAAATTAAATAAACTCCGCGTCCTTCTAAGAATATTGAGGTATTATTTTTACATATTTATCCACGAAAGTAAAGTCTTTATTTATTGTACTATACAGGTTTCTTGGTAGAAGGACCGACACACATTTTTGAGGGATTGGGGACTTTTATCATGAAATTTTAATTTGTAATTTTTCATTCTCTACGACTTTGTAAGAACCCCAGTCCTTTTCTAGAAGCAATTTTACATAAATGTACATTGCATATAACACCAAAAATTACCACAAACAAACCGCCAAACATAACATTTGTGACGATATTTCGGGTGATTATAAAGAAACATAATATTATCTCAATTACCTACCGTGACACTTTGTTATGGTTGAAGAATAGGATAATATGACACTTCCTATCCCTAACAATATTGTGTCGGTCCTTCTAATAAACACACTGTATAATATCTGATTTTTTCATTGAATTTCTTATAATCTCGGTTTAGGAAACTACGAAAGCCAGATGCGTAGGTGCTCAAAGATAAAAGAAGGATTATTAACAAATGGATGGACAGCAGTAAATATGCGTAGATTTCATATAACTTAAGGTAAGTACCTAAGTTTTCACGGCGTGATTTTGACAGAATAGGTTGGCTGAAATGTGCCTAAAGTATTAGGTACTAGTGTTTGAGATACGATCTACAGTCTACACGATATCGAAGAAAAAAAAATACGTTAAAAAACAATGCATAGTGTCATATGAGGCAGTGGTAGAATACATTATATCGTAAAAAAAATATTTGTTTCGTACCACGTGACCGCGTTTCCCCTTAATGGTAGACGGTAATTATTATGAGAAAATGTTGGTAGATATGGAGGCCAGATGTTACAGCAATAATTGAGAGAGAAATAGGTACAAACTATCTAGCAAAAACGGTATGCTATTAAAAGGATTAAGTATTCGTTTTCAGTGTGAGAGAAGCAGAATATCTTCCGCCATATTAGACCAACAATCTTCCGCAACATCTGTGCCGCTGAATAAGAACGTGTAGGTAGATCCACAAATTAGAAGTCTTTGTCTACTCTTTGTCAATGGGAGATTACTATCGTGATAGGATGCATTGAAAGAGGCCCTACATAATAAGGGACATGTCCAGCGTAACATGTCCGATAAGCTCTCTACCAACCTCGTAGTTTGGCTAATCTTCTTACTGCAGTATACTTGCTACTGCAGTATATAGCTCGTGCCGACATCAAAGACGACGACGACGTCTATTTTGTCTATATGTCACCGTATAATTCTGTACATCTTCAGCCCTTTTACAATTTAACGCATTATCGTTCGATAGTTTATAATCTGTCCATGGCAAACCGACATATTGTGAACTGGTATGAAACTTGCACGCGACAGATTGCACCTTGCGCACCAAATCGTCAAGTAACGTCGATCAATTTGGAAGTAGCGTTCGCAGGTTGCTGCCGCGGTACCGTTCGCTTCGCTCGCTCAGCTCGCGCGAGGTTGGTCACAACTTACAGTTCTAACCTAACCCGTTTGGTCGGGGCACCCTGGCTTAGTTACTGCGACCAATTTGGCTAACGCCACGGCCAACAAATCAGGGACGGTTCGCAATTTTACGGGTGATAAAATCAGACAGATCGTGAACCCTGACGGTAAGTGCAGGTTCGTTCACAGTTTCACGGTTTGACATGGATAGATTATACACTATCAAAAATAAATACGTTATGTTGTAAGCAGTATGGAACAGCTCACAATTTGTTGACAGTATACAATCTCGCGAGATAGATTATAAACTAACGGTGTTCACAATCATACGGTGAGATATAGATACAAGATATTACACAAGCCAATTTAATCAATAACCCACTTACAACAGGATATAAATTTCACTCACAACTATTAATAGATATATATCTATTAATAGTTGTGAGTGAAATTTTGAGTCTATTACAAAGGTATTCATATCAATACCTTTGTAATAAAGCCTTATATGCTACGTTCCTAATAAATAGCCAGCGTACATAAGCTTCTCGTTTATATACTGCTAGCCAAGTAAACCGGATATAAGGTTGTTGCTTTGATCGCAGCTCGCGGTAGGTAGTTTGCATCCGAACTAATAATAAATAATAAATAAATATTCCACAACTATCACACAATGCCATCTAGTCCCAAGCTAAGCAGAGCTTGTGTTATGGGTACTAGACAACTGATAAACATACTTATATATTTCTAAATACATAAATATTATAGATAAATTACACCCAGACACAGAACAAATGATTGTGCTCATTACACAAACATTTGTCCTGGGTGGGAATCGAACCCACGACCTCCGGCATAGCAGTCAGGGTCACTAACCACTAGACCAACAGGCCTGTCAAAACTGGGAATTAATTACGAGTAAAATGTGCTCCGTTAAACTTGGTAAACATACAAAGGCATTATGTATTATATATCGTATATGACGCACGTCGGTTCAGGTTGACTGGTAAAAGTAACTTGTTAAAACGAAATAACAGGTAGATTTAATTGAGCATGATTTCACGAATCATTCTATAGAATAGACACGATACAGCGGGGTAATTGCGTAACACATTAAAATAGGAATGGCCTTCATTTTGACAGTTCTACAACATTCATTGCGCTATTTACGTTGTTGAGCAGGCATTTTTTTCGAACATATGAAGCAATGGATTAGCAATATCTTTCAATATGGTTCAGATCGTGTTTAATAGTGTATTACGTAATTAGGATACAGGTCAGGCTTATCAAAAAACTTTTTAACAAAAAAATTATACCCCCGAAAAAACTGAAAAGCTAAAAATAATAAACCTATTTTATTTAACCTTAATAACAAAGTTCTTAAACTAATGTAAGTATACGTAAGTAATTTCCAGTCGTCGCCGTTTAAATTTAAGGCAATTTAAGGTTAAATAAAATAGTTTTATCATTTTTTGCTTTTCAGTTTTTTCGGCGGTTTAATTTTTTTGTTAAAAAGTTTTTCTTTTATATTTTTTGTGGCTATAATCTACTAATTGTTTTCCAAAGGACAGGCATATGTGGCACTGAGTAGAATAATAAATGTAATAATACAGAACTCACCTTTCAAATCTCTGAGTAAACAATAAATCACCCCTATTTTCCAACCCTAAGGGTTGGAATTTTTTTGGGAAATTTATATGGGACCAACTTTAGGGTATACCCTTTCCAATAAATAAAATAATTATCAAAATCGGACTACTCTGTACAAAGTTATGCGTGGTCATACATAAAAAAAAATACATATACATACGCGTCGACTTGACAACCTCCTCCGTTTTTTTTCGTCGGTTAAAAATACTAGCTTCGGCACGCGTTTCGTTCGTGTAAAATTTCTTGTATTAACATATATTATTCGGCAATACTGTCAGCACAACAAAGTGCTCCGGGGAGCACTGGTGGCCGAGTGGTTACTGTCGTGACATACCTACGAATCGTAGGTCGTGGGTTCGAACCCAAGCAGGCGCTTTACTTTGTGTAAATTATTTCATCACTACTCACGGTGAAGGAAAACGTCGTGAGGAAACCGGCATGTCGAACCAAAAATTGTAAGGCATGTGACATCTACCAATCAGCACTGGGCCCGCGTGATAGATCACGGCCTACTCTCCCTATCACTAAGAGGAGGCCTAGGTCCCAACAGCGCGAACATTATAGGGAACAGGGTGTAAAGTTCACTCATACTCTATAGAAAAGGGACGATCCTCCGACCAGACGGATGTTGTGTCTGGCGGGCAACGCTCGACCAAGGTAATATTATCTATATAATAGCAGTCCCCTCTCCAAACGCAACATTGATATTGCGAGCTGTTTCTGCCGCGTTAGTTTCGCGTCGGACCTCGTATTAAAAAATAACTCAAATATTCGAAGTATCCATCTTTCTTGTCAAAGCTGAATAAAAAAAAAAACAACTGAAAGTCGATAATCGAATGTTGCACATTTTTTAAAAGAAGAACTTCATAGGTACCATGTGAAAAAAGTTTCACTCAAAAATCTCAAATCATGAAGGTTCTATGTCAATTCGAAGTACCTATTACAATAAAACAGCAATTTTATACTTTAACCCCTAATATTACCGTGGCTCGACGATTGATGTCGGGAAGTTATATGTATGCTAGTTGCGCGGTAAACCCTGCTTGAGAGATGCAGGATTTGCGTGACGTCAGTATGACGCGTTTTTCGCATGTGGCGTTGTAGATACCGCTACAGGCTGATAATGCTATCAATCATTATTACTTAGTCATTAAAGATTGATATTATTAATAACAGTAGGACACTGCGATTTAATCGCTTAATCGCCTCTCACAATTCCCACGTGTACTTACGTTTACAGATGGCAGATTCTTTAGCGTCTCGCCCTCAAGTCTCTTAAAGAACCGACCCTGGTTACTTATCTCCTTTGGTGACTACCACTTCTTATTCCCAACAAAAGCACTAGGAAGTGGTGAAGGGTGGGCTTTTTGGGGGACTGTCTTATGTAATTTTGACGTTCGAAAAGCGCTGTTTCTCAGCCTAATTTGAATACTTCCATAATGACTTTTGATTTGAATAAAATACCTACCAATTCTTTCCTAGACGGGAAAAACAAACACAGTTTTTGACTGCTTTCGTAAATCAAACTTCCGACATGAAATAATGCTGGTTGGACATAATGTAAAATTTTCAGAACTCCAATTTTTAAAAGCTACAATTAAAAGTGATTTATAACCTACTTCAAAATCTATGCATTAGGCTCGCCCCCTAATACACGGAACTTAAACA
This sequence comes from Apamea epomidion, assembly GCA_947507525.1. Classification (NCBI taxonomy): domain Eukaryota; kingdom Metazoa; phylum Arthropoda; class Insecta; order Lepidoptera; family Noctuidae; genus Apamea; species Apamea epomidion. The sequence goes on from OX382234.1 coordinate 6,813,958, forward strand.
TAACTGGAGAATTGTGGGTATATCTATCTAACCTAACCTACCATGGGTACAGTCACGAGCACCAATATATCAACACTTGGCAACTTTCAATTGCGATTTTTTCGTGAAATAACGAATGCAACGTTGAAATACGACACATTACATAAACCTATGGGTTCGAAAATGCTATGTTCGTAGCAACATAAAATTTAATTTAAAAATAAAGGAGTAAATCGCTTTTGAATAAAGCCGAGTGTATACATACTTTTGATCGTGACTGTACACCTCTGCCCAACCCTTCGGGGAAACAAGGCATAATGTTATGTATGTATACAGGGTCAAATTAAATTAGCTAGCGAAACTCCGCAGTAGTAACAAAACTACCAGTGGTCGTTAACCCTAAAAAAAAACATCAAGTCATTTTTATTTAATCGTGTTTAGATATCGATACCGATCACGTCTGTAGAGTTGCGCTAGCTAATTTAATTTGATCCTGTATGTATTTAGATCTACATATTTGTGGTCAACTGAAATGAGGCAGTAATTTCTCATTGATTTTGGTTGGCATTGATCACCCTATTGACGCTAACGCTAATGTGGTATAATTTTAGGACTACCTATGCAATTTGGTACAACTCTGCCTAAACCTTCTGGTATTCAAGCGTAATGTTTATCTGTTCAAAATCTTTTCCTTACAACATACCTAGCCAGACAATAATATCAAGTTACACTCAAGGAATAGACTCCAGTTCTCTGAACAAATATTTAGACTACTTTGGAGCTGATTTTTATATTCAGGTAAATATCTGAACAATAAATATGACAAATCGACATATTTTCTATACTAAAGCTGTCAAATCGCAATATTTATTCCTCAGATAAAAATTATCAGCATCCTAATTGCGTAATACACTATCCATCTCAATCTGAAGGATATTGCTAATCCATTGCTTCATATGTCCGAAAAATGTGTCTGCTCAACAACGTAAATAATAAATGTTGTGTTTGTAATGATATGTACGTGATTACTAGTTTATTTATTTATTTATAAGTATGTATTAGGTATGTTGAAACTGTGTGTACTCCGTCACATTTCCCTAAAGGTTCATTAGAAAACCAGCGGCAGCATCTGTCTGGCATTCTGGCAACCGTGAGGCACACACTATTGTTGTCTGAAAGATTATTTTTATTTTATTATTTTTTTATTTTGTGTTTCACGAACTGTGTCCAAATAAACTTTTTTCTTTCTTTCTTTCTTTCAATGAATGTTGTTGAACTGTCAAAATGAAACCCATTGCTACTGATCATGTGTTACGCCATTACCCCGCTGATTAGCTATTGAAAAATCAGCCTTTACTCGAGTAATTAATTCAAAGTCCCCCAAATTCAGGTAATTATCCGGAACACCGGTACTTGTGTTGTTAAATAACAGGAAACAAACTGTATAATCACGAGACAGCATCATTATAACTACTGCTAACATTGTAATTTCAGGTAATTTCCACAATTTTCACGGAAACTGCATGTTTCGGTCAATTCGTGTATATTCAAATTTTATTTGTTTCAAATTGACGTTATTTCAAGTTAAACCAATATTAACTTTATTGTAATGGTTATTAAGTTGATTTCAGAGTGAGGAGGACTATTGAAGCGGCGAGCCTCCTTGCCGGATTGCCGCCATGGGATCTGGAGGCCAAAGTCCTCGCCCACATATGGGAGTGGCGAGAGGAGGCAAAACCCCGGGGCGTTGCTCCGCTGCCGTGAGAAATCACGGCACAGCGGACAGAGCTCCGGCGGGATCTCATAGCGGCATGGAGAGTGCGATTGTCGCAACCCAGCGCTGGGCACGCCACAATTGCGGCGATAAGTCCCCTCTTTGAGGAGTGGCTAGAGAGGCGCCACGGCGCCCACAACTTCCGCCTGACGCAGGTCCTCACCGGACACGGTTGTTTCGGGAGGTTCCTGTTCAGGATAAAGCGGGAGGAAACGCCAGGGTGTCACCACTGTGGGGATCGCCCGGAGGACACGGTGGAGCATACGGTGGAGGTCTGCCCGGCTTGGGCGTGGCCACGCCGTGTCCTCGTGGCGGCGATCGGCGGCGGCGACCTCTCGCGTCCGGCCCTCATCCGGGCCATGGTACGGAGCGAGAGTGAATGGGAGGCCGTCACCTCCTTCTGCGAAGCAGTAATGCTCGCGAAGGAGGAGGCGGAGCGCATGAGGGAGAGGCAATCGCTGCACCCTCGCGCGCCTAGCCGCCGCAGGAGACGCCCTGGACGGGAGTCAACAGCCGACTCCCGGCCACCGTAGGCGCGGGCTTGCGGGCGGCGAGCTTTGGGCAGCTCGCCGCCCGGTAAGGACCAGGCCCGGGTCGACGGCGCGTTGTGTTCCACGTGCGCCTCAAAGAGCTGTCAGCACGAACTGACGGGGTCCGCTAGGGCCGATGCCGCCGGGGCTGCGGGTTGTTCGAAAGATATACCGTGGCCCCTGGCACAGGCAACTGAAGGAACACGGGTGGGGTAAACTGAACTTTATTGTGTAGGGATTAAATTTATTTTTCCATAAACTCATATTTGCTTACATTTTTGGCGAATATGCCGCGATTCAAATTTAACTTTGTTATTCACGGTGTATTTTCTGTGCTTATTGGTGGATTAATTGCTCGAATGGAATTGTTCGCATTGATTGATTAACAGACAGGTAAGTACCTATTGCAACCGATAAACTGGCTACATGTTAAAGCGAGTACGAACCCGCTTTAACATGTAGCCAGTTTATCGGTGAAGTTACCAAGTGAATCCGTTGCGAATAAAATGGAAATGTTCTTTCGCATTGTTCTTTAATTGGTTGAAAGGCAATGAACGAGATACAACAGAAGTTTTATAGTTAATATACGTCTGGGGGCTTTTGGTGTTCCGTAAAGTGTAAAGGCTCCCGCAGACAGGCTTGACGTGACTCTAGTAGACTTCATCGAAATAGTTCTACCAGAATCGCGTCGTAACGTCACGTCGCGCCTCTCTGGGAGCCCTAAAAGAAAAATGTAAAATGAAACACGGGTAACTTGATAATTTCAGGCCTCCAAAACTCCTTGTCATGAAATAAATCCTACAGAAAGAAAGAAAAAGTAATTATTGCGAGTCACGCAATAAATATTTTGAGAAAGATCACAAATTAAATTTTGAGTATGATATAATTATTATCATTCTTGTAATATTTATTTTCTAGGTTACGTAAGCTTATATACATTTTTTAAACTCTGGGGAAAGTGGCAGATGCGAAGTTAAAAAGATCAGTATACTTTGCTCTCGCTCAGTCTTTGTTAACCTACTGTATCAATGTGTGGGGTGGAGCTCCGAAGTCTTACACTCCTTGTCTCGGAGAGAGCGCAAAGAGCCATACTGAAGGTGTCCTTGTTTTTACCTTACCGTTACTCCACTGAGCTCCTATATAAAGAAGCGAAGGTTCTGACAGTACGCCAACTTTTCATTAAAAGCATAATACTTAAACAACACTCACTGCTAACATACCACCCTTCAGCTTCACAAGGTAAGAGACGATATATAGCCCCGTAGATCGCCCTGAAATTCGCATTTCAACCCAATTTTCCAAGCGTTTCTTCTGCCATCTGGGTGGGTTTCTTTATAATAAAATTAATGTGATGCTACCGATAGTCAATCTTAATAAGACCATGTGTAAAATGAAAATAATTTCCTTCCTACAAGAAACAAATTATGATGACACCGAAAAAATACTTGCAATCTTAGTGTAATAATATAAATGTAATAAACATACACGAGCACACACTCACTGACACACACTCACACACACACTGACACACACACACCCACTTATATGCCCACATACATGCATACATAAACACAATCATACTAACTTTAATTTTTAAACAATAATTATGTTCGGGCTCATCGACTTTGTACAATACTAAAAGTTATTTACGTGATTGATTTGATTTCTATGTAAAAGGCGGAGTCCTGGTGTCCTGAAACACAGGCTTGCAGCTTAGCTCAGGCACCAGTCTCCCACAATGTTGAAGTTATTATCATAACATTTTAAATGATGTATTGTATAATATTGTGGTGAGAAATAAACATTTATTATTATTATGTCGTTTATTTATTTAGTCGTCTTATTTTATTACATTTTTAAATATTGGTATGAATAAATAAAAAAAAAACATTCAAAAATATAAAAAAATTGTGATCCACCGGTGTCGGGAGCAGGGTCCAAGCTACCGGTGGTTAGGGCTCCAGAGATAGAAACCTCCTCACAATGCGAGCCGTATCGAGGAGTACTGCCTTCTGAATCAGGCCCTTGATCCAACCGCCTAACGAGAGCCTCGATAGATGTTGATCGAGGCTTTCGGCCATCAGCCCATTGGCCGATACGACAATCGGCACAATGACAGTCGAGCTCACATTCCACATGTCAACAACCTCGCGTGCTAAGTTAAGATATTTGATTAGTTTATCTTTCTCAGCTTTCACGAGGTTCCCGTCATGTGGAATGGTAACATCAACAATCATTGCGCGGCGCACTAATCGATCTATCACCACTATATCAGGTTTGTTGGCGACAACAGTCCTGTCAGTGATGATAGACCGATCCCAGTACAACGTGACATGGTCATTTTCGAGAACTGGGTCGGGCACATACTTGTAATATGGTACCTCAGAGTCGAGAAGTTTATATTTCAAAGCAAGTTGCTGGTGAATAATCCTGGCTACTTGGTTATGCCTGTGCAAGTACTCGTTGTTAGCCAGACGAGAACAACCAGAGATAATATGTCTGATGGACTCACCCGGACGGTGGCATGCCCGAACCACGTCAGCCGTCCCGTCCCTCATAATATGTCTCCGGTAGTTATTCGTCAAGATAACTTCGTCCATAATTGCACAGACAAAACCTTCAGTTTCCCCGAAGAGGTCACTGAAACGCAGCCAGGATACGGACGCTAAAAAATCTACACCGGGCTCATGAAGAGCCCGATAGAAGCGCCCGTGAAGCTCCTTGCTTTGCCATACCTTCTTGCGGTCATCGGTAGTAAGTACTTAACGTTTGCGCCAGTTCTCTTTCGCCATGGAGAGCGGGGTGAGCCCCTTGTCCATTGCGACCACATCACGGTGCATACCCACTTCGGCTTTTAAAAATTAATATAGCTTTTAATTATTATTATTATTATTTTAGAAGTATTTATGTATGTTTATTTGTATGTATGTTAATATATTCTCGTAATTCTTGTTTAGTTTTTAAGTGAATTGTTTTTTTTTATTCTATGTATTATTTTTTGTCTCCTTTGCTCTATCACACGCTGTCTACATCTCTGTATCTATTGTCCTATCTCAGGTATGCTGGAAGAGATTTCTTATGAAATAAGCGTCACCTCTGTACCTATTTTTTCTGTTCTGTTTTTCATTGTCTGTTTATATAAGTGTGTACATAAATGGTAAAATAAAATAAATTAAAGTAAGCACAGCCAAAAAAAAAAACATTTATACAAATAAAAGTTACAAAAAGAAAAATAAAACAGAGTGTCCCATACGAGGCCAAAAGGCTCCAATCAAATTAAAGCGACAAAAAAAAACACAAATGTATACGTTAGTATCTACCGTCAACAACTACAAACATAAAACTCTCTCTCCTCATAAGAAACTCATCAGATTTTTTATTAATTACAGAGAGTTGGTAACGCAAAGTTAGTTCAAAGTTCAAAGCTGCCCGTGGAACAAGAACAATACTTCTCGTTCATTCAAAACTTCACTCACTCGGTCCGGACGTGTTATAACAGAAATAGAGATGAAAAACTGACGGGGAGTTGTTTATACTCTCGTAAACTTTACTTAGCAATATAAATACTTTCCACGAGTGAAGTTTTATATTTGTGAACATCAATTACGTAAATGTAGGTCACACAATAGATTGTAAAAATAAATAAATTATTTTGAATGAATATTGCATAACTGGGCAATCTGTCAATTTTTTTTTATAGATTTTCAACTTTATCACTATAGCATTAGGTTCAAGGTGGATTGGGAAAATGTGACTGTTTCGGGTAGCTTGATTTGCTCAAATGAGCCAAAGCTGAAGATTTTAAGTACGAAGTACTTTGAAAGAAAGAAAATATGGTTCTTATTAAGCCGTATTTTCTTTGTTTCTTTCTATGTGATTTCATCTACAGGAATTTTATAATGTACCAACCAGCGCTTGGGCTCTGTCTCGTATAGGGTCTTAGCATTATGCTGAGCGATGGCCGTTTTGCGTGAATGTGACGCATGTTTACCCCCAATTTGTTTTTTTATGTGTTATGTCCTTTTTTCATGCGTCATGTTTGCCGCAAATAAATGCATTTTCTTTCTTTTTTTTTTTCTTTCTTTCTTTACCTAACTAGCTGACCCGATCTACGTTGTCCTGTCCAAATCCTATGTGTATACACTGTTAAATTTTTATTGTTTTAATCCTTAAAAGGGGTCATTGTACTCATCATTATGAACAACTTTAACTAAGGGACCAACACTGAAATCGTGAAAAAAAAATCAGTTGATCCATACATTATGTCGAGTTATGCGAACATAAATATGGATCAACTGATTTTTTTTTACGATTGCAGGGTTGGTCCCGTAGTAAAAGGTGTTCATAATGATGAGTACAATGACCCCATTTAAGTATTAAAACGATCAAAATTTAACGGTGTATACAAGCAGTTTCAGGTTTTCCAGTACAATGACCCCTTTTAAGGATTAAAACGATCAAAATTTACCGGTGTATAAAAGCAGTTTCAGGTTTTCCCGAATTTCACAATTTTCCGGGCAGCTTTTCCAATGTTTCTTTTCATAAAAACCTATTCGGACTAACAAACATCAATTGGAAACAAATTTGAATAGACCTTATATTGATTGTACTAAACGGATCATGCAACAGAGTTGGACAATTTTGTCTATAGGATAAAAGCCCGGTTTCGCCTAGGTTTACACTGTTTCTAAGTTCAGGAAATATTATTTTTTGATTATTTGGGTTTCAGTGGTAGATTGCATAATGCACCTACGAGTATGTATTTGTCTTGAGATCTTACACCTTCGGTCAACAACAAACCTAATTATATCAATATTAAATATACAGTTAGCTATAATATTCATTGAACATTCTCAATCAAATCTAATCCTAGCTACGATAGAACTAAAGTCACCCACGGTAGGTACTAGTCTCAACTCATTTTACATAGTTTAAGTATAAAACAGCAGTCAAGTGCGAGTCAGACTCGCACATGAAAGGTCCGAACAAAAACACGTGTCCCATACGGAGACCCGCTTTAATTTGTAAGATAAGACAAGATAAGATATATTTATTTGTCAAAAACATGTGTAGATTTACAATCAGTTGGAAGGATTACAAAAAAAAGTTTCAGCATGTTTTGCCTAGAAAGGCGTACAAATATAAAAATAATATACTTAATTCAAAGTAAAAAAAATCATAAAGTAACGTTAAATTAATAAAAATGTCATGTTAAAAATGTCTAAAGTATATCATTAGTAACTTTTATTTTTATTATTTGTTGTTATAGCGGCAATAGAAATACACACTCTGTGAAAATTTCCCTATTACTGTTTATGAGATATAGACCGCTGACTAACGGACGGACGGACAGCGGAGGCAAAGCATAACTGTCTCGTTGGCACCCTTTGGGTACGGAAGCGTAAATAAGAACGGAATTAAAATATAATTCCTAGCCGACAGAACCCTCGGCTTATTCTATCAAAACTCTCAGTTGTTTTATTTGTTTTGTGGTAACCCCGGATTAATTTATTGGCCAGAGCCAGTCCCGACACCTCGTTTGATGCCGAAAAGTAATCAATTTGTTTAGCAAAAAAAGAAAAAATGCCTTTGTTTGTTTGCTACAACTTGTCCAAACTGACTGTAGCAATACCGACTCCATTTTGGTTTAGAATAGGCTATTTTCCTAAAAAATTCTAATTAGTCCCTCAGTTAGATTATCAAAAAATATTGAGCCCGTATTTTTTCTTTTGTCAATTATATAAAAAATGATGAAGATATCGCCCGTTAAAGTTTCGCGTGACGTCACTTGCTTGCGACACTTTTGCAAGCAAGTGACGTCACGGCCCCCCACTCCCAAATTTTGACGCGCTTTATCTTTGTAATTTTCTTGTTTGATTGACAAAAGAAAAAATACGTGGCCATTATTTTTCGATAATCTAACTGACGGACTAAATATAATTATTATTTTTTTACCCAGGCAACTACCCTATTGAGTTTTAAAGTTAAGTTTAAATAGGGAGACTGCCTCATTGGTCTAGTGGTCGCTAATGCAGAGCCTGAGGTCCTAGGCTCGATTCCCAGGTCGGAAAAAGTGTTATTGGATTTTTCCATCAGGAATTTCTTAGTACGGCAATAGGCTCGACGCTTATTACATGGAACTTAAAAAAAAACTTTTATTTTTATTTTTATATTTCATGATTATTTTTTTTCCTTTGAAGTATTTATAGCCTTCGGGAGCAATTTTGCAAGTATCCAGTAGATGATTCAGTAAGTACAGCATAATAGCAGGGAATTGATAACATTACACTGAAAATACATTTTCTGTTTTTAACCTATTTCAAAAAGGAGGAGGTTCTCAATTCAACTGTTTTTTTTTCTTGTATGAAAAATAAAAACTTTTTTACAAACTGTTTTTATTAAGTAGTAATTGCCATGTCTGGGCTGCATTGCTGCTGAATAAATAAAACTTATTCATAGAAAACATATTCGCACAGAAAACTGAAATAAAAACTAATAAAATATAATGGACTCCATCTACCTCCCAACAACATCAACATAAAAAATAACATTTTCATCATGTTATGTACGTACCTAGTCACAAAAGGATGGATATTTTTACGTCATAATAAATTCAAATTTATTCATATATTTATTTGTCAGTTAAATAAATAAATTAATATATAGTTTTAAGGTACTAACATAGTTTTAAGCCGTACTAATCATTTTATATGGAATTGTGTTCTGAAATAAATTATTATTATTATATTTAAAATCTAAATTGAGTTTTCTTCTTATGACGATACGGGAGAGTATTGATGGCCCAGTGGTAACGGCACTGACTTACAAGTGGTCCTGGGTTCGAACCCAACCAGACGTTTTACTTTGTGTAAGTAATTTCATCACGAGGAAACTGGCATGTCCTAGAACCAAAAGTTCGAAGACATGTGACATCTACTAACCCGCACTGGACTCGTGTGGTGGATTATAGCCCACTCCCTCTCACGCAGAGGAGGCCTGTGCCCCAGCAGTGGGAACATTATAGACTGATTGTGATGTGTCACGTTCTGTCCTTCAACCGATTAAATACCAGACAATGTATATATAATATTTATTTAAAAAGGTAGGTATTAACAGCTTGTGTGTTTTTATATACCTATTTTTAGTTCATGGGCGGATGTTTCTGTCACTCTGATACCAACTTTTGATGGATAACGCGACCAGTTTGACGGATGAACTAAAAAGATAAAAAAAAACGCCAAATTCCGCCAGTTTCAATACCTAAAACTACCTACCCTTTTTTTGATGGAATCTACCTAAACATAAATGGTAGACTGAAATTATTTTTATTACAGGCGCCGCCTAGTTTGGGGACCGCCGTAAAGATCCAAAAAATGATCGCTAACGGTTACAGACCGATGTTAGGTTAAGTTAATTTTAAGGTAATAACTGTAACATTGGTTCAATAAATTTACCCAATCCAAAACTTGTTTTTTTGTGTTATGTCCTTTTTTCATGCGTCATGTTTGCCGCAAATAAATGCATTTTCTTTCTTTCATTATTATTATTATAGTTACTAGAATTTTTCTTTGGGCTGATTTTTCAATCATCTAATAACTTTATTCGAGGAATAATTTTGAAATTTTGACAGTTATTTCATACAAAAACTGTCAAACGTCAATTTTATTCCTGGAATAAACGTTAACTGGCGATGGAAAAATCAGCCCTTATTCTAACAAAAAAAAAAATGGGTTCCTACTCAGTCTATGTGATTACCCGTTTTCTGGGAAACTTATCGGGCACAATGTGAAACAGATTTCTTTTGCTTCGTATCAAAGTGTAGGTTTTACGAAAATATAAAAGAAAAACTCATCACACAACAAATAAGAAATTCTATGAAACTGTCGGCTTTGTTTAAAAGACTAGCGAACTGCTTCACATGGTTTTCACGAACTCGAAAATGATCGAGATTTCTTTATTATATGTAGATAAGTTAAATTATATATGTAAGTTGTAGTTGTAGTATGTATGTACATAAGTTAAATTCTATCGTATTATACACATAAATAAACCTTCAGGGTTAAATTCTCTAAATGTTGGTGAGAACTGCATCAAAATCCGTTGCGTAGTTTAGAAGGACAACGCGGTCATACAGACAGACACAAAAAGCGACTTTAATTTATAATAATATGTAAAGACGTTTAGAGAGCAATGGTGGCCCAGTGATAACAGTTGTGACTTATGAGTTGTAGGTCGGTTCCAACCCAGGCACTTTACTTTGAGTAAATTATTTCATCACCACTGCTCTCAAAACGGCGAAGGAAAATATCGTCAGGAAACCGGCATGTCCTAGAACCAAAAATTCGAAGACATGTGACATCTACCAAGCCGCACTGGGACAACGTGGTCGATTATGGCCCGCTCCCTCTCACAGAGGGGAGGCTTGTGTCCCAGTGGGAACATTATAGGCTGGTTATGTATGTATGTATGTATGATGAGAGCAGAGGTAGCTTAAATACATTAAATTTTTTCTCGCATCTCATCATTCTCCTACCCTCATCCCCATTTATTTGTGGTTGGTGCAACATGTCTTTTTCTTCCATACTCCTCTATTAGCCGCCATCTCGACAGTCACCCCCTTTCTAACCATATCATCATTCACACATTTTCCATTTATCGTTTCTTTGGTCTTCCCCTACTCATATAGCCATCGACATTCATACTCAAAACTCTCCTCACGACATTTTCCTCATTTCTCCGTAACACATGCCCATACCATGACAACCGATTTCCACACATTTTCTCGCATCTATGAACATAAATTGTGTTAAGGTCAAAACCGATTTAGGTCACAATAATTATAATTGCTCATTAGTTCGTATTACTCGCACCGTGTCTGCTGACGACATACACTTCATATATTTTCCTCCCTGACGGGTAATGAAGGTAACATGCGTAGGTATGGATACTAATAACTGTTTTATTATATTTTATTACGATATTTCATTATCGTGATTGACAAACAAATATCCAAACATACAAACTTTCATATTTATAATATTCTTATATAATCTAACTAGCCTGTATTGTCCCACAGCTGGACAATGGCCTCCCTCTCCCTTTTCCAAACAATTCTGTTTTTTTCTGAGTGCCGGTCAGTTCGGCAATAATAATAGTAGCAGGTTTGACGTTATCTCAATTTAAACAAATATCAACTTTATTTTTATGGTACCTACATAATTAAGTCGATTTCAGAGTGACTAGCACTATTGAAAAAGTTATAAAAATGTTTGAAGTTGTAGCGTAAACTGAACTTTATTGTGTAGGAATTAAAGTTATTTTTCCCATAAACTCATATTTGTTTACATTTTTGGCAAATATCGTCGCAAATGCAGATTATATTTTAATGTCCGCAGCTTAGCGAAGCATTTAACGCGTGTCTCACTCCCGTAGGTAAGAAAAACGAAAAAGGTCCGCAAAAAGGCTAAAGCGAAGAAATAAAAGTTCTTTACGTTAACAAGCAATACAATCCGAACTACGAAACAAGATCCCCCTAATCTTTACAAATCCAAGTACCAATAAACTGGTACATTTACTGACTGACGGTGAAAAAACATCGCAAGGAAGCCGGTCTATTCTGTAAAAATCTCACACTGAAAACTTAGGTTTTAAGTGAACTTGGAGTAAGCTGTCATCTCACCTGTTAGGGTCGATTCATACTAGCGCAGCATCGATCACATCAATGCGTCAGTCTAATAGATAACGCAGCAAGTTCACCCTTAAATCTCAAGAACGTAACGGTACATATTTCTATGGAGAAAAAAAAAGACGCGAGTATTAGCGCGCATTCTACGGAATACGTGCGTCTGCGATGGTAGCTCGCGCTGACCGGTGCGCTGCGTAGGTAACCTTGTAGAGATGAGGGTGAATTTGCCATGTTACACAAAGACTTCTGAAAATCAGGTTGAAGGTGGTTTTATCAATTATCCTCCCAGATAATTATCGTTTTTGATAAAACAGCTCTTTATAAGCACCTAATTATCGTACATATGGGTTTATCGGGCGTAAAATCGCAAACTAATTAGAATGTTGAGCAAAAGCACACACTAACTTAAAAGTTCGCACTGTCGGTTATTATGGTATGTGTCGGTAGATTTTAAATGGCGGTAGAAGGATTTATGTATAACGAAAATTCATCTAAAAATCTAGAGAAAATAGTTCGTTATCTTGGATTACTTATAGGTATTTAAATTTATTTTGTCTTAAAAATAAATTTAAAATAAATCTCTTTCGTTGTAACATCTTGTTCTATTCTAAATAGTTAGTAATGTGGTAAACATCGACGCACAAACTGTCACCATGAATTCAGCACATGATTCTAGACTCCTCTAGCGCAGAAATTTTACGTCAATAATAAAAAAAAAACAGCTGTTTCATAGAAAAGTACCTACGTGCTCAAAATGTATGGAACAGCAATTGAAAGTTTTTTTCTTAATAACCGACGCAAAATTCCGACGTTAGGTGTTCAGAATCATCCACTGAATCCATAGAATAACAGGCTGCGTATCGACATCCCTGCCACTCAGTACTTATTGTGTCGAGGTACTAAAGGACGGTATAGCATGTCCCTCTCCGACTCTTACCTACTCGTCTTAACGGAAATACACTTAACGATATTGCAGCCTCTTGAAAAAGTACGGACAGCAACAAAAAGGAACCAATAAAATAGAAACCCGATCAGCCTTCTTCATTTCTCCTCAAAGACGATTCCCAAGAAACCATATTAATTCAAAACATGATTTAACGTCTGCAATTACTTTAATAAACTGCTAAGTTCGAAATCGCGAAAGATGGAAGGAGAGAGTCCTTTGTCCAGGAGAGGGACAGAATAAGCTAGCAAAAAAAAAGTACGAATTTCAGAATTTGGAAGATTCAAATTAACCTCGTATCATGTCCTTTTTTTTGTTGCTCGGTGGAAATCTTAATGGACTTCCTCCATCGTGGGGATGGACTTCCTCCATCGTGGGGGTGACAGAGGGCCGAACTCTTACCGGATAAAACCATCTCAGTGTTCCACCTCTGCCTATGGCCAGGGGTGCGGAATTCACTTAAGCAGTCACCGCTCCCAGCTACGTATCATGTCCTATGAGATATTTAAGATAGCAAGAGTCCTGCTACCTATTTTGTTTGTTCCTGAATGGGCCCGCTCTTGACTTCGATCACGCCTGATAGAAAGCAATAGATGAGGCTTTAAGTTAAAAACCTACCTCGGTTTCACATAACCTAACCCCTAAAAGACACAGACGCGTACATTTCAACTGATAGCTAGACACAGACACACTAACCTTCATCCAAGGACATCAAGGTTGACTGGGCCCGTGGAGAGACTATCACCATTTTGTGTCCCATATTTTATCCAACGAGGCACGCGAATGTTCGGCGCGGATAAGCGAGACAATAAAACTAATAAGTGTTCGTGACACTGCCCGATTTTCGCGCACTGTTGCCATGCATCGGCGCGCACGTGGTAAACGCGTACATGAATAAACTAGCGCCGAATTGTGAGGCGAATTAAGGCCAGAAGAGAAGGAGTGATTAAAGAAGCGCGGTGTATGCAGGGTCAAAGTAAATTAGCTAGCGAAACTCCGCAAACGTGGTAGATGTCATTTGAGTGAATTCACTGGGACACTGTTATTTATGTTAAGTGCTACCTATACCTACTATATACTATAGTATACACCTACTACACACCTACTACACCTACTATATACTATAGTATACAGTAGCAGATTATTGTGTTCAACATTCTGAATCATTGTGTTAAAGTTCTATTTATAGTTCCCTTGGTAAGACTGGTTGTCAGACTTTCGGGCTTCTGACTACCCGTAACGACTGTCAACGTGGATACGAACGACAGCCGGGACCAACGGCTTAACGTGCTTTCCTAGGCACGGAGGGGTCTTGGTATGTAAAGATGGTCACCGATCCACTGACTAACCGCGGCAAGCGTAGCTTAACCTGATCGATCGACCCGTGCGGCTGATTATATTTAAATTGTAACTAATAAGTTAGTATAGATTTATAAAATGACCGCACTGTCGTATTGGGTACATACACCTGTAATGATAGTTGTAAGGGAGATTTTAATAAATAAATAAATTTAAAGACGACAAAATAAGAATACCTAACCGTACTTTTCTAAGTATTATGAAACGTTTGGGTTGTTTTTTTTTAATTTGGCCTTAACTTTTTCTAATGCCATGAACATAAATAATTGAATAAATACACAGTTAATTTCTTGAGCTGCTGCGGCCTCCTTTGGTCACTTTACGTTCCTAAGTGGAGCGCGCTCCACTGGTTGGGAACCCATGCCCTAAAGGCTTTAAGTAGGGGGCTGAGACTTTGCCAGAAGTTGAAAAGTCTTGTTAGATGTGATGAGAGCATTAAAAGAGGGTTTTTCCAAAGAGTCTTACCTTTCTTCTCCAAGTACATAATCTGTTTGCAGATGAGGGTGAAGATAACCGGATTTTCTTTCATACACATTACCGTCACTATACCTTTTTTAGGATAAGATTTAAAGTAAATTTCCTACTCTTTGCAGGGCTTAAATTTTTTAAGGTTTATAAATTATCAAGTTAAGCTTGTGATACGGAGGAATGAGGAAAATGTGAGGATGAGGTGAGGCTATGAGAGGGGAAGACCAAAGAAACCATGGATGGAATGTGTGAATGATGAAATGGTTAGAAAGGGAGTTACTACTGAAATGACGACTGATAGAGAAGTATGGAAGAAAAAGACATTGCGTCGACCCCGAATAAATTAGGCGCAGGAGAAAGACGATGAAGTCATTATCTAGCAACTATTTATGTTGAGAGCCTCAGATGAACTCTCAATGGCTATGGATTTCACAAAGCTAGGTATTTGAAGTGAAGTCCTTCCGGACTGTTCAGAATAGTAGATAGGAACTTGCTGTGCTCGCGACTTCGTTCGCGTGCATGACGGAAAACAAATGGAATTTCATGGGTTTAATTTTTTTGCAAGGAACACTAATTATTTTTCTAAAATAAAAACCGATGTAACTCCTTATACAATTAGCTATCTGGCAGTGTCGCCAAGTCCCGTCAAAATTAACCCAGCCGTTTCGGAGTTTAGCCGGAACAGACAGACAATTTTTCTGTCATGTACTTTCGTATAAAACTTTCATATGCATTTAGTAAAAATCTGTTATTTTGAAATTACAAACAGACACTTCAACTTTATTTATTTTAATGTATATGTAAAGAAGATGATGTACCTATAGATGTTGAACCATTAGCACTAATAAGATAAAGTCTGAGTTCCTCCTCCACCTCAGGAACCAATACAAATTAAGTTAAGAGCAGTAACTTCCTTCCCCAATTTCAGTGAACAAGCTAGCAATGTTTGAGGTTTCAGGCAGCTTTAAATTGAAAATAGTTGCAATGCATCTGGTTTAATCAAACTGCTCCGAAGTTAGCCAGTGTTGATTGAGGTCCACGGTCAACAGACGCGTTTCTGGTCCAGGTCACGCTACACAACCAGCAAAAGGAAGCAATAAAATTCTCGCTCCGATGAAATAAAAAAGGGTTCACGCTTTTGTGACCATTCGGATATTGGCAGGGTTGTTAAAAAGTTGCGAAACAATATATGGTATAGGTACCTGGTAGGTATTTAAACTTTTGTTTTTTTACACTTTTGCAAGCAAGTGACGTCACGACCCCCCACTCCCAAATTTTGACGCGCTTTATCTTTGTCATTTTTTTAAATAATAATAATAATAAGTATTTATTTATTTCCAAGTATATGGTATTTTGAGATCTTACACTAATAATGTTCCACATATACTACCATTGCTGGCGTAGAAATATAAAAAAAAGTTAAGCACATTCAAATCATCACTAAATTAATTAAAATGTCAAAAAGTAAAATACTATTTAATTTGTTATGTCCAAAATACAAGTTCTAAAGTCAAAGTAATACAGTGATATTAAGATTAATTGCAATGTCAGAAATTATGATTTCAAAATTCATTAACTGAATAATAGCACATCTCTAATAGCCAAGCAAACATTTTACATTTAAGATTATCTATTGGTAACATTCTGAACGCAGATGGTAATCGATTATAAATTTTTATCGTCATACAACTGGCATTTCTACTATAGAGATGCAGTCTCTGAGGAGGAACTAACAGTTTGCCAGCATTTTTTTTATTCAATCTTTCCGAGACTTGTTTTTGTTTGATTAAAATGAATTTTGTTTGAAAAAAAGAAAAAATACGTGTCCATTATTTTACGATAATCTAACTGACGGACTAAATATAATTATTATTTTTTTACCCAGGCAACTACCCTATTATTATGGGTGGACATACAATTTTTATAAAATGTGAAACGAATCACAAATCTAATTTATACCTTAATATAGGTGTGATGGGTTACTATTGAGTTGAGAACACATAGCTTACAGCAATCTATTAAGCGGGTTAAATGCATTGTGTCAGTGCCGGAGCTTATACAAGACCCAATCTGTTGCGTAGTGTCGGCATCGCAGAGAAGACTAGAACATAGATGTATAGGGAATATGCAATATCTTTCAATTTTAATGATATTCTAGTTTTCCCATACACTGACAAATGCGTGCGCTGACTGGACAGGCCCACTCCATCGTGTGGTTATTTCCTCAATAGACCAATCCCCAATCTATATGGTTTTCACATGATCTGACCAAGATTATGTCTGGATTTTAAAAGAGACTGTGACCCCTGAGTTTGTTTCGGCCTTTTTTCTTAGAGTAGTCAGATAGGAAAAGCCGACCTCATCTAGTTGAAAAATATGATTGGCGCGTTAAAGGGTTTGTACAAACTATCTTGCAGAAATAAAATCATTTGTCACTTATGGCCATCGTAAGAATAGGCAAAGTAATTTCAAGGCCTTGCTATGAGACCTATGTTTATCAAAAAAAAAACAATTATCTCTAAAGATCATCAAATAAAAATAATATCTTCCTACAATAAAATAGGTATGATTCATTTGCAAAATACGCAGCAATTTTATCATGAATATGACATGAATTTATTAGAAGATAAAATAATCTTTCCACGAATTCCACATCCCGTACTCCCCTTTTTATCAGTATGAATTATTTAGTTAACGTTATGTGAATCCTTTAAGTAATAATTAATGTTTGTAAATGAAGTAAAAGCACGTTTTCCCTTTTTCCACCAATTAAGGTAAAGACTGGTTTTGTTTTAATTAACATTGTGATTTAGCTGTCTGTAATTGAGAGTGTTTTCGTTTCAGGAATCGATGTCCTTTAATTTCTCATTCTCTTTACCAATGGATAATAATATTATAATACTTTTATTATTTTGATTCATACACACGACTTTATTTTTAAAATCAATCTGTTGAAAATGTATTAAAAAATAATAAATACTTGTCGTTGAAAACAAAAAAAATACACACTGTCAAACAATCACAAATCTTGGCACTCAATAAATAAAGCACGCGTAAAATTCAGGTTCAAATGTCAGCTTAGGAGCGAAAAGTTGTCGCGATTTTCCCGCTCAAAAATGGCGGGTGCACTCGCGGCCGATGTCTCGTCTCGACTGGTCGAGATCCGTTGAAAGGGATGCTGGGACCCGGGTGCGTCCCCTCCCGCTGCCTGTTGCCACCAAAGAGGTATAAACAGAAGGCCTGTTTCATTATCTACTACGTGGTCGAAAATAACCAATGTTGAAGCTGTGATTTCTGAATTCTGAAGATGCGAATTTTAAATGGCATTCTTGCCATCGTCTATTTTTAGAAACCAGTGTTGAGGATGATAACGCATTTCATACACACATAAAGATGCAATTGAGGTTTTTAGAGTTGACAAGTTATTTTTTAAATGAATTGGACCACGGAACTCTCAAAAGGTGCTGTGGTCCAACTATTTTTAAAGTTGGACAACTGCCCCTAGTAAAGACCCATGGTCCAATTAGTTGGCCAGAGCAGTTGGACCACTGCCCCGGACTGATTATTATGACTGATAGGTCAAATGAATTGTATTGTATTTGGTCCCTGGCCCTGTCATCAAGCAATGGACAAAATTGTCAACCTTTTTTTGCTTGAGTAAGAGGCTTTTGGGTACTTTGTATGTGTGTATTTAATGAATTTTTTTTGTTTGTAATGTGGGTTTTGTTTGTACAGAATAAACAGTATTTCTTTCTTTTTTTTCTTTTTATAGGGCGTGCCATTTTACTACACTATAAAATCCTTCTTATTGTAAATCATTTATTGCTTTTACGACCCCTAGTAGGAAAAGGTTCACAAATCCCATGTCCTTTTTTTTCCTTTTTTCCTACCGGCAACGGAAGCAAGTTTTCCGGCAGATAGAGATTTGCATTTTCCGAACGGTTTGCTACGCATTGAGTTCCTGCGTTGTTATAAGTTGTTCTTCTTAACTTCCTTGTCACATCCTGTCACTCCGTACTCGGCATTGAGCCACTAGCCTTTGTGACCCACGCAAATTGGATGCGGTTAGCACGTACCGCGTGACTGTATGAAAATACTTTGATTACGGAACACGCTTAAATTGAATTCAAATTCAAACTCAATTTTATGCAGTCATGTTGTACGTAGATGTTACATTGAAATGGTCCAGTACCTGACATGAACCCTGAACCCAGCAGTTTACAAAGTTTGAAAATGAAAATAACTTTTCGTTCAGTTTAAGTTTTGTAAGATTAATAAAGAGAAAATACCTAGGTAATTATCTAGGTCTTAATACTTATAATAAAGTAGCTGACCCGTCAGTCGTTGTCCTGACAAAATTTCAATATGTTCTTGAGTTCTTAGAAAATAGAAAATTTTTGCCCGAATTTCCAATTTTCTGGGTAATTTTACCAAATTTTCTCTCCATAAAAACCTAATTCCGACTATATTACGAAAATTTAGAAACAAAAAGTACCCAAATCTGTTCAGCTGTTCTCAAGTGATGCACTTACCAACGAACATTATTTCATTTTTATTGTATACTAGATTCTACATTACCAAAAGCATTTTCAATTTTTGAAATAAACCTTTAGCATGAACTATAGTATAATCAGCCAATAATGTTCCCACTGCTGGGACACAGGTCTCCTCTCGGTGGGAAGGAGTGGGCCGTAATGCACCACGCGGGCCCAGTGCGGGTTGGTAGATGTCAGATGTCTTTGAATGTTTGGCTCTAGGACATACCGGTTTCCTCTCAATGTTTTCCTTCACCGTTTAAGGAGCAGTGGTGATGAAATAATTTGCGCAAAGTAAGCCTGTCTGGGCTCGAACCTACGACCTACAACTTGTAAGTCGCAGCTGTTACCACTGGGACACCACTGCTCTCATAAACTATACAATGGATATTTCTTTATACTCTCGGTAATGAGTACAGACGCCAGCAAGTCAAGCTACTACAATATGTCAAATTACTTTAGTAGATTTTCAACTTTATCGCTGAAGCATAAGGTTCAAAGTTGATTGGGAAAATTTGACAGTTTCGGGTAGCTTGATGTGCTGACGTCTGTACCTAATTTTGGTTTATACAAACAGCACATATAATTAGGTAAGTTGGAAATGTGTGGGAGCTTGTTTTACGCCCACAGAGTTAAAAGGAACTGCCGCAGAAATTTAATGATGTTAAATTAAATAGCGTTTAACAGTATTCAGTTCGGGGTTTTATGTTCAGCGTTTCATTAATTTAATAAGAGCTTAATATTATCATCGTATTTTAGTTTATCTAGAGGCAGTAAAAGTAGAGAGACCAGAGGATTCTGCCAATTCTCGTATTTTTAAGACCGTTCGCAATCTAATCTCAGTCGCCATCGGTCAAAAATACAATCAATTTACATACATTTTTGACAAGTTTTTGACATTAATTGTCTTTGAATTTTAACGTTTTTTAAGTATGAGAATTGGCCTTCGAATACTTAAATCCCAGTCAGGATTTGAAGTAAGTATTTTGGCCTCTAGGAAGTACACAACTACTTTTTACAGGGTAGAAAAAGAGTAAATAGGGTCAAATACCCTATTTACTAATAGGGTAGTTGCTTGGGTAAAAAAATAATAATTATATTTAGTCCGTAGTTAGATTATCGAAAAATAATGGACACGTATTTTTTCTTTTGTCAATCAAACAAAAAATGACAAAGATAAAGCGCGTCAAAATTTGGGAGTGGAGGGTTGTGACGTGTATGCAAAAGTGTCGCAAGCAAGTGACGTCACGCGGAACTTTAACGGGCGATATCTTCATCATTTTTTATATAATTGACTAAAGAACAAGTACGGGTTCAATATTTTTTGAGAATCTACCTGACGGACTAATTAGATTTTTTTAGGAGAATAGCCTATTCTGGAATTCTAGAGGTGTCTAGGTAGGAAATAGGTGAGTCCCATTCGGCAGAAGCGCCGCCTGGGACTCACCTAATTCCTCATCATCTACCTAGCCTTTTCCCAACTATCTTTGGGTCGGCTACCAGTATTTTACATAAAGCGACTGCCTATCTGACCTCCACAACCCAGTTACTATGATATCGGTAATATCCCTTAGTAAGACTTTCGGGCTTCTGACTTCCCCTAACGTCTGCTAAAGATATACGAATGACAGTTGGGACCAACGGCTTAACATACTTTCCGAGCCACGGGGGGTCTTGATATGTAAAGATGCCCTACACGGACCAACCGTGGCAAGCGTACCTTTGCCTAATCGATCGACCTACATAGATTACATTTGTATTAAAAGAAAAAGCTCTTTAAAACTCCAAAGCTTTCATTTTATTCGCATTTTGTTGATTTTAATGGTATTTACTTTTCCTCCAATATCTCGTTCATCAAAAACTCTCATTACGTATACTTCACGTAGATAGAGAGTTTCCGTCGACAACCCTTTGAGCGCGCTCTTTAAAGCACTCTACAGTTCTTCCCAGAAGGTTATTAGAAAATGTACATTATTTAATACAGTTAGGAATCTCGACCCTTTGCAAAATTGTGGCAACGTGCTTGTGGCGTTTCTCTAAGTAAATTTTAGATTTTATGACATTTTTGTGGCCAGGATTGACAAAATGACAACAATCGTGCTTTGTGCAAGTTAGTAACTATAACTTCAGTGGTTACCTAGTTTACTGTTAGTTAGTAGGTACCTAAGTTTGCTTATTTAAGTATATAAAAAATAAATGTTGACTATTTGATCGCAACTCAAACTAGAGAAAGTAATAGAAAGCTTCTTTTTATAGCTACTAGTACATGCAAAAAAAACTCGCCTAATGCATAATCTCCTCCATTTTCTCAAGCTGGTTAAAATTCAGAAATAACTAGACTTGCTTGAAGATAAAGTCTTACACGTGTAGGAATGTATTTAGATAAGATCCTGTTTATTAATATAATAAAATAAAAATTTTGGGCGTATAAAATCACTTCACTGCTTTTCAATGATGGATCTTTTTCAATTTCATTTTTTTCAATTTCGACTCATTTTAAAGATAATCTACTATGAGTACCTAAGCACATAAAGCAAGTTCCACATTTTTCACACTTAAAATACCATAAAAATCATGAACTTTATAATACCTTATCGTTCTTAATAACGAAGTTCTTCCAGGTAAAATTAATAAGGCTTCCAAATATCTCAATTTCGGCGAGTCTTCGGTAAACTCTTCAGCAAATCGAATATTAAGGTAATTTACTTCGGCTTCTAAGGGCCTGCGCCCACTGGCGGCACGGCACGACAACGGAATTTAATGCGTTGAATAGGAATATAATAGTAACATTTGTATAATCAGCTTATAAGTAATGTTCCTACTGCTGGGACACAGGCCTCCTTTCAGTGAGAAGGGGTCAGCCGTATTCCACCACGCGGCTCCAGTGCGGGTTGTTAGTCACATGTCTTCGAATTTTTGGTTCTAGGACATGCCGGTTTCTTCACAATGTTTTCCGTCACCGTTTTAAAGCAGTGGTGATGAAATGATTTAAAGAAAGAAAGAAAAAAAGTTTATTTGGACACAATTCGTGAAACACAAAATACAAAATTTATAAAATTTTAAATTAATTATTTACACAAAGTAAAGCGCCTGACTGGGTTCGAACCTGCAACCAACAACTCATAAACCGCGGCTGTTACCTCTGGGCGACCACTGGTGTCCAATCAAAATAATAGAACGACAATAAAATTGAAATTTCTATGATAATCATCGTAGGTGCAAAAACAAAGCTGCGGTATACTTAGGTAGCGTGTCGGCAGCGTTCGGAATAGCTCGGCAACCTTCGGGATGCTTCCTTTATGCAATTGCCCCGTTGGTCTCGTGGTCGCAAGCGCGACTGCTGAGCATGGGGTCCTGCGTTCGATTTCTGAGTTGGGCAAAGTGTTATTGGGTTTTTTCCATCAGGAATTTCTTAGTTACAGCCCGGATTTTGGAAGTCGGTGATGTGATACCCCCGTGCCTCGGAAAGGACGTTAAGCCGTTGGTCCTGCGGCTGATCTCTCTCCGGTCATGTCGGATTGCCGTCCCATCGCACAATGAGAGTGAGGGCAGAGAGAGTGCACTATAATATCTCCTGCGCAGATGGCTAGTCTCCGCTAAGATTGGTCGCCATGGCCGAAATTCTGTCTAGGCACTTTACTTTACTTTATAAATACATTCATTTATTAAGATTACGCGGTCCGCCTAAGTATATCGCGGCTTCGTTACCGTCAGTGTGCGCTTGCCTTTCGTGATGCCAAAGGATTGCCGTGCCGTGCTTCAGTGAGCGCAGGCCCTAAGGGTTGGATAAATGTCCTGTTTTCTTTATAAATAAATGGAAAGCAATTTAGATGATGTTTAAATAAATTTGTTAGTAGTAATAAATACTTAGTAGATAGGTATCAGACTAAATTGAATACAGAATTCATTAATGATTTCAAGGTTTTGATTTGGTCTGATTTACTTTAACTTTATTGAGATGTTGCTGTCTATAGCAACATTTTGTTGTGTATTTAAAACTAGGCTTTATTTACTAAGAATCTACTGTTGAAACTCAGTGGTTCGCGCGAAGTTGGTCTACCAGAAACATCAAACAGACTATACAATAAGCATCAGTTTTTCGAAGAACCTACGCAAGCATTCAGAGGTAAAAGAAATTCCAGGACCTACCTAGAATTTATTTTACCTTTCTATGCATCCTTCTCTAGGGGTCTTTTTAACCCCCGACGCAAAAACGACGGGGTGTTATAAGTTTGACGTGTCTGTGTGTGTGTGTGTGTATGTCTGCCTGTGGCATCGTAGCTCCCGAACGGATGGACCGATTTTGATTTTGTTTTTTTTGTTTGAAAGGTGAATTTGTCGGGAGTGTTCTTAGCTATGTTTGATGAAAATCGGTCCAAGATGGCCGCCACCACAAAATGGCGGATTATCTACATATTTTTTCACAACTCCCTCAATATGGGTATCAAATGAAAAGGCTTGACTACTAGAATACTATAATACACTATGACAAATTTCAAATCCAAGATGGCCGCCACCACAATATGGCGAATTACTAAAAACCTGATTAAACACCAAATTCCTTAATTTTAAAACGCAAGAAAATAAAAGAAATGAAATAATAAGGAGTCCCTACAAAAAGCCATGAAATAAAAAATTAAATAAAAAATTTAAAAAACCCCCGACACAAAATAATAATAAAAATAGTATGAATGTAAAGCCAAAAAAATATATTTTTAAGCTATTGAAAAATTGCCACAAATAACACAAAAAACGTATAAACGTGAAACCCTATAGAAAGAAAAAAATAACCTTGAAATTATGACCCTACGTAAGTACGTATGAATTTTATTGATTTTTTTTTTTATCCGCTGTCTCCGTCAACTGTCTTGTCAGGTTTAGTGGCTTAATGAGTAGGAAAAAAAAAATGTGTCCAATTTTATTTAACTAATCCAGTTTAATTTAATTTATTATTTGATTCATCATAATCATGTTGCACTTACCATTTTCATCCTGGACTGAGGATTTTGGTTCTTCTTTGAGTAACTAAGTTTGTCATTGGCACCTTCTAGCACAATTTTACAAACACTGTTTTGCAAAAACCACAGGTACACATTCACCCAATACATCAATAGATTTCTAGCATAACATTGATTATTATTGAGCCATGTTATTGTTAATTATTTGCGTTCAAGATGTTGAAACGTCAAATATAGGTGTAGCATTGTGACAGCTGCGAACGCGCACAGATAACCTATATCCGGCGCGGCGCGAGATTCGTTGCCCGGAATGTTACCATATATGTTTCATGTTTCACCATCTTTTCTTTTATGTATGTTTATTTTTATTATAGGTCATGTTTTGATTTTTGTTTTTTTGTTTTGTGTCGAATCATATGTTGAATAGTTTATTTTATTTTCTTGTTTTGATTGTTGTTTTTATTTATTTATGTATAATTGCATGCTGCACTGGTTAACGTCATCACGTCAACGCCGGCTGCCGCTGAAAACCAGCGCTTGGGCTCTGTCTCGTATAGGGTCTTAGCATTATGCTGAGCGATGGCCGTTTTGCGTGAATGTGACGCATGTTTACCCCCAACTTGTTTTTTTGTGCGCTAAGTCCTTTTTTCATGCGTCATGTTTGCCGCAAATAAATGCATTTTCTTTCTTTTTCTTTCTTTCTTTATTAAATGTTGTCCCGTCGGGGGACCGCTACTATTTTAAACTTTAACAGAACGTTAGGTTAATAATTAGAGCGGTCCCCCGACGGGAAGGTTTTTCAATAGGGTTTCACGTGTATACCTTTTTTGTTCTATTTGGATATTTTCTTCATACTTTTTTTTTTTTTTTCTTAAGTTGCTCCCACACAGCAGTTATATAATGTTATAAAACATTGTGTAGAACGATAACATTTTATAACAGTGTGTAACATTTTGCTAGTAATATTGTCTAGTGATGTTGTCACTGGTTCAACTCGTTGTATAACATCGTATAACATTCTGTAACCATCAGTTTGGGTCTGCCTTTCGAGGAACCTGGTAGTGGCTCTAAATGGAGGAAGTCCTTATTGGTTTGGCTTTTGTTTTTTGTTTGATAAAGCAAAAGAAAAGGCACTCTTACTGGATGCGTCGAACTCTGAAAGCGAGAGAACAGAGAACATTTTGTTGCATGAAGTTGTATAACATCACTAACAATTTGTAACTTTTGTTACAATTTGTTAAAAAACAGTTAGACAACGAATGTTATGCAACATTCTCTAACGTTATATAACTGCTGTGTGGGAGCACGTTTATATCATCTCGTTTATAACATTTCACCAGGAACTAAGTATGAAAGTTCCTGGAAACCAAACATGAATATACCTCATTCAGAAGGTATATTTACGTACCAATATTACACAAAGAACACGTTTCAGTACAATCTAATATTCAATATCCCTATCCCCTATTCCTATTTTTTATATATTCCTTTTTTTATATGTGATATATTTTGTATTTATTATTCAATTGTTATTCAGAAAAGCTGGATGAAATTCGGAAAACTAATTCAAGTAAATATTTTAATTTACAAAAAGGGGTTTTCTTAGTTCCGCTAGCATCACAAAACACTAAACTTTTGGCTATCTAAGAAAGCGATGTTTTAAATAGGTTTAGTTACTAGGTAACAGATTTATGGTGCAACGGGACTTATGTCATAACTCTCACCTGACACTAAATTGAACGAAGCACAATGGAACAATCACGCACACTTACACACACACATACCCACAAACTGACACACCAGACACACACACACCACACAAACGTCACACATACACACATACCATACCATACCTACCTGAAATCAACTCTCTAGCCTCCACTCTAGAATTCGTACCCCGAGCTCCAAGATACAGACTAACTGTCTAGTTTGGGGCTCACTAGCAAATACTATATTATCACCTAGCTGTAGGTAATATTTTAAGCTACTCATGTCGTCTGAGTTTGCTGTTAATCACCTGCACCTGCTTACTGTATTCTCTGGACAATAAATATTTTTCTTTTTCTTCTTTTACCATTTTTTTATCAAAAGCAGACTGTGTATGTATCTACATAAGAATTAAATTATCCATTACAAGAAAGTTAACATTATTGTATCCTATGGATTTTTTTATAATCCTCTAGAGCACAGAGTGAACAGGGAGAGACTGAAACAAACATTTATATGCTCGTAATTAATTAACTTTACAAGTCTCCGCCACAGCTGTTACCTTTCCTGTTATCACGGATATAATATTTGTTATAAGGAACATGCTTATTAATGTACGAATATGAGAATTCCTTGTAATTAGTGTACAATTTAAGGGGAAAATGACGCAATTTACTTATATTGTCAAAACATTCCAGAGGAACCAAACAGGTATGGAAAACTTTTTTTTTTTCAGATTCAATTGGATGAAATTTGGCATACCATGGTCTATCCGTATGCCAAATTTCACCCAATTCCGTCAAGCTGTTTAGTTGTTTACCTAGGTTAGGACAGAGAATACTTTTTCCGCGATAGTAGTAATAAGTAACTAATGTAAGAGATGTGATGTGCGAACAAAATATTTTTTTTTCTGTTTCAGCAATGCAAAAAAAAATTGCGTAGGAAGAATCATTTAATTAAAACACATTCAAATCTACTATTATTATTGTGGAGGTCAGATAGGCAGTCACTCCATGTAAAATACTGGTATTCAGCTGCATCCGGTTAGACTGGAAGGCGAAAGGCTAGGCAGATGATGTCATTCAGCAGTACTATTCTGTAACCATCTCACCGTGAAAACTTAGGTGAAGTGAGCGTGGAGTGAGCTGTGATCCCACTGCTAGATGCTTGGGAAGGACAGTATTGACAGCTCAGTTCACTTAAGTTTTCACGGCGAGATTTTAACAGAATAGCTCGGCTGTTCTATTATCATTCTTCGTTCTATTATAATAATTACTTAGACCCTTAAATTAGTATTTATTTTTATTTTTTATAAACTAGATTAATATAATAAATTGTACCTTTCTTAATAGTTTAACTTTTCATTCTCTCGTTTGAGAGAGAATATATTTAAATGTAATTAGTTCCATAAGTTGTTATATTATTTAGTCCTTTAGATTAGTATATTTCGTTTTTTAATCTAGATTAATATTCTAAAATTGTACAACTTCTTTATGCATGCGGAGTTTACCTATAAGTGATTGTTGCACTGTTGCATTTACATTTCTGCATGTTACTTTTTAGCATACAACCTGTGCAAACAATTGTTGGTGAACCAATAAAAATAAATAAATAAATAAATAAATAAATCATTATTAACTGCGGCTATCATTATTAACAGTAAAAACGAAACGTTTTATACGTAGATTGCTGACGAAATAAACGCTGAATGTGAAAGCTTAAATCCAAACAACGTATCTAAACAAAGAACAATAAAATCATCGTAGGTAACGTACGAACGTTTTCCATTACTCTAAATGCATTCACTTACTGTACTAACTCGTACAGAGGCTTCGTAGATATCTACTATGGAGGTACAGTCGACAAAAGGGTTTGGGTTTCAGGGAACTAATAGACTTCTTCGGAATACGCAGAAGCTCACAGTTATATTACCATTGATCCTGCAAAGACCACTTTCATTTTGACAGTCAGACAACCAACAAACCAACGAACCAAATACTTTATTGCAAAACTCATAAGTGTTGCAATAAAGTTGTTGTTGGTTGCTGCGTAAGGTGCTATCAGAGGTAAGTATGTGAAAGGACTGTAGGTAATTTTTATTTTCATTGCGTTTTCATTACAGTTCGTTTTGAAACAGAAGACACACATAGTAGACGAGCTATATTAAAGAATCAGACTAATCAGGAGACTTGCAACGTGGTTTACGAATAGATGTTCTATATGATTACACCCTAAAAAACCGTTCCAGTTGCCAACGTTGGACGTTTTCGGCTTTTAGCGGAATAGGCCCTCTCCAAATCCTAGTAAGAGTCCTTTTGGACCATATCGGTCTCACAGAACACGTAATGTCCTATTTGTTAAAGCCGATATTCGAGCCGAACGCTTCACTCGAGTGAATACAATCCATTTTTATATGAAATTGACATAAGAATGAACGTTTATCAGCACTTTTTATTTAATTTATCAATAATTCGGTAGGTGAAAATATCGAGTACCGAAATCCAACATCATTGGATTGGTTCACTAATTAAATAATTTGTCACTTTTGATTTATTTTCGGTTCCGACGCTTAACTTTGGGTGAAAGATGCCGAATGAAAACAAAAAATAAACAAAAAGTTCTACTCCTTATACAATCTATCTACTTTATATACAATCGCTTTCGTTGTTATCAGCATGCCTACGTATCTCTTCTATCGAGTGTACTACCCAAGTAGCTATGTAGGTTGTTCCCGTCGCAGGCAACATGTCCCGTCAACAGGGGGTGTGTACGACACGCTTGGTCGCTTAAACTGAATGCACAAGGGAGGTAGCTACCCCTACGTAAGTACTTTTAAAACTATCTACTACTTGGATAGTTTATAGATGAACGAATACTTTGTTGGACGACGATTTACAGTCGGTCTAGTGACTTTGTATTGGCGTTAGGATGGTTTTGTTATTGTAATGAGGTTACCAATTATATTATTTGTAAGTACCTATAGGTGCCGCTTGACATTTAGAAAGGGTTTGTTGAATACGATCTGTCTTTGTTGACTGGTTATTTCGCGGACAAAAGAGAGAGATCCAATTTAATGAAAATTGTAAAGGTTTAATAAAACGTTTTTTGACAGCATTTTTAACCCGGTGACTACTGTGTACCGTGTAGGATTGGTATTTGGGATAACATATTTTTATTTATTTATTTAATCTTATCGCACACAAAAAAGGTACAAAAGCGAACTTAATGCCTTAGGCATTCTCCACCAGTCAACCAAATTTATTTTTCTTATTTTGAACATATTTTTTTGTTTTTTTTTTAATGGATCTTTGTGATGATTATACTTACTTAATTTCTTTTCCACATAAATTATTAAAAGATGTAAGTACTTACCTTTTATTTAGGTTTTCTCCGAAACTCGTAAACCGAGATATAACGATTTTGTTACGTAATTACACAAAACAGAATAGAATAGCATACTCTTTATTGTACACCATACAAATTACAGAACATAAATATATACAATTTTACAAAGGGTGACACAATGGGCGGTCTTATCGCTAAGAGCGATCTTTTAAAGACAACCTTTGACATAAACAAACTTGACTTTGTTTTAACATTGACGTTGGGCCGTAAAAATGTGTTAAGTAAGTAAATAAACATTAAATCTGTTAATCTGCTTGAGACTTGGACAAAGCGCGGCATATTTATACCAATTAGTAAGGTACCCAAGGGTAATCCTTGGGCACTTTATAATTCAAATAGTTGATAGGTTACAAGGTATAATTAAATGGTCTTAGTATTATTCTTTGTGGCATATTTTCTTTGTTTTCTTAGAATTTACTTTTACCCGTTGGACATGAGAACACCGTGTGGTCTAGTACACAGCCGCCAGCACATCAAGCTACTACAATCTGTCAAATTTCTTTAATAGATTTTCAACTTTATCGTGGAAGTATTAAGGTTCAAGGTAGATTGGGAAAATTTGACAGTTTCGGGTAGCTTGACCTGCTAGCATTTGTCTACAAGACCTACAGAAGAGCCTGTCAGAAGGCTCCATAAGGTATTAAACAGTAACATCTGAAAGTCTGAAGAGCCTCTAAAAACATCACACACAAAGACAGATCGATACAAATTGCTGGCTTCGTCATTCTACTGCGTAGTCCCTATATGGCGGATCACATACTACAACGCGCCACGCGACGGGGCGCAGATAAGGAGCCCTCGGTGGGTGGTTTTTACCTAGTGCAGCATTGGCAAATGCTACATTATAATTTGATCACGAACGACCTTCTTTTATAACAAATCCAACCTTGTTTTTAACCAGAAAGTTTTATTTCTTCATATTAGTTTTGAATTTTCAATCTAAAATTGTCATGTCTTTTTTCTTACCGAGATTTTTTTGGACACAGGACGGAAGTCTAATATACTATTTTTTTCTGCTTTCACAATGAAATAATTCGCAGCAATATTAACGCTGAGTGTATACCAGATTGAACGACCGAGTTCTGTGCGGTCATCCATTGGATCCAAGGGCAGTGTTCCCGAAAATAAACGAATTGTACATCAAAAGTGGTCTCGAGGCGAATTTCATGAAGACTCGATTTTCCGAAGACTGTAGGGCGATGTTGAATTTACCCTACCCGCGACCCTGTACCAGACGTCTACAAGCTTCCTGTTGGGAATCGAACCCTACACAACACCTTGCGCGCGATCTGCACATTAAGAGGATTCTGATTCCGGCCAGCGAGGAGTCTTCCGATTGTCAGCATGGAGCCTAGAACCGGATTTTCGTATATCTTGTAGGTTAGTTTTCAGTAGAGTTGATTTACTACCAGTTAGCCGTATATTACAATGTTTTTCAATTTTGATTAAACTGTAGGTATTTTAAATTATTATTCCTAATAACGAATTGACTTGGTGCCAATTACCCATTTAGGAGGTCCTTGTATTTATCTAGTTACGTAAGTTTAGGAACGTTTGCAAACGTATCTTAATCGACGCGTAACAAGAATACATTAAATTTATTATAGGGCTCGAACACCAAAGACGTCACGTCGCGCGTCGGCGTCGCGACGTAATCCTTTTAAATAATAAAAATAATATTCGTTCTGTCTTTTGCTAAATTTTTAATTACTGTATTATTTTGATTACAAAAATTAAACAGTGATCGATCAAGCTAAGAAAACCCGTTTTTATTTTTCGCTAGAATATGTACTGAGGCCAGCACATCCAGCTACCCGAAACTGTCAAATTTTCCCAATCAACCTTGAACCTTATGCTTCAGAGATAAAGTTGAAAATCTATTAAAGAAATTTGACAGATTGTAGTACATATTGATGTGCTGGCTTCTGTACAAATTCAATAAAAACACGCTTCCGCGAGGAGAATTTGGCTCCGTTTCCCGCACCCCAACGCGTGGCACGTTGTAGTGTTTGATCCGCCTTAATGTCCAACCTGTGTCGAACACGCATATACTAAATCATAGAATAAGTACAGTGGCAAGCCCCGTGACCTAATATAAGCGATCCTCGCGCAAATCCGCGATCGTTGTCCCTCATATTGTTCGGAAAAATCCGCGATCGTTGTCCCTCATATTGTTCGGAAAAATCCGCGATCGTTGTCCCTCATATTGTTCGGAAAAATCCGCGATCGTTGTCCCTCATATTGTTCGGAAAAATCCGCGATCGTTGTCCCTCATATTGTTCGGAAAAATCCGCGATCGTTGTCCCTCATATTGTTCGGAAAAATCCGCGATCGTTGTCCCTCATATTGTTCGGAAAAACAGTACGCCAATTCCCGTACTTAAAAACATTCAAAATCTAGTCGCAATCTCATCTCAGCTACAACAATGTCAAAAACTTGTCAAAAATGAAGGGAAATAAGATGTATTTTTGACAGATTGAGACTGAGATCAGACTATGAACGTTCTTAAAATTACGAGAATTGCCCCTCTGAACGCACCCTCTGTCGCGTGTCTGTTCGGGTTCGCCGAACAAAATTAACGAGACGATCGCTTATATTACGGCTATACACATTGATTTGTGTTCCATCAACATATACAAGAGTCGTGCCCCAGGGCACGGCCCGCCTCAGTGCCTGCCCTGTGTGTGCCACGGTCCTGCCATGTCCTGACATGGTAGGACCATGGCACACCGGGTTCATATAAAATGACCAATATTTCTAACGGAGGACGGTCTTAACTCTCTGTCGGTCTATTCTGTAAAAATCTCACCGTGAAAACGTAGGTGACACACTTTGGACAGCTCATTCTAAGCTCACATCACCTAACTTTTCACGGTGAGATGTGTGGATAGACGTTTACACGTCATATACAACAAAGCTAGCTAATATCCATCAATAAAGTGATAATTAGCCACAAAACGGCGATCCGCTCACCCGCGTTCGATTTAATTCAAATCCCGAATACTCGCTCCCAATTTGTGCGCGTTGCATTCGTGTTATGGCGAATTTACCACCAATTGATGCGTTCACTCACCGTAAATCCGATACCGACGGTTGCAGAGAAATTGCCAGCTTGAAATTTTCCTGTTTCAAACTGCACTAATAAAGAGGTTTTGCCCACCCCGCTGTCACCGAGCAGGATTGTCTGTGAATAGAGAATACAGTGATAATTGTTTAGGAGTCTAGTTCGGATTGGTTGGTCGGGTAGAGGTAGCTGAAAGGCATTTAATGGAAATTGACGGTAGGGTTTCGTGTCATCATAGTGGAACTATATTTTGATATCCGTTTCAACGACATTCAGAAGGACGATTTTTGTTTTAATTTCTGATACTTATTAACTAACTGTGTAAAAGTGTATCATACTAACCTAACTATTTAGTAACTTCTAAATAATAAACATGCTCATACACAACATTTTAGCCATCCATGCTATACTAAAATTATAAATTCGAAAGTAACTCTGTCTGTATATTAACTGAACTGTACTGTATTTTTGGGGTGTAGGTACAATAAAGTATATATAAATAAATAACTTTTCACGCCTAAACCGAACTGAACGGATTGCGGTGAAATTGGGCAAGGAGGTAGATGGCATCCTGGGAAAGGACATAGGCTACTTTTGTCCCGTTTTCACGTTCCCGTGGGATAATTTCTGACATCCACACGGGGGAAGCCGCAGGCAACAGCTAGTACTAGTACCTACATATGTTTTTCAAAAGATACTTAAAAGCTTAAAAAAAGGTAAAAAGCGACCGATTTTGATAAAAAAAAAAACATAAAAATCCCACAGTAGGCAACATCCCTCACTGACTCCCCACATAACATCAAAAGGTTACCATGTCCTGTTTTTCTTTCATTTCCGATTCGTTATCGAAACAAACAGCTGTAAAAGGGGAAAATGTTACACGTTTTTCCCCTCAAATATTTTTATACCTGAGAATGGCTTAAATACAAGGGTCTAAAAATATATTAAACATAAGAGTAAAAGCTATACGAAATTCCCGGAATTTCTAATTATCCTCAAACAAAATATCGGTTAACGACCAATCGTTGGTTTGATTTTTTTCCTGTTAGTAACTTTTGAATAAAATCGCAGGTTTTCAAACGAAGGCTATGTATATTTTCTGATACTTGATTCGTTACTGAGAAAAAAGTTAATTAATCGCAACATTTTAATTAACCAAACCATTCTTAAAAACTAGAGTTTCAAAGAAATGTTTCTTGGCGCAAGTTAAATTGTTCAGATGTTTTAAAGTATTCTCTTTAGTTATTTATTTCGCTGAATTAAACAGAGCAAGTTAGGTAGATACTGGCTGAACGTAGCGAAGATAAACAACAATATTTTTTTTATTTTGCCCATGTATTTCGTTATGGTAACAAACCTTCGTGGAAGTTTCTCAATTGATAAACACAAACAAAACTTCAAGAACCTAAAAATCAAAGACATGTGACATCCACCAACCCGCACAGGGTCTGCGTGGTGGATTACGGCCCGCTCCCTCTCAAATAAGGGTCAAATATTTGAAAGGCGAATGTGGTGTAAAAGTCAGACAATGATAAATGTCAACGTGTTTTATAGGAGTCTTTGCGATTCAGTCTGTTGTCACTGTGATAGACTATGACGTCACACCAAGTACGCCAAAATGAAGGGGCGTTTAAAGTGCCTGTGTCGGTTAGCTATTTTTAACTTTATTTAAGTAGGTACTTGTAATTTCTTTTTTCGCGTTGAATATTTTATACTACCTACTATATGGTGATATAAACTATGGAATTAAAAAATACATATAGGTATATTATTCCTTATTTAGGTCATACAGTATTGCACCAACTGTTTTGAAGGTCCCTTGACGGATTAAACCAGGTTATCAAAGCCCTTTACAGGCCATCCGTCCGCTGTCGTAACTCAATAACAGAATATCGTGTACAGCGCTCCGTATTTGTAAAGGGATGGTTGGGTTGGGACAGAGTGTTATTAATCCGTGAAGTATTTATAGTGCATCGTGCATATATACATAGCTTTATTTAGCGTTTATTGACAATTAATGTGTGTTGTCTTTGGTACCTGGTCCTGACATAAAGCAATAGACAAAATTGACAACTTTTTATGTTTGAGTACGAGGTTTTTGACTACTTTGTAAATGTACATTTTATGTCTTTTTTGTACATTACAAAAGTGGGTAGGTAGGTAGTTATGTTTTGTTTGTGTAAAGTAAACAATTATTCATTCAATTTTTTCTCCTTTCTTCTTATTTAAAAAAAGATCTGCGTTGTAAGTACCTATCGTTCATTGCAGAAAAAAAATGGGAACCATTTGAAAAATATTCTCGGTTTTGGTAGGTACCTATAAAATACGGTTATTTGAATACCTAGTAGGAAAATGGAAAAACCTTCGCGAAAGACAAAATAATACTTACATAAATATTGGAGTGTAAGTATTGTATGGGTTTTCAGTCGGCAGTTTAATAAAAAAGGTTTTTTTTAATAACGTCAAAATTTGTAATGGCTGGTTTCGAAGGAAAAAATAATAGCTGGCCATTTGCCAGTAAAGAAGAAAATAAAATAAAAACTTTAATGACATCCGCGTTTTTTTCGATCTAAGACTGCCAGTGAAATAGGTTTCATATTGACAGAGGTTTTATTATTCAAATGTAGAAAGTTCAAAACTTTGCAATAAGTAATAGTCATTTGGTGGTGAAAAAGAGGCTTACCTGAAAACTTTTCCGGGAGTTAAAAATTGGTTCTTTTATTGATTTCTATCTTTCTCTTTGCCGCACCCGCCATGTTGGAAAATTGGCACCCAAAAACGAAAAGTGTTTTAACAATAATAATCTCCTTTCAGACTCATTTGACATGGCAATTTTCAAAATTCCCGGCAATCTTGCCAGGTAAAAACTACCAAATTACTAGACTATAAGTATTGTATTCGAAATCTGCTTTTCTTTGTCAGATTCAATATGTTTTTAGTATTGAAGTACTACGCCTACCTACCATGTTGTTTTACACGTGGAGGCTACACGTGCGGAGCTATTAATTACATAACGTATTTTTAGCAACCGATAACAACCATCAAAATATTCTCGCATTTCGGCATAAAATAAACAAAACCAACATCAAAAATGTTTACCTATCCACTTACCTACAAAAATCTTATCAGAACATAATTATTTTACTTATTAACTTGCAAAAGAAAATAATGTAAAATGTAATCATCTATTTAACTTTGCCGTCAACAAATTGCGGTTCTGTAAGCTCCTGTGATATTGCCAGCCCACGCTTTAAAACTTCAAAAATCTAATTTAAATATTTTTGTTGGTAGGTATTAGATTTTTTACTCCCACGATATTGTTAATAAGCGACGATAAATCTTGATTGAACAGCTAGACAGAACGTATTTTTTCAAGGACTTGGCAACAGCAAAGCACAGTCTGTAGTGCTAGGTATTTATTCTGGAAAAATCTCACCGAGTAAAAATTGTTAAAGTGAGTTTGAAGTGAGCTCAATTCATTTTTTTTATCGTGGGGACTCATGGATACCCTCCGTCTGGGAAGAACGGAACGCTATGTCGGACTCCTACCGACTAAAACCCGACTGCTCCTTCTAGTACCATGAGTCGGGTGCTCGGGAGATACTTGTACAGACGTCAACAGGTCAAGCGACCCGAAACTGTCAAATTTTCTCTACCAACCTTGAACCTTAATACTATAGCGATAAAGTTGAAAATCTACTAAAGAAATTTGACAGGTCGTAGTAGCTTGATGTGCTGGCATCTGTACATTCGCCGCACCTCCGACTGCTATGAGCCCGCCATGCCTAACGGGCCTGATCGCCTTCCCTAGCGTCAAGTACCTAGTATGACAGTTCACTTTAAGCTCACTTTGCCTAAGTTTTCACGATGAGGCTTGTACAAAATTCTAGAACATTTAGGTTCAGTTGCACCACATATTACCAAGTAAATGCGTTTAACGCTAAACGAATTTAAAATATTGTTCCGTTTCTGTCAATCGTTTGAATATGACAGTGACAGAATGATGTTTTGAACTCGTTTAGCGCGAGACGCGTGATTTGTGGTACAAGCGGGCCTAAAACTTTGGTTTCCTATGAAAGCGGTTCCTTCATATTATAAAGGCCGTCATGAAAATAAACAGAAACGCGACTATCTCCTGACGCGTGACCTACCGCGTCAGGAGATAGTCGCGTTTCTGTTTAGTTTTAACATTTCTGACACACAATGACGCAGTGACTTGACTTGATTGTCATGAAAACGCTATTTAATAATGTGTGAGCTCACTCTTCTCATTATGAACACTTTTTCGTGTGACTAAGAACGGTGAAAGCAAATCTAGCGATTTAAATATTTGGGCAGCGGGGTTTGACTAAATGACAAACTAAATGACAACATGAAGGAACCGCATTCATAGTATATAGGAATCAGTATTTTACATGGAGCGTCTGCCTATCTGACCGCAACAACCCAGTTACTGGGTGGTGTGACGACAAATGATGTATGGGAAATTGACGGCTTTAAAAGCGTTTCGTGACAGAAGTTGTGCCCTCATCGCACTTTCGGGGCCACGAATTTTATTCGTATTGCCGTATCTAGACGCTGGCGGCTCTGTGGTACAGTTCATATTCGCATTGTTTTAAAAAACAAACAAAACACAATCATTATAAAATTCTCCAACTAGAACAATAGACCTATAGCTCCATGTAGAGCTGTATGGAGTACTTCAATTAATTTGTATGCTGAGCCAACAAGATTAGCAGACAATGCGCCGCGTTCTGACGAAGCTGATGCGAAACAAAGGGTGTGGTACGAGCTGGAGGTAGCACTTAATTATATTGATTGTATGGGGAATATGTAGGGTAATTATCAAAGGAAAATGAAGAAAGTAAATAGGAAGAAACGTACGATTTTGGACTTATTACATTTTTTATCATGACCATGCTTGGGGGCTTTTACCCTGCAGTACAGACGCCAGCATATTAAGCAATATCGTACAAGCAAGAATATTTTTGCACTAGCAATATAAGTTTTTCTTCGTCCATCATTTTATTTCGTAAAAATAAAATAATTATAATTACTTTACTTTTATAGTCCGACGTCCGAACCCTCTCAATCCCTGCGTGCATAATGATTACGTAATAATAAATCTATGCAGGAACTATGCAGGTCGCAACTTGTCGATAAGGAGTCGAGAACCATCCGTGTACAGCGCTGTTCCACCGCGTTCGAATGCGGCGGAACAGCGCTGAACGCGGCAGAACAGCGCTGAACTCTATCTATAGCACTCGCATGATAATAACACATTTGTCCTCATTTTATACTTGTTTGCCGCGGAAGCTGAATAGACGCGGAAAGCTGAACGGAAGCGTACGCGTAACCATACAAAATCGGTGTATTCTATGGGCATAAGCTGAATAGAGCTGAATAAGTGTGAGTAGTCCCTTATGCGGGTGAGACCGCGAGGCGCTGCTAGTGGTTCATAAATTCCAATGAAAACACTTCATTATAGTTTTTGTTAAGTAGATAATGAATTGTATAATGTATGTACACCATATATGATACCAATAGGTAGATGACCTAAAAAACGCCATGATCTCATCCTAGTGACGCTGACGACCGCAGTCAGGTCGTTCAACTATGCACCGAATAGAAGCATGGTTGTTATGAGTGCTAATGATTTATTGGGAGTGGAACTTGAGTGTTGAAGAACAAAAGTTGTTTGGGATAAATAATGATGAATAAGAGATCCTGGGCCCCAATTTTGTATGATAATTATTATTCCCCGCGTAATCTAACCACGTGCAAACGACGTCAATATCGTGTCTTGTAGAAACCCCTGTAACGGCAAGGAATTGAAATGTCAACCGTACGACTAGCCGAGCGATTCTGTAAAAATTTCACTGTGAGAACTTAGGTGAAGTGAGCTGCCAATAGTGTCAATCCCTATAGCATCAGAGGGGCAATTCTCGTAATTTTAAGAACGTTCACAGTCTGATCTCAGTCTCAATCTGTTAAAAATACGTCTAATTTTCCTACATTTTGACAAGTTTTTGACATTTGTTTGTCGCCGAGATGAGACTGCGACTAGATTTTGAACGTTTTAAATTAAGGGAATCGGCCTTCTGGTTGAATGACACCTCACTTCAACCTCACTACACTTAAGTTTTCACGGTGAGATTTTTACAGAATAGATCGATAGGACAACATGTATTTTGACAGTTCAAAGCACGCCTTAGCATTCATTTCGCACGATTTCATCCATTGTATCATAGAGAATATGTCGTATAATGTTGTGATTAACTAAGGAATTGACGTGGTTTCGACGTAAGGAATCATTAAGTGGTCATAGTGAATTAGGGCACAGATGTGATAATAAGATTTGAATTTTATTTATTGTTTTTGAATAAGTGGGGATCATGATACAACGATTTTTTGTTCGGAATTTCATTTCAGTTGGAAAATCAATTAACTAAATTAAAACAAAAATGCCATCAGAATTGAGAAAAAAATTAAAACGAAGGATAGTTAATTATCGGTCGGATAAAACGTGCCAGTTACAGCAAGACATCAGCAGACAGACTCACAAGCGCACACCGAATGTCTGAATACTTTGACATTTTAGGTTAGATAGTATTTTTTTTAATTATTTGAATCGGCAATCAGTCCCATGACTATAAGCAGATGAGTTAAATGCATATGGCATCTTAAACCCTTCCGTAACGGTAAAACTGCTGAAACGGAAGGATGTGCTCTAAAAAAACTTTTTAACAAAAAAGTAAACCGCCGAGAAAACTGAAAAGCAAAAAATAATAAACCTTTTTTATTTAACCTTAATAACTAAGTTCTTAAACTAATGTAACTATACCTAAGTAATTTTGAGTCGGCTCCAAAAAATCAATAAACAAAGATCACTAAATTGCCTTAAAAAACGGCGCCGACTCAAAATTACTTACATTAGTTTAAGAACTAAGTAATTAAGGTTAAATAATTTTTTTTTATTATTTTTTGCTTTTCAGTTTTTTCAGCGGTTTAATTTTTTTGTTAAAAAGTTTTTATTTAATATTTTTATGTGGCTATAATCTACTAATTGTTTGCCAAAGGGCAAGCCCATGTGGCACTGAGTAGAGCAATAATACACAGCTCGGCATTCAAATCTGTGAGTGAACAATAAATCACCCCTATTTTCCCACCCTTAGGGTTGGATTTTTTTTCCAAATTTATATGGAACCAACTTTGGGGTATACCCTTTCCAAAAAAAAAAGAATTATTAAAATCGGACTACTCTGTGAAAAGTTATGCGTGGTCATACATATAATGAAAAAAAAAAAAAAATATACGCGTCGACTTGAGAACCTCCTCCGTTTTTTATCGTCGGTTAAAAAGGCAGTTGAGACACTGGTCTTCGCCTAAATGCCATATTGAAGATCATCACCATCATCGACCTAGCCTTTTCCCAACTATGTTGGGGTCGCCTTCCAGTCTGACCAGATGCAGCTGAATACCAGCATTTTACATGGACCGACTGCCTATCCGACCTCCACAACCCAGTTACTTGGTAATACGATACCCCTTGGTAAGACTTGTTGTCAGACTTTCGGGATACTGACGACCCGTAACGACTGCCATATTGAAGATGGGACCTAAGTTGGTTCTAGTAAATTCCGACCAATGCCTGGAAACTCTTAATTATGTTTAGCCGGACTAGCTGACAGTTCTACTGGTACCCAAAGGCAAGTTAAAATGGTTGATGCCTCGTCATGGATTACAAGGCTTTGTGGTTCGCCTTTGAAGATGATTAAGGCTTAAGGAAAAAGGCAATTTTTCGTGAAACTTGAGTGTCTTTTAAGATTAGACGAGAAATTTTCATAAAAAGTAACTTTATTAAATAAGTAGCTGATGCTATTTTACTGTACAGAAAATTTGTTCTCATTACGTCTTTGTAATTATGACGTCACAGTTTTAGACTAAATTAAGGCGAGGGAACATTGAACTTTTATAAAAAAAAAATCGAAATTAGCCTCTACTTGACACACTTGTTTCAAGGAATTAGTACATTTAAGGTTTCTTTTTTTGTCACATGTGCTTTTAATTACACTGGCACAACCTACAGTTGAAATCTGATAGAACCTCTCAGTCCAATATTACAAATATAAACAATATCCGGTTACAAGGAAATGCCACCTGGGGGCTTCATGTTCCCGATGGCATTTCCTATCGGCAAAAATGATGAACTTTCATATGAAGTGTCATTTCGTATTTAATCCCTTAAGGGGAATTAATTTAAAAAATCAGTGGTTTAGGCTGCGCATTGTCTGTCCGTGAATGAGTTTAAGATTTTTATTCAGTACATATTTAAGTAGATCTTACCTTGTGTATAATGACATCATCATCCTCCTGCAAGCGGGAAGGTGTGATGGCCGGGGGATAGTAATCTCTATAACCGGTAGGAGAGGGCGTGCTTCGGTGTGCGGTATGCGCGGGCGCACGCAGCGTGTCGTCTTCAAACACATCGTCACTCATGCTGTCGTCTGTCGCCATCTGCTGTAATAGAAAAGAACGAAAAATGTAAGTACCTATTGAAATGGAAAGTAATCTATACTAATCATAAAGCTGAAGAGTTTGTGTGTTTGAACGCGCCAATCTCAGGAACTACCAGTCGGATTTGAAAAATTCTTTCTGCATTTGATAGCCCAATTCTCGAGTAAGGCTACAAATCACGCTATGATTTTTAGTAGCTGACCAAAACGAAGAAAAGTCAGAAAGAAGTAATAGCACGGGTAAGCGACGCGATGCGATTTCGCGCAGACGAAGTCGCGGACAGAACCTAGTATTTCCTATGTCGGTACAGATGGGCCGATTCAAGGCATTTTTATGGTCAATTAGACTCTCCAGGATATCCATGATTAAGCGAGTCCTATTTTTAGCAGTATTATTCCAGTTGAAGCATGAGCTCCTAGGTTTAATTCCAAGGTCGAGCAAAGTTTTATTGGGATTTTCTATGAGGAATTTCTTAGTGGCATCCCAGAGCCTGGATTTGGCTCGACCCCTATTATATGGGACTTCAACATAACTGGCGAATGGATGTCTGATCATTTTGAAAACAAAATCCCGTGCACATGATGACCACAGCTGCGTCCGTAAGTAAAACAAAAGAGGATCGCCTTCGACTATCGACATTCGCTATCGCCAGGTCGACTAATAATATGCGGGCAGGAATAGTCCTTACGGCGGCGGCGCGGAATTGGCGAAAGTACTTGCCCATGGTATCATGGTGCCCATGGTGTGCTGAAAGCACCATAACTCGAAGAGGTTCATTTACAGACACTGCCCTTAGCCAGTCTGTTTTGTAGAATACCGTCATTTTTCCCTGATATAATATTTTTACTCTCTTGTGATGTTGTTAGCTAAGCAGACTTAGGCTGCCTTTCGCCAAGCACAACATATTTATCTCCACATGTTTTTAAATTATAAAGTCTCTGCTTGAAACGGTAACACGTTTATAATAACAGACAGCTCTTCTCATTAGTTAAAATAACAAGGCTGAAGGATAAGTTTATTGAGTACTGTGCAACTTCTTGAATATTTTCTTTTATACATCAGATATTTTTTTCTTTTAAAATTTTGATAATACTGTAGTATTTTGAACATTAATTTCAGAGTTAGTAAAAAAATGGGATAATGGGAAAATCCGCTGCTTTTTAGTTTTATTTATTTAGCAATTTATTTCAGGCATCAAGGCCATATAAACACATACAATACAATATTAATATAACTATATAATTATACTACTATATTGTACACTAT
This sequence comes from Apamea epomidion, assembly GCA_947507525.1. Lineage (NCBI taxonomy): Eukaryota > Metazoa > Arthropoda > Insecta > Lepidoptera > Noctuidae > Apamea > Apamea epomidion. The sequence goes on from OX382234.1 coordinate 6,856,148, forward strand.
ACCACCCCCCTATACCTACCTATACTATATATACTAAATAATGATGATATATAAAAATAATGTAGTAAGTCAAAAATAATTGTTATATTAGGGGTTAAAGTATGAAATTATCGATTTGTACTGAAAAATTGAAATTCGTTTTTTTTTAATGTAACGTATTTATTTAATCAAAATAATTACCATTATTATCTATACATTGCTGCCATCTAATAGGAAGGTCATTTATGCCTTTGCGATAGAACTCTCGTGATCTAGATTCGACAAACTGTGTGAAAGCATTTTGTACTGCCTCCTGAGAAGAAAACTTTTTATCACGTAGAAAATTGTCCAAATCACGAGAAAAATGGTAGTCCGTTGGAGCAAGGTCTGGCGAATACGGAGGGTGACGAATGGTTTCTAATTGCAGTTCCTGTAGAGTTAAAACGATTTCTCGTGCTGTATGAGGTCTCGCGTTATCATGAAGCAATAATAGTGAAGATCGATTCATGAGTCGGGACTGTTTCACTGCTAGTTTTGCTATCATTGTTCGGAGTTCGGCACAGTAGACATCTGCCGTTATTGCTGGACCAGATCGGAGAAAGCTATAGTGAATAACACCGTGCTGAGACCACCAAACAGTTACCATTATCTTTTTATTGGTAAGCATTGCTTTAGGACACTGTTGCGGCGTTTGACCTGGGGTCAGCCATTGCATTTTCGCTTACGGTTATCGTAAAGAATCCACTTTCCATCACATGTCACAATTCGATCCGATATTCCTTCATTTCTGTATCGATTCAACAAGGCAACACAAGTTTCAACACGCGTTTCTTTCTGCAGATCAGTCAAATCATGAGGCACCCATTTCTCATATTTTTTTATTTTATTGATTTGACGCAAATGAGTCAATATTGTTGGTAAGGTAACATTAAACCATGCCGCTAATTCCTGGGTAGTTTGGCTCGGATCGGTTTCCACCATCTCTTACAATTCATTGTTATTCACCTGTGTGGGCGGTCTTCCACGTGGTTCGTTCTTCAAATCAAAGTTTCCATCACGAAAGCGTTTAAACCAAAATCGCACGGTGCGTTCATTAGCAGTCCCCTCTCCAAACGCAACATTGATATTGCGAGCTGTTTCTGCCGCGTTAGTTCCGCGTCGGAACTCGTATTCAAAAATAACTCGAATTTTCGAAGTATCCATCTTTCTTGTCTAAGCTGAATAAAAAAAACAACTGAAAGTCGATAATCAAATGTTGCACATTTTTTAAGAGAAGAACTTCATAGGTACCACGTGAAAAAAGTTTCACTCAAAAATCTCAAACCATGAAGGTTCTATGTCAATTCGAAGTACCTATTACAATAAAACGGCAATTTCATACTTTAACCCCTATTAGATAGAAAGTAACCCAAGGAGTATATTCCAAAACTCATAAAAACAGGTGGGGGTAGGGGGGGGGAGACAAACTATGAAATATAGGATGCTGATTTGATGCATTAGAATTAGATTTATGAGTATATTTAAAATTTAATTTGATGCGCCCCGTTTCACCCGCATAAGTTTCGATCCCGTGGGAATATCGGGATAAAAGGTATCCTATATGTTAATCCTGGTTATAAACCACCGGTGTGCCAAATTTCATCCAAATCCGTTTAGTGGTTTTTACGTGAAAGTGTAACAAACATCCATCCATCCATCCATCCATACATACTTTCACGTTTATAATATTAGTAGGATTTACCTAATCTTGAGTATATATAAATCAGTTTCCTTTTCTCGATATAAATCATGCTTCTTATTGAATGTCAAAACATCAAAGAGTTGATAATATTAGACTGAAAGATATCTTTGATGAAAAACTCTTTATAAAGAGGGCACCGGTCGGTGCTGATTTGAGCGCCAGATATTTTGGATATTTTCAATTTAAAGTTATTGGCAGGGTAGAATATGATACAAAGCTTTATAAAAAAAATCGACCCTGTTTTAAAATTACACAACATATAATTTTGCATGCCCTTCACAGCGTAAATGGAAATACTTTTTCTTTTATGAAATTGTAATCAGAAACACACATTGTTAGCTGTTTTATGTTTTAAACAAATTTTTGTACAACTCACAAAAAAATATTGAAAGTTAAATTCGAAAGAATATCAAAATGAATAAATCGCTGATTTTTTTTTTAATCCATCAGTTAAATGCCTTAAAAATACGGAAGAAGGTTTCGTAAAAGGACAAAATGTAACACTGTACGGTACAGTCACGAGCATAATTATTTATAAAAACTATATGCACAAGTAAAAAAATATTGTACAAAGGCGGTGATGCAGAGTCAAAATATGGCAGGTGCAGCATACGGGATAAATAGCTAGGAAATTACTATAAAATACAAGAATAAATACTAATACATAGATAGATACATACATATAAACAAAATGAACTGTCAAGAGAAAAAATGATCGGAAATGATCGGGGGATCGGAATTATATCTTTCAGCTACGCAAAATAAGTAAACTTTAAGAAAATACCTATTTCATAATAGAATTGTTTCGATAATATAAACTGCGACCAATTTGGATCTGGCACACGCTGGCCTCTGCCACGGCACCGCTCGCTTTGCTCGCTCGGCTCGCGCGCAGTTTGTCACAGTTCTAAACTACCGTAACTGAACCTATTTGATCGGGGCGCCCTAGGTTAGTTACTGCGACCAATTTGGCTCATGCGTTGGTCACAGTTCAAACCTAGCCTAACCCGTTTCGTCGGGGTATTTCAGCAAAACTTGAATAAGTACTTACCGTACACATACTTATTAAATTACATCAATCCTCTGAAGATAATAATTCGATTATATTTTTCTGGTGATCCGTCACACAGGGTATACTAGTATGGACGCCAGCCTCTCATAAAGGATTATTATATTTTGTGCATTGTTGTCAAAACACTATAATTCCTGTCTGTGTTTATAACTATGTGAACCTTTGTAAAGAGCGGAAAATAAAGATATAAATATATTAACTATATGATATTAAAACCTAATTAATTAATAAAAATAACAAACTTATATCCTAACTTAACTAAAACTATTCACAAACTAAAATATAGCGTCGAAAAATTGTTCCGTATCACTGTCGACTGGTAATGTACCAAAGAGACTGGCGGCATTTCCTCGTTGTATGGCAATGCTTAGCCTCTGGCCAAGGTAAAAGCCAGCCCTTGGGTCACGGGAATTGTCAATATAAATGTATATTTAGTAAATTGACCTTTACTACCTAGCTTCTTCCTAGTAACGTACTTATTATAGGAAAACCTGAAGTTTCCATTTACACCAGGATATCGGGTTATACTCGTAACTTTCGGCGTTTGCCATATCGTCGCTCTAGATGTGATACCTCGTAACTGCAATTAATGGTCAATTTTACATTTTGATGCGAAATTGTTCATCACGCAATTTTCCATCTTTCTGGTGATACCTTGTATGTCATTGTATAAGATCGATTTCCGGTTCATATTTAAAAGTTGTAGGGGAAACGCAGTTCAGCTTCATGATGGACTCATGCGTGTTTGTTAACCGTTTCGTGGTCATCAAGGATATAAACCAGAAACTGGTACTCGGACAGGACTTTTTCTATAAATACGATGCAGTCATAGATTTTCGTAATAATTGTTTGTTGTTGAAAGGGTGCATCCGTGCAAATTTTTGTAAATATTCTGAAATTTACTTCACTTAAAAAACTGACTTTTAGTGACATCTCGTAACAAGACTTTGAAGCACTTTGTAAGTTGGGGACCTTGTAAGTTTAATAGACATCAAGCATGCCAAGGTGATTTTTTATGTACATACAAGCAAACATACGGTATTTTATTTAATATTCAATAAAATAACCAAAAGCATGCAATATACATAATTATCAAAACAGTTTTTTGTCTCTACTGGAAAATTGACAGGTTCGTATTTACGAGGTGTCACATGTAGAGCGACGATATGTATATAGTACATTTATGTATATTTGACGACATCAAAGGCATATCTTTGCTTCGTATGCATCCGTAGACACGAGTAGATGGCTACAGTATTACACGTTCTACGAATAATTATATATCATGCAGCAAGGTTCCGAGAAACGGTTATAGGTATTTAATAGAAGTTTTTGCCTAGATATTGCGAGATTTAGAATTGCATTGGAGTAGTGTGAAAAGAAAAATGAAAGAAAATACATTTATTTGCGGCAAACATGACGCATAAAAAAGAACATAAACACACAAAAAAAAAACAAGTTGGGAGTAAACATGCGTCACATTCACGCAAAACGACCATCGCTCAGCATAATGCTAAGACCCTATACGAGACAGAGGCCCTGCACAGAGTCAGCGCTGTGTGGTCATGGTTTGATAATTCGTCATTTTAGGTCAATGCTTCGCGTCGGTCCACCTCTTCAGCTCCATCTGCAACTCCACCTCAGCCTCCTCAACCCACCTATCGCGCATCGTCACCCATACACCCCACCTCCACATTATACACACCACTGCCATTCCACCTCCATCCTTACCTTGTAAATAAATCTTTAATTGATTTCTACTTCCCTTTCTTTGATTTAACTACCTTGATTTATTTATTTAAACTTTTCGCACAAAAAGGTACAAAGGCGGACTTAATGCCTTAGGCATTCTCTACCAGTCAACCAAGGGTGGTGAAGAGATTAGATGGCAGGTGCTCCTTTGCACCAGGACAGGCAGCAGCCGGGAGCGCAGGGAGAGGAGGGGGGCGGGGGCGGGGTGCAGGGAGCAGGCTGCAGGTGCAGGTAGACCTTTGACTTTAAAGATAAGCTTTTCTTGTCGCTACACGATATTTTTCAGTGGTCGAGACTTCTTGCTCATCAGACCTTCGATTCCCGGGTCGCAAAGTGTCATTCGGTTATTCCATCTGGAATTTTTCAGAAGCAGCCCGGAGTCTGGATGGCTATAGGCTCGCCCCCTATTACACAGGACTTAAACATTAATGGCGAAATGTGGGCCTTCCCTGCCTAACCCTTCGGGATTTACAGGCGTGATGTTATCAATCTACTTAGCTTTTTCCCAACTATGTTAGGGTCGGCTTCCAGTCTAACCGGATTCAGCTGAATACAGTATTTTACATGGAGCGACTGTCTATCTGACCTCCACAACCCAGTTAGGTAATACGACACCCCTTGGTAAGACTGGTTGTCAGACTTTCGGGCTACTGACGACCCTTAACGACTGTCAAAGATCAACAAATGACAGCCGGGACCAACGGCTTAGCGTGCTTTCCGAGGCACGGAGGGGTCTCGGTATGTAAAGATGGTCACCCATCCACAGACCAACCGTGGCAAGCGTAGCTTAACCTGATCGATCGACCTGTGTGGCTGTTATTATTTAGCCACGGGCCCCACGGCGTGATGTTATACCCTTTTTTTTAAATACAGGGTGGCATCGACGCGCAAACTGTAACCATGGATTCAGCACATGACTTTAGACGAAAAATTTCGATGCTATGGGGTAGCATCGAAATTTTTCGTAGGTTATTAAAAAAAAATTGCTGTTCCATACGTTTAGACCGCGTAGGTATTGCAATTACCTTTTTATTATTGCAATATATATTTTTTTAATAACCGACGAAAAATTTCGACGCTACGGGGTCTAAACTGATATGCTGAATCCATGGTTACAGTTTGCGCGTCGATGTCCCTGCCACCCTGTATAATTTGGTTTTTTATTTTTGACTGTGTTTAGTTTAGTTTGTGATCTTCCTGTACGAGTCGCAATAAATACTTTTTCTATCAATCTATATGGTTGACTGGACCTTAAGGACATTTTTTATAGGATTCTGATTACAGTAGCGATCGAATTGAGTTCTTCGAATCCCTTAAGCAGTCTGTAAGTATATTGACCTTTCTAGGAACCGTTTACAGCTCTCCCTGTCTGATCCAGAGCAATATTCAACTAGTTTCAATAGAAAATAGACCCGAACTAGTGCCAACAGAACTACCCAGCAACCCAGTCCAATATTGATCAATTTATCGAAACCGTTGTTTGCCTCAACACACCCGCGAAGCACCGTTATTAATTTTACTTTATCCGAGCAGTTGTTTGCCATATCTGTTTGTTTTATTGAAAAGTAAATAAACGAGGCGTATATCGAGATATTTGTGTTTTTAAAAGCATTTGCAAATATGCAATGCGATGCCAATTATGCGATTGTGTTTTGTTTTCTCAGTTTGCAAAAGATAAAGCGTAGGATTGTTTGGTTTTCTAATAGTGGATGAAGAAGTATTAAATGCATGCAATCAGTAGTATATTTTTGAAGGCCGTAACAATTTAGGAAACTCTGTTCCTTTTTTAGTTACCTACCTGAACAAAATATTTAGTCCCCTTGCTTTTTACAGTTCCGTACCCAAAGCGTGCCAAATTTTGATTAATACTCTGACTGAAGGAAAACGCAATTGGGTTAAATTTCCTCGATAGAATTTAATTCCGAAATGACCTCTACTTTTTTATTTTTTTTTCTGTAAGTAATTCTTAAGTAATTTCATTGCAAAATTGTATTCAAAATGTGCGTAATAGGTAATTGAAAACTCTGGCTGAAAATATTTTTGATACACAGCTTATTTTATTTTTAAACAATTTTTATTTGGTTTGGCGCTAATATGTTTTATTTTGAGGTTCCAGCGTATTGTTGCGCTCTCTTTTTTCGCATGTGGAAGTAATTGACTCTGTCACTTTCTTATACCCGCCCTTCGAGCTATGATTCATTTTTTACGTATCACCTTAACATAACCCCTTAAACCTATTGTATGTACTAGATTTACTAAAGCTGTTAGAAGCAAAAGGGTGGTGGTAATGCGAGGGTGTTAATCGTGGTATTCAAGCCATTTTAATTATTGTGCATTTGATAACTAAGCCTCCGCTGTCCGTTCGTCTGTCCGTCCGTCCGTCTATCTGTCACCGAGCTGTATCTCATGAACCGTAATAGGTATACAGTTAAAATTTTCACAGAGTGTGTATTTCTATTGCCACAATAACAACAAATAATAAAAATAAATCAAAGTTAAAATTTAATGGGGTCTCCATACATGAAACGTGTTTTTTTCGGCGTTTTTTACCTTGTGGTACGTAACCGTTCGGGTGGCCGCTGTTTTTTAGTTGGCTGAACACAAAATATTAAACCTCTTGCTTTAAAAAAAAAATGGCTATTATTTTATCCCACCTGGTGGTGAACGACGATGCATCGATGATGGGGACACTTGCCTACAATTAACATTGACTCCAGACTTGGAAACTCCCAGGATATAGCTAACACAGACTCCGGCAAGGACTGCTAAGACTGAATCTTCACAATTCCATGCTCCATGTTACGACGATTTATTATTGTTGAACTTCTTTGCAATGCTGCTTATTATTAGCTTCCCGTAATAATCTCAAAGTATGCATCATTTTCACTAATTAATTTGAATTAAATACACAAAAATATCATTGTTTACTTTTTTTAAGCGTTAGCGTGAGGGCCCGATCTCCCGCTAATCGAGCGTGTTGCGGAAACGTCAAAATATCCTTAGCGTTTGTCATAAGTGGCACTTGTCTACCATTTTGATGTACATTTTTGTCGTTTATCTGTCACGCTTCGACGTTCCATTCCGCATGAGGAATAATGAATTTTATCTACCAATTTAGCAGCAGTCACGTGACATCTGGTAAGCAAATGTCAACTCTATACAATTTTATCTTTCCATTGGCGTTAACGCTTACAGAAAAGGGATTTGTCTAGACCCCCTTAGCAGTATACAGGGTAGCAGCGATGCGCGACCTGTTACCATGGATACAGTACAAGATACTGAACAGCCAGAGTTATTAAAAAAAACCAGCCAAGTGCGAGTCGGACTCGCGCACGAAGGGTTCCGTACCATTATCTATAAAAATCACGTCTGTTGTATGGGAGCCCCCCTTAAATATTGATTTTATTTGGTTTTTAGTATTTGTTGTTATAGCGGCAACAGAAATACATAATTTGTGAAAATTTCAACTGTCTAGCTATCGCGGTTCTTGAGATACAGCCTGGTGACAGACAGACGGAAGGACAGACGGACGGACAGACAGCGAAGTCTTAGTAATAGGGTCCCGTTTTTACCCTTTGCGTACGGAACCCAAAAAAATGGTGTTCCGTACATTTTGATCGCGTAGGTATTGCCCTTTTCTATACAACAGCTGATTTTTTAAAATAAAATACGATACATTTATACGGTAGGGGGTTTAGAATGATGTGCTGAATCCATGGTTACAGTTTGCGCGTCGATTTCCCTGCCACCAGCCACCACTGTATAGTATACAAGGGACATCTTTGTGGACATCATTTGGACAACATTGTGCGTATACATAGGTACCCCCTAGACTGATAAAATTTCCGTTTTTCCTAATTATATTAAATATCAGTGTTTAGGTCGATTCCCCCTTTTGGGGGAAGAGCTGCACAGAATTTACTATATGTTGTCGAACTTTCTACTTTTACGCTACCCAAAACTAACGCTGATTTCCTCTGTGGCATATCGAATCGGCAGTAAACGGCCACAAATAAAGTTACCCTGATCTTCTCTGGACATGTTATCACCGTTATCAGATGTCCCACGGTACCATACAATACGGACAAGACAATCTAATACGGACATGTACCCCTTAATGGGACACGTCAGGGGTTCGCACGATGTGTATCTAATTGTTGTACAGTTTATAGGTGCACGAAGGGTAAGGCAATTATTGTTTTGTGGTTCTATAAGCGTAGAGAAGAGCAACGTATAGCTGTACAAGGATATTTTGGCGCGTGGCTAAAATAGGAACTAACGCCGCCATCTTGATTTTTCAATACATTTTCTCTTGCGACAAATGTTTACCAACAGCGCCCCCCTGTCAATGTCATACGAGCGCCAGAAGGTCCTAGGAACAGTGTAAACTATTCTAGTAAGAAGGTATGTTTTAAAATGGAGATATGAACACAGCGCCTATACATGGTTAGGACATACAATGTTCCTTTGGAAGGAATCCAGTCACCTTTACATGCAGTATGTAGTGCTTTCTAACGAATTTTACGCGTGTATAAAGGTTTGGTCAGTGGTGTTTTTAAACACCCACAATTATTAGTCAGTCACTAGGCCCACGTGGTGGATTACGGTCCACTCCCTCTCACCGAGAGGACGCCTGTGTCCCAGCAGTGTTAACAGGCCGATTATGCTGGTTTGAAGTCCCATGTCTTAAAGTCATTGCCATAAAGGCTGCTAATGCTTCCTTTTATTATCAACACGGTCCCACAAACGCGGCCTCATTCACGTTAATTTGGCCTTAGAGAATCGTTGATTAAAACAAACTAAGTCATTTTCGCTCCCAAGAAATCCATGGATATAAAAAAATGATAATTTTGAAGATTCTCTATTACCTTGAAAATAAAATAAGCGGCCCCACAAACACGGACTCATTCACATTAATTTGGCCTCAGAGTATCGTTGATTAAAACAAATTAAGTCATCTTTGCTCTCAAAAAATCCATGGATAAAAAAAATGAAGTACCTAAGATTTTGACGATTCTTTATTACCTTAAAAATAAAATAACCGTTACACGGAGAGCGTTTTATCGTGAGATTAACATAAATAGATATTCTTTGGAAAACGATACTCTGGTGGCGGCACAAGCAGCCAGCGGCGGATTCCCTAATGGAGTAACTGACTGCCCGATTACATGGAAACGATCCTTTATTTTTCAGGATTTTGAATATTTATTTTAGTCTGAGACAAGATTATAGAGAAGAGAACGGATTACGTTTCTGAGAGCTAAGGAATAGATTGTTAATTAACAAATTGGTAGATATCTGTACTAATAATAAAGCTGAAGAGTTTGTTTGAACGCGCTAATCTCTGGAATTACCAGTATTATTTTTGCGTTTGATAGCCCAATTCTTGAGGAAGGCAAGACTTTACCTTTACGAACCCTTAGAAGCTGAGCAAAAAGAAAGTCAGAAAGAACGCTAAGCCATAACGAAGAACGCGAACAAGAACGAGGAACAAGAAATTAACACCATATAAAGGAAAATATACGTTATACTTGCCTACCTATTGTAGCGTAATAAAAACGCCAAAAAGCCAATTCTCGTAATTTAAAATGTTCAAAATCTAGTCGCAGTGTCATCTCGGCGACAAACAAATGTCAAAAACTTGTCAAAATGTAGGGAAATAAGAGGGTTTTTTGACAGACTGAGACTGAGATCAGACTGTGAACGTTCTTAAAATTACTAGAATCACCCCTTTTTTTTATTCTTTGAGGATGTGAAATCATCAAATGACCTCATGACCCCTCCCGCTCTGGGTGGAGCGGAAGGGAGTGTCAGACTCTTACTGACTTAAACCCACCCGTGTTCCTTCCTTAGCCATTTATGTTCCAGGGCAGCGGTAACCCTTTCGGACGATCCCGCTACCGAGAATCACCCCTCAGGTCTTCACTTGTACACGTTTAAATTAGTAAAATAAAAAAATGTAAACAAAACTTAATGAAGGACACAGCACGGTATCTAATATTTCAAAGGGTTAAGCTGTAACTCTGACGCGATATCCTTGGTGTTAGAGCCCTATAATAAATTTCTCTATTACGCGTCGGTCACGATCCGTTTGCTTGGCAAACGTTCCTATAACTCCCGCAATAAATACATATCTGGTAATCCTAAGTGGATAACTTCGCACCAAGTCAATCTGTTATCAGGTAGTGAGGCAACAATTTATATGACTGTTTTAAATAAAATGAGACAATATTAACTACTAAAAATTTAAAAAAACTACTAAATTTACGCAAATCCGGTCCTAGACTCCAGGCTGGCAGTTGGAAGGCTGCTCGCTGGCTGGTATCGGAATCCACCAGCGTTGGGTTCAAATCCCAACAGGAAACTTGCAGTTGTCTGGTTCCAGGCTAGCGGTGGGGTGAATTCAAGATCCGCCTGCAGTCTTCGGACAAATCAAGTCTGAATGAAGAAACCTGAGTCGCCTCGAGACAAGTTTTTGATGCTGTATAGTTCGTTTAATTTCGGGAACAGTGCCCTTTGATCCAGTCGAACAACAAACGAACTCGGTCGTTCAAACCGTTATATCGATACCTTTAATATCGTGGCAAATTATTACATGGTCAAGCGGAATAAAATAATATCATAGACTTCCGTCCTGTGTCCAAAAAAAAACTTCCAATCAGAAATCTCGGTAAGAGAAAAGACATGACACTTTAAGATTCAAAATTCAAAAAGCCAATATGAAGAAAATATGATCTCTGATAAAAATATGGTTGGATTTGTTACAAAAGAAGGTCGTTCAGGATAAAATTATAATGTAGCATTTGCCAATGCTTCACTATGTATGTTCATTATCTACCTAGCCTTCTCCCAACTATGTTGGGATCGGCTTCCAGTCTAACCGGATGCAGCTGAATACCAGTATTTTACATGGAGCTACTGCCTATCTGACCTCCACAACCCAGTTACTGGGTAACACAATACTCCTTGGTAAGACCGGATATCAGACTTACGGGCTTTTGACGACGTGTAACGACTGTCAAAGATCTACGAATGACAGCCGGGACCAACGGCTTAACGTGATTTTCGAGGCACGGAGGGTCTTATTATATAAAAATGGTGAAGCATCCACGGACCAACCGCGGCAAGCGTAGCTTAACCTGATCGATCGACCCGTGCGGCTGTTATTACTTAGCCACAAACTGCCATTATACGGATTAAAAACAGATCCATTATCTACCTACTCTTTTTCATAGAGTTTCTACTGAAGCGTATTTTCATATAGGATCATTGCTTTATAACATTACTTTATCTTAATTCAAAGTTATAAGACATTTCTATCTACTATGAAGGATAGGTACTTCTGTGTCAATCTAACCATTGTATTAATATACCCTAACCTAACCTACAATATCTGTTACCAATGTATAAACACGAAAGAAGTGGTAAATTTAAAAAAATACGTCTTTTTCATTAAAACCTAAGATTCAAACTCAAACTCAAAAATAAATGCTCAAAACTTCAAAGCATTTATTTCAAATAAACAATTACAGACACTTTTGAATTGTCAAGGGGGCAGTCAGTCAGGAAGATGAAGCTAGTAGTTTTTAATCTAACTTTAGCGAGATATTTCTATATGTAAAAAATATACATAATCAGCAAAAAATGTTGCCACTGCTGGGACACAGGCCTTCTCTTTTCGAGAAAGAGAAAAAATAAAAGGGTTAAAAAATATCCTTATCGTGAAAACGGAAATTTTCAAAGGGATTTATAGCCTTTTTGATCAATAGTAAACCACTCTTGATAAATACGTTAAGCTTTATTTGTTTTAATTTCATCCAAGGGTTATAATAATTAACCCTTTTAAAAATGACCTTTTTGCGAGGTCAGAGGTTAAGTAGGTCCTACTTTATCCAATTATTTGTATATCACTAGGCTTTAAGTAATAAGCCATTATTATTCCGTTTATTTATTTACTTACTTATTAAATACATTTTTATAAAAAACATTTAAAAATATAAAAAATACTAGCTGCGCCCCGCGGTTTCACCCGCATAAGTTTCGATCCCGTGGGAATATCGGGATAAATATGGTATCCTATATGTTAATCCTGGTTATAAACCATCTGTGTGCCAAATTTCATCCAAATCCGTTCAGTAGTGTTTGCGTGAAAGAGTAACAAACATCCATCCATCCATCCATCCATCTATCCATCTTATACTACATCTCATAATACATACACTTTAACCATCCATACTTTCAAGTTTATAATATTAGTAGGATTAGTCCGCCAGTATCGGGAGCAGGGTCCAAGCTACCGGCGGTTAGGGCTCCAGAGACAGGAACGTCCTCACAATACGAGCCGTATCAAGGAGTACTGCCTTCTGAATCAGGCACTTGATCCAACCGCCTAACGAGAGCCTCGAGAGATGTTGATCGAGGCTTTTGGCCATTAGGCCATTGGCCGATACGACAATCGGCACAATGACAGTCGAGTTTACATTCCACACGTCAACAACCTTTTTTTTTTTTTTTTTTTTCTTCTTTCTAATCCCGCTACCCCGGCAGGACGTCAACAACCTCGTGTGTTTCCATTCCTATCCATTATTATTATATGTAATATCCAGAAACATGTGCTTATGGTGGCATATCGAAATTGACAAATTAATTTCACATTTTACTCACAATACGGAACTCCGAGTTTACAAACTCTACATTAATTATTAAGGGCTGTCTCCGAGTTTACAAACTCTACATTAATTAATTAAGGACTGTGAATTTTCAATTGTCTGATAACTTTATTCGAGGAATAATTTTGAAATTTTGACAGTTGTTCCATACAAAAACTGTCAAACGTCAATTTATATTCGTCCAATAAAAGTTATCTGACGATGGAAAAATCAGCTCTAACCAGCCTAAATGTACAAGTGAACCTAAGCAGGTTTTCAGCCCATGTTTTGTTTTGTTTGTTAGAGCATATTTAATATAGTACACGGTGTTGAATATATATTTACTGGTGGAAAACACGATATATAACTATTTCTATTTTCTATACGTTTCCTTCCATTTGTCAAATGTTTTCCCATTAAGAGGGACAACCAATTTTCTACTAGAAGATTCTACACTAACGCCATCTATCATGCGATGTCGGAAAGTCGTCTCAAAGTTTCACTGAAAATGTTCGCTGAATTTCAGGCTGTCGCTCGTGTCGCTTCACAAGCTTCGTAACGTTTAGTTCAGGATATTTCTTCAAGATGTCAGGGTAACAGTGAAACTATAACTTGGTACTTTTCTTACATTTTCACTTCAAAACTACTTACAACAAACAAAATGTTACGGTAGTTTTTATGTTCATATTTACATACATAATCTCACGCCTTCTTCCGATTGGGGTATGCAGAAACTACAAAAAGCCTGTTACGATCCTTACATACCTACTTCTATGTTTATATTTACTGGCTCCTGTAACACAGGTACCATCTAGCTAGTCAGGGCTTCAATTGAAAATGTAACATCTTATTTATTTCAATGAAACATTTCTATTATTATCTTCTTTATTTAATTTAAATACTTATAAATTACATTCTAAATATTATTATAAAAAGTCACATTTAATTTTTTCGTTTCTTGACATGTCTCGGAACCCTGGGGTTCCGGACCTTTGGAAGACGTACGAGGGGCTGAAGCCCAGAGGCCCGTCAGACGTATTTAATTAAATGAGGCACCAATCATATTATTCTTTTTCGTTATACAAACAATTACAATGGCGAATATTGTTATGTAAAAGGAATTTATTATAACACCTAAAGTTGTCAAAAAATAAAAGGCTCGTTTTGACATTGAAAGTTCTAGTACCTAGTCAATAAAGATCAAATTCGCAAAACATGTATTCGTTTCTATGAAACTGACAGGTGTCAAGAACACATTCTCAAATGTCAAAACGGGCCTTTTATTTTTTGACAACTTTACTAATACTCCACTATACGAGCTTTAGGTGTATATATCTAGGTCCTGAATCTAAACTATGCTACGCACTATACAAACACACATACCTGCCGGGGTAATAGCATAACACACTAACACTAAAAACGGCTTTCAATTTGACAGTTCAACAGCATTCATTCGTTATAAACGTCGAGCAGACAAATTTTTCGAACATATGAAGCAATGTATTAGCAATATCTTTCAAAATGGCTCAGATTGTGATTGAAAGTGTGTCACGCAATTAGGGACACTACAGCGACTAGGCTGTAGTCTTAAATTAAACTATTCCGAGCAGTTATTGTATTTTGGTAGAATAATTTAATAAAAATTCCGTTCACTCAGGAATTTTCAGATTTTTTTTTTTCTCCATGTGAACCTACTACGCTTTGGAATGCAACACAAGTGACAAATGATAAATTATTTTATTTTGTAAGTAGGTTTGTACAAACACTTTTACACGTCGAATATAATTTAAAAACTAGATGAGGTCGGCGTTTCCTATCCGACTAGTCTGAGAAGAAAGGCTGAAACAAACTCAGACGTCACAGTCTCTTTTAAAGTCCAGACATAATCTTGGTCAGATCGTATGAAGACCATAATAATAATTATGATCGATGTCTAAGATGGTCTTTTGTGGGAAGAACCACAGTAAGTTTTTCAATATAGCCCTTATAAATAAAACACATAATCTATTTATTATTCAGGAAAATACGAAAAATAAATATAAAAAAAGAATGCTATTCAAATTCGGAAAATTTGTTCTCTCATTCCGTATTCATATAGTTTACGCCCCATCACTAAACTCTGATAGGCCAGATTTCATTATCCACCCAATATGCATGTAAAGTGAAAAGGCAACAACATTTCCATGAAATTCCATTTTTAGCACGAGTCGAGTGCTCCCCCGTTTCCCCTCGTAGAATTGGGTCAATGTCGCATTCAACTGGTGAGGGTGAAGAGGGGACCGCAGGCAAAGTAATTGTGTAATTTAGATTGACTATATTGATTCCTTTTCTGTTTGTCGATTTTGTCATTTTAAATGATTTGTTTTAATGGTAGGATTTTAATGTATTTTGATGGAAAAACGTAGTCTTTTATTTGTTTTTTTGTAGTGAAAGCTCCTGCACTTCGTGCTCTGTACGATACTGAGCCGTCACGCTCGGGTCGGTGACGCTGAATCAGCTATACATGGCTCCAGTCGGCCGGTGACGCTGAATCGCGTATACTCGGCACCATTCGTAAGTTTTCACTTCTATCGTGTGGTCACACAACCTCTTTTTCTTTATTTAGCCAACATTGTCCCACTTCAGACACAGGCCTACACCAAATTCTTAGTCTATTGTAAAATTATCTTGTACCAAGAAATATTACTGGGTAACAGGATACCACCGTTGGTAAGATTGGTTGTCAGACTTTTGGGCTTCCGACTACACGGAACAACTGTCTAAGATCTACAAACGACAGCTGGGACCAACGGCTTAATGTGTTTTACGGGACACCGCGAGGGGTCACCTATCCACGAACCGACCGCGGCAAGTATAGCTTTACCCTGCGGCTTTTGTTAAGCGCAATGCAACGATAATAATGCTCATGAAAATATATAAATCGCGTCTTTTGCCTATTTCGTGCCTAGTACCAGTAGCCTCCCGGGGAATGCTAAGAGCACATTAGCACATAATGTTATCGACTATTCTAAATACCATCGACGATAAAATATGCATGAATGAGGATAAGGCAAAGGAGTTATTCGTCCTAAATCGTGACTTTCTGTAGTTTAAAATATTAAAAAACTAGCTTCATATTTTATCGCATCTTCGCCTTGCTGTTACTTCGTTTCGCTTAGCATTCTTTCTGACTTTTTTCTTTATGCTCGGCTCGTAAGGCTGTTTGTCCACTGCCACGTCAACGGGACATCAATGATAACGAGATGACGGAGCCGAAGTAACGGTCCTTACATTTACTATGGCCGCGTGTCCACCGCAACCCTTTAAGTCATTAGCCGGGACGACACGCTCGGTTCGAATAATCTCGTTTCTCGTTGACGGTGGTGGCGGACAAACGGTGTAAGGATCGTAGCGTGATGTTGCCCTATAACCTTTATCAACAATCGGGCTATCAAATGCAAAAAGATTTTTTCAAATCCGACTGGTAGTTCCCGAGATTAGCGCGTTCAACCAGACAAATTCTTCAGCTTTATTGAAAGACAAGATACATGCAGGTGTCGTACAAGCCATCCTTCATATAAAAGTAGGAACATTTGTATGTGTAAGGGGCAGTACCCATTCCTCCTCTTCCATTTGCTAACCCAATCGTAAAAGTTATCTTATGTTTTCCGTAGTTCCGTTTTCAGCCGGAATTCTGAGAGAATACGTACTTTTCTTCTTTTCGTTTAGGATTACTTTTATTACATGAGATGATGAGACTTAACTATAACTGGCTATATACATATAGTACCTACACCCGCTGGTGGTTCTGCCTATCTAAATAAAAAGCCATTGTTTGAGAATCTTTACACCGCGATTCAGCGGAGAGTGCTAAATGAACAACGCCATCTATCGAGACATTAGGAAACCAATCGGTTAAAGTAGGTATCAACCTAAACGTAAGATTGTACACTAACCATTCGCGGAACACAGACGTGATGGTATGGTCTGTGTTACTTTGTTACATTTAGATGATGTTCCTTCTAAATATATGTACAAACTGTGATATACATATATATGTGTGTAGATACTGTGACCGGCACGAATCTTGAGCATTCGATGAAAGAGTGGGGAGTTTTTAACATACGAGTAGGTTAAAGGCTCTCTCCCCACAGGCGCGTTATTATTGGTCGATAATATCGTATGCGTTATTGCATTATCTTTTTTCAGTACCTAAAGTACCTAGTATTGTATACAATCAAGTATTTTCTAACTGAACAGACAGCTGTGCTGCTGGGGAGTTTGTTGCGCTACTTCTTCTTCCCAGCGAAAGCACTAGGAAGTGGTGAAGAGCGGGCGTTTTGTAATTTTGACATTCGAAAAGAGCCGATTCTAATTTGAATAAATGGCTTTTGATTTTGAGTACTTACCTACATTTCGTACTAGGACGGCCTCGAAGTAACAGACTGCTGCGATAATAACGACGCTATAGCAGTAGGACGCTTGCGTTCCGAGAGTTCTAAGAACATTTTGTACTAGGACGCATAAGATCTTACACACACCTGCGATAATAACGTAGTAACGTCTAATGCGGGCGGGGGGGCCTGTAGTGTAGGTTACACGCACGCGTCAGAAATATCGAACGTAAAAAACGCAGCTGTGTGGCAAGGAATCGGGACGCATTATCGCAATAACGCATCCGATATTATCGAGCGATAATAACGTGCCTATGAGGGCGAGCCTTTAATCGAGCGCTAAAGATTTGTGCCAGTCACTGTACTTAGTTGGTACTTAGTTAAATATAGCATCGTCATAATTACGTCTTGGAATTATTCCAGGTTCTTATTAAGTAGGTATATCCCCGAGCTAAAATATTCTATCTAAACATAAAATCTTGAAGAGATTTTAGGGAAATTTGTGCTCAATTACCAAATTACGACGGTACCAACGTGAGGAAAATTTAAATTACTTTTTACGGGGCCAATTAGTAGCAAAGTGGGTGGCAGGTGCTTTTCCAATTTAGACAAAAAGTGTATACTAATTTTCTAAGCAGCATTTGAGTTTAGCGAGTGTTCGCGCAACAATTTTAGTTTATAGAACCTTGGTTCCTAGATACCAGTCTTGCCAAGGGATGCCTTATTACCAGTAACTGAGTTGTGGAGGTCAGATAGGCAGTCGCTCTATGTAAAATACTAGTAATCAGCTTCATCTCATAGTTGGGAAATTGCTGGGCAAATGATTATGATGGTGAGAAACTGGATACCTACATATTACATAAAGTTCGTTTTTTAATTCGACATAGTGATCTGGCATTTACATCTTTTGTCTTTTTATAAGATTGATAAGAGATTACGAGTTTGACTTTACAACTGTAAAGTTACTAGGGGGGCTTAAAAAGCGAACTTTAGTAAGTAGGTATGTAGGTACATAACTGTCTTTCATGATATACAGTGGACTCCAAAAGTTAGTTGACATTTGTTCACTTCAGCTGTTATGCCACATTATGATTTAATATTTAAAAAAAATATTCAATTACTTCTAAGGGATTACTTGATTATTTTTTTTGATAAGTCAAAGGTATGTTGTCGCTTCAAAGACAGACATACATATTTACTTAAAATAAGTTACATATTTAGATATAAGATTAAATTATTAGTTAGTTTATTTGTTAAAAACATATTTAATTAATAGTCAGTTAAGAGCTACTCGAAATTAACTATGTTTAGCTATTTAAAATTAAATAAATTATCTGATTCATGTTTTAGTTGGCAGCACTGGTGTCGCGCCATTATTGTTCCGTTATGAACTTCCGGAGCAATGGTGGGGCGACACTTGCCGCACGAATATGGGAAGAGATGTTGTGAGTTGGTCGTTAGACACAGTGCGAGTAACACCTCCAGAATTGTTATAAAATAGTGTAATATTAGAAAATAAAGTTATAATTATTGTTTACGTGTGCAGTTTGATTAAAATCGTTTATATCAGAAGTGGTACGGAAACGCGCCCAGATGCCGAGAAGCCGCAAGCGCACTCGAGGGAAAAGAAGTGCGTCAAAATTAAGTCGTACGAGCTCATCATCAACCTCTGGATCGCCTTCGTCCAGCAGCAGCAGCTCTGATGGACACAGGCGCAGGAAAAAGAGACGCACCAGGCGTGCGTCTCCCGCAGTAAGCCAAAATGTTATGTTGTCTTCAGTGATTCCTGATTTTGACCCATTAGTGGATGATATTGAAATGTGGATAAATGTTGTGGAAGCCAATGGTCGTGCTTTTCGTTGGTCTGACCGTGTCCTACAATATCAAGCGTTGCAAAAATTGCGTAATACTGCTAAAACATGGTATGACTCACTACAAAAAAATAAAACTTCTTGGACTACCTGGAAATGGAAGGATTGGCGAAATACGCTATTAGATACATTTCAAATAAAGCGTAATATGTTTTGTTTGCTAAAAGACTTGGTCCAAACGAAACCCTCGGATGGCCAGTCATTATACGAATTTTATTTTGTACAAAAAGGAAAAATTGACAAGATGAGATTGTCATTTTCTGAACAAGATATAATTTCAGTAATCGTAGGATCAATTGGCGATAAAAATATAATCACTGCAGCAGACGCTGGCAATTTTAAATACTGTGATGAGTTGGCCTCATTTTTGCACGGGAAAATTCATGTTGACCCGGAACAAAAGTCCGTTCAGAAGGATAAAAATTCAACTCGCTTATTATATAGTAATATTGATAAAAGGACAGACAGTTTTTCCAACTCTAATGGTACTCCACCAATACATAGTTCTGGTTCCAATGCTGGTACAAATATAACATGTTTTCGCTGTGGTGAACCTGGTCATAAAAAGACCAGCTGCAGTCAGAAAGATAATGTCAAATGTAATGTGTGTAATAGATTTGGTCATTTAGAGCTTGCATGTAGGTCTAAGCCTACAATGAAACCTGAAAAGGATAGCGAATTAAAATTAATTGTTGAACCTACACCTAAGGATAAATTTTATAAGGCGATTGTAATTAACGGATGTAAACAACAGGCTTTTATTGATATGGGCAGTAGTTGTTCTCTAATAACGTCTTTTTTGGCACACGAGTTAAACCTTACAATTTTCCAATTAAATAAACCTGTTTTATTAACAGGATTTAAAACGGATTCTTGCTCTGAGGTCACACATGGTGCACAGGTTGACATTATGGTTGATAATGCCGAGCTTAGTGTGGTCCTATATATTTGTGATGAATTAGCTGGCTGTCCTATTTTAATTGGTAGAAATTTTACGGAGGATAAAAGAATTATGTATGCACGAGTAGGAAGTAGCCTTTCTTTTTGTCTCATAAGTAGCAACCACATCGCTTTAATAGATTCGTCTATGTTCAACCCTGATTCTGTTGAACACATATTTGTGTTACATGAAATATTTTCTAAATACCCTCGGGTTGTTTCAAAAGATTTAAAATCGTTAGGGCAGACTTCTTGTGTTGAGTTAGACATTGAACTAATAACTAATAAACCTGTGTACCATAGACCCTATCGTATGTCTGAATCTGAAAAGGCAGCGACCAGGGAAATTATTGATGACCTATTAAAAAATGGAATAATTCGCGAAAGTAATTCTGCTTATGCCAGTCCAATTCTGTTGGTCGATAAACCTTCGGGCGAAAAACGTATGTGTGTTGACTATAGATCACTAAATAAAATTACTATCAAAGAGAAATATCCAATGCCCATTGTAGAAGACCTTATAGATAAACTTAGAGGATGTAAATGCTACACATCTATTGATTTAAAAAGTGGCTATTACCAAATTAATGTCAATAAAAATTCTATTGCTAAGACTGCATTTATTACTCCTGATGGTCACTTTGAATTCAAGAGGATGCCATTTGGGTTATGCAATGCACCATCTGTATTCCAAAGGTTAATGAACACAGTCTTGGGTAAACTTCGTTTTGATAAAGTTATTTGTTACATGGATGATCTATTGATAGCCACCAGGTCAATGGATGATAATATTAGGCAGTTAGACGAAGTATTAAAGATATTGCAAAATAACGGTTTGACAATAAATTTGGAAAAATGTCACTTTTTCCAGAGCTCTGTTAACTTCCTTGGGTACGATATTTCTGAAGATGGTATACGTCCAGGTAAAAAGAAATTAAAGGCAGTAGAAAATTATCCTGAACCTAGCAATGTGCATCAAGTAAGACAATTTTTAGGCCTCATTAATTATTTTAGAAAATTTGTGAAGAATTGTGCTCTTATAGCAAAACCGTTAACAAAGCTCTTAAAAAAAGATATCACATGGGAGTGGGGATACGAGCAAGTTTCAGCGGTCAATAAATTAAAACATGAGCTGTTACATAATGCTTCATTAAAATTATATGACCCCAAATTACCTACTATTTTATACACGGATGCCAGTCGTGATGGTATTGGCTGCATACTGACCCAAGTTACTGCTACAGGTGAAAAATCAATCCATTTTTATAGTCGACAGACTTCTAATGAGGAGAAAAAGTACCACTCATTTGAGTTAGAGTTTTTAGCAATAATTGTTGCACTTCAAAAATTCCGTCACTATTTATTAGGATCTACTTTTAAAATTTATACAGATTGCAATGCTGTTAAATATACAATAAATAAGCAAGAAATTAATTCTAGAATCGGTAGATGGGTATTACTTACACAAGAATTCACGTTTGAAATAATTCACAAACCAGGGGCTCAAATGCAACATGTTGACGCTTTAAGCCGAAATCCTGTTGATACAAATTCCACCCCCATATGCAATGACAGTGTGTTGGCCATTACTGAAGCAGATTGGTTATTGTCAGTTCAGTTACAAGACCCAGGTATTTGTGCGATAAAAGAAATATTACAATCAGGTCAGGCCGAGCTAAATAAGAAAGTGTATAATGAGTATGAGTTATTAGGTAATAAGGTATACCGTCGGACTGATTATGGTAGACGATGGGTTGTCCCTAAACAGTGCATCTGGCAAATTATAAGAGCTAATCACGACGACCTTGGATATTTTTCCGTGGATAAGACTGTTGAAAGAATAAAATCATGTTATTGGTTTCCCAAAATTAAGAAAGTAGTATCCAAATATATTAAAAATTGCATTAACTGTATTTACTATAAAAATATCCATGGAAAAAAGGAAGGCAAACTGTTTCCTATACCTAAATATGCAAAACCCTTTCATACGCTTCACATAGACCACCTGGGTCCATTTGTAAAGACCACGCGTAAAAACACCTATCTCTTGGTGACTGTTGACTCTTTTACAAAATTTGTATTTATATCACCTGTTCGTAACACTAAAAGCCAAGTTGTTATTAGCGAGTTAGATAACATATTTAAAGTTTTTGGTAATCCTAAGCGTATTATATGTGATGCTGGAAGTTCTTTCACGTCAAAGTTATTCGTTAGATACTGTCAAGACAAAAATATACGTCAACATGTTATAGCTACTGCTATTCCACGCTCAAACGGTCAGGTGGAACGTTTTAATCGCACCATCCTTAACGCATTGAGAAGTATGGGTGCTAATACCAGCTATGACAAATGGGACACTCATATTACTAGTATCCAACAAGGTATTAACAGTACCATTAATAAAACCACTTCAGCCATTCCCAGTGAAGTATTCTTTGGATACCGACTTCAAACTGATGCTGACATGTTGGCACAGGAAGACCATTCAGTTGATGTCACGTTATTGAGGAATAACGTCAACAGTCGCATACAGGTCAGTGCAGACAAACAAAAGCAGGCTTTCGATTCCAAAAGAAAAGAAGCTCGCAGTTACAACGTTGACGATTTGGTAGTTATAAGAATTCCCAGTCAATCCAATGACGGGAAAAGTACTAAATTATTACCACTTTTCAAAGGACCTTTCCAGGTGATTGAAGTATTAGGTCATGACCGCTATAAAGTAAAGGATATGCGTGGCGCTGAAAGAACAAGTAAGTGCTATGAAGGGACCACGTGTGCTGAAAATATGAAACCTTGGATCAAGTTGGCAGACCTGGATGTTGAAGGTTCGGAAATGGCCTAAGATGTTGTCAGGTATTTATAAACCAAAAATAATCAATGTATTCTTCCTATAGTATTTACTACTACTTAACATAATTTGTCTAGTGCATTTGCTTCAAACATATTTTGGTATTTGGATTATTTTAAGTTACAGTATTTATCCGTGTAAAATAAATCTGTGACAAACGAGTTTAGGGTTTGTAGTGATATGCAACTAGGGTTGGCCAAAGGCATCGCTTAGGGAAAACTGCAAACTCTAAACATAACTGACCGCTGATGGAACAGTTACATACTTATAGGTAAATACCAACATATGTAATGTAAACAGATCTTTTGAATTGGGGTCTTTCTTTGCTGGCCGTTGATGGAATAGTAGAGTGGACGCTCAGTTCAAATGAGGAGTAATTAGTAATCACAGCTTCACTCTATGGAATATTGTGACTAATTGTATATACTTTGTTCTCAGCGCACCAGACTGGGACGCTATCCGAGGACGGATGCGTGCGCAGGACGGCCGGATGTTGTCGCTTCAAAGACAGACATACATATTTACTTAAAATAAGTTACATATTTAGATATAAGATTAAATTATTAGTTAGTTTATTTGTTAAAAACATATTTAATTAATAGTCAGTTAAGAGCTACTCGAAATTAACTATGTTTAGCTATTTAAAATTAAATAAATTATCTGATTCATGTTTTAGTTGGCAGCACTGGTGTCGCGCCATTATTGTTCCGTTATGAACTTCCGGAGCAATGGTGGGGCGACACTTGCCGCACGAATATGGGAAGAGATGTTGTGAGTTGGTCGTTAGACACAGTGCGAGTAACACCTCCAGAATTGTTATAAAATAGTGTAATATTAGAAAATAAAGTTATAATTATTGTTTACGTGTGCAGTTTGATTAAAATCGTTTATAGGTAGTTGAATTAGTCAATAAAAACGAACATTTAGATGACTTGAATTTTAAATCATAATGTGGTGTGTACCTAGTGCTGAAATTGAAAAATGTCAACTAACTTTTGGAGGCCACTGTACATAAATCTGAACTTCTCCACATACCTATTTATTGGTTCGCAATTGATGTTTAATAGCACGGAATCGAATCCCACGCGTCGAGCGAGCGTCATTTCACCCTCAATTTGTTAGAGAAATAGCTTCGACATTACATATGTCGAACGTAATCGGCAGATATTACTTGTGTAAGTACATACCTAATTATTTTTGTTGGTACTATAAGCTTTGTATAAGGAAAAAGTAAATAATTAAACGGAAGGTTATCAAATTTTGTGTAGACATAATATCCTACTAATATTATAAACGCTGGTGAAACCGCGTGCCGCAGCTACTAATTAATAATTATGTCTTGAAAGTTTTCTTTAAATTATTCTATAGGAAAGTAAAGAAAAGTGTTTTTCCAGTAGATACAACTTTAGTGGCAGTGGGCAGTTCACATTGCTCGCAGAACAGATGTTCGATGGGGCCGATAGGTTCTGGAGTGGCGACCTTGTGAAGGCCGCAGGAACCCGTTGGATGCGAGAAGCACAGAACCGGTCGAAGTGGATGTGCTTGGGGAGGCCTATGTCCAGCAGTGGACGTCTTTCGGCTGAAATCATGATGATGATGTAGATAATATTTTCATTTTCTATCTTAGGTAATAAAACCTTTTTTTATGGCTATTGGCTACTCTGGCAAAATGTTGTGCATTTGAGAGGTGAGACTAAAATCAATATTCATAAATTTGTTCAGCCTGGAACCAAATACATGAATAGATAGTTTTTTTTGCCTAGTAAATGTTGGTAAATAACAAAATTTGTGTGTGATATGTTTCTTGAGTTTTTTAAGATTTTAAAGGTAACGTTTTGGGATTTCGCAGATCAGATCTCGAAAACGACTCAACGCAGAAGATTGAAAAGAATACCAATAAGAGACCTTAATTTGTATAAACATTAGTTTTTGATTTGGTTGTCGTAAGCCAACGGAATTAAATGGTTTAAAAAATCAGATAAAAACGGATTTGCAAGTAAACCAAAACACTTATAAACAAATAAACAGGTGTAAAAAATATCCATGGTAGACGCTTATAACATCTAAAATCTTAAATTTTGTATCTTTACACGATTAGAAGAAAAAAACAAAGATTAATTTTAGACTGGTCATACTTTAGCGATGAAATACGCAGTTCCCAAAACATTAAGAAAGGTAGCATACTTTAAACATATTAAAATGATTCATGAACATTCATTCCTGTTAATTTTAGCTTTCAATTACGGCTGTAATGAAAGTTATATCAAAATCAAGAATATGTCAGAAATTCTCATTGATATATAAAAACCCTAGATGCACAGTTTCGAAGAAAAATAACGCTCGAAACTCACAAAGCCTTTTATACCGTTAAGGATTATATCGAGGACAAAAAGGCTGGGGATTGAGCTGCTTCCAATTTATTACATATTGGATGTTTTTATATATTTTTTTCTCTGTTTTGTTGTTTTTTTTTTATATACACTTTGACATTAACGAAATTTATATATACTATGACATTTGCTTACTTTTAAAGTATTTTATTATTTTAACTATTGTGAATGTGAAGACTATGTGCGTCATTTTATTTATATTATTTTTCTCTCTGTTCTCTTAGTTTTTGTCATGGTCTAGCAGTTGGAGTAATTAATGTGGCCTACCCAAATGTCCTTTCTTTGGTATTGTTCGTCGAATCGTTGAGCTCCTTAAGTTTTGAGTGGAGCTGCACGATTTCTGACAAATGCGTGCACTGACTGGACAGGTCCTCTCAATCTGTGTGGTTCTTTCCTCAAAAGACCATCTCAGACATCGACCTATATGGTCTTCATATGATCTGACCAAGATTAGGTATGTCTGTACTTTAAAAGAGACTGTGACCTCTGAGTTTGTTTCGGCCTTTCTTCTCAGACTAGTCAGATAGGAAACGCCGACCTCATCTAGTTTTAAAATATGTTTGACGTGTAAAAGTATTTGTACAGACCTACTTACAAAATAAAATCATTTATCATTTATCATTATCTTCGTCCGCGTAGCATTTCTTGATCCCCGACCCACCTCGTCGCATCGCATCGCATCGCCTGCCAGCACTATTGTTTCGCGTTCAGCGTTCTTTCTTACTTTATTTCTTTTTGCTCGGTTTCTAAGAGTCCTAGTGTGATGTTAAATAGCATATAGCCTTCCTCAAGGAGTGGGCTATCAAATGCAAAATATATTATTATAAGTAGGCCAAACGCTTAACTGTGACGTTCAGGCAACGTCACAGTTAAGCGTTTGCAGCGGTAGCAGCGCGGTGCGGGAGGGGTGTGGTGATGTATTGCGAGAGCTCAGTGATTCTTCAACTTGTGACAACTATCACCCCTCCCGCACCGCGCAGCTAACTCAGGCAACGTCTCAGTTAAGCGGTCGGCCTATAGTACAGATTACTTTTATTAAAATTTTGGAATTAATGGAATTTCATCACCCATTACTACAATTTTATCGGATTGGAGAACCCCAAGCGAAATTAATGAAAAATGTATTGACATTATCATCCGCGGTAGGTAAGCTAGATATTCCAATGATATATTGAGTTCATATTATATTGATAAGATAAATTAATATGAGGTATTATGTAATCTACCTGAATTTCAGGCCACTCATCACGCAAATACCATCGCTAGGGACTTTACCAGACTAGCGGGGTAAATATTTTAGAAGTTGCAAACAAGTGGGGTGATTGCGTAATGCACGAACAGTAGGTAGCAATGGCTGTCATTTTGACAGTTCAACAACATTCATTGCGTTATTTACTATGTTGAGCAGACAAATTTTTCGAACAAATGAAGCAATGGGTTAGAAATATTTTTTAAAATGATTCAGATTATGATTGAAAGTGTGTTAAGCAATTATGGTGAAGGGTTTTTTACACTTTCATAAAATACTTTTAGAACAGTTTATAGTTATTTTATCAAGAGAAAGTAAAATAGCTAAGACGGACCGCCACTAATTTACTTATACATTCCGATTTTCTAATCTCTTCACCAGCCTTGGTTGACGGGTAGTGAATGCCTAAGGCATTAAGTCCGCCTTTGTACCTTTTTTGTG
This sequence comes from Apamea epomidion, assembly GCA_947507525.1. Taxonomy (NCBI): domain Eukaryota; kingdom Metazoa; phylum Arthropoda; class Insecta; order Lepidoptera; family Noctuidae; genus Apamea; species Apamea epomidion. Next base: position 6,883,451 of record OX382234.1, read on the forward strand.
CGAAATATTTAAACAAAATTAACAAAATTAAATAATAGTAAGAAAAAAGCGACAAAACGCGCAAAAATGTTTACACGAGGAAGCAACAACAAAAATACTCTACACTCGGTAAAGTCGTGACCGACGACCCACATTTTTTATGAATAAATAAAAATAAAAAGTTACATGAATTAGGGCGACCCTCATTCATAGGGTCATCGTACGATGCGCGTGTCATTCAGTAATTTCTCCGACCCTCTAGGGAAAATGGTGTGAATTTATACAATGTGTAACTGAATTAATGCACATCATGAAAGTAGTTTGTTCAGAATCGTTTACTGAATCGATTTCTGTAATTTTTAAAATAGGTAATATTATATCCCAAAAATAATTAAAACTACGTAAAATACTGGCACACTTCCGCTGTACAGTCAAAACAAACCAAAATGGATGAAATACACACTGAGCTAGACCCTTATACGAGTGCGACTGTGTGTATGCGTAGATTTGTAATGTGACCATAATTTTCTCTCACAATCAGTATAAGTAATTTATTAAATAAACAATGTTTTTTACATAATAATAAAAATTCAGTGTATGTATTATGATTATAAAATAATATTCTAATTGGGGTGTCCGGTGGTGTGCGTTAATTGCGGGACATGTTGTATAATACGATGATAATAACGCAATATTAACAAGCGCTTGCTCGCGGTTTCGTCCATATCATTGGGATGAACAGACCGAGTTCGAAACAACGTATATTTTGTTCCAAAAACCTTTATCGATGCCGCTGCTGCGAAAGAAAATTACAAGACTAAATAAAATCTAGTCCCAGTTAAGTAGGTATGTCATGTCTGGTCTTTACAGAGGTGGCGGTACCACTTCCATGTGCTAATAGATGGTGACCACCGGGGTGGACTTAGGGTAAAAATCCCACACACCCCCAAATCCCGGGTGCTTTTTGAAGGTTTCCCTCCGAAAACAAAAAAAGTATGGTATGGCCAATGGCCATGTCTACCGGCACCAAACTCTGGGCCCGTAGCTATACCACAAGGTGGGAATCCATCATAGCTCTCGGCAGCGGCATAGTCATCAAGATTTGGCGGAAAAGAAAGAAAGAAAATAGGTAAATTTGATGACACGGTTGGTGCAGTGGCTGAGCGATCGACTGCTGCGCTGCGTGTCGCGGGTTCGATTCCCGCACGGAACAAATATTTGTATTGCCTACAGATAGTTGTTCCGGGTCTGGCTGTTTGTGTATGTGAGTTTAAATGTTTGTAAACGCACCCGCGATACAGGAGTAATTCCTAGTGTGGGGCAAAGTTGAAAAAATTAAAAAACTATTTATTTAGCCCAGCCTAAAAGACACAAAATACATCAGATACATACATCAGATAAAAACAAAGAATAAAGATCGAAATTAGTAGGAAAGTGTGCCTCACCGCTGCGCCAAAAAGGCCCACATAAAAAGAGTATAAAGAATTTTAATCCAAGACACGGTTTACAGGTACCACTAGGTACAGTTGTTTATGCTTCATTGTGGATAAAAATCTTCACAAACTTCCACATTAATCAATAGAGAAGCAGATAAGTATTATAACTACAATAATAACTTAACATTCAACCAAAAATCTATTATATTCGCCAACAAAAGCACTGAAGAAAGCATGTCATGTCTGATTCATCTATCATTCTTTGTCCACTATTGGGCTTATGTAAGACGATTCTACAGGCCCTGCTGACCTCGTAAATTGTTATTTTGGTAGACACGACCCTTGTTTGAACGTGTATTAGGGACAGTAGCTCCCTAGAATATTTATTGAGGTGTCTAGTGTTAGTTAGAACTTAGTTTGGATGTTGTTACATAGGAATGTGTGTTTAGTAGGGTTCACTTCTTGTTATTCTTAGAGTTATGTGTCTGAATAATATGAAGATACTTAGGGGCTTGTGGCTAAGAGGGGCTTGTAGCTAAGTAATAACAGCTGCACGGGTCGATCGATCAGGTTAAGATACGCTTGACGCGGTTGGTCCGTGGATGGGTGACCATCTTCACATACCAAGACCCCTCCGTGCCTCGGAAAGCACGTTAAGCCGTTGGTCCCGGCAGTCATTCGTGGATCTTTGACAGTTGTTACGGGTCGCCAGAAGCCCGAAAGTCCCAGCCTTACCTTGGTAAGACTACCCAGTAACTGGGTTGTGGAGATCAGATAGGCTGTCGCTCCATGTAAAATACTGGTGTTCAGCTGCATCCGGTTAGACTGGAAGCCGACCCCAACGTAGTTGGGAAAAAGCTAGGCAAATGATGAGAGATACCTACTTTTTAACCGACAAAAAAAAACGGAGGAGGTTCTCAAGTCGACGCGTATTTTTTTTTATGTATGACCACGCATATCTTTTACAGAGTAGTCCGATTTTGATCATTTTTTTTTATTCGAAAGGGTATATCCCTAAGTTGGTCCCATATAAATTTGGAAACAAAATTCCAACCCTAAGGGTGGGAAAATAGAGGTGATGTATTGTTCACTCACAGATTTTGAATGCTGAGTTGTTGAGGTTACAAAATGTAATGGATGTCTGTTTTTGAAAAAAGCCTTTACCCAACTGCATTGGAAAGCTTTCAGAACTTTCAGGCCAGTATTCTTATGCCATTGAAATTGCTTATCTAGATCGGCTTGACTACTTTCAAAAGGAAGATCAATCAATCAATATGTCTCACCTTTTCCCAACTAAGTTGGGGTCGTCTTCCAGTCTAACCGGATGCAGCTGAATACCAGTATTTTAGTATAGAAGTATGAGGAACAGGGTGTAAAGTTCACTCATACTCTATAGAAAAGGGAGGATCCTTCGACCAGACGGCTGTTGTGTCTGGCGGGAAACTGCTCAATGATTGATGTTGGGAGGTTTGTATATATGCTAATTGCGCGGTAAACTCTGCTTGCGAGATGCAAGATTTGCGTGACGTCAGTATGACGCGTTGCTCGCATGTGGCGTTGTAGATACCGCTACAAGAGTAACCAAGACTCAACAAGATGGTTAGTAAAACTTACGACTATGTTAGTAAGCACAGACACTAAACAAAAACAAGGAAACAATAGAAGTAATAACGGATGGTCACCGTTGCGACATCCCACGAGAAACGGCACAACAATGACCCACGTATACACAGTCCAGGCACACAGTTTTACATGGAGCAACTGCCTATCTGACCAGCACAACCTTGTTACTGGGTAACATGATAACCCTTAAAAGACAGTCAGACTTTTGGTCATCTGACTACCAGTAATGACTGATAAATATCTATCTATGAATGACAGCCGGAATCAACGGCTTAACATGCTTTCCGAGGCACGGAGGGGTCTCGATGTGCCTTTGGAAAGGAAGATATGACCTAAATATTAATGCATCTTTTAACTTTTGTACAAAAAAATACACGATGCTCGTATGTTCAAACACGGGTTGGAGGTAATAAAATCTACAGGCACTCCTACGCTGTAGATTTTATTAGACCTTGAGGTAATATTAATGCGTCATTGTGACAGATTTTTCTCGAAAATCCGCCTTATCTGCCGAGAATTTGAAAGACGCTTTACTTTCGAACCTAATCCGCCTAAACCAAATATATTTATCTACTTATAATTTCTTGAGCATTGTTTTGATAGGACTGAAGCACAGAGTACGAATACGACTAAAGCGACTAGAGGCGCCTTTACGAATAATAGTTATGTCCGAGGGGCTTGTGGCTAAGTAATAAAAGCCACACAGGCCGATCAATCAGGTTACGCTACACTTGCCGCGGTTGGTCCGTGGATGGGTGACCATTTTTACATACCAAGACCCGTCCGTGTCTCTGAAAGCACGTTAAACTGTTGGTCCTGGCTGTCATTCGTGGATCTTAGACAGTGGTTACGGGTCGCCAGAAGTCCGAAACTCTGACAACCAGTCTTACCAAGGGGTATGGCATTACCCACTAACTGGGTTGTGGAGGTCAGATAGGCGGTCGATCCATGTAAAATATTGGTATTCAGCTGCATCCGGTTAGACTGCAAGCCGACCCCAACATAGTTGGTAAAAGTCTAAGCTGATGATGATTCGTATCCGAATTTGACGCAACTGAGCGCAGGCTAACTGTCATATTTGATGTAAAACCAACCAACAATACAACTCTTACTCATTGTAATCTAATCCAAAGAGGAAAAACTGACTTTGTATGCTGTCTTCGGAACAATTGATCCGATTCTAATTTTTTTTAGGATATTATGATAAGTTAACACAAGAAATTTCATGCGGACGACGTGTGTCAAAAACGTTAAAAAGTAGAATGAATGCCGAGAGCGTTACAGCAAACTATTTGCATTCATTCTAATTTATGCCGTGATACCATGAATTAAGAACTATATTGTTTGTTGGTCTTTCGTCAAAATCGATCATTCATTGAGCGTTGAATGTGCTACGTAAGAATTGTCATGTGCCATCAGTTTTTATGAGTAAACGGTGACGTTCAAAAACATGTTTGATTTGTATGAAAAGTATTGACAGTACCGCTTCTAGCGGCGGCCGCTGTCTCCGTACTCTGTGGACCGAAGGCTTTCAAACTTAAAGCGGCGAAGGAATTGTTCTATTCAATTATTCCTTCCTATAATTTGATTTTGAATTGTAAATTCAGCCGTTTATTTGCAGATGTTCGTGGCTTTACGAGATCCTATCGGATATCCAGTACTGCATCGGTAGTTTAGTTAATTACTTTTGAATTAATTCGCATCAAAGCATTTTGAAATTTATGCGAGGCTTTATAAGTAATATTTTCTTTTAGCAAATTTTAAGTACTTACAGACTAAAGTGATTTGAAAAAAAAAACTCAAGTAGAATCTATGAAAGCATTTCCCTAAAGCAATAACCGTTTATAATAAAAACGTTTATATTGCGTGTCTAACAGAATGGTTAAAAGCGCTTCAAAGCAATAAACACGCTTTGTAATCTAACCTAACCTTTGTAATCGGATGTTTTACGATTGGCACTGTCGTTAACCGAGGGCGAATTGTTCGGGCCACAGGAATCTAAATAGATAAATAGAAGGAGCACTTTCATGTGAAAGCAACCCAGCAACCCGGCACTCCCAGCTTCTGAGGTTCTTAGATGACACAATGTGTGAATAATATCGGTTACATACGTGATATATCGGTTATATGGAGGAAGGATCCCGAGGAAATGTACCTATTTTTCTGAATTTCATCTATGAACACTGAAATGGACGGTAAATGGGCAGCCTGGAATGTCACAATATCAATCTGCCTAGCCTTTTCCCAACTATGTTGTGGTCGGCTGCCAGTCTAACCGAATGCAGCTGAATACCAGTAATTTACATGGAGTGGCTGCCTATCTGACCTTCACAACCCAGTCACTGGGTAACACGGTACTCCTTGGTAAGACTGGTTGTCAGACTTTTGGGCTTTTGATTACCCGTAACGACTGTCATAGATCTACGAATGACAGCTGGGACCAACGGATTAACGTGCTTTCCGAGGTGCGGAAGGATCTCGATGTGTAATGATGGTCAACCATCTGCGAAATGACAGCGGCAAACGTAGTGCGTATGTTCGATCGACCCGTGTGGCTGCTATTACGAGTATTTAGCCGCGATCCCCTCAGAATGTCACAATAATTATGACTGTATAACCGGGCTGGCAGATCGATCACTGATCCTCATTCGTGACGGTGATCGTAAAGCAATGCAGATGAGTGTGTTGCTACATTTGTTGGCAATATTTTCATCATTTGTTTTAGGTACCTGGCCAAAGCAAGATGGCACAACACGAAAATAACAATGTAAAATGAAGAATACCTTCAGTCTGCTTTCGCTAGCGATGCATCGAAGGTGGCGAACAGAAGAAATTACAATTGAAAATATTTTTTGACATATGAGCAAGCTATGCGTCCTCCCTTTTTGAGCCATTCTTTCCAGTTCTGTATGGTCTCTAGGTTCAGCGTGATTGTTCCACACACTGCTGAATATAGACTCCTATACCTCTAGCACTCGTCGCGTATTCTAAGGTCTTCAATCAGTGCGTCCTGCCAGTTATGACTTACGGAGCCGAAACGTGGACACTCACGGCTGGTCCATAAATTCAAGGTCACTCAGCGAGCTATGGAACGGGCTATGCTTGGAATCTCTTTGAGGGATCGAATCCGCAACGAAGTGATCACGATAGATAGATAGGACCACAGTTTTCGACATAGCTCACAGAATAAGCAAGCTGAAGTGGTAATCGGCCGGTTGATATTAGGCGTAGAACCGATGAGCGTTGGAGTAGACGTGTTCTCGAGTGGAGACCGCGAATCGATAAACGTAAGGTGGGACGTACGCCCTCGGGCTAGGTGGATCGACGATCTTCGCAGGATGGCTGGTAAAAGCTGGATGAGAGTTGCAAAACATCGAGTTGGATGGCGTGCAATAGGAGGCCTATATCCAGCGGTAGACTGCTACAGGCTGATGATGATGACTTCTAGCAGTGGCTGGAACAATCACGCTGCCAATGATGATGACGATACTAAGCAAGAATCTGGACGTCAAATAGCGGTGTCGCTAATTTTGGTAAATTATTTAAACATCTTAATTATTTTCTTGTGTAGATTTCTGTGGAACATGTTGACATTGACATGGATGACGAATCTCATGAATGACTTTTGTATTGTTGAAAAGGGTAGAGATATTAAATATTATTATTATATGATACAATTGTAATTCGTGATATCAATTGGCTAACATCCGTTGTAATTATAGTTTAATTTTATGATAGTGAACATAAAACATATATGTCCCTACTTATGCATGATTTTTAAGTTTTTTATTAGTCTGTAAGTTTTCTTTAAAATAAAATAAAACTTGTGGTACGTTATGTGTTATTTTATGGGTAATTTATTTTATCATTGTTTGTGTTCATAAAATGTTCATGTTTTTAGTATCCAATAGTTGTTTTAAGTAGGTGCCATGGTCATGCTGTGGCTGGATTAATATTACCCTCTTGTCTACAGAGGCAGAGCATTTTTTTTTCTGTAAAAAAATAATTTCTCTATTAGAGTAGGATGACACTTTACAAAACTAAGTAGTTTTAACTTGCACAAATAAATATTAATAATTTTATACTAATTCCTTGTAAGGCCTAAAGGAGTCTGCCCACTACACCGTGCCATACCATGACCGTGCTATGAACGTATCAGACACGGAAAGAATTATGACACGGACTACTACTCGTATGCCCACTAGAACGTATCAACAGCGTATCATACCCGTGCATAAAGCTTTTAGTGACCGTAGAATCTGCGTATTATCCGCGTGTCATATGTGGGGATATGACACGCGGATAACATGCGGATTGCAGTAGTTCACCTGTGTTTACACGTAAGGCAGCCGCGTCAAAAAGAGCGAGTGAGCATTTTTGCTAAGAAAATTGTGTCCTATACCTATACAATGGCTATTAGAAAATTGTCCATGAGAGAATTGGCAATAATAGCCATTGTTTTAAAAGAGGATGAAAGAGAAAACAATAACAGCAGACGATTACGACGTAAGGCGGACCACACGCTACATCGCGTACGCGACGAGAAAACGGAGCCAAATTCCCCGGCACAGAAGGGCGTTTTTATTGAATTTGTATGTTAAAAATCACGCGCGGGTCCGCGTTTTTTGCGCCACGTCGGGTGACGTGTTGAAGTGGGTGATCCTTCTAACTGGGTTTACGCCGCTTAAAAAAAAAAGTAAAGTAGGGGTGAATACTGGACATTATTTAGGCCCCCACTTAGTTGTTGTCGAAGAAAATTTTATACATATGTATATATACTTTCGTATGACGTCAATTCAATTTAATGACAGTCTGCCGTACTCTAAAGGTGCTAATGCCCTTCTGGCTGCTAACCCTGAATGTGATGTGTTTGCGGATTAATGCGAATGAAAATGTCTTCTGTGAGAGAAAGTATGCAAGGGAGACCACTGTTCCATGTTAGTTTTAAGTTAAATTATTTTATTGTCAACGTAATTATTGTCTCTATGTTAATTAATGTTATTCGTGTTGTACCGTTTTTATTAACTATAAATAAATAAAATAAAAAAAATTAATTGCATGCACAGAGCGTATTGGCATCGACCAAATATTCTCGTCGACAAATTATTGACGCTCCATGCATGGCACGCGACGGTGTTGGTTGGTGACGGAACGGTCTAGTAGGCTTGGTCACATACTATTCAATACGAAGAATTTTTTTTGTCTGATATGTTCCTAGCACGGCCATGGTATGATACGTTGTAGTGGGCAGACTCCTTTATTCAATCTTGCATTAGTTAAATAGCAAGTTAGGTCCCTTGACGTCTGTACAAATGGACATCGACGCACCACCTGTTAGCATGGATTCAGTACATGATCCTGGAAACATTTCGAAGGTTATTAAAAAAAAAAATTGCTGTTCCCAACATGTTCACAACGTAGGTATTACACTTTTGTAGGAAACAGCTGTTATTTTTTTTAATAACCGTCCAGAATCTTGTAGGTACTGAATCCATGGTAACAGGTTGCGCGTCGATCCCTACCACCCTATTGTGGCACTCACAACACAAGTAATACAGGCAAATAATGTGTTTATCAAGGACTGGTTTCCATCCGACATTAGTAGATGACAAATAAGTGACAATCCCGTAATTACTTCCAAGACGTCTGGACTGTCTCTCATTGCTGTCCCGATAAATTATCCAAGAGAAATTAAGCATTTAGATAAGTAGTTTTACTCTCTACCTCGTAGGGGTCGGCTTCCAGTCTAACCAGATGCAGCTGAATACCATTATTTTACATGGAGCGACTGCCTATCTGACCTCCACAACCCAGTTACTGGATAATACGATGCCCCTTGGTAAGACAGGTTGTCACATTTCGGGCTTCTGACGACCGGTAACGGCTGTCAAAGATCCACGTATGACAGCCGGGACCAGCAACGGCTTAACGTGCTTTCCGATGTACGGGGGGGTCTCGGTATGTAAAAATGTCCACCCATCCACAGGCCAACCGCGGTAAGCGTAGCTTAATCTCATCGATCGACCCGTGTGGCTGTTATTATTCAGGCACGGGCCCGTCTAAGTAGGTAAGTATGTAGAAAAACATCCCTTCTTGGCTGTTAAGCTGCCGTAAATTATATAAAAGTTCAGACATAACTAAGTTTAAGCTAGGAAAATATGATTTGTAGACTAAGGGCTGATTCTACAATCATAACTTTATTCGAGGAATAATTTTTAAATTTTGACAGTTATTTCATACAAAAACTGTCAAATGTCAATTATAATCCTCGAATAAAAGTTATCTGGCGATGGAAAAATCAGGCCTAAGTTAGAGAAAGTCCTGCACTTTGTTAAGTCGGGCATTTGCTAGCGCTTTTTATTATCATTGTTTTATTTTAAGACCCTCATTAGTTTTCATGTTTTCAACGAAAAATTTTTTGTAAGTAGAAATAGATACAGAAAAAGTATTATTACTTATGTTATGACAAATAAATATTATAAATAAGTACCTATTCACATATTGTAAGTATTTATATTTTGTATTTAAGTATGTATATCACTTCATTGTATGTATTTCACATGGTTGATAATAATTATTGTTTCGATAGATACTCACCAAATACTCTATTTACATAATGATTACAAATCTCACTCACCCTCGTACAAAAACAATTTTCATATTAAAACATTCACCCCATCAAACACGGGTTACCCCACATAATATTATAAAACCAATTATTACCTAATAGCACTTTCGAAAACCAATATCTTAATACCTCTAATAAACGTTTATCTTCGGAACTGATTACCCTAGCCGTCTATTCCTATTGTATCCATATGGTAACCATGGTCACCCATGCATTTAACTTTCACCATCGAATGATAACGTGACCTTGAACTATTAGATAATAGGAGCCGGTTTTGCATCAATATGAATATTAGGAAACACGTCATAAATATTTAAAAGGGGAAATGTGAGAAGGGGAGTAGCCGGTGAAGGAAAACTCGGCATTATTTTGGTGTGGAAAAATAAGTTCTTCGCGTATTTTTTTGCGGCAAATGAGTTTAATTAATGAAAACGAATTGGTGGAAATATATTTCCTCCAGACCAAAAACCATCGTATTTAATCAAGGAAAAAAAACTTGATAAAAGTTTAACACTTCACTTAAAAAAATATATAGGTTAGTACTTACGCTCATTCTCTGCCACAGCGACCGTTGCCGATCATTTACTTAACCAAGTCCCAGCACTATCATAAGACGAAGACAAATGACGGTCGCACTGCACAACACATCCTACAACTGTCTACATCCAGACACAACCGAATATTGGGCGAAAATGTCCCAAATCTAAGCCACAATACACACCCGCGCCACAAAATGAACACACACAATATAAACGAAAATCTACGTCATGTTTCGAAGCACTAAAGGCTCAAGTCCAAAGGAAACTGTGCATAGTCGATAACATGATCTGTCCGGGTCAAAAACTCAAATTTTGAGGTTATATAGGGGATCGGTATATGTAGGACACATTGAGAGCAACCCCGTAGCTATAAGAACGGGAATTGCATGCCATTTTGTAGGTGTGTGCGAAGTTCAACGTCACCGAAGTGCGCTTGTGTGAACTGTTGGCGTGTCAGAAAGGGTGTGTGTAGGATGGAATTTGTGTGTGTGGGTGACTGATTTCCTGTGCACACGGGGTGAAACTTTTCACGATTAATCTCTTGCTTCATCAGATATTCTTAATGTTTTTTAGGATGAAATTGTTCCAGAATAAACGATGAGGTCTATGTTCCAGACGTTAGCTAGATAGACATCATCACTCCAGCATCAACGCCGGCTGTCGCTGACAACCAGTGCTGTGGCTCTACCTCACGTAGTGCCACAGCATTATGCTGAGCGATGGCCGGTTTACGTGGATATGACACTTATTTACCCGTTTTTTTTCTGTAGGTATGCGTCAAGATTTTTTGTATAAATAAATGTAAGATCTTTCTTCTTCCTTTTTTCTTAGCCCAGGTACGCACGGGCGCGTTTCTCCCGCTATTTTTTTTCTAGCATTGGATTTTCAACGCACTGCTTCGCGCCGAGAGTAAAAGATCCGACAGTGTGTGTTTTTTGACGCACTGGGTTGCGCATTATTGGATTGTGAGTGCACGGCTCAATACCGAGAGTTAAAAATGCAGTGCGCGATAATTTTTTTTTAGAATTTGGCATCTCGTAGTTGACCTTGAGAGGTCGTGACTACTTAACCGGACTATATACAGTGCGCGATAAAACCCCGCTGCGATATTTATACGTCCTTGCGAAAGTGGGCTTACTGACGACCTTCGAACTTCTGCTGAAACAGCTTGTATGCGAAACATTGAGAAACAAGTGTCGTGGTGCAACTAGAGTGAAGCCAGCACTGGCCTGCGATAGGCGGAGTTAAAATAAACAACTTAAATTTTAATTAGCTTTTAGCTTCACGTAAGTCCAGAATGTTTAACAACCTACCTAAGGTTGTTGAGATATTTGTCTTTGTAGTCTTGTAAATCACTGTTTTTCTTATGACTGCCCTTGTCCCAAGTTAAATAGGTACTTGGATTCGGCGCAAAATATTTTACTCCTTCCCTGCCCGCCGTCACATTAACCTGGCTTTTTTTTTTTATTTTTTTTTTTCTTTTTTTATTATATTATCATTACATATTATCATTCACAAAATCCATCCATCATTTTAGGTCTGTGTCTCCTCTTCATTCATCAAAGTTTATATTCATCATTCTATTTTGATTTTTCTTACTCCATCTATATTTTTTTTATTTTTTTTTTATTGAATAAAAATGGCCCAAAATATCTTTAGCTCAGCGTTATTAAGAATTTCTTCCTGTCTCGTGATTCCGAATCCGTGGAAACTTCATACCGTGTGTACCTTGCAGCTGAAAAGGATCGATCCAAGCGCTTAAGGGTGAACCCTACTGAACAAACTCACCCAATTCTCCCTCCAATCATCCTGTCTTGTTCTTCGTCTAATTTGACACAATAGAAGGAGACATGAGATATTCCAAAGCGACAATTCTCATTATCACTGACATTGTTTCCAGTAGTAGGAACTTCCCTCTTTTCATTTGTACGAGTGAATTAAACACTCACACATTTAAATTAGCGCAACAGTGTCCTAGGTCCTAAAAAAATCGCAAGTAAAAAAGGAACTCTTTTGCCAACTCATAGGACTGAAAGTCCAGTGACAAGTGACCTAAGTAATAATTGTTAATTGAGGATAAGTGAAAAATGTGGGAAAGGGATGGCGATGGAATATGAGCTTTAGATAGAAAAGGACGCGGATGCTTTGATAGTAATTTTTGTATGTGTTGTATGGCACTAGCTAATGGGTGCGTGACTTATCTTTATTTGTACAATCCACCACGTCTAACGTTAAGTAAGCATTAGTATGTTGAGATGAATCTCATTGTACTTGCGAATGTGTTGAGTCTGATTAGGGATTGTTTATTTTTTAAGTGCACCTTCTACTTTATGAATAACTTGTTGCCAACGATGTTTGTCTACATAAAAAGTCTTGCTAGTTGTTGTTTGTTTTGTTCTATCGTTTTAGTTGTCATCTTAGTTTAAACTTACATCATTTTCAATGCGAGATTTTTTTTATTTTCTAGCATTTTCTTTCCCAGAACCAAGTCAAGGATTTTGTTTCCTAAAAAATTTAAGTTAATCCTATTTTGGATTTACTTATATCATGTATTTCTATCAGCACACACGTCTCATACCGGGAATTCTTATCTGCCAATATGAAACGTTCTAACAACCAGTCGCAACTCAATTTATTTTTATCGAAATGCACTTGACATGCGCGGCTGACCTCCGAATCGATGCCTCTTTGTTATTGTTTTGTCTCTGTCTAACATTCTCATTGTTCTATACATCTGTCTCATCTGTCAAGGTGACGATAACGTAATTTTCGTCCAATGGAAAGCGACACGCGCTGGCTTGGTAGTTCGCATTTAGTCTAAGAGATGGCGCTACTAGTTGTTGTTTAGACGTGTTCGTGTCGGAATGCATGCTTGGCAAGATCAATTGATTTCTGACCTTTTCATTGTATTGGCTGTTGTAATAGAGCGATTAAATGACGAGTTGATACGCGATGTAGCATGCACTAGAATAGTAATTACCTACTTCTGTGTTATTGTATCTTTTACCTCCATTGCCATTTATTGCCGTAACGAATGACTGTTTCCTAAATTGATGATTCGAAAATTCCATTGTAATAAGTTTAAAGACTTGATTATTCCGTAGATGGGGATCGGATGTATTTAGTTATTGTAGTACCTTTTGACTCAATGAATAGGTAGGTACGCACGAATGCTTGATGATTTTGAACGGAGTTTGATTCTAGGCTTTCCCATTTCGGCATTGAACGACATCTAAAGCTCCAAACCAATGAATTTTGGTTTTGAGGAATCTGGAGGATCAAGGAATATTAGGAATAATGTAAATGTTTAAATTGAAATTTTCTCATCTTGCCGTTTCCAGATAAGGTATCATTCATAATATTCTATCTTTACGTTAGTTACTAAATAATTTTATCTCGCCAACCATCTGTCCTTCGCGACTATTTTATTAAAGTTCATTCAGCTGCATAATGCTCATCTGTCCAGATTTTTGCTGTAATCTGCAGCTAATAAACCATTAGAAATGGTCTCACACATATAATTATTTTAGCCTCTCCCAAAATCTTTAAAGAAATTAATGAGAAAATCGTCGTTTCCACACAGAACACTCCTATCTACCTTCTCCGTTACTGTGTAACTTCATCTTCTTATCTGATAAGTCACGTATTATTACGAAAACGTGAGAACATCACTTGCGTAACCCAATTATCTCGTGAAACTGTTGAGAAAGTTTTATCTTTAGGATTTTTAAGGAGTGGGTAACAAACAAACACATCTACTTACTGCATGATGAATAAGGAATGGTATTGTTAAAACAAGCAAGCAAACAACATCGCGGGAGGTCCAGACGGAGATGGCGGGATAAGCTGGAGTCTTTCCACAAGAACTGGATCTCAAAAGCTTTAAACAGAGAGAAGTGGAAGGAGAGTAGAGCTAGAGAGAGGCCTTTGCCCTGCAGTGGGACATCACCGGGTTTTGTGGTCGGCTTCCAGTCTAACCAGATGCAGCTGAATACCAATATTTTACATCTATCTGACCTCCACAACCAGCAGGACAGCAACCAGCAACCAGTTAAGTACTGGGTAATACGATACCCCTTGGTAAGAGTGGCTGTCGAATTTCGGGATTCTGACGACCCGTAACGACTGTCAAAGATCCTCGAGTGACAGCCGGGATCAACAGCTTAACGTTCTTTCCGAGACACGGAGGAGTCTCGGTATGTAAAGATGGCCACCCATCTATGCGGGTCTTATTACTTAGCCTTCAGATACTACTTCTCGTTTATATTTCAGAAATGCTACTCTTTTTTCCAAGACGTTAAAAGTAGTATTTAAAGATAATCACATAACTGACTTGACGACATAATCAAATAAACTTGAACCGTGGGATAGAAAATAAACAGGAATATATACAAATTCTCTTGCGTATCGAAATGGGGCCGTAACCAATAAAATAGGAGATGACATCGCGTATAGTGTATTTTTATGGCTGTCGATAAAATATTATAGCAAGAATAAAAAGGAGCAATGGTCGCCCAGTGGCAGCAACCCCGACTTACAATTTGTAGATCGTGAGTTCGAACCCAGGCTAACGCTTTAAGTATTTTGTGTAATTTATTTCATTACCACTGCTCTCAAAACGTTGAAGGAAAACATCGGAACATCGTGAGGAAACCGGCGTGTCCTAGAACCACAGAATTAGAAGACATGCGACATCTACCAACCCGTGCTGGGCCCGCATGGTGGATTATGGCCTCACAGAGAGGAGGCCTGTGGCCCAGTAGTGGGAATGTTATGGGCTGGATTATAAGTATAAAAAGACATACCTCTGAAATAACTCTGTTGCTAGGATTATAAAGGCTGATGCTTGGTCATCTCAGACTTATTTGATATTATGTTCTTACTATCCAGAATCTGGTTGTTTTTGTGCAGTTACTAATTTGTAAAAGCTTTTTGTTATTGTTCTTTTTTCGTTCATATGTGCTTCCGGTTATTGTCTTGGCATTTGGAAAAGATAGAGGTTCGGAACCGAAAAAATCGTTAACTGTTTCTTCCAAAGCCTTACGGCATTCTTTTCTGCTTTTTATGACTTTGATGTTAAGTTTAAGATCAGTGGGGTAATTGCGTAAACACTAAAATTAGGAATGGCTTTCATTTTGACATTTCAACAACATTCATTGCGTTTTTTAAGTTGTTGGGCAGACCATCAAAATATCCATCAAAATTTTTGAATTTTAATTAGGGTGATGATGAATAAAGAGAAAAAAATAGAATTAAAAAAAAAAAAAAGTTCGGGAAAGTTGATTAATAAGTTGATAATATATGGTTAATGCTAAAGTGCAGCAACAGATGTTGTGGCTTTAATAATGATGGTGATGACGGAATAGAATTTCTTACTGCTATTATTGCACTGCAGATGGATGCTTGAGGAATGAAGTCTTCTCAAGTAAATCGAGAAACGCATAATTGAAAACTTGCACCCTCAGCAGGACTGGACAATAAAATTGGAGAGAGGAGGAGGGGAATATGGGGAAAACCTTTGTCCAGCAGAGAAAGAAAACCTGTAAAGTGGCTTTTGAAGGTTTTTTTTATTACGATTTGAGTAAGTCTTGATAAAATGCGTGTCATTGTAAACATTACAAAAATATGTTTTTTATGTTTTTTAGTAGCAAAACTTCAATAACTTTTATCCTTTTCTCTCCCAGTTTTGCGCATTAATGTCTTTTTGTTCCATTTCTTTTCTGTCCAACACAACAACAACAGTTAACCAACGCAAAGGATTACCAAAACGCACACCCGTGACGCAGTAACTGTAACCCTAAAATCAAATACCGTACCAAGGAGTTTTAATTGAAAAATTACTCGAGCACAATAGCCGGAAACACGGACTAAATCCAGACATAGCCCCGGGCCACAAAAAGGCCCTTAAAAAGATATAAAAAATCAAGATGTATTGGAGCGACCGCCTACCGCAGCCAAAAATAGACTACGAATAAATACAAACCCCTTACAATTTAAAGAACGCATCCAGACAACCTTCAATGTACTTTCATCTCTATTTTTGATTATATAGAGTTTGTTTCACGTTGTTTTTGGAAGGGATTTACGTCGTTTTCGTGTGTGTAAGCCTGGCATCCGTGTTTACATGTTGGCAGAAGAAATTATTCCCAGGACGTGTTGAGCAGTAGGTTTTAAATAACGCAACACACGCGAGCTTTTTTGGGCCACTGATAATGATACGGTGCCGGATTAGGTGGGTTGCACACCATTCGAATTTGTATGGGTTATAATAAAATTACTTAATGGATTTTTACTTTTTTCTTGTAGATAACAGTGGTCATGAATCATCTTCTACAGTTACGTAAGTTCGTAGTGCAAAAGTAGATGAGATGTGTTTTGCATAAAATTGACTCTTCACAAATTAACCCAGTTTCGCTTCAGAGAAAGAAGGCAGAGAAGAGAAACCAATTCAGCCTCACGACTGAGATTTGCATAATTTACTAGGAGCGTTAGGTATGAAATGACTTCAGGGTATCCCTTGTAGTAATAGCTGCTTGTAGTAAGCTACAAACCTTGGCATACTTATCTTTAAGGTGGATGCTCCAAGGTAGCCCGCGAAATTCAAATTTTCTTACGTTTTTCACAATTTGCTGGTCAGTACTAAGTTGTACGTTGATTAAAATATGTATTTATAGAATTATAATAATTAAAGTCATCAACACAACTCTCTAAGATCAAGTAATCCTACTGAATGACTATTTCATGAAATCTTGACATTTTAGGATTATGATAACTTAACAAGTTGCCAAAAACGTAAGAAAATTTGAATTTCGCGGGCTACCTTGGAGCATCCACCTTAAAGAAGCATTGCCTAATCTGCAGTCACACCTAAAATTCAAAGAAAATAAAGTCTGCCGTAAAGCATCGCTTCGTCTTTGCAGGCCTGTCTGCCAGGATTGATCCAGGATAGTTAGTGTGAAGGTCAACCTTCAGACAAACTATCTCCAGATCATTATTTTAGTTCCTAGGGTCCTAGTATATTCCGTATTAATATGTATATAATATAATTACCCTTCGCAGCAATGAATTTTGCTATAGATAAAGATGCATTTGTAATGGGCAAATGTAAAATCGCGCACTAAGTCGAGATATCGTACCAAACAAACAAAAGTCTGTAAAAATGAAAAGTAATTATCTGACTGAACATATTGAAAAACTAAAAACCGTTTAATTCATAAGAAATAAAATTTAAAAAAAAAACTTGATAAATACACAACACAATCTTCTTCTTAGTCATAATCATAAGTACTCATGAAGAAAATTGGCCTTAGATTTGTTCAATGTTTATTAATTTCCTTTAGTACGAGGTAATAAATAAAGTAATTAATTTGTCCTTAACATAACAAGTACTTAACAACTTAATTGATTAAATTTATAGCTACGGTAAGAGTCATAAATATTACATGACAAAGTTAGTAGGAGCTACAATGTTGCATTTTCGATCTGTTATTGGCCTTTGTGCATGGAAAATTAATTTAAATTCAGGCCTTTTTTTAGAGTTGGCTTTGAGTTAAAAACTATGTATACTTATGGGCGTGTGTTCTTTTAATTCAAAATAAAGAAAGAAGAATAAAGAAAATACTTTAACTTGCGATAAAACATGATGCATAACACAAAAAAGAACAGCTTGGTGGAAAATATGCGTCACATCCACGCAAAACAGCCATCAGTGTAATCAGTTGCGGATTTTGAAAAATGAGACGTTTGTCGTTTGACGTTTTTGTTTTTTTCAACAATAAATAAAATAAAGCTAAACCATGAACCATACCAACCAAATATTATGCCTCACCGCACACTATCGTCTCAGATTGTCAGATTTTTCAGAATTTTTCAGTCAGTAGGTATAACTGAAAAATCCTGAAAAATCTAATCGGAACAAAACACGGGAGCTATGATTATAATACTAAATAATAAATATGAAATTACACTTATTTTTCTATTAGTTTTGGTAGTGAACCCTATTTTTTGGAAAACTAAAATTAGTTGAAACCAATTTCCCTGATTTTTAAGTGATTGAACTTGAACTTGAAAGTGTTCGTACTGACTACTTCTGCTTTTTATAAATAAGCGACTTGGGGTCAAAACTCATACCAACTACACAAATTTCATTCCTTTTCAATAGCATTTACTTATAGGTAAACTGTTACAAAACAGTCCCCCCAACCAGTTCTATGAATCATAATATACCCGTTTCGATATCGAAACACGTATTTCACTTATCGTTCATTAAAACACACCATGTCACGAATTCACGATTACAATCTAGCTACATAAATCACAACTCATACCACTTCCAAAACATGATAAAAATCATATCAAATTGCCCAATTGCGTAACGCGTAATCAAAAGAATTTTATTCTCGAGTTGAAAGAATGTAGCGCCGTAAATTAAACTAAATCCTCAGCACTTAATTATACCTAGTGTTTGTATCGTGAACGCCGCGACAAGGTCACCGCGTACAGCTCTGAGGATTGACAACGTCGCGTGACGGGGGAAAAGAGTTAAAGATAGTTTAAACTAGTATGTTAGAAAGAGATGTCTATATTCCTATTGTGCATTCAGAAGAGAACGGATGTTGTGGATCGTGACCCGCGAGAAAGCGGCCGATACAAGCTGAATTTTTAAGAATAAATTAGAAAGGAATAAAGCGTGGTTTTTACTTCACTTCAAGTACTGTGATTTGAAATGAAGGAATTAAGTTTGATGTTTAGTTTCGTGCGTAAATAATTTTAGGCCTAAATGATGTGGCGGATATTCGAAGGATTTTTTCATATTGATTGATGTTGGTAATCAATCAAGGATTTTTCTGTGAAATTGGGTCAGTTGTTCGAAGATTATTACTACCTAAAACTTCCTACTCCTAGATAATAACACCAAAATTTTAATGTAGGTAGGTGATTAATAGGCTTCTGAGGCGTATTAATTAGCTAAACTACTTTATAGTAAGCACACCATGAAACAACTCATCATTGCTATAAATATTGTTTTAATTTGACAACTTAATCTTAAAATTACTAAATCAAATAGATTGATTGCTTAGAATCACGGAATAAACTATCGAGTTCCATTTTTACAGTAAAACAAAAGACTGCAGAGTCTCTTGACTGCGATTGCCGATTATTCATAATTTTATCTGGCAATAATAACCATATTATTGCTAGATTTATTACTTCCAGCAACATTAATAATAGTACTTGGTTATAACACTATTACGGATAATAATGAAGCAATAATTATAACAATAAGTACTAGGCTAACAGCGGAGCGCAGAATTCATCAGTCCGTTCGTTTAGGCCTAAATATTCGAGTGAGCGTGGGGCGCGCGTTTTGTAGGGGAACGATTTTACTCCATAATAGCATTACAAAATTTAATTCTGCGTCATTTTTAATACACTAGTGAGATTAGACATTGATTTTAAATGTAAATTGTGAATAATATTGGTGTAGTATCAAATTCAATTCCTAATACTGGGAGACTCGGAATATTTTGAGAGTAGGAGCAAAGATTCCGTAAATACATTTTTTCTTACAGAATTACTTATTTGTTTCGATTTATTCATATGGCTAGAATAAGAAAACCAAAGAAAAGTAGGATGCATTATGTAAAATATGATACCTAACTTTAAAAAATGGGTGAATAGTAAATATCGAGTTAACGGCAAACGACAGACAGAGACCTATATGAAAGCAAAATATTTAGGTAAGTAGCTACTGGCGCGCATACAAGTAAAATTGAGAAATGTCAAGAGGAGAGGACCTCCTGATATTTTCTCAATTTTCTTGAAGGGCAGTAAGGCTACCGACCGAAGGTGTACTGTGCAGGTAGGATGTGATTATTGACAAAAGTGATTAAACACCATCTGATAGTAATTAATTTCGTAGAAGACGGACATAGAGGAGATAATTATTTCCGTCATCCTTGCTAGAACTAGAACTAAGTATTTAACCCGCAAAATGAGTAGGTACCTACTACAGTTTGTTTAGGTATACTTATTTCTAACAGTTTAATACCGTAAGGTACCTACTGATGTTGCCATTCAATTGAAATTGTCCCACTTTTTCAATTGCACCGGAAATAAACGGTTTCCTCTAAACATCCGTGATATGTATTTATCTGTTATGTTATAATTTCTTTTACCTGTTGAAATGGAAACAAAGATTGTATAAGAAGAACTTATCTTGTTCGGGAATCTCGACGTCACGGCAAACTTAGAAGCAGCTCAAGAATTCACCGAATGATTTTTTTTAACGGACTGTTTATCAGAAGACTGAACAGAACTTCATACACAACTTGATATAATTAGGTAGGTATAAACGAGATGTTTGTTTTTTGTCCAGCTCGTACCGCCATCTTCTACGGGATTTGCCGTGGCTAATCAGTGGCTATTTTGGCCATATTAGGACTGGATCGCAAATAATGGGGAGAGGCTTTTGCCCAGCAACGGGATGATACTTACAGGCTATCAGTAACAGCAGTAACCTATACTTAAGTTTATATATTTTCAGAGTGTTGGTGACAGGGCATGCGGTGTAAGATGGGAAGTGAGCCATTGTCTGTGGCACACCGGAGGGCTGCCATGAACCCCCACTTGTGGAGGTAGTCCTTGCTGCGGCCTACTTGTGTACAAAGTCTATTTAAGGTTGAGGTCCATTAAATCCTGCCATTCCATTAGGACACGTGAGGACCTAATGGCCGCGTCAGCAAATGGTATCCGCGTTGCTGAATTTTGGGCCAAACAAATTTAGAAAACGATATTTCTTTTTTCGTGCTATTTTTGCCATCGACACGCTAAGCAGAAGAAGCGGTCATGATTTTTATGATGCATGATTGGTTGTTCTTAAGAGTAAATAGAAATTTAAAGCCTGTCCTGAAATAATTGATCGAGCGCGCGATGCCTACCTACATCGCGCGCTCATACGTGCACGAACATACCTATTAATCATTAATCTACCTAATTACCTATAATTAGGTAGATTCATGAGTAATAGGTATGTTCTTTTGTCATTAACATTATAGCTACTATGTCAAATACTTTCTTATTATTAAAGAGCTTCCTCAAGCGATGATGCAAATTAGCGGCAATTAGTGACTGGCTGATCCTTTGAAATACCAAGTCTACCTATTAGAATAGCATAGACACTAGAACAAGAAGAGGAAGAATAGACTCTTTATTGTACACCATACAAATTACAGAAACATACATATATTTAAAAAAACACACACACAGCACAGCACACTATTAGTTTAATTATTCTGTTTACAGCCACATCTAAACAAAAAATAATAGTTAAAAAAATATGGAAATCGACACAAACTAATCAACGGCAATAATTAAAGTAATCTAATCTTCCACAAAAGTAAACAAAAACATCTCACATATTGCAAAATATTAATTACTAAACCGTGGCTTCCATAACACCGGGTTTCCCTCTTCCCTCCCGGAGGGCTACGGAGGGCTGAGGGGGATGAGGCACGAGGGATGATCGACACGTAGTTAAACTTTGTTGAACACGGTCTTATCTCTTGTGCAACTATTATAGATGTTAGGGTTCCGTGGTGAGATGATAAAAGTTGAGGTCGGTTTTTTTTCTGTGGGTTGTTTCATTTTGAAAAAAGGTGACTGGTAGAGGAGATAAGTTCAAGAGTAAATAAAAAATATATTATTATCATTTAATTCAGTACCTAGTTCAAATATTTAGTTATCTATACTTACATACAAATAAAAAAAATAAGGTGGGTTAGGAGCGTAGGAATGTTATTTTATTAGAATTTAAAACTTTCAAAAGATATTTTATTCAGGTAGATATCTAATTAAATCACAAAATTTACTACTTCTAGTAAATCTTCATTCAGGTAAGGGCGAATTCCTCGTCGTCCAAGTCTTTTTCTGAATATTTTTTATAATTTTTGAAAAAATTAAAAAAAAAATCTACTAGAACTGTCAGACGTCATTTTTATTCCATAGATAAAAGATCTTTGACTTTGGTAAAATCCGCCCTAAGGGAACTCTACATTATTTTCCTCTATTAGAAGTAAAGTAAGTACCTACCTAATTAAAATTCTATCTAATAACCAAAACATAATCATTAGACAAAAATGTTATGAACAAAAAATATTTTTGATTGAACGACATTTTTAGTCTCCACGACCGTGACATGATTTAAAATAACTAAATAGTCTTTTTATAAAAATAAACGTAGTCAGATCATATCTGTTTATTATTTTTATTTCTGGTATGTTACAATTAGGGTTGCCAACCCTATATTATCCTGCTTTATAAGAGGCCTAAATAATATTTAAATATAATAAGTATACTAGCCGGAACTACCACTTATTTTTCGATTTGATCCGTTCAGTATTTTTTGCGTGAAAGAGTAACAAACATCCATCCATCCATCATCCTCACAAACTATCGCGTTTATAATATTATTAGTAGGATTGAAATAAAAGATTGTTATTAAAAATTATTTTTGACTATTAATTTAGTATATACCTAAGTACAGACGCCAGCACATCAGGCTACTACAATCTGTCAAATTTCTTTAATAGATTTTCAACTTTATCGCTAAAATATTAAGGTTCAAGGTTGATTGGGAAAATTTAACAGTTTCGGGTAGCTTCACCTGCTGGCGTCTGTACCTAAATTAACCACTATTCGTTACGGAGCATTGCACACAATGAAATTAAAACAATACTATAAGTAGGTAGGTAGATAATATATGTACGAATAAGATACCATTAAATGTTTTCGTGCGAGTATTTCCTTATCTGGAATAAAATTCTCGGAAAGCAAATTGGCATTGGAAAGCATAGGCAAACGTATGAATTCCTATTGTTGCACCGGCAGTGCGTGCTTAGCATTACAGATGGCGCTACTTGTCTATTCCTGATTTGTTATCGCTCGTGTGATGTTACCAAGAAATCACGCAAAATTATTCAGTTTTTTTTCACTAAAATACTGACATTAGTAGTCTGAGTAAAAACACGAAAACATACTGTGACCTTCCTAACATAAATTAGGATTTCGACAACACACAACCCATCGCAGACATTTTAACCGTTTACAAAATGGATTCCTGAACCGTTTACAATATGGTAGTTGCCTGGGTAAAAGAATAATAATTATATTTAGTCCGTTAGTTAGATTATCGATAAATAATGGACACGTATTTTTCTTTTTGTCAATCAAACAAAAAATGACAAAGATAAAACGCGTCAAAATTTGGGAGTGGTCACTTGCTTGCAAAAGTGTCGCAAGCAAGTGACGTCACGCGGAACTTTAACCGGCGATATCTTCATAATTTTTTATATAATTGACAAAAGAAAAAATACGGGTTCAATATTTTTTGTTAATCTAACTGAATAGCCTATTGCGTTTTCGACGTATTCAGATTTCTGTAGCATTTTTAGGTTTAGTTAATTCACGATCTTAAGTAGATTTCATGGTAACTACCAAAGTCCCTAAAACATAAGTACTTAGGTAATCAATCATCTAATCTACCTAACCCTTTCCTCACGGTACCGCAACGACTACGTCGAGAACAAACAATCATTTTAAAGTCGTGACATCTAAAAAAATCTGACTCATCCGTCCGGGTCGGAAGTAGACCTTGCGGTCGATACTACGAAGGGTGGCCCTCCGTAGTCCCTTCTATTTACATAACTGATTGGTTGGTAACAAACCGCACATGCTTATCCACGCATACTCATACCTACTTAAAATATTTGATTTATTTGCATTCCACAATGTTTTTAAGATGTTAAAACAATTACTTAAAGCTAGGCACAAAGTCAGTAAGAACCTAATTCTTAAGCAAAACCTGTTCGTAACAAAATCAACATAACTGATAATGTCTCCACAACAGCATTGCATATCGACTGTTATTTGCCAATTTGTAGTCGCTCTTTCGATAGAAAGAAAGATAAAAAACATTTATATAACACAGACTAAAAGACACACAATACACCAGATACATACAGCAGATAACAACTAATAACAAAACAAATAGAAGGTATAAAGACCGAAGTAAGAAGTTAGCAGGTAAGTGTGCCTCACGGCTGCACCAAAAAGGCCCAGTTCAGCAAAAATGCCAGACAATAGTGCCTGACGCTGGTTTTCAACTGAACCTGATGTGTGAGGTGACGGATGTAAATCAGTTTTATACTGCAACGTGACGTGTGTATGCATTCTTAAATAAGATAAATACGTGACAAATAAAAAATAGTAACGAATATGTACATAAATAGTGTGAGTTTATTAATATTGCAAAAATAAACTAAAAAAAAAAAGTACTGGCAAATATAATGAGACGGCCGCGTGATAGACCTTCGTTAGTATGTAAATAAATAAATTCTTCTCGATAGGATTTTCGTTTGAAGTCATAATTTTTTTTTTGTATTTTTCTAAGTCTTAAGTATTACCTCTCGTAATCAGAATGCATCAATAGTCCATCGTTCGCTCCATCACCGCAAAGCTATCATTTTTACGTAAAATATCGTAAAATCGTCACGACATCGCCACATTCGTCACGACTACATCAACTCAAAAAAACTTCCCAAATCGTATCGTATAAAGGCCCTTCCACCCTCCCGGTGGGAGGTAATCCACTGGGTCGATACGCCACCCTCCACAGCCGCCCTTTATCCAACATTACTAGGTCCCTACCTACGTGGCCGATTACCCCCCCCCCCTCCGCCCCCGTGGGTGTTTCTTTGAATTACACTCGTTACGACGCTGTAATGAAGCGAATTTTCAGAAATATAATAACGTCTCGTTATTTTTAATCAGACTGCTGAAAATTGTATTTTTTGCGAGAAAATTAATTTGTTTTTGAAGTAAATTGAGGTTGTTTGATTTTATTTAGTTACGGTCATTTATTTAGGGACTTATCTTATTTCAGTAATAATTAGGTATGTCTAAGGACATGTCGTTTCCTTTGCTTCCAACGGTAATGGCGTAGCACACTGACAGTAGCAATCGCGTTCATTTTGACAGTTCAAGAACATTCATTGCGTTATTTACGCTGTTGAACCAACAAATTTTTCGAACAGAATTACAAAGCAATGGATTAGCAATATCCTAAAATGCTTTAGATTAAGATTGATAGTTTTTTACGCAATTAGGGTACCTACTGAACTCCTGTATGGCTTTAGGTACCTGCACGTAGGTGAACTGTCCCTTACATTTCATTCCGAAGCTAAAACGGCCTCTGTGGCATCTAATCTAAACATTAATCACTGCAAAGCCCGGCACAGAACGGACTCAAGGCCGTTATCCCTCAACCTTCCCCAAATCGATTTGTTATCATAGATTATAATAATTTAAGTTGTTATTCATACATACCTATCACTTTTGAGAGTGCATTTCCATAATCAGTGTGAATTGGAGAACAGGGTGGATTTTACTTTTTTTTTATTACGCTTTTGCCTGCGGCTTCGCCCGCGTTGGTACCGGAAAATGTCCCACAAGAACGTACAGACGCCAGATCATCAAGCTACCCGAAATTGTCAAATTTTACCAATCAACTTTGAATCTAATGCTGTAGCGATAAAGTTGAAAATCTATGAAAGAAATTTGACAGATTTTAGTAGGTTCACGTGCTGGCGTCTGTACTACGGGGATTTAAAGAAGGTACTGTCAAGGAGGTGAGCCCTTCTAACAAATCAAACAACGTTACGATTTCTTCACGTTTATATTGATTGAACGTCTTTACATATGCCCGACTAAACTAGCACTGTTTTTTCCTAAGCAAAAAAACCTAATAAAATATTTGACACTCCATTCTAAACTTGCTTGACTGTTCGAATGGAAACCGCGCTAAATTATAGCGCGGTTATTATTATAATTATATATATTAAGGTTGACTTTAGCGGACAACCTTTACAGTATCCTATGTGTTATCCATGTTATAAACTATCTGTGTGCCACATTTCATCCAATATTTACGCGGCTCACGCCTGTAAAGCTCCCGGACTGCACAATATTTTCCGAGATCACCAACAATCATCGTGATATATGTACTTACATCTAAACCTTCCTCATGAATCACTAAGAACATCCGTTCGTAGTGTTTGTGATCAATGCGTTTAGACACAGCGGAAAGACTTTGTTTTATAATACGCAGTGATTTTCCAGCGATTAAAAATGAAAAACAAAATAGTGGAACCGTGTATGCAACCCGGCCTATCTTACGGACCTCTCGCCTGGATATAAAACATTTTATAATTATACACGAGATAAAATGAGGGGGATTGTGGCTAAGTAATAACAGCCGCACAGTTCGATCGATCAGGTTAAGCTACGCTTGCCGCGGTTGGTCCGTGGATGGGTGACCAACACCATCTTCATATACCAAAACCCCTCCTTGCCTCGGATAGCACGTTAAGCCGTTAGTCCCGGCCGTCATTCGTGGATCTTTGACAGTCGTTGCGGGTCGTCAGGAGCCCGAAAGTCTGACAACCGGTCTTACCAAGGGGTTCTGTATTAGCCAGTAACTGGGTTGTGGAGTTCAGATAGGTAGTTGCTCCACGTAAAATACTGGTATTCAGCTGCATCTGGTTAGACTGGAAGCCGACCCCAACATAGTTGGGAAAAGGCTAGGCAGATGATGTGACAGGCCTGTTGGTCTAGTGGTTAGTGACCCTGACTGCTATGCCGGAGGTCGTGGGTTCGATTCCCACCCAGGACAAATGTTTGTGTAATGAGCACGATCATTTGTTCTGTGTCTGGGTGTAATTTATCTATAATATTTATGTATTTAGAAATATATAAGTATGTTTATCAGTTGTCTAGTACCCATAACACAAGCTCTGCTTAGCTTGGGACTAGATGGCGTTGTGTGATAGTTGTGGAATATTTATTTATTTATTTATTTATTTTATGATGATACACGAGATAAAAAAAACAAAATCAAAATCGGTTCATCCGTCCAGGAGCTACGATGCCACAGACAGACAGAAAGAGAGAGAAAGAGAGAGACGTCAAAGTTATAACACCCCGTCGTTTTTGCGTCGGGGGTTAAAAATACAAAGAACGCAGCGCGGGATGGAAAATGTCAACGCACGGGTTTCAGAATCATGTACTTAGATGCGAATCGGTTTCAGGTTGTGTGTCGATGTCTATACCTATTTACCTATATTAATGATTTTTTAATGTAATATAGTGAACGTTGAGGAAAATCAGAAGGGTCGCCTGCGCCCGCGCCTTATTTGATAGCAAACTTGCAGGCGACCCTTCTTATAATAAGCGGTACCCACCGTCTATGAAAATCATTTGCAAATCCAGTGTCAAAGTCAAAGCATTTATTTGAAAAGGCACTTTTGAAAGTCATAAATTACAATAAAATAGAATTGATTTAGCAGATGCGTTGCTACCTCTGACAAAAAGAAACATGAATGTAGGTATAACGCACCTTTAATTTATCTTTCTTTCTATTGCGTGAGACAATTTGAATCACAATCTGAATCAGTTTGAAGGATATTGCAAATGCATTGCTTCATATGTCCGAAAAATTTGTTTGCTAAATAACGCAATGAATGTTGTTGAACTGTCAAAATCCAAGCCATTGCTACTGTTAGTATAATACGCAATTACTCCGCAGGTTTTTATTCCTTGCCCTGTAGTTCTCATACATGTTTTACCTTTTCTACACAATATATCCCCATCTGTCATTCATGGATCTTTGGCACTCGTTACGGGTAGTCGGAAACCCGAAAGTCTGACAACCAGTCTTACCAAGGGGTATCGCATTACCCAATAACTTTGTTGTGGAGGTCAGATAGGCAGTCGCTTCATGTAAAATATTAGTATTCAGCTGTATCCGGTGAGACTGGAAGCCGACCTTAACATAGTTGAGAAAAGGATATGCAGATGATAATCCTATATTATCATTCTATTATAATATTGTCGAGTAAATCTTTAATCAATTCCATTAGAACTTCCTTTACCTAACCTTGTGACTCAACCCGAGTCCCCTTCTACTGTTTAGCAAAACAACCTATAATGTATGCAGTTTACAACAATAAGCCCCTTTGGTTAGCAACCAACCGTTCAGAGGTTGTTTTTTTTGTACTCGCCAGGTAAAGAAGCCACATAAAGGTGTGGGTTTAGGTTACAACATCTACCTACCGGGTACCGAACATCCAACTTAAACTTTAATTATAATGAAAACTAAAAAATACACAGGGAGCTATATGTTTGAGCCATTTGGGGTTGAAATACTAGGGCCTTGGGGTCCGAGTGCCCATCGAATTTTTCGGGACATCGCCAGGCGGTTGGTTGACTCTTCACGTGACCAGAGGGCTGGCCTATTTTTAGCCCAAAGAATCAGCATTGCCATCCAACGTGGTAATGCTGCCAGCCTTTTGGGCACTTATCCCATTGACAGTGATGCGGACGAATTTTTTGATGCCCAATGAGCTCTTGCCTTTTTCTATATTTTTTTAAAATTATAATCTTGTATAATCTATATATATAAATATATATACCTATATTAGTGTTAGCTTGTAAAATTAGTAAATAATCTGTGTATGTTAAATAAAATCGTCAATTTTATTCCATAAATACACCTAATCTATCTATATTATGCTCCATAATACTATATACAAATAAATAAAATTGAAGTATCTGTTTGTAATGTCAAAATAATAGCTTTTTACTAAATGCATATTCTTATAACAAAACAAAAAAAAAATTGTTGTCTGTCTGTTTGTTCCGGTTAATCTCCGAACCGACTATACCGATTTTAACGGGACTGGACTTCACAAGCAGATGGCTGATGTGATAAGGAGTAACTTAGGGTACTTTTATTTTAGAAAAATAATTAGTAAAGAGACCCATTTGATTATTGTTTTCCGACATCCACGCGGATAAAGTCGCGGGCACAGCTACCTATTCAATAGTGAAAATAGAATAGAATAGTCCAGTAGTTGTTAATTAGGGTTTCTAGATCAGATCTCTGCTATTAGATCTCTGCTATCTGATCTAGAAGCCCCCAATTAATACTGATTATTTATTCAAACAATCATCATCTGCCCGGCTTAACGTGCTTTCCAAGGCACGGAGGGGTCTTGGTATGTAAAGATGGTCACCCATCCACAGATCAACCGCGGCAGTTATTACTTAGCCTCAAGTCCCAACATCTATTCAAACAATATATATTATTTATAATTTCTCTAAAATAAAAAACGTCACTGGATATTTCCAAATGAGAAAAAACTCTTTGCAAAATAACTTTAATTTCGGAAGTGGGTGGCAAACAACGAAAATGCGAACGCAACGATACCGACTTCCGAAATTAAAGTTGTTTTTGACTTTGTAGTGTCTTTTTTGGAAGTCGGTTGTTTTTTTTTTTTGCAAAAAAGTTTTGTACCTATAATTTCTATGGGAGCAATCTGAAAGTATATCCTTCCAAATAAAAAAAGAATTTAGCAAATCGGCTTATAAATAACGGAGTTCTGAGGTAACAAACATAAAAAAAATACAGTCGAATTGAGAACCTGCTCCTTTTTTGAAGTCGGTTAAAAACGATGAGGGGGTGTGAAGATGCAATGTTTTACTTGCCACGTTCTTCAAACGGATTGCTGATGACAGAAATATGAATTGATACAATAGGCAGGAATTGATAAGAAGCAATTGATAATTTTCTGAATCTGCCAAAAACTGAAAGAAAAATAAAGGAAGTGTAAGGTAAGAGAGTCTGCGTGGGCCGATGCCTGCCAGGGTCGCGCCAATTCGTCACAACGACGGAGACTGTGCTTTCCGCATCTTGTAGGTTCCTGCAACCTTTAGGTACTTACCGGTCCTCGGTACACTTTGCACTTTGGAGCCTCCATTAAAGTGTCTATCTACGCTGCGCCTTCCGGTAGGTACGCGGTCGCCATTCCAGAACTTTTCGGCGCCATCGGCTAAAAATGCCATACATTCCACTGCATCCGCAATGCCACGGCATCCGTTCTGTGAACAAAGTGTCCCACCCTCGGCCACAGCCATTTAATATCCTTATGATATATCTAGTCGCTTTTTATCATTCTCACAGTTGGTGATCGGGTGCATAGCTTACAAACCCTTGCCAACACTTTTTCAATAACCCTGTGCTGTACTATTCTTTATACTAATAATAAAGATGAAGAGTTTTATTTCTCTGAAACTAGTAACAGGATATGAAAAATCTTATTGCATTTGATAGCCCAATTATTGAGGAAGCTTATATTTATCATCACGCGGTGCTACGACCCTTAGGAGCTGAGCAAAATTGAAAAAAAAAACTCGGTAAGAACCCTACGCGAAAACGACGTAAGTAATACCGGGCGATGCGATGCGAGAAAGAAATTTCACGGGCAGAAATTTGTTATAATTATTATACCAAAACGTTTAGGTTAAACCACACTGCAAGTCGCTATTCCAGCACAGCAGTAATTAACTGCTTTTTCCTCATTGTTGGATAACCGCTCGCCTAGTTTTTTCCTCGATTTCAACTGAAATAACGAATAGGTATCAATTAAGCCAGTTGGTACCTACTTGTAGTTATAATTATGTAAAACAATGGTCATTGTTTATTTTGCAATGCTCTGTATTAGCAGGTATTCCGAGAGCCAGGGAGTTTTTTTTAATGGGATCGTTACTTTAATAATCATAATTGGTCACACCAACATTTTCAGTTTTTTTTTTTCTATTTTAATGTATATATATATTTTTTTTTAATTCATTGAGTCCGGTCGAAGTGGAGGTGCTTGGGGGAGGCCAATGTCCAGCAGTGGACGTCTCTCGGCTGAATAATGATGAGTCAGCAAAAAGTCGCAATGAATGTGCGCAATACCTAAGTAGGTATGGGTGGAGCTGTAGAACTATGGACAAGTGTTTTGACACTGCGTGAGTGATCTATCGCTGCCCGTTCGATGTGCACCGCGCACATAATGGTTTGAAAGCAACAAATGAAGTAATTTTAATGCTCCGTTGGTGTAATTGCTGTATGGCGTTCCAGCAGAAGATAGATAGATAAATCCTACTTAGGTAATATTATAAACGTGAAAGTTTGTATGGATGGATGGCTGTTTGTTACTCTTTCACGCAAAAACTACTGAACGGATTTGGATGAAATTTGGCACACAGATGGTTTATAATCAGGATTAACATATAGGATACGTTTTATCCCGATATTCCCACGGGATCGAAACTAAGGCTGCTTTTCCACCAGAGATATGCTATGCTACGTTGCTGTGGATGCGTTTGTTATCCACCAATCATATTCATTGCTCCACATAGCACAGCACTGGTGAAAACGGATTCAACTAGGTAAGCTATGTTTTTATACGGAAGGATGCGTGCTATGGATGGGAGCTATGGATGCGCGAGTGGTGTAGTTATGTGCAGAGCAGAGTACTCCCCGTTCTTTCCCTACTATCGATGCATCGCATTGCTCGAGTTGAGCATCTTCCTCGCACAGCTACCTCGCGGCGGCGCGTCTACATAGCACATCTTACTCGCTCCGCTACACAGCTTAGCATTAGTGGGAACGGTTGCACAGTTTTGTAGCTTAGCTTTCACATCCTCGCAGCATAGCTGCATAGCACATCTCTGGTGGAAAAGCAGCCTTATGCGGGTGTAACCGCGGGGCGCAGCTAGTAAATAATAAATACCTAATTGCGAGCAGTGGTGGCCCAGTGGTAAGCCCCGGCTTACGAGTCGTAGGTTCGAACCCAGACAGCCGTTTTACTTTGTGTAAAATTTCATCACCACTGCTCTCAAAAACGGTGAAGGAAAACATCGTCAGGAAACCGGCATGTCCTAGAACCATAAATACGAAGACATGTGAAACCTTCCAACCCGCACTGGGCCCGCGTGGTGGATTACAGCCCACTCCCTCTCGAAGAGAAGAGGCCTGTGTCCCAGCAGTGGGAATATTAAAGGCTGATATGTATGTATGTTATTATTTAAATAATATTATGTAACTGTTATAGTTAATTTTGAAATTTGAATTATGCATGATTTTCAGACAGATCAGATCTTTTTTTTATTTTGAATTTTAAATTTGTAATATTGAGCTAAATGCACACCATATTTGTACGCCTCCTGGCATAACATAGCGTTCTGTTTACCCAAACTCAAGATCTGTATTTCTTTACCTGTGTTAACAAATAAAAGTGATTTGGTTTGATTTGATTTGGTTATTTAATACCTAATATCGCTCTCAATAGGTCGATAGCTTAAGTTCATATTCAATATTTGGTCTCTTATCGTAACTTTCTTTCGTTATTAAGTATTGGTACGGCGACGCAACGGCACGGAAAAGTTGATGACGACATAGAAAACAATTGTAAAATGGAATGAGATGGATGGAAAAGCGCCCCGGGTACCTACCTGCCTACTACGAGTACCTAATCGAGGTCGTCGTCGCCATCTCCGTTAACTAAAAAACGCGTGCCTAAGCCGTTGTGCATACCTGGCAACTTTAATTGACGCAAACGTCAACACTGCTAACAGTTGTTAGTTGTAGCAAAGTCTACGTCTGCGCAGTGCCCCACATTCATACAATGTTGTCTCCATAAATAAGCCCAGATACGCACGGGCGTGTGTTTAGAAAGAAAGAAAGAAAAGAAAGAAAATCACACAAAACAAACAATAAAAAATAAATAAAAAAAAGATTAAGTAAAAAGTGATTAAGTCCGATGTAAGAAATTAGCAGGAAAGTGTGCCTCACGGCTGCGCCAAAAAGGCCCAGTTCAGCAGAAATGCCAGACAACTAGCGCCTGACGCTGGTTTTCAACTGGACCTGATGTGTGAGCCGTGTGAGGTGACGGATGTAAATCAGTTTTATACTGCAACGTGTTGGTGTTTTTTTCGCTCACTGTATTTTCAACGCACTGCTTAGCGCGGAAAGTTGAAAATCCAACAGTGTGTTTTTTGACGCACTGAAATGCGCTCTGTTAGATTCTCAATGCTCGGCTCAACACCGAGAGTTGAAAATCCAGCGCGCGATAAAATCCCGCCACGATATTTTTATGTCAGTGCGAACGTGGGCCTTACTTATAGCCACGCCGCCATCGTAGGTGCTGATCCAATTGCCATTAGAATAGAATAGAAAACTTTTATTTCAGACAGGAGTCCATAGCGTTAGTAACAATTTTACATAAACACATTACACATTTACATTTTTTTTTATTGCCTTTGCGTTCTCGGGTGGTGTAAAACGCTCATTTTCCTTGTACCTGCCAGTTCAGCCCGATTCAAACTTTATGGCAGCTCTGAAGTGTGTTTCAAATTCAAAATTCAAATTCAAATCATTTAATTTAACTAACAGGCACTTTTGAATTGTCAAAGGGTCGGTCAGTCAGAAAGATGAAGCTAGTTGCCCATTCCAAAGCGTAGGTACCTATGGAGAAGAACGGGCAAGAAACTCCATGGACACTCTTTTAACTCATAAAATTGTTACCTACAAAATATTTGATTACTTACATCATTCGTATTGAAATTAATCATGTGAGAACGATGTAGAAAGACGTGCACGTTAAAAGCGTCCGTTATAGAAAACATAAAAACAATTCAGAAATTATAACTTAAAATAAGCCGTGGCAGCTAAGAGATGACCAGTCCCTACGGTTATGTCTATAGTTGTGTCTTTCACCTATTTTATTGAATAGATTTAATTTTTTTCTTTTTCTTACGTACGTGATGTTTTCATAGATGTATTGACAAGGTACCGTCATGATGTTAATATCTTTAAACAGTTCCCTCAAAGAATCGCGCCTGCGAGGCCATATATTGCTCTGCTAGCTCTTTTCTGCAGAATAAAAATGGACTCGATATCTGCAGCCCATCCCCATAGTAAAATACCGTAAGGAATGATACTATGACGCATCTCATTGCGCAGTACCTAACCCCTCAGCTCGCTAGCAGGTGAATTTGTTACTGCGCAGCGACTCGCCTCCATGTTCCATTCCGACCCCCAATAAGGTTTTAATCGGGGTATACCTACAAATCTAACACAAAGCGAAATAGTAACAGGGTTTTTAGAATCAGAGAATCTCGGACTTCTTCGACTAGGTACCTACATCAAAATTGATAGAGGGCATTTTATTTGAAATCGGCATTAAGGTTTCGCACTACGTCCGATTTGAATCTGAAT
Source organism: Apamea epomidion (assembly GCA_947507525.1). NCBI lineage: Eukaryota > Metazoa > Arthropoda > Insecta > Lepidoptera > Noctuidae > Apamea > Apamea epomidion. The sequence continues at coordinate 6,917,819 of OX382234.1, forward strand.
TCAAGATCCGAGTTCAATCCGAATTGGGAATGTTCTAAATTTGGACGGAAAAAGTTCGGATGTAGTACGCAACCCGTCATACAAATAGTACTACCTATAGCTAGCGTCATTTCTCGGATTCGGATCTGACGTAGTTCGTAACGGCTCTTACGCGGCGTCCTACGTGTATGATTCAACGTGAACGAGATTGCGAAGCGATCCGATGCGGTGTACGCTAATTCAACGCGACGCGGTGGCGCGGCGGGTCTGTCCTACGTGCGCGCTAAGTCGCCGCTTCAGCCGCCCGCCGCCATTCAGTACCCTGCATTTTTTAAATAATTATTCTTGGTATATTCATTTTTGAAATTACAAATACTTAAGAAGTACAACAGAGGACTGCAACTAATATTTTATATTTAGATTTCTACTTGCACCATTTTTAGCTTTTATTGATTTTAATTTATTTCAAACAAGCCACCACATCGCAGGGTTCGCGCGAAAATATCAACCCAACTGCAGTGCGATTCTGTAACGATCTCACCGTGATAACTTAGGTGAAGTGAGCGTGTAGTGAGTTGTCATTCCAATTAATGCTATGGATTGACACTATTAACAGCTCACTTTACCTAAGTTTTCAAGGTGAGATTTTTACAGAATCGATCTGCTGATCGCGTCCGCTTCGCTTCGCACCGCACCCACGTGTGGTTGGTCACGTAGGCCAACGCAATAGAGTGTCATTGTTTTTTCCATTCGGGCCGCTTCGCTTCGCGATCGCGTTGAATCGTCTACGTAGAATACCGCGTAAGAAAGTAGGTATTACGTATTGCCAATTTATCACAAACGCTTTAAATATAATAATATATAAGTAGGTATTTATTAGCACACAATACAAGTTTGGCACATATTAAAATACACATAGTAGTCACTAGGGTAAGAACATAGAAATTAACAAATAGGAATAGTGTACAAGAGATGGGAAAAGTACAGTCAACACAGAATTTGAGCCCTGACTCCTAAACTAGGAAGATCCTGTATCTTAGGAGGTAGTGTCTTCGCATAAATTTTGGACGAGCAAATTATGAGCGTACTAGCAGGCTCGGATAGCCACAAACAAGATATAGACTATCAGGTAAGAAGAATATCATCATATGATCACCATTTCAGTCTGGATCACTTACCTACTGCTGGGTAAATGCCTCCTTCCGTTTCTGCGGCTGTATTTCCCAGCCTATCGCAGTCCACTGCTGGACGATGAGATAGGCCTCTTCCGAAGTACCCCACATCACCCTGCCACCCGACTTCCGCATCCAGTCTGTCCCAGCCACTCTAAAGGCTTATGCCGTAGTAAAATAACAAAGTAGGTAGGTACCTATAAGACATCAGTAAGTTTGTAGGAGGACCAGCTGGTCCTGGGCAGTTGCCCAGGGCATGTGCCCGCCCGTCTTCAAACGTGGAAGCAATTTTGAATATACAGGGTCAAATTAAATTAGCTAGCGAAACTCTGCAGACATGGTGGGTATTGATTGATCTTAACACGATAAAATTAAAAGATTCGATGTTTTTATTTATGGGTCAACAACCGCTGGTAGAGTGGTTACAACATGTGTCGATACTCGATACCTATCACGTCCGTGATGTTTACACCAAAAAAACAAATTTATTAAACTAATATGAAAAAAGAAAGAAAGAAGAAAAAAAACATCAAACTAATTTCTATCACCCACCACGTCTTTGGAGTTCCGCTAGCTAATTTAATTTGACCCTGTAGGTATGCCTAGTTCGTTACACAACATTCTAAGATAAAAATACACAAATACATAAATAGCTGTGTGGAACGTTGCGCCCACGTTTAGGTACTTCATCATTATCATTCTGGCGAAAGACGTCTCCTGCTGAACATAGGCCTCCTTCCCTCAAGCAGAAGGACCAATAAAAAATCCAACGATTAAAAAAAAAATCCGGCTCTGTCTAGGATTCCGATCAAATCGATTCTCCATTTTGCCTTATTTCAACTTAGTGAAAACTTTGCGGCGTTGTGCACTTTTTTTGTAATGGGTAAAAAAAATTAAACTCGCGTCTGGACACGTGACCTGATCGAAAATTCGTAAGACGGAGCTCGCGTCAGGACACGTGACCTGATCGAAAATTCGAAAGATGGAGAGAGTTTTTTGTGATGGGTAAAAAATTTTAAACTCGCGTCAGGACACGCGACCAGATCGAAAATTCGTAAGACGGAGCTCGCGTCAGGACACGTGACCTGATCGAAAATTCGTAAGACGGAGGGAGTTTTTTATGATGGGTAAAAAATGTTAAACTCGCGTCAGGACACGCGACCAGATCGAAAATTCGTAAGACGGAGCTCGCGTCAGGACACGTGACCTGATCGAAAATTCGTAAGACGGAGGGAGAGTACACCGCATTCCAAAATATCAAAAATGCACAACGTTAATATTCAAGTTTTCACTTCTGCCAGCACTCCCGGAGTGCAACCGGTTTTTTTAATCAAAATCTTATCAATCCTAGTTGGTTTTTTCAAAATCCTGGGACAATGCAATCCTATGATTACCACAACCAGATAGTCACAAGTCTGTCGACTCACACACTACTATCAAACTTACTTCAGACAAGGTTGCTCTTGTTTACAGCTAGAACGCCTTCCAAAATAGGGTGTTACAATATGTCCCCTCCAACGTTCAATGTCCGTACCAGAAGTGGGTGTATCACATTAGTCCTAAAACCGGCATTCAAACTCGCATGAACCCGAAATCAAACTCAATTCATGCTAGCTCATGGTCAGAGCAACTCGCGCAATTTTACACAATTATCCTCGTATGTTATCAACTTATCACATTAATAAAGTAACTTTTTCCCTATAGTCTCACAACGTATGGTAGATCTTGGTGCCACAGTGAAGCGGTGGGGTCTAAAGCAAGGCGCGCACGCCCGCGCTGGCGCAGGGCCACTCCCTGGGGCGGCCCGCAACGCACGCCCCGCCCCGCGCCCCGCCCCACGGCCCTTCGGCAAGGTACTGCTGAGTGAATGGGTTTCATAAGTTTGACGTGATTTTGAAGTTCTTAGTACACGTTAGGTTTTGAGGGATTCTGTGAAGGATATGTGAAAGGATTGTGGTGTTATTGCGTTAATGCCCCTAGCGTATTAGGGTTTTCGCGGGTAGTTAGAGAGTTCAAAAGGGCTTTGTGGTAACAAAAACCGTTTTCCTAAGGCTGCTTTAAAATTAATGTTACTCGTTTGTTTTGTTTCTTTGTTTTCGTTTAGTGCGTAAACTTTTCAGGTGTTACTAAAATGTTTTTTGTACGACGAAATCGTCAGCAGGTTTTTTAGCTTTCCAGCTTCTTCTATTTGCGGTAGCTTCATCCATTATTTTCTCTTGATCTCTAGTGGCGGGATTAGCTTTAGTTAAGGTATATTGACAATATATTGGAAGCTCGCGCTTCCAATATATTGTCGATGTGTTTTCTAGTATAAGTTTACTTTTTCTCACTTTCCATGCAATGATATAGCACCATCATTCACAATAACAGCAGGACTAATAGCTGCCACATACCTAGAAGATGGATTAATTGAGAAAATTGAGGGGAAAACGAACGTCAATTGCGTATTAAAACATTCACCACCCAACGGCGCAAAGAGCGTATATGCAGACTGCAAAAATATTGGTGACGAGGGAATCAGAGCCAATCATCATTATACGCTTGACTATAAGAGTTTCTCAAAACCGCCGCAGATTGGAAAAAGGTAATTGTTGCTATTATGGGGTAAGTTTACAGTCTTACCAACCAGATGTGGCTAAATGCAGTGTGTTGGTGTTACCTTCCGCTCATGGGAGGATGCATCTGCCCTTTGCCCACATTAGCCGCCTGACTACCTCCATGGGAATAGAAGGCGTGGCCTATTCTTTGAAGGAAGTAACACGACTTCTGTAGCGAGTTAAGCGTTAATGAGAACGGTATTTGTTTTGTGACTGATGTCTTTTGAAATATTTTGTGAAAAGTTGGTCTTGATTTTCGTCTTTTTTGGTTAGTTTGTTATGGCTTGCGTTTGTTGGGCTTAGGTAATATGCAAAGATGCGAAACTTTCAAATCGGAGTTTTTATTTTAGCAGTGGTCCTTAGGACCGGTCTTGGAGCTTCTAGCCCATTCTTCTCCATACGAAAACTATATTTTGGAAGGGGCGACTAGAATAAATTCTATTTTATTGTAATTTTTGACGTTCAAAACTGCCTTTTATATGCCTATTTGAAATATATGCTTTGACTATGACCGTCGTTCGGTCTTCGGTCGTCGTCTGGTCCGTCGTTGTTATCAAAGGTTGTAAGGGATTAATTTTATGGCTTTCACTCAGTGTAGTTTTTCTTTGTTGTAGGTAGGAGGTAGGAGGACCCCTTTTTGTTTTTCAATGGCGACGTAAGGCTCCGGTCCGAAATTTCCATTTGTGGTGTTCCGTTTAGTGGATTTACATGTACTTATAAGTTCTTAAATATAAAGCCGGCGTTTCCGAATGTTGAACCGCAATAACAATATAGGTGGAGAAGATCTGTGTTAGAATTTTTTTTTTGTTTTTAGATCGTAGAGAGAAGAATAGAAAATAATGTAAGTCGGGATGTTGGGAGTTGGGGACAATGACTAGAAACGTTATAGCTTGGAATGATTGATAGGCTAAAACAAGGTACTCAGCAGCATCGGGTTAGACTGGAAGCCGACCCCAACATAGTTGTGAAACGGCTATGATGATTGATAGGTTAACTTTAATTTTGGTGTATTCTCAATTAATTTGCCATGAGATCCGATTCAAAAATAGCAATTGGGATATTTTCACAGTGAAGTGGTTCATTCAGCATCTTCATCATTCAGCGGAACGACGTCCACTGCCAGGACTAACGGTACTGTGGCTCCTGCATCCAGCAGATTCCCGCGATCACCAGATCGCCAGTTCTCTTTGTGACAAATCTTCCGGCATTATGTCGATAACCTTGGTTCTCCTGTGTACCTTTCTACTCATTCGAGCCCTCCTTTGCTCTTTGGGTGATTTGTGTCTTTTAATCAGGTCCATTGTGGACGACCATCGCGTTTATTGCACCTATACCTACCTAGTATAATTTTCTTTCTTTCTAAGTAGGTAAGTCCAAGTTTCGTTGGAATTCTCTTCATGGAACAATTTTCATTTTTGTTTTCGCCAATGTGAAGAAACTTTACACTCTCGCAATCATAGGTGGCGCTGATTGTAGTATTCCGCATTTAGAATGTTGTGCGCTCTTTGTTAATTTTGTAGGTTTTAGACGGAGTGAGGTTTATTATTTTGTTTGTTTTATTTAGCCATCTTTTCTTTATTTTAGCTTTTCCCTTTTTAGTCCTTGTCTCCGCGATGCTTGTGTGTGTGTTGTTTGGCATGTGGTGTAGCTCTGCTAAGTATCTATTAGTTGTTAAAAGTGGAACTATGCAAAAAAGTCGAAATCATTTATTGACCAGAAACACGGTATCATAGGCCTGACTTACCGTACCGCCGTTACCGCCTGGCTTTAGGTACCGTTAAAGTTCAATTTTTTTTTTGTTTTTATTGCCAAAAACAAAAGCACATGAAGTATTTTCTACCTACTGGACACAATTTTCTAGAAGTAGGTGCCACTAAATGCCGTTATTACTGTGCCAGCTTATTCACAGTCTAAAAATAGCAGTCTAATTCAAAAACATCCATTGTCACCCATTAAAATTGTAACCACACAAAAGGAAAAATCAATATCTTCTAGCGTATATCTATAGACAGATAGATATAATACAAAAGAGCACAGACAATAAAAACATTAAAATCTTCCATTCCCTATTCAAAATTTCAAACCTACACACACACATTCGCAATATCCCCGGCCCTAATGCGAGAGCGAGACGTGGAGAAGGGGCGTGGGCGTGTCCATCCACAAGTGGTGAGACAGCAATACATCTCTTCGAGTTTATGCGATCCTGGTACCATGACGTCAGTTTTACCTGCGGGAGAAACGCGCCGGGCCGACGGGTGGCGTTGTCGTTTTGAATTTGAGATTAGTTTTATGAAATTTAAACATAAGAATGAATAAATTGTTCAAAGGTTACTAAAAAATGTTAAAAGTATTGGATAAGACACGATAGATAAAGATTTAATTTCAGAATTTTATCAAATAACGGTAAACACACAGTCACTCCCAAAGGCGAGTACGATAAGATGAATATTGTACGAAACTTGTCGTATTTGTGTAAAATTCGAATTCGAAAATATCATTCCAGACAAAAATAACTCAAGCTAACGCAAAAATAAAACAGAAATAGATGTTTATTCAAACAAATTAGATGAAGAAACTACAAATTCATCAAAAGACCGTCGAATGGGCCGCCGAGCTCAAGAATCTCTTCTCACTAATATTAACTTAACTACAATCCAATTCAGTTTGCTAACTTGGTGATAATATACTTCGGTTTACATGAGGTTCGATGCAATAGATTTTAATCATAATCACGATAAACGTATTTTAAAGTTTAGTCGACGAAAGTATTTCTTTGAAACGATCATGAATAGAATTGAAATATTCCAATTTCTTCACAACACGTTATATTTAAGGACACAGTTTTATTTGTAACGATACTATCTCTATTAGTATCGCTGAAAGGGTAACTGTTATAAATAACAGACTCGATAGAATTGCCGACAGCGCTATTAATAAGCAATTTATAGTTATAGCCTACCCTAGAAAATAGATAGACCTATTATAATATCTTGTTTATAATAATAACACTTGTACGCTTGTAGTTAAATATGAATGAATTAAGCATTTCGGTTGATAGTAAAATATTATTTTACATTTGTGTTTTTTCATATTTTCTGTTGAGTTGAGTCGAAATTTTCTTTTTTCTCGTTCTATTCCGAAGCTTGGCTTATAGGCTATGTTATCAATATCTGTATCAGTATTTCCCTCATTTCCACCATAATCCATATTGGGAAGAGAGTGGTTTTAGCTTACGTCGTAATGATTCGTTGCACTTTTGGACGTCCGTTTGGAATTGGCCTGGGAAAATTCAACGTGGAAGCTGTCTATGATTCAAGTGAACAATTATAAAAAAATATGGCTAAACTCCTTTAAAAGGTGAACGGAGTAAGAGTTGTATGTGCTATAGAATTTGTTTAACAAGAAAAGTATTAACAAGTTCTTTTTAAAATAGTAACTTGTCGTAGTCGACAAAAATCTACGAGGATACTCGCCGTCTGTGTATATCTTTGCCCGTCATTAATTTGTAGGCGTAGGTCCAGGTTTTCCATCATAAATAATTTTCCAGTATCTAGTTACACAGGTAAGCTATCTATCTGTCTATCTTAGCACTTCTCCTTAGTATTTGTGTAGTGCAAGTCTTGTTAATAGCCAGCACGCGTAGCTTGTCAACCGTGGAAACGGCAGAACGGAAGACACAATGACATATTGTAGAAATATTTGTACGGTGCGATGTCAAATTGTCGACTTAGCAAGTATAGAAAAAGATATATGTCTATTCTTCGTAGATATAGAATTATGCTACACGTTGAATCTTCTCTAAAATACTGATGTTTAGCCGTATAGGTAAGACTGCACAGCTTCAGAATAAGTAGGCAGTTGGCAAATGCTAGATTGGTGGTGAAGGACTTTTAAAAGACTGAACATTCTTCAACTAATAGCATAGTTAGTGAATCTTATGAAAACAAGCTAGATAGCGACAATGGCGACCGGTTTAAAAAACTGGTCCTTCCGTCCGAAAATCAGGTTGGTTTACTTGTAGACTCTTGTTGATGTTGTATATGTATAACTGGACGATGGACGGTGTTCAGCCGGTTTATTTTGTAGAATTCTCACTGTGAAAACTTAGGTAAAGTGAGCTTGAAGTGGTACTGGAGATAATATAATTGACAAGCTCACTTCATCTAAGTTTTTACTGTGGGATTTTTACAGATTAAGGTCGGCTGGAGTACCTAATTAGAGAAGTTGCCTATACATATTTTTGGCCCAGGTTTAGTATTTGGAGGCCATCAGCTATTCTTTTTTTTTATAGTCGAATGGACCTGGTCTTGACCTCGATCACGCTTGATGGAAAGCGATGGATAAGGTCAATGATGGAATGAGCGTGCCCAGAAGAGGCCTGTTCACTCTTGCTTTGAAGGCAGACGGGTTAAATATGGAAGGGAACATTGACGCTGGCAGTTCCACAGTTTAGCTACTATTTTTATTTTTTGTTTGGTTTTAAGTGTCTGCAATTCTGCTGCGTGGAAGAAGTTTTCCGTTCCAACGGCTACGGTTAGGTACCTAACTATTACTGTTTTTTTTTCAATCAGTAAAAAATAAGACATTACAGCTGTAAGTGGTGTTCATTGTATCATTTTCGAGTTTTTCTATAATGATTGTACCTTTATAATGGGCACTACCTATAATGTAATATAGTTTCTGGTCTGGTAAAAAATATTTATCCTTGCTAGCTATTGTTCTGTATAAAACTGTTTTTTTTTTCAGTAACAGGAAAGCAGAATCTGCGAATAGGAAATGAAAAGCAAATTATTGCGAACAGAGCTCGGTTGTCCTCAAACAATACTTATGAGCTATGAAAGAGCAGTAGAGCTGAATAAAGCATAACTAGTTTATTACAAGGAGATGAAAATAATAGAAACTACGTAGGTGTTTATCGCAATGCGGATATCACACCTAGAGAGTATATATGGTGCCTCACAAAGTAAGGTTGGCACACACGAGCAATTCGCCAATGCCGCGAACGCCACTCGACCAAAACAAACGTCACGTCAGTCATAAAATGCGTTTCTTACTCACAAAACGTGCTCGTGTTATCGTGTACATGAATTTATTAAGCAGTCAAGGTGACGATCGATGAGGTCGCGCCTGCGCTAAACGCGCCATACCACGTGGCTGTCAACAGATGGCAGTAGCTACCTCTGCGCATGCCTCATAATATTGAACGCACGCACACGGAGGCACCGTCCATCCATACACACAGGAACACTCTGACATAAATCATATGTTGTTCGCTCCTAACCATACGGCTTCAAATTACCTCTGCGGCGCGTAACGACGCAAGTGAAACCTGCTCCTGAATTCCCAAGCTTGTTATGACGGTTTTTAAGTCCAATTTTGATTGAGGTATGTTTCTTGGAGTAACAGAAGTGGACGAGTGAGCTAAATGTCTCACAGCGAGCAACCGTGGACGTCAATTACCGTATTTATCTGGTTGCCGTTTACGGGACGGCATACCGCTTGTGGATTCAACGAAGTAGTTCCACATTCCTGGTTTCTAGATTTTAGTGGCTTAACATGAGTTTAAATGGAATTGGTTGGAACGAGGAGTTTTTTATGTCCTAGTTCTATGTTGCTTTGATGTAATATCTTTGATAGCCCGCTTTTCCGTAATAAATAATCGTGTATCTATCTAAATATGTGTATAAAAAGGTAACATCGTACCATATTAGTAGAAAGTTTTCGTATTCATACAATATGTTTTATTGAATTCTGAGATTATACATTGGTAGACCGTGGATTATTTTAATTTTATAGGAACCAATTTAGTATTGGTTTCCGATAGACTCTTTTGAGGTAAATTGCTGCATTAAAACGATAATACAATGTGACATTTTGTGTCCGGTTATATATTTGCTGAACACAAATTGTCACAATAAGGATATAGCATAGATAGACGGCAGATTCACTATTTCTCTTTATTGTTATTGATCATGTCTATTTAGTTATATTTCGGAATGCAGACAAATAGGTAAAGGCAACGGATGAAATCGGAAGAATATTTCTAAGTAAAGATGGAAGTGAAATAATCATGAATTTAACAAAACAAGAAGAAGGTGCAATAGCAGTCAAATCAATAACAAAATATATTGCTCATAAAAAGCAAAATCCGACTCATCCGAAATAAGGTACGACTTACCATACAGTGGCCGTTCACGACGTTATCCATCAAATCTAGACAATGAGACAATAGAAGAAAACTACAAACAAAAATACTACTAGCATGGAAATAAAACATAAAAACTTTGCATTCCAAACCTCATAAAGAAATACTTACTGAAACAAAAATAAATACACAGTCAGCCATGAATGTGAACCAGGAACTGCGAAATGGCAGTCACCAACAAAACTCCAAACTTAATGGCTATGGGAAGTCTGCAAAGTTCTACGAGCGAACAATTTATGTGTTGGCTATGCCAAGTTTGTCCGTGACAAAGTTGAAGCATTAATATAGAGGCTTGAAAGTATTTTGCATTTTCATTGCACGAATGAAATTTTCATTAAATTGTCGTCTTTGAATTTTAAAGTGTTCTTTCTAAACAGTTACAAAGTGATTGTTTTCGTTGGTTATGGAGGGCGATTTGTATCTGAAAGACCGTTTGAAAAGTGAATTTGGATTTCATAAATATTTAAAACACAAAAAAAAACAAAAAATAAATAAAAATAAGTAAATAAGTAAACAATAAATACCAAACAAAAGAAGAGCAAAAAAGATCACCCATAAAAACCCAAATACAAAAATAACGACCAAAACGTAGGTGTGTGTGTCCCTTATTGTAAGTCAATAAGCCTTCGGAAGCCAAACGCTTCGAAGAAAAATTTTCAAAAAAAAGATAAAAGATTCACAAAAATAGTTGGCGTCCCCGATCTGTGCAACAAAACCAATACTTAATACAGTTCAAAAGAAAAATTAAACCCAGAAATTAAATGATGACGACAACGATAAAACAAACTTTAATTAAAATTGTTCAACTTTCGAAGAAGTTAATGAGATCAGCGCGTTAAATGCTCAATCGGAACTGGTGACAAGTACCAGAGCGACATAACGCACTAGGAAGTTCGACGCGAGGCCGACGGAAGCCGGGAAATGTCTCTCCAATATTGCTGCCAAGCGCACATACGATAAAACTGTAGATAGTCGAGTTCATTCCACAAAGTTATCTGTTGTCGCTACAAAACAAATAAGTGTTGAACAAAATGGATTTTTATTTTCGAATTCACTTTTTGTTGGAAACCTTTTTCCAATATCAAAATTTTATGAGTTTTCAATTATATCTCTAGAGATTTGCGCGATGCATTTCTTTAAATTCATTGTTTGTTTCTGTTTGAAGGTTTTTTATAGCTGTAGATATTAAACTGCTATTGTTTACTGTATGAACAATGAAGTAATATTTTAGGTACGTGGCCCACGCAATTTATATTTTTACCTACCAACCGATTAGTCATATATTTTGAAGTTCTTGGAATCCAGTGAAATTGCAGAGAGGGGGATCGGCAGCGTGTGGGCGGTGTACCATTATTGTGAATGGGAGGCGTTAATTTATTATCATGGCATTTAGCTTTATTTATAACGAATCATTTTGATTACTGATTCGCACTTGTTATACCTAACGATATATGTAAGGGTTCCTATGTGTTTCATTTAGCAATTAAGTCAGCGATACTTAGTTGGTATTCTGTTTTTCAATTGTTTGTAGGTAGTATATTCTATACTAGCCTGAACATCCAACTGCTGGGCTAAGGCCTCTTTCGTCAATTTCCAAATGCTTAGCAGAATTGTTCAATCAAGCTAACAATCACATCAGGTTTAACAGAAAAGTTTCTTCAGTTAAGTACGAACAAGTCGTCAATGAAAGATTAGAATTCACGCAACTTTCCGATATAAAGGAAGTTGCTATAGACCCTTTCGATACACCATATTATTATTTCAACATCCTGCGTAAAAACTTTATTAAGCCTTCAAAACTCTTCTAATCCCACATTATCAAAAGTTTTTGTCGCCGAAGCAAACAAACTTTCAACATCTGCCGTTTTCTCAGGAGCGTGCCAAGTCCCCCTGATCGCCTTTGAAGGTACAAAGGAACCATGCGGTGCAGAGAAGAGGACCAAAATATAGAAATTAGAGGGAGAGTGAAAGAGAGAGGTAGAGGACCGGAACATTACACAAACGCGTCTCGGTTGACGGGTCCCGAACAAAATGAATGGCTGCGGCAGCGGATTAAAATGCGCCGTAACATTGGAATGAATGAAAATAATAAAAAAGCTGTAATTGCGTAACACGAGGCTAGTGGGAAGTTGAATGATGATACGGTCAACATGGATGCAGCTTGTGTTTGGGAACCTTGCAAAATGCCGGTCATTGTTATATAAAGCGTTAATTTAGACGCTGTTTACATCATTAGCACGTCTTTCTTACCCGGAAACTTAAAAAAAGGCGTCCCTAGTGTATACTTGTAATAAAACCCTTACAAATTCGTGTTTATTTTCTCATCTATATTGCAAAATAAAATGCAATTAAGGAGAAAGCAGCTATTAATGTTTTGCGCCACGAATAAGTAAAACTGTCTATTTGAGCAACCCTTTAAAAACAACAACAATAACAGCAACATTTAAACGAATCTTATTTCCTTAAGTATAACGGATTTGACGTGCATTGAATTCTAAAGAAGAAAAGAATTGAAAAATAAAGGAATAAACATGACAAAAACATTTTTATTGACATTAAAACCAGAACAAGCTAAGAGGGGGCCAAAACATTCCAATATGTATCACTAAAAGCTGTACATTGAACTAAAATCAATAGTTAATTATGCAAAGCACGAGACCGCTAAATAGGTATAATATACTGAATTAGAAGGGGCATCCTCTAATTAAAAAGATATGGTAAAGCTTAGTGAAGTTATTAAAATAACTTCGGTATATGGAATGTAATATTAGATCCAAAATTCCGAATATTATGATCTGTCCATCTACATTTATCGTGCGACATTCCAACAGGTACCTCCAGAATACCAAATACCGGGCCTTAAAAGCATATTCAATTTGAACCCGTCATTAGTTACAAAACAGGACCGATATAATCTATTCGATACATTCCAATACAAATTTTATTGGAATGTATCCAGTTCATCGTTTTCCTGACAGAAATTAGCGGATATATTGCAAACAGTGTGGCTATGTTTCTAGACGATGCGGAAGTGATGAGTTCCTGTTCGGCACTTCCCAGTTATTGGACAAAAAACTATCTTCCGCATGCTGGAATCATCAATCAGTTTCGAGAGCCATTCACATGAACATGCAGACGCTATCGCCGTCGACGGAAACGTCATAAACGACTCCAAGATCATCTTAAAGACAATGCTTTCTTGCTTCCTTGCTTTTGCTTGCTTGCGTGCTTGAATATTCCTTTTTTACTGCTTGTATTTCCTGAGCGTGTACCAAATATAATCTTATTCTGTCTTTTTTTTCTATCTTTTCTTTTCTTCAACTTTACTAGGAACCACCTCTCCTGACTCCGCAACTGAACATATCAAATTATGTTGTTTTTGTTGACAACGAATATTTATCTAGAATATGTTTGCGATACAGTCATGTTGTTTTCCAACTTCCACAGCGATGGAGTCGTTGCCCGGAATCCTATCGATTAATTGTTCTGCAACAGGAGAATACTGGTGGGAGCAATGATGTCCAACTGGTAACAAACAGCCGCGACTTACAAATTGTAGGTAGGTTCGAACACAGACAGGCGCTTTACTTTGTGTAAATTATTTCATCACCACCGCTCTCAAAACGACGAAGGTAAGCATCGTGAGGAAACCGTCATGTTCTAGAAACCAAAATTCGAAAATTGTGACATCTACCAACACACTGGGCCCGCGTGGTGGATTACGGCCCACTCCCGTCCCGTTCACAGATAGGAGGCCTGAGTCCCAGCATTGGGAACGTTATAGGCTGATAAATTTATTTATATTAGGTAAAGTCGGTAGCAAGGTATCATGCTCATGGGACACAATTATAAATTGGACAAAGTACTAAGATTCTGTTTAGCTAAGCTATCTACTACTGTTGTACGGCTAGGCAGACAGGCTCTATAGAAATATAATGCCGGAAGCAGATAAGTATCAACTTCCTGTTTCATAGTTACGTAGGTAATCCTACGCGATATCATAACAAGCTGTGTTAGGCGAGAGCACAATTGTAAAAAAAAATATATATACACATTATGGAATGCAATAAAGTATTGAGTATTGAGTATTGAAAATGTGTAAAATTTTTCATAGATAAGAATAGCTAAAAAGGTGTCGTGTAGTTTAAGATCAAGTTGTTAGGAGATTAGCGACTTGATTGAAAAAACCACGTCAATATTCGCACGAAATGCAATATGCAGGAATTTTTATGCAAATAATTTTTGTTTATTACAGATTTTTTATATGTTCCTGTTTATTATATTTTTAGCCTATGGGCCTTGCCCAACATTCTTCTTCTTCGCGTATCAATGGGAAAAAGTTCAAATATCTTTGGCCCAAAATTAAGGTGAGCGAACTCCACTCACTGACGCAGTCATGGAGAAACGTAATTGCCATACCGAGAAAAGCTAGGAAAAGGTCCTCCTACACCCACACCGATGACGTTGTTTATATGCCGTGATGTGAACAGCAGACATACTCATGTGGGAAGCGTGTGTACAGATTTCAACTCGCTATCATAAAGTTCTCACGTTTCATAAAATAGTATTTGATGTCTTTCAACTCGTGATATTGTCTCGAGAGAAGATGCTATTGCAAATTAATGATCAAATCATAGATCGTTACGAAAAACACAAAAACCGGAGGCACGTCCGTTATTATATTTACGCCACTTGAACTTTTCCGCAGCCGCAGCAGCAGCTGATTAAATAATATGAGATTTTATCGTGTTACTGAGATATATAGAGATTACACTTAAGCAGAAGGAAGCAAACAATTTGGGTTTATTGATTACTCGCTGTTACCCGCGACTTCGTCTGCGATCCATTGAACCGTTTTAGCGTGAAAGCGAACAAACAAACAAACCTACCTACTTTCGCATTTATAAGGATTGTCAGATTGAGCAAATTTTGTAATTTAAGGAACGAAAGTGTGTGCTTTCGTTTCGTTCGTGTTTGGGGTTGTGATAGCTGAATTTAAAAAGTCAGTTCTGAACTTCTGTTTAATACTGTATGCTATTACGCTACTATGTGTATCGAGGGCCATCCAATAACCATTACTTGGAGAGTTGGGCAATTGCAATACAAGACCAGCGGGGAATTCTCCGCACCAATCGATGACATTAGAAGAATAAAAAACGCTACAAAACTAAAACACTTGACAAACAAAATTCAAAGTAGCTAAACCTATTCAGACATAAAAGATTTTGTTTTATAGATCCTTTCGGTTTATCGTGTGTAATAAATAATATCCGAAACATGTGTCTACATACCGCACTCACATATGCTCCCGAAGTCCCAACGTTCATTAAAAAGATATTACGCTGAAGAATTGAAACGTAAGCGCTTTATAATACCCATCTTGGATTTATATTAAAGCTTAAACTCAATATTTTGAGTGGTCCTTGGAGACGGGAATATTATTAATATCGTCCGTGTGAGGAGTCTTTATCAAAACAGCTACTGTTCTGTTCTTAAACTCATATCTATCAGCACTTTGTTGGAGCTCACCAAACATGGCTTGCGTCACATTTTAAGTGTCTGCTAAATATTTATGGCGTTAGCGACAGCCGGGCGCAATTAGCATGTCTACCTATCTGTCATCGCAGGTCCTCGCAGGAAGAGCATGTCTCCACCGCCGCGCCACTCATGCGCTCCTGGTGTTTAACTCGAGTGCCTGTTGAAATGAATGACGGATTCAGAACATAATTCACGGCGCATTCTTTGTAAATTAAATTGAATGAGCGCTCGTTTAGTTCGCAGAATGTTGTAGTTAAGGAGAATAATAACTCTTCATGGTTTATGATTTCCTGATCGTGCAACGCTAATTTTGTTTCTGCTAGTAAAATGATTCGCGTAAACAACTCCGTTTCTAACTGTACTTCTAACTAATATTAACTTCTGCTAAGTGGTTTATTTACCAAGTAGCAAATCGATTCTGTGAATTTATTTGATACAGTAATTTTATCATTAAGAGCGGTGTCTGAAAGACTTAACATTGTTAAGAGCATACGTAAAAAGATAGAAACGCAGGATACTAAAGCGACTAAAACTGCATCATGTCCAATGAAACGTGTCCAATAATAAAATCCAATCTCTGTATGATTGTATGTACTTTTACCGTGCGGGCTAATGGTGCCGTGTCGGGTCGACGGCCGTGCGATAAGGACCGACATATCAAATTCAATGCGTCAGAGCGAGAGAGCAAGACGAGAAGTGCTGGCAAATACGGTCGTAAAGTAAAACACGGTTTGTGCTTTTTGTTCGATTTAAGTTAGAAGTTGCTTGGAGCACGAGTGTAGGCCAAAAATTAGTGAGAACAATTTCTGTACAAATAAGTGCTGTTAGCATTATCGATTACCAGGAGAACGAAAAGTTAGAGAAAAAAGGAAAAAATTGGGTCTTTATTCCTTGTGTCTCAGCGTTCCCCCGGCTTGCCATCGATAAATTGCTTGTTGTTAATGCTGGGAGAATTTCGTACTTAACAGAATCGTGACCGTTTTAGAAGGTAAGTAATTGAGGATTGGCTGAATTCAAAGAAGTAGACGTCTATCTATTGAGATATTGATAGAGGATACTGAGTGAACAAAAAATGAAACTCTTCCCAAAGATTGGCATCACTCCAAGCAAGACATTCCTTACATGAAATTGTAAAATCATGTAGTACCCTGGCTCGTTGGTGGCCGCAAGCGCTACTGCTGAACATGAGGTCCAGGGTTCAATTAACGGGTCGGGCAAAGCGATACTTAATCGGTTTTCCAACATCTGGAACTCCTCAGTAGCAGCTCGGAGTGTGGATTTCTGCCTGGTTGATGGCAATAAACTCATCCCTATTACATGGGACTTAAACATAACTGGCGAAATGTGGGTGTACTATAGATGCACTTCTGCCTAACCCTTCAGGAACATAGGTGTGATGTTATGTTATGTAATAGGTACCTACATCGTATACCTACATACCCATTGTCCGATAACACACAAAAGATCCTTTTCATCCAAATAACTCAGCCTATCCCTAGAGCAGAAGTGGATTTGGTCCTTGATCCGGCTCGGACTCGAAGACCATTCGGGAATTTTGTAACGGCCAGTGGACTGTATCATGACAGTCGGGTTTCACAACGTCAACTTCAAGGCGTTCGTGTTGCGCGTTCCGAATTGTTATCTGCCCGTCGTCACGGAAGAAGTCTTTTGGCCGCAGGACGTGGTGCTCCGTCGCTTCCGCGGACAAGTACAAGGACAAGCTAGTGAAGTGCTACTAACAATGTTAAGCTATATTATTAACACAAACTTTGTTTTATACTTTATATATTATGTTAGTTTGTAAGGTGGGTTTCGTATTACCCAGTAACTGGGTTGTGGAGGTCAGATAGGCAGTCGCTCCTTGTAAAACACTGGTATTGTTATTAAATAAAAATATCTTATGACTTATTCAGCTGCATCCGGTTAGACTGGAAGCCGACCCCAGCATAGTTGGGAAAAGGGAGATGATGATGCTGACTTTGTAATCTCTATGGGCTATATTGTAGCCTGAAATAAATGTTTTTTTTTTATTTATACCGTTATAGAGAATCCGTCTACAATGTTGTCCTAAATGTCTAATTAATAAAGTCCATGGCCCTCATACAACAATAAACAAAAACAATAATATCCCAAGGTCCCAATAAACAGAATAGTTTCTTCCGGGACATAAAAAAAAACAGTAAAATCGCGTGTTTCTCGTCTTAATGAGAGAATCTATCGGATGGCGTGTGAAGATATCTCGTTGCAGGAACAAGAAGTATGTTAATTAGATCATTATAATGTAGGCATATCTCAGACAATATAATTGTCTGAATAAATACTGTAGTAATTATGAATTTGTGTAACTGATCCGTGTATGTAATTGGATGTAGGTAAGCGTAATACCTACATCGCTTACTTACGAGTAGATATTTGTAACAGCAGTATAGTAGGTAACTAAGGGACTAGACGATGATCATCATCATAATCAACCTGGTATCGTTTATTGCTAAACGAGCTGCGCCCTGCGGTTTCACCCGCATAAGTTTCGACCCCGTAGGAATATCGAGATAAAAAGTATTCTATGTGTTAATCCTGGTTATAGACCATATGTGTGCCAAGCTTTAACCAAATCTGTTCAGTAGTTTTGGCGTGGAAGAGTAACAAACATCCATCCATCCATCCATAACAATTTTCGCGTTTATAATATTAGTAGAATTGCATTACTTAGCATCCCATCGCCACGGCTTTTAAAACCGTTAACCTTCCCAATTCCCACAGTGCCCTCAAACCCAAAGCCTGTACTAGATACTTACTTACCTGCAGGCTCTTTTGAATTGTTAACGAGTCGGTTAGTGACAAAGATGAATCTAGTTTTATCTGAGTCAGGGTTTTTTTTCTTACTAGACAAAACACTGGCAAACACAAACCTGAAAATCCAGCCTATCGTAGCGTAGTCGACTGCTGAACATATTTTTATATAAAAAAAGTAGTTTAATGCAAGTAACAAGACTCATATAAAAACAGATACATAAAAGGATACAGACAGGATAACAAGCACAGACAAAAACGAAGACACACACAAAGTATCAATATGTCTGCTGCAGCATTGCCGGATATAAGGACAATCCAGTCTGTTGGCCATCATCCATCGATATGCCTCTTCCAAGTGGCTCCCTAGCACTCAGTTCTCTGCCTTCCGTCTGTCTCCCAGCTCGGTCAACTGACGATACTCGTATAAAAAGGCTAGTTTTAGATCGTCAGCTCATCTTTCGCTACAGTTTCAGATAGAGTAACAAAAACTCATCTACTACGTAAATTAAAGATCCTAGGAAACACGTCCATAAGTAACCAATTTTCCTTAAAAACTTTTCTAAGTAATACAACTCTTACCATAAAAGGGCCATTAAATGTCCTGCCCGACCTACCCTAATGGCTTTAATAAGTAAACAGTGGGTTGGGCGGAACGATGCCTACCGTATCCCGGTATACCCACCGCGGACAGAGGTTGTTGAGGCGCTATTTTCCTGTTACCCCGTAAAGGTGAGACGGGTTGAATTCCAATGAATATTGTATTAGAATGAAGGAAGATGGAAGATTTTAAGAAAACATATCGGGAAATATAAGCGGTAAGTGGGTCTGTAAGACCTTCTACTTCTTAGCGTGTTGATGGCAATCTCTATGTCGCAGGCAACTGGTTTAATAAGTCGTTTATTTAACCGCCTAGCCTTTTAACTAAACGGCGGCCGTTCATCTAACGGCCTGCATGATATTCAAGAAATTATAGTTTAGGTTGGAACTGTAACCAATCACGTGCGAGCCGAATTGGTCGCAGTAAGTAAGCCAGGGCACCCCAACCAAATGGGTTAGGTTGGAACTGTGATCCACCGCGTGTGAGCCGAGAGAGCGAAGCGAGGCGAGCTCTACTTCCAAAGGCCAGGCGGTTGACTAAACGGCTAATTTAACCAGTTCGCTGCGACATATATACAGTCAGCCCAGATTTACCTACGAGCTTGACACTTGTCCATCAACTCCTGTAGCGTGCAGACAACAGGACACGCTGGACACGATATTAAGTGCAAGATCATAAGAAATACTTACTTATAGCTCATTGTGAGACAAAATATCTATATCTACTTTCATGATCCACTTCTGAGCAGTCCAGTGCTGGACATAGGCCCCTCCTATTGCACGCTATTCAACTCGATTTTCGGCAACTCTCATCCAGTTGCTACCAGCCACCCTGCGAAGATCATCACAGGCCGACTTTAATGATAACTAGCTGAATGATTTCATGATTATTTTTATGAAATAACGATTTGTTCTGTCCCCCTGCTTGGCAAAGGCCTACTCTCTCTGTCCAGAGCTGCAACAATGAAAATATGAAGTTTATTTTTATAACATGCAACGAAAAAAAAACTTTAATTTCATGAAATTCAGCTAACAAAATGTGAGTCTCGCCAACAAGAGGCCTGAAAAAATTATCAAATTAAAGTCAGACTTCATTAATGTTGAAATTCAAACAAAAAGCCTTTTAATATTTACTTACATTTCTATGCAAGCACGTTTGAGTGTTGAAGCAGCTCTCAGACAGAATTCGCAGTCGAATTAAGTACTTATTTATCGAATGTTCCTCTTATTTTATGAGTAGGTAAGCCTATTAAAATATTATTAATTTCTTCTCAGAATATTGAATTGAATTTGTAATGAAACAAATCTTCGCCTGAGACTATTTCTCAGACGAAGATTTGTTTCATTACAAATTCATTTCAAGCGATCTATTGAAGGTTTGTGTGGAGAACGTCTAGTGTTCTCAATGGAACTAAGTATAAAGCACGCCAAGAAAAAAAAACTCGAAATATAATTAATAATTTAAAAAAAACCATTATTAAGTAATTAATTCAGACAGCGAAAAATCAGAAGGCACCCCACTGCGCTATACCTGTTTTTTTTTTAAGCAAGCATTACAGTTTATCTATCTTCCTCATGAACAGAAGTACACTGTTGGACACACTGAGGCCTCCCCAATTGTACGCCATATACCTCGACAGTCGTCCTGAATCCAACCACCCTGCAACGATCGTCGCTCCACATAACCTGAGGTCCTGAGGGAGTCCTGTCTTACGCTTGCTGATTCACGGGCTTCACTCAAGGTCACACCTATTGGTTCTAAGGCTAATATGGTCGGACCATTGCTACTCCAGCTTACTTATTCTGTGAGTTATGACCACCACACTTAATTGTTGTCGGACTACGGAAATCAAATAAAGCGGAGAGCTATGTCGGATTCAACCAACTTTTAAACCACAAAATGACCGTCCTCAGTACCTATAAGCTACAATATTAGGGGTTAAAGTATGAAATTGCCGATTTGTACTGAAAAATAGAAATTAGATTTTTTTTAATTTAACATATTTATTTAATCAAAATAATTACCATTATTATCTATACATTGCTGCCAGATGGCAGCAATGTATAGATAATAATAAGACCTTCCTATTAGATAATAGGAAGGTCTTTTATGCCTTTGCGATAGAACTCTCGTGATCTAGATTCGACAAACTGTGTGAAAGCATTTTGTACTGCCTTCTGAGAAGAAAACTTTTTATCACGTAGAAAATTGTCCAAATCACGAAAAAAATGGTAGCCCGTTGGAGCAAGGTCTGGCGAATACGGAGGGTGACGAATGGTTTCTAATTGCAGTTCCTGTAGAGTTAAAACGGTTTCTCGTGCTGTGTGAGGTCTCGCGTTATCATGGAGCAATAATGGTGAAGATCGATTCACGAGTCGGGGCTGTTTCACTGCTAGTTTTGCTATCATTGTTCGGTGCGTTCATTAGCAGTCCCCTCTCCAAACGCAACATTGATATTGCGAGCGGTTTCTGCCGCGTTAGTTCCGCGTCGGAACTCGTATTCAAAATAACTCGAATTTTCGAATCCATCTTTCTTGTCTAAGCTGAATAAAAAAAAACAACTGAAAGTCGATAATCGAATGTTGCACATTTTTTTAAAGAAGAACTTCATAGGTACCATGTGAAAAAAGTTTCACTCAAAAATCTCAAACCATGAAGGTTCTATGTCAATTCGAAGTACCTATTACAATAAAACGGCAATTTCATACTTTAACCCCTATTATTTGGGATATCCATCATGTACGACATCAGGTAGGTAGGTAAACAAATCTTAAACTAACCGTACGCTATTATTTACACGCGCACGTCAAATAATACAAGGCAATTAGGGGTCAGTAAACGTAGGTACGAACCCTTCTCACCTGCGCGTGACATGAGCGGAATGATTAATTTGGGAACTTTTCGATTCCTGGCATTTGTTTGGAACTCATTATAACTGCGAAATGGATTTAAATGTGTTATCAAAGTAGCAAAAGTCGTAGTAGGGTATTTTTGTGTAATAGTGGTGGTAGACGTTCAGATTTACCCACCATAATAGTGTCCGTAGAGTTTCTTGCCCGTACTTCTCCATTGGAACCTACTAAGCTTTGGAATGGTCCAAAGCTTAGTTTTAGTACCAATGGAGAAGCTAGTTGCACATGCAACTAGCTCCATTTTTCGACCCCTTGACAATTCAAAAGTAATTGGTTTATTTGAAATAAATGCTTCGAGTTTGAGTTGAGTTAAGTTTATACGCTAGGGTAAGATACAAAGGGATGGAACACAAGATATAATAGGTAAAAAGATATCAATATAATTAAGTCACATGTGTATAACCTATGTAATTCCTAGATACTATAGAAGAGATGAGAGAGACAGGAGAAACGGTAGGCGATCCCTAAATCCTCTGACAGATTACGGGCTACATGTGAGTCCCCCACTACCGTGTCAATCCCGAGATTTGCATAGAAGACGAGTCTGTTTACTACGGTGGCATTCAGACTTTGTCTGAAGGTAAATTGTGTTGTCAAGCAATTAAGACGAGTCCCAGCTTTTAATTTTGGTAGACTAACTTCATTGGAATTTTGAAGATGAAGATTTCTGACAACTTTTTTATGAAGTAAGTATCTAAGGTAAGGTTTTAAAAATTACATCGAAACTAAACACTGTACAATATCCATTAGTAGCTTGTATGTCATCAAAAATACAAAGTAATTGACATTCAACCCTAAATTACCGAAATATAGGGGTAGAATCAAGGAAGAGGGGCCACCAAGTTGACACCGATTGAACTTTGTACCAAAAAACTGTGATTGACGAACAATTGAAACTACCAGTCGTTATTCGTAGGCAAGTGACGGAAATAATTTGGGACGGCTCGTTCGGGCTATACTGTTATTATAAACTGTGATATAGCTGTGTTGCATATAGAGGGAATTTAGGGAATGTTATGTAGGTTAGGCATGTCGTTTGGTGTCTACCCTAATTGCGTAATACACTATCAATCTGAATAATTTTGAAGGATATTGCTAATCCATTGCTTCTTACGGTCGAAAATTTTGTCTCCTCCACAACGTAAATAACGCAATGAACTGTCAAAATGAAAGCAATTGCTACTGATAGTGTGTTACGCAATCATCCCGCAGGGGTATATAATAGGCTTTTTTCCTAAAAAATTCTAATTAGTCCGTCAGTTAGATTATCAAAAAATATTGAACCCGTATTTTTTCTTTTGTCAATTATATTAAAAAATGATGAAGATATCGCCCGTTAAAGTTCCGCGTGACGTCACTTGCTTGCGACACTTTTGCAAGCAAGTGACGTCACGACCCCCCACTCCCAAATTTTGACGCGCTTTATCTTTGTCATTTTTTGTTTGATTGACAAAAGAAAAAATACGTGTCCATTATTTTTCGATAATTTAACTGACGGACTAAATATAATTGTTATTTTTTTACCCAGGCAGTTCTACCCTATTGCGTAGGTTTGACTCGAAAATGATATGATGGTCTTCAAATGAATATACGTAAGAACAAATTACCAGTGGCGTAGCTAATCCTAAAGGGGCCCTGTATGAAAATGTGTTGGGGGGCCCTTTTACCCGAGTACAGCGAAACTCAAAAGGAGGGTATTGTTCTTTTTAGAAAATAGCATCCTGAGTAAGGTTGAGCTGTCATTGTGGCCTTACAAAGAGAATACAAAAGCAAACTCGAAAATTGGTTTCCTCTGGAGTTGTCATTGATCACAATGGAAACTTAAGCAACGAATACCGGCTTACGAATTGTTTGCTAAGAGAATGTATGAGCGAGTGAAGGGAGTTAGAAAGTTGGAACATCCTGACTCTGGTAGGCTAGAATTAAGAAATGCAAGAGCTTGAGATTTTCATATTTTCATTAGGTACCTACCGCAGTCGCTACTTGTATTAATTCACTGGTATTCATCTGCACCCGGTTGGACTGGTGGGCCGATCCCAGCATAATTGACAAAAAGAAAGAAGAAAGAAAGAAGAAAAGAAAGAAAATACATTTATTTGGCACAAACTAAAAGACACACAATACACCAGATACATACATCAGACAAAACAAACAATAAGATTAAAAAATAAATAAAAGATTAAATGCAAGAAAATTATCAGGAAAGTGTGCCTCACGGCTGCGCCAAATAGGCCCAGTTCAGCAAAAATGCCAGACAACTAGTGCCTGACGCTGGTTTTCAACTGGACCTGATGTGTGAGGTGACGGATGTAAATCAGTTTTATACTGCAACGTGACGTGTGTGCATACACACGAAAGCTAGGCAGATGGATTGAACATTAGCTTCCTATCTATTTATACATTACGACCCTCTAATCAATAAGAATTATAGGTTTTGGATATAAGTATTTTACGATTTTTTGCTGACACACGTGGGCCCCTGTAACTTGTGGGCCCCGTATCATTGGTATAATACGGCGTATTCTTCGTATTTTGTGTTCATTTCTTCTATTTTGTTACGTTTCCTCCTTTTTTAACTTATTCATAATTGCAGCCCGGAAATCACCACATTTTTCTGCCATACTTCCCGGTTTCATGCGTCCCTCGTCCAGGTGTTTTTGCGATTTTAAAGATATCATCAACCCATCGCGCTTTCTTAACATAACTATTATCGCAGTAGGTACGACAGAATCATCACGAACATTTAGCCACAATCCCCTATTAGGATAAAAGCACAATACCTATTTGTGTGCAATGGCTTGAAAGGGTGGTAGGAAACGGCGCGTGTTTTTTCTAGAGGGTGTGTCGTCCGTGCGATGCGATTTATTTCGAGTGTCCGACGGGCGACCGTCGTAGTGTCTACAAAGCTATCTATGGGGTTTATTTCGATGCTTTGTCCGCCCGGTCTGTATCCTTTTATTGCATTGATTTCGGGGTGTGAATTAGGGTACATTGTTGTGAATGGGATGTTTTTCTTCATGAATAATTTATGAAGAAAAACATCTCTGTCGGTTTTGATACAGGTAATTTTATTTTTATGATAATTGAGCCAATTAGAATATTAGTAAAAAAAAGATTAAACTTAAAAAATCACATACCTTCAACTAATTATTAATTTCGGCCATAAAGTTTAATCAGCACTCTCCACAAAATTAATATTTCGCCGATCAAAATCAAAGTCAAAGCCAAATCATTAATTTCAAATAGGAACATAAAAAGCACTTATGAACGTCAACATTTACAAAAAAATAGAATGATTCTAGTCGCCCCTTCCAAAAGATAGTTTCGTATGGAGAAGAATGGGCAAGAAACTCCACCGCTATAAGAACTGGGACCTCCCGAAGAGTCGTACTTTACCATAATATTAAGAACACCTATGTCATTATAAATAAAAGAATTTAAGAATTAAAAAAAAACACTCATTTACCTAATAATAAATCCCAGTAATATTATAAACGCGAAAGTTTGTATGGATGGATGGATGTTTGTTACTCTTTCACGCCAAACTACTAAACGGATTTGGATGAAATTTGGCACACAGATAGTTTATAACCAGGATTAACACATAGGATATATACAGCACTTTTTATCCCGATATTCCCACAGGATCGAAGCTTATGCGGGTGAAACCGCGGGGCGCAGCTAGTATGCTATAAAGTTGTTTTTGCTAGAAATCGATAATGATGCATGAACAAAGCTTATCCTACATTGAATTGAAATAATTTACCTAAAACCAACTACTAGTTATGCTAATGCTATCATATTTCTTACATTAAAAACGTACCTAATTAAAAAGAAGTATTGTGTCAAATTTGACGGCACGGTTGGCGCAGTGGTTAAGCGCTTGTACTGCTGCGCTGCGTGTCGCGGGTTCGATTCCCGCACGGAACAAATATTTGTATGGCCTACAAGTAGTTGTTCCGGGTCTGGCTGTTTGTGTATGTGACTTTCAATGTTTGTAAACGCCCCCACAACACAGGAGAAATTCCTAGTGTGGCGCAACGTTTTTTCATAAAAAAATAAAAAATGAATAAAATTGATAAGAGCGTCTTATTTGGCTACAACGTACGGAACCCTAATGATCGCATGCGTGTTTATCCGTGTGTAAACTTGAGATAACAGTTCAGCGACGCTCAACCTAAGGTCGGCTTTAATGTGCGACCTTCAGACCTATTTATATTCGAAAGTTAATAGAATATCCGTAATCCGTAGTTTTAATAAAAAATAAAGAAGTGAAGTGAATTTGAAATTATCTACCAACTTTTCGTTGTTTGAGCGTTGAGATTTTTTTCGTGTCTATTTTTATATGTTGTATATTTGTATTGTGGATAAATATCTACTTATCTTAAAATATTAAATATTTTATTTTCATCTATTATTACTGTGTATATTTTTATTAATTTAGGATTTAATTTTGTTATTTTTATTAATTAATTAGGCAGTTATTAGTTGTTATTTGCTTACTTATTTTTTTATTTTACAGAAACAAATAAACTTTGTTTATAAATAGAACTAGGAAAATGGTAAAAAGACTTCATTATCAGTAGTTATTATTTACATTATAAAGAATATTTTAAAAAGGTAAATAAATAATGTGCTTTTATTATTTTAATATTCTTTCCGAAATAAAATAAGTAATATTTCAAGAGTATAGGAGGCCTACACTGGCCATACCATAACAGTGTAATTTGAAAACATTGTAAAAAGCAATTATTTTTAAAAGAGTAGGTAACCGTGGAATTTCTTTCCGGCTTTTTCCCATACAAATTGACCAATTGGAACCGTGATAAATGATAAATGATTTTATTTTTGTTAGTAGGTTTGTACAAACACTTTTACACGTCAATCATGTTTTAAAACTAGATGAGGTCGGCGTTTCCTATCTGACTAGTCTGAGAAGAAAGGCCGAAACAAACTCAGAGGTCACAGTCTTTTTTAAAGCCCAGACATAATCTTGGTCAGATCATATGAAGACCATATAGGTATCGACCTATATGGTCTTCATATGATCTGACCAAATAATAATCTTAATCTGTGTGGTTTTTTCCTCAAAAGACCATCTCAGACATCGGTCTGAGATGGTCTTTTGAGGAAAAAACCACACAGATTGAGAGGATCTGTCCAGTCAGTGCACGCATTTGTCAGAAATCGTGCGCAGTTCAACTCGTGCACCTAGCTTCTGACGTTTCATAATTGTCCAACACCCTAATTGCGTGACACACTATCAATCTTCGTGACCAGAGTGCTGGCATATTTTCAGCCCAAAGAATCAGCATTGCCTTCCAACATGGTAATACTGCCAGCCTTTTGGGCACTTATCCCATTGACAGCGATGCGAACGAATTTTTTGATGCCCAATGAACTACTGCCTTTTTCTTTAAAACTAGTAATTAATCTGAACCTGAATCTTGCTATTCAATATTAAAGGTTATTGCTAATCCATTGCTTCATACGTTCAAAAAATTGGTCTGCTCAACAACGATAACGCAGTGAATGTTGTTGAACTGTCAAAATGAACGCCATTCCTACAGTTAGTATGTTACGCTATTACCCCACGGAGAAAAATGTTGAGCACCACAGAAAATAAAACGCCGAGTGGTGTCATGGTGTGCACCGTTTGCTCCCTCGAACTTTTTTTTACATTTAATTAAATAGATACTATTTAAAAGACTGTAGCCTGATATGGACACGTCTATCTAGTTATGTCAATGGAATCTAATCCGGTTCGCTAATAGCGATCACATTAACGCGGTAATTGCAGTTCTATGTAAGCGATTACATCGAGTACCTTCAGTTAATTCAATTACTTGATGCAAAGACGACAGAAAACAGGCGTTTATTGTCTTGAATGATATTAATAAACGACAAACGTTTACTGTTTTTATCCAGTGAAATTATTTTTTACTTAGTTAGGTATATAGAGGTATGAGGAACAGGGTGTAAAGTTCACTCATCCTCCTTAGAAAAGGGAGGCCCCTCCGACCAGACGGGTGTTGTGTCTGGCGGGCAATTGCCCAACGATTGATATTGGGAAATTGTATCTATGCTAATTGCGCGGTAAACTCTGCTTGCGAGATGCAGGATTTGCGTGACGTCAGTATGACGCGTTGTTCGCATGTGGCGTTGTAGATACCGCTACAGGTACTATTGCAGGAAAGGCCGCCCGATGGCCGTTGGAGCAGACGAGTTCTGGAGTGGAGACCGCGTATCCGCAAGCGTACTGTGGGACGCCCCCCATGCCCCCAGCTAGATAGAACGACGTGACGATCGTAAATAGGTGGCTAGGACAGACTGGATGCGGAAGGCGGAGGACAGTGTGTTGTGGCGCAGCCTGGGCAAGGCCAATGTCCAGCAGACTGCGATAGGCTCAAGGGTTGATTGACTGTGAATGACTCTTATCTACTCTTTTCTCTATAGGAAGCCCTCGATGCGGTTTCCTTAATATAGCCTACCTAGAAAATTAATGATATCCTCACGACATCACCTGATATTTTGGTCACAAATTACATCAGAATTTACATCAAAATTTCGAACTGAATATCACCACTAAGGTCTGTCTATCACTCTAAACCGTACAGATTATAACAGCCTACTGGACTGTTCCTTTTTTTTAAATGGACAAAATTTTAGGGACCGGGAATTTTCTATAAGCTTTTACAACAAAAGGAAAATTGCCAAAAATACCTTTTTAATTCCTTTTTTTTTTTAAATGGACTACATTTTAGGGACCGGGAATTTTCTATAAGCTTTTACAACAATAGGAAAATTGCCAAAAATACCTTTTTAATTCCTTTTTTTTTTAAATGGACTACATTTTAGGGACCGGGAATTTTCTATAAGCTTTTACAACAATAGCAAAATTGACAAAAATACCTTTTTAATTCCTATTTTTTAAATGGACAACATTTTAGAGACCGGGAATTTTCTATAAGCTTTTACAACAATAGCAAAATTGACAAAAATACCTTTTTAATTAAAAATAATTCATTAGGAAAGTACTCATTAAGTACAAGCGGCAAGATCAATAAATATCATAAATAAATACCTACTCGATTTCCAGCCTGTATTTCTTGTATAAGTTCTTAATTAGAATAAATTATAAGTTTTAAGACCGAGACGAAGGATATAAAATATTCACTTTATGCAAACTAATATATTCGTAATTATAATACCGATTGAAAGCGCTTCATCAATAAGCATAGTGTACCTACATATATTTTTAATACAAACGGAAGTTACGAAAGATTATTTTCTTATTAATTATAAGTATAATAATATTGAGAGACATGGCTAAATAATAACAGCCGCACAGATCGATCGATCAGGTTAAGCTACGCTTGCCGCGGTTGGTCTGTGGATGGGTGACCATCTTACATACCGAGGCCCCTCCGTGCCTCGGAAAGCACGTTAAGCCGTTGGTCCCGACTGTCATTCCTGGATCTTTGACAGTCGTTACGGGTAGTCAGGAGCCCGACAGTCTGACAACCAGTTAAGACTGGTTAAGACTGACCCAGGGACTGGGTAATACTACCCCTTGGTAAGCCAAGGGGTAGTATTACCCAGTCCCTGGGTAGTGGAGGTCAGATAGGCAGTCGCTCCATGTAAAATACTGGTATTCAGCTGTATCCGGTTAGACGTGAAGCCGACCCCAACATAGTTGGGAAAAGTCTAGGCAGACGACGTATAATAATATTATAGTTCAGTCAATAATATTATAGTTCAGTCAATAATATTATAGTTCAGTCAATAATATTATAGTTCAGTCAATAATCAGCCTATAACGTTCCCAATGCTAGGACACACAGGCCTCCTTTCTTCGAGGCAGTGGGCTGTAATCAACCACGCGGGCCCAGTGCGGGTTGGTGGATGTCACATGTCTTCAAGTTTTTTGGTTCTAGGACAAGCCAACCGGCTTGTTCTAGGACCAAAAACCTCACGATGTGTTCCTTCACTGTTTTGCTCTACTAACGAGGCGGTTTACTAAGCGCCTGGGTCGAACCTACGACCTACAACTCGTTTGTACGACCTGCAATTAGCCTTTATAGGCCCCACCTGGGCCACAGGCCTCCTTTCTGTGAAAGGGAGTGGGCCATAATTAACCACGCGGGCCTAGTGCGAATTGCCGGATGTACATTATTGCTCTACTAACGAGGCGGTTTACTAAGCGCCTGGGTCGAACCTACGACCTACAGCTCGTAAGTCGCGCCGTTACCACTAAGCCATCTCTTCTCACAGTTCAGTCAACGAATGACCCAAAAGGGGGTGTAGAGTGTGAGCAGGGACCTAAGTGATTTCTTTTGCAACTTGTTCAGGGTGCTTCGGGAGTGAACATACTAAAAGTCCTGACGTCTAGGAGGTGAGCTGGAGTGGAGGGGGCGGGGGCACAAAGCTCCCACTTTTGGGTTTTTCACTAACATCTCAAAAACGGTGCGTCGTCGTAGGGAAAAGGGACAGGACGTTAGGACTTTTGGTATGTTTACTTCCTAAGCATCCTAAACAAGTTTCTGAAGAAATCGCTTAGGTCCATCCGTTCCATCACAAAGATAACTGATGTCACTTGGAAAACTACCACGCTAAAATAGGATTGGGCAGCCTCAGCAGTCTCGACATTCATAGCGATCGCTTTACGACCGAATTCGGTCGCAAAGTACTGTCACTCCATACATTACACCTGTCAATCCGGGACTTTGCGACCGAATTCGGTCGTAAAGCGATCGCTACGAATGTCGAGCCTGGGCCTGCTGGACACATCTGCCGCATCGGCCAATCGCCCAATATGACCCAAGCGACATCGCGGCAAGTCCAGACGGAGATGGCGGGATGATCCTTCAACAAGCAGCTTCCTTGGTCCTTAGCAGCTTCAAACAGAGAGAAGTTGAAAGAGAGTAGGGAGGCTTTTACCCTGCAGTGGGGCATCATCCTACTAATATTATAAACGTGAAAGTTTGTATGGATGGATGGATGGATGTTTGTTACTCTTCCACGCAAAAACTACTGAACGGATTTGGATGAAATTTGGCACACGGATGGTTTATAACCAGAATTAACATATAGGATACTTTTTATCCCGATATTCCCACGGGATCGAAACTTATGCGGGTAAAACCGCGGGGCGCAGCTATAATAAAAAGCGGAAGATGAAATATTATATTTCGTGTTTATTGAAGTAACAAAGGTACATTAATATACAGAATACACCGTACACGGTTTTTATATAACTATCGGTTATTTCAATGATGGGAATATTCAAATATACCTAATTAGACGTTATAAAATAATAATAATTATGTAATCTGTGATAAGTATTGCCGTAATTTGCTTACAGTTACAGTTATCTCCCGCGTGTCGCTACGTGAGATAACAGGTAGTTACGGCAAAACATGTTGACACTGAATGAAGTACGTATTAAAATTTTGCATGCAATAAATTACCTCAATATGTACATAAAAATCTTCGTTCAAACACATGTTTATTCACAAATTAAATCTTTATCTGTAAATAATATAATATCTACGTGATAAGCAGCGTAAAAACTATGGGCCTAAAATTGTTTTTTTCCTTATATGCCAAAAATACTGTACATTTATAATAGGAATAATTAATTAACACACTAACATGTAGTAACAATGTTGAACATCAATTTTACAATAATTTGTATAAATTAGTAAGTAGTTAAGCACTCCACTTGATAAAAAATGTACATTTTTATGAGAATAAACATTATTATTATTATTATTATATATAGTTTCTGAAATCTACACGAACAAAATATTTAGACTCCAATACCTACCTATTGTAGATCACTACTAGATTTTTTTAAACGTATCTATTAACCACTACGTGGAGCCCTGACACAGCTGTAAAGCGTCGCGGCAGTCCCCGTAGAAGACGGGACCAGCTGGAGAACATAAAAGACCAGTGGTCCACTTTAGCCCAGGATCGCAAGAGCTGGAAGTCATGGGGAGAGGTTTTTGCCTAGCACTGGAATGGTGCAGGCTAACAGTAACCGTATCTATTATTTATCAAGCACATCCATTATCTATACGGAGGAAATAATAACAGCCGCACAAGTCGATCGATCAAGTTAAGCTACGCTTGCCGCGGTTGGTCTGTAGATGGGTAAGCAAGACGTGGGTGAAAGCACGTTAATCTTTAACAGTCGTTACCGGTAATCAGAACCCCGAAAGTTTGACAACCAGTCTTAACAAAGGGGCATCCGGTTATACTGGAAGCCGACCCCAACATATTCGGGAAAAGGCTAGGCAGATGATGATCTATTATCTATATGCACTCTATACTTAAGCTAGATAAACACTTCCAGCAGTCCAGACAATATCAAAAGTTTCCTACGTCATACCAAAGTATACCACTGTGCAGTTTCACCTCATCCCATTTGCTCAGTCTAGTTAACTGAGTCAGCGATGTGTTTAATTAGTTAGTTCACGAACTTTCTGCTCCCTAGAACTTTGTTCTCCATTGAAAGCATTCCGTTAAATAGGCTATTTTCCTAAACAATTCTAATTAATCCATCAGTTAGATTATCAAAAAATATTGGACCCGTATTTTTTCTTTTGTCAATTATATAAAAAATGATGAAGATATCGCCCGTTATAGTTCCGCGTGACGTCACTTGCTTGCGACACTTTTGCAAGCAAGTGACGTCACGACCCAAATTTGAAAAACCAAATTTTGACGCGCTTTATCTTTGTCATTTTTTGTTTGATTGACAAAAGAAAAAATACGTGTCCATTATTTTTCGATAATCTAACTGACGGATTATATATAATTTTTTTTTTTACCCAGCCAACTACTCTATTGTTACTGTGAGTGTTTGTCTTTATTTATTTCCTAATTATATCCTACCTTTAAGACGACTACTACAAGAGACTACTACCGCTAAGCTAGCCCGCGAAATACAAACGCTAACTAAGTTGAGTTTTGAATTGAATGACTATTATTCAATTGGAGCATAATTATGAATTTCGAGGGTTGCATTGATGATTTTAATGGTCATAATTCTGTAAATACATACTTGTTATGCTCGCGAATCATATTTTGTTCGACATACAACCCGACACTGACCTGCAAAATGCAAAAAAACTTTTTATTCGTGGGCTACCCTGGCGTTTGCTTCTTAAAGGTGAATTTCACCAATGAAACTAGTCAGCAGCACATCTAAAACGCGTTCTACTGTTGTCAGTGTCAATATTCCACAACAATGGTATCACAATTGTGACAGTGACAGCTAATAAACGCGGTTAAGATGATATGGGCTGATCACGTCCAGTTTCATTCGTAAAATTTCCTATGACCACTCAATGATTCCTTACTCCGAAACCACAGCACCTTAACTAATCACGCCAGCCTCGCGTTTATTTCGTGCGGTTTCGTTCATTGTGTCAGAGAATACGGACCTGAAAAGGTAAGTAATATTAATATAAAGATACGAACGTTAAACACAGATCTT
This sequence comes from Apamea epomidion, assembly GCA_947507525.1. Taxonomy (NCBI): domain Eukaryota; kingdom Metazoa; phylum Arthropoda; class Insecta; order Lepidoptera; family Noctuidae; genus Apamea; species Apamea epomidion. The sequence continues at coordinate 6,951,122 of OX382234.1, forward strand.
AAGCTAGACACATGTTTTAGAAGCTGATTATGACCATGCATATGAAAACAGCAGACATATGCGGTACATACAATACTATAACACTAATTTAAAGCATAGAGTTTTTCCAATATTTTTTTAGACATTTAAAACAAAATCACCACTTTGCACTATGTAGGCTCACTAAAAGAAGAATGACTCGAATCAAAGAAGAGTTTCTCAAAGGTATCACAAGATTCACCGGAAAACCTGCTGGTCTATTCTGTAAAAAATCTCACCGTTAAACAAGGTGAAGACAGTGAGCTGTCAATAGTGTCCCCCTAGCGTCAGGTGGTCAATCACAGTTCGGGTTGCCAACCCTATTATATATATATAAAATAGCCTCCTGCTATATAAGAACCCTAAATTAATACTATATTTAAAATAAATATATAGTAGGCGAATCGACTATATTTTTATTTCAGTACAAAATGCCGCAATAAACGCAATATGGCCAGTATTAATCTCATAAAAGCTGAATTAATGGTATTTTGTAACCTTAATTTAGAGTGAAGATAATAATTAATAGTTTAGCGACATAGCGGCAGGCCGAGATGGAGAAAGGGGATGAGCTGGGCTCCTTTGATAAAGATAGGTCCTTGGCAGGTCTGGACAGAGAGAGGTAAAAAGAGAGTAGAGAGGCCTTTGCCCAGCAGTGGGACCTTAACAGCAATTTAAAAAAAAATAGAATAAAAAAAAACCTGTTAATAAAAGCTTAAAGAAGCAAAAAAAAAACAGACTATATATATTTTTTGCTATCTACTATATTTCTACAGGCAATGGCTTCGAAAATACTATATTTAACACAAAAAAAGTTGGCAACCCTAATGACCGCTCACTTCACCAGTCTCCGTTACAGAATAAACCGGCTGTTGGCTATCCAACAGTTTACTCGGTGGAATCGAGTGATAGGCGTAGTTGTCATCCACTAATCACATTGACATCCTCTTCCTCTCCGATTTTGAGGATGGCCTTCTGGATCATCCTCTTCAGTCGCTTGCGAGACTCATGCGAGCGGAGCGTACGGAGCTCTGAGGCTACGAAGTCGCCGAATATCTGGGGAAAAGAGAATTGTCATAGTCTATCTCTGCTTATGTACGCCTGGTATCAACGTTAATGAGCTAGGTTAAAGCAGAAGATAATTTGTGTTAAAACGTACGGGAATGTAACTCTATGTGCTTTTCAAGTACCTACTTATTTTACGAAATAAGGGTTTCCTATCAATAAACGCAAGTATATAAAGTTCCGGAATATATCTATACCAATTACTAATAATATAATTAAGCTAAAGACTTTGTTTTCTTGGTTGAACGCGCTAATCTCTGGAACAGACAGTCGGATTTAAAAAAAAAATTTTGTTTTTGTTAGCCCAATTTTTGAGGAAGGAAACCTACGTTTTAATATCACGCTCGGCTATATCAGTCGAGCGAAAGATAAAAGCAAAAAAGAAAACGTAGTAATACCGCGGGCGAGAAATGTGGCTGTTTATGTGGTGTCTTACGACTTCCACGCGAACGAAGTCGCGAACAGCAGTGCGATTCTGTAACCATCTCACCGTGAAAACTTAGGTGAAGTGAGCGTGGAGTGAGCTGTCATTCCAAATAATCCTAGGGATTGACACTACTGACAACTCACATCAAGCTCACTTCACTTGAGTTTTCACGGTGAGATTTTTACAGAATCGACCGGCTGTAACCATCTCGCCGTGAAAACTTAGGTGAAGTGAGCGTGGAGTGAGCTGTCATTCCAACTAATGCTAGGGATTGACACTGTTGTCCGCTCACTTCACCTAACTTTTCACGGTGAGATTTTTACAGAATCGATCGACTGAAGCTAGTAGCTAATATAACTGTGTAGTTCCCGGAATCTCGTTATGTTTAATCAACATTCAGAAACAATGAAAATATTCGCACTATTGAAATCATGCAAACCAATATTTCAGAACTCGGAACGGTTGGAATTTATTCGATGGGAGGGCTTAAATTGATCAAATATTTATTTGGAATGTTCAAAATTAACTGCAGGTATGGCCTACAGATATTGGTTCTATAATATTACTCTAGGTACTCTGTGGTGTAGGTTTTTATAAACGCACATTAAATACAGGAAATTAGCATTGCCATACAACGTGGCAAATGGCCATGCTGCCAGGCTTTTGGGCATGTTTCGTGTTGACAACGATGCGGACGAATTTTTGATTCTTTTTTTTTATTTACTTGTACAGTATTATTATTATAAATGTCTGTATAATTATTTTAAGAGTGGGTGTAAAACAACACACAAGGTGGACCTTGTTGTTGCCGCAGAAACCCGTTGGATGCGAGAAGCACATAACCGGTCGAAGTGGAGGTGCTTGGGGGAGGCCTATGTCCAGCAGTGGACGTCGTTCGGCTGACATGAATGATGATGTTGAAAAACAAAATCGTGTAATTTATAGAACTTCATCTTACCTGACATTCATCAGCATTAAGTCCAGGCCTAATCCTTGGCGTAGGTTCTTCAGGCCACAGAAGAGGATTAGCACTGGCTGGCATAGGCAGGGGGGCTGATGCTGCAACCCTGAGCGGCTTGTGCAGTCGCCTGCTGGGGCTGCTGTTGCTGCTGTTGCCGTTGTTCAGGGCCAGGGCTGTATGCGCCCGAGCAGCTGCTCCGAACTCCTCTTCTTCATCAGCTTGGAATTCCGCAAGCTGGGTGAGAAAAGAATTGTGTGAGTAAGGCTCGCGTTAAAAGATCAAATTCGCAAAACACGAATTCGTTTGGATGAAACTGACAGGTGTCAAGAACGCATTCTCTTGCTGGCCGCGCAGTAGTTTCTTCTACTACAATTTTATTATAAAATTATTATGCCTTTCAAGACAGATACTTTGGACTATACTTTGCAGGGAAGCTGGAAGGCTTTTGTGAGCGGCGGCTCACAAAATCCTTCAAGCTTCTTCAACGTGCAAAGTTGGTAAAGAAAACATCGTGAGGAAACTGGCATGTCCTAGAACCAAAAATTCGAAGACATGTGACATCTACCAATTCGCACTGGGCCCGCGTGGTAGATTACAGCGATTACAGAGTATTCTATCTTTCTATCTATCTACAGCCCACTCCTTCTCGAAATGAGGAGGCCTGTGTCCCAGCAGTGGGAACATTATAGGCTGATTATGCTAGTGTGCTAAAACGACGTGAGACTCGGTGCGACGTGCAGACCAAATGTGAGCCCTTTACAAAATGGCGGACTGCGCGCAGTTTGACGGCACTACGTGGCAGTGCGCAGCGTCATCGTGCACGGTCGACGAGATTGTGCGGGAAAGGAATGGAAAACCTAGTATTATTTTTCGTGTCATATTTTTCTTTATTTCTTTATTCTTTATTATTTTTCGTGCACGTTCGCATCGAATGCGAACGTGCACTATGACACGTTCGCATCGAAACCACAGAAGTAAAACTAAACCACAGAAGTAGGTAGGTACTAAAACTTTTTTTTTTTTTTTTGGAGGATGGGAAATCATCAAATGACCCCTCCCGCTCTGGGTGGAGCAGAAGGGAGTGTCAGACTCTTACTGACTAAAACCCACCCGTGTTCCTTCCTTAGCCCTTTATGTACCAGGGCAGCGGTAACCCTTTCGGACGATCCCGCTACCCCGGTAGGCTTCGGCCCTGTCGGGCCCCGCCAACTACGCTGACATCTCTTTGAGGCGCGCGTGGAACACATACGCGCCGTCCGGCACGGGCCTGGTCCTGATCGGACGGAGAGCTACCCATTGCTCTCCGCCCGCAGGCCCGCGCCTACGGTGGCCGGGAGTCGTCACGCGGCTCCCGACGCCCGGAGCGTCTCCCTCGGCGGCTGAGGCGTGAGGATCTCTCCCTCACCCATCCCGCCACCTCCTTCGCTAGCATGACTGCTTCGCAGAAGGAGGTGACCGCCTCCCACTCCCTCTCGCCCCGGACCATGGCTTGAACCAGGGCCGGACGCGAGAGGTCGCCGCCGCTGCCGATCGCCTCTACGAGGACACGGCGGTGCTCTGCCCAAGCGGGGCAGACCTCCACCGTATGCTCCACCGTGTCCTCTGGGCGATCCTCGCAGTGGTGACACCCGGGCGTCTCCTCCCGCCTGATGATGTGCAGGAACCTCCCGAAACATCCGTGTCCGGAGAGGACCTACGGCAGGCGGTAGGTGAGAACGCCGTGACGCCTCTCTAGCCACTCCTCAAAGAGGGGTCTTACCGCCGCTATCGTGGCGTGCCCAGGTACTAAGGCTTGGATAGGGCTTTTTACGCTAAAGCTTTGATTTCCTAAGAAAACGGTGAACAATAACAGTTGCCCAATTTTTATTTGACATATATATGTAAAATCTATCAGTATTTGATATCTAAATGTCAAATACTGGTAGATTTTTGTGACGTTCGGCTCTTAAAAAATGACTGAATTGCTTTCCTAGGAAACCGTACCATAGGGTATCTTCAAGACAATAAGTACCTAACCCTTTTTTTATTTACGAATTCGTTCCTTCACTATTTTATTAATAGCCTAAGTAGGTACTTATATCCATACTATTCACGAATTTTTATCTAGGTATACCTATGAATCTTAATAATTGGGGTCGCTTTCAAGAAAAATAGAAACGAACTACCGTAACTAAATACCTGTCTACCTACAACAATAGTACGGAACCATAACTAGAGAAGTAATTTCTACGTGCCTTAAAAACAAACCTTATGTGACTCTTATACGGTCTTAATTTGTTTGACCTTGCACGTCTATTTCTCGCAGCTGGTTTTCGTTAGAATACATCCACGTGTTAGCGTTTACAGAGGCAAGGTAATATAGACCCTGTGACAATGATGCTGAAGTTTAGTTTTAAACGAAACAATGGTGCTCCATGAAGTTTTATTTCCTAATTGAAGAAGCCGCTAAGTAGGCACATAACAATAATTATCCCATTATCTTACTATTTTTATTTTAAAATATAAAAAACAAACAATAGTCGTCTTTATTTATAAACAAAATGATTAAAAACATGAATAGGTAGGGTAATAAATTAAATTATGAATGTCGTGCCGTGCCGTCGGTCGTGTCGTGTAGTTTGATTGGTAGGTAGGTATGTACTAGTATCTACGCAACCCGAAACTGTGCGAGGCCGACTCGCTCTTGTCTTGTTTTACGACTTCATTGGACTTCATGTTCTATCCTAAAAAAAAACAACTGTCTATGCTAACTGCTGCATAACCTGTCCCAGAAACGTCATTTTGCTGTCACACAAACTTCAAAATAAACATGTTGTACCTACGAAAATCTTATTGATAGCAATAATTCAGTACTTAAATTTATTTAAATGTGAAATTAATGTTAGCAAAATTCGAACCGTTAATAAAATAATAACAAACCGCGACACACATCACTTTTGATAACAGTCAAGCGATAAAATCCTAACACCTTGACATTCCGCTGTCATGAAAAACAACAACGAAAAATTGTAAACAAAGATAAAATTGTATCGAGCGCGAAACAGTTTAACATGATGTAGCGAGGCACTTACCTCCAAATTAACTGCGTCAACTGTCTCCAGAGGGTCGGTAGAGGGCGCTCGCATCAGGAACGAGAGGGCGTCGAAGTACTCCCAACCACTACGCACAACTTGGCGTCGCTTTATTTTCCGCAACTCATTGTTGAACTGTGTCCGCAAATTGTGAATCTTCCTGCTCATCTCCTCCGATGTCGTCCCGAACATATCCGCCAAATACTCCAACCTCGTCTGCCGCGCGTTCCGATCCCTAATCAACGGATTCTTTGTGTCCCACAGCTCCTTACACTCCTTCTCCATAGTCTCAATCAACTTCATGGTGTTCTCAGAGTTCCAGTGAACCTTAAACTTCGCACTATCGAACTTCATATCTCGCCTCGAATACTCCCTCTCGCTCTCAGAGTCCATTTCTATTTTTGGAGAATACATATCGAACGAATTTGAATTTGAATCCATCATGAATGTCGCAATTGACGTTGTAATATCGAAAGCGCTCTAGCGAGACTGAGGGGCACGGCGGGCGAGAGCGGCGAGACCGGTGTCTGGCGGAACGGCAACGTCGCTTACGTAATAATAGCCCCGCGACGTTGCGAGCCGGAACGATAGCGCGTGCATTTGCGTTGCACAGCACTGACTTCAAGGCGCTAAACAGGCTAAAGAGCTGAACCATATAACCATATTAGTGGCTATTAACGCTAGTTATATTAACAAAGGAAGTTTTGTTGGGGGTTTAGCCGACGCTGTCGAAAGTGGGCTAAGTAGATACAAACCGCGATCAAAAAGTGAAAGCGCGTGGCGATAGTACGAAACGGAGATGTGCCTGCGGAAATGTGATATTTATCGAGTAATACACGCATGAATACGGACACTATAAGTACTAAATTACTACCTACATACATGATTTAGTCTTAGATAGCTAGTCTTAGATAGCTTAGAGGACTCGTAATGAATATCGGGCGAGAAATAAAGATTTAACGAGGAACACGTGTTGTATGAAAGTCATCAAAGCCGATCGTTAAATTGTGTCCTGTTTATAGTACAGGCAGAGCGTCTCGTCTGTTGGTATTCATCGTTAGTCGACACATTCGACTTTTGGAGTTAGAAACGATGCTACTTACATAAACCCCTTTAATCATAAACGTTGCTTAAAGATAAGAAGTCATTAGCGACTGTTTAACCATACATTTTTAACGGTTAAACGTCACTTAACTTTAATCATAGTTTCTAAATAAACTCCACAGGGTTTTTAAGTTATAAAACAGACCGTACAGAACTGACTAGAGCCTAGGGTTCCTCTATTATAACTAATTGAACCTAGCTAGTTAAGAAATTTATTTAAAAAAAAACAAGTTTCTACAAATATTACTTTACATCATCAGACACACACAGGATCCATAAATAGGGGCTTATGGCTAAGTAGTAACAGCCGCACGGTCCGATCGATGACGTTAAGCTACGCTTGCCGCGGTTGGTCCGCGGATGGGTGACCATCTTTACATAACAAGACCCCTCCATGCCTCGGAAAGCACGTCAAGCCGTTAGTCCCGGCTGTCATTCGTGGATCTTTAACAGTCGTTACGGGTCGTCAGAAGTCCGAAAGTCTGACAACCAGTCTTACCAAGGTATCGTAGCACCCATTAACTGGGTTGTGGAGGTCAGATCGCTCCATGTAAAATACTGGCACTCAGCTGGTTCAGGTCAGATTGGAAGCCAACCCTACCATAGAGTTAGGAAAAGGTTAGGCAGATGCCACACACGGTCCAAAAGTGTTTAAATTAAAACCAGACTCTAATTAACTTCGGAGTACTTCTTCTACATATTTTATTAAATACCAAACTGAACTGCTATCACCTCAAAGCAATAATGTACGATCAGCAAAGCGACTACCCACATTAAAATAACTCACGACATCAACAAAACAAATAACAACGGACAACGTGAAAACATTGGAACGGGAAATTCTATTTCAATAGGAAAACCACTGTTTCACTGGAAAAGACAGCCATTTCCCTTTGAGCTCGTTCTCTCTTACCTTTTCATTTCACAGTGATATCCGTGTGAAATTCCTACACAGGATGTAACCGAGAACATTCCTGGATATTCCCGGGAAAGCGGGCAGCTGAATGGTAGCACGGACCAATTTAATAACAAATATCGGGACGGGACCGCGACGGGGTACGGCTAGGGCTGTCAGTATTTAGTTTGCAAGTCATTTATTGTGAATGTTGCTTAGTATGTATTTTGTAGTTTGTACTATTCGGATGTTGATTATTTCAGTGTATTTGATAGATACCTTAATTAAGTTTGGCATACTGCGAGGTTAAACACTAGCATTAGGAATGGCTTTCATTTTGACAGTTCAACAACATTCATTGCGTTATAAATTTACGTTGTTGAGCAGACAAATTTTTCGAAGATATGAAGCAATGGATTAGCATTCCTTCAAAATGATTCATTGTGATTGAAAATGTGTTCGTAGTTAGGTTGTTGTTATATGTTATTGTGGGTTGTTGTTGTTATTTGGTGTCCAAATAATTGTTTGATTTGTTTGATACCTGTTTCTACAGCTAGGCATACCTAGATTCCCAAACATTGTTGAGCTGAGTTACTTGTTTACCAAAAGGAGAAATTTATCACGATATTACAATTGAAGGGAAAGGCAGTCAAGTGGTTGTTGGTTTCATTCCACACTAACGTATTCCTCCGTTTTCTCCATGGTTAATGATCCTATTAGATATATATTTTTTTTTTACTATACAACGTATAAGAGCTGTCTAGCTATGTGTGTATGTGTATTTAACAAATTACGAAATACCTTAAAAACGTTAAAATGTAGGCTGTTTAAGATTAAACTGTATAATTGGTTGACTCAAAATAATTATTATAGTATTAAGCAACTTTTGGAACATAGACTTTAATTTTGCCTTTTGTTTGTATAGACTGTAACGTTTGTAGTGTACTTATAAGTTTGCATGCTTTAATTCTAAGCAAAACATGCTGGACCTTATATTAATTTCAACAACTATGTATAAGTACCGTGTGTTTCGCAAATAAATATATTATTATTATTATATTATTATTATTATAAGTACCACTGCCATGTCTCTTTGTTTTGTTTTCGGCGTAATTATATTAATTTCTATAATTACGCCACGTTTCGTCTTAACATAATTTTAAACTCAAAAATAGGCATATTAACGTTTGTTTTCACCTGTTTTTAATTAGAATGTTTTTTTTAACATCGGCATAGCATCTAAAATTCTTCTACAACATGCAAATGGGAGCATTATCCCGGGATAAAGGCGTAATTAAATGGGACGCGTTACAAGTGACCAGTTAAATGACAAATTAATACACGACACAAAGGGTTACAGCGAGCCAGGGAGGATAACCCCGTCATTACTCGGGCACAGCCGCAAATAATGAAACCATTCCGGTGCCAAAACCCGGAGATTAAAATTGTATAATTTTTGTCCGTTTGTGAATCACTGTCATTATATCCATATATTAATTTTATTGACAGGTGCTGGGGAGTTTGTTGCGTCACTTGTTCTTCCCAGCGAAAGCACTAGGAAGTGGTGACGGGCGGGCGTTTTATTGGGGGACTGTCTTATGTAATTTTGACGTTCGAAAAGTGCTGATTCTCAACCTCATCTTACCTATAAGATGCCGCATGTTGTTAAGGATCTCATGATCAACAGTAGCGCATACGTGGTCGCATGCGCTATTGTTGACCATGAGGTGCTAGTCTTAGGCGAACGCGGCAGTCAGCAGAGACGGTTGCCTACTTATCTCAAATTTTACTTATTTACCCGCTCAGAATGAAATTGAAAACATTGGATGGTCATTTGCAGATATACCCTTTGAACCTACAGCCTATTACGAATCATAAATTCATAACACATCACTGCCTTGTATGCAGTTTCGATTCATGTTTAGAATGAATTATGAAATTCGAGCTCCTATTCCCAGAAACCGTTACTGACAACTTTTCTCGGAAAATTTGAGCGTATTGACTGGTATACTATAATACGTTCGTGTAGGTATTAATAATGTGTTCAAAGCAATTCTATGAAATGAATTTGTTTTTCCAAGAAAACCATTAACACTTAAGCAGTAAGATGGTCCAACGACATTCGTGACGGTTTTTTGTTCTGGAACCTAAGGGACTAAACACACTTGTTCAGCTGTGTTCAGTTTTTGACCACACAAAATCGTTGTTTTCTATGGACAAAAACTGCAGAGCAGAGCTGAATAAGTGTGGTTAGTCCTTAATGAAGAATTATCATCACTGTTATTATTTCTGCATTAAAAAAAACCACCTCCTTGCGCTGCGCTTGGTCATAGCCATCGGCCGTTCACGAAGATACTTGCGAGTCTATAGGTGCAGGACTTCAGCACTGCCTGCACTTCTAGGAGAGAGAGTATGCAACAATAACGCCCGTTATCGGCTGGCTTGCAAAAAAACTGAAATATAACGTTAGAACAGTTTTGAAGAAAGAAAATAAACACGGGTTGAAAACGAGATGGCGGCCGGCGGCAGGCCCAGACGGAGATGGTGGGATGAGCTGGACTCATTTAATAAACATTGGTCCTTGGCAGCTCTGGACAGAGAGAGGTGAAAAGAGAGTAGGAAGGCCTTTGCCCAAGCAGTGGGACATTAATCGCTAATAATAATGATAAACAAGAGTTTAATAACCAAGAGCCTCGACCAACACTCAGGAGGCTCTCGTTGGGCAGCTGGATCAAGGGCTTGATTCAGAAAGCGGTACTCTGGAGCCCTAACCGCCAGTAGTATGGACCCTTTTCCCGATACCGGTGGGCTAGGTACTATACAAGGTGTCGTTTTGCATCCTCGTCAAATTCGAGGAGGAACTATGCTACTGATTCTTGACACGAATCAAAACTAAAATAAGTAGTATTTTTTTCTAATTTTCAGAAATCGTCATGTGTGGGACACGCATTTTTAAACGCGGCCTGTGTGAGACCGCACTGTAACTGCCCTTTTACACGCACATAAAAACGCGACCGCTTGTACGATACCATAACGCGATTCTATTCTTTGAAAGTGGTGTATTCTGAAATACTGCCAAACTTAAATAACTAAAAAAACAAGTATGTACCTATTTATTATTTACCAGGGATCGTAATTTTATTTGATTATCTATGTCTTTCATAACAGCCTCCTGAAATTTGACGAGGATGCAAAACAACAGCTTGTATTTTATATTTTGAAATGTTTTTATATTTTTTGACATTCTAATATTTAAAAATATAATTTTAATGTATTTAATGAAATAAAGGATAATAATAAATACCGGGATTGGAAAATAAATTATGAAAAAGGTGGGCATGCTTTTGCAGTGGATTGACTAACACTATTGATCGATATTAAGAAACCAGAATTAACCAACAATTGGATCAAAAGGTTAGTACGGCATGACTGCACCCTAAAATATTTTAATCATAACAATGGCTCCGCTACAGTCGCAACCACAAACGTCGGTCGAGTGTTTAATCAATTATTCCATTAACTTTATAACCGCAATTAACTATCCAATGGCTGCTGCGAATACGTGAATAACGCACGCTTTATTGTTGCGTTCGAAATAGTGTGTTCTGTTATTAATAAATTAATGTAGCAACTGTTTTTGACGATGATTGGATTATTATTGATAACTAGAGTTGTACAATATTGCTTTAGCAAAAGCATAGCATAATCAACCTATAGGTAATGTCCACTACTGGTACACAGGCCTCCTCTCGGTGAGGAGTGGCCCGTAATCCACCACGCTCGCCCAGTGCGGGTTGGTAGAAGTCAAATTGTCTGCGAAGTTTTGGTTCTAGGATATGCCGGTTTCCTCACGATGTTTTCCTTCACCATTTTGTCCTTGCGTTTTGTGTTAATAACGCGACTGTCTGTCTGGGTTCAAACCTACAACTACGGGGCCTTTAAAACTTGACCACCACTGCTCTATACAGTACAACCTTAATATAACGTCCCTCAATATAACGAATTCTTCGTAATCCCCTGGAATTGTCCATAAGAGTCAATGTAAAATATACCTACCTTTACATTGCGAAGATTTTTTTGCGAACAACCGCTTTATAACGAATTTTCAACTACCAAAAAAGTGTAAACCTCTAATTAACAAATTTTGTTAACCCAAAACCTTTAAGTAACTTTCCGTTCAGTCGCGACAGGTTTCGACACGTTTTTACCTCTTTATAACAAAAGACCAACCTAACCTCAATATAACAAACCTCAGTTTAACGAATTACTTGATATAACGAATATTTACTTGTTCCCTTCCGATTTGTTATATCGAGGTTGCACTGTATGTACATATATTGCTTTGATTTTGTTGAATGGATAAACATTTTCATAAATCATAAAGTAACTCACGCAATTTCCGGAAGTATTAGGATTCCGCCAGTTATGTTTAAGTTCCGTGTAAAAGGAGCGAGCCTATTGCTATCAACCGGGCGCAAATCCAGACTTCGGGCTGCTAAGTACTGAGAAATTCCTGATGAAAAAACCAAATATCACTTTGACCGACCCAGGAATCGAGCCGAGGACCTCATGACCTCACGCTTATGACCACTACACCAACGAGACAGTCAATGAACATTTCAGTCTGAATCAATTACACATTGTCACTCTTTTTGTAAAACAAAAATTGAAGCATCATCTGCTTAGGCATTTCCCAACTGTGCTAGGGTCGGCTTCCAGTTTAACGGGATGCAGCTGAATTTTACATGAAGCAGCTATATGATCTCCAGAATCCAGGTACTGGGTAACACGCATAGAAATATGGTAACACGATACCCCTTTTTTTCTTTTTTTTTTTTTGGGTCGGAAATCATCAAATTACCTCTCCCGCTCTGGGCTGAGCGGAAGGGCGTGTCAGACTTTTACTGAGTAAAACCCACCCGTGTTCCTTCAGTTGCCTGTGCCAGAGGCCACGGTATCTCTTTCGAACAACCCGCGGTCCTGGCAGGCATTGGCCCTTGCGGACCCCGTCAGTTCGTGCTGACCTCTAACGCGATACCCCTTGGTACGACTAGTTGTCAGATTTTAGGCTTCTGACAAACCGTACCGACTGTCAAATATCCAAGAATGACAGCCGGGACCAACGGCTTAACGTGCTTTCCGAGGCACGGAGAAGTCTCGGTATGTAACGATGGTCACCCATCCACGGAACGATCGCGGCGAGCGTAGTTTAATCTTATTATCAGCAGGGTATTGAATGGTAGCCGGAACAATACAACCAGCTGAATTTAAAATTCAGGAATTTTTAAATGAAAATGTTATTGAATTTCAACATTTTCGACAAGCTAACGGTCAGGGGCTGCAGTCTCGACATTCATAGCAATCGCTTTACGACCGAATTCGGTCGCAAAGTCCTGTCACTCCATACATTACACCTGTCAATCCGGGACTTTGCGACCGAATTCGGTCGTAAAGCGATCGCTATGAATGTCGAGACTGCAGCCCCAGCTGGACTAGAGCAGTGGTGGCCAAGTAGTATCGTCGCCGATTTACGAGTTGTTTTTGTGAATTCGAACACACACAGGCAGTAGGTACTCTGAGTATACAAATTCATAATCATCCACCACTGCTCTCAAAACGGTGAAGGAAAACATCGTGAGGAAACCGGCATGTCGTAAAACCAAAACTTCACTCCCTAAGCACCCTGAACAAGTTGCAAAAGACATCACTTAGGTCCCTGCTCACACTCTACACCCCCTTTTGGGTCATTCGTTGACTGAACTGTGAGAAGAGATGGCTTAGTGGTAACGGCGCACCTTACGAGTTGTAGGTCGTAGGTTCGACCCAGGCGCTTAGTAAACCGCCTCGTTAGTAGAGCAATAATGTGACATCCGGCAATTCGCACTAGGCCCGCGTGGTTAATTATGGCCCACTCCCTCTCACAGAAAGGAGGCCTGTGTCCCAGGTGGGGCCTATAAAGGCTAATTGCAGGTCGTACAAACGAGTTGTAGGTCGTAGGTTCGACCCAGGCGCTTAGTAAACCGCCTTGTTTGTAGAGCAATAATGTGACATCCGGCAATTCGCACTAGGCCCGCGTGGTTAATTATGGCCCACTCCCTCTCACAGAAAGGAGGCCTGTGTCCCAGTAGTTAGGGCCTATAAAGGCTAATTACGCTTATACTATGAGCAGCGTATTGAATGGTAGTCGGCACAATACAGTTAACTGGATTTAAAATTCAGGAATTTTTAAATGAAATTTTATTCAATTTCAATATTTTCAAGCGGACGGACAGCTTTGTTAACATTTTTACTGCAACATTTTACGCTGTGTATTTTTTGCTTCGACATTCTGACTTTTTCGATAACGATGTCACACAATAGTCTTTTAATTATTACGGTAGGGAAACCTGTTGGTTGGAGTTTATTATTTCAATACTCTGTGTTATTATCAGTGATCGGAGTAGGTAGATTGATTTTTGGTACTTGTATCATAAATGTTCACGGAAAGAATAACATGGATAAGTCATTTTCCCGGAAAGTAATTCCGGTATTTCCGGATCCAATTAAATATTGTTAATGTTGGTAGTGATATTATTACTACTCAATTCATTTAAAGGAACGAGTGAGCTACCTGGCATGTCGTCCCCGGGCGTACGCATTGTTTTGATAACCAGTTAGTGCACCACCCATGATCCTTTGCTCTGATTGGTCGTTGGGTTGTGTCAAATCGTGACTGGGTAACGTTAAAAAAAATTATGAACAATATAATATTCCTCATTTTAATACAATTCCTACCTAAGTACCGGTTTTTTTAAATAATCAAACAATTCCGAAAATCCAGAGGATTTTTTTTTGTCTAACTCTGCTCCATGGCAATCTGTTGCACACAATAATAAGCCACTGTTTTGGCAGATATTTTTATCTGGTTAAGGCAAATCCAGAGGAATGTCCATATTAATATATACGTTTTGGATCAATGACCCCAATTCAATCTACCTACTCCGATCTCTGGTTATTATCCAGATAAAAGACTTAGTTTTTTTTTTATTTAGAAGAATAGATTATCATTTATTTCTGAGTATATCGTATTATTATATAATACCTAGACTAGCTGCGCCCCGCGGTTTCACCCGCATCAGTTTCGATCCCGTGGGAATATGGGCATAAAAAGTATCCTATATGTTAATCCTAGTAATAAACCATCTGTGTGCCAAATTTCATCCAAATCCGTTCTGTAGTTTTTGCGTGAAAGATTAACAAACATCCACCCATCCATCCATCCATACAAACTTTCACGTTTATAATATTAGTAGAAAGTATGATAGGATTTACTATTTCATTGTGGTTCGGTATTTCGTATTTATATAAGGTGGGAAATGAGTTCCTGGAAGAATTTGGTCGAATGCGTGGTTTTGTTTTTTTTTTTTTGGCTAGGGACATACTTATCCCACAACTCGTTTTCCAAATCCTCTCACTTAACTACGCAATGTCCTTTGTCGCACGTATGTAGAACCTACGTGCGTTTGTGTTTATATAAGTTAGTAATGATTATGACGTGTGGGCTGTTGTGTGCATCGAGTTGTATTGTTCGAGTCTCATGTCAACCACGCAATTGTTCGATTGTTTACCAATTGTTCTCGTTTATTAACTTGAAATGTAATGAATGCATGTTTATTTCTTTATTTCTGTAAGCAGATCTAAATATTTTACGATACTTTTGCACGCAATTTTATTTTTATCTACAGATCTACAGGGTCTACGGGCCTACTCATTCTGGTGTTTAACCGAAAACTTATAAAAAGTCAGGGCTAACTATATTGGGGTCAGCTTCTAGTCTAACCCGATACAGCTGAATACCAGTATTTTACATTGAAATATTCCTATCTGACCTCCGCAGCCCATTCACTGGGTAACACGAAACCCCTTGATAAAACTGGTTGTCAGACTTTTGGGCTTTGACTACCAGTAACGACTGTCAAAGATCCTTAACGTGCCAGCGACTTAACGTGCGTTCCGAGGCACGGAGGAGTCTCGATATGTAAAATGGATGGTCACCCATCCACAGACCCACCTTGGCAAGCGTTGTTTAACCTTCGACCAACTCGTACAGCTGTTATTATTTACCCACGAGCCCCTCTCCAAGCCTATCGACTACCTATAACTTAGCTACTACTGTTGGTTAATGACGCCCAGATCTCATAATCGTTAATGACTTCCACTTAACTCATTAAAATAGAGTGTGAACATAGTAATATGTATAATGCCACACTATAATTATACTTCATAAATACGGTATTTTTGAGTTCACCAGTAGCCAGCACTATACTTACATTTTATTATTATGAATAACTTTACTAATGTGTGCGACTTCGTTCGCTTGCATGTAGGAACATGGATTTTAATGATTTTGCGCGGAACCCTATTTTTTCTGTAAAATAAAAGTAGCCTAAGTAACTCCGTTTCATCAGTTATCTGCCAGTGAAAGTCGCGACAAAATCTGTCCCGCCGTTTCGGAGATTAGCTGGAACAAACAGACAGACAATTTTTTTAAAAATTGTTTTTTTGTCTACTGTATATATACCTACTTTCATATGCATTTAGTAAAAAGCTGTTGTTGGACATTACAAATAGTAAATACCTCGATTTTATTTATTTGTATAACTATGTAGATTGAAAAGAAGATATAAAAGCTTATTAGACATAAAAAAAGATTATATGTAATGCATAATGCCGTCTTTTGGTTAGCAATAGGCAAATAAACCACAATATTAGGTGCTTGGGGAGAGCCCAAGCACCTAATTCAGTAATAAGGTGAGATAGGACATCCACTTGTTGCATGCCATATCATACCATCATTTTCTTCTCGTTGAAGACACTGGGTCAACATTTGGACAAGTAGTCATTGATGTATTCTGTAGATATGTGAATGAGATTTATCTATACATATACAAAAAAAAAATTGAAGAGTCTGTTTGTAATATCAAAATAACAGCTTTTTTCTAAATGCATATGAAAGAAGGTATAGGTATATGTAGGTAGGGAGTAGGGAGGGTACTTACAACAAAAAACTATTTTTAAAATGTTTGTCTGTCTGTCTGTTTGTTCCGGCTAATCTCCGAAACGGCTAGACCAATTTTGACGGGAATTTCACTGGCAAATTGCTGATAAAGGAGTTACTTAAGGAGTTACTTAAGCTTAACTTTTTTTTTAATTAACTTTTAGTTTAGAAAAATAAAAAAGAAGGAAAAAGTATTTATTGCGACTCGTACAGGAAGACCGAAAAACGAAAAACGAATTAGAGTTCTGCGCAAAAATAATAAAAACCCATAAAATCCAATATATTTTCCGACATGCACGCGAATGAAGTCGCGGGCTCAGCGACCTCGTTAATGTAGATAAAACCTATAATTTTGATTTGTATATGTTGAAAACATTATGAGATGCTAATTAGTCTACTGTTATTTTTGTAACCTATCGAACATGATGTATATTGTTTAGTATGTAATGAAAAAGTTATTCCCAACCCATTTTGAACAGTAACTTATGACCACAATAACAGCAACCTTATAAAGATTATGTCTGGACTTTAAAACAGACTGATCTTCGAGTTTGTTTCGGCCTTTCTTCTCAGAGTACGTAGTCAGATAGGAAACGCCGACGTCATCTAGTTTTTAAAATATGATTTACGTGAGAAAAGTGTTTGAACAGTCCTACTTACAGAAATAAAATCATTTATAACCCCTCTGCTGAAATATGAAATATTACTCCACTCCTGCCCCAACATTTTCCAAAGAAAAACTTTCACATTCAAATACTCGGAAAAGCAAAACTTTAACAAAACTCAAATAAATGCAAAGTCAAAAACTTTTACTGCGGGACTATTCAAAGTCCCACAAGTGTCGTATATTAATTAAAACGAGACGACTCGTCGCCACCCCCCCCCCTCCCCCCTTGAGGGATACCCTGCGCCCCCGCTACCCTCGTGTGCACGAAGGATAGCGAGGGAGAGTGCCGGATTAATATCTAAATAATGAGGACGATGCCACGCCCTCACTATGCAGCGATAGCAAAAAAACTGTATGAATTTAAAGTAGTTTTATTAAAAAAATGTATAAAGTTGAAATCGACATATTTACGCTTTTTAAACGCTGGATACCTAGCTAGAATTTAATTTCCAGTAAAGAAAAGGGGACACCCTCTCTTTATCTTGCGCGTGTCTTAAATTCTTGATTAATAATGGATCATACGAAATGTATACCCAGCAGCAACTTCTTATGGCGTTTATGTTATGGCAATAATCCGAATTAAAGAAAAAGTATTTATTGTATTTTTTTTTTGTGTTTGTTGTTTAGAAGATACGTTATAGTGCATCCTATTTTAGTTATTATAAAACGCTTAAATAGTACATTAAATAGTAGGTATGACAGAAATGAAACTGATTACACTTGTAAAATAACTTTAGAATAATGATTGTAAAAAATCAGTTTAGTTTATTACAGGTCATTCATACAATGTCATCCAGTAGTATTTAAGTAAACACAAAAATAAAAGCATTTGATCATATCAATAATAATCATAAATAAGCATTAAAAAGCAAAAATAAATACAATTGCCAAACCATTATTTCAGGTCATATAAAGCCTGCATTCTAATTGCGTAGGTAACAATATCAAATGAGCTAATCCATTGCTTCATATGTACGAAAAATTTGTCTGCTCAATAACGTAAATAACGCAATGAATGTTGTTGAACTGTCAAAATGAAAGCCATTGCTACTTATAGTTTGTGACCAAATTACGCCGCTAGTCAGCTCGCGAACATATTAGATTTTATCTTTCATAGCAGTTATTTTAATGTAAACCTCACAATAAATTTCATGTTTAACTTTTAAAGCAGATTATAAACAAAGTCTGCTACCAACACAGTCTTCCGTTTTTATTTATTTATCAATGCTTTTTTATTTCATACAAATAATAATAAAACTAAAAATAATCCAATTTTTTTGCAGACCATCCCCACCATATCTCTCGAGACAGCACTCGACATCGGGGGCGAACTCGAAGCGAACCGACAGCGGAAAAAATGTCGTTCCCCGTGATTTACCACCTGTCACCCTGCCTACCCAGCACCACTATCTGGAGGATAATGTTCACGCTTCGATTGATGAGCCTCGATATTGGATAGGATTAGCTGTTAGCTCCTTTATTGATGGTAGCGAGCTGGTGTTGATAGAGGATGGGGTTATCAGTAGATTTATGCGCGGTTAGATATTTGTCTTAGTTGGGTTATATTTTTGACGTCTTTTGGGGCAGTGAAGAATAGAATACTCTTTGAAAGTGAATGAAGTGAGAAGAAGTGTGTAGTGAGTGTTTGAGTGTCTCTTTTTGAAGTGTGTCTTCAAAGATATTAAGACGTTATTAGCTCGTTATTCTTAGTCTAAGAATAACGAGCTAATAAGAATCTTAGAATGGTCATAAAGATGATCGCTGTCATCGTTATCATTATAATCATAACCTATAGTTCTGTACTCGTTTATTCATTTTCTTATAATATTTTCTCATATATTTTTTTATAAAAAAAAATAAAAAAATAGTGGTTCTCCGGTATCGGAAGCAGGGTCCAAGCTACCGGTGGTTAGGGCTCCAGAGACAGGGACCTCCTCACAATGCGAGCCGAATCGAGGACATTATTATTCTATACTTATTATTAGATATAAAGAGGTAAAATTTACGAGTTTGTATGTAGCGGGTGATCTTCAGAACTCCTGATCTGATTGCGAAAATTCTTTCACTAATTCGTGTAGGAAGATGCTACATTATTCCTGAGTGCCAAAGGATAAATTTTAATTTTAAAACAAAAAAATTCACGGGCACTAAGTCGCGGGCAGAGGCTGAACTTCGACTTTTAATTGTATTCAGTAACCTGACAGTTGAAGGGTTACCAGAGGGGTAATTCTCGTAATTTTAAGAACGTTCATAGTCTGAAGGCCTAATTCTCCTACATTTTGACAAGTTTTTTGACATTTGTTTGTTGAGATGAGACTGCGACTAGATTTTGAACGTTTAAAATTACGAGAATTGGTCGTCTGATTATAACAAAAAAAGGATAGTGAAGTGGTGCAAGAATAAACGAAATTGAATGAACTTGAATAATGTACTTGAATGCAAACTTTTTACATTCTATTCTAACTTGTCTTAAAAACCCTTTGGGCGCATTATGTCCAATTCGCAAAATGTCCAACTGTCCAATTCTCAACTGGTCCAGTTGGCAATTGGTCCAGTTCGTAATAAAAAATTGTAGAATTTAGAATGTATTGATTATTATTATTATTCAGCCACTCTTGCATATCTTTTGTCTTCCAGGACAGCTTAGGAATTGTTTAAATTTTTCAAATATTCGACGAATTACGAAAATATTACGAATACTACCCCAACACTATTAGTTTTAGTATGGTAACATTTTTTTTCTTTGAACTGTCAAGTTACTGAATACAATTAAAAGTCGAAGTACCTATAAGTAGTAGGTTTATAAATTAATGCTGGATGAGTGGCAGGCGTTCTAACTAGCTACGTTACATGTTCTTGAAAAGTTACCGGTATGGGCCATCAATCATATCTTAAAGTACTATCACCTACATTTCAAGATTTCCCTTCGACAAACTGTTTAGAGCCAGTTTTCTACTAAGCAACGGTTGGACGTCTGTAATTTATCAAACGCTTGACAGCTTTATTCTTTCCAGATCCGCCAGCCACTTAATGAAATAGGTATCGGACCCGACTTTCGAGTTTTTTACTTTACTTTGTGTATTTAATTTCATATCTACTGCTCTCAAAACGGTAAAGGAAAACATCGTGAGGAAACCGGCAGTTCCTAGAACCAAAAAAATTCTAAGACATGTGACATCCACCAACACGCACGAGGCCCGCATGGTTGATTATAGCCCACTCCCTCTTATAGAGAGAAGGCTCGTGTCCCAGCAGTGGGAACACTATTGGCAAATTATGCAGCCAACTTAGCTTATCTCGAAGAAAAGATACGGAACCAGAGATACAAGAAGCCACACTCATCAGACATCACAACATCAACATCAGAACTAGGACTTAATGGAGTTTAATTATACTTAAACGTTGCATAAAGCCATACATATTTGACGTTTAAACGTCTCTTAATTTTAGGCAACGTTTATAAATAAACCCTTAAACCATAAAGGAAGTTACAAGTAAATTAACAATCAGTTCTCTGCTTGCTGTACGAGTTGTATAGGCCCTAGGCAATAGTGTTAGCCGAGCTTATCACTAAACCTGATATGATACGAGTACGTTATCGTTTGTACCACTTTATCCAGTAACTACGCAGATAGCCTGGGAAAAGATCTTAATTAATGCTATGCTATGCGAATTCCTAAGCTTATAAATAGATATTCTAATGTCCATGCCTATTTCTGATTCTCAGATTAACTCTTAATATAAGGGCAGGCACCAATGTGACTTTTCAATTCGTATGTACAAACTTTCCGAGTTTATCTTAGACGTTATCGGTAACGTCCAAAATAAACTCGGAAAGTTTGCCTCACGAATAATTTCCTTTATCGATGTCGGCATCGATGAAGGAAATTATTCGTGAGGAAACCTTGACATAATCTCTCGAGTTAATATAAGTCTGAAATCGCTAACCTGTCTTAGGCAAGCGTGCAGTGATCGATGCACATGCTTTCTTTGTGTGCCAAGGGGCAATAATAGGCTGGAGTAATGATTATATTATTACGTCAAAGTTTTTCCCTAACTGTTTATAAATGCAATGTGTCATGTTGACGAACCAATAGCTTATGTACCCAATTTATCTAATAGATAAGTAGGGTAGTTTTCGATTAAGAGAAGCTAGATACAGTCTCAGAAACCGGACATTACCAACTTAATTTAATGATCTTTTAATCCACTCATCACCAGAGAAGATGTGAAAGCCTTGTCTTAGGTATCGGCAGACATCGCCAGCTCATTGCATTGAGCTCCAATCTTACGTGTTGCTTGCTCATTCTTTTTGCTACGTATAAAAAAGTTAATCTTCCGTTGGACATCCGCCAGCTACGGTAATGTCAGACATAAGAAGAAAAAAAAAAGAATAAGCCAGACTGCAACTAGAAAGTTTTAAGCAACATCACTTTTCAAGCAGTCTGATGCAGTTGGTAGCAGTCTGGTGCAGTTGGTAGCGGCATCAAATCTGAGATTGAAGTAAAATATACTTCAATCTCAGATTTGATGCCGCTAACTGCATCAGACTGCTTGAATGATAGTTTGTTTCGAAGTTATCAGTTCGGGTTTTTCATTCGATTTTTTTTACACTTTCTTTCCCTGAACGTCGGTTTCCGTGAAGTCGGTTAAAAAGGCATGTAATAATCATGAAGCTTGCAATCGGAGGAATAATTTTGATTGTTTGACAGTTCTTCCATACAAAATTTGTCAGACGTCAATTTTATTCCACGAATAAAAATATCGGTCGATTGAAAAATCAACCCTAATTCTATTAAATAAAGTAATGAAATGCTTCTTTTTAACCGACTTCAGACTGTATATTTTTTAAATGTTTGTTACCTCAGAAAGTCAGAACTCCGTTATTTATAAGCCGATTTGCAAATAAAACAAGAATTTTCTGTTTTTATTTGTAAGGATATACATTCAGATTGTTCCCAAAGAAATTTCATCAAAAACGGTTTAGCATTTTGGTTTTTAAACCAAAATTACTGGTAAAAATTACAACTTAAAAGTGGAAAATAAAAACATTTTGCAAAAAAAGACAACCGACTTCCAAAAAAGTCACTACAAAGTGAAAAATAACTTTAATTTTGGAAGTCGGTGGCAAACAACGAAAATGCGAACCCACTTCCGAAATTAAAGCTATTTTTCACTTTGCAAAGCCAGCTTTCTCAAGCTGATGAATCTACTTTCGCCTGTATGGTATCTATCTGCTGGCGTTGTTAATTGGATAGTTATTTCTCACCGTCTGACGTCAAGTAATAAGATTCTGAAACCACCATTCCAGATCTGCTAGATGATGGTTTTTGGAAATAGTTAAGTATAACCATCTTGGTGAAGCAGTAAGAAACTAAGTAAATCAATTTGCTTAGACTTGTCCCCACTATTTTGGGGTCAGCTTCCAGTCTAATCGGATGAAGCTGAATATCAGTATTTTATATGGACTCTCTGCCTATCTGACCTCCACAACCTAGTAGCTGGGTAACACGATACCCTTGGTAAGACTGGTTGTCAGACTTTTGGGCTTCTGACTACCCAACGATTGTCAATGATCCACGAATGACAGCCGGGTCCAACGGGTTAACGTACTTTATCACGCACGGAAGGGTCTCGGTATGTAATGGATGGCCACCCATCCTCGAACCGAGCGCGGTAAGCGTAGCTTAACCTTCGTAGAAAATAAGTAAGGTATCGTTAACGTGATTAAAAGCTATTCAAAGTAACTCTGCTCTCAACTATACTTACCTAAAGTATAGTTGAGAGCAGAGTTACTGATTTTTACGGGCTGATGAGGAGACTCAGGGCGTCTTTCCAAACTCGACTATGTGCATGTGATAATCTTTTAGTAACTGAAATATTTAATTGTGTGTACCTATTAAGACCGGAATTAGTGTATCTTATGTTGTGAGGTTTGGTTTTAATGTGTTGATCTCAATCTAACTGTGTTTTTAACTTCTGATTGTTATTTTTATTTTTATTTATTTTTAACATTGTTTAATTAATTTTAATTTTGATTTAAATTCTGATTTTAATTTTGATTTAATTTAATTTTGTTTTACTATGAAGATTTTTGTGTTGATTTTATTTTATTTTATTGTGTGTATTAATGTAATTGCTATGGGTTAATACCTGAAATAAACTGTTTTATTATATTATTATTATAGTCAACCTCGTAATTCTTTTACCACATTTGACAACAATTCCAAGTAAATTGAAACTTTACTAAGGTTGAAACTATCAAACTGTCACATAAACGAATAGACCTAAAGACTCTTCCTTCCATTTTTTTATAGATTTATTAATTAATTCAGTTCACTATCTTATCTCATGGACATTCATAGCCACTTCGTTGAATCTTCAAACGAAGTGAATCAAAAACATTTCAACATAGATGGCGCTAGTTTCAACATAGATGGCGCTAGTTACACCATCCAATTGCTTGAGGAAAACTACAACGTGACCAAAGACCTTGTTGTCACTTGTTTTTTTATTTATCCAATTAACACTAAGGGTTATTAGTATTCTCAGAACATTCGTTTTAATTTATGTGAATAATTTAGTCAGCAGTTTTGAGACTTGTTTAATTTTTTATACCAGAATGTTCAAGAACCATTGTTCAAAGGTATCAGATCTGAGCTATTCCGAAATTTCAACAACCCATAATCAGATCATAGCATATCACAGATAATTTCATTATTTATGAGCGCCCTCGACGAAATTCTCTCCCTAAAATGCCAAGTCCGAACCGCATACCTGTCGATCCTTGCCCGAAGTTGCAAAAAACACGAGCAATCTCGAAACACATTTTAATAGCCGTTATTTAGCCGACCGGTGACGGCACAAAGGCGGTTATTTATCGCACGCCCTCTCTTATTGCTTCGCCGAAGCACGCTTCAAAAACAACCTACATGCTTACAAAATTTTGGAATACTAACCTTATCACAACGCGTTACAGTTACATTTTAATTAGCATTCGAAACGAATACGACGTTCAAATTCAAACACGCGAGACTAGTAATCATTCGATGTCCGATTCCAGTTTGTCTTATCGGTTTTGTTTCTCCATACGATTAGCGACCTTAAGCTTTCTGGGGCTAAGTTCAATTTCAGGTTGTGTTTTCCACCGGAATAATATTCATGTTTCGTCTCGAAGACCGATAATGAATCGGCGTCGGCGACGAACAAGTTCGGTCGATTCGCACCGTTTTCATGTACAGGTGTATTTCAAGACTCAGACGAGAATTGTAATTCGTGCCGCAATTAGAGATTGAGAAGTTTAATTTGTTTTCTGTCGTATTAGGTTGATTGATCACTTATTTGTGGGGAATTAAACATGCCAAAGGTGACGTTAGAAGATATCGCTGCTGTTTAATCTGAAAGTTGTTATTATGAGACTATTAAAATAATAAGAACACGTTCTCTATTATACGAAACGTTTTGAGCCAGCTGCTCATTACCATGATGCATGTTGCATTTACGTACTTTCACACAATTTAAAATTAGACCAGTCGTCTATTGTTCCCAATTAGTCAGCCTCTCTCTCTCTTCCTTTCCTCTCACTCCTTGTCAGAGGTATTCACTATATATTCCCACGTACAAAACTCAAAACACCAGTAAGAACTGTACAGGTTACAAATACTTATTACTTCCTCAGGTATTCCTTAAACTCTCAATAGTTTCTTAAATTTGACAGTTAAGTATCAATTTTGGCAAATTTTCTTCCTTACTAAACTGAGTGTTCAGAAGCAAGTTATGGAACTATGTAATAGCAATATCGAATTGATCATCATCAACTTCGTTTAAGAAACCTCAGAAACAGGGGGTTAGCCATCTTGACTTTTAATGCTACATTGCTACACATAGGCCTAAGTATCCAGATCAAGGTTCCTGCCTTTATCGCTGCCTATCTTAGCTCCATTCAGATAAAGTTTACAGGTTTAACGTGCTGTGAGCAGCTGGATATTTGCGTTTCCAGTGAAGGACCCTTTTGAAATCAGCACGAAGAAAAGACAAGTTTGTAACTGTTTGCTCTGTGAGCTACAGTTGGTACAACATCAGCGTCTTTAGGTGAGTCAACAGAGACGTTTATTGTTAACGTCCATTACCGCGTATTTCTTCATTTCATCATCATCATCATTTCAGCCGAAAGACTTCCAATGCTGGACATGGGCCTCCCCAAAGCCCATTTCAACCAGTTCTGTGCTTCTCGCAACCAAAGGATTCCTGACTTCTTCATTTCATTCTTCTTTTATTATAATACACGTCAAAGTAAGGTGTAAGTTAACCAGATCAAACACTGTTCGAAGATAAAGAAAGGAGACTCTCTTAAAAAAACAAATCCTTCTTGAAAAAGAAACTACAAACAAAATCCAATAGTATTATTGGATTATCCGACCTTTTCTGCTCCGAACACGTCAAACAACCGTAACCCGTAAATAAACTTAACCGTAAACACATCACGCGAATCTATCCCGTCGCATTTTTCACGTCTCTAAACGAAATAAATCCCCTCAAAGGCAGAAACCTCAAAATAAAGCAAAACACACGAGGTGCCAACATTATTTATTCACTACAAAGAGAAATCGGGGGCGGAAGCCGTGAAATTGAAAGAAAGCCGCGTGTAAAAAACAAAGTACTATATGTACTGGGAAATTATGAGGGAGAAAAAGAAATACAAAGGGAGTGAAGAGAATCTCGAAATAACAGCGAATTTTAAGGAAAACAAGCAATCGAGTCAAGCTTTACCTCGTGGTCTGCGGTTTAGAGTGGATCAAAAGTAGGAGTTCAAATTTTTCTTTCATCTGCTTCACGTTTTTCTGGCTCGTTGCCAGGTAAGCTATTTTAAATGAACTCTTCGTATCTTCATTGACAAGTGCAGCGGTCGCTTCATTCATGAGAGGTGTTTTTAACACCTATTTTGTTCCGCATTGAGGGTGCAGATTTTTGCTGGATGTTAAATAGTTCTTGGGGATGTTGCTGACCTGATTAGATTATTTCTTTCTTTGTATAGAATAAGTATTTTCTACGTTTCTACATTTACCTACAGTACTATAGATTACGGTAATCATTGTTCTGGCGTTCATCGTAGGTACTTCAGACCAAAAGAAGCAAGTACCTAACACTACAATAATTATAAGAACACTGCTAACTCTCCGGCTAGACATTGTCCGATCATCAATCGTTGGGACTCGGGACTGGATATAAAATTTCCACAGATTGTTTGTGAGCATGTGCACTAATTCCGTATATGTATAATTTTTAATGCTATTGAGTGTCTTAGTGTTACTGTCTTTTTGGAGTCACTTGTAACGTTAACAAAACGTCAATCTATGTTTGTAACAAAATTCATTATCCAGTTAAACTTAGTAGCATCCCGAGCTAGCTTCACAACTCACAAAGCTTTCCTGAGGTAAAAAGATCTGCCAGTCAGCTCAGTTAGTAACTTAACTTACTGCCCCGGATGAAGGCTCTTTTCTTACATCCCAGTACTATGTAGAACAATAGAAAAAGCGATACTGATTTCAGCAGATTCTTTTCAAGAAAATGCGATGTCGTTTTGTCCAAGAACACAATCTCGCTGTTGTCTACCGCAATCTCTACAGAAAGGTTTTTCCCCAGAGTATTATCTTTTTGTCCAATTCAAACACAGCGGCCCCATATGCAAACATTTGGAAATTTTATTTATACTTGGATATAAAACTGATTTTAGGTCTGAGTGGAATATAAAGTAGACCATGTAGTGTTTATGATGTATTTTGTGTTTTATTGGTTCATACGATACGTTATACTTAACGTTTTTTAATATTATATATTTATATGATATTTTTAAAATCGTGATCCAGATATACATTTGTAATAGGGGTTAAAGTATGAAATTGCCGTTTTATTGTAATAGGTACTTCGAATTGACATAGAACCTTCATGGTTTGAGATTTTTGAGTGAAACTTTTTTCACATGGTACCTATGAAGTTCTTCTTTTAAAAAATGTGCAACATTCGATTATCGACTTTCAGTTGTTTTTTTTTTATTCAGCTTAGACAAGAAAGATGGATACTTCGAAAATTCGAGTTATTTTTGAATACGAGTTCCGACGCGGAACTAACGCGGCAGAAACAGCTCGCAATATCAATGTTGCGTTTGGAGAGGGGACAGCTAATGAACGCACCGTGCGATTTTGGTTTAAACGCTTTGGTGATGGAAACTTTGATTTGAAGAACAAACCACGTGGAAGACCGCCCACACAGGTGAATAACAATGAATTGAAAGAGATGGTGGAGGCCGATCCGAGCCAAACTACCCAGGAATTAGCGGCATGGTTTAACGTTACCTTACCAACAATATTGACTCATTTGCGTCAAATCAATAAAATAAAAAAATATGAGAAATGGGTGCCTCATGATTTGACTGATCTGCAGAAAGAAACGCGTGTTGAAACTTGTGTTGCCTTGTTGAATCGATACAGAAATGAAGGAATATTGGATCGAATTATGACATGTGATGAAAAGTGGATTCTTTACGATAACCGTAAGCGAAAAATGCAATGGCTGACCCCAGGTTAAAACGCCGCAACAGTGTCCTAAAGCAAAGCTTACCAACAAAAAGGTAATGGTAACTGTTTGGTGGTCTCAGCATGGTGTTATTCACTATAGCTTTCTCCACTCTGGTCAAGCAATAACGGCAGATGTCTACTGTACCGAACTCCGAACAATGATGGCAAAACTAGCAGTGAAACAGCCCCGACTCTTGAATCGATCTTCACCATTATTGCTCCATGATAACGCGAGACCTCATACAGCACGAGAAACCGTTTTAACTCTACAGGAACTGCAATTAGAAACCATTCGTCACCCTCCGTATTCGCCAGACCTTGCTCCAACGGACTACGATTTTTTTCGTGATTTGGACAATTTTCTACGTGATAAAAAGTTTTCTTCTCAGGAGGCAGTACAAAATGCTTTCACACAGTTTGTCGAATCTAGATCACGAGAGTTCTATCGCAAAGGCATAAATGACCTTCCTCTTAGATGGCAGCAATGTATAGATAATAATGGTAATTATTTTGATTAAATAAATATGTTAAAATTTAAAAAAAAACGAATTTCAATTTTTCAGTTCAAATCTTCAATTTCATACTTTAACCCCTAATATTTTGTTGGTAATAATAACCGTGGATGGATTTAAATT
The DNA here is from genome assembly GCA_947507525.1 of Apamea epomidion. Classification (NCBI taxonomy): domain Eukaryota; kingdom Metazoa; phylum Arthropoda; class Insecta; order Lepidoptera; family Noctuidae; genus Apamea; species Apamea epomidion. The sequence goes on from OX382234.1 coordinate 6,979,576, forward strand.
ATGCGTATATGTCTGGTGTTCTGTGAGACAGGTGAAAGTATGCAATAATCCACTGTGCCATGTTAGTTTTAAATTACATTATTGTCAACGTAATTATTGTCTCCATGGCAATTAATGTAATTGGTGTTGTACCATTTTAATTAACTATAAATAAATAAACTGTAAAATGGTTACATGGTTGTGGATTTTTAAGAATCGTGTGATGTATTCTCTGAGATGAGGCTTTAATGTAAGCTTAATTATTACCATTATACTGAGCGATGCAGCGTTGGCGTTTTGCGTGGATGTGACGTTTTCCCAACTTTATGATGTTTTCCCAACTTGTTATTTTTTGTGTTCTTTCTTTGCGTCATGTTTACCTCAAATAAACGTTTTTCTTTCGTTTATTTTTAATGTGCGTCATTGAAAAGAAAGACATAATAGAGGGACTCAAGGTCTAAACTCTGTTCTTATTCTACCAGCGTTAACAGTTTTTTTTTACATTATTGTTTCGCAAGATTCTTTTATCGCTACCTTCAATGTATTGTTATTTACTGTAATATCGTCATAGGATATTGTTGAGCATTTTAGATATGTGTGTCATATTACTTAGAAATGTTTTTTTTAATACTGAGTCTTTGTTTCCTTTAGGTACTTAGGGTTGATTTTTCAATCGACAGATAATTTTTATTTTTGGAATAAAATTGATGTCTGACAGATTTTGTATGGAAGAACTATCAAAAATGCAAAATTATTCCTCGGATAAAATTATCTGGCGTTGGAAAAATCAGCTCTGTAACCTAATACTGCACCTAAGCCTCTGCAACCTATTATCATTATTTTACTGCAAGTATTATGCAGAAGACCGCAAAGCTTAGAGACGCGTCGTATGTGGTCGCGATCCTCAGCATTGAGGGGACGATGAAGAAGAAGTAATAGGTAATGTATCTCAAAATGTGAATATTTTGAAAATTTCTATTGAGTAATAAAGATTCTTTAACCACAAATCCGTGACCACGAGGTCTTGACAGCAAGGTTCTAATAAGTCAATGAGACAAATAAATATTTTTTTATTTTCATAAAAGTGACAACATAGTTACAGATATTACATTTACAATACATAATGTGGAATCTTAAATATAGGTCACCTGGCTCTCTAGTCACTGGTATACCCAATACCTGTGACTTGGGAGTCATTTACAACTTTTTGCATTTCATACCACATTAGTGTTCGACATGAATCGAATGTGAAACATTGAAATAATCCCTAAAGACAAGACGAGACTGCCGTCCGGAAAAACACAAATCGATGCCGATAAAGTGAGCTTTCAGACATGGACTAACAAGATGGAATAGCCTGAGAATTTGAGCAAATAGAGGTTCGGAATTCGGATCCGGTTACATTTGCATAAACTATACCACCAGAATAACAGTCTGCAATCTTGTTGATTGATGTTAATGCCGAAGACTAGGCGTGCATATGCATCTATTGCTTCTTTGGCCCATATAAAGAGGCTTTCTAATTAAGTAGGTAACTGGTAAGTAATTACTATAAGTTATAACAATGTTTTTAGGACGGTCTTTTTCTTACAATGTGTCGATGGTACCGTACTACAATATGTCGAGGGGCCCATGGCTAAATAATAACAGCCGCATAGGTCGATCGATCAGGTTAGGCTACCCTTGCCGCGCTTGGTCTGTGGATGGGTGACCATCTTTACATACCGAGACCCCTCCGTGCCTCGGAAAGCACGTTAAGCCGTTGGTCCCGGCTGTCATTCGTGGATCTTTGGCAGTCGTTACGGGTAGTCAGGAGCCCAAAAGTCTGACAACCAGGCACACCAAGGGGTATCGTAATACCCATCACTGGATTGTGTACTCGTAGGTCAGATAGGCAGTCGCTCCATGTAAAATACTGGTACTCAGCTGCATCCGGTTAGACTGGAAGACGACCCCAACATAGTTGAGAAAAGGCTAAGCAGATGGTGATGTGTCGATGGTCTATGATATTTTGTTAGCCCAGTATTCCGCAAAATGGACAAAAATCATCAATGCCACCTGTAAGCAGGTGTTAGGGAATGCAGGACAAGATGTAAGATGGGCTATACTTTTAGTAGTTGTTGGAGTTTTTTCTTGAGTATGCAGCAGGTAACGCTATTTTATTATAAATCGAATTCTACTAAAGCAAAGTGCATTAGGATTAATAATAGGTCTTCGTTTTAGTTTCGCTGTCAACTATTTAAGCAGTTTAAGTTTTTTTTTTAATATCATTAAGTAAAATGATCACATTTTCTGACAGTCTGCTTATGACTTAACTGTTCATTTATCTGTCCCTTTACTTAAACGAGGCAGCCCGAATTGTAAAAATGAACACCAAAGTTGAAGACTGTCCAGTTGAGACCAGCGTCAGGCACTAGTTGACTGGGGTCCGCTAGGACCGATGCCGCCGGGGCTGCGGGTTGTTCGAAAGAGATACCGTGGCCCCTGGCACAGGCAACTGAAGGAACACGGGTGGGTTTTAGTCAGTAAAAGTCTGACACGCCCTTCCGCTCAGCCCAGAGCGGGAGAGGTCATTTGATGATTTCCCACCCAAAAAAAAAAGGCACTAGTTGTCTGGCATTTTGCTGAACCGGGTCTTTTGGCGCAGTCGTGAGGCACACTTCCCAGCTAATTTCTTACATCGGACTTTACACTTTTTATTTGATCGTTTATATGTTTTTATCTGATGTATTGTGTCTTTTAGTCTGTGCTAAATAAATGTATTTTCTTTCTTTCTTAACATGCTTTCAGTCACAATCTGAATCAATTTGAAGGATATAGATAACCCATTGCTTCATATGTTCAAAAAATTAGGCTGCTCAGCAACGTAAATAACGCAATGAATGTTGTTAAACTGTCAAAATGAAAGCCATTGCTACTGATACGCAATTACACCGCAGATTAACACTATTGTTCTGTGAAACTCTATGGACTGAATTAATTCAAAGACTGTGGTAAAGCCAAAGGCAAGTACGTAATGGAAACTAATAAATTCAACTTCTCTATCTCCCCATAACCATTTAATACGAGTTAAACTAAATTGCTCATTAATTTATTGGCTAAGGAGATAAGATAGGATACATTAAATCACCTGTACATAAATTGCCCACGCGGATAATCTTAATTTACTAATACCATTACAAAACCACGTCTATTAATCTCACATCTAACGCGTAGGCAACATTGAGGTCACCCATCCTCCAATAGGGTAAGCAGAAACTAAAACAAGTGTTACAATCCTTCAACATTCATACATCTCAAACTCGTATCGAAGTTTAAAAATAGAACGTTGAGAGCTCATCAGTAGTCTGCGCGCGCGCCGACGCGAACCTTCGGGGGAACAATAACTAGCTGTTCGGCCGCCGGTGTCGAAACACGAGGTCGCACGAAGGTGAGCCGAGTGCTAACACCGCGATCACGACATACGCACACATTGACATATGCATATATTTATAACAAACAGAGTTCTAGAACCCCGAACCTCTCCCACCCTCCCCTTATTTGTTCCTCTTTGCTTACACTAGCGGGGACACGATAGGTCATCTTACACTGGCTGATTAGTCTATGTGTGTGGTATTTACGTATAGCCCCGTCTGTGTATGTACATTATAATGTCACACACACAAACATTGCCTCGGCACGCAAAAGCAAAACATGCTGTCGAAAATTTTATGTATGGTCAGCAAATAGAGTTGTTTATTTGATTTTCTTTAAAATACCTTTCATTTACTTATTCGTTTTACCTTGGGTGAGATTAAATTGGTTGGATGAGAGAAATATTGTTGAAACTATTGTTGAAGGTCACACAGCTATAAAAAATAGGATAGCAAAAAAAGTGTCTTGTAAATACTAACCAGTCTAAATCTGCAACTAAACCAAAGTAAACAGATTCTGGATAAAGGATTATTTTTGGTTTAACTAGTTTATTATCAAATTTGCATTAAAACTGTACTGTATAGCAAACCATGTTTAAATCCATGATGATACAAATTTTGTTACTATTGCACTGACGATATTATCTTCTATTGTTTTAGTGTCACCTTCCACCAGAGATGGGATCATGTGAGTAGCCACCGAAAAATACATGTGATATCTGCCAACCAGCACTGGACCTGCGTGGCGGATTATGGCCCACTCCCTCTTACTGAGAGGAGGCCTCTGTCTCAGCAGTGGAAACATTATGGGCTGAGTATGGATGTCCGCCAGCAGCAGTACGCGGACTAATATGGACCATGTGTCCGACTGAAAGCATCATGTTCGACTTTTTCCACCTTGCGAAGATCCACTTACTCTGGCGAAGCAAATAACAGGAAACATTATCCTCTCGGATTTCCTTCGGCCGCCAACTGCTAGATCTGCATTTCTCATCTACCAGCCACCAGAATATTTTTATTCCACGAATAAAAATAATCTATCGATTGAAAAATAAAAATAATAAATTAATACGTAAAAAACAAATGTAAAAAAAAAACATGTTACATTTAATATTTTTATGTCAGACTTCTGTGCTATCCGTCCTCCCCAGCGGGCTCAATAGGGCGTCATTTGCATTGGTAATGTGACCGCTTGCGTATTGGTAAACAGAGTGATTTACCGCGCCTCGCCGCGACTCGCGACAACCGCGCCGCCGCGCGCTCTGTCATAACACTCTTGGCGATCAATCACGTTTGTGTGGTCTGTACCTTTTCATATACTGTTATTAGGTACTTAGGTATTGTAGGTACGTTTTATTGAGCAGGAAAAGGACTAAAGACGTTACTTTTTTGAATAAGTACCTACACATTTATTATAATTTAATCTTTCATTCACAGCTGTCAACGTTCTCAATAAATGTGTTTTATTTTCAAAGCAAAGAAAAACAATTAATTACTCTTGGCTTTCCTACACATTATGCACATAATTCGACAGTTTATTTAATTACCATGTGCATCTAAAGTAATATTATAAAGAGAAAAGATTTGTTTTTTTACGTTTTTTTGTAGCGCTTTAAAGCTAAAACGGCTGAACGGATTTGGATGAAATTTGGCACATGGTTAAACCATTACTTGGATTAGGACATAGTATAGTTTTTATTTCGATATTCCCACGTGATCGAGACTTATGCGGGTGAAACCGCGGAGGGCATCTAGTTTGATATAAAATACCGCTTGCGTACATACTAACAACTATTGTCTTTTTGCTTTTGAAAATGTACAATCCACAAGGTATTTTTATCTTACGAGTATGTGAAAGATCCAAAGAAAAACAGTTTAATTTAGCATAGAAAACAGTTCTTCTGTCTAGACTACCTGCAGTCATTACACCCTCATGTTATTTAATTAATTACAGTCGTTATTTGCAATGGTAATATGGCCGCTTGCGTATTGGTAAACAGTGTGATATCGCGTCTTGCCGCGACTCGCGACCACCGAGCCGTTCTATCATAATACCTAGTTATTGTCATATGTATAGCTTTTCACATAATATTAGTGTATGTTATCCTTACAATATATAAAACTTGTAAAAGAAAGACTATTTTCCCCTCTCTCATTCTTACTAGGAAATAACAACGTGATTTATTTGTTCGTGCTGTGCATCACTTATTTATCACCCTGATGACTCGATACAGAGGCGACTCTAACTAGCTCTGCTTTTGCTCAACTTTCATTAAAAACTTTCGCAGACGAGAAGAATCTTTGTACCTATTTTCTCAGGTACTGGTAACGACCTTACAGCCAAACAATAAAATCATTTATTGGGTTCCGTACCTCAAAAGGAAAAACGGAACCCTTATAAGATCACTTCGTTGTCCGTCTGTCTGTCCGTCAGCCCTTTTTCTCAGGAATGCGTAGAGTTATCAAATTGAAATTAATATCAAATACTCAGGGCTGCAATCTCTTGAAGCAGTGAAAAAATCAAACTTCTAAGTCAGCTCAATCAAAAGATACGGGCGTTTTATGTTCCGAAATAAAAACCTATAAGTAGGGTACTTCCCGTTGACCTAGAATCATGAAATTTGGCAAGAAGCAATGTCATATAGCATAAGAAAAGGGAAAAATCCGAAAACCGTAAATTTGTAATTAAATTACCAAAGAAATCATTTTATAACCTACTGTACGGAGCCCTCGGTGCGCGAGTCCGACTCGCACTAGACTGTTTTTTTTTTACTCACCGACAACCAGACTAACATACAAACAACTTTATCTTACTTAACTTTACCTAAGGTTATTTTCTACATAGACTTCCCAGACTAGTAATACGTTAATTAATAAATTACGTCGTGATCTGCATTGGTAAACACATTGATTTACCGCGCCGCGCGGCGAGTCGCGACAGCCGCGCGGCTTGTAATGTCGTGTCATACTTACAACACGGCCGATCAATCATGTCGCGGTTTGTGTGGTCTGTTTCACATTTAGAGCTTGGGTAAATATCAAATCCTCTCTCTCACAACTGGGTAATAGCTTGTATGTTTTTGTTACTTACTTAAAGTACCTAATATGTAAGTATAGGAAAAGGTGTGTTCACTTTGTTATTATTGGAATGGGTGTTTTAAAAATACTAAATGTAAGTATTTAGTAAGTAAGAAAATCAATAATGGATAATGGATGTAAGGATGGATAACACTAGAGTGGAGACTGCAATGGCTTCTGCCGGTCTATTCTGTAAAACTCTCACCGCGAAAACTTAGGTGAAGTGAGCTTTAAATGAGCTGTCATTCCACCTGCCGATCGATTCTGTAAAAATGTCACCGTGAAAAGTCAGGTGAAGTGAGCTTAGAGTGAGCACTTAACTTTTCACGGTGAGATTTTTACAGAATCGATCGGCTGATCCCTAGAGGACTAACACTATTGACAGCTCACTTCACTCAAGTTTTCACGGTGAGATATTCACAGAATACCACTGCTGTTAGCGATCTATGTAAGCTAACTAAAATATATTGTCGTTACATTGTTTTATTAGAACCAACATGATACAAAATCTACTTTCTTTTAAGAAAACTTTAGTCTACTATACTATGCCAATTATGCCATACAAAATTAAAGAAATGGTTTAATATGATTGCTGTTTGATCCAATGCTATATTCGTAAATAAATATACTTAAGAAAAAAGGGTTGACATAGGCTAATTAACATAATATTATTCATAATAATACACTGCTCCTAATAACACCATCACTGTCATTATTAAGTAAATTCTAAATCTCAATCAACTCTTTAAAAGTCAAAGCTCATCAAATAAAATAATTCCACGAAAACAATAATTCCTATTTTTCTCAGCTCGTTTCATAAATCCAATATTGATAGGCCGATTACGTATCGCGATCATAACTGGCGTTCATCCGCATTCTCCATCTTCCATTTGCATAGCATATTATAGCATAGAGCTAGAAACCAGACCTCGTAAGTATTGTGTAATTCTTACATAAAAAATACATAAACCAAAATATTATGGAACAAACGATAACTTTATAACTTTCAAATCAGTTGGTAGTGGTATTTTTCGTAGTGTTAATAATCAGCCATAGACATTGATAGATCTTACTTTTTAATTGACAAATCGAATAGAAATTATTTGGCGAGTTAGTGATGTCTGTGTGTCTGTCTGTGATGTGAATTGTCTGCCTGCGTCTGCATTCCCGAGTTCATACAACCCGAATCTCGTCAGGGCGAGAGTGAATAGGCTTCTTTTGGGCAAGCTCGTTCCACCGTATATCTCATCCCTGCCTCTGGGCCGCCACTGTCGCCGCCACCGCCACCGCTGCCGCCGCCGCCGCCACCACCGCCGCCGCCGCCGCCGCCGCCGCCGCCGCCGCCACCACTGCCGATAGGGCCCGGGAGGGGGCTGAAATGGAGGAGTAATGACTCCTCCTCTACGCCTCCTCCAGGCGAACATCAACCACTGCGCCTGCGCTCAGGACCTGTTGCTCCAGAGCATGGCGCAGTGGTCGATTAACATCGCCGTGGTCGCTGAGCCGTACTTTGTCCCGCCCAGGGATGACTGGGTGGAGGACCTGAACGGCTCAGTGGCCATAATTTCGTCGGCCGCCGCCGGTACCCCGTCCCTCGAAGGTGTCACGAGGGGACAGGGGTGCGTAGCAGCACGGTTCGGAGAGATTGTAGTAGTGGGAGTATACTTCTCTCCGAGCCGAACTCTCGCCGAGTTCCAGAACTCTTTAACAGAGTTGAGTGTCGTCGTCGCTAGAAACCATGCCTTCTCCGTGCTAGTGCTCGGGGACTTCAACGCCAAGAATTTGGCCTGAGGTTCCCGTTGCACGGATGTGCGGGGCAGGATGGTGGAGAACTGGGCTCTGGAAACAGGCCTGGTCGTCCTAAATCGGGGTTCTGTTCCTACGTGTGTGCGGATGCGGGGCGAGTCGGTGGTGGACATCTCGTTCGCCAGCCCCGCTCTGTCACAGCGTGTCATTGACTGGCGCGTCATGGAGGAGGTGGAGACCTACTCCGATCATCGGTATATCCGGTTTGAGGTCTCCACCCAGACCTCTAGCGCGCTGGTCCAACAGGCCCCGAGTGGTCCGCGGTGGGCGCTGAAGCAGCTGGACCGGGAGCTTCTCCTGGAAGCCTCGATCGTGCAGGCCTGGGTGTTTTCACCGGACAGGCCTGCTGATATTGACGATGAGGTGGAGTGGTTCCGGGAGGCCATGTCCGAGATTTGTGACGTGGCAATGCCCCGAGTCCGGCCAGGATGCGCCCGACGTCAGGTGTACTGGTGGTCGCAGGAGGTTGGGGCGCTACGCAAGGCGTGCGTCGACGCGCGACACCGGTACACCAGGCACCGCAGGCTCCGCATCCGCCCTCCGGATGCGGAAGCCACGGAGGTGGAGCTATACGAGGGGTACAGCGCGGCGAAGACCGCCCTCCAACAGGCTGTTCAGCGGGCCAAGGATATGGCCCGCGAGGAGATGCTGGAGACTCTGAACAGAGATCCATGGGGGCGCCCCTACAGAATGGTGCGGAATAAACCTCCGCACATGGGCCCCCCCGCTGACGCAGAGTCTCCGCCCACAGCTGGTGGAGGAGGTGGTGAGCGCTCTGTTCCCTTCAAGGGGGCATACTCCCCCGCCTATGGCTCCGCCACTTGCGGTGCCCGAAGCGGACCACGCGGACAACGACGACGACACCCCTGAAGTGACCGGGGTAGATCTGAGAGCGGCGGTAGGCAGGCTGAAGGCCAAAAAGGCGTAGTTTGCTACGCTGACGACACGCTGGTCCTGGCGCAGGGGAGGTCGCATCAGGCGGCGGCCGACGCGATGACACGCGGGGTTGCGATAGTCGTGGAAAGGATCCGGCAGTTGGGTCTCGAGGTGGCATTGCACAAGTCCGAGGCCATGTCCTTTCATGGGCCTCGGTACGGGCCACCTTCGGGATCCCAACTGATGGTAGGAGGGGTTCACATCGGCGTCGAGAATACGATGAGATACCTGGGTCTCGTCCTCGACAGCCGGTGGAACTTCGTCGAGCATTTCCGACGTTTGGCCCCCAAACTGGAACGGGCCGGGGCCGCCCTAAAGCGGCTCCTGCCCAACCTAAGGGGGCCAAACGCCTCCTGCCGGAGGCTTTACGCGGGGGTCGTGCGGTCCATGGCCCTTTACGGGGCCCCGGTGTGGGCGCGTTCACTGCGGCTTCCAGCTGCACACTATCTGAACGCGCCCCAAAAGGTGGTTGCCGTAAGGCTTATAAGGGGGTACCGCACGATCTCGGGCGAGGCAGCAAGCCTCCTTGCCGGACTGCCACCATGGGATCTGGAGGCGATAGTCCTCGCGCGCCTGTATGACTGGCGCGCGGAGGCACTACGTCGGGGGGAAACTCTGCACCCGCGGCAAATCGCTGCGGAGCGGACGGACCTCCGGCGCGGTCTCATGGTGGAATGGAAGGCGCGACTATCGCAACCCAGCGCAGGGCACGCCACGATAGCGGCGATAAGACCCCTCTTTGAGGAGTGGCTAGAGAGGCGTCACGGCGCTCTCACCTACCGCCTGACGCAGGTCCTCTCCGGACACGGATGTTTCGGGAGTTTCCTGCACATCATCAGGCGGGAGGAGACGCCCGGGTGTCACCACTGCGAGGATCGCCCAGAGGACACGGTGGAGCATACGGTGGAGGTCTGCCCCGCTTGGGCAGAGCACCGCCGTGTCCTCGTAGAGGCGATCGGCAGCGGCGGCGACCTCTCGCGTCCGGCCCTGGTGCAAGCCATGGTCCGGGGCGAGAGGGAGTGGGAGGCGGTCACCTCCTTCTGCGAAGCAGTCATGCTAGCGAAGGAGGTGGCGGGATGGGCGAGGGAGAGATCCTCACGCCTCAGCCGCCGAGGGAGACGCTCCGGGCGTCGGGAGCCGCGTGACGACTCCCGGCCACCGTAGGCGCGGGCCTGCGGGCGGAGAGCAATGGGTAGCTCTTCGTCCGATCAGGACCAGGCCCATGCCGGACGGCGCGTAAGTGTTCCACGTGCGCCTCAAAGAGATGTCAGCATAGATGACGGGGCCCGACAGGGCCGAAGCCTGCCGGGGTAGCGGGATCGTCCGAAAGGGTTACCGCTGCCCTGGTACATAAAGGGCTAAGGAAGGAACACGGGTGGGTTTTAGTCAGTAAGAGTCTGACACTCCCTTCTGCTCCACCCAGAGCGGGAGGAGTCATTTGATGATTTCCCATCCAGAAAAAAAAAAAAAAAAAAAAAAAAAAAGCCCATTGTCAATTAAAAAAAAAAAGTATACATTACTAACTCGCCAAATAATTTCTATTCGATAGGGTTACCAACTCAACTTATTTTATCTTATAGTATCCTTCTATAATTATTAGAGTCCTGAATACCATATTTAAAAAAAAAAGTAGTGGGTGAAACTACAAATTTGTTCATTTTAACACAAAATGGCGATGGGATCGCAATAGGGCCAGTATTACTCTCATAAAAGCTCAATTAATAGTATTTTCTGCTTAAAGTGTAATAATAGCTATAACACATTAATAAAAATAATAAAAACCTGTTAATAAAGGTTCAAAGTAGCAATAAAATGCATTTATATATATATTTTTTTTTTAACATACTTTTTTTTCTAGTCATTCCTGGGCAAAGGCCTGTCTACACTCCTTCAGTCTTTCGCGAGCCCATGCGTCCTCCTTCCAGTTTGGTCGGAACCTCCTAGGTACTATTTTTTTTCGCTATGTACTGTTGGTACAGTCAATGACGCCGAAAATAATATATTATATTTGAAATAAAAAGTTGGCAACCCTTGTTGCGTTAGCAGTTGTCTGCTATTCCAAATTATACTCAGTTGCAATCGATTTCATTCTCTTAGCAAACAAAGTTTTGGATAGAAAACAATGGCACTTCCTACCTTGAGTGTAACTGTCCACCATGAACATTTCGTGCTATCGCGGAAGAAGAAGTATGAACCCAGGAACGGAAGATTACCGTTGCCTAGTTGGAGTTCCCAAAAAACGTGTATTAATATTAACAATTGGGTAAGCACCTGGATTATTTTCTCATATTTATGAATATTCATAAATATGAGAAAATAATCCAGGTGCTTACCCAATTGTTACTTACCAAATCGTTGCTTACCAAATCCGGGGACGCATATACGTTACATATATATGTAACGTATATGCGTCCCCGGATTTGGAAAAGCGATATGAAAAACTTTTCCTCCGCCCGAAGCCGCAAACACAGCTTTGTAGATTGCTGAAAGTAAAATCCATCTTATTGCTCATTAATCCCACGCTTTTATTAAAAGTGTATTGATTATTCCTTGCCACTTTGTATTGATTATTGCACACAGTCAATGCTCCCTTTTAATGACTACTTACTTACTTGATTTTTTCAGGGTTTTAAACAGGGACTTAAAATGACATCCCAATAAATGCGATGTCCTTACCTGAAATATCTCAATAATATTGGTTCAGGTACTACCTGCGGGGAATTGAGTAGGTACACACTAACAGTAGCAATGGGTTTCCTTTTGACAGTTGAATAACATTCATTGCGTTATTTACGTTCTTAAGCAGACAAATTTCTCGAGCATGGATTGGAATGAATTAGCAATATCCTTCAAAATTATTCAGATTGCGATGGATAGTGTAAGTGTTAGGTTAGGATGCAGGTAAATACTTACCTGCATCGGTGAAGATAAACTCAGATACTTTATGAAGTTTATAATTATGATAAAATTCAAGAAATAGGTAAGGCTGGGATTCAAAGTTCGACTTAAAACAAGGTGTGACATCCAAGACTCAGGTAATACGGGCTGATGTTCGGAACTCCACGTCAATGCGCGTATTTTGCGTATGGGTGAGAAAATCGGTTATTCGATCCACCCTAGCTCCTTCAGAATAGAATGGAATAAAATAGAAGACTCTTTATTGTATACCATACAAAGCTAAAAACGCCTTGGTGTCCACTGGCAATCTCACGGAGGTACCTGGGTTACCAAAATACTTTGCCTGGTCGTGGCGACCACCGGGTAGTCTTCCATCCGTCAATCTCCAAGACTTTCAGATATGTACATATGAGTATAATATTGGTACCTACAGTACCCACTTTTAACCAATTAACAGTTTGAGCCTATCAAGGATCCTACTAATATTGAACTATTTCTATCTAAAGTCTATTCAATCTTGTTTCAAATTGATGTTATTTCAAGTTAAACAAAAATCAACTTTAAATTAATTAAAATTAATTTGATTTCAGACTGACTGGCAGTATTGAAAAAGGTCGAAAAATTTTTGATGTTGTAGCGTAAACTGAACTTTATTGTGTAGGAATTAAAGTTATTTTTCCATAAACTCATATTTGTTTACATTTTTGGCAAATAAATCGCGAATGCAGGTTACTTAATTTACTTCTTCTATACTACTATTGTTTAACCGTCCTTTCAAATCTTTCAGTGAAACGTGTGAAGTGAATGCCTTTAAAATTGCTATTGCCACACACACGTGACTTGCGGTGGCGTGCGCGCAGCGTCTGTCGTGACGTTGACGTCATGATTAATAGAAACGCGGCGCGCGAATCGTGCGCACCGCGCCGGCGCAGTAGAAAGCGGTGCGGTTTCATTTCGGATGCCGCTACTATGGAACACTTCATTTGGTACAATCAAATATGTCTTTGATTAAAACTGTTGAATTTATCGGTGAAATGGTATAGTGTGTGAGTATTTTCAGCTGGATGACGTCCATGGCTGGACAAAGGTCTCCTCGACCCTGCTGGATGTAGGCCGCAACAGAACGGTAGAGTATCAATCTCTCTAAGCGTTCTCTACAATAGTAATGTGGTTCTCCACCATCCTTACCTGGTTCATCCAAGCTCCCTTCTGCTTGTCACCGATCCATCTGACTGAAAGCGACTGCTGTCATTATCACACATTAGTACTAGTCAGCTGCTGCACTGCCTTTTGCCCTTTAGTCAGGTAAATGTTTGAAAATATCCCTATCATCTTTTCAAAATATTTCGAAATACTTTTGGTACTTACTTACCAACCATTTTTCCGAGCTACCTGTAAATGTCCAACGCAATACAGGGTTCAATAAAGAAAACTGGTACGGTAGCCACAACACGACAAACATCACTACGGGAGAATGGACTCCAGGCCAGTCTCGACATTCATAGCGATCACTTTACGACCGAATTCGGTCGCAAAGTCCTGTCACTCCATACATTACACCTGTCAATCCGGGACTTTGCGACCGAATTCGGCCGTAAAGCGATCGCTATGAATGTCGAGACTGCAGCCCCAGAAGTAGATAGAATTCTCTGCCAACCTTTAGAGCAATAAAAAATAACATTGAAAACAAAAGCCAATCAATTACGAAGCTACGATTTCCAATTAACATTTTATCGTCCTACCCTCGCGTTGGTTGTGGGGGTGGCTCTGACATAATCAATAAGTTGACGTCACGGCTCATGGTTTAATAAATTGTCGTGGGTAGATATTTTTGTTGACGTTGCTGTTACGCAAGTATATTTAATCAAGTTATGACGTCATGATAAACGATAATATCTAGAATATCGGTCTTAGTAGCAGCGTGATCTACCCACGATATCACCCACTCTTGTGACGTCTGGAAAATATTGAAACAGCCGGTCGATTCTGTTACATCTCACCGTGAAAAGTTAAGTGAAGTGAGCTTAGAGTGACCTGTCATTCCAAATAATGCTAGGGATTGACACTACTGACAACTCACATCAAGCTGACTTCACTTGAGTTTTCACGGTGAGATTTTTACAGAATCGACCGGCTGTCAATAGCGTCAATCCCTTAGCATTAGTTGAAACGATAGCTCACTCCACGGTGACTTCACCTAAGTTTTCACGGTGAGATGGTTACAGAATCGCACTGCAGGTTGTTTTGTACACCTACATACAGGCTGGCAGGGACATCGACGCGCAAACTGTAACCATGAATTCAACACACGAGTTAAGACCCCATAGCGTAGAAATTTTTCGTCGGTTATCAAAAAAAAAATCTTCTGTTTCATAGAAAAGTGTAATACCTACGCGGTCATTTATCTACCTATCGAGAAAACTAAAACCCACCGGGGTGGAGATGCAGGATATTCTTCTCCAGCTACCGCCAACCAGAAACGCTGTTGCAAAAACGTAAATGCCGCCGAACAGAAGAAAAAGACTTATTCTGCTCTCGGTGTCCTAAAACATGCAGTCAAGGTGATCACGTGCCACAGACGATACCGTGGCAGTGGTGAAGTTCATCATTCCATCAATGGTCCACGTAAGCCCTGGATCGAAAGAGCTGGTAGTCATGGGGAGAGGCCGTTGCCCAGTAATGGGATAATGCAGGCTACAGTAACCAGTAAGTCAAAGGACTTGGGCACATGCGCTACTTCTTTCCGTATTGGTACAAGTTTATCCATGACATGTGTCTCTTGTTTTATCATTTTAATGATTTCAAACACAATGTGAATTGCTTCTGAATAAATTGAATTGACTTGTTCCTCAATAAAATTGAATTGAATTGAATTTTGTCACTAGTAATAGTCCACCAGACCGTATTTCGGTAATGACAGCCAATCCCAACAGAGACCAGCCTTCGGCGTGGGAGATATTATAGTGCACAAGTATGTACGAAGACTCTCATGCACTCCCTCTTTCCTCACTCTCATAGTCCGATGGGACGGCAATCCGACACGACCAGAGAGACATCAGGCGCAGAACCGTGCTTTCCGAGCTACGGGGGTATTACACCGCCAACTTCCAAACTCCAGGCCGTTACTAAGAAATTCGTAATGGAGACACCCAGTAACACTTTGCCTGACCTGGGAATCGAACCCAGGACCCCACGCTCAATAGTCGCGCTTACGACCACTAGTCCAACGGGGCAGGTAACTAGTAGTAAGCCAATAACTCTTAAATAAACGGTCTTAACCAATGTCGATGTGTACAAGACACTTTAAAGCATATTTATCTTTAATGTGTTGTTTGTCCGTGATGACATCATCAGGCAACGTTAGCGCTTGACAAAAAAGCGGCATGTCATTATCATCTTGTTGTTTTAAGTTGTTAAGGAACGTCATTGTCCCGCATGACCGTTTTATGAAGTTTTGACTTTTTGTTAATGATAATGGGTACTTACTACAATTTTAAGTGTTACTACATGTTTTAGTGGAATACACGTTGGCAGGGACATCGACGCGCAAACTGTAACAATGAATTCAGCACATGATTTTAGACCTTCTAGCGTAGAAATGATTCTTCGGTTATCAAAACGATAATCTGTTGTTTTATAGAAAAGTGCAATGCCTACGCGGTTAAAATGTAGTGAACGGCAATTGTTTTATTAATAACCGACAATAAATTTCAACGTAGGGGTGTTCAGAGGGGTTTCAGAATCATGTACTGAATTCATCCTTACATGTACAGTCACGAGCAAAAGTATGTATACATTCAGCTTTATTCAAAAGCGATTTACTCCCTTATTTTTTAATGAAATTTTATGTTGTTACGAACATAGCATTTTCCAACCCATAGGTTTATGTAATGTGTCATATTTCAACGATGCATTCGTTATTTCACGAAAAAATAGCAATTGAAAGTTGCCAAGTGTTGACATATTGGTGCTCGTGACTGTACTGCCATCCTGTACAATATCATAGGTAGGTATTTCGGCTACAAAAAGAAATTCACGCTAGCAGTAAAACGGCAGACCTGCAGAGTGATTCAGACTATTTCAGAGCTAAGACGAATCTTTCTACTTATGGGTTCTGCTTGCAAAAACTACCTGAGAGACCTTTTATATACCCAAATGAACGTCTACTGAAGTGATGGTACCTGTATATAAATACAGCAACATTAATATAACATTAAATTGTTCACTATTGGAGAAAAGTGTATTTGTAGGTGGTTAAATTAATTTTGTATTTTTAAAATGGGGAGGGTTATGTCGAAGTTACACATATGTATGTTTATTTGATTACAATACAATACAAACAAAGCAGAACAGCAATTTTATTTCCTCTTCCGTCAATATACCCGAACCCGATACACCTTACCTACTGTATTTACGCTGCATTGTGGCATGTTCAAACGCTAGCTCGGCGCCGTATTTTCTAACCAACGGTATCGTTTTAAAACGCGGAGTACCTACTTACATAACACACAAAACAGTTGAAATGGCTTTAATTTTGACAGCTAAAAAACATTCATTGCGTTATATACGTAGCTGAACAGACAACTTTTTCGAACATATGAAGCAATGGATTAGCAAAATCCTTCAAAATCATTCAGATTCTGATTGACAATGTGTTACGCAATTAGAGTGTTGGTGATTGCTAAAGTTCAGTCTATTAGACTTTCAATAGCCTTTTCTGACACGTGGAATTATCAGTTGATTTGAGACAACCAAAAATCTAGCCTTGATTCTGCAGAGTGTGTTTAAGATACAGAAGTGAAAATAAATCGAGAAACTATCGTACGGCTCGGAAGTTGAGAATGTTGAGATATCACGACTGACATTATATTTCAATTTCAAGACGTCCATTAAAATAATTAGCCCTTTTAGATGAAGATAAATCAAGTATATCGAAATACGGAATTATTTGGAGAGAAGTTGCTCTGAAATGAGGAAATAATCTGAAGAAAATAAATGCGGTAGGTAAGTCTTGTAATTAACAGACTGCTGTGGCGAAAGTTTGGTGAGACACTATGCAATGAAAATGATGATTTGCATCCTGATGCAGCAGAGTAATTTGTTTTAATGATATGTTATGTTAAAATTACAATTAACAGCACGAGTAGGTACTGCGTTAATTAAAAAAACGACAACACAGCGGGGTAATTTCGTAACACACTACCAGTAGCAGACTTGTATTTTGACAGTTCAACAACATTCATTGCGCTATTTATTTTGTTGAGCTGTAGAGCAGAAACATTTTTTCGATCATATGAAGCAATGGATTAGCAATAAACTTCAAAATTCTTGTGATTGTGATTGATAGTGTGTTAGGCTACTAAGAATAGAATAGCCATACCACAGTAAACCACCATAAAAACCCAACCAAACCATATAAATTACAGACAGGGTACAACAGACAGACAGACAGACAGGAGACAGGGTTTTAGGGTGCAGTTTTAGTGTCGATTCAACAGTTTTCTTCAAAAATGAATTACATACATCAAAAATAAAATCCATAGCTCTTTATATCACTTTTCGTAGTTTCTCATAGTTTTAACTATTACCCTTTATATCATCTATTGCCTACTAACACTAGAAGTTAAGTAAAATTGTTACTAACCCTATGGGCTCCTGTCGGAAATAAAAGTTTTCTATTCTATTCTATCCTATTGCTGATTTGTACCTACTCGAATAATTTAAAAAAAGAGGCACCCTTTGAGTCCGTTTCAATTTAAAGTGAGGATTTAAAATTGTAAGACCTCAAAGGGATCTTTGTTTTGTTCTCGTACAAGTACTACGCGCTCCGAGGACACGACTCTTTCAAGGGGCCGTATAACTTACCCTGAGGCTCTGCTTACCTTTTTTAAATAAAAGAGAATACTTATGTCAGTTCTTTTTCCTCGAGGTCAAACTTCAATTTTAATTTCGGTAGTTTTTGACGAGGTTCATCAAATTCATATGGAATGAGACCTGAGGGGCACGTAATTTTAAGAACGTTCACAGTCTGATCTCAGTCTCATCTATCAAAAATACCTCTAATTTCCCTACATTTGGCAGGTTTTTGAAATTTGTTTGTCGCCGAGATGAGACTACGACTAGATTTTGAACGTTTTAAATTACGAGAATTGGCCTTCTGGAAATTTACTTCCATATAGGATTTCTGCACCAAAATGAGGGAATCGTGTAGTACTTCTACATCATTACTAGGGTCTGGTTTGAACTTGATATCTAGAAGGATTTAAAATATTTACTTTCATTGAACATTTTTTTTTATACTTATGCAGGATTGCCGATGACCGTCAGCAGACACACGTACTCATACGTAGATAATCAGCCTATAATGTTCCCACTACTGGGATACAGGCCTCCCGTCTGTAAGGTGAGCCGTAATCTACCACGCGGGCCCAGTGCAGGTTGGTATATGTCACATATCTTGAATTTTTTGGTTCTAGGTCATGTCGGTATTCTCACGATGTTTTACTTCACCGTTTTGAGAGGAGTGTTGATGAAACAATTAACACAAAGTAAGCACCTGGCAGGGTTCGAACCTACGACCTACAAATCGTAAGTCACGGCCACCACTGCTCCTACGAGCAACCAAGCAATGCCCTTAAATTACCCTAAAATAACTGCTCTGTCTTTTAGCCATTACACGATATAGCGCACAGCAGGGCCGTAATTCTCTATGACACAATGAACGAAACCGTGCGAAATGGACGCGAGATCGGCGGAATTAGCTCAGGAATTGACTTGGTTTCGAAGTAAGGAATCGTTAAGTGGTCATAGTGAATTACGGCCCAGGCCAGAGTGACATCACAAACCATGATAAGCATCAGTAACTTTCCTTGATTGATATCACGGAAAGTTATTGATTGATGACCAGTAATATAGCATGGCATTAAAAAGACAAGTTGTAGTTCCCAGATATAACCCAAAATAAGGCAAGGAGTTGAGATTTGTTTCTAGGCAAACGTGCATTATCGTGGTCCTCGTCATTAGGAGAGTGTGACATACGCAAGACGATCACTTGCATAAAAACGGGTTGCACTCCGGGAGTGCCGGCAGAAGTGAAAACTTGAAATATTAACGTTGTGCATTTTTGTTATTTTGGAATGCGGTCTACTCTCCCTCCGTCTTACGAATTTTCGATCAGGTCACGTGTCCTGACGCGAGCTCCGTCTTAAGAATTTTCGATGAAGTCACGTGTCCTGACGCGAGCTCCGTCTTACGAATTTTCGATCAGGTCACGTGTCCTGACGCGAGTTTAAAATTTTTTACCCATCACAAAAAACTCTCCCTCCGTCTTACGAATTTTCGATCAGGTCACGTGTCCTGAGGCGAGCTCCGTCTTACGAATTTTCGATCAGGTCACGTGTCCTGACGCGAGTTTAACATTTTTGACCCATCACAAAAAAAGTGCACAACGCCGCTAAAGAAGTTTTCACTTCAAAAAACAACAGAATGCTGCTAGCAATCCACCTGGCAGATAGTAAACTCATGTTGTCATCATTCAACTGAAGACCACATAGCTAGATAAAAATCATAATTGTCAATTATAGCGTGAAACGTATAAAATGTACGTGTTTTGTCTATAAAAGAACGTCGTAAAGGTAAAGTAAGAACCATGCTGGGAATATTTTGGTCACGGTGTAAAGTGAAAATTAACTATAGCACGTTAGTCAAGCGCGGTAAACGTGAATGGCTCCTACATTGTTGTTTTTTAATAGTTTTCTGCAATTTTTTTACTGTTAATTTCACAGTTTTTGTCAAATTGCTGGCGTGTGTGTATGTTTTTGTTGATAGAATGTTTTTTATGAACCCTAGCCTAGCCTTTTCCCAACCATGTTGGGGTCGGCTTCCAGTCTAACCGGATGCAGCAGACTACCAGTATTTTTCTTGGAGCGACTGCCTATCTAACCTCCACAACCCAGTAACTCGGTAATACGAGTACGGTACTTACCCCTTGGTAAGACTGCTTGACAGACTTTCGGGCTCCTGACTACCCGTAACGACTGTCAAAGATCCACCAACGGCTTAACGTGCTTTCCGAGGCACGTAGAAGTCTCGGTATGTAAAGATGGTCACTCATCCACAGACCAACCGCGGCAAGCGTAGCTTAACCTGTGCGGCTTTTATTATTTAGCCCCGGGCCCTACTACCTATTATGTTATCCGATGACTAACAAGTCTCAATTAATTGTAGCACCTCTTTTGTAGCTAACTAAATGCATACATACGAGCAGCTCGCGTCATCGGCAAAGGAGACTGCCGACGTCGACCACGTGCTGCTCGTGTATTTGAGCACCGTATTCAAATAAACTCCCTATGAATGCACAAACTCAGAAGTAAGAGACGGACAGAGTAAGAGAAGATTGTTGGAAGAACGCAGGTTCATAGCGTGTGAAGAACACAGATAATGTAAGTGAAGCCTAAGATCAGGGGGCCTAAAAAGGCCACTTTAAGCAATACCTCTAAAAGCTATTCATTTCCTGAATTCCCAGCAGATCATTAGCAATTCCTCTAATTTTCGTAATATTTCAGTTCATATTTGGTGTAAACATTGCCGCATGAAAAAAATCAAACACGTAATTTTATCGGTAAATTTTTCATTACAGTTTTTATTAATCAAATTGGTTTTTTATTTTTTATTTCTACAGTTTAAATGTTATTTCATTGTGATATGAATTGCACACAGATCATATTATGAATTGTCAGTTTGTGACCATTTGTTTTGCGTTTGTGAGCACCGTATTCAAATAAACTCCCTCTCACCGAGAGGAGGTTTATTTGAGTAAGTACCTGAGTTCCGGCAATGGGAAAAGGCTGATTATGATGAATCAAATACACGAGCAGCAGGTTGTCGATGGCAGCCGCTGACTCGTCGACGTGTGTCGACGGCTACAGTTGCCTCAGCGTTGACGCGTACAGCCGATCGATTCTGTAAAAATCTCATCGTGAAAAGTTAGGTGAAGTGAGCTTAGAGTGAGCTGTCAATAGTGCCATTCCCTAGCATTAGTTGGAATGACAGCTCACTCCACGCTCACTTCACCTAAGCTTTCACGCTGAGATGGTTACAGAATCGCACTGCTGTTCGTGTGTATGCACACTAAAGGAGCAAGCTGTAGTGTTTAGGTGCCCTTTGATAACGTTTCGAACTTGAGATTCTAGAATTTAGAACCATCTAAATCATCATATTATGTATACCAAGCGTGAGACTCTGGGCGAGTTTTCTACCCACCAACCGAGCGTCGAGCGAGTACTCTCTTTGACAGGACTTGTCTCTGCGACATACAAGTACTTGCTAGCGGTGTGAACAGTCAGCGATCAACTAAGTAATATATATATGTCGGAGTTATTCGTTTATTCGGAACTCCAGCGCCATCTCGTGGCGCTAGACAGAGTCTAGCCTGAGTTCGTGGAGGTGGACGGAGAGCTACAGCTACAAGAACGGTGTGAGCAGAGCTCTCGGGATCATCGAAACATTGGACATCGTACAAACAACATGTACTTAGAAACTGTCTCGCGATTCCGTATCGTTGTGTGTACAGTGTGTGATTCGCTAGTGTGACTGACTTGTTCGTGAATTGTAATCTGATTTGAACTGTAAACCGTTTTTCTGTCGTGTTATAACCAACACTACCCATAGTACGCCCACAGTAATTAAAATATGCCTGATGTTAACGAGAGACAGATATATACCATCTCCGTCATATATATATGTGTATACCTTTTACTTACACGGGCCCTACAATCTTTTGTACGTTTCGTGAGCGAGAAAATCATTGCTAGCTAGCAGTTCTTTCATAGAACCAAGTAGGTAATCTTAACCTACATCTTCAGCAAAATCGTTTTTAGTTTTTATTATATTAATCAAAGTTTACGATTTGTCGTGAATAATGTTGAACAGCATGACATCAAGACGTTTTATCGCATCTAGAATCCATTTCATCAGCGCACGATTGGCTTCGGTTACGGTCTTTATTCTTAACACGTGTCCCGTTTATTATTATGACACGTTTTTAATTTAGCCAAGT
Organism: Apamea epomidion; assembly: GCA_947507525.1. NCBI lineage: Eukaryota > Metazoa > Arthropoda > Insecta > Lepidoptera > Noctuidae > Apamea > Apamea epomidion. Next base: position 7,001,743 of record OX382234.1, read on the forward strand.
GTTTTCCAATAATTATGTGAATGTGATTGTGGCTCTCCCATCCCTCCTTCTTATCTTAGGCTTCACTTACATTATCTGTGTTCTTCACACGCTATGAATCTGCGTTCTTCCAATAATCTTCTCCTACACTGTCCGTCTCTTACTTCTGACTTTGTGCATTCCTCCTTTCGTATTCAGCCCATTCTTCTCTGGAATGCGCTTCCTCTTGGTATCAGGACGGGCACCAGTCAGTATGCATTTTAGCGGAAATTGCATCGTATATTTGCTTCAATTTACAACTAATGAAGTTCTTACTCTATAGAAATATTGCTATAATCAGCACGCTATAGGCAAAGGATGTGTTTATTATCTACACAGGAAGATAGTGCATCCTGTGATTAATTTAAAAGTAAAGGCTTGGTTTTATCGTCTTGGCATACCAGAATTGTGCCTTTGGGTATAGACGTTTGCTCATTAGCTAGCGTAGATTTATTGTGATCTCCTTCTTACGGTAATTTGCTGCTATAGTCAAATCGTCAATCATTGCCCGGCTACCGATTGCTGTTATTACTGCAGAGTGCAGATGCATTTGATTTCAGCTCTATGTTGCAATTCCGACAGTGAGTTTTGGGTGATTGTTTTGAAAACTATTAGGTTTTCAAATGAGAGGTGGGCATGATGCTTGGCAAGACATAGCGATGGCACAGAGTCCTAGAGTCTGAGAGGCGGTTGAAGGAGCGTTGGCCGACCGACGGCCAGATTGGGTGGATGACCTCGGGGGAGGGGGGAAGACCTGGATGACACTCGACCAGTCCAGGGAATCATGATACAAAAGGGAGGAGGCCTATACTCAGCAGTGGGTGGAACAAGGATGTCAATGATGATGATAAGCAATTTTGATTGGTTTTTTAAACTGAATGTTTCAATAGTTGCACGGGTCTCATTATTCTTGTCATTATTTAGTGTGCTTACACCGTACTCAATTACACGAGCGGCACATAGTCGACGGGAGCCGGCGACGCGTCGACTGGTGTCGACGGCTGCAGTCTGCAGTTGCCTCTACCATTGACAAGTGTCACTCGTGTGTATTTATTACACTTAGTTAGAGTCCCTACTTATTCATTTCCTTTTTAGGTGCCTGCAATACAGTATTTTTACACAGAATAATTAAACGCAGGTCGTTAATCAGCTGCATTATTTATTAATAAATGCATGAGATGAGGAAATGTCCATATCAAGTAAAATAATGCATTAATTTGAAACAAACAATGTATCAGGAAGAATATTAGTATGCGTTACAAGTCTAGGAAGCAACGCGAATGACCTGGGAGACTAGATATTAGCTACAATAGCTTTGTCAATGTGTATTTAAAGAATACTATAGTTAAGAATGAATTGGTGTCGAGTTAAGATAAAACGCGAGGTAAAAAACGATAAGTATTAAGTTAGTTTTTTCTTCAGCCGAATGCGTAACACGCTAAAAGTTCAACAACATTCATTGCGTTATTTATGTTGTTGAGCAGCAAGATTTTTTTTGAACATATGAAGCAATGGTTTAGCAATATCCTTCAAAATGATTCAGATTAATATTAATAGTGTGTTACACAATTAGGCTGCAGGTTTGAAAGACATGATCCGTTAGACCACTAATCTGATTGCCTGTGGATAATCTTTTCACAAAGGATCGACCACCGTGATGTGGATAACGTCGTGAGCTACACATATGTACCTAATGTCTTTTTTTTCTTACTACATGTTTATTACGATGTTTGTATAACTGTTTGCTTTCCCGAATCAAATAAAAAAAAAAAAAAAAAAAAAAAAGTAGTTTATTTCAATTACAATGGGCATTTAGATACATATTTTTTGGAGATCTCCTTTTAAGCAAGGAATTGCTTGTATTAGGATAAATAAATAAATAAACGTGTCCTCGTGTAGCTTAAGCTAATACAAGAGAAGAAGCCAGTTAAAAAAGTTAAGCCAGAAAAAAAAGCAGGGACGATGTTTGAAAAACTACTTATGTTATTTATCTAAAATCACACAGAGGACTTTTTGAAATAGAATTGTTGGACCTGTACACATCACTTGACACGATAGTCGCTTTTGCAGAAATAGGTTTTTAGTTTCTCATGAATTTTCACTAACAGCAACCTAATTGTGTTGACGAGTGTCGAGTGAACGCTTGTCTGCGGCGGGCATCAACCACATGGTCCGGTCGTGTATTTAAGCACCGTACTTAGAGCGACACGATGTCGACGGATGCAGTAGCCTCTACCGTCGTCGCGTGTCGCTTGTTGTATGCACACTGACAAACATCCAAACAAATAAACTTTCATATTTAAAATATTGGTAGGATTTTTAGTGCCTGTAAAACGCATTGCCACATAGTCAGCACGGTATCATTTGTTATCAAGGATCTTTTAATGACAGCTGTAGCTTAATTTCATTTATTCCGTCTCTAATTACTGCGGAATTTACACGAATATGCAGGTGCCGACGTGAGTAATGTGAAGCTGGTTTCTAAAGGTTACTTTTGTAGGTTGTTCTTTTAATTAATATTAAAGCAATTGAACGAGAGCAATTGAACCTACGTAATGAAAGCAGGTTTCAAAACAATTAATATAAAATTGATAATTGTTTTCATTAATATTTTTAGTTATTTTTTTTGCTTGAGTATAGTTTACATTCTATTTATTGGTATATTGGCGTGGCTAGCTGACATATGGCAAATAGTTTAATTTAATGTTCTACTTTGCATACTTACTATTGTATAGAAGCAAGTATTTTGTTGACTGAACAGACAGTTGTGCTGCTGGGGAGTTTGTTGCGCCACTTCTTCCCAGCGAAAGCACTAGGAAGTGGTGAAGGGCGGGCGTTTTGGAGGACTCTGTCTTATGTAATTTTAACGTTCGAAAAGTGCTGATTCTCAGCCTAATTTGAATAAACGACTTTTGATTTTGATATCTGCCTGTAATTGTCCCGTTTGCGCGGCAAAGGCCCTGTGATCAGTTTAAATTGATCACTCTTGATGACATATAGACAAATAATTAGGTATACGCCACTCATTTTTAAATCGCTCTGAAGTCTCATGCTGTCTCCGTCACTTTAAGGGCTATTGTAGCGACAGAAATACTTTAAGATAGGTATTCTGTTGGATTGACATGTTCGTCAGGAGGACTTAGTCTGGGCCATTGAGAGTGAATTTAACTCATTATTAGTCTATTTATAACTAATAATAAACCTGAAGAGTTGGTTTGAACGCGCTAATCTTTAGAACTACAACAGATTTAAAGAAATGTTTTTGCAGTTAATAGCCCAATTCTTGAGCTGTGTGCCGAATTTCACCCAAATCCGTTCAGTAGTTTTTGCGTGAAAAAGTAACAAACATCCATCCATCCATCCTCACAAACTTTTGCATTTATAATGTTAGTAGGATTGACACTGACAGTTCCTGAACGCGGTTTAGATGTATTGACGGCGTTTATTTCAATGGTGAAATTCGCTACCTTACCTACCTGAATCAGCTACCTTATGATAAATAATACCTTTCATTAAAAACTATCTCTCTAATGCAGTCTGAGGGCCCGGCATTTGCTGGTCATCTTATAAGACACAGTGTTCAGTAGAGAGAGCATTATAATAATCACCATCATCATTACTCTCTCCTTCAATACCATATCTCACATCCAAAAAATAATTGACGTCGAACATTAAAATTGAATAGCCCAAATATTAAAAGTCATAATCACCAAGTCATTATGGGGAACGCCGCACGCCTGTTCAAACTAATTCGAGTTAATGAGCGCGACAAAAAACCGACAAAGGTGTTATGAATAAATAACCACTTAACAATCGTAAAAAATGAAAAATAACCCCACATTAAAAAAATAAAATAAAAAAGGCTTTTATTGACTGCGCCTGAGACGTCTCAGTCTTCCTGGTGTAACTCTTGATGCTATCTTTTTCTCGGAAGGTTTGTCTTTTGTCTCTTTCTGGCACGTCTATGGGGTGATAATGCCGTCCTTTTCTAACTTCAATCGATACCCCTAGACACCCACGGCAACCAGTTGTGAACGCCGCGTGGAGTTAATGGATCGGTGAATCGATGCTGTTCAGGATATTTTTTTTTATTTTTTTAAAGAAGAGTTCTACTCGTATTTCCTAGTAACTTTATTTTTAATATAATACCGTTAACACTTTTAAGGGCACTGGCTATAGCTGTCATAACAATTTAAACGACGGCGGGACCTGTTAAATAATAACCCCTAGACTGTAATCCTACTCTTCATCTTCAAACAAGATTATTAAAGCTCCCTCGGGCTTAAAAATTTTGTTTAAAGTCAAGCAAGATTTAAAGAAGTTTTTTTTTCTGGTTCCATAGACAGATCGTAAATGAACTGAATCTTCGATGCTGTAGTGAATCCTATGCTTCCTTTATTAGCCATTGTTTTACATACACAGTAGGTACCTACGCGTTTAAGCTCCACATTAAATTCATTACACAAAACAAAAAAAAACTGTCAAACACATTTCATACGCAATCAATAACAAAATAAAAAATCCTACGAGCCGCGACGCTGCCCGATCCGCTCAGCATTCCTATCGATGGGCTGAATGAAATACAAGCAGGCCGGCGCTTTGTACTCCTCACAAGAGCGGCAATTTATTTAACTTTTAGAGATCCGCACGCGTGATATACAGACGAAGGAAACTCATTAAAATTATATTCATGTGCACAACAAGTGCGGCGGATTTTTTTTATGATTTGAGTTCGATGGTTTGCGAAGAGTATCGTGGGAAGCAATTCTTTTAACATATAGTTACTTAACTAACATTGTTTAAAATATCGAGGTATGATAGATAGATATCTATGTAAAAAATTAACTTCTTATCCTGGGCCGCTTCATCATCATCATCATCATTTCAGCCGAAAGGCGTCCACTGCTGGACATAGGCCTCGTCTAAGCATTGTCACTTCGACCGGTTCCGTGCTTCTGGGCCGCTTCATCTAAGTTTAAATAACGTTTTAACCCTTTTTTTTTTTTACTCTGCCTAAAGCATGATACAACAAAGATTCTCCAATACTTAATAGGTTTACAATAATATGAGGGTAATGCCTTCTACATGTATCAAAAAAAGATGAAATAAACATTCCGCGTGCAGCGCCGTACACGTGATAGAAATAAAACTTCTTCAACAATGAAGAATAAGAGAGATCTATTGTGAGAGACAGAGAAAGAGTTATATCTTTCTTCTCTCTTATGTAACGAAATGTGCCTAAACGTGACGCGTCCTTGAAATTTTACTCTCAATCCTCATTCTCATCCAATTATAATCGAATCGCCGCCTAAGAAGTTTCACTTCAAAAACTTTCAACTAAATAAAGTGAACAAACATTTAGTTGCAACCATAAGTCAAAATCTACATCAAAACATAAGCCGCAAAAATATTGTACAGAACCATAATATACTTTAAATATTTTAACACCCACCGTATTGAACCAATTGCCCACAGGCGACCGACCACCGTGGCACCGTGGCTAACTTCCCGTTTATTCCGTGGCTCTAATTAATTTTATTCAGTTTTTATGTGCCACACAATTAATTTATCAATTCTATATAATGATAACCTTTATCTATGAAACTGTAAATGTTTTTATAGTTTAGTTTACTAATTTAGTCCTTTTTTTTTTCAGGAAAATCTTCGTTTAGACAACAACTGTCATAAGATTTAAAGCTGAAAATATGCTTCCCTCGAAGACAAGAAAGAAAGGAAATACATTTATTTAGCACACACTAAAAGACACAATACACCAGATACATACATCAGACAAAAATCAAATAAAAACGGTAAAGTCTGATGTAAGAAATTAGTAGGAAAGTGTGCCTCACGGCCGCGCCAAAAAGGCCCAGTTCAGCAAAAATGCCAGACAACTAGGGCCTGACGTTGGTGGTCAACTGGACCTGGTGACTCCAAGATTAAAAGATTAAACATCCAGAAATGCACTACTTAGCTAGCCTAGCTAGTCAGCGTGCTATAGTCCCTGCTGACAGGCATCATCACCATCAGCCTATAGCAGTCCGCTCCTGGACATAGGCTTCTCCTATTGTACGCCATTCAACTCGATTTTCGGCAACTCTCATCCAGCTGCTACCAGCCATCCTGCGAAGATCGTCGCTCCACCTAGCCGGAGGGCGTCTCACCTTACAGGCTTATCTAGAAGTAGTGCAACACATGTGATATAACAAGACATTCCTCTGCTTAACGGCCGATGTTGAATACAAACGCCCAAAATGATTAATATGAAAGTCACCTCGAATTATGTACAAACATCGTGACGAAGACACATTAAAAACACACAAATAAAATACAAACGCCCAAAATGATTAATATGAAAGTCACCTCGAATTATGTACAAACATCGTGACGAAGACACATTAAAAACACACAAATAAAATACAAACGCCCAAAATGATTAATATGAAAGTCACCTCGAATTATGTACAAACATCGTGACGAAGACACATTAAAAACACACAAATAAAATACAAACGCCCAAAATGATTAATATGAAAGTCACCTCGAATTATGTACAAACATCGTGACGAAGACACATTAAAAACACACAAATAAAATACAAAACATCTAATTTACATAACATTAAAGAACAAAAATGTTTACGACTCCTCATACGAACTAATTGGTATATATTCCACGGACACCATCATTTTATGGGTGTTTAATTCATTGTTATACGGACTTCGCTGCTTTGAGCTGTAATTGACAATTAAGCGGTGCTTTTAATGGTATGGTCAATAGTATAGTTTATAGCCATAAACTGAGGTGTTTAGGGGTCAGTGGGATTGAAAATGATGTTATTTTTGTTCAGTTGATCTGTATGCTTTCCGAGCATATAATTAATATTGAGATAATTATATTATAAATCTCAAATCGTCATTAATTATAACTGACGATTTGAGAGTTAAATGTCAAGGACTCGCCACGTTTACCCAGATACGAAATCTGGCTATACCCTGTCCATTAGGTAAACCGTTTTTTGACAGATGGAACTAGTGATTGCAGCAACACACAATACATTGACTGATGCATGTACGGTATTATAATGTCTGTAAGAAGCCATACATAACATAGTTCAATAAGATAAGGCAGTTTATATATTTATTTTATTACGCATTTCAAAGTTAACTTTAACGTAATCTGGAATTCTGGAATATGAACGTTCTGAGACAGATGTAAAAAAATGGTTAAGCTAATGGACGGGTATAAACGTGACGCGTCCTTGAAATTACACGAGAGAGAAGAAAGATATCTGTCTCTGACCCCCTTATTCCTTTTTTTTTAAGTTTTACTTCTGTCACGAATTCACGTGTACGGTGCTGCACCACAGATTACTGATGCACGTGCATTTTTTTTTCCTTTTTAGTATCATGAAACTTATTACGAGTAACCAAGTTTACTAGATTGGCGATCACAGGAGAAAGAACCGCACGTTACGACTAGATTAAAAAAAAAGTAACTTATCACATAACTTATTATTGATAAACATACCTACTTGTGCAAGAAGCATAGAACCAGTTGATGTGGTGGTGCTTGGGGGAGGCTAATGTCCAGCAGTGGGCGTTTATCGGCTGAAATAATGATGAAACCAATTTTAACGGTTTGCATCGCAATTCCATGAACTACATAATCCGATCTTTGTTAAATTACTGTGTCTGCTTCGTGGATAGTAAGCCCTTCAACGAAATAATAACTACAGCTTTTTTTGGCGAATACTTTTGAATAGGCAATCCCCTTGTTTGGCGTCAATGATGGCTGACTAAATGGATCAGTTATATCCAGCTACGTGTGACGCATGCTGAAGTAGTGTTTAATAAAAGGTGAAATATGAAGCTAGCAGACCTTTTTGTCACCGACACCGATAGTTGACTATGGCGCCATAGTTGTGTTGTACAACTGTTGCTGGTAACCCTTTAGTGAATGCATCCCTGCGGATATTATCGGGATAAACGGATTTTTGAATAATTTGTTTTCATTTTGTGTGTCGTATTCGTACCTTTTAGGGCCAAGAAATATCGGACCGAAGTAGCTGTTGCCGTAGTATTTATATGAGGAGTTGCGCAATAGATCCGGAATCCGTCGAACATTTCCAACTGGAAATCATAATTCGACATCGGGTTTGGAAATGATTCAGTGCCCAAAATTACCTCTCACATATTCCTAGGCCTGTGTTCCAGCAGTGGGAACATTATAGGTTCATTATGCTGTGCGCAAGAGCTCTAAATGATTATTATATAAATTGTTTCTATTAGTTCTCATACACCCGAGTGACATGCGTCGACAAGAGAGCAGCAGAGTCGGCAGCCGTCGAGACCCGTCGACGCCCGCTGCCGACGCCTCGACGGTTGCCACTGACACGCGTCGTCGGCTGTCGCCGTCGACAATTGCAGTTGCCTTTGTCGTCGACGTATGTCGCTCATGTGGAGGTACGAACCTATAGGATGCATCCAGACAGATGGGCCAAAGTCATCACACAGTGGGTGCCTGAAGACGGGCGTCGTTACCGAGGCAGGACTAAGAAACGCTGGCGTGACGATTTCGACTCGTTCTTAACTGATTGGACGGAGAAGGCGCAAGACAAAGAAAAGTGGAAAAATATGGGGGAGACCTTTGCCCACCAGTGAGACAACATAGGTTGAGGAAAAAAAAATACGAACATAGAAAATCCGTAATCTAAAAACGCCTCTAGAACCAATCACACACGAGCCGCGCTTGACTTGAACAAATTAACACCTATCCATCGGGTACCATTAGAGGAACCGGTATGCCGTCCCAGCTATAAGTGCTGACCACCCTGGAGGAAGGTTCTTATGATAAAATATTGATACTTTTACTAGTTATGTTAACTTGGGCCAACTTGTTCGTGGACATGTATTTTCAATTAAATTTATTAAGATCTTGTTGAATGATAAACGAAGCAAAAGGAGTATGTAAGGATCGTAGCAGAAGGCGCTCTGTAGTTTCTGCCTCTCCCGATGGGAAGAAGGCTTGAGTTTATATACAGGCTGATTTTTTAAAGACCAGCCAAATTTAAGGATGTGGTACAGACCATCAAACTGAACAACTTTCTCCATGGGACCAACATCGTAATCGCGAATAAAAATTCAGCCGTCCCATACATTTAGGTCGAGTAGGTATTGAAGTATTCTATGGGACAGTTGATAAAATTTTCGCGATTACGCTATTTGTCCCATGGAGAAAGTTGTTCAGTTTGATGGTCTGTACCACATCCTTAAATTTGGCTGGTCTTTAAAAAATCAGCCTGTATGTATTTTTGTTGTCCAATGATTCTTGAAAGTAGTGGCTGTAATTCCGTTTTCAATAAGAATCCCAAAAGTCTAATAACCAGTCGGCATCCAAAGGGCATCGTGTTACCCAGTAACTGGGTTGTAGAGGTCAAATAGGCAGTCATTTCATGTAAAATACTGGTATTCAGCTGGGTCCAGTTAGACTGGAAGCCGACCCCAACAGTTGGGAAAAGGCTAGGCAGATCGATTGAGATTTTGTTATGAACCCTTCATATGCCATAAAGTAGATCCACGCGAGACACAATAGGCTATTTTCCTAAAAAAATCTAATTAGTCCGTCAGTAAGATTATCAAAAAATAATGGAATTAATTTACCCGTATTTTTTCTTCTTTTGTCAATTATATAAAAAATGATGAAGATATCGCCCGTTAAAGTTCCGCGTGACGTCACTTGCTTGCGACACTTTTGCACTCAAGTGACGTCACGACCCCCACTCCCAAATTTTGACGCGCTTTATCTTTGTCATTTTTTGTTTGATTGACAAAAGAAAAAAATCGTGTCCATTATTTTTCGATAATCTAACTGACGGACTAAATATAATTATTATTTTTTTACCCAGGCAACTACCCTAACGGGTTAACAGAGAGTTAGCTTTTCCGATCGTAACCTCAAAACAATAAACTCCCCGATTCCTTCTGCAACTGTAATTAATTAAACCTTTCAATCGGAGAAAGAAACCTATAAAAAGCCCGAACAAAACATAAACAAACAAAAAAAAACAAAATAATCAAACAAACAAACAACCAACAAACTCATTATGATTTCTCCCCCTTTCCCCTAACTGGCTCAACTTTCTACCAATATCGAACTCGCTGCACTTTCCTCGCTAACTTCGAAACAAAGTTTTGTTATAACGAAGTGCTGAAACATGTCATATTAAGATTTCGTTTGTTTGGTGTGCTACTGTTCAATGTTTCGGAATTTAGTAGTTTTCGGAGTTGCAAGAAAATGGGGAAAGTTTAACGGTGAAGGTAGCTACTGTTTGAATTAGTGGCGTAACTATACCCTTTGTGGCCCGTGGCAAATTCATGGGATTGGTAGGGCCCTCCCTCAATGTAAAGAAGCTCAACCAACGTTCATTTTTTTTTTACTAGCCCTTCCCCCGCGATATCGTCAACGTAGATTTCGTAATTTCTCTACAAAACTAAATACCTGACCGCTTCCTTGGTCTACTGGTCGAATAAAGTTTGCATTTCTATACTTAGGAATGTTAGGATCCTCCTGGGCTCATGGCCCTCTCGGGCCGGGGGCCTGTGGCATTTTCCCACTCCTGCCACCCTATTGTTACGCCACTAGAATTAGGCCTATTGGTTGACCTACCGTTTATTTTTGTTCTTTAATTCTATGCGATTCGTGTTTTTCCTTCTTCCATAGTTAACCCGATTGGTAGGTATTTCTGAATAATTATGTGTGTGTGTTATGAGTATGTTATATTTGAGTGTCATTATACATGTATTATGTACTAGCTCCGCCCCGCGGCTTCACGGCTTCACCCACATAAGTCTCGATCCCGTAAGAATATTGGGATAAAAAGTATCTTTTATGCTAATCCAGGTCATGGTCTGCCCATGTGCCAAATTTCATCGAAATCTGTTTAGCCGTTTTATCGTAAAAGCGTAACAAAGAAACATACAAAAACCATCTTTACATTAGATTTAATAATAAATAACATTAGTTTAGATTATGTTTGAATTGATTAATTTATTTCGTATTATTTCGTATAAATTACATTCTTAAAACGTTTACTGGATTTCCTAAAAAATGCAGTTTTTATACTCGTAGTATTAGGTATACCTACTGCTATAAAACACTGCAACAAAAGCACAAAACAAAAACCAAACAAAAACCTGCAAAAACTGCTACTTACCTATATCAGATCGAATAGCACGAGAATCCTCTTTAAGCCATTAAAAAGTTTCCCCGGTTGGCGCTAACCTAATCCCCGGGGGGTTGTCACACATCGGACGCGGTCTCCGATGATAATTACACGACGAATTCTGTGGCGGGGAATAAAAGGGAACTGGGTAATATCTACCGTTTTCTGGTAACAGTTATTTTACATTGTAGGTAAGAATGTGCTGACAATAGATAAAAAGAATCTTACTTGATAGGTAAGTAATTGAAAACCACATTTAAATAATTAAAAGCATTGTGCTTTTAATGTGCAATTAAAACTTCTACAAATAAATCCAAAACGACATTGCAAATAATTAAACAAAACAAATTAAATATACCAAAACCGTCTATAGATAAAATTAAAATTAATAATAAAGCCATCACAGAGGCAAAACACATAGCGGATCTCTTTGACAACTATTTTATCGACAAAATTCAACCCATTGTAAATGCTGGAAATACAGTAACGCAACATATTTTGAAAAAAAAACTCTTTTTTTCTTAAATATCTTGCGTTATATGGCACATAGTACACCATATGACGTACTTTAAATCGTAACAACACTCAAAAACACAAATAGTGTAGGCTACGATGGAATTTCCACAAAAATACTCAAAGCTGTAGCTGGCGTCATATGTTATCCTTTAAGTTACATCATTAATTAGAGTATCAGTGCTTGGCATATTCCCATCTGCTCTAAAAACATCTATTGTAAAGAAGAGTTGATGGAGAACTATAGACCAATATCGCTCATCCCTATAATTTCCAAAATCTATGAAAAATATATTCATTATTGCACCATATAAGCAACTCAACTCATATTTAGAACACAATAAGAATCTCTGCAATGAACAAAAAGGTTTCAGAGAAAAAAAATCTATTAACATGGCAATTTATGATTTTTTACACATAGTGATGACGAATATGGATAAAAATAAACCTGTGTGCAGTATATTCTGTGATATGACTCAGGCGTGTGATTATGTTCGACACAATATTCTACTTGAGAAACTCGAAGCATTTATGGCATTAGAGGTAATATACTAAAACTATTTGAGCCATATCTTCAGCACAGAAAGCAATCTACCGAAGTCAGTAGGATGACTACAAAGCGAGAAGAGTCACATCGGTCGCAAGAACGTGAAAAAAGAAAATGGTTCTCGATATATTAGTGAAATAGATACTTACTTACAAACATAGATAACTGCCTTCTTCTTCTTGGGTTGTTTTTTTTTTCTTGTTTGCCTACAGTGTCCCATAGCTGGGCAAAGGCCTCACCAATTTTCTGAAGTCGATTAAAAAACACAAAATACCTCTCAAATTAATGTAACTTGCATTGGTCGATAGGTATCCTAAGATAAAAATTTCAACATCGAGAACTATAAAGGAGGGCGATGAAACTATTAAAGCCCAACGAACGGTTCTCCGCATCGCGAAGATACTCTCATATCTACCTTGTTTTTCTGAAGTAGGTACATACATAAAGGAGAACCGCCAGGATAGCCTGCAAAATTCAAATTTTCTTACGTTTTTTTCAATTTGCAGGTCAGTATTTATCAGGTTATAAAAACGTAAGAAAATTTTAATTTCACGGTCTACCTAGCGCATCCCCCTTAACATATATCTCAAACAGATGTAACCTGCATTTTAGATGGGTACCTTACTACTGAACCCTCAAAATAAAAATTGTAACACCGGAGGATTGCACAGGAGGGGGATGAAAAGTTCCCCCGATTGGCGTCACCGTAATCCCCCGGGATCGCCGCACATCAGGCACGGTGTCCAACAATTACCGCAACTCGCCGGGAAAAGTAATTTATTTGGTTTAATCTGATTTAAAGGAAAGCTGGGTTGAAAATATAATAATTTTACGAGAGGTTTTTCCTGGAGAAATTGTTCTTTGGGATTGGATTTATAAATTGGAATTGACTGAAATATCATTGACACGATAACCCTAGTTATTTTATAACTGCAGAATACCTACATTTTTTTTGCCTTCAATGGGCGCCCGGGGCTTCAAGGATAAGGCCGGGGAGTGTGGGTTTTTATCTCACGTAAACCACCCCGGTATTCACCATCTGCACTAGGAAGGAGGCACCGGTACCTCTCAAAAGGCCAATCCGAAACCCCGTCTATGCAACGCCTGATAGGGCACATCCCTGGAAACTGCAGAATACCTAGCTAAGAAAATCAGTGAATCCGAAGTTTATTGCAAGGTTGAAGCCGACTACTGTAGATGATTCCGGCTATCGCACGTAATTTTATTAGCAATATTCAAAGCACTCGGCAGTCACGTTCCTCGTCAAGTAGAATACCAATTAGGTAACCTACCGCATCGCCCCATACTTAGATACCTCATAATTTTATTCACGACTATTCGAACACTTCAACACGTAGAAATCCGATCACGCTAGTGTCACACAAAATTCCGGGAGGATAATCCGATCACGGGTATTTCAGTCTGTAAATTTAGCGCCGTGACAGCTGTTCGGCGTGAAGGCGGGATTCGCAGTAATTGGCAGTACCGCGTCACGCCAATTAGTGGACACCCTAATTAAAACAAGACTTTATTACGTACAAATTATTTTCAGGGCTATTAGCAGGTTCAATTTATTGTGACAACGGTTTTGACACGTTTTTGTTTTGTGCAAAAGATGTTTGTTATGTTGCAAAATGCGGTTTGTTAAAATCCTTTTTTTAAACCATTTTGCATTTCATCTGTTTTTCTTTGGTAAGTAATTATTTCCATGTAACGCAAACAAACTGTTGGAGCGTTTTTCTCGAGTAAGATTGTAGTAGCCTGAAATAGCCTGAAGTTTTCTTTCTCATTTCTTTTCGATTATCTATTTTTTTTGTCAGTTAACTACTAACTTGTCAGTAAATTAACTAAAGTTATTATCTTTACATATTAAAGCAACAATTGATTGATAATTAGAACCTAATCCTAGTTGGGTCTCATTTTTTTTTTTAGACAAAAACGTTGTGCCACTCTAGGAATACTCCTGTATCGTGGGTACGTTTACAAACATTTAAGCTCACATACACAAACAGCCAGAGCCGGAACAACTACCTGTAGGCAATACAAATATTTGTTCCGTGCGGGAATCGAACCCGCGACACGCAGCGCAGCAGTCGATCGCTCAGCCACTGCACCAACCGTGTCGCCATTAGTAGTCATTATCTATACTATAACCTGCTATACATACATATTCTTTTCTTTTCTTTTTTGTTTTTTGTTATATTGTGAACTAACTTCTTCCCGCGACTCCGTCTTTGTGAAATTTCCTGTTCCTCCGACCTTCCCCGTCGCATCGCATCGCCTGCCTTTGTCCCTAATTGCGTAACACAATATCAATCACAATGTGAATCATTTTGAAGGATATCGCTAATCCTGATGAAGCTTCATGATGTTCTTACTTTTGGAATGTTTGTGAATATGTGAGCACCTTGTATCTATCACATAGTTAATTTATATGTCATGGTTTCATTAATCCATTTTAATTCTTTTACCTATTGTGGTATAGTAATTTTATTTTTAGGTGCATCGTCTTCACATATAATTATATAATTAATGTATGCAAAATGTTGTAAAACATTTTAAAAGAGTAACGGTGGACTTTCTTGCCCATTCTTCTCCATACGAAAACTACCTTTTGGAAGGGGCGACTAGTATCAATTTTATTTTTATTTTATTTTCGACGTTCAAAAGTGCCTTTTATGTGCCTATTTGAAATAAATGATTTGACTTTGACTTAAAATTTGTTTACTCAACACCGTAAATATCGCAATGAATGTTGTTGAACTGTCAAAATTAAAGCCATTACTACTGATAGTGTGTTACGAAATTACCCCGCGGGCTATTACTTTGTTCTTTGCTTAGCATTCTTTCTTTTTCTTTTTGTTCAGTTCGTAAGGGTTCTAGCGTGATTATAAATGGCCTATAGCCTTTTTCAAGAATTGGACTATCAAATGCAAAAAAACAATTTCAATTCCGACAGGATGTTCCAGAGATTAGCGCGTTCAAATTCGCATTAATATTAAACTACACTATAATAAAGAAATATTTATTTTTTGTCAAGTCGTAAAAACATTGCGAAGCAGGGGTGGGTCGCTAGTTAATAAATAATAAAATTGATGTTTTTGCTAATAACAAAAGCCACCTATTTATATTCAATATCAGTGAGCGAATGAAAACGTGGACATTCACCCCACTACCTGTCTCCCGTCCGTCGCGCCGTTTGTTTACACGCGGGATAACAGGTGGCGCTAGTTGCTATCTCTCTCACGGCGTTTTGATGTTTATTTTGTTAGGGATTTACGTCGAAACTGTAAGACCGATTGATATATGGAAACTGATTTATTGGACAGGCTATTTGTGTTTTGTGTAACGAAATAACGAAGAGGAAGTCCTTGCAGTAAACAACTAGGCTGATCCTTGATCCTTGGCTGATCCTTGGCGCCGTGCGAGCCTCACGAGTGTGATAACAGGCATAGGTATTCGATGACCTGTATCCGAATGCGTCATGCTGACGTGTGTACACAAACCCCCCAGCTAGGCTGTGTATTGAATGTGGATGGATTTAGGGCAGATCCACCCCGAGTACTACTTCACTGCGTAGAAACGGACTCCCCAAAGACTCCGTAGGTAAAGACCAGACTTACGAACTTTTAATAAAAATAAATTAAGTTTTAATTCGTACTTTATCTCGCTGATATATTTTATAGGTTTACATACATAGATAAACATACGCCTTGGTCCCATGGTTCATCCCAAGATCCTGGCAAGTTTCTTTTTGCTCTGTTTACGTTCTTATTTTTAAGTTCATAAATGAAAAATATGGTATATCCATCTATTACTGGCCAAGTTGATCAACAACGTTGCAACTAATTTCAAGGGACGGTAGGATATCTTTCCTATTTTTTTCTACAGTTTCTGCCTATTTTTAGCAGAGGGAGGGACTGAATTGATTGATCATCAGCTTTAAGCATTTAGTTACAGAGTTTTCACATAATTATTCTTCTTAGTTACTTTAATTTGGCCTCTCTTAAAGACTGCTACAAAACGCTACTAAACTTTTAATTTCAATGACTTCAGCACCAGAAACCTCTTTATTACCCCAAAAATCGTTAATCATAATCAATTTCGTAACTCAAATCATCAAGCTCACCAACTTTCCTATCGTTAGCAAGGGTGATGCCTCCATAATTAGCTTCATTATATGCAGTAGGTAGCGGGTGAGGTCGGGGGAACTTGGGAGAATAGGGGTAGATGGGGGAACACGAGAGGGGTAGGTGCGGTAGCACGTGCCGGCTGTAAGCGACGACTGAGGGTTAGGTTC
This sequence comes from Apamea epomidion, assembly GCA_947507525.1. NCBI lineage: Eukaryota > Metazoa > Arthropoda > Insecta > Lepidoptera > Noctuidae > Apamea > Apamea epomidion. The sequence continues at coordinate 7,018,345 of OX382234.1, forward strand.
TGTTTTAATATGATTAACGATAAAGAAATTGTGATAAACATGATTTTTTTACGTTATTGTTTCCGAAAGTAAGGAGGTCTTTGGCAAAAGGAATTGTTTGAAACGATATCCATCTAAGCGGTCCTCGGTATTCTCTACAATAACAACGGACAACTACGTCAACGACAGGTAATATGGCGGATTCTTAGTCAAATCCAGCAAAAATTGCTACTCAGACCAAAATTTTAGCTGAAGATGAAAAATGTGTGTTTTCAGCAAGTTCGATAAGACACTCATCATCATCATTCAGTTTGAAAGCGTCTACTCCAGGACATAGACCTACCCCAAACCTCGCTTCATCGACCGTTCCTGTATTTCTCGCATCCAGCGAGTCACACGATTCTTCATCAAATCTCCATTCAACCTTTTGAGGGGATTACTTACTTTCTTACAGCTAGTATCCTATACGGTCCTACGATTCCATCAGGCGCACTGATGGAATCGTAGGACCATATAGGATACTAGTATCAGTTGCAATCACTTCAGGCAAGGCAAACATGACTCATCATGAAAAACCGACAGGAAAAACCAATCCTGATAAAAACCCCGAACTACAAATTCGCAAACGCATAGCCAATCTCAAAATCACGGTGTGAAAATTCCTTTCGGCTTAGCGAGTCGGCACGAAAGTGTAACAATAGCCTACCCTAGAGGGTGGGCAGTAATCTGATTTAGAGCCACTTAGCGCCAGGTAAAGTGCTCTGAACGCTGGTTTAACTTGTTTACGAGAATAACCCGCCGTTTATTGGGTTACACTTTTGTTTAACTGGTGGTGAGAGGTTTTTGGGAGGTGGTAAAGGAAAATTGGGTGTTTGAACTGTGTTTTTGTAGAAAAGGGATCTTTCGCTATCACAGTGGGTATTTGTGAATAGTAATAGTTACTGGGTTGTGGAAGGTCAGACAGGCAGTTGCTCCATGTAAAATACGGGTATTCAGCTGCATCCGGTTAGACTGGAAGCCGACCCCTACATAGTTGGGAAAAGGCTAGGTTATGATGATATATGATAATGGTGATGAGTGAGTTTTTGTGTATTGTCCAGTATCTTGTGCTTCAAGTCCTAGTAGTTGGGGGTTTTAAAATGAGAGCTGATTAAAACGAACTGTTCTTTGGTCCATATCCAATTTCATAAGCTTGCTATATCATCATCAGTCACAGGGTACGCTACTATACAAATTCCACGCGCAATAGCAATAATTTCGTCCCCTCATCTCGCCACTGGACAACCGACATTCCTACTTTCATTCGTCAGACGCCACTGAGTTAGAGATTTTACACCACGTGGTATGATGATGACGTCTGGCTAGTTGTTCTGTCTACATAGCTCCTAACAATACAACGCCAAAGACCTTCGTGCGTCTTCGGATCCATCTCGCTACATACGAGTACCACTAAGCAAAATATATTGATTCGTATTACCAGAAGTCGTAAAGCAATACAGTGAGAATTAGGTAGCGGTACGACTCCGCTATTATGTCCAGGATAACATTCAAGTTCTTTTAATACCCCTCAAATTACTGCACCTCGTAATATACCACCATAAAAATAAGCAAATTACCACAAATATCATGGCGCAACTCATAGTCAGTCAGTATTCACAGTTCAATCTCGAACCGTATCGAATTCTCAACTTCAGCTCAGCCGTTTTCCAAGATAAAATGATACCCTGTCATTCAAAAATGAACCTTATAACAGCCGCATAACGTGTAAGACCTTGGTGGAGTTGGGACTGTAAAATGACTGCGCGTAACGCTAATGGTCCATGAAATTGGCCGTTTGCCGATAAATATAAGATTTTTAGACATTTCAAATGTACTGTTAGGTGAGGCTCGCGATATTTGAGTGAATTCAACGTTTTGTCGATGTTGTTTAACGTTTTGTCATATTTGAGAGTTTTATGATGCTTGAAAGTTTTTATACAAATAGTGAGTGCGTGTGAGCAGCAATGTTAAGGCCCCCTAAGTATTTATATATTTGTTAAATCAGCTAAAGGAACAGTTCCATCCATCTAGTCTTCTGTTGATAAAGGGCATACTGGGAAAAGCTGTTCTACTGTTCTGTAAGCGTGAGATGAGGGGATATTGCCAAAGTTTAAAATACAATAGCTACTGTTTGTCCATTGCAAGTGCTGCATTGCATTGCATCCCTTTCATGTCTGTGCACTATTGTTGTTTCTTCCTCCTGTTATTATTCAAGGAGTTCTTTATGGGTGGCTAATAATGATGATACTATACTAAAATAGTTCTTGAGCGTTCTTAGGTTGTTTTTTAGTTTTTTAATCTACTTCTACTGAATCAAATACTGGGTCTACCTTTGTTTTTATTCCACTTACTATTTCCTTTACCTCTATTGCATTGATCTCTATAGTTTATTTTGTTTTAAGTATTAATTTACCGGCTGCGTATAATCCGTCAGCCTTCAAAGCAAGAGTGAACAGGCATCTTCTGGGCTTGTTCCTTCCGTCGTAGTCTTCATCCATATTTTCCGCCAGACGAGATCGACGACCAGAGCAGACCCATATCACAATATATTTGTTTTAAATTGGTAAAGTGTTTGCAGCAGTTGTGTATTTGTGTACATTTAAAGCAACATTGATAGCTTCTTAAAAGTCGTTAACTCAATACACTTGTAGATATCTTTATTCTCCTTTAACTGAACATTAAACTAATGACATCATATTAACAGACTCTTGCGTAATAACACATAGGTACTATTCCATTTCAGTCTAGCAAAATCTATCCTGCATAGTATATATACCTACTTACCTACTGAAAACAAGGACATTGTCATTACAAAGGCAGGCAGCATGCGTGATTATTCATTTGATATTATCAACTATCTGACTGTATGTATTTATAAACCAGTACCATTGTTTGTAGGCAGCATGAGCGGTGTTATTAATTTTCGCAAGCGCAATACATTCCACGTTTCAAAACATGCAGGAAACGGCCGTGACTAAACGAAAATATTTCTTCCTCAGTTGTGCAAACATCAGCTAATAATATTATAGCAACCATTATAATTAGACTTCTTTCGCACCTTGTATATGCACCTAGTTGACACATTTTTGTATGGCACAGAGAGGGGGGAGGGAGGTCAGGATAACTGGTGGTTAGTTGCCAGAGTTGAAGTAAACACAGTGATAAGAATACACCACATAGCGCTGATAAGATACGGCCAAACCAATTACAGCCACGAACCATTCGCATGACGCGGTTTAGGTAACCAGTTCGTTTTATTGTTAACCAGTTTAGTATTTTATTGATTTGGTAGGACATTAGTATAAAAGATTATATGCTCAACCCTCTTACTGTTCTCAGAGTCATGCTCGTAAAATCATTGTATTTTCATACTAACAAGCAGCTCGTAAAAGTCCACTCCAGATGATGGGTCTTCAAATAGACCATTCTCAGTGAAAGGCCATTAAAGAAGACTGGTGACAGCTACAGGTTTGTCGTCATAGGTACTTGGTAAAGCTATTGGTAAATTGTCCGTGTGTTTTGTTGGCATATAAAAGGATGTTTACTACTCACACTGGCTTAATATCTTTGTCGCTTTTACGGCAACCATTCCTCCAATCCAAATCCAATCATTCCTCGATCCATACGTACCTAAGTGGACTGCTATAGGCTGATGATAAAGATGATACGTAAGTACGGGCTACCGGTCGTTGATAATACGTAGCTGTAAATTATATAAAATTGTTATATCGAGGTTGCACTGTGCAACCTCGATATAACAATCGGAAGGGAACAAGTAAATATTCGTTATATCAAGTAATTAGTTAAACTGAGGTTTGTTATATTGAGGTTAGGTTGGTCTAAAATTAGTTATAAAGAGGTAAAAACGTGTCGAAACCTGTCGCAACTGAATCACAAACTATTGGGAACGTTAAATAAAGGTTTTGGGTTGACAAAATTCGTTAATTAGAGGTTTACACTTTTTCTTTATAGTTCAAAATTCGTGATAAAGAGGATGTTCGCAAAAAAAATTCGCAATGTGGTGGACAATTCAACGGGATTACGAAGAATTTGTTAAATCGAAGAATTCGTTATATTGAGGTACGTTAAAATAGGGGTTAAAGTATGAAATTGGCGATTTGTACTGAAAAATTGAAATTCGTTTTTTTTTTAATTTAACATATTTATTTAATCAAAATAATTACCAGTATTATCTATACGAAAGGCGACTGAGAGAAGAGAGTGAAATTTCGCAAAACCAATTCAGTTTTATGCCAGCCCCAGCAGTCTCGACATTCATAGCGATCGCTTTATGACCGAATTCAGTCGCAAAGTCCTGTCACTCCATACATTACACCTGTCAATCCGGGACTTTGCGACCGAATTCGGTCGTAAAGCGATCGCTATGAATGTCGCGACTGCTGGGGCTGGTCGAGGAACAACAGATGCCATCTTTGCTATCCGCCAGCTGTGCGAGAAATACAGAAGTGCGCATAAGAACTTGCACATGGTATTTGTTGACCTCGAAAAGGCATACGACAGAGTGCCTCGTGAAGTTTTATGGTGGGCGCTGAAGGAGAAAGGCGTGCCAGGGAAGTATGTGCAGTTGATTGGAGCGATGTACAGTCGATGTAGTACCCAAGTCCGGTCTACAGGGGGCACTACTGGCAGCTTCGATGTGGCTGTCGGCTTGCACCAGGGCTCAGCACTCAGTCCGTACCTCTTCGTGCTGATAATGGATGCTCTTACATCGGACATCCAAGAGGAGGCTCCCTGGTGTATGCTGTTCGCCGACATTGTGCTGGTGGCCGAGAGCGGCTCAGAGGTCCAGAGCAGATTAGAGAGGTGGTGGAAAAGACACGAAACCGTGGGCCTGAGAGTAAGTCGGACCAAAACTGAGTATCTGTTTTGTGATTTTGGCGGTCTCTCCAGTCCTAGGCCCATGTCTCTCGCCGGAACGCCCTTATCGATCTGCTCCGACTTTCGGTACCTCGGGTCACTTGTCCAAGGAGATGGCGAAGTAGACCGAGACGTAACGCACCGGATCAACTCAGGATGGATGAAATGGCGACGGGTCACAGGAACAACTTGCGACCCACGGATGCCCCTCAAGTTAAAGGGGAAAATTTATAAGTCCGTGATAAGGCCTGTCGTACTTTATGGATCTGAATGCTGGGCTGTGAAGAAGACGGATGAAAAAAGATTGCATGCAGCGGAGATGAGAATGTTGAGATGGATATGTGGAGTGACGAGAATGGATAAAGTAAGAAATGAGTATATAAGGGGAAGTTTGAAAGTGGCGCCAGTGACAGAAAAATTGAAAGGAAATCGTTTGGCTTGGTATGGGCATGTGATGAGAAGGGACGAAACGCATGTGACTAAAACACTGATGAATATACATGTTGATGGATGGAGAGGGAGAGGAAGGCCGAAGAAAAGATGGATGGATTGTGTGAGGAATGATATGAAAGAGAAGGGAGTGAATGATAGCGTGACGGTTGACAGGGGAGAATGGAAGAAGAAAACGTGTTGCGCCGACCCCAAGTAACATGGGATAAGGGCAGGAAGATGATGATCTATACATTGCTGCCATCTAATAGGAAGGTCACTTATGCCTTTGCGATAGAACGTGTGAAAGTATTTTATACCTCCTGAGAAGAAAACTTTTTATCACGTAGAAAATTGTCCAAATAACGAAAAAAAATGGTAGTCCGTTGGAGCAAGGTCTGGCGAATACGAAGGGTGACGAATGGTTTCTAATTGCAGTTCCTGTAGAGTTAAAACGGTTTCTCGTGCTGTATGAGGTCTCACGTTATCATGGAGCAATAATGGTGAAGATCGATTCATGAGTCGGGGCTGTTTCACTGCTAGTTTTGCTATCATTGTTCGGAGTTCGGCACAGTAGACATCTGCCGTTATTGCTTGACCAGATCGGAGAAAGCTATAGTGAATAACACCATGCTGAGACCACGAAACAGTTACCATTACCTTTTTATTGGTAAGCTTTGCTTTAGGACACTGTTGCGGCGTTTGACCTGGGGTCAGCCATTGCATTTTGCGCTTACGGTTATCGTAAAGAATCCATTTTTCATCACATGTCACAATTCGATCCAATATTCCTTCATTTCTGTATCGATTCAACAAGGCAACACAAGTTTCAACACGCGTTCCGTTCTGCAGATCAGTCAAATCATGAGGCACCCATTTCTCATATTTTTTTTATTTTATTGATTTGACGCAAATGAGTCAATATTGTTGGTAAGGTAACGTTAAACCATGCCGCTAATTCCTGGGTAGTTTGGCTCGGATCGGCTTCCACCATCTCTTTCAATTCATTGTTATTCACCTGTGTGGGGGCGGTCTTCCACGTGGTTCGTTCTTCAAATCAAAGTTTCCATCACCAAAGCGTTTAAACCAAAATCGCACGGTGCGTTCATTAGCAGTCCCCTCTCCAAACGCAACATTGATATTGCGAGCTGTTTCTGCCGCGTTAGTTCCGCGTCGGAACTCGTATTCAAAAATAACTCGAATTTTCGAAGTATCCATCTTTCTTGTCTAAGCTGAATGAAAAAACAACTGAAATTCGATAATCGAATGTTGCACATTTTTTAAAAGAAAAACTTCATAGGTACCATGTGAAAAAAGTTTCACTCAAAAATCTCAAACCATGAAGGTTCTATGTCAATTCGAAGTACCTATTACAATAAACGGCAATTTCATACTTTAACCCCTATTATTAAGGTTGCACTGTAGTATAATTATTCCGTATAATCTTCATTGGCAACATTACTTTGTTTGTCTAATGCATAAGGTAAGTTTTCCAATGACGTTGGTGTGTAGCCATCCAGATAACCTTTTATCAACAGTAGTTGATCGAGGAGTGTAACGCTAAATTAGTAGGATCCACAGAGGTTACTGCCATTTGACTTTTGGTCGGACATTCGGGCTACAGACAGCCCGTAACGATTAACCGGAACCGAAGTTTTAATTGACTGTTCAAGCCACGAGACCGATTGTCTCGATTTGAAGGTTGTTCTTAGAAACCGATGATCTGTAGGCTTCTCTTGTTCCTTCATTACAACTTGCGACCCATTTTTCTCAGGGTTCAATTAAGCTTTCAGTTTGCCCATTAACTTTTTTCTCTTGTATACTATACAACATGTCCCGGAATTAACGCACACCACCAAACACCCCAATTAGAATATTATGTTATAATCATAATACATACAGTGATTATTTATTATTATGTATAAAACATTGTTTTTTTATTACATAAGTTATCCTGATTATGGCAGAAAATTGTGGTTAATTTACAAATCTGCGCATGCAAACAGTCGCACACGTATAAGGGTCTAGCATAGTAGGTGTTTAATCCATTTTGGTTTGTTTTGACTGTACAGCGGACGTGTGACAGTAATTTACGTGATTATAATTATTTTTGGGATAAAAAATTACCTACTTATATTAAAAATGACAGAAATCGATTCAGTAATGGATTCTCAACAAACTACTTTCATAAAGTGCATTAATTCAGTTACACATTGTATATTTTTGTTATCTGAATTTGATTTATTAACAGATAGCCATATCACCATCATCATTCTCCTGGCATTATCCAAATTTATTTGAGGTCCTCACAACATGTCTTTTCCTTCCATACTTCTCTGTCGTCTCGGTAGTCACCCCCTTTATAACATATCATCATTCAGACACAAGTGTCAGGGACTTCACACAATTTGTAACCACTTTCTTATGTAAGAAATAAAGATTATTATTATTGTTCGCACAGTCCATCCATCGTTTCTTTGGTCTTCCCCTACTCTTATAGTCATCGGCATTCATACTCAAAACTTTAACTTATTTTTTAGATACACGATTTAAGATAAATGATTTCCACACAACTTTTCAGCTACCGGTGCAACTTTCAGACTTCCTCTTATGTACTCATTTCTTATTTTATCCATTCGTAAAGATAGCCATATATTGAACACTTAACAAAGTCTCCATATCCACAAAACTTCATGTTGGAAAGGTGGTAGGTATCTCGTTTTCTAAGATTCAGAGACAATAATTTTATCCGACTGTATTCCATACCTAATAAGGCTTCATCAATAAAACAATCCTGGTATTTGCTCATCTATACAGATCGGAATACTTTCAGAGAACTGTGTGAAAATACGCTTAAAGAATATTTTAAAAGAGAGAGACATAATTCACGATTTGAACGAAAGCGTTGTTTTACTTGGCAAACCGCCATCTCCTGTTGCTTCTCTTAAATCGTGAATTCATGATCCACAACAGTTTCTAAGTATACTGAGACTATTTTATAGCGATTAGTTTCAAAGAAGTAACACTATGAAGCAGAAAGTCTGGACGTACTTAGGTATTAAGCAGCAGTCGTACCTACTTTTAGGCCCAATTTATCTTTGAGTCTATTGTTTCAACTCCGATTATATGATCTTCTTCATTAAATAAGCTTTTGTCGGATGCTTGAGTTTTCGTAATAAAATGTATGGTAAAAGTCATAAAAAGTAAATACATACATGTAGCAGACCTAGAAAGTATCAAAAACAGAGCGGAATCAACGTACCTAATGGTGTGAAATGGAGAAAACACTAAACTTTCTCTATTCTTCTAAAAATAATAAAGAAAGCGTAGAACGAAAGCCTGTAGAAGAAACAGATTTTTTTGTTGGTACCAGTTAATTTATTTTACAAAAAGGAAACTTCAAACATGTGTACATACAACTGCAGTAATGCGATAAGTTCAACTTATGTTTGCGATAACAATGTGTTTGCCTAGGGGGTTGCTCTTAACAATCCCAAAATAACAACCCTTAGAAAACCATAAGACTTTGAAACAGATATTATAATGACTTTATCACATCTTTTTAGGAACATGAAGAACCTCATGCCGATCGTAGTTTTGCAGTCGATCGAAAATAAGTAACTCTTGCTTCGCCGTCTGGTGACCTATAACACTGGTTAAACCTACATAGGTAACTCTTGCTTCGCCGTCTGGTGACCTATAACACTGGTTAAACCTACATAAGACACTACTCTCCCAGAACAGAGGAATTTACCTGGCTTAGGCAATAGTATTCTATGTTAATTGTAAGGCCGCCAACTATAAGGAGATAAGAGGAGACAAATACATGATATTTGATATGCATTCGATCTTTCCTCTTTTCAGAAATATATACATTTAACTCACAGCGGGAAAACTCACAAGTTCAGCAGGGTTCTTTCCGGTAAAGATAACGATGCTGGTAGTGCTGAGAAACTCGCAGAGTTTCAATCTTGAACTTAAGTCAGCGATCCATGGCTGATTCTAGGCCATTCTTTATCTTTAGTTGGCTGATTCGGGGATTCAATGAAACGGCCATCTACATATGTATATATGCATCAAGAATGTATTAATGATCTGGTATAATCTGTTACTCGTGGTACTTAGGAATTGCTATTAATTTCAAGGTCACACACATGAAATCGTTGAAGCATATGGCAGTGTATTTACTAAATTGAGGCTTTTGCACATGGCTGATTCCTTTAACCAGCACGAACTAGACCGAGGAATTACTTGAAGAGTATCTAATACAAAGAGTACCGTATTATTCCTAAACACGTACAGAAAGTACTCTAAAAACTTTCACATTCATAGGCTAATTTAGGTCTCGTTTGAATACGAAATAAACCTCAATTCCCTTTACTAGAAATCATAAGCCCTCCAGTTTAAACAGCCACATATAATTAGCACTATGTTTCATATTTAATGCTAACAACTCATGAATATTGCAAACGTCAAATACAAAACATTAATAGTTTTTGTCATCATAAATTATCAGAACACTTCCCTCCATTCATACCCTAAGGTCCGTCTACAATGGCATTTAACTGTATCAATAAAATAATTATCCAATCATGAAGCAATTTACTCGGTTTGTCCCCGTTTTGTGCATCTCTTTCTTTCTTATTAATTACTGTGATAGCGCCCTCTCGCTCGTTGCGGCAACATTTGAGGACGGTGACACGGTTCGCTCTTGGCGTCTGGGATACAGTTCTGCCAACTTTTTTCTACGTCTTCTTTCACCTTTGACGCTTCAACAATACGGTCTATAACTCCTTGTATTGGTGGTCATGTAAGTTTGTATCAAGTGTACACTTTGGTCAACCAGTTTGCTGTGGCCTCTCGTGCATTTTCTCTAGTTTCAAGGTCTGGTCTGAACGCAAGTACTTCTCCGTATAATTTTCCAAATAAAGACTTGTAAATTAGTTTGTTTGCGTCAAGCACCTTATAAGACGGAATGGAGAGGCCAGGAATGTTAAGTCTACCTAAATACAAAATTGTTGATTGGATCTCAGGCCGTAAATCCACGTAGGAACCAATAACACACATGAATATTAAAACAAAAAGTATAATGAAATATGTTAAAGTAGACATTCTTTATAAATTCTTCTATTCTGAATCGTAAGTATCCAATGCTGAGTAAAACCCTCTCAATAGACCGGTTTAATAAGGAGGAAGAGGTGATGGAATTCTAATTTCCATAATTACCATAACTTACTAACAGAATAATGATCGTAGTAAGTATAGCAGTTGAAGATCCCCTTCATGCATAATATGATTGGCACTGGTCGCCTTTCTTTTCATCGGTGAAATAAGAGGCAAGAAATAAAGTGAGGTACTTACGAAACGAAGATAGATTACGAAGGTGACGAAGATGGAGGGACTAACTCAACTCCTACCGAAAGGACTGGCCTGCAATGGCAATGGAAAGGGTGGCCTTTACCCCGCACTGGGGCATTACAGGCTGAATAGATAGATATATAGTATTACAATGAGTAAATTCTGCTCGAGACTAGCACCAGAAGTGACGTGAAGTAATTTTGGAGTCAATTAACTCACTGTCATCATCTTCAGGTTATGCCTTTAACCCAATCTTCTATTCTTCCTGACCTGATCTTAATTGATGCTAGGACCTATCTTATTTATGTTCTACTTGCCATATATACCACTAAGTATCACCAGCGGGGTAATTGCGCAAGACACTAACAGTAGGAATGGCTTTCATTTTGACAGTTCGACAACATTCATTGCGTTATTTACGTTGATGAGCTGACAAAATTTTCGAATATATGAAGCAATGGATTAGCAATATCCTTCAAAATGATTCAGGTTGTGATTGACAGTGTGTTACACAATTATTGTGCTAGTTAAACTCCAAATATTACCTTAAATGTCCCTCATTCTCTTGATTCAACTTACTCAGTTATTTTATTTATCTTGTAGCGTCATATCATTCTCATCAATATTCTCCTTGCTTAACATATTTCACACTTTAGCACCCCACAATAGAAAAGTCTTACAAATAATGATGAAGCGATATTTCTTCCCCGTTGTTGCGTGATCATCAATCAACGGATGCGTGTTTCTCATCACTATATCACCTCACGCAATGAAGAGATCTTAATCACTGGACAGATAATTATGTCTTTAAGTGAGTTTAAGTGATAACCCTGGGTGGTCTTTTAGAATACAATTGAGTTTACTTGGTTGGAAAGTACTCACACCTTCTTCCTTGATATTATAATTCAATGAAGTATGAAAGTATATGTGATTCATCCTACACATGTTGAAGTTAATAAAGAGAACTACGAAACCTATGATAAGGATATAGACTATGATATAAAAGATATTGAAATAAAAGATATTGTTATATAAAAACAGATCTACGAATTAGAAGACAAAAAACAAGGCTTAAAAACCAACCAACCACGATGAATTAAAACATGATGTGCAACAGTCTTTGTAATTGAGGCTCGACAAGGCAGCAATAATTTGTCATCCTTATCTGAAGAGCTTATAAAAAAGTTCCGGATGCCGGATCCTTTTAATTGCAATGATAACTTTAACCATACTTTCGCCGTACCATTTGAAAACAAATTCTTCTCATAATATAAAAGAAAAAGCTAAGAAAGTTCGATAAGGATTGCTGAAACAAAAACGACCGTCATTGATCACAGATTGTGCGGAGATGCTGGCATAAACTCCAACCACCACTATGATAAATGGGAAAGTATATCTGTGTCTTTATGAAGTTTTCACGGTAAAGCAACAGGGATGTATGGTCTCTTAAGAAGATGATACATCATTATTCCCTAGAAGTAACAAAAGTGACTTTTAGTGTGGGATGCGGGTAGGTAGGGAGAGCCACGAAAGTGACTTTTCACTCAAATCAGAAAATTAAAAACTTCATGTGTAGGAAGAGCTACAGGTACACGTAGTATTAAAATGATAAACTTTTATAATGATACAAGCAGGTAGGTATACATAAATATCGATAATGATAGATACGTGTAAATTTAAAATACCTACTGGCTCACTGATTAATGATGATAAAGATGATAAAGCTATAAATAAATATGCCACATAAAATTTTAGCAATAAATTAATAATAGCTATGATAGGGTATAGACATGACGTATATCTACTAAGACCCGTGACTTTGTATCACGTAATCCATAAATTAGCATTATTAATGATCCTAGAAATACGACTTTATTAATTACAAGTTAAGTTTAAGTACTAACTAGCCGTCTTCATACATTATGGTGGTAAATAAATCATAGAATTTTATTACCTGCACTGTGTGGTCTTAAGCTAAGTTTAGAACATACCATCTCTTGCTTGGGACTGGAGATTAAGGAGCTATTTCTGGGAAATAAATCACAGCATTCTCCGATACATGATTAAAATTTAATATCACTTAGAAATACGAGTCTAGTAGTAGCCACATAACCATATAAAAGCAATAAAATATATATGTAGGTACCATTTCATATGTGAACGAATTGCGGATTGCCAAATTTCTTTAAAAGTTTCTGCATTCCTCAAGTCAAATAAATTAGCAGATAATTACCACACGATCCAAAAATTGATCCAGAATAATCTTGATGCAACAGTTTTACTGTCCTGTCAGGTATTGTTCAGTCATATGTATCAGTTGCCATATTCATATGCCTCGATGCTTCTTGTTCATCTTAATATCGATCTGTATTTTTTTATCAGTTACTTCCAAATCCATCCGTATCTTTTTTTAAATTGCTTTCCGCCTTAAATTATTATCAAGCTTTTGTTTTGCTAATAATTTTCCAATATGAAAATCAAATTCGATACATTGTACTCCGCAGACAGACAAGTCGAAACATTGCTTTATTCCCTGTTGGCAAGCATACACCCATAAACATGTTAAATGTCTTTATTTATAACCAGCTAAGTTCAACGACTAACTGGCCATCGTATATAATAGCGGTAAACGTACATAAATCTTAAACATATGGCGTGATCTGTGAACTAGCATAGTTTATGTGTTAGTACACCGTTTACACGATTGTAACAATTTATTGAATGGTCGGTTCATATTGTGGAGAATGTATCGAATGTTATAACTAACTAACTATTTGTTAATGGCGATAAACTAAAGCTACTGTGGAAGAAGTTCGTGTGAATGTGATGTTCATTTCTACCGTGTTGTAATATTGTAGGGTTAACTCATGAAGAAACTGTCTCGAAGGACTTAAATGTTAAGCATTACAATGGCTAAGTGTTCACCGCAGCCTTTGGACATCCTTAATACAAGAGTCATCACTTGAGCGTTGCCACTCCAGACTTTAAATAATGTCCCAAATACCTGTAAATATACAAAGAATTTTTTTTTTTTAACTATTATTGTTATTTTACTCTGCAAACCACAGCAACGCTTCCTGGTGGCAAGAAGAAGTATATACAAGATCCTTCATGAATATAATGATTATTAGAACTACCGAAATTATTATCTCCCAAATATCTTCAAAGGTTATCACCTCCCCCCTATCACTTAGGCTGACAAACAAAACTATTTTAACAACGCTTGATGATTCCAGTACCTACGTTGTATCATGCAGAATGATATAGTCAACGCATATTATGTAGTATGATCACCTAAATGAAAGTCTATTTATCTCTGTCCTTATCGAAACGAAAGGTATTCAACACGCATTCCGTATTGCAATGAGTTTCAAGCGTGGTACTCATGTCAATTAGACCTTCAAAGCGTTTTCTCTTAATTCCGAATACCTTTGATCTCGACATAAAGTGCCGATACCGACATGACTTGGTTTCGATAAAGGTATATTAGGAACTTTATCAATATTGATCGTGGCTTGTAGCTAATCGAGGTGAATATTATCTAAGTGAATTTGTTACTCATGAAATGTTTAAAATAGCTTTGCAACTGTGTCATGTCAGCTTTCTGCATGCTGCATCATTAGCCTATAACGTTCCCACTGCTGGGACACAGGCCTCTCGTTGAGAGGGAGTGGGCCGTAATCCACCATGCGGGTCCAGTGCGGGTGGTAGATGTCACATGCCTTCCATTTTTTTATTCTAAGACATGCCAAGGTCTTCACGATGTTTTCTTTCACCGTTTTGAGAGCAGTGGTGATGTTCTACATGCCGATTGTTATTGAATTTTCAATATTTCTACCACGTCTTCATATGGGTTTATAAATTATCTCTACAATATTCTTCTTTTCCTGTCTTTATCCCTTGTAGCTAATGTTTTACATGAATTAAGCCATTTTGTCGTTTCTGGAAAAACATTACATTACCCATAACGTATATTCCTTTTCCGCCTCTCTATTATTTCTGATTTTCTCTCCTTCTGTCTTTAGCGCTGAATTATGTTCTAAAGAAGTATTATTAACAGATATTAATTTCATTTATAAGTCATTTACTTGTTAAGATTAACTCTTTAAATCTCCATTTTCTAATCATTCGATTATACTTACATACTCTCCCTATCTCTCAGACGTTTGTTTTCGAATCATCATCATTAAAATTTAACGCATCAACAGAAATAAGATAAAGATATTAGGCCCAAACTTATGCACTTTGCCACGAATTCATTTTTTAATTTTCATATTCCTCATTCAAACTCACTCTCTCCTTTAAAATCCATAATTACTACGTTTTTATAACTTTATATTTTATAACATCAATTTTATTGTTCAACCATCAATCATACGAAGTCACACATCAACAATAAACTAGAAGGTAGTCATAATCTTTCTCTAAATATTCCTCATATATAACATCCAACAATAGTTGATTGTCCATCCTCTCTCACAACCTCACAATGTATGTCACGCTCTCTCTTGTCTCATTACGCTAATGGCAATTGGGCCGTCAAAACACTGCGGACTGCACGCCGCGAACCGTTATCGTGGTTTGCATCCACGGTCGTTGGCCCCGTATTCGCGCACTAACTACAAATCACTTCACAGATTTCGTACAACTAATGGTCAGGGTTACCACGTATATGGAATGTATTTTTTTAACTAACTGCGCATGGATTTAAACTTCTTTAATTATAAGAGTGTCTGTTTTTTTGACGTGGTCCTTCCGTAAAAATGTTTGGTCTTTCGATACTTGTTTAAATTTCTCAATCTACGACACATCTACAGTAATAAAATAACGGAAATCTTTATATAAACTATCTTAGAAGGGTATAAAGAACAGTGATAGCCCTGTTAATGGAGCAATTGCTTTACAGTGAGCGGTGCGGTCAACGTACTTCGTGTCACGCGACGGCGAGCGCTCTAATGCGCTTAGATTAGTGCCTACTACAGCGACCAGACTATCTAGACCTTTGAACATTACCTATCTCACCCCTGGTGGATCTAGAATGATAGGTTTAAGAGAGGTGGAGAAGGTCAGCATAATCTAGTCCTTTGAGTGCTGCATTGGCAAGTATTGCGCGAACACTGCTATTTGCTGAGGTTTCGTTCGTACATGCCCTTTGTTGCGTAGTTGTTCTTTTTTATGTCCATTTCGGGTGAAATTTATGTTTAATGGATTATGTAAATGATACTTTGAGAAATGACTGCAATTAAAGAATTGGTGATTTAGTCGAGGCAAGATATTAAGTGATGCATTGTGCTGATTGCGGAGTGAAGAATTGAGTACCTTATTGTTTTTTATCTTGAAAGACCTCTCTTTGTCTTTGTATGTGATGCCGAGGAATGAGGAACATGTCACGAGGAACGTTTTGAGTATGAATAAGGATGGATATAAGAGAAAGAGAGAGTAGAAAAACGATGGATGAGGGCGACTTCAGAGATGACGACTTTTAGAAAATGATGGATGAAGAAGACATGCTGTGCCGACCCCACATAGATTGGGGTGCTCTATGCCCATTGTTTAGCAGACCATTGGTTAAGGAGAGGAGGACTTGTTTTGGGTAAAGATGATGACTTTTTGACGTTCAGATTTGAACGTTTACGGTCATACTTTTTTAAAATAACATTCCTGCCTTGTAGACAAAGACCAATAGACAATACAAAATAATTGCATTAAATACACACTATTGAAAACAATGAAGCTGAACAGCATGATTCACAAACCAACCACATAGATGACTCAAACCCTGAACCACTTGAAGAAAATTGAAACAAAATACTCAATAAACGCGAAGACTTACTTGGTACTGAAGTGACATTTAAATCCTGTTAACACCTTAATCGGCTTACTGCTGTTCTCGACGTAGACCGCCCCAGACTGTCCCCAGACTTAGGTAATAGGATTGCGATCCCTCTGGCATTTGCCGATAATTCGCCAAACAACTAACGATCTATTGTCTCCCAATTCGGTAGCTTTGGGATTTAAAATTGCTTTGGAAACAAAGATTTCGGATTCATTTCTGATAAATGCGTCAGAATTGCAGAGTTTGTGCGGAATACCATCTATATTTGCTAATGTCCTGTATATGAAGTATTCTTAATCGAAGTTTATCTTTTCGATAATTCCATTAGTTCATTGCTTTCTGTTTCTGTCATCTTTAAAAGAACTTATCTTGAAGACTTCTTTAGAGACATCAATTTTCGTAAGTAGTAGGTATATATCTACTACCTACGATAATTCGTCAAAAGGCAAAGATTCAACCTATCGGTTGTAGCTTCGAAACCCTATGAAAAATACGTAATATTTCCACGTTTGAGTAAAAATATGAATGATTAAAGAGACGCCAATCATCATTCACTTCCAACTCAGATGATTTTATAATCTAATTGAAGATTTTATTATTTAGGACTAAAAGGTTTACTGAGTCATTTAAACATGCAGATGAACGGTTACTGGCATACATAAAACAGTTGAAGATTTTTTTGGTGACTGCATATGAATGGCAAACGCAGCTACTGACATGCCCTCTGCTTAAAATAACCTTAGATAATGTCTCATGAACGTAGTATTCCAGAAACTAGACAAAAAGCGAACCTGCCGATCTATTCCATAAAAACCTCACCGTGTAAACTAGGGTGAAGTGAGTTTGAAATGAACTGTCAGTTCACCTAATGCTAGGGATTGACACTATTGGCAGCTCACTTCACCTAAATTTCACGGTGAGATTTTTACAGAATAGATCGCCTGGAGACCCGCTGTATACACACGTTTTTTTTGCCGATGCACTACGCTTGATTCGCCGTGTTTAGCCACGGTTGTCAGTGTTGTATGGATCATTATGGAAGCTTGTTGACAGACACGACGGCACTACGGCACGGTGCAGTCAGCGTATACCACACAGCCGGTGGTTTACCATGTCATATTATACAAGCTCATACTTTTATTCTGCGGTGCGGCTAGCGCCGTACTGTAAAGAAACCGTGCCGTGTACAACCAGCCTAAGTGAGGCAGATACACAGCCATCAAGGGAGAGAGACAGAATCTTTTGGTTATTATCTCAAAGTAATAAAGCTGGTAACAGAATGGCTGGTCTTCAAACACATCTGGAACAAGGCACTGAGCTTGCTCGTGATCATGCTAAACCATTCATCCTGCAGTTTTCATTTACTATAAATGGATTCAGATTCTTTCTCTTTAGATGTCAGTTACAACTATCTATGAAGGTTTGTAACAAAATCTTCCACCAACTGTGGGGTAATTCCGTAACATGTTATCAGTAGCAATGGCTTTTATTTTGACAGTTCAACGACATTAATTGCGTTATTTACGTTGCTAAGCAGACAATTTTTTTGAATTAATGAAGCAATCGATTAGCAAAATCCTTCAAAATGATTCAGATTATAATTGATAGTGTTAATACACTATCAAGGATTACGTAAGATTGCGTAATCGCAATAAGGACCTTGGAATGACAGTTTGGTTGGAACAATTGGCCAGTTATTTTAAGTCGATGCCATCATTGGGTCAGATTTCAGATAAATCAGCATTGTCTATAAAGGCGCTAGTGCAGCGATGATAGGTGGTGTGGTGCGGTGATAGTGATCAGCCGCTTCAATGATACGGGCCCCCCGAGGCCCCTGACCTGTATTATAAACGTTCTAACGCATTATCCGTTACCTACTTCAAATTATTGTTGATAAGACTAATGTATGAATTAATTCCTAATTAAAATATGAAAATCAACGTAATTTGTGTACATATCTATGGTGTACTAAGGTTCCAAGCTACATATACATATAGTTAGTTATTAGTTAGTTATTTATTTATATACATATAGTAATTCTCAAATATTCATTTTTAGTAAAATCACACAGAATATCTAGCTTATCCGAGTCAGGGTGTTTAACCTCGCTGTGAATATCGTTGTGAATGGGGCTTAATTATCTAGATCGCTTCGCTCACTTTTTTATGAAAACTTAACGAATCTGATTCAGAATGCTCCAATTTTATAGCTCGATTCGCTCGCTCTTGAATTCTCATAGCAGGATTGAAATGACAGCTTAACATTCCGAATCAGCATGATATTTTATATACTCTGTCAAAAACAATTCCGTCCTCTTGAGCTTCGCCGCAGTCGGATTTAAGTAACTAAATAAAAACACACAAACACACACACTAAATAAAAATCCATAGTACGAAGATCAAACTTATCCCATAAAAGAAAACATTCATCCATCTGTTTTACATATCAAATCCATTCCGAACCAACATACTTATATCATCAGGGTTAATATAGCATGCTGCTCATCACAAATCATAAGTCGTGTCTGTCAAAACAGGGCGCCATCAACAAAAGGAGCTCGAGCAGGAAGAGCGGCTCTTAATGGATTTATTTAGATGTCATTTTTTATGTGGGCGGGGGCTCGAGCAGACGCCTGGCTTTCGTAGTGTGGATACGACGGCGGATTATTTTAGATTTTGAAGTTTTGGTGGAAAGAAAGAAGAAAGAATGAAAAAAACATTTATTTAGCACAGACTAAGAGACACACAATACATCAGATAAAAACTAATAAGAAAACAAATAGAAAGTATAAAAGTTCTTTAAATTACGAGAATTGCACCTCTGATGTGTGAGGTGACGGATGTAAATCAGTTTTGATGGGATAGATTAAAGTTTTGGTGGAATGCTGTTTCGGGTGTGTTTTGTTTTGTGTAAATGTTATTAGGGATTTTGTGAGTGGTGCTGCTTTGCTGCAGTGACTTCTTGGAGTGAATGTAGTTCTGAATGAAGATATAGAAATTATGTCCCTATCTTCATTACGTCTCGTTAACTAATGTCCCAATTTTAAACATTGAGATGTCTGTTTTAGATAGAGTAAAGAAAGAAGGAAAATACGTTTATTTGCGTTAAACATGACGCAGAGAAAGAACACAAACACAAAAAAATCACAAAAATAATAAAAAAGATAACAACAGAAGAGTGATAGTAACAAGAGAGAGGGGTAGAGGTAGAATAGTAGTGAGTAATAGTTGACTATTGAAAACTCTACTACCTGCCGTTAAACCAGAAATTTCTTACCGCATAACTTGTACCTACATGTGTGAATTTAAAAACAGCTACTGACTTTCACATAATTATAATGAGTAGGTTGCACAGAAATAAGAGAACTCACGTGCTCTTGAGAAACAACAAGGTGTTAACTTATTCGTCAAGGTGCCTCTTATTACAAGCTGTCAACACATAAGTAATACTTACTATAATTACTTCATACAAATGTCATTCAAACAAACAACAAAAAACTTACGACACAAAATTAACATTACAATTAAATAAATTATTATGATTCATAATCAACACTACATTATCTATACAATTATTAAAATTAAAGTGTCTGTTTGTAATGTCTAAATATCAGCGTTTTACTAAATGCATATGAAAGTATATTCGGTGGATATAATTTTTTTTTTTAATTTTGTCTGTGTGTCTGTCTGTTTGTTCCGGTTAATCTCCGAAATGGCTGGACCGATTTTGATGGGTCTTTCATTGGCAGATAGCTGATGTTATAAGAAGTAGCTGAGCCGACTTTTATTTTAGAAAAAGAATTAGTTAAGAGACAGATTATTCTTTTCCGACATCCACGCGAACGAAGTCGCGGGCACAGCTAGTGATAAATAAACAACCTAGAATGCTGACCTAGCTCACAATACTTCCTCAGTTTGCTCGGCTGCTTTATATTATACCTACGTTCAATTGACTCGCTTGTAATTTAATAATTCAAAGTATTACGCAAGCAGTTACAGCCGCAATCGCTATCACGTTGCGTTACGCAGTTGTAAATGTGAAATAACCTGATTGTGACTCAGTTAAAGTATCGATATCGTATCGAACAAAGCTTACGATTACGACTATTGAGATCATGTACAAAAATAAATCACCAACTCAAAAAAAAACAAACGAAAAAATAGGTCACTTCAAAAATATATGAAGACTCAAGAAAATATTAGAAGCGCATCCATACTATTCCGTCTTGATAAATGTGAGCCCTCCGTTATCCCTCGAACGCGTGTTCCGTCTCACTGATCACGCTACATGTGTGCGTGCGCCGAGCCCGCACACATGCGCACTTTAATGCATTTCACACTCACACACACTCACCTCGCGTGTTCGCACGTACGTTGCACTGTGCATGTGTGCGTGACCCGACATTGGTATTTTGATTGGTCATGCATTTCACGTGTTACGGCTTGCGGGTATAGACTGCGCCCGGGCAATAAACGCGGTAATTTACAGTGTAGGTTGCCCGTACCTAAGGAGGCTGTATTATAAGAGAGATAAGAGCAATGTATTGATGTGTTACAGGGATACTCAGGCTGTTTGTGGTACGTTGTAGGTAGTGTTTGAAAGGGTTATTGCTTTGTTCCGAGTTGAATTAGAGAAAGAACATGTGATTGTGACCTTTACAAACAGTTTGAGAATATTATAACTGGAAATCGATTAGCTGTTTACCTAAAGTAAAAAAAAAATAGGGTGTCATTAAAATATATTTCACTGTTTCTAGCATAAACATATTCAGCCTATACTGTTTCCACTGCTGTGATACAGGCCTCCTCTGTGAGATCGAGTGGGCCATAATCGACCACGAAGGGCCCAATGCGGGTCACATGTCTTCATACTATTATCCTCGGCTCGGTGGTTGTAGTTGCGATATCCGCGGCATTGTTGCGAAGGTCTATCATGCGGCGGTCTCATTTATTTATCAGTATTTTTTGCAATGTTACTCAATATCACACTATTTAGACATATTCACATATTCGTTACTGTTTTTTATCTTACACAAATTTATTTTATTTATATATTTAAGTATGTATACACACGTCACGTTGCAGTATAAAACTGATTTACATCCGTCACCTCACACGGCTCACACATCAGGTCCAGTTGAAAACCAGCGTCAGGCGCTAGTTGTCTGGCATTTTTGCTGAACTGGGCCTTTTTGGCGCAGCCGTGAGGCACACTTTCCTGCTAATTTCTTACATCGGATTTCACACTTTTTATTTAACCTTTTTATTTTTTTAAATTTATTGTTTGTTTTATCTGATGTCTGCCAAATAAATGTCTTTTCTTTCTTTATTTCTTTCTTTTCTTTACTGTCTCTGAAGATATCAAAATGTATCTATAAAAATGTAGTCTAAAAGCGGATATCTAAAAGGATACATAGAAGTTGCATCGGAATAAAAATCACTAAGATTTGTCATAAACTGGAACAAATCATACTTTGAATCCTCTAGGTATTTACTTTTATTTAGGTATTTACATTATAAAAGCAAATAGACAAAGAGATTATGAGACAGCAAATACCCAGCAAAAGCAGCTTTCTCGCGTAGGTATAGCAAAAAACCAAATTAGAGGTTGCCAACATCTAAAGATGCAGATTCAGAGACAAGATCTGAAGGCCAATTCCCGTAATTAAGAACGTTCAAAATCTAGTCGCAATCTCAGCGACAATGGATGTCAAAAACTTGTCAAAAATGTAGGGAAATTAGAGATATTTTGATGGATTGAGACTGAGATCAGACTGAATGTTCTTAAAATTACGAGAATTGCCCCTCTGGTGACGGTCAACCAATAGTCCGTCACGCCACGTCGGCAATGAGCAAAGGCCTCTTTTCTTGGAGATATTCTAATCAAATATCCAATGCGAGCATCTGTAAAATTGCAATAGCTTTTGCCATTAGCTATTACTTAGCTAATGGCTAGGAAAGAACCGGAGTTACCGACATAGCTGGCAGAGTAAGCAAACTGAAGTGGCAGTGGGCTGGCCACGTCTGTCGAAGGACCGATGGCCGCTGGAACAGACGAGTCCTAGAGTAGCAAGCGTAGTGTAGGACGCCCCAGATGGACGGACGACCTAAAGAAGGTGGCTGGGGTAGACTGGATGCAAAAGGCGGAGGACAGGGTGTTCTGGCACAGTCTGGGAGAGACCTATGTCCAGCAGTGGACTGCGATAGGTTGAGTTGATGGAACCATTATCTACCTCGTCCTCACATCGATTAGGTTATATTTTAAATGTACACATGTGTTTTACAACATTACTTTGAATGAGCCCTATTTCCTATTGACTGTTGATTAAATTGCTGTGAGCAGGGTCCACGCACTCCGAACTCAAAATTAAAATCGAATCAATGCAGGTATCAATGCAGGCTTCGCATTGAATATTACAGATTTTGCTCGAAAGATCATTATTATCTATGTTATTATTTCGTGGGATTAACAGTAATTCCAAGGCGTTGCTGGGCTTCCTTGAGGTGCTGGAGTAGATCAAACGACCGATTTTGCCACCCGTACACAAAATACGCGCTTTGAAATGGAGTTGCGGATACCAGCCCGTCTTACTAATACTAATGTTATTATTGTAAAAAATACGCTTCCATTCTTCAATTCGTGGTAAGCTTCGTGGTGAGCCATTTCCGTTTCTTCATTCGGTCCGTGCGTTTGACTTGACCCGAGTTCGTAAAACCGCTGTCACCTCCGCAATTCTAGAATAACCCTGGCTTATTACAGTGTGTAGATACAGAACCTCCTCAATATATTTAATGCCTTGATGGCTGACTTATTAACACTGCAGGAGCTATTTGTATTTGTTCTCGTTAGGCGAGAAGCCGCTGCTTGCTGGCAATTAAAGTGGCTTAAATGTCTATTTACCCATCCATTTAGTAGATTTCATTGAATTCTTCTCATTGATCTTTTCTGCCTCATGCCAGTTTAGTCAATCGTAAATCAGTCCCATCCATAGCTGTAGTACGATTTCAGTCGCATAATTGAAATTGAAACACATTTTTTACCTTTACCTGCGAGTTTCGCTGCATAATTTCTGTTATGATTGATACACAGCAATGAAGACGATTTTTTATTTTAATTTCAATTTACTGATAATTTTGGTAATAATAAAAATATAAGGGCTGATTTTACCAAAGTCCGTATTAACACCGGGTGTGTAATGTTTGGTATAATAACAGATAGTCTAATTTGATTTGACATAACTTTCATATGATATAATTTTCATATGCTATAAAAATATTTAACCTAATTTCATATGATCTAATGTTTGTTATATTTGTTTTATTTTTCGTTTTCTCTAATTTCATTTAGTATAACGTTCATTTCAAATAATTTTCAAACTGTATAATGCTCTTTTTATATAATGTTCATTTGACCTAACTTTCATATTAACTAATTTTCTAAGGTAACAAACACATCGTTCTTGAGAAAAGCAAATTATATTGTAACCTAACCTCAAAACATTAAAATTGCTTCTGCATCGTCTCCGGCGCTGCGGGAAGTGCAACCCCTTCGCCCTTACGTAACAAAGGATAGGCACCCGTGCGAACCGTAGCGGCTGAGACTGGTCGCCGGAGGTGACCAGCAAGCCGAAGCTGCGGAGGTAAGCTTTGTTACAGCGGACGAGGGTGGCTCTCCCTCCGCGCCTCTGGTTTTTATATACACTCCAGGGTAGGAGCCAAGAGACTACGTAAAGTCGGGGTGCTCCGATTCGGTTTTGGAACAGATTCAACCTATTAACTACAAGCCGGTGTATAATTATGATGTCGCCATTTCGTAGAACTTCAATAATCAGTTTTTGCAAAAATAAAAGTAGACATTTCCTAATTTTATTTAATGTTACTTACAGATTTTGAATATTTATAGCAACTGAATATTATATTAATTGAATATTATTTCAAATGTGCATTATGTAAACTGTTCATTTATACCATATGAAATTAGGTAAAATGAAATTATATCATTTGAACGTTATATGAAAAAATTTTTTTTAATGAAATTAGGTCTTATGATCATTAGAACTTTTGTTATTATATCAAACGTTACACACCCATTAACACCGTCTCTCAAAAGTAAATCTTTTATCCGTGGATTTAAAATGACGTCTGACAGTTCCTGTATGGAAAAACTGTCAAAAGTTCAAAATTTACTCTCCGGATAAGACTTATGCTAATTATAAAATTTTATTGAAATTCGGCCTTAGTAATACTCGTCAATAGATATTGTCAAGCAGCTTTCACGAACGCAGTTCAAATCACGGACGGTTTCATCCGCCATGATTTTTCATACGCGATCATCGTATTCAGTAGTCAATACTTTACCCCTTTTGCTATGATTTTCAGGATCTCCTTATTGTTCCTAGCTTATTAAGTTTTGATGTTGACAAAGCATAATCAGCCTATAATGTTCCCACTGCTGGGACACAGGCCTCCTCTCTGGGAGTAGGCCGTAACGGCACGTGGGCTTTGTGCAGATAGGCAGATTTGACATGTCTTTGAAGTTTTGATTCTAGGACATACCTCACGATGTTTTCTTTCACCGTTTTGAAACAAACCAATGGACTCTATTTCGATTTCAGGAATGAAAGCGACAGCCTGCGCATTTTTGGTAAAATACCGCATCTTTGCCTTTCGACGTCATTATAAGATTACCCGCAAACTCAAAATTCTCATTGAATATGATAATTTTATTTAGAGTTTCAAAACGGCTACGTAGGTCTGTGAATATTCTCATGTCTTGTGCTCTTTCGACTTCATCAAAAATTCCTGTTTAATTAATATTTTGGTTATGAAAACGACCTACGCTTTTCTGCGAAAATTTTGTTGTCCTTGCTTTTTAATGTACGTAATAATCTACTTAAGATTATTAAATATGTGCCTATTTAGAGCAAAATCATGAATAAGTAGGGGCCTGTTAATTAGCTTGAGGAAGGTTTCCTTAGGTTTAATGAGTGTTCATTTTTGTGATTGCCTCTATTTATTCAGATGCGCACATCACCTTGAGATATTTTCTTTGTTTGGTCTTGGCCATTGTTTTACATATTTAAATGAAGTCTTGAACTTCCGTATAGTGAATATTTATCTTCCAGTATAACAGCTCTGTTTCACTCATATGCAGCACTAGCTGCGCCCCACGGTTTAACCGATTATCGATTTCACCGATTATCCCAGATGGAAAGCATGTTTTCTCAATTTGGTTTTGCAAGTTATGTCTTATTTTAGTTAGATCGATCAACCAATCAACTCAGCCTATCGCAGTCCATTGCTGGACATAGGCCTCTCCCAGGCTGCGCCATAACACCTTGTCCTCCGCCGTCCGCATCCAGTTCGTCCCAGCCACCTTCTTAAGGTCGTCCGTCCATCTAGCTGGGGGGCGTCCCACACTAAGCTTGCCGATACGCGGCTTCCACCCCAGGACTCGTCTGCTCCACTGGCCATCGGTCCTTGTGGTGATGGAAAGGTCAGGTCCAGTTGAAAACCAGCGTCAGCCACTAGTTGTCTGGCATTTTTGCTGAACTGGGCCTATTTGGCGCAGCCGTGAGGCACACTTTCCTGATAATTTTCTTGCATTTAATCTTTTATTTATTTTTTAATCTTATTGTTTGTTTTGTCTGATGTATATATCTGGTGTATTGTGTGTCTTTTAGTTTGTGCCAAATAAATGTATTTTCTTTCTTTCTTTTCTTTCTTTCTTCTTTCTTTCTTGTCCTTTTAGTTAGATAATAGCTGGTTATGCAAGCAATAGATACTTACCGGTATTTTAATATAATTTTGTCCTACGGGCAATAATATTTATATCGTCGAGTCTTTTGGCATTTCGGGTGTGCCAAGGTTTATCTACTTAATAGTTCCAATGTTAAAGTCCCATTCAATAAAATGAAGGTTTCCTCAAGTTAATATCCTCAACATCCATATCTAGTTATACAGCCTAGTCATGATTAATGTTCTATACTTGTCGCGTAACAATTACAATCCTAATATGGCTAGTTAGCCAACCACAGACCTCGTCGCCATATAAAGGAACCATAGTTAACTCTGTAAGGCGTTTGTGTAGGTACGAGTACTTTTCGTTTTAACCAGACACTTTCAATCCTTGAGGAATAAAACACCCTCTATGTTGTAGGTACCCCATTTTAAGCCGCTTAGGGTTGCCAACTTTTTTTGCCCAAAAACAAGTAGGAAATAGGTATTTGTAAGGTATTTGTAAAAAGAACCGGCACCCTATAAAGCTCTATTAATCTCAATCTGAATAATTTTGAAGGTTATTGCTAATCCATTGCTTCATATTTTCGAAAAATTTGTCTGCTCAACAACGTAAATAACGCAATGAATGTTGTTGAACTGTCACAATGAAAGCCATTGCTACTGTTGGTGTGTTACGCAACTACCCCACAGGTTCTTAATAATTACAATCTAGCCTATAAGACTTAAGGACTAATTAATTTTTTTACGTGATACTTAATTATTTTACAACTTAGAATAGTGTTCATAATGCTTTACACAAGTCCGTTCCACTTTCTACAGTCTGATAAACACACAAACACTTTGTTCATGTGTAAAAATATGTGTGTCATTGTCACTATTATTTCTACACCTATTACACTACACTAGCTCAAAAGGTTTTTTTCCTTTTAATATTTATATGAGAAAAACGAAGCAGTTCTTATTTTTTAGCTATGCTTCGTAATCCTCGACAAAATAAAAATAAAATATATAAATGGTACTCTCATTATTTGTAAAAAAAATATGAAAGGTTTTAGGCATGGTTGTCAATTTATTTTTCGATTTTGGATTGGCATGCGTTATTTTGATCTTACAGTAGGTATTAAATAGGAAAACAAAGTTTAGTACCATTTTTTCCAGTATGTTTGGAAACCCTAACCCTCACACATACATACAGAAATTGTAAGTCATTGTTTACCAAATCTGCTTCACCGCTTGATTAAACCGCAGTGTCTAGCATCGGAAAATTCCTACAGCACTACATTGCTTGAAATTCAAATGACAAAAGTGTGTGTAGTTTCTAAACACATTTAAAGCCGCTACAGCGCTGCAAACAAATTGACGTTTTTTAAAAGAAGATTTTAAAAGCGCTTCATTCGCTGGCTGGCTTTATGTAGGATCGATATAGCGGTCGTGCGATGTTGCCGTACTGCCTACCCTGTCCCCTCGAAGCTGGGTCTTTGTACTCTTGGACGAAGGGCGGACTTAACTTGGAGTGCTCGATTATTTTTGGAGGAAAATTCAAATGATTTTTTTTACACAATTTTATGAAAATTTTCCTTTTGATTTGATGAACAGTTCCCTTTTAGATAAGTTTTTTTTTAATATTTTCTTCAAAGAAAAATTCAAAAGCGTAGTTCTCGGAAAAGTATTTTCTGTGAAAGGCGGCTTAAACTGGAGTTATTTTGTGCTTGTATTTGAAATGTTAAATGTTAGGAGCGAAGGGCTCCGCTAACTGAAACCGCGTACCTTTTCACGATTTATCAAAGTCAAATCATTTAAGTATTTCAAATAGGCACATAAAAGGCACTTTTGAACACCAAAAATATCATCAAATATTATGTTCTTTATAATTATGGCATCCTTTTTAGGGTTGTAGGTGTACACAATATAAGTAAGTATATAGGTAAATAAAATTGTCAACCAGAAATCAGAAAAAAGATTATTTATAAGGTTGGATTTAGATATCTCAAGCTACGCTTTCTGCTTCAGATAGATTATTTGGTTTTAAATACTGCGTTATTATACACTACACTTCACAGTTTTTCTTTATTTCTAAAGCTACGTGATCTTAACAGAAATCTCTAAAATAAATAAAGCGGACCCACCATTACGCGAGTCATGCAAAAATTTAAAACGGCCAAATTAGCACTCGGTGTTGCTGCACTTAAAAAATAAATTGTTACACAGGAGACGTTATTGTGTAGTCACGATCGCTTGTTATAGGATTTTAGAGATAATTATTAACTGTTTCTTTTTCCTTCTATAAAGCGTTTGCGAGATGATCTGGATGGCTTTTTTCGTTCGAGGGGGCGCGGAAAAGAGTTCCTGGAAGGACTTGGGGGAGGTCTTTGCCCAAATCTATCATAGTCGATGATACTTTATCAATATTACAATCTAGCCTATTAGCTAATACTTAAGTAATTTAAATTATATACAGGCATTTTTCAAGTGAGCGAAGATGGCCAAATCCGAAACTATGAGGAATAGCGAAAAGTACTCAAAGGAGTCTCGGGCTCGATTTAGATGATAACCAAAACTGCATCCTTCCTTCAACTTTGCTAGTTTATGGTCATTTTATTCCGACTTCAAATAAGAACATATGATTCATAAATCAATAAGGTTCGTCTTGATCCACAATTATTTTATTAGAAAAACCACTTCTGGCGGAACGCATTCGTACTTAGCGAAAAACAAGAGCTTCGAATGGGAAAAAAACACACGGCACATTTCAACTATGTACCTTTGTGGCTAGAATCTCTATAATTTGCTACTTTGTTTTTATTTCAGACTAGCTTCACCCCGCGGTTTCACCCGCATAACTCTCGATCGTAGGAAAATATCGGAATAAAAAGTATCCTATGTCCTAATCCAGGTCATGGTCTAACCATGTGCAAAATTTCATCCAAATCCGTTCAGCCATTTTAGCGTGAAAGCGTAACATACAAAAAATCAAATCTTTTCTTTTTTCACTAACGCCAACGGCGGCAATTGCGTCTGTCTCCAAAACTATAAATATTATTCGTTTTTATGATATGTTTAACATATCCTAATTCTTTAGATCGACCAGAACATAATCCTGAATTTATTCAAAGCAGAAAAATACTAGGTACCTAGTTTTATTTCGGAACTAAATCATGCTATGTCTGGAATGGTTCATGATACTGAGCTGGGTGGAAGAAAATACGCGCTCAAGACATTGGACCAGCAAGAATGTCAGACGCGATGAAGAAGGCTGTTGGAGGCAGCCTTTACCTGGTGATCCACACTGCAGAAGTCCACATAACTTGGAGACGCGTCGTATGTGATCCCTCAGCAGTGAGAAAAATATGAAGCAGAAGAAAAAGAAACCAAATGGATTTGAAACCTGTAAAAAGAATTTTCTTCGCTGATTCAGCAGAAAGACGGATTCAGCGGAAAACGATGAACATGGTGACCACCTACCTACCTAGGTAATTATTCAATCCTATTTTTCAGCGGAGCTACGGCTCCGGTTTCCTAAAGCGGTGGCCGTGAAATAACGGCTGCAGTGACAGATGTCACAGCGAGTTTTGACTTTACGGTGGCACAAGCCGCTCTCTAGGAAGACACACCAACTTACATTCAGAAATTATAACGTTTCAGTGACGTCATTCGCCGGTAAGTAACGGACACTACTCATGTGGCGGCCACCACTCGTCTTGGAATCCGTAGCTTAAGGTTTAGGTACCTACAGTCTTTTCGGTAGGTAACGTGATGAGCTGAAGTATTTCAGTTCAATGGAAGCTATTTATTTCTTTAATATGAAGCCGCCTACATTGTGAGTCTTCAATACCGTTCTAATATAACAAATTAAGTAAACAAGAGTGATGATATTTCCACAAAAAAGTCTCTCGTTAATAAATCATCAATAAAAGAGAGGTTTAAAGAAAAAGAATCACGTGAATCGGCCGACAGGCCTCCTTTCGATGAGAGGGAGTGGGCCGTAATCCACCACGCGGGCCCAGTGCGGGTTGGTAGATGTGACATGTCTTCAAATTTTTGATTTTTAGTTCGAAGACATGCCGGTTTCCTCACGATGTTCTTTCACCGTTTAGAGAACATTGGTGATGAAATAATTAACACAAAATAAAGGGCCTGTCTGGGTTTGAACCTACGACCTACTTACTACGGAGAAAACGACGAGCCTCCTCCGTTTTCGATGACGTAAATTAAATAAGGTAAATTGTAAGGACGATCATTTTTCCAAGAAAAATGTCTCATTATTTCAGATAAATTGAAAATGTACCCTTAACAAAAGAGAAGTAGGTAGATACTTTAAATCACATCAAACTCCTAGTAAAAGGCGTTTTTCATAAGATTCTCCGAAGACAACAATAGTGGTTCTGTGGTCAAACTCTACAACGTCGGACGTTTTTTCGCGCACGAGTCTCGAATTAGATTAACGGGTTTTGTAAACTTCTTTCTATGAATAATAGGATGAAGTTATCTTTAGCTTCTAGCTGAAGGCCAATTCTCGTAATTAAAAACGTTCAAAATCTAGTCGCAGTCTCATCTCAGCGACAAACAAATGTCAAAAACTTGTCAAAATGTAGGGAAATTAGAGGTATTTTTGACAGATTGAGGCTGAGATCAGACTGTGAACGTTCTTAAAATTGCGAGAATTGCCCCTCTGGACGTTAGAATGTGCTGTAGGTTGTCCGGTTAGATGTAACAACCGACCTCCGCGAGTCTTAATACAGGATGGCAGGGACATGGACGCGCAAATTGTTACCATGGATTCAGCATTTACGTGATTCTGAACCCCGTTGAAATTATTCGTCGTCTATTAAAACAAAATTTGCTGTTCCATACATTTTGACCGCGTAGGTATTGCACTTTTGTATGAAACCACTTTTTTTTTTATATATCCGACGAAAAATTCCTACGTTTGTGTGGTATAGAATCTTGTGCTGAATTCATTGATACAGTTTGCGCGTCGACGTCTCTGCCACCCTGTATATAAAAAAATGTCACCCAATATCACTATCACGCTAATTTCCGAAATTCTATCCAAACGATTTCAATGAAATTTTGTGAATGTGTATGTTTGGTTCCAGTTTGAAAGATAGGATAGTTTTGGACCCGATAGGTCGAAGCAGGGGCGCGTCGCTAGTATTGTATAAGTTTATCTCATTACAGGTACTTACATTGTAATGAGATAAACACTATTTCATATGCTTATTTAGAAGATTAGAAAACAATTGAGACACAGCTTGGAGAGCTGACAGCGCGTCATAATTATAAGTAAAATGAGTGGCATGGGTTCTAGAAATAATTATGCAAATATTATAACATAAATACTTTCGCCTTTCATTTGATAATCCCGGTAGTCTACGTACCAATTTGGTTTTGAACGAATAACCCGAAATTAATTGAATTCCGAAATCTGAAAACCTTCATATTACGCGGCTGAATTTTTTTTCGACAGAGTATGGTACGGTACTTTCCTACTATCTTACATCGGACTTTACACTTTCTATTTGATTTTTATTTGTTACTATCTGAAGGCCAATTCTCGTAATTTAAAACGTTCAAAATCTAATTACAGTCTCATCTCGGCGACAAACAAATGTCAAAAACTTGTCAAAATGTAGGGAAATTAGAGGTATTTTTGACAGATTGAAACTGAGATCAGACTGTGAACGTTCTTAAAATTACGAGAATTGCCCCTCTGATGTATCTAGTGTATGGTGTGTCTTTTAGGGCAGATTTTTCAATCAACAGTAAACTTTATTTGAGGAATAATTTTGAAATTTTGACAGTTATTTCATACAAAAACTGTCAAACGTCAATTTTATTCCTCGAAATAAAGTTATATGGCGATGGAGAAATCAGCCCTTAGTCTGTGCTAAATAAATGTATTTTGTTTATTTCTTTCTTTACGAGGTTAGAAGTCTTTCTCGAAGTTTTTCAATACTGGTACAACCTATTTTTAAATACTATCCTCCATAAAACCCCAAAGAGAACCAGCCTTGTGCGGTTTTTCAAACAGCGATTTACTTGTTCCTGATTTGCTTATTTTCTTTTTGCGCCTTCCCGGGCTGTATATTATTTTGCCTTAGCTTCGCCCTACCTATAAAATAGTATACTTACCTACTACTAAAATCCTGAAAAAATGATTGACGATAAAACATTTCCAGGATCATAGCCAAAAAAAAAAACAATTTTAAAAATAAACTGTAAGCAAAGGGACAATTCTCGTAATTTTAAGAACGTTCACAGTCTGGTCTCATTCTCAATCTGTCAAAAACACCTCTAACTTCCCTACATTTTTACCAGTTTTTGACATTGATTGTCGCTGAGATGAGATTGCGACTAGATTTTGAACATTTTTAGTTACGGGAATAAGCCTTCGGGTATCATATGAATGTTTTTATGCAGGACAGAAGAGTAGAAGACAAATAACAATTAATTACATACAAAAACAAAATAATTATTCATTAGACTGGCCTTTAAAGAAAGCCTTTAAACGGGGACTTTGTGCCTTTTGTGAATAATTTTCTCGTTATTCTGACATTCATTTATTTTCTTGAATACTTCTCCAAACAAAAATAAAATTCGTCCATCAAAACTGCAGATAAACAGTAAGTAATACGCTTCGCAGCTGTCGAATTTCAGTATCTTTCCTTGTCTAACACATGGTTTTAGAAAGAGATGCTGCCATTCGCCTGTTTCCCGCTGGGAGCCGAAGAAACCCGAAGAGACCGCGGGAAACAAGTTCGTCTGTTTTAGTACTTCTTATTTTAAATTCTGTTTTTAGAGATAAGTTTACGATGTACCCGCATAATAAGTTGGTAATAATACGACAGTAGAAACGAAATAAAAATTATGGAAAATGTTATTGCAGTGAGCGGAGAGCGGGAATATATTTAGATGTCAAGTTTAATGGAAGGTAAGTTGTGAAGGTATTAGAGCTAAATATTCAGGCTACAATTCATTATATACTAACGAAGGTAAAGCTATTAAAGCAAACAAAAAAGAGTCTAGGACTAAATGCTTTACATCAGGCTAAATAAAAATATAAAATTAGCCATCGAGGTAATTGCGGAACACACTAACAGTAGGAATGGCTTTAATTTTGTCAGTTCAACAACATTGATTGCGTTATTTACGTTGTTGAGCAGACAATTCTTTCGAATAAATGAAGCAATGGATAGTGTGTTACACAATTAGGGAGCAGCACTTAAGTGAAGTGAGCGTGGAGTGAGCTATCATTCCAACTAATGCTAGGGATTGACACTGTTGACAGCTCACTCTAAGCTCACTTCACCTAACTTTTTACGGTGAGATTTTTACAGAATCGATCGGCAGGTCCGTCTTGACATGTGCCATTTGTTTGTTTTGTTGAAAGATTAGTCTTGGTTAGAACTAAAGTAATATGATTAATATAACAGAGGGGTAATTCTCGTAATTTAAAGAACGTTCACAGTCTGATCTCAGTCTCAATCTGTCAAAAATACCTCTAACTTCCATACATTTTGACAAGTTTTTGTTTGTCGCCGAGCTGAGACTGCGACTAGATTTTGAACGTTTTAAATTACGAGAATTGGCCTTCTGATTTTAAGAAGCAAAGTAGAAACAAAATAAAAACCCACTTTCATAATCTATTTAACTGTACGTCAAACAAGTTTTATGTCTCAACCTTTTAATAACAAGTCCACATTTAATATCATAAGACATAAACTTGACGATTAAAATGCAAATTATTAGTCTAACAACTCAATTATCAATGTAATTATTAATGGCTCTATGACACATTATTTATTTGTACTACCATTTGCCCGCTACTTCGTTCACGTGGAAGTCGTAAGATATACAATATACTAAAATAACAGCCATATTTTTATAACTCCCTTAGGCCCGACCCACCGGGTCGCATCGCATCGCCCGCGCTCTTACTTACTCGTAGTTTTCGCTTACGATTCTTTCTGTTTTTCTTTTCCTTTTGTTCGGCTCCTTACGGCCGTAGCGTGATGTTAAATAGCCTACAACCTTCCTCAAGAATTGGGCTATCAATTGCAAAAAGAATTTTCCAAATCCGACTGGTAGTTTCAGAGATTAGCGTTCGAACAAAACAACAAACTCTTCAGCCTTATTACGTTAGTATGATGAAAACTAAATATGACTATTATAAACTAACTGTACAGAGAAATACAAAATAAACTATGAATAGTTTATGTGATGTGAAAGAATATATGGTAACAATAGGAGTAGGTAGGTATATTACTACATCTATATTAAATACTGAATTATTATAAAGTAATAAAATTTGTTACTTTGCATGTAGGAGGTAATCTCCGGAACTGCCAGCCAGATTTGCAAAAATATTTTTACATTTGATAGCCTAATTCTTCAGGAAGGCTATAGGCTAACATCACCTAGGATCCTAAGTAGCCAAGCAAAAAGAAAAAAGTCAGAAACAACGCTAAGCGTAAACGAAATACGAGCGCGGGCGATGCGCTGCGTTCGGGTGAACCGGGGGAGGAGGGAGGGGGTACTAATTTCAGGCAGACGAAATTTATTATAAAACAAAGTCGTCCTCCCGCGTCTGTCTGCCTGCTTTAACACGATAAACTTAAAAACTACCGAACGAATTTTCATACGGTTTTCACCAATGGACGGAATGATTCATGAGAAAGGTTTAGATGTGTAACTCATTACGGTTTTGTGTAAATTGGCTGAAATATAACGATAATTGTTGAAGATGTCGTAAAAAATTATGCCGACTGGAAGCTTTACTGGCGTGCGCCACAATGTATTGTGGAATTCATCATCATCATCAACCTACAGCAGTCCACTGCTGGACATAGGCCTCTCCAATTGCACGCCATTTAGCTCGATTCTCGGCAACTCTGCGAAGATCGTCATTGCACCTAACCTTACGTTGGAAATATTCCTCTTATCTCATCTTACTCCGTTTCTGTGGGATAATTTCCGTCCCCCACGCGGGCGAAACTGCGGGCGAAAGCTAGTACTGAGACAAAAGTTAATAAACCATTGAAGGCATATGGAAGAAGAAGACTTACTGGGCTGTTTATGTATGTTTATTTGTATGTATAATAAATTAGTGCGCTTTACCATCAACGATTGCATCACTGCTTTCCATCAGGCGGGATCGCAGTCAAGCACTAGTCTATGTCACTAAAAAAAGAAAAAAATGTTTGTTAGTATATTCTCGTAATTTTTGTTCAGTTTTTAAGTGAATTGTTTTTTTGATTCTATGTATTATTTTTTGTCTCATTTCCTCTATCACAAGCTGTCTACATCTCTGTATCTATTGTCCTATCTCAGGTATGCTGGAAGAGATTTCTTATGAAATAAGCATCAAGCCTCTGTACCTATTTTTTCTGTTTTGTTTTTCATTGTCTGTTTATACCTATATGTGTGTACATAAATGGTAAAATAAAATAATAATAAATAAATAATTTACAAGAAGAGAAGAAGGATGATGACGTCACGAAAACAATAGGTAAGTATAACGTACTCGATATTAACTTTCATCATTTTGCGTTTAGATTTCACATAAGCAGCGTATAACGTTCCTACTGCTGGCACATAAAAAAATTATTAAAAAAGCCTTCCTCTCTGTGAGAAGGAGTGGACTGTAATCCACCACGGGGCCCAGAGTGGATTGGCGTTTAGATTTAAATTGATATAAATGCAATTTTGTGTATCTTTAAGATTGCTAAAACAGTCACGCACGTTTAATTTTTTAAATCGATATACTTGTAATGAGTTAGTCCCAGTGCAAAGACTACGGCTAGTGGATTACAATAGTTAGAGACAATCAGAAAATTGTTGAATATAATGTTGCCATTACATTATTTTTTTTTTATGAATATTTAGCTGTCACAGGATTAAATCTCTTCGGTAAACATTAGATATGTATGTATATGTGTACTATTAAGTGACGGATAAATCGGCTGGTAAAGGCCTATATTATGAACTAGCTTCTGTCTGCAACTTCGTCCGCGTAAAATTTCTTGTTCCCCCGATCCAATCCGTCGTTTTCACTTAGCGTTCTTTCTGACTTTTTGCTCTTTCTGTTTGGTATCTAAGGTTCCTAGCGTGATGTTAAACAGCCTATAGTCTTAAAATAGCATAAGAGTTGGGCTAATAAATACAAGAAGACTTTCAAAAAGATCAACACAAATCCGACTGGTTGTTCCAGAGATTAGCGCGTTCAAACAAACAAACTCTTCGGCTTTATTATGAGTATAGAACCTTGTATTTACAGGTTAAACTTTACTCTTATACTTCGTCTTTTTATTCATTCATATCTGTAAGGGTTAAGTACCTACCTATGTACCTACTTCAAATATGGTAATTGATGATAATAGTAGCCCTGAAACGGACGGATTCTATTCTCGTATCATCCATAATCTCTAGAAACTTCTCTGCATTTCTCGTCTCATTTTAAAAACATCCATTATAATTTCAAATTTTGTTTCAAATTGAAGAAACATGTAGCAATTATAATTTACTACAAACATGCTGATGCAAAACTAAACAAAAATGCTTACAACCGTTAATCTTCAAGCTAAACGAATCGATTTCAAATCAAATTGAGAAAAATTGGAAACGCAATCTAGCATGAATCCATTATAATAGAATTGCAATCATTTAGCTGTGACCAAGCAAATTTATTTTTTCAATTCTTTTAAGCAAAGAGGTAATGGAACTAATGAATTAATAAAAATACAGCTGAAAGCTAAAATCATTGATAATTATTTATCAGGCAGAGCATCAGCATGTAGCGAAACAAATGAATCCAAACAATCGCGGACGCTCTTGCGCGTCTTATCCATCGCGTTATTAACATCAGTAAACATTCAGTGGCCGTGGGGCAGTAGGTATGTGTAGGTACTTAGTGATGTTTGCTCAGCGACTAGGGACGCCGGCCCGAGGGGCCCTGTTGTCAGGGGACCCTCCCACGGCGCGGGCCGGCGCCGCGTGGCCCCGCGCGACGGCAACAGCCGCTGCCGCCACGGTCGCAGATACGGTCGCAACCTGCCGCACTGTACGCAGCTTACTAGGAGCCCAGAACAAACGAAGATATCTCTCGTACCGAGTCTCCCCCAGTCACGTTGACCTCCCCTGCCCCCACATTTACATGACAATTGAATGATGAAAGCGGACGTTGAGCGCACACGTAGAGGTCGTGATTAAATGGGCATTAGTACATAAGCGATTCAACTGTAACTGTGTGCATAACTGAACTTGTATTGTGGTTAAATAGATACTCGATCTATTCATTTTCCGAATGTAACCCTACACTCGCGCGAACTGACTTTGTACTGTTTGTTCATTTTGTGTTTTCTTTAGAAATAAGTAGTTATATGCATAATGTATGAATTGTTACGATGTATGCCAAGAATAAGTATTTGGATATTATTATTTCACGTAAAATAACGAATGGGCCTATTTATAATAAGTACAAGGTTTTCGTATCATTTTATCATTCACGATCATAACTGTGTGTTATTCATGAACATGAATAATCAATGATCCGTAATGATCAAATGAGTTTATTCGTTTGTTTTTAAAAAACACGAAAGATGACATTTAGCTCGCTTATCTAATTAACAAATGCCGACTAATGCTTTAACAAGTTCCGCATAAACATGGCATATTTGCCTTTTATTAGCGATGGCGCGACGAGCCGGTCCGATAGGTATTGTTTGCATAACACCTCACCCGTCACCCATCAGCCAGCCTGCTTTGTGTGTGCGACAAGCGTGCGTGACGTCGTGTGTCTGGGGAGTTGCGCAGTGCGCGCTGATCACCCGGCTAGCATACTGCACAGGCGGCTATCCGACACATTCCCCTTGACTTACCCACATGCTCGTAAAATGCATCAGGCTAAATTGTTCCTTATTCCTAAAGCGCAGAGTCCAACGCGCGTAGAGTCGTAAAGAAAATTTAAACACGGTGCTAGTGCACGGCGCGAGAATGCGCGGCGAGTTCGGCTCTTGTTGTTTATGCTGCCCTAGTATAATTGCCCGCTATGTCGCGGCACGCGCCATCTTCTCTACCGCATCAGTGATGGCTAGACTAGCAGCGTAGTCTTAACTTGACAATCTAGTCCCAAATGCCGCTGCTAATGCTGCTATGGGCACCACTTCAACAAGAAAATTATGTTTTCGCTGTGAAAGAAAAATCCTGTGCTTATTTGCTGACCCTTAAATACTTTTAATATGCGTCACCTTTGATTGCTCGTTTTTTCTTTCTAAAGCGAGCAATGAGCAGCACCCACAATATGAAACGATGACGACAGACATCTACTTGAAAAAAAAATTACTTACTTAAAATATAATAATTATTCAAATTATTGAAGTTTTATACCGGCTGGATACGATAAAAATAACATACACGGCAACAGAATGCTAAGAGCCGAAGCAGTTCGAGGTCCATCTGTATCTATGTTACGTCATTCATTATTGACATCATCGTCATTCATTATTGTTACGTTATGGACTAATAATGTGGGGTAACAGCACTGACTTCCAAAGAGCATTCATCGCTCAAAAAAAGTGCATGAGAGCAATTTGTGGACTTAAGCCCGACGACTCATGTCGACCAATATTTAAAAAACTTGGTTTGTTACCGTTACCGTCGATTTACATTTATGAATTATGTGTTTTTGTTATGAAAAACAAGCAACTATTTAAGACTGCTAATGATGTCAATCCTCGGAACCGACGAGACCCATATAAACTGGTGTTAAATGATTTGCCTAGACTGTCTAAATACAATAGAAACTGCATGGCAATGTGTGTGCGCATTTATAATAAGATTACCAAGGCATTTCAAAGCTTTAAATACAAAATTATTTAAAATAAAATTTCATAAGTGGTTACTCGAGTGTAGTTTTTATAGTTTACAAGAATTAATAGATAAAAAATGTTGATGTTTTAAAAAAAATACCGATTATTGTTGCCTTAACTTTTCTTTTCTTTAAAATTTTGCATGCTATGTTATAACCTAGCTAAACATGCTTGTGCCTCAATTTGCATATTTAACACCCTTGTATACCATGTTTTACGCAAATAAATATTCTATTCTATTCTACTCTATTTATTCTGAATGAAGATCCAAAAAGGGTAAATAAAACCTACTGTTGAATAGCGGCCCACAAAGATACGAGGCAGCTACGAGGGCTCCGCTGACGGTAGAGAACCACCGACAACATGTTGATAAAAACAGACGCAGCGCGGCGGCCGCCATCGCCGAGCCAAACATTCCGCTTAATAATTTCCTCCACTTTATTTTTTATCAGACAGACACGACACGACTGCTCCGATCTCGGGTTGTTTCAAAGCATTCTCCACTCCGGTACAAAAAAGGAATGTCAACCACGCCAAAATGATCCGTAAGCATCGAAGGTATTAGGGCACCATAAGCTGACGAAATATAACAGAAATTCTTCACGTGTTTCAGAAATCGTTTCCATTTTCGTAGCACACACAATGGAGGTTTCGATGGGGATCATTAAAGCTAAGCGATGCGCGGAATAACAGTGTAGAACGGGTCTTATCTCAATAGCCGACGATTCCGTTTGGCATGCAGCAGGAATTGAGAAGGCCATTTGCCTCGTTCCATCGGGTTGAGGTCGTCGATAGCGCAAGCGAGACGGCAATAATGGAATAGTACGGTAGCTCTTACGATATTCTGAGAGCCTGGTAGCTGAGATCGTTTGCGTGTCGGTCGAGGTGGCGCGGTGCTCGACAACCCACAGTAATTTGAAATATCCGCTAGAGGAGACACAATCGCATGCTTTCCATTGTTCTATACAGGAAAACTTGTTTGACTCTTTTCAAACAATTCATAACAGCAGAATATAAATGACATTCGTTCGTACTACCTATATTCACAGCATGCAATTATTTTTTTATACCTCTAAACAAAATACATTATATTATTAAAATATAAAAAATCTAAATTGAACATGTCCAACGTTGGCAGGTGACGTAGATAAACTGGCATTGAATTCAAAAGCCGTACCTACTATGCAAATGAATTTCAATTAACACAGGTGATACTTGATAATACAGATAAATAAAATCAATTTAGCATGGTGTAGTTTTTACCATTGCGAATTATTTGTAAATTGTAAAATGCAAATAGATTTCAATAAAATAAAATAGATAAAGATTAAAATACAGGTTCCTAGAACTTGTTTGGAAATTGTTGTCATATCATACGGAGAAGTGGGAGACATTATAACGCAAATATTTCGAATGTTAAAGAAATAGAGAAAGACGAAAGAATGGCGGACGGATCGTGTAAAAAGTTATACGGCTAATTGGCTAAATAAGGAATAAATACTGAGATAGGTAATACGGGCTGGTGTCCATAACTCCACGTCAATGCGCGTATACACATATGCCTAAGGAAGAACAAGATGTTCTGCCCAATTTTTTAACATTGGCATAAGAACACCGGGGTAATGAGTAACACACTAACAGTAGGAATGCCTTTCATTTTGACAGTTATAATACCATTAATTGCGCTATTTACGTTGTTAAGCCGACAAATTTTTCTAACATATGAAGCAATGGATTAGCAATATGCTTCAAAATGATTCAGATTCTGATTGATAGTGTGGTACACAATTAGGGTCTAGGAGGCGATGATGAATAAAAAACCCGAGCGAGAGATAATCTTTGTATAAAAAGCGTATACTTATTATTTCTCTTTCTGTTAAAAAAGCTGTTTTCAAATCAACAGCTTTATGAAACAACATCAATGGGAAAAAATATTTAATTAAAAAATTCAACTATACAGAAGAAGAAACTACGATCACCGCAGAC
This sequence comes from Apamea epomidion, assembly GCA_947507525.1. Lineage (NCBI taxonomy): Eukaryota > Metazoa > Arthropoda > Insecta > Lepidoptera > Noctuidae > Apamea > Apamea epomidion. Next base: position 7,059,456 of record OX382234.1, read on the forward strand.
CAACGTAACGTTAATGGCTGGTATATTTTTAATTTATGACATAAGTATATTGTATGTATAGGTAATTTAAAAAGTAATATCTGTATTAACGTAGAATAAATATTGAATCGGCGTAGGTAACCTTATATAGGGTAACATATGGCTGCATAATACCTTGCCTGCCAATGGAATGACGCACAAACATTTCTAATTATTATATTTTGCTCGATAAAATATCAATACGGGACATTACAATAGTTTTATTATACACGTTTTTACGATTTTATGGGGAGCTGCATTTAGTTTTGTAGCTTGGTTATTTTTATATAAATTTACTAAGAATAGAATATGAACTATAAACCGAAGTTGGAAAATTCCGGCCGGGCTATTCGAAAACCAATGACATTTTAACATTTCTAGTGGTAGCCCCTCTTATTCCCAACTATTTAAAAGTACCAAAATCCGTGAAAAGGTTTTTACTAGTATTCTGCTCTATTGTCAGCCAGACCCCGCGAAAGATCTATTTTAAACTGACACCTACAAAAAATTTAAAGATCCTATTGTGAACCGAAAAAACCATCAAAACATTACATTGGCGTCATCTTTGGCCTTTCCAAGGCTTCCGAATGTGTGGTCGATCACAATATGAAACCCAGAAGGTTTACTTGTTATTATAAATTTATTGGTACTTTATGGATCTGAATGGCTGGGCTGTGAAGAAGACGGATGAAAAAAGATTGCATGCAGCGGAGATGAGAATGTTGAGATGGATGTGTGGAGTGACCAGAATGGATAAAGTAAGAAATGAGTATATAAGGGGAAGTTTGAAAGTGGCGCCAGTGACAGAAAAGTTGAAAGGAAATCGTTTGGCTTGGTATGGGCATGTGATGAGAAGGGACGAAACGCATGTGACTAAAAGAGTGATGAAGAGACATGTTGATGGATGGAGAGGGAGAGGAAGGCCGAAGAAAAGATGGATGGATTGTGTGAGGAATGATATGAAAGAGAAGGGAGTGAATGATAACGTGACGGTTGACAGGGTAGAATGGAAGAAGAAAACGTGTTGCGCCGACCCCAAGTAACATGGGATAAGGCAGGAAGATGATGATTATAGATAAGACAGATTGATAGGTTACCGCTTAATATAGGCACTAAATAACGCATTTACAAGTTAAACTCTTAAAACAAAAATGGGCATGCCACAGGGTCCAACTCTGTGTCTTTTTCTGTACCTGTCAATTTACAAATAATCGATCTTATAATCAGTTCTCCAATATTAATGACATCCCATATTTTTTAGCAAAGTGCAGTTGTTATTTGCATAAACAGCGATGATAACATCGCCTTCAGCCTTTGACATTAGTCAAAGATTGAAGATTTTCCTCTATTTGGTTTAATTAACTGTTGAACCCATTGTCTTAGGCGGAAGCCTGATTAGTTAGGTAGATTAGTTAAATACCGGTTAACAACATTTACCTACACCCGGTTTCAGGAACCAAAATCAACGACTGCGACGACGTGTTAAAATTAAACCTATGCAAGTAATCTGATTGGCTGTTGATAATTCAATCAACTAATCACAGCAGTTAACTATTGGCTAGCTCAAAATTGTGTTGATATTCGTTCCTGAAACCGGGTATAAGTTAATCGTTATATTATTTTAATTGCTTCGTGTAAAAATGGTGAAAACTTTTTTTAAAGAAAAATTAACTTATCTACCTTAAACCTTATTTAATACTTACATCGCATCGGCTCAGTTTTCCTCATTCATTGAATAGGTAATTAACATTTCAGAGAAGTAAACAACAACTCGAAGTCGTTTGTGGCACGATAACAGACTCAATGCAATAAATTTTTCCCTCCAATTTCCATTTTCCCGCCCAAAGCGTCAACGCGATTTAATCTGTCCGTCATCAATATCGAAGCCTACATCAATCCAGTATATTCCCAAATAGTAAACACTATTCAAAAAACTAAAATTAACCATTTCTAATCCTTATGCCGTTCACAATAAGATAAACCAGCACTTTTCCAACGTCAAAGTTAAATTTGTAAACGACCGCAAGAATTCTGTTTTCAAAACTCGTGACGATGCCCGAGGCATCACTTGCTGAGTTTCGCAATCTAATCGTGTAATAGAAAGAGATGGAGAATATAGGATAGTTTGTGTTAGAATGGGATGGGGAATAGTAATAGAAGAGGGTTCAATTGATTGACGGAGGGTGTTGCGCCCTTCTGTGCAAGTCTATTCATTCTGCACACCCCGGGGCGGGAGGGGCGCTGTGAAGCATGCTATAAGCAGTTTTTTTTGTTTCTGTCTTTATTTAATTTCGCAATGGAGGATAATTTGAATATAGCATTTACATGGCGGACATGTTTGCCCATACAATGTGTGTGAAATATATATTAGTTATGGCTGTCGCATATAATGCGCTTATCTGAAAAACATGGCACGTAATGCTAGAAATATGTATGAATGTTTTTAATTTGTTTGTGTTTGAAACGTTTCTATTCATACGTCAATTATATGATTGTATAGGTAGGTAAAATGCATAATTGTATTTTGTATGATAAGTACTAATTTTGTTCAAACTTATAGTTTGTTGAGTTCTCGCTCCAAATTACAAAAATATAAGTAGCTACCTGCAAATACAAATATTATACGTACAGGTATATTCATAATCTAATCACCTAACAACACCAAAAACCACAAAACACGGAAACACCCATGTAAAATAATTATTTATATAATTACGGCACGGTTTCACGCATATACCACGCTGTAGAAAAAACATGTTCGTCAACAAGCTTCCATTGTGATCCATAACAACACCGACGACCGTGCCTACCCACGGCATAGAGCAAAGGAGTTCCACTATCATCATGAAATAACAATACCTAATCTATTCTATCTTAAGAATATGGCGATAGTTGAAATAAGGAACAACAAATGCGTTAATACTTTTAAATCTAATTGAGATACTGAAATCGATTAACCTATCGAATCACCCTATCTCAATCAATTCCTTATTGACAAAGGTTTTCTTCAAATAGATAGATCCGAAATAATTTACGATAAAGACGTCGTAGAAAACTACTAATTGATTTCGACTCCGCTTTGAAAAAGGATGAAACAGCCAATGAACCTGTGGCGTATGTTAAAGATAAATCAGAATTCTAAGAGATCTTAGTGAGCTAAATAGTTCTAACCAAGAAGTGCAAGAAAAAAATCACAAAATGAATACGATACATGATGCTCTCGATATTTTTTCGAAAGTGTCATTTATGTAACAATCAATCTATCTAGCTTATAAGTAAAATCTATTTTGTTACTGCATTTTCTCCTTCTATGTTTAGTGCATGCCGTGGCAGCCTTTAATTAAGGCTACACTATAAAATGTAAAAAAAAACATGGAATCTTTAGCATGTATTATGGTGTATGCTTTGTTGGTTGTCCTTAAATAAATAAATAAAGAAGAGAGGATGATGATGACATGTATGTAGCCTATTACAGTCATATACCATAGATACTATGGCTCCCACGGGATAACTACGTTACACTATACCAGTAGCCCTGGCTTTCATTTTGACAGTTCAACAATGCAATTAATGATTGCATTATTTACGTTGTTGAGCAAACACATTTTTAGACACCTATGTAGTTTGAAATAAAATTACAATATAATACAGTTTGCGCTCATGATCCTGCAATTCAATGCCGAATAGGTTATTTGTTTACCATTAGGTAATTAATTTTAGTATTATTATTTTAATTTTATTTATGTGCGGAAGGGTTTTATATGGCAGAAGACCGTTTACCCAACACGGCACTTCAGTATCATTGTTATTATTATGTTCCTTATTTACAAAAGCTTACATTAGTTGTTATACGTAAAACTTTGTCCCACAAAACAGTTCTGACCTTTTGGATGGGATCATTCAATATATAAGTTATTTCGCATCGCCATATCGGCTACATGCCTCGATGTCATAATTAGGTATAGCTAACAGCAGCTTATACGTACATAATACTCGTATATGCCCATGACTCCTCGCATCCGGTCCAATTTTTTTTATAATAAAGCCATTAAATTCACAATTTTCAAAGCAAAAATAAAGTATTTCCTGAAGAAGGTAAAGGTAAGGAAATTCACAACAAGATTAAGATTAGACTTAATCATCAAGCTTAGGTACATCATCTTGGATCCTAAGATAGGTCGGCTACGAGTGGGCGCTGGGCCTCAAACAAACGCTTTTATCTTCAAATTCTTACCATAGTATTTAAAAACATTTCATTAAGAAAGTTCGCGTAACCAAATAGGTACAGACCATTTTTATCACGTCGCCGCGCGTTATTTATTAATCGCAACTCATTATCTCTGTTAATGACATTCTTATCGCCTGTAGGTAGGTTAATGATAATGACCATGTATCAGCGTCACCCGCCTTCTCGGAGTAAGGACTTTTACGGTCAAAGAATTTGTTAAGTGATCCTTACTGCAAAGTTGCTTGGTTTAAGGGTTCATTATTAATACCTGTAATTACAGCTGGTATAATAAAGTGTTCCTGAAAGTCGTGTCGTAGGGCTTCTATTTTCCAAAGGAACGCTAGAGAAAAGATGGATGGATTATGTGTGATTAATATGAATGAAAAACTAATGAAAGGTAGTGTGATGGCTGATAGGTGAGAATGGAAGAAAAACGCGTTGCGCTGACCACAAGTAACATGGGACAAAGGCAGGAAGATGATGAAGCTTTGTGGGGCTTCTTTTTAACGTTAAATTGGTAAGCCCCTCTCTCTCTCTCTTTAAAAAAATCAAGGCTCCACCGGCGATACAGCGTCAGTCCGTGTAACTATCCAGCCAGCCAGTGTGTAAAAAGCCATGGTATAGATATAGGGTTAGAAAGACAAATGTTATTTTTCTTTTCCGTCGACACTCTAATTATTGTGATTGGCTTAATTATTTTTTTTTATTTTTATTATTACTGTAACCACGCTGACATTTTTTTAATTTTACTATGTTATAATTCCAATGATCTGAATGTGATATTTTATTTGGAATTATTGTTAACCTTTGCATGCCCATGTGACGGTAAAATATGGCGAACTTTATTTAAAAAAAACCTAAAGTACATAGGTGTTTTTTTAAAATAAAGGTCTCCATGTTTGTCATGTTTGCAAAGAAATAAATGATTTGATTTGATTTGACACCCCTTGACGCATCTCCTGAAAGAAACCTGTAAGAAATGTGTCACATCAGTACCTATGGTTAACATCTCAAAAGTAGGTACAATCTAAAGTTCAAACCAGTAGCTACGAGTAATAATAACTCACTTTAGATTGTAATTTGGAAACCTGTAATTATAACTTGAGTCCATATACTTTCCTTGGAAAGAAAAAAATATATATTTTCCAAGGCGACTATCAATAATCGCTTGCTAAGACATAAAAAAACAGTTTCTTTCATTGAATTGACTCGACTTTTAACGTACTAATAAAATTGCAGCTAGACTGAATATCTATGATTAGAAATATATTTCCGGACCTCGGACAACAGAACCATAAAACTAGTAACACTATCAAAGTCACATTTTACGTATAACATAACACTATCTACTTTTATTGTCTACACGAATAGCTCCCGGCATCATACGATGACAAGACTAGCATATACGCATATCTCTGGTCAAAGGCTATCGGTGTTCGTCTCGGATGTGCCGCCTTGATAAACTACCTACTTGGTACCTTCCGATAATTTAATAATATAGGAGAATATATATAGTTCATAGCCACTGAGTCGTTAACATACATAGTGTTGGTTGTAAACATGTTTAAAATCAGCCGTTGTTATATATTTTTGTTCCCGCTTCGCGCTTTCGTCGAATACATATATACTAAACCTACCCATAGGAAAATTATTCTATCCCGAAAGTTTGACAACCTGCAGTCTTGCGCAGAGGTCTTGGAGGAGTCTTGCTAGGCAGATGATAATATTGGAAGATTATTCTACGCAGTTGGAAAATTGGAGACGGATATAGTCCAACAGTGGACTGCCATAAGCTGATGATGATGACTATAGTAGACTTATTATGCTCCGGGCGTCGGGAGCCGCGTGACGACTCCCGGCCACCGTAAGCGCGGGCCTGCGGGCGGAGAGCAATGGGTAGCTCTCCGTCCGATCAGGACCAGGCCCGTGCCGGACCTCAAAGAGATGTCAGCGTAGTTGACGGGGCCCGACAAGGCCGAAGCCTGCCGGGGTAGCGGGATCGTCCGAAAGGGTTACCGCTGCCCTGGTACATAAAGGGTTAAGGAAGGAACACGGGTGGGTTTCAGTCAGTAAGAGTCTGACACTCCCTTCTGCTCCACCCAGAGCGGGAGGGGTCATTTGATGATTTACCAACCTCAACAAAAAAAAAAAAAGACTTATTATGCTAGCGATCACAGCGTTGATGCAGGTATGCAAGCGAAGGCTTGTATTTTCAGCCAAACCATCTACACGAATTCCATGCTTTTCATTTGCAATTTCCCGCTAATTTTTCCGCTTACGGAACCACTGTGTGATATATCCATATTTCTTGTTGTAGCAACGTGAACGGTCTTTGTCTAGTCACGTATGTAACTTTCTATGTCTCTCCACAACATGAAGTTGATTTTCTTTTGTCTTACATCGGACATATAGTACTTGTAGTAATGCCTTATGTTAGAGAAATTGATCCTAATGTTGTCTATAACTGTCATACTGAATTTCGACGATTAATTATTTCGACACGGTCCCAATTTCGAAAAACAATAGTTCGACTACTCATTGCTTCAACAGAACATATATTCGACTAGCGTTATATTCTGCAACGTTTGTGCCTTTAATGTCTAAAACATAAATTAAATTAAGAAGCTAGTTATATCTTATACTAAAATTCCATTCCTTAACCAATGACCGCAAAGGAAAACCAATCAGGGCGCTGTCAAAGTTAATTAAAATAGTATAAAAAGTATGTCTTTTACGAGCGGGCCCACATTTCCTATTATTTTAAGTCTTCATTGTTATTGGCAATGTAGTCAAGTCGTCCGGTGGTCATTTTGGCCTTACTACGTGTTTGCATTTTTTAAATTCGATGTATTGTTGTCATATATATGCTTCTTCCTCTTACGCATCGATGACGATATTTTGTCACTTCTGAACTTAGGAATACGTTCTCGTATTCCGTATTGTATTTTCAGGCATCCATGTGATCCCCTAATGTGAATGTATCGGGGCCCGCACGGAGGACATAACCATACAATGTTCCCACTACCGGGACACAGATCTCCTCTCGCTGAGAGGGAGTCACGGAGGACATGATATTGAGTATGATTGAGTGTGTTTTCGGAACATTATTATGTATTTCTGTTTCGGAATGCTGATCTCGTTCTCATCCCTTGTACCTACACCATGCTGGCCGGTCTTGTACCAATCTTGTCCAAGTCTTACAGACCAGCTAAGTTATGTCACTTCTTGTCATTCGCCTACCTTCGCTCCTTTATCTTGGCCTTTTCGCCGATCTGGCATTTTTTCATATTGGTTTATTATCTATATATTTATCGATTTCATATCTATATACATTTTGTAATCCATCAATTTTAATTATTAATAAAAAAACGTTTAGCCAACAATTAAAATCTCTGATCGGATTCATACTTTTATCGATACTTTCGATATGCATGTAAGTACTGACAACGAGCTATTTTATGTTACTATCTTTATTTATTTGTTCCAGCGTTAGGTGTTCATTAAATCAATACACTCTTCAAGTTTATGAAGCAAACTTTAGATTTTATTTAGGCACACTTACCGCCGATGCAAGGGATCGAACCTTCCCAATCTCTTTCTTACTTCTCACTGTCTATTTCAGATTATTTTTGTTGCGGGTACCAAAACAGTTTAATCAATTTCATTTCTTCATTCCGGGACTCGTCGATCTTTATGTATTGGTTTCTGGTGGCCATCATATTTTCTGGCTAACAACAGCAAGAGTGTAGCGGGCTTGTCCCAAAAAAAAAAAACTTGGCGGACATCATGTTGATATAAATAAAGCCTTCCTATTTGCATGTTAACCTTCACGGACTGTCAATACTCTGTTTATAAAAACCAATGGTTTTTTTAGTAGTTGCGATCATAACCTTCATTGCTTCACATCCTCATGAGATCACGGCAACGATGAAAAACTTGACTCGCCTTGTCGGTTCCGGATTTGAGTCACACCCTATAGTGTTAATGGTGTTTTTATACGAAACCGTCGCGGACTCGACGAAATAAAACACCCTATTTAGAGGGCGACGCCAACCCATTATAGTGCACTTATTCCGGATTTCTAATGACTTTCCCGATCGTTTTAGGTTAAAAGCAATAATATTAAGTTTTTCAATAACTGAGCGTAGTCTTAATCACTTTAAGTAAACCTAATCTCTAGGGATAATCAAAGGACTAGAACAACGTACTTAATATTGACATTATATTTAATCGTGGCTTAAATAATCCAATGACACGATTGTGGAAAGCAAAACGATTAGTTTTAGACACAATGGAAATGAGTGATGATACGAAAAAAGTGAGGCTACATTATATTAACTTCATAACCGCGTCGGGTCAGGTCCAAATTCTACAAGATTTGCCTAGTACAGCTAATGAGCGTGTGTATTATACAAGATGGACCGACCACCTGGTGAAAGCTGCGGGATCTGCGGGACCCGGGAAGCGCAGAATCAGTCGTTGGAGGGATGCCTGAGGGAGGTCTATATCAAGGAGTGGACGCCATTCGGCTGACCAATGATAATGAAAACTAATTAGCACTATATTACAAACTATCGATGCGAAGTTTAATTGTTATGACAATCATTCCATAGACAGTTAACATGATTGTTGTCAATTCCCAAGGGAGGCCATATCCATATTTAGCAGACATTTGCGGCTCATAACTATTATGAATCATTTAACGACCTATTTTGTCGTACCAGCAAAATAAAAAGTTTATGAAACGTGTTTCAATACGTTGTTTCTGCATTACTACTTAATTAATTAAGCTTATACATTGAATTAAATTATGAGGTACTCATTAAATTGCGTAATTTATTTAATGATCAAAAGATCCCTTTAAATACTAACGCTTGTGAAAAGGGAGTGGAACCTGGTAGTGACATAGGTGATTATGTAGGTATGTCTAATGCATGTTGTGCAAGTCATTGGCGGGTACATGGTATTACTGTTTTTAATGAATAAATTACTGGATAAATAATAAATGTACTTAATAATTCATGTTGAAGAACATGTTTCCACGATGTCGTGTCTAGTGCAAGACCAATCATGTGTCGTGAAATAAGATCTGAAGATTGATGATCCCGGAGCCCGCCATAGGTGCTTTTCGAGATGGAGAATAACCATGATAACCTCATGGATATTATACGATATGTAAGGTTTGGGTTCTTAAGAATATACTTTATCCCTACATGACCCTTCTCCACTCCACATTATTTTATTCATGAGCAATTTGAAAAACTGTACACCGCGTGCAAGCAACAACAATTTAACTTGAACCAGGTGCTACATTTGGTCATACTAGATATAAGCACCAAAGTCTATTTCAGGTAGAATAAGACCTAGTTCTGAAGAGGCGCAACAATCTGTCGGAAAACAAGAAGTACTTACTTATCATGCTTCTTCCTCTTCCAGCAGAACCCTTTAACAGGAGTTCAGCTATGTTAGAGGTAAGAATATGATGACAGTGCTGCCCCAGGCTTCATCTGCGGGTTTCTTCTTCTTGGGCAACTACTTCTAAGTAACATGAACTTGAGTGCAGTTGTTTCTCTTGTGTATCGTAAACAAATGTAAATATTTCACAGTCCTGTAATAATGCTACAACACACAACACGTTGACACGTCCGTATGTAACTTTAAATAAATAACGATCGAGCAATCAAACACCCCGTAATGATATTCAGGAGACTGTTCAAACTGGCCCCGGACCCTCTGCAGCAGCAACGCGACACGCTTACCTACGTCTGATCGCTGCGGAGCCACCAGTGTTCGCATCAGCAAACATTCCCGACAAACTTCAGAAGCGTGGCAGCCACAGCAGTATCCTTTAGCCTTTATCCTTCATCCTTTATCCCTTATGTTGTGTTGAACTCGAAGAGCATTGATGGCTTTCTGCGTAGTTCCTACAGCTTGTCTAAAGGCAGCTTGTTCCGAGGCTGCACGTGTAAACTATCTGACAAAATGCTTTATACTTTTATTTCTACATCAAGAGTGCGCAGGTATTTCACGAAAATATATCACATCGCCAAAGCGACTTCAAATCTTAAATCTTTGGTACGGAATCCGCAGCAAACACCAGTAATAAAGCATTTTTACGATCCATTGTGAGCAGTTTACGACTGCACCGGGCACGATTGACTTCTGACCATAAACTGTGTTTTCTATGTCGCTCTTCAACATTATTTCTTGCTTTTCATCAATATGTAACCATAACTATATGCTAGCTATATACATATGAGGGTATAGCATCCCGGTGGTCGATGATACAGACGCCAACACATCAAGGTACTGCAATCTGTAATATTTTTTTAACAGATTTTCTACTTTATCGCTGAAGCTTTAGGTTCAAGGTTGATTGGGAAAATTTGACAGTTTCGGGTAGCGTGATGTGTTTGCGTCTGTACAACTAAAACCGCACGCTTCACATGAACGATTTTATTTTACCTATTACTATTTGCACGATAGTATTTTGTTTCTAATGGGTAATTCCATAGAATATTTTTGCTGGGTTTTCCAGTAGTGCTGTTTTATTTGGCTATCTGGCCGGTATCGTTTTATGCGATAACTAAATAATAGGTAGTTACCCACAGTTTATCATTTTACAATATTCAACCGGAGACGAATATCAGTTAGCCGAATGTATTTATACTTCGCGATAGAACAATACTCACGAGTGCTCATCATTATGAGCCTATAGTAGTCCACTACTGGGCATTTACCTCGCCAATCGCACATACCTATGTATCACCAAACCACCCTACTTACTTCTTCTGTTTCTTCTCCTGTGTCTCTACCCAAGGTGCACAGTGGACTCATTGCATTAATTGTGGCGGTTACGCACCTTATAGCTAAGGATGTAGCCATGATGATGACCCCTCTTGTAAATTTTTAAATCTGTAATATGACTTCGTCTGTAAATGAGGACTCGTCGACGGTGAAAATACAGTGACTTTGTAAAAACGAATCCTATTACAAGAGTTTCATCGTATTTTCTAATCCCAATTAGTACTAGCGACTCCATTTTGTTGTGGTCTAAAAGTTGAGTAACCGCTACATCATGGGCTACAGGGATAACATTATCAGACGATAAAAGGTAAAAAATATGTTCAACACCGTAGGTACTCATTAACGTAAATAATTTCAGTACCTACAAAGTAACTTAGGTAAGCAAACCACTAACTACAATGTATATTAAACCGCAAAACACCAAAAAAGGAAAAAACATATTTGCAACGGGTACTGGTTTATCATTTTCCATGTATTTAATGAAACGATTATTACCTAATACACGTTTCCGTACTAACAGCGAATGTAATTTGAAACATAACGCTTTTATGTAATAAGCAGTTTAGCTGATTAATAACGAAGTCTTGCTCAGTGAGGAGAACAAAAACATGACCGCGGAGTTGCCTAAAGCGCGTAACACACACACGTTTGTAATGTGTTCAAAACAAAGCAAATAACTTTGTATACCATTCAGAAGTAGTTGTCTCGTTGTCGCAACCACGACTGCTAAGCGTGGGAGCCTGGGGGCCTACTCCGAAGTGCAAAGTGCGAATGTTCGGATCGGACCGACACATGGTCGAACCGAATATTATTGAAAAATGCGAAATAAGTTCGGATCGGCTCAGTTGGGTCGGGACCATAGTCAATATTCGAAAGAGTGTAGGAGTGTAGGATCGGAACCGACCGAACCAAATAGTAACTTCGTAGCAGGAAACGGGCGAACATTCGGCCGATACTACTTCGGAGACTCCCTGAGTTCGTCGAATTTCCAGGTCGGTCGGTGTTATTGAGTTTTTCCATTAGGAAGTTCTCGGTAAAAGCCCGGAATTCGAAAGCTGGGGGTGTGGTATCACCGTGCCTTGGAAAGCACGTTAAGCCGTTAGTCCTGCGCCTGATCTCTCCGGCCTTGTTAGATTGCCGTCCCACCGGATTACGCGAGTGAAGGAAGAGGCAGTGCGCCTGTATCTGTGCACACACTTTTGCACTATAATATCTCCCGCGTCGATGGCTAGTCTCCGCTAAGATTCAGTTTAGATGACTACATTTCACAAGTTTTTATGGCACAATGGTATTCAAGCTACTTGCCCCCATTTGTGCAAGCTACAGGCATATTAACCTATTTGCGGCTTGAGGGAAATGCTTGCGCTATCCATGGTTTTCGTAAAAAGTTGACTAAGATATTAAAATGGATGAACAGGGAGTTGTGTCTTTTTATGATCAAAGAAAGACCTCTGATCATAAATCTGTTTCCCATACTCTCATGAGTCACATGGTGAGATGATTTGAGTGACGATTGAAGTTACAGTGATAAGCGCAAGTTCAGGGATGTATGGCCAGCTTTTGGTTTCTTCTTGATAGATCTCTTGGACGCATATAACGTCGCAGTTATTATTGCGATGACAATTAAAACTCTGGCCCGACTCAATTTAGATTGCCAAGCAACAAGCTAAGAGGAAGATGGTTCTGTTTTTATCCTTTATTAAAAAGAACCAGGTTCTTAATAATTAATTACAATCTAGCCTATAAGACTAATAAGCAATTTTAATCTAACTTAATTTATTACGTGATAATTATTTTAAAACTTAGAATAGTGTTTATTGTACTTTACACAAGTCCGTTCCACTTTCTTAGAGTCTGATATGATGGTATAAGCACTTCGTTCATGTGTTATTATGTGTGAGGAAGATGGTGAGGTTAATGCAATTTTGCGACCATGTTATTATTATTGGGTTAACCATAAGTCCAATACTCTGCATCCCGTTGGATGAGAGCAAGATTCGCGATTCACCATGCTAAACTAATTTCCAACACGGTATGGTTTTTCAAAATCCTTTATTTCATTAAGTGTATTTTTAATCCCCGACGCAAAAACGACGGGGTGTTATATTCATTAGTATTGTATACCTACGTCATGTTGCAATCATTCCCATTCTTTGATCAGCGATTTCAATCGGCGGAATTTAACAAAAAGGAAATATTGAATGAATGGCCGATACAATGCTATGAGATCGTATAGCCCATTCATTGAATATTGTCAATACGCATACCCATCTATGTGTGGTAGTTTATCTACCTTTGTTTAATAAACTTTCTTTAAGACAAGGGCTTACATCGAAGTCTTGGGATTATGGGGATAAAACATCACGGCTGGCAAACGATTTTATCGAGCCATTCTTGATTTCCTGACATATCTTCTTTTAATATAATTATAATATCTTCATCTTCTAAAATGAATTCGTCATACTGATCATTACGTGATACCTAAATGAAAAGATTTATATGCGAATTCCCGTAACTTTCTAAGTATTTGCTCGGTATCAGAAATTATTTTGTTTAGTGCCGGACCAATCCACTGTCTGATAATCTTTCTGGAACCACTCACGATGTCTCCTTCTCTTATGATGGACACTGTCGAGATTAGCATCTTTTATAGATGCTTATCCATTTGGATCAAATTTTAAAGAATGTTCTCGCTAAATACTACTTTAAAAGCAAAATTCCGTCTGCGCATTATCTGAGTGTCGATTTCAAGATATCTTTCGTTCGATTGTCTTTGCTTTCTTCTTTATGTTCTGTTATATAAATATGATGATCTTTACTAGTCAGAATATCACTCATAAAACAATCTGTATAGACGATCATTTTTTCATGTTCATAATTATTTACTCTTTCATTTAAATATCTACGTCTTTTGTGATCCGTGAATATAAGCAACGCTCTTGACGCATGATTATTTTGCTTCTAAAATCATATTTCTTTGAATTACTGAAATAGGTCCTATGCAACTTTTAACTTTGGGATTTAAGTATTTGGAAACTGAAACTAAATTGACAATATAACAGGAGTATATATTGAAAATCGGGTTAACAAAGTGAGTTGGCTCAAAGAACTTGGATGATATGTGGTTGTGGATATGAATAATCATCGAGTTTACTCGAAAAAGAGTCGTTAATCACATAAAGAAACTATGACAAGTAGTAAAAAACATATTCTTACGTCTAATTGACAAATTGAAAGAGAATTTTATTACGATTTTTATGGTTTCGACCGTGTTTCAAGCAACTGTTCCGCCAATCGCTTGAGAGAATTTGTATAATGTGACATCATTATTGCTCATTTACAGCTTAGAGGGACATTGTACAACCAGTTTGGCATCAATAAAAGAATATTTAAATGTATAGAGACAGAATAAAAGAAAGCCATGGTAAAAATAATGTTTCTATTCCTAGTTATAGGCCAAAATTGGGCCGCGCAAAGGAATAATTTGCTGCGACATCTTGGTAAAGAAACGGCTATATCTAAAAAACCAGATGCGATAAAGTAATTCTGTAAGTAGATTTAGATTCAGCTGGTGCCATTTTATAAGGAACACATGGCGTTATTGATGAGCAAGGTTATTTCTTTAACAAATTAATCCAAAACGTGCAGCGTTTGATCGATGTGAAAAGTAGATTCATTGGTAGCATTTTGTTATTCTGCCTGCTGTGTAAGATTAAAACAAGATTCCGTGCAGTAGGACATTCCTCAATTTCCATTTGATTGAATAGGATGTTTTGATCAAAACATTTTGAGGATAAAACTACATTTTCCCCAACCGTACAATGTCAAATCGAATCTTGTTCTGCACTATGCTCATTGTTTGTCTCTATTCGAGTCAAACAAGGCCAAAAAACGGTAAAATAAAAAATCTGCCAACTGACATCGATTCTATCGCGTCTCGTAAAAAACGAACACAATGCGTCGAGAACGCCACGCGTCCCGCTACCCTCGGATACAGCCGACAAACTCCTGAATATGATAAAGTCCTTTAGCAAAATCATTTCAAAATTCAACCTTATGGAAGTAGTAAATAAGGTCCCGCCTTTCAATGTTGTAGTTGTAGTACGTATTTAGAACTCTGTCGAACTAGCAAGAGTAAATTGAAACAAGCTTGGAATCCGCCGGCAAGCGATGCGACGTTGCCGTTCTTGGCAAGCTACAACGCTTGCTCCTCTATGTATATGTGTGTTCTGGCACAACTGGCGCCGAATATTTATTGTATACTAACAGAATACTGACGGACGCTTAGGGCGATAGGGTTCTATTTGCTATGCATACTTTATTCTGTACTTTATTTTGTTAGCGTTAGGGTTGGGATTAGGATAATATTTAGATATAGAACGGTGTTTAACTAAGCAGTTTTTCTATGTGACTGTCCAGGTGGCTATGTATAGGTTGCTTGGCTCGTTCGATCCGCGGCACAGCGGACTTAAGTTGGATGATGGTTTCGCAACCAATAATTAATTTAGCAGTGAAGGTTTTACGAAGGTAAATATAGACTTCATGAATATGTTAACTGCCTACCAATTATATCTCGTTGTGTTCTCACAGACCTGCGTGGGAGTGTGATTTAGAGATATTTGATCCCATCTGGTTATAAGTACTGTCTCGTACTGGTTGTATTAATTACTTCGTTGACATAAATAAATAACAGGTTCTTAATTTATACTTGTAAGTAAGGTCAGTTTCTACTGAGAAATTCGAGATGTTTTGTTAAAATTAACTGTTGAAAATAACAGCAAAATACACCACTATTTAAATATCAAACCGAAGATCAAGGATCCCTAAAATATTCTCGAAACTAGTCAACACAAGAAATTTGGCTCTTAAAAACAAGTTTTAATCAGAGGACAAATAAACATAAGCTTTAAATCAAAGACCAATTAGAAGAAATAAATGAAAAAATGGAGCTCACTATAGTCCTCCGATCTTGTCGTATACGTAAATTAAGAACCTCTACGGAGAAATACCTCTATAGGCTGTTTTGTTCTTCCGTGGCCCTTTCCCAGTACACAATAGCCATTCCATCAAGATGACGAAGTTATGAAGAAACAGTACAGCAACTGAAGCAAGCAATGATTCAGGAGAAAGGCTACGAAATTCAGAAGAAGGTAAGTTCAAGTTATTTATTTCAACCGTTGCGCCCTTGTGTTATTTTTGTTACCGCGAGAAAGCGTTGCGGCAGACCCCGTAGAAGATGGCGGAACAAGCTGGAGAAAACAAATAATCAGTGGTCCTCTTTGCCCTGGATCAGAAGAGCTGGAAGTCATGGGGAGAGGCCTTTGCCCAGCAGTGGGTAGATGCAGGCTAACAGTAACAGAAACAATTGTGTCGAAACATAATGATAAAGTTTATGTCTGGGATACGAAAAATAGAGCAAATAAATCAGAAGTTGTAGCACAAGTTACCGTCCCGTATCCTGCAAAGACCTCAATAAGATCGTCTAAGTGATTGAAGAAACTACAAGTATGTGACTTAAAAAACAATACCCTTAGTACATACTACAGATAGACGCTATAAATCGTTGATGGATCCCAAGATCCGTAATATCGTTCTGCCCTAGCAGTCTCGACATTCATAGCGATCGCTTTACGACCGAATTCGGTCGCAAAGTCCTGTCACTCCATACATTTCACATGTCAATTCGGGACTTTGCGACCCAATTAGGTCGTAAAGCGATCGCTATGAATGTCGAGACTGCTGGGTCTGGTCACGTAAGGCTTATCTATCGTTTCTACTCCACATACACGTTAATATTTTAACCAAATCGTAGAATCCGTAAATCCAAATCTCTTTGTTAAACACTGAATGCACCTTCTCCTTTATAACCAAAACGTTAATGATGCTGATGATGATGATGACGCCATTTTACCGATTTTGACTACGTTAATTGCTACTATGAGTTTCAGTCATGGTGGTTGGGATCTAAGATGTTCTTAAATGTGCTCAGTCATATCAAACGTTGGCTGAGAAACTCCGAACACAAAGCGTTAACGTTACTTAGACCCGTTTGCTAAACAAAGCAGTAAATACGGCTAGCGCTAAACATATTTAAAAGATCATTCTGTCTCGGTCATCTTCAAATAATTGACAGACATAGAACGATATTTTAAATACGTTTAGCGATGAACGCATGTAGTGCTATGTCGAGCAAGCGGGAATTAAAGATGAAAGGAACTCGGTTGAAGAAGACAACGGTTTAATTATGGCGAAGATAGTTCTACACAAACGGCCACAGTAAGATATACAGGAAGAAAAAAAACATAATATGAAAATAATTAACCTACCTCAAACCATATCATAATCAAGTTATTGGAGAAAATAATCTATATTCTGAATTGAAACTTGTCACGATAACATGTTTTATATCTAAGTAGGTAACCATGTAAAACGGCTAAGTGTTAGGTAGAAACTACTTAACACATCGCGATAATGCATTGGATAAACATACACTTATTGTACAATCTAATCGGACAATGTTCGTAAAATGATAGCGGTAATCAGATTATAGTCTCCGATACCTATTTCAAGTGTGGATATTGAGCCCGACGTGCAAAAAGATCATGATTTTCTGATACCTATCACGAAAAGATCTAAATTCTGCGTTATAGTGCTAACTTTAATGTGATCTCTTTATCAACACCGTCCTGCCTTTATCCCGATGTATTTAAGGTCAGCACTACTTGTTTTTTTCTTCTATTCATTTTTCTAGTTCTTCTTTCTTCTTTTCTAGCCCTTTCATTTTTCACAATATCATCATATGTCATTCTGTTTATACAAGAAACAATTTATTAATAAGTATATAGAGATTTCAAAGGTCTAATTTCAGACTGTCGTCGTCGCAATAGCTTCTTCTTCTGTTATGTACAGATACGATATTATGATAATCATTATACGAGTTGTAGGTACAGTCACGAACACCAATATTTCAACACTTAGCAACTTTCAATTGCGATTTTTTCGTGAAATAACAAATGTAACGTTGAAATACGGCACATTATAAAAACCTATGGGTTCGCAAATGCTATGTTCGTAACAACATAAAATTTCGTTAAAAATAAAGGAGTAAATCGCTTTTGAATAAAGCCGAGTGTATACATACTTTTGCTCGTGACTGTACATCTGATAACTCGTATCATGATTGGTTAGCTCACACGGATGGCGCTTCCTTTAAAAATTTCAGTTTGTCAGAATAACTATAAATAATTCAAGGTTTTGTTTTGAGGAGTTCTTTAGGTACTGCATTAGGTACAGCTTGATCATTATTATTTCTAACGAAATATGCCTAACTATTGGTGCAACAGTATTCATTTTATCAAGCTCGGAAACGATAAAGGCTCATGGAAAGGAGAAAAACTCTCTCAGTCTTTTTTACTTTAGTATACATAATCCCTATCAGATTTCTGAACGGTAGAACTATCTACCGTTAATACGTTTTAATTTGGGATTCCCAGCAGTTTATTTCTTTCTGTTGGTATTGGTATTACTCAGACCGTAGATATTCACGATTGTTCTTAATCCCGTCGATCGAACATCTTAACAAGAACACCTCCTAGTAAAGAGAAAAGTCCTTGAAGACTTGTGTAGTTTTCAAATTATGTGCGCTGGATTAGGCATACGAAACTAGAAAAAGTATATCGTAAATAGTCCATGACAACGTGGAACGTTACAATAACTAAAAAGTTTTCCAAAGTGCAAAGCCATAGGATTTCACAACAGAACTCGTGACTTTCACAACAGTTTTCATCAAGGATTAGTATAAATACATAATATGAATAATATTCAAAACATTCAGTCTTTATCCGTATCCCTGACATCAACAAGTTAACCAATTTTAATACCAAAGTTGATGACACATTCAAGCATCCAACAACTAAGCAATTATCAAAAACTTCACATCGAAACATCGAAGACATTACGCTAACTACCACCACATCCTCAGATCGTAATTCATATTTTCTATATACAGAAAATCTAATAGGTACAACATCTCAAAATGCATAACCAATAATACTTTCTAATGCATCTACAGATTTCTATACTCCCATACTATCACAAACAACTACAAAACCACCAAAAACTATATCAAATACATCCCATCCTTATGCCAAATATCTGGCGGGGAGCAAAGCGGCAACCTCGCAGTCCAGTTTAGTGCCGCCTCTGGTAGAAAGCGGCGCTCGCGGCACGTTTCTAATCTGGACTGCGGCAGTCAATGACTCCGGCACGCGACTTGACGCGACACGCACAGTCTCACACCCGCATATCGAAATATACAAGCACTCGGTTTTAGGATTTTTGAGAATGATGGTACATTCATTAAAGGCATAGGTAGGAGATCAAGATACACAAGTAGTAGGTTCAGTTATAATGTTTGAAAGGAAAAACTACACATAAACGGACATACTTTTAACAAAGAAACAGAGATCATTGATGATCAACAATTATCTTAATAACACTAACGTTAAATGATTAGGTATTCATCATCAGCCTGCAGCATCCACTGCTGGACATATAAATAAATAAAAATAAAAACGCCTTTTATTTCATGCACTGAAGAATAAATTAACATTTTTACATGAGTGTGTTTACATTTGTACATTTTAATAATTTAAGAAGAGGACGTTTATACTATAGTACATTCGATTTTTTGTTTGTTTACATTTCATCTTCTCATTTCAAGTTCGATTTATTGATCGCAATAAAAATGTATTAAATGTTAAAATTAAATTCAAATTTAAATTATTGATTGCAATAAATAATATGTCAAATGTAGATATAAATTTAATTTCAATATTAATTTTCATTAAATAAATCAAAGATTTTTCTATAGATTTAAAATAAAAAATATCATGCATACATGAACCCCTCAAGTAATGAGGGTGAAGGCCTCCTCCAGAGAACGCCAGCGGTCTCGGTTTTGGCTTCTGTCAGCCAGTTTTTCCCTGCAACTCGCGTGATGTCGTCTGTCCATCTAGTTACAGGCTTTTCCGAGTGCCTATCGGACCACACACACACGCTAATTAGCTCGATTCTCGGCCACTCTAATCCAACTGCTACCAGCCACCCTGCGAAGATCGTCGCTCCACCTAGCCAAAGGGCGTCCTAACTTACGTTTGCCTGATTACGTTTGTTTGATTAGGTATTAAGAAAGACAAAATAGATCTCATGCAATGTAAAGGCTCCGAAGACGGAGTAAACAACAGGGTGAAGAAGAGGGAGAAAACGAAGTAGCTGACGAGCTTCCACTATATGGAGACAAAAGCTTTGAAGAGTGGTATTGAATAGCACTACGACTATTTATGTAAGCAAGTAGAAGCTAGATGTACATCTAGAGAGCTAGAAAATAACAACCTTCAGAAACAAATAAATCTGTGTCGATTTGTTTTGTTAACACGTTCACGGTGCATCTATCGCATAATTCTGTGAAGATCTCACCGTGACAACTGATATGAGGTGCATTGTCAGTCCCTAGCCTGAGGTGAAATGACAGCGCGCTTCAACCGCACTTTACCTAAGTTTGCACGGTGAGATTTTTACGGAATAAACCAGCAGGTATGTAAGACCTGATACGTAACTCACCCATTGCGCGGATGCAAAGATCGTTGACTTCCCCTGGATCGTGATGCATATATCGGCTATTTTCGAAAGTCAGAGATAAGACCTACGCAGTGAAAGTGTTAAAAACAGTTTACACAGTAATTTAGTGTTATGTTTAGTAGTTGTTGGATTCCGAGTTTTCTGTGGTATAGCACTTCAGGGGGTCTACTCCCTAAACACGAAATCCGCACTTTCGGCCGAAGTTACCGGCGTTTCCCTCCTCTTACCACTCATGGAGATAAAATTAGTTTGGGACCCGTACTAAGAATGAATGTCAACACGATTTGACAGAAATGCAATGGCGATGGGTTTTTGCCCGTCCGAAAATTTTGATTTTATGCTGTTTTGATGGATCAACTGATTTTAAATGGGTCCGTATCTTCGTTCATGGACTTAGCAAGTACACCCCCAGAGACCGTTTCGGAAAACGTATATCCATATCACTTTATTAATTCATTCGTGTCACTGTAGGTATCCCCTAAAGAACGCTCTCCCAAATAACTCGAGCCCGGAATTATACATTCCAAAACCCTTCATCTCATCCAAAACCCTTCATCTCACCTTATCGAAAAGCTGAAAGCTTGGTAAAGTTTGTGATTTTGTATCACTTGGGAACCACTGATCCGATTCCGAAAATTCTTTAACTAATGAGAAGATACAGCTACAGTATTGCCAAATGTCATAGGATATATTTTATGTTGACATAACATGACAGCTTCCGCTAGTAGGCAATTTGACGCAGTAAGCTCGATACTGTATAATGCAGTCAATAAAACTATCAACATTTACAGCTTAACTAAACGCGAGGTTAAACATAAACTAAGTAATTGGTTGCAAACTTTAGATTATGATCAAACTGATATGTTCTTATGTATAAAAAAGTAAAACATGAAATTTTTGTCGATGTGAAGGTATATATATATATATATATATATATATTTCTTTCTTTCTTTTTATTTTCTTTTAATTTGTATTTTTAGATAATGTAGATGCTATAATTTATTTCTCGTTGTATTGTATATTTACAAAATTTTAATTTAAATTTTTTTTATTTTTTATGTTTAAATTATTATTATTATGTTAAAGCAAGAAAATGTTCTTAGGACGTTTTTCTTCTTAGCGTGTCGATGGAAAAATAGAAAAAAATTACAATTTGGCCCAATTTTCAGGACGTTTTGATACTATATACTAGTAATTATATATATACAGGGTGGTTTTTTAAAGACCAGCCAAATTTAAGGATGTGGTACAGACCATCAAACTGAACAACTTTCTCCATGGGACCAACATCGTAATCGCGAATAAAAATTCAGCCGTCCCATACATTTAGTTGAAGTTTTCTATGGGACAGTTGATAAAATTTTCGCGATTACGCTATTTGTCCCATAGAGAAAGTTGTTCAGTTTGATGGTCTGTACGACATCCTTAAATTTGGCTGGTCTTTAAAAAATAACCCTGTATAATTACTAGCTATATATAATTACTAGCCATTCGAATAGATTTAATCTATTCGAATATCATCAGTTCCATATCACACTCGTAAAGTTCTTTAACTTGGCTTTTTTCTTTTTTTTTGCGGACTCTCCTTTTTCAGAATGGAGGTCTTAATACATTTTCTTTATATTGCTATCGGGCTATTTGGCAGCCGGAGAGTGTGAAAAGTACAGTCGGCTGTAATCAATTAGGTACGTAAGTACTATGCTGCTGAAAATTTACCTTACGGGAGATATCAACCATAAACTATTACATAATGGATAGGAATCCGAAAATAAAAAAAAGTTCAGACATTTAACTTTTTAATCTTTCTTTTTTCATTAATTATGACAAGGCCGGACAATGTCCGGACGGGGGGTACAAAAGCCTCACAATGGCCGGACAAATCCGGACGATGGCAACCCATATTCTCGGGTTGATTATCCTAGAATGTTGTTACTTGCGGGCAGAAAGACAAATTTGGCAAAATCTCTTTCAAAATCTGCTGAACTGGGAATTAATCAGACACAGTTATTTCAACGTCATATTCGGTAACAACTCATATTTTCCAAGAAGAAGTTTAAAGTCCCTTAACCCGCTGAATGCCGTAATTACAGACACAATTAAAAAGCCATTGTGTCTCGCGTGGATCTACGTTCCGGCGGCATATAAAGGGTTAAACTGTCACGTTAATATTTAGAACTTCAAACAACCATTAGAATAATCAGAATACCTTTCCAAATTAGTCATTATTTGACGTACAGATCATGACTGTGGGTTGTGGACTTTGGTATTTAGCCAACTGCGACTAACAGATTTCCTGGTAAGGGCAACCACAGTGTTGACGACACGTTGCAGCGATTTGCGTCAATGGATGAAAACGTGGGTACTACATTACATAGGTACTATTAAGTATTAATGAATGCCTAAAATTTGGTTGACGTTGGGATTGTGGGTTTTTCAATATTAAAACTGGTAACCAATTCGCCTTAACAGGTAATGCAAAAACGTGCTAACTATATTGCACGGTGGCATTGATAAAATTAATTATTTACCTGTCAATTATATGCCGACTACTCGTGAATTTACCCTCAGAACATCCGCAATAACAGTATCATAATATTACCAATGGGTTGTAAGTAGACTGGGAGGTAGGACTGTTCCTTGGGGAACTCCTTTGGGGAATTTTCTTAGTTTTATAAGAAGCATATCATTATTTATTGCACTCATCCATCCACCAACCCGCACTGGGCCCGCGTGGTGGATCATGGCCCAGTCCCTCACAGAAAAGGAAGCCTGAATCCCAGCAGTGGGAACGTTGAAGATGTGAATTTTAATAAAGCGTAATCAATTTATTTAAATACATAAGGGAAAAGTATGTATTTATTAAACACTTGTATCTTTATCAGATAATACACAAAGGACAAGCATATTTATAACCTTTTAATTTCTTGGCCGATAGTGACTTTTCCGGCATCCGTGGCAGACACGAAAACACGTCTAACGCGGGACCTTTTCAGAAATAAATACAACGAGAAATCCCATAGTTGAAAACCAACATCAGGCCCTAGTTGTCTGGCATTTTTGCTGAACTGGGCCTTTTTGGCGCAGCCGTGAGGCACACTTTCCTGATCATTTCTTACATCGGACTTTTCACTTTTTATTTGATTTTTACTTATTTGTTTTTATCTGATGTACAGACGCCAGCACAGGTCAAGCTACCCGAAACTGTCAAATTTTCCCAATCAACCTTGAACCTTAATGCTTTAGCAATAAAGTTAAATCTATTAAAGAAATTTGACAGGGTGTAGCAGCTTGACGTACTGACATCTGTACATATGTATCTGATGTAGGTATTATGTGTCTTTTAGTCTGTGCTAAATAAATCTATTTTCTTTCTTTCTTTCCATAAATCCTATGATTTACTTAAAGAAAGGCAGCACACAAGAATCCCCAATCCTCATTCGCGAACATTGAACTAGGTCCCCAGGTGTCGGCAGCGACAAAGCGCCGCTATCGCGCTGATAACGCTATCAGTCCTTATCGGCTTCCGCTGCAGCTGCCGACGCAGATATTTAGCCTTGATGCATGGCCCGCTCGGAGCTATCGAGATGTTTGTAATATTCGTTTGACGAACGAATCTGATTCGCTTTGGGTAATTAAGCTGTTATCTCAAATCTACCTACTTAATAAAAATCTTAAATACACTAACAGACAAGCATAAGCACAATGAACCTATAACGTTCCCACTGCTGGTACACAGGCCTCCTCTCTGTGAGAAGGCATGGGTCGTAATCTACCACGCGAGTGGGTTGGTAGATGTTTACATGTCTTCGAATTGTTCGTTCGACGACATGCCGGTTTCCTCACGATGTTTTCCTTCACCGTTTTTCACCGACATACAACGCTCGGTCTAAACTGCTGGTCTAGAAGCATGAAATTGTACACAAGAGTTCCTTCTATAAAAAATCCAAATCCTCTAAAAATCCAAATATCAAATCCTCCATGGTTCTGTATGCTGACGATAGTACTGCGATAATTATATCTGAAGATCTTACGTCACATGAACATGAAATTAGCTACACGCTATCATCTATCGTTAACTGGCTAAATTTAAATGAACTTAATATAAACTTAACTAAAACATTTATAATGACTTTCAAAAGTAAAAATTCAAAAGTAAGTACACTCAATATAAATTATGAACAAATAAACATAGAAAAAATAAACTCCACAAAATAGACTCAGACATAACATGGAGGACACATATTGAACAATGTATGTACAAAGTTAGTCGTTATTCATATGCCCTCTTTATGCTTCGTAAAGTGGTAAATCAAAGTGCACTTCTATCTGCTTACCACGCTTTCGTTGATTCGACACTAAGATATGGTGTAATGTTTTGGGGGAATGCCACTGAGAGAGAAACAGTCTTCAAAGCCCAAAAGAGATGTATCCGGGCAATATGTGCATTAAAATCTACAGATACTTGTAAACCATATTTTATAAATAAAATTAAAAATATTGACATTCCCCTCTCTGTATATCTATGAACTAGCATTAGACATTAGAAATAATATAAATAAATATGAAACTTTAAAAAGTACCAGGCATGCCAGTACACTTCGAGCAATACGCCATAGAATGGTTATGTTTGACAAAAGTGCATTTTGTATGGGCCCTAGAATATATAATAAGTTACCTAATAATATAAAGGAAGCAACTAATTTTATATCATTTAAAAATAGATTAAAGCTTTCTTTGATCAATAAAGCATATTATAAAGTTAATGATTATTTAAATGATAAATATAATTATTTTTTTTAAATAAACAATGATAATAAAATTATAATAATTAATAAATGTCTATATACGGTATAGATAATGTTTAATATCATCTATGTATTCAAATCCTGGATTAATATAATAAATATTTCTCACAACCGTGCGATATGTGAACATAAACGAGTCCAAAGTATTGTGTAAAGATCGTATCAGGTGTCGTTTTCTGTAGTTCTCTGCCTGACCAGGCCTAACCCCATGGGAAGAAGGCTTATGTTTATGTATGTGTATATTTTATTTTATTATATTCGATATTTGCACACCTATTAAGGTAGGATATGTTTTAAAGAACTTGTAATTTTGTATCACCTCATGTAACCACCCATATTCAAGCAAATAAATGATTTGATTTGATTTTATAAAAGAGATAGATAGATATGGATATATGAAGGAGACTAATAAGGGATTTTTAAAAATTCATCACACTTATATTTCTTTTTTTTTTTTATAATTTTATCTATTTTTTTTTTTCATCATTTTTGGTGTTAAATAGTTAGAAGTTTGTATGGAAGATGCCGATGAGAAATTCCATGGGCACACGGCTTGTGTTAAAGAAGACTATATTACCTATGACAGATATAATGTAGCGGTACCTACAACGCCACATGCGAACAACGCGTCATACTGACGTCACGCAAATCCTGCATCTCGCAAGCAGAGTTTACCGCGCAATTAGCATAGATACAATTTCCCAACATCAATCGTTGGGCAATTGCCCGCCAGACACAACACCCGTCTGGTCGGAGGATCCTCCCTTCTCTATAGAGTATGAGTGAACTTTACACCCTGTTCCTCATACCTCTATAATAAAGCAGATCGATAGATTCGGTACCTACAACGGGAGAAGAGTTTCATATTCATAAAATTCAAGGTAAAGATACCCTGAAAATTTCATCAAAAACTAGTGCAGTGGTGTGTCAAATTAGCAATTTCCATTCTACTCTACTTCTGCGCTTTCCTCAATTGATTTATGTTCTTTCTTCACGAATCTCGGTCTCCCTATTTTTATCTAAGTTTGATTAAATATCAAAGAATCTTTTTAAAGTTCCGTGATTTTTAAGTAATCTTTATATCTCCAACTACTACTAACTACCTACCCTATTAAAAATGTAGGCCTATTAAAATAGTATTTTTTTGGCCCAACTCTCACGTCTTTCACTAATTGCTCATACCTAAATCTCCAACAATGGAAGCACCTACACTCAAAAAAGAAAGCCCTCATTAAAAATCACAAAGAATTCTCAACTAAATACATTCACAGTAGGTGTCTGTGTGTCGGCGCCATTCTCGATAATTGCTGAGTCAGCCGCCGCGGGCGCAGTAGCAGTGCGGCGGTAACTACGGTAGCTACCGACCTACTGTCATTGTTTGTCGATCCGTCTGTAGTGTTTCCGTTCAATAACTATCGTTATTGTTCTAAAGCCTTTGAGTTTCGTCAAGTATACGAAGCTATTGTTCTGCTGGTGTCGTAAAGTGATTAGGGTAATTGTGCAATGGGTGCTGCTATTGGTCCGAGTTTCATGGTTGTGAAAATAAAAATTGAAAGAAAAAAACTGGACTGAATAATACGGTTATGTGATGTTGTGTATAGGATATATGTAGGAGCAGTAGGCAGCATTTTTAAACTAATAAACAATCGATTTATGCATTATTATATACTGTGCAGATGAATACAGGAGGAAACGCAATACTTTTCAAAAGAGAAAACCGCTCCATACGGGTGACAAATTGACAAGGCACACCACACGAGCCGTTACCTCGAAAAGCGACAATCTAAACTACCAAGTCTATCTGTGTTTAGAAAAAACATAAGTTCCCGATAATATTCAAAATCACTACTAAATACATACTTTACCGTCCATTACTGTTGAGGTTTCTATGCATATGTATGGCCATGGTCCGCCATAGATGGCTGTGAATACATTACTAACTACTTTTAAATTGCCTCGCTGAGTTGACGCGGTAATGGCACTCAACCCTATTATTAAGTAGGGCCCTTTCACATTTATATAATCTATGCCTAGAAAGTTCTAGGTTGAGATATGTTTTTCTTTGACGTGTGGAGCGTCAATCTTCGCACCGTAATTGTGAAATATGCAAGCCATTTGAAACAAAATAATTTATTAATACTAGCTTCGCCCCGCGGATTTACCCGCATAAGTTTCGATCCCGTGGGAAAATCAGGATAAAATGTATCCTATGTGTTAATCCTGGTTATAAACTATCTGTGTGCCAAATTTCATTTAAATCCGTGTGAAAGAGTAACACACATTCATCCATACAAACTTTAGCGTTTATAATATTAGTAGGATTTATTGAGCAAATTAAGTGGTACCTACATTTATTCAACCAAAATGACAATGTTTATGTATTTTTAATTCCTTATTCTTTCCATTCCTTTTACTAAATGCATATGAAAGTATATACGGCACTAATAAAAAAATAAAAAAATTGTCTGTCCGTCTGTTTGTTCCGAATTCCTAATGTACAAAATGGCTAGGCCAATTTGACAGGACTTTCACTGGTAGATCGCTGATGTTATAAGGAGTAGGTACTATAGGCTATCAACTTAATACAAATCTTAAATAAAATTTTACACAAGTGAACATTCAGATTCAGTTGCAGCGTGAAACGTTCAAAATCAGAGAGTAAAGAGAGCGTGATACGTGAATACCAATGGAGTTGAGAGAATTTCAGCTGACGGGTCACGGGGCGCGGTGTTCTCGAACGAAACAAACAGCATTGCGAGATTTTCCTCGGAAATTTTTCACGGCGTTCTTGAACAATTATTCGATCAATGTTTGCATGGGGTGTTAAAGACTGGAAAGCGAACGTGACAAACAAATGGATGGATGACTTTGATATTAAACATTAACTTTATAGACGGATATGCATCTTAAAAGATGTGTCTTATTTAGTCTTTTCGTAGATGGTTCACCATACACATTGAAAAAAACAATATTACGACGTGACCTACCATGAAAAAAAAATTATAACGTAAAATATTCACACACCCGAACATAACCTCTATTAGTGTAAATAAATCACTAGACCTATCACCTCGACAAGCACTCCATCATTATTTCCGGCTGCAAGCGTGCCACGCTTGACGGGACACGGCACGCTTTCAACTCACACTGCATACGAAACTTGTCAATTAACTTGTAAGTAACATAATATTATGATTTTAATAAAAAAACACACTAGTAATAATTAATATTTTTGCATGGCAAAGCGATTGTATTTAAATTCAGAATATCATTAAATATTTCTGCCGCGCAATAACGTCACGCTTGACGG
This sequence comes from Apamea epomidion, assembly GCA_947507525.1. NCBI lineage: Eukaryota > Metazoa > Arthropoda > Insecta > Lepidoptera > Noctuidae > Apamea > Apamea epomidion. The sequence goes on from OX382234.1 coordinate 7,088,263, forward strand.
GCATGGCACGCTTTCAACTCATACTTTGAATACGAAACTTGTCAATTACTAATGTTAGACTTTTTTCACAAACAAAGACTTCTAACAACATTTTACTTTTTGCTGAATAAGTAAAGCAGAACGAATACCTATAAAACGTACAAGCCACGCGTGACAGAACACGGCACGCTTTCACGTCACACGCTGCATACAAACAAGTCAATTAGTTGCTCTATTATTTGCAAAAAAAAGAAGGTAATCAAATATAGTAGCCTTTATTTTATTAGTAAGTAGAACCGTTCGCATATAAGTCTATCATAACTTTTACCGCCGCACAATGTCACGCGTGACGGGAGCAACACGGTTTCAAAGTTTCAACTGAAACTTGTCTCCCGTTTTCTTTTACCGTATTACTGATGTATATTTTTAACATCTGTACGATTTCAGAAATGGAGTTTAGTGTGGACATTATTATTTCTTACACTACTAGATATTGTTCACTGCATTGAGTAACACAAAAAACACAAAAATAATAAAAGAATTTGATTGAGATTACCCATGCATTGTACCTACCTAGTGGATATATCTATCTGCTCGTTATGCTCCCACAACCCAGGCGATCAATCTGCTAAATGCCCTGATTGCTCAGGAGCCGGAAGTTGACATATTTACGTCTAGCAGTAAATCTATGTTTAATGTCTGTATGAAGTTTTTTAGTTAAATGTTATGTTGTTGGCTTGTTGCGCGCTTTGGTGTATACTGTAAGTGCAGCAAGCAATTGATATATAAATAAATAAATAAATAGTATCATTATTTTGTTCTACCTTCCTAATGCATTAATTAAACTATTATTTTATTGGCCTAAAAGAATGGTTACTCTTACATTAATTTAATTAAGTTATAAATAGTAAAAATATTCGATAGCAAACTCTTATTATTTAGCTGCCGCCACCGCAATTCGCGACATCTTGACATCAATAAATTAAACCAATGTTGTGGTAAAAAATCACCAGATAATTTATTATTGTTATGGCCAATAAGTCGCAATGAATGGAGTATAAATCAAAACGAAGAAAACGGAAGAAAAATAAAAAATACAGACAAAATAACGACCACCGTGCAATATGTCATGCGTAACGTGCAACTGAAAACATGGGACGGCACGAGCGTTCTTTCTCTCTCTCTCTCTTTACCGCAAGTATTCCAGCCTAATCTATCTATAAATGGAGCTGCTGTTAACGAGACATTTTATATGTTTATTTGATATTTATTACCTAAATACCTTTTTTTTTTTTTTTTTTTTTTTTTTTTTTTTTTCTGGGTGGGAAATCATCAAATGACTCCTCCCGCTCTGGGCGGAGCAGAAGGGAGTGTCAGACTTTTACTGACTAAAACCCACCCGTGTTCCTTCAGTTGCCTGTCCCAGGGGCCACGGTATCTCTTTCGAACAACCCGCAGCCCCGGCGGCATCGGCCCTAGCGGACCCCGTCAGTTCGTGCTGACAGCTCTTTGAGGCGCGCGTGGAACACAACGCGCCGTCGACCCGGGCCTGGTCCTTACCGGGCGGCGAGCTGCCCATAGCTCGCCGCCCGCAAGCCCGCGCCTACGGTGGCCGGGAGTCGGCTGTTGACTCCCGTCCAGGGCGTCTCCTGCGGCGGCTAGGAGCGCGAGGGTGCAGCGATTGCCTCTCCCTCGCACGCTCCGCCTCCTCCTTCGCGAGCATAACTGCTTCGCAGAAGGAGGTGACGGCCTCCCATTCACTCTCGCTCCGGACCATGGCCTGTATGAGGGCCGGACGCGAGAGGTCGCCGCCGCCGATCGCTGCCAAGAGGACACGGCGGGGTCCCGCCCAAGCCGGGCAGACCTCCACCGTATGCTCCACCGTGTCCTCCGGGCGATCCCCACAGTGGTGACACCCTGGCGTTTCCTCCCGCTTTATCCTGAACAGGAACCTCCCGAAACAACCGTGTCCGGTGAGGACCTGCGTCAGGCGGAAGGTGAGGGCGCCGTGGCGCCTCTCTAGCCACTCCTCAAAGAGGGGACTTATCGCCGCAATTGTGGCGTGCCCAGCGCTGGGTTGCGACAATCGCACTCTCCATGCCGCTATGAGATCCCGCCGGAGCTCTGTCCGCTGTGCCGTGATTTCTCGCGGCAGCGGAGCAACGCCCCGGCGTTTTGCCTCCTCTCGCCACTCCCATATGTGGGCGAGGACTTTGGCCTCCAGATCCCATGGCGGCAATCCGGCAAGGAGGCTCGCCGCCTCAGCGGAGACCGTGCGGTATCCTCGAATGAGCCGGACAGCCATGACCCTTTGGGACGCGATTAACCGGCGGGCTGGTCGCCGCCTCAAAGATCGCGCCCATATCGGTGCCCCGTAAAGGGCCATGGCCCGCACGACCCCCGCATAGAGCCTCCGGCAGGAGGCGTTTGGTCCCCCTAGATTGGGAAGGAGCCGCCTCAAGGCAGCCCCGGCCCGCTCCAGTCTGGGAGCCAAACGTCGGAAGTGCTCCACGAAATTCCACCGGCTGTCGAGGACGAGTCCCAGGTACTTCATCGTCAGCTCGACGCCGATGTGAACCCCTCCCGCCGTTATTTGTGAACCCGACGGTGGCGCGTCCCGAGGACCATGAAAACACATGGCCTCAGATTTGTGCAATGCCACCTCGAGTCCCAATTGCCGGATCCTCTCGACGATTGTCGCAACCCCGCGTGTCGCTGCTTCGGCCGCCGCCTGGTGCGACCTCCCCTGCGCCAGGACCAGCGTGTCGTCAGCGTAGCAAATTACGCTGACGCCATCAGGGAGGTCGGATTACCTAAATACCTTTAGTATTTTTTTTTAAATTGAATTTCAATGATGTTTCACCATTTATTTCAAAATAATGATAAAGGTAAGTGCATAATATTATTATGATAAGTAAGATACGCATCATATGACTAGATGATATTGCATAGAATTATTTTGACAACTTTTATGTAATAAACTTTTTGTTACAAGCTGTTATGCAAAATACAACATACTTCCTTTAAATAACACAAAATAACAGGTTGTTACCACCGCATTAATTGTTTAACCATTTTAAGTCATTATTAATCTACCTTAGTCCATTTAATGGCCCGAATCATCGAGGGGTTGAGTTCGACATTATTAGCAAAACTCACGCACAGACAGTGTTAAAAAAAAAAATTGCAAATAGAGTCATTTGTTTACTCGCGTGCTGAAGGCACTTCAGCTTTCACTGGTCATCCATTTCTTCTTTGTATTTAATTAGTAGCTAATTATTGTGTTTAACGTTCTATTACCATGCTGGATTGATTTATTGAGATCTGTTTTTTTTCTGATGATTAAGATGTCTAGATGTATGAATTATTTCTTTTTTTTTAAATTTATTTGCAAAGTTTGCATTTATTTGCGGTAGGTAATTTTTGTAAAGGTAAATCAGTGTTAAAAAATGTTCAGAAATGCGCTTGAAATGGAGGATCCTAAATAGGCATCAAGCTGTGTGAAACGTAAGTACCTACCTACCTACAGGAAAAAGCTAAAATGTTCTGTGTATCTTACATGTTTAAGTAAGTTCGTAAAAAAAAAGAGTTTATACAGTCAGATTCAAGCTTTATGGCGGATCGGACGAGTCGCTGCGCAGTAACAAATTCACATGTCAGCGGGGGTGAAGAGGGAGATACTGCGCAGCGAATAGCGTACTTCAGAGCTACCAAAAAGAATCGGGCTTGCAACATAAATGATTTTGTTTTAAGCCGCAAAAAACAACTAATTCGGCGACATATGTCGTAGGCCTGATTGTCGTAGTTTCCTACCGACAATCAGGCCTATTTACTTTCTAAATAAGTACTGGTGCTTTTACTAAAATTACCCAGTAGGTAGTGGAAAGGAAACAATTACTTGAATACCTACCGAGCGGCCATTAGTCGGTAGTTAGCCGCAACACCAACAGAGATCGTTCGGTAGCTACAATAGGGCTGGCACGGAATAAAAATTAAACTTTATTTGATTAATTTTTGTTCATAGAAACACTTAGGCCTAAGTAATTGCATCACGAATCACTTAATAATACCTTTAGCACTAAACGAATTTAAAACATAGTTCTCATCTGTCATTTGTCGACAGAGACAGAATTTTGTTTTAAATATGGTTAGCGCTAAATGTATTTATTGAGTCTGTTGTGTTGCCTGGTGCGCCTTAGAAGTAATAAAAACTGTTTTCCTTTTACTTTGTAGTGTTTTTTTTGGAAGTTGGTGGTTTTTTTTTTTTTAAAGAGTTTTTATTTTTCACTCTTTAATTGTGCCTACCCCACACAAATTCGTATATCAGTACTTGAAATGTAAATATCAGTAACAGGAAGTTACTATAACATCGTCAATATAAACTAGGTAGAAAAAATACGTATTATTAAAGATAACTGAAAAACTGCCCAAGCAAAGTTAATCAAATTTATATGAGACTATCCCTGACGACCATTAAAAAAAAAGAATAAAAAACAAAGAAAAAAAAAGAAGATAAAAAAAGAATTTTTGAAATAGATTTACAATTGCCGGAGATCTCGCGTAACATACACAAAAAAAAAACATACAGGCGAAGTCGGTTAAAAATTACAGAAAAATTAAGGTGGAATGGCCTATCATCATGGCAGGTGGACAGACGACTTGTTGATGGACGCAGCACCCTAATTGCGAAACACACAATCAATCTCAATCTGAATCATTTTGAAGGATATTGCTAATCCATTGCTTCATAAGTTCGAAAAAGGTTACCTTCATAAAATCTGCTCAACACGTAAATAACACAATGAATGTTGTTGAACTGTCAAAATGAAACCGATTCTGATTGATTGTGTGTTACGCAATAAGGGTGCTGGTCTATAGTGAATGCGAGTAGTTCAGCAGTGAAAAGGTAGGTCTGTACAACCTACTTTTTCACGACAAAAGAGTGTCCATGGAGTGTCTTGCCCGTTCTTCTCTATTACTCCACCACCTACTTACAACGCTTTAGAATGGGCAACTATCTTCATCTTTCTGACTGATCGACCCCTTGACAATTTAAAAGTGCATTTATTTGGTTTATTTGAAATAAACGCTTTGAGTTTGAGTTTTTATTCCTGCCAGCCCTGTGACAAGAGACGGAGACAGTGTGAAGTAAATCGTTTACATTTTTTCAACACGTTAGGTATATTTTTCCAACACGTCATTTTATGTTAATAGTTGATACCGTTTTCCAGGAGGTATTAAAGATCCGTAAGTGTGAAAATGAAATTGTTGTGGAAAGTACCTCGTTAGTTTTATGAACTGTTTTATGGCGGAGTTGCGCGAAACGGTCGTATCTTAACATATTGAGTAGGTACGTAATTTACTATGTTGTCATGAATTTACCATCAACATCGTAATGACTTATGGGAAAGTTACCACAGTATACTTACGGGACTTTGAAAATATAATTTATTCAAAATTATTTTATTAACCCTAGAATACTAATCCTTTTTTTACCACTTATTACTTAGATACGTCTGGGAGGCGATTTTATAAATAACCCGAAATTTGGTTTTAAAACTTTTACTTACTGAAAATTAAGAATCTTTAGACGAAATAACACGCAAGCATTCTATACCTTTCAATAATTCTAAATGGGGTTACTTTTTCTATATCCAGTCCATTGCTTACAGACTTCTTATTAATTAATCTCGGGAACAATAGGTAAAGTGGCTTGGATTATAATATAGTGCCGCGCACATTACTGCCGCGGCCTGAAAAAAGGGCATTGATGCACGAACGTGAAAATACATGAGTCGATTAATGCCTGGTTGGGGCCAAGGCTTGTATAATACTTTTCTCAAATAGGTAATGCGTGGCTAAGTAAAATAATTATAAATTCCACAATCAATGACGAACAATGATTACTTTTTACGCGATTAATATACATTGTTGTGTTCTTTTCTACTTCAAACAGCTCTATTTGCAAGCCTACGAAATTTAAATAAAATCTTTGATAAGTTATCTCCTTGGTTACCATGTTTCGAAGTAAAAAGTTAATTCCATTTTAAATAATACGACAGATAAGAATTTTCATAGTAATTTATTCGGCCGCTAAACTCGACATATATCGATTTTTTCATACTATCATTGCCGGCCGCCTGCTAATATTTATTTGACCAGTACGACCCTTTGTACACGGCACGGTTTCATTACGGTACAGCGTATAAGCCGCATTGTAGAAAAAACGTGTCTATCAACAAGCTTCCATAGTGATCCATACAACATTCACGACCGTGCCTACACACGGCGAATTACCCGTAGCTTTTCACAGCAATAAAAACGTTTGTGTACAAAAAGCCTACAGCATTTTCGATTTATCTCGCAAAAATTTGTCAAAATAATGCTCGAATTTCCAAGCACGTTTGAAAAATTGTCTTAATATGTATTAATAATTGATATAATTTGTTTTTGTCGAGTTTTATCAATGTTAATATTGGGTATAAGTAAATATTAAAGGTAAAATTCAATAGCATGTCTTTGATAACAATTTGACAATGACAGCCCATTAGCACTTGGTCACTAGGGCTGCCACACGGATATGAGTGTTTCTAGGTTAAATTAATAAATTACAACGTGTAAAAGAACACGACAACAACATAATATTTTTTATTCTTGCCGAAGTGAATTATTGTAATAATAAAAACAATTTATAAAATCGCGACAGCCCTGAACCCGTTTTGCAACGCTTGCCACAGCACAACCGCCGCGTGCAGTGATTCAACAACACCTTCGACAAAGCAACAATGGCTTCGTTGTAATGCGCCTCATGAACGAGACACATTTAATTTCCTTGCAGCTTTTTGGGCACAGCACCATATGGAATTAATGTTACCTTTCCTTAAATAGATTTTCCACACCAAAGTGACACTGATTTCTCTTTTAGACCGTAACAATAGAAATAAAGTGGATGCACCAGCTCTTGTTTAGCAATGTTGTTTTATGAAACAACACACACATTTCTGCCTGGGGTTTTTTTACCCTTACACTTACCGGAGCGATTCAAGATGAAGTTTCAAACAAAATAAAAACAATAGGTATAATAAGTTGTAAGCCGCAGCGATCCGAATAATAAATTACTTAATAGGTACTGAACATTAAGATGATTAGGAAAATTCTACCATTAATTAATTAATCAATTTTTTTTTAAGTTTAAAGACAATCCGCAATCAAGACGAGCAACTGTCAAATCGGTTAAGTAGGAACTTTTATTGATAACCTGCCTATTATTCGGCTAATTATAATTTATTTTATGTTTTCTTGTATATTACTTACGTGTTATTATACCTTACCAATTAATATACAATTACTTTACTACTTTAGTATAATAACTCATTAATTAAATAATAATAATTTAATTCGGTAGGGAATTCTTTGCGTATAAATGATTTTTAGTTTGTATTAATCGATCGTGTAATATTTATTTACTACTTCCTGTTATAGGTATTTTGTACCGACCTTTTTTTTTCTTATTTATATTTTTTTATTTATCAGTGGAAACTTGTAAATGGCCTTCAATTGAATACTGTGTAAATTAGCCGAAATATATAAAACAAAATAAACAATTATTAGATCTCACTTATAAATCTTTCAAAAATAATTATCAAACTATTTATTTCAAATAAACCAATTACAGGCACTTTTGAATTGTCAAGGTCGGTCAGTCAAAAAGATGAAGCTAGTTGCCCATTCCAAAGCGTAGTAGGTACCTATGGAGAAGAACGGGCAGGAAACTCCATGGACACTCACAATTAATCATGCCAACCCTACCCACTAGATAACGCCACAGTAGCAAACCTCACAGTGATTCAACGCTCACTCAACCTCATTCAGAGAGACAACAAAAGCGTTGTAGTTTGTAGTCGACGCAGTAGTTTACGCGCGACACACATTTTGTTCTAATTAGTTTCCGCAGTACCGTGCCGTAATTAGAGTTGAGTTACTTTGAGCGTGCGACTGTGACGCAGTTCAATAAAGGCATTAAGAATTCAAATAGCGAGTAACACTTTATTAAATAAACGACTAATAGAGAAGAATGGATAATAAGCCGGTGCAAGGCCAACTTATTAATCGATTCGCACGAATTTACTCGCCCGAAACAGGCGGATCGTCACTTTTAAATAATATTATTTTTTCTATAGGCGACTCGCACTAAGTTATTTTCTTGTGGGCGAGTCGACAACTCCAGAAATATGTATTATGCAATTGGCACATTTTGAATTTTATGCAATGAAGTTAAGAAAAAGGTACACGTTTTATTACAATTAACTCTGTGCGCTAGTGTCTTTTCTATACTTTGGGGAATGGGGAACCTCGGGAGAACGATGATAACTTTATTAACCGACTTCAAAAAAGGAGGAGGTTCTCCATAACTTCATAACAATCTGTCAAGTGTCGTAGTACAGCGCCAGCACATTAAGCTACTACAATCTGTCTTTCTTTAATACATTTTCAACTTTATCGCTAAAGTATTAAGGTTCAAGGTTGATTGGGAAAATTTGACACTTTGGGGTAGCTTGAGCTGCTCTCTGTACCTAAATTTTGTCAATTGGAACTCGGAAATAAACAAAATGTGCTATCGTGACTATTTAGGTAGACTATCATCGGAAAACTGCTACGTGTGAGTGCGAGTACAGCGACTACAAACGCCTGCAGGTCAATCTACCCGAAACTGTCAAATTTTCCCAATCAACCTTTAACCTAATGCTTTAGCGATAAAGTTGAAAATGTATTAAAGAAATTTGACAGATTGTAGTAGCTCGATGTGCTGGCGTCTGTACATCGCGTGAATCGAATACTGAACTCGATATAATTGATACCGCTATTCATAAATTCGTGTTTTCGATATCGTGATTCCTCGCACTTGTTTTTTGTGATTCAGTTTTATTGTATCGATATGCAACAGCTAGTTTATTAAAAGCCTGTGTAAGTATACATTTTTCTTTACTTGAATTGAGAGCAAAAATCCGAATTTTTTAGCATCGTTAAACCTGTTGAGGGGTTCGCGGTTAAATTATAGCAGCCGCACACGAGTCGATCGAATGTTAAGCTATGCTTGCCACGGTCGTTTCGTGGATGGGTGACCATCCATTACATATAATCGATTCTCTCCGAACCTCGGAAAGCACGTTAAGCCGTTGGTCCCGGCTGTCATTCGTAGATCTTTGACAGTCGTTACGGGTAATCAGAAGCAAAAAAGTCTGACAACCATGTCTTACAATCAAGGGATATCGTGTTACCCAGTAACTGGGTTGTGTAGGTAAATTAAGCAGTCGCTCCATAGAAAATACTGGTATTCGCTGCACTCGGTTAGACAGGAAGCCAACCCCAACATAATTAGAAGGAGGCTAGGCAGATTGTTTTCGTAAAACCTGTTATACCACAATCTTATGTCAACATAATTATACTATAGATACATACTGAGGTAATATGTTATATGGTAAGGGGGCCTAAAAAGGCCACTTTGGCAGAATCATGATAGGGTAGCAATATGAATCATATTTAAAAATCGTAAAATCGTCACAAACTGACAATTCATAATATGATCTGTGTGCTATTCATATCACAATGAAATAATATTTAAACTGCAGAAATAAAAAACAAATAACCAATTTGATTATTGAATTGATAAAATTACGGTTTTTATTTTTTTCATGCGGCAATATTTACACTAAATATGAAATGAAATTTTACGAAAATTGGAGGAATTGCTAATGATCTGCTGGGAATTCAGGAAATTTATAGCTTTTAGAGGTATTGCTTAAAGTGGCCTTTTCAGGCCCCCAGTACTTCTGAGTTTAATGAACGAATTACACGTGGCATAAACAGAACTGAGGGGCTATTCTCGTATTTTCAAGAACGTTCACAGTCTGATCTCGGTCTCAATCTGTCAAAAATACCTCTAATTTCCCTACATTTTGACAAGTTTTTAAGATTTGTTTGTCGCCGAGATGAGACTGCGACTAGATTTTGAACATTTTAAATTACGAGAATTCGCCTACTGAACTGAAAAATCGGCGAAGAGGAAGTCAACACAGAGAAGGACTACTTTCAGCTATTCTGTAAAAACGTCGTGAAGTAAGCTTGAAGTAGGTAAGCTGTCATTCCACCTTATGTTGGGGATTGATAGCTCTCTTCGCGCTCACTTCGGCTAAGTTTTCACGGTGAGAACTTAAAAGAATAGTGATCCAGATAGGTAACATGAATAATAAAAAAATATTACCTAAACCTAAAAAAAAAAATTACCTAATCAGTGAATGCGTTAACTAACTTTATTGTAAGTATCTTATTCAGATTATATGTCCCATCCTGCAGTGAACACTCTGGCAAAATTATATGTCCCATCCTGCAGTGAACACTCTGGCAAAATTATATGTCCCATCCTGCAGTGAACACTCTGGCAAAATCGTCGCGAATTCAACACAATACTTATTTGAGGCTTGGACTTTCTCCTGTTCATTAGGCCTAAACTTTCATTAACAGTGAAACTATTAGATCAATACCACTTACATAGAAAAGGCAAATAGCACATCATCATAAAATACATAAATTAGAATTCGTGATATCGCATAATTAGCACTTTCGTCTCTCCGTCGACTTTCTCGAGGTTTCCATTTCATATAAAGCCTTATTATATTAACTTAAGCTTATCGAGCTGCCTTACATGGAAATGTTAAGAGCCGAGTTGTTTGCCGAAAGCCGAGACTTACAAATGGGAGTTCTTCTTATAGATATAATCGCTTCGCCTTTGCGTGTGATTTCGCCAACGATCGTGGCGCATGGTATAGACGATAGCGGTGAAACTAGGCCCAAATCTTTTTAATTATTTGTATAAAATCTGCATATTAAAGAAGCTGTGGTCAAAGAAAAGGACGTAGACATCTAGCCTAGTAATTAGTTAGAGAAACTACCACTTCCGATTAAACAGAAATCAATAATGAAACCACCCCCGGAAGATTTGAAGCAGTTGCTGGAAAACCTTGATTAGCTAAAGAATATGATTTGTATGGCGAGCATAATACTATATTATTACAGCTCATAAGGATAAAATGGATAGGTACTTAATCCCAGGAAATTGATAGGGATTTGGAAGAAGTAACGAGCGGCAGGTTGTCGACAGACTGAATGCAGAAGGTCGACGCAGCTTAGGAGAGACATATGTCCAGGAGTGGACTGCGATAGGTTGAGTTGATTTGATTGATTCAACAGCGAATTTTTACATTTTGATAATGTATTTTATCGGTGGGCGGTGGGCTCAAGTATTAGTGTTACCCACTTCTACGAAACCATTTAATATCGTAACTACCTTCACACTACAATTAGCTATTACTAATCAGCTTCCATCTCCTCATCAAATATACATATATTGAAACAATTGAGCATTCTATTTTTAACGAGACAAGATAAGTCCACTTACATAAGTCTGCCATCATCCATATCTACTATAGGTACTAATGACCCAACAGGTCCTTATGTCGGATTTAATTGACTCCAAACTGTAGTCGAACATTTGGCATTTCGGTGTCAATTACCACATATTTAATCTAAAATATAAAAGTAGTGAACCTTGACGACATTCGCTCGGGCCACCGGTCACCAGCAATTTGTTTTTTTTTTCTCTCGCTCTCGCATCAATTCTGCGAACGCGAAACTGGTCGGACTGGCCTGCGTACGAGTTTTTTCGGCGAGCAACTCTGAGCATGCGCTGGGTTGCCAGATTAAAGTTACGGGCGATTGGATTTATTACAACCCTTGAGTTTTTTATGTGAGAATTTTTATTCGGGGTGTTGGGTGAGATGGAAGAATGGAATCAGCGATAGCTTTGTTAAGTCAGTGTGTTTGTCAATTGATAAACATGATGAATTGAAGAAAATAACAACTTTATAAAGAAAAAAAGCTATTTGAAAAACGGGCTGTTACTTTGAACATACGAATTCTCGTTACCTAAACTTAATTAAGTTTATCTACCTACGTGGAAAACATACAACTCAAACAATTACAACAAAACAAAATAACGATTTTAATTTTAACGAAGTAAAATTCCTTAACAACATAAATGAGCAGCGAAAAGAAACTTTGTAATCCATCATAATAGCACAGGCCATTATTTAGTCACAACTGAAATAAATATTGGGTGAAAAAAGGTTCCCTACATGGCAACTTCGGAGTAAATGTGGCAACATTCGCTGGTCTCCTAATTGACGAGCGCCGCTAGCATACTAATGGACAGATTAAAATAGTTTTATGGGCCATAAACGTTAGTCAATAGCGGCTATGTCGTTAAAACGTAGCGCAGACTAGAACATAGTGCGCAAAGCACAAATGTCAAACTATTGGTCAACATGTGCTTTTTCAACCTATCAACCAGTTTGTGCCACATAAACATAATGAATCACGTCGTAATACAGCTAATGTATTCGATTCGGAATCGATTGTATCGAAATGTACCTAAATATTTGATAGGATTAAATGTCAGATTTAAAAATTAAAATCTTGCCCTCGTTTGGAAGGTTATCGTGTATTCGTAACATTATGGATATCGCTCAAAACCGTCGAAATTAATTCTGTTCGGCAGTCCGTATTCCAGCATATCGACGCCACCGTTCCGCAGGTCTATTCTGTATAAATCTCACCGTGAAAACTTAGGTGAAGAGAGTTTCAAGGGACCTATCATTCCACCTCATGCTAAGGATTGACGCAATTGACAGCTCACTTCACATTAGTTGAAAAAGATTTTGATACATAAGGTCACGAGGATATACCTCAGAGAAGTCTATCATTCTTCTCTTTTCGCACTATCTACTATTAAACAATATTCGACATCCCAATAAGGTACTATTGGCATGTCGAATTATACCTAATATTTATGTATGCAGTGGACGTGATTGTTTGCCAAATCTGCACCCTCCGCTAGAAAGGAGTGACATCTGACGAGAACATAATCATTAGTAAAGGCGTTTGTGATGTCAAGTCAAGGACTGACCTGAAGACACGGCTACTGGAAATCATTGTACCTACATAATTAATTTAATTTCTACGACTACCGATGGCGTGGGATAATATATTACATTTTAAGAGTTTTACTAGAAGACACAAAAGCCATTAGAGGATGTATTACTTTGAAAGATAAGCTATTCGAAAGAAAATAAAGAAAGAAAATACATTCATTTAGCACAGAATAAAAGACACATCAACTAACCCTGCGGACAAGATAAAAAATGAATGACAAATAGAGTAATAAGAAACACATACGACCGAAAAAGCTTGTCAAAATAGGCTTGCATAATGAAGCTAAAGACACAGCTCATAATTAAGTGACTACTGACAAACATAAGTTAATCAGAATAACTTAAGATAAAGTATAAAAGGTTATTTATAATAACCACAAACAACCTGTGCTATACCTACGACTGGTGTTGAAATTACCTAATTTGCATGTAAATGATCAGAATAGGAATGTTTGTACCTAAATAACTGTTTAATGCAAATCACAGTTCAATTAAACATGCTAATTTTAACATGACCATTTAGGGACAGTATCACTCATGAATTGTCCAATGATGAATCAGGTCTGGTATTAGGATGACAAACAACGTGAGAGGATATTGTTATAACGGCAAATGGATTGGTGGTCAGATTATGCTTTATAGAATGCAGGAGATGAACAGATTTGGATATACAGATTTGTAGACTATTTTTTATTTTATTAATTACCCGGCAGACATCGCGGCAGGCCCAGATGGAGATGGCGGGATGAGCTGGACTCCTTCAACAAGAGCTGGTCCTTAGCAGCCTTAAACAGAGAGAAGTGGAAAGAGAGTAGAGAGGCCTTTGCCCTATTATTAAAAGCCTGGGACATCGCAGGCTTTTAATAATAATAATAATAACCCCACCGCCGTATCTCTACATTGACGTCGTGGTGGGGCTTGCGCACTCCGAACTCTAGGTATGTGCTGGAAGAGTTTACTTTGCCGAAACCGGTCTAGGGTGAGGAGCCAGACCAAGAGAGATACAGAAACCCGTAGGGCAGCATGTGGCGAGCTGTTGGGCAGTAGTGACTCCACGGACCCTATCTCCCGAGAGAAATCTGGTTCCTCATCTTTGGCTTGCCTTTATTGGCCGGCTGGAGTGAACAATGACGAGGAACAGAGCTCTCAACTCATTCTTGCCTTTACTGGCCGGCTTGAGTGGAGACTCGCAAGAGCAAACGTGCTCGGGGGAAGAAAGTATTCCAGTATGTGCTCGTAGGGATCTTGACCATCTTCCGGGCTCTGGGATTGTTCTGAAAGCCGTGGAATACCTCTCCACTCCTCATAAGCACCTTAGGACATGTTGCCCCCTTGTTGCTACGTCACTATTTGCTAGCGACAGTTTCCGGGGGCCCATTAATGAGTGTGCAAGTCTCCCCCTGCCATTTTATCCGTGTATATATAAAACATTGATCTAGCAGGGGCCATAGTTCTTCCATAGTTATTGATAACCAGTCCACTTTAGCCACCCAAACCATAATCCATTTATGGCGGAAGCGGTTCAAAATAGGTTCGCATATACTTAATACAGTCCAAAGCAAGGATCCTAATTCGTATAGAAATATGAATTAGAATCCTAAAACTATCTCAGATGTTCGATCGTAATAAAATATTACGTAGAGAAAACCAAGATCAGCAACAGTCAATTAAAATGAAAAGGTATTTCATAGAGCCAGTGACGATGCCTGTAGATGTTATCATTTGACAAGAGACAAGGGTCAAAAGTTTTGACAATCAATATCCGGAGTTCATCTGAATTTCTGAACGAACTTGTTTGACGGGCATATATCTTTATTTTTTTATCAGGATTTTAGTATACCTACGGCTGATTTCAAACAGATATACTATGAAGTTTAGTTAGATTACACACAGTCTGGCTGTAAATGTGGGATGCTGAAAATTCGATTGATTTCATTGGAAATTGGCATACTACGATTCTTTCGATCGATTCGATCGCAGTTTCTGTTACTAGCAGACTGCAGGCTGCTGCTTTATGATTGCCTATCACAGGCATTCATAATATTGTGCCTAAAGTAACTGTTCTATATAAAAACAGCTTTTCTAATGTCCACAAAGTTTGAAATGCTACTATATAAAGGAATATTAATCTGGAAATCGGAGCTTTTCAATCCAGCGGCAGCATAGCCCGGAATTCGCGGACGAATGAATCTAACGATATTTCTCTCACCGGCAGGCCCGAGATTGGAATTGTGTCCGAAAATCGAGATAGGCTCGTCCGTTCCCTTATTCAGCACCGGATGAATACTCTTCGAGGAAAATAGATGCGACAATTTGTAAGAAAATGTTATGAGTTTTAAGGTGCAACCAAACTGGCAGATGATCGACGCTGATCGATGACATCGACTGTTAAAGCCGATTTAGTATTGTGCACGGTAGCGATGTGGAAGTGCTTTTATTCTACGTTAGCTATTGTTGTTGGTAGGTACACTTGACGTCGACCGATGGTATGGAATTCACTGATGTTACTTACTTATTATAATACCGAACCGTTATTGGTTAAAATTAAGACTCTTGTATACCAATAATGAAGCAAAGACCTCATAGCTTAGTATAGTAGACCCCCATATGGAAGTAGCTATCACAGGTAAAATTTGCTTACGAATCTATGTATATGCCAAGATGGGCATTAAAAAATGCTACCATTGGTAAGCAAAACGATTCCTTTCTGTTTATAGGAACCGAGCATAACAAATGTGTAGTGGTCGACCAGGGTTCGACCATCATCCGACCATCGAACGATATGGCGACCAATATGTTTCTAGGCGACCAACTTAATATCGACAGGCCGACGTCGATCAACCGCAATATGGTTACACCTTCAGATACTTGCATGTTTTCAAGATACAGCAATCATGGCTTCTCGAGACGACAGATGCAACCACCGTTATTACCGCAAGGGAATGTGCTGGGTAATGATGTGTTCCTGGTAGACGCACGATTGACGATAAAGAGCCCGTTACGGAGATGGACAGTGACTTTAGCAGCTTCAAGAAACTTGTGACATTTTGGTATTTATATCCGAAAGACACCAAAGATTGCAGGTAGACCTAAATGGTAAGCAGAAAAAACTAAATGCTAAAGTATAATTCAATGTCTTATTCATACACCATTTTATCGAATCAAATTTTTTTCCAGAATACTGAGGTGTTAAACGGCGAAATAAGTAAGTATAGACGAGGATGACGAATTGAGGTGTTAAACTTTATCCTGCATTACCCTACTGTTTTAACAGTAGGGTAATTCAATATCGACAATGACTTCATTTATCTACCTATTAAAGATTTTGGTAGACGACTTGTTTTTCAATAAATACATCACGAATACTGTAAGATTGTTATATCAAACCTTATCGAAACTTCAACTATATAATGTTATTTCTTTCGATAATTAGCTGTCGACATTCATCGGCTGTTGATGATATACACACGACATATAATAATAATGTATTATACATATCTGATATTGATATACATGTATGGACAGCTACTCGTCTCACCGGTGCGTTAATGTCACTAAATTACAGCTCGCAGCTACCCGTGCGTACGCGCAAGTTTTTTCGCACAACGCTTAATGACGTCGAAATTTATGCGAAGACGCGCGAATTTTTATCCGTTCGCTGGTTTAGCACTTAATTAACTAGCTATCTGCAGGTGGACCCCGAAATTGATGGGTGTATAATTAAATAAAAGGTGCAATAGTGATCGATTTTTCTTAGGCTTGAAAATATTTACCTTAAATATCTACTACGTTATTTTTTGTTGTTTATTTTTTATTTCAGAGCTGTTATTAAATGTTCTGGCTTCATTATGGTTTCGGTACATATATTATAAAGTTAGCAAACACATGGCAGGTATCTCTATATTCATCAAAATTGTGATAATATCTACAGTGTTCATGCTAGTGACTATTTTCCTGTGTGAAACAGAAACAAAGCACACTGTAGATCGTTCACGCGATTCGGGGACGACAATCACTTGCCTAACAGTGTTCTTACTCAAAGCACTAACCGTGACAACCTGCAGATCTGCAATCCCATCTATTTAGATTCAGTTGGTGCAGGGAAAGCAGACTGCTTCTAAGCACGCATCCCTTTTTATATCAACTTTTTTATTTACATTACTTGCTCTCAATTGTGTCACTCTCATTGTCCTTTGGGTTTTTTTAACTACATGAGCTAGTACGTATTAAATGATGACTAGGATTACTACGAGAGAAAGACACTATCTTGGGGCATTTTTCCAAGTTCATACATATATCGGGTCTTCACAAGCTGTCTTCCTTGTGGACTGGTTTTTAATGTATTTTCTTCGACATGATTAAACTTTATAACTTAAATAAAAACAACAAATAAATTGGGTATGCTTAATTGTTTTCGTGAGAGAACGCTGATAATTATGTTCTTCCAGAAAATAGTTTTCAAGCACTCTCAAACTATCTTGGTCTGAATAAATCATCCCAAAAAAACTTTTAGGAGCATAATGATGACAAATTACTTTAAGTAGTTTTCAACATTAAAAAAGCACTGTGGCCCTAACAAGGTTCCGAATGAAGCTCAACCAGAGCAAAGTGCGAGGCAATCAACTAAAAGCCAAATCATTTTCCAATTCCATGTTCGTTGTCCCTGGCGTCTGGTGGAAATGGCTCGGTACAAAGGGGGATCACAAAGGCTGTCCGTTATCCCCCAACCACCCCACGACCCCCCTCGCGAGGGGTGCTCACCTCCCCCGAGGGATCGCATACACTAATTGCACGCTTAAATTGGGGTAATGCACGCTCGTACGTATTTTAATAAAATACGAGCGAGATCAAAGCAGCCATTTATTTTAGTTAGCGGAGATTTTCTTGTCGCACTTTGTTTAGCTTGTTTTAGTTTTAATTCCTCGTGTGTTGCTCGTGTTGGGTCTAAGCTTGGATTCTGATTCATTGGTGCTAATTCGTTAGTTGTCCTTGTTTTTTAGAGATGTTTTGTACAAAAACGTATATCTATTTGGAGCACTCGAAATAAGTTTCGAACGTAATAATATCGTTACATTGCATCCGAATGGTTGTTAGTTGTTACTTTCAATTTTGGTTCAAGGAACCACCAGCTTACACTCCCCAATTTTGGCACAAGTAATGGACAACTCTATACACGATAACTGGGACAGTATTGTAACCAAACGGCTATAACCGTACATCAGCCAGATCAATATCGGTGATCGTAAAAACGATTGCGTGTCAACGAAGCTAATCTCATAAACAACCTATTTTCCGAAGCAAGCAATATGCTGCACCGACGTCACGCTGTCACGCACACATTGCGACAAACACGCTGACTCATCACGTCACTAGCTCGGAAAACCAACGCAGTTCAATTCAAATGCCGTAAATAAAACATGTTGCGCTGTCTCCCTTCTGAGTATTCGCGTTATTGAGTTACGAAGTCCCCGAAGCGTTTTGCCGCCAAAACAACGTACATTTTGCCCCCCGGCGCGCGTAAAAACATCCACAGAAATTCTCAACGCGAGAGACAGAGAACCACCTCGTAGGACAGAAAGGGACGGACGCCTTAATATTTTATCAGGCATCTTCTCATCAGGAAATGGCATCACACACCAATTTCAGTCTTGAGTTACAAGACATAGAGTTGAAAATCGCGCGAGTAATTTTTAGATTGCGTGTGTGCCCTTACGTCGGTGAAAGGAAATTACAACCACACCCACGTATAATGTTGCCGCAATAAAAAACGTGTAAGAAGAAATAATGAGCGGTTACTGGCGCGGCGAGTCTCGACCGGGCGATTTCATCATTTTACCTTCATCTAATTGATTAAAGGGAATCGTCGGGACGTTTAAGCTCATCGTTAACGTCTCGAGGAGGTAATGAATGATGGATGAAGCTGGGTCCCGCAAATCTGATTACAAATTCAAATGGCGGATGCAGATGAAGTGAGCGTTGATACTCGCTGTGAATGGGGGCATCGTGATCTCGCATAGATACACGATAGTTTACCATTATTGTCATTCAAAATCATTCCAACGCTGTGCGGCTCTTCGACTTTCTTTTGTGTTGCTGTAAAGACATTTATATCAACACGGTAATTTAGCGAGTTATTGCACATCATATTGCCGCTTTTGCTTTCTAGTAACACACATTTAATAGTTCTTGTTACTAGATTGCATCGCACAGCACACCCAGCTTTCGAATCCGCCGCATCCAAAGTCGCTTTTCAACCTCAACTTGTAGAATCTTCAGAAATCTCTTGCATGCATCGTCAAGATCCTAATAATAACCCTGATTTAAAAAAACATCAAACCTGATTTGACAATGAGTCTTCATACCAATTCTAAATGGCATTTAGGTTAAAAATGGCGACTAAACTGAAACTAGAAGTTTGAGACTTAACACGAAACCACTAAAACATTTACAATACCTATTACAAAATCTTCGCTAACAAAGCACCGAAAAATAGGTAACTAGATATGAAATAACCTACAGTAGAAAAAATAAAAGACAAAAAACCAATCACTATGGCAGAAAAATATTGAATAGGTGTACGAAAACACGATAATATAGTCTCTGTAAAATCTGGTCACAAAGAAAGTAGGATATCTAGAAGGATTGCCCAACTAGCTAAGAGTAAGCTCTAAGATATAAAAGGATATAGAAGGTATTCGAAGAGAAATCTACTACCTGCCCTAAAAGGTGCCCAAGGAATCTACGACGCAATTTGCTAAAGAGGACGACCAATTCTTCATGCAAAGCAACTTCACCATCAGAGAAAACGCTAAACTGAATAATAATGAACTATCGATATATTTCCAGTTCCAATCTACATCATTAGCAAGATGCAGAGGATCTTAAAAAGGAAAAATCAATGAATCCTCGACATCTTTTCTTATAGCACCCGCGGTCGTTCACCAATTAATTTATACCCATTATATGGGTTTCAGCAAGTTAATTGCGTAACAGTAGCAATGGCTTTCATTTTGACAGGTTAACATCATTCATTGCGTTATTTACTTGATTGAGCAGACACATTTTTCGAACATATGAAGCAATGAAAGGAATATCCTCAAAATCATTCAAATTGTGGTTGATAGTGTGCTACGCAATTAGGGTTTTGTATTAAAACTACAACGATTAATATCTTGCCACAATTTCTTTCATAAAACTAAGCTCCAACAAATATTTCCCCGGCATCGGTACGAAATCACACTCCGTTTTCTGCCCAGAAAAATGCGATAACTCAGTTATCAATGAACATAGAGCAATAGCTAATATTCTAAAACGTAACCCAGAAAATGTTCCAAGTGATGATCAAAACCGTATTACAATCGATTGAATACTTTCAATGTTTTCAAGGAGTCCTATGCAACCCAAAAGTTATGAAAACAGAGAATGTATCGCTATCGGGCAAGTTGTAGGTATAGAATGGAATGGAATACCTACCTATATCAAACAAATTATGCAAACTTATCGGCCCCAATGCAGAGTAATTCAGAAATTTATAAAAGTGTCTATCTACGTCAATCTTAAGGCGTATTCGCCATTTCTTTACGGAGTAGATATATTTGTCAACAACTCCACGTGGTATTTTCCTTAACTAATCTGCCGTTGATACTTTTCTCGTGTATACTAAGCGCGAATTTCACCAATGAAACTGAACGCGATCCATCAAAACGAACGCGAACGCACAAAACCGCGTTCAAGTGCTGCCAGTGTCATCATTGTTACGGAATATTGACATTGACAGATCTTGGACGCGGTTTACGTGTGTTGATCGCGTTTAGTTTTATTGAAAAATTGTACCCTAAATCATCATTCATCATTAATTTTCTTGTGTTGTCTTGTGTTGTTGTTAAAGCACTGGTGAAGGGCGGGCGTTTTGGGGGACTGTCATATGTAATTTTGACGTTCAAAAAGTGCTGATTCTCAGTCTAGTTTGAATAATTTATTTTGATATAATTACCAAATCCGTGTCCGTATTTACTATACGGGCAAGAGAATAATGATATATACCTACAATAATATCATTTCAATACGAGTAACAAACTGACAATGTTCCGGAATACGGAAACGTGTCAGTTTGTTACTCAATCACGTATAGTCGGCGGCGGAACAACGGATGACGATAAAATTATACATGAGGAAGCTAACTTCCCGGGAAACACGTAACTTTTTTCTTGGACTAATGCAGTATATGGATTGGGCCAAGTTCGTCATTGGTACCTACTGTAACACCCAGTTAATCATAAAAACGGCAACGTAATTGGGTGACACAATTGTAATGACAATCCTTTCCCCATAACGATATAACAAAATCTATTGATTCATGTTTCTGAAAAATTCATCTGCGAATAATACGAAATGCTCATAGCGAAAAGGATAGTGATAACGATTGAGTGACGCTGTTAGAGAGTTTTATAGAGATTTTCTTTGGTTAGTGACGGTGTAGTCTTCGCTCATTGAAAATCCGTCCTAAGAATTAAAATTGACAGTATAAGAATAAATAAATAGATCACGAATAATTCCAACGCTGACTGCTGAAAACGTGTCACCTGCTGAAAAAGAATCTACTGCTGAAAATGGACCTTCAGCAATTAACAATTGTGAAAACTTGTTACCTATAGCCACCGCAGTTCTGTCAAATTTGCCGATCGCATTGCTTTCGCAGTCTCTTTCGCAATTTTTCTAAGCATCAGCTATTGCTGTTCTAATCCTACTAATATTATAAACGTGAAAGTTTGTATGGATGGATGTATAGAGGGATGGATGTTTGTTACTGTTTCACGCAAAAACTACTGAACGGATTTGAATGAAATTTAGCACACAGATGGTTTATAACCCGGATTAATATATAGGATACTATTTATCCCGATATTACCACGGGATCGAAACTTATGCGGGTGAAACCGCGGGGCGCAGCTAGTACTTATATAGGTATATTGCCTGAGTTTTATCTTTCATTCATCCTATTTATTTATTTTATACCGCAGCACCGCTATAGTATGTTTTATCATATTTACATACCTACCTGTTTACTTACGCTTTCTTGGCGTCTTGCCATATTTTAAAGTTGTTGATTGTATTTGCGCTTGTACCAATGACGTGCGAAGAAATACTAAAATCTTTATTAGAATTTGAGATAGAGAAGCGCCTCGTCCCCGATAAAGCAACAAAAAAAGAGAGCAGAAAGCAGAATGATCTCGAAGTTTATATACGAGGGAACTGCTTCAATAAGAACCTCGACATGGTGTGATGGTATCCCTACTTTATTCTGTTTATCTGTTGCATCGAGGGATTCTAATAATACAAACCAATATCTCGGACGTATGCCTACACTATATGATTCTGACCCAGTTCTCCAACATTCGTTTCTTCGTTGAACGTTTCGCTGACAAAACGATTCACGTTTCAGTTTGACCACAAGCTTCTGCTACGGTCATAACTCCGGACTGATAACAAACTTAACACAACTATTGATTAAAAACGTCGGGATATCAACTCAAGTTTTAAAGAACGCAGCGTGACGCTGGCAATATACTACATATCTCACCAAATAAACCAGTAGATTGGAGAAAAGTTGGCGCTGCAGATTCATACCCTCTCCGCAATCAACGCATCGAAACAATGAAGAAGGTATACTCTATAATACAACTTCGCTTTGTAAGGGTACGTTAAAATATCCCAGAGGAGCCTCTTCTTTCAACCAACGGAGCACTACAAAAGAAGACGATGATGATGTCACACTTGCTGGTCCGACTCCTAGTGCCGGTCAAGTGGCCAGCTCAAAATAGTTATAAATTAATCATTGACAGGATTAAAGAAAGATTACAAATATCTTCAAAAAACTAATATGTATATATTCCAAATATATTTTGTTCGATGATGCCATCATCATTCTCATTAGATGACGCATAGCATGACGATGTGGCGCAGTCGCATGATGCTGCACGTGACTTGAAAACCTAAAACCGCATCGTTGAGTACCTACTCCATTTTGAGTACCTGAAATACCTATTGGTATCGAACTTCACCGCATCCTTCAGGACAACTAAACCGATATTGCGAACGGATGCCGTTTAGACAAATAAGTTTCCGAATAACATTAAAGAATATGTACTTACTTTGGGTTGGCAGCCCGAAAGTCTGAAAACCAGTCTTACCAAGGGGTATCGTATTACCCAGTGAATGAGTTGTGGACGTCAGATAGGCAGTCGCTCCATGTAAAATACTGGTATTCAGCTGCATCCGGTAAGGCTGGAAGCCGACCTCAAGATAGTTAGGAAAAGGCTAGGCAGATGATGATTAAAGAAAGTTACTTAACCCAAATTATTGTTTTTTACTATACTATACTATCCAACCGCTGGGCAAAGGCCTCCCCCAAAACCTTCCTGGAACTCTTTTTCCGCGCTACCTTAAACCAGCCCTCACGATACGCGTCCAGGTCACCTCGCCACCTCTTTCTAGGCCGGCTACGGCAGCGCGGTCTATCTTGAAGCACTTATTGTGTAGAGGCTTTTACCCAGCGATCATCCTGCATGCAGCTGATATGACCAGCCCAAACCCATTCGAGACGGGCAACCTTCTTGCCTACGTCCATTTTACCCGTTTTGGAACGTTGCGTGGTGCTTCGAATTCTGTCCTATCTTTTTCCTCCCAGGGTGCTGCGTTCTATCGCTCTTTGACTTACTCCAAGGCGGAACTTAGCAATTAGGTTATTAGTCATAAAAGAGCCTCCATAAGAGATACACTACGTACTACGAATTCGTCAGGTGCACCCTGGGTAGTCAGCCACACTACCAACGATGACTCTTTTCGCTACATGAATATTCATGGCTTGTGCCGATATACTATAGAAGAAAAAACTTATGGTGTAAAAAAACATAACGAAGAAGCCTGGACCAAATGGTTTAAATTTCTCAGTCCTCGTCTATCCTCTATAGGAAGAAGAGCTTCTAATAATCGCTATAAATAATCGGAGTAAGTGTAGGTATTGTACAGCCGTCTCCATTTAGAAGGACAGGAAGACAAGCTCCATTGGTTTGGTATCTATATATCATAGATACCAAACCAATGGAGCTTGTCTCGTCGAGCGAGATATTCAATCGGATCTTGTTAGATAAGGGTGTAAACAATACCTAAAATCTATGAGAAAAAGTAAATGAACATGAAATTACAGGACACTTACGAATCGTGGAAACCTACGGGTAAAATCAAACTTCTTAACCTTATAACGAAGGGAATTCCTGATATGGAAAACTTCAAAGAGAACCAAGAAATTACCTAACAAGTGAAAAGTCGAGTAAGCAAGATCCCGCAAGATCATCCAAGCACCTTTTAATCAGGCGTTTTCGCATTCACATGACGATCCGAACTCGGTGAAACTTGCGTTAAATGGGCTTAAGACTTAAATAGCTTGAGGCTCGAATTAATGTGCCCTGCATAACTTAAGATTCTTCAACTCGTAGAGGCTGAGTTATAAGCAAAGTTTCTACCAAACTTATGCTCACCGGAGTATTTCTGAGACAGCCCAAATTAGTTTCGTCGCTCGCGGTTCTTCCTTTGGAGTCTGAGCTTAGAATGTTTTGGCTGCAGGAGTTGACTTGGAAAAATTGAAAATGATGCGGGTATTCGGGGTCGGCGCAACATTTCTTGTTCTTCCATACTTCCCCATTAGTCGTCATCTCGGTATTCACCCCCTTTCTAACCATATCATCATTCGCACAGTCCATCCATCGTTTCTTTGATGTGGGCAGAGTGTTTTGTTATATCGGTCTAATTTTGTTTACTATTTTATTCCATTTTCTTGATTCTAGTTTGGTCAAGTTGTCGAAATACCTCTGCCACTTTTTTTTTAAACTTCAACAAAAACCATTTTATATTCAAAACTTGTAGTAGAGGTACTTAATTTAAAACAAAATGAGATGTCCTCAATTAATATTAGTACGGTAAAGGTGGCTTATTCCCGCAAAAACTGACATTACCATACATGGTGCAATTAAAGTATGTGCGACTCATTAGGCGCACGAATACCGGGCCGCGCATTTTTACATCGAAGGAACGGTAATGCGTAACAAACATCGTTCAGCAAAAACACATCAGCGCTAAAAATATACGCGGCAATCGCACTGCGCAACGAGTCCAAGTTAAGTCCGCCGCTGGCACCGAAACGATAGAGCGTTTGAAATACGAAGCCCCACGAAGTGAGCATGTGTGCATGGACGAAATTCGTGTTTTCGGTTCGTATTTAACGTCTGTGTGCGTCGAACACGAGTGGTTTGCGTCTGTGTGAGTATGTTTTCAAACATTTGATACGTTCGAATGAGGTTATCGGCTTGCCTGTGTGCGTGTGCGTCGAGAGTTTACGTTTTATTCGTTTTGATAATTTGATTCTCGTCGGATGGCATTATGCTGAAAGGGTCAAGTGTGTGAATGGTTTATAAAGACGTCGTCGGCGAGATGACGTGGGAACTTGTCCGCATATTATTTATGCGTTTAGAATTAATCCCTCCTTCGGTGACGTGAATGAGTATTATGTGGATGAAATGTTGTTTGTCTTTGGATTTGTGACGGCTGTTTGAGGCTTCATGTCTTTTAGATTGTCGGTAATTGAATGTGGGTAGAGAGAGGATTAGTAGAAGACAGGAAGATATATCTAATTAACTGACAACGTTATAAGTATGCTAGAGCTGAACTAGGAAAAAAATAGGAAGGAACACAGGAAAATAATATTATAGAGAGGAACAATAATTAGCATAGGTTAGTAGTATACCTTCCAATTCCAACATAAATATAATTTTACCTACTTAAAATAGCATGAAGAGCACCAAGCTATTTGAAGTAATTTAAGACAAATATGATGCAAAAAGTAATAATAACTACATCGATGGACAAAACACGGATGCACTCAGGAACCAAATGATTAAATCGGTCTCCCAAAACCGAATGTAAATCGAGCCAATAACGAGCCAGTACTGTCAAAAACCATCAAGTTCAACCTAGGCTAAGCTAAGGCTTGGCTGGACAAGGATATGTCAGCTAGACAGCCAATTTATATTGCTAATGGACAGATTGTCAATCATTTGTCTATAGTTGTAGTAGATGCCTAAGAAAGGCTTGAAGAAACGGACAGCATACAAATTGGTGCTTCTGAGACTATGCATATGGTATTGGTACTTTTAAGTTTGGCGTAGTTAAAGGGCATCATCAATAACACGCAGAAATGTACTGTCGTGTCAAAAATCTTTGTCCATCGTCTAGTATAAGTAAGTTCTTCTTCTTGGGATGTCGATAGCTATCTCAATGGACTCGGTCCAGAAATTGGTTCCGTGTTTGGAGCCATAAGTTTCTGTAACGTGCAAACGACAGAACACGCAGTACACAATATTAAGTGTCCCATAGTTTGTACTACAACTAAAGAAGTAAGTTAACGTAAACATTGTGAATTTGCCTAAGGTAAAGTACATAGGATTAAGAGGAAACACAAGTTCTCCAGGTTATCCATGGATAGAGCGACACCACACGATTCCTTGCTACTCTTTCACGACTCCACATGCAACATTTCACGCAGATTATGCGAAATTATGACTCACCCAAGGTTTTTAATTTTAATATATATCACAACGATAAGTATACCTATCTAATAAATTAGTGAAAATAGTTTCAGGATATCCGCTGTCCGTTCGGAATTAGGTTTGAGATGGCGGAAGTCGCGTCAAGTGTTGCTCGCGTACAGAATAAAGGTACTTAAAGCACCACTCCGCCGAATAGAAGCCAACCTGACTGCAGATTGCCTGCAGACTGCGGGTTGCAGAAGTTCTCGCAAGCTATACCCGGGTCCCCATCCTGAGTTGTATAATCAGGAAAAATAACAAAGGGTAAGTAAGTGCCAGAAGTTCGAATTTACGCTCTGTCTCTGCAAAATAGATATATAGAGGTATGAGGAACAGGGTGTAAAGTTCACCATACTCTATAAAAAAGGGAAGATCCTCCGACCAGACTGGTGTTGTGTCTGGCGGGCAACTGCCCAACGATTGATGTTGGGAAATTGTATCTATGTTAATTGCGCGGTAAACTCTGCTTGCGAGATGCAGGATTTGCGTGACGTCAATATGACGCGTTGTTCGCATGTGGCGTTGTAGATACCGCTACAGATACTTACTGCTCTGTCTTTCTCGGATTGGAGGAAACCAGATGTTTCATGATGGAAATAAGTTCTCAATGAACAAGGTGGTTCTATTATCAGTAACACTGATACCTGCATCATCTTTCTCCTACCAACCCTAACCCCAATTCCTTTAAAACGGTGCAACTTATCAATTTCTTCCATTCATCTCTAAATCATCTGTCATCTCTGTATTAACCGTCTTTTTAGCCAAAGAAATGATGATACTTCGAAACGAAGACTTCCAAGAACCAAACACTCTTCTCAAATATGTCAAGTGCAAGTTCTCCGTATTACGCACTTAGGTGGCGCAGTTGAGGCGTATGCGCATCTCGTTAGCGCCACTCTACGCCTTTACAAACAAGTTTCATATGTGAATGTTTGCTTAGTTCCCTGAGATTCAAATCAACTTATCTACTCTTCACGTGACCATAGGGCTGGCCTGTTTCTTGGCCAAAGAATTAGCATTGCCATTCAACTTGGCAATGCTGTCAGCCTTTTGGGCACTGTTCCTGTTGACAGCGATGCGGACGAATTTTTTGATGCCCTATGATTATTTTACTTATTTTTTCACATGTACCTACATATCATTATTTTAAATGTTAGCTTCTATAATGTAAATATTGTCAATAATTAACTAAAAGATTTTTGCCTACTGACTACATGAACATGCCTTGATATGTCTTCTTTAAAGCCGAAAACGTTGATTTATATGAAAATAATATAATTAGAGTTGTTCCTCACAAACATCATAATCTATACAAATAAATAAAATTGAAGTGTCTGTTTGTAATGTCAAAATAACAGCTTTTTACGAAATACATATCATAGTAGTGTATACGGTATTTATAAAAAATAAATATTTTCTATTTGTTCTGGCTAAACTCCGAAAGGGCTGGACGGATGTTGACGGGACTTTCACTGGCAGATAGCCGATGTTATAAGAAGTAACTTCGACTATTTATTTTAGAAGAAGAATACCTAAGGGTTTGGCGTAAAAACAATAAAACTCATCCGACATGCACGCGAACGAAGGCCCGAGCACAGCTAGTGGCATATATAGTGAGCATAATTTGGCATTATCGTCAGCCTATTAAGTAGCAGATTACTGCTGGACAAATCCCTTGACCCTCTGGCTACACTCATTTAGCTGCATATCTAATTTCAACCGCTTTCTTTCTTACTTAAAACATAATTTCCGCTCTATTCTGAACAAATTTCGCCGTGAAAACTTCGGTGAAGTGAGTTTGAACTGTCAATCACTAGCATAGGGTGGAATGACAGCTCACTTCACCTAAGTTCTCACGGTGAGATTTTCAGAGACCGACTTATTTAGCTAACCGGCACCCCAATTGCGTAACACCCTATCCATCTCAATCGAATCATTTTGAAGGATAATTGCTAATCCAGTGATTCATATATTCGAAAAAAAAATTCTACTTACCAACGTAAATAACGCAATGAATGTTGTTGAACTGTCAAAATGAAAGCCATTGCTACTGATAGCGTGTAACGCAATTACCCCGTTGCTATGATATAGCCCTACTGACAAACCTCACAATGCCATACATCAAATCCAGCGTCAGGTATTGTACCTACCTCCTTCTGCGAAGCAGTCATGCTAGCGAAGGAGGTGGCGGGATGGGCAAGGGAGAGATCCTCACGCCTCAGCCGCCGAGGGAGACGCTCCGGGCGTCGGGAGCCGCGTGACGACTCCCGGCCACCGTAGGCGCGGGCCTGCGGGCGGAGAGCAATGGGTAGCTCTCCGTCCGATCAGGACCAGGCCCGTGCCGGACGGCGCGTATGTGTTCCACGTGCGCCTCAAAGAGATGTCAGCATAGTTGACGGGGCCCGACAGGGCCGAAGCCTGCCGGGGTAGCGGGATCGTCCGAAAGGGTTACCGCTGCCCTGGTACATAAAGGGCTAAGGAAGGAACACGGGTGGGTTTTAGTCAGTAAGAGTCTGACACTCCCTTCTGCTCCACCCAGAGCGGGAGGGGTCATTTGATGATTTCCCATCCTGAAAAAAAAAAAAAAGGTATTGTACCTGGCATATGCTGAGCTGGACTCCCATTTGGTGCAACCATGAGACACACAGCGCCCAGTAGTGATCGACCGTTATAGACTACCGTTATTTACTTGTACGGGGGGGGTGTCTATGGGTCAATTTAGCTTTTTAATCTTTGTTTTTTTTTTTTACTTGTTTTGTGTCTTTTGTTGCACTAAATAAAAGTTTTATCTATCTATCTATCTAAATCATTTTTAGTCTCCCGACTGTCATCTTACGGCCTTACTCCCCCAATATATCGAGACGCATGTGTGCCTATCCACACAGTGTCGATGTGTGAAGAACCATTAGAAATAGTTGACAGTTAAAAGCCACGACTCAAGACTCGTTTGATAGGAATGTTCACGGTGGGGCTTAAACGATTCTGGCTCGAATTAGAATTACTGTTGATAATGTGACTGGACGCTTCCATAGTTTCATTGAGTTATTACAGTCGGTTAAATATCTTTAGAAGGAATTCTGTGTGAACTTCTTATTCAATAAATTGGTCGTCGAGAACGGCCGTTTCTGATCAGCTGGCTAATTTCTGCAAATCAATCTTTATTTCAGACAATGTAAAATTTAAATAGCAAGGTACAGTAGGTACAATTATTTCAGAATAATAATACAATACTAAATATAAGCATAAGCTTAATCGGGCTATATTATTACTCCTTATTTATTTATGGAAATCGTCTACTTTTGGAATGTTTGTGAATAGGTGAGCACCATGTATCTATCACATACCTAGTTAATTTATATGTCATGGTTTCTTTTATCCATTTTAATTCTTTTACCTATTGTGGTACAGTAATTTTATTTTTAGGTGCATCGTCTTCACATATAATTATATAATTAATGTATACAAAATATTGTAAAACATTTTAAAAGAGTAACGGTGGAGTTCCTTGCCCATTCTTCTCCATACGAAAACTACCTTTTGGAAGGGGCGACTAGAATCAATTTTATTTTTATTTTATTTTTGACGTTCAAAAGTGCCTTTTATGTGCCTATTTAAAATAAATGATTTGGCTTTGACTTTATAATTGTTCCCACTGCTGGTACACACGCCTCCTCTCTTCGAGAGGGAGTGGGCCGTAATCCACCACGCGGGCCAAATGCGGGTTGGTAGATATCATATGTCTTCGAATTTTTATGGCACTACTTATAACATTAATTAACAGATCATAATTTTCAAAAAAATCTGCAATACACAAATTAAGTAAATAATTTGAAGTTTTTCTGATAGTCATTATTTCTGAATTTTATCGTACTGCACAAAACAAACTAAACAAGACCACAGTTTTTCACTTATTTTACCAATAGTAACATGATTAAAAGCCAGGGATCGACAAAAAAAAACTACGCGTTCAATAGACGATGTTTCATCATTTTCTAACAAGCATTTACATCCCTATATTTTAACAAAATCGCCATTAAAGGACTTTGAACACGTATGAATCATGTAATTAAGCTTGAAACTCTTTAACCTCAAGCGTGCGGTGGGGCATAGAGAATGATAGAGCGTCATTGTGGCAAACCACATGTCTGGCGTATGGCGCAAAGACGTTGCCAGTGCCACTCCGGCGTAACAGGAAAATTGCGGGCTTTTGTGGTAACAATGGCAATTGTCTTCGATACTAATAGTATAATATACGACTAGAGGATCATTGTTTAGAAGAAAAAAAATTATATGTAAGAAAAAGTGGCTGAAGACAGACTCTTTTTTATTTCATCTTATTTTTTTAAATGACGTAAAAAAGTATTATATTATTTTCATGTTCTACAATAGTCCTGCACCAATGAGGGGTTGTCCTTGGGTGCATTTGCATAGCGCATACAGGGATAATAGTCGGTTGGTGCCTCCTCATCATTTAAAATTGTCTAAGGGGGCTCTGCGAGTTGGCTTCGGCCCCTCGTACGCCTTCCAAAGGTCCGGAACCTCACAGTCCCAAACTATGTCGAAGACAAAAAAAAATTAAAATAAATACATAAATATGCACAATATTTCGCCATGCCACGCCTTTTCGCCATGGCAGTAGGTAGAAACAGACGGTCTTATTACAAAACAATGCTTAGTAAGTCTAAAGGTGTATAAACCGTAGAAACGAAAACAAGAAGAAGGTATAAACTACAGAACGCCACGCCAGATAGCTACTTAATCCTTTCGCATCTTCCACGTTCTTTCATATAATTTATGAAAGCCATCGCCAATTTATTCCTTTAATTAATGAAAACCCCACAATCTTCAACACTTCATATCTATTCTATTCTGTGTTCGAGGGTGACAGTGAGTTCCTACTCTCAACTTCGTTCGAGTGAGCAGCATCATGCAATTCAACAGAGCATGGTGACGCCTCAGCGGTCCTGCTAGCCCGTGAAAGATGACCGCATGGTAGGAAAGAAGAATCATCTCCCCTCTTACTGTTAGTATCTTCACCTTTACCTAAGACAAAAAAACGGTGAAGGAAGACATCGTGAGAAAACCGGCATGTCTTAGAACCAAAAATTCGAAGAAATGTGACATCTACCAACCCGCACTGGGCCCGCGTGGTAGATTATAGCCCACTCGCTCTCGAAGAGTGGAAGCCTGTGTCCCAGCAGTGGGAACAATACAGGCTGATTATGATGGTGATATGATAGGACTTTTACCTACCCTGCCGAAGTAAGTTTTACTATGTAGAGCCTCCTAGAGACGATCACGGATGACTTTACAATGGACAATGATGATGGACAGCGACCGTCTCTCCTGCTCCTGTTACTATCGGAAGTTTAAGGCAGCCTTTCCACCAGAAATGAGCTAAACTGATAGCGTAACTTGGCTTAGCTTTGGTGGAAAAGGGTTCAACGAAGCTAAGTTTTTTGTATACGTGCAAAGCGCATCATCGTGGCACATCTTACCCGCTCCGCTACACCAGTTAGCTCTGGAGTAAATAGACACAAAGTTCCGTAGCTTAGCTACAACGCACACATTAGGTGGGAAGGTAACCTTACCTACCCCGCTGAAGTAAAGTAATGCTATGTTAAGGGGGATGCTCTAAGGTAGCTCGCGAAATTCAAATTTTCTTACGATTTTCTGTCAGGTTCACCTTATGGTGATCAAAATACGACTCGCGACCGTAACAAATATGTTTTTACAGAAAAACATATGTTTATACAGAGATCATTAAAATCATCAATACCTACAACTCTCTAAGTTAGAAATGGCTTCAAATGTCAAGATTTCGTGATATAGAATGACAGGTAGTTCACAGAATCATGACAATAGGGAATATGAACTTAGAAAGTTTTGATGATGATTTTAACTATAATTATTTTAATTATTAACATAAACATTGTTAAATTAATTTAACCTACTTTAAAACATAAGAAAATTTAAAAGTTTTTCGCGCTTTCGCCTTAAGTTAAGTCCATGAGAGACGGCCACAGACCGGCGCAGGCGCAGTGCGTGCATGACGTTTCAATGGACAACCATGATGGATGGCGACCCCTGTCTCCGACACGCCATTGTTTTGTACATATCACGGGCGGCGCATTTCATACGCGAGAAGCGTCATATTTATTTCGTTTTTTTAATAAAATTACACTCAAATTACATCCGAAATCCTAGAAATAATACACGTTGGTATCCTTTAAAACATCGCGTTTTCTTACCATTTTGTGCCAGGCGTCATTTTTCCCGCTGAAATGTTGTGGTTGTACCTTGACTAAAGGGTCCTTTGCGGATTAAACAGACACCACACATATCATTTCTGTGGGGTAATTGCGAAACACACTGTCAGTAGCAATGGCTTTCATTTTGACAGTTCAACAACATTCATTGCGTTATTTACGTTGTTGAGCAGACACATTTTTTGAACATATGAAGCAATCGATTTGCAATATCTTTCAAAATGATTCAGATTGAGATTGATAGAATGTTACGCAAGTAGTAAGCTGATTTTAGAAACTTCTAATACTATCATTTGTGTCAATAAATCTGTTTATTCAAGCGTATGATCCACTTCACTCTCTCTGGGAACTAGGGATGCCTTCCTCCCAAGTTCCTTACCTAACTTCCCAGACCATACTAACACTCTGCTGAGCAAAGGTATTTGTCAATTCTTACATTTTGCGGCGCTCTTGTGGTCCAACCTTCCATAAAACAGTCATGTTCATCTCGGCATCTTCATCTGGCGCAACCTCGATCTCGCATTCTTCACTTGGTTTTACCTTATTCTATATATGTATTCTCTACGTCAACGTCTTCAGAAGGTAAAGTAATTTAATTCTAAATGTCTGAGCTTTTTTTTTTTTTTCAATATCTTGTATTCGCCCGTAAAAAGTTTACGATCGGATCAATCTTATGCGTTGGTCGTAAAAGATTTAAGTAGAAAATTACTCCATTACAAGGTATCCCTCAGCCAGAAGCAGAAAAAATATCACAATATTAGACTGCTGATGCTGGTTTACGTACTTGGAATTCGGGAAATATTAAAAATGAACAATACTTTAGCTTCCAATGTTCGTACTTTGACTACAATTCATATCTTTGAAATTATGATATCAAAGTTTTTTGTTTATCTCCAACCATTTCAACAAAGTTTACACAAAATATAATAGTTTCGATCAAAGATTCAATGTAAATAGGATCCCTATCATTGCCACTACAGAGTTATGAGGAACAGGGTGTAAAGCTCACTCATTCTCTACAGAAAAGGGAGGATCCTCCGACCAGATGGGTGTTGTGTCTGGTGGGCTTACTGCCCGACGATTGTCGTAGGGATGTTGCATTATTTTAGTTGCGTGGTAAACTCTGGTTGCGCGATGTATGATTTTGCATGACTTTAGTATGAAGCGTAGTTTGCATGTAGCGATATCGATGCTGCCACCTCATCATTGTCCCCGCTCTCACCTCCACCAACTACAACAGTAGTATGAGAAACACGCATAAACCTAATTTCAATTCAAATCCTAAATCTACCCATTACAATAAAACTTCTAAACACTATAAACCACAATCGGCCATTCTCTCACCGTAGGCCACATAGCTATTACAGTAATAACTCTTGTACAATGGCGATAGCCGCGATTGTGTGTGCGCCCGCGCCGGTGAAAGCGACGCGCTACATCAATGCGGGACCGTCTGATGATCACTGTTAGTCATTATTTCGTTCTGGTCTCGAGATATCAATGATTTGTCTGACAGATATGGCGAGTTTGAGAAATAATGAGGTTGTTCGCAGGATTTGAAATGTTTATTGTAATTTGATGGCGATGAGGCGTTGTTGTAAAAGAATATGCAGGCGACTCTATAGGGGATAATCGTATATTCCTGATGTGCAAATGCTGTGCTGTTCCGCATACGATTGAACACTAGGCAGAATGCCCTGCGTGCCCTAATACTCGTACCTGTAAGTTTTAGGAGTTAATGGAAGCTACTGGTAATGCTAAACTCCAACAGACTTATTATATTATTTCTGGGATGACACAACTTAGAATGCTATCGACTCGCTAGGAAGAAGAAGATATTTGCAAGGAAAAAGAATTCAATATTATAAAGTTAGTTTATTTCTGTCACAAAATAAACTCTTTATCTATACCAATTTTTGGTTTAAACTTTCATTTTACAGCAAACCCATTTTGATTTTTATCCTTTTCGTGGTCATCCGTGCTCTTGATCTTCGTACTTAAGTAATTGGTGAGCGAAATTCAATGAACACCCAAGATTAGATAAGGTTTGATCAGATTTCTCTATTAGCTTCTATCTTACCTATCGATTTATTGATTTCTCTGTATGGTCATTCGTCTGCGTATTCTACGCAGGTGAAGGATTTAAGAAATCTTCCGAAATAAAGCTACTTATGTCCTTTGCATGGTTTCTTTTACCAAACTATACTGTCCTACTGTCTCAGAAAGATCTCCACCTTTGAGTTCCACATGTCTTCCTCCATTACCTTCTCTAGCCATTCCGTGGAGAATGAATACAAATCGTCCCACCAACGTTTCCTGGGCCTGCCTCGATGACGAAGCCCGTGGCGAAATCTACACGCAGTGGGTCGATATATATAGC
This sequence comes from Apamea epomidion, assembly GCA_947507525.1. NCBI lineage: Eukaryota > Metazoa > Arthropoda > Insecta > Lepidoptera > Noctuidae > Apamea > Apamea epomidion. The sequence continues at coordinate 7,123,577 of OX382234.1, forward strand.
ACTGCGTATAGTGCGTATAGCCCTCGCTTTCTACCTTTTCAAAATTACTGAAGCAATTTAATTCAGAAAATGAGATGAGAGAAAACTGATGAACATTAATTAATTTATTATAATAATTAGACAGAGAAGCAAATTTAAATATGTGAATGGCTAGAAGACATGCTTACAGGATTTACGTAGAGCAAACATTGCGTGGCAACCGAGGGAGTGTAATTGAAGTATGCATGAAGCATGGGAGGGGGTGCCCATCCCGCTCGGCCTCGCTCTATGTACATCACAACACCCTGTATCTTGTCGTTTTGTTAGTTCCGTAATATGTCCACGTATTGGGTTCTTGGTGTTCAAATCTTGATTTTAAATGCTCCGTTCGATCCGAAACTCGCAATGTTTTCTGAGTCTGTTTTTTTTTTTAATAATCTGAGTCTTCAGCTTTCGACCTCCGAATTCTTATGTTCAAACCTAGCCTAGACAAAAAAAAAATTAAACTAGATGTTGACTGCGACTTTGTTCCCGTTCGCAATCGAATGTATGATATTTATAATCAATAGAACATCGTCCTTCCAAGTTCCACAGGAAACCTGGATGACCTAGAAGTCTGCATAAATCTCCGCCAACAAGTATAACGAAATAAGCCAAAAAATTTCGAATTTTTTACTGGGCCATTTCCGTATACGAGAACTGTCTCTTATATCGCGCTTACTTTACCCGTTGCACTTACCCACCGAAAGATATCCACTAAAATTATAACCACTCACTCAAATAACTTCGCGAGGCAATCCATCGGAACCATGCTGAGCACTACAGATAACCGGGGGTGGATGCGGCGAGCGATGTTTTCAATTTCCGGCCCCACACCCCCGCCTGGGGGTAATTTTATTAAAAACCCGCCGCTTCGGCCTCTGAATATTTATCTCTTCATGCATGCTGATACGTGTGGGGAATGCTAAAAGGGTTGCAGTTTGTTTTATAACTTTTATAAAACCATGAGAATGGAATGTGGTGATTTTGTAAGTGTTACAAATTGGTGCAAACTTAAAAGATAAGTCTTGGAAGAAGTGTGGGCTACAGACATACAGGGTGGCAGGGATGCTCAAACTACAGCGGTGTAGCCATGGATTCTGTACATGATTTTTGTGCTGAATTCATGGTTACAGTTTGTGTGTCGTTGTCCCCTGCCACTCTGTATAAGTGATAAGTTCCTTCGATTCTAGTTTCTACAAACGTATTTATACGATACGATTCTAGTATTCCCATAAAGCTACATGATAATTTTTTCAACCATGAAAACATTTCTAAGCATCTTCATTAGCCCGATCAATGTCGGTAGAGGTTTCGAACATCTACCCTTTCTCCAATATCTAAATTCTATATCCCTATGATAAACCCCACTAGGAATTTCTCCTGAGTCATCTACAAACTACATTTACAAAGATTATACAAACATCCAATCTGGTTAATTAACCCGGATCACTGAGTCAAATTATCCACGACACGACGCCAAACCTACTAATCATGGATGTTATACCTAGCTATTACTAATATATTAAACAACCTTTGTACAGTGCCATTTGTAATAAATTATAATCAAACGATTATCTTCCTTTCTCCTTACTTGTCAAAATAACTGGCATTTATTGATTTCGGTTCTAATCTATGAAGCTTTAACTGTCACTGTCTGTGAATAAAATGGCGACCTATAGTTAAATCGCGACGTTTGTTCGTTAATCTTGTGATTGAGTGCGGAATTATTTCGAGACGGGAAACAATAAGGTGAGAAGCTAATTCATTTACATGCTGTTTATCATAATGACTCTTATGGCCTTTCTCGTATTGTGTACCAAGTTTCGTCCATCACCTTCCAAAGTCAGTGTCTTCAAGATGCTTTGTTTTCCATTTCCCGGTGCCTATTTTTGTTCTGATCCACCTCAAGGAGTCTGATTAGACTTCGGAGAATTAATTTCTGATATGACAGTTAATATACCAAATATGAAAATATACTGTTTAAAATCCTGGCAAACTTAAGTGCAGGAAAGATTGCTTCTGCATTTCAAAAGCTTACGACGCGCTATAAACGCCGCTTGATTGAGATATTTCTTATATCATTGCGAGATATCTACTTATAAGTATCTATACCCTCAAATACTAAGTTCAGCTTGAACTTACCTAGTCGGCAAAAGAGTGCATCATTGTACTGAACTATTTATAAGGATATCTCCTCTACCGATTGGTGGACTCAAAACCCACCATCGTCATTTAATATAACCTATATCAACATTTGCCTGCGGTTTCATTATTGCCTTTAACAAAACATCATTATTAAGACTTCCTGATCACCAGAAACGCAGAAAACAGTACCAACACTCTTATTTCTTATCCTATTTATTTCCCTCGAACAAAGAAAGACCCAAGCTACAACTAACTTGAATGAAATTGCGAATCTTTCGAAAAGATACACGACTTTTGGAGATAAAAGTATGTATATAAGCCCAAGTATTTCCAATTCTTTGTAAGTGCCTCCTGAGATCCTTCCGTCTTTATAGGAGTTTCGCGTTTTCCTTTTAATTTGAATAAGAATTGACATATCATCATTTTGTTAAGGCTTCCTGCGCCGTATGCTTGAATTATTCAAACTCGTTGGCTTACTTCGAGCAGAGTATTGAATACAATTCTATAATAAATATAATTTTCTTTGCTTTAATATCTCGTTAGTAAAAAATTATTACATTTTTTATCTTTCCTTAAAAATTATAAGCATTTAATTAATTTAACGTTGCGATTTGCAGCTCAACATTAAAATGAAAGTTTTCTGTTCTCTATCAGTTTTTACAATCTGCTTTGATGTCCCGAAAGTATGCTAACTAAACCAAAACCATCTTTCAAAAAGAGCATAATTCCATAGAAGCAAAATTCAAAGCCATTGTTTTAAAAATACCACGTTTCTTGCTATAATTATCAAACAACTCGATCCTTTGTGAGCCCAGAGCCACATGCGAAGCCGAAACTTCGCAAATTTGCACAGACGTGGCAAAAACATCGTCGGTTCCCAGAACGCCTATTGTCGGGACGTCATTACAACGCGCAATTTTGTCAGATCTCACATCCCCTTTATGTAAGCCAGGGTTATTACAAAACAACGCCATCACATTAAAAAATCAACCCTAGTTCTTTATCACAAGACTGCATTTTGCTTGTGTCCTTTTGTAATGCAGGGATCAATGGGATACCCCAGTTATTTCGCTCCGGGTGTCTCAGCTCCAATTTCAACTACGACAGCGCTGTATCGCTTCTATTGTGCGTTGTGTTCTGAACGCCTCTTATCTGTGCAGCGCTTTTCGCTTTCGATAGTTTCAATAGAAAGGTGTTCGGGATTTTTCAGTTTCATTGTCGCGAGAACATTTCGGTTTACCCCGAAATTGAAATCCCGACTATTAGGTATTTACAATGGCACCTTTTGTTTTTTTTCCGGTTTTTGTCGGAGCATATATTTTTTGTGTAAACCGGTTTGGTGAAGGACCATAAAGAATTTATTTATGACGGTAAAAAGTAAAGGCGTGTCATTATGTTATGATTAGTTGGTACCGGTAGATAATTACAGTTGATGAGATAATGTTTTTTGGTCTTTGTTTCTTTCCAGTATTGTTTTTTTCTTTTTGTTATGCAAATATTGTAATAGGCTTTGGAGGACTATTGTTTTTTGCTGGTGGGTTACATACATAAATATTTTTTTTGTAGGGAGGGGAGGCCTTTGCCAAGCAGGCGGACATTACTGGCTAGTAATAAAAAAATAAACAAATAGACAGCCGTTGACCGTTCGTTAGAAGTGTTTATTAAAATAGTATTGAACAATTAAGTTTTAACTTTTCTACTTACATAAATGAACCCATGGGTTATCATAATTTTTTTTTTCATGGTCCTGCCCTTATTCCAATGTATTTGTGCTCGGCGTTACATGTCTTTTTCTTCCATAGTTATCTATTACTTAGTCGTCATGTCCGTGGTCAACCCCTTTCTAGCCATAAATGATAAAATAAAATAAAAACTTTATTCAATTCAGAAAAAAAGCACGGTACTTACATATAAAAAAAATGTGCGAATATCTTGGCTTCGCTTTAGTAGTTTCAACACCCATGTCACCATGAATCCTACTAATATTATAAACGTGAAAGTTTGTATGGATGGATGGATGTCTGTTACTCTTTCACGCCAGAAAGGTGCTCGGTTTTTACAAATTCCCTGGATCCCACACTAGGATTCCCTGTATCGTGGGGTCCAGTCTCTTCCCAAATAAGGCACACATTTGAAGTTATGTAAAAATACAAATTAAGAACCTGAGTACAGTATATAAAAAAATATTTATACATGATAAATATATAAATGATTTTATTTTGTAAGTAGGTTTGTGCAAAGACTTTTACACGACATCATATTTTAAAACTAGATGAGTTCGCCGTTTTCTATCTGACTAGTCTGAGAAGAAAGGCCGAAACAAACTCAGAGGTCACAGTCTCTTTTAAAGTCCAGACATAATCTTGGTCAGATCATAATTATGAAGACCATATCATCTTTCATATATTCATCATCATCATCTATCATTATATGAACGTATAAGATAGTCAGAAACATTTCACTTCTTAGCATAATCAGGCTATAATGTTCCCATTGCTGGGACACAGGCCTCCACTCTTCGAGAGGGAGTGGGCTATGGTATACCTACTACCACGCGGGCTCAGTGTCCTTCGAACTGTCTTGTTTCTCAACCTACCTGGTGCGTAATGGCCTTCGCCATCATCACCAGAAGTCTTCGCTTTATCAGTTTATCTTCCTCATATTTACTTCCACCTGCTCTACCTTTCATACAATACCTACGTATTTAATGTACCTATGAAGTTTGAATTAAAAAAGTATTACTTCAAACTTCATACATAAGTAAAAAAAAAATTATGAAGTTTTTTATGACACACCAAGTCATAAAAAAGCTTCATACACACATTCCGTATAACGCAATCATTGTACATCAATTCCATTATAAGATTGCCTCAATTTCATTTTTATTACTTCGTTCAAAAGCAGTCGTTACGAATTTTCTAAGCGATTAATTCGTCGGCGGTCGGGCAACATCGGGAAGGTTCGATAACGATCTCAACCTGCCCACGCGCACATTTGATACCCTCCTAAACTAATGTTAGAGGCATATGTATTAAAATTTGTTCGAGGATTTAAATTAAGCAGGTTTTTGTCGTTTGGATTATAATCAACGAATTTGATTGCTTATCGGAGCGTACGTAAAATCGTTAAAAAAGTGTGATTGAAGCTTCCTGTATACACAACTGCTAGGTACAAAAAGTTGTAGGTACACTCATTTACTTAATCATGTTGCGTTATCACCATTTTTCTGATCATTGTATGACTTTTTTCCAAGCTACCTCACAGTTAAATTCAACTAAAATCAGTAGGTAAATTCACTTTTTAGTTGTACCTACCCCACACAAATTCATATATACTTGCAAGATTAGAGGTACCCTAATAACAACTTTGACAGAAATAAGGGTGTACCGTGGTATACTGAACACATCTGCGTACCCCTTTAGAGGATACAGGTGTGATGTTATGTTGTGTGATTGCGTAAACAATGCATACATATGCGATAGCAACAATCGCGGTTGATTTGCTGGGATTTATTGAAGAGTTCCGTTGTCTGTCTCCGAAACTCATCATCAGATCTTTACGAAATTTAAATGAGTCCATTTCGGAGTAAACCTCTTTCCAACAAAAAAAAAGAGTTTTGCATATCCGTTTATATTATGACGGAGTTATGCCCGAACATACATAAAAAAAAATATAAACATCCGAATTGAGAACCTCCTCCTTTTTTTAAAGTCGGTTAAAAAAGAAGAGTGACTCACTTCCTTTAATATTATTAATAGTGACGATAATATTTACGTGTGATCCTAAGTTAAAAAAAAAAATCCAGACCCGCATTGGTGGGTATAGTGCCTACTTTTAACTGACTAGCTTTACCCGCGACTTCGTCCGTTTAAAATGTCCTGTTTTAACATAAAATATTATTGCACACAGCAATTGTATAGCTCTAACAGTGCAAGTTTCTTTTTTATCGAAATTTTCCATAGCTTATCCACCTTTTACAAACATTTCAAGTTGACCTGTTCAAAATATTATTTTAATTTTAGAGTAGTTTAGATGATGCTATCAAAGAAAACTGCAGCTTTATCAAAGCAATGCTACAGCTTTCTTTTCCCGTAGTTGGATCTTTGGCGTGAACCGAACCACCGTGCACCATAAACATCATTCTAAGTACCTACTTAGAACATCTTCGTCAGTCACACGCGGCAAGGGACCATCTTACTTCATAGCGAATTTCCTTCAAAGTTCAAGTCAATACCTATACATTTTGCCATCAACAATCAAGCCCTCAAAACAAAAGAAAAATTCGAGCAGATGCAAATGTTGCCCCGATGAATAACCCAAGCCGTTGGTTATAGGTAGGTTGACCAACCAATGCGAGCAAACTACATCTAGGTAGGTATACCCTTCGTCACCGCACAGTTCCGGGAAGTTGACTCATTCGACTTAGTATCGGAGTAAGTTTGACGTTTCCTACGAAAACTGCTCATCATCTCCCTAGCCTTTTCTTAACTATATTGGGGTCTGCTTCCAGTCTATCCGGATACAGCTGAGTACCGGTATTTTACGTGGAGCGAACGTCCAGTTATTGGGTAACGCGGCACCCCTTGGTAAGACTTGTTATCAGACTTTCGGGCTTCTGACTACCCGTAACGACTGTCTAAGATCTACACATGACAGCCAGCAGAGCCAGTAGCAACGGTTTAAAACATTATTTCCGAGGAGCGCGGAAGACTGCTGTGGACGGAAATTATAAATCGGCGCCAGAGTTTCAGACCGTGTACCACCTAGAGCAGTCATCAGCAGTGTAACCGCAGCTGCCGCGAAAGCAAACCGCATTGTGAAAACCAAAATAGTTAATTTTTGCCTAGATTTCTCCATTGTTTTAAAAGTACTAGACTCAGCCGAAACAGCAGGAGGGAGAAATTTACGTTGATATAGTCCCATAATTTTATGTTATCTTTTGCTATCAATATGTTGATAGCAAAAGCAGCGTTGATTTTGTAGCTTGTACCATGAGTACGAGAACCTTTCTTATACCTGATAAAGTGGGGCTACCTTGACGGAACGGCAGTAGGGTGTAATTGTGGAGCTATGTCACAAACCATGCTCCACCTCCTATCCTGCCCTCTGTGTCCCAAAACATGCACTCAAAGTGACCTCTGCGCTGCCACTGACAACGACGTGAAAGTGGCAGTTTTGGGAAAACAAGATTTACAATACAGTCGTGCCAGCGACACGAAAAAGAAGAAGATTCTAAGAGATGCTCTAAACTATGAAATACAGCCCGATTCAAACTTTATGGCGGCTAACAACTTGAGGCGAGTCGCTGCGCAGTAACAAATTCACCTGTCAGTGGGGATGACGGGTGAGGTGAGGGGTGAGGCCATAAAGTTTAAATCGAGCTTTACTAAGTTCTCACATCTGATATCATCCAACATAATTACCTACCCAGGCTTTACTAAGGGATCTCGCGCACTACACAGCCATGATCACGGCCAGTGGCCACACAGACCCGTTAAACACTAGCAATGAATACATAGAAACTGAGAAAACGAATGCGCATCGCGCACTTGGCTGCAACGACGAATAGCTAACACGACCGGCCGTCCGACCAGTTATGGCCAAACTTTACTAAGAACGGCCGCATCCTTCAGCATGCACGTGGTGGGCGAAGTCCCTAACGCGCACAAATCTATAGCAATTTGGTGTTGTACAGGCGGCACGGCGATCGCTGGTCATTAAGGGGTCCACAAGAATGACGTTCTATTTAAAAATCCTTTTCTTCCCTTATAGAACTCAGAGGACACATCATTTTCTTCTCTCGTAGGTAAGCTCGTAGTCTATTTAGTATCAAGCGAGCGCCCGAGGCAAGTAATTCGTGGCAATGGTAGGTATACAGCTTTATGCAACACACGGAAAAATCCTCTAAGGCTTTGCAGTCAGCTAAAGTATTTGCTGTATAGTGCATTTTCCTCTGCAAATTTTGATTATACACTTAAAGCTAAGGCGAATAGGTACAAATACCGCGCGACACACTGCATGTGTCATACAAATGATACAACTCCGATGACGATTACACGGCCCGTCTCGCGCGGGAATCAAGTTTATCTGATCATAGCTTAGTGCTCATAAACACGAGGACCACGCGTCAACGGCAGAATACTCAAATACACTAGCACCACGTTGGCGACGGCAGCGTCGGCGGTTGTCGACGGTTGCAGTTGCCTCTACCGTTGACGCGTGTCGCTTGCGTGTATCCACACTTACTTAGCGGTATTATTACATACCTACAAGGCTAGCTCATCAATGTATAGTTTTACCCGTATAACAAGATAACTAGCTGACGTGACAAGACTTGTCGGATGATTATGTTCTTTTTTTTTTAACGAAGGTATTGATGGCAGTCGGGGGTTGCGGAAGGATCGTACGTTCCCGCGACCACCGGCGTAGGTGTGAGATGGAACACTGGGGTGTCTTTTTAGTCAGTAAGAGTCTGACAGATCCCGCCGCCCGCCGCCACGAAATGTATCGATGGCAAAAAGTTCAAACATCGGCCCAAAATTCAGCTGCGCGAACTCCTGACGCAGACATAAGATCATCAAGTGCACAGGAGACAGGGCATGCGGCGCAGGATGGAAGGTGTGCCATCATGCTTGTGGGGAGGTGCCGCATTCGCATTGAGATCTGAGCCGTCCGTGAATCTGTGGAGATTGCCTTTGCTACTGCCGACTTGAGTGTTTGAAGTCTATTTAGAGATTTCCAAATCGGCCACGGTAATGCGTGCCCAGGCGGAAGGCTCTCAGATGGTTCGATAAAATTGTTTATATAGCTCCCGCCATAGATTACATCTTACTGTGAACGCATTACTATTGGCTGGATTCGCTGGACCCACGCACCCAGGAGAGTAAACGCACAAATCTTCATAAGAAATCGGTGAGGTATCTAAGTATTGATTGATTTAAACAGACCAGGAAAGCGGCGGCCACGCAGAAAGGCATGAGGAAGAAATAAATAAAGTCATATATTTATTAAACTTATTATATGCTAGAAGACCGTCGGCGCCGCTATACAAATAAACCGTGTCTCCAGAGAGACGTCGCGACGGTCACGCGATGTCGCGCGATATGTAGGTATTTGTTAAACCATGCCAGGTTTCGCGGGAAATAAATGAATTTTGGTATTCCAAACACCTAAGGCGCCATTTCCACGAGCGATAGAATCGCTGCGATAGTCTCGCCGTGCCATCAAATTCAATAGAAACTCTATAAATCAATCTCCACACGGTGATATCATCGCGACGATAATTTGATGGCACCGCATAACTATCGCCGCGATTTTCTCGCCCGTGGTGATGGCGCCTTAGGAGTTGACCTATGAAGATTGTGCACCGCTGCGGTCGCAGACACCGAGAAACGATAATATTTCGGTGTGTTTCAGTAGTGACGGGGCGATTGTGTGTCCCAGCCACACCACACCTCAGAGAAAAGAATAGCTACCTACTTCATTACTGTGGTCCACACTGTTAAGTTAACCGCGATAGATCTCGATACATCTGAGGACCAATTTTCGTCATTTTATGAACGTTCACAGTCTGATCTCAGTCGCAATCTGTCAAAAATACCTCTAATTTCCCTACAGTTTTGACAAGTTTTTTACTTTGATTGTCACTGAGATGAGATTGTGACTACTAGATTATTGGCCTTTAGAAGTCAGAACATTCTAAGTATCGGGTCTCGGGTGTGCATTTCAAGCTAAACCCGTAATGACGGCGCTCGCGCGGTTGACTGACGTTTGGTGGACGCCCGGACATAGATACTTACTAAGTAGTGAACAGTGATTTTACAATTTAACTGCCGCTTGATTAGACTACTTTGTGGGAGAAAAGTTGAAACACAGACTTTGATATCTTACTGAAGGAAAAGACATGCTTTTCTTCTCTCTCTCTCTTTACTTGACCATGGTCTTCCGTCACTCTTTTCGTTGTCGTATCTTTGCCTGAGTTTGCCGCGATGGCGTTGGATATTTTGTAGAACCCACACATTGCCGCCTGTGTGTGATTCATACTTTCTTGAAGCTGTCGACCAACCTACCGCTAGCCTCTTTTAACGTTAACAGAGGATCATCCAACTCTCTTACATTTTGCATAAACCATCGCACACTGCAGGCGGGCCGTATTGGGCTTTTTTGCTTGAAAAGCGATGCGGCTACGGCCTGATGTATCTGTGCATAATCAGCCTATAATTTTCCCACTGCTGGGACATAGGCCTCATCTCTTCGAGAGGGAGTGGGCCTAATCCACCACGCGGGCCGAGTGCGGGTTGATAGATATACGAATGTTTGGTTCTAGGACACGCCGCGCCGGTTGTCTCGCGATGTTTTTCTTCATACCATTGCATTCTCTTCGGCGCGCCGGGATGACGGCACAGCGATAATGCCGCTGTATTATGCGCTAGCCCTTAATCATTTCTTCGGCTAATCCTGAATAAGGTAGCCGTTATAGCAAGCTTTGATATGTAAAATCAGAAATGAAATTATGCGCAAAAGAACCGGAGTTACCTACAGAGCTTGCAGAGTCAGCAAGCTATAGTGGCAGTGGGCTGGCTATGTCTGTCGAAGGACCGATGGCCGTTTGAGCAGATGAGTCCGGGACTGGAGACCGCGTGTCGGCAAGCGTTGTGTGGCACACACCCAGCTAGATGCACAGAAAAAGATGGCTGGGACAGACTGGATACGGAAGGCGGACGACAAGGTGTTGTGCCACAGCCTGGGAGAGGCCTATGTCCAGCAGTGGACTGCGATGGGCTGAGCTGATAATATGATATCACACATTGGCAAGCACATATACCTAAGCATAAATACCACACCATACTTTTTCTATGAAACAACGTGTAGTGACCAAGATGTTGCGATGTTCTGGCTTTGAGCCATTGCGTGCTGATTCATGATAATATCATTCAGCAACCGTTTGTGACATGACATCATGCATGCATCATCACCTTGGGATGTTGAAATTTTAAGAATGGCTTGGTGTAGCTTGCGGGCCGGACATTATTTTAATCTTCGATGCTTAGTACCTACTTACTTACTTAGTTTTATTTATACGATATTGCCGTCATAGCAATGGGAGCTCATTGTCATTAGGTAACTGATATTGCAACCGCTGTTTGCAATCATCGAAATCAAGGAATTCTAGTGGTCGATAGGTTTACCTGCCTTCACAGAGTAACGATTTATCGCCAACTTTATTTGAACGAATTTCTCTGTCATTGCTTGTTACGAAGATTCTTGCGTAAACAATCCATCATTAGCTCTATCGATACTTAATTCAAAAACATCATTAGAAATGTTGTCAACTCTATCAGTTCTACAAAAACAGACCATTAAAACCGCGGTCCATGCATCAAACGTGACAGTTTTAAAAATAAAACGCGCTATCTAGCGGACGTGTCGACGACGCGGCGCAAGCTGTGTCTATTTATCGCGCCATATCTCTCCCTACAACAATACAGACAAAATAAATAAATGTGCTCGCCCGGATCCGGGGACCCTTCTCTCTCTACGCACGTAATCCATTCCAAAATGTCCGTTTATTTTTCTATGTGAGCAGCTCTCAGTAAAAAACAACGCGCCTGAATCGACCGAGCACCCGTGCGAAAGGGACAGTAACACTCGGCGGCCGAACAGCAGCGGGCGGGGCACTGCGTCGCGCTCTCCCATTGGCCCGCTACACGCAGCGCCCGCCGCCCGAGTTTGACAACCAATCGTGATACATCTTGTTTCTCACGTCCCGCGCCCCGCGAGGCCCAAAATACCGACCTTTCACGAATGCCAACCCGATTCGATACGACCGAAAATGCCTTAGTTACTTCACGCGCGCACTGTTGACTGGTCGCTTTCGCTCGTTTCCAGCGAAAATACTTACAAACTGATCTCGCCGACTCTATACGTGCGGCCGGTCTCTACGCGAAATGTGTATCGCTTCAAGTGGTGGACATCCATCAGCTGACTGACTCAGGTATTAATTATTATTTTATCTATAGATATTCCCTAACATGTAATAATAAGGGTGGTGAAATCAGAATTTCGATATCTATCGAGAATCGTGAGATAAACGAGTATTTTTGTGCCGGATGATCGAACGTAAAAGCGGTGTCCTCGTAATCAACGTAGGCCGTTCGGAGCGGCAACGTCGCGCGTAAATAATAGGGTAGGCGCTCGGTCTTTCTCTCGCAGCTGGCGCACAGCGGCAACGTCGCGCTCGCCGGCTTTATTGTGCCTCCACCGCGGCGGCCGCGTGCCGCGCTCCCGTGCCGCACACCGACACCGCTGCGGGGAATCGCCCGCCAGGCCGCCACCGACTCGAGCGAGACGCGTTCACTACGCTCTGCCAACGCAATATACCTACAATACCGACACGACAACGTACTCAATCACGATTACTTTGCATTTGCAATTAAATACTAACTTAGGGTTAATTCTAGACTTGACATACTACATAACTATTGTTTACTGCTTATATACTTAGGTATATACCATGTTATTTACTTTTTATGTACTATATAGATATGTATTCATACATACCTAAACAGTAAAACTATTAATATCACCAATATGAGTCTACTATATTAATTACGATAGTATTTTACCGTTAGTTAATAAGTTTAAGCGCTGAAAACCCAAAACTGATGAAAATAAAACTTGTTTACAGAATATCGAGCGGGTGTTGGCGGACTGCTGGCGCACTCTGTCGGCAGGGAACGTAGTGTGGCAGGCGGGGCGCGCGGGGCAGGGGCTTCCTCCCCCTACTTCAGTTTCGGCTGTGACGTTGTGTAGAGAGGACGCGCTGCTGCGTGCCGCGAAAAAGGATCGTTCGCGCGGCAACTTTGAACAGTGACAGTGTAAAGGATTGTGTTGTGACAGAGAATGTGTATCGGATTGCAGTGCGCTACCAAACGGATGCAGTGATTTGGATCACAATACTTGGATTGCAGTGATTTTGGATTTGGATTTTTCACTTTTTTCAACAATCAAACTGGGGATGCATAAGATGGAGCTCGGTGACAGCGTGTACGCCGCTGAGCGTATCATGAAGAAGAGAATTAGAAAGGTGAGCTTTATTTCTTTACAAAACATTGCCGTAACAGATTCTAACCTTGCGAAACTTGCATGCGAGATCACATATCAGTGGCGGGTTCGATTGGTGGCTTTATTTGTAAACTGCTTGTGTCGCAACATGCGAACGCTTGATTGTTTTTGCTTGCACCGAATTTCAAAACATGCTTTTATAACTCTTTAAATATAAAATGCATCGCTGAGCATGATCGTAGTTTACGTTTTGTTTATTAATCCCAGTATTGTGATGTGACGCGGCAGCTGTTCAGAAATTATCGCAAGGGTTTTGTGTTCCTTTTCACGGGTGTTTTTCAATTCTTATTATTATGAAGAGTCCCCTTACATAAGTCTGTATAAAGACTGGGGGCCACAGTGAGAAACTGAATACTTCTTTATAAATGGTGCCCTTCTCGAGATTACATTAAGTTTTTGACAGTAAACAAGTTTGGACGAGCCGTGTGAGGGGTAACCTTGCCATATTGTAATATGCCGTTTTCATTATCTTTTTGAAGTCGTTCCCCGTTACTAACTGATCCCGATATTGATAACAATAAATTCTGCTTTTGTGTTTTGTTTTTTATTTGCTTTTTCCTAACTGCATGTTGGGGTCACTGGGGATTCATTGTCAGACGTCGATAGTATCTGTAACGGGTGTTTCGCTGATCTATTCTGTAAATATCTCACCGTGATAACTTGTGCGAAGAGAGCATGAAGTGAGTTGTCAATAGATGCTAGGGTTTGCCTAGCATCAGGTGAAATGGCAGCTCATCTCACCTAAGTTTTAACGGTGAGATTTTTCAGAATAGACCGGCTGAAATAGGTTCATTAGATGACTTTCATCTTGACATGAGACTACTGGCACTTGACACAATCACGCAGTCGCAAAGTAGTATTAAAAACATCTCGATAGAATTATATCGACTGACTGCAATGAATCCCACTATTGTTTGTAAAACAACAACAAGGCGACCAGTGAAGGTAAGTCTGCTGCGAAGACAACGAGGTATTAATAAGGTAAGTGCAGTCAGCCATGTGGAAAGACTTGCCATTACGAAATCATAGGTAAGACTGATCGCTGATAGAATAAACATTGAATGTTACGACACGATGTTGATACAGGAGTTGTTCTAACATTCCTTAGTTCTATCATCCATTGTCCAAGCACTCTTGGCACTTACTCTTCTTGAATTTCTCTTTCCTTCCATCGATGTTAACTTCATGTAAATACGCTTCCTTTGACGGTATAAGAATATTTTCTCAGTTCTCGATCTTCTGTTAATAATATAGTACGATCTAAGACATCTTTCTCTGCTTAACATTGGCGCCGATTCCCTTGTTCAAGAACTAAACTAAATTTAAGTTCAGTGCAACTTTTTCTTTCTATTTCATTGAGAAAAGGACAGAAGATAATTTTAGTTTGTGTCAAATTAGTCAGCGCCTGACGTAAATTGACGTATCTTTCGTAGCCATGTTTTTTAATCACGTCTAAATTGTATGGGGTATCTTAATTTGACAGGACTAAACTAATATTTTTTTTTTTTATTTTTTTTGTGTCTTTATGCTCTTTTCTATGGGTCACGTTTGCCGCAAATAAACGTATTTTCTTTCTTTTTTTCCTGCATTGTGTATTCTATTCACCAGTACCTGTAATATGATGTTGAGATAAATAAAGATTTATGATTATGATGATGATGCCATAAATATAATAAAATGAGACCAATACGATTTGTTGGACATCTTTGCGGGCTTTTCGATACATGGTCGCCGTTTACGAATCCAAAGTTTTGAGGTGCTTTATCTTTAACGATGGCAACATATCGCATAATGTCTTTCCCTATTTAACATAACATAACATCACGCCTGTAATTCCCGAAGGGTTAATCAGAGGTCTACCTATAGTAATATTCAAATTTGACCAGTGTTGTAGTATGATGTTTATTCTTCAGCCTTCTTTCTAGCTTCTCCTTGTCCAAGTAGTGTGTTTGTCTCGAAAACAAATATATCTTAAATACAGTATAATTATAATTTATTTTCAAAATAAATGTTTCGTTAAGATATCTTTTAAGTTACACTATTGGATTTTAAGTAACTTATTGCTTCGTAGTAGATGATATAAAGTATGGCAAATCTTTTCCATGGTCAACTAGCACATCCCATCCCCGTAAACAAGGCCCATTTTTGTTTTTTTTTTACAGTCTTCGAAAAAGCACATTGTTCATCAATATTTCCATCAATTCTGCACCGGATTTGTTTTTTTTTTAATTGTAATCTTTATCTTACCTCAGAAATGTTAATGTTTAACTTCCTAAATTACATCAATTCAACAAAACACGTTAAAGTGCAGGTTTAATTTTGGTCTTTGTGTACAGGAATTGATATCGTGTATTCGTGACCTAAACTGCAGTACACCCTCTAATTTTCGTCCTTATCGAGTCTAGTTTTATTTGACTTAAATGGAAGGTACTTATTTAGGTACACGTGTCGTGTATTTCAATTTGTGTTTGACTTTCCCGCGGTTCGTCCATTTTGAAGAAAAATTGGAAGGTGTACAGCGAGGTTAGGATCATTTTCTATTACCTAAGTCATTATCTGTTGTTTGCTAATCAGTTACCGTAAGATCAAATCTCGAAGCAGATAACACGTCTAACTATTTATAATAATTCTACTTAACACTTTAGCACAATCATCCTATATCTAATTTTCCCACTGCTGGGACTCAGGCCTCCTCTCAGGGAGAGGGAGCTTAACACTTTGATTCAAAATAAGGATCTTAATCTTTTTAAAGACAATCAATTCAATTGTTCACTTCTCACAGAAAAATTTAAACACTTCGAAAACTTAAAAGCAAAAAGGTTTTAAATAAATAATAACCTACCTCATTCGTAAGGTGTAGGAATAATATTGAGTGTTTAGAAACAGTCACTATTATTAGGTGCTATTTGCGAAGGTGAGCCTAGTCCAGTTCTCCTTAAAAATAATAAAGTCTTTAACAAAATTTCTCAGGAATTTCTTCTCAATCTCTGCTTCTCAAAATCTGGCAAAATAAATCGAGTGAAAGATTTTTGAAATCAGGTACTGAGAATTCTCGTTCATTTTAATTTTGAGCTTTACTGATATTTTCTTGTGGAAAACGCCTTTGCAAGTTTCTGATGAAAATCTACAAGTTCGTTCTGCAAGCACGTTCTAAGAAACTCCAATAACTGATTTCATATCTCAAAGAATTTCTTAGAATTGAAAGAAAATACCTACCCTTATATTATTATAATTTTAAATTATATTGAGCGCAGTACTGTGTACAATCTACCCAGCCTTATCAAGGGGTACCGTGTTACCCAGTAACTGGAATGTGGAGGTCAGATAGACAGTCGCTCCATGTTAAGTCTGGAAGCTGACCCCAACATAGTTGGGAAGAGGCAAGGCAGATTGACTGTATACAATCTAACAGTGTTTTTATTGAGATTCATGATAGAGCATCATTCTAAAATTCAGCACCCCAATTGCGTAAGACACTTTCATGATTCAAAAGATTTTAAAAGAAACACCTATTCATTGCTTATGTTTGAAAAAATCATCTGCTCGACAGTGTAAATAACGCAATGAATGTTGTTGAATTGTCAAAATGAAAGACATTGCAATTGTAAGTGTGTACGCAATCACCCCGCGGGTCTTATTTTTATGAAAGATAGTCCAATGGGGTTCAAAATAACGTCATAAGCATCGTGAATCGTCACTGTCTCTTTAAATGAAAGTTTTAAGATAGATACTAGATTATTTAGACATTCTTCAGTGACTAGATATGAGATCTTAAGTCCATGAAACACCACTGCTTACCTCTTATTCCTTAATTAGTTTTAATATTAACGGCTATTATTAAAAAAAAGGCCTATAATCGCTCTACTGCATGAAATGAATTTGTTGTTTCTGTATATAACAAAGAAAATCAAAAGTCTTATTAAAATTAGGCTGAGAATCAGCACTTTTCGAACGTCAAAATTACAAAAGACAGCCCCCAAAACGCCCGCCCTTCACATAAATAGGATAACGGAATCACTTTACACGTCATATAAAAAAAAATAAGTTAGACGTAGTCGACATTTCCTATCAGACTACCTGATAAAAAAATGGTGGAACAAACTCGGGGCTATAGGTATATAAAATCAATTGTAGAGTTCGAGCTAACAAAAGAATGTGCCCAAGGTTTACTACCTTGCAAAAGTTGCAATATCACGACACCCTCCCCCGTCCTCTTTTTATTAAGTGAAATTGGTCAGTCATCTATGTATAAGATATTTTGTACTAGCAGTGCCCCGCGGTTTTATCCGCATAAATATCAATCATGTGGGAATATCGGGATAAAACGTATCCTATGTGTTAATCCTGGTTATAAACTATATGTTTACCAAATTTCATCCACATCCGTTCTGTAGTTTTTGTGTAAAAGAGTAACAAAAATCCATTCATCCGTCCTCACAAACTTACGCGTTTATAATACTTGGAGCACCCCGCGGTTTCACCCGTATAAGTGTCGATCCCGTGGGAATATCGGGATAAAAAGTATCCTATGTGTTATTCTGATGTATAAGCTATATTACTGTAAAGTTTCATCCCGTTCATTAGTTTTTGCGTGAAAGAGTAACAAACATCTACCCTCACAAACTTTCGCGTTTATAGGATTAGTAGGATTTTGGAATTAGTATTCTCAATCTGATCTCTTTCTAAATAATCTAATGTTGAGCTAATTCACCATACATTATGAATCTATTATCTTAATAATACTGACTATTGAATAGACCCACCCACGTTGAGCTATAAATCTCAGATGGGCTTTTAACACATTACTAACGTACAGGTTCCCAATCTCATAAGCAATTAAAATATTTCTCACAGTTCAGACTTCCAAAGTTCCCAGCAAAAGTTATTTTGGCTCCTATTAACGCCTTTACCGCATCTCCTAAAATAGCACATTTGGTCCACCATACTCTACTCAGCTGTATTATGAGAATGCATATAAGCGAACCATGTTCTTCCAATAATTTACCGTTTATTCTAAATACAGACCGTTACTATAAATCACGATTCATTAGATTACAAGAAACAATCAATTAGTACGACACGACCACAATTTCACTCCATTCCATTATTTTATTATGATAGGTCTCACTCATGCCGCCAAAAGTTTCCAACGCCCGCTTGCCAGCGCCCGTGTCAATTTTAGGAAACTACTTAATATCAAAACAAATGCAAAGCAATACGAAAACTTACTCTAAAACTAACTGAATAGAGGCCAATATCGTTTACCTCTTACTCGCCTTGTTATCTGCCAGCGTGGTCTAATATAAACGAAACATATTGAAACAAGGGATTATGTGTTTTATTGCTCATACATAAAGCGTAAATTCGGTTAACTACCAGGTGTCAACATAGAAACTCCTACAGAGCTCTGTAGCCCTGGTATCTCGGACCAAACGCGCCAGTATTCGGCTTCGACCGAACAACCATCGAGTTGCGCATGCTCCCCGCCGTTTCGTTCGGCCAATCAGCGTCGAGCAATATTCCGGCCGGCAAAATGCGTAGTGTTGCAGCGATACAAATTAAACTTAAGTTTTTTTTAATAGCTGTGTCCTTTGACGGTTTAATTAAAAATTTTATCATAGCATTTCAATATTCATTCTATTTCATTGTAGAAGTTTTCAGTTTATTATCAACGCGCACATTTACTTTGGGTCTTACCCTGCACTCTGTTAGCAAAGTGTCGTACGACATAGTTCGAAGGCTATTGGATAGATGGCGCTATTTGCGTTTATTAAAATTGAAAAAATTATAAAAAAATACTAATACTTTGTCGGCTAATTTTTACGTAGATTTAGCAACCTGTAAAACTTTGAAGCCTCAGAAACGATTTCAGATTGACGTACACCCTGTTGTTTCTACAACAGAAAACGGTGATTTCCTAGTTTTGGAGCGCAAAAATATTTGAAATAAAAGCATGGGAAAAATAATTTGGGTCTGGTACCCATGCTATCGAATGTAACGGCCTTTTTTCACAAAATATACAAAAAAGCTTACAAGACGCAAAAAAATAATCCGTTATAGGGTCACGACAGTGTGGTGCCGATAATAATTTGAAACTCGTCCGCAGTGTGCACTCGGAAGCGACACAAAGCGGCCAAATTTTCTATAAATAATCGCTTCACAATGCTTCACCGTAATTTTATCCATCCCTGTATTGGAATGAAATAAAAAACGTCCCGCGGGAACAGAGTGATCTGTGGAGTTGACACGTGAACTTTATAAATTGTGTGTGAGCCTTACACAGCAAATAAACTTCGTTACCAGCCTAATTAATAATCTTGACTATGTAATTTTTTCACTATTTGTATGGTATTAATATAACTGGGATTGTCGTATGATAAAAGTGGATTGCTAGTAGCGGAGATGGAAATGTTGAGATGGATGTGTGAAGACACTACAAAAGTTGAGTCAGTATGTCTATATGAGGAAGATTGAAAGTGGCACCAGTGGCAGATAAGTTGTTTGTCTTGATATGAGTTTGTGATGAGGAGGGACGAGACACTTTGACAGAAAAGTGATGAGAATGGTCATGGATGGAGAGAGAATATTGATGAATAGGAAGTGATGATAACGTGACTGCTGACAGATGAAGAGAAAAACTATTTTGAATGAACGGGAGAATCTACTAACAACCCCTTTAAGTTCACAAGTTCCAAACGTGGTTGCTTAGGACCAACCAAATACTGAATCAGAAAGAACACGAAGTTTGGCCTTACAATATATTGCTGCGAGACACGATTAAACTATCGCGGACAAGAATTGGTTTTTGCAACCACTTATAACAAAGTATACCTGTAAGTGTCCAAAACTTTTAGTAGCGCGTGAACTCCACAGATATCTTTGTCATGCATCGCTCAACATACCTTGGGTCTTATATACTTACTACGTAGGTACAAACGACCCCTCGAAATATAAAAAAAATCCTATATGAAGGGTCCCCTATATTTAGAAAGCATACTTAATCGCATGCACGTACGCTCCGAATATTAATCTAGTGAATGGGGAAACGTCATATGAGGACCCCACACAATTAAAGCTGAGTCTGCATTGTCTCATGCACGCTCGCGTTCCGTTACACCACAGCCGAATGCCTCCGTTGAGAACTAACAATCAGGTGATGATAAAACAAAGCCGCCAATTGAAAATCGCTTCTATCGAGTCGCCTTACAGACCTACTCTAATCGATTTTATTCCGATTGTCCGTTTGAAACACGACTCTTATCACCGACACCGATCTTGGCTTTTTAATACGTCCGTACCTTTTTTGAAAGTAGTGAACGGTGGCCGAGCTGGATATGGACACTGTTACAGGAGTGAGGACGCACATAAAAACGTAAAGACAAGTTGGCGCTTGGTGCTCCGCTGGCGTCATTATTATAATGCGCCTGTTGGCTCGCCGCCGGTCGTTATGCCCCACGCATTATTATGTAAATGTAAAACGAAAACGAAAGGACGGTGGTTTTTTTGTACACCTTTATCTGATTCAGATAAGGATGGTAATTAGTGAAGGATATAGCGGGTCGGCGCCGCAGGTGAGATGTTCCCACGTGATGCCACATTTCTAGCCATTGTTCGGCAGTGAAACCGCGCTCGTTAAAATATCAACGAACGCTGCACGCCACGAGGCGAAGCCTATGATTATTTCGCACTTTAATTTATGACTAAACCAAATAATTGCACTCGCGGCATGTCACTTGTCGTGCAAACGCGTCTCGTCTCGAATAACAACAATATTTGCACATTGTTTAATACGTTCAATAACAATGGAATGTAATCAGTTGCGGCGCTGTTATGAAGGGTAAGCGAGGGTCAGGGTATCACAAAATATTTGTTGTCTCCCTGCGGCACCCCTACGCCAAAACCACCCGCTCGTCATCATTGTTTTTTTTTTTTTGTCTTATCTGGCGTGGAACCCTTATCTCTGTCCCGCCGTGGGGTGTGATCTCGCTTAATTGAGTTATTACTGACGTATTTATTACGGGATTATAACGAATATATCTTGCATTTCACCCTTTCATTTTGTTATCCTTTTTGGTTCAGTGTCTAATACTTTGATACATACATCTTATTTCCCTTCCCTTTTCTTTCTTCAATTTAACCAAGTAATGAATTCACCTAATTCGGCACTCGATGTCGAATTTAACGAATCGAGGCGCCCACTAGCCAAATCTCGCGTCCCCTCGTCTAAACTAGTCACAAGTGTTTGCTCTCCGACTTGACCACAAGTGGCGAGGGTCGGAAGCCCCTTTGTATCAAACGAGGGACCTGCTTACCTTGCCAGAACCGGTAATTTGTACAAATATCCCCCGAATACGCATAGGTGTATTACGAAAACGCTGTATAAGCATTCTGATACAATTCGCAGGACGCAAGAAATAATTCTACTTTGGTTTGACCATTGGTGTATAGTTTTTCTCGTCAAGTGTTCTCTCTGTAGCATCAAGCGTGAAGAAGCCGATGACAATCGGTACTTGACAAGTACGTCGATTTAATTGTCCCTGAGTCGATGACCGTGCGACCGCTAAGCGCAGTCCCCGTTCTGAACAACCGTTTTATAATACCGATATAATTGTACATTACTGTTTTTTTCTGGCATACTGCTCTATCTAAAGCGGTGAGCACAGAAAAAAAGTCATGACTTTTTAATTCAATTCCTGTATAGTGTGAAAATACTTCCCGGAACCGTAACACGTACGTGGCTCCACCATTCATAATCTACAATAAACTTGCTATGGTTCTTAATGACTATGATTTCCTACTTAAAAATAGCACACACCACATCCTTCAGCATCAAAATAAGTAATAACCATTCCTCCAAAAAATAGGATATCGTTTTTACAACACTATAAACAGTAACAAAAAATGGAGCATAAATTGAAACACTCTCGTATCTATCAGCCGTTCTCATCAAGCGCGACCGTAATCACAACCATATCTAATTCAATTCACACCTCCATAGTATAAAAAGAATGGCTATTAGGTATTTCATCCATTGAGAACGATAGTAGTAAATAAACATTGAGAGAGGAGAATAAATACGTCCGCATCACGGCTCAGTCGCGAGCCGACTGACGCCCGGCATGCCTCGTGTGTTTGCCGCCGTTTCGCCGGCCGGCTGGCATACTTGCTTACCTTGTCTGACATATCAATTTTCTCTCGCACACACAGCTCTGGTTTCAACCGTATACTATTCAGCATTTCTGTGCTCCTGGTATTTGAGTTACGAAAGAATACGCGCGATATTGCGCCGAGCCGAATCGAGAGAGAAAAAAAATCCTCTTCCTTTGAAATGGTTTTCTTATGACATTGATTGTATTTTTTTAAATTTGAGACCAAGAGAAAACTTGTTTTCTTTATTTTTGATGCCGCATTGTGAGCAGCTTATGGTTTTATATGTCATTCGGTTTAAAATCGCAGTTACGTAAAATGTAAATTTATTCGTCTATTCAAAGTGAGACTAGTAATTTGTTTAGCGGTGTTGACGTACCCATACAGAAGGTTGGCATATCGTGGATGCATGGCAAATGGACACTGATACGTACGTCACGTCCGCCTCCGCGGAGGTCCGTACGTGGTTTGAATAAACACGAGCGCTGTTCGGGGTGTGAACCTCGTCCAATTTAACCCGTTTGTAATGCTCGATGCGAGGCCGACGCGACGACAGACTATCGATGCTAATTGTTTGCTCAATAAAGCGTCCGTCCGTTATCTAACTATACTACACTCTATGTATTAATGAACTTACATAAGTAGTTTCGATTGGTATCCATCGATCTATCTATTCTATGAATCAACTGACAAAAAGTAGAATAATGAACAAGTCCTTTTTTATTTACCTACCCTCTTAAGATTTGCTATTACAATATTGATTCATTTAATGATTAAGATCTCAGAAACACTTAACTCACTAATTCCTTCCCTTCATCTCAAAGCGTAACTTTTAGACGATGACAGCACTTCATAAATCTTCATTCCAAAGTACACAACCAGCAAGCTAGCATCAAATAGAAATCGACAAATCATTTCCAAACGCCTCTGAAAAATGAATCACGACATCGTTATTGCGCCAATCGCCCGCGGCTCGTGGCCCGAGATTCATGCTGTCATTTTTCCACCTTCCCTCACCCTCCTGCTCTCTCCGGGTCCCTTCATCCCTTTTAACGCTTCGAGACTCCCCCGTTCTACGAAAATTAAACGCAGCAATTGAATTATATTCGAATTTACACCGTCGGGAGCTCGAATATTGAGCCTGTTATTCCTTGCTGTGAGTTCTCTTAAAGTGCTCTGATATTTAATTTGAATGCTCTCGAAATGAGCGTTGCCTCATCGAAAATGCAATATACAAATTGTGTTAATTATCAGGTTGACGGTATTGTCAAATGCTTCGAAATTTCGCTAACGCATTCAGCTTTCCGAACTCTCTGAATAGTTTCAGCTTTACAGCAAAACTTTTGAAAGTTTACTGAAGCATAGAAACATTAACATTACTTAGTTGAAAACCTGTTATGAACTAGCAACCTTATTGGCAGCATCTATAATCTACAAAGGTAACTCAACCTAAATACACTCAGTATTGATTGGTTTTCCTTTACACAAACAGAGCCAAACACGCCAACCCTCGCAACAGAATTTATTCATTTCACTTGGCTACATATCCCTGTCAAAATTAGAACTGTCTTCGAACTAGACGCCTCCGAGAATTCCAGTCTTGTTAGCATAGGCACCGTAACAGAGAGGACGCTAATGAGCGTCAAGGCGTAGGTCGTGCGTAGACACGTCACGCTTTCCTGGGTAAGCAATGCCTCCCCGAGCAGTCACGCATTCTATAACTGTCTGTAAACTGAACTATGTGGTTTAATATGACCAGTAAACTAAGATTGATCTGAAAATAGAAAAAAAATCATCATTATCAGCCTATAGCAGTCCACTGCTGGACATAGGCCTCTCCTATTGCACGCCATTCAACTCGATTTTCTGCAACTCTCATCCAACTGCTACCAGCCGTCCTGCGAAGATCGTCGCTCCACCTAGTCTGAGGGCGTCCCACCTGACGTGCTTAGTGCAAATGAAAATAAAGGACAATGTGCTCTGGGTATGGTCACATCATCATGTAGATATCTATTTTCATATTTAATTCTTTATTACAGACATTACTAGTGAAAATGTGCAGTAGCGTACCTCTTATGACTAGTTAAAAAATTACGCAGTTGAAACTCCATTGATGAAGATAACATTGAAATAAAAACGGAAAATTGATTTACATAGATGATTTGATGTGTTTCCAAAATTGTCATACATTATCTATTATATTATTGGGAATACTTTTGGAACAATACAAATCCTTGTATTGTAATGCACTGTAAGGACATTTTTGTGATTTGAAAATAAATTGTTACTTAAACAAATGATTCAAATCGGGTATCACCGTTTAAGTTGTGGTGGATTGTCGTTTGACATTATTTGTGGGCTGAGTTTTCAATCATCTGATAACTTTATTCGAGGCTAACTGTCTTCGAAATAACTGTCAAAATTTCAAAATTATTTTTTGAAATTTTGACAGTTATTTCATACAAAAACTGTGAAACGTCAATTTTATTCCTCGAATATAAATTATCTGGCGATGGAAAAATAAGCCCTTAATCAAATGTTATCCGAAGAATATGAATGAATAATTGTGAATGGGAAATAGTAGAAACTCCGAATAATTTCACATGTGCTGTATCTCTCATTTATACGTTGTCGATTTACGGTTCAATTTCAACGAGAATAGATAATATGGATATTAAATTTGTTCCTTTTGGCTTTTACACTCTTCACGTAGGTACCTACTAAATATTTAATGTACAACTTTGTAAGACCCAGTAGTAGGAACATTATAATTATAATGTAGGTGAGGATGGGTCTTTCATACTCAGGCTGAGTATGAAAGACCCATCCTCTCCTACATTCCCATATTTATTTTCTTTTAGATTACGCTTCTTTGATTCTATCGTTCTAAAAGTCCGTCCAATACGTAACGTTTACGTAAACGAATCATAGAAATATCTGTGTCAATTACAATTTTAATTAAAAACTAAACAAACAAATGAACAAACATCCAAGCGCCATATTCCATTAAGTCAAACAAACCCTTTGATGGTTCCGCAGGCGTCATCCGGGCAATTTGAGAGGATTCATGTTTAAACGCCTGATCGGTCCCGGGTGGGGCACCTAACTGAGCTCGAACCATTAATCTAACCCTCCCCGACCCTCTCCGACCCTCCCTTGCGACCTCTCCGGTACGAGAGCTCGGAACAATTTGCAATAGCTTGATGAACGAGCGGATATATTGTATGGACCGGTTACTTTGAGTAAGTTTGCAGTTTTGCTTCGCTGTGGTGGGATTGTTTCAAAGAGATTAAATTACGGCTGTCCATCTAGTGGTTGATATAGGTACTTATGTATAAAAACTTACCAACCTTAATTTTTAAGACCCAGGTTAGTAGCATTAGTAACGGTGACTTAGTTATCTTTAACTAGGTCTGTCCGCGACTTCGGCCGCGTCAAATTATTACTTCGTTTTCGTTCTTTTTGATTTTTTTCTTTTTGTTCGGCTCCTAAGGGTTCTAGCGCGTGGTTAGCCAACGTGTGATATTAACCTTCCTCAAGAATTATGCTATCAAATGTATTATTTCAAATCAGACTGGTAGTTCCATCGACTAGCGCGTTCACACAAACAAACTCTTCTGCTTCATAAGATGTTATACGAACTCACTTTAAAGTTTTTGGCAGCTTGAATCACAGTCACTGCAGTGATTGTTCGCGGTATCTATGCCGCAGTTAACACAATTGTCTACTACGAAACTCGAGGGTGTTTCGTAGTAACTGCGTTCCGTTGATTGAGTTTTGTCACATCTAGTTATACCCATATTCCACGAACTGTGGGTAATAGAATCTCTGCATTGAATTCACTGGCTGTGTGTGGTAATGGGTCTACGAAATGATAATATGTCCAGCATATGATTCTAGAAAAAAAAAGTAGGTATAATTATCTCTGATCCGTTTTTATCATAATACTAGCTTCTGCCCGCAAGTTTGTCCGCGTGAGATGTCTTGTTCCCCCGACCCACTCCATCGCATCGCATCGCATCGCCTGCCCGCGCTATTACTTCGTTTTCGATTAGCGTTTTTTCTAACTTTTTTTTCCTTTTTACTCTATTCCTAACGGTTCTAGCCTGGTGTTGAATAGCCTTTAAGCCTGCCTCAAGAATTGGGTTACCAAATGCAAAAAGATGGTTTTTATTCCGACAATTGTAGATTTAGGACCGGTAGGTTCCAGAGATTAGCGCGTTCAAACAAACTCTTCAGCTTTATAATTAGTATAGTAAAGATATGGATTTTCAAAGTACATAAGAACAGCCAGTTTATTCTGTAAAAATCTCACCGTGACAACTTAGATGATGTGAACTACGAGTGAGCTGTCATTCTACCAGTGGTGCTATCTGTAAAAAGATCACAGTGATACCTTAGGTGAAGTGAGCTGTCCTTCCAACTGATGCTAGGGATTTACACGATTTACAGTTTACTTTAAACTCACTTCACCTAAGTATCACGGTGTGATTTTTACAGAAAAGCATTACTGACTCGTTTACATCGATAATATTATTATTTTAGCACATTATGAAATGGTTGTAACTTTACTAGACGCGACGGTTGACTCCTATTTATTGATCAATTACTTCTAGATAATCTAGTACAGAGATCACTTGTCGGTCGCCAAAAGCTCGCCATCCCACGTCCCACCCCCATCGCGGGTGACGTGTCGTCTCATCGTTTTAAACTATAGATTATGCCGACTTTCCACTACTTGTCTATTAGTATCTCCATTAAACACTCGTGAAATAATCGATTCCTACGCAAATTCCCGTTCATATTTCATTCTGCTATTTTCTCTCGTTTCTGTTCACATTATTGAGTGCAGACTACTGTAGACTCATCGGATATACGGACGGATTTTGGCTTCGTGCCAGCACTACTAATATTGTATTCCGTTGTTCGCATCCCCTCTATCCTGTCTCCAATTCGCACAATATTAAAAGACATTTTGACGGGATCGTTGCAAAAGATTATTGTTATAGGTACCTACGTTAAAATAGAGGGAAGCTCGTTTTTATTAACAGGACACGGAATGTCGTACTGAGGAGAAAGAAATAAAACGGTGTGACATCTGCTTGTTATTACACTGTAATAATTGTGAGGGTGAAGGAAACGGGAGGAGTTTGTGGGTGAGGGATAGGGAAATGAGTTTTCATTACTGTCATGGAGCATATTTCTGTTTCTAGGTACTTCATCAAATGGACCTCCAACTCCTAATTTTAGGAGTGGCCAGTATTTCGAGACAGGAGGTTTTGTCAAAATATTTTTATCTATGAAAATCTAAACAATAGGCCGTTGTTGCACAGCACCGGACACCACTCCGGTGCGCGATGCTGCGGTTTTTAACTTTAACTAGAAAGTGGTATCTCGTGCAGTGTGAAAACTACCTTAGTTTAACTGTGGTTAATTTCTACTTGGTCTTCTATTCATCAAATGGACATCTATTTCCTAATTTTTGAAGTGGTCATTGTTTCGGGACTGGAGACATTCATTAAAATATTTCCATTTTCATCAATCAGAATCTCTCATATACGAATACCTACATCGGATGGTCGGAGCAATCCTTGTAAAAGCGATAGGCTATCTTAAACAACGTAAACTCAAACTCGAAGCATTTATTTCAAATAAACCAATTACAGGCACTTTTGAACTGTCAAGGGGTCGGTCAGTCAGAAAGACGAAGCTAGTTGCCCTTTCCAAAGCGTCGTAGGTACCTATGGAGAAGAACGGGCGAGAAACTCCACGGGCACTCATGTAAATCAAAATAGTACTTATTCGAATTGACACCTAAAGCGCAGGCCGCATATAAATGGCGTCGGGCGCAGACAAGGCACGGGCGGCTTCCTATTCCATTCAAATTTCATACAAAATGCATGGAAGTAAAGCGCAATTTAGGACACACGGTATGTCGTTGCTCGGACATGGTTATGAGGCGCCATTTCGGCGCCCGCGCCTGAATTTGAATGGAATAGGAAGACGCCCGTGCCACGTCCGAGCCCGACGCCATTTATATGTGGCCTGCGCTTAAGCCAACAGTAGTACTATTGGTTCCGAAATAAAACTACACAGTATTACGTTATCGTGCAAACGATACTTATATGCTTCTATTTTTATTCCTTATCTAATCATTCACAATGGATGTTTCAACAAATATAGGTAATTAAGGTAATCGACATTCAAGTAACGAATTATCATCACTTACTTGTTCAATAAAGATTACATTCGATTACTATAAGTACCGATACTAATGGAAAGTAAGCTTTAATGTGTTGTACAGTAGATACAAGATACGTTGGCACAATTCACCACCCTCCTTTATTTCATTACTCGACCGAGGAGTTGATCGTGCCCGTAGTATCCCGCTTCGTAATGTATTGTCAATGTTGTCACCCTTAGGCTATGCACTTACGTTGCCAACAATCCTAATCCTAGTGTTTTTGTTTAGCCTACATTCAGTCCCACTGCTGGGCAAAAGCCTCCCCTTTTTCTTCCAAAACTCTCTATTTTATATCTAAGTTGAAACTCACAAAGTCACAAACCCTGTTGGATCAGTATCTGCGGCATCCAGACCTTAATATTGGAACGCACTGCTTAAGACAATCCCATTCCTTTTAACAAACTAAGTTAATCCATTGCGTCGTATTTTTGAAGAAATCTTCTACACCACAACAAGAATAACGCAATGGATGTTCTTGAATTATCAAAATGAAGGGTGATATTGTTTCTCTAGTATAATTTCTATGGTGTAAATCTATCCTGGTTGAAATGTTAATGAAGGCATTGAACAGAGTTGGATCAGTGGCGAACCAATAGCTAGACAAAAGGGGGGTGGGATTACCTCGAATTAGAGTCGAAGCACAAAGGCCAAAACCGTAGTAGCGTAGCGTTTGAACAGGACCTTCACCAGTAGAAAGAAAGAATAACATTTATTTGGCATCAGTTGGTGAAAGAACAGTAGCAACACACAAGCTCATGCACACGCACGCGTATGCACTAATGATGATGTTTGTGGAGATCTCGTTGTGCCCGCCATATTATTACTACCTACCTAAAATAAAATAAAAATTGACAAAATACACACTAATACAAAGAAGCCAAAAGCCTCGTATTCATAACCTTAAAAGGTAAAAGTTTGGCAATGTTGTCTATCTTTGAAACCATCGCCATACATCATGCTTAACCTTTATGTTTTACCGGAAGGTCGTGCGGGCAATCTGTAAAGATCAAAGGAATTTGATCTTTACAGATTGCCCGCACGACCGTCCGTCCGACAAATTTTGTCCAAGATTGCGGTCAGTCGCGCAAAAAACCGTGGTCGTAGGTAGCGTAATGCGCGAGACTTCTTAAAACTGTTAGGATTCATGAAGGAAAAGAAAGGCTGTTATAAGGATTTATAATCCTTTTATATTTATATATTGGAAGGTGTGTTTACTAATATTACGTGAGACGTGTGGGAATGGCGATCTGCACCCTAAATGCGTAACACACAATCAATCACAATCTGAATCGTTTTGAAGGATATTACTAATCCATAGACAAATTTTTCGAACATAATATGAAGCGTCATATATGTTCGAAAAATTTGTCTGCTCAACAACGTAAATAACGCAATGAAAGCCATTGCTTTTTTTTTTTTTTTTTTTTTTTTTTTTTTTTTTTTTTTTCTGGGTGGGAAATCATCAAATGACTCCTCCCGCTCTGGGCGGAGCAGAAGGGAGTGTCAGACTTTTACTGACTAAAACCCACCCGTGTTCCTTCAGTTGCCTGTGCCAGGGGCCACGGTATCTCTTTCGAACAACCCGCAGCCCCGGCGGCATCGGCCCTAGCGGACCCCATGAAAGCCATTGCTAGGGATAGTGTTACGCAACTACCCCGCGACCCCCTGGTTCTTAACCTTCAGCCAGTCTAAAGGTAAATTCAAGTTGAATTCCCGTAATCCAATAAAGTAGACGATGCTTTAACTACTCACGATATTTCGTGGATTTATCGGAAAACGCAAAATTCCTGGATTTAGTCCCTGCATGTGCGCAGTTTCCGTCTGATTCCGAGAAAATGACTTTGAGATAGGAAGCCTGTTAGCTCCTGTTTCATCTGTAGCTTCATCTTTCCAAAAAACCCGTTATTAGCTGCTGACTACATTTTCCCGGATTTGAAACTTTGGACAGGATCGATAAACGTCGGAGCGGTTACAACTGAGACTTACCAACGACAACAAATAGGCTAGATTTCGAAACTATGAAATAGAGATTCTAGAACTTCGTAGGAATATGTTCGACATCTAGTCTGTATATACATATAACAGTTATATAAAGTGCCAGTTCGGTATATATAACGATTTGTGGAATCGTTTTGGACGTATGTACATTCAAAGATTTCCGAAACACACTAATAGTAGCAATGGCTTTCATTGTGACAGTTCAACAACATTCATTCCGTTATTTACATTGTTGAACAGACAAAATTGTCGAACATATGAACCAATGGATTAGCAATATCCTTCAAAATGGTTCAGATTGTGATTGAAAATGTGTTACGCGATTTTGTGAATAGCATACAAACAAATTACACTGAAGAGAAAACAAGAAATTCGGTAGATGCGATCTTTGATGTGGGACTAAACTATTCATTTCTAAAAATCGCGTTGTGTGTCTAACACACAACGCGATTTTTAGAAATGAATCGTTTTCACTGGGGATTGCAGTTTGGCCTAAGTCGTTAACAATAGATAATATTTTTATTACATTCTTGTTTTCCACCAAAACAGCTTCAAATAGAACATTCGACATACGACTCCCACTTAACCTCCATAACTCTTCGTACAACGTTTAAATGATTTATACCCTCGTTACAATCACTGCTTAATTTGAATATGCGGGCACCTATTTGTGTGCACATGGTCCTAATCATATGCAGTTAACTGATATTTATTTACTAGCTTCTGCCCCGTAGCCCTGCTTCTAAGGGTCTTCGACTGGTAGTTCCAGAGATTAGTTCAAACAAACAAACTCTTCAGCTTTATTATTAGTATAGAGATAAGTAAATGATGAATGGGAGAAGATACTACGTTATGTCTATCTACTGTAACACTATTTGTCCACCGCACAACGTCTATGGGATATACCTAAACGAGATTATTCGATCCGAGCGTGACGTGAACCCGGTGACGGCGTACGGTGGACACGCGACCATAGTAAATGTAGGCATGTGTCGCTACTTTGCGCCGTTGTCATCTAATTCTCGTGGACGTGACGGTGGACAAACTGTCTTAGGATGAGGCACTATTTCTTGGGGAACCTAGTGCGCTTTCCACCACTGATCATACACGAAAGCACGTTAAGCAGTTCGTCCCGGCTGTCATTCGTAAATCTTTGTCAGTCGCTACGGGAAGTCAAAAGCCCGAGAGTCTTGACAACCAGTCTTGCCAAGGGATCGTGTTATGCAGTAAGTGGTTGTGGAAGTCGTTTGTATATGTGGTTTATTTATGTGTCGTTACTTTATACAGATTTTGTCTCACGTTTTTAATATTCTCTCTCCTGTTGGTAACCGTCACGATAGGTATTGCTGTCGACGAATGGTGCGCAATTGCTTAGAAGTTACTCGATACTTGGAGATTTACCTACTACCTAGTCATCAGGGAAAGAAAACCAGCCTCCGGTTTTCTTCTTCCAGTTTTCCTTTAGCGATGCCGATATACACAAGTAATGTGTTTCCAAAATGCTTTTCGTGTACCTATGAGTAGAATATCGTTCATGTAAGCAGTCGGACATCGTCGTTCTTCTAGTTGTATGATGTTGGAAAGGACTTGGAGGATATACCTAAATTGTACAATGCCAACGCGCATTCTTGAAAATGTATCCGATAGAAAAGCCTTTGCAACTGCAACGATGTCCAAAGCTCTGAAGCCTTTTTTTTTCTTTTCTCGAGCTATATGCTTCGTTTGTAACCTTGTTGTTGAACTGTTGACCAATGTTTAGTTGTTCTTGTAAAGAAAGGAATGATAGATCGGCTGCTTGAGAAGCTTTGAAGCTTTCCTAATTAAGTGGACTAATCTATATTGTTAACTATCTGATTCTTTGCCATCGCCTCACCGTTTTTTAATCCGTGGCCTGTGTTTTCTTGTTCATGATATTTGCGGGTATTGGTTAAGTGAACAACTCTTTGTTGGAAGCCTTTTTTATGATGTTCACCACAACGTATCTCTATACGTTGTGGTCTCACCAAAATATCTAAGGTATCTAACACGTAGATAGATAGAATACTACGCGTGTCCGTCTGTACGCATAATGTCCAACATAGCCACATCCATCAACTCATACAACACCGGTTATCAACACGATTGATCCCATCAACACAACTCATCTGCGTTAATAGGGATTATCGTTAATTATTCGCGTTAATTGCAACGCGGCTTCCGATCAACGCTAATTGGCGTCTGTGCTTCCGAGACACGGTCCGCCCATGGCGCGATTACAACCATCAAACTTCCCATCAACCATTTACTCTCAAGCAGCCCAAAATCAACCTTAAGACATCTACTTAAGGGCTATGTTACTGATATAGGTAAAGTTGTAGGTTGATACAGGCGCGCGGGGGTGGAGTGAGACGAAGCGGGGGTGGAGTTCCTCTCCCTTCGCCCCGCCCGCCCCGCGCGTCGGCCAATCACCGCGCGACAACCGAACGACCTCACCTTGCCCACACGTCCCAGCGGATCCTTTTTATTTAATTTTTAACGATTATGTCTTTGTTTGGTTTCTGACTTTGTAGTTTAAATTGACTGTTGAGTTGGGTATTTATTAGTATTGTTGAATACAATAGAGGCTTTTGTTTGAGAATGTTTCGGACTCTTTTTGCTGTTTTTACGACGAGTTGATAATATCAGTACATATTTGTTTTAAATTAAATAATTCGTCTTTGGCGTACTTCACGGATAGGTTTCGTCAGCAATAATTTTCTAAATTTTTGTAAATTATGGATAAGAAAGTATAAAGGTATTTTAATTGCGCCCTCAAATGCCTGTCGTAAATATAATTAATTGATTTTTTTCTCCTAATTCAATAAAATTACTAACGACTTTACACTTATTGCAATAAGCTGCTGTTACAACAATATCAAAATTGACCAAACTACAGACAGATACTTCGATGATTCACTACTTCTTCCAAAAAATCTCGAAACACGCCAACGATACTAAAATTTTTAAATTCCCACTGAACGCCGCTGCAAAGTCAGCGCTCGCTGTACAGTTTTCACTCACCCTCCGTCTGCAAAACCAATAAGACGCGAGGGTCTGAAATCCCCGCTTCAATTGCGAAACGCCCTAAACACCAAACGCTTCAACCGATTTAGGGCCATATTTCTATGTTATTAAAGTGTAATTTGGTGTGGAGTGGTTAATCAAATTAAGTGGCTGAGGTGAAAGGCTAGTAATAAAATATGCTATTTCATATTGGGGAATGTCCTCAAGCGTTGTGTTATGGCTTAGCCACAGATGTTTTTGTCGGTCGTCAAAAGTTTTGAAGGAATAACTTTATTATTTTCGTCTTGTTGCTATTAGATAGTAGGTTTACCTACATATTGTCTTTTTGCTGAAGAAAATAAACTTTGAGTAGACTAAAAACTTTTTTAGTTTTTTGTGCATTGATGATCTATAGACGAACGAACAATTAAAACAAAATCCATTACTCATCATTTTTTTCTTCATCCATTAATTTCCCACTGCTGGGCAAAGTCCTCCCCACTCTCTTTCCACCTCTTTTTGTCCAAAGCTGCCAATCAGTGAATTATAAATAAATTGCTGACTTTTAGCTCTCCTCTCCCCCCTCTAAGCTATTCTTTTCAATCTTGCTAAACCTAGATTACTAATGTCGTAACTACTTATTATATCTACGGAATTGGATGACAGTTTACCATTTAAATTGGTACCTAACCTACCTACGTAGTTTTAATTGGAAAATTATGAACATCTTAACAAGTCATCAATACAATATATTCATATATAAGGATAAGACCACACTGGTGAATCGATAGTGAGTCCAAATTGCAAATCCGTAATTGGCTGTAATACTAGTTTCTATATTTTAAGATAAAATTTCAAAGTGCTGTGGATTTTGTAAATAATAAATAAATAAATGGGGGTTGAAGGAACCTCGCGCACTACGCTCGTAGAAGCATCGACCAAGAAACTTGCATTGGCCAAACTGTCTGCAAGTATTGGCATGAAGAAGCATTCATTGTAAACAAGTATAGACGCCAGCACATCATGCTACTACAATCTGTCAAATTTCTCTAATAGATTTTCAACTTTTTCTCTAAAGCATTAAGGTTCAAGGTTGATTGGGAAAATTTGACAGTTTTGGGTAGCTTAACCTGCTGGCGTCTGTACTTAAATATACATTCAGGCGGAATACTTTCCCTCTCCCTTCTTCCACTCAAAACTGCTCGTGTGATGGTTAAAGAAGCTTAGATACTCGTACGTAACTCGTATTTAAGACAAATTTAGGGGTCACTGAAACGATCAATTGCAAGTGTGTTCGTTGCAATTGTAGTACCTAATATTGTCAATTGCATTTTGTAGACGATCATTTTGCGCATCAATGTGCATTAATCACGTAAACACACTACATACAACAATACTAGTACAGAGCATAATCATAGCATATATTGTTCTCACTGCTGGTCACAGGGCTCCTCTCTGGGATTGGGCCATAATCCACCACCGGGTTAGTAGCACTAGTGCGGTGTTGTGCAATTGATCGTTTCGGGGACCCTAAATTTGTCTGCCCGAAAGCTTCTTTAGCACAACCCTGTACTAGTGTTGACATGAAGAAGGATGTCTAAAGACGCGGCGAACGTGTTAAAACAGTCTCGTATTCCTATAGAACAAAATATCAAATTATATCTATAGGACACCGAGATCAGTATGCGATTTATAAATAATGCCTTGGATAAATGCAGGTTCGCCGAAAATTGGCCTCCAAAATAAACTTCCAGCCTTTCCGAGTTGAAAAGGCCTTTGGTCATGCGCAGTAGCCACCACATTATAGCCGAATCTGGCAGTACAGCTGAATATACAGTACAGATTAAACCAATAAACCCGCGCTTTATGCAAATTGTTGTTATTGTTTGATTTCATTCATGACCAGGTAAGTTTTACTACGTGACTTTAAGTGATTTATCCATAGAAGTTTTAAGTGAGTATCTACAGCGAACTGTACCTACACATCTAATCCGTCATCGGCCGAACTAAGCTCGTATGTCGTCGGCCGAATTCGGATAAAACATATCTTTCGAAAGCAAGTGTGTACACTACTTTATCCGGAATCGTCCGATGACGTCCGATAAGTAGCTGTACGCACTTACTTTCTTTCACGTATGTTTGGTGCAATCGGCCGAGTTCGGCGGACAACGTACGAGCATAGTTCGACTGATGACGGATTAGGTGTACGCGAGCCGTTACACTCTTAAAATAAATCACGATACAGTTTTCACAACCACTTGATAGTAGGTCGGTAAACAAAGAATACCTTTTGCGCGTTATTATTTGCGACTAGGGTTGGTAGGTTTTTCGGCCCCCTGGCTGGAATGAGTCTGTCCCCGCCTTGTCATTTGTCCGGACTAAAAAGTCCGGGTCCGGACTAAAAAGTCCGGACAAAGAAATTCCCTCGTGTTAAAAAACATGAGGGAATTTCTTTAAGAAAATAAAATTCCCTTTTTTTTCCCAATGAACTGAAAAAGAATGATTAAAAAGTAAAACGTCCGGCTTTTTGTCAGGACATTACAATGTTTGATATGGTAACCCTATTTGCAACCGTTTTTAGGGTTCCATACCCAAAGGGTAAAAACGGGACCCTATTACTAAGACTCCACTGTCCGTCTGTCTGTCTGTCACCAGGCTGTATCTTATGAACCGTGATAGCTAGACAGTTGAAATTTTCACAGATGATGTATTTCTATTCCCGCTATAACAACAAATACTAAACAATAAAATAAATATTTAAGTGGGGCTCCCATACAACAAACGTGTTTTTTTGCCGTTTTTCGGAACCCTTCGTGAGACTCGCACTTGGCCGGTTTTTTTTCTTACTGCGACGCACAGCTCCGCCGCGCTTAGCATCGCCTTATCTTCGCTAGTGTGGCAAGAACCTTAAGTTGCCATCCTTAGTAACCGTCCTCAGTTCTTTTGTATGTGATTTCATACCAATTTTCTTCGCAAGTTCTTTATTTTTTTTACGAAACTGTCAAAACTACAACTACAAGACGTGGCAATTTGTTGACGAAAGTTTCCCACTACCTACTTACCCGCCTATAAAATAAAGAGAACAAACAAAATTAATACTTTATTGAGTTTGACACTGACCGATAAGAGTTTTGACAGGAAATTACCAATGTTGCCATTTTATTTTTAAAAGTGTAACAATTTTATGATTTAAAAGAGTGTCCATTATTACAAACAAAATTGAATATAAACCTCACATACGTACTTGAAAAGTCGTTTATACCAAAACTTGTTGCTTCTGATTTGATCTTATCTCGTTACTGTTCCAAATTGATATTTGAATGCTTGCTTAGTATACACCTCATCATCGCATGATATCGCTCGCCATCTCTTTTCCTTTGCACAATAAACCGCTTTCTGATAAGATAATATTTGTATAGCAGCTTTGTGCATGTGATTGTGAGCACAGGGCTCGCGCCTCGCGCTAACGGTGCCTATATGCAGTCAGCGGACAGCAAGGGCGCAACCCGCCACATAGCGCGACAGCTGGCCGGCAGGTGCGCCCCAAATGAACTGCGATACACTCACACTTCGCACGCTTTCTCGTACACAACTCTTTAGTTATAAAAACATCACAATGCCCGAACTCGCTCCGGATTATGTTTTATAACGAGCTTGCCGTCTACACTCTATCTAAATCCCGCCTCAATTTCAAACAGCGACGAGCACACGATGGTGCAACTAAATATCCGTTTTCGCCGTAATATTATCATCGAATAAAATCTGCAAGGCTATGTGCAACCCTCCCGTCGTTGCGCACGCCACCGGCAGTCGGGCCACGTCAGCGAGCGGGCGCACACCGCCGCTATACGTTGTTATAAATGGGTTCAAGTTTTTAACCGTCTCCCGTTCTCTCTTTTCAGAACAAAGTGGAGTACTACGTGAAATGGAAAGGGTGGAAGCCGAAGCACAATACGTGGGAGCCGGAGGAAAACATCCTGGACCCGCGACTCATCAAGAGCTTCGAGCGCGGCGATGAGCAGCGGCGGCAGGGAAGGAAGCGCGAGCGCGAGCACTCGCCCGCCGAGCGCGCGCGCAGCCCCTCGGACGAGCACCAGCCGCCGCCTGGCAAGCGCAAGGCCGAGGTGCTGTCTCGCGAGTCGGGCAAGATCGGCGTCACCATCACCATGAGCCCGCCCGCCTCCAAACGCCACTCGCACGACTCCTCCAAGCTCAACGGCGGCCGCACCGCGCACTCCGCGCACTCCGCGCACTCCACGCACTCCTCGCACTCCACGCACTCCACGCACTCGACGCACGCGGCTCACGCAGCGCAGCCCCCGCCGCCAGCCGCACCGCCCGGGGGGGCCGCCGCGCCTGCCTCACCAGCCGTGGAAGCTGCCGCGCCGAGGACGGGCCCCAGACGAGCGCCACATTCCCCGGAAGAGGCTGATGCTCATACTCCTCCGGAACGCGAGCGACGCACGGAGACCCAACCGACTGCAACAGCCCCAGCGGAGCCCAAGGGCACGCAGCCACCACCACCGCCCGCGCCGCAGCCCGCGGACGAGGAGGACTCGTGGGGCGAGGCGCCGGTGTCGGTGCCGGCGCCGCCGCCGCCGCCTCCGGCCCCGCGGCGAGGCGCCGCCTACTGGATGGCGCGGTCGCCCGTCGCCGACCAGATCTTTATCACCGACGTCACCGTCAACCTGCAGACGGTCACGATACGCGAGTGCCGCACCGAGAAGGGTTTCTTCAGGGCGCGCGAGCACCGGCCGCTCGACGTCACGTAGGATGTGCGTGTGTGGACTTTTACGGACTTGTACAGTTATAGGTAGCTATTATTTATTTAGTTACTACGAATGTTAAACCCGAATGCAGAGGTGAAATGAGGAGTCCTTGTAGGCCTAATGTAAACGACACTAGTGTAGTGCTGAACTATCTACTCGCTTTGGGATTGTTGTGATGCAAATATTGTATGTAAGTACCTAGATGGAAATTGTCTATTGAGAAAGCTACAGGGAAAGGACTTGAACTTAGAAAGAAGAGAAATTTGTCATTATCTCGTCCGTTGTCTGTACCCTGTACAGTTTCCCTGTGACTTTTGAAACAGATTTTACAAATAAATAAAATTATAATGACCACCAGATGTAACAATTTAATAGACAAATATTGTTGTCAATTGTTAAAAATAGAGACTTCTATATTTTATAATGTTGAATTTATGATGACTGGGTATGTACCTCCAAGTAGATAATGAATAAATGATGACTTAAAAAAATATACCTACCTAATTTAAAAACCACTAATACCTTCTGTAAACCTTCCATTATTAATTAATAGGTTTGCTTGTGTGTACCTAAATACAAGAAACCATTGTTTTATCCAGTGTACCTTTAATGAAAATAGGTGGTTTGTAATTTTGAAATGAATCTCGGATGAAATCATCAAGTGAAGTCAAATGTATTGCTATAGTCTTATCTATACTCAAACATTAATTTAATTTAACCCTTTCTTTTTAAATTATTCCCTAGTTTTGTTTTTTTTTTTATTGTTGTTGTTATTTATGTGAACTTAATTTAATGTTAAATAATTTTCCATTCACAATTTTAACCCAGTCTAGGAATTATATTTCTTTTCTAACAATACTAGCGATATGTTTAGTATCTACCTATATTAATTTAAACACATGCAACACTTTGTGCATTATTATTGGGTATTTTAACAACAGCCAGTGTTGCAAGAGCAAAACATCTCCTGTAAAGTAACAAAAAAAATAACTTTTGTATCCATTTAAGGTTACTATGTTGGTTTATAAAATGAACAGATCGTTTTCCTGTATGTATCCTGTATGTTATTCCTGTAGTCCTGTGCTAAAAAGTTATTTTTTAATACTTATAATTTTAAGATCACAAGATTCCGAACGCTTTTTGTGTTCCTCTTATAGTTATTTGGTTCCTTTTATAATTAAATGATAATATTATTGTCTTGAATGGATGTGGATCGAGTCTCCTATTATTTGAGTTTAATGTATATTTTACTTAAAGCATTAGTATGTGGATATGGTGGTTTTATGTAAATATTGTAAATATAATTTTAGAGAAACTGTTTTATAATGTGATAGTGTTTCACATAATAGTCTGTAAATAAATGAGAATGAATTAGAGGCAGTCTTTTATTTTCATTAATGAATGATTCCCAACTTATGGATCATCACTTATCTATCATCATTCACAACACAATAAATCTTCCTTCAATTTAAGATTAAGGGGTTTATTCATAACTGTTGCTTAAACTAATGATTAGCATCTGTTTAACCATATATTTTTCGTTTAAATATCTCTTAACTTCAAGCAAGGTTTATAAATAAAATAAAACCCAAAATGAGAGAGATTTTATATCCTTATGATTGACCCTATTGATTGTTGCCCTAAAAATACTGCTCTTAGTTAAGTTGTTCCGATTCCCGGGTCAGACAAGCGCCTTCAAAAGTTGACAATGCAGTTATAACTATACTTTAAAAAAAAACAAATGTTTTTAATGAATAAAAATTGGTGGGATCAATATTTAGGCTACTTCCAGGGCCAGCTTCAAACTTCCCACCTGCAGATTCATTATATCCGAGAAGAATGACGTTTTGAGAAACCAGTCGCCGTTTGAACATTTAGAAGTGTAATGTTAACACAGGCTCATGAAATTTATAGGCAGCCATTTAGTCACAAGTACAGACGCCAGCACATCGACCTACTACAATCTGTCAAATTTCTTTAATAGATATTCTACTTTACCGCTAAAGAATTAAGTTTCAAGGTTGATTGGGAAAATTTGACAGCTTGACCTGCTGGCGTCTGTACCTACTTGTGAATAATTGGTCAAAAGAGTCTGTGCCCAAACGTGCTCTAAATATTGATCTTACCAATTTTTACTCGTTAGAAACTTTTTTGTTTGTAAAGAAGTAAAGAAGAAGGGGAAGAAAAGAAGGAAGAGAGAAAAAAAGTAGAATGCGTTTAAATACTTGAAAGGCGTTTGTCTGCACCGGGAATCGGACCAACAGACCATAGATTATACACTATATATATAGGAACAACAGACTTGACAGGGGTCAAAGTCATCCATACATCATCGAGCTCCTTGCACCCCGGCGACTGTGGCGAGTTACAACTTTTTTTTTTTTACTTAGGACATCCCGTTTCTGAGATATGATTAAAAGCGGATTTCTGATACTGAAATAAAATCGCTCTTCAATTAGGACTCCTGGGCCAAATTCATCCAGCGCCGATTTGATGATTTTCCTTCAATTTAAGATACTATGTTTATTGGAGTTTTTATCCTTTAGCTTTTATAAGTAGTGTAATATCCACCAACCCGCACTAGGCCCGCATGAAACACACACTGGGTTACAGAAAGTGTGCATACACACGAGCGACACGCGATGACAGATGCAACTACAAGCGTCGACGCGTGTCGGCGACAACGTACGACGCGTCCGCAACGTGTCGCTTGTGTATTTGAGTACGACGCTCGAGCCACATGTCTGCGGTTACAGCAGTTGCCTCTGTCACCGACGCGTGTTTAAGCACACTAAGAGCCCGTCCCATCTTACAGACTGGAAACTAGAGTTCTAGCAGTCGGCTGTGAGGGGTCGATAGTGTAAGATAGGTACATATTTTTATTGAGCGCGAACGAAGCAAAAATTAATTAATAGCGATCGTAGCAGGTGACGTTCTCTAGTTTCTGCCCACCGTCATGGGAAAAAGGGATGAGCCGATGCATGTAACAAAAACCTGAAAGAGGGGCCTGATCTGTCTCAATCTGTCAAAAATACCTTTTATTTCACTACATTTTTGGCAACATTTTGACATTTGTTTGTCGCCGAGATGAGACTGCGACTAGATTTCGAACGTTTTAAATTACGAGAATTGGCCTTCAGATTCTAGCGCCAGTTGACTAAATACCTTGCTACCGATAAGCAGTCTCTGAAGGAAAATAGCTATTTATTCCTTAAAAAGTCTTTGCTGTAAAAGTCCACTTTTACTTGGAAAAACTGTATTCTTGTAATCTAGAATTAAAAACAACAGAAGAATACACTGGCAACCCTGAAGCGTTAGCGTTCTGTTCTTCATATTTATGGTAGTAAAGCATGTCATTTGCCATTAGGGTAAAGGAGATAGATATAAAATTATGGTAAAAATCTAAAATAGTACAGCTACGAACATTCGCGCTGTCGCGCATAATTTTGACAGTCAATAAATTGAATTATTGACGTTTGGCTCGGCTTTGACTCCGCGAACAGTAGTGAACACAGTTTAGTGAATAATCTAACGATTGGTCGCCAACTCTATACTGTTTATGTTTTAATTCGAGCGCAGCTATACAAATCGGGCGATGGAGTGGTCGAAAGATAGAACACTGAAGTTGATTGAGTTGTTGCAAGTGAACGCAAGCCTATGGAATCCGTCTTTGTGTGAGACAAGGCGAGATAAACAAAAGCGGCGAGAAGAGTTGCGTATGATCTCGGATTTATTAGGGATATCGGTGCCAGACGCTACGAAGAAGATACAGCATCTTCGGACACAATACAACCGGGAATCAGCGCGCGAAGCTCGCGCTTATGCCGAAGAGCCCAACGACCGATATGTCAGTAACTGGTACGCGTTCGAGTATCTGCACTTCTTGAAATACTCCAGCAAACCGTACAGGGTTTTACAATCGGTAAGTGACTCAACATACACAGTTATTCGAAGAACAATAGATACTTTAATGGTTTAGCTTTCTTATTTTCATCACAATAAAAAACTAACTATTAACATATTAAACTTGTAACATTTCAGGAGGAAAATACAGAAATAGGTGTTCTGCCTACGCACTCAGACAATACAGTGAGTGACTGCAAACTCACCAGTCTCTCACCGCCTGCCAAAATCTCCAGAACAGAGCCGCCTCCAGCAGCAATCAAACCTGAGTTCAGCTACCCCTCCATACCTAGACCTAGAGATGAATTCTCCGTGTTTGGGGAATACATAGCCAACGAGCTGCGCTCATTGAAAGGGGAGAAGAACCTTCTAGTTGCGAAAAAGAAAATACAAGATATCATATTTGAAGTGAAGATGGGAATGATAAGTGAACCAAGGGCTGACCAACAACAGACATTAGCAACTGTTTTTGCGAACACTACACAGCCACACAACACTACTTTGCACAGCAGCAAGTTGTATTCAACTCCAGTGATGACGACAACTGCACATATAGAACCTTTAACAGCCTCCCACACTCCTCCTACCACGGGCATCAGTGAAATAATCATAAATGGTGCATGCCATTACTCAAACTTTAAAGTTGACACCCAATAGCAGTGTCATCCACTTCCAGGAGAGGAAGTGGATAAAAATGAAGGATATACTATAAGTAATTAAATGTTAATAGGCCTAATAATGGCTAGTTTTAAAAGTAGAACAGAACTAGGTATGAAAAGAAACTGACTTTCTGAATTTCTTAAATCAGCTGAGAAAACCTGTAAAATTCGAGAAAATAAATGGTCTTGATGATAACCTGGCAAAGGTTGTTTGTACATAATCAGCACATA
This sequence comes from Apamea epomidion, assembly GCA_947507525.1. Lineage (NCBI taxonomy): Eukaryota > Metazoa > Arthropoda > Insecta > Lepidoptera > Noctuidae > Apamea > Apamea epomidion. The sequence goes on from OX382234.1 coordinate 7,166,839, forward strand.
ATGTTCCCCAGCAGTGGGAACACTATAGGCAAAAGCCTCCTCTCTGTGAGAGGGTGTAGGCCATAATCCACATGAATCGAGAATGTCACATCTTCGAACTTTTTTGGTTCTAGGACATGCCAGTTTCCTCACAATGTTGTTTATAAGTAGGTAATAGGAGTAAGCTAGTTTTAAGAAATTACTGTAGAAAAATTAAGTTTTTACTAAGATTATGTAAGTAAATAAAACTTAAATAGATAGTTCACAATGCAATGCTAAATATTATTTAATTTATAGAGTTCTTTTGATATTGTTATATGTGCCAATAAGTTAACAATCATGTAAAAAAAAGCAGCTGATCTATGGTAACTTTTGTCATTTTATTTAAATTAACTGCCATAATTAAATATGAGATGAAAACATTCTTGTTAAACTGAAATTTCAAACTGTTTCTTTCTAGTCATCCTACTAATATCATAAACGTGAAAGTTTGTATGGATGGATGGATGGGTGTATGTATGTTTGTTACTCTTTCAAGCAAAAATTACTGTACGGATTTGGATGAAATTTGGCACACCGATGGTTAATAACCAGGATTAACATATAAGATACTTTTTATCCCGATATTCCCACGGGATCGAAACTTATGCGGGTGAAGCCGCGGGGCGCAGCCAGTGCTTTAGTATTACTTTCTCATTTGCAAAATCTTGCAATCGACTTTTGATAAAAACGAAACTTGTATTTTTGGGTGACTACCATGCAAATAATATTTTTTTTATTTCATAGTGTACAGCTACAATATTTGTGTATTACCTTTGTACTTTGTTCTTACGTAATACCATGGTATTCCTCGAAGCGTCAGGCAAAGTTGTATTTACCGAAATACACATTTCGCCATATTTCTACGCAAAATTCGCGCATTGACGTGGAGTTGCCGACACCAGCCCGTATTACCTATTACCTATTCTCTAGGGCAACCCATTATTCTATTATTTAAGTATCAGTATTGAAACTCCGATCTCAACGAAATATTTGTAAATAATGCGAGTATAGAATACAATACATTAAAATGTAGTAAAACGAATACTTTGTTTAAATTCCCAAAAAACATTCCATAAGCGGTGTGTCCATGGTTGTGTCCAGCAAAAATAAGTACACAATCACAGTTTTATTTACAATGTATTTGATAACAGAATTTTGTAATTTGCCGCGTAAATACGTTATATGCGGAGTGCGGACACTAGTGAGTTGAGCGAGTCACCCTCGTCACCACCAGTGTTCGTTTAACTGTGGTCTGGCGCGCTAGTGTCGAGATAAAACTAATAAGCACAATAATCATCACCAATAGCAAGTGTATTTTAGGAGGAAAATGTATTGACTAAAGGTACACAGTTATTTATGTTGAAAACTATATTCAAGTGAGTTACTTAATTATTTTTACTCTATTTAGTCCATATATAAAGTTAGGTAGTAAGCAAGTAGGTACCGACGTAACTTAACTGTTTATATTACGTACTTATCGATAAGTCCCCCGGCATTGCGTACGAACGCTACCTACCTACTACAAACAAGCTCGGGAATTCGGGATACTTATGGCAACCAACCAATACCAATGGCAGTATTTTCAAGTAGGTATTGAAATTGTTTTTTCATGTAATTTTTACCTAAGGATAGCCGGATAGGTACCTACATGTTTCTTCATCCCATTCGCTGTAGAAAACACCTGTCGGCGTTCCTATCACCTCGCTATCATTTAATTAGATAAGTACTACTACCCTAAATTGGTTTGTTATTCTGAGTTCATAAAAATCCATAATTCTGTTTATAGTTCGAGACTTTGCGTTGTTGCCCAGAGAAATGAAGAATAGCTAGGTACCTGGAATAATGTAACTGGACTTTATGCAGGTCTGAATGCCCCTACCTGCCTGACTTTCAGGAACCAGTGCCGAACTGCAGGAGTCTCAAGTTGGCGTGACTTAGACATTTCACTAATAGTGACCAACGTTTTCCATTCGCCGTTCAGTAATTTGCTAAAGCCAAATTTTTTGATTGGCTCACCGAGTCTTGTCTTGAGCCAATGTCGACGCCGTAGCGCAGATCTGATGCGCGCGTACTATGAACTCATTGGACCCACATATTGAACCTATCACTATGGAATCCGCATCCGAGTCCCTGACTCTGTCTGGTCTATCAGTAGCAGTAGTATCAGTCAATCAGATTGTCAGTGTCAGTGAACTGACAACTGACAAGCCGCTGCCAACTGTTTAAAAAAAATGTTACGAGAATACAGAATCTTATCGTCCATCTAAAATAAAATAATTGTTTTGTTTACAGAATGATGAAATTGTTATTAATCTCAGTATTCATCTGCTTCGCGAATGCTAACATAGAAGAAATTAGTATTATCGAAGTCCATAATGATATTGAAGAGGATATCAGTGTAGATAAGAGATTTAGCCCCGTCTGGAGTGACCTGGACACCCGCCCGTTGCCCGAGTGGTATGATAGAGCTAAAATTGGTATATTCCTGCACTGGGGCGTGTACGCCGTGCCTAGTTTCGGCTCTGAGTGGTTCTGGACAAACTGGAAAGGTACTTTTCATTTATACAAAATTAAATAATTGCAGGATTGCGATTTCCGTGTTGTCTGTAGTACGGTAACTTAAATTATTACTTACCTACCTTTTTAATTTATTTTCCAGCAAGTGACAACAACCAAAAATACATAGACTTCATGAAAAAGAACTACCCACCAGGCTTCACATATCAAGAGTTTGCTCCCATGTTCACAGCTGAGTTTTTTGATCCTGCATCTTGGGCACAACTATTTGCAAAGGCTGGGGCAAAGTATATCAGTAAATTTTGATATTTCATGTGCTGTTGCTGCAAAAAGTAAAAATCGCAATTCTATTATTTATAACTAATTTGTTTCAGATATATTGTCCTAACAAGTAAACATCATGAGGGCTTCACTCTATTTCCATCCAAGCGTTCATTCAGTTGGAATTCTGTTGATGTGGGGCCAAGACGGGACCTGGTAGGCGAACTTGCTGCTGCAGTCAGGAATGCAAGCTTAAAGTTTGGTGTATACCATTCCTTATATGAATGGTACAATCCTATTTATGATCAGGACAGAAGCAACAAGTTTCATACTCACACATACACTGATACTAAGTTGTGGCCAGACATTAAACAGCTTGTTAATGATTACAAGCCATCAGTGATTTGGTCTGATGGTGACTGGGAAGCTCATGACGACTATTGGCGGTCTACGGACCTGTTAGCGTGGTTGTACAACGACAGCCCAGTTAAAGATGAAGTGGTTGTCAATGATAGATGGGGTATTGACATCCCTGGGCATCATGGAGACTTCTATAATCATGCTGATAGATTCAATCCGGGTTAGTGTTATTAATGATTATTGAAAAATGTAATACTTACATAAAATTTGTTTAAACATTTTATTTACTAACAATCATATTGTACAAAAATACATTGCTGAATTACAAAATCAAGAAGTGAAGAGTATTGCGATATAGCTTACATTCAGTAAGTATTCAGTGTGTTTGTTGTTTTCCCCTCCTACTCTGTGTAAACATGTCTTATTATGCATTAAATAGTTATTAAGAAAAATAATTAGACAGAATATTCAATCTCTATTTTATTTTCAGGTAAACTACTGGATCATAAATGGGAAAACGCTTTTACTGTTGATAGCAAATCATGGGGGTACAGAAGGGATATGCAGATTAGTGAAATATTGTCCACTGATGATCTGCTTTATCAAGTTGTATCTACAGTCAGTTGTGGAGGTAACTTTAGTATCATGTTCCTATTTTTTTACTAGTATTAACTATAGGGTGATTATTTAAATAATGAATTTCGAATTTTAATTGAGACTCCCTTCTCAGGTAATGCCCTCATCAACGTAGGCCCAACTAAAGAGGGAACAATAATACCGATATTTCAAGAACGCTTGTTAACGCTTGGGAAATGGCTCTCTATCAACGGCGAGGCAATATACAATAGCTCTCCCTGGCATTCTCAGAACGATACTAGAAATGGCAATGTTTGGTATACTTGTACTAAGGCGACGTACAATGCTGCTCATCCTACCCTCCCACCGAACGTGAACGACAAAATAAACGCAATCTATGCTATTGTGCTCAAGTGGCCAGTGAAGAGTGTGCTCACACTGAGAGACATAACACCTTATTTGCACAGTGGCACTTATCAAGTCGAGATGTTGGGCAATGAAGGACAATACTTGACTGTAAGTATTTATTCGTGATACAAGTATGTTTTGTGTATCTGTAAACACTTTGGTAATCTATCTAGATCATTAACCTTAGCTCAGATGTTGATACTTTCTCTAATCACATTTTATTTGTTTCAGTGGAAGATAACTAATGGGGAGGTCGCAATACAGCTGCCAGACATAACAGCCGTCAAATCTAATCATGCTTGGACACTCAGATTTACTTCGAAATAAATTAGATCATCACTGTGTTATTGCTTTTTATTTTAATTTTATATTGTGATGAGAATTGTGTGCAACTTGTCTTTCTCGACGAACAACGAGCATTTAACAAGGTTTGGCACTAAGGAAAATGGAAAACCAAATTCCATATATCTGTTCTCAAAATCAGTATTTGGAAGAAGATAGAATATTTAGAGTTAAAATCATTTATACCTCCTCTGCTTCACTATATCTTATGTACACTGCAGATATACCCACAACGGATAATATCCTATCTGCCACATTCGCTGATGACACCACTTTGTAGCGATGAAAACGCCAGTGTAGCTCTACAGAATTACCTGGACAAAGTCAACAAATCAGTGCATGTCACTTTTACTTTGAACCAGCTCCAACAAATCATTGAATGCCTCGTTTAACTTTGAGAAAGGAAAACTGCCCCCAGTTAAACTTTGAAACGACGTTCTACCCCATCCTAATTCAGCAAGCTACTTAGGCTTGCATCTTGATAGGAACCAAACATGCGAGAAGTTTTTTTGTCGTATTAAACCCACTTTACCCAGGAAAGAAAGAAATCAAAACTATAACGTCAAACAAGTGTATTCAATTAAACTTGTATAATATTCAGATATTATCGCTACTTACATGGACAAGGTTAACCTTAAGGATTAAAATAAAATATGTTCAACGTTTTGTGCTTGAAAGTACTTATTATGTAAAACAGACGACGTTTATTAAAAATAGCTTTACATAGTACTTAAGTTTAAATACATAGAGAAAATAAATCAGTTGAATACAGCAATTTCGTGAAACTATGTTGACTTATTGGTCAACTGGATAACAAGTCTGTGTTCTTTGTATTTAACAATGTTTTTAATAGGTATTTATGGATTTTGATCTGGCAAAGCAACATCCGATACGTCTATAATCTGAGCAAGCATGCCCCTTCAATGCCGGTTGTGCCCCGTCAGTTAATAGTCGTAATATTTGATGAATTTCCTCGAAAGCAATTTTAAAATACATAAAGTTTTTCTGCTGGACAATGATTTAAATATAATGTGTATTGTCAAAAGATTTGCTGTACAGTCGCCAACAGACGTGAGAAGTATTAATTAAGGTATTCTAAACAATCCAACAAAGCATTTGAATGCCTATAAGCTTTTATGTAGGTATATGATTGTACCCAAAATTCGTTACATATATTATTCATATATTGTGGCTTACAAAAATAAATATACACATGCTTATGAAGATATTGCTTGTTAAGCCTATATCTATGTATTCCATAATCTGCTAACATTACAAATCAAGCAATTTTTTTAGATTCATTCAATTTGCCCGACTAATCTGTGATTCTACAAATTAGTGAAGCGAACCGGGCAAAGTCCAGTTAATTGTAAAAATAATAATATTTATGTAGCTTAATTCTCCGTTATGTTATTGACTACAATTTCGTTGGAAGCATAAGCTAGACACTTCTTAAGCAACTTTTGTATTACAATATTTGCTTTCACTATAATTTGTTAGGTTTTTTTTAATTATATTTTATCCTTTTTATAAACAGTTTACTTGGTTAATATATAAACAATATCTCTTCTTAGAAGAAAGCGCTAGGTTAGTCCGCGAAATTCAAATTAAACATTTTTAGATCAATATCAGATTGTAATTTGATGAAAATTTGAACTTCAACGAGCTGCATTAGCGCATTTTCAATTCAACATATTATTATGTTCACGCAAAACACTTCTACACCGATTTTTTTGCTATTTTCAAGCCTAGCAAATGCCTTATTTCGTCCATTATAGTCAAGATTATTATTTTGCGAAGCACCATTTACTGAAGCAGTTAACGCATGCCTTTGTACAAAAGGCGCGGGTATATGACGGTATAATGCCATCATGATTCCAGTGTCAGAGAGAGACGGAGCTATACATGACTGATAGCACCATCCCTTTTTCGCACTGGCATCATCATGGTATTAATACTTTGTCATACGGCCCTAGTTATGTACATAATTTAATTATTTTACTGGAAAAGTCATTCAACCTCTATAAATATCAGGTCTACCTGGACCTGGTCTTTTTGCTTTAAAAGCTTATGAAAATAAAGTGTTTATTTGAAAGCGAAGCTAACATCTAAAATGTATTTGGTATTCTTATTAGTGTTATATATTATACCGAAAATGTTATTTTGTACTAATTCTAGTGTTTATATTTAAAGAACTCTGTTTAAATACACTTTATATAGATTAGGTACCTATTACAAGCTAACTTACAAAATAATATGGCTATGTATACTCAAAACAAACTTCTATTGGTACTGACAGATGAGTTTACAGCCTGTTCACAGATATTTTACAGCAGCAACCTAATTTATTTCTGAATTTAATTTAAATGTTAACTTATTTTATTTTTATTTCTAATTTGATTAGAACTGTATGTTTCAAGGTATCTGAAATAAATGGATTTTAATTTAATTAAAATTTTAATTTAAGAGCAATTTTATTGTAACAAGAACAAAGATCACAATGAGTTTGACAGACTTGTCAATGGCAGCAGCCCAACAGCAACCTTAAAATAACTGTGAAAGGAGTGATGAAGCTTATGATCTGCGGAATTAGAAACGAGAATTTGTTTCACAAGAGAAGTATTGAAGAAAAAGACCCTCAAATAAATTTGCATACGGACAGTAGAATAAAGATGAATTGGTTTTAAACGATTTTTTTTTCAGTTTATTTTTATTCTATAGGCCGACCGCTTAACTGAGACTCTGCCTGAGGTAGCTGCGCGGTGCGGGAGGGGTGATAGTTGTCACAAGTTGACGAATCACTGAGCTCTCGCAACACGTCACCACACCCCTCCCGCACCGCGCTGCTACCTCAAGCAACGTCTCAGTTAAGCGGTCGGCCTATTAATATTGTATGGAAATAAACAAACATAGAAACATACAAGAAACATTTGTTGTTCTAGTGTTGTTTCTTCTGCTTAATTCATATCGATACATAGGCGACGTTCAATGTAGCTATAAAATCCAAGCATAACTTCATTTAAAGCTACATTTTAATCACTTATTACCAATTAAAGTAAACCGGTAAACAAAACAGTAACATTTATGTTATCTTTGTCAATACTATCGTAGGTACTTATAATATTTATCTTGGAATGTTCAACCAAATGTTTGCCTTGAGGAATTCTTACTACATTAATGCTGATAATTAAACGTTTTATTAGCAATAACAAGCATAATTTCACTTTCAGCGGCGTTTCTACTGCTTATCAAGCATGATTTTATTCTTACTTTAATTTTACAAAGGGGCCTCTAAAATGTATGCTACGGCTACATTGGTCTTTGGAAGATACATTATAATATCTACATCAATAATTTTAGGTCTAAACTTTAAAAGAGCTTATTGTACCTCCCCTGTATACTTGGTGCAACCTAAACATTTAAATATACTTCTGTATAAACCTCCTAAATTTTAATTTGAATATCAATTTTGGATAAAAAAATACCTAAAAATCGAAACAATTCATTGCAGTACTTAGACTTATAATACCTACTTACACGCTATATACAATGTTTACATAGAAGCAAGCCAGATAAAGTAAATTCGTGGCACATAGCAGGATAGGTGGATACATACATACATACTAACACATACTAAGGCCATAATTTGCTTCCCAAATCGCGGCTGTGTCTTTGTGCCACAGATATTTGAACAATGCCTGCCTAACTAAAATATCAATGGCCTAAAATAATTTAGAAAAAAGTAATACAACAGGCGTTAAAGATACGCGTCCATTTCATCGGCATTGGAGCCTCGGCATTTTCTTCGTTCAAAATGCATCCGGCACGGATTTGCTGATCTAGGAAACGCAGTAAAGCCCAGCGAATCTGTATGCTCGTGGAGTGGACGCGTAGCTTTAGTATTTTACGGCTCGAACCCATTACTGCCGATCTATTCTGTAAAAATCTCACCGTGATAACTCAGGTGAAGTGAGCTGTCAATCCCTACCATCAGGTTGGAACGACACCTCACTTCATCTCACGTCACCTAAGTTATCACAGTGAGATTTTGATAGAACAGATCGGTGACCAGCTCATGATTGGCGCAGAATGGTCGAATTGCTAAATCCGATAAAATGCACGAACAGCAGGCATTCTTCAAAATACATTTAACAGACACCTTGGAAACAGTTAAACCCAAAACAGGTTCATCAACATACCTCTGAAGCAGGGTCTACAGGCTTATCCCAAGCAACCCGGCTATCTCCATCAGCTATGAAACCGACTGAAGCCTGTCCCTCTGTTTCAGGAGTTCTAACTCTGGTAAAATAGACACCTTCTCATTGAAGAACTCTTCAAGGGCAGGCTGGGAGAGCATGGTGGCTAGGAACTGCTCCAACGTGATGGACCAGACGCCGTCCGGTTCTGTTTCTTTGGATGGAGACGGTTTCTGGCTTTCTTGTTCCGGTTCTGTTGCGTTGCCGTTGGGGTCCAACTGGTAAGCAAAATAAAGACATAAGTATTAAAACTGAGCAAATTCGTGTGATACTTCAACTGATATTTTATTCTAAAGATATGGGTAATAAACAGAATAGCAGGGGGGACATCGACCGACGAAACATTTTTCGGGGGGTTCAAAATCATGTACTAAATCCATGGTTACAGATCGCACGAATGATAGCTATATTTCTTATTCAAAAATTGTTCGCATATAGTTAAGTTGCGGTCGCACGTTCGTGCTATGGTCTCCGTTGTGCAGATCATTTTTATGAACCGTCTATTATTTTGAACGTCTAGATATTTTTGGCGCTGGCTGTATGCTATATGTAAGGTTGTTTTCGTATAAAATACGACAAGTAAAAGCATATTTACCTGAGCTTCAGCTTGCTTAGCGGCGGCAGCTAGGAACAGACTATCTTGTGAGATCTCGCGGTCCATCTGCGGACGGTGATTTAGTTCACCCAGTTGTAGCAGGAGGGTACCTGAAGATTTAACAATTTCAATTTTGTTTGTTTGTTTGAACACATTAATCTCTGGAACTATTATACTAATTATTTTTGCATTTGATAGCCCAATTCTTAAGGAAGGCTATATAATTAATAAATACTATACATTTGTAATTTAAAAAGAAAAGAAAAAAAAGAAAGATAAATATTTTATTCCGCACAAACAAGACGCACAATTACAAATAAAAAAAAATAAAAAAAATAAAATAAAAAAAGACATAAAATACACATAGTCAAAAGACTCGTACTCGAGCATAAAAAATGTTGACACTTTTGTCTATTGCTTGATGTCAAGGCCAGGGACCAATGGCAACTCACATTAATTGGCATTGACAAGACGATATTGGCAGATGGCCACAAAACAATAACAATCATAACAAAAACAAAAATGCCAATTGCAGAAACTACGTAGGTACTCGTATGTAGAGCTGCGACTTATGTTTTCCGAAGAGTACTTTAGCAGCGACCGTGTACCGGTGCGGAACTTGGGTCCACCACGTAGGGCGCCACAAAGTGGCCCAACCTACTGTAATTTATACCCTGTCCATTAGGTAAACCGTTTTTTGACAGATGGAACTAGTGATTGCAGCAACACACAATACATTGATTGATACACGTACGGTATTATAATGTCTGTAAGAAGCCATCAATAAAATAATTCAATAAGATAAGGCAGTTTATATACAGGGTTATTTTTCAAAGATCAGCCAAATTTAAGGATGTGGTACAGACCATCAAACTGAACAACTTTCTCCATGGGACCAACTTCGTAATCGCGAATAAAAATTCAGCCGTCCCATACATTTAGGTCGAGTAGGTATTGAAGTTTTCTATGGGACAGTTGATAAAATTTTCGCGATTACGTTATTTGTCCCATGGAGAAAGTTGTTCAGTTTGATGGTCTGTACCACATCCTTAAATTTGGCTGGTCTTTGAACAATAACCCTGTATTTATTTTATTCCGCATTTTAAGTTAACTTTTACATAATCTGGATATGATACTGTATGTCTGAATATGTACGTTCTAAGACATCTGTCAAAAAACGGTTAACCTAATAGACAGCTGGTATAATCATTTCTCCGATACTCGTCGAGCTTCATTGTTCCAGCGTAGAGTCGCCAGTAGAATATGTTTTTGAGGAGTTACTTACCAGCTAGTACCACAGCTTCATAAACAGCGTGTTGCCTCTGCGTAAGGTCGTGTAGCACGGCCAGTAGCTGCAGGAAGTGGTCGCGAGACAAGGGAGGTACCGCGGGAGCCACGTTCGGCGTGCTCGCCGCGCTCGCGAGGCCGGCCAGACCACATGCGCGCACGCTTTCTGCGCTTATGTAGGTACTGCTGCCTAGAATTTGAAGTTGGTCGATTTAAAATGATCTGAAGAATCCCGCGTTCCTGCAGTAGTGTCATAGGCTAATTATACAGGTTTTTTTAAAACTAATCGATGATTAAGCTTGACAACAGATGTGATGAGCATTTGGTCATTTTTTTTTTGTTTTTGGTATCTATGAGATGGCGCTCATGCACAAAATTGTGGGTTCAAATCCTTTGACATTTTCAATTGACATAAGTACCAATGTGACATTATCAACGTATATGTACTTTTAAGTTTATCTTGGACATTACTGACGAAGGAAAAATCGTGAGGAACCCTTGACTTACCTTACTAATATTATAAACGCGAAAGTTTGTGAGGATGGATGGATGGATGTTTGTTACTCTTACACGCCAAAACTACTGAACAGATTTGGATGAAATTTGGCACACAAATCTATACTAATATTATAAAGAGGAAAGATTTGTATTTTTGTGTGTGTGTATGTTTGTAATGAATAAACTTAAAAACGACTGTGCCGATTTCAAAAATTCTTTCACCATTGGAGAGCTACATTCACCCTGAGTGACATATGCTATATTTATTGCTAGAAAAGATTAGGGATCCTTACTAAAACTTAAGTAACGTAACCCAAGGTGTAAAGGTGTGGTGAGTGTGTGTGTGTGTGTGTGTGTTGTGTCAGTGTGTAGGAGTAGGGTAGAAATAGGGTAGGAGTAGTGTAGGAGTAGTGTAGGAGTAGGTTAGGAGTAGAGTAGGAGTAGAGTAGGGGTAGGATAGAACACCACGCGAACGAAGTAGCGCCGGGCAGCTAGAAATAATTTATATGGCAAAACAACGTTTGCCGGGTCAGCTAGTAGTTTATAATCAGGATTAACACATAGGATACTTTTTATCCCGATATTCCCACGGGTTCGAAAGTTATCCGGGTGAAACCGCGGGGGGCTGCTAGTAATTATTATATATTTGCAATCGCCAATCCACCTTGAACAAGCGTGGTGATAAATGCTCATGCCTTCTCTGTATGACAAGAGGCCTTTCCCCTGAAGTGGTATAATAATGGGCTGGTGTTATAGTTACCGATACCTGGTATCGATACCATCTAGCAAACCGCACTGGGCCCACGTGGTGGATTAAAGCACACTCCCTCTAGAAGAGAGGAGGCCTGTGTCCCAGCATTGGGGACATTATAGGCTGATTGTGTAAGCTAAAATTATCCATCTAACTAGCCTACCTATTTGGCTGTTTTCTGAATCACTCTTATCCATTGGCGCGCCGTCTCCACACACTTCACTTATTGACCGCTGCAGAGGACCCGGTTCTGGTGATGCAGACTCTTCTTCTATACTGTAAGTATATGAAGGGAAACGAAATCATTCGCCAGCTCGAAAGTACTAGGTTTTATTAGATAAGATTTATTTACTTTTAGAGTTTTTATGAAAATGGATTGTCCTAAAATGCTTACATAACATTTCTTAGCGATATTTATACCCTTGGCGGTATAATTATCGAGTCATTCAATAATACAGGGTTACACCAGGCATTGCTTGGTTTAAAAAGAAAAAAAACTTTCGTGTTATTTTTTTTCTGTAATTATATCATTTCTGAGCAGAGAAAACAGGTGATTTATGATCACCTCTATTTTTCGATAAATTAAGTTTTCTATTACGTGCTTACCTATCAAAGAAGGAAATAGCATCCGTGGCCAGCTCCTCCCCCGTGTCCGTGAAGTGCGTCGGCGCGAGGTCCCGGCGCGGCAGCAGCGGCGGCGCGTGCGCAGCGTACAGCGCGCGCAGGCGCCGCGCCGCGTCCGCGCGGCAGCACAGCCCCAGCGCCACGCTCAGGCCGCGCGCGCTCACCAGCCCGTCGTCGTCGTAGTCCATCAGCTGGGGCCGCACGGCGTTTTACATGTTATATAGGTAATTAAAAGCAGACATACATTGGCGAAATATGGCTGTCACTAACTACTATAGAGGTATGAGGAACAGGGTGTAAAGTTCACTCGTCCTCCATAGAAGAGAGAGGATCCTCCGACCAGACGGGTATCGTGTCTGGCGGGCAGCTGCGCAATGTCTGGGCATTTGTATATATGCTAGTGGCACGGTAAACTCTGCTTGCGAGATGCAGGATTTTGCGTGACGTCATTATGGCGTCGTTCGCGTGTGGCGTTGTAGATACCGCTACGTTCGCTACACTACACACCTGCCTTACCCTTCGGGAAATTCAGGCGTGATAATAATTTATTATGTGTAGCAATAAATTCATTCCGAGTTGAGTCTGCGCCAAAAATTTTCGGGTGGCAAAAATGTGACGCGTGCTTTCGAAACGCGCCTCAACATCCATAAGGCGCGTTTATTTGACGCAAAAAGTTTTGTTTGTTGTTTCGTTCGCGATGATCGCTTTTGACTATGTTTGGCGATGGTTTACTTTATTTCAAACATTCGAATTCCTCTAATTCACAGAACTGTCGACCTTATATGAATTAAGTTTACAAACGCACTCGAAGGCGCGGCTCAAAAACAAGGTTGATTTATTCATTTAATATTTTTTTAAACCCGAATGCAATTTCGTTTCAAATTCCGTCCATGATTGTCAATGCAATTGTTACCTTAAACATTCTAGCAGTAATGGCTTCAGCGAAGTCTCCCTTAGCCCATGGCGAGAGTGCGAAGTACAAAGTCTTGAACTGCGTGTAGTCAAGCCGGTACGATTCGTAGGGGGCTTCTAATCGCTCGCAAGGTACCCGCTTAGCCCAGAGTAGCTCTTCACGAATGGCGCTAAGTAACTCCTAGAAGTATAAAATAACGTCTTTAAAAAGTGATACATATTTGATGCAGATATTTTAAGATCGATCAGATGGCGTTCTGTAGTTTGTCTACCCCAAGGCGTGAGATTTTTGATTCCCGTCCCAAAAATTTCTACACTAGGGGGTCATAGAATCATGTGCTGAATTCATGGTTTCACTCTGCGCGTCGATGTCACAACCGACCTGTATAGAGTAGTCTACTAACCTGCAGCTCATTAAGTTCAAGCAGCTTATCCTGCTGCAGCGCTCGAAGAGTATTCTTCTCGAGACTGTCCTCCAACTGTCTCACAACCCTCAAGCGGTGCTTTAGTCGTAAGTGCTCGATGTTTTCGCTTGAAACGCTGCCCCCGTATGAACGGTAAGACTGGTATATCAGCTCTTGGATCTTTATTGTCTGTGGAACAATTTAAATAAGGTTAAAAATGTTTTCAAGCCGGCTATTGGCAGTTGGTTGGTAAGCTTGGGATATACACCGTGTTCTTCGCGTTTTCCGTAAACTTTAACAAACGCTTCTATAGCTTTTACAAATCAAATCTAACAAAGGAAGTAGTACTTAAAAAGACTTTGTTACAAAGATATTTGTAATTTCATTTAATTAAATTTAATTGAGCTATGCAGGAAGATAGATATAGGTATTAATTTGGCCTATGTTGCCGCTTAGTGCAATTAAAATGATAAAGTTATCAAATGCTTCCGATAATGAGACAGAAAGGCATGCATATTGGGAGATTTATGTCAAAGTATTTAGTTTGTATGAAAATTAACAAAAAATAAAAATTCATTAATGTGTCCATAATGAAAAATGCTTATTTTCATGATCTGAATATCTGGTCGAAGTTTATGTATATAGTCCCGAACACGGTGTATTAGTACTTCATTACAATTTGATGAACACAAGTTTCATGCGATTAAAAATTCTATGACATAAAGTGTAAAATTTTTGACGAGAACTGTAATCTTATCTTTCAATGCCCGTGGCTGGTATTGTGTTCGATGCCTGGGCTGAGTAGTCACGTTGTTTCCCTATAGAAAATTCTTAGTAGCAGTCCGGAATCTAGGTTGTGCCCGATAAAATGCTCTTTTATGAACTACTTGTAATATAACTGGCAAAACGGGGGTTTTCTAAACACCTCTGCCAACCCATGCGTGATATTTCGCAACTTTAATCTTTTGACGTCACTAACCCTCTCAGCGGTCCTTGGTTCAGTAGACAGTGCCATAGCTTCATCATTGTAGATGCCTTGGAGGTAATCGTTCAGGACTTGCATAGCCTGACCGTCTTCAGTACATTTGAGGAGTATTTCTCGGTTGATATCTAGGATTGTGAGGGTCACCTAGTGAAAAAAAAAGTAATAACAAATTTAGACATTGACAAAATGCAAAAAAAACACCAAAATACATTTGAAAAGCTACGAAGTTTAGATTTGCAACAAACTTGCAGAAATTGAATTCCATTACGAATTCTTAAAATTTTCAGTGTACCGGAACCGTGGATCCATGGCCTTTTAATTGTTTATGTAATTACGGCATTGCTTGCGGAAGTCAACTTCTACAAGTTTTGTTGCCAAGACATCTCTTTAGAAAAAAAATGGTTTCTTACTGGCTCAAACATTCATCGATTCCAAATAGTCCTACTAAGTAGGTACTATCGCCAAAACCTATATCTGACCATTTTTAAAACAAAATCCTGTGCACAGGGTGACCACAGATGCGTCCGTAAGTAAAACAAAAGAGGATCTTTTTTAGGTCGACGAATAATGTGCGCTGCAAGCAGAAATAGTCCTTACGGTGGTCAGATATAGATTTTGGCGATACAAGTAACATTTTATACCTGTAAATTGAACATTTCAACAAAATACATGCATAACTAACAAACCTGAAATATAACTTTTGCGCCATCATAAAAGAAGCAGTCCATGACATTGACAGCGCATTCGTAAGGCATGACGCTGATGAAAAGCGTGAGGAACCAAGACAAGGAGATCATCTTCATCATGCCCAACTCGTCCAGCTTAGCGTGGAGTTCCGGTAGGTGACTTTCTGTTAATTCTTCTAATACGCCTTGATCCACCTGTAAAGTAAGTATTAAAATAGAAGCCGTTATTGGAAATGTCAAAGTCCAGTCCGAAAGGAGATGGAGCTATATAGGACGTATAACGCCATCTCTTTCTCGCACTCAAACAATCCCGAAGGATCTTTTTAAACCAATAAAGTTATACAGGATAAAATTGAAAACTTGCCCCAAATCGAAATAGGGTGCAGTAACTGCTAAATAATGATTATAATATGTCATTACCTAAAATCTTCTTCTTCAAATTCTTTTTTTTTAAATCGTGTAATTATCGTCTTAGGTAGTACAAACCAAGTTATTGCCTTCAAGACACAAATTATCGTAGAACAAGATATTTTTTTTTTCAAAATTATTAATATCAATTATGAAAATTTAAGTATCAATTTTAGCGCTCGCCCAATAAGCAATCTATTCATCGCAGAGTTCATAATATGAAGCTTGTTGGCAACGCGTTGATCTAGCGGTATTTACCTAATTTTATACCGTTTCTACGCAAAAAAGGGCGCGAGAGGCCGTTGTCAAATCGCTTGCCTACACGCACGTATGTGCATCCCTTTCAAAGTCAAAGTCAAATCATTTATTTCAAATAGGCACATAAAAGGCACTTTTGAACGTCAAAAATAAAATTAAAATAAAATTGATTCTAGTCGCCCCTTCCAAAAGGTAGTTTTCGTATGGAGAAGAATGGGCAAGAAACTCCACCGTTACTCTTTTTAAATGTTTTACAATATTTTGCATACATTAATTATATAATTATATGTGAAGACGATGCACCTAACAATAAAATTACTATACCACAATAGGTAAAAGAAATCAAATGGATAAATGAAACCATGACATATAAATTAACTTTGTGATAGATACATGGTGCTCACATATTCACAAACATTCCAAAAGTAGACGATTATCATAAATAAATAAGGAGTAACAAGTCCGGATGTGACCCCAAGTAATTACAGAATGTAAATCAATGTTAAAGAAAAAATAATAAATTATACAATTACATTAGCAACCAGTTTGATTTTGTCTAGACTCTAGAGATTGTCCTATGGAGCAGGACCAGCATGTTTCCAAGGATTCTTATCTCGGATATAATCCTATAATTTGTAATATCCTTGCTTACAAAGTGTAATTTTAATATAAGTTTTAAATTTTCTTTCATTTAATTGCAATATTTCACAAGGTATTTTGTTGTAACATTTAACACAGTACCCCATAAAAGATGTATGTATTTTAGATAATCTGAAAAAAGGTTGATCTAATTTATCTTTATTTCTAGTATTAAAATTATGTCTATCACTTATTTTATTAAAAAGATGTTGATTTTTTCTTACATACATAATATTTTCATAAATGAATTGGCAAGGTACCATCATAATATTAACCCTTTTAAATAGTTCCCTAAGAGATTCGCGGCGACGTAGATTGTAAATGGCTCTGACAGCTCTCTTTTGCAAAATAAAAATGGATTCAATGTCAGCAGCCCGACCCCACAGTAAAATGCCATATGACATAATACTGTGGAAGTAACTAAAATAGACCAAGCGCGCGGTTTCTTCGTCTGTTAATTGTCATATCTTTCTAACAGCATATGCGGCCGAGCTTAGCCGCCCCGCAATAGATGTTATATGAGGTCCCCATTGTAATTTCTCGTCTAGCGTGATTCCTAGGAAAACTGTCTGATTAACAAATTCTAATTTTTGGCCATTCAATACGATGTCACATTCGCTACTTCTAACATTAGGTAATTTAAATCTAATGCATTTTGTTTTTTTTTTCATTAAGTACTAAATTATTTACCGTAAACCAATCTTGGACCTGAAGAATAGAGTTATTCACGTCGTCAAGATTTTGTGACCGTCAGTCTATTTTAAAGATCAATGATGTGTCATCTGCAAATAACACCATCTTCGGTTGATTTTGAAGTAATTGGGGTAAATCATTAATATAAACTAAAAAGAGGAATGGACCCAATATCGAACCTTGAGGAACGCCCATTGTCATTTCAGAACCCAATGAGTTTACGCCATTTACTTGGACTTTAACCTTTCTATCTTTCAGGTATGATCTTAACAAGTCAAGTGCTGTTTTTCTAATCCCATAGTGCTCGAGTTTCATCAGAAGTGTTTCATGGTTTACGCAATCGAACGCCTTAGAGAGATCGCAAAAGATTCCAATAGCATCTTGTGCTTCTTCCCAGGCGTTAAAAATGTTCTTCATTAGGGTAACACCGGCGTCAGTAGTACAACGCCCTTTGGTGAAGCCGTACTGGTGTTCATGAAAGATGTAATTTTTATTAAAGTGACGTAACATTTGATTGAGCATCAACTTTTCAAACACCTTACTGAGAACTGGCAGAATTGACACAGGTCTATAATTGTTGGGATCTTTACTATCACCGGATTTGAACAATGGTACTACTTTACTATGTTTCATAAGATCCTTAAAGACATGCTCTAAATCTTTACAACACGTTCAATTAGATGTTTTAATTTGGCGCACCTTTTCAATTTCATCCTGTATATTATAGAAACGTTGAACGGTTTTACTCATGCGTATTTTATTTCTGCTGTGTGGCGTTTGTCAACGTTTTTGCGTCACGGTCATGAAACATCGGTGAATATTCAGTACGGGACTTCTAAAGTCTTCTGAATCTCGTGTCGGTTCGCTCTAAGTTTCACGACCACGCCTCCTACGATTGTAGGCCTAAAGTATAACCCAAGAGGTATTTTTGAAATAATAAAATTAACTTACCAAAGCGCCAACCACTCTAGTATTATAATAATCAGGTAACAAAGTCTCGCATATGGTTGCCAACAACCAGAAGGCTTGTTCTTCAGGGCAGTATATTAGCAACACTGAAGCTACGATGTTCATGGCTTGGCAGTAACCGATCTGTGGGTTCTTTAGTGCGTATGCGCATAGCACGCGGCGGAGTGCTGAGATTCCTGAAATAAGGTGACAAAATAAATAGAAAATATTTATTGTCCAGGTAATACAGTAAGTAGGTTCACTGGTTAACAGCAAGTTAAGACGACATGAGTAGCTTAAAATATTACCTACAACTAGGTTACAATATAGTATTTGCTAGTGAGCCCCAAACTAAACAGCTGTAGTGGGTCGTCAGAATCGTTACTTCAATTTTAAACCCCTAAATGGTCGATTATTTGTTTAAGAGATTTCTGGGATAAGCTAAGTTACTAAACTTATTTAAGCCAGAAGTAGACGAACTTCGAAGCAAAAGGAGTATGTTAGGATCGTAGCAGGTGGCGTTCTGTAGTTTCTGCCTACCCCCATGGGAAAAGGAGTGAGTGTATGTGTGTAGACGAACTTCAAATACTTTCCATTTGGAGCATTAAAGAGAGGAACTTCACAACGGTGGAGTATCGTTTCCTATTTAATGGGTTACATTTTCGTATATCTGAGGACTGAAAAGACCTCTGAACCATCTTTGAAAAAAAAAAAAACCCGATAAGCTTTGCAGTTCATAGTCAGAAACATCGTAATTTGAGTTAAAATTCAGTGGAGTCATTGCGGAACACACTAACATTAGCAATGGCTTTCATTTTGACATTTTAGCAACATTCTTTGCGTTATTTACGTTGTTGAGCAGACACATTTTTCGAACATATGAAGCAATGGATTAGCAATATCCTTCAAAATGATTCATTGCATTTGATAGTGTGTTACGCAATTAGGGAAAATTATTGAAAAAAGCCTTACCAACATCATTCTGAAAAGCTCTATGTTCAGGCAGAGACCGATGCAAGTCCCTTTCGATCTCATCATTTGCCTGATTCTTGGTCGAAAGAGCTTTATTCACCAGTCGTTCATACAAGCCTTTGTTCTGAGCTTTCTGGAGTATGGAACCTGAGAAGACGCTCCATAGCTCGCCGCGTAAGAGCTCTGGTATTCCGTTGACGACCAGTTCGCTGCCTTCAGTCGTCTGGTACATGCTGACACCTCGGCCTACTTCGGCCATATGGTCTTCCCATTGTTTCTCCTGTAAGATATGATGAGTATTTATCTACACAAATAAATAAGTAATAACAAAATAACAGCTTTTTACAGTTTTTACTAAATGCATATACACACATCAACACCGTCTAGGGATATTTTGTATAGAGTTCTTAAATTAAAAAAATACTGGCCAGTTTTTAATTCTTTTGAAGAAAGCTTATTTTGTAAACCTTTTTGAACGATTCTAAATTTGAATTTGAAAAAAATAATTTATAAACAAAAGATTTACGCGGCATAATGGTAGCGAACTCCGAAGGTTTCATTTACCTACAGTAGTTTTTGGCTATTTTTTTGTGTCAAATTTAAGTTTTATAACAAGTTATCTGTTAATTTCGAATTAATGTTATTGTGTGCATCATGCAGCGGCGCCATTTAACAAGAGAGGAAATGTTAAGGGCAGTAGGCATGCTCCAAGCTGGGGCTACTCAACGGAGTATTGCTGAGGAGATTAGAACAAAACAAAACGTGATATCAAGGTTATGGTCACGTTATCGTGCTACTGGTGATGTGGCTGAAAGACACCCAGGCGAGAATCGCATAACCACTCAACGACAAGACCGATTATTGCAAGTTGCCGCAAGAAGACAACCAAATGTTACGGCCATGCAGTTGGTTCAGAGGCTCCAGTCAGAACACCAGTTGCTTGTGAGTGACCAAACTGTGAGGAGAAGGCTGCATGAAGCTAACCTTCATGTTCGCAGACCGCTTCGTACTCCAGCACTACGCCGAAGAAATCGTGGACGACGACTAGAGTGGGCTCGTGAACATTTGCACTGGGAAGATAACCAGTGGTCTGTAGTGCTGTTTACCGATGAGTCCCGGTTCAGTTTCCATCCCGATACACGTAGAGTACGTGTTTGGCGAGTTCCTGGTCGTGAGAGACGTCTACAACATCCTCAGGAAGTCCATTTATACCACGGCGGGACAATTATGGTTTGGGAGGGAATTCGTGTTGGTGGAAGAACAGACCTCGTTTGGATCAGAAACACCATGACAGCTGAAAAATACCGTAACGAGGTGCTAGTACCAATAAATCTACCCCCATCCAAATGGGCCAAGAATTCACGCTCATGCACGATAATGCCCGTCCGCACACAGCGAGAGTGGTGACGAGCTGGTTACAGGAGCACGACGTATCGGTCTTAGGCTGGCCCGCTCAATCGCCTGACCTAAACACCATAGAACACGCGTGGGACATGCTCCAAAGAAGGGCTTTGAGGAATTTCCCTGCAAACATTGCGACGGAAGAGCAACTTTTTTTGCATCTTAGCCGGACCTGGGACAATATACCGCAGCAAGACTTGGATAACTTAATCCAAAGCATGAAAAACCATTGCAGGACCGTTATCAACGTCATGGGTGGTTTTACTGACTACTGATTTTTCACATAACTGTTAAGAACAGATTAATTTTTCCATTTTTTTCACTTTTTCTTGAGAAACACATTCATTGTTAGTTTTACCATTATTTCACGTTTTTTCTTTATTTGAATAAAAATTTATTTACGCAAAAAAAATAGTTTTCTTTTATTCTGGAGTGTAGTCTGATAAATGGGCTTTATAAAAATATATATGCATGTTGTATGTTATTTTTAATAAATTTTGAGTAAATTGAGTAAATCCAAAATATCCCTAGACAGTGTTGATGTGTGTAGTATGCAATGATGGTACGACGATGGACGGTACTTATAAAAAAAAACAATTTTTTAAATTATTTTCTGTCTATTTGTTTCAGCTAATCTCCGAAACAGCTGGACCGATTTTGATAAAATTTGGTTTGGGGATACTTTAAGCCCCGGGGAAGGACATAGGCTATTTTTTATCGACATACCATGCGGGCGAAGCCGCGGGCGGAAGCTAGTGTAGAATATAAATTGTCGAACATTTTGGTCATTTTTGTCAATATGGATGTGTGAGAGTCCGAAATAAATTATTTATTATTATTACATTATTATTTTCAGGGTGATTGGAAATTTGAACTTGTCAAACGTAACACAAACGCAACATAATTATTATACATAGATATACTTAAGAATATCATAAATGCTTGCAGCATTTAAGGTAGCGTAATTTTTGGTTATTATTGCCAGTCAGGAAGTTCTTCCAATATTAAAACTAGGAATTTTGTAAAACAAGGTCTGCTCTTATACTTTCTTATACTTTTCTTATACTTTTAGGTTTTTATCACTCTTACTAAATAAATATAAACAATTAACCCAAAGTGACAAACGTCATTATAAAGTTTTCAACCAACCTTTTTCTGTTGAATCTGTTTGATAGGTGAAGTCTGGTGAGTTCTGAACAGCGTCATAAGTGGCGGCTGGGGCGCCCAACCCTCGACGTCAGTCGCGACCACGGCCTTCGTCGCCTTCTCCCTGTACACATCACTGCATATTCACGCATTTGAATTAGTACACGGAAAACTAAACCTTAACTATTATATCCCAAAGTTGAAAATTGAAATCCAGTGTTAAAGATGCAGGCTGGAACATGCTGGGTTAGACGAAGCTTCCTGTTAAAGAACAATGCAAAGACAACTGGAAAGGAAGAACACAGATAATATGAGTATAATAATAATAAAGATTTTTATTTCGGACCAAAGAATCCAAAAAGTGTTAGTAACATAATATTAAAACAACTTATTATCTAGTGTTAGTGTTGTGTTGTGTCTAGTGTTAGTGCTAGTATAAAGGTTATTTTAAAACAAGAATATCCTTGCTTTATAAGCATGATGAAAATGTAAGACCATGTCATGGAATTAGTGTTTAGTTTAGTTGACTGAATTTGATGATTAGTGAAGATTATAAAGACTTCATTAAATAATAAGCAATTAAATCATTTAGGGCTGATTTTTCCATCGCCAAATAACTTTTATTCGAGGAATAAAATTGACGTTTGACAGTTTTCATATTAAAAAACCTGTCAAAATTTCAAAATAATTCCTCGAATAAAGTTACCAGACGATTGAAAAACCAGCCCTTAAAGTACAAAATAACTTGCCATTAAGAAAATAAACTCAAGATAAAAGTCAAAGCAAAATAAGGTAAAGCAAAACCCGAATTATACAGGGTGATTTTTTAAAGACCAGCCAAATTTAAGGATGTGGTACAGACCATCAAAATGAACAACTTTCTCCATGGGACCAACATCGTAATCGCGAATCTAAATTCAGCCGTCCCATACATTTAGGTCGAGTAGGTATTGAAGTTTTCTATGGGACAGTTGATAAAATTTTTGCGATTACGCTATTTGTCCCATGGAGAAAGTTGTTCAGTTTGATGGTCTGTACCACATCCTTAAATTTGGCTGGTCTTTAAAAAATAACCCTGTATATTAATATGACGGCTTGGCTCATACACACGAGCGACACGCGTCAACGGCAGAGACAACTGCAGCCGTCGCTGAGTGTCGACGGTTGCCGTTAACGCGTGTCGGTGGCTGCCGTCGACAAAGTTTGCCATCTCTCAGTTCAACCTATGAGGTTGTCGTCTGCTTAACCGGGCTTGCCTGTGGATACCTCAATAAATTAAGGCCTCCAGCCAGGGCTTAAAAACTAAGCGACTACACGCTAAGGGCACCCCCTGTGGGGTACGGACCACGGATTAGGGCGTCGCCGGGAGCGGGCAGCGAGGGATAGGCTGGATCGGAGTAAGAGCGGGGGCACACGATGCGTTGCGGCGGCGGTGCGGCGCCGGTGCGGTGTCACTGCGTCGTCTTACATAGAAATATCTGTGGCATGTCACACGATGCGCTCCGGCGCCGCACCGGACTTGCAACCACCGAGACGAGGCGGGGAGGGGTGAATGCGTTGCGACATCGGAGCGGCACCGCTCAGTTGTTTATGCGTCACAAGGAAGGACACGCTGCTGGGGCGTCGGTGGCTTCGCTGCGACATAACAACGTTATGTCGCCGCACCGCTCGTGTGCACGCTGATACGGTGAAATCTTTGCGGTGTGGCGCCGCAACGCATCATGTGCCCCGCTCTTATGCCGTCGACAACTACGTCGTATTTGAACACCGTCCTCAAATACACGAGCGACGCGTTGACGGCAACCGTCGACACTCGTTGACGCGTGTCACTCATGTGTATGCACCCTTAGGTCCAAAAGAGGCCTTTCGACTAAATGAAGATGATGATGATAGTAGAGGAACAAGACTTGCCGATGTTAGTCACCTCAACATGCTCAACATGCAAACAGTACAACAGTCACTTACTTTGGTAACTTAGCAAGGAGTTCCGATATCTTATGGACCAAGAAGTCTCTATCGGATATACTTCCGAAAAGGAAACTTGTGTGGTGTGCAGTGGTTATGAGGATACTGCCGGAATCCCCTGAGGAGCTGGCGGTTCCTCCTGAGTCTGCTCGTTCCACTTGATGGACGTTGCGGAGAGGTAT
Source organism: Apamea epomidion (assembly GCA_947507525.1). Lineage (NCBI taxonomy): Eukaryota > Metazoa > Arthropoda > Insecta > Lepidoptera > Noctuidae > Apamea > Apamea epomidion. The sequence continues at coordinate 7,190,934 of OX382234.1, forward strand.
TGTTAGACGGACTAGGTTGCGAACCTGTAAGTAAGTTGTGGTTTTAAATATTTTTAAATTCTCGACTATGATTTTTGCTGTCTAGTTTGGAGTGAAAATGCGCGAGCATGCTCGAACAGCCGCCACATATTTTTAACTCTACAGGGTCAAATTAAATTAGCTAGCGAAACGTGTTGAGCCAAGCGTTAAGAATCCAACAGAGTGCATTCCAGCGCGTCGAAAAACACAGTGTTGGATTTTCAACTTTCGGCGCTAAGCAGTGCGTTTAAAATCCAGCGCGAGAAAAAAATCACCGTAGGAATAATGCGCCCGTGGGTACCTGGGCTTTATCTAATAGAAAAATGCCGTTATTTTGTACGTGTTAAAAATATCAACACCCTGTCCCCTGCCTTCCGCATCCAGTCTACCCCAGCCACCTACCAACCTCCAGCTTCCTTCCTTCCTTTGTGGAATGCGGGGGACAGGGTGTTGTGGCGCAGTCTCGGAGAGGCCTATGTGTGAGTTGATTGTTGGTTGATTGAAAAATACCAACATTGTGCACGTTGTCGACATTAGTCGTAAATCAGAACCTCTACGAGTGATAATACTCAAGTTGGGAACCTGGGCCGTCAGCCCCGACATACAAGATGAAATTGAAAACTTGGGCTAACTCGAAATAGGAGGTGCAGTAACTGTTACATAATCATTATCATTTGCTCCACCTCCTATCCTGCCCTGTGTGTCCCAAAATATGTACTCAAAGTGACCGACTACGCCGTGGAAGTGGCAAAATTTTGGGAAAATAAGATTTAAAATACAGTCGTTCCAGCAAAACAAAGACGAAAGAATTGTCATTTGACAAAACTAAATTCTTGAAAAGAAAAGTGGAATAATCGCCTTAGATAGTGCAAACCACGTTATTGCCTACAAGTACACACGAATTATCGGCGTTCCAAATAGCGGTCACTAACCTAATTTTGACTGTTCCTTGAAAAAAAGAGCCCGCGACGACGCTGCCAAATCGCTTACCTACGCGCACGTATTCGCATCCCTTTCCTTAAAGAGATGCGCTAAATTTTGTTTATAACTCGTTGAATTCGATATTTTAATTTGGCGCACCTATTCCATTTCAACAAGGCAATTCACGAGCGCGCGTAATGTGACTCTTATGTCAAAGTAATAAGTTATAAATTGGAATGATTGACAAGTGTTCGTGAAATGCAACATCTATACAAACTCATGCCTTGATTGGAAGCATGAGTTATTCTTGTATAGCTCGTGCCAGCAATAAAGAAGTACAGATAATGAGGTTATCACTAGCCAATGAACATGAAATATTGATAAAAACTCTTGATTTACAACTATTGTTTTCCTTCTCAATAATATGAGAATGTCGTCTTGTTTGTTGGTGTCGCCACTATAAAGCTGGCGTATTTGTACAAATATTTGCTTGTGTATATTGCTAATACAAAATAAACTTTATTTGAACAGAAATAGGGTATATTTTGTATTAATAACGCGTAAGTCTAAGTCAAAACTACCATTTTGAGAGGTCTACGTGCCATTAAGTATGTTTTACGTGATGGAAACGTTAGTAAATAACCATTAGACAGACTCCTAACGACCTAAATCATTAAACCAATAACAAAAACTAAAATCCTTATAACCAATATTAAATAACGGTAAATAATAACAACAAAGGTCACATAAACATTACCTCTGACTCACAAAGAGCAATGATAACAAACTTGGTATAATAAATAGCTCATAACTATTTGCACATACAACACGTATTAACTCAACCTTACATAATCCTTATTACTTTCACATAAGGTCGCTAATTGCATGAGAAAGTTGCGTGTGTGTATTTCATAATAATAATTAAGCGATTGTATTTAAAACCTTTTATATTTGTCTTGTATCTGTATTAACATCTTTATTTATTGATCTGATGTCGAAATTGTTCATGTTTTTGTGCAATTATAGGCGATGAAAGGATTTTTGATAACAATGTTATGGATATAATTGATAAGTGAACTTATAGTTTAACTTGAAAGCAAATTTAATTGCATTGACCTCACAGATTATGATAACGTTTTCTCTTTCGCAATAGAAGCACTACGGCCTATTCATGGTTTATAAGATAGTAGAACTTTAGCTCTAAGGCTAAGCAATCAGATTTTCCGAGTATGTTTCGAACAAAGCAAATCATTGCATTTGAATGGTTTCAGATAATCTATATCTAAGAGTGGGTACACATGGCGACTTTTAGCAGCGATAAAAACGCCCATTTGTGTAAGGTAAACATAGATTGGGCCGCTGGTGTGTAACCGCGTTTACCGCACTCAAATAAAAACAGAACTCACCCGACTGTCAAAACAAATGAAGTTCTGCGAAAGATACAGCCTTCCCCAGTTATGTCTCTTATTAAAAGGAGTCCATAAGGTACATTCTTCCGTGCCATCCAACTTTTCGTTCTGTGGTAACCGGAATCTAAGAGTGAAGAGGTTGGATTGCTTTCTGGCATCCAAGTCTCTCTTTAGGAAGGAAGGCTTCTTTGGCACGTTTTTGCTGAGCTTCGTCAAGAGTTCCTTGTCACTGTTGAATGACCCTGTCTTGTCGTCGATTAGTCTGGAAAAATAAGATTCTTGTGAAAAGACGTTCCGACCACTTCCGCAAATACATGTATGAGTGATGTATTGGGTATCTAATTTTTCGGCGAGCATATAGTTAAGCATATGGAGAGGATATCGAAGAAAAGTCGTAAATGTAAAGGTGAACTTATATAAGTCAACGTATTATTATGAACATCGTTACTTTATATTTATATGGTAACGGTGAACAACTTACGGTGTTCACAATCATACGGTGACATATTTATATCTACGTTGAGTTCAGTCACCTACGTCGACCCACCCAACCCATTTGGTCGGGGTGCCCTAGCTTTTACTGCGACCGCCAAGACCGACAAATTAGCGATGGTTCACAAATTTACGGGCGATAACATCGGATAGATTGTGAACTAGTGCAGGTTCGTTTACAATTTAACGGTTTGAAATGGATAGATTTTAAACTATCAAAAATTCATACGACATAATTATTCAAAATCAAAAATAAAATAAAATGAATTAAATTAAATTTGTTCTCAATTTATCGACAGTTGACAATCTCGCGAGATAGATTATAACCTAACAGTGTTCACAATCATACGGTGACATATTTATATCTACATTGAGTTCAGTTACCTACGTCGAGTGATACAACTCAGTAAAAATAAACTTAAAAAAAAAAAACTGGAGCGACCTTACATAATATATTATCAGAACATTCCTACATTACGTATTCATATCATGTCATCCTGTATTTAGATAATGTATATGTCGCAGCCAACTGGTTAAATTAGCCGTTTAGTCAACCGCCTGGCCTTTGGAAGTAGAGCTCGCCTCGCTTCGCTCTCTCGGCTCACACGCGGTTGATGACAGTTCTAACCTTACCCATTTGGTCGGGGTGCCCTGGCTTAGTTACTGCGACCATTTCGGCTCGCGCGGTATTGGCTACAGTTCCAACCTAAACTATAATTTATTGAATATCATTCAATAAAGTTCGGCCGCCGTTTAGTTACAAGGCTAGGTGGTTTACTAAACGGCCAATTAAACCAGTTGGCTGCGACATATACATATTGAACAAAAAAACAACAAACCCCGACGAATCAATAAAATTCAATCACATTGTTATAACAGCAGGTTTGCTGATTCATAAACAGCCGGTTTTGTTTACAACTTATCTTGAAATTTGTGCTCTCATTTAACTCCAATTATTCGCTATTCACACCTCTTTTGTTATGCAGACTTTATAATACCAAGGTCACAGCGATTCGAGCCCTAGGATTGAGAAAGGTTTTAATAATAAAACAACGCACCTATCCCTGAAGGGATAAGCAGAGATGCATTAATTTTTTTTTCGATTGCCTGTTTTGTGTCCCACTGCTGGGCCTCCCCTTTTTCCTTCCAAACCTCCGTCTTGAGCGATCTCTGGCCATGTTGGCCCTGCAAACCCTCTCTAGATCCTCACACCACCTTCACCGTGGTCTACCTCGACGGCGATGTCGTCCTTCATCTTTGCCCTTCTCTCCGGGAGCATTCGCGCGACGTGTCCGGCCCACTCCCACTTCAGCCTTGCTGTTTTTTTTTTGAGATGCAGCTTTACATTATTATAAATTAAAGTCACTTTTCGTGTTTGTTTGTGTAACTACGCAAAGGATTTTGATGCAGGTTTTCGCCATCATTTTGAGAATTTATTCCGGAAGGTTTATGTTTATTATAATAAGTTGCAAATAAATGTTTTTTAAAGACAAAAATCGTCCAAAGCAGGGGCAGATCGCTAGTACGTGATGTTCTCCCGAATTCCACCAATCATATTTAAGTCCCATCAAAGGTATTAGACGGGCTACTCGCCATTAACTGAGCACAAATCTCGACTACGGCTGCTTCTAAGAAATTTGTTAGTAAGTAATGGAAAAATCCATCCACTTTGCCGAACCTGGGAATCAAATCCAACAGGGTATATGCTTAACAACTAACAGTAGCAATGGTTTCATTTTCACAGTTCATCAACATTCATTGCGTTATTTTTATTTACGTTATTGAGCAGACCAATTTTTCGAACATATGAAGCAATGGAATTGCAATATCGTTCAAAATGATTCAGATTGAGATTTATAGTCTGTTACGCAAGGTGCTGTTTATTCTGACTTCATTGCGTGTTAAAGGCCTCGTGGGCTAGAGGCATATTAGTTTCGCAAATATGAATAAGTTTAAAGTATTGTATTTATTAGCCGATAAATGTCTAGCGAATTTCGTCTCGCCTCTTTTAAATCATGCGCTCTATAGACGTGGCCAGTTCGTTAATGTGTGTATGGTCGGTAAAGCCCCGACGTTAGAGTTACTTGAGATAATATATCGATGTTCAACGAGGACAAGGCAGAAGGTCATTCGTTAGTCGGCTTGTGTAGAGATTTTAAATAGGTAGTCGTGCAATATAATGCGCTCGTTACAAGCTAACTAAAGTGCAAATGACTTCAGCAAGCATGTTCGTCTTGCTCCTCAAACACAATACTTATCTTAATCCTGTTCACACAAAACATGGCCGCATAACATTGTATTATGTGTAACACGAGATTACTTTCGCATAATCACCCTAATGCTACACACTTAAGCTTATCAAGGTTAAAATTATGTACTTTTTACCCTACAAAGTGTGAAAGCAGCCGAATAACTAACGGGCCCATCACTCCCGAAGGGTTTGGTGGCAAAGGTGAACAGTCGCGATAAAATTCGCAACGAAAAACCCACCCTTGAACATCTATACAAATAAATACATACAATTGAAGTGTCTGTTTGTAATATCAACATAACAGCTTTTTACTAAATGCATATGAAAGTATATTAAAAAAAAAACAATTTTTAAAATGTTTTTCTGTCTGTCTGTTTGCTCCGAAACAGCTCGACCGATTTTGCCGGAACTTTCGCTGGCAGATAGCAGAGGGGTAATTCTCGTAATTTTAAGAACGTTCACAGTCTGATCTCAGTCTCAATCTGTCAAAAAATACTTTTAATTTCCCTATATTCTGACAAGTTTTTGACATTAATCTGTTTGTCGCCGAGATGAGACTGCGACTAGATTTTGAACCTTTTAAATTACCTACGAGAATTGGCCTTCTGATGTTATAAGGAGTAGCTTAGGTTAGTTTTATTTTTGCAAAAAAGAATAAGGGTTCCGCGAAAAAAAATTAAAAGCCATGAAATTTCCGGCAGCCACGCGGGCGAAGCCGTAGGCAAGAGCTATGTCACATAAAATCGCAAATATGCTGCCAGCTACATGTTTTACGTTACATATAAAAGAACGCTTATTATGATAGAAACTATCTGAGATAAATCGAATTCGTTATGTGGAAAACCAGTCGTTCTGACGTAACTCGCATAGCTGTCGACTACACTATACTATAATGAGTTACATTCGATTACGATTGACGTAGTAGAGGTACAAAATATCACGTTCAGAAAAAATGTTTAAGGTATTGTACTGATATGTGCAAAGTAAGTAAGTGTGGCTAAGTAATGGGGCTTGTGGCTAAGTAATAACAGCCGCTCGGGTCGATCCATCAGGTTAAACTACGCTTGCCGCGGTTAGTCCGTGAGTGGGTGACCATTCGTACATACCAAGACTATTTTATGTTATGCCGTTGGTCGCGACTATCATTCGTGGATTTTCGAGTCGTCAAAAGCCCGAAACTCTGACAACCAGACCACAAAATTACCAAGGGGTATTACCCAGTAACTGGGTTGTAGAGGTCAGGTAGGCAGTCATTCCATGTAAAGTACTGGTATTCAGCTGCATCCAGTTGGACTGGAAACCGACCCGAACATAGTTGGGAAAAGGCAAGGCAGATGATGATGTGGTTAACTTACTGTTTCATAGCAATATTAGCCAACTGCTGCATCAGCGCAAAAGTCTCATTCTTCCTCATAAACAGTGTGAAGTAATGTTCTTCATCCCTGGTAACCACTTTGATTGAGTCAGGAAACACAAGACTGTTGGTCTTAGCCAGTTCTGTGACGTCAGCCCAACGGATCTTGATCGATGTTTTACGTCCAAATATGTAGGAATAGAAGCACATGTAGTGGACAGATAGGTACATCCAGCCTTGGCGGAGCATCTTCCCTTTCCAGTAACTGTAATATATTACGATAGATTAGTATATTTTTGGGTATACTAGGCACTGATTTGATACTTTAGAGGGGTTTCATATTGGTGAAAGGTAAGATGAAATTGAACACAAATGAGCCGTTAATTTTTTTTTCCTTGCGTGTATGTAAGTTCAAATAAAATACAATGCGCAACTTTTAAGGCTATTCTAAATTCCGTCTGTTGTTCCCTCTAGAATGAATCACCACAAAAAAGACAACCAATCAATTCATTGTGTTGTTAATTCCAATTAGTATTGGGGACGGGTTAGTATTAAACGAAGCACAATACAACTACTTACCTACAGGAGTAGTAACAGACCAACTTTTCGTCTTTTGGCATGCGGAACCTTTCATGGAATTCGTAGTCCACATTTTTGTATGTGATCGTGTCTTCATCTAGGCAAGGTGAAAAATTAATGCAACAACTTTTATTATTTGGTATGGTTCTAGCAGGCAAACGCCTATTGATTGAAGCAATTCCTGCCAGACAGTTTTATTACTGTCATGAAAAACGTTATTCTTAAAAATATTCAATAATGTTATAAGCTTGCTACAGCACCCTAATTGCGTAACATAGGTACTATCACAATCTGAATCACTTTGACAGATATTGCTTCATATGTTCAAAAAATTTGTCTGCTCAACAATGTAAATAACGCAATGAATAATGTTGTACTGTCAAAATGAAAGCCATACCTACTGTATTGTTAGTGTGTTACGCAATTAAACCGCAGGGCTATAACTAAAAATCCTGTCTTTCAGGCCACTATAACCATAACTAGAAGAAGTCAGACTATCACAGGAATATCATCAACCGAAAAAAATTATAGCTACGTTACAGCAACATATTTGTCTTAATTGAAAAACGATTTACATACCATCAGCAAAAGTCTCTTGCTTCGTTGCCATGATGGAGTTAATTTTACAGCACACAAACTCAGTGACCTCTTCCTCAGTATCAAAAGAGTGTAATGTTCCGCATACATGGTCACACAACCACTGCCAATCCACGCGAATTTCTGGTTCAGTCAAAGCAGTGGCTATCACTGTAAAAAAAATTTGTAGTTAATGGAAGGCTGACACATTCATTTAAAAAAAAATGCAAGGCATAAATAGAATTACGAAAAGAAACATCAATCTCAGGTGTAGGTTGATGAAAGGCAAAGGCGGTCTGAAAGTTTTTGTGAATTTCCTATTTACTGCTTCATGGTTATATTTAGCCTTTTTAACGTAGATTTTAAAGTGGAGCTTGTAGCTAATTAATAAAAGACGCAAGGGTTGATCGATTAGGATAAGCTACGCTTGCCACGGTTGGTCCGTAGGATGGGTGACCATCTCTACATACTGAGATCCCTCTGTGTCTCATTAAGCCGTTGGTCCCGGTTGTCATTCATGGATCTTTGACAGTTGTTATGGGTAGTCAGAAGCCAGAAAGTCTGATAACCAGTCTTATCAAGGACTATTGTGTTACCCAGTCACTAGGTTGTGGAGGTCAGATAGGCAGTTGCTGCATGTAAATACTGGTAATCGGCTACATCCAGTTGAAGCTGACGGGAAGCCAACCCCAACATAGTTGAGAAAAAACTTAGATTTTAAATATTTTTGTGGTTTTTACAACTATCTAACAGAATATTAATGTTACATACAAGGAAAAGTAATAACGGAAAACAATTAATTTAGCAAAAAGGATAATAATTGAATATGCCTAATAATGGAAAATATGCATATTAACATGCATCCGATTACATTAAAACAAAGATACATGAGTGAGTGTAATCAAAAGTGAGTTGCATGACTCACTTTTATGAAATCTGTAAATGACATAATGTATGTTTTATGCTAAAACAAAGACATTACATATTTACAAACATTTTGTAAGGTATAGGTGTACATAAGGCGAGGAAAATAACTATTACACTATTTAGCACAAGGGGCACAATAGTAATTTATTACAATATTTAATGTTTTAATAACAAAGCCAACTAGAAAGGTTTAATGGCCTATATTTAATTTTATTAGTTAGTTTTGTATGTCCGTTCATGCCAGGCTTTTTTTCCAAGTATTGGACTAAGGACCACTTCTATACCATTGATCAGAACCAATGCCAAGATGAATTTATAATATTCAGTTCGAAGAAAAGTGTGTGCTACATGCTGTAAAATGAAAAACGAAGTAAGAAAATAAATATTCATTACCATAGTATACTTCTGAGTTGGGTGTCTGGTGTAATATTCTAAAGGGCGGAGGTTTTGTATCTCTGACGCTATCTAAAGTACCCACTAGAAGCGAAGAGAAACCTTTCGATTTTCCATGCCCTTTCCTTCTCTGCAGGACGAAGTACAAAGTCGTGTCATCGTCATCCCTAAAGGTTGTAGGAAAAGATTAATGCAATTTCCCAATCAAATTAAAATACGTATGATAAGCGGCCATCGTAAACATAATTACCAAAGCGCAGTTTTTAAGAAAATTTCTTGAGGTTTAATCCACATGTCGATAATTTACTTAATACAGTCAACGCAGTATTTAACTTTTGCTAATCACGAACATCGCTAGGTTTAAAGTATGAAAACAAAAATTTCGACGAAGGCACACAAACAACAAAATATCTCTTGACAGTCCTGACACTACTTTTTTTTTAAATGTACGTAATGTCATTTGTCTGTCATATTAGATTTTAGTGTTTGGAATAAGAGTCTTTTTACTAATTTTATTTTCACATCTCATCTGCCTTATAATGTTTTACCAATTAAAAAAAAGTTCAATACTTATGCGGTCATAATGTATTGAACAACAAATTTTTTTTTAGTAACCGACTTATTTCAACTTGGGATCATGTAAGTACTAAATGCATAGTAACAGATGACACGTTGATATCCCTGCCATCATGTATAGTCCGGTCAATTTAGACATTTACCCTAGCATAAATTCCCAGAAAGTTGATTTGCATGGACGTTAGGGGCACCATTGTAATGAAATTATGAAAAATCCCCATCGATCCCGTCTGCAAAAAAAAATATTTAAGGTCAAAGTTCGTAAAAATGGGTTTTTTGGATTTTTCAGCGAAACGGTTACTTTTATGATAAAAATATTTCAGAAAAAAATTGTACATTATGCATGTATCTACAAAAATTGTCTTTAACCGTTAGGTTAAAGACAGCTGAAAATTTATGCAAGGTTACCACTATTTTTACGGCAAAATTGACCGGACGAGCGTTAAAGTTACTTTTTCAAACACATATTTGCTTAAATGTTTTAGAAACTTAATCGCGAACGCTTAGCTATTTTATTCACATCAACACTTGTTGACAACCAATGTCCACATTTGCTCTGAACGGTGAACACGCTGTGTTATGCACATATCAAATTTATATCACACACTGTGATTTTGAATAGGAAATACAGCTAATTCCCAAAATATTACTCAATGTTTCAAAACACGCTAGGCGTGTCAGCGGCACTGCAAGTGTTAAAGCTGATATCAACCGGAAATAAAAATAAATATTCACTCAAGGGAACGTCTGATGTCAGTTTTATCTTAATCAGTTGAAAATAAAAAGCAACAAGATTAGGCAATAATAGGTATAATTAATTAAATGTTCAGTAAACAATCGTAAAGTACGGGTCTCAAATCTTCCTGTTGAACATCAACCTCCTTTACATTACATTACTGGAACGAATCGGTAATATATTTAGGAACAGAAAGTGCATCTCATAAAAGAATGAGGAATTAATGTTGTTCTTTTTGAGCATTTTTCAATTGGGATTCTGCCCAACTTTTCTTATTTGCATCAGAATTAAACACTGCATGTATTTTAGTGAAAACCCAAAAACCCCCCAATGCACCTAATGGATAATACATCCAAATCCAATTATTTTTCATGTAAAAAAATAACGGAAACTGAGCTATTTTCGCCGATAAAGTATACGGGAATTTCATGTGACGACTAGATTTTCTGAAAAACAATTCAACTGTTAGGGTGATACCACACGGGCGTTGCCAATGCGTTGCGTCGGCGCTGCGACGCTTGAGCGGTGAAGCTCCGTAGTTCTACATATAAATTTGAGCGTCATGCCACACGGTGCGTAACGACGTGAGCCGACGGAATGCGTGCGCATCGGACAAGGGGCTAGGGAAATGAAGCAGGGAGGGGTGCTGCGGTAAGACAACGGAGCGACAACGGATGAACGGAGCGCAGCGCAGTATATTTTGGAATATCGAAGGAGGACGTCGATGTCGTGAAGGTCGTCGGGGTAAGCTGCGTTGCGTTGCGACATTGCAGTGCTGCGTCGTAATCATTGTGCTGCGACGACGCAATGCATTGGCAGCGCCCGTTTGGCATCGCTCTTACTTTAAGTAAAAAGCAGTTAGTGTTTCCTACTCGATTACCTTTAAACCCGTATTACACATGCATGTAGCTTGTACAAAACTGTGCAAGTAGCTTGCATGGCATTGTAACATTTACCAATCAGAAGCTATTATACTTGCATAGTTTTGTGCAAGCTACAGGCATGTGTCTTACGGGCATTAAATGTAATCGAAGTGAAAAGGCGGGTGAAGAGGTGAAGGGGCGAAGGGACTCTCACAAGACTTGGAGCGGTGTGCGAGAGAGAGCGCGCGACAATGTGGCCGCAGTATAATGGTAGGTACACATGCGGTGACCTTACGTCGTTGGTGACTTACTGGCGATTTAAAATCTCACGTCCACACATAGATTTCGACAGTAATTTGTAGCTAGCGATTTCAAAGTTTGTGTGTCCTTTTAAGGTCCGCAAGCACCCGTTCCCCGCCTGAACTCTAATTGCTTGTTAATATTATATTGGTTTCAGATTACCCTGCAATTATTTCTCGATCACGCAAGAAGCCTTCCGCGAACTCATAATATCGTTTCAAATCCTTAGGGTAGATCATTTTGTTTAAGTATTCGTATTTTCAAGGCTATCCACAACCAAACTGACAAGACAATGGTAGAAAATTTGAAAACTCAATGACACTGACTAGTACATACAGAAATAGACCAAACCAAAACTAACTATTTTTCTTTTTTCTAACATATTTTTACTACCCAAGTACCTATCAAAATTATTGTGTTACACTGACAACCAATGTTCTAAATGTACTAAATTCTGGACGAAGTTAATAAAGTCACGTCATGAAACGTCCCCCTCTCGCCCCTGGTTTCCGCACCCCCTTCAATTTGTGATTTGTAAAATTCTCGTGAATTGAAAAGGCAACGTTCCTTGCCTGAGCAAGAATAATTCATATTTAACTTCCCAATATTCCATTGAAATGTGTGATAACGAAAAAGAAGAAGCAGCTAATCTGGTTTGTCAATCAATCCGTCTTGCATCTGTTGTGAAACCAAGATCTGAGTAGAATTAGAACAATTTGTTTCGATCATTTACTAGAGCTATTAAAACATTAATTTTGTGTTATTTGTTTTAGAAAGATGAATTCGAATGGGTTCTTCGTGAAGAGGTACACGCGATATTACATCAGCTCCATACCGTTTTAGTCGTAAGTGTCACAGTTATAGATGAAAATATCATTAAGTCATTTTTTTTATGTGTTTTTGAGACAAGGTTTGCATTTTAGGAGTGCGCTCACAGATTTCCCGTGCCCTTGTACGGTAACGAGGGCCAGAAACAAGACAAATTCATACTGACATCACAGCCTGAACAACTGAAATGTATTGTAACACTTACTGGAGACAGTATAACCCATGCTGTAAGTACCTCTTATGAATAATAAATATTAATCAATACTGTAGCAATATCATTAGACGAATTAGGTAGGTCAAAAAAACAGGAATTTCCGCGTACAATGTTTTAAACTAATTTTTATTATGTTGAATGTAATAGATGCTGTTCTCTTGTCAGGACATAAGTTTCAAGGTGTTGCGACAAATGCACACAATATGCCGTACATCAATCAACCAGGATGGTCCATGGAAACTCCAGCAGATACAGGATGCCGCCAATCATTTACAACAGGCTATTGGTTATATTGATAATGTGGATAAACATTATGTATTCAGGTATGTGCCATCTTAATATTATAATTAGTATTCAATATTGGTGTTTGTAATGTAGACCTCTGGAGCAGTGCTGGATTAAGACTACTTTGATGCCCTAAGCAATCCACGCCTGTGGGCCACCCTGTCAACTAGTTCTAATCTTTTTAAAAAAAAACATATTTATTACAACAAAATACATCATTACGTTCCTTAGAATATGTATGAAAGCATAATTTTTTTTATTTATTAAAATGCGACTTGCGACTTTTACGGAAATTAAGTTCAACATTTTTAGCATATCTGCCTCTATATACTACACAGGCCCTGTATTACAGGGTGACTTGTAATTTGTCGTATTCCTTCCCGCAGGGTAATTGCGTAACCCACTATCAGTAGCAATGGGTTTCATTTTGATAGTTGCAACAACATTCATTGGGTTATTGCGTTGTTGAGCAGACACATATTTCAAACATATGAAGCAATGCACCAGCAATGTCCTTCAAAATGATTCAGATTGAGTTTGATGGTGTGTTAAGCAATTGCGTAATGAACTACAGTGGATGTGATAGTTACTGAAAATGATAGTTAGTTAATGACCCATTTGCATCAATTAGTTAATTAGTTAAACCCATTTGCAACAATTAACTAACAATAAGCTATTGAAAATTTTACTATTTGCCATTGTAAAATTTTTAAATAAATGGTACCAAAGTTCATGTAAGTGAATGATTCATGAAAATTGTTTATAAACTGCTTTTTACTGTTTCATGTTTTAGAAATTTTGGTTTCATCGAAAGGTTTGCTAAAGTATGAGGTACCCAATGAAATAGCAGTCAAGGCCATTCGATGTGCGAGTTTAGAGAAAAGTGATATTTAGGGACGAATTCTGGGAAATTTTGAAAAATACATAAAAATTGAGTTTTGTCGAATCCCATGAACGTTTACCTAGACTTTATGGTGTGCTTAACTGTTGAAAATGGGTCCTTCTATCACGTCCTGCGAGGAATACGTCAAAGGACAGGTCACCCTGTATAATATTGATAACGAATCGCGCCTTTCCAACGTCAACGCAACCACATCTCCCGCCCACAAAATGTGTGGGTTTTCAAACAGCCTTGCTTTTCATGAGCTAGTAAATATTTTTTCTGTGCTCTTTATGGTGCCTCCCGAGACGTGATGCCCTAAGCAATTGCTTAATTTGCTTCGGGGCTAATCTGGAACTGCTCTGGGGGATCTGAATTTGTCATGGGTTTATTTAGGATATTAGTCACCCACTCCACATCTCCATGTTCTAGACGTAAAAACGATCTTACATTTTTATTTTCCTCCTTTAACTTGCAATTGGTTGTAAACCTTTAGCAGATTTTTTGTGCGGATATTGACTGCTGAGGTCCATTCTTCCAGCGAAGAATCTGCCTCTCAAAATTGTTTAGGCTTTATTCAATAAAGTCCCATATGTGGTGTTGTTTGAGCCTTTTCATGGCTATTGGTTCACTTAAGGCTGTGGCTAAGGTGTTGGTATGTGACGTGATTCGATATATGTATGAATGTATCCTGTGTTCTACTTCTTCTTTTACAGTTCTGATTTGCAGATGCTCAGGTAATTCTGAGGTCTTCATAAACCAAGGAGCATTTGATACTATTCTGAGCGCTTTATTTTGAAATCGCTGGAGTATTTCCACATTTGAATTCTTCGCAGAGCCCCACAGCTCAACTCCGTATGTCCAGACAGGTTTTAATAATGCTTTGTAGATGAGTAATTTGTTTTATAGTGATCGATGTTCTTGATGTTCTTCCTAAGAGCCAGTTTAGTTTTCGGAGTAGGATGTTAAGCTCGTCACGTTTTTCTCTATGTGGTGTCTCCACGTTTGTGTCCTGTCGAGATGTACGCCGAGATACTTAGCTGTTGTCCCGTGTGGAAGAGTGTCATCTCCGAGTTTAACAGGTGGGCAGTTATCTTTTCTGAGAGGAAATCTCACATGCGTTGACTTGTTGGCACTAGCTTTTATTTTCTATTCTCTCATTCACTTATAGACATTGTCGAGGTGCTTTTGAAACATTAGTGAGTCCATATGAGGGTTTTTGTTATTACACAAAGCAGCCGTAGCATCTGCGAAGGTGGCACAGAGAACTTCTTCTGACGTTGGTATGTCTGTTGTGTATATAAGGTAGAGTGTTGGACCTAATACGGAGCCCTGGGGCACGCCAGCCTGTATGTTGTAGAATTCGAATACGAGTCATTAATTTTTACCCGGAAGAATCTGCCCTCTAAGTAAGACTTCAATAATACGTACAGGTTATGTGGAAGTTGTTTTTTTTAATCTTAAATAACAAGCCCTGGTGCCAGACTTTATCGAACGCTTGTTGTACGTCCAGGAATACAGCCGAGCAGTACCCCTTTTGTTCTAGGCCCTCTCGTATTTTATTCACCACTCTATGCACCTGCTCCGATCTTACATTTAAATAAAAATAAACCACAGCAGATGCAAAACTTGTAATATTCACACTCTGTATCGCTTGTTATATTATGAAAGGAAATAACCAACATTCTGTATAGTAAAACATTACATGAGCAGTACTGATATGACCTCAACATACATGACAGAGGAGCTCAAGGTTATGCATATTTATTCCACCTGAATAATAATAACCAGATGTTTACCATAACTGTAGATGATTCTAATTTATGTTAATTTTAAGTAGATATTATCTTTCATTACATAATTTTGTTCGACTATCTGTCTGTATGATCTTGAACTGTAAAAATTATCAATAATTTATCATAAACTACCTACTGCATTTCATGATTTTGTCAATCAATTATGACTATCAATTTATAAAAAAAAACAAGAAATGTAATGAAATTAAGTTAAATTATTTATTCTGTAAATAGGATATTGGAATCTCTTTTACACGTCATATTATAAAAATAAATAAACTAGATGAGGTTGGCATTTCCTATCTGACTACTCTGAGGAAAAAGGCCGAAACAAACTCATGAGGTCTCAGTCTCTTTTAAAGTCCGAACATAATCTTGGTCAGATCATGTTGATTGATATCTGAAACGGTCTTTGACCAGTCCAGTCAGTGCAAGCATTTGTTACTAATCGTGTAGCTCAACTCAGAACTTGAGCGCTTGAGGAGCTGAGCTCAACTACTAGACGAACAATACCAAAGAAAGGACATTTGGCCCACAAAATATGTAGTCCTCACATTCACAATAATTAACGTAAAATAATACTTTACAAAGTAAATCATAATGTTCATTATTACAGCATTAAAAGGAAGGTTCATTTAAAATAATCTACTGTTGCAGATCATCAGAAGAAGTTCTCCACATAATTCAGTGCCTGATTGGCTCTCTGCAACGAGCCCGGACTGCTTTAGTACTGCCTAAGAAAAAAGCGATTGATGAGCTTATGAAGAGTAGAAATATGGTATATTACATTGTTTCTTTTGATAGTCCAGTTCTCAACCAATCTAGCTACACTGTATAATATATTTTTCAAATGCAACTCAAGTATATTTTCTCAATGTAATATCAAGTACTTTGATCTATGCCATCTTCTTCAAGAAAACGTTACTTATCGCACATTTATTTTCAGAAGGCCCTATCTCCAAATCTACCAGAAGACTTAGCAATATCATTCTACATACAGTCCCACAAGCTTATATTTGTTGCGTACCAACTGAGTTCGGTGCACGGAACGATGAGGATCGACTCGTGTCAGGCAGACTGTGCCGTACCGTGGCTAAGTGATGTGTTGTTCATGTTAACGGCAGCACTCCATATGTGTCAACAACTTAAGGATAAGGTAAGACCTCGATTTCTATGAGATTGTGCATACTTGAGAATCTATATTTATAAATACTAGGCTTTTGTCTCATGTTAAGTAACTGTTTTTAATCAGACTATAGTTTTTCACTAGGCTACTTATTGTAATAAATGTGGGCAGAGACTCCGAATGTCAATGATGTTACATCATATTTTACTAAAACCTGTATTGTTGACTATTTCTGACTTAGCAACCGAATTGACTATACATTATGGAAACATATTTATCTGATAAAGATAGAGCAATAGTTATACAATCCCAAAATATTTTGAATTATTGTTATTGCTGTTCATACACACTAAAATTCTTATCACAGTTACCTAAAATATTGTTTGGTAAATATTTGCACTCCATGAACCTTCAGGTTGTTAGAGTCTACACCCAGGTACCCAAACTCTTTTTATCTTTAGGAAGTGAAACTATACAATCAGTATATTATCTTTTGATGTGATATGACAAGAGTACAGCATTACTGATAAGAGTTCGGCGTTTCAGTGTTAATATTAATCAAATTACCCGAATTGTGGATTATTACTAATTTTATTGGTGTTTTTAAGATAGTGTATCGTATGAGTAAATGATAAGTCGTCGCCTTTCGTCACTATATTTTTTCCCTGGATGATTGTCAGTAGTCTAGTATTTATCGGTATTTTTTATCAGTCATCAAACTCAATATAAACTGCCTAGCCTTTTCCCAGCTATTTTGGGGTCGGCTTCCAGTCTAAGCGGATGCAGCTGAATACTAGTATATAAACCATGGATTTATGTAATAATGGACTCGGGATGTCCATTTATCGATTGAAAGTTGTTCATAGAAATGAGTAATAGGGTTTAATTTTTTGTAGTCATGTTTATTTTTTGTATCAATATATTTTTTTTATTTTAATGTTTATTTATTTTATTTTTTTCAGCTGTGTGTCTTCTCCCAATACAAAGATTTCACAGTGGGTTCAAGATCTGCCTCCATGGTGTTCAACTAATCACCTACCGGGATGGGACCTGATTCTCAAGTGTATGTACCTAAGCATTATATACCTAGGTATGCGTAATATACAAAACAATTGTATGTAAGTACATGTATTTATTTAGTTATAGTTATTGAGTCCATTGTTGATATTCTTGTTGAGTATGATGTAATATAATGTATAGAAACTAATGTTACAACTAACTATAGGGAAACTAATCTTGGGTCTGCCATGAGTGTATATTTTGAGTAATAGCAAAGGGGAATTAAGTATTTGTTAATTTATTTCTACTATACTTACCTTATTTATGGACAAGATTACGTTGAATTATGATTTAAGATGTATGTTGACGGTTATGTTGTAAGTTAATCGTTGCAGGCTTATGTCCGCGTATTCATGTAGGTGAGTTGTTATTCTTAGCTATTTAATAGAGAGCACAGTATAAGCCATCCTCTGGCCAGTAATAACTGAACAATATCTGAAGACAATTGAGCAAAGTTCAACACCTAATGTCCCCAATTGGAAGCAAATACTTAGCTCAAATTCGCGGCAAGTTTCGTTCAATTTTGATTCAGTTGATCGGCCGACCGGATGGCTCTAGTTAGATAATGTACACAACGCGTTGTAGAATACGACAAAGCAATAATATTTTCTACAGGCGTATAAAGTGTAAGTGCAAATTTATAGTCGAATAGCCGTTGTGTACGATAATGGTATTTACGTCGTGGTTATAAAGTCCATTTCAGAATGAAGGTCCAAAGTCTTGAATTACGAGTTCTAATTCGTGCGGTATTATTTAACGTTTCTATTTCTGTAATGAGAGGCTATTTTAAGAAGTTTGACCCTTTGAATGTAGGCGGATTGGACGCTGGTGCGTAACCTAAATTAAGTTTATCAATCCATTTTGTATTCTTGTATGGTTGTTTTTTTAGTAATCTTATAATATTTGCCTACTGTGTTTAAAAGTGATGAGATTCCTACTCCATCTTGTCTTCACTGACTAAAATAAATGATCTTAAATTATACGGTGTGGCAGGGACTTTGACGCGCTAACTGTAACCATGAATTCAGTACATGATTCTAGCATAGAATTTTTTGGCGGTTATTAAAATTTGACGGCACGGTTGGCGCAGAGGTTAAGCGATTGACTGCTGCGCTGCGTGTCGCGGGTTCGATTTCCGACGGAACAAATATTTGTATGACCTACAAGTAGTTGTTCCGGGTCTGGCTGTTTGTGTATGTGAGTTTAAATGTTTGTAAACGCACCCACGATACAGGAGAAATTCCTAGTGTGGGGCGAAATTATACAAAAAAAAATCGCTGGTTTCATGGAAAACTGCAATACAGAGAGCCAAGGGCGCTGACCACCTGGTTTTCATTTCTTGATTCTCCCTCTTCGACTGGTTATCTACCCCCACTTTCAGTACATTTGCTCCAACCACAATGGAAGTCTACGTTTATCACAGAATCGACTTCTCCAATGTCCCACTCACCGCACAGACTTCATTCACTCTTCCTTCTTCGTTCAATCTATCTCTCTGTGGAATGCGCTCCCCCTGGAAGGTTCCAAGCCAGGGAGGTTCAGAGTCATGTACTGAATCCATAGTAACAGGTTGCGCGTCGATGTCCTTCCCACCCTGTATTGTCAATGTAGTTCAAAGGGTTTATAACAAAATGCATAATACAGCAAAATTATTTAATTAGTTAGTTATGTTAATAAATAGATCTGAATGTATAGTTAAAGGAATTATAAATTGTATAACCTGAAGCAATAAAGCTTCTATCTTTTGTCTGTATTGCCATAGTTAACGAAGATACTAATTTATAATGAAATATACATGTTTAGATATATTTGATAACTTAATCAAATAATAAGAAAATATCCGTCAAATGATACAATTATAAATATCTTGCTTTCTACAAGTTTGCTATTTATTTTTCTATATTAAGATATTATATTGTGGAAAAATTGTCTGATACTTACTATTTCAAAAGAAAATAAAAGATTTAAAAAAAATATATATAGTTGCCAAAATCTCATTGTAATTTCCAATCTTCGTTTTTTTATATTTGTATAAATATGTCAATTTCATCTTCATATTGCGTCAGTATTCTTAATCAAATTGTGAATTGTTCAAAAGGAATAAATGAAGTTATTACAGTATGGATGCTTTGCTTCAATGTTTCCATAAAATATTTCTGAGCTATTTCATAGTCAATTAAATACTGTGGTGTAAATGCACCAAAAATATTATGAACTTATTGATGTTTCACAATTTGTATCTGTATCTTAAGTATTTTGACTAAAAGGAATTCCAATTTCTTATAAAAAATGTGATAGTAATTACATCTTCGAGTAAGAGGTAGATAAGGGTGTCTTGCTTCCCAAAAAGACCATTGAAAGAAACTAATTTTCAGTACATTTAACACAGTTTTTTTTTGCTACCTATACAGGTTGAGTATTAAAACAGGTCTAAAGGCCATCTTCAAAAACTCACCCTATATTTCCAAAACTGTTATTCTGCCGATCTATTCTGTGACAATAACACCGTGAAAACTTAGGTGAAGTGAGCTGGCGTCAACCCTTAGATTCATATATGACAGCTCACTTCAAGCTTACTTTACCAACATTTTCACGGTGAGATTTTTACAAAATAGTCTGGCTGATGTCTGAATCAACCTAAAAAAAAATCAACAAAAGTTACCTTTACAATATCATTATGCTATCAAAAAATCTTATCAAAGCCTGTCTAATCAAAATCATATTGTGTGAAAATACCAGGTGTTACATTGCCATTCAATTGATAAAAAGTAGGATAACCAAAAGAAGGGGTTTTATTAGAAAAATAACAACCTTTTTTTGTTTTCCAATATCATAGCTTGCAATGACTTATATTGACCTATATAAAGTGCTTTATTGCTTCTAAATAAACTGTGTTAATATCATATTATTAATAATACACACATTAATAATAAAAGGTTGTGTATTCAATGTTGTTAAAATTAGTAAACCTAATATTATGTAAATAATGTGATAGGGAATTTGACTATTTGGAAAGCTTTGACACAATGAACATTGAAAAATAAATTAATTCTACAATGAGCTTAAAAACTTTGGCGGTTCTGAAGTGGGCTAGTCACTACACTCCACCCACCTTTCAACTCCTCACTCTCATTAATTGGTAACTGGGCAGCTACTCATCTCGTGTTCAGAGCCGCCATAAAATTCTCTTGCCAGTGATTTATGTTAAAATCTCAGTCTTTTAATGAAGTTTTACCGTACCTACATATTGTATTATATTTCACTTGACACTGTTTTTAAAGCCTACTTCTTTTCTTTTCGTTTCATTCTTTTACATTGTCATCAGAAGTCTTGTTTTTAAATGGTCAACTACCCTATGAGCTTTAATGTATGTAATCTAATCTCATATGTTTCATAAAAATGGCCACCTATTTCGAGTAGGTAATTAAAATCATTATTGGGAAGCATTTAAAATTATGAAAAGATTTTTTTATGTAACTGTATGATTGTAAAGTTATTGGCAAAGGAATTGGCGATGAATGTTGAAATTGTATTTTTATGCACTTATTGATATAACTTTGATAAGTAATAAAATTGTTAACGCACTTTCTGAATATTCACTACTATTTTAGTCATGTGAAAATATATTCTATATATATTCATTTTTAAATTGAGACTGCACCGCTTACATGGGGATTGTCTGCCTAAGGTCATACTTGAGATGCATTTAATTGAACGAAATATTCCACAGTTTATTGTTTTGGGGAAAATAGCCTCAAATGTGTAAAGAACCATCATG
Source organism: Apamea epomidion (assembly GCA_947507525.1). Classification (NCBI taxonomy): domain Eukaryota; kingdom Metazoa; phylum Arthropoda; class Insecta; order Lepidoptera; family Noctuidae; genus Apamea; species Apamea epomidion. The sequence continues at coordinate 7,212,295 of OX382234.1, forward strand.
TCCAAATTATTCATTTGACATGTTTGACAATAAAGTTATTGTACTAGTATTATTAGGTAGTCTCAAGACTATTTTATCTATACCTACTGTATAAACAGTTCATGTGATTGTGTTGTATTTCAATAAATCAAAATGCTGTTATGCAGAATGTGTTTTCATTTAGTAACCTTAGTTAACCTTATGGTTTTGTTTTTTTGTTAGCCTATAGATATTGTGTCCCACTGCTGGGATCGCATCTCACCGGGTGCATTCGCGCGGCTTGTCCGGCCCATTCCTACTTCAACCTGGCTGTTTTTTATCCAGCAAAAACAACAATATGCTTTTATTAAGCCCAGTATAACCTGCATCCTAATTGCATAACACAGTTTCAATAACAACCAGAGTTTTTAAGGATATTTCTAATCCATTGCTCCATAGGTTTAATAAAACCCTCTGCTCAACATCGTAAATAACGCAATGAACTTTGCTGAACTGTCAAAATGAAAGAAAATGCGATCAATTGTTATTTTATGTGTGTTACGCAATTACCCCGCATCAGACCGATCAGACTCTAGAACAATCGACTATTCCCTACATAGTTCATTGTTCTAGAGTAAATGGTCTGTCGCCCCATAGTACTGCATAACCTTTCGGGAAATACAGGCATGATGATATTACGTTGACGATAATTCTTTTAGTAGGCTGATAGTCCAAATTTCATTAAAGCTGCCCTAAGCTTTTAAATTATGTCTAAGGACTGATTGTTCGTAGTGTAGTGTAGCGTGTAGCGGCGGGATGCCCCGCCGCTAGGTTGCTGGCAAAGAGTAATATAATATAATAATACGTTGCTGGGATGGATTCGATGCGGAAGGCGGAGGACAGGGAATTGTGGCGCAGCCTGGGAGAGGCCTGTGTCCAGCAGTGGACTGCGATAGGCTGAGTTAATGACTGATTTTTCAATCATCTGTTAACTTTATTCTAAGAATAATTTTGAACGTTTTCAGATAATTCATACACAAACTGTCAAACGTCAATATTATTCCTCGAATAAAAGTTATCTGGCGATGGAATAATCAAACCATAAGGGCTGATTCTTCAATCATCTGATAACTTTCATTCGAGGAATAAAATTTACGTTTGACAGTTTGTGTATGAAATAACTGTCAAAATTTCAAAATTATTCCTCGAATAAAGTTATTAGACGATTGAAAAAAATCAGCTCTAAGTTAGATAAAAGTCTTTGGCAATTGACAGTGCAGCAACGCAAAGATCACGCAGTCCCAAAGGGTTACGAAATAATTTGTAATTTTTGTTACAAACTTTTTATCATTATTGTCACGAAGCTAACTTCAATCAAGTAATGACCGACATGACACGAGGCTAGTTACTCAAGCTAGGTAGTAAGCTGGCAAGCTAGTAACTCTCTCTTCGTGTAAACAGAACTAGTTTAATTTCTAGACTAGTAAGCTAATGAGACAGCTAGTTAGCTAGCATCTCAAGGTAGGACAGGTTAATAGGATGGCGTTCTACTTTTTGAGCCCTCCCACAACTGATTTTACTATCCTGGCTTGTGTAATAGCTTCATGTGGCCAGCGAGGCTAGTATTTAATATAATTACGAATTTAGTTCATTTTACTTCACGGACGTGTTGTTCTTTAATTATGCAATGGTACTGGATTAATATCTGGCATCATGTAAACCACACTAGCATGTTCCAAGCCAGGATAGTATACCGAGGTTCTAGCTTTCTATCCTAGCCTTGAAAAGTTAGCCTCGTAATTTGGGACAAAACTAAACTGTCTTCGTAAACTAATATTTTACGTCACTGAAACGTCTAAGCTAGGGAAAAGCCTTTCTATTTACATTGCTAATTTTTTTTAACGAAACGGTTGACCAAATCGTGATTGCTGTAACAAATCCAAAATCTCTGGTTTGTTCCTGGTTGTCTGGTTTCTGGTTTGTGTTGATTTTTTTTGTTTAATCAAATACATATACATTACTTATATTTTTAAATATTTGTATATAAAAAAATATAAAAAATAGTAGCCCACCGGTATCGGGAACAGGGTCCAGCTACAGTGGTTAAGGCTCCAGATCGAGGAACCTCCTAACAATGCGGGCCATGTCCAGAATACCACTTTCTGAATCAAGCCCTTGATCCAGCTGCCCAACGAGAGCCTCCTGAGGTGTTGGTCGAGGCTGTTGGCTATTAAACCATTGACTGTCACGACTATCGGCACAATGATCGCTGAGTCCACATCCCACATGTCGACAACCTCGTGAGACAAGTCAAGATACTTGATTTGTTTATCTTTCTTGGCTTTCACGAGGCAAGAGCTTTTATTATTTTAGTTATATTATAGTGCCGGAGAATGGAACAAATAAATACATTGAAGTAAGTATTCTAATTACTACGAACAATAAAATAAAATAAAACATGCACTGCTATGTTTAAGCGCTGAAAAGGAATTGAAATCTCTTTGCTTCTACCACTAAGTCGGTGGGAAACAGCCAAATTATTTTAGGGTACATACATAAATGAAGAATACTGAATTAATTCAGCGTTAATAAGAAACAATGGCATAATATCAGATAATATCTTTTTTTATATGTGACTCATTTGCAACGCACATCACTAAAGCATTTTGACAGATAGCAAATGTCAGATTTACAAAAATAAATCGTCAAGAGTTGAGGCGTTGAAGTTTGTTTTCACTTTTATTTTGTTAATAGATTGTAAATTGTAGTTGTTTCAACATAAAATACAAACATGGTTATTAGAATATTCGGTTGGTTCGGTCTTTTTACCATTATCATCACTGGATTGTTTGGTTTTGGGTTCTATTTAACATTTCTTGCATTCATCGTCTCATTTCTCGCTGGGTAAGTTGATAAGAAGGCGTATTTTGTACATAAAAGCATAATATTATTGCTAAGGACCAGTCTGCTGTGATTATATTCTTTATGAGCGTATTGGAGAGCGTTTTTTTTTTACCGTGGAAAGTTTAAAGGCTATCTAATCGAGTGTCGGTATGTAGGACACCTTTCCGACAAGTTATAGTCAGCGAAATTCGATCATAGACAGTTATTAGTTGCATCAAAACATTTGAAAATATTCATCTTTTTTTATCTTATCATAAGTTACACTGCCAAAGCAAAGGCCTTCTTCCAGACATCCTTCAAGCATCTTAGTTGATAATAATATCTTACTCAGCAAAACATTGATGAGTGTGTTTCTATTTTCAGAGTGATAACAATTCTATACTTCACATATGAGAACAAAAATGTATTCTCTGTAGATTTGGACTGTTTGGATGATCCATTACAACAGTCTAACTTTTCTATTCAAGTTCCTAAGGTATGTGTGCATTACAACAGTCTAACTTTTTTATACAAGTACCTAAGGTATGTATGCCTCTTTTAATATTTCCAGTGTATGTTCTCCCATCTTTTTAATATTTTTTTATTATTATTAACTCCTGTTGAACAAGGTTCTACCAGTCAACCAAGGTAGAGCTTAGATGGCAGGTGCCCCTGCAGCTTTATCACTACGCCACCTTTGGTTGACTAGTAGAGAATGCCTAAGGCATTAAGTCCGCCTTTGTACCTTATTGTGTGCCAGAAGTTTAAATAAATAAATAAACTAAAAAACATTATTGTAGCTAAACATTCACAACAATAAACATTCATTGCTATTTTACATATACCTATTTTGTTAAATATTTCAGGTGTTGGAACTATTTCAAAAAGAAACTCCTTTGCCAAAATATGACAACAGGATCACAGGAAGCGAGACTGTGGACTCATTCCTTAATGAGATAATAACGATCATCATCAATGATTATGTAACTCCATGGTATGAGATTCTGACAAGTGATGAGGAATTAACAAACCATTCTATAAAACGATTGGTGCTGGCTGCTGGTGCTAATGTAGCTAATAGGTTAATATATTTTATCAATAAAATAAAATAACATAACACCACCCCTGTATTACCCTTTGGGGTAGGCTAGGCAGAGGTGTTTGAAGTGGGTACCTTTTGCCAGTTCCGCCAGGAACCCCCGTCAGAAACGAAGTTCTTTATGCAATATTCATACGCACACACATACTTGTATATAATAAAAGATACAGAAAGTTGCACGGGGCATAACACTTTTACCTTATGTGAGGATTTCTACCATTCAACTCCTACTTCAATCCGCATAAAGGAACTCCATTACAACTTCAGTTTATCAAAACAGAGATATTGTAATTATAAGAAAAATAAGTGAACATTTACTCCGAAGTCCATTAGGGCCGCAAGCATCATAGCTGGGCAATAAAGAAAAAGTTAAAGTAAAATTAAAATAATTTCATCAAATGTTCCAGAGTTAAATGTGTGGATTGGATCCACCTTCTCTCCACCCGTGTTCCAGAAGAGTTGACAACACATTTGAAGTTATTCAAACAGTCTAGAGTGAGGTTGAAACATGTAGATCTGATGAGTGCCAAAGACGTGTCTAATGGGACGTCCAGACCGAGTCCTAAAAAACAAGATGAAAAGAAAACACACAGGAGAAATAAAAGTGAAACTGATTTGTCATGGCCACCAGGTTATTATGTCATAAATTTTTCTGCTTTAGTCAATTTATTGCATCAAATTGATGTATTCTCTTGAAATGTTCAAAAATCTACTGTATATTCAAGTGTTATTTTTACATGTGAAGCATTGAGTTGTTTTTATCAAGCTTATAGTGTTTTAGGTATAGGTTTTAGGTGTATTGTGGTGTTTGTATGAGGAAATCAGCATATCCTAGAAACAAAAATTCAGAGACCTGTGACATCCATCAACCTGCACTGGACCAGCGTGGTGGATTACGGCCCACTCTCTCTCACAGAGAGCAGGCCTATGGCCCAGCAAAGGGAACATTATAGGCAGATTATGCTTATACTTATGGTGTTTAAAACAACCATCAAAAACATTTTCTTTTATACTATTAAATTAATTTATTATTTTCTTTTACTTTTTGCAGAAGCCCAAACATTTGGCAAGTCAAAGTTTTACGACAGTTCAGAGAACATTAGTGGGAAAACTCTGAAGGATATATTCTTTGACCTAGAATGCTCTATAGAGAATAGACAGTTATGTCGAGATATTTATTGTATGGATGCTGATAAAGAGTATGGTAAGTTAAAGATAGTAGAAAGTACGTCGTTTTTCCCTTTGCTGCCCATAATTATGGAGTAAGGAAGTCTCGACCGAAGGCCGAAAAGTTCTGGAGTGGCGACTGCGTATCGGAAGACGTAGCGTTGGAAGTTGGATCGATGACCTTGTGAAGGCCGCAGAAATCCGCTGGATGCAGGAAGCACAGAACCGGTCGTAGTGGCGTTGCGTTGTTGAGGGAGTCCAGCATGGACTTCGTCGTAGTGTCTTTCAGCTGAAATGATGATGATGAAGGAAGTCTCATTGGACTCATGGACAAAAGCGTGACGGACTCCTGAACGTGGGCTCCTCCGGCAAGTCGGACGATTTTTCCATCAGGAATTAGTAGTCTCAGTAGCCTGGGTTCTAGATTTGTGTCTGGTTAATGGCAATAGACTACACTTTTTTTCTTCGCTATTTCTCTCACGGCGCAGCATCGCCGCCACATAATTATGAAATATCGCCACTTTTTACAGTGTGATGTTATTTGCATAAAATATATATGAAGTTCTTCTTGTTTCCTAGAGTTATTGTGCGAAGTTTCCGAGGCTGTGTTGTACCTGATCGCTCCAGAAGAAGCTTGGCGCTGCCACGCTTTAAAAGTGATATTAATTGAATTGTTATCAGCTGTTGTACTACGACCGACGATCAACTTGCTGAGCGACCCTGATAATATTAACAGGATTATTATTAGAAGTGTAAGTTCTTCTTAAGTTTATTTATTTATGTACAGTCACCAAAAGAGATAAGTAACCAGAGTCATCGGATATAGTTGAAGTTTAGTAAGAAACCGATGGTTTTTTCGAATGATATTTTATTTGATAAATGATCTGTTTGTTTTTTATTAATTAAATTAAATTTTATTCGAAAACTTCCATCGGTTTCTTACTAAAAACATTACAACGGGATTTAATACATATTTTAACAGAAGTTTTTCATTACCTTGCCTATTATTGCTCTTATGAATAGTAAAAGACACGCATCTTTGGGGTACTATATCTTATGAAAATTGCTTTTTTGAGTGTACTTTTATGCAGTTTCAAGAGCGTTTTCTGTTTTTATAGTGTTGTCGAGATTCCTGCCTGCCATCGGAGCTGTTTCTTGTAGTCGTCCGCTGCTGCACAGACGCTGAAGAGTTGGACGCTACTGTAGAACTTGTGCAAAAGGATATACAGAAATTAGTAAGTAAATAATCTAACAGAACCTTAGGCTGTACGCCTATAGTATTAGTACTATAGTTAAATTCAACAAAAAAAGTGTGAAAAGTGGCGCTGTTTTGGAGAAGAAACGAAAACTCATGAAAAAAAACAAGTGTACAAACACGCTGTGAATGTGTGCGTGAAGACGAGTAGCGTCAGCACATAACTCACACCCACACTTCTGACTTCGCCCGTGTCTCGGACGGTACTGAGAACTTCTACGCTGACACACATTCACATCATGTTCGTTTCGTACACTTGGTTTACCGCTTGGTATAGCGCTCGTCGTATAGTGAGATAAAAAAATTGTACTATATACACCGTTAAATGTTGATCGTTTTTATCCTTAAAAGGAGTCATTGTACTCATAATTATGAACAACTTTTACTAGATTTATGTTCGCATAACTTGACATAATGTATGGATCAACAGATTTTTTTTTGACGATTTCAGGGTTGGTCCCGTAGTAAAAGTTGTTCATAATGATGAATACAATGACCTCCCTTTTAAGGATTAAAACGATTAAAATTTAACGGTGTATACGGCCCGATACTATTCTAGTAAATTAAATGTTCGTGGTATACATTCCGCGATTTTTTTTGTTGAATATTACGTCTTTCAGCATTCCAGAGACAGCGCCGGTGAATGGGAGTTACAGGACCGTCAAAAGCTTTCTTCCTTACAATACTTGACCCGTATTATCCAAGCAAGAAGGGCCACTTTAGGGCCTCAAGAAGGCCTGGCCCATAGTGCTAATGTCGACAAAGTGTCGGAAGAAGTTTCACGGTCATTAAAGTTTTTGAGAGCAACTACGGCTTGGAGATCAAATGCACAGTATCTGTTGGAAATCGAGTTGAATGAAGCTGGTGAGTTGTAAAATATTTTAATATTAGGCATTGGTATTATTAGCTGGCCCTCCCCAAATTTACCCTGACATTTATGAGGTATTTAATTAAGTTTGAGTTGCTTTTGAAACTTCTTTCGAGTTGGCAGGAGTTATACAATAGGTAAATATACTTGTATCTATCTGGGCCAGACAGATTATGGAGAAGGCTGTTTAAAAAAACGATGACTTCATATCTCCTACTAACGCCCACGTCCTAAGCCACCAGTTGTTACAGTATCCATGACCAGTAACAGAACTTTTCTTTTAAAACACAATATTTATTTATATCATTCTTCTAGATGCACCTCACACATCAAAAGCCGTGCTAGACAACTTACGTTCATCTGCGCTAGAACTCTGCGACCTCTACCTAGCTCCCACTCGACCTACCGTGATCGGTCTACCAGAGAATTGCTACGGGGAACTAGTGAGGAAGATCACGACGGAAGGCGAGGAGTTTACTAACAACCCTGTGATGTGCTTCGATGATGTGCAGAAGTGTGTTTGTGATGCGTTAGAGGTAGGTTTTTTATTACCTTATTTTTGTTTACCTAAACATGCCTTTTGTAAGTTTGGGCCACATGGCAAATCCATTTACAAAATGTGCTATTATTCCTTGTGGGTGTTGTTAAAGGCAACTTATTGTACGTGTGGTCAGACGTATTTTATGGTTTAAATAGTACCTTGATTAAAAACTTTCAAAACGTCGGATCTACGGATCCAGCAAATTTTCTTGTAAAAAACCATTAAAAACCTCTCGAATATACAATATTATATATTTATAGCTATACGATTTCCAGGACGACCCGTCATGGCAAAACGACTTTATGATGGATAGCGAAGATAGTTCTGAAAGAAGCAGGTAAATATTGCTTTACACATATTTGATTTACTACAAAAGTATGTATCTATTATTTGATAGATACGAAAATGCGACTTCAATTTATACTATTTAGTATAAAGTGAAGTCGCTTTTCCTATCTGACTGTGTGACCGCTAAGATATTTCTAAACTATACAATGGATTTGATGTGGTTTTCACCATTATTTCGATAATTTATTCCAGAAGGGTTATGTGTATAATAGATTCATATAGAACTTGAATAAAATACAGAAATCTCGATGTTTTGTCTAGTCGTAAAGCGGGCCCCACTAGTTCATCTATAAAGACACTTTATAAAATATGAATTTTGTTCCAGTACTGACATAAAAAGGGACGAAAAACACGACACACGAAAATACAGCGGTAAGTTACACAACCAAACTCTTTTGAAACAACTAATTCTTTTCTAACTGTCCATTGCGCCCAACTTACCATACAAACCCATCCAAAATGTGCAGACAAATGCAAGAAAATTATGAAGTCATGTCTCAATCAGTTGCCAAAGTTGTTTCTGAAGTCGAAATACAAGTACGATCTCCCCAGCAAGTCGTCGACGTTTCCCCGCTCCCTCACACGAAGAGTACCAAGTAACAAGAGCCACACACTACCTAAATGCAATGCGTTTGGTATAACAATTCAAAGTGAAGTTCTAGACCCTAATGCCGGTACTACACTTCACGTATTTGCGAAAGTATTCGCGTTATACTGCAAATGCAAAATTAACTTTATGTTAATAAGAATAAGGTGTATTTTGTGTTGCCCAAGTGATGCGAATATTTTGACAAGTACGCCAAGTGAAGTGCCAGCATGACATAGTTGTTTGCGTATGGTAGATCCTTGCATCGGCAACTTGATTATATTGCTAGTTAGATACCCTTTCCTGTATTTCATCTTCTTAATTCTTTTTGTCCACTCTTTTACTTTAGTTCTGTTGCGAGAGAAGTGTTCCACATACTGAGTAAAATATACCTATGCACCGATACTCAATATTTTTCTTAAATAAATGTTATGCTATGTTCATGTCCCGGACAAGGCGTCTTGTGCGCGTGTTATTGATCGCAAAAAGGCGTCCCGAGTGATGGACTCACTGGTATCACGTACTATCGCCAAAACCACCATTTGAAAACAAAACCCCGTGCACATGATGACCACAGCTGCGTCCGGAAGTAAAACAAAAGAGGATCCTTTTTAGGTCGACTAATAATATGCGCTGCAAGCAGGAATAGTCCTTACGGTGGTCAGATATGATTTTGGCGATAGTACATACGTACGTAAGACGGCGTGCACGTGTACGCAATGGGTACTGGGTACTAGTATCTTGCCTACGGGCACGTGCGAGTCTGTACACGCGTAAAACACATATTATTATTGTTACGAGCTTCGGGTTCGTGACAATAAAAACTGCCGATAAAAATTACCAAAAGTTACACTTTATTTAATCAACACTAATAACAATTCAAACACACTAATTATAAAACACAATCGCTCTTAAGTCGCACTTAAAGATCGCTTTCGATGTATTCGCTTCTATCGCAGAACCAAGTCTGATCGGTCGCTTTTTTTTTTTTTTTTTTTTTTTTTTAGAATATGTCATCTCGTAGTTGACCTTGAGAGGTCGTGACTACTTAACCGGACTATCCTGTGGTTGCCTTAAGAAATCTTAAAGCCTCCAGCCAGGGCTAAAACTAATTAAAACTAGGCGACTGCACGCTAAGGGCACCCCCTGTGGGGTACGAACCTCGGCTTAGGGCGTCGCTGGGAGAGGGCAGCAAAGGGACAGGCTGGATCGAATTGATATTTTTAGTGCTTTGATGAGCACGGCGTTTCCTAAGACTATCTCTGAGAAGAAAGGCCGAAACAAACTCAGAGGTTACGGTCGTCGTGAATTTACAATTAATAGCTCAGCTGCAACGCGAGCTGGCTCTTCATCAACAATGAAGGGTCGGGCTGGTGGTGAATTTACTTGGGGACGTCGCGATGGACCCCGGCGGCGGGGTCGGAATGTCGGTTTTTTGTTTTTGTGAGCTGTGCTGGTTGCCCTATCGCTCTCCTGGAGGAGTGTTATGGGGTCATCGGGGTCACCGAGAACATGCCTTGGACGGCGAAGCTTACTGATGTTGGAGGGGGTGTATTTTGCGGCCGCGACAACCAGAGGGTTGCGGTGCTTGGCGGCTGTGTCAAAGAAACGCTTGGAGAGGCGTTTCATGAACTGCTGGATGGTGGGGATCTTGAGATCGATATGGAGGATCTCGTTGCGAACGAACCATGGGGAGTTTGTGGCCTTGCGGAGGAATCGGTTCTGTAGTGTTTGCATCCTATGGATGTGGCGGGGCTTTGTATGGGCAAAGACTACGCAAGCGTAAGTCATTATGGGACGGATGCAGGCTGTATACAAGCGCATTTTGCACTTGAGTGACAGCTTGCTGCCTTCGTTGAGGACGGAGTGGAGACAACCGAGAGCGAAAGCGGCGCGCGAACGGACCGTCTTTATGTGCTCTGAGAAGGTGAGGTGTTGATCCAGGATAACACCGAGGTATTTGGCTCGCTTTTCCCACGGGATTGGCTTGCCGAACATGGTGATGGGCGGAGGGGGGGTGGGTTGGAGTCTGGGTTTCAAATAGAGAACCGCCTGACTCTTATCGGGGTTGACTTCGATGCGCCATTTCCTGAACCAAGCAGCCAACTTGTTGACTGCGGTTTGGAGGCGAAGCCGTATTTGGGTGTGGCTGCGACCAGTGTAATAAATGGCTGTGTCGTCTGCGAACAGAGCCAGATGGGTCTTAGCGTCCTTTGGGATATCGCTAGTGAACAGCGTGAAAAGGAGTGGGGCGAGTACAGAGCCCTGGGGGACTCCTGCTCTGATGGGGTGGGGGGATGAGAGCGCTCCTTCGATCTTGTAGCGGAAGGTACGGTTCGACAGAAAGTCTCGTAGGATGAGAACGAGCCGGTCTGGCACACCGAGTTGGTACAGCTTGAATAATAAGCCGTTGTGCCAGACTTTGTCGAATGCTTTCGCTATGTCGAAGTAGATAACACCTGTCATCATGCCGCGCAGGAATCCTGAGTGGATGTGTTCGGTGATGCGGTGGACTTGTTGGACACAAGAGTGTTGGGTTCGAAAACCAAATTGCTCGTCTGGAAAGAGGCCCTTTGATTCGGCGTAGACCCTGAGACGCTTGTAAATAAGCCTCTCGTAGATCTTTCCGAGGACTTTGAGCAGACTGATAGGACGGTAGCTTGTCGGTTCGGACCTGGGCTTTCCGGGCTTATGGATGCCAATAACTGTGGCTTCTTTCCACGATTGTGGGAAAATGTTGTTGCCCATGGCGCCATTGAAGATGGTGGCCAGTAGCAATATAAGGGGGGCTGGGAGGAGCTGGATCACTTTATTGGTGATCCCGTCCGAACCGGGGGCCTTTCTGGGTATGAGACCTTTGATGATATCCTGCACTTCGTCTGGAGTGACGGGAGGCAGAGGATTTTCAGGGTCTTCGACGGGCGGGAGGGAGGCTCGACGTTCGACTTCCGCGTCGACCTCTGAGAGGTGAGCTTGGTCTACTGGTTGAGTGCTGGGTGAGCATTGAGCTTCGAGGCTGATGGCCAGGCACTCGGCCTTTTCATCATCATCGAAAGCGATGGTTTTATCAGGGCGGACCAGGGGTGGTACGGTGACTACTTCGCGGGATTTGAGTCTCCTTTGAAGCTCCCAGAAGGCCTGATGGGTGGGCTCTAGTTCGCTTAGCATCTTATTCCAGCTAGCTTCACGCCACTCCGATAAACGAGACTTTACAGCACGCTGCAAGTAACGCATATGGGCTTTGTTAGCGTCGCAGGGAAAGCTACTGTAGGCACGAACGGCCGCGTTCTTCTCATTCAGCAGTTCACGCACGTCGTCAGGCAATTTCCAGCGACGGTCGTCCGTCACTAGAATTTCCCTAGAACAATCGTTCATGACTGACTGCACGTGTTCCGTGAATGAGTCGATCGCGGCCGTCGTGTCTGCGATAGAGTTGAAATGACCGGGGATGGTGTCCAGGTGGGGGGATGTGGTGGATTTCAGGCATTCCCTTACTTTCCTCCAGTCCGTTACCACTTTTGTCAGGGGAGGTAGGTCAGGATCGGTGAGACCAGAGCGAGGGGCCAATCGAATGATGATTGGTCGATGATCTGACGTGAGCTCTTGAACTACTTCTAGAGAGTCTAACCGTAGGTTGACTTTCTTCAGAAGCACTATGTCCAGGACGTCAGGGGTGTGGGAGGGGTCGTGGGGAAAGTGAGTGGGAGTCATGGGGCCTATGACGTCGAAATTGAGCAGGGGGCAGAGGTCAAAGAGCTGCCTGCCCCGGGTGTTGACCGTGACACTGTTCCAAGCAGTGTGTTTAGCGTTGAGGTCACCCGCTATGATAACGGAGTCACTCAAGCCAAGAAGGGTAGAGAGGTCATCAGACAGAAGCTGTGGGTTCTCTGGAGCGGTAGAGGGAGGAAGGTAGGCCGAGACCAGCGTGATCGGCTGGTGGCCTGTCATGCCTAATCGGCAGATTGACACTTCGAGTCGTGAGAGGGGGGGAGGGTCCATAGGGATGCAATACAGAGCCTTTTTGTAATAAATTAGAGTACCGCCCTTGTGACACCTCGTCCTGTCATTACGAACCAGACGATAGTTAGCAATGGCGGGGCTGCGGTGGTTGGGCTTGAGGAAGGTCTCTTGGACGAGAAGGATGTCGATTTGATGATCGCGGAGGAAGGTGGCGATCTCATCTCGGTGTGGTCGGAGGCCGTTAGCATTGAAAGATGCCAATTTGAGGGATCGGGGTTTCGTTCGCGTTATTACGGTTTTATCCATTACGGTTTTGTAATGAATGATGTTAGGGCTTGCGTAATCTCCGGGTACGCGTTGTATATCGCTTGGATGCGATAGAGGTCGCCGGAGGCCTTAGCGGCAGTGATTTCCTGTGCCATTTGCTTGGCGCGGGGAGTGAGGAAAGTCAGGAAAGTGCTGCTGATCACGTTGAACGGATCAAGAGCCGCTGACTGGGTAGAGGTGGTGGGAGGGGGGGGAGCTAAAGCGGCGGGAGCGGCTTTAGGAGCGGGGGTGGGGGGCTTTGGTTTACCCGCTAAATATGATTGTAGCGAGGGGGGGCAAAGTCGGGGATCCGCCCTTGCAGGGGTGGGTGAGGGTGAGGCTGTCACGAGAGCGGGGAAAGCGCTCTGGTGGTTCAGCATGTTCCATGGACTAGGCCTGTGGGGGCTTAGTCGCTCGGGGAGCTGGGTCGAGGGGTATTGGGGCGGAGATTCCCTCTGTTGGCGGGCGTCTGCACGCTTGGCCAACTTAGGGGAGGAGGATTTAGGGGCCTTAGGGCAGCCACGGTAGTTGGCTGGGTGCCCTGTTTCGCCGCACAGTACGCAGCTGGGGGGTTCCTTGCAAAGGGAACGATCTTTGGGACGGGGGCAATCAGACGTGCCATGCTCACCCAGGCACTTGACGCACCTGGGTTTGGCATGGCAGTGTGCCTGGGAATGGCCGTAGAGCTGGCATCGGTGGCATTGCCCGACGATGCCGCTCTTGCGGGGTTTCTCAATTATAAGGCCTGTGAGACCACAGATCGCCTTAATCTTGAAAATAGGGTGATAAGTTTCACCCTCTGCAGCGGGACAGACCACGAGGATCATATCGAATGCGACTTGCCCTCTGGCACGGTGCATTCGGTGGACGTCAGACACAGGGATTCCCTGTGCCTGGAGGTCGGCCTTGATATCCGAGACGGGGATTTCCTTGGGGATCCTGCGGATGACCACTCGGGTCTGACGTTCTTCCGGGAGGGAGTAGGTGTGAAAAGACACACCTCTCTGCCGGAGTAATCGGGTTAGTTCCCTGTAGTCTTTCGACGTAGGGACTATTACTTTTATACCCTGTTGGGTAGATTTAGCATTGGTGAAACCGATCTTGAGATCGGTGCACCATTTTGAGACGTCCGTCCACTTCCCTTTGTCCTGAATGAACACAGGGGGTGGCGGGGGAGATTTCCGAGGGGCGGAGGGGGTGACGTCAGCGCTGTGGCTGGCGGTCGGAGTGGGGGTAGCGGCGCGAGGGGCGCGTGGGGCGGACGGGGCGGGGGTAGCGGCGCGGGCGGCCTGGGAAGCGGGGGCGGAGGGAGGGGTAGCGACCGAGACAGGGGCCGCTATTTTGATGGGAGAAGAAGTTTTCTTCTTCTTCCGCATACTTTTTTTCCCTGACGCCAGCGTGAAGCCGTCGTCATCGGAGGAAGTGGCTGAGGAGGAGTCGGAGACGAGGAGGGAATCCTCGTCCGAAGAGACGTGGGCGCGTTTGCCCGAGGCCTCTTCAGCGTCCATTGGCGCTGGGGAGGTGGGCGACTCAACTGGGGAGGTGGGCGACTCAACGAGCAGGCTCGTTTTGACAGTCGTGGCGGGGGAGGTAAGCTGCAGAGCAGCTAATTTGGAGCCATATTTGGCGAGGAAGTCGGGGTCCTTGAGGAGGACCTCCTTTAGAAAGATTACTATGGCATTGTCTGCCATAGTCTGGGGCGGGGGAACGGAGTTTTAATCCGTGATTTTAGAAAAAACCTATACCTAACTCCCCGGGTGGATGGGCCCGGGGGTGTGTACCCTCCCTGTCGGGTGTAGACAGGGAGGTGAGTGCCTAAGGGTGAGCCCTAAGCTTGTAACCCGTCGCCAGTCTTATTGTGCGAACGGGGCCCTAGCCAGTCTAGCGCGAAGGGTGTAGAGACACCCTAAAGACACTAGGTGTGTTGCTGTGGAGAAAAACTGTCACCAGCACCGACTAGGAGACCCCCCAAGGCCGGGAACTGGGACCCGTCCAATTGACTGCCTAGCCCTGAAGGGGTTCGGCGGGTGTGATTGGGACAACACCCCACTCGGATTCGTTGGCACCGTAAGGTTTCCTCCGAGGACCACGAAACTGTGGTTTTAGCCCAGAAGGGGCCAAGTGACTCTACGACGAACTATACGTCAAAGAAATAGTAGTAGCCTTGAAAAAGGCAGTTTGAGAGATCTTATATTTCGGAGAATAAAATTCAACCGAAAAGATCGAGTGTAGTCGGGGCGACTACAGAGAGCCGTTACGAGAACGCAACGAGAGCGACAGCGAGGGGCACTAGACCGGGAGGGAGCGCTTGGGCACGTCCGCTAGCGGCGAGTGTCAAACGGTGTCTGTCTGATCGGTCGCGGCTAGTCCCGGCCTTATATAGTGCCGCAGATAGTTCCAGAACCTTCTATTGTAGACACATCTAGAATGTTCGAGTACATACCGGCCCCGACTGACCAGATGTCGATAGTTCTAGTAAGTTCAGCCAATCGATAATAGATGGCGCTAGTGACACTATTAGTTCTTGCTACTAGAAATTAGATGGCGCTAGTGGTAACTAATGTCACCATGCATCAGGCATTAATTGTGGCGCGCAACATTATTATCACATATATGCACTGTGTGAGTTGCAAAGATATTGTAGTGCAAAGTATGCATTTTTAAATGCTCCGGGACATTATAAACCTTTTTTTAATACGAACTTTACTTTGAGTATCGATGCAAAAAGTCCTGATCCTTAAAAACCCCCTTCTTCGCTGGCAACAGGATTTCTATTTCTTTCTAAACTATATTAGTACCTGATGTGATTGTGTAGTTCTACAGAGTATTTCTTACGCACGTCTATGTGTGCGTAGTATTAGCAGTTTTAATGTCGATGTTTTACCATAAAATAGTGTTCATTTTCAGGCGATATGTTACCGGTACCCGGAACAAGACATAATAGGTCCAGATCGGATATTGTTGGCAATCTGGCGCAGAGGATGATCAATGAAAGTGCAGGTTACAGTTTATTACTTTTTTATTTTTGCATTTTGAGTTCCTAACTAAATGAATCCATTCGTCTAGTATAATATAATATTATACACTAGCAGCACCCTGCGGTTTCATGCGTATACATTTTGATCCCGTGCGAATATCGAGATAAAAAGTATCCTATGTGTTAATCCTGGTTCTAAACTATCTGTGTGCCAAATTTCATCCAAATCCGTTTAGTACTTTTTGCGTGAAAGAGTAACAAACATCCATCCTCACAAACTTTCGCGTTTATAATATAAGTAAGAATTAGTAGAAAGTAGACTTCGAAAGTAACTCTTGGCTGTGTGTTACCTTTTTACGCCTAAACCACTGAGTGGATTTCAATAAAATTTGGCATAATGATGGCATCCTGGGGAAGAATATAGGCTACTTTTTGTCTCGGTAATACGTTCCTTTGGGATAATTTCCGTCATCCACGCGGGTGAAGCCGTGGGTAAAGCTAGTCTTGTATAAATGGGCTCTCCGTTTGAGTCCGGAGCTTGTAGGGACAATCGTTACAACCGAAATTGTAGGCAATGATAATATTTTCCTTTATCGTAAAAAAATCCAAATGATTTAATAATAAATATGGTTTAGAAATATTTCATTTAATAAATTATTTATTTTTCAGGTCCTTCCAACTTATCTTCAGCAAACAGTAGCAATCTATCTCTGTCGCACTCAGAAATCAGTCGAAATGCGAAAAACCTGATGTCGCCTTTATCAGCATGTATTATTGAAACTGGTATGTATAATCAGTAATTGGATAATCGGATGCATATTTACCTAAAGTTCATTTTTGGTTAGGAAATTATGGAAGCGGCTGCTTAAAACATATTTTTTTAAATATAAATCCCAGGATTTTTTCGATCCAAAAGTGCATTCCATAATAACCAACACCTACACTTCAGGTAAATATGCATCCGATTATCCGATCACTGATAATAATGATACTGACTGACTTCAAAAATCAGTCCGGACTGTCTTTATTGGTTAGACAACGTATGCTTTGCATCAAACTAGAAAATCCGCATACATTATAGTTATTAAGTGGAAACCCTAAGCTCCAACTTCGACATCCGAAAAAGCAATTATGCTATTTCCTTGTAAGAAATATGATCGGATCCTAATGTTTCTTGGCAACTGCTGATATTGTTTTTGTTTATTTTGTTTTTTTTTTTTAAAAACGTTGCCCAACACTAGGAATTACTCCTGTATCGTGTGGGTGCGTTTACAAACATTTAAACTCACATACACAAACGGCTAGACCCGGAAAAACTACCTGTAAGCAATACAAATATTTGTTCCGTGTGGGAATCGAACGCGCGACACGTAGCGCAGCAGTCGATCGCTCAGCCACTGTACCAACCGTGTCGTCAAACAATATTACTGAACCAATTTGTTTTTACGGCCTTAATGTTAATGTATTATATCCATAAAAAAACTGGAATAAATTCTTTAAATGATAGTGAAAACCGCGGCCACACAGACGACTGTAATTTATAATATGTATAGATTGTGACTATTTTCATTCCAGCTTTAGTACAAGACAAAGGGCGAGCGTTTGGAATATACGCCATAGCTGTGACAAGACTATCAGACAACGAGGTTTGGCACATTTACAGGAGATATAGCGATTTTTATGACCTACACGCGTCTGTTAAAGACAAGGTCAGTAGTACCCATCTCTCTAATAGCAATTTTGAACTCTAAATGCAAGTAAACAAGTCTCAAATTCCTCTACAGTGGCCCGAGCTGAGCAGTCTACCGTTCCCAGGAAAGAAAACATTCCAAAACACATCTCGAACAGTCTTAGAAAGTCGGAAACGGATGTTGAACAGCTACCTTCAAACCTTGGCGAGTTTAGCGAGAGAAGCGAAATATATGACGTTATTATCCCCGGCCTATTTAGGGGGATTCCTAAGTCCTGAGAATCATGCTGAGAAACATAGTAGCACAGTAAGTGATTGAGAATATTATTATTGCCTACTTTTTAGGGTATAAGCACAGTCCAAGGCCATCGTATCGACATCGTTCTGCGTCCCGAAAAACAAAACAATGCCATACTTGTAAAGTCAGGGCAATTATTATTAGCAAATTACCTACCAACTTAAATAGGGTAGTTACCTGGGTAGAAAAATAATAATTATATTTACTCCGTCAGTCAGATTATCGAAAAATAATGAACACGTATTTTTTCTTTTGTCAATCAAACAAAAAATGACAAAGATAAAGCGCGTCAAAATTTGGGAGTGGGGGGTCGTGACGTCACTTGCTTGCAAAAATGTCGCAAGCAAGTGACGTCACGCGGAACTTTAACGGGCGCTTCATCATTTTTTATATAATTGACAAAAGAAAAAATACGGGATCAATATTTTTTGATAATCTAACTGACAGACTAATTAGCCTAATGGCTCAAGTCACAACTGTCACTCTTTGATAGTTATATGAAATGGTTATAACACGGGAAATTGACGTAGGTTGTCAATTTGCTTAACTGTTACCTTCTTTGACTGTATGCTCTTGTGAGATGAGCTGTTCCTAGGACCTCTTAAAATTAGGACATAACCTAACTTGCAGCTAAAAGGTGAAAAAGTTTTTCGTTCCAGTTATCCAAATGAAACTAGCTTTTTGGTTGATATAAAACCTGATTGAATCTTTTTAGTCTCCATTATCCAACAAGCAAAAAACTGGTTTCGTTAAGGTTGCATTCTATTAAAATTAGATTAAAGTAGAGTTTTGAATGTTCAAAATGCTTTATTCCCGAATGCGAACGGTAGCCGACAATGGCACAGGCTGCAAGTATGATCTTGGCTTTCCCGCCCTTATATTTCCTATGCGCATGACAACTAGATCCAATCCCCCACTACACTGCAACAAGCATCTTTTGGCGCTCGAATGACGTTTACAAGGGGCGGGGGTGGGGGTTGGGGGCGTGGCGGGGTGGCATTTGTGAAATGTATTGATAAAACAAGATGGCGACGACAGTTTCGGCCACGCGCCAAGAGATCCTTGTACAGTTACAGTCCGGAATCATAACGTTATGAATTACTTAATAAAAATAACTTTTTTTTCTCAGCTTGATGCTCTACTTGTGAATTCTCTGAGAGCCGGAATGAGGACGTTGAAGAATATGCCTGATCAGTTCGCGAATACTGTTGATGGGGTCATGGATGGTATGTAGAGAGCCAACACACGGTGTTTTTCTTATTAATATGGGAGCATTTGTGGTATCTTTAAACCACCTGTCAGTGATAGTTTAAAAATACCACAAAAACTTAAGAAAAGAGAGTTTGTTAAAAAGTGCATGTATGTTCACGGTGAACGAAAACCTCACTAATGAATGTGGATATAGTTTTTTAACTCACCGATGGCTCCGTATGCTAGACTATACTCTGTCCACTAGGTTAACCGTTTTTTGACAGATCGAACTAGTGAGCAATTATACGAGTATTATTATGTTTTATGTCAAAACTGATACACGTACGGTATTATAATGTCTGTAAGAAGTCATAAATAAGATAATTCAATAAGATTAGGCACTTAATATATTTATTTTATTACGCATTTTAAAGTTATTTTTTACGTAATCTGGAATATGTACGTTCTAAGACAGCTGTCAAAAAACGGTTAACCAAATGGACAGGGTATAGTGATCAATCGCATCAAAGACTTATCATTCGTCATATAGTCATTAATTACCCTAGGCTAATTAGCGACAATTTTTATTTATTCCTAGGTTCTACAAACTAGGAAAAACATTTACTGTAAATGATGTAATTGCAGGTATTTCGAAAGTATTTCAAGGAAAAAACGATGAAAATTATTGCGATGGAATTAAAAGTGGGAATTCCTCTGACGGACAAGAGGTAAGGAAAAAATAATTTAGTCATTTACGTTATCTAAATTCTAAATGACATATTTATTTAGTAATTCGTATTATGGTGTGCATTACAGGAAAACGATGAAAGTGTGGCTCTGAAATTATTTGAAGAAGTATTAGGTATAAGAGGATTATGGTTAAGAAGACGTCTGCTCGCTCCCATTCGGACATTGATTGCGGATAGAGTTAATAAGTACGTATTTGTTTTTTTTTATCTGCTTTATATTATCTACTAGCTTCTGTCTGCCTGATATTGATTGATTCTCCGCCCCACCCCGTCGCATCGCATCGCATCGCCCGTCCGCGCTAGTACTTCGTTTTTGTTTATCTTTCTTTCTGACTTTTTCTGTTTGTTGTAGCAAACAAGGCTATATAATTGGACTATTAAATGCAAAAATAATTTTTCAAATCCGACTGGCAGTTTCCGAGATTAGCGCGTTCAAACAAACATACAAACAAACAAACTCCTCAGCTTTATTATTAGTATTAGATATATATTAGACTAGATTAGTTAAAGAAGAAAAGCTCAGGTCTATGGGTAGTTAAAGAGGACTGATTTCATAGTTTACAGTTGCTTTATATTACGTTACAGTGTTGCATTCAGTTTTCCTTATAAACAAGTAACATAGGTTATGTCGATCAGCGTGAAATACTGCTATTTAACTGCATTTGAGTACACTGGCAGTTAGCTATAACATAGTTGGCTAAGGTTTAGTTTTGTAGGAAAACGGTCCATATAATGGCCGTCAAAAAAAACTGTCATTTTCTCCGGTATTAAGATGTGTGACCCTTCACTGCTTTCTTAGGAAACCAAAGCTTTAAGACTAGCTTGATGATTTATTTAGGTTATTAATTTTTTTCTTCTAATTATTTATCGTTTTAATTTTTGCAGAAAGGTGCTAGAATTCGTGTCATCCCTAACTTCTCCTAGAAACGTCGTACAGTATTTGAAGACATTCAAGTAAGCAATTACATACAAATTTTAAACATGACGACTTTATTGTTTTTGAGTGTGCCTAATAAAAAAAATGAATGTTTTAGACAATGGTTGACCAACCGGAACGGTTCAAGCTACGGTAACAGAGACGCTGCAACCAAAGCTCGGACGAGAGTGGCCGCTAAAGTTGCCTTGCTTTCTGCTTGTTCAGGTAAATGCGACTACAGCTTGTTCTATGTTCTATGCACTCTCTCTTCCCTCACTCATGGTCCGATGGGAAGGCGATTCGACACGACTGGAGAGAGATCAGGCGCAGGAGCAACGGCTTAATGTGCTTTCCGAGGCACGAGAAAGAGAGAGAGTGCACTTGTGTCTGTGCACTATAAAATATCTCCCGCGAAGAAATTGGTTCCTCTGAGATTGGTCGCCATGGCCGAAATTAGGTCTGGAGGACTTTACTTTTACTTTATGTTCTATGTAAGAGCGTTTAGCTTCCGCACTTAGTCCTTCAGGTGGATCATTGTGGGCCATGGCGGCCGTCGGTGGTTATTCTAATCAGGCCACCTCCCCAGAAGTTGACCACAGCTCCTGGTCTGTTTAGAACATTGTGTAAATTTTGGATGAGAGTTTCTGTCCCAAGAGTTTCTGTCCTAATCTGGGTGACGCCTGTACAGTGTACATTCAAAGAGCGCATTCGCAACGATGTCCTCAGCCTCTATGCAAGCCCGGCAGAGAGGATTGTCCGTTATGCCTATTGTGTGGAAGTGTTTGTTTAGCAAGCAGTGTTCCATGATGGTCCCCGTCAGCTTGTTTCCAGAGACACCATTTTTGTAGATGTAAGACTTATTATTTTCTGTTACATGATATTTTATGAGAGATCTGTTAAGCGATAATGACCTCTGCAGTGAAAATAAAGTTTATTTTTTGCCGCATAATTTGTTATGGTTGAATGGGTGATTTTTTTTTGTTATGTAAGGCTAGTTGGATTCTACCAGGGCCGCGGGTTGTTCGAAAGAGATACCGTGGCCCCTGGCACAGGCAACTGAAGGAACACGGGTGGGTTTTAGTCAGTAATAGTCTGACACGCCCACCCGCTCTGGGCGGAGCGGGCGGGCGTGTCAGACTTTTACCTCAGTGATCTGATGATTTCCCACACAAAAAAAAGGCTAGTTGGATTGCGGGGTTATTGGGAATTGTAGAACATTTTTTTAAGAACAGATCGGCTTTCGTAGGAACACTGCCTTAACTTTGCCAAATAGCACCCAGTCAGTCATCATCCAAGTGAAAATCGAAAATTTGTCCAAACTGCGAATTTTGGGACAGCTACCTTAACACCTTTTTTTTTTTTTTGTCACTGAGAAATGCTTCGGAATGACAGTATACCAACTAAAACTCAGCGGTGTTCCCACATCGCCGTGATGGGAGGGCCATGGGAAACCGGTATAGCCTTTACTTCCACAGCCCTCCCGGCGCATGCCTGTTTAGCGGGTATGGCGGGCCCCGCATGCCCCCCAGGTTGGGGGCTACGGGAATGGCCGGGAACACCTGGCCATTCCCGTCCCACACAGGTGGAGGCCTGTGCGATACAGGCAACGGTGCCCCCGCACCCGTTGCCTGCTGACCTCCACGCCCGCCTAGCTGGCGGGCCCCGCATGCCCCCCGCGTTGGGGGGGCTACGGCCGCAGAGGATAGGGAGAGCGGCAACGTAACACCGACATTCCTGTTCCCCTGCGACCCCCGCTCGGGTTCCTCTTAGCTTCACCGTATCCCTCAAGCCACGGCTACTGAGCCCCCCCGCCTCGACAATGCGGGAAGCCACCGGGGGGGAGCTACCTTAACACCTACATGAACCTGAATCGTATGTGATTCAAGGGACAGGGAATGGGTTAAAATACTGGCAGCACATTTTTTTGGGTACCCAACTACCCGATAATTTTTTATTAAGCCAAACTTGCTTTACTTTCAGATGATTTGCGACACATAGTAGGGTCGGACACGGCTCGAAGAGGCTTGCTTACGGTCTTCGATTTGTTCCAAAACCAGGAGATCAATAGGCGACTGATATTTGTGCTGCTTGAAAGTAAGTTTGTTAATATCGTTTGGAGTCATCATTTGCTTAGCCTTCTTCCAACTATCTTGGGAAAAGACTAAGCGTATCCAGTCTAACCGGGTGCAGCTGAATAACAGAAGCGACTGCCTATCTGACCTCCACAACCCAGTTACTGGGTTATAATGCGATACCCTTGGTGGTTGTCAGACTTTCGGGCTTCTGACGACTCAAAGTTCCACGAATAACAGCCGGTACCAACTGCTTAACTTGCTTTCCGAGGCACGGAAGGGTTTTGGTACGTTAAGA
Organism: Apamea epomidion; assembly: GCA_947507525.1. NCBI lineage: Eukaryota > Metazoa > Arthropoda > Insecta > Lepidoptera > Noctuidae > Apamea > Apamea epomidion. Next base: position 7,235,457 of record OX382234.1, read on the forward strand.
TGGGCAAGTGTAGCTTAACCTGATGGATCGACCCCAATTGCGTAACACATTTTCAATCACAACCCGAGGATTTGATGAAAATTCAGAGGGTTGAAATATTCGTTTGCTCAACGACGTAAATAACGCACTGAACGCGGGTGAAGCTGAACTGCTGCAAAATGAAAGGCACTGCGATCGATTGCTATTGTATGTGTGTTACGCAATTACCCCACATAATATATGGAGAGCTTCTAGTTTTACGTGATGATTGCCTCGATTTTAAACGACTTTGTTCACAGTTACCTCGTAGAACTTTGATTTCGTGCCGAAAAATGAAGTTCAAATATTAATTTGTCTTTATTTATTTCAGCAATGTTAGCGAATTTGTTCCCCGAGAACAATATACCAGAGTTATTCAAGAAGATGTACTCACATTCACCGCGTGTGCCTCCGCCCAAGAAATCTGTTAATGTGTAGATGTCACAAAAAAAATATTTTATTTTATTTTATATCTCGATATCGATGACTTGTATTACGTCATGAATGAGACGTCCTTATGCTGTCTGTGATTCGTTTAGTTCAAAAGCCGTACCGATGCTTTGCTCATATTTTATTTATTTTACAACTGTATTGTGAGCTTTATGACGCTGGAATAAAATTCAAAATTGTTTGCGTTCGCTTCACCTTGAAATGCGACCTCAATACATGATATTTGAGATTAATTTTTTCTTACGTGTTGTGATACTCAACTTGCTATATATTACCGTTTTTATTTATTACTGTCATCGGAGCTATTATGGTAAGAAAATGTCCATTTAGAGACCAACGAATGAATTTCATTCAAAATATTAGATTGGCTTATTTGTTTTAAATAGGGCCACGCAATAGTAGCACCATCTAGGTAATGAGACTTTTTTTTTTTTTAATAAAAAAATATGGCTACGTATTAAAAAGAAAGAGTAATGAATTGTAAAAATTAGCTCAGTGCCAAAGACATTTGTCATTTCTTTATTGGCGATGTTAATACGAAATTGTGATATATAAAAAAAGTACCTAAATTGAAATTCTAAAGATTAGATTTCCTTCTTTATTAGTTAATCAATTACTGATTATTAGAAAAATATACAATAACATAGTTAATTTTATCGATTTTTGACGTGGAATGAATTAAAATGTGCAAACGTCTATGTTTTGTTATTTTGTTGGCTGCATAGAATCAAATGAAAGAATTTGGTAACGCTTCGGATCACCCGCTTAATAGCGATGATGAGTAAAATTAAGAAAATTGTCAATATTATAAAATATATTAAAATTCCGTTTCGAAAGTGATTAGAAAAAAAAAATTACAATCCCAAATTAGATCTGAAGGAAAATGTGGAGTTATTGCAAAATTCTTATTATAAAACATTTTAAGTTAATTCATAGACATTCATAGTTGAATTTATTTATATTGTCAAGTACATTCTAGCAAATATTATTAGGTTAGGCTTCAATTTCGAGTGCCTCAGACAACTTAGATTTTTTTAAGGGTTGCATGCATGAGGCATATTATCGTTATATTAAATATATATCATCAATTCATCATATTTGACGCGCAATGTCTCGAAAAATAATTATTTAACAAGGAATTAAAAGCAATATGTAGCAATAATTAAACAAATACATATCATAGTTTCACAATAATATTATATGATAGTTACATACATTCCATCGATTCAGATTATATTTATTGTAATTAAGTACCTAAGTATTTATTTGATTATTAATAAAGCCTTTTTATTATATTGAAATTTTTTATTGAATCGTTCCTCTAATGATTGTGTCATTATTATTTTATTAGCTTACGTCCGCGACTTCGTACGCGTGAAGTTTCGGCCCTCGACCCATCGCGTCCCACCCCATCGCTCGCCCGTGCTACTACTTCCTTTTAGCTTAGCGTCCTTCCTGAACCTTTTTTCCTTTTGTTCGGCTCCTAAGGGTCTTGGTTTTGTTCTCAACAGGCCAGGAGACTTAATAAACTTCTGGAGGGAGGTGGGCTGGTTGGAATAACCACCGGCGGCCGCTACGGCCCACGCATAATGGACCGCTTGACTAAGTGCGGAAACCAAACCCATAACTTAGATAGAACTAAGGGTCGGAGCATGATGTTATATAGTCTATATCCTTCTTCAATAATTGGGCTGTCAAATGCAAAAAGATTCTTTCGAATTCGACTGGTAGTTTCGGAGATTACCCCCAACATACAAACAAAAAAAAAAAAATTACCTCTATAAAATATTATTTATTTATTTTATTTGCCATTCATGTACACACATATATAAAATAAAGCAAGCAATAAGAAAGCAAGAAAACTTTTTAGAACGAGAAATGAGTTATGACCCTAGTCTCGAAAAATAAGTATTTGTCTTTTTTTATTGCGCCGAATATGTGACTCTTTTTGAATGCAATTACGATCGTCACAGGTTTCTTAAGAACCGATATCATCATCATTTCAGCTTAAAGACGTCCACTGCTGGACATGAGCCTGCCCCAAGCACCGCCATTTCGACCGGTTCTGTGCTTCTCCCATCCAGCGGATTCCTGCCGAACCGATATCGTTCGTGTAAAATCTAAAAGTCTACAACGGGCTTGAACGATCATTTATCTTTCATCCCTTCTAAAAGATAAAGGTGACACGAAATTATTCAAAACCAATAATGATGCAACATGAATTGAACGCGCATTACTATGCAGTGAAAGACTGCCAAATGCCTGGTAAACGTTGCGACCACTTCTCTCTAAGGGTTGGGAGCCCGCCAGCGGAGCCCCGATGCCAACTCGCTCCCGTAAATGTGCCCATATTCGGACCGGACTAATTACCTACAATAAATTCTTCGATACGTCTCCAATCTGCTTAAAATGTTTGACCTAATTAGATTTTCGGAGATGTCGCGAAAGAGGTTTTTTAAAGTGCGGAAGTTATGTGTTATTTGATGGAATGGACCTTTTTAGCATTTACGATTTGCAAATATTAAGTCGCAGATTCAATATTCTATCACTTATTTGGCTTGGACTACCTGCCGTATTTAAGTTCAGATCAAGCTAAACCGAAAAGATCTGTATGAGTACAAGGTATAATCTTGAATCACACAAGAAAGTCTTAAAATGCAAATAACACTAAAAACATTCCACAACGGTCTCCATAAATTTCAATTACAGACATCAGCGTTGAATCGTAATTTATAACAGGGAGTGCCACAATTTGAGCACGTTTGCTGACGATGGGTTGCGTCTGCGGGTCCCGTCACCCATTGTCGTGTGTCCGGGAGTTCGGACAGACCCGGACATGTCGGCTGCTTGATGAATTGATAGCAGATAAAAAACCTCAAGGACTACCTAACAGACATTGATCTACAAGCGAAAAAGATCCGGTTTAATATAATTTTGTTGAAGGACAGGTTCATTTATAGTCAGTGGCGTAGCTCATCCTAATGGGGCCCTGTATACATTTTTTTTGGGGGCCCTTTTTACCCAACTGTGAAGCTACAGAGGGCATTGTTTTTACAAAATAAAGAATATAGCATACTGTCTTTGAAGGTGAGGGGCTCGTGGCTAAGTAATAACAGCCGCACGAGTCGATTTAAGGTTAAGTTAAGCTTGCCGCGGTAGGTCCGTGGATGGGTGACCATCTTAACATACCGAGACCCCTCCGTCCTTGGGAAAGCACGTTAAGCCGTTGGTCGCGGCTGTCATTTGTGGATCTATGACAGTCGTTACGGGTTGTCAGAAGCCCGAAAGTCTAACACCCAGTATTACCAAGGGACATCGTATTACCCAGTAACTGGGTTGTGGCGGGCAGATAGCCAGTCGCTCCGGAGGTAAAATACTGGCATATAGCTGCATCCGGTTAGATTGGAAGCCGAGACCCTATAATACTTTACCCGACCCGGGAATCGAACCTATGACCTCATGCCCAGCAGTAGCGCTTGCGACCACTAGACCAATGAGGCAGACACAGTTTTCTTCCACGCTTCTCTATTAGTCGTCATCTCGGTACTCACCCCCTTTTTAAACATTTTCGAACCAATATACTGAAATAAATATCATTTATCAACAAGAGTTTTAGGTTCTGGATATTATTTGAAAAATGTTTGCTTATACACGTCAAGTCGGGGGCCCCTGTAGCTCAGGGGCCCCGTATCGTTGATACGGCTGATACAGCGATGTTTCTAGTCATCGTTGCTATTTCATCTGTAGATACTTAAAGGGTTTAAAGGGTTTTAATGTAAGAATTCAACACCCTAATTGCGTAACACACTTTTAATCACAATCTTAATCATTTTAATGGATGTTCAAATCAAATCAAAATCGTTTATGTGCATAAAATCTGGTAGGTACAAAATATGATAAGTACCTATTTATAAATGTAGTGCAAATACACATTCCGCCATGTAATGATGGCATGCAAATATTTTAATACATGAAGTAGGTATGTAATAACAACATAAAGTATTATGATAATAACGTAGTGAACAAAGAAAAACATAAATAATTAAAAAAAATATTATAATGCATTCCTGAAGTGGTAGGACTGACAAGATTTTTTGTTCAGAAATTCGTTTATTTTGCCAATCCATTGCTTCATAATGTGCGAAAAATGTGTCTGCTCAACAACGTATCTAAATAACGCAATGTAACTGTCAAAATGAAAGCCTGTTAGTGTGTTACGCTGTTAGTGTGTTACGCTGTTAGTGTGTTACGCTGATAGTGTGTTACGCCACTGGTTGTGAAAACCTGGTGGTGAAAACTGTGGCGACTTTATGGTGATTTGATAGGAAAAAACGCGTCCCTTATATTTCTGATAATTTACTAACATGGTTCGAAGAAATCTTTGAACTACTGTCCCTAAATACATCATGACACAATTGCACGTTATTTCCTACCTTTTTGAAAAACTACATTATATTAATTTCCCTACCTAACATTTAATATTTCCCTAACTGCAAAATGTACGTCTGATTCTGAAAATTCTTTACCTCAAAAGGTAAACAATTTCATGGGTAGTGGTTCAATTTAATTGGGGGATTATCTTTTTTCCGCTTTGGTAGGGACGGACCGTTGTCAAGGGCTTCGGCGACAGACGACAAATGATGCATCGCCGATTGTTTAATGTTTACCAGTTAAGTTCTAGGCAGGTGATAAGTATTAAAATATCTGGGTACCTAATAGCCTCTAGAGAACAGGGGTGTACCATGTAGTAGGTACGCCTGATGGGAAGTTGAGTTGCGAAGTCTTGTTAGGTACTGTAGTTTTTCTTCGGGAGTTTTTCATTTTCACCATCATTATTAGGTAGGTACTTACTTCTATTCCTAGAAAGTAGGGTTAACGCTTACCTACGTCTACCTAGAAAGTTGGGTTGCGAAGTCTTGCTACTGTAGTTTTTCTTCGTTAGTGTTTCATTTTCTCCATCATTATTAGATTCCGCAGCCGTTCTCCTAAGACCGATTCGCCATTGGACTGTTCGTCAAATTCAAATTCAAATTCAAATTCATTTATTGCTTGTTACAGGTGTATGGTCAGTTCTTATAATTATTTGTTATAATGTCTCTGTAACATACCCATGGGGTGTACAATGTTTAAAAAAATAATATTAATTAGAATAAAATAAAATTAAATACATCACTGGTCATAATTACATTAACTACAATATATACATGTCATTTTCCTTTAAAAATAAAATAAATTAAGCCGACTACAATAATTATATGTCAATTTCAATTAATATAAAATACATGACTGGTTACAATATTATTCACATGTCAATTTCAATTAAAATAAATTACGTCATGAACACTTTGTACTTTAATATGGTCAAATTCGTTTTGGATTCATAATCTTAATTTATATTTATACAGTAATTAGTCATAATAATACAATTAAACAGTCAATTTAGCTGTTTTATAACTACATTATATTATACATATTTAGTCAATAGCTCGGTCATTCAGAAATTCATTAATTGAATAGTAAGCTTTACTTAAAAGAAACTCTTTAAGCCTGACCTTGAAAATATTCAAGGACGGGATGTTTTTAACACAAATTGGGAGTTTGTTATAAATTTTTATTCCCATCCCAAACACACTTGATTTATACTTTACAGTTCTACATATAAAGCCTCTTAGTTGCGTTTTGTGTCTCGCACTTCTCAATGTTTCATAACTACCTAGATCGCGTTTTACCATGATTGCTGCTTCGAATATATATAATGAAGGTAAGGTCAAGATTTTCAATCTTTTGAATACTGGTCTGCATGAGTCAGTCTCTCAGAGGCCACATATACTTCTGAGACATTTTTTTTGGGCTTTAAGAGTGTACTCCCTGGTTGCTAAATTACCCCAGAAGAGGATGCCATATCTTAATGTGGAGCCCACATATGCATGATAGACACTCAGCAAAGTACTCTCACTTGTCACTTTTCGTAACATATAGAGGGCGTATGAAAACTGATTTAATTTTTTGCAAACATGGTCAACTTGCGTTTTCCAGTTCAGTTCAGAGTCAATTTGAAAGCCAAGAAATTTTATAGTCTTAACTTCCTTCACCGTTTCACCCTTATAATGTATTTGAAGATTTTTTATTTTTATTTGCAAAGGACATATAGCATGTTTTATCAATGTTAACTTTTAGATTGTTTGCCCTTAACCAATTTATTATACTTTCGAGGGAGTTATTTATGTCTATTTCATAATTTTCTTGAATTTCGTCAGTGAAAATAGCGGTACTATCGTCTGCAAATAATATCATATAATTATTTATGACTTTTGGGAGGTCATTGATATATATTATGAATAAAAGCGGGCCGACAATACTTCCTTGGGGCACTCCGTAATTAACAATTTTAGGCTCTGACTTAAACGTTTGTTCGTATTTTGTATCATCAGCTGTTCTAGATATTTGAGTTATTTGAAACCTGTTTTTTAAGTATGATCTAATTAGATTTAATGCATTTCCTCTCACTCCGTACTTTTCTAATTTATTTATGAGGATATCATGATCTACATGATCAAAGGCTTTGGACATATCCATAAATATTGCAGTTACTTGTTTTTTGTTGTCAAGTCCTGTCATAACCGTCTTTAAAAAATTTAAAAGCGCGTCGCTAGTCGATTTGCCTTTACGAAATCCAAATTGCTCTTTTGTGAATATGTTATTGGCTTCAAAATAATTATATATATTTTTATAAATAACTTTTTCAAATATTTTTGCAAAAACAGGTATTAAGGCTATAGGTCTATAAAATTTCATCTGTTCCTTATCTTCCTTTTTAAACAATGGATTTATCAGTGTTATTTTGAGTTTTGAGGGAAATATTCCCTTTTCCAGGCACAGGTTTCTACTGGTGCTAAGTACTGGAGCTATAAGATGAGATATACGTTTAATAATTTTCGTATCTATATTGTCATAACCTGTAGGTACTATTAGTATTTTTAAGTCCTTTTATTATCTGGTCAACTTCATACGGATTTGTTGGTTTCATGAACATTGAATTACAACTATTATATGTCATTGTTTTTAGGTAATCATCATTTCCCTTAGGCGTAGGTTTAATATCTTCGATAAAATAAGTATTAAATGATTCAGCTATTTCTTGCGGCAATATTATTACTTTGTCATTTACTTTAATTTTCTTAATGTCTTCCTTAGGCGTCACAGTTTTATAATTATTTACGATTTGCCAAATTGCTTTTGCTTTGTTGGTAGCTGCATTTATAAAATAGTTATTTTGAGATTTCTGTGTTTTTTTAATTATGGTTCTTAGTCTTTTTGTATAGTCGTCGACAGGATGATTCATCTATTTCCGTTTCTCCAGCAGAGTCTTTCACCTACGGACATTTCGCCGACAGAACCTTTCATCTACGTCACTTTAGACGACAGGGCTTTCCAGCTACAGAATGTTTCACCGAGACGACGATACACCTATAACTCTTTTAACTACAGATCTTTCCATCTACGGAGAATTCCCCGTCAATCTTAAGACAAGCGATATTACAAAAAATACACAATACATATCTACAGCGTACTGTCTTTGCTTAAGAGATCAGGGCCGGGTACTTGCCCTAGAGAATCTAGACACGCGGACGCGTTGCACGCCAAAGTTGAGCCAAGGGTGGGTGCCACACGAACTAAGCGACCAACAGCGAGATTTACGCGTCGAAGCATGCATAGCACTACTGAATCGGCATAGAAACGAGGGGATTCTTAATCGAATTGTTACCTGCGATGAAAAGTGGATCCTGTACGACAACCGTAAGCGTTCGTCTCAGTGGGTGGACCCGGGTACAGCACCTAATCATTGGGCTAAAAAAAAGATTACTCATAGGAAGATGATGGTGACTGTCTGATGGACCAGTGCCGGACTTGTACATCACAGCTTCTTACCGAATGGCACAACAGTGACGGCAGTTGTCTATTGCCAAGAATTGCAAACAATGATGGAGAAGCTCGCAATTCAACAACCAAGACTAGTCAATTACTCTTCCCCATTGCTTCTCCACGACAACGCGCTAGCTCACACTTCACGACAGACCATCGGAAAGCTACAAGTGTTACAGCTGGAAGTTCTCCGTCACCCACCGTACTCACCGGACCTTGCCCCAACAGATTTCTACTTTTTTCAAAATGTAGACAATTTTTTAAGTGGGAAAAATTTCAACACCCGAGAGGCAGTACAAAACGCTTTCGCTGACTTCATCGCCTCCCGTCCGGCAGACTTCTACAGTAAAGGGATAAACAAACTGCCATCAAATTGGCAAAATTGTATAGATAATTTGGGCCAGTACTTTGATTAGCTGAAATAAATAAATTACAAAAATTTTTATATTTTAAAAATATTATACAAATCTCCAATTTCATTGGTAAAGACTAACTAAACTTTAAAGTCAAGGGTAAAATTAAATTAAAGAAAGGGAGGTAGAAAACAATTAAATATATATTTACAAGCAATTAAAAGACGGATATGGACTGAAGAGTGGTGTGTAGTATGTGGAGGAGGTCTTGGATTAGAAATTGAGGTAGAGGTAGAGGTCAGAAGAAGTCGAGTGTACTTCTTTGTAGTTAAATTCCGCATTAAGGGGGTTTTGTTGAGAATTTGGTTCTTTAAATTGTTTATATCTCGGTCCAAGAATCTTTCATAATTTTGGCAAGTAGCCAAAAGTGAATCGATAGAGTCGATATCCTTTAAAGCAACGAATACTAAGTAGCATGGCCTTATATTTCTCAAAATAATTTCCAATTGTTCTGTTTCAGAAAGTTTTTTGGAAAGACAAGAGAACATTCCCGACATAATTGAAATATAAATTATAATTGGTTCGTCACGACCTTGGGTACGACTTTTACTGGCTTCTAATCGTTTATAATCATAGTCAAAACCACCAGTCTTTAATTAGTAATAAATAAATCTCTGCCCTACAGCCATAGTTATAATGATCATGATGCTCTACTGCATTGTTCACTGGCTATGCCTTATCAATCGGCTCTAACCCATTGGTAATCTAAGCTATCCAATCTAAAGTTATCTAACTATTGTATATATTCATATATGTATAAGTATGTATTCTAAAGAGCGGTTGCAACTCTATAAATAAGCCCTTGCAGGAGCGGTTGGTTACTTACTAAATAAGCCTAAACCAAATGTATCTCTCTACTACTACTTAACTTATTACTTAACTCTATCGCTCTTATATGAGCTTAATTTCCTATACTTAATTTGTTTGACAAGAAGAGCTAAACTTTAAAGTCAAGGGTAAAATTAAATTAAAGAAAGGGAGGTAGAAAACAATAAAAGATATATTTACAAGCAATTAAAAGATGGAGATGGACTGAAAAGTGGTGTGTAGTATGTGGAGGTGGGGTGTATGGATGACGATGCGTGATAGGTGGGTTGAGGAGGCTGAGGTGGAGATCCAGTTGGAGCTGAAGAGGTAGACCGACGCGACGCAGGTGCAGGTACAGATGCAGGTCCAGGTCCAGGTGCAGGTGCAGGTACAGGTGCAGCAGCCCCGGATCTTCAATTTCGTCAAAAACTGAAAAATGCTGCTCCCGCCCACTTACATTTATTTTTACCTTTATAGGCCTTTTTTAGGCCTTCCGGAAATAATGCATCCATCGCTGTTCTTTCTGTGTTAAGCCTATTTATTTACAGATATATAGACATAAACGTGTAGGATATATACTTTATTTCTGTACTTGTACTATTATTTATTCCGTGGTCAAAGTTAAGTAAATAATGAGTTGTCCATTCGTCTGTAAAGTGTGAATTTGGCCGCCCTCTGAACTTGCCGCCCGGGGCATAGGTCCCGGCTTGCCCCCCCCCCCCCCCCCCTTAGATCCGGGGCTGAGGTGCAGGTACAGGTACAGGTGTAGGTGCAGGTGCAGGTGCAGGTGAGGGCAGGTGCTGGTGCGTGTGCGGCACGGAGGACACCCGTAGGAGGGCCCACGCAGCAGGACAGGACGCACAATAGCAGGAGAGAAAGGCACGGCGGGGACGCTGCCAGCCCGCCAGGTGAGGCGGCCCTCGGTAGAGGCGCGGCCCACTAGTAACAGGAGGCCTTCACGGAGGACGGAGGGCGGAGGCGTAAGCAGGGTCTGACAGGTACCTAGATAGATGGCCTAAGTAGATGGCCCTGGAGTATCAGGCTTTTTGTAGTATTTGCTTTAGAGGCGAAACTCGAACTGATCCTTGCATTGCGTGGATCTATAATGTCAGCTCGTAGAATAATATCATGTAGAAAATATGAATTTGAGATATGATAGTCGCCAGGGTTCAAAAGATTGCAGTCCTGAGTATTTGATATTAATTTCAACTTGATAACTCGACGCGTTCCTGGAAAAAGGGTCTTGACTGATGAACAGACAGGCTGACAAACGAGGTAGTCTTATAAGGGTTCCATTTTTCCTTTTGAGGTACGGAACCCTAAAAATACTACTTTGATTATTTATTTAAAAAAAATGTGGTGGTTTCAGAAGACCCTCTAGAGCCTCTCACATTCTTTCTTACGAGGCGGCAGCGGCACGTTTCTAAACCCAACTTCCAGAGTTACAGATAGCCATCATCTATTTCGGCTAATACATACGTATGCTACAAACATCATCATCAGCCTGTAGCAGTCCACTGCTGGACATAGGCCTCTCCCATTGCTACAAACTTGTTGATACCCAATATGATTTTTATTTAGATAGGTAGGACAGCAACATTTTATTTCGGAACAAAGCCTCTTTGATAATAAGCACTCAAAAGCTGAATAACGATCTGACAACGTACCTACCCTCCCATTACAAAATAGAGTCTCATTATTTTCACTTTGACATCACTTTAAATCACGTGAAACACGCAGTTATGTACTCGTTCAACGGAAGCGTTTATAAACAAAGGCGCCCACTGTTTTAAAAGGCAAAATTGTTTCCGCCATTACACTGGCCTTCCCAAAGTCCCCGCGCCAATAAATGTAGGTGGGTATTTAGCAGACTATTTACTGCGCGACACTCCGCTCGCCGACTCCACTAATACTCTTAATTATTTTTGCTAGTGTAAGCTGTTTTTCTGACGGGGAAATGCAATTGCAACATTTTGCATCCCAACGCCCCCCCGCCGCCACGCCGCCTCGCCCCTCTCATTACGTACTCTGCAAGCGTCCGCTACGGCTGAGATCGCAGAATAATTAGACTCTAAATCAAGAGTAGCAAAGCGGTCAACCGCTTGAATGTGGTATGAATAGTCAATCGTCATTAAATTGTTCAGCTTTGGTAGGCTAATGCGTTCGGCAATAGTCTCGTCCACTTTCATCTTGAATGTGGGTGGCGATATTGCTCTCGAAAACTCGAAATCTTTCGGCTGCGGGTAAAATATTGTGTTTTTTTTGTGAGATTCCTGATAAGTGCTGAGGCGACTTTATCTGCGAGGGCCTAAAGCATAAATATTCTTTTCTTTTCAAGAAAATTGTATCTAAATTGCGGAGGGATTTTGTTTTTTGGTGATTTACAGGCGGTCACAGAGCGGTACGTGTGAGCTGGAGCACAATGGCCGTGTTCCAGTAGAGAGGCGAACAAAATTAAATTAATAACACGGCCTCAGTGAAGTTCGCTTCAAATTTAAGCAGTGCAAGATTTAAACGACAGCTCACATTTCGTAGGTACGTAATTATGCCGTGGCCCGCCCCCGCCCGCTCTCGGGCGCAATGTGCCAAATCGCTTACTCGCGGCTCCGCACCACTAACATTTGTTTTATACACTTTATGGTTGAATATTGTGAATAAATTAAAAGAGGTTTTAACAGGATGTAGTGACGCGCGACACCGCACTTTGTTCAAAATCTCTTTTAATTTATTCACATGGTAAACAGTTTTTAGTGGTGTCAAACGTTGAAAACTTTTTATCGCGTCAAAAAACGTTGCTGATACTCAAACTCATAACAAGTTTCTTTTACATGAGTATGCCGTATTAGTTATACTCTAGGAAAATCTTAAGAGATTCTTTATCAGCCATTGTCCTATGACTGCAGGCGAAAGGTCTCCCCCATAGTCAACCACGCCCCTTTTTTCTACACTGCCTTTACTAGCCCGTCAACACGTCTAAGCATCAGCGATTTCTATATCAAAAACTATCGAACAAAAATCCCTTGACATTTTTCATTCGACATCTAGATTCGAGTTCGCCTGATAGTGGTATCTCTATCCTGAGTCAGCGGTGTTCGCCGCGCTCCGTTGCACCCCGCTTCCTGTCACCTTTGCTACAGACTTTCAGTTGATTTCATCGTTGTACGCTGTACGCAAATGTCATAGGAAATTGTGATATAGTTATTATTTGCCAAGATTTTAATTAAGGTTTTAATTTAGGTATGAAATTGTTGGAGAGTGCATCATTTTATTGGGGGTATAACAAGGGATTTTTAGGTCTTTCATCTCCCAATTTTACCTATCATTGCGTCATATCTAGGCGGTCGTCATTCATTTGTTCGGAAAACCGGAAGGGCTCTGTCCACGCGATGACGCATTTATGACCACTGAACAAAGAATCGCGAAGATCGTTTTCTATTAGGACGCGGTGTAAGATTTGCCGAAAATTGCTCAAGATATCTACGAGTTTAGATTGACTACCAATTGATAATAAATGCTAAAAACGCAGTCACTTGAAAGCCAATAAAGCAACGTAAAATTTGCGGCCCGACATTAAAAGACCTAGAAATAGCGATAAGCTGAAAGCGGGCTTCCAACTTCACAGATTATCAGGTATCCTTTAAGCGACGATGACGATACCCTAGAAAAAAATACACCATTACATAATCACAGTCTGAAAGCAATTAGGTACAAAGCTGCATTACAACCCCTTTTACAGCCCACCCCACAAGATACCTAATGTAATCCTACATCAAACAGTTCGGTACAGTCGGCAGTAAATAATCAAATCAGTTTGATTTATTAGTTTAAGCCCGGTATGCTTATTAAACTGCGCAATGGAATAGCAATTTGATTGTGTTCGTCTGTGTTGTCTAATCATTGTGTATGCGTTGTTTAGTAAACGTTGTTTAACTTTTAAAAAGCATATGGTGCTTGTTTGAAACTATATTGTGGATTTCTAGTCATTTTGATGTGGGCTTACTAGCTTAGGAACGTAATTATAACTAGAGTGGTACCACCCTCGTGAAAAACTCCAATTGGCCTGCCTAGTCTGAAGAGTGTTAGGTTAAACGAGGGACACACTTTACGGGAGTAATATCATGAAAACGAACAACTTTTACAATAGGAATGAATCTGAACTATGAAAAAAAATCTTCTGTTCCCTATAAAGTGCAATACCTACACGATAAAAATCTGTGCACTCTCGTGAAAAACTCTAAATTTTCCCTACTAAGTACCTACCTAGTCTAAAGGTTGTTAGGTTACAAACAAAGGACAAACTTTACAAAGGGACTGAAACTAAACTATGAAATTAAATCTGTTGTCTCCATAAAGTTTATAAAAATATGGCTGTTCCATACATTTTGACCGCGTAGGTATTGCAATTTTGTAAAACGAAAAATGTCAATGCACGGTTGTTCAGAATCATGTACTGAATCCATGCTAACAGGTTGTGAGTCTATGTCCCTGCCACCCTGTACGTCTGTACATCCTTCTCCAATAATCAAAACAAGCAAGCAAGCTAAACTACTAACAGGCAGAGAGACAACATCATTGAATTCTGCGTTTGTACTGGCTAGCTTTTTATATTCCTACTCGCTTCTGATCACGACTGCGTCCGCGTGAAAATTCTTGTTTTAACAAGAAATATATCCACTCATCATCACCCTAGATTTTTCCCAACTATGTTGGGGCCAGCTTCCAGTCTAACTGACCTTCACAACCAACTAAGTTGCTAGGTAATACGATACCCCTGGGTAAGACTGGTTATCAGACTTTAGGGAATCTACGACTGTCAAAGATCCATGAATGAAAGCCGGGATCAATGGCTTAACCTGCTTTCCGAGGCACGTAGGGTTATTGGTATGTAAAGATGGTCACCCATCCACAGACTAACCGCGGCAAACGTAGCTTAACCTGATCGATTGACCCGGCAGCTATTACTTAGCCACAAGCCCCTCTAAAATATTCAACCACTCGGCAATACTGTAACTACTCATTTGTGAAATAATTTTCGAAATCGCATTAGTTGTTCTGAAGATTCTCTACGTACAAACCCGAAAAAACCCGGTACAAGAGTTTTTACTAGCTTTCCAATCATGCTGAAAAAATAACAACCTAAACTTGGTCTTCATATAAACTTTGAACATTTATTACAGCTCTAATTAAAGTTTGGATTTAATACTTAAGATTTATCTATAAAAGATTTAGTTTTTATTAATGGACTTTTGGTTCAAAAGTATTAAAATGACTGAATTGCAAGTGGATTTTTAAAACTTTGTAATCCGAATAGGATTTTAATTGTATTTATTCGATAAAAAACTAGAGATATAAAATATTTGAACGATGAAATACTATCTGTTAGTGGTATGAAAATTTTAACGAACTGTTTATACAGAATATTTAAAAGAAACTCAACAAGGTACTCGTATACCTTGTTGAGTTTCTTTTAAATATTCTGTTTTATAATACTTATATAATTTCATACCACTAACTGCTAATAGATACTATTTCACCGTTAAAATATTTTGATCGTTATTTCTTTTTAATCTAAATATTCTTCGTCCATCTTTTACAACACGACATGTAACCCCAAACTAAGTGCTTACATTGTGAGTCCAGCTTTTCTGGGACGAATAAAAAATCTCCAAGATTGTCCTGAATCAACTGGCCTGTCCGTCCGCAGTTGGACCATTTATTGAACTTTTGCCAAAACAAATGTGTAGTACGTGTGATTCGATTGCCCTGTCTCACTTGAACCAAGGTTACTGGCTCAGGGCGTTTCGGAATAATATTAGTATTTAGTAGTAAAACCGTCTGCAACGGATGTCGGATGACTAATACACTGTCGCTAAAAGTGGGTGGTTCTAGCTTATGATTTCTTGTTTCAATATTTGTATGCAGGGTTACTGTCTTTGACTGTTCGTGTAAGTTAAGTCTGAATGAAGTATTTGATAAAGATTTGAAGCAAGGTAACCGGAGGCTTTTAGAATTTCTGTAAGTCTAATTTGAATCTGTCCATGTGTACCTAGTGGATGTGAAATGTATTAATAACTTTGACTTTAATGATCTGACCAAGATTATGTCTGTAATAAAAAATACTTTAGTTTATAGTCTATTTTTAGGCACTATAATTGTATAGATTTGCTACTCTTGGCCAAATGTACACCTTTTGTAAACGTTTTATGAAATAAATTATAATTTATTATTAAAAAAAAATGTCTGGACTTTAAAAGAGACTGTGACCTCTGAGTTTGTTTCTTTTTTTTTTAGGACATGCCGATCTCATCTAGTTTTTAAAATATGACTGACGTGTAAAAGTGTTTGCACAAACCTCGTCGATCGTGTTACAGAAATTAATTCATTTATCGTTGAACTATTCTGTTTTTATAACAAGCTTTATGAGTTTCAATTTGAATACTGCTATCTCTATGAGGCAAAGATCAAATCATCACTTACACATATAGAAAATATATGTCGGAGAAGGTATAGCTGTCTCTCGTTAGCATCAGGCATATTTTAATTACTGTGGGCGTACTATGGGTAGTGTTGGTTATAGCATCATAGAAAACGGTTTACAGTTCAAATTATATTATAATTTACGAACAAGTTAGTCACACTAGCGAATCACACACTCACACCACTCAACGATACAGAACGCAGACAGTTTCTGAGCACATGAGCTCTGCTCTCACCGCTTTTGTAGCTATTGCTCTCGTCCCACCACGAACTCAGGCTAGACTCTGTCTAGCGCCACGAGATGGCGCTAACGTTCTGAATAGTCAAACGAATGACTCCGACATATATTTATATTCAAACTGTAATTTGTAAAATCTGTTCTATAACTATATTCTAAATTTTCGTATTTGTGGCTATAAGCCCTTAAAACAAAGGGATTTCCAATCAAAAACTCGTCCATATTATCGACGCATAGGAACTTGTGAACCTGGATCTATAAAAATAAAGTAATTCTCACTATTAGTTTTAATGAATGCCATTGATGCCGCAATCAGCGTGGCCTCCTACTGGGCTCGAACGATATAAAGACAAAGTACCATCGACACGAATAGAAGAAGACTTAGGGCCGTGTTGCAGAACCTAAGTCAAGACTCAAGCAGTAGTTAAAACTAACTAATACGAGTATACTATACCTATGTACATAAACCTTATCTTCTATAAATCTATATAAATAAAAATGAATCACCGAAATGTATGTACGCGCATAACTTCCGATCGACTGCACCAAATTGGATAATTCTTTTTTTTTTGGGACGTGGACAAGGTTTTTACGGAAGAAAATTAAAGGAAAAAATAAATATGGCGGTACAACGTTCACCGGGTCAGCTAGTAATATATATACTTATACATAATTATACCTACACCCAATTAAAAACATTTAATAATTTATGATAATATTGAATTGCTTAAATTGCTACTTAGCCCTCTGACTGTCTCCTAATGTTGCTGTGCCCGGTCCATATTGATCTTTTACTATGTTATACCATCTATGTAATACATATGGAATGCAATAAAGAATTAAGTATTGTAAACTAGTTTCAACCAATCAAATGGCTTTAAACAAGTTCTAACTAATGCTTGAGTATTGAGTAAGGTTACGGATACGGGCCTTTGAGTTCTAAAATCAGAATATGATTCTGCATTGGAGTGAAGAGACGTTTCTTTGCCATAACAAAGACCTTCTAAGTATCTTAATATACAAATTTTTCACCAATAAACGCCCCATCAATTAGTTTCATGCACCAGAACACTTGTATCCTAAATTCACACGATGATCCTCGTCTGGCAGTTTGTGGCCGCCGGCTACGACTTGCCAGTTAATTGTAATCAAGGAGAGCAGGCCAATTTGAGTGGCGTCCGTACTAATGTCTTGTTACTGCTGCGTCGCTCCGACTGGCCCAGGATTGGCTTCTATTAGTTTATTAGCTTCGTAATCGATTATATTGCGTTACTTACGAAATGTGGAAGACGTCTGTTTGCCCTAAGGGCTATAGTTTTGTCTTGCTGGCTTACAGGAAAAGATTGAGCTCCTTTCTTAGTAGTTTTAAGTCTATCTAAAGGTTGGCTGTAAAATATTGCAGTTTTACATTAAGACCACCCATTGTGTCAGCTTCTGTAACTTTCTTAATTTTAAGGGGCGTTAAGGAGCAAATTTTTAGGTAATTGACAATAATAGTGCATCGCCGCAAAAAACTAAGTAATAATAATAATAATAAATCGTTTATTAACCAAATAGTGTTCTTACATTTCCTTATACCTAAATAAAAGTAAACTATATCTAAAATATGTTTTTTATTGATACAAGGGAAACATAATTTTATATTTTAAATTGTGGACTCTACACTAGGTCGAGCCTGTCTCGTGGTCTTTGAGAGTTTTTAACTATTTGAAATTTCAGGATCGATACTGTATTGTAAAATTTGTTACATATTGTTTTAAGAAAAAGTTAACAAAATAAAATTAATTAACGTAAGCCAAAACCAAAACAATAAACTTTAAAAATAAAATTAATATAATCGTAAAAACAATAGTTTGAAATAAGGTGTGTAGTAAATGTAGGTATTTATTGAAATTTTGCAAGGATGCTTCCAGGAGAATGATAAAGTAAGAATGTATGATTATCAAATGAGGAGGTAGTGTGAGAGTGAAGGAATGAGTGAGTAAATGAGTGAAATATAAAGTGTTTGCGATAAAATATGTTATGACATTACTCTAACGAAGGCTTCGCTTTCTGAGTAGAATTGAGATAGCAGGCATTGTTTAATCATATTTTTAACTTGGTAGGTCCTACAATTTTTGATGTCAAGTTTTGAAGTAAGTAAGTTCAAAACAGCGATGCGTTTGATGTTAGTTGCACCGAATGATCACCAAAATAAAAGTAATTATACAGTTTTCACCAACTAAAAAAATAATAGCACGGCTCAGTGGAATAATCTTTAGGTATTTCTTTAGTTGATTGAATTCTCTTTATTATGATTACCTACATAAAAAATGATAGTTTACGCTCAAAATTTTGGGAATTATGTGATTGTCCATTTTTTTGAGCTCCTTTTTACGGCTGTTTTATCATGATGCTATTTTATTTTTATGAAATATTTTTAACAATACACTCAATATTTTTCGGGCTTGTACCTAATATGTATCAATAGACTAAGTGTGTGACAAAAAACTAAGCGTTTTACGGCGTCCTACTTTTGGGCAGCGCCTTACTAACTTATATGGTTAAAATGATAAAATACATAACGTAGGCGTTACGAATTGACAATGTCAAAACAGAGGATCAAGGAACTACACCAAGTAAACTCTTGATTGAAATAGATAGCCAAGCTTCTGGTAACGTATCCATTGGTATCCATTCATGCTGGTTAGGTTAAAGCATCGTTTGTTTGATCATTTTCAATTGAATCCTCTCAACATGAAAGGCCACCTGCAGACTATTGTCTTCTGCAAGTCGCAGAATGCACCAGAGCGTGTGTATAAGCGATAGCCCCACAATATTATGTATGTACGGCACATGACCGCTATTGCACAATTTGGCTTCAGGCGATATTACACCTCCTGTGTGGATTCTGTTTGATGACATGATTACCATGATTAGGGATAGGTTACAATGGGTTACAGGTCTAGCTCTATTTAGGCATAGTTTAAATATATCAACCTTTTAGTGCAATAAGGAATTTTCTTTCATGTTGATAAGGTTGTTGTAAAGTAAAGGTTTACAAGATAATTTTTGAAGGAAATAACAATAAAATTAAATCAAAATTAGTTATTTTTTCTATTTTTTAACATAACATCACGCCTGGTTTCCTGAAAAGGTAGGCAGCGGTATACCCATACTACACACACATTTCGCCAGTTATTTTGAAGTCCCATATGTAATAGGGGACGAGCCTGCTGCCACCATCTTGGGTCTCCTAGCACTGAAGGCCAATTCTCGTAATTTAAAACGTTCAAAATCTAGTCGCAGTCTCATCTCAGCGACATATAAATGTCAAGATCTTGTCAAAAATGTAGGGAAATTAGCGGTACCTATTTTTGACAGATCGAGACTGAGATCAGACTGTGAACGTTTTTAAAATTACGAGAATTGCCCCTCAGGTACATCTTTTACTTAAAAGGAAGTTTCTGCAATACCTAAACCTTTTCACTTTTTTTACCATCGGGCACAAATTCCTCAATTCGGGACTCCGGGCTGCTATTGACAAATTCCAGATGGAATACTTTATTAACATTTTGCCCGACCTGGGAATCGAACCCAGGACCTCATGCTCAACTGCAGCGCTTGCGACCACTACACCACCGAAGCACTCTTATATCAATTAGTCAGTGAGGATAGAAAGAATAAGATTGACGTGATTTTATGAAACGAGTGCCAAGTTAGGTACCTACTCAATTTATTATTTAGAAATCTACCAACTTATTCCCAACAACATAAACAACAAAAAAAAACCCAATACCTTCCAGTAGAAGCTATCAAATATTTCAACGAAAAGATAGAAAACTTTATATAGAGTAAAAGACTTGGAGTTTAATAGAACGAACTCGTCTAAGTGTGTCCGAGCTGTCATAGTCCTACGTAGATGGCACGCAGCCATTGCTTATCTGTCCAGATTTGCTCGCACTAAATAAAATAAGAATTTTGTATTATTTAAACGTTTATTTTTATTCTGATTTTGGAGCTATCTGGGAAATGTATCTGAGAGTACAGATACAGTCTGCTTTCGACTGCACCTAAATATCTAAGTTTGCCAAGATATTTTCCGCTCTCATATCGGCACGAATTAGGAGCTAATGGCGTGGAAGAAATATGTAACTATTAGCCAGACAGCAGGGTGTTAGCATCGTGACGAAACCGGCATTTCCTAGTACCAAAAATTCGAAGACATGTGACATCTACCAACCCGCACCGGGCTCGCGTAGTGCATTTCGGCCCAATCCCTCAAAAAGAGAGGTCTGTGTCTCAGCAATAGGAACATTATATAGGCTGATTATATAATATTATGTAAGATGTTAGCAGGGCTGACTGTCAATTGCTCTGACAGTCGGATCTACAGTCAGGAAAATTAATTGTTAAGCAAATTAAAACCTTGCGACAATTTGCCGTGTAAGGCCTATTGTCCACCTAAACCGCACGTCATGCGCACGCTTTCGTCAATTGACGATTGCAAGACGAATGCTTGCATCTTGCATAGAAACAATCAAAACTGTGTCCACAAGATGCTGACGCGACGTTGCCGCTTGTAACGTCGCGTCAGCCTCTCGTCATGCGTTCATCATGCGGTGCGCGCGGCATCATGTCACTACTCGACCGACTCGCGAGATACACACTTGTTAAATAAATTTTGGTATGTATTTTTAGTAATTCAGTAAAATGATTGAAATACAGAATCATCTTCTGATAACTCTCTGGCAGCAACAAACAATCTACAGTTTAAGTTGTAAGCTATACAACACCACAAACAAACACCTCAACATTATTTCTCGTAGCAGACACGAACTTAAAGGTAAAGTCTCTGAATGGCTTCAACTATTAGACTATCAGAAGACGGAAGACCTACTGGCATGTATTGTGTAACATATATCACACAATGCTTCTAAACAAACTCTCACATACACACACTCACACCATACACATACCCTCACACACACACACACATCTGTTGAACTCAAATAAAAATAAAATTAAAAATTAGATTAGATTATATAATAAGAACTACAGAAAACTATCTTAAGAACATTGTAAGTCTACTGCAGCGACACTCAAACCAATGTATTCGTATTTATTATGTGATACCTCCTCCGACTGATCACTGTTTCCCATAATACAAGCTCAAGCTTAGCTTGGGAATCAGTAGCAGTACCTTTTGTATAATACATCAATACGATGCAAATGTTGGATTACTCTAAGCTAATATTAATGTATTAACTGGCGACAATAAAACATTTTTATTTTTTTATTTTAGTTTATATTTCTTTCGATGTATGGATCAATCCAGAATTTTCTTCGCCGGTTTCGTCGTCTTCTAATAAAGTTGTATGCTATAATCACTTTATCATCATCACTTGACATTTTCACAATGAAAAGACATGCTTTCTCGATGCTAGTTGAAAGAAAACTGAGACGTTTTGTAGCGTGATCGCACGTAGCAGCGTGGACGTAACGAATATGCAAAATATGTCTATCGTCATTTGTAGGTTGCATGCATTCGTCAAATGACGCGTCCGTGGACCATAGGCCTTATAGACATTTCATACAAGATACAACTGTCAAAGAATAATAATTTTGTTTTTAATATGGGTGGGTACGAAATTGATATTGGTAGTTTTTGTTCAACTATTAATTTTCCTGACTTTACCTACCATACATTAAGTATGGAAAATAATAAAGCTTCCGAAAAACAAATTAACTTCCAGCGATCTGTGGTTGACTGTAATACTAACTAAGCTGTATTAAAATGAGTTACCGAAAAGTTAATACAAAATTAACCGATAAAAAATGTTGTATGTAGCAAACAAACATGAAGCTTATTCAAATTATAATTCTACGAAGTATTCTATACTTTCAAATAATAAACTAAATTTCCAAAAAAATACTAAACTTCCGAAAAATATACTAAGTTTCCGAAAAGTTATAGTTTAGTGAAATTTGCAACGTAACACGCATATATCTTCTTTAAATCGAAAGAGCTAGGTTAAGTTAGGTTAGAACTGTGACCACATAACGAGCGAGCGAAGCGAGCGGTGCCACGGCAGGGGTCGGCGAGTGCCAGAAACATATTTTTGAATGTAAAACCAAACCACACAGCCACAGCGCCACAGTTATAAAATGTGTAAGATTGATTCTAAATTTATAATATAAAATAGGTAAGTTACGATAAAAATGATGACCTGTAGATTTCGGTAAAACGCAATTTAAGCTGGTGGAAAAATAAAACGTCAGCAAATATTGTATTAATTTTTCGGAATTTTCAGCATTTTATTCGGTCGTTTCTTTATTTGTATTCGCTTATAAGTTGTCGAAAAGTTAGTATTTAAAGCAGTAAATTTAATATAATTTAATATATATTTTTTTTTTTTTCGGAGCTTTTATTACCACCCGTTAAGTATTGCACCTTGCGGAGGCCTTTTTAATGACAAAACAAATGACAGTCAATGATTCCAGTTTTCCAACAGAGGCTCTTTCCTGAATGTATTTAGAATCAAGGGCTCATTGCTAAGTGATCCACAAATAAAAGGACGCTGTTGGACTTCTAACTTAAAGCACTGAGCCGAGCGTTGAAAATCCAACAACGCGCTTTTAATTAGGCAGTCATTTAGAATTTAGATATCTCCTAGCGTTAGTAGAGCACCGGTGGCCCAGTGGTTACGGCTGCGACTTACGAGCTGCTGGTCGTGGTTTCGAACCCCGACAGGTGCTTTGCTTTGAGTAAGATATTGTAAAGATGGTATTGTATTTATTGTATTGTATGGTATGGTATGGTATTTATCCACAGTAACTTTTATAATTGTTTACTTTAACCTCCTGTTGAAGCGGCTAAATATTATTATTTCACCATCAAACAAACTGAAACCCACAAAATCATCGGTACGATTACATTCAAATCCTCAAGGTATTAAGTAAACCAAGTCAAGTAATGTGGCGGCACAATTTGATAATAGATTCGAGTGACGCCTATGACTATGTTTAAATCTCTAGGGATTCATCTCACGACACTAGCTACTGGATCTAGGCAGAATATTCCAAATTATATCTGGGATAGTAGGTTTACACTGACACAATTGTATTATAGGATACGTTTATTGTTTATGATTCCATTTCAATGAAATTGGAATCGGAAATGTGTTGATGAGGAGTTCCGTGCGCCCTTCTTTTGTCTTCTTTACAAAGAAACGTCAAAAGGGTAGATGACTTTCAGAAATACGAACTTTATATAAGCTTTGGTTTCCTAGGAGAGCGGTTTCGTCCTATTAAAACAGTCTTCATAAAAATTTGTAATTTTCACCGGTTAAAACATAATAAAAAAATACATTAAAAAAAGGAGATAATATTATAGTGCACAAATGTGGGCAAAACGCAGGTAATTTGGAAATCAAAGCTTTACTTTTTTGGCCCATTTAGTAATATGCTACCTCGGGCATGTAAATTATCATCATAATCACCACACTTGGCATACGGCTAGGAGGTTAATAAGTACCTATGCTGTCTTTGTGGCGGTGCTTGGGGGAGGCCTATGTCCAGCTGTGGACATCTTTCGGCTAAAATGATGACGATGATGCTGTATCTTACAGTCCGGCCGACGAGAGAATATGCTCCTGACACCGAAAATTTTAGTAGCTAAGGCGGATACAACAACAACAACATACTCAGCCAATAATGTTCCCACTGCTGGGACACAGGCCTCCTCTCTGTGAGAAGGAAGAGGAGTGTTATAAGGATAACAAATTCGCAAAACACGTATTCGTTTGCATTAATCTGACAGGTGTCAAGAGTGCATTCTCTCGCCGGCCAGACTGTAGTACAATAGAATAGAATACACAGCAACACAACACAATACAGTTTCCTCTATGAAGTTGTCATGTTATCGAAACTAGCCCACTTAACGAAAGTAAGTTCGAATGATGCTAATTATGACAATCACATAACAAAGTAGGTAATACAGGATGCTAAAAAAAGCCCCTTTTACGCCTTTTCTCATAAAACGAAAGCATAAAACACTAAAATAATCACTTAAACCTGAGGCGTTGTATGTGCCTATAACTCATAATTTTCAGACTAGAAAAATATTACCTACCTTTAATTACAACAGCTAACAGCAGAAACCCTCTTATTATGAACATGAAATATTATTATATAAAAAAACATTGTGTAAAGAACGCTCGTTCACGCTACCTACGTCATTTGGCTGCGTCACCAACTCGTGACGTCATTAGAAATATTTCATTCACTCCTACAGGAGTAAATGAAATATTTACCATTCATTTCGTACAAACAAACGAAATTAAAGGTTTCATTTATCATTTAAAGGCTTTACATCGATCTGTTTTAATTGGCTAAATATTTGTGTGTTTTAGCTGCTTTTTATAGGTGAGCATCGGTGTCGAATTTCAGTGACTAAAATTCTTTTCGGCGTCTGATTTTCATCGTTTCTTACTATGACGCGCGTTGAAACGTTTGTTCTATCCTTTTCTTCAACTCAGCCTGACAGACTTTTTGGTGACATTCATAAGTCAAACATTTTATGTACAAAATCATTTTCTACTAGCTTCCGCCCGCAGCTTCGCCTGCGTGGCATGTCGATAAAGAGTACCCTGTGTTCTTATTCAGGATTCAAAGTATGCCCATACCAAGTTTAACCAAAATCGGTTCAGCCGTTTAGCCGTGAAAGCGTAACAAATAAACTCACATTCGCATTCCTATTACGAGTATTAATAACTAGCGTACCCGGCAGACGTCGTGTTGCCCGGTTGAGTCATCATATTATACCGACAGCAGCGCCACCTACCGGGTCAAATTGGTGCAGTCGATTGGAATTATGCGTACATACATTTCGGTAATTCATTTTTATTTATATAGAAGATAGATTAATAACTAGGATGCATATCGTCGTTCCAAACATGTAATAATGCGACACTTTCTAAGCTAATTTAACATGCATCCACATAAGTCACCAGTCACATTAGTCATTAGCACCACCTTCGGTATAAAAACACTCTGAACTTAATGACTTAAAATCACCAACACGCAGCACAAGCAAACGTGATCAATGATCATTCCTTCTGCATATGAGAAGCAGCCTTTAGGTAACCTGCAGTGGGACAATAACAGGTTATACATTGTCGGTCCGATTCCCGTCGCACACCCACTAAGACGACTAGTTAGTGTGACACGAAGACAAGCTGTGTGTATGTATGTTAATACGGATTATATGGCAAGGCCCGACAGTTGAAAGCCGGGACATTGGCTCAGTATTAATTAAATGCAGGGTATGCAACACGTAAATGCACTTTAGTGAGCAGTATAGATGTCTCCAGTGAGTTATTGGTCTTTTTGTAGAGAACCATTCCTGGATTATAGTTGTTTTATTAAATAGCTTCAGGGTATTTCGTAGTACGTAAGCTGTATATAAGATGCTTTATGCTTAGTTTGGTGGGGCTTGTGACTAAGTAATAACAGCCGCACGGGTCGATCGGTCAGGTTAAGCTACGCTTGCCGCGGATGATCCGTGGATGGGTGATCTTTACATACCAAGACACCTCCGTGCCACGGAAAATACGTTACGCTATTGGTCCCGGCTGTCATTCGTGGATCTTTGACAGTCGTTACGGGTCGTCAGAAGCCCGAAAGTCTGACAATCAGTCTTTCCAAGGGGTTTGTATGACCCAGTAACAGGGTTGTGGAGGTCAGATGGCAGTCGCTCCATGTAAAATACTGGTACTCAGCTGCATCCGGTTAGACTGGAAGCTGACCCCAACATAGTTGGGAAAAGGCTAGACAGAAGACTAATTTTTTTAATGCTTAGTTTCCAATTTTTTTTAAACGGTTCACTACTTTTGTTTAAGTATACGTATATTTTGCTTGTACTAGGTATTTTGTATCTGCACTATGCTAAAAACTTCTGACGCAGATACTATCAAAATTTTGTTTTGGTTAGCTGGTTTTTTCTAAGGCATAATAAAGTAAAATTGGTAAAACTCGCAATATCAGTAACTAACACGAGAATAAAAACGAGACGCCATATCAAAATGTCCACAGCAGATACCAGGCGACCAGAAGTCAAATGGAACATGAACCTCGCACACGAACAAAATATTCGCAGCAGCGGCGACGAAAACGAGATTTAAATACGGAACACACAAAAACCGTCCCAATATAGTTTGTAAGTTATCGCATAGATGACATCAAACGAATCGACAATTCAATTCAATGTCAGAAGTTGCCGGCGTACTGGCCGGGAAATTCACAACTAAGTTGAGGCGAATTTTTGAAAAATATGATATTACGGGGCAGAGGGCGCGGCAGGGTTCGCTACAAGTTTGAAGAGAAATCGAGCCCTCGGGGGCTGTGATGAATCTTTCACGCGTTTTATCGCTTTGCATCGGGAATCGAACCTCGGAATCTTCGCTCCGACGCCGACGCTCCGACGGACAACGTAGGTATTTACGCTGAATATTTTGAATGAAATGTTAAATTGTATTATTGAATCGCCGAAATTCTAGGCGAAGTGTCTGTTTGGTTTCATTATAATTCTTGTCTGTTTGTTACTATCGATTGGAATCTTCTCACTGTATAACACATTTTCATCGTTTTATAGGTAAGCTATATGTTTTCTGTAGGTAAGTTAATTAACAATAGTCAGTAGCCCGAAAGTCTGACAACCAATCTTTCCAAGGGGTATCGTATTGCCCAGTAACTGGGTTGTGGAGGTCAGATAGGCGGTCGCTCCATGTAAAATACTGGTATTCATCTGCATCCGGTTAGACTAGAAGCCGACCCCAACATAGTTGGGAAAAGGCTAAGCAGATGACGTATTAATTAGCAAAAAAAACGAAAGAACACAACATGTGACATATTTTTATGCATAATAATCACCCATAATGTTCCCACTGCTGGGACACAGGCGTCCTCTCTTCGAGAGGGAGAGGGTTGTAATCTGTAATCTACCACACGGGTCCAGTGTGGGTTGGTAGATGTCACATGTTTTCGATTTTTTGCATCTAGGACATGCCGGTTTCCTCACTATATTTTCCTTCACCGTTTTCGTCGAAATGTAATAAAGCGTTTTTAAATGTATTTTTTTTTGTAAATGAAAGGGTTCAACGGAATATTTTGAGCATAATAGGGTAATTGTCTGGGTAAAAATATATTTATTAAAATTATATAATTAACATATAGTTAGATTATCGAAAAATAATGGACACGTATTTTTTCTTTTGTCAATCAAACAAAAAACGACAAAGATAAAGCGCGTCAAAATTTGGGAGTCCTGACGTCATTTGCTTGCAAAAATGTCGCAAGCAAGTGATGTCACGCGGACTTTAACTGGCGATATCTTCATCTTTTTTTATATAATTGACAAACGAAAAAAAACGGGTTCAATATTTTTCGATAACCTAACTGATGGCCTAATTAGATCTTTTTAGGAAAATAGCCTATTCAGTTTTTTTTCCTGTAACTTGTGATGTGATGAAATTTTTTACGCAAAGTAAAGAGACTGCCTGGGTTCCAGCCCACGACCTACAACTCGTAAATCCGCCGTTACTACTGCACTCAACTACTTTTATGCGATTACATTTAATTTACTAGTGCAATGTATAAGCTGTCAAAACGTCAGTCTACCAATCCATCAAGGCTTATGCACAAGTGCGATCTATAATTCTCATAGATTACTGCTATCCGCGGCTGCAAATGGTACAAACATATCTCCATATTACATGCACGTCTCAGGGTGAACATATCACATTATTGATAATGTAATAGTCTTGTCACAGCTATATCTAATTCCCAAATGATGTCTATCGTCTGTACATACCTATAGCATCGGTTTTCCGGTAGTAGGTCAGTAGGTAGTATAGTTCACACTGTTAGTTTGTCTTCTAATAAGTCATAGGTATTTTTAAACAGCACCCTTATTGCGTAACACTTTCAATCTCAAAAGGATATTGCTGATCCATTACTTTCGAATAACATCTTTGTACAAAATGTATACGAAAGTATATATACGGTAATTATAAAAAAAACAATCGCAAATTTTTGCCGTGGCACACGGCACGCAAATTTTTGCGTGCCGTGTGCTACGGCAAAACATGCTGTACATAATATTTTATTGAACATCTTGTTACCTACCATGTTTTTATGCAAATAAATGATTGATTGATTGATTGATTGAAAGATTTTTAAAATTTTTGTCTTGCTCTCTGTTTGTTCCGACTAATCTCCGAAATGGCTGGGCCGATTTGGCCAGGAAATTCACTGGCAGATAGCTGATGTTATAAGGAGTAACTTAAAGTTCTACTTTCATTTTAGAATAAGAGTTAGAGTTCCGCGCATAAAAAATAAAACCCATCCGACATACACGCAAACGAAATCACGGGCAAAGATAGTCTACAATAAATTGCAAGACACTGTAACCAAAACTCAAAAATTTACCTCCGAATCTACATACAGTAAACAAAATGCTACATTCATTCCACTGTCGAGCATTTCGACTTCTTACCGTCGCGGTTTCCGTACACTGCCTGCAGGACATAGTTGGAACAGTGGAGGTCAGCCGCATGCGGCTCACACTTGAGTCTGCCTGCCTCATTCAACTTGCTGTTTACCCCTTGTTACCTCGTCTAATGAACTTCAAGTCTATTTAGAGGAATTTTGGAGGAAACGGGGTTTTTATAAAACAAATTAGTTTATTATTGTTCACAAAAACGTATGAATCGTTTTGTTATTGACAATTAACTAATTTTCTTTAAAAAAAACACTTCTTATGTTACACTTATATCAGTAGCAGGCAGTGTAGTGCTCCATTTATAAAAAAAAAAAAACTTGGTAACACTCAATGTGAATTTATGAGAAAGTTGGATTTTTAATTGGTTTTGATAAATCTACACGTGTGTTCTATTTTTATTAAAACGTTCTTCTAGTTCAAGTTAATGCAAACAATTTATCAGCAACCAAAGCAAAACCTCTATTTAAGCAAAACATATTTTTAGTATACAAAAAATCAAAACTTTATATTGCCGATCAAATTATGGGGCACGCACGCAATAAATCAATCGGGTTCCTGATATTAATATTCAATCTACTAGTTTGGTTCTAAAGCCGATTAGCCGAATATTCGGCAAATATCGAACGATCAAAATATTGCGTGTTTAGTTTTTTGCAGAATTCGATTCTGATGCTAGATTTGGACGTGGAATTTTAGTTTTATGATATCCAAGTTCGTATCTACAGTTTGATCTAAGCTAGGACAGACTTGAATAAAATGTGCTTTTCTGGTACAAAATAGCAGTTTAAGACAGAGTAATGAAGATTTATCAAAGAAAAATTATTTATATAAGCAGATTGCTAGCTCTCCAATCAAACACAAGTCAACAACACCCAAAAAAACTAAGTCAAGCACGCAGATGACTCAAATTGACCACGACGTCGTCAACGACAAACGAGTTAAACATACATCTTTGACATCAGATAAAAAGTTTGAAATTAGTAATATACGGACACCAGATAAGGAAATAAAAACCGTCGTGTGCCATAAAGAAACTCAAACATCTGATCTGACATATAACGTATTGACGCCTTATCAGCAGGCAGCACCAGTATCACATCAGAGCAATATTGCTATAATAAAATCATTAGGTGGTTCTATAAAAAAACGTAAAAATAGACTCTCAATAATAAGCAGCGGTTGCACTAAAAGAACTCTGCCGCTAATAGAAGAAGTATTCGCAAATCAATTTGACTACTGTCATTATTTGCTACCAAATGCCTTTACAGAAGGAATCTTAAACACTGTTATAGACAAAATAAAAGACTTCTCAATGTGTGACTACTGCTTAATTTTTATAGGAGCACAGGATCTAAAGAATAATACGTATATGAATCTCCTTGAGAATTTAAAAAACTCATTAAAAAACGTTACCCAAACAAACGTTGTTATATGCACCCCAAGTTACATAAAAGGAGCTCTAATCCACAACTATAAAGCCGAACTGTTTAATAATCTTCTTTGTCTGGACTTAAAAAATAATAATTATGCATACTTTTTCGACAGTAATCGCTCCCTGTCATTTGACATGTTTTCCTACAATACAGGCAAAATAAACAAACATGGATGGAGAAATATTTATGACCAGATAATGTCCAATATAATTGCTGACTACAACATATTCGGTTCTCAAGATCTGACAAAAAGTAACACCGATATAAATGACACATTACCAAAAACTTTGACTAAACAAGATAATACGACATCAACAAATGACCAGTTTTTTCTATTTTAAGCACATGACCATTATGCATCAAAATATAGCGGGACTCCTGAATAAATCAGATATATTGACAGTACACATCCAAGAATTACATACTGAGAAAAAAATTGACATCGACGTACTAAATATAATAATAATAATAATGAACACTTCATAACCTCTGGACATGAATCATTAATTAACATACCTAATTTCAAACTTGCATCGTACTATTCGAGAAATCAAAAACGAGGAGGAGCTTGTATTCTTATCAGAAATAACTACGAATATAAGGAACTTCCTAACACGTCCATCACAGGTGTGTTTGAATATTGTGCAATAGAATTAAGTAATCAGGGATTAATTGTTGTTTGCATTTACAGGCCGCCAAATATGTCAGGTATAAATACCTTTATGAATAATTTAGATACCTTGTTAAAGAAATTGTGTAAAAAAATCAATCAAAAAATAGTCTTATGCGGGGACTTCACATCAACACGCTTCAAAGAAATAACTACACCCTAGATTTTGTAAACCTGCTGTTAAATTATAACCTTAGACTAGAATTCAATCAACCGACTAGACTAAAAAGTGGTACTTGCTTAGATAACTTTGCTCATAATTCTAGACTAAAATGTGAGAGTGAAGTTATCGATTTGGCACTTTCCGATCATACCGCTCAACTTTTAAAAATACAGGTAAATAAAACATGCAAACTTAATTCTTGGCGCATTCGTAAACGTAACTTATGCAAAGAAAATTTAATGTCATTTAAAAAACACCTGCAATCTCTATCTTTAACGGAAGTTTTTGAAACAGACAACCCCAACGAGTCCTATGATAATTTTATTAACATGTTTAGTTTATTGTATGACTTATGTTTTCCAGATCAACTAGTTAATGTAAAACCTAACAAAAAAATTAAATGGATGTCACGAGGAATTAGGATTTGTAGCAGAAAACAAAGAAACCTTCTTTGGAAATATAGAAAAGCACCTTCATGTGAAAATAAAAATAAATTCCAAAACTATTCACAGAGACTTAAAAAAATCTTAAAACTCACTTAAAAGGCCCAAAATAATTATTTAATTAATAGCTCACAAAATAAATCGAAAGCATCATGGCAGATAATTAATAATAGTAGTCAAGCGAAAGAACCCATTTTACAAATAAATAATGGTAACAAATTAATCAAGAATCCACAGCAAATTGCTGATTCATTTAATGATTTCTTTGTCGACCAGGCCCAAAACGTTTCTAGCAACCAACCATGCAATATAATTGGTGCGACCAATATCCGAAATTCTTTATTTATGCCCCCGGTTGTGCCTCAAGATATTGTACGTATAATACAAAAACTAAAAAATAAAAAAAGTGTTGGATATGACGGCATTTCAACCATGGCCGTAAAGTATACTTCTGACACTATAGCAAAACCACTAAGTCGTATCATAAATGCAAGCATAAGCTCTGGCATATTTCCTGATAAATTAAAGACTGTGATTATTAAACCTCTCCACAAGAAAAACAATAGAGCAGATATGACAAATTATAGACCAGTAGCTTTAGTTTCAGTATTCTCTAAAATACTCGAAAAGGTTATATACGAATCAGTTTACACATTCATAACTAAAAACAATATTTTATGTGATAATCAATATGGCTTTCGAAGAAATAAGAATATTAACATGGCAATATTTGATTTTCTGAAAATAATCATGAGTAATGTGGATAAAAAAATACCCGTATGTGCAATCTTCACAGATATGACGAAAGCGTTTGATTACGTAAAACATGACATACTCCTAAATAAGCTTAACTATTACGGTATTAGAGGTAACGTGTTAAACTTAATAAAATCTTATCTCACGGATAGAAAACAGTATACAGAAATATCGAGAATTTGTATCAGAACTAAACGAGAATTTAAATATTTATCCATTTGTAGAGTTACGAAATTCGGAGTACCACAAGGTAGTGTTCTTGGGCCATTATTATTTTTAATTTATATTAATGACTTGCCTCGCGAAATTCATCAACCAATGACGTTATTTGCGGACGACAGCACAGCCATAATTGAATGCAGAGATAAAGGTCAATATGGAAATGAAATAAACAGCACAATAAAAGCCATAATAGAATGGCTTAATAAAAATAATCTAGTTATAAATCTGCAGAAAACTAAAGTCATGCATTTTCACCAGCGTCTTCAGCCAGAGAATATAATTGCAGAATATAATGGTCAAAACGTAGAGCCAACCTCAGAGGCAAAATTTCTAGGAGTATATATTGACCATAAATTGACATGGGAACCTCATGCTGAAATAGTGTGCCAAAAGTTAAGTAAAACTGCCTTTATACTGTATAACTTATCTAAAAAAGTAAATATGAATGCGTTGTTGACAGCATATCATGGTCTAGTTGCTTCATTATTAAGATTTGGTATCATATTTTGGGGTAACTGTAGCGAGAGGGAACGAATATTCAAGGCACAAAAGCGATGCCTTAGGTCAATGACTGGTCTTAAGTCGACAGAAAGCTGTCAACCTGTATTTAAATGCTTAAAAATTCTGACATTTCCATCCTTGTATATTCTAGAAGTTGCCTTATTTGTTAGAACGAATCAGCATTTATTCACACCATTGGATGAAATAAGGCAGTGCACTAGACCAATAAGGACCAAGTATAAAAACCTACTGTATACAGGTGGCTATAAAACCGCCTTACTAAAAAAGAATATTTTACAAATGGGTCCTCTTATTTATAACAAACTGCCGAGAAATTTAATGGAAATACAGTCAAAATGTTTAAAAAGCAGCTAACAAAACTACTTCTGGACAAGTGTTACTACACAATTAAAGACTTCTTATTTGACAAGACAATCGAGTAAAACCTAATATCTGTGATTCTCAATTTATTTATTACTTATTATGTACTTACCAAATTTCGAATGACATAAAAACATTGTACCTAATAACTTGATTGACATTGTATTATTTCCATGACATTTTTATTTTTTTTATTTTTTTGTTGTATGTGTAATGAAGCAGCCGTTTAATTAATTGTCAAAATTACTATATTCATATAAAATTCAATGTTTTACTATAATATTTTGCATGCCGAAAGGTAAAATGTATCGGGACAAATTTATTGACATAAACATCTAATCTGTATACCTACATTATTGGCAAATAAATGATTCTGATTCTGATTCTGATCATATTTAGATACCCATCGTGCATCGGGGCGGCGGAGTTTAACTAACCATTTTAAAGTAACCCTGTATTTTAGTCGACAGTCAGTCACATCATTATTCTTATTTTAACAGTTTCCAGGATGAATTTTTGAGAAGGGACTTCATAAATAGATAAAGAAAAGTGTTAATTTTACCACTTTTCTCGAATTTATTATATCTAGTTAATTTTTCTTCAATCAAGCTCGATTTAAAAGAAGAAAAAAAAACAGCATTATTTGTCTTGACATCATTTCTCGTTTAGCCCCTTAGATTGTAAGCGTTTTGATATTAAGTTTTTAGTCTTTTTTTTTTTCTATAAATCAACGTTTGTTAAAGGCGATTTTACCATGAGGCCCAATGTGAAAGAAAATAAAGAATGGTATCAGCTGCTTATCACCCTGTGCTAGTCGTAAATGTCTATCGATTCACGAGGAAAGGGTAACTGTTTTATTAGTAGAAAGGGAGAGGGTTGCTAACTTGTAACTATATGTAGTTACGTCGTGTATGACACCTATTTAGTTGCTTTGTGAACTTGGTTTAGGAAGAATTGGAGCTCTGCTTATTTTTTGGGTAAAACAGATTGCTTTCGGTCTTATATGACTTCGATAACCGAAACATCGAGGTCATATGTAAGGCCGAAAGCGTTAAAGGTTCAGCGTCGCGTTGAACATGAGATCTTTTCTTAGAGCGCGATTGGAGAGATACATTCAGACATAGCTATAGTATATTCCTCTCCATGGGATAAGTAAAAATCCCTCTCTCAGCTAAAACAACACAGTGAATGTCATTACAGTTAAACCCATTTATTTCCTTCTATTTAGTCTTACAATTTGCACCTAAAGATACGCATCTAATCTACTCTCCTGCCGGGTTTGCATATTTCTTTTGTACTTGAGACACTTACAAACGGTACTTTTTCCTTTCTTCAGCGAAGACAATTGTATTTTAATTGAAAAAGATTTGTACTAAAAAAAGTAGGCCGAATGTTGAGGCCTCATATTATTTAAAGCCGAATATTCGGAGCCAGTTTCTTTTTACCACTATTAAAACAAACGGAACAAACCTTGAGTGAATAACAGAACTAAGTTATTCAGAGCAGATACGACCAAGACAGCCGGTAATTTAATAATTTACAAACAAACTTTTGTAAAAGTAACTTATTCAATGTACAAGCAGGTATTTTTAAAGGTTTTATTGGAAACAAACAAAAAAAAGGAATATGTTATTCAGCGAGTTGGCTGAGGGTCGCAGTGGCCCGTGCCCCGGCTTCGCCTAACTGCAGTAAGTGTCGGAAAACTTTCGCGAAACATCTTTTACGGGCGCTCGATCGACATGTTAGGTTTTAGATTTTCACTTGAACGAGCAGCACGGTCCCGTCCCTTAGTTATGGGCCGATGTCTTACTTGTTCCGCCATTTTGATTTTATTTTGTCTTGTTGTTCTTTTGCTTTAGTTGTGTGTTCTTGGAAACGAATATGAGTAGAAGTTATGAGGCTTTATCTTTACCGATAACAGAAAAACTTTAATAGACAGAACTGAACTTCGATCAGCAATCTTTTGAAATTGTTTTATAACATGACTTTTTGTTATCATGCATTTTAGTTTCCTAAAAGCTTTCGAATTGTGTCTTAACAAAAAAATTGTGATCATGAATTTTAGTTTCTGATAGAAAACCTTAACAAATATAAATTCATACGAAAGGTTAATTGAACCCTTTTAAAGCTATGATTGAATAACGAAATACTAATTGAATTCCAGCGTGTAGTGCACGTGACGCTACAAACAAGTCGCGAGACAAACATCGTTAATTACACGTAAATTACAAATTCCTTGAAGGTTTTCAAAGTCGCAACCGCACCAAGTTTTATTAAGCGCTATTCAGAAACGAGACATCATTGTAAAGCATTCTCCAGTTACCAAGACACAGTAGGAACTCGAAACCGTGCTGACAGACAGGAATAACTTAATTCCGATGGAGAGCACTTAAAAAAGAATGGGACTTAAAAGACAAGCGCAATTGTTACCGCTCTTCTGATGTGCAGACGGCGTTAAAATCTGTAAAATAATACCCCCGCACTAGTTAAGCCCGTCCCTAGCTGACGATACAATAAAATAAGTAGTACTCAGGGACTAAACTACAAATTACGGGAGAGCTTGCTCAGCTTAAAATAATTAAGATTCTTTGTTCCGCTTGATGGCAGCACTGGAGAAGAACTGCTACTAGAGGATAGTACGAGTACTGCAGTGTCCGGTCAACACAGTCGAATCTAGAAGTTTCTTATCGTCCGTAACTGTGAAAGTTTTCGTTTAATTTTACCGTAACAATCGCGGCATTTTATCAAATGAGCAGACTTGTTATTTTTTATTGGCGCACGAAGTTTTTTCGACAGATGTTGGAGTACTTTGCTAAGTGAGGGTAGCTGGAACAGCGTTATACTGTTAGTTTTGCTCGTAGTCATATTTTTTGTGCGGACTTATTTAATTTCGTTTTCTCGTCTCAAGGTTTTGTAATGTAATACAATGTGATATTTTTGGGCCTATATTTACGACCTATTTCTTCTGTTACTATTTCAACTATGATTTGGGAGACCCTTTAGATGAAGCAAAACATTATGTTTTATAAGAAAAAGCAGCAAACTCCTGCCCTCATCCCAATTTATAGATAAGGGCATTTCTTGTTTAAAGTACCCGTAGTAAGTATTTATAATCAAGCTTAAACTCAAAGCATTTATCGCAAAAAAACCGATACGAGTAGAGCAGTGTTTACTAGTTTGAAAATCTTAACTCTTCCGTTAATATATATTTATGAGGCTGCGGTGATGATAAAACGCGATATTGGCAATTATAAAACATTAAGAAGTGCGCGACATAAAAATGAATTGAATGTTATTAAATGTAGGACAGTTAAATTTAAAAAGAGATACTTGGGATAGGGATAAAAATTTATAACAGACTACCAAATAGTATAAAAAGCATTGAAAAACTGAATATTTTTAAAGCTAAACTCAAAGAATTTTTAATAAGTAAAGCATCCTACTCGATCAATGACTTTTTAGATGATAAATATATTTACATAAAAACATTGATATAAAGTATGTGAATTTTAAATAAAAATTTGTCTATGTGTATTTTTGACATTTATAATTAATGATAATATGTGCTAAAATGAATGATAAAGTTAATGTATATTGACATGAGTGATAGTATGAATTAGTTATTATGTATTTTGGCATGAGTAATATTAATTTATAATAATGTATTTTGACATAAATAATGATATTAATGATAAAATTTATTTTAAATGACTACTAGATATTGTACACCCTATGGGTATGTTACAGCGATCGATATATTATCATGGTAAGAACTGCTTTTCCACCTGTAGCAAACAATAAATGAATTTGAAACAAATTTCAGGCAATTTTAAATTGTCGAGGAGTCGGTCAGTCAGAAAAATTAAGCTTGTCCATTCCAAATCGTCGTAGGCACCCATGGAGAAGAAAGGCCAAGAACTCCACGGACACTACTAAAATTAAAAGAAAATCGTTACAAAATATTGGGATAACAATACCAAAACACAAATTACTCTTACAACATAATAACCTCCATCACAAATTCGCAAGTTGTAGTGCCAAAAAGTAGTTGGAATTTCACACAAGGTAAGTTTGAGAGGTGTCAGAGTCAAGTGGCCGCGGTGCGAGGCGTGCGAACTATGTCTTTGTTTGGAGACGCTTTCTGTGGCGACGATGTGTTTATTTGACGACACCTATAAGAATTTATCAATAACACCGTCTTGCGTAGGAAGTTTTTGGGAATATATCTTGATTTATTAAGGAGGGGGAGGAGTAAGATTAAGGAGTTAAAAATTTTTGGTCAAGGACACTTTTGCAATAAATTGGTTTCGTCTAGACCAGAAGCTATACGAAGCATACTGGGGTTTAGTTAATAAAACTGACAATGCGAATTATGTGACTTTTTTTTTAAATTGTTACTTGTTTACGAAGAAGAAACAGCCAGTGGTCCACTTTAGCCCTGGATCGAAAGAGCTGGACGTCACGGGGAGAGGCCCTTGAGAGGCTAACAGTAACATTACCATTTTTACGACAGGTGCTGTTTATTAAAGCAGTAAAACTTTGAATGAAAATCTTGTAAAATAGTCAGATGGTCGCCTGTCATCTGTCGGTTTTATCAAATTTGCCCCTGGATGATAATACAGTTACCTACAGAAAGGAGTCAAATATTATCGAATTGGACCGAAGCATTCTCCCATCAAAACATCTGATTTCCACACCATCGCACACCAAAAATGATTCCATTACTGTCATTTCAGAACCCCTATCTACCACCAATCACGACACTTGTTATCAACACAGTCAATTCATAAAGCCGCGTCCTAAAAACGTGATACCACAAAGAGTATCGTTCTAGCGAGGGAGAGCGAGGTCACGCCAGCTTCGGAGGGCCCTTCGCTTTGTTCCTCTGGCAACAATGCCTCACTGAGGGTCCACAAGAGCATACTTGTATCGGATGCAAGCGATGTTTCGTTGGCGAGGATTAGGGCTTGCGGCCAGGACTGTACTTAACCACGAGACTTTAATGCGAAAGAAACGGTTCAAAGGGTCCTTTGAACGTTGAGAGGGAAAATTGACGGTTCGAGATGAGGGGGATAAGGTGCAGATGGATTTTGGTGGTTTTATTTTTTTTATTGTTTTTTCTTTGTGTGTGGAGAGAATGTGGCCGTTATGAGCCCACCTTTATGTAGGCTTCATCTGCTAAAGATATCCTACATAATTTGCCATCATTATGATTAAAAGTAAGATAGTGTTAGGTGGATGATTTTATATGCATTGCTTCGCATGCCATGGCTTATTTTGATTTAATTTAATATTTGAATTGTTTTTTTTTATCTTTTCATTACGGACGCTTTTAACGTTCTACATCGTTCCCACATGCATAATTTTGAACATGAATGATGTAACCAATACTTTGTAACAATATTATTATGATTTAAAAGAGTGTCCATGGAGTTTCTGGCCCGTTCTTCTCCATAGGTACCTACTACGCTTTGGAATGGGCAACTAGCTTCATCTTTTTGACTGACCGACCTTGACAATTCAAAAGTGGCTAAGGTAATTAATTGGTTTACTTGAAATAAATAGTTTGAGTTTGAGTTGAGTTCGCACTCAATTCTTTATGTAACACATTATATTATACGGTGTGACGTGTTTCTCTGCTTTACAAAGTTTGGTGTGTAGTGAAATAAAGTAAAATCAGACCATTTTGGAGATTTTCAATCTTTGAGCAACCCGTACATTGACAGCAAATAAAGTGTTGCTATATCTGACGCATGGATGATATCTTACACCCTAGACGGGCATATGTTAAAGATCTTCCGATATTTTCGTCTTTAGTGTTATTCTGTGGCAACGGCTCAGCGTTTCTAAGTCCGTCCCTGTTCGCGGAGAGTAGTAATTATACGATATTTATGCGCGCTGCCCCTCCCCCACTCTTGTCTTGGAAGCTTGCTAAGAAGAAAAGCGATATGAGTGTCGAAACTTATAAGTCATAATTCTCTTTTAGCGAGCGAATTTTTGTCAACTTAGGAAATTAATCTCTCAACCGACCAACTATAAAGAACTTCAATTCAAATGCGATCAAAGCGATCATAAGGCTTGTAAGCTAGAGCCTGTAATAATGCAATAAAGAATCCTCGTCTTTCACTTCTCTATTAATAAAAGTACGCCATGCTAAAGCCGCGTTCGTGGAGCCACTGGGTAAACGGCTTCCAGTTGAAATTGTAAAAAGTTTTTTATTTTTATAAAAAGTTATTAATCACTGCGTGGAATCGTAAAATTCTTCGCAAAATACAGAGAAACAAAATTTCCCATTTCCAAGTTCCGTGCTAGTGTAAAAAGTTTTCATAGAATTTAATTAATTTCACACGTATGTGTTCCGCGAATTTTTACATGAAACGTTTAAATATATCGCCGGCTGCACTGGCTGAGATGGAGGCAGTAGGCACACCACACGTTACACATTGCGTAGGAGTACAAAGTCCAGCTAAATACCGGAAGACGTGAGCCCTCCTCGCTTTGTTACTGCGACAATGAAAAGGAAATGTCTTTTCCATTTTTCCAAGGTTTCAAAGCATTGAATGCCCATTTGATAATACAAAGCGGCCTTAGTGAAACACGGTGCGGATTTTCGGGATTATTAACGGCAAACAGTAAGAATTATTTATTACCAGGTTCACTACCGAAGTGCTTAACAATAAAACCGCGTAATCTACGTAATTAACCGTCGCGCACACACGCGCGAACCACCTTACTTATACGTGACGTGTGAACGTAATTAAACTAGAACCGTATAGGTTTTTAACAAATGTTGCACTTAATTATTATTTCCTTGGTCACAGGCTCTATGAAAGGAATGAGACTTTCGGAAAACCACGTGTTCGTGGGTTGGTCGTGTGCAATTGTGCAGCACCGAGCACCTTTATTGCAGTGCCCACTATTTTCTGTGCAACGGGTGCACGGCAAGAAATAAAGGAACCCGAACAAAAAGGACATTCTTTTAAAGTTCTTTATTTCAAGGGATTGTAGCAGTAAAGTGCGGTTTAATTGCATGGTAGAACTTTCACAGTTCCACACTTTTATTTGTATTCGATGAATTTAGATTCGATTTCTTTCTGTTCGCGGATCGCGCCTCGCGTTCGAGAAATATAGAAATAGCTGCAATTTTCTCGGCATCTCCACTTTTACTGTAACAATAATAAAACCACGGCACTTAATGGAAACTCGTTCGCGTTTTGTATTTTTTTTTCGAGTAATGAATTTGCTGCGATAGGTAAATTGTAGTTTTACAATTGCGTCATAGTAGTTCAGGTGAACGTTTGAGAAGTTGGCGTGTGTTAGACTTTGTTCTCGAAGAAGGTCGTGTCGTGTCGCAAAAATTATAGAAGTTTCTTGCGTCCAGTGAGGAGCGCCTTGGAAGTTGGTGGTTGTTGGCGGCGACCGGTCGCTTCCGTCCCCGCTACGCTCCGTGCCGCGCCGCACCGCGCTCGCTCACCTATGCCCCTATGCCCCTGCCGCGCCGCTGCCGCGAGACAATAGCGAGCCAATAAAACTTTTACTGTGCGCTATGATTTTGGAAACATTTTGCGAGATGAGTTCTATAAAATTTGTAATTTATTCAAGCCAGTTTGGACGTAACTTCCACTTTATTGACGTTTACGAAATAAGCTCTACAGCGGCAGGATTTGTTACTTTTTACTCCAAAACTCGTGGGTTGACAGATTTTTTTAATGAAATAGAAATAGTGCCGCAGTAAAATTGTAAGTCCTAACTTTGGTAGTTAAAAGACAACATGTGCCAAGTGATATTTACAGAACTTGCAAATGGATTTTGTTGTTTGGTTTGTTGCAGGGCGAGGGCTACTTAAACTAAAGAATATAACATTAAACTTTGGTTTCAAATCTATCACTATTCCAATTAAATAGAGAGAGTACGAAAGTATCTTTTTAGTTGCAGATTCTATCAAATTTTTTGTTGTAAAGTAAAAGTACGCCACAAAATTTCCTGAAAAAAGATAGACGATCTTGTCTTTGAAATGGACTTTTTCTTTACAAAGAAAACATTTTACCTGTTTATATTTTGGATGTTTGTGGGGAGGGAAAATGGGGGGGAGTATAGTGGTGGGAGTGTGTGCGGGGCGAAGCGGGGGGATGAGATAAGAATCAAATAGATGTTGTTTCGCTGCATGGCGCTCTGTCGCAGGGCCATATGCACGTGGTGACGTGTGGCCGCCACGTCTTGACACTTGTAGTAAGATATTGTTACGCTAGTGGATAATATCTTAGCTGCAACTGTATGGTTACGCTACCAGCAATGCTTTGGGATATTTGGAACTCTTTTCCTTTACTAGGTTAGTAGAACACTCGAGTTTCTAAGATGTTGTAGTTTTGTGTTGCTTCCGAAATACTCGACAACTTGTCAGGTTACACAAAACGGATATGGAAAGGATAGCTCTTCATCCAGTATGTTTTTTTTATACATATGAAATTCCTGTTTAGTTTATTTTTGATTGATGAGTAAACTACTGTAAGAGCTACGAGTCATGCGTGGTTCATAATAATATGTAACAAATGTGGACGACGAGAAGATACATACTTAGCAAATTTTCACATAGATACCGTAACACGAAATAGTCTCGTCACCAGTGATCTCAAGATATTTATTTGTCTGACAGAGAGACAAATGACTGTTGCGATAAAAGCTACGTTTTAGAAACATGAACCGTAAAAGTCTTAGTAAATATAATACAATAATTTACGGACGCTTTGCAACAAAAATGTGTAAAGCAAAATAACTCATTTAACGCTTAAAATAAACTGCAAACTGGAATAATGTAAAATTTGAGGGGAGTGCGATGGGGTTGTACCCACATAAAATATTTCTGGTAATATTACGGTTACCGACGACAAGCACTTGTGCGGTGTTCAAAGAGATTTTTATAAATAATAGCTTTTTGTGCGTAGTGCTATGTTTTCACGGAATATTTAACAAAAACAACGCG
Organism: Apamea epomidion; assembly: GCA_947507525.1. Taxonomy (NCBI): domain Eukaryota; kingdom Metazoa; phylum Arthropoda; class Insecta; order Lepidoptera; family Noctuidae; genus Apamea; species Apamea epomidion. Next base: position 7,277,873 of record OX382234.1, read on the forward strand.
TTAGCGAATGTGAACATTATTTTTATACCAACTTTCCACAATTGTTCCCGGTTTTATATGTACGCGAAGTTGCGGTGAAATTATTTGTCGCTAGCGACGTGCAATAGCTTGCTTCGTATGCGTGGAAATTTTAAACCCAATGAAATACCTGCCTGTAAAGTTTTCATTTAACAAAATACTATATCTTCAAACAAAAACCACACTTATAATAAAATTACTACCATTTAATTAACTATTATTCAATGCATAAAAGCATCAAGACTACAAACCCGCGCTATATTTTTCACCTGAAGTATGTTTCGGCTGACGTAACAGTCATGAAACGTATTTTGGCAGAGCGATAAGGAAATGACACAAAGAAAACAAACTACAGTCCGCTTCGGCCGAAAATTTGTGAGGGTGGGGGGAGAGACAGGAGCGAGCGCGGGAGAGGACACGGGGCGATAGCGGCGCGGGTCGCGTCAAACTTATTGGAACGGTGTCAGAGATCGTTCGCACTATCTAATCTACCTTTGCACTCGTTCCGTCCTCAAACAAAGCGCTCTAATTAATTTCGAGTTTTTTTTTTAATATCGGTATTCGTATTCTGTCTTACTGCGACTCAATTAGCGCGGTAGGAATTCATAAATAATTTGAAAGCTTTTTAATTAAATGTTCGCTGAACGACGCATTGAATAACGCGCTAACTCAACGATTTGATTCGGTTTCGTTTTCAAGTATATTCTAATTGTCAGTTGTTTAAATATTTATCTTGACTGATAACGTTGATAAATAATTAACGTTTAATGAAGGATTTAAAAGCTTTTGCCTCGTTTTTCATCTGCTGCGCGGAAGAGAAAATCCTAAAGACTGAAAATGGTTTTTATAAAAATCCATCATGTTACAACGGTCAGCTACGGAAAACCGCCAGAGCTCCGTTCACTAAGCCTTTGTCCAGTATAAGGCTGTTAAAGAAAGAGCTATAATAGGACAGACATTTGTAAGATTGCCTCCACTCGTAACCAGATCGATATATCGCAGGCATTGTATATTCACCAGCCTATTTCAGGTTAGAAACGTTAGAACCGAACGGACACGCCACGCGAACACGATTGACGTATTATAGTTTTGTCTTGGAATAGCCTTCGTAGAAACGATTTCAATGGCCGTCGACCCATTTAATTTAACAGACAATGTATACTGAGTGCAGACCGGCGATTTGTCAAGGGAATGAAATTCAACAAAGGGCGTATTCATTTGACAACTTGTTGTACGAGACCGTTTTAATTTCATAAGTCGTTTATCATAATCAAGGCGGGGTGGTGGTACCACCAGCGACCAGCGACGGACCCATGTCAGTGTCTGAAGGAAATGTCACATACCTGTTCGGACAATGCGGACATTTTGTGGGAAAGGCTTTGCCATACACGCTTAGTACCATTTGGATTTGGCTTAAATGATTTAGCTGGTTATTTTTTGAAGTGTATGGCGAAACTGCTTTATCGTTCGGGTTTTCTTACAGAAATACGTGTGACCGAGATATTTGTCAACTCGCTTGGGTGATTATAGGCACCGGCGGAGTCGGGCGGTGAATTTATGTCGAGACATTATAGCCTACGGTGGAAATAGATTATCTGTTTTACCTAGTTACGTGCGACAGTGATATAAAGCCAGCCAGTTTCTTTTTCGCGGCTAAAACTTGGGCTACATTTATTTGGAGATACCTCAAGCCTATACGTATCAATTAACATAAACAAACGAAGAAACAAAAGACGAAAAGCTTTGTTAAAGTTTCGCTAAATTGAATTCATTGGGCTCTGTGAATAGTTTACTATTTACATTCAGGCTATATAAAATACCTTTGCTTTATTATTAGAACAAAACTAGTCTCACAAAAAAGCCTCTTCCACAGCATTGAATCATCGTTGTCCGACGAACGTTGCCCGGATTCAAGTAGATCGCTAAATAGTTGGTGGCAGCCGACATCCCTAATCTAATATGCCTGATTCGGGGCCCGGCGGCGGGTCGGCGCTGCAATCTTCGACCCACTGTGGTAGAGCTGCTACGGTCGCCTCTCTATTACCTCCTTAACGGCACACATGGCCCTTCGCTGACACAGACTAACTATCTATACAAGTTCCCACCTGTTTCAAATGTAACACGTCACTGTTTTGGTAGAATTTAAATTAAACCCCGCAGTACTTAACTCCCTCGTTCAATACAGGTACGTAATCAATACATATTAATTATTTCGAGTACTGCAGGTGTAATTGAGGTAAATTTTACCATGTAATCTGTTACAATCGATCGGTTGGATTTTATTTCCGCGAATTCTTCTTCGTGTTATCGTCAACAAGTAGATTAAATTCACTTCCATCGTTCTAATTGGAGTTGTGAGGAGGTTTCATATGTATGTACACGTTCTAAGGGTAATCTTAAACATTATAAATGTAATTTGCGTCCTAAAATTAGAGTGGGTTATAAAACATTTATGACAGGATCTTTTCATGATAGTAATGGACTGGATTAAGTGGGGAAAGCATGTTGTATGCATAAAGTATGATACAATGGAGGTATATTCAAATGTGCAGTATATTCGCAGTGTGTCGAGTCAGATTGTTGACTTGAGACGAGCTCATCGCTATTGTGAAGTGCGCCATAGGGGATACCCATCGTACGGAGCGTCGGTAAACGATCGAAATCTAAATAATAAAGATCGCGAACCATCCCCCTAGCTGGATAGGCTTAGTCGTACAAAATTGGAGTAATAAAAGAGGAATGCTCGCAAAAGTTTTGCAATAAAGCCAACGAGTATCGACTGTTAAGGAGTAAAGAGTTCTCCGCTATAACGCTACATGAGGGTCTGCTGTTGCGTGTTATCAGACCAAGGATTTCACGTGTAATATGTGTATTCGGGTGAATTATTAACTTGCTTTTGTTTTGAGAAAAATGTGCTATGAGGTTTTTATGAACATCGAAGGTATTTTGGGAACTTACTTGTAGGTTTAGTTATAAAAGACGGGTAGATTCATCACAGGGTTTTTAAAGTTACATTTTTTTGTAGTTTTTGAAACAGTGTTCAACAGAAGAAAAAAATGATTAATAACTTGAATTATTTTTTGGATTTCGACACATGGAAAGATTTCTCAATTCTCTCTCTCTTTTATTTCCTCAAAAAGATACAATATGAATAGATTTTTACCAAAAACATGTTACCAATTTTTAAATAAAATATTAATAACTTACCATTGCCGTCTTAAACCGTCCTCCATATATGTAAGTAAAAGTTCATTTCTGGAGTAAAATCAAGAAAGTTCGATCTTATTTCCAATTTTAGCTTACTTTGGGAATATAGGACACATGGAAGGAACTAGGTAGCGAGCGAGACTCGAACTGGTAGATGCATCAACGAAATTACAATGATCGTCGTCGGCGAGAATTTCATACTGGATTCTGATAGATATGTAGCGAAATAGTTGCAGGAATTCATATGTATTAATATCATTCCCTTTTTTTTTTTTTTTTTTTTTTTTTTCAGGATGGGAAATCATCAAATGACTCCTCCCGCTCTGGGTGGAGCAGAAGGGAGTGTCAGACTCTTACTGACTAAAACCCACCCGTGTTCCTTCCTTAGCCCTTTACGTACCAGGGCAGCGGTAACCCTTTCGGACGATCCCGCTACCCCGGCAGGCTTCGGCCCTGTCGGGCCCCGTCAACTACGCTGACATCTCTTTGAGGCGCGCGTGGAACACATACACGCCGTCCGGCACGGGCCTGGTCCTGATCGGACGGAGAGCTACCCATTGCTCTCCGCCCGCAGGCCCGCGCCTACGGTGGCCGGGAGTCGTCACGCGGCTCCCGACGCCCGGAGCGTCTCCCTCGGCGGCTGAGGCGTGAGGATCTTTCCCTCGCCCATCCCGCCACCTCCTTCGCTAGCATGACTGCTTCGCAGAAGGAGGTGACCGCCTCCCACTCCCTCTCGCCCCGGACCATGGCTTGCACCAGGGCCGGGCGCGAGAGGTCGCCGCCGCTGCCGATCGCCTCTACGAGGACACGGCGGTGCTCTGCCCAAGCGGGGCAGACCTCCACCGTGTGCTCCACCGTGTCCTCTGGGCGATCCTCGCAGTGATGACACCCGGGCGTCTCCTCCCGCCTGATTATGTGCAGGAACCTCCCGAAACATCCGTGTCCGGAGAGGACCTGCGTCAGGCGGTAGGTGAGAGCGCCGTGACGCCTCTCTAGCCACTCCTCAAAGAGGGGTCTTACCGCCGCTATCGTGGCGTGCCCTGCGCTGGGTTGCGATAGTCGCGCCTTCCATTCCACCATGAGACCGCGCCGGAGGTCCGTCCGCTCCGCAGCGATTTGCCGCGGGTGCAGAGTTTCCCCCCGACGTAGTGCCTCCGCGCGCCAGTCATACAGGCGCGCGAGGACTATCGCCTCCAGATCCCATGGTGGCAGTCCGGCAAGGAGGCTTGCTGCCTCGCCCGAGATCGTGCGGTATCCCCGGATAAGCCTTATGGCTACCACCTTTTGGGGCGCGTTCAGGTAGTGTGCGGCTCGAAGCCGCAGTGAACGCGCCCATACCGGGGCCCCATAAAGGGCCATGGACCGCACGACCCCCGCGTAAAGCCTCCGGCAGGAGGCGTTTGGCCCCCTAAGGTTGGGCAGGAGCCGCTTTAAGGCGGCCCCGGCCCGTTCCAGTTTGGGGGCCAAACGTCGGAAATGCTCGACGAAGTTCCACCGGCTGTCGAGGACGAGACCCAGGTATCTCATCGTTGTCTCGACGCCGATGTGAACCCCTCCTACCATCAGTTGGGATCCCGAAGGTGGCCCGTACCGGGGCCCATGAAAGGACATGGCCTCGGACTTGTGCAATGCCACCTCGAGACCCAACTGCCGGATCCTTTCCACGACTATCGCAACCCCGCGTGTCATCGCGTCGGCCGCCGCCTGATGCGACCTCCCCTGCGCCAGGACCAGCGTGTCGTCAGCGTAGCAAACTACGCTGACGCCATCAGGGAGGTCGGCCCGCAGCACCCAGTCGTAACCGATGTCCCACAGGAGCGGCCCCAGAACCGATCCCTGTGGGACACCGCACGACATCTCTCGCCGGTTCCAATTCCCGTCGCGACCGGGGTAGATGACGGCTCTGTCCGTCAAATACGCCCCGACTATTCGACGGAGGTAAGTCGGCACCCGGTGATACCGGAGTGCCTCCCCTATGCAGCTCCAGGGCAGGGTGTTGAACGCGTTGGCGATGTCGAGTGACACCGCCACGACCACCCCACCCCGGGACACCGCGTCCCCCGTCGTGAGGGCTCTCACGCGCATGATGGCGTCCACCGTCGAGCGCCCCTTGCGGAAGCCAAACTGGCACTCCGCAAGATCCGGCCCCGTCCTCACCAGGTGCCCGACAAGGCGGCCCGCAATCACTCTCTCAAAGAGCTTGCCGACCTCGTCGAGCAGCACTATGGGCCGGTATGCGGACGGAGAGTCCGCAGGGCGCCCTGGCTTCTGAATGAGGACCAGCTTCCCCGTCTTCCAACGGAGTGGAAACTGGCCTCTCTCCATGCATGCGCTTAAGAGCGCCTCCAGTCGAGGCCCGAGAGCCCTCGAGGCCAGGACCCAGGCTTTACCCGGCAAGCCGTCGGGTCCCGGGGCGGTATTTTTGGCCTTCAGCCTGCCTACCGCCGCTCTCAGATCTACCCCGGTCACTTCAGGGGTGTCGTCGTCGTCGTCCGTGTGGTCCGCTTCGGGCACCGCAAGTGGCGGAGCCATAGGCGGGGGAGTATGCTCCCCCCGTGAAGGGAACAGAGCGCTCACCACTTCCTCCACCAGCTGGGGTCGGAGACTCTGCGTCAGCGGGGGGGCCCAGGTGCGGAGTTTATTCCGCACCATTCTGTAAGGGCGCCCCCATGGATCTCGGTTCAGAGTCTCCAACATCTCCTCGCGGGCCGTATCCTTGGCCCGCTTGACAGCCTCTTGGAGGGTGGTCTTCGCCGCTCTGTACCCCTCGTACAGCTCCACCTCCGTGGCTTCCGCATCCGGAGGGCGGATGCGGAGCCTGCGGTGCCTGGTGTACCGATGTCGCGCGTCGACGCACGCCTTGCGTAGCGCCCCAACCTCCTGCGACCACCAGTACACCTGACGTCGGGCGCATCCTGGCCGGACTCGGGGCATTGCCACGTCACAAATCTCGGACATGGCCTCCCGGAACCACTCCACCTCATCGTCAATATCAGCAGGCCTGTCCGGTGAAAACACCCAGGCCTGCACGATCGAGGCTTCCAGGAGAAGCTCCCGGTCCAGCTGCTTCAGCGCCCACCGCGGACCACTCGGGGCCTGTTGGACCAGCGCGCTAGAGGTCTGGGTGGAGACCTCAAACCGGATATACCGATGATCGGAGTAGGTCTCCACCTCCTCCATGACGCGCCAGTCAATGACACGCTGTGACAGAGCGGGGCTGGCGAACGAGATGTCCACCACCGACTCGCCCCGCATCCGCACACACGTAGGAACAGAACCCCGATTTAGGACGACCAGGCCTGTTTCCAGAGCCCAGTCCTCCACCATCCTGCCCCGCACATCCGTGCAACGGGAACCCCAGGCCAAATTCTTGGCGTTGAAGTCCCCGAGCACTAGCACGGAGCAGGCATGGTTTCTAGCGACGACGACACTCAACTCTGTTAAAGAGTTCTGGAACTCGGCGAGAGTTCGGCTCGGAGAGAAGTATACTCCCACTACTACAATCTCTCCGAACCGTGCTGCTACGCACCCCTGTCCCCTCGTGACACCTTCGAGGGACGGGGTACCGGCGGCGGCCGACGAAAGTATGGCCACTGAGCCGTTCAGGTCCTCCACCCAGTCATCCCTGGGCGGGACAAAGTACGGCTCAGCGACCACGGCGATGTTAATCGACCACTGCGCCATGCTCTGGAGCAACAGGTCCTGAGCGCAGGCGCAGTGGTTGATGTTCGCCTGGAGAAGGCGTAGTGGAGGAGTTATTACTCCTCCATTTCAGCCCCCCCCCGGGCCCCCTCGGCAGTGGTGGCGGCGGCGGCGGCGGCGGCGGCGGCGGCGGCGGTGGTGGCGGCGGCGGCGGCGGCGGTGGCGGTGGCGGCGACAGTGGCGGCGACGGTGGTGGTGGCGACGACGGCGGAGGGCCTGCCTTTCCTCCTGGCTTCGGCGGGTGGAGCGCAGGACTTGCTCCCCGCCCGGTGATCGGCCGGCTTGCCAGCAGCCGCACATGCGACGCAGTGCGGCGCGGCGTTGCACGAGCCGGCCGTGTGTCCGGGCTTGCCGCAGCGGAAGCACAGAGTGCTGCGGTCCTCTAAGGTGCATTGGACGCTCACGTGGTGCCCCACGAGGCATCGATAGCACCTTAGAGGTCTGGGCTCCAGCAGCTTGACCTGCGCTGACACCCAGCCCACCAGGAGCCTTCCGCCCTCCACTATCTTCCTCGCCGCCGTCACGGGACAGCTAACCGTTATGGTTCGCATACCCGTGAAGTCAGGACGTAGGGTGCCCGCCTTCACCTGGTCGGTCAGACACCCGCCCGTCCTGACGACGGCGGCTACCACCTCGGCCCCCGTCACCGAGTCATCCAGGCCCACAATGCGCATATCCGCGCACTTGACGGGCCTGGAGACTCGAGCCTCGTCCGCATTGAGGGACGCCCTTAGCTTTTCAGCCAGGGCGTCTGCGGTGGGGCCGCTCGACGCACCGGGGACCTCCAGCATGCGGGCACCAGTGGCGGTCACCCTATGCCGGAGGCCTCCGGTGATCCCCAGCTCCTGGAGATCCACCGTCGCTCTCGCTTTGGCGAGCACGTCACCGTAGGTCACCCCCCTCTTGACCGCGTCCGGCTGTAGTGTAATGACTACAGCCGCGGTCTTGGGGGAGCGAAGCCTAGCCGCAACGGCTCGCTCCTTGCGGCGCCTCCTCTGCGCCTTTTTCCTGGCCGCTTTGGCCGCCTTCTTCTTCTCCCCGACCACCTGCCACTCGGCGTTGGTCGTGGGAGATTTGATTGGGGGAGGCGTAGGCTCTGGGGCCTTCCCCTCCCCAGCCGTTCTGCCCTTTTTGGGGGCCGGAGCCGCGGGTTTGGCGGCAGGCGCCGATTTTGCCGGCGCCGAGGCTCCGCCAGCCGACGTCGGTTTCGCCGGCGCCGGGGCTCCTCTAGCCGACGCCGGTTTGGCCGGCGCCTGGGCCCGGCCAGACGGCCCGGGTTTAGGGGCGGCCGCGGCCGCGTACGAGGCCGCCTTAGGCCCTGGGGCCGTCCTACCCGCCAAGGGAGGGCGCAGAACAATACCCTCCAGGACGGCGAACCGCGCCTGGAAGGTCGCCAGCTCCTGCCGAACCAGGTTCAGGACCTGGTTCTCCACCGGCACGGGCTGGCTTGGTGGTGGGATGTTCTGCGCTGTGCCGGCCGCTCGCATCCCGGCCAGGTCCGCTCGGAGCTCCTCGTTCTCCTTTCGGAGGAGCTCCATGGCAGCCGTCAAGCGGGCCACCTCCGCCCGCATTTCGGACATGCCGTCCGGCGGAGGCCCAAGGTGGATGGCCTCCGCTGCCGCCAAGATGGAGGCCTTGGCCGAGACTATGGCCCTGTTTTTCGAAGTCTGTAACTTCTTTAGGGCCACGTCCCGGATCGCGGCCTCCACGACCTCCGCGAACCTCTTTTTGCGGTCCGCATCAGGGCCGCCAACCTCCGCCGCCTCGTCACTAGAGGTCTCTGGTGCGGACACGCGACCAGAACCCCCCTCCTTTGCGGGCTCCTCCGCTTTCTCCGCCGCCTCCCGAGCAGTGAGCCCCCTCCCTACGCCTCGCTCTCGGGCTCCTCCCCTCCTGCTGGTCGGGATCTTTCTGGCCGAAGCCAGCTCCCAGTCAGAGGACGACCCCTGGCCGTCCACTGACCTTGGCCGCTTGCCCTGTGCCTTTCTCTTGGCAGCGGCCGTCTTCTGGTCACGGCGAGAGCTCACTGAGCCTCCCGTGCTCGCTCCTCCAGACGCGGCGTCGGACTCCGACCCCGCATCACTCCTGACTTCGTCTGTTGTGGTTTTTGTTTTTAAAAATTTTTCCATAATTGTTCCCACGAGTATTAAACTTTAGGTACCTGCTCAAAATTCTGTGGTTCGCACTAGTGACTAAATCAAGCTACCCATTAGCCAAGCTTACTACCTCCCTCACGGTGCGCCGCCGCTTGGAGGTTTGGGGAATTTTTTATAGAGGTTAATCTTCCTCGCGGTCCGGGCGGTTAAGCCAAGACCCTCGACCCCCGTCAAAAGTCAGAGACATGACCTTGACAATCTTCGGGGCTACGATATTAACGGTGGCAGGAGGGGGGGGTTATCCCCTCCTGCCTGCCCGGCGGCAGGGTAAGTGCACACCAGGCCCGCTCTTACTCCACACAGTAGCCGCTCTGCTCCTCATAGCGGCTTGTGTGGAGCGTTCCTCTTGGCAGAACATTAGCATGCGGGCAGCGAGATCTCATTGGGAAGAAATCCCACTGAGAAATAGCTGCCCGCACCCCAGGATGCACCGGCCCGAAAACTGGTCTTCCCCCCGGACGTATCCAGAAGGGAACTCCAGTCCCCAGGCACACGTGGAGGTTTTCTGCCCTGGCACCCCAATATCATTCCCTTGAGCAAAGAAAATGAAATGAGTTAATGAAATATGTATTTTTCTGTTTTGGTAAATATAGCGTAAAACACATACACTAATACCTACCAGCCCGCACTGGGCCCGCGTGGTAGATTATAGCCCACTCCCTCTCGAAGAGTGGAGGCATGTGTCCCAACAGTGGGAACAATATAGGCTAATAAAATTATGATGATGATGAGCGTATAAAACAACACGCCTTTGTTCTACGAGATCTTTCCGTTACTAGGGTCTAACCATCTTAACGCCTGCAAATTGAAGGCTTAGTGCAAATAGATTTTTAATTTTATTACATTACGTGCAATATTTCTGAAAGCTTTTCCAAAACAGTCTACAAACAAAACCTCTCATTCACCAATTGATAATCCAACTCTACAGAATCGTTTTTAAAACGCGCTGCATCAATAGTTAGATCCCACCGTCCACCTTTCAATTTATGGTACACATCGCCAAATCAGCTCATTCGCTGCGTTCAAAATCACCCTCGCCCATATTTGAGCACGCCCTTTGTAAGTATGCCCTAATGAAGGCGCATAGACAAATTAAACAGAGCCCATAGAGTAACGAGTCTCGTTCCAAAGATGCTTCTCGAACGTTTTTCGAGTGTTTCACCTGGAAAATAATTACATGGTTTCTGTGACGTATGGGTGCTATTTAAGCTCGCTCTAAGAGTAATGCCGACGATAAACAGGAGCAATTAAAACATTGCCACGCGACGCACGCCTTTCTTTACGCCGCCGGTAATAGAGATTTGTTGTGAGCGCGTTTAGTTCTATTTTCTACAATTGCGAGATGTAGAATTTGTTGTTAGTACGGAATGATTGTGGAGATAATGTAGGAATTTATTTATGTTGCGCTGTGCATTCTGATCTGAGGAGGAAATGCTTTGGATTGAAATTTAATTTGTTTCTCTTGTTTTGCTTCTTTCCTTTGGCCTCTTTTACAAAAGTACCTACTTTATTGACTAAGGGGGGGGGGGGGACGGGACAATGAACATAACCCAGCGTTAAGTCACTCAAAATAAGTAGTGGAATTTCGTTCGTTCTTCCAAACAGTTGGAGTCTTTATCAACATAAAACGAGTTCAACTGTTTGGAAAAACGGACATTCGACGACTAATTTTGAGTGACTCAAATTTCGCCGGGTTAAGTTTATGCAGCCCCAAAGTATTATGCCGAAACAACGTAATTACGGCGAGTTACGTTGTGTACGCTCTGTAAGACTGAAATCTAGAGATCAGTAGGTACCAGTCACTATAAATCGCGGGAACAGTACACACAGTAAAAGATTTAAGTGGACTGGCAATTACCGAGCCTTGCAGTATGCATGCAACTGTCATTGTTGTTGTGTGCGTTTAACTTTTATGCACAAAACACGCTCAGACGAACGATGACAAAGACTTTGCCACTTAGCTCACGCACACTGTTAAAATGCAGATGGAAGTGTAATTAGTGGGCTGGTTACTGTATTTTGTATTGTGTTTCATACTACTGTGGTTTATTTTCTATCTTCTATCAAGTGGATTCCTGACTGACTGATAGACATGCGTTGTCTATCGGTTGTTGTCGTGTTTGTTTGAACACGCTGTTCTCTGAAACTACTACTCGGATTTGAAATATTTTTTCTTGCATATAATATCCTAATTCTGGAAGAAGGCTATAGGCTATTAAACATCGCACTAGGGCCCTTAGCAGTCGAGAAAAAAAAAAAAAAAAACAGAAAGAACGTTAACCGAAAACTTCGATCAATAATAGACTTCGATCAATACTAGATTAAGGATCAGGAACAAAAATCAGTCGCTCAAGTGGCCACGTTTGCACACACATAAACATCTACATTTCATAGAAAAAAGTTTAATAATTTTAACAACTTCAGTTTATATTCAGGTTATAAACCTTAATGCTTAAACATAAAGTTTAATTACCATTGCAAAATATATTTAAAATGTCGCTTGAAAATGAAAAGTCATTCTTTTTTTAAATTTTCAGTCATTTATTCTAAAATGAAACTTAAAGTCTAAATAATAAAGTTAAAACATTTTGTTTGAAATAAGACCACAAAAGTATTCGTGGTCTTATTTTTCGGGCCGTTTTTGAAGCGCTTATCAAACTCAAACTCAAACTCAAACTATTTATTTCAAATAAACCAATTACAGGCACTTTTGAATTGTCAAGGTCGGTCAGTCAAAAAGATGAAGCTAGTTGCCCATTCCAAAGCGTAGTAGGTACCTATGGAGAAGAACGGGCAAGAAACTCCATGGACACTCTTTTAAATCATAATAATATTGTTACAAAGTATTGGTTACATCATTCATGTTCAAAATTATGCATGTGAGAACGATGCAGAACGTTAAAAGCGTCCGTAATGAAAAGATAAAAAAAAAACAATTCAAATATTAATTTAAATCAAAATAAGCCATGGCAGCAAAGAGTTGACCAGTCCCTACTGACGGCGCCCGTTCACGAACATGACGCATAGATTAGCACCATTCAGCTCAACCATTTTGAAGGGAGCTAAATGATCCAACACATGTGCCACCATCAGCGAGACATTAGAGTGAGCATGACATACTCTCATCCGCCAAGGCATATTCAAGTCAATGAAAGACGTACCCAGTAAATGGTAGCTTTGTAGTATGTAACATAGTACTCACATACGTTCTATGCAATTATACAATACTAGGAGATTGAATTTATATAATGCAAACATAGTATTTTAGAATCTTCAGCAGCTCCAACAGTATGTAGGTTGGGTAGGCGTGTGTGAAGTATTTTCAAATGCCAATCAATTTATTTATGCGTCCTGTGGAGCAGGACCAGCGTTTAGCCAAGCATTTTTGTCAGCGATGTAATCCCCCAACTTATAATATGCTTGGCTGCATAGTGTGCGTTTTATGCAAGATTTGAATTTCGTTTCATTGAGTTGGAGTATGTGGGGAGGTATTTTATTATAACATTTTAAACAGTACCCCATGAAGGAAGAGTCTACTTTAGCCAGTCTGAAACCTGGTTGAACTAATTGGTCCCTATTTCTGGTTCTATAGGCGTGTCTGTCACCTCTTTTACTGAAAAGATTTAAATTTTTCCTTACGTAAATGATGTTTTCATAGATATATTGACAAGGTACCGTCATGATATTAATATTTTTAAACAGTTCCCTTAGAGAATCGCGCCTGCGTAGGCCATATATTGCTCTGATGGCTCTTTTCTGCAGAATAAAAATGGACTCAATATCTGCAGCCCGTCCCCATAGTAAAATACCGTAAGACATGATACTATGAAAATAACTGAAATAGACCAGTCTCGCGGTATCTACATTAGTAAATTGACGGATTGTTCTTACAACATATGCTGCTGAACTTAGCCGTCTTGCAAGAGATGTTATATGAGGACCCCATTGCATCCTTGAGTCGAGCGTTATCCCTAGGAAAACAGTTTTATCGACGAATTCTAGTTTCTCTTTATTCAATACTATGTCACAATCACTACTTTTAACATTCGGTAAAGCAAATCTTATGCATTTAGTTTTTTTCCCATTTAATACTAAATTATTAGCAGTGAACCAATTTTGCACTTGCAGTAGGGCGTTATTTACGTCGTCAAGATTTGATGCACGTCTATTTATCTTAAAAATTATGGAAGTATCGTCAGCAAATAACACCATTTGTGGTTGGTTTTTTAATAAATGCGGCAGGTCATTTATGTATACTAAAAAGAGGAAAGGACCTAATATCGAGCCTTGTGGAACACCCATTCTTACTTGTAAACCAAGTGAATTGACACCATTTATTTGAACTTTTTGCTGTCTATCATGTAAATAAGATTTTACTAAACTGAGCGCAAGTTTACCTAGTCCATAATGCTCAAGTTTCAAGAGTAAGGTTTTGTGATTAACGCAATCAAATGCCTTGGAGAGGTCACAAAAGATTCCTATGGCATCTTGGGCTTCCTCCCACGCTGTAAATATGTGTTTTAATAAAGTGACACCGGCGTCAGTCGTACAACGTCCTTTGGTGAAACCATATTGCTGATCGTGCAAGATTTTGTTGTTGTTAAAATGATTAAGCATTTGATTGAGCATTACCTTTTCGAACACTTTGCTGAAAACCGGCAACACGGATACTGGTCTATAATTATTGGTGTCTTTGCAGTCCCCAGATTTAAAAAGTGGAATAACCTTACTATATTTCATTAAATCTGGGAAGACTCCTTGATCTACACACAAATTAAACACTAAAGCTAAGTATGGCGATATAGTCTCGATTATGGATGTACAAACTTTGATAGACATTCCCCATAGATCTTATCGGGAATCTAGTACTATTATTTATCGAAGACCTAAAATGAATAGCGCGACAGGCGATGCGATGTGACGTGGTGGGTCGGGGCAACAAGAAATTTCACGCGGACAAAGTCGCGAGCAGAAACTAGTAAATATATAAAGAGATCTTTAGAAACAGTAATCTAATATCGCGACATATTCGCCAAAAATGTAAGCAAATATGAGTTTATGGAAAAATAACTTTAATTCGATTTTAATGAGATCAGATTGTGAACGTTCTTAACATATACTACTATTTTATGTTCTTAAAGTTACGAGAATTGCCCCCCTGACCTGCACAACCAAGTTACTGGGTAATACGATACCCTTTGGTAAGACTCGTTGTCAGAGTTTCGGGCTCCTGACTACCCGTAACGACTGTCAAAGATCTACGAATGACAGCCGGGACCAACGGTTTAATGTGCTTTCCGAGGCACGGAGCGGTCTCGGTATGTAAAGATGACTATCATGTCATCAATTTCCGCAATATATTTTTATATATTTCCGTGTCGTCCTATCTTACCAAATTGGCGTGCTAGCTCTATAATGGAATAGGTATTTTCCTGTCTGTGTTTTCACATCCTTGATATGCAATAGCGATGATAGTTAATTGCATGTCGATCATATTCAATGCTAGACATTCAATACATCGGAGCACCATGTAGTTTGTACCTGTATGACAGGTAAATTATATTTATTGCTGGTTTAAAGCCTAACATGTAATATTGAATGTAATATATTGCGGATATTCATAAATGCAGTTTAAATTTTGCAAGTTTCATCTACCTTTTTATTGCTATACTAACTTCGCCCCGTGGTTTTACCCGCGTAAGTCACGATCCTGTAGCAATATCGAGATAAAAAGTATTTTATATCCTAATGCAGATCATTGTCTACCCATATGCCAAATTTCATCCAAATCCATTCGGCCGTTTTAGCGTGAAAGCGTGACAAACAAACATACAAAAATCAAATCTATTCTCTTTATAACATTCGTTTAGATATATCGATGTGTGCGATTTACGAATAACGAGTGTTAATGTAATCAGAATTTATGCATTTTTATTTATTTATTATTTATTTATTTATCAACCTTACAACTATCATTACCGGCCTTCACCTAATGCGACAGTGTAGTTATCTTTATGTTGGATGATTATCTGTCCTCTGGTATTTTAAGATTAAATCATACTTGCTACTATATAATATAATATCCTACATGAAAGTCTGAGAGGATGGATGGATGGATGTTTGTTACTCTTACACGAATCAGTTCCAGAATCATGTACTGAATCCATGGTACCAGGTTGCGCGTCAATGTCCTTGCCACCATGTAGAGATGATATCCTATCCCGCTTCCAACTAATATTATAAACGCGAAAGTTTGTGCGGATGGACGGATGAATGTTTGTTACTCTTTCATGCAAAAACTACTGAACGGATTTGGATGAAATTTGGCACACAGATAGTTTATGACCATCCCGATATTCCTACGGGATCGAAACATATGCGGGTGAAACCGCGCGGTGCTGCTAGTAGATATATAAATAGGGATACAGACAACAACCTTTGGGCATGTTTAGCATCTAAAACCAGAACTGATTTCATTTGAGAAAAAAAATCCATCGAAATATTAATAGAATATCGATTGTGTTAACATTATTTAGTCTTTGACGGCAGGTTACGCGTGATGGGGGAGAATTTGAATCTGAAAGTACGCAGACGCATCGTGTGTAGCTATGTAGTATGACTAGTCTGGAATGTGTACTTGAAATTAATGGTAATGTAAACATTGCCTACTACTAAAGCGGAGTTTGTAACTACATGTGTTTTATACAAGGCGTAGTAGAATAAACGCAGTCCTGAAAGTAGTTTGCTTATAATGGACTACTGAATCGATTTTAGTAACTTTTAATACAGGAATTTTGTTAAAAATGATGTATTTTGCCACACTGGCGGCAGATTTAGCCAAAGAAAATTAAATCGTGTTTCAAGGCAATAAGATTCAACTTTAAATGCATAAAGTAATGCTAGAGTCAACAAGATTTTCTTAATAATAATACTTTTTTTTATTTATGTTTTTCAGGATGGGAAATCATCAAATGACCCCTCCCGCTCTGGGTGGAGCAGAAGGGAGTGTCAGACTCTTACTGACTAAAACCCACCCGTGTTCCTTCCTTAGCCCTTTATGTACCAGGGCAGCGGTAACCCTTTCGGACGATCCCGCTACTTCGGCAGGCTTCGGCCCTGTCGGGCCCCGTCAACTATGCTGACATCTCTTTGAGGCGCACGTGGAACACATACGCGCCGTCCTGCACGGGCCTGGTCCTGATCGGACGGAGAGCTACCCATTGCTCTCCGCCCGCAGGCCCGCGCCTACGGTGGCCGGGAGTCGTCACGCGGCTCCCGACGCCCGGAGCGTCTCCCTCGGCGGCTGAGGCGTGAGGATCTCTCCCTCGCCCATCCCGCCACCTCCTTCGCTAGCATGACTGCTTCGCAGAAGGAGGTGACCACCTCCCACTCCCTCTCGCCCCGCACCAGGGCTAGGCGCGAGAGGTCGCCGCCGCTGCCGATCGCCTCTACGAGGACACGGTGGTGCTCTGCCCAAGCGGGGCAGATCTCCACCGTATGCTCCACCGTGTCCTCTGGGCGATCCTCGCAGTGGTGACACCCGGGCGTCTCCTCCCGCCTGATTATGTGCAGGAACCTCCCGAAACATCCGTGTCCGGAGAGGACCTGCGTCAGGCGGTAGGTGAGAGCGCCGTGACGCCTCTCTAGCCACTCCTCAAAGAGGGGTCTTACCGCCGCTATCGTGGCGTGCCCTGCGCTGGGTTGCGATAGTCGCGCCTTCCATTCCGCCATGAGATCGCGCCGGAGGTCCGTCCGCTCCGCCGCGATTTGCCGCGGGTGCAGAGTTTCCCCCCGACGTAGTGCCTCCGCGCGCCAGTCATACAGGCGCGCGAGGACTATCGCCTCCAGATCCCATGGCGGCAGTCCGGCCTATGGCTACCACCTTTTGGGGCGCGTTCAGGTAGTGTGCGGCTCTCAGCCGCAGTGAACGCGCCTATACCGGGGCCCCATATAGGGCCATGGACCGCACGACCCCCGCGTAAAGCCTCCGGCAGGAGGCGTTTGGCCCCCTCAGGTTGGGCAGGAGCCGCTTTAAGGCGGCCCCGGCCCGTTCCAGTTTGGGGGCCAAACGTCGGAAATGCTCGACGACGTTCCACCGGCTGTCGAGGACGAGACCCAGGTATCTCATCGTTGTCTCAACGCCGATGTGAACCCCTCCTACCATCAGTTGGGATCCCGAAGGTGGCCCGTACCGGGGCCCATGAAAGGACATGGCCTCGGACTTGTGCAATGCCACCTCGAGACCCAACTGCCGGATCCTTTCCACGACTATCGCAACCCCGCGTGTCATCGCGTCGGCCGCCGCCTGATGCGACTTCCCCTGCGCCAGGACCAGCGTGTCGTCAGCGTAGCAAACTACACTGACACCATCAGGGAGGTCGGCCCGCAGCACCCAGTCGTAACCGATGTCCCACAGGAGCGGCCCCAGAACCGATCCCTGTGGGACACCGCACGACATCTCTCGCCGGTTCCAATTCCCGTCGCGACCGGGGTAGATGACGGCAATTTTTTTTTTTTTTTTTTTAATAATAATACCTACTTAGTTTAAAAAAAAATTGTTGGTTATTGTATTATGCTTTTAACTCAATACATATTGAATAAGTCATTTAAAAAAATATAAAAGAAACCTTTACGTCTTAAGGCGCGGTATGAAGCAATTTTTTATGACACTGACGAACGAACGACAATAGCGCATCGCGGCAACAAATAAGGTTCAAAATAGCGATGCGTTTGATGTTAGTTGAAGCGAATGGCCACTAAAAGAAAAGTAATTTTGCAGATTTAATTAAATCTATACTAATAATCATCATCATTTCAGCCGAAAGACGTCCACTGCTGGACATAGGCCTCCCCCAAACACCTCCACTTCAACCAGGTCTGTGCTTCTCGCACAATACCAATAATACAACAATAAACTAATAATACTACTACAATATACAGGGTGGCAGGGACATCGACGTGCAATCTGTTTCCATGGATTCAGCACATGATTCTAAACACCCTCACGTCGATAGATTTCACCGGTTATTAAAAAAAAGTTAGCTGTTCTATACATTTTGACCGCGTAGGTATTGCATTTTCCTATGAAACAGAAGATTTTTTTTTGTTAACCGACAGAAAATTTCTACACTAGGGGGTCTAAAATTATGTGCTTGTTTCATGGTTACAGATTGCGCGTCGATGTCCCTGCCATCCTGTATACTAATAATATACCTGAAGAGTTTGTTTTTTTGAACGCGCTAATCTCTAGAACTAGCAGTCGAATTAGAAAAAAATCTTTTTGCATTAGCCCAACACTCGAGGAAGGCAAACATCACGCTAGGACCCTTAAGAGCCGAACAAAACAAAAAAGTCAGAAGAAACGCGAAGCAAAAACGAAATAGATAATAGCGCGGGCAGGCGATGCGATGCAATGGGGTGGACAATCCTACTAATATTATAAACGTGAAAGTTTGTATGGATGGATGGACGGATGGATGGATGGATGTTTGTTACTCTTTCACGCAAAAACGATTGGATGAAATTTGGCACACAGATGGTTTATAACCAGAATTAACATATAGGATACTTTTTATCTCGATATTCCCACGGGATCCAAACTTATGCGGGTGAAACCGCGGGGCGAAGCTAGTAGAGCATAAATAAGGAAAGCATGCTATAAGATAAAATTTAGTTTGAAAAAATAACATAATCAACACGTACTCATATGGAATACAATCTCCTTGCGCTTGAAGTCTTAAGACTTTTTAATACTCCTATGAAGGATACATTATTTAACTTAATACGTTGTATATAAATTGAATCAGTCTTCTATGTCCTTAGAATTGTTTGCAAGCGGTTGTTACTCTGTACTACATATAATTCCGGGAAACTCCAGGCAAGCTCAGTTATTGGTAGCTTACAATTTCCCAGCAAACTTAACTGAAGGTAACTGGAATCTGGCAGTTTGCAGTTGTACACTTAGTTTGCTCCTAATACATATACTTGAAATAGAAAAGTTTGCACGAATGTGTACCTGTGTTGAGGGTTTGGTGATTACAACTTGCGAGGTTGTTAAATTCTGTTTGTTTTATTATAATTGCTATGATACAATAATGGCTCATTTTAGGCGAGGGAGTGGGCTGTACCACGCGGGTCCAGTGCGGGTTGGTGGATGTCACATGTGTTCGATTTTTTGGTTCTAGGACATGCCGGTTTCCTCACGATGTTGTTTTGAGAGCAGTGGTGGTGAAATAATTTACACAGAGTAAAGCGCCTGTGTAGGTGCGAACCCATAACCTACAACTCGTAAGTCTGCTCCAGTTTGAGTTACATAACATTAGTCGAAAATTGTGAGTTTTCCATGAAACAAAAAACTTTGATTTTTCTACAATAATGCATCACTATCATCAACTTCCTGCCCTTGTCCCGTATGTCGGCGCAACTCGTTTTCTTCTCCCATCCTCCCATGTCAAAATTCACGCTATGATTCACTCCTATCCCTTTCATATCATTCCTTACAAAATCCATCTATCTTTTCTTTGGCCTTCCTCTCTCTCTCCATCCATCAAAATTATATAAATCACTCTTCTAATCACATGCGTTGCCCCCCTTCTCAGCATATATATGGCCAAACCAAGTTAAACGATTTCCTTTCAACTTTTCTGTCATTAGCACCACTTTCTTTCTATTTTTCTTTCTTTCCTACAAGAATGCATACAACGAAAAATCATGCTATCAGAATCATGCTTAGCACAATATATATAGTGAAAGGCTAGACGAGCCCTCCAAGGTACCGGCAGGAGTAATCAAACTACGGTTTATCTCGTAATGTTCAATAATTAGCATAATAATCAGCCTATAACGTTCCCACTGTTGGGACACAGGCCTCCTTTCTCTGTGAGAGAGAATGGGCCGTGATCCACCATTCACATGTCTTCGAAGTTTTGGTCCTAGGACATGCCAGTTTCCTCACGATGTTTTCCTTCACCGTTTTTTGAGAGCAATGGTGATGAAATAAACGTAATTACGTAACGTTCAATAATTATTCCTATAAAATATATTACGTATTTTACATCTTCATACTTTTTCTTATAAGCCCAATCTCTTCTAAACTGAAATCTTTATGTTGGTGTCGTCTTTTATACCAATCACTTATTAACAAACTCGCGAAGGTTGCACGTTAGCACGGTAGTCACGATAGTCTCTACAGTACCTACGTGATTTTATATATTACGAGTATGTCATCTATCTTCACCCACTTCAGAGAACTATTGTGTGTTTTTGTGTGTGTGTGTTGTTTGTTGTTGTGCTTTCACGCTAAAACGGTTTAACGGATTTCGATGAAATTTTGCACATGGCCATGACCTGGATTAAGACATAACCGTTATCCCGTAGAAAGGCTTTCTGGGAACACCTGGCTTGTATACAAAGCTATAAGATGACTCTCGACTTCATGGGCAGAAAGTTTCTGCCCATGAAGTATGTGCTATATATTCCAGTTCTGTATATCCATTACTCTAACGTGGTTGATTCCCATTACAAATACCACCTTTGTTTGTGTCCGTCCAATTTTAAATAAATAGCTAAAGTAATGTTAGTGTGCAATCAAATATTCACTGTTTATGTGTGAAATCGGATATTTATGGAAGTACCGACCTGTTTTCCACTGATTCAACTACACACGCATAAAGTATCGTACATCGTCCATACTTATCCATAGTTCTCTTGTTACTGACGTTTCACCCCACTAGACATAGACCGAAGCGATGTATCGCATCACTATCTATGAAATGTTGAACGGCTTCATATACTCCAAACGCCACTTTCATATAATCGTTTAATTTTGAACAAATTGCCATCATCCAACAATAAGAACCGACATCTTTATGATGAAAAACAGCCCTCGCATAATATTTGCAGGCATTCCACGCTTTATTTTACTAACACTCGTATATATAGGCATGAAAACGTGTGCCGTTAGCGAATTTATATTAGT
Source organism: Apamea epomidion (assembly GCA_947507525.1). Lineage (NCBI taxonomy): Eukaryota > Metazoa > Arthropoda > Insecta > Lepidoptera > Noctuidae > Apamea > Apamea epomidion. Next base: position 7,298,933 of record OX382234.1, read on the forward strand.
TGAACGCACTTGTGCACGGTGAATGCGTGCAAACGCGTTTAACAATGCAAATTTATTCTAGTTACCGGATTAACGGTTCATCATAGAGGCACTTGTGGTAATTATGTGAACAGGCCGCGGTATCCTCGCGAATATTCGATGTATCATTCGCTGGGATTAACTGGTGCTGATTAATAAAGCGGCTGGTTTTCAAATTGAGGTGTTTCGTTTTCCTAATTTAGGTTTTGTTTTGATGTACCTACATATTTATTATCAGTTTTTTAAGACTACTTTGTAAGAGACAACTAAAGGATTAAATTCTTTAGTTGTCTCTTACATAATAGTCTCAAAGTAGTCATTGTGAATTGTAGGTCGTGGGTTTGAGCCAGGTAGGCTCTTTACTTTATGTAAATTATTTCATCACCACTGCTCTCAAAACGGCGAAGGAAAACATCATGTCCTAGAACAAAAAAATCGAAGACATGTGACATCTACAAACGCGCACTGGGCCCGCGTGGTGGGTTACGGCCCACTCACCGAAATAAAGCTTGTTTCACGGCACTGGGAACATTATAGAGAGTAGACCTGGGCCCTAGCAGTCAGAATATAATAGGCTGAATATGTAACTAAAGCTTATGTTGCAAAGATGCATGGTTACTTTATTACAGAGTCAGAGCCAAAAGAAACATGGTGACGTCTGATTAGAAAAACTACAATACTGTAGTCAATAGAAATATATAGCTTAAAGACTGGTCAAGACACCACTACTATTAAAAAAAAACATTTAAAGGCAATAGATATAGTGGAGAGAATTATATAGGTAACATTTAAACAAAACCTAATGAAATATCAACCAATCTACAGCAATAAAGCTGCTTAAAAGATAGTATATTGTCATAGGATTGGCGGACGTTGTGGAGTTACAGAGCTACCTAATTAAATTGTGCATGTAAAGTTAAGTTCTCAACTGTGCCCGCGTTTGTCATCATACGCCAGACTAAGTACCACTGTTCACTGGGAAGCTGTAGAAATGTGTAGAAAAAAACATTATATGCTACGTTATAACGTGGACAATTGCGTCATGTGGTACTTTAGTTACCCTGTGTTTTAGTTGAAAGCATAATGGCGCACAATTTTTGCTATCTCGTATTATGTGTGAGCTGCATCTAATTTTTGTGAAGGCTTTTTTTTTGTAGGAGTTTATTGTGGTAGTTTTACGTGGGGAGATGGATAAATAGTACATTATGATACGTGCATTAATAGACTACTTCAGTCACACGTATCGTATACTATTTTATAGCTCGTGTGACCTTCACCCGCACTTGAGTCACGTAGTCCATTTTTCTGTGTAAAAATGGACTACGTAAGTCACAGAACAGCGTGACTTCAGTGCGAGTTTAGGTCACACAGTGCTATAAAACAAAGTTGACGTTCAACATATAAAATGTTTGTTTCTGACGCTTTTACATGTCCAATTTTCGGTCAATATTTTAAAACTAGATGGCCGCATTTCCTAGTTGGCTGATCCCTGAGAAAAAATGCAGAAACAAACTCAGAGGTCATAATCTAAAGGCCAAATATATTATTAAGATATTTTATGAGTGCGAGTAACAGTGCAGGGCCAGTCTAACAATGCAAATACCTACCTTCTCTGCCAATCTACGTGGAATTCTTTTTTCCGGTCTTTTGCTCAAGCTTTAGGATTTCGAAGGGAACCTCTTTAATATACATAACATCATGATCACTAATGCTATCCATTACACCTAAATTCACCAAGGTAAACTCCGGGAGTAGGTATTCCTTCTAACACACGATTAATCTCGACCCGCAGACTACAACGATATTAAACTAAATATTTCCATCAATATGAACACACACGAAAGTTAAATGGCGGACGGCTTCATAACGGTCAAACATCCTAATAAACCGCGTACCATATATTGTAGTGTTGCCGCAAAAACATTTTCATTTTAGCATTTTATTGAGCTTGTTGTAACTGATTTACGTGCTGTCCGTTCCGGCCGTTTTTAACCTTTCCGAGAGCCGCATCATAAACGGTTTAGTGCCGGTTATGGAGCTCAAATTACGAAGAATGGAAGTATAGCTCCCTCATTGTCTGCCCTTTATGAAGGGTTCGAGTGTATAAAGGAATACAAGCGAAATAGCCCGTAATTCGAATAACATTTCTGTGACCTATAAAAACTTGGTGAGTGGCAAAATTGTTTTAGACTACGTATACACTGTGTACATTTACTGGACAGAATAAATGTGTTTCGTGATGTAAGTAACTTTTCTATCTTTTGTTGAGCAAAGGGTAAAGGCTTCCTTTCTGCCGCTCTTGAAGTTTGTACGAGCTAAAGGGAGGTCACAATCACAATAGATTTGTATCTAAAAGTCTCGGCCTTACGTTGTGTCAATTTTTACGAATCTTTTTTGTAATTACAATGTCGGAACTAGGCTGAGCATGTGAGTGATTCACATGCCATGTGCAAAAGAAATTAATCAGGAGTATCGTAAGAAAGGCCAGTTAATCGCGTCCGACATCGGCAACAATAAAATGGAGACGTCCTAAATTGCGCGCTACTTGAATGCGTTAATAAAAATCGTGGGGGGTCGAAATTAAGGCTCCTATACGAAGCATCGTCATTAGGGCCGAAATAGGGTTGTATCCTGGTGGTTGTAATAAGTCATGTCTGCCGCAGGACCCCCGCCGCCCCCGCCCCGCGCCCCCCGCCCGCCCCGGACGATCCCGGACCATTTCTCGCCCTACCCTGAAGATTATCGCGCACTAAGTATGATCAATAGTCAATTTAACGGGCAAGTGGCTAAAACTGGTCAGATTAATCAGTGACGAAGCAAGACTTTTAGTCAGTTGTCATTAATTAGTGCTGTGCCTAATGACATGTTAGTAACATTACGTGTTTTCGCTTTGATTCTATTTTGATTGAGCGTGTTTCCGAAATTGCGTAGTTTTTCTAACATGTCTGTGCGAGATTACATTCTCAAAGGCGATGATTATCGGCATTGGTATAAGTCAAACTTTTTGCAGGCTCACTCACTATTTCAAATAAAAACCAGAGCGCAGTGTGGCTCGCAATAATTTTGGCACGCATTTTATCAAAACAAAATTCCATGTAAATTCGTCGCGCACACAAATCCTAAGCGTAAGCTTGGGGCACTTCCCTGGGTCCCCGGTATCAGTTCAGTCCATAAAATACCATCCCCGCCCCCCTCGCGCCCCCCTGCCGCATCCTCGGTGGCTCTTCCGCCCGCTTCCGCTCTCTCCCTCGGAACATAAGCTGTGCCATTTTTTAAAATGCGTGCTTCGGACCTAGTAGTTCTATGTTATATCGGCGTTTTGAACTTACTTTTATTTTCTTCATGTAGCTCTTTTTGTTCAGTGATAGCGAACGGTGCAGTTATTCAAAGTCTGTCAGGTGCAAACGATCAGTTTATTTCCTTGATGGAGCATTGTTGTGAGTTATTGGTATAGAGAGGATGGGGGGGATATTTCGGGGCGCAGGTAATTTTAAATACTAAGGGTAATTTTTCTTGATGTTGTTACAGGTATTGCGTCAAAGTCAAAGCATTTATTTTAAGCTAGCTGTTGCCCGCGATTTCGTTTGCGATCCAGGATGAAAAGTAGCCTATGTCCTCCTCCAGATCATGGTCTACTCACGTGTCAAATTTCATCCAACTCCGTTCGGCAGTTTTAGCGTAAAAGCGTAATTCTTAAATTTTCTAATTTTCTACGCAATTTTCTTAAAAAAAAAATCCGTAGGAACCTTCTACAAAGTATTGGAAAACTTAAAAAAAAAGATCGATGAAATCGGTAAAGTCGTTCTCAAGTTATGGCGTGACCAAGGGAAATAGGGATTCATTTTTATATATATAGATAGATAGGCACATAAAAGGCACCTTTGAATGTTAAAATTTACAATGAAATATAATTTTTATATCATGTTTAGATATCAATACTCATCGCCTCTACAGAGTTTAACTAGCTTATTTAAAATAACCCTACATATGCGTCATATTATGTACATTTCCAAAACTCAGAATTCACAATAAGCTCCACTCAAAACCTCACACGCAAAGTGCTAAACATTCCAATCAGGTGATGTTTCCCGATACATCTTACAAGCCAGATAAGCCGTTTCGAGCGCCACTAGAACCCTTGAAAGCACCTGTTATTAATTTGCTAACCGCCGTTAAACCAGGTATCTTCCTTATGCACTATCGTAACCGTTAATCCCTGTGGTGCTATTCTACACAATAGGTAGTGAGATAAGGCAATTGGGATGCTCGACGCGATTTTTATCTAAGGATTTTTTTGTTGGCCAAATTGTAATGCTTCTCCTGGTTCATCTACTCCTTGTTCACAAAAAGACAAAAAATCCTAATGCATATCTATGCATTAGGATTTTTTGTCTTTGAGTTTTTCGATTTTTTTTGCGATTAGGATTTTTTGACTGAGTATCTACTCAGACATAGAAAAACTATATATACTACATACATAGCATCATCAGCTTATAGCAGTCCACTGCTGGACATAGGCCTCTCCTATTGCACGCCATTCAACTCGATTTTCGCCAACTCTCATCCAGCTGCAACCAGCCGTCCATACATACATACATAGTATATACACACATATATATACTGAATAAAATTCTATATGAAAAACGAATAATATACAAGGTGTCGTTTTGCATCCTCGTCAAACTCAAGGAGCTAACTATGCTACTGATTCTCGGCACGAATCAATAATAAAATAAGTAGGTTTTTTTTTTTCAAATTTTCGGAAATCGGCATGTGTGGGACACGCATTTTAAAAAGCGGTTGTGTGAGACCGCACTGTAACTGCCCTTTTAGACACACATAAAAACGCGGCCGCTTATACGATACCATAACGCGATTCTGTTTTTTGAAAGTGGTGTATTCTGAAATACTGTCAAACTTAAATAACTAAAAAAACAAGTATGATTAATTATTTACCAGGGATCGTAATTTTATTTGATTATTTATGTCTTTCATAACAGCCTCCTGAAATTTGACGAGGATCCAAAACAACAGCTTGTATGTTTTTGATATATGTAGAATTTAATTCAGTGTGGGGGTTACAGGCGTTAAAGGAGAAGGTCATGTTAATAGTTAAGCTACTGCATGAGAAATCTGACCATTTTTCAATAGTCATATAACTTTTATCTGAAGAATAAACATGACATTCTCCCATATTTTCTATAAACAAGTTGGCAAATTGAAAAGTTTATTGTTCAGTAAGAGTTATCTGACTATTGAAAAATCACCTCGTACTTTGTTACGATAATATAGAGAGCACGTTGTATTTTATTATGCGCACTCCTCGCGACCCGACGCTAGTGTGCGTCCCACACGATGCCTATAATGTTAGCGTGGCCCTGGTTATTAGTGAGGTAAACCCTTCCTTGACCTTATAGCGAGACGCACAATTTTCAAAGTAACGTTATGAGGTCATGACTGAATTCCGGATTGGAGAAAAGTGTTGTTGATTATTTCTTGTCAAACATGTAGTTAGACATTGATTTGTTTGGTACTATACGTCATAAGGTATACCTATTCATACACAAAATATCTAAAGATACCATTGTACTCATTACGAGGAACATTTACTACAGGACAAAACGTGAAATCGCAAAAAAAGTTGGCTGTTCCATACATTTTGACGAGTTATACGAACATAAATTTAGGGACCAGCTGATTTTTTTTTCGCGATTTCAGGTTTAGTTCTTAGTAAAAATTGTTCGTAATGATGAATACAATGACCCCTTAAGAGATATCGTGTATGAATATATAGACCTTATATGTATATGTGGTCAGTACTATCATCGATTATTAAAGAGACCGTCATCTTAGGTGAATGCTTCTTAAAGTTTGACCAAGTCTATTATACCTTTCAAGCTGACTTTGTCAAATGTGATGTCTAGCTACTGATTGTAGCTAGACATCACATTTGACAAACGATGTAATTGAATAATACTTAACTTGCAAAAACAGTTGGTTTCAATATCAAGCGATTTAAAAACGCATAACTACGTAATACCCACACGCAAACCAAAATAAGTGATAACCCGAATCTCAGTACATCTAAACCAACACATTTGCGGTACTCTACATCGTGTTTACAACTAAAATGTGTACGTGGTGTAGTTTTTGCGAGAGCTTAGTCGTGACGGGCGACCACTCAAACCGCTCCGCTGCCGCCAAGTGTGGCAATTAAAACTTGCGAATGTCAAGTGTGGTGTTGCCAGACCGGGCTTTATTATTTTTTTATTTTATGGCAACAAATAAAGGTGGGTGTGGTATCTTAGTATTAGATGGAGGTTGATGGTTGTTAGTCAGTTGAATATCGTTTGATACGCGATATTTCTGTTTATTTCTGTTACGTAGCGATATTAAAACAGCGTGTAGAAAGAAGTATTCGAAAATGTAATAGAATCAAAACTATTAATGGATGGATTGGAAAGCAATATGGATTTAGTCCGAATATAGGTCGAACCTGACTTACAGTTTCAAATTGAGTAGTTCTAAAATAGATAAAGCCGCAAAACATTTTTCACAATTTACTTTATTGACAAAATAACGCTACAGTAAATAGATACCTCTTGTCGAAAGGCAGAACCAAGGATACGTTATTTAATTATGTTTATGCTAATAGGTCCCAGTAAACACCGCCTAGCTTTTAAACTCAGTCGCACAAACAATTTAAACATTTCGTTCCCAAAATAGGGTTCGAATTTGTGAACAGCCTACAACAAATCAACCCAACAATCTTGACATAGTCATAATAATACGTAGAAAACAACCTTCAAACATGTATATAACGTTTTTATGTTCCTAGTAAAATTCCCATTCACGTTAACTTCACGTCCAAAAGATTGGTGCGTAACGCTAGCATTTCGGTACTCGACGACACACAGTCGATTCATTTCATAACGAGCGAGCATGAATCCCCAATGTGCCAACAACATATAGAAACGCCTACAAAAAATCGTGTAACAGTTACGAAAGGCTCATTGTGGACCATCAAGTTGGTCATTAACGATTTCATAAAAGGCTTAGAGGGCTCGCTTTCCTTTTCTCGTGTCATATTTTTCATGGGCTCGACCATTTCCGAAGTGCTTATGGGCTATGGCGCGCACCGCAGGTAAATGCGTCGTGGGTGCCGCGAATCGATTCGCCTCGTCCCCAACATGTGCTCGTCTACCTCCACATTTATGTTTTTATTCACCCAAAATCTTGTTATTTTTATTCTTATACACAATAACTTTAACCTCTTAAGTATACTTGTGGACTGTGTTCGCGAAATTGTAGGTAGGTACTCATTATTTTTCTTGTGAAGTCAAGTTTTGTATTTTAAGAAAAGTAGATATGAGTTTGTATTATTTGTTCGATGACCTCGTATGAGGACACTTCTTGAAGGCTGTCGGTAATTGTGCTGTCTTTACGGATATTCTGTTTGACCTCCGTATTACCAGTCATTAGAGTCGATTTTAAACGTCATGTTACTTTAAACTGGTTTCATTACGTATAATTTACTGCTGTTTTCTGTTTGTTACATTTGAAAGTTATTGTAGGAAACGTCTGTTTCAAAATGCAAACGTAACTAGGTACCTTTATTTTTATAATTTAATCCCACTGTTCTTTTACAATATTTAACACAACTAACTGTTACACCGTCTTAAAATAGTAATAATAATATGTACAAGTATATAAAAAAGTGGGGAAATAATCAAAGAGCATCAAAAAATTCATCCGTATCACTGTAAATAGGAAGCGTGCCCAAACGGCTGGCAGCATTGCCACGTTGTATGGCAATGCTGATTCTTTGGCCAAAGTTTTAATACATCTATCGCATGAAACTGCAATATTGATACGTTTTCCAAAAGTTCTGAAGTGGTAATCAATCTGAATTAAGAGGGTGTAAATTTATTTAATATATCAAGAAGTCAAAAACCACATTAATAATTTAAATACTCTTGATTATTTTATCTGTCAGAGAAATATAAGTAGATTTATTGAGATTAAAATAATGTGATAATTATATAATGAGCTCCTGCAACCAGAATAATGATGTACTTTGTGTAAACTTTAATTTTCCTGTAGTTTCATTACGACGTATTCACTATAAAATAAATGGGTGCGTTCAGTAATACAGGTTTTGCAAACCACATAATTGGTTTACTCAACCACTGGAGTCGGGAGTATCAAGAATAATCAAACCTACGTGAATAAACTAATATATAATTTTATAATTATTTATTAGAATCTGGGCTAAGGTTAGGGGCTTGTAGGCTTAACCTGATCGATCGAATTGTGTGGCTGTTATTACTTAATAACAGCCACACAATTCGATCGATCAGGTTAAGCTACGTTTGCCGCGTTTGGTCCGTGGATGGTGACCATCTTTAGATATCAAGACCCCTCCGTGCCTCGGAAAGCACGTTAAGCCGTTGGACCAGGCTGTCAATTGTGGATCTTTGGCAGTCGTTACGGATCGTCAGAAGAACGCAAGTCTGACAACTGGGTTATCGAGGTCAGATAGGCAGTCGCTTCACGTAAAATATTGGTATTCGGCTGCATCCGTTTAGACTGAATAGTTGGGAAAAGGCAGATGATGAATTATCTATTAGACTCGAAGGCGTTTCTTTAGACTGAACTGCATAGGTATTAGGATAACATAATTCATGGCAATCTGATAGTTTAACTGTGTTGTTTGGGTGTTGAAAAGATATTGAAATCTGTAGATGAAAAAGATGATGCAAGTAACATAACTAAAATTTTCGAATAAATGACCCATAGACTGTAGAGGCAATAAGTTTTTTTTCTTGCAGGCAATAATAGTATCGACCTCAAACATAATATATAAAATTGAAACGTTGTTCGATAAAAAACCAATCAATGTTCAGCATTAAGATTTTCTCAAAAAAGTATTGTTCAGAAAGTTCGACATTGTTATTTTTAGTTTAACAAAAAGTAACCTCTAAGGATTTCCAAGTCAAACTTGGGTCATAGAGGTCACCTTATAAAATAAATTTAATCTGATTACGCAATATTCGTGTCGGCTTTAGAAAGTTCAATTGTTTTTACACAAACTAAGAATTAAGATATTGAGCTGGTCACGGAAACTGATATGTGCGGCTTTAAGCTCAGGGAAGGTTAATTAATTTAATAACCTGCATAAAATATTTTTCGAAAAGTCTTTTAATTCCATACTACTAAGGGCCGGTTTTTTGAAACTCAACCAATTGTTGAAAATAGTAACTAATGGTTAAATGATTGCAAAATGTGTTTTTTGATCGATTTTTAGTTTATCTAATGATATAATATCATTGCTAATGGTCAAATAATTAACTATTAGTTAAAAAAATAACGATTAGTGACCATTAGATAAACTAACAATTGATCAAAAAATACATTTTACAAAAAAATAAAATACCATTCGTTACTATTTTCAGCCCTTGGGCCAATTTTTGATCCGTTGTTAAACTCAACCAATTGTTAAAAATAGTAACTAATGGTAAAATTTTTGCAAAATGTGTTTTTTGATCGATTTTTAGTTTACCTAATGGATATTTTTTTAACTAATAGTTAATTATTTTGCCATTGACGACGTACAACGATCAATGCGGTATCTAAAATTACACTTAACACTGCAAACTTGTTACGTGTAAAAGTATTTTTGCTTCGGGTTTAAAAATGACAAATACTTACACCCGCAGTAACTCACGCTGCAAGCAACTAATACTTTTTCTTCCACGTCTACCCCAGAGTGTAAACTAAATCTTATTCAAAACAAGAAAATAAGCACTAAGCAATCTCTTTTCTTCATCACAACTACTTTACGAACAATCAAGAGAAAATTGCAACAATTTATATCACCACAAGAAGACTTACAGCAAATAACAACTATAGTACCTGTAATTGCCAGTGTAAAATATGGTAATAAAGTAACATTAAACTTGTATTCCTTCGAAGAGTTGAGCAGGGGTATTAATGTAGACTCATAATGTGCACTCACATTTGACGAGCTAATTCTTACCCAAATAATATTGATCTTGTATCACCCGCACAGGGATAAAGTGGCTACGTATATACAGGCATACACTACCTTAATTGCGTAATTTTTATCTAACACAAATTAATTTTATTTATATATTTAAGTATGCATACACACGTCACGTTGCAGTATAAAACTGATTTATCAGTGACATCCGTCACCTCACACATCAGGTCCATTTGAAAACCAGCGTCAGGCACTAGTTGTCTGGCATTTTTGGTGAACTGGGCCTTTTTGGCGCAGCCGTGAGGCACACTTTCCTTCTAATTCTTACATCAGACTTCACACTTTTTATTTAATCTTTTTTTTAAATTTTATTGTTTGTTTTATCTTATGTATGTATCTGGTGTATTGTGTGTCTTTTAGTTTGTGTTAAATAAATGTCTTTTGAAAGAAAAGACATTTTTTTATTTTCTTTCTTAATATCACAATATCAATCGCAATCTGAAACATTTTGAAGGATTTTGCTAATCCATTGATTCGTATGTTCGAAAAAAAAACGTTCTCATCAACGTAAATAAGGCAATGAATGTGGTTGAACTGTCAAAATGAAAGCCATTGCTACCGGACTGATAGGGTGTTACGCAATTACCCCGCAGGTTTCCTTGACGGGTTCGATGTTTACGTGATATTGTAAAAATAATTTATCAGCCTTTTTTTAGCATCCTCTTGAAGAGAGGAGTCCTGTGTCCCAGCAGTGGGAACAATATAGGCTAATTATGATGATGATTATTTAGCCAGTCATGTCTAACTTCAATGTAATACTCGTACGCTATTGCTACCCACCGACTACAAATCCAGACTCCAGGTTTGCACCTGTAATTGACAGAATAAAATATGATAATATTCAAAAGTGCGGGTTTACTGAGATCTCGGCTTGTGGAGCAGTTGAATCAATTGCCGCCTCGTGGCTAACGGGCCACGAAAGGCGATAAGCTTAACTTACGACGTCTTTTGTATTCAACTGTACCTTTATTTTGATCTTGGGATTTTAGATTTTTGAATGCATGTGCTTATGTAGGTAGATTTAATGTTTTATACAATTGAACATAGTTCGAACATAAGCGAAGTAGATTTTGACTACTAACTAAAAATTTTGATACTATTGTATTATTTAAGGAGTAGTGGTGGCCCAGTGGCAATGGTCGCGACTTACGATTAGTGTACATCGTAGGTTCAAACCCAGATAGGTGCTTTACTTTGTGTTAATTATTTCATCATCACTGCTCTCAAAACGGTGAAAAAACATCGTAAGGAAACCGGCATGACCTAGAACCAAAAATTTGAAGATATATGACATCCACCAACACGCGTTGGGGCCCCTCTTACAGAGAGGAGGCTTGTGTCCGTGTCCCTTTATGCTTATTGTATTATTTGAATAAATTACTTTAAATTGAAAATATGAAGTTCCATGACAATTTATTTTTATTTTAAACGTTGCCCCACACTAGGAATTTCTCCTGTATCGTGGGTGCGTTTACAAACATTTGAACTCACATACACAAACAGCAAATTTGATTTCTCGACTTTCTTGAAAGCGTAACTTAACGATAGAAATGATCGATTAAACCTGTCACCTCCTTATTTTTTATTCACTGTCCCTTATCATAGCCTTTCTCAATAGTACCAACGTCATGTTTGCTTCCCATTCTATACCCCAGTCCTGCTAAATATAAACTGTTCAAAATTATACTTGAAGCAACTTTCTCCATGTATTCCACGAGGTTTTCCGATAGTAATTTGAATAATATTATGTAATATTGTTCGTTATCGATCACGCAACCGGGTACCCTTCTGATGCAGTCAGCTATGAAGGTACCGTACATATACTAGTCACGGAAACCAATGACATATTCGTTTCAATGTTAGTAGGAATTCACAAATTATGATCAGTTGTAATAAGTGATAACGCTATGAAAAGAACGTACCGATTTATACTTGAAAGTATGTAAAATCGATGTAGATTTATAAATACAAATCTGTAAACAATATTGATAGTTTGAAAGCTTATTTCTTTTATTTTGTTTTTTTATCTGCTTCTGAAACCTGAAATCACAATGTCTAAGACTAAGGAGGAGACAATATACAGTTGTATACTGAACTTCCTGAAAACAAAATTGTCACAGGTGACAAAATACCAACGCTTGCTGGTTTTCTTGAGTTGACAAAATGATTGGACGCAAATTCTTGACCTACAAAAGTTTGTGATATGTAGGATAAAAACTGTTTGCATAAACTAACTACAAATCTAACAACAGAATCCCAGTATAACGGCTTCTCTAGCAGCCGGTTATCAAGTCCGCATTAGAGCATAGTATTTCATTTCACAGCTTTTATAACTATTCACCATAATGCGTGTAAAGCCAACCTTTCGGAGGGCACGAGGTATCGGCAGGAAGTCCCTCCGGCCACGGGGTCATTAGCCAAAAAATAAACGATCACACTTTGGGTAATGGTGAAAATTTTTGCTTATTTTACGCCATTTTTTTGAGTTTAGCTTATTTTTGGAAGTTGGGTTTTGATGCTTAAATGTGCCTTTATGAGTGTGCAGTTTTTTTTTTTTTTCGTACTCGTTTGTTTTTCTGAATAATTTATTTAGTAAACATTTAAACAATAATGTTTCACAACGTGCTTGGCAGGGAGGAACGCTGACACCTGAGATACAGGACACATTCTAGTTTAGGTGACAGGAATTTCACAAAGTCGAGCATGTACTTAGTCTAATTATTATAAGGATCTAAATTACTGAATTAATTCATTGTTGACCCTTTTTCTCTCCTTATGTATTAGGCTTATGAAAATAAATATTATCATTATTATTTATTACAACAAATAGCCATTAAAACTAAATTATCATAAAATTATAATAATTTGATACCTAGAACACTAGAGATAAAATAGGTACCTAAAAGAACATGTTCGAATAACCTTCGAACTTCTTCTATTTCATTTTCTTCTTCTATTTTATTTACATTTACCTATTTATTTTTATGTGGTGACCACACCACATCAAAAATAAATAGTCAACATTGTAAGATGTTTTCTTAAAAATAAATAGTGAACATTGTAAGATGTTTTCTTAAAAATACCCCCCATGCCTCTTGCTCCAAACAAACTAAGGAACATTGTTATAACAAACTACATTCTCCATTTTCTCCATTGGAACGCGAAGATAAAAGCTTACTGATTCATTTTTCTCGGTTCCTATCAGCAAACACACAGACATAATTATTACATTTTCTATTTATAGAAGTATGTTTTGTTTCTTTTCCATACAAATTTGTTGTACCTACAACAAGGCTCAAGAAAATAGGTGGCTCCTTCAGATGCCAATGTATACGCTTTTATAATAAAGTCTCAAGCCCCATTCAAGATCTAAGCCTTAATAAATTCAAATCATTCATTAAACGTAAGTTGTGCCAGAAAGCTTTTTATACCGTTAAGACTTATATCGAGGACAAAAAGGCTTGGGATTGAGCTGCTTCCAATTTTTTACATATTGAATGTTTTTATTTTTTTTCTCTGTTTTGTTGTTGTTTTTTTTTTATATACACTTTGACATTAATTAATTTTATATATACTGTAACATTTGCTTACTTTGTAAAGTATACTAATAATTTAATTATTGTGAATGTGAAGACCATGTGGGTAATTTTATTTATATTATTTTTCTCTCTGTTCTCTTAGTTTTTGTCATGGTCTGGCAGTTTGAGTAATTAATGTGGCCTACCCAAATGTCCTTTCTTTGGTATTGTTCATCGAATCGTTGAGCTCCTTAAGTTTTGAGGTGAGCTACACGATTTCTGACAAATGCGTGCACTGACTGGACTGATCTGTGTGGTTCTTTCCTCAAAAGACCATCTCAGACATCGACCTACATGGTCTTCATATGATCTGACCAAAATTATGTCTGGACTTTAAAAGAGACTGTGACCTCTGAGTTTGTTTCGGCCTTTCTTCTCAGACTAGTCAGATAGGAAACGCCGACCTCATCTAGCTTTAAAATATGATTGAAGTGTTTGTACAAACCTACTTACGAAAATAAAATCATTTATCATACAAAACAATATTGTTATTTTATGTGCGTGCTTTATTTTTGTCTGTAAAGGTATCTTAAACGGTATCGGTAACCTTCAACGACAAGTTTACTCAGTACCCACTCACATACTGTACTCAGTACCTAATTTGTATTAACAAATTAGGTTACAAAATAGAATAGACTAAATTATTGCAACGGCTGATTTTTCAATCGACAGATAATTTTTATTCATGGAATAAAATTGACGTCTCACAGATTTTGTATGGAAGAACTGTCAAAAATTCAAAATTATTCCTCAGATAAAATTATCTGGCGTTGGAAAAATCAGCCCTTACTTACATTTGTAACTTAACAGGGCCGAGATAAGTGACAATCGCTTTCAAAGCGTTTCGTATTTCTACAATGACTTCCAACTAGATTGGCATAAGCGTTTCGGTAGCTTATGTCAGTCCAATACATTTCCGACTATTTTTATCATCGCTATCACTTATAGAATGTCACATTACCGAGGCCTTCTGAGGGGCAATTCTCGTAATTTTAAGAACGTTCACAGTCTGATCTCAGTCAATATCTCTAATTTCCTTATATTTTTGACAAGTTTTTGACATTGATTGTCGTTGAGATGAGATTGCGACCAGATTTTGAACGTTTTTAATTACCATGACCTGAAGGTCAATTCTCGTAATGGTCTCGGTCTCGGTTGCATGTCTGGCTATGAGAACAATATTTAATGATTAATTCCCAACTCAAAAAAGATTCAATCGATATTTGAGAATTAAAAAAAAAAAATTATAAGGGAAAACAAACTGTAGTGTATTAAAACTAAACATAAATCACTTAAAAAATATACTACCCACTAGATTTTCCATAAAGAGGTACTATTTGTATGGAAAAGAAACATAATGAACTCCTGAAGTTCCCACTCTATGTCTTACAAACTTGCTTTCCAAATAGTTTTTTTGATGTCTCGCAGTAAAGAAAACGGTAAGTTTCAATTGTTATTGTTTTAGTTTTTGGCATCGCGTAGGTTATTCATGATCAGATATTATTGTGCAGCTTTTTGCCTTATGCAATATTCTTGCGTTATTTCTCTGTGTGTAGCATGTATTATTCAAATTAATTTTCTTTGGAAGTTAGGACGGCGACGTCTTTGGATTCGTAATAACGTGGAATCTTTTTGACGTTATGTAAATTTCACGGAATATAATTCACATGGTATAAATATGTTGTTAGGGATTTTGGTTGAAGAGCGAGAAAGAGCGTGAAATTTGTATAGATAAGAGTTTTATATAAATAATACATGTTGGTATATAAAATGTTTGTGAGTTTTGGTTACCGTGCCGCGATTGATCAAGGTCTTTTGGAATACATAAAGCTTAATAACTTCGCCGTATTTAGAAATTGAATAGGTAAGTGTTTCTTGTAACTGGGGAACCGTCTATGCTTTAAGATTATACGTACCTATTTTGCCATCGACCGCGATGTCTATCTTTAAAATTAGCCGTGATGTCTATCTTTAAATTTAGCCGCGATGTCTATCTTTTAATGTGCCACTACTGGGCAGAGGCCTCCCTTTCCGCACTCGTCTGTCCTCTGCCATTGCGGGCACTTCATTTCAGCCGAAAGACCTCCACTTCGACCGGTTCTGTGCTTCTCGCATCCAAGGGTTTCCTGCGGCTTTAACAAGGTCGTCGGTCTACCTTGTGGGAGGCCTTCCAACGCCGTAGCGTTGGAAGGCCTCCTCATACAGCGTGAATGCCCGCAAGACGTATCTTGCGGGCAAATTCACGCAGTATGAAATCATAAAAAAAATATTTTGCTTGCAGAGCTGATACCAATCATATAGGCAACTTAGCATAAGCATAAAGCATAATTCGTATATAATTTTCCCACTGCTGGGACATCGGCCTCCTCTTTGTGAGAGGGAGTGGGCCATAACCCACCCCGCGGGCACAGTCCAGGTTGGTGGATGTTACATGTCTTCGATTTTTTTCTTGGTTTTATGACATGCCAGTATCCTCCCGATGTTTTTCTTCACCTTTTTGAGACATATATATTGAAAACTTGCAGCTTCATAATTAGGCAATGTCTCTGTAATCCAAATAATATCTAATCAATATTATGTAAGTGCACTTCACGCTCCGCCATCAAACCATTCACTTACAGCACATTAAAAACAAACATGAAATGCTAATTTAACCTTACCTTTACCTGAACCTTGGATGACATAAAGAATGCCACTGATACCGCAATCAACGAGCCCAGCTGTTGGGCCCAAACTATGTAAAATGTCGAAGAAGAGTACCATTGCCACGAAAAGAACAATAACGCTAACCTCTTCTCGAGCTTCACTTATCAACGAGCATGGCAACATTTCAACATTAATTCCTCAGTTCCTCAAAGCATATTATGTAACACTAATCGTAAAAACCTCAATAGCACACGAAAGTATAAATACATTACTAAAACGAACTTAACAGATCATCAGTACCTGAATTAACCTGTATTATTAAACACCGTTAAATTTTGATCGTTTCAATCCTTAAAAGGGGTCATTATGAACAACTTTTACTACGGGACCAATCCGAAAATCTAGAAAAAAAAAAAATCAGGTCATCCATAGACTTATGTTCGCATAACTTGACATAATGTATGGATCAACTGATTATTTTTTTCACGATTTCAGGGTTGGTCCCGTAGTAAAAGTTGTTCATAATTATGAGTACAGTGACCCCTTTTAAGGATTGAAACGATCAAAATTTAACGGTATATATTTCGGTTCCGAAAATTCGGCTTCCTGACTCTCGTATGAATAAATATTGTTTTTAAAACCGTGCCCTGTTTTTGGTGGAGTTCAAGTTACAAAGTAGCGAGGCTATGTCCACGTTGGTACATATATCATTTTTATCGGTCGCACTCGGGCCGACCGTTTATTCATTGCTTACCTATTGCATACGAGGTTCAGTGACGACTGCTGCTACTATTTGTTCTCGTGGTTTTTGGAAAAGTTAATTTTTAAATAAAAAATCAGAGGCGAAAAATCGTATCTAATGGTAATCTGGTTAAATTAGCAACATAATAAATAAGATCGCTTTCCATCAGACGAGATCGTAGTCAAGATCATTTAGTATCCAAAAAATAGGCAAAAATTTACATATGGTATAGTTTTTGCCCTAATATATTCCTTAGAAGAAATGAATTGAATTGAACGTCGCTGTTGGCATTACCACTTAATAAAGGACAGTCTATTATAAAATAAACAAATATACATCAAAGCCCTCCTGAAAATACCTGTATGCTAAATACATTCACAAAATCACATAAAATACTAATATGCTACGCAGAATTGTGCTACGCTTTTCGTAGCAGGTGCTACGCGAGTTAAGTGAAAGTAATTAAGACTTAAATTTGAAGTCCAATAATTAAAGCACTTCCCGTTATACCCTATACTAAGTTTCCAGACTATATATACCAAGTTAGTATAATCCAACTTGGAACAAACCCGTATTAGTAACTCCTTACAACTTCGTAGCAAACCGCTACGCGGGCGTCGTAGCACACTGTTTCTTTCTCTTTGTAAACTAGCGGTCTTATTCGCTTGGATTTAGATTTTTAAATAAGTTTTAAGTATTGAACGTGCAGTATTAATTTTTCTTTCATTTGTCCCAGCAAATTATTTGATTTGTATTTACAGAATCTACAGTGGCTGCGTATAGTGGCTACGAAATTTACACTTTTTTGTAGTCAGAGGGGCAATTCTCGTAATTAAGAACGTGCACACTCCGATTTCAGTCTCAATCTGTCGAAAATACCTCTAGTTTCCCTACTTTTTGACAGGTTTTTGACATTGATCGTCGCTGAGATGAGATTGCGACTAGATTTTGAACGTTTTTAATTACGGGAATTAGCCTTCAGGTATTGGTGCATGATAGAATTTTTTATTTTAATAAAAAAGTAGCCCTACGCCAGGAATTTCTCCTGTATCGTGGGTGCGTTTACAAACATATAAACTCATATACACAAACAGCCAGACCCGGAACGACTACTTGCAGGTCATACAAATATTTGTTCCGTGCTGGAATCGAATCCGCGACACGCAGCGAAGCAGTCAATCGCTTAACCACTGCGCCAACCGTGTCGTCTTTTAATGAATATTAATTAGTTTATGTAATACGTCATTATTACAATAGTGTAAATACGTAATTAGTTTATGACTTCGTGTGTGTGTGTGTGTAATTTTAAAATAACTCAACTAACTTAGATTCTAAATGTCATGCCTGTGATGCTTTTTGCCTTATGACGTATCAAAAATGATAAAAAGTACCAAAAATCAGAAAGTCTACTCCCATACTCCAATACTGTAACAAATTATGTGGTACTCATTGTAAACTCACTCCGGAACCCCATTTAGACTCACAGTACGGTCTAACTGGGTACCAATCGCACGTTCAAGTGGGACCGTATTTCTTTTTTTTGAAAACGCCGTTTAGTCAACTATGTATTGAAGATGAATGTTTATCGGTTTAACATTCGTTCTGAAAAAGGTACCGCAGTGATTTATTGATAACTACTAACATCAGGGTTGTTGAGATATTGTGCTTTAACAAATTAGACCGTATTTCTTATCCCGACCGCAGGTTGAAATATCGTCGGTAGTTCGAAAGAGTTGAACGGATGAAATTACGTTCGATGGTTTTGTTTTAGTGTAAGAAATACACTATTTGAGTTATTGGCGGTATGAGAAATGATTTGGGAGATTTGCTTTTAATAAATTAGGCCTGAAGGTCAATTCCCGTGTCACGGCGCTCTCACCTACCGCCTGACGCAGGTCCTCTCCGGACATGGATGTTTCGGGAGGTTCCTGCACATAATCAGGCGGGAGGAGACGCCCGGGTGTCACCACTGCGAGGATCGCCCAGAGGACACGGGGGAGCATACGGTGGAGGTTTGCCCCGCTTGGGCAGAGCACCGCCGTGTCCTCGTAGAGGCGATCGGCAGCGGCGGCGACCTCTCGCGCCCGGCCCTGGTGCAAGCCATGGTCCGGGGCGAGAGGGAGTGGGAGGCGGTCACCTCTTTCTGCGAAGCAGTCATGCTAGCGAAGGAGGTGGCGGGATGGGCGAGGGAGAGATCCTCACGCCTCAGCCGCCGAGGGAGACGCTCCGGGCGTCGGGAGCCGCGTGACGACTCCCGGCCACCGTAGGCGCGGGCCTGCGGGCGGAGAGCAATGGGTAGCTCTCCGTCCGATCAGGACCAGGCCCGTGCCGGACGGCGCGTAAGTGTTCCACGTGCGCCTCAAAGAGATGTCAGCATAGATGACGGGGCCCGACAGGGCCGAAGCCTGCCGGCGTAGCGGGATCGTCCGAAAGGGTTACCGCTGCCCTGGTACATAAAGGGCTAAGGAAGGAACACGGGTGGGTTTTAGTCAGTAAGAGTCTGACACTCCCTTCTGCTCCACCCAGAGCGGGAGGGGTCATTTGATGATTTCCCATCCTGAAAAAAAAAAAAAAAAAAAAAGGTCAATTCCCGTAATTAAAAACGTTCAAAATCCAGTCGCAATCTCATCTCAGCGACAATCAATGTCAAAAACTTGTCAAAAATGTAGGGAGATTAGAGGTGTTTTTGACAGATTGAGACTGAGATCAGACTGTGATCGTTCTTAAAATGATTACCGGAATAGGCTAGTTTCCTAAAAAAATCTAAAAAAATATTGGACCCGTATTTTTTCTTTTGTCAATTATATAAAAAATGATGAAGATATCGCCCGTTAAAGTTCCGCGTGACGTCAATTGCCTTTTTTTTTTTTTTTTGTGGGAAATCATCAAATGACCTCTCCCGCTCTGGGCTGAGAGGAAAGGGCGTGTCAGACTTTTACTGACTAAAACCCACTCGTGTTCCTTCAGTTGCCTGTGCCAGGGGCCACGGTATCCCTTTCTAACAACCCGCGGCCCTGGCAGGCATCGGCCCTAGCGGACCCCGTTAGTTCGTGCTGACATCTCTTTAAGGTGCGCGTGGAACACAACGCGCCCTCGACCCGGCGAGCTGCCCATTGCTCGCCGCTCGCAAGCCCGTGCCTACGTTGGCCGGGAGGCTGTTGACTCCCGTCCAGGGAGTCTCCTGCGGCGACTAGGGGCGTGATGGCGTAGAGATGGCCTCTCCCTCACGCGCTCCGCCTCCTCCTTAGCGAGCATTACTGTTTCGCAGAAAGAGGTGACGGCCTCCCATGCACTCTCGCTCCGTACCATGGGCTGGACCAGGGCCAGACTCGAGAGATCGCCGCCGCCGATTGCCGCCACGAGGACGCGGCGGTGCTCCGCCCAAACCGGGCAGTATGCTCCACCGTGTCCTCCGGGCGATCTACACAGTGGTGACACCCTGGCGTTTCCTCCCGCCTTATCCTGAACAGGAACCTCCCAAAACAACCGTGTCCGGTGAGGACCTGCGTCAGGCGGAAGGTAAGGGCACCGTGGCGCCTCTCTAGCCACTCCTCAAAGAGGGGACTTATCGCCTTATTAAAGTTCCGCGTAACGTCACTTGCCTGTCTTGCCTTGCTACACTTTTTAGCATGGCGTGACGTCACGACCCCCCACTCCCAAATTTTGACGCGCTATATCTTTGTCATTTTTTGTTTGATTGACAAAAGAAAAAATACGTGTCGATTATTTTTCTATAATCTAACTGACGGACTAAATATAACAATTATTTTTAATCCAGGAAACTACCCTATTACCCCTCTGATTAGTTAGGTAAATAATTATGGCAGCATACCCAGTTGACTGACATAGGTTTCGTTTCTATCAAAACACTTCAGGTATTAAACAGTTCGCTTATTTGTTTTGAAGTAATTAAGAAAGAAAATTCGTTTATTTGCGGCAAACATGACGCATAAAAAAGAACATAAACACACAAAAAAAAAATACCAAGTTGGGGGTCAACATGCGTCACATTCACGCAAAACGGCTATCGCTCAGCATAATGCTAAGGCCCTATGCGAGACAGAGCCCCACCGCTGGTTTTCAGGGACAGCTGGCGATGACGTCAACCGGTGCACCATACGATAATAATTAAAAAAAAAACGTAAAAAAAAAAACTTATTTTGTTTTTTTGAACTTATAGTAAAGCGTATTTCTAAATATTTATGTAAACATAACATTTTTAAAATGGTAACATTCTGGGCATCGACTCAATTGCTAAATAAGTTAGGTTGATATTTATTCACTAAAACCTTGATAATTGCCATATTCAGCAGATAGAAATATCGAATTTTTCAAAAGAACGTAAATGTGTATTCGAAGGTACCTCCATCCTAATTGAGTAACGCACTTTCAATCATAAACTGAATCATTTTGAAGGATATTTCTAATCCATTGCTTCATATGTTCGAAAAATCTGTCTGCTCAAGAACGTAAATAACGCAATGAATGTTGTTGAACTGTCAAAATGAAAGCTATTGCTACTGTTCTACGAAATAATTAGGTAAGAAACTACCACCTACTGTCGAAAAAACTGCTTCATATTAAATGCACATATGTAACACTAATCCGAACATACATCGCGTGCGCATTACCGACTGATTCGTTACAGTATTGCCTCTTATAAATAGAGTCTGTAGCAATAATTAATGATTTCTAGTAAGTGAGGAATCGATTGCAGGCGGCATGGCGTCGAAGAGAACGATTAAAACTTAAAATAGAAATGGTTGTTGCACGTGTGTTTGTGTTTCTTGGTTAAATATTATGTGGTGTTGTGTTTAATAGGGTTTCATGGCTTGATGGTAAATTTTCTTCATTTGGAAAGCAGAGTTTTAAGTTAGCCATGTATATTTAAATTATAAGGTATTTTGTTCTGGAGCAGCAATGGGGAGTAGGTGGCCAAGTGGTAACAACCGCGATTTACTAGTTGTAGGTCGTGGGTTCAAACCCAAGCCGGCGCTGTACTTTGTGTAAAATATTTTCTTCACCACTGCTCTCAAAACAGCGAGGGAAAACATCGTGAGGAAACCGGCATGTCCTAGAACCAAAAATTCGAACACATGTCACATCTACCAACCCGCGCTGGGCCCGCGTGGTGGATTACAGCCCACTACCTCTCGAAGAGAGGAGGCCTGTGTCCCAGCAGTGGGAATATTAAAGGCGATTATGTATGGTTCTGGAATGGCGGCCGCGGACCGGAAGACGTGTCGTTGGATGGTCTCCCACAAGATGGACCGATGACCTGGTGAAGGCAATCCGCTACCGTCTATAATAACGATACCGTCATGCGCTGATCACCATATAAAATGGTTTCATACCGAGACGATAAGAAAATCATCCCGACCACATTCCTGGTGACATTTTGTCAACTAAAAACACGACGCATGCTAACTACGCCTCAGTCTGCGTCGTACTGCAGTAGACTTTACATATGTATACCTTCTACATATGTATGTGCGGGGAAATTCAAAGCGTGAACTATTTAATCAACTCATGAAATATGCATTCGCCGAAATTCTGGCTGGGCCCGTCCATCAGCAGACGGCCTTATCGACGACGGCGCTTATCATCAACAGGTCCCACTACCAACTCGTGTGCTGTTATCTCTTGCAACAAATAGTCACGACTACATTACTGGCAAGGAGCCCTAACTACCTATTAAATATTTATAGAAATTCAACTGTATTTTTGAGAGTGTAGAGTCTATTTTTGGAGTTGGCCAGGTCAGTGGTGTGGTGCATAATCACGGATAAACGCATTGTCACAGTGTATTACGGGACCGCTCGCCTAATGCGCCTAATTCACGACAATGTAGACAAGTCGTTTGCAACTATACTTATTATTATTTCAATTTGGGTGTGTTTACAAAATTTTGTTGTGGCTCCCATTGTAATGGCGGCGCACGCTTTGTTTTAATGACGTAATTTCAAGTGTTTTTCACATTTTTGGGGCTAAAGCAAAGCTTTGTTGTTCTTCATAATGAGGTTTAAGGTTCTAAATGAATGGAATAATGGTATACGTGTACATTTGTGTGGAATTTTTCATATTATGGTTGAAAAAGTGTGTTCTCCGTAGTACATTATTATGTTTATACACTGAAGTTTGCGCTTGCATATACTACTTGTTTAAGTCATTTACAATGTTTCTTAAATAGTAAAATATTTCATAGAATCAAACAGATTTTCCATATTTTCTTTATCATAAAGGCCATTTTATTCTTTCCAATAAGTTAATAGAAGACAGAACACTCATAAATATCAACCTTCTACAAAAAATAACTTTTCTGAGCACTTATTGAGTTGCGCAATCAATATAAGATTGTACTAACTAGATTGTCTCCATAAAAACAGCTAGGGTAGCACTCTAGAACATCTCGACCTCCTATCAAGTAAAAGGAAAAATGCAAACAGACAACTACCCACTCTACAATATTATCGTTATTGCATGTCTTGTCATTGACACCTTATAATAAAATTTTTATTTTAAAATCTAGTTGTTTCTTTTTCTTCCTGAAAAAGATGTATATTTTTATTAATTTTATGCTTACATAATGGTGGTAGATAATGCGAGCCTTAATGGCAGGAGGCATTCATCATCATCATCATTTCAGCCGAAAGACGTCTATTGCTGGACATAGGCCTCCACCAAGCACCTCCACTTCATCACTGCCGGTGAGGCATTATCTGCAGAAAAATTCTATGTAAAATTATATTTTCCTTACATAGTTTCCACATTTGCACCTATTTTGACTGGACCTTATCTGTATTTTAATATTATAAAGAGGTAAAATTTGTGAATTTGTATGTAGAGGGTAATCCTCGGACATGCTCCATGGTACCAACTTCGTAATCGCGAAATAATAATCAGGCCTCCCATACATTTGGGTGGAGTAGGTGTTGAAGTTTAGTGTGGGACAGTTGATTATTTTGTTACGTATGTACGAAGTTGGGCTGGCCATGTTTGTCGAAGGACCGATGGCCGGTGGAGCAGACGAGTCCTGGAGTGGAGACAGCGTATCGGCAAGCGTAGTGTTGGACGCCCCCCAGCTAAATGGACGGAAGACCTTAAGATTAAGGTGGCTGGGACGGACTGGATGCGGAAGGCGGAGGACAGGGTGTTGTGGCGCAGACTGCGATAGGCTGAGTTGATTGATGTACGATGTTGGTGCCATGGAGAAAGTGGTTTAGTTTGATGGTTTGTACCACACCTTTCGGATACATGCTGTTTACTACTAGTACTAAAGTAATAAGTTTTCCAATAATGGACATTAAGTTTTCGCAATACAGGATATCAACGCTGTATAGGCACTTAATATATAACAAGTTACTATTACTTAGAAGATCGTGAAATAAAATTCGTTCGGACAACCCTCTCTTGTTAGATTTCTGGGAATAGAAAGCTAGTTTGTTCTTGCATCCCCCAAGTTTCCTTAGAAGCCGCAACAGGTCCTACTAGGAATAAAACAAATACACGTTTTGAACTTTAGCAACACTGAATTACTCCTGCTTCACTCTTCGTTTCTCAGTAGGCAACTCGCAAGCCTTGAAATTTATATTTTTGACCCTTATTATAGCCCTAATTCACTATGACCACTTACCGATTCCTTACTTCGAAATCACGTCAATTCCTTAGTCAAAATAGTGAAAATACGGCACGACATCTAAGGGGGAAGTCTCGTAATTTTAAGAACGTTCACAATCTGCAGGCCAATTCCCGTAATTAAAAACGTTCAAAATCTAGTCGCAATCTCATCTCAGCGACAATTAATGTCAAAAACTTGTCAAAAATGTAGGGAAATTATAGGTATTTTTGACATATTGAGACTGAGATCAAACTGTGAACGTTCTTAAACTTACGAGAATTGCCCCTCAGATCTGTCTCAATTTGTCAAAAATACCTCTAATTTCCCTACAAGTTTTTGATATTTGTTTCTCGCCGAGATGAGACTGCAATTAAGTTATTTAAAATAAAAGAATTTGCCTTTGCTATTAACGTATTCTCTGTGACACAATGGCTTGGTTTGAACTGTCAAAATAAAATTTTGCGTACGGTTGATATTTCGATTACTTGCCGTTAGCAAGAAATCTTACCACGTGCAAACCACGTCAATATCGTGATATTAACGTGGTTCGCATGTGGTAAGAATTCGCGGGGAATAATGCAGAATTGGGTGAGTGAGAATACAATTATGGAAAAGTGCGCATCATTAGAAGCGCAAAAAGTTTTCAGAGGTTCATTCATTCAGATTTCAAAAGTGTCCATCTTTAGAAGGTGAATAAGTTTTCGAAAGAATAATTAAATATTTCCCTTCAGAATACCTAGAACATATTTAGTGTTTATAGATTCAGTCCAGTAAGAGTTCTAAGAATTGAACATCTATACATTGTTAAACAGTTCCAAGACTTACTGATTGATTGACTGCTAGACAGGGTTACAGCCTAAACCGCTGAAGATAGAAATTGGTTTAGTGCATTTAAAGGTTTGTTTTCTTTGTGGTTAATGGTAAATCATAAAAGGGATTTTTGAAACTATCCCTGAGGGTCTAACGGGGTTGAGGTAGCTGGATACCGTTAAATTTTGATAGTTTTATTCCTTAAAAGGGGTCATTGTACTCATCATTATGAACAACTTTTACTACGGGACCAATCCTGAAATCGTGAAAAAAAAAATTCAGTTGATCCATACATTATGTCGAGTTATGCGAACATAAATCTATGGATCAACTGATTTTTTTTTCACGATTACAAGCGTAGCTTAACTGAATCCATCGGTACTACTGTTAGTACCGATCGATCTGGTTAAGATACGCTTGCCGCGGTTGGTCCGTGGATGGGAGACCATCGTTACATACCAAGACCCCTCGGTGCCTCGGACACATACAAAAATGAAATTGATTATCTTCTGTCAATATATTTTGGCATGAACTGCCACTGTCCTCTAGTTGCAATAATCGATTATAAAACTAATAACTTATCTCAGACATTTAAACATGTCAAACACGTCCTACTCAGCAGGCATAACAGAGCAAAGATTTATTACGCCGTACATATCTGGCTAACAGAATCACTGTTACATTGTCAAGCGTTTACTCCTAACATAATGCTCAATGGACTACGTTTAATTACAATACAATGTCCCAGATATATGAGGGTTTGCGACACATGTATTTGACAAATGTTCAAGCAATACCACCGATATGTCACCGGCAGAGTTAATGAATTTCTCTATAGTGTTGGGTTTTGACAGGTGCCTACTTCCGGATGTGGGTTGCAAAATCAGCCTATAACGTTCCCACTTCTGGGACACAGCCTCCTCTCTGTGAGAGGGTATGGGCCGTAATCCACCACGCGGGCCCAGTGCGAGTTGGTAGATGTCACTTGTCTTCGAATTTTCGGTTCTAGGACATGCCGGTTTCCTCACGATGTTTTCCTTCACCGTTTTTTAGAGCTGTGGTGATGACACAAAGTAAACCGCCTGGCTTGGCCGCTACCACTGAGCCACCACTGGTCTCAACTCAACTCTGGGTTGGGCAGCTTAGAAATGTTTAAACGCGTTTATTTTTTTAAATTCTGTTTGATAACAGTATTTCATAGAGGTTGACAAAAACACAAAGTGTGTGTTGTTTAGGAGTGAGCTAATTTGATGATGATAAAATAATTCGGCACGAAGCGGTTACTTTTTAATTAACCATGTTTGTTTAAGGACAATATCATATTTATATATATTTTTTAATTTGGTACGTAATTTTGGTACCTACTATTAATAGATCTATATAGAGTTAATGCTAAATCATGCAGTTAAATACGCGTCGATGTCCCTGCCTCCCTGCCTCTCTGTGGTTCAATTTGATACCCTGATTAAACCTGGTTTTGGCTTCCTTAGCTGCTGAAAATGTTGTGAAAAATGCTTTTTAGTCACATTTTATTTAAAAAAATGCAATTTACGATGACAAAACACTACACCATAACCCCATCAACCTTTTATCACCAACAAAAGCGCAACAAAAATAATCGCAACACTTAACCGACAAAGTAAGACGCAATTGAAGAGTTGCAACACTTTATGCGACGAACAGTAGCTTTAATTACATTTTCCGTACGTCGTGTCGTAGTTACGACAAAACGCTGCGACACGACGCGACGACGGTAAAACGCGCGCTCGCTTTATGATTATTTGCTCAACAAGTAGATAGTTTTGATGGCAACGTGTTACAATTACACAAACTGACGTTATTGCAGTGCGCAGGTAATGCGTTCATTAAAATATTTTTATTTGTTTGTTTCATTATTGTGTTGTGTTAACAGGAGAATCCGACTTTGATGTCGATTACGTTGTTCTCTAGTATTCCAGTAACCGTTTGTAATGTTTAATTTTGGTAATTACTGAAAAGCAATAGGGCCACCTAATTTTTGCATGGAATATTAAAATATTAGCTGCACCCCGCGGTTTCACCCGCATTAGTTTCGATCCCTTGAGAATAAAAAGTATCCTAAATGTTAATCCTAGTTATAAACCATCTGTGTGACAAATTTCATCCAAATCCGTTAAGGAGTTTTTGCGTGAAAGAGTAACAAACATCCATACATCCATCCATACAAACTTTCACGTTTATAATATTATTATTAGGATTATTATATTAATAATTATTGGTTGATTCGCACGAATTTACTCGTCCGAAACGGGCTAATCCATCTCCATAGATACGTATCCGTTATGTGCGCTGGTGTATTTATTGCATAGAATTCAAATTGTGCCAATTGCTTAAAACGTATTTCTGGAGTTGTCAGTTCGCTGTGTGTCACTGACACCACAAATAAATTAACTTCACGCGAATCGCCCAAAGAAAAAAAAATTGCACTCCGGGAGTGCCGGCAGAAGTGAAAACTTGAATATTACGTTGTGCATTTTTGATATTTTGGAATGCGGTCTACTCTCCCTCCGTCTTACGAATTTTCGATCAGGTCACGTGTTCTGACGTGAGCTCCGTCTTACGAATTTTCGATCAGATCACGTATCCTGACGCGAGTTTAACATTTTTTACCCATCACAACAAAAGTGCAAAACGCCGCTAAAGAACTTTACACTTCAAAAATAATTAAAAAGTGTCAATTCGCCCGTGGCGGGCAAGTAAATTCGTGCGGATCGATCAATAAGCCACTTTTTGTGGAAAGGCATGGTTTTCATATAAAGTGGATGTGTAGGTACTTCTATGTTAGAATTTATTTGATAGCACCTAAATTCTCCTATGGATTAGTCAGACGACAATACGAAAACTAATGAATACAATAGCAATCTATTGTTTTCATTTATTTTCGTATTGTCGTCTCCACTTTGTACAACAATTTCTTTCTTTTTTTGTGTAAAACAAAGTCGCTTTTCGTGTGTATGAGTGTGTGTGACAGCGTTGTTCTAACTACGCAACGTATTTTCACCAACGCGGTTTTCACCAACATGTAGAGAATGTATTCCGGAAGATTAATCTGTAGAGACGCCAGCACACCAAGCTACCCGAAACTGTCATTTTTTTCAAATCAACCTTGAACCTAATGCTTTAGCGATAAAGTTGAAATACTATTAAAGAAATTTGACAGATTGTAGCAGCTTGATGTGCTGGCGACCTACCTACCTGGCTGTACCTTATTCATATTGAAATAATATACAGGGTTATTTTAATTTAAAACAAAAAAAACAGTTTTTCTCAACTTATACTTCAAGTAACAACACAAATAGCGGTCGTTGAACTTCCAAAAAAAACATATTTTATTTTATTTTATCGTGTCACCCATCGAGTCACCATTCGGAGTTTAGCAAGTCAATTTAAAATAACCCTGTATAATAAACAAATCTCCATATTATGACAACTCGTAAAAACCGTTCGAAGCAGGGTTTACGGCGGATCTCTAGTATATTCTGAATATAGTATTAGAAGATACACTCATTGATGTTTCTCGATGAATCAAAGGAAATACTATGTAGTTTACCAGAATTTGAATTCTTGTATATTTGTATTATCGGTAGACCCCTAGATTTTCATCTCTGAAAATTTCCTCTGAAGGCTACAACGAAATATCTCAAGGATATAGCCATAATCACTAAACTTGGCAGGCGGGTAGTTGACGGCAAGATGTTATCACTTTAATTACTATACCTACCTACCTTCTAAAGTTAGTGCTTCGAAGACGCTACATAAATGAAGGCACAGTGCCTATGATACCTACAAAGGTAGGGTTACATCATTCCTGAATTAATGGATTTAGCTTAGAACAGATTTATAGCCCATCTCTTTCTATTGTGTAGGAAGATTAGGCTGTTATAGGCGGCGTGGCAGACGTGATACCATCGTGAGCTCTGCATACCTATTATGTAGGTATTATGAAAACTTCCTTTTCTGGCTGAGAAGAAGAAGGTGACGACAACTAAATAAACTTCGTGTATCTAATGACGTTCCCAGTCTGCATACAAAAATTCCATTAAATATATCCAATAGTTTAGTTACTATAGCTAGTCAAAGATTGTCAAAACCTATAGTCGGCTCATAACTATTATTTAGTTTGTTTGATTATATCATGTTTTAAATTTCGTTGTTACGATTTATTTGATGGTTTCAGAATAATCCTATAAACTGTCAGTATTTTCTTTTATTTTAGTATTGTCGTATTCACATTTCTTAGCATAGCCTAAACTAAAGACTAATTTTTAGACCTACTAAAGGTCTAAAAATTTTAGGAAGATCACTACAGCACTAAGAATGGATTTTTCGACCTGCAGGGCTTTTTGCTTGCGATCAAAATCTCAGATACCTGCTAATCAAATATAGCTCTACGAAAACCACAGTTAAATACTTTTTGCTTGAAATCTAACGTTATAATTATTTAAAAAACCTTTTTCGACCTATGTAACATTTACAACCTATGTATATAAGAGTGAACTGTCCGGTAACAAAATTAAAACCGAAAAAAAGGAAAAATCAAATTCGATTCGACATTCCAAAACGCCAGTCGTAAGCGCTTTATCGTCCGGCATTGTGTGGTCCTGCCCTAACATGACCATAATTCAGGATACCTTGCTAAGTTATCGCCAGTCTTTGAACCCATGTCCCGTACGCTAATCGACCCACTGTCAGAAGCACTTGCCCCTTCCGAACTATCACACAGACAGCCACATATCCTGAAACTTTTGCTGTTAATTTTGAATGAAAATGAACCTTATGAAGACGGAATAAGAGTGTGTGTATGTTTGTTTTGGGTAATGTGGGCTGTCAATAACTTGAGTAAACAATATAGTTAGATGTAGTTTTATGCTTTGATGATGTATCTGAGTGAAATGTTTAAAGGTTTCCTGGTGTAGAAATAGATGAATATATTTTAGGTCACCATTTTCTGTTTCCACTTTCAAGTCATGGTAAGATTTATTAAGCTAGGAATCTACATTGGAAAACGATTACTATCTTTTTTGATTAGCTATAAACCCACAAAACCTACTCTAAACGCGAGTTCATGATAATTTCATTAATAGAACCCATGTGTGATTTTCTCATTAACACACTGTACCAACCGAATTACCCAACACAAACATTACAACAATGAAATATCGCCTCTTATAACTATAATAGTTACATTAATATCCTCTTTAATAGTACCGTACCAGTCAGCAACAATCGGCGCGTAAAAATACGACCTATTAAATACACCCTGTACATTATATTTTATACAGGTGAAGTACCACACTTAGATGAGCTATAAATACGGCAAACAGCGTGCAAGATACAATAAAAATGAATTATTATCACGAAATGTATTCGTACGTAGCGTATTTATTTTTATGGCATTTCTTCTGTTATCTTTACTTAATATAAGAAGGCAAAGTTGTTTTTTTAGGCGTTCTCAGGACCGCTAAAGCGATTTGCCCTCCTCTCGCCATGTTTAGAAGCTTTTCTTTCCTCAAGTGATATAAGAAAAATATTATTATGATGTGGTTAATGCGGAATGAAGGGGAATGCGTATTCAAATGTTTTAGTGGGCTGTAAGCTTTGCGATAATGTGATTGCTTCAGTTTAATTTATTAGCTGCATGCTTGTGTGTATTGGTGAGCGTTTCTCGTAAACAGTGCGAAGGGATGATTCGAAATAATGAGCACTATGCTCACAACGGGCGACCCCGACGGAAAGTGATAATCGTGCCATCATTTTGCTGTCGTATGGGGGACAATATCAGGATAATATGTATCATCATATTGCGATAATCAATCTGCCTGCCAGGCCTGATGATAATGGCGATATTACTCTATTCGCCGATATTCCAATCTAGTGGGTAGGTTGGTATGTTCACCAGAGGACATATAGAAAGCAAATTGCTAGAGAAAATATTTTCCGTGAGACGGTGAGGCGTTAACTAAGTTTGTCACAGGAAAATAAATTAAATTCAAATGGACTGTTGAACGTACAGACTTCGGCCAGATGAACTCCTTGGTTAGCTGCTAACGTGAGCAGATCTTGTCTTAATTTACTGGCAGAGATTGTTTCAGTGCTAGTCATCGTGCGTGGTTTTGGAGGATATGCAACCCACTTTGAAAATTTGCAATTTGGTTGGATAATTTTGGTCAATGCCGAACAACTTCTGGGTATTTCTTATCTATGAATAGACTATTCTTCAGATTGCTGATGATGGCTATATTTTATACAGATTTCAGCTTCGTCTGAAGAGATTGATGCTCGCCCCAATTTTCGGTTCCTCCACCAGTAGGTAATTCCCAAAAAGCCCTCCTCAGTTTATTCCTACATCAACGAAAACATACTCCAACACAACAATAGAGTGATTAACCCCTCAGCTGGGTCTTGGAACAAAGAGTGCTCGCGTACACTATCTGGCACTAAAGGTACCGCACTTCCAAGCTCCGTACGCGTACCATTAGCATGCAAATGAACGTACCAAGTCTCCCCAGAATATGTTGTACATATACGCTGAATAATCGATGGTGTTGAAAGCATAAATTTTAACGCTAATATTCTTCGGTGTAAGTAGGTTTTGCACTGAGCGTGTTATGTTAAATAGTTGAACACTTTCGAGGCACGGTTAAAAAGTTTAGACGGTTTGTCGAGTTTTCCAGATACCTGTGTAGAGCCTGCTATTTTATTTGATTTTATATTGTAATGAAAGGAACAGCAAACAGTTACATTATAAGAACTTACAACTAATTTAACAAAAACGATTTTAGTAATAATATAACCCCCAACGCTGTCCACAGGTAGACATAATAGTATAGAAAAAAAAGTGTTATCGCTAAGATTTTTATAGCAGTAGGTACGTGCAGTAATTAGTTGTATAATGAGCATTAATAAAGATAAAATTTAGATAAAGATTACATAATAATTATAATGCTATAGGTGAACTATTTGTGTTTTTTGAACAAGTTAACTATATTAGAAACCTCTTTTTCGATATCGTAATAAACTAAAATTGTAATGAGGTAGATCGGCATTAAAGGCTTATTAATCGGGATTATTAATTATAAAAATTTCATCTTAGATATTCGTATTATCTTAGGGCATCCGTCATATTTTGCAAAATAATTTATCGATTAGGGAATCGATAAATTATATTGCAAAATATGACGAATTGCACTATGTTTTTAGTCTACTTTTAGCTTTGACAAAAATTACACGCGCGTAAAAATGACATCGCAGCTTTCCATAATTATTAAGGAAAAGCTTTGTGGGGAAATAACACTGTAAAATATTAAATCTTTGAGAGTATTTTCAGCTAGATAGCGTCATGTTATTAATAGCCGTTGAAAAGGCGGTATTGCTTCCCTCATATTTGTATTTTTTTTCTCTCTCAATCAATGGTGTTACTAAGTCTAATGACACTTGAAAGTTTGGCAAATCTATTTATTTTTTTAAAGTAATTTTCTTCAGTTAATGTCAAGTCTTAAAAGATGTTCGATTAGAAAAGACTGAAATATAGTCAATATTTTTATTTTTTCTATATTATTTAATTTAATTCTTTATGTTATCTATTTTATTTTTTATATTATTTATTTTATTTTTTATATTAATTTATATATTTTGTTATACCAGTCTTTCGCCCAATGACGTTTTCTTTTATTTCGTTAAGCCACAAGTAGCAACACTATACCTGCAGCCATTTTGGTCTGACATGATCACGGAACGCTAGTCAATCATCTAGTCAAAGTCAGTCTTGCACACGCGAAAACTGACGTTTATGAGCCGTAAATGTTATTGCGAAAATCTAATTGGTCGTTTGAGTGCAAGGGGTGATTCAATATCAGCCATTTTATTTAATAAGCGAAAATGACTTTTTTCAACAAATAATAAAGATATTGGAACATTATATGTATTTTATTTTTGGAATTTGAGCAGGTATAGTCGGAAACTCATTGAGAGCTTAATAAAAGTATTGCACTGTGATATTGTTGGCGTAGGGCCCGCCTAATATTATAAACAAAAAAAAAGATTAATATAAAAAAAATTGAGTTGTCATATTGAAAAATGTTTGTAAACTGCTTTACATTCATTCAGTCGGTAAGGCTATGACACAATTTTTTTTCCTGAAAATGGTTAAATAGAAAACATGAATTGCAACAGTTATTATTAATATTGATTTTGGCAACACTGTCCTGTTGGATGTCATTGTCCAATCCAATATGATAAAGTCCCAAACATACATCCCAATCATGGAGATAATTCATTGGTTTTATTTTAAAGCAATTTATTATTATTTTAAAATGTTTTAAATAACATTAAGGTGTATAATTTGCTTTAAAAAACGATATTCTTTGTTTCAATGTGCAAAAGATTTATTAATTAAATAATGGTGCATTTAATTATTTATCTTGGTATCGTAAGGCCAATCTGGTTAATTTTCCATATCAGAAAAATCACATATGATAGTGGTTCAAAAACAAAATTATTTTAAGCACATTTCATAACATGTCCTTTACTTGAAGAAAAAGGGGAGTTTTTCAGTCTTTTGGCCTAAGCTTTGAATTGGAAAACATAGCTAAATGTTAACATTCGGTCCAATAGATATTGACAAGTAATAAAATAAATGGAAAGTAATAAAAGAAACTTGAGGTTTCTAGAGTAAGTATATATATATATATATATATATAATAAAGATGAAGCGTTTGTTTGTTTCAACGAAACGGAACGGAAAAAACGGTCGGCTTTAAAAAAAATCTTGCATTTGATAGCATAATTGTTGAGGAAGCCAAGACACCAAATACCATCGAGGTTGTTGTCATAGTAAAGTTAACAGGTTGATGAATAGCAAAGTTGATTATATTCCACTATGTATGAACCAATAGAAAAAGGTTCTCGTGGCCCGCCCTTCTATTACATGGGACAAAACTCAAAATCAAATATTTTATTTCACAAAACCTACACACGCACGTGCACGGTTCCAATTGGTCGTTTCCTATGGAAAAGAGCCGGCAAGAAATTCTACGGCTACTCTTTTAAAAATAATTGGCTTTTACGATGTTTTCAAATAACAGTAAGACTTAAACATAACTACCGAAATATGAATGTACCGTTAGTACACCTCTGCCTTACCCTTCAGGAAAACGGGGCGTGATGTTATGTTTTGTTAGAAATAGGTTAAATAATAGAATGGAATACGATAACCCAATAACAGCTCTACTATGTACTATTAAGATCCTTGAATGTAGCGATAGCATGTAAAGTACGGACATGAGTTCGAACTGTGCCAAAACAGTCTGTGTTGATGTCATTCGATGCTCTGATTGGTCCGAACAGGAAAAGCGAATAATAATTCGTAACTACAGTAAAAGAAAAGTATCTAGTAGGTGTCAGTTGGGTAAAATTTAAATATAAACAGGCCTACACTGAAATGAAATGTTTATTTCATTTCATTTTTTAGTTTGAAACATTCGGTACGGAAGTGCCCACGTGGTTTTTCGAGACATCGTCAAGCAGTTGGTCGACTCTTCACGTGACCAGAGTGCTGGCCTATTTTTTTACCAAAGAATCAGTATCGCCATATAACGTGGCAATGCTGCCAGCCTTTTGGCTTTTCCTGTTGCCAGCGATGCGGACGAATTTTTTTATTCTTTTCCCTCTCTTTTAATATACATGTAGCTTCATATTATTAATATGTATTATTCTAAGTAAGCTTGAAATGAAATTATTTTGGTCTTTAATAAAACTGATTAGAAAATTAAAAGAATCAGACTGAAAAAAAACTGGGCTATCATATATAGTTGATATTATTAAAATATAAAAAAATTGCCTTTCGTTTTGACAATTCAACAACATTGGTTAGGTCATTCACGTTGTCAAGCAGACGAATTTTTCAAACGTATGAAGCAATTTCCTTTAAAATTCTTCTTATTTTAATCCTATCTTGCATTTAATTCAATTACTTAAAAGTGTGCAAAGTTTAAACAGTTTTGTTTTGCAACTACACAGTTAGTGTTAATTAAATTAAGATTTCTCACTTTTTGTAACTCCTTGCGAATTGACTTAAAAGTAGACTATACAAAATGCACCTTTTGAATTTGCTCTGCGTTTGAGCAAAGTTAGTATCAAGTTTGTACTTAGTTCATATGCACAATATGACAACTATTCCTCATTTCTCTTGAAATTTGCGTCACTTGAATTCCTTTAGTATTAAAAATGAGGGAGTTAACTTCCTCATTGGCTCAATGGCAATGCCTTTTGACAATTCAAAACAATTACATTACTTAGGTACGCTATCGAGCAGACTAATTTTTCAAACATAGATGATGTAAAACAGTATATTTTCCACAGCTTACTACTACTGCTAATTTAGTGGGTAATTGTTAAGTTTATTTAAATTTATTTTTTAATATGCTACTGGTTGTTAACCCTTACAAGTTTGTAAACGACAAAAAAAAGTAATTTAGAAGTTAAAACTATTATTTTTTCGATACCCCCGTAGAAGATGGCGGGACGAGCTGGACAAAACAAACGACCAGTCGGTCTACTGAATCCCTGGATCGATAGAGCTGTAAGTCATGAGGAGAGGCTTTTGCCCAGCAGTGAGATGATGCAGGCTAACTGTAACCTTTCTTCTTCTTCAGTCTTTCGCAACCCAATGCTGAGTGTAGGCATCCTGCAATGCACGCCAATCTTCTCTGTCTCTAGCCTTCCTAAGTCAGAGTCGTCCAGCAATCTTGACCAAGTGGTCGAAATCTTTACTGAGTACCAAATAGTTTGTGACCCAGAGCTTTGTATCAAAAGTCTGTAGAGTATACAAAAAAGATACACCCACGTCAGGCATCACACGAAAAAACTTCACTGTAAAACAATTTTACAGCAAACAGTCACACACAAACTGCACAATGCACATATAAAAAAAAAACCGTGTAATAACTACGTTACGTATGTAGGTGCTACCTGTATGCAATTGTAAAGTACCTACTGACCAATATACCCTTTGCTGTTGACATTTAAATGTCATGGTACTGCCATTGTAATCCGATTAGCTCGGCTGTGGGATGGACTGAGGCTCAGTGGGGTTTCTAAAAGGTGGTAGTAGATGGCCGTTCAATATTTTGGTGAGCCTAACGATCTGCGAGCGGTTTTTGGTAAAGCGAGACGACAAAGCGCTGGTTATAATCGCCACGGTAATTGGATACGTTCTGTTCGCCGGTAGCTGGGCGTTTTTGGATGGTTTGATAGTGGTGGTTTAGATTTTGTAAGCAATATAGGATAGAAGCAAAATTGTGCTGTGTTGCAAGATATCACGCAATATGGAATGATGTCTTGATAATAAACGATGTTTCGGAAAAAATTATAAACGCATCATAAACACTTAAAATAAATAGGATGTGTGATGATCGTGATAATTGACTAATCGACCGAACCGCTGGCTTTGCTGCTTTTTGTTTGGAATGATGAAAGTAAGAAAATACATTTATTTGCGGCAAACATGACGCATAAAAAAGAACATAAACGCATAAAAAAAATACCAAGTTGGGGGTAAACATGCGTCACATTCACGCAAAACGGCCATCGCTCAGCATAATGCTAAGACCCTATACGAAACAGAGGCCCAGCGCTGGTTTTCAGCGGCAGCCGGCGTTAATGTGATGACGTCAACCAGTGCAGCATGCAATTAGACACAAATAAATAAAATCAAAACATGAAATAAAACAAACCCTTGCAACATATGATTAGACACAAACAAAAAAAAAAAACAACAATCAAAACATTAAATAAAATAAAATAAACATGTACAGTAAAAAAAGATGGTGAAACATGAAATATAATTATGATGTGGTAACATTCCGGGCAACGAATCTCGCGCCGCTGGGTATTAGTAATTTGTACGCGTGCGCAGGTGTCACAATGCTATAGATTTGTCGTTTTGACATACTTATTGAACGTAATAATTAGCAATAACATGGCTCATTATTAATTAATGTTATGATAGTATTATAATGATGTATTGAGTGAATGTGTACCTGTGGTTTTTGCTAAACAGTGTTTGTTAAATTGTGCTAGAAGGTGCAAATGACAAACTTGGTGACTCAAAGGAGAACCAAAGTCCTCAGTCCAGGGAGAAAATGGATCTCAAGATCATATCTATGAGATAAAATAAAAACATTTGAGTAGCTTGATGCAGGATAAAAAACGAAGAAGATTCTCTAGAAGTTCAACAACTTAGAATTTATTTCTTTTCACATTTGAGATAGTTTAAAATCAAAGAGCAAACATTTAACCTACTTAGAGGGGAATAAAAACTAGCGTTAACAGTTAACCCCGTAAGTAAAAACTTTATATCAACACGAGTAGAGGGTTATGTCAGGTGAAACTGTTATGGCGTCCTTATGTGATGACTGGCGACCTGTTACTGGTCTACAATTAAAAATTTAAAACCTGTTTTGAGTTTTAAGTAGTACTAACACACGTCGTACACGGTTTAGTAACGTTCAGCTAACAGAAGTAAAGATAAACGCATATCTTTTATTCTCGCTTAGATTTCTTCTCTTTGTACTTCCAAATAATCATCTGCCTAGCCTTTTCCCAACTATGTTGGGGTCGGCTTCCAGTCTAACCAGATGCAGCTGAACACCAGTATTTTACATGGAGCGACTACCTATCTGACTTCCACAACCCAGTTACCGGATGAGGGACTACTTACACTTATTCAGCTCTATTCAGCTTATGCCCATAGAAAACAACGATTTGCATCAACGCGTACGCATCCGTTCAGCTTTCCGCGTCTATTCAGCTTCCGCGGCAAACAAGTATACAATGAGGACAAATGTGTTATTATCATGCGAGTGCTATAGATAGAGTTTAGCGCTGTTCTTCCGCGTTCAGTGCTGTTCCACCGCATTCAGCGTCGAGCGCGGCGGAACAGCGTTGTACACCGATGGTTCTCGACTCCTTATCGACAAGTTGCAACCTGCATAGATTTAATTTATTATTACGTAATCAATAAGCACGCAAGGATTGAGAGAGTTCGGACGTCAGACTTTAAAAGTGAAGTAATTATAATTATTTTATTTTTGCGAAATAAAATGATGGACGAAGAGAAACTTATATTGCTAGTGTAAAAATATTCTTGCTTGTACGATATTAGTTCGTCACATTATAGCGAGCGACAGAGAAAAAATAATGCTTGGGAAGAGAGAAGTGTTTCAGCGGAGATAACACGCTATGACGGCTTTTGTCATTCTTACGACGTAGTACGCGGCTGATAGAAGCAGAACTGTATAAATGTCATCAAAATCGTTCAGCGAAACGCGAATGGAGCTGAATAAGTGTGAGTACTCCCTAATACTATACCCCTTGTTAAGACTGGTTGTCAGGCTTTCGGGCTTCTGACGAACCGTAACGACTGTCAAAGATCCACGAATTACAGCCGGGACCAATGGCTTAACGTGCTTTTCGAGGCACGGAGGGGTCTTGAGATATGAAGATGGTCACCCATCCATGGACCAACCGCGGCAAGCGAAGCTTAACCTGATCAATCGACCCGTGTGGCTGTTATTACTTAGTTCCAAAAAAATTTGCCATTTTGCATGGTCTTAAAAACTTCCAAAATTAGAGGTCCTATGTCCGAATCAGAAATATTACTTTCAAAAGTAATAATATTCTTAGAATTTTAATAATTTTCTGATAAATTTCTTGGGCCGCCTGATGATTGTTATATTTGAATGTTTTAGGGAACTTTGTCATGATCATCAGCGCTTGACCGATAAAATGGTGATCATATAATTTTTTGCCAAAGCTTACTGTTAGCGTCATCCTACTACTGGGCCTGTATCGAAAGAGCCTGAAGTCATGAGGCTTTTGCCCAGCCAGAGCTTAGAAAATATAAATACAACAGAACAGTAACAACAATAGTATAAATCAAATAAAACAATACGAGTTAAATTAATAACGCCTACAATGTAACATCGGTGTTATAACTAATATATTGGCGTTATTAACGTTACTAAACTGTTCACATTTATTCTGCCACATGTGCGACCGGCGACACTTCTAACGTTTAACAGGAACGTTTTAGATGTTACAATAATTGTAATTATAACAGATTACTCATTAATAAGTAAGTATTTCAAGTTAATGGCCACATAAACAGCAGTCGCAGGGCGGAGGGAACATTTATCAACAAAAAGTGGTAATTTTCGTCGAACGTATTTCCAGTGGCGCGGTTATGACGACCGTTACACAGTTGTTCGAAGTTTCACTTTGTCCGTTTAGTGGGTTGTGTTGTTGATCAATTTGTTCTGTAATTAATGTGGAAATTACATACCTAAGTATCGTTTACAATTATTAAAAACTCACTTCAACAGATAGCACCACCAACGAACGAACCAGCACCAACCACCAACCACCACCACCAGCCACCAACCGCCAGATCCAGTCTTTCTAAGGGCTATAGTATTACCCAGTAACTGGATTGTGGAGGTCAGATAGGCAGTCGCTCCATGTAAAATACTGGTATTCAGCTGCATCCGGTTATACTGGAAGCCGAACCCAATATAGTTGGAAACAGGCTAGGCAGGTGATTAGTTTAATAGATACTTTCTGTGCCCATGGTTTCGTAGTTCCTCCTATACTACACACTACAATATTATATAATAATAAGAAAGAAAGAAAGAAAGAAAATACATTTATTTGGCACAAACTAAAAGACACACAATACACCAGAGGGGCAATTCTCGTAATTTTAAGAGCGTTCACAGTCTGATCTCAGTCTCAATCTGTCAAAAAATACTTCTAATTTCCCTACATTTTGACAAGTTTTTGACATTTGTTTGTCGCTGAGATGAGACTGCGACTAGATTTTAAACGTTTTAAATTACGAGAATACGCCTTCAGATACATACTCGTACATCAGATAAAATAAACAATAAAATAAAAAAAAGATTAAATAAAAAGTGTGAAGTCCGATGTAAGAAATTAGCAGGAAGGTGTGCCTCACGGCTGCGCCAAAAAGGCCCAGTTCAGGAAAAATGCCAGACAAACAGTGCCTGACCAACGACTGGTTTTCAACTGGACCTGATGTGTGAGGTGACGGATGTAAATCAGTTTTATACTGCAACGTGACGTAATACCAGCCTGTGCGCACTACAGGGCAAAGGCCTCTTCTCATACAGAAAGGGCACGAGTACCGATCACCACGCTTGCTCAAGACAGGTTGGCGATTTCAGACTTATATTAATTTTAAGTCTAGGTTTCCTCACGAAGTTTTTCCTTCACCGATATCAGTAATGTCCAAGATAAACTTAGAAAGTAAAATATCACATTGGTACCTGCCCGGATTTTTTTAACCCACAGTTCATGAGAAGCCGTCACGACACTAATCATTTTAGGTTATGTGACTTTATTTTTTTAAAGTTTACGGCAGACTTATACTTACACTATGCCACATAAAATCGTAATCCTACTAATATTATAAATGCGAAAGTTTGTATGGATGGATGGATGGATGTTTGTTTCTCTTTCACGCAAAAACTACTGAACGGATATGGATGAAATTTGGCACACAGATACTTTATAACCAGGATCTCACGGGATCTAAGCTTATGCGGGTAAAACCCTGGGGCGCAGCTAGTAAATAATAATGTATCTTTCTTATGAGGGTTACTAGCTTTACTACGAAAACGTAGGTACCGTCCTTTCACAGTCCTTTTACCTCTGACTGCAGTAATAATAATAAATAATAATTTGTCCCGCGTCACAGAACGTATCGACTACCTGAAGCAGAAGATCTGTGCATGGGCAAACCGTATTCGTCGGTACAGGCGGAGAGTGGAGCGGTACACTCAGAATCGCACATTCCAGAGCGACGAAAGGTGGGTTTACAGGGATTGGGAACGACAGGACCAATGTGTGACTGACACGCACCTACCAGATGATGACGCCATGTGTTCGTTCTGGCAAAACATCTGGTCGGTGCCTGTTAGTCACACCGAAGGAGATTGGACTGGGAAGATCGAGCGAGCGTGCGAACTTATACCAGAGATGGAGCCACTTATCATCAGCCCCCAAGATATTGCTCGTGCAGTCCGTCCGTTGCCTAACTGGAAATCTCCAGGGCCGGACGGGCTGCACAACTTTTGGATAAAGTGGTTCCAAAGATCGCACGCCCCCTTGGCTTCCCAGTTCCAGTCAGCCTTAGAGTCAGGGTCGCTGCCCCAGTTCCTAACGACAGGAATAACCCACCTGCTCCATAAATCAGGTAGTACCGCGGATCCCAGAAATTATAGACCGATCACTTGTCTACCGACGTTCTATAAAGTTCTTACATCCATTTTGAGAGCTAAAATTAATAAACATATAGACAGCAACTCCATCATGTCTGTCTCTCAAAATGGATGTAAGAACGGGTCCCGCGGTACTAAGGAGCTACTTCTCATTGATATGGCCATTAGCCAACAGGTTCGTCGTTCTCGAAAGGATCTGTCGACATGTTGGATAGATTATAAGAAGGCCTATGACTCGGTGCCACATACATGGCTCATGAGGGTGCTGGAATTGTATAAAGTAGATACAACTCTGCGCACCTTCCTGATGACGTGTATGGGGCAATGGAGGACGGTCCTTCGCTATCCAGGATGTCGAAATATCCAGAGGAATAGCGAGCCGATAAGGATCGAGCGAGGCATATTCCAGGGTGACAGTTTGAGTCCGCTTTGGTTCTGCTTAGCCTTGAATCCTCTAAGCACGCTGCTGGAAGATTCAGGTTTAGGCTATCGGCTGAGGAGAGGTGGTCAGGTTATATCTCACCTCCTCTACATGGATGACCTAAAACTCTTTGCCCCCAACAATTTGCAACTGATGGAGCTACTGAAAATTACTGAAACTTTCAGTAGCGCCATCAGGATGGAATTTGGTGTGGACAAATGTGCGGTCATGTATGTAAAGCGAGGGGAGATCGTGGAATCCGTGGGAACCCAACTCTCGGATTCCACAAATCTTAGAGCCCTCTCCGCATCCGAAACCTATAAGTATTTGGGTAAGTCGGAAGCGCTAGGCATCAATGTTACTGACATGAAGCAATCGTTGAAGGAACGCTTCTTTGGCCGCCTGAAAAAAGTATTTAATAGTCTTTTATCAGGCGGGAACAAGGTGCGCGCCTTCAACGATTGGGTCATGCCGGTTTTGATGTACTCTTTCGGCATACTCAAATGGACTCAGACCGAACTCGACGCCCTGGGTAGGAGGGTCCGTACGCTGCTAACTACAAATCGAATGCATCACCCACGGTCATCGGTAATGAGGCTGTATATCCCGCGAAAGTGTGGAGGTCGAGGCTTTTTAAACGCTAAGAACCTCCACAATCGCGAGATATGCAGTCTCAGGGAATATTTCCTAAAAACCGACGTGGGGATGCATCGAGATGTAGTCGCGATGGACAAGGGCCTCACACCGCTCTCCTTGGGTAAAGAGAACTGGCGCAAGCCAGTAGTGCTTGACACTAATGAACGCATGGAGGTATGGCAGAGTAAGGAGCTTCACGGGCGCTTCTTTCGGGCCCTACATGGGCCCGATGTAGATCTACTAGCGTCCGTAGCCTGGCTACGTTGTGGTGACCTCTTTGGAGAAACCGAAGATTTTGTCTGTGCAATTATGGACGAAGTTATGATGACGAACAACTACCGGAGATTTATTGTGAAAGACGGCACGGTTGACATCTGTCGGGCATGCCACCGGCCGGGGGAATCAATCAGGCATATTATCTCCGGGTGTTCTCGTCTAGCTAACGGAGAGTACTTGCATAGACACAACCTTGTAGCTAGGATAATACATCAACAACTTGCTCTGAAATACAACCTTGTGGAATCGGAGGTGCCGTACTACAGGTATGTGCCCGACCCAGTTCTCGAAAATGGTAATATCACATTGTACTGGGATCGATCCATCATCACTGACAGGACTATTGTTGCCAATAAGCCTGATATAGTGGTGGTGGATCGATCAGAGCGACGTGCAATGATTGTTGACATAACCGTCCCGCATGATGAGAACCTCGTGAAAGCCAAGAAAGATAAACAAATCAAATATCTTGACTTGGCTCGCGAGGTTGTTGACATGTGGGATGTGGACTCAGCGATCATTGTGCCGATAGTCGTGACAGCCAATGGCTTAATAGCCAAGAGCCTCGACCAACACCTGAGGAGGCTCTCGTTGGGCAGCTGGATCAAGGGCTTGATTCAGAAAGCGGTACTTCTGGACACGGCTCGCATTGTCAGGAGGTTCCTCTCTCTGGAGCCCTGACCACCGGTAGCTTGGACCCTGTTCCTGATACCGATGGGCTACTATTTTTTATATTTTTAAATGTTTTTATACTTTTTATATTCCAATATTTAAAAATATAATTTATATGATTACATTAAAATAAAGGAGATAAATAATAATAATAATCCCCAACCTAACCACAACTTTATTGTAACGAACATAAAGATCATTGTGATTTTGACAAAATTTTCAATGGCAGTAACCTAAAATAGACCTTATTCCAAAGAGAATAAAAATCACGTAAAATAACTGTATTGAACTTAACAGAGAGACAGACAATTGAATAATTGAATTAATCAATGTTACTATCGATACAATTCCGTGCCTTGGAAAGCACGTTAAGCCGTTGGTCCCGGCTGTCATTCGTGGATCTTTGACAGCCGTTACGGGTCGTCAGAAGCCCGAAAGTCTGACAACCAGTCTTACCAAGGGGTATCGTATTACCCTGTAACTGGATTGCGGAGGTCAGATAGGCAGTCGCTCCATGTAAAATACTGGTATTCAGCTGCATCCGGTTAGACTGGAAGCTGACCCCAACATAGTTGGGAAAAGGCTAGGCAGAAGAGGTAGATTATCTATACAATCGGATTCGACAGTTTGAGAAGAAAGAAGATAAGTAATGCGTATATTTTATTAATACTTTTATTAAGTTTCGTTCCCTTTAACTTTATTTTTATTAACGTTATTTATGTATATGCCAGTAAAGCGGTCGTTTTTCATTTCCATAAATAATGTCCATTTGGCGATTTTATGCATTTTTTTGTGACCGTGATAAAGTGTAAAGTGATATTTTCGGTAATGAACTGTGAAATTACTGGCACATATTTGGATGTAAATTTCATAGAATTCGTTGTCACCAGCAGTGCGATTCTGTAACCATCTCACCGTGAAAACTTACGTGAAGTGAGTGTGGAGTGAG
Organism: Apamea epomidion; assembly: GCA_947507525.1. Lineage (NCBI taxonomy): Eukaryota > Metazoa > Arthropoda > Insecta > Lepidoptera > Noctuidae > Apamea > Apamea epomidion. Next base: position 7,343,699 of record OX382234.1, read on the forward strand.
CTGTCATTCCAACTGATACTAGGGATTGACACTATTGACAGCTCATTCTAAGCTCACTTCACCTTCATTCACGGTGAGATTTTTACAGAATCGATCGGCAGTAGGTACTCTACAGGATATTTAATTTTGAAACTGAACAAAAGGGCATGCTCTGAACATAAAAAAACCTGATTCAAAGGTTTTTCTGCCTAACATACAATACGAAAGTCTAAAATATATCGAAAAAAAATGTAGATAACATTTTTTTTCGATATACTTTAGACATCCAGCGGAGGAATTGCGTAACACACCATCAGTAGGAATGGCTTATATAACCTTCTTACATATTAATATAACCCACAGAAAATTATTACAAAAAATATATCCAATCTGTAGAAGATGAGAGGAGCTATTAACGTCATTAAGCGATGCATTGACAGCGATCCGCGGATAGCAATAATGTGTGGGATTAATGACAGATATAATGCATTGTTAGTGACAGCCGGGATCCGTCGACATCGACGAATGAGTTATATAGTAGTGCTATATGGGTAATACGTATCTCTTTTCATTTTTCCTACGTATTTGGTTGTTTGTGTAATCAATGAATCGTTTTATAGCGTTTTTAAAAACATGTTCTTTCTAACTGATACCCTGTCCATTAGGTTACCAATTTTTTGACAGCTGTCTTAGAAAAAATGCGTAATAAAATAAATATTCTTATTGAATTATCTTATTTATGGCTTCTTACAGACATTATAATACCGTACGTGTATCGATCAATGTATTGTGTGTTGCTGCAATCACTAGTTCCATCTGTCAAATAACGGTTTATCTAATGGGCAGGTGTTTCTCCAAAGCCAGCTAGGCATAGCTTCGAAAACCCGCTTAAAATAATTGTATTCTTAGATGTGTTCCTGATTCTTAAAGAAGACTTGTGATAAGTCTATGCCTACACGCGAATAGCCTCAGGTTTCTGAAATTTACGAGGGCATCACAGCCAATAAATATTCAGTAATAACAATCTCTTGATGAATGCATGATCAAGTCTTATAAGAAAAGTGCTATAAAAGCAAAAGAAAGAAAGAAAACGTTTTTATTGGGATTCGGTCAGGAAGAACTCAGTAAATATTGTGATTATACCCTGTCCATTAGGTAATCCGTTTTTTGACAGATGGAACTAGTGATTGCAGCAACACACAATACATTGATTGATACACGTACGGTATTATAATGTCTGTAAGAAGGCATAAATAAGATAATTCAATAACATAAGGCAGTTTATATATTTATTTTATTTATTTATTTATTTTACCATTTATGTACGCACATATATAAACAGACAATGAAAAACAGAACAGAAAAAATAGGTACAGAGGTGATGCTTATTTCATAAGAAATCTCTTCCAGCATACCTGAGATAGGACAATAGATACAGAGATGTAGACAGCGTGTGATAGAGCAAAGGAGACAAAAAATAATACATAGAATCAAAAAAAACAATTCACTTAAAAACTAAACAAGAATTACGAGAATATATTAACATACATACAAATAAACATACATAAATACTTCTAAAATAAATATTACAAGAATGATAATAATTATATCAAACTCAAAATTTTAAATACATACACAACTATGATGAAGTGGACAGATAGTGTTCTTTCACTCTTCTTTTAAAAACCGCAATAGTTTGGCAGTCCCTAATGTCTGTCATATATTTATTTTATTACGCATTTTATAGTTAACTTTTACGTAATCTAGAACATGTACGTTCTAAGACAGCTGTCAAAAAACGGTAAAACTAATGACAGGGTATAGCTGACCGATACTACGACAGCCGAAGATATCTTTACCTAAGATTTAACTACAGATTACATAATACAGCACAAATTCAAAATTTTAAAGAATAGACCATAAGCCCTCGAAATCAACAATATATAAAAAAAAAAACACTCATGCATTTCATACGTCAGTTTCAATAGAAAACTGAAACCAATTTACAAATGTCACAAGACTTGCATGTCGCAGCCGTGTTTGAAGACGAAAATAGATGGCAATCGATACCACCACACAAGTCACAGAACGACAGACAGTTTCGAGAATAGGTTATAGCAGTTTGTGACAATCTGCCTTTAATTACTAACTACTTCTGATCGATATTTTAGCTTTTAGGTTAAGAATAGGACCTCTATGTTATTAGGTTTGTGTTGTTGGAAAATGTGTGTAAATTCTCAGGTTTGTGGAATTATTTATTTAGCGTGAGAATTTTTTAACAGGTTGTAGAATGCTGTTCATTTTACTTTAATAATTAAAATGATGAACTCAAACGGTACATATTTTTTAAATTATTTATTAATGTGTGTGTGAAATTACCTAACATATTTTAGGTTAATTTTCAGCTAAACTACCGGACCGATTTTTATGTTTGACAGAAAACTTGACTTGCATAAGATATGCGAGACAGAATAGGTATCTCGAAAAAAATAACATTTTACGTGCTACACCGGGATTGAAATTGATAAAATGTAATAATTATAGGTAATTTTGTCACCCCTCTTAATTCTTATTAAATTACAGACCGATCGATAAATATAGAAGTATATCCACGGATCAAGTACATACTTCGTCGGCAATAGACGATCTAGTCACCAACTAAATCGTAATACTTCGACAAAAAGTCAATCATTTAACGAGAGTACCGTCCATGGAAGGAAACAATGCGCATAATAATCAGACAATCTGAATGGCGACGCTAATTAGGTCTGACAGTGACAGAACGAACAGTGTTTGCGTAGTGCAGGCCGCACTCATTGTCCCGCCGCCATTGTGCCCGTCGCTTTGTCGTACGGAATACACTGTTTGTTACTATTGACTGTTTAGTTGCGGATTTGTTTACGAGGATTACAGCTTTTCGCTCGATGGATAACGAATTTTTTTCACAATTGAAAATACCAATGTTGAAAATTCGAATGCTGAAAGTAATTCGAATTTTCAACATTGACATTTGGTACAGTCGTCGCAAACACGATTACGTCGCTTGCTCCGATACACCCTAATGTAACTAACATCCAAACAAAATACTGAAGATACACCAATTTTATTCGTAAGCGTCACCGACGCTCACACCAACTTATTCATACAGTTACTCATAGGAAATTATGATTTATTTATCTGGAATAGAGATTATAATCGCTCGGCTTTTATTTCAGGGAAGTTAGTATTATGTTTGCATATGTGTAATGTTCACCGCTTAGTGTAACTCTGTCAGTGTCAGGCCTAATTAGAGCCATTGAAATTGGCTGATTAATATGCGTAATGCCAACGTGGTGTATGTGCGTTGCTCTATTGTGGAGGCGGCCGAGTGAATTATGCACATGAAGTGAAATGACGTGATTATATCCGATATTATCGTTACATATTGTCGCCGCATAATTATTAAGTATGTGCCGAGGACTGTAGTCGAAAAGGTTTAGTGTCAAGTGTCAGTTGCGTTTGGGTCATGTACTAAGCTCGTCCAAATCCTATTCCATCCAATTCAATTCCATGGAATCCTGTGTTAGTGAGATTTGTGAGAGACACAGGCATGGTTTCCCTAATTTGCTCTCTCAACTAAGCCAATTACTTGACCTGTGCTAAGCAAAGGCGTTTCCACAAACTAATACAGTAAATACCGAAGGAAAAAGGAATTTGCCGTAGCGAAACAATGTGCTATCAATTGGAATTGGAATCAAATTTATTACATTACTGAGTACCGGGAATGTGAAATGAAATTAGTTCTGATTACAGCTTTTATATAATTAGGCCACAGTTTCAGTTCACAAAATTTGAAAATAATATTTTGTGATGTGTGAAAGTGAGAGTAATTCCATTAAATGGGTGGGATAAACATCAAAAGCCAAAACTCATGTGAAATTGCAATTACAATGTATTTGTTTCTGTATGATGATGCATCATTAAGTTTTCTTTTTTATTTCTGTTGATTTCTTATACACAAGCTTATTCCACTTTAGATACTTAGTCGAAAACGATTCGGCTTTATGTACCTATATATTTAATCAGAGTTCCCACTGCTGGGACACAGGCCTCCTCTGTGGGAGGAAGTGGGCCGCAATCCACCACGCGGGTCCAATGCGAATACATCCATGTCACATATGTTCGAATTTTTGTTTCTAGGACATGCCGGTTTCTTCACAATGTTTTCCTTCATCGTTTTGAGAGCAGCGGTGATGTAATAATTTACTCAAAGTAAAACGCCTGATTGGGTTCCTATGACCTACCATTCGGTAAGTCGCCGCCATTACCACTGGAACACCACTACGCACTTTATATATATACATATGTAACATAATTAACGCAAGACCTCATACACCCCAATTAGAGTATTGAGTTATAAGCATAATACAATGATCAAGACTTTTTTTTTAAAGCTAACTTTTATAATTAAGAAAATCGTGTTGACCCTAGCAATACTTTATGCATTTAAAATTGAGTCTTATAGCATTGAAATAAGATTATTTTTCTTTGACTCAACCGGCGGTCAGCATGGCAAAATACATAATTTTTGAAATAATATCTATAATAAAAGTTACTGAAATCGATTCAGTAGTCAATTATGAACTAACTCCTTCAGGACTTGCGTTTATTCTGTTACACCTTGTATATGTAATTAAGACGATTTATGATTCCAAGCAGACGCCATGTTGAACCACGGAGGGGACGAGTTTTTAAGGATTAGGTACTTTAAAAAAGTGTTTTGTCACACAAGAATATTAAAAAGCAGAAACATAATTACGCCCATGTCCACAACGTTTAAGCCAACATAAAAACATAAACAAATCCCTCTAATTTCGAAACCCGCATCAAGCTCGACTTAAAACCCTCCAAAAACAAGGAGTCCACACGTCAAACTAATCCAAATATTACAAACGCTTGAGCGTTGCGCACAATGGGATAACCATCTGTCATCCGGACATAACGAACTTAAACTGTGCCTGCCTGTACAACGCTCCGAACGCCTGTCGGGGCCAGGCCTCGCAGGCGGATTGATTTGTCAGCCCCATTGTTTAAACTGTATGTTACATTGATAGTTTTAATTGTTTAGCTTATTTGCGTGTTTTGAATTGTTTTGTTTACGGATAAAGGTTTTGTTAGCGAGTGTACCTATGAAGCCGGTTTTTTTGAGAAAGCTTTGCTTGGGACTGTACTTACCCAAATCAAGAAACAAGTCAGTGCACTTAGATATTGCCGAGAGATATTTTACTAAGTTGTCTCTCTGTGAAAGTATTTTTAAATAAACAAGAACAGTTTTCAATTAAAACTTGTCAAGGAAACAAACAGCTTTTTTATAAAGCGACTACAAATAGCGAACCCTATGATCAGAGGAAGTGACACAGACAACGTTTTTATGTCGACGGGATGGTTAATAAAAGGACTATTCAAATGTTCGACTTATTCAATCAAGCGCTGTCGAGTGTTGTCTGTCGAGACTATGAGAAAATCATTTTCTGTACCTATTTAAGTTTTGAAACCTTTGATGGTAAGAAAACTACAAGAAATCATGTTCTATTAGTTTGAAGTGACTAGAGATCTCAATCAACCGTGAACTCTTAAACAATAAGCATTTCTCTCTGTGAGAAAACGTCAATCAATTTAAGATCACTTTTCTCGGCAGCTTCAGGCTGCTGGCTATAAGTTGGCTGGAGTTGTTTCTATTAAAATTAGAGGTTGCAATCGCGGCAGGCATCTCACCAAGAACCGGCTTGATTACACCTTTAATTAACAACAAAACTTGGAAACACGGTCATTAAAAATTGAAGAGCTCTTTTGAACTAATTAAAAATGGGCGCGTCTCCGACACAATTTAGACTATTTAAGTGCTTACGCGGCCCGCTTCTGTCCAAGTCCAAGTTGTTTCGAATGAAGAATTAATTATGAAGAGAATAAGGCCAAGTTGGCGGGCGGGAACTGGCGACTTGCGAGTTGAAACCGGTTACAATTTGTGGGAAAGTAGCAGGTGTGGCACAGGCCCGGAAAACTTGGGTCGCTTCTACACACGCTTTGTTGGCTTCTCGGATGATAAAGTTGATTTGAATCGCAGATTGTACGGTAGGTGTTTTAAATATAGCTCCGCCGTGACACTTTGTTCCTGTACTTTGCGTTTCATTGTACATTATTTGCAGTTAGCACGCCTACATAAAATTACGAGTATTACACTAAAACCGACCTCTATAAATATTCTAAATTGTTGTTACAACCACACCAAAATATGCTAAAGAGTTTTTGAGATTATGTAGGTTGAGTGGACAGACAGACACGCACGGAAACTGTTTTATAATTCATAGTAATCCTTTGTAACATTACTTTGTTTAAAAGTTTAATGAAAAGAGTGATGAAGTAATTTAAAATAGAAGTGGGCGTGGCTGGGGCGGGCCGTTTAGGTGAAGGGTTCACACTCTACTAAAAGTAACTAGACGATATCAAGTATTCATATGAAATTGTTTTATCCGTAACTAGCTTCTGCCTTCGACTTTGGTCGCGTGGAAGTCGTAAGATACATAATGTCTGTACTGAAATAAAAGCCACATCTTTATAAATCTCCCCGCCGTTATTGCTTCGTTTTTCCTTAGCGTTCTCTCTGACTTGCTTTTCTTTTTTCTGTGCTCCTATTGGTCCTAGTCGTCCTAATGTGATGTTAAATAGTCTATAGCCTCCCTTAAGAAGTAGGCTATCAAATGCAAAACCCACAGTTCCAGAGATTAGCGCGTTCATACAAACAAACTCTTCAGCTTTATTTAGTAAAGATAGATAATATTTTGAAATTTAAGTAATTTGAATGAGATATTTCAAGGGAAACATATTTGGAAATTGGAATGGTTTTTAACATGAATGTTTACAACAGCTCAGAATGTGAGTTTGAACTTGTACGTCGCTCTAATGATATAAACGCACGCATGCATACCACAAGCATTAACTACGTCGAAGGGGGTTACAGGAATACTATAGCTATGTTATAGTTCGCCTCAAAAAGATTTCTTTTGATTGTCTACAATTTGTGTTCCTTATTACATACAGTATCAATGTGAAGCTAATCTATATCATATCTACATATATCATCTATAAAATAAGTAAAATTTAAGTGTCTTTTTGTACTAAAGGCATATAATGATGAAAGTATATACGGTACTTATAACAAAAAAACTATTTTTAACATTTTTGTCTGTCTGTTTGTTCCGGCTAATCTCCGAAACAGCTGGACCAATTTTGATGAAATTTTATATAGGTATATTTTTAACCCTGGCAAAGGACATAGGCGGTTTTTATCGATATACCACACGGGCGAAGCCGCGGGCTGAAGCTAGTGTGTAATATGTAGTTACACATTGATACAAAATTTAAGAACAAATATTGTAGACACTTAAATTAATTCTTGTCAAGGTGGATACGACAGTAAATTAAACTGCGTATATCTAATGACGTTCCCAGACTGCAAACGAAAATTCAATCAAATATATCATATAGTTTAGTAACCATAGCTTGTCAAAGATTGGCAAAACCCACAGTCGGCCCATCCCTACTTTTTAGTTTGTTTGAAAAAATCACTTTTTTTATTTCGATGCTAGGATTAATTTGATAGTTCCAAAATACTTTTATGCACACATTAGTATAGCCAGTGTTTTCATTTATTGTCATCACTACATTGTGTATCTTTTAGAAGTTAACCACACCGCTCTTTTTTTCAAGTACTTATTTCTAAACCTTTCTTGTAGGGAGCAGCGTGACAGAGATTGCGACACAGGTGTCCCACACTGGAGCCGCAATTTGTGTCGCGGTCCGAACATAGCTGTCTCGGCATAATTTCACTACTTATTAAAAAGAAAATTTCTTAATTCTTTTCTTCGTTGAAATAGTGAAGAGAGCCATGTTCATGTATGTGGTTTCAGGGATGGTGGCATGATTATAAATATAAACATTCTAAAACATAGCATTTTCTCCTTCGTGATAATTTTGGTAGATCATTTTGACGTTACGAAAATCAGAAGCTTTTTAATCGACCAGTCTCTATCTATTTATTTATTTTAGGGATGACTAACGAGAGATACACTACAATAAGTCATTCGTTGACATGTTCTAGAACCAAAAACTCGAAAACATGTGACATGTACCAACCAGCACTGAGCACGCGTTGTTTATTACGGCCCACTCCTTCTCACAGAGAGGAAGCCTGTGTCCCAGCAGTAAGAGCATTATAGGCAGATTATATTTAAGTAATTCTTTACCCTATTATTTATTTATTTATTTATTTAAACTTTTCGCACAAAACCCTAACCTCAACCCTATTATTTTTACATACATGTCCACTTAGATTTAACAATTCGGATTTAGGGCTTTTTTTTTTTGGGTGGGAAATCATACTTCTCCCACTCTGGGCTGAGCGGAAGGGCGTGTCAGACTTTTAATGACTAAAACCCACCCGTGTTCCTTCAGTTGCCTGTGCCGGGGGCCACGGTATCTCTTTCGAACAACCCACGGCCCTGGCGGGCATCGGCCCTAGCGGACCCCGTCAATTCGTGCTGACATCTCTTTGAGGCGCGCGTGGAATACAACGCGCCATCGACCCGGGCCTGGTCCTTACCGGGCGGCGAGCTGCCTATTGCTCGCCGCCCGCAAGCCCGCGCCTACGGTGGCCGGGAGTCGCCTGTTGACTCCCGTCCAGGGCGTCTCCTGCGGCGACTAGGGGCGTGAGGGCGCAGAGATTGCCTCTCCCTCACGCGCTCCGCCTCCTCCTTTGTGTTTTTTTGTTTTACTGTTTAGCAGAAGGAGGCGACGGCCTCCCATGCACTTTCGCTCCGTACCATGGCCTGGACCAGAGCCGAACGCGAGAGATCGTCGCCACCGATCGCCGCCACGAGGACGCGGTGGCCGCCCAAGCCGGCCAGACCTCCACCGTATTCGGTTTTAGGGCTGGTTTTTCAATCGACAGATAATTTTTATTCGTGGAATAAAATAAAAGTCTGACAGATTTTGTATGGAAGAACTGTCAAAAATTTAAAATTATTCCTCGGATAAAATTATCTGGCGTTGGAAAAACCAGCCCTTAAAGTAATCAAACTTTCTGGTATGTAAGACTGTTAGCTAATAATTTCAGACACAAAAGGCAGACGATGATGTTGACATACTTATTTTTATAATTAATCTGCTAGAACTACGTTTCTCCCCTGCCAAAACTATTTACCTCCCTCATTGAATGAGAAGCGACCCCAGGCGGCACAGTACACTCATATAATTGTTTACCCGTTAGATACAATAAAGGTAATTGCCGCTGACAACCCAGTTTATATCAGTATTGTCAAGCGACATTATTTCAATCTAAACAAAGCATATCTTATGTCGTTGCGATTAGTGCCTATTAACTGTACCAGTGTTATTGTGTATCATTTTACGTTATTAATAAGTTAATGAGGTGTTTGTGAGCTTGTGATGATGTTATTGTTATTGTTGTTAGTAAAATAAAGCTTGCGTTGTTTCATAGTTAGTCCTTAGTAGGAAACGAAGAAGTAAGAAATAGTAATATTAATAGTAATTTATTTCCAAAACATCAGTACACGTTACATCAATAGGGTCTCGTACTCCTGAACTAGGACATCCTGTATGACAGGGGTCGAGGTTTCTCCAGTTACCTACATTAGCATGAGAGGGCTTAGACTAAATAAAATTAGGTGTTTATTTTAATTATGGTAAAAAGAAACAAACGACTTCCAAAAATTACTACAAAGTGAAGAAATAACTTTAATTTTGGAAGTCGGTGTCGCTGGGTTCCATTTTCGTTGTTTACCACTGACTTCCGAAATTAAAGTGTGTGATGTGTCGAAAATGTGTGATGGTTGTGTGGGTGAAGGTGTGTAAATGTGTGTGTACTCTGAGTCTAACCAGTAGGTAAGATTACTGATAAGGTTTTCAGTATCATCGTAGCAATAGCTTTCAAGCCAAAATAAGATTTCCTTTTTTATCAGAAAACTATTCACGGCTCTAATTAATAAAATAAAAAGAATAGTAATACATCTCTAACTAAAGCAATACATATTCAGCGTTTAATGTCCCCACTGCTGGGACACAGGCCTCCTCTCTTCGAGAGGGAGTGGGCTGTAATCCACCACGCGGGCCCAGTGTGGGTTAAACAAAGCAAACTAAAGCAATGGGAATGGCAAATACATCTCTTAAAAATTTATCAGTTAAAGCCCATGATATCTTTTCAAATAATTACACTTTGAAGTGTTGCAGAGTGACAAAATTAAAGCACAATAATTGCAAATTACCTCCCATTATTCGCATACGTGTAATAATGTTAAAATGGCCACTGCTTGAAATCATAAAGTTAACCATTACAAAATATATTGATCGTGCAGTCACCGATACCCATAAAAAATATACATCTTACATAATCAGCCTATAATGTTCCCACTGCTGGGACACAGGCTTCCTCTAGGTGAGAGGGACTGGGCCGTAATCCACCACGCGGGCCCAGTGCGGGTTGGTGGATGTCACATGTCTTTACATTTTTGGTTCTAGGACATGCCGGTTTCCTCACGATGTTTTCTTTCACTGTTTTGAGAACAAAAAATAGTTGAACCCCTAATAATATCCCTTAACCACAAAATTTCCTCAAATTCCAATACAGATTACGTTCGTAGAAAAAACAGGAGTGTTCTCGGCTATATTTTTAGGAAAATCGACTTGAGTTTCACTATTTTTTCCTATCACCTCGCCTTTGGACAGGGGCTAAAACATTTTTTCCCTGAAATAAATTCGAAATTTTCTTTTTCCGAACCATCGCTTGGAATACCTAAAGAGATAAAGTGCTTTTAATGGCATATATAAGTACCTGCCCACATAATTGATTTTGACTGTAATTCCGCAAACGAAGCCCTTAAGCATGGGCGGAGCGGGAGCGGGTGTAATATAGACTTAACTTGTATATTATGTACTCGGGTGTATGTAGTTATATAGAATTAAATTGGGTCGTAAATGTTCAACTTAAGATTTATTGATAATTAACACCTTGGGATGAATTATGTGCGAGCCTGTGAACGTTCTAAGGCTGATAACATTTTTTCGGATGTTTCGATGTGAAGGTAGTTTAGGGGTGTAAAGGAAGTGTGTATCATAGTGTTTTCAGCTCTTTTTATTTCATTTGAAGAAACAGTATATCTTATGCTATATGTTGAAAACGATACAAAGTTAAAAACAATACAATTATTTTCTTGACCAAGATAAGTTTTCGTCATTAGAAAATCTATTTTCATAAATATTGAATTTACTGATAACAAACACAGTCATTAATATTATAAACATATACTTTTGTTTTCAAGTTTTATTAACATTTTTTCTAAATTACCACATCATCTCGCTATTTATAGACCCTCGATATTCACCTTACCAAGGGAGCATGGGAATACATATCTCCAATACATAATTACTAGGGATCCGATGTCCGCATAAAAACAATAAGCTTATGATGGTAAAATTTCGTAGCGTCTTCACCTAAGGGCGAGGGAATCAGGGGTAAGAACAGTATGCATATTATCTCCCTCTACGATGGAGCCTGTCCATTAAAATAATAAGTGAGACAAGAAAAATCAATTTAAAAATATTGTACGTTATATAAAACTTGAGATTATTTATATGATACATCAATTTTTAAAGCTTAAGGAATAAAATATGTATGAGCAATCTTATATATTTGAGTAAAAACTTAAAATTATGATTCATTTTGAAGATACCGGCCAGTACAAAAATATGGGTATTTCAAATAACGCCATTTGAACAAAATATAGAAATTGCAGGTTACAATTCTATCAAAATGTTTGCTCTCAATTCGTTTAATACTGATCTTTTTTCGAAATTCAGCTATCACTCTGCAAAAGCAAAATCAGCCTAAAGTGTTCCCACTGCTGGGGCACAGGTCTCATCTCTTCGAGAGGGAGTGGGCTTGTAAGCTTCCATGTGGGTCCAATGCGGGTTGGTAGATGTCACATGTCACCGAATTTTTGGTTCTAGGACATACCGGTTTCCTCACGATGTGCTGATCTCTCTGCTGTAATTTTGCAAAATTGCTTTGAAATTGAAAATAAAACGTACCGAACAGACCAAACCACACCCATTTTTAATATCACTACGTATTACATGTTTTTTTTTTTTTTTTTAAACGTTGCCCCACACTAGGAATTTCTCTTGTATCGTGGGTGCGTTTACAAACATTTAAACTCACATACACAAACAGCCAGACCCGGAACAACTACTTGTAGGCCATACAAATATTTGTTCCGTGCGGGAATCGAACCCGCGACACGCAGCGCAGCAGTCAATCGCTTAACCATTGCGCCAACCGTGCCGTCATGATGGTGGAGAGCCCAATCAATTTATTTGAGTTCCGTCAACCAGGACACGGTAAGGATTCATTGGAGGGTCCCACTGTCCTGTCGGACGTTCGAGCTAACTGCAATTAATTCACGTAATTACTTGTCATCTGTTGATCTGGCTTGCACATGTCATTAGTCAAAACGAACGTTATGTGCGATATGTTCGCCTAAATACAAGTCTAACGGATATAATTAGGTAGTAATAGGTGAGGCGTGATCTCGAGATTAATAGCCTGCGAATAATGCGTGATTGATGGGTCTTCAAGGGTTATAGATATTAAAATAATTTGAGGGTAAGTAACGTTGTGGTGATGAACGAGTTTTGATTAAATTTTTAGATAAGTAGGCATATCTATACTAATGTAGCACAGTGGTGTGAAATTAAAATGATGTTTTTTTTTAAATATACGATTTATTTGAATCAGTTGAAAAAGAATACTTTTACTTACAAAGTAAAGTCACACCTAGCGGCAATGTTAAGTATGAATCTTGTAAGAAACCTTTATGTAATTACCGAAATTTTTGTAGTCGTTTTATCCAAGCAATAATTTATAGAAATACAAAATTTTTATGAGCACATGCGCTCTGTTACTCATAACATCCATTACTACCCACCAAAATTGATAACACCGAACACATCCCCACCAAATCCAGGTCCGCAAACAGCAAAAGCCTTACTTAGTCAAAGCCCATCCCATGACATGTATAATCAAAGGCTGTTGCAAAACATAAAGGCAAACAACAAAATCTCTACAAAATCTATTTACCGGATTGTAACAGCTATGTCGAAAACAATTTTATCAGGTTGCGTAACCGTGGATCGAGAACAGGACGGTTAAGCGAGGACACACGATTACGCCTGACAAGGCAATTAATAAGGGCAGATGGCGATTGAGCACGAGTCACCCGGTCGCTCGGAATTAATCATAGGCATGACGTTATTGCGTGTTGACGGACACCATTGCTATTGACTAAATCTTACTATCAAACTTGTTGACGGCACGGTTGGCGCAGCGTGTCGTGGGTTCGATTCCCACACGGCACAAATATTTGTATGGCCTACAAGTAGTTGTTGCTGGTCTGGCTGTTTGTGTATGTGAGTTTAAATGTTTGCAAACGCACCCACGACACAGGAGAAATTCCTAGTGTGGGCAACGAAAAAAAAAGATGCTATTGAGTAAAGAATCCTACTAAATAATACATAACATATCACGTGGGGAATACTTCCCAAAGGGAAAAGAAGAGGTTTACAGAGTTATTTATTTAATAGTTCAAAGTTGATTGGAAAAATTTGACAGTTTCAGGTAACTTGATGTCCTGGCGTCTATACCTATAATACACCCACGTTTCGCCAGATATGTTTAAGTCCCATGTAATAGAGGGTCGAGTCTATTGCCATCAACCGTAACTCCAGATACCGGGTTGCTACTGATGAAAAAACCCACCATCACTTTGCCCGACCCGGGAATCGAACCAAGGACCTCATGTTCAGTAGTAGCGCTTGCGACCACTAAACCAACGAGGTGGTTTACACACTATTTTTGTTTAATCTTGAAAATACACGTCTGAGAACGAGATGCCTCTGTTTCCCCCATTTTACGGGGATCGGGATTGTCCTAGAAGGCTAGAGCCTTCTAGGACAATCCCGATCCCGATCCCGTATATTACTTGTTTTGTGACCTAGAGGTCACAAAACAAGTAAAGACAGTAGCGTCATCATATACGTAGTGATTTATTTATTTATTTAATACTTTAAGCGCGCAAATGTACAGTGGTAGACTTGATGCCATAGGCATTTTCTAATAGTCAACCTTTGGGTGATGCAGAGATAAATAGTAATTACGAATAGGAATGATCTATTGAAGCGTAGAGCAATGGCAGAGTCACCATTTATTATTGCACAATTTATTACAGTGCCAACTTAATTATGACGTGCTATAAATCTACCTAATCAAGAGTGGTAGACCATGGTGAAGGTGGTGTGATGATCTAATAAGGTTTGCAAGGCAAACATGGCCAGAGAGGAAGGAAAAAGGGGAGGCCTTTGCCTAGCAGTAGAGGACAAAATACAGGCTGACAAAAAAAAAAACTCAGAGCTCATAAATTCTCTATTTTCTTATAAAACTTATATCACTCATTTTGTTATGATTGCTGTACTTATTAGGACTCTTGGTTTTTTTTTATTGCGCGGTGAAAATCCTCATGGACTTCCTCCATCGTGGGAGTGACAGAGGGGTATGCCGGACTCTTGCCGGCTAAAACCATCGCGGTGTTCCACCTTTGCCTATGGCCGAGGGTGCGGGATCCGCATAAGCATTCATCGCTCCCAAACTTGTGTAGGACCCTGAAGTAAACATTTATTAGAAACGGTTGTGGTATTCTTTGAAACCTCTTTGATACAACAGTGAAAGCTTCATATAGAAACAGAGTCTAATGTTACAATTTCGACGAGAAGGTTTCCATTGTGGAATGATTCCTGGTATTCAGCCCTGATTATAAACGACACTCATCAGGTTTGCATATCATAATTAGTAACGTTCATTTTGAAGAGATGCATATACAGCCGGTCTATTCTGTAAAAATGTCACCGTGAAAATTTTGGTGAAGTGAGTTTGAAGTAAATTGTCATCCCAACGGACGCTAGGAATTGACACCTTAGTTTTCACGGTGAGAATTTTACAGAATAGCACCGCAGGTAGTGGTCACCTTACTAGCAACCAGCCGCTACTTCACACTCATGTGACGACATGTCAAAGCATCGTGATTTCTATGCTATATCTGTGTTAAATCGAATTGTATTATACACATAAATATTTCTGAATAAATTTTCTAGATGATGGTGAAAACGGCCTCAAAATCAACTGTGTAGTTTGGAAGAACTAAGCGGTCACATATGGTGGCCTAGGTTCTGCCAAAGAAACCAGGGCCGTCCAAAAGCGCGCTGGGTTGACGATATCGTCAGAGTCGCAGGAAACACCTGGATGAGAGGCGCACAGAACCGGGAAGTATGGCAGGCAAAAGGGGAAGCTTATACCATTCAGTGGGTGATTTCGGGCTGAAATGATGATGATGATGAAGCGATCACAAAGACAGACGCGAAAAGCGAGTTGCTTTATACTATAACTAGAATAAAGCAACCCTGCGGTTTCACCCGCATAAGTTTCGATCCCGTCAGAATATCGGGATACAAAGTATCCTATGTGTTAATCCTGGTTATAAACTATCTGTGTGCAAATTTCATCCAAATCCGTTTAGGAGTTTTTGCGTGAAAGAGTAACTAACAAACATTCATCCGTCCATCCATACAAACTTTCGCGTTTATAA
The DNA here is from genome assembly GCA_947507525.1 of Apamea epomidion. Lineage (NCBI taxonomy): Eukaryota > Metazoa > Arthropoda > Insecta > Lepidoptera > Noctuidae > Apamea > Apamea epomidion. Next base: position 7,359,424 of record OX382234.1, read on the forward strand.
TATTAGTAAGATAGGATTATAGCAGTAACCCGCCCCTACTTCACATGGTTTTTACGGCTTGACAAAACACTAGATTTGTTTATTATATGTAAGTATATTGTTAGTGTTATCCATGTAAACCTTCCGGAATAAATTCTCAAAATGGTGGTGAAAATCTCATCAAATTGCATTGCGTAGTTTATAAGAACCACACAGACAGACACGAAAAGCGACTTGTTTTATAGTACGTATAGACAGATATAGATACGCCGTAGTACCTACTACAAATGGTATTTTATAGTTTTGTGTATTTCTAAAAAACTGCGGTTTGAATTGAATGTTCCTGAAAGTTTATTTTTCTGCACTGGGCAATAAAACCTGGTAACGGTTTTAGTGTCATTGTATGTAGGTACATATGTAACCACGGCAGGGTAACCTTTTAGGAAATCTGGTTGAAATGGAGCCACTAACTAAAATATTGAAAGGTTTTATGATCCAGCCTACAGCGACGTTCGAGTGCGTGAATGGAGTGGACCAAAAATATAGAGGGTGGCAGGGGACATCGACGCGCAAACTGTAACTATGAACTCAGCACATGATTCGCATCCTAGCGTAGAAATTTTTCGTCTGTTATAAAAAAATATAACAGCTGTTTCATAGAAAAGTGGACCTAAGCGGTCAAAATGTATGGAACACAAATTTTGTTTTTAAGAATCGACTAATATATTTTTTACGCCGGGTTTTCAGAATCATGTACTGGATCCATGGTAACAGGTTGCGGGTCAATGTCCCGGTCACTCTTTATAGATCCTTTAGCTATGTTTAGACTAGATGAATTCAATCTTGCTGAACCAATGTATTTCTTTCGTAATCTGGTTTTAATAAAGCCTCCTAAGCACATATTTTTGGTTACTTTCTATAACTGGCTTTGCAATCACTGCTCAACAAATAATGACCACTAAGCGTGCCTTTATCTGCTTTACACATGACCGGCTCTCAAGATCCTGTAGCAAATCCAATTTAAATTAAAAAAGTCGAATATTTTCCATTTACAAATCCCAGAAGGCCAATTCTCGTAATTTAAAACGTTCAAAATCTAGTCGCAGTCTCATCTCAGCGACAAACAAATGTCAAAAACTCTTCAAAATGTAGGGAAATTAGAGGTATTTTTGACAGATTGAGACTGAGATCAGACTGTGAATGTTCTTAACATTACTAGAATTGCCCCTCTGATTGTTCGTACTTTACTCAAGGCTTCACACAAATGAAAACAAAACACGCATGAAAATTCTTATCTCTTTGCTATATTCGTTAGCAATAGCAACTGTACACGTAATAAGGGCAACGTATCAGTCTTCGTAATGACGTTTTACTTGCGTGATTGTTGCTGTCAGTGCGTCGATGCGAGGTACCCTCATTCAAACTTCTTGGTATAAGGGAACTCGTGTATGTACGAGAATGGACTTCTTGTAAATACTCGTGATTGCATTACATACGGAGTTTGTTATATTGAGTTTGGTTCGTCCAATGATATTGTTGATGCATTAGTTGATTAGATTTTTCTGCTCAGATTTGATGCATTGCGTGTGAAGATGTTTGCTACGATTTTTCGTAGCGGTTTGCTACGATAGTGCTACGAGGTGCTACGGAATGTTGTATTATTTTATGTATGTTTATTTTTTATTCTACTTTGTTTATATGTAGTTATTATACAAAACTGGACAATACCAGCAAGGGATAAGATCAGGGGATCCGACCTATCTATGAAATTACCTACTTAAAACAAAAACCAACTGCGAACCACAAAACAAAAACAAACAAAAATAAAACCAAGAAACGGAATAAAAGCATGTACCTAGGTCAAAAGCGAGTACGTCGGATGGTATTATGCACAATGCAAGCAAGACGGCAATTCCATCAAGTACAGAACGTCGGGTGATCTCGGGTGCGCTTATCGGGCACCTGTGGACTCTGAATAAACCCGTCCATTTGACGAATGGGAATCTTCTTGGTGCCACGTACGATGGGTGCATACGTCTGATAGTGTTTGCTTTGCGAACAATTGTATTATTTTTGGTTTTGAATAGAGAGTAAGTTAGGTTCTGTGACTTGTAATCTTCTTTACTTTTGGAGAGCCTCTCTTAGGTACCTACTACTGTGGATAGCTGCAAGCTAAGTTACGTTTAAGGTCATTTGGGTATTATATATTTTACTATACATACAATGATGGGATGTGGTCCAACGGGCTACGTGTCTACAAACGTATAGATGTAATTTTTCTTTCTCTAGCGCACCTGCTCTTGGTATATCCTGTTTTCCTGTTAGATAACATGTATGACGAGATTATTTGTATACTGTCGGAGGCCGCTATGTGTAGTTACAATGTTACCGAAAAGCGTAGAGGTAAATACATTACCGGGTGGAATAAGCACGTCCGCGGCGCTCATGAGATGGCTCGGCTATGTTTTCAGGCTTGGTTGTATGGGGGTAAGCCCGGGGCTGGCCGTCTTTATAATGATATGTGTGAAACTAGGCGCGCTTTTAAATCAAAATTAAAGTGGTGTCAGAATAATCAACAACAAATAAAAATGGATATTATTGCTGAACTTCACTCAAACAAGAAATTCGGTCAGTTTTGGAAAAACACCAATAAGATGAATCATAAGCTGGGCCTCCCTGTCAGCGTGGCGGGAGTGCACGAGCCTAGTGAGATCGCCACTATGTTCTCCCACCATTTCAGGGTGGACTCGCTTCTGGGGCCTGCGCGGCAGTTGCCCGATGCTGAGGAAGGTAGTGAGCGTAGTGTTCAGTTTACTAGAAGACTACAGGTGTTCATCTACCCAGAGTGCTTGCTATGTTTTTTACCCTGTGTATAGGCCATTCCCATCTGCCCGATAATCTAATGCGTACTATAGTTGTACCAATTATCAAAAATAAAACTGGCGATACATCAGATGTAAACAACTATAGACCTATCTCTCTAGCCACAGTGGTCGCCAAAGTACTGGACAGTCTGCTTGGTCAGCACCTGGATAAACACGTCTCGCTAAACGACGCGCAGTTCGGTTTCAGACCCGGGCTTTCCACCGAGAGTGCTATCCTGTGCCTCAAGCAGACTGTACAGTATTACACGAGTAGAAAGACCCCAGTCTATGCATGCTACCTCGATTTATCGAAAGCGTTCGATCTTGTTTCGTACGATATTCTATGGGGTAAATTAAGGGATGAAACTTGTCTACCTAAGGAAATTGTGCTATTATTTATGCATTGGTATACCAATCAAAAGAATTTTGTAAGATGGGCAGGCTCTCTATCGGGGGAGTATGGGCTGGAATGCGGGGTGAGGCAGGGGGGGTTGACCTCTCCTACGCTTTTCAGCCTGTACATCAACCGACTGATCGATGAGCTCAGCAGCACCGGAATAGGGTGTCATATAGATGGAGTGTGCGTGAATAACATCAGCTATGCAGACGATATGGTGCTGCTGAGCCCGTCGATTGGGGCCTTACGAAAGCTCCTGAAAATTTGTGAGTCCTACGCGGTGGCTCATGGGCTCAAATACAACACGAAAAAGAGTGAGATAATGATTTTCAGACCGGACAACAAGCGATACACATTCATTCCGAATTTCACTCTAAGTGGTACAGCTCTAAACAAAGTCGAGCAATTTAAGTATTTGGGCCACTGGGTCACCGAGGACCTTAAGGACAGTGTGGATATCGAAAGGGAGCGCAGAGCGCTGTCTGTCCGATGCAACATGTTGGCCCGCAGGTTTTCGCGGTGCACGGGGGCTGTCAAAGTTGCGCTTTTTAAAGCGTACTGTCAGTCCTTTTACACCTGCGGCCTGTGGGTTAACTATACACAGCGGACATACAGCGATCTGCGCGTTCAATACAATAACGCGTTCCGGGTGCTGATGGGGCTGCCGCGCTACTGCAGTGCCTCCGCGATGTTCGCGGCGGCTGACACAGACGGCTTTGCGGCCATCATGCGCAAACGGTGCGCATCTATCATGCGCCGCACGCGCGACAGTCCCAACACCATCCTGCGCGCGCTGGCGGACCGGTGGGACTCTCCGATACTGGCTCGCTGGATACGGCTGCACGCAGTCGTTTAGTGATTTACCACCGTTGTCGGGAAGTCCACCCGGACCTGCCACTAGTGTTCAGTTGAATGACATACAAATTGTTTATTGTATGTCATTTAATAAAACTACATTTTTTATTATTATTATTATTTTTTTTTTTATTTTTTTTTTTTTTTTTAATCTATTATTTTATTACTAACATTAGTTTGTAAGCTCGCAATTTTACTAATAAATATGGATGTAATCTTAGGATGAATCTGAAATAAATTATTATTATTATTATTATTATATCATATATTCCATGGCTGTGCCTTAGTTGTATCGGTGTTATGGTCGATTACGCTAGAAGGAAATGAACTAGCATCTTCAAGTAACTGAACAGAACTTGCTGTGTTATGGTTTCTTTTAAATAAATAAATAAATACATTTACTTTTTAATAACTGAATGTTAACAAGGTTCAGATTTAATAAAATTTTACTCCATAATTTCGTCCACCCATTCAAAATTACAGCCAATGTAAAGAGAACAAATGATAAACAATTCAGTTGATACAACAGCGATAAGCCGACGCTTCACGTACGGTATGTTACATGGCTAACGATTATAACTCTGGTCCAAATGAGCTCTGTGCCAACAACACTCCATCAGCACATTGGCAAACATTACTGTTGACTAAATAAACCGAACAATTTATTAAGTATTTTTGAAATACATATGCGGGTAATTTTGTGGTGTTTTCAACCAGTTTTCGTATATGAGTTATTTTGTGGTATATGGAGTTGTGACGTAATTTGGGTTGGCACTGAGTGGCTAAATGCTTTTTGCGAAACGACAATGAGTTCAATTCCCGCACGGAACAAATGATGATTTTGACTACGTTAGGCTCGTCCTGTGTACTGGGTTAAAGTAAATATAGTTAGACGAATTTGACCTACGTTAAATATTTATCAAATTTAGAAACTAAGAGTTAAGGCTACTCAACATATTTGCCAATTGTCAACTTTTGATTATTTATTAATTTTAAAAGACTATTTTAGCTCGTCTCGACACAGGCTTACCTAGTTCAGGTATGTAGTCTTAGGAACATAATTTACATTTAAGCAAAATTGTACTAACTTTTATGCTTTATCATTTTTTGAATAAATATTTTTGTTATAATATAATATTATAATCGCCTTTATTTTAATCTAAACACATATAAATGATATATTTGAATATAGGAATATAAAAACATTTAAACATATAAAAAATAGTAACCCAACGGTATCGGGAATAGGGTCCAAGCTTCCGGTGGTCAGGGCTCCAGAGAGAGGAACCTCCTGACAATGCGAGCCGTGTCCAGAAGTACCGCTTTCAGAATCAAGCCCCTGATCTAGCTGCCCATATTATTATTATTAATAAGCCAAACTACCGCCCTTGCTGACTGGCTAATATTTTAAAACACCATAAATCTAATATACCCAGAGCAAACAGACGAAGATGAAATTTGTGTGATATGTGTATTCTCGAGTTTATTTTTCAAGCGAAGATCCCAACCATTCCTAGAAAATTGTTTGTAAAGCACGAAAGAGCACCGACCTCGTACAATACTTGTAATGAGAAATATCAAGTAACCTCAGCATTTGCTAATGAGCACATAAGCGTCCTGACAATAGATACGTTAATATAAAGACAGACATATTAAATGGCTGTAATCCCTCTAGAATCATATTAAAACTAATTATTTACAAAATCAACACAACATGAAACAAAACCTAAATATTTCCGATATAAAACACAGTCAATCTATATGAAAAAAATCTGGTTCAATAAAACTGTTTAGCAAAAAAAAACAGATTTATAGCATTTCCTGAAATAGAAGTTGATTTGATTATACCCTCACATTCGCGTAGTCGCAAACAAATCTACTTCTATTTACCATAAAATTCAATGAAGCCAAAATAAAACTTATTTTTGCACCATCCTCTCTGCAAACGAAAATGTAGGTATCTGAATTGTTTGCACAAAATTCCTGATTCATTTACCGTGTACGCCAAATAACTGGCCGGAATTTCGACGATTCACATCAAACAGTCATTGGGGGCAGCACATTTTGCACCAACAATATTGGAAAGCTTGCCAGGTGTAAGGCTTGTCTCAATTTCTAGCCTTACAATACCACGAAATCTGTCGACGTCGGCCGCCGTCCGTGCTCGAGCTGCACTGCAAATTAATACACGTTGCGACCCTGGTTTTAATTTCGGTTGGCGCCTCTGATTTACGATGTCCATATGAAAGAGCGGTCTGTGCGTGCGTCCTGTCAATTCTGAGCTTCCAATTAATATGACGGTCCCCTCCGAGGCCTTGCTGTAGTCAACCTGCGGGGGGCAGGGTAGTTTACAAGCATGTGGAACTATAACTACGCCTTTTCATGTTGGTAACGTAGAATTAGTTGGTGGCTATTCATTACGCGTCGGGACGCGGTGTGATGTTGATTGCTTATTGAAGTTGTTAATAGTTCCGAATGGGTGTGTGCAAGCGTGGAATTTTAGTTTATGAAATTACCAGCCATTTTGTAGTTTTAAAATGGGCCGTAATGTTAAACAAATGGCTATTACGTTTGTTTATTGAAAGTTCCTACAAGTTAAAAATTTTAAATTAATGTTGTAGAATTTGATCGTTCAGTGATTTTATAAATATGTTAGATTTATGAGGTCTGGCTCCAATGTATACTAACAACACAGTTTGTTTATTAACAAGATTACTCAGTAACAGAAACAGTATTTGAATGATAAATCTAATCTAATAACTCACAAACAAAGTATTTTTACTTCATTCTTCATATTTCTCAATTTCAGACACAATTTCATTCAATCTCTGTATTCAGCTTTGATATTTTACGAAATTGAATGCAATTGCATTTATAACCAGTATTATTTCTTGGAGAGAAACAAGATTTCTATATAAAAAGTGCAGGTACATTGTGGAAAGGTGCAGGTTGGCACATACGCTGCGCAGTCGGCATATTTCGATATTGAACGCTCGACTTTAATGCAATCTTGTTCCGAGAGGTACCGGCAATCTGCTTGATGTAGATACTCTAGATAACTTGTCTGAACTTTCAGCATTTTGTCTTCGGTTAAATATCATAAGATTATCGGCTTTTTCTTCTTTCTACACTTTATTGACCTATTTGCTAGTCCGCTTGTTTTCGAGAGTTAGGTAGGAATGCGCTTATAAGCGGCCAACGATGTTGTAAGCAAAAATATTGTAAGCAATTTTGCTAAAGCACAGTGTTATGTTCGTGAATACAGTCTATACATTGATTTTGCTGTGACACCTCAGATTAATTTCAAAATAATTACGATTTCACCAAGAAAGATATCCAATTGTTTTCGTTTTTTTCTAAATGAGGTTACCAGAAATTACAGGAGTACATACTAGGATAAAGATAGTATGTGATGTGTTTATCAGTGTGCCTTTTGTGACCAATAAAAAAAAAAAACAAGCAAACAAATAGTACTTACCCTGATAACTTACAGCCTAAACAATAAGGACTATATTATTATTTCTATCCTTGTTCAGGAAGTAAAATAGAATACATTTTATACAAAGTCAGCAGTATGAAACAGGAGATTTAAACAGCAGGTGTTACAGTATTTTATGTAAAATATTAAAATGGAACCGCGTCTGCTGGAAAGTTACAAATTAGAGACTCGAATGACCTTTGCCGTTTAGAGTTTATGGTCAGGCTTCATTTAATATGTTGGCTGAGCTACAGCATGCAGCTTAAAATATCTTCATTGTTATTTGACCTTTTAAAACAGGAATGGCGACTCTGAGAGAAAAAGGGTTTAAGTAAATACGTTTTTCTTTTAGGGAAATTTTGTTATACCTGTTTATAAGGAAAAGGAGAGGCCCTTGCCGAGCAGTGGGACATAACATTAGGCCGCCAAAAAAAAATTTGATGACTTTAGAGAAAATTTTAGAACTTCGGCGACATTAACGTATGTAAGTACTAGCTGCACCCTGCGGTTTCACCCGCACAAGTTTTGATCCCGTGGGAATATCAGAATAAAAAGTATTTTATGTGTTAATTCTGGTTAAAAACTATCTGTGTGCCAAATTTTATCCAAATCCGTGCAGCAGTTTGGCGTGAAAGAGCAACAAACATCCATCCATCCATCCGTCCATACAAACTTTCGCGTTTATATAATATTAGTAGGATATTGGCTGAACTCATTTTTATACATACACTCTAGTCTACACTGGAGGAATGTATCCTACATTAGTAGGTACACAATATCCAGTTATCATCTCGGATAGATGTATTACAGACATACAGCATGCAATTGTCGACTGATAAGCAGGACAGACTAAAGTGCGGTCGACGAGAGAATGCGTACTTGACACGTGTCAGTTTCATACAAACGCATACGTGTTTTGCGAATTAGATCTTTATTAGCTACTAGAATTGTCACAATTAAAGGTGTCAGGCACACATTCTCTCAACGACCGGACAGTGAGTTAAATGTTGACGACACGGTTGGTGCAATGGCTGAGCGATCGACTGCTGCGCTGCGTGTCGCGGGTTCGATTCCAATATTTTTATTGCCTACAGGTAGTTGTTCCGGGTCTGGCTGTTTGTGTATGTGAGTTTAAATGTTTGCAACGATTTATTATTTAAAAAAAAATGTCAGTATGTCTACTTTGTATGTGTTAATAGATATATGGTTTCGATTTTTAATGTGTAAATGCTTTCGAAAGTCATTATCATCATCTGCATAGCCTTTTCCCAACTATGTTGGGGTCGGCTTCCAGTCTATCCGGATGAACTGAATACCAGTATTTTACATGGAGCGACTGCCTATCTGAGCTCCACAACTCAGTTATTTGGTAATACGATACCTGTTGATAAGAATGGTTGTCCGACTTTAGGGCTTCTGACTACCCGTTACGACTGTCAAAGATCCACGAATGACAGGGGGGACCAATGGCTTAACTTGCTTTCTTCCGAAAGCACGTCAATGAACTAAAAAACACATTTTATTTTTCAGTTTGAGTTCAAGTAGCATGTAATGTTGCCAAGTAATTTCAAATTACACTAAACTGTACTTGTCTAGTACTATTGATCTCAGATAAATCTGTGTAGCGAAGTTCGAAGAGGCTTTAGCTTCTCTTAGTTCTTTGAGAACAAATAAATAAAAATTTGCTGCCTCAAACTTAAAAAGAGCAGATTTTTGGATTTTTATGGACGTGTTATGCAATATTAGACGAAACACTTGAATGTATTACTCATACTGGGTACTGTTAAAGTTTAGTTATACGTAGTACCAACTGTTATAACTTTGTTACTAAGTATTGTTTAAGGAAAACAATACTTTATTTAAGACTTTCAGATTTTTCAAAGTTCTTGGCATCTACGATGGGGGCAACAGTTATGTTGATTAAAATTTTAGTTTCCTGATAAGCTATTTAAAGTTTACTCTAGTTTTCTTGCTCTTTTTTATTCAGCTAAAACTATTTAATAAATCGCCAGAATTACACTTGTAATAAGCTACAATCCAGCTTACTATCGCAGTCCGTAAATTGCTACAAGAATGAATCTTCCTAACACGCATCTTATAATACATTTTGGCTAAATGTGCGCACGATAAAATATGTGAACAGGTGCTTTATCATATCGCAAAGCCTCGTGTCACGCGGCGCGCCCGCATGATGTACAGGCTCCTTACGGGCTTACCCTCAGCCCCTGCAGCATCTCCAGGGGAAATTAGACAACGCCATAATAGATTTTTCGCGAACCCTCTTACTTAACAACCCCCCAACATTTGTCTAGAAACTCTTTTTCAATTCAGCAGTCAGAGAAGTTCGCGCATTTTATTATTATTTATTTAAGGTTGCATTCCCAACCCTTTTTTTTTTTTTTTTTTTTTTTTTTTTTTTCAGGATGGGAAATCATCAAATGACTCCTCCCGCTCTGGGTGGAGCAGAAGGGAGTGTCAGACTCTTACTGACTAAAACCCACCCGTGTTCCTTCCCTAGCCCTTTATGTACCAGGGCAGCGGTAACCCTTTCGGACGATCCCGCTACCCCGGCAGGCTTCGGCCCTGTCGGGCCCCGTCATCTATGCTGACATCTCTTTGAGGCGCACGTGGAACACTTACGCGCCGTCCGGCACGGGCCTGGTCCTGATCGGACGGAGAGCTACCCATTGCTCTCCGCCCGCAGGCCCGCGCCTACGGTGGCCGGGAGTCGTCACGCGGCTCCCGACGCCCGGAGCGTCTCCCTCGGCGGCTGAGGCGTGAGGATCTCTCCCTCGCCCATCCCGCCACCTCCTTCGCTAGCATGACTGCTTCGCAGAAGGAGGTGACCGCCTCCCACTCCCTCTCGCCCCGGACCATGGCTTGCACCAGGGCCGGACGCGAGAGGTCGCCGCCGCTGCCGATCGCCTCTACGAGGACACGGCGGTGCTCTGCCCAAGCGGGGCAGACCTCCACCGTATGCTCCACCGTGTCCTCTGGGCGATCCTCGCAGTGGTGACACCCGGGCGTCTCCTCCCGCCTGATGATGTGCAGGAACCTCCCGAAACATCCGTGTCCGGAGAGGACCTGCGTCAGGCGGTAGGTGAGAGCGCCGTGACGCCTCTCTAGCCACTCCTCAAAGAGGGGTCTTATCGCCGCTATCGTGGCGTGCCCTGCGCTGGGTTGCGATAGTCGCGCCTTCCATTCCACCATGAGACCGCGCCGGAGGTCCGTCCGCTCCGCAGCGATTTGCCGCGGGTGCAGAGTTTCCCCCCGACGTAGTGCCTCCGCGCGCCAGTCATACAGGCGCGCGAGGACTATCGCCTCCAGATCCCATGGTGGCAGTCCGGCAAGGAGGCTTGCTGCCTCGCGCGAGATCGTGCGGTACCCCCGGATCAGCCTTACGGCTACCACCTTTTGGGGCGCGTTCAGGTAGTGTGCGGCTCGAAGCCGCAGTGAACGCGCCCATACCGGGGCCCCATATAGGGCCATGGACCGCACGACCCCCGCGTAAAGCCTCCGGCAGGAGGCGTTTGGCCCCCTCAGGTTGGGCAGGAGCCGCCTTAAGGCGGCCCCGGCCCGTTCCAGTTTTGGGGCCAAACGTCGGAAGTGCTCGACGAAGTTCCACCGGCTGTCGAGGACGAGACCCAGGTATCTCATCGTCTTCTCGACGCCGATGTGAACCCCTCCTACCATCAGTTGGGATCCCGAAGGTGGCCCGTACCGGGGCCCATGAAAAGACATGGCCTCGGACTTGTGCAATGCCACCTCGAGACCCAACTGCCGGATCCTTTCCACGACTATCGCAACCCCGCGTGTCATCGCGTCAGCCGCCGCCTGATGCGACCTCCCCTGCGCCAGGACCAGCGTGTCGTCAGCGTAGCAAACTACGCTGACGCCATCAGGGAGGTCGGCCCGCAGCACCCAGTCGTAACCGATGTCCCACAGGAGCGGCCCCAGAACCGATCCCTGTGGGACACCGCACGACATCTCTCGCCGGTTCCAGTTCCCGTCGCGACCGGGGTAGATGACGGCTCTGTCCGTCAAATACGCCCCGACTATTCGACGGAGGTAAGTCGGCACCCGGTGATACCGGAGTGCCTCCCCTATGCAGCTCCAGGGCAGGGTGTTGAACGCGTTGGCGATGTCGAGTGACACCGCCACGACCACCCCACCCCGTGACACCGCGTCCCCCGTCGTGAGGGCTCTCACGCGCATGATGGCGTCCACCGTCGAGCGCCCCTTGCGGAAGCCAAACTGGCACTCCGCAAGATCCGGCCCCGTCCTCACCAGGTGCCCGACGAGGCGGCCCGCAATCACTCTCTCAAAGAGCTTGCCGACCTCGTCGAGCAGCACTATGGGCCGGTATGCGGACGGAGAGTCCGCAGGGCGCCCTGGCTTCTGAATGAGGACCAGCTTCCCCGTCTTCCAACGGAGTGGAAACTGGCCTCTCTCCATGCATGCGCTTAAGAGCGCCTCCAGTCGAGGCCCGAGAGCCCTCGAGGCCAGGACCCAGGCTTTACCCGGCAAGCCGTCGGGTCCCGGGGCGGTATTTTTGGCCTTCAGCCTGCCTACCGCCGCTCTCAGATCTACCCCGGTCACTTCAGGGGTGTCGTCGTCGTCGTCCGCGTGGTCCGCTTCGGGCACCGCAAGTGGCGGAGCCATAGGCGGGGGAGTATGCTCCCCCCTTGAAGGGAACAGAGCGCTCACCACCTCCTCCACCAGCTGTGGGCGGAGACTCTGCGTCAGCGGGGGGGCCCATGTGCGGAGTTTATTCCGCACCATTCTGTAGGGGCGCCCCCATGGATCTCTGTTCAGAGTCTCCAGCATCTCCTCGCGGGCCATATCCTTGGCCCGCTGAACAGCCTGTTGGAGGGCGGTCTTCGCCGCTCTGTACCCCTCGTATAGCTCCACCTCCGTGGCTTCCGCATCCGGAGGGCGGATGCGGAGCCTGCGGTGCCTGGTGTACCGGTGTCGCGCGTCGACGCACGCCTTGCGTAGCGCCCCAACCTCCTGCGACCACCAGTACACCTGACGTCGGGCGCATCCTGGCCGGACTCGGGGCATTGCCACGTCACAAATCTCGGACATGGCCTCCCGGAACCACTCCACCTCATCGTCAATATCAGCAGGCCTGTCCGGTGAAAACACCCAGGCCTGCACGATCGAGGCTTCCAGGAGAAGCTCCCGGTCCAGCTGCTTCAGCGCCCACCGCGGACCACTCGGGGCCTGTTGGACCAGCGCGCTAGAGGTCTGGGTGGAGACCTCAAACCGGATATACCGATGATCGGAGTAGGTCTCCACCTCCTCCATGACGCGCCAGTCAATGACACGCTGTGACAGAGCGGGGCTGGCGAACGAGATGTCCACCACCGACTCGCCCCGCATCCGCACACACGTAGGAACAGAACCCCGATTTAGGACGACCAGGCCTGTTTCCAGAGCCCAGTCCTCCACCATCCTGCCCCGCACATCCGTGCAACGGGAACCCCAGGCCAAATTCTTGGCGTTGAAGTCCCCGAGCACTAGCACGGAGTAGGCATGGTTTCTAGCGACGACGACACTCAACTCTGTTAAAGAGTTCTGGAACTCGGCGAGAGTTCGGCTCGGAGAGAAGTATACTCCCACTACTACAATCTCTCCGAACCGTGCTGCTACGCACCCCTGTCCCCTCGTGACACCTTCGAGGGACGGGGTACCGGCGGCGGCCGACGAAAGTATGGCCACTGAGCCGTTCAGGTCCTCCACCCAGTCATCCCTGGGCGGGACAAAGTACGGCTCAGCGACCACGGCGATGTTAATCGACCACTGCGCCATGCTCTGGAGCAACAGGTCCTGAGCGCAGGCGCAGTGGTTGATGTTCGCCTGGAGAAGGCGTAGTGGAGGAGTTATTACTCCTCCATTTCAGCCCCCTCCCGGGCCCCCTCGGCAGTGGTGGCGGCGGCGGCGGCGGCGGCGGCGGCGGCGGCGGCGGTGGTGGCGGCGGCGGCGGCGGCGGTGGCGGTGGCGGCGACAGTGGCGGCGACGGTGGTGGTGGCGACGACGGCGGAGGGCCTGCCTTTCCTCCTGGCTTCGGCGGGTGGAGCGCAGGACTTGCTCCCCGCCCGGTGATCGGCCGGCTTGCCAGCAGCCGCACATGCGACGCAGTGCGGCGCGGCGTTGCACGAGCCGGCCGTGTGTCCGGGCTTGCCGCAGCGGAAGCACAGAGTGCTGCGGTCCTCTAAGGTGCACTGGACGCTCACGTGGTGCCCCACGAGGCATCGATAGCACCTTAGAGGTCTGGGCTCCAGCAGCTTGACCTGCGCTGACACCCAGCCCACCAGGAGCCTTCCGCCCTCCACTATCTTCCTCGCCGCCGTCACGGGACAGCTAACCGTTATGGTTCGCATACCCGTGAAGTCAGGACGTAGGGTGCCCGCCTTCACCTGGTCGGTCAGACACCCGCCCGTCCTGACGACGGCGGCTACCACCTCGGCCCCCGTCACCGAGTCATCCAGGCCCACAATGCGCATATCCGCGCACTTGACGGGCCTGGAGACTCGAGCCTCGTCCGCATTGAGGGACGCCCTTAGCTTTTCAGCCAGGGCGTCAGCGGTGGGGCCGCTCGTCGCACCGGGGACCTCCAGCATGCGGGCACCAGTGGCGGTCACCCTATGCCGGAGGCCTCCGGTGATCCCCAGCTCCTGGAGATCCACCGTCGCTCTCGCTTTGGCGAGCACGTCGCCGTAGGTCACCCCCCTCTTGACCGCGTCCGGCTGTAGTGTAATGACTACAGCCGCGGTCTTGGGGGAGCGAAGCCTAGCCGCAACGGCTCGCTCCTTGCGGCGCCTCCTCTGCGCCTTTTTCCTGGCCGCTTTGGCCGCCTTCTTCTTCTCCCCGACCACCTGCCACTCAGCGTTGGTCGTGGGAGATTTGATTGGGGGAGGCGTAGGCTCTGGGGCCTTCCCCTCCCCAGCCGTTCTGCCCTTTTTGGGGGCCGGAGCCGCGGGTTTGGCGGCAGGCGCCGATTTTGCCGGCGCCGAGGCTCCGCCAGCCGACGTCGGTTTCGCCGGCGCCGGGGCTCCTCTAGCAGACGCCGGTTTGGCCGGCGCCTGGGCCCGGCCAGACGGCCCGGGTTTAGGGGCGGCCGCGGCCGCGTACGAGGCCGCCTTAGGCCCTGGGGCCGTCCTACCCGCCAAGGGAGGGCGCAGAACAATACCCTCCAGGACGGCGAACCGCGCCTGGAAGGTTGCCAGCTCCTGCCGAACCAGGTTCAGGACCTGGTTCTCCACCGGCACGGGCTGGCTTGGTGGTGGGGTGTTCTGCGCTGTGCCGGCCGCTCGCATCCCGGCCAGGTCCGCTCGGAGCTCCTCGTTCTCCTTTCGGAGGAGCTCCATGGCAGCCGTCAAGCGGGCCACCTCCGCCCGCATTTCGGACATGCCGTCCGGCGGAGGCCCGAGGTGGATGGCCTCCGCTGCCGCCAAGATGGAGGCCTTGGCCGAGACGATGGCCCTGTTTTTCGAAGTCTGTAACTTCTTCAGGGCCACGTCCCGGATCGCGGCCTCCACGACCTCCGCGAACCTCTTTTTGCGGTCCGCATCAGGGCCGCCAACCTCCGCCGCCTCGTCACTAGAGGTCTCTGATGCGGACGCGCGACCAGAACCCCCCTCCTTTGCGGGCTCCTCCGCTTTCTCCGCCGCCTCCCGAGCAGTGAGCCCCCTCCCTACGCCTCGCTCTCGGGCTCCTCCCCGCCTGCTGGTCGGGATCTTTCTGGCCGAAGCCAGCTCCCAGTCAGAGGACGACCCCTGGCCGTCCACTGACCTTGGCCGCTTGCCCTGTGCCTTTCTCTTGGCAGCGGCCGTCTTCTGGTCACGGCGAGAGCTCACTGAGCCTCCCGTGCTCCCTCCTCCAGATGCGGCGTCGGACTCCGACCCCGCATCACTCCTCACTACGTCCGTTGGGTTTTTGGGTGTTTTTAAAAATTTTTCCATATTGTTCCCACGAGTAAAAACTTTGTGTACCTGCTCAAATTATGTGGTTCGCACTAGTGACTAAATCAAGCTACCCATTAGCCAAGCTTACTACCTCCCTCACGGTGCGCCGCCGCTTGGAGGTTTGGGGAATTTTTTATAGAGGTTAATCTTCCTCGCGGTCCGGGCGGTTAAGCCAAGACCCTCGACCCCCGTCAAAAGTCAGAGACATGACCTTGACAATCTTCGGGGCTACGATATTAACGGTGGCAGGAGGGGGGGGTTATCCCCTCCTGCCTGCCCGGCGGCAGGGTAAGTGCACACCAGGCCCGCTCTTACTCCACACAGTAGCCGCTCTGCTCCTCATAGCGGCTTGTGTGGAGCGTTCCTCTTGGCAGAACATTAGCATGCGGGCAGCGAGATCTCATTGGGAAGAAATCCCACTGAGAAATAGCTGCCCGCACCCCAGGATGCACCGGCCCGAAAACTGGTCTTCCCCCCGGACGTATCCAGAAGGGAACTCCAGTCCCCAGGCACACGTGGAGGTTTTCTGCCCTGGCACCCCATTCCCAACCCTTTACGCTTGTTTTGTAAAGCTGCGCGATGAAAACTTAACGCAATTTGTTACTCTACAATAATTAGCGAATTACACGGGGCTATTCTGCGAGCCGTCCCTAATCAAAGGAGAGCTACTAAAGAGAATAACTTATTCGATTTATCCGCTAATAGACCTAGGAATAAACAAACAAGATTAAGTTGGAGTAAGCGGGCTTTATAAATTTATGGAGTGAATCCCTTAATTCCCAAAACTGATGTTAGAATTTTAAGTTGCCCGTCCGGGAAGATTGCGCGGAACTTGCTTAATCCACCGGAGTGCGCAATGTTAGCCAACTTGTCTGGGCCAGCTTGCACCTACTTCAATAGTTTTGTGCATTATAAAGCGTATTACTTGGGAACGGCTTTTATTAGTAAACCTTGCAACGGATTAGAGGAAGGTTCTCGAACTTCAAGTATTTACCCAAACCCTAATTGTGGCAAGAGTTAGTGCTGTTGTATCTTGGATGTAAAGTGAGAATTTTGTTCTGGAAATTCTGATATGGATGTTTTCAAAATCTATTACCAAAACATTCGGATTTTGGAAATAAATTTGTATTGGATTCCTCAATTTTAATTCAAATCAAATTCATATACATTTATATTGATAGTGTTTTTTTTAATTCTTGTTTTGTAATAATACAACAACTATGTTCTGGTTTTTACATTCAGCACCTTAATTGCGTAAAATACTTTCAATCTGAATCACTTTAAAGAACGTTGCTAACCCATTGCTTAATATGTTCGAAAACTTTGGCTGCTCAACAGCGCAAAATAAGTTGAACTCTCAAAATCAAAATCATTACAATTGCATTGTTAGTGTGTTACGCAATTAATTATATTAGGGGTTAAAGTATGAAATTGCCGATTTGTACTGAAAAATTGAAATCCGTTTTTTTTTTAATTTAACATGATTATTTAATCAAAATAATTACCATTATTATCTATACATTGCTGCCATCTAATAGGAAGGTCATTTATGCCTTTGCGATAGAACTTTCGTGATCTAGATTCGACAAACTGTGTGAAAGCATTTTGTACTGCCTCCTGAGAAGAAAACTTTTTATCAATTTGAAAATTGTCCAAATCACGAAAAAAATGGTAGTCCGTTGGAGCAAGCTCTGGCGAATACGGAGTGTGACGAATGGTTTCTAATTGCAGTTCCTGTAGAGTTAAAACGGTCTCTCGTGCTGTATGAGGTCTCGCGTTATCATGGAGCAATAATGGTGAAGATCGATTCATGAGTCGGGGCTGTTTCACTGCTAGTTTTGCTATCATTGTTCGGAGTTTGGCACAGTAGACATCTGCCGTTATTGCTTGACCAGATCGGAGAAAGCTATAGTGAATACTACCATGCTGAGACCACCAAACAGTTACCATTACCTTTTTATTGGTAGGCTTTGCTTTAGGACACTGTTGCGGCGTTTGACCTGGAGTCAGCCATTGGATTTTTCGCTTACGGTTATCGTAAAGAATCCACTTTTCATCACATGTCACAATTCGATCCAATATTCCTTCATTTCTGTATCGATTCAACAAGGCAACACAAGTTTCAACACGCGTTTCTTTCTGCAGATCAGTCAAATCACGAGGCACAAACAAATCAAGGCGCAAACAAATCAAGGCCAATTTCTCATATTTTTTTATTTTATTGATTTGACGCAAATGAGTCAATATTGTTGGTAAGGTAACGTTAAACCATGCCGCTAATTCCTGGGTAGTTTGGCTCGGATCGGCTTCCACCATCTCTTTCAATTCATTGTTATTCACCAGTGTGGGCGGTCTTCCACGTGGTTCGTTCTTCAAATCAAAGTTTCTATCACGAAAGCGTTTAAACCAAAATCGCACGGTGCGTTAATTAGCAGTCCCCTCTCCAAACGTAACATTGATATTGCGAGCTGTTTCTGCCGCGTTAGTTCCGCGTCGGAACTCGTATTAAAGAATAACTCGAATTTTCGAAGTATCCATCTTTCTTGTCTAAGCTGAATAAAAAAAACAACTGAAAGTCGATAATCGAATGTTGCACATTTTTTAAAAGAAGAACTTCATAGGTACCATGTGTTCTATGTCAATTCGAATTACCTATTACAATAAAACGGCAATTTCATACTTTAACCCCGATTATAACTGTTTTCCTAGCTAGGTAGCTGTGCAACCTGTATTAAATTTAAATTTAATTTAATTACCCCGCAGATACTTTTGCATTTTTAACAGTAAGTTTTGCAAGTATTGTTTTTATTTATTTTGAGAATTTACGGCCTCCAATAATATTTCATCGTAGAAAAGATCCAGTATCCAGCAAAGATCTGCAGATAACATTAATTACATTGAAAACTTACTTCAAACACTTCTGTATTCAAACTGTACTAAAGAGCGATATATCCAAGCATTACGTATAAGTACATATTTGTTGGAATTAGCTAAGACTCTCAACTTTAGATAACACACTCTCACGCTTCGTAATGAATAGCTAAACTAATATAACTTATGGAACAAAACTGACGCCAGTAAACCAGTTCCTATTGACCTTCCCTGCCCCCTTCACTTACCTACAACATATACTATAGAAGGTTTAATACCTTGAAATTACACAGGTCTTATTAGACTGGGGGTATTCACAGCTCTTTCATATGGACCTCGTAAATCAACGAGTCCTAGTGAAATTAAAATATTTCTACAGATTCGGGAAGGTACTTATTGTGTTAATAATTTGAATGGTCGACGGCATCTTGGTATTTAATATGATTTAGATAATAAATTGTAATTAATTTAGAATAATGAATCATTTCTTGTCTCGGGTTTGTCACAGTATTGTTGTAATATTTCAGTTATCAGAGCAGTTATGATATGGTTTGTTTTGAATTAGAGCGACCAGTGTAGTACTTCTTACTTTCTTGCTTTTAATAATTACATGTACTTAACAAATATTGTTTGGTTTATGTTCGTTCGTATGCATACAGGTTTTACTTGCTCAAATATGTTAACAAATATTCTCTCGTCTGTATAAATAAACAAGTCAACTCACGACTTAGTTTGCAAAAGCTACGCCGCGCAGCAGCCGGCGTGTGCGCTTCCTGCTACGCGCTATGCCGAAGAGCTACGCAGTGCTACGGCGTAGCACGCTCTGAGCTACGACCGCGCGGGGTCTCTACGTATTGGGAACGGAGGGGAAAAGCAAACATACTTTTTTGCCTACACAGATTTTAGTTTAGTACGCGTATATTGTCAAATCAACCTTTACTTTTATTATAAGTTACTTATTAATGATCTTTAACTGTTATTTACTGTGCTAAATATTGTTTTTCTTGGCCGAAGCCCGAATTTAATCACCTCTATAGTAATATAATCTACTGAAGCGCAAATAGTTTAGCAGAGAAGCCTTTAAACGAAGGTGACCCATCATCCAAAGTTCCTAAGTCATTAAGGATAGATTACCAGATAAGAACATACCCACTTAGTAAGTCTAAGTAGAAGATAATTCGAGTTACCCACACACTCGTATTACAGCACGTTCGCACACATAAAGTTGTGCTGAAACTCAAACCGGAAGTCGGGCCCACATCAATCTGACGCTAATGTGTTGGCATATGTAACTTATAGTTGGGTACAATGTTGGTATACCCGAAAAATATGTTGGGGATTATGGGAAATGGCCTGAAAACTGATAAAAATGGTCCCATGACCATTTTTATCAGTTTTCAGGCAGTTAGAAAAAGCTTCGCATTGCTTGATCAAAAATTGAAGAAAAATATTCACGACATTGAACGGTTTCTAGGTTTTAGATTATTCTTTTTTTCAATTTTTTTCTAGTGAATGTACACAATACTCAAAATACATATTACACAATACTTGTTCGCATTCTTCTTCACGTTATAAATGTATTTTCTTTGTTTCTTTCTTCACTGTGTTCAGTTTTAATCCAGTAAGGGGTTACATGAATAACTAAAGAAATAAACTCGTGTGTGTGAGGGGAAGCACTGACGCTATCCGTGTATGGTGTGGCGCTTGGAATGGGCACTGGATCTTTATAGAAGGATTCCAGTGCTTGTGTATAGGATCAATGGCAAATAATGGTTCTGAAGGGACTTCTGGCTAAGTACTAACAGCCGTACGGTTCGATTGATCAGGTTAAGCTACGCTTTCCACGGTTTGTCCGTGGATGGGTGACCATCTTTACATAACAAGACCTCTGTGCCTCGGAAAACACGTCACGTTAAAATACTGGTCTTCAGCGGCATCCGGTTAGACTGGAAGCCGACCCCAACATACTTTTGAAACGGCCAGGCAGATGATGATGGATGCATAGCATATGAGATGAAAGGGGTGAATATAAATGTGAATAAGACAAGCACCATGCACCTAACATCCACCATGTTATTAGGCCAGATCTATGAACGTAAACGAAGCAAAAGGAGTATGTAAGGATCTTAGCAGGTGGCGTTCAGTCCCCCCTGGTGGGTTCCCACATTGTCGAGGCGGGGGGCTCAGTAGCCGTGGCTTGGTCACCCACGGTGAAGCCAAGAGGAACCCGAGGAGGGGCCGCTCGTCAGGGCTTTGCCAGTAAGCCGCCGACGTAGCGGCCAACAAGTAGGTTGCGGTGCCGCTTCGGCGACATCGCAACTGAGGCGGGCCGCGATGTCGTATGGGACGCATCACGGCTGAGGGTTGGAGGCCGCGGCGGGAGAGGAGTGCCAGTATTGCGGTGCGCCACTCTCCCTACCTTTCGCGGCCTTGACGGGGTGGGGCCGCAGGGGAGGAGAAGTGTTGGTATGACGTTGGCCGCTCTCCTCTGCGGCCGAAAATTAGTAGGTGGCGGGGCCAATAACCTGACCCGTCGCAGGGGGACCAAGGGTGCCCAGACACGGGGTCGTCTGGCACCCATGTGCTGGTTTGGTCCCTGGGGTGGTCACGGCGTGCTATGTGTTCTGGTGCGCCGGTGATGGGGAGTACTTCCCAGAGGAGGGTCCGGTGATGGACAGCTGCGGCGGGTTCACGGATGAGTGCTAACGCGTGCCCGTGTTCCCACCGTAAGCGGCAGAGAAGGACACCGTGGAGTTTTAGTGGGTTGGAGTCCGACATAACTGCACGTGCATATTCTCCACGAAAAAAAAAAGATAAAAAGGTGGCGTTCAGTAGTTGCTGCCTGCCTCCCTGCCTGTTTCAGGCATGTATGGAAATAAACATAGGTCATCATTAGTGTACACTTGAACAGTCATCATCACCATCATTCAGCTGAAAGACGTCCACTGCTGGACATAGGCCTCCCCTATGCACCTCCACTTCGACCGATTCTGTGCTTCTCGCATCCAACGGGTTCCTGAGGCTTTGACAAGGTCGTCGGTCACTTGAACAGTATTATCGAGCAATCACATAAATCTAGTGTAACCGAAAGAAGCAAAAGCTTTCTGTTTTCTGATGGCAACATTGTGTCGTGCATCTAAGCACATCCTATAAAAACATCTGACCATCATAGGATTATCCCCCTTCAATATAGCGTAATGCAAGTTCAGTTATTATTGCAATAACATTTTGTTTTAACCGGATAACCGCCACTCGGCAATACTCGCTGCAAGAAGATTATCTTGGCTTTACTGGAACAATTCCGTCGACCGATAGATGAGGCTGCAATCGATTAAATTCACTTGTACGTATTAAATGAAGGTAATTTATTTCGTGGTTGAGCTTTTTGCTGGATATTTTTATATTGAACTAGCAGTTTTTCGATCGTTGAAACTTCTTCGACCACAAACTTTCGCGTTTATAATATTAGTTGGAAGCGATATTAGTAGGATATCATCTATACAGGGTGGCAAGGACATTGAGGCGCAACCTGGTACCATGGATTCAGTACATGATTCTGGAACTGCGTTGAAAAATTCACCGGTAATGAAAACAAAAAACCTGTTCCATATATTTTAACCGCGTAGGAATTGCACTTTTCTATCAAATAGTAGATGTCGCTATAAAGAATCGCTAATAGCTATAAAAAAGACCTCAACATTACAAACCTACTGGGTCTATTATTTATTTTATACTAGCTGACCCGGCAAACGTTGTTTTGCCATATAAATTATTTCTAGCTGCCCGGCGCTACTTCGTTCGCGTGGTTTCCTGCCCCCTACCCTACCCCTACCCCCCTCCTGCCCTACTCCTACACTACACCTACCCTACTCCTACCCTACCCTACTCCTACCCTACTCCTACCCTACTCCTACCCTACTCCTACACTACTCCTACACTACTCCTACCCTTCTTCTACCCTACTCCTAACCTACTCCTACCCTACTCCTACCCTACTCTTACCCTACTCCTACCCTACTCCTACACTACTCCTACCCTACTCCTGCCCTACTCCTACCCTACTCCTAACCTACTCCTACACTACGCCTACCCTACTGCTATAAGTAAAACGCTGATTGATTGATAGAACCTAGCGGACGGGGCAGACGTCATCCCACCCGAAAAAGCAGCGCCACCTACCGGGTTTAATTATATATACAAACCTTGCCCTGACAATAACGAACACAAAAAAATAATAATTATCCAATTTGGTGCAGTCGTTCGAAAGTTATGGGCGTACATACATTTCGAAGATCCATTTTTATTTTTGTAGATTGTAATCAACCGTATCAGTTATTAAAGGAACAGTAGATATTATCCTAATTTGTGTACTTGTTTAAATTAAACTAAATGTCATGTGTCAGCTGTTCAAAAACTTTCAGCAGATTTCTTGAATCCTCTGTTTCCAAAAAAATAAACGTTGATTGTCGTTGGCAAGGTTTTAAACGAAGTGCTCATGATTCAATTCCTGCTACTGAAATGGCTTCCTACTATACTATAATATACTGTATAACCTCTAATTTAGGCAAGTTGGTTTGTGTGTGTGTCTATCATAATTAGCCTATAATGTTTTCACTGCTGGGACACAGGCCTCCTCTCGGTGAGAGGGAGTGGCCGCCACTCGGGCCCAGTGCGGCTTCGTAGATGTCACATGTCTTCGAATTTTTGGTTCTAGGACATGCCGGTTTCCTCAGGATGTTTTCCTTCACCGTTCTGAGAGCAGAGAATGATGAGATGAAATAATTAACATTTTTTTTATTAATTCTATTTTTTTGTTATTTATTGGCCTATCTACAATTGTAACACTATTTATCCTTAAAATACAAGAAATATACAAGCATAGTGTACAATATGATGCGATAGACCCAGCATGCGAAAACAAAATTAATAACATCAATAAAATTGCAATAATTGTGCATAAATAACGCTTACAGCACTAGTGGGTTGTTTTAGAAAACCAACAAGAAAACAATAATACAAAATGAAGAAAGAAAAAAAAAACAATCAATTGTGTTGGTTATTTTTGATGTACTTGGTGCTTGAATTTTTGAAGTGATGTGGAAAAAAGTTCTATTGATTCATCGCAATTATTAAGAAGCCTGCAAATTCTAGGGATGGGAGAATTGGATCCTGAAACAGTTTTGCGGAATGGGGGACGTAATAGATTGATAGGGTGACGCGGATAATTGTGGGGTTGGTTAAAACTTAACTTACATAACAGCTGGGGACAGTCTAATTTACTCTGAAGTATTTTTCAGAGAAAAACTAGATCAATACCATCTCGTCGTTTTTCGAGTGAAGTTATCGTTTGTTACGTGCAATATGAGTTACTAGAAAACGATGAGAGATATCTCTTTTTTTACTATATATCTATTTTAGAGACAGTGAGATTTCACTGACTGTCTCAAAAATAGATAATGCAAACCCACTTTTCGCCGTTAACCATAATTAACCCAACATCAATTAACAAACTTAACAACCATAAATTACCCCATATAATTATTATCTATAATGTACCGGAATCCGCGGAATCCTAATAGGTTGATAGGATTATACGAAACACATTAGCGTTATTCGATTTAGATTTAAATTATCGTTGCAACCGGTCGGTAATGCACGGTATTTGATTAGATTTATATTAATGCTTAGGAAGCTTAATTGAATATACCAGATATGGTCGCGCAGTTAAAATATTTTATGTCTCAGTGGTTTTAATCTAACGAATTGTTTGTATTGCTAATGTGGTTTGTTTTGAATTTATTGTTGTAATAGATTTTGTGTATCTCTGTTAGTGTTTTCAGTTTAGAGATTAATATAGCTTAGGGATTGTTATTTGTATTGCTAAAGTAATTCATTTTACTGTTATTTTAAGTTCTTAAATCATCAAATCAAATCAAAGACTACTTGCTTTCTGATTGTGTCCTAAGAAACGATAAAGATTTATTGAAATATTTTGATGGACAACAACACACAACACAACCCGTCTTTTTTTGCAACATGCTTTTATAAAGGTCCAGTTACCATATATATGTATAATCAACACAACACAACAGGGAAATATGCTATAGCACTGTAACAGTTTCTCATTAAAAACTACTTCTCAAACTCCAAGTCATCGCCATATATCATCAGCTACAAAACCCAACACTCCGTAAACTAACAGGTAACTATAGCACTCACCTTAATCCCGACAAGCGTAGTGCAGGGTAATTGCCAACTTATGTCGCCGAACCAATCGCTTTCATTATCCGGCCGGCCCACCCGAGTGTGAAGATTATTTCGGCTGCCAAATGCAGAATATATTCGTTTTAATACAGCACTGCCGACCGACAATGCGATACGCGGAATCAGATTACTTTATTGAACAGGAACAGATCATGAATGAAATTGATAAAATCGTCTGCGGTGCGAATCGTACGATTTATATGAGTTTTCAACGATATTCCGTATGGAGGAATGTTAGATTGATATTTTAGATAGCGTTGTTTTGTTGTTTGTTGGGATGGATGATTTTGTTGTGGTATCCATTATTGATATTAGTTTATTGGTGGGGTTTAAGTTGATGGGGTGTTGAGATACTGATTCGTATTGCAGATAGCTGTAGTAGTTACACATAATTAAGCTATAATGTTCCCACTGCT
Source organism: Apamea epomidion (assembly GCA_947507525.1). Lineage (NCBI taxonomy): Eukaryota > Metazoa > Arthropoda > Insecta > Lepidoptera > Noctuidae > Apamea > Apamea epomidion. The sequence goes on from OX382234.1 coordinate 7,384,518, forward strand.
TGGACACAGGGCTTCTTTCACTGAGAGGGAGTGAACCGTAATTCACCACGCGTGCCCAGTGTGGGTTGGTTTATATCACATGTCTTAGAATGTTTGGTTCATGATATTTTCTTTCACCGTTTTGAGAGCAGTGTTGATGAAATAATTTACACAAAGTAAAGTACCTGTCTGGGTTCAAACCTACGACCTGCAACTCGTAAGTCGTGGCCGTTATCACTGGACCACCACTTGCTCTCAGCTCAGCTGTAGGGTTATTTATTGCTGCATTAGTCTATCACGTCTAGTAAAGTAAAGGACATCAAACTTTTTTTTTGCAAAAATTGAAAATAACTCATATTTATTTTAATATTCAAATCTATTCTCGCTTTTTCAATTACAGCAACGCGACGACAATAAGCCCCCATCCATACATTGACGTCATATTCTATCACAGCTCTGCTTATTCACTTTATAGAAAACTCGCGCGATATATTTCTACAGCTTCCGACATTTGCAGCGGCGACACGGAACCTATTGAAATTGAATTTAATAGTCGGCTATCCCTATCCCAGTTTTGTATAGAATTCCTTAATAATTGGACGTCTGACCTCTGTATCCAATTTGATTCCCCTCGTTACGTACTCGAATAATACTTAAAGTAATTGCGCGTACTCCATCCGAGATTTTCGATAAACCACTTAAGTTAACATTGCACACATTGTATATGGCATCACAATGCTTTAACAGATTGGTCCATTTTCGTTGGGAGGAGGTAAATTGGTAGAAAGAGGTCGGTTGCTTTCTAACAGAGTCACGTAACGTATAAGAAGGTTCTGTATTACAGGCAAAGGTGACTCTGTTAACAGGCGTGGCCTGGCTCGAATAAAAGGCCAGTAGGCTGAATGAATGAACGAAATTGCCTTTACGAACGGAAACACATGTCTTGAAACTGAATTTCAATTTCAACTTATGAGATTTTCTTTTTTCTTTGGTTTATGCGAGAACGTTGTGTAGTTTTTGTATTTCATCAGTTTTAATTTAGGAGGACACATCATTATCATCATCAGCCCATAGCAGTTCAATGCTGGACATAGGCCTCTCCTATTGCACGCCATTCAACTTGATTTCCTTAACCTCATCCAGGACAACACGTTGGCTAAGTGTTTGATGGCAAGTCCGATGTCTGTAACTTTAAATTTCTGAAGCTTTGGTGTTCTTGGAAAGCAGTTTCGTCATATTATAACAGCTGTCATGAAAATGTATAATTTCACCAGTGTTAAGTCAAACCCCGCTGCCTAAAGATTTAAATCGATAGATTTGCCGATTCTTTCTTTCACCGTGCTTAGTCACAAGAAAAAGTGTACATATTGAGAAAAGTGTGCTCACGCATTAGTAAGTAGCGTTTCCATGACAACCAAGTCAAGTTACTGCGTCATTGTGTGTCAGAGGTGTCAAAACGAAATAGAAATGCGACTGTTTTTTGACGCGGTAGGGCGAACCATTCGATTTAAATCTTTACCTCTGCTATAATTATCATGACAATCGTTGGAGGGCTGTTACTAGCGGCCACCGCTCTTTTAGGAAACCTAGCTTAAGTAAGTTTACGCTTGATCGAGAGGGGCTTGTAGCTAAGTAATAACTGCCGCACGGGTTAATCGATCAGGTTAAGTTACGCTTGCCGCGGTTTGTTAGTGGATGGGCAAGCGTAACGTAACCTGATCGATCGACCCGTGCGGCTGTTATTACTTTCTGAAGTACGGAGGGGTCTTGGTATGTTGTCTTTACATACCAAGACCCCTCCGTACTTCAGAAAGCACGCTAAGCCGTTGGTCCCGGCTGTCATTCAAGGATCTCTGACAGTAGTTATGGGTCGTGAGAAGCCCGAAAATCTGACAACCAGTCTTACCAAGGGCTATCGTATTACCCAGTAACTGGGTTGTGGAGTTCAGATAGGCAGTCGCTCCATGTAAAATACTGGCATTCAGCTGCATCCGGTTAGACTGGAAGCCGACCCCAGTATAGTTGGGAAAAGGCCAGGCTGGTGATGAGGCCAGGGGGTCTACTCCGAAGTAGTATCGGCCGAATGTTCGGCCGTTTCCTGCTACGAAGTTACTATTTGGTTCGGTCGGTTCCGATCCTACACTCCTACACTCTTTCGAATATTGACTATGGTCCCGACCCAACTGTGCCGATCCGAACTTTTTTCGCATTTTTCAATAATATTCGGTTCGGCCATGTGTCGGTCCGATCCGAACATTCGCACTTTACACTTCGGAGTAGGCCCCCAGGAAACAAACTAGTATGTATACAACGTAATACTCCAAGTATGCAAGTGTATATTGCTTTTTGTCAGTGGTACGACATGTGGTCAAGGACTAGACACAATATTTCTCTCTAATTGTTCTTACAAGACGGATACAATACTGCTGTTTACCGATATCGAAACTGGAAATATGATATTGCGAAAATCTGATCTAATATCTTGTAAGTATTAGATACCTGGGTATTTTATAGATAAATGAACGTGCCTTGTTGTGTTTTGCCTACGTAAGATCAACCACGATATCACATTGATAAATATCACTTAAATAAACAGCCGCACTGGGCCCGCGTGGTGGTTTACCGCCCACTCCCTCTCAAATAGAAGAGGCCTGTGTCCCATCAGTGGGAACATTATAGGCTGATTATGTAAGTATGTATATTTTTTAAGGGTATCGGTCGGTGACTGCACGACCAATTTATTTTGTAATGGTTTTTTTTTTTTTTAACGTTGCCCCACACTAGGAATTTCTCCTGTATCGTGGGTGCGTTTACAAACATTTAAACTCGCATACACAAACAGCCAGACCCAGAACAACTACTTGTAGGCCATACAAATATTTGTTCCGTGCGGGAACCGAACCCGCGACACGCAGCGCAGCAGTCAATCGCTTAACCACTGCGCCAAGCGTGCCGTCGTGATTTGCCATTTTAATATTATTACACTGATGAGAATAATTTGAGGTAATTTGCAGATATTGTGCTTTAATTTAGTCTTTACATTACGGCCTACTCCCTCACAATGAGGAGGCCTGTGTCCCAGCAGTGGGAACATTATGGGCTGATTATAATGAAGGTGTATGTTTTTAACTCTCAAAAGTGTATTAAGAGGTTATCATCTGCATCTGTTTATCTCAAAACACAAGATGCACTTCAAAACAATCTTATACTAGCTTTAAATATTGAAACAATATACAAGTAAAGCCAACGCACATATTAGTGGGAGAGCGCTTATCGTCTAGAACAACAGCTTTACCCATACATATTATTTATTTTATATATTTATTCAGTATTACCGCGATTCGTAACACCTGTTAGCTAGTGTTCGCTAGTACAAGGTTGTTCTGAGGCATATTGGACGAAGGTATTATTTTTCTGGATAAGTAATATGAATTCAGGTGTTCTTGGTATTAGTTTGTATGATTATTGAATATGGTGGAGTTGTAGGTGAGAGAGGAGTATTTTTGGAAAGAGAGAAAAGGAAATGTTATGGTTTATGTACGGTGGCATGGATTGACGCACAATCTGTTACCATGAATTCCGTATATGATTGTGGAAACCCCAGCGTTGTATATCGCTGGTTATTCAAAAAAAACTGCTTTTTTCCTGCAAAAGTGCGCCTACCTTCGCGGTCAAAATGTACGGAAAGGCAATTTTTAATTTTTTATTTTACCGACGACAAATTTCAGAATCATGTACTGAATCTATCGTGACAGGTTGCCCTGTATAACTAACTAGCTTTTGGCCGCAGCGTCGCCCGTGTGGAGGTCGGAAATTATCCCACGGAAACGTACTACCGGGTTAAAAATTATCTTATGTCCTAACCTAGGTCATGGCTTTACTGTATGCCAAATTTCATACAAATCCGTTCAGCCAAAAAGGTAACAGACGGACGGAGGGATTACTCTCGCGTTAAAAATATTAGTATGGATTTTGATCTTTCTACGAGCTGCTGAGTATAATCCTCCTTCCTCTTGTATCATACAAATGATATGGCTGACTTTGATCTAGTATTTCAATCTAGCGTTTGAATCCAGAGTAGCACTGGATCCGCCAATTAGTTCTACTCCAATCCGGCGCTAGATACAGGATGCTTGACTGAATTGAAAAGTGTTTCCATTAGTCCAATTCCGATCCAGTGAAACTGGATTTCAGCGCTGAACTGAAATACTGGTTCAATATAAAACTGCCTTTTTAGCCAAGAACCGTTAAGCGTTATGTCAATGAGCGTCTGTTTTTAACCGACTTAAAAAAGGAGGAGGTTCTAAATTCGGATGTTTAGATATTTTTATTTTTTATTTTGAGTTGACTGTTCCTTTCATATGCCTATATCACTCTTTATTACTGAATATTCAAGTTCTGTGATGTGTGTTAGATATATATTTGATGAAGAATGAGATGATGAATTTGTCATTATCTGCATGAAAGACTTCCCTCTCAAATTCTCAATATGTATTAATTGTACACGTTACCAGTTTATCCCCATACGGGTGATGTACATCTGAATGATCGCAAATTTAGACAGACCAGCCTGGCGAGTACTGGTTTCCCTCGAGGCGACTGACCCCCTCTGTTCTTTCAAGTACCTATTTGACTATTGTTCTTTCTTGTTTTTCTTTATCACCAGATTGTATAATACTTACGACTCCTTAACATATACTTACGAGTAATCAAAGCCAGAGTGCACGATCCAGTGTCCGTCAGCACCTCGAAGATCTCTCGTAGAAGTGTTTATTGCTCAGCGCCACGGAAGTTTCAGGGTCGAAAGATGTTCAGGAGTATATCAAGGTAACTCTCCAGTTACTTTCTTTCAGTTGTACTTAGTTCTTAAAGTGTGTGTGTCTTTGATCTTTCGTTTGCTACATAATATAGAGTGACTGATCTGTCTGATGTGTATTTTTTTCTATTCACAGTTTATCGTATAACTGATGTAATTTTCTACACCACTAAACATGTATGTAGTGTGTAATGTAGCACCATATACATATTCAGTAAATGCTAACATTTGCTGAATATTTCATGATTGCTTATTTAATTAATTAAAAATATGCATAGGGGATTGGGTGGGTTTAGATTAGTAACAGACTAAATAAAACAACTGGTTATTGTTTGAACAATGTCCATATTATATTTATTACCACATACACACGGCACGATGTGAACCTTGTCTTAAATCATTGTATTATATAAGGTATATGTACATTGCACAATGTGTATACATACGTCGCCATACACGCGCGCCCCGAAAGGCTGTATGATTATATATCTCATAGTATTATGTACGTTATATAATGTAATATTCCAATAAGAAAGTGCATTGGTGCACGAAATCGGGGCGGCGGACATACCCACCGCTTTTTACAAAACGTTTTGATATTATCATTATTTTAATAAAGAGATGCCGTAAAAACTAATTTTATTCATCATTACGATTTATATCCATATTGTATACAGATTCATGTAACATATTATACACGAAGAAATGACGAAAATAATGCGCCGACGCCGCGACGGGACAGCCGCGGATCGTTCGCCTATCGTTACTCCTTTCTCTAATATTTTAAATGTACATGACACCAATTCGAACGTATATAAATCCAAATTTATTTTAATGTAAAATCTTAGGTAATTGATTTTTATTGCTATAGAAAATCAGTCAGCACGCGAAGCACGCAATCGAGAAGTAACCGCGAGAACGAAACCAAGCGGGCGGCATTGCGCGGGGGTGGGGGGCCGGGAGCGGGACGGGGTGCGCGGGCGCGGGCCCGGTCGGCGACCGTCGCCGCTCGGCTCGGGTCGGGAGGGTTCGTGCGGAGCCAGTGCGCCTCCGGTTCTACGCGAATTAGTATACCTTTGGTCCAAGAAACTCTTAGTTGGCCATCGCCGAATATGCAAAGCTACTTGATCTATGGCCGCCGCGGCGACTCTACGAACTTTACCAGTCTGTCATTATTAGATTAAAATTAATTATTATCTTTAATATAAAGTAGATCGAGTGTAAATAAACGTAGAATGTTATACAAAATATAATAAATTATCTTTTTAATTTTATTACATACATATTATAAATACGATAAATCGCAATATTAGGATCACATAACGAATTTTTAAAATAAATTTGAGATCTCGCTTATTATTACGTAGTCTTTATTCTGATATAGAACACGTCTAAATGGTGACTGAAGTAACTCAACTATCGCGTATACGAACAAGCGAGAGGGACCGCGCGGCGTTTGCGGTGACCGCTCGGCGACCGCGAGGTGACTATGCGGTCATCGTAAACCACCGCACTTAGAAGGAGTGGCTTCCGAAGTACGGGCCATATTAGCTACCAAATAATTCTAAAGATAATTCAAAATATTGAGTACTAAAGTAAAAGACTGAAAAGAATATCTGTGTAACAAAAAAAAATAACTCCAAGTAATAATTAAAATGATAAAAATGTAAATTATTGAAATTGAAATATTAACGAAAAAAACATATTTTCGTACTTAAATACATAATAAATTGATATGACAGAGCCGGTACGCAACATGGCCCGCACACAGAAGCCCTAAGGGTGATAGATACTAAAGAAACTCACAAACATTATAACTTAACAACAATAATGAAACTAATATCGTCAGCTAATCCTGATTGCTGAATGAATCTAATATCGACCAGATGGTAACTCAGTGTGTCGCCAGGCTTATATTATGACGCATTTTTTAACACTCGACGGGAAAAGTTTTTCGACAATTTGTGTTTTATGTGAATAGTGTGCGGCTCCAGATTTTTTGGCAGGTGGTAAATGCAGTTATCGAATTCGATATTTTTCAGTTTCTGCTACTTTGAAAGTGAATTTTTGTTTGCAGTTTTTTTGTGTAGGAGTAAAAAAATGTGGCATAATATAAGGGTGGCGACACACTTGTCGGCTCGATGGTCAGCGCGGTGGTACACTGCGCTTATGCATCATCTGTCGCATACAATTACACGCCACACTTCGGCGTCTACCTAAACGTCTTTTTACACATGCGGCTAACTATGTATATACAATAATTGTCATTATGTATCGTCTCGATGCTATCGCGGCGAACCGATGGCTTCTCACGAACGCGGCGAAACGAACGTCTCTCACTATATGTTTGTCTGTATGTTTGTACTCGTACTCGCACGGGGACAAGCGGCCGTGTGCGCTTCTCCTACATTAAAAAGGTCGGTAAGAAAATATAATTATAGTGAGGATGTGAGAGTGAATGAGACGGCCGACGGCGACGAGGTGCGCAGCGCCACTCCGCCGCCGGCCCGGGCCTAACAATTATAACATCTCATCGTAATAATTAAATATTCTAAGAAAAAATGTCTTAAATACCTATAACACCGTAAATATAAAACAAATAATTACGTTAATTTGTTAGGTATGATATCGATATTCCGACCGTCCTAAAGACTCACACCTTTCGATTTCATTATCAATTTCCTAGCTAACGTTTTAACAACATAATCGCGGTCGCGTCTCCTGCGGTGTGTGCGGCTTGGCGCGGCTCGGTACGGCCCGGGCGGCCTCGATGCGGCCTCGATGCGGCCTCGATACGGCCTCGGTACGGCGCCTGCCGCACGTGACGTCATTTCAGCGAACGAATTCGGCACGAACGAAAATTAAACGCGAAGCGAGCGCGCCGCTCGGCGACGAACGCACTCCATCTAACACTTCATTATTCAATTAACTACATACTCATAAGTAATAAATTACCTTTAAAAAGAATATTGATTTATTTCGTATCATTTTCAATATTTTTTTTTTGTAACAGGAAACATTTATATTTATAACGTATTTATATAATAATAGCTTTAAAAGATTGTTTATTATTATTACCTAAAATTTAATACCTAGATTTATAATATTAATGTTTAATTGATGTAGGTAATGAGTAATAATAATAGTAAATAACGAATGAATGCAACCGAGTGCATGTAATTAGCGAGCGACGAACGCATGCGCGGTTTGGGCGTCTGGCAGCCGGCGCTACGTCGTAGTGTTGCGCTACAGGAACTGCTACGCGCGCAGCCCGCGGAACTCCCTAACTGCTGAACCTAGACGAAGTGGTTGATAAAAATGTCTCCAGTACCTAACGAATATGATTAATGAATTGACTTCATATTTTTATTCTATTACCTCAAACCTGCGCCTTTGGCTGTAATTTTTTAATATCCCTGTCTTTATTTTTATTGAAATGTTTGTGTCGTGTAACTATACCGTCTGTACGAAATATTACTGTTAATAATTATTATTTTGATTAAAATTTTAAATACAACTAAGTACTGTGTGACTCCTCAATTCAAATAGAGCCGCGTATTTTTCTCAACAGTGGTCTTATATTACGGTAAATACAATGTAAGAAACAATGAAATATTTATTACGTAATGCACAAAATTGTTATTTATTATAATTACAATACCTACGTTCAAAGGTACAAGATAGAAATGAATTATCTTAACGCGATGAGAGATATTCTGAAATGTACCGACTTAGCTTTCCAAACGTCCTTATGAATCGTAAATATGATCATATTATCCTTAGGATAAAATTTTATATCATAATACATAATATTAGAAAGTATGTATACGCATAACTAACGTAGTCTTATACGGAAGTAATCGAGAAACTTGATCGCTACTGGAACAGAACAGCCGTCCAAAGAGGTGATTTTATACAATTCGAATTAGGCGAAATTAATTACATTCATAGGTAAAATATGCGTAATATAATTATAGTAGTATAATAATTATGTTAATATTTGACATTAATATTAAAAATAGATAGAATAAAATATGTGTAGGTGGACGAGCGGGGAGGCGCGCGGCGGTCGCGTTATGTCGGCGGCTTGCGCGCGCGCAGCCCCACCAGCCGCGCGTGCGCCGCGTGCGCCGCGTGCGCCCCGGCCTCAGCCCACCCACCGTACGATACAATGCACAAAGAATAACACCTTCCACTACTGAGTCCCGCGCGTCGAGGACCATTTACACCTTACGCTGTAATTCAACTATGAATAATAAAATATTTTAAGATATACCTCCCTGCAATAAAATCGTCTAGATGCACTTTATATAATTATGAAATGTATTTTTTTTTGGAGTTTAAATCGTTTATTACTCTGACAACACATCTACGGTACAGTCGAAAGCGAGAAAAATTTGAAAAAATACCTGTTCAATCGATAGACTATCTCTCGTTCACACGATAAAAAGTAGATTAGCGTTATGTACAATAGACTGGGTCACAAGACCGGGTCGGTGGGGGAAAGTGTGTGTGTGTGTGTGTGTGTGAAGGGGGGAGGGAGGGAAGAGTGAGAGTGAGGATGAGGAGATATGAGGATGAGGACTGGGATTTGGAGGGGGGGAAGGTGAAGACGCCGCGGTTGACGGAGTGATGTTGAGGGGAGGTCCGGTGGTGTCCGGGCTCCGTCGGTGGCGCGGGGCTGGAGGTGCGCGGGCGGGCAGCGGGGCGGCGGAGGCGCAGGGGCGCGGGGGCCGGGGTGCGGGGGCCGGGGCAAGCGCACGCGGCGCCCGGCGCTCGTGACGCTAGGCGCCGCCACACCGCTCGCCACCTAAGCCAACACAGTATATGTTATTATACGAAAAATTCTCTGATGGTGGTCTTGAAGTTTATCTAGATTTGTAGAGCTCCAGTCGGGGGTGCGAGTGAATATACGAGGTAACCCGACTCATGGTAGTAGAACCGTGGGCGTCCGGCATAACTCTCCGTTCTCTCCAGACCGAAGGTATCCATGAGGATATCCCGCAGAAAAAAAAAGGTTTGAAGAGGTAAATAATAGGAAAGTCTGCTGCTGTAATGATTATATTTGCGCAAGAAAGTCTGAAACTGATTGATTAATTACTCTATTTCTGTAGTCAACCAGCTAACTTCATAAGCCAATGAAATGTTTGCCCATAAGTCTTACGAGACCATTTAAAAAACATTTTGCGTAATTGTTATACAAGTGTTCATTTTCGCGGCGCTATGAACACACGCCGACGTTTTTATTCAGCGTAACGACATTTTAATAGAGCGGAACGCAAAAGCACATTAAAAACAGTGTAATACTCACGTAAAATATTTGTGCTGTAACACTTTCAATGATAACCGTTGGTAAACGCCGCAGGAATCAGGGGTCCCTGAAATGAGAAAAATAAACAAGAGTCAATATTAGATAGCAGACGTGTACAGCCCAAAATTATTGGCATGCAGTCGAGGTTATAATTGAATGGAAGTATAAACCGTTCAGGCGAACATTAACCTCTCCGGGGGCAGATTTAAAGGCAGTAAGTTTGGTGTTTGCAGTCGATAGAGTGGTCGCCGGCTCGGTGGCCAACAAAATAAAAACAGTGAATGGATGAGTTAGAGCAACGCGCGCGACCGCTCGGCAACGGTAATTACACCGCTTGTTCTCCTTGATTTACGGTTATTGCCCGTGGGGGCATTCCCGTTACCTAATAAGACCGTTTTACACCCAGGAACCACATGCGCCGCCGGTCCGGCCCGCCCGACGGCCGGACCGTTCATTCTCTCATTAGCGACGTATTTGTTTTGCCCCGGCGATTACGGACGATTGAGTTAATATCCCGTTTGATATATGACGCGCCTGAAACGGAAGGGTAGCTCAGTGTAGCGCCGCGAGCGAATGACTCAAATTAAGCCTCGGGTAACAATTAGTTAGCTCGCTCGTGTCCAATACCTGTTCTACATTTACTTACACAGCGGCCCTTGTAGATTGACTGTGTCCCAATTATTTGATCAACTGGGACGACCACTCCGAATTAGTCACTGTTCTTAAACAAAAGTGGGGTCGCGCGCTCGTGTATAAGTTCATATGGCCGTATAATAAGTTGGCAAAGGCCAGCGTTGTGATAGTGTACAAATTAAAGCAGCTTTCGAGTGCAGTTTGAAAAATGTCCCGAGATAGCACGACGTGAGGAGTTAAGATCTCGGCGGCGGCGGTGGGTGCGCCGTGGCTGGCGGGCGTCGACAAGCAATGAAGACTGATGGCGTCTCAGGGAAGCAGTTATGGAGCGCGGTCGCAGTTTTAAAAAGCCATTACCCGCGGCAGTGCACCGCGTAGATTGCGCCTCCCCGCCCCCCGCCGCGCTCATATTTCGGAACACTTTATAATCGCATCTCTCACGCTTCACTCGCTTGCTAACTTATGGTGATTACGCTTTAAGAGCGACAAGGAAGATCGGTTCCATAATGAGATTGGACCGTCTTGCTAAAATTTTAGAGTGTCGTCGGCTGCTAATTGCGTCTGAGTCTGGAGGCTCGGCGCCCCCTACTCGCCCCGCGCGTCCTCCGCGCCGCTCGCTACCGCACCGCGCTGTGTCGTGCCGACACCGCGCGCACTTAGTGCCTTATCCCGCGTTGACTAACTGCTAATGAAATTCTTACACCGGCTAGACACACCAAATTTACTACAGCCCCCGAGAAATAAGATTGTGTAAACACACAGTTATTTTTCTTTCCTGTTACCATGAATAATGCAAAAATGAATTTTAACATCTGAGAAGCGAATCAAACGTCCTGAGAAAAACAAAACAGAACAAACATTAATTTGAATGCTGTGACAGTTGAAAGTTCTCGAACAAGGACAATTTTGGGAATTGCCTTCATTTGGGCGTTACTGAAGGCATTTTGAACATGACGTAATAAATGAAAAAAGTTAGAATCAAAAGTTATTAAGTTTATCCCATTCATCATGAAATAAAATAAGTATGAAAAACTTTTCTTATATTTTTTCTATAATATACTTTTTATGTCTAGGATTGCTATATAATTTCATTTCTCGGTTCTCGTTTCTGATTCTAATTCTGCTCCTATAAAACGAAAACGAAACAACAACGAAGTTTCATGTAGTCTGTGTCACGAACATACCATTTCACTTGCCGTGAGTTTCGCAACAGGTGCCTAAGGGTTTATATCAAGAGGAGAAACACTGGATCCACCTGCGTGTTAATAATATCACACTGTAATCACCAAATTTCCCGATAAGCATAACGTCATAAGCTAGGAAAGCTCTCTGAATCCGTGTACTAGGTAAAGCGATATTCAGCAGAGGTTGGTCCGGTTGTCCTGAAATCGTATATTTATGGTTCCACTTACTGGGGTGTAATTGAGAGGCGCGCGGCTGACGGCGATCGCTGGGAATCCAGAGGGTTGTGGGCTTGCGGCTTGCACGTAGCCGACGCTGTCGGCAGCAGAGCCGTACACGTCGAGCGCCGGTCCCGGCGAGCTGGCGGCCGGGAAGCCCGCCCGACCACCGGCACCATGCGGTGACGCCGGCGGCCCGAAGCCAGCAGCAGCTGCTTGGTAATTGTTCATCACTGGGGACATGACATAGCCTAAATTAAGAGTGTGCTGTGTCGACTTCGTCAGCCTAGCTTGCTTGGGTTGGGTTGGACATGTCGAAGGCTTTTCCTGGTTTCAGGTTTGGGGATAGCCTTGTATAGGCCTCTCAAATATCAAGGACGTAGTCCCTGTTGATGCTGCTTAACTTATAATAATCTACTTTACTACTACATTGAAGTTGGCACAGTTAATAATGGTTTCATATGATTCTATAAATCTTCATCAAGAATTCTTCATAAACCTACCATCCGACTTTGATTCAGTGAAAAATTCCCATCTGGATTCACCGAATATGCGATTTTAAGACTAAAAATCGTTTAAGTCAGGCTTGCTCTGGCTGGGCAAAGCTCACTGGGTCGGTGACGGAAGCGAGATAGACAGTGAGCCACGTGTTTATTCAGCCAGCGAAAATGCGAAACATTGTGCCATTCGTGCTGGCCTTTTTCGTATCACTGGGCGACGCTTTTCCAATTCCAAGGTGTAATTTTAACTCTGTTATACCAGTGCTTTGGGCGGAATTCGACTTTTATTGCTTTTTACTATTCTTTAAATGAGAAAATCTACTGAAATTGTATGAAACGCAGTCAACACGCATCTGAGGACTTAAGTTCAACTTCAACTATGTTATTTTGAAAACGTAGCACCGATTGCCGATACTGTATTAGGAAGACGGGAACAAACAACATACACACAAAGCAGTAACAGAAGCGCTTATTTTCGTAAATAATGTTATGATGACTTGTCACCGGCGAGTGATGAATGATGTTGGTGTCAAGTATGAAGTCAGTGCTGTCAGTATGAAATATATACAGTGGTGTGTCCCGAGGTCTGATGTGTGAGCTCTGTGGAATGATAAAAGTGTGGCCTGTCAGGGATGATGTTATTGGGCCAGGGGGCTTACCATGAACTAAATACACATAGACTTAAAGACAGAATTGTGCATCAGTTAATGGTAAAGCCCCGGTTTAGAGTACACCCTCATTGTGTAGTGATGTGCTGAGTGAAGGCATGTCGGCGTCCTCACCTGAGAGCGCCTGCGCCAGTAGCGGTGTGTTGTTGTTCGGTGTCAGTTGGCCGTTGGTCAGGTCAACTGCAAACATACACACGGTTCGCATCCGCTCCACGTACACGAGTGACGCACACACTCGTTAGTGATAGCACACACACACATTCATGACTGAACCATCGAAATTTTTGAAATTCAAAAACTCCGTCCGCCATCCCGGCTACACCTCATCTTTCCTCAATTTAGCATATTGAACGGTAAAGTGACTATCGATGTAATCCCAACTCAATATTAAAGTTTTCTAGCGCGGATAAAGTTGAAGCGCGTAAATGCATGAATAATTTAACCGTTGGAGACAGATGCGGAGCTGACGAATGAGGACAGAGAAGACCCCCGGGCTCAGATTATGTCGGAACAAAAAAATATCACGTATGTCACGTGCATTCAAATGAAAAAGAGAGCTCGAAGTTTCGCGGGCATAAATCACAGAGGGCGAAAAAACTTTTACAAAATATCCAGTAAATTATCCGACGTGAGTTCTCGGTGGCACGCGGCGGTCTGCTTATTGAATAGGGAAGGCCATTAGCATACGGCGCACGTCGCCGCGTCTTGCGACTTGCGACGCGCACCGCCCGGCCCGGCCGCCGCCCGGCCGCCGCCCGGTGCCGACGGCCGCCGTACGCAGCCTCACGCGCCTATTTAGCCGACGTAAACCGGAGAATAAATAACGATGAGAACCGTAACCGAGTTACACAAACTTCTGCCTCCAGACGTAATCTCCATGCGTACCTACATGTACCACTCATTACTTAAATATTTCCACAGACTTAGAATTGAATTTCAGCAAAATCTGACGAAACTTAGCCTGTAGATTCATAATAAACGTAACCCGACATCTCAACAATAACTAGATTAATATTCGTCCCACATTTTTTGCTTGCTCATAGTGTCACCATTTACCCCTATTGGCTTGTACGACAAATTTTATTTTTGTCAGATGCGCGAGTTATGATTTAGTGTGAAAAATGGAGGTCCGCGGTCGCACCAGGTGATTACCGGCCTGTGAGTGACTTTGCGAAAAAAGTACAATATAAGTAATGGAGGATGAATGATAGATGGCGCGCGGGTGCCCACTCCCGCGCTCGCGAGCGCCTGCGCCCGTGAGCGCCCGCCCTACTAAAATGCTGACACATTTTAATAACATTACTTTGCGATGTGAGAGGCTATTTATTTGAGGGCCCAGTGTAATAAATAAGAATTCGAGTGTTGGCGCAGACACGTCTCGGGATCATTAATACGTCGATCGGTCTTAGTTCATTCTTTTCCCATTACAGCGAAGCGCTCGACGATCGACTCCTTACACTCATTAATTTAAAGGAGTATGATAGCTAATAGCTCTTCTTCGAGAAATACAAAGAATACTGCAGTCAATAAAATATTTCTAATTCATCAGTAAGTTGTAAAATAAAAGTGTCATCATTTGACCTGTAAAAGCGCGGCGGTTTTACTGTTATTAAACGTTGTTTATCGCTTCAATCATACTTCACGGGTCGGTTCACAGCAAACAAAGTCACAAACAGGCCCAACTAAGTTGGGTGCGAAGCGTGTTCCTGACCTCAAATAATTTACGACTTAAACAATCCAGTTTACATGCGAACGGCGCGAGACGAGTTATCTACAGCGGTCATATCTGTGTCGGACGTAGCTCCCAGCTAATAGATAGTTTGTACAGACATGTTAACGCATGTTCACCGTGTAATTTGTGCGTGTAATAGTTAAAGTTTCTTGGCACTTTGAACGTAACCGAGGAGGTAGACACGAAGACGCGAACAACAAAGTTTAAAGTTCAAAAGTTGATGCAGGTGTAATTACGGAGTTTTCTTCGTTGATAAACTTTTGGCTATCAAGCTTCGTATTCCAAATCGCTGGTATGCTCTTTGTTCACTACCTAATTGCAAGTTTCTTTTTCTAGTTAATATCTTTTTGGTAAAGTGGCTCATCTAAATTATCTTTATGTGGCGTATAAGTTGGCGGTAGAGTGTCTCACCTTGCGAGCTGCGGGGCGCAGGGGGGCACATATTCATCTATAAATTCAGAGGCCGTCTGGTGAGAGCTATTCGAACTTCCATAATTGCGAAGTTCGGGCAAACTTAATAATTCTTCTTCAGAAGTAGGATGACGGCCGAACGAAATATTCACGGAGCGTACAACCGACGTAACACCCACCCTTGGATCCACTATATTACTCGGGACTTTTTATGTGTTACAATGTCCCCGGCTTCGAAAATCAGCTCCGAATTTTAAGGTAGAAGTAGGTAAGTATTTTATTAGCTTTACTCATGGAGGTAATAACAAAGAAATGGAAAAGTTAGAATCAATATTCTTCTGTGTGGATATTAAAGCTTTTCCATATTTCGTTTTTGTTCTGTAATGGTTGTAGTATTTATGTAGGTACACATATTTCAGTAGCAATATGTTTGATGTTTATTTCTGAAGGTATAATCGTTTAACGTTTGGTTGCTTTTGTTATTTCTTGAGATTGCCAAAGTTAAAAACATGTTACAGTCAGTAGGTACAGAGTTAGAAGTCAGGCATTTCTTACAAAGTTTAGCTCAGTTAAAAATGGTGTAAAATGTGAAAAAATACTGGGGTAACTAAAAATAGAAAGTTCTCATCCGTCACCTACAAGATCGTAATACTTTATTTCTCACTTGGCGCGATTGAAATGTTTTATTTGAGCGTTTACCGAGATCCTCGCACACGTCCCGCCCAAAACGTACATTTAATAGGTGCCATCAATAACTCACCGTGAAGATGATACGCTTTTGCGGGTTTTCGATCGTTTAGCCGCTGGGAGTTATCTCAATTGCAAATTAATCGAATTTCTATGCTGGGTGTTGTGGGCATCACGCACGCGCGAACATATTTGTAATTCAAAGAAGGAGCCGCGTGTCCTTTCTCTAAATCTCAGGAGTCTTCGCGTCTACCTTTTATAGCGGTTCCCTGCCTTGTTCGATAAGGTGTTTACTCGGTCACGGTAACCGTTACGCTCGCTTCCGTGGTTCAGCCATAGAATGGGATTAGTCCGATAACACGAAAAGCGACATTAAAGAAGCGAAAAGAAACTCGAGAAATATGAATATTCATAAAACACACAGATTATGAAATAGAAAAATTTCAAATTATCTCTCTCTACGAATTACTAAAACTCTTCAATTAAAATTACTACCCATGTAGTCAAATTATAATGTACCTACTTGCGGATTAGTTCCGCTTACAACTACAAAATCAACTACTGCTTAAATAATTACATTGTTTTTTTTTTCTATTCTATGATCAAAAATATGTTCTTTCTATTCTAACTGCGCTTTTATCTTAGGGATTAAACACTTCAATTTGAAACTATATTATACAAACTCGCTGCCTAAGGCAAATAATCACAAAATTACAATAATACTATTCTAGAATAAGGTCTTAAAGCTAAACAACAAAAAATACATCTATAGAAAGTTTGCACCACCAATCACATTATTTTGTTTTACCACCAATTACTATTCTAGTCGCTTACATAGCTACATTTTGTACAAAGAAAAAGCAATTTTATTCTTCAGCTTTAAAGTTGTTATTTTTTTCACAAAAACCTTGTAAGTCGACACTAATTTGAAGCTCGTCTAATGTACAATAAGATATAAAAATCGCCCGAAATAATTTAAAGTAGCTAGTCTAGACTATCGGGAATTCGACTAGTTGTAAGTTTGTTACACGACCAGAAACTTCTACGGAATCAGCCTACGCGGCATTGCTTATTTTAAGTCTAATTCTTATTCTAATCTAGAGTCTATTTAACAATTTCGCTACTGTTGATCTAATTTACTTCTTAATTCCGAAACACTATGAAATGTCTACCACACTTCAGTCTTTACTTGTTCAAATCTTCCAAATGTTACACACATGATTACACTATTCTAATGTTCAACGATAGTGATCAAACTGTAATGTTCAAAATCAAAGTTACTCGCCCTAGAGATGTAGAGGACGTCACACTCCTTTGGCGAACTGCTGTTCTCTTGGTAACCACAAACTGTTTGCTCGCACACAACGTGCGTGGATAGGTATAGGTAGGTTCTAGGTACTAGGTAGGTATTTACACAATTTGTGTGTATGTAAATCCCTTATCCCCGTCCGGAGCAGTTTAGAGAGTGTATCGGCTCGTTGGTGAATGCGGACACGGCCTATAGGCTATTAGAGCGGTCGGCAGCTAACGCACCGGCGTCCTCCATGCAGGGGAGAAGGGACTTACTGTGCGTACTCCGCACATTGCGCAGGATTTGTGCGCTCAATACGACACTAACTAGAAGAGATTAGTATGCTAATAGTTCCCATTATGGACTCACGGACACACTCCAATTCGGTGGAATTCTACAATAAAAATTTATGGACGATGGAGCTCGCTAGACTAGCGCATTTATAGTCAAAATCTATTGGCATCCATAAAACAAAATCTATCTAAAGTAAATAAAATAATGAAATAAAAATTTCTGACCCATCCAAACACAGCACTCGTAATGCTAAATCAGCGTGGGACCGCTGAGCGCTATGAGGTACACTATCAACTAGTATTTACATGAGTATCTAAACAAGTGCTGTAGAGGTTAGTGCGGAACGAGGTCGCACTCAACTCCGACCTAAGCAACAAGCACTAAACGTAACAGTTACTAACACAATTAACGGTCAAATATCTTAAATTACAAATGGAGTTGGCACAGATCGCGACGCGCGGCCACTCGCCGCCACTCGCCGCCTCGCCAGCTAATTATTTGGATTCGAACCGACGCGCGACGGCCGTGTGACCCTTCAAGGAATTTCGTTTCAAGGCGCTAATTTGTCGTAACGTCGCTTCCTTATTTTTGTTTTGGACTTTGTGTCGGACGAGCTGTTAATTTAACTCGATACGGGCGAGTTGTAATGATACGGAGCGCGATTTGTTCGGGTTTAAAGGTTCACGGTTCGTGTAAGAGTGCAAGTAAGGATCGAACTATGCAAAATAGTTGTGTGGGTGTGTCTGGTTCGCGGGCTGCATTCTGAGGGCGAGCGTGTTGAATGTGAGGAATGTTGGCGATGCGGCGCGGGCGGCCGCGGTCGCGCGTGCCTCCGGCTCCACGGTCCACATGCTCGCTTACCGGCTTGCTGGGCAGGGCCGCGGCGCGGGCACCACGCTGCATGTGCCGCGTTGGATGAGTCAGAAAAACGAAACGCCAACGTTAAAATACGTCATAGAGCCGACAGCGACGGCCTGAGTAAGGCATCATACTCAAAGTTCACCGCACGCTAGCCAACTCCACGGTACACACTATCTCTTCCAGTTTATTTCGGTCGCAATCGATATGCGATGGTAAATAACTGAGGCACTGATCGACCTCCATTTATAAACGATCAATTGGACAATAAACGATAAAACGTTTTGCTTATACAACGGCAATTTCCTTTATTTTAAAATATAGCGGCTTCACAATTATCATAAACTTACGAATAATGATATAAGACGATATGTCGGAACAGCGATAAGAACAGTAATTACTATTACAAACTTATGATTATAAAATAGACTTAATTATTATTATAAAGAATTTGACACATGGGTTACAATTAATACAATCATGAAAGATTTGTGCATTATGAACGACACCTAACTAATTAAGTTACGTATTTAATTGTAAAATATTGGAATTACTTCCTGAGGGATACCGCAACTCAGTGAATAGAAATGTTTCAATATTAAATTGTTTACATCTGAGTATATTGTATCGTGCTATATGGGCAAACCTAGTCGGGCGATTGTGACACGCATCTGCGAAATCGGGCCTTATTGTACAAAAACATTTGTTTTTGCGACATTGCATTCCTTGATTCGAGAGGGGAACGTGGGGCGTTAATACCAAAGAGCGATTCGCTTGAGAAAAGATTTATTTATGTTCGTAAGAATTTCCGGGAGCCGTTTAGCGGGTGTTCCGTGTACGAGAGGTGTGGGCTGGCGGAGCGGCGGTGGCGCACGCCTCAAGAGCCCTGGCCGAGCACGCCCGCGGTTACGTACTCCGCACCGACCAACAGACGACTTTCCGGTGGTATTACTCCCACTACACCTGCGGCAACAAAATAAAAAAAGCTACAAAGCCGGCTACGGAGCAACGAGGGTTCCGCCAATAGAACCGCGCTTAAATAAACAAACACTCCACATGAAAGGAAAAACGTTACGCGGAACCCTGATAAGAGCTCATAGTCTAATTCAAAATTAACATGAAGGGGAAAAACAAAAGATATAAAAAATATCGTTACAGCGTGGAGTAGAAGAGGAAGAACATCGCCCTGAGCTCCACTCATCGAATCTTTATGGGGAAACTTGGAATTGATAGTTTCCTGTTTACTGTTTTCGGGCTATTTAAAATTGTTTGCACGCACGAAATGATGGACTGGCTTTATTAATGTAGTTGGAGGGCTGTCTGCACGCACGGGCGCCACCGCCGCGCCACCGCCACGCCACCGCCACGCCCGGCGGTGCAAGCCCCGGCTCATTACGTGATATACCTACGTATTGATTCCATCATCAAAATTGTATCAAGAACACGGTGTTATTTACTGAATAATACATTCTGTATTAGTATATTTAAACACGCAATGGATCACGTAAAGGGGAAGTCAATTTGAATGCCCGAACACTAATAACGATTACAGTCGCCGTACATGAACGTACGGTCATTTGCTCAATGAAGATATAGAAACGGAACGGGTTCGTTCCAGTAATTGGGTGTAATTGTAACTAAAGTGGTGGTCACACGTTAAGGGTACACTTACACGACGCGATATATATAATATTTCAAGCTTACTTTATGTATGACTAGTTTAGAGGATGGCGATAAGGACGGTCGCACACGTAGCGATTTAATGATCGAATGTTAACTTATAGTTACGTAATAATTTCGTTAAAATACCTTAATTTTGACAAATAATTATTGCGAGGTGTGGTGATTTATAAAGCAATGATTTATTGCTATAGAGTTCGATGATTACTTAGACCGACCGTCGGGAGACAAGAGCGTCCCGTGTGGTTGCACCTTTAAGCTTCATTCAAATACACTGAACCGCTTTACAATAACAATAACACGAAGAAGGTAGCGTAAAATAGATGCATCCAAAAATATTATACAACAACAACAATAAATATTAGTATCAATAACATTATCATTTAAGCAGTGTAAATATTTAAAATATAATAGAGAAATAACTTTAAAATTAAAATTAAATACATACATATATTACAATATAATTATAGCGAATATTCAATAAACTATTAAAATAACACTTTTCAAGCTCGATGTATTGTTTATTTTATCATTATAATGAGTGAAATCATAGTTACGAATCTAAACTAATGCTAAACCGTGACAAGCTATGCAAATAAAAATCTAAATGTCAGTTAGTTTACATCCTCTAAACTTAGTAATTTCCAAATCTAATTGCGCTACAATCTTATCTGTCTAATATTTATTTAGTTTACTCTTAGATAATATAAAGTTACTATGACGTAACGACTGAACACAACACTAGGCGCCCCTACCCTTCACTTGAATACGTTTTCAATTATTCATTGTTTTTGAGAAACAAAAATTGAATAAATACGTTATTATTCACTCCAGCGAGTATGAATAAATAACTTTGTAACGTATACGTTGATATGCGTCACTCTCGTTGTCACACATAAAAGTTTTATTAATTATTTATACGTGTTATTACGAGCAATAGCTACTATTGAATTTATTGTCGGACAGTATGTGGATAGTTGAGGGACAAGGATAAATTACTTGTTATTAATTTTATTGTTATATACGATCCGCGTTCCGACTCATTTCGTATGCATGCACGGGGATTTGGGCCCTTCCTACTATGAGTTTTAGTTTTGTTTACAATTTACGATAAATTGTCCGCATAATGCGATACAGCAACTGTATTCAACTTTTTATTACTGCCAATGGTATGGTTAACTTCGTTTGCTTTTTATTTGTAAAGGAAATGTTTTGAAAAGCTGGGGGAACGTGTGATGTTAACGTTGTGTCCAGTCCATACCTATGTCCTATCTATAGAAATCCAAACGCTACAAACTACAGCATGCTATGTAGATGATATCGATATAATTATTACTGATACTAAAAAGTTCTACATCTATTTGCCGCTATCATTGTTATACCTAAGATAATAGAGAGGAAGAAGTTCAAACATCTACACGAGTCTAATATTACACGTCTTTCTATCGCCGAGATTACTATAATTTAGTCCGGACTACGATTTTCAATAAATATGCAAATAAGATTATGATCTTAGTTGTTTTAGCTTGTAAAGCTTAAATGCTTTGATTATCTTGGCCATCCCGGTACTTGTAATTGAGTTTCAGGAGATGGCGGTATACAACTTTTTCTCGAACGTTTTTCGTCCGATGAACGACGACGTAGCGGATGAAAATGTCTGCGAGTTATTTGACCGCATAGCGGGACTATATGTAAACTATGCCCTAGCGGCTTCATCTTTTATCAGGACGTATTAAACGATGTTGTCTTCTGAAATTTGTTAGTAAATATGTAATACAGAAAAGTGTTCTCGTACGCCGCCGCGCAACTACAGAGCCACAAATTATTTGACATTAATTCCGTCCCATTAGAGACTAACAAAGTTGTTTATACGTTCGAAAACTGTCTTCGTCGGAGCCGTACGTGCAGTCGTTTCCAAGTTGGAGGAAACGACTAGTTCATATTAAAGGCGCGCGACGAAGTTGTGGATCGCAGCGGCGCGGCGTGGCACTTTGTCATAGCATCTGCTACATCAAAGGACGTAACCACGTTTTACTTCATAATAAAATTATAAGGGCGAACGATGCGATGCGCAATCGAAATATTAACATTCAAACCCTGAAAATTAATTAACCAACTCTTGACCGACGATTTCTACGGTTTTATAATTTATGGTCGACTAAATATTGGTGATGTAGATGACGTTACTAATAAGCCGCCGTGGCATCGGCTTAGGAATGCTAATGGGCGAAATGGCGCACATTAATTGTGAGGGAAGCGGCAGCGCACGATGCGCGCACGTACGCTACACGTTGTGAGACACAGATACTGATTTTGTTTTGTGTGTACCATATTCCCATATAAACTAACACAGTGTGTGGATAACCTCTTCTAATATCCCTACGATTAGTGCCCACCCCAAGACTTGGAAAACACTTACATTGTTTAGCTAGCTACGGTTGTTTTAAATTCGAGAACATCATTACATTAAACGGTTCATTCGAACAGAGTAATTATAGATAGGGTTCTTTGGCAATCCAATTATATTTACAATTCAACGACTGCCCGCAATTGTTTTTTTAACGACAAGGAGATGAGACTGTCTCGCGTGTAGTAAAGCGGTTGAAAAGTAATTAACGCGGAACGATTTGTACAGCTAATGCTGAAGAAAAAGTTGACCGGTCACGGTGCCGGCTCGCTGCGATAACGTCAATCGTTCACCGACGGAGGCGAGGGTCTGGCGGTTCGAGTGGTGCGAGCTCACTCGCGTCCTGCGCTCAATTAGAATTTCCAATAGTGTTCACGTTTCTAGATTCCGTCTGCGTCCAACCGAAAAATTCTCGCGGTGTTCCCCGGCCCCGACCGCCGGGAAAAAAGTGGAAAGCCAAAGCTTAGTGGCGTAATTATGGTGGAGCGGAGGCAGCTCAAACACGGAGTGTGGACAAATAACGAGAAGAGTGTTTGTGCAGCTGCGGTCCGCACTCACCTCGCCGCGCCCGCTCCCCGCGCGCGGCCTACTCCGCTACTGCTATTTCTCCTCGAGCACGCGACCAACTAATCCCGAAAGAACAATAAGAACCGCATAAAAATTAACATTCTAGTCTCATTCGGCGGGATCGACTGGAAGCCGGTGGACGACTTTTAATTAGTGGGAATTCTTTTTCGTCCGTCCCGAGATTTACATAGAAGTCACCACAAAAAGGACGTCAGTTTTTCAGTACTTTTGTTTGAATCTGTTTAAATCTCTTTTAAAAGCTTTCGCTGTTAATGAGGAGCGGGCGATGGTGCGATACTAGTAGCGGGCGGGGGCGGGGGCGGGTGAGCGGCTCGCTCGCTCGCCCCCGGCCCGCTGAGCGGAGCGAGCTCGTGTTTGCGCTAGTCTTTGTTTGCCCGACGCGTAGCATTTGAGAATCGTTAGGGCGAATCGTCTGTAAACATGGAGCGACGCGTTCGCAATCGGCCAGATTGTCTCGACAAAATTCTGGAGATAAACAATAAATAGCATTTCTCAAAACATGGACGTTTTATAATTGACGGCGTGGCAGATTTATCTAGATGGTTCAGTCATTGTTAGGGGTGTTAACTTGTTAGTAAAGTTGTTAGTGAGAGTTCACACGAACTTTTGCCTCAGCGAGTTAGTTGAAATGGGAAGTTAGGACATAGTCACCACAGCAGATTACGAAAATTAGCGTATGCGTAGTTAAGTTTGTAAATGAGCAGCATGTCAGTAGGAAGCGGGTCGTGTCGACTGCGAGATAGACGTTAGCGGTTAGTGGAATGCATTGTCGCGGCGCGAGTTCACAGATGCATGGCGTGTACATTGTAAACCCCGCTGAGCTCGAGCGGGTGGTATGGCAGGAGAGTCGCCAGGTGGTGGTAGTGATTGCCGGACAGTTGGTGGTGCAAGCTCGCCAGGGGATTACCTGCAGGGTATGGCAGCCCGAAGCTAGGATAGCCCGAATAGCTACGTCCTGCCGCGTAGGCGGCGTACGCTGCTGGAAACCCTGCGCAACAAACAAACACAAGTTATTACGTTGTACCGCTGTCGCCGTGCGAGTGGATGTAAGAAGCGGAGGTTAATTGCCGAATCGCATGCTTTCATTCGGCATTATGTCGTTTCAAACGTTGCTTTTTAAATGCTGCGTCGCCGATAGTGATTCATTGGCCGATATAAACATTTGGTTTGTAACACGTATCCCGGTGGCCCAATTCTAAAATAGAGCCGTCACATAAAAGGTAGGCAAGTATATCGCACACGCTCGGTACGACATTGCTTTGGACAATGTCCAGCGGATGATATTTTGTAAACATCGTTTAATGTAGCACAGTATAAGTGGACTAACAACGGCTCCATACTGCCGTAACAGATAGCTAGTGTTTCATTAACAAACTTACTGAATTATCAACAAACAAATGCTACTCTATGTGAAAACATGTCATTAGATCTAATGTGAAACAAATAGTACGGCGGGCGGTCAACGTGGCACGTACTATGAGTTTCGTTAACAAAATGAAGTTGGATATAAAATGTAAAATGAATGATGGCCACGGCTCGGAGGGTCCACGGCTGCTACGACTACTACACTGGATCGTTTATCATATTATAGCCAATCAAAATAGTGTATCTGTCAGGCGGCGCGATCCATCACGTGCAGGACGCGATCAGGCGACCGCCGCACAGTGCGACTCTAACATTGATTGAATCTACTCCGCCAACCAACACTTTAACTGAATTAGTGAGTTAATTAATTACTGCCATCACCCGTTTTGGCATGTACCCCCGATTAGCAGTTCAATAGTCCGCTTACGAATGCCGTATACAAGCTAGTACGTACTCTATGAATAGAGTGAGGAATGGTCTGACAGATGCAGGGTATAGCAGATATGAAGTGACTGTTGGAAATATAATGTGGATTAACTTACCGTCAGGAAGAGCACCCAATGACCACATGAAATCTAGAAATGTAAAAACATTTACATAAATCGATCGATTCTTACACCTTACATTTACAAATGTGTTTTTATTATAGATATGAATATTATAAATTGATAGTATAGTGATAATGTGCCTTGAGACACTATTTTGCTTGGCGAAGAATTATTTTGAGCTTACGAATACTGAGTATATGGTGAAATATTAAGTCTAAATCTAATTTATATTTATATAAAGAGCATTCTAAGTTTCTAGATGGCAGACTACTTTCAAACATTTTCTAAAGTGGCTCCAAATATGGGGTATGTTAGTATACTTGAGCATCATAGCGATGACATCCCTTCACTTGACATAGTTAATCTATTCTACATATTGTTAGTCTAGAACTAAACATGTTAAACAAACAGACATTTTTAAATAGTTTAGAAATGAATTTATTAATACTAAATTCTACCAAAATTACCTATTTAATAAGTTAATAAGTACAATTAATACTATTAGTTTACGAGAGCTATGCATCATAATACAAATATTGGGAGTATCAAGATAGATCCTACTGTTAAACCAGTAACAGTTGATCTTAAAGAGTCGGAAGGTATACAACTAAAATATAAACTAATAGTGAACATATGTTTAGTCGTAATTGCATTGCACAATAATATAAATATATAAGTAAATAGTAAGGATTCAAAGTAAATATATTACCTAATTTTATCACAAGTACTATGGACACACAATAATTTAATGGAAATTTTGATTTACCTAAATTAAATATTTCTTTACAAAACAATATTGTAAATAAACCAACATAAATAAATAAAAATGTCTAATGATCTCCATAAAACTGATAAGAAACATCCACATAATAGGTACCTCTTTCCTTCCACTGATAACATTTTTGAAAAGCCGACATCAAGCTGTAAAGCTAGTCATGGTAGAGCTAGAGAATTTAATATATCATTTATGAAAATATTGTCAAACAACAGTGTCACTCGCCCGCAATCATGACATTCTATGCTCTGCTGCTAAGGTTAGTTACTTCATGGATGGATGTGTAGCAAAACTGGCAAGAATCATCGAGACCTAAAGGTCCTCGTAAATAGTTCATATTAAAAAGCTACTCAGAAATCAGAAAATACCAGGCTCAATACTATAAATCTTCTAACTATGTAAGAATGTATGTATTTCAAATCAAATAGAATTAAGCACCTACTACCTGGTAGAAAAATATTGCTCTCTATCAACCCTACGCAAAATTGTTCCAGTTTTCACTCTACTTTTCATCAAAATGTATGAATATTTATATAAAGTATTGTATAAGAACTGATTCTATAGCTCTTCTAAATTATTTTGGTACACATTTCGAAAATCCGCTAACTAACTGATTCTCTAATGGCAATTACTAAAAATAAGACACTTTGGATATTATCAGTTTCCTTAAAGTACATTAAAATTGTCACTTTGGCTTGGTAGGAGAAGAGAGTAGGAATGTAAGAAAGAGCTAGGAATGGACAGGAAGCTGCTTCAGCATAGAGGAATGCAATGAAGAATCATATTATTTAAAGATTCTGATCAGAGAAGCCCTAGCGGGTGCAAGACTAGAAGGGGTGATGCGGATGTTGCTGAAAGAGGATCGCGGATCAGAGGGGCAGAGGGGTCGGGATCGTGTGAGTGAGGGGGGAGTACAGGGTCTGGATGTCGAGAGCGTGGGCGTTGAGGAGTTCGGAGACAGAGTATGTGAGTGGTGGAAGTGCAAGTGGCGCGAGCGCAGGGCGCGGGGGGCGCGGGGTCGGACGGAGCGCGGCTAGCGCGCGGCGGTAGGCGGCCGCGGCAGCCCCGGGCGCGCCCGCGCCTGCGCCCGCGCCGACCAGCAGATGCGCGGGCGCGTGAACCGGGTACGGCGCGTACCGCACGCCGCCCGCGCCGGCCACGCTGCTACCTAGCAACTCACCGTACGCGCCGCGGCCGGCGGCTCTCGTCTTGGCCAAGTTTGCTGGGAGCATGACTTCTTTCGGTTGTGCTTTTTTGCATTCCACCTGTAACAAAAATAATATTATTTAATAATCTTGCGTTAATAAAAAACAAAGAACTCGAATAACCAAATACCCATAAAATACCTAATTCACAAAAAACAAACTGTGATTTTATTTTTTCTCAATTCATCATCTTTTCCTTTTTCGCTATCGTTTTTGTCCTTTTTCATTCATTGTTTGTACTCTCAGCTATAACTGGAGTCAGCAGAATGAAGCAAATATCTTCAAGATCGGGTGACTCGCAAAATTATGGAAGAAAAGGGGCGACGAAATCGGTCGACAATCCGTTATGCTTCACGGTTCGAGTAACAAATTGAATTTTAATTTGCTTTACCAAGTCAAGGAGCTTATCATTAAATACTTATTATACAGTACGACAAATTTTACGAGCTCCGATGTAATTATTCGCTATCATTATGTTGAATCTTACAACTTGTTTGCTAACCAACCTGAGACGAGACCTGTTGATGTCGAATTTAAAAAATATACACCATTTTTCAACGATAAGTGGATTAAGCTGTGAAAAGTATCGGCAAATTTAACCGAGGCTATAAATAAATAAAGCATCAACATAATCCCGCGCTCTACCACAGACTACGAAAACCAAAGTAAATTAATGTACCTCATAATTAAACCCTACGTTTAATCGATCCATTAAGTAATTTTAACGAACAGCATGGCTCTCTTCAGTGCTTGTATCTTCCCCTCCCCGCCCGCACGGGGGGCTGAAGGCAAGTATAAATTACCCAATCTACGCTAACCTAAACCTCTACCAATAGAATTTTCGCTACGGAGCGCCAACATTACAGAAAAGTATATAGGCTTAAATTAAAGCCGGCCGAATGAATGACTCGAGGGCTGGTCATTTTTCAGAGACGATTTAAAAAATGATGTGGTAAGAACAGATCGGAACATTTAAAGTCTCGGCAGAGTTACATTTTTCATAGTGGTGCATAATCGCGACGTGTCCTCGTTCGTCGCGGGGAGGGTACGTAAACTCGCGTCCACATTTGTCACGCGGCCGTCACAAGCCGACAAATGAAGGCTTTGCCACGCCGTTCGCGCACTTTGTGCACTTTGCACAACTTTCTGCGTCGACATGGAACTACGTGCCTTTGCATTAACGTGGGGAAGTGAGTGAGCGAGGCTTTACAGCGCTGAGTGTCTTTCCACCAAGTTTTATGCCTAGACAAGGCTGAATAATCAACACGTAATATTAAAGTTGGGGACTGAGATTACGACGGCACATAATAAAGCACGTTCTTAGTCATGCGAAGGATGTGAAAAAAGTTGAGATATCACTCTAAAACGAATAGTAACACAATATTAAAAGCAGTGTTGTTGCGTCAAAAACACAGCGAGAATTGTGTTAGGAATATCGATGCTAAATCGTCTCGTAGCATGGACGGTATTCTTCGATCGTCCGCGACATAAAAATAGTGAGTGTCGCCATTTGTCAGGAGCGATAAAGCTTTACAAATGAACAGGCGCCTACGCCAGCAGCGGCCGCCAGCGCCGTGGCCACCCCCCATTTGTTCGGCAACACGCAACCAAGGGGACATGCCAGATAAATGCCAGCCTAACTTAAAACTCAGATAGGAAACATCGTTTGTTATACTGTCACATGCACCTCCGTGTAACACGGTCTATCTAATTGAATGGAGAAGTCGAGACGAAACACGAAAATACAATCTGTTCTGTGTAATCAGCAGCGGAAAATGATTCCGTTTTAAATCTACCTACAATAATACGAACAGCCATGAAGAAAATTCAGCGAGGGGATCCGACGTTAATTGATGTCGCGTCGCTGGCGAGCGGAGTGGGAAACAAAAGCTCACAAACAATTCGCATCGGAGTTCGCAATCCCGATCAAGCGTTCGACATCGCGACGCAGTTTAATGACACGAAAAATAACAAAGGTAAATTGTATTTAACCCCCGCTAGGTAGGCGCGGCCTCCCGTCGATATATCGACCCGGCTGGATCGAGTAGTATTCGACACCGACGCGAAGATCTCGATTTAACCGAGCGGACTTAAGATGTGCTTCAGGGCGGCGTGGCTTAATGCGGCCCGAGCGAACCACCTCGCGGGAACCTGCTCCTAATCCCATCGATGTATGAGGAATTTAATTGTTTCGCGAGAAAACACAGCGTTTTATGCTCCACCACCTCGGCTGAACATTCGCACGTAAACGTGAATTAATACGAATCTGAAAGCAGTCATTAAATTTTCGCTCGATTGATTTTGAGTGAAAACCTTTTAAGGTAAAACAGTAATGTCAATAAATTCGACGGAGAAGAATCGTGCCTACCTTTTAAGAACATTGATTTTGTATTTCATTGGAAGGCAGTGTTTGTACGTTAATAAATTAAAGTTTCTGTACAATTCATGTAATATTTTTGTAGCTGTCACGAGAACAATGTTGAACTTTTCGCTTCACATTTACCTTACTTTAATTGAATATTAAAGTGAAAGATAAATGAGTTAAATAAATGTAAGAACTCTTCAGGTAAAACATTTACATTTTGAGAGATAAAAGGCGGAATTACCATTTTATTCATTTGTATAGGTATTGTGGTGTGTAATATCGCGGGTGCCGATGAGTTATTACCGGGCGGGTCCTGGCGGGACCCTTGGAACAAAGACGCTTAGATTAAGCGATGCTGTTGTGAAAACGATACAGAGTAGGTATTCGTGATTGTAGTGCGACGAGGAACTCGTGTCCAGTGCCCAGTTCCGCAAACAAAATTCCACCGTAGACATTATTCCGAATTCCAGACACTTCCTTCCTATCTCAAGAAACTACAAAATAAAGACAGTTCTAAACTACACGCTCTTCGGAACGACTCGCATGTGTGTTGACGTTAAATGCATTTTGTAAGATTCTGCGTTTGTTTCTTTATATCTTTATTTCTTTTACATACTTTGAAATACTTGTGGAGGACTACGGGCAGCCGGCCAAATAGACAACTTTATAAAAGGATAAAATATCTCAGCTCTTCCTAAACGAATATAAATTGGCGCTATGAACGAGTGGCATTTTGATTTGAATTCGGAAACGAGCTTGATAAAAGGAAGCTAGGGAGACTTTCTTCTAAAAATGTGAGAAGATTTTCATATTAGCGGCCTAACGCAGTAGATATAAAAAAGTCAAGAAAGTACTAAGCAAGCAACTTTGCTGGAGAGTAATGCGGTGCGGGCGTAGCGTACGAACATACGTGAGAGATAAACGGAGACGACAGGGGGAAGGGTTAGATGGTACGGGGGCGGCGGGAGGGGGCTCAGCGTGCTCGCTAGATAAGTTTATCAGGGAAACCTCTCGCCTTCGTATTGACAGAGCGTCGCAAGCCTGGCCCTGATTGCCGCTAAGCGGAAGCCGGAGCGTGGGAACCGGAGGCAAGGTAAGAGCTCCAGAATTACATATTTACCGAGATAAAATTCTAAGAGTACGCTCATGTGGAGCTGACTCAATAAAACTAGAATTCACTTTTGAATAATACCTTCTCAAGCTTTTAAAATAGCGAAGCGAAAATTTGGCATAAATATTGTGCATTAGTATTTAAGAGACTTGGAAAATACACGTAGTACACAAATATTTGAGATAACTAGATAGCTCTAAAGAAAAATCCTACAGCCAACGGACGACGTTACGTAAAGGAGATGAGTCACAAATCTTGCGCTCAACAGGTCACGGATAATGAAATACTCTGCCGCACCCCGGGAGCTCTTTCCATATTTACGTAACTGTTGTTCAAAGAAATAAGATAAGCGCGAGTCGTCGTTTTCCGTTGAATTTCGGCACGGTTACTTAAAGTGTTGGAGTGTTTACTGAGAGGGTGAAGAAGCGGGACGCGCTGTGATGGGCTGTAATGGGCGAAATTCAAATCAGATATAAGCGATCGAGTCGTCGCCTCGCGTCGATAAGTGAACCTGCAACCTTACCCGATACCCACCGTATTGCACACGCTTATAATGATATCATATTCTCAAATGTAAGGCCAAATGTTCACCGCGATGCCCTTTCAAATATTCGATAAACCGAGTCGACATCAAAAAACACGTTGCTGTTTATCAATGTTTATGACATGTTACAGACATACGACAACGTTTTACGCCTAAACACCTACTAACATATTCACTTTAGCTATATCAACTACAAAGTAGACATTAAATGGAGCGAATAAAATTTACCTGCACAAATATCGAGTGCATACATACTATGGAACTAAAGACCTGGAAATAATACTCCGTGTCACATTCGCGTTGAATTTTAAATTACAGCCGCACATTCACCGTCATAGAAATGTTAGTTAGATATTAAATATTAAGGGGTGGCATACACGGGCGGCGCGGCGTGCAACATTCATTGCGGCGTGGAAACCTGTCAAACGCCCACGGCTATTTCTGGGAAATCGATTGCAGTCGATGGCAACGAGTTTGTTACGCGAACCACTAAGACGTTTTACATGCCACGGTTTATTGCTATCAATATCATATAAGTGCGGGTGTTTTAGTTTAGAAAACGTTGTAATTCAGATTTAATGGAAAGTGTTATCTACAAATTCTAAAGTAAAACTACTCGATTTTAGAATCTACAGTGCAAAATTAAAAAGTAAAACTATGTAAACTTTTAAATAGTTCCGCTAGTTGTAGCGCAGAACGACAAACAACTTGGATAACTTCTAACATAATCCAATTTAATAGTTGAACAAACAAAATACTAATTAAATTGAAAGCAAAACGAGTAAAGTGTATATTGGCAGATACTCCGTGGTATTAGCGGCGTTTGCAATTGTAAGCAAACACACGATTACCGACCACTCGCTGCTTAACTAATTCGTATCACGCTTAAGAGCCCACTCGAACATAAGAGGGAAAGAATATAACGATTGCGAACGTTCGGCGACCGCAGTTTGCCCAATTGAAACGTATAATGAAATTTGTATATTAGCTCAGGAATGGGCAATCGAAAACCTTGTAAAAGTGTTTCTATGTACGAATTGAAACGCCCCGGAAAATTCCTCCGCGAAATTCAAATAAAATTGCAAACGATGTATTGGCTCTGTGAGACCCACGTTACAGGCGTATGAGTGCAGTTTGCATTAAAGTAATTGTTGAGTGTCGGCCGTTTGTGGTCGCGCTGGGTTCACGCAGCTTCAATTTGCAGAATTAGATGCTGTTTTACGTGAAGTGGCTATTTTTATTCATCAAACTGCACTGCTTTCTAATTAAAAATCTACATGACTTTTATACATAAATGTTGAATATGGATGGGGATTTCTTTATGATTTTCATCTCTATTGTAAGTCTCGTTAAAGCAACGATATTATTCTACAACAAGTTAATGTCGCTTTGGTAAAGGTTAAGTTAGGTTTTCTTTCAATAACAAATGAACATAAATCAGAAACTTGTTCATCAGAGTAAAGGAAGATAAACCAAAACGTACAAGACAAATTCAGGTGATATTCAGAATTAATAACAGCCCGCGAGAAAGTTTATGACGCACGTACATGTATAAGCTGTAGCAATTAGTTGTAATTAAGTAGGTTGGAGGTCGGGGCGCCGCTTGCCTTGTCACACTACCGCCTAGATTAAGGTCTCCGGCACGCGGTCTCGGCGCTCGTAACTTGTTTTGCATGAATCTGTACGCGACTTTCATATGACTCTCAGGAGGAGACTCAGTTCAGCACCTCTAATGTAAATGAAATTGTGTGCAAGAAATAAAGCAGGGCTTCTCGGCCGCTATTTATCGCTGCTCGCGTCTCCTAACTCCCACGTAATGGGAATGTGGAGACGACGCGGAGCGCAGTAATGAACCGGCCTGCCTTAACGTATGGCCTTTATTGATGACACCCGCGCCCTCTACACACTTACTACTTTATTGTCACCCTACGCAGGCATAGTTTCAATTACGACGCTTCTTACGATACTTTACGGCGGCCGGAGCCGAACACATGCTCCGATGAAATTCTAGGCTCTCTCGAGTCCCTTTGTTGGGTTTAATTACTATCCAAAGAGGTCTGGTGAATGGGTAATTAATCACGGAATAAGATGGATTACGAACTGGTTGATATTGAATATGAGTGATTAATGAACTAATTTTGTCACTTCATCTCCATTGAATTAGGCGCACACTTTAATATTTTGATTGGAATTATGAACATATCATTATTTTATGTTCATCAAATTAATCTAATCAAACCCTGAAAATGTGGGTGTTTCATTATTGGAACATTTTGGTTAGATTAGCAATTATAACATGATTGCCGAGATTATTGGTGTGTATAGAGTGGGTGCGGGGTGCGGGGGTGTGTTGTGCGGGCCTCGGTATGGGCGGTGTGTATTCGACTCAAACACAAATTCTGTCGATCGTTAGCCGGTACCATGTGTGATTAATTAAATTTCTTTCACGCTTCGAATTTAAGTTCGAGTAGAAATCGTTAACGGCCGGAAAGGCCTGTTGAGCTGTAATTTACGTCTATCGTTCGACTTTAGCTACTTGCGTCATTTGAGAATTGCGTGCTGTGTACCTTATAACCATTAAATTTATATACGTACATAGGAAATTAGGTAGTTGTTCAAATAGTGATTGCCGTCAGATTATAATCGTAACTTGTAAATTTTTACCTTAGAAATATGAAGCTTTATTATTATTTTTTATTTTACTCGTGTTATTAATGTAAAATTAATGTGTTATCCGTGTGGGATCGAAAACAGTGTTTACTCTAATACCTTCCTACAGTAATGTTCCAAGCATATAAATGATCATTTGTAGTTTTTAAATAAAAATATTACTTCCTTTCGTTTTTCGTGCAGTTTATACAGGCTGATTTTTTAAAGACCAGCCAAATTTAAGGATGTGGTACAGACCATCAAACTGAACAACTTTCTCCATGGGACAAATAGCGTAATCGCGAAAATTTTATCAACAGTCCCATAGACAACTTCAATACCTACTCGACCTAAATGTATGGGACGGCTGAATTTTTATTCGCGATTACGATGTTGGTCCCATGGAGAAAGTTGTTCAGTTTGATGGTCTGTACCACATCCTTAAATTTGGCTGGTCTTTAAAAAATCAGCCTGTATTTTCTGTAATCAAGTAACAAAATCTAACTAATACGAAAGGTTGAATATCTCTGGCATACAAAACTTTCAAAGTACAATAAAACGATAATATCGTTCTATAGTTTAAAAGTTATACACACTCACTTCCCAAAACACCTAATTTGAACAAATAAGTTAAATTAATTCAGGGGTTGCGCACCGTGGGCGCAGAATGTCGTTAACAACAGTAGTGCATCTAGGACATGGACATGGTGTGGCATGTGTATTATTAATGACACGACACATGTGCCGGATGCCTCTCTGCATTGTATCTCGATTGGTGGTTCAAGTTTGTTCGGATTTTTTTAGGACGGAATAATTAAATTCTGCTTTACATTATGAGAAAAGGGAAATTTTACCATAAAATGCGTTGCTGAATGTAATATGGGGTGTTCACATGCATGGATGTATGACAATGTTTTTATCATCAATACACTTGACAAACGGAATGGTGATCGCTCATTGTTGTTGTTATTAGCAAGAAATTACCTTTTGTTTTTCCTCTCACTAGAATCTATAAATAGGACTTACTTATAACTTATAAAAAATAGCCGCTGGGAAAGGAAAGGATTTATCAGGAACTACTCCGGTCCAAGTAAATTATAGAAAGAACAAAGATTGTCTTATCAAGAACTGGTACAAGTTTAACAATCTTAATTTAACAATCTTATTTTAAGCCACAAAAAGTTTTGACAAAATGAGAAAAGCTGGCTGGCGACAGAACCAACCATAATCCTAATTCCGAAGCTTTTCTTTAACAAACAATCAAAATTTTCTCAAAGACAAGTCAAGAGCCGCAGACAATAGTAACGCAAGTAAAGAACAAAATGGATTTCAATATTTCTACTTACCCCAAAAAAGACAAAGTGAAAACGTTCATTTCAAAATATCAATCCGGTACCTTATATTCAAGTTTCGGCATTCCTACGAAGTACTTTTATACTTCAATCATTACATTCTTTCTGAATAAAAAAGTTAGAAAAGAACTAGACAAAATCCATCCAAATCTTGGGCCCACAACTTGCCAATTGCAAGTTTCAATGAAAAAGGACGGTCGCACAGAACGACTGATATATAGAAGGCGCAAAAATGGCCGCGGACGAATCGATAAAGCTTAGAAGAAGCGAGCTGGGTCCTGCTAAAACGGGAAGTTTATGGTAATCACGGTTGCGGAGGAGCTCGTGATTGATTGTTGTAGGCGACCTACTGCGGCCCGGGCACACCCACGCCACACTACACACCACACGTGCTCGCCGTTTTGTTGTACAACTATAATTTTCGCTAGCGAACCTTTTTGCGAACGTGCCCGCCGAAACTATTTATTAATGGCACCCGTGACTGTGTGCAATAGAAAAGCTTGCCCCTGTCTGTCTATCTATCGGCGCGTCCGTTACGCGTGAGTGTGTGCCATTCTTTAATGCGGCAGTAACGACAAGGGTGCGACTTCCAGCCCTACGGCCTGTTAAGACGCTAAGAGAAATGGCGATTGAGGATCCCAAGATTTAAGTGGCAGTTTCAAATGTGCCTACTTTTAGTGTTATTTCCTAAACGGAAACCATTTGTTTGCCTCATGCACGATCGAGGAGAAAAATTTACGCAATACTTACTCGAGTATTTCTCAGAAGTGTTTATGCGAGGAGATTGCTCCGAGGGAAGTGCATTTGCACCATTATATTCGTTTGTATCGTTTTGTGAAATGTATAGCTGAAAATACGAAAAGATACTTTGCAAATATTTAAACATGTATCGTTGGAATTGGGAGTGCGTGCGCCTAAAAAAGAGAAGTTGTGTATGAATCATCGAGTCCTGCTGTCACGTTGTTTTGGGAAACCATTAGTTAAACGTCCAATAAAAAGTA
Organism: Apamea epomidion; assembly: GCA_947507525.1. Classification (NCBI taxonomy): domain Eukaryota; kingdom Metazoa; phylum Arthropoda; class Insecta; order Lepidoptera; family Noctuidae; genus Apamea; species Apamea epomidion. Next base: position 7,420,688 of record OX382234.1, read on the forward strand.
GTAGCTCGTGAAATAAAACGAGCCGGGTGTGTGCACTAGTGCGGTTTACATTACTACGGTCGCGTATACGTGGAATTTGGCCAATCTACACCAACTTGTAACTCGCCCGTAATGGCTATTGAAACCGTCCGCAATTCAAAAATAAATTCTCGCGCAAATATGACATGAGATTCGGGAGCTCTTATTTTATAAATATCGCTGTCCTAAGTTGTAAGTGATATGTCGCAAGGAACTTATAGTACCTAACACTTCTTTTTTTGTTCCATAGAGGTGTAGGCGCAACTCGTATAAAACTTTGAGACGAAGAGAAACTAAATATTTAACGGTATTCGTGACAGAAGGCAGTGTTATGATGAAACTTGCTAAATTGGGACATTTAGTAGAATATTTCTGGGCCTCGAACTTGATGCGTACACCCTCATATATCGCGGAGCAATATGACTTTAACAAGTGCGAGCTCGTAAAGAAGAGCAGGTGCACGCGTCCCAGGGACGGTTAAATCCGGCAAATAGAAATTGATGTTAGTAGGTGAAATCTAAACTACACTATATTTTACCCATTTTGAGGCGCGTCGGTGCTTTGTTGTTAAAATTCATGGTAAGCGGAAGCAATTAAGGGAGTAATATGTAAGGACGTAATGGAGTGACGGGAATTTGTTGGCAGCGTTTTAATGGACGTCCGTATTTATGTTTCAAAATGCTGCACCGCGAGCGTTCCTGTCTCCTCGCATTAATAATTATCGCAATCATTTATAAAGCAATTATACGAATACAGTGTCTTATTAAAAACGTCATTAAGTATTTAGTTAATGCCGACTTTATTTCGTTGTTGTAAATGTTTAAGTTTGTAATTACGGTTTACGCGTTTTTCGAAACGGGAAATCTGAAAATTATATAGTTCCTGAAATATCAGTGTCTTTTGAAAAGTCAATATTACCGACTTACCTACTACTGTAGGTACTTGTTAAACTCCTGTAGTAAAATCGTATTAACAATCCAAGACCAACCGTCTAATTTGTACATTGATATTAAAAAACCGCTGACAATTTAAGACCAAAATTACAATTTCAGCGTCGCCGTTTAAATCTGTGTCATTTACTCCTCGGTCATTAAACACAAAAACCGTCAAAGAAATAAAGATATTTTTTATTATTCAAAGTGAGCCGCGGTATCACCCTATCACTTCGTGCGGGAAGGCGGAGCCGCTATTAGCTTAACGACCATTTTAATATAAGAGATGACATATTAAATTTACGAGGGCAAGCTTCCCGTAGCGTAAACGTTGACGCTGACGTGACGCCTCTGTCTTCTTTATTGCGTACGTAAATATAACTATCAGATGTGTTTATGATATGCTAAGGCGAATTTTTAATGGCCGGAAATGTTTACGAGTCACGTACATTGTACACAGTACTGCATACTGTATACCCGATGATCGTTACTTTAATAGTCCACCGTCAAGTTTACGTTAAACAAACGCTGCCTTTACTTTGTGACTCAAACGTCACACGTCACACGCTGTTTACGAAAACTGTGTAAAAACTGAGCCTGTAACATTGATCATTTTCTCCAACACGCAACAAAAAAGGGACGAATAATAAGCGATTAGTTTCCCGCTCCGTCGTATATACGTTACGCGGCTCGCAGGGAGAAAAGCTTGCTTCATGCACACCTCTCGTTTCGCACGGAAGCGAACCGTAATTACTCTAAAACACTACCCATTTGTTTGATGTCTTTGTTCGTTGTTTGCTCCACTTAGGGCGAGCATCACCCTTGCGATCCGCCCGACACATGCCGTGAGTTTCGTACAGCCATTAGGTGCGAGACAATGGCGCAAGACACAAAAAACAAGCATTAATAATCAGGAATATGCATCGACAACGGGAAAGGGTGGTATCTGTTCCCCAGCCCTTTCAGCGGGGACGAGAGATAATGGCGGTGGAAACTTCAAGCGACAAAGACAATGGTAATGGCTCGAATAGGTATAGGCATCGTGGCGCCGATTTTTCGTACTTTTTCTGCGTTCTCTGTTCTACATTGAGTAAGTATGTTGGGTGCCATTGTTTCGGCGAGAAAGCAAGAGTGATTGAATTGTTTAATATCACTCGCTTTCAGACAAAAGAATTGTGAACGCGACGTCTCATTATAATAATTAGGAAGCGGTAAGTTTATTATCACAATTTGTATCAAGACATCACAGATAAAAAAATGCTCACTAAAGTTTATGTGAAGTGGAAGTATTTCGTGAAATTAAAACCATAGATATGCAGTGTTAAGTAGCTTATGTTTGCTTAATTATTCCTTATAGTGCGATCAAACGTCGAGTGGGTGACCACAGAAATTTGATTATGTCCCGAAATTTACATTAAAATAATAAAGTGGCATTAGAGAAAGACAATAGCCGTGTTGTGTGCGTGTTGTAGCCTGCTACAAGTTAATCGGGGGCAAGTTTTATGGGCGCACATGATTGTAATAGTCTTGTAAAGGGTGACTGGTAATGTATTACGACAAATGGACGGCGCTAAACGATATGGCTCAAGTCAAATAAAAAACGAATTTTTTCTTAATTGTTTCTCCTCCTAATTTTTGTTTTACGTACGGAAGTGATCACTAAAATTTTTAATGATATTAGAAATGGAACGAAAAATACTTTTTAACTTTAACTTTAAAAATACTTTTACTTTTCTTTTGTTAAAAAGATTTTATTTTATAATTTTTTAGTAGCTATAATCTACTAATATTGTTTGCGAAAGGGCAGGCATGTTGCACTGAGTAGAGTAATAATACACAACTCAGCATTCAAATCTGAGAGTGATCAATATATCATCCCTATTTTCCCACCCTTAGGGTTGGAATTTTTTCCCCAAATTTAAATGGGACCAACTTTCGGGTATACCCTTTCCAATAAAAAAAGAATTATCAAAATCGGACTACTCTGTAAAACATTATGCGTGGTCATACATTAAAAAAATATATATATACGCGTCAACTTTAGAACCTCCTCCGTTTTTTTAAAGTTTGAATGCGCCTAACGTCATTTAAGCGAATAGACGGACAAACGGGTCGGACTAAAGCGCTAACTACTGCAATGAATCCGTTAATCTATCCAGTGTTAGCAAAGTTCATGGCTACATCTGGAATACACATGTCACAGTGCCGCCCCCCCGCGTGGTGGGGAAAAATCTAAACACAGTAAAACCCGGCTTTAGTGGCTTTTTATTGGCTCCATTTGGAGCCCCGCCAGCTCAGTTCCTTCGCCTCTAATTGATATCTGACCAAAACGTTCACTTTACGTACGTAGATTTCTTGTAGACAAGTGTAATGTGTATTATTTTATCTGTGAGCCAGCATTTAGCGCCAATGAGGCACGTTTTAGTTCATAATTAAAACAAAAACACTTTTACGGTCTTTGCAGGTAGTTCTTGTTTATAAAAATATTTTTTTAATTTTTTTATTCAAGTATAAAGTAAAGTAAAAATATGATTTACATTAATTACAATCGAGGAAAGTTAAATTCTAACTGTAATGTAGACCTGCCTGATCTAGGTTTATGAAAAACCTGTTGTTTAAGGCCATCAATTTACATGAAGCATTTAAAAAGAAGACAACAATAAATGTATTAGAAGCTAAATTAAAAAGAAGGTATAATATTTTCAATGACTTTCGTAACGTTTATACAAGTTGTTTAATAGGGAATGTTACTTTAATTTCCTGCTGACATTTTCAACTTAGGTTCAAATCAAATGCAAACTGCTTGCTACTTCAAAATTAAAAAGATATCTCTTTTTAATAAATTGCGAAATATTGGAGCATAATTATTTATTTCACTAATAGGACACCACAAAAAAATACATACAACTCACTAAACTTGGCTCACCGATCCATCAAGCTTTGTGAAGTTTCTCCAGGACAGTTTAATGTGACAGTCTTTAAGGAAAACTATGTAGAAGGGACAGCTTGTTATTGTGATGTACCAACACATTTTTTGAATTATCTAATCTTCATGTTGAAATGTTAAGGCTCTTCACACCTTAATATGAAATGAGTGTAAATAATTAAAATCTCACTTTACAGCCCTTCTCCTTATGCATTATAAGTGCAAATGAATATCTAACTCCTGAAGGAAGTGAGTATGAATAAATAAAGAATGATAACTCACTTCGTGTGCACAATGTAACAAGTTACTTATGTTACAAACTTTAGCTCATTTGTCTAACATACAAAGTTTTAGGATAACATCTAATCGGTAAAGTAGGATTGGAAGGTTTTTGTAGGAGAATAAAGTGCTATTATTATTAAGTTTGGCTTCTAGTGTTTTTGCCAAGGAATTCTGTATGGTGAATGGTGATGATGTGTTCAAATCATAGAGAGATCTTCGAATATAGCGCTCAATAAAAGCTCACGAAGCTTTTGCTTTAATATTTTTTGTTAATTTTAGAGCTCAGGGGGTCTCATCACTTCTGGTGGTACCTTGTTCCCACTGCTGGGACACAGACTTCCTCTCTGTGAGAGAGAGTGGGCTGTAATTTACCACGATGGCCCAGTGCGGGTTGGTAGATGTCGCATGTCTGTGATTTTTTTGTTTTTAGGACATGCCGGACGATGCCTCACGATGCTTTCCTTCACCGTTTTGAGAGTAGTTAAAAAAAAAGCAAAAAGCAGAAGTTCAAGTTTCTGACAAGTAATTTCATACAAATTCTATTTCATAATTATCTGGTAGTTGGTGCCTATCCCGATACTGTAGAATAGGCCCTAAGAGTGTTATGACTATCAAGAGTGATGTGGTTTTATGTAAAGAATGTCCGTAGCATGGTGAACACTTACATATGTATATTAAATAGGTAGATAAAAGCAATATGTACTCACCATTTTGTTGTTGATTTCGTGAAAATGTATTTCGCACACTTTATCTACTATGTCTTCACTTTGAAACGTGACGAAACCGAAACCTGAAACAAATAAACAATAATATTAGTAAAAGTGAATGAAGAACAAAATTGACGATTGATAACAAGATAACCCACCCCTAAAGTTTTTATTTAACTTTGAACATATTTACATTAATTACGATCACAATGTATTGGAATTTGGATTACACCTCAAAACCTCAGATTTACAGTCTAAAGAGTTTTCTACCTTACCTTCGTTTCAAGTTACCAGAAACATAAAAGTCTCGGCTTTGATATCGTTTTAATTAAAGGCAATTTACGTCAAGTTAATTTCAAAAGGCGCGTCAATCAGTTTTCGACAACACCTATCAGAGTATTGTAGTGGGTCGATTGGGGCAGGCATCGCGGCTTTGTGCTCGCCAATTTAATAAAACTTGCGCCCCCGCCGCGCCGCCTGCGCGCACCGGCGACAAACCAAACAATACCAACCCTCCTTTAAACGCTCCTAGACATTCACGTGGCCGCACAGACGACTAACTTCGCCTATATGGTCCCCGTTCGACTCAAAAGATCGTTCAAGTTCGTCCCCGCACGATTCATGAATTACAAATTGCAATTTGGAGTTTTGCACTCGAATCGCTTTCCGATATTTACACGATTCCATGCGACAACTTACGACCTAGCTTACAATCTGTCGCACAAATAAATCCCTCCAGTTCGAAACACGTCGCTCGGCGCGTCGTGTTTCCCGACTCGCAATCACCTGACGTAGACCAAGTTTCCGCTTAAAGTGGCAAACAAAACAAGGCGATGAGCAGGCGTGTTTCTGTCTGCTAACGATTAAGACACACACACGTGACGTATCCACCCACGACGACAAATAGCATTAGCGAGCCGCTCCGCAAACAGTCGGTGGCGCCGCGATTATGCTGACACGTACACGAACACCGGCCGTATCGCTACAACTTTCTCGTCCCGTGTCCACGTGTTGATATGGGCACGTGAGAGCGACATACATCTTCATGAGTCGGGATCAACGTCGTCAATCCCGAAAGTTATACAGAACGGTTCAAAACTGAGCTTGTCCGACAATAGCCGCCGGCGACGAAGCGCTAATCGATACCCTTGTAAATGTTACGGCCGAGCCGATACTTATAATCTGACAGTGCGGCTCTTTGTTCATATTTAGTTCATCACCTTTCACGACTTGGGCTGCCCTAAACAAACAGCACGATCCGGCCCCGAACTAGGGCGCACTTGGTATTTCACGCGCGGCCGGGTGGCTTTGCGTAGGAATCGAGGCAAAGATAGTAACACCCCGAAAAGGCAAATAGGGGTTCTATCGAGTTCCGTTAGATGACCGTATTTTCTTTATGCATTATAAGGTCGGTGTGGTATATCAAGTGAATCGTTTCCGCGTTATTGCTTTCTCAATAAAAACGATTGGAAACAATCCCCACTTACATAAAACATGGTGTCGGGAAAGCTTTAGGGAACTTGATAACGCATTGTTTTGATGTTTGGATATTATAAGCGAGTCAGAGAGCCTCCCAGGGCAGATATTATGTAGTCGCGTGCCGAGTGCTGCCAGCTCCCCTTATTTATGCGGGTCTGCAAACCGAATAAAGTAGGAGGCAAGCAACATCGACGGCCGCCGAGTAAAGTTATCTGCGGGCGAGATGGCTGAGTAAATATGAAATCGGACCACACGATCAAACTAAATGAAGTTCTTCTTAATGGATTAGCTACGTTAAAATCGCCAATGTTTTGCTGCCATACACACAAACTGAGCAAATAAATACAATACCCGTAAAGTTTGTAGATGAAACGTTAAGAGAAAAGGGAGAAATAGCATTGTCACTGACCACGTAAAAAGTTTTGGGTTTCGTGTTGCCTTTGTGTGCTCGCTCTAGATAAATGGGGTATTTTCGTGAAATTCGTCCGCGTCACTTCTCGTAACAATGGCGAAGATAAATAATCTCCGCGTAAGAAAAGGATTCCGTAAACATAATTATTTGAACTCGCAATTGTAGCTGTGAAACGCTAATGAAAGTTCTCCTGGGTCGCTTCAGGAATTAACTTTATTTTTCTCCGACTTCAATTACACTGGGGTACCTTTACTTTTTAAGCGGAATACTTTAATTAAATCTGGCGGATTATAGGTGATCTGCGTCGATCTACACTGATTGGACCTGTACTTTGTTTGTTAAATTAAATTCACATCACTTCGTTTAGCTCTATCTACGTGGAAATTGTAAATACTTTTTTCAGCAAATTGTGACTCTTCGTAGAAATTGGTAAATCTTGATATTTTTAACATAAAGGACTATCTGAATACAATTTATTGAAAAAAAAAATATTGCTAAAGTATTCCATTTTTGTATCAATATGTCTCCGATATCAATAGACCTATTTCCCTACCTCTCCTCTCCTGCCAAGTACGTAAACCTTGCCACTATAGCTATGTAAACGACGGACGATTTTTATTAATTCCCATCGAGTTCGCACCTGCGATAGCGGCGCTCGTTATTTTAATATAAGAAGCGAGAGGTTGAGGCAAAGATTATGAATGTGTCTCCCGATATCGGATATCTCGACACATCTGTCGGGCGGCACGTGGAGCTGACAGTGGGCGGCTCGCCCCCGCCTCGCGCGCCTCCTGCGCCCTACCAAATGCTCCCCCGCCCCCGAATCGGGGCCATAGGCAGTATAATCTGCCCCGCCACTGTATGAAACACCGGCCGGTGGCGTTTATGGCGCTATAATAACCGTATAAAACGCGACTTATTGTAGGCGTCGATAACGGACGTTATACAACCTTAGGCCTCCACTTTGTGCCACGCCGACACTCCCGGCTCCACCACGTTTTTTCTATGTTACCTTCGCGCTCCCAAATGCTATACTTAATAGTATTTATTGCGATATCTCCCACTAATGTAATTCCCGCAGTATTCATTTGTCTAATTGAATATTACATTAGCACATATATTATGCACAGGGTACCTATTCCAAGGCATATACTAAATAAGAAGTCGATAGTTCGCCTTCGATTTGTACTTTTGTTGGCACACTAATGCAGAATTTCCTCTCCGACATGCAGATTTTCTCAAGGTGTTTTCCTTTACTGAAAATAAATATTTACCTGCGCTGCGAAAAATTCAATGGTGCAAAACGTGAATAGAACGTGGCTCACGTACGAGATTAATTCTCTATCGATCCTATCTATAGGTACTTGAGTTTAGCATGGATGATAGCACTCGTAGCTATACTGGTACATTTACTACTTGTCATTTCTACAACAACAACTGTATACAAGTTAATAAACAGTATCTCGTTACAGAGAAAGTGAGTCAACAGGACTCATCGTAGCGTCAATTTTGCTTGTTTTTGTACAGAATAAAAGTAATGTAGTAAGTATGTCGGCGATAACTAGCAAGTTTTCATTAGCCGCGCGCTCAACAAGCTCTCAAATGATCAGCGAGTTGGCCGGTGGCGCTCGACGTCACAACTTTTGTTATTGTTTCGCTTCATTATTGTAATACGAAATACGCGGCGCAATAATTAAGAGATCCTCGTCTATCGCCCCTTCTGACGTCACAGTTGGCCCAAACTTTTATCAACGGACTCTCATCGTGACAGAATGTTTGCTACGTAAATAATTGCCGGATTGCTTCTGAGCTCAGCTAATAATAACAAGTTAATCGCAATAGTTATTATAGAGAAAAAGGCTACGTTATAAGAAACGGGATTGGCTCCGTCGAGCTCGAGTGCTGTTACTCGATCAATGTTTATTAGAAACCTATTAACTGAACATTTATTTCCATGTGGCGGCTTACCTATGTAAGCTACCTACCAGCTGGTCGTACCTTCATATAAAAATCATTCTTAGTTTATATTGACGTATGAAAGCAGTGTAGTGACGGCCTCGACTCACGCTTATTGGATATCGAACCAGTTCCAATCAGTTTTTTCAGCTCTACGTTCAATTAATCACAGGAAAGTATTGCGACGTGGCGGTCGGATGAGGTAAAAAATGTATAACATACCTATAAAAAATCTCGAGCACCTAATACGAATTTTATGTCTATAAATCACACTAAAGCTGAAACTGCAGAACGAAACGATTCTTTTCAAGTTATTTTCTTATCAACATTACAGGAGAGTATTACACTCCAGTTTGTACTAATGGATGATTGATCACACTTTCATGCAAGTTCCTATTAGATATTTATTTCTGTTTCAAATTCTGCGCGGTATGTAGGTAAGAACAACATTCATACATTACCCGGCTATATGATAAAGTAATCTATCGAGGATTCAAATAGCTGATCGTAATAGCCGCTTCAAAATAATACGTGACTCTTGTGCCAATACAAATACGCTCCGGTTCTAATGCATTCGCTGCGAGGTGCAAAGTCTAAATGTAAACTTTCGGCAAGCTTAGAAAATGGGAAATAAAAGCTGGAAAGAATTGGCTCATCCTCATTTTCTCCATTGTTAAGTTGAGTAGGACAAGAACTATCAACTTGCTAGACGCGCTGATTGTGTGGAGACACCTTTATTGTCTACGTTCCGGTAAGTAAAACAGAAACACCGTGCTCCTACGACGCTTTTTCCTTCAAGATGTTCAACTTTTAAAATCCCGAAGTTTGTCCAAGTTGTTTTATTGCTTCAGAAACGTTTTAAAGCTTTTGACACAAAAAGAATTTTCGGACTTGTCCCGTAGTGTTTGGCGAAGAATTCGCAACATGATTTCTTATAGAAGCGTGCGCTGTACAGTGTTGTGACGTATCTTATGCGTGGGCAGACTATCTAATATAACGGAAAATGTTCTCTTAACGTGTTTACTTGAGAATTTCTTTGAAAACTTATCAAAAGGGCGTGAAAGGAAATTATACCATAAATCAAACACATCGAAAAAATTTTTAGAGCGATCAGTAACAGGAGAAATATTTGGGCGAATGGCCGTTAGGCCGCAAGCGGCAGGACAATTTATCAAGGGCGACGGTACCCTCGTCCAATCGGTTGATAGCAATGCCATAAATATTTACTTTAATAAGATTCCGTCCTTTTTATTCGCGTGTGTTTTACGACACTGTTTGGCCCGTGATGTCAACCTGGTAGCAGCGTAAGCGCATTGTTTTTTAGTGTCGGAATTTGTAGCGGAGTAAGTGAATATCCCTGACCCTGTCGTAATAGATTGTAAAGCTGTGGAATGTGCCAATCGATTGTATTACGTTTGGGTGGATACCGAATGTTTTACATCACACAATCACAGTTGTCATGTGAGACAAAAATTTGTCGTTGTATTCTGTGTTGTTAACCACGTGGTCAACTTATAATAGTCGTTAGTACTTGCAGAGCACTTTGTGTATAAGTTTGGCGAAAGTAGGTTTTGAAAAAAACTAAATGAGAGCTACCCTGGGTTTATATCAATATTACCTTTGCTAGACGTGGTGAAAATGACAATTTATCCACAGAATTGTTCTTTTCATACATGGTGTTTCATACTCAGCAATAAAGAAATAAATTCAAAGCCTGGCATTACTCAGAATTGAAACATCGTTCTACAACCTAAACAGGAGTTAGTGCAGATCGTAAATAAAGAAACAGCCAAGGCTATGAGGGTTCAGTATGTAAAACTACAAAAACACCACCTATTTGAATCACAAAAATATTGTACGGAAAATTGTAAAGTTGATCGTTTGTCGCACGGAATGAAGCAATAAGAATTTGATGAATTTAATACTAAACTATAACCCGAATATGCGATTTATGGCACATAATAATGTAAATGGAACATTGTTGAAGCCAACCAATTTTTCTATGAACGTCATAAACATTGCTTTACGATGGGTCGGGGAAGTCTAGGTAGAACAATTTACTAAGTAAGCTATTTATTACAACCACAATGCGGAGTTCCTGTCTCGTTCTTAGTTAGTATTTTATTAGTTTATACAAGGCATTCATAATTATGTTGTGGTTGATGCTGACCCGGGCAGAAATAAAAATATGACATTTTGTGGCGAATTATTAAAAATTATAAATAAATATAGCATAATAAAGATGGTTTAGGACTACTAACAATATCATTATGCTCGGTTTTACTGATAATAAGAGAAGTTATTGTCCCATACTGGGCGCCGTTACTATCCCGAGTTGGGCGTCACGTATTTTGCATGAGATTTTGGGTGATAAATGCAGAGGTAGAAGTGAGTTTTTGTGAATAACTACAACATGAAAAACTGATCAGAAGTTAGCAGGTCTTTTTGTATCACCAATGACCTCAATATTCTTATGTTAGACCAGTTGAAAATATTACAGCGATGAAGGTCAAATGGGTCTCAATAATTATGCAAATCATAAAAGATTGTTACCGCCCTTAATTTATTAAAATAAAGTATAGAAGTGAGAATGTATCGAGAACAAAGAGGTATAACCATTATAGTACGCTTAATTGCTTTTTAACTCAAACGAGCTACGCGTAATTAGATTACAATGGTGAATTTTATTTGTATGTATTGTCACTTTACGTAAATGTACCGACAGTTTCACTTGATCACATTAACATGAATTTGAAAGCACAACTTTGTTTTCCGAACTGTTTTAAACTTTTTGTTGTTCTGATGGATGTGTAGTTAAATTATGTCCGTGAATGTTAAATGTAGTTACTGTTTTTTAAATGTAAGCACTACAATTTTAAACAGTTTTTAAGCTATGCACGTTTTCATGCATTTTTTTTAAAACTTGTTAGTACTTTTTGGTAGCCTTACAACTGATAAAATGAGTTATAGTTACCTTAAAAAAACCTCACCAAAACAGAAACAATCTCAAATTCAAAACTATGAATTATCCCGACCGATTATTTTTAATTTGCAAAGATTAGATAGGAGGTATCCGAGGTAGTCCGGTATGATTGTTGCGGTCATTCGGCATCGCGACAAGATCGTCCCGTGAGCGCGTAATCCCGAAGGGCGACGTGCCCGAGACGCGAGGGACGGGATTTGCGGGATCATCGGACACAAGACGGGAATACCCTTGTTGTGGTTACCATACTACTCGATGTTCTGTGCTATTGTCCAACGAAGGATTCAGTTTATTTGCAGAGATACTTGTGTTATTAAAAACTAATCCGAGTGACCGAGTCTGTAATATTAGTTAAAACTTAAACATCGCAATAGATGAATTTATACAATAACAACGGGAATCTCCACTCGTGCAAAGTTATAATATTCTATGTTGGATTGCTCGGAGAAAAAAGTCCAATGTAAAAGTTATGACGGGGGCGAGTGCATGACTCTGATAATATCGTTTTAATTGCGAATAGGAGTGAATCGAGCGGGAGGGGGAGAGGCAACATTATGATGCGAGCGGCGCAGCCGGGACTTGCGCAGATTGAGAATGAAGAGGCCGCACGTACGCCACGGTTCACTTGTTAAGAAGACCGCAGCGAGAAAACCAAATATTTACAATTGCATCCGAAATACAGAACTTTGCACTCGAAAAAGAGCCATCTTAAAGTTGGTGGGTAAAGTTACGAGGGTTGTATTTCGAGCTGTCCCCGCTTGAGTTGTCGAGTGACCAGTCTCGCACCGGTCCGGGTTATTGCGGGACCGACCTTGTTTGCACAGCACTACAGAACTGTTCCGTGGTGATTTTGGCAATATTCCTTGTTCCACGCCACGAGGCCGCTGCATCCGTGATACGATTGTTGCGCACTTTTTATTGTTATTATGTCATGAAATGAAACATTTTCTGTTTGCATTTCTGCACAATTGTAAAGTTCAGTATACGCAATCCAAATACAATTTAACCTGCCGGTAGATTTAGTTTCCAACTACTGTATGCTAGGAAGTATTAACTTTGAAAGAAATTTTATAAAATAATAAAGCCAGAAACAGTATACGAATTGTATTGTCAACGGAGTCTGTAAATCTAGTAATAAAAGCGTCCACTCAACGTCGCAATTCACGACATTTCTTCAAGTAGCGGCGGGCGAGGACGGAGTTGGGAAGCCTTAATTTGTCTCTTTCCAACCAGAGACGAAGTGTATTTCTTAGCCTTGTCTATCGCCGGATCGCGGTGGTCCATGTCATCATGGACTTAGTCTAAACGATGCACTTTCTTGTTATCTCAATGCTGGATTATTGAGGTTTATCCTTTGTGTAATAAATAGATGTAAAAGATGCGACGTCGATGATGAGCTTTCTTTGAAGCGAGACCTAATGATGGCGAATATATTCGTCGATAAAGTACGCGTCGTATCATTTAGGTTTCTTTTTCTGTTGCTTTTTATGTCAGTCGTTTATTAAATTATGTCTGGATGGCAGTCGTTAGGGAGGCATACCGACCTACCTACAAGGTGACCTGACTTTAACGTGCGCTATATTTATCGGCAATTTATGGCTCATATCTATACGGTTGCCATAAAATCTAGTTTCAAGGTGAAAACAATGCTTTTCAGTAAGGTTGGTCGAATACTTTGTGAAAATTGCGGGACGCATGAAATAACAAGGTATCGTGTCGGTGGTAGTTACAAAAACTAAGCCAAAGGCTTGTTTAACGTGAATGTTTTCAGCTTCGCGTTCATACGTCTATCAGAAAAACTAACGAAAAATCGTTCATCGATATAAAGGGTTAAGTCGATTCTCAACACATCAACGCTTCATCCGGCGCTTTGTTCACGATAAGGACTTGAACACACACAGAGCACCTGTTTCGAGTGGTGAGCAATAAGTGCTGAACGTATTTGCGCAGCGCGATTACGCGTCGCTTCAGCCGAGCTAAAATTGAGCGTTGAGCTGAAGCACGTAATGATTTTAACGACTGTTCCGATTAAAAAAGTAACATTCTTTGTTTAAAAAACTATTATATAAAAAAAAAGTTTGTTGCTAAAGCTGGCGAACATTTCAGACCAATTGGATCACGGCGTTATTACTATTTAAGTGTTATGCTAATCTCGAAAAAGTTCCAGTCCGATTCACGGTCTACTAAAAGCTCGTAAAGCTCATCTAATCAAAGCCGTTAAGGGGGCATCAGATTACAAATTTACAGGTAGGTCGGCCAATAAAGATGAACGTAAGAGAGAGTTAACTGCGCGAAGTAATCGCGGGCCGAAACGTTGTTTTACGAGTCCGACTTTGCATATCCCGACAGATGTTAGAACAATAAACCCGAAAGAGACGCCCGGGTATTGTGCCGAGTTGTTACTTGTTATTCTGTCGAAATCTATGTTTTAAAGGTTTAGAGACGTGTTCAACTAGAATTTTATGAAACAACTGCGCACCGGTAGGGTTACACTTTGATTTTTAATGCTCTCGGTGTGGCTCGGTGTACGACTGGAAACTTTGTTATGTATATTTTATGGCAATCATCAACAATGTTACGACTGGATTTATGAGTTACATCTCCAAATACGACCTGTATTAGACATTAATGAAATATGTAATTTTGACATAAATTGCCAGCGTTAGTTTAAAATATCTTTTTACAGTTTATAATACAAAATACATACTTGTACATTGTACATAATATATACAATGTGGAGACAACAATACGACAATAAATGAAAACACTAGCAATACTAATGCATTACAGTATTTTAAAACTATTAAAGATATTACTATAAAGATAAATTAAGTAGTAGTGATGAGCCTGCTATGGATTTTGCCAATCTTTGACTTGCCATAGCGGCTAAACTATTAGATATAATTGATTGAATTTTCGTATGCAGACTGGGAACGGTATTAGATATGCGCAGTTTAATTAATTAGTGTGTTGTCATCTGTACACCTTGTATATTTGTGTGTTAGATTGTATATTGTATTTAAAATTAAACTTTATGGACCACTGTACTTACATTACTATTTCAAATTACCTTTAAAAAGCACTCGGTACAACCGTTTCACTAGTATAAATTATTTTCATAGCACAGAAATTGTAAATATTTTATTCGAATGGTGAAAATCTCATTCACTACACGTCCAATAAAATCAAACATCTATCACATTTAAAATGGCCGCGGCTATTTCATTTAAAAATCGCATCCTCTTTCACATTTAAATTTGAAAAGTTGTCGGTGAGCGTCCGACCCGCTCGGTAAAAGGGTATTACTTATGAATCAATAGTTAATGAGTATCAATGGGAGGCTTTTGAAACTCACCAGACTCTGTGTGCATTCTCAGCGCATCATTAATATTGAAAGTTACTCGGCGTCCATTGTCTCCGGAGTGGCCGCCTCTTTGTGTATGCGTCTACTTCTGTACGGAAGCGAACAACTCATTTCCTTTACACAAAAGTTTTACTTTCAAAAATATTGCATCGTCCCATTTTGTGAGGCGCGTCACCCGATTTTGTTGTTTTGCAACACTTCCTTTTTACATCGGAACGTACCGAAATTAAGCATAATAAAGGATTTGATGAACTCTAAAGATGTTTGTTAATATTAAGGGGTATCTGCACTTAAACGCCACGGCCCATAACGCGCGTTAGGATTTGGTTACATTTAGGCTTTATGCGCAATATACATAATAATTAAAACGGCTGCGTAAGCACAGATAATAATCATATGTGCGGAGGCATAACCGAATTGCACAGTCGGCATATGCGATTGTGGTCGTGTGGATCCGTTCCATTCGCGTCGTTTCGCTCCAAACTAGTTCCAATCAAATGCGAGCACCGATCGTATGCGTTCCGCTGTTGTCGTAATGTTTATAAACTTAGGCCGGGGATCTAGGAAACGGGAGCCAATATAGACCGCTGGGGGAGAAAAGAGCATAATAGGCATCGGTAAAATACTGTCTGGAAAAAATTCGACGGCTGCGAATAAATGAAGTTAGCCCCTTACTATTTTTCCCGTGAAACTATTTTAATTAAAGCCGCTCGAATGGAAGGAGTTTATAGAGGGACAAATCGGTCGGCGGCCGATAGATTGGGAATGTTCAATTTCGGGGGCGGCCTCTCGATGAAGCTTGGAGGCTGCCAGTAATTGTCGTGGTCATTAACATTTACGATAATGACGAGGATAGGATTGACGTGGCTGGTTATCGCAGCATCGGATATGGCGGAGACGTCGTATAATCCTCACTCGAGCACGTTACGCCGCCGCCGCGGGATCTAGTTTCGAGACGGATGGTAATTCGCTATTTGGTTACACGCGGTTAATAATTGATCTCAAGTTTTGTTCGTCTAAGTTTACGCCGTGTTTGGTAATAGAGGCTGCGAGTGTGATGAGCATAGTTTCAAACGTGTTTCAGGATTATGATTCTATGAAACTTGAATCGTTTCTGAGAAAATTAACGGTTTGGAATGTCTTTTTTGCAACCTCTTCTTCTTCGTTTCGCTGGCTCGACTGTATTTTATTTAAAACTTGTTTTCCCAAAACTTTGCCACTTCCAAGGTGTTATTGGTGGCAGCGCAGATGTCACTTTGACTGCATGTCTTGGGGCAAAGGGGGCAGGGTAAGAGGTGGAGCATGGTTTGCGATGTAGCTCCAGAATCACACCCTACTGCCGTTCCGTCAAGGTAGCCCCGCTTTACCAGGTTGGACTTGCATCTTCTCACTTGTGTCCGGAGACGGTTCAGAGACTTCAAGGCATGAGCATGTTCCAAATATTTATTCGCTCCAATAAACTTATTGCAACCCACATAAATGTCCTAAACATGGTTGTAACGTATCAAAATGTGAAAATAATTCGCGTTATAATTGTACATTTGTTCACGAGAGTACGTCTAACAAGGGAAAACATGTTTAGATGGGGACATAATGAGATTAAATTTTCAGACAGATGTGTAACAAAATTGGAGGATAAATAATGTCATGTCTCATTATTTCAGGTCAAGATTTACGTAGAAATTGTTGGAAGTTTTTATTTCCGAATTGTCGAAAAGATTCGGTTTGGATGTTCTAAGGTTTGCAGAATTATTGAGCTGATTCGGTCGTCAAATAATCTTTGAAGACGAGGTACAATAAAAATATTTGAAGATTGAAATAATTGAATATTCTTGTAGTCCTATTTACCTAGCTGCAAAAAGCAGACGTATATTTATTTATTATAAATAACCGAATACTGAATCCGTAATTCATTATACGTAGTTTTCTTACATTATATTTTTCTACCACTTGATACATCTCAATCACAATAGACACAATACAAGTCAAGTAACTACAAGAAAACCTAACCCATCTTCAACCATCTCAAAACCCAAAAACATTCCGAAAATCAGGTCTCTATCTTAAGGTATCCTGAAAAATGTAACAAACCCTTCCTCTGCTCGACACAATGGCTTACACTATTACTTCAATCCACTTAGTCACACACTGTCACGCTAGCATTATAATGTGCCTGTTTCGAGTCACGGGTGAGTCATTAAGGCTTTGGGGATGCTCTCGTCTCGAAGAAGCCATCTGCATGATTTGCGCATATTAATAACGCCGAGCTTGCATGTAAGAGCATACATCCAAACATGCTATAACGACGAACATATTATAAGTTGACGATGAGCGTTTCGGTTTAATTTAGACAGGGTTCCGCCGTTTTCATTTCGAAGATTTGCATGTAACAGGTTGGGTATTATGCTGAAGGTATCGAAATGTTCATTTAGATTTGTTTTCGGTTTGTGTTTTGTTTTGGTTTCAATTTCGACGACAGTTCTAGATTAGTAATTTATTCCATGAAACCAAATCTTAGATGTAGTAGATATCTAAACACACATTGTTTTCTAAGACAATATTAAGTTTCACACGTAGCCAGAATGTTGACGTTGGCAGCAATAATATCAGGATTACCATAATGCTGGCGAAACTATGTTTCTCTACGTATTTACGCCATAACAGGTGTAAATAAGGTCGAATAAGTCATTCCGCCGTAGCCTTGAACAGGTGAAAACGTAAGAAAAGTACCGAAACAGTTGCTCACGAAAATAGTGAAATACGTCCTCCAAATAAAGAAATAATTCAGCCAAATTTTTGTACGCAAGCCAAACATGCGCTTATAACACGTGAAATACATAAATCTTTAAAAACTACGCATAGAATTTCGTAAAGAGGTGTCATTTTTTAAAGAAGTTCAAAAAACTTTTTTCAAAACCTTTATGCCAAGACGTGGCGTGTATGCACTTCGGCAAAGACGTAGCCTCGCGATGAGTAGGTACACTATGTAAACACACCTTTAGATGAGATATTAGGCTATGGTTACACTCGCAGCGTACCGCGGAACACTTTTGAGAACACCCTTGTAATCAAGCAAACGCGAACAGTTTTCATAAAACTGCTAGAGGCAAGTAATTCATTTCTTTTCACCGCATAATACAATCTTAATTAGATTTTCAAATAACAAACTGCGTTAAGCTAAAATTAATGAGTGCTAATTAAACTAAAAACAAACCGGAGTAAAATAATAACGAACTCGCATAATGTCTTGGTCTAATGACTTTAATTTATTTCATGTAATATTGTGTGATAAATAGCAACTAGACTATGTTTTCTAATCAAGATAAAGCTTAGTTTACTTATATTTTAGAGAAAGTGAAAATGTTTTTGCGCTATTTTGCCTTCGTGTAATAGATTCATATTTTGAGGTTAAGTATTTTAATTAATTAGTTACAACATTAAGTTCAAAACCCTTAATTGAATGTATACAGCAGGTTTTTCTTAACAAAAAATAGGCATATAATATGAAAGTAGGCATATAGGTGGTCCGCTGTCGCTTCCGCCTGTGCACTAACCTGTCTCTAGCCTAACCACTCAACTCTCTGCGGCACGCCACACCCCCATAATGATGCATCTCCGGAGATACAGCATAAGGCCTTACAGATTTTAACTACGCCACAATATTTATCTTCCTTTTTACGCGTGGTCACGCACACATATCTTGTTTTTTCTTCAAGCCTTTTTATTTATAAGTCTTAGGGGAGGGCTCGGAGAGAAAACGCTTTGTAAAAAATAACAGAGAATTCACCTCTCTAGTTTATATAGCCAGATATTTCGAGAGGTTTTGTTTCTGAGTTTTCCGCACACTGACGCCTAGATCAAGAAAAATGGAAAGATAATACTGTGGGTATATTTAGGTGCTAAGAGATTGGGGCGCTTTGTTGTGGAATATTCGTCGTGTTTGATA
Organism: Apamea epomidion; assembly: GCA_947507525.1. Classification (NCBI taxonomy): domain Eukaryota; kingdom Metazoa; phylum Arthropoda; class Insecta; order Lepidoptera; family Noctuidae; genus Apamea; species Apamea epomidion. Next base: position 7,439,693 of record OX382234.1, read on the forward strand.
TTTCCCTGTCGCCATTTTACGCGTAGGCAGCGTATTGAAAAGAGGTAATCATAGAGTGATATTAAAAGGGGTATGTTTTTGTGGGGTTTACATGTAAGAGGCTTAAATGATTTGAATGTAAATATTACTGTTAGCTCTTAGTACCTTCTGATTTTTAGGGTTCCGTACGTAAAGGGTGCCAACAGAACATTTCTTATAAGCCTGCGCTGTCTGTCTGTCCGTTTGTCTATCAGCGGGCTGTATCTCATGAACCGCAATATGTAGACAGTGAAATTTTCACAGAGTGTGTATTTCCATTGCCGCTATAACAGCAAATAATGAAAATAAATTCAATTAAAATTAAAGAGTGTCTCCATACAAGAAACCTGTTTTTTCTACGTTTTTTGTCTTGTGGCACGGAACTGTTCATGTGCGAGTCCGACTTGCACTTGTTCGTTTTTTTATACTGTGACTCCTTTACATAAAAAAGCAACATTCGTGTCAAACATTTTAAGTACGATAACGTCTACTGTGTCATACATACACCCAGTATAAAACTATGAACGAACAAGCTAAAAAGTAATACCTCAGTTTGCTTTGACTGTCGCGTCGACATTGCACTTACCTAATTAGCAGTGCAATACTTCAACGAAACTTTGCTTGACTACTGAAACACAGTCTTTTTCTGTCCATACTTAAAGTTATATTACTTCTTGTCAGACAACTTGAGTTATTCTTGTTGAGAAAATATAAGTAATTAAATGCTAAGATTTTTATTAAACCTTTTCATTCTCTGTTAACGAGGTGAAGCACGACAGGACAGCGACATCGGAGTAATCCTATTAATAATAACGTTGTTCAAAACATTTTTGTGAATGTAACTTTTTGCCAAGCTTTTGATACTGTGTCTAAAACACTTCACATATTTGCATACCCCAAAATTTGCATTTTAAACTCTGACTACGATATTAAAATAACTATATCTCTGTAAATTACATAACAACAATGTATTCATATTGTTCATATCATTAATTTTTGCGGTCCAGTGGCGGGTCCGATTCCCTCCTTGCTGGGGAGGAGTGACGTTGCATTCCCTCGGTGCTCGATGGTCGCTTCTAATGAAGTCTCGTGCGGCCACAAAGCCTCCCCCTCCCCCCCTATAGCTCTTAAGAATGCACCCTCTAAAATGTGTGACGTCAATGTGACGGCGTTTTTATGGCATCTATTAAGGGTTAGAAAAGTGATGCTCCGTAAAACCTTTAAAATAAATCGACGATTAAAAGTAGTTTTCCGGGACTAAGACCGCCTTTTTAATGCCCCGTGGTCGATGCTACAATTTTCTAAGAGATAGATAATGAAAGTAATTTTCGCTCCACTGCATAAAAATTTAAATTCTTATTTGCGAGGAGTATGAAAAATTATTTATTATAACTACATTTTACCTTATAATATTCTTACATCAAAAACCTTTAAAACGACTTTTTATCGAGTAAAGTAACGCTCAAAGAAAACGTCGTAGTGTTAAAATAACAATATCAAGCGAAACATCCATTTTCGCCCGTATTTTCTTTTAAAATTATATCTCTGGTAGCAACGGAACATTTTAAATTTTTATTTTAAGCACGAATATATATCAAAAGATAGAACATGACCGCTCGAATGGTACGCAGATGCGACGAGTCCAACTGATCCCGCCCGGGGGAGTGGGAAACAAACATCGTAAAAACTTGTGAATATTGCCAACAATTCGCAAAACTTGTAGGTAAGTGAGCATTTTTCCCGTTTGTAACATATCTGCGTAGTTCGAAAAATCGGCCTGAAGTTCCCTGCGTGAATAACTAATGAAAGAAAAATGAACTGCTCAGCAAGCCACAAGCGAATTACAGGACCTCTAGCTGAAGACGCGATCGAGTATTTTATTTTGCATATTATAGCTTCATAAAGTTTTATTGAGATATTTTGCAAAACCTTCGTTATCTTGTAGTATTTGGTTATTGAAAAATGGAAGATTAAAGGATTGGTTATGGCGTCGCTTCCTGAAGATTAGTTAAAATGATGGGAGGGGTGGCTAAAACTCCCCTTTCTTATCAGGAAATCAGTTAAATCACTGCTTAGTCTTTTATGTATGCAAAATGACATAAAACACGGATTAACAGTTCCCCTAATGTCTGTAGAACTACTTTATTATTCAGGTTTTAATTATTGCAGTACCTACATTTCGCAGGAGGAGGAGCCTTTACCCAGGTGTTTAGCTATAACCGACAAACAAATGACCTGCTCATTAGCAAGCTGACGACCAGTCTATCTTCGAAATGCCAAGTGTTTGGGTTTACTGCCTCCATTCAGACCTTTTTAACCCTTCGGGGAAACTAATATAACATGAAATCATTAGGACAGAATGTGTATAAAGAAGTAAGTATTTACATGAAAAGTTGAACCTCTTTTCAATATCAGCTTGATGGCATTTGTCGATGAAGTCTCTTGCCAAGAAGTTTAGTATTTATTATCGAGTCGAAAGCCTTGGAATGGACGCTAAAATGTTTATCTATACGGAAAATATTCTATATCAGAAAGTATTTACGATTTCCAAGTTAGTACTTATTTGACAATGCATTGGATTCAAAGGCGGAGTGCAATTTGTAAGTGTTTTGTTTCAAAAGATAGTACAGAAAGTTTTGTACGTCAGAGATTTATTCTTGCTCAGTAGGTACGTAGAAGATTCAGAAGACCAACATTCTGACAACTTATCTTACCAAGGGTTGTCGTGTTACTGAGTAACTGGGTTGTGGAGGTCAGATAGGTAGTCGATCCATGTAAAATACTGGTATTCAGCTGCATCCGGTTAAACTGTAAGCCGACCCTAACATAGTTGGGAAAAAAGCGAGGTAAGTAGAAGAGTGTTTAGATAATAATGTAGTAAAACCGATTTTTTCTTTGGATTGTTGAAAAAGTTAATCTATTGTAAATATTATTAGCAAACTAATGTCATTTACTACACAGCCTGCATTAACTAATATCAGAAAGCGAAATGGACTTTACGTTTAAATAATAGCTTTTCACTATGAAGTGCTATTATAGTATCATTATTAACTACTACATGCTTATTAAGTAGTCAGTAACACCTCACTGACACTGTGGAAACTAAACCATCTGCGTTCCACCGGCGTTGCATGTAATCTAATGTGAATTTTCATTATTAAAGTGCGCCATAATACGTTTGTTTCTTAAAACTTCGATACTTACATGTGGGAAAGTGCAAGTGTTCCTGCATTATATCGAAAAAGTTTCTGAAAAAGGATTTCTTTGACTTCAATTCTTTAGGAAGTAGGAACTTAGGGTGGCTTGGATAGTAAGCAATCGATTAGGACTGATAACAAAAAAATAGAGTTTAGGGAGAAATCCATAATCAGCCTATAATTCCCAGTGCTGGGACACAGGCCTTTTCTCTTCGAAAGGGAGTGGGCTGTAATCTACCATGCGGGCGCAATGCGGGTTGGTAGATATCACATGTCTACGAATTTTTGGTTTTAAGATATGCCGATTTCTTCACGATGTTTTCTTTCACCGTTCTGAAAGCAGCGATGATGAATTTATTTACAAAAAGTAAAGCACTGGCCTGGGTTCAAACCCAGACCTACATTTCGTAAGTCGAGGCCGTTTAGTAAAAAACAAGTATGGGAGAAATAGGGCTATTTATTTGTAGAAATAGAGATTTTAAGTGAGGGCAAGATTTTATGTTTGTTGAAACGCGTTTAATTTTCTTAAGTTTCCTGCCCAACTAGGCAGGATTTTCCGACGTTCTACAACACACACACAGCCACAATTAATCAATCCTCGACAAACTTCCGAGTTCTTCATCATAAAGCAAGAATATATTTACTGTAGGTCGTCAGCAAATCTTCAGTCGTGTCTTACAAATTGTCGCTGTGCCCCGGGCTACGCGGTGTTATGAAAACTCCGGGCCAGGTAAGGAGAAGCCAACAATTTGTACACCGCTTACATCCTGTATAAACATCTTCATCTGTGTTATAGATACCGCTGTGTTTTATGTTATCCTGGTAAGTTTCGAGTTCGTTAGGCTTGGCTATGGTTTTTTTATTTTGTGGCTTGTATTCTTTTTTTTTGTAAACAAATGGCTTAACATGTGTTTAGATAAATAAGTATTTGACTACCTTTTTTACCTAGTACCTACTCACTGAACAAGGTTTTCATATTTGTATACCTACTGAAATATTTAAGAGGTGATTCCTATAACCTCGTGGTGGAGGAAGCGTTCTTGTCACAGTCATGACATCTATTTTGTTTTAGTTTTTCTTTATTGTTCGAGTTTCTGTGCCAAATGAACCTATTTGTCTTTGTTTAGCAGACTGCTACTAGCTTTCATAAAATAAACAGCTACATCGTATTAAAAATACAACGCTATTGACTCAACTCTAATTCACACTAAACACTAATTCCTAACTAGGTGTAAGAACTCTGTAAATATGTGCGCAACACGTTACTCAAATAGCACGATACCATTTTAAATAACATTTAAAACAATGATACCAAATTATATTTGTCACAAGGCACGTGGCTTTGAATGCCGTCTTAATGATTACCGTCGTCGAAACAATTAAGTTAATGGCTCACAAACTGCGTCTCCACTCAATATTTATGTACGTTCATTGGCGAATTCGTGTATATAAGTAAACAATTATTTTCGCTAATTGCTAGACCGGGATACCGGGTCCCATTACACCACTAATGAACATAAACGTAATGTATATTTTCTGACCTCCCATAATAATACACCAATCGTTAAGGCTTCAAACGAAGTTTAGGTAAACATCTTAATTATTTACAACGAAAATTATATTTATCTTTACGTGATAAATATATTATTTACTAATAAATTTGACTACATGATCGTTCTCGGTTCCAATGAAAGAATGAGGAAAATGTGTTATTGGAAAATAAGATATCCGATTGTTAATAACACAATATGGAACAAATTAGTTCTAATTGTGTTTTCCTTTTATTTATCATGGTCGCTGAGGGTACTAACGACTGAGGAAAGGCTGGTTGGAAGTTGGGCCTAGCAACAGACTAGTGTGTTGTTAGCAAGGAAATAAACTTTGACGAATTTCGCGAGGTTCAACAATTACTTAAAGGTCTTCTTTATCCCTGGCCGTTCCCTTTAAACTACCACCAACTTAAGCAACTTTGCTTAGGTATGCCTCTTAATATTTTCCGTGCTTATTTTAAGACAATTCTGTTGTGATTGAATCTAGCTATTTACGTATTTCGATAACTATTATGCCTGAACACGTTCAACTTTCATAATAATGTCAGTGAAATAAATTTTAAGTAAATGAACTATCAACTTATACTGTCGAATGACAAAAAAGAATTGACATAGTGTAACGTGTTTAACGATTAATTTTCCTGACTATACAACGTAGGTACAAAATTCAACATATTGTCCTATCTCCCCATTTATTTAAGTAACCGCACGCAAAATCTATGGCATGTAAGCTGTCTTCGCAGGGCCATTCCGGCCACAGATAAGGCGAACAATAAAAGTAAAATCAGCGTTTGCGTGCTACTGTCTCATACATGACCCTGAGCGACCTACTCGCCCCCATTCCGCTACGCCGCAATGATACCATCTACGATACGCCGTTAGTGATTTGTTGAAACCTTAATTACAGTTCGTTCGTAGATTAATGATGTTACACGGGATTTTTTATCTTTGATCTAGATATTTGTAAGGGTAGGGTCTGTTATGAGCGCAAAGCACGCCGATAATTGCCAGTGGTCTGTGGAAAGCGGATGTTAGATAAAATATGTTCACGCACACGATACCGCGAACATCGCTGTTCCGGGCGTTTACGCGCAAACGGCCTTAAACATGTCGGGTATAATGCTGCTATAGCTTATGTGCACCCTATTCTTATGGTGTCCCAGTTTTCTGGCAGCCCGGATTTTTTTCAGGAAGTTTATCTACCTACTTACTTTGAAATTTCGCCATTTTGTTTTTTGTTTTGTCAAGCATTTTGATGGTCTAATGTAAAGCTTTTATTTTGATAGACTGTCGAAGAATTTTGTTAGTAGATACATTTGCGTGAGTGCCTAGTGATTATGATGACCTGAATTTTTGTCGTGAAATGTCAAGCAAGCACATCGAAACTTCGCCTCGATATTTCGCCAAATTTCTCGCATGGACTGTTCGCCTGTTCACTTAAATGTATAATCTAATTACCTCGCAAGTTGTTAGTTGAACAATTTTCAAGAACATGTACGTAAGCGCTTCTGTCTTTGTTGGTATGTGTACCCTTGTTTACTCATAGAAAATCACTGAACCAATCTTGATGTCTTTTCCACATGAAGTAATTATTCTCTGCCGGTAAAATGAAGGGCAATAATTGTAGGGGTTGTCTCAAGTTTGGGTGTTATTTGATGTTGGGTATGTTCATCACAGAAACTAAATACAGAAGCTCTGTTTACGTCAAATGCTGGACATGGGCTTCTTCATAACCCGACATTTAAGATCGTTAGTCATATTGCTATTAACTTGGGAAAGAAATGAGTAATTACTTGTTATGAACGGCTGGCGTTGCAGAAAGAAAAACAACACAGGCTAATAAGTATTCTTAAGTTAGTCTTTACAACAAACCCTTTTGGGTGGGTCATAATCATGTCATAGTCACTGTTGAAATCCACACGACACTTACAAGCACTTTGCTAAAAAGTATCTCACTCAAGCAAAGACAATAAAATCCTTCATATTGAATACGAAGTGGTGTGCCAGTATAAAAACAAAAGATATCAGAATCCCATTATCACATCTCTAAGTTTACACTCCATTAACAGTTTCATAGTAAGTTAAAAATGATTGCGGGAATCTCTCATCAAGAAGCACTGCCACTATATCTTCAAGATTCCACTTGAACTTTCATGAATGAATAAGAAAGTGAGTAGTGTTTACTTCGCGAGCGATAACTATGCTTTTAAGTGCCAGTAGTAGAATTGCTAAAAAGTTTGGTTGGAGTTACGTGAATAGTTCTAATCTTGGAGTCGAGTCGAGTCACACGCGAGTTGGTGGCTACCGTACACAGGACGACTCGGTTGCACTCAACAAAGTTCCACGAGTCTTTAGACTAGACTCAACTTTACCGCCTAATACTAACATTGTGGATTCAAAAAAGGTATTCCTTCCTTTCTTTACTGACAGTTTATGGTAATGCTCCATAGCTTTGTTTAAAACTGCGCGGTACTTGTTGGCTACTACCTCCGCGGCTTCAGGAGCAACACAATACCAAGTTTCTGAATCTTTGTTTGGTTAACTGATAATGTTTTTAAAGTTGCAGTTTTTGTAATAGCTTGCTAGTAGGTTCTTTGGTTTATTTTCTTCGTAATGTTGCAGTTTTCTTTTCATTTAATTACAAATTACTTTTTCTGTTTAGGTTTTAAGTAGTACAATCTTTTTCTAACTGTAACATGATGCCAATCGCCAATGTGACTTGAATCTACAGTGACTTTGTATGCCAAAATTGCATCACTTGAACTATTAAATCCTTTGCAGCTTATGCAAAATATTAACCAACATCTCTTTGAAATTTCTAGCTAAAACATTAATCAAAATAATATTAAATTGTACCGAAAATCAAGTGTTAAGGAGAAGTGTGAAAGCGATATGGGGCAGCGGCAGATAGGTACCGGCCGTCGCCGGCGGGTTCCGGCGCTTATCACGGCGATAACGCCGCACGGCGCCGTACGACCGGCGACCGGCGTATGGACGATTTAACCCACTTATGTGTTTGTTAATACGAGAATGTAGGTAAGACTGTTTGTGTTACAAGTGCTGTATTTATTTCAATTTGCTGGAAGGCTGTTGCTGAGTGGAAATTATATTTAATTAAATTGTTAGGTCGAATACGAATAATAAACAGAAGGCTAATTCACGTAATTGATAACGTTCTAAATCTAGTCGCAATTTCATCTCAGCGACAATCAATGTCAAAAATTTGTCAAAAATGTAGGGACATTAGAGATATTTTTGCCAGATTGAGACTGAGATCAGACTGTGAACGTTCTTAAAATTACGAGAATTGCCCCTAAGATGTTTTAGATTAATTTTAAATTAAAACATATTCGTTGTTTTAAATTAATAATTTTCAAATTCATGGTTTATTCATTTAAATAATGCTATCTCCTGAGGATAAAGTTATGAATTGGTAAATTTATTTTTACATGATAAACTCCTGGGTTTCTTTTTTGAGGTTTTCCCATTTGTGCAAAAAGAAACATAGCCGGACATTTTTATTCATATGAATATTAATCATTCCGATTTAAACGGTATATTTTTGGATCCCTTCTTTACAAATGATTGTCAAAAATTAATAGGCGAGTATGAATTTTTCATAAATCAACGTGAATATCTGATGAGCATGCTATGGAACCCTCAGTAACGGAGCTACTGAACCGTCCACAAACTCGTTTATATTTACACAGAAGGCACACAGTCCCCTTTGGCGCCACCACTGCCTTATCTACTAATCCTGTTAAAGAACATTGATCCTCTTTTTATAAGGCGATCGAGTAGAAACCAAGATAACTGCGCTTATTTCCCAAATTAGTTTCCAACTACGGTGTTATCGAAACTTGTATACTGCTCGATTGGCCCAATCTGCGTAATATTACACAAGTTCTTGATTAAATTTAATAAAACCAAGATGGTTACCTAATTGCGCGGGCCAAGTTTCATTAACGAGTGTTCGATTCGTACTGTTCCGGCAGATCCGATCGATCTGTCGTATTCCGCGCCCCTTCAGATTGCCCGGACAAAAGATACGCGAAGCTATTACGTGTCTTACTTCCGACCGACTGAGATTGCGTTGCTCGGTATTGAAATTTTGAACTAAAAGTTTTTTGCATATTTTACGAAGTAGTTTTGATTTTCGTATTACATTGCGATTTTGAATTAAAGTTTTATTTTTAGTTTTTTAATGTTGAAGGAATGACAGGTTTTGTATTTTGAAATATCCTATGGCAAACGAGTAGGATAACAAAATAACGTTTAATGTCAAAACTAGTTTAAAAACACTTTAGTATTATTATGATTAAGTATTGCTTATATAGCACATTGTGATACTTGACGAAAATTTAAACATGTGTTGACAACCATGTGATCTATCTAACACATATATATTTTTTATTTTTTTTTGAGAGGATGGGAAGTCATCAAATGACCCCTCCCGCTCTGGGTGGAGCGGAAGGGTGTGTCAGACTCTTACTGACTAAAACCCACTCGTGTTCCTTCCTTAGCCCTTTATGTTCCAGGGCAGTAGTAACCCTTTCGGACGATCCCGCTACCCATCTAACACATCTTGTCCTAAAATCATACCACATTTAACAATACAATTTGATCGCAGCCTTGCAAGAAAATTCACGAACTTTCAACTTTTTAATCAATCAAAAGCACCTATTTCCAACGCGTCATCCGGCCTAAAAAGTCTTTCAACAGTCGTCCAACAATCGCAATTTACGTAATAGCCTCTCAGAATTTTAATTCTAGGTACATCACTTCGTACGATTCGTACGATTGAATCATTTTGAAACGTGCGAAATGAAATCGAGGACGGCAACTGGCAGCCGGCAACTCAGCCTGTAGGTACTCCTCTACTAATGAGATTTATAAACGTGGTTGATTCCACGATTACCTAACGTCGTAAGATTTGATTCTCTTTAGATATCCTTAGAATGGCGCCACGAATCACTACGAGTTACTGTTTTAATTAAAAAAGGTGATGATGATTTTTTGAGGTTATGTTCGCCTATTAGTTTTTCGTGAACGTTTTAATTTCCAATTTAGATAGTGAAATTGATTTTATAACAAATCAAAGTTCTTTTGATGAAATCGAACCTTTTGATAAGTAATTTGAAGAGCGAGAGTTAAAATTCTGTCTAAAATACCTACGAAAATAATAATCAACGTAAACACAGGATGTTCTAAACTCCGCGAACTAAACACTCTACGAATAACACCAATATTAATATTAACAATGTTAGTTTAAACGATAACAGTGTTACGGATAACTCTATCGTGTTAACAGCAGTTGAAAACATGCCGTGTTGCACACAGCCTCGTTAACTGTAGTCAGAAACTTAACATGAGCGCGGAATATCGGCGGTTGTTGCTTATTAAACTTCGTTTTACCTTGAAATTATACCGCGTTTGTGCATCTTGCGGTACTGTGTTCCTCTGTATACTGTGGTATTTTAGCGAACTGATTGTAACGAGGTATTCATTAAAACTTGTATCGTTTTGAAGATACTGTATGTTGTCAGGCTGTGGAGTGGGATGGTTTTTGAGTGTAAGCAGATTTAAGTATGCTGTCTGCTTCGAGTACGTTTTTGAATCTCACCCTAATTGCGTAACACACAATCAATCAGAATCGGTTTCATTTTGACAGTTCAACAACATTCATTGCGTTATTTACGTGTTGAGCAGACTTTATGAGGGTAACCTTTTTCGAACTTATGAAGCAATGGATTAGCAATATCCTTTAAAATGATTCAGATTGAGATTGATTGTGTGTTTCGCAATTATGGTGCTGTTTGTGATTTAAGATTGATTATAATATATGCCGGTTTTTGAAACGGCATATATTATAATCATTCTTAAATCTTAATAATAAAATAATCTTAATTTAATTTTAATAATTCTTAAATGATGGTAAATGAAGCCGAAACTACTTTATAGTCTTAATAATGTTTTATTCCAAGAGCCTCAGTGTTCAGTAGTTCAGAACAAAACAACAAAATTGGTGTAAACAATTTCTGATGAATGTATTTATTAACATAATTGTACCCATAACTGCCACCACAAGGTAACAAGCGACATAAATATTCACTGAACTGTCGTATTTCACTGACAAAACGACATAATTATTTAGTAAAAACACATAAAATTTGAATTGCAGTCGTTAGTTGCATTATTTTAAATTCAAAAGCTTTATTATCCATGACACACGCTCGTACGGTTTGTAAATGATGCAATTACAGCCACCAATATGTTGTTTGTTTGATTTGTTAATTTGTATGGGAAAAAGTGTTGTATGCGGGCACAATGTATCATTGATTTTGTGTTCATTATCACGTTTAATTGCATTTATTGTCTTTTGTTTGGACACTGTGATTTAATGTGAGGTTTAGTTACATTGTGGTACTGAATATTTTATTAAATGTGAGCAAAACTATACCTGGATTGTCAAGCCCATTATTCATGCTTTAAATATGGTATGTCATGTGTTTCTCCCTCTGGCGTTACCTTGGCCTTTATCAAAGGAAGTAGTTCTGCGCTCATTAGCAAGCGGACGACAAATTCCTTCGTTCATAATCTGACACTGGCTTATATTTATATGAATATTTCTTACGTACGACGGAAACGTACATACAAAATCTACACACAAAATCTTTAAACAAAGTCGTGGAGAACGAACTCCGGGCAACAGGTTATATACATTCCCACAAGAGACTGCAGTTGCAGAAACAACCACTCCATTCCTACTAAAGATCCAGACAGTTATTCCAGCTACCTGTTAAACCGAATAAAAATCAAGTGAAAACAAAACCAAAAGAGCAATATCGATATAAAATCGGGAGGAACAAAATGTGCAGTCGAAACATAACAGCAAATCGGAACTAATGAAGCGTATTTTATCAATTATAGTTATGAAACGTTGAGCGAACCACCGACGAAAAAAACCTCGCACCCGTCGGCTACGGCGGGGGTAAAATGGAAAATAAAACGTATTAATTTAATCGAAACTCCTCTTCATTAGTTTCAGTCGTGTGGGTGAATGGGCAAACAAATAAAAATGTTTGATCTCGCCAGTTATGCAGTTGAACGATATTCGAATCATTACAAACGGATCGGACGCCATGTGTTATACTTGCGGTTCTGTGAGTGTAGCTTTCGATTTTTATTGCCTTTTATGAGTTGTGTGTTTGTGATTGAGTTTCTTTGATTGGGTTTTGAATGTGGTGAAAGTTGAGCTCTTTGCCCCGTTCGGCTATTTTATTAATTTATTGTTTTGTTTTTATAGAAATGTCAAAATAGTGTACGCTCCTGGCCGCGTCTATAAAAACCAGCCTATTCACTGCAGGGTAAAGACCACTTCTCGTATAGAGAAGGCACGAGCATTAATCACCACGCTTGCTCAAGACGGGTTGGCGATGCGTCCGCCTCTACTGTAATTCAATTTTTACGTCTTTCCGGTCAGTTCCTTATTAAAATATTGACTTAATGATTATTTCCTCAAATGTTATTTCAAAGACATTACAATGAGTTGTTTCAATTTGTACCATCAACGACACAAATCAATATTTATTCACTTCCGAGCTTCATTTAAATTAGTCGTTGGACCCTGGATTCTATCTCACTTATTATTTCAAACAAGTAAATTAGGTACTTAGCTGGTTTAAAAACACCGGGTGTTTCTGAAACGCAAATATACCACGATTCCATCTAAAAGAGTTTGACCAAAATAGAAATTGTGCGAGTACACAGCTCAACATTTTTGCTGGACACAGCTCCACATTTGCTGTATACAGCTCAACATTTGGTTGTATGTACAGGTGGGATTATTAAATGGGATTACGTGATTGGGTTGATAAGAGGATATTGCTATTAATTAATTATTATTATTTACCTACTACTACATACTTCTAGTATAACCCCTTTCAAGGAATACGTCGAGTTTCGCTGTCACCCTGTATAATTCTGTTGAGGTTTTTAAGATATATCGTTGCTTTATTTCAACATTTTAACAATATATTTTATGATATGTTATTGTTAAATACCTACTTTTCATTTATCAAAGGTCATTGTTAATATAGACCATTGAAACTAGGTACTCATTAAATTATAAATAAGTTACTCTGTAATAAATTAACATGACTATTTAAAAAAAATTGTAGGTGTCAGTATTGATAAATGCGAGGCAACAATTTACCCACGTTTCTTTTCAGTTCACAAGAAGCTAAATAATAGGTACACAAATAAAATACCCAGTTTAGTTCTATACTCTGTAAGTTAACTACAAATTTCAGTTAGTCGTGACCTGTGTTTCTAATAAAATAGTATATCTAGTAGTAAAACCTTTTTTTAAGGTAAACGTTTTGAGATAAACTACGTACCGTAAGTAATGGAGATGATGAGAATTTATTCTGTTTATCGCATTTTTTAAGTTCTACATAGAAAATGTGCCTACGTTTTTATGGTAGAAATGGAAATTTCGTACTAAATGAGGTACGACCACGGTACGTGTGTTTGAGTGTGATGGTAGATCACTGTTCGGGCACTTCATTCATTCCATTTTTTAGGACATTTCTTTTTCGAAATACATGAGTTTCAGTTTTGGCTGAAAATATTTTTCAGGTCTAATTTGAAATTTTCTTTTATTTTTAACTTTTTTTGCTCTAAAAAATCGTTTGGTTGCGGTTAGTCAAATAATTTCCGACAAAAACATTATTTAGGTTACACAAAATCTAGCGACATTCATTCCATAACTTGACAGACTTAACAAACCTAACACAATTTGCGTCTATTTCGATCTTCCTGTTTCGCACTAATAAGCTGAGCGCTGGCTCACGTCTGCGACCACTCGAGCCGAGTCGAGTGGCCCACCGCGTTCGTTAGCGGCCGCATGACGAGCCCCTGTGTCCCACTCCTAGCCTCTTTTCATTAGGAAGTAATCCCAAGTACCTGCCACTCTTCCACCTCATTCCTCCACGTTTGTGAGTAGAGAGTACTTCTGGCCGCTGAATCAGGTGACGCTTTTGTCACTAGATTAAAGAGAACTCGCTTTCTTGGCGCGGCGGTATTCTTCGTGAGCTATTTTTGGTATTAAGGTCTTGGTTAAGCGGAATTGTAGGATTTAGGCAGTGTTTTCTTATGTTAGCTGGATTGTATTTATGTATAGTTAGATTTAATATTCGCTTAGATAGGATACTGAAAATTTATTCCAATATTTACAAAGTTTAGTGAGTCAATACAACGTTTTTCTAAAAACTTTGATACTTTTTCAAATCAAAACTAACAAACAAATGCAATCGCTGGAATCTACATATTTATATGAGATCCAATAAAACTGCAAACATTTGGAAAGGCATAAAAAGCGTGCGTGTCACACATTTGCCAAATATTTCATAAAATTCAGGTGTCGCCCTGTTTCATAAAATGACGAAGGCGAACGAAAACGCGAGCCGTCATCCTCCAACGCCGCTAACGGCGTGTGAAAGCAATTTGGTAATGCACTTTTTATCTTAGACATTTCTCGTACTGCGTGTTTATGTCAAAAATAAGAATTCTTTCAAACGGGAGCGTTCTACAAAGTTTAAAGCTAGGCATTAGCCTACATAAACCTCATATAAATTCAGCAGTTCACGAATCACTACACGTAAATCGTAGATAAAGTAGAAGCCTAGTCTAGTCAATTCTATTTAGGAGACAATGAACAAAACTGTATGTATTTGTTGTAAGGGCATCCACACGCTCCACTAACTCCACTATTATCCGCCGTCGCAAATTGAACCGAGGACTTACCCGGCACACTCGGCGGACTCCGAGCCTAATCGCAAAAGGCTCTATATGAGAGAAAACTTAATCCCAACAATTACACTAATGATTACATAACACTGGGGACGCAAAGTATAAACAAGAGCATCTAGTGTCGCACCACTGACCCCGCGCCTAGAGGACGACTATTAAGTAGGGTCGGTTCACTTAAAACGACCTCCGGGATTTGAAACCCCCGATTTACTGGACATTGAATGAGCAATAAAAATATAATTACATTGTTTTACTCCGAATTAACGAATAATGTAAGGAAAAAAGGCGAGTAAATTACGTATTTAGGATAGAAAATCGGTGCTAAATTACACTTTTGGGAGCGTTATAACAAAATAGCGTATTATTTAAAATACTCTGAAGCGACAGTTTTGGGTGATTTGAAGTAGTTATTTATTGTGATACTCCAAACCTACATATATTTATTTTAAGATATAGGTACACGACCGTTTGTTAGGTACCTAGTTTATTGAGTTTAGACTATAAATCGTTTTCATATTTCTGTCGATAATATGTGGGTCGTGAAAACAATTAAAGCCATTAGAATTCCACGTGGCGTAATGTATATTGATATTTTAATTAAGGGCCGCATGTGGGTTGTATATGGGCCGGTATAGAGAACACAAAGCCTTCGCGGCCTGCATAAAACTTGCCTGAATATTTACGCAAAAAGCGTATCGTGGGGATCAATCGGTGTTTATCGGCGGACGCGATCTGTTGCGCGCGTGTGTAGGGCACGTAGCGCGCGTATTATCGCGCTCGGCGATCGCGAAGCGAACGATATTAGTACCATTCGTCTTTGTCGTACCGTTACCT
This sequence comes from Apamea epomidion, assembly GCA_947507525.1. Lineage (NCBI taxonomy): Eukaryota > Metazoa > Arthropoda > Insecta > Lepidoptera > Noctuidae > Apamea > Apamea epomidion. Next base: position 7,455,105 of record OX382234.1, read on the forward strand.
AATTTGAATAATCGTTGGTGAGAATGCAGAGTGATTTGCCGCAGCGCGCCACCGCTCTCAGAGAACTTCAAGCACTACTAATACCTTTAAGATTCATGTACGTTCCATCTGAATTTAAAAACAACGACAAAATTCGCTCCACATTAAAAGATATTATGAGGAAAAATGAAAAAAGATACCCGACCATTACAAAGGGAAAAGGGAAAAAATTGCCAAGTGAGAATTTTCTCATTACGCCACAAATCAACTGTTAAAACAAATATTTAAAAAGAGAAAGGAATCCGCGGACTACAAAACGCTCCTCACCCTGGCTACTGGCAAATGCGAAATCCGATTTAATTTATTTTTATCGCGGGGCTTTATAATTTCATTTTCGCACTTTCCATTTGGAGAGGAGGCCCGCGCCCGCGGACTGCCGCTCTATCCGAATGAGATCTCCACGAAATCAGGTACAAAAGAACGATAATGAACGCTCACTGCTTGCTACGTAATCTAAATTATTATACGAGTCGAAATTCTTACTTGGCAGCGAAAGAAATCTACTTTATCTCGGGCAACGCGAGATGTTTGATAAAATTAAAATGTCAGAGTTGGGCCTTTTCGATGTTCACGGAGGCTCTGCAACAGTATTTCGATTCAAATCTTTCTCGTCTAAGGAAAACACTTTAATCGTGGCCGTCAATCAGTAGATGTGATGATATCAGTAGATACAAGGAATTTACGAGTAAATAAAGTGAGTCCAGAAATTGCGAAGTCGACTCTTCATGAAGTTGTGACGTGAGATCACTAAAATCACTTTAAGTTCTAACTTCGGAGTGAGTTAAACGTTAAAGCTCAAACTGTGTTATAAGAGTGAATTTATTTACGTTGTGTCTCGGAGTTTATTCGATTGTTGTGTCGGTTCGATTGGGACGTAAATATCAGGCGGGCCTGTCTCGGGGAGTTAGAGAAATGCGGAGCACCTCGAGTGCGGCGTCGATAGGCGTCCCGTCACTCCACGTTGAGAAGTGCATCGGGCGGGACGCGCCAAACTTTCCGCTGTTTTCCGAAATACACGGCAACACGAGGCTCCGCCGCCGCGGCGCCGCTCTTCGATTCCACCCTCTGCACTAACTCTATTTTTCGACTTCCTTTTCCCTGCCAGCCGTACGACTGACTTATAATAACTCCATAACTTGTTAAACACAACTTTTAGAAATATGGGATAAGTAAGTAGTAAGTAAGAGCCTTGGAGAGATTCGAAAGATATGTTTTGGACGGATAATACCTACATGACGAGTCGGGGTTCACTTGGGTTTTTTGTTGGCTGCATATCGTATTACTGGCGCGAACGACCGAAAATGTTCGATATTTTATTTAATAACAAAGGTCGGGCTATAATGGCGGATGATGGCTGAGCCATTCTGTAAAACGTAATCCGAATAGAGTGGATGTCTTCCGAAATAACCGTTTCGGTAATCACGAATTGTCACACCAGTGAACTGAGCTGTAATTAGGCAAATGCACCATGTAACGCGAAGTCAGCAGCGGGACGCGGCGCGCGCCGTATTGTTCACCGTAATTATTATATAACCTTACTTTTACTACACAATTAAAATTTAAGCGTTCCTAAAATTGTACGAAAGATTGTACGGTACTCTATTTCATCTCGACAGAGCGTGGCGAGCTCCCTAAAACGTTGTTCCTAAAATCAGAAGTAAATGTTACAACCGTGTATAAATATTCGCGAAAGAGGAGCAAATATTTGCGTTAATATCAACTCCGAGCAATCCTAGGTAAAATATAAAGCCATTAGAGAATGAAACCCGATGCGGCTACAAAATAGAGTGAATTAAGTTTACTATTGTCAAGGCAGCGGAATATGAAAAAGCCGCGTTCTGTTAAGACGAATCCTACAGAAAGGTTAAAATGTTCTCGTCAGCAAGTTTACCAGCGCACTCAGAGTTTATAAAGCACCTTATTCGAAATAACAACGCGAACCGCCGCGGATGTCTAACTTAAATAAGATTTAATATTCCTATCCGGCAGGAAACTTCTTGAAGGAGCGTGTGTAATCAAAATCTGCACTGGGAAACTTTCCACGGGAATCTCCGAGCAATTGCAGAACCGGCTCGCCGGTAAAAAACTGAAATGAACTTGTCGCTTAAAACTAATTTCATTCCAAACTTTCGTCTTAGAATAGTTTTTTTTTATCATGTTTCGCGCTTTTTCCGTCTTAACTTGTGCACAGTTTAAAAATCAATTTCTTAGAACTCGCCAAAAGGGCAAGTTGCGAGGTGTTTGCTCCCGCCGACTACGGGCCGATGTGAACGAAAACTTAAACCTCTACTCGCTTGCTACCAGAGAATTTTCTTTTCGAAATTAACCAACTTTTGGAAAAATATTTGCAAACAAGTTTCCTCTACACAAAAACGAGTCTACCCTCACGAAATCTTTTCACAGGTTACACGAAGAATATTAAAAACAAAACTTTTTTTAAATAAAAAGTAAAATTTTCGTTCGTCTTATATTTATTTATTGAAGTTTCTGTCGCGCAACGTTCCGTCCCTATATATTTATTGAAGTTTCTGTCGCGCAACGTTCCGTCCCTATATATTTATTGAAGTTTCTGTCGCGCAACGTTCCGTCCCTATATATTTATTGAAGTTTCTGTCGCGCAACGTTCCGTCCCTATATATTTCTGTTTACCGGCCTTTCCCCTATTTGTTCTTTGTGTCGCGTTTTGCTTATTATCTACTTACATTTTATTTTGCATGTAGAACCCAGTCGCGGCGATGAATCAATGAAATCGGGGGAATCAATTTGTGATTTCAATATTAGTAAATTGGGATTACATTGAGTGCTGGGGAGCGGAGTTAGCGTGCCTCTGGAGAAATCCTTGTAAGACAGAAAAACTATTAAACGTGACTAAGTACATTTGCGACAGAGCGCGCGGAGTGCTCCTTGTCCTTCAAGAGCGCAATTAGTCCGCTTTTTGCTGCACTCGAATGCTTTGAGTAATGATTGGACGCTGAGCGCGACCGGCTTGTGGTTGTTTACGCTCGCAACAAACGCTGATTTATCGCCCGGCACGGTTCGACCACTGCCTCCCGCATTTAGCTACATACAATCATAATGATATCACCGTTTAATATTAATTTGAGTTGATTTGACACCCGAATCACGATAAGGACTTTGTGATATAAATTATAGAAATGCCCTCGTTCTGCTTTTGGTAGTTACAGCGAATGAATTGCAGCAGATACGTATATTTGTGGAGATATATGTAGGTTTTATGTACGTACAGTGTATGATGCAAATGTGTAGGCGTGGCACAAGAAACTTGGCAGCGAACGCGCGGTCGCACGATCCTGCAAATCTGCGCGCCATGCTTATCAGCTGTGATTCATACTTATGTCGTATACACAACGACGACGTAGGTGCTACGTACCCTTGTGTGTACGTACACTACGAACAAACATTACGAGAGCATGTGACGACGCTACTTAGTAACTGCGCGCTACCAGACTTCATTTTATTTTGTGGATAAGGATGCTCATATGTCCCTGGGATTCACTGACGCTTTGTCGACGGAGGAAAGAATGGATCGTGATGAGAAATGTGCTGGAATAATTTATCTTTGGGTTAGCTTGGGAAGCTAAGCTCATCTCCAGCACAAGCAGTGGATGACGGCTTATGTCTAATTCAGAGACGCGTTTCAGCAGTAGAGATAAAACGTTGCGGACAATAACTGAATAAAAACGATGACTCGCAAAGTTGTGTGGAGGCGAGCCAAAATATCGTCGTGCGATCCCACTAAACAATACCTGTGTAGCGGTGAACAATAGAGGGACAACAACATGGCGACGTTAACAACATTTTTTCAGTTGCAGGTCGTTACAACAATACATAGACGCGTGCCGTTTATGGCTGAAGATGTTGAGCGAGAGACGGCACAAAGCGGTCGAGATTTATTGGCCTGCCTTAAACGCGCGTAAGAGGAAGTTTGTACACTCGCGCTCGACGAATTGCAATATTTAACGTTCAACTATTTCCATCAATTTGTTCTATCAAGAAAGGAAAAACTTAAATTGGAGCGATTAAAGCGCGCGCCCGATCGTGATTGATTTCTTGCGCGGGTGAGGAGCGCCCGCGCCGCCTTGCGCCCATTGTGCCCCCAGATTTATTTCTGTTTCACCGTTTTTATTGCGTACTCGGAACTTATAACGAAATAGTTACGGCTGTTAAAAGGTTTTATTGGTTAACCTTCGGCGTGTGCGGTCATAAAATAGATTCGTAACCAAAGAAGCGTACGCATACAGCTAGATTTATAACTGTATCACGTGAAAAAGAAACAAATTTGCCCTGCAGAAGGATATAAAACAGGAGATATAGCACGAATTTATCGGTAAATTGTGGAAATCTCAGTATAATAAAATATCTTCTATTGAATATTGTATGAAAAGAGTTTTACGGGTCTCACTCATTTCACTCCATTTTACTACCTACCTTTTTATGCAGGACCCCTATATCTCGGAATACAAAATAGCGTTTACGGAGGATGTAAATAGTGTTATTAGTGATGTCATTGTAGTTCTTACCTGAAACAAAAGAATGGGTGTATAAGTATGGGAAGATGGTAAACAAAATGACAGACTGCAATTAAAATTGTTAATATCGCGGTGATCAGATTGAGAGAGACGGGCGGCTCCCCCCGAGCCTACGAGCAAATTCACTTAATTTACCGCTCGTGTTGAAGCCCCGCTAAAACTTTACGCACTTAATAAACTCCGAGACGAATTAAAATTCCGTCGGTTTAGTAACAATCGTGTCGGAACGCCGTTAACTCTTTCGCCCGACGCCGAGTTATTAATAAGGGACACGCCTCGGTCGCAGTGATTTATCTACAAAAATAATGACAGCGACCGCAGCTAATCAGAATTAACAAGTTTATGGGCGGCCGGCGGATTAGCGCAAGTTGTCGTGTCGCGCTTCTTTATTTAAATATGCAAATTATTTTTGAGTGTGCGCTGTTCGAGTTCGGTTGCAGGTTGTTTAGCATAAACAAATCGGCGTCGGTGTACGCGCCGGCTCCGAGCCCGCTGCCGGCGCCGTCGGCTGAGTGTTAGACAAGCGGCGGGAATAAATAATCTCACTGTTAGATGCTCCTTCCTCGAGGGCCGATCGTAAATCAGGACGAGACGAAATTTCCGTCTAATGTGAATGTAAAATTTAGGGAACAATGCCACTGTGTAGTTGCAGAACGAGTTCCCCTTTCAGATCTTTGTGAGCGTTAGTTTAGACGCGGTTTAAGGCTGATTAACTGAAATTTATGACCCCGACTCACTTATAACGTTAAACTAATATCAAAGACATTCTTGTTAATATTAAATAACACCTTCGGTATAAACGTTTTGGTTTGAAAATCTATTTTCGGAATAATGGTTTACCAGAATGTTAATTATGTAGATTGTGTATTAAGTAACCTATATTGTTATAATTAAAAGCGTGTAGTGACCCTTTTATAATTAACTTATTATTTATCTCTGCTACCTTTTAGAAAATGTTGTTATTGTATTTTAAATTTACATTTTTGAAAATCAGTATCCCTATGTATTTTACTGTGTGTACATAAATAATAAAATAATCTAGAATAGAAAGTGACCTGTGTAGTAACAAACCATTGAATTAAACATACGATGTTTTTAAAGTTTACAGATTAATTTCATTGTTCCAATAAAACATGTCAATTGGCTTAAGTTATTTCATAATAAAGGATTTTTTTTGTTACACGAAAATCACATTAAAGTGTGTAAAGCTTGTGCCTTTGTGTAGAGCTTTTAAAACGTTTACATATGTATATAAACACTTAAGAGTCTGCACCAATGTGTTTATTTTTAAATCATTATCCTTCCAAATTAAATATTTAATTTTAAATCAGTTTGTTGAAATATGTGTTAATTTTTATGTGTGAATTTCAGTTCACCTGAATATTTTGAGAGCAATATCTTTGAATATTCTAGTTTAGCCGGTCCTAACGTGTCGGTTTATTGGTTTCTCAATACCGGCTATAACCTCAGAACCCAGGATTAGGAGAAGTTATCCGCTCTGACCCTCCCCAGGACTATAGTGTTATAATCCAAATAGCGGACCTCTTCACACTTACTGGCACCCTGGTAGTTTCGTAGAGGAATAATTCAAATATCTCTTTTGTATACAAAATTATTCAACATAAATCGTGTACAACAACGTTTAAATGAACATCAAGACTATGTAATATTAAAATGTGTCAAAATTTTACAGCTATGAATTAGTTTGATAAGGAAAAGTATTGAAATAACTCTCATGTCCATTGCGTATTTTATTTCCATCGTTATTCTGCAATTTTTTTTAAATATGAGATTCTGTTCTATAAATCAACTTCCATTTTCATATTAACCCTAATTTTTAGAAGTGGTTATTTTTAACATTAGGATTATACAATATTATTTTTATTTTGTTTTTACTCATAGTCACGATCTCTACATCTCTTTATCTATTTTCCTATCGCAGGTATGCTGAAAGAGATCTCTTTAGAAATAGCATCACTTTTATACCTATTTTTCTGATCTTTTTTTTTCTTGTTTGTTTATATATGTATGTACATAAATGCTTAAATAAATAAAAAAAATAACCTACCAATAATAAAATCTAATGATTGTTTTACTAAATTCATGGGTCAAAAAAATAAAAAATACTACACCTAAAAATGCACCAACACAAAATCAAATAATAAAGTACAAAGTTTTACAAGCTGGCTCATTAACCGAGTCGGTTAAAGATGTATCTGACAGAAGACTTCATTAACGTGAAGGGACGACGCGGGTTAAATAATAACCGAGCCTGAAGATTGCTGCTTGTAACCGGCGTTTAATATTGCATTGTGGTTATTTTTTTTTGATTTTTTTTTTTTGTTTTCCGTTACGTTCTAGAGATAGAAGGTCTTTTTAAAGAAGGTTGTGTCATCATTAGTTATTAGGAATTCACCAAAAACAAGGTGTCCTAACTAGAACACCTTGTTATGGTTTGGTTGCACTTTGCCGAAAAAACCGGTTTTATAAGGCGCAAAAAACAACGTGATTTAATTAATATATTTCATAGATTTTTTGTCAGTTGAAAATGTTAAAGTCAATTTGCGAAGTAGACTGAATAATCATATTTTCTAACAAAAAAACCCCTCAATTTTATTTAATTGAATCAGAAACACTCAAGTTTTTACCAAACAGAAAACTTTAAACAATACCAACTAGAAATAGCGAGGCATTCGGCTTCAGCTGTATTTAGAAACTCTTAAGTGGCGATAAACAATTTATCATGCCAAATTCGCTCGTATCGGTACTTTTAGTGTACTTGGCAATATCTTGAGAGGTACCAAGAACTTGTAAGAGATTCCGTGTAATCCTCGAGTGAGATTTATACGAGCCGCGTAGGTAACGCAGTGCGGCTACGGTTGTAGCTTGTAGCTACACGCTACGCCACGTAGCGCTACGCCGCGTAGCTACGTAGCACTTCGTAGACGTGTAAGCTGTAAGTGATTCTGGCTGGAATATCATTTTGTACGAACACTAGTTTGAGAAGTTTTAATTTTATTTTACTGTTTTAAACTTTAAAATGAAGTCGGAATGGTTTTAATGATAACATTATGTGGTTTCCTGTTTATTTTGTAAGAGAAATGTTTGTATATTAATTAGTATGTTCGTATACATTTTGTGAATTTTAATTTACATAAATTAAAACATACGCCGAATACTTTGAAAAGGTAGTACAAATTTTCGAGAGGATAGTAAAATATTTCGTTAGATACTTATTAGTGAGGAAAAAAAGAGAATAAAAAAATTCCGACAAGTCAGTTCATTGCTTTCATTCCGCCGTCATTGTGCAGACATTATTACTCGAGGCATTCCGGGAACTCAGCCGACGTACTTCGTAATCGAAAAAAAGACTTAATATTTCACGATACGCGGATAAAATAAAGGTTTATTCGACAAAAGCGTATTCGTCTGTACACATCGTACGTTGTAGTACGGGGATTATAGTATCAAAACGCGAGTAAGCAAATAAAGTAACACGGTGTATCACCTGCACGCGATATGTCCTTCCCACGCGTTTTAGCGTTCCTCTAAGTAGGTACAACGCTAATTTGCTTTTGTTCTTACATTTACCCATTTACTTTAGCTATTTCGGTTTCTCGTACGCACTCGAGTGAGCATACACGTGGATTAGCTAGTGTACCTAAATGAACAAAGCGAATATGTGATGTTTAAAATTTCGCAAATATTAACGTAATTTCTCATTTTCAAATGTACACGGCTTAGGGAAAAGCTTTCAAGTGATGCGTTCACAGTTTGTCTTGAATTAGATTCTTGGGGTTTATTAATTTGTGATGTGTCGCGAATTTAAACGGGTTGGGCAGAAATAGCTCGTCAGGTAAATTAAATATTTAAACCTTTCTCCGAAAAGGTGTCTTATTTGTACAGTTATTTAAGATTGGGTTTTGACTCAGCGGTTTATTTCTTTTTTTACTTTGACTAACTCTTTGTGTACTATTTATAGATAAATTATTTGTATATTTAGTTATATAGTTATTTTGTTTATACATTTAGTTTTGTAGTATAGTTGAGGCTAACTAGCTTAACAGAAGCTAATTTCAACTTTAATTTAATTTAAAAATTACCAAAATCGTCATCTGCTTAGCCTTTTTTTTGAGGTTGGCTTCCAGTCCAACCAGATTCAGCTGAAAAACAGTATTTTAAAAATTACCAATATGTTTTATCTATTTAATGGTACCCAAGATACAGGTTGTGGCTACTTTGGGACAAACGATACCTCCCTATTGTAAAATGATAAATAATTTTATAAGACTTCAACGACCAATCCTAAACTTTCAAGTCATAAAACCAAAAGGACCAAACCGCGTATCATTGCAACATCGTATCTCTAGCTGCAAACAAATCGAAGTCATAACTTAATTCCCAAAGAGTTTAATATCGCATCGATTAGACATAGGAAGTCGAACTCCGTTAATCAACAAGCGGGAAAGATAAAACCGAAAGTTCAATCGTAACTTACGTTATGATTACGGGTAACTCCCGTCATCAAACTTGTCGAAACGCTGAAGGGAAGCGTGAAATCATTAAGACTTGAGATAATACGGTTTGGCTAATGAAGCGGCGTGTCCTCTGGTACTCAGGCAACTCGGTGACATTCGTGTGTGTTCGAGTTTTGGTCCTAATCTTGGTAGTAACGTTTGAGCTCGGCTCGCTTTTAGAGCAATGGTTAAGTCTCATTAGAAAATGTACGGTCGGCTTTCAGTTCTTATTGTAGTCTGATTTGGCCTAATTTTTTGAGCAAAGTTTTTATTTGAAGCCTCGACTAGTATTTTTTGTCTATTTTTGTTTTGCGTCTACTAATTTTTACTTTGGAAGTGTATTCAGAATTTTATTTACCGAAAAGCTGAAATGTTTTTTTTTATTGAAAAATTACAGGCAAGTTTCTTTTCTTTATGATTACTTATTTAAATACATATATTACTAAAGCACAGGTCAATTCAGTAACATTTCTTTATCACCAACTCTTCGTTAATTAATCCAATCCAATAAAGCGTTAAAAATAAACCGCTCCACAAACACTACAAAACCCACATCTTCCCCAATAAACCCTACAATTAATTACCAAACATGAACATAATTTGGACGTCCAACTATTCGAGATCAAATGGTAAGCCGGCCTGATGAATCCCATGATGCCTTCCATCTCTGCTTAGTTGGATTAGCTCGCATCATTAATCGTTGGAATTGCGTTCGACCCTCGCGACCCGAGAATCTTCAATTAGAAACAAACTTTACTATTACAATCGCATCGATTGGTACCTCTGCGTTAACGGAGTTTGATTTAAAGTGGGGCGGTGAGGAACAACTTGGGAGTGTTTTGGTTTGTGTGTGTTTGGAGTTATGGTAGCTTATTGGGTAAAAGGAGCAGTTTAAATAATTTGTATACGATAGTATTTAGTCCTTATGTGTCCCGCTATCCTGAATTTAAAAAGACATAGAGTAATGTAGCAATAAGAATGGTCGTCATCAAGTACAAGTATTACATTATGGAGTTGTCAAAAAAGTTTTTTTCCCGTTAAACTTTTGAGACTTCATTTAAAGCGCCGAAAAATTCTGCGCTTTTATATTCTGCCAATATGTGAGCACATATTTTTTGGCATTAATTTTCAGTCTGTATGTATAGTGAAGCCACGATAGGAACGCCAGACTCGCAGAGACGTCAACGATCAATCAGGCGTATGACTAGCGCCATCTATCAATATGTCATGGCGGACGACGTGCCACGCCAGATGGCAGCACTGCCCGAAGAGAAATTAGAAAACAATTTTCGGCAAGTGATACCTATAGTACTTCTTTAGCAGTGTTTATAGGCAGTTTGGGCTAATTTATTAGTTTTGAAATTGCTGTTTTTGGTTTGGAAATAAACCATCAATGTTATTAAGTTGTACATAGTTGAAATAATGGCTGCCTGGCTGGGTAGAGAATTATTGGGGAGATTATCTGTTTAAACCAGTTTTATTATTAAATATGAAAAGGAAAACTTTAAGGAAGTATTTAAGCGCCTTGAAAAATTCGCAAAAAAGTACGAAATTACCGAAAAAACAGAAGTAATAAAAAATAATCACGAATAACGTTTTCTAAAGAATTTCCCTAATATATTCATTGAAAATAAAGCCTTATTTTATAATGCGGCAGAAGATGATCTTTATTTTTTTTATTACGGCGGAAAGCGGTCGTTCGGTACAATTTAATCACAAATTTAACGTCACCGGCACGTTCCCGGTTCGGACACTTTTATGACATCAGACACTCGGCGTTAAATGCTGAGGCTTAAAAAGGGTTGATAGCAAGGCGCCTGTCACCTGGAAAAGCTTGGGACATAGCGGTACCTTCATCATAGTGCCACCGGACGTTCATTGATAATTAATGGGTTGTGCCAGTGTAACGAAAACAAACGACTGGTGGCACGCGCACGATAACGATTAATATCTTCGCGGCAGCAAAAACAGACCTACGTTCGTAGCCTTGGTGTGATAAATCATATCTCCTCGAGGCACAAAAATAAATGAAGCTAATGATAAATGACGACGAATACGAAGAGTGCCACCGTCGATTGAGTGGAGTGAATTTGAAAATTAAAAACTGTCTTGCGAAGGGAGGGTGGATACATGCAAAAAATTAAATCGGTATCCCTCTTTGCTTCCAGTCCACCCTATAAAAAATCTATTTTTACCTTGGCGAAGCTTGGCAATCCGATACCAGTTTAGGATTATGTCATTATTAAGGTGTCTCTTATATATATCTTATACATAAACATCCAAAAAATTTCATTTACAGTAAATAAATAATCACAGAGTATTCCTAGCTACATGGATCTTATTATATTCCACATAAAATCTACATAAGGTACGTTTTTAGGTAAGCACACTCTCGATGTAACATTTCTCGTAGCAGATTGCGTAGCCGCGTAGCCATTTCGCCGGCCGTAACCGAGCTACGTTAGTCAATCAGCTGTGTCTACCGAATGTACATTGGAATCACTACACTACCGTAGTCTCGCTACGGCGTAGTATCTATGTATGTTAATGTACCTAGTAGATAGCCTTTCCAGATACAAATGGATATATTCTAGAAGGATACGAAAATATGGAAAAACATTGTCGCGTTATGGAAAACTTTTCTTCAATAGAAGATAGCGAGATTTTGGTGACAAAAAGCTCTGTTTATTGTCAATCATTTTGTAAGATAATTTTCCCTACTAGCGAACTGTCACATATTTTTTTATCTTATTCTCAGCAATGTCAATATTCTTTAGCTCGGAATGTTGCTATGTAGAATTTGTGTCTTGTTAGTTATTTTATGACTTTGGTCTTTACTGAAAATATTTAGTTCATGTTGCTTGAAGTCTATATTTGTAAGAAACAACATTTATTTCATCATTATTAAATTAAAGCTAAAACATTTTGACTATTTACCATATTATTTCAAGTGAGTTAAACATGTTTGAGTGGTTTCAGTACCTAGAAAGGTTGAACGAGGCGGGTTTTAAACTCGCGTCCTTTTCAATCCCAAGTATCCACCTACAACGAGCCAAATGCATATTTAAGAGGTTTTCACATAATAAATAAATAGCTTGCTGTTTGCCAGACAAATTGATAAATCAAATAAAACAAAGTCGGGTTATTTACACTATTTGTAACTCAAGAACGGCTGGACCGATTTTTATGATCTTTGATTTGTTGGATTTGTCTCCACCCCGAAGAGCAGAATAACTAATAAAAAAAAACGTAATATTTTACAAAAAAAAAAAAGCAATGAAGATACAGTTACAGTTGGTAGTCGAAGATATTTTTCTTTATATTCTCAGTTTCTCATAAATTTTCCAATTTATTGATTCTGAGTAGTATACAAAGTTAGCTAGTTAAAATTTGTTTAGAATTCTTTACTTGAACAATTTTAATCATGGTCACTGTAGAGCTATCCTAACTGATAATATTACAAATGCGAAAGTAAGTTTGTTTGTGACGCTTTCACGCTGAAACGGCAGAACAGATTTGGATGAAATTTGGCATATGGGTAGACGATGACCAGGAGAAGGACATACTTAGGCTACTTTTCATCCTGGATCGCAGACGAAGTCGCGGGCAACAGCTAGTTCAATATAAATCAATATCATCATCATCTCTGCTTAACCCTTTCACAACTACATACGTATGTTTAGCAGGTTCCAATCTAAGTGGATGGCACTGTGTACCAGTAGTACACATGGAGTAACGGCCTAGCTATTTAATATCATTAATATCATAAATATTTAAAGAGCAATACTAACCGTTTATTGCTAGACCCGTCCCTCTCGAAGAGACGAGGTCTGTGTCCCAGCAGTGAGAACATTATATACTGATAATGTACTAACCCACTCAAATAAAAACCATATCTATTGACAGTTCGTCTCAATCGTATAATTTGAAAAGACTCTTTATTTGATTTTACGATAATGGTTCCAGAAGCGAGCCCCGTTCGTCCCCAGGTACCTTATACATAGTCTCGGAAATTGCGTTAACCACATTCGAGTACCAGGAAATTAGAAACGTTCAAGGGTATAATCGAATGTCTCTCTCTTGCAGAAATAAACTTGCCGTATGTTATCGATGTGGTTCTGTATCCATTTGTGCGTAATGCAACGTGCTTTGATTTTACGGTTTCCGTTGATAACGGATAAATTGATTTTACGCTCGCACTTTGATCTTAAAAGGCGGATGTAAGTAATGATATAAGGAAAAAAAAAAAAGGATATTGTTTGAGGATTTTAGAATAATATCGAGTTCCTTATAATCTTTCTATTAATTACTGCAGCAATACAAAAGCGACTTATGCACGTTAAAGATATGTGCGTAAACGTCGCAGACTTGAATAGCCGTAAAGAACTTTGTGAAACAATTGACGGGGGAGACGGGGAGACTACAAAGACAATTGAAATTCGATTTGCTTTCAATTTGAGCGCTCTCACTCCCTTTTCAGTAGAAGCAGTGCACTAATATGGTCTGATTGTTTCAATACATTTTTCTGAAGATGAAGTTAGTTGACGCCGGTACAGACGGCGACAAACTGCGCTAATTACGTTAGTGATCCCCCGTCCCCAGCCCCCAAAGTAAACGACTCCGCTTTCAGTGTAAACAACCGCTCAACTTTACCAGGAAAAATTCGCAAACCCACTTATTTACGTCTCAGAGGTATACAGTGACAGTGCGACGACATAGCAATGTCGTACCACGTACTCCACAGTACCAACAAATTAGTTTAGTATACCGCTGTACAAATAATATCCCTCTAGCTCAAACATTTAAGAAAACAAACGGTTCTAAGATTTCAAATAAATTTCATTATAGTTAAAAAGTTCAGAATATTTTTGCATAATTTTCAGCATTCAAGATATTCTGGAACATTAAAACAAGTTTTACCTGATATTTATTATAATAAGTGTTTGTTGTACTTTAATTCTTAACAAAATTATTTTCGGGATATTCCGAGCTTGTATTTCAAACAACTCAGCGCCGAGGGTTCGGCCGTGTACTAAGCTAATATAGCAGAAAAAAAATGTTGCAAAAAGTCAGAATCTCAAGTCGAGCGCGAACTATCCAGATATTATATTTCCGAACGTATTGATCCCTCAGGATACTATGTTCGGTTTCGTTTCGGTAGAAGTTTTCAATCCCTCTGCGTTTTGGGAGTTGCACTGGACAATCTTATCAGGGAGGGAAGAGGGGAAGATTTTCCACTGTCCGGCGCCCTCTCACCTTGGAGGATTTCCCAGGGCGCCGAGGCGGGCCAGCCGATTGGATTTCAAATTATTATGCGTGTATTTGACCGGCAAAAGATTTACATTATTTAACGTCGGAACTTTTTTTTTACGGAATTATAGGGGTTATGTCGGGTCTGTGGCTGGGATTTGGAATTGAATATTTTATTTGCGTCGGTCGCGTTACGGTACATGTCTACTTTTGTGATTATGCGCGTTTTAGTATAATTTACATATGTAAGTATGTTCTGAATAACATGAGGCAACTTGGACGTTTATTATTAAAGTAAACGTCGGAAAGTCAAATATGTTTTACATTATTGTGATGCCTTTGTAGTTTGCGTTGTCATTTAACCTAAATGCCAACATAAACATACGAAAGCATATAGACAATCTCTTTACATTTCTATCTAAAAGTAGTTAAACAAGTTCCATTTTAGAGTGTACAAGTAGAGGAAAGAGCTCGCCATTTTAGTAGATGTAACTAATTGTCAATAGGGGAGGGTGGGAGTGGTAGGTCAGTGGTGGTAGTGGAAGCAAACGAAAGTTCTTAGTAGAGATCGCATTAGAGACCGCGTGGCCCACGACTGTCGGAGATAATGCCATTGAAATACCCGAGATCCGATTGTATTGGCAAATTGGATCAAATGCAGCGCTCACCGTACAAAAGATAAGAGCCGGATACGGGTATAGCGGTAATATTATGTTGCGGCTATATTCCCGGATCGCCCCCGTGTGCGGCTCGTGACGATCGAAACGATCGCCCGTAATCGTTTCGTGTAGTTTCCTACTTTTTTTTTAAATCTTTTCATTCTGTTCGCCGTTTCTTTTGTTGCGGCGCAATCGATTTTCAACCGGATTATCAGCTTATATCATTTTGTTAGCTCATTCTCTGCTTAAATTTTCATCGACCTTTTTAATACAATGGGTCCAGGAATGGAAGGATCCTATCTTGTTTATACTTTTATTCCCTCTAGTGAGCTGAGATGCTCAATACGAGTTTTCAGTGTTGAACGATAAACTCTGAAAATATCCTGTATTTTATAGCCAGCGTGACAGTTAGTGTTACCTGCATAACATAGATAAAACACCTCCTATTTTTTAACAGACGTAAATCTGATAATAAAGTAATATAAATGCGACGGTTGCAACAAACATATCGTGAACAACAAAAAGTATTTGTAATAACGCACGATATGAAGCGCCGCGAGCTCTACGTACCAATGTTTTTGCGACCAATGAAAAAATATCGTCCATGTAAACGACAATGCAGATTATTATTGCCCGCCGGGGACACATAAAGAGTAACACAAGAAACATGGCGGATTTACGTGGCGCACAGATAAGATACGACACCTTTCCGATGTTGTGTAGCTTTCTGTATCACGATGATCGTCCAAACAGCGAGCCTCATTTTCTCGTCGTTACGGGGTGAATTTTAAATTCGCTGCTAGGGTGTCCCACTCAACTATGTATGAAGGACCGGCCTCTCCACGCGACTCGCATCCGGTCGCACGCATACGCTATGAACCCTCATTGTCTGCCCGAACTCAAGGTAAACCGATTACGTGCTAAAAATTCATAAAGCCATTGTCATCTTCGCATAAAGCTGCTAAATTTAGTAAGTGAGCTCGACGATTACTTGTGGCGTATCAACGTGACGTCATTAAACCAAAATGCTTCTAATAAAAAATACAACGGTAAAACTCGGCTGAACGAAGCATCAGATAGCAACGCTTTAGAGACGCGAAATTAATAATATCATCAACCCTCATTGTAAAGCGAAAAATCTCAATTGGAACGTGATAAACAATACGGCACGACTAGGTTATCTCCCCTTGACTTATGATATCATTATTTCCCTTTTTGCAAAAATTTACCGAGCAAAAACAAGAGCGCGGTGGGCATACTAATTCTCCTCGGTCAATATATTGGTATCGGCGGAACGCCCGCAGGACCCTTCCTAATATTTCCAAAGGCAAAATCATTATATAACAAAACAGAAGCAAGCAATTTCAATGTTAAATCTCATAATTCAAATTTCTCTCGTTGTTTACCGGCCACGCTACGGCGGCTATATAAACTCTCAAAATCTACCCACATCCGTAACGAAAGCCTGCACTGTTATTTATGGAAAGCCACGTTTCATTGTTGTTGTCGGTCCTCATTTTAACGCTTAATTTTTTCTTTCTATTTATTGTATTTTTGTGATCGTCGGTACCTAAAAAATAATTTGTTTTTCGGTTTGCTCTTCCGACGCGCTTAATTCCGGTGATATTTGATTTATGCGAACAGCGTGGGGCACTCCACGTACATACGTTCGGCACTGAATAGATCACGCCCGAAGACTAATGCGTTCCCAAGAAATTATCTTGTTTTGCGATGTGTGGATAAGGGTCCATTGTCGATCTCGCATAAACCGAAGCGATTTACCGGAAAATATTGCTTATTTGCATCGCCAACACATCTGTCCGTGCGAACGTAAAACATTCGGACGTAAAATCGAATGGACGAAATAAGATATAAATGGCCGCTTGCACATAGAATCTCGGATTTTACAACCATCTCGTATATCTTTAAGTGAAATATGGTCCGATATCATATTCAATCGTCCCGGCATTATATTCTCGAAACTTAGATAAGTAAGTAGATACTTACCGAAAGGAAGATTTTATTCTTTGCAATTTTATAAATTTTAACACAATTTATGGCTTCTAAATAATATTTTGAAGTTTTCCACAGTATGCAACCAATAAATCATAGCATAGCTCCGCAGTATCTACGTACAAGAATAGATTATACCGACGATGTCGTCGTGATGTGCCGAAGAAAACTGTAGCAAACAGATTTATCGAAGAATTTGGTTTGTGAGTAGCTCGAAGCATAAAATCTTCTAAAGGTATAATATGCTTCTATCTAGTAAGGAGCAATATATATTTTAAAGTGAAGATTCTTCAATCTATATAACGTAAAACTATCCAAGTGTTATTAAACTGCACTTTCAATTTTCATATCAAAAGATATCGATCGTATCCGACAGACTAGTGGCTGGATTGTGTTCGTCTCAATGACGCTTTTAAGTCGGGGTTACGGTTTTATGTGTGAACGGAAGAGTCAGCTTGAATGACGGGGGGTCTCGCCTCTAGTACGTACTCCACGCGCTCCTATCATAAAAATGTAATTAAAATTCGTATCATCCGCCCCCGACTAAGTTGGAGAGACCGGGATAACTATTCTATTGTTTTGCCATGTACGACGCTGCCTTCACAGTTTCATCCCATTTAAATTACGTACAGAGAAATAGGGTTGAAAGAATTTGTTGGAACTAGCTTTGTTCGAATTAAACAACAATAAAGTGATTTAATGGGTGCTCTGAGCGCTCACAGCGATTTCTTTTTAAACAATCTAGTATCGCGTTCGGAAAACACTTCTCGGAAATAACGATATACGTAAATTACGTTTTGTTCAACAATAGGTACTCGATTCGTTCCGGGGTTTCTTGTAAGATGAGAGTTATATTAATTCGCAAATACGAACTTATCCATGCGAAATGAAATATACTTAAATCGAAAATCCTTGAAAGTATTACACGATGCTTTGTACCGAGCCATCTTGTTTTATTGCTTCATATGCTCGATACGGGCGGAAAATAATTTTAAAGGATTAATGGCTTGTTTTTCAAAAACTCGGCCTTACGACCAGTTTCAGGCAAACAGCGTGTATAAATAAAAGCATTTAATAAAAAAAAGAACCTTCAATCCTTCCCCTAACACGTCAAGCGCCCAAATTGTTTGACAAACATCAAACGGCCGCAAAATTTTAATTCAAACATGTAAAATTTTTTCAAACTTAATTTCATTTTCATAAACATCCTGGGCAAAATTACGGGTAGAAACGTTGTATTACGGGGTCGTGACGTCACGGTCTAATAAAGGCATTACTCACTTATCTATCGCGGTACATACCTGGAATCAAAAAGAAAGAAAGTACATTAGTAAAATAAAAGAAAGGTGAAAATGTGGGCACGCGAACTGCTAACGTTTATAAATAAAAGCGAACATTGAATTATTACGAGGAGACAACGCCAAGGTGTGGTAGAATATCATTTTTCAAGAAACAAGTCGCCTGATAGTAGGTAATGCTTTACACTAGGAGGTTCCAACCGCGGACTCGACCGGTATTCTGATAGATAGGAAATGAAGAATGATTAACCTCGCGTGACTTTATAAGGCTCACGGCACTGTCGGGGACTTACTTGGATAAATATTGCGTTTGCAAACTCTAGATTGTTTGACGAAATAATGTGGTTGTTGAGGTTTCAGTATGTAAATTTTATCTTTATGCGTCATAATCATAGGTATTATTGTAATTTCGAAGCTTGAAAGGTAGTTTTGAGGGCTGGAGTGGCCGTGATTTTAATTAATGTTGTGGTTTTTAGTAGCGGCAATCATCATATTTTCTGACATATGCATATCATTGAACAGCCATAGATTGTCGTAGGGAATTAGCACGTTTTGCAGTTAAGATTAGTGATTTTATTTAAGGGGGCTTGTGGCTTAGTAATAACAACCGCACGGGTCAATCGATCAGGTTAAGCTACACCGCTGCCGCTGTTGGCCCGTGGATGGGACTATCTTTACATACCAAGACCCCTCCGTGCCTCGGAAACCATGTTAACCCCGTTGGGCCCGGCTGTCATTCGTGGATGTTTGACGGTCGTTACGGGTCGTCAGAAGCCCGAAAGTGTGACAGCCCGTCTTACCAAGGGGTGTCGTATTACCCAGTAACTGGGTTGTAGAGGTCAGATAGGGTGCTTCAGTAGTTAAAATACTAAAAGTATTGACTAGAAGCCGAGTTCAACATAGTTAGGAAAAGGCTGGGCAGATGTTTAGTGATTTTTCTTGTCATTATTTATCAACAGACAAGAGGATATTTCCTTTTTATCATGACATTAATACATCGGATTGAGGAAGCCATGCTTTGAAGAAATCAGAGAGTTAAAAAATGTTACCGATTTCTGTTGTATTTTGACTATGCGGCTTTTGCGAGGATACGTAAAACAATTTCGGAAGTCATGCAGACTTCGTTAAATCTAAAAATCCACATGAAAAAGCAAAATTTAATCCATTCATGCTTTGAAACCTTTTATCAAAACTTTACGCAGCATAGAGCTTTTTTAAAAATTTTACTGGACGTGGTTGTAAAAGAACCGGATGTTATAGTGCAATTTGGCACAGACCTATTACCAGCAAGAGGATGTGATGGGCTAGATTTAAGGACTATTGTTTTAATTTAACTGTCCTAAAAGAAATTCTTCCCCCACGCTTTCTGCTGCCTTACTTAAAAGGAATGTAAAGGCATGCCCTTCGGAGCTTAGGTTTCAGCATACAAACCCCCAGGCTGTTATAAGAGCTTTTAAAGATCTTAAAATTAAATCAACAGAAGATCTCTGGGGTATGTCTGTAAAAGTATGTAGATCTCTCATCGAAACCATTGCGCCCTATTTAGCTTTCATATTTAACACCAGTGTTGACCAAGGAGTCTTTCCGGATCTTATGAAACATAGTAAAGTAGTACCATTGTTCAAATCCGGTGATAGTAAAGATCCCAACAATTATAGACCTGTGTCAATTCTGCCAGTTCTCAGTAAGGTGTTTGAAAAGTTGATGCTCAATCAAATGTTACGTCACTTTAATAAAAATTACATCTTTCATGAACACCAGTACGGCTTCACCAAAGGGCGTTGTACCACTGACGCCGGTGTTACCCTAATGAAGAACATTTTTAACGCCTGGGAAGAAGCACAAGATGCTATTGGAATCTTTTGCGATCTCTCTAAGGCGTTCGATTGCGTAAACCATGAAACACTTCTGATGAAACTCGAGCACTATGGGATTAGGAAAACAGCACTTGACTTGTTAAGATCATACCTGAAAGATAGAAAGGTTAAAATCCAAGTAAATGGCGTAAACTCATTGGGTTCTGAAATGACAATGGGCGTTCCTCAAGGTTCGATATTGGGTCCATTCCTCTTTTTAGTTTATATTAATGATTTACCCCAATTACTTCAAAATCAACCGAAGATGGTGTTATTTGCAGATGACACATCATTGATCTTTAAAATAGACCGACGGTCACAAAATCTTGACGACGTGAATAACTCTATTCTTCAGGTCCAAGATTGGTTTACGGTTAATAATTTAGTACTTAATGAAAAAAAAACAAAATGCATTAGATTTAAATTACCTAATGTTAGAAGTAGCGAATGTGACATCGTATTGAATGGCCAAAAATTAGAATTTGTTAATCAGACAGTTTTCCTAGGAATCACGCTAGACGAGAAATTACAATGGGGACCTCATATAACATCTATTGCGGGGCGGCTAAGCTCGGCCGCATATGCTGTTAGAAAGATAAGACAATTAACAGACGAAGAAACCGCGCGCTTGGTCTATTTTAGTTACTTCCACAGTATTATGTCATATGGCATTTTACTGTGGGGTCGGGCTGCTGACATTGAATCCATTTTTATTTTGCAAAAGAGAGCTGTCAGAGCCATTTACAATCTACGTCGCCGCGAATCTCTTAGGGAACTATTTAAAAGGATTAATATTATGACGGTACCTTGCCAATTCATTTATTAAAATATTATGTATGTAAGAAAAAATCAACATCTTTTTAATAAAATAAGTGATAGACATAATTTTAATACTAGAAATAAAGATAAATTAGATCAACCTTTTTTCAGATTATCTAAAGTTCATACATCTTTTATGGGGTACTGTGTTAAATGTTACAACAAAATACCTTGTGAAATATTGCAATTAAATGAAAGAAAATTTAAAACTTATATTAAAATTACACTTTGTAAGCAAGGATATTACAAATTAGAGGATTATATCCAAGATAAGAATGCTTGGAAACATGCTGGTCTTGCTCCATAGGACAATCTCTAGAGTCTAGACAAAATCAAACTGGTTGCTAATGTAATTGTATAATTTATTCTTTTTTTTTTTTTTTTTTTGACATTGATTTACATTCTGTAATTACTTGGGGTCACACCCGGACTTATTACTCCTTATTTATTTATGAAAATCGTCTACGTTTGGAATGTTTGTGAATATGTGAGCACCATGTATCTATCACATAGTTGATCTATATGTCATGGTTACATTTATCCATTTTAATTATTTTACCTATTGTGGTATAGTAAGTTTATTTTTGGGTGCATCGTCTTCACATATAATTATATAAATAATGTATGCAATATATTGTAAAACATTTTAAAAGAGTAACGGTGGAGTTTCTTGCCCATTCTTCTCCATACGAAAACTACCTTTTGGAAGGGGCGAATAGAATCAATTTTATTCTAATTTTATTTTTGACGTTCAAAAGTGCCTTTTATGTGCCTATTTGAAATAAATGATTTGACTTTGACTTTGACTTTGACTTTGAAAAAAAAACTAATCGAATCATGAGAACCCAAGTTGATTTAAAATAAAGCGGATTGAGCAAACAGTTTGACTCAGTCAGTTTAATTGTACGTATTCTTTATGTATTATACGCATTATATATACATAAGTATTATATTCTTTACGTGTCCATTTATCATTTTCCCTAATTTAAAACTGAGTAGTCATATCTATAAAAGCAATTTTTACGTTCGTTAATGTTTGAGTGAACGCCCTCGCCACTGAACATTATAATTAATGGTTTTAATATTTTTTCAGTAAGGAGCACTGAAGTTCAGGCGATTAAGTGACTAACATGGTAGAATTATGCCGACTCACTAACGTAAATAATAATCGTAGACTCAGGGTAAAGGCTCTGACCCATATTCGACAGGGGTCGTTGCGTGCGTGCTTACAATCACGGTTAGAACCAGTTTAATGTTTACACATATACGAGGTAATTATATTTTTTTGTGTTCTCTATCTGTCCACTCCTACAAGTTATCGCTCTATTAAGTGCCGCCATGTTTCCTTGTCATTTCAAACACTTAACCAGGGAACAAAACATTTAATTCTTTCTATTGTCAACGGACAAATTTAAAAAAGTTTGTTTTACCCCACTTTGGCGCAGAGTTTATCAAAAATGTATAGAAACGAATTACTCTACGTGTAACCCCAATGAGATTAAGTTAGTATGCCAGACTTTTTTCGTAGCAGATGTTGATAAGAAAAGTAATGGTTTTATTTGTGTCATTGTATTCTCGATTAAGCTACCCTACGACGTAAAAGTGAAAGGCAACGTAACGTTAAAAATTAATTCGAAACGCGAAACTCTCGTTTATTTTTATTTTGGGAATCATTTATTTTCGTCAAACAATTAGGCTGCGAGCCCGCGTCGGTCGCAAGGCCGCGGCAGTTTGGCGGAAGAAACTCCACGTCACATTGACTCGCCCCCTCAAAAAAAAAGGGTTGGTTTAACGCACGTTTTTTGTTGCATAATCCCACGCAACGCGCGAATCCCATTCCGCCTTCAGCTAATGCGCGCAGCTCGTGCGGATCGACCGACGTTGAGACGGGACTTTAAAAATGTCATTTCCAGAGCGCCAAGTAAATCCAGATTTGTTGTTGGTGAGTGACTTTCTAATTCCGCTGCCAGGAAGAACTTTGTGAAACGTATACCGTGTTCATGAGACCTGCTAGTGACCGCGAGCAGCCCCGCAGCCTAATCCGATCCGCGGACCAGAATTGTTGCCCAAACTTGTGCCGGACGAGGCAACCCCCCAGCCGCGCCCGCTGTCACCCGCCCACTTTATAATCACCTACTATACAATACGATACACTTTGATTAATTTACTCCACAAACAGGAATAAAGTTTTGTACGCTAAAACAGAACCGTTGTTTTGGTCCTGCCTAATCCCACGCCACCCGTGAAAGTTGATTGTTAATCTGAAACGGATACTTGTTTGTTATGACTACTCACTCAGTAGTCTATATAAACATTATTCAGTAAACTTTTGCTCACTTACTCTAAGTCTAATCCAATAAGTCCAGGAACGTGATTGAAGCTTAGTCAAACAATTGTATAGAAAGACGGGGCGACGAACTAGTGGGACTTATGATCCAGAGGGCGTTTAGAGGGGTACGAATATACCTTTTCTGCCATAATGTACACCCCAACGTTAATTGCTCACCAGACTAGAAACAAGCTTTATTTTTATTTTCATGTGGGAGTTTTATTCGACGAAATGATCGCCGTAAATAATACTGTGCGATACTTTAGCTGCACCGGTTGCCAATGTCACCCGTCTCAATGTTTTAGCTGTAAATAGATACACAGAGCGCCATTAATTACGACACATCACTCGCTCACTCATTAATTTGCAGCTGCAGAGATTAAACTGATGATATTTTTCCTAGCTCTTTCATAACCCTGTACCTATCTAAACAGAGAGCAAAGTCAGACACAGCGCCGCATACTCCTGCGAATATTCAATTTCGAAACTCGTGTCCGGACTTTAATTCCGTTTCTCCGATGCTCCCAATTTCTCTGTAATATGATGGATTGCATAAAGTAATCGATTCATGGAATTCGGGCGGAAAGCAGAATGGGTAGCTTACAAGGCAATCAGCGGGCAGCAGGAGGCTTTATTAACCCGTCAGGGTAGTGCGGGCTCGGCTAATCAATCGCCGTTCGCGTGTCGACCGCGCTATCTGTCTTTGGCCGATTGGACCCCGATAACGCTGCCGACGCAAGATTACCTACCTATACGGGAATGGCCCATTTATAAAATTAACTTCTTTTATCTTCCCAAATAGACGATATAAGTTGAGTAAATAAGTCTAAAGAGCTTCGTACGAAATAAATAGGCCGAAGTTCATGTTCGATCGTAGACGAGCCCAGCCTGGTACGATCGCGTGGCACTCACGTGTGAGATACTCCTCGCTAAATAAAAAGCACACTGATTTTCATGAACTATAAAAATCCTAGTAAAATGGGTGTTTGCGTAGTGTAATCTAGTTTTAGCACCAATGCATTTTTGTTATTCTAAAAAAATTCAGCACGCGTGAAACGGAGCTGGAATGTGTGGAAATGAAATGCACAAACTCGCAATATTAGTTTGGCACCCCAGTCCGCTTGCATATAAAGGTAAATATAAATTACATCTTTTAAATATTGAAACTCTTTTAACCATGACAACAGAGTTAGTTGAAGCAATGAAAAATACTTTATACACTTCAGAATTTTCTAGTTTTCATAAATCACCGAGCGCTGAATGCCAGAGAGGGAGAAGTTTAAAAGTAAAGTCGGGTAAATTTTCAGCGGAACTTTCTATGAGATTAAAGTCATAATTTACTTGATGAGAGGGCATTATGTTGTCGAATATGAAACCGGCTACCCCATTACAGAACTGATTTCCCTAAATGGGAGTTTGCAAAAATTGTAAGCGAAAAAAGCCCCGGGCCGAGATAATTCCTAAGTATCGCGAATTTCAACCGTTATAACCGTACGTCTCCGAGATAGCGAAAGGGACGGCTCATTAACGTCAGCACGGATCCGGGGCCAGTTTATGCCACCGATACCTTTAAGGTATTTACAAAGCAGCTAAGCGGGCGCAATCTAGACGGGCGCAATGGAAAAAAGACGGCGTACCCCGCGTAATCCACGCGAAATGCCCTTTAAGAGCCTCACAATTTAATGCTAAGTATAGCAATCTCAAGACGACGTTGAGCCGGTCCTCCGAGAGGGTTGAAAAAATGATACACGCCGGGGGTGAGCGGGAGGGGGCAATCACGGTTAGTTAGCGGAGCAGCTGCTCCCGACCGACGATAACACTTCAGGTGTTTTACTGTACTTCCTCCGGTACATTGAAACACAAGTTTTATTCTCAACATTTTCAACACAACAACCTGCATAAATATAGCAGGACCGCAACACAACGGGAAAACGTTTTGCAATTCGCAGGATATTGCGTGCGATAACAAATGCATTTTGAATATAATGAGTAATAAGCCGGTGAATTTAAAATTTAAAGCGGACGATAAACATAATCAGTTTTATTAATCAGAATGTACATAGTTTGAAGCAATTTATTGGACAGTGGAGCTCGTTAAGAGGATGAGCGGTAAAGCTCTCCGTTTAAATTATGTGCCAGCGTCCCATTTAATGTAAACAATCATTTCGATCTTTGAAATTTTCATCTACACGATAATATTTGTTTATTGCTTCGGCTGGCAGTGTCAAACTTTTGATGTCACTTTGTTAATTGGAAAGCTGCGTTTATTTCGTATTTTGATTTAAATTAATGAATATAAAGTGGGTGTATTTATTTTGATTTAGATAATTATTTGTACATCAATCATCATCATTAATTATGATTTCGTTTTATGTTTGTCAGACACTTGAAGCTAAATTGCTTAAGACTATAAAGAACAGTTTTCCAGGTACGACAACGTAACAGTGGGTATCACATTCGCAGTAATTATGGCCAGTACAGAATTAATTAGCGAGTATCGCTTTATACGGAGCGCGCCAGGTGTGCACGTGGCTTTACAGCACCATTAAGTTACGGAATACATAGGGGTTGAACCGCTTGAGCGATTGACCGCACACATTCCCGGCTTTTATGTTACAATACCGACCTTTATGAAACAATAGAAACTTCTCAACAGGAAAATACAAACTCGCCCCTCTCTAAAAGAGGATAAACGCGAAGACAATCGATCGGCTCGCACGTATTCGTATGCTAAGCGTGTATCCTTAGTCATTACCACTACACAGACACACAGATAATTATATTCAAGCCACGCTTAGTTAAGATGTAACAGTGTCGCTACGCTTAATCAAATCGCTTTCCAAATAAATGGAGCGTAGAGGAATCAATAACGAGAATTCAATTTACAATTCTACGTACATCACTGACGTATCAATTGTTCAATCTAAGCGAAGACAGATAAACGCACAGATCCATCGATTGCTTTCCGATGAAAAAGACTGGAGATTCATCGATAGGATGCGCCAGTCCCAAAGTGAAAAATGTACATTTGGATGGCGTTAATTCGTTTAATTTCCGGTGAGAGGGAGAGGCGCGGGAGAGGGGCGGCCCAGTCCGCTCAGATTAATTCAGCGCAGAGCCTGTCACAGATAAGGACACTGAAATAAATTGAAAATGTTCAGAGATTGATTTGAATACTCTCGAGGATATATCGAAGGCAGCCAGCGAAAGATGACAAACCGCATTCTTATTCAGAGATTTTCATCCAGTGAGCGAGACTTAGCGAGAAAAATGTGCCCTAATGAATAAATTATGCGGCGCTTGGACCATCAAAAATGAGCGAACGTTCAATTTTAACAAAAATAATGCAGGTCGTAATTTTATTACGTTGGTACGACCAATCGTATCTGCCTTGCATTTGAAACATTGAATATTACTTGGCAATACTGACATTAAACGTTAAACAGTTTTACTGCTACAGATTCGCAAATAGCCAAATCTGAAGATTGTCTATTAAATCGTTTATAAAATGGTAAAATTAATGCAATCGGCGCGAGCGAGTCGAGATGGGAGACATCGTTCGTGGCGTTCGTGAACCGAATTTCAATGAAGTCGAGTGGCACCAGCGCCAGACCCTCAGGGCCGGGTACCGCTGCTAAGAGACCCGACCCATCATTTACATATTGCGATTTTGTATCGATAACAATTAGGAGATGGAAAATCCGCCGTGAGATGTTTAACAATCAGACTATTCCACGTAAAGTTAGAGAGCGAGTTACGGCAATCTAAGTGGCTTCTATTAGTATTTACTAGAATTTAAACGCACCTCTTAATGGTAAAGGTAACGTTACATGACTACGCAAGCAAAACAACATAAACTTGCAAATGAAGACACGCCGCAACGAGCGTACACTCTCTGCCGTGTTCCAGTGAAATTCAGAGAATCAAAACGTCCGAACATGAAACAAATTGATTGCTGCAGAGGCGCTCGGCTGGCGCCAAGCTCGACGGTAGATTGGTAATAGCGCATGCTAAACTTATTAGTCAAACGGAAAATGGGATTAGCAGACGTACTGTGCAGCCCAGCCTCCCGTGAAACTTCATTCGTACGTCAAAGTTGACAGTGTTGCTCGTAAGTGATTGTTGCAACCAATCAAACACGAGCTAAATTGACTTCAC
The DNA here is from genome assembly GCA_947507525.1 of Apamea epomidion. Lineage (NCBI taxonomy): Eukaryota > Metazoa > Arthropoda > Insecta > Lepidoptera > Noctuidae > Apamea > Apamea epomidion. The sequence goes on from OX382234.1 coordinate 7,482,593, forward strand.
TCGCTTTGCACAGGGGTCCAAATTAAGCGCGATAAAAAAGTTGGAAAAGGTTCGCTAGAACTCGAATGAAAATAGATTCAGCGAGTGGAGTTTTAATTCGGAAAGATAACAAACGTCAGCGTCAAGTGAAATGCCCGCTTCCAAAACGTTAAAACAATTTATCCTAGGTAATCCCGAAGTGTCAGACGATAATAAGAGTGACATTTAGAGCGGGCCAAGCGCGGCGGTTAATTCTGCAGCGCAGTGGCGGCCGATTGTGACACCAACTAAACCCTGTTGCCAACGGTAAACCCATCAGGTGGGAAGCCCTGCCTACGACCTAATATTGTCGACTCACTGACACAACAAATAACTTTGTTTTCATTTTCATCTAGTGTTTTTGTTATTCATTTTTGTCCGCGCCATATTCGTGCCCGTTATTGTTCGGCTGACATATCACAATAGGTTCACGCGGTCACGTGATCCAAATGACGTTCAAAGGTTTTTTTATAACAACAAAGAGACCGTCAGTCTACAAAGCCATTAACTAAGAACACAAACTGTCCCATTACGTTGAAACTACACCATCCATATTCCAGCAGTAACGAAAGCAATTATTCGCATTCAGTCAACAAAGACGCAGACATACGGTACAAAGGGACCATTTCATAAGTTAAAGCGTTACGGACGATAGTTATCTGCGAGCAACTAGTGATGCAGTAAATCCTAAGAGTACACTTCGCAACTATCCCTTCTTACGTCTCTGAAACCTGAGCTCTTACTACAGGCCAGAACTTAAATTGTTTCCTGCGCAGATTTTGGCGAGCGATAACAGGAATTCCACGAGCAACTGTCTGAACTTGGATATAATTCCGGTGCCGAGATTCGATTTTAAAATCGTTGAAGTATAAAATTCGTATTACCTAAAACTGAGTCGATTTATCACTGTAAAAATAATCAAACTATTACTCAACTAAGATGTAGAATTCTGCGCTTTAAATAAATGACTGGAATTCGAGAATTTCATTTCGGTCCAAAGTCGATTTCGTTGTTATCGGTAGTTGAGGATCTGGGTGGTACAAGTAAGGTTTCACATGTTAAATCTTTTGTCAGATGCATCGTTTCCATCGCGTGTGATAAAGTGGTAGTGGTTACAGTAGATCGTGGCCGCACAATTCCCTGTGAGGATTACGGCCGAGAGAGAAAAGTAAGACGATTAATCCCTGTGGGTGCGGAACTGGAGAATTTATTATAAAACGGTTGCGTTCGAGGCAACGCTCTACGACCGCGCTGTTCAATGCACTATTGGTGTGGTTATTCGACTATTACATTTAAAATACTAGTTTGTTTATTGAGCATAAATCCGTATTTATGCTCAATAAACAAACTAGTATTTAAAAAAAAATGCAACAAAGAGCATGCGACTCCCGTGAGTCGCATGCTCTTTGTTGCAATGTTTTAATTAATTCGATGGTGATTTGGGTTCATTATTTATAGGTATGCTTTAGATTTGTGGAATCTGTTTACAGTTCTCAATTACCATAATTATCCTGGTGTAATAATATTATTTTAGTGATAATGCCATCAGTATCTACCAATACACTCAGGGCTTTGCAAAAAACATTGCTCTCCGAGTATTTTTTTCGCTCGTTCATTTTCACCCTTCATTTTTAAACCACTGACCGGCACGGAAATATGAAAGTAAGTAAGTACATATGTAATTATAACTTACAAAATAGACTAAAGGTGATTAAACCAGACTTCATAGCCACATCTTTGTTAAGGTAAGTCCGAAAGTCCAATCCGAATGGTCTGAACCCCTTTACCATTGTTTTGTTTTTAATAAGTAAGGTTATTTTAGGCTGCTTAAATTATATCCCATTATTAAATTAATTTAACATTCCAGTTGAATGTAAACGTTGACCTTTTGGAGTCCAGTTAGTGTTTATTTAAAGAACATAGTTTTAAGTTACGTGGATTTTTGGGGTGTGTAGTTTTAAGTGAAATTATGAAGTTTTTTTTAGAACAGATGCACATTTTTTAAAATAAAGCATGTATTTTTATTTTCAAAGATAATTTTAGACTACCAGGACATTATTTAAATATTAATGTGCAGCCTTGTGTGCCGGAAACCGGACGTTGTATTTCGCGCAACTGAGAAGGCCCTTATCTCCGGAAATGGACAACATGAAAGGGTTAGTTAACCAAAAAATAAATAATTTTAGCCTCATAAACAAATCAGGGCAGAGATATTAGGTATTTGTAGAAAAAATCATCGAATACAATAGTGGGTACTTGGGTTGCGTGTTGGAAAACATGGAATATTAGGTAGGTATATACTTACAAAAGGTTATTTAGCCGTATCGATTGTTGGTGTCTCGGTAAAGAGCTTAAGTAAATGTCAGGAGCTCACGTGCGCAAATGTCAGGAGGCTACGGTATACCCACCCATCAAGTTTACGAATAATGTTACAGCAAGTCAACATTTAACTGTTCCGTGATTTCTTGTGTTTTGTTTCGTATTACATGGGATTCAGGTGACTTTTTTCAGTCTTTGGGCGGTTTTGAGAGGTGAAAATAGAACGAAAGTTGATTACGGACATTTTGCCTTATACAATGCTGAAAGAAAATGAAAATGATTGTAACGTATTGTAAAATGATTGTTAAACTTATTTTTAGGGCATTTTTAATATTCAGACAGATTCCTTTGAGCCCTTTGTGTTTCCAAGCAAACTTATTATAATTTCTTTTGCAGTTACAGTCACCAGCACATCAAGCCACTACAATCTGTCAAATTTATTTAATAGATTGTCAACTTTATCGCTAAAGCATTAAGGTTCAAGGTTGATTGGGAAAATTTGACAGTTTCGGGTAGCTTGACCTGCTGGCATCTGTACAAGCCAACTCACAAATCTTCCTAATTCCAATTGCAGGTACATTACAAATCATTGTCTATACCGTTCGTAACTCAAACGAACCCGACACGTATTTAAAGGACCATTTATTCAACAATGAAAGCCACTCAATCCGAACAAATTCATTTTCTCTACGTAGCATGACATTCTAATTTAATCGTGTGTGTCACTGTCAAATTAGAGATACTACACCATAGGCGGATCTGCCGCACTGACATTTCTAAACACGAGGGAAACAAATGGTTTTGACATTTCAAGTGTATAAGCGACCTTGGATCTAATGTAAAGGACCTTAAAGTAAGGCTTGGCAAATCATCTATAAGCACTTACGACATAGGTACACATGTACATTATATAACAGATGCGGTGTTCTAAGCAGAATTGAGTGACACTGCGTATTGTAATTACTATTGGTAGGCTGTAGATGTCAGTTACGTCGTTAAGTAATTTCACATAAAAACGGTGACTAAGTGCTTTGGGAATGATATGTCATGTAAGATTTGGTTTCAGTTAATGGTACTATATCGTAATATATCGGTCTCAGAAGCCTCCTTGGCATTTGTCAACAAGAAAAGACATGAAGGACATTTCATGCGACCAGATGATGAACGTACAATCTAGCAAGTTGTTATAGGCATTTGTGTAGAAAACAAAATAGTAAAACTAAAGGGAATAACTTACAGTTTCAAACTATCTAGACAACGATACGAAGTTTTATTCTCAGAGGAAACACTAGGGGAGGGGTGCGGGGCGCGGGGGAGTGACGTCACGGCTGACGGTGTAAATAATTGCGCTGTCGAACACACCTGCCGGGGAAAGAAAATTAAGCGAAACGCAATTTGACTGAGTGATGAAGCACCAGAGGATCAGTTTAATGAGGAGTTACCGACGAAAAATTATACTTACATGATTTATAAACTCATAATTCCATCGTCATTAATGAATACCAGTCTACTAAACTGATTACTCGTACAGCAATTTAGATAAAGTTGAACGTTTTAAAGCGTTTATAAATTATGCATTACATAGTAGCAGCGGCAACATTGACTCAAAGCAATGCCCCGATAACATTTCGTGGAGCGACACACGACTCGCAGTCGCGTTTATGTGCTCCTTGCATGATAACCCCCCTTAAAGACGACTACCTACGCCAATCTACTCCCGACAACTCGTAAAGAGAGACTCTTTTATGCAAATTACTATCGGATTACTTTTTATTTCAGTCGAATAACCCACTCCGGATAATTAGCGATAACAGTTACGGTCGGCAGCGGCGCGAATGAAAACTTTTGTCGCGAATTTTTTCGACGCCTAAATTGCAAAGGTAACAGCATGGAGCCGGGCGAGTTTATTAACAAATTCATAAACATTGACTTGCGAATAAATGGCCGCGACTCCGTACCGTGGACGAGCAAACACGTTCATATTTTCATGGGATTCAAATAAAAATAAAGTGGATGACCAGGGGCGGTCTAATTTAATATGAGCGGGGACAACTCGTCATATGGATGATGTACCTGCCTTTGTTTTATTGCTTAGACGGGTGACTGAATACAAAAATGTTTGAGCGGGCGGACGCGCGCTTGTCAGCTGTTAAACAGTTTTATTATTGCCGGACGAACATCGCACAGCCTATTTGCATAATTGAACGGCCACTTGGAGCCACTAGCATTGTTATACTCTGCCGTTCCATTTGTCAGATTCGCCGTATCATTTATGCATGTAGCTCATAACGAGAGCCGCGCCGTTTTTCTGGACTATTCATTATTTCGCCTTTTGTGTTGTTTGTTATCCGACGACCACTCTTATCCTAAGAATGGTCGACGTAGAAAATATGTAATACAATGCCGACTTCCCTCCCTATTGACACAAACGACCGCATTTTTGTTACATGAAGTTGAAAGGGCTTAATCTGGAATTTGGTCAGGTAGAACAAACATTCACTGTTTGTTGTGTTCCAACAAGTCAAAGAGAGGCCGTGATAACTTCGCTCGTTACAGCTTAAGGCAAAGCAGTGGGGCAGAGGCTTCATAAAAATAATATAATATCTGACTGCGAGAAACCCCTCCGCCATATTCCTTTGGCGCTTATTGGGATGATCTTAAGAGGTTATCTCGTTAGATAAGCTCTTCCTTTGTTGATGCAACTTGACGCGTGAAGTAGGAAGACGTAGCGTTACTTCTAAATGGATTGTAGACGACATGAAAATAAGGTTAAGTGTGTATTCAATCGCGATTGCAAGTCGTAATGAAGAATTGTTTGTTGAGTGAAGTCGTAGGCAAGTTAGGACATTGGTCCCGATGGTCCAGTCTGATCATTGGTCAATAAAACTGCTATAAAATCTTGCAGTGGCCATACGTTATCTTAAACGCATAAATTTTTAATAGCATGTGTACTGAGCGACCGTTTGCTTCTTGAGATCCGATTTTAAACTGATGACTTTTAACTGTTTTTACGGTAATAGCTACTTAACTAAACTGCTGGCCACTTAAGAGGCTATTTTTACTCTTGCGTGCGTAGTTTGAGTACTAGAAAGTGTTAGCCTTTAGATATTCTATGATTCCTTGTCGATATCAGTAATTTCTGTGATCTTTAAGCAAATTTACGATGTCATATGATCTAGAAAAAGAGTTTTTTTATTGAATTACTCGTCCACAACGTAATTTTATAATACGTTTAATTTGACATAGATCACTTTCATTATTCTAAAATAAAAACTGTCACAATAACGTCCATCATGTTGGTCTCATATTGTTAACAAACCCATAAAACATTGTCTGGACTGACACGGATTGAAATATTACCTATAATGAGACCAACCTGAACCGCTAAAACACGATGGTAAATTATTACAATATATGCCTACTTTTCGTCACGATTACCAAATGTAAGTCCACGAGTAAATGACGGGTAGATGACGGGGCCCGACAGGGTCGAAGCCTGCCGGGGTAGCGGGATCGTCCGAAAGGGTTACCGCTGCCCTGGTACATAAAGGGCTAAGGAAGGAACACGGGTGGGTTTTAGTCAGTAAGAGTCTGACACTCCCTTCTGCTCCACCCAGAGCGGGAGGGGTCATTTGATGATTGCCCATCCTCAAAAAAAAAAAAAAAAAAGTCCATGAGAAAAAATGTAATAAAAAAAAAAAAATGTAAAAAAATGTAATGATAGAAAAATGTTTTTGGTTTTTCTGGTTTCAAATTAGTAGCAATCCGAAATTAGTAATTGGATAATATAATGCCGATAGGGTAAGAGTTCCATCATTATTATCTTGGCGAGGATCGCCAACAGACTGGATTGTCCTTATATCCGGCAATGCTGCAGCAGACATATTGCTACCTTGTGAGTGTTCGTTTTGTCTGTGCTTGTTATCCTGTCTGTATCCTTTTATGTATCTGTTTGTATATGAGTCTTATTACTTGAATTAAACTTTTTTTTTTAATTTTTTTTATTAGCAAAACAATACTATCCTCTTTTTAACATGGCACATGACTTCAATAACCTCAATTTTTTGGTATACTGAATTTGAGTAGTTACCTGTTTACAAACCTGAGACGTTTCACCAATTCTCGTAATTTTAAGAACGTTCACAGTCTGATCTCAGTCTCAATCTGTCAAAAATACCTCTAATTTCCCTATTATCTATATATATATCTATATCCCTATAACCGATATCCATTGTTGACAAGTTTTTGACATTGATTGTCGCTGACATGAGATTGCGATAGATAATGAACGTTTTTAATTATGGGAATTGACCTTCTGAAAACAAAACTCATACCTATTTCATTGAGTAGTTGGTGAAAAAGCTTTATTCAATAAACTTCTGAAATAGGGTGTCAAAGTCACGATCATAAAAGGTTCCAGGTGTAAGCAAGTGGGTCTAATTCTGTTATCACCTAAGATTCCGTAAGATGATCACGATCAAAGACAAGGCAGTCAGTGAGGCGGAAGTAATTCTATCTTCTTATATCAATGCTTGCAGGTCTGTATCTATTTTTGTAACTTATATACAAGGACCATGAAAATGGTTTTGGAAAGTGCAATTTTCATTTAATACTTTGGAGTGGCAACCAATCTGGTAGCCCACCTGATGGTAACTGGTCACCGTCGGTACAGGTACAGGTGCGTTTTTTTTCATTAAACTGTTTTTAGGGCAAGTTCAAAAGTAAATTTTATTGTCAAAACAGATTGCCTGGAAGAGATCGCAGAAAGTGATAAGGCCGCCCATTGTTAGTATTCGATCAATTTTTTTTGTTATGTATTTTTGTGGTATACAATAAAGTATATATAAATAAATATAAATAAGCAGGGTGTTTATTAAGTATCGCCGGAAAAGTATCGTTTTATATCGTGTAGAATTTATGTCACCTAGTCTAAGGCAATTGTCATACAACATTATTCCATCAATGAAACACAAAATATTAAATCTAACTCCGCACTATTCGGTTTTACACACCATCTTTAAACATTTACTCGCATTTTACCTAACTATAACATGAAAGATTTTATTAGAGCCGTTTTGTAGCAAAAGTTGTAACAATTAAACCCGTGTAAAATAAGCAAGGTTAGTAATTACGTTATAATCACTGGTCAAAATGTTGATAACTGTTGAAACAAGGGTTCTGTTACCTAGTATTACGGTATGGAACAACTCCCGCGGGGGATTTGGGGGAATTCACGTTCTATTATAATTTCTACGTTGATTTTGGTAGATTTTACTAGCTGTTCTTCTTGCTATTGAGGTGATAAGTCGATTGGATTTTACACGTCTGGCTTCTAGTCGTAACTTTTGACACAACGGAAAAAAATGTTGCCCGCAAAAAGTACAATTCTAAATTTAAAAATAAAAAAAAAACAAGAGGACAAATTGTAGTGGACATCTCTAGTTACTTTTCCCGGAATAATTTTATTGCGATGAGTTTCGATTAGTTATTTACCATACCTACGAGTTTTTCCCGCAAGTCAAGGAAATTCAATTTTGGTAGTCGGAATTTATCCGCTTTCACATCCATCAACCTGATTTATTTCCTTAGAAGTCTTTTGGAACATATCGGGAGCCTATATTCCAATATTCCTCTTAGTTAGATCCATTCTTATTAATCTTTGATTTTAACTAAGTCATGCTTTTAGCCTTTTTCCAATCACATACCTACAGATTTGGCTTTCAGTTCAACAAAGATGTCTGAGAATTGTTATCATCTGAACTCTGTTGCTAGAATATTGCCATGTGGCAATCTCGTCAGTAAAATTTGTTTCACTTTTTCAGGTTTCTGAATAAACTTAACAACAGATATTCGTATGAGAAACGGGAGGGACAAGTTCTTGCATTCCGTAACACGAAGATATTCCAGAAAGATTAGCTCTCCAAGAACTGACCGTAGCAAATTTAGCGTCCCTTCCCAAATTGACTGTTGTAAGATCCGTATAGCTTAGGCATGAGCCCCTCTGATTTACTAAGTATTGTAAGTTTAGTAAATATGATTGGCTAAGTATTTCGTTATTCAAAAAAGCGGTTTACACACCAAAAGTCTACTGTGACCCGTTTTAAAATCGAAGTTGCGTGCTTAAAACAGTTTAAATAATTGTTTTAATAACATAATATGCGGTTACATTTAAATATCCACTAAATGCAAATTTGATTTGGTCGGATTTCGCTTGCGTAGAGTTACGGTTTTTGGTTTATAATGAAATCAAATCGCCATTAAACATGGTTTATTAATGAGTTATACTATTAAATGTACCAAATCTGAATGTTTACTGCGAGTGTGTGTGTGGTTAGGTATTGGGAACAATGCTGTATGGTTTCGTCAACCTTTGTTGTAAGTATATGAATAATAAATGAATTGGAAGTTCTTTTACTTAAATAATTTGGTTTTAAATAAATATCTCGATACTATTTATGAATAAATAAAATTAGAACGTTGGCTCAGAAGTTATTAATATTGTAATTGGTATCGTATTAGTATCAATATGATATTGTTTTGGTATGCGAACTTTTATAGAGATACTATTTCAAAAACCTTCGTATTTATATATCATCTAAAACCCCTACTATAAACCCTATAATCTCTAGCATTATCCGAATACATAAAAGCTGAACTTCTACTTGACTTAATCCCATAATTGCTCGCTACAATATTCCCAGGAACTATGCTAATCTTCGCAGCTACACAGCAAATTTAAAGCGAAGTAATTAGATCGCTATTAACATTTTCTTTACTTTTTGCTAATCGCACAATTTTTCAGCATCCCTCTCATTTTCCGCCCAGTTCATGTCAAAAGCCACTAAAGCAGATATTTTAATATCCGAGAAATTATAATACGTCCATAAATCTACAACATCTGCCCAGTATTTTAAATGACTAACCTTTCCTTGAACAGGCTTTCAGTATTTTTTTCCATATTTTTTTTATTAAAAGGCAAAATTAATCGAGAGCCTTTACAGACATCAAAACAACCCCGGGCCATTGTTAGGTATGATTACAAGAGGTTCTACAAAGTAAATGTTAATTTTTATTACACGAACAACACACCTTAAGGTTCCGACGGTAGATTGAAGGGTTTTAAACCCCGCTACCGTAAAATTCATCGTTTTATTGATATTAATTTGGAAAATGTTTTTTTTTGTTGTTGTAAGTAGGTACAATGTTTTTACAAAGAATCTGGCTTATTAGAAAATTGGAAAGTTAATTTGTTTCGGATTTTTTTACGCATTACTTTTGTGCTAAGTGAGAGGACGTCTATGAAGACTTTTATTTGAATTTATTTATGAAAGTTTAGAACTTTATTGAGAGGTTGACAATGTTTATTTTAATTAAATTATTTGAGAAAAGAAATTATATGCAATACTACTATTGAATGACACAGAAATTGCATGAATCGTAGAAAGCATACCTTATCTAGTCTTCATTCTCTTTGCAAAATGTTTTTACCGAGAATATCTCTAGATTTTCATCGGAATTCCTTAACGTTATAAATCATTTCCAACAGATTAAACTTACAACGTTGATAAAATTTAAACGACATTGCGTAACGCTATAAACCTATTAAAATCTGATAGACTTGATATGCAAATTTCTACAAAACCAGGTGTTAATTCAAAATTTACGTCTTAACCCAGCGAACGCGACCGCCCAATCAAAGTGCTTCATTTATTTTCTTACAATGGAACACAAATGAATGAACTCTATCAAGCCGAATGCAATTAATAGGCACGAATAATAGAGCTTGTGATTTATTAGTAATAGTCTAGTGTTGATTGACGTTTTTAATTTGCCACCAGGGGTGTAGAAGTGAAGGGTTGGAAGTCTTGGAGGCGCCTAGGCTGTCACGCGTAGACAGGAGATGGCCAGGTCCTCGGGGCGCCGCGTTCTGTGTTTAAGTTAATAGTTTCGTGGTCTGCTGGTTAGTAGTTCGCATTGGAGGGTTAGATTTGTGAGTTATTTGCTTTTGATTCACCTTGGGAATTAAATTGGGGTGAATTTTGTTCATATTTATCTTGTTTCTGTCTACCATTTTTTTTTATCTCGCGATTCTAACATAATTTAAAATAGGTACAGGAAAAAAACAATTTATTCTGCTAAATCTTCACATTTAGAGAGTCATAATACATAGAGAGAATCCTCAATAATTAATCCAATTCCAAATTACCTCCTAGTGTAAATAAAACGTATATCGTTTCCAAATACCATTTAATTCGAGCCATGAGCTTAATGAGAATGTCATTATTTACCCTAAAATAATGAAAGTTTAGAATTACCCGCATTACCTATATTACAGCAATAATTGTAGTATTCAAACGTTTAGCGAAACAACGGGTCTAATTAACGAAATAATTATCGCGGACATACTAGGCGATTCTCGTTGTGGTGACAATTTTATTTAACATGTAACTGCTGATGTGTTTTACAATGCACGCCGCCATTTTGTTTAACATCGTCCCTTTAATTACTAGTATGAATTTGCTCTAAGAAAATTAATCTCGGATGTAAATGTGAAAGATCTGAGGGTAATGGTGCAAAAGTTTTTCACTTTCACGAAAAAAAATAGGGTTTACTTATGAAGCCTGTTTCAAATCAGCATTATTATAGCCAAACTTTATGCAAAGTAGTCCATCAAACGCCCAAATAACACGTCAAACATTATAATCGTGAGCGTAACTATGTGTAGGCTTAAGTTCCGATCCCAATGTTTTGCATATAAGCCGGTGATACTAATAATAGACGGGATAATAATATGGGAAAACGTTAATTAACTATGTAAATGCGGGAAGATCTAAATGATCGGCCACGAGCCTTGTAAATTACTTTTGGTGAACACCTAGTAAGTGAGTGTTGTACTCGCTACGACACCGACTTACTCCTGCCCAAACAAAAATGGAACCCAGACAGACGAGTGTTACATGCGATTCTCAATTCTAACTCTCCACTTTTAGAGTCTAAATTTGATTGATTTATAAGGATCGTGTCGGTTGTTGTTCGTTTAGCGGCAGTCAATTATAACCTTCTATTCGATTTGCCCGTTTGGTCCCTTGGGCAGTTCGCTGCTCGCTTTGGCCAGCAAAGTTTAAATTAATTCTCGATTGACACATCAGAATCTATCCAATATTGTGATTTTAAAATACATTTAGGACCCTTTTCACAGCAAATAAAATCTAAATGTTTGGGTTTTTGGAATCACTGTTAATTAGGATTTATATGTGGAATGTGTGATTAATGGAGTGATTTCATTTTTATGCCTGATGTCATACTGACCTTCTACGAGCAAAGCTGACTCAAACGGGAATTTGAAAAGCCTATTTAAGAGAAAATCACACTTACTGAAACACCAATCATTTATAGCCAAAAAAGCTCTTCATGCTTTTCCAAGAAATGGTTCCTTGTCGGTTAATTATTAACACCATTTCAATAGTAAATTACATTTACTAATACTTTTGCTTTGAACGATCATCCGCCGAATTTCCATGAAAATCACACTTTAACAGTGTACATCTTTTGGTCTCGATAAAGGGAATACTTTAATTTAAATCTTCTCCCACACATTGTCAGAAATGGAGGCTACCATTCCATCAAACGAAAGAACTGATTTTCATGACATTTTAAACCAATATTACAGCCTGTGTAATTTCAGCAAACATGTGCAACACAACAAATGCAAGTTCCTTTTTTTGCACGACAATGTGTGTTGGTACAGTTCTGGTAGGCAGTAATATTTTTGTCTGCCTGTGGACGTGCACCGCGGAGCAAGACAAACGTATAAATCTGTTCGCCGCACACATTCGTTGCGTGCTTCACTCTGCCTCGGATTTATGGGCCTCGCCCCTTACGGCTCCATCAAAACTTCCAAAATACACCGTCTTGCAATAAAACGTATAAATATTATGACGAGAATTACGAGCCTCTTCCCTTAAATGCGACATTCAAACATTTACTTTTTTAAAAAAAAAAATAAAGGTTGTTTCGTTATTTGGATTGTCTTGTCCAAAAATTTTTTATCGCCAGCACGAAAATGGCTGAGAAGCATACTTTGCTGCTCCAAAAGCACAATCAAAATATTTTAATGGAAACCCAAATTATACGGTGGAGTTCGGATAAATATTTAAATTATCAATACTGGCCGGTAGTTCCATTAAATATTCCTATTCAAATAGTTTATTGGCTATTTAAAAACTTCAACAAGTTCGGAATCAATTTTGATAGCAGAGGACCTCAGTTCCGTAAACTAAATAATACGCACTCGATGTAAAGCTGTGTGTACCGATGTGTTTTTTATGCAAATTTCCATTTGGGCGGTTGATATTCGCAAGCCAGTGAGTAAATTCGCGCCGAATCGCGTGTGACATTTAATTGACAAGTGAATAAAATGTGATGCGCTGTTGTTGGAACATTGCACCGTACCCAACGTGTGCCCCGAACATCTGTCAGCAAAATAAACTTAAAACAAAAATATAAATTGGTCGCCTAAAGGGCGGTTCATCGGCGGTCGCGTTCGACAGAATCTAGTTAATTAAAATTGTTTTAATAAACTGTATGTTTAAAAGAGATTTAATTTCTGCGGTTATTGAATCAATGTTTTTGCTGCGTATTAACTACAACCTCAAAATATTAAACAAACGTACTGGTTTTGGTTGTTGTCGTTTATCATTATAATTGGTAGGTATTATTGACAGCTAATTTATTATGTCTCGAAATAATGGAATTTTATTTTTGTTCTGTTGCCGAGAGCTTTCTTATCAAGCCAATCACTTAATGTTGTGTTCTTACGGTCTGTTATTCAACTTAAGTATTAGGAAACATTATAAGAGCAGAGCTAAGATTTATTTTCTTTATTAAATAGGTATACAGTACCCACAACCATTCGTAATTATCTATCGAGGTTTGATATTCTACCCAAAACAAATTCGCGGTACAAAAATTCAAAAATCGATTTCGAACGCCATTGCATTGTGGACTTTTAACAATGCGACCAATTTTTTGGATATCCAATCGAGTTTTCGATTGCCTGCCTCTATACAAGACAAGTATAGTATAGATGTGTACCGGAAGCGTAAACCAGAGTCATGATAATTACGAGTCGGCGACTGGCTCATCCCGCACACCTGTTGCCTCCAACGACTTTAACTAAAATTTAGTGGCATACGTGTAACAAGCCGTACGCGCCGCTTGTATATAATTTTCGAGCGGTTAAGTAATATTACGCGTTGGGTACATGTACTGAAGAGTTAACGTTGTTTTTAGTAGAGTTTAGTTGCAAGATATCACTTTAATGTTTTAGTTACGACTTGTTTTGTTAAGTTGAGTTGAATTTCAGTTATATTTAGTGAAAAAAAAAATGCGGAGTATAGTTCTGGTTGTGGGTACCTAGATAATAGTGCCAATATCTTGTCCTATAATTAATCTTGTGTCTTAGAAGTCGTGAGATGGGATTATATATATTAGAAGGATTGGTATTAGCATTCACAAAGGTAGGTATTCATCAATCCATTAATTAGATCATCATAGTGATTATGGCTATATCCTTCGAGATATACCATTTAAGCTCTGCACTAGAGTAACCGATGCTGTAGAAAACTGTTAGGGATAGAGTGAATTATAAAATTCACTAGAAAATCCTGATGCAAATAATTCGAAAAAGGTTTTAAACCAAATAGTATCCCAGATAATTTTAACGAAATGAAATATCCAGCATCTCAAGGAAATTAAAATGATTGTTATTGGAAAAATGCAAATACGAATATCAAAACTCCTATGCGGCATTTCTCGATTTCTATGAAAATGTATCGTGTGGCTTGAAAATCGTAGTGAAAGGTAACGAGCGAGTCGCATCGACGTATCGAGATCCGTCGGTAGCGCGCGGCGGCAGACGAATTTGTCTTGCCCGGGGTGCATTGCGTTATATACCAGCTACAGTTTACTGTGGCACGCTTATGAAACGACCAGCGCCCCTACTGCCGACACTAAAACTTTCAGTGGATTGTTACATTCGAGCCAACTAAATAAAGGCTATAGGTTTTCACCCGGGCCTTTTCATGGGCGTCGCCTTTACGCCGATTTTATGTAGCATGAGCAAAATACAGCTGTAATTCCAACACGGGAAAATGTATATTACTCCGAATCCTTAGTAGAATCTGACAATGCGGGGATTTTTCGAGAGAGCCCCGGGCTAGGTAAGGGAAGGCGCGACTCGAGTTTGTTACATAAAAATCCCGTTATCGCGACGTAGGTCGACAGATTACTTTCTTGTTAAGAGGATGAAAACAAGAGTTAGTTCGTTTTCTACAAGGAAATAAATATGAACTTTTTTAGGGTACTTTCTTTTTATAACGGTACGAACATTTTAGCTGCCTTTTATTACACTATTTCAGAATAAACGGCCAAATGGAGGAAAATTTCTTAGCTGGTAAACTTTTACTGTAAATATTTTAGTAAGGATACAGTTACAGTCATTACCTAACTGCGGGTTTATATAAGCCAGTACATTTGTAGTTCGTAACTATTTACCATTTTTTTACTCACCGTAGTTTTATGTTCCCAAGAAAAATAAAAATGGCCCTGCTACATTACTAGCAAGCAGACTAATATACATACTTTTGCGCGACGTTTTATTATTCCTGAACCAAAGGCAGCTCACTAATGTTACTTTTCTTATCCTTCATCAAAATAAAACCGCTTCAACAAAGTGTTGATAAAACATTTGACAAACTTTGTTGTTTAATCGTAAACCATTAATAAACGCAGTTGCATTAGAATGCGATACAATTGGCTGATAACTTTGAACCGGACTCAACACAAAAGTGAATGCGATGCTATCACTCACAGTACAAAATTAAACAATACAGCAGGCCGGCGGCGCGCGAAACAATTCACGTTAATATTTCAAATTGCGCAAAAGTAATCAGTGGATTTATTTCGTTCAGAAGTGGGGATGATCTCTCGGCCAAATGGCAAACACACAATTTGTCGCCGGCGTTAAATCGACCACAAACAAAACGGCCTCGGGCACTAGCGCGCGCCATCATTCACCTGTGGTCGCCCATGGTAATGAGATGGACCTACTGTTCAACATATTAGGCTGATTGCAATTGTGCGATCGCCAGGCGAAACACCGCGACCACACCCCACATTCTAGCCAATTGAAATAGCGTACGCGCGCTACGCACGGAATTTCATGAACGACACAATTGTATTATTATTTTATGTAACTATTCAAAGGATTTGGGTCGCATTTTGTGTTAATTATTTCCAAATGGCCCCATAGCATTGATTTTTTTATAATCGTTACAGAATGCGTGTGTAAGTTAGCCTTAAGTTAAATTTTCTAAAGGATCGTATCAGGGTAATTGCTTATATTGAGGCGGGGGGAATGTTATTGTAATTATTTAGTGCCTGAATGGCGCATTATCTGTTGTAGATGAATGATTACTAGCAGAAACATGAAACAATAAATCAAGGATAATTTTTCGCGTTCGTATAAACAATGGGATAATGTATTATGAATTCGCATTTTGTTTATGTGGAAGCCACAAAAAGCGCGAGCGGTGAGCGCTGGCAGCGTGACTGTGTGTTCGGCTCATCATTACTCAACTGCGGTCAGTCGGGTAATGAGATGGGCTTCTGTGCTCAGCCGCATTCTCATTGTCCGAACACCTGTACTATCCACAACGCAAACCAGTAGCCTATGAAATTTCATCGCGGAAATTACTTCAAATGAATTTTAACCCACTCCCATAAGCCTATTGCGGTGTATACAGTTTTGTGCTGTTAGATATTTTCATATCCGCTTTTAAAGTATGAAATAAATTGATTTGCCAACCAGCCCGTTGGCAACCAGCGTAAATATCATTTGGCACATGCATAGTGGGGTTATCAGTTAATTTAAATAACTGAAATACACCAAAAACGTTCAAAAATGATTTCCGTTATTGCTTATTCATAAGTCTGCTATAGATCTTGTGTAATATCTTAGAAGGCACCGTCCCTCATCCCCAGCCCAGTAATACGTTACCGAAGACTCGAAAATCCACCAAAGAATAAAGGTGCCTTTGTCCTATATCACAAGCACTGCTTTAATTTAGGTGACAGTAAATTATTAGGGCCATAAATAAATGTAAATGTTAAAAGCAGCCGAAGAATTTTTCCGTCATTTTACTAAATAAAAATTGAGGACATTAAACGTACCTATTTGATATCATCCGAAGCAAGTTGGGCGATATCGCACAGGGGAATGACATGAAGAGATTTCCGTAAAAGCTACCCTGTAGTAAATTAACGGGATAACGCTCTTTAGACGCTAAGTTTTACTTGGTGTAATTAACTTGGCCTTAGTAATTAAGATGGTTAATAAATGGGTGCGTGAGTCGCTTTGTGATAATTATTCCAGGAATCCTTTAATATAACCAAACAAGGGCGAATAACTTGCACTTAAAAGCGTTCGTGTTAATGTGACAGAAGGACTCTAGTTATGTTTTAGAGTGTAACTTGGAAGCAGTGGGCTGTTGGGTGGAATTACTTTATATAGCTCGGGGATACCACTCCATTAATGAGACGTATCTTGTTTTGGAATTAGTTTACATAGTCGTCACATGAGAATCTTTAAATGTGTTTTAATTGGATTGATTTACTTTACTTGTTGCTATTCGGTTTTGTTAGTACCTATGTCATTGTGTTTTGTTTTCCTTCAAAATACATTAGTATAAGCTTACATTTAGCTTACTTGTTTAGTTTTAAGATACAGCGTAAATCAAATGTTTGTGATTTGTAGCAAAAATACAAAGACGTGTACTTTATTCATTTGTGTTGGAAAATTCAAGTTATTTCTAAGTGAAGAGCCACTCACATTATTTTATAAGTGATCTCAAATTCCAGATGTATGAACTTGAACGAGACAAAAGGATACTCCTTTTGTAAGGATCGTAGCAGGAGGCGCTCTGTAGCTTCGCCTACTCCCATAGGAAGAAGGCGTGATTCTATGTATCTGTATGTCATTCTCAAATAATCACAACTAAACCAAATCAATCAACCTTCCGTTCAATTTACACCCAGCAGAAACGGTACTATACTACCGTCCATATTTCATGTCACAGTCGGGTATAAATCCAATTTTGAATCGAAGTGCCTCACTAGTGGTATGAGTAAGAGAAAATAATTACCGAAGGGTGTCCCAGGGGTGAATGCATGGCATCCTGTCAGAAACTACGGACACGGATAGGTGGTACGCTGAAATTGCCTATTAACAGGATTACATTTAACCACTTGACGAGGATTAAAATTGGGTAAGAATTTTGCTATATTACATTTTCAGGGAGTGTAGGTAAGAAATTTATTGGATTTGCTGATGTGGAGGTGTTGATTTTGTGGAAATTGGAAAATCTGTTCGGGAAAATGACGGGAAGCGGTATTAGAGAAAATCTTCGAAATTCTTCTGATGGAAATTACCTAAGTTTTCATTATAAAGAGTTCGAGACTTGACGAAATTCCGTTTTTTTTTTCACCTTAATTTTCAAGATACGGATCATAAAACAAACATAAGAAAAGTAGAGTCGGTAATTGTTTAAAAACTACAGCTCAAAAACGAAATTCCCCCATAAAAAGTTAATACAGAAAACAAACAACGGCATATCGTGAAATAAAAGCTTTTTAAGCCTCTGTTAATTGTACATTTTACTATCAGAATTACTGTGAATCTACTGGCAAGTTATTATCGCGTGCACGCCCGAAGCATGTAAGTAATAACAATGAAAATCGCCGATAAACGGCACTACGCTAACACCCCGTAATAATTACAACACCATTGACTTATTTGTTAAGCGAGTGCTTCGCTTATTGTTCGGAAAGCTGACAATGTAAATGCTGCGGACAATTTCTATCGTTCTTAGAATGACTATTCAATTGTGGGCTCTTTATTTACCTTAAGGCAAAGCTATGTCGTCAATGGATTTCCACTATGTCATTTCCAGCACTCACTATTTTTTTAACCATCCTTTTTGGGTTCGGCTAGGGCAGGAAGTGATTTGCTAAAACATACTCTTAATGTATATTGTGAAAGTGTCAGCTCCTTAATGCTCTATTGACGATCAATGCTCGTGGTTTCGATTTATTGCTATTGGTTCTTAAGGGGCCATTGTTGTTGATTCCAATGGAATTATTGGCCGTATTCAGCTTTGGCCGGAATGTGGTTTAGTTTGGTTGAATTACGTGAACAGGGGGAATAAGGCTGTGAATATAGTGTGTCATATATTGATGTCTTTATGAAATGATTTTTCTATTGTTTTGAT
The DNA here is from genome assembly GCA_947507525.1 of Apamea epomidion. Lineage (NCBI taxonomy): Eukaryota > Metazoa > Arthropoda > Insecta > Lepidoptera > Noctuidae > Apamea > Apamea epomidion. Next base: position 7,501,258 of record OX382234.1, read on the forward strand.
TATCGCATAGAGTGATCGACTTTGGCAAGTTTTACGCCTAAAGGCATGGTTTCCTCTATGTAGCACTGCACTGCACTGTACCTATGTACCTAGGTATAGTGACAAAACCACAACAGTTTTCAAGAAAACTTATGTAAAACATACACAAATGCCAAGTTTATTATATAAACGTTATTCGATAACCTATAGTCATAATCAGCCTTGAATGTTCCCACTGCTGGGACACTGGCCACCTCTCTCTCAGAGGGGGTGGGCTGTAATCTACCACGCGGGCCCAGTGCGGGTTGGTAGATGTCACATGCGTCCGAATTTTTGGTTCTAGGACATGCTGGTTTTTTCACGAGGTTTTCCTTCACCGTTTTGAGAGCAGTGGTGATGAAATTATTTACACAAGTCAAGGGCCTGCCTAGCCTCGAACCTACGACCGTAAGTTGCGGCCGATACCAAAAACAATTTTCTATTCTTTACACTCGCTTATCCCATCCAGGTTTCCTTCGCTAAATTTTATAGGTAAATAAACTTATTGCAAACCAGCCTTTAATTACAATATTTTGGTTGACGAGGTTAACGAAATATTGGTAGTTTTTGGAAGCCATGATAATACCGGAGTTAATTAATGATGAGAAACTGTAGGAGCGAGAGCTTATTACACATTAAATTGAAAGGTTTAACTGTGTTAATGAATTATCGCGCGAGTATTTAAGGCTTTATTTTAAGTGTATTGATTGCTACTGTGATCTGATTTTCATAATATTTTAATACAGCAGTAATTATATTAAAATGTTTGTTGCAAATTAATTATTTTTGTATCGTTGTTTTTTCAGCCTCGTGTGTCAGGACACGTTTTTCAGTTGCTGTAATGTTAGTAACATTGCATGAAACATTGCTCCAAAGGTTTTTTTTTTCTTGCATAAAAGACTTCTATTTCCAGCTTTTGCTACGTCAGACACATACTCAAACTAATAAACAAACAAAACACAATCACTAACGCGTAATAAAATCTCAGTAAAATCCGTATCTGTTTACACACACTGCTCAGCATTCAATAAAAACGAAGTACTGTATTTGTTTACTTGCAAAGTAGAAAGAAGTGGCGTTCCGTAAACAGGTGATTATAGGGACGTCCCAAGTGTTTCCTATCCCACTTTCTCATATCGATGCATCACGGAGATGCATTCGGAACCGCACCTCTAGGGATGTGCAGAACTGGGACTCGATAAAGTTGCAAATATCGATACCGTTACGGTGGCAATCTCTGCAAAGGTAGGTAGGCAGCGTATTTTCGTACACCCAATGTTCGTAAATGACAGAATTAGGTCCCGGTGTCATAGAGATGTGTTGTGAATACTAAATTCTCAGGTTTCAGTTTGCAGTGTTTAAATTGGTGAGCCTATTTCGACTAGTGCACTAATGTAGTAACTACTGAACATTATCTAGCTTGAATGGTTATAGGCTGTCGAATACATGTGTTAAAATCTCGATGTTGTTCAATATGATTAAAGCACATTCGACCTTCCTAGGTTTTGTTGATGTAAAACACAATGGCTTTATAGCACATAAATAACACCATATATATTGATTGTTAGGTACTGTACGAAACTGTCCGGTCGTTGAGAGAATGCGTTCCTGACACCTGTCAGTGCGACAATTCTAGTAGCTAATAAAGATAAAATTCGCAAAACACGTATTAGTTTGTATGAAACTGACAGGTGTCAAGGACGCATTCTCTTGTCGGCCGCGTTGTATTTGATTTTCAACCTCTTTATTTAGTTTAGTTTGTTGTTGTTTTGCCTCACTAGCTGTTTCTTAATCTTTTATAATGCGTACAAACTCGTGTAACTTAGTTTAACAAGAGTCATAAGTTATGGAATGCATTGAGTCTAAAACTTATGTTGTACTCTCGAACTAACTTTATATTTGGTTAAACTATTCTACAGTTACATGTTAATGCCCAAAAACATTAGCTTTGGCTATAAATCGTTAAAGTTTAATTATAAAGAACAGCACAAAAGTTGTTAGAATGAACAACCACTCAAACTCGAGATTGTTTTAAACTAAATTAATTGTAATACACGTAATATTAACAAGAGCTGTTGGTTAGCCGCAAAATGCATCTAAACCCTGTGTATTCCTGTCCCTCTCCGGGGACGAGGCCACGTGCACCCACTTAGCACACACCGACCACATTTACACAAACCAACAAACAACCTTCATTCCATACATATAAAGATCAAATTCGTTTGTACCGAGGTGCTAAGTAAGATTGCAGCCTTACACATTCTGAGAGCTTTACTTCAGAAGCTTTGCCGGTATTAGAATTGCCTCGACATGTACAAAAATAGCGAAATTGAAGTGTTTCGTGAAGTGAATTGAATACAGATAAGATTATATAAAAATCAACCGAAAATCTACCAACATTTTATTCCTTAGATTATTTCTTCAACTTGTAAATATTTATTGCATTTGAATTGTAAAATAAGCTAACGATTTTATTACATACACCCTGGAAATTTACGACAATAATAATTTATCAAAGAAAATCGTAAACACACCGGTGAAAACAAAAGAGGAGGGCATGGAAACGTTTGTACGTGAAGGGCATAAAGTTTAAAAATACTCTAGTGATGTGCCTTTTTTGACATCAGAAATTTTATGGCACTCGAAGAAAACGATCGCCATTTATGATTCACGCGATAGGCGTCTTTACACATCACGAACTGTGAGGGATGAAATATAGATGGCACTACTGTTATGCAAAGTGAGAGGTGAAAATTTCACGGTAGCTAGCACGCACTCGTAGAAATGCGTCCCAGAGGCGCGTGAGGCGGTTCGCACGACCAAATGGAATCCGCTCCGCAGAGATTGCTTGCGCTAGTTTTTTTGTTTAATATTTATGAACTTTGTCTCTCACATGTCGCGTTTACCTTTGTGTAATGGCATTTACTTCAAGCTTCGCTGATACTTTGAATGCCAAACGAACGTGAACATATTCGGTAACGCTCTGTTCATTAAGGTAGAAGACATCTTTCCTGCCAGTGTCACGTCACCGATACTACGATATGCAAATTTATATTAGGCAATAAAGGATTTATTTCCATTGGTATTTTATATCCTAAAAATTAAATTATTAGACAGAGACAATGGAAAATATTTTGCAAAGGGACATCGTTAATTATTTTTTCAACCGGCGAAGGTCGTAAATAAAAGTAAAGGGTGCTATTAAACGCATTATTCGCGCATATTTAATGTACTGAAAAGGCTAAAAGGTTTTTATTTTTCACAGATTCAACAGCTTAACATAAAAATCACCCTTTGAATTAAGTCTCCATTCAACACGTGATTTATTAACTAAATAATGTGAAAAAGAATATTAAACATTATCAAAAATTATGTTCCCGACATATTTTTGTCCTTTTGTTTTAAAACGGGACAGATATCATTCAAAGTAAATAGCTTCAGACATGAAACCTTTAGTCGGGGCCGTAATATCAAAGAGATGTATTGAGAATTCATTCTCTAAAATTCGACCTTTTTTATTCCATCCTCAGGTCAATTTTATAGAATGTCATTTTATTCTGGCCTTAAAAGAACCTTGAACTTTGACTGTAGCAAAAAGCTTTCTAATAGAAATCAGCTTCGTTTTAGTTTGTGGGAAAATCGTACCTAACGGTCATAGTCGGGTGTCATTGAATAAGTAATACGTTTAAATGATTAAATATAGGATTTGTCGGGATATATTGGCGAGTGTGGGCCCGCGTCACCGAGGCGTGGTCCTCACAACGAAAATAGATAATAAAATGTATTGAAATGGCTGCGGGCTGGCTTATCCGGTTGAAAGTCAATGAATATTTGATTTCAATTTTTTTTCCCGCCGTCGCCGTGAAGTATTCACGCCATACCTAATTTGATTTTCGCCATTCCGCCCGTTCGCCGGGGCAGTTTGCATTCATATTCAGTTTGAATACGCGTTTGGGTTGCCTCTTGCCCGAGTTTGATACAAATAAACAGCGGATATTTTTACATTTCTTGCAAGGATAACCCGACCCAACTGATTACGTTCCGGGGATAATAACCCGCCTGTAGTATTAGGGGAGGCCTAAGGAATATTTATATAAGATTATTATATGCGCTATTCATATTTAGGTACGGCAACATTACACGAATGGTGTAACATAAATGAATCGTCTGGGCAGAGTGAGCAGGTAAACGCCCCGACAAATGAAAGTTTAAACGTCCACATCCAAATGTATTCTAGGCACGTCGCCGTGTTTTATTTCAATGTTTATCTAATTACAAGCAGAGGGATCTCAAAATATCATCCAAATGACACGCAAAGGGCAAAAAAGTTGGAAGTTTGGAAAACATGGGTAAATTATTTTATGTCTTACGACGACAAGAAAGGGCCGTTTTTCCCTCGGCGAGGAATGAAACAGGATTCGTTTTTGCGAACTTGCATAAATGACGGCGCAGCGATATTTCACCGAGCCTGAATATTTGGGTCAACCTGTTTTTGTGTAATGGGGATTACAAAAGCAAATTTAACATTGTATTTGCTGTAACTGCTACAAGGGAACCTTCGTTGGCAACAAAAGATGGCTCGCCTTGAAACGATTTTCGTGGATTTTAATTAAAATCTTACGCGTTGTGGGGATAATGAAAGAAACTGATTACGTGGGCCCGGACTTTACTGTTTTGGGACACAATTTATTGGCTTGTTTATGACAATGTGTAATATTTACGAAAAAAGTGAAAACGCGGCCATCGAAATTGAAATAGGCAGATTTCAAGCGTAACTTCGCTTTTACCCTCACAATAATACAAAATCTCCTGCCGAGGAAACCGTATATTTTATCCGGGCGTCGATTTGTTATTTATTAGCCGGGAATAGTCGTAACATGGGGAGGGAGCACAATACCGAAAACGGTGCGCCTGTTTAGTGACGATGCCACCTCCGTTTCGCTCCGCTTCGCCTCAGCCGCGGAGCCGCCATCATAACCTGAACTCCCTCGCTTTCCTGTTAGCTCAACTCCTTACCGTTAGAAAGTAGGCTCTTTAGATTGCGACATGTCTGTTTACGCTGGCCAGCTTTCATTGATGGTCGAAGCCTATATTTATCCTTTGCTAGTTAACCAGTGACGACTTTGTGGCGAAGACGGCCAGAGAAATGAGGCGAGACAAACAAAAATGATATGTTTCCGTGTGTGACAAGCCTTTGGAAGTTTCGTTGTTTTTGTCAAGAAAAATACGGTGACACGCCGCCCGTGCGTGGCTTTCCTCGCGTAACTTACTGCTAGGGAAGTAATAATATAATATTATTTCGGTTTTGAATTCCGTCCTGTTTTATTGTACTATATTTTTGTTTGGAATGACTTGAGTTTTGTTCGGTAACGCAGACAGCTGAAAATAGCTACCATAATCATGAAAGCGAGGATTACTTCCTATAGACCTATCATTTGGGAAGTGATATTTGGGTTATTATTAATTGTAATTCACTAAGCTCCTCAGAAGGATACCTACACAAATCCATTATTGGCATAGTTTTATTAATGTACAAGACATTAATAATTGTATATAGTATTAGGTACTTGGGCAGTATTGGGGATCTGATTTATTACGGTCCACGCTCCGTTGTTGTATTATCCGCTTACTAAAGTAATGACAACTTACCTCTGTGCCTATTGGTCTGTTTGTCGAACATTAGCATGGCGTCCTCGATCTGCAACAAAAAGACATAATATTAACTTCAAATTCTGAAAAAATCGTGAGGAAAAATAGCGAAAAACAAGGGCGTCGTGCGCGATTTGAGCCCCGCCCCGGCAATAAAACACTCCGCCGTTGTAATAACGAATAAGCACCGGTACAGAGTAAACCACACGCTGCAAATAAACTTTGATAAGCGGGGGCGAGCAGGTAATAACGTATTCATAGAGAAATAAATGGAAAGTCGGCGGTTAGGACACGAACAATACACGCTAGCGGAGATGCGCTGTCACCACCCGCCTAACGCGACTCGCTCGCACCTAAATATGGCCACGAAGGAGCATTTTTAAAATTCCCCGTCCGCCAACAAAACAGTGATAAATCTGAAATGGAACGAAATTGCATCGTAAATATTCATGTTGACGTCGACGCGTGACGCCTCCACATACGTAATTGTACGTACGACTTAATTATAAATTCCTTCCTTATTAACTTTTCAGATGCGTATCAGATATGTCATGTTTGGCGGTACAGCGAAGGGTACACAGCGGCCGTATGGAATGACCCACGTTGAAAAATGTGCGTGTATACAAAGGCGGGCAAGTTCGGTTTGACAGGCCTGGGCCCGTGGGTTTTGTCTCGGCGGCAGCGTCGCCAGCGTCGGTCCCCAGGGCGACATTACGCGGGTAGGTCGACACGACGCACTCCCGATGATCGATGTCGAATACCCGTAACAGGTGACCTTTCGCTGAATTATTCCTACCTGTAGAAACGTTTGTTTAGTGGTGATTTGTTTGAACGGGAATTGCCACGCTTTTGTTGGCCGAGCGGCCTGAGCAACCCTCTTCTGTGGTGAATAAAAAAATACCACCTAATTTTCGGACATACACAGACGCTGATTTATCTTTGACATTAATACCGTCTGAAGAGAAGGTAAAGGATCTCGTTTATTTTTTCTCAAATTTTATCATTTTCGCTAGGAGCGATCCTATTTGTTCACGTGTTAAAAGTAGTTGGGTCCGACGTAGGTTGGTACTTTGAAGGGCAGGGCTTTAGATGGTATTTACTAAAGGATATAGAACCTTTGAAAACAAAGGTAAGTGTTAATTCAAACTACACCGCCGATAGCGCTTTCTTCAATACGTTCTCGCTCGATAACATTTTTCAGATCTTTTAAATTGTATCGGTATCGGGGTAGTATCCAAAGTGCAAAACTATTCCTTAAGATGAAACAAAGAGCGCATTGTTACACCTTTCGAACATTTTATCGGAGCAGAATTGTTTCGATATCGCTGCGATATCGACATGAATAGAGCCTTGCTGTACCTCGTGAATGTAGTCTTCAATAAGACTGAGTACCTAGAAAGAAGTGCTTCAGTTCCAATTCTAGTTATTTATAGGAAAAAAATACTGGTTGTACGTTCAAAATAGCACACAACTACTACCTGTCACGGTGCGTGTACCATCGCCCGTCGGTACGTTAACATACCCATTTTCCACAGTAGACTCTTACAACTTGCATGGGAAAAAAACCAGCTGCTACATTATGCTTTCCTGGTACTGAAATATATTTAGAATAACCTACTTCGGTCATTAATTTCCTTTACATTGATTTTTACAGTGAACCATTGGTTCAAGAAAATACAATTTTCTTCTACTGTATTCGAATTAAATAAATTCTTTGCCTAAAAATAAAGCCACGAATGAAAAGGAATTAGGTAAAAAAGCCTGACAATATTTCGAAATAGCAAAGCAATAAATATCTATTAACTTACATAAATGATGGAATTTATTACTTCAGTCAGGAGACGGAAAAATAGACCAATCGTAATACATTTCGTCATAATACCGTCCGTGGTTTGACCGAATCAATAGAGATTTGTTGGGAAAAAATAGATTATGCTGTATTCCTGCGACATAGATTGTGACCTAATGCGGTATTGTTACGGTCAATTTGTGAGGGCTACATCGCGTCATTACCTTCTTTCGCATTTGTGATGAAGTGCGTGCGACAAGGACGGGTATTGCCGTTCGGGGTCGTTCCCTTGGGCGACGTTACGGTGAAACCGAACTTTGGCCGTGATCAATGCGAACCTCGGAGGTGTCTTTTGAGTTAATGTTTGTATCTGATTACTGATCGATTTAATTTCGAGTGATATAAGTTTTAATTTGTTTCGAACGTTTGTACGTAGGGGACGCGTGTGTGATGCATTCAGATATATACCTACATATAGACTACATTGCAGCATTGCTTTTGCAAGTCAACAAGTTTATGTCAGTCCGCATTGATGAGTAGGTAGGAACAACGCTACAGGCATAACTTTATGAGATTGGTCTTATGGGTCCCACTAACATTCCACAAAATATAAGTAAGCCTGTAAAGAACCCAATTTTACAGGCTAGCCACCGTCACGTAACAAGTAGTCTAACAACTTGAGGCCAAATAAGAACATTTATGAACGCATAAAGGCGTGACCACTCTAATTCCCCTTTTAATATTCGGCCGATGTGTGGCCCACACGGGCATACCACCAACTTTACTAATTCTACTCTTGGCCGAATATTTTTCACAAGCAAGGGTAAGTGAGCGAAATTGGAGACAATGTTCGCCGACGGCCGGAATTTTTATAGTTGAGCGTACATGGCGGGAATAAAATACAGGATTTACTGAATGCTCGACTGGAGTATCGGGTTAAGTCCAGTCCCTTTTTGGTCAAGGAAAATGCCACAGTTTAGTGGAGCACTCGCCAGTCCAAACCGCGGACTTCTAATGTACTACGCTGATACAGAAAAAGGTCATGTCATAAAATAAACTAACGTTGTAAGCAAAAGTTGATCGATTATACAAACAACTTTAACAAAAGCAAACATGACAGTTTTATTTAATCAACATTATCGTTAAGTGACATGTCCAAACAACATAATTTACTTCGATAATATCTTGAAAACGATATGTGACTGTTACTTAAATATGGTATGAATGTAGCAGTTCTAACAATGGGGACAATTTTTGTAATGTCTGTGCGTTTATGTTAAGCGTCTTCTATTATTAAGTATTTCATTTAAGGGTGTGACGTGAGTGGGTCCCTGAGGATACCTGTCGCGGTAATTCGGAATGTGTACACCTCTATTTTTTACTTTTGTTGTTAAGATTTAGGGGGACGTTAGGGTTGGAATTATGTGATGTGGCAGTGTAGGAGGACACTGACTAGTATATGTATAGATAAAAACAATTGGAGACTCTTAATGATATAGGTGCTTCTTTATTTTGTTTTATCACAAAGTAATTTGTTAATAGTTTGATTGAGAAACGTCGATTAGTAAGGCTATAAACTAGACTTTGATTTGATTGTCTTTGAATTAAATTCGAAAGCATAAATAAACAGTCGAAATCTATCTTTATTGTTACATAGTCTCTTCTTAATTGCTAAACCTTCAATCCACGTCAAGTTTCACGATTCAAGTTTGCGAAATAAACTAAAACAACTCGAAATTAATTGCATCATTCAAAACTTTCAATTATTTTAAAATATCTCGGTAATTAAATTATAATTCGACTGAGACCAATTAAAGTAAGTTTGGGAATTAATTAGCCTCGAGTTTCAGTTTTTCACAATATTATTTTTCATGTCTATTTTTCGTAGTTAGTAATCAAATATTTTTAGAGAGAAGCCTGGCTAAAGGCTGTCAACAAACTCTCAAGTCCCAACAATTATTCTCATTTTGATGTTGAAGTCGCGAGAACATATAAATCAGAACGCATCATTAGAAACATATCGAGTGACGTCATTACACACAATGAACACTGAAACAGCACTGGCATTACATTTAGTATCGCGATCCATCAAACGCCGCGATATCGCGATCGCGCAGCCAACATTATGCGATGAACTAATATCTGAACAATCGCGCTGTTTGCCCGCGCGTGCATCGCGACTGATTTGTTTGTTTGTCAGCATGTCTCGTGACGTCACAGTGACGTATTTCTAAACACACGGTGTTTATACGAGCGTACGTTTACCCCGAGGCTTTCAATATGGCGGAAATTGGAATTTGAAAAAATGTTTTATTGTTGATTTTTATGTTATTTTTTTTTGTTATTGTATAGTGGACAATAACAAAAAAAAAAAAAAACATACAAATTGGAACAATATTTATGAGTCAGCATCAAGTTTTTTTGTTCAAATATTTTAAGTTTAGTGTAAATTTATTAATAAATGTTTCTCTTCCTTTCATAATATACATAATTACCAATTCCAAAGCCTTTTAAATACAGGATACACAAACAACATTCCAACAGTAACAATGGACAAGTTATCTGTTTTTAGATGCCATGCAAATTAGATCCTGAACAAATACCATTACTCTTTCTCCAACTAATATTTGGAATTCAAGCTGTCAGTTGTTACAAGGAATTCCGGAACTATGCATCTTGTTACTTCGACCGGACTTGAGGATGGTCCAGTGTTGGTCAACCTCACGTCAATCAAGGGAGTGTAGCTAACAATGCTCTCGGTTTGGCTGTATTGTTTGTAGGCAGCCTTGCAAGGAGTTCGGTTATATTGGCAAACTTTGACACGTATTTATAGTTGGGCTTGAGTTTCGACTTATTCTTTGGTTTGTAGTTTTCTCTTGAACTTTGAATGTTTGATAACTTTTCGTTTCTCTTTGAGGTTAAATTTAGCAAGCCTATAACGAAAGTCGAAGTTAGATTACATGTGGCAATACGAAACGATATTTAAACATTTATTTTCGAACCCAAAACAACCTTATTTACCGGATACTTCTTATAATTTGGTTGCGAAAAAAAAAAGAACTGGCCGCAAACTCAATATAAACGAATCACAATAAGAATACTCTTCGGGAAATGGCATAAAGAAAAAGTTTTAATTTGTTTAAATATTTCCGCGGGTACGGAGTTCAGTGGCGCTCAAGTTTCGTGTCTCGGCACTAAGTTGCCCGCGGCTCGTAATGGGACAAGCCACCTGCTCTTAAAGGCGACATAACAATTAACTTGAAGAAGAAAATATTAGTAGAGCTAATAGAGCCACTCAGATACACTCCGGCCTCTGCCCTCCATAAATAACACCCCTTCCCGAGAAAAGACAGTCTACAATTTTGTCGTATTTTCGTAATGATTCTCAGCGGAGGAAACTCTCCGAGGATACCGACGTTTTATCCTTGTGCTTTTATAGCCGAATTGATTGGGAACCACTGGAAATAATCTCAGGATGGGATTAGTTTTCTTAGGAAAGTTTTCCCGGAGAAGTCGCCCTTTCCTTATTAACATACCCCTTAAGTATACTTTATCGGACAATAGTAATTAAATATTAGAAGTCTTTCGACAGAGCTGGAAACAAATACGGATTCTGTTGTTCAAGAAACTAACTTTGTGTTGTTTACGAATGACTATAATTGGTTCGTCAATTCTATGACGTGCATTTAGATCGAAAATAGGCAGTGAAATTTGCTAAATCTAGGATAAATTCAAGTAGTAAATCACCATTTTGTATACGCGGTGAACTATCTCATATTTACAAAGTAATAGATAAATAATCCAATTATTCAAACAATTCACTTTTTAATCTGACATGATGAGTAAGCACTTTCCTTTTGAATGTAACCAAATCCGGTCGCGAAAAAGCAGCCTACACAGAAAAACAATGTCACAGTGACAGACCAAATCTACTCTATTTATTTTTATTACGTGGCAAGGATGGTTACTCGCCGTACTTACTTACTACATTTTTTGTTATGTACAGATAGCCCATTCAATATAAATAATGTCCGAGTGATAGCCGCAGAGTCAACTGAAATTCATCCGCCCGACTTAAGAAATAAAACCGTGTTTTCAACGACAACCACAAAACCGTCGTTCTCAACAATTTCCATCTTATGGTTTCTCTCTTACTTTCAATTTGCTAAACTACAACCTAGCTCATAAAAACTCTGGACGTCAAACTTAGAAAAAAATTACGTATTCCACGATCCGTAAAAAAATCGGTGAATAAAATATGAGGGAAGTTTAGGAAAACCCGAAATCGTTTTTCGTATTTGAATAATCACTTTAACAAACAAAAGTCGGCCGAATCTGCTTCATTACTTATTAACCTGCTCGAGTGTGAGACAAACAGGAAATATCGTGGAAAACAACCACTACATTGATGTTTATCGAATTTAACTTTTAGACAAATATTACTCTCAGGAGAGTTTTTGATGGAAATATTATAAATGTAACTAAATTGAAGATTCTATAGACTAAATCAACCAATGAGCTGTTTTCAAAAGATTTTCTTAAGATTTCCACTTTTTCATTAGGTATCTATGATTGTGAAAATCCAATCAGATACATTTCCAAGATTTTTCCTTATTTAATAATTATGAGGACCGCAGTAGATGATTGGAAATCCGTGTGCCCGAAAACGTTGAAACACTTCAAAAGACAGATCTATTGTTGAATGAATAGATGTCTCCAACATCAAAGGCACACTGAGCTTTGTATAAAGAACTTCTCCACGCCATAATAACATTGACTTTCTTTATTATTGGAATAAGTACAAGTCAATAGAAAGAAAATATTTCCCTCTACTGTTTCCATGTCGAATAATATTTTAATGGTAAAAAGTCACTTAGCACAAGTACTCGCTCCTTTTTTAATTACGTGACTCGTCCAATCATGCAAACTGAACAAAAAGTCATGATCCAAGCCCCCAGCTTTTAATTATTGGGGTATTTTCCAAACTTTGTGAACACTTCAGAAGTTGGGACCTGCCCTGGACTGCGGGCCGGTGTTAATTACCAACTTTTTTAAAACTGCAACTCATAATAGACAGCTCGGTTGAAAGATGAATGATGTGTTGGCTTCCAAGTTGCCTTTTTTGCTAAACTTCGCTGGAAATTTACGGAAACATGAATTGTTGAACAACAACAGCATGAATTTGACGTTTAACATTTTCTAAACGACAGTCGAGTAATAAATGGGCACTCAAAATTTCAAACGGTTACAACTCATCCATCGCGATAGGCGCCAAAGTGGTTTTATCTAATAGCCTATCATTACTCAGTACACACAAGCAAAAAGTTATTATTGAACCATCGAACGTAACACCAATAGAGGTCTAATTGGCATAACCGCCAGGTTTGAATGGAGGCAAGCGTGTTGCCCGGTAGACACCGTAAATATTCTTGCTCCGTGATTGAAACTGTGTTGCAAATGGTGTTTTACTTTAATTATTCACGTGCACATGCTGTTACGTTGATAAACCGTAGCTAATACCTAATATAAACAGCTTAATTGCGACCGAAACTTGTGCAGGTCGGTTAATTGATTTACTGTGTCGGTCGGCATCGGATAGTATAAATACGGTCTAGATTATACGACTGGATGAAAAATGGCGATCGAGCGCGCGTTCGACGGCGCGCCAGCGATCGCTTCCAGCATAATGACGCTACTGAAGTTTCACTCGTTAGTCTTATGTAGATTGTTGCCAGTCATTACCTATGGGAAAAGCCACGCTTTCATACGTTCGCCTCCATTTTCGAAATTACTTATTGTTTACGAGACTCGTCAGAGTGGGGATGAACGCAATCTGTACCCGCGCTTGGCAACCCACGTAATGTGCGCCAACTACAAACTTTCAATACTCGGGTAAAAATGTGTATTATGAGAAAAAATCATACATTTTTATCCACTGTGATTTTAAGTGACGCGCGAGTTGTATTTCTAATATTACATTGTTGGCTTCAGCGGTATAAATACAACAACAGAATTTACCCTATTACCGTCTTAACGTATTGAATAAAGATATAATAATATTGTTACGGATCCGAAACAGCCCTTCCCAAAGAAAGTAATTCTTTCATGATATCTGATTTGTTGAATTATGCCACTGACGCTCTCCGTCTTGGATACTCATCTTGAATAGAGTTGACATCCATTGTGATGTTTTATTATTACTCTGTGAAATGCAACGAGGCGGGTGAAATTGTTAAATCCTCACAATGGAGGCTCTGTCTTCGTCGGGTCGAGTGCGCAAAAGTTGTACAAGGATCTCAGTTCCGACGGGAATGTAAAGGGAAGGGATTAATTGTATAATCTTCAAATAAGACAAAGTTGAAGACGGCGGTCGGCGAGCGGGATTATTTATGTGTAGTGCGGCGGCGCGCGTGTGACGTCACGGCCGCGCCCACGCCACGCCACAGCCACTTCACTCCCAATCTGCATATAAATCGGATATCGATAATGACGTCGCTATCGCAAGCTACCCGAAATTCGTTCAAAATCCGATAAGCCTTGCCCGTGAAAGCTCTAATCCACAGAAGTTTGGATGACCTCGATAGTGAATAGACCTAGTCTTCTATTATGTAAATTATCAGCCACATGAAACTTTCGGCCGGCCACTGCGGTCGCTAAGTTTGCGGCCGGAACTTACGATATTGACTTAGGGTCGTATCTGTCTGAGGATCAAAACTAGTAAGTAACAATAGATGGAATGGAAAACCGTTGTAAATATTTAATGTTTCATATCTGTTCGGTCGTAGCAATAAACCGGGTAATGCAGTATATCGTGGAAGCGTGGAAAAAATGGAGCACAAAAATGAGTTTTAACGTTTACTAGGAGTGTAAAATTCCGTGTGAAAATGAAGAGATCGTTGTGCGTGCGGGGACGCCTGCTGCTGGTAACGATGGGCGCAAATGACCCGCGCACGAAACACGACCGCGTCCGCTCCACGACGCCCCCACACTCCGTCGGCTTTAGCTACTTGCCTATTACGTATAGCCATATTTACTATCACTGCAGCCTACGCTCTACGAATATTCTATTTATACGATTATCAAGGTATACGAATAGTATTTTTTCTAACAAAAATCTGCTACGCTAGGAGCTACGCTGCGTAGCAGCCCGGCGTAGCACTAGTGCTACGAACCAATAGGTAAATCGATTTCAAATATTTCAATTAATTTTGATCTCAAGTTTAGCGTCACGAAATGGAAAGCTCTTTAATTATACAAAAAGCATGACCCTTTTCAAACTTCGTAATGAGACTCAAAATAAGAATTTAAATTCAATAATTATTCATTTGGCCGGGACAAGTCGGCGATATTGCGAAGTTGCGGCCCTGCTTTTTCCATTGACGTTTTCGAAGGAAACTTTTTAAGCGGTCTTCTATTGAGTGCATGTAACTTTCCTTTTAGACTAAAGTACTACCTAAAAGAAACTTAGTGTGATTGGCCGTTCAATTTGCCCGATACTATGTTACCTGTGAAGATACTTTTATCATCGTTGTAACTATCAACTTTTATGTCTCTGATGTACTTACATATTTACGTGGAACTGCTAATCTAGAAGGAAACTTTGTTGGAACTTGTTTCAAGGTGAACGTGGTCTACGAACTGAACATATTCGGTTACTAAGCGAGTTTAGTTTGCGTATTGTTTGCAGAGCAGGTAGGCAGCGCGGATAGATAACGCGATTGGCACTTCCGACGTTTAGTAGACGGGAGCACCTTCCAAAGCGCGTTATTTTTATAAGGCATGGGCCTTGCCCTGACCCAGTTCCTTTTAATCCATCGCTTACCTATAAGGTTTTATTGACAATGGCCCATTACGACCTACATTATCAACATCATCATCCGATTTTACTATTTCCAGTCACGTAAACTTGAACGACGAGTATAAACCATAAGGCAGACAAGTTTTCCTATTGGATATGCGGAATTTGGGGAGAAGATATCTAGAGGTCAATGATCGAGGCGACACTCATTGTGCCTACCTTCCTTTTTTCTTTTCCAATCAAACGGTTTTATGAGAGACCTTTTATTCTTTGAATAATTATTCAACTTGGTGAATATTTTCTGGAATTGTATGTGAATAGAATACATAAATGTGAAAGGCGTATTTTCGCAAAATACTTTCAATTACCCCGAAAGCAAAACAGTATCAATTTGCTCTGTAACCTCTTTTTAGGGTTTTTTTTAGGACGTGCTCCAGTCAGCTTCTAAGACAAATATGAATAGGGAAATGAATTATATGAAAAGCTCCTTCGTTGTGACGTGTGAAAGATTGCGTCGCTTTGCGTCGACCTCCAAATTTAACCAGTCGTTTGTGCGCCGCGCAAAACTTGCCTCGAGGTTACATTAAGCCGATTACCAGCGTCAATCAAAACCCGCCTTTTTCCCAGATACCGTACGCAGAACCACCAACCGTACTTTAACTAATGTCTTTATTTCGGGAGATTTTTTTTTCTCTTATTCACGGATTTGTAATGTGCTAAGTAGGCATCTAAATTCTTATTGCTTTTGTAACAAGTAGTAATGGTAACGTCGAAACAAATATTTTCCGGCGGATCTTTGGAATAACGATACGGGCCATTTTCCGGGCGGGTGGTCGCCGACCTACGGCCGATCGAGGCGCCCCGGCCTTCACTGATAAATTACAAGTCTTAAAAACAGTGGCAGGTAATTCTGCACAAATTCCAAGCGTCTGGCCCTCCGGCCTGCTACAGCAAAGTTTCAACGATTACTTTTACTTGTAATTTATGTCTCAGGGTACCGATAAAACGATGGCACCGAAGAGGGTCACAGGTGAGTCCCCGCGGAATTTCCTCAATTTTTTAAGGCGACTTTGAGGAAAGGTTTCCAGGCTTTTAACTGCTTAACTGCCCTCATATAAATTATGAAGTTCGATGGGCATGTTAAGTACAAGTTTTATCAAGAGCGAGGTCGAGAAACTGCCGTAAATAAAATCACAGGGTTGTTACTTTGGAGGAATTGTTTTCGTCTGGCATAAAGAGGAGTGAAAAGATTACACACGTCTTGAGAAAGGGAAATAATAACGTAATAGATACTCGTGTACTTGAAGAAAATGAAGAGGTCCGTTGTGTGCGATATAAGGCTTGGTATAGACTTGATTAATATTCGTTAGATGAGGCGGGGGAGGCGGGGGAGTGTGTAGCGGCTGATATATCGGCGGCCATCTATCAGACACGCCGCAGCAGGCTGCATGCGTACGCACGCGCCTGCCAACACCGCAAACAAACGCCGCCATGCTCTGAACGTAGGTATTATGCCGAAGTTTAAATCTAACGGTTTTATTGATGAGTGTTTTGAGGGGGTATCTAATTATCATGTGTTTGGGAATGAAGCTGCATGAATATGTTACAGAATTAATATACCTTTTAACAATGTTATTTAATGGAAAATGTTAATTTCAGAGAAATCTATTTGAAATGAAGACGTTAATATAAACCGTTAATCTTGGTTATAAAGATTCCTTAGAAAGCATTTTTATAGTTATTATTGACAATAACAGGAAGATACTATGTAAAGAAATGAGAACGGAAAAAATATGACACCAAGATAGATAAATCCATTAAAATAATCACGCCCGACCCGTTGACATGCATAAACAAAATAAACGTAATCACGCAACAAGGTTTGCGAACAATCTAATCCATTTATTGGGAATGAAATAAAGATTGCGAGATTGGCTGGATCACAACGCACTTACACAAATTTCGTTCCCGTGTCTTCAACGATGAATAATAGATGTTGGCCACAGTTCGACCTCTCTGCTGCTCACACACACTACCTCACACTACCCCCGCCTTAAACACACTAGCTTATTCCCGCCAATACAATATTATCTTTATACCCTCGCCGCATTTGTGGAATACCCGCCGTCCATTGATTAATTTTTCGGGTCCCCCTTTTAAATCGCTCCGTAGAAACTATCCCGAACGCATTATCGAGGTAAGCCATAAATAAATTTAAATGTTCTTTACGAAATACCTCAACACATTTATAATATCTGAGAAAGGATAGGTGTTATAAATATCCGCAAGTGATATACTGTTTTATCTGTTTGTAACCCTTTCTATAGTATGAAGCGAAAGAATGACAAACATTTGTAATAATAGTTGGCAGAATCTAATCAAATAAATATTTTGAATGTCACAACAATTCAGTATTAAAAGCTCAGCATATGAATTAAGTGAGCAAGCTTTCGACAATAATTGAATTACGCTCTAAGCTAGGCGGCCACATAGATTTCACTTTTGGAATCCGCTTCGGAATGCGTGCATAGGAATTATTTGAACATTTACGCCGGTAATGTTGTGGTAGCAACGGATTCACTCCGCTCTATAGCACCGCACGAGATTTATGTACGGTATTCAATATATCTTGTTTGTATCTGCTCAATACGCAACCAACCCTCAGGCTATTTCATTAATCTGAAACATATCATGTACCGAAATACCATTTCCATACATTTTTGTACTTTCCGGTACTATACCAGATTTTTATACAACAAAAACTTTTGTTCAGTGATAGGTAAAAAGCGATTTCGTAGAGCGTCGATAAATAAAAACGAGTGCCACATTTCGCGGAGTTACTTTATAAGCGAAGCACATCGGGCCGGCGCGGCAACTGCAAATGGCGCGAAACGACAATTTTAAAGCACAACATTGAATATACATATAATGTATCTGGTAGCGCACGTGCGGGCCGATTACTCGCCGCGCGCCAGCCTCCGCCGCACTGAGCGACTTGTATGCTGGAGCTTTTAACGCATTACCATGAATAATATATACTCAAATTGAAATGTCGCATTCGTGTCGCTCGAGCTGCCTATCTGCTCGCACCGCTCGACGCCCGACGCCCGGCGCTCGCACCGAACCTCCTTCTGTATTCTGCCCCTCGATTCGTTCTGCCAATAGGCTTTGCCTTTTATCGAAATCACTGAGCTCTTTTTTGAAAGGCTAAGTTGAATGGAGTTCCGATTGTTTTTCATATCGCTTTGTTCAAGAGGATAAAATACAACGTGTTGGATAAAGACTCCTATTCTCATATCAAAAATGTTCGGAATTTTAATTCGACTCCATAACGAGTCATTTCAAACACGTTATTCAAATGTGTGTGTTCCAGGATCGTTATGACTGAATTATGATTTGTCGCGTACCTATTGTTTGACTCCTTGTCAAGAACAATTTAAAGTAATGCGAGTCTTAATTTCCTACGCAAATTAAACGCTTGTTAAAGCAGACCAGAGATAATTATTACAAGATCTAAAGGCAAAGTAACAATATAATTTTGAAAATTACTTTCACCAAATAGTCCTCTCTTCTTTGTACAGCGCTGTGTAAAGCGGAAGCGCCACAAATTGCCGACTTAAATATTTAATTTGTGAAGAAAACGGATTAGCGGGTAATTGCTGAGAAATTAATACGAATATACGTCCAAAACGCAAAGTCGCCGAGAAACCACCGACAGCAGTCTCCACGATGTGGACTTTGGTACCTACATAATTATAGAGGTCCCGATTAGTATTAAAGATTACGTGATCATTATGCGAATTAAGTTAGATTTCCTTGGAAACTATTAAAAGGGATCTCACGAACCTCGACCCTTAAGAACGCACAAAGTGAGGGTCACCTTCAGAAATCAAAGCCGGGCTTTATTTATGACCTAGACTTGGCTGCCCTATTTGGCTAAGATAAGTCCCTGTATTATACATAACAAAGTTTATACTGTTAAGGACGGCCACCTTACTCCATCTCGGAGTAAAGATAAGATCTCCATTAGTGGCAGATCTCATTCATCGTGTGCGTGAAGCCGGCTGGAGGAGTGGTCTCGAGCCCACGTAATTACGCTTATAGAGGGCGCCCACAAACATACAGACCCGCCCGATATCTGATATTCGCCTTTTACATCTTTACTGACATCCTGCTACGGATAATTACCACATTTTTGTATTTATTCTTAAGCTTGAAAGGAGTCGGAAGTCTTGTGTACTTTCTTTAGTCAACCTTTCGGAAAATGTGATAGCAATTTTACCATCACTTTCACTAATTACTTATTTACTTGGCTTGACTTGAAAGGTAACCATAGTAACTAAATTCGACTATCTACTATTTTCTCGGTATAACTTCTTATGTTGTATTTCCATGTAACAATAAAATAGGGAAATCTCTATCAGCAGTAAGTCCTAAAGAGGTAAGCACTGAACCGGAAAATGGGTATGGGCAAGACCCAACTTTATCCAAAGGATGTAGGTACGTATCTTTTGAGAGAATATTTGGAATGCCTAGGTAAAAACAATTTCAATCTCAAAGAAGGGGCTTTAACCGGATTCCTTTGCTTTAAATTTTATGGAATTATAACGTGTTCCTATTACTCCATGTTATTTATATAACCATGATGTTTATGGGAAATATTCGTAACATCGAGTTTTCTACTCGAGTCATCTCTGGCACTAACATGAAATGAGGACCGCAAAGAGGTTTGCTACATATTTTATAAATGAGTTCGTGTAATTTGAAAGGCGAGTGACGGTCGGTAGTATTTGTGCAAGACCTCAGAAAGCCCGTGCTAATCTACGAGAGACAGACCAGGGCTCGCCTGACTAATCCGAGTGGCACTACATGGGACAAATAAGTTTGTTTAATGCTTAGAAGTAAGCATTAATGGCGAGTGTTGCGTCGGCGTGCGGGTCCGTAAGTAATCAGATTAATTAGATGATTTTGCGGGCGTTATTAAAAGTTGAGCCGGCTAAAGCGCAGCTCAGTTACCTCCGCCAAGATAGCGGGCTTATGCGCCGCATATATTTACTACTTAGCGGATATTATACGTACGCCGGGAATGCTCTTTAATGTTTTAGTATTTTCGACTGAGGTTGCGAACTCAGTGCCGTTTTGTTTGTGCGCCACAGTGGGCGGCTGGAATAATTCACTTAAGCTTAACTGGGAAAGATAATTAGGATTCTACGTCGGTTGATGCAAAATGAACGCGAAAAACAAGGTGGAAGATTTTTTGCGCTCATTCAGAAATTGAATTTTATATTTGCAGATGAAAGTTTTAACGAGACGAACCTATTTTTTTCTACGCTTAGGCACACATTGAAAACAGCGATTTAATTTTCGTAATTAGACGCGAATGGGGTTCTCGTATTTCTCATTGTACGTTTTGTGCAAGGGTGACTTTTGTGTGCAGTTCGATGGTTCGAGTCTGCATGTAGCAAATGAATTCAGAGAGCGTTTTGTATGATGCAATGTGTGACGATGTGGGAACTCGTGGGCGGCTCGTGGCGGTAGTCTCTTAGTAGCTGATCACGGGCCGCTGGACATGGATCGCGCGACCGAACACGGCCCGTGTGCTGTCAATCATAAAACAGAAAAAAGTCGGTGAAATTCCAGTGGCTAACTCCCTGTTTAGTAATAGACGGACGGGTGGACGCGCGAACCTTTTAACACAAAGCCCCGCTGCAACTGAAGTTACACAAAGCGGTCACATGGTAAATACCGAAAATATAAAAGGTTCGACCGCACGTTGCATCACACTGATATTTACTTTCCTTGTGTTAAACGTGCCTTCGACTTGAATTGTGTAGTGATTTTTTTCTTTGTAGCGCTCGTTTTAAAGGGCGATCAACGGCATTCGCACGTGTGTTGGAGCCGGTCCGATAATTCGCAGTATAGCGATTCGTCGAGTCCATTCTTTTGTTATTTCCTCTTTGTTCCCCGTGAAAGGTGGCTGCATTGTTTTCTCGTTGGAATGGCTCGAGATTGCGCTAAGAGTCGAGATTAGTGACAACGTGACGCGTGTGTGTAACCACCCTAATTTAGTTTCGATAATGCTTTAACCGTACCTTAGTTGGGAACTGCTTTTAGAGAGTTTGTTTTGTATTTTATAGCGACGTAGGACGTTACATTGTTTCCGAGGATTTATTTTTATTTTAAATCTTTACTTCGTTCTTTTTTAGTGAAAAGCTAACAAAGACTTTCTAGCTAGATGGACAGACGACCGGAAGAAAGTAGTTGGAGTAGAGTAGGAATAGGAAAACCGGGTGTATTGGAACAGAGATTTCTATGCCCAGCTGTGAGCTAAAATACGATTTCAATTAACAAAATGTTTTGACATTTTGCTGTGATATTTTCTTCAACTCTAGTAACACCAGTCGTGTTTGCTTACACCACGGCACATAATAACACCAAGAGATTATATTTCAAGCAAATTTATGCAAATCTTTAATTGAATCAAGGTTTCCTGTCACCGGACATCTTATATTCATGATGTGGCGGATGACGGTTTACAAGTATAAATATTTGAAGAAGTTGCTTATAATAACAGAAATAAACGAAGTTTAGTATTCAGATAGTCTATTTATCATAATAAAATAAGTATTTTTGTTAGAAAAATCGGATCAGAATAAGTATTAAAGTTAATCTACTTGAAGAAGCAATCTAACAAAGCGTTGAATGTATTTATTTGTTTTGAACCTAATTAAATTCTAAGCCAACTTTCGCATGGAAAAATCCGAAAAGGAATAGGTAGGTATACTGGTTTATTTAAGTTAGGTAGATCCCGAGTGCCACGCGGCATTATCGTCCGATGAAATGGACAGTCCGGTCTCTTGAGGAGGCAAAGGGTTCGGTTCGGAGGCACTCAATAATTGAAGTCGTTGAAATTCCGGGCGGATTGTTGCGGCGGCACATGCGGCGCGGGGGGCGGGGGGCAGTTTAACGGGAAACAATAACGTTAATGTTTATTATAATGCCCGATTTATTGGCGATTCTCATTTACGGTCCACGGTCCGAGTTAAATTCGCGCGGGCTTATTAACGCACCGCACGCGCCGCGCAGTCCGTTTTACTGCGCGGTCCGGCTTAACGGTCCAACTGTAGCTTAATTAAAACTAAAACGACACTGTAAATACATCGATCAGACTAATACTCTTTGTGTTCGAGGGTGATGTAGAATGTAGACGGGTTTTTGCGGTGTAATGATCGCGAATAGAGATGGGTATCGGTGCGGACTCTAGACGAGCTTGGTCGCGCAATGAATAATAATTAAACGGGCATTATAATGATTGAGGTGAGCCGTTTCTGAGGTAATAGCACGCGTGCCACGTTAAGCCTGCAATTATTGGAGTTCGTAAGTATCGCCGCAATATTTCGCTATTATTTTGCGTTGAAATAAAGTCGTATATTGTGGAAACTCATTATGTTATAACACCCTTATACGTGCAATTAAATCTTGGTATTAAATAAACTGAGTGCCTTTAACTTCACAGCTTTTTGTGCTGTAAAACATTGGTTATCTTTATTTTCATCAATGTGAAAATAATTGTGATAACCGCGGCTTGTATGAAAACTTATTCGACTGCCAAATGTTTCGTAGAACTGCCGAATTCAAACATTTATTCTGCAAACTACTGAATTTTGTAACACTCATCTGAATATATTATCAAAACTATGGATTGGATTTAATCTAACTTTTAACTACATAAAATCATAGTACCGATACCACTGAATTTATGCCTAATACTTAGTAGGTAAATTTTGTCGTCAATACCAACATAGAACCTTATATACGAATAGTTATCATAACGTCTTAATATCGAATACATAGTAACTTGAATCTAATTGGTATAATTATACCACTACGTAATTACTATATAATTATATCAGAGGAAGATCAGTAATAACTTATTTCATGGTCCAATACCATTTCCCATCTGACGTATAGGTACAACATGAACTATAAATCGATACGATAATTGTCAATCATTAGGTTCATCAGTCAGGTGGGTGGTGGCACTGTAAAATATAATTAAATAATGTTATTAACTTCCTGGCAACACCGCGTTTGAATGTTACCAGCCCTCAAAACATTACGTGCGGTGACCCGCATGTTATGTTCAGGTTTGTGACAATATTTTGTATTCGAATAGAGAAAAAAGTGTTGTGGTAAAAGTTGATTTTATATTCGAAATATATTTTAATTTGTGTTAGAGCTGATTTTTCCAACGCCAGATAACTTTAACGGAGGAATAGTTTTGAATTTTCGACAGTTTTTCCATACTAGAACTGTCAGACGTCAATTTTATTCCACGAATAAAAAATATCGGTCGTTTGAAAAATCAGCCCTAAGTGTTATAAGTGTTTGTGAAAATATAGAGGTGGCAGTTTTCATGCGTTTTTTCAAAGTGTTTTTAGATCAGTATTTGAATTAACATGTTTTTCAGTTAACGCTTACTTACTTAGTAAATTACATAGTTACAACTAAGCCTTAAACAAAACAAAACAAACAACAACAAAACTCTATAAAACGTAACAGGAAAGAAAACAAACAAAGATTTGTATGGAAAATTGACTTGAATGGATAATCGTTCACACGTAAGGATTCCTTAAGGGTGTGGGTAAGCGAATTTATGTGCTAATACACCTTGGGACTGGCCAATGTGCTAATGAAAGGTAATACATAATTCAACCCGTGAATTATACAGTGCGATGTAAATCGATATTTGCACCGCGTAACCGCAAATACAGTACCTACCTGTGAAATTACTTGTAGAACCAAAACGTTGTAAGGGAATGTTAGAAGATATGATTATTTGATAATGTTATGTAAATTGTGTAATTTCAAGGGTTTTAGACTGCTGAGTGAGTTGTGGGTTTAGTTTAGAGTTTCTGGGGAGATAGTGGTTCTAAGTTGGCATTTGAGGGTTGATAATTACAATGGAGGTGCCAGGTGGGTACCTATACCTAGATAGTTATGTTTCACAATTCTGTCAAAAAAATACATATATTGTCTTCCTTTTAAGGACTTTGGAAATACGTTAATTATTTTAACAATTTTATTCGCTTCTAAATTAAGTTTGTAAAATTTTTATTCAAGGTTTGCTGAGCGATTTTCATAACATATAGCTAACCAACTATAATCTCTGGGTCATTAAAAATTGAAACACTAGAGCGGTTTCAGGGATTATGCAAGATGTAAACTTTTCTCGCTAGAGTTTTAAATATTCAAACATTGCAAAAACCATTTTAAATGCGATAACTTACACTAAACGAATAGGGAATGTTTTGTTTATATTTCATAACTATTATGATACCGATTCTACTATCAACTATTCAGAATATTTTATTCTGAAACAAAATGGAAAATCCCGCTCGGCCGGCCATGTACGGGCGTTGATTAGTCCGGTTGAAACAGAAACTATTCCCAAACCGGGCGCAACAAACGAAGTGGAAAAAGTCGATATGAGAGAGGTAGCACGATCTGATTGTACAACGTAAACGGCAATCGTCGAGATGCGTTTCACACTGAATGCGCACACTTTTTAAATGATTACTATCCCCCACCGACGGTCCCACGAACCATGCCTACCCCACACTCATAACCATTGATTGGCTCCGCCAGCCGGACTACAGACTACCACACGCACAGTTACAAAGAAATGTGAACCAATTTCAAAAAGAAATACGACATCTGAGATTTTCATTATCCCCGGTATTTCTCTGCTCTTTTTTAGTCTGTGACGCTTTATAATGAGCTGTGGTCTCGAATTATTCAGATTAAAATACTAGACATTGCTGCCATTAGGTACGTTTAATAATAACGTGCATTTAAATTGTTACAAATCCTGTACCTATCTGAAATATTTCAAGTGTTTCCAAGTCAAATGCCTTGTGTTGAAATGGGCAAAAATAAATTTAAATTACAAAATAGAATTTTCGCGAATCAAATGTTTGGCATTGTAGGAAAAATGGGGCAACAAGACCATGTAGGTACCAGATCCCAGGTTTGTAAATATAACAAATCCGCTATCAGCATAAAAGGTTTTACTAACGCACGACATTGGTATGAATACTATATCTATTATTTTAGTAACAATACCCCAGAGTAAACTCGACAAAGACAACACGCCGGCCGGTATAAATAAAAACGTATCAAATAACTGAATAAAATGAAAAACCGTTAGTTGGGAGAACGAATTCATTCGTCGGATATGTAAAATGTTAAAGCATTCATCTATCCGCAGGTCCGCACACCGGAATTCATGGGCGAATGTGGAGCATGCAAACTGCCACGACAGCAAACCTCGCCGCATCAAAACAACAAGCGGCACATTTGATTAAAATAAATAAAAGGAATCATATGACGCGGGGCTCGCACACCCGCCGCACCGCGCACCGCCGCGCCGCCGCGCCGCCGCGCTCTCCCACGCCCCCACAAATATTCAAACGTATCAATGTAACAGCCCATCAATATTAAAACAAACTCAACTGCATGAATACAATATTCGTTCCATAATTCAAATAAAAAACGGTTTCCGAATTACACGCAAAGAGTAACACGCAATCGTACCAGACAGTAATCACGTGTAATTGACTACGTGGGAATATATTATGTAAATACTTGAAGTGCATAACGTCGTAAATATCTCAGGAACGCATGTCGAACCCGAGAGAGACGCAACACTCTAAAATGGCACATCTATTCTAAACGGAAGCTAGGGTATCGAGTTACAAATCGTACAGAAAATCTAGACATTGTTGGCTGAGCTCCAATCGAGAAGTGATCATATCTGTCAATATTCTTTGAGCATACGATGCATTTAAATCCATTCTATTGCGGCAGTAAAGTAAAAATCAAAAACCAAAACCAAAGTAGGTATCTATACGAACTCCAAAGAAACGTTTTGAAATCTCTGTCCCAAATCGTAGTATAGCAGGGCCTTTTTAATCTAATTATGACAATTCAGTGAGTTACCACTTAGCGGGTCCTCGACAATTTCTTTTAATAACTTGGCATTTTGTGGAGGCCTAAAACAACTTTTTAATTAAAGATAATCAGGCTAAAATGTCAGTAATAACGCGGTGTCACGGAGGCAGACGGCAACTTCATAACTGTGGCGCGGCCCTAGTTGACGTGCCATCAGCAGGAACACGTTTTATTGGTAATCATGGCAAGTGGTAAAACTTAACTTTGTGGCGGAGCTCGGCACGAGAAAATGCACATTTGTGGAGTTTGTAGTCGTGGAATGGATTCTAGTTTAAAACAGAAGGGGTGCTTCCGCTGAACGTAGTTAGGTGATATTGCTCTCGTTAGTGTTGCGGTGCGAGGGCACTCTGTATTATAATAACTGTGTACCTATACGAATTCCCGGCTTGCGTGGATCGTGGCGCTCGGCACCTTTGCTGTTCTAAGTATGTACATAGACGACAATCTAAACAATTTATTCAAACAGTCACAGTCGGTCGTAAACTACGAACTCGCATGTTTCGGTATACCTAGTTGGTGGCTCGGTGCAACGTTACCCGTATATTTACAGCGCTGTCGAGTTGTCAAGTTGCGCGGCAACATTTGGCCGACATTTACATACAATTTCATATTCATATCAGAATTAGGTGGCAGGAGGAGGCGGCACTCGATGCCGTGCGGGGACGTCACTACGGAACTAACCAAGTCTGCTGACTTGACAGCCAGACACTGAATCAACAATTTTGTGCTAAGAGTTTTTATCGAAGGGCATTTGCATATGAGAGGAGACAGATAAGTCTGCATGAAAGGTGAAAGCTGCAGGGAAAATATTTCCCTATTTCCCAGATGTATATGTCGCGCACCATAGACAATTTTCTTTATACATGTTGAAGTTGTTTAGAAAATTATAAACATTTCAAAAAATTTATTTTGGTATAAAAGTTTATTAAGTACTTAATTAAAAAAAAAAAACAAATAATCTGTATGTAATATAACATAATGTAACATACTAATGTTTAGTTATAAAGCTGTTTTAAAGGCTGTGCGGGAGCAAGTTCAGAACACCCAACGGTACGCTAACATAAATTAAGAAAAGGCTAAATTAAACTCCCTATTATCAAAAGTCTTGACAAGATATTTCAAGGCTCGCTTTGTCTTGTATAATTAACATTTCGATACAGCGAAATTAAAAGACAAACAGAAATCTTGAAGACTTATTTACCATCCGTTAGTAACAATAACTTGTGCATTGCTGATGCGAGCAAGACAAACGAAAGATAAAACATTGCAAGTTATATTGAATAAAAACTTTACTCTTGCATACTAATGCTAAAATTTGTATTCGCTTGAGTTAGCTTGACTTTTCATTAAGTTTCTCGTTTCGCCGGGCGAGAGATGAAAATCAAAGTAATCATTAAGACTGATTAAGCGTCTAATAAATCGCACTTGGCTCGGCTTCTTTGTTTTTTAACTAATTGGTGATAATTAGAGCTCAATCTCGTTAAGATTGAGGTATTTTATATGATTGCGTTTCATATGCCTATCATGGAAAACATCGTGAGGAAACCGGCATGTCCTAGAACCAAAAAATCGAAGACATGTGACATTGACCAATCCTCACTGGGCCCGCGTGGTAGATTATAGCCCACTCCCACTCGAAGAGGAGAGGCCTGTATGCCAGCAGTGGGGACATTGTAGGCTGATTATGATGTATGCCTATCTAAACCATATGTATGTCCAAAATCGTATACTAATTAGGCTATATTTCACTAAAGCCATACTCGTAAGTCTAAACAAACGAATGACATTGAAGACGCAAATTCAAAAACAACTCCAGAAACATTTACAAAAACAACTCGTCCATTTTTGTAGAAAGTGTGCCTTAAGAAAAATGGGATGCATTCAAGACGGAGCTAAAATAAACTGCTCACAATGCAACAGTCGATGTGACAGAACGCTGCGCCGACGCGAAGCGGTGTAAGAGTGCACTTTAGTTAGGAAAATACAGGTACTCCGTGTGCATTAGGCGAATTAAAAACTTTTCCTTGTGCAGCTCTTCATTTGTTTCCGAATGTGAAGGCGAAACGTTGCGACGCGTCGCTCGGGCGCGAATCACAGCGAAAGAGTTGAAATCAAACGCTTCTAAAAGCTTCAAAGGACACGAAATGAGCACGTTCAAAGCGAAACGCATCCGTATAACTGGCAAAACGGCCCATGAACAGGTAATCGTAGCGAACGATGCAGAAATAAGTTTGATGTGATGGGCACCGAACTGTGCAATCCCATTGCATGCCGCCTGCACTAAAATATGTGTTTATGTTGTGTGCTCCTGGCTCCCGAGGGGAAAGCGATCGGATTTGAATAAGTTTAGATTTAAATGCGACGGGAATTAAAAGCTATTAATTATATTGATAGGAGAGTTTTAATGTTTATTTGTTTTCTTATGTAGCCTGTTTTTATTTATTTGCTGCAAGGAAAAGTGTCAGGCGTTTCAGGAATTCTTATTTAATTAACGAACTTTATTGCTTTTGACAAATATACGCGAACTAAAAATAGGTACCTACTATCCAAAAAGGCACTTTATTTATAGAGTTTTAGGGTGGTTACAATATTATAGCTAGCGGTAACAATGATATTCATATTTCAGGAGAAATCACAAAACTCTGCCAACATATAATATCAATTCGTGAACATTATTGTTATGTAAACTATTTTATTGAGGGGATCAAACCAAAAGTGGAACTTTTACACAACTATTTTGTAACTCATAAAATATTTCGTTGCGTATAAAACCGCAGCGGGCGAATGCGGCCCCACCTTTGAAAGCCGTAACTGGCTATTACGCATTTAGGATAGAAAACCTTTGGCAAGAATTACTAAGGTCAAACGTAATAAATTTAGTTTTAGCCCGCAAACTATGTGGTCGAAGATTTTCGGGGCAGGTTCGCCTTTTGTTTCGCCGATGCCTACTTTGTTCCCTGTAATCCATTAAGACACATAACATATAGAACGAGAAGGGATTTCATTGACAGCCCTCTTAACTGCGCGTTGCCGCGCCAAAGATTTGTAATGTGTTTACGAAACCCGTTTTTGTAGGACACTTCGGGTTGGGATGCGGTTTTCTAAAAGGCTATTTGTTATGATTTCAAACAAGGTCCTGTCAGATAAAATGGCTTTTGTTATTTATTTTGTGGACCGGATATTTTTAAGGCCTTCACGGGAGACGAAACAAATGTTCGGTTCTGTTATAAATCGGTGGCAATGAAGATTTTCGGGTGGTTTGCTTTTCATCGATACTTCAGGCTGGATTTACTTTTCTTTATACTTATTGAGAAATATAACGTATAAAATTCAGCTTTCGTTTTTATGAAAGACGTTGAACAAGAAGAAGTGATAGATATTTATTCCCAGTCCGAAGGCTCTGTTTTAAAATATACGCTGTAAGGATAAAAACGTCCCTTATCCAAATAAGGCAGAGATGAAGCAAAAAATAATTTATGGAGCAAAACTTTTTGAATGTTTTTCATATCAAACCAAAACGCAATAAATAATAAATCAGTAAGATACACAAAGCTCTCCTCAACGTTGTTTTTAAGTTCAGAAAAGATGTTCCACAGAATAAAAATAAATCACTCCCGAAGAACTTGCACAATTGCTTTATGTTTTTCTCGAAAAGAAACAGAAAAGTAATAACTTCTCAACCAATTACAACACTCTAGTTACATTAATCCAGTGAACCCGGCCATTTCTTCCGAAAAGGAAAGTTTCAAAACAACTTACCCTCGAAAAGAATCCCGAAAAAAGCATAAATATCAATGGTGAGGAGCTCGAAGCGATCTGAGCGCGATGGGGACAAACACGCCACCGAATGCGTTTTACGACAAATGATACCGAGATTCGGAAATAATCAATATCATATTCGTTCCTAACCGAGCAAAACTCAACCCCGCCGTCGAGAAGCACGTTGTAAGAATAACGTCAGTCTTGTTACCCGGAATACTAATTACAATGTAGAAAAACGACTCTAACCGTCAACATGATGAAATCGTTAAAATTTTTCCCCTGTGTACTGTTACATGATTTCATTATTAACGTTTATTCGCACGCACACAAAACCCGCTAAATAAAGCCTACACTTTGATATGATAATAAATTAAATAAGCGTCATAAATACCACCACCGAAATTAAATTAACGGATTATTTGCGTACGCAAATGTAAAGTAAGTGATTAAGCGTTTCCAACACGTGTACGCTCCCAAAAGACTAATACGTTATGTGGCATAATTACTTTAGGTAAAGCGGCGCGCCAGTTTAGGGTAAGATGGAGAAGAATCGCAGGTGTAAACGGCTGCCTATTGCGCTTTCCATCACGGCCCTCCTCGTTTCGTGTTCTGCTCGGCCTTCCCTCGAAAATCAAGCTAAGATATGAGACTACGCGGTCGATTTTGGCTCGCACTGCTCAGTGCTGTGGACTACGACCGCGTAGCGCGTTTGCGGTACAACCATAGCCCGGACAACGGAACATTTAGAGCCAATTCCCGGCTGGCTTGTTGTATGAACAATTAAGTGTGCCAACCTGCCTCCGAGCGGGAAGAAACCTAATGAATGTTTACTGCTGCTAAGTGGTATGTCTAATGCCAGTATCGTTAAGCTCTAGAGGTGTCCCATCACACGACGTTACACGAACGCGATCGTTTTACGTCACAGCTCGACTTGTATGTTAGATAAAAATATTCCCAATGCAATTGAAAATGTAGCAATAATACGACACACGAGCGAATGCAGCTTCAACATTATTAAAATGATGTAAACACAAAGAGATACTCTCACCGCACCGCCATTAAAGAGCCGCAAACGTTTCAGGAACTTACCTGTAATGATAAAAATAAACATATAAAGAACATTGAGCGCCATTGGGTGTAACAATATGTTGTCTAAGTCTGAACAAAGCTCCGTTGGCCATAATGAGCGTTGCGTGCGGCGCGTCAAACATGTAAGCAAACAATTTAGGCACGCCTGAGTAAATACGACTGCGAAATATCTCGGGCCGGGCCTGAGTGCGGCTTTTCTCGAGTTTGCTCGTGGGCGGCTATACCTCGAATTTGCGCTGAGCGTCATCTTTTCAACAAAGCTTTTGTTGATAATGAAATACAAACACTATTCTTCAGTCAAATTCTCACGGCGGAGCGGATTGTTTGAGCTGAATGTAAAGGTTCTTTTCATAACCGTTACAGTTTAACTATTTACATTTCTTTATGGATATTTTATACTTGAGCGCATTTGTTTTGGCTTATTGAGGTTAGGCTTTGTAAAGTTTATTTACATACAGTTAGCTATAAATATTGTATCAGGCTCGGAGCGCGGTTCATGAACTCGGCTTCCACAATCCCTAGTGTTTAAAAACGCAATTAACAGCAGAATACACACATCGAAAACAATAAAGATTATAAAGGATTATTTTACAAAATTCTAACATTTACACGGAGCGTGAAAATAAGTGGTTCGTAGGTGGGTCATATTCATGGTTAAAATACGACAATGAAGTTTGCTCCGAGGCAGGATGAGTAGGGAATAAATTAATTTAAATTAACTAAGCGAAAAGGGCCTAAGAAATGGCCCCAGTTGCTAGAATCCGGAAGCTTGCTTGTATTTTAATAGCGTCGAGACAATGGTGTAGATACAAAGGGATTAGCTGTGGTATTGTTCGTGTGACAGCACGGACTTGAAGACAATGAATCGTAGAACTAGACAAAAATAAGTTGGGGAGTTAGTACGGGGGTGCGTTATTGCATTTAAATTGTAGATGTACTCATAACGAATTCACAAAGGGGGAAATACTCGGAAAACTAAAACTTATTCAATATATTTACGTTTCGACTGTCATACCCGACCGTCATATTTCTCCAGCAGTTACACTAGAACACAGTACCGTACTAATTTAACCAACAATTTATTATAAACTCTCCACACATCGTAAACGCGTTAATGGCTCCTAAACATCCAAAAACAAGCCGCATCTAACACCGAGCGCACATTACGCGAACTTGCGACTGGCGAAGTCTAAACAGAAACGCTCGACAAACTCGGCATTAGGCTACAATACGCGAAGTGCACGATTGCGCATACATTAGCGTCTTGTCCTTTCGCCGGATATCTTGCGAACTTCGCCGTGGCTCGCGACGATTTACATTGCTTCCGAAATGTAAGTCTCGCTCCACATCTAACTCTCTACCCGACAATGCGTTAAACTATTTTGTGTTTACGAAAGAATGTAAAGAACCAGGAGTGCGAGACGCTTTTCCGTGTTTTTCCGTGTTTTTACTTTGATAACGTATGAAATTTTGCGAGTGTGTTTGAACGTCGCCGTGGAAGTTTTTTTGAAAGCTATTCCGCCTTTGTGTTCAAGCTTCTAACTTTTCTGGAAGTAATTAAGATTTAGGAATAGAAAGGGCTGCGTACTACTCCTAGATGTTTTGATTTATGTTGCTTCTTGAGCTGCCTTTGTTTTATCGTTGTTGTAGAATTTAAAGCTTTCAGGTATAATCATTGAAGTGACTTTTCTAACTCACACCACCTTTTCATCTAAATAAAGTGGTGATTCCGATCCAAAAACAAGTGAATTACGCAATAAACAAAACACAACGTGATTCCGATTACACATGACACAATAATCACAATACCTGTACCGAGATATCTGTTTAATGTTTAAAGCAAAGGTTAACAAAGCCGTTCTCATTACGCTAACGAGACTGAAGCACTATCTAATCACAGTTCACTTGCCAAATTACGCGGTTCACTGTTTAAATGTGGGCTTACTTTAATCTCGCGATGTAGACGGTAATGCTTGTGGATGCCTATGTTTTGCCGAATTGTGGCACTTAGTGGGGGGTTTAGGACGAACGTTTTAAAAGGTTTGAGGTTTGTGTCTTGGTTTTAGGTTTTATTGGCAGATGGTTAAGAGAAGAAAGATTTAGGGTTTTTATGTTAACTTAAATTATTTTGATTTGATGTGTCTTGGGACCTCCTTGCAAAAAATAAATGTAGAAGTTAGATATTCTAAACTAGAGCACAGGTTTGTCAAGTTGTGTAAATGGAATAGTTCAACATTAAGCATAGCTTCGTATCTTAAACATGTCTCACAAATGCACGTGTTTATTTGGTGCGCCAAATGCTAAGTCCCCATAAGAGCACTCATTAATTCAGTGCCAGGAACGCCTCTTAAGATAAGGCTAACACTGGTTTCTGGAAAACATACGTGGAACTGCGAGCGCACCCATCGACGCAGATAAGTTTATCGTTCGCAGTAAACCACTACGATATGTCAGGCTCCATGGGCTTTGAATCACGGGACGCATAAACCAACCAGTTAAACAGAACCACAATTTGCACGAGTGCCAAGAAACACTTCTTTATTTCGACGTCTTTGTAACCATTTTTGCTTGCAGGCGACAACCATTCTCTCAGAGCTGAAGCGTGCAATACGCCTTATTGTTTTAATTTACTACACGTCACACTAAACGTACACGTGAACGTTATCTTTATAGTCGAATAACTTTTCAAGACTTTTCTTCTGTTATCGCTATGTGTGGCACTCTCTAACTCTCGCCGCTCCACTGACTGATATTAGTAGAAAACAAACGGTGATTGTTCAAACAACTCTATCTATTCTGTGTTCTTGTCGTGTGACATCGTAAGTTCGCATCGGCGGGTGCGCCGCCGGCTAACTTATCACTTAGCCACGAACAAATTAATCCAAGAAGATTACCGTCTTAGTACTATGACCTGTCCCGATAACTCAAGAGCGCTGCCGCTCGTCCTTTATCGTTCTGGGCTCGATATTGCCGTAATTTATTCCGCAGAGAGCCAAATTAAATATAAAACGTCGTTGCGGTGTATCACTGTTAGTGACTGTGATAAATGAAGCCATTAGTAACGCGAGCTGTACTTTTTTCGGTTCATCCGGCGGCGTCGACGGGCCGGGGGTTGCGGCGAGCGGGAGTTTGTGGACAATTTCATTAGAAAACGTTATAAGTGTGTTGTCGGGTGACGGGGTGACGCGGGTGACGTACCGGGGTGGCGTTCCCGGGGCGGAATTACAAGCGGCGCGATAAATTTCGTCGCCTCGCGACATTAGGCTCGCGGCAGTAGAGGGGCGCTAGACACGGTAGGGCCGCCGCAGCCTCCGGTGACCGGGAAGCGTTGATCCTTGCGAAATTAAAACAAGGAACGTCCGCGGCGAACTATAAAAACGTCGTATAAATCTCTGGCGGCGCTCTCGATGTGTGGACTGCGGGGCTTTATCAGGACTCCTTGGTTATTTGTGTTACACGGCGTACAGGTGTGCGACCCGGCTGATATTGATCGCGATACGCCCGGAGGGGATACGAGTTTTTAAACTTTTACAATAGTTTTATTTCTTAAACGTTTTTCCTATGTTTACAGATTTTATTTAGCTAATATAAAATAGATTATTTTTTAAAACTTGCTAACTAAGAAAGCTGTATTGTTTTAGTCCCATTAAGCGCTTCATTTTCTGAAACAGTATTTCCTGCTCCTATTAGGAAAATGTCAACTGAAAAGAGTCTAAAAGTAAATAGAGCGTTTCACTGTCCTCTTTGTGTTACGTCCAATAATGCATACATTCTGTTATATGCCATATCAACTCGCCAAAAGCCGTGGTGTAGGTAATACACCAACACAAAAGTCTATTTAGCTGAAACTATGGGCTGGCGTTCTCCATTTACAAAATCTAAAACAAAACAATCTAAAAGTGTTGTACAGGCTATTCTGGAACCTTTCATATATGGATGTTGTTACATTTTTAAAACGGTTTACGCTCAATGCATAACATGTTCCACTATAGCTTTTTTTTTCATTAAAATAAACTTTTTGAAAGTTACGTTATTAATATCGGATTAATATGTTACCAGGAACCGTACTTTGACCCTTTGAAGATTACTTTTTTAATTTGTAGTTTATTTCCCAGAACAGGGTAATCAAATCTGAAAAACTAACTGCATTTTATTATTAAATAAGCTTTTTGTAGATTACCTAGAATTGTTGAGAACATAAAAAGGAACCGTATTTTAACCTATTTTTAATTTGTACTTTATTTCCCAGAACAGTGTCAAAAATCTGTAAAAACTTTAAAAAAACCAGCTTTTAGTACTTGTTAATAAAAATAACTAAAAAGTTAAAAATAATTTAAACCTAAATAAAAAAAAGCGTGTTACATTTTGGCTATCTACCTACTCTTAGGCTATTTACCTACCTAGCCTTTTCTCATCTATGTTTGGATTCCCAGTCTAACCAGATGTATTTGAATATCAATATTTTAGATATACCGACTGCCACCTGACCTACTCAAACCTGTCCAAACTCCAAATGTCAACCTTAACCTCATTTTAACTCAGATACAGCAATTCTCTTCGTCTTTCAGCATTGAATATCGTACAGGCAACCGTATTTTAATTTTACTTGAACTACAACAGTCGCTGTTACTGGTACGACATAAAGGCGCTATCAATTTCTAATTGTAACTACAGGCGTACTGTTAAACGTACAGTCAGCCTCAAAACTAATTATTCAATCTTTGTTCTATTTTGAATCCACATAGATTCAAAATAGAACAAAGATTGAATTATTTATATATAGTATTATCTATATATATATATAGTACCCATTAAACATATTACACATTGGGTACATACATGCCCTTTTTTTTTTTTTTGTGGATGGGAAATCATCAAATGACTCCTCCCGCTCTGGGTGGAGCAGAAGGGAGTGTCAGACTCTTACTGACTAAAACCCACCCGTGTTCCTTCCTTAGCCCTTTACGTACCAGGGCAGCGGTAACCCTTTCGGACAATCCCGCTACCCCGGCAGGCTTCGGCCCTGTCGGGCCCCGTCAACTACGCTGACATCTCTTTGAGGCGCGCGTGGAACACATACACGCCGTCCGGCACGGGCCTGGTCCTGATCGGACGGAGAGCTACCCATTGCTCTCCGCCCGCAGGCCCGCGCCTACGGTGGCCGGGAGTCGTCACGCGGCTCCCGACGCCCGGAGCGTCTCCCTCGGCGGCTGAGGCGTGAGGATCTTTCCCTCGCCCATCCCGCCACCTCCTTCGCTAGCATGACTGCTTCGCAGAAGGAGGTGACCGCCTCCCACTCCCTCTCGCCCCGGACCATGGCTTGCACCAGGGCCGGGCGCGAGAGGTCGCCGCCGCTGCCGATCGCCTCTACGAGGACACGGCGGTGCTCTGCCCAAGCGGGGCAGACCTCCACCGTATGCTCCACCGTGTCCTCTGGGCGATCCTCGCAGTGGTGACACCCGGGCGTCTCCTCCCGCCTGATTATGTGCAGGAACCTCCCGAAACATCCGTGTCCGGAGAGGACCTGCGTCAGGCGGTAGGTGAGAGCGCCGTGACGCCTCTCTAGCCACTCCTCAAAGAGGGGTCTTACCGCCGCTATCGTGGCGTGCCCTTACATACATGCCCTTACCCAACTATCTTGGGGTCAGCTTCCAATATATCCGGATGCAGCTGAATTCCAATATTTGACATGGACCTCCACAACCCAGTTACTGGCTAATACGATACCCCTTGGTAAGACTAGTTGTCAGACTTTCGGGCTTCTGACGACCCGTAACGACGGTCAAAAGATCCAAGAATGACAGCTGCTCAACGGAGCTGGATCAACGGCTTAATGTGCTTTCCGAGGGGGTCTCGGTATGTAAAGATAGTCACCCATCCACCGATCGATTGCGGCAAGCGTAGCTTAACCTGATCGATCGACCCGTGCGGCTGTTATCACTTAGCCACTTACTAGATACACATTGATAAAACTTGACGGAACATAAATTGTAGACAATCAAATGAAAAAAATGTATGTACATATAATACATTGACAAGAGTGTCAATGTATTATACATACATTTTTTTAAGGCTGACTGTACAGTGTACAGTCACGTCCAAAGCCACCGCTAGTTTAATATTAAATGATTAGGTACTGAGCTGGCTGGTTTCGCCATAAAAACTACGACACTTACTATCAAAACACTAATAAAAGAGAACAAAGTACAATTGTACTGACTGCGACATTGCCATAGGTTGTTTACTGAATTATCGCGGTTATGGTTCGCGTGGTAAGTAGGGATAGTAAGGGAATTTTGTAGTTAGTTGTTTTAGTATTTGAAAGATAAGACTGCCTATCGTTGTTGTGGAAATAAGTCAAAAAGTTTCTCTATCTTTACTGAACTTCAAATAAACTTGTATGGATTTTGATGAGCACTAGCAATAACAAGGAAAGAGCTACTCGTAGAAAAAGATCAATGCTGGTTAAACAGGTGTGTTAATCGAACCTGGTATGGAACGTGGTATGGTTTATCGAATGTGGTATACACAAAATTACTAATAACCATAAAATATAGCAAAACGTAATTGTTTTCATAAAGTTTTTGATAGACAAGATCCATTTGTAGTTTTTTTTCGATTAACCTATACTTTCCCAAAGACCTCCCCCAAATCCTTCCAGGAACTCTTTTCCCGCACCACCTCGAACCAGCCCTCGCGGTACTCGTTCAGTCCATCTAGTTTAAAGATTATCCGCGGAAAAAACCACAATGGGCGATAACTTAATTGTGGCGTTCTCAAGAAACAAGCTAGCAATTATACCCTCCACTCTTAATCAATAACTGCATCAAAAAACTAACTACAATAACACTTAAAGTGTCCAGTTTCATCCGTAATTAGTACTTCCTCGTAATAATCGTTGTCTGTCGGCAGCCCATGCAATGTTGCTCCCTAATGAAAATGTTCTAAGTGCTTGTGTTTAATGTTTATTTACTTCCATTTTGTTTTTTACCTCCCCCGGTCTTATAGTCTCTTTAAAAGCGAACGACATTAAAGGGTAAGAAGTCAGGACTTGATTTCTTTTGAATTGTCCAGCTGAGTTGCAAAGGTCGTGCTAAATATGCGGGTTGTAATTTTATTTCAATTTTAATATTGTTACTGCTTATTTGTGACGAAAAACTTGAGTTTTGTTTCTATTTATGTTAAGCGATTACAGACTTAATAAGCAGAACTTGACATTGTGATTTGAAAGAATATTTTTGAAGCTAAACTCAAACGTTTTTGTTCAACTGCCCATGTACTAGATAATCATTATTGGCATTGGTTGCGTACGGATAATCGAGGAGGATCGGACGCTAAGAGCCAAGACAAAAAAACAGGTATTATTTGACAAACTCAAACTCAAAATAGAACCCACAGTACATAAGCAAGTCCCACAAAAACGTTGACCCTCTATTCAAAGAACAAAATCAAACACATTTTATACATCAATACAATTGTAACGAATAACGCGCAAACTCCCAAGGACCTCTAGATTTGTTTTCATAGGAACGCTTTGACGAATGCCAGAGTCAACCAGCCGAAACAAAATTTAGATCTGTTTATTACGAGACAAAGAGATTCAAACTCTCTCTTAGTGTAATTCAGACAGTAAAATGTACTTCAGTATTCTAGTCCTCTTCATGTAAGGAGTTGTTAGTGTATTTCTCTTGTTTGTTATTGATAAATGCATCAGTTGTAACGTTTATGTTGTATTTTCAATGAGCTTTATTATCTTCTTTATCGTTCTGAGGAGCTTTTGTATCGCTTTCTATGTTGGGTTTATTTGATTAACGGTTGGTTGTTCCTACTCTTGTAAGGACCTTTCTAGAATTTTTGTTTTTCATCCGTCTTGGGTGGCTTTCATCAGACCTAGTAGGTACCTCAATATTATAATTAAAACCAACTTTTTCCTTGCAGTCGTATCAAAAGACTTCAAGATCTAACCTAACCCCAGGAGGGCTACTTCAAAACCCACACAAGTGACGTTAAAAGGGTTCTCGCTTCCGCCATACCTACGTCATAGTGTCAATTTGGTGGAGGATGCGAAAGCGGTGACGTTTTTTCAGATTGACAGCTACACCCGAATCTAAATCTTGCCCACCGATGCCTTGATATATGAGTTGATATGACAAATCAGACGGTTTATGACACAGAAAATAAAGGTAAGGCTTTGGGGAAATTTCACAGATTATTGTGGTTCTATTTTTATATGTTACCTTGTTTGTGTTGGGTACCTACCTACATTTTGTGGATTTGGATTTATGTACTTTGTCCCTTTGAAAGTGCAAATCTCTTTCGGCACCTCAGCAAGGCCAGGCCTTCTGAATAAATCAATTCCAAAAACAATAAACAATAGCACATTCCATGTTCCTGTCTAGTTTTCTGATATCTTCCCTTATTCACCTGTCAACAGCAACGAGAATTGATAGACCCTCAATTCCGAGACCGCACGTCCCGATCACATTATTATTACATCCGGATTATTGCAGGGATTTTCCTTAATAATCAAAGATGTATTGCGTCAACAGTAAATCAAACCCTCAAAATGTATGACGCCAAGAATTTGGTTACACGGGTACCTCAGTAAATTGTAAGGATCCTTATTGACATGCATTACGGTGCGCCCCTGCCCTATCGACATTCAGCGCGACACGCCGCTTCCACGCCAAATATTTATAGCCTACAGCAATTAGATTTTTACAGCTTTTTACTTAGTAGAACGAACTTTTCACAAAGATACATTATCTAATTCCATCGCCGCGGATAACAGTTAAGTAGGTTTTATTACTTGGACGTTGATGAAAGTACGCCTTTATTGATTTTAAGGACGGCATTTGAAAGTATTTAAAGCTTCGTGTTGGGTCATAAAAAGTTTTAGGTTCGGTAGTTAATAGACGTAATTTTTAAAAAGCGAGACTGAGGAAAGTGTGTACGCTGAACGCCAAAGTATTAAATAACCGAACAGATATTTCCCTGTAATGAATATTTTGATACTTTGAGGGTTTTTATTGAAAATTTCAACGAAAATCAAGTAAACGATGATAAGGATTTAGCTGTAGGTAATGGAAGAGATAAAGTACACGAGGGAAGTATGGATGACTCAAACCATCGCATATCCCGAAAGATGAACGTACGTACGTCCCTAAGCCTCTGGATGTATAAAGATGGAGTTACATTTGAATAAAATTTTATTCGTAGAACTTACAAAGACCATAAAAACGTACATACGCGCCGCATTCGATTCGAAATCATATTATGACTTTTCAACATGTATGAATGCAACTCGGCTTCCTATTTCCCGTTCCTTTGCTATATTGAATCTTCCATGTAGTTTCTCCGTTTTCAATCTGGTACGTTCTGTAGCTTGATGTTACGAAATACAGCAGAGATGAGATGATATAAAACACATGTTGTGCCCAGTATGAGATCCCTTCACCATCCAATAATTCAAAAATGAGTTAAGCTCCACCATCATGGTATGGTTTATTGCAACTTATTTATTGGCAATTCCTTGATTTACGATCTTTTGTATTATGACGAGACGTATGAAATGAAGATTACGCCTTAACGTATTGCGAGACAGTTTTCTGTTGTAGTTTATCTTTGTAAGGATTGGATTTGAGCCATAATATATTTTTTGTTAGTCCGTTCTCCACCAGACTATGTATATTCTTCCTATCGTCATTTCTACTGTCTTGGTCCTTATGCACGGTAGCGTCAGTACTATCATTCTCCAACTCCTGTTTCTCTTTTCTAATCGATGCATTAAAAGTCATAATATCATCATATCACAAGTCACTAGCATCTACCAAAACCTTGTCCAAAGTTTTTGATTTCTGAATAACCACATTTATATCTTCATAGACCTTATCAAAAATCTTCTAGAAACTTCAAAGCCATTATGACAAGAATTTAGCGAGTCTGCTCTCGTAGTGGTCTCGTCGTGGGTAATTCCATTAATCTCTAACATTAGCATCGAGGGCAGGTCGCCATTTGATCTGACACGAAACCAAGCTTATATACTTAGAATACTTCATATTAATGCCTCTAATGAAATATATTTTCTCTGCGGTTTCACTGAGGATAACGGCGAATATTATAAGGATCTTTTGTGGTTTATATTATTACCCTTATAAAGAAAATGTTATTTGATGTCTATAACTGACTATAGGGATGTGACTGAAGGGTTTAATGGGACATTGCAGTAAGCGGCGACCTTTTAAATACCTACATCAGATAATAT
This sequence comes from Apamea epomidion, assembly GCA_947507525.1. Taxonomy (NCBI): domain Eukaryota; kingdom Metazoa; phylum Arthropoda; class Insecta; order Lepidoptera; family Noctuidae; genus Apamea; species Apamea epomidion. Next base: position 7,542,640 of record OX382234.1, read on the forward strand.
TATTTGTTAGGGAAGCGAAGGAACATTAACTCTTTGCATTTACATTCCAGTTTGATAAATTTTGCCACAATGTAGAATGTAAGATGACTGATTTTATATCCCTTAGATTTTTATAGTCATAGCTAACTTTGTCTGTATCTCCTACATATTACCATATTTTAATGTACTGATTTTATTCGCAAAGCAGCCAGCAATACATGTAGGAAGGATTATTATTATTGCTCAAAGAACGGTAGTCCCAGTAGAATTTTAGTTCGAATAAACACAGACAATTGATACCCACAGTTAGACAAAGTTGCCCCTCCCCCTTTTCCGCTTCGTCTGCATTTTATAAGAGCTAAGCTTTTGTATTTAGTATCTACGTTTTGTAGATATTTTGTTTTCTCGCAGAAATCCTCATGTATTCTAATGTTCCACATTCACACGATTGATTCTTGCACTATCCGATACAGTGTGCTTCCTCAGCCGATCGTGAATCTCCCTTATAGTCACGACACCTCCATTTATACCCAAATTCAGGCGAACCCACCCGAACACCCGAATAATCCACCGAGGGCCGTTCTACTCTCTCGTTTGTTGAAACGCCAAATCGCAGCGCATTATTCTAATTCGCTTTCAGGATAGCTTTCGAAGAAGCTATTTATTTGCGTCGTGAGCTCAATCCATGCCCGATTTCTGGCCACGCACTTTGAATTACGCGTATTTAAAACAATATTCCTACAGACGAGTCCTTATAAAGTAACTGAAAGTAAAATTTGTAACAATAAAACAGTTTTATAGGCCTCTCGTATTGATAAACGACTCAAGTTAGTTGCAAATGAAATCGCGTCTACTTCCCAGGTCTCAACACCGATAGCACTTATAATAAATTACAGGACTGAAAGGAAATAACTTTTCTTATATATCATGATATAATGTCGGAGCACATGTGGCAATCTTTATTCCACAGAAGTGCCGCAGAAGTGAAAGATATTTCAGATATAAAAACACGTGCCCGATGCTAATAAAGTTGGGCAATATCGGAAAGGTATTTTGTATGAACGGTTTCCCAGGGAGGCCAGAAAAAAGGGACATAAAACGAGAAGAAACGAAAGTGGAAATATGGGCAAGTCATATTTTATTTACTGCATACAATCGAACCTTTATCACGGTTTGTATCGAGTTAGAGTGTTGGTTGTGGGCTCCTACGTTTAGGGGGATTGTCGGCCCGGGCGCTGTTGCGTTATCTGCTTGTTTATATTTTACAGCTGTCAATGGAACACATTCCTGCTATCTGGGGAAAAGTTTGGCGAGACATGTTTGACGTCGGATTGTGATAGCCGTGCTCTGTCACCGCGTGTCACACCATTGTGTTTCATAGGCGTTACTTTTGCGACTCAGGAATAAATTATAACTTTGTTGTACAATGTTAGTCGCTCGGAAGATTTTGTAGATGTACCTACCAAAGTATTTGCCTGATTTAGTAGGTATTAGTGATTTTACTAGAGGGAATGCAAACAGGATTCAGAATTTAAGTTTGAAATCGTGTAGCACGGTGTTCTCATAACGATTCATCTACTGAAACAATGCAGCTACATTTGAAACAAAGTTATCAAACAGATTTATATATGTAAAATGCACTATCCTGAAAGCAATTTAAAATTCGCTTTTCAAATCAAGCAATAACAAATTCTAACGTATTCGTTGTATTGTTCTGGAAATGGTAAGCTTATTTCAACATCGCTCATATTATATCACTGAATGCTTACACTCACTCGCTTTTATTTGATGCTTGCATAACATACCAATTTAGGCAGCCTCAGCTGAACGAAATTGCACATCCTATTGTACCAAACGTGGAACAGAATAAAATTAGAGCGCAACGAAAACATGTTTGCATTGGAAATATTACTCCATCAGCCCTAACCGGCCGCCCACAACGGAGACAATATTCTGTCGGCCTCTCCACGTCCTTTTCATATTTGCAACACTAAAACAAACGCCGAATGCATAAAATTTACGTGAGCGAGCGCAACGGCGACGCACGGGTTAAAAATAAACCTGAGAACACGTCGGGCGGAAATAGTAAATAAACCTCACGCAGGCCCAATTAAAGACACCCAAGTGTTCTATCGGTGAGGCTCAATAATTGGATTCGAAGGAAAGGAATTTTAGCGAAAAAAATGTTCGACAATTTGTCAGTCAGCTAGGCGGGGGGATCTGGGCGACATGATCGTGCTTCATCATCGTTTTTTCGTCAAAGTGCCTGCCCCTGCCCCGCGGACCCCCGCGCTAGGGAATTCTTATTACTTTGGATACATTCCGTGTATACTAAAATCAACTTTCCTTGAAAGAACTTTAATTCTCTCAGTTCTGAATAGCGGAAATCGAGTAGCTTTATTACTTTGCGCACGCTTGCTTTTGTTTTTTTTTACGATATCTAAAATGTGACGTTACGACATTATACCGCAAGTGAGGAATGTGTTGTGATGGCTCAACCCGACGATAAGATTTAAGGGACACACATTCTTTTGCCGTGATAAAAACATACTAAGGATTGTACCTATTATATTACACAACCTACTTGACAAATAACGGCCGATTGTTTTTTCCAGCTTCAATTTAATACTAATACTCATTGCCAATGACAATACAAAATGTAAATTCCTTGAATTTGTACGTTTATTTAATAAAGTCAGAATGCAAATTCAAATTCAATTTTAATTCGATATAGCTTGACTGAGAAAATATCTGTAGTAATCTCATCTACATTATAGCAGTTTGCATAATTGTAGCCCAACAAAACTATCTTACGTTAACGCAAGTATATAAAACGTTAAAATAAATATGATGATAACTCATGCATTGATAGTGAAAAGCTTTGCAGTTTACCCGCTGCGGGGCGCATTGGCGCGCCGAACACCGCGCGTGAAAAATACCTTTTCATCTTGGGAATTCGTGCAGAGATGCCGAACTCTTATATTTATAAGGTGAAACGAGAAATAAACAAACCGAATGGATAGAAAAAAGGAGCGTACGGTGTCTCGCTCGCAACGGCTGTAGATCTCGCTGATTGTGAGAAATGCCGGGCCGCACCTTGAATTATTTGACACTTTGAATTGTCACCTACACCTCGTTCCGTTGTTATTTTTTGCTGTTTCCTCCCTACATCACCGGATAATGCGTAAGTGATAAAACAAACAGAAACTTGTTAACAATACACCAGTTACTTTAGTTTGCGTACGGAATGTTAACATTAACAATATAATTCAAACTTTGTTCCGAATGAACCCGGCGCGAAGATACTTGAGTAAACATTGTTCGTGTCGATCCCCGGCCGGTTTGAATTTAACTATTGAAAATAACCGTAGCTCGGTAGTGAAATAGGCGAACCTGGATTTTTATTACAAAGTTACGATTATTTCGTGTGTTAAACTTATTTCCGCGAGACTGAGCTGTCCGATAAGAAATTAAAATTGGCCGTGTGTCTAGGAAAAAACGTGCTGTCTGGTAGAATTTTATTTTATTTTATGTATAAAACAGAAGTGCCGTGACCAAGATGCGTATCAAAGGATCTCATCCGAGTGAAATATTACCTTTCACGTGCAATTTCTTCCGGGAAGTGTCGGCGCGTCTAGTCCAATCAACATGGCCGTCCGCCTAATTATGTTTACCGTGGCCCGCTGCCTCTGTGCGCGACGTGGATTCATTCCATCCCCTCTAAATGTTTATAGGAACTGATTATGTCGCAGTACGCACAGTGTGACAACATTTAGGCCAATTCCACGGCATTTACATAACGCGTGCCTATTTGAGTGGAATATGTATGAACATGAAGACAAACAAACAAAATACAGGGATTTATTAACACAGCTGAATCTGGTTTCGAATTAGATTTGATTTAATTTAGATTATTTCTTCGTCTGCGAATACAAATGCCACAATGTGATCTCCATCGCAAAACTGATCTTTTCGTAGCATTTTTCCTCAAACCCGTCATAAAATAAATGAATTACCATACCTAATTGTCCCTCGGAACGGGAATGAAAAAACGAAGAGCCCCTCCACAGACTCCGGACGGATTTCTACGAGGCAATCAAAATTTAGGAATAATTTACAAGCTTGATCCACATGCAAAGCCGTTTTTTATAGGAAAAGTTGATGTGAGAACAAAGAATTATATACGGCACGAAGACAAGGGGATTGCCAAATTAAAATACTTTAATTAACGTCAGTTGGGAAGATATAAGAGGCGTAATTGAGCCAAACCAGCATTTAGTTAAGTTTGGTCCGCTGAGTGAATGTTCACATACGCGCGGAGCGAGCTTTTTCGTTTGTAAAGAAGCTTTGAATAAGACGACGACTGTCTGCTGCGAGTTTATTCGAATGCTTGCACTGATTTTCTTATTTTAAACACAATCTTATTATTATGTCGAGATAAGTGAAACGTACCAAGTCGGATAGAATAATCGATGTTACACTCACATAACGTATTCATGTATTTGTATTGTGTACAGAGTAATGCTAATTGTACACACAGGATATTAAATATTAATTTTCCATGAATGCATGAAACGTTATTGTGTATTAGATATAGATTTGAATACATTAATAGGCATTGATGTATGATGACTGCGCTTTCACCAATCTAAACATGAGTTTATGGAGCTGCTAAAAAAATTATAGCAACAAAACCCGTAGCGGCGAATCTCATAGGCTGTAGCACAATGGCGTAGCATTGAAACCAAAAGGAAACCCCTCTGGCCTTTAGGCTAAGTCTACATGCTTTGGAAAACCGAGCTTACTTCCAGTGTTCTAAAGCGAGCCTCGTTTAAACATCGAAGGTAGTCGAGCAAAACGTTCCATAGAACTCGTCTAGGTCTAGTATGTATACCTACCTGAATTTCTAACTTGTCCTATAGCACATTAGAACAAGTTCCGCCACCGATAGTACAAGTTAAATTGCTACATATGGCATACACGGCAATCTCCTACAAGAGTTGGTTTGTTATATAACTCAAGTAATTCCCTACGAATGCCGACTGTGTTATACAGATTGCGTATCTCCCATAATCATAATAATTATTGTTAGTACGCTCAGGATATTAATATTAATTTCGCGTGAACGCATGACACTAACTCAAAATTAGATACGACTGTAGTTGAGGGCAAGCGTTATTACTGTGTGGGATTGTGGTATTGAATTAATTTGAAGGTCTCTTGCTTCAGTCAACTTGCCTATCGCAGCCCACTGCTGGACATAAGCCTCAACCAGGCTGCGTCATAACACTACATATGTCCTCCGCCTTCCGCATCCAGTCTATCCCAGCCGCCATTTCTCTTTCTCTATTTCTTTCTTTATGTTACTTGATGAATATAAAAGAGATTATCGAAATTTGACGAAAATGTTTCGATACCCACATAGTACAATTCTTCTACCCACACTTTAATCTTCTGATAAGACTTTTGGCTTTGTAGGTAAACAGGTTTTTTTATGTAAAGATCCACCTTTGATTTGTTAATATTTTATAAATAACGATTTTGTTGTGTTTTTTTCCGATATTTCGCAGACGGAGTCTTGGGCGTAGCTAGTTATAGAATAACCAATTTAACATTTAATACTCTAATTTGACTTATTAACCTTTCCATAATGATCTAAATTATTGCACAAATTTACCTGGATTTAAATGTAGATATAAATTATAAATGCGTCCATTATAACTATATGCAAAATCACTTCCCCTCACATTATAGAATCGATTATAGGCCTCATTAAGTAGCACAATTTGTATCGTTTTATACTAAACCGCAAACGCACGATATTGCTGATTAAACGGAATATCTGAAAACGAGATATAAATTGATCGATTTTAATATTCTATCATAGATATTATCCAGAAAAGACCATCGGGTGACAATGATGAGGAATGTAGGAGGTAGGGCAGGATCTTTCTGTATGCTATGATCAGAGGGGTAATTCTCGTAATTTTAACAACGATCACAGTCTGATCTCAGTCTCAATCTGTCAAAAATACTTCTAATTTCAGTACATTTTGACATTTGTTTGTCGCCGAGATGAGACTGCGACTAGATTTTGAACGTTTTAAATTACGAGAATTGGCCTTCAGGCTATTGACTACTTTTTAGGGGTTTCATTAAGACCCACTATATTATACACCACTACTGATACTATACATACTGGAGCCCGTGGCTAAATAATAATAGCCGCACTGGTCGATCGATCAGGTTAAGCTACTTTTTCCGCGGTTGGTCTGTGGATAAGTGACCATCTTTACATAACCAGACCTCTCCATGCCTCAGAAAGCACGTTAAACCGTTGGTCATTCGTGAATCTTTGACTGTTATTACGGGTAGTCAGAAGCCCGAAAGTCTGACAACCAGTCCTACCAAGGGGTATCGTATTATCCAGTAACTTTTTTATGGAGATCAGATAGGCTGTCGCTTCATGTTAAATACTGGTATTCAGCTGAATCCGGTTAGACTGGAAGTCCACCCCAATATAGTTGGGGAAAGGCTGAATTTATATTATACATGCTATACACCATTCCCTTACTAAGAAACAGAAGAAAGTCACCCACCAAAATTCTATACACTTAAAACCAAAAAAAGTAGTACACCTTTCCAATTAAAATCGAACACCTACACTAAACGAAAATTAATAACATCAGTAGGTAGGGAGAATCGTTTACCGTCGGGCCAGTAACTTCGCGTTTATTTTTATATTGCAAATGATCGGCTTATATCGGCCCATCAACTCGGACATTGTAACAGGATCAAGCAGTTGACGCGTGAATTGTATTTATAGCATTTCAATTGAGTTTATAAATGTATATTCCGTGTAGCAATGTAAAAACATTTTATGCATTCAAAAAGTATGGCGGCGTTGCGATTTTTGTATAAAATGTTGCTAGATTGGTGTTTTGTATGAATCTGCTTTTTCGTTAATTAAAATTCAGTTTTTCTTTTTGGAAGTGTGTCTGAATATCTGCTGTTTTGCTTACATTAATACTTCTTATGAGCGACAATGACCACACTAGGCAACGAAATTGCGGAATGCAATTTTCTTGAAACAAAAAAGGAACAAAGCTCAATAAAAATAAAGCCTCAAAGATCTAATAAAATAATGAGTCGTAAGTTCTCAACGAGACATCGAAAGGGACTATCGATTGGAGGTTTCTCATTATTTTTTTTCGGATTTACCCCTCTTTCGAGTAGAGAGTGCGACGTTGCCCGCGGCATCGACAATTACGAGTACAGCACTAGACGGCTAATACAAATCGCCTGCCCGGGGGTGCGTTTATCCGGAATAGGGTAACCATCTTAGGAAAACCGGGCTTTTTGAAGAAAATTGTGGTGTATGTGTTTTTAAATGCTCGGCCCTTTTTCCGTGCAAGGGTGTGTAATTGTGTTTGGATGTTAACGAACAAGAAAAGACAAGGAACGAAGGAAGAAAAATATAAAGGTTTGAATTATAAGCCGAAATAAATTGAGGGGAATCAGATTTACCTGGAGCATGGTTTGGCACAATGGAATGGTTTTATGTGTTAATCTAGCTTACAGATTTCAAGAGAAAATGCTCTTTGGGCTCCTAAATAGCATATGCCCAAACCGGATTTTAGTACCTAATTTGATAAATCTAGAATTTCCTGACAAATGGTAACCCTAATCCGAACCTCACCCTACACCTCATGCGGACAAAACTATTTCATCATACAAAAATAAACCTAACTGTCTTCATAATAGAACAGCATTTCATTTCAGTCTACAAACGTATCTTACGCCAGGATGATGTTGAATGATATTGTTTTTAAATTCATATGGATGTATAATTTTACGAAGTAGCTAGTACTTTCCTTTGATCGTCTAGACTGTAGAATATTGGTTTCTTGAAAGTATATTTCTAAGTTTTGTATAAGTAATCTGGTATTATTTCTTCTGAATTCTGGGAAAATATCAAAAGATTACTCATTTTGTAAATATATTTTTATCTATTAAGTTTTTCACAAAGTTACTTCTTTTCTGGCCGTACAAAAACTAGAATCAATACTATTACAGTATTAATGATCGATATACATATATTTCTTACCAATAAAACTTTTGAAATCGATTCGCCCAAACAAAGCAACCCTCGTTCCTTCATATACCTAAATCTGAAGTCGCTATTCACCCTTACGATACAAAAACTGTACAAATAAACGTTTAGAAACTCCTCGAGGAATAATTCCGTGGTTCTATAAAGGAGAGTGGGGGTAATTAGTTCCCTATTAGAATAATATATTGGTACTGAAGGGGCGTTTTGTTCCGATTCAAACAAAAAGAGAAACCTCTCAATACGGAGTCAGAAAGTGTTCGTAATTTTGTACAAACCTCATGTTTTTTTTGTAGTAGTCTCTTTGCTTCGGAGTTTTAAGTTTCGATGCGTTTTTCTTGGCTAGGTTTGTTTTTTGAAGTGAAAACTTCTTTAGCGGCGTTGTGCACTTTTTTGTGATGGGTAAAAAATTTTAAGCTCGCGTCAGGACACGTGACCTGATCGAAAAATCGTGAGACGGAACTCGCGTCAGGGCACGTGACCTGATCGAAAATTCGTAAGACGGAGGGAGAGTAGACCGCATTCCAAAATATCAAAAATGCACAACGTTATAACTTTTCACTAAAGTTTTCACTTCTCCCGGCACTCATTTATTTGCAATCACAAGTAGGGAAGGGTATTTATAAAGCCCTTTTAAATGTCATATTTTGAAATGAAAGGGTTCAACGTAATATTTTTAGCATTGTTCAAAGTTTGACAGTAAAATCCCAGTAAATTTTATTCTGTATGAATGTCAGTTATTGAAATATGCACAACATTTAATTTCAGGACAAATGTATATAATTTAATACTGACACACGATTGAAAATTATTATTGTATTAACTGCGTTCACGTTTTCCCTCTTATATTGAGTCAAGGGAGGATATCCTCCGGCTATAGATTGGCAATCTGTCAGTGTAACTCTCTATCACTCAGACTCCGATCAATCTTCAGTGTAATTCCAATCGCTTGATAATTCTGCACGATGTTAACAATTGAGATGTCAGAATTAAGGAGAGCGGATACATTTTATTATCGTTAAACAGATTTATTTTAATGAAATATACTTTTTTGGACACCAAAACGTAAATTACATATGATTCAGTGGAATATATGGGCATATTGACGGTCTTTAAACGGATAGAAATGTCTTATCAATCAATAACAAAATATGTAAGTTTTTGTCTATTGTCATTATTAAATTTTGTAATGGTGTGTTCTTATTTTGGTGAATCAAATTATTCATTCATTTAAATAACGGATGTTCTTAGTGTGCCTAAAGTTAAACTACCCTCGTAGCAATAAAATTTGTTACATTACTATAAAAGGCCGCAGTTTTAAAAATATTTCTCGAAACATAATACTTCTGTAAAAATAGCGTGAGCAATAAATTGAAATCGTATAATTATTGTGACGTAATTGATTCCGTCCCGCGTTTAAAACAAACTAGTGCCCTTAGAAGTAGTTTTAATAGCAAGTGTAGGAGTAAGGCCTCAATTAGGTAGCCATTACCGTAATACACAGCTATTGTACAAGTATTGAAAAAACATTTCTTTTTTATTCCATTTATTTGATGTGAACGGAACTATAAAAGTCAAATCCGTGACTTGCTTTTACAAGTATTTAGTGAAAATAACTACACAATATTTACAAGATTTTCTGCTTTATTTCAATATTGTTCAGGTAAGTAACTAAAACTGTATCGAGGAAGATTTTACAGCTATATGCCGAAAATATTACAAGAAATAAGAGAGCGAATGATTGAAACGCAATTCAAAATTGACATCAAATTTGCATGTCGCAACGCAAGTGTCGCCGGTGGTCTGCGCTAGCAGCCTTCGATCAACCGTCAGCGCATAACCAAATTAGAGCAATTTAAGTCAGGAAATTGGAAATGCTATCGGGGCGCCCGATGCGCTTGCAACAGGAACGCCACTACCGCACTGGCATTTCAGACATCCACCGTTTCGGCGGCCACGGCTAATGTCGGAACAATGCACGAATCTGGACAGACAGATCCGAGCGGCCCCGAAGATAAACGACAACCGTGGAGCGTTGTAACAACTGATTGATATACGGCCTCCGATGATATCGTAGGTAACTATCGTGTACTGAATTCCTGACCCGCCTCGGTTACAGTTCGAGTACTGTTGACATTAAACGATGTTTAGATAGTGAACGAGCGTTAAAGTTGACTACCTATCGCTTTTCGACTGTTTGCTTTGGTCAAATACACTCGATACATCCCCTGAATTTTGCAATAACTAAGGGGTTTATGTCCTACGATAACACTTTCTGTAAATAAAAATAAGTCTTATATCCGTGTTATAAGTACTCTTTTCAAGTGTGCAGCGAGTCCACTCACATCGTTTTTTCGTTGCTGACTCACTTACATTTTCTCGTTCCGATATTTATTTTCATAAGAGAATTTCTCTCCTTAATATTAAAATCGAATTAACCATCAAAGAAACTAAGTCGAATCAAAACTGTTAGAAAGCAGTCGCACAAAGTCGTTCTCCCGAACATATGCAGAGCAAGTCTGTTCGCAATTCCCGCCACCAGTCGCAGTCAAGACTCGAAGAGAACATGTCGATAGCCGATACAAAGTTAAGAGCGTATGTTGAGATAATAACAAGTAATCGTGCAAGTTGGATCGCAAGACTTGCGTACTAGTTATCGGCGGAGCGACGGTCAGACTTTGGTCTCGCTCGACGGCTAAAACAATAGCGAATCAAGCATGCAACGGAACTTCCTCAAAGACACCCTCTTGTGCGTGCGACACTTAGCGAACGCGCTCACAACTTTATATTGGTTGGGAAACTTGAGCGTTGCCTCGAGCAGTTAAGCCCTTCATTCACCAGTACAAGGCGATAAATTAGGAGAAAGCACTGCATTTTGATTAAATCTCTAACACAGCCACATAGAAATCATACTCACGTTCACCTTCTAAATTCTGATTACAGTATTTTAATCATTTCTTATCGCCTTACTTAATATTACAACGTGGGAATAATTTGACGTGAATTCCCCCAAATATAACGAAACAATTACGTCTGCGGCTGAAAACATAATCGGTTATTTTTCTCGCGTTACCAAATCTAAAAATAATATTCACCGAGAAAAAGCATTTTTACTTAAACATTCCGGCCGAAATTGTTGTGAATAAAGTTGTCCGCTTAACATTAAATATAAGATCGCTTTAGCGAGGCAGATATACAGATAAAGACGGCATACATTTTCATGAGAAGAGAAAAAAAAAATATAAGCAATCCGTGGTGGAATTGTGACGGGCCAGTGTGCGTTTTCTGTCGACTGGGGGCAGAGATTGGCAGACAGGGGTTGCGGATGGGGATGCAGAAGAGCCTAAGCGACAGCCGGCCTGCGAGGGAAAGGGCACTCTCACACCAGACGATGGAGTCAACATTGCGGGCGCAGACCCTCCCAGATAACTCTTAATCGGTGCTGGCTTCACCGATTACACCGGTCGTTCGGCTAATTAATTTTTAAGTCGGCATCGCGGGCGCCAGCTTCGACTTTCAAGTGAATTTGACTACGATTTACATATTATAGGAGTTCTGTTTTCTTCCTGTTTTGCCTCCCACGCTGGAAGTAATGGAAAGGCCTTGTATGAGTCAGTGACTTGTCGTTCCATGGAAGTCGTAAAAAATATTGAGGAAAAGGGTTTGTATATGTTGAAAGCTTTGAAGCAATGACCTGTCAATACGTCTCTACACGTCAAATTACTACTGGGAAATGTGGTTTCAGGAACTGTCTTGTCTTGTAATCGTTTTACTAGTTACACAAAATTCTGTATTGTCTGTGGTCACTTAGTAGTTATACTTGGACATTCTTTTATACTGTCATTCTCTTTCATCAATCATTCAATTTACCAAAGTGCATGGCTAGCATTGGAAGTAACAATTTTAAGTCCTACTTCAAAATTAAACTTTTTGACAAAGTTAAATTTAGTTAAACGACATGTAAGTAAATCAGGTTGTACCTATCTACTTAATCCTAATACCGTTACGAATAGATACCATGTCAATTATGGTTAAACGTTGACCATGATTGACGGATTGTAACGCTAATGGTCAACCTCGTGACACTTTTAATTGACATGTCTTTAGTAGGTTATATTTAACTAACTAACTACTCGATCTACTGTTACAATAAAATACTGATCTAGCTAAAGCCATCATGTACCTGGTGCGTACAATCTCTGAAGTTTTCTTAGAAGTATTTTTTAATTTTTAAGAAGTACCTACTCCCTCTCACCGAGAGGAGGCCTGTATCCCAGCAGTGGGAACTTTATGGGCTGATTTTGTAATGTAAGAAGTATTCTTATTAATATATCTTTTGCTATTTAGTTATATAAAAGAATGTGGCTTACATCTACTTCAGTTCATATGCTATCAATTGTGTTACTGACTCAAGCATATTATCTTAATCAACACACCGACAAGTACGTAGTTACCCAAAAAACTTTTGGTAATGTATCACTTAATATTCGTACTCAGCAAGATAACTCAAGAACAACGTGAGCGCTTCATACACAACTGGATTTGGCAAATTACCTTCACATTAAAACAGTTTCAGAGAATGTATGTCCGGAAGTAATTTCCAGTACGTGTTTGTTTTAGCTTAAGCGTTCTCGCGCCATAAAATTAACCCGCTGCAATCTGTTCCTTTTTTACTCGCCACATCTGTGCAGATTAAACTACCGAAGGCAAGTTATCTCCATAACTCTTTACTTTTGTCCCGACAGTCCCACTAAAAAGTTCCCCAATGAAAGAATGCTCTCACGGAGAAATCTCGCGAATGGATCGCCATTATGCATGCGATAGGCAAAGCTGTGTCGTGACGGACAAAATTTGCGAAGACCGTTCGCCCCATAAATCCGGCGGTTCCTAAATCCTTGAAAGGGCATCGTCGAGCAGCTTTCATCAGAAAATTCGCCATTATCTGAAGGAAATCGTTACCGGGGTTGAACCTCGCCCACCCTCGGCCCGACGGTCTTTCATTTACGGCGTTGCGTGCATGCGTCCCACGGCCTTTGCTTCAGGTAGGCGTAGTCATTGTGTTCGGTATTTAAGTGGTTCATTTGATATTCTGAGACAGTTTGTATTCGAAAAGCTCGCTAGTAGAGAGCCAGTATCGGGACATCGGAGTCACGGAGTACGCACACATCAGAACTGATGCGTAGTGCGTACCGTACGCCGGCAGCAGTCACAACACTTCACCGTGACTGCGATCGCACGTGATCGGGCGACTTCGTAAGATTCCGCTCGGCTCGCACGAACCACACGCACGCGTCGAGTTTGCGCAATGTTTATCCACAAATACACTAATGAAGGCACCTACAAAAGCGACTAGATTGTTAATTAAACTTGCTCAAAATGTGACACCCTTACGAAATGACGTCGGCCCGGGAGCACAGTGCACGGCTTCTATGTTATTGAATTAATTTGTAATCAGAATTCTCGGTGTGTGTTCTTGAATGTAATAATGGTATTTCGTAATTTACTTCCTTAGATACCTATGTATAAACATTTAGGCCTTTTAAATGGTTAGTATCCGAGGCCTTGTAACGAGAACTGGGCGGAAAAGTATAAGGAAAACCTCTCACGATAAGGCTAATATTCCAAATAATAATCAATTGAAGCATGTAAATATTCTACGATCTCGAGAAATACACAATTTTCGTAATGTAAAAGTAAGATCTTTTCAAAAGAACCTTGTACGTACATTGGATGTTGTAACAAAGTTATTTTTGTTAGCCACGTGTTCCAATTTGTTCTCATCAAAGTGAGATAGACCATCGCTCGGGAGTCTTCAGATTTATTGGTCTCGTCAGTTTTTCTTCGCATCTTGTATTTAATTAGAATAATTGCGGTTACACAATATTTCGTAGTCACAAAAAGTAATTCAAGAGACCCCATCATTAGGCCGCCGACCAAAAGGAATAACCATTCCCTTAATCATTATTCTTAAAGACTCTTCATTAAATTCCTTTTATCTCTCCCGGGATATTTCCTTCGCTCGGCATCAATCACATTCACTCCGAAAAACTCGTTGGCTTTATTCTAAACTCTCATAATAGGTAATGAAGGTCTTGATCGTCGCGGCCGCTGCCGGCTGGCTCGCTCCGATTACTTTGAGAGCTGGCACAATGACTCCCGGCTGTAGCCAATGTTGAATTCTGAAAAGTTCTTTAGTCCGCATCCATGCTAGATACGGGGCTAATTACGACGAAACTTTTGTAGATAGACACCTGCGCTGAGTCGCGGCCGCCAGACAAAGACCAAGTTATCGCAGACTTACAGGCACGAGCGCATCGCCACGCGAATATTAACTTTAGATAGTCACACAAAGTTCCCTTTTCCTGTGACACCATCCGAGAAACGAGACGATAGGTTGGTGCTAAGACGACAGTCTTATTCAATATCGACCTGAGACAATAACGGCACAAAGAAATTGTTTCCCTGATTTAAATCTCTGCTTTGTTATTTAGTATCCATTAAAACAAAATTAATTTAGTTGAAAGCTTCAATTTCACATAATGGCGTTCGTTCGGAATAAAAAGCAGTGTACATCTACAATTTAATCGCTTGGAACTAAGCCGCTATATTATGAATTTCCATCAAAACAAGTAAAGCGGGCACATAATCACAATAACACAGTTTGCAAGTTTGACCGACGCGCTAAATTTGAGGGTAACGTGTTTAATTATTATGTGCACGGAATGATTTAGCTGCGGGTAAAATTAGCGTGGTCTAATAACAAATGAGACATGACAGTGCAAATTCAGTACACTTTTCCAAAAAGTTTGGTGTAAATTAAATTTGGCGAGCGAAGTTGTCTCATCTTTGCGCGCGCGTCGCGGCCACGTTGCGTGGAATATGTCGGCTAAACGCTTCTATTCGTTCTGCTAATGGCCGCGCCACCGGAGCTCTGCCAGTACAGTCCTCAGCCGAAGTTAACGAGTAGATACAAGAGAAAGAGAGTACTCACCGGTCCGAATTGTTCGAAGTAATTCTTTACGTCTTCAAGCGTTGTTGGTGCCGATAGCCCTCCTACGAAAATCTTCTTTGTCCTGGTGACCATCTGCAACAAATAAAGAGAGTCAATACACATGAAGTCAAAACATATGATATCAATGAATCAACACGTAAACAAACAACGCTTATTTACAAATGGCGATTTTTTTTTATTAACGAGTTTCAATTTACAATGGATTCCGCTTTTTTGTAGTTATTTATTTGTATATAGGACCATTGGCTTATATGAATAGTAAACACAAAAGGGAGCATTGGTATGTGTCGGGATTCTGCATAATTTGTTCGGTTAGTTCATAACGGAAAAACAATTGGAAGCAAAGTGAAGGCAACGCACAGCGGGCGAGCGAAATGTTCAAATAATTACTGTTAATATATTATGCAATCCTCCCGCGAAGGTTACTCGGGGATATTTCTGAAGAACGCATAATACATAATGGCTATGTGGGATAATCGCACAGACCGACAATGTTGGACCGTGTTCAGACTTGTTCACTGAAATTCGTTTGTTTAGCTGAGTCTGGGAATAATTCCTTTGCAGCATCTCACAGATTTGCTTATGACTACAGCCTGTTATTAAACGCAGATCCAGTGCATAAAGCGCGATAAAAACGATGGCTGAATATATGTAGCTAATTTATTTATTCAATGCATATTTTAACAATCAAAGCGTAGACGTTTAAAAGGGGATTTTATAACAATGTCAATATCGTTGCACGGCTCGAACTCAAAGGCAAGGTACGTATTTTCTTCTTGAATATTATTTTATGCGCGGTAATAACCGAGGAAAAAATGCACTCCGCGTCAAGTTAACAATGGTCGTCGAGATTTTTACGGGGTTTCCTATCGGTAACGAGGCTGCTAGCTGTGCTCGATACTATAATTATGATGCCACGACAAAGTCAGCAGATGTTGCGTGATCATGAAAGGGACCGAGCCTCAGTAGGTACCTATTTACGTATCATATGAACGGTACAGTTAACGGCAAAAGTCAAACAATTAACCCCCAGTGAGCTGTTGTGCTGGCGTTTTTCAAACTCAGCGGTCGCTCGTGGAAATGTGGACCCAATTTCCACGTATTGTTACAGTTTACTCGTATAACCTGATAGAATTATGTCAGGTGGTAAAGTTGAGCCTTGAGAATTAAAATGTTTATAGCCCACAGGTAATATCATAAGCAAAATTTTGTGCGACAATAAATTTATTTTACATGGCCAAAAAAATGTCAGCGGTTGTGAAGAATAGAATCTCATATTAGCTCAGTGGGTTTTAAATAAAATAAAATAATAATATCATCATATAACAATACATAAAATCCCTTAAACCTTTGAGGCACTAGAAACGAGAAATATTATTACGTCTCGGAAAGGAATCCCTATTACTATGAGTGGCGAAAGATAATAGCGCTGTGGAAATTGAATAAAACAAGATTCGGTAACGTCTAATGTAACTAATGTAAGTGAGTAAGAGGGCCGGAGTTCTGGGACGATCCCAAACGAAATCACACTCAAATGTACGTAAATGATGAATAAGTGGCATGGCGGGGGAGAAGCGCGGCGGGGCGGGGGTGGTCTACGTGTCCAAGTGGCGCTCCCCGCACCCCGCGCCCTTCCTTCTGCCTTTTCCCTGTAAATCTCAAGTGTGACAACGCTTCCCTGCCTCCCCCCGTCATGTTGTCTCACCGAATCAACGCGTTTTTCTACTGTTTAAATTTTTTTCATGGTACGTAGGAACTGCTGCTGAAGTAACGCTACGAAACATGGAATATTTTTTAGTTACAAGGGTTTTTTATTAACCCTGCTTAAAACCAAGGGCAGGAAATTCGTTATCATGACATATTTTATGGTAAAACAGTGAAATTAGAGATGTCTTTAAGTAATACCAATGCAATTCCCTCTTTTCAAAATTGTAAGCTTTTGTTATATTCACATTCAAATAAAACCAATCATAGTCGATACTTCGAAAATCGATTCAATTCGAGTATATAAAAATACTATGAATTCGTAAGGTAAACATTTGGGCGGTAGCCGTCAAAACAAACAGCATCTTCATTGGATGGTTCAATGCCCTCGGAATAAGAGAAATAAACTTTCGAAATTGCAGTAACCAACACTGTTTTATGATTACGACCATATCCGTACAGAAATAACTAACATGTAACCTAACCTCTGCGTTACTTGACATACTTTATTAAATTCTGTGTTATTAAACAATCAAGGACATTGTTGCGTTTATATAAAACTCCATTCTAGTACAACTTTTGTGTTGTTCAAATAAAACATATTTCATAATTACAACATTTTTGCACTGAAATACGGATCGTATGCATATTCCTACATATTAATTTCTAAGGGGAATTCTTTGAAAATTGTTTCCAACAAAAATATTTTGATTAAACCCTGAGCACCGTAAGTTACCTTTATATCATTATTATGTTGCTATAGTTACTACCGTAACCCCAATGAAACCAATGAACGTATAAAATTTTAGGGGAATATTTTCCGTGTTCAATATAAATGATATACTGCGAAGAGGCTATAAAAAGAAGGTGCAAACGGATCATGATCATACTTTTTTTATTTATGTACACTACGGGCAGTCTGATCGATAACCGCAATGCCCGGGTAATGTTCATACTGATCATCCAACCCTTTTGACCGTAAAATACGAAATTTGATAGATTTATATTCAATACTAAGACACGCGATATGAGGTTTTACCCATATACCTACGTCTAAGCAACGTATTTTAGTACCTACGTAGGTACGGGGTATGGGTAGCCAAATAACCAAAATGATCGAATAAAACTGATATCAACCGGTAATATATGTACAGAATTATATCATCATTATGTAATTTTGATTAAACTGATTAACAATAATTACGTTTTGAAATTTGAATATTATAATCACGGATTCATGCGACCAAAATACTCGGGGAGCGATAAATAAAAATTTGATTAAGCGGCATTTATAAATGGGATTGTAAAGGGTGGTCCTATGGGAGTGAGTGTCAGGCTTGCCGGCCGGCACGTCAGCCCCAACTGTTGGCAATTACCTTAAATGTGGACAACGCAGTTCACTCCATTGGGAAAATTATTATTCACCGCATATCCAGTTTTTAACTCGGGTCTCTAAATTGGTTCGCGCTACCTTTGATTGCTCGTATTAATTGTCACGGCTGACAATTGCGTGCAACCCTAAGTTTATTATGCATAATATTGGCCATTTTGGGTATTGTAATCATTCCATTTAATTTAAATAAATATTTTTCTGCTTTCATAGAAAAAACACATCTACGTAATTGAATATTTTCATGAAACAGATGAAAACATTTTTCACTAATCTTTATTACAAACTCATAAAAACAAATCGGCCCATTTAATGAACTGAAAATAAACGCAGTGAGCAATGAAAATATGATAAAGGTTTGTAAAAACAGAATTAGTTTATTTCGAATTCAACTATAGCCACAGAGCGCGACTCAAAAATGTGGGTACGTGCATCGTCCGCCAAACAACATTAGCGTCGTGCTCGTTAGGACGCGGCAGTAACCGGCTACGTCACAGTCATTTTGTTGTGAAAAATACAACAATTTAATTTAGACTAACTTGACCACGGGCGGCAAACACCGAACGGCCGCAGCACGACAAAAAGCTACACACACCAATTACGTCTGACGGCAGCACGGTACCGTCCCTTTAGCGACGTGCCATACTGCCGGGTTACGAGTTGCTCTAACTCAATTCATAATGTGCCACTGCCGCGGAAAACGCTGCGCACAAATTTTTACGTTCCCGGCAACAACGCTCTTGCAACACACCGAAATTGTCGCCACCGATATTTTCAGTATTAAACGCCATAAACTTTATCGGTCGAAAAATTAAAACGTCCGTACACGTGCATACATACATTTTTCACCCGTTTACACCGAAGGAAGTAAAATATAACAGTGTACAATGTTTTTATTCTGAACGTATTCCGTTTTGTAGCGCAACGTGACAGCGCCATGAAACTAAACGCATAAATGCATCCAACGTCAGTACTCCTACAATTCCTTCGAATAGTTATTTTTTATTGCTCTAAATCCACTCTGCGTCGCACACCTTTTTCGCTCTTTCTAAAAAAAGTATTACAGCCAGCGAAATCCAGTTGAAAATATTTTCTTTCAAGAGTCGTGTGCAACATGAGAGAGTGAATATACCACTTATTGCGGCAGAGGCAGTTGGGACAATATTAATCAATTTTTACACAGGGAATTTGGGGGGATCGTCGCTCAGGCGAGGGCACAAAGGTCGGCCGCCCACCCGACGCTGACGTTGCATTTCATTTTTGTTTGCCACAGCCTCTGGCCCGCTTGTCTGTTCTTTGTCTTCCTGAATAAATGCGTATTTTTGAAGCACCTATTTTTCATTATTACAACACCCACAGGATAGAATGTGACCTCTCCCTATCATTCATTCAATTTTTTGTTCACTTAACTTGCGTGCGTGCGTTTTTTGGAAAAAGCTCTAGTGAAAGTATTTTCGTGGAAACGAAAATTGATTTTCGTGTAACGTGTGGCATTCCACCGTGCGAATTCTTGTTGATACAAAATTCGAGCTATACGCATGAGCCCCTGGTATATACCATATGCAAAGTTTATCTTATACGTTGGCAACATTATAACTATATCTAAATATGTATCGGTGGCGTTCGCCTCGGCGCAGTGAGCATTTCGTATAGATAGGGGATGATCCCGTCTTCTCGTGTCGCACACCTTATCTACTTCACAGCTCATTAGGTCCCGCACGGGGCGCCTTCGAACAGATCTATGCCATTTGTAACAATACAGAGACCACACGGATGGCAAATGGTGATTCCAGGGCTTAGGGTGCCAGTCTCGTTAGTTCGGTGGGGAGGCGACACGACGTGAAATAAGTACGTAGTCGGTTGTGGCGTGCGACGTCAAGCGACGCAAGACACTAACCGCGTACGTTCTAAATGGGACACATTAACGAAACGTTATTGCTTCTCGGCTTCACCGACACTTGCACAGTATTAATCTCTATCTGGTACTGATGCTTGCTGTCTGTCGCTCTCCAGACTAGTTAATTCCGACAATAACAAGTCGCCGCCGCATCCACACAGCGGTATAGTGAAATTGAAATGATTCAGTGATGCTATTCAATTAACACCTGCACGTGCATCAGCTAGCATTGAAAATAAAATAACTATTTATTGGAAATGGAATAGAATAAACGAAATAATTCATATAACATTGGAATTTAATCAATCATAATAATGGAATTTTGCGAAGTAGACGTATGTACGTTTCCATTCAATAGCCGATAAAGCAAACACAAACAAGTAAATACGTAAAAAGCGAATACATGTAAATGAACAAACTTTTTAGAATTACATCGTGAGCTGAATAAATAACGCCTGATCGATGCGTTGATAAGCCCATGAAAAATTTAAAGAGGATCCGCACAATGGTGGAAAGAAACGGATGGAGTAGGTATGAAGAGGTTTGGGATATTGCTTCTTTCAGTTTTTTACGTCCTATTACTCGTACGCAGCCCTCGGCGCCCGAACAAAGGACCACTTCATTCTATAAAGTTAAATATATCTACGCAGTGGGCGGGCCCAGTCTTTAATGCTGTTTGATTGTTTATGACATTTTCTCGTTTCTATCGATAAAACATTGAACAGTACTATTCAAATAACTGTTATAGCCATCACAAAATCGACTGCTCCCACTTTATACTTCAGAAATGCTCGCACGAGAGTTCTGGAAACAATAGCAGCATTTAGGAGCCTAAAAAGTGAACCGGCTCAGTGCACTTGTCATCGAAAGCCATTCGGAACACATCAGAACGGCACATATGTAAGGGTGGTTGGGGTAGAGTGTGTGCGTACTTTCTTTTATGTAGCAGTACCCGGTAGTGGATGAAAGCGAGATGTCGGGACGCCAAGGCCTTGCCGCTAACTCCCCTTTCTTGCTAAATGCAAAAACTATGCCTATACCAACCCTAGGCTATTGTAAGATTGACTGACGTTGCTTTCTTTCAAGTATGCAGACGTGATGTAAGTGTACAAGATGGATGTGTCGTTCAAATTCTCATACCATTTTAAATATTCAAGATCGAATATTTGTATATCGTCAGCAGTTCAATAAAATTTGAATTTTGCGTGACTGAAATACAATTTATCCGAAAGATAAAGATAAAAGTTCAAGTATTATGGATTGTTTCGGGAAAAACATGTAATAAACAGGCCGTTTCAAATGAGTTGTATCACTGAAGATAACGCAAATGAACTTTTCCGAGTAAATCATAATGTAAAGATTCCTCTCCCTATTAAAAGTGAAGGATACAAGATACTTAGAATTTTTTCTTTTTGCTACGCATAATCAAATAAAACTTGATTTTATGTTTCGAGTCAAATTATAAGCCGAGGGGAGGGTGAAATAAAAAGTGAATAATGAATGTCGGGGCCGAATCCCGGACCGCGCGACCGTAGCAATTATTTTGTTTCGAGTACCATCAACATGGTTCATTCTTTCAAATTTTCATACATTAAGCAAATGTCGAGAATGCGTAATAAGGACCTAAATGTTGTAAGCCGTCGCGGGGCTGCCAAGAGCATTCATTAAAACACCGGGGGACTGGACAATCGGACATTCTTTTAACATGAACTTTACATTCGTATTTATTATTACTTTTACTCAATGGGGACACTGTTTGTAAATAAACAATAAATGTCGCGGTAAAAAGATGTTATTTTCTAGAGAATTTTGTACTTACACGTTTTGAAACATGCAGCAAGTGTCCCGCATTCGTGTTATCTGTCTGCGTTTTCTTGCAACAATATTTGGTACATATCGTTTATTGTACAAATCTTATTAAGAAACCACTGCACATTATAAAACCTAGTATATTTTTCGTTTCTCTTAAAAGTTTTAAAGAAATTCATACATTTTCTTTTATTATTTTTCAGAATTTCCAACAAAGCTTATCTTCGATTAAAAAAGCATTTAATAAAATATGTAGATACACTCATAGTTATACAAACACAAGCAATGGGTACATGTTCGAATTGTTTACCACGTTAAGATTAAACACTTAACCTATTTGATGCGTACATAAAATTTAATTGATGTTACACTAAGTAATGTCTCGGGTAACACAACACTTTTCCTTCGACGACGTCGTGATACGAATACATTGTAAGTATCACTTAAATGTCCTTACGACGAACTACTTGACGTCACCAACCCTCCCTCAAACGAATGTATGGAGCGATTCGTAAGACTAAATAAATACAAACTACAGGAACGACTGTCGTCTATGACGTAGGCTGCTTACAAAACATGCAATCCTTGTGAATGATAGCCGACTGCCTGAACTCTATATATGCCGTATATTTTTCTCTATTCCTACAAAAAGGAAACGGCGTCCCCACAACAGTACATTGGAAAACAAACCGTGTTACATAAGTATAACAGTTGTATTTCGAGTGACACTTGTAGCGCGGTTGAGCGCTTTTCTACACATCGGTCGATACGATAGTGTTGACGAACAAAATAAGCTCCCCTCCGGGCGGGAGTGCGGTGTCAAGAGGCTATAGGATTAAACTTAAACTGGGTTTGCCCGCAGTTTAATTATACAAAAGGTATGTGTACTCTGCTACTCACGAAAGTGTTCTACTCCTCTCGCACACACGTTGGAAATTAGTTAAATTATATCCTTTACACACAGTTGAATGGCAAATAGAATTTAAAATTAGACGTCTGGAAAATGGTATCAAAGGACGACAGTAAATTATTCATTCCTTAGAAACACACACAAATACTTGACATGTTTATTATCGTCAGGCAGAAGGAATTCTCAATTTATATTGGTATCGTGCGATATTTTTTAATTCATACACGAATTCGGCAATGGCGCAATGCAGAATTAAACTTTGCACAAAATAATTACCTACATAATATATAGCTTATATGTACGGTGGCTGAATTAAATCTAGTTTGTACTCGCCAGAAACGTAGTAAATTGTGCGTTCCGTGGAAAACTTTTGCACTTTTATAGCAAGGGAGGACCAGAGTCGATAAATTTTAAGCGTCCTCTTCAAACGAGCTTGGTGAAATAGAAAACGTTATATTTCACGATTACGAGATCGTAATCTCCTTTGAAATTTAATAATGGATATCATATGAGATGAAAATTTTATTACCTTAATAGATGTGGGAATTATAGATAGGTAGCTATAGGACTTATCAGAACATTTGCTTGAATAAATCTGCATGTTTGCAAAAAGATATTCTGTGACATAGGGAAAAAGGAAATAAGTCATCCGACATTAACTTTCGGCGGGGGTATCTGTTTCTAGGAAAGAAATAAAGAAAATGAATCGGCGTCACTAATTGGCCGGCCTATGAGTCGGTGACGTGATGAATCTCGGACGAATGAATGAATGGCTCGGAAGCGATGTTCCCGCTCCCCATACGACAGATTCTCGCCCTCTCCCCCACCGTTGGGTGTGTTTGACGCATGATTTATTCTCCATGCCGGTGGTCCAGAATTTTGGAGTGCAACATACAAAACAATTCTAGGTAGATAAAAGATGAAAATATTTCACAGCGGACAGCAAAGGATGAATTTAATTTAGACGCAGTGTTGTGCGAATTGTAAAGTTAAATAGTTTTGATAATGAAGTGCACAGTTTTTAATGTAAAGCATATTTTGTACTTTTAACGCTCTACAGATAAAAAATACTTTGTAATTCTCTATAGCTTAAGTGAACACCAGCGGACAGAACGTAGTAGACAAATGTACCAAGTTTTATGAGTGGTAAGACATAAAACTAGCTAAATGTTCGTCTTGTACTCGTGGTGCTGACGACGCTTCCGTTTGTGACCAGCTGACACGCCGCAATATGGCCGACTTCCGTGCCACGCGACCACGAATAACGGCACGTCCCTAAAGGCTTCATGTTTGGGATCTTTGAATATTTTCCTGTGTATTGCGTTTTCGTTTCATTACTTTTACCATGTAGAACATCTAATCACAGAATTCGTTTAAAAAAGAACATTTACTCAGTCTCTAACGACAGCAGTAACTTGTGCCAAATTGAGGCTTAACTCAGCGTTGTAGTTAATTGTAATAACCTTCGAAGGATGGGGAGTTTGGAGCCGGGTGAGTGTGCGGCGGGCGAGGGGGTGAGGGGGGTGAGGGGGGCGAGAGGGCGAGCGTTGCGCAGGCGCATCGAGCGCGGCACTCGAGCACGCGCCACTACTCGAGCGCCCTCGAGCGGCCACTCGGCGCCCGCCGCGTCGAATTGAAAAGATACCTACGCCGACACCGCACTGAATATTCGCTCAACGTATCAAAACCGTAAAATGCAAATCTATGCACTGCGGTCGTCTAGAGTGCTCAGCGAACCCCGGCTCGCGTACCGCGTTTCATCAAATGCAATATGACTCAAATTATCATACACAAGTAGTTTGTCAACGGAATCACATTGTTGATAATGACTACGACTTTTTTTGACATTGTACTCCTTAAAAATATTCAGTTTACATTTTATAAAATTCACTAACTTGGAATAAATTCTGCATTTGCTGTTTGTACTCAATTGGAATTGCAAATCCTAATGCTAAAACATGGCAGCGCGCGTCTTTGTGTGTAGCAGTAGTTTTCCTCTAATTCGGCGAATGTATACAAAATCAAATTACAAGATCCATCTAGCTGCCCTAATAGTGTCCGGGACACGTTAATAGAAAACGCAAACGAATGTGGTGCGACATGAGATAGAAGCGCGAGGTCGCAGGACACGCCGCTCTGTTTAGGTAGACGTCACACAGACAAAGTTGCGCATACATATGTACGCCCCAATTTATAATGCGGACAAGCCACACTGAAATGGATTTACAGCTGCAAACCTGCTTGTCTTTGATGAGGGTCTATTTTAAGATGTGCGCCAAGCGCACCGACACATTCCAATATTTCCAGCCGATATATTATTATTACGTTCGAATCCGAATCGATGCCGTGTTATAAAATTTATTACGCACTCGTCTCCTCGCCGTTTCTTATTTGTAAACAGGCGCTTGAGTAACTCCTCGCGGGGCCCTCGATAATGTTTGATGTCTCGTTAAAAATAAAATCACCCGTCGATCGACACTAACAAATCCGTGACTAATTTGTCGACAGACATGTCGCGGGACAATCTAGAAATAATACGCTGACGTCCGGCGTAAGGTTATGATTAAAATTTTAATGAGATTAACTAAAACGAGGTGAGCTTTTCGTAGAGAAGTGTCAAAAGTTAATACACCTATATTTTTTTTAAGCCCGTAAAAATAGAGTGACATAAATTAAATTAATCTGGATAAAGTGGAGTGGTGCTGTTTAGAATTGGGCTTTAATTTCACGTAGTTAGAGGCTCGGGCCCGTAAAGCCAGTGAGCTAAATGCTTCGGTTCTAACGGTTTGTCGCAGATTTAGGTGGCATGTTTAAGTTTCGTGTAATCCGCTGTAGGTAAACTAAAGTCCGCAGTGTCTTTTAGGCACGCCTACTCAGTATGCAAGCGTTTTCCTGCACATCCGTTGTACGCGACCGCGGAAGGACTTCCGTACACAAAATACTATGTTTATGTTCAGTTCTTTTAGAATTCCTCGTCGCAGTTGACTCTTCGTGCCGACATGTTGCGACACTGAACACAAAATATACTTACATACTTCAAAATCTTCACAGAATTACTAAGTTAGGAGCTATTTAAGTTTTAGTTTATCTTGTACATTAAAATACATGTTGTTTCTGTCGCTGTACAAAGAATCATTTTTAAATCCCGCATATATATTACAATTAGAGATAAAGAATGTAAGAATATACACAAAGAGTTTTCTGGGATAAATCACCCTTACTGCTCCCCAACTGAATATTTATCCCGAAAGCGGTGTAGTGGAGAAGTGGCTTTATGAACGGATAGCGTAGTTCGAGATATTTGCCGCACTAATCTCCATTTTAAGAACGGTCGTACGATGCTCAAGCCTTGGATTATGGAACTTGCGTGACACTAATTAAGTCGGAATTAAGGGCGAGCCTATATCAAGAACCGCAGCGGGAGTTATAAATGAAAGGGTATTACGCGTGTTTACTATAACAACCAGCAATACGCTAGAACCGGCAAAAACGATTCATAACAAATACATTGTACGCCCACATCCCGAAACACTATAAATTACGAATCGCTCCAGCGAAACAGATCTCAAATTGCTGCTCAAATATTCATTCAAAACCACGATGTAATCTATCAATGTATCGGAGATAAAATCGAACTCGCAATCTGTTAAATATGTCGTCACTATTACTTTAATCCTTTCGAGGAAACGTAAGTTAACGCAAATCCTACTTAGTGTTAACTTTCACCAAAGTAGACAGTCGCTGATGGCTCTCAACATTGACGAGTTAAGATGAGTTTATTCAAACTTTTCTACTTATTAACTTGTGTATTAAGGGCTTATTTATGGAAGTTGTTTGGCTGTATAAAGTTAGTGTGGTGTATAGATAAGATTGGGCATCGGTTGAGCGTGGTATTGGGAGCGGTACCCGATGTAAGCTGCGCTTCAGACTTAATCCGCGCGGCGCGGCGGGCTAACGGCGGTGGTTAGGCCCACTACGTAATTCGTATAATTTGGAATGTAGGCCAAGTGCCAAGGGATCGGGCTGGTGTTCAGCAATGGTGATTGATATGACGCTATACTGAGCACCGTCTTGCCCCGCTGCGTCCTGTCAGCCGACTAGACAACCCGATGCATTTGTAATGGGATCGCCGTCTATGTTACTGTAGTTCTGTCGCCTCAATATTGTCAGGTGACTGGGTTCGCTCTTTGATCTTTGTTATTTGTGAGTCGCAGAATATTTAGTTTAACTAGCGATTATGATAATGAGGTGAAAGCTTTAGTATTTGTTCAAATACGCAATAATCATGAAAGTATGTGCAGTTATCAGTGTTATAATTAGTCACTTCATTTCATGAAAAGCAATCATAAAAATTACTAATCAAGATGCTTCCGATTACCCGTTTAAAAACCGATCAATCTACCAAAACCACTTATAGCTAAACAACCAATCTATCCATCCAAAAATAGAGTAATTACACCTCCAAACTGTGCTTCGAATTTCCGACCACACCGTGAAAATTTCGCAAGCACGTTCCGAAGCACACCACTTACAACGTTTCACTACTCCTGATACGTCGGGATGCAAATTTCAAATTCTGGTTTCCACTAGCGAGTTTTAAAGCGATCCATCTCCTTCATTCTATAGAAAATATAACGTGGGGTCTACAGCGATCGCTTCGAAGCGTACCCACGCTGTGCACAACGAGTAACTGAATTTCAAATACGCAAAATCCTGTGGTTGCTTCTAGCGCTCGCTCTTCAATTTATGCCATTAGTAGCCTTCCGCCCTCTGTAAAATATATAATGTGTGCGTGAAAATAATTTGAGACCAAAGGGTATGAGCTGATGAATTTGTTTACCGCAGGTTACAAAAGGTTTTCGTATATAATTTATTAGGATTTTGCAAATTCTGTTTTATTTTTGTTGTTCTTTTGCCGCTGTAATTATACAAGGGGCTTCCATTTAATTGGACTATGAAAAGTGCTGTTCAGGAAAATTATTTTTGTGCTAGCTTTTAAGTTGCTGCAATAAAATGTCCAAGAAACGTAATCCTAAACCTGGCCATGTCTCGGAAAGCTGCGGTAACAAAACAAACGTTCAACGAAATGATAGCAACAAAACCTCCGTCAGTTTTGTAAATTACAATAAACCTTAGAGGAGATCGTGGACAGAATTCGTGATGGCTGCTCGTGCGCGCGACAATAGGCTTAAGCCGGCGACCGGAGCTCGCTGCAGATGCGAGTCCAACCGACTATTAACACAACCATTTCGCCGATACAACTATTATAGCCCACGACATTATCGATCAATATATTTATTTCATCGTACAACACGTAACATGAGTGAATACAAAAACGATTCACTAAATAACAATGACATGTATTATCATAAAGTACAAAAGATCGTCCATGATTGTTACCGAATAGATCGGCCCACGATATCGGGCGCACCGTTCGAGAAGGACGACCTCGTTATTATTTGATAGGTCCCATGATGAAAATCCTCGTGGCACGCAACTTTCTTGGCGTTCACTCGTCAGTATAAAAACGACATTGTATGGCATTTCGTTGGCCTCGCCTACCCTGAACATGAATATGAATAGAACGCCTGGAACCCGCCAAAATGAGACAATATCCCGACAAGCGTTGAAGGATTGTCCTTCATCACGCACAAATTTGGGCTAAAAAGAAGACGAACGAGCGCAGCCGGCGCTCCGTAGAGTACTTGCTCCTCGGGGCGATCGTAATCGAGTACGTCAATAAAAATTGAATTTGTACCTTTTACCCGTAAACGACGCGAGGACACGCCGAAGATTTACCTATAACGCTATCCTATTTACAGACTGGGAAATTCTATTTGCTTAAAGGTCGAATGGAGGCAATATCGTGGACGTCGCGACGCTGCGGGCGGAGGATGCAATAAGCGGAGCGGCCAGCGGCGGAGCCGTCGCCAATTTAAAGAAAGCCCACTGAACCGAAAGACAAGCGCATTGGCGGCTCACGAACACAGCTACCCGCACCCGGCCCGCTCTCCAAGGCTCCTCATATAATTTTCAATCCAGCGAGCTTTAAAATCGATTGCTCTTTGTAAGTGCAAAACGAAACAAGGGGCGGGCAACTAACGTACACCTCCGCTAAATTAACGCTTTAATCCAACAATTTACACCGTAAAAGTTAAATTGAAAGCTGCATTAGTTTTTAAAATAAACAGTTAAACTCGCTAATTGTTAGGCTATATTTATATACGCTTCACTTAAACTTCACGACTCGTTAAAATCTGTTCGGTTTATAATGTTCCGTTTAAATGCGATAAAAGTGAATTAATTTAGTTTTCGTTACTATATCATGATCATTTATTGTCGTCCATACATTTATGACGCAGAAATTGAAGAACTGAAAGCAATGGTATCATGGAGTGCATACAACCTATTTTGTGTATGAACCGGTCTATTAATATCTATTTGACTCTGATTGGCCACTCTGTTTATCTGTCTGTCTCAATGTTTGCGTTAATTGCGAAAACCGCTGCGTGGACATTATTTTTGGTTTTCACTACGATTTTAAATATTTTCCAGTATTTTCAGCGATTTGATTCAACGGTTCCGCAGCCACTGGCTACACAAGGCAATATAATGAATCTTACCCCTATTCAGTAAATCGAACTATACCAATTAGCGATAGTGAACATTCAAGTCCAGAGTTAGCGAACGATAAAGTTGAATTACATTCAGAACTGTATCCAGCAAGACGAGATAGTTGCAATTATGATTTTACTAATGTAGGTACCATTCGGATTTCTATGTACCATTCCGATTTCTATGTACCATTCCGATTCCTCAGAATTTAAACCCCAATAGGTATTCAACGAAAGTTCGTACGTACATAAATTAAACCGCAACGTTTATGTATTAGGGTGGATAGTTGTATTGAGAGAGTCGGGTCGGCTAGTTTCATTGGTGCCTATAAACCTTTCATGCAAACTCCCAAATAGTATGAACAAGTGCGTAATGTACAGGCTTATCTGTCGCCTTAATACCTGTTTAATGAAAGGGTTTGATCGTAAATCTACATGGTTAAACTTAATACACCGTCCTATTGGGCTTTACCCCCGCCAACGTTTAGTAATTAATGTGCTACCATCATAGAGAAAGTTTTACAACTACGGGTATTGAAACTACATAAGTATGAAAGTTTCGAATCGAGCCAAGAGAGGTGTTTGCGTTTCACTTTAATTTGAGTTAAAATAAGTTAAACCGATTACTTGCAGGTATGTATATTTTAAATGTATGTTTAAATAAGTTGTGTGCTAGCTTCGTAGTTTAATTATTTCGTGGGTTTGTGTGAATATATTTTCATTAAGTCACTTATAAAAGAACTCTGTAAAGACCCTTATTGGTGTGCTGTTTTAAACTTTAATTAAAACCCGAAAATCTTCCTTGTTTTAATTTTCGTTTATTTATAATGATAGCATTAATAATGCTTGAATAATAAAGTGTTCATTACACAGAAAATGATTGCGAAAATGAGTTTCAAAAATTCCAAGAGTTATGTTGAAATATTAATCAAGCGGAAAATATTGAAAATGGCTCATTTCAATACGGTTACTCAGTCGCATTGTCCGTAGAAATGAATATTGCAATTACGTCGAAAAATTAAAAGATTATCGAGGCTGTTACTACGAGCATGGGAAGCTATGAATTAATAAGTGGGGAGGCCTGGCTTCCCACGGGAAGTGGTGGCCGCGCTATAATAATAAGGTTCAAAACAAACTACTAAGTAATTACAACAAGAACAACTACTATTATTCAGTCAAACAGCTGAAGGCAGTGTTGTTTTATATTCAACTGCGGTCAATTACAAGGTAAATATGAGCTCTTTAGTTAAACGACTTGTTGGTCTTGCATGTTAGCTTCTGATCTTTGAACGGGAATATTCAATGTTCAATTTTATTGATTGATCGTACGAGTATTACGTTACGTTATTGAGTTCCAGGAAAACGTAGCGTGTCCTTTGGTCAACACTAAGTAGGTACACAGAAAATTGACGTAATTTTGTAGAGGGTTGAATGCGAAAGCAATGAGTGAGGCAGAATTTCTGATATCCTCGCTTGCTTTAATATGAATGCAATCATGCGGAAAATACACGGTTTTTTTGTTTTTTTTTGGGTGGGAAATCATCAAATGACCTCTCTCGCTCTGGGCTGAGCGGAAGGGCGTGTTAGACTTTTACTGACTAAAACCCACCCGTGTTCCTTCAGTTGCCTGTGCCAGGGGCCACGGTATCTCTTTCGAACAACCCGCGGCCCTGGCAGGCATCGGCCCTAGCGGACCCCGTCAGTTCGTGCTGACATCTCTTTGAGGCGCGCGTGGAACACAACGCGCCGTCGACCCAGGCCTAGTCCTTACCGGGCGCCGAGCTGCCCATTGCTCGCCGCCCGCAAGCCCGCGCCTACGGTGGCCGAGAGTCGGTTGCTGACTCCCGACGTCCAGGGCAACTCCATGGTTCAATCATGGAAATTAATAATACATATTTGAAAGAAATTCCGTTTCAGTCGGTTTTCTCAATCTTTTAAGTACTTTTAAATTGAAACAGACAAGCGGAACAGTCATAATGTGGATTAGTCTAAATGACTTAGAAATTTTCTTTAGAAGTATTAGCAAGATAGAAACTGTGATTTAAAAAAATAGAGTATTTGTTTAGTGTGTAAATTAAACGCGTAGCTGCCTACCATGGTTATTAATTTTCCTTTCCTAGAAGTACTGGCTATGACGAACAGGAAATAACTTAGTGACGCTATTTTTACGCAGTTCCACGTCAAACTTTTCCCTGCGTCAATTTACTCGTAAAGAACTTGTAACAGCGTTGCAAACCTTGATGGTTTGCACCGCTGTTACAAGTTCAATATATGGCATACAACCTTGTTACAGCGTTGTTTTCTACGAAACTGCCAAAATTTGAAGGATTCGTATACAATGGAAGCCAACTACCTACGCTAAAAAGTTAGCAGGTGAAGTTTGAAGCAAAATTTGGTGGAATACATTTTAAGAATTTTTAATGGGTTCACTTTAAGTTTTTTGAAGTTTACACCTGTTTAATCGGAACTAGACATATTTGTAAGACATCCACTTTGAATTTTTCACATTTGGACTAAACTCAACGACTTGATTCAAAAAGATTCTAATGTTAATATCTTGATCAGCACGACATAATTATGATCCACTTAATACATTCTTTGATGTTTCCGAAAATAATTTCAAGATCTAGAGAATATCTAATATTTAAAGACTAATATCTGAATTTTTTCTCCTCTTTTTGATCTTCGGTTTTCGTAAACAGTATGAAAACTATTAACATTTCTAATTCATAAATGTGTTAACTGCGATGACCGTTAACATCAAAGTATGGTCTGGTAGTTTATAATAAAGTGATCGATTATGTTTTGTTCACTTCGATATATTTGGCTTACGTTTCAAGATTGAAAGGTACTTTCAGGGAACGTTGAACTTTGGTTACGGGTAGTGATTTTTTATTTAAGTGTAGTGCGTGTTACAAGTTTTTTAATAGATATGTGTTGCTTTGTCTTCTATTTTGTTTAAGTCTTTCTTTGAGTTCTGAAGTTTTTCTTTAATTTAATATTTTCCTTATATCTCATTCAAATATCTCCGTACACACATAGAAATTACAGAAATCAAAACAATCTCCCCATAGCAACTAGAACGAAGGAAATCAATACCA
Source organism: Apamea epomidion (assembly GCA_947507525.1). Taxonomy (NCBI): domain Eukaryota; kingdom Metazoa; phylum Arthropoda; class Insecta; order Lepidoptera; family Noctuidae; genus Apamea; species Apamea epomidion. The sequence goes on from OX382234.1 coordinate 7,575,166, forward strand.
AAACATATGATATATCATACATAACAAACAGATTTTAGTGGGTTAGCTGTGCGTAGACATCCAAGTTTCATCTATCTTCATCCCCTCTTCGATCATTAGACATGTTTGTTTCTGCCAAAGACAAGGTACACCATATTGCTGTTAACGTTCATTGAAGTTTCTTGATGGCTTTATACCTATAGTGAGACGTGAAACGGCGCGCATAAATGTTGATATTTTTGTTATCGTTTTAAGGAAATGTATGCAAGTTGTTGTTATGTGAGCCTACTAGCATTGCTGCACGCCATTTTATGTGAGCTTGGTAGTAATAAATTATATTAAAAAGTTTCTGTTGCCATTTGTACTAAGTTTACTTTTCAGATAAAATAAAATCAATTTGCAAAACTAGCCGATTGATATTTGCTACATTTCTAGCTGAAATCTTTGTCGATCGACACTTGCAAATGGCGTAAGAATTCAATCAGTTCATGATATAAGCATTTTATATCTCATATTATAAATTGGGACAGATAATTATAGAACTAAAAAGCAAATGCATTAATAGCGTCCGGTATTGGAAAGCATCTGAGAGCTGTTTATTTTTAGTCACAGTTACTCCGATATTATATATATTTTGAGTACTGACGTCATGAGTAATCAATCATCGTCAATTTCTTTGTTAAGCGCGTTTGGAAGAATAAGGTCAGTTTAAAAATTGATCTATTATTGCAATAAAAAGTGTTTAGTCGTCTGTTTTAGGGTCGCACGCGAAGTTTGTTTGTTTATATTCTACTTAGACTAACTATTGTAGTAGCAGCAGAAATATTGTGCAAAGAATTTATTATTTTATTTGGTTTTTATTTCCTTCCGTTCTAATACTTTTTTATATTCGGGATGTATCTACTTACTGTATTGAATTTGTAAATGTGAGAAAAAATTGGAACTTTAGCCCTAATTTTCGTTAAGTGACTTTCAGAAGTAGGGCTTGACAAAAAACAGAAGACGAGTCTGAAACTATATTTTTTTATTACAAGATGGAAAAATATATTTTGTCAGAAGGCGCTTTTTACAATTACCTACCTATCTACCTATTCATATTTGTAATAGAAAATAATATTTAATAGGCAACTGTTTTATCTATATCCGGTTCTTTGATTAGAACTTTAAAATGAGGGTGTGTTTTCTTTGAAAATTAAACCTATCAATGTATGACACCTGCGCGCGATAGACGTTTTCCCAGAAAACTTGATTGAACCTTCATAGGAAAAACTGTTGATGGCTTCGTGTTTCAAGTTTTGACGTTTTATCAGGAATAATAAGCAGTTAACTTAGTAAACTTTATTAACTACTACAAAGTGAATTTTAATGTCTTGTATTTACTCTATTTTCATATTGGCTGGAAATTTTCGTTTTTCTTTAAAGATTTCATTTAATATTTTCGTAAGTGGGTTAAACATGGGTGTAACATTGCTTGGTCTTTGCTCCGGCCTCGAACTAACACCGTATGTTCAAACAAAAAATCAATTTGCCTAAACAATTAGGTACTTACTAACTACCTACATTTCACTGTTACAATCTAAAATCAGATTTTTATAGTGAAACGCAACAATGAAATATAAGTTTCGTATCACAATACATTTTTTTCATGGGGCATCACGCAAAACATAAATTAGCTGTCATAATAATGCGAGGAAATGTAATTGTATCATCTACATAAACTGTTTTCATAGTACCACTCTAATGACGGAGTAAGATATACTCTACAAGGCCAGCAATGGACATATAAATATGCAGATGGTCACGTATTACTCATTACAGACAGTTAAAGAAATACATGACGTCATTCGGCCGTATGCATTATTATTGCTTTTGTTTTTCTCATAAAATATATATGCTGAGCTTCACGATACAGACTGCGAAGATGATACTTACAACTAAGACTTTATTTCGTATTGTAAAAAGTTTGTTTCGGAAGAAAAAATGTAAGTAAAGTAAAAAGTTGGTTTTCCATAACAAATGCTTAAAAAACATGCTTGGCGATCGTTAAAATATTTCGTCGAGACTTTATAACCTTCAAAACAACCCTCAAATAAAATCTAGGGTTGAAATTTGCGCCCGGCAGACGACAATAGGCTCGCCCCCTAACACATGGGACGAAATACCGTCTACGGCGCTGTTTGTGCCACTGCACACCCCTCCGGGCGCCATCGGAGGGATTGTATAGCTATACATCCTCGCAGCTACAGAAAAATGTACAGCTGTTTGTAGCTTTTTTCTCTAAGAAAAGATTACGACAGACAATTAGACCGTCTTACCAATCATTATAAGAGTTAATTGAGGATAAAGGGTTTATGTGCTTGTAGACGATGGGCTAGCAACCCGTAATTATGTTTGTACTATTACATCCTTTTAACCCATACATAACGGCTATAAGTGGCTTCAAACGGCTCCAAAGAAACTTGCAGTGTATCTATCTTTAACGAGAGATAAAGATAAACTGTATTCGTTTAAATCAGGAACAATTGGGTGAACTTGAGATCTTAAAGTGATGGTAAAGAGGTATTATAACAAATTTTAAGGGCGTTTAATAACGTGCTGTTACTGGGAAATCATTAATGACGGAATCGCGGTAAACAATGTAATTTGTATCTATGTATTTTGTGTAATGGAGGGGTTTAATTAGAGAGGCACTTAGGCTACACCAACGGATTTGTCATTTTTTTAAGGTGTGCTGTGAAAATAATTTATGTGAAACAATATACTGAGGAATAATGTATATTTAATAAGAACTTTATAAAAAAATACTGTTTTTATTTGGGCGCTGTACCTACTAGTATTTTTTGTATGGCTATCATAAGAATACGAAGTAATATTCAAAAATTTCCGCAGTTTAATATATCCTACTAAAAAACGGAAGTCAGAAAATTTGATATTATCTATATTTATTTTGTAATTGTTTACGTTGTTACTCAAAATGAAATAGTATATCGTTATAAATGTTGCTTTCCGCCTGCAAGTAGGCTGAAACTGAAACGTTTTCTACATTTTCAACTTCCTAACTGTTCGCGTATCAAGATGTATTACGCTTCAATTTCCTACTCACACCTTGTAGCGTTACGGGAAACCTTCCTTTTATGCTAAACTAGTGTGTTAAGTTCAAAATAAAACTAATGTGAAAATATGAAACGTTTTCTGTTTTTATGGGGTTGAAAAATATATTTTCTCATTACAATTCTTCATTTCATGGCCCATAAAATAAATTAGGGTACCTACGTACTCCATCGATATTAGCGCGATAAATTAATTAGAACATAGCACTTGTGTTCAAGACAAATTATGCCTAAATTAATAATCAGAACGGTAGGAATTTCATTATGAAACTAATCAACTGTCAGATACCTATTCACTTCGATACCAAAAATTTAATAGGATTTCCCGTTATTAGAAACAGTGCTGTCGTGAGCGTTTTCTGAAGAAAGTACTTAGAATTGAAATGAATAAATAGGTAATCTCTAAAATACAAATTTGCTTTACAAATAATATTTCTTAAACAATCTTTTTATCTTCAAATAAATTATTAAGATTGAAATTATAATTTAAAAATTAATGATTTTCATATTCTTGGACATACTTTTTTTTATTTTTATATCGGGTTGAATTATTTTGTCAGATTGAAATTTTGTTTTGGGAGCGTGGCGTGTCTGCAGATTTGGTAACCGTTGAATGGGGACGTAAACGAGTTAAAAGCGACGAAATCGCGACGCGGCTAACATTTTATAAGCGACAGTCAGTCAGCGAGGCTGGCGAGAACCCACGCACTCAAAGTCTACAGGTGTCACAAATGCAACTGCTGAATTTCATACACTTGTCAAATTTTACATGTCAAATGAATACAATTATTCATGAAAATATGCGTCTCAATTTTGTCTTACATTGAAATTTTATAAATAATTTCGAAATCAGTGATTGTTGCAACGTTATATTATTTTATGAGTATTATCATTTTATTGGAATGCTGCAGAATGCTTCTCGCGGAAAAATAGTTAACTGTAAAGAATGTTAATGATTACCAAACATTTTAACGATTTTGAGTAAAATGTATATATTTTCATAAATATCTCGCGAAGAAAGATAAAAATATCAGTTTAAATTTCTTATTATTCGAATTTGATCGATATTTCAACGGAACGGTTATGTTACCAACTACAAAACACATTATTTTCTATCGGCTTATTTTCAACAGAAAAAGTGAGTCATAAAAAATATTCCGGCCAAAATATAGCCTGCCAGATAAATCTGAGAAGTTTGCGAACTCTAAAACTTGAACAGATGGATGCAATACCGCGATTATTTTGTTTCGTGAGCCAAATGCGTGCCACGTTTATTTTTAGGCCATTTCTGCTTTAATTTCCGAGCATTAATAACTTTTAATATTTATTCTGACGGCACGATAATTTCCTACGCGCCATAACAAAACAATACAAATAGATCTACGAATTTAAGTTCTCTACAAAATTGCCCACCGACTAATTTAAGAAAAAAGTAGGTAAACTTGAACCATTCACAGCTAATATCACCGTTACATGCGATTTCACAATTTTATTTCTAGCTATTAGTGTAGCGACTCTTATCTTATCGCAATATTTAGGCATAAAAACAAAATATCGTGGTTGTTGTGAGTCAAACTGGATCCGTTTGCGCCAAACAAAATAGACGGGCGAAGATTTGTATTATGAGTGTCGGGATGAATATAACAGGTCGATTGATCTGTTTGTTGTTTTTAGTGAGGGTCGAGAGGAGGGAGCGACACGACGGCGCCGCCCAGCCGATAGGAACCACTTGCGGCTGGGGCAATGTGCATCCGACGCGGCTCGCACTCTTCAACTTTACCAAACTTTGTTCCCGAAATAAACTTTTTACAATGGAACACTGAAACCGGTCACTTCAGCACGGATGTCGGTACTAACCCTGAACGTTGTGCAGGTCGGTTCCGTCTCGAAAAAAGGCTGCGGGAGCACTGTCGCGTTGTGGATGGGAAGCACTGAGTTGAGCACTTTGGACATGTAACGTGGGAGCGGTGGAACACGCGAGATGTCGCGCGGCGCGGGCCGGCGTCGGCGCGAGAAAGGGCGCACGAGGAGCGGACGGACGCGGGCGACGAGCGACGAGCGACGGAGCCGCTGGGAGTGTGCCGGCGGCGCGCGGCCGTGCCGGGGGCAGGTTCGCGCACGCGTCGCCCGCCCAGCGCCCGCCCCCCGCATCGACCGACCACCCCCACCCCCGCCCACCACCCCCGACGCCCGACCGACTGTTTTTCTCTCCGACCGGGGGACGCACCTGATTTTTTCCGTGATATTTTTTCCTCCCTTCTCTCTTCGCGACGCGATCCGTTCGCTTTCATTACGGTTTCGAGTTTGATTTATCACCGCGGCGGCTCTGAAATATTCTTATGGAACTTGGTGTCGAACGCTCACCTACTAATTAGCATCGATTGATCGTAATAAATGGACGCTTATAAAATGCACTTTAGCCTTATTTAATATATATCGAAGCTTTGCGAATTATTCGCGAAGATATATGCACAAAACATTTTTCCTTATGAAAATTCATTTAATTTTACTCATTGAACATATTAAAAACTGAATCAGCTGTTTTTCACGGCTTTAGATATTGTGAAAATATAAACAGTTTTTTTTATTAACATCCAAAATTTTCAAATATTTATATATTTTTTTAAAATAAATAACACGAGACATAAAATATTTCAATAAACCGCACCCACTCCAATATTATTCAAGGGCAGTCAAGAAACTAAGTACGATCGTAGCCACCGAGCCTGGCGCGTAGCACGTGTCTACGGCGTAGCAAATCGGATGCAGGGTTCTACGGCGCGCCCAGCGATTAGTATTCGCAGACCACTCGTGTCCTGCATAACTTCAAGAACTTAACATATTTGGCCGCGATTCAAATTTAATGTTTTCATATTTGTGTCATAACTTTCAGTAAAGGGGAAAACAAAAATTACCCCTGCGAAGGAAGGGAGTTATTTGTAAACGGTTGACGTCTCGGCATTTTTATACAAAGTACGGCCACCCTTGTTCCATTTTGAAATTGTTTAGGCGGTCGGTATGCGATTTTGTTTTATAGTTTAGATGAGGAATACTATCCTGATTCGTGGGACGAGATTGTGGTAGTGTACATCCATCATATGTGTTGCAATAAAAGTTGTAAGACACTGACGAATGTAATATGGAGTAGAGAGTCGAGAAACATAAAACTTGGTCTTTGAAACATTGTATTATTTTACAATAACTTGGAGCACTTGAGCTATTCAGAACTCAGTATAAAGCAATATCTGGTACAAATATGTCACGTACAATGTGTTGTATTTGTTTGAAATCATTTATTATGACAACTACTAAGGAATGGAATTTGTTATTAGCTTTATTATTCTTACAACGTTATAATCTTGTGATCTTGTTTCTATGAAAACGTGTGACCATAATTATTTTGTTCTAATTTTGTCATTTTAGATGGTTTATTTCTCAGAAGCTGTTAGTACTAATATAGTACTTAATTTTAACAATGAATTAATTTGGCACTTGTAGGCTTAAATAATAATTTAGTAAGAATCGAAATTTTGAAGTAAAGATTAGATTTAAAAATTTATTTTACATATATTTACTACGTTTGTTAGTCTGTAATTCCACAAGAAAATAACACAAATGTTTTTTTTTTTTTTCACGACAGTAAATTTTATTATGAAACGATACTGCTGATTTTCCTAACCAAAAAAAAAACTGCTTAAACAGTTTTACGGCTTGCCTTCAAGTAATTCGAATTCATCACCTTTGCAACATTATTTGTCATGTTTTAAAGGAAAAACTGTTCATAACAAATATTCCTAAACTATGTACATTGAGAGCAGTCGTGGCCCAGTGGTAATGGCCTAAAACGGTGAAGGAAAACATCGTGAGGAAACCGGCATGTCCTAGAACCAGAAATACGAAAACATGTGACATCTACCAGCCCGCACTGGGCTCGCGTGGTACATTTTAGCCCATTCCCTCTAAAAGAGAGGAGGCCTGTGTCCCAGCAGTGGGAACATTATATGCTGATTATGTTATGCACATTTCACAGCCATTTTCTTTTCATGGAAATTAACTACATCATTTTAAGTTCTCACGAACGAGTGTCAACAAATTGGTAGCAATTTTCTATTTAACTATCGGGTCAACTCGACCGAAAACACACGTCAAAGCCGTAACGCGATGGCGTTCATTAAAAAATATGTTCCACAAACAGTTTTTACAATGTACAACATGCTTTTCAACGGTTGAAATTAAAAGTAATCGCCGGGCGAGCCACGGAAGCAGAGATATGAAAAATAATAGCCATGTCTACCTGGGCAGGATATGCGGGCCCGATTAAAGGTACATGGCTTAAATCTAAATGCCTCTACTTTTGTATTTTTTGGGGATGAATTTTCTCTTTTTTTAACAATGATCATCAGCCTCAGTGTTGTTCATGACTTAAACTGTTATTTTTGCGAGGTATTAAAATTGTATGGGTTGTTTTAAAACCGTTCCTTGCCACTTTCCTTAATTCTTTACTTTTAACATTGTGTTTCTGCTTGCTTTCTGTCATGATAACAACCAGCCAAGTACGAGTCAGAATCGTACACGAAGGGCATTTATAATAATGCAAAAATCACCAGGGTTTCGTTGGCACCCTTCGGGTACGGAACCCTAAAAATTATGTAAGTAATAACCACGATTTGCAAATAGATCAGTGTTCGCAGTAGATATGTAGTTATCAGTACTGATGAGGATTCTGACCATCACCCTAACATAATATATAATGCATATCACTAATATTCCTGTTAGCCCCTATAATTTATTGAATACGTTAAGTATATTTCTATTTACCCCTCGCATTTGGCTGAAAAAGCAGAATGGACAAAAGGGTGAATAATAAAATCTGACAAACAACAAATTTTGAAATGTTAGTTAGAGGAAATCCACGTTATGAAAGCTATATTATTTCGATGCAGGAAAAGTTAATGAGGTATCAGACTTTTGAACCCTTTGAAGTTCTCAGATCTTAGCTATATTGTTAGAAAAGCCCAACAAGGACCACGACAAGATCTAAAGGGTGGATTAAGAACTGTTTACCTTCAAAAAAACATCAAAATATTCGAAAAAAAAGGTATGCTAAACATTTCCGATGCATATCCAATATTCCATCGCCGAAATAATTTCTTGGTGGAGTATTATTTATTTATTTATACGGCGATTGCAATGGAGATATGAAAAATAAAAGCTTTCTCTACCTGAGATTGGGGTGGGACTGAAGGGTCCAATCACAGGTAAGACTTTAATCTTGCTGTGCTGGCTGTATGGTTATTAAAAGTATGTTTTAATATACGGAACCGTTACGCTTATGTGTCAATAAGTTTAGTTGGGGTTGACTACTTTACAGTATAGATAATAGTGGTGTGCCAAATTGTTTTACATTTTATAAAAATCATTTGTAAAAATCATCAATTTTCTATGGAAAACGCAGCTTCTAGGGGCTCAGATTTCATAGAAAGCTTACCTACATAAAATGCAATTTGTAAAGTCCTTTTTTTATTTTTTCCGAATGTAATATATATATATGTATCTGTTTGTTTAATTGTTTGTAGTAAACCAATTTGGAAAAAAATATAACCTCCAGTAATTCTTTTCACATTTATACTTTGACCAGCTGCGCCCCGCGGTTTCACCCACATAAATTTCGATCTCATGAGAATATCGGGATAAAAAATCCTATATGTTAATCCTGGTTATTAACCATCTGTGTGCCAAATTTCATCCAAATCCGTTCAGTAGTTTTTGCGTGAAAGAGTAACAAACGTCCATCCATCCATCCATACAAACTTTCAAATTTATGATATTAGTAGGATGATACAGTGACCCTGGAAAATAACAAACCTGAGCCTTGATTACTAAAAACATCAGGCAGCAATAAACACCAAAGTTCACATTCAATACCCTCAGATTGCACCACAAAATATCGACAGAAAATGTATAAAAAACAGCATCAAGTCGTATTACATCAGTAAAAGGCTCCTTTTGTCTGGTGGCGTGATTAATTGTATGGTGTGCACAGTGACAGCGACGCTGTGCATAGCGTGACAGTAGCACTGTCGCTCAGAAACACTGAATGATTAGCTGGGTTATTGTAGGATAGACATAGAGACTGTGTTTTTAATTGGATTATTTCTGATTGAGGCTGTATTTTTGTTTATAAATTAATGGATGTCATGCAAAGAATACAAACACGATACATGTAATTATGCGTTGGGGTAAGAGGATGTGTATGAAGGTAGGTTAGTGTGTTTGTCTGCAACCTCTAAAACTCTTTTAAAAAACAGCGCTTAGTCGTATTACATCCGCGAAAAGCGCCCACTAATTGTATAATTCGCATAGTGACAGTGTTGCTACTATGCATTGCGTGACAGTAGCACTGTCGGTCCGAAACACTCAATGATTATCTGGGTTATTGTGGGATAGACATAGAAACTGTGTTTATAATTGGATTATTTCTGATTCGGGCTGTGTTGTTGTTTATTAATTGATGAACCTATGTCACGCACACAAATAAGACGATTTACCTATGTTATTTTTAAGCGTTTAGGTAAGAGTTTGTATATGATGGTGTGATAGTGTTTGTCTGTAACCATTACCCTCTAAAATTCTGAAAAATACAGTGCTTAGTTGTGTCACATCAGTTCAAGTTACATACCTATTAATTGTAATGGTGTGCACAGTGACTGCGCTGCTGTGCATAGCGTGACAGTAGCACTGGTGCTCAGAAACACTGAATGATTAGCTGGGTTATTGTAGAATAGGTTTAGAATGGGTGTAGAAAAATAAATGTGAACCTTACTACCATAAAACAGTGTTTATCAGTTGTTTAGGCTAAACACCTTTTAAAAACCACATAATTTTATGGACTTTGATATAGCACTGACATTAGACACACGTTGAACCAGTGTTTAAGTTTTTGTAGTAAGACCCTTAATGTTTAATATTGTTTAATATTTATGTTCTGTAATTTGTATGGTGTACAATAAAGAGTATTCTATTCTATTCTATGTTTATAATTGGGCTATTTTATAAGTACGTACATTCTCGGCCATCTTTCTGTAAAATGTTTTTGACTGTAATGCACCCAATTTTAGTGATGAAGTTTTCGTGTTTAATTTAATATCCTTTTCCTACTATGATTATTATTTTAACATCAACACAGTGCACAATTCAACAGCTCTTCTGTGAATATTATGTGGCATTCGTCATTTGTTCATTAACTTAATTCACAGCCTGTTGTAATATTGAAGTAGCACTGTAATCATTGAAAATATCAAAGAAAATATTGTTTTGCCACTGTACTCTTATTAAATAAAATGTAGTTTTCCATCAGCTAAACCACTTCCCTTGTTTTATTTTCGTAATAGACGACAAAAACATCAGCAATATCACAAAACGTTACCATCGCATCACTAACAAAAATAAACCAGCAAATATCAGAATATTTCATTTTGAAAACTGATCTCGTAATACAGATACGGAAAGTTACACGTTTTTCAATATTATTTGCTTCTTATCTTGGAGCACCTATCTTGAAGTTGTTGCGAACTTAATATATTCCCAAGATACTTTCTCCGCTAAACATCTTCAAACTTTATATCGCTACACTTTGCTACATATTTTTGGTATCTCACAATTTAATAAACATATTTTCTAAAAAACATTGGAGGTGAAGTGTTTTCTGTTTAGGTGTAATTTATGGGAGGTGCTGAAAGTTTGGTAATATATTTTTGATATTATGACTTTATGAGTAATTACTTGAAATATTTTTGGAAAGGTCTATCTATTTATAGAACCTATTAGCAACCTTATGTGTACTCTTCCCACTGACAGCGATGCGGACAAAGTGTATGATGCCCAATGAGCTCTTCCCTTTTTTATATATAATTCATAATTCATTTATTTTTTTAAAAATTGTGCGTAATATTATTTAATATTAATATAATATATTACAGTTAGATTGTATATTGTATTTAAGATTTCTGAATAGGCATGTAAACAAAAGTATATAACTAATTAAAAAAAAAAAACATAAAACTACACAAGAAGTTTTCAGCAAACATGTCCATTTTAACAATGTCAGTTAGAAAGTAGACAAAAACGTTTTAAATTAACATAAAAAACTAACAGGATCGCTGTCCAAAATTCAAATCTGAGATGGAATGAAGTAATTTAACAAGAAATTAACTTGGCTTGTGAAAACTAATGCTCACACTTAAAACGTCTCCAATATCAGTAGCTATAACTAAACAGTAAAACAATTAAACTTAGCCCACCCACACAAGTTAAACTTGCACGGTAGAATGAGAGCATTCGTTAACAGTTAAATCAAATGCCTGGTTTGGAAGTGATACTAACTTAAGATGGCGAACGGCGGGACTTTCCTAAACGTCGAGTGCACCAGTTGGCCACAGTTAGTTTTGAAACGTAAAGATGCACAATTTGCTGCAGTCATCGTCAGTTAAAGTTAACCAGAAGTTTGTTTATATTATGGGGAATTATGATAGTAAACTAAGTATAGTACCAAATATATATAATATATATCATAAAACAAGCTGGGACAGACTGGACGTGGAAGGCGGAGGACAAGGTGTTGTGACGCAACATGGGAGAGGCCTATGTCCAGCAGTGGACTGAGAAAGGCTGAGCTGAAACAAGCTTTTGTTTCGTTTGTTACATATCCTTAGCACCTGACTGTATCCATAAAACCGGTCAAGTGCGTGTCGGGCCACGCGCAGTGTGGGGTTCCGTAGTTTTTATAACAGCCAAGTGCGGGTCGTATTCGCTGACTGATAGTTTCGTACCATGCTCTAACTAAAAGCCAAACATGACTACCTACCTAATTTGACTTCCTATACAAATCCTCACCTGATACGACAATTTTTCACGGAAAGTTTTAATTTTTTTTTTGAGATTTGGATAAGACTTGTCATAGCCGGTGTAGCAACTGTTGTTTTTTTTATACAACTTATTTAGGAATGAAACAATAGCGCAATAAAACTGACGCTTAGCGCCATCTATCGACATTTCTATGGAGTTGTTGGAAATTTTCGAGTCTAATACAATTGGTCGACTATTACTCGTAAACTTGTAAAGCCCACTTAACTGTGATAGTTTTCCTTTAAACTTCGTTATATATAGATACTACTGCCGTGACATTTGAATTTCTAACTACAACCGTTTAGTTGGTAGAGGGGGGGACACTTGACTCTAACGAAAATTGGTACTTTAAAGCTTGATAAGTCACGAACGGTTTACTTAATCAAAAAATGGTCTTGCCAAACCCCTAATATTTTTAAAAGACCTATCCAACGATGTCCCACACAATGGGAAAAACGAAAAAAAAAAAGATCATCCCCACTTTAGATGTAGGGGAGGTACCCTAAATAATTATTATTTCAAAATTTTATTTTACCACTTTTTTGGCGTCATTAACATGTATACTCGTGCCAAATTACAACTTTTCAGTACCAATAGTTTTTGAGCTAAACCGCGGACAGCCAGACGGACAGACGACATGGCGAAACTATAAGAGTTCCTTATTGTTGACTACGAAACCCTAAAAAAGAACATAACTAATAAGAACAAACTAATATGAATAATTTATACAACTCTACAACATTTGTTTTCATTAGATTTTATTAATCTCCAACTAAAATAAAAATAAAGCCTTTTACCGTCTTTTTTCTGAAAGACAAAAGTGGTTTTATTTTCTATTTCTGAATTTAAACTCACCATTAAACATAAACCAAAATTCAAATTCACACAAATCATACTACCCTTACAAAACCATAAACTCCCATACTCAATCCCTAGGGTTGTCACTGACCTTTGTGAGTCTACCAGCAAAACGGTCTGTGTGCCGTCCAGTTAAATACGTAAGAGGATGCGCCACCCCTAATTGGATCACAATCGCACTGACGTAAGGCACGCTTCGCCGCCAGTCTATAGGGACCGGTAAGAATCGACGTCTCCTTCGGGCTTCCATGTCATGCTTGGATAGTTTTGAGTGAGCACCCCTAATCAGTGCTGAAAAGTTTACCGAACGGTAAGCGTGCGTGAATACATTCTGATTTGTTGGTACTGAAGTACGTATGGTGCGTAATTGTTGGGACTTCGATTGTTGCTGGAGGGCAACCGTCTTTTTTACTTTAACTAAAATCAAAATTGACGTAATAAAAACACTGCTATCTACCTATTTATTGAAACCCATGAAAACAATAGTCTATTAGTATTTCATCTCATAATTATAGCCGGTATAATTGTGTAGCTGTGCGAAATAGCCAGTGACCCATGACATTTCAATTATTGCAAATTTACTAATTTACTGCAACCGAAATAATTAATCGAATAAAACTCTACTAAAAAGCAGCAACAAGCAAGAATAATTAAGATCGCAAATAAATCTTAAGCCAGTTGATCGACGCGACTTCAAATCCGAAATAACAACAATTAAACAAAGGGGAACAAAGTTAAATCGGAATGATTGCGCGACGATTGCGCGCCGATCGAACAAAACAGATAAAACTCTCATCAAATACAATCAGTGGTTGCCTGGACAGAGCTTAAAACTAGGCCTCTGGATCCCGCCATTTCCTCGGAGCGAATTTCATTACCACTAGCTTGTCCGGTAATCCCAAGCGGACAAGTGCCTTAATCTACCCGCTTTCGGTTCGATTCCGACTCTTAAACGCGCCACTTGCTACATTTTTACGTATAATCCATTTTTAATTGCCTTCTCACTGTGCCATTATTATATTTTCAAAGAGAAATTAATTACGGAGATAAGTTTTGAAGGCCGTCAATGCGACAATAGATTGTATCGGTGTTAATTTAGTAAAGAAAGCCGAGTTTAGAGAACAGTGGTGTCATTGACTGACGTAAATCTTGGATTAAGATTTTATATTAGCAAAATGATCCGACATTGTTTGACGACGAGATATAAATCTTTGTTTGATGTTTAATTGTTATTAAATGCAGATAAAACCAATTATTTAGACGCTTTTGAAATTGATAATTGATGGGTACACTGATGATAATCTCTACCTAATTATTATGTACATTTCAGTCTCACGGATAAGCTACTATTAAACTAATTTGAATTCATAACAAAGCTTATGAAACGTAACAATGCTTAAGAAGTTATCGAAGATTTCAAATGGAATTCTCATGAATACTGCTTGATGACAATCCGATAGCTTTTAAATGTTCAAACAGAACATTTGGAGCGCAAACACAGTTATAATAAAACGTGACGCGAGATCGACTCGCATCTCTGTCTGTCCCAGCAAATGGGCGCGGATAAATCGAAGACTGCAGTTACGATTAGTCGATGATTAATGCTCGCACTGCGACGCCATCTGCTGAATTAATTGCTTCATTTCCTCTCGACGGCACCAAATGGAATTTTGTATTTCGATTCGTAAAACGTTCGACGTTTTTGTCCGCCCGGTACACTTGTTCAGGTGTGTTATGGACTCTGTGATTTATTATTACTTCACGCCCAAACGAGAGATTTTTGACACATTTTATTTTCAGTTCTGTGAAGTGCCCGTTCTATACGAGTTTTTGGAAATACCAATTAGTTTTACTTACAAATACCTACCTACACAAAAGGTGCCACACAGTGGAACGGAATTTAGCGTCTTAAGAACGAGTTGTAGACCTTTGTGCGATTCGAAAGTTTGCACAAAAGGGGGCCCCGCATGATTTGTGAATGCGTGTAATTTTTCAAACGTCATATTTTTTGCAACAGTTCCACCGACCTGCGGAGTAAACTTTGCTATTGTAGAGGAACGACTTTTTTGAATGTTTTCGTCTTTCCCTAGCGCTTTGTTATAGAAAGTTAGATAGTGTTGGTCGCGGGAGCACCAGTGGCATCCGTTTTCGCTTAATAAATTTCTATGTTCAATAAGGATTCGGGTTGGAAGTTCTGCTATGACAATGTTACTTGATGTCAAATGGGTTCTGGAGATTGTACGAGTTTGTGGTCGAGCTGTGAGAGTGCAAATATTGGATTTTTCAGTTCTGAGACGTGATGAACTAAACGGCGATCGTATGAGTGAGTAATGGACAGGTGAAATTGCTCGCAGCCTTTCTGTTAGGTGATCCTTTGTCGGATTGGTTTGCGCGTAGCCGTGGAGGCTGTCATGTGTGCCCGCGGCCATCAGTTGATAGCTGTGGAGGCTGTCATGTGTGCCCGCGGCTATCGGTTGATAGCTGTCGGCGCATCTCGCTCAGATTGACAGGCTTTTCAGACCGAGCTAAATAGAATTTTACAGCGCTGTATTGTTGTATTGTCAGATATCGCCCTTTTGGTAAAAACTGAAGTTCCGTTAGATGCATCTATTGTATTGTTGTACAGGGGAAGTTATCAAACAAAATGGTGGACGGTATTGCAATACTAGTGCATATAAATTACATGCAGAACATGAATGACTGAAAACAGTTTTTAATGTTGATTAAAACCAAATGATTGTTTACATACGTGTAATCAAGGTAAATACAACGTCTTGTTTTGTACGTGAAAGGTGATCCATTCCTACAAATAGCGCAGGTACAAAACACAAGTAACAAGAGAACAGAAGGCACAAATCCCCTGGTTTTATCAAAGTGCGTCTAGTTCAAACAAATGAAGTAGTTTCCGTGGAAACTCGTCAATTCCCAGACAAAGACGCTCTTCGTTTGACATCATTAATATCCAAGGAACACGAATGGCACCGGGTGAGAGGACTGCTTTCACGGCTCGCGACGATGCACTCATATTTCCGGATTTCATTCCCTCCCAAGCGCACTATATTACACATAGCAAATCCAAATGTCATCATAACGTAACCCTGCCGGTGTTCCCTGTAGATTGTATTAAACAAAGGGGAATTAAATAGCAGACAGTGCGGTGTACCGAGCCGCGACCAACGCGGGCACGAACCACTTTATTCCACCTTCTGTACCGAATGCGCCCGTTGTACTTACGTCACGCATTCCAATTTTTATTTTTTGAAATAAGCCAACGTGAGTGCGAGTAATTTTGTTTGTGTTTTTAAAAATTGCTGCGTATTTTGTGGCACGGTTTTTGTTGCACCGCTTGTTGCCATCTAGTGTCACAGGCACGAATATTCGAGCGGTATTATCTTCATGACAGTCCCGTTCTTTATTATCCTGAAACCCCATGATATATTGTTGCATACCTTTATTATTCACGAGTCAAAAGTAAAATCAATATAGCTACCTACCTAACTGTATATTGTGGCGCTCGAAATGTAAATTTCAATTAATTTCATTAATTCGTCATTGTATTACAAAACAAACTGATTAAGTAAATAAACATTAGGCGTTTTCGATTACAATTTCACCGTCGAAATGGCAGTTACTTAATTAACATAATCCCGTTGCGAAAATAAGCAAAGTTAATTTTAGTTAAAACATCGAACATTTTAACGTTTTAAATTCAGCGTATTCGTATTCACGGGCGCGCACTGATCATTTCGAATTCGCTATGTAGGTGGTCGTTTTTCAAAAAGCGATTTCACCTCCAACTACATTCATTTACACATAATAATTGTGTTCGGTCGCGGCTGCCGACTCATTATCATATAAATGAGAGAGAAAAAGCAACGGTCGACCATTAATCAAGAGAATGGAGCAACAACACTGGCTAATACACTTATCAACTTTAATTCAATAATCCGCGGCGCGAGCGCCCGCCCTCGACTTTTCGTAACGTGAAAAATAAGTGGCAAATGGAACGCACGACCTCACACACTAATCCCAATTAATGGTGTAATACGACAATGCTATTGAAACTTTCGCTGGACTTTAATTGTAAATAAAATCCCTTTTTGTTTTCAGTGTAACCTGCAAAACTTTTAGCGTTGCTCTAAATTAATATGAGTTTTAAAATAACAATAATATCGTCACTCTAAAAAAAAACTGAATAAACATTTTATGCGAATGAAATAATTCATAACTTAAAAACATAAATTCAATAAAAACAATTGTAACGGATGTAATAAATTTCAGGCACACAAACACCTGTATTTATTATAAAATAGATCACAATATGCATAAAAACTCCGATAAATTGCCAATAGTGTACCTAACTTAGGGCTGATATTTCAATCGACAGATAATTTTTATTCGTGGAATAAAATTGACGTCTTGATAGATTTTGTATGGAAAAATTGACAAAAATTAAAAATTATTCCTGAGATAAAATAATTAAAAAGTATTTAATTAATAAAAACAAGCCCAAAATAAAATATCGTGTTCCAAACTGTAGGGTATGTTTTTTATTTACACAATTTTTTGAGAAACTAAATATGGTAGGCACAAAATATTTTGAATTTAAATCAAGATTAAGGCTACGCTTCGAATAAGTTTGATTCGAGAAATCATTTAAAAGTAAAATACCTAGATTTAGATATTGCACAAAAAATACTATTACAGGAACAAAACCGAAATATATGTATAAAAAAAAGTCGGAAGAAATTTCAACAACAATAGGCAAAAAAAAAGCAAATAAAAAAGCCAAAAAAAATTTAGCAAATAAAATTTGACAATAAACAAACAAATAAAAAAAAATAAGTGTTAAGGCTAAATTTCTGCAATAAAATCCCCGTAAACATAAGGCAGTAAGCCATTAAAGTTAACTTTTTGTTTCACAAACAGGTAAAATTGTTATTGCTATACCAAGTCGCCTAAACTTGCAAAATTATTACAAGGACATAAATAAAACGTGTAGAGGCGAGCCTTCGTAGCGCCGTAGCGGCGTAGCTCCGTCGGCCTCGTAGCACTTGCTACGGCGTAGACTGAAAATTTGGAGCATCTAAACTGTTTAACTCCTTAAAACTATTATCATAATTCTGAGCTAACATTCTGTCATGGAACTGGTCTTAGCTCTGTTTTCAGCAATTCCCTGCATCCTTTACACTACAAAACGATTAATTTAAACTATGAACTGGACTATGTATTGTTTCGGTATTTGAAATTCGACGTACTATTGTTGTAGATTTTACATAGCTTCCAGATACTATGATTTTCAGTGTTTGAATTAAATATTATACATACAGCAGCCTGTGTGGTAGAGTAAACGGGAGTTTTATTGTTGTAGGTTTATAGATTTATTATTATTTAATATTCGATCAAATGTTATAATTTACTTCAATGACATTCGACAAACTGGTACTTTATATTTATATTGAATTTCCATATATATTTTTAATTTTATTATACTAAAGGGTGATTTTTCAACACACATATAAAGTTTTATTCGTGGAATAACTTCAAAATTATTCCTCGGATAAAATTATCTGGCGTTGGAAAAATGTAATGAGCATAGTTGGTTCTATAATGAAGCCTTTTTCGAATAAAATTTAAATTAATTAAAAAGAGGCCATAACTATCACAATGGTACGTCCTTAAAGTATCACAACTGAAACAATCGTCTCAGCATTAATTCTCATAACAAAGCCGAGGTAATTAGTCAAAATATTACATTATTATAATAAGTACGCTTTGTCAAAATCTCGAAATCAGCTCCGCTCCAGTTAGGCGAGCGAAGCTAAGGTTTTGCGAGGCAATTTCATGCTTTCGTGAGCTCATGCACCATTGGCCTACCATCTACCCACTGGAGAAATTTCACTAACACAAAGTTTATGATTAATTGGCGCAATAACACGAAGACTGGTACATTGTCCTGACCACTCCGATCCTTAGGGATTGAGTACACCGTACTTAGTGCAGCGATCGTTTCTTAGGAGACTTTCATTAATCTTGACTAATTAATATTAATATTTTTTATCGGCAAAAAAGACGCACTTCCATACAAATTTTCATCCCCTATTTAACCCTTTTAGGGGATGAATTTTGAAATATCCTTCCTGAGTGATGACCTTCGTTATAAATGGAACGTTTTTTGCAAAATTTTAAGAATCTAGACCCAGTAGTTTAGGCTGTGAGTTGTCTGTCACTGAGTGAACTGGGAATAAACGAATGAATTTAAGGAATTTATTAAGTAGATTTATATATGTATGTGTTCTTCTTCATCTGCGTTTACCGGAACAAAAAGTATCATATGTCCTAACACAGGCCAAGGCCTATCCATGTGCCAAATTTCATTATAATCTGTTCAGCTATTTTAGCGTGAAAGCGTAACAAACAAACAAACTCACTTCCGCATTTGTAATATTAAGTTAGGATCCAATAATTGGCTATCAGATGGCCCTTCTAGTGCCCTCCCATAGAGTGCCTATTTATTGCTTTAAAAGTAATAGTACCCGGATACTCAATATATTGATTAATTGGAGCAATAACACGATGACTGGTATATTGTCCTGACCGCTCCGATCCTTAGGGATTGACTACACCGTACTCAGGCTGCGATCGTTTCTCAAGATGAAGTCATTCATCTTGATTAAAACATTAGGTGTGCTTTAAAAATCTGTGTATGTATATTTGAAGTTATTTCAATACTTAACTATATAATGAGTATACAAGCCGTGTACCCGATGACCTTCACATTAGCAAAAATGATCAACTTCCGTATAAACTTTCATCCCTTATTGAAATAAGTGTAATAACGGGTTAGATAACGGTTATGTTGTCGTTAGGGAATTAATTTTGAAAAATCCTTCGTCAGTAATTTTTTTATTAAAACAGTATTAGACCCAGCGGTTTTGGTTATGCGACTTGCGTTGTCAGTCAGTGAATTAAATGCTTTTTATTACGTAGATTGATAGATATTTCAATACTTAGTCTTTATAGTCCCCTCCCATTGAGTGCATATTGCTTTGAAAGAATTAAAAATAAGTTTATTGACACAGAAAACTAAAATAAAACAGATCTATAAATAATCAAAACAGAAATAGTCGGCAGCTCCACGTCCTGACTGCGACAAGAAGTTTTTCAGTGGTCACCGGAAAAGGATGAACGGAAGTACCTATAACTGACTAGAAAATTGTACATTATTAGAAATGTCAGTATTTTTTCGAGTCTCGTTACCTACCGAAGTGGAGAACAGGATGTGTGTGGGATACACTGCCGGATGTTCATTTTTATCTTCTTTTACGAGCTATAAATAAATTACAACTGAAAGAAAAATTACGGAAACAATTCAATCTACACATTGTATGTTATTAAACGTGTTCCATTCTATAAGATACCCATAATTTATGCTTACGAACTTTCAAACAAGTGTTTTGAATGACAAGACTGTCAAGCCCTCCCTAATAACTTTTAACATTCGACCCTACTTCAGCCGAGATTACTACAAAGTTAATACAATGAAGCCTTAACGCAAGGAGGTATAATAGTTGATTGGCTAACGGTTATGTTGTAACGAGTTTTTAATTAAACTGGAGTAGATTTCATTACTTAGAGCCGAGTGCCACGTGTTGCTCACAGACGCAGCGCTGCAGCGCAAAAGTCTAAGCTTAGATTTTTCTCGAAACAATGCCTATACGCCTCCGTGCTGGATATTCCTTACAACAGTTCTGACTTTCATAAGGGAGACAAAGGAACTTCCTACGTCCCAACAAAAACTCATCCACGCCAGATGATGTGTCTATGGCGAGAAATTGCAAAAAAAAGAAAAGTAACTTCTACGTGTGTATGCGTGGAATTTTAAAACGAGCCGTATTTTTCCTCCTTCTCGAAAGAAACTGTAGCGGATGCGAGAGGATAGACAAAGGAGGCTCTCTATACTTTGTTAGGTATCTGAGTAGAAGCGAATGTAGATGAGTTGCCCGTCGCCCCGCGCCCCCCTGCTTAACTACTCGTACAAACACAAAAGTCCTTACATAAATCTTGTCCTCGGGAACTCGCGGCGCCGGCTCACCTCTCTACAGAGGTAACTACGCACTCTCACCCTCCGATGAATTCGATAACACAACAAATTAGAATTTCTCCTCGCACCCGCCCGAATAATGATAAAAACTCGAATTTACAGCCCTTAGCGCGTAAGTACGCTTTACAGAGTTACACCTGAGTGGCTTCTTTATTTTGTCGACACGTTTACATACTGTTCATGAGGATATAAAACTGCTTTGAAGAAACATACGCACGTTTTTGTAGTGAAATGAGGTTTAAGCGTACCTACAGTAATGGGAATATGGCTCGTTACTACGTAAAGCTCACAAAAAATACATTTGCAACAGACTACTAAACATTACTCTTGGAAAATACTTAGCAGGGTGTATGCTGATCTCAATAATGGACCAATTCTCCTTTAGATTATTGTATAATGTTCTCAACTCAATAGATAAAGAGCATGTGCATGTCACAACAAGCGAGATAACTAATCCAAGTCGATAATCACAATAGGTTCTGTTTGGATTCACAAACACAAACACTACACCACGCAAATTAGCACCTTACATACATCATCTAAAGTTTTATAATACATTGTGATTAACAATACTGTCAACGTAATCTTACACATACCAGTGAACGTTCATAGGGGAACTTTTATGATGGCAAAACCACCTTTACTTAAGGCTTTTGGATTTAATTAACAATTTCCTGAAAGTCTTTGTCATGTGAACCACAAGAGGGTGATATATACTTAGATGTAAGTATATTTTTATGTGCGTACAGCTAATTAATTTCGCTTTTTGTTAGACGGTACCGGGTTCAGATCGAGAGGAGTATTAGATAGATATCGCACAAGTTTTAATGCAGCTGTTTATTTAAGCGACAGACTGATAGCCTATTATTATTTATAAGACGTTTTCTGAGACGAATTAAGATTTTTGGACGCCCCAAGCGACAAAAGGGTTGTGTTGTAAAAATGTTAAATAATTTTCAACAAAATTAACAGCTCCACAAGTTTATTAAAAAATGTTTATTTTTAGATTTGGAACTTGAAAAACCTATAGCAGAACTAGCAGCGTCCTGCGGATTCATCCGCATAAGTTTTGATTCCGTGGGAATATCAGGATAAAAAGTATCTTATATGCTAATTCTGGTTATAAACTATTTGTGTGCTAAATTTCATCTAAATCCGTTTAATAGTTTTGGCGTGAAAGAGTAACAAACATCCATCCATCCATCCAAACTTTCGCGTTTATAATATTAGTAGGATTATAGTAGTAGAAATACCTAGGTAAAACTACTGTTTTACCTAGGTATTTCTACTACTATAATCCTAAAACGAAAATAAAAAATATTGTTTGATACTTCAAACAATATTTTTTATATTCGTTTTTCAATATAATCTCAAACCATTACAACAGCTTCCTAATTTAATTGTAACGCAGGAAATTAACCTAATTTCTGGTTAACCATGTCCGTAAAAGCTATTCTAGTGAATTATTAGTCGTAAAATTATATTGATTACAGAAATTGTAAAATATAGGGGACGCCCTGCGAAAAGAATCTTCTGGCTTTTTAACAAACCCGGTTTTAACGTGGAAAAGAAGAGTGTTCATGAACCCAGGGCTGAAAATTAAACTAATGATCGTGTCTACATTGTAAAAGTGTTACTTTTTTTAATGAAGAGGGTTTTTATCTCTGAAATTCAATTCCACACACATAAAATCGGTTTCCTCAAACCACAAACCTCCGGGTTAAGGGTAAGCTCTTTTGCTAATAATTCCTGTATGTATCCTACACGGAGGTGTATGTACCCTACATGTATGTACCCTACACGTATGCTACATCATCTTGATACATAACGCACACACGGATCTCAGTTCACAAGGCTAAAGGTGTCCGGGCTTACTCGCAAAATGGATGTGTACACATTGCGTTTAATTATCATCAATTAATTATCATTAAGCGCCATTGCCGTATAAAACACGGTAGGTAAACAATTGTGCGATACTTTGAAACAAATTGCTGTATGTAGAAAGGAATTTGCGTGAAATTCTATAGGTACAAAAATGTTATTTGTATTGCAGAGTATTTTACAGAGTGTGGGTATCCTTTGGTGTTATTTTTTAATTGTCTGTGTAAGTACTTAAATGTTTTGTGTACGTTATTACGGCTTGGCTTATTTTTCAGTAGTCAGTCAATAAGTGTTTTTCTCAAGCTTTTGTAAATTTCACGTTAAATGTAGTTTGAATAGGGCATCATTCTAAAGATAGCCTAGCGTACAGCCTTGTGCCACGTTATTTTAGAGCGTGGAGCCGCTTGTTTAAGTATTTATATTTATATATTTATTGAGCAAGGCATACCAACAACATAATTTAGAAGGATAGTACAATCGGTAATCATGAATCTTCATTTCTGTAAATTACTTCTAATAAAATATTACTCGTTCTAATTTCGACAGTGTGTAATATTTAAAACAATGATGAAAAATTGTTGTCAAGGGCGGCGTTGATGAGTCGTCCAGGGGTCTCCGGAGATTGTTCCCGTTTGCCACGGCCGTGCATCAAATATTCTACAAGTTTATTCGTACTAAACGCTTTCACTGAAAATGAGACTATAAAGTTTCCGGGCGACGCAAAATGATTCTATTACGAATATGAAATGTTATTACCTCGGACGGATTATAAGCAGGAGCAGGTTCTCACAAATGAAATTGCTTCCCTCTTTTGGAATCCATTTTAAGGATGAATGATATAATTCTTACGAGTAAAGACTGTCGAGCTGGATGCGTTTATTAGAATCGTTTTCGACAATGGTTATCACCATTGTCACATTAATAACATCATTTGCTATCGCACCCCGAAATGATGTTGTTAAAAGTGTCACTCGCAATCCCCAAAAAAATAAAATGACAACGTCAGATAATTTGATTCAATCAGGTATATCTTAATTAACTGTTTTCGTAACAGATTATCAGATAATAAAATATAAGCGCCGATAAAAGCTCAATTTAAATTGAAAGGGCTCATTGGATTTTTAGAAAATTGGATTTTATGTGGAGGGGTGGCAATAACGCGCTTACTCGTATATTTTAAAATAAATTGCTTATTATAATACCTACGGCTTATCGCATTTTAGCTATCGTAAACTGCTGTGAAGGCAATTTAACCAACATTGAATAGTTTGGGGATGTAGAGTAAGGCGGATATGGCGTTTCAGGCCTATTGTTACATTTGCTATAACGATATTGTAAACTAGTCATTATGATAACGGTATTATTATTAAACTTTCGTATTTCGATCCTGAAACAATTGTTCTGCTCCTCGTGTTGCTAAGCTACAGCTCAATATATGATTTTGGGTGAGTTTTTGTTCAAAGAAATTATTTTGTAGAATAGACTAAGTTAGATTGGTTCTTACTGCCTTCACTCTAGCAAAAAAATAATATTAACATATTGGCAATAGTTATGTAAATACGTAGGCATCAATTTCTTTTTACAAGCTTTTATTTCACCTCATGACAAAGTCCTATCAAGATGAAACATTCCGCAATTTTTGCGTAGTACTACAGTCTGAATTGGAAAATACTTTATTTGTTACAGCATATTTTTATGTGCTGGCAGTGATCGTTCAATATTTTTATAGGCTGCGAATGCAAACGACCAGATGGAGTGGAAAACTATCCGAAAATACATCACGAATTGTCAGAAACTGTGCCAGATTCACTGCTTCCTCATCCTGGTATTTTCCGGGACTTTTCATCTCCCTCCTATCCATAGCACTATGTGATCAACACTATTCTCATATGGTCATGATGTCAGGGTGTCTCCTTGTCATGGTGGGTCTATGGTAGATCAGCGAAAAAATCGATTTACAT
Organism: Apamea epomidion; assembly: GCA_947507525.1. NCBI lineage: Eukaryota > Metazoa > Arthropoda > Insecta > Lepidoptera > Noctuidae > Apamea > Apamea epomidion. The sequence continues at coordinate 7,599,963 of OX382234.1, forward strand.
TGCTACCTTTACACATCATTTTAATTGACACTGAAAATAATATCTATTCTTTTATTTTTAATTCTGTTCCAATTTGAATTAAATATTTATCTTAGAGGTTAAGATGAAAAAAACGGGAGTGTTTATCGACTATTATCGCGGACTGCTTACTTTTTATTAGTTAAGAAAATGTTACCTTTAATTCACCAACTTTCTCGACCAATCTTACCTGAAAAACAAAGAAAACAAGCAATTAAAACCACAAGACAGCTACATTTAAATACAACATATTTATTGCAACAGTTATCCGTTACAGGGTGGGCAGATTTCCAAGCGGATTCGAACCTAAGACCGTTGGCATGACTTGAGACCAGATGTTATAACACATTGGCTTTAACGACCGCAAGTATTTATGCCTGTTCTGGTAAAGCAAAGGTCCAAATTGTGTGTCTGTATGTTTGTACTATGATCGGAATATACTGGATCAAAATTAAGTACGATTTACGAAGACAGTCAATCGATTCAAAGATTTTCACGCTATTGTAGCTGTATAATGTTATTATTTTGATTGGGCTATTCTAGGATCTATAATATTCATTCATATATTTTGTTGTTGCCCCGGTTCTATCAAACCCTTTTGCCATCCACCGGGCACACACCCTTTTACACAAACTGACTCAAACACAAACTGGTGAAATGTAGAAACAATATAGGTACCTACACCTCTGCTTAACCCTTCTGGGATCATAGGCGTAATGTTATATTATGTTTTGTATCTTATATATATTTTTAAGAATTCCATTGTGAACAAAATAAAACACAAAAAGGCTGTCTTGCTGAACAAAATGTGAATGATATTTGTAACTCTCATTTTGTGCAAAAAAACCCAAATTAGACAGAACATACCTAAACGTATTAAACTAGTTTTTTAATAAGAAACATACCCGGATCTTATCCTTGAACCACTTGAACGGAACTTCTAAATATATTTCAAAGGCGAAACAGTTACAAGTCCCCACCTCCTTAACCCATTAACTCTTACTTAGGATATGTTTTTAGTGGTCTCAGTTTACTAAATGCTCGCTATCTGATGTTTATTTTGTTTAGTGAGGGATTTCCTTTAGTGGTTCTATCTTGCATAAGTGTTCCAGAGAATGGAGATAAGACTGTAGATATAAGATTTTTTTCTAGCCCCGCGGTTTCTCCAACATAAGTCTCGATTCCGTCGGAATATCGGGATGAAAAGTATTCTAGGTCCTAATCAAGGCCATAGTCTATCTATGTGCCAAATTTCATCTAAATCTGTTCAGCTGTTTAAGCGTGAAAGCGGAACAAACAAACATACAAAAATCTTTTTTCTTTATAATGTTTAGTTTAGATATTGATCGCACCCTATCACATGGAACTTATAACACAATAATTGGGAAACAAGTAGGTGTTATGCCTACCACTCCTTTAGGGATTACAAGCGTCATGTTATATGTACGATCTCATTAACATTTAATGGCTTAGGTAGCCGAAACTGAATCATCATGTTGATTGCCGAAGTGTCAAAGTTAGACACAAAAAATTGCTTGCAGTTTCACTGTCTCCTATATTCAATTCGAGCCGAAGACGTAACAGACTTTTTAAATCATTAAACATTTTTTTTAATGTTCAGACAACTACGACTAAACCTAAAACTGACCATCTCAAAACTAAATCGCTAACCGCTCCCGCCCCTAACAAGCTCACAGCCTAAGGTCCAGTGCAACGGTGCGTGAGGCCCCACAACCCACGGGCCGCATGTCTCTGGCAGCCCATGAAAACAAATCGTTCATAATAAAGCATTAGGTGTAGACCTTGTACTGTCTTCAGTGGCAGTTCTCGATAATTGGACTCGGTACGAGGGTATGTTTACAGCTTTATTGTAACAGGAGTAGAGGATTGTTATCGTTATTATTGTGGAGGTAGTATTGTGATTGAGAGAGAGTTTATGTGATGTAACATTTTGTTTTTGATGTTTTTCACATGTGGCGATTTTATTTTTAGCCTATGTTATCTCACTGCAGGGCAAAGGCCTCTTTCTCCTTTCCACTCCTCTCTGTCTGGGAGGAGTTATATGTTCGAGCCGTTTGGGGTTGAAACACTAGGGCCATGGGGTCCGAGTGCCCACTTGGTTTTTCGAGATATTGCCAAGCGGTTAGTCGACTCTTCACATGACCAGAAGACTGGCCTGTTTCTTGGCCAAAGAATTAGCATCGCCATACAACGTGGCAATGCTGCCAGCCTTTTAGGCACTGGTCCTGTTGACAGCGATGCGGACGAATTTTTTGATGCCCTATGATTATTTTGATTATTTTACACATGTAAATATCATTATTTTAAATGTTAGCTTATTTAATGTAAATATCTCTCTTTCTTGAGCTAGCGTGGACCCACCCTGCCTGTAGGCATCAAGTTTGTGCCACCATACATGCTCATATATTTTTTTATAATCATCAACCTCTCCTTTAGTGGTTCTCCAGTCTAATTAAACGCGGCTAAATATGGCGAGTAACTTTGACACTATCTTTACAAAATATTTAGTGGATAATGATGGAAGATCAGACTGTTTTGATACTAGAGTTCTATTATTTTGTACTAACATTTCATATTTACGTACGGGACGGTAACCCCTCAACAAGCTAATTCAGTTTGGTAAAATAATCGGAGCGGAAAAACTCAATGGAATTACGTCCGTAAAATTCGGCTCGCTTTGTTCCTAGTGTTACCCACATCTCAGATTGACTCACAGGCCTGTAATTTCACTACATACCTCCTTGCCGAAACTTTACTATCAGTTCCTTTATAATCTAGAATAATTGTTGAATCACGAAATCAGCAAAACAAATCTTCGCCCATTTATTTTGGTCTACTTCATCTTTGTCTCTGACATCTTGTAATTAATAATTTCCATCCATTGCCTACGCACTTACACACCACTTTGTAATTGTCGCTTATATCGTTAATTATCTATATCGCTTTATTTCAATTATGTTCTGGGAGATTTACAACGAATATTATTCAGAATAATATTATAATATATATATATATATATATATATATTATAATTGTTTTTTTAACTAAAAGTAAACGAATTACTAGGTACAAAATTGAATAATATTTCAACAATTGATTCTACAATTGGAATCGTTAGATTTATTATAATTATGTTTCTTTAAAATAAATTCAGCAAAATAACATTCACGAAATACAAAAATTTAATAAATTGTGTAAGCAAAATAAATTTTCTGCTATCACATCAGCAATCACTCATGAAATACGTCTACCTAACGTCTTTCTAATTACAGAACACATTTCAGAAGTGCTGAAAATTACGTTTTTGCGAATCTGCATCATTAGTGTAACACTGAGTGAAATTGACTTAATACCTCATGAAAATATCACGGTAATCGCTCCATGTAATAATTCCAGTGGCCGCAACATCTTGACAAATTAGATTTTTAACGGGTATTGCTGGCTAAGACTAAATTACAGCTGACTTTGAGTCGAGTGCAGGCTTTTAAACGTGAATTAGAAGCTACGTCGCTCAAACCTTAATGGCGTATTGTGACTGAGTGAATGTCACGAAAATTATGTGGCCGTATCGAGATTTTTAACCGTAGCATGGCTCTGATGGCTAGAAGGATGATTATTAATTTATGATAGAGTGTTTAAGCAAGGAGCTTTACTTGAAATTTAATAAAGTTCCACTGTAAAAGCTACGGTGTTTATTTTAGGTTAAGTTCACACAATATTATTGTTTATAGAATTGCATAATCACAATGAGAAGGTTGCCAAAAACACGAATGCGCCACACACAAGGCCGAAGTTAGGGGAGACCTATAACAACCACATACAAAATGGATGTTCCATCATACCTTTGCGTCCATATTAAATATTAAACCAAACCAAACCGAGTTAAAGCGATCATAACGATTGCGCTCACAAACTTTTTGTTTGTTTTTCAAAATCCGCTTAACAAAATATACGTTTTAAATTTTACACGTATGGCTACAATTGTTAGGTTGGAGTCATGATATTATAACATTGTGGACAGCAACGCGCCGCGTAGCAACATAATCGTGCCAGCCCACCATCTGCCGGAAGTTTTACAATGTTTATGAGTTCCATCGGGAAGCGTACATAAATTCTGACGATTGGACGTGTACAAACGATAACGATACAATGGTTTGACCATATTAAGCCCCGCAATTGTTTACAAGTAGCTAAGTATAGCCTAAAATGACATTATCGTGGACGAAGTGTTTGTTTGACCAACAGTCCATAAAGTCTTATTGCCTACTTATGTAGGTCTCACTACAAACCATTCCGTTGTACACAGTTCAGTGATCCCCAATCTTAGTTTCTTACAAAAGACATAAACAAGAATATATTTTTATAAATAAAAGGATTGTAAATCTTGTTAAACTCGCAAACTTAAAGTTAGCCAATGATATACAACGTAACAAAGTTAGCGGACATCTACAAAACAGGAAAGAGTCCCAGAATCATTTTAAATTCAGTATTAATCCTCGAACCCAGTCCCGAACATCGTTTCTTCCATACTTTGTGGGATTTCCGAAAGAAAGCTGCTCCTACAAACTTCTATCCAAACTCCCGTGTAATCTTACTTATAAAAATAAACTTTTGCATTAACTGATTTCGAATCAGGGGCGAGGAAGTTTCGCAAGGTAGGCCAGCCTACCGCCGCTTCCGTACAAGTTGCAGAGTCAATCAGCCAGAAAATAGAAACAAATAAATACACGCTTAGGTAGTTTTGACTTGATAAGCGTAAGTAGACTTGGGCTCAAATTTATGGAAGAGTTCGGCAGATAATGTAAAAGTTGCCAGATAAGACAGGCTTTACTAGGCTTCGGCGCTCGCTCTGAAAAGCTGAATATTACCGACTGAGCCCGAGTACTTGGGACAGGTTATGTTATAGCGATATTTACGCTGCAAATACACACGAACACTTGGACAGTTTTGTGGTACTACAAATTGGACATTCTGTTTTCGTAGAACATTAACACGTTGTTTACATGTGTGTGTGCTCGTTTAACATCACCACGTATTATACTTTTCGATTATTATATTTTCCGACTTTTGAGTAATACGTTACGATATTTGGCTATCACTTCAAAAGAGAGTCTTGTTCTATTAACTACAGCGGCACTCAATTGGCAGATTTAACGATATCGCATTTCGTTTATTTAGGATATCTTACAAGTTCCTAGTAGTTTTATAGGACGACAGGCAATTTAAATAGTGACAGAATATTAATTTATTTAAAATGCTATTCGGGTACTTTTAATCATACGAAAAGGAAAAAAAAACATGAAACACCTGGGTATTTATAAAGCGGTTTGGAAATATTTTAAATTGGAATTACGCTTTTATTTGTTTTTGGTACCTTTACAAGTCAAATAAGCTTCATCTCCGGAGGTTTCTAAAGTGTTTAGACCCATAAATAAGTACCTACCACACGGATAATGTTCCTACATTTAGCTATTTACATACAGGGTGATTTTTTAAAGACCAGCCAAATTTAAGGATGTGGTACAGACCATCAAACTGAACAACTTTCTCCATGGGACCAACATCGTAATCGCGAATAAAAATTCAGCCGTCCCATACATTTAGGTCGAGTAGGTATTGAAGTTTTCTATGGGACAGTTGATAAAATTTTCACGATTACGCTATTTATCCCATGGAGAAAGTTGTTCAGTTTGATGGTCTGTACGACATCCTTAAATTTGGCTGGTCTTTAAAAAATAACCCTGTATAAGTATTCGCCAATCGACATGAATTTAGAATATTTGTAGTCATCATGAATTACATTACGTTAGATTGATTAATTGATTTCATCAATATTGTAAATCTAATGAATTGTTAGTAAAACAACAGTGAATTTTTAGTGTTTTATTGAGATTTTTTATAACAAAAATAATTATTTGGCCTGTTCCCCTTTTTAATTCATCCAAAGGTTGTCTTTAAAAGATCGCTCTTAGCGGTAAGATAGCCCATTGTATCACCCTTTGTAAGATTTCTATATTTATGTCTGTTATTTATATGGTATACCTATATAATAAAGAGTAATCTTTCAAAACCTGTTAAAGGTTTTTAAAATCAAGTTAACCCCGCGTCCTAATCAAGAAATCGTTCGCACAAATACGCGATCGTCGCGTTAATACGAGTATATCATTCATTTGTTTGCCAAAAAGGACGGCTGTCGACGCGACTACGCATTTGTGTTCGTCGAACAAAATGAACGTGATCGCTTACTCACGCGATGATCGCGTTAGTTAGGACGCGGCCTCCAGCCAAAACCCATTACATTGATTTGACAGAGAAATGCTCTTGAACCCTACATTTCGAAATGTCATAATAATCAGCAACAGACCTTTTTCTTTATCTTTATTTTATAAATCCGATTATACCAATCAGTTAGACCTCGAAAAAGATACCGATATTATCATAATTCGAAAGTTACAATTATCGAAATTCGGTCACAAAGTAAAAGTTCGAATCCAAAGTACGACGAAATCTTTGTTAACATTTAGCATTCTGAAGCGTTTGTCTTTGCCTTGCGTTGACTAAAATAAAATACATCAAAGTTAATCGAAGTCGACTCTCAATTTGAGAGCAACATTCTAATGTCTTAAAATCTTCTGTGAAAGGCTCTCGGCCTTTTCATGCAGAAAGGTCTTGATTTTTTATTTTTTTTTTGCATTCCCCTTTCTTTTCGGCGAGCGTCGGAGATACGTGTCGTACTTATACCGAAGCCGGGCGTAATTATGGTGCAAAGATACCCGAAGTCTACCGCGTAGAGGGGCTCAAGAGCCCTCAATGGTCGGCTGTGTACTCAAAACCGATGAGTGTTACGTAGTCTGGCGGTACTCGTCTATCCGTGCGTTCAAAGATTCAAACCGAACTTAATTGGGATAAAGTTGCGGTTTTTGTTGCCATTGCCTCGTTAATATTTCTCTTTGAGTTCTTTCTAGCGTGGATTTTAACCTTCGTCTCCTTGCGTATCATTCATCAACATAAAAGTTACTTTAACGATGTTAGATCGACGAGACGAGCGAAGTCAACTTATTACAAGTTACGCGTACTAACCTATTATATCGCGCACCTAAACGAACTAGGAGATGGAACAGACAGAAACATCGAACCCAATCTTATTACGGTTCCCTAACTTATATTCCACATTACATTAATTTCTCCGGAGACGTCTCGCAAACTAAGCAATAGCAGCTGCCTGCCCGTTCGCATGTTTATTGAGAAATTGCCTAATCTCGAAGAGCTACAAAACAAAACCACATCGGAAATGTTGAACTAAAGTATTTCTTCTCTCTAAGGATGCTAGTGGTGGTACCCTTGTCTGCGCTAACCGATCACACCCTTAAGGCTCCCGAATTACTGTCCGGGCTGATTACCGCGTCGGCCCCCGCGCGCCCCGTGCCCCGGTGAGCCCCGCGCGGCCCGTGCCCCGGTGTGCCCCGCGCGGCCCACCGCCCCGGGCCCTACGTCAACTATTATTTGTGTTCCCTACTTATAATTTGTGCGCTGGAAAAGTTCCACAAACACCAGTCATTTTATTAAATATAAGAAAACTTTCTCGGAACTTTTGTAGTGCGCCCCGGGATCGCTTGTTATTCTATTAGTTATCCAGTTAAACCAGATGAGATCGGACAATCGTAACTGCCCGATTATGTCTTCATTTAATTTATGAGAGACATTCAACATTACACGATTCTGTACGATAAATCTCATTTCAATAACTCGTAAACCAGTTAAATGAATTGTTACTGAGTTTAATAAGTAAATAAATATTTATAAATGTGTGTGTGAGCGTTCCAAGGAGAAAATAAATATCAATTTATTGCCACCCCTGCTTATTCTCATTAGAGTAAAAGATGAGAAAAACATTTTAACAGAAGACTTCAACGAATATTTTCTATCGTAAATATCCTTCACAAGTTGTAAAGGTACACACAAAAAGGCAAGAGATTTTTAATGCTCTTATATTCTTGATTTTCCTTGAAAATGAAAAAAATGTGTTCATTGGTGCGAAACGAAATCATCGTCCCAGATACGTCTTTCAACAACAAAAGCCACCCGCGTGCGTGTTTAACATACTGTTCTTTAAACAGAACGCAATATTTACTGGCTTTCATGTATCGTCTTAAGGGGATAAATAATGGAGTTGCAAATGTGTGTTTGGCATACGAGGGTACAAGAACAACGCTTCTGCGGAGGGAAATGATAATTTGACGTAACATGGGTAGAAAAAAATACATTGGTAAAATGCAAGAGACAGAGTTGTGGCGGAGGGAAATTAAATCTTCGAGTGGCCAAGATTTCAGATTCGAAAACGAAGTGTAAGTAACATGAAAACACAACTGAAGGCCAATTCTCGTAGTCAACAGCCGACTCTCGGCCACCATAGGCGCGGGCTTGCGGGTGGCGAGCAATGGGCAGCTCGCCGCCCGGTAAGGACCAGGCCCGGGTCGACGGCGCGTTGTGTTCCACGCGCGCCTCAAAGAGATGTCAGCACGAACCGACGGGGTCCGCTAGGGCCGATGCCTGCCAGGGCCGCGGTTTGTTCGAAAGAGATACCGTGGCCCCTGGCACAGGCAACTGAAGGAACATGGGTGGGTTTTAGTCAGTAAAAGTCTGACACGAAGAGCGGGAGAAGTCATATGTTAATTTCCCACCCAAAAAAAAAGACCAATTCTCGTACTTGAAAAACGTTCAAATTCAAGTCGCAATCTTATCTCAGCGACAATCAATGTCAAAAACATGTCAAAAATGTATGCAAATTGTTGGCATTTTTGACAAATTAATTCTGAGATTAGAATGTGAACGTTCTTAAAAAACCGAGAATTGCCCGTCTGATAAATTTGCCCTCGACTTGTGAATCGGAACAGTTGCCTCGAAATTTGCTAGAATAGCAACACGCAAACATTTTTGATTAGCGTTTATTAGTTGATCATTGTATACAGCAGCATTGGATAGCAGTTACCTCAGCACTTGTATGAATGAGAAAAAGTAATGAAAAAAAAAAAAAAATGAAATAAAAAAATGTTTACATAATTATCTATTATACAGGGTTATTTTAAATTAGCTAGCTAACTCCACAGACGCGATGGGTATCGATATCAAAACATCATAAAAGAAAAAATAAATTATTTTGATGATTTATTTTGTGGGGTCATCAACCGCAGTTAATTTATTTACTTGAAATATCAGTTTAAAAAACAGTTTTTTTATTTGTGTGGCTTTACAGACGTGGTGAGTATCAATATCTCAACACGTAAAACAGTTTATTTAATAATAATATTTCAAGTAACAACACGAATAGTGTTGTCCTTCCAAAAATAAGACCTCAAATCTTTTTATTTTATCGTGTTTATATATCGATACCCATCGCGTTTGCGGAATTTAGCTAGCCAATTTAGCTAGCCAATTTAGCTAGCCAATTTAAGGGCTGATTTTTCTATCAACAGATCATTTTTATTCGTAGAATAAAATTGACGTCTGACAGTTTTTGTATGGTAGAACTGTCAAAAATTCAAAATTATTCCTCCAGTAAAATTGTCTGGCGTTGGAAAATTCAGCCCTAAAATAAACAAGCCAATGATAACGGCATTAAGTTCGCCTTGGACATATCTTTTTGTGTGAAAAGTTTAAATAAATAAATAAAGGCGAAAACAAAAGTGAAACCGTTTATCTACATATCTATAGTTCTTAATGAACATACATACGTTCAAATTAAGCTCACGTTAAAGTTATTATGGGAACACCTATCTTCTTGTAAAATAACTATCTTGGTCGTTATTGTCTACGTTTGAGGATCGTTTACATTGTTCCAGTCGGATTGCTTGCGTTTTTACTTGCCGCATATTGTTTGATTTAGGGCTGATTTGTAAGAGTCTGACACTCCCTTCTGCTCCACCCAGAGCGGGAGGAGTCATTTGATGATTTCCCATCCACAAAAAAAAAAAAAAAAAAAAAGGGCTGATTTGTCCATCGCCAGATAACTTTTATTCGAGAAATAAAATTGACGTTTGACCGTTTTTTTATGATATAACTGTCAAAATTTCAAAATAATTCCTTGAATAAAGTTAACAGATGATTGAAACATCAGCCCTTAAATATTCTAATATTTGTTATTTTTCTTTTAGGAAAGTAATTATTGTGGTTACTTTATAATCGAGTCGTAACATGTCGATAACAGAATTAATTAATGTCAAAAAAAAATACTGAAAGAACTGGTACTAAGACTAACATTTAGATTTTATGAACAAAGGTTCATAAAATCTAAATGTGTCATATAGGTAAGATGTTCATGTAAACTTCAGTTATTTATCACAGTTTTTGTAGATTGAAAATAAATTCCAGTTTTAATGATTACAATAACTGTTTCTTAATTACTACAATCATCATTGAAATACAGGGTGGCAGGAATCTGTTACCATGGATTCAGAAAAACGCAGAAAATTTCAGAAACATTTTTCGTCGGCTATTGAAAAAAATTTGCTGTTCCATACATTCTGATCGCGTTTTTATGAAACAGCAGATTTTTTTTTGATAATCGATGAAAATTTTTGACGCGGGGTCTCGAATTATTCGCTGGTTACAGTTTGCGCGTCGATGTCCTTGCCACCCTGTATAGCAATCAATAAGGCAAGTGTAGGTACAACACGCTTAATGAAAAGATAAAATAAGTTTTTTAAATCAAATCGACCATCGAAGTTTCAATATAACGTCATTTACCTCATTCGTCATTCAAGAATGTCATTTACCTTGATATAAATTGAGTACAGTGACCCACTAAACTGTGTAGTGCATATTGAACGGAGCTCCCAAGACGTAGGGCGGAGCATGTCCGACGCATCGGAAGATGGATCGCGGTGGTAATCAGTTAATGCATTATGCGGTTAACTACAACCAAGATGGAAGCGTACAAATATTAGTACGAATTAACCAGAGACACCTCTTGTATCAGCGAGTGTATTTAGCTGAAGATGAACAAATATTTTAAGAAATTATGTCCAAACATTTTGTACGCGGAGCTTGTTAGATTAAGTGCAACACTGCGCTATGTTGCAAGATGGATTCGCAAGCGATGATTGATACGATAATGATTGATAATATGTCATTAGCACTGCTATAATGAGATGATTGATTAAGATCAAATTACGGCGATAATGACGTAACAATTAACGCATATCAATAACCAGACATTCATATAATTTACACGAAATTAAACGAATGGAAGGCGTAAAATAACATATGGCCAGTTTTAATAATTGATGAACAAACAATAAATGAATATTTAAAGTCCTTTCCTACTTGCCAGTACTGTGTGTGTGACACCAACAACGTACAAGACCCCAAAGTAAGGTGCACATTTAAAAGATAGATGGCGTCATTCGGATAATTCTGTTATCAGCAGTGAGAGGGCGCCCCTGCGCTCGTATACTTAGACGGCCGTTTCCTGCGACGTTAAGTCCTTATAAAGGTAACTGTTCCACTGAAAAACTCCTATTTCAGTGACAAAGCACGCTCTTAACCATCCAAGTGAAAATTCTAAGAGATTTTGTGTTTACTCGACGAGATACTATCCTATTGTTGCGAGCGAATAAAGTTTACTTGATTTTTACCTACGCCTATAGCTTTCCCATTATGTCGCAAGAAGTGGAATGAGCAGCAAAACAAATAGGTACGATTATATCATGTCGCACATTCAGCAGATTACGAAGTGTAGCTATCTCTGGAGACAGAAATATCGTATACGCATAGAAACAGAATTACTTTCTTACAAAGTTTAGATTTATTGGCCATTGCGTAAGTTCGCCTGACAGCCTTTAGTTGTTCTTAATACTAAATCATATCTGTATGATTACAGACTGCTGACGGCTAGAAATAAGGTGAGCGACCGATATACCAGAGATTAATAATATAATTTCTAATTGATGATCTTTGAGTATCGGTTCAATATTGTCGAGTTAAAAATATGTCAGGACAATATGATGAATAGGCACAATGCGAATTAAGATTGGGCTCGCATTCCGACTGAAAATGACACATTCGTTAGCAACAGTGGGGTTCGTTTTATCGGTTCAATTCTCCCATTCAGTGTGGCATGCAAAAAGTAATTTGAAGTAGTGTGACGCATGAGTGCTTACTTATCTATTTTTGAAGGAACGTAGTCCGCGATCCGTTAAATAGACTTAAAGAGAGTAGAGCCGACTTCCGCGCATGTGTGCCGCCGGCACGCACCGCCTCACTCGTCTCGTCGCCTTGTGCGAGAACATTACGAGAATTATTCTCAACGCTGAAACTTATTGCTGCCTTACAAATGAGACTTCAAAATTTTGCCCTTAAATAACAATTTATTTTAATCAAAAGCCAGTCACTTACATAAGTTTTCGTCTCCATTAAACCTCTATAACTGTTTCAAACATGTCTGCTTTGTCAAAGCAAATTACTATAAACCAACTAATGAGATCGCAACAACAACTAACAGCAACCAGCCATAACAAATCCACACTATTACGGTTAGTTACAATAATTAAAAGCGCAAATCTGATTTAAACTAATCCCGTGCGGCATTGGATTTAACATTAGAGGCTTGTGCGATAAACACACTGTTATGTCTGAACACAACCATTCCATTATTACCATAACAAGGTACAATCGCAGGTAAAAGCGTCGTATGACCTACCCATGGAGTATCGGAGGGCAAAGCAGAGTTCCGCCAGTGGCTAGTAACAATGACGACGCAGATAAAGAGGGTCGATAACGTGAAATAGCAAGGTGAAAACGTGGCGAGAAAATAGCATTATTAACCTCTCGGGCATAATACGCGCGCCACTGCGCCAGATATGGTAATGATTATGTAAATCCCCCACTCACAGGTACATCTCAGGAACGTTATATACTTATTAAAACCAAGATTGCCACACCGAGGATCCCATCTGACAAAAACTTTGGGGCAACCCTCACTTCGCAAGTGTTTACAGGCGCTCAATTTTTACGACGTTAGTAATTCGAAATCTCGGGTTCCCTGAAATCGGACCATCGGCGCTGCAGTCTTACTTGGCGACTCTCTTTTCAATTTTCTTAGTTTCCCGCTCGAAGCAGGCAAGCATTGTATGGTAGATTCTTATCTCTCTCAAAAGCTATTTAGCTAAATGGAATTTACAGAGCCCGCACTGCAGTTCGACGAAGTACATTGTAATATTTAAAATCTTGAAATTTGAGTCTAAATCCAGGCATTGTATTACGTGTCTAAGATTTTTCAAGATTCATTTTACTGTGTTCCAGTTGCGGTTTCTTTAAATTATGCACTTTGCCAGATTGAAATGGTAGGTCCTTTTTGAAATGCTCCGGACTTATATAAGGAGAGTTAAGTATTATTTTAAGCGTCTTTCTTAGACTTTTGTTTCAGTAGTCGATGAACATTGCTTAACAATTACACAGCAGCGTTGTTGGAAATGTTGAACTTTAAGTACCTAATTGAGCCCCGTTAATCAAGAGAAGGAAGTTTTCACAAGTGCTTAAATTATTTACCTCAAACATAAAACATCGGCATTCAAAGCGTTTCCGGAATATTTTCGCTTACACAGACGTCGGGCAGAACACAAAGTGAATTATACGAATAGAAAATATTGAAAGCGAGCTGAGAGCATCAAAAATACTGACGCTGAATCTTGTTAATGAACTTAATGAGTGAAGGAGCCGGGAGTTGTATAGCGAAGGAACTTCACGAAAGCATCTTGCAAGTTTCAATTCCGAATGCTGTTACAACAGTAGGGGGACTTGAACAAGTAGGGAACAAAATGAAATGCATCATAAAATAAACGCGACGTAATTTCTGTCTCATATTTCAACATCTTCGGTTGTGCACGGATTGTTCATACGGTTTATTTTTATTTTACCTACCTCGTGGCTCGTACAGTTATTTGTTGGTGGAAATAGATTTGTTGTCGTACGATAAAGTACCTTATTTTGTCTCATAACGCTGGCAACTTATTGACATTATTATATTACAGCAAGACAGTAAGAGTGAAGTATTTACCGACATTATTTTATTTATTTTTCTGAAAACACACCTTTGTAACATACATAGCGTGGAGCAGGGTTCAGCACATGCTGGCGCAGGCAGGAAACGAGCTACACTCTCCCCTTTCACGTCGGGCAAGAGATCATCTATTTCTTTACATGAATGCTGTACCTGAATTCGACTGTAATTCTAAAATCTCGCAAAATAAATTGCTACGTGCAGCACAATCCAACCCTACTCTAAATAAAATGAATTTCAAAAGAAATATGCTGATGTAATTAATTTAAAAGCTACAGAAAATAAAATATGAAAATGTTTTCATCGTATCAAAACTTTACTATTTCAAGCCGAGATACTCGCGAACAAACACTTTTTTATTTTAACGTCAAAGTTTAGTTCGAAGTTCACTAATTTAACATCGAACTCGGAGCTCCTAAAATAACAGATTACAGCGGGCATAATCATGAAGTTTTTACTGTAGGATGTAACTCGTACGTAGTTATGCAAATGTGTGAGGCTCGTTTTTGCTAGGATTAGGTTTTGGGTCTATTGTAATGGGAAGATTTGTGTCAAACGCGGCAAATCCAACGACCCGAACAATTACGCGAGTACAAATGATAATTTGAAAGTTAATTCAGAAATAAATTAAAATATTCTACCTATTGTGTTTCCATGCAATTAACATTCCCCAGCGATAATAAATTTTGACAAAAACCACTTACGGCGCATAGACTGTTGGAAATATAATCAATCTTGTTTGCAAAAAAGACAAGTTGAATAAAAAAGGCATTGATAAAAAGGAGACAGCAAAATTGACACTAGATGTAATAAAAAGATTGGAAAATAATTTCGACAAAAAGCAAGTCTCCAAAATTCACGTCAGACACTCAGTAAAATGAAATACGTAGCCGGCACCGGCCTTCGGCAAATGGTTTAATATCGAAATGTGATCACTTAGCGCAATCTCTTACAAAAGAAAAAAAAACACAGGAAAAGCCCCGAAATGTACTTAGCTTTTACCAGAAACCGAAATATGTTTCAATTTTTATTAAAACTGGCAAAAAGCAGAATTGGATTGATAGCATTTCAATCCAATTCTTTATTTCGTTGATGTGCTGAAATGCGTTTTTGTTTGTTTGATTTTTGAAGAATGTTGTTTTCGCATTCCGTACGGTTGGTTGAGCAGCGTTTAAATAAGAAAAGGCCAAAGTTATGGAGCACAAAGTTGTGGCTGGAGCACGACCCCACTTCACCACTTACTCAAATGAAATGCGTGCTCACCGGGCCTTTTGCTAGAACCCTTGATGTATAGGCTGTTCTACGAAAACAGCCATTGGTTATGAACGAAATTAAATCAATTCTGCCGCCCTGTTTCCTAACGTAATTACAACTTTTAGGATTTGATTTATCACTAAATATAATATGTACCTACAAGCTTCCGAGTGGTATTAACTTTTACAGTGCTGAAATTAACGAGTTTTTGTACATTATTGCTATATCATAACAGTGACTTGCGAGTCTCACGAAACCATAGTGTTTTTTTCATTTTGTGGCTTTGATTATTGGTAACCAGAAAATATTTGTTTTACTTCACATTTCGGCAACAGAAACCAAACCCTACCTCCAAAAATAGTACAAAACCAAGCGTAAAACGCATTCGATATTCACTTTTGAAACCAACACTAAATTGCACATACCGGCTGTAGCTTTTCCGGAAAATACTATTGGCCCAGTAAAAAGCGATCCATCACGCCATTTCATTGATAACACAATAATCCACGAGACATCAAAGCCTTTATTTAGCCCTAATATTGATTCCGATGTTATTTTAGGCTCTAACAAAAACGTTTCTGTGAATCCGAGTAAAAAAGTATGAATAATAAAAAATACGTTTATTTATACGGGGCAAATGAAATTCGTAATATTACATTTTAATAATTCGAAATGTTGCACGGCCATTGAATTCTTCATGGCTGCAAAAGCACCCAAGAGGAAAATATTTACGCTTTTTCGAAATGCAGAAATCAAGTAACAAGGAATCGGTTTTAACGGAGAGAAGCGTTAGGGACCGGGCCGTTGAATAAAACGAGGAGCTCCGATATAACGCTTACCTTTCTCAAGTATGAGCTGGATATTGAAGCTGCACTGCCCTGGGTTTATTGAAATGGATAGTAATTAGTGTGTTTATTTACTTAGAAGATCTGCGGTTATTTGTGATTTTACGGAAAAATCTGGCAAATGAAAACGGGACGAGTACTGAGTTTGATTCACATTAAATAATTTAGTCATGGTACTATTTTAATAATTGAATTTAGCTATTGATTCATGTTGTGGTTACCCTGTTACGTTTAATTTTTATGATGTCACAAGAATATGGAAAAAGACACCATTGACTTAGTGATTGTTTGACATTCTAGCTTGAAAGGTAACTTTAGTTTACTTAGGGCTGATATTTCCAGCGCCAGATAATTTTATCCAAGGAATAATTTTGAAATTTTGACAGTTCTTCCATACAAAACATGTCAGACGTCAATTTTATTCCACGAATAAAAATTATCGGTCGACTGATAAATCAGCCCTTAAAAAAACAAAATGTTAAATACACCGGGGTGACCCGTTTTCCTTTATATTTCTAACCCAAAAATACACCATACCAATAACACAAGTCAAGCAAAAACCACAAAGTCTACATCTCTGTATCTATTGTCCTATCTCAGGTATGCTGGAAGAGATTTCTTATGAAATAAGCATCACCTCTGTACCTACTTTTTCTGTTCTGTTTTTCATTGTCTGTTTATATATGTGTGTACATAAATGGTGAAATAAATAATAAATAAATAAAGCCATAAACCTACACAATATTTCTCTATCTAAAAGTGGATAGGAGTTGCCCACTGCAGTCCCAGATCTAATCACAGCGGGGTCCCGCGTGCTATTTGCCTGCTCACTCCTTCGATCGCTCACTATAATGATACACTCACTAGGTATAATGATTACCTCCTGTTTTATTACCATTTATTTTAAATTAGATTATCTAGGAAACTTGCGTTTTGATTAACCAGCGTTTGCAGCGCTTTAGGGTTAGAATTTAAGCCAATATAGCCGCTTAATTTGTAATCCGTATGATACCAGGTTTTTCTCGTAATTGACATGATGATAGTAATGTTTACGCAATTTACCACAATTTTCATCAATATTCATGTAAGTGTGAAATACTTATGGCTTGAATTTTAATGCAGGTTGTATTCGAGCTTTTTTCTTTGTTGTTTATTGATCTCGACTAGTGTTATCTAAATGTCCTCCAGACCGTTTTCGACCATGGCGACCAATCTCATTGGCGACCGCCTTCGGCGCGGGAGATGTTATAGTGCACAAATGTATGCGCAGACAGAGGTGCGCTCTCTCTTTCCTCACTCTCATAGTCCGACGTGTCGGAAATCCGACACGACAGGAAAGAGATCAGGCGCAGGGCTTTCTGAGGCACGGGGGTATCACACCGCTAACTTCCAAATTCCGGGCTGTTATTAAGAAATCCCCTATGGAAAAACCCAACAACACTTTGCACGACCCGGAGATGGAACCCAGGACCCCACAGTGAGCAGTCATGATTGAAATCGCTTGAATGTAATCTAGTAAATAGTTGAGAGTCGCTTTCCACGAAGTACCTACTGAAAACAATTTTTCAACTTTTTTACGTTCCTACTTTAGTCAATCCTTCCAGTCTCTCTATCTATGTAAAAAATCTAGATATATTAAGGAAAAAAAGGAATTTATAGTACCCAAGTATACGCAATTTCGCTAGGCGCGTACGTCAACAGTTTAAGCCCTGGATTAGATACGAGACTCCTTCGAGTTCTTTTCCTCATTGTATTCACTGAAAGGCGGTGTACTCCAGCTTAATCCAGCTTAATCGATAAATAAGCACTTAATAATGTAATTAAAAGAATATAGCGGAGTTGGATTGGTTTATTATTTATTTAATACCTATATACCTATAATAAAGCAGACTAGTTTGTTTGTTTGTTTGAACGCGCTAATCTACGGAACTACCGGTCGGATTCCAAAATTTTTTTTATTGCATTTGATAGCCGTTTTTTGAGGAAGGCTATAAGCTATTTAACGTTACGCTAGCATTTTCGAGAGCCGAGCAAAAATAAATAAAGTCAGAACAAAAGCGAAAACGAAGTAAGGTGATGCGATACGTCGGGGTGGATCGCGGGAACAGATGCTAGTTTGTAATATTTAAGGTATACATAATGAAGAGTTTTACCTATCTTCAAATTTTATTTGTTTCAAATTGACGTTAATTTAAGTTAAACAAATATCAACTTTATTTTAATATACATTAAGTTGATTTCAGAGTGACTAGCACTATTGAAAAAGTTATAAAAATGTTGGAATGTTGTAGCGTAAACTGAACTTTATTGTGTAGGAATTAAAGTTATTTTTCCATAAACTCATACTTGTTTACATTTTTGGCGATTATGTCGCGATATTAGATTACAATTATTGGAAGTGCGAATTTAGACTGAGAATTTTATATTGTTTTCGTTTATTTAGGCATAGGCATCCCAACGGATACCTAATTGAAACCCAAATATATTATCACTAGCTGCGCCCAGCGGTTTCACCCGCATAAGTTTCGATCCCGTGAGAATATCGGCATGAAAAGTATCCCATATGTTAATCCTGGTTATAAACCATCTGTGTGCCACATTTCATCCAAATCCGTTTAGTACTTTTTGCGTGAAAGAATAACAAACATCCATCCATCCATACTAACTTTCACGTTTATTATATTAGTAGGATTACCAATACTACAGCTTTTCAAGGATATTAGTCTTTTAATATGATACCAAAATAAATACTTATTTCATAAATCAATACACAACAACTTCTGCATAGCCTTTTCCCAACTATGTTGGGGTCGGCTTCCAGTCTAACCGGATGCAGCTGAGTACCAGTATTTTACATGGAGCGACTGCCTATCTGACCGCCACAACCCAGTTACTGGGTAATACGAAACCCAATTATTTAAGAATATATATTTATTTTTTAATACGATACCCCTTGGTAAGACTGGTTGTCAGACTTTCGGGCTTCTGGCTACCTGTAACGACTATCAAAGATTTACGAATGACAGCCGAGACCAATGGCTTGACGTGCTTTCCGAGGCACAGAAGGGTCTTTGTATATAAATATGGCCACCCATCCACGGACCAACCGTGTCAAGCGTAGCTTAACCTAATCGATTGATCCGTTGGCGTTTATTTCTTAGCCACAAGCCAAGCGCAAGCTTAGTGTTTTTTTTTTCATAAATCATTCTTGAAAATAAATCGTTCCAATTGAATTTCATCCCGATATCTACGTTCTTGCTCCCATCGAAATTCCTCTTTCATTTCAGATTAACCGAGAAACATGTACGCGTATAACTGTATAAGTGAACACAATAATATAATTTTTATCCTGAGTGGGATCTGCGGTGGGGAAGCTAATATCCTTATTTATTTCCGTTGGGTGTTCGTCCGCTAATTGCGACTCGCTACCCAGTGATTTTCCACGATCTCGCTTCTTATTGTAATTACTTGAGATATTTATGCGCAACTCCCGGTATTGAGAGAGGAGATTTCCCCTATTTGAAATTCTTCTTACTCAGAGATTAAACTCAATCAACGCCTTCATAATCTATACATACAAACAATAAAAGTAAAGTAAAGTAACGAAGTCAAAACCGTACATTGAATATTAATACTACATTCTGTACTTGTAACTACTACTTAATACTTGTATTCAGCTGCATCCTGGTAGACTGGAAGCCGACCCCAACATAGTTTATAAAGGCTAGGTAGATGATGTTTATACTTGTAGTAAAAATATTTCATACGTGGTGTGGCAACGAGTCTGATACCGAAACAGTTGTTTGTCCGTTTGTCTGTATGTATGTTCCGGATTGGCGCAAAAACGGCTGAACGGATTTTTGTGAAACTTGTCACACAGATAGTTTATAACCTAGATTAACACGTCGGATACTTTTTATCACGGTAGTACGTTCCCGTGGGACATTTTCTGACATTTACGGGGGCGAAGCCGCGACCAAAAACTAGTCACAAATAAAACATTCCCCTTTCAACACTTACTGGTCTTAATTAAAGCTGCTGAAATACATTTGCAGCCGTTTATATTAACAATATCATTCAAACTGTGCATTTCAATGGTTAATGCATCAGAACTACTAAGTTAAATAACAATTTAGAGTTGATAGCAAAAGCTTCATTATCCAGGACGCTTCTGGCTTGGCACGCAGTTAATAAACGCTTTAAATACATTTCGACAGAATTTCATTCACAAATTCAGTGTTCGGTTGTAGCATTCGACGCGGCGTGAGATTCGCTATAATGGCGACTACTGAAATGCAAATAGAACTGATTGGCTCATCTCAGTACGTCCGCACTTTCATACCTGTCTTTTGCCTTCCATAATTCCCAACATATTCGCTTTAAACACTTGATTGGGTGCAACGGGCCAGAGTTGGTCAACTGTTTGTCATTATTTTATTTTATACTGTGGTTTCATCTTGAATTTCGAAATGAATATGGATTTTCGTGACGTTAATTTATTTGCAGGTCAACTTAATGTGTTTGCGAACCAATTCAATTTGTTCATTAAATACGATTAATTACTTTTAAGTCATTCATTGTAAGTTAATACCTTCATTATTGAAAATGTCGTACTTGAAGTAGTATATTTCGTAGATTATATTCACGTTCGTCACAAGATCATAAACCACAGACTAGACACGTCCAAAATCTCCACAGTGTATCAAATCCAGCTTCACAACACCCTTTAGAATAGTCTACGACATCAAAACAATAACATAGCCAGCCGACGTCTGTTGTCTTTCACGCACAAATCTCCAAAGTCTATGCACGTTTACGCATTGCAAACACGTATAAGCGCATAGGGCGAAACACATACCGCTACTCTGAATGCGGTATTCAAATTCTAAGCAACGTGGGTAAACTGGCATTTTGAATTGATAAGATTAATGTATACGAAATCGTATGCTGGATTGACGATCCCGCAATGCTGATGCGGATGATAGGTAGTCATTGATTACTGGATGTTAGCCGTCTGATGCGTGACCACGATGTATTTGAAACTGCTGAAGCTTTGCTTAGCAGGTAATGTATTCGATTCGGTTTTATTTAGCCTTTTTTGGGTTGTGGTTTTGTATCTAAGCTTGGAATGAAGGAAGTGTGTAGATGTATAAAAATTACTAATTGCAAATGGCTGTCATTCTTTTTAGTATACCTACCTACCTTAATGTTTTTTTTTCCAAAATGTTTGAATAGCGTATCTTTGTATTAAATTAAGGAATGCCATATTTATTCTACAGATAGAAGTTATCTGACTAATGAAAAATCAACTCTAAGGGCCGTTTTTTTGATCCATAGTTAAACTCAACCAATTGTTAAAAATAAGATAAACTAACAATTGATCAGAAAACACATTTTGCAAAAAATTTACCATTAGTTACAATTTTTAACAATTGATTGAGTTAACTACGGATCAAAACACCGGCCCTAGGACAATCAATTGCCGACTTGGACATAAAAATGTATTGACTTAAAGGGTTAAATTATAAGTATTATCTTTTCGCATTTAAAATAACAATCAGAAAACAAACCGTAAAAGTAGATTCAACTTATTTACCAAAACGGCGAGATGCAAATCGAACATTTAAGATTTTAATATCGTATGGATGCACCGATAAAGAGAGACAAAGGCCCAGTGTAACTGGTAGATATCTCAAGTGAGGGGCTTACGAGCATAATACACGTTGACAAAGCGAAGTAAGCTGTGCCGCATTTCACTCGTACTTGCTCTAACTATTTGTTGTACGGAGAAAGAATGTTATAGGGAATAGAAAAAGACGTACTGCTTATAGCAAGGCCAGAAAGATGGTCGGGGTTCGGTTAAATACTTAAATAATAATTATTGTATGAAGTATATTCTCATATTATTTGTTTTATTTTATTAAGTGATTTTTATTTTATTTTATGGATTTTATTATCTCTTTTACACACGCTTTCTACATCTGTTTATCTACTTTCCTATCGCAGGTACGCTAGAATAGATAGATTTCTTTAGATATAAGCATCACCTTAGTCCCTATTTTCTGTACTTTTTTTTCTTATCGTGTGGGCATAAATCCTACTAATATTATAAACCTGAAAGTTTCTATGGATGGATGGATAGATGTTTGTTACTCTTTCACGCAAAAACTACTAAACGGATTTAAATGAAATTTGGCAGACAGATGGTTTATAACCAGGATTAACATATAGGATACTTTTTATCCCGATATTCTTACGGAATCGAAATTTATGCGAGTGAAATCGTGGGGCGCAGTTAGTGGTTAAATAAATAAATCAAATCAACATTGTATAATAAAAATGTATTAATAATATTTAGGTATTATTTTATTATTTTTCTAGGAATATACAATTTGCTTCATGTTCTTTTGCTGAGTATAACTTTGTACTCCGTAGCCAGATAGTTGAAATGAATAATAATTAAATTGGATTGAATTGAATAAAAATACTTCGTACTTTCGGGCTTATGACAGCCGGGACCGACGGCTTAACCTGCTTTGCGAGCCACGGAGGCTCGGTATGTAAAGATGGTCATCCATCCACAGACCAACCGCGGCAAGCGTGATCGATCGATCTGTTCGGCTGTTGTTATTTAGCCACGGGCCCCTCTACCTAGGTATTAAATTAAACGTGGCAACTATCATTACTAGTTCTGTATGCTGTTTCCACGAAAATGGCGATAATGTAAATGTTGGGTATAATGAAGGTAGTTAGGATGATACCCCTTGGTAAGACTGGTTGTCAGACTTTCGGGCTTCTGAAGGCCGAAAGTCGCTCCATGTAAAATACTGGTATTCAGCTGCATCCGGTTAGACTGGAAGCCGACCCCAGCTTAGAAAAGGCTAGGCAAATGAATGATGAAGGTAGTTTAGGATGATACTACAACAATGTTTAAATAAAAACGATTCCATATTCCCAGTAAAAGGAAACGGAGCGGAAACAGGATTTAAAATTATACAATAATTGCACAATTGTAAACTTTATTGCAATTCATTATCTTTTATTTTGCTCTGCATGATGTAAAGATATACCTACATTGCTGCATCGATATTTAATCACTTTCTCTTTGTAGATTACACAGTTATTGTTTTAAATTAATATTATATTCATTTCGCCTTCATATCGTTTGTGGTTACTTCTTAATTTATACCGTACGGAAATTCTTCATCCATTTTCCGGACATACTTTGTGACTACTCAAAAAATGAAACGGAATAAATATTTAATAAAATTATTGATGTTATTACGTTGTACGTAATTTTGTTGGCATCCTCTGTCAATATAATTTTCACTCAATATTGTTATTGTTTTACAATTGTCTTTAAAAAAAATCATTTAATCCGTTGAGCTCCTTAAGTTTTGAGTTGAATTGCACGGTTACTGTCAAATGCGTGCACAGACTGGACAGGTCTACTCAATCTGTGTGGTTATTTCGTCAAAAAACCATAAATATAATCTGACCAAGATTATGTCTGGGCTTTAAAAGAATCTGACCTCTAATTGGTTTCGGCCTTTCTTCCCAGAGGATACGCCGACTATATATCTAGTTTAAAAAATATGATTACCGTGTACAAGTTTTGGTACAAACCTACTTACATAAATAAAATCGTTTATAATTAAAAGCTATTAATTAATAGATTTTTTTATAAATTTAATTAAATTTATAAAAATATCGAAACTTGCAAACGGATGTTAATCCGTTTGCAAGTTTCGATGCCACAGACGCACAAAAGCTCCAAACTAACACCCTCTTTTTGCGTAAAGGGTTAGAAAATTATACTCGTAGATACGACTACACACAGCCGGAAGACATCCAATTTAACAGCAAAACAACTCAAACGTTCAAGTTTCAATCCTCCAAAAATTGTTACTTATTAAGTCAAGTCGAATTAGATTTCTAGTTCAAGTAGCAGGTGTGGTTTTCGTATCGCAAAATCTTATTTAATTGAATAATAACAGCCGCAAGATAGAGCTGTGTTTATGTAAATTTGACTCAGTTATGTATACGGCTCCCCTCAGACGATTAGCTGTTGTTTGACCGAACCGATGCTTTACAGCGCTTCATTTTAGTTTTGATTGAAATTTAGCTTGTTTCAATTTCAATTTGTGTTTTGAGGGAAGATGATATTTGTGGTTGAAATAAAATGCGTTGGTGATCCGAAATTCAGGTTGGTATTGTGAGTCAAAGCAGGTTAACAGATAAATAAAGATAACATAGACAGAAAGATAGATAAACCATTTATTTGGCGCATATTAGGTATATTTACAGTTTAAAACAGTACTCAGCTTAATTTTTAAAATCAATATTGTCTATCATACGAGGCAAAAGGAGTATGTACCCCCATGGGAAAAAAGCAAAAGTTTATGTATGTACTATGCAATGTTGTCTAGCTATATTTCAATCAAAGCTATAATGAATTATGGCGCGCACAGATTTTGATTTTATTTTTAATTGAAAATAAATATTATGCCAAAACGATTAACATCATCGAAAAACAATTTGAACCACACAAAAGGAGTTAAGTATGTATTTTTATCAGCCCATTCAAACGGCCGTAGAGAAATTTGCATTAAATCCATTTACGGCGAAGATTATAGGCTCTCGGAATAGTCGACTCGGCGCCGCGGCCGTATTCCGTACGGGGACGCACAATACACCTCGATTCGGATTACGCTATCGGCCCCCGTCGACGTAAGTGGCTACGTAGCCTTAAATAGGCACTTACGACGCCGCAATGAGATGCCTCACAGCTTCCTTAGCTGGATCGTGCGAAGATTGTGCTATCACCAACGATACGTGACGCTTTTTTTCGCCATAATTGAATTATGACAGGTCGTGAGGTGTTCGAGTGTGATATTTACGATCGCGCGATACACTGCCGTATCAACGACGCGCAAGAGTTATTGTTATGTTTGTGATAAAGTAAAGAGTTTTTTACGGTGCGTGTGAAAGCTAATGTACTGACTTTTAGATAGGATTTCTTTTTTTAGGATCAATGAATCATAGATGTGAATGTGCTGAATATTAAATGGAACAGAACTTAGTAACTCTACGTACTGTTGTATAATATTGTTTCTGTCTACCAATAATGTTTATCACGTAAAATGTAACTGGAAATTAAAGCACCTACCTATAAAATAGAATGATAAAGGAGTTCCCTTATCGGGTCATGTTAGTTTAATCCGACTATGACTGTTTATTTAGGCTAAAGAAAAACGTGCGTACGCGTCCGCCTAATATATTTCAGTTTGTATCGATACCATCATATTATTGCACCCTTTTCAGCAAATCAGGACTTATTTTCATGGAAAAAAACATAACATCTACCGTAAGTCGGCACCGGGTCCCATCAAATTCTATGCACATTGTTGGAAAGCAATTTTCACTCAATCCCCTCTCGTCAACAAGTACAAACTTACGCGGCGCACGTGCGTCCGTATCAATAGTATAACAAATAGGCTGATATTTCGTCAGAAATAACCCGAATCAAGTTTCAGTGCAAAAGCTTTTGTGTGTGGCAGGTGAAAAAGTGAGAGACTTGATTTATTCGCAACGCCGCTGCCTATCGTGGGATGATTGAACGGGAACGTGTTTATACAGCATCGGCCAAACCGTGAAATATGACAACTGAAATACGCTCAGGAGTGTTCTCTATTTTTAATAGTTGCCGTCTATACCGGCGGCGATCTTGCGCGACGTGCGACCCGCCGTGACTCGCGTTTTAATATCACAAATATCGAGTCCGTACGAATACAAAAATTTGATTTATGTCACTATTGCAAGTTGTATTGTTTCTTGCGATCCGGGCCGGGTTATTCTGTTGCTGTCAAACGCCTTCGTAGCGTTATGCACGG
Organism: Apamea epomidion; assembly: GCA_947507525.1. Taxonomy (NCBI): domain Eukaryota; kingdom Metazoa; phylum Arthropoda; class Insecta; order Lepidoptera; family Noctuidae; genus Apamea; species Apamea epomidion. Next base: position 7,626,050 of record OX382234.1, read on the forward strand.
CAGCGTTTATTGTATGCGTTGTTATTCAAATAAGTTTTCCGACGTGTGATAGCAAGGGAGCGACTTTAGTACGGAAAGCCGTTCAAAATTCAATTCCAGATGTACCTATTCAGTGTTACAAAATTTTAATTATGATGTATTTTCCGACAGAGTCGTCGCGGTTTCAATTACGTTTGGAGCTAAGAAATAATATTTACAATATTAACATAACATCTTGCCTCTCAGTTCAGACTGCTATTTACTATGTGGGAATATATTTTAGATTCCTTTTATAAATACACAGCTCAAAATGTTGCCAACATATATTTATGATTTGTATAAAAATCATACGATTGTGTGGAGCAATTTTTTATCCACGGCTTCACTCGGCACCACTTATAAATTTCGGATATTTATTAGTTATATGTCCCGGGGGAACTTTCGACCGGGATAAAGTGTAGTTTATACCTTAAGCTAGGTACTAAGCTGTCTTTTAGTGAGGTATCTTCAGATATTTCTTCAGTGATTTTCTATTTTCTGGTATAAGCCCATTCCACGTGTCACCTGCTCACCTTGACTATAGATTCTTGTCAAATGGTAATTACATCGCGCTCAATAAATTTGTTCTAGGACATGCCGGTTTCCTCACGATGTTTTCCCTCACCATTTTGAGAGCAGTGGTGATGAAATAATAGACACAAAGTAAAGCGCCTGTCTGGGATCGAACCTACGACCTACAAACCTACGTACTGCTACGTAAGTCGCGGCAATTACCACTGAGCCACCACTGCAAAAATTCGAAGACATGTGACATCTACCAACCCACACTGGGCCTGCGTGGCGGATTACGGCCCACCCTCTAAGCGAGAAGCGGCCTGTGTCCCAGCAGTGGGAACATGGGCTGATTATGCATGCAATAAATTTGTAACTTTAGCAACATCATTAACAAGTAATTTGTCACTGTGATAGAACATTTAGTGCTGTATTATAATTACTATCGATGTCAAAGGTATGTTGCTAAACGAGTGTGAAATTAACTCCAAAAGGTAGAGATTCGAGGTAAATGGGCGTTGGAATGATTCTGGTATTTCTTATTACTCGTTATTTTGGTTCAGAACAAAATCTGACACCTCTGTATTTTTCTTTTATTGAAATTCACGAAATACCTATCTATCTTTCTAACTTTGATTAATAATATTTTCTCAGAATAATGTGAAAAAGTTAAATGGATTATAGAAAAAGTTTTTCTTTTGTGAAGTTGCGTAAATCAAATAATATGTTTTGTGTAATTAATTCATCAATACAATCCAAAAAACATTTTTCATAGAACTTATCATAAATATCATTGTAGTAAAAATGAAATCTCAGAATTTATCAAAATTATACCTAACTGAAAAAATATTATAAATATAAATCTGACGGTTTTAATGAAGCATAAAATTATCTTGACTCGTTTAATAACTTTAATGAAGCTGAGCAACATAAAAGAAAGTAATTATATTTTAAACTTTTATTTTATAAAATTACTTTAATAGACCGAAGTTTTATCTAAATTACTAAAGTGACTTCATTATTGTACTGATAACTAAAATTCTCAAAAGTAATAATGAACATCGATCACTTTTGATATCTCAAAAGCTCAATCAGACATTGGGACATCGACTCGCAAACTGTAACCATGAATTCACCACATGATTCTAGGCAGGGGACAAAATGGTCGAAAAGGATCGAAAAATTTTACACCAGGTAGCTTAGACATTTTTCGTCGGTCACCCAAAAAAGAAATGCTGTTTCATAGGAAAGTGAGATACCTTCGCGGTCAATATGTATGGAACAGCTATTTTTTTTTTATAACCGACGTAAACGTTCAACCCAGGGAGATTCAGAATCATGTACTGAATCCATGGTAACTGACTGCGCGTCGATGTCCGTGTCACCCTGTATTTCTGTCTTAAGCAATATCTGACACTAAACGAAAGATAAAGTCAAATAAAAGAAAGATAAAGTGTGTGAAGAGAAGTGTGACAGTCTAAGTTATCCGTCACCATCGACAGGTTACTTCGCGCGAAGACTAAGCAAAAAAATTGTTAGATGTATCGTTATTTAAGCTACAGTTTCCTAGGAGAGCGGTGACCGTCATGTTATAACGGTCGTATTCAAGTCACTTTCAGTGTAATTTTTTCCCAAAAACGCTATTTTTGGACAGAAATGAACACTCACAACGGACTTAAGTCCGTTGTAAGTGTTCATGTATGTATGTTTCCAAAGAGTTAAGTTAGTTATGCTATAGGCCGTTTACCGCTTTCTTAAGAAACTATTTGGTCTCCTAAGACCTTTAGGACTTGTACACATATTTAAAGAGTTAAGTATGCTGGTTTTAGGTTCATAGTCTTTGTTATAGTGGGCGAAAGGGTGCGGCCAGCGACCCAGCACGCAAGGAGTGACGGAAACGACGCGTGGGCAGTGTCGCAGAGAAAGGCTTAGTCACATTCGCTGATACAACAAAATCAAAGCATTTACGAGTATTTCAATATAAGCAATTACAGGCCCTTTAATTGTCAAGACGTCGGTCTGTCAAAAAATTGAAGCTAGTTGCTCATTCTAAAGCGTTGTAGGTTCCTAAGGAGAAGAACGGGCGAGAAACAACCATCGATGCTCTTTATGCGAATATGAACATCAGGTATATGCATGAGCTAAAGGTTCATATTCGTATGAAACTCTTACTTAGAAAAGTAAAGTCATAGTATGGTCTGTGAATCTTGCCTCAAGAGAGGGTGCCGCTAGATGGCACGAGGACATTGTTCGATCTGGCGCAAATACTCTAACTAGGCCCTACGTGTCATGGCTACCATATAGATTTGGAGTAACGTACCTCTTTTTTCTATCGTTCGGAATAACAGCTACAGACTACAAGATGAGATTTAAACATTTGGGACAGTCAGTAATATCGGTATTAACCATTTGCTGGAAAACGTTCGCTAGAAGAAGAAGTCAATGGTAGTCTGCAAATTTTCTTTCTTGCTCATTTCAATAAGATAAAAATAAGTTTTTCTAGTCATCATAATCACGCTATAATGTTCCCACTGCTGGGACACAGGCCTCCTCTAGCTGAGAGGGAGTGGGCCGTAATCCACCACGCGGGTTCAGTACGGGTCGGTAGATGTCACATGTCTTAGATTCTTTGTTTCCTCACGATGTTTTCCTTCACCGTTTTGAGAGCAGTGGCGATGAAATAATTTACACAAAGTTAAGCGCCCGTCTGGGTTCAAACCTATGACCTACAACTCTTAAGTCAGGGCCGTTTCTACTGGGTCACCCCTGCTGTTCAAGTTTTTCTTGTAGTCTCCTGATAATCTATGTGGTATCTTACATGCCATCATCAAACGATTACCAAGATAAAAGTATAAATACAGACCCCAGAACCACGAAAAACTGTCATCAGACCACGAACATATCAAAATCAATGAGCCTGAGTACACACGCGTGCAATAATACGTACGTAACCTATACATGTAGGTACGTACGTCGACAGACGATATTGACTTTGATAAACGAGCTAGTCAGTGTCGCCCTACAAGAAGCCACGTCACTTTGGTGCATTGCGGTTCCTACATCTTAACCAAGCCCTTGTTTACACTCAATCCGCGTAGTTTTTATGACTACTAACATGATATTACGTCCAACAGAACGCTTATGGTAGTCATTTATTTGTTTGATACAGTTTATGGCACGTAAGTGGCCACAATTGTCGTTTTTAGACGTTGAGGTATATTTTGTTTTGATGTCTCCTCGTGAGATTTAGTTTCGTTTATCTGTGATGGGTTTTGGTTTGAGTATTTTTGCGATTGTGTTTTGCTTTGCTACTCGTATTGTTTAATGGTGATGATTTGTGTAGACCATACCAGCGAGTGGTCATTCTATCTCCAACTTACCTTTTTTTGGTAAACAACCGATCTATTCTGTAAAAATCTCACCGTGAAAACTTAGGTGAAGTGAGCTGTCATTCCACCTGATGCTATAGGTATTGACACTATTGACAGCTCACTTCACCTAAGTACTCACGGTGAGATTTTTACAGAACCGCTCGGCTGGGATAGATTATTCTTCGTTGTTATATACGAGTACATACTAAAATGTCAAAAATATCAAAAAACTAAAACTTTTGCTCTGTTTCTATGTTCGTTAGGTCTAAAGCCACCTTAAGAGGTTCGGCATCCATCCAAGATTACATAGAAATGTGACCAAAAATTTCATCTTTATATTCTTTTTTTTTTATATCATAATAATACTAGCTTATTATTGACAACAGGGCAAACCCTTCTGCTCATACAGAAAAGGGCTCACGAGCATTGATCACCACGCTTGCTCTAGACGGGTATTCACGTCTAAATATATCCCAGCATTGGGTTTAAGGCTACTGTCTCAAAACCTCCTCAAACCATATAAAAACCATTTCATATATCTATTAAACCATGAGCTTTATGCATACTTCCTCAAAAAAATTGTGGCTAGCAATAAATTGTAAGCATTCATATGTTATATGAAAGACATTGATACATGCACGAATTCAACTCACGATATCACGACATCGCGGTTCTCTTCAAGGTTTTCTTGAATACATACCAAATACCTACTTGCCTGAATACCTTTCAATATAAAACTTGTAACAGAATAAGCGCGAGACATCAGAGATATCATCTAAATCTATCTATCCTAATAATGAAGCTGAAGAGCATGTTTGTTTGAACGCGCTAATCTCTGGAACTACCAAAAAATCCTGATTACCAAATCCCTGAGAAAGGCTATTAGGCTATTTAACGTCACGCTAAGACTCTTAGGAACACGAATTAATAGTGCGGGCAGGCGATACGATGCAACAGGGGGGTCGGGAGAACAAGAAATTTTACGCAGACGAAGTCGCGGCCAGAAGATATCCTACTAATATTATAAACGTGAAAGTTTGTATGGATGGATGGATGATTGTTACTCTTTCACGCAAAACTACTTAACGGATTTGGATGAAATTTGGCACACAGATGGTTTATAACCAGAATTAACATATACGATACTTTTTATTCCGATATTCCTACGGGATCGAAATGTATGCGGGTGAAACCGCGGGGCGCAGCTAGTTATAAAATAAAGTCGCTTTTGGAGTCATCTGTGTGACTGCTTTTTCTCCTCAACTCCAAAGTGGATTTTGATGCAGTTTTCACCATCATTGAGAGACTTTATACCAAAAGACGTAGCTTTGGAAGGACTCCCACAAGGTGGACCGATGATCTTGTGAAGGCCACAGGAATCCGCTGGATGCGGGAAGCACAGAACCGCTCGAAGTAGAGGCGCTTGTTTTGAGAATGCATTTAAATTGAATCACTACAAGTTTTAACTCAATCTTATTTCTTAGTCGTGAGACTCCGTTTTTCATCTCGTGCTGTATAAAAGGGAATCAACAAACAAAAAATTTTCTACATCATTTGAAAATAACAGAAGGCCAATTCCCATAATAATTCGCAATCTCATCTCAGTGACAATCAATATAAAAAATGTAGGGAAATCGCATGTATTTTAGACAGATTGAGACTTACATCAGACTATGAACGTTCTTAAAATTACGAAAATTGCCCCTCAGAAGTTTTCAGAGCCAACAAGAAGGTATAAAACCTCTTTTTATATTTCATCTTTGTTTGCTTAAGTCCAAATGAAGTAGATTCAGTAGTTGATTTTGAATAAGCAACTTTCAGGACTCCCTTTAATATTATACTAGCTGTGCCCCGCGGTTTCACCCACATAAGTTTCGATCCCGTGGGAATATTGAGATGAATCGTACCCTATATGTTAATTCTGGTTATAAACCATCTGTGTGCCAAATTTCATCCAAATCCGTTCAGTAGTTTTTGCGTGAATGAGTAACAAACATCCATCCATCTATCCATCCATACAAACTTTCACGTTTATAATATTACATAGTAGGACTAGCTGCGCCCCGCGGTTTCACCCGCATATGTTTCGATCCCGTGGGAATATCGGGATAAAAAGTATCCTATGTGGTAATCCTGGTTACAAACTATCTGTTTTTCAAATTTCATCCAAATCCGTTCAGTAGTTTTGGCGTGAAAGAGTAACAGACATCCATCCATCCATCCATCCATACAAACTTTTGCGTTTATATGTAATATTAGTAGGATTACACGTTGTAAATTCTATCTTCCTATATTCCTAAATAATAATGTATCCCCTGCCCATTAAAGCTTAATGTAACAGAATACCCTCACACAATTTAAAACGTTGCTCTATTAAAATTATGAAAATATACCTATTCTATAGCACATATATATAGCGCAGGCTTTCGATATCGTTAAGTAACGTTAGCGGAGAAGGCCGGCGGAGGCTTTCAGGTGACTAGCTGATAGCATTTACATAATATTGGAACAGTTCCGATACACCTAGGGATCATTAGCCATTGATCGGCTTACGATATGGAATACGGCTTTGGCTAGTGGTGTCGATAATAGGTTTAGCTTTTGTGTTTTGTTAGTAACAAAAGGGTGAATTTTGTTTGACAGCAACACGTGTGTGGATTATTTTGGGTGAAATACAACTGGTTTATTCTGGAAAAAACGTATATATGTGAAGTAATCTGTCATTATGTTGTTTTTAATTTAATTTAGTTTTCTTAGATAATCTGGAAAGAAATCTATTTGTGTCTGCAGTTAAATTCAATTTGGAATTGTAGAAAAATCACAAGAAACTTGTTAATATTATGATAAAACTGAATCATATTTCCTTTAATAATAATGCACATGCTTTTACGTAGGTATCTAGGGTACACATAAGAGCAGCCGAAGAAAAACAAACATAAACACAACCTCACCCCAAGCCAACATACCTATGACACAAAGAAAGCTAAACTGCATAAACACTCGACACTCATTACCACAACCCCTTAAAGTATCACAGCCGATTGGATACAAAATAATCGACAAATTGCGCAGAAACTTAAAGGTGCATATCTAGCGAATGCCCGCTGGTATTACTCAGCAAATAACCATAAGCATTAGCATAATATTGAAACGTCAGCGATATGGATTCAGCAGCTCATTAACGTAATTGATCAGCTTTCCGCTAGGCCCGAATCAATCGCACGTCCTACCATTGATTTGCATTAATTACCGTAGCGAATGTCACATATCGCCCTCGTACACCAAGTCATTATCTTGATGGACTCCGTTTTGGTTATCGCCGATGGACTCTCAATGGCTTTTAGTCAAGCTCCACGTAATTAGTTGCTTTCGAAGTCGTATCTACAGTTGGGAAACATCGACAGTCGTGTGTGTCGACAATGATACAGTAAACAGATCAGTTGTTTTAGCTAATCCGTTAGTAATGAATGTCATTAGTGCTACTCGATGCATGTGAACAACTGATGTGTTGTGGTTAGCTGTATGTGTATATGTAGGATAATGCTCACATGACAACAACACATATAGGTAAGTAACTAATACCATCTATCTGGAAACAAACATCGCAAACAACAGTGAGGCTCTGTTTCAAAACATACAACTTTGACATCTGCCAAACCAGAACAAACACAATCCAGCGCAAGGCGGTGGTACACACCCGACTTAAATCAAATAACTGTATTGCTTTTAGCTTTGTAAAGCTTCAAGTGCAATAGCGTCAGTGGCGGATGTTCCACCCCCGTCTCCAGTCTGTAGTCTATGATATTGCTCCACGCCCTTTACATGTTCGGTGGGGTCTGAAGGCGGGAGGCGCGCGGGCACGCACGCGGCACGCCGCCGCCACGCCACCGGCACGCCGCCGCGCCGCCACCTCTCCAGAGATATCGCAAGCGTGACGCCCGACCTAACTGCTCCAGTTTATCCCTTTAATTGCCTTTTTTCTGGAGAGTGGCTTTAAGCGCTCCCGCCATATCTCCTCACGTCGCAATTACGGAGACGTCTTATGATAAATCTGCCGTAATTTGCATGAGATAGCATACGCTCTCAACTTTCACGCGAAGCTTCCTACTCTTGTCGTTTATTACGTTAGGGAACGTTTCCAAGAATGAGAATGAGCTATTTAACTACTAACTAGATAGCGTTAACTATCGTTTGCGGCTGAAAAATCCGAGACGTGAATTGTCGGTCCCAAGTTTTTATTTTTCTTGTTCCGCGTTTTTATTTCGCTTGTAATCGCAGTTCTCGGGGGAGGAACTTTGTTTTTCGTGAGGATATTTGGGGAGTCACAGAGTAACAATTTGAAGTCAGATGCACTTTCATACAGTTTCTGTGCTGGAAATAAGACGGTAAGAGGCAAACAAAACAGACAGTACAATCTCCGTGTTGCAACGTGGCGAATTGGCGGCCGACACCCCAAGGCTGCGGAGCTCTCCTCGCCAATCTCGGCATTTTTTCCAAGTTGCCGGTGCCTGTGTGCCTGTGTGCCCGTGTGCCCGTGTGCCCGTGTGCCCGTGTGCCCGTGTGCCCGTGTGTCCGTGCGTTCGTGTGCCTGTGAGAGCGAGTGCTGCGCGAGCGAGCGCTGGCGGCAGATATTGTAGCGTCAGCGGGCCGCCCTGCGGACTGCGACGCTGCGCGGCTATTTGTCGAACGATGCGCCAAAACATCGCATCGCAATCGCACGGAAAAATTATTCCCCGCTAGATTGCTACTCTTCGCTTTTTGAAGGTGCATTTACTTTGCAGGTTGAGAGTTTTATATTATACGGAAGATGAGGTACAGATTGTATTATCTTGTTGGCAAGCTTTCCGATGCAATTCTCGTTTCGATTCGATACGAACAGGTACAGCTTTGTGGCGTTTTTGAAAAACGCTGATGTAGTGAATTCATTGAAGTGCGTGAAAGGACTGATCTTACTAAAGGAGTAGTGGTAATGGTGCCCATTTAGAGAAAACTGTTTCGAGGTCTGTTAGGGAGATACATAATAGATAAGCTTGACAAAATGTGTTAGACGAGTTTCACGCCCTCTGCGAAGGAAAGTCATGACCCCTGTCAGGTCATAACAACTGCTAAAAGCAATACAGATTACTCAGACACTTTATTAGAAGAAATAACAGGTATAATCAGACATAATGTAGTAGATGAAAAACTTTCTTGCTTACTCGATCATTCCAAACTTTTTAAAGGTCTTGTGCCGAAGAAAAGAGAGCAGGGCACTTTTTATTTCAACTGATCAGGTTTTCCTCAAGTGTGTACCGATTTCAAGTTTTGACGGTCTTGAAAACTTGAAACCAGAGCACCTCGAGTTAGTGCCGTAAATAAAGTTTAAACTCTAGTTAACTTCGAAGAAAATACGAGTGGAATGGAACACATTGATAGTGTAAAAAAAACCATTTTATATCTCATTAAACGAAATAAGCAGATTTTCTTTAATTTAAAATGCTTCACCAAAAAATGCAAACATTCTCCAATAATTCCCAAAAAATAGAGAACACAAAACAGTCTTTAAAAACAAAGTTCAAGTCTAATAAACTAAGGTAGTTTGAAACATTAATGCTACCTACCCGAGCGGTTAAAAAGATGAAATGAGCTCCAGTCTCGATGGTCGATAAACTTATTACTGAAGGAGTGTTCGGTGATCGTTGGAGCGTGTGGGCGGGCTCGTGCGATGACGTGTCATTAGTCCTTTACACTCACGTTATATCGGACGGTGTCTTTGTAAAATGTGTTGTTATTAAAGGAGTTTTATACGTCTCGCTTCAAACTTTTTGGAGTGGGTTGTAAACGGGCATTTTTGGAAAGTTTGTTGTCTTGTCACATGTGTGAGATATTATTTTATGGGTGGGACAAAGTTATTAAAAAAAATATTATAAAACAGCTTCTTAGGTACTTAAAAAAACATACTTATAATGATTTTCAAAATGCTCAGAAAAAAAATTCTGATTCTCAGCCTAATTTAAATAAATTACTTTTGATTTTGATCGGTACACCTCTGCCACTCTTCGGAGATTACGGGCGTGATGTTATGGTTTGCCTATACTTTTATCTCGGCCACTAATCAACGCCTAAGTACCCGAAGTTATTTAATAGCAAAAAATACACATGAATGATAATATCTCTAGTTTAATCGCAAGCGAGTAATACATTAGCTACCTCCACTGCGCCTAGATATGTAAAAGGAGCTACATTTGGAATAAGTGGCGAATAATTTTTCTACCTCCATCATAGGGAACAGCCGGAAAATGAGAATGAATAAATGAATATTTCAGTATCACTTACATCTACATTATTCTAGTATTTGAACCGCTACAACCTACCTTTTAGGGAGGTCATTTATATACCTGTTCCAGGCCAAACGATTGCATTAAGAAGAACATATCTGTAGGTGTGTTACTACCCTAAAAGCTGCCCCTATTTTCTTGTTACCTCAGTCCATATTTCAGTGTAAAACTAGTGTCAATAAAAGGGTGTCGGTCTCGTTCGTCGGCGCTCCTGATGAGCTAGTAACTCGTAAGGCGGACGACCCATCATGTGCTATGACACCCCATTAACCCAGGGCGGACTGCGCTTGCTAACTTACTTCGCTAATATGTTTTGAGACGTAGTACTCGTACCGACTCGTGTAGCTATGTCGACCGGACATGATGCTGGGGGCTTGTAAATGAAGCGACCCAGTATTATGGAGTTATTCGTCACCTACCTACACTCAAAATATATGATATGTGTACATTCAACCTGCTCTCCCCTTTGCGGCCGCACCCCGAACATTGTAGGTACACGAATTTAAGTTGAAAAATACGCGCTTTACTCGAAGTGTCGGCAAAATAAAACAAGCCCTGTTTGACTAATAGTGTGAATTAATTTTTATTATAGCGGACCCAAGTTTCCAATTTCATACATGGGTCGAACGAGCTGCAACAAAAATATTAAAGTGTTGTATTAAGCTTTGTCCTCTTCACGTTTCGCGCGTCACGGGTGACCAATTTAAGTATTAATAAAATGACAAAACGTGACCCGGGTACAGGCCGCCATCCATCACGACCGCACGTCAAGTGGTGGCCGAGCGATTAAAAAACTGTACCTAACCAATGTACGCCTCTCCGCAGATAGGGAAAGTATTTCGGGACACACTCGCCCGGTAAATGTTCTAGACAAGGGTCAGATTAAATATTAAATTCGCGGTTAGGAATTTCGGGTGGAAAAGTAACGGTGGTGGGCATGCGCAAAGCCGCACTGATCCCCGGCCTTTTCAAAATCCAGTTTACAGCGTTAAATTCGGACTAAAACAAAGGTGTGTAATTTTTTATTAGGTTCAAAATAACACCGGTTGTGAAGGTAGCCGGTATCCGCGTGGGCACCGGCGGGGAGATACATACGTTTAAATTAATGAAATTAGGTCTTCTCTGAAATATTCAACAAATAACACAAACATGAGATGGCGAAGTGGTGTGAAGGCGCGTCGTGTGGCTCCGCGATAACGCAACTAATGATTGATATACCCGTGCGTCTCTGTTCAAACTAATGACAGGGTGAAACGTGTTGACTTTCAAGTTATTAATTAATATTGCTATTATTTAGGCGCTGGTGATTACACATTTCCTGTCACATCGCCACTCTGTAAAACTGGGATGATGTGTAACAGAATTTTGTTATTCAATGTGTTTGGAATAAAAGTTTGTAGAGCTTCTTTTAAGCTAAAGGATGTTTTTATGAGCAAAATTAGATACGAGGTGTTTACTTAGATTCGGAAACTAAACTATGCAGGGTGGCAAGGACAACGCGCAACCTGATACCATGGATGCATTAGGTACATGACTCTGAACACCCCTGCGATGATTTTTTTTGTTGGTTATTAATAATAAAAAAAGTTTACAAGTTTTTGTTACAATTTGCGCGTTGATGCCACTATATATTTAGGCAGCCACGAAAGAAAACGGCAGTAGGTACTTTCTTCAGTAAATGATTCTTTGGTAAAGAACAAATAAAAGCAGGCGATTAAGTTGAAGCTATCCACAGTGTCCACGGAACGCTAAAAATTAAAGGTGGGGGAATGACCGATGAAAAATAATTTGTGTAGCAAATCTGCAGTACTCAGTTAATTAAAAGTTTCAACGAGGCCTCGCTCAAAGAAATAGTCGCTGTCCACCGGCCCTAGGTCATAAAAACTATAGAGAATCTACGCCTCATGGATCGCAATACGGGTACCTACTACAATTGGACAAACTTTTACTTAAGTGGTGGTCTCACCACCCCTTAAGTAAAAGATCCAAAGAACGATCCAAAAGATCCTTCGATCCAAATAAAATATTATATTCAACAAACTAAGTTACAAATTACATTATGTAGTATATATTTTCTTGTGTGTATGTACAGTCACGAGCAAAAGTATGTATACACTTGGCTTTATTCAAAAGGGATTTACTCCTTTATTTTTTAAAGAAATTTTATGTTGTTACGAACATAGCATTTACGAACCCATAGGTTTATGTTATGTATCGTATTTCAACGTTCCATTCGTTATTTCTCGAAAAAATCACAATTGAAAGTGGCCAAGTGTTGACATATTGGTGCTCGTGACTGTATGTGTATTTAGTCAAATAAATAAACTTAAAATATAAAATAGTCAAGGAAATAAACTAATAAAGCGAAAAAATTGTTTTTTTTTATTTATTAAGGCTAAAGCGTCAGGATAGTCCGCGAAATTTAAATTTTCTTACGTTTTTTTGCAATTTGCAGGTTAGTATCAGGTTGTTTGTCGTTCTCAATATGATTCGCGGCCGTAACAAATATTATTGAATTATAACCATAAAAAATCATCAATATATCTCTGTAAGTTCATATTACTCTGTTAAATGACTATTTCATGAAATCATGACATTTGAGGCCAATTCTAACATAAGGAGTTGATATTGCTGATTCTAATGATTATAATTCTGTAAAGCCATATTTTAAATTACTAGAATTGCCCCTCAGACACTGACAGCAAATTTAAAAAAGCGTAAGTAAATTTTAATTTCGCGGGTTACCTTATAGCTTCTCCCTTAAGGTTCAAAGGTAAGACGTCTTATATTGAAGACTTCAAACGTAAAACGTCTGCGAATTCTGATGATCGATAATTTCAAACATTATTTGTATACTGAATTAGCTAATACTAATTGCAACTCTCATTCCTTAATAACAATAACCTTACTGAATATTCTATATTGAAATATTATAAACTTTATAATAACAGTTATAAAGTAAGTCAAAATAAAATAAAAAAATATGCAAAACTAAATAAAATCATAAATAGATGAAATAAATTCAGGAAACTATAAAAACACAATTCCAATAATATTAAACTAAGGAAGGAACGTGTTTTTCTAATAAATACATTGAAATTAAATTAGAAGATAGTAAAAACATTTATCACATTGACACTCAGCGATTACAGTCTGAAGTTGAGGTACTTGAAGAGTCACTACATTTACATTTTATTAAGTATGTGAGCTCTCAAAAACAAATAAAGGAACACATCCTTGCTGCAAACGAGTTGGTGGAAATGCGTAGTGATGAGGCAGGTAGAGTGGACCCGATGACTCTGAGCTCCACTCAATGTTCTTGTCAAAGGGAATCCAACCTTGAGGCTATCCAACCTGAGGCAACGGAGGACCCGTCCCAGTCTGGAGGAGCTCGGGACTGTATCCCCGATCAAGATACACCACATGTTGAACAAGGTTCATCTGAAGTAGCACAGACAGAGACTTATGCTGTCACTTCTTCTAGTAAAGTTTGTTGTTGTTCTGTTATGTTTTCAGATAGTTTAGGAAGAGGGTTAGGTAAATTATTGAGTAACAACCTGAGTCAATCTGCTGTTAATTATAGTATGCCTGGGAAATCCTACAAAGAGATAATGTCATCAATAACTAGCAATAGATATGATCCAAATGCCATTATTTCTGTATTTGTACTAAGGTAAAAATAGATAACATGACTGACAGTGTCACCGAAATCTTGAAGATTAATAGTCACAAAATAATATTGTGTGCTTTCCCATACTTTGAGCACTTATCAAGTAGGCAAAATTATTATATACATATGCTAAATAACCATATGCATTTCTTAGTTAATCACTATAGTGACAAACTCATATTTTTAGCTCTTAGCTTAATAAAATCATATTTAAATGATAGCTTTCAGCAAGTTCAAATAAACGGTGTGAATTAATTGGGCTTAAAAGTCAAAATGGGTGTATCGCAGGGCTCAATATTGGGGCCGTTGCTATTTTTAGTACATATAAATGATTTACCTCATTTACTAAAAACCCGACAACAAATAGTGTTATTTGCTGATGACACATCACTGATTTTTAAAGTTGGCAGACGTGCACAGGAGCTTGACGACGTAAATAATGCTACGTTTATGGTCCATAATTGGTTTCAGTAAATAATTTAGTATTAAATAAGAAAAAAACTAAATGCATTAGATTCGCTTTACCGAATGTTAGAAGTAGTGTCACGTTGTATTGAATAGGGAGATACTTGAATTCGTCGAAAATACGGTTTTCTTGGGGATCACGCTTGACTCAAAGCTGCAGTGGGGTCCTCACTTAACATCACTTCCAGGGCGGCTAAGTTCAGCCGCTTACGCTGTTTGGAAAATCCGTCAATTAACAGACGTGGATACCGCGAGAGTGGTCTATTTTATTTACTTCCATAGCATCATGTCTTACGGTATTTTGCTGTAGGGACGGGCTGCAGATATTGATTCTATCTTCATTCTGCAAAAGAGGGCTAAAAGGGAAAAAAAGCTAAGAGGGAAAAAATGATAATAGGAAATGTCTTATTTAAAAAAAAGATTATTGGAAATCTCTGTTTCTATGGAAAATTTACAATCGGTCGAATTTAGCTGTAATTTTTCGAAAATGTTTACTTATTAGACCTATATATCCTGCTTATGCGTAGGAAGTTTCACTAAAATCGGTTCATGCATTTCGAAAAACAAGACTTGAAAGTTTGTATGAAATGCCGTACGTTGTAAACGCTCTTAATTGTCAGGGCTTATTTTTAATTTTATATTTTAAATTGTTTCTTTTTTACATTGTTCTCACATATAGAAGCAATAAGAAATGTACCCAGGATTTTGTAATAATATCTTGATTTAAAAGAGCGTCCGTGGAGTTTCTTGCCCGTTCTTCTCCATAGAGATCTACGTTTTGGAATGGGCAACTAGCTTTAACTTTCTGACTAACTGACCGACTATTTAATTTTGACAATTCAAAAGGGCCTGTAAATGGTTTAATTGAAATAAATGATTTGAGTTTGAGTTTAAAATTTTAAAATTAAATGGCTTTCATTTTACAGTCGAGTTATTATCCAGATGTAATTTTGCATTTTGTACGCAATACATCACCTTAAGCTGAAAGTCGTGATGAAAATTACTCTCACAATACGCACACACACACATGAAACAATTCAGCAACAATGAACCGATCAAGACGAGGACTTTCAACGAAACTTTTTAATTTAACAAAAGTATTTGTCGTAAAAGCCTGTAATAAGAACTTTTTTATTATTAAAGTAATTGTTGACGAGAAGTATGTTTGAAAATTCATAAAATATACGAGGTACGAGGGAAGTTATGAGGTCTGAACATGATTAAATGCAATTTCTTTAGGAAGTATGCTACCCAGTTGTAGGTGAAAGTTTGCCTTTAGATGACCGGATTCTTGCGACCCACGGTTTTGGTGATATTTTATGAAGAGTTGCATACCTAGTCTTTGCTTATTTGAATTCCATAATATATTTTTTTAGAAAAGTAAAAGTTTAAAAAAAGTTGTGTTGTGGTATTAACAATACTTTATCAACATCATAAAGATATTATTAGACTCTTTTATAAAAAGAACTCAACTTCATAACGTAGGTTCTTATAGGCTTAGTAAACGAATACATAAAAACGTACATATAAATTAAAAAGTATAAAAAAATAAAGTCTATAAACAGGTCTGAAAGAAAATAATGATACATTTATTGTTATTATGACGTATTTAACGGAATGAAACAATATTAATCGTGTGCACTACAATTCCACGCTGATTCTAAATCCGTCACTTTCTTTCGTACCCTTCAAAACCCACGTTTAAAAAGTTATAATTCATACACATCTTGACAAACGATCTGGTTCACGGCTCCATATGTTCTCGTGTCTACGTCAGGTGTAAATGGTAGTAAAAGTTACAACGTTAGACCGCGGGTTTGCCCGTCACGCCATGCCCAAAGTTGGCGTGCAATACGTTTTGTTTTCTTTACGAATACCGCGGATAACGGGTGGTAAACAGTCGCGTATTTTGTTAGTTTATTTATAAACGTTGGAAATAAATTGAGTGCCTAAACCGCTTTAGTTTGTGGTTTTAAAAAAGGATTTTGTACTGAATTATTCAGTGAATTTTTGTGTTACAGGGGTTAGGTAAGCTTAGCTTACCTTGGTTAAGTTGGCTTTAACCAAAATGTGAGCTGCTAGAAAAAGTACATAAATAAATTTCGAAGTTACCCATTTAAAACTACATGACATTGATTTATTCTGCACTAGGTAACTAAAACAAGGTCAATAGCAAAATCCTTTTCGCCCTAAAGCGTTAATCGTGAGGGTATTTTTTTAACAAAATACGGTACGTTTAAAAAATGATTCTACGATGACGCAACACTTACTCGTAACTTTGGCCAGGCTGTACCGAGCAGCACATGATTTTAAAAATATGGTTGTAATGTAAAATTTTCAACATAATACCTACACTAGTGTTATATACTTAGGTTATTTTTTTTTAAACGTTTCCTCTATACAAGGTATAGCTTAGGCAATATATAAATATATAGTTTAGGCAAATTGAAAGCCAACTTTCTTAAATACCTTTCTAAATATATGTGTGTTTACATATAATGTCAAATTAGATCATTATTGTCATTACACTTTTAGATACTAGTACATTCAACAGGATTGATTTATCTATAATATAAAATCGAACATGACTAACTTATTATTATACATGGTCGATTATATTTCATATTAAAATAAAAAAATAAAAAATGCAATATTTTTTATCTCTATTCCTAGAAATAAGTATTCTATCATAAATTCAAGTTTTTAAATAATTTTTCAAGGGGATTGTTTTCCTGTTGGCGAGTGAGTGGGCTGGGGAGCAATAGAACCGTGTAACGACTGACTTATGGACGAACGGGAGCTCATAACATCACAGTTTCCCGGGATTCAGCGTTCTTTAAACAATTATTAAGTACCAGTAGTAGTATTAGTAGTTAGGTATTATTACACGTATTAATAAAAATAAAATATGTATTGCAAGTGAAGCATTGACACGCATTATCTGCATAAATGAATCCTCCAAATGAACTAGAACAAACTATGAGAGATGGCCTCTATTAGAGAAGATTTGACTTATTACTATCTCGGACAGTTTCATGATCTTAATTGTTAACCCTCCTTTTAATACCAACCTTCTAAAAACTATCGACCCTCCAGGGAAAACTTGACCACACATTACTATTAGGTTTAAAATTCGTTGTGAAAATTTAAAATTAATTCTGTATATTAAGCTAAATAATGAAGGGGAGAGCCGGGGAGTGATGGAACAGATGTAACGAGTGACTTATGGAGGGGACCGGGGTCATAACTACCGTCCAGCGGCGCATAAGTCCCGCGACCGCACACTGGAGCTGCACCCCGGTGTACATCATTCACGGCGATGTTGTATTTAACGTGGATATCTTGATAGAATTTGTAAATTATTACGCGTAATACAGGGGTCTGTGGGATGGATAGTTTTTGAGCGTGTGTGTAGGGTTATCTGGTGCGGAGATGATTTTTATTTTTATTTATTGACTTATATAATATACAATCAATTTAGAAACCCAAGAATGTTATTGACTCTTTCTATATTATAAATTGAAGTCGCTTTTCGTGTGTGTCTGTATGACAGCGTCGTTCTTCTAAACTACGCAACGGATTTCGATGCGGTTTTCACTATATTTAAGAGATATTTATATATAATAAAGAAATCGATGTTTTGTCTTCGTACAAACCGCGCGAAGCATCAAGCAGGGGCGGGTCGTTTACTTGTCTAACAAAAAAAGAAGAAAGAAACATACTTCCGACATGTTAATATCACATTCAAAATAACCAATTTAATGAAGCGTTATCGCATAAAAAGTTTGCAATTTCATTAAATCCTCCCTAAATAGTTATAAAGAACTTCGTTATTTGGCTGTCAGTCAGCTTTTAAAAGCCCGACAACAAAGTTAAAACGAAGTAATTAAAAAAGAAAACACAAAATACTTACAAAGTCGGAAGCTCGGCTCTCTTCACTTAAATTACTTGCGATTACACCGACAAAACGTTTTAATGAAACACGTTAAATCGCGCCAAGTGGGCCCGGCGGCGCGCGCCACGCCAAGCGCCCATACCCTCCACGTCTGCCATAGTTCGGCAACTTCACCACTTACTGCGGTAGGTGGCGGGTAGTTTTTCCTCAAATATCTTAGCCGTAAGTAGAGTTGAAACTACTTCTGCAAAGTCCATTAAAGAGTATAAACTCACGCCGCGATGATTACAAATGCCGCCGATTTCGGCGACCGTTTCGAGGTCGATTAAATCTTTTTAATTGAAATCACCTGTGATAAACTTTGCGCAAACGAAAAGGACTCGTGTTAATCAAATATAATCACAGCTCTGTGAATCAAATTACTTATTGATCATAGGTTTACCGTAAGCAATTCAAATGTTCTTATTTAGGTAACTGAGTTATTTTTGGAGTTTGTGTTGGATAGCGGTAAAAGGTGAACCTTTGATCAACCATTTATCCTTTTGTCTTTGACAAAGATACTTCATGGATATATCGATGTGTACGTTTTTGAGTGACATTTTTATTTCTGGGATCATTTTCTACTGACCAATTAAAATCATATATACTCACGAAAATGTCAATGAACCAAGAGATCATAAAGTATACCAGCGCATCCGTTAGAATTAAAAGCGTATATGTATTATTTCACGGTACAGCGTCGGAGAGCCAGTGCAGTCGCTCCATATAAATATGTAAGCGGAGGAAACGCTGACGTCTGCGTTCCGCCGCGTCGTTGCGGAAACCGCGTCAATTAAGTTGCCCACGATGACATATTAGCCTTTGTTCCCCTGCATCCCCTCTCCCACTACGACCGGTATTTACTCGCAAGAAACTTGCAGTATGTACTACCAGATAATAGATAGGTAATGTTGCTCGCGGCTGTGCGTGATTTCCTATGCACTTGATTCTACGTTCCAGTTTATATTCTATTCATCTGTATCCGAGGTTAATATGTTATTGCGCTTTGTGTTATGCCTCGCATTATGGCAGCGTATTTATGAACATGCCACGATGTTAAGTTAATGTGAGCAGCATTTAATTAGGAATATATTTGATTAGCTTCTGTCCGGGACGTCCGCGTGAAATTTAAAGAAAAGAAAGAAAGAAAAAAGCGTTTATTGGTATTACAAAAAATGAATACTCCTTAAAACTATAAAAAAACTACAATTATAACAACTAACAACAACTTTAATTTCTTGTTCTTCCGATCTAACCCATCACATCGCATCACCTGCCCGCGTGATTACTTCGTTTTCACTTAGTGTTGCTCCTACGGGCTCCTAAGGGCTCCAGCGTGAAGTTAAATAGCCTTCCTCAAATATTGGGTTATCAAATGTAAAAATATTTTTTCAAATCCAATCAAATTGGCAGTTCTAGGGATTAGCGCGTTCAAACAAACAAACTCTTCAGCTTTATTATTAGTACAGACTAGCTGTGCCCGCGGTTTCACCCGCATAAGTTCCGATCCCGTGGGAATATCGGGATGAAAAGTATCCTATGTGAAAATAATGGTTATAAACTATCTGAATGCCAAATTTCATCCAAATCCGTTCAGAAGTTTTTGCGTGAAAGAGTAACAAACATCCATCCATCCATCCATCCTCTCAAACTTTCGCGTTTATAATATTAGCAGGATTAACTTATAATAATGCAAAATTATCGGAATAATGTTTAAATATTTCAAGAGATACCTACATAAAATATTATTTATAAGATGTCGCTTCTAGCCATCTATCCATCCATCCATCCATCCATACAAACTTTCACGTTCATAATATTAGTAGGATAGGATAATATTTTGAAAAGTTGTGACAGTTATGGAAGAGCAATGTCTCTTTTTTGTTTTGATATTAAAAAGTATAAAGACTCAAAAAATATATTTGTAAGAAAAATAATAATCCAGACAGATATAAAAGAATGAGATGAAAAAAAATTATAAAATTTTAATATCTGCCGCAGTCATCTGCCAGATGCTGACTGGACAATTAAATACCGCTGAATCAATTCTAAATTAAATAGATCCTCTGTGAAAATACTAAGTTTAGTGACTGTCAATGTCAAACAAAGAAGATGAAAAAAGTTTTTTCTTCCAATTCCATTTTGCTTTCACCATTCCTCTTTTGCAGTCTCTAAAACTTTTCAAAATAAGAGGTTTTCCACGGAGTCTCAATTATCGATAAAGACGATATTAAAAATTCGTTTGTTTTGTTCTTAGCTTGCGCCTTGGAAGCGGTGTCCCCTTTTTTCCATTGTTTGCGTAAGAAGGGAAAGCAGACGCGGCGGCAAACGATAATCAGAAATTTGAATTTCGCCCCCACAAGTACTGACAAAATCATCCGATTTTGTGCGTCGTTTGTCATAGCAATTAATTAGGCGAACAAAAAATATTATGTTGATATTTCCGAAAATGGTGGATGTCAGCAAACAGTGCGTTGTGCTGTAACTTTTCTATTTTGTTTTATCTCGAACCGCTACATCGGCATGGGGCGGCTAAGGGACAAGCAATCGATAGCGAGTTATAAGCGGAATCTATATTCATAATTCACATATCTACATAGTAGCCGCTCGGTGGTATGATGAAGGAACATGCTCTAAATTTATTCGTGAGCATTACAGTGTAACATGTACGAGGCAGTGCTCCCTTAATGTATTCATGTAATTCGCATAGCCGGCATCCCCTTTGACCAGCCACGCAACACCGCACTGGCTGCCCGGATAGAGTAATATAACGCGATGTTTTAAAACCATCCATCACGTTTAATATCCATATAAAAAGAAGGAGGTAGCGTGCCGACTCTATCCGCGGATTTTTGAATTTGCGCATGGTACGCTTTTTTCATTCGGGTTTTCGCCTAAAACAAGCTAGACGCGCCGCACTCACTTATGTTTAGCATCTCTAAAGGAAATTCACTTGTTGCAAGATGCCCCGACAACCTCAAGTTTTATAAATGTTAATACAAAACAACACCGTCGACTTTCTCATTTTCACCTCACGAAACTCTCTCGCGTCCGTTTATTGCGGGTGGAAATTATCAATTGACTACACTCTAGTATTCAGCAGTGCAAATACAAAAGCAAGAGCTTACCGTCTATTCTGTGCGAGGTCAAATAAAACCTCAAGTATCAGCTACTTGAATGTAAAAACGTTGGGATGCGGCCGGCCGGGCGGCGCGCCTGACGCCAATTTACATTAAATGCGGCTTGCACCCACCAATGATAACTTACACTTGCTGGAGCCACAAAACTAGTGTTTACTATTGTGAGCTTAATATTTTGTGTTAAGTAAAAACTTGTAAAATTATGCGCAGAACAAAAACTCGTAGCTCAGCGAAAAATCTTGGTTCTCGCGGCTTCAGCGAAAATTCACGAAATAGCCAAGATATAAAGTGGGAAATAAGTAATGCGGTTTTTGAAATCTAAACACTTGGAAACTGCATTCGTGTTTAGAACAACAGCGAATCTTATGAGGTTTATTACAATAGGCTATAGTTGACAACTAATTAACGGCTCTATACACTATCCATTAGGTTAACCGTTTTCTGACAGCTGTCTTAGAAAGTACATATTCCAGATTACGTAAAAGTTAACTTTAAAATGCGTAATAAAATAAATATATAAATTGCCTTATCTTATTGAATTACCTTATTTATGACTTCTTATAGACATTATAATACCGTACGTGTATCAATCAATGTATTGTGTGCTGCTGCAATCACTAGTGCCATCTGTCAAAAAACGGTTTACCCAATGGACAGGGTATATAGTATGTAAATAATTTTAAAGTAAAAATTACATGAAACTCCTGTCATCATGTTAATGACTACTTTATTCACAAGAAGAGGTCGGTGAAATAAGTGAAGTTAATGAAGTTAAGCTGCCAATGGACATTGTTAACCAATTAAATTGCAACAAATTCATCAAGACCAAGTGCTGCAGCGCAATTTGGGAAAGGTTTTCCAATTATAAGTGGAATTGATTGATTCATTACAATTTTAACACAATAAAAGATCGAAAATGGTTTTCCAGTGGAAAGTATGCTAGAATGCGAATTATGTTACGAACAGTGAATAATTTTATCTGTAATTCCAAGTATTTTACTTCTCATTATTCAATGAGAAGTAAAATACTTGGAATTACAGATAAAATTTATTTATTATTATATTATTATTTATTTTAAACTTTTTATATTAAATTGTATTCACAATTTAATATAAAAAGTTATAAAAAGTTATAATTACTACAATAATTATACACTCTAACTATTTACCTCTTTTCTGTTTCATTACAATTCCGATTAAATTTCTTGGAACAATATCAAATTAACTTTATTCCTTTTAATAAGCGAAACTATTAATTGTCTATTGTATGTACGATATTTGTCATTTTCATACAATGCTTTATTGTTAGTCAATAATTTTAACACTCGCAGAATATTTCGGTTGCACATAACCTGTCCATCAGCTGTCACTTCCAGAGATATTTTGTTATATTGATTTCAAATGAAAACATTTACAATACAAATCTATCCTACTCGTAATTCGACCATTCCTTGAATGAAGTTTATCCACGAATCCAAAATGAAATGAACCGTCACATTTTTCCTGGTTGAACACACGTACTAAAACTTGGTAAATGAAAAGTTCCTCTTAAAAAACAACAAAACACACATCCCACACCCTAGGGTCTTTGATGAACCTCTCGTTACAATAAGCAACCCTCTCGTACCTTTGCACAAGTTCTTTTGCCTCCTCCACGTTTTTTCACGCGAGCTACTTCTGAATTCTATTGTTTTTATTACCCTAGTAAATATGTGCCGAACCCCTCTGCAGACGAAGCCATTATAGTATCGTTGCTGAATTCAAAAATGTCTGCATTATGCAGGGTTTTAAAAGAAACCTTTGAGTTTTTACAACTATGAGAATATAAAAATAATACCTACCTAAATGTTACTGCTTGATAATTTTTCTGCTATCTGGTCTGTATTTTGGAAGGGTGGGCAAAAGGGGTACGGTTATGCAGCGATATAGTATGCTGATGTTTGGTCCTTAAATGATAGGGAGCCACCCTAATAGCCATTTATCAATCGCAGGTCCAATTTCCGGTGAGTAGTGGGATTTAAATTTTAGTGCTGCGTAGCCCAAATTTTGTTTTGACTAGGGATTTGTTTCAAAGTCAAAGGGCTTGTCAGTTTATTTGTTTTCTATTAACGACAATCCAAATGAAAGCGATAAGAGATAGATCATACTTTTTACTTAAACTGTTACTGTGTACATTTCTAGGGAGGTACAATAGTAGATTGTGATGAAATTGATTGATTGATTATTTCGATGATAAAACTATTTGTTTTAGTGCTGATTTTTCCAACGCCAGATAATTTTATCGGAGGAAAAATTTTGAATTTTTGACAGTTCTTCCATACAAAAACTGTCAGACGTCAATTATATTCCATGAATAAAAATTATCTGTCGATAGAAAAATCAGCCCTTAAGCAAATAATTTTATGTAAGGCTTTCAGTTTTTGGGCAAACCACAATTGCGGCGATAAGTCCCCTCTTTGAGGAGTGGCTGGACAGGCGCCACGTCGCCCTCACCTTCCGCCTGACACAGGTCCTCAACGGACACGGTTGTTTCGGGAGGTTCCTGTTCAGGATAAGGCGGAAGGACCACTGTGTGGATCGCCCGGAGGACACGGTGGAGCATACGGTGGAGATCTGCCCGGCTTGGGCGGAGCACCACCGCGTCCTCGTGGCGGCGATCGGCGGCGGCGATCTCTCGCGTCCAGCCCTGGTCCAGGCCATGGTACGGAGCGAAAGTGCATGGGAAGCCGTCACCTCCTTCTGCGAAGTAGTAATGCTCGCAAAAGAGGAGGCGGAGCGCGTGAGGGAGAGGTAATCTCTGCGCCCTTACACCCCTAGTCGCCGCAGGAGACGCCCTGGACGTCGGGAGTCACCAGCCGACTCCCGGCCACCGTAGGCGCGGGCTTACGGGCGGTGAGCAATAGGCAACTCGCCGTCCGGCAAGGACCAGGCCTGGGTCGACGGCGCGTTGAGTTCCACGCGCGCCTCAAAGTGATGTCAGCACGAACTGACGGGGTCCGCTAGGGCCGATGCCTGCCAGGGCCGCGGGTTGTTTGAAAGAGATACCGTGGCCCCTGGCATAGGCAACTGAAGGAACACGGGTGGATTTTAGTCAGTAAAAGTCTGACACGCCGTCCCGCTCCGCCCAGAGCGGGAGAAGTCATATGATGATTTCCCACCCAAGAAAAAAAGGCTTTCAGTTTTGTATGAACAACAATCATATTGAAAAACAATTTGAAACTTGTTTTTGACGGATCCCAAGCAAACAAAACGCAGATTATACATCTGAAACCCTATTTGTACAGAATATTAAATAAACGTACTCACGAAAACGGGGGAAAAAGGAAATGGACTAAATAGACTGTTATGCGATTCAATCACAGGACCGTCTAGGTTACGGACGGCCCCGAGATCACAGGCCGCATACTAAATTATTAGCCCTTAGTTATTTATGCACCGTGAACCAACATCTTAATAGTAAGCCGGAGTTATGTCCAGCCTAAAATAATATTTTGTGTAAATGTTCGAAAATAAACAAGCCGCGTGGAACCGGTTACTTTACAGTCACAATATGTCGTAACTCTGCAACGCTACTTCGCCGGTTTGTGGCAATATAATGTTGGAATAAGTTTATTATAAAGGTTTAATTTTCAATTTACGTCTAACCACAACGTGATGAAATGTTATCAAAAGCTTACCTTTGGGTGTGCTCTCCTGGGAAAGGCCACTTTGGGGTCAATCTGAAATTGAAAACACAACATTTTAATACAATTAGAATCAAAGGAGATATATTTAATGCGGGGTTGTTCTAATTCTGCGAGGGGAGCGTGTTTGGTCCGGTGACTTTGCAAATGTAAAAAATTCACTGAGACGCGTCGAGCCCAACTAATCATGGACCGCACGTCCGGCTGGGAAGCGGGCACGATAAATTCGCATCGCCTCTGCGGCTGCAATGTCCAGTCCTAAAATCCCGGCTGCAAAAAACCATCGGACTGAAAATCCTGTGCCGTGGTCCTGTCACTCGATTTCGCCTCTCGTCTTTTTCATGTAACCGAGCTCTACTATTTCATACGTGGCACTGTTTAAGCCCTCAGATTTTCTCCCGGCAGCGAGCGGTCGCTCCAGGTCTTTTTGCTCGTATCTCGACGCGCCGTTGACCGCTATAAACGCAAAATATAAACCCAAAGAAGCTACCTTTGACATTTTAGAGGTAAAGCGTTTCATTTCCACTCGTGCTAACCGTTTTGTCGAACGTTTTCCACATTCAGCTGAAATGCTCCAGGATTTTTTTAGTGCAGGTCTTATTTAAAAAAATTACGAATGTAGAAAATGGGCGACGTATAAGCATTTACACATAACATTAATACTCTGAGTATGATAAAGGATGTTGAATTACAATTAAAATGTTCATTTATGTGGACCTCTATTGTTTTATTTTGAAGAATGTGTTTTGAGTAGCATAACCAGCCTACAATGTTCCCACTGCTGGGATACAGGCCTCTCACCTTCGAGAGGGAGTGGGCTGTAATCTATCACGCAGGTCCAGTTGGAGATGTCACAAGTCTTTGGAATTTTCGTACTATTACATGCCGGTTTCCTTACGACGTTTTCCTTCACAGTTTTGACAATGATGATGAAATGAAAGTGTTTTAAGTAGTATACAGTGTATTTCTATCCATCAAAGTTTAAATATTACGTACATTTTTAAGGCGTAGAGCGCACAATAGACGCGAAGCCGGTAGGCATCCACGTCCGCGTAATTACGAAGCAAAAGCGTGAGAGAATAATTTAAAAGATTTTGCCCAAGAGGACTGCATTATTACAATATCAGGGAAACCGCTTTACAGCGTCATTCATACATTCTTAATTATTTAATTATCTTCAGAGTGCGCCACAGCACACCACGGCAGCACAAAATCCGGTGTAATTTGATTAAATTGGATTTCAACCAAGACAATTTGTATTTTTTTGATGAAAATGTAAATTGTAATTATTATAACGAACGCCGCGGCCCACGTGTGGTTGACACAAAAAATATCACTACCCGCAAAACAGGAGATGTAAAACGTTGTTGGAAAGCTTTTAACCGCCTCACGCAAGCAATTTTGTAAACGTTGTAAAATGACCACGAAAGTATACAGAGCAAGCAGAAAAATCATAAAATCCCAGATGGTGGCGCTAAAGCGATTAAGCGGGTCGATGATAAATTTTAACGAGTTATTTTAATGGAGGCGATCGCAGTCAGTGGCTAGCCGGCAGCCTGCGTCGATAGAAAAATAAAACCAAACTCGCCAAAAAGACTGTTTAATACGTGACCCCGTGATTTTTTTATTGTTTCGTAAACGTTTAACGATAATTGCTTTTTGAAACGACGCCTTTTGTACATCCAAAATGTCATTCCATTTGTAATTGAATACATAAAATGTGGTAGCGCCCTTATCTACAAGTCCATTGCTACTTTTGTAACAAAAATGGTTAAATGTGTAAAGAAGAAACGGAAAATGAATAAGGGAGGGTTGTGACGTGAGTTGATCTTTGATCAAGCAGAGTGACACAATCTACGTAAGATTTGGGTTGAAGACATAAAATGTCTATCTAACCATCTGATTTTAACTTTAGTACATTCCCGAAAATACTGACCAGTAGATACACTATACAATTATGCATGTAGTATATGGGGTGGTTAGATAGGTATTACAGTTTTATAGTTTTATTCAAAGTGAAAGGTTTATTTATGCTACGGCGTAGCAACAACTCAGTCGGCGGAGCAGTAGCGTAGCAGCGCTACGCTCTACGCACATTATTTACAAATACCAATCCGTTGGTTTTCATATTTCAAAGAACAATACTTTCAAGTTAAAAAGTTCAATACTCCTGCGCAAAATGACAGGAAAACATCGATACAAATGTGACATTTTGATATGGAGCCATTTGCGTGATTACAATCGACGCAGCGGCGCACCCTCTAGCCGACTTCGACCTCCCCCTTCCTACAACTTCCCTTACGATAAAGATTGACATCACCCACCTTAACTTTCGAATTATCCTAACTCAAATCCCCCAAATAAACTAAATCCAGCCCTAATCTATACTACATAGAATACAAATTCATTTAAACCACACGAAAATTTTAGCGTGTCATCGCAAGAAAAGATTGTAGGCGAAAGCACATTAGTGGGATCTCACTACTGGTAGCGAAAGAGCATGTTCACTTTATGTACTCGCTACGATCGCATCGACGTAAAGTCGATTACGTTAAATTTTATATTAAGCAAACAGTTTTATCGATGTGTTTTATATTTTCAAGTCATTGCGGTAACGTGCCGCAATGAAAGTTCATTGTATCACTTTACTGTTTAATCTATGACACCAGCACACCTGCTGTTATTGAAGTCAAAATGTCAGTTTTCGATAGTATTTCGTGCACCAAGTTTAATCTGTTTTCAAGGCGTACAGTTAAGTAGACACACTACACTATTAGTATTCTAAACCCAAGTTAATAATCAAACGTTCTCCGTATCGTGTACTGAACCGGAGTTAATAAGCGAACATTCTCGGAAAGCAATTCGATCAACATGTTGTTAAATCCTGATAATTAACAAACGTCACACGTCGGGCTTGAGTTACGGACAAGAAAGTTTAATGACGCGCACTCACTGCAAGCGGTAACTGAATTTATTTACGTGCAGACGACACGTAAGTGTCGCCCCGGGCGGTGTTAAGTGGGGACCGCATCATTTGCTGTTCAGTCAGCAACGCGCACTCTAACTCCTCCTAATTGGAACGAATTTGGCTGCAGGTGCAACACTCGACTTGGCTCAAGATTAGGGGCGAGCTATTGCGAGTACATTCTGTGTCGTTTCCCCTTGAAATATTCGATGTGCAACGCGCGACTTGCGGCTCGCAGCGCCGTCGCCGCGCGCGCCGTCATCCACGTGCGCTCCCACTAACTTGAATTAAATTAAGAACAATATTTACCCTCGCAGCCGAGATAAATGATATTGCACACTTAAGCCAGAGTTAATGTTTAGTGACGACTTATGTACCCACATTCTTAGCATAAGCTAGTGAAAATGCCATTGCGCAAACGAGACACCCTCATACATGTTCCATACAGTAGAAAGAGAGAAGTGAACAGAAACACCTCAACAAGAAAGACTTAACGAGGCGCGCTTCAACGTAGACAAATATCAGCACGCCAACAATGTTACGTGGCGTTATTTTAATTGATATAGCTTTAACTCATTCTGTACAGAAAAATGCAAACAAGTTGCGACACGATCGGAAAACACTTGACACAGATTGTTTATAAAGTAGGGTTTGCTTCAACGCTCGGTGAGACAAGCAGTAATGAAACCGGCTAGGGCGGCTCGACAAACGTCATTACTGGGGCACGCATAAATATGCAAGGCAGGTAACGCACATTTTCATGCGACGTCGCAAGAATTTTATCGCTCGTTTAATTCTGTGCGAAAAAAATGGGATTCTTTTGGGTGTAACAGGAGATAGGCGGCCGCGTGGGAACCGGCACGCTGCCCCTCTTGGCCAGGCTTCGGATCTAAGTGCAGCCGAAATATATTTTATCCACTTTATCAGATATTACTTTCTCTTCGCATCGCGTCGAAAGCGTAAACGGCGGAAGAGGCGAGACGTAATCTTATCCATCAGAGGCTCGTTATTCGTTAGGCGTTAATGTGGCCGCTTTGTGTTGTTAGACGTACTCCTATTAACGTGTGTTTTATTCATCGCTCTTTTCCTCCAGTGTGTAACACGTCGGCTACAATTGCTAGGGACCTTAACGACATAGTTCTCTTTTCTTAATGCCCTTGTTAATTTCGTTTACATTTGTTTAAGTGTTGGCGTCGTTTATTTACTTCGCCCCAGACGGAGCTGTCACGGTTTTCTAGTTTATGTTATAATCGTTTACTTGTGAATGATGAATTGTACCTGGTGTTGGAGTAGCTTTTTTTTTTTCTTCTTTCTTTGTACTGGTACAGAATAACATTATTCTTGTGAAGTATGTTTTTCTTTGAGGTGTAGGCAGAACCTTTCTCTTTATAAGTAAATCCAACTGGCTTTTCAGTCTTAGTTTGAAAACCAACTACGTACTAATGGGTCTTTTAAATTTTCTTAAGATGTGTTGTGTAAGTCAAAATAAAGAAGACTCTTTGAGAGTAAAAATATCACAAAGACACTTGAATTTTACAATCCCTCCAATCGCTTTTTAGTTGGCATCAGAAGAAGACTTTCACTGTCAATAGTCTTACTATACCTATTAACATCACAATAAAATCCAATCCTTTCAGCCAACTCCACTTAAAAATTCAATAGTTCCACAATTGACAGCGAAGGTACAAAGTTTCAGCTTATCTAGCGTTTCAGGTCAGTTCTAAAGCCGGGTGGGCATTAGCACAATGTGGTCGGTGGTCTCGTGAGACAAAGATTACGCACAGTTCGCTCGCCGACGTAGATAACAACGGCTGGCTGGCTACTGGATGTGGTGCACCTTTTGTGTAACTTGCTTACAATTTTGGTTGACAAAAGGTGGGATGAAGGTGTTGGTACGCTCTGGATGTATGTTTGTAACTACATATGTGTTTAGAGTAGTTCGTAAATTGTGTGGACTCAATGGTTTTTAACAACAATAAGTTAAGGCAAATACGTAGGTATGTATATATTTTCGAGGGACAGTAATGAACACCTCTCTCTTCGTTTGCCGTAGTTACGAGTGTAATAAATTAAAGTTTTCTGTGACTTGAAAACTGTTATCATTATATTCAGTCAGGCGCATTATCAGCAGCATTGGCAGGTGTGGTATTCAATCCACTATATAGGTACGTCTTGTAACACACATAATATATGTAGATGCTGTAACCAACATGCCCATTACAATACCCTGCATATACTCGCATCTAATATCCTTGGGCCAACTTCATAAATCCAAGAACTCGATAACGTCAAGCGCAGAGCCGTACCGCTAGGCAGTTCTCTAATCCTGTTTGTTTGATTGATCAATGACCTATCTAGTTACCGAACAATCTACGTCGGCCGGCCGGCAGACATCCGGAGCAGATATTTGCAGTCAAAACAGACTTAGGGCCAGTACGAACTGCACTCTGCGCATGTCACTCCGCTTCTGTATTATTTATTAACTCCAACGAGCTTCCGATGTTACTTTATTCCATTGTGCAACTATCTACGGTTCGTGATGTCCGAGCTCGGGAAGTTCCGAACTGACACGACTGGGAGAAACGAGAAACTTTTCGTGCATAGAATGAATGCCTGTCAGCCGAACGTAAACATGCAAGCAAAATACTTGGTATATTATTTAGTTTGCGGATTGCGGATAGCCGTTGCTACGGGCTTCGGATTGTTTGTAATGTCACCGCGTACGAAAATTCTGCGTTGAAAACTTTCCAGGTCCTTTTAATTTTAGAGAAGTGAATTTTTCTTGAAAATAAAAAAGTGTCAATTTTCTCTGCTTCTTTCATTTAGAATGAAAAACATTGGAGCTAAAATAAAATTGTTTACTTACTGAAATGTAAATGTTTTTACAGTGAACCCCTCTGTAATAATATAGACAGAACTGAAGAAAATCTGTCACAAGGAGCAAGCGGGGCGTTCGTAGGTAATGCTGGCGAAGTCGGCAATGTTATTTGGCGAGCCGGTGCAAGTAAAGGACTCTATATTAAGCATTCCTGTCCCCCCAATCTCTTCAGGTGGGCGGGCGCGACATGAACTCTACTTCAACTTATTATTTCGGGGCCGCATGCGAAGCGTTTGTTTTCCTCCGACCTACGCCTCTAATATACATTTACATATGTATCATAAACTTAATCCCTTTATTAAATTCCTCGGGAGTTTTTTTTTTCTTACCAATATTTCTTTTTTATCTCGCGTTTTTAAACTTTAAAAGCCAATCCTATAAAAACTTAGTGCTCTGAACGGCGCAGTTGTTTACGGCCAGCTATTATCTTGCACTAAATAAAAGCCTGCAGTTTTAAAAGTGCCTTTATGTCGTCCGTCATTAATGAACTCGTTATAACGCTAATTGTTCCCACAATCGAGCATGGGCGTGACATTAAAGCGACATCAAAAATGTATGTACACTATTTAAAGATTCCCATTTCGCGGTGGTCGCGTGCAACCGATTTACGAAAGCGACTGGCCCCGTGCCCATTAAAGCAGATTACGGACGAAAAAAAATCAACGAGCTCTTGGCGTTATGAGTTAATTTTGTAAGAATAACGCGGGCGTCGGTTAGTATTTCCCTTTATTTGGTGTTCCGGCCGCTCTGTTTGTTTAAACGGGTAATCCAGCGCAAAAACAAGCCGGGACTACATTATGTAGTACCACACAAATGTGTGTTCTCAATGTTGTCGGGACGTAATCGTTGGACGATAAAAATCACTTAGTAAACCGAGTAGCCGCTTGTAGACGTTACCGCTAACTACTAACTACAGGGAGTATAACATAACAAGAGCGTTTACGGGGAACGAGACTTGTTATACTTATTTGAAAATTAACTTTCACTTCAGAAATATTCTGCACCGCTCGGTCCGAGAGAACCTCTCTAAAAC
Organism: Apamea epomidion; assembly: GCA_947507525.1. NCBI lineage: Eukaryota > Metazoa > Arthropoda > Insecta > Lepidoptera > Noctuidae > Apamea > Apamea epomidion. Next base: position 7,658,037 of record OX382234.1, read on the forward strand.
GGAAGAAAATGCAAAATCCCTTGAAGTAAACGTTGTGAACTATAAGTGCAAATTTACTACAAGGAACCACTCAATTATGGTCAGAGACTTAAGATGCTTGTCAGCAACTGGGATTTTATAAAAAACATTCAGGAAAATTTTGCTCTTAAATTAAAAAAGTTGATATAATGCAGCGTGGCGCAGCATTCAGTCGCGAAATGTACTTATATCGCGGAACGCGTGCGCTCCATATTTTAAAGGTGCCGATAAGAGAAAAAAGGAATGTCCCGGAGTTGCAAGCGCGCCTGGTCTAAACGTGTTTACAAGTTATGCAATAATTCAAATAGCGTACTACAGCAAATTTATGCTGGTGCACGGTAACATACTTCAATGGCTGCATTGGAAAGCATTTTATTTCCATGGACGTCGGCGACTAGTATAGCCGTCGTATTTTCGAATTCAGCCAGAGAACGCTGAACGTGTTAGGTGGCAATATGAATTTATGATCATGGCGAATTAAATGCGTTTAAAGAGAAACGTGATTCGGCGGAATACGCATCGGAAATTAATTAAGGACTTTTTGCACTTCGATGACCGGCTACTGACTGCTTTTCGTGCTTCTAGTGTTTCGTGCTCGCAATATAGGATATTTATTGCATTTTGTTGTACTGTTTTATTATTGCTGATGACAAAAAACTGTACACATTTTACGGTCCTTGCACTTTTCGAATTTATGGACACTTTTATATTAAAATCGTAGCTCCACTTCTGTTATTAATTGTATGTATGAAATTTTATTTAGTTCTGTTGTGACCTTTTAAAGTAAAAAATGTTCATTCAAATATTTTCATTTCATTTAAAACTTACGACACGAAAAACGATTTTGATGAATCTCTATGTAAAAATACCAACAAGTAAGTATTTATATTAAACTATTTATAACCAGAACTTCATTAAGTAGGCACGCATACCTACCTTTAAGCCAGGCAAAGGTATTTTTGCTCCGAGTCTCGATAAATTTCTGGCAGTTTCTCGTTGTCTCGTTAGGGCTCACTAGATGAAATTTAAGAGTCATCTCAGGCTGGCGGGGGCTCCACACAGATCCGGCCGCGACAAAAGGGAGCCCTAGGGACCGAGTACAGTGGGAAAAGGAATTTATAATTGGCCTCCAAATGAAAGCCCATATAACTTACATCATAAAAGCCTTTTTTTCATGGCGCAATTCGTTACGGACCGCGGTTTTAACTATTTTAGCGAAATGTTTAAAAAAAATAACGCTCACTTTTTAATTGACTCTCACGCGGACTGGTTGTTGCCGTATCGTATTTTCGCAAAGAAAGATTGGCCAGATAAGGCGTCAAAGACAGACGGTGGAGAAAGGAAAAAAAAAGGTCCTCTTCTATAGTCATAATGGCTTGATAGGCCCTAACGGCCACTTAAAATGAAAAGTGTGTTCCATTTTAAACTTTATTCATTATACAAAAGTTCTTGTTAGTGTAACAGACATTTTACTTTCATATTTTGGAGGAAGTCTGAAACAATTAGGACAGTTTAATCGCCACCTCTTTAGGACGGTCTGTTATTTTAATGAAACGGAGAACATTGTATTACGTTAACGTCGTGTATGTATAGCTTTATAAATCCTAATTCCAGGGTTATCTGTGCCTTGTAAATGTTAAAATGGGTCTTTTCACTTTCAGCTATATCTTCTATAATTGTTTCTAGTCTGTGCCACTCTGACTATACATTTTACGATTACGTGATCATGAATATTATTATCGTTGGAACATTTAAATGAACCTATAGTTCTAGCAAAGTTCAATTAATTTTTCAGCATTATTTGCGTGCTCTTATTGACAAAATCAACACAAAGGCCCGCAACGGTATTCGCATTACAAATTAACGCGAAATATTATAATAATCATTATACATTCCACAAATAAATGTTGGTCAAACACATTGTCACAGCGTTTCCGTCACTACCGCGTTACAAAGTGCATGATATTTTTAAACAGCCACCGATATGAAACCGCATAAAACATCGAACATTTCCTGTGGAAGTGAAAATTTTAATTTTCCGAAAAATTCCGCTGCTATATTTTAAAGGCGTGATTTATTAATGCGGGTTCGTAAACGCCATTTATGCCATTTATGCCGTTTACGGTGGATGAGAGCAGACATTTGTGTCGGCATGTGTCGCGCCCATGGCTCGTCAATGGCGTTTTGATTGTCCACTCTGTGTCGCTTCCTATTCGTCTATAAATCTGGCCGTGTATGTCTGTCAAGGGTTACTTCATATTCGACTGTTCTACACAATGTACGTTCGTACCTATCTTATTAAACTGTGCACGGATTCTTTAATGAACAAAGTTTTGGTGAGAGGATACTAATTTAAGTTACAGCTACAGATTAGATAATCCTCGATATCTTACTAGGTACTACTTAGGTCAAAATTCCACCTACATCAGATGTTTTGTTAACCCTAAAGCTAACATTAGTCTGAAATATCAGCTCTAAATCTCCAGTAAATCAGTGTAAAAGTAAAACACAGTACCAGCATCTTCTATCATAAATTCTAAGTCAACTAAGCGGAATTGGTTACTACAAATAGTTGCAAGTTATGGACCTGTGAACTGTCAGTTCTAATTCATTGTATAGTACTAGAGTACAAAGTGTTTTATTGACGTTCAATGCCTCAAGCTGTGCCAATCTTGTACTGATATTGTTTCGTGTGCTATTGGCGATATATGGCTGGTGGAATAGAGTAGAATCGTTTTTATTACTCTTTATTGTTTTGTGTGAAAGTATTGTGTTTTGGCCAAAGAAATTAGGGCAGTCCAAAAGCGCGCTGGGTTGACTATCGCCAAAGTCGCGGCAAACACCTGGATTAGAGACGCACCGGACCGGAAAGTATGGCAGAAGAAAGGGAGCCAGCAGTCACCCAGCAGTAGGTGACTCCGGGCTGAAATGATGATGATGATGTGTTGTGTGTTCAGGTGGAGATTCATAGACGACTCTACCTTGGATTATAAATATAGTGCTGTTCCAGCGTGTCAGCTCCTCTTTACAGGACGCTAGTGATGGAACCAAACACGTAGCCGATTTCTGGGCTGAGTCCATTTAGATTGCCATCGATACCCTAAGAAGAAGATTATGTACACCATACGAATTGCAAGTATTGATGTAGAAATCTTACATAGGGTGACACAATGAGCGGTATTATTGCTAAAGCGATTTTTAAAAGTCATCCTTTGCAATGTTTTATTCAGGAAGTGTTACTGTAGAATATTAAGTAATAAGAGGCCTCTAATTAGTAATTATCTTTTAGAAAGTAAGCTACATGTTAGAGCGTCAAATTGTTATTTTTACAAAGATCTAAATGGGTAGTTACATATACTCGTACGTTTACAATTTCACATTTTATAAAATTCAACAATTTGATCCCAAAACGAATAATTTTAATAATAAAATTTACGTGTGTTTTTATCTTAATCGCGCCTGTTAATAGCCTGGAATAAAAACATATATTTTTTCGTGTATTTACCAAAAATGCAAGCCATTTTATAGTTTGTAAAAAAATAAACTTGTTAAAAATCGGTGTATTTTTTGCGTCCGGCCCTGAAGCAATTTTAATTGTGGGCCTTTCAAAGAGCGGTGTTAAACCTAAACTCTATAAAGCTTGTATTTATTTCATGAATCAGTAAAGGCTTTCATATTAATTTTCACACTTTATTCAGGACAGATTTTGATTTTTATTGGTCACTTCACCCCCACATACACTTTAGGAATAACTTTCATTAAAACACGAAGTTTAACATATTTTTGTAAACTATTAAGATGGGGAATATAGATACAGGGTGAAATTAAATTTGCTAGCAAGACTCCGTAGACGTGATGGGTATCAATATCTAAACATTATAAAACAAAAAAGAAAATAATTATTTGTGTAGTCATTGAGTAGGTCATTGTGTAGTCACTTGAAGTATTGGTTTAAAAAAACTGTTTTATTTTGTGTGTAAACTTCACAGATGTGATGGGTATTGATATCTAAATACGATAAAAGAAAAGAAAACATATTTCGCCAACTCATACTTCAAGCAACAACACTGCCAGAGGTCGTTGACTTCCTAAAAAAATCTCGAATAATTTTCTTTCCTATCTCGTCTGCAGAGTGTCGCCAGCTAATTTAATTTGAACCTGTATATGGCTTGCTTTCAGTATCACCATAATAATGTTAAAGAACGAAAAACCAAAATTAGAAAGACTCAAACAATACGCTTAACTACTCTACTCTTCAATTTCTGTTTCTTATTATTAATTACCAATGAAAATAAACATTAAAAACAAATCGCTTCAAAGTTAAACAAGAATATTTCTTTCCTCTTCATCAACTAGTTATTTTGAAACGTTTCAAATCGATGAGCCTTGGAAGAAACTTCGATGAGGAACTAAATAAGTTTCAATATTTCTTCTTAATAAAATATAAATGGGCAAAGTTCAGTTATACACTTGAGGGATGGAGCGACCGCGGTTGTACACGTCCAATATCCAATTGAATTTATTATGATATATTAATTTATCAAAGGGAATCAAAGTAAGAAAGCTGTTTCGTAATTTGAAGATTGGATTGTTGGTATTTTAGTTAATTACAGTTTTGTTTCTCTTTCACACTTTATAGTAAAGATTATGTTAGTAATGTATTCTATTATTTTAATTATTGTGAATGTGAAGACTACGTGGGTCATTTTTATTTTCCCTCTGTTCTGTCAGTTTTTGTCATGGTCTGGCAGTTTGAGTAATTAATGTGGCCTACCCAAATGTCCTTTCTTTGGTATTGTTCGTCGAATCGTTAAGCTCCTTAAGTTTTGTGTCGAGCTGCACGATTTCTGATAAATGCGTGCACTGACTGGACAGGTCCTCTCAATATGTGTGGTTCTATCCTCAAAACACCATCTCAGACATTGATTTAGCTGGCCTTCACATGATCTGACCAAAATCATGTCTGGATTTTAAAAGAGACTGTGACCTCTGAGTTTGTTTCGTCCTTTCTTCTCAGACTAGTCAAATAGGAAACGCCGACCTCATCTAGTTTTTAACGTTTAATATGATTGACGTGTAAAAGTGTTTGTACAAACCTTCATACAAAATAAAATCATTTATCATTCGTATTATAGATTTATAGTATTATTATAAGTATAAAATGTTAGTAAATATGTGAGTACCACTATCTATAACATAATGAATTTATGTGTCATTGCTTCATTTTAATTCTTTTTACCTATTGTGATATGAGAGACGGAGATAGCGGGATGAGCTGGACTCTTTTCATAAAGATTGGTCCTTGGCAGCTCTGGACAGAGAGAGGTGGAAAGAGATTGGGGAGGCCTTTGCCCAGCAGTGGGTCATTAACGGCTAATAATATATATTGTGGTATAGTGATTTTATTCTAGGTGCATCGTCTTCACATACGTATACCTAAGTAATTCATGTATAAAAATATTGCAGCTCATTTTAAAAGAGTAAGGGTGGAGTTTCTTGTCCATTCTTCTCCATACGAAACAATTTTTGGAAAAGGCGTCCAGAAGCAACTCTATTTTATTGTAAACTTTGACGTTCAAAAGGGCCTTTTATTTGAAATAAATGCTTCGACTTTATCAATCAATGGTTTACGTATGTAGGTACAGTCAACAAAGGTAGTTTGATAAATTAACTGTTTGTTTTCTATTAATTAAATAAAATTTTATCCGAATACATCAATCCGTTTCTTACTAAACTTCAACTATATCCGACGACCCTGCATACTTATTTCTTTTGTTGACTGTATGACACAGTGCTTAAGTTGAAATAAATATTTTCATATTGTGCATTTGTATTTGTAGATAAGTTAATCAAAAATGAATTATTTAGATGACATCCATAAATCTACATGAATAAGGTCAAATTTAGTTTTTCAGGCTTCAGAATCCAAGAAAAGCCAGTCAGCCTCGTCGTATGTTGGCATTTTTCATTTCATCTTCACAAAATATACAACCAACAATAAAAAAATAACCAACCGAAAATATATTATTTAGCAGTAGAATATCGCATTCTGACCTTTGATTTCGTACAAAGGGGGGCGGCGCCATGTGCACAATGTTAGTGGTACAATCGTAAACCTTTCTATAAATATTGATGACGCTGAAAGCTATTATGTTCAGGCATACTCCCGAAAAATGTGAACAATTTACGATGTAAAGACATGCGATTAACTTCTCCGTTGTACAGAAATTAAAACAGTAAGTAATAACTATTGAAATTCATGTCTTATTGAGTCAGGTATTTGTAGTCATATTGTATCGTGTATAGTGTTATCCTCCTCGCTTTGCACAAGCGTTTTACAAAATAAAGTCGATTATTTCTGGTTTCAAAATCGTTTATTAGCACTTCACAACAAAATAGCGATAAGCGACAATAATTAACACTCGCTATGGAGCAGCACGACTTTCTTGCTCGACGACCATTTGACAACTAACTAGTGATCAACAACGGTAAATATTCTAATACTACTCCGGACGTGACGTCACTTCCCCCCTTCTTTGATAGATATGAAGTTAGTTGTCAAATGATCGTTTTAAGTTTCTTTTACAAACTAATAAAAAAATATACTTTTAACAATTTAAAATATGTTATAAATTGATTGGATTTGTACAAATAAATATAATAAACTTAAAATTGCTTACAATAGTCATGTGGATGACAATTCATCCACAGCTTGAATTCAGCCACTGCTGGGAGGCCTCTGTTTGCTTGAGCTAATGTGAGCTTCAACCCAATCCCTGTCCCATGAACCACATATGGTTCAGGTTAATTATACGGTTATTATATGTATACCACCTAAGTACACATTATGGTAAAGCAATAAAGATATTGAGTAATTGTTTAACTGTTGTGTCTACTTTGTGGACAGTAAACGTGTTAATCATTTCCAACGTGACGATACTACCGTACTTCCACATCAGGGAAGTAAACTGAATAGAAATTTAAAATCGTCTTTATACAGGGTTAAATTAAATTAACTAGCGAAACTCCCCAGACATAATGGGTATCGATATTTAAACATGATAAAACAAAAAAACAGATTTTCTTCGATTTATACTTCAAGTAACTACACTACCAGCGGTCGTTGACTCCAATTTTTTATCATTAAATCACAGAGTTTTTATTTTATCATGTTTATTTATATTATTGTAATCTTCGGTTTCATAGAAAAGTGGTCAACATGTATGGAACAGCAATATTTTTTTTTAATAATCGACGAAAAATTTCGACGCTATGTGGTCTAAACTCATGTGCTGAATCCATGGTTACAGTTTCCGCGTCGATGTCCCTGCCACCCTGTACATCGATACCTATCACGTCTGTGGAGTTTCACTAGCTAATTTAATTTGGTCCTGTATATTTCCATATATTTTACTTCCCTATGTTATCATGATGCGGTGCCCGTCCACGATAGTAATTTAAAAAAAAACTCATATCATCACGTTAAAAATTATAAAAAAAACAACCACTATATGGCCGTAAATAAAGGCACATCGAATGTTAGAAAAAGTTTTGTGGGTACCTAAATGGTATCCACAAAATACCGTACACTTCTATAATACGCCATGCGTGCTCTTGAGCAATGTATTAAAATTGTTTGAATCGGTTATGAGTATAAATCGATAAAAGTAATGTTAGTTTTTTATGATAATTATTTCACACTATTGCATTATTATACTTGTCCACCAACCCGCTCTGGGCCCACGTGTTACAGGGTGACAGGGAAACTCGGCGTGTTCCTTCCAGGGCGTGATAGTGTGACCCATTTGCAACAATTAAGCACCCCATAAAGCCGAGGCAAAAATTCATGGAATCCGAGAAAAACCGATTTTCATGTTTTTTTGAAAATTTCCAAGAAATCGTCACTAAATATCACTTATCTCTAAATTCTCTGATGGAGTGGCTTTCATAGCTATTCCATTATCTATGCGTGCATTAGCACTATCACGCCCTGGAAGGAACACGTCGAGTTTCCCGGTCACCCTGTATATATGCATCTGCAATAATAGCCCACTCCCTCACAAAGTGAGGAGGCCTGTGTCCCAGCAGTGGGAAAAGTATAGGCTGATTAAGTGAATAATCACTTAATCAGCCGATATTTTTCCCACTGCTGGGACATCACTTTCAGCTTTCACACTGCTGCTCATGCATGTCACACTACTATAACAAAGTTTTCAGATTAAGAGTCGTATACGTAGGACACCACGGATATCCATGGAGGCGTGGCACATGTCGCCTCCATATCTCGCCAAACTGACCAAATGAATGATGAATGATGTAGTGCTGAGATATGGATATCGATATATATATATATGCGTCCTACACTAAATTATCATTCAATACAAATTCAATCTGATGTCCAAACTTTAATAAATCTACTTCAGTTTAAGAACCTAAAGTTGTATACAATAGAAAGCAATTAAAATCGGAATTACCTAGAAAAATATTAAACAGGATGGTCTTATTTTACGCCATAGTAGGCGTCGGAAATGGTGTATTATTATAAATTCAGTAATAATTTCTTAGTAACCTTACGTTGTTATTTCCAACAATAGTAAAGTGGGTGGGGATATACTTTAACACCCTTGTTAGCCAAGGGATGGACTATGTTTTATTTCTTGCAAGGTCATTTTTTATGACAGGTGTGTATGTTATTAGTTTTTATTGCGAATTTTTTTTTTTAAACCTTTTTTGAATATCTGATACGTCCTAATAAGGCACAGTGAATACGATGATTTATCCTGCGGGGTAATTTCGTAACACACTTACAGTAGCAATGGCTTTCATTTTGACAGTTCAACAACATCCATTGCGTTATTTACGTTGTTGAACAGACAAATTTTTCGAATATATGTAGCAATGGATTAGCAAAAACTTAAAAATGATGTAGATTACGATTGATTGAAGTAGTACCCTGCATTACAGCCGAAAAATTAATCAATATAGTCTATTACTAACTAACAGTCTATTAATTTTACGCCCGTTCGCAAAAAATCTATAATCCCTTAAATTCTATACCCTTTTCAATATCAGGATAATAAAATTCTAAGCAAACCTTATTATTTAAAAAAATAACTGGATTATCCGGAGCTTGAAAAATCCTCCTAAAGGTTTTAATTTTCTTCCGAATCTTCAGCCAACGCTGTATTTTCTAATAATGAATTTCCGATTAATACGTCCTCCTTTTTTGTATCGAAGCTTTTTTTGTTAAACGATAGATTTAAAGCATTTTCCAACCTACGTGATTCATATAAATTATATTGTATTTGTATGAATAGTTTCCGTATACAACTAAAGCCATTATTTAATCACAGTATAATAATAACAGCGCAGAGTCGTTAATAGTAATTGTCGCGAATAACAATAGTATAGTCGAAATAAAATCGTGTCGTGTAAACACGGTTGCGATCTTCCGCGTTCGTTCTATGTAAATTGCGATAATGCTCTCTCTTCTCGCTCGATTTGCGAGGCTTCGGCTAATCTTCCGCCAGTCGACTACAATTTAATCAAAGTAAACAACGACGGGAGCTGTAATTTATCTGGATTATTTCGTGGCGAGCGATAGTAATCGACTTTTTTCTCCATCTGTACACAGCGAACACTCCGAACGGAGCTCGTAATGTGTCTCGAATCCCAAGATACAAAGATGATTATTATCTACATAAATGGCAAGACGTTATATAAATAACAGTATCTCTTATGTTTTTACCACCATACTTGGCGGAATCTGTACGCTTTATCGAAATATTTCGTTATATTTGTATAATAAAACATTCGCAACAGTTGACCCATTCGTCTGTTCCTAAAATACATTCGAAGCCGGAATAAATGGACAATGAACGTAATAAATTGGCGTAAATACAAAACCGTTTCCATCATACAAAAATACGCCTAGTGTTTCATGGTAAAGCCGAAACAATACAACTTTTAGTTAATGGAACGAAAAAATGGTGACTAAACGAAAATTATAGCACATACGTACTTTAAAAAAAAAAACGCTATGCTTGGGATTAATTAAAAAATCACAACTGTAACTTTGACGCAGGCCACAAGTCAACCGGTCGAATTAAAATTGCACATAATTTAATTGTAGGAAAACAAATATTCGTGTATAAATATTAAAGGCAGCTGTGATTTAACACTATATGGTGGCGGCCAGCTTATATGGCCGGAGGAGAGGTTAAATACAACACCGTAATTAATATCACCGTGTCTGTTCATTCTGCGTATAATTTTACGTTTATCGCGGATACTTTTTCCGTTTGTGTGGAAACGGTAGCAAGTGCTGTTTCGCACGTGTAATGATAGCTTATCAAGTATTGTATTGACAGCACACTGCGATATAATGAGCGGTTGATGTTACCAGTCCGTCCTACCTCATTTTCTTTGGTTTATTTTTGTTGTTTATAAGACTACTCGCTGTTTATTTTTATGCTTAAAGTATCTAGAAATATTTCACCTTGGCTTATAAGATTGAGTTGAACTAAAAAATAAATAATAGTAGATATAAATATCCTTCCTGATATTTCAGTTGTGAGCAAAAGACAATTCTATAATTCTACTAGAAGCTGTGGTAATTGTAAAAAAACCTATCTTCAAGAACGGGAAATCATTAAAACACAGCTCGGCAAAAATGAATAATTCGGAGAATAGTATTATCAAGAACCAACAGCACAGTTTGAAGTTAACCAATAGTGAATAAGATTGTTCATTTCTTGATTTGAGTGGCCAATCTAATCTCCTTTAAGAATCGCTCCATTGAAAGCAAACAACATTCAATCGTAATTTACTTGAAACTAATCTTCTTTCTCTTTTTTCCATTCGTTTATACGTCTCTTCTTATTTTACGAGACTCAAGAAGTAGGAATTTCAGGGAGATGCCCGAGGGGATTTTTATGTTTTATTAATCTGTAGGTCAGTGTTAAGTTGTATGTTGAACAAAATATGATTCGCGAGCGTAACAAATATGACTTTACAGAATTATAATCATTAAAATCAACAAAAATACAACCCTATAAGTCCATTATAATCCTATTGAATGACTATTTCATAAAACATCAATCGATAGGATTATATTTATTATAAATTATTTATTAAATAACAATTTACATTATATAAGCTAACATTTTAAATAATAATACATATGTACATGTGAAAAAATAAGCAAAAGAATCATAGGGCATCAAAAAATTCGTCTGCATCGCTGTCAACAGGAACAGACTAATAAAATTCGTCTGCATCGCTGTCAACAGGAACAGACTAATAAAATTCGTCCGCATCGCTGTCAACAGGAACAGACTTATAAATTATTATTATTTATTTTAATTCTGTAAATACATACTGGCTACGCTCGCGAATCATATTTTGTTCAACATACAACCTGGCACTGACCTGCAAATTGCAGAAACCTAAGAAAATTTGAATTTCACGGGATACTCGGGCGCTTCCCGCTTACAAATAACAATGTAGAAAAAAAAAGTTGTTCATTTTACTACAAATATCTATCAAGCATTGAAGTTTCCCAATTTTCCTATAAGACAGGATTTTTCCTATTTCTTTTACTACCAGTCAGCAACAGTAAAAGCCTTTGATTAAATATCGTATCTATGTACGAGAAGGAAGGCTAAGAAAATCATATATTTTGTGAATCAAGGCGAAGAAAAAAATGGCGATCCGAGCAGTTTCAGGACTAAGGCTAAATAAGCCCTTGAAAATACGACGAACTCAGTTTATTGAAGGGTTATAAATCTGGAACATTTCCGACAAAAAACTGCCTCGCAGCAGATATAAAAAGGAATGAAAATAAATGGCAAAGTTCATTTTAATATCTTATAAAATAATTTAAAGGAGAAAAGGACCTTTTCTGTTGGAGAGACATACGAAATTTATTTTAGGTGAAGTTTTTATTCATCATTAAAATGTGCACTTTTTATGAGACATTAGTGTTCTTGGGTTTTTTTAGATTCACATGATAAGACTTTTGACAACCTGTTCTAAAGAACAAAAACTATTCAAAAGGGCTGGTTTTTTAATCCGTAGTTAAACTCAACCAGTTGTTAAAAATTGTAACGAATGAGTAAATTTTTGCTAACTGAGATTTTATTGTTCAATTTTTAGTTTATTTAATGGTTTTTTTTAAACTAATAGTTAATTATTTGACCATTAGCAATGATATTCAGCAATGATATTCAGCAATGATATTTAGCATGATCATTAGATAAACTAAAAATTCATCAAAAAACACATTTTGCAAAAATTTAACCATAAGTTGATTCGTTGAGTTTAACTACGGATCATCAATAGTCAGCTAACTTTTACCAAAAGAATAAATCTGTCAGTTTGACTTATTTTCTATACAAAAGTTGTCAAACCGCAATATTTATTCCTCAGATGAAAGATTTCTAAGTATTGAGAAATCTGACAAAACACATAACAAGACTGAGAATATGTCTCTTAAGACATATTAAAAAAAATAGTTAATAAAGAAAGGGACACCACTGAGTTTTGTACAAAAATTCTGAATGGAAACTCAACAAAAAGCTCAAAATGAAGTTTAAAGTATGACTTTATTATCCTTCTACTTTTTGTAAATTACTATGAAACCTATTTTGCATAGTTCGCAAGTTCTTTTGGCGAATCTTATGAAGTAAAAATAACTTCAAACTAACTTAAGTTTTTCGTATTTTATAACACTGCTATTGAACTATCGCGGTGCATTTTTTCTCTTTCTTTTATTGAGTTCTACTTTTGATATATTATGCTCGAAGGAGTTTGAGAGACATTTATGTGATGACTTACCTTTTTGCCATCTAATTCGTGTGTTGCTTGAGCTAATACTTTGTCTACGCTAGCTGGGTCGCCGAATGTGATGAAACCAAAGCCCCTGGAACAAAAAAAAAAACACATTTATTTACTTGTCAAATTCTTAATAGTGTTAATGTTAAATAACAAAATAATCATGTCCCAACACAACGCATTTTTTTTTCTAAATTACGATGCTTTATCCTGTAATTTGTTTATATCTTAGTGTTGGTGGAATATGGCACCACAAATACTTCATTTATGCGTACAAAAGTTACTAAAACAGATTTTTCTACAATATTCTTTATTCCTACCTACATTTAAAACTCTACGTGAAACGTTAGAATCGTGTAGTGTCCACAGAAACAGGAACAAGTGGACACGCCGATAGGAACTGTCTCGCTGATTGCGCGACGACCTGGCACGGGCACCCTAATGACGCTTATATTTGTTTTGCACAACCTTCAAGTTTGTTCAGCTACTTTTTTAAAGTAAAATACGGCCTTGGAATATCTTATCCTGGATTTAGTTTTAGAGATGGAATTGAAGGTAGATTTTTTCAGAAATTTCGGTTAGGGTCTAAAGTCGAACGAAGATGGTAAAAACTGCAATATTTTTGTCGTAAAAATAAGATGGCTTTGGTCGGATTATTTCTAGGCCTAGGAACCAAAGCTGTTCACGTAACATTGTAAAGATTTTTAAATCAGATTCATTTTCTAAAACATGAATAAAATCCCTAATTCTTTTTGGCGTAATAATCCAAATTAATTCAAACGGCTCGTCCTAAAAACACAACTCCATAAAATAAAAACCAGAAGAGTGTCCAGTCCACAAGACATGATTATATAAAGATTATTCACATCGAAGTTAATATTTCAAACAAGTAAATTGAATAATAACACAGCGATTTTCAGTAAGCGGGGCGCTGGCCGCGACCGGGAGGCGATAAATAATAAAAAGCCTTCTCCACTTTAGGACTTGCAAAAATCACAATTTATAGAGCATTTTAATTTCACTTAGCCGATCCATATTTTACATGTGGCGGCGCGCCCGACCGTTCTCGGGCCTCGAATTAATACTAAATTGAAATTGTAAAAATGGAAATACAATTTTCTCGTTGTACACCGACGGCTTGCTACCTACAGGTGTTGCCAGAAATGTGTTATAATAATAACAAGGCTTCCTTAATATTTTTGAGTGGGTTCTGTTCCCGGGAAACTGACGGACGAAGCCAGTTCGGATTCTTTGTGAGTTTCGTAATTCCTCGATTGCTCTCGAATTCCTTTGATTCGGAGAGGTCTAGGTTACATGTTGTTGGAAGTAAAATGATATCTCGGGAAATAAAGATAAAATATTGATTTCCGGAATTTTTGTTTTGAGCTTTAAGATTTCGTAGTTTAGTAAAGCGTAGATGTTTCGATTTTGTATTTACATTCATTTAAATCTTTGGCAGTCGGTACGGGTCGTCAGAAGTCCAACTGTGTAACAACCAGTCTTACCAAGGGGTATGCTATTACCCAGTAACTGGGTTGTGGAGGTCAGGTAGTCAGTCGCTTCATGAAAAATACTGGCATTCAGCTGCATCCAAGGCTAAGTAGATGATGATGATTTACATTAATTTAAATGCGTGATTTTTAACAGGCTTAGGTAATTCCAACATAACTGAATAAATCACTAAAAGTTTAAATTTTTTGTTCGACATAATGTTACAATATTAGACAAATTCTATCATAGCTAACTAGATTAATTTTGTTCATAAAACATGAATGTCAACGTTTCCCGAGATCGAATTTCGGTTTCTAAACCTATTTATGTACCTACCCAAAATGCTTTGTAAATGTATTACCGGTATTTTCTTTAAGAAACATTACGGTTCTTATAAAAGATCTAAAAAAATACAAGCTACAAATAGCACAGTCTTCTAGGAGTAATTTAAATTCAATTTTATTTTAATAAGGAAGCAGCAAAATTTTTAGTCTTAGTGTTTCCCGGCTTACTGCCAAGACACGCTTCTTCTAAAATAATCATGTACCTACTTACTTATACTTGTAAAAATGTGAACAGTGGTTTTCAGGTTTAGTTAATTTTTTTTTTGACCTTTGAACAAGTCGGGATATCACATTATGGTCCTACTATAATTATTAGATTATTGGGTAAATAATTTCATCACCACTGCTCTCAAAACGGTGTTGAAAACATCGTGAGGAAACCGGTATGTCTTAGGACCACGTTTACCTTCCCGTACTGGGCCCGCGTGGTAGATTATAGCCCACTCCCTCTCGAAGAAGGAGGCCTGTGTCCTGGCAATGGGAACATTATAGATTGATTATGCTTATGCTATACTTATTAGGCAAAAGGTTCTGTAATTTCTGCCTACCCCAATGGGAAGAAAGCGTATGTTTATGTATGTATATGTATTAAGTATAGTTATTACTGCAGGTTGATCTAATTGCCCATTAGAAATTATTTAAAAAAAATCTATAACTACATTGGACTCAATCCGACTAAATAAGGACAAAAAAAGATTTGTAACTCAGAGTAAGAGTCATGATGATCCTAAAAATACTTTCAATATTCAAACAGATAATCTTTAAACACTCCTACACTGAATACAAAATAATATCACCGTACAATTATCAAATCCGAGAAATGTAAAATTTAATCAACCCCCAACATATTAGCTAATGTATAAGTACCAATCTCTTTTTATTATTATATCGTGCACTTATACACAAACGCTCATTTCATTTTGCTAAAAATTCACGTAAGCGGTTTCATAATGGAGTTTTCCTGCGATACTGTATGCCGGAAAAAACCTTTTTTTAAAGCTTATGATAATGTGAAATGTCTTAAATTAATTTGAATTTCGCCACGTTTCGACAGACGAGTCTTATCACGTGTTTAATTGGTTTCCTTCGGGTAATGTGTTTTACGAAGGAATACTATATTTTTCAGGTATTTTGACATTCCGTGTTTCTGTGAACGTAGAGAGGTGACTTAAGGATTATATAAAATGAATGGGACTACCCGTAAACTGAAAACACCATGAAGCAATGCCAATCCGTGTGCCAACGAAATTATGTTCATAAATTATTGAAATTTTATTCCTTCCGAAGTTCCACGCAAGCGTACCGTACATAAAAGCCTGTCATCGATAAACTCTGTTTTATTACTATTTCATACATCCAAAAACAATCGTACCCATCCTCGGGAACGTATTAAATCAGCTCAGGTCTTTATAAGATTCATGGCTTAATACACTCGCATCTCATACTTACTCGTATACGAAAACGTATAGAGGGAAGGGCGTTCGTGTATGGAAATTGAAAATAACGAGGACCTCCGTTCACACCGCGCATCAAGCCGACTATGTGCAACCCGACCACTTCTAATCGACCTCCAGTGCACCTTCCGATAACCCCTATCTGGCCCGATCTTCACACCGATACGGGGGGCGCGGGGGCTCTCGTGGACTTGGAGCCACTACGCCAGCTACGAGTGGAGAGGCCCTTTACCGAATGGAGTTACGTCGTACTTATCTTTAAGGGGACGTGCCTTATTTTCTTCCACTTGCAAAAGAGGAACAACTCAATTCTCTCGTACAAAACGGTGGTAATAAGCTTATGAATGGTTTTTGTTATTCCAATCGGTGTAAAACATTTTATGTGAGCTTCATAAAGTATCCATTGATGAAAAGTTCATGTCTATTGGCTAGTTTGTTTAATCTATATAAATAAAAATGAAATGCTGTGCGTTGGTAAGCGCATCACTTGAGAATAGCTGGTTTGATTTGGCTATTTTTTATTTTGAAATGTTTATATTAGTCTGAATAAGGTGTCTAGGGAATGAAAAATTGGATAAGTTTCCCGGAAAATTCACAATTTGGCAAAAACTGAAAGTGCTTTTTTCTATGGGATTATTTTTATTTTTTAATGCCGAATAGGCCCGCTCTTGACCTCGATCACGACTGATGGAAAACGATGGATGAGGTCAATGATGGAATGAGCGTGCCCAGAAGATGCCTGTTCACTCTTGCTTTGAAGGCAGACGGGTAAAATATGGAAGGGATTTATTGTATGAAAATAAAACGTAAATTAAAATGAATTATTGAAATTAGGGCAGGAGAACATCAGTCGGGTCAGCTAGCGACTTATTCAGGAGAACATCAGTCGGGTCAGCTAGCGACTTATTCAGGAGAACATCAGTCGGGTCAGCTAGCGACTTATTCAGGAGAACATCAGTCGGGTCAGCTAGCGACTTATTCAGGAGAACATCAGTCGGGTCAGCTAGCGACTTATTCAGGAGAACATCAGTCGGGTCAGCTAGCGACTTATTCAGGAGAACATCAGTCGGGTCAGCTAGCGACTTATTCAGGAGAACATCAGTCGGGTCAGCTAGCGACTTATTCAGGAGAACATCAGTCGGGTCAGCTAGCGACTTATTCAGGAGAACATCAGTCGGATCAGCTAGCGACTTATTTAGTTTTATAAACAGGTACATAAATTAGGGCAGGAGAACATCAGTCGGGTCAGCTAGCGACTTATTCAGTTTTATAAACAGGTACATAAATTAGGGCAGGAGAACATCAGTCGGGTCAGCTAGCGACTTATTCAGTTTTATAAACAGGTACATAAATTAGGGCAGGAGAACATCAGTCGGGTCAGCTAGCGACTTATTCAGTTTTATAAACAGGTACATAAATTAGGGCAGGAGAACATCAGTCGGGTCAGCTAGCGACTTATTCAGTTTTATAAACAGGTACATAAATTAGGGCAGGAGAACATCAGTCGGGTCAGCTAGCGACTTATTCAGTTTTATAAACAGGTACATACATTTTTCTGTTTCTACTATTTACATATTTATTCTAACCTTTTGCTTTATAACAGGAAGCCGTTGTTTCGTGTCCCTCTTTGGTTATGCACAATAGCGCTTAAACGGCTCAGCTGGTAGCAGCCCAAACCGCGCTCCTTTAATTTATGTATGAAGAGATTTTGATACTACCACTACGGTAACGGTTATCCGGTTACAACTTAAACGAATCGCTTGTCAGTGTCCACTAGAGCTGACCAATGGTTCGACAGGAAAAATAAAAATGTATGGACCGATTAATTTGCCACATTCTCTACTAAAACTTGGTTGTGTTTTGACTGTGTGTTCAAGGTATTTCGGGAACGGATTTTTTGACACTTTTTCATAAGCTCGTCTCTTCACATCTAAGAGTTGATAACATACCTGATGATTGATGTGTATAAGTAGGTACCTACCTACTTTAAAAGCGGCAAAAAGCTTTTAGGTTACCGTAGACAGGCGCGATGCGACGACGGTGCGATGCGATTCTGGTAGAACTATTTCCTTGAAGTTGTCATATTTTTTTTATCAACTAGAGTCGCGTCGCAGTATCACATCACGCTTATTATGTGCCTTTAGTTTTTCAAAACATACGTTTTGTAATAATTAATTTGGTCTAAAAACGTTATTTTACAAATTTCAATTACAAATTAGTTTTTATTCCCTACACATTTTTTTAAAAAAAAAAACCTGCTCCATATTTTATATTCGAGAAGACAATTACAAACTTGAATCTGCAAATATTTGTTCGTAGGCTGTTAATTGTAACACACAATAGTGTTATTTGAAATAAGCCCATTGTTTTCCGTTAGGCGTTAGGCTCGAACAGAACTATCGAATCCCGACGATAATCCACTCGCTATTGTTTGGACAAAACTCCAAGAAAATAAATATACGAGAGCGGGGTCGAGGTAAAACCCTAAACCGCAACGTCAGGAACAAATAGCGGTAACTCCCGTATTCATGGTTCATGGCTGCAGCCTCGGGTGGAAACCGATAGCAATTACTGGCGAAATTAATATCACGCCCCAAATACTGCTCGCACATTTATACGTATCGAGTGCAATATTGTCTCCTTTATTAGTTGGCGGGACAAATGCTGGCTGTGTCGTAATTCCACCCTTATTCCCCCCAATTGGCGCCTTTCTTATTTAATCTTGAAGGTAATTAATGCTCCTTACATCGGCCTGGTACGAGTTGTGACGTGTTCCCTTGGTCAGTACTCAGTAGGTACTTCTATTGAACCGATACTAAATTAAGTAGAGTTACTGCTCGCCGCAATTCGGTCGGCATGAATATAATCAATGATGCAATTTGTAAGGCAAACAATATCGAATTTGGCTTCTCTATTACGGCACATAAATCACTATGTATAGGTAATTGTATGTGATGTATAGATATTAATTTCGCATGGGTTTAATAGCAATAATTCTCGGGTTTCATAGATCAATGTTATGTTAATTTAGAACGTTGCAATTTAACCCTTATTCATCATGTTTGATCATTTCCATATCGTGGTTTAACTGCTCTATTTTAGACGTAGTTACCTACCTATATATTATATCTACCATTCGACTAATAGTGTAAATTTAAAAGAGAACCGTAAAATGTTAAAGTTAGATTCTCACAAAGTAATTAATTCCTCGCAACATTGCCTTTAATTCAAAGCCTTGAAATAATAATGCTAATAATATTTCATTCTGGGTCAACAACCAGAAAGTAAAATTAGAAAAATGTCGGAACACCAAAACTAATTAACCAACCTCTATCAACATTAAGTACTACTAAGATTAAGACGCGGGACTAAATACGGACTTAGGAAGGAAAATCAGCCCCAAGGCCTACTCAAGTACTCACACAGTTTTATTTCTATTACATAAGCAAATATCTTCCAGTACACTAACTAATTAGCTTCAAAAACAAAACAGTACGTTTACCCAAATATTTTCTATACAACGAAGGTACAAAATATACCGCAGCGAAATTAAGTAATCCAATAATTAATCTAAATGGACCGTACAGCCGAATGGTTCAAAACAATCAGCTCTGCCGCAAAATACGCGCATTAAATGAAGTGAATGGCCGCCTCCGGGGGGATCCCTGATAAATTAAATTGATTAGAATCCTGTTCGATACCGGCCGTCGATGTAGCTCCGCGTAAAAATAAAGTCGGGTGAAAAATAATGCTCCTAGCTCCACGATTACTGTACAAACCACTTAGAAGAATAATTCCTTTTGCCTTACTTTTTTTTCTAATCTTAGAACTTAGTATTCTCGTCCCATTCCATAAATACGTATAAAGGCTAAACAACACTGTCACGATAACGTCTCAAAATTACCCGTCTGATTAAAAAGCACACATTCAAGAAAATGACGTCGGAATTTTCAATATAGAGCGGAGAAACTCGGTACGGAGAAGGTTTAACCGGTGATTAAAATTTAAGCCCGAATTTAGACGGCCTAATCTCATCGCGGCGCCGGTTCACTGCATTTTGTGACCTGACAAATAAAACAATAGGGGTTGTGTAATGTATAATGACGTCTAGGTGACTATCGGGTACGGAGAGGGTGCGGGGGGTGTACGTCGCTGCGACTCAGTCTTATCGGGTTGAACACACACCCTGTTTATTTATTACCAACCTAGTAGCCTAGTGGTGGCTTCGCGACTGCTACAAGTTCGGTTGTGATATGCCGTCTGTTGTGAAATGTTGTGTTGTACGTCGATAGTGTTGGCTTGTACAATAGATACTGTTTGATGTTAGTGCTCTGGTGAAATACGAGCTCCTGTTTAATTCCCGAAACTATGGAGTTTTGTTTACAATTTGACTCTATTCGTGGCACAATATGAGGTTCAGGTTTTTGTTGCATAACATGCATATTCACCCTATAATGTTCCCACTGGTGGGACACAGGCCTCCTCTCGGTGATAGAGAGTGGGCCGTAACTTACCACGCGGGCCCAGTACGGGTTGGTAGATGTCACATGTCTTTGAATTTTTGGTTCTAGGAAATGCCGGTTTCCTCACGATGTTTTCCTTCACCACTTTGAGAGCATAGGTGAGAGAAATAATTTATGCATAGTGAAGCGTCTGTGTGGTTTGGCCCTCCTACCTAGAACTCGTAAGTCACACCCGTTACCACTGGACCACCACAGCTCTCTAGTATTTATTTAAATACTTCTAATAAGAATATTACTTATGACTACTTCAATAAAAACATAAACTTGCACTTTCGAATCATAACTTAAAAAAAAAACACTTTTCCAGTCCTTTGTAAGTAATAATACCTCCAGAACTAAACATGCAAAAGGAAAATTACTTGACTCGGTAGCTAATTCGACCAATGTGCTAATTTATAACATTTTCTTCTGAATTCCCTTCACGTGTACTCGCATTTTGCATCATAATAAAGCCAGACCGTCACTACCCCCGTATTTACCGACATGGCATTGTAATGAACCTCGTACCTAAGGTGCGTACACATGATATCGATTAGTCTGATTTTAGACGTCGACGGACTTGATTTACATAAATTAGAGTAGGGAGATAAGTAAATGTGAGAGTTTTTGCAAAAGTTAAAGTCGACCAGGGGCTGCAGTCTCGACATTCATAGCGATCGCTTTACGAGCGAATTCGGTCGCAAAGTCCCTGATTGACAGGTGTAATGTATGGAGTGACAGGACTTTGCGACCGAATTCGCTCGTAAAGCGATCGCTATGAATGTCGAGACTGCAGCCCCAGAGGAATTGGTCTAAAGATATTTATTCTCATAAAGAACACAAACAGTTCACTTAAAATCTGAGATTACAAACATTACATTTACATTAGAGATTACATCATGACTCCGTGGGTCGACGATATATAAACTGCGAGCGATAACAATATATATATATATATATATATATATATATATAGGGTTCTAGATAAATTAAGTACACATGGTTAGTTACTAAATTTGAGATACATAAGTTTTTAACATTTTTTTAAAGATATTTGTACTATTTACATTAATCATCTGGCAGTTTATTATACAACACTGTTCCTTCATATAAAATGGTTTT
The DNA here is from genome assembly GCA_947507525.1 of Apamea epomidion. Lineage (NCBI taxonomy): Eukaryota > Metazoa > Arthropoda > Insecta > Lepidoptera > Noctuidae > Apamea > Apamea epomidion. Next base: position 7,679,802 of record OX382234.1, read on the forward strand.
CCTCCCGTAATTGGTTCTGGATGGCCTGAATTCTAACTTGTTGCGATTTCGGGTGTGGTATCCGTAATTTCTTTTTTTAAAGTAAGTTGAGAGAGATATTATTTTTCTTATTAAAATGCATGTTTTGAATATGTATAGTTGTTGTATGTTGTAATATCTTAGTGTCGTTGTATATTTGTTTAGTTGATGTTAAGTAGTGGTAAATCTAGAGAGTTTTAACAAGCTTGTTTTATATTACTTGAATATCATTTATATAGGTTTTAGCAGCACATCCCCAAATTTCTACTAAATACTCCAGGTGATGTTTTACGAGTGCATTGTATATCATGTGTCTGATTGTATGTGGTTACACCATGATAGTCTTGGGTCCAGAGTTAAGCCTAAATACTTTTCGTTTGATGAATGTTGTAGGGATTCATTATCTATGGATAGTTTAATATTGCTGGGTATATTTTAATGTTTTGCTGCAAAGACCATATACGACGTTTTTTCGGGTTGATGGTCAGCAAATTGTACTTGAACCATTCATTAAATGATGATAGGTCAGCTTGCGCTTTCCTGACAATCTCTTGAACATCATTTCCAAAATAGAAGAGACAAGTGTCGTCAGCGTACAGAGTGATGTCACCAGTAACATTAACGTTGTTTATGTTATTTACGTACACAAGGAAAAGTAGAGGTCCTAAAATTGATCCCTGTGGTATTCCGCAATTTAATCTGGCTGGTGTACTGTCATAATTGTTTATTTTGACTATCTGAAACCTGTTTGTAAGGTATGATTCCATGACTCTGTATGCCGATCCCTTTGTTCCCACGTTACTGAGTTTCTTAAGCAAAAGAGAATGACAAACTGTATCGAATGCCTTCTTCAAATCGATGAAGATTCTATAAGTTTTTTGTCAATTGATGTTTTAATTTTAGTTATTAAATCTATTGTGGCTGATAGGGTGTTCAATTTAGGATGGAACCCGTATTGCTGCCTATAGAGGAAATCAATATCCTTTAAGTGGTTCATGAGGCGTCTGAAAATTATTTTTTCAAATATTTTTGATAGTATAGGTAGCACGGATATATGTAGGTCGGTAATTCCCGGGGTCAGATTTTGAATTTTTTTTCAATTGAGTAATGAAATACGATAAATAACTTACAGTCCCACCGACGAGAAAATGCGTTCTTGACAGCTGTCAGTTTCATATAAACGAATACGAGTTTTGCGAATTTGATCTTTATTAGCAACTAAAATTGTCGCACTGACAGTTGTCAGAAACGCATTTTCTGGATGGCCGGACTTTACGTCAATGTTTACGTCTGTTGATTGTACGCCATAATTGATCGAAAATCTCTCAATCCGACTACAAAGTCACACAAGACGTCGAAAAAAAGAAAAAAATTGTTGTGCTGCTGTTGGCCAGTCAATGCATTTCATGTCATAATTAGGTATTGCATTAAACATTCATTGAATGTAAACGCACCGTAGACGCTACACAAACGCTGCATAAATGTGAAATAGTTTTCTACACATTCACGTCCACGACAAAGCTTATGCATTTACTCAGCGTTTACATCTAGTCACCGCTTACGCCAGACATAGGTACTCTCAGTACGAAGGCACTCTAAATCCGTCGATCTCGACCGACAATATCAAACAATAATATCGAGCCAGTCTATATGCCCCTTACTCTCCCACGTGCATGTTATGGTATACACGAATCCGATTAGAACGATTCGAACGCCATGTTAGTTGACAATGTTGGAGTTACCCGCTTTTGTTTTGCCTCTGTTTGTCCAAACTGAATTAAATTGGATGAAAATTATTGTTTTGACTATTATTATGATGCATTGCGCTCGCGTTTGAGCCGAAAATTGGATTATCTAAAGTATTCTTAAGTAGCATCAAATGTTGTAAATAATGTAATACTTATTTATATGTTATTATTCTTATTGATCGTTCAGTGCAATACTGTTCAAGGAGGTGGTTGCCTGCACATTTATATACGGATAACTAGAATATTAAGAAAACATTAAATCGTAAGTCATTTAAGATTTAAATTAATATTACTCCCAATTAAGAGCTTCGTAGACATTTTAAAAAGAACATAATGACTAAGTACTTCTTTAGCAATTATTTTTGAGATTTTAATTTCAGGAACCATCATTTCATACCAAAACCGCTCCGTGCTTCGGAAAGCACGTTAAGGCGTTGGTCCCGGCTGTCATTCGTGGATCTTTGACAGTCATCACGGGTCGTCAGAAGCCCGAAGCTCTGACTTGCTAGTCAGAGCTTCGGGCTTCTGACGACCCGTGATGGGTTGTGGAGGTTAGATAAGCAGTCAATCCATGTAAAATACTGGTATTCAGCTGCATCTGGTTAGACTCGAAGCCGACCCCAGCATAGTTGGGAAAGGGAAGGCAGATAATGAAGTTTAAATACAGTTAATTGGATTTAGTGGTAAATGATGTTGAGTTTTAGTTTTTGTGCCCGATTGATGGCAATAGACTCGCCCCTTATTACATGGGACATAAACATGGCAAAATGAGGGTGTACTTTGAGTACACCTTTGCCTGACTCTTCGGAGAATGCAAGCGTGACATGATGTGTGATATGTTTAAATCAAATACTTAACAAAGAAAAAGACTTAACCCAACGATCACACATTGCGCACGCGTCATAATCAGCTGACACAACATTTTCTTAATACCCCGATCACGAATGACAGGTTGCTGTCATAAGTGTCAAAGCCAACTTAACGGCCATAATTCATGGCATATTATTTGTTTACCATGCATTGGACATTGTTTGCCGAATGAGTACAAGGATACCGCGATAGAGGCTGTGTACTTAGTTAATAATTACATACGCTACGTCCATATTCCAGGTTATTGATTATGCGTCTAGTATTTGCAAATACGTTGGCGATTGCCGTAATGTCGGCTAAATAATTGTAATTTACTGCAAATATTGGTGGTTGAGATGTTGGTATTTGGAATCTGTTAGAGAATGCTGTGTCTATACGGCAGTAAAAGTACAGCTTAGATAAAAACTGATTGTTAGCAATTTACTATAGGTACCGTGAGGATCTGATGAGCTCTTCTAAGAAATCAAACAACGTTATGATTTCTTCACGTTTATTTTGACTGAACGTCTTTACATTTTCCCGATTAAACTATCACTATTTTATTCTAAACAAAAAAACCTAATACAAAATATTTGACACCTCGTTCTAAACTTGCTTGACTGTACAAATATAACCAGAGCTAATCTATTGCCAGACTGTACTACATAAGGTCGACTTTAGTGGACAACCTTTACAGTACCTATGTACAAATAATTGATTTATACCTTACCATGGGAAAACGGTTTTTCGTAGAAAATGACTACATTTTGTATTTACTCGTAATACAAATCTCAAAATCACTAAACCGACCAGGTACAGTCTAAATCGCTGGATCTGGAAGCATGAAATTTTGCAAACGAAAGTGAGCAATAGGGGGGGGGGGTTGAAAATTCATCCCCTAAAGTGTTAGTCTCTTATCTTAGGGGATGCATTTTCATAAATAGGAGATGAAAGTTTGTAATAAAAGTTCGTTCTTTTATGGGGTACTGTGTTAAATGTTACAACAAAATACCTTGTGAAATATTGCAATTAAATGAAAGAAAATTTAAAACTTATATTAAAATTACACTTTGTAAGCAAGGATATTACAAATTAGAGGATTATATCCAAGATAAGAATGCTTGGAAACATGCTGGTCCTGCTCCATAGGACAATCTCTAGAGTCTAAACAAAATCAAACTGGTTGCTAATGTAATTGTATAATTTATTCTTTTTTTTTTACTTAGACATTGATTTACATTCTGTAATTACTTGGGGTCACACCCGGACTTATTACTCCTTATTTATTTATGAAAATCGTCTACTTTTGGAATGTTTGTGAATATGTGAGCACCATGTATCTATCACATAGTTCATCTATATGTCATGGTTTCATTTATCCATTTTAATTTTTTTACCTATTGTGGTCTAGTAATTTTATTTTTGGGTGCATCGTCTTCACATATAATTATATAAATAATGTATGCAAAATATTGTAAAACATTTTAAAAGAGTAACGGTGGAGTTTCTTGCCCATTCTTCTCCATACGAAAACTACCTTTTGGAAGGGGCGACTAGAATCAATTTTATTTTAATTTTATTTTTGACGTTCAAAAGTGCCTTTTATGTGCCGATTTGAAATAAATGATTTGACTTTGACTTTGACTTTGTAATTTTTTCCGATGGGTAATCTATCTGATCATCTCGCAGTTCAACCTATGAGGTTGTCGTCTGCTTAACCGGGCTTGACTGTGGATGCCTCAGTAAATTAAGGCATCCAACCAGGGCTTAAAAAAAACCCTGTGGGTACGGACCTCGGCTTAGAGAGCAGCAAGGGACAGGCTGGATCAGAATTATTTGGCACATGCCTTGCATTTAGTAGTTATATTTTCTAGTTGGCCCTAATCAAACCGACCATAACGCATTAAAAGCTAATTCTTTCATGTATTTGTAAATTGAAATGAGTACCTACTATTTAAACACTGAATGAATGAAACGAAATAATGAATTCATTTTCACATTATCAATGTTATTTTCACAATATTAATATTTATTTTATAATACACACAATATGTATCATTACTATCATTTGTGATGCAAAACAAATACTTTACACATGAAGAGAACATTTTAATTAAATTAAATGGCATCACGATTCACGAATCGCTTTAATATTTCATGTGACCACTCAATTATTTAATGAACCTAGCAGTGGCAAACAAACCGTTCTGAATGAAAATCTATAATAATACAATAAATCTGAAGAGTTTGTTTGTTTGAACGAGCTAATCTCTGGAACTACCAGTCGGTTTTATTTTTTTTTTTTTTTTTTTGCATTTCATTGCCCTATTCTTGAGGAATGTAACAGGCTATTTAGCATTATGCTACGAACCATAGGAGCCGAGCGAAAATATTAATAGCGTGTGTAGGCTATGCGATGCAGCGTCGGGGAAACAAGAAATTTCACACGGATGAAGTCGCGGACAGAACCTAGTGTATTTATATAAAAATAACTTGAAATAGTTTAACTGAAAATGTGACAGCCATTTTAAAATGGTGGACAATAAAACACTGGTAATTATGAAATTGTTAATGTGTAAATTATTCACAGTATGATTGATGAGAATTTTAGTGAGAGTGGGGTAATTTTTTCAATAATATTTCAAAAGTAACAGTGCCTAATTATAGTTATAATATAAGTAATGTTACTTTGATAACTACTAGTTACTAAGGGCCGATTTTTTGATCCGTAGTTAATTTCAACCATTATTGTCAAAAATTGTAAGATAAGCTAAAAATTGATCAAAAACACATTTTGCAAAAATGTAACCATTAGTTACTATTTTTAACAATTGGTTGAGTTTAACTACGGATAAAAAAATCGGCCCTAAATGTGTTTTAAAATGACTAAGTATTTTAGTTCTTCTAAATCAGAACAAATCAGAAAATTTCTGGCATGACCCTAATTGCTAAACACACTATCAATTTCTATCAACCTGAATCATTTTGAAGGACACTAGTAATCGATTGCTTTATATCTTCCAAGCCATTAATAATAATAATAAAAACGTTAATTTTCTCCACCACACAATGAAACGTTAGTACAAGACATAATTGTGTATACAAAAATACATTGATGTTGTGGAGACTGGAGCCTGTACTAGGAATACCTGTGTTACAGGTCTCCTGGCCTCCATACTACATGGACAAGTCACACAAGATGTTTGTATCACGTCTACGGGTGTGTGAGTGAGGGTGTGGATGTATGGGTGTGGGTGTGTGAGTGAGGGTGTGGATGTATGGGTGTGGGTGCGAAGAGAGTGTGTGTGTGATATTTAAAACTTGTCTTAATATCTACTTGGGACATGTCGAGCTGCTTTTTATGAGATGATATCCAAGAGCCTCTCAGTGGCTTCATAATTGTGAGATTGAAGCCAGTTTCGGACTTTCGTTTTACAATTGAATATGGATAAGGACTAGATAGAAATGGCTTTATTGACTTTGTTGTAAAGGTAATCCCCTAGGAAACAAAAGAATCTACGGCTAAAGCTGGTTTTGAAGGACCTTGATTTACAGACTGTGTGTTTGCGTCTCTTGGTAAGGACTTCGACAGGATTGTATGGAAGTTGAGTATGCCTACGAATGATGGTGCTTAAAATGAATAATTGGCGAACTGTCAGTACTTTGTACTGTTGATAAAGTTCTTTCGTTGAAAAGAGAAAGGGAAGTTTACGACTAACTTTAAGAACAGCTCTCTGAGCTCTCCCCATCTCACTGTCTTCTCAACAACGTAAAAAACGCAATTAATGTTATTGAACTGTCAAAATGGAAGCCACTGCTACTGATAGTGTGATACGCAATTACCCCGCTGGTTCGTATGGTAAGGGTTGACAACTACCCCGCTGGTTTGTATGGTAAGGGTTGACAATTGCCCCGCTGGTTTGTATGGTAAGGGTTGACAACTACCCAGCTGGTTTGTATGGTAAGGGTTGACAATTACCCCGCTGGTTTGTGTGGTAAGGGTTGACAATGCCGCCTCTAGCATCGGCGTCTTCGAGCTCTGTGATATAGACTGCGTTCACACGGAGACGTTGCGAGCACCTTACTATTCTTTCAATCTTGCAATATTTCTATTTACATCCACTTATAATTCACGCAAATTTCATTCCATACCACATATGAAACTCCAAATTAAAAAAAAAAGTGTAACAATTATTTATCCTACACAGATAAATTTTTAAATACCATAAACCTACACGAGTAAGTATCTGTCGAAAAATTAATGAATAATGAGTCAGGTAACATTACTGGCCACACGAATTGTAGCTATTAACCAGGAAACCATCCGTCACAACAAAATAATGCATTCGTAATAATTATTCAGATGTTGGTAATCTATGTACTGTAATGTAATTAATTTGTGGGCTGTAACGGAAAGCTCTCCCGTTCTAGATTAATGGATGGTGATTATTGCAAACGGGTACTTTATTGTTTAACTCGTTGTTTACTGTGATGCTGTTTTTGAATGTTTTGGAGCTGATTTTAGGAAGGTCTGTTTTTTTTGGAGTAAAATTAATTTAGATGTGTAGGTACGCACAATTTGGGCTTATTACCTTTAGGTAGATTACAACTTAAGGACATACCTACACAAAAAGGCTGAAACTATCCTCGTGTGAGTTTGCAAAACTACGGATAATTTTCAGGAGTAAATCAAAAGAAGTATAAATTTTCTTCAGTTTTTAAAAGTATTAACTAAAATTATGACCGAATCAATGACATCTTAAGAAAAACAGTAACAAAATAAAATTTCAAAATTAAGTACTTAGAATTGATAAAATATTAATCTATCTCGTATAAAACCGTCTTAAATACTCTTTTCTCGTATTCTGTATAATATTATTATTATATTATTTAAGGCAGATTGATTTTTCTCGGAAGTACCTTTTTCCGAAATATATCGGGGTCAGCTTCCAGTCTAACTGGTTGCAGCTGAATACCAGTATTTTTCATGGAGCGACTGCTTATCTGACCTCCACAACCTGGTTACTGGGTAACACCAATACGCCTTGGTAAGACTGGTTGTCATACTTTCGGACACCTGAATACTTGTAACGACTGTCAATGATTTACGAATGACAGCCGGGACCAACGGCTTAATGCGCTTTCCAAGATACAGAGGGGTCTCAATTTGTAATAGATGGTCATCCATCCACGAACCGACGAATAAACTAAAAATAAACTCCATCTCCTCGCAGGTTTAATAACCAAACATAAGCCTCAAGTGCTTGCATGTTAAGATCACTAATTGTAATGAAAATAATTCTGCTGACCACAATTTAGTGCTAAATTATAGTTTTATTTACCGCTATTCAACGTTATAATTCATTACGTGTTGACATGAGATATTTAGGTTTTAGTATTTAAAAACCTAGGTTTTGTTTTAAATGGTTACAGTGAAAAGTAAATTTTATGGAAAGAGAATTAAAAGAAATATTTTATGATAGGTACTATAAATTATAACTGTTTCTTTTGCTTCATTCATACGTGGTTCGAATATTAGGAGAAGAGAGGGTCAACATGTGTTGCGAGACTCCACTTTAAAAAAATTGTACACGTACACAACCTTTTTAAAAACAATCACTTTGTCTTTTAACTCATATTGTGTTATTAATACCAATTGACATTTATTTTTCATTACAGCAGAGGGGCGATTCTCGTAATTTTAAGAACGTTCACAGTCTGATCTCAGTCTCAATCTGTCAAAAAATACTTCTAATTTCCCTACATTTTGACAAGTTTTTGACATTTGTTTGTCGCCGAGATGAGACTGCGACGAGAATTTGATCGTTTTAAATTACGAGAATTGGCCTTCTGATGTCTACAACTTGTCAATATTGTTATTAGTACTTAGGTTTTTTTATTTAACTTCAGCATTCCCTAGTTGACTATTCCTACATAGGTTTGCATCAATTAACTCTTCAGTAAATTCATGTTAATTTATTAGGGACACCTCTATTTTATTTCATGTAGATATATGCAGATTCAAATCCATTATCCATTTTAATATGTATAAATAAAGGTACCTGTAACCCGGTGTAAAGTTCTGAAGGAATTCTTGGTATTTCAGCAGAAATATCTTGTGAACTCTTTGCAATTTAGATCAAGTGTCTTATAAAAGGAACTTCTTCTATGTCGAGTATTTTATAAAGTTTTTCATTGAATATTGTTTCTTAGTGTTTTTATCTCATCTAGTTTCTTCGATGAGTTATTTTACTATTTGTTTAAATTGTATAAAAAGTTTTCAAAATAATCTCTAGATTTATACATCTTATAAAGGATCTCTTCATAAACCAGCCTCGAATAAACTCAAACAGTATACAAAATAAGATAATGTAAACTGAATTCTAATTTACAGTGTAGAGGCATCCTAGAGTGCGCTCAGTCGCCGGTAAGTCCAGGGTCTTATTCATAACACCATAATAACGTATTTTAATAAACTGAAATTGAATAGCCGGCAGTGTACTCCCGCCCGTCTCGACTGCACTAAGCACTATCTAAATCGCAACCTCCGGTAAGGACGGGCGGAGCTCCTCCAACATTATTTCCATTTCGCCAAAATACATTAGGCAATAGTTAGCCATTAGGACGGTATTATTTGACCAGGCAGAGGTGGCGTGCTGGCGGGTCGTTTTGCTTCTGCGAAATTTACACTGGCAGATACGTACCATGCTACCAGACGGCCCGATATTAAAACGTCTGCAGCTTTTGTGCAGGAAACTAACTGGAACCGTTTAGACCGGGAGCCTCATCCGCGCTGAAGATAAAACTTTATGAGTTATACATAAAACGATTTTCAAATCATATTTATGAGTGTCGTCCGAACATCTGCAATGGCTAGTTCGCGAGGAAATTGAAACCGTCGAGTGCATAACGTTTTCACGAACAATTTAAGTTGGTATTGTGCTCAGGACGCCGCGAACTATGCGCTTTTTGCAATGGTCAGCGGATCCGGCAAAACTTTATTGTTGTTTTGTATGTGCCCCCTTCGGTGTCTTTGCGGGAATGTTTGTGTAGTTATATTAGGAAAGTTTGCTGGCATATCCAGACTAGTTTAAAAGTACATACGGTTGGCTCATTACATATTAGATGTGCGATATATATTCCTTAGCGAGCGACAAGAAACGAGTTATCCTTCCAACAGTGTGGCGAAGTCAGCGAAACTTGAGTGTAATTTAATTTGCATCGAGGCCAAAATAAAGGCGTCAGCGACAACTGGGCGGTGCAAGTATAATGACTTGTGCGGCTTGCATAAATCTGTGTAGTTAGTACACCGACAGAATTGCTAATGAATTATTGTCATTGTGAAATATTCCGCTGACATATATGTGAGCTTCGTATTAAGTAATTAATAGAGGTATTAAACATCAAAAAGCACTTCTATATTGGTCACAAATCACAATGTATGCAACACGTCTGCGTTTGTCTACTTGAACATTCAGTCGTTCCTTTTACCATGTTAAATGCGTCCTTTAAAGTTTCAACCGCGGTTGATTTTACGTATATTATAGCTAGTGTATGACATAATCCTCGCAGCATCGCACTGCTCCGTCACGCTCCGCGAGTCAAAGTTTTCTGTTGCAACTAAAACGTTTCTTAAAATGCATTAATCATAGTATTCCAAGTCGCTTTGATATGAAAGTTTCGATCCTATTCCCGTATTTTAAAGTTTATAATGGCATGCACTCGATCTTGCGTGAACTTGGGCGTATCGCATGCGATATCTTACTTCGCTTTCGGTCCTACCGCATGTTTTGCATTTTCTTTGAGGGTTCGAGCCACTGTACGTCTGAAAGGGTTTCACTTCAAAAAAGGGCTCATGTATAATGGGGCTTAAACGTACATTCACGGTCTCACCTTGATAAGAAATTCACTTAATTAAAATAAACGTTGAAGACAAAATAAGTGGGTACTTAAGTTCACAGTAATAGGAGCACCCACAATCATACTAATATTAACCGTAAAGAGCCATCGCTGAAAATGAAACGCTCCTTTAATTTTCTCGAAATCACCCGAGCTCGATCTCGGTTTTAATTCGACAAGGAGAAGCTAGCAATCAAAAGAACTAACGGCGGCTCCAACGAGGCATTTCCATACGCGAGGGGGGCTTTGCGAACGACACGGTATTAGTTCGCAACTGATTACATTCCTCGCCGCCTCCGCTGCAAACGACTCACAATGAAGTAGCGACGAATAAACTTCATTACGCCGAGTTAAGCATGGGAAATTATAAGGAGGAATTATCTTCGAATGGCGGCGGTGGCACGTACGCTCACACTTCGGGATTATGGCCTAAGGCACTCGTAGGACACGTCGCCTGCCCTGCTCATTGTCGCGCCGTTCACATTATACGGCTTCAAAGTTAATATGTACGAGACCGTACCTGGCATGTTCGTCGTATTCGATTTGGGGGGAGTGGCGCCGATGTAAAGCGCTGCTTTTTCGCTTTGTAAAATTGGGTTCGGACGCCACTAGCTGACGAAGTGCGGTCCCTTGAGAAAAGTAAATAGTGGCCCGGTAGAAGGCTTCGCCAGAGGAGATCTAAGTCGGTCTTTGTCTCGTGCTAAACGCTATTCTTTTGAGAGATTTTCCATCTTTGCAGAAGCTCTGGGGTGGATTGTATTGGATGTCGAAATTGAAGGCTGGAACGGATTTTCTGAACCTATGTTTCATATTACATACGAATACGTTTGTGTCAAGGATTATTGTGAATGTTGTGTGTACTTATATAAATGTTGTTTAGGAAATAAATCAGCAAAAACAAATTAGTTTGTTTCTAACTTTTCCCATTATTTATACAAAAAGCCTAAGTTTTAATCAATGCCACTTAATCCCACTAATCTGTTATCCAAATGTGCTCCATAACAGTAAGTAGAAGTTGGTAACTAGGCACACGGAGCGGCTGTTTGTCGTCGTTCAGCGATCGTGTTCACCGCTACAAAATAAGTTTTAATTAATGGATTGGCACTTGGAGACACGCGTGCCGGCCGGGGACAGCGTTCAGTTACACGCCCGTCAACCGGACGCTGCTGACCTCTCATACATGTTTCTGTGAAAGTATTGCGACATTAATTGCCCCATTCCCGGCGGAAAGCCACAGAATCCACACGTCATTTTATTAATAAAATCTCTTGATTACAACAAACATGGTAAACAAACCCGTAGTACTTCTTCGTCCCATGACAGACCATTGCACAAGTTTTTATATAAATTCGATACTTTACTAAGGTGTAAGTATAAAAGCGTAAGAAAAACAATTTGCCAACATAACTAATAACAGGAAGTCACCTCGTTACTCACAAGTGAATGGTAGGTCGACAATCTCGCGAGCGCGCCCTCTACTTCTCGACTTAATGAATGAGAATAATTTTGCCAAAATACTTCGGAGAGACGGGACACACGCCCCGGGAATTTTTCAATTTGCAACTGACATAATGTAATAAGAGTTACACCGTGAGGATGCTGGCGTAACGTAATTAATAACCTGTGAAATATTACCTGTTACAATGAATTTAGAGGATAAAAGTTGAGTGATAAATTTAAATAACAAGGAGAGCGGCGTGTGTTCGGAACGGTACCCGAAATACTTATGAATAGTTTGTCCGGGGTGATAAGTGGGTGTGTCTGGAAGCTTTACAGGAATCGCAAGTTTGTATTCGCCAGCCTAATGAACGCGTGAACGCGGAATAACTTCGCGAAAGCTTGAATAATGTATGCTTTAACGAGATGTTTTTCTTGAGCGAATCTCATTAACCCACTTTCTGATTGTGTGAATGTAAACTTTGGGAAGTTTTATTCTTTAGTGAGAGGAATCTTTTATGAGTTCCGTAAATCAAATCAAACTCCCCAAATTAAATGCCAGTTTTTTCCACCGTCTAAGTGTTATCTGTAACATCGATAATGTTTTTAGATATTGTTCGAGATAAATTCAAAATTTAATAAACGTATCCTCTGTATCAAATCGCGTCTTACATAATCACATACAGATGACTGGCTAAAATCGAATTCCCTTTATTACGATCATAAAATTTACCGATATTATCTCAAGCGAGCCAACCGGGCCATAAAAGTAATCCTTCTATTTTAATGGTCCTCCAACCTGCGCGATGCAACAATGTGTCCAATTTGCTTCGCAGTTATCCGGTCCTGACACCTTCGCCAATTTTATACGAGAGTACAATTTGCATGTAACAATATCTAACTTTATCTAACACGTACGATTTGATGCTCCTCACTCGAAATCGACTCAAAATACTTCCTCTAATTCCACAGGCTCGAGATCTTACTTCCCTCATAAAAGTTGGTTGTTGGTAAGCAGTAGCGATAAATTAACATTACAAGATGTTACATGAACAATGGACTTGTTTTTCTGCTGAACTAGAACCAATATAGCATTTTAAATATTCACATAAAATCCTTCGCCCGGCGTTGTTTAATCGGCGCGTTAAATTCGAGAAAAGTCGAGAACACGTCAAATATTAACAGAGCTCGAGCGTTGCTTCGACAAATGGGATAATATCGCGCTCATGCATCTAAATCTAAACACACTTATTTTCAGATAAAACCAAACCGTCCGAGTGAAAACGATTCAGTAATTCGTTCTCTATAGAAAATCGAACGGCCTAAAATCGTTTCTTTTTCTCGGATCCCCCCCGAATCACCATTAATCAAGTGGAACTCTGAAGTTTCACGCTACCTTCCGAATCTAATTTCGCAAACAAAGAAAACGAAAACCTGTCTACCTTTATCAATCAAAACTGTTTGAAAATTCTATTCCGTTAGTTCGCAGTGCGGATTCGTGCAACGGAGACAATTGGAAAAATGTATCACGAATAAAAAGTCGTATCGGAATGTAATATCGAGAGGACGCGGCTCGGAATATTCTTGTCAAGTGAAAATAAAGGGTCAGGAAAATACAGTGACAGGTTGTGAGTGGACGGTGGTCATCCGAAACGGCGCAAGTTTCGAATAAATAAACCCGGGAGGGAGTAAATAACGACGTCACCTTCACGTGTGCCTCCGCCTGCGCGCTTGTCAGGCGAGGGCACCTGCTCTTATATGACACATTTGTGACAACGAAGTCGGGCTATTGTTAATTTTGCTCCAAGTGTATTCGCTCATGAGAGGGACTTTCTTTGAAAAGGATTATTATACTCTACATGTTTGAATGCTTACGTTTTAACAACGTATTGGTTCTGGTATAACATTGCATGACGGAAGCAACGAAGCTATGATTTATAATCTCCGCTTCAACTTGGAAAGGTTTATGTCTTTCGAATGCTGCAATAAAAAGCGTAATACTTAAGTTTCCAGATTTTTAGGTTACGGTCACGACGAATGCCAATGTGGAAACTTTAAACGTTTACATCCAACGTGACAGGTGTTCCTACTATCATCGTTTACGATTCGACTTTGGACAAAGTGAGGTTTTACGATTTTTCTTTTCAATAGCTAATGACAAATTAGCCCAGATTGTAATACTTCCTTATACTTTGCCACTGAAAGGCAAAATAATAAACATTTGCCACTTTTTATATTGAACAAAATGACAATACCAAAGCCATTTTATTGTTAGATAAATGGGAAAATGGACAAGTTGGCAAACCGCGGACCTTTCCAATCCAGAACTTTTACCCGAAAGAAATATATTTCGTTGTTGTGTATCTTCTTTATTTCCCCATCTATTGCGTATCATATCATGTTTGTAATATTACTATGATGGACTAGCCATGACAAGTCACCAGGCTCATACAAGTACCTACTATCAAATTACCTATTTGTCTGTCCCACTTGGGTGAAACAAAACAGGTGATCCCTCATATTTTCTTTATTCAGACACAGTCACCCTCTGCAATATTGTCAGGGTTCACCTTCTATATGTACGTAGGTGACATGACAATCTGGATACTGAAAGCTATGCGATACTAGAGGTGAGTCATCAATCAAACAAAATACTTTTTTCCTTTTTCATAAAAGAATTACAATTGGTAAGTAGGTCTTAATACAGTTAATAGGCTGCTGTTCCACCAGAGATGTGCTATGCTACGTTGCTATGGATGCGTTTGTTATCCACCAATCATATTCATTGGTCCACATAGCATAGCACTGGTGGACACGGATTCAACTAAGCTATGTTTTTATATGGAAGGATGCATGCTATGGATGGGAGCTATGGATGCGCGAGTGGTGTAGCTATGTGCAGAGTTGAGTACTCCCCGTGCTTTCCCTACTATCGATGCATCGCTTTGATCGAGTTGAGCATCTTCCTCGCACAGCCACCTCGTGGCGGCGCATCTTCATAGCACATCTTACTCGCTCCGCTACACAGCTTAGCATTAGTGGAAACGGTCGCACAGTTTCGTAGCTTAGCTTTCACATCCTCGCAGCATATCTGCATGGCACATCTCTGGTGGAAAAGCAGCCTTAAGAGGACGTTTTTCCTGAATGAACTTCAAACAAAATTAAGTATACCTTAATTTAGTACTTCTTCCAATCAAAATATAAGTAAATAGCTCCGCTCCGCGGTTTTACCCGCATAAGTCTCGATTTCTTAGGAATATCGGGATATAAAGTAATATATGTCCTAATCCTGAGGGGCAATTCTCGTAATTGTAAGACCGTTCACAGTCTGATCCCAGTCTCAATCTGTCAAAAAATACTTCTAATTTCCCTACATTTTGACAAGTTTTTGACATTTGTTTGTCGCTGAGATCTGACTGTGACTAGTTTTTGAACGTTTTAAATTACGAGATTTCGCTTTCAGGTCATGGTCTACCTATGTGCTAAATTTCATCAAAATCCGTTCAGCCGTTTTAGCGTGAAAGCCTAACAAACAAACACACAAAAATCAAATCTTTCCCATTTATACGAGTAATATTAGTTAAGATGAAAACGAGACATTGCCTACCAAAAAAAAAATCTCGTAATAAAAGGGCGAACGCATTAAAAATAAAATAAAAAAGACCAAGAGCCAAGAATCCGAGCAGCGCATTTCCATCGCATTTGACTAGCCAAACATATCAGACTCAGCCCCCACTATCGGCCACCACTGACTTCATTGGCTTCTCACACTGAAAAAAGCAATTTCGCCAGTCTTTTGTCGGTGGTTGGCATATTAAGGAAGCAATATTATGCAGATTGGACACAGAAAAACCATGACTTTTAACAAATTGGAGTATCAAATTAAAAGCTCATTAAGCTTAGCGATTTTGAAACTGGGTTGCCTGCAATAAAAATACTAAAAGCGTAAAAGAATCCTATTAATTGTTCCGTTTTAAAAATAGACGCAGTGACTTTTTATATAAAATTTAATGACGCACATTAAAATTTATATAAAAAAGTGCCCAACCGCACACAACACTGTCGAAATGTACGAACTTATATTTTATTTTCGGCAGTGCGATGACCCCTGAACTCGCAACCCCAGGGTTCCTCATTCTCCCGCATCTGTAAATCCCCTCCAACCCTAGATGTGTTCCGTTTTGTTTCATAGTCCTACAGAGGAATGTTAAGGTAGCAATATTATGCAAATCCAAGCGTGGATGCCGCAAATATAAAAAGCTCTCGTTCGCCTCACACTTTGCATCTCAAGGCTATGCATCCCACTGATACCGGGATGCCCCAAGAGAAAAAATGAAAACGCAATTTGAAATTCTATGCGTTTTAGAAGCACCTGCGTAAACTCTGTTACAGTGCTCGAGAAAATAAGAATTTGCTAGAATAAAAATTCTATTCGCTTTACTATGCGCGTCTAGTAACGTGGCGTCTGAATATAATATTTTGTTAAAAAAAACTGAATAAATGATACAATGTCAATAGAAATTCGTAGTTTTACTAAGGGCTTTCATTACGTAGTAGTTTTATCGACTTTCATTTGGATATTGATGCTATGAATACAATAGTTCCCCACTAAACATAATTGTAAAAAAAAATTAGTTTGTTAATAAATAAAAACCTAGTTTTTTATGACAAAAATGTCACATTCACTGCACACTATGTTTCATTTATACAGATTCCACAAAAGCTAACTGGGTATTGGCTTAAAGCATAGATAAAATGCCATTTTAAAATTCGCCAATGAAAGAAGTCCGGGGTCGAAAGTTCGTAAGTCGGGGTATATAATCTGTAATGACAATCGCATCCCTCGTCATATTGCCCCTAGCTATCAGCATGTAGGGTGCGGGTTGATACACTGTTAGCGACCCAAGGTTACCAGTGTCTAGAAAATGTAGGATCAGCCTAGGATTTAGTTGTACTGTCATTAAAGCTACTGTCCCAGAAATTCTTTTAGGCAGACGCAAAGTTTTTTGTTTTAATTCTAGCTTTTATTTTCAGCCTCATTTCTTAGGAAAAGATACGGCAATGTTTGAAGTGCACATTGTTCTTAAACTAGAAGCTCCTTTGTCTCCAAAAATGCTGGTAGAAACCCGCCTATAATTTTATCCAGCATAGACCACTATGCTTATCTAACAATACCTATGTACTGAAAAGGATGGGTAAATAAGGATAGATTCCATCAAGAGATGGTATACCTAACTTCGTTTACCTAATAGCATGGCCTCGTTAAAATCAACCTAACCCGAAATCCTTACACTGACTCCCGGCAGCCCTATAACAAGACTAGGGCCAGTCGAGTGGATTCATACGATGTGGAGCTGATAGCTACAGCCGATGTCGGTCGTCAACGTCGCTTTGTCTTGTACACTGACGCCAGCAAACCGAACCACGAGTATTTGCATAACAATGGTCCGAATTTGATGCGTACCTACAAAGCGCGTATTGGGGGTAAAAAAGGGTAATTTTAGGCTTCATCGATGCTGGTCAAAGATTTTTTGAGTGCTGAATTTTAGGTTTTAAAAAGGTGAATGTTGTGGCTTTTTCACTGTGAAGCTACATTTTCTTCAAACCGTCGCTTATTTTATCGTTAGGTCATTAGAACTTCTTCCGGAAAGAAAACATTATCATTCGCAATAAATGCTTCTGAAGATATACTACGAACATTATTCGAAGTACATTATGTGTAAACGTCCACTAGAATTTTAAAACATTGGCAAATACTGACCAGTATTCGATAGGAAAGTTTTCGAACAATCCATTGTCCAATTGACAAAGTGCAAGCGCTTTCAATAGATAATACGTAGATGTCGATCTCGATCAAAATCAAAGCTGTTATAACATTTCAATGCGAGTTCGGCTCTCAGATTCATAGCCTGTTCGTATTATGCCAGTTAGTTCCCCTCGTATGGAACAAGATGAAGCTACTCATATAATAGTCCTATTGTCCGCCACTGAAGATGTTATCATAGAAGCAATTCAACCAAGAGAAGCTGACATTAATTGATTTAAACGTTAGCAATAACTGGACGCAGCACTAGTTCTGTTTGAGACGGTGTTACACGATATCCTCGAAGCTTTAAACTTTTTAAATGACGTACAAAAAGTTAAGCCACAAAAATGAATTCCGTCTGAGAGTTACATTTTTCTCGGAGATACCGCCAGTAATCTGCTAGAGCAGCAGGAAATCTTCAGCCTCCACTCCTTCCTTAATTAGCAGAATATTTCAGAGAAAAAAAGAAGCAACAGGAAGCATTGCAGAGAGTAATAAAAGGAAGCGGCTCGTGACCGTTACGGCTGCCTAATGGAGTCACGTTATCTGGCAGCGAGTAAACAAGTTTAGAACGATAATTTAGTTAAAATCAAAATTGATCGTGTAATTTATATTAAATTAAAGATCCTGAATTTTACTCGTTGATTTTATTTATATTACCGCTGTTCACTTGTAATTCGTTTAGAAATTGAATATGGATTTTGCATGAAGATGTTTTGGATTATTGTGTGCAATTTGAGACGGACGCTTTTCGCTATTGATTTTATAAAATATGATTAATATACCTTTTCATCTATTAGGTGGTTACAATATCATTTAAAATAATAAATGCTGTTGTGTTAATAATTGACACTAATGATCTACTAAGGATTTTATTGATTTTCAATCGTATAGTCCTATCTACATGTTCGAAAATCGCACCTCAGCGTAGCATGTACGCCATAAACGATAAAATACCACAGCTGAATGGTGGAAGTTCGCAATAGTAGTACAGGTAAATAAAGAATACGTACCTTGTGTAGGTAGATATTCTTCAAAACATTCCCAACATTAAGAAAAAAGTTACACAATGTAATAATAACGTAGTACTCTTTCGTAACAACTAAACAGTAGCTATACCCATCACATTACCTACGAGTTAGTTCTGTTAAAAATAACGTTTTTTTACAAATCCCACGTAAAAACGACCAAAAAGAGAACTTGATTTGCGACTTAACTTCCATGCTTTGGCATTTAAGTCAACCGTAAAAGCATCGAATAAATTGTAGGTCAGAAGGGACAGATAAAACGAGAAACGTATTTCCTCTTCTTTTTTTCTTTTTAACTTATTTTGTAGAATATTGACTAGGTTACTTATTTCTCTACATTTCTGCTTGCTCTGTGATTTTGTAGTTTATTTGTCATGCATGATTTGGCGATTTCATTTAAAAGTTGGGAGTCGGAACGTTTTATTGGTATTTGGGTATCTACTTATTTATATTTAGATAGGTACAGATAAATGTTGTCTAGCGAATATAGGGGTTATATTCGTTAGACCCCTATACTGGCTGACTGGCTTAAGAGTGCAAGTAACTTTGGTACACTATTTTGCCTAGACCTACCTTTGCCCCGCGGTTTCACCTCTATAAGTCTCGATCCTGTGAGAATATCGGGATAAAAAGTATCCTACGTCCTAATGTAGGTCATGTTCCATCTATGTGCCAAATTTTATCTTAATCCGTTCAGCCATTTTAGCGTGAAAGCGTAACAAAAAAATATACTTTTTTTTTTCTTTACAATGTTTTTATATTATATATTATATACCTGGACAGCTTCTGGCTATCCTTTGGTTTAACCAAAGCAAGAAAAAAACACTATAACAGCAAGAAAATTAGACGTGATTTGATTTACGATTAAGATAGGCGGAACGAGCGCTTAAAATACAAGAGAGGTCTTGTTAAAGTATCGGCGCTTCACACTTTCATGGCGCACTTAGTTTGAAGCATCACGACTAAGACATCTGAACTTCATCCTCGAAATGAGTATCGGAAATTTACATCAGCTCGTAATACCGTGCCGGCTGAGCCTTTATTGTAAACGCCGTAATTTGAATTTCGTCTTTGATATTCAAATGAACCCCTACTTGAGACACTGCCTTAGTTATTTGAGTTTTTGTAAAGCAATCAAGTTTGTTTATAAGCGACCGTGTAATTGTAAATCTCGGTCTGTGGTCTTAATTAATGCATAAAATCACTTTCGATTCCTTTGACGAGACGCCCCTCCGTAAAACTGGAATAAACAAAGGGAAAATCGACCCGGGCTCTTTTAATTCGGTTGTTACACGTAGTAAAATTGGTGACAACCAGCTACGACTTTTATGTAATTTGAATAAACCTCAAAGTTGTAACTCAGAGGAAGGAGGCTCGCTCACACGACATAACGCTCGTGTGGGTTTCCCAATACGTTTTTGCAATTGATGGATGAATGATTTATGACGCGGCAACGTGACTTCAACCCTTTAGGACGTAAAACGGAAATTGTCATAATTCCCAAGATTTATTGATAAACACATTTATACTATTGTGGGCCGTCATGACATGTATGTACATCTAGCATTTACAAACGATATTTAGAGTTCCTAATTTCCATGCGGATAACGGTTTGCGTGCGTTCGATCACTTTCCGTGTTGTAAACTTTTCATTCGGGCCGTCTGTCTTTTTTTTTTTTTTTTTTTTTTTCAGGATGGGAAATCATCAAATGACTCCTCCCGCTCTGGGTGGAGCAGAAGGGAGTGTCAGACTCTTACTGACTAAAACCCACCCGTGTTCCTTCCTTAGCCCTTTACGTACCAGGGCAGCGGTAACCCTTTCGGACGATCCCGCTACCCCGGCAGGCTTCGGCCCTGTCGGGCCCCGTCAACTACGCTGACATCTCTTTGAGGCGCGCGTGGAACACATACACGCCGTCCGGCACGGGCCTGGTCCTGATCGGACGGAGAGCTACCCATTGCTCTCCGCCCGCAGGCCCGCGCCTACGGTGGCCGGGAGTCGTCACGCGGCTCCCGACGCCCGGAGCGTCTCCCTCGGCGGCTGAGGCGTGAGGATCTTTCCCTCGCCCATCCCGCCACCTCCTTCGCTAGCATGACTGCTTCGCAGAAGGAGGTGACCGCCTCCCACTCCCTCTCGCCCCGGACCATGGCTTGCACCAGGGCCGGGCGCGAGAGGTCGCCGCCGCTGCCGATCGCCTCTACGAGGACACGGCGGTGCTCTGCCCAAGCGGGGCAGACCTCCACCGTGTGCTCCACCGTGTCCTCTGGGCGATCCTCGCAGTGATGACACCCGGGCGTCTCCTCCCGCCTGATTATGTGCAGGAACCTCCCGAAACATCCGTGTCCGGAGAGGACCTGCGTCAGGCGGTAGGTGAGAGCGCCGTGACGCCTCTCTAGCCACTCCTCAAAGAGGGGTCTTATCGCCGCTATCGTGGCGTGCCCTGCGCTGGGTTGCGATAGTCGCGCCTTCCATTCCACCATGAGACCGCGCCGGAGGTCCGTCCGCTCCGCAGCGATTTGCCGCGGGTGCAGAGTTTCCCCCCGACGTAGTGCCTCCGCGCGCCAGTCATACAGGCGCGCGAGGACTATCGCCTCCAGATCCCATGGTGGCAGTCCGGCAAGGAGGCTTGCTGCCTCGCGCGAGATCGTGCGGTACCCCCGGATCAGCCTTACGGCTACCACCTTTTGGGGCGCGTTCAGGTAGTGTGCGGCTCGAAGCCGCAGTGAACGCGCCCATACCGGGGCCCCATAAAGGGCCATGGACCGCACGACCCCCGCGTAAAGCCTCCGGCAGGAGGCGTTTGGCCCCCTAAGGTTGGGCAGGAGCCGCTTTAAGGCGGCCCCGGCCCGTTCCAGTTTGGGGGCCAAACGTCGGAAATGCTCGACGAAGTTCCACCGGCTGTCGAGGACGAGACCCAGGTATCTCATCGTTGTCTCGACGCCGATGTGAACCCCTCCTACCATCAGTTGGGATCCCGAAGGTGGCCCGTACCGGGGCCCATGAAAGGACATGGCCTCGGACTTGTGCAATGCCACCTCGAGACCCAACTGCCGGATCCTTTCCACGACTATCGCAACCCCGCGTGTCATCGCGTCGGCCGCCGCCTGATGCGACCTCCCCTGCGCCAGGACCAGCGTGTCGTCAGCGTAGCAAACTACGCTGACGCCATCAGGGAGGTCGGCCCGCAGCACCCAGTCGTAACCGATGTCCCACAGGAGCGGCCCCAGAACCGATCCCTGCGGGACACCGCACGACATCTCTCGCCGGTTCCAATTCCCGTCGCGACCGGGGTAGATGACGGCTCTGTCCGTCAAATACGCCCCGACTATTCGACGGAGGTAAGTCGGCACCCGGTGATACCGGAGTGCCTCCCCTATGCAGCTCCAGGGCAGGGTGTTGAACGCGTTGGCGATGTCGAGTGACACCGCCACGACCACCCCACCCCGGGACACCGCGTCCCCCGTCGTGAGGGCTCTCACGCGCATGATGGCGTCCACCGTCGAGCGCCCCTTGCGGAAGCCAAACTGGCACTCCGCAAGATCCGGCCCCGTCCTCACCAGGTGCCCGACGAGGCGGCCCGCAATCACTCTCTCAAAGAGCTTGCCGACCTCGTCGAGCAGCACTATGGGCCGGTATGCGGACGGAGAGTCCGCAGGGCGCCCTGGCTTCTGAATGAGGACCAGCTTCCCCGTCTTCCAACGGAGTGGAAACTGGCCTCTCTCCATGCATGCGCTTAAGAGCGCCTCCAGTCGAGGCCCGAGAGCCCTCGAGGCCAGGACCCAGGCTTTACCCGGCAAGCCGTCGGGTCCCGGGGCGGTATTTTTGGCCTTCAGCCGGCCTACCGCCGCTCTCAGATCTACCCCGGTCACTACAGGGGTGTCGTCGTCGTCATCCGCGTGGTCCGCTTCGGGCACCGCAAGTGGCGGAGCCATAGGCGGGGGAGTATGCTCCCCCCGTGAAGGGAACAGAGCGCTCACCACCTCCTCCACCAGCTGTGGGCGGAGACTCTGCGTCAGCGGGGGGGCCCATGTGCGGAGTTTATTCCGCACCATTCTGTAGGGGCGCCCCCATGGATCTCTGTTCAGAGTCTCCAGCATCTCCTCGCGGGCCATATCCTTGGCCCGCTGAACAGCCTGTTGGAGGGCGGTCTTCGCCGCTCTGTACCCCTCGTATAGCTCCACCTCCGTGGCTTCCGCATCCGGAGGGCGGATGCGGAGCCTGCGGTGCCTGGTGTACCGGTGTCGCGCGTCGACGCACGCCTTGCGTAGCGCCCCAACCTCCTGCGACCACCAGTACACCTGACGTCGGGCGCATCCTGGCCGGACTCGGGGCATTGCCACGTCACAGATCTCGGACATGGCCTCCCGGAACCACTCCGCCTCATCGTCAATATCAGCAGGCCTGTCCGGTGAAAACACCCAGGCCTGCACGATCGAGGCTTCCAGGAGAAGCTCCCGGTCCAGCTGCTTCAGCGCCCACCGCGGACCACTCGGGGCCTGTTGGACCAGCGCACTAGAGGGCTGGGTGGAGACCTCAAACCGGATATACCGATGATCGGAGTAGGTCTCCACCTCCTCCATGACGCGCCAGTCAATGACACGCTGTGACAGAGCGGGGCTGGCGAACGAGATGTCCACCACCGACTCGCCCCGCATCCGCACACACGTAGGAACAGAACCCCGATTTAGGACGACCAGGCCTGTTTCCAGAGCCCAGTCCTCCACCATCCTGCCCCGCACATCCGTGCAACGGGAACCCCAGGCCAAATTCTTGGCGTTGAAGTCCCCGAGCACTAGCACGGAGAAGGCGTGGTTTCTGGCGACGACGACACTCAACTCTGTTAAAGAGTTCTGGAACTCGGCGAGAGTTCGGCTCGGAGAGAAGTATACTCCCACTACTACAATCTCTCCGAACCGTGCTGCTACGCACCCCTGTCCCCTCGTGACACCTTCGAGGGACGGGGTACCGGCGGCAGCCAACGAAATTATGACCACTGAGCCGTTCAGGTCCTCCACCCAGTCATCCCTGGGCGAGACAAAGTACGGCTCAGCGACCACGGCGATGTTAATCGACCACTGCGCCATGCTCTGGAGCAACAGGTCCTGAGCACAGGCGCAGTGGTTGATGTTCGCCTGGAGAAGGCGTAGAGGAGGAGTCATTACTCCTCCATTTCAGCCCCCTCCCGGGCCCCCTCGGCAGTGGGCCGTCTGTCTTGAGATCGAATCGATATCGATGCGGTATCGACGAGTCACGAATTTGACTTTAACATGAATTGCTACAAACGTGGAAGCGTCCGATGACGTACCAAGGTACACGATTCGAACGTGATTTTGTTAGCGAAGTTAACTAGATAAATTGTCTCAAAAGGCAGGGCGATGACACCTGCCTGGTTCACGTGTGACGCTCACTACTATGTCACCGATCGAGTAAACATCGTGTTACCCATCGTAGTGAACGCGTGTCTAGACGCGCTGAAAGTGGCGTTCATTAGTAAAAAATTATAAATAAGTTTTTAAAATTTCAAACCATCGTGGCAGTAATTACAGAGGAAGCGAAGCGAAAATATTGCAAGCTCGACAACGTGTCGACAAGGCGTCGCGTTAGCACGTTAGCGTGCATTCTTTGCTTGCGTTCATTAGCATAACAAGTAGTTTCGTTAATCAAATGTACGAAATTAATAGCACAGTTTAGAGTCGACGTTCCGCCCGGCAATCACACGGGCATTACAAATTGGCAGCAATTACTGTACGACACCACCCTCCCCTCAGCTTTTGCGTTCGTGACGGTTTTTTTGCGCTCATACGGTAGGTAAATACTCCATAATAGTTGGCATACGTACGTCACTAATGAATACTTAATTGAGAAGCAATGCCATTTTAATTTATTTATACGTACTAGGCATTATTTTGTTTTTTTTTTTTTTTTTTTCTCTATAAATAATTGTTGGGCAATACTCGTCGATTGAAAATTATTTTGTTTCATAAATAAACAGTTTCAAGTCATTCTTTGTTTGATTTCTTTGAAATTGACCTTTGGTTATTCACCCCATTTCCATTTATCATCTAGCTTTGTACAAAATTACATTATGCAAATTGCATTATGGAATGCAATAAAGAATTGAGTATTGAGTATTGAGTATTGAAAATAAAGCCTACCAAGAAAGTAAATTCGACATATCAGCGACGAGCTGGTACAAAGTTGTACCGCGTGTGGTATACAATCATGTGTACCAGCTCGTCCAAATGAAGTTAAAAACTTTTGTTTTTAATAAAAAGGGAAACACATTCTCCGATCGGATACATAAACAACCCTTCCAACTAGAATACTAAGTAACAAGAAGTAGCGAATTCGAAGAACTAACGTCCGTAGATCCGCAGATATTTATTTTTACTCACTCAAAGGTGTATAAAGCTCACCATTCCTCATCCTTTGAATGATGTTATCGCGATTTCCCAAATGTTTCGCTCTTTTTGATCTAAATTCTTTATATTTGGCTTTGCGTGTTGCCTTTTCCCAGCACACATCACGATTCTTTTGTAGTGCGATAAGATTTTGTAAAAAATCGAATGTTTATCCGAACTGGACTGCACCCTGAATAGTTCGGATTTTCCTTTTGTTTTTCATTTTTATCAACACGTTAAAATGTAGGTTCTATTGATTTCATTTCGCATGTCGCCTTCTACGCCTTTCGGGGAAAAAAGTATGACGGAAATAAGGAGTTATTTTTGATGGTTTTAATAATATAAGGAAGGCCGAAATAAACATAGGTAGGACTCTATATACGGAGTCTATTTGAATATGTATGATGACGAGAAGGATCTTAATTCAATCTCGACTGCAAGTACAAAGCGCCACCCTCAAACGTTAAAAATGCAAAATAGAATTTAGGTTAAGTAAATCTTTGCGTTATTAAGCCGTGCTTATCATCAAATTTATTCACGGTCAAAGTTTTAAAGAAGCCGCTTATTCAGAGATAAAAAATAATAAAGATATTCATGCGATCAGAAAGTGAAGAAACATCGAAAAAGAAAACTTTAATTAAACTTTCCAAAATCATTATCAGATAACATTATTCATTAATTTTAAATGGTCTCAGCCGAGCCGATGCCTGATAATTTTTGCCGAGCACCAAGAAGACAGGAAATGACGTAAAATTTATCTTCGAACCGGAGGAATTACTTTCTACCAACTCTGTGAAGAAATGGAAATCTGTAGGTTTATAACTTCGGGAGAAAATTGTTTTTTCCGAATCGGAATAATATTAGCTTTTGGTGATGCGGCAACTTTTCGCTACAAACGTTATTAAATCTTTTTTTTAAATGTCACGTCGCAAAATGGCTCATTTGCGATAGAATCCCTCAGTGGGTTTTCATTAATAAGGGCTTACAGAAAGTCAACAAATTTTTCGAGGCGCCGAGTATTTATTGAAGGGACGGCCGGCAATAACCCGAACGGAATATAACGCATTCAAATATCAAGGAAATTTATCAACCTCCTAGCATCGGGTCCAATACGTTTGGGTCGTTTATGGCATATTACAGTCCAGGACTCGTCAGCTCTCTGTCGGAAAAGTCAATTTGTCGCAGATTACGGACGTCGACGACTGACCAAAATCTTACTAAAACGTGCATGTTTGTAGATTGTAGACGTCCACTAGATATGAATTATGAATAAAATGGAAGAGAGAATTGAAATCAAAGAGATACCATCTCATATGGCCGAATCATATAAGTAATTTACGGGCCGTTAGGACACATGTATCTTTACTAATAATGAAGCAAAAATCTCGTAGCTTTGATAGCAAACCCTCCCATATGAATGTAGATATCACAGATAAAATTAGCTTACGAATCTATTAATATGCCCAGTTTGGAAATAAAAAATGCTACCATTACTAAGCAAAACGATCCGTTTTTGTTTTTAGGAACCGAACAGTAGTGAAACTGGGACTGGTCTTATTTACTACGCACTTGAAATACATAAAACATTGAACATGATTTTGCATAAAATTAGCAATTCCCTTTTATAATACACACGTGTAAAACATGTTTCCAGATTATGCAAACGTCTTTAAAATAGCTTTATGAAGCGAGTCATATCACAAAGTTTTAATCTAAAAATATTTCCTTAAATGCCGTAAAATACGCGGGAACAGAAAATAAGTTACCTACGTTTAAAAACACGATTTGTTATTTGGATTGCGTGTCACGAGACCGTTCGACAATCCGACGGAATGTTCTACATGACATACAATAAATAATGCCGCAGCTGTATAATACGTACTCGTGTGGACGCCGCCTAAGCATCCACTGAGTGGGTAGTGTAACTCCATGGGCGCGTTTCGCGACGATGTTCTATTACAAAAGGGAATTGGATCTTGATTCATTGGTTCGGAAAATCGGCAGCGTACCTTGATAATTTCATTTCTGTACAATTTGACCGCGTCCGTGGTCAGACGATTCTTGGGGGCCTCCGCGGACCCGAACACAATACAGGGACTCCCCTACGGTTCTCACACACAATACTAAGCTTTTATTGCCTCCTTTTACAATCTCCCATTACCTCCAAGGCTTGAGCGCTACTGGGAATCAGTTTTGTTACAGTTTTTTCCTTTTGAACGATTTTCGTGTCCATCAAGTTTCGACGCTGATCAATGTTATTCTACTCGGTCGTAATCGTCTTTCACGGTATTAGTTGAGAGGATTTTTGAGAAAGGATTTATTAAAAATACTTCCTGTTCTAGTTTGAAATATTTACTCGTTGCAATTCTTGAGATAAAATCTAAAACAGAGCTCGCCACAACAAGAGGTACAATAATGGTGACACAGCTATTGATGGCAGCAGTAGCATCAAAAATAACGCATTAGAGGGTAGCTTTATCGCTGGTTTGTGCCGCGGCACGGACGCCGGCTGCTCCCCTTTCAGCTTTTACACAGATTGTATTGGCGCAAATACGACCTGGCAATACTGTAAATACACTTGCTGGCGGCACAAATTGAAAAATTTGTAAAATTCATGAATATGAATAAGTGTTCCGTACTCGTGAATGGGGCATCAATTATGCAAAATGTACTCGTATTGCATTGATCGGTCGCCGGACAGCGCCGCGTACGGCCCGGGTTCGATTCGCTACGACGAGCTACTACAATCGATATCTCGTATTCATCAACTGCCGAGTTATACTCGTATCGATACTCATTTAAATGTCCTCCCTTATCACATATTGGCAATGTTCATCCAACAATGTTCACGTAATAAACGTAACAATGAATGTGACGGTCCGATGTGATCGCTTAAAGTGCCCACGCACAACTGTCTGAATTGTGCGTCGAAATTCGACTTTAACTCCATAGAAATAGGAGTGCAGACAGTGTCTATAATTTCATATTTTTGGATGGATCAATTTAGACCGTTTTATTGGTACAATCTACACCAAACAGTTCAAATGTGGATGTGTTTCAATTAGAAAATGTTGTTGTGCATATTCGAAACCTTTGAAATTCCGTTCGGGTGTATAGTTTATTAGCTGGTCGAGTTAAAAATAGCCGTCGTTTGAACAAGAGCGTAGTGATAGATAATTCAGATCGTAGATAGCATTAAAGTCCGGGTGGCGCCCGGAGCGAACCATGTCAACTTCAAATTACAGGGCGCAGGAGCCGGGTGTCCTCCGTTTGGTCCCCGCACTTCTTCCATTCAAAGCTTTGTGGGCTGCGGGCTGTTTTTCAGCTTACTTTGCACTCTTTATTCCTCCGATAGACCAAATGGGATAACAACAGTTGCACACGTTCGCTTAACGTCTGAATCTCTTCGCAGACTATCCATATAAACACTTTTATTCAATCAGTTGCTTTTTCTTTTCAAAAAGTCTTGATTCCAAACGTGGTTTTCACTTGAAAAGTCTTCAAACACTCGTAATGATGTAGTTAAGTCGAACTGCATGCCTCTGAAGTTGGAGTTTAGAAAATTTCTGCGGAGTGCGACTATTTTTTATTGCAAAGTGGATATAATCCAGCACGATTTAGATCGTTAGAGGTTAGTACTAATAGTAAATTTATTTTGAAACATTGAAACAAAAACACAAGTTTAACAGAAATACACCCCCAAATTCCCTTTTAAGCAGTACATTTAAAGATAAAACGAGTAAAGAGAATTCATTATGCTACCGTACGTAGATAACATCAGTCAGTTCATGATAACACCGCGTCGGTATGTGCGAAATTTGTAATCTCACAAAAATACATGTAAACGGACGCGTGCATTCCGCTAATGAAAGGCTCTCTTGCATTATTTCGCGAGCAAACAAACGTTGAAAATAATTTACGTTAAAAGATCGCCTGCATTTACATAATTATGTAGGCAAACATAAACTTTATACACGATAAAGTCAAATTTATGTACACATGAAGCGAGCGCGTGGATTTATAAAAAAAAACCTAGAATATTATATTATTTAAATATTTAGACCCATTTTATTCGCCAAGACATATTTTATACATAATGTATCAATCCCACTAATATTACTTTTAGATTTCGGTTATGAAGCGTTCTTATTAATATTAATTAAACTGCAAAAGATCTAGTGGATAAAAGTAATTATTTAAATTAATTTAACTAAATTATTTTTCGGACAAACTGTGTCTAGAGCACATAAAAGCTAATACGTTTATTTGTCAGAGCTCATTTTCTCGCTGGAATTTTAATTCTTTTAGCGCTTTACGAGAATTAAAGTTACGACGAACAATATAATTTTACGACCACTAAAAAGAATTCTCTTAAAAAGGGAGATTTACATTATAACTAGAAAGAAATTGGCGAATCAAACAAAATATTCGAGTGGCATTAAAAGCAATCGATTCGTCGTGGAGCGCCGACGAAGGGCTTCGTCTGATATCCTTCCATCTAGTCGCGCCCGGTCTATCCTGGCACGTTCCGTCAATAATTTTCTGGAAACATCACAGATCTCACTCGAGAACAAATCGAGGTGCAGTAAACATCGAATAAAGCGACTTGTCTATAAAATATCATTTCTAGCTCTTTTGTTTTTCCATCGAATCCCGTTCCACAAGTGGGCAATAATTGAAAACGAAACTGTTTTGCGCGGGGGCGGGATCGCGAGACACAGCATAAAGGCGCTGAGAATAGATTGAACGTATAAAATTTTCAGTCGAAATTCGCACGAACCGCCGCCGCGGGAGGTGCTCTGTATCTTTTTTACTTTGTAACCTTACTTTTTATTCCATTAGCGCGCGTGTGAGCCACTGAGGCCCCTCTAGCCAAATATCGTGGAATAATAAAAGCTGTTTAGTAATGATAATGCGGAACGCAGCTCTCGCTACACTAGCCTAACTGAATTAAACTTGTGCGATATGAATTTCGTGTTTATGCTTATTGCCACGGCGAGTTTGTTTTTCATCTAAGCAATTATTTTATATTAAAACTAAAATTGCATTAGAGGTACGACTACAACAGCAGTAATATCTTGAATTATAAGTACCTACGTCAGAACTTTTACACTGGCTGTCTGATGTAAAAAAGTTAGTCACGTTTAAGTCTGGAAAATCCAGGAGGGTTTCAAATAGTGATCCTCTTGGAGCTCTCTCTTTGCTTTATATGCGCATTGTACAACGGTTTTGCTCTAACACAAAACTTTTTATTTCCGTTTATAGCGAGTCAATCGTCCGCGAACATTTTTCAGGCAAACTTTAACAGTGGAGGCAATCGCTCCTGAAATTCGAAAATGAAATCGTTCCGAGCGTCGCCAAGATTTATCGATGGATGTTCGAATTTACTTTGAAACTTTCGGGGCATAAAACTTATGACACGTAATCGTATATTCCAGGCGAGATATCTGCGAAAGGGAATCTTCTAGAAAATTAATCTTGTTTCGTATATTGTTTACTCTGTTCGAGAAGTGCGTACCGTCATCTCGATCCGAGATAAAATGTACAAATTCAATATTGAGGTAAGTATCGGTGTGATATGAGAAATTCAACGTTTATATGAAATAACACCTCACCATCAACTGCCTAGCCTTTTCCCAACAATGTTGGGGTCAATTTCTAGTCTAACTGGATGCAGCTGAGTACCATTATTTTACATGGACTGCCTATCTGACCTCCACAACCCACTTAGTAGGTACTATACTTGATAAAAAATATTCTTACCTACCTTCTTGATATGAAAGAATCTACATGTTTACCGACATCTAGTCATCTTCGCTGTTTTACCCTACGGCTTGAACTTTAATGTGCGTTTATTCGACATTTAAGTATCCATAAATATATGTCAGTATAAATAACTTTACCTACGCAGACTGAATTACTGTAAGTAGGTACCTATCAAGGCCAAAATAAACGTTTCTCCACCCACCTAAACAATCAAATCAGGGTTATAGGGATAAGTAACACAAGGTTCTAGTTATGATAGGCACCTTGTTAGGCAATCATTCGTACACCTTCTAAACTGTTTTAAAATAATCGATATTATTATACCTGTACAATAACTCCTAAACTATGAAAGACTTTTGGAAGGCCAATGCTAACACTATCGACATGGCTGAATACTGGTCAAAACTCATACTGTATATGAGTTTCGCCGCCAAAAGTTTTCATTTTGCTCCTTCAGATTTGATGCCACATTATGATAAAAAAATAATAATATAATCAGACACTCCTAAAGGATTACTTGATTATTTTTTCTGATAAGTAAAAGGTAGTTAAATTCGTCAAAAAAAAAACGTTATAGCAGTTCAAACATTTGGATAACTAGAATTTTAAATCACAATATGGTGTGTCACAGCTGAATTAGAAAAATGTAACCTAAATTTTGGAGGCCACTGTAATTAGAAATTATCGATATGACGAAGAAGAAGTCAAATATAATAGAACATAAAGTTTGTATATTCACAATACCAATTCTAAGCTCGTAAAACAACAGTAGGAGAGATTCACCTCCGAAGTGCCAATAAACCTGAACACTTTGTACGGAGTCGATATATTTTTCATTAATTCATCTCATTCACACTACGGCTAGACTTCCAATGGTAAGATTGCTTATCTCCTAGTATAAATAATACATGAGTTAGAAAATATGAGACCCAAAGTTGTGGACTTTCATTTTGTGCGGACCGGTAGAAATTAAAAGATTTTATTGGCATTCTTCCCATGGTCTTTACCAACTGAAATAACAAGAGCCTTTTGCAAACATTGAATGTAATGCAATCAGGGATGGGCAAACCCGGTTTTTTTTATAATAGGTGTTAAAATATGAAATTGCCGTTTTATAGTAATAGGTACTTCGAATTGACATAGAACCTTCATAGTTTGAGATTTTTGAGTGAAACTCTTTTCACATGGTACCTATGAAGTTCTTCTTTAAAAAAAATGTGCAACATTCGATTATCGACTTTCAGTTGTTTTTTTTTATTCAGCTTAGACAAGAAAGATGGATACTTCAAAAATTCGAGTTATATTTGAATACGAGTTCCGACGCGGAACTACGCGAACGCGGCAGAAACAGCTCGCAATATCAATGTTACGTTTGGAGAGGGGACTGCTAATGAACGCACCGATTTTGGTTTAAACGCTTTCGTGATGGAAACTTTGATTTGAAGAACGAACCACCTGGAAGACCGCCCACACAGGTGAATAACAATGAATTGAAAGAGATGGTGGAAGCCGATCTAAGCAAAACTACCCAGGAATTAGCGGCATAGTTTACCGTTACCTTACCAACAATATTGACTCATTTGCGTCAAATCAATAAAATATGAGAAATGGGTGCCTCATGATTTGACTGATCTGCAGAAAGAAACGCTTGTTGAAACTTGTGTTGCCTTGTTGAATCGATACAGAAATAAAGGAATATTGGATCGAATTGTGACATGTGATGAAAAGTGGATTCTTTACGATAACCGTAAGCGAAAAATGCAATGGCTGACCCCAGGTCAAACGCCGCAACAGAGTCCTAAAGCAAAGCTTACCAATAAAAAGGTAATGGTAACTGTTTGGTGGTCTCAGCATGGTGTTATTCACTATAGCTTTCTCCGATCTGGTCAAGCAATACCGGCAGATGTCTCCTGTACCGAACTCCGAACAATGATAGCAATACTAGCAGTGAAACAGCCCCGACTCATGAATCGATCTTCACCATTATTGCTCCATGATAACGTGAGACCTCATACAACACGAGAAACCGTTTTAACTCTACAGGAACTACAATTAGAAACCATTCGTCACCCTCCGTATACGCCAGACCTTGCTCCAACGGACTACCATTTTTTTCGTGATTTGGACCATTTTCTACGTGATAAAAAGTTTTCTTCTCAGGAGGCAGTACAAAATGCTTTCACACAGTTTGTCGAATCTAGATCACGAGAGTTCTATCGCAAAGGCATAAATGACCTTCCTATTAAATGGCAGCAATGTATAGATAATAATGGTAATTATTTTGATTAAATAAATATGTTAAATTAAAAAAAAACTAATTTCAATTTTTCAGTACAAATCGGCAATTTAATACTTTAACCCTTAATATTTATAACACACATCATGATTTTTTTGGTTCTATCTATGAAGTATTTTTTTTTATTCCTATTTTTATAGAAAAATTGGTATAGATTAGATTAAAATTGTTTATTTACCTACCGCGCTAACCACCAACCACGTTACCAACATAAAACTTAACTTGACTTTCCGCATGGCCGATTAATGTGATAATTCTTTTGAAATAAAAAATATTACCTTTTGTAATATAGTTTCTCGTATTTTGCTTATTGACCATTGTAATTTTTCATTATTCAATGTCAATCTGCCCAGCCTTTTCCCAACTATGTTGGGATCGGTCGGCTTTCAATCTAATCAAGTAATTTTTCAATACCTACTTATTATTTTTTAAAAGAAACCTTGTTCAATACAGTGATATTGAGTTTCGTTCTTGAGTGTTCTTGAATGTTAGAATGTGTTTGGTTTTGGTAATTTTGATTTAAATCGTTGATTTTAGTTAAAAAAATCAATTGATTTAAGTCAGCCAACCCTAAATCCAATCAATAATATTATAATTATTTAAACCAACTAATTTAGTGGTTTGTAGTTTGGCTGATCTAGGAATCACAGAAACGTTATGTTTATGATGTGTTTGTGTTGAACTGAGCCAATCAAAATCAGCGTTTATGGAGAGTGTACTTACATAATATTATGGGGTTATTACAAACTGGAATTTAATGCGTGCTCCCGCAGTTTATGGGTGTACTTTGCCGTAATAGGGTTAACAGATCCCGACGTATAAAAATGAAATGATTGAATAACAGACAATCAGGGAATTTAGACCGTTGGGGTACGTGTTCTTGAGTGATGACCACGAATCGATAAACGTAAGATAAGACGCCCTCAGGCTAGGTGGAGCGACGATCTTCGCAGGATGGCTGGTAGCAGCTGGATAAGAGTTGCCGAAAATCGAGTTGAAAGGCGTGCAATAGGTGAGGCCTTTGTCCATCAGTGGACTGGTATAGGTTGATGTGATGATGATGATGATAATGAGACAATCAGGGAAACTATGCAAAATATAATATAATGTGATAACATAGAAAAACAAGTGCATTGCAGGAGGTTTTTAACATGTTGCCTGATTCGTGGCAGTCACGAGCCATACATGTTAGCGGCCATCAGCTAACAAACCTCTCTGCTTTACAGATAAAATAGTGTTATTCTCCACATCACCTTCAGAACTTGAGGAAATGCTCCAAGATCTGAGCACGGCAAGCCTTGAGGTTAGACTTTCAATGAACAGATCCAAGACACAGGTCATGACCAACAGCATGCAACGTAGGGTCGACAAGGGTGCAATATGTCGATGAGTACACATACTTGGGCCAGATAGTGTCTTTCAAAAACAGAGAAAATAAGGAAGTTGAAAGACGAGTCCAAAATGCTTGGAAGACCTACTGGGCCCTTAAAGAACACATGAAAGGTAGTCTTCCTATATCATTAAAAAGGAAACCGTACCCGTCCTAACCTACGGTGCACAAAGTTAGTCACTTACTGAACAACAGAAGTCCAAACTCAAGATTTGCCAATAGGCAATGGAGCGCAGAATACCTATTAGGTGTTAAGCGTACAGATCGAGTTAGAAACACCACGCTGCGCTCCATAACTCAAGTAGCGGATGTTGGAGAAAAAACAGCCAGGCTGAAGTGGGAGTGGGCCGGACACGTCTCACGAATGCACCCGGAGAGGTGGGCAAAGATCGTCACTCACTGGACACCTGAAGGAGGACATCACCTTCGAGGTAGACCAAGGCGAAGGTGGTGTGACGATCTAATATCATTTGAAGGGCCAACGTGGCCAGACATAAAGACAAGGAGGTTTGGAAGAAAAAAGGGGAGGCCTTTGCCCAGCAGTAGGACACAAAATAGGCAAAAAAATATATATTCTTATCAGATAAATAGAATAAATACTCTTTATCTCTCCTCTCTGGTCACCTCATTGTTTCTTCAAAATTAAAGCGAAACTTGATCTATTTTTAGGGTTCCGTACCCAAGGGGTGCCAACTGGATCCTATTACTAGGCCTCAGCTGTCCGTCCGACTGTCTGTCAGCAGGCTGTATATTCACGAACCGTAATAGGTAGACAGTTGAAATTTTCACAGAGAGTGCATTTCTATTGCCGCTATAACTACACATAAGAAAGATAAAATAAAGTTAGAAATTAATCACACACTTCGTTCCAAAACACAAATAGCGGACGCTGGCCGCACAGCTGCTGGACTAAAGTGGAACTAGGCTGGCCATATCTGTCGCATGTTGGAGCAGCAATATGCAAAAGCCACCACTCATTGGATCCCCAATGGCAGGAAACGACTGCGCAGGCCCAAAAAGAGATGGCGAGATGAGCTGGACTCCTTCTTAAAGGATTGGCCCAGAATAGCAGTTGACCGGGAAGAGTGGAAGGCCTTTGCTCTGCAGTGGGGCAACACAGGCTTGTAATAAAACTAGCTTCTGTCCGCGACTTCGGCGTGAAATTTCGGCCCATCGCTCGCCCGTGGTACTACATACTTCGTTTGCGCTTAGTGTTCTTTCTAATTTTTTTTTCATATTGCTCGGTTCCCGTGGGTCGAGAGATAGCTTATAACCTTCCTCAAGAATTGGGCTATAAAATGCACTAAGAATTTTTGAAATGTGACTGGTAGTTCCGGAGATTACTACATACATACAAACAAATAAACAAATTTTTCCTCTTTATATGTGTATAGTATACATAATAATAAAAAATAATTTCCATACAAGAAACGCGTTTTATGTCTTGTGGTAACCCTCCGTGTGCGAGTCCGACTCCGATTCGCACTTAGTCGCTTTTTTTGTATATTTTGGAAAAAAACAACTAATCTCAAAAAGGAAACCTCATGTCTCCATTCAAAGAGAAATCCAACCCCAATCATTTAAAGATAGCCTATTCTTTAGTACAAAAGATATAATAACATTTCGTCTTATCCTCGAAAAAGATAAACAGCGGAAAATTCTGGACTCGTTTCGCGAGATAGTCTTTAATCCTATTAACTGAACCTAATGTTAATATTTGAATTGCTTTTAAGAAAGAGACTTTGTTGTGTCATCTAGCTTTATATTTCTGGAAAATTCATCACATTGAAGCTGCCTAAATATAAAATGGATTTAGTAAGATAAAATATTAATTACACCCTATATAAGCCGTTAAATTTTGATCTTTTTAATCCTTAAAAGGGGTCATTGTACTCATCATTATGAACAACTTTTACCACGGGACCAACCCTGAAATCGTGAAAAAAAAACAGTTGGTCCATAGATTATGTCGAGTTATCCCCCCCCCGTCGCATCGCATCGCCTGTTACTTAATTTTCGCTTAGCGTTACTTCTGACTCTTTTACTTTTTGCTCAGCTTCTAAGGGTCCTAGCGTGATATTAAATAGCCTTCCTCAAGCATTAGGCTATCAATAGCAAAAATAATTGTTCAAATCCGACTGGTTGTTTCAGAAATTAGCGCGTTCAAACAAACAAACAATAAAAAAAAACAAACTCTTCAGCTTTGTGACCTCTGAGTTTGTTACGGCCTTTCTTCTCTCAGATAGGAAACGCCAACCCCATCTAGTTTTTAAAATATGATTGACGTGTAAAAGTGATTATACAAACGTGCTTACAAAATAAAATCATTTATCATTATCATAGATACTATACTTTTTTTTTTTATTTACTAGGAAAAAAAAGGTATCATCTTCTTAGCCTTTTCCCAACTATGTTGGGGTCGGCTTTCAGTCTAGCCGGGTGTAACTGAATACCAGTATTTTACATGGAGCGACTGCCTATCTGACCTCCACAACCCATTTACTGGGTAATACGATACCCCTTGGTAAGACTGGTGGTCAGATTTTCGGGCTATATCAATTCTAATGTCCAACAGTGGACGACTGTATCTGTCATTTCACGTGTGGGTCATTTAGCGTATTGGTCACTAAGCGTGTCAGTCATTTAGCGATTGGTCATTTCGCGTATTTATGACGGAACCATCATTGGTCATAATGCGAATTAGTCAATATGCGTCGTAATGTTATTAGTACAGAGATAGATACCGTAGCTAATTCTTGTAAAGTTGAAGTTGAAGTTGTGAAGGGAATGAAATAGGTGTTCAGGTATTCGTAATCGTCTGTAATCCACCAACTCGTACTGGGCCCGTGTGGTGGTTTACGACCCACTCCCTCCCACAGAGAGGAGGCCTGTGTACCAGCAGTGGAGATATTATAGGCTAATTATAGTTAGGTATTGCCAAAAAAACAACAAAATGGACAGAAAGAGCTTCTAATTGCATGCAACAACCAAATGCAAAATCGATTTTATTAGCAATGCAGTCAATAAACTGACTTATTACAGTTATTACCGCGACACAATATAAGTGAGCCGCCATACAAAGCGATATTGACGCGCGAATCAATCACTACTGATATGTAATGATGGCTATTTGTTCATGTCCGACATTGCAATGCTTAATCCTTGGCACACTGCTAACGGCATGTTCGCAGAAAAATATCAATCGGTATAGAAATCCTCCACTACACAACACATTCATGCAACTATAGACGATACTACCCACCAATAGAGACCATAGTCCCATAAAAGCAGGGGATTTGACAGATTGTATAACTAATTGCGTTGGCGACTGTATCTGATTGGGATGTTCTTTTTTTAAGTTTTTGAGAGGAATATCAAATTTCGTTGACATAATGCTGGAAAATTGAAAATGTATGTTTATTCTCTAAGAAAACATTCGTTCTAAGTGCTTAGGTAGTTTGTTTAATAAATTATTACTTTAAGTGCTGATCTTTCCAACGCCAGATAACTTTATTGGAGGAATAATTTTGAATTTTTGACAGCTCTTCCATTCAAAAACTGTCAAACCTCAATTTTATTCCACGAATAAAAATTATCGTTCGATTGAAAAATCAGCCCTAAATGGAGTAGTTATTTATAAAAGACTTTACGACTAAACGAAGCAAAGGTGCGAGTGCCTATTCCAAAGCGTAATAGCAATTTCAACGTCTTAAAACTCATTACGTTTGATATAATTTTATGATTTCATATTCTAAATGCTAACTCCTTCAACATACCTTTTAGGATAATAAAACAGAATACTCATTTTATTATCTTAATGGCATATTTAAATCTGTAGAGGGGTTTTATTAATATTGAAGTATTTAATAAAAGAGAATTCGTCGTCCTATTAGAAGTTAATGGTTAACAAAACAGTGCCTCAATACCTTAATTCTTGGAGCCAGAGAAAATAATAGAATATTTTGCATTTCGTTTGGCAGAATGTAATAAACAGAATTCATATTTAAATTTCTACTAGTGTTTTGTAGAAGTATTATGTTTACACGTGCGTTAATAATTTTAATTAAAATATATCCGTGAAACTGCTCATTTATTTTGCTCCAAGTTTTGCCAATAAGTTAACAGGAAACTAGCGAGAATGTTACACGTGCCATGTAAGAGTGAGCTCACACAGTCACACCGAATTCAAAGAATCGTCTCATAAATCATAAAAAAGAATAAAATTCCAAACCTACGCTGCTACGGTAGCAACATCTGACCGGTACTAAGAGACGTCGTTAAGCAAAATCGTTATACCCACTTACGTTACTGGGATCCTGGTAAATTTAACCAAATAGGCAATAGGAGTGAGTGGTGGGGTGCAGCGAGCGAATGCAACAGTACCCGGGCGGTCTTGTTAGTCCGACCCAATCTGGTTCGGCCCGACGCGACTGTAAGCCAGCGTGCACATTCGCATTCTTCGTGTTAATTTAATTTCAATTTAATTTTCTGTTGAGTTTTGTTTAGATTTGTCTGATTGTGTGTCTCAATTTTTGTTTGTCAAAATTCCTAGTATTCTTGGTTATTCTAGGACATTTTCGCCTGCCAAGAAAGAACGCGGATATATGCTTAACAAAGTTACAAAAATAAGTTTCCTTTGGATTAATTTCCTTACTTAGATAGGTACTGGAAATCGCTGAAAATAGTAGGTAAAAAGGCAAAGGACGTGAAATTGCAAAATCTGTGCAGTATGAATTTTTGAGACGGGACTTCAGGGTGTATTCCGGAAGCATAATAAAGAAAAATGTTTTAAGGAAACATGAACTAGACTTCAGTGAACGATTCAAAACACTACCTTAGTTTACCAATAAAATATTCCTAGGAGAGATTCACCAAGTATTTGATAAATATTGTAAAAAACTCAGAAAGAAAATCCTAAGAAAATCAGCTCCACCCAGTATATGCCACACTCAATTCGATCGAGCGCAGTGACGCACCAGAACAGAATTGTTAGTTCGCCGTCGGCCGCGATCGGTCCACCGACTGTACCACTCCCGAAGATTGCACGAATTGTGCCCCCATCGACACTGTGTTACCTGATCCTCCAATTTCTACTTATCGGTAGGTAAGAGTTGGGCTGGGCGGGCTAATTGAGTGTTTCGAACGAGAAATCTGTTGCATTGGTTTCGGAAAATATTTCAAAATCGTCCGTTTTTAAGTAAACGTCTGATGAATTGAATGAGCAATTCTTGTAACTAGTTTCTTTTAACTTGATCAATTCTGTGATAACTAAATTTGTCACAATGGGATTTCCAATATAACAGCAGCAAAAGCTTCTTCTGGAAAGCACTGGTGACTTGTCACAACATCGAGAAAATGAGTACGTTCAAGCAGAGGAAGTCATCCTCGCAGTTGGTAACATAACCTCCTAATATTACATCTCATCTCAACCTATAAAAACAATGTCATAAAAATGACTATAACTTTGAACTATATATAACTATATGCTAAACCTAAAAACAAACCAATCACTTTGCAAAACTAACTCAATCCCTAGCCCCCGCATACCAACACGTGGTAGCCGTGCGATATGTCGACCTCCGTCATATCATAGCTAGTTGATAGCTTCATACGATGGCCGATTAATGAAGCCAACGTACCACAGAACGTTGCCGTAATAGTTTTACGACTAACCCTCCCCCCCGACCCGTCCTAACCCCCTACGGGCAGACTCGACTACTTGATTATGCATCCGTGGTACTTCAGACCGATTATCGAACTACTAATGAACGTTACTACGAACATTTTAGTAACTGTTGTTTTTGTGAGGTAGTTGAACACGGCCGTCCGTGGTTGGAATGAGGGTATTTTTACCTAAGTCATCATTGCCATTATTTAGCTAGGGTGCTTCCCGTACCTAACTAAAACGTGGGCGAGTTTCATCTATTTTGCTCTGACCTTTGAGCTACCATGTGCAATGTGATTCTTAGAAAACATAAATGGTATATTCCAATTAATAGTTTGTACGCCACCACCCACGTCTAAAGTCGACAACTCGATCTCATTACCTACACGATCTGAGTAACGTGTAGGTACAAACTACAACCAGTAATACAGGGCAATTCCTCGAATATATAATGTAGTGACGACTAACAGCATAATTGCGTCTTAATAGATTGCCTCTCATTATATTAATTAGTAGTATGAATTTACAACCGACTACTACAAATACCCGCCTGTCGATAACTCGATAGTGCAATAGGGCTGCGCAATCGGTCAGAATAATGCGCCGATGATGCCCCAACATTGTTATTAGATACGCTATCCTAGCATAGAGATTTGGTGGTATCGAACCTATTGCTAATACGATATTGAATTGATCGGAAAAATTGGATTTTGGGCGATGAGGACGCAGATTTTTTGTTTTGTACTATATAAACTGAAGGATGGATTTAGGATTACTGACTGATTGGGTTTGTGTTCTTTAAAATAGGTGCAAAAACATCTCATTATCCATTGACAGTATTTTAATCTTAGATAATTTACCTAGTCGCGAACAAACTACATAGCAGGTACCTCCAGCTCTCTAAAATCAATAACGCCAAGAAAACTTTCAAACTACTTAGTTATCAAAGCGAGGAAACTAATAAAAACAGTTGAAAATCCTTTCAACTATTGCTTAATGATTCGTTAAAATATGAAAAAGTATTTGAACCATTTGCGAGGCAGCTACTAATACGACGTCGTCTTAAGTAGAGGGGAGAGGAAAGGGGGGAGGACTCGCAATCCCTCTCATTTAACACCGCTCTATTCCTCTGTAGGTGTTTGCCGAAGCGATTTCAAGCAAGGATCCTCCTTTTATGATGCTACTTACAGTCTCATAGTGATTCGCGGTTTTATTTCGGACGGCTCATGTAAAGGCGCGTACATTTTTCATGTTACGAATGGAGCGAACAGTAATCTTTGCATTTATGGCGTGATCCTTTATTGATTTTAGATTTTTAGTGGAAAGCGAAACGAATGAAGCCGGCGTGAATGGAGACGCGCACGGTAAAGCCGATGTAAGCCGAGAGATGATATAAACTGCTATTCACTGGGGAACATATCAGAGAACCCTGAAGTTATGTCTGTGTATATGCGCGATTTGTGTTCTGCAATTAACAAGGGTGTTTGAATGTGAGCGATGCAATCGTATTAAAATTAGGTTTTATTTTGTATTTTGCGAATGAATTATCGGGTACTTTTAGCGGGTACTTTATCTTCGTCAGTGTATCGGGCCACGTGCAGTGGACTATATCGTTTTGTAAACGTCAGAAACGTGATACACAAATATCTGACAAATCACAATATGATTTATTGACACAAGCGAAAGCCAATTAACTTTTTCTTAGCGTTGACCAAAAAAAAACT
Source organism: Apamea epomidion (assembly GCA_947507525.1). Classification (NCBI taxonomy): domain Eukaryota; kingdom Metazoa; phylum Arthropoda; class Insecta; order Lepidoptera; family Noctuidae; genus Apamea; species Apamea epomidion. Next base: position 7,721,830 of record OX382234.1, read on the forward strand.
TGTGGTTGCGTAAGAAAAAATTGTAATGATTATTATAGGTTAGTCTTGAAAAATCATTTGAGTATGCGACGCATGTGAGCAAAGTCGCGGTTAAAAACTAGTTAATTAGGAAATGAAATCTAATGGAACCCTCAACACGAAGTAGAAGCTTTAAGGAGCTGTGGCTCGTTAAATTATGATAAAAGGTTTCGTTTTTACGACTTGAATAAAACCATGGTTTGTGGTTAAATACTTAACGCCTACAAATAATAAACTTTCCGGGCGTTATCAACACGATACTTTCAAACTTGATTCGAATTTATAAAAAATCTGATGATTTTGTTTTTTTTTTTAATAAGTCTTCTTTTTAAATAGCTTGAGTGATTGAATGCTTATTCAGTTCTATTTTATCTCGAAAAGTACAGGATTTATTAGTTAAAAACACGCTTTTCCATATTAAAAGAAATAAAAAAAAATAATAAAAACCCTCTGGTGTACGTTAAAACATCTTAAAATGTCACATTTCATCTCAAAACCTTCATCCACTTAAGAGAAATCCGATATAATAAATCCGTTTTTCCTCTTCACAGAGAGAACTCTAATACCGTAATTAATTTTCTTTTTTACAATCATAACTAAACCAATTTGGTTCACACCTCGGTATAAATTCCGACATTTATAACGATAGGTACACAAAGTTAACACATTTTTTTTTCTTCACGAAAACCCTCATTTCCCTAAGCCTTAAAGAAAAAACAATGAAAGGAGACCTACCATTAAAATAAATAAAAGGAAATAAAGCACCGTCCGCAAATTATTTCACTTACCTACTTCTTTTTAGAAAAATGCGAACGACGCATTAAATTTTGGGGAGAAAGGAAACTCCATTGTAAGCAATATCGAGCAGGCAAATTTTTCAGATATTGCCTTCAGGTAGAGCACATTTATTATGTACCCGTATATATTACTCTTGATTCATTGACTTTCGATATTGATTTACTTTGCTTGCATAAGCTGTAGTTGGCCAAGACTGTGGTAGGCAAACTATACGGCCTTTGGTATGAAGAATTAAGGGCGAAGTTGGAACGTGCGGACACTGGGAGAGCCACAACTTTGACGAGATACAGACGAGCTTAGATATATTGAAACCACACGAAAACACTGATCGACGACCGACCTTTTGAATGATAACCTTTTTCTGTATGTATCATATTTTGTCCAAACTTTAGATTTACGGCCCTTGTATCTCTTTATCATTAAGTTGTCCAACTTTATTGCTGACTGTAAATATCTGTGTCTAACTATGCAAGGCACGGCCTCTAATATCGTTGTTTACGGCAACAACTTCCAAACTGTTATCACTTTCAGGACACCAGGACGGTACATCTCGGCCGTTGCCGATGTCCGCTTGATTTACGGTTACGATAAGGTGTCGACCTAAAAAGTTTTGTGCTTCCCTACGCGAAACGCAATCGCGTAAGATTTAAAACCAGAAAATACCGCAAGGTTCTTTGGTTTAGCGTAACAACTTTGATAGTAAGACTTTCAAAGTTGTTGTTACCTTTGTATTGATGATTCAAGTTTGAAGGATAAGTTTAAGTGTTACCAAACCAGAATGGTATAATTAATAGGACGTAGGACCAAGTAATACCCGCTAATAATAAATATAAACAAAAGACGTTTACGTTACATTTGGCTATTGAGGCGGAGCACGTAATGGCGGGCAGGCTGCATTCAGATTCCTAACTGAGGCGCTCCAATATCGGCTCTTGGTATATTATTTCAGGGCGGAGGGATGCGGGGCAATATTGAGTTGTGAAACCGACGATTTACCTAACAGGAGACGCTGCTAACGGAGCAACTTTAGCTCGACACTTTGACAACTTATTTCTTGTCTCCAGAGTTGCTAAGCCACTCAGTTTGTGTACGTAGCGGCTTGATTGTTGTTCGCCGAGATAGTGATTGTAAAAGCTTGTGTTCAGACTTTTCAAGGACATTAACTATTCCGCTTCAGAACCAATAACGTACTACGCTTTCATTTACAAACTCCGCATCGATATTACTCGTAATGAACGCTTAAAAACTTTAAGGTAAACAAGGGTCAGAGAAATACGCAGAGAAATATTTGAGCTATGCCCAAAGCAGTACGGCTATTAACGGAACTTAGTTTAGCAACCTGTAAAGTGTATACCGAAATCCTCATTCAACTCGTTCTAACGCTTAATTCAGTTGGAATAATTCGAGTTCTATTGTTAAGTTCCTAAATTTGAAGTCCAACATTTAACTGCTTACAATTCAAAGGTAACCGCAAATTTCGAAACGAGTGTGCCTCTCTATAGAATGAAACTTATTTGCAAACCGATAACTTTTAGTACGAGTCGAGTTGGTCAGTTCACGCCGTCGTGGGCGGCCGACCACCGCTCCCCAACTATGCAACAAAGTATTCCTATGCCTCTGATATTCTAACAATATTTCAAAATTTGCCAATTACTTTCATGTCCTGTTAAAATTAAGGCTATCCTTACCGATAACCTGGATAAATCTATACTAGGAAACTATACGATCAGCTCAGTATTCAGGTATGTTGAAACTTTTCCTGAATATTTCTGCGGTTTTCATAGCAATCCGTCAATTTATCTCAGCTGCAGAGTGCGCGAAGTACATGTAAACAAGATGAAGTTGGTATTCCTGGGAAATTCCGATAACGAAAGTTAGTAAGTGAATGTATCAGAACATACCTCGACCGCCTCGTTGTGGGATCTTTCATAACCATAACTTCTGTGATTTCGCCGAATTTGCTAAAGTAGTCTCGGAGACTTTCTGAAAAGGAAAGAAAATTGTGTTTAAATATGGTGAATATTTGATGAATTCTCAAACATGTGGGTATTAAAAGATTTGTTTAGGATATATTTACATTTGTAGCTTAAGTGGCGTCTAAAGAGGTAAGAGAGTTGTTTTTCAATGCAGTCCTCTAAATTGTACATTCAATGCCTTAGCGTTAAGTGCACTTAAAGAAAGGTTTGTGAGTGAAATTCTTACAATAACAAAAGAAGTCCGCCTCCTAAAACACTGCTCTCCAAACAAAAACACAGGTAGGTATTATTACCAAATTCGGTTTTATTTTTAGACCGAGGACCTTGGGTATTTTTCCGAGGTACGTATTGGTACAACGACAAAGAACTTTCATCGCACATTCGCTCAACACTTCTACACAATAGAAGGGTCTCGTTTTGTAACGTTGAAGCCTTTTCGATTCGCAGTCCATAAAAGTAAAACGATAAGAGTCATTCCCTTCAAATGACTGAAGGAATCGTCAGGCAAATGTTTGAGAGCGCACGCGCTACAGAAATGTTCGTGGTGTTTATCGTGTCACAAGAGATCTGGTTCGACAAGACGCTGGGGTATTTAGTATCATGTTTCTCTATTTATACTGGCTTGTTAAAACGTCTCGTCTGCCGTAAATACATGCAAGGAGCATCCGCGTGGAGATTTGTTTGCGACTGGCTGTATGACTCACTAATGGATAGGGCGGGTAGGCTCTCCCTCTAAAATGAATATGCTGATTTCCCACGTCCGTGTTTTTAGGCGTATTTTACATAATTTCCGGTCAGCAACCGACACGTCACACTGTTTAATCACATTCGGTGCTCGTAGATGCACCCTACCTAATATCTACGAAATAATTAACACGCTAAAATATTGTAAAGGTTATTGAAACTCATTTTATCCTGTACCCATCTGCCAATATTTACTCGATCTAGATTGTGATCATAACCAAGCCGAGGACAGTAAACAAGCGTCAATAATCTAGGTATCCTGCGTAGTACTGTGTACTTACCACCTATAATAACGATCGGAATCAGTTGAAAACAAAAGCTTGATACTAACTTGCTGTAAACCTGTGAAGTTCCCGATTAATACTAATTAAGAACAAACAGGCCAATCACGAGAGGCTTATTGCGGGATACATTCCAATTTAAACTTGCCTTCAATTCGATAACAGGGGGCGCTTCTAAAACCAAATGTTGGTCTATGTTTTTAAAGTCGATTTTGGACTTGTTTCGCGCGGAACTTTTCTAATCTGACCGCTACCCCGGCCTTCGGTTCTGCACTTCCAAACAGTAATGAAAAGTAACGATTGCATGCTGACTGTACCATTAATCACCAGCAACATTGTGTTAGGGTACGTTTTTAGATCCGTGAAGAATGACCTCGTTGTTAAATGGGAACACTTTTTTGACTACGGCGATCTAAAACTTCTATTAGGGCGAATAACTCCTCACGTAGTAGGCCTAAATTGTCACTTTATTTTTGTGTTGCCCTGCGGTCACTTTACAATGAAGTGAGAAAAAACGACAAGAAAGACTTACCTAAGGTTAAGCGCGCACTACGCAATTGAATAGTTGCTCTAACTGATTAAGAATGATTGAGGCGTAAAAACAGAACATATTGTTGTAATCAAAATATGCAGGCGGAAAAACAGAACATATTATTGTAATCAAAAATATGTTCTGTTTTTTCGCCTGCATATTTTTAATAACATACTTACCCATTTCTGTTCATAAGGTACTTTCAAAACATTTACCTTCCAACTACCCGCGCATTCAACATCAAAACTCGACACGAAAAATAAATTAATTTACGCACAATGATGAGTACACAACCCGCTAAACTATTCCCAACCCTTGTTATCTACCCTCCGGATTTATATTTTATTTAGATGACGCCTACCAGGCAATACTGCGGAGGACAGCGCGACTGGATTCGGCACAGTTGTTCAACCACCATAAAATTAGCATTTGCTGGCTAGTAGCATTTTCATCTAAACACAGGCTGAGCCACCTGAATTATTCGACCGTCTTCTTCAAGGGTTTGACGTGTTATTTTTGAGGGTAGGTTCGTATTAGAGGTCTACGAATTAAGACGTTTATTCACAAACGATTATTAAAGTTAACTAACGTTTAAACGTCAAAAATGTATGGTTAAACAGTCGCTAATCACTACTTAACTTTAAGTAACGTTTATGAATAAAGGGGGACATTTAGTAGAGTTTTTAGACACTAGTTCTTTTAGGGTTCCGTACTCAAAGCGTCCCAACGGAACCCTATTACTGAGCATCCGCTGTCCATCCATCCGTCCGTCCTCTGACTGTCAGCGGGCTGTATCTCATGAACCATAATAGGTAGACTGTTGAAATTTTCAGTGTGTATTTCTATGGCCGCTTTAACAATAAATTATAAAATAAAATAAAGTTACTAAAAATTAAAGGGATTAGGTACGTCGTATTATTTTCAACGTTTTTTGCCTTCTGGTACGAAACCCTTCGTATGCGAGTCGGACTTGTTTTTGGTTTATTAGTTTATTTAAAATACAGATATATTTCAGAAGAACTTAGTATTGACTGTGTAAAAAAAGACATTAAATTGGCACCATGTAAATGTTATTTACCATATATTATTTACGATAAAGCAATGAACCCGAAAATGTCTGATTTCAATTGATTTTCTGCAAGCTACTAGAGTACTATTTTGAATATTGAAGTAACAAATATATTGTAAACATTAAGACATAATCCGAACGCGTAGGTAGTAGAACAAAAGTTGGAAGTGAAACAAAACACAACTGCTCCCTATAACATCCCAACACTATATTTAATTTATAATACCGCCATTACCAGAGAAAATGGCCGCGAAAAACATTTTATTTCCTTCTTATAAAACATTTACAGTTTAATGACGTATTACGTCTAGCTTGCAATAAAATTATTAATATTGTCAGTGGGGGGAAACTGGGGGGAGGCGACGCAGCACTTGCTCAACCACCATTAAATTGGAAGCTGCCACACTTCCTGAACTACCACCTTGCTACTGGATTACACCGTCATTATATTAACAGTTTAATTTTGACGAGTACAGCGGAACTCTGTTGTTTATATGTTTATAATTAGTGATCAACTTTAGAGTGCAGTCATGTTTAAACATGCAAGTCTAAAGTGGTTTTAGAAAATATTATTATACTTACGAGTGATTTTACCTACAAGAGTTATGTCAGGATTTTGACTGAAACATGTTAGTCGTCGTTGCCGAATGCCTGTAGCATTTTTCTGTATTTTTAATCTATACAAATAAAATATGGAAGTGTCTGTTTGTAATGGCAAAATAACAGTTTGTTTACTAAATGCATGTGAAAGTATATATGGTGACTACTTATAACAAAAAAAAACACTTGTTATATTTTGTCAGTCTGTATGTCTGTTTATTTCGGCTAATCTCCGAAACGACTAGACCGATTTTGATGAAATTTGGTATAATAATACTTTGAACCCTGAGTAAGGATAAGAGCTACTTTTTATCCACCACACGGGCGAAGCCGCAGGCGGAAACTAGTGCAGTCATAAATGAAACCCTCTGGTGTGTAAACTGAACAACTTTGAATTTTAAGTTTGAGAATAGACATGTCTGAGAATTATATTTGCTGTATGGCACTAATGACTAAAAAAAATACACGTTGACTTGAAATAGAAAAGAAAGGTGCCTGTGTACTCCTTAAGTATTACAAGCTTAGTGGACAGTAAATCTAAAAGAATGCAATGGCAGACGGCCCAGTTATCAAAATAAAATAATGTCAAATATCCATCCTGGTCCTTTCTGTAATTGTTCATCCAACAATAATTACGCGAATTCTAAAACAACTTGGAATTCAAATGCTCCCTAATTGGCAGTTTTAATCTACTAACTTTTGTACAGAATTCAGCGAAAGTAGGGAACAAGTTGTCGTGGTTCGTGGCGAAACGAATCAAAACCTTCTAACTGAAATTTATAAATTTATTTTGTCAAATTATAATGACTGAAGAGGATAATTTGCTTGATTTAAATTCGGATCGCTTTTATGGTGTTTCAGAATAGGCTATATTTCTTATTAAAGTTGGACGGAAACTTTAGGCTTTCATATTGTTGACACTGAAATTACTAGTTTTTGAAATGAAAGCATTAATTTATTCGGTGAGATTATTAGGGAATCTATTGTCTATTTAACAATGTAAAGTATGAAATTGAATTTAGTTGTAAAATCTGTTTGTATTCTATTTTAAGATTTAATTGAAATGATGATTGAATAACCCACCCAGGAACTGCTCTTTTTTTCAAATCAATTAAATATGCGTAAAAAAAAGCGTACTGCTCCTGAACGTATTTTCATAGCAAGTTTTTTATATGTTAGACTGTAAGGATGGCGTTCGCAATCAGAAGTATGCCATCTTTTTATACCTATTAATTTTTATCTTTTTTAGGGTTCCGTACCCGAAGGGTAAAAACCGGAACCCTATTACTAAGACTCCACTGTCCGTCTGTCTGTCACCAGGCTGTATCTCATGAACCGTGATAGCTAGACAGTTAAAATTTTCACAGATGATGTATTTCTGTTGCCGCTATAACAAAAAATAGGTACTAAAAACAGAATAAAATAAATATTTAAGTTGGGCTCCCATACAACAAACGTGATTTTTTGCCGTTTTTTGCTCGATATTAATAACGGCAACAGCTATGCGCTTGAAATATTCACAGAATATTAAGTTGTATATTCACTTTAAAAATAAATAATTAAATTAAAATAAAATAAATATTTAAGGGGGCTCGTGATTTTTATGGATAATGGGACGGAACCCTTCGTGTGCGAGTCCGACTCGCACTTGGCTTTGTTAGATAATTAGACGTGAGTTTATTTTGATCCTTCTTCTTTTCAGACAAAAGAAACAATCATGAAGCTGAACAACGAGACAAAAGTAACACTTACATAAAATGTGGGTAAAAATAGATTTAGATCTTACTACCTGCGCCCCGCGGTTTCACCCGCATAAGTTTCGATCCCATGGGAATATCGGGATAAAAAGTATCTTATGTATTAATCCTGGTTATAAACTATCTGTGTACCAAATTTCATCCAAATCCGTGCAGGAGTTTTGGTGTGAAAGAGTAACAAACATCCATCCATCCATCTATCCATCCATACAAACTTTCGCATTTAGAATATTAGTAGGAAGTAGGATTTCCCGCATAGTTTACTTTGTTACCTTTTACGGATGTTTGCCAAATTATTCGTCCTATATGCACAGGGCCTACGCCACGTGTGCAACCACCATAAAATTGGAAACTAGCCGGCAAGTCCAGCCGAAATGAACGGACACATTACGTAAAAACAATATTAAATTCAACGTAAGCAACGATACAGGTGAGCTTTTTATTTATAGTTGTGTAGTGGGGAAACTTAGAATTTTATAATACTGTACTTAGCCCGTTTCTAGTCATGTAAAGGAATGCGACTATAGATACATACAATAATTGTTTTTTGATATCAATAGACAGTGTAAAATGTTCTGAAAAATATTTGTACTTTTGTAACATTAGTATTACTGACGACCCATTGCTTTTTGAGATGGAGTCCTAATTCTCTATCTATATGGTGACTGGTAAGTAGTAACCGATACTTAAATACATGATTGTACTCAACATATTAAACAACTTTCCAAAAGAAACGATTTTTTTAAATTTACCAAGCACGTGGTTCTGTTGATGATAGGAGTCATGCGCATAAGTATCGGTCACTAATTACCAGTCACCCTGTATACATACAAATAAATAACATTGAAGTGTCTGTTTGTAATGTAAAAATAACAGCTTTTTACTAAATGCTAAAACTATATACGGTACTTAACTATAGCAAAACAAAAAAGTGTCCGTCTGTCTGTTTGTTCCGGCTAATCTCCGAAACGGCTGAACCGATTTTGACGGGACTTTCACTGGCAGTATCACGTTCCCGTGGGATAATTTCCAACATTCACGCGGGCAGAAGCTAGTCCTGAACATAGGTTTATAGTGAAGGCACTGGTACCCACGTGCCTACATGTCACACAAGGTACTGAAACGTGTACCATGCCACTACACGTATCACGACTTATGCGATTGTGTATACAAGCAAAAGGATTACCTAGTTGCCTAATTATACCTACAATATTAAATAGATTGTGGCCTGTGTGTATGTAGATTGCAAAACCCTAGAATATCTTAGGCTCAGCTATGATTTTATCGCAGTTACTCTAAGAGCAGGAAATTGAAGGTGAAGACGAGGTTCTGTTACCCCCTTATGCGTGATGTTTTCCTCTTTTTTCTAAATGTAAGTATCACGCACCTACTTAGTTTATTATCACACACAGAGTTATCTGCATACGTCATGTGTACGCACGCCGACATATCTACATTTCCAGTATAAGCCGACTTCTCATGGCACGAAAAGCCTACACAATGCGAGGTCAGATAAAACTGGAAATTTATAGCTTGATTGTCGTCATGTGTACTAATACGTTATACGTTTTTCCCGCATGCGTGACTATTTTATGATTTTGATGTTGTCATATCTTAACCCAAGCAGTAGGTACTTTAGTTTAAAATACACGGGGATCTCGTCGTTAATGTCTCTGGTTTTTTTAAGGTTCCGTACTCAAAGGGTGCCAACAGCACGGTATTACTAAGGCTTCGCTGTCTGTCCGTCAGTCCGTCGGTTCGTCTATCACAGATCTTTTGAACCGAAATAGGTGAACACTTGAAATTTTCAGTGTTTATTGCCGCTACAACAATACATAATATATAGAACAATACATTTTCTTTATACTATTAGTGTTAAGTATTGTGCAGTGGTACAGTCACGAGCACCAATATGTCAACACTTGGCAACTTTCAATTGCGTTTTTTTCGTGATATAACAAACGCAACGTTGAAATACGACACATTACATAAACCTATGGGTTCGATAATGCTATGTTCGTAACAACATAAAATTTCATTCAAAAATAAAGGAGTAAATCGCTTTTGAATAAAGCCGAGTGTATACATACTTTTGCTCGTGACTGTACAAGACCCTTCGTGTGCGAGTCCGACTTGCTCTTGGCCGCTTTTTTTTCATATTCTTTTCGTAAGATACAGGTGAGGTTTGTGTACAGCCAAACTAATATATAAACCTAAAATGCACACCCAAAAAAACAGTCTATTTTTACAAAACAATTTTCAATTTCTCAATTCTTTATTGCGTACCATAATGTATATACATAGTAGGAAATCATTAAATTAGTCACAATTATGGACCCTGTCGGGCACAGCATAGATCAAGTAGCAGAGAGGAGGAAGAACGCTGGGTTTTTTTAATGTGTTATTAAAAACTTCCGTGTTGAAATCATAACACACGCACTAGAATATAATGCTGTTTACTACTGAGCAATAATTCAAGTTAAATGACTTCTAATAATAAGATCTGTTCGGAAGCCACACATAAATATACCACTATATTTTAGGATTACTGGACTTGGATCTTGGATAACAGACACTTGAGTAGCTTTTGTATTAGGTACTCGTTACAGGTTTATTTTTTGTACGCATGAAGTTATACTTCTCAGGACAAATCTTTTAATTTACTTCGTTATACAGCATTTTTGTATTTCTCGCAATAGCAAATAAAGGACGCATCATCATCATTTCAGCCGTAAGACGCACCGCCACTTCGACTGGTTCTGTCCTTCTCTCAACCAGCGGATTCCTAAGACTTTCACTAGGTCATCGGTCCAATTTGTGGGAAGCATTCTAACGCTACGTCTTTCGGTACGTGGTGGCCACTCCAGAACCTTTCGGCCCCATCGGCCATCTGTTCTACGAGCATGTGCCCTGCCATTTCTGATTCGACTACGTAGGGAAAATTCAAGCATAGCCCTCTCCATTGCCCTTTGGGTGGCTTTCAGCCTTCGAGTGAGGCAGATTGTGAGCGATCACATTTCAGTGCTATAGGACATCACTGGCAACAAGAACTGGTCAAAAAACTTCGTCTTGAGACACTGCGGTGTGAGGGACGAGAAAATATTGCGTAGCTTCCCGAACGCTGCCCAGCCGATGCGAATAAAGAGATATTTTCTACAAAACAAAACTTGAAAAAAAAAAAAAATTCTAGTACCTAATAGTAGTTGTAGTCGTTTTAGGGTCGATTTTTCAATCATCTGATAACTTTATTCGAGGAATAATTTTTAATTTTTGACAGTTATTTCAGACAAAAACTGTCAAACGTCAATTTTATTCCTCGAATAAAACTTATCTGCCTATGGAGAAATCAGCCCTTAATCGAGTCTTTAAGCAGTTATTTTTATTTTTAGTACAGTAACAATTCATGAAACAAAAACGCTCAATATGAATTTTCGTTCACAATTCGAATAGACACACAAAAATCAAAGAATACTCAGTTTTAGCTTCACAAATCCTATTCAAGTCCAATTTCCATCGAACACGGATACAAAATCCAATTTTCCAAAAACAACGTAGTAACGCACATCCCAGCTTAACACCATGCACAGATAGATCCAGCCACTGATCAAGATGGATTGATGAAATGATACATACAGCGGTCTGTCAGGACCGCTGTATGTATCAGCTTTTATCATACGTCACCGAAATCATCGACTACACGACAAACTCATCAGACGTCAATAGTAATGACGCAATCAATCAATATGTAAACGAAAACAGTCCGCATCGCATATTTTATCTTTAACAATCCTTTCCACCAAACCAATTAGTGTGAAAACCTTCCATAGTACAGTTCCAATGTTATAAATTTGGCACTTAGCCTGACGCAAATTTTCAGTGCTGTCACCAAATAAAGTGGTGCAGTAATAGTTTTGCGACGGCTCAAACTAAATTGACACACTATACATAGGTAGACGGCATTTTTTTGGACGTACATTTTTCAATTAAACCATTCCCTGTTTTCTGTGTCTGTAAATGTAGTGGTGTTGCGTTTGAGGTATTAGTTTGAAGGTTAGCCTCGCAATTCGATTTCAGTCAAATAAAATAAAATGAAAATATTTTTTCATCCTGTATATTTTTTATACCTAACTTAGTCCTATGTTCTAAACTGTTTTTACCATTCATTATTGAATTAAACATTTAAAATTTGTGTATAACATTATATGTTTTTTTAAAGCGAGAATATCCTGTTTGAACGCAAACAGCACCAAAATAATTCTCATTGTATTTTAATCTAATGCCCAAACGTATGAAACCGCCACGAATGAGCAAGACTAACATTCGATATTAGCATTTATGCACCAAACAGCAAAACAATGACGATAATTTGAAAAGCAAAATAGGAAAAACAAAACACTATAGTTACTAAATGTTACTTTTAACGTTTATAGACTACTTTAAAATTGTGTCCTGCGTATAAAATCACCCAGTTAAATGTGTATTGTGGTTGGAAACCTGCCAACCACGTAGGAGCACGTCCGATCCTGAGAATCTCTCACTCGACCCGCTGCATTCGTCTGCAATGATTCGACAATCGACACATAAATATTGAAAATCAAACGGTTGCGATTTGAATATCGATTGAGGTAAAACGGTGCATTTTTTGTTGTGCGAATATTCTCAAAATATGCTTTCAACTTGCAACTTTGCTTTATAAAATTTAACATAATCAACCTATAATGTTCCCACTGCTGAGACACAGACCTCCTCACTTCGAGAGGAAGTGGGCTGTAATCTACCACACGGACCCAGTGCGGATTGGTAGATGTCACATGTCTATGAATTTTTGGTTCTAGCACATGCCAGTGTCCTCACGATGTGATTTCCTTCACCGTTTTGAAAGTAGTGGTGATGAAATTATTTATTACACAAAGTAAACCGCCTGTCTGGTGTGGAACCCACGTCCTACATGTGGTAAGTCGGGGCTGTTACCTCTGGCCCGAACGTTTACTTGATTAGTATTGTGTGCGTATAGTAGAAGTACACAAAATTGAGACGAAAGATACGAAACTCCAATAAATATGACCGAATTTGATTCGACAAAAAAGATAAAATTTTGATGCCACTTCAATAAAAATATTCTCAATAAAAAAAGGAAACATTCGCGTTTCAATTTCAAGTGCGCCTCCGACTTGAGTCCACCGCGGAAGGGACGCGCGTACATCAAAGTGATTACGGGCGAAAAACGCCACACAGTCAAGTGCGAGCGTTGTAAAAATCACTGCGACGTGTGAAGTGCTATTGGGGCGTCTCAGTGGAGTGGCGATCGCTTGTTTTTCCCACTTTCGATGAACGCCGCGGGCCGAGCTCATTCGAGTGCCCTCTGATTTCGTCCCTGCACAGCGCTGTGTTTTATGAGGTCAAGAGAACCTCCACAAAAAACACGTACCCCGATAAATTACGCACTGACACATTCAGATTCGCCCATAATGTACACGATCGTAATATATTGTTTTTTTTTTTTTTTTCGTTTTTGGAGATTCGGTGGCTGTTTTTGTGGCAGGTGCACTTCATTGTTATGAGTACGCACTTTTTGTTGGTACTTTCAGTTGAGTTTTAAGTGCGTTTTACTATGAAATATTCAGGCACTTGTCGCTAAGTGAAATTAATGTGGTACTTGTGACCCATCCTAACAACATTGCCTTGTTGACTGGACTTACTTCCACATAGCAACAATCCTACATTATCTTCTTACAACGTCGTCCATTGTACCTAAATAGTGGCAGTATTCGTGTGCACTGGGTTATTAGCTATTATGTTGTCACTGTGAGTCCTTCACTTTATGCAATATTGGGTGAAGGCTAAATTAGGTTGAAAGTTCAAACCTAACCAGTCTAGTCGAAATTGCCCAGAGTTAAACCCCGCCGTACCTACTTTGTTTCTAACTCGGAAAGAGGGGTCATTCGTTTCTACCCAATTTGGATCAGCCTTGAAAGAAACAAATCAATTTCACCGAATCCATTAAATATTTACGAATAAATTAGGTAAATGGCGGCTGCTACTTAACTTACTTAACTTAAACTTAGAAATTATGTTTTTTACTTTTTAAACTTAAATTTATAATTCGAAATTATTATTATTCCAATCTGTTTCTCTTGAAACAGTTTTACTTAGTAAGGGCTGATTTCTAAATCGACCGATAATTTTTATTCGTGGAGTACATTTGATGTTTGACAGTTTTTGTATGGAAGAACTGTCAAAAATTCAAAATTATTCCTTCGATAAAGTTATCTGGCGTTGGAAAAACAGCCCTTAGTCCACATTCAATATTAATCAAAATACTTTAAGTAATTCATATAGAAATGTTTCTTTCTTCTGTCTTTAACCTTGAAAGAAACAAATCAATTTCGATCAATCCAATTAAATATTTACAAGTAAGCCTTACCCAATTTTAACACGGGCGTAGCTTTCTAAGAAGGAATAAATTAACTTTATTTATTAGACACGCTACATTTATTTCTTTAAAATTTATTTCAGTCTCTCTTTCATCTTTAGCGTAACGCACTCCTAATAATATCGTTTTCATTTTGACAGCTTAACAACATTCATTGCGTTGTGTTGGTCATAGTGAACACGGAATTGAAAACATAAGGCGCAATGGAAATTGTTCAACTGTCAAAAAAAAATTCGCAATAATAAATAAGGTGTGTTAGTTTCTGTAATGTCTTAGTTATCAAGTGTTTATAATTGCGAATTCTATGAACAATATCCTAGCCATTATTACTTTTCCTCAATAAACTGTAATATGAAGCCAACATGTGGGTCAAAGACGGTAGTTTAGTAATTTATTCCCAATAACTATCACGGCAAGTGCAGATGCTGTACTGTTTCAATTTAAGGGAAGTTGCACGAGATGAACTTACTTTGAGGAAGTCGCTTCGTGTGACACTGTCAACTAATCTTGAGACCGTCGGGAACAAACGTCGAAGTAATGTTCCTATTACCTTCAATAAATGTTGGTAATGCTGGTTTGTTTCGCATTTCATATTGTTGGGAAGATATAGAAATAATATCTATTGGTATTTGGAAAAGACTGATTCCTGGTAATCAGTTAAGTAAAATAATAGCAGGGCTGTGACATTTATTTTTTAAATGTCGCAGCATCATGCTGAGATAGCAGCCTTTTGGCCTCGTATAGGATAATCTGTTTTTTTTTTTTTTTTTTTACTTTCTATTTATATATTTTTGTTATATATTTTATTATATTTCTTCAGGGACAATAAACAGCTACAATATGTTTTGGAACAGAGAAAAGATAATACAAAATATTAACAATATTGCAGCCCACTACATTATCCGCATATTCACAAAAGAAAATAATTATGATAATGAGTGCACGTAGATAGGTAATAAATAATGACATCACATTTGTTGATTTTTCTTTATGATATGCCTTTGCCCTGCTGTGGGACATTAACGACTAATAATAATTATATACAATACCTAATGATTGTGTTTAGTTTAGTTTGTAATCTTTCGGTACCAGTCACGTTAATTTTTTTTTCTTTCTTTTATTTTGAACAAACTAAAGCATCCATTACAAAACTAATTGCGCTAAATTAGTTTTCAGACATTAATTTAACTGATAGTTTCACATGTAAATAGATAATTTCATCATGAAAGTAATTTTACTCAACTATTTTCGAACTATAAATTCCGCTGAAGTATTTATCTGGATCAAAACTATTACCATTAGGTAATAAAATTACCGACTTATAATCCAAATCAAATAATAACAATACAGCTACAAAAAATCAACAACTATTAATTCCAAGTCAAATGCAATGCTTCTAATTGAAATTCGCAAACAATTTCCCTTTCTAAAGGCTGAAACTGTAGGGACATCTGAGTTGCTACAGATACTGTTGTCGAGGCATTCCTTGGTGGTGAGTAGGTAAATATGTAGCTACAGCGACACAGAGTTATTGTGGCTGCTGTGTATCTCTGCTCTGTGAGATTAGTTCACAATGTCATGACGAACTAAGTTTGGGCAAACATTAACTGTGTTATTCTGATTATTATTTTGTTTAAAGTGACTGGGTTCTGAATTCAGAGTGAAGAAATAGTTGATTTATGCTTATTATCAACTGTTAAAAGCAAGAAAGAGGGATTTTAATCAGTGCACCACATTATTTGCTCTGGATTTTTAAATCATGAGATATATTGGATATGTTTTATTGTACTTGCACTATTAACAAAGCCCATAGATAGTAGAACACTGGTCATCTCTGATTTTTTCTTAGCTTGTCTAAAAAGACAGCTGCGGTAGTACTTTTTATTTCAACATGACATTATAGTATAATTATATTATACGTTGTCCAAACCGTTTTTTGACAAATGGAACTGGTGATTGCAGCAACACACAATACATTGATTGATACACGTACGGTATTATAATGTCTGTAAGAAGCCATAAATAAGATAATTCAATAAGATAAGGCAGTTTATATATTTATTTTATTACGCATTTTAAAGTTAACTTCTATGTAATCTGGAATATGTAAGTACGTTCTAAGACAGCTGTCAAAAAAGGGTTAACCTAATAGACAGGGTATAGGTGTTATTCTGGTCAGCAAATTAAAAAAAACAGAGTCTAAGTAGGTAAATAATGTTAATTACGCAATTTGGATAAATTACAAATAATGAGGTTAGAAATTATACTTAATTTAGTAAATAAAACTAAATTATTTCCCTAATATTTGTTTATGCAAATACGACTTTACTTACGTCAAAGCCTCAACACACACATTTCTATGGAACCGAAAAGCTCTATTCAGTACTCAGTGTACATTTGTGTAATTTATGCAAACGTGGCACGATTTATATCGTTTGACGTGACGTCTCACAATGATTGAGTGTGCGATAGTTGCATAGCTCACCTACAATATATTATCAGGTAATACCGTATAATTGTCGTGATCTCTGCGAACAACCGCCGCTGTCTCCTGTGAGATATGAGCTGGCACACGAAACGTTGCTAATTTCGTGACATCCATTCATTTACCGATCCCGAACGTGAATGGGATCAGACAACAGGAAACATATTCTATACTAACTCCCGCGCAGTTATTTATCTTACGTCATCGCTGCACTTGCAGTTATTTCTGTTTATCTATTACGATAGTGTTCCGTTTATTTTTGATCGGCACTGTAAAACTCTAACTGGCATCTGTACGTGCGACTAATTTATGATTGGACGTATAAATTACATTAGAATAGAACCGGCAATTAAATACACGACAATAAATAACGCTCCGATTATGTGTTCCTGCTATTTACTGTTTCAAATTCAAATTCTAAACGAATTTAGTCAACTTTATTACTCTTATTGTAAATTAACCATTTGCTTCAAGGTTTTGCAAAACTTGTAACGAATAGTCTGTGGAATTTTTGTTACCTATTTCATCATCCAGCGAGGTAATTCCGTAATACACTAATAGCAGCAATGGGTTTCATTTTGACAATTCAATGACATTCATCAATTTTTCGATCATATGAAGTAATGGATTAGCTTGTCTTCAAAATAATTCAGATTGTGATTGATTGTGTGTTACGCAATTAGGATGCTGAGGCGAACATTTAACTAAGTCGTACAATTGGCGATTGCAAGACCTGCAAGCATTCCTAGAGTGTGTAACTGTAGAATACTAAACATTAATACTGGCTGTAAACATAAAATACGTCATGGTATGGTTTTAAAAGATGTTTAAAGATTCATAAACGTTAGCTACCTCAGTTGGAGTCGTAAACTTGAGTGTAAGGCGTCTGAATACCGTATTACGTATAACATGACGGTAACTTGTGGCGTTAGGCCGTCTTTCTGCACCTGGTGACATGAATAAAGTGTGCCGTTGTGGTCTAATATTAAGTTCAGCTTGTTTATAATGTTGCTTCCCGACAACGCTTGCTTATGTAGACGTGTCGTGTTTGCCTTAACTTGGAAGCTCTTGTTTGTACCTACACATACGCTCATAGGCGCGTATGATATTGTTACCGATTTAAACTTATTGTTTCGTATTGTTATCGCTTATATGGATAATCCCGTTTAATCTAAATACCACCGAGTTAAGTAGATTTCTGTAACTGCGTGGTTTGTTGAATCAGTTATAAAGTATTTGTTCGATTCAATTTTATGAAATAAATGCGGTGTTGTTTTATTTTGTGAATTAAATGGTTCGCGTAATGGGTATTTTTGATTGTTCATCTGAACAATACTGATGAAAACCAACAATAACATTATATTAATTATTGTAAACATATAACTGAATTTTGCAAAAGTTAATTATTGGGCTTTTTTTCCATATTATTTCTTACGATACTTTGCCCTCATATAGTACTATTTAATGCCCGTTTTAATTCTAAGGAAGCTAAGCTGAAGCGTCTGATGATAAGAAATGATCAAAATCTGTACCTTCGTTTCGACATTTCCTTCATACAAACTATAATTTAATTAATTCCCCACAGCAATACAACTCAGAATACGATTACAAGTTACAGCATAATCTCTGATACCAAGATTGTCAATTCAATTTCACGAAATCTTACTTACATTAATATTCAAAACTGGCAACCACAAATAAATTACTGTATCCGAAAACCGTCTGAATCCGTTACATCTAATACTACTTGAAGTAATATCAACGCAAACAATTAATTACAAAACCGAACTCTAAAGCTGTGTCTACACAATAGGTATCTCCTGTACAGTTCTCGAGTCAACTAGTCTGAGTGACTTTAATTCATCGGCGAGCACGCCATCTGGGATTACTTGAGGCTGTCACGGCGAGGACCGTCCGAGACGTTCAGATCTTCGATCGGAACTTGTAGGTTAGTTCGAGGACCAAAATTGAGAGGGCACGGGCGAGATATTGAGTTTGCGCGTGTGAGTGCTTCGCCTCATAAGGGCTTGACAGTATTTTGTTAAGTAAGGGCTGATTTTTCAATAGTCAGATAACTTTTAACTGAAGTATAAATATGACAGTTTGTCATAATTACTATACAAAAGCTGTTAAACCGCAATATTTATTCTTCAGGCCTAAAATTAGAGAGATACTTCAATAGTTTTTCTCGTTTTAGTAAATATTAAAGTATATTTTTAAGCTTAGCGCGTATTTTTATATTTTTATGCAGCTCATCTGCCTATCCTTTTCCGTTGGCTTCCAATCTAACCTTATGCAGCTGAATACCAGTATTTTACATGGAGTGACTGCCTATCTGACCTCCACAACCCAGGAACTGGTTAATACGATACCCCTTGATAAGACTGGTTGTCAGACCATGTATTTTTATGCGGCGAATGATAGAAATAATATTGTATGATTTTTACATGCTAAAGTAGGTCAAAGTAATATGCAAGGTATGGTAGCAGATATTGAAAATAAAATAACGAGTAATAAACTTAAAAACTCATTTCGATATTAATAATTAACGGCAGCGACAACAGTTGTAAAACATATTGTAGCGGTGATATTTTTCGCTTGTTTCGTAAAAGATTTATCAGGGAGTTTCAAGACAGATTTCATGTTTAATTTATTGCTTTTACATATATTGAATTCTTAATTTTTTTGCAGCTTATATTCGTAATCAGAGGGGTAATTCTCGTAATTTTAAGAACGTTCACAGTCTGATCTCAGTCTCAAACTGTCAAAAATACGTCTAATTTCCCTACATTTTGACAAGTTTTTAACATTTGTTTGTCGCCGAGATGAGACTGCGACTAGATTTTGAACGTTTTAAATTACGGGAATACGGGCCCTGGTCAAATCAATCAGAACTTTTTCTCTATAAATAAATACTTACTTACTTATTAATAAGTACCTACCACCTGCTTAGCTAGTACACGAAAGACGTTGTCAACATACTAGCCATAGATATAGGAAAGACTAGCTAAGCATATGCTGCTGACCATAGGGCCAAAAGATTACCTCATTCATCAAGTTCGGTAGATCAACTGGCGGGTGGCGATCTTATGTTCTACATAAGATTTTTCCAGGTAATAAATATTAATGACATTTTTATAATATTGCAAGTACTCGTATGAACCTATCTATCTGAAACTGACGTGTCCGTTTGTATTAATGATAACTTGACTAAGGGCTGATTTTTCCATTGCCAGGTAATTTTATCGGAGGAATAATTTCAAATTTTTGACAGTTCTACCATACAAAAACAGTCAGGCGACAATTTTATTCCACGAATAAAAAATATCTGTCGATTAAAAGCAGCCCTTAAATGAATATTTTTTGTATAATTTTCATACCTATATAACAACATCACCCTCCTACAAAAAATAAATCCCACAAACATTTCCAAGCAGACTCACCCCATAATTTTCTAAACTCGAACGCCCCCAACAAAGTTATGTACCACAAGTCAAACGATTAATACTTTGTATGGAGCTCTCAAAACATCTCGGTGTCTAGAAGTGTATCTTGTAGATTTAATAGACAATACCGCTAAGGATAGAGTTTCTTGTAAACTTTAGTTGGAACTTGGATAAGTTCTGTGCAAGCCCCTGTCCTTAAATTGAAATGGGTACCAAAATAGCTCTAGTTGCTTCATTATTAACTATTGAACTAAACTATTGGGATATCTTTGGACTTCGTTGTAAGGTTAGCTCTGCACTATATACTTGGTTTAATTTGATAACGCTTGTGTAAACGAATTTGTTATGAGCCACTTTGATCATTTTGTTGGACTTCTGGTTCTGAATGATTCGGTTTGGAATGTTCTGACTTTAACTCTATCCCGTTTAGTTACTCAGCCAATACATAGATACTGTACAGGATGGCAGGGACATCGACGCGCAAAATGCATACAGCATATGATTGTGAAACACAAGAAAAAAGACGAAAAGTGTCAACGCAGGGGGCGTTGAAATTTTTAGTCGTTGTATAACTTGATTTTCCATACATTTAGACCGCGTAGGACTTTTCTATGAAACGATTTTTTTCATAGCCGACTAAAAATTTCTACGCTAGAATCATGTACTGAATTCATGGCTACAGTTTGCGCGTCCGCGTCGATGTCCCTGCAACCCCGTTAAAGTATTTATACTTGAATTTGTAGATTATAATATTTGAAACCAGAATTAGCTCTTTCACTAATCTGAAATTAACAGAAAGTGTTTTAAAGTCTAATCCCTTTTCCTTTGATATTATTAGCTATGGTAGTCAGAAGCCTGAAATTCTGTCAAACAGTCTTACCAAGGGGTATCGTATTACCTAGTAACTGGGTTGTGGAGGTCAGATAGGCAGTCGCTCGATGTAAAATAAGTACTGGTATTCAGCTGCATCCGGTTAGACTGGACCCCCTAATAGTTGCGGTAAAAAGCTAGGCAGATGATCTTGACTCTGAATTAGCTATATTTATTTAAATGACGTCTTCTAACAGTGTTTAAATACCCCTACACAATAACACAAGTCTCTTATTACCAAAGCACATTGGCGTAACTGCGCAGACTACGTTACTGCAGAATGCACCACACTCAAGTTCACTGCGTCTCCATGGGTATGCTCCCGCCACTAATGTCTTCAATAATTGGCAGTCGAACTTCCAATGTACCCAATCACGAACTCAATTCGATAAAGACCCACCAGGAATGTGGCACGTAACCTTCTACATTATTAACTAAACTCTACATTGTTTACTTTCAAGAAAAAGTATGACTGAGAAATGACGCATGAAATAGAATTTCTAACCAATTACATTACGGCAACGCTACCTTTTCTTGTGTTTTACTTGCTCGTGAAAGTACAACTTACGAAAGGGAACAAATAAATCTATTTTTTACTTGAACGCTTTTAGTAAAAGTTCTGTACAATTTTTGTCGCAAAAATTTCGCGTGTTCCAACACCAATTTTGGGTAGTCTTTCATGTTACCGAAAACCACTTTCATAGCGGCAACCAGTATAAAATTAAATTACCTAATTCAGTTTTAACACTTAAACGTGCATTGTTTGCTGGAAAACGATAGACCGCGATGCCGAGCCTACAAAGGCTTTGCGGAGGT
Organism: Apamea epomidion; assembly: GCA_947507525.1. NCBI lineage: Eukaryota > Metazoa > Arthropoda > Insecta > Lepidoptera > Noctuidae > Apamea > Apamea epomidion. Next base: position 7,743,655 of record OX382234.1, read on the forward strand.
ATATTCCCAAATATTTTACACAATGAAAGCAAGATTAACAAACAGTGGCTACTCTTTCTGGTCGAGCTGAGGTATGGCGGCTTGTCACGCGATACCCGCTTACACTGAGAAAATAAAGAAAAAATGAGAATAGATATTAGGATTCGGACGATTTAATAGTAGTTTATTTTGGGTGTTCACTAATTTATGTGGTAGATACGACATTCGGGGAAAATGGTTTGTTGTTCTGAAAATTAGAATGAAACTAATTTGATGATGACCGTTTCACTATCATTGTTTGTGGTTTTTAGATGAATGGTAAATGTTTTTGATAACCGTTTGATATGTTATTTGATATTTACTATTTGCTCCGAATATATTTAATTACGACTAAATCATTCAACCGTAATTACTTATATGTATTTCAACTTAATTGTTTATTTGTCATTGACATATATTAGGTAAACAGACACGCCAACATATTACAATAAAACACTCATATTCTATTCCAAATTCTATCCTCACTGACAAAATACCTCCACCGCAAAATTCAAAGACTTAGTTACAAACCCGTTGTCCACCGTATTACTAGAATATATCTTATATTACACGGTGTACGAACGGCAATCTTGTCCAGCAGCTTTGAATGCGCCTGTGAAATATAATTTCGATCGGACGGCAATCAGGGCCGGTTGAAGACGGGGCGTGATGGGACTTCGTAAAATATTAAATGTAGCGCTTTTGAGCTAGCCACAGCGATGTGCATCGAACAAGTGGCTTGTAAATATTTATTATATCTATTGTCACCGGACAAATGGACGTTACAGGGTAGAAGTGCTGTAAAAATGTGTTTCAGAGAGTAATTTTGAATTTTGCTTTTCAGATTTGCGCTGTAATGTGAGATTTTGGAGTATTTCTTATTTTAGCATCAAGTTTTGTTGGGTTTTGGTGCAAATCTGAATTAGATTCATCATAAAATAACATCGATTTCATTGAGTCTCCAGTCACCAGATTTAACACAAGCCTCATCAGTATTGACATCATTATTCATTCGTTTGATTTTGTAAACATCATATCAGTCCTTGACTTACAAGCCCAATAAACATCATCACTTTCTGAGTATTTGTTAGACTACTAGCGGGCAAATGAGCCTTACCATTCCAGAGGGACAATTCCTGTATTTTTAAGAACTTTTACTTTCCAATCTCAGTCTCAATCTGTCAAAAATCTTTAATTTACCGACATTTTTTTACAGTTTTTGGACATTGATTGTCGCTAAGATGAGATTGTGACTAGATTTTGAACGTGAATGCCTTCAGATTACTAACATACTCTATTGAAACGGTTTTTCGTATGAACGTCACAGATGTTATCCTAATCACGACGAAACCAAATCTCGCTTACACCGACACCTTGGCCGTAGGTTCTATTCAATAATCGTAGTGATTGCGGCATTTTGGCAATATTCCCTAATGAACGCTCATTGTTGTGGTCAAGTGTCGCCCCCATATTCATAAGTGGACGTTTGCTATCTGATTGTAATGGTATACTTCTCTCTACTCCAAAATTTGCTATCCCATTCTAGCATTTACCTGAAACAAACAACAAAACATTCAATATTTGGAACATGTTTAAGAAACATTGCGTAGGGTTGGGCCCTGATATAAAATACCGCGGATTATATTTTACGACATAAACCCTGGCGTCTTTACCAGCACACTTGTAGATCAACATCTAGCTAATATTTATTCGGGACACGGAAAAATCTTACTTTTTATATATTCCGTACAGTTTATTTGCCTCTTAAGATGTAGATGTGTTCTTATTTTCAATAGGTTTAGCGTGTTTTGAGAAGCCGTTTATAAAATATCGTGGTACTTGAGGATTTGCAGACCGGTTTTAAAAAAGCAGGGCCTTACGGTCAGAGTCTGGATTTGATACAAAATTTGAAAAAACATCGTGAGGAAATCTAGGCATAAGGAAAAGCTCATGGATTTTCATGGTGTTATAAAAAATATGTTTTAGATCTGTTTACTACGAAACTTTGAAACCTGGGATGTAAAATTATAAAAAAAACACAACATAAATAACTACTAACCTGATACATCACAAAACGTTTTAAAGCCCCAGACTAAAATGAAAGACCTGCTTAACATCGACAATGTAAGTGCATAGTAGTGAATTTTAACGTCCAAACTTGTCCGTACGTGAAAAATCCTTGCAAGTAAAGCTGTATCATGGTGGGGGAGGAATAGATCACTCCCTGTAGGAAAGCGTCAATCGCTGGCTGATTTATAGAGGGCGGGCTCCTCCGGCGGCGCCGACTAAACTGTACGGACTTTTGCTCGTGTTAGCGGACCCGGCCCACCGGCAAACAAGTCACTCACCTGCCGAGTCTCTCTCATCGAAAATGCGAACCCTAGTAAATGCCTTTATAAACGAATGCATTTTAAATTCGAATAGTCTACCGACAACATGAACGGAACTTCCAGACATGACATGCGTGTTAACGAAATGTTGGCGCTTGGTCAATTTCAACGTGAAAATTTTACACAGGTTACCTACGTCGAATTTTCGTGACTATATTAAAATGACACCCTAATGGAGCCGTCAGGGCCGGTCGCGTCTCGAAACAAAGAATCCTCTGTTAATTTGCAAGGGGCCTTTTATGGAAACTTTCAGCGGAAACTTGACCTAAGAATTCAATCAGGACTCCGGTTGGCAATAATTGCGCGATCCGAGAGTGCACTATAGCTAAACTTTTCATCCCGTTGTTGGCGTTCTATTGAAATCATCTTAACGCTATTCGTAGTTCTACACGCCATGGTAATAAATTGCCGGCGAGTAAACTACTTACAATCGGGAAAAGTTAAAATTTAATCTCAAAATGCAGGCAGAAATTTAAAATTACGACATGATTTAAACAGATTGTCGAACGGACGTTTAAAACGACGTCATTCGTGCAATCTGCTCGAGAATTTTAGTATCGGGAGATAGCCCTCGGATTAATGTATAAAATATAAGATCAACATTTGCATTTACGAAAATATAGATATAATTGAAACGTTTTAGAGGCATTGAAGAAGTTTTTAGTTCAATTTAGCGGCAATCAGGACGGCCGTTGAAGACGGAGCGTGAGGCGAATACTTAAAATATTAAACGTGCCGCAATGACGGGACGACGGGACAGCGCCCGCCAATTTGATATCTGTGTCAAATCAAATGAGCGCCGACGTACCCCAAATATATGATATCACACAATTTTTTTTTAGCATTATTTCCTGAATACAATGTTTTTATTGTACATTCTCGTGTGAAAACTGAGTGTTTCGCCAGTAAAGATATCAAAAACCACTCAACTTTGTTGGAAACTTCATTTTATTTCAGCAAATTGAAATGTAACCTGTCATCGCGTTTTCATTAAAACACTCTCATTTATTTAATGATGTGCTTTCACATAAATTAACGTCCGTTCTTTACAATGAGGAGAAAAATATAAAAGAATACAAAGTCAAATTAACGTCAACATAACGTTAAAAAGGGAAAAATGTGAAGCAGTAATAACTAAAAATAGGTAAAGATAAAATTGTGACAGCTAGAAGGAAACGAGCCCAGCCGAGCGTATCTCACGAATGCAGCAGCGGCGCCCGTTTTGATTTTAATTCAAGAAAATATAATGTTTTAATACTTTGTTTACTTATATAGTATTATTCCTTGAGTTTTTAACGACTGCGTATTTATATAAGACGTTTTGTTGTAATATTGGCAGTGGATCAGTATCCACTGCCAATATTACAACAAAACGTCTTATAAACATAAAAAACATACAGCATATTCGAATTTCCTCAATTACGCAGCAAGTTACAGTTAACTTGCTGCGTAATTGAGGAAATTCGAATATGCTGTATGTTTTTGTAGAAATTGGCATAGGTAGTTTCTTTACATAGCTTTGTAATAAATAATAGGATATAAAATAATTATAACGTAATTACAATGAAAATTAATAAACCGCTCTTCCTCTCTCTACCTATTTAAAAATGTGCTGTCACGACAGGGTCCATAATTGTTTCTATTATTTTTCTTTTATTTACCACCTGTAATTGTACATTATGGATTGCAATAAACGATTTGAGATTTGTATATTTATAAAAAAAAACCCGACATGAAAATAGCAGGTCTCCATTACACAGACAGCCACGTCTCCAAAAATGCCTCAGCTTGTAATCCGACTCTTATTATACAGGGTGTCCCGAAACTCAACGATAACCTGGTACCGGGCGAGAGGCCAAGATATACCAGTTATGAAAAAAATAAGAAAAAAAATCCATGTCACTTAGTCAAGCGATAATAGACATTTTTAAGTACTGTGATTACATGTTTTTATATTTTTTTTATAATGTAATCTCAAATAACAGTGCTATTAATCGCAACCACAAATCAAAGTAATAAACATTGTTAACTAAGTAAAATAAATTAAGTTTTGACGAGTTATGGTTTACAAAATTATTGTCAGTTAACTTTGACACTCCATGTTGGAAAAAAAAAATCTTATTTTTTTCTTAACTGGTATACCTTGGCCTGTCGCCCGGTACCAAGTTATCGTTGAGTTTCGGAACACCCTGTATAATGCTGCGTTAATCAAGCCATCAGTCAAATTAAGTATTTAGGTAATCCACCAAATTAAAATAACTGTTTAGGTTATAACCACTTGTATCAACAAAATATCATTTTTCTTACTCACTACAACCCTGTGCTGTGGTAACCGAAATTGTTTTTTTTCTTCTCATAGTTTATTCAGTATTTCCATTGTTTCAAACAGTAAATCATCGGTTTCATAGATTGAAATCAACCAATCGTTATTGCGTACATTGTTTGGTTTGAAAATAGCAACGTCAATATGTGAATATCTCATTCAAAACTCCAACGGTGCCTGTCGTGAAATATTTATCATACAAACAAATGAAAAACGAATCAATTAAAATGAGGTGCATAGTTTCATTAAAAATTTAAACAGACTGTGTGTATCTTTTGTTATGATTTGGGACTGATATTAACATTTAGAACAATATTTTGACAAGTGATTGCACTTGTCAGAACGTTTGATGTACACACGAGGCAAAGGAGTAAGGATCGTAGCAGGTCGCTTTCTGTAATTTCTGTCTACCCCCAATGGCAAGAAGGCGTGAGATTGTGCATGTATTCTGTATGTGATCACACTTGGGTTTCTTTTTTACAGTTTGTGGAATTACAGACTCATATCACAAAATTAAAACGATATTAATCAACTAGATTGACATTTATAAATTTCTGTATCCCCGAAAATCATTGTATTGTATCAAAAAATTTACCCACAGAAATTCAAGTATAATACCTAAGCTAAGATGAGTTTCTATTTTCATATTAACTGTTATCTTTTCTCACTTTATTTTTACCATTACAAAAGCTCACAGAAATCCCAAGATCGCACAAATAAATAATCCTAGATCTGGAAACTGAGATTACAAATAGAAAAGTGTCATAGAAAGATAAATATTCCCTCTCTACGAATTAAAGCAACGCGGAGAAACTACGAAAATAAATCAAAATACAGTAAGAAAAGCCAAGTCTCCTGTAATTCACGTTATATTTCTTGTTTTATTTCATATTTTTACTGTAAATAAATTTGACTTTTTCGCATTTAAATTTACAAATTTTCCGGAATGCTAGGCCGACGCAATCGCACTGCTCGACCGACGTGCCTCCTTGCTTTATTTGCTTCATTTTCAACGAGATTCAGATTGCCAAGAAGTTTTGCGTTCAATTTATATAATATTACCTTCTTTCGTGCTGTTTTAGTGAACCGTTTTTCGGCTTAGTCAATTTGAAATACTATATTTTTACTACGAAGAAATCTCATTATTTTTCCTACAATTCCTTCATCTTATTTATCCTCTAAAAACATAGGCACAGATCATCATAATAATTTTGGTAGGTAGGTATTCAAAATTACCAAAACAACTCATCTCACCTGTATATGTAAATACCAGGTAGCCTCATCGACACCTACACACGGCTATCAGTCCCGTGTCGAGTGACACCGTCAGGCTACGATTTTCACGCAACCCGACCCTGAGACTTCTGTGGAAGTCTATGATACCCATACCCGTAGCACCGATGCCCTCAAATCGATGAACTATAAATCCATTGTCTAAGTTTGCACAGACAGAGCTCCTCTGGACTCAGAAGATTAATTTTCTTAGTTTAGATTGTTTCGTGACCCATTGTGCACGCGATAATTGGATTTTCTCGACTATCTGTGATTTAGTTACCTCTGGGCTCGGATTTGTCATAAAATACAATGGTGGTAATACTGTGGTGCTTAATTTATATGGAAGTGCGTATCTGGGATTTTGTATAGCGTGAAATTAGTAGGTTTGAACTCAAGTGTCGGTGTAGAAACAATAAGCTCATTATTTGAAACTTCGCGTAGAATCTGTTATAACATTGTCTTTGTGGTCGTAATTTAATTATATTAGAATCTATGTAGGTATAATACTATTGTGTATATACCTAGATAGGAAATTGTTTAAAACGTAGATAGACATTTAGCTGTGTTCTAGAAATTATATTTTATTGATACAGCGATTGGTAGTAAACTAATACCTAACTATATTATATAACTTGTTTCAATTATGTTTGAAAAAATAAATGTAGGTACTTTTCGAAAACATAGAATAGCTTCCGTCTCAATTACAACATAGATTTGCTAAGCAACAAAGCGCTCCCATTAAATTAAACAAATCTGCACACAAATCTTTAGGAAAACATTTTTTGGAACAAGGAAAATAATAAAAAAACAGCTGCAATAACACAAAAAAATAATTTCAAACGTAACCCTTTTCGCCGTAAGGTAAATTTTTGAGCACTTATCTCAAAAACAGCTGTACCGTTTTCAGTAACACCGTTACATTAATATCGTGTCAAAATGGCGTCGGAATTAACATTGTTGGCTGATAGGAACGGTGTCTTTTTCTTGGCGGTTAGCGACAGCAGTAAAGTTGTATCGTTTTATGGTGATCGTTAAACTAAGCTCGGTGTGTGGTTTCATCGCATGTGTTAAGGTAGTTGCTTACTGCAAGCTGAGCTAAAGCATTCTAGCTCTTAAAGTAGTGCCTACCTATCACCCTAATCATCAAATTCTATGCTATTTTTCAGATAAAATGCTCATTAGTGACTGTTATTTATTTATTAAGTAAGGCAAGGTAACCGACATAGCCCGAAAAATTGAAAAACTTAAGTGGCAGTGGGCAGGGCCGATTGCTCGCAGAACAGATGGCCGATGGGGCCGAAAGGTTCTGGTGTGGCGACCGCGTACCGGAAGACGTAGCGTTGGAAGGCCTCCCTCAAGGTGGACCGACAACCTTGTTAAAGCCGCAGGAACCCGTTGGATGCGAGAAGCACAAAACCGGTCGAAGTGGAGGTGCTTGGGGGAGGCCTTTGTCTAGCAGTGGACATCTTTCGGCTGAAATGATGATGATTTATTTATTAAAACTTCATGCACAACTAATCCCACGCTTACATGGACGTAAAACTATCACCACAGTAGATTTTTAACTCTCGGTATTGAGCCAAGCATTGAGAATCCAACAGAGCGCATCCAAGCGCGTCAAAAAACACACTGTTAGATTTTCAACTCTCGGCGTTTAACAGTGCGTAGAAAATCCAGCGCGCGAAAAAAAATTCGCCGCGGGAAAAACACGCCCGTGCGCACCTGAGCTTAAAGATAAGACTTTTAGAAACTGGATCTCGGATCCCGATCATTACATAATATTTATGTAAGTTGAACTGAGTAATGGAAAACTATTTTTTTCAGTTGATGGCGATAAAACTTTAAATCAAATGCGAATATAAAATTACCATCTATAAAAAAATAACACTTCCCAAAAGTAACGACGTAAACACAAATTGCATGTCAAACGTTAAAACCGAAGCTATAATTTTCAGCACTCTCCACGCTGGACTTCAATCACAAACCGCGTCGCTTTTTAATTTTATTGATGCGTAAATCGTCAGGACTATTATGAAAAGTGTTAAACATTGCACTGCAAGCAAATAAAACATTATTCAAGGGGTGACGTGACAAAAGCTTTGGATAGTTTTTATCAAACGTCCTATTTAGTGAAACAACGTGTTGTCATGAAATATGCGCGATTTTTTGACGTGTTCAAACGGTGTGGCGTGACCCTAATTGGTTGTTTTGATTAGCTTTTATGCTTAATTAAAATGTCTGTTCCACAACCAGTTGACACACAACTGGTTGTGGAAAAGAGTTTTCTAGGATTGATTTGTTAAAGTGTGTTGTTGGAGAGTTCTTTCATTGATTTGTGTTGGATTTTGTGCTTATTTTCGTCTTTTTAAGTTGAGTAAATTCGTGGAATAAAAAACATAATAACCTAGAGACAACCAACATGACCACCATTCATCATCATCAGCAACTGAACTATTCATAAAATGACACACATTCATGTCATCTTGACCTCAACTCAATATTCGGCCTTCCTACTCTACATCACCAGTATGACCTTAAAAGTATGAACTTAGAAGACTTAGGGCTGATGTTACCAAAGTCGGATACCTTTTATCCGTGGTATAAAATTGACGTCTGACAGTTCTAGTACGGAAAATCTGTCAAAAATTCAAAATTTATTCTCAGGATGAGACTTACTCTAGGTATAAAAGTTTGTTGGAATTCACCCTTAAGAGTAAACGTATGTAATTTTGTAGTAATTACCACTTGTATTTAAAAGTATGTAACCCATTGACAGTTGACACGGACAACATTGATGACAGTATTTGTGACTTTATAGTTTTTATTTGGAAAACCATATTTTTAACCCGAACCCCTGACCCCGTAGTCCGCCGGTATCGGGAGCAGGGTCCAAGCTACCGGTGGAGGTTCCTATCTCTGAAGCCCTAAGCTCCAGAGATAGGAACCTCCTCACAATACGAGCCGTATCAAGGAGTACTGCCTTCTGAACCACCTAACGAGAGCCTCGAGAGATGTTGATCGAGGCTTTTGGCCATCAGGCCATTGACTGATACGACAATCGGAACATTGACAGCCGAGCTCACATTCCACATGTAATAAAAACACAGCTAATAAATAATAGAAAAGTTAAGGCATAACCTTTCAATAAAATATGAAGGTGGTTGCTATTGATTTTTCTAATTGTGTTACCTAGGTAGATGTCGGCCGGCGCTTCATTAAATATTTCTTAAAAGATCGTGAGTAACTTGCTAGTATGAATAGACGAGGGTCTAGTGTCGTCCCTTTTAGCTTGTCCAAAATTTAATAGAAAATCGACGGTTTAAACTGAAATTGCCTTTAAAACGTTTGTGTAGTTGTGAAAAAACGAGGCAAAAGGAGTTTGGAAGGATCGTAGCAGGTGGCGTCCTGTTCTGTAGTTTCTGCCTACCGCATGGGAAGAAGGTGTGAGCTTATGTGTGTGTGTGAAAGGAACGTAGAAAAAGTATTGTGGGGTTACTTTATACATAAACAGTGATTTATTGTCAAAATTGTGGATCTATGTTTTAAAAACCTCAGCAGAACCACTCCAGAAAAATTACTTAGTATATTTTTCTTTTATTTATTTATTTTATACAATATTAATGTAATCATTTCATTGTGCTTTTGTGTGTTGTGCTATATCTTTTGTGTGCACTGTATAAATGTTTTATTATATATCTACTTAGTTATTTTTTTGTGATATTTATACTAATAATGTTTTCAGTGAGTTTCAGGGGTGTGGAAACATTTTAAAATACTTATCTTTATGCATTCTGACAACAGATATTAGCCAGAAATAGGTCCTATAAGTTTTTACGGAATTACAAAATTAATAGTTTCTGGAAAATCTCTACCGCTGAAAACTCAACTTCACGTGGCTGAAAACTCTACTTCGAGTTTTAGTCATTTTTGTAACTATTTTCTCAAATCTATGCTGTATTACTGTAATTCATTTGTGATAAATTACAGCTAACATGCGAAAAGCAGGAAACTCCTTCCCCCAGAATTATCACAGTGACGTTTATCAGGCAGATCTCACACCAAAGCGTCTGAATTAGCAAGTGTCGCTTGTTAACATGTTGCAGTGTTCGCGATTAGCACTATACGAGGGAGGGACGATAATTAGCGGCTCGCCACAAATCGGACGAAGCAGGTTTTAGTCAAGATTCTGTCAGAAGCGACTGGCGATTGGCTATTTATGTCACTAAGGAAACGGCTATTAAGAATAGAATAGAATAATATTCTTTATTATGTACACCATATAAATTACAGACATAAATATATACATTTTACAAAGGGTGACACAATGGGCGTTCTTATCGCTAAGAGCGATATTTTAAAGACAACCTTTGGATGGCTTTTAATGTGTGATTGTTAACGTTTTTCAAAGGGGATTTATATACCTAATAGGTTTTTTTAGATGATAGTTTCTCAGTAAAAAACTACCCTGAATATCCGTACGAAACGCCTGGGAAGAGGAAGACCCCCGCTACATGGTGGTCCAGTATCGAGAGGGAGACGAAAGCGCAGAACCTAACTCCAATGAAAACCCAGGACAGATCGTCCTGGCGCCGCTGTACAAGAAGACTCGACCCCAGATAGAACTGGAATTAAGGAATGGAAGAAGAAGCAGACTTAATAGGTATTCAGTCATCTCGCATTGTCTCGTGATTAGTGCTATAAGAGGGAGGGGTGATAATTAGAAGCTCACCACAAATCGGACGAAGGAGGTTGTTTACAAGATTTTGTCAGACGCGACTGGCTACTTTTGATACTAAGGAAACGGCTTTTAATGTGTAATTGTAGATGTTATTAAAAGAGATGTCAATGTCAATATTCCACAACAATGATGACACTGACAGCTCTTGAGCGCCGTTTAGATGTGTTCATTGCATTTAGGGCGCCTACTCCGAAGTGCAAAGTGCGAATGTTCGGATCGGGCCGACACATGGCCGAACCGAATATTATTGAAAAATGCGAAAAAAGTTCGGATCGGCTCAGTTGGGTCGGGACCATAGTCAATATTCGAAAGAGTGTAGGAGTGTAGGATCGGAACCAACCGAACCAAATAGTAACTTCGTAGCAGAAAAAGGCCTAACATTCGGCCGATACTACTTCGGAGTAGACCCCCAGTTTCCTCGGAGAAATTCGCTCTTATTATGCAATTGAGCACAAACTTTTTGTATTACTACACTAGTTCGATTGTTACAGTCATGTTTTAAAAAAAGAAATACCTCAGCAGAACAATAGCTCATTTTTATGGAAATAAAGCAATCCTATTGGCGGGTTTCCCACACATCGCTAGGGAGTGTTGTGCGAGGATCACATCCCTTGTGGAAAAGCATCATAATAGATAGGTACCCGCCTAATTATACTCGCTTAGGAAGCGTATTCAGCCTTGTATTTTTATTTATACTGACAGATAGTCCTTTCTTTTTAATACAACGTTTTCCTGCACCGCTCCATTGTTGCACAACGAGTTAGAATTATTCCACCGACCAACAATGATAAACTGAGATTCCAAGATGAAGAGTCGCAACGACCATTAAAGTTTCAAAAGGTTCTCTTTAGAACAATACAGTGAAAATAAAATAATTTATACAGGAAAGCTTAACTTCAAAAGAGTCTTTCACTCAAAAATAAAGCGTGTTGTAGTACCTAAACAAGGTGGAACAATGTTTTGCATAACAAAGGAAAAAAAACACCTAGCTAAGGAAAACATAAAGCCACACTTTATTCGCAGAATACTTATTCAAATGAGGCTGTCCCTTCTAAGTTTGTTTTCAATCAAAAACTCGCGCAGCTTTGTCCCGCTAAACTTTATAAATGAGGCGATTATCCGCGGCGCGGCGTCGCAGGTCCCTCTCGCGATAGGTGTGTGGTGTCCGGCCGCAGCCCCGGCGTCGCCGCCCCGCAACCGCCCCGCCGCCGCCCCGCACCGCTGCCGCGCGCCGCCTGCGCCACTCGCCGGCTGCGTCGCGCTGATAAACCGCTGGTCACCTGCGCTGCATGAATTGCAGCGCTTTTTAACTTTCATTCCGCTAAGTCCTTTAAACTTCATCCGCTTTAACCGCCCACGTTTTATTTATGATTTAGACGCTGACAACTACACAGACAACTTTGTAAAGTTTTCGCAATATCCGACGAGGTAAAAAAAACGTGTTTTTAAGTCACAGCGCCATTATGTAAAGCAGAAATTCTTCGTATAATTAAATAAATATCAACCGTGCTCGCAGACTGTATTATCTAAGTATTCACAAGTACATACGCAGCCGAGGTTGGTAATAACACGAACGTGAAAAGAGTACAATAACACGAACATAGCCGAGCCTAGGAATAGTACATCAAGATTAGCTCGAGGCTGCAGGCTGATTACGTAGCTGTGTAAGAGGAGAGGCCGTCGCAGCCTCCTCCGATTCTGAGATGAGGATTTGTATACACTTTTTTCTGAAAAAAGTAACTTTCTTTTCTCGGAGCACTGTCGCTAATCTCGAGAAGTCAATAATATGGTAATTTAATCCGTCTCCGTCATATATCAGCAGTGTTAATAAGTCGTGTTCCTCCGCTTGCTTCGTAATAAGATCTCTCTAAATTCTTAATATAAACGTGTAAAAAGTATCCTTTTATTGCAAAGTAAGGGGAAGTGTTATTATTGACGCTCGTACAAAGAAGTCGGTGCAACAAGGTGCTCTTGCATTTGTTCTATCTGAAGTATTATATTGTGCCCGAGGCGGCTGGGCACTTCCCCACTCGCGCCTTCCGCAACTTTCTTTACAATTTCCTTCTTGAGATTTTCTGTTCAATTAAATTATATGAATTCAATTCCGCAGTTTCCCATGGATCTATTTTGCGATCCGCGTTAAATATTAAGTTAGTATCGGAATCAAAAAATAAATGGAATAAAAGTGGGCAATCGCCTGTTCAAAATGAATTGCAAACAATATTACATTTTGGAAGCAATCTACGTTAACCCAAAAGGGAATGATGTGGCAGCTCTTTATATTGCAATTTTTGTGTCCAAACAAAACGAATTTGCCGCGCAATCAAAGCGGGAATCCGATTGATGACATGGCGGAATAATTGTTTCGTGAAATTGAAAATATCGCGGCTTGTATTCTGTGTAACACCTTATAAAACATACTTTTGAACGCAATTTGGGAACTCGCTCAACTTTGACATAAAAGTAATATGGAAAACGATATACAATGTAGGTATAGAGGGTTGATGCGATAATCTAATACGTGGATTACTTTTTATCTTTTCTGGGTCGAATTGATACTAACTTTTATCGCAATAGGGGAGTCTCACGCCATGCAAACATAATGTCTACCTACGATTTCTATTCCAACATAACAACATATAAGCACAAAAGTATAGGTACGAAAGCGTAAAACTCTGAAATACCTGTCGCGTAACTCCAAACTCAATCTATAAACAGTGTAACGTTAAAACTAAACTAAAACAGCGAAACATCGCACCTGTGACAAGTACAATAAAACTTTACCAATAAGCCATATTTCACAGTCGACTTCAATCTCAAATACCAATATATTATGAGGCGATTTCCTACGTAGGTACATAATTCAAAGAATCGGAGATAAGTTATCGGAGTCCCGCATATTCATAGTGTCGGAGTCGCTGCGGTGTCGCTTCGGATTACATAAACTGCGGGTAGTCTCGATGTGTTTGTGCCCATCTAAGTAGGCAACTTGCGCCCGCAAAGCACTTTGGAAAAGAGAGTCGTCGTGAAACGTTTTCTTTTTCCTAACTACGAGGTTTGTGGAGCGAGTGAGCGACACAGCTATAGTTATGTCTGTTATGTCAAACACGTGGGCCGACGCTGAAGTAAAAAATGTAATGTAAATAAAACGCTACTGACACAGCTTAGCGCACTGTTGCAGTTTTTGAATATTCGAATTTGGAATACTGAATGTAGCAAAAAACGTTGTTGCTGGCTGTCAGGAACTGCTTTCTATGCCAGCATAAATACTTAAAAGGCCTACATTCTTTTTTATTCTACAATGGTTTGGCTAATGAAAAGATTACTTTAGGGAATATTAGAAAGCCTAATCGGGATTAAAAACTAAACAAAAGAGTGCACATAATACCACTTCTCATAACAATTAAAACCTTACAGAATAAGCTCTTAATGAAAACCGACTACAATGGACGGAAAAAGAAAAGGGAGACTGTACAATTTTTCCGTTATTGTGAGTATAACCGATACAGAAAACCGCGGCTGCTAATAAAACTGTTCATATGTACCTAAGTGATAATTACCATAACGTAATTCCGCTGGTTTTCTTTGCTAATTCCATAAACAAACTGACTAAACGAGCCACTTGAGCTCTGTGTTGCTATCCGTTTAGTATTTATCCGATTTAAATCGTTCGATATAACGTTTTGTTATAGCTCATTTGTTTCTGATCGTTCAACTCAACACAGAATGTTTATTATGCCTTTGATTACGGAAGGGTTACTTTTATTTAAGGGCTAAGGAAGGAACACGGGTGGGTTTTAGTCAGTAAGAGTCTGACACTCCCTTCTGCTCCACCCAGAGCGGGAGGAGTCATTTGATGATTTCCCATCCTGAAAAAAAAAAAAAAAAAAAAAAGGGTTACTTTTATTCGATTTCAAGCTGATTGAGATGTTAAATGCATCGATTTTTATCGGCTTTTAAAAAGGGTAATTACCAAGAGACTACTAAAGCTTTGTAAAGCATTGCACAGCCAGAGAAATAAATTGTTAAGCAAATTGACTTCCGCCGTTTGTCGTGCTATAGCTATTTCGTACAACTGTCAAAGAATGACAGTTCTGATTTGATTATACGAACCATTTAGATCGGTAGTATATTTGCTTAGCAATGAATTGCCCTAACTTAAGCTCAATTTCTCGGAAAGTAAAGTAAAAAGTTTATCGGCACAAGAATTTGGAGGTAAAGTGATGGAAACTGGGCAAAAAAGGGCTTTCATATTAAAAACTGTGGATATAGCACAGTAGTGGGATACCAATGTGATAGAAACGAATCCAAACTTGGAAATACTGTAAATATTATTTGTACATACACGTTTATTTGCCGTGTGTAGGCGCGTTAGTGTTGTCTGGATCACTATGGAAGCTTGTTGACAGACACGTTTTTTCTGCGGCGCGGTTTATACACGGCGTGTAGTCACGGTCGGCAGTGTTGTATGGATCACTATGGAAGCTTGGTGACAGACACGTTGTTTCTACGGCGCGACATATACGCAGTACCGTAAAGAAACCGTGCCGTGTACAAAGGACCTTAAAATGGGGCGCTTCTTTCAGTATACCTACCTATATTTTGTCAAAACTTACTTGAATAGAACCTTTTTTCAGACATTTTACAGAGAAGCTGTAAACGCAATCAACAAAATTCAATAGGTACCCTTCACTTCACCACCATTCACAAAACCAAAAATCTATCTTCAAATGAAAGCTGAAAACATGTCTAAAATCTCACTCCCCACCACATCCATAAGTTCTCGGAGATATTAGTCGCGAGTTTGTCTAGCGAGATGGATTACTATGCGCAGGCACGACGCTGGCACACCTCACGACCGGGGATCAAAGCACCCGACCAACTTGCACTTCCGACTTGTTACAACATGTCACATGTTGCTATAGCAGGGTTAATTAAAATAGCTTGTCTCTAGCTCGCTGGAAAAATTGTGGGCTAGGAAAATGGATTAGTTTTAGGTGTGGTTGAATAGAGCGTGTTGAGCTGGATTATCTTTTTTATAAACTGGCACAAAATAATACAGGCTGGCATCGACGCGCAAACTGTAACCATGAATACAGCACATGACTCTAGACTAGAGCAGAAATTTACCGTCGGTTACCAAAAAAAAACTACTGTTTCATAGAAAACTGCAATACCTACGCGGTCAAAATATACTGAACAGATACAATCAGAATCAAAATCATGAAATCATAGTAACAGGTTATGCGTCCATGTATGTATGATCATATTATACAAGGTGGAGAGTACATTACGGCAATAAATTTATCTTTGTGTATCTAAAAATAACCAAATATTTTCAATAGTTTAGTCACTATACATAAGTAGTCAAAGATTGACAAAACCCATAGTCGGCTTATCACTATTATTTAGTTTGTTTGAAAAAATCCTGTTTTCAATTTTGATGTTAGGATTTATTTGATAGTTTCAAAACACTCCTATGGATTAGTATTGTCAGTGTATTCATATACTGTCGTATCGTCGTCTCCACATTATACAGGGTGACAGGGAAACTCGACTTATTCCTTGAAAGAGGTTATACTAGTGGTCATTAGCAATAAATTAAGTCCAGTGAACTAGGGTTCAAAACTAGATGGTTAACGAGCTGTGTCGGTTCTTCGATTTTTTAGATATTTTCTGACTTGTTATCAAAAACAATTAATTATGAGAAAAAACTACTTCACTCTAAACGTTTAATTGATACTTTTCTGTAAGTTGAAAAATAAGTGACGTTTAAAAAAAATGCTTGCAAAACTTTCATAATCTCAGAAATAAAAGGACTTTAATAGCATTTTTTTTATTTCTTAACTATTCAGTTTTGACCCCTAGTTTACTGGACTTAATTTGTTGCTAATGGCCTCTAGTATAACCCCTTTCAAGGAATACGTCGAGTATCCCTGTCACCCTGTATATTATGATGTAATAATGGAACATTTAACTGTTTAACATTTTCAAACCAAACGCGATCAATATTCGTTATTAAAACTACCTATACAGGGTCAAATTAATTTAATCAATATTAAAAATTTAAATAAATATACAGAGTTATTTGTAAAACATCAACAACCTCTTAAGAGGTCATTGTACTTATCATAATGAACAACTTTTACTATAAGACTAAACCTGAAATCGCGACAAAAAAATCAGCTGCTCCCTACATTTTGACGAGTTATGCGAACACAAATTAGGGAACAGCTGATTTTTTTTTTCGCGATTTCAGTTTTGGTCCCATAGTAAAAGTTGTTCATAATGATGAGTACAATGACCTCTTAAGAGGTTGCTGGTGTTTTACAAATAACCCTGTATAATTGTTGTGACCATATTGTGACGATTCATAGTAAAAACTAACAATCAAACTTATCAAACAATCTGTAACCGAGACAAATAAATGACCATCAAAACATAGCATTATCCTTTACCAACAACAAGTTAAATAACAATACTAAACGAC
Organism: Apamea epomidion; assembly: GCA_947507525.1. Lineage (NCBI taxonomy): Eukaryota > Metazoa > Arthropoda > Insecta > Lepidoptera > Noctuidae > Apamea > Apamea epomidion. The sequence continues at coordinate 7,760,889 of OX382234.1, forward strand.
AGCTAATTACATAAACCAGACATCATTACAGTAAATAACAACTATTATTCAAATTCCCGTCAATAATGATCGTATAAATGGCATGCATTATAAAAAGCTGGAAGCTAATAACGGCCATTTGGTCCGTTATTCATCTATCAGAATTAATGCCTAATGAAAACGTCGAATTTGAATATTGACGAACGAAATGTACTAACTAAAATATTATTTGATAGATGCCTGCAGTCGTACGGTGCAGTCCGATAATTGAATGATGAAATATTAACATACGTAATAGATAGGTACCGACTAGTAGATATGTGTAGTGAATTGCGTATGGGTAATGTAATTGTATTTGAATAGTATTAAAAGAAGTCATGGTTTTGTAATATTTGAGTGATTCCATGACAGCTGCATTGTTTACACTTAAACGAATCGTTATTCATATTATACAGTTTTCTAAAAACTTTTTTAAATCTTTGTGCTATTAAATTGTGTGTTATCTTTGTAATAATATTATTAAATGAAAGTTCCATTGTTTCTCACTTTAAACCAAGTTAGATAATATTCATTTTTACCTGTACAAATTTCTAAAAACACAATTCATTTGTTTTGTTACCAAAAAAATCCTAGTATAAAAATTAGCTCCTTACAAAAACCAACCATAATACTCATATCAATTATATTATTCATTGCGAATAAATGAAAAACATTCGCTCGTTTATCAGCGGCGTACAATTTTATGAAATTCAGCTGAACTTAAATTTACCATTCCAATCTTTGATCAACAGTACATTGTTGATCAAAAATACACAGTGTGTTATGGACTGGAGATTCAAATTAAACATCTGCATTTGCTTCACAATTGTTGCGTATTTTTATGTAAAAGTATTGTACAGAAATTGTACTGTTTTTCTGTAATTTTTTTGGAGAATGTACTATTTCTATATACTGTCACACTGACACCAAGGGAATGCAAGAGCGATTCCAACTAGAAAATAAATGTAAAGGCTAGGCATTTATTTTCCGGATCGATCATTTGTGTAATCGATGCAAAGGCATATTTTATTTATAAATATTATGGTTCCGTCAAAACTGGAAGGACGATGTGAAGTGGAGGGAAGCCTTTGCCCAAGAGTGGGACAGCGTAGGCTAATAAAAAAAAAGTAGACTTTATAGTCTACATTTTTTTACCATTTTACCATTTTTTTTTTACTCAGTCTTTTATAAAACCGAGTTACCTTGTTTCATAACATGAATCACATGTCTACAAAAAATCCATAATATTCATTGACATACAATTTAATATTACAAAGGTTTAACATTTAAAGTCACCTTCCACATCACTCTAAATTGCCACCTATTTTTCAATGAACGTTAAAATATGTAAACTACTGGCAATAATAGCTGTATAAGCCCTTGTGGTATTAAAATAATGAGTGTTCCTCCGTGCAAGGTCACGGCTAGCAAACAATCGGATCCTGGTGTAATCTCCACTTCGCGACCGTTTTGAGTATCTCGATTCCCGTGATTACAATGTTGGGTGTGACGTCATAACGAGCTTTGTTGGATTGTATTACTTTTTTATTGGAAAATGTTATTTGAATCGCAATAATAGAGTTAATGTTCTGCTATGTCCATATTCAATAGTGGTGTTTATGGCTTAATACTGTTAAATGTTATTTGATTTGCAATAATAGAGATAATGTAGTGTGATGTCCATATTCAATAGTGGTGTTAATGGCTTGATGTTGTTCTGTTTTCTTGACGAAAGGAAAATGTTAGAACTATTGATCAAAGAGGACTAAGTATTTTCTCGTGGTATTTTCTCATTCAAAGTCAAATCATTTATTTCAAATAGGCACATAAAAGGCACTTTTAAACTAATAATAAAATTGATTCTAGTCGCCCCTTCCAAAAGGTAGGTTTTGTATGGAGAAGAATGGGCAAGGAACTCCACCGTTACTCTTTTAAAATGTTTTACAATATTTTGCATACATTAATTATATAATTATACGTGAAGACGATGCACCTAAAAATAAAATTACTTTACTTGTGGTAAAGTAATTTTATTTAAGTAAAAGAATTAAAATGGATTAATGAATCCATGACATATAAATTAACTATGTGATAAATACATAGTGCTCACATATTTACAAACATTCGAAAAGTAGACGATTTTCATAAATAAATAACGAGTAATAAGTCCGGGTGTGACTTTAAGTAATTACAGAATGTAAATAAAAAAATATACGATTACATTAGCAACCAGTTTGATTTTGTCTAGACTCTAGAGATTGTCCTATGGAGCAGGACCAGCATGTTTCCAAGCATTCTTATCTTGGATATAATCCTCTAATTTGTAATATCCTGCATTGATTGTTTATTAAGATTTTGGAGATTTTTTTGATTATACTAGCTTCTGCCCCTGTCCCATCGCGTCGCATCGCATCGCCCGCCTCGATATTACCTCGTTTTCGCTCAGCGTTCTTACTGACTTTTTTTTATTTTTGTTTCTAAGGGTCGTATCATAACGATAAATAGCATATAATCTTCCTCAAAAATTGGGCTATCAAATGCAAAAAGAATTTGTAAATACGACTGGCAGTTCCAGATACGAGCGCGTACAAACAAACAAACTCTTCAGCTTTTCTATTAATATTGGGCTATCAAAAACATGAAAGAATTTTTCAAATCTGGTTGGCAGTTCCAGATATTAGCGTGTTCAAACAAACAAACTCTTCAGCCTTATTATTAGTATAAATATAGATGATGAATAGGTTAGTCAAATCATGAGACTGATTAATAGAACAACAAGCACTTGCTTTTCATATCTTAAACAGACATTTTCAAAGCCATTTTGGGTGGATTGTAATGAGACTTCGAGATTAAAACGTATCTCGATATTACTATCTCAACAGCTTCTATATAGTTACATTTAAACGAAGAATCTACTTGGAGTCAGTAATCTACTTATTTATTTGTCTGCTGAATAAAGCGAGAGTAGTTGCATGCCCGCAATAAAAATTAAACTTTTGCGACTCATGTTACTTAGGGTTCCGCTTGCGTTTTAAGAAACCGTCTTACATTCGAGTGTTTTACATAAACACAACATGAAAATATTTCCTACCGTTACAATAGGTAGTTACTACTACAAAAATTACACGTTTTAAGTACTTACCTAAGCATTCACAGATTGAAAATAATTATTTCTAAATTACGATTCTTTTAACTAAAGAAAACTTCTTAAACACTAAAAAACAATTAAACTTAGGTAAATAAAAAGCCTTCTCTATAACGAAAAGTTTTTGACATTTGCCATGCAGTGGGAGAGTAATAGGTTCGATATTAGAAATTAAAATAAAACTGTCAAATAAAATTATTGCAAGAAAGATAAATGTTATTTATTCTCATAGAAAATACAACAAAAGTTAAATGTATAAAGAAAATGGATGAAAATATAACGAACACACTCGCTCATGATTAAATCGCACTTGACTGCTTTTTCTACAGCCAGACTTGAGCGAATAATAATGGAACGAACACTTCGAGAGCAGACGATACGATATCTAACTATGTTCATTGCAGTTTCGCGACATCTACCAACACTATAATGTTTCACTCTTACCGACTTGCGTATTAAAACTATGCAAAACAGCGATAATTTCGCGAAACAAAAACCGATATATCTTCTGGGTTTAATGAACGCACGAGTATTTAAACGCATTATGTTTCGTTGAATGAACACAAAGAGTCTTTTGAAGTTACTTGTCTAGCAGTTTTCGTACGGGTAGGTAGGCAGGTGTTTATTCTGATACGTAATTAAAACTGTCAATAAAACATTTAGTCAAAGGAGATTTTTTTTCCGGAAATTCCACAATTAAATCCAATCGATCTGCCTAGCCTTTTCCCAACTATGTTGGTGTCGGCTTCCAGTTTAACCGGATACAGCTGTATACCAGTATTTTTCATGGAGCGACTGTCTATTTGACCTCTCAACTCAGTTACTGAGTAAAACGATACTCCTTGGTAAGACCGGTTTTCAGACTTTCAGACTACTGACAACCCGTAACGACAGTAAAAAAATTATGTAACAAAAGGCTGCAAGTAACTGTAAAATACGACGACGTAGGTATATTTGCGATTCATGGAAACGAAAATTTCCCGTGAACTTGTTACCTACCAAAATTAGACTAATATAACTTTGGTACATAACATTACCACCAATCTCATCTCTCAAAAATTACGTGAATCAAGTCAGGTACTTTAAAATTTACCCAAAACACGTGAACAAAATAAGCAGATTTCTCTATAATTCGGTGCACACCTGTGCTAAATTCCCGCTACGTGCGGTACTACCTATGACGGACAGTATAATCTGACAAGGAAATCTAGTTTACTCGCTAATCGGCCCACTAGATGGCTATTGTTAAACTGGACGCTGCGCCACCGAAATTTTGTCGAATGGAACTAGAAAATGTATCACTTTATCTACCCTCAGCAAACGCCAAAAACTTTCAGAACTTTTTGATTCAAAGAGAAACAAACTGATAGATTTTCAAGAATATAACATGATTAATTGAACAATACCAATAACAGAAGTCTAGTAACTATATTTCAGCCACAATATGCATATCTAATCTAGAATACACTTAACCTAATCTACTTAATACCAAATTGCATTGTAAACAAGACGGCGACTTGTAATCGAGTACCGCTAGTAGAACTAACTCGCGTACGAGCGGTAGCGTCGTCAATAATTCATGCGGTAGGCACGTCGTACCCGCCAGCCGTTCCTAATTGATTCCTGATGCGGTGAGCTGATCGCATCACTGACTCCTTGTACTGCCCTCCCAGGACCCGTCCGCTTCATTACGCACTTACAGGCTCGTGCAGAATGAGGAAAATCGTAAGAAATAATTTTATTATAAAATTTCATGTGGGCCTCTGTTCTCGGGGAGCGATGAGCGTAGCTTTTTGCAATTTTTTTCTGCAAATTAATTACTCGGTAACTTGATAAGCAGCTAAGCATGATAAGTAGATTACTTGGCATTCGCTAGACTAAACTTCGGCAAAAACTCTCATAGTAACCTATCAACAGTTATCCTATTGTAATAAGCGACGCATTTCTACACAGAAAAGGTCGTATATTTCGAATATTTACGTACAGAAGTACCGTTAAAATTCAAAACTGAGTCCCTGAGTAAACAATCCGTAATTTCAATTTCAAATACAGTTAAAAGTTCCATTTTGTTGGAAACTTATGCGGTGCAACTGATTGTCATTCGTGGCACATACATATGTAATCCCGCCGGAGAGTCCATGATCTTGAACGGGGACTGACAGCTGGCCGCGGCCTTATTCAGGAATCCTATGCTGATACGCAACGTTAATCGAATTCGAATACACGGCCACCGCTGCCGCATCCATGTCCATCACGACTAACTCGGTTACCTAGCTGTCCGAACGCGCAAAAACTTTATTGCTGCAACTTAAATCTGGATTGTATTTTTTTTTTTTTTTTGTGGATGGGAAATCATCAAATGACTCCTCCCGCTCTGAGTGGAGCAGAAGGGAGTGTCAGACTCTTACTGACTAAAACCCACCCGTGTGCCTTCCTTAGCCCTTTATGTACCAGGGCAGCGGTAACCCTTTCGGACGATCCCGCTACCCCGGCAGGCTTCGGCCCTGTCGGGCCCCGTCAACTACGCTGACATCTCTTTGAGGCGCGCGTGGAACACATACACGCCGTCCGGCACGGGCCTGGTCCTGATCGGACGGAGAGCTACCCATTGCTCTCCGCCCGCAGGCCCGCGCCTACGGTGGCCGGGAGTCGTCACGCGGCTCCCGATGCCCGGAGCGTCTCCCTCGGCGGCTGAGGCGTGAGGATCTCTCCCTTGCCCATCCCGCCACCTCCTTCGCTAGCATGACTGCTTCGCAGAAGGAGGTGACCGCCTCCCACTCCCACTCGCCCCGGACCATGGCTTGCACCAGGGCCGGGCGCGAGAGGTCGCCGCCGCTGCCGATCGCCTCTACGAGGACACGGCGGTGCTCTGCCCTAGCGGGGCAGACCTCCACCGTATGCTCCACCGTGTCCTCTGGGCGATTTACATCGCGTTATGTACAAAGAGGTATTTTTCGAATATCATGTTTTACTGAACCATATGACAAGAAAGACAAAGGTCATAAAATATAATGATCTCTCGTTGGAATTCGTTTTATTAGATTCCTATACGTAAGATTTGAAATTGCATGTTGCCTCCATACCCACACTACCAAAATCGTACATCTTTCTTTCAAAACACACTCTTCATCATTACAGCCGAAAGACGTCCACCGCTGAACAGAGACCTCCTCCAAGCACCGCCACTTCGACCGGTTCTGTGCATCCGGCATCCGGCACTCTTGTCAGACCATAATCAAATCCATCAACATTAGTTCTTCGTCTAATTGTATCTTCAAATCCAGTACCACCACTTTCATTGGACCACACGAGACAGTAACAGACAACCCGTTTAACTTCAGTACTGGTCGTAAATCACAGAATAGTACCGTCCGATGCCCTTCCTTGCTCGTTACGGTACTACGTGACTTATGGAAATAACGGCTCGTGACAGCTAGTTGACTTACAGCTCTAATTGTGATATGCACTTCTTATTGTGAGAACCATCCGTAAAATTGTTGGCTCATGTTAAATGTAGGTCTTTATTAATTATAAGCATGGTTCATGGCCGATTCCTATAATTTACGGACCGATATTGGTTCAAATTAAGACTTGTATCTTTACCAATAATATAGCAAAGACCAGGGTAGGAGAAAGAAAGAATGTATTGCGCGAATTTCAATTTAAAAAAAAAACGGGTTGCACTCCGGGAGTGCCGATAGAAGTGAAAACTTGAATATTAACGTTGTGCATTTTTGATATTTTGGAATGCGGTCTACTCTCCCTCCGTCTTACGAATTTTCGATCAGGTCACGTGTCCTGACGCGTGCTCCGCCTTACGAATTTTCGATCAAGTCACGTGTCCTGACGCGAGTTTTACATTATTTACCCATCACAAAAAACTCTCCCTCCGTCTTACGAATTTTCGATCAGGTCACGTGTCCTGACGCGAGTTTAACTTTTTTTACCCATCACAAAAAAAGTGCACAACGCCGCTAAAGAAGTTTTCACTTCAAAAATATACATAGGTGTTAAATTTTATTCTGAATAAAAATAACGAGTAATAAGAAATATCAGAATCGATCCAACGCTCAGTTACCTCGATTTTCTACCTTTTGGAGTTAATTTCACAGTCGTTTGTCAATATAATTTTGACATCGATAATAATTATAATATAGCACCAAATAGTGTTTGATGAAATTGATTTGAATGTGCCCTGGCGGCTGAGAGTATGTTGTGCTCACTCTAATGTCTCGCTGATGGTGGCGCATGTGTTGGATCATGGCCGGTTCCTATACTTTGCGGACCGTTATTGGTAAAAATTAAGACTTGTATCTTTAACATTATAATGAAGCAAAGACCTCATTGCTTTGCATGGTAGACCCTCCCATATAAAAGAACAAAAATCCAACCCTGAGGGTGGGAAAATAGGGGTGATTTATTGTTCACTCACAGATTTTAATGCTGAGTTGTGTATTATTACTCTACTCAGTGCCACATATGCCTGCCCTTTGGCAAATAATTAGTAGATTATAGCCACAAAAATTACAAAATAAAAACTTTTAAACAAAAAAATTAAACCGCCGAAAAAACTGAAAAGCAAAAAATAATAAACCTTTTTTATTTAACCTTAATAACTAAGTTCTTAAGTATACCTAAATAATTTTGAATCGGCGCCGTTTAAATTTAAGACAATTTAGTGATCTTTGCTTATTGATTGTTTGGCGCTGACTCAAAATTACTTAGGTATACTTACATTAGTTTAAGAACTTAGTTATTAAGGTTAAATAAAAAAGGTTTATTATTTTTTGCTTTTCAGTTTTTTCGGCGGTTTAATTTTTTTGTTAAAAACATTTTTATTGTTTATATAGAAATCGAGCATTAGTATTGGTAATAGTAGATTTTGTTATGACATGACATATGATAACTGCTTGTTTATGTCAGGATGCACTTCCAGTATCATTATTAGCATCGTAATTATTTTTAGTCTTCTTTATCTTCTCACTGTACATTTTCCTCATCAAAAATCTAGTCACCTGACTACTCTACGTCCCACAATTGACTTCATTACTTTTTACTCTCACGACAAGGGATGTGCTACAACTTTTCATAGTCCCTATTTCGTATGCAAGTGAGCGCATAAACAAATTGGCGCGCACATCTCATTAACGTCACTCATACCGCGGCATCGCCTGCTGTGTTTTTGTCCGCGTTGTCACTAGGTGTAAGCTTTCGCCTCCCGTATTAAATAACTACGTAACATTATATTCGATTACAATAACTGTCACTTAAAGCGGACGGTTGTTACAGTTTGAAAGGTACCTGCATGCTAGTGCTGGGTTTCGTTGATGCATGAGTGAGTTGTTTCTTGCACAAAAGTGATATGTCATGGAAATTTCACATACTTATACGAGGTTTGGAGGAGAAACAAGTAATTTGCATAACCAGCCTATAATATTCCCAGTGCTGGGACACAGGCATCCTCTCTTTTCGAGTGGGCCCAATGCGGGTTGGTAGATGTCACATGTCTTCGAATTTTTGGTTCTAGGACATGCCGGTTTCCTCACAATGTTTTCCTTTACCGTTTTGAGACCAGTAGTTAGTGATGAAATTATTTACACAAAGTAAGGCCACCGACAAACTCGTAAGTCGGGGCGGGTAACACCACCACTACTCGAACAAGTAATTATAAATATAAATAAATATAAATATTCCACAACTATCACACAACGCCATCTAGTCCCAAGCTAAGCAGAGCTTGTGTTATGGGTACTAGACAACTGATAAACATACTTATATATTTCTAAATATATAAATATTATAGATAAATTACACCCAGACACAGAACAAATGATCGTGCTCATTACACAAACATTTGTCCTGGGTGGGAATCGAACCCACGACCTCCGGCATAGCAGTCAGGGTCACTAACCACTAGACCAACAGGCCTGCCAATTAATTCGGTGAAAAGTCTTTAATGTCAAAATCCTATTATCGATATCTTCATGCTATGTTTTTAAAAACTTATTTAAATCAGATCATATTCACATCCAAGGCTTCCGCCGCTTCATTCTCATAAAAACAGAACCTACAGAAAACCAGTTTTACAATAAAAACATTTGCACTAAAACTACTCCAATAAACTTCATTGACGCAAAGGATTCTGCATGTAAAAACGAGCCAAGTAAGGCGTTCATTCAGTTTGTTTGTATCTGCTTTTTATTTTGAATTTTCTTAAGCCACTGATAAAGTACTCACTGTTTCTGTTAAAAGTTCTTTTGTTCGCAGGTATTGTTGTTCTCTTGTTAAATGAACGAAAGAGGAGCCTTATTAAACCTTGCCTTTTTATAACTTTAAAATAAAAGCCACAATCTTTTCACATTCACATCATGTAATCAGCCTCTCAATTTAGAGCTTATCTGAATATGGTCTATCCAATCATTTTACCATTTGTAACTCTCAAAATATCCAGGAGGTACTAAAACAGTATCTAGTCAGATTACATTCTGTCCTAGTCATGATTGCCAGCACCTTTATTACGTAACACACGATCAATCTCAATCTGAATCATTTAAAGGATAATCCATTGATTCATATGTTCGAAAAAAAAATCTGCTCAACAACGCAACGCTATGAATGTTGTTGAACTGCCAAAATGAAAGCCATAGCTAATGATAGTGTGTCACGCAATTACCCCGCACGTCCATGTGTTAGTAAAGAAAGAAAGAAAGAAAGAAAATGCATTTATTTGCGGCAAACATGACGCAGAAAAAAGGACATAAACACACAAAAAAAAAACAAGTAGTAGTGGGGAAATATTCTCAATAATTGAACAAATGAACGAATATGTTCTATGTTACGTGTTTGGTTTCCGCACTTAGTCCTCAGGTGGACCATTGTACGTGGAAATGAACGAATAATCCCAGTCCTATTCGAATGTATTCATAGTATCTTTCAATCCATATGGACACTGTACAGGTACATTTACGTACCAATATTTAGTATGGGTGTCAGTTATTGGCAACGTCAAATCTCACTGGATTGGGAATAAGCAAACGGTTGGGATTTACGTATGAGTATCAATGGGTTCCCTACCTTTCATAGGATAAATGTCATTGTTGATATCGCAGGATGAATATTACTGTTCATAGAATCTATCAACCAACCTAGACTGAACTGTCACTATTGATAGAACTGCCTGTCAACATCCACTAAGCTTCTGTGCTGTACAAAGGATTCTAGAGAATCGAGTATTAGTTGGTAAAGCTAATCACATACACTCCTCGGCTTCTCGATAAATCATTCTAGAGAGTCAAGTATTAGGTAAGATTAATCTGTTTTGCTTAGGTACTGCTGCCGGTCATCATGAAGTTTTAAAAGATTTCCACTACAGATGGAGTGGTATTTTGGACAGGGAATAACATACGCCAATTAATATTATTTTAACTTCATATATTTTATTTTGGAGTTCAGAAAGCCAATTCCCGTAATTAAAAACGTACAAAATCTAGTCGCAATCTCATCTCAGCGACAATCAAATGTCAAAAACTTGTCAAAATGTAGGAAAATTAGAGGTATTTTTGACAGATTGAGACTGAGATCAGACTGTAACGTTCCTTAAATTACGAGAATTGCCCCTCAGATAGGCAGTTGCTCCATGTAAAATACTAGTGTTCAGCTGCATCCAGTTAGACTGGAAGCCGACCCCAACATAGTTGGGAAAAGGCTAGGCAGATATTTTATGATTATCTTTAGTTTGGCAGCAGAAGATAGTAAATATATCCTTATCATCATCTACTTAGCGTTTTCCCAACAATGTTGGGGTCGGCTTCCAGTCTAACCGGATGCAGCTGAATATATAGTTGAGTATTGTACATGAAGTTTACCTTATATATTAAATAATCAGCCTATAATGTTCTCACTGCTGGGATACAGGCCTCCTCTCTGTGAGGGAGTGGGCCATAATCATCATTCATACCACGTGGGTATAGTGCGGGTTGTTGGATTTATAGAGGTATGAGAAACAGGGTGTAAAGTTCACTCCCTCCATAAAAAAGGGAGGATCCTCCAACCAGACGGCTGTTGTGTCTGACGGGCAACTAACCCTAAATATTACTTTATCTTAAATTATATCCTTATATTTAAATAAATTACTATTCCACAATTTTCGTTATTGCACCAACCACTGTTTGTCTCTGCATCAGCCAAAGGTTGACTGGTAGAAAATTCTTATGGCTTAAAGTCTGCCTATGTACATTTGTGTGCTTTAAGTACCTTTTAAATGAAGAAATATACATTCAAGGTTTACCAACATTTATTATTAAAATTCTGATATGTTATAGGCGTAACTGTCGCGGCATCGTTCCACGTCGTATGAAGCTCATAACAAGTTTGTAACTACATTTTACGACAACACCCACCATGCTATCACAATTTTCGCAATCGACTGTAGAACAAAGAAACAAATAGAGTAACTGTCTTCACACGCGACCCCTGAGGGATTAGCAGGAGCGCAGACTAGGAGTATGTAGGGATGGTGGAATAACGATAACGTTATCGGCTTACAGAATTTAATTTTGAGAGGTAATTAATTGGGTATCGGGATATTTTTTTTGAAGCATTCGTGGCCCAGTGGTAACGCCCGCGACTTACGAGTTGGAGGTCATAGGTTCGAACCCGGACAGTCGCTTTACTTTGTGTAAATTATTTCATCACCACTGCTTTCAAAACGGTGAAGGAAAACATCTTGAGGAAACTGACATGTCCTCGAACCAAAAATTCGAAGACATGTGACCATCTATCAACCCGCACTGGGCCCGTGTGGTGGGTTACGACCCACTCCCTCTCACAGAGAGGAGATCTGTGTCCCAGCAGTGGGAACGTTATAGGCTGATTATGTATATTTTTTTTATATCTTAAGTAGGTATTTACAAATATTGTTAAGGATTGCTACTTATTTATTTTTGTACGATAACGAGAATTTGGCCTTCAGGTTTCCTCACGATGTTTTCCTTCGTCGATGTAAGCGTTTTTACTAATTATTGACAAAATTAGTTTATTATATTATTTATATAATGGAAAACTGAATATTAGAATGCAGAATTTTTGCAATCCGAAATAGGTGCAATAAAATTAGATTTTTTGTATGAATTATCAGTTCTTTAGGTCATAGTAAAACTCCCATAGACACTTAATATTAGCGATTAGATTTAACATAGTCTTGCCTATTTATTACAGCTGCATAACTAATTAAAATCCTGCCAATTACTGGCTAAGATCCGATCAAGCCTACAACAAATATTATACTAAGTAATAATGTAATCGGCACGGCAGCCATTTATTATTTCTATGTTCAATCATTATTTGCCCTAGTCCGCAAATACCTATGTACCTAGTAGTTGAGTAATGTCTTGGATCGAACAAATTCTGGACATGACGTGTTGATGGAAATGTTAATATAATACCACGTAGTATCCAGCTTTTTTGTTGCTATCTATCTGTAGTTGGGACATGTACCTATTCTAAACGAATATTATAAACAGAAATATTACCCTTATCACCATGCTTGGCAATCATATTGATAATTTGACATTAGTAGAAGTAGACATGCTAAAGTCCAATACCTTCATAGGTAGACATGCCGAATCTAATCATTACCAATAAATTAATGTGGCTTTTTATTACAACCACCATAGAATACATTAAATTACTATCAGTGGATTTGTAAGTTTACAAAATATTTGATTTAAATGAGTGTCCGTGGAGGTTTTGGCCCGTTGTTCTCCATAGGAAGCTACTGTTCAACCGTGAACATACTATAGTTGCACGCGCCAACAATAGCATCACAGCGTCAGCGACACACATACGGTCCACGCGCCGGCAACACCAGCACACCGTCAGCACTAAGATGTGGCCTACTGAGATCTTCGCTTCATCGGCTCGATACACACACGACACACATGTAAATAGCCATCAATGTGTATTTACCACAAAAATTGTATATAATTAAGTTCATTATTGTAATAAAGTTAGTCATCAAGCTGGAGTCGAGTGTGATTTATCTCCTTACTTCCTCTTACTGTGGCCAAGACACCTTTAGCCATCATCGGTCCTATGAGTCTGTGGGATCGGCAGTAAGAAAACCATTTCCTGTGTACATTGCACGACGTACACAAAACCCTCTTCCTACCCAAATTCCGTCTGTCACCGTAGGTCTCCTTGTGACAGACTTCCCTCTCGTACAACCAACGTAACCTACGTTTGGTGTGGTTTGTATATGGTAGGCTAGGGCTAGGATAACTGGGGTGCTAGTTAGTTACTGTAGGGCTAGGTTTGGCGTCAGTTGGGCTCTAAGTATTGATCCAGGTTCAATTATCTCAAACGTAGTCACATCGTACACACTTGGAATACCGGCCGTACTAAGCTGTAAGTCCCGGTGTGTACAGCTACTACGCTTTGAAATGGGCAACTCGCTTCATCTTTTTGACTGACCGACCCCTTGACAGTTCAAAAGTGCCTCTAAATTGGTTTATTTGAAATAAATGCTTTGAGTTTGAGTTTACTGAAGCAAGAATTTCCACACACCTTGGTCATATCCAGTATTTCTATAATCCTTGAGTAACACAATATGGTAGCTATAGTACTTGGCAACTATACTCGTGTCAAAGTTCTTGTACAGTTGGTACCTACACTGTGGTCAGTAATTGCAACTGCGAGCAACTATGTACACTTGATATCCTATTAAATGTTGTTTTTAAGCTTTATCGTCGTATATATTGCGCCGTTAAATTGAACGTTATGTCTTGACAAGTGTCTCGCTTGTATGCTTAGCTGGTATGAAGACAGAGTGCTGATGTTATGGCTATTGATGAGTTCCATGGCATAGTCACAGGCAGGGGGTAGATGGGGGGACTATGGAACGCCTCCTGCTACAATCCTTACATACTCCTTTTTCTTCGTTTACGTTCTTACATCTATTAATACACGCACGCCGATAAAGCAACATCACCAATAAAGTCACTGTAAGTCCTTCTAGGGCGTGCTCTCCCTAAAATTAATTAAAAATAATAGGTCACGTACGTCCTCTATTTAGAATTGTAGAAGCTCTCGTTTAGATTTTTTTTGGTTCAAATTATATTTTTCTAGATAATTATGTTCAACCAGCTGACCCGACAGACGTTGTCCTGTCAAAATTTCAATATGGTCTTGAGTTCCTACAAAAATCGCATAGAAAATACACTTTCAATTTTTCCCGAATTTTCCAATTTTCCGGGCAACTTTTCTCATTTTTTTTTTTGTATAAAGTCCAATTTGGACCACTGCGCACATTTTAAAACAAAAATTACTCAAGCATTTACCAGCGTATTGCACTGACTACTAAAAGAAGAGTTCCTCGTCATTATATCATCTTCCTGCACTAGTCCCATGTTACTTAAAATTGTTTATTTATCATGATTCGTTTCATAATAAGTAGTAGTGCATCGTATTATTAGCTAGGTAATATATTTTATTTATTGCATAGCGATTTATCCAATTATCGTTATTGTTGAGTGCATAATTGCAAATGAATAACGGATGCACAGCAATTAATTTATACAACAATGTAGTTAATTCGTAATTGAACCTTAAAAACGCTTTACAAAGCAGTTTAAAGAGAATTAAATAATTTAAAGCCTTGCTGAAAAAGGAAAAATTTCATTACAGGACAAATAAAATGAACATACGGGACTGATTGAGTAAATAGAAGATGCATTCGTATTTAAATGCACCTTTTATACTTCATATCTATAAGAATAATAGCAGCGCCCCGCGTTTTCATCCGCATAAGTGTCGATCCCGTAAGAATATCGGGATAAAAAGTATCTTATGTGTTAATCCTGGTTATAAACTATCCGTGTACCAAATTTCATCCAAATCCGCATTAGTAGTTTTTGCGTGAAAGAGTAACAAACATCCATCCATCCTTACAAAATTTCGCGTTTATAATATTAGTAGAATAGTAGGATACTTTTGTCTGACAAGTATCAAATAAGGCAAGTTAACAAACCCTTTGTCCTCTCAAAAGCAGACGACATGACCGCGTAAGCTGCACTAAACGGACTGTCGACAACTTAGTAGTACTCAGCCAGTCAAAGGCGTTCCAGAAATTGTACTGATTGCCAATAGTCCGCAGTACTGCGCCCGCGTCCTTTATCTCATAGGTCTTATCACTTATCAACGTCCGCAGTATAAAAGTCGCAATGTCTTGTATGTCGCACAATAAATGCCCGTCGTGAAATCCAGTTACGAGGAGCGAGCCTCGACAATTGATAGAGAAACTGTGTGCACCGATGAAATTTAAAAAGTCATTTATTTCGAAATGCTTTTTCTCGGGACGCCCGCGGCTCGAGCGATATCAATTTTATTTTCCGTTGTGGCTTCTACCGCGTAAGGACAGCGGTGCAGAGACAACTCCAAATGTGACCTGCGGCCTTACAGCGAGTACACAAAGTGAAGGATTGTGTTTTACCAGTTAGTCGTTATTTTTATATTGACAACAATGAATGTCGGGTAAACTTATCTGGACACGTTCTATGTCACCTTTTTGTTTTCTTGGAAAAATGTGCTGTTATGGCAGGATGTTGAGTTTTTGTCTTATTAGGTAGTTCTAGCTACTTACCTAATGGTAGCAGTGGATAAGTAAAAATATCGCGGCGGGATTTTATCGCGCAATGGATTTTCAACTCTCGGTGTTGAGCCGAGCATTGAGAATCCAACACCGCGCATCCTAGCGCGTCAAAAAAACACACTGTTGGATTTTCAACTCTCGGCGCTATGCAGAACGTTGAAAATCCAGTGCGCGAAAAAAAAACTCCGCGTCAAAAACGCGCCCGTGCGTACCTGGTCTAAATCAACTGAGTTAGTAACTTCTATTGTCAACAAATTTTTTTGACCCACTGCCAAAATAAGAACAGTTGTAAAAACAATCATTAACTGATTCTATAATACCTACCTAATGCAGTCGTCATCATCTACCTTTTCCCTATGTTGAGGTCGGCTTCCAGTCTAACCGGATGCAGCTGAATACCAGTATTTTACATGGAGCGACTGCCTATCTCACCAACCACTACCACCGTTACTGGCCAGTGGTTGGTGGTGTGTGGCAGTGGTAGCGGCTGGGTTACCTAATTCAGTCATTATTCATAATTACATGTGTCAGTATAGTGCAGTAAACATATTTGCAGATACAATGTAATTAAAAATATTCAAATTACTCCGCGAGTAAAAACAATAATAACTCTATGGAAATTAATGTAACGTTAACTTATTTTAATTACAATTGTTGACATTATAAAACAAATATTACTGTATTAATAACGCTCTCATTTCACATAAAATAATTTAATAGTTATGTTCACAATTTATTATTTTAAATCGAAATTACCTTGCGTTTTTCCAATCTATGTAGAGTCCTGGGAAGCCTGTGCCATTGTCAACCACATCTTCATTTGCGTAAGATAGTTGTCAAACATAAGCCTATCATCACCGGCCTGGTATTTTCCCAACTGTGTCGGGGGGTATTCCTATCAATAAAATTAAGGGTTGTTTCACGTCCAGTTGACGCACGCGTACCTATACGTCAAAAATGGCGCTAACTATCATCAAACCAAAAACAGCATTGTTTCAAATTACATTTACAAAATTATGGCCCTGACGTACGTCAAATAATAACGATTACGTAATCGAAACAACCGGCACTAAGAGACCGACTCTTTTTATCTAAACAATGTCAACGAATAACATTGAACAACAAAATTACATTTTAAAAACAGAAGGCAAGCGGCCGAGCCCAGCTAATCCAAAAGTCGATTTAAGGTATAGCGACCATAGACTATTTTTATTTTTATCCATTTTCTTCGTTGTCCGTGGATCACCGGACATCCGGCTGCACGGTCAATGTAATTAAGCTTTGATCGCATAACGACACATTTTCTGGACGTTGTTCGTCCACAATTATGAAATACCAACAATGTCTTTCTTTTTCAAAGTAATATTTTATCAAATTTATTGAGACGCAATGCGAGACAGTTTTATTTTTGGACGACGGTTGGGTTTATTTTTAGAATGGAGAAAAGGTGAGTTTTTCCAACGTATATGTCAAGATCCGCTTATTTTTTTGCACTGACTATATAAAAGGGAAACTTTACCTCCTACGGGGTCTTTGAGTAACATACTAACAGTAGGAATGGCTTTCATTTTGATAGTTCACCAACATTCATTGAGTTATTTACATTGTTGAGCAGATACATTTTTTGTAAATATAAAACAATGATTAGCAATAATGGTGTGTTACGCAATAAAAATGCTGGTGTAAGTGTAGTAAGAACATTCAGAGTAACATTCAATATTTCAGCAGTTCGAGGCATTTTTCTTCACCTTAGACTCGAGAGAGCCATCGTCACTCCATGAATATATTATCTCTAGCTATTGCTCGAGAATTTGGCTGCGTGTATTTTGTATTTCATATGACACGTAGGCTACTTTCATATCCAAGATGAAAGTAGCCTACATGCCCTTCTCCAGATCCCAGGCTACCTAACTGTCCAATTTCATCACGATCGGTTCATTGATACAGGTGTGAAAGAGTAACAGACAAGCAGACTCACATACTACGCGTACTTTCACATTTGTAATATTAATATGGAAGGTTTGTTTGGTTTGGTCCGTACGGATCAAACCAACCAAACCTCTAGAAAGCCAATGCACTTCCTAATTAGCATATATTTGCTAGCAAGACATTTTCCGAGAAAACACTAGACGAACAAGATCTTAACCTAACAAGTAACTACTTCAAAAGCTAGTAACGTAGGTCGTCCATTACAAATACTAAGAGGTATTAAGAATCTCATGAAGCACTAACATGTAGTATTCAAAGATTCTTGGAAATAGTCTGCTGGCTAAATAACGTATGGCCTTCAATCGACTCTCACAACTGGTGAGGAATGATAAGAAGCATTTGCAGTTAGTTACTAGGTTTTATTTTGGAAGCCTAAACTGGCAAATAACTCAGTATGTTTTAATTAATTTTTGAATAATTTTTTTTTTTTTGGTGAAACCGCGTCAAACTCTTTTATGTAGGTAGTATGGAAGAACCAAGGGTACATTTTGTCTAAACTAACATTATTATATAGAGAAAAGATTAGATGTTTATATTTTTGTTTGTTACGCTTTCACGCTAAACGGCTGAACGGATTTGGATGAAATTTGGCACGTGGTTGGTCGGCACGTCTTTTTATCCCGATATTCCCACGGAATCGAGAATTATAAGGGTGAAACCGCGGGGCGCAGCTAGTTTTAGATATATACTAGTTACAGATATTATGGTTTTGATGTCGAAGTTAATTATTTAAAGACCAACGTTCAAAACCCAAGTAATGCGGATTTTACTACTGCATAGTCCGTTTTTGCTCACTGGACTGCGGGTTCAATTTAGTAATGGCTACTAATAAATTGTTAGTTTCTATACTAGATGTTTCTAAATAATGATTTATGTGCTGCAGAAGCATCGATGCAGGAATTACTAGCATAGTCACTATTATTTAAATTGAATGACTAACCCAACCATCCACAACGGTAAGTAATACAGCTGCTACATCCTACTTACTGAGGTATAACAGTTGTATGTGAAAGTTTGGACGTTTATACTCGATCATGGTTTAACAGCTGAACGAGTTTGAATGAAATTTGGCATACGTACAGACTAAGAGTTTGATTAATAGGTACATATGTATAGCACGCTTTATGTGCGAGTTAATGAAGTTCCTATTACAGTGCAAGTAAAAGCGTGGGCAGCTGCTAGTTTGGCAAAAACGGCACTTCAAATTTCTATAATAAATTCCAGTACTTCTATAAATATAATAAATTAAAGTCACTTTTTATGTCTGAGAAGAACAACACTCAGATTTCACTATCATTTAGAGAATTGAATACGGAAAGTTCATGTGTAGGTATAAGGAAGGTATAATATTTTAAAAATATTTAACTGACATTTATAAAAAAAAATCTCGATGTTTGGTCAAGTTGAAAACTCGTGCGAAACAGGGGCGAATCGCTAGTTACAAGACACTAAAATAGCCAAATATTCCCGAATAAAATGTCCTGTCGACTAACTCATTTAAATTCGACGAGTTCCATTTAGGTCTTTGTTCCTACATCTGATCCGATGTAAGATCAAGTCAAGGTGAACTTGTTTACTTCGTCTCCAATCTAACTGTCCCCGGTTTTGACTTTTAAAACTATGGTAATGTCACCAAGCCGTCCATCAAACGGACCAAGTGCTGATTTCGCTCCCTTTAAATAATCTCTCATGTATTTTATGCTAGTTATTCTGAGATCTTGTTGCTGGGATTTGTCTCTCTGTTGTTATTTGAGAATCAACATCTGCTGTGTCAAGTTTGGGTAAATATGAAATAGATTTTTAGGTTGGTGTTAAGAATTAATTTTGTATAGAGTGTTTTTTTTTATATTATAAAGCTAGAGTATAAAAAAGCGCTAAGAACCTTTTATATTTTTGAAAACAATCTTAGCTTTTAGAAAAAACGATAACCCTATCTCTTTTTTCTTCGAGCCCAGCACGAAACTAAATTTGTTTATAAACGGATCACTACAAGCGGTAAAACCTCAAAACGCTGTATATTAAAAGATTACGCAGACTCTCAATAGAATGAAAATATTTTCATGCCGAGTCCCGGCGCCACCTTGTTTACTGAGATAACCTCATCTACAATACGGTATCATTTTCAAGAAACAATTTCCTTTGAGTCATGCTCAAACAAAAATTAATTTATATCGTTCCCGCTCAAAATGAAATCATCACGAGCCCTAAAAGCGTTGAGAGGCTCAACTGGTATGACATATTACCGAAATTTACGTAATACTAACACCATTCGAGCCCAAGGCGTCTATTACGAGATATGAAAAGTAAAACGTTTATAATACGAGCAGGAATGAAGTATGGGCGGTGGAGTTAGAAAAAGAAAAGATAAGAAAATAATGCGCCCTCATATATCATCACAATCGCCAGAATTCTCGACTTGGTCCGGGGATGGCCGGCCAACCCTCCTCACGCGGGAGGATCTCCCGAAATATTTAACTAAGCAAATCGTGTTGCTACGGTGCCTAACCTCTTGTTATAATACCCTATTTTAATACGGCTTAATGCCGTATTAGGGATTTATAATGACCGGCGCCCGTGATACAATTGCGTGTAGGTATCAGCTTAGTGATTTTAATTTTTTATCGCAAGCTTGCAAAAATATTTCGTTTATCATTTTCCTATTTCCGACGCTGCTGCTACAAACTATCATTAGGTTCCCTATATCGCATATAACATATATATAGCACATATAACGTCCGCAATTTCTAACAAAATCATTAGCACATGGTGTAAACCGACGCATTTGTGTAATCGGTTCAAAAAGCCGTCATGGACTACCTAAATTAACTCGCCACCGAATCTTGGCGTCAAAAACACGAGTTGGTTAACGAGTTCTACCAAATGTTTGGACCATTTCATTTGCGTGCGCATACTACAAACTATACAAATTATTTCTGAGAAGTATTCCGTCACGCATACTTGGGATTTGTTCGACCCGAAACCCGGTACCTTCAGGCATCATTCATTCAGGAATTGACTGGACAACCCAATTCTAGTTAATGGCGAAAGGGTTGTCAATTATATTTCGAGTACGGTGCGTACGGAAAGCCGCAAATAACGGTTCTAGAGTACGAGTTCCAAACTCTAATGCGTTATTGCTTTACTTCTAAAGTCGTCTTTAGACATGAAATATGTACGTTTAACAACACAAGAAACTCAAATATGCTTAAATACTTGTTATAAATTACAACAAGAGCACCACTAATACTTTTGCAACAATATATTTCTACACCAAGTTAAATGTCGGCGAAACCCATCCAGGTTGCTTAGAAAATGGTGCTCATAACAAGCGCTAACAAATTACGTGACCTTCAGAGCCTAAAACGGGTTGCGAAAACCCTGTCATTTTCGCAGCAAAGCCACGATGAGTGGCGGAAAATTATTAAGAAATAATACGTAGCTAAAGAGGCCAGTAAGTGAAATTACATAGACTCATGACAGCGCGATTTCAGAATAGGGGTAGATAAATAACGCAATTAGTAAGGTGATTGATAGTTCCACCAGGAACCAAACTTGGGATAGTTATCTAATACCTTTTTTGTTATAGATAGGTGCGATCCCTTTTCGGTATATTGCCGTGGGGTGTTCACATCGTCATCGTGATTCCACTGTATATTGGAGGAATATTAGCGATTTTATATGCGCATTCTAAAAGCATTAGGACAATGCTGATGTGTTTTTGTGAGAGGTGCTTACTGAAATAGATATCTGTATTAATATATACTTTTATATCTAGAGCTATACGTAATCGGTCTGAGTATAAAATGTATAGAAATTATAATAAGCAACGCACTCATTGGTGTAAAATTGTGTGGTTGTAATATCATACTTTCTCTTGTCCAATAATATTATAATGGTACCACCAATCCACTTGCCATACGTGGTTATTATACCTAATTACAATAATAACTAGGTTTATATCTGGTAACATTCATTGCATCTCCCTTTAGTCGAAACAATAATTTACGAAATTAAAAATTACTACTAAAAATTTATAAAAATTATAGTAAAAATTTAATAAAAACGCAAATGTAGAGTGAATGTAACGCAGTGCGGTGTCGTGAGACTCCCATTCATTGCGGTCAATTTGGCGTAATGTAATCAATTGCTGAACCAATAAAATAAATCAGAGGAGACAGTTTTAATTGATACCGCTCAGTATTAACTGCAAACCATAGATGTACTAGCTGAAACTAAAAATCTGCTAAATGCAGGTGTCTAATAAAAATATTCTCATATGTTTTTGTAACACTTGTATAGATTTTGGTTTCTAAATCAACTTGAGAATAATTAAAAACTTACAGTACTTTTCCAGTTTGTAAGAGGTAGATCTAAAGTCGATTATGACTATTAGCTGGATACATATTTTATTTACACTACATGATATCTGAAAAAACTTCAAACCCAAAAAAACACATGAAGACCAATTCCCGTAATTAAAAACGTTCAAAATCTAGTCGCAAACTCATCTCAGCGACAATCAATGTCAAAAACTTGTCAAAAATGTAGTGAAATTAGAGGTATTTTTGACAGATCGTGACTGAGGTCAAACTGTGAACGCTCTTTAACGTGAATTGCCCCTCCGGTATAAAGGTAAAAACAAGGTAACCGGACACTTCTAAAAATCATCCCACCATAAATACGCAATGTAGCCCAAATTGATTCAGTTCCAAATGAGTAAATAGATAATAAATTAATTATTACATTGTATAGACCACAAATTGAAACGTGACCGCCATGAATAGTTAAGTGATATGTCATTTGTACTGAATAAAATTGATATTACTGATAGAACATTTTGCATCACCTTTATTTGTTTTGGCAAATTAAAATATCAACTATTTATTGTGTAAACGGTTGTGGGTAAATAAAATTGTACGTCAATGTTAATTCATTTGCATTTTTAATACCTATGCTATGTAGTTTTAAAACGAAACCGGATGGCATTAAAATAGAATTCAGATGCGGTTTCATGAAAACCTTATCATGGTGACCGTATTTTTGTTTTTTGTACTCACATAGGTAAATAGAGTAATCAGTTGGAGTCCCTTTGTAAAACAACAAATAGGCGCGCATATACCTACGCAGACAAACTACAGAGCAAAGTTTGCTAACAATCAGAGCACTGGTACAATAAAATAGCACTACCCTTTGAGTCCAGCAATGATTGAGTGGGGCTCGCGGCCTGTTTATTTACATATCGACTCAATTAACGAATACACCGGAGCTCATTATCCATTCAAATCGCAATCGCAGCTTTCCCACGTTAGCCGATTTTCCAGCGAAAACTCAATGAAAACTTCATAACAGTGTTGACTTTACGCTCGGAAACGGATCGCGTAATGGCCTTTGTCGTGCACAAAAAGCGACTGATCCGGCCCAGGTCCGCTTTGTATAGCCCGCTTGCTTTAGTCAGTTGACAACATAATTATCGACTGTTGTGCAGCGTCGAAATGGGCCGGTCAACGCACCGGCGACGTCGAAATAGACGATGCTACGCCGCTGTTGCGACCGCGCTCTAAGCCTTTAAGGGCTTCCTTGTTTTTTACAAGAAGTCCTGTGCATAAAGCAATAAAGTCCAAATTACATTGTTGTAAATTCAGCCAGGAGGCAAAAGATAAGTATTGTGGGTAGTTGACGTTTAGTCTAATTTTATTAGGTGGCTTAGGTGCATACCAGTGTATGTCTACTTACAGTAGTTACGCTTACATTGAAAGCAGTAAATCTAATCGACTGTCTATTAATGAACCACTGTGAGAATGGATGGTGCAACTATCCATCTTCAATGTTTCATTATGTCTGTTTAAATCTATGGCCATTTTGTAGGCGAATGTTGTTTTAATAATATAATAAAGTTAATCTAAAAGTGATACAAGTCGTGAAAAGCAAGAGAAGCAACAATTTTATGCGGCGAACATCTCAGTAACTCATAAAAAAGTCGTTTTCAGAACCTCGGCTAGAGATGCACTTTAATGTGGCTCGGGGCATCGCTGCAGAATGTGACTAAATGAGTTCAACTTCGTTCCCTAGATGGCGTTGTACACAATCTTTCATTTCAAAGGGAGGCAGAAGTCAGCGTTTAAAGTGATGCGCCAATAGAGGTCGTCTTAATATTTGTTTTGTAACTTAATATTTGTAGTTTAAATTGCTGATTACACTAATGCTTGGGTCTTTATTACGTATACAAATACATAAAAATTAAAAATATAACCTAATATGCCTATATGTAGAGACAATGTTTAAATAACGATCAGTAAAACTTAAAAGTTACAACAGAGGGGCAATTCCCGTAATTTTAAGAACGTTCACAGTGTGATCTCAATATCAATCTGTCAAAAATTTCTCTAATTTCCCTACATTTTGACATTTGTTTGTCGCCGAAATGAGACTGCGACTAGATTTTTAAATTACGAGAATTATTTATTATTAATTATTACGTAAAGCGAATAAATAAAACACACTTATACACTAATATAATTATGTTTGAAAAGGTTATACAGGGCACACTGAAAATTCTATTGCTCACACTTTAATCCGTTCCGGCTTGGTTAGTCCCAAAGAGAAAAGTCCCTTTTGGAAAACCACACCTAATAAACAAGTACATTTATATTTGACATGAAAGTGGAGAAATTAGAAAGAGCATGCTTTAATCGTGGGTTAACTTTAAATATGTTAACACGTCTTCGAATACCCCAAAACAATTAAGATAGAGGTAATTATTTATCTAAAATGACACGTGCTGTCTCAATAAATTCACAAGGGGCATGTTAAGAAAATAAACTTTGGGAAAGTTTATTTTCTTAACATGCCCCTTGCTAATTTAAAGTCTGGAACAGTTTACAAATAAGACAGTGTTTGATTGTAATTAACCCGTGAAATAAAAATAACTGAATGATGATCTGGGAGTACTAATTCAAACTAAATGTTAATGATGACATGTGCATCCCATAAGTCAGTGGAAGGTTAAGAAAATAACATTTATGAGAGGTAGGTATGATGTATAATGATTAATGAGTGAATAGTTAATGAAAAATTAATAGCTTTGAATTTATTATGAAACCAACATATTTTCCTGCACTTGTTCTTTTTTCTATCATTACTATTGGATATTTTCATCGTAGTAGAAGTAGAGAGAGATAGGGATAGGGCCATAATTCTAATTGTATCCTCATTTATAATAATAATGATTATTAAACCTAATACCTTTTATATGTAATGAAGCATATTTTTAGATCGCGAAAGAACATAAATTAGGTAAAATTAAAATGTCCACACATTTTCGGATGGCCGCAGGAAAATCAAGATGGTCATAAAGTTGAACTAAGATGTTAAGAATGACATTTAGTTATGTTTTAGAGATAGGTTAAGGAAATGTTTAAAAAAGTATAAAACTAAAGAGAATCTGATATCGCTGGTGGCATTTGCTGATTTTTTTATTTTTTTTATTCATAAAACTCTTTATTAGATTTATTATTAAATTTATTTCACTACCTACATACATGGGCACTTATGAAACGCCAGAAACTAGATACACGGTTCCAATTGGTCTATTTTAGCAAAACAACAAAAGAAAATTAAGAACTAATAATTCAACCAATATTATGTAGGATGACACGTGCATCCCATATGTTGCAGGCAGGTTATTTTTTATTACAGTTGCGACACAAATAGATGCCGGTTACTTTGTTTCATTTTCCAAAAAGGTATGTCACTCATCAACTTGGGACAGATACTCTACGACGCTTCGGCCCTGATGACTGTACCGGGTACGGTCGACAAAAAAGGAATAGATGCTAGGGATATCGAATGTCTTACCGAATTTGATGATGGTAAAATGTTTAAGGATTATTTAGAATTGTAAAGTGTGACTTTTCCAATGCCATAAATCTTTCACCGAGGAATAATTTAGAAATTTTTACAGTTTTTCCATACAAGAACAAAGGAACGTGACGTGACGTTGGAAAAATTAGCCCTATGTAATCAAACTCAAACGGAAAATTAGTAGAATTTTCCTTTAAAAAATAAACAATCTGATTCCTTTTTATGGTTCCTGGGATTCTGGTTTACCCATCAAGCGGATTAGCAAATTTAACAAACAAAGCAGAATTCTCGAATTTAAAACTCGAACCGGGAAAAATATGAACAATGTTTTTGAGTACATAAACTCACATACCCACTTATATTTCGATTTTGAATGAGGCTACAAAATTATAGAACGCCATGTGTCACGAAACGACAACATACATATTGGTTTTTTCTACTCACTTTTTCACTTAGTTTTAGCTATTTTAATACCATAAAACAAATAAATAACAACCTAGCTCTATAATTAGTCATGGATTGTTAATTATTAGTAATAATATACCTCGGAATTCCACTATTATAATAATTT
Source organism: Apamea epomidion (assembly GCA_947507525.1). Taxonomy (NCBI): domain Eukaryota; kingdom Metazoa; phylum Arthropoda; class Insecta; order Lepidoptera; family Noctuidae; genus Apamea; species Apamea epomidion. Next base: position 7,787,118 of record OX382234.1, read on the forward strand.
ATATTAATTTCCAAGTTAATAAATATATGTATTATAATATATATTCATAAACACGTGTCGATGTTGCTATCGGTACATTCACGACATGTGTCAATCTCCCGAGGATCGATTATAATTAGACAAGCGGGTGGACATGTTCTACATTATTTCTGTCGTCGGGTACACGCTAGTTACATACTACCCGCTTTCATTATATAGCGATAATGTTTATTAATTAGTAAACAAACATGTTAACTATTAATACCGTATTAGAAGGGATATCGAATTACCGAAACAAAAATTAAGTAATTTATTTAAAATCAACGTTTTGACAAGTATTGAGGTACAAAAATAAATAATATTATAATTAATTTAGAAAAATTAAATAAAACTTTTAAATATTTGAAAAAATATACATAAACATTCGAATTGAGTAGTTTCTCCTTTTTTAAAGTCGATTAAAAATAATAAACACATAATAATTTATAAATGAATATTTGAATGTTACTAGCTAGTGAGAAATTTATATACATGCTTAGGGCAGTCGCCCAAACTTTACGTTGTCCTTTGACACTCACATCCTCCTAATTCTATTTCTACTATATAATATAATATTATAATCCTATTAATATTATAAACGCGAAAGTTGGTGATGATGATGCTTGATGGATGAATGGATGGATGGTTGTTACTCTTTCATGTAAAACTACTGAACGGATTTGGATGAAAGGAGGTCAGCAAAAGCCCATACAGCTTTGCCCAAACATGTACCTCGAGGTACACGTGCACCAAATCGTAGAGAATAAATAGAGGAATTCGAAAATAATTGTGTTTTTATCCATAAATAATTTAAAAATACTTAATATAATTATTTAAAGTTTTAATAACCTGTAACACAATTAAATCATGTGGCAATTTTGCATGTACGGGTTGACATTAGGAGTATAATGTGTTCTGTGGACATTATTTCGTGGCTAAATGTCATTCACATGTCATTCCGTTCGTTTTTTGCGTTTCGGGGTACTCGTCTGTTGTTCGTTTGTGCTGTGTATTTTGTTTAATAACTTGGCAATTCTTTCTGGTATTCCGTTTGTCACCTCACGATTTGGTTCTTGACGATACTATAAAAATATTTGAAGTGAAACAAAAACAACATCAGCTGCAGCTGACAGCAGACAACTGTCAACTTGACAGGTTTTTTTTTTAATAGGTAATGTAATGGACCAAGGTAGTATAATTGTGCCCAAAATGGCGAGCTTTATATTACGTTAAAAGTTATTCTATTCTCGACCCCGGGTAACCATAAGAAAAATATATAAATGCAATATTATTCAGTGTAATCTATGCCACTAAGTGTACCTCGGTACTTCGTTTGGGCACATTTTGGTGATATCCTTTGGCAAATAGATAGCTTGTAATCAGGATTAACACATAGGATACTTTTTATCCCGATATTCCCACAGGATCTAAACTTTTGCGGGTGAAAGCACGAGACGCTAATAGTCATTTTATAAAAAAACAAGTTTTTAGTTTTAATTAAACTTTTTACTTCTCCAACATAAGCAATTGTTATTTGTTTCTTACTAAAAGAAAAATAGAAATAATCCTTCAGTAATCCAATTAAGCGTAAAAGAGACCAAACGAAATAAATGCAATACCATTAACAATTTTCAACTCTAACTCAACCTCTTTTATTTTTTTGTTTTCGCGAAAAAATAAACTTTTAAGTGTGCCGAAGTATCGTCGTAATTTTCAACTAATTTCCACAGTTATTCCTATAATTTAATTATCGTTTGAAATAAGAAAGTTTCTTTAGGCGAAGAATCTTTAGCGCTTAAGTAAATGAGCATCACTGAACCCCTTTTGTTTCACACGGTTCGACCGCTTTTGCAATTATTACAAAGTTCTTAAAAATACAGTTTGAGAAATCCTTTTAGGTTGCCTTTTAAAGTGAGTGAACGATTTTTTGCAGTCCTCTTTACCTAAAAAAACGGCAAATTAATTTAATTGTGCACACATAATGAAGGGTTCCGTAGTTGGGATGAATTTAACCTAAGAACAAACTTAACATTGTAGTTGAAAACATGTTCTCCAATTCGTTCCAACTGCAAATGTAAGTTTGTACGCACAAAATTGAGAGATTTACCATTTTGTTTTAAGACCATTGAATTGTTATAGGTTTTCCTTTAATCTATAAATATAGGCTTGTTAGTATCGGAGATAACGTGGGAAAGAATGGTCAATTTTCATATATTTTCTTAAATATCTTAAAATATATTTATTTTAAAACTATAAAAAACATATAGGTATTTAAGAACGTCACAGTGAGCCCTTTGATTTGATATATCACACGGTACAGTTTCCTAAACCTTTTTTTTATTTTCTGAAATTCCTCCCAAAATTAACTTTTATATGTATATAATATACATATATATATAATTACACGTCCGTGTTTGAGTTACAAAAAATCATATGTGTACCAAACTTCAACTTAATCGGTCCATAGATTCAGAGCAAAGTCACTGTGACAGACGGATAAACAGACACACGAGTGATCCTAGAAGGGTTCCGTTTTTTCATTCAAACGTACGAAACCCTAAAAACAGTTAAATATCGATCTCTCTATCCAATGATTTGCTTATACATATTACAGAAGCCAGCACATCAAGGTACCTGAAAATCTCAAATTTTCCCAATCCACCTTGAACCTAATGCATTAGCGATAAAGTTGAAATTCTATTAAAGAAATTTGACAGATTGTAGTAGCTGATGTGCTGGCGGCTGTACATATCCAGTGACTTTACTACTTCAAACTCATTTACTTACCAGTAGTTCAAACGGTCTACATCCTATCGTAGAACTACTAAACACGGCTTCCTTTAAGTTTTCCAGTCAGGTGTTTAATTAATGAGTCCTTTCAAATAGTGTCCGTACATTAATTAGTTATTTTTATGTACCTAGAACTAGTTCGTAATTCAAGGAGCAGTTGTTAGCGACAACGCACGTGACTCTAAGAAAATTATGAGAGACCATTCCGAACACTTGTTTTTACTAAGGATAGTTTTTGGTAGGAAGGTGTTTTGCACGAAAATTGAAACTACAAAACCAAATAAATATAGAGGAGTTTTAAAACTAATCTATCTAAATATCTATGTCTATCCTACTAATATTATAAATGCGAAAGTTCGCGAGGATGGATGGATGGATGTTTGTTACTCTTTCACGCAAAAACTACTAAACGGATTTGGATGAAATTTGGCACACAGATAGCTTATAACCAGGATTAACACATAGGATAATTTTTATTAGGAACTTATGCGAGTGAAACCGCGGAACGCTACTAGTACTAATAATAAAGCTGAATTTTTTTTTTTGCTTTTTTGTTTGTTTGAACGCGCTAATCTCTGAGACGACCAGTCGGATTTGAATTTTTTTTGCATATGATAACCCAATTCTTGAGGTAGGCCATAGGCTATTTAATATCAAGGGTCCCACCCTTAGGAACCGATCAAGAAGAAAAAAGTCTGAAAGAACGCTAAGTGAAAATGAAATAAAAGTGGCGGACGATGCGATGCGATGCGACGCAGTGGGTTGGGGGAGCGAGAAATTTTGCGTGGACAAAGTCGGGGCAGAAGCTAGCAATAATAATTATCATGATTCACAGACTAGTCTAAGTCCGAGATCTATAAACATTTCTTAGCTCGTATTTTGACGTAGACATGTTCCCGTCTCTATCTTGCGCTTGTAGTTTGATAGTTGTGCGACAGCGACAGGAATAACGTAAACCTTACTATATTGTAGGATGATTCAATAGTTCTACTAATACATATTATAAATGCGAAAGTTTGTAAGAATGGATGGATGGATGGATGTTTGTTACCCTTTCACGCAAAAACTACTGAACGGATTTGGATGGGCATACAGATGGTTTTTAGCCAGGGTTAACATATAGGATACTTTTTATCCCGATATTTCCACGGCATCGAAACTTATGCGTGTGAAACCGCGGAGCGCAGCTAGTAGATACATTAATTAATGGCCGCTGGTCTTTAAACCCTGTTAATACTTCATGTTGGTTCCAGTCCTAATGGAGAATAATATATTATTCCGTTAATCTCTCAATTCAGAGCTCAAATCGCAATGTAAATTGGACCCATCATTTCTAGTACATCTCCGCGCTCAACCATTTAAATCCGAAAGAGTATAATTGAATCTTTCAATTAAAAATATTAAAACAGTCGGATGATGAAATGGAATTAAAATCGTCACTCTGTCTCACTCCAGCGCCGATATTGTCAACAAAGTTCCCTTGGCCTTCTCTCTAATTTTAATTGAAAATTCAATCATTTATTCATCTGATCGGCGTCGTTAAGGTTCTTTAATGGCTTGCGTGCCTTTTTTACTTCATTTTTACTCGGTATTGTAATGGCTAGCTAATTTGCTTTATCAAGGATCGAAGGTTGTAGGTATTATAGGTTTCAGTGACTATTGTCGATTGAGGCACCTTTTACAGGTAACAAAAGATAAGTTACCTTTGAAAGACAAAGCGGGGTATTGATAAAGTATTTTGCCTTGTTATAGAAATCTGCACTTTGTAGTTTATTGATAGTTAGGATTTTCTTTGGAACTGAGAGCGCTATTATGCTGCCTACAATAGTCTTCTAGTTAGACTAGCTTATTAATTTTAGTTGAGTAGTAAGTGGGTATTATCAACTCATACTTAATTAATAAAGCAGGCGTTTTGTGTAAATAAACTTACTTATACAACGTGTAATAGAATACACGCAAGTCCTGAAGTAGTTTGTTCATAATTGAGTACTGAATCAATTTCAGTAACTTTTAATATAGTTTTTTTTCTAATTATGTATTTTGCCATACTGTCCGCCGATTGAGCCAAAGAAAATGTAATCTTATTTGAAGTCAATAAGGCTCAGTTTTACATGCATAAGGTAATGCTAGGATCAACACTATTTTCTTAATTATTATATTTAGCTTTTAAAAAAATAGTTTTTGTCATTGAATTATGCTTTCAACTGAAGACTCTAATTGGGGTGTACAAGGTCTTCCGTTAATTATGTTACATATTGTATATATATGCTGTCAATAATGTTCAAATTCAAAGTATCAACTATGTGCGGTCACGTTTCAGAATTACTCTAGTTAGTTTCTTCATCATATAAAATATTCTAATAATCGTATCGGCACTATACGCTTCCAATTATTGCCCGTTCATTGTCTTGTCCTATTTTATTCTTATCCTTTCTTTCACGAAATCATTACCATCATTTTGTCATATTACTTGTTGCCTAATAACGATATCTTTTTACTTATCTTCCCTACATTACTGGACTATAACATTAATACAAAACCGTTAATAAATATCTGACCTCGAGAAATATTAAGAGGAAAACACCTTAATTTATCTGGTGGAGCGTTCACTGCACTCCCTAAGTCCGATAAGACTGTAACTTTTCCAAGTAGCCAACATATTTTTGTATGAAACACACATGGGTATTTGCTAAGTAATAACAGCCGCACGGGTAAATCGATCAGGTTAAGCTGCGCTTGCCGCAGTTGGTCCGTGGATTTGTGACCATCTTTACATACCAAGACCCCTCCATGTCTCGGAAACTACGTTAAGCCATTGGTCCCGGCTGTCATTCGAGGATCTTTGACAGTCGTTACGGGTCGTTAGAAGCCCATAAGTCTGATAACCAGTCTTACCAAGTGGTATCGTATTACCCAGTAACTGGATTGTGGAGGTCAGGCAGGCAGTCACTCCATGTAAAATACTGGTACTCAGCTGCATCCGGTTAGACCAGAAGCTGACCCTTACATAGTTGGAAAAAGGCTAGGCAGAGGATGATGCCATACAGGAGTTGTTGTTAATTTTTAAATGTGTTACTTGTATTATGAATGTTAATTTTTATTATATGGATAGATTTCAAACACAATGTAAATAGTTTGTTAATAAATAAATGAAATAAATGAATACATGGGTATGTGTGTTTTTATACACATCAGTAGGCAAGTATAAAAAAAACTACAACATTCATTCATTCAATGTCAGAGCTACTTCTTGAATGATTATCTAATGTATTCTACATTTTCCAATATATACTGCGTCTCTTTTCCATATTTTATGGATGATTTGAATACTTCTTTTTTCAGACGATACATTTATTATAGGCATAGGTCTGTAATAGTTCCAATTCGGCGAGCACTACCAGTAGCAATGGCTTTCATATTGACAGTTCAACAAAATTCATTGCGTTATTTATGTTGTTGAGCAGACAAATTTTTCCAACATATGAAGCAATGGATCAGCAATATCTTTTAAAATTATTCAGATTGAGTTTGATACTTAGTGTTTTACGCTATTAGGGTATTGATTCTTTTGAGTAACTGTATCATTTACTTGCTGTAAACGACCCCCGCTTACAGGAGTAAGTCTCTTCTCCTTCTAGTTCGGTCACCAAAGAAGATAAATAACCAGAGTCGTCGGATATAGTTGAAGTTTAGTAAGAAACCGATGGATATTTTCTAACAAAACTTAATTTAGTTAATAGAAAATAAACAGTTAATTTATCAAATTAAATTTCATTTGAAAACATCCATCGGTTTCTTATTAAACTTCAACTATATCCAACGACCCTGGTTACTTATCTCTTTTGGTGACTGTACATGACAATTTATCGGCAAGTGCATTTTCCCTAAAAAATCACCTATAATTTTGAACAATAGGTACCTCTTTCACGTACTATATAGTAACTGAACTATACATAACTTCAGACCAAAATCGAGTGCTGCCAATAAACACATCGTCCGCTTCTAGAACATTCATCAAGTGATTTACAGTTGCTCCTCACGTTCAGACCGCACTTTTCGTTTCGTCATCACTCATCCTTGGACCAACGGGCTTGACTTTCGCTTTCGACCTATCAATAATACGGTTTACGAATGGTTTATGTAGGTACTGAGTTAGTTTATTGATCTCTATTAGATAACTAGAGGTTTGGGTCTGAGTTTGGCAATATTTTATGAGCTTTGATTGATAAAAGTGCGTTCAATTTTATTGGCTTAATTTAAAACTGATATTTCTGTTACTTATTGAGGCAGTTTATTTATTTATGAAAGTTGGGACGCAGATAACGTATTAAAAGTCCGAAAAATTGGCAATATTAAAAACACTCCTTAATAATTATGTACAGGAATAATCAAACATTATGTGATTCAAATGCACTCAATCTCTCTAATGAATTATTGCTACGTATTTGGTGCCTAAAATACCGTATTAATGTCAGTGAATAATGCTTTGTTGAAACAATAGATAAGGAATTTTCGAAAGCTAATGTTAGGTATATTAATAAGTATAGATTCTTTTTCTATGCCTTTTTATAAGTATTAGGGTACTATTCTTTGAGACCTAGCAAAGCAACAAATTAGAGAAATCCGTACAAAACCAGATTGGAAACTAAAGAGCTATTTGCGGATTGTGTAAAGCAACAGGAGACTGATGGACTGTTTCGGTCTGTGACCACTACCAAAGGCTTTACCAACGTCACTTAAGTACCTACCGGCCGTCCATTTAACCCGAACACTGGTCGTAATAAAAGGACACATTTTGGTTTAAGCCGTTGTGAACAATGCTACTGCCAGCGCCATCTATGCGGCGCGGATGGAATAAGAATTTCTTGGGGTAAGATTGCGGGGTTGTAAATTGAGATGTACGATTAGAATTGAGTTTTAAATTGTTATGAGGAATATTGTAATGCTATTTTAGAGATAATCTACAGTTATAGCAATTATTTTTTATAATTTAATTTTAAAATGTACCTAAGAGCTAAAATTATTTCCGCCGGGGCTGCGGGTTGTTCGAAAGAGATACCGTGGTCCCTGGCACAGGCAACTGAAGGAACATGGGTGGGTTTTAGTCAGTAAAAGTCTGACACTCCCTTCTGCTTCGCCCAGAGCGGCAGCAGTCATTTGATGAATTCCCACACAGAAAAAAAAAAAAAAAAAGAGCTAAAATTATTTCAAGGAATATTCAAATTTAGATCATCATAAGATGATGTTATATTCTTAGAAAAATACTAATCTATTCGCTTTATAACCTTCTTTTAAAACGTTATTTATTCTATCAAAAAAAAGGGCGTGCCGGAAAATATTTGAAATAATCGGCGCATGCAAAACACGTCTATGAAAAAATTTTCGCAAATGTGAAACAATAAGTGCTATCGCAGCTTTCAAGCCAAGCCAAGAACTCAAAGTTTGCGAGAATTTATTTCATTCTTATGGTCCTATTATGCCGTTCTCAGCTACACAACATAAATAATAATGCGAACCGTTATAGGGTCATTACAGCGAGAACGGGCCGAATGACGAGGCCACGCCCATTCACGTATCGCACTAAAGTCATTGCTTATTCTGACTGAGTTGAAGAAAAAAGGTTTCCTTACTTCAGTCTTCTTCCTTTCGTGTCAATAGACCAAATTAAAATTGCTTTCGGCCAGTATTTGAAGTTCGTTTTTTAAACCCAGATAGTAATTTCACAGGAGTAATGTCAAACTACGATACTAAAACGCAAACACAGTATAGACTTGAAATGTCAGATGACTATCTGGGTTTAAAAAAGGAACTTTAGCGAGACCAGCTTAAATTATTTCTGACCAGTAGGTATGTACCTAGCGACCTAGACAAACCTGTCGAGTTCAGAGTTATGAACCTCTTTTTCAAATGACCTCTGTAACAAGCCTATTAATGCTCTATTGTCTGAATTATTATTGTCTCTAAGCTTAGTTAGGCACTATTTCGTATAATTGAATAGCTCTACGTATTGTATTCGTAGTTATGAGAACAAAAACTGCCTAGTTACTGAATTTCAGTACGATAATACTTTTTTTATGATTCGCTTTGAAAGTTTTATGGCGTGGAAAGTCGATAAAATGTTAAAATGCAGAGGTAATTCGTCAACAGCCTCGATAGTGTGGTAAAAAAGGTTTTAAATGAGAGACTGAGAGATAATTAATTTTTCCTTACACACTGTGCTTTCACAAGCTTTTTCTTGTTGCAGTACTTGCACTTTACCAATACCAAAATATCAGCTGATATTTTTATTATACTTAGGTCGGTTTTTCGATCGATGCAACAACACTACCTTCTCTTCTTACCAAATTTTCATGTTATTTAACATTTATCCTTTTCACCTGTTCCAGCTAATAACTTACCCTTCCTCAGACTACAGCTACGCATAAATATCTAACGTCAGAACAATCGGTAACTCAAAAACATGTCCGTTACTTAGTGTGGAGGCAGACTTGCGACGTAGCTGGTATCTGCGAACTCTTTACTCTCGCCCATTGAGTCCGGGATGAAAGCGGGGTCATTACCTGAAACAAAGAACGAATGCCGCTCAAACTGCGCATAAATCGTGCCACCCTGTTTACCTACCATAGCCCTTCCTACCCGCCAAAGAAAAACCCAGCCTACTTTACTTACGTACAACCCATGAATGAAACCTTTTCCCAACTCTTAATACATTTATATGTTTTTAAAGGCGTTTTTAGAATTCTCGGAAAACTGTATTAGAAAAATGTTTATACAACATTCGCGCCTCTCAACTAAAAAATGCTTTGAATTGTAAATTCGTGATAACAGATTCGGTTTTTTGAATTGTGTTGAGGTCGCTTTTAAGCATTCCACTCTACTTTAAAAGTCATAAATAAATTTTCATTTATATAAATTTTAAGTATCGCTAACACTGACGTTTTGCATTAGAATAACTGTTTTTTTTTAAAGTTATTTAAATCTGTTTGTGTTACCCTTTACTTCATTATAACTATTACAAGTTCATGAAAGGGTTTTGTGAGAGAAACGAAAATATATTTTCAATGCATTTATTGTGACAAACGAGGATCATGACAATGTATACAACGTGTTGGGTATATTGGATAGATTTAGTGTATCATATATATATTTGTAGGTGGCAGCTGTTGATACAAGCAGTGGTAACAATTGAATATGGCTGTAAATCAGCGCGATAGCAGACCGGGCTGACCCCTCATGTAAATGGCGAGTCGCCTCCACCCACCGTCTCAGGGTCTTGGTCCAAATATCAAGCGTTAGCTGACGACGTACAAATATTTATTTATTTTTACAACAATAAATGTATTCAGAAAGTCAGCCTTAACTATTAACTTAGATATAGTTCTAACATGAATAACTTGCTAATGAGTCTTAATGTATTAAGTAACTACTTTTAACCAAAAACTAGGGTTTTAGGTATCTCTGTTTTATGGCCTTAAAATTTTGATAAAACAAAGAGATTACATTTTGTAAAATATTAATTTTAAATCAGAACATTTAACTGTCTGTTCTTGTTTTATACAGGCTGGCAGGAACATCGACGCGCTAACTAAGACCATGAATTCAACACATAATTCTACACCCGTAACGAAAAAATGTTTTGTCGAAAAAAAAATCATCTCTTTTTTCTTCTTCTTCTCATCAATCTGTTTCTTAGAAAAGTGTAGTACCTACGAGGTCAAAAGGTCCAATTTATTTTTTAATAACCCACGAAAAATGTCAACGCATAGGGATCAGAATCCTTTACTGAATCTATGGTGACAGGTTTCGCGTCGATGTGTCTGCCACCCTATATACTAGAGACCTGCGGTACAATTCTCGTAACTTTAAGAACGTTCATAGTCTGATCTCAGTCTCAATCTGTCAAAAATACCTCTAATTTCCCTAGATTTTTTACAAGTTTTTGACATTTGTTTGACGCCGACATGAGACTGCGGCTAGATTTTGAACGTTTTAAATTACGAGAATTGGCCTACTGACCTTAACTAGATCAGGTAATGTTAGCAACATTCTCAGAATACAAGATAAACAATTTAATATATATCTAAACAATATCAATTCCGGGCTAGTTTTGTGCTCCGAATATATTATTAAAAGTACTTAAATAAAATCTCTGTGGCATCACAACGGATGTCATTTTTTTCCTGTTATCGAAGACTAAGGATTTGACCCGAATACACATGCTTTAAATTTCAAATTACCTACCTATTCACTTTTAGCAGAGGAATTGATTCTGTTAGGAATATTTTACCAGAAATATAGACACAGTTTTTGCTCATTTAAATTCAAAACACATGCTATGTAAAATGATAACATAATTACCAAAATTTTGTTTACCTAGTAAAAGATAATATCAGTATACCTACTTAAATAAAAACTTATGTTCACACAAAAACTTTCATTTAAATAAATCACTATTAATTTAATTAGTAATCGTAACTAAAAATATTGTCCTTAACTGAACATACCATTCATTACAGTTTTTTTTTTTTCAAATAAAATAAAAATAAAACAACTAGGTACAGAAATAGGAAATAAAATATCAGGAAAAATAAAACGATGGTGCCCCTTCGGCTACGGCTAGTGCTCGCGTGACACTATCGCATATCACATAAGGCGTTATTGAGACACATGCCTCGAGCTTTCTTGTCGACTCTGATTTACTATTTCTAAAGGAACGCTAGCCTTGCGAACAGATTACCTCAAACAATATTCATGTAGATACAATGTAAGAAACATTTAGAATTTAGAATATAGTACAACATAGTTGGTAATCTTGAAAGCGCTCTAAATTATGTGACACAATAAACGTAACGTTAAACACCTGTTGGCGGTCGAAATATGTGTTTACTAGTTTTAGAGCTTATCGTAAATATCATGCAGCATCACACACCGAGATTCTATCTGATGCTTAATTAATGTGACGCATGAAACAAGCCGCGACTACACTTGGTTGGGCACACGCCAGCCCGCCCTTTTTGCTCCACACATGCAATGCTCACTACATAACTATGTATTGCATTCTCTCTAGGAATGAGACACTGAATGCGACGTCCCCGACGACCACAAATCAGTAGCCACTTTGTTCTTTCACGGTCGCGAACGTTTCTCTGCCGAGAAATCGTTATTGATCTATTTTTAAAGTGATTACTGTCTGTTTGTTATCGTATTGTTCGCTTTACGCTTTGTTTCCGATGGTTGAGCCTAGAATAGTCGTGTAGGTACGAGTACCAACGCGTTCGTACATTGTAAACTGACTCTACAAACCAAGAAAGAGCGGAAGCTAATTTAGAAGATTTTTACTTATTGTTTCGGAACTGTTTGTTATGCAAAAAAATGTTGCTTCATAATGAGACGGAGAGATTCCATTGTTGTAAGAGGTAACCTCTAACAAAGACACGTTTGAATTATATTTACCTGTCCGAAAATATAAAGAAGGTTATGAATCAGATCTCGAGTAATCATCTCGGTATACTTGTTTTTTATATCAAGAGGTATGGATGGATGAAAATGCCTAATATTCAGAAGTCTTTGTGCAACCTCATACAAAGGTGAGGTGTAGGAAAACGTTTGAAATTAAATTGAAGTCAGAAAAGGACGAACACAATGGTAGTCTGTGGGAGGCTGGAGGCCGAGATGTCTGAATGCGACTACATCGACTTTATAATGCTGACGCGACACAATATACCCATTTATAAGACGTTCTCCATACGAGCTTTAATTCAAATTCAGATTCATAGGATGCCTAAATATTTCTTTTCAGGAGTTGGGAAATTGACTTTTACGTCGGAAAAGTATTCAAATATATTACTTTCTTATTGAGATATTGTAAATCAAGTAGTTAATACATCCAAATTCACCTACCTTTTAAAATAATTCGAGCTCTGTAAACCCAAAATAAGTGGGTTTTTTTTTTTTAAATTAGCATTAAAGGCCTGTCTTTCCAACTCTCTCTGTCCAGAGCAGCCAAAGACCTTTATTAAAGAAGTCCAGCTCATTATTATCAGATTATTATTGCCAATTAAAAAACCAAAATAAGTTTAATTTTAATCTTGCATCATGAGGCATTAAGAACACGTGAAACAAGTGTCTTTCCCATAACTTACAGTGAATAAGAAAGACGTTATTGGACGATTTCTTAATTATATAGTTACTTAGCAGTTTAAGTTATATTTAAATTACTTATTAGCTAATAGGCTAGATTGTAATGTAAATAAAGTGTCACCAATTGTGATACTTTATAAAAGGAAAAAAAAAATGAGGCATGAGCAGTCGAACATTATGCATGTATAAGGAATCGTAAGTAAATGAAAACCCATTCAAAGAAACAAAAGTTCGTTTGATTGCATGGCGCTATTGCCTTTATCATTGCCATCTAAAGATTCAACCTAATCCTTCTTCTTTTTTTTGTTTTCTATCTCCTGGATACTAAATAAGAAAATTAACCTTTCTACTTCATGATAACTCACATAGACCCGCGATAATTGCTTTTGTACTGCCGAGAACGTTCCAAGGATTAATTAAAAATACATATGGCAGGTTCCCACTGGCTAACAGTTACTGTTTCCCAGTTATTTTAACGTGATGTTTACTTTACGCGCCTTAATCCCCGAAATGAGGTGCTATCGGACTTCTAAAACGTGGAAAAAGTTTAAAAAATAGGACTGTTTTCAGCTATTTTTTTATTTTGTGTTTATGGTTTTACTCAAATAAAACCTTTCAGTTGTAAGTGCCGTAAAAATATTTTTTGTTAGAAGGAAGAGTTTCGATGTAATATTTGCTGCTATAATTATTTCACTTTTGTTCTAATTGGATTGATTTGTTTCAAATTCTGGAAACCATAAGATAATGTGTAAGTTAATGATTTAGTTAAGGGAATATTGAATAGGCAAATTACCTACAACCAGTTATTAATATGACGGAACGGTTGGCGCAGTGGTTAAGCGATTGACTGCTGCGCTGCGTGTCGCGGGTTCGGTTCCCGCACGGAACAAATATTTGAATGACCTACAAGTAGTTGTTCCGGGTCTGGCTGTTTGTGACTTTAAATGTTTGTAAACGCACCCACGGTGCAGGAGAAATTCCTAGATGGGGTAACGTAAAAAAAAAAAAAAAATTACTTTCATGGCAAAGGTACTGTAATTATATACTAGCTGTGCAAATATCTCCATCTCAAACGTATTAATTATTTTAATTTACCAGATTAAACACGATAGGCACACCAGACTCAACAGACGTAACTTTTTTCAGTAATATTTTACTAATTTGACTATAACACTATTTTGTACTCATTTGAACATCATTGTTTCATCTTTTATCATTATTTCATTCTTCAAAGACAGGTTTAGTCAGAGGAGCAGTTCCGATATTTTTAACAATGTTTGAGTTGTAATGTCAGCCTCAATCTGTCAAGAAACCTCTGATTTACCTTCATTTTTGTCAAGTTTTTGACATTGATTGTCACTGAGGTGAGATTTCGACTTGAATTTGAATGTTATTAAATACGAGCATAGGCCTTCAGCGGGATAATTCCGTAAGACACTAGCAGTAGCAATGGCTTTAATTTTGACTGATCAAAAACATTCATTGCGTTATTTAAGATGTTGAGCAGGCAATTTTTTCGAACACATGAAGCAATGGATTAGCAATATCCTTCAAAATTATCCACATTGTGATTGAAAGTCTGTTACGCAATACGGGTGCTGGTATGTGCACAGCCTTCAGGTCATCAAAATCGATTAGACATTACTTACCACGAAAAGAAAGCACACAGACCGGTTTTCTTTTGTTTAGTGCAAACTGAAACTCCTTATCTACCTCCAATTGAACGATAAAAGGCAACATGTCCCTTACATATCACTTCATACATTTATCTTGGTCTAACTGCGATCCAGTAAGGGAGGGGGAGATAGCAGGGCGTTTTCAAACTTGTAAAAGAACTGTCTTGCGTCTTACATTCGCTCGTAGGAAACTTCCACTGTCCTTAGGAGCAATAAATGGTGCGATCACTGCGTAGTGCACGGAGGAACGATTTTATTCATTCTATTGTTCAACTTTATATTGTTTGCATATTATGATGGTATAATTTGTATGGGGTGTATTATGTTTGTCTGCGTTTCATGCTGACCATGAGTTAGCAAAATTATATTTATCTTTACAACTGGAAAAAAATTGTTAAAAAATATATCTGTTATTTCACTGACTTTCCTGAGACCTGTGGATAAGTGAGCCATGAGATATACCTACCTACCAAGTATAGGTACTGTTGGTTGGTAGATGTCACATGTTAGTTACATGTGACATCTACCAATCCACACTGGCTCGCGTGGGGGATTACGGCCCACTCCCTTTCACCGAGATAAGGTCTCTGTCCCAGCAATGGGAACATTAGAGGCTATGCTAAGAAACACACTTTGTCCAGTAGTGGAACAACATAGAGTAATTGAAAAACATAAAGAATATAATTTGGAACATGTTACCAATTCATGTTCCATAAATTAATTAATGTACTTCCCTATGAACACCTCTACCTACAACTTTTATATAATTATTCTCCATCATATTTAAAGACTTCCGACTTGAGGAAATCTTCGAAGATTTTCAGAATAATACTATAGGTACATAATTAGAAATATAGGTAATTAAACCCGGAAACCAAAACGGACGAAAATACACGCGTTGTACGTCAATGTCTGTCAGACACGTGTCTTGTTAATATATGTACATTATCCGTTGTATATTATACTTAATTTAAATACAAATAAAATCATAATTATGTATTTGTATTTTCTTGTTTTATAATGTGCGGATGACATTGTTACCATCGCGGGTAAAACCAGAATGAGGCTGGCACAGGAACGTGGGGATTGGCACATGAAAAGAGCAGCCTACGGTCAACAGTGGGTGAAATCGCAGCAGTGGCTTTGGATGATGATGTTTTATAAAAGAAGTAAAACCAATACTTGAACAAAAATGGAACTGGAAAATGAACTTCAGAAAAACTGCATTTTGTTTTTCATGTGATAAACAATACTTGCAATACAACTACGAAGATAAAATATGCTTTATCGTATACAAGGTGGAGAACACAATACGACAATAAATTAATTTCCATATACCTAATGACGTCCCCAGTCTGCATGCTAAAACTCAACGAAATACTAGTATATCCAATTGTTTTGTCACTATAGCTAGTCAAAAATTGGCAAACCCACTGTCAGCCCATCTCCGCTATTTAGTTTGTTTGAAAAAGACACTTATTTAATTTGATATTAGGATTTATTTGATAATTTCAAAATACTCTTATGCATTAGTATTGTCAATGTTTTAATTTATTGTCGTATTGTTGATTCCACGTTGTATAAACGTGGATGTATCTAAGACGAGCTTTTCGCGTCATTGTTCAAGACGCTGAGAGAAAATGGAAAAGTCTCAATTTCCCAGACATCCATGACCTGTACCGGAATACTGTAATAATACCTGCGGGGTAATTGCGTAACACACTATTAGTAGCAATGGGTTTCATTTTGACAGTTCAACAACATTCATTGCGTCATTTACGTTGTTGAGCAGACACATTTTTCGATCATATGGAGCAATGGATTAGCAATATCCTTCTAAATGATTCCGATTGAGATTGATTGTGTGTTTCGCAATTAGGATGCTGGTGGCAGAGATATGTATGAAGATACTAGCTTCTGCCCGCGATTTCGTCTACGTGAAACTTCTTGTTCCCCTGACCAATGCTCTCATATCACATCGCCTGCTCGCGTTATTACTTCGCTTAGCGTTCTTTCTGACTTTTATTCAGGGGGCCTAAAAAGGCCACTTTAAGCAATACCTCTAAAAGCTATTCATTTCCTGAATTCCCAGCAGATCATTAGCAATTCCTCTAATTTTCGTAGAATTTCATTTCATATTTGGTGTAAAAATTGCCGCATGAAAAAAATAAATACCGTAATTTTATCGGTAAAAATTTCATTACAGTTTTTATTAATCAAATTGGTTTTTTATTTTTTTTTCTACAGTTTAAATGTTATTTCATTGTTATATGAATTGCACAATCATATTTTGAATTGTCAGTTTGTGACTATTTTACGATTTTTAATAAGATTCATATTGTTATCCTATTATGATTCTGCCAAAGTGGCCTTTTTAGGCCCCCTGTTTACTCGACGTTGAATAGCCTATAGCCTCCCTCAAGAATTGGGCTTTCAACTGCAAAAAGATTAAAATCCGACTGGTAGTTCCAGAGATTAGCGCGTTCAAACAAACAAACTCTTCAGCTTTAGTTTTCAAAATCCAACTGGTAGTTCCAGAGATTAGCGTGTTCAAACAAACAAACTCTTCAGCTTTATTATTGGTATATAAATGAAGTACTTGCCAAGGTAGCTACTGAATCAACAAGGGTCACAACCACTGCAATTATTTATGTATGGTTCATTGCCGTAGTCTAGTTAATCCCTACAGAAATGAACTTCTTCTTCTCATGGCAGAAACTATAAAATGCCACCTGCTAGTTCTACGATTCCTACAACTCCTCCATGTGCTTCGATTAAGTTCATACATGTAGTCATACAAAAACGTAGAATTCCATATCATTATATATAAATCTACTCTATAAGAATGAGGAAAAACTAGCCTCTTAACGCATTACGAGTGGAAATCATCTTGTTGTCCGCTTCAGAGGATTACACACGATTATCTACATGTTTCATTACATACATAAACCGATTCAACTCCAGTGATAACCATCTGACATCGCCATATCTCATATCTGACACAATACGCCAACAGCAACGATCTCTACGCACTTCCTCCCATTCCATGTTCTTGCCAGTGACAATAATAGTAAACAAGTAATTAATTACCCAGAAGAGACTCCTTCCACGAACTACACAAGTAGAAATAAACTAGAAAACAAATCCCTCATTACGACTAACATATCCACTTTCACACATACTCCCCACTTTCTATTTCAAATTGCCATTGTGGTTACGAGGAAAACGCCCACTAAATCATCTATCCCTTGTCACTAACAAACCAGTAAATCATAAATATACAAAATAACACAGTTGTCAGAACACGACGTTTCTGTCTAGCTCGGCACGCTCTGATTCCGTACAGTGAGCAATAGAAATAACCTCAGACGTTGACAAATAACTGTACGGCTTCGAATTTGCGCCGTGGTGCAACAGATACTTGTGCTACGCCGATGGCAAGAAGCGATGCTCGTTCTTATTACGGCACGAAACAAAACGAGCGTGCGCGATGCTTGGTTGAAGCGAAATTATACATAGTTGACAAATAGAGCCGACTCCGCCGACTGCGAGCCAATTCACAAAACGCTGCGCTGCATCTTGTCGATAAATTTTCACTCGCCACGTTGCCAATGGCGCACAATAAACCCGACTTCAGTCTCCCAATATTTTTATCAATTCTTACGTTTCCCGCCGCTCCATCGTCGTCATCATTCGCATATTGGCTGAAAACGTTATCCTTCGTACTTACCGATAAAAAAATCTTTCATTTTACACACGAAAGCGTATCGTAAGTATAAAATTATTCTGCTATCTCCTGCACTGAAGTCCCGATTTCACATGTCGTAAAATTTTTACTCTCCGAAGATTTTTATCGTGTCATGAGTCTAAAATATGTTAAAATATCGTCGCTTACTCTTAGCTGACGTGGCGATCCCTATCATTGTACTGCATGCTTTTAGAAGCGACGCACCTGTTCTGGACTTATTTATGTATATCCTGGAGTATGAATAGCACCATTCGCGTCGTCTAACAACGTTTGTCTGTCATTTGCAGCACTAATGTATGAACAGAAAAAAGTTGGATTCTTTTTACAATGGATGTTGTGCATGTATTTAGTTTAATGTTTATTTGATTACGAAATATGTAGTTCTAGAAGACAATACTTGGCACTGTACCCAGTGAATGACGAGTTTAAGTGCTATAAAATCGATCGACAAATGTATTGAATATTTGACTTTTCAGTTTCGTTGGACAGCTCATCAGGATGACGATCTACCGCTGTGCGAAACGAATGGATCTTTAAAAAATAAACTAGGTACTACCTACCTACCCACATCCGCACATTAATTAAAGCTGGAATATTCCATGGATTTTAAAAATCAACATCATCGATACGAAACGTCGAAAGCGACCGCGTTTCGATGGGAGGCACGGAAATAATTAGAGACGGTTTAAACCAAGCAGATCGCATTCACCGCATAATGAATGAAACGTCACTTTTACGTCGGCGGACGGCAGCCGAAGGATGACGTCATACGGTTATGACTCGAATCGAAACGTAAGCCGTTTACGTGTATTGCGTAAGTGAAAAATGCATTGCATTTTTGTGTTCGATGTTAGAATTCGAACGTTCCACAATGATTTAGATCAGCCATAGAGCACTTCTGTATGCTTTTGCAAACGGAGATTTGGCACTGAAAAACAGACTGAAGTGAGTAACATTTACTGTTAGCCTACTTCATCCCACTGCTAGGCAAAGACTTCCAGCTCTTTCGATCCAGGGCTAAAGTGGACCACTGGTCGTTTGTTTTCTCCAGCTCGTCACGCCAACATCTACGGGGCCTGCCGCGACGCCTTCTCGCTGTGTCAGGGCTCCACTTAGTGTTTATTTTGGCCCACAGCTCAAGTTACATTTCGAGTTATTTATTTAACCGATTAGTGTAGCTGCAGGTATTAGATTACCAGGTTAGGATTAGGAAATGAGTAAATAACCCCTGTGGTTAGAAATGTGAACACTACAAACTTATACCTAATTTACTAACCTATGACCTGCTAAGTATACTTAATGTCAACCGTTGGTTTAAGTGGTCAAACCGAACCAGAAGTCAAGAGTCGCTGTAGTTTCAAGTAACAGTAGGTACATTCCTAAGGTATAGGTGTGTAGAAAGAGAAATTTTGTAACTAAAGTAACCGATACACGGTATTTTCTTATTCAGGTTACTATGAAATGCAAGATACCCTCCACCTATTTTATTTCTCGTTACACACGACCTATTTGTTGCATTTTCTCTCTGTGCGGCATCTATAAGAGTCTTACCGTGTGCATAAGCCCTTAGTACATGCTTCGGGGTACAAAGTAATTTTTTGCATCGAATAATTTCTAATACCCTTGCCAGCTAGTAATGAGTTTCCTTTATCGGTTAATGTCTAGGTCTCTCCTTCAATAGTCTTATAAAAGCATGAGGAATAGAATGTAAAGTTCACCCATCCTGTATAGAATAGGGAGGAACCTCCGACCTGACGGATGTTGTATCTGGTAGGCTACTACCGGACACAACATCCGTACCGACGATTGATGTCTGGACGTTGTATATAATTATGCTGGTTGCGCGGTAAACTCTGCTTGCGCGATGTAGGATTTTGCGTGACGTCAGGGTGATGCGTAGTCCGCATGTGGCTGTGTAGATCCCGCCACAGGTATAAAGGGAAGACTCGACCCGCCCCTGCTTCGCACGGTATTTACGGCTTGACAAAATATAAATGTACACAAAAACTTTCGAATAAATGCTTTAAATTTAAATGATGGTAAAAACCACATCAAAATCCATTGTACAGTTAAGAAGATCTAAGCAGTCACACAACCGCTTAGATTTTCTTCTTATTTCTCTCTTTTCATCTTTTTTTCGTGTCTGACTGTGTAGCCAGCCACGAAAAGCGACTTCGTTTTATACTATTTTTAGAAGTATAAATAATATTTACTACCTTTTTCAAAATGTTTCTCTGCCCTGTACATTGATTAAATCTTTTCGATAAGGAACCGAATCAATTAAATATCTGATATAATATTGGACAACATGACTTTATTTTCAACAAGTTGATGACTATTATTAAGAGTATCGAAGCGAATCGAACGACAAACGTGTTACCGCGGTGTTCGAATCAAACGATGACTGACCTTTCTTGCCAGTTCTAGTTAAAAATAGTCTCAATGATTAATTAATTTAGTAGCTTCTCCAAGTGTGATCTAACAGTGACTGAAAAAGTTCATAGAAACTGTTTTTTGTATTTTAATTAAACGCACGTGTGATAGAAATTGTAACTAAACACCATAATGACTAATGTTTTTGTAACCAGACATGTGGTTGTTATTTTTTATTATTATAGTATTTTTTGTGGGTCTGGGTGTGGAGTGAGGGCTGAGGTACTTCATGTCACAATCAGCCTATTATGGTCCCACTGCTGGGACACAGGCCTGCTCTCTGTGAGAAGGAGTGGGCCGTAAATTCACCACACGGGCCCAGTGGGGGTTGGCGGATGTCACATGTCTTCGAATGTTTGGTTCTATGACATGCCGGTTTCCTCACGATGTTTTCCTTCACTTCATGTAACTGATCGCTGTAAACACATAAACTATCCACAGTTTATGTGTTTACAGCGATAATTGCGAATAACTACATACCTACTGTGACTACAGATTATGCCTATTTTAATACCAATAAGCTCAGTGCACAATGCACATCCTGCAGCTGACCTACATTGCTTGACCATCCGATATCACTAAATAGTAATACGGAACTGATCGGAAATCAACAGAGATAACATATCTATACAAAATCAAGCGTAATATCGATACATGGATAATCACGTTATCATGTTGGCAATATCCGTTCAAGTCAACATCAACACAATACCAGCCATGATCGGAATATGCATCATAGCACATATCAACGCATTATGCCAATTCAGTCTACCCTGATGTATATACAGTCTACACATACAGTGTATACCATGTTTCATAAATCCAAAACATCGATAGAGATTCGATAAATGGACGGCAACAATCGAAGCGGAGCCGGGATTTGGCAAAACAAAACAAAACGTTATAAATATCGCGAAACCGCAACGGATAGAATCGAATATGAGGAAAGTAAAAAAATATTAAAATTTTGAACGATCGCAATCCAGGCTATCGGTATCAAAGCACGTCCAATCAAAACGAGACGTGACAATGAATCAGAACCTTTTCGATTTTGTGAATAGCCTCGCTAACTTATTGGCAGTCCTTTATTTGCTGATTGCTGTTTGACACCTCAGCGGGAGCGGATTCCGTTGGTATTTTTATTTAATTAACTTCTGCTGTCGGCTGCGTTCGCGGGACGCGGGACGCGACACTGAAACACAATGCCGACTAATTTACGCGCGGTTTCATTTTAATTCTTTACGGTTACTTTTCACTGTTTTAGAACCCGTTTTAATTATTTTTAAAACTCTTTAACTCCCTCGTTTACGCAAAATCTCTTTGTTAACGAATCAAAATTGTGAAAGGCTGTCTGCAGCGGAGTTAAGCGCTATCGAGCGTAGAAATGTCAATTTTATAAAAGTCGACTCTTTTACTATGAGCGGGGACGAAACTCAAACTAATTGAAAGAAACTGCACCGAACGAAAATACAGGCAAAGTTGAATTCCCTCCTCGGAAAACTGCGGAAGATAAGGCGATAATAATTCTTCGTAAAATGTCACGAAAGTTCATAACTGATAAAAGTTTAGTCCCTTTTCTGAAATTTTAATAGAGATTTAATTTTCGCGAGTGCCCAAGCCGCGTCGATATTGGCACTAACCCGCACCCTTGCTGCCCTCGCACACACATACATTCTGTCTGTACGTTATAATCTTTCATTGAATTATACAGAATGTAATGTTAGCATTAGTAATTCTAGCTCCCTGCGAATGACGTCACAAATGCGTCAAATGTAAACTACTTGCCAATGCTACCGGATGTATTAGAACCATCTTCCTCTGTTTGTGTTTTCACTTTTTAGTTCAATGTTTTTTACTATCCCATAAACTTTAATTGCATGAGTTTCTATTAAGTCTTACGCCAATGACCGATAGCAGTTAAATGCTCTCTTTTACTATGACGCAAGACAAGATAGATAAAAACGCTACTGCAATCGAACTATACTCCAATTATTATAGCATTAATAAAAATACTGATAGTTTTTTTTTCTTATATTGTAGAAATGGCTGCACTTTAGAGTAATTTTTTATTGTGTTTCGAAATAACGACTGGCGTTCTTTTTTTAATGTAATAAATGGTGTATAAGCATTTCATTTTAATCTTCATCGGTTTTAGACGCCATATTCTCAGTAGTTATTTGTTTAACCATCTCTTTCTAGCTCCATCTACCAGAGAAAGATAGCAATACTGTTAGTTCTGTTTAGTTAGAACGGAACAGAATTGCAGCACTAGCAAAGTTTATTCTTTAGTTCGCACTAAGAAACTATTCCATAAGCGGTACATGTACTTGGGTGAAACAAATTGAAAAGCAAATAAAAAGGCTTCCCGATAAAAACGACGTGAACTTTTTCAATTACAAACTTGCATGGAGCGGCTGATGTTAAGTATGAAACCTATACAGTTTATTAGATCGATTCTTGGCGATATGATATTTTACCACTGTGATAATGATATGGGGTTTTACCCGCTTATATAATAGTGAAGTTTAAAAGATAGATAGGTTTCAGACGAGTATACCATGTATTGACGCTTTATGGAGAAGTTTAGAAGTCAGTTAGTACCAAAATTGTTGAGCCGTTTTAAATAGTGGTCACTGAAGAACACTACGCTTTTACACTTCTGATTCCTTCAGGTCGTCGGCCCACTTTGATTCCACCACCAACATCTTACGCCACTGCTCCTGAATAAAGTTCAGCACTCGATGTCACGTCGACTCCAACAGCTACCCACAGGAATACTTACAATTTCGTGATGATTACCAACAGCAGCGGTAGCTAGTTACACTCTTCTGGACATACCGGCTAAATACCTTTAACGAAACCGAGAGTCACTGGATCTTGCCATTATGATTGCTAATTGATATTTTATAATTATTTATTATAAATGTGATGTAATTATTTATTACCTATCTAGTGGCACTCATTATCATATTTTCTCTTGTTAATATGCGGATAATGTAGTGGGCTGCAATATTGTTAACATTATGTATTATCTTTCCTCTGTACCAACACATATTGTAGCTGTTTATTGTCCCTGAATAAATAAAATAAAATAATGATATTTTTGTACTGGGACCCTTCTGGTTATGGAGATATTAAAGGTCTAAGTTCCAACTTTTTTTGACGTTTCTTTACGAAATCCTGTTTAATCGAAATCAAATTGTATGATAAAATTACTTTTTAACTTAAAATACTCCCACGATCCCTGTAGGTACCGTTGCATGCACCCATGAGCACAATGTTTTACGTGCGTTACATAAAAGTCGTATACTTATACCAGGTTTTTTTTGCACACAGTTATTTAGTTTGATGTACAGACGCTAACACATCAATCTGCCCGAAACTGTCAAATTTTTCCAATCAACCTTGAACCTAATGCTTTAACGATAAAGTTGCAAATCGATTAAAGAAATTTGACAGATTGTAGTAGCTTAATGTGCTGGCGTCTGTACAGAATGAGTAGATGACGACTTCATGATAGTTCTATTTACACCATGTAGAGCCATAACTATCGCTGACGGAACGCTTTGCTTGTCCATGGGGCTTACTCCGTAAGCACAAAGTTCGTAGTTTCGGCCGAAGTAACGGGCATTTGCTACTCCGTATAACCTACGAACATAACATTAATTTGCAGCCCGAACTTAGAATTAATAACAACATAATTTGACAGTGGTCTCTACTCGCGATGTGTTTTTGATAACTCGTCCGAATAATGACAAATAATTAATTTTCTGTAAGTAGGTCTATACAAACACTTTTACACTATACATACACATCTTATTTTTTTTAAACTAGGTGAGGTCGGCGTTTCCTATCTGACTGATCTGAGAAGATAGGCCGAAAGAAACTCAGAGGTCACAGTTACTTTTAAACTCCAGACATAATCTTGGTCAGATCATGTGAAGACCATGTAGATTGGTGTCTGAAATGAGGTGAGGTGATGGTGTCTTTTGAGGAATTGCACGCTTGTTTTAACGGATCAACTACTTTTGGAGGAACACTTATCTTCGTTGACGGACTTAGGGGGTAAATAAACCCCCTGGACTACGTAACGGAACAAAAGCTGCGTTCACGTCAAAGCAAGTGTCTGGTCGACGCGAAAAAAGGCTTATGCGACATGTCTTCCTCTCTTCAGCTTACCTGGGTACTTAGTATGCACCTACCCGCAGTAAGGAAATAGGTATAGTTAAGTTTATTATCGCTCGTCGTCGTCACCTTCGTTCTTTGTCATGTAAAACGTATATGTTCTTCTAAATGACGCGAATCTTAAACTTTATTTATGCCATACTTTTCCTGTTGACGTCAGTACGTGTTAGTATTTCCATATTCCATCAGATCTGTAAAGTTTGATAGTTTTTTTATCTGATCTGTTAGTTGTTGCTCGATTTTTATCGCCTACCATGAATTTGTTAGATTATAATGTGAATGCAGCGACCAGTGGTCCACTTTAGCCTTGATCGAAAGAGCTGGAAGTCATGGGGAGATTCCTTTGTCCAGCAGTAGAATAATGCAGGCTGACAGTAACAGTATGTGAAGCAGTAATAACTAAACTACTTTATATTAACAGAAAAGTTCATAATATTTTCACGAAAAATATTTACAATTAGCTTTCACTCAGGCACATAAAATAACTTTTATTCATTTACAAACACTATATCAATTCAAGAATTAATATAATGTTTACAACTTGTAATTACAGTCGCAAAAAAAAACTTGGTTTAGCATCATAGGTCTTCATGCGATGTGCCTTACGACTTAACTTTGACACGAGTGAATTTATACTGTAATCTTCGGAGCTAAGGTTGAAATTGCGTTGCTGAAAGCTGAAGTAAATAAGATCTTTACTGAATAACCAGTATGTATAATTGAGTCATTAGTACCAGGGTAACACGAGAGGTGCGAATGAGTCAAAGGTGCATACGATAAGTAAATGCAATTTCCTTCTAGACTGTGATCTTAAATAACTGCATTTATTACAGTGTAGCTAGCTAGTCACTTAGGCGATATAAGGCTTCGTTCAAAGGGGCGTTGAATGAGTTATAAACTCAGACAGCACGTATTTTAATAATTTATATGTGGTAAGTATACAGGGTGGCAGGGACATCGACGCGCAAACTGTTAATATAGATTCAGTACATGATTCTGAAAGCCCTTTTTTTGGGTAAAAAATCATCATGACTTCTCCCGCTCTGGGTGGAGCGGCCGGGCGTGTCAGACTTTTACTGACTAAAACCCACCCGTGTTCTTTCAGTTGCCTGTGCCAGGGGCCTCGGTATCTCTTTCGAAAAACCCGCGGCCCTGGCAGGCATCGGCCCTAGCGGACCCCGTCAGTTCGTGCTGACATCTCTTTGAGGCGCGCGTGGAACACAACCCGCCGTCGACCCGGGCCTGGTCCTTACCGGGCGGCGAGCTGCCTATTGCTCGCCGCCCGCAAGCCCGCGCCTACAGTGGCCGGGAGTCATTCTCAAACCCCTTTTTTTTTGGACGGGAAGTCATCAAATGACCTCTCCTGCTCTGGGCTGAGCGGAAGGGCGTGTCAGACTTTTACTGACTAAACACTGAAGGAACACGGGTGGGCCGTGTTCCTTCAGTTGCCTGTGCCAGGGGCCTCGGTATCTCTTTCGAACAACCCGCAGCCCCGGCGGCATCGGCCCTAGCGGACGCCCGGTATTGCAGACTTCAAATCTTTTTCTTGTTTGTTTACCAAGATGGATCCTCTTAATAATGAATCGTAGATTTATGTAGAAAACTGTTAGCATTCCAATGTCTGCAAAATAATTGATAGTCAATTGTTTAGTTTGCTGCATTGTTTTACAATCAATCAATCTTTACCTAGCTATTGTGTTTGAGCCATAAAATCGATGAAGATGCGGAAACCATATTTCATCAACTTACTTAGTTTACATAAAATTAAATAAAAGTGGTCTGAAATAACATTTACATATTATATTTCTTCTCGTTAGGCAGAGGTGTAGGTATCTTTAGCACACCCACATTTCGCAAGACATGTTTAAGTCCCGTGTAATAGAGGGCGAGCCTATTGCTCAACCGGGCACATATCCAGACTCCAAGCTGCAGGGGGCCTAAAAAGACCACTTTAAGCAATACCTCTAAAAGCTATTCATTTCCTGAATTCCCAGCAGATCATTAGCAATTCCACTAATTTTCGTAAAATTTCAGTTCATATTTGGTGTAAACATTGCCGCATGAAAAAAATTAAAACCGTAATTTTATCGGTAAATTTTTCATTACAGTTTTTATTAATCATATTGGTTTTTTATTTTTATTTCTACAGTTTAAATGTTATTTCATTGTGATATGAATTGCACACAGATCATATTATGAATTGTCAGTTTGTGACCATTTTACGATATTTAATATGATTCATATTATTGTCCTATTATGATTCTAGCAAAATGGCCTTTTTAGGCCCCCAGTGCTGAGACTTAAAAATAGCTGACAAAATGAGATACATCTCTGCCTAACCCGTCGAGGATTACAGGCGTGATGTTATGTTAATAAAACGTACACTAGAGGTGTTTTACAGGAAGGTTATGAAAGAATGAACTGTCACAGTCGATAAAAAATCCATTCGTGCGTAGATCACGGATTTCCTTTATGTTTTCGTAATGATCTGTCTTAATTTCTGACTGACTAACTCATGCATGACAAAACTAATATATACGGATTAGTATTTTGACGTAAATTTATGTAATAATATGTGTTTTTATGAACTAAACCATAAATTAATTGACTCTTCACGTGACCAGAAGGCTCGCTTAGTTTTGTTACCTGCCTAAAGTCTATTAAAAGCCTTGTTTCCAATTGTTGTTATTTCCACTTATACGAACAACAACGTTAGGAAAGTGTAAATTAAGATGATTTCAAAACAATTATTATTGAAAAAAGTCACAAAAAGTTGATATGGTCTATTATAGTGGTTTTTCCATAAACACACATTTGTTTACATGTTTGGAAACTAAATACGAACGCAGTATACCTACTTAATTTCCAAATAATGAAACTAATCAGCACGTATTCCTTTTTTTTAGGGTTGAAACCTTCAAAAGGCACACAAAAATTCTTCTCGAAAATAGCATAAGCACACCAGATAAAGACCTATTAGAACAAAGAACAAACCATATCCATCCATACATACCTATACAAAGTACAGCCATAATGATCCAATAAGCCAGATATAATTTTAACGTCCAATTGAAACAGTTCCCGATATCGTTGGAGACATTTATCATCGCCCAAACATTATTACATTTAATTAAACTTTAAAACAAGTGTCGGCCGATATCGGAAGCGGGATTATCAGATCTATTTGCAAATGTCCAAATATCCTTAAGTGGAAATTGTTAGATTGTGGTACTCGTATAGGGTATACCTACTACATTTATGTCAGTATAAATGAAAATCTTTAAGCAAATGTTGTTTTAGATTCTGAGGCTTTTTTTGTTTGGTTTTTGTTCTAAGAAATGATATTGAGAAGTACGGAAAATGACGTTTTTATTTGCCTAATCCAAAACGAAAAAGTTAACTAAAACCGGTCAAGATCGAGTCGGACTCTCAGAAGGCTCTCTCGGAAGGCAAAAACGCTGAAAAATACACGTTCTTTATAAAAAATTTAAAAAATATATTTTTAATATTTGATGTTGTAGGGGCAATAATCGTAGACACTGTGAAAACTTCAACTGCCTTCTAATTACTGTTCATGAGATACAGCCCACTGACAGACAGACGGACGGACGGACGGACGGACAGCGGAGGCTTAATAATAGGGAAGGCACCTTTCGGGTACGGAAAACTAAAAAGTACCTAAGGTCGCTTATCAAATAAACAGAGTTTTTTTAAGTTGCAATTATAATGATTAATGTCTTATAATAACGTGACAAAGTCCTTTTGAAACTTCCATCTCCATCTTTTAATCCATTCTGAAGTCTACTAGATGAATAAACAGTTCCTTTTTACAAAACATGCCACAAAAACTGCAACACTTTTCATTCGACAGAACGCTGCCTCATCAACTGAACATACTTTACTCTCTTGAGGTCACAGTACACTAAATCCCATCTGCATAAAAAGCAAGGATCAGCGAAAGCAGCCTCAGCAAAATAGATAGGACCAGAAGGTCGGCTTCGTACAACGAGCAAAAACAGGCACACGCACACATAGATGCCTACGGGGAACTATAAAGGCTTGCGCAGACAGGCGCGACGTGACAGCCGAAAGTTTTCATAGAAATTGTTCTAATAGAGTCGTCTATTAGAACAATTTCTATAAAAATTTCATAGAAATTGTTCTACCAGAATCCTGTCTGTCTGTGGAAGGCTTAACTGTCAAAGGAATGCCAGTCGTGGGTTAGCTTAATCCGACCCAGCCTGTCCCTTGCTGTCCTCCCCCAGCGACACCCTATACCGAGGTCCGTACCCCACAGGGTGTGCCCTTAGCGTGTAGTCGCTTAGTTTTAAAGTTTTTAAGCCCTGGCTGGAGGCCTTAATTTATTGAGGCACAGGCAAGCCCGGTTAAGCAGACGATAACCTTCTAGGTTGACCTGTGAGATTGACCTGTGACCATATATTTAAAAAAACCTCATGAGTGCGCTTGCAGTCGCTGTACAGTCAGCACATTAGTGGTAACAATTTTACATTGACAGCGCCTTAATGTCGTAGTGAAATTGTTACCATTGATGTGCAGTTACGTAAACGGTGTCTATGTGCGCGTACGTTTATGCTTGCTGTATGGAGCCAACCTTCTGTTCCCGTCTATTTTGCGAAAGCAGAGTCAGCAAAATCAGGGAAATGCATTGTCTGGCGGAGCGTAGCGCGGGCGGTGACGCGAGTCCGCGAAATGGCATTCGTTTCGCCCGATACGCGTACTCTGACCATTTTAATTGGTCTATTGTTAATTAAGTAACGTTTCAACGTTCGCCGCAACGTCACTGGTTAGCATTAAAACCATTATAATAACTTTTAATTCCGATCATTGTGATTTGAGGTAGGTCGGTCAGCGTTTGTTAATTTTCGGTGAAAATTTTTAATGAGATATTGAGTTTAATTTATAACTGTGGAATAAAGTGCTTTGTAAAGTTATTAAAATGTCACGAATTATTTTCAGTAACTGAAATCTACTTGCTTTTTGTGTAAAAACGTATGACTTGACACTCCAAATAGTGCATTAATCGCAAAGGGAAGTACCTACTTGATTAATTAAAATAATAAATAACGTTTCACTAGTTTTCACAGATTGATTCGTACTATAATGAATTGCGCCATCTGCTTACAGACATCTCAAATAAATGTCCGCCCAACCTTATTAAAGTAACTAGACAATTCAATGAGTGGCGTGAAATAATCAGCAAATAACAAATTGAAAGTTATAAATAATGTCGTCACGACGTGTCCAAAGAAATTCGTCTCAGTCGCCAGTGGATTGAGAAATTACTATTAGAACAATTAGTTTTAAGCGAAAGCTGGTCATCATTTATCTCCTTGGGACAATCACATTGGTAACACGGTTACACGAATAGAATTTTAGTAGAACAATTATTTATAGAGAAAAGTAACCGCATTTAGTTCTTGCGTCTTTGTGGCATATGAATGCGTCACTGTGACGCGTCGTTGCGTCAAATTATGATGTATTTGTTGATGATTATAATTGCTCACAAGTGTACCACGTAATTGGCCTCAATCTGGGAGTTAAAAGATACCTGATGTGTCGCAAGCGGCTTTATAATTAGCGCATTTACTCCCACGTGCTTGAAAACCGACCAGATATTACTATTTGTCTCCTATATTGATACTCTTGATCTCAGGATGAGCAGTGGCGGCCCAGGCCTCGACTCGCGAGTTGTAACACGTAAGTAGTTAGTTCGAACCCAGACAGGCGCTTTACTCTGTCAAATTTATTTCATCAGCACTGCTCTCAAAACGGTGAAGGAAAACTGCATGAGGAAACCGGCATGTCCTAGAACCAAAAATTCGAAGATATCTGGCATCTACCAATCCACAGTGAGCCCGCGTGGTGGATTATACCCCACACCCTCATACATAGAGGAGGCCTGTGTCCCATCAGTGGGAACGTTATAAGCTGATTAGGTATGCTTATTGTTTTTGCTTTGATCTCATAATACAGCTAATTCACGCCAACATCCGGTACTTGCTTTTAAGGAGCGGTAGCCGATGGAAATTATTCTACTATGCTAATTTTCCTCCTTCGTATTTGAGTAATGTGCGTTTTACGAACGCTTTCCTTAGGTTTTACCAATTTATACAGAAGAAATAAGAATATTCGCTTTAATAGCGAGATCATTTAGCTTGCAATATCGAGGGCACGGCTGTCTGGACAATAATATGGCATGTCTATAAAACTGAACTAGGAATTCATTCAGTTTTCGAAAGCGTGATGACCACTTAATTAAATTACAATCTAGGGCCAAAATCTTTGTGGCAAGTGTGAATTGATAATACACCGCAAGGTGCAACACCAATAAATTAAATCCCAGCAATTTACCTGAAATAACTGTCAGAAAACAGTCTAGACTGAATTACTGTCGACAGCAGAAATTAATACGATGTTTCCGGTCTTACAAACTATGACAGTGGTACCAGTGTCCTGATAAATCATGGGGGCATCGGAACGACAGACGATGATAGTTTTATTGCCAGAATTGCTTTAACAACACGATCGTTAATCACTCAGAATGACTTTAAATACAATAAGAGGAAAAGAGAAGATGAGCTAAAAATATATAGTCACCTTCTGTACAGGAAAGTCCAACTCTAAGTACTCATGCACACGAGTGACACGCGTTAACGACAGAGGCAACTGCATCTGTCGACGTCTACTGCAGCCGTCAACGCGTGTCGACAGCAGCCGTCGTCGTCACCCGACGACGCCCGCCGTTGACGCGTCTGCGGCTACCGTCAACACGCGTTAATGGCTGTCGCCAACACGCGTTGACGGCTGTCGCCGACACACGTCGACGGCCGCAGTTGCCTCTGTCGTCGATGCGTGTCGCTCCTGTGTATGCACACTAAAGTGTTATAATTTAAAATCATCCATTTTATTTGATTAGGCAATAAGATTTTATCGTCGCTTTTGGTTCAAAGAATCTTAATTTTAGTTCTATTAAAATAGAAAAGTTTCTTGGTAATAATAATGCTGAATAAAAGAAAATAGAACGGGTATAGAATATCTCTGTTTTCGCGCAAGCATACGCCGAAATTACTTGAGAAGTTTGAAAATGTAAAAAGTTAAATAACAACACAACAGTCTGTAAGAGTTGTTTCATTTCCGTGTTTGTTCTTAAAGCTTATTAGATAACTGAAAATTTGGAGACCAACAATTATTTAACAATTTATTTATTTTTTAGGTAAGAGTAGAAGTAAAATTTGTCCAAATCGTTATAAAATCATCTTTTATAAACATAAGGACGGGAAAACTGAAACACTGACATGTCGTCATGCAAACTGTTATATTATGAAAGACGAACAGCGCCCCGCGGTTTAACCCGCACGAGTGTCGATCGTGTGGGAATATCGGAATAAAAAATACCTTCCATGTGTTATTCTGATGTATAAGCTATATTACTGTATGTCATGTCATTTTGACGTTCAAAATCGTCAAAATTACATAAGGCAGTAAATACCAACCCAAAAGCCCGCCCTTCACCACTTCTCAGTGATTAAACCCTTCGTATTCGTGGATTCACAAGAAATACTATGGCTTTTTGATTGTTTCTTCAATTACGGCATCCAACCGATTAAATTCAATGGTAATATAATGATAGATGATAGCAACTGCCATCTCGCTTAAAAAAACGAAAACAAAGTAACAATCGATTCACCACTGCATTTTTAACATAAAGTTCCTCAGCAACATGCCACCTTCACAAGTTCTGGGAAAAAAGGCGAACCACATATATCATTCTATCTTTACCTTGCACTAAGTAACATGTTCCAACACTTCCAACTATCAATTTACCCATGTGTTTAATAATTCAGTGTATTTCTTTGAGTTCACCCAAACCTTGTCATTTCACGTCAGTGTAGACCTGTCATTATACTTTTCCCTTCTATTAATATAGGAATTTACTAGTTTTAGTTGCAAGTGAGTGTTATGTCTTAGAATACAAATGGAATATAATATGTGTCGTTTTAGTAACCTTAAATGTTTGTTTTATTTTCAAAATAAGTTATTCTGTATTAGTTTTGACGATAGCCTTGGCGTTTTTACGTAAAAATGATAGAATTTAGCAGTAAATACATATATATTTGGCTATTTTATATTAAAATAACAAAAATTAAATAATGTTTATTTATCTCCACAAATTACATTCTTATACATATTAAGTTGACAGGTATTTCGACAACATTTTGTAATTTGTGGGAGATCTGGAGTCTAAACTAAACCTAGGCCTGTATCTTAGAACTCCAGGCCCCCCATTAGATCACATAGTAAAGATTGTCGACGTGGTACAATTACAAGTGATTGATGGTGTGTGTGAGTGTATGTTTGTGCGAGGGTGTGTATGATTACCATCATTACAAAATTATAAATTAAAAACGCTATGCAAATCCAAAAAACTTTTGAGTGACGCCCTGCGACCGGTGTAGGTAACCCGACATAGAAAACTTCTAAACCTTTTTCTTCTTCAACTTATTAGACATAATTCTTAAAGTATGGGCAGCAAGCATCCAAATGTCCAAATCTTTACTCCAAAATGATAACAGAAAAATAGCATAAGGTCGCAATTGTTCACGCTCAAACCGAACCCTGTAGCAGTCAATCAAGCCGCCAGCACTATGACTTGCTAATCTTATGAGTTAAAAAAAAAAACAACTATATTTTGTCGAGATTTTTTTTGCGATTTCATTGTTATCCCCGTAGTAAAAGTTTTATATAATAACAAGCTGCGCCCTGCGGTTTCACCCGCATAAGTTTCGATCCCGTGGGAATATCGGGATAAAAAGTAGCCTATGTGTAAATCCAGGATGTCAGCTACGTCCATACCGAATTTCATCAAAATTGGTCCAGCCGCACACACACACACACCCTCTCACAAACTTTCGCCGTTATAATATTAGTGTGATGAGTACACAGACCTCTTCAGGGTTTCAGTTATTTCAACGTTTGCACTGTCTGGACTGGTCCACTCAAATTTGTGTGGTACTCAAAAGACATTTCAGACGTCTATTTAAGTACATACATGGTCTTCACATGATCTAACAAAGATTATGACTGGACTTTAAAAGAAACTGAGACCTCTGAGTTTGCTTCTGCCTTTCTTCTCAGAGTAGAAACGCCGACCTCATCTAGTTTGTATAATATGACGTGTAAAAGTGATTCCAATATCGTATTTATGAAATAAACAATTTCATTTCCCTGTATCAAGTGCTCTTCCTAACCCCGGAATTAAATTTATGTTTTAGATTGAATTGAACTAACATTACTACACATAATTATTTAGGCAGACCCGATTTTCAATTGAAATGTTTCCCTAAATAATTTTGCAAACACGCAGCGTGTTTTGAAACCTCTTCATCCGAATTGTTCCTGAAATTCATTATTATTTCGTATGAAATTATAGTAGTTAAACTATTTACTCGAGGTTACGATAGATTAGTGTTTTACGATGCCTAAGTGCTAGACAATACATTACATACTCCGAACTATGTTGATACGGAGTAAACTCGTAACTACAGGATTTGTAAGCGGGATTTAGATGTTATTGCAAACTAGCCGTGCCTGCGGCTTTTCTTGTGAAGGAGTTATTTTAGTATTTAATCATTAAAAACATTTTTATTTGTTCTTTATAATAATTTCGAAAATTTGATGACATGTAACATCCACCAACCCGCACAGGGCCCGCGTGGTGGATTACGGCCCACTACCTCTCACAGTGAGGAGGCTTGTGTCCCAGCAGTGGGAACATAATAGGCTGATAATGGAATAATTATTATTATAAAGAACAAATAAATAAGTATGTTTTGACCGTAATTTTATCAGGGAAAAATGTAAGCAGGTAATCTGAAACAATCAATGATTCCAGTACTTTTTTCTGGTAATTTTTACATCTTTTCGAAACCAAGACAATGCCGGCAGCGGCGCCACAGTATCAACAACCTTTTAACCCTCTAATAGAATTCTGTATCACCCATTACTTAATACCACAGAGCACAAAGACGCCCGCCGATACTGCTAGAGACGTAATGTCAACACTTTCCATACAAACCAAGCCTGTCAATGGGCTTCACCGTTTACTCATAGAAACTACAACCCGTGACAGTTCTGCCAATCCCTGTGACAGCCAAGTGCGCTCAGTTGCGCCAAATTCAAACACGAATCTATACTAATAATAAAGCTGATTGCTTGTTTGAACGCGCTAATCTCGGGGACTACCAGTCTGATTTGAATTATTTTTTCATTTGTTTGCCCAATTTTTGAGGAATGCTTGAAGTAACATAACCCCTAGGAGCCGAGCAAAAACAAAAGTCAGAAAGAACGCTAAGCGAAAACGAAGTAATAGAGCGATGCGATGCGATGCGATGAGGTGAGTCGAGAAACAAGAACCTTCACGCGGACGAAAGCGCAGGCAGAAGCTAGCATTATAGTATAAATCAGTTGATCCATAGATTTATGTTCGCATAACTCGACATAATGTATGGATCAACTGGTTTTTTTTTACGATTTCAGAGTTCGACCCGTAGTAAAAGTTGTTCATAATGATGAGTAGGTACAATTACCCCTTTTAATGATTAAAACGATCAAAATTTAACGGTGTAAATTAGTAAAGGCAACTCTTGTTATTGCGATTCCTAGCTCTGTGCTCATTATGTACCTACTTCATAAACAAACTGCATCCTTCAATTTGCATTTACAGAAATGCAGATCGTTTTAAATAGACTGAATCATATCGTGTAATATGTTCTGTACGTCACTGTTTGCACTTCGCATGTGTTTCGAATCAGGCGCATTGTAGCTTGTTATGATCAGGCGCAGAGTGTAATGAACAGTTCGTGCTAATATGAAATTGCTAATAAAATGTCTTAGAACAATAATACTGTTAGTCTTACATAGAATATTATGTGTGAATTGAGTTTTATGAGTGAAGATTTGACTTTGTAACGGGACTGAAGAATGTTTTTGTTGGACGTAGATGGAGATTAAAATGTTGTAGTATTGTTTAGATTTATAAATGTTTGTTTGCGGTTTTAGATTTGGTTGGTCAAATGACTTAATTGAAGCGTGTGTATTTTTGTAACCTTCAACGTATATTGGGTGAATGATATTGTCTTAGCCAACGTGTTCAATTCTGA
The DNA here is from genome assembly GCA_947507525.1 of Apamea epomidion. NCBI lineage: Eukaryota > Metazoa > Arthropoda > Insecta > Lepidoptera > Noctuidae > Apamea > Apamea epomidion. The sequence continues at coordinate 7,823,288 of OX382234.1, forward strand.
ACAAAACGTTACATCTTCACCTGAAGGATACCTGAAAGATTATTTATTTGTTAGATATATAAATAACTAAGCTGTTGTTTTGCATCCTCGTCAAATGTCAGGAGGCTGTTATGAAAGAAATAAATAATCAAATATAATTACGATCCCTGCTAAATAATGAACACATACTGATTTTTTTTAATTATTAAAGTTTGACAGTATTTCAGAATACACCACTTTCAAAGAACAGTATCACGTTATGGTATCGTATAAGCGGCCGCGTTTTTATCTATGTGTAAAAGGGCAGTTACAGTGCGGTCTCACACAGGCCGCGTTTTAAAATGCGTGTCCCACACATGCCGAATTCCGAAAATTAGAAGAAAAAAAAACCTACTTATTTTATTATTGATTTGTGTCGAGAATCAGTAGCATAGTTACCTCCTTGAATTTGAAGAGGATGCAAAACGACACCTTGTATAAAAAAACGGCAAAATGCAAGGTGGACTTGCACGAAGGGTTTTGTACCGCCGAATTATTATTTTATTTTTATTATTTGCTGTTATAACGGCAATAGAAAAACACACTCCGTGAAAATTTCAACTGTCTACCTATTACGGGTCATGAGATATAGCCCGGTGCCAGATGGATGGACGAACGTACAGCGGAGGCTTAGCAATAAGATCTCGTTAGCACTCGTTAGGTACAGAACCCTAAAAACGATTTCAGTTCATCATCTGCCTGGCCATTTCCTGGCCAACCGGACGCAACTGAATACCAGTATTTTACATGGAGCTGCTGCCTATCTGACCTCCACAACCCAGTTACACCACAGTTAAACAGTCATGAATCAGTCTCTCGCCCGTATGCTCCCAAAACTGTAATAATGATACCCTTATCACGAGCAAAGATAATGAAACATCCATTATGTAATTTACCTCAAAATCCTGTAAATTCACAGATTGTAAGTAATTAAGTGCACGAGAACAAACCATTAGTGCTTTGTGATACAATTATAATTGGAATAATTGTAAGGACAATATGCTTTCTGGTCACCAGTTGAAGATGGTCTACCCCCTAATAGGGTAGTTGTCTGGGTAAAAAATAGTAATTATATTTAGTCCGTCAGTTAGATTATCGAAAAATAATGGACACGTATTTTTTCTTTTGTCAATCAAACAAAAAATGACAAAGATAAAGCGCGTCAAAATTTGGGAGTCGTGGGGGTCGTGACGTCACTTGCTTGCAAAAGTGTCGCAAGCAAGTGACGTCACGCGGAACTTTAACAGGCGATATCTTCATCATTTTTTATATAATTGACAAAAAAAAATACGGGTTCAATATTTTTTGATAATCTAACTGGCGGACTAATTAGATTTTTTTAGAAAAATAGCCTATTACGTCAGATACTTTCAATCAAAATCTGAATCATTTTGAAGGATATTGATACATAAAGGGCTAAGGAAGGAACACGGGTGGGTTTTAGTCAGTAAGAGTCTGACACTCCCTTCTGCTCCGCCCAGAGCGGGAGGAGTCATTTCCCACCCAGAAAAAAAAAAAAAAAAGGATATTGATAATCCATTGTTCCCAGTAACTAGGTTGTGAAGGTCAGATAGGCAGTCGCTTCATGTAAAATACTGGTATTCAGCTGCATCCAGTTAGACTGGAAGCCGACCCTAACATAGTTGGGAAAAGGCTGTACATATAGGCAGATGGTGATGATGATTGGTAATCCATTGCTTTATATGTCCGAAAAATTTGTACACACCTCTTACCAATTTTTTTTTTAAAGAGTCAATTGTACAATTTTGACGTCTTTGACTTTGATTTTATTAAATGTATAGATAGACGTGTTGATATCAATAGTCAATACCCACTACTCATCTGTGGAGTTTCGCTAACTAATTTGATTTGAGCCTGTATATTAGCAATCAAAGGCAAAAATTCTCTGATTCAAGAAACATTAACTACAAAAAAAAAACACTTGAAGATATCCTTCCTAACATTTATGTTACGAACTACAAAATTGCAAGCTGGCAACTCCCAACAAAATATAAGCTCCAATACAAGTCAGCTGAGCCTTCTAATCCTCATACAACGTCACGTTAACTATCTATCTGTTTCCCCAAGTTAGTAGAAACGAGTCTAACAAGACACTTGTCCACGAGAACTTTAGTTCCAGGTTCCAGGTCGTTACGTTTCTTGTCTTGTCTTGCGACTTAAGTCTTGGAACTGCATTCACAAGCCTAGGACTTGGTTTCTTTGGTTGTTTGTTCTGGTTTATTTATTTACTAGCTGCGCCCCGCGGTTTCACCTGCATAAGTTTCGATCCCGTGTGAATATCAGGATAAAAAGTATCCTATATGTTAATACTGGTTTTACACTATCTGTGTATGCCAAATTTCATCCAAATCCGTTCAGTAGTTTTTGAGTGAAAGAATAACAAACATCCATCCATCCATACAAACTTTCACGTTTATAATATTAGTAGGATTTAAACTTTTAGCACAAAAAGATACAAACCGGACTTAATGCCTTAGGCATACTCTACCAGTCAACCAAGGGTGGTGGAGAGATTAGATGGAAGGTGCTTTGATTGAGAGGAATAATGATAAAAAAATCTAGTTACACAAATACATAAATAGGTTATATACACATATATAATACTATTTACTATAATATATACTTATAATATGGTTGCTGGTTGTGAGTGATATTCTGTTTTGGAGATAAAGGACTGTTTATTTTCGTTTATCTATTTATGATTTTTTTATTCCTGTCATCGTCATTAGATGTTTTAAAGGATAAGTCTACTGCATTGATAACAACTTTTTTTTAACCGACTTCAAATAAGGAGGTTCTGTTTAGGACACAAAGCTTCCTGATAATTGTTTCCTTGTCTCTCTTTTTCTACCAGCAGGATCTATTTATCCATCATCCATACTAATATTATAAATGCGAAAGTAAGTCCACTTCGTCTGTCTGTAACATTTTTACGGCTGAACAGATTTCGATGAAGTTTGGCACACAGGTAGAACAATACCATGGGTTAGGACATAGAATACTACTGTTTATCTCTGCAGTACGTTTCCGAGGGATAATTTCCGACCTCACGCGGGGGAAACCAAGGTCTAATGCTAGGAAAGAATAAGTCTACTGCATTGATAACAGTTTCATTTTTTTGGACTCAACTCAATGCTTCTAAGTATTGCTTTCATCTCTCTCTCTCTCTCTATCTCTCTGTCTCTTTACTAGCAAGAGAAACATAAGCTCATTCTACGTACAAAATATAACTCATTCAGCAAAAGCAAATTAAGAGTCAGGCTGACTGCCTAGTGTGCGACGAACGTGCTCAAGTACCGAAGATGTTATAACGCACCCCAAATAATTAAAAAAGTGTTTAGTAGACAGTTTATATTAATCACTAACTTCTGCTCGTGACTTCGTTCGCGTGAAATTTCGTGTTCCCCCGACCCAACTCGCATCGCATCGTCCAACCGTGCTATTAATTCGTTTTCTTAGTGTTCTTTCTGACTTTTCTTTATGCTCGGCTCCTAAAGGTTCTAGCGTGATTTTAAATATCAAAGTCCATCGCAACGCTTAGTTCGTTTTCGCGTTCGTTCTTACTTTTTTCTCAGCTCCTAAGAGCCTTCGTCATTATTGGTATATATTAAGTCGCATGTTGCTAATTAATAAAGTACTTAAAGTTACCACATCTTGTTGGTACTTGACAAGCTTTGACAAGAAATTTTAAGCATAAAATATTGTTCCAATCAATAAAAAGCGCCTAAGAAGCTTTGCATTATCATATCATAATAAAATGTGTTTGTTGACGTAAACAAACAATATTTTACAACGATTATTTGCTATCTAATCTTAATTGTGTCAAATACTACTTATTAAACACAAAGCGGGTGTTCGAAGTAAAAATATCGCGGTGGGAATATATCGCGTACTGGATTTTGAACTCTCGTTGTTGAGCCGAGTATTGAGAATCCAATAGAACGCATCCCAGCGCGTCGAAAAAACACACTGTTGAATTTTCAACACACGTCGCTACGCACAGCGTTGAAAATCCAGTGCGCGGGAAAAACGCGCCGGTGCACACCGGGGCTAACGCGTGTAGTTAATAACAACATTGATGACAGATGCAACAATATTTTAACTACAAAGCCCACGGAAGACTAAAATGGAGTTAAAATTAATGCCATATTTGGTTGTCTTTAGGACGGCCTAATCTGTCGGCGACTTCAAAGATGCATAATCCGCCTAAGGCCGCTGAACGAGACACAATAGAAACTTCTATTGTTATTACGCCTATGGACATTTAGTGTCCCTCAAAATGTTATACAAGGTGGAGACCACAATACGAGAATAAATTAAACTGCGTATATGCGAATGCCGTTCCCAGGCTACATACGAAATTTCAATCAAATATATCCAATAGTTTAGTCACTATACTCGTAGCTAGTCAAAGATTGGTATAACCCATAGTCGGGCTATCACTACTATTTAGTTTGTTTGATAATTTTTTTTTTTTTTTACTTGATTGTTCCAAAAAACTGCATTGCATTAGTATTGCCAGTGTTTTCATTTACTGTCGTATTGTGGTCTCCGTCTTGTATATTACGCGCCAAAACTGATCGCGGGGTGATTGACCCGTTTGTCACTCAATCTTTAACACGTTTGCTGAGCTGCTCGTGGATCGGTTCCCGTGTGAAGTAGGTCCGCCTGGAGTAACTGCGAGTCTCCTCTCAATATTGCCGAGACGTGCCTGAGATGCAAAACCGCAGGCCAGGACAGACTTATGTTACCTACGACATGTCATCATCATAAATAATGTATAACGTTCCCGACAACTCTGAATTATTCAACGTTGACGGCCACTTTATTAAATTTGTCGTTTTATGAAAATATTTAGCAACCCTGTATAGTTGAGTAAAAATTAATATGGAACAAAATTAACATTTACAAATTAAAAGTTTCGCATCGTATTTTGTTGGCGCGACTAATTTAAACTGCGTAAAATTAAGTTTAGAGTAATAGAAAACAAAGCATTAAATTGATTTTAGTATTCTGAATTAAATGTTTAACTTATTTAATTTAAAATGAGGGCGCAATTTAAAGCCCGGTCTAGACTAAGCTTTTAATCAAGGACTCTTAGTTAAAAGCATAACAAATCTAATTAAGAGACAGTAATAGGTACAGGTATATATTTTCTTATTGCGTTGTAGGAATCTGTAATATAGGAAATAATAATTACAGCCCAATCTAGAGATTTGAGCTTCAAACCTAAGAACTCACAATTCACAACACAATCGACACTGCTTTGGAAACCAAGCACAACAAAATCTATTCTATACATACAAATAAATAAATAAAATTTAAGTGTCTGTTTGTAATGTCAAAATAACAGTTTTTTTCTAAATGCATTATGAAATTTTTAAAACAATGTTAGCCTGTCGGTCTGTTCCGGCTAATCTCCGAAACGGCTGGACCGATTTTTAAGAAATTTGGTATGTGGATACTTTGAACCCTGGGGAAGGACATAGACTTTTATCAACATAGGTACCACGCGAGCGAAACCGCGAGTGGCAGCTAGTTAAGAACGGCTGGACCGATATTGATGAAATTTGGTATGGGGATACATTGAACCCTGTGGAAGGACATGGGCTTTTTATCGACATAGGTAACACGCAGGCCAAACCGCGAGTAGAAGCTAGTAAAGAATAATACCTAACCTAAACCTTCCAGTCCAGTCCTTTCTACCATAGGGCGGTACCACAATTCTATACTAAACATCCAATACACTACACTACACTACACATCCTTACTCCACACAAATTGTGATGCAACAAAGGTTCAAAACATTAAGCCATAAAGTTTATTTTAAACATCTTCGGTTGCTGTAATGTGAGTAGTAGCATATTGTGTGCAATAATGAGGAATATTATAGAACCGCGGGGTAATCCTAGCTTGGAATTAAGAAACTTTGGAACCACTAATGAATGCATCGAAAAGTTTCGTACTCACTTGCAATCTACGAATTGTAGGGTTGTACTGTATTTTAATGGTCTCGTTATTTTTATTTTAATAATCCGAATCCGGATGTCGGGATTGGAAAATATATATTTTTCTGCTTTTGCTTTTGGGTTTAGGGTGAGTATTTACTTGGTGGTTTTAAGTTTTTGTGGATTAGTGCATAGTAACTTTTTTTTTTTTTGTAATATTTCCTGTGAATTAATGACAAATGAATTGTGATGCGAGCAAACTGTCCAGCATTTGCGTCTGAATTTTTATTGCGAATTGGGACTATGGAGAATAATGTGGTGTCACTTGTATCTGTGAGACAAAGTGGCAAAAAACTGTAAGTAAGTAAGTAATTGGTTTACTGGATAGTGAATAGATATGTTTTAGTGAATTTCATGACAATATTGTGATGCGAGCAATTGACTAGCAATTGCGTCTGATTTTTATTGAGAATTGAGACTATCCACAATAATGTGGCGTCAATTTATATTATAAGACAATTGTATCTGTGAGACATAGTGGCAAAAAACTGCGTTTAATTAAGACACCGGGGTACAAATCAAACATTTTTTGGGTACCCCACTGTAATTAAAAATGGTTTCTAAACTGTTATACTAAACTAACGGATACTAATAAAACTATTTATTTAACTTTATTCATACTCATTTACCTACCTCAGTTCCAAAAAAGGTTCCAAGTGTAATCTAAATACCCATAATAAACATTATTACCCCTTAATTATTATTTCTAGTAATAATTGTTTTTCATACCTAATAGATTTATAATTGTATATGTTTTAATATCAAATAATATTCCTTTATGATTAATAATACAGAGGTTAAAGATATATTAATTTAAATATTAAGTATCTAATGACATTTATTTTGCGATGCGGTAAGAAATCGAGAACTTCTACATAGTCATCTGGGTGTAATTCAACGACTCAAAAGATCTGAAGATAAACTGGAGAGTACAAAATTTAACGACAGTCTTACTAGGGTTGGCAGTTGTATGGTAGGTAGATACCTACATTTGTCACGAATGAAACAACAATTTTTATTTAGTACCGATGAAATTATTGAGGTACTATATCTAAACATAGCATCTTCAGCCTACTAATGTCCCCAGTGCTGGGATACAGGCGTTCTCTTTCTGTGAGAGGGAGTGGGCCATAATCCACCATGCGAGACCGGTGTTGGTTGGTGGACAATGTCTCTACTTAGCAGGTTTTAATGTTACCATGAGAATCCCCACTATATTATTTAAAGGTTAAAATATATTTTTCTTGAACGTGCTAGTAGGCAAATTAAAATTAGTTTTGACCATTTTCACAAACTAAGACCCCTCCGTGCCTCGGAAAGCACGTTAAGCCGTTGGTCCCGGCTGTCATTCGTGGATCTTTGACAGTCGTTACGGCTCGTCAGTAGCCTGAAAGTCTGACAACCAGTCTTACCAAGGGGTATCGTATTACCCAGTCACTGGGTTGTGGAGGTCAGATAGGCAGTCGCTCCATGTAAAATACTGGTATTCAGCTGCATCCGGTTAGACTGGAAGCCGACCGCAACATAGTTGGGAAAAGGCTAGTCAGATGATGAAAATTAGTTTTGAAAAAACCTCAGATGGTCTTGTAAGTTTGTGCGGACAAGCTAAATCGCTAAGACAGAAATTATCTACGGTATAAACCTACCTACAAAGAAAAAATTGATAGGTATAACAGTCACCAGCATAAGTATGTATACACTTGGCTTTATTCAAAAGCGATTAACTCCATTATTTTTTAATGAAATTTTATATTGCTACGAACATAGTATTTTCGAACCCATAGTTTTTTGCAATGTGTCGTATTTCATTGTTGTTTTCGTTATTTCACGCAAAAATCGCTATTGAAAATTTCCAAGTGTTGACACATTAGTGCTCGTGACTGTACACTTGCATATATTATCCGTTATCCATATCTACTAATATTACCTAATCGGGGGTAATCTTCGAAACTACCGATCCGATTACGAAAATTCCTTTACTAATACAGTATTGTATGTTAAAACAAGAAATTCCACGCAGACGAAGTCACGAGCAGAAGCTAGTCGCCGATAAAACAGTAGGTAACCTAAAAATAATAATATCGTGATTGAATACCTAAGAGGTATAAATAAATTCATATCACAAAAAAAGATTCCTCAGTAACAAACTGTCAATATGTTAGCATCATGAAAATAAAAGTACTTTCTAAAACAATAATTTTAAGATACCCACACACTTATTGCGTAACCCACTATCAATCAGAATCTGAATCATTTTGAAGGATATTGCTAATCCATTGCTTCATATGTCCGAAAAATGTGTCTGCTCAACAGCGTAAATAACGCATTGAATGAACTAAGCTGTTGAACTGTCAAAATGAAACCCATTTCTACTGTTGGTGTGTTACGCAATTACCTCTAAGATATTAAGATAAATGAAGAAATTCTTAGAAAAGTGTTAAAAACAGATGTACGAAGGGAGATATTAATTGCCACAAGCCGACTATTCCCTCAGAAAGAAAGGTATTTTTTCTGAACGACTTCAAAAATAACTGTTACTAATGTACTCAACGTTTTACTCTATAAATCAGTCAAAGATTCATTAGTAGGGCTTTAGTGTTATCGAGAGCAGCTAGAAACAAACAGACAAATAAATTTTAAAAGAACTGTAGTCATTTCAGTTAACAAATGTAGTGTTTTGTTAATTACAAATTACATTATAGTGTTGGACTACTAAATACTTGACTTTATTTCTTTTTAAAAGCATCATGTAGCCACTAAATATAATTAGGTAAGTAGTTATAAATGCAAAGGCATTTTTGCTGAACTGGACCTTTTTGGAGCAGCCGTGAGGTACACTTTCTTGCTAATTTCTTACATCGGACTTTACAATATCTATTTGATCTTTATTGTTTGTTTTATCAGAGGGGCAATTCTCGTAATTTTAAGAACGTTCACAGTCTGAGGTGCAATTCTCGTAATTTTAAGACCGTTCACAGTCTGATCTCAGTCTCAATCTGTCAAAAAATACGTCTAATTTCCCTACATTTTGACATTTGTTTGTCGCCTAGATGAGACTGCGACTAGATTTTGATCGTTTTAAATTACGAGAATTGGCCTGCTGATGTATGTATCTGGTGTACTGTGTGTCTTTTAGTCTGTGCTAAATATTTTTTTTTTATTTCTTTTCTTCGCTTTGATATTATTCTTATTCTTATCCTTGCTGTCTAAATCAATCAATCCATCATCATCTGGCTAGCCTATCCCAACTATGTTGGGGTCGACTTCCAGTCTAATCGGATGCAGCTAAGTTCGGTACCAATATTTTACAAGGAGCGACTGCCTATCTGACCTCCATAACCCAGGTTACAGGGTAATACTATTCCCCTTGGTAAGACTGGTTGTCTTCTCACGACCCGTAATTACTGTCAATGATCTACGAATGACAGCCGGGACTACTTATCGTGCTTATACGAAACCGTCTACAGCACTAAAAATTCCTTATGCTTTATGCAATCGAAATAGACAAGTGAAAGAACGAAGTGAAGAAACTTTTGAAATGTAAACATTACGAAAGTCCGTAGAATCACGGCCCTACCTCTCAGTAACGACAAACCTAAGCTAACCTAACCCTAAACTATGTGAATGGGGGGTACTTATGGTACCTTTTGAAATTGAACGCGTCCAAAACATGTTGTAAACCATTAATGAGCCACAAATAGCTGATACAAACGGATGAATTAGCCCGCATACTTGCTGGGAAGCCACGAAGCATTCTCGAGGGCCATCAAGAATTGAAAGGATGACGATCTCGCCGCAAAAGACCCGTCCGCGGTGACCGGGTCAAGAGAGGCTGATGAATTTTTATTTGACGCATTTAATGTGAAACGTTGGCGTATAAAGACTTTAAGAAAAAGTTGTGAAATTCTAGGAAAAGAACTAGATTTTTTTCGTTTTAAAATAGTTGAATAAGAACGATTTTTTTAACATCAAGATGGATGTATAATTATGGGGCTCGTGCCTAAGTAATTACAGCCGCACGGTTCGATCGATGCGGTTAAGCTACGCTTGGCACGGTTGGTCCGCGGATGGGATCTTTACATATCGAAACCCCTCCATGTCTCGGAAAGCACGTTAAGCCGTAGGTCCCGGCTGTCATGCCTGGATCTTTGACAGTCTTTACAGCCCGAAAGTCTGACAACCAGTCTTATCAAGGCGTATCATGTTACCCAGTAAACTGGGTTGTGGAGTCAGAAAGGCAGTCGCTCCGTGTAAAATACTGGTATTCAGCAGCATCCGGTTAGACTGGAAGCCGACCCCAACATAGTTGAGAAAACGCTAGGCAGATTCATTGATGGATGTATAATTATGAATGGAATGACTTTGAAACAACTTCCTAATTCCAATTATAATCATTAACACTTAAGCTGAAGAAGCTTTTATCGTTAGAACAACATTTTTACACCCCAATAAACAAAATTAAACATTAATCGCAGCAATTTTAATCAATACAACTAATGACCTCTATAAAACTCGCTGAAGATGAATTTAAGTAGACGTTTCTACTACGAAATAAATGTATTTGCGTACCTAATACGTAAATAAAGTACTATTAAGGGCCATTGGGCCAGAGGTCAAGTGCAGAGTAACAGAGCAACGAACATTCCTGGCCTTAATGATTACTATTAAGAACAAGAGGGAAGGGCCAAGTTCAATATCACGTTGAGTGTTGTTGGTGATTAAGAAAGAAAAATGCGTTTATTGGCATTGGCTACATCAAAAAAAAACCGGCCTAGTGCGAGTCGGATTCGCATACGAAGGGTTCCTTTGTCCGTAGGTGATACGGAGTAGGAAACGCCCGTAACTTCGGCAGAAACTACTGACTTCGCAGCTAGAGAGTAGACCCCCTGTTGTTGACTAATAATATTATGTACTGCTGTGATAAACGATTTTGCCAATAATTAGGGTTTTTATGGTGTGATATTAATTAGACGGAAGGTGCATATGGGTTAGAACTGATCCCGAATCATTATACTTAGTAGAGAAAGGGAATAAAAATAAATGTTTTGACACTAATGAAGTCATAAAAAAATACTGCAAAACAGACAAAATTAATTCCCTTACGCGTACAGAAAAAATCAGACTTTCTACGTTCATCATATGGTTTCTGCTAAACTTAGTTAGACCTACTTCTATTTTATTCTTGCTAACACTTTGTTTTCATATTCATTCTCTGTGTGTGTACAGTCACGAGCAAAAGTATGTATACACTCAACTTTATTCAAAAGCGATTTACTCCTTTATTTTTTAATGAAATTTTATGTTGTTACGAACATAGCATTTTCGAACCCATAGGTTTATGTAATGTGTCGTATTTCAACGTTGCATACGTTATTTCACAAAAAACACGCAATTGAAAGTTGCCAAGTGTTGACATATTGGTGCTCGTGACTGTACATCTGTAGAACACGTGTGAACAATTAAATTAGAGAAGTTAATCTAAAGATCATCCGGTAATTAATGTCTTTAATCTACGAAAGGTTGGTCAATCATGAGCTACCGTACACCATGTTTCTGATAACGATATTCGGACATGCCAATATCCGGAAATTTTCGAAAATCTATAGAGAGTCTAAATAACTGAAAATGGAATAAAAAAAGCTCGGAATTAAAATTGGAGTTTTAATGACAGCAAACGCATACAAATATTGCCTATTGAAGAAAGCGTGCTTAGGGTTTCGAGTCAGCAAAAGCCTCAAGGCAAAATCCAAAATAAAAAATCAAGTTAGTACATCAAAAGGTTTTGTACTTCAGGATGTGAAAGATGGCGAGTGGCGGGTGCCCCGAGCCTTGTATCTGTCAAAGAATTTTTAAGTGTCATCGAGCAGTGAATGGGTTTGCGTCAGCCGCGGCCACTTACACACGGAGCGGTTCTCGACCAGCTACTTGCCTCGCCTAGAAAACAGCCGATGTTTGAAATCTGCTCATATTGCTGAATATCTCTTTGGGGTTTGAATTTTAAATTTCGCATTTCGGATTTTTTTTTTATTCTTTGGTGCTTTTTTTTATAGGCTTTTGTTCTGTTAGCGAACTGATGAAGTTGTCAACTTTATATTTGAATTAAGAATTTGAGATAATTATCAGTTATGGAACAAACAACTAAATGTCGTACTTAACAAAGTTCAAATTCCATTGCAACCAAAAACTTATTACAAATGGTTACTCAAAAATCAACTTTGACTACATTTTACTAAAGTAGATAACTGATTAAGCGGCAATGGAATGTAAATTATCTGAGATTATGAACATTGCTATACATTACCTATTCAGCAAGAAGTAACACGCATGTATGGTTGAATATCTCTTTGGCGTTTGAATTATGAATTTCTGTTTTTTTTTGTACCTACGTATGTGAATTTTATAATGATGGACTTTGGTTCTGTCAGTAAACTGATGAAGCTATCAACTTTAGAATTATGATAGGTGATATAAAAAATATATATCTATCTATAAGTACCTATAGGTAACATGAAGTGAAATATAGAGCCAGGAAATACAACGTTTATTTCAAATCAAACTATTTTCGATGAGGCAATATTTTAGACAACCCTATCGTCCAACAACTAATTGCACACTAGTAATTATTGAAACAAATGCAAGCTTTAGATCAAATCTATTTGCAGTTGTCTCTAAGTTGATTTTAGTGTGACAGACTGCACATAATAATTCAAATGGTGCGAAAATAATGGACGACTTGTATCGGTTTTAGACCGTGAAGCTTCAGACAATAAACTATCTTGAAGCATTGAAGTGGTAGTCTGCACGTGTTCACAAAACGATTTGCAAGACATGCTGGTTACTTTGATTTGCAGGTGGAGAATTGAAAATAAAATTATTATTTCGGCTTTAAGTTGTAAGTACACTATTAAAGCATAAACGTAATTAGTCTGAAACTAATTACATAGGTACTCATAGAAATATACCCTACCTTTTGGAAGGGGTGACTAGAATCAATTGTATTTCACTGTAATTTTTGACTTAAAAAAGTGCATTTTATAAAAAATAAATTGGCAAAGTTAGTAGTTACCTACCTACTTCTTCAACAGCCTCAGAACAAACTTTTTTTTATTTGTTATTTTAATACAAATATACTAAATTATTTAGTTAGTCATTTATTTTAGTACCTAGTGTAAAGAGTTGTATTGAATATTGTAAAAGATATTTAAGTAAATGGATAAATAAATTTGAACACAAATATAAGTAAAAGTAGGTACTGTAATTAATTGGATAAATGAAAGAAACAAAAATAATTACGAAAATAGTATAAGATTATTTTCACGAAAACTTCCAAAGGTCAATCGATGGGATAATTTATACAGTCGTTATACAGATTAATCGCATGACTAGAATATATATACGATTGTTTAACCATAATGTGCGATTAGTCGGAATATATCTGTTTTATATGCAAAACACGCCTTATATGCAACGTAGGCATTAACTAAATTGTATCAGTAATTTAGCCTGGATTGATAAAACCTAGATTAAATCGATAATCATACATCAAGGTTAAAAATTGACTACCCATTTGGTATAATATTATGCCATGTTAATAGGTATCATTTGCATTGACGCTCTACCGAAAAAGCAGTATCCCATCATCTACTCTTTTCCCAACTAGGTTCAGGTCAGCTTCCAGTCTAACCGGATGCAGCTGAATACCACGGAGCGACTGCTTTTCTAACCTTCAACACCCAGTTAGTGGGTACTATGATACAAAAAAGCAGTAGATATCTACTGAAAAAATATAGGGCTGTAATTGTAAAGCCCCCTGAAACCCGAAAACTAGTCTGAATAAGAAATATGAAGGAAAAAAAGTTTACAGAAACATTTCAACTTCAAAAACATTTACAAACTCATTAATCTATCATAATCTGAAACCAATCCGTTTAAAGAACAAAAAAATCCGATTGAAAAAAAATCAATTCGTGTAAATCGCCTAGGGCGTATAAAGTAGGGCGCCTGAGGTCGAGAGCGACAATGCTTCGCGCGCACATCTGCCCTCTCAACCGGTAATCGCGGACTACTTGACATCGTAGCAATGCTTTCAGAGAGCTATCATGACGAGCATTATTTTAATTATTATTTCATTTATATTAGGATAGTACGGGAGGTAGAGTGATATCGTGATGGATGACTGCTAAAAACGAGACAAATATGTTGCACGTTGAACGAAAGCAGCCTTGTGTGCATACACACGAGCGACACGCGTCAACGACAGAGGTAACTGCAACCGTCTACAACGTGTCGCTCGTGTATTTGAGTACCTACGGTCCTCAAATACGCGAGCGGCATGCTGCTGCCGTCGACACGCGACAACTATTTCAGTTGCCTCTGTCGTCGACGCGTGTCGCTCCAAGTCGCTCGTGTGTTTGCATACTACCTGCACATCAATGCATTTGTGTCGCAGCAGTAAAGGCACTTTTCGAAGTGCAAGTATTATCTATTATAATCATAGCGCACTTTGTGATTTTCCTTTCCATACTTTAATTTGTATAACTGGTAAGAACTTTACAATACGAGACCAAAAAATATTTATCTATGACATTTGTAATGACAAAAATATATATAATATAATAAATGTCAACGAACATAATTCTATACCTATTATATTTCTATTCTATACTGTATTTGTGTAGACATCTGACAGAAAATTGTTTCTAACTAGGTACGCCAACAAACATACCCAAATAAATTCTTCATTATTTCTTCCCGAATATTTCTCAAGATGATCTTAACTTACGAACCGTATCCGTGAAAGGGGTGGTCACTTGAATAAAAGAAGTCTCTACGTACTAAAAGTAGTCACAAAAAAATGTTGACGTTTCTCCCTAGGGAGTTTCTGATTATCTTACATTATACTGTACAGTTTTAACAGATTTCGCACCTAGTCTGTGCTCGGCTAGAGAGAATTACTTAATTAGATATTCTTGGACTGATTTGAGGAAAAAAACAGTGTATTATTCTGGGTTTTCAGGGTTAAGTTTATACAGTTTCTCGACAGAGTCACTCTCTGGTGTAAGTTTCTAGCAACTTCTACAAAAGGCACAAAGGCAAAGGCATTTCATGAGACTAGGTAATAATATCTAAAAAAACGTTTTACATTACTGATTTTCAATAATTCTGGTAGGTTATTGTGTCCTAATTTGTAAATTTTACTACATTATCTCGATACATTTTAAAGCAACACGATTACAACATAAAGCACTAGGCATCTATCATAATAAATTCCAGTCTACACAATTTATACAAGTAAATCAATGTTCACAACTTAAAGGTGCGAATAAATCGTGAATTCGTCGCAAAATGTAAAGGTACGCTCACACTGAAACAATAATGACTCCGATACAGCAATCTCCGTTGGCAATTAAGACTGTGCCGGTCGGTACACGGCTAAAACGAATGGGCCTCTTCAATCAACGAATCAATCTACAATCGCAAATGGTCGCCACTTGCCAACGACAGCTCAACAAATTTATTGCCTCGAATGGGTGGTAATTTTCAAATTTCCAAGCCTGTTGATCGCCGCTCGGAAAGCGCAACACTACGTGACTACCAGTCGCAAATTACCGCTTACTTTGTGTACCGCGATGGCATATAGATTGGAATCAGTGCCGATTGTGGATCTCTCGTCATTTGACTCCCTGTTGTACCACAGCTTCTATTGTCTGTACACTTTATACGTTCGCAAATGAAGCGCATTGTACAAAAGTTTAGTCGGCGCAATATTTATTTGCAACAGCAGTACAACACGTACGAGAATATTTCGAAATTATACCGAAACCCTTGTTTGCAATTAAATGGAAATGGAGAAAAAATCTGAAACATTGTCTGAATTTTTAAAAATCTAACAAAAAATTTCCGAGTGGAAAATGGCGCTATTAACAATACTTGAGCAGGCAGAAAGACGTTAAGGCCGCGCTCATCGGTTCCGAGTCATTACGAGTTTTGCTCGTCTCTTGCCTGAGCTTAAGCCTGGTTAAGGTGCGGCTTGATTAAGTCGAGCAGACGTTGGCCCGTCTGCTTGCCAAAACCACTTGAACCAACACTCCGACGACTCCAAGTACTACACGTTATATTAAAGTTTGGCAATAGTCGCTAAGTGGATGCCTGATGTTTGCTTAGTCTGCTTTTATCGTTGGTACCTCTTACTTTCAAGTTTCATGTAATTGCGTCTATACTGTCTCCGTTACGATCCTTTGTTGTTAAACCAGATAATATTCTTACCACAGTTTTATTATGTTCGTATAGAATCTAAATCTGATAGTCTGGATTTTGCTCGGTCGTTGCAATATTGATGTTATTAAAGAACATCATTTTGTATAATCAATGTTATCTAAATAAAAATGCTAAGCTATTCAGTTCACTATTTATTATGTTACCGACAAGTGTCCCTACACGTACAAGTGTGTATTTAGTTAACATTCAGTACAATTCTGTCCCCTACAGAGCAATAACAAACATGTGTTATATTAAGCTATCGCAGTCACGTAGGCGGTACGGGGACCACGACTCCTGAAGCTTCCGCTAGTTCCTCCGAGATCTCTTTCAGCGTTTTACCTGAAAACAATGAAAAAAGGCGTTAATTTACAGCTTTGGACATCGGCCAAACATTTCAACTAGCCGTCTAAGTTTGTCTTGTCGCAAAATGAATGAAACAAGTGGACATTTAGACACGCGTTGTGTTCCTGATCGGTTATCGGGGTGAGCTGAGAGATGGGCTTAGGTGAGAACAGACAATATAAAACTCATTTATATCCCGTCATCGTGACGCGTGAGGCGCGCCAAGGCGTTTTCCAATACGCTCATTTATCACACGCCCCTCGACATAATGAGACGCATCCCGACTCGACACATACCCAAAATACTTTAAATTTATTTTTATTATTAAAATTCCCATAATTTTTTCTTAATAGAATTTGGCAACGAGCAAAATTAATGAAATATCAGAACTATCGTGACGGTCACAATTTTTCATTGGTTCTAATGGCAGATGAAATTCAAAGTTGCAGTAACAATAAATTGAAACATTAGGAATTTTCTAATTTCTGAAGGAGATATGATTATTGCTGTAACAACTTCTACTTCAGACAAAAATATCGTTTGTCTTACCGCGTTAAAAAATAATCTAACTTGATATTTCATTAGATACCTAATTGTAATACATAGACAAGTATCTAAAAAGTTGAAGCACAATGTACGCAAACAGATTGCTGTTCCCGATTTTATTGAACAATCATAAAAGTGATCGCAATTGCCATTGAAGTTCAACTCGATATCGTCGAATAATGAACTGTCACTCTTATAACAAGCTAATAAAGACAATAACCAAGTCATTCTATCTGAATCTTGTGTTGTTACGTCAACAGAGTTCAATGGAACGTTTTATTTCACACACTGTCGTGAATCATGTAGATTTACTTGCCACATCTTACTCGAATTTTTATTACGAATGAATATATCGAATTACGACTGTGCATTCCTTCCTGTGTACCTACATCTGAAAGCTTCACAAACTTTTTGAATCATTTTGGCAACCAACATATTTCACAACATTTGTATAATAATTTTACCATTACAACACATATTTTTAGTCGTAGATACCGATCAATTTTAGACATTGGAAAATAACAGTAGTGGGGAGGTCACATGATGGTTTCACATACGCCCGATGACGCAAACGCACAGAAAACAGATTAAAATAAACTATAACAATTATGTTCACGGCTTTAGTTGAAAACTTCTAACTCATTCGACTACATTTTTCTTTTCAATAGACCGCAAAAATCTGCGGTATAACTATTTCGAATACTGCACGGTGGAGCTGGGCGATCTGGTGCGCTCGTTGGTATTGTTACGAAAGTGTCTCGAAGCTTTCATACGGGTTTAACTTTTGTGTGTACCTACGAGTAACGTAATGAGTATTTAGAGAGAATGATGGCTGAGCTAGATAATAATGTAACGCTTAATGAGTTTTTGTTGAGAGTGACGAGCTATTGATAGCAATTAGTGATAGTTGAGCAGTGCATCATGACGACAGCATGGGTGCGAGTGTGGCAGTCACGCGGTGCATTGACGCGCGGTGCGGGCGCGCGGCGGGCGCGGCTGTGCGTGCAGCCCGCGTCACGCGCGTGACGTCCGCGTGACGCCGGACTCTGGCAACCTCATCGTAAATCATGGAATATTTCACGACAGCCATCCGCGACCTCGCATAGAATGCGCGATTATCCACGCTACATCTCAAAACAGTCAACCAGGCGTAAACGTTCTAATTCCGTCATCTCTTAGTCTCTCACAGATCTTCAAAGACTCAATTCCAGAAAAAAACACACGCTTCGGCTTAAATAAATGAACTCGCGTTTTTCATACGGAAATCATTTAAATGCATATCGAAATAAAACAATTGTTATTTATCGTGTGAAACTTCCAAAAAGGTGAGCAAATGAAAAATCAATCCAATTTTTAATAAACTCAATAAAAACACAGGAACAAACAGCGATATTAAACAATAACGCTCTGGATTTGCTTTCAAAATAAACGTGCCAAAACAACAAAAGATAATCTACGTAGGTATAGCGCTGACAACAGGAATACAATTTTCACAATCAATAAAAATATACAACAGGATATATAAGGCGCAAGTGGATAAAAAAAACATAGCGATCACAATTTGGTTGTAAGCAGTGCAACTGGCGACCTCACCTGCATTTTTGCGCAGTATTGCTCGATTAATGAAACAGCGAAAATATTCATTGGCAATCAAACAGCCAGCCGGCACTTGCGCAAATATTGGTACAGAGAATCTGCGTTAATACCCACTCGAATAAAAAGATAAAAACCCTTAAATTATTGAGTTTCGCACAGCGGCGCCGGCGCTCCGCTGATCAAACAGACGAGCAAGTTACGTACGCGCCTATTTGTTTTCTGTCACTAAATTGTTTACATATTACTCGTGAACTAAAATGCTCCCTTAAGCAACTAATTTTGTTTAGTCTGGCGTCGGAAAATTGCGTGTGAGTTTTGTTAGAGAATGGATTAAAGTGATCGTCATTGAGAATGTGCCAACACATCTATCGCTCTTCAATGATGTAACAACAACAATATATACTTAGACATCAGCTGAATGTCTAGTTATTAAGGGGATAATTTGTTTACGACGTGTTCACAACTACCGCTTATCTGGTTGCGATGAAAGTTTAATAACATTAGTGTTTAAGGGTTTTATGAAAATATATTGCAAAATGTTTCATAAAATTATGCTGTGCACAATCACTGTGCAAAAATCGCTGTGATGTCTTGGCTGCAGCACTGAAGCAATTTTGCGGTGCATAGTGTTTTAATTAAACCGACGATAGCAATAATATTTGCACATTAATCGAAAATAAACATTTCGACGCGGAGAAAGGGGATACTTTCGCGAAATTCGTGCATTATTGGAATATTAAAAAATAGCTTCGTCAATTTGGGTTCGTTCGCGTCGCTTCCATTAAAGGGCATTATTGAGCGAACGTCCTCTGACAGGTGGTAACGATTTTGATTTATTTAATTCGTTACATCATGGGGAGAATATTTAATTTGTCAGTTGCGAACGCTACGAACGTAATTGTCGATTTTTGGTTTTTGGATTATAAGGGTTTGCAAATTTTAAATACTAGGACTTCGTACTCTCTTTCATTTTGATCATTTGGGATAAATAATCTTGATTTCAAATACACAATTGTTTGAAGTTATTTTGGCATATTACGCTAATTAACAATAGTGTTTCTTCTACACACACCACATCCAAATAGTACATAACTTGCACAATACAATCGCACGTAAGCATATAAACAAAGGATAAAACCACTCAACTTCTTTTCTGAAATCATAGTTTCCCGAATAAAAACTGTCGTGAGACGTCGTAATAATAATTTTTACAACTTTGTATAACAATAATATTATATTCAGAGCTTCATACAACAACGTACATTCGTTATGAATATAATCTCTTCTGGCAGAGTAACAAAAAGAGATTGGGTTTTAATCCTACCGGAATATCTGCGAAATACCCAACAAAGGCGGCTAATATTTCGCTGAAAATACATATTTGATGTGCCTACTAACATACTTATTACTGATTGATTTACGGGATGGACTTTCTCTCAATTCTATACCACGTTGTATCGCGTTGTTTTCTTTCTTTCAGCATTCCAAGCACAGCTTTTAAAGCGCGTGAAAAATGTGACAAATGGCACTGCGATAAATTGAAAAAAGAGATTTCAAAAATAACGCATCGGCGATTTGTCACAGCAACATTTATATCATTAGGGATATCATCTCTGTAATTTTCCGAAATAAAAGCTATTTGCTATTTCTCGCACGGGTCGTAAAAGTCAAAATCGTGAAATATTAGTTTTTCAGAAGCGGCTTAAAGTATTGTCATGAGTGAACAATGCAAAAAGCGTGCAAACTATCTTTCAAGATTTTTTTCTGTGCCTAATCCTTACCTACGTACAGACGTCACTAAGTACTATTCTCGAAGATAAATGCATAAACTATAATCCTCACTAACCAGATAACATGTGACTTCGTGTACATTCCTACAGTCGAACACAATACGGATAAGTGTAACCTTTCAAAATGACATTTAACTGGAATCCATCTGCTGTGCGTGACAGTACCTACGAATAATACATCCGTCAAATTAACTAAAAAGGGGAGATAACAGACTACTGGCAAGCACAATAAGCTTTTTAAAAAACCGCTTCGTTTTATGATTGCCAAAGGAATCGGTGGCATCTAATTTAATATTAAAAAGCTATTTGTATTAAAGGAATGTTAGCGTTAACGGGCGGGAGCGGGACACGTGGGCAATGTCGTGACCGCACGTGTCGCCACCGATAAAGCTTGCTAATTGAACGTAACACAACCCACCATAATCGCGTGTAATGTGTATGTTTTGTCATTTACGATTGGCTAATTAAAGTTCTTTGAATTTTAACACAGTTTTTATCGTAGTACACTCGTTACGCGTGGGTTTTATAATAACAGCCACGTGACATGCTCCCCGACTTGCTCTATATTTATAGTTCCCGCTCAAACTCGAATAAAAATAGGGATGTCGAACATTACAAATTGTATTATTTTATTTCGTGTGCGTGACAGCGAAGGCGTCCTAGTTGAATTTATGATTTGATCGATAGTAGATACGTTCAATACAACCGCGCCCTTACAGGTTTGTGGAAATAAGCACAGGTCAATATTGTAGTTATTTAAATCTGTGCAGGCACGAATCCGGACGATGTTTACTTACATATTTTGGGTCAGACAAAGGTGGTTTAACCCGACTGCGGTAAAATGGAGACTACAGCGAAATATTATTTATTTTGTCGTTGTTATTTTCTTTTAGGAATCTAGGACGGGCCTAAATGTGAGTGGCGTACGTATCTACTCAGATCTTGCTATTGTTTTTCTTGTGTTAATATTAAATACGAAGAACTCAACACACAGAATATTTATAGATAAATTAGATAAATAAACGCGGCGCTCCTTTGTCTTAGGTGCCATTACACGCACAAACCTCGTATACAAACAATGTGAGCACAAACAAATAACCGTGTATCATACAAATATTTATCCGGTTGCAGGAATCCGACCTGGAACTGAGCACTGGAGGCAGATGCTCCACTTTGCGCTATTTAGAGTGCCTACGGTACTAAATACCTTTGCCTTGCATTTCATCAACGCATGTGGTTATACAAGTGGCCTTTGCAAAGGGAACCCCAGTCAAACTATGACATTAATCGTAGATGATTTTATTTTGCAGAAACCAGTCATAGGTAAGTTTTTCAGTTACTGCAATGTTTTCAGACAGCCTTAATTACTGAAACATTGCTTTTGCCATCAATTACTCCTGTGTGTTTAAACATTGGAAAAACGAAACTATATCTTCTTGAAAAAAACACAAAAGTTGCTTAAGAAGACTCCAAGTAAATCTATAATTTTTTATAACATTTTGAAATCAAATTTTGTTTTCACAATATACGCTACCACTTATACACCCCAATTAGTATTAACATAACATCACGCCTGCATTGACTGAAGGATTAGTCAGAGGTTCACATATAGCACTTCCTGAATAGTCAACCTATAATGATCCCACTGGCTGAGATGTGTCTCAGTAGCGGGATCATTATAGGCTGACTATGGCCTCCTTTCGAGAGGGAGTAAGCTGTAATCCACCACGCGAGCCCAATGGTAGACGTCATATGTCTTCGAATTTTTGTTTCTAGGATATGTCGGTTTCCTCACGATGTTTTCGTTCACCGTTTTGAGAGCAGTGGTGATGAGATAATTTACACAAAGTAAACCGCTTGTCAGGGTTCGAACCTACGACCTACATACTACACGTAAGTCGCAGGCGTTACCACTGAGCCACTATTGCTCTAGTACTTCATAATGTGAACCAATAAAAAAAAAAGTAAACCAATGTAAATTTATACCACCGAGTACTAATACCAACTAACAGTTAGCCTAAATATTAGTTAGCACTAACTTGCAGTGTTGACAAGAATTATTGTAGTTTTAATTACCATTGTTAACTAAGCGATGGCTTCCGATACTAAAAGGGGTTATGGTACGCGTTAGTTAAGAACAAATAAACTAATTGTTAGTGTGTCGTGTCTTGTCGAAACTTTATAGGGTATGACGTGGTCATAAGAATAATGACAAAAAGAGACTACCGTATTTAGCGGACTTATGCACTTTCATGGGAGCAATGGGGCCCAGTAATAAGGACACTGACTTACGAGTTGAAGGTCGTAGGAACCCTGACAAGCACTCCCCTTATCAATTATGAAAATCAATTATGAATCCTTATCTAGCTATGAAAGAGCGGAGTCTCCTAATACATGCTTTTTCTTTGCCTTGTTGTTCTCTTTTGGTTATGAAATAAAAAGATTTTTATTTTTATTCTATTATCAATGGTTTACAAATCTTATTACGAACAGCACCCTAATTGCGAAACACACAATCAATCTCAATCTGAATCATTTTGAAGGATATTGTTAATCCATTGCTTCATAGGTTCGAAAAAGGTTACCTTCATAAAGTCTGCTCAACACGTAAATAACGCAATGAATGTTGTTGAACTGTCAAAATGAAACCGATTCTGATTGATTGTTTGTTACGCAATTAGGGTGCAGTTCCTCATTGAAGTCATTAGGTACACAAATAAACACGAATGTTTGTGTCGATGTGTGTCTTTTGTTTTTGTAATACGAGTACACGTGTTGGAGTACGAGAATAACAAAAACAATTCGATCCTACTTCAACCCTATCGTCTTTCTCATTCTAACTCATAAATATATTGTTTTACTGTCCGAGCTCGCCCTTACCACTTGACTGAAATCCTTACTGTGACCGTACTATTATTTAAGCCTTGTGTGGGATCACACGTCTCACGTAATATTAGTGAAACACACCTACCAGTATAAAAGGATAATAAACGTATTATTGAAGTGACGACACGGTTGGCGCAGTAGCTGAGCGATCGACTGCTGCGCTGCGTGTCGCGGGTTCGATTCCCGCTCGGAACAAATATTTGTATTGCCTACAGATAGTTGTTCCAGGTCTGGCTGTGTGTGTATGTGAGTTTAAATGTTTGTAAACGCACCCACGATACAGGAGTAATTCCTAGTGTGGGGCAATGTTTAAAAAAAAAAAAAAAATAATCCTTAGTACGGCCTTTCCTTTGTAGGTGCCCTACCCTATCTGAGGGGCAATTCTCGTAATTTTAAGAACGTTCACAGTCTGATCTCAATCTCAATCTTTCAAAAAATACTTCTAATTTCCCTACATTTTGAAAAGTTTTTTACATTTGTTTGTCGCCGAGATGAGACTGCGACTAGATTTTGATCGTTTTAAATTACGAGAATTGGCCTGCAGGTTATAGTTAAGTCTTCATTGTAGTTTTCAAACAGTAAACAATAGTGCAATGTGTGTTGTTATTCGATTTTTGAGATATTGATCTTGTCCTATGTCGTATTATGATTACAACAAAAAATAGTTGAGACGTAAAAGATACACAAATTATTTTACACATCGTTTGATAAACTAATTGTGACAAGACTCATGATAAGAAACATAATAAATGATAAATGATTTTGTTTTGTAAGTAGGTTTGTACAAACATTTTTACACGTCAATCATATTTTAAAATTAGATGAGGTCGGCGTTTCCTATTTGACTAGTCTGAGAAGAAAGGCCGAAACAAACTCAGAGGTCGCAGTCTCTTTTAAAGTCCAGAAATAATCTTGGTCAGATCATATGAAGACCATGTAGGTCGATGTCTGAGATGGTCTTTTGAGGAAAGAACCACACAGATAGAGAGGACCTGTCCAGTCAGTGCACGCATTTGTCAGAAATCGTGCAGCTCAACTCAAAACTTAAGGAGCTCAACGATTCGACGAACAATACCAAAGAAAGGACATTTGGGTAGGCCACATTAATTACTCAAACTGCCAGACCATGACAAAAACTAACAGAACAGAGAGAAAAATAAAATGACCCACATAGTCTTCACATTCGCAATAATTAGAATACTTTACAAAGTAAGCAAATTTCATAGTATATATATCAAATTCATTAATGTCAAAGTGTATATAAAAAAAAACAAAAAATAAAAACATTCAATATTTAAAAATTTGAAGCAGCTTAATCCCAAGCCTTTTTGTCCTCGATATAAGCCTTAACGGTATAAAAGGCTTTCTGGCACAACTTACGTTTAATGAATGATTTGAATTTATTAAGGCTTAGATCTTGAACGGGGCTTGGAACTTTATTGTAGAAGCGTATACATTGGCATCTGAA
This sequence comes from Apamea epomidion, assembly GCA_947507525.1. Taxonomy (NCBI): domain Eukaryota; kingdom Metazoa; phylum Arthropoda; class Insecta; order Lepidoptera; family Noctuidae; genus Apamea; species Apamea epomidion. The sequence continues at coordinate 7,848,223 of OX382234.1, forward strand.
CGAGCCACCTATTTTCTTGAGTATTGTTGTAGGTACAACAAATTTGTGTTTGTTCCTAGTATTTATATCATGGATATCACTGTATTTTTTAAACAATTTTATATTTTTATGGGCATATAAAAGATTTTCATAAATATACTGAGAAGGCGCAGTCATAACATTAATTTCTTTAAATTTGTCTCTGAGCGAGTGTCTCGGACTTAATTTATAAATTGATCGAACAGCTCGCTTCTGCAAAATAAAGATAGTCTGAATATCAGCGACATTTCCCCACAATAGAATACCGTACGACATTACACTATGAAAATAGCTAAACTACACTAAACGGGTTGTCTCTATATCAGTTAAATTACGATTTTTTCTAACAGCGTATGCTGTTAGAAACTTGGCGTATAAACTTGGCGTAATAAACTTGACTTTTTTGACAATTTGTCTATATGAGGACCCCACTGAAGCTTAGCATTCAAAGTTATGCCCAAGAATACTGTGCTGTCTTCAGGATTCAATTCTTCGCCCTTTATCAACACATTAGTTTTCACCTGTCTAACGTGAGGTAACGTAAACTTAATGCATTTGGTTTTTTTCTCGTTTAGAAGTAAATTATTACCATTGAACCAGTGGACTACTTTAGAGATCGCGCTATTTACATCGTCAGTAATCTGCTGCTGACGTTTAAGTTTAAACAAAAGTGAAGTGTCATCTGCAAACAACACTATATCGTGACTATCCTTTATGAGGTACGGCAAGTCATTAATATAAATAAGAAACAAGAAAGGACCAAGAATTGAGCCCTGTGGGACTCCCATTGTTACTATAGATATTTACAGATAGATATTTGTTTTTAATACAAATATTTTGTTATTATATTTAGTTTTTTTAAAGGTTACATATTTATATTACCGTATTTTACACTTCAAGTAGGTACATATTTATATTTTAATAAATCAGCATGATTTATTGTTTAATACTTTAAGCACACAAATGTAGAGAGACGAACTTATTGCCATAGACATTTTCTACCAGTCAACCTTTGGGTGATGCTGAGACAAACAGTGATAGGTGCAATCATGAAAATAATCAATCCAATCTATAATCTATTTGATTATACAAATCTCACCGAATAATATCACTTCAAACCAATATTCCAGCAAGCATCTACCTATGGCGACCCTAACCATATCTACTACTACTCACTGTTCACCACTACTCATACTTACATCAATACCTAGTACTTTAATCATAGATATTTGGCACGGAGAAAATTGAACAAGACTTACCACTTATGAAATAGATAACATAGTACATTATGTACCTATCAATTACGATAGTACTGTAGGAATTTGAAATAATTCAATGTTATATTCATTCCGTTTATTCCAAGGTAACGTGTTTATTTCTACGCGCCTAATATATCACTCATACATAACACTATAATGTACAAATGTCACTGTTGTTTTATCGAAACAAAAATCTACTAAAAATAATTTGAAAGCTAATTCTAAATGCGCTTGAATGGTTGAATGCAACCAGAGGTATTTTTCTGCATCTGCCCTTCCGCTCAGCCCAGAGCGGGAGAAGTCATTTGATGATTTCCCACACAAAAAAAAGGTATTTTTCTGCAAGCCTTCACATCATAAGCTTGACGTCTGCAGACACAACCTTAGGCCCTTTGTACAGGGTTCCTTTACGGTACGGGGTACAATCCGCGCCGTAGAAAACACGTGTCTGTCAATAAACTTCCATAGTGATCCATACAACACTCACGACCGTCCCTACTCGTACAAACGGCGAATAAACTGCGCCGTAGAAAAAACGTGTCAAAGTCAAAGTCAAATCATTTATTTCAAATGGGCACATAAAAGGCACTTTTGAACGTCAAAATAAAATTAAAATAAAATTGATTCTAGTCGCCCCTTCCAAAAGGTAGTTTTCGTATGGAGAAGAATGGGTAAGAAAGTCCACCGTTACTCTTTTAAAATGTTTTACAATATTTTGCATACATTAATTATATAATAATATGTGAAGTCTATGCACCTAAAGATAAAATGACTATACCACAATAGGTAAAAGAATTAAAATGGATAAATGAAACCATGACATATAAATTAACTTTGTGATAGATACATGGTGCTCACTTAATCACAAACATTTCAAAAGTAGACGATTTTCATAAATAAATAAGGATTAATAACAGAATGTAAATCTATGCTATGGAAAAAAAAAAGAATAAATTATACAATTACATTACCTACCAGTTTGATTTTGTCTAGACTCTAGATATTGTCCTAAGGAGCAGGACCAGGGCCTGCGGGCGGAGAGCAATGGGTAGCTCTCCGTCCGATCAGGACCAGGCCCGTGCCGGACGGCGCGTATGTGTTCCACGTGCGCCTCAGAGAGATGTCAGCGTAGTTGACGGGGCCCGACAGGGCCGAAGCCTGCCGGGGTAGCGGGATCGTCCTAAAGGGTTACCGCTGCCCTGGTACATAAAGGGCTAAGGAAGGAACACGGGTGGGCTTTAGTCAGTAAGAGTCTGACACTCCCTTCTGCTCCACCCAGAGCGGGAGGAGTCATTTGATGATTTCCCATCCACAAAAAAAAAAAAAAAAAGGAGCAGGACCAGACTGTTTCCAAGCATTCTTATCTTATATGGATATAATCCTCTAATTTGTAATATCCTTGCTTACAAAGTGTAATTTTAATATAGGTTTTAAATTTTCTTTCATTTAATTGCATTGCGTGTCCGTCAACAAGCTTCCATAGTGATCCATACAACGCTGATCGTGCCAACACACCGAAGAAAATAATAAACCGTAGTTTTTCACACAAGAAACACGTGTGTGTACAAATGGCCTTACAGTACCTACCTATATCACAATAACCCTGTTTCAGAATTGTGAAATTTGAAGCTGAAAACTTGTTAAACTCTCGGGGGCTCGTGACTAAAATTATAACAGCCGCAAGGGTCGACCGAAGGTAAAGTTACGCTAGGCGCGGTCAGTTCGTGGATGGGAGACCATCCATTACATATCGAGATCCCTCCGTGCCTCGGAAAGCCGTTCCTCCCTGCTGTCATTCGTAGATCTTTGACAGTCGTTACGGGTAGTCAGAAGCCCATAAGTCGTACAACTAGTCTTACCAAGGGGTATCATGTTTCCCAGTAACTGGGTTGTGGAGGACTGATGAGGTCGCTCTATGTAAAACTGGTATTTAGCTACATCCGTTTAGACTGGAAGCCGATCCCATCATAGTTGGAAAAGGCTAGGCACAATGATTGAACTAGTCAAACTCTCTCTCTCTCTCTAGTCTCTCTTTCTCTTTAGTCTCTCTCTCTCTCTTTCTTAAGGAGATTCCTTTAATCTAGCCCGTGAAATGACCTCTGAGTTTGTTTCGGCCGTTCTTCTCAGAGTAGTCAGGTAGGAACATGATAGGAAACATCCCCATCTAGTTTTAAAATATGATTGATGTGTAAGTAAAAGTGTTTGTGCAAATCTACTTACAGAAATAAAATCATTTTTATCATAATGTTCAAAACTTCAAATTCTCAATTCAGGCACCAGGTGTTAGTCATAGGTAGGTACTGGTGGTAGAAAAGACCAACTGAAACAATCACGACCTAACCTTACCACCTGAGGATGGTCAGATCGGATGTCACAATCTTAACAAGGTCAGGTTGACAGTTGACATTGCAAGTTAATTATATTATTGGATTTTCAATTCGTCCTCAATATAATAGAATTATACAACCTGTAGATAGATAGACAGTAATACCTACGGATAATATATCAAAATCCAAGGAAATAACTTGTAAGACCTAAGAGATTCTGGGTTCGAATCCCAGGTTGGGAAAAGTCGTGTTGGGTTATTTCACTAGAAAAGATATCATTCATTTCGAGTACCCAAAAATTAAAGTGCCAGAAAAAAAAAAGTAAGTACCGTTTTCATAGACCTCTTGAACATTTTTTACTATTAGGTACATCAATCGTCTACAATTAACCCCACGGCTGCTATTTGAGATCGAAAATACCAAAAAACATATTTTTATAACAAGTTTATAGTTAAGACATGTTCAGGATTTTAAATTCAATGTAAAGGGGGGCTAAAAAGGCCACTTTAAGCAATACCTCTAAAAGCTATTAATTTCCTGAATTCCCAGCAGATCATTAGCAATTCCTCTAATTTCCTTAAAATTTCATTTCATATTTGGTGTAAACGTTGCCGCATGAAAAAAATAAAAACCATAATATTATCGGATAATTTTTCATAACAGTTTTTATTAATCAAATTGGATTTTTATTTTTTATTTCTACTGTTTAAATATTATTTCATTCTGATATGAATTGCACACAGATCATATTATGAATTGTCAGTTTGTGACCATTTTACGATTTTTAATAATATTCATATTGTTATCCTATTATGATTCTGACAAAGTGGCCTTTTTAGGCCCCAAGTTCGTATTTTTTTTTATGTTATGCTAAAACATTTGTTATAAAACTATGATTTTTAGCTTTGGCAGTGGTAGCCGGCCCAACTTACCAGTTGTAGGTTGTTGTAATTTATTTCATCACCACTGCTCTCAAAAACGGTGAAGGAAACCGGCATGTCTTAGGACCAAAAATTCGAAGAATGTGACATCTACCATCCCGCACTGGGCCCGCGTGGTAGATTATGACCCATTCCTTCTCACGGAGAGGAGGCCTGTGTCCCAACGGTGGATACGTTAGAAGCTGATTGTGCTAACTACCTACATAATTATAAGATATGCCATGATTCGATATGATATGTTGATGTACAATAAGTAGGTACACTTTTGCTAAACGCTTCGGGGGATAAAAGTGTGATGTTTTATGTTTATAAATATTCTTCTAACGAAACGCCTTTTTACTTCGGATCGTACAATTTATTCTACGATTCTTATCTTTATGTTTTGAACATTAAAACGGAAGCGTGATTGCCATCAACTGTAAGACTCAATTTTCTTTTTAATTCATGGCCTTTTATCGTCGCTGACATTTTTCATTTTCGAATACTTTTTTTTAAATTGAATTAAACCAGAGAAAATATTGAGGGGGTTTCTAATCGTCCGCCGAATATTGAAACTATAATATGTCAATGAAGAATCTGGAATGTTAGGTAATGTTTTTCTATGTCTATATAGGAGTAGCCATTATTATTTACAAAGAGTCATAGCATACAAGATTTAATTCCACAACAGACTGGCCGCCATTTTTTCACTCTCCGGACCTATCTTCAACTGTCAATCTTTTCAATTTGAAAGAGGGCCACTTTCCTGCACATAAGGCGTGCGTACACGAGCACATTGTTGTCTGCACTCAATACCGCACAATGAACCCCCACCTTTATCATAAAAGATACACCGGATATTAAAAAAGGACCGCAAACTCAAACATAGGTATATTTTTATTGAAGGCTCGCTAAGAATATTCAAAATACCACCATTCTCTGGGTTTTTATTTGGTGCTATACTAGGAGAATGGAGTATTAGCAGCTTAGTGGAAAAGTGGTTCAATTTAATTAAAGCATCAGGAATGTAGACAAGTGACGCTGTGTTTTGTAGTTGAGAAGCCTAGAAAACCAGAAATTTTCCGTAGCTGGCTAAAGGAAATGGCCACAGTACTTATCACTGAGCCATCGCCCAGTCTATTCGATAGGTACGTCGTAAATGGGCAGAGATTACTGATTAAAAACGTATCTAATAATGTTATCATCTTCAGAGAAAAAAAGGCTGGGAAACTCTACACAATATTTACTGGCACTATATTGGCATGGCATATTGGAATAACGCTAGTTCAAGTAGGTAGATATGTATCTAAACTAAAATTTACTTCTTTTAATTTTTTATTAATATTTAAGTACATAATTACATATATATAAGCTAAGAGACTTAAAATAATATTTAATCACAGGGCATCAAAATTCATCCGCATCGCTGTCAACAGGAAAAGTGCCCATAAGGCTGGCAGCATTACACGTTATATGGCGATGATGATTCTTTGGCCAACAAATAGTCACGAGAAGAGTCAACTAACCACTTGGCGATGTCTCGAAAAACCAAGTGGGTCTCATGGCCCGAATGTCTCTCAACTAAAATAGAAATAAAGCATCATAATTTTTCAAACAGAAGTTTAGTAGATTCTAGAACAATGCCAAGTGTCAAGCAAAATTAGGCTCTAAGGAAATACTACTTGTATCCCTAATTACTACCCTAATTACTATATATATCCCTAATTATCGACTAAAAAATATACATAAGCTAGACTTCGATCACATCGTTTAAGTAACGTAGTAATTTACTGTGAAGAAATTGTCTAGGTAATAATTTTAGTCTATTGCGGTCAAAACTTTTGAAGGCCGCTTTAAATACTCAATACTAGAACATTACTAAAGATATTTCTAAATCTGGAGGACATTTAAACGCTGTTAAACATCTTTATTAACTCTAATAACGACGCAACTTAAACTTAGCCACAAAACTGAACAACAACTATAAAACTAAGTAAGCAGTCATACGTTCTTGAATTATACGGAGAAATCGTGAGTTTGAATTCATTGAACATTTTATTGAACTGTCCATATGACAGACACACTAACAGCACTTATAAATCGAAATTATCTTCTTGTAAATGAGTTTGACCTTAATCTTTCGCCTATCTATACTGTATCTTTTGTTATAATGGACGACAACGAAACACAAATTTTCAGACACTTCAAAACACCGATTATAATTTAGAAGAAAATGGAAAGCTGTTTTGTTTGACTAAATCAATCAAAAGTGTACAAGTTGAGGCGAAGTTCGGGGCCAGGGTTGACCCGGCTGCGTCAATAATGGGATAAGTCTCTTAATTAATGCAGGTGCGCCCCGAGCTGTGTCAGCAATATACCGGTGACCCCGTCAGCCACATTCAAGTATCATTTTTATACTAATAGACTGGGTACAATCTCTTTTAAAATAATTAAAGTGTAACATTATGCAAGGCTCGCAACAGTTAGGACTGGTTGCGTGTGCTAATGTAAACCGTAACGTTTACCTTGTTTATTTAAGTTACCGAGCGCAGAAAATTAACTAGGAGTATTTTTGTTGATTTTCGTACGAGTGAAACACGGCGGTGATTTATTTCACAACGTTTCGTGTCACATGGCTCCTCGAATAGTTAGATCAATAGATCTATCTGCCAACATTCACGTCAATCTTTGATAGCAACGGCGAGTACCTAGTGTATCATTTGGCTCTGTTGATCTACGACGCACTCGTCAATTTGACAATGCAGCCCATTCTGACATGACCCAAATCGCAACGCATGCCTAAGGCCACTATTTCAATTTCTAGATCCTGTACGTATACACAATTTCATGAAACTCAAATTACAACAGTGTTAAGCCATAAAATATGACGTAAATATTGCGCACACGTCTCGTTTTAAGCAGATTTTACAAACTTCACTCGTTAAAATTTGCCAAACGGGATCTTAATTTTAACTGGTAGGTGATTTATGAATAATTAAGAGTGATGAAACAACCTAAGTTTCAACTGTTTGCGTTTCTATGCACTGACTCATACGTTCTTTATGCCGTAAAGTTCACGTGGCTATGTGCGTAACTGGTATTTCATGAAAGCACTTTATTAACGGATTATAACAACGACAAAAGTTTACCTAAATAAGTTGAGCGCTGAGACGAATTTCAGTCGTCGACCGAATGCTCTCATAAACCATATAAGATGAAAATACTTTTCAGAATATTTATATTTGTCGTAGACATATTAGGCATATCCCTGGGTGACCTATAAGGTAACTGGGGGAACCCTGGCTCCTTGACATTTGATTTACACGCTCTCTAAAGGAAAACAGCAACAAAATATGAACGAGTTCGTAGAAAAGAATATGTACCTTTATAATATGAATTCTGCATGAATAGGCACGCGTGTGGGATAAGCCATAAAGTTGGTTGGAGGAGTCGGGAAAAATTCCCAAAACTAGTACCGTGTGGAGGTAAAATTCATAACGCGCTTAGCAGTTCGGCTCACCTGTCTCGTTAAACTTCGGAATTTTTAAATTAAATTCTGAATACCGCCGACTCAACAAAGTTGCGAATTCTTAAAATTCGGTATCGTAATTAATCTTTCGGTTTAATAAACAGATCTAGAGGCGGACAAAGAAACTGGAGTGGTTTATTCCTTATTAATGGTGGGGATGACGCTAAATCTTGTAATTAATGCAGGTGCTCGCGTCTGAGCAAACTTACCGAGAGGATCTTCGGCAATTATCGGGAACTTGCTTTCTGTTACACGTTACGCGGGAAATTATTATGCTATATTAATTCTGCTAAAAGCTTTTCGGGGGGTTTTAAACGTCCTTCAAGAATGTAATTGTTCAATTGAAGAGCGGCTTATAACTTTATGGTGTAAGTGGCACTCAGGATTGTTTACGGCCTTTCGCTGCCGGTAAGGAGGTCAGCGAACTATTAATTGGTAAGTATGTACTCTGCTTTAATGACTTATTATTATTACGAGTGGCGGTGATAAAGCAGTAATGCAATCAGAACCAGATTACGCATGAAAATAAAAACTCACTTTACTTAAATGTAATTAATTTTTCATTGACTATTGTTAACAGATACTAGACTAATATTAACAGTATACTTATTGCAAACTATCGTATGTTTACCTTAACAAATATAAAAACCTATTCTCTTCCAAATAATTATAAGGCAACTATCATGTGCATTTAACATCATCATATCGAACAAGTGCGTTTCAGCCATACCGGACGTCTATTTCGAACTAGCTAGTACAGCATTATGGCAGACATTACAATACGTATCGAAGTGACGTCACTAAACAGCTGATCGACCAGTCCCCTGCATAAAATGAGTTCAGCGCACGAAGCAACTGTAAGCAGAAAATGTACATGTCCATGCTTTTTGACTGTTACATCCGTCTGGTAACAAGAGCAACGTCAGCAAGGTACGACACTAAACGCACTTCTGGAGTATGTTATTGATTTTCACCGCCCGATGGGCGGGGCCAATTCTGTGCGAAAGGGATCACGCGATCGCCTCCTCATTAAATCAGAAGAGGAGCATCAATTTCACTCCGTTCAGTTTCTAATTAAGGACGTACCCATTAAACAACTATTTAAAATAGGTAGAGCCTAGAGGAAAAACATTTTCGCGAAAATTATGGATGTCGAAGTAGAACGTCACGAGTTCAGATATATCATTTTAATCCCCTTATATGTAAAGCTATACGTTGAGTGAAATTACAGTAAACTTTGAGATATATTACGCAGTTAGTTCAAATTATTATCGGTTACAAACAAACTTGCGTGTTGGAAATAATGTTTACGTCGGTATGACGCTGTGAAAACTAATCAAATCACTGGAACGGGTCACTTTTCCAATAAAATAGAAAAAGCAATGCTATCGTACTTCGTTTTCTAGGAATCGGCTTCGTTAGTAACGCAAAGGATACGTCAACGGCCGGATGGCATCCGATAGAGTCAATGGCCAATGCATCCGCGTGGAAATTCCGAGGAAACTCTTTTAATTTTTATCGAATGACTATGATTTGTTCTACTTTCAAGCAAATCACTTCACTTTCTTGTTTTACTACACCATTATAACAGGATGTAAAACCAGATCGGAGCAATTCGAAAGAAAACTTTTCCAATAAAATTGATCGAACAGAAACGTAACGCGATAAAAAACAATACAACAACATCACACAAATGAAGTTTAAAAAATCGGAAATCGAATCGAATACCGTCGATACGTGCCGAACGCGTTATAAACACGGACACAGATAACAAAATAAAAATGGCACACTCAACTCTTAGAACGAGAAAGGCGAAAATTGTCTCGTCCCGGTGACATTTCCCTGAGTTCATGGGGTCAGGGTTGGGACGTACCGTAATCGTGACGCGGCTCATTCGTGTCCTGAATAACAATACTACACGTTTAGAATCCCGACTTGGAATCTGCATAACAATATGTACACACACAGTTCGATCCGATTTTGTGAACCGGTGTGAGATTGAGCGCGACTTTTGTGAACGTAATAATTTATGTGTTGATCTTCCTAGTTCAAATAATTTGAGCATTGAAAGATTATGATTTAGCTGTCGTGTCTGGTTTTATTTCTGATCTATGATTGAATTTGTTTGAGTGTACATACATATAGATAGTATTCATAACGATGTCCTCTAAATAGACTTTGTAGGTACTTCTGTAACAGATAAAAACAAGGATCACATGATGGTGTCTCATCTATTGAAATCGAAATAGAAATTCTTTAAAACAGGCAGCAGCTTTAAGCCCGAGTCAATAACCTCTAATGACGTCTGTTCTGTCAGAAGTTTCTAGTGCTCCGTTCAGGTCATCTATAAAACTATCAGACACAAAATATTTCAGAGTTAACGACTGGTATCAAAGTCTTTTGTGTAATTGATTGCACGACAGTTAACAAAATTCATTACCTAAAAATATTCCAAGCTTTCCGGGCTGTACTACAATTTACTCTACACACGCGTCAAATAAGAGAAACAAAATAATTTTCGTTTGTGAAATTTAAAACGACAACAAAGGCGGAATGCTTTGAGCATCTGTCATATTAATAGCATGGCAACATTGTATGGAATTAGATGACATTTGGAGCATAGTCTATCACAACAGCGCCGAGGTTGGCAACACGTCTCGATGAATCTATGAGAATTTAAACTCCGAACGTTGCGGTGTGCTAATGTAACATTCTTTACAACCATCAATTCTGCAATATAGCAGTGTGCAATTACAACGCAGACGAACTTTTGATGCGGTTTATTTAAAGAAATAATGTCAAGAACTGTCACAGTTTAGTAGAATTTGTGTGCAAGAAAGTAGAATTTAAAGAAATTCAAGCACATTTTTTCTATTTAAAAACTTTACCAATGACTCAGTGATCGGTGCCACTAAGATAAAATTATATTAAATCTGCTATAGGTATATCTGGGGTTCCCCTTTGCCTCGTGATTGCCGAACCTTAACCACTTTCAATTAGGTCTCAGTTGAACAATGGCAATTCGAAAAAGTAAAAAGGCGGCTTAACCCGGCACAATCAAGACTCTCAAGTGCAGAAACATAAATGAAACCATTAATTATCCGCGAACCCAGTTATTCTTCCCTCCTGCCCTCCTCTGCCCGCACTCCATTCCGCTTTTATATTTTTCTTTTTCCCGTTAATTTGTCCAAAGTTAATTGAAGGTATATTTCAGTGAGGGACGACGTAAATAGCTCAAGTTGAAACAATCCAGCATTGAGTTTTCAGAGCTGCATAACAAGATGATCTTAAATTATGCTTCACCCCAGTTTTGTTCGCGACGCTGCCTTGTTTAAGGGATAAGAAAATGCTAATTTCTTTCAAGATATTTTTCTGTCTGTGACTGTTTATCGAAGTGTGCTGTTATTCTGTTATTAATCATTTCTCGGGTTGGGGACCGTGCCGTAGTTTTAATATGGTTGTAAACACGTCGTGTAACGAGCGGAGGTTTAATTAAACCTTTGTAAGGCGCGTTTAGCTCGTACATTTTTCACGTGAGAGTTAAAAGGGTCGCGGCGTGTCACCTAGTGAAGCGAATAACTGGAAGGATTGACGGCACGCCCGCCGTCGCTGCATTGTTTACCAAAACAATGGGCGACCTCTGCGGAGTCATTAACCTACCTCGGATGTCAGCGCAGCGCACCGAGTTTGCCGTGCTGCGGAATCTTAACTCGGCTTTAATCCTAAAACTGAATATTTAAATACGCCACATGTTCTCATAAAACGACCTCGTAAATGAATGTCGTAGTAATTTAACCGTATTATCTGAAGTAATTGCGACGTCATGGAAACAATTGATTATTTTGATGTTGTAAAAACGTTTATGATCGAGTTTTATCGTGAGTGCCGAATCTAATTACGATCATAGACGGGTATTTTTCATTCATTCGTGTACTTCTCTTGTTGTATGAAACTTAGTTAAATCTAATTTCCAATAATAAACTATGTAGAACATAAACAAAAGAGGTGCGTATTGGTTTCGCAGCAGGGTTTCCACGTTGTAGCTAATGGCGTTAGTACACGTGGCCATAGCACGTGCTTACTTCAAGAGTACCTAGGTAGCTATATAAATTCCTATTCTCTGAAAGTTGGGACTCCTGTAAATGCCCCTAAATACCTTTTGTGCCCGTGGGACGTTCGGGTTTTATATCAGACCACACGCGTTGACGTAACTTGGTACCCACAGACTGACAGATACTTTGATTATTAAGTGCGACATAATACACTCTGATTTGAAGGTCTCACTTGATACTTAATGATGTCCTGGTAAGCGTTAACATTAATGACCACTAACTTGTATTAAGTTACGAAGACACGCCTGTCGTCTTCAAAGCAATCTTAAAATCAAAATGTCAGAGTCAAATGGTGGTTACGAAGCTCAAATTCTTCTCCAGATCAGCTTATTCTTATGGAAATTGTAATTGAAATGCAAATATTTCGAAAGCTGTTATTGATTTTCTGTCAGACGCACAATGTAAGCGTGAAGGTACTTACATTTTATAGTGCAACATAGATGCACGTTTGTGCTAACATGTAAATCTCAACCAGCACAACATTGTTGACATATTTCAGTCAAGGCAAGTTTTATGACGTTCTTACTAACCGCGTTGATTGACGGGCTGTCACCGAAGTTTCTGAGAAACTTATTTAGTTCGTTCGTTTTCCCGATGCGCTTCCGAACATTTCACTCGTAATAACAACAATACTAATGGATTCCCGTAAACTTTCCGACTATCAACTGTTTTTTCGACGCGATAAAAGTTGTTGTTTCACACTTAATATAAACCATGAAACCTTTTAAAGGTTTGGGAATACGATGAAAATAATGTTACTGTTTGGAGGAGGCTATTAAAATGTAAAATGGTTGGACATTTTGTATCATGTCATGCAGCGTGTGTTGGTGAATATTGGCAACATGTGACGTAATATGACATTGTTTGTTTCAGTGGCAGCGGGTTGACTGGAGCGTCCTGCTGACAGCGGACACTACAATGAGGAGATTGGTGTCACGCGAGCGGCCGACCAGCGCCGTCCGCCGGATGACGTCACGTGGACCGCCACATCCGACGTTATCACCTGGAGCTACATGAACCGACCAGCCAATTGTGTTTGGTATTTCAATTACAGTGTTGCCAAAAATTGAATGTCAATGCGAAAGGTGGACATGCTATGAAAAATGAATTAGGACTTTTTCTGGTCGTTTTTGTGCGTTCGAGTTATCTTTCTTATGGTCTAAGATCTAAATAGGTAGGTTCTACCTATGACAGTATTTCCATGTCTGAGTACTTGGTAAGAAACCATGATGGATACAAAAAACATGAATGTTCATTATGCATAATAGGAGAAACTTTGGGTTTTTTTTTTTTTAACGTTGCCCCACACTAGGAATCTTTCCTGTATCGTGGATGAGTTTACAAACATTTAAACTCACATACACAAACAGCCCGACCCGGAACAACTACTTGTAGGTCATACAAATATTTGTTCCGTGCGGAAATCGAACCCGCGACACGCAGCGCAGCAGTCTATCGCTTAACCACTGCGCCAACCGTGCCGTCATATTAACTTTTTCCTACTTGAAAAACTTGCGTTTGTTCACTATCTCTGGACACTTCGACACTAAGTCTTAAGTGAAAAGTAAACATTTCACTCAAGACATAAATATTCCCAGGAAACCTATAGGCCTTTTTAGTTTTACCTTAGCCTATTCGGAAACAAAGTCTCGTCTCTAAATAAACTAGCAAACACATACATTGTAATGTCAAGTGTTTCTTAGTTCAGTAAATACAATCAGCGTGTCGTTAAGTACATGAGGTACCTTGCTCTGTTGAGATTGTTGACAAACATACTGGCTCTTAAACTAAAGCTGCATACATTTAATGGTGGACATTTCAGCTAAATCGCTGCTACGGTCATAAAAAAGAAAGAGATGGGTGTAGGAAGAAAGAGATAAAGATTAAGGTATTCTGATTTAAGTAGGTTGGTACTTTTGCAGAGTTTTTGCATGAAATAACTGTCTAGGGGCTGATTTTTCAATCATCCGATAACTTTATTCGAGAAATAATTTTGAAATGTTGACACTTATTTCATACCAAAACTGTTAAAAGTCAAGTTTTATTCATCTAATAAAAGTTATCTGGCGATGGAAAAATCAGCCCTGAGTTTCAAAATTATTCCTCGAATAAAGTTATCAGATGATTGAAAAATCAGCCATTAGTTAAGTAAATACAATCAGAATGTCGTTAAGTACCTGAAGGTACATTGGTCACTTGAGATTGTTGACAAACATACTGGCTCTTAAACTAATGTTGCATACATTTATTAATAGTGGACATTTCAGCTAAATAGCTGCTACAGTCATAAAGTGGGTGAATACAAAATAAAGAGATGGGTGTAGGAAGAAAGAGATAAAAATCTACCTATGTATGTATTGTTTTTTACGGAGTTTTTTTGCAATGAAATTCAATTTTAGTAGTTTTATTTTATGTTTTTTTTTCTGTAAGAGTTTTATTAGAAGAAAGTATGTACCTAGCTTTAATTTCTAGCTTATTTTTCTATTCAGAAAATTCTTTTTATATAAAATAAGGTTATTCTTTTACATAAAGCTTAGTATTTTTTAGTTGGTTACCTCTCTCCTATTTTTTTCCAGCTAGATAAACTGGAAAAAAACATCAAAAAAGTTGTTTCTACAAAATGTTATTAAAGAATTTCAAGATTGATGTAAGTACCTATAACAAAACAAATTAAGTTCAGGCCAGGATTCATATTCATAGACAGATACAGGAAGGAACTAATCGACGTATTTCTTCTACAAAGAAAATATTGCAAAACTCGCTTAGTAACTAAATATTCCATTTACAAAGAATAACTCCAACCATAACAAATTCTAATAGACGCGACTCATAATTGCATCCTTTGTTCGAACCCATGACTCTTCAGTCCTCAAACAAAAGTGATTTTTCTAAAACAAAAAGACCAGAAAGAAAGAAAGAAAAGTATTTTTACGAATGTCCCTGTCTGTTTGTCTGCGTGTCGTTAATCCTCTTCCACACTACAGAGTTCTTTAACGATCTATTGAATAACTATGGTATTCTTTATTACATAGTATACATAACATTACGCCTGTAATCCTCTAAGGCAGTGTTTTTTAAGGTGTGGGTCGCGACCCCCTAGAGGGTCGCCAAGCCTTTTTAATGGGGCTGCCGTTACTTTCAAATTATAGGAGGTTCCAAATGGAATCAAACACTTCAAAGCTTCAGTGGTTGATTGTGGAAATTCAATTTTTCTGTTTAACCAAAAGGTACCCAAAGCGACAGACTTGAATTCCAGGTTAGAAGCAGCGGAGGGAAGGCGGTCGCGAAATATTTCCGTACTAAGCCCCCATGCCATGAAAAAGGTTGAAAAACACTGCTCTAAGGGTTAGGCTCAGGTGTGCGTACAGTTCACCCACATTTCGCCGGTTATGATCAAGTCCCATGCCATAGGGGGTGAGCATATTCCCATCAACTGGGCATACATCCAGACTCCGGACTGGTACTGAGAAATTACTGATAGAAAAACCCAGTAACACTTTACCCGACCTGGGGCTGCAGTCTTGACATTCATAGCGATCGCTTTACGACCGAATTCGGTCGCAAACTCCTGTCACTCCATACATTACACCTGTCAATCCGGATTGACCGAATTCGGTCGTAAAGCGATCGCTATGAATGTCGAGTCTTGCAGCCCCTGGGAATCGAACCCAGGAACTCATGCTCAGCAGTAGCGTTTGCGACCACTAGACTAGCGAGGCAGTCCAGAATACGTTAAATTTTTAATTAGGCAAATGAGACACTTTACACTCGACAAAATTATCAAAAAAAAAGATCAAAATCTAGCTTTTAAAAAGTCTGTCTAGTGTTTTTAGGGTTCCGTACCCAAAGGGTAAAAACGGGACTCTATTACTAAGACTTCGCTGTCTCTCCGTCAGTCTGTCTGTCACCAGGGTGTATCTCAAGAACCGCAATAGCTAGACAGGTGAAATTTTCACAAATTATATATTTCTGTTGCCGCTATAACAACAAATACTAAAAACAAAATAAAATAAATATTTAAGGGGGGCCCCATACAACAGACTATTATAGATAATGGCAAAGAACCCTTCGTGCGCGAGTCCGACTCGCACTTGTTTCTAATTATGCTGCAAAACAATATTCAACGTGTATGTAGTATTGAAATAGCAACTATCCTGAAACCCCTATCCCATTTCCTGCCACATTCCCCTATATGTACATCTATACTAATAATAAAGCCGAAGAGTTTGTTTGTTTGTTTGACCGCGCTAAGCTCTGGAACTAGCTAAATTTTGATCGTTTTAATCCTTAAAAAGGGGCATTGATAAAAAAAATCTGTTGATCCATACATTATGTCGAGTTATCCGAACATAAATCTATGGATCAACTGATTTTTTTTTCACGATTTCAGGGTTGGTCCCGTAGTAAAAGTTGTTCAAAATGATGAGTACAATGACCCCTTTTAAGGATTAAAACGATCAAAATTTAACGGTATATAATATAACGCCATGGTAGGTACCTACGGGTTACTGGTTCATATTTTCTACTAACTCGATCAGTTTATCTACTATCGGGTGTAGATATTAAATTGCCCTTTTAACAATGTAAACAATCAGCTGTTCCGGGAAAAAACTGCAATATACATATCACACTGACATGGATTGCAAAGCCTGTGAGCCATATTAATCTATACATAGTATAAATTAAAGCCGCTTTTCGTGTCTCTCAGAGAATTTATTCCGGAAGGTTTATGTGTAAATTAATATTACCTTTAACATTTTATGTACATTACTGTCCAAGGCAGATTACTGTCCAAGTTTGCCTGGAAAAGAGGCCGCCCATTGTGTATTTTGTAGTGTTGTTTATTTTTTTGTTCTGTATTTTTGTAGTGTGCAATAAGTATATATAAATAACTTGAATATAACACATATATATCGATTTTTTGTTAAGTCGTAAGAACCGTTAAAAATTCAGTATTAAAAAGTAAATTCCCAGGAATGGTTATGTATATCATTGTTTTAATATGATTTTTATCAAATACACAAAAAATAGTAAACAAATATCTGAACTACTAATTTCCATTCATACATTTTCATGTAGCAGACAATTTTCCATTCGATTTGATTCCAGAAATACGTACAAGTCCGTGCAGTTACACGCTCCAATATCTTCCTGATTGTCTGTCCATAGTTTTACCTCCTTTTTATTGTTATTTTGTCCATAAGTGGAGATTGGATTAGTCTGTATCGCAGGAAAATCCTTTATTCTTGAAATTATGGGATTGTAAGTGCAATGATTGAAATGTTGGACGGTCGCCAGCGACTTGTCTTCGCATGAAACTGAAATCTCTAAGCATCGTTATTACTACATGACGTGAGTTTGAGCGGTCAACGTACTATTACAAAACAGTAAAAAGAAATTCAAGTGCCATTGTTCTTATAAGCAGTTTTTATGCAATAGCTTAACATAATTTTACACACAGAAAAAATATACAGACACTTTCAAGGCTCACATTGTACCTTGAATCTTTACTACGCGTATGCGTGCGAAATAATATGGAAACCAGGGACGTATCAAATTAAACAAAACACTATCAATCTTCATTCTACACGACAGCTCCCATTTCATCTAAACAGTAAAACCTAGATATAGCAAAAACTAATTTGAGAAAACCTTCAAATAATAAGGTCATTCATTACGCGAACAATGTATCGCGACTGTACCAACGTTGCATGAGCGTTGCGTCATACGTACAGTGGAAGGCAGTTCCCCTTAGGCACCTACTATACCGCGCTGCGAAAGATGTGAGCTGCCTTTTATTGTCATCCGAGTGTAGATGAGAATATAAATGCAGAAACGCTACTGTTTTACGTCAATTTCCGCAATTTCACGTCATTGTTGCATCATAGCGTATTGCAAAAAGTATCGTACGTTTTCGCAATACTGCTAAATTATATGTCATTATAACTGCGTTATCGTTGCCGTAAATAATGACAATAGAAATGACGAAACGTATTTTATCATTGGGAAATCATATTTTTGTAATGAAAGATAAGTAGTTCGACTTCAGCGCATGACACAGCATTAAATATAGCTGCAAATACTATGCTGATTTTAAGAGAAGATTGCTGAGATAAGTATCAACCTGCGGGGTAATTGCGTAACTCACAGTTCTACAAAATTCATTGCGTTATTTACGCTGCTGAGCAGATTTTTTTTCGAACATTTGAAGCATTGGATTATTCTTCTTCTTCTTAAAAATGATTCAGACTGTGATCGATAATGTGTTACACAATAAGGGTGCTGAAACTGTCGTTCTAATGAAAGGTATTGTATCGACAGAAAGAACTTTAAGTGAGAATAAAGTTAAATGTCGAGTCAGAATTCGGGGGTAAATGAGTTGAGTATCTACATGACTCTATCTATTAAATACTTGAACTCATGTGCAGTCACATTCAAACACCTACGTAGGCAGTAAACACACTCTTTTCAAAAAGGCATAATTTAAGCTCCAAATGTGTTATGTACTCGTACTACTTAATCTATGACAAACCACTCGACCTATATTCCCGTCCTATTGAATACAAACTCTTCTAGCTTTCTGTTATACTTTACGATAGTAGATAGATTTTCCCCACGTACGTATAGCTTAGCTAGTTGTGTGCTACGCACCCAATTGGCATCGGGGAGGCCGTGTGTAGCAGCGCGCGTGTGCGTCGGCAGGCCAGGCAGCTTTGTGCCAGGACTTGGCACCAACGTCGATACGGACAATTTGGGACCCGGCCGAGCCACCTAACCCGTTATTGGATTGTCATAATTTAACATGGCGTGTACCTATCGGCTTTACTGTCAGGAACAACGAGGATAAACTTGATAGTTCCCACGCCAAACGTATTAATAGTTGTAACGAATATTGCGAAAAAGTTCGTAGGGAAAATAAAGAAAACTCGAAGTAGAATGCAGACGACGACAATGAAAGACAATAAGCGATTGTTATAAATTGCTTTTCTGACAGTTTTGTGTTTAAAAATATAATAAGTTTTATAGCGAAAGCAATGGTAAGCAAAAATACGACAATTTGACATGAATTTTGTTACTAATGAAAAACTATAATTTCATAGTCAACTGTAGTAAAAGGAATAAAAACTATTTGCACGATCCTTTTTCCTTGAAGGGTTAACGGACGAACTTTTCCTACGTGCCTTCTTTGGTAGCGTTGACTATAAACACTATACAAACATTTACAGCATGTTTTAGTAGGACGTCATGTACGAGATACCTTACACACAAAGCACGTGAGCAAGCATCCGAACTCTGGTCAAACACGTGAGCGACCAAACAATTGTTAGCTCCGATGACTCAATGGAAATCCGAAGACGCTGTATTTGGAAGACGGACACTGCTGCGTCAGTTGCATTTTCGAGCTGTCACTACTCGTAGTTTGAAATACCTGAAGGAAATGTTATGGACACGAAATACTCAACTATACTAGTAAGACTAGCACACTAACCATCTACATTCATACTCAAAATTTGTTTAATTTTGAGTATGAATGTAGATGGCTATAAGAGTAGAGGAAGACCAAAGAAACGATGGATGGATTATGTGAAAGATGATATAGGTAGAAAGGGGGTGACTACCGAGATGACGACTAGTAGAGAAGCATGGAAAAAAAGGACATGTTGCGCCGAATCCAAATTAGTTGAGATCAGGGGGCCTAAAAAGGTCACTTTGGCAGATTCATAATATGATAACAATATGAATCATATTAAAAATCGCAAGATGGTCACAAAATGACAACTCATAATATGATCTGTGTGCAATTCATATCACAATGACATAACATTTAAACTGTAGAAATAAAAAATTAAAAACCAATTTGATTAATAAAAACTGTAATGAAAAATTTACCGATAAAATTACGGGTTTGACTTTTTTCATGCGGCCATGTTTACACCAAATATGAAATGAAATTTTACGGAAATTAGAGGAATTGCTAATGATCTGCAGCTGGGAATTCAGGAAATGAATAGCTTTTAGAGGTAGGTATTGCTTAAAGTCGCCTTTTTAGGCCCCAAGGCTACGGGACTGGTCATGATAACTAGCAACAAAACAAATGGTATCTAAGAACTCACTTTAAAATATTCTCATTCACTTTTACGTTAGTGAAGTTCCAGCTTATGAAACAAAAGATGGCTATGTTGGTTATGCAACTGATTGAAAATACTTTGCAATCGTTGTCACATTTTGAAATGATGTTAGGAAATCTATATTAGTTTAAGCAGATCATCTCACACTCAGTAGGTCTAGCACGAACGGGTGGAATAAACGTAACACAAAATCGAACAATTTTTTATTGAAAATATTTCATTTCATACATAATATTTATTAAGTTTTAAGACTTTCTGTATATCTATAGGTAATGCTTACCTATTTTGTTCGGGCTAGGACCTCTGAATGAACATAATTTTGTTGATCCAAACGAGAAGTTTTACGGAAAGAGTTGCGTACAAGATAATCAACAAAAGAAACAGTTCTTCAACACTAGACAAACCGCATCCTAGGAAACCAGAAGTCCCTCGGTCACCAATATCGTACAAACGATTGCACAGTCGTGGGAAACGCACGTACCTGCATTGTACGTGGACAATGCTAGCCGGTATAAAAAGATGCGGCCGACATTACACGCTCTATGGAAAACCACCAACCATGGCCCGTTCACACGAGTGTCCAGCCGAATGAGAGGAACGGAGGAAACTCGGTTAGCTTATATTGAAACTACTTGATTAATGCTTTAAGGATGTTTATACTGTTCATGTAGTTTTGTTGTGGTCGAGAGAGTGGTGGCTAAAGAAATTAATGACGTGGTCAGGTAACTGTTATGCAAGGGCTGAAACAAATTTTTGGGATTGAAGATAATTTTCCAGTTGTCTGCTATGTTAATTAGACAGCTGCTCTAGTTAAGTTAAATTTAGGCTAAGTAATTATAATATGCATCTTTTTCTAACTTTTTAATGGAATAACATTTTATAAATGAGTATTCCATCAACCAGGGAATCCAGCCTAAATCCTGCCTGATCCTGCAACAACGTATTGAATTTTAAGCCTTAAGTGAAGGGACTATAAAGCTACACAATTCTAGCTACGTAGATATGCACCGTAAGTTAGATTGCCAAAATCCAGCTAACAAACACAGCAAATACATCAATAATTATCAGCACGCTAACCAAATGACAGGAGGGCCTCGCAACTGAACCGGATTACGTTAGCGATTAGCGACTGTGTATTTACAGCGACGTACAGCGATGTAAAGCGTCACACAGCGCTGTAAAGCTTGCCTTACACGGGCAATTTTTTTCGGCAACTATTACCGAAGATAGTTTCTCCATATCGCTCAATGTGTTGTGGCGGCATCTCTAACAACAATTGCTACAATTTTGGCATCCAACAATAATTCTACCACTTGCGACACTTTTACTAAAATTTCTAATGTGTGTGCTTACATGGAAAACTAAAATTGCTCAATTCTTAGCAATTTCATACAATCTTGAAATTGCACGATGTTGCCCAGACGTCATGGCCAAGAATTGCGCAATTTAGTTGCCCGTGTAAACATCTTAAGTACAGCTTAAAGCGACGTACATACAGCGTATACAGCGAACACGTGTGCTGAACGTATTAACACATTGACGCTTATGGCAGTTAAGTAATACCTCACGGCCGTCTTCGAGAAGCAACGTGTCGTGTGCGCAACGCGTTGATGTAATTATTAGTGAGTTACAGTTACTGAGTATTTTTGTGACACTGCTCATTGTTGACGCATATCATCTGTGGCCTTTATTACTGTTAATATCACACCGTATGCGTGAGTGAATGAGTGAAATCGTTGCAATATTGGCTATAAAAATATTCGGACATGAATTGACCTCTGGAACAATATTGTATGCAGATACAACTAATCTAATTGCAAAAATTATGTAGGGTACAAGAAATCATACACAGACATAATCGGGAAATAGACTGTGAACAGCAAAGACATTAAAATCTCAGGATACCATGACATGACGTCATTACAGTTACAGCAAATGCAGCTCAATACTCCGATACTACATTCCTATCAGAGCAGGCAAAGCACACTAGAATTAAGGGCTTCGACATCGCCCGAATAATTTACCTTCCGAGCACCTACTAATTACTATACATGATGTCTCCGCAATCTGCCTCTGGCTACATGTAAGCCAGTGTACGACCATTAACCCAGCCTAGATGCCCATTAATTTAATAGCGAGTTTTCTTTGCCACGGCGGCGATTAAACGACTACTGGAGTCGGCCGACTAATTCAACCGGGGTTAGTGCGCTAACCGCCCGTTAGCCACGCTTACGCAGCTTAACTTACAACAGATTTATGCATCGGGCCCACTCCACAAATGGTTTCACACTGTATCGCTATTCAAAGGATTTGAATTTTGTTTTAATTCTATACTAATTTAGTTTTACTGAATGATTTCAAACATGTTATCTAGGGATTTATTTATTTATTTATATATACTTTATTGTACACCACAAAAATACAAAACAACGAATATATCGAACACTACAAAATATACAAACGATGATTAAAGTTAAGTACGTTTAGACCGTTAGACGTCAAAAATATTTGGATAAACACTTCGATCAATTATAATAGTTAAACAGTCTCTAATCACTACTTAACTTTAAGCAACGTTTATGAATAAAGGGGTATTTTGATACAATGTAGTTTTCTTAAAAGCATTGATTGACAGTTTCCTTTAACAGAAAAACATTAAAGGTGACCCAGACTTTAATAAAAACACGAACGTATCCATATCAAAGTGGAGTTAAAAACTTTAAAACAATCCAAAGGAATCCATCAGAAAGTTTTCACTTTTCAGTGACTTCAAAATGTGGAGTCAAACGTTTAAATATTGGAAATTAAAACGTCTACAAGAGGTGCGACGTTCGTTAGTCAGATAAAATATTCTCGCTTATGCTAAACTGTTTATGTAAATGAAATAAGTTGTCGCCTTAGCTAGCTCTTGATTACAAAGAGAACTTGGAGTAGTTTTGTTTACGACTTAATCGCAGTTGTGTCTTGTTTTTCCAGAGTGTTTATTCTTAGCCCGACAGGTGCGAGTCGACTATAAAAGGTGAAACATTTTAGTGCAAAGTTCATACAAACTAAAAGCACTTTTATTATTAATTGGACAAACTCGTTTTTTTATGGTTTTTTCGCTGGAGTGAGAGCGGAGAGATCTTGAGGAAACTAGATATTCTGTCTCAGTTTTGATTATTTTTACCGCAAGTGAAAATGTTTCTTAGAAAAAATATTTATTTCAACTTAAACATTGTGTCATATAAAAGGTGTCGTTTTGCATCCTCGTTAAATTCCAGGAGGTTATTATGCTACTGATTCTCGATACGAATCAATAATAAAATAAGTAGTTGTTTTTTTTTTACGTTTCGGAAATTGGCATGTGTGGGACACTCATTTTAAAACGCGGCCTGGGTGAGACCGCACTGTAACTGCCCTTTTACACACACATAAAAACGCGGTCGGTTATACGATACCATAACGTGATTCTGTTCTTTGAAAGTGGTGTATTCTGAAATACTGTCAAACTTTAATAATTAAAAAATCAGTATGTGTTCTTGTATTCTGAAATACTGGCGCTGATTCCCTTGTTCACAAACTAAACTAAATTTAAGTTCAGTGCATCTTTTTCTTTCTATTTCATTAAGAAAAGGACAGAAGATAAAAAAAAAAAAAAACGAAATGAAAAAAAAATGAGAAAAAAACAAAAAAAAAAAAAATCAAATCAATCAATCATCTGTCAAATTAGTCAGCGCCTGCCGTAATACTACATGGCTACTAAGTAGCCATGTTTTTGATCACGTCTAAACTGTCTATGGAGTATCTTAATTTGACAGAACTAAACTAATATTTATCTTCTATCCTTTTCTTAATGAAATAGAAAGAAAAAGATACACTGATCTTAAATTTAGTTTAGTTTGTGAACAAGGGAATCGGCGCAACTGTCAAACTTAAATAACTAAAAAACAAGTGTGTATTCATTATTTACCAAGGATCGTAATTTTATTTGAATATTTATGTCTCTCATAACAGCCTCCTGAAATTTGACGAGGATGCAAAACAACAGCTTGTATAAATTGAAGCAGCCGCAGTAAGTTACAAAAGTACTTGTGTCGAAGCTGTCTCGCTCTTAGATTCTCGATTAGTCGTAAATAAAGGGTTTAAAGAAAAAGTAAAAATAAAAGAAACAGCATAATTATTTAACCATATTCTCCATGTATTATAAATGTAAATGAAGGACTAAACTATAGATTAAAAAAATTACTGAAAGTTCAACCTTTCATCACAAAGCAAATAAAAGATTCCTCGAAAAAAAAACTCAATAAAATCAAAAATGCAAATCCGTTTACTTAAAGTTATTCATCCAATCCGTCCTTAAAATAGAGAATATGTAAAATAAAAAGACTCATCGTAATTAAATTAAAAACTTGCGCTAGATGGCAAAGTTGCAAGTACTTGCAAGCCCCGATCCGGTTGTGGCGAACGAGATTAAGGGGTTAGAGTATCCGATTTCTACATTATCAATTTACAATTTCCTATTTAGACACCTAGACACTTGTGAACTAGGAACAAAGGGATAAAGTTTTAATTTGTTTAGGTCCCAAGGAAAACAGTTGGCTTGTATTATTGAGTTTTTCCAGGGAATTAAAGGAATTGTTAGCTTTTGAATGAGAAAACTGGATGATTTTAAATAATGTGCTGTGAAAGAACTGATTTTGGTTTAGCGCACCTTTTTGTTTCAAAGAGCCCATTTACATATTTTCGGCATTTTCCTTTGCTTATCTTTAAACTAGCTTCCGTCTGCGGCTTCAACCGCGTTGTATATCGATAAAAAGTAGCCTATATCCTTTCCCAGAATGCCTTCTGTCTTTGCGAAATTTTATCGAAATCCGTTCAGTGGTTTAGACGTGAAAAGGTAACATACAGTCAGAGTTACTTTCAAATTTATAATATTATAGATTATAATATTAGAGGACCCATCGGAATAGATTTTTGAAAAGCGTTCAGAACGCCCAAGCACACATACTAAAGAAAAAACACATGAACTCAGCCGTATCTATAAGCAGTATGATATCTTGCTGTAACTACTTGTTTACTGAAAACAACAGGCAAAGGTAAGGAAAACAAAGGTGCCTCATAACGCTAAGGCTTATGTCTAAAAATATATTCTAAAATAACGCAACCCCTTTTTATAGAAATTGACTCATCTTGGTAAACATATCAAAACGAGATGATTGATTTATCAGAGCTCCTTGAGATCCCCGAAATCTCTACGAGTACTACAATATTACTAAGATAACACCTTATCATACTATTGATAACGTTTTCATAGTATCATGCCAGATATTCGAGATGTAATAATAAAGATATTACAAAAAAAAATGGTAAGTATTCAATAGATAAATTGGGTACAGGATTACCCAAGTATATAATGTAATAGATAATGGAGAAATACGTCTACTTTTTGTGCTTACCTACTTCTCACTATGTCGTTTCATCTATCTATAAAATATATCTATATGTCTATATTAGCTAAATAATCATCTCGATAAACAATTGAAAATCATCACCATAATCTACCTGGCCTTTTTCCCAACTATGTTGGGGTCGGCTTCCAGTCTAACCGAATGCAGCTGAATACCAGTATTTTACATGGAGCGACTGCCTATCTGACCTCCACAACACAGTTATTGGGTAATACGATACCTCTTGGTAAGAGTGGTTATCAAACTGTCCGGCTTCTGACGACCCGTAACGACTGTCAAAGATTTACGAATGACAGCCGGGACCAACGGCTTAACGTGCTTTCCTAGGCACGGAGGGGTCTTGGTATATAAAGATGGTCACCCATCCACGGACCAACCACAGCAAGCGTAGCTTAACCTGATCGATCGAGCCGTGTGGCTGTTATTTCTTAGCCACAAGCCCTCTTTTCATCATATATTATGCGTATTGCGTCCATTACCAATCATAATCAAAACGATGCGAATCATGATTACAGAATTATTTCAGACTGATGACGTGCGCACACGCCTCTTTAACGTCACTTAGGAAGTTCATTGGCGCCTTGATACTAAAACGGACTAACGTATGAATCTCAAACGTTGGAATTACCTTGTTACTGTGTGCCTTTAAAAATGTTATGTGGTTAAAAATCGTGTAATACCAGAGGGATTTTTTTCAGTTTCGTATATTCTAGTGAGAGCAGGTGTGGCCCAGTGGTAATGCACAACCATTACTTACGAGTTGTAGGTCGTAGGTTCGAACCCAGACAGGCGCTTTACTTTGTGTAAATAATTTCATCACCACTGCTCTCAAAACGGTGAAGGAAAACATCGTGAGGAAACCGGCATGTCCTAGAACCAAAAATTCGAAGACATGTGACATCTACCAACACGCACTGGGTCCGCGTGATAGATTGCAGCCCACTCCCTCTCACCGAGAGGAGGCCTGTGTCTCAGCAGTGGGAACATTACAGGCTGATTATGCTGCTGCTTATGCCGTATCTTCTACCTTTATCCAACCACCTCCCTACCTTCTACCCTTTCTTAGCAAACTTACAATTATAAGTTGGAGTATACCGCCATTGTCCTATGAACATTGTAAACTAACAGGTCCTTATCATCTTTTATGAGGAACATTATGGGGAAATTGTGAAGAGGAAAGTTTTGTAATAACGGTTTAATAACTAGTGTGATACAAAGGTGTCACATCTGAGGTACAAAACTAATGGATATCCTGTACCATAAAATCATCAAGGTGTACAGTAATTGTAAGTGAGAGTGAAATTTATGTTTTAATACTTAATTTCTTTTATCGAATGATGGGTCTCTTTCAATGAACAAAATCCCGACAATAACATACAAGGATATGAGAAGAGGCTGCTGGTGCCTTAAACCCTTATACTTGTAAGAAAGAAGTTTCTGCAAAAAAAAATATTTTGAAACAAAACTGAGTGTGATAATCATGTTAACCCATCTACATAATAAAGTCTAAAATTCATTCGTTCACTGACAGACCACGCACAGCCTAATCCGCTGGGCCTGGACACTAGAAGCATAAAAATTTGTAGAAGAGTTTTTAAAGTGCCTATACGAGTATTAACAAAGCACTAAGGAAGGATTTTTAAAATACATCATCATACAAAGAGGCTAATTAGGGGATGAAAGATCCTCATTCGGCACATGGCTTGTAATATTATAAAACCGAATGATTTTTTAACTAAGGTTTTATCTAGTTTGGGTACTATCAAATGTCATCTGGATTTACTCATCGAATAACAACGTTGATTTTTTTGTACTTTTCAATCAACTAAATCCTTTTTGCATAGACTAATATCATCATTGACGGATTATAGTTTATGCGGCGGATTTTTGTTTGTGTTTCGTTTGTGTTTTGTGCTATTTATTATTACAACGTGGCAATGCTGCTAGCCTTTTGGGCACTGTTTCTGTTGACAGCGATGCGGACGAATTTTTTGATGCCCTATGATTCTTTTGCTTATTTTTTCACATGTACATATGTATTATTATTTAAAATGTTAGCTTATATAATGTAAATAGTAACAATATTACAGTAAACAGTTTAATTTATGTATTTGTGTACCTAGTTTTAATAGTTTTTTTGTCATTGTTCCTCTCAACCAATGCACCTGCCATCGAATCTCTTCACCACCCTTGGTTGACTGGTAGAGCATGCTTAAGGCAATAAGGCCGCTTTTGTACCTTTTTTATGTGAGAAAATTTTAAATAAATAAATAAATGTAAAATCCTCACAAAGATTCATGAGCAACAGCGCCACTCCATGTTAATAAAACTGCATATTTTGCGTGATTGTCTGTCAACGTGATGATTATCACATTATCGTCCATTATCGGCCAATAGGGCCCAATATACAGGCATGTTTGATAAACGGCTTCTATTCCACATTACTCCTCAATGTTCCAATTAGAAATTCCAAATATTATAACGACGAAAGTTTCCTAAGGAGGAGCAATTTTGTTAAATAGAGCGGTCCCAACTAAAGTAAGGCTTGGATACGTGACAACAGTTCTGGGAAGCTACCGTCAGAGGGGGCCTTTTGAATTATAGCCACCGTCTGTCCCACCACTTATCTCTGCATAATGATACTAGGTTCGGTTACATGATTCTAATGTAAGTCTGGGAATTTCGTCTGGTATAATAATTTTGGTGCCACTGTTTTATGGTTGGTTGGTTTTGTAGGTAGGCAAGGTTTGAGGAAACGGTAAATAGAATATTAAAAGCAAGTCGTTTTTTTTTTATTTACATCATTTAAAAAGCTATCAGTCTCAAAATGACGAAACACAAAAGGGTACGGCTATCAGTCACAAACGATTTAATCATAAGGCATCAAAAAATTCGTCCGCATCGCTGTCAACAGGAAAAAGCTGGCAGGAATGCCATACAACGTGGCAATGCTGCCCTTTTTTTAAATTGAATTCAATTTCGTTATCCACTTACTGCAATTATAATGCCTCTCAATCGCAACAGGATAATTGAAATGCGTTCAATGTAGTGCGTAGTAAAACTAAACGAATAAGGTAGCCTACGCAAATCCTCACCAGCAGCATCTAGCCTATCTGATTGTCCCACAACCCAGTTACTGGGTAACACAATACCGTTTGCCAAGACTTGTTCCCAGACTATCGAGCTTCTGGTGACCCGTTAGTAGTTAACGCAACTATTTAGATCTAAACAAAACATATAAAGAGATTTGCCAGTCAATAAATAAACCCAAAATAGGACAGGACATAACTGTCCAATATCTATTAGATTTAATTCGAAAATGAAGGAAATTAATATGTCCATTAAGTCGGTTTAATGCCCAGTGCGTTGACATTTAGAAAGATATAAATATATCGTAATCTTCATGAAACGGGACATAATATAATTTATCTAATTCCATATGTTAAACAAAGACTATAATACTATTTGAGTAGCAAAATACGTGAAACATTCCTTGGGAATACTAGTATACAAACGCCATATTAATTTTAGGAATGCTAAATACAAGTGGTGGACATGGTGGTAGTACTAAAGTGCAGTTAAATGTTTGATGTTAAACAGGTCTTAGCAATGAGTTCTGATATTTTAAACCACATCGTTACTACAGGCTACTGATTCTTGGTTAAAATACAAAGTATAATTTAATTAAACATCTTTCAATAACGGTTTTGAGAGGAGAGTTTTAGGTATGAATGTCGATGGCTATAAGAGTAGCGGAAGACCAAAGAAATGATGGATGGATTGTGTGAATGATGATGTGGTTAGAAAGGGGGTGACTACCGAGATGGTGACTAATAGAGAAATATGGAAGAAAAGGACATGTTGTACCGACCGCAAATCAATTGGAATAAAGGTATAGAATAAGTATGATAATCTTTTAGGAACGGTTTAAGGTGGTTATATTTATTGTTGCTACCCACAAACCCCATCTTATACTCTTATACATTAGTTATCGATACCCATAAAGCCTGTGAAGTTTTGCATGTTAATTAAATTTGACCTTCAAAGTCAAATAATTTATTTCAAGTCATTAAAAGGCACTTTTGAACGCCAAAATTTACAAGAAATTAGAATTGATTCTAGGCGCGTCTTTCAAAATTTAGTTTCGTATGGAAAAGAATAGGGTTATGAAACTGCACAGATACTCTTTTAAAAGATTTAGTTAGCTTTAGTTTATTATTTTTCATAACGTATAAGTCAAGGTATGAGGCTTTAAATAATAATCTAATCATCTCTTTCACTTTCAAAAATTGCATTTAAATGTCTATTAAAATAAACTAAGCGATCATCTGTCTAGCTTTTTCCTAACTATGTTCGAGTCAGCTTCCAGTGTAACCGGATGCAGTTGATGTATTTGCAGCTGAGTTAGTATTTTACATGGACCGACTGCCTATCTGACCAGCACAACCCAGTTACTGGGTAATACGATACCGCTTGGTAAGACTAGTTATCAGACTTTCAGGCTACTGACGACCCGTAACAATTGTCAAAGATCCACGAATGACAGCCGAGACCAACGGCTTAACGCGCTTTCCGAGGCACGGAGGGGTCTTGGTATGTGAAGATGGTCACACACACACTGACCAACCGCGGCAAGCGTAGCTTAACCTGATCGATCGACCCGTGCGGCTGTTATTACTTAGCCAAAAGTAAAAAAAACTCTAAAAGTAAAAAGCTTAAATTAAACCAAGCCGATGTAATTAAGCTCTGAGTTACTCGACAATGTATAGAATTTTTGTTTCTTTGCTCACTTAACCAAATTAAGCAGCGCTAAAACTCATTTCTCGAAGCAATTTCATAGAAGGAGTCAATTTAAGGGCGGAAATTGCTTCATTTAACGCTACCGGGTGACAAAATAGGTTCAAAGATATTTACCTATTTCCTATGTAGAACGATTTGTCGGCCGACTGAGACAATTACTTGAGTTAGTAATTAAATAAACTAATGATTAAGTTAAATCATGATAATTAGGTGATTCTTATAGTTAAGCAAATTACGCGTTATTAAGTGCCGCCTGTAATTTCTTGTGTTGTTTAGTTAGATTTATTGTTATTGTATAATTAAATGATTATTGGGGAGGCGGTATTTTCTGTTTTGAGCACCCCGTGATGATTGAATACCGGTAAACGCGGGGTAGATTACAGCCTACTCTCTCTCACAGAGAGTAAGCCTGTGTCCCAGCAGGGGGAACATTATAAGCTGATTATGATATGGTGATGAATGGCTCGAAAATTCATGGTAAATTCAGAGATTCATGTGGGTTACTACGAGTTTGTCAGAAGGTATCTAGGCCATGTAGGATTGCAGTGCCTAATGCCCGAAAACTAATTCCGAACCGAAACATTAAAGCAACCAAAATTTTGCGGTTTGATGTAATTCACGTACCACAAAACAGTTTCTGGTCTTCATCAAACTGATGTTACCCCTCTCACCTTTTAGCCACCCACGGAAAGAGATAGAGCATAATATTCCTAGCTAGAAATACTTTGCTCGCTAATACAAAGTTTTAACATAAAACGATAGCTTCATTTAAATATATTATACAAATTGATACTGGTTGGCGATATTAAACGCAAAATTCAAGTGCTTTTTGAGCGTAGTAATGTTATTGGATCTTCTAGGAAATTGAATTTACAGCATCATAATAACATTAACCGCCCCATTGGTCTAGTGATTGCGAGCGAGACTAAATCTTGAAGACTTGCTTTTGATCACCAGGTGGAGAATAAGTAGAGACTTTTAATTTAATCATTTATTGGAATTACGTGGGTTTACGTCTTCAGTTTTCCACTCGTGTAGGGGGAATCAATCTAACCGTGATTCAATTTTCTGTCATTTTGGTCTCACGAAACGACGTGTTTTTACTTGTGGTAACCAAGTGTACAAACACACTGTGAATTTGTGCGTAAAGAGGAGTAGAGTCAGTGGTCAGCACATAACACACACACGCACTTTCGACTTCGCCTTTGCGTCCGACGGAACCGAGAGCTCCTACGCTTACACACACATTCACAGCGTGTTTGTTTACTTAGTAACCACAAGTAAAGCGCGCGTCGCTTCGTGAGATAAAAATACTGTATAAAATGTTAGTCTGATAAAAAGTTAGTCTCTTGAATGTCATTAAATAATGTTTTGTACAGTTTCTAGTATTTTTGTAGCACGTCACCATTATAGTGTATATGTTTGCTAATCTAAAGAAAGATGTTTGTGCCAGCCAGGGCTAAGTTCTTAGCCAATAGTATAATGGGTAGAGGATAGAACCTACGACCTTGCTTTCGCAACTACGCACCTAAAAAAGAAGCTATTACAGTCAATTATATACCTAGCTATTGAAATAATTTTGGACTCACTGACAGAGATGTCGTTAAGACAGCTAAAAACTAAAATGGCCGAATATAGTCTACAGAAAAGTCTTCCATAGAGAACTACGCATCTAGGAGGTATACCCACTATGATGTAAATCACCATACCCATCCTATTAGTTGTGATGCTAATCACGTGAACCTAAGTCATCATGCCAGTTTCCATGACCTGCCTCAGCGGCGCCACCCGTCCTCAAGCCCACAGTATTAAATCATTCTCCGCTTATTAATAGAAAATTCATCACATAACAATATAGGTTTATGAAATATTGTAATATCTGTATACTACATGTTGGCACGGCATTGTGTTGCTAATAAAAGCTAAATGAATGACACGTCGCATTAATGCGTAAGTGTCGACAGGTTTTCAACATTGGATATTCAGTGTTGGTGCCGAAAAATAAACAGAAGTTGACACAGTTTGCAGTTTTTTAATGAAAAAAACTGTATTATTGTATTACTGTGTGTACTTACTACAGATCTTAATATAGAAAGCGATGCATCTAAATCTCTGTTTTAGCTGGGAGTTGCTACTGCAATACCAATTTAAAGACCGAAGTATTTTTACATTGAATGCAGATTGCAATAAATCCTTCATTGTTGTACTTAGTACTTTTCATTAAATTACCTATTCTAGCTCCTATTAAAGTCCTCAACCTTCACAACTATGAATGAAGTAAAAAAAAAAGATGGGTGAACTTAGACCTTGCCTACGCATACTTGCTACACCAGCAACTGCTATTAGCAGCATTGGTGATCACAACTCGGTCCACTAAAAACACAAAGATGACTCTAAGATTCCCATTCATTATAAGCGGCGATACATTTACTACCAAAGAAATCAGAACCTTTTCAATTACAGACCTCAAAAAAATATCCCCATAACTCTGCTGGAACGCGCAACCTGTCTATACAATTTGTAACGTACAAGTTTACGCACCGTGAAATTATTCCTCGCACCTCCTCTGTTTGCCGTCCTTGTCCTACAGGCTCAGGCGCATCTTCACGCGTGCTGATTTTTCAACTTGAGTGCGCCTCAACGAATGCACATACAGAATAACTCAGCCAAATCACGGAGCTCCTTCGTCACCAACTGTCACACGGCACAGGAGGGTACTGTAAACGGTCGGATAACACCTAACAAGTGCTTCGGAGTTTATTTTGTTATACTAACAACGTTGATTTGTTTCTAGTTTTGTTTTTCTTTCGGATGGAATGTTTAAGCTTATTTCTGAAGACATGGAGATTTTCTATTTAGAACGGTTAATTTAGAGTCTAGATTGCGGTTTCTTCATGTATAGACTAGAAGAAACCGTAATTCTTTATAGATATGTGAGGTTGAGTGCATTTTGTAAAATAAAAAGGTAAAGAAAGATCTCATTGAGGGAACCTTGTGAGGAAGCCGGCTGATCTCAAGATGGGTTTTTACCGGGTGGACTCCATGTGAATAGCGGAGGACCATATATTGTGGTGCAACTAGGGTAAAATAGACTGAATTGGTTGATTAAACACGGATTCTTAGGCAATCTTCCCATGCCTATTCGTCATACAACCGCCGTTATAGTAGAACAATATATTATTTATAAGATACGGTTAGTCATAACAACATAACGTAATTTGTAACTTCCTTACCATCTTATCGGCTTATCCAGCTTTAAAGGATCACGATTACACTATCGTGATTTTGATTTAGTATCAGAACTGAAAAGAGTAACATTGTAAGTGTAATTGAGAAATTTTACGATTATTGTAAAAAAATTATGAAAAAAGAACAGATTTAAAAAAATAAAAAAAACATGTTTATTTTCAATTGAGGATACATTTTTTGCACAATTTTTATTTTATGAGAACGCCTAATAACTTTCAATCATTATGAAGTTTGTTTCATCGCGATAGATCGTTTAGTTTAAAAGTTACACCGTTTTGTTCACACTGGGGTCACAGTAGCGAACAAAATTTTTAATAATTTCATTAAAAAAAATTAAAAATACTTAGATTTTTTTTTATATTTTTCCCGTCGATAAAATTAAGCATAGATGTCATCATTTCGATATGTGCACATTATGAAGACTCACACTGTATGTAGGGCGGCAAGTTGTTATTTTTTTGTGATATTTTTATCCGATTTACGGAATAACAATATCAGTTTTTTCTAGTTACAAAAATACAAAGCAAGGAAAACCTGCTAAAGTGGGACCAATCAGGAGGTATTGATGGCGAACTACTAGGTGAAATATAGACCATGGAAGCATGGTACAAAAAGGAGGAGTGAAATAAGACTGCCTATGAAGATGACGTGCCATCGACATCACGAAAAAGAAGGGAAGACAGACCAAAGTGATTTGGAAGATTTTTTAATCAGATGAAAACCTAGCTTATGTCTTCAACCATTTACAATCAACAACAAGCTTATAAGCTTTCTGCAAATAGGAGCAGAAACAACGATAGGTAGGTTCTTTAACTAATGACCTAAAGACACTCATTTGGCTTCTCTAACATTCGTGATTCCAAATAAAAATGTAAAACATTTCAATTAACAAAAGCAAGAACAGCAGTGGACACATATCTGCAATGAAAATCTGTTAAAAGACCGGAATTACAGATGAGATTGTTCATTTTATAGGATCTTGCCTAGTTCCCATTGCCAAGATATGAAACTTTTAATCAGCACTTAGCGGCACCCCGTTGAGTTTGTGGAAAAATTGGCGAAGAATGGCTATTCTGGTACCACTTTCTAATACTATTGTCTTTCTAATGGCATTAGATTACGGTTACATTCAAAACAAACCGTACCTCAAGTAGCAAAAGCTTGTTTCCACAATAGAGGATGAAAATATAATTTATTATAGGTATTACGTCGTCCATGACGAAACTGATGTTGAATAAGTGAATTCCTTCAACTGTATCTGTGTGCAAATACCATATAATTGTACGCATCCTCAAATATTTATAGAGGCAGTGCAATAACATAAATCAACAATTACATTCTCACGTAGACTAATATTATATTTTGAACTATGCAAATTCACCTACACTACTTATACCTACAGTTCTGCTCACGTGAAAAAGACTTTGGGGTTTATTAATAAACGATAATTAAAGTTAAGTAACGTTTGACCGTCAAAAATGTATGGTTAAGCAGTCACTAATCATTACTTAACATTATTTAAGCTACGTTTATGAATAAAGGGTCTGTTTTTAGAGCTTCTGCAGAGATAAACCCCTCAACTTTTAAGGATTCATTCTGTTGTTACTAGTTCATCGCTTAGTAAAAAACATACATCCACTTTTCGCCTTCATGATATAACTAGATGGCTTCGACCTAATATCCAACTAGCTACAGAACTTCAACCAACTGCAATTACTTTAACCTAAAATGCACCAATCAAATTCCATGCTAAGGTAATGCAAATACAATTCTGCATTCGACGGGCTAACTACTACCACAAGAATATCCCTCTAAACTGATTAGCGAGCAGGGAGATGCCGCCAACTGGCACACGCGTCGCCCGCGCCGGACAAACTGCCCGACTCAGCACGCCTCAATGAACTGATTGTCCAATTAACTCCATTCATATGTTCGACGCCACTAACCCACACGCTAAGAGCCTTTTTCAGGCTAATACGATCGTTTGTTCGGGTAATGTCGGAAATTGCGAGCGCCATTTGCAATAGAACAAGATTGTGGTATGTAGAGAATAAGTGGTGCGGATTTTGATGGAGTTGCAGTTTTGTTTGTAAATAGTGAAGTTTCTTTTTCCTTTGGCATACTTTTCCGTCTTATATCTGATTGATGCGCAGTAAGTAGCTTTCAGTGCTAAGAACATTTCAGATACACGATTCAATTAATAATTGGTCCATTGACATATTGGTTTGTTATTTGAAATCATTCACAAGCAACATACCTAATAGGCAAAATCGGGGCAAAATGTCCTTTACAATATGCTGCACACAAAAAAGAACTGCATTCATTTTAAAATGAACATTTTAATTTCGGCTCCAAAATGTAAGTTTAATTCGGAGCACGTATTGAAAAGTGCCAGCATCAGACACAAAAGCTATGAAAAACTTGTGTAACCGTGAAGTAAACACACTCACTTCCTATTGGTACGCCCAAAGTGGGGCAGCTAAAGGAAAAAAGAGAAGTAGCAGAACATTTCACGAAGACGTTCCAGATGTTTCTACAGATGCTTTGTTTTGCCAATAGTGTTTTTAAAAGTCAAGCTGTTTTTACGGGAAGAGTTTGACGTTTTCACTGCAGTTTTTTGTTTGTCTTTTGGAAATATATTTACAGACTTTAACTAACTTTCTTTGCATTTATTTGTGTGTTTTGTAACAATCCAACAAGATAAGGATAACGTTTTAGAATAAAATATCAATTCAATCAAAATTCAATCATCAAGAGATATGCTATAGTGTGCCTTATGTTGGAAGCAAGGATATGACATAATCCTAAACAAATGCAATAAAAAGTTACTTGGCTATGCACAATTGCTATAAAACGAAAAGTACGTAAGTATAGGTAATTAAACCCATATAGAGCTTCTGGATAATCTACTAAACTGTCGTTAAATTATAAATTACCTTTGAAAATTACACAAATGTGCCATCGCAAGTACATATCTAAGCCATAGAAATGCATTTAAATTAATTATGGCAAGCATCGCAGTAAATTTCTAATTATAATAAGCTGTAATAGGTGCCTTTACCTTACGGGTGTTCTAGGAAAACTTCTGCAAATTGTGGTGGAAGCACATATTTTAGACATTTAGGTAATGATAGGTTCTCTAATTGACAAGTTTCTGGGAAAGGAATTAGTTACGCTTTTCGAGCGAAATTCCGCAGTCTGAAAGGTGAATTCAGGATAATAATTAGTAAGAAGATGCAGCTGCGTCTTTCCAGGTTAAAACGCATGCCGCGATGGCTAATTCATTTTCCTTTAATACAATTTGCAAGTCAGTGTCAGGTTGATATTTCATGAAATAGTCATTCAATTGAGTTATATGAACTAGGGTTATATTGATAATTTTAACTATTATAATTATGTTAATACATACTTGTTACGGCCTCGAATCATATTTTGTTCAACATACAACCCGACACTGACCTGGAAATGGCAAAAAACGTAAGAAAATTTTAATTTCACGGGCTTCCCTGGTGCTTCCCCTTAAGTATTCGGTTTCGGAAAGTCCTTAAAAAAATTTTTGGGTATAGGTACCTAGCGTCTACGTGTTACGTGTTACAAGCTGGTTTGGTCCTAAGTCGATTGCTTTTGTAGCATTCATGATCCCAAGATCAAAAGCGTACGCTACCGGCAGATGTCAGTGAAGTGCGTTTGTGATTACGTTATGGCGGGTAACGGAGATACGACCACTAACAGTACGATCCAATTTAGTTGCTTCACTCAAATCATTACAACTCATGTGACCAAGATCAAAGAAATCAGTTGAATTCTAACAAACACTATTTTTATGCTCCCATCCAATTTATCATCGTGATTTTCTAGACTTTTAATTTATCACTTGTTTTTTTTTAATTTCTTTCATATTTCAGAGGGAAAACAATGTTTTACATCTTCTTTTGAATAATTATACTAATATTTAAAGTGAATAGTGTAATAGCGATCGCATTATTGAAGAACTTTTACACTTTGCCAGCCAAATAAGTATCTTTATAAATTCTTTAAAACGATTTATTATACTGAGCTTTGTTCTCTGAAAAGAAAACTTTCTGCTGTTGGAGTCTGATAAACAAATGGTAGAAGTTTTACGCAAATAAAGAACGTTAGAAGTGTATCTTCTTGTAACAGATACAACTCTTTAGAGTTTCGTTAGGTGATAAAACTAAGGAGTAACAGGATAAAAGATGGTGAAGATAAAGTAAATATGAGTTATGTGAACTTTTTAATTATTATTATTACTTACAACATTTTTACCTCACGAACCGACACTCGCTTTACTTATGGTAACCAAGTGTACAAACACGTTGTGAATGTGTGCGTCAAGATGAGTAGCGTCAACATTTAACACACACACACGCACACTTCCGAATTCGCCCGTGTCTCTGACGGTACCGAGAGCTGCTGCGCCTACACACACATGCACAGCGTGTGTGTACACTTGGTCACCACAAGTAAAGCGCGCGTCTCTTCCTGAGATAAAAATCTTTATTGCTACGAGTGAGAAATGGCAGTGATTCTGTATCATCTGTAGGGATGTTCACGGTAGTACGGAGCGGCGGCATTCCCCTACAAAAGCACACTTGGTACAAGCTAATACGTACACGTCTTCCAGCAGTAAAAGGACCGTTTACATTTTTCACCGTGCTAATTTTATTTGACTCGCCCTGAATATATTATGTCCTATTATTACGCCACCCACCCTCCGCAAGCGTTTAATGCTAACAATGAGGATTTTTTTTTTCCTCTTTAAATTGTTAACATTAAATTTTGGAGAAAATGTAGAAAATCTGATATCATTCCATTTTATTGCTCATTAAGATTAACTTTTATTTTCTTGGCGCGATTAATTTTAGCCGTGATTTCGAGAATAAAAATTTTTGATGTAAAAATACCGGACTCTACGCAATGTAAATATGTTATGGATCTGTGCTTGGATATATGTGCAGCTTATCGATTAACGACATTCAAATCCATGATGCTGACGTAGAAAATGGTGCGTTCTATTCGTTCCTAGCAAGATCTAAATCGAATGTTATTATTGCGTATACATGAACTGACGCACTCGATAGATCAATGTAAATAAAGTCATCAAATTCATAAACAGATGATAGACAAATGTAATACGGCAGATAAAGATTTCTCTCAGTCACAAAACGTTTAGTTTTTTTGTAGCGAAACGATTGGTAGCATCGTTGCACTTCAATCGATTCTCATTAATTTGTTCAATATCAGCTGGTCAATGACTGACACTGATTGTCTGGCTCACTCGGAGATTTATCGAACTGCTTGACAACCATGACGACTAAAGACTTGTTTCATCATTTTACTGACTGGCTATAAATTAACTATTCGCTGGTGGTATTCAATTATTCATATTACGGTGGTGTTGAAATGTTACTTGAAAACGTAGAAAAATATCTGAAAATACCCAACAAATAGTTAATTTCAAAAGACCTTACAACTAAGTTTTGAAACTGGACGTTTCTTAAATTGGGCCATTTCGAGATATTAATTTTATAATTTCCACAAACGCGACATTATTCAGCTCCGTCTGAGATATGAAATTAATAATTCATAAAATCTTAAGCTAAGATTTAATCTCGTTGTGTTAACTTACGTTTCTTCCACATCTACATCAGATTGTACAGTCAAATAACTTCTCGTGCAATTTATTGCATAATTCTACCTGAAACAAGAAGAAAATGTGTTAGTGCAGTGTTCCAGTAGAATATGGGTGCTGTTTATGGCAATTAGAAATATTGCATTTTTTTTATTTTAAATAGCTCGCCTAAGTTCGGAGAGCAATTATTTGTGTTTAACGCAAACACCTACAAATCTTCACAAATACCAAGTGATCCGGAATGTTCATATTACAGCTAATTGCCGTTATCATTTACATACAACCATCATACGAATAAATATCAAACACTAAATTCCAAACTTATAAATGGCGATGCGAGGGCTGTCATCTGATTTAGTAGCCGCAACCAAATAATAATTCTGCGTAACTAGAACGTTGGAAAACAAATTACAGTAATAAGATAAGCGGCCTGCGATTTCTAGCCGTAAATAAATCAAATGGTCTGCAGCTTCAATTAATCCAGCCGCCATTAAGATAATCCCAACTGTTTTTTATCAATAAACGGACGATGATCTATGGGGGCATTGGGAATGAGTGTTAATTAGTAGATGTTTTAATGAGTGGTCAAGCTGGCCGGTGCGGGAAGGCAGCTGCAATCCAGAAGCGTTGATCCGAAACAATCCAACCCAATAATAGCATGCTTCGATCGCTCTAAGTATAACCGCGCCGACCCCGTTAGCAAGTCTACCTGCCCGAACATTGCAACATTAATGGAGGCACCGTGTCATTTGTTCTTAAATATAAAACCGCCACTGTTAACCCACTCTAGGCTTGACGTTTCCAGAATTGTCCACACTCTGTTTTAGTGAGATTTCAGCTCTGAATATTGTAGTTTAATGGAATAAATTATGAATGTTTAGCCAAATATAGAATGGGATGGAAATGGAATATTAGGAATGATTTGTGATGAAGGCATATAAATAGTGATGCAGTTAAGTGGTGTTACGTGTACCTATCTGACGTGGAGCTGAAAGCTTGCTCTCATATGCAGGAGTGATAACATACACGACAGCTTTCACAGCTTACTTCAAGTTATCGGTGAACACTCGCGCATTAGCTTAGCTTGCAGATAGTAGGAGGTATTACCTTATGTATGAATTTGACATAGTTATGATCATCAAGTTGAGAGCAGTGGTGGCCCTGTGGTAATGGCCTTTACGAATTGTACGTCGTGGCTTCGAACCCTGGCAGACCATCAACTCTGCTCTCAAAAACGGTGAAGGAAAACATCGTGAGGAAACCGGCATGTCCTAGAACCAAAAATTCGAAGACATGTGGCATCTACCAACCCGCACTGGGCCCGCGTGGTGGATTAGGGCCCACTCCCTCTCACCGAGAGGAGGCCTGTGTACCAGCATTGGGAACATTACAGGCTAATTATGATCATAAATTATATTGCTAGGCAAAGCTTATATGAAAGCAGATGGGCAAGACGAATGAAGAAGGACTTCATCACGCATGAACAACTTTGGAGAGGAACCAGTCTACAAATACCCTTAGATAAACCGAATATGTTTACTAATTAGGATTCTTCTGAGAATCGATAGTAGATGACGAAAAATAAAACAGAACAGTGTGCACCGAACCCAGTAAAACCATAGTTTCCGCTACAAAAAAGGAAGTCTCCATCATTTTGGGCCGTGGCGCCTCCACCACAATACGTCAGGGACTGTGGCAGTAATATATTAGTGCGAATGTGTCTACACATTGACAGTGCACTTGCTATTAGCCACGGCTGGCTTCCCACGTTACAGCCGTGAAGCGTTCTTAACGAGCCGATCAGTAATTTGATGTCATTCTTAGGTGCCAATGAAATGTTTTTCTATGAGGAAGTTGGTACAGTTGTTGAAAAGGCTCATAGTATTTGCTAGTTCAATGGTTACAGATATATATGTCAAATGACTCATCATCAGTCTGGCCTTTTCCCAACTATGTTGGGGTCGGCTTCCAGTCTAACCGGATGCAGCTGAATACCAGTATTTTACATGGAGCGACTTTCTATCTAACCTCCACAACCCAGTTACTGGGTAATACGATACCCCTGGTAAGACTGGTTGTCAGACTTTCGGGCTTCTGACTACCCGTAACGCCTGTCAAAGATCCACGAATGCCAGCCGGAACCAACTGCTTAACGAGCTTTCCGAGGCACGGAGGGGTCTCGGTATGTAACGATGGTCACCCATCCACAAACCAACCGCGGCAAGCGTAGCTTAACCTGATCGCTCGACCAGTGCGGGTGTTATTATTTAGCCACGGGCCCCTCATGACCTACGCAACACAAAAATTAAAGAAGCTAGTAAACGCACCTGACATTTATATACCGGTCCTACTAGTTTTAGACCTTGTACGATTACTGCCTAATAAAGTTTATAAACTTGAGAAGCATGTCTAGCCGTTACTTGGAAGGTTTATTACTGACTCTGCAGAATTATGTACCTACTTTAGCGACTTTAAAAATCCAAGCCTATATTAAGAGCAATACTACCTCAGATTGCGAAAATTGTCTTAGCATGAATGGCTGTAGTTTCAACAGAAGTGCAGTATTACTAGACTACTACTTTTGACAGTGCGGGATAGAGTGACACATGACGCGGAGAAGGGGGGGCCAAATATGAATTTAAGCTGACGTTTAAGCCAAACGTTGAAGCTGTAGTGTTGTCAGGAGAGTTTTGTGAGAATAGGGAACAACGTCTTATTCGACCGTAAGTCATAGATCTGTGGGGTAATTGCGTAACACACTATTAGTAGCAATGGGTTTCATTTTGACAGTTCAACAACATTCATTGCGTTATTTACGTTGTCGATCGGACAAATTTTTCGAACATATGAAGCAATGGATTAGCAATATCCTTCAAAATGATTCAGATTGTGTGCTATGCAATTAAGGTGCTGCTGACAGCTCAACATCGCTTTAGAATCTTTTCTTAGTGAAAATGTAGAGAGAAGCTCCTATATAATCTTTAAAAGACATCAGAAAATATACATATATTTATGTAATTGTACCTGTACGTCGCTTGATTGACAGGCACTGACCCTATTACAAAACAAGTCAGATAGATAGAAGAGAAAGAAAAAGAAATCTGCCATCTGAGTCTGCCATTAGAAAATGAACACTCTCAAACAAGAACCAAATAGATATCTATAAATACTTAGGTTCAACCTGTATCACACTGGGACCTAATACTGTCAATCGCTTGAAACAAAGCCTACCGAAGGACCCTCTAATACCCAAAGAGGTAGGCATGACAGCTGGGACAGAACCCTAGATTTTAAAACGACATTAACTGACATAATAATTTCACCAATGTAAACAGAACGTTTACTTGAAACGCCACCCATCAACTAACAC
Source organism: Apamea epomidion (assembly GCA_947507525.1). Classification (NCBI taxonomy): domain Eukaryota; kingdom Metazoa; phylum Arthropoda; class Insecta; order Lepidoptera; family Noctuidae; genus Apamea; species Apamea epomidion. The sequence goes on from OX382234.1 coordinate 7,891,039, forward strand.
TTAACTATCTAAGAAACGAACTGCGTATAATTTCCTCCGTGAGTCTGAGATTCAAAAAGAGCGCTAAGAAAAATAAACAGCACTTGTATCTCAACGCGGCCATCTCATCTGTAGCCAGACGGCACGTTTCTTAAGAACTCACTGCACAATATAAACACCGTCTGCGGGGTTTACGTCAAGCCGCAACTACGAAATTTTAACAACTTCTCTGATATGTGTACATTTGATGCTAAAACAATAGACCTGTAGTTACCATTGACTAGTTGTTAGCATTAAATGGAGTCCTTCGTGGTTAATGTTACTCCAGAATTACCGACGTGATTGAGTGCCAAGAATTCGTGGCTGCGACTGGAAATACATTGACATGAGCTAGCTGTCGTGTTTGTATTCCCTGAAAGAATTTGTGGAAGTACTTCTGTAAAGGTGCGACTACTATTAGAAAGTAGGTGTAGTACGTCAGGATGATATAACTCTTAACGTTGCGACAGCATGCCTGTCTCTATTTAAAGTGGAATCTTTCAATCACAATTTGGTTAGTCACATGAGGTCTTTTGTGACGAAAATAAAAAGGTTTCAGAATGTTTGTCTGAAAAACGTTTAACATTTAGAATAATTTAGACCATCCTTCATTAGTGTAAAAGTAAAGAAGTGCAAAAAATACTTTAAATGCGCCACAGCCTCTAGAATGAATCCCTAGCTCATAAAAGAAAAAAGGAAGAACCATAAACCTCGATGCTCGACGACCGTCGCTCCGTCAATGATTTCCTCATCACAGTATTTATTGGGACTTAGCTGTACCGAGGACCGAGTCCAAGTGCTCGCTGAAAAGAATCTATTTTAACTTACCGCTGAACTAATGTGGGTCAACTACAAACTCAAGTGTCGTGAAATATTGAAAGCAAAGTAGAGCCTTCTAAGTTCCAGGAAATGAGCTCAAATAATCATTATTTCAAGACTTCTAATGTTAAATATTGTTAAGAATTTTACCGTCCTACAATTGCCATAAAGCATGCTCATGCCGCCTGTGATACAGGTATATTCTAGTACCGGCATCTAACATTATTATATCTTTGTAAATAATTTCTAAGACTTTATGTAAATATTTTACCAATTTTAATACTGAATACAACATTTATTTTATTTTTATTTATTTCATCTTTTACGAAATGTAGGTAAATATTGGACCACGGCTATTTATCCAAGAAGTGGATATTAGATAACAATGAAATTGCCGTCTAGCGTCAAAGTCGTGGGTAAAACCTATTTTCCATTGCAAATTTCGTGTCCCACATCCTCTGAAAGGCCCGTTCCGTGTCCACAAAAAACGAAAGATATTTACGTACGACATCTAAAATTTTACAAAGCAAACAAGATAAGGTCTGACTCGGGGTTACGTGTGTGTGTTATCAGATCGTTTCATAGTCACAATGAAGTTTTGTGTGCGTACGCGACGAAACACACCAAACAGTTCAATGTACTCTGATAATACCAGTAGGTATCTTATGACAGTGATCGATTGTTAAGAAGACTTTTAACTTAAGCAAACATACGCACTGGGTATGAAAACAGAAAAATCTCTCGAGACGATATGCCTTTACGTCAACGTATGACGGATTGCAATGGAAATTATTAGCATCAGCGTCTTAGCACCGTGTGAGCGTGTTACTGGTACACAAGAAAATATGAACGTACTAATTCTATTATATATGTATACTATATATCAAAATTCTAAACGAAATTGATGATGGATTTGAAATTGGACATAGTCTCAAGAACAAGATGAAGATTTTTTCAGTGTTTTTTTTTTTAGATGGCACAATATTGGCTGGCGCAGAAGGGTTTGAAATATAACGTTAGTGTGAAAAAAAAATTATTGAAATGCGAGGTTACATAATTATACTATGTCTACAGGCACACCTCTGCTTAACCTTTCGGGTAAAAACTGGCGTGAAGTTACATTAAGAAATTTAAAAAAAAAAATTTACTAATTAATATTTCTGCTCTCTCTCTTTAGTCCCTTTTTAGTCATTTACTCGTAAGATAACAAGAACGTTAATAAGTATACTTAATTTGTTGTCAAGTGTATAAAACTCTAAAGACTTTTAGACTCAAATTAGACTGGTTTTAATAGGTGCCAAAGATAAATTTTGGCTCTAATTGAAGTACTTACTTTAATTTTATATTGTAGTTACTTCTATTGGCTAGCAAGTCGGCGCAATTACATTGTGAAATGACGGTTTTAAAGTGTCAATCACCAGCCACAGAATGGACGAATTACGATTATGCCGACCATGAAAACTTATTACTGATTTTATGACGCCTACAAAGTGGTAAACAATAATAATATTATATTCATGGATGCGGTTTTATAGATCTTTTCTTACACAAAGACGTCATAATAATTCTTTGATTTTGCTTAATGGATGTACCCGTTACTAATTATAATTTGTCAGTGTGTTTACCGTTACTTTGGTCTTATTTGTAAGGTATGAAAAGGACTGAATTTAAATGACGACTAGACATACCTATTTGTTTTGATATTAACACCAACTATTACCGCTCTACAAATTCCTACTGATGATTCAAATCTTCCATGAAAAGAGAAAAAAAAATATTTAGGACGAAGTCTATTTCAAAACATATGGTGCCCAGCAGCATATGTTGGAGAAACTAACGACATAATGACAAAGGGTAAATCGTTGATTGATTTAGGCAGGGACTAATTACAGGGCTGAGGTACGAAAAAAAAAATGTTTTTGTAGCAAAATTGTTAGAACAAAAAAATACAAGAGTCCGTAATGACAGTGCCGATTAGCGTTTGAAATGTGTGGCTAGGTAAAGTAGAATATATATGGAATGTTTGTAAATTAGGTGAAAGAAAATGAGAAAGTCTTATTTGTAAGGTAATTATTTCTGTAGCTAAGCTAAGAGAAACATAAAACTTAGGGGGGTTAGTGAAAAAATACCAGGAACAAGCGAGCCAAAGTCAGATAAGAAGATACAAACGCCCTTCTAAGTATCTAAGAAGAACATAAGACTTAGGGCTTCGTGAAAAAATACCTAAAATACGTTCTCGGTTTACGTGACCTAGAACTAGAAAGTATTGAAAATGTAATGGACAATTGGTGAGCCAGAGACAAATATAGAAAATACTAATGTGTAATACTAATGTGTCTGTGTGTGTGTGTGTGTAATTAGAATTAAGTTGTGTTGTTTTTTTTTGGTCTTTTTGTTAAGTTGAGTGAGTGAATTCGTTTTTTTTTTTATAACTTTTACAAGCCGACTGGTAAAATATAGTTGAACCTATTTCTCGATATCACCATGTTTGGAAAATAAAATATATTTATCTTTATCCTAAAAACTATCAAACTGTTCATCACATACAATTTACCCCAAACCAAAAGAATTTAGCTCTCCATTCACATTCTTGCATTTTCCCAGTTTCGAGTTCCATCCAATCACGGACGAATGCGAAAAAAAAAATTATACCTGGAAAATAACTAACTAATAGAGCATTTTTGCAACCAATTGAGAGGTTAAAGCGGTTTTTACTTCACACTATATCTGCGGGAGCAACAACGGAACATGTATGACGTTTGTGGAGATAGTTTATGTGCTAACTAATAACAATGGCTATTTCTGACAGTATGCAGTACCAGTTCACAGCACATTGTTCGTTGCACAAGCACATGCGACCTATACAACCGTGCAGATGGCCTGTCCATGTCATTTCCATGTACATATTTTCGTAGATTAACCTGCACAGATTTACGTAACAGTACCCCAATTGCGTGGCACATTTTCAATCACAATCCGAAGGATTTTGAAAGCAATTCCGAATGGATTATCCGCTCGACAACGCAATGAATGTTGTTGGATTGTCAAAAAGAATGACATTGCCATTGTAAGTTTATGAAACTACCCTGCAAGTTTGTTTTGCTTTGCACCGGCATTTATGCAGTTTCTTGTTAGCTATGAATTTAATTTCACCCTGTATATTCATTTGTCGATTTAGTTATCTTGTTACATCAGTTTGTTTATATTGGGAAAATACTTCTCTAAGTCGGCAAGTAGTGATTCTTTTGGCTCTTCTCGCTTGCTGCGATTTTCCGCGAGTAAAAAGTAAAGAAGATTTCATATCCTAATTCACAGATATGTAAGGAAGTATGCCATTTATAATAATAATTAACGGTATATTTACAAGTGTCAATAACAATATTACTAACCTAACCTAACCCACGATAAGTCTAGTCTAAGGTCATAATATATTATGCATGTCGTGGCTTCTTACAGCTCTTAGTTGCAATGCTTTTATAAAGATGTCAGTGCATGAATTACCATAGTATCGCGTTAACAGTTCGCGATACAGACGCTTCTTTACGACACAGCTACAATTCAAATGTCTGGACTAACCCCGACACTTGATCGCGATGCAGTCTCACCGCTGAATCAATTGAAAACAAAGTCGCTAGGTGACGGGGCGTTGGTACTCTGTGGCAGTTAACACCTAGTAGATATAAGTAAGTACATACACGCGAAGCCATTTTGTCAAATGACCTTGTGACGCGGCGCAGTGTCACTGCAATAAGTCGCGTGTGAATAATCAGCCTGTAAAGTTATAATCTACCGCGCGGGCCCAGTGCCGGATCGTAGTCACATGTCTTCGAATTTTTGGGTGTAGGACATGTCGGTTTCCTCACGATGTTTTCCTTCACCGTTTTGAGAGCAGTGGTGATGAAATTATTTACAGAAAATAAAGCGCCTGCCTGGGTTCGAACCCACGACCTACAACTCGTAAGTCACTATTGTTGTAAATATACCGTTTTTTAACCAAGACCACGTGGACTGTACATTGATACAATACGTAATCAATGTACGGCCCACGTGGTCGTGGTTTTAAACCGTTTTATGGTTTAAAACGGTTTATTCACAACTTAGACGGCACGGTTGGCGCAGTGGTTAAGCGATTGACTGCTGCGCTGCGAGTCGCTGGTTCGATTCCCACACGGAACAAATATTTGTATGACCTACAAGTAGTTGTTCCGGGTCTGGCTGTTTGTGTATGTGAGTTTAAATGTTTGTAAGCGCACCCACGATACAGGAGAAATTCCTAGTGTGCGGCAACGTTATAAATAAAAAAAACTATAGCCACCGCTGGTCAGTCGCGTGTGCATACGCCCTTAATACACACTATCTTAGTAATAACGTCTACATAGATAGATAGATATTCATTCTCTATTGGTTGTTACTTGTTATTCATTCTATTTCTTATCAGCGTTAAGCACCGAGAGGGCGACTAGAGATCACTTGCCATGGCCGTAAAATCAAGTATATAACCATAAATTAATAATTAATTTTACACAACACATATGATATGAGACTTTAATAACTAATTAAAGGAGTAGTTTAGAGTTGTAACTGTAATTATAGAATGGACGACACGCTTACGGCAATCGTAAAATGTTAAATTAAAGTTAAACGTCGTTTTACTACTTACGCGTGCTAAAAACGATATGTTTACGATAAAAATATACAGTCCGAATAAAAAATCACAGACATTCGTTTTCTTCGTGATTATGAAACTCGATGCGTCAGTGTGATAGTGATAGAGATGCTCCATTTGATTCACTCTCAAACATCGTGAGATACGGAATTAATTCGCAAAATCCGACACATTTCCAGCGACAGAATAATGATACTTTGACAAGCTCGACTGCGAAATAACCTAATTGTCACTGATATATTCTTCGTGCGAAATAACCATAATTAATTAGGTTCCACCGCAGATTTCATCAAACATATTAGTGCTCTAGAGGTCGTTGAACTCCCATATTTTTATACTACGACACTAAATGATGAATCATGCTGTTTTACAATTACTGCTTACGCTTCTACCACGTATATTTAAACACATGAAGGAACATTTAACACGTCGATGGTATCTAAAATATTTGAAAGACATATGAAGGAATTGTCAAATAACAAAAACTCTTTCGCGCTATTTGTCTTCGCGGTTACAATGTGTCAAAACAGAGATTTCAATCGTCTATCTTGGAGTCGTGCGGTTCTAATCAAAAAGCGCCTAACATCTGATACTTTCCCGAAGAAGCTGTGGACCAGAAGTGCTAACGGAAACAAATGAACTGTTGCTAGCTGAAGGCTATCTAGAGCTGTAATATCACGCGAAGGATTCTCGTCTTTATTACGGGTATGTAAGGCTTCATTTAGCGTAAGAAAACTCGAGATAAGCAAACAGGTCTGGTCGCTTTCAACGCACTGCACTGCATTCTATTGCAGCCGCAACGAGTCGGTCGGAGAGACATTTGACACGTCCTCGCTGACAATAATATGTGTGTGTAAACCGGAGCGAAATATATGCAAGCAGTTCACGCCCTTTTACACACCTCTTTCAAACTATAACAAATCGTTGCAAGTATTACAATAAATTAAACCCGTTAGCATATTCCTTTGCTTCGCTTTCAGACGGAGAAAAAGAAAAACTTTCTGGAGACGAATGTAAAAATTTATCAGTCTATTAAGTATAATTGTTGCTATTATTCTAATTTAAAAGTGAAAAAAACGAAGATGTGTTCCCAAGAATTTTAATTATAAATTAATGGTGTCAATAAATCTTCGTACGAGAGCCGTGCAAGAGTTGGGAAATACGAAATACCGAGTTAGTCATCAATGATAACAATCTAAACGTGACGCGTTAAACACTTTCACAAATCATCAAATCCATTCAAATTCCCTTTCGCTTCGTTTATTAATTACACGGGCGAGTTATCCCGCGTCGCCCCCCGCCCCCTACCCTTGGCTCGTCCCTCTCAACCCTCACTAACGCCAATAACTTGTTTATCGCGCGACTGCGGAAACTAGATCCCTAACTCCGATCGGAAAATATCCCCCGAATTTCCTGCGCGACCGACACAACTTCGCTTTACAACTAAGTAATGCCTACGGCACAAGAGGGTTAATGCGATTTTATTATTATTTCTCATTGTTTTTAATAGATATACTTAATAATAATGTAACAATTGCAGTTTTATTTCAAATGCCACCAGCTCATAACAGTCAGTTAGCTAACATTTACGATTAATTAAGCTGATCAAACGCACGACAAAATATACGATCTCATTCGTTTAATGTTGTTTAATCTTCGCTTAATTGAATAAGACGTAAGATAACTAATACGTTTTCAATCTGTCGACATCTATTTCGATCTCTGCGCTGTAAACTCGTTATAATTCAAACATTGACGCCTTTCAAAATAATAATTACTTATATCAGATTTATTAATTAGATGTAGTGGGGACGTCTCTCGGGTCTGTCTGGCGGTGCAACGGGCGCGTCGGGGGGGTGCGAGGGGGGCACGGGGGGGCTGGGCCGGGTGGCTTCCGCACCGCCACCGGAGATTGCGTCCCAGCCTCCTGCGCAAGCCGTCTAACTCAATCATCTGCGTGAAAATATCGAATAAAACTTGCTCCCGGCGACACTTTTAACTGTACACGTGGGAGGGAATGCGCCAATTCGCTATCGTAGTTTCGTTTACAGAAATGAAATAAAAATCATATTCGTATTTGAGCTGCGAGCGGTCCGCGACGCGACACGTCGGTCTCGTCTGAACCGAGTCTCGCCGCGGTGTCATCGTCTCTGGTGACGAGCTTCCTGTTTGAAAGAAAACGTCTAAAATTCATTAGCTCATGTGACCATCGAGCATCTCAGCCGTGATACGTTCCAACTAATAGAAAAAAAAATACCCCGCGGCGGCCGAGGGCACATCGGTTGGCACTGCTTGTCTTGACGGCGAGACGTCAAAAACATGCGTGTGTGAGACTCGACATCAATCAATGTGGGCTGCTTTTATTTTTGTTCGGGCTCTGCTGAAGACTGCGACTTATTTTTAGGGTTGCACAGGACTACTAATGAACTAGTCGATTGTGATCCTCCTCTAACTGATGACTCATATAATATCCATCTATTTTCTTCTCTCTATCTCCTAAAGGAGACCACCTTTTACAAGCATATCGTACATTTTCGGTATAGATTTCGTATGCCTGTACCTATGTATGTCTTTGAATCCAATTTTAACTTTCAGAGCAAGACCCTAAAATTCCCTTAAGGCCGATGAATAACTGACTCAACGGGCCGATGAATAACTGACGGTGGGGTTCGATTTCTTTCGAACAAAATTAGGTACGTCTGAAAGAACCCAAAAATCCATGGATTTTTATGGCAGTGATACCATGGGTGCAGCATAAGCGCTACATTTCGAAATTAACGTTAGTGCAGTAGCATTGTGATTTTCGCAACTAAACTAAATAGGGATCTTCAATTAACGACTACCTTTGCAAATAGAATATGACCGCCCAGATGAGAAAACATGTTATCTAAAAAAAGTTGCATTGTTCCCAGTTTCTTAGTCACCATCATTATTTCTCCATTGTAGTTTTAAATACCGTATTCCAAAGTAAAACACAAACGTTATCTAGGTATAAAGTGCATAGCCGAAGAAACATTGCACCATAGCATCTGCCTTTAGTGTAAACTTCATGTCTGCGCTGATAATCGTGTACAACATCTGTCCGTGACCATTTCTATCAGCGAACGTTGTGTAGGTCAGATTTCAATCCCTACACTTAGTAATGGAACACTCACGAGCTTTGACGATACTGTCTGTCTCTTGCAATGACATATACGATTGTTGTCAAGGGAAACAATCTGGCTAAACAATACTATATCAGAGGACCACAAATCAACGCTTAAATTGACAACTTGTTACGTCGTTCTTCATCTCTTTAAACTAAACTATTAAACAACTGTCATATTTCATTCAAATCATCATTATTCTAGAGCTAAACCCTTATGATGTTAGTGCCTAATACTGAGCCGCCATTACAAACGCAATCGTTACTGTGATCAGTACAAGGAACACTTACATTCAGGAAGCTATCCTAGATTTATCACTCTCTCAAAGGCGAGCTAAATACCGTTACAAGTGGTGACATTAACATCCATCATGTCAATGGACAAATTATTTGTTGAAATAATGAGGTGCCTACAGATGTGGAGTAAGCTATTCCATTAGCAAAAAAATTCATTAGACCACACGTCCACACTAAATAACGTAACAAATGATACTTACATATTATTTGAGAAAAAAAACATATTTTTAACGATTTTTTTTCTTCACAATTATTACAATACGCATTACAACGACATATTTAATCGACGAAGCTTATGTTTATAGACGTCGGGATTCAATGTAACGATTTCTACATTTAAAATTTAAAAAGTGTATTAAAAGTGTGAGTTAAGTGTAACTATTAACTATAAGGTCAAGAGGCCTTAACACCGTAAAAAGTATAATAGAACAAGATAAGCACCCAAGATCTTCAGACTACACTTAGAGTAGTTATCTTTTCTGCAAAGACGACAAACAATATTTCTGAGGCTTGGAACATTGCCAAAATTTGATTTTAATGACAGTTTATACACGCATATGTCCGCTCTCTTAGTATTTTCTCTTTTTAGTATTTCTTATTTAGTGAGCCGAATAGAACATTGTGCAAATGTATATAGCTTCTATTTATAAACTACTATGAATACTGACAACCACATATATTTTTGTTGCCAAACTGAAGTTGCTTCCAGTAAAATATCAGTGAAAAATATCTGTGTAATAATACCGTACGAACGGTTGACTATTTTTATCATATATCTTTCGTCTACGCCGTCAGCCGATACGCGGCGTATGAATCAAAATTCTGATTGTTGTTTTTTAACTAAGCTCTAAATATCCTGACCTATAACTGGACGGATAGCTCAAAACGTCGGCCGAATATTTATAAATACGGTAGTGGACTCGGTAATGCGCCTCGACAGACAGTTGCTAAATTTCAATGTGCTCTATTTCGAATTTGTAGCTTCGGCTTTCACGTGGACAGAGAATAAACCGGACAGTCAGTCTCGGACACCCTTTTCGTTAAAGATTAAAGCTGACACGACGAACAAAACGACACTAAACGATCATTTGGAGACGCGTCACGCAATTAAGTAAACGGGAAATTGAAACTAGACTTATGCGAACTCTAGGAATTGCAGAGGAAGACCTAAGCTGTCAGTACTGTCTATAAATTTAAACTCAACCCAGAATAATTGTGGGTACATAGAAACATCATAAAGAACAATTTTAATGATCGTGCTTTGACAAGCTTGAGCAGGATGGTTAATTTCGAGAATTTATTACGATTTTAAAGAAAATTGAGACAATGTTTCACAAATTCTACGTACAATGAGATTAATAACTTCACCAAAACGATAGAATTCGTAAAGACCCAAAGACACATGTTTCAAGCGATAACAAAGTCCAACGAACTATTTACTTCCAAAACTTGAAGCTAGTGCAATCATAAAACTGAAGTAGGTAACCGATATCCGACCAACTCGCGGCTATCACTATAATATACAATTCAGGTATGCTTACGGGAATCCCTCACCTCTATCTGGCGGGCTGCACATGGGAGGGTTTCAAAGAATTATATCTAGTTGAACTAAGTACGCTATTGGCAGAGCGTTCGAATATCTCGTGAGTGCGAACTGCAGCCGTATATATTCTTGGAGCTTCGGAAATACCCTAAATCCGACGTACATTGTGGACCATATTACTTCGTGCACTTACATTTGTGCTCGCTATGGACTGCTCAGCCAAATTTTTGAATTATTCCCATATGAACTGAAGACAGTTTATGATCGCGTATCCTATTTTCTGAAAACGCTTCAGCAAACGCTCCATATTGCCATCCATTTGGCTACAAGTCTTGCTCTTAGATTATCTGAATAGTGACTCAGAGAGCAAATCGTACAAATATTAGCTAAACAAATACCTTGTAAGTTGGAAATGTTTGTATAAGCAGTAACAGTCCAAATAAAGAAGTATTCTCGTGAGCTCGTCCATTTATATTGGCAATAAACTTAGTTTCTATTAGATTGGAAACAGGAAGAGTTTCAAGCTTCTCATAAAAACAAGCAAGTTACACGAATCAATATAGAAACTGAAATAATCGTAGGTACTCCTACTTCATTCAGCAATACATTGTGTTACAACTTATGCCAAATTGAAATGAACAGAAATGTCTAATAAGAGATGGTTCCATATCACCGATTTTTATTACTTAAGAGGAAGACATCGTAGCTATGAGAATAATCCGTAATGATCATAACACAGGACTAAATTGAAGTTAACCTCCCAGACATAAAGCGCTTTGAATCAATGAACAATTCATCCTTTACGCGATGACGAGTCCTGTTCAGCCAATGAATGTGTTCCTTTGCAAGACTGGCTCGCATCTAAAACGACATTCTCAATCCAGTCACACACGCCTCGCTCCTTAAAGCTATTGTATTGATTCAAAAGCTCCCAAAAATCTGTAGACATGTAAGCAATAAATGCGGGGGAAGGACGTATTATAGCTGTGTATGGTCGTGAGAGCATGCTTGCGGACGTAATTGCGTTTCTAGGCGGTGTGACATCGTCCCTCGTCTTTAGAGGGCAATTACTGTCGTTATCTGGCATTGATATTGCATCTAATTTATTCATGCTCCCATCTACATTCGAATAAATACACGCCAGCTGCACTGACCGCCTGGATACGTATTTGTCACTTTTCGCAACTCACAGGTTCTATTAACATAACACCACTATTCTACATCTCAGATAAGAAATGCTTCAAAATGCAACACAAGTATACGCATTCCAAATGATCTGTCTATTTTGTTGGCACAATGTGAAGGTGAGTCTCGTCGATATGGAAGTTAAATTGCGAAGGAGTAGATTGTCTGAATATTTCATAGTGGAATGCGATAGTAGATGTGCGATATGCAAATTCAGGGGCATGTCCTGCTGAAACCCGATTTTGACGTTACGCAGTCGAGCACCTACTCTTCACGCCACGAGCTGACGCGTCCCATACGTGCTGACGTCTCCGTCTGATGCAATTTTGAGACTTGACTTATTCTCGTTTAAGCTCAATTTTCTTTACGTTATTTCGGAATATCCAGAAATTCGGAATGGCCCATGCATATGTAGTAGACATACAAATGAAGATTACTTCAATCATGCTATCTGCTTAGCATTCAAATAGCAAAGCTGTAATAAGAATGGCTATAAATCGAATAATATATTTAAGTAATCTCCTACAAATTTTATGGGTCGTAATCAGGCTCATTCGTGTATAATACTGCAGATAATTTATATTGTTAAGTGACGTAATTGGTGAAACTTAATTTCGCGATGACGAATTTCATAAATGAATATCTTTCCTGCGTGTGCCAAATTAATTAACGTTCACTTCTGTTATTGTTGTATTGGCTGAACCTACGATACTTTATTTACATTTATGCGTCAGTAAATGTAGAGTTTATTGCCCATTGTCAAACATTTGATATATTTGAATACACAAAGCAAAACGGATATTACTATAACGATATCACTTTAAAACTCGTATTATTTAGCTTCATTAAGGTTCTTTATGAACACTGAGTCATGTTATGACATAATAATAAAATGTTCTCGTTAATTTTATCATCTATTTAAAATCTACACCATTTCACACGATATGAGATATTCATCCATTCATAATTTTTGGCAACGTCCACATATATTTTAGTATTAACGACTTGAGGATTATTCATCATACACTAACGACGGATGTCAAAGTTTCTCCGGCCTATTCTCTTCTACTACAGCTTCAATCTCAGCCGAGTAAAACTGTTTAATTTAGAGTTGATAAGGAAGTTATCGCGTAGACATCCTGATTTTTTACTCGGTAAGATTGTGTCGAGTAGAGTAAACACAAGATTCTTATCTGGAAAGAAAACATTAAACTTTATCAGAATGATAGAACACCTACTTGTTCTCGAAATATCGGGGCGCCAAGAAACTTGCTAGCGAAGTTATCACGGTGTGAACCGTCTTGTTTGCATATTAGGAGGAATATCAGCTAGTCGTTGTAATAAAATTTTATCGACCGAGTCAAATACCTACTTGCTTGTTCAAAAGATTAACAGAAGAATAGCATAATCAGCCTAAAGCGTTCCCACTGCTGGGACGCAGACCTCCTCTCGGTGAGAGGGAGTAGGCCGTAATCCACCACGCGGGCCCAATGCGTGTTTGTAGTTGTCACATGTCTTTGAATTTTTGGTTCTAGGACATGCCGGTTTCCTCACGATGTTTTCCTTCACCGTTTTGAGAGCAAAGGTGATCATATAATTTACACAAAGCAATGCGCCTAACTGGGCCAGTAGAAGAATAAAAACTGTTATTTTGTTTTTGTGAGTCTGCATTGCTGCTCTGGTTAGATTTCATCAGGATCAGTACTGTCTGAAACGTCTGTGGAAGAACGTTATTCATATAACTTGGTCTTTGCAATTCTTTAAATTATTCTCACAGTTTTTCCTATCTAACCACAAAGTTTCTGTTTTACTTGTAATGACTCCTTTGTTTTATTTTTTCAAACGAAATCTTTTTCGGTTAAGTCCTTGAAAAAAAAAAGTGTATACATGTATTACTGAAACTTTTGAACCCCAACACTAAGTTAAGCTGAAAATTAAAGGCACGGTCTGAAATAACCCAACAGAAAATAATTGACATTAAAAAAAAATCTGCATTCGTAAAGAATTTATTAAAAGAAAAACAGTGTCTATCACAAACGTAAACTATCCTACTCCCAAAGTCCCAAATACAGTCCTAACAACCTCGAACAAAGGTACTATAATCCAGCAATAAATTTGTCCTCACTTAAGTACTAAGTCACAGCGAAGTCTAGTCTCAGACACTAGATGTCCTAGATGAAAGGAAGGTATCAATCAGTCTGTTCGCGCTGAGCTACCCAATAGTGATACATTTGTTCTCCTTGCACGGGAAATAAAAACTCGTCTAAAATTAACCACCTTTATACTACGGGACGTTTTGTTCTTCATTTGAGGTTAAAGTGGTGGAGTTCTGACTTAAATTATGGTGACTTTTATAGTTGGGATATGATTTTTGGGTGGATATTTAAAACGAGTTGATCATTGCAGTCGTAGAATATTTTTTCTTCTATATTTGTGTCATGAACTCATGATTAACTAAGGGCTGATTTTTCCATCGACAGATATTTTTTATACGTGGAATAATATTGACGTCTGACAGATTTTGTAGAGAAGAGCTGTCAAAAATTCAAAATTATTCCTCGGATAAAATTATCTGGCGTAGGAAAAATCAGCCCTTAGTTTGATGTTGGTAGGTAGGTAAAAATATACAAAAACATCGTATTTTTTTTTATATTTTAGAACTTACTATCACTTGGCGACAACGAGTTGGCCTAGCCTGCACATATTTGATCTGAGGAAGTGGATGTTTGCGCATGTTATTTCTAAATGCATGACATAGGTATAAGTCCAAAAACAGGTATAATTTAACCGAAAAAAACAGAGGTTCCTTAGTTAATCTGTGGGTTTGTAATAAGCATTATTTGTATTGCGTCATATTAATATAAGCTAAAGAAAGTGATTATCAAAGATATTTGTCTAAACTAATATTATATAGAGATTTTTTTTAAAGTTTGTTTGTTTTTACGTTAAAACGGCTGAGCGGATTTGGATGAAATTTGGTACATGGGTAGACCATGACCTGGATTATGACATAGAATACTTTTAACTCCGATATCCCTACGGGATCGAGACCTATGCGGGTGAAACCGCGGGCCGCAGCTAGTAATTAAAATGCCACATACGCATTCGTTTTTTTTTTTCTTCTTGCAGCGACTAACCGCTCCTCGTATTAGCATGTCGATGGCAACTACTAAGATGAAGTTTTTAAGCTTATAATAGCCAGTTAAAATACGTCTGTATGTATTAACATCGGAATTTATACTGTTAACTTATAAGTTAACCAACCGTTTATCTACTCATGCGTTTTTTCTAAAAGTACGATGTCCACCGGTATCTCTTACGAGTCACGGTGATTTTTTAGGGCCCTTATCTTATCATGACACTTTTTACTTCACAAGCTTTGTAACTGCAGCCCTCGAAGTTAGAAGTAGCTGTCATGTTCGTTTTTGAAGTCGTTATAAATGAAGGTACTTTATAAACTGTCAAATTAGTTTTGGAAATCATGATCGAGTGTGAAATGAAGTGTTGCAAGTCCATGGAACAGCCGATTTATTCTGTAAAAATCTTACCCTGAAAACTTAGGAGAAGTGAGCTGTCAATAGTGTCAATCCCTAGCATCAGCAGTGCGATACTGTTACCAAGTCACCGTGAAAACTTAGGTGAAGTGAGCGTGGAGTGAGCTGTCATTCCAACTAATCTAGGGATTGATACTATTGACAGCTCACTCTAAGCTCACTTCACCTAACTTTTCACGGTGAGATTTTTACAGAATCGTTCGGCAGGTGGAATGACTACTCACTTCAAACTCACTTCACCTAAGTTTCACGATGAGATTTTAACAGAATAGTTCGGCAATTATCACTTTCCATCAGGCAACAGTTTTGCCAACAGAACTGATGATGATAAAAAACTTTAAAAAAACCTCAGAATTGTTTCAACAGTCCATTCACAGTTAATTTACCTCTGACAGCAGTAACCAAACAGCAACCTTATTGTAACGACAATAAAGATCACAATGATTTTGACAGACTTGTTAGTGGCAGCAACCCAACAGCAACCTTATTAGAATGAGAACAAAGATCACTTTGAGTTTGATAGTGATGTAAAATCAGAGGCAAAATAACTGGGAAAGGAATGTTAACAATTTTTTTGTTAACATTCACAGAATCCAACATAGATGTATGGAATCCAAATTAAAAACAAAGACGTGAACATTATCAGAATTGACATTAACGGGGCCACAAGATTATCTCTTTGAACTAAAAATAACGATACAACCAAAAATACCGACTTTTATATAGATTCACCCTTATTCACAAACTTTCAATATAAGCATAATCAACCTATAACGTTCCCACTGCTGGGACACAGGTCTCCTGTCTGTGATAGGGAACGGGCCGTAATCCACCACGCGGGCCCAGTGCGTGTTGGTAGATGTCACATGTCTTCGAGTTTTTAGTTCCAGTTTTGGGAGCTCTGGTGATGAAATAAATTACACAATTTAAAGCCCCTCCGTTCTCTCTTCGCTTCACACTTCTAACATGACCTACGATAAAAATTTTAACGTGACTCGTTCCTGAAAGTTTTTTGGCTAGCTAACTATGTAGGCGTAGTTACAAATATAAAATGATATAGATATGTAGATCTGTTTTTCAAGTTGTTCTTTTAGTTCCCGTGTCTACTGAGCCTAGAGGAAACGGCAGAACGCTCATTAGCATAAATCTACCGATACTGTTGCCAAAAATAGCAACAGGAACGAAACAACTACTTCCAATACGCATACAGTACATGTTCCTAATAATATCCTGAGTTAACTCCAGAAAACTTTGACACAAGTTTGACCTATAAAATGTTACTGAGATATTTTTGTTTCAGCCAAGTTACCTTTATAGCGACTCGAATATGTTAATGTTTTCGAAAATAACCCAACGACTTTGTTTAGGGTATTTTCACCCGTTGCCTGACACCCACGACTCTTTCAATGAAGTATTTTACTCTAGTTTCACGCCATTGGGAGAGCCAAAGTTGTTTTCCTAGGAAAGAAGAGAAGTAGAGTTGTTTTCCTATAAGAAAGTTATGTGCAATGTACCCTATGCTTAATATTTCTAATAATAACATTTACATTTATTGATATCGGCAACAATTGTCCAAAATACAGAGTGGCGATTAGGTTATGACATTAAGGGCTGATTTTTCCAATGCCAGATGACTTTATCGGAAGAATAATTTTGAATTTTTGACAGTTCTTCCATACAAAAACTGTCAGACGTCAATTTTATTCCACGAATAAAATATATCGGTCGATTGAAAAATCAGCTGTAGAAAAATCCGTCTGTTAAAAAAATAAAATAAACATTTTTTTTTTGTTACATTTATTATTGTATACAAAATCCCTCTCGAAGAGAGGAGACCTGTGTCCCAGCACTGGGAACATTATAGGCTCATTATGATGATAATGTATACGATATTCTGACTAATTACGAGTACCTATTTATTTATGTGCCGTCTTAATTTATTAGCATAGGTAGTAGATCTAGTAGTAGATTAGTAGGTAGTTAGGTAAGTAGATGCCACGATTTCATGCAACAGTTAATTGCATGAAATCGTGGCATCTACTTACCTGTATTTTATTGACTTTATTTTTATTATGTGAATGACATCCGATTACCTAAGATATTTTGTATGCCTTTTGGCGGGGCATAGCATGGACCAATATAATTATGTTCACAAAATGAATAAATGAATTTGAATTTACTAAAAACTGCAAATTGAATTATTCAAACTAAATAAGTTGCGTATAAATTGGCACGAAATAAACCATCCTGGATAACAAGGCAGTAGACGCGCGGAGCGATGGTATCAATAATTCAACACAAACTTTATGGTATTGTTACCAAATAATCACAAACTTAGTTTAATGTTGTTAAAATAATACTAATAGGAAAAAAAAGGTCCCACGGCTAGAATGTTAATTATTTTAATTGTGTATGTTTTAAATACGTATTGTAGAACATGTGGTTTCAATTAATGTGTAGACCTAATCGCTAGACTGTACATTGTCATTTTTCCAGAAACATTCTCCAATTGTGAGTTTACTGCAACTCGGTATTAATTATATTCCGGAAGTTGTATTTCAATATTCACGTAAACTTTTACAGCTTTTCGACCAATCTGCTATTAGAAGAATTTGCTACATAGTCTCATTATTACATAACAAGCCTATAATGTTCCCACTGGTGGGACACAGGCCTCCTCTCGGTGAGAGGGAGTGGGTCGTAATCCACCACGCGGGCCCAGTACGGATTGGTAGAGGTCACATGTCTTCGAATTTTTGGTTCTAGGATATGCCGGTTTCCTCACGATGTTTTCCTTCACCGTTTCATTATTAAGCACGTACAGAATTGCACAAAATGACCAACGACGGCGGCAAGGGGATAAAATATAACATTTTACGTCGCCCGTTTCCCATTACACGATGGTATAATTCCATTTGATATAGTTAAGGTAATTTATATCTTACCTACTTGGTATTTTATAATACCTGGAGAGAGTCCAAGTAGCGGTCTTGACAAGTCCAAAAAGTTTTGGCTGGGTGCATGTAAACATTGATGTGAAGACCAAGAGTTTGTAACTCAAGACTTGGAAAGCTTTCGAGAGAACTTGACTTTACTCTTATAATGCTAGATGGAAAATCCTCGATAAATTTCTTGTACAGACGCCAGCACATGCAGCTACTACAATCTGTCAAATCTCTTTAATAGATTTTCAACTTTATCGCTTAAGCATTAAAGTTTAAGGTTGATTAGGAAAATTTGACAGTTTCGGGTAGGTTGACCTGCTGGCTTCTGTACTACTAAAATTATAAATGTGCATGGAAGTCTGTAGGTTCGTGAGTTTGGAAGTTTGTTAATCAGTCACTCACACCTCAACGGCTGAACGGATTTTGATTTGGATAAAATTTAGCAAACGGCTAGAACATGACCTGGATTAGGACATCGGATACTTTTTATCCAGGTGGTATGTCCGTTCCAGTAAGATAATTTTCGACTTTCACGAGCGAGAAGCTGCTGCCAAAAGCTAGTTTATCATAAGTTCAGTTTGAAATCAGAATAACAAATGTATCATGTTTCCAGTTGATTTTCTCTTACTAAATGGTGACTAATCCGTCGCCTTCCGTGTTAGAAATTAACCGAAACTACTAATATGACAGACGATGAATTATGTACAGTCATAAAGACAACATAGAGTTAGAGTACCGAGACTATACAATACGCCTAGATGTGGTGGCATGCGATGCACTAGGATTAAAGAATGGCATGTATTTAATTGAACCATTACCAATTTCCATATTGCGCTCCTAAAAATTGATTGCACCTATTTTTTGTGAATCTTAAACAATTCCAATTTTGGGACCTTAAAGTACTTGATGGTCAAGTAATTGCGACCAACTTGAATGTAGCGCTCGCCGGCCGCTGCCGCGGCATCGTTTGATTCGCCCGCTCGGCTTGCTTCGCTCGCTCAGCTTGCGTGCGGCTGGTCACAATTCTAATCTAACCTAACCCATTTCACATCATTAGAAGGTCCATAAGTTTTAAGAGGATCATTTAAATATTTCCCTTAAATATTGAAGGGTGGTTATATCGCCTAATGAATGTTTTTGTTTAATTATAAGCTTGCTATTTGAATATAGACAAACTACAAATGTTTAAGGGGTTAGCAGTACTTAGGTATTTTCAATATATATGTTGTCTGCTTCGATCCACGCGACTGTCCTTTATCTATAGGGTTCGCATATCTTGTTTTTATTTTAGTTGTTAGGTTTTCCATTTGCATGACCCTTTGTTTATCTACTTGTTCTATCTGAATTTTTTCACCAACTGCCTACTAGCTAACTAGACTACCTAATTCTCAATTTTCTTTATCGAATTTACTAACTTCATCAAAAGTCGATTTAAAAACTTTGATAGCATCATAATATTATGACTCATATTCCAATTCTTAGGCTCCGCTCGTTGAGAATAAAGAAATGATTCAAACTTAAAAACCAGTAACCAAACCCCTTACGAGTGACGCTGCCAACTTAGCAAAGAAAAACAAACAACCATTTTGACAGGTTCAGAGAAACATCTGGGCAAAAAAGTTGTCCCTTATTAACATGAAACGTCTTAAGTCAAGCGAACGAACTTCGTTCTTGACTGTACAATATACACGATAAGTGTTGCTTTCCTGTCACGGAAGTGAACGTTTGCATTTGTTAATTTAGTTGTTACCGGTTTTTGTCCCGACTTCGTAGGTACACATTAGTCGGCTGGTCCGAGCTGATTTTTACTGCTTAAAACAACACACATGCTAATTCCATTTAAAGACAAATAGGTGGCCGCCTACTTGCCTAAACAAAAGGCATCCTGTATTTTAATGACGAGGTACTTTCGTTTCTTAGTCCTGTGGGGTGATTGCGTAACACACTGACAGTAGGAATGGCTTTCATTTTGACAGCTCAACAACATTCATGGCGTTATTTACCTTGTGGAGCGGACACATTTGAAGCAATGAATTAGCAATATCCTTCAAAATGATTCAAAATTGTGACAGTGTGTTACGCATTTAGGTTGCTGTTTCTGAAGACTTGTATGCCTAACAAAATATCGGAGGTATTTTTGTGCAATATTTTTCGGTTACACGAGTTAAATATTTTCAAAATAATAAATAATCTATTCAAAATATGTTTCACCGCCTTGCTGTCTTGTTTATTTGTGCGCATCTCTTGTAAAAACTACAAAAGAGTTTCTCTATTTTATAGTTCAACGTCTATAAAATAAACTACGGAATTATTTATTTTATATAGACATGACGTCAAGTTATTCAGAAATAAAAAATAATATCACCCTACTAACGTAAGTGCGTGGGCGGAGTCGGGAGAAAAGCTAGGCTGTAAATAATGACAAAGTTAAGTGCGTCTGACAGAACAAAAGTTTCATAGAAAATTTTATTTTATTACGGTTTTCCCGGGTACGGTAATTAATCACGTAATATTTCCAGCATTTAGGGTAATTAATGGCAGTAGCAGGTGCGCCAAAACTGATAGAACAAAAAAAAATAAACAGCAATATAGAAAACCAGAAAATAAATAAAAGAAAAATAATATTAGCCTAAACAAACGACCTAATTTGAACTAGACGGAAAAACAGCGTGTCCTAGGTGCAGCCATGGTATTGAATAAAAGCTGATTGATTGAGTAACATGAAATATTCAATGATTACATGAAACCGAGCCATCGTGTTAGGTCGGCGTAATGCCAGACATAAGAATTCAATGATTAATTGCCCAGTGTTAGGTCGACACAATTTTATAGCCCCGTTTTAAAATATGTAGATATTCGACGTTTGATAGATAATATTGAAACAACGATGATGGGCTTGGTGACCAAATTATTAGAAGATAAGATCGAACAGCTATTTTGTAAAAGTTTAGCATAGATCAGGATTTCATTTGAGGAAAACCTGAAGATGTTCGTGATTTACCATCGATGCAATGTGATGTGAGACACATTGTCTTGTTTTAAGAAGGTGCTTCTACACCTATGAGACGATGGAACGCTGTTAAATTAGATATGTAGTTGAAAAGAAACTTAAAGACTAACCATGACTAGATCGTATCATGTGCATACATGATAGAGAGAAATCGGAAGGAGATAGAATGTCCAAGCAATTTGATAACAATCTTTTTACGCAGGAAGAAACTACAGCTCGGCCATGATGCAATTTTAATATAAACAAAAAGTCTGAAACAACCAGTTCTTTGTCTTATTTATTTTTTAGTATATTCGTGTATTTATGCATACTTATTTGTGCTTATATTTATATGTAATAAGGTATATAATATCATATTTATAGTTTTAATAGGTGTATGCATATATATGTATTTAAAATATTTATTCCTCAATTTTCATGATTGCACCTATCACTGTTTGTCTCTGCATCACCCAAGGTTGACTGGTAGAAAATGCCTATGGCACTAAACCCGCCTCTGTACATTTATGTGCTTGAAGTATTAAATAAATAAACAAACCAGAAATCCTCTATCATCGGTCTATCTTCAGCTAAATGTTAGCTTAGTTTTGTTAAGCTAACCTATGACTAAAGTATTGTCAAGGACCGGGCACGAACATGAGATGAGAACTAGTTTAATGAGGCCGTGACTTGTCATCACGTTGTAAACTATCCTCATTGTCATCAACGGAATCATTCGAGAACGAGGTGACTCAACAAGCTCGCTTTACTTTTATTCCTGATGAATATTAACTAGGCGAATGAATTGTAGCTTTTAACGCAACTTTATGAAGTTATAGCAGACCATTTCTGTAGATAGAGTTTTTGAAACAATTGGATTCACAGGGTCAACATAAATAAGTTAGCGAAACTCCGCAAACGTGATGGGTATCGATATCTAATCACGATTGAATAAAATAAAAAAGCTTTCATTTTTTTTTTGGGGTTTACGACCGCTGTTAGTGTTGTTACTTGAGGTATAAGTTGAGAAAATATGTTTCCTTTTCTTTTATCGTGTTAATACATTGATACCTATCACGTCTGTGAACTTAACATTTTTTTTTTTGACCCTGTATATAGACAACATGCATTGAATCCAGATTATTCAAAGTAACTACTTGGAACATGAGCCAGTTTGGTCACAACTGAACACGCAGGACACAATATGAAGTATCTCATCGTTTGTGTATCAGCACCACATTTGTCAGCAGTAGCTGAAGTTTAGTAAAACTTCTCGAGATTAACGCAGGGCTTAATGAAGATGAAAAACTAAAACTAATAACTGTTTACTAATTAGTTGTGGGGTTGTAAAATGCTTACCTAGCTCAGAGATCCGTGAAACGGTCTTTCAAACCCGGGTAATTAAAAAAAAAACTCATAAGTCACCTATGAATTTTGCTGTAGTCTAGGACGCTTTTTCAAGGTCAAAAGTTACAAAAGACTGTCTCCAAAACACCGAACCACTCCCTAGTGATGAACTGGAAAGAAGTGGCGCAATAAACTATGTGAACAGGTACACTTACTAAATAGTAAGAACGTCAACAATACCAATTTAGAATACTTAGAACTTTCGTTAGAACTGAAAGAGGCCGACCGTCAGTCGTAATATCAAATATGAATGATTCAGGTCAACGACATGTTGTTTCAGTACCCACTAAGGGTGAGTGTTGAATTAGGCTTACGCTAGCGGGAGCGGGAAACGTTGTTAGTAACAAATGAGCCATAAGGCGGTAAATAAAACTCTTTGGGATCCTAGGCAACAATCGATTCGGAACGGGCTTGTCTATGAATGCGCAACTTTTGTTTATTAACATCAATTGTCTTTATGATCTGTGGCCTAAAAAACATTGCTTTATCAAACGGTTAACTTGTAGCAGCTAGATGAAAGTAACCGAGGATCTAGTAAAATGGCGAGCGATTGCAGACTTATGTCCAACCTCTGGTGATAGTGACTGACTGACTGTTTACTTTACTTGTGGTTACCAAGTGTAAAAAACACGCTGTGAAAGCACAGGAACTCTCGATAACGTCCAAGATAATATCGAAGTTGGAACTGTGTGTGTGTTATGTGCTGGCTCTACTCGTCTTCACTCACACATACACAGCGTTTTTGTACACTTGCTGAACACAAGTAAAGCGCGTGTCGCTTCCTGAGATAAAATAAAAATATTATAATAATGTGCGACGTTGATGTTTCACCTTAATTTTACCGTTGACCGTCTCTATTTTCGCTCTCCGCTCAAACTAACTTAAGCGCTACTCTATCACCAGCCTTAGGCACCCGCCTACATTACCTTTCGACAAAAGACGGCTTAATAGCAGTCAATTTGAGCTGTGTTACCTACTCGTAAGAACATTTGTTTTACGAGTATTAAGCGTTATTTTAAAGCTAGCTATGGATTATGAACAGACGAGTGATTTGAAACACTTGAAGTCCTCAACTAAATTTAATCTGGGCCCGTATTCCCGTAACATAAAACGTTCAAAATCTAGTCGCAGTTTCATCTCGGCGACAAACAAATGTCAAAAACTTGTCAAAATGTAGGGAAATTAGATGTATTTTTGACAGATTGAGACTGAGATCAGACCGTGAACGTTCTTAAGATTACGAGAATTACTCCTCTGATCTTTACCAAGTTACTGTTTTATGAGAATTTTAATTGGAAAAAATGATAACTAAGTTCCAACGAATATTTTTTCTAGCTAAGAAGAATTTCAAATAAGTCTGTCATTAAAACTTTACTTTTGTCCAGTGCGGCTTCAAATCCCGAGATGAAAGAAAGAGGAAAACATTTTTACACAAATTAAACGTGGGAGGTACCTACCAATAGATATAAATAGGTTCATTTAATAAGAATACAACCTTTCAGAACCGCGATTTTAATTAGGAGGATAATCTGTTACACGTGGCATCACTTACTTACTTACATTTTCACACTTCATATTGATAGCTATATGTTCATTGTTATTGCCCCAATTATGTGATTGGGTTCTCTAACATAACACACGCAGAAAGGTTTTTTAGAGCATTCGAAGTAACAGTAGAACACTTTTTTTTTCAGGATGGGAAATCATCAAATGACCGCTCCCGCTCTGGGTGGAGCAGAAGGGAGTGTCAGACTCTTACTGACTAAAACCCACCCGTGTTCCTTCCTTAGCCCTTTATGTACCAGGGCAGCGGTAACCCTTTCGGACGATCCCGCTACACAGTAGAACACTGACTCCTAAGTCACAGGTTTCCCCTAGGTTAGGAGGCAGGGTTTCCATTATTTAGGCTACCTTTACTATCTAAACTTGTAACCTAATCTTTAAGTATCTTTTGTAAAAGTTATCTGTTTCAATAAAGATATTATTATTATTACTTTTTTTTCAAAGTCTCTGAGGTATAATTTCTTTAACAAGGCACAAAACTCCAGCGTGTAAAATAATATTTGTAACATAACATCACGCCCTATTCCCCGAAGGGTTAGGCACAGGTGTACCTATAGTACACCCACATTTCGCCAGTTATGTTTAAGTCCTATGTAATAGGGGCGAGCCTATTGCTGTCAAACGAGCACAAATTCAGACTCCGGGCTGCCTACTAAAAAGATCTGAAAAAACCCAATAACACGTCGCCCGCTCCGGGTATCGAACCCAGGACCTCACAGTCAGCAGTCGCGCTTGCGACCACTAGACTATCGAGGCAACGAGGTCTAGGTAATGAGGGGAAGATATTTTTTTTAATGTCACTGATTGTATTGCAAGCAGTAATTTCATTATATAACATTTTTTCAGTCACATAACCTTAACTGCCAAATAATATCTACATTATAATAGAGCTTTTGAACTGTAAAATAAACGGTCCATGTCCGTGTTACGTGGATCAATATTTAAATTTAAACTGGATTGCCGGAACGTCCATTCATACGAGATTCAAAGTATGTTAGTGTAAATACAGGAGTCTAAAATTGGACAATAGAGTATCCATTTTCTACCAATGTTTGATTTTTTTATCGGATTTTACCTCCGGCTATTCGGAACGATCATAAAGTACTTTTTCCTTTATCTCGTGTTTAGTTTCAGCCCGTATTGTATATTTTGATGCGTGAATTCGAGTTTTACTGGTTTTTTCAGTTGGGAAGAAAACTCAATTTATTTCGAGCGAGAAATTTTAATTTAGCTTTAAAGTAAACGTTATTACAGGCATTATATGAGTTTAAGCAGTTTTATAAAGTGTCATTAGACATCAATTTGTGAGCTCGGAAGGTCGTGAATGTGAGCGAGAGTGACGGTAACATTTTGTCACGTAATCGGATTACACGGAGCTCCCAACTTCATGTTTCCCACACATAGGTACAGACGCCGCTTTTATATTTTTGTAAACGAAAAAGAACAATTTCGGACATACATTTTTTATTTGTTCGTGTAAATAATACTGCTGTATCGTTTACTGGGAGCAAATATACAGTTTTTAAACGAGTCTTGCGAACAATATTTGAATACATTCAAGCATTTTTTTTAAACCTGCCTTGGGGTATACTGATTCCAAATGTCAAATGTTTTAAAGTTTACCTAAGTTTATAGACTAAGTGTCACTTGAGAAAATAAGCACCGAGCTATTTATTCCAAAGGATTCCTTGGAGGATCGACATGGACAAATAATATTTGCAAGTTATTTATATTCAACTAATTCTAATATATAAATATATTCATACAATTTCATTAACATTTCTAATTTATTTTAACTCGATACTTAATCGGACAAATTATGCAAAACTCCCTAGATTTAAATTGGATAATTAATTAGGTAACAGCAGAGGGACCTGTGATTGGAAATAAAACGAAAACCCGTTGTAAATTATATCCATATGAGCATAAATCAAAAGTACATAACGATAATGATGACGATGCTAGTTAAACGAATACTCCTACCATTAAAGTATCGTCAAAGGAACAGAATAAATCGCACGTATTTTTTAAATACGTAATTATAAGTCAGCCTGGAGTGGGTGTTGCTCACATAAATTCAAGTCACAAAGTACACGGTGCGACTCTGCCAGCTAGTAGTTGTAACATACACTACAAACAAGTCGGCGAGAGCGGCCGCGGCGAGTCCCCGTGCCACCGCGTAGCATTTTGTTACACATAATCGGATTAGGGGCGAGTGTCGTATGCCGGCGTATGCCGTCGTATGCGCCTTGCACGGCGCCCGCATATAAATACGACCCGACCCTTACTCAGGATTTAAATACGAACTCCGACTAGATACAGAAATAATGAGCTAAAGAGAAAAACCACGAGAGAAATAACCACCAAAGAAAAATACTCTGAAATACACTGCATGATACATTGTAAATACTGTAGCGTTTGGCAGCTGAATATAGATTTTCCTATATGCATAAAAAGTGGCGACGGTAGACGACGGAGCCAAACTCAGCCTTCCATTACACGGATCACTTGGCTTGCGCTCGGGTTCACTAGCTAAAGCCCTTCCTGCAGCCTTCCAAAATCACCCTGGGACATTTCATAATATATTATTAAACCATACCTACCGTAGAAATTATGCTAAAATTAAGACATCGAACAAAAAGATTAAAAAATACAACAACGTGTGAAAAGTAAAAATACATCAAAAATGTGCAGTAAACACTAAGATGCGCCACAATGTACATTAACAACAAGATATAGTAAAGTAATCGTGCTCTTATCGTAGTCATGCAAGGCGTGACATCGACCATTAGCGCTCCACTAGCTAGAAAGCTCTCTACGGTCTCAAGCGGCTAGTCTACGGTGTGAGATATGCTTCCGGTGGTTCCCGGGAAAGATCTATTTATGCGCTATGTTCCGCACTGTTTCTGTTGGTGTCCATAAGCTGTGTGAACAGGGCATCAGCGGTACAATCGACAAAATATTTCTCTCCGGAATCACGACGGGCAGACTGTGTATAAATGGAGTGCCTCACTTACCAAACTTCGGAAGATGGCAACTAAGGTGCTCCACCACAATTACCGCTTGCGTAACCCTGGGAAAAATATTTTTCTCCGTGAATCTAACGTGTAAGTAAGTCTTATATCAGTGGTTGTTCTTATAATATAGGCAGGGGATCATCTCAATAATTACTCCGTGATTTTGCTTTGGGGTGTGGCATCTTACTACTAACATGCTGATTTACGATACTGGTACTCGGTGAGGAAGAATTAGGTTTGTTCTCTTTACACTATTACAGAGTGGGTTGTACATTTGTGTTTGCTTGTACTCAAAAGAAAATTAAATTGGACATGATCTACTAAATATAAAAAACTTGAAATAAAAACGCTAGGGCCGCTATTCGGTGCTATAGATACAGATATCTATGAAACTAAAACACATGGACTAAAATGTAGATACTCCTGTTTCTAACAATTGCAGCAATTGGTAGCTAATACTTGCTGTTGCTCGCAATATACGATGCAAGACTGAGACAATAGTGAAGGTAAATAACAAATACTTTACTTCTACAGTACAAGAAGTGAATTATTATAATTTGTCGCAATAAATATTACCATTTATGAGTTAATACTAAGTGGTAGATACCTGGAAAAGATACACAGGTATATTATTAATAAATCCATTAGTATCATCTAACTACTTATGCTAGTATTTATAAAATAAACCAAGTTATATTACATCACACGTCGCGAAAAAGATATAGATCGAAAAGAAAAACAATTGACGACGGAAATACATGTGAGCAAAGTTAATTAGCTAAAATACAAAATTGATAATTGAACAGCAGTAAATGCCAGTAAATAGTTTCATAATCAATGCAATGAAGCGATAATTCGAGTGCATTAAGTGCAATGTCTTACATAGAGTTAAAGTGTCGCGACTGTTTAGAGGTCTACCATAAATAAATAGGTGAATCGGTCATAATCAAATGATTTACTCACTGCGAGATAATGTGCTCTAGATTCACATTACGCACATTGATAACAAAATTATAATTAATGAGATAGCACACTCATTAATTTTCAAAGCGCAGCTATATAAGTCATAATATTTGCGTGAAATCAGCACTTGGAATTGTGAATCGATATGTATTTAGTTTGGAAAATAATTGGTACGAGCAGAAAAGCATATTGTGAAGCAAACAAACAAGCATTGTGGAGCAACCGACGGCTCGGGTGCGGTGTCCGGCGCTGGAGGTCGTCGCTCATTGAGCGCTCGCCAATTGAGATAATGGCCTCAAATGCAGATGATTACTGACCCATTCATTGGAAACTAGCTGTTAGTAACTCGCTGCGTTCGCGATTTATATCATTACGATACGATAGGGCACTTCTATTAAATTAAGTTAACGTTAACCACGCGTGCCGCCGCGATGAAATGTGTGTTTACCTGCGAAACTAATATATTATTGTAAATGCACGCGATTAACGGATAGCGGTTGAATTGTAGCGCGCTGTAACGCAGTAGAGGTTACGCGGAAATAGAAACGGAATATTGTGAAGTTACTAATAATTTGTTTTACGCAGCACGATGCATTTGCAGACTTGCGGTTCACCAGCGGTTTATTACTAATTGAGAATCGTTATGCGTTGTGTTGTTGCGTCATATGTGGCGGTTTAGGCACAAGGACGGGTTTATACACAATTATAAGTAACAACCCAAAACGTGCTTGTACAAAACGTAGTCCAACACCTGACACAGTATTATTAAAAGTAATAACAAACAAGAGCGCGTTTTATCTTATTTATAATCGGTCTCGTTGTTAATTACTGGTTATGACATAATTTTATTATTACGAGTGTGCAATAAAATTAAATGTACCATTAAGTGTGCGCGTGGACCAATGATTTACACAGTAACTTTCGTCGTAACAGAGATTTACGGTGTCACACAAACAGCTATTTTTGAAACAGTTCGACTCTCTTCACACTTTAATTATAGACGTACAATATAACAAAATGATATTTTAGCTCCGTGGTTTGCCTTGAAAATAAATACTGGTCCAGTTTATGAGTGGAGGAATGCACGTTACGTTTTAGAATGTTCGGAAAGTTAGGAAAAAGTTCATATTTCAAAAGAGTTTGAATAGAAAATGATTGACGGAAAGCGACTTAAGCTAAGTTGATAGCAGTGACAATTTACGTATGAATATATTTCTGGAATTGACTAATCAACTCGCACTCACATTGTCAGTATTTATTTGCTAGTTTTAATTCAAAGTAGACAAGTAATCAGTGCGCTCACAAACGTATATTAAATCGATGGTGGCGTTTGTAACATTATGGTACATTTTGTAACCAACTATCTGACTTATTTACAATTAATATCGCGATACGAGATACTTATCGTGCGATAAGTGTGGAAAATAAACAAAAAATACACGGCTACTGTGGTTAAAAAGACTTATTCAAAAGTTTTATTTAAGCCGCACGCTGGTTGCCGCGGCATGGCAGTGGTGGAAATCTTTCTTCCCAGCGCCATTTTGGAAATAGTGCCAAGTTCTTGTTTTGAACAAAGTAGGATGAATTGTGATGACTCGTTTTAAAAATTATGGCCGCCACATATTATATTTTGAGCGGGTTACTGCCACCCTTTTATAGCTTTTAGACATGGCGGTAAACGACGCTTTAGCTTTCAAAGTTCCTTGATATTAACTATCAAATAATTGCGTATAATACATATACTTCCTTTAAAAGATAAAGTTTTAAAATTTAATTAATTACGTAGTAAAGTTTACTTTTTTTAAACATTTTTTTTAATATAGATATATTACTAGCATTAATCAAAAAGTGGATGTTAAAATAAACTTCCCGGAAAGACGACCCGTCATACGTCATAACAACTCACTCTATGTCATAGAGACGGAAAGAGTCACATTCAGAAATACAAACGTATCAGAAAGTACAGTGACACTCACGTAAATACTACGCTAAAACTAAATAAATTGTTTAGTGCGCGACTTGACATGCTTATGTGTCCAAAATAAACTTTGAAGCCATTAACTTTTATTTTACGACCAACATATTGGATCCACATAATCTAGCAAGTCACATGATGTCTAAAATGAAAATGTAACGACACTATTTTTAAATATTCGTCTGTATCTTTTAAAATCCCCCTCGTTGGTGTAGTGGCCGCAAGCGCTATTGCCGAGCATGAGGTCCTTGGTTCGATTCCCGGGTCGGGTAAAGTGTCATTGGATTTTTTCATCTGGAATTTCTCAGTAGCAGCCCAGAGCCTGGGTTTCTGCCCAGTTGATGACAATAGGCTCGCCTGTTACATGGGACTTAAACATAACTACTGAAATGTGGGTGTACGGTACTATAAGTACACCTCTGCCTAACACTTCAGGGCATACAGGCGTGATGTTACGTTATCTTTTAAAATAGAAATGTTGATGTGAAAAATATAACCTTACTTTAGATTTTATTACATTTCGCCTGAAACTTTGTCGCTAAGAATCTGTTTATTTGCGCAAACAAGACACACAATGTTTCTTGAATTATAATATTGGCCAGCAAACACATAAGCATGTAAAATATATGGTGTAGAGAAGGCCATATAGAGTCGCACACATTTGTTTTATCTCAAGGATTTTTGGCTTTCGGTTTAAATGAAATACTATGACTGCAATACGTATTATATTCAGAAATTTCTGGGTGTTATGAAATACGTTGCGTACTTGAAAGATGCAGAGAATATTCGCAGAATTTTAGTAATAACGGAACATATAACATTTATCGGTGTTATTAAGCTAGGTAACTCTACAACATCTATACTCCTTATAACGTTTGAAAAATAACGGTTATTACGCTTTCGTTATTTATATATAAACGTATGATGAACTCCGTAATTTTACGATAAATACAAAGCAATGCAGTCTATTTACCATTACATTAAAAAAATAACTTTAAAGTGCAGTAACTTCAACAATATACCACAATAACTGTCGTTTTTTGCCGTTATTTTTCTATAGAGTAAAGAATTTTTAAATGCGAGTTGACTGCCGAAGCCATGTTGATTACTAGTTAATACCTATGTAGTATCCACCAATATAGTTAAGTATTAATTGGGTACATACAAAATAGCAGCCACTTATACATGGTTACAACTTTGTTAAGAGTAAGTAGGTACCTATTTGCGCAGGAGTTTGTATTTAGATAAGAATTGTTAAAATAGAACGAGGATAAACTTCAATATAGTTTTGAAAAACTATTACTATCCTGATCGCGACATCTATAGCAAGGGTCTGTTAATTAAATAACGTTCACTAATACCCAAATAGGTACATTTCCGTTATTAATTAGCAAAAAGCATAATCAGCTTGCTGAAGGTGGCTGGGGTAGACTAGATGCGGAAGGCGGGTGGAAGGCGGGTGTTGTGGCGCAGTCTGGAAGAGGCCTATGTCCAGCAGTGGACTGCGATAGGCTGAGTTGATTGACTGATAATCAGCTTATAATGTTCCCACTCCTGTGACACAGGCTTCCTCTCTTTTTGGATATTATTTTAATAATTTATGTAAATAAAATACAAAGTGTCCCGACACAAATCATCTACACCTTTTTCACTAAACATAGATTTCGATGAAATCATAAACAAAAAATAACTGACCGATTTTGTCTTCCGATCTGGCAACTGTCAAATTTTTGTAACTGGAAATCCGGAATAAATTCTTTGATATACCGTTTCCTTCTCATTACTGAAATTACACGAACTATTAAAAACTTTGAGGAAGCATTCATCACGCAGCTTCAATAAAAATGAATCCTATAAAATAGTTAAGATTGGCACGAAACGGCGTCGTAGAAATGTCAGCGAGGAGTGAATGGACTCAAGTTTTTGTTTATTTATTTCTGCATACGTCCGCATGCATGTGCCAACAAAGCAAAGAGATCAGAAAAGACTCAAAACAATGAAGTCATTAGTCGTTGCTATTTCCAGCAAATAATGTTGGTAATAACTTCTACGAAATTGTAATTGCGTTGCTCGTGGATTTTTCTTATCGTCGAACAGATCGACGTTAATCAACCCAGCTACGTGGGGATTCTAAAATAGCTTCAAGTTTGTTAACTTTTCCTACGTTACTAAGTATTTTGAAAACGCATAAACATATTTTATCTTGTTATCTCCACACTAAAATACGGACAATCAATTTTACTATTGCATCTATTCGATTTTGTTTTATGACTAGTTAAATTTACTTTTGCCGTCTACAAAGTTCCGAGTATGACGAACGAGCGATTGGTAAGTTTTATTATTTTCGCGGTAGAACTGTATTTCAAGCATTTAGCGAGTAGTGTTGTGACATTCGTGGAACCCATTGAGGACGGGTAATTAAACATTAGTTACATAACGAAGTTCAATGACGTGACACCGACGACGGGTATCGGTTTCTAAGTGGATTAGTGCGGGCTATCATAGGCCAGCGGTGCAGTGCGTGTGCGCAGCGCAAAGGTCGTGTGTGCAATCGTCTCGCAAACTATCGTAACGAGTCTCAGCCGAGGCCCAGCTAGCTGTCACTCACCACTCACGACGCGGACGACACGAATTATTTCTTTACATTGAACACTAGATTGTCACACGTCTCCACCCATTGTAACATTCCACTCTATTCTAGTCAAGTTTTAAAAAGAGCAGCTCTATTTTAGGCAGGTCCAACCTCTGAAAATATCAACCCACCCGTGCGCATCTAACAGGATCAAACTCGGGGCGAAAAAATATACCTAGACAGAATAAATTCATTCCTTCACTGACCTGCCTCACTACTTAAAAGAATGAGTAAGGCTTCATAAAGCTTTAGCTTCTGATAAATGTAACGTTAAATTCGGTCGATGGCCGCTTTGTACCACAGAACGAAACAATTTTGTTTAGAATTCCACCATGCTTCTTCTGCGTCATCATTTCTTAACCAAACATTCGCAACAACAGCACAGGGAAATTCAAACGTCCAGATTCATAGTTTTGTACATTAATCATTTCAACATTTTTGTGTCAAAGAGTATATTTAGCGCTTTATTGAATTGGGAGCAGTGGGGGGCCAGTGATATTGGCTCTGACTTACGAGTAGTTCGAATCCAAGCATGCTCAAAAGAGTGCCGGAAAACACCGGGAGAAAACCGGCTTGTCCTAGAACCAAATGATTCAAAGACATGTGACATCTACCAACCCGCACTGGGCCCGCGTGGTGGATTAAGGCACACAGATAGGAGACCTGTGCCCCAGCAGTGGGAACATTATAGGCTGTTTATGCTAATATTTGTGTGAACACTATGTAGAAATAGGCTAGATTCGCTCTCTCGCATTGTACAATACATGCGCTACCTATTAACGTTATCGGGACAAAATTCAGGTAAGATATTCCGTCCAAAGTCACCAGCCAGACCTTCGGGTATATGAAGTCCCTGATATGACTTTACAAACACACTTAAAGTAACAAAGTCACGACATTTAATCCCTTTCCCGGTATGTTATCGCACTCGACTACGGAGTACCCTTCCTAAACTAATATTTGCATTTCCCTGTAAATAGCAAGTGACTATGTTTTGACGCCTACACATGCTTACCCTGTGTGTGTGAACGGCGTAAGGTCGAAA
This sequence comes from Apamea epomidion, assembly GCA_947507525.1. Lineage (NCBI taxonomy): Eukaryota > Metazoa > Arthropoda > Insecta > Lepidoptera > Noctuidae > Apamea > Apamea epomidion. Next base: position 7,924,802 of record OX382234.1, read on the forward strand.
GGTATTTTATGTAATGTAATCAGAAGTCTATGGTCTCTTATTAATAACTAGCTGTGTCTGCGACTTCGTACGTGTGTATGTCGGAAAACAAATTGGATTTCATGGGTGTTAATTTTTTTGCGCGGAAAAATAAAACTTACTCCGTATAACATCAGCTATTTGCCAGTGAAAGTCCCGTCAAAATTGGTCGAGTAGTTTCGGAGATTAGCCGGAACAAACAGACAGACAATTTTTTTTATTATTGTTTTCTTTTTTATAGATACTATACAACTGAAAAATCTGTTATTTTGACATTACAATTAGACGCTTCAATTTTATTTATTTGTATAGAGTTTGATCTAACGCAATTTTGTCAAAATCGGAAAATTCGCTCGAGATAAAACGGAAAATTGATGTTGTGGGCACACACTAATCCCACATGAATAGTTTATGCCTAGAGGCATTGAGAATAGCTATATCTTATTCCCAATGTCAATAGCCAACTCCAGTTTCAAAATCATTTCGTTTGTAATATTATTTTCTGCGTTTCAAGAGTACCTATTGAATTTTATTTTTACGGATGTAAAGCACGGTACTGCTGAAAGGCTGAAATACATTCGATTTCGTCAGCGAATTTCGTCGAATTAATTGTTGGCAAACAAGCAAGTTAAACAAAATCCCGAATTACGTTAAACTGCGGCGAAACAGTGACGTACTGTTGAACATTGAATATTTATAATAACTGTGGTCAAATTAAAAGGTTTATCACATAAAATGTGTATGTAAGTAGTAAATTAACAATAAACAAACGGACGCTAATGGCTTTACGGGAATCCTGGTAAATCACGTCGAGTGTGGAGTGAACTTGTTTATTTTCCAGCATTCGAGGAGTTATCGTGTCATAGAGATGAGTCTTGGCCTTCATCCAAACACTTTCACTCAAATCATGGGGACATTGCACAAAACTGAACCGCCTACAGTAAGCGTTATCATACTTACTCCGCGCACCAGATTCTTGCGGCGACACAACAAAGTGGATTGCTGTTTTATTGAAATTGTATTTTTGGGTCGTTTTAATAAGTTTCAACGGTCGCTTTTAGAGTTGTTTCGGTATTTTATATGAGTAGCGAATCGCAATTTCTAGCAACAAATACTAAAATCTTATCTCTAACATTTCTTGAATGTTGTTGAACTGAGTTCTAAAGTGGTCTGTAAAACGACCAAATTGTGAAGCAATCTTAACTTTTATAGAAATAGAGAAAATAGTGTGAGATGGGGACGAGCGTGGCGGACATCCATTAGACGCCCTCGAAGTGCACGTAAAGGACCATTAATTGTGGGCGACCGTCTCCGAGATTCACCTGAAACACTACCTTCAGTAAACTAACTTGCAAACTTACAAGATACTCATGTCTAACTGAATGCACTCTGCAAAGAGGGCTTTGATTTTAACATAGAGTTCGTGAATGTTGATAATGCATTCGAATAATGAAATCTCGAAGGCTATATGTAACTGTAAACTGATTTTTTTTTTAGTGCCAAAACTGATTACGTAGTACAAGAATTGAGATAAAGCAAAAACATCCATTTTTTTTTTTTTTTTTTCTGGGTGGGAAATCATCAAATGACTCCTCCCGCTCTGGGCGGAGCAGAAGGGAGTGTCAGACTTTTACTGACTAAAACCCACCCGTGTTCCTTCAGTTGCCTGTGCCAGGGGCCACGGTATCTCTTTCGAACAACCCGCAGCCCCGGCGGCAACTTTGTAGTCCTGAGTATAAAGTAGAAGTTTTTTTGGTATTTACCGTCTTCCATGAAAAACTACTGTAAGCAAAACACTTGACAATAACAACGAATTTCGAAAAATCCTTGCAGACATGTGAACCGTATATTAACTTATGTGATTACGTGTCACACTAATCAATTTGTTAACTTAACGAAAATGAACTATCTCTCAAGATCGTATCACCAATTTAGAAATACGAACATAAATATCATTAAACTTATCTACTGATTTCGAAATGAGACAAAAATAGAGAGAGAGCCTAGCTTGCAATCTCATGCAAGTTGCAACAGCAGCGGGGATCTAATCCAATGGCTCATCTACATAAGATGACAAATCAGGCTTTGCTCTGTGAAAGAGTGCATCGAGTCTCTCCATGTTACTACAATTGGAGTAGGTTACCAATTGTTTTGCAAGACCTTCAGTGTCCCGATCGGTGAATGATCCTATGAGTTTTTGAGCTAATTCTTAGATACGGATTTTGCTCTTTCCTTTTATTCCTCTTTGTTGATTTAGATTATTTTTTAATACAGGTAGGGACGATCTCTATCAATGCAGATTTATGTTTAAATGTGTCAGTGGGAAATAAGCAATGAAATATATACCGTTAGGTACCTATTTATTCCTGTTTTACACCAACTAACACACGTGATTTCCAGCAAATGAGTTTGAACATAAACTTTATTAGTTTAGAATAATTAGATTCCACCATTTTAGGCAATAAGGAAAGAATGAAAGGTTTACATACGCAAACGGCCTCACTCATAGACGTCTACTTAAGTTAGTGAATCATTCACCAACATGTACTTGAAGTTGGCTGGTATAACTTGACAGATGACAAAGTAGACAATAATAATTTAATTAAACTGATTTTATTATGTTGCTGTGTCCAAGCCACTCTACCAAGTCGCGACTATAGGTTACCACCCAATTACTCTCAGTTAATTACTAATTACCGCTAAAAGATGTCTGCAAATGCCACCTTAACACGTATAAAGGTTAAAAGATAACGTATTTAAAGTCTTCGCAGAAATGATGTTTCTCATTATCCGCAGTTTAGATAGTAATATGCATGTTAGTAAGAAGAGCCGGTTGGAATGCCCGAGGTAATTACTTTCGCCCGCATCGAACTTAATGAAGGCTTAATTAAATATTGCATGACAGTGAGCACGATGATTAAATGGTGACGTTCAATTAACCGTGGGTCTGATCTAAGCTGGTACATGTAATGTGTTGGGGGATGCTGAATTTCATGTCTCTACTGGATGAGAGTGGTTCTAGACAAAAATGTGCTTCGTTTTTGGGTACTTTCTGGCGTGATATAGATCTTGATTTTTCTTTATATTGGTAGTCTATCTACTTTAATTCCAACTCACCAATTGACAATTCTCTTGGGAAAATATTTATGAAAAAATTGTGTTTTTATTTTTATTTTAATAGATATGTACCTGCTATTAAATAAAAGCTATGTCGAAAGTCATCAAACTTCTTGACTTCTTTTATTCAGGTTTTGACGGCGTTTCAGTCTTTACTGTAACAAATGTCAAAGCAAAAAAAGATACGTCTCGTCGTAAACGTTTAACTTTTCAGAAAAGAAATCAAAAGATGTCACTCAAGTCAAGCCGTATCGGAGGTCGTGAGACGTCAAAAACGGTCGCGAAGCGTAAATAAAATATGAAACTAACTACCTGACAAGCTGATGCGTCCATCTTACTAAACACGCCATTTCATATTAACACAGTGATCGTTACCGGGTTGACAACAATCTTCAAGAGAATCCGATAATGTGGTCGTGATGTATTTTAAAAACACGAGGCTCTCGCATTTCAAAATTGAATGCATGAATATGTATAATCTTTACTTTTTTTTTTTTAAACTTTGCCCCACACTAGCAATTTCTCCTGTATCGTGGGTACGTTTACAAACATTTAAACTCACATACACAAACAGCACAAAATTATGTATGAAAATTGTGAAAAATGCAGTTATAATATCTACCCACGATTGAAAAACTCTCGACAGATTTGTTAGAACAAAGATATAAAAAAACTATAGAATGAAACTATAGAAGCATTCATGTAATTCATGTAAAGAAAACTCAGCCTGCATATTCCACTGCCGACATACCACGTTCATCTCTATTCCTCTCAACAATAACTAAGTAAGCTGAAGAACTTAATAAAACACCGCTTAGCATTTATTTTCAGATCTAGGGCTAAATAAAACGGGACATGGATGTGTGTGATTTCCTCCGACTCTGTCCGGAATAGTAATATCTACGTTCTTCAGAATTTCTTTCATGCCGTGAATAATATTTTTGGTAAATATGAGTTGCGTCATAAAATCTAGTGAAGTTTTTTTTTGTAATTTTATGAAAATATTGCTATTTTGTTTGTTTGGAGATTTTTACACGAGTGCTTTTAGCTTTAAAAATGTAAGTAGATATTGACTTAATCGTCTTACTGAGAATTAAATTTAAAAGAAAAAGAGACTGCTGGTTATTTTTCTTTCCCTTACCTAGGGAAATACCATAACGATAAGGGTCTATTAATTGTGGTCAAACCACGGCACGTAGTTTAAGTTTTGATAAGTAGGTACCTATATCTACTAATTATTACCTCCCTTTAAAGGGTAGGTACCTACTTACAAAACAGCGAGCAAATATTGGCTACTTTGGTACTTTAAAAACTTTTTAATTCTTAGTCTCTAAGTTATAAAAAAGAGGAAAAAGAATCATAGGGTATCAAAAAATTCGTCCGCATCGCTGTCAACAGGAAATGTGCCCAAAAGGCTGGCAGCTTTCCCACGTTGTATGGCGATGCTGGTTCCTTGGCCAGAAATAGGCCAGCCCTGGTCACGTGAAGAGCCGACCAACCGCTTGGCGATTTCTACATATGGTTATTATTTCTATTTCCTTTTTTATATATGTTTATCTATTGCCGAATCGTTTTCCTTACCTGCAGATAAACGCTACGATTAGGCCGCTGTTAATAGTGGTCTTACTACTTACGTCACGTACGCACGACGACATATCAAGCTATACATTTCCAGTATGAACTGACTTTTCATTGTACAAAAAGCCTATACAATGCGAGGTCAGTTAAAACTGAAAATGTATAGCTTGATGTGTCGTCATGTGTACCTAGTCCAAGTTTTGATCTAATACTCAATTATTACCTACTTATACATAAGAGGAAGTCTGAAAGTGGCACCAGTAACTAAAAAGTTGTGTGGAAATCAGTTGTCGTGGTATGGGCATGTGTTACGGAGAAATGAGGAAAATGTCGTGAGGAGAGTTTTGAGTATGAATGTCGATGGCTATAAGAGTAGGGGAAGACCAAAGAAACGATGGATGGACTGTGTATGATGATGTGGTTAGAAATGGGGCGATTACTGAGATGACGACTAATAGAGAAGTATGGAAGAAAAAGACACATCGTGCCGACCCCAAATAAATTGGGAAAGGGGCAGAAGAGTGACGACTCAATTATTACCTACAATACCAACAAAACGCGAGCAAATATTAATTTAAAATCTATTCCATTTCATATCGTTATTAACTTTACATACCTATTCAATGAAACATTCGCATCTAATATAAATACATACGTTACACTAACACACACAGACGAATTGCGTCAATAAAATCTAAGAATATATCTTATTTATGTGTTTCACCCACATTATCTAATTAAATGTGTGAACTTTGAGATAATTCAAGAACTAAATGACATTAGATTTATATAAATTAAGGTAGGCAGCGCGTCTAGTGCTAACAGAACCGAAATCTATATGTGTAGGCGCTGCATTTATATATATTTATAATATATGGGTTTGTAAAGTCAAAATAACAGCTTTCTACTGAATGTCTATTAAAGTATATACGGTACTTATAACAAAATCCCATTTTTTTTTTAATTGTCTCTGTTTGTTTTGTCTAATCTCCGAAACGGCTGGACCGATTTTGACGTGACGTTCACTGGCAGATTATTTACGAATTATTTTATGTTGTTATAATTATTATGATTACTGGCAACTAGCCCTACCCATAAGTTAAATTAATATCGCCATTTTAGCGTTACGTTGTATACATATCACCTAAACTCTTACTAAGTTACCGATTAATCTTCAAATTTTCAAAACCATACCAAGCTCTTAAGCTGAAGCTTATCAGGGAAATAACAATATGAAACCATTTGGTATGAACTGTCAGAGGATTTTGCGACAATTTAATGAGGAGCCGTCGTAGCCCACTGGTAGATTCGAACCCAGACAGATGCTTTACTTTGTGTAAATTTTTTCATCACCACTGCTCTCAAAACCGTGAAGGAAAACATCGTAAGGAAACCAGCATGTCCTAGAACCAAACATTTAAAGACGTGACATCTACCAACCCACACTGTGGCCGTCCGCGTGGTGAATCACGGCCCACTTCCCCTCACAAAGAGGAGGCCCGTGTCCCAGAACATTATAGGCTGATAATTTTATATTTAATTAAACATGGCCAATAGAGCTTTTTCAGTAATCACAGTCCCCAGTTTAGCCTCGTAATGTAATTAAGATACAAAATTCTAAAAACATTCTGTATCAGTTCGTCTGAGTGAACACAGAGAACCAAGAAACTAATAAAGACGCTTTAACGTCCTTCTTCAAACACCAAAAGGTCCTACAGGGAGGACTTAAAACAATCTTTCCCAACCACTGAGACAAATATTTATTACGGAAAGTCAACAGTTAATTTCTTTTCTCTTTTATAAAAGAAACGCAAGAATTATGTTAAAATGCTTCAGATCTAGCACAAGTTTATATAAACTAGATACTTCTACTTCTTCTTTGAACAAAAACGATGGAAGAATTAAGTGGATAGACATAAATATACATAAATATAATATATAACTACGAGCTGCTGTAATCTTATCTTAGAGCTCATTCATTAAAGGTTTTCAGCATGAAAAAAATGTTTATGGTAAATTAAGCTCTGCTACAAGGGTCTAGGTTATAAAGTCGAATATAAAGTATTCGTGTTATTAAAAGTTTAGGTACGAGGATCTATTTTACTTTAGCTGATTAATTACGAGGTGATATCAGAAGGCCAATTCTCGTAATTTAAAACGTTCAAAATCTAGTCGCAGTCTCATCTCGGCGAAACAACAAATGTCAAAAATGTAGAATTAGAGGTATATTTGATAGATTGATACTGAGATCAGAGCGGCAATTCAAGTAATTTTAAGAACGTTCACAGTCTGATCTCAGTCTCAATCTGTCAAAAATACTTCTAATTTCCCTACATTTTTGACAAGTTTTTGACATTGATTGTCGCTGAAATGAGATTGCGACTAGATTTTGAACGTTTTTACTTAAGGGAATTGGCCTTCAGACTAAACGTTCTTAAAATTACGAGAATTTCTCGTCATTTTAAGAACGTCACCAAGTTACTGCTATTGGAATGCACAAAAGTGGAAACAATAAACGTAACTTCCTACAAATGTTTTTGAATTACACGGTTTCAATCAATTAGGTATCTTCCCTTTCGACACCTGCAGATCTGAGGAGCAACAACCGTTTTTTTTAAACCATTCCGCATTCCTCATTCTAATCTTAGTCTAAATCTGTCAAAAAATAAACTTCACTTTCCCTACATTTTTGACAAGTTTTTGACGTTGCTTGTCACTGAGATGAGATTGCGACTTGAATTTGAACGTTTTTAAGTAGGTACCTACGAGAATTATTGAATGGGCTTCTGAAGTCGTCAAGATGTTTCATCCAGATATTCACCATCAGCGGAGCTACTGGTGTCTCCATGATGACCACTTAATCGGACAGGTAATTAATTAATGGTACCTACCTGCCAATGACGAAATAGACCCAAATCTATGTGTGATTTTATTTTAATACAGCAGTTTAAGTAGGTATGTACTTCTTTTACACAGAACCCCAAGACCATAAATACTGCCCATTAGTCGTAGGTACCAATGTATTGCATACATAAACACACATTGCGTGTAAATCACTATCAGATATTTCGCTGTTATCAAATCTCAACGTTATCTCAGAAAAAAACTACGTTCTTACGCATTGCCTGACTCACAGACGTCACATGTGAAACCCGATAGCACTGATTTAGGAGCATATTCTAATGTTTTGGTTCAAAACAACTTGTTAATTCAACTGTTTCTCCACAGAAACAGTCCACGTGAAACTTTTAAGAGCAACGATTACACGTCATACTAATATTAGTTCTTAGATCATTATACAATCTCATTCTCTATTGTAAAACAAGTCACTGATCAAGAGCACACTTCCCTTGTAATGTGACGCCACGCATCGTAACGTCAGAATCGAGACCATTTTCTATTAGTTGGTCGAAGAACAAATATTACACCGTGACCAAAATTCGAAAAAAATAGTCGTAGCTTTTAGCCCGCGCTTCACACCGCCGCCGTCAATTAGCATGTCGTTTGAAGACACGCTGCTCCGTCGTTTAACAAGTTTCATGTGGACGTAACATAGAAAAAGTTGGACATTCGAATTATGCCGTGCTGCCAAAGTTTTAAAGTCCGTTATTGTGAGTAGAAGTTGTGAAATGTGGCATTTTGTTAACTGTGACAGCGGGTCGGTAGCATGAAGTCGTGTGCGCGACAGATGAGTAATGACAACAACGCAGCAACGTGTGTCGTCTCCGAACGTTCCCAGATGTGCGTCTGGATGCACGGATTGCACGAGTTATGCAAGCCGGAGAAATACTCCTTGTAGGTAATACGAACAAGAATACCGAGCCGGATTGCCGACCTCGCCGGGGAAATTACAAACATTCGAACGTCTCCTATATAAATACAAACGACGTAGTGGAATATCAAACGCTAGCATAATTTTAGTTGGTTCTCAACAATTATTATACGATTTATAAGAACTATTTAAATCACATAAAATAAAATTTAAATTCTCAGCGAGCGGCGTGCGAATGTTGTGTTGGCAAGCTGTAAGTAGGCAATTTTCATAAAATTCGCCTAAACAATAATTCTTGACTCAAGCATATTTCTGCAGACAAAAAAGTGTCATAAAGCGAAATAGATATGACATTATGACTTATTAATAACTTGTATGAACCACATGTGTTCTCAGGTCAATAAACGATCGATGAAACAAAGTCAAGTAATGTGATAGTGGCCATCACGAGACACGTGTGCAATACATGAAATCGAAATCATAAAGTTATTTGAACGTCGCGGAAAAAGATAAAACTCTACTAAATCTCCGGAGTATTTATAATAAAAATAGTTATCTATCACCACGGACGCATCTCACACTAGTACTCTTAACAAGATGTCTTTATTTACGCTTCCAATCGTTCAACGCGACACTATAACAAAAACTTTATTACTACGAGCAGCGCTAAAGAAGCTGCGCCTGCGCACCGTGGTAGCTTTCGTGCCATAAAAATGAAAACAAATAGCTTTTCTGTGTTTTGATAAACCAAAAATTAAAAAATAAAACAAAATAAAATACGAATACTAATATTACCACAAACAAACAGCCCTGCCATCCATCACCGCTAAAAGCTAGTCGCTAGTCAATGATATATTATTTTTTTCTTTTCTGATTTATGTTCTGTAAAGAAGTGTTCGCACACGCACACCCATGTCTATTTGCGGCCAGGCCGAAATAACTGTGCAAAACGAAACGTGTATCCGGTCCCTAGCCGACTCCCAAACTGCTGTTTGCTCACATACGACCACCGTGCGCTTTTAAAGAGGGATTATACCACGATTTGCGGTAATGCGGTTGGCTCTTCACCGGGAGCACTCTTTCCTCTTTGACCACTTGCTAAATCTTTTCCCTGTCCGATCGCTCGGGAATGGAATACGAATACGACGGAATAATATTCTCTGGCTAATGCAGCCCGAAGCGCTTTGAAGCTTTGATGAGCACCTGCGGCTTTCAATGACCCGCATTGATTTAGAATCGCTGCAGTTACTATTTTAAGTTTGTAAATAATGGACGTATGCACGCTCACTCGGATGGCTACTTTGGATAATTTATAGAGCCATGCCTCAAATGTAAGTAGTTATGCTGACAGAAACTTTATTAAAGAAACTAGTTACATTTCGATATTTTAACTTTATTTAAGGATTTTTACTATGCTACCGATTCTTTAGCTAATCATTTTACAATACTATTTTCGAAGCTTCTCTAAGGCATAATTTTAATCTTTAAACGGTAAAGCACCTGTTGAGATTTTTAAGCCAACCAGACGTGTCTACCTACTCGGTTTCGTTTTGCACTAGTAAATCCGTCTTAAGAACTTAATATCGTTGAAGTGGAGACACCTGTTCACCTCTCACTCCTCTTGCAACAAGACGAATTCCCGATAAATACAGTGCACAGATGAATCAGTGCTTATTAGTGGCGCCGATTCCAAGCCAAGTAACGTTCGTTGGGAACTAAGTTTGCACCTGATTGGTACCTAAATTCGCGAGTCGGCTACGTCGTCGGAAACCTCCCTCAAAGTGGAAATTAAATAAGGACAATCCGTTCGTTCTGCATCAGAGACTTCGCTGTTGCATTATTCAACGTATGCAAAATCTCTGGATTAATAATAGACGACGACGAAGGTGAATTCCTCGCAATCGACTAAGGAATTGAGTTGTGACCCTTTCAGAGTGTGAAACGGGTTCGCGATCTTTTGTCTTCACGGGAAATTGAATGATAATTTCCATCATTTAAAAGGAATTGTTCGAGTTTATCTATGCAAAAATTAACTCGTCATACCAAGCTGAAGTTATCGCCTGAAACGCTATTTTCGTTGAACTATAAAAGCAGGATAAAAATATTAGGTACATTTATACCGCGGACAAAATTATACTCCGCTTGGAATGAAAATAGAACTGCTTTCGACATAGATAGATGAGATGAACATACCGTTATAATTTGTTAAATTTTGGAAATACCAACAAGTTCAAACAACGACCCATTATCTCTTTAAATCTGTCTTGAAACGTACCAACATTCAGTGCTATTTATCATTCTGTGACAATAATATAAATCTCTAAAGTCGCCATGTAAGATGTCATTAATCTTTGAATTGCAAGTGCCGTTATCGAAATTAACATTTCTAATCATCAAGTGCTCATTGAATCCGTGAAGCGTGTTCATAAAAGAGTCAAAGGGAACTGTATAACAAAACGGTTCAGTAAAAGTAAAGACGCAGTGCGCACGAGCACGATTGAGGCAAACAATCGTCGTTGATAATAACCGTAACGAGTCCGGCGTCGATCCCGTTTGCATCTGTATTGTGTTGGGGGCAACGAGCACGCAACCTCAGTCATCAACTGTTTACAGCACAAACTTTAAACAATGCTAGACTTCAGAACTTCGAGCAAACTCGTGCATTGATTACCGAAACAACGTTAAGAAGATTTGTCAATATTTAAATAGTTATTTTCGTAATGCCGCCGTCAAATGATTTTAGGGCTACATGAAAGACTTTTTTAGTTATTGGTTCTGGGTAAGGCTAAAAGTTTCATCAATTTCGGGACTTCAAGCGAACTCGTTCGTTTTGTTCAAGAATACTATTTATGGAATTAAGGGAACTTTTTTTAGCTACCCAATTACCCATAGACACGAGGTAGGGATGTCTTGTGCACAAAGTTGGTTCGAGACTAGCCCAGGACAAGATAAGGTGGTGATGAGAGGATGGAGTACTCAACACTAGGCAGACGCAGACTTAATAGACACCAAAAATTAAACTTGACAGATTTATGAGCAAGAGGTACAAATGCAAGGTGTTAGTTCTGAAGTCACAGTGACATACATAGAGGACTTAAAAGAACTGCAACGATACGTTGATTACTCATTGCCCTACAGGCCGAAGACTTTCTAATCCTTATCGACGTTACCTCTCCAGTAACATTTGAACTTCGACTTATGCAAATGATAACTATAGATTCTATGCTTTAAATAACGGACTTTACTATAGTATAAATATGAATATTTATGCAACAGCTAGCAGTAAAGTTTCAGAATTTCTGTTTCTGTTAAAATTAGTTAAGTCTGTGCAATGAAGTATCATGTTAATGATACAACAGACAGACGCTTCGAATAAGATAATGAATAATCTTTTGTTCGAACACTAAACACCCACTTTAGCTACTGTAGCCGTCTTAACAGTTAACAGTGCAGGCAATAATGAGTTAGTTTAGTAATACATATAAGCTACAATTATTTATCCTTGTCCCATTTCCTAGTCTACATCTATATTACTCGAAAGGACGAGTGTCTATAACGATTGGTAGATTTGACTGCAAGATGAATAGTAAAAATTGGTTGACAAAAGCGACCGAGGAAATTATCATCTACGCACATTAAAATGTCATTACATTTTTATTTAACTTCCCACTTAATATTTTACGTATGGTGTAGGTACGTTCTCATGCTTTTTACGTTCATATTGTTTCCTCATATCACTGTCAGTATCTAAATTAACGTGGACCATTACAATTTTGTCATTCATATCTTTATTAGTTGTAGACACAAAAACACGGTAATAATGTACAAAGTTTTGTTATCAAGTGTGTCGGTTTTTGAAATTGATGATCAGCTTGTAACATAGCAACAAGTTGTAACATTTAGGGGTCTCTTCAATAAAATGTGCTATGTAGATACTTGTGTGGGAACTGACATGGGTTTACTGTAAATTTTCATTCAAATCTCTCTACCGTTAGTTTTAAGTTGATAATAATATATTGATAAAGTTGACCGATTTTCCTTGCAAGACCCGGATGTAAGTGGAAAATAATTTAGATCTTACTGACGATATTAATAGAGCTCATTTTAGATGGAGTCGTTCGATGAATGAAATAATATTTATACCCTGCGCTTCCTTCATACCATTCCAAATATTATCTACGAACATGAGAGCATCAAGAGAACGCATTAGCGAATGTAATACATTACTGAGATAGTAATATTATAAATACAGTGGTATGTCGTTGTTGTCAGCCAATTTATTTTCGTCATTATAATTAATTTATTGCATAGCTACTTGGATGGTACCTGATAAAAACTCTACTTCCGCGTTGGAATTTCATATGAGGATTACTCGAGTATCTAATTGGATTCCTATTGAAAATGAAATTTTACTGTCGTGCAAATCTTGTGAAATTGATAAGTATTTGCGAACAAGCCTTAGAGTACGAAGTAACCCGAATGTACTGAGTTGTAGAAGACTATGTACCTACCTGTCACTCTTATCGAAAGCAGTGATTGATTTTTTTGTGAAAAAATTTGGACAGCTCGGTAATTGAAGACTTGATATTTGTAGCGCTGGGATTAAGGAGTCTAGGGCGCTTCATTCCCTATCAAAATACGATAACAGTTTGGTGTGTCCGTGTGTCGTGATACAAATATCAAAAATTATCTTATCACACTAACTCCGGTAACGCGCAAACATCTTAAACAAACAACGTCAGTTCAGTTCAAATTTTAAATAAGTACTTTAAAAATTCTACGCAGGACGTTAACGTGGGACAACGTGTTTAGTTAAGAATAAAGTTGGCTCGGAACCGGAAAGAAAAACTAGGCTCATTATGACGAGAACTGTAAAGTACAGAAAATTGGCAGAAAATTATAATCACGTGGAAGACATCACGAGACAATTTAAAAGAAGTCTAAAAGTAGTTTTACAAAACGATGTTCTAGTGCAAACCGTTCGGTTTTAACGATGTACGCGAGTCTTGCACAGTAGTGAGCTCATTTCTGACAGTTCCCGGTATAGAGCGCACGATCGATGATAGATCCGATAATATCTCGAGTGTTTTGCTTGTAATCGCTGATGCAGCGCCCTAGATATCTCCAGAGAAGAACAAAGTTGGCATAGATATTGAGGATCAAAGTGCGGCGTGGGCGCACGACCCAATACCGCGGGCGGCAAATCACTCGCGCACGCGCACCGGACCTTTTGCGTGTGCATCGCGCAATTAATTTGTTTGTACGCGCTACAGAATTGATGTACTTCATCATACTCCCAGTAAATAGGACACGCGAATTAACATAATATATAACTACTGCATATTATTGTATTTTAAAACTATCAGTCTTTCAGAAAAAATCTTGGACCTAAATCGAAATTTTGATTGATGCTGCCCTAACTGCGTTAAAGGATTGGAATAAAACAATAAATACTATTTCTTTGTGTATTTCAAATAGTTTACAAGTTATTATCAAATACAAAATATTACTTAAAGCCAATTGTTATCCTACCCTACTAAGTAAGAATAGACGATATAGATGGAGTCGACTTGACGGAAACGCGCCGGTACCGAGCTTTACGTACTTGAGATTGAGGTTATGTTGTGATAACTGTTTGGAGCAAAAGCCGGCTATGAAACTGTAACTGGAATATGCTACTTAATTTTACTAGTGATAAGAACTAAAATAGCTCGCAAGCCCGTGGGGTGGAGAGGCCGGAGAGGCGATTGAGCCTGCGCGCGCAGCCGGCATGGCCGCCGTCGCACACCTGATTGCCAATACAACCGGATAACATAACTGAATTACAGCATATTACACACGTTCACGACGCCTTAAATACCCCCTGGATGCATCTCACACCGATATTATCACGTGCACCACTTCTGCACATCGACAACGACAACTTCTGAACACGTTAAGTAATCAGCTGATTATCAAACTTTTACCGGTGTTTATGTATCCGACACGGTACTTCGTCACTGGAAACGATCCGCGTTTCTCATTTCACGGTCATAGGAGGCGTCTTCCGCAAGCTAAGCGGGCGGTCAGCCGTCGCCGGCCCGTGCATCGGATGCACTTCCGCTAGAGGCTCGGGCGGAGCGCCAGGGACCGATGAGCGTACCTGGACTAGTCTGCCAGCTGAGGCCTCCGACGAACATCTTCCTGCAAGATAAACAATACCAATCAGTCACTGAAAAGAGCGCGACGAGCCAGCTTCTCGGGATCAGGGACGTACCCCGGGTCGTTGGGCACCTCCGCGGGGCTTCTGGCCACATCCTGATTCTGGGTTTCCATGGGCTCGGACGCCAACGGCGCGGGGCGGGCCGGGCGGCGCACTACGACTACGAGCGAGCGACGGCACGGCGGGGACGGCTCCCGGAGTCGCTCGGCTGCACTACCGACTACCGGCACGAGACTGGCGCGCCGCGGCGCACCCCTCCACGCAGCGGCCGCCCCCGCCCGCCCGCGCCCCGCATCGCCCGCGCCGCCGCCGCATCGATTCATTCACTCCGTACACAATTATTCATACGGTGAGCACGACGGACGCGAGCAGCGCGCCGGCAGCACCACGTGAGCGCGCAGCACGTGCTCGTGCCCCCCCTCTGCACCCGCGCGCGCCCGCTGCCGCCCCGCCCGCGCCCAGAGCACGCCCACCGCGCGCCTACACGCACCACCACCCCCATACACCCAACTTCCAAACTTTATCTAAACTAATATTAATAATTAAGTTTGAGACAAAACTTTTTAAAATATTCTGTTTGGTATTTGGTATCAGTCATCGTAACACTCAGTATTTACATAACAACACACAAATGATCTACCAGCGTGTTTCTTACACCCTTCATAACTGCTAGTCTACATAAACGTTGCATCATCATAATTTCGTGCGATATCACCAGACGCACTAAGCACCGATCGTGTCGTAGCGGCGCGAAGCCTCTCTAGCTGACGTCACTGAGTGGCTTGTCAGACGCTCGTAGCACCGCGCTACGAAGTGAATGCTGCTACGGACATGTAACAAACGAAAACTTATTTTCGCATTTGTCGAGTTGAAACCAAATTGTTCGTATCCAGAAATTATTCGCTAATCTATAGTATGTATACATAAACATATTTATTTAAAATATAATTCTTTTGGCGAAAAATACTAACATTTTTAAAAGCATTTTTTTGTAATCTCTCAATCTGTAAAAGTTGACGCAAAAAGTTTGCCGACGATAGCATAATGGATTAAAAACTCGTAACTTGCTCAACTTACTTTAGCGAAAAACATAAAAATTAAGCCCTTATTTTATTCAGCCGCAGTATCGTACACAATAAACTGAATATTTAAAACAAATGTTAGAAAAAGTTTTGGAAGTCATATTGTAATGATATTATCGATACAAAGTAGAAGCCCTTACAGTTTCGCCTTACCGTCGCGTGTTCAGACATCCTTTTAGACTGAGTTGAAAAACGCCACATTCAACACAACCTAGCGTAAACAGAAGATTTCAGAATAGGTCGCTGTTTTACCTAGGAAAAAGGAAAAAAAGATGGAATGTGCTGGTAATAACTAATTATGGTACTTAAATTTTTTATGAATCCCAGCAACAAAAAGTTCAAATTACGAAACAATTTCAAGGAGAGCTACTGTCACTTTTGTGTACTAAGAGCTTTCAAGCTTCTAGGCTATTTCCAAAATGTAGAGACAATGTCTGGCAACATAATTTAACCATTCCAGTTAGTGGTTGCGGCTGTGCTGAAAATATCATTCGCTTCAGATCAATACTGGGACCAAAATGCCGTTCTGACCCGGTCTAACAATAGAACAACCCAATTCCTCCCGTATTTTGTTTTCAGTCTGGATCATAGGTCTGGATGTACTCAGCGCAGCCCTAAGGCAAATCTTTTCTATCTCGTGTAGGCTCAAGATATACGAACTGCTAATGCAGTGAAGGTGAAGTATGATGCCAATGCCAGTCAAAAATAAAGAGGGGGCTGAAGCTGAAGTAGCAATGGATCGGCCATGGTAGCCGTAGAACCGATGACCGTTGGGGTAGACGTGTTCTTGAGCGGAGACCGCGAATTGACAAACGTAAGGTAAGACGCCCTCAGGCTAGGTGGAGCGACGATCTTCTCAGGGTAGCGGTAGTAACTGGATGAGAGTTGCCGAAAATCGAGTTAAATAGCGTGCAATAGAATAGGCCTATGCCCAGCAGTGAATTGCTGTAGGTTGATGATGATGAAGACAGGACGCACGTATCCTATTAGACTACTACTAGTTATGCACTTGTTTCGATACTTGAAAATGAAAAACTGGTTCCCATTTCAAAGGTTTGTAGTCAATCCCGAGTCAAGTAAAGTACACTTTAAAAATTAATTAGGTACCGAAGAGAATGAGAGGATGTCTATCAAACTAATATCTGAAACGAAATTACGAAAATTAAAGCTTCGACATCGCTAAAATCCAAAATAGATCATCTGCATTGCATTTTAAACCGCGTGTATGCTGAAAATATTTATAATTTGCTTCAGATCAATACTGGGACCAAAATGCCGTACTGACCCGGCCTAACAATAGAACAACCCAATTCCTTCTGTATTTTGTTATTCAGTTTGGATGTAGGTACTGAGCCCAGTCCTATGCGGGGTAAAGGCAAGGCTTTTATTTGCCGTATCGGCTCGAGGTATACAAAAATTGCTGATGTCGTGCAAGATGAGCCCGTCAGAAAGAAAGAAGATGGGGCTGGCTGCTGAGTGAGTAGTGATGTGCCAGTCCTTTCTTAACTGATAAATCACAGTGGTAGACTACATTTGTGCAGGATATTTCCTCGAAACGAATGCCAATAACGACTAATATTATTCATGGTAACTACTAAGATTTTATCAATGAACAGGGTGGCCTCCTGTTCATTAATAAAATCTTAGTAGTTTTTAAAGAGGCCACTTTGGCAGAATCACAATAGGATAACAATATGAATCATATTAAAAATCGTAAAATGGTCACAAACTGACAATTCATAATATGATCTGTGTGCAATTCATATCACAATGAAATAACATTTTAACTGTAGAAATAAAAAAAAGATTTGATTAATAAAAACGGTAATGAAAAATTTACCGAAAAAATTACGGTTTTAATTTTTTTCATGCGGCAATGTTTACACCATTTATGAAATGAAATTTTACGAAAATTATAGGAATTGCTAATGATCTTACGGAATTCAGGAAATATAAAGCTTTTAGAGGTATTGCTTAAAGTGGCCTTTTTAAGCCCCCTGGACACGTGCAGTTTAGCATTTGTTCAGTCACTTCGAAATGAAAAACTGGTCCCCATTCCTAACGCTTGTGGAATTCCTATCCAGTCAGCCCTCGTAAAGTGAACTTTCAAAGTTAATTTGATATCGAAGAGAATTGGAGGATGTCTATCAACCTACTTTCTGAACAGCATTATGAACAAATATTAAAGCCTCGACATCGCTAAAATCTAAAATAGATTATCTGCATTGCATTTTAAATTGCGTCTGGCCTGAAATATAATTCGTTTTAGATCAATACTGCAACTAAAAATGTCGAGCTGGCCTGCCTAAGAATAGAGCAACCCAGTTGTGTCTGCAGATGAGGATATTGTCAGATGAAAATGGTGCATTGCTTAAAATGGTTAAGCAAAAGCTAAACAACTATCTTCCCTGACTGTACCTAACCGCAAAGGTTATCGAAGACGAGCAGCACGCATGCTGTTGAAACTCACAACCACTACAAAGATGCACCAATAAAAAAAATGGTTATAAAAGTGGTGGTTGATACACGTACACGAAACTATTATCCGTTTCTGATCAATACATAAACTAAATCTGCCATGCTGATCCCGTAAGAATAGAGCAGACCAACTCCTCCTTTTATGTTGTCAGATACAATTAAGGGATTTAATGACAGACATACCTACCAACAGCAGCATGAATGTTAAATTTAAAAAAACCAACCTAGTGAGAGTTGGACTCGCGCACGAAGGGTTCCGTACCACTATCTATAAACATCACGTCTGTTGTATGGGGGGTGGGGGCCCAATTAAATATTCATTTTATTTTGTTTTTAGTATTTGTTGTTATAGCGGCAACAGAAATACATAATTTGTGAAAATTTCAACTGTCTAGCTATCGCGGTTCTTGAGATACAGCCTGGTGACAGACAGACGGACGGACAGACAGCGGGTACGGAACCCTAAAAACGGTCATGATAAATCAGACACCAAATTGCTTCGTGCAAATGCCCGTGAGAGGGGGACGGAAAAAGTTGGTAAGTTTGAAATTTAGGCCAGTTTTTTAAATTAAATCCATCTAATTTTAAAAGAAAGATGGTATTAGGTTCCTGTTAAGTTAACATGTCGGATGAAAGATCCATTAAGTTCATAATAATTTCAATGGTAGAAGCGAGGTCTATTTAAAACTAGTAGCGGCTAAATGACAGGTTGAAATGAAAGCGCTAAAAGGAAATACAGTTGAAGTCTTGGTTGCGGCAGTACAAAAATATCATCCGTTTCGGATCAATACTGTGATTTAAACTGCAACCAGGAATAGAATAACCCAGTTCTTCCTACAGATGACGTAAGAGGTAGTTAGGGCATTATATCGAGCATTAAAATAGCCTCCACGATGGCGAATAGCGATATTGAAATGTACGTCTGACCAGGGCAGTCAGGCTCAAAAACTGTTCCCAGTAGATACAGATGGACTTTCACGATTCCATCTGTAAAATAACAAGGGGTTTAGGTACTCTAAAGCACATACCACCCATAACGTGCTTCAGCCATAACATCTGACCATTGCTTTTAAAAAGAAATGAAAACATGTTTAATGTCTGGTATTTCCTCCACTTGAAATATTTTTAAATGGCAGTTAAAATATTCTTAAACCTCTTTCACATTATAACGTCCTCATTATGAAACCGTCCACTATAAACTCAACAATATGGAATAACTTGTTCTCTCAGTAAAACTTGGGAATGTTTAAACTGTCGTACAAAATATTTTACGATTCAGATTCAGTTTTAGCCTACACTGAATAATATACTAGTTAATGTTTGCGATTTTTGTCAGCAAGTCTGTTTTGGCGATGATATTTTTATTTATTTAGACTCTTAGACGGCCGTAGTGGCGGTGCTTTGCGAGGCCTGTGTCCAGCAGTGGACGGCTTTCGGTTAAAATGATGATGATTATGGGACTTTCAATTATTTTATTTTTTTGTTATTATTTATCTGTTACAAGTTTCCATATCTAATCCTATCTATGAATGCCTGCAATCATTCTGAGCAAAGTTGCTAAAAAGATGAGACGAGGTCTACTTTCACGATATAAAGCGACATGTCAGTAGATAATTTAAAAAAAGACTAAAATTGGGTCGTTATTAGCAAACAATACACGGTTCACGAAGTCTTTCAATATGTATGAAACAAATAATCGAATCGCAACAAAATACAGTGCATCCTTCAATTTGGTTGAAACAATATGTACTATTGTTACAACGATATTACCTTCCTATTTATATCGGTGCGCCGACCCCACTCAATTACCCAGTACCTAATAACTTATGCCTTAAATAAGTTAATATGTACTGTATTGCAATATCTGCAGAGGTCTTAAACACTAAATATAATAATAATATGCTAAATTAAAACTACACAAATATCGATGAAGTAGGTTTAGTTAAACATAAAGAGACAGTTAAACAAAATCATACAACAGAAATTAATTGATAAACATATCGTTTATTATATTACTTCTTATATGAATAAGTTATATTTGGCATGATTGGGCAGTGCTACATTACAAACTCGTTGACATTTATGTCTACTCTAGAGAGCGCTCAAGCTAAATCTGCGCGCGTGTTTGAACTTCAAGACTATATCCCTGCCAGCACTTGTAATCACATTCGGCATAATGATGGCGAATATTTACTTTGGAAAATACGGAACAAGCACACTCTCTTCACACTTGATATCAACGTCGAGATGGCGGCAAACGATTATTTCCGATTTTGACAGCGCCCAGACATAGTTTGCGCGGACTCTAGTGCCGACACCGCTCTTTCCTCGATTCTTTATGTTTTTTAAGAATCAGTAGTGCAAGATATTTTTTTATTCCAACAAAGCCACTTCATTTTCTGTTATTCTGGGAGGGCCAATATATATTCACCCAGTGAAGGATATATTACTAAGAAAGCAGTGAAATTATCCATTAATATACAGGGTCAAATTAAGTTAGCTAGCGAAACTCCGCAAACGTGATGGGTGCACTCCGGAATCATGATAAAATGAAAAAAAAAAAACATAATTATTTGGGGTCAACTTTCCGCTGTCGTGTCGTATAATACTTGAAGTATGTGTTTAGAAAATCAGTTTTTATCTTTTTATCATGCTCAGATATCGATACTCGTCAAGTCTGCGGGGTTTCGCTAGCTAACTTAATTTGACCCTGTTTATAACAGATAAACAAATAGTGAACACCGAAACTGCTAAGGGTCGATCTGACACCACCGTCAACCGAAAAACCGCTTTACCATTTTACCATAGTGAGAAAACGTTGTTTACACATATCAAGATGTCGTCTATGGTCGGCGGGAACAATGAGTGATGAATCTCCACATTTTTTCATTTGATGGTTGATTTGGGAAATGGTAAAATATCGGAGCTAGAACATATCTAAATCAGAGCGATATCGACGCTATACTGTCCGTGATCTTAGTTTTAAAATCACAATAATTAGGCAAGCATGGTAACGTTTAAAAGATCTATGGAAAATAGCTTGGAACTGCTTATAATAATGAGCATATATAATAGTAATCACAGTATGGAGATTCGTTGGCGTTATATTTAAAACTGGGCCGCTAATGTCCTATTTCAAAATCTCAATGACAGTGCTTATTGATCTAAACCCAGGTTCGCACGGGGCCGTTCTTCCTGCGGCATTTTTTGCGCGCACTGCCTTTTCAACGCACTGCTTAGCGCCGAGAGTTGAAAATCCAACAGTGTGTTTTTTTGACGCACTAGGATGCGCTCTGTTGGATTCTCAACGCTGGGTTCAACACCGATAATTCAAAATCTAGAGCGCGATAAAAACCCGCCGCGATATTTTGAAGTCCGTGCGAACGTCGGCTTAGGGTCGGTTAAATAGCATGCTTATACAGCGGTTCATTCAATACTGACTCCCAAAAGGGTGTATAATTCTTGATCATTTTAGTCAACCAATCCCGACAAGCGACCATGAGCGGTGTTTAAGCATCGTTCACAAGATAAATACATGAGTGCGATAAATCGCCTAGCGATTCGCGACTACGAGTCTTGCATGGACGTTACGGTCTCTCGACGGTCGAGAAACAACGGTGTCCTCGTTGAAATAACACTTGCAACAAACAAGATAAGATCTAAATTTAAAAAAAAAACATTTGAAATGGGACATTAACGCACCGATGACTATTACAATACACTGCTAGATAAAATACCTACAATACTAGAGATCAAAATATTTTACTAGTTATGATTAAAAGTACATATCGGATAAACAACCACATTCAGACATAAAATGGCAAGAAGTACATCAATGATTACATCTAGAGTACACACAGCCACGACAACCATTAAGTAGTACCTAGTAGTACATACATAATTATCCTATAATATGAGATTCAGATTTATCCCAGATATAATAGGACTGCACTAGGTAATACTAGATTTCAAAATTATCTAGTTGGAAGTCTGTAGAGACTATCAGCAAAAAAAAATTATCAATAAAGTGAAAACACAGCCATTTAACAACACAGCACAGGATCGTTTTAAATCCCGAAATGATCTTTGGAAAATATCCAAAATAACCTAGTCTTAAATAATAACAAAAGATGTAACTTCAAAGTTCAAAAACTTATTACTAAAAATAATTTAAACAAACAAAACTGCCAAATTCAATATAAAAAAATTATAAAAAAAATTATACTTATTGCAAGCTAAGCAAATATGAGGCTGGCATAAAACAAATAAAAAGCCGTTACTCAAAAAAATATTGCAATGAAAAAGCAGACTAACTTACATAATAAAAATAAATAAACGTAACATTGCACGAAAGCTTAAGAAAAAAAATATTGCAAGCAAATAATTATTAAAGCTGAAATCATAGCCACCAAAAGCTAGTAAAATTATATTTATTGCAACTCAATAACAATAAAGTTTAATAAATAAACTGACATCTGTATGGTCGAAGCGAAATTAAAATAAAATAAAATGGTTTCACTAGTATACCATCCAATCAGTGGAATAACTATATTTATCCCCCTGTACGGTAAAACCATACACTACTGACGTTTAAACATTATTACCTTACTTAAACAATTGTATACTGTAATTAATAATAATTATTTATTTATTTCTAACCACAAATTACAGAGATAGTAATTAATAGTCTACAGACACAATTTCATAATTAATTTGTGGAAGACCCGTGCCTAAACTAGGTTTTTTACAAAACCTGTATGTCAGGTCACCAGAGCCCCTAATCAAAGTTCTACATTATTTTTGTTGCAATGGAGACGATCTGGTTCGTATTGAAATAAAAATCTCACACATTATAATATTGCAATACTACTCATTAAACTTGATTTATAAAAATCGTTAAAATAAAGTAATTTATTAAGAATACATGCAAGGGAAGATGTATGTGAATGTATGTGACAGCGTGTGGGGTAAGTATGTGTCATGTGGAGTGAGTGTGTGTGTGGTTTGGGGTACTTGTATGTGCGTTGCAAAGGGAAATTTTATGTCAAGATATAGTTTTGAAAA
Source organism: Apamea epomidion (assembly GCA_947507525.1). Taxonomy (NCBI): domain Eukaryota; kingdom Metazoa; phylum Arthropoda; class Insecta; order Lepidoptera; family Noctuidae; genus Apamea; species Apamea epomidion. Next base: position 7,948,113 of record OX382234.1, read on the forward strand.
GATCTTCAATTTGTGTATAATCTAATGTAATAAGCCCGTCAGTTATGATATAATTGAACAATTAGTACACAATTAGCGGTAATCGGTCCTTTATATATTCAACCTATGGTTCGTTCATAATCAGCCTATAAGGTTCCCACTGCTGGGACACAGGCCTCCTCTCTGTGAGAGGGAGTGGGCCGTAATCCACCACGCGGGCCCAGCGCGGGTTAGATGTCACATGTCTCCGAATTTTTGGTTCTAGGACATGCCGGTTTCCTCACAATGTTTTCCTTCGCTATTTTGAGAGCAGTGGTGATGAAATAAAATATACAAAGGAAAGCCTGGGTTCGAACCTACGACATACAACTTGTAAGTCGGGACCAATGCAGCTCTCCACCAACATGGCCCGTACAATAAATTTATTTTATCTTAAAGGCAGTAGTATCATTCGACTATCTACCAACCTTCTGCATGATGAAATAAGGTAAAAATGCTTATTCGTCAATAGTGGTATGGTCTTACCGTACGGGGTGTTCGGACAAAAAACGAAGATCGTTTTTTTGAGTAGTCCGTAAAAGTAGGCCGGTTTGTTTTGTTATCCATAGCGCTTAATTTATTGAGAATAATGCAAATAAAAGTGTTATCGGTGATTTATATTATATAAATTGCACATTCAAAAAAATTGTGCACCAGTGCTCCCCAACATAAGGTTCACACAGAACCAGAACACCACAGAACACCAGTTAGAAATGAAATACTTTAACTCAAAGCAAAGTACCAATATAATGCCTTATTATATCAATAAGGGCTGATTTTTCAATCGACAGATAATTATTATTCGTGGAATAAAATTTACGTCTGACAGATTTATGGAAGAACTGTCAAAAATTCAAAATTATTCCTCCGCCCTAAGTGACATTATATTAAATTAAAACACAACCTTCGGAATTGTATTTATGATTGTGATCTTCTATTTATGCAGACAATAACTCCAAGCAGAGTGTAGTCTGTTTGCATTTATAAGCAAAAGCATCGTTATATACGTTTGAAAGCAACACTATGTGTAAATTATGTAAGAAAGCGTAACAAAAATAATCACAGGTACACATTTAGTACAACATTTGGCACAATATTAGTACAATATTTTAGTAAAATCAATAATAACCGCAACATTAAAAAAACCAACATCAAATATTTTGACGATAACTTGAAGAACTTCTTAGCCTATCTTGAACAACTTTTTGATCTACAAATTAACCTACATTTTTACTTATACACTAATCTACAAGAATCTAATGAGTACTTTAAAGTTTTAATTATCTTCGTATTAAAAGTACTGGAAACATATAAGTTAAAACCCTCAGCTACGAGATAAAAACGACTAAATAAAAAATAAGTGATTGGAAATCCCATCAAAAATAGAATCACTTGATTTATTAGAAAACGGTATTAAAAAAATATTTATTCAACTTTCATAACTAGTCAGTTTCAAAAAGGAATCACTTTGGGAGTTTACCCTTCTTAGCATAATATACTTGAACCTCCTTCCTAATAAACGTATATCAGGTGAATAGTTACACGCCGATTTATCTCTTTTAGTCGTCAGTAATTTGACTTTCGAAATAAGAAGACAAAGCGTTGTGTAACTATACAGACGCTATTCAACGTTTATTAGTAAGGAGGTAAATAAATAAGAAAATAACCCATGGATAAAAACGCCTACATAAAAGTTTGGAGCATTTGTTCAAATCATAAAAATATCTACTACTTAAAGGGAAAAAAGTAACCTTTGGTTTAATTAAACCAATCAACTCTAATCAAGAATTAAGAGAGATCTGCTAGTCCTAACGTAACTTAAATAGTCGATCACTTTTTACCGTACCCTGATAAAGTAAATTGAAGTAGTTTTCCCAGCATATTCAATTCCTATTTAATTGATTAAAGACGAATTTTAAGCGTTTATAACCTAACTAAATATTCTGAAAACAAAGCTTTGACTTTGATGTGAAATTTAATTTAATTTTACCATTTTTAAACACTTTGACCAAAAACAGTCAAACTACTGAATACGATAAAAAGTCAAAGTATTCATACAATCTACACCTGAAAAACAAACCCCTCCTTTCAGTCGAGTAAAACCAAGTACAAAGAGAAATTGATCTTGATTAATCCAAGTGTAAACAAGCCTAACTCTCAAAAAATTATAAATTGAGATAATAGTTCTTAACAATAGGTAATAAAGTCGAAGTATATCACTACAAATAATACTGAGTCCGCACAATCCCAATTTGTACTTCTGACAAGTAATTACACAACCTTTAGTACTTCTTAATTCACACAATACCTACCTACTAAAATAACTTTCAGGTGACATAAAGAGGTAGAGAAATGAAATATTCTTATAGTTTTTAATAACCTGCTAACAAAATAATCAGACACAATAATTGTAAATATTTAGGGAATATTACTTTATAGTTTGTTAATATTATGTTTTTCGTATTTTGGCATATTTTATACACTTTAAGCAAGGTCACATTATGATTAGATATCGATGCACGCACATATGTGGAGTTTCGCCAGCTAATTTAATGTGATCTTATTTACTCAGGCCTCATGAACAACTTCACTAAGCTTCTCAGTTTGAATTTTATTTAACGCTTTAGGCACAAGACACACAAGCCGGCATCGGCATTATTTAGGCCAGTATCCTGAATGGAAGCCATTGATACAACAGAGTTCATCTATCAGGATGGAGTTCCAGAAACATTATGAAGAAGTATGTTGTTGAAAAACCATAGTTTTAAGTGAATTTTATCCAACACTTTCTAATTATTTACTTTTTTAAATTATACTTGATTGCTGTTCTTTTACTGATACCAGCTTGGTATGTACTGGCCCTTAGGCCTCACAGTTAGCGAGCGTGCAGTCAGAAAACGCATTACAGAACATGCACATTTATTTTTGCACTATGTCTACTGCTACATATTTATATTGATACTATGTAAATGTAAACATCAATTCATCGATTAAACCACTTGATAAATTTTAAGGAGATTAATTTTAGTAATTATATGAGATCAACTAATGGTCAACTACTATGGAATGAAACCTGGAATTTATTTCTTATTCTTTTGGGAGTTTTCAGCGTTTGACGCTAGCAAAGCCGACAGAGTAGCGTGGGTAGCACTCAATGTACCAGAAGTAGGACTTACTATGTTAGCAGATGAATGCCCCACATTATTATTGCTCAGCAAACCACCGCTGGTTCCTGAACTAACGATAGTAACGTTCGGAGGTGGTGTAACACCATTCGCAAATCCAGTTGACAACACTTTCTGAGTATTATGCATCATAAACGACTTGGCGGCGCCCGCGCTGCCTAAAGTAAGAACTTTCTTTAACATAACAGAGGAATTACATGCATTGTCGATCATATCTTTGGTTGTAGAAATACTGTCGAAGTCTGTAGAACTCGCTGTGACGACTGTACTTATCTTTGGCGTGGACGTGTGTAGTATCGGGCGGACCGCTGTAACGTTGAAGGTGGCGCTCGAAGCAGGAGTCAGGTTGTTGCGATTGATGATGTTCCGTGAAACGATGGCGTTGTGGAGAATGTTCCCGGTGGGGAACGACTTGGAACTGACATTGACATACTGTGGGGTGCCAATGATGGTCGCGTTCGAGGTACGTGTACCGAAACCGATGATTGTACTGCCCGCACCTTGAGACATGACTGTGCTGAATGTACCTTTGGTGTTGATTGGTATTCTGCAAAGAAAATAAAACGTTATAGCGTACAAGTCATAACTGGCAGTTACTAAAGCTTCATACTGACGAGCGAATGCTTAGTGCAGCTATACTCAACCTGCGACCCGCCGGGCCTTTGTGATTGGCTCATCTGGAATTGCGAGATAGAATATATGGAATTTTGAAGCATTGTTGCAAAAATATAACAGCGTCCAAAGAAGTGCCCAGATCCTATTAACATTCTTTGGGTCATATGTGTGCTAATCATCTTTTTCGAAAACGAAATACACAAAGAATGTGTACAGAAACAAACTTACAGGGTCTCATCTGGATGATGTAATAAGGTTAGCATGCAGCAACAAACCAGATCTTGACAAAGTTTTGAAAAAGAATTCACAGTATCAAAATCTCACGAAACATATTTGTTGAAACCTTCTTAAAACTTTCTTAGCTGTAAAGATCAGCAGGACTAGGGCGTAGTTTCTGTAACCAGATTTGCACGCAGGAATTCCAAGTTAATCTACCTAACTAAAGGCTGAAGGATAACACTTTTCTGTATAAACGCCTAACATAAACATAACGCAATCAAACACTCACCCACGAATAACCTGAGAAGTAGTCCCAGGAATGTTCTGTATGGTGACGGTGGCTTGCGGCAGATGATGTACGGTCCTCTGCCCAGTAGGCGGGATGTTGGAACTTGTGTAGTAATGCACAGTACTCCCAGTTATGCGGGGAGGCGCGGCGATGTGGGCTACCGGCACACGGTGCACTATACCGCTTGTGGTTGACGCCACTGTGATGCATTTTGTTTGATTCACTGCGAACTGGAAAGAGAAAATTACACTTTCCATATGCATTGAACCACAAAAATTATTCAGTGCACAATGAGTTCTAAAACTTGCTGTTTGTTTAGTATCTAATATATCATGTTAATATAATAATAAGCAAAGAATAATAACTATAGTCTGTGCCAAAAGTATCCGATAAAAATGTAAACGGATCACAAAACATATGGCTGCCAATTTGTAGTGCCACTAACAAATTGAGTGTGTTGATTATTTGAATACTTCTACTACTATCCCGAAATTCTAATTTTAAATGACCTTGAAGATGTTTTTACATTTGACATTTGAGTTTTATTTTATAACCTCAATTTTCGACGACGATTTTTCAATTACAATGTAATAATCTTATTCAAACATTTGTTAGAAAAAGTGGTGAGATATAAAGTTGAAACCTAAATATAGATTAATATGTTACACTGTACCGTAGTGAATGATTTCTTAAGAATTTAACTAAACAGGGTTTGTTTACACTTTCATCAGATAGTTTTGGAACAGGTAATAATGCAAGAAGCATGCTATGCAATGCTAAGCATTATATATTTTGGCTTTTGTGTTAACTAAGGCAACAACTTACATTGCTAGTGTTCAAGGTAGTTCCCAAATCAAATTCGTCACCAACCAATGTTATAGTATCAGGATTAGCTCCAGTCAGCTTCTCTATTGCCTTCCTCGCGTCAGCATCACTCTCAATGTTCCCCAAGTTACTGCTCAAAAACTCGATGTCCGATTCTAACAAGCCATCCACCAAATGATTTTGTCCATCCTCAGGGTCTTTGCAGAGGGAGAAGTCGTCATTCTCCAACTTTATATCTTCTACTTTCATCCCATCAACATCAAGGTCATCCATGTTCTCAACTTTAATACTAATGAGATCATCTTCATCTTTCATTTCCTCCATTTTAATTTCGTCCAAATCTTCAACTTTTATTCCTCCAACTTTCATGTCATCCATATCCTCGACTTTGATATCAGCAAAATCAGTATCCTCCTTCATCATTGGAACATCTGAGAAGTCTCTGCTATTTTCGCCATTACCAATATACTGGCTGGCATCGAAACTGTTACTGTCAAAATTATCATGATTTGGTTCAACTTTGATGTCTTCTATTTTGTATTTGTCCTCTTCTTGTATATTGCTTGTGCAAGGTTGGGGGCTGTTAGCGTTGCTTATGTCGCCGCTTAGGGCTCGTTTAAGAACATACGCCTTTATTTTCCTCAGCATAAACAGAGGAACTTTGAAGCCTGTTAGTTCTCCCAGCATGGGGAGTGAGTTGTGTTTGTATGCATCGCTGTTGGCAAGTTCTTCAATGTCTTCTAAAACCTGGAAATACAAAAATATCAAATTAAATGAGAGCTAATTTTTTTAGGGATTAGCTCATCAGTCAAGAAAAGAAGACAATTACCATGATATACGTTTTCCCGCCCACAGCATTCACCAAGTTATGGCTGGCAATCCATTCTTTATCTGATGAGTCAGCTGGATATCTGAGTAGACCAGCATGTCTGGTATACAGCCGGCCACGAGAGTGACCTAACCCTAGCAACTGAAAGAAGATATTTTTTATCTGTTAAGTACTCTACTATTAAGCTGCTAAAAATACATAAAATTCTCTACTGTATTGAAATGTTTAAGGATCTAATAAAAAAGGTGATTTCAAAGACCTATCTCATAGCAAGCTATGTGACGACTAGGAATTGATTTAAGTTAAGTTCATGCTAATTGTAAAATTCAATTTGTTTTTGTAACTATAAATAACTAGTGTATTTATGACTGTAGCTATTTACAACCATTCGATACGCTTCCGTACCGAATCAAACATCAAACAATGCTATCGAAAGACTCCTCTAAGCGCTGTTTCCAAAACCGAAACCAGAAAATTTTGACAGTTAATCCAAATAGACGACCACTATTCTCCGAAGGCTATTTGCGGTCGGGGACTAGGCAAATCAGGTAACCGAAAATGTATAATTTTCGACTCGGAAGCCTGTCGAATGGTTGTGAATAGCTATGCTTGGTGTCAAAGTCAAAAATAAAAAAATAGGTGTAAGTGATACTCACTTTATGAGCATGAGACCCCATAATAAACAGTGTCTCTTGGGTCAATCTTGCAGGGTTCCACTTATCAGGGTCCCTGATGGCAGGGGAAGGTAACGGTGATGAAGATGCACTGTCTGTGCTATCCTCCTGCTTGATCTTCTTCCGTTTTATAGTCATGTCAATGTCGTTTTCGGAATCCTTTCTTTTTGGGCATGGGCTCTGCAACTGTTGTCAAGTATTTCATGTAATTGACCAAGGATCATTATTGAACATGTTTTGAACATTTAATATTTACTAGCTGCGCCCCGGGGTTTCACCCGCGTAAGTTTCGATCCCGTGGGATGATTGGGATAAAAAGTATCCTATATGGTAATCCAGGGTGTCAGCCACGTCCATACCAAATTTTATCAAAATTGGTCCAGCTGTTTGAGCGTGAAGAAGTAACAAACAAACAAACAAACAAACATACATACAAACACACACTCGCTCACAAGCTTTCGCCTTTATAATATTAGTGTGAAACAATAGTAGTATTCTGCTGGTACACATGCAAATACATGTAAGAAACTAGGAAGTATTATAGTAGTTGTCTTTAAGTACTTAAACAAGTACAAGGGACTTACTAAAGTAGTTGCTACTTGAGTGATCTTGTGTACAAAGAGCTTAGCTTAAGTGAATCTTAAACACGTCATAGTCATAATAAGTAGATTCAATTCCATTCTCAAGAAACGGGCTAGTAAAATATATATACAAAACTCAACACAGTCTAGGGAACAAGGGTATTCATAGTAATTTAATTTAATTACATTTTATGTAAAACACAAATAGCGGACGCTGGCCACACAACTACTGGACTGAAGTGGAACTGGGCTGGCCACATCTGTCGCATGACGGAGCAGTAATGCGCAAAAAACACCTCTCCGTGGATCCCAATTAGCAGGAAACTACTACGCAGCAGACCCAGAAAGAGATGACGGGATAAGCTGGACTCTTTAAAGGATTAAACGGAGGCCTTTGCCCTGCAGTGGGACAACACAGGCTTATAATAATAATGTAACGTAATCTTTTATATCAATAGAAGCGTAATTTAACACAGAATTTTCTTTTGTTTGATTCAATAAAAGGGGTATTAATTCAAAAATCAAAATTTATTATGAATAAAATTTTCAATGACAGATTGTAGGCAGATTTCTTGGGTGTATATTCTTCCGTCAACAAAAACCGTTTCTATGGAGGTCATGCTACGTGCTGAGTATCAGATCGTCTGTTCTCACTCAATAACTAATAAGCGATTATGGGCAGTAATCTCTAAGGTTATTAACGTTTCACAACACCATACGCTGAATAATTGAAGTTTTACATCCTTTTTCCATAATCCTTTTACTTTTAAAATTTTTTGTGGCCAGTACTTCTTCTAAAGGGTTTTCTTAAATAAGTAGATTAGCATGTTCCCTAGACTTTGTTGAATGATGTACTTTTAGAATTCATTAGTTAACTTACAGTAGGTGGTTTGACAAGTTTAGAGTCAATACTGTTACTGGATTCTGAATCACTGGTCTCATATGGTGACTGTGCTGGCCGAGGCGGTGTGGTGTACAGTAAACGAGTGGCATCCAACATAGCTCGGCATACTGCTCTCACCTATGACACATACCATTCATATTATACAATTACACAGTTTACAATAATAAAAAGCTGAGGTTTGATTGTATATTTGTTTGTCAGTAGGAACACTAACTGAAAACGAAGTAATAGTACGGGCAGGCGATGCCACAGGTTCTGGGTAACAAGAAATTTCACGCAGACGAAGTTGCGGGCAAAAGCTAGTTCTAGAATAAAACGATAAGAAAAAGATGATAAATTATGTAAATGCGTAACTTTATGATACCTACTTCTATTGTTTATAGTTTTGATAATATGAATGCGTATGTACACAAACTATTTTGTTGCTCAAAATAACATACAGATAAAAATAATTTTTGTTGACGGTTTAAAAAATAATAAAAATACCTGATCTTCGCTAACAGATTCATCTCCCAAATTCAGTCTTATGTTGTTGACAGCGGGTACAAAGAATTTCTGGAACATAATACAACTTATTTTAATAACAATTTCATACATTTGGACAGATTTGTTTATGAAATGAAGTGATAAAACAATCGTTAAAAATAAATCAAGTGTTTATGTGTTAACTTATAAGATAAAGAATATTTCGTTACTTGTGCATTTGGTAAATATTTTCAGTAGGTACTTGTCAATAAGGAAAATGTCATAGGGAAAGTTTTGAGTATGAATGTCGATGGCTATAAGAGTTGGGGAAGACCAAAGATACAATGGATGGACTGTGTGAATGATGATGATATGCTAAAAAAGAGGGTGATTACAGAGATGACGACTAGTAGAAAAGTGTGGAGAAGGAAAACATGTTCAGCAAACCCCAATTTGACGGCACGGTTGGCGCAGTGGTTAAGCGATTGACTGCTGCGCTGCGTGTTGCGGGATTCCCACACGGAACAAATATTTGTATGACATACAAGTAGTTGTTCCGGGTCTGGCTGTTTGTGTATGTGAGTTTAAATGTTTGTAAACGCACCCACGATACAGGAGTAATTCCTAGTAGGGCAACGTTTAAAAAAAAAAAAAAGGGATCAGGGCAGGAGCACGAGAGTGATGATGGTCAAGGTTGCCTAGAAGAGATTTCATAAAGCGATAAGGCCACCCATTGTATGTTTTATTAAGTGATTGTTATGTATTCTGGTGTACAATAAAGCATATATAAATAAATCAACAAAATACCTCCTGTAGACCATTATATGTACAGTCACGAGCACCAATATTTCATCACTTGACAACTTCCAATTGCGATTTTTTCATGAAATAACGAATGCAACATTGAAATACGACACATTACATAAACATATGGGTTCAACAATGCTATGTTAGTAACAACATAAAGTTTCATTCAAAAATAAAGGAGTAAATCGCTTTTGAATAAGCCCGAGTGTATACATACTCTTGCTCATGACTGTACAAAACATACTTCCAAATATTTCTTGATCACTTGATCTATTTCCCTTGTGACTGCTGACTGAATAGTTTGCCGTAACATGTCCAATGACTTGTTGGCACTTGCCCTGAACTCTGCAATAGGTCTTGAATGCGGCTGCACTGGTCCAGGTAAACTGAACCTTCTGTGCATGGCCGCCAATGTGTTAATGGCAATCTGACGAGTAACTGGCTGCTTCTGAAATTATCAGGGCCATCAGATATAAAATTGAGTAAAACAAATGAGACAGTTAAATAAGTTTAATATTTTATTCGAACAACTAAAGCGGGACATCTAAGTTTTCTTCACAAAAGTGTAGATGTGCCCAAACTTGGCCTAGCTTTCAGAACAAATTAAAACAAAAATATGCTCAAGATTTCTTACTAGACTTGATTAGACAGAATATATTTTTTTTTTTTTTTTGTATTTGATTTTTCATTAAATTTATAATAATAGTTTATCTAACCTAACCATTGATTCATGAAAACAGATTTATTCCGTTTATATTTATTTACAAAACAGGTCTTCTGGCACGCGAATTCATTAATTACTCACTGAAATTTTCATGGTCACTCTACAAAGCTATAGATATTATAACTTACCGCTTGCATATTTTTGGGAGTGTTAGAACGAGCATTCAAGGATTTGGTCGGCGCCTGGAAGCCCCACGTACCACTAGAGCTCTCAGTAACTGGATTCTGATGCGAAGTATCTATGTTATTCCAATTCTTTTGCACGACCATGTCGAATTCCTGTCATAGACTGTTTTGTTTGACTTTCATACCCGAACACCCGAGGGATCATTCACGATTCTGTTGATGTTAAAGAATGACTCGAGATAACACAACAATATTGCACAATTATATTTCTGTACTTTCTGGGAATTCTAGATGTTAAATTTTTATTAACAAACAGCAAACAGAAAAAGCTTCGAAAGCTGCCTAACAAAGGATGGGGGAGGGTGGAGTGCGGGGTATACTAGTGTTGCCAAATTTGAAAAATATACACTTTATATGCAAACAGTATGAAAATATAGCTGTACGGTACACTGGCGATGTAAGAGTAAAACTACCTTTATAAAAAGACTAAGTAGGTAAAACACGCTGTATTTATTAATTCAATGGGTAGTTAAAACCATGAAACAATTTATACTTTGTTATCTATGCCAAGTTAGGATTAAGACGGGCCGACCAGTGCACAGACTATAAAACTAAACAGGGGGCTTACCACCAGCTCTTTTATGTTGAACTGCACTGCTTTTTTGTTCTATGACTAAGTACAGTACGCCTGACGGGCGTAATTAGGCGTCTGTAATGCTCAGCAAGTGAATGATCAGGAAATTCAGAACCACCTTGGCTCAGTTGGCTCCAATCATACCTCCAACCAATCACCGTTCGTCAATCGCCCGCTGTTGTATTGATCTCAATCATTTAGTACCGATAAAGAACCGCTATGATGTGACATGTACATATAAGGAATAGCATGCACTAATGCAACTCTGAACGTGTGGTTCAGCACCCCAATTGCGTTACAGTGTCTATCACATTCCGAAGGAAATTCTTAAGAAGCAAGACACTAATGTCTTGACTCTTAAGAATTTTTTTACCTGTTTCAAAAATTCGTCTGCTCTAGAACATAACGAAATGAATAATAATGAATTATCACAATTAATGATTTTGGGATTGTGAGGGCTCACTAAAGTTTCACCAAAACTCCATTGACAAATTTTCATTTTAAAACCAACGTTTCGTATACTATTTATTTCGACAACAACTTATTCCGCAAATGTTTTATTTTATAAACGCTCGTTTTACAAACATTTATTTGGCAAACAATTCTTTTAACAAATGCATCAGATGATATTTATTCATTTATACATTTTTCATTTCTCATTTAGATTCATTAGGATAAATCACGTTTCTACTAAATATCGACGGAGACCCGCTGCGCGGGTCTCCTATTTCTGTCTGCAGGGTTTAAAGGAACCTAACCAGCCGAACCTCGAGGTGCCCCTGACGTCGACCGTCTAGGGATAAGATTTCTGTCAGCAGGTCGACGGAGCCCCGCTGCGCGGGGCTCCTATTTCTGTCTGCAGGGTTTAAAGACACCTAACCAACCGAACCTCGGGTTGCCCCTGACGTCGACCGTCTAGGGTTAGGGTTTCCGTCAGCAGCTCGACGGAGCCCCCGCTGCGCGGGGCTCCTATTTTTGTCTGCAGGGTTTAAAGGAACCTAATCAACCGAACCTCGGGGTGCCCCTGACGTCGACCGTCCAGGGTTAGGGTTTCTGTCAGCATCGGTGTTTTTGTGTAATGTCTTTATTCCAAACGTTGTATAAGAAATTAAATGAAAAAAATAATGAATTGTTTGTAAAATAATACGTTATTAAATAAAAGTTTATCGGATAATTATTTTGCTAAGTGAAATATTTGGTAAACTTGTTGTAAAATGATGAATGACAAATAATGTTTTTGCCAATCGTTGCTTGTCAAGTAAAAATTTTTGAATTAATGTTTGGTGAACTGACTGGTCACCGGATTGTGAGTATTTCAGTTTCTGAACTTCCGAATCATTCCCTTTCTGAGCAAGGGTTGCCCACCATAGTAATGGCAACACCAAATTGCACCAAGTTTTTTGGGTTCCGTAGCTAAATGATACAAAAATGAAACCCTTATAATTTCGTCATATACTCATGTCCGTCTGTCAATCCGTCCGTTCGGAAGTCAAACAGCCATTTTACTCAGTCACTATTGTATCGAAGGCATCTAGAAAGAGGGTAAAAATTGCTTTTACCCTCTGTAGTGAAAATAAGAAAAAAAAAAATTGCGGTGGCAATATACACGACCGTCACCGAGGGATGAAAATAAAATCAAAAAGTTTTCGATGAGGTTTCTAAGTGACTTTTCTATTTAAGAGGGATGCACTAAGGTAGTCCACGAAACTCAAATTTACTTACGTTTTTTTGCAATTTGCAGGTCAGATAAACAGGTTGTATGTTGATTAAATTATGATTCGCGACCGTAACAAATATGGTTTTACATAATTATACTCATTAGATCAGCAATGCCACTCCTTAAGTTAGAATTGGCCTCAAATGTCATGATTTCATGAAATAGTCATTCAATACGGTAATGTGAACTTAAACAGATGTATTCATAATTTTATTTTTTTTAATTCTATAAAAAAAAATAAGGCCGTGAATCATATTTAGATCAACAGACAACAATACAACATGATACTGACCAGTAAATTGCAAAAAACGAAAGAAAATTTGAATTTCATGGACTACCCTGACGTTTTCACCTTAAGTTAATAGTTTGTGAGTTATGGGATGTGTAAAATTTATTTATTTATTTATGTCGTTTATTTATTTAGTCGTCTTATTTTAATACATTTTTAAATATTAGAATGATTAAATAAAAAAATTTAAAAAAACATTAAAAAATATAAAAAAATAGTGATCCACCGGTGTCGGGAGCAGGGTCCAAGCTACCGGTGGTTAGGGCTCCAGAGATAGAAACCTCCTCACAATGCGAGCCGTATCGAGGAGTACTGCCTTCTGAATCAGGCCCTTGATCCAACCGCCTAACGAGAGCCTCGATAGATGTTGATCGAGGCTGTCGGCCATCAGGCCATTGGCCGATACGACAATCGGCACAATGACACAACTGTCATTGTGCTCAACAACCTCGCGTGCTAAGTCAAGATATTTGATTTGTTTATCTTTCTCAGCTTTCACGAGGTTCCCGTCATGTGGAATGGTAACATCAACAATCATTGCGCGGCGCACTAATCGATCTATCACCACTATATCAGGTTTGTTGGCGACAACAGTCCTGTCAGTGATGATAGACCGATCCCAGTACAACGTGACATGGTCATTTTCGAGAACTGGGTCGGGCACATACTTGTAATACGGTACCTCAGAGTCGACAAGTTTATATTTCAAAGCAAGTTGCTGGTGAATAATCCTGGCTACTTGGTTATGCCTGTGCAAGTACTCGCTGTTAGCCAGACGAGAACAACCAGAGATAATATGTCTGATGGACTCACCCGGACGGTGGCATGCCCGACACACGTCAGCCGTCCCGTCCTTCATAATATGTCTCCGGTAGTTATTCGTCAAGATAACTTCGTTCTTTATTTATTATTATTATGCATATTATTATGGCACTCCAACGATTAATTCACATAAACATTAACAGAGAGCTTAGTCTTATTATATAAAGTACTACAGTGAACTTATCAATTAAAGGTGTGCACAGCACTTACATAGTTTGCCTAAAATCACAATGCATGTGTAATTTTTTAATTCATCCTAACTGCGGAACCCTTCGTGTGCGTGGTCCGACACGCACTTGGCCGGTTTTTTCTTTGACATGACACCATAGCTTTTGAGTTTTCATTACTTTCACTTTTTTATTTCGTTCGTTAACTTCTAAGTGAAGTTAGCTAGGAAAAAAATAATTTTGATTTCAAACCTCAAGTGGTTTAGAGTCGCGTAACTTTATAGACAAAATAATATTAATTTTTAATTCCCACGTATTGTAACTAAGTTTTATTTTTCATCGGAACCAATCGAAAATACACACTGAAGACTGAAGATTCCGGTTACGGAAATCGAGCGCATTTCAGTGCATTTCCATCTGCTTTCTCTTTCCCTTACGTCTGAGTCTGTTGTTGAGTTGACGTGCGTCGATACTCAAATAATAGTGCCAAAGCAAAACTTTTAAGGTAAGTGAATAATTCAGTAGAAGAATCTCTCGTCCGTTGTACATTCGTTGAATGTTATTCATTCAAATAATTACAAACATCTACGTATGACAAGTTCGTAACTGATATCATTTACTTACGAGTCTTACGACTCTGCCGCTGCTTGCTTGCTTGCTTGTGCAGTCCGGTTTGTGAAGTGGGTGAAGTACGACGTGAGCAGTTAACAAAACAGTTCATCATTTTACGAAATATTAATTGGTAAGATAACACGCCCACAGGTTTATCATATCGTTTGCTTGTTAAAACCTATTTTTAGGTTTTGAAATCGTTACTAGTATTTTCTGTATTGTGTAGTTTTTTAAAAGCCTTCCACTTAAGCCTTTCGGACTTTGTACTTTGCCACGAACTTGTTTTCGTGTTCTGGAAAAGTCTTTATTTTGTCACAAAAACCCAAATATTGATACTATTCTATGGGGAAATATTATTCCATGTCTCTGTACAGGTTAGGTATGTATTTATAGAACAAATCTTTATTTTCCTGCAAGCTAGTAATTATCTGTTGCTACTAACATAGCAGACATTTAAATTTGACTTGTTGCATACTGAGTATCTGAATAGATTTTTAATTATTTAGCCTACCTGCCATAATTTTTAAATGGAAAATGAATACCCTGTCAGTAGTATAAATACTTACCTATTTCTATAATGGAGATTACTTGTTCAAGCATTACTTTACAGAAATCAGCTTTCACTGAGAAATTGTGTCATACAGAGTCTTAACAAGCTATTAGATAATGAGCCAGAACCAACACTTTTTAAGTAGGTAGGTAATCAGTAATCACCAAAGCATAATGTATTTTTGGTTACTTCCAGTGCCTACTGTTTTATAAAAAGTTGCAAATCATTGCTTATCTTTCACACATATTATCTCAATATTTATCAGACTAGTCATCCTTCAATTTGTTAATGGCTATGGCCCCTGGAAACCTATTCTGTGGGAAATAATTATCATAGGCATTTCAATATTTTTTTATCTGCAAGCCCATATTGCTGTTAGACCATGTTCTATGTTAAAGGGTTTGGTTTCTGCACTTAGTCCTTCGGATGGGCCATTGTATGTGGGCTGTTAGACCATTATGGTGGCTATCAAACTATCAGTCATAACTAAGACAACCCTCTGACCAATACTTTTATATTTATAGATATTATAATATGAATAAACAAACAACTGAGACCAAATGAGTTGTGTTTTGAATGAAGATCTCGACTAATTGAGCATGGAGAAAAAAAGCCATTCAGGATCTGTGATCGTAAATAAGAGAACTGAGTTGCCAACCATACCAGTATTTCTTGTTTTTATTTTTATGGCCTATGGCCTTGTTGTTAGAAGTTAGTTTAATGACCACAGATAAATCTTTGTTGACATTTTTTTCTGTTATCTTAATTTATTTTTAGCTAGAACTCTATTTAATCAGTAGTAAAGTCTGTAACAAAAGTTGTTTTTAAATCCAGATGGTGTAACTATTTTAATCAACTTCTATTGCTGACCGCACCTACCACTTATTCTTTTACGATCTGTTATTTGTGACATCACAAGAACATCAATGAATTCACTATTATCTGGACTCATAAATCATTTTGTTAGTAAGTAGTAGTATTCATGGGATGGCCAATAGGAGTCAATTGTCAATCAATGTATTATATCAGCCTTGTACACATGTATGCAGATAAAATTCATTACACAATAGTGCAATAACTGTTCAAAATATGTAGTATTCACATCCTATCAAAAACATGTTATTGTTTATGGTCATTTTATTATCAGTCACATTACTTATAACAATTGCATCTATGTTTGGTTAATATATTATTAAACTGAGATCTTTCCGCTATGAATATTAAATAATGATTAGTCAATTACTATAGTAGTAATTTATAGATTTATCTCAAAAATATAAATGGCACAACTTGCGATTGTGTTATAGAAATCTAATAAAAATAGTTAATTTCTACAATATACAGCAATGTATCAGAAAGGTGTGGTATAAACCATCAAACTGAACAACTTTCTCATGGGACTAATGACTAATTGTGACAAAATAATCACCCGTCCCATACATTTGGGTTGAGAAGGTATAGAAGTTTTGTATGGGATGGTTGACATTTTTTTCGCAATTACGATGTTGGTCCCATAAAGAAATTTGTTTTGATGGTCTGCACCACCCTTAAATTTGACCACACCCTCAAACTTGACCACACCTGATACATGCTAGCTAGTTTCAAAACAACTTGTTTGCCGGGTGTGTAATAGTGGCCTGCGTAATGTATTCTTTGAACTTTAATAATTAAGAGTACATAGTCTACGAATTTTGTTTATTTTAACACGAATTGCGCTCACCAAGGTCAATACACCAATACGTGGTAATTGTAATGTTTACATAATGTATACTGATAAAGGAGACAAATCTTGGTAGTTAATTTACTGTCTATTCTGTAATATTTTATTTTATGTACCTCTCTATTTAAAGAAATTGTTTGACTGTTCCACCTCAGCTCTTCAGTTTGATTTGGTTTCAACAGCAAGTTAGGTAGATCAAGTAGTTAGATTTCAGAGGTGCAATTTTCGTAATTTTAAGAATGTTCAGTCTGATCTCAGTCTCAATTTGTTAAAAATACCTCTAATTTACCTAAATTTTGGACAGGTTCTTGACATGTCGTTGAGATGAGATTGCGACTAGATTTTGAACGTTTTTAATTACGGGAATTTGCCTTCATTGGCCGTAAATTTTTGTCCAAGATACATATTTTAGCAAACGTATTTTTGATTTCAGATTCCCACAATGTCGAAAATCAAGGCTGGACCCGTTGTTGATGTCCTCGGTGATGAGATGACCAGGATTATTTGGGATCTGATAAAGGAAAAGCTCATATTGCCCTTCTTGGACATCGAGCTGCACGTCTATGATTTGGGTATGGAAAATCGTGATAAGACTGATGACCAAGTAACCATTGACTGTGCTGAAGCAATCAAGAAATACAATGTCGGCATCAAATGCGCGACCATCACCCCTGATGAGAATAGAGTAGAAGAATTCAAGCTGAAGAAAATGTGGAAGAGTCCCAATGGAACAATCCGTAACATTCTTGGCGGTACAGTCTTCAGGGAAGCTATTATTTGCAAAAATATTCCGCGTCTGGTGACTGGCTGGGAAAAACCTATTATTATTGGCCGTCATGCACACGCTGATCAATACAAAGCTACTGACTTTGTTGTACCTGGTGCTGGAAGCCTAGAGCTCATTTGGACGCCACCCAAGGGAGAGCCTATCAGACACGTTGTTAATGATTTCAAGGGTGCTGGTGTCGCCCTGGGCATGTTCAACACTGATGCCTCCATCATTGACTTTGCTCACTCTTCATTTAAATTTGCACTTGGGAGGAAGTATCCTCTTTACCTGAGCACCAAAAACACTATTCTTAAGAAGTATGATGGTCGCTTCAAAGACATCTTCCAGGAAATTTATGAAAAGGACTACAAATCACAGTTCGAAGCCGCTGGTATTTGGTATGAGCACAGGTTGATCGACGATATGGTTGCTTACTCGATGAAATCCGAGGGTGGATTCGTGTGGGCCTGCAAGAACTACGACGGTGATGTGCAGTCGGATTCTGTTGCCCAAGGATACGGTTCTTTGGGTCTAATGACATCTGTTCTGATTTGTCCTGATGGAAAGACTGTAGAAGCGGAAGCTGCTCACGGTACAGTAACTAGGCATTTCAGATTCTATCAACAAGGAAAGGAGACATCCACCAATCCGATTGCGTCAATCTTTGCATGGACCAGAGGTCTCCTGCACCGCGCTCATTTGGATAACAACGCTGAACTTAAGAACTTTGCCGAAACTTTGGAGAAGGTTTGCATCGACACAATCGAATCTGGAATTATGACTAAGGACCTTGCTATTTGTATTAAGGGTATGAACAATACAAAGAGGTCAGACTACTACGAAACTTTCGAGTTTATGGATAAACTTGCTGAAAATCTTAAGAAACGTTTGGGCAAATGACTACCTACACAAAGGATGTTGTGTAGCCTGTGATTTTTTTTACCAATCGATGTTTACGTATGAATTTTTATCATGTCACAAAGGGAATGAGGGTATTTTATTTAAACCTTATTTATATCAATTATTATAATTTATTACTGTAATAAATGTAACTTTTAAATTATAACAAAAATTTTCTTACTTTTATTTTGGATTTCACCTTTTCTAGTCAGGGTCCCGATTGTAATTGTAAATCAGAAACAACAACAATGAGAATAATTGTATTGTTCAGTATCTAGTACCATTTACATTGTATGGTTAATAAGCATTTGAAAGAGACCCATAAGAAAGTCTTCAACTCTATACTTATTGCATTGCACCGTAGGTAATTAAAAATATGAGGTTTGCTCTGCTGCCGATCGATTATAAGCGATCGACAGCGACAGCAGTGCAGTGTCTTGCTTTTCTGGTCCCAGTTGCTTATAAAACTCCGTGCTTAAGTTAGTAGTCCGTAGCGTACCTATATGCACCTTTTCTAAAAATCCAGAGCCTTACTATTGTTTTGATTGTAAAACCATGCCTTTACCCCACAACTGCCCTTGCCAATCAAATTCAATAAATTAAACAGTTTTACCAATCCCAATCAGGCTTATATTGCGGGCGTGGGACAATTCCCACACTTACTTTTCACCCAGCATGTCTTCAGGCAACTCATACAGGCCTTTAGACTAGTCTAGTGTTTCCACGCTACTTCCTCTTTTTATTGGTATTGACATAGTGGCACAATGACCCTGCTAATTAGATATGCTGAATTTTTATTTTGAACCTGGCTTGCTGCAATCACCTTGGGGGTAATTGCGTAACACTATCTGTAGGAATGCCTTTCATTTTGACAGTTCAATAACATTCATTGCGTTATTTTACGTTCAGCAGACAAATTTTTCGAACATTATGAAGCATTAGATTAGCAATATCCTTCAAAATGATTCAGATTGTGAAAGTGTGTTATCGTACTAGTCCAAACATTTCTTTTTCAAGCTATGCTCCACCTTTACCTACCTATTCATTTAGCCTTTAGATACTTATTTTATCTTCTAATGTGCCGATTAAGCATCACATGAAGGGAAATGTAAATCAGATAGGTATAATTATCTTAGATATCTTGAGAATAACAACAGGCAATTGAGGCAATGGTTCAATGAATAGAAATATATTATCACTATCCAAGGTCTTGACCATTGACAACTCGTATACTAGCGCCATGCCGTATGCGGAAACTATGACTGCGTCTATTTTAGTTCTTCGAATATCTCACAGATGGCAGATAACGCATGTTAATATTTTACATGTTTCGGGCGTACTTGTTTTGTAGTTTATTGTACCTACTTCCTATGTAATTTTCATATTAACTACTACGACTAAATTATGTGCCATAAAACGTTCATTAAACTCATGTTAAGATAAAACCGTTGTACACGATTATGCAATTTTCTTATCGTTTATTGAGAGTATCAGCATTTACTAACACTAAGTAGATACATTTACCTATGTATGTATGCATGATATCTATATATCATTACCTAAACCTATGTATTTTTATCAGTTAAGCATAACTGTAAAATGTATTTTCAATTACTTGTAAAATTGTGTGTGACTGAGGCAAAAAAATGGGATTGTGGGTAGTTTGATAAAGTTACATTACAAGATTTTCAGAAATCTTAATATGTATTATGTACCGGTATCGTGACCGTTAGGTACGTATCTAATATTACTCCGTAGGTAGACATTAATCACTGTTAGAAAAGTTAATGTTATGTTGCATTTGCATTTATCTTCGGTTCCGTAACTATCCTAGTTCACATTCAAATATTACCTAATTTTCACAACGCCAAGGCGGAATATCGGCTGCTGCGTCGTCCCCAAAGATAACTCTGGAAGACTTCGACTTTTTTATCGGTGCTCGGTTTTTACAAAATATCTCGATAATACCTAGCTGATTACCTTAACCTAGTAAGTAGTATTTATAAGTATTTTAGGATGACCGCGTAGATACTGGCGATACACATTTGATGTGCACGAAAATCACTAAAGTATTATATATTTACGAGAAGAAATATTTATTGTTTAACAGTGAGCTGCAGAAAAACGGAACCCTAAACAATGCGGTTTTCACAAATAATTTGATAAGTACCTCCATACCTACTTGGATGATATTGTTATTTTGATTTGGTCAATTTTGGTCTTGTCCAGATACCACAGCCCACACATTCGGCTCCAATTATCTTAACTGAAATCAGATTCTGCAATTTGCGGTTATAGCCACGCAATAAACAACGTCATGTCATTTATTACCTACCTACAGATTTTGGACTCCATAAATTAACTAGAAAGGTAGGTACCTACTTTCTTTTTAGATCCTACGTACCTAGGTACTAACATATTTCCTGTCGGTAGTATGTAACTATAGAAGGTATGTGTAGCACCTATTGTAAACTGATAAGGTAGGTAATGTCTATGTAAAATAATCTGCATCAAAGAAGTAGGTTCAGATAGTTTCCTCCCTAGAAGACGTACCACTACTACGAAGAACAGCCGATCGATTCTGTAACCATCTCACCGTGAAAACTTAGGTGAAGTGAGCGTGGAGTGAGCTGTCATTCCAACTAATGGGATTGACACTACTGACAGCTCACATCAAGCTCACTTCACTTGAGTTTTCACGATGATATTTTTATAGAATCGACCGGCTGTACTCGGTGTGTTGTGTATTCGAAGTAGGTACCTACTGTACCTACTAGGTAGGATTGTTATTTACCAACTTTCAAAACATAATACTCCATCACCCACACTTTTTTCCGATCAATAATAACACAAAATTGGTCGTGTGCAATTCTTCAAATCGCCTATTCACTTTACAAATCGTTTTCATTTTTCTATTACAACAGCGATCCCCTATGCGGCAAGTCGTCAAATAACTTTTCTTAGTGAATTACCGGAGGCGGTTGACGCGGTTTCCCCTACAAGATCGTCCCTCCCGCGACTCCCGCCATTTCTCCCTCTTGTGGAGTGGGCCATTCAGAGACGGTTCGCGAAGCTCTCACGGTGCTTACGGCTTGCTTCAGTTTGGCGGGCTAAGCGTCAGCCAACAGGCGTGCGCGTTGTGGTCACTCCATCTAACAATTGGCGGGAACGAAAGCTCGCGTTCGCGGAAAATTAATCGCAAATACAGCGAATTACAAATCTTAAGTTTATGTGAATATCGTGAATGATGTCTATAAAATCGAGTCCCTTGATGCTTTTACGATGGTTCATCGTAATAAATATTATGGTAAGCTCATTTTGTTTATTGTGACTGTGACTGTAGACGTCTATTGACTGTCAGTTTAATTCTATTGATAAACTAATAGAATTACCTATATTAGGTATAATATTTATTTATAAATAAACTATTCATGTGACGATGATGTCTATAAAATGTTCGTAATTAGGCAGTCATGGAAAAATACTTAAAAACCTTTTTAACTATTTTATTTACATGTACTCGTACTTACTGTAGTTGTATCTACTTAATTATTGTATTTTTTTTAACTCACCGAATATCACAAACAACAAACAGTTTTTCAGGAATGCAAATTAAAATAAAAACCCAATTAATAGGTAGTAAAATAAAAATAGCTTGACATTACAGTTGTAATACATAAGAATTTTACCGAAGAATAAACAGCAAAGTACCGACGCCTAATGTGCACTCAAGAACTTAATTCGCGGAATCGACACACAATACGCAAATAGACTTCCACAGTTCCACGCAGTCATTAACGCGCACAATTTAGCCCAAATCTTTCACTCGCCCTTCAAAGCAATGTAACATCAAAGCGAGAACATTTAGTTCATTTACCATAAGATAATATCACTCGAGTCCACTAACTGTAACCATTGCAACATCGTGCATGGAGTCGAATCGATCTCCGCCCAGAAGCGACGTTCGATTGCCGTAACGATGAACTTGCGGATCGAAATGCCATACATATCGAAGGGCGTAGATGCATGCGCCGATCGAGAACCGCTAGCTTGCCATATCAATTTACTAGCGCCGCTCTGGTGCACCCAATTACTAGCTCTGGTTCACATGATTCCTATTCATCAGCCTCTAGATTGCTTTAGTACCTATTAAAAGAACGTTCGATGAGGAAACATGATTTTTAAGAGCATCGATGTTTATGGGGACGCAGTACGGTATGTGGAACGCATTTTTTAAGTCATAGATCTGTAGCCATATTTATAAACGTTGCTTAAAAAGTTAACAGTTTTACGTCAAAAAATGTATGATTAAACTTAACTTTAAGAAACGTGAAAAGAATATACCGAATAGGTAAAATTCCCAAATCTTTTTTCATATTATTCCTAACTAAAGGCTGATTTTTCAATCGACCGATAACGTTTATTCGTGGAATAAAATTGACGTCTGACAGTTTTAGTATGGAAAAACTCCGACAAAGTTATCTCGCGTTGGAAAAATCAGCCCTAATAGTAATAAATATTGTTCTTTGCTTAATGTATTTACTTTTATTTAAATACATTAAGCAAAATATTTCTTACAAGTTAAATAATGATTAGCGACTGAACTATACATTTTTTGACATTAACTCTTTAACTGTAAGCAACGGTTATAAATAAATGGGTAAGTATATAACTGCTTCTACTGACATGAGAGATACCTAGTACTTATAAATTTTATCTACATAATTAATTCGTGGTCAGCTACTTATTATATCAGACTAACATACAACTTACTGAAGCCTTACATCTCATTGTAATTTCATTTGAACGTCTCCAATTATCGTCTTTATATTTTTATTAAAAAACTTATTCTATTAAGTAAAATAATAATAATAAGAAGACAATTACAAGAAATAAGATTGTATCATAGCGCAAACTGCCGTAAAGAAAAATGGAGCATAAAGATAGTCAAAAGATTAGCTATAAAATATGATTACAGTTTTCTTAATTAATTTCTTCGAGTTTATCGTGGAGTTTCGAGGCGTGAAGTATCATCGGGCTTGCGGAGCAACGCACTTGGTGCGTAGGTAATTTATGTGGTGCAACGTGCAGGTGTAAGATTTGCACGAACGGTTTTTCCGATCACTTCATTAGCAAGGGTCAGACGTCCTGTCAATCTCTTATGACTTACCTACCTACTTGAATTAGAACGTGGAAAGTTTATATTAAGGTGGATGCTCCAAGGTAGCCCGCGAAATTCAAATGTTCTTACGTTTTTTGCAATTTGCTGGTCAGTACTAAGTTGTACGTTGATTAAAATATGATTCGCGGCCGAAACAAATATGTATTTACAAAAATAAAATCATTAAAGTCATCAACACAACTCTCTAAGATCAAGTAATCCTACTGAATGACAATTTCATGAAATCTTGACATTTTAGGATTTTACTGATTCTAATGATTATAATTCTGTAAATACATATTTGTTACGGCCGCGAATCATATTTTAATCAAAGTCAAAGTCAAATCATTTATTTCAAATAGGCACATAAAAGGCACTTTTGAACGTCAAAAATAAAATTAAAATAAAATTGATTCTAGTCGCCCCTTCCAAAAGGTAGTTTTCGTATGGAGAAGAATGGGCAAGAAACTCCATCGTTACTCTTTTAAAATGTTTTACAATATTTTGCATACATTAATTATATAATATTATATGTGAAGACGATGCACCTAAAAATAAAATTACTATACCACAATAGGTAAAAGAATTAAAATGGATAAATGAAACCATGACATATAAATTAACTTTGTGATAGATACATGGTGCTCACATATTCACAAACATTCCAAAAGTAGACGATTTTCATAAATAAATAAGGAGTAATAAGTTCGGGTGTGACCCCAAGTAATTACAGAATGTAAATCAATGTTAAAGAAAAAAAAAAAAAAAAAGAATAAATTATACAATTACATTAGCAACCAGTTTGATTTTGTCTAGATGAAAATGGTTGCTAATGTTTTTTTTTGTCTAGAATCAACGTACAACTTAGTACTGACCAGCAAATTGTAAAAAACGTAAGAAAATTTGAATTTCGCTATCACATGCAAAATTTAAAAATGCTCTAACACGACTGGTAGTTCCAGATATAAGCGCATTCAAACAAATAAACAAACCCTTCAGCTTTATTATTAGTATAGATATAGACCTAGTAAAACAATCATTGTTTCAATAATCAAAATCTAAAATTACCAGCGACTTTTGTTAATAACTGTACTTACATTCCGTGTCGTAAACCATACCTCGGTAATAATTCCTCCTGTGATAATTGTAAAAAGATATTTATAAAAAATAAAATACAATAAAATACGTAAACTCACAAGAGTCTGATACGTCATTGTCACCACCCAGCGCTCAGCCACTTTGAATAAACTTTTGTTCCGCTGCGTCGATGGTGCGTGCTTATATTTTTAAGTCCCATTGGAGGTGGTCGTGCATTCCCATATTACTATTCAACTCTTAGAATCATCATTACACACCGAGACAACTTATAAATCTGCAGTGAAAACTAGTTTTCTTGCACCAAAGAAACTTTTGCTGGATGAAAAGACTTGTCTTTCTGTGATTCAAGACCGCTCTACACCACTTCTTCCAAGTTTTAGTGGTTGTCCTTTAGAAAATAGAGAATCCTAAACGATGAGATCATTGATATTTGCTCTTTTCTAGCGTTTTTGCCTGGGCTATTTATAAATTTTCTGTTTTCATCTGCTGTTGTGCATCTACAGCGCTGAAATTATTTGCTCCTACTTTTTTAGCACTAACACAAAAAAAAGATTTTCGTAATTTGGTGAAGGGAAAAGAGCTCCTTTCGCCAAATTACGTGAATCTTCAACTTCGTTCGCTTTTGTCGGCATTAACAACATCCTGTAAACACTTCTTGGACCTCCCGCGGTGTCTCAGCCCAAGTAAAGCTAAAGCAAACCATTTCCGACGGACCCACTAAGACGGACGTCTCAAAACATGTTCACACCTTACCATCTCAGATGACTGCAGTGTTTGCTTGCATGAAGATGAAGCTCCTATATTAGTAGTTACTCCAGTTCTTCAAAGATGTCAAGAATCCGTACCTATATCCTCTTACTATGCATCTAATTTTGTCAAAGCAAAATAGATTTTATTAACATACGATCTAGTCCTGGCGGTCGGCTGATGTACCTACTTGGCCCTTGACCACAGGAGTGCCTGTGGTCTTTCACCGTGTTTTTTTTATATCATCTGGGCTGATTTAGATCCATTTTATGGCTTCTTGGTGAAGTTGCGAGCTATTAATTTTATTGTCTCTGGCTATATTAAGCATGTTGTGGATGTGGGATCCGTGTATCGTCTTTGCGTAAGCTGTTTTTTTTTAAATCTCAACGACGCGTATATTACAACTTCATTAAATAACTGAACGAGATATGTGGGTAATTTCTTTCTACGGTTCTGACTGCTAAAATTACCTTTCCTTTTGGCATTGGTGTAGAGGATTACTCATTTTATACTCACTTATAAACATATGTAGGAGTACTGTTAGACACATTACGAAGGACCATGAAGCGTGGCATTAGGGGCCTGCCTAACAGTGAGCGGAATTAGGTCGAAATGATGATGATGACAGACTTACTTTAAGTTTCCATACACATTACAAATCGTTACTTTAAGCCCGTGTAAGCTAGGCAGCTGCACGTTCAAACGATTTACGAGATTCTAGCGTCAGTTGAGTTAAATCGACCCCTGAATGCCCCTGATGCAAGCGCCGCGTTTCGTTGTCAACAAAGGTATTAATTTACTAAGAGGCTATTGTTACGTGTTGTACCTATACTTAAGTATTAATAGCGGGTCCCCCTGCTGCGTTTCACAGAATTTTGATTAAAGTTACATAACGACGGTCGTATCCACGTTCGGTGTCTGATCTTCATTGGCGCGCGTGGGAATCGTCTCCGGCTATGCAATTAGGGAACGCCGGGAGCGGAGGGTAGTCAATTACCGGGCACTGTTTTTATTGCGACTCTCCTTGTCGATGCAATGAAACCTCAGCCGAAACATAAACATAAGGAGGATCATAAACTTTATTGCTCCCTAGTTGTTTCATTTGCACTGGAATTCCTAGTTTCACACTAATTTAGTTTTTAGTAAATGGAAACAATAAAAATGTTGATTGGATTTGTTTATTTGCATAATTCTTAGCATCCGTAAGTTAATTACATTCTAAAACAGCAAGTTAGGAACATAAATCATGAAAAAAGTAGTCATACCATTTGTAAAGACAGCCTTTCCTTGTTGTTAATGTTTATCAAGCGATTAAATTACTCGCCTGTTGTAATTCAATGAATGGGAACGTGCCTCCATGTTCCACATTTTTTAAATTAATTAGATTCTTTTTTCACCTCTTGTCCACTACTCATGCGTAACAAAACACATTAGTTAAGCAATTTAAACCACCTCGTGCTCCCGCACAAAAAGCTACTGAGAAAGTGTTTGCGAAAAAAAATTTGAAGGAAAATATCCATAGGTATCATGTCATATGTGTATTGCCGAGTCTTCGAGTCAACGACCTAAACTAATTATAGTTCCTAATAGAATGTTTTTTTTACCAATGATTTAAATTGGTTTTTTCCGAACCTTAGCCAATTTTCGATAACTATACAGATAGCGTCAGAGTCGGTTAGATGGCTTCAGATATGCGAGAAATACTTGGCCGTCACCCGTACATGTTTTTATTTATTCGTCATAGGTACTTAATAGTTGGTTTCATAGTACACAAACGTTTGCACATTGGTACCTACGTATCTATTTGCATTATGTACGTAAATAAAAGTGAGTCTTACATGCATTTATTTTACTGTTTATTTTCTGGTATTGATCAAGCAATTATCGAATGCCTTTTTCGTGTTCTCATGCATTTTCTCTAGTAGAAAATTGTGAAACGAAATAGGTATTTGAGTTATCGAATTTCGTGAGATTATATTTCGATATTGACTTTATAGGTACCCATTTTAAGAATACCTTTACTTCAGTAAACGTTGTTCTTGTTCAATTGATGCTATGCCTCAATTAAATATTCCTATAGGTAGACCTACTGTCAGCAACGAAAGTCGTCTAAATTGATTGTAAATGATTTGATACATTTACTTCAAGACTCCATGGAATAGACTGAATAGGTAACTAAAAAATACTTATTATTTTAACTCTTAAAATTTTACATATATTATTTCAGATTGTTTATGTATATTTTGCTCATGAATTTAGGATTAAAACGCGTGTAATGCTATTTTAGTAAAAATCTCACCGTGATAACTTCAGTCAAGCTCACTCCACTTAAGTTTTCACGGTTTTTTTTTTACAGAATAGACCAGCTAAAGCCATAATCGACTTTTGTTGCTAACCGTACCTGCTTCTGCCTACCTTCAAATAAGTCGTTTTCATTGTTGCAAGGTACAGGCTCTATTGCATATGAAGTTTAATGTACCTACCTAAGGCATTAATGTATCTAATAATTAAAACTACTTTATGCAATATTTAAAGGTAGGTACTTACATATGGAACACTAATAAGGTCTACTGATTAAATAATGACGGAACCGCAAGCAGTGGCAAACTACGTGTGCATGCACCTTAACATTCAATGATTTCAATTCAAAATGCAGCTGATTTGAGCCCAGCGACGATGAATAATGCAATCTATCGTTGTATTCTGTTCAATCATTCTGTCCTTTATGCGTATAAATAGGATTTCTCTGAATCGTCTTACTTATAAGTTAATCTTATTAATAGATACTAATCTCTGCTAACCTTTTCGCGTACAATGAACCTGATTTCAAATCTATTCCAATTTGGTAAATTAAGATTTTGATGGGCGCTGCTTTTATAGAAATCACTTAATAATACGGCCAATAAAATTAATCGGCTTGATAATTATTTAGCGTTCTCGTATAGGTACATATGAGGAGGGGTTACCAGCATCACCTTTGTACCTATTTTTTTCTTTTTTTTTTCTTGTCTGTTTATACATATTTGTGTACATAAATGATAAAATAATAAGCAAGTAAGTAAGTATATTATATCTGCATCATAGTCATACATAATTGATAAAAATTTACTTTTTCATCGATGCTGCAAATTATTGAAATTCCTTATCTTACCGAGTTCGTCCAGTGTCTAATGTCCAATATCCAACGACCAACTGGAATTATGCTGAATTTTTCCTGGGCTGAACTTTGTATCTTCCTATCGTTTATAAGATATTTACTGATATTTATATCATCTACAACCTTGGGCTTGGCCCTAACTTTGTAATGTTGTGATTGATTAGTAGACCACTGGCCGTTTTCTTTTTCGGCTTCAGCAGAGTTGAATCTCCATTTGTGTAGTCAGGGAAATGAATTGTTAAGCTAGTTGACACCCTGCCTTAATTTGACGTGTAATACAACTGTCTAAGAATGACAGTGGTGAATTGATTCATCATCTGCCTAGCCTTTTCCCAACCATATTGGGGTTGGCTTCCAGTCTAACCAGATGCGGCCGAATACCTGAAGCCCAATTCCCGTAAATAAAAACGTTCAATATCTAATCGTAATCTCATCTCAGCGGCAATCAATGTCAAAAACTTGTCGAAAATGTATGTAAATTAGAGGTATTTTGGACAGATTGAGGCTGACATTCGGCCGTTCTTAATAATACCTGAATTACCCCCCAGTTGTGACTTGATTATACGGACAATTTACATAAGTTGGAAAACATCGCTTAACAATTAATACCCCTGACTTTACTCACGATAGTTGAGTCAGAGCGAACGACAAGACAAGATACTCTAGGTTTGCTTGGCATGGCTTGTCCAGCATTGCAGGAAAACTACCTGGGCTAACGTGAGTTCCTATTTAACCAAACAGGACGACATAATTAGGTAGACTGTAAATAGACTACACCAATATCAACTCAGACATAACCCCCCACGGTTTTGTCTGAGTTGATATTAGTGTAGTCGCTGCTGCATATTTCTGATGAGCTCATGTCTCCTCGTCATGTTAATAATTTTAACTGGTGTAGATTATATCTTGTAACAGTATACTAATCCGTCCTGTCGAGTAATATTAACGTTGTTGAAGCTCATGTAGGACAGTTTATCTTGTGTTTAGAGAGTAGATTAGACTTTTTACTTTTGTTTTTTACAAGCACGTTAAGCCGTTGGTCATCCGTGGATCTTTGACAGTCGTTACAGGTTGTCAGAAGCCCGAAAGTCTATCAACCAGTCTTATTAAGGGGTATCGTATTACCCAGTAACTGGATTGTGGAGGTCAGATAGGCAGTCGCTCCATGAAAAAAACTGGTGTTCATCTGCATCCGGTTGGACTGGAAGCTGACCCGAATGGGAAAAGGCTAGGCAGATGATAACTTTAGATTTTTATTGGTTATCAACTACCTACCCACTTAGTTATTATAATTATTATGAATGAATCAGAAGAGTAGGTACTTACTTAATTGACAAAAATTAAACGCTGTTTTAGATGCAACGCGATGTTTTCATATTAACATGACATTTATTTTGAGTGACATTATACTAAAATTTTATTAATATTTGCATGCCAATTTTTAAGGCCAACGTGATGATCTGTGTTACCCCGACTTTTAACATCTCTTGCATGCTGACAATTTGTGTTGTATGTATTGTACCCATGTTTGAGCAAATAAATAAAAAAAAAATAAAAAAAAATTAAACGCCGGATATACCATTAACATTAAAAAAATGTTACCTAAGGGGATTCAAAATTTCTTAATTGTTTCGCAAATAGGGTTATATGAACAAAGAGGGTTGTATTGCTGTTTTTAATGATTATAATTGTGTAAAGTCATATTTGTTACGGTCACGAATCCTTACAACCTGTCGCTGAAAAAAAAATGTATTTCCCGGGCTACCTTAGCGCATCTAACTTGATGAAAAATGAGAATAAAAACTGTTGAATGGCATCCAATACCTACTAAAGACAAATCTCGAACACCTACCAAAGAGTTAAAATCAAACATTGATTCTTCTCCTTTTATTGTAAGTTAAATCAAAATGAATCTTCAGCGCGAACATACCTTTACAGGCAATTTATAGCATGCTTCAACTTTATGGCTACTTTCAAGAATAGGATATTGTTCTTGTGTACCTACCTACAAAAACATTTTAGCATTTTTATAATACATTAGCTTCTGCTCGCGACTACATCCGAATGAACCGACCCACCCCGTGGCAACGCATCGAAAGAAAGAAAGGAAAAGTATTTATTGCGACTTGTACAGGAAGATCATAAAACTAAACTAAACGAAACACAATAAAAAATAAAAAAAAATACCAAAAAGAAAAATGAAACAGAAAGTCCTATACGAGGCCAAAAGGCTCCTATCTCAGCATGATGCTACAACATTTAAATAAATAAATGTCGCAGCGCTAGTATTCCGATAGGGCCCGCTGTCACGGGCAATTGCATCGCCTGTCCGCGCTAATACTTAATTTTCGCTTAGCGTTCTTTCTAACTTTTCGTTTTTATTTTTGCTCGGCTCCTAAACGTCTTAGCGTGATATTAAGTAGCCTATAGCCTTCCTCAAGAATTGGGCTACCAACAGCAAACCGAATTTTTCAAATCCGACTGGTATTTCTCGAGATTTGCGCGTTCAAACAAACTTCAGCTTTATTATTAGTTGTAGTGGGATCGTCCGAAAGGGTTACCGCTGCCCTGGAACATAAAGGGCTAAGGAAGGAACACGGGTGGGTTTTAGTCAGTAAGAGTCTGACACTCCCTTCCGCTCCACCCAGAGCGGGAGAGGTCATTTGATGATTTCCCATCCTCAAAAAAAAAAGCTTTATTATTAGTAGATGTTAAAGTTACATTGTTAGCTTTGACAATGGGATAGGCTTGGCCTAACGATGCTTACCTACTCAGTTTAAACGGTAAATAGCTGTGAGCTGAAAACACTAAAGCAGTTTATAGCTTCAGGTTAACGGCCCATTAAATTGCTTGTCACGTCATTAGAGATAAAACAATGTGGACATAGTACAAAAAGACGTTACCACGCAATTAGATAGTTTTCAATTCTTATCCCAACTATGTTGAGGTCTGCTTCCAGTCTAACCGGATGCAACTGACTATCAGTATTTTACATAAATCGACTGCCTATCTGACCTCCACAACCCAGTCACTGGGAAACACGATACCCCTTGGAAAGACTGGTTCAAATCTGGTCTGTTTTAAATTAAAATTAGCTCTAGGTTGAGCTATTCTTAATTTAATTAAGTACATAATATAGCAGTCAAACAGAAGGTATAAAAAGGCATACTGGAAGGCAAAAAGAAGAGGTGACCTGACGGTTGAATTAAATTAAACTTAATATCTGAATGCGGGACTAGGCCAATGAAAAGCACTGTATTGTTATAGTAACAGCCTTTTGCCTTAGGTAATCGACTTTTTGTTTCTGACTGTCATCATCCACAGTCCGACTTCGCTCACTACTGGGCATAGGCTTGTGCCAGCCTCATCCAGGTTCTACCCGCGATGGTAACGACGTCGTCCGCCCATCTAGCCGCTAGACGACCGACACTTGGTATTCCAGTCCTTGCTGACTATTCGTATCTAAAATCTATATAGGAAAAATTAATAGAGTCGTAGAAACAATTGAACAAGAACAACATTGACGAATGCATAGGTATTCTCAAATAACTAATAAGTAGGTCATTATGGAAATATAATCCCATGAAATTCGATAACACAAATACCTATTCTGTTTCTCAATTTTCTACTAGTGAAAACGCATGAGAACACGAAAAGCCATTCGATAATTGCTTGATCAATACAAGAAAGTAAACAGTAAAATAAATGCATTTAATTTACCCACATAGTGCAAATAGATAGGTAACAATGTACCTACAACCATTTGTGTACTATGAAACCTAGTACTCGTAGATAGCTACGACGACCAAATAAAAACATGTACGGGTGACTACCTTTCGTATATCTAAAGTCATCCAACCTACTATGACGCTATCTGTACCTACCTATAGTAATTTAGAAAAATACTTTGATTCTCATACTACTTACTTATGTGCTGTAAAGATCTTAGCCTGCTTGCTTGTACACACAACGACAAATCAAGCTATACATTTCCAGTTTTAGCTGACCTCTCGTTGTATAAGTTTTCCGTATAGCTAGCTTATACTGGAAATGTATAGCTTGATACGTTGTCGTGCGTACCATGCAACCTTTATAAATATTTTATAAGTATTTATGAGACAAACACTATTTCGTATTAAAAATATTAGAAAATAGGAGAGACTGATTTACTAACATTTCTGGGAAAGGGCTCGGTGAGCTGTCAGTGCGATTTAAATAATTATGCAAGTTATTCTATAAATACGCGTTTCATTTCGTCCTACCTAGATACTCACCTCTTCTTTTGGCCTTCCGGAAAACCTTGTTATATCTATGTACTGTTTCACGGTTATAAAAAATTGTTCTTAAGAGAACTTTCCAATTTAAGTATAACCTTCAACAGAATGACAAATTTTTAAGAGATGCCTAATAAACTTTAAGTGCATCAGTAAACCATCATCTAACATAATACCTACACCTACATGACGTAGAGGTTACAGACTCCTACGGTAAAACAATTAACACTAATTGTGACCCCAAGCATTTTGCCTAATAGGTACGCAAATCCTTCATAATTCCAGCCCAAGGGTATATTTGCTAATGGAATTGTTATTATCCCGTATAGAATGCAACAGCCCAGGAGTGCGGTTAAGCTGTAAAGTCTAAAGACTAGCCTTCTCTGTGTATAGGAGATACAAATATATAAAACTAATTATTTTGCGGTCTATATAGGCTCTGCTTATTCGTTTAAGTAATTATTTACCGTATCGAACAGCATTAGGTTCTCATTCTTGTAACCGCACTCCTGAAATGACACAGGTACCTATCAATAAAATTGCACCAATCTTGCAATATAAGAATAATGTATATACCTGCAAGCCGTGTGTCCGATGTAATTTTCCACAGGAACTTTAAAGGGGTTCCTTTCGGAGGTCAATTTTCAAAAATTCATTCTCTTTGCTCACTTTTGCTACATAAAGAAGGCTTGAGCAAAATTTCATGCTTTATCAGCGGTTTAGACTGTGCGTTGTCTGTTAATGAATGAATGAATTTATATTGTTTATGTTTTAGTTTTATGTTAGTGGGCAACAAAGATATATTGTTTGTATTGACCGTCTTGTAATTGAATTTTCCTTTTTGGTATTAATCTCAAGTTTAAGAAGTATTTTGCTACAATTTCTAAATTTAAGATTTTTATTGAATATCTAAGATCGACAGAAAATAACCGCGAATTATTTTGTATTGTTTCATCTAACCCCTTTGTCATACACAGCTTTGCACAAAATAGTTCTCGGTTATTTTCTGTCGAGCTGTGTATGACAAAGCGGATAGATATTATATATAGGATTCAAAAATTTAAGTCACTAATAGCCAGTGATCGGATAATCGGATGCATATTTACCTGAAGTTCATTTTTGGTTAGGAAATTATGGAAGCGGCTTCTTAAAACATATTTTTTTTAATATAAATCCCAGGATTTTTTCGATACAAAAGAGCATTCCATATTAACCAACACCTACACTTTAGGTAAATATGCATCCGATTATCCGATCACTGCTAATAACACACAGCGTAGAGATACACAAAACATCCATTTATGTATAAAAGTCCAAAAATTTAATGAAGATAGATCCCAGTAAAACAAACTTTGCCCATACAACACATGAAATCATACGCAATACATATCCATAAGCATATGCATGAATAGGGCCCCTGATCATCTGTACCGTTGCGTGTTGCTTACTGCCGTCAATGGTCAGGTCGCAGTGTCTATAACCTGCGCCCTATCGATCCATATAAGTGCAGCATAATGCCCCTAGGCATGCACTTAAACTAGCTTTGGAAAGTCCATCAGGTCTTTAGTATGTTGTACAAGTGTGTTACTTAGAAACACATTACTTGTATTATGATAAAGTGCCCAAACTACAATAATTATTACAATAAACCTACACTACAGTTAACAGACGGAGATGGCGGAATGAGCTGGACTCCTTTGATAAAGATTGGTCCTTGGCAGCTCTGGACAGAGAGAGGTGGAAAGAGAGTAGGGAGGCCTTTGCCCAGCAGTGGGACATTAACGTCTAAAAAAAACATTTAACTACTTTACCTATCTATTTGGCCTTTTTATAAATTCTAACAAGACAATATTATCGTGAACGTCCACCGTATCACGATAATATAGGGAAGTAAAATGTATGGAAATATAATGGTGACACTGAAGATCCGTGGCATACTTAGAATGCAAACAAAACCGTTGATGATTGAGTCACGTGATTAACTTTGAACGTTAATATCACGGAAACGTGACACATTACAGGGTTTGGTGTTATTATGTTTTCTGTTTGCATTGATGTCAGCTATCGATTTTTATAGGTCTCATGCGTGGCCGCCATTTTCAAAATGGAGCAAGTTGGTATGCCAGGCTCCATGTAAAAATCTCCAAACCCTTTTCCGTCCACGATAATGTTATAACGCGCACGTATTTCATACATTTTATGGATGTAGACGTGGACGTTCACGATAATATCGTCAAGTTAGAAATGATAAAAGCGCACATTACTTATGTATATTTTAAGTCCCAAACATAATTTGGGAAAATATATCTAGGTAGGTACTTATTTGCTACTCAGCGACTCAGCCTTCGTAGCAAAAAGTTTTTCGTTGGCAAATTGTTATTTGTCCAATTACAGTGTTTGTTCAAAAGACTATTCAAAATGTAAGTTGGAATCCTCCTCCCGTTTATCTATTGTGTTGTCAACATCAGACTTTCTTTGGGAAAGCAACTTCAATTGTTTTATTTGGACGATGGACGTCAACATGTTCTTAGATTTTTAATTAAATTAGTACTAATAACCGGTGTATTTATAATAAAAAAAAACTAACGAAGGAGTTGAAAGGTTCCGCACTCTTGATATTCGGTCAGAAAATTAGAATCAGGCTAAAATTCCGTTATTTATAGAACATTCTGAGCGAACAAACAAATAAACAAACCGACTTAAATGTTTTGATTGCGAATTTAATTTAATTACGTTACGCCTTTTATACCAAAAGTAGAATAGACTTCTGATAAACCAGTCGTCGAAACCGTGAGTAATTGAATGCTAAAAATCGAATCGGTTTGTACGGAACTCTAAAAATCGATTAACTTCCTCCGAAAAACTAGCTCATTAATTAACTGTAAATAGTAAAAAACTGCGCTTAAAATATTTATCCATACATCTATTACTTTTTTTGTGACATGAGTGTTTAATTCAATTAAGCAACCATTACACCGATGACAGCCGCTGTCAGCGCAGACGCACAAAAAGTTGTCGCGGGCGCCGGCACATCCACGAGCAACAAGCACTGACACATGATACACGACCCACTTACCTCCATCACTAATAACTCTTATCAGGATAATTGTAATTAATTAACACAGTTACTTCTAACAAAGAACAACGCAAAAAATTAGCGCTTGCTCAGGCGCACTGCGGCTCTATACCGTTATTGTTATGGATGAACAGAACTCGCACTCTCTCGTGACTTCAAAGAGAAATACCACTGACATTTGTACTTGCTATTAAAGAAATACTTTTGACCAGTTCTTATCGCAAAAACCTTAAAACAAGGACGTGTAATGTCCCATACATTACCTCTCCGTGTTGTATACTATATAGGTACAGTGACTTTGAAAGTGTAACATGTTTGTAGGTAGAAAATCTGATGAATAACACACATTTATGACTTCCAAACTGGAACAAGTTTGTTGGAGTTGGCGCAGTACATCTGGGAAATCCGCAATCAGAGATGGCAAGGAAAAGATTCGGTGGTTTCATGTTACATAAACTTCGCTGACACAACTCAAACTTGTCTCGTTTCCAGAAATCAATGTTGTTTGCGATCGCGGTGGCCGCTGCCCCTCGGAGGGTGGCACACCCCCGCTCTATAAATCACTGTCCGAATTACGGCGTTTCTATAATATTTGTAATCCGGTGCTGGGCACGCGGCCGCATACAACAATTGATACACCCTACCCTACACGGTCCACTCGCAAATTAATTGAAACTAGTTTCGTCCTCGTTAATATTTTGATTATGTCAAGTTCAAATCCTCGTGCTTATGTCTTTCAAGATAGTATGTACAACATACAATGTGCATAAGAGCTTTTTTCACTCGCATCAATAGGTAGTTTTGTGTTAGCCAGATCATTTTCATTTTATTCGCCCGACCAAGTTGGTATCGTTTTATATATATTAGTCTATGGTAGGTATAGTCTCCCACAATAGTTCAAGTAGCGGTAGTACAGGTTGCTAGTTCATCACCTACGAACACCATTACGAACCTGATTCTCCAGCTGGCTCACACATACCTACGCGAAGATAAACAGTTTGTATACGCATTAACACAAATATATCGTACGCACATTAATTACTAAGTTTATGTCCTATGAATAAACTAAGCGATGTTATTATCAAGGTACTTCAGAATATTGTATAAAATGCAGGAGGTTCGTAATATAGAGGTATTAACGCTAATACCCAATTATAGACTCGCATCAGATCGGCGCACGGACCGGGGAAAGAGGATTAGGTTTTCAACCGCAATCTATAGGGGTGAGAGCCAACGCTATTAAAATGTTTCTATCTCCACTCACGGACGGCGTCACTTTGAATTAAATTGTACAATTACATTGCACTTTCTCGTCAAATCATAATTTGTATGTATTCTCGAGTAATTAAAAAAGTAACGACCATGTATCGTGATTTCTCTAACTGAGTATTGTTGCTGACAAGTTAATTATTGCATTTGCATTTTGTACAATTGGCGTGATACATACTCTTACAAGTTGTTTTTATATTTAATAGAAGTCATTAAAATCTTCCGGGTGAGCAAATTGTACGAATATTTTTTCTCATTGGTGTTTGATACTGTTACTGATCTAAATATAAAGTTCACAACAATTACGAATGCAAAATATGACCTGCTCCAGTGCAGAGCACGTGAGGCATGTATGAAAAACTGGCCGAGTGGCCAGCATCTTGTTACATATTACACGCCCCATCGACTTCTACTCGGTATTGACACGATCAATTATACAGATTACTCCAACGATTACTCACATATTGAATTCCCTATACCTGGCCGTAACCGATCTTACTTTGTTTACTTCGTCAATAGTTTTACAGCCCATTAGTCGCACATTACTTTATGTTTTATTTTTTCGCAAGTTTCCCTCTTTATATATTGTTTTCACCCTGGAGGACGATGAAAGCTAACAAGATTTCCATGCTATTGAAGAAAACTTGTTTACAAGAGCTCGTTCTATTTGCAGATGTTTTAAATAAGTTGATCCCACTCAGTAGTCTAGACGGAGCCCGCGAGGGTGCGCCCCCCGGGGAAATACCAATAT
This sequence comes from Apamea epomidion, assembly GCA_947507525.1. NCBI lineage: Eukaryota > Metazoa > Arthropoda > Insecta > Lepidoptera > Noctuidae > Apamea > Apamea epomidion. The sequence continues at coordinate 7,986,086 of OX382234.1, forward strand.
TGCAAACCAATAAAGTCATCTTCATTCTATTTCGAACTTCGTCATCTCTTATTTATAAACGTTTTATTGCTGCATCAGGAATTTTTAAGTTGTTAGCTTTAATTTGAAGGAGAAAGTCTTTGTAACATTTTAATTACTTACGATAAATAATAATGATAACCATTAGCTTAACATGCAACTGTATGCATATATTGGTAATCGTTTCCAACTAAGCATTATGGGGAAAGTTAAAATAGCTCCGCTGTTGGAGTTAAATCCTAGTGAAACAGAGGTGAATTGATAGGTCGGGAGAAATCTGCAAATGTTGGCAGCGTTCCAATAAAGACAAATAAACAATTAGCCTGACTGGACAGATGCAACCACTTTTCAGAACTTGACTTAAACAGTCAATAATGTTCTTAAGTCAGTAATCGTTAAGTTGTCGTTCATTCAAACTGCTTTTGAAGAATCTTACAACGGTTTTTTTTTTGTTCTCCAGCTTGTTTAAAGTTTTGTTAACCAAAGATTATGTTTAACAGATTACAAACCTCATAAATTCAAAATACATAAACAAGAACAATCAAACCATAAAAGACAACAATATGCCAAAGATAATGGCTGTAATATAAATCAACAAAAAAAAATGGAATTTGACGACTTTTTGTAATCATTTCAATATCTATTAACTATAAAAGTTGGAGCTCGTTTCGTAGATAAAAAGTATTAATAGGGTATCTATATTATAATACATATCTTTGATACAATTTCCATTGTTGAGTTTGGCAAAGTCGTGAAGCCATCCGCCCGTGAATCGCAACTTAACGGTTCAACTTTGACATAGAAACGTTCATGTCCAATAGTTACCCAACCCTATTGATCGAAGATCATCCAAAAATTGTCACTGATAGAAACAGCTTATAACACACGCCTTCTTGATAATAGTTATGTAGGTAGATATGAAAGAGAAACAATATTAGGAGACAAACAATATTATACACTAATAGTACCAACCTAACAGCTTTTTTATCACACGTAACATTTCATATAGGTATATGAAATGTTACGTGTGAATATTAATATTGTTTGTTTCACGATTTGATTCTTTCTTAATCTAGGTAGATTATGAAAGAATCAAATCGTGAAACAAACAATATTACCTCTATGACGTGGGCGGTTAATAAGATACTACAAAATGATGAAGCAATACGTGACTCTAATCTGCACTTGCTTACTATCAATGATAAGGTTCCACAAGATTTGTATTATTATCATGATTACACAGACGGCAAGTTTACTGACATGAACATTGAACAATAGATTACTTACTTTATCTATAAAGATTCGATATCAGTGCATTATAAAGAGAGACGTCATAGATGCTGTGCCCATTGACTTGGATCGTAGCGCGAGGGCGCGCGTGCCCGGTCATCGACCACTACACGTCGCGCAAGTTCACTCGCGCATGGGAAGTAGGAGCCGTTGCGCGCGCGCAAGCGCATGTCGGCGCGCTCAACTGGTGTCACCGATGCTGCTCAAAAGAGACCGCTCACACCAACCTCACCTTTACACATCCGGGATCAAATTTTCAACAACTCGCAATATATAGGAAATATTTTGCAGTAAATTATCCAGTCAGTCCGGCTCTAAACTTCCTTGCAGCAATTATTGGCTGTTGATTTACGAGAACATAAAATTCTGAAGGGTTAATTTTGTATACAAGTTACCCAGGAAGCTTAGCTATACGTTACGTTTCGGCGTCTTCCTAAGCTCTATTATTACGAGTATGTTGTTTTCGAACTTCGTTTATGGGTTCCTATTAAACGAAACTTACAACCAAACATTTTTCGTGACAAAGGGAACTTTACCTACGTTTTACGAGGGCACATTACAATTTTAGAACGAAGAAAAAGTAATTTCGATTTTCCCCCCTTATTAAGAAATTCATGTGGAGCGTGTTCAACTTCAGTTAATCACAGCGAGTGTGCATAAGTTTGTTTCTTTCTTCAAATGCTTACGGCTCGCACGTTCCCTTCCGGTACATTGATTGACTAAGAGGAATTGAAGTTTAAACAATCGTCATTTCTTAGGTCGTTAGGATTGTTAGGAACTACTCGGTAATACGTCTCTACTGTCTTAGAATACGTAAGCGAGCTAAGAATGAGCCGTGATTGGCAAGCAATGCATCGCTCATACTGCACATATCTTATGCCTCGCGTGACAGAATATTAATTCCTGTGGAGATTTCCGCAATGAAACTCGTTCTTTAAATTAACATAATTTTCTTATAATCCAATTTTGTCGTCCTAATACAGTTATTTAACTGTTTTGCTTACTACGTATTACTTAGTGGCGAATATTAATAACACTTTTGTAGTATCCTGTTTAAATCAACTTGACAGGATCTGTAGCACAGTTATAGATAGTTAGATTTCTGTGACCATATATTTCTTTTAAATCTCTCAAATATGCAAATTGTTTGCTCTAGCAAATTATAAATTATGTCAATGGTTAAATTAATTCTGCTACAAATTTTGATGACCACGACATATTTTTACACCTGTTTATAATTTAAATGACTATTTGAGAGCATAATAACATAAGTCTATTTTGTGCAACTTGATTAAAAATCTTTCTCCAGTGGTTTCGCGGCGCTGTCTTCAAACCAGACAAATTCTTTCTCCTGTAGCCAGGAGTAATCGGCGTGAGCATTCCCTTCAACTTTTTGTGGAATTCACGTAGTTATCTTTTTATTATTTTTTGTGCGTAAGTTGCTTGATAACCGAGGTGACCGCAAGTGCAATATTCTCGTGCGGTTGGCACTCTACCGATCTATTGTTCACACTGGCCGAGTGCTGCCTTTTGTATTGTTATACCACGTCGTAAAACACACGTCGTTTTGCTCTTCAGTAATATTCGCACTCAGCATCGACTTAGAGAGATGTATCTACGACATACTTCGACTCTAGTATGCACACTGCTCTGTAGTTATCTAATTAATATGTTGTAAAAGCATCTTCTGCATAATGTTATATTTTTGTTTATCATACCCAGAGTCGATCGCCTTGAACCCTTGGAAGCTAATTTAACAGAGAACAATAATTTCAGTGTTAAAATAATGCATTGTGATGCAAAAATTTCCATAATAACTAAAGGCAATTCACACAATGGTGGACTGGTTCGACTTTTATGAGTTTTACCTCTAAGTGACTTATAGAACCAGTATAAGAAATGCCATGATCAAAAATGAGTAGGTATGCTGTATGGGTTAATACAAATATCTAAACATGTAAGGATAAGTATAAGTCTTGACGCGGGTAAACTGCCATTGATAAAATCAGGTCTAGACAGCACATCCAGGCTGAAACTGTATCATGTGATGCATGAGCTGGAGATTGTTTGAAACTGAACAGGACAATAGAGAACTATCGCAAGATAAAACAAATAAAGGAAGAGGAAAGAAAAAGAAACGCAGTACCTACCTATATGACACCTAGGCAATTACCTAACTAAATAAATTAAAATAAATAAATAAAATAAATATTCCACAACTATCACACAACGCCATCTAGTCCCAAGCTAAGCAGAGCTTGTGTTATGGGTACTAGACAACTGATAAACATACTTATATATTTCTAAATACATAAATATTATAGATAAATAAAAAAAAATAATTAAAATTAAATTAAAAAATTATAAAATTCTTTAATATCTAACTGTGCAAAGCAACACAAACACAACTGATATTTGCATAAACAATAACAGCCTTGCCAATTAACAAATACAAATAGCAATACATTATCTGCCTACATTATTCCTGTCACTTTCAAATAGGACTTTGTTGAATTCTCTTACAAAATTACATATGAGGACCCACCAACCGACTTACAAATTACTGTTCACAAATAGTCTGAAGTACCATCAGCATCACTTTCGCTGTTAACTCAAAAACTTAGAGATGCTTGAATATATGCTTGTAGAATGTTTACTTACCCATAATAATGATGTAGACCACACAATATTCTTGGTCGCAGTAAAAACGAAACCCATCAATGGACCTCTCATTAGGGCCCCACTTTATGTCGTCATCAAGGAAGACTTGTATCCTTGTCCAACGCATTAGCTTCAGAACAAAATATAATATTTACTGGCAATAATCTACATGTCCATCCGCATGGAAATTAGAAATGTTATGGATTTTTTAATCTCCTTTGCATGAAGAGAGGAAATAATACGCAAATTGAGGAAGTTGATAAGTTTATATGTTTCATAGTTCGTACTAGTTTTGCATTAGAACAATCCTTGATTAGAAAACTGCTTTTATCCTAATTTCCTAACCGTTAGTAGAGCCGATACCAAAAGTGTCGCATGATTTATTGATATTTTATGGACGGAAAGTCGTTAAAATTAGTTTACTATAAATACTTCCTACTAACAGTTATTTATATCATAATCAACACAAATGCATACATATTTACCTACTTAGTCGCTATATCGCATTCTATAATTTTATCTGATAAATTGTTCGTGGTGTTTTAGTTTTCTTAAATAATATACTGGGTGGCATACATCGACGTACAGCCTGTCACCATGGATTCAGTACCTACATGAGTGAAAAAAAATTCTTGTGCCATACCTTTGACCGCGTAGGTATTGCACTTTTTTTTTCAAATAGGCGTTTTTTTTTTTTTGAAGACCAGCGTGAATTTTCTACACTACGGGGTCTAGGAACATGTGCTGAATATATGGTTATGCAGTTTGCGCGTCAATGTCCTTGCCACCCTTTAAGCAGCTGTAGCGATTGAATCAGGATTTCTTTGAGGTGTTTGTCTTACCTGTCCCTAAAAACGTACAGTAACGTTAGTGTAACGGCTATAAAATCAGAACAACAAATCGCGTCTTCATTCGTCGTACGTAACCCATTCCCATATATGGCTACTACTGCATAATACATTTGCGGTGAAGGTCCGTAAAAGCTTATATATTTATTACCAGCCTTCCTCACTATATTCTTGTCGTGTCCCGATGTGTGAATTGCTTTCCTACAGGCTTTCTCAAGGTAATACAGTTACCTTCTTAGCGAGTTCAACGTCATCATCAAAAGTGTCATATGCAGCTAATTGCCGTAAAAAACTGAGCATGTTTAGGTAACATGAGGTCTCAGTAAGTGCCACCTTCTAGCACATAGTTATAATCGTAGTATAGCGTTACGCTCTCATGAATGCCGTGATTACGTCGATTTACTCCATTAAAAACACACTTACATTTCATTTGGTTTGCAGATAAAAATCTCAGTAGAAGGGTGGATAATTAAAATAATTAATTATGCACTGTTATATCACGTAATGCAATTACACGACATGGTAACGACGGTAATAGACCGCTACAGATCGCTACAACAGCCTTGCGTTTTTACTTTAGAGAAAACTTTGCTAGGTTGAATAGCATTAAGTAAGTGGATAACAGAGAAATTTATTTTATTATAATGTCATTATTATTAATGGAGTGTTAAGAGTGATCAAATGCTATTCAAACGTCATTACAGCCATCAAAGGAATGAAAGTTATCTTTCACCTGATTCTAATCGTGACACTCGACGACTCGTTAGTGTCGCTATACATGTATATTTGCAGATAAACGAGTTATTTACTTTACACTAATAACTTTTTTGCATTAGAAAGGTAAGTTTCTAGATCATTACCGTTTTTAGACTTCCGTAATACAATGAGTTTACTTCATAATGGCAAAACCGAAATTATGAACTCACTACTTGCACGAACTGTGGATATTGAACTAAGTATAGACTAACGGGTGGTTAGTGATTTACTCGGAAATTGATGAGAGAGCTGGGTTCGTGCTCGGGTCATTTACGCGCCAACGACGCGGTGAAACCAAATCATACGGCTAAATAAGTTTCGTAGGATAATTGTTAACATTACATACAATCGAAGCAACCGCAATCCGCATGATAGCGTACGGTAACGGACGCGTTTTTGCGTGAGCTCGTTTAGATTCTAACAATGCTCTCTTAAACAAAAAACTGGTTAACTCAAATTTGGCTGCATAGGAATTGGGTCACTAAATCACTATAGAGTACAGAATACAATGTGTCCGTTACAAAAGAAAGAAGAAAATAATTACTTTATTTCTAACGAGTCTCTATACTTACAAATTATCAACCAGCCAACAGGAAACGAAGGCTCCTCTCCGCAAGCAATCGTACGTGATTTGTTGCTATCAAACATTCCTAATCTGTGTACAAAGTGAATCGTTTTTCATATCCCTGTGAGATAGCTTCACAAACCGTTTTTCTCATGAATTATGTAGTATGTTAGGTATCTAAATACTGACGTAGGAGTGTAGGACCGACCCTTCCTCCTTCCTGTATAATTTCATGTTCCGAAGCCTGAATAAGTAATGCAAAGATTTCGAAACGTTTCATAAAATATTAATATCGGTCGATATTACATCGCAACGTTTACTTACTGACATATTGAGTTTTTTAACAGTGATGTCATATTGAGCATCTACTGGTTGTAACAACTAGAATAGCTCGAGCTAGAACAAAAATAACTTCTTTAAAGTTAGTAAATGGGATACGTAATTAATCCTTGTCAGAAATATAATCTTGGGTGATGTATGGGCGTCGTAGGCGGAGCGGACATCCTCATATAAGCGAAGACAATGTTACAACAAGGAATGTCATAGCAATTTGCAACAATGACATAATACACAAACACGAACGAAGTGGAACGAATCGTAATACTCTCCTAAAACGCATTCGTTTCTTCACGCTTTAGCGCATACGTGCTGCTATGAAGGATGTTTCTTTGCCAAGGTCGACGTGTAAGTTTACACAAGAACGTTGCCCTTGTAACAAGTAAAAATATCCAGCGTGAAATTAAAAAATAGCACAAAACCACGAAATACTTTGCAAGTTGTGCGTGAGGAGCATTCTTGGAACCGTTGCGTACTTACGCCTGACGTGATTAATACGGTTGCGTTGTTACGATCATTGTAAATCATAGCGAGGGGTACGTTCCCTTGGTGTGCAAATGCAAAGTAAATTCGCGAGGAAATATAATAGTTGTAAAAGCCTTGTTCGTCGACAGGCCGTAACTTTTTACGACTGGGTATCATTTTTCATTATAATGGAAGAATGACTTTAGTGGCCTAGGTGTAAACTTCTTGTATGTATTGAAGTTGTGATGTCTTCCTATTTTAGTGGTATTGGACGAAAAAGAGAATAGAAAAATAAAACCAAAAACCTTAGGGCCCGATGTAGAAATGTATATGATAATATATATATTATTATATATATATTATTATATCATTATTTATATATATATATATATATATATATATATATATATATATATTCATATGTACAACCGCAGACAAAGGCGGTTGACCACTTGTCACCCTTATTAAAAACCACCATTGGTAAAAAGGTTGAAAAATTATCCACGGCCAGAGTCCGCAATGATACGTATCTAGCTAGAGTAGTTAGATACCTGCTTTTTGAGTCGACCCGCATCTGAAACTTTTTCTGTTACTAGGATCATGGACCTTTTCATTTTTCCACGTATGAGAATAAATTATTCAAAGATGTGGTTTTGTTTCAGATAGTGCAGGCAGATAACAGAGCTTCCTACTTGGGCGCTCGTTGTCGGGCCAAAAGCGACTGTGCTGGTGTCACTAACTCGCAATGCGACAGAGGCGTGTGTGCTTGTCAACCGTACTACGCGCGAGTTGACAACTCTACCTGCCTTGAATGTAAGTAACACTTTTATTTTTAAACCATGGTTCTTGTTTATATAGTATATAGGTAGTAGTAGCTAGCCTGCCAGTAGCTTCCCACACATAAATTAGATACAGCAATAATTTTCTTGGAAAACTTTCTCAAGCTAGTGAAAGCTTTATCAAAATCCAACCAGTAATTTTCTATATTGATCGGAAAATACGAACTGAGAATTCATTCTATAGCATTCAAACTCCATTTTATCCTTTTTCCTTACACGCACAGTGCGTAATTGACGCACTTCAGATCGCGGTTTTCACCTCTCATTGGCAATACCTTACCTAATCACTCTCGTGTGGTTGACTCCGTGGTGAGACTAACAAATTACTTTCACTTGGATGATCAATAGCCATCACATAATACTAGTTTTCATTATAGGACATCAACATTATCTTTTGTGTTAAGTACCGAAAATCAATTTCGCTTTCCATTCGTCATTTATGAATGTTGTGTCATTCTGCCGATCCATTCTGTACAAATCTCAACGTGAAAACTTAGGTGAAGTGAGTTTGAAGTGAGCTGTCAATAATGTGAATTTCTAGCATCAGGTGGAATGACAGCTCCACTCAAGCTCACTTCACCTAAGTTTTCACGGTGAAATTTTTACAGAACATACCGGCTGTTTACCGACTTCGACAATCACGGTAAAGGTAAACTTGGTTTCTTTTTTACGTTCATTTCATTGTGTCATTATTATAATAGTGAAACGGGTGACTGAAAAACTGACGAACAATATACCACTTCCCATTCACACCTTGCTTTCACTACATTTCGCATAGCCATTATAATAATTGTCAGAGATCATCATCTCTAGATATTAATAGCACTTTAACAGTGGCAAAAAACGTTTATCTTGAATATTCATAATAATTATTAATAACATTCTATTTTGTCTAGACTTTGGGGTTTATTTATAAAGGTTGCTTAACGTTAAAAGATGTTTAAACGTTAAAAATGTCGCTAATCATTACTTAAATTTAAGCAACGTTTATAAATAAGCCCCATAATCTCAATCTAACTAGAATTATCCAATTTCGGTTCGCCTAAAGCAGGGTTCCATGTTACGGATTCAGACCGATTGGAAACGAGGCGAACTCAGTGCTATCGTACAATATCGGAGATCTTTTATCGCGATAGTCCTATAGTCCCACGCTCGTCTCACTTTCTTTGGCACAAAGGTATGGGACCAAATCGGACAACTGGACCATGTGGATTACAACTTAAAACGGTTCATTCGCCGATTATGTAGTGTATTACTTCGAATAAGGACCATTGAGCCAAATTCGCTTTTATGGGTTCTGTGATACCTTGACTGATATAACGGATTTTTTATAAGCTTTGTTTAATTTGCGTGTCAGGTTAAGATGAATGTTATAAAGAGGAACCACTCACGGATGCGTTGAGTAACATACTTTACGGACCGGGTCCAGTCAGGCGGCATGCGGCATTTCAAACTAGGATTGAACACAGGGCCCGCTAGCTCGACGGCCATACTAACAGCGTAATCAATAATCATAATATCCCATCTTGTCCTTTCTTGGAGTGTAATGCGTGTGTGAAATAAATGGAATTATTTACTTAATTTTATTGCATTGGCCTTATAAGTAGATTTCCAAGTGGCCGCGTCTCGTGAGGAACAATGCGTCAGAGAATTATTTAGCGATGTCGTAAAGACGCCGTTTTATTCATTTACTTGCATGTAAGTACACAGGACTAGTAAATTGCTTAACTAATTAGTTAGTAACTGCAGTGCGATTCTGTAACCATCTCACCGTGAAAACTTAGGTGAAGTGAGCGTGGAGTGAGCTGTCATTCCAACTAATGCTAGGGATGGACACTATTGACAGCTCACTCTAAGCTCACTTCACCTAACTTTTCACGGTGAGATTTTTACAGAATCGATCGGCTGGTCTTATTGGCGGGGAGCAGTGGTAGCCTAGTGATAGCCTAGTGGTAGTCTAGTGGTAGCCTAGTGGTAGCCTAGTGGTAACGGCTGCGACTTACGAGTTGTAGGTCGTGTGTGTGAACCCGAACAGGTACTTTGTGTAAATTATTTCATCACCACTGCTCTCAAAACGGTGAAGGAAGACATCGTGAGGAAACCGCCATGTCCTAGAACCAATAATTCGAAGACATGTGACATCCGCCAACCCGCACTGGGCCCGCGTGGTGGATTATGGCCCACTCCCTCTCACAGAGAGGAGGCCTGAGTCCCAGCAGTTGGGAATATTATAGGCTGATTATGTTTTATTGGTTGGTGAATAAATATAGTATGTAAATATAAATGCATAGAGTAGAAAGAAGAAGGGAAGTCATATTAAAATCAACAAAACCAGGAAGTCATTATAGGAAGACATTGAACATTGGAAAGGGGGTAACCGTGTGTCGGTTTAGATGTGAGCCGTCAGCTTGTCATCTCAAACTTCCTCGTGGTCAGTGGGCCAAGCGTGAGCAATCATACGCACAACGCAGAAATATAAACCGTTTGATAAAGACATAGATATAACCCGACTGTCCATCTGTCAGCTGGAAATAGTTGAGCTAGTGTTGAGCCCGTGTTGAGCTCTTACCAATTTTTCTTATAAGATACTGCAAAAAACAGTATTCATTATTTAAATAGTAGTGTGCATACCCTGCCTTAATTTATAATGCAGTGTTTACATAGTCGTCAAATTAAAATAATTCAATGGCTTGTCACCTACAACATTGTTTACGATGATAAATTAAATTGTCTGTTTTCACACAATTCGCTGTTTTATTTTATCTTAGGCGATCTACAATTTATGGCAGATAAATAAGTAGACAAAACTTTTTTTTAAATTTACCTGCGATTGGAATTTTGATAATACCTCATTAAAGGGGTCGCTGAATATCAAAGGAAGTTTCAAAGTAGAGAACTCTTATCCGTCTTATTACAAAACGAGTTCTAACTTTAGGCCAAGCCCAAACCTTCGAGCTCTTTATTGTATTTTAAACTTTATTCAAAGCACGGTAAAGTTCTTAATACAAAATTGACAACTTAGTCTCGTGTTTTACGAAAGTATTTGTAATTAGTAGGTAGAGTACCAACTAATTAACTAAAATAACATCATACTTATTATTTATTTATAAGAAGTTAAATAATTGTTATTGATTTAAAATCTAGTACTAAAATAACAAAATTATATCCTAACTTAACTAGAACTATTTACAAACTAAAATATAGCGTCGAAAAATTCATCCGCATCGCTGTCGACTGGTAATGTACCCAAGACACTGGCGGCATTGCCACGTTGTATGGCAATGCCTAACCGACAAAATAACTAATTTTTTCGGAATAGAGTTCAAAATTCAAAAATGACGAAGAAAGAGAATAGATAGAAGAGAAGAGAAGACATTGAGTATTGACTCGATGGTTTAAACCTGGTTCTAAAGATAACCCTTGTTTTGTAATAAGACCGTATGTGTATTACTTAAATTTTTGGGATCGGTGCAGCATGTCTTCAAATCAAATCAATCTATCTATTTATTTCCTAATTAATTTTAAAATAAATTTATTTAATTTAAGGATTGATTCACACTTCTTACATACATCTCTATCAATTTACCCCTTTCTAGCCATATCTGGCGTTGCGTATGCCTTTATATTCATATTGTGCTCATTTTATTAAGAAAGAGGTCAGCCGAAACAGAATTAAGTATTAACAGAATTGTTCTAGGTAGGTCCCGAAGCTCCCGGTAATAAAAATACATAATATACGACAACACTACCTCCAACTGTGCCAATATCGTTTGTATCGAACGCTCTCCAAAAATAGGACCGCGGCTGTGCGCCAGAATATTATAGTAACTTTATTTCCGCAGAAACTGAGTGCAGGCTCGGGATCCTACAGTATTGATTGTGTGATCTCCGATTTTTTTATCCAAATCAAAGGAGGATAAAGGACTTCAACCTCTACCATGGGAACGAGAAGATGTGCAACTGTTTCGAAGATATTGGGTTCCAATTTTAAACCATCCGTCAAAAAATGTAGGACACAAATCTCTTTCGTAGGAAGGAGAACATGTGCAACTGTTTCGAAGACTTTGGGTTTCAATTTCACACCACCTGGCAATAAAAATCCATATACAGAGAAACAAATGAAATCTACAGATTTATTATTTCTTGCTAGCCCCATTACCTACTTCTGGGAACGCAGGTTCTTTACTATACCATACAACGCATTGATTGCCCATTAGCAAAAGTTTCCAGACAAAAAACGAATATATGTATTAGCAAAACGTTCTCATCAGCGTTCGTAGTTTAATGGTGATATGACGCCAATAAATCCTTGTCGTCTAAAGCTGAGTGCATGGACGCTACGTGAATATGTCCATCTCGTTTATTTGCGGTAGGTACCAATTTAAATAAACTTGTTGATGATTACGAGAGCGGCCCCGTCGGCAAGCTTCGACTGACTTATCGTCCGGTTTGCCAGCCGTAAATTGGTCCCGCTATCCTTCGACGGTATGAAATGTAGGGACTCTTATCCATTTTATTTATTTACTACTATACCAGTCCGTTAGTTCTGAAACTATGATTGCTGTTTCTTCCGCGTGACCTCTTAAATAGTTCAACCTAAGAATATTTGCACCCATGGTCTCCTGTCAGGACTACCTGTGTTGATAGAAGTAGGTAGGTACACTTCTTAACTTCAACCACGGTTGACGTGATCTTGTGCACCTTCCTGAGGCATCCAAAAATTAAAGAGTAGCTATTGAAATACATCTAAGGCCTAAAATATCAATTTACCAACAATAGCTATCTAGAACGCACCGAAACAAAATCTCATGGGTAAAGAAACGGCATCACGAATGCAGAAGACATCAGATACGCCAACGATTAGTGGATTCTCTGTAGTAACGGTATACAGACACAATTGGTGTTTATTGCTTTTAAGTTGAAGACAAACACAAACATTTCTATTTATAATAATGTTTGTATTACACACTAAGTTCGGGAAACTTACTTTCTTAGGGCACATTATTTAGAAAGCGTTATCAAACGTTTTGTTCCGCATGTCACGCGTTTACGGCATCATGGTGGAAAATATGACACCTTGTTTTTTGAAGAATTCAGTGTATTAATCTGTCTATTCACCAGCGTTTTTAATGTGTTAATGTAGCAAAGATTTAACTCAGTAAAAAAATTGTGAAACGAACTTTTAGATATCATTTCTAAGAATAATTTGTTCAGTTACATTCAAAATTGGGTTCTTTTGGAAAACTACATGACAGTAAAACAACCGGATTTCCGTCGATATACCCCAAAGGCCAGTTAAATATGTCTCAAAGCAATTTTGTCACCTTATAAGTACGTAAAAAATATGGAGGCACGTAATAAGACGTGTTTGGGGACCATGTCAAAGCATGTAAGCATGACACACAGTTTTTCAGTGCAGCAAAAACGCCCATTTTGCATCCATTAACCCAGTTATGCATAGTTAACAAGCGTGCAGTTTCTTACGATGTAAGTAGTATCGTAATTCAACGAGATATTTTAAAATACGTATCTCTACAATTGGTTTTTGACTGTGTGTATTTTTATCATTGTAGTTCTGGTTCACAATTTGTTGTCTCCTGGTATCTCACGTGGTTTAGTAAAGCTTAGCCTTGCAACTTCAAAAAGCATATAGCATATTCAGCTCAAGCCTGCAGGTTCGTATATCAAGACAATATCTATATCTCAAAACAATATCATATTAACCAAATCATCGTAATTTCTCCGTAATTTTACTGTCTCGGCTTTTTCATTGTTTGTTGCTCTGATTTTTATTTCTGCATTGTTCGTCAAAATATCATTGTTATTTTCCGAAAAGCTGCCTTCATTTGTTTAAAAATTATAACACGTCACAGAGTAAGGCCCTTTGTACACGGCACGGTTATTTTACGGTACGGCGTGTAAATCGCGCCGAAGAAAAAACGTGTCCGTCAAGAAGTTTTCATACAACACAAACGACCGTGTCTACAGACGGCGAGAAAGTCGTGTGTGTACAAAGGGCCTTACTCCTATAAGTTGTTGTTTTCTGAGATTCATCACTGTAATTTGGACGGACTGATTGTGGATGAACTACATCTTCCTGCGTACATAGTTCTATATGATTTGATACAGGTATACTTATTGCTAGACTCACATGAAGTGTAATTGCGACTATCTATAACTGTTCCTGTTGTTCTGTACAATATACAAAGAAGGTGATTTAGGGCGCCTATGACTGGACAACCGTTATAAAGATAGACTAAGCTCCTATAAAAGGCTCGAATCTATCTGCCTGTCCCCTTCTCACTGGTACTCAACTGGAAAGATCCGCCTGTGCGAATTTCGGATGTGAAATGCCGAATGAATAAAAGACAGCTAATGACATCGTTTCATTCACTCATTACACGTATCGAATCGACCTTGACTTTGTATAACGAGATTATAATCTTCGGATTGGAAATCGAAAACTTTTCACGGTTGTCAGCAGCGTGCCAAATCTAATAAACGTAAGTATTCTTTGTGGTCTTCGTTTTGAGATTAATGTGTCAGACGTCGTAGATGGTTATCTCGAGAAATATAAAAGAATTATAATTGTAGCAGGCTGAGAGCCATTCAGAGATGTCGGTTCACGTACGCGCTAAAAGCAAACGCGTGTAAATACGCTTAAGATTTACCACAACTATCATTATAACTGGCTTTTAATTAAATTGGTGGCACGTATGTTTATTAATTAGTTTTGTGCTGAAATACGTGTGTTTACTCTCTATTAAACTGGGCAAAACGTCGGAGTTAATTAATAACGGACAAAGTGAAATGATGTTTGGACGTGAAAAAAATATCCGGTATCCAAAAAAATGCAAATGTTTATATAACAGATTTCCCGTAGTAATCTATGAATGGAGCCAATGGTATCATTAATGGAGATATTGATCGGAACTTGCGACTGATGAATGCGGCTGTAGTTAATAAATCTCTCATGTTTATTCTAAGGTGTTAATCGCAGCTACTTGTGATATTCTTGTAAACTGCCGCTCGCATACCAACCGTTGTCGGTGTGACTCTATTATTTATCGTTTAAACGTTCGAAAGTCGTGTTATGCATAAACATGTTTCCACGAACGAAATCCTGCTTTATCATTTTGTGAATCTAAATATAAACATATCATTTTAAAAGTGCCAACGAATGCTCAGGATGGCCTTAATACTAGTATTGTTTATGACGTAGTAAAGTAAGCGTATGTACATACATTGGATGCAAATTGTCGGCCACACCCGTACCCGTATAAACGGACCAACAACGGTGAACTTGAAATCAAATAGGGTCGCACACGCCTTCGGGTCGTGAACCCGTCACTCAGTGCACTGTCACCATAGAGACTAGGACACGTAGAGGAGACAACTAGAACTAGGAGGTGTGACCATTAAGACCACTTGATGATTGACAGATTTAGAATTGAATAGCAAATTATATCTATTATTGTATTCTGGGAACGGATATTCAAACCATTGGTCCACTCATATACCTTTACTATTACCACAAATATCAGACATATGTCCAATAAATATGCGTTTTGGATGCAAACTAACTACCTACATACCTAGTTGATTTTGCCATACTAACTTGAATCTCTGTTCTACCCAGAGGCTAGCAAAGATAAGCTCAAGTGTTGAGTTTTGTTTAACAATCTTTTCTTGGTGCGCTCTAGTTGCAGTCTTGCAAAATTTATGAATGAATTTTTATGTTTGTGTCTTCAGCAGTTTAAGTGGAGTTGTCTTACATCTATCAGTCAGTCAGGGAACTGTTTTCATACAGAGTGGCAGGGACATCGACGCTCAACCTGTTACCTTACCAATCTATTATTTAGCACATGATTTTAGACCCCAATGTGTTGAATTTTTTCGGCTGGGTATTAAAAAAAAATTTGCTGTTCTGTAGCGGTATCTACAACGGCACATGCGAAAAACGTGTCATACTGACGTCACGCAAAATCCTGCATCTCGCAAGCAGAGTTTACCGCGCAATTAGCATAGATACAATTTCCCAACATCAATCGTTGGGCAATTGCCCGCCAGACAAAACACCCGTCTGGTCGGAGGATCCTCCCTTTTCTATAGAGTATGAGTGAACTTTACACCCTGTTTCTCATACCTCTATAGTTCCATACACTTTGACCGCGTAGGTATTGCTATTCAATGAAACAGCAGTTTTTTTTTTTTTAAACGACTTGAAATTTCAGCGCAGGAGGGTACTGAATCCATAGTTACAGTTTGAAAATGTCCCTGCCACATTGTATAGATTCTATTGGATTGCCTTTTCTTAACATTAATGTATCTATGACTGTCGTCTAGATTCTTAGCAAAGTGTAACGCTCCTTCAGTCTAGTTAGTTATAGCATTCCGTTTTTCAGTCTGAATCCGGTAGCGTTTTTTGCACCAAATTCGAATTGATGTGATTGTTGAAATAATATGTAAATCATGATCTCGTTGGTGATTGCAACATTCACAATACTCTTATTGTGTCTTTCAAAAACTGAATTTTACAAGTTTTTTGTTCACTTTTGTAGAAAGTATGTATATAACTTTTTACAATAGTGCTGTAACCGGGTCGTGACGTAAAATTGTTATCTATTCCTGAGATCATAGTTTTGTTAATATGTATGTCGACTTTTATACTTTTCCGTTTTTAGAATGAGTTACTAACTGACAGTCTTTGTAATGTCTGTATTGATCAATATAAATGGTCATAAAATATTCTATTTCCTGCCATGGAGACTTTTAAACTGTTCGAATATTTTTCTCATTGAGCTAATTCTTTTATTATTATTACAGCTACACTATTGGGATCAGAATGCACGGTTTCAGAGCAGTGTACCTTGAAGGTGGCATACAGTGCCTGCCTCGAGGGGGTCTGCCGATGCTCCGATGGACATCTGCAGTTCAGGAAACACACCTGTCTTTCGCGTAAGTAAACTTGTTTGTACCTATGAAAAAAAAAGCTTTGGTCAGTTATAGTAACAATCAAAATATTATGTAAGTCCCTATATAAATTACCTAAAAAACGCTCATGATATATCGGGACTAGTATACTTTGGGAGTAGAATGGACACTAACTCGTGACGCTTTAAAGTCGTGAAATAGACGTATTCGAATCCGACAGTAATTTCCATTTTCCTTTAGCTATAAAACATGAAAAGAAAACTCTTGATTTCGACGATTTTTATAGCCTATTTAGGTAGCTGTTTCACATGTGCAAGCGAATGGCTGACTCGATGTCAGTCTACATTTACTACAGACGAACACTTTTATTGCAATAGGTCATGTGTTTAGTACCACTACCGCCAACGGACGGCAGTTTTTTGAACCACCAGAACAAGGAATAATTCGTACTGGGAAATACCATTACAAGCCACTGATTAAACATCAAATAACGAGGCGATACGATCGACAAATACATTGAATTTCATTTCCCAATGCTAATTTTTATAACCACTTGGAATCGTTAAAAGGAAAAATGCGTAACATTGTTTTTTTTAAGCGTAACTTTTTTAAATGGCTGCTTAACGAGCGTGGCGCGGCTATCAATTAGTTTTTCATAGGAAAGATGTCATTGGCGTCACAAGCCGGTAGTACTGTACTAATATTTTCATTGTTGAGTTCCTATAATTTAAAAGATATTTAGTTATAGGTATTTGGATTTTATATCGTGTCCGATTAATTAGTCGTTGACGTGAGAATTTTTTCATTTTCATTTTTTTTTACTGGGGGTGTGAAGGAAAGGTACCACGCTACATAGAACTAAAGCTACTATAACTTAAAATTTATTAGTTACTATTTTTAACAATTGATTGAGTTTAACTACGGATAAAAAAATCGGTCCTAAGTGTAAATAACTTTTAACCAGTGGCGGACGGTGAAGGAAGACATCGTACGGAAATCGGCATGTATTAGAACCAAAAATTCGACGACATGTGACATCTACCAACCCGCACTGAGCCCACGTGGTAAATTACAGCCCACGGCCTCTTGAAGAAAGTAGGTCTGTGTCCCAGCAGTGGGTACAATATAGGCTAATTATGCAGTGGCATTAATTTCTAAGCAAAAGCCTGAGTTTGAAGGCGTATGTTTTGTAACAGCTATCAAACAAGCTGGCACACTACATAAATACCGTAATTTACTACATAAGGGCTTGCTACGTCACATTTGGAAATCCCAATAAGATCTGATAGCTGTTGCTTCATGAGCTCCTCTTCGCTGGTCTAAATGGTTAAGATGCTTTAATAGACCTTATTTCCGCGATTTATCGTAAGAGCTCTGTGAGAAAATGAAGCAAGTAATTGTTCTGTCAAATCCACCAGTGTCTGCTCATGTGAACCGCGCTTATTATCGCACATAATGTGAGTATTGTAACCTTACTGTGAGAACCCCTAAGTATAGCTTTATACATTCTTTACATGCCAAGATACCATAATAAAGATATTTACGTAGATAAAGAATCTGGATCACGAATAAGGCTGACATTTTAATTCTTGACCTTGTTACTTCTAACAGTATGAATATCCAAATCAAACATAATATATTCTGAACGATGAAAGGTGGATTATGTTTCACTATTTAATATCTCGACCTGTATCTCGATTCGCGAAAAGGTTAGAAGTTCAAATCAAAGTTCCGCGCAACAAATCATTTCGCGCACTCCACTCGGAACTAGAAACAGTTATACAAAACGGAATGATTGACGTAGTAATGCACTTGTTATTCCAAACAAAATTGATTTAATAAAAATAAGGATGGACTAATAATATAATATAATGACGGCTCATGAAAAACAACGACACCGTCTTAGATAGGAGTAGGTCGATATATAACTAGCGATGTTGCGTGCCGCGCTTTACTGTTCCTGATTAACATATAATAGCCAATCAAATTACCATTTGTGATTTTACATTCACGACACTTAATTAAATTTAAGTTATTATGTATTTAGCAGGCATGGGAAAACAGTATAACAATTTAAAACATTTACTATAATGTAATCGACAACAATAAACTTTTCAATGACATGATCACTGCGACGTATCAAAATCAAGTTAAAACTGTATCTCTGCATGCATGGGCATGGCATGTTATGGTAGACTTTAGACCGTATGCCTAGCCTCAGGAAAATTGCTACCAACCAGTCGGTGCAGCAACAGTCACGAAGTAGACAAATACCTCGGTGTATTTTATTCAACGACCAATTGGCGTGGGCCAATTTAGCATGAAACTTTAAAAAACTGCATGTGCTACGTGTGCTTACGTCTTTTATCTCGTTATTTCAGCTGCACCACCCGGTCACGTCTGCTACAGCAACGAACATTGCCGTTTATGGGACAAGGAGAGTCGTTGCGAGTTCGTCATACTTAACCTTTTCGGAAGATGTGCATGTAACAGCTATTACAAACAAGTAGGAGACAAGTGTGTCGCTCAGAAAATTCCTCCATATGCCACCGAAGCCGTGGTAGCAGAAATGGATGCAATTGTGGCTCCTTCAAACGGAACAACAGTCTACAAAGATCCTAGTCCAACAGTTCAACTAACATCAAGTTCAGTCAACTCTTTTGGATCCCCGCTCTCTGTAATCAGTTCTGACGACATTCAACCAAGCAAATTACCTCTGTACTCAAACAAAAACGATGTCTTTAGTACTGACGAAGATAGCCCCTTGATGCAGGCTGTCATGAAAGTGCCGAGTGTAGAACCAACGAAGCGATTACCCGTTTCGAATAGAAAAGATGGCGAGCCGAATGAAACGATAAGGGTAGACGAAATGACTGCTAATTTGCATGCAAATGACCAGCCAATTTATAGGGTTGTAACTCAGCCTTCCGTAGAAAAGAAAACCAACAAGAAAGGCGGTGCGTCAAAGGAACAAGTTAATTCTGGTGTAAAGCCTCATAAGGGTGGACATCAAAAGAAGTCTTCTCTAAAAGGTATTTTATATTTTTGTCTTTATTGCAATAAATTGTCTTAAATAATTGAACAAGTATTATAAGGACACGACTATTTCCAGACAAGCATCGCATCCGTGCGGATACACCAGTTTACGACCTTGGCCCTGCATCTCTCGGAATGCCGTGCCTTACAGATCCGCAATGCCAACAAGTGGATCCTTACACGCGATGCTTCAATAAGAAATGTGACTGCACGTACCGAACAAATTCGACTTCAGCTTGCTCAGCTCGTAATAGAGGCTGCTTGCCAAACACGTTCCAAGTTAGTACTTATTATATTTTCTTAACGCTTACGACGAAACGACGTGGTATATGCGTTTGAATGTAACTTATTTGTAATTTCTACTAAATATCTGTTCGGATTTACGTACAGTTTAGCTAATCCTATCCTACTAATATCATATTATAAATGTAAAAGTTTGTATGGATGGATGGATGTTTGTTACTCTTTCACGCAAAAAACTACTGAACGGATTTGGATGAAATTTGGCACACAGATGGTTTATAACCAGGATTAACATATAGAATACGATATTCCCACGGGATCAAAACTTATGCGGGTTAAACCGCAGAGCGTAGTGCTTTAACATTTTGAAAGAAAACTTTTAAAGTGGATAACACATTGAAAATGTAACACCGCAGGATTCTTAATAAGTTTTATATAAAAGAGTTTCAAATAGCAAAAATAAAATATAATACCTATTCATTTTGATACACAAAGCTCATTTTCAATCTTGCTGATTGATAATGAAAGATTTACGCAAAAAGCGGAAAGAGACACGTTTGCAAATAAAATTTTAAAGTTCAGTTTTCCATCTTAGGTAGGGATTTTTCATTTTAATTTCTTTTTCATAAACATTGTTATTATTCCAGTGCCGATCAACAGGGACTTGTATCAGTTGGTACTTCGTGTGCGATGGGCGCAAGGACTGCCCAGACGGTTCTGATGAAAAATGTCAAGGTACTGGTAAAGGTTCGTACACACTGCACTCTTTATCTTTTGCGCACATCTTTCATCTTCATTGTTTCGTCTTATTTTCATTTCATCCTACTCATTTTCAGTTATAGTTTTTGGGTACTAATACTTACTAATGACTAGGGAGGTTCTTCGAGAAAGTATATTATAATTTTTTAGGGTTCCGTACCCAGAGGGTAAAAACGGGACCCTATTACGAAGACTTCGCTGTCTGTCCGTCCGTCTGTCTGTCACCAGGCTGTATCTCAAGAACCGCGATAGCTAGACAGTTGAAATTTTCACAAATTATGTATTTCTGTTGCCGCTATAACAACAAATACTAAAAACAAAATAAAATAAATATTTAAGGGGGGCTCCCATACAACAAACGGGTTTTTTTTGGCCTTTTTTGCTCGATATCAATAATGGCAACAGGTAGGCACTTGAAATATTCACAAAATACTCTGTTGTATTTTTACTTTAATAATAAATAATAAAATTAAAATAAAATAAATAATTAAGGGGGGCTCCCATACAACTGACGTTATTTTTATAGATAATGGTACGGAACGCTTCGTGCGCTAGTCCGACTCGCACTTGGCCGGTTTTTTAATTTACTACTGAATTATCGCATGCTTAATGGAACACTGACCCATTAGTAGATAGGTCAGATGTGATTTCCGTTTTATTTTTACTCAGATATCATCAATAGTTAATCATAGACGTTCAAAATACAAGCATTTATGATTAATATAAATCAGTTTAATTTTTATGCATCAACAAGTAGGATAAGTCCTCATAGCAAAATCTCTTTTTGCGATTTCCCAAAAAATCGTCTTTTTTGAGTTAAGTCAGTATTCCATTAAGCATGCGTTATATGGCATACCATGGTTGACACCTATGTCCAACAGTAGACAACTACAGGCTGAAGATGATGATAATTTAACATGTCTCTCCAGTTTTGGCTAAGTAACCAAAAAGTTTATATATGATTTTGTCCTTCTCGCATTGCTTCACACTAATGATGCTAAATTTGAATCGCGACATATTCGCCAAAAATGTAAACAAATATGAGTTTATGGAAAAATAACTTTAATTCCTACACAATAAAGTTCAGTTTATGCTACCACTTCAAACATTTTTATAACTTTTTAAATAGTCCTAGTCACTCTGAGATCAACTTAATTACTTGAATATTTATTTATTTATTTAACTTGAAATAACGTCAATTTGAAAGATAAATAAAATAGTTTATGTACCGAACTTAACTGGAGTTTTTTTTTACTTTGTCTTGGCTGTAAAAATGGTGCCTAGGTTTATAATAGGTCAGTTCATTTTATTATGCACCTATTCAATTATTCTTCGATACTTAATCTAAATCAGGGCATGATTTTTTCCATAAAATCGCAGTCAAACGATTAAGTGGGTTGTAGGTTATAGGACATAGTCATTTGCATTTCACCACCATACGTTACATTCAAGATATTCACTATATTTTGGTCAACATTCATACATCGTACTTTTAGCATCCTCTGTGGTTTTGTAAGCCATGATCTTTATTTACAGAACTAACAGGGGAGCGTTGTCCAACAAACTCGTTCAGATGTGGCGGGCCTGGGTCACCGTGTGTGTCCAGGGCGTCAAGGTGTGACGGTACTCCTCAATGCCCGGGCGGAGAGGATGAGAAGAACTGCCGGACGACGCGACGTAAGGGGTAAGTTTGATAGCAAATAATACATGTAAAATACAAAATAAACTCACGCTTTCATCACACGATGGTAGACTCGTAATGAGATCTACAAATAGTCAAACTTTATTGGAAGTATAGCAATTTTGTCATTGTTTAAAAGCTTTCATGTTCTGCTCAAAGATTTTGGTTTCCTCAGACATCATAGGTACTGGAACCGATCGCTAAATCGATGGCAAAGAAAATTATTATTATATTAGATATTTGCTTATAAAAAGTCAGGATCTACATATTAGTCAGAAAATCTCTGAAACGACTGTGGAAGCACATGTGTTATTCAAAAAACCGTGGGATTATAGTCTAGCGCCGTTGAACTTTTATAATAAACCATTAACCAACCATAATTTGTAAATTAAAAAAATAATCACCGCTTTGCTCATTTTGGTAAAAACTCGTTTCCTTCAGGTGTCCACGTCATACATTCCGTTGCGGTTCAGGGGAGTGCCTTCCTGAGTACGAGTTCTGCAATGCGATAATATCTTGCAAAGATGCCTCGGACGAACCGCCGCACCTGTGCAACGAACAGTCAAGGTAAGGACACATCTTTCCATTGAATTTTATAGTCTTACGGTAACTATAATAGTTTACAACAATAAATAATAAATACACCGTAATGGTTTTGTTTTATTACCACTTGTAATTTTGCTTCGACTCTTGACAAAATGCTCTAACAGTATTGGCGCCGTGTTAGGCTTGAGGCGATTGCCACAAAAACCTTATAAGCTGTTAGGTGTATTTGCTATTGCATTTCGTAATCACACCACGTGCGACCTGTAACGGTGTTTGTCCAAATATTTGACCTTTATATAGGTAGTAGTTGACACGTTTTCCATATTTATTCAGATGGCGTGCGGCTGACTTTTGTCCGTTCCGTTGCGGGAACGGCCGGTGCAGGAGTACTGCTGTGGCGTGCTCCGGCCGCGATGGCTGTGGAGACAACAGCGATGAAATAGCCTGCAGTGTCTGCAGTAAGTAACTCATCCCATTATAAAACTCGTTTTGTTATCATCGTGTAAGGTTGACTTTGCCACTAATTACCTAGTTGGTTGTTTGCATGTTTCATAGAGGACTCGAGTCTACTCGAAATCCCAACGTAATCCAGTCTTTGATCTAAAATCCTAAATGTATTTATTTACAAGTAACAATCAAAGTTGTATATACAGGTTCAACATTCACATTATAGGTTTCGACCTGATTATCACAAAGAGCTTGCTTAAAATGAATGACTGTTTAATACTTATTCATTAGTGTGGAAAAGACACGTCATCTAGGTAGGCTAGATAAGTATTAATGTTTTTACGTTTGGACATTTATAGGACATATTACAATATACAAATAGATAATATAATTAAGCAGTAGGTCGCCTTATTAAGCGTGAACTCAAAAAACAACAATGCAATTTCTTCTAAAAGAAAGGAATGCAAAAAATTGTTCTAAAGCTTGATCAATCATAATGACGTTGGCACAGTATTGTCGGAATCCAGTTGAAATACCAAAACACAGTACGCAACATAATGATTTCTGACAGGAACTGTTAGGTGACCACTTGGCCAAACATGTGAAATATGAATGAACGTCGCTTTCTGTATATCAGCGATTCGACACGATAAGCTATGCCGTTACGCGGACAATAGTGTTCAAACGATCCGGCAAACGGCATCGGACGGCATCGCAGTTGCGCCGGCCGGCCAGCGGCGAACGGCATAACAATGTCTTAATTAACGCACTTTGTCTTTTTTTGCAGGGTGTCCTGCCCCCCCGCAGCCTTGAACGTCACTGCATCGCTAGACACGATTTAAAGTTGAACATCCGAATGCTGGATCTCAATGCTCAATATTTTGTGTAAACAGTAAAACATTCCTGCTTATTAGTGCTTCGATAAATTACGATAGGAACTTTTTAGGACAATTAGGCTATTTTTCATTTAATAAATTCAGCCTCATTTAATAGATTCTAAAATAAATTTGTCAAATTATCGATTCAAACATTTTTATGGTACAAAAAAGAACAATGAGGAATCAAACTTGACTAATATTCAGTGCAATGTTTTCAGTGCATGGTTGAAAAAAGGTTTTAAATTAAAAAAGAAGATCTTTTATTTGGCTCCTTTTTAATGTGTAAGCTTAAATGTAAATATAAGAATATTTCACTATTTACGTACCTAAGCACGACACCAGTGAACAAAAAATTCTGTCACAATTTCTTCTGATTTTCTCAAGCTCATCTGAATATGGCTTACAAAAACTCTAATTTAAGTTTATTTAAGCCACGTATAAAACAAGACTGAAGAGTGATAGCCCGTGAATATTATCAACTTGTGAATTAGACATATATACATAGATCAGGAAAAGCGTAGAATGCAGCTTACCGAGAGCCCGCTCAAAATGGTTGTAAATATTACTTTTTTCACGAAAGTCATTCGTTTGGCACAAGCATCTTATTTTCGTATTCCACAGACTTTAAAAACGTATAATTAAGATTTTCATTTAAGTTTCTTGTGTTTTGTGTGAACTTACCTGGCTAAGCGCAGTCAAGTGTAACTTATTGTAATATAGTGTGGTTATGTGTGTGAATGTGATAATGTATTTATTAAATTAATTTCATTATAAAATTCGGTATTTTATTATTTATTTGCGTATTTATTATTTATGTGTGTATGAGGAACAGGTATAAAGTTCACTCATACTCTATAGAAAAGGGAGGATCCTCCGACCAGACGGGTGTTGTGTCTGGCGGGCAACTGCCCAACGATTGATGTTGGGAATTTGTATCTATGCTAATTGCGCGGTAAACTGCTTGCGAGATGCAGGATTTGCGTGACGTCAGTATGACGCGTTGTTCGCATGTGGCGTTGTAGATACCGCTACATCTACTTACACGGTAATTTAACTGTGTGTGTTTTATACATAGGGATACGACATAATTATAATTTGAGTACAAAGGTCCTACTTCTTTATCATCAACTGCCTAGCTATTTTCCAACTATGTTGGGGTCGGCTTCCAGTCTACCCAGATGCAGCTGAATACCAGTATTTTACATGGAGCGACTGCGTATCTGACCTCCATAAATAACAAAGGTACTACCTACTTATTTCTTAAAAAAATTCTTCCAGCAGACCTGCGAAAGGAGAAGTGAAAAGGAAATGTAGACTATAGTGTGTGAGAACAAGACGAGATAAATATGAATATGTGAAGCCGAAAACTAAAATATTGAATATAATAACATATACTTAAATATTGAATATAATAACATATACTTAAATAAATAAAATATTGAATATAATAACATATACTTAAATATTGAATATAATAACATATACTTAAATATTGAATATAATAACATATACTTAAATAAATAAAATATTGAATATAATAACATATACTTAAATAAATACAATATTGAATATAATAACATATACTTAAATAAATAAAATATTGAATATAATAACATATACTTAAATATTGAAACATATACTTAAATAAATAAAATATTGAATATAATAACATATACTTAAATATTGAATATAATAACATATACTTAAATAAATAAAATATTGAATATAATAACATATACTTAAATATTGAATATAATAACATATACTTAAATAAATACAATATTGAATATAATAACATATACTTAAATAAATAAAATATTGAATATAATAACATATACTTAAATATTGAATATAATAACATATACTTAAATATTGAAACATATACTTAAATAAATAAAATATTGAATATAATAACATATACTTAAATAAATAAAATATTGAATATAATAACATATACTTAAATATTGAATATAATAACATATACTTAAATAAATAAAATATTGAATATAATAACATATACTTAAATAAATAAAATATTGAATATAATAACATATTCTTAAATAAATAAAATATTGAATATAATAACATATACTTAAATAAATAAAATATTGAATATAATAACATATACTTAAATAAATAAAATATTGAATATAATAACATATACTTAAATATTGAATATAACAACATATACTTAAATATTGAATATAATAACATATACTTAAATAAATACATAATGCTCTTTTATCGTCATTTGTATAAAGAAATAGGTTTTACCTAAATTACGAATGCTAGGCGGAAGTGAGTTCCACAATCTTACAGCATGGACAAAGAAAATAAGAATAGCAGCTTGTTTTATGAGGATGAGATTTAAGAAGAGATCTAATCTATCTATACATAGTATATAGTATATATATAGTATCTAATATATTATCTAATATACTATCTCCTTTAATTTCTCTTGATGACAATAGAATGTGTGAAATTGTCTCAAGTAGAAATTACTTTCCCACAAAATTTACTAATTTGATAAGCACAAAGGTACATTACGAAATTCTGTGTGAATCTTCTTAGGAATTCTTTTGTCTTAACTTAAAACTTTCCGTTTATGTGAATTCGAAAGACACAATGTCTTGTAGGTGCCCTTTTACTTTTACTTTTTTCGTAATCGCCCTTACGTCCATAACCTATTATCCAGGAGCAGCGATGACCTGATGGTAACAATTTCAACTTACGTATTCTAGTTTGTGGGTTCGACCTCCGGCAGGTACTTGACTTTGTTTACCTACCAAATTTATTTCATCACCACTGCTCTCAACGCAGTGTAGGAAAACATCACGAGGAAACCGACATCTCCTTGAACCAACAATTTGAAGAAATGTGACATGCACCAACCCGTAGTTACCGTAGTATGCTCGCGTGGTGTACTATGGCCCACCTTGCACAGAGAGAGAAGGCCTGTCTCACCAGTGGGAAAATTTATAAGATTTTTATAATGCATAATATACCTCTTATTTATTTTCATTTTGTGCCCTAATGAGGCAAAAAAAAATTAGGTTCGCACGGTTACGACATCTATAGGAAACAACTGAATGTAGTTTGAAGTAACTGTAACTTGACGATCCCTTTACTTGTTGTTAAAGTTTTATTTCCGCAGAGACCACTAGATGTCGCTTTCACATAGTTTTTGTACAGCCTCAACGTGAAACCAATCAATGGTACGTTTATTGAACACAAAAGAGGGACTCTCTTAAGTTAAATAAAAATATTTCCTTTCCCTACAATCTATCTTCTGCTTAGCGTGTCAAAAGTGTGTGTGTAAATTGAGGTAGTCCAAAACTGAGCAACGAGTTTAGCGTCATCAGTAGCGACCATTAGTTCCTGAAACGTATCTACCTGCTAGCAAGATAGGTTTTGCGCGTCGCGTTGGTGGGAGAGACAGTTTGTCCCATCGACTTCACTCTCTGGCTGCTGACTTCTACTACGGTCGCTGCATAGAGATCTAGGTTTAGGTGTAGGTACACCAGCTACCCAAGACCGCGGTTTTCCTCACAGCAGTCTCTCGCGGTTACCACTACCATTTCTTTTGAAAAGGCCTGACAAAAGGCGTTGCAAATAAAGTCCAGACATTACTTATTACATTTTTTTTAATTTCCTTTTACAGTTCTAATTAAAAACAAATATGTATTTAGAATAAAAAAATACCGGATAGATAGTAGCCGCGGCTCGTCTTAACCTCGGTTTCTATAAACAAAAAAGAATCGTTTTCCTTACCATTGGTAGCTTTTTTATTGCCAAACTGGGCATATAAATAGATTGATAAGCTAATTTACCTGTGATAGCTACTTCCATATGGAAGGGGCTTCTATGCAAAGCTATGAGGTCTGCTGTGCTTCATCATTGGTAAAGATACAAGAGTCTTCATTTTAACCAATAACGGTCCTTAAATTATAGGAGTCGGCCATGACCTGATGTTATTTCGGTCTCGTATGCTCACAAGACGTCAATAAGTAAAGAATACTAGACATTGGCGCCGATTCCCTTGTTCACAAACTAAACTAAATTTAAGTTCAGTGCATCTTTTTCTTTCTATTTCATTAAGAAAAGGACAGAAGATAAATATTAGTTTAGTCCTGTCAAATTAGTCAGCGCCTGACGTAAATTGACGTATTTTTAGTGGCCATGTTTTTAATCACGTCTAATTTGTCTATGGAGTATCATAATTTGACAGGACTAAACTAATATTTATCTTCCGTCTTTTCTTAATGAAATAGAAAGATAAAGATGTACTGAACTTAAATTTAGTTTAGTTTGTGAACAAAGGAATCAGCACCATTGTCAATCTGCCTAGCCTTTATTCCCCAACTATGTTGTGGTCGGCTTCCATTCCCGCCGGATGCATAGGCAGTCGCTCCATTTAAAATAATTGTATCCAGCCACAAGTATTTTACATGGAGCGACTGCATATCTGACCTCCACAACCCAGTTACTGGATAACACGAAACCCCTTGGTAAGACTGATTGTCAGACTTTGGGCTTCTAACGACCCTTAATGACTGCCAAAAATACGCGAATGACAGCCGGCACCAACGGTTTAACGTGCTTTCCGAGGCACCGAGGGGTTTCGAATAGTCTTGATATGTAAAGACGGTCACCCATCCACGGACCAACCGCGGCAAGCGTAGTTTAACCTGAGCAATAGATCCGTGCGGCTGTTATTACTTAGTCACAAGTCCCTCAAATATTAGACATTGTATAGGATGTTTACTGTCATAGTAGGTATGCAAATATTTATTTACAAAACTCCTTCGCCGCAAGCAAACATGCTTTACGCGAGCAAACATTCGGCTTGGTTGAACAACAATCATTTTCGCGACTGCACAGTTACGACTGCTTCGTTAACACCAGTTTCATTAAAATGGAGCGTAACAATAGTCAAGTGCGTGTGTTCTTCATAAAAATATTGAAAATATTATTAACTCCGATAGCAAGGTTGGTGATTTTGTCGTTTTTTTTTTTGTTCGGTATTGAATCCACTAGAAATAAACAAAGAAATCACATCAAAAATCAAAAGTCATTTATTCAAATTAGGCTGAGACTCAGCACTTTTCGAACGTCAGAAATACATAAGACCGTCTCCCAAAACGCCCACCCTTCACCACTTCCTAGTGCTTTCGCTAAAGAAAGAAGCAGATAATATTCTACCTATCTAAGTACCTATTTAGTTAAACTCATAGAAAAGCTCGCATGAAATGAACTTAGGAATTTACTTCCAGACTTCGAAAGTTAACAAGGAAATGGAGCATACGACAAATAAAAATTGCAATCGGTGTTAGTGCAACCACAGCTGTTATTGCACTAGTGGCTTACCTGAGTTGGTTATCAAATTTTGAGCATGAAAGTAATGAGCCCCTCAAATTAGCTGAGATCTTTGGGACTCCCATGATGCACATACCTTTAGACTTAATATACAAGGATTTGAAACCATTCGATGAAGAAAGTGACTACAATATTATAGATGAAGAACAAAAGGAGGAAAGTAGGTATTCACCGACATTGTTGTAAGTCAAGATTCCTGCCGACCTATTCCGTACATCTCACCTTGAAAACTTAGGTGAAGTGAGCTGTCCATAGTGTCAATCCGTAGCATCAGTGGTGCTATTCTGTAAAAATGTCACTGTGAAAACTTAGGTGAAGTGAGTTTGAAGTGAGCTGTCAAAAGTGTAAATCCCTAGCGCCAGGTGGGACTTCGGGCTCACTTCACCTAAATTGTCACGGTGAGATTCTTACAGAATAGAACGGCTGGTGAGATAACAGCTCACTTCACCTGAGATTTCACGGTGAGTTTTATACAGAATAGACCAAAACCTAACAATAACTCAAATCCTTGTCGTCTTAACAAGGATTTGAGCGGAACAAGTCCGGCAAATGGCTGTTATTTTTTAAATTGTGAATAATTTTAAGTCAGTCAGAGAATAATTAATATTACCTATCTAATTTACGATTTTAGTTGGAATGATATCCACTCCAGGATGTAAAATTCCCATAGCTGTGATTAATTACAGGAGAGGTTTGCAAAATAGAACTAAAAATATTATTAATATGTGTGGAACACGAGCCGTATTTTTGCGAAAGTATGATGATAGTAAAGTAATCGCTCGAATAAGAACACAAAAGATGGGAAATTTCACTAAGAGAAACATTCGCATTCAATGTTGTCATCAATTTATAGTTGGCACTCTACATAACCCACACGAACGTGATAAATTGTTGTAAGTATTACACATTAGCTACCTAGTTTGATTATATTTTTAAGACTTTTTACCCGTGGAAATCCTCTCCTCACGAACGTTCTCCGTCCTGCGGCCAGCTCAGGGTTTTGTGAAACTCTCGGTGTATTTCCAACTGTCTCGGACCTACCCCCGGCATGTAGGACCTATTAGTCAGTCACAGCAGTCTGGACATTCATATCGATCGCATTACGACCGAATTCGTGTCGCAAAGTCTCGGATTGACAGGTGTAATGTATGGAGTGACAGGACTTTGCGACCGAATTCGAATAGTCGTAAAGCGATCGCTATGAATGTCGAGACTGCTGGGGCTGGTCACCATCCGGCCGCAGTTCTTCCAGAATTATGGCATTTGTATCCTGTTAACTGTTATATCCGACTAGGTGGCCATCCCAGTAGTCTATTAAATTATAATAAATTGCCATAAGGCTTTGATCGTTTGTCAAACCAAGCGAACACATCCGGAAGTCTGTTTTGAAGCAGTAAGAACGATAGTGTCAAGAGAAAATAAATAAATTTTAATATCTTTGGAATAATGAACTTTCCACGACTTTCTATTGGATCGTTTTGGATTTATGTTCTCCATTGCAGTGTTACACTTTTCTGTGTTACTATTCATTAAATAAAAAATATAAAGTTATCTTATACTATATGTACACCATATCATATGACCGATTTGGTGTTCATATACTATAAGCTAAATGAAGGAGAAAGTAAAGGTTACCTACAGTAAATTGTTTAAAACAATTGTTTCTAACATAATGATATAAAAAAGTATGTAGGTGTAAGTATGTTTAAAATAAAATGTACCTGTAAGTTTTACCTATTGAAACAAATTGACTAATTATCATGGCTGTTTCAGATTCAGTAACTGTACAGATTTCCAGGACGACGCCATAATAACTCTACAATCTGATTTTGTAAATGTTATTTGCTCTGAATTTGATGAGGACAACACGTCACATATTATCTATAATGATATGTACGCCTTCAGTAGGAAAACTAACATTTCAACACCAGAAACAAAAACTTGTAAAGTCAAATACAACGTACTAATATTGGGAATGGAATCGATGTCTCTACCTCGTCTCATGAGATTAATGCCCAGAACACTCCGTCACTTCGCAGAAAACAGTTGGCTTGGTTTTCATGGATATAATAAGGTACCTACCCACCGACTTCATTAATCAGATTTATTCTTATT
Organism: Apamea epomidion; assembly: GCA_947507525.1. Lineage (NCBI taxonomy): Eukaryota > Metazoa > Arthropoda > Insecta > Lepidoptera > Noctuidae > Apamea > Apamea epomidion. Next base: position 8,017,879 of record OX382234.1, read on the forward strand.
GAATAATTTTTTATTTGTTATAAAACATAACAATAACGACTTAACAGATCGCAGATGACACATTACCTAATTTAATGGCAGCATTAACGGGAAAAAACATGACTTCAATAATAAATGAATGTTTTGCCGCTATGGATGACTGTAACTACCACTTTATTTGGAAAGCATTCAAGGACGCCGGTTATGTTACAGCCTATGGTGAAGATAACTTAGGGAACACATTTACAAAAGAATACGCTTTTCACAAGGCTCCCACGGACCATTACATGCAACCATTTTTTGTCAATAAAGAAAATAATCGCAATAACAAGTCATTATGTACTGGAAAAGTATCATCGGGTCAGCAGCTGTTAGATTACGCTGTAGACTTTGCTAATACTTACAAAATGGACTCGTTTTTTGGCTTTTTTTGGCTAAACTCATTTAGTCGCGATGAGAAAAGTCGACCAGAAGACGCGGACAAAATGATAGAAAACTTCTTGAACCAGTTGATTTACACGGGTATTTTGTCGAATACTTTTTTAATGCTTATAAGTGCCCACGGCTTACGTTTTGGTAGAAACCGGCTCAAAATGGAAAGCTACTACGACGATCGTTTGCCAATGAAATTTATGTGGACTCCGTTACTTTTTAGAGGAAGACAAGGTAACAAATACAAAGCTTTGGTGATGAACCAGCACAGCTTGACGACGCCTTATGATGTTTATAGCACCCTCTTGGATATAAAGAAAATATCTCTGTGCAGTAATTCTAGCGAGCCAGCACCTGAAGGGTGTCCGAATTGCCACACGATGTTAAAGCCGATAAGCGGAAATCGCACCTGTAAGGACCTGACCATTCACGAAAAGTGGTGTACTTGCCACAAACTGTATCCTCTCACTATTCAAGACCCTATAGGACTGAAAAGCGTAGATGCGGCCGTGAGGCACATTAAAGGAATTACTATGAAAATTGAAACACAAAAATGCTGGCATTGTTCGAATCCTTCTCTAAAAAATGTTACAAGAATACATTTCTATTACGATGAAGACAAGACTAAAATATTTTATGTTGTGGCCATTACAATGTCACCTGGTAACGCAACTTATGAAGCACTGGTATTGCGGAAAGATGGGTACCAAGTCGTTGGGCCAGTCAGCTCTATTTCTTACTACCAAGGTTTAGGCAAGTGTGCTCTTAAACGGAGAGACCGGTTGTTCTGCGTTTGTCAAAGGGATCCAAAATTTTGTTAGCTCATTATTGTTAGTAAGTATTTAATATTATACACCCTCATTCTCACAACATAGCACTTATCATTTCAATCATTTCCTTAAAAAAAATGCAGGTACTTAAAACGTTTGTTTTTATAACTCCCGCAACTATGGCATGATTCAATTTGACAGTTAGATGTCTAATACGTGCGCGGGCGGCGGTCTTGGGTCCGTCACTCGTCGTTGTGTTAAAACACTCCGAAGGAAAGTGCAGCATTTAGGTGACGCGTGATGGCACTGATGGCTGCAATGTGTGATGGCCTGGCCTGCACACTTTATACGGTTGTTTACCGTAGGAGAGTGGGGTCTGACATAACTCAGCGCCATTTGCCACTTCTGGGCAGAAAAGACCACGGGACCATCCATGAGGATAAGTCTATGAAAAAAACGGAGAGGTTTACGTTAATTTGGTGCATTAGGGATATCGAGCATGGCCTTCCCTCGTCAGCACGCGCCTTAGCCGTTGGGACTACTAGACTAAAATGAATGAAACTCCTCGCATGTCCAATAAGGTATAGAATCATATGGCCGGCTTTTTATGACGACACCATCGATAGTGGTGTTTGATACTATAAGTAACAGAAGTATACAGAGAGAAGAATGAACATAACACATACCAACGGTGACGGTGAGTGTACCTTACTTAACGTATAACCTACACACAGTACTCACGGTAAGTCATATACCTAACAACGTTTGTATACTGCCACCTACTCAGGGGTGTAGCCACCGCTGTATCAGCCGTATCAACGATACGGTCGGTAAGTCGGGAGCCCGCTGTGGCTCAGGCCCCCGACTTGTGGTGTATAAGCAAAAATTTTTAAATTAATATCCAGAACCTAAAATTATTGTTGATAAATGATATGTATTTCTGTAAATTGGTTCAAAAATATGTTTAATAAAAAGGGGGTGAGTACCGAGAGGACGACTAAGGGCCGGCGCCCACTGGCGGCACGCAATTTTATTGTCATACTTTTAAGTTATATTTTCTATTAGTCGCATAAAAATCCCTTGCCGTGCCGTGCCGCCAGTGGGCGCCGGCCCTAATAGAGAGAGAAGTATGGAAGAAAACTGTGACTGCCTCATTGGTCTAGTGGTCGCAAGCGGTACTGCTGAGCATGAGGTCCTAGGTTCGATTCCCGGGTTGGTCAAAGTGTTATTGGGTCTCGGCTTCCAATCTAACCAGATGCAGCTGAATGCCAGTATTTTACCTCCGGAGCGACTGGCTATCTGACCACCATAACCCAGTTACTGGGTAATTCGATGTCCCTTGGTAATACTGGGTGTCAGACTTTCGGGCTTCTGACGACCCGTAACGACTGTCAAAGTTCCACGAATGACAGCCGGGACCAACGGCTTAACGTGCTTTCCGAGGCACGGAGGGGTTTCGGTATGTTAAGACGGTCACCCATCCACAGACCTACCGCGGCAAGCGTTGCTTAACCTTCAATCGACTCGTGCGGCTGTTATACTTAGCCACGAGCCCCTCACCTCCTAAGTCAGTATGTTTTAATCTTTATTTTGTAAAAACCATATCCTCTGTAGCTTCTCAGTTGGGTAAAAAGGGACCCAAAAAAATTTTATACAGGGCCCCATTAGGATGAGCTACGCCACTGCACCTACTAATACACACGTAGGTAAGGAAACGGGAATTAATTAAACAATTAGAATAAAACGCAGTAGTAAAGCAGTTAGAAAATACACTGCGTAAGGCCGAAGCCACACAAATACCGAGTCACTTAGTTCCTTGGTGCCTATGGCACAGCTACACGCTCCATCTGACTTGCGCAAATTTAAATATTTCAAAACATGTCCCCAGGGGCAATGTTTTATCGCGCATTAAATTTCAATGCACTGCTTAGTGCCGAGGGTTGAAAATCCAGCAGTGTATTTTTTGACGCATCATCAGCCGCATCCAGCAGTGGAGTGCTATATCCACTGCTGGATATAGGCCTCTCCTTTTGCACGCCATTCAACTCGATTTTCGGCAACTCTCATCCAGCTGCTACTAGCTACCCTGCGAAGATCGTCGCTCCACCTAACCTGAGGGCGTCCCACCTTACGTTTATCGATTTGCGGTCTCCATTCAAGAACTGGTCTACCCCAACGGTCATCGGTTCTGCGGCTAATATGGCCGGCCCATTGCCACTTCAGCTTGCTTATCCAGTGAGGTTTGTCGACAACTTTGGTTCTCTGCCGGATCACCTCGTTGCGAATTCGATCCCCTAGAGAGAATTTTTTGACGCGCTGGGAGGCAATCTGTTGGATGCTCTATGGTCGGCTCAACAGCGTGAGATAAAAATTCAGTGCGCGATAAAAAATTATCGGGTTAAATAATCGCCCTTGCGAACCTTTAAGACGGCCAACTGGTACACAGTGCAGTCAGGTGACGCTCTAGCTAACCAACGCATAGTTTCTGCATTAATGGCCTCACTGACGCTAATTAGGTAATTAGTAATCTAGTGATTCTCCAAATCAATAGGCGATTTACACATCGGCAGCGTGTCAAAAAGATGGAGGACGCATACACAAGCAGCAGGGTAATTGCGTATCTAACACACTAACAATTGCAATGCCTTTCATTTTGATAGTTCATCAAAATTCATTACGTTATTTACGTTGTCAAGCAGAAGAATTTTTCAGATATAGATATAGCAACGGATTACCAATTTGCTGCACGGGTCAAACTTTTCACCAAGCATGGTGCGTTGGCTCCGAGCGAAGGCTCTATATTACAGCTGTGTGCCTTTAGCCTAATGGTTACGAGTGGTGATAAAACAAAAATATGGCTATAAAACTTAGAGCATTTAGCTATTAAACCACTTCTTGACCGTTATTCGAAGAATAATATTAAACAATTGAGATAGGCTGTACCTTATTTTCTGTGCCCTTTTTGGTTGCGTTTCTAGCGATATAGCTCTGTCTCGCTCTCATAACGTCACTGGGTGTCCATTGTTTGGGTCAGACACGAGGAGCGCACTTGTGAGCGCGCGCGCCGCGATCTTGATCATTGGCGTTCTTTTCTTTGCCGGTGACGGTTGCTGCTTAGCAGGTGAGTTATCTATACTAATATTATAAAGAGGTAAAATTTGTTTGTTTGTTTGTAGGGGGTAATCTCTGGAACTACCTGTCGGATTTGAAAATTATTTTTGCATTTGATAGCCCAATTCTTGAGGAAGGTTATAGGCTATTTAACATCACGTTACAATCCTGAGGAGACGAGCAAAAGGAGAAAAAAATGCTAAGCGCATACGAAGTAGTAGCACGGGCGAGCGATGGGATGCGACGCGATGGGTCGGGGGCTAAAAATTTAAGCGGACGAAATCGCGGGCAGAAGCTAGTTTCAAATATTTTGATACCCGTCACAATATGATACAATAGTGAATCGAAGTTGTTTTTGTTTTAAATTAACGGTTTTCCATTCGCGTACTATTTATTTTTTCTTTTCATCACATGTAATGGTAAATGGTAATGGATAAGGAAGTAACGTTGATTTTGCCAGATGAACCGGTCGGTGGGCCTTTCTTAGTAGTAGCTCTGTACTAGCGGTTCCAGTTCATCAAGTCCCTCTGGCCATAAGTCAAAACATAATAAGAATGCGCGTCGCTGCCGTCACAAAATAAAGATGGGGCCAAGCAGAAGCGTCGCCGTAATCGGTATACGGGGTCAAATTAAATTAGCTAGCGAAACTCCGCTGACGTGATGCATATCAATATCAATATCTAAATATGATAAAACTTACACATAAATACATTTTTTTTGTATTATGCTTTGAATAAAGGTCAGTGGTCAGTGGCTTAATATCGGCTTTTAACGTGAAATAAAGCACTCACCTTATTCGACGCATAATTGTCACTGACCTATATTATACAAGTACGCTGGACTAAATATACTATACGAAATAACTGTTGTTTTTTATGCAGATTCAAAGCGCCCCGCTTGAGCGTCTGAGGAACTAAAATTGATACATTGCCGCAAATGACCGTCGTTTTGTTTTGGTACGTCTCTGACGATTTATGTCTAAATTGTGGAATGTGACTTTTTTGTGTATTTTGTGTTTACTACGAGATATTTAAAACATTTTTATCCTGAGAGTATGCGCATCTTGTAAAACTCGCTATCAAAAATATTAGCTCCACGGACGCTCCCGTTGCTGTCAGCGCCAAAATCAACTGTCTTCATTTTGTCACCGATAGTATGATGCCCACCGTACTTGTTTATTAAATGTCAGTGATAATTGTAATTTCTGGCTGACATAAAGTCAATCATCCAATGAACAAGACAGAGAGGCGCGAAATAAGGAAGGAAACTGAAATGTAAACTGAAACACGTTTAATAAACAACGTTTTTTATTTCAGACGATGTTGCAATTTGACCAAATACAAGACAGAGTCGTAAGGCTTACTCGGAGAAAAAAATATGAGTTATATATAATGATTATATTAATATATATCGTTATATTGGGTATCTCATTGTATCACCATTTTTTTTGCTTTCCAAAAATAAGCTACAAAGTGGAGCCGCCTGATACTCCGATTGATACAAGTAAGTTCTGTGAATGATTTATGATTACATTTCATGAAGTCTCTTGCTTTTATAGTCGCTTGGTAAATACAATCTAAACTCTGATTTTTAATTTGCTAGACCAAAATGCCAGCTAATGTTTATAAATAATGTCATGTTGACATAAAAGGTTGATCGCAGCTGTCATTTTTTATAAAAAAATCAGAGTATACAAACAAACAAACGCCTACCACCCGTATGCCACAACTATAGACATAAAGAAAGAAAACATTTTTTACACAATCGCATCGACGACGAGTCATCAACGTATTACAGACATAAACAATCGAGGACCCACTACCGATAAGTAATTGCAATGTTTTTAATTTGGTACTTAGGTACCTACTTAAATACTCGAGTATTTTAGACATAAGTACCTAAACATAATAATAACATGCTATCTATTTGCTCCTGATTTGTTCCCAGACATAGAAGACTTCAGAATCAAAGGTAAGTTATACAACTACATCAGTTTGTTTGTTTGTTGAACGAGTGTAAAAAGACGTTTCACCAAGCCGAATTTTCTTTCAGAAACTCAAGATTTCCTCATCAGCACGCCAGGATGCTACATACCAAATTATGCGAAAACTTTCAAGTACGATAGTTCAGTTAAAAGAACCTCAAACACAAAGGATATGTGCGGAGTACGATATATATTCATAGACACCTTAGGGGATGACAAAATTAAGTTCCGGATGCACAAATATACTCGAGGGGGAGTAACTTGCTGTTATCAATTTGTCAGTGAATCTACAATTCCTGGACGTGAACACGATCAGCTATCGTAAGACAAGTTTATAAAGCGAAACTTCAATTTTGTTGTAAAATGGAAGTTGATCTCAGAGGTCCGAAGTTGACCTATATACTGTTTTTACTAAGTCGAAAACGGCGACATTTTGCTTCGATTGCTACAACTCAAACGACTCTCATGATGTACCGCTACTCGAATCGCGACATAATGTAGTAATGTTTCTTAGCGGCATAGCTAATCTTTTTGCCTGAAGTTTTGACCAGTAAACAAAACTAATAGTTAAACTAGCAATTATTGTACTTTCAGGTACACCCCATGCGAAATTTTCACAAACAATTCAATGGCGTGGCTACAGCAGGAAGTTATTACGGTAACTTGTACAAACAAGACAAAACCAATTATACTCAAAAAAATTAAAGAAGATAATTTACAAACAAATTACCAGAATATGCAGTGGAACGTACTTATGATAGGCATGGACAGCATGTCTAGGACAAGAGTATTTGATACCATGCCGAGTACTACTAAATACTTAAAAAAACATAAATGGTTGGATTTCAAAGCATATCAAAAGGTAAGAACAGTTATTGATACGAAAGAATTTTCACAATATTTCAAGAACAATATAAAAAAAAACTTATATTAATTAAGAAATAAAAAATAACTTCTATTTGGCAACAGTTAATGAAATAAAATAAAAAAATATGGAGTGAAATGCTTTATAAACAGTATGTACCTCACGGCTGCGCCAAAAAACTTTGTTATGCCTAATAGTACCTACCTAGTGTGGCGTTTAATAGAATAAGAAGGACGGACACAGTGTTTAGTTGAAATAAATATTTTTGTATAGAAATTGGATTTGTAAGAAGCCAGCAAACCCATACTGGTTTTATTGCCACGACGTGAGAGTCGGAGAGCGCCGCCCGCCGTGCTGAGCTACGAAACGCGGTAATAGCGCATCCACTACGCAACGCGGTCGTACCGTATCCGCTACGCAGTACAGTCGTAGCCCAGCCGCTACGAAACGTGATCGCTTACTACACCAACGCGGTCATAGCGCATCCGCTACGCACTACAGTCGTAGCGCAGCCGCTACGAAACGTGGTCGCTTACTACACAGCGCTACGCAACGCGGTCGTACCGCATCCGCTATGCATGGAAGTCGTAGCGCAGCCCCTACGCATCGCCGTTGTAGCGCAGTCGCTACGCAACGGGTCGCTTGCTACGCAGCCGCTACGCAACAGGTTCGTAGCCTTGCTGCAACGCAACCTGGTCGTAGCTCATCAATTCTTTTTTGGATCACTTAATAGTGGCTATTGCATACAACGACGTGCGTTTTGATACGGTCGTCTGTCGAAGCGCCTTTCAAGTAATGCGCCTCGACGTCGTATGCATCAGCTCTTTTTTCTCTACGACATCTACTACTGATTAGTATAATACTAATACCGACTATGTTTTAACATACGACACATTTATTAACATGAAGTTATTTTTAGGTTGAAAATAATTCATTTCAAAACTTAATGTCTGTCTTGACTGGCAAGAGAATGTCTACTATCTACTCGAATTGTACTTCTGATTTATACAAATGTGTAGACTACTTTATTTGGAAGAAATATAAAGACGCAGGCTACAGAACAGCACATGGAGAATCCAATATACTATCAGAAACCTTCTGTAGGGATTTCAAAAGGAGTCCTACAGATCATCACATGCGACCATTGTTCCTTATAAGAACGAATAATTCTGCGGACATACTGTGTACGGAAAAGAATCCTTCTGCCACGCATTTGCTTGAATACGCTCACAAGTTTGTTGACTCCTATAAAACAAATAATTTCTTTGGAATATTTTGGATTAATACCTACACATCTTATAATAATGACCCCCAACTCTCAGACACAGAAATTGTAAATTTCTTCGGAAAACTTAATAATTCTGGCGTGTTCAACAACACGTTTATTATCTTCTTTAGTGACCAGGGTACCAGTTACGGTGAAATGAGACTTCAGATGGAGTCTCACTATGAGAATCAACTGCCAATGTTGTTTCTCTGGACCCCTGTAGAGTTTCGACGCTATTACACAAGTAAATACTACAATTTACAAGTGAATCAAGAACGGTTAATAACCCCTTATGACATCTACATAACGTTAGCAGATATACTTAAATTATCAATTAATTCAAGTGAAGAAATACAGTCGGAGGCATGTTCACAGTGTACGAGTCTGTTTGAAAAGATCTTACCGAACCGGACGTGCACAGACGCAGATGTTGGGGAAAATTGGTGCAGTTGCCATAACATGTCGAAAATCGGTACTGATGATGAGAGAGTTGAAACTAGCATATTGTACGCTGTAACACATATACAAAAAAAAAAGAACTCTATCAAAACAATACCTTGTACGTCGTGTGAACAATTTAGCTACCCGATTGTTATCAGAGCACACGAGTATCTCCAGGGAGAGACTACGTATCATGTCATAGCCTTCCGTATGGCTCCGAGTGAACTAAAATTCGAAGCTATAGTAGTTCACCATGGATTCATTGGTGCACGTTTGAAAATTCTGTCGGTACGTAGCATGACTCGTTACAATGACAGGGGCAACTGTGCACTGCATAGCCAAGATCGTCCATTTTGTGTGTGCGTTTTTGATAGTAACTGTTTTCATAAAAACACAGTATTAGATTCTATAGATCCTAAAAATATAAAACTTGCTGACGTTATATTCTATAAGTTCGAAAATTCCTTAATTACATAACAATATTTTTCCATATTTTTTTTTATTTCATTTTTCCCGTTTGTAGCTGTACTGTGTTATTTTTGGCAGAAGTGTAGAATCGTTGATCACTTATTTCTGATGGCTGTGGTATAGGTTGATACTGGCACAGAGATTAGCTGAGAGTAACTGTTTTCATAAAAACATTGTAGATCCTAAAAATATAAAACTTGCTGACGTTATAAAGTTCTATAAGGTCGAAAATTCCTTAATTACATAAAATTTTCTTTTTTTTTTCGATTTTACCTATTTGTAGCTGAACAGTGCTATTTTTGGCAGAAGCATAGAATGGTTGATCACTCATTTCTGATGGGCGTGTGATTTAATAAACAACTATTTACCAGTTTAAAAACGTTTTTTAATGTTAATATCATTAAGTTTTACTTAAACTGTTTTTTTCGTTGTTTTGTAAAATATAAATAAACTTAATTTGTCTTAATAACTTTATATTACAGGATTGGTGTACTATAATATTACAACCATACCACATTTTGTACCTTTAACTATGCTTCAAAACAGAATCTCAATCATAAACAAGCAGATTATAAATGATCTAAAGTAGATACTTCAGTAAGTACTCAGGTATCTACTTTAACGTTATGCTTTATGAGTGGCCATTTGTAACAAAAAGGTCGTAACAAAATTTTGCTTGCAATGGATTTTGCACTTTGCCACATAGGACATTGAGTTTTAGGTTCTAAAACATGACTATTATCTGAGATTCTAAATTGAAGTTTCCATTAAACACCTTTTTATGTACAGACGCCAGCACATCAAGCTACTACAAGTTGTCAAATTTCTTTAATAGTTTTTCAACTTTATCGTTAAAGCATTAAGATTCAAGGTTGATTGGGAAAATTTGACAGTTCTATGTTCTATGTTACGGGTTTGGTTTCCGCACTTAGTCCTTCAAGTGGACCATTGTGCGTGGGCCATGGCGGCCGTAGGTGGTTATTCCAACCAGCCCACCTCCCTCCAGAAGCCTATTAAGTCTCCTGGTCTGTTGAGAACATCTGTGTAAGATTTGGGTGTTCCGAGGGTTTCCGACCTAATCTGGGTGACGCCTGTGCACTCAAAGAGCACATGCGCAACGGTCTCCTCAGCCTCCAAGCAAGCTCTGCACAGGGGGCTCCGTTATGCCTAACGTGTGGAAGTGTTTGTTTAGTGAGCAGTGTCCCGTGGTGGTCCCCGCAATCAGGCGCAGACCTTTCCTGTCCAGGCGTAATAATCTTTTCGTTAGCTTGCCATCTAATGATGGCATGGCTTCCTTGGACTGCCTACAGCCTGGTGACGAGGACCACCAGTTCTCTGCTTGTGTGTGGGTGTGCTTCTGTAGCCACCTGCGTAGTTGATTGAAGGGGATGGGCACCACTGGTTCCGGTCCATAGACTGACGTGCTGGATGCCCTTCTGGCCAGTTCGTCAGCCGCGTCGTTACCTAGTGAACCACTGTGTCCTTTTATCCATTGTAGTGTCACTGTGTTGCGGTTCGATACAGTTACCTGTTCAAGAGCCTTGTGACATTCTAGTATGAGATTTGATGTGATGCATCCCTTCTTTAGGGATTGGAGGACTGAGGCGCTGTCAGAGAGTATACGAACATGAGTGTCTGTAACTCCTCTGGCTGCTATGGCATGGGCCGCTTGTATTATACCCACACACTCTGCTTGGTAGACCATGTTGAGCATTCCTAGCGGGCTGGATATGTTTATGTTAAGGTTGTGTGAGAAAACTTCGACTCCAGTTCCGCAGTCGGTCTTTGATCCGTCAGTGTAGACTCTCAGCTCCTTCGGGCCTGAGTGGTCGCACTGCTCCTCTTTGAGCACTATATTGTAGTGCTCTTGGGAGCCGTATTGCTTATGGTCTCTGTCGCAGGGTGATGCCATCATTGAAATTTGACAGTTTGGGTAGCTTGACCTGCTGGTCTGTACAAGCATAATACTGATAGTTTCAAGGTCATCATGGCCATACACATACAGATATGAATACAATTCTTGAGATCAGATTTATTTTATAATAATTATAAATATTCTTCTTTTAATATTAATCCCAGTCCTTTAAAGGGTGATTGTGTTTATAATTAAATATTGAACAAAGTAGTTTAATGTACACCCATACTATGGGCAATTTTATTACATGTAAAATAAGTCCTTGATTTGACAAATGCAAATGCAAATGCAAAGGCAAATTTTTTAGATGTATAGAGGTATGACGAACAGGATGTACAGTTCACTCCCAACAGACCAGACCAGACGGGTGTTGTGTCTGGTGGACAAATGTTGGGATGTTGTATATATGCTAGACGCACTGTAGACTCTCCTTGCGCCATGCAGGATTTTGCATGACGTCAGTATGATGTATTTAGTTTATCAGTCACTGTTAATTCCTAAACAATAACCCCTTGGAAGACCTGGATTATTATTCAAAGTCAGGTCAACTTCATACATTAATAAATTAATTGAACTAAGTATTTGACATGAGAACTCACTGTCTGTTTTCAAACAAACATTTGTTTTCATACAACCCACAATATTTGTTACATCATGCTATAAGATTTTTAATTGAGCTTGGTGATTGCGATTTGTTTGGGTATATAACAAATAGAGATAGTTGAATAACAGCCAATGCAGCACCAAACAAATTCGTCATCTGTGAACAAAAATATAAAATAATTAGAATAATTACTCACTTTCATAAGTACTGTGATTGCCACAAAACTTAGAAACGGCATGCAAAAATTAATTATATGACTAAAAATATGTAGCTAATGTAGCAGTAAGTACTCGTACTTACAAATTGGTAAACATTTTTTTTTTCTTTAAGTTATTATAATATTATCTTTTTAGATATAGATAGATGAGAGACCAAAATGAAGAAAGTAATGATTTAATATCTATAAAAATAAATAAAATTAAAGTGTCTATTTGTAATGTCAAAATAACAGCTTTTTAGTAAATACATATGAAAGTATATGTTACTTAAAACAAAAAAAAAACGATTTTTTTGTCTGTCTGTTTGTTTGTTCTGACTAATCTCCGAAACGACTTCACCGATTTTGACAGGACTTTCACTGGCACATAGCTGATGTAATAAGGAATAACACAGGCTACTTTTATTTTAGAAAAAGAATTAGAGTTCTGCGCAAAAAATTAAAACCCATGAAATCAAATTTGTTTTTCGACATGCACGCGATGTCGCGGGCACAGCTAATTGTTAAAATAAATTATTATATTCAGCAATGGAAGTAAACAGTTGTTAATAAATAATCAATCTGCCTAGAGACACATACCCATAAAAAGTTGTCATCCTTTATGGTTCCATAGAGAAACCACAGCATAGACACAAAGAAGGACATCAGTATCATTGGGAAGGGCAGACACTCGGTGCTCTTCACTCTTAACACATACATTAGTTTGCTCATTGGGGCTGCAATAGTTAGTATAGTAAAGGAACAAGCCATTAGTCCTGAAATGTAAAACAATATAAGTTAGTAAAAGACTAAAATTAATCTTTATCTATACTAATAATAAAGCTGAAGAGTTTATTTGTCTAGTTGAATTTCGTAATCTCTGAAACTACCAGTTGGATTTGAAAAAAATATTTTTGCATTGGATAGTTTCCAATTCTCGAGTAAAGGAATAGACAATTTAACATCACTCTACGACTCTTAGGAGTTGAGCAAAACGAGAATAACTAAGAGAGAACACTACGTAAAAACGAAGTAATAGCATGGGCAGGCGATGCGATGCGACAGGGTGGATCGGGGGAACAAGAAATTTCATGTGGACGCTGGCAGACGTTAGTGAAAAATATAATTACTACAAGATATTATCGCAAAATATATAAACTTGGTCATTTAAATCAAAACAATGTAAGCAATAATTTACAATGAACATTACTTATGATAACAATCTAAGTGCCATTATAATAGCTATAGATAATTCAAATGCTCACCTAGTGTACTAAAAAGTACTGAGGTATCATCTTCTGTAACAGCGTAACATAGTATAAATATCACAAAAGCAACCGCTCCAACCACCTGTTTTAAAACGGTTGATTTCTTAAAAGTGTAAATATAGAATACTGCAGTGTATGATATCATCAACGATACGCCTATCGTATTCACTAAAACTATTATGTTATCATGCTTAACTACTCCGTAGAGAAACCACAAGCAGCAGCTGTAAGTACAAACAAGAAAGGTTAATTGTTTCATTCATTTACTTCGACTTATTGGATTATAATTGCCTTTACTTACCATATAATTCCGCTAATAAAAGGTAGCGACGAAGTCTCGGCAGTCGTTCGGTTAACAACATATTGTTTACACACCAGGCTAAAACAGGTGTTAAAGTTATACACAGAAATAACAATACATCAAATTAACAGAAACATTTATAAATGTGTCGTTTTATACTTACGCGCCAGACAAAAACTGCAAAATTGTTGTGATTACAGCTAGACTGCTCACAACATTCTCAAAATCTGATAGATGCATTTTGCTATTATATAGCTCTCCTGCAATTTTCTAAAGTTTATTGATTATTTATTAGGTTTATTAATCGAACCATGTTACTCAGAGAATATTTTTTAGAATACCGTTAAAATGTTTTTCATCTTACAAGTCTCACACACGTAAACACACACTGACAAGTGACAACACAGACAGTCACACCCACAGACTAAGGTCACACCACACACAACACTACAACCACTAACAGTAACAGTATCAACAGCTGCCTCAGCTGTCTGTCTGTGACAGTGACAGGTTACCGACAGAACTGACCGACAGCGACTACGAACTTTTGGCTACATTCCGAATTATGCCCTAATCGCTCACAGCACACACATCAATAAATATCGCAGCCAACTAGTTTTATCAGCTTTCCAGTTAACTGTCTAGCCTTTTAACTAAACGGGGCCGTTAGCTAGCGGCCTGAATGATATTCAGCCTTTCAATTAAGCAGCTAGGCAAATGACTTGGATTGCTAACGTTTAACTACTTGCCTAGCCTAGCCATTTAAATTGGCGATTGATTGATCGGTGTTGGTGATTGATTTAAAGCGGCAGTTGCTTATTGTAGTTTTGGAAAACACAAAAATTACAAAATGCAAGTTTTTTTAACAAGTTCGGCAGTAAAAACTAAGCAGCTAAATAAAAATGGATCATAACGAATATTGACTCGACAGTTTTTCTTGGAATAACTATGGACTGTAAATTACTATAGGGCCCGCATATAGAAATATCAGGAATAAAAATGTCAGGAAGGCATAGATAAGCCGCCTATGCTGTTAAAAAAATTCGACAGAACACTGATGTAGTTAAAGCCAGAATTGTTCATTTTAGTTATTTTCAAAGTCTGATGTCATATGGGATCCTTCTCTAGGGAACCTGTGCGGACATGAATTCTATCTTTGTTTTACAGAAAAGGGCTGTTCGTTTACAACCTAGCTCCGAGAAAAAAATCTAAGAAATAGACTTTCTGACGGTAGTCTCACAATATAAATATATTTGAAAATCTATTGTATGTTCACAAAAATATATCAAATCAGATAGTTGATCTCAGTTCCAACCTAACCTATGAACTGCCGAACTATTTACCATAACTGCCCATTCCGACATTTTTATTGGCCATTCATTTATTACAAATAACCGACCAATTTTATTTTTCTTACTGTTCATGATTTAATTTACCAACCGCTGAAAAATATAATGAGTGCCCGTTATTTTTTTTCAACTGATCATAATGACCTCCCTAATGATTAAATAAAATATGTTAAAATGATTACCCATTGAAATTTTGTTCCATTTTTTCCCCTCACATTTTCGCCTGTTATTTAATTGGCCAGCCAGCTCATTAAATGTGGTATTAGACGCATTGGCTGAATATCATTCAGGCCGCTAATTGAACAGCGCCGTTTAGTTAAAAGGCTAGGCAGTTAACTGAATGGCTAATTAAGCTAGTTGGCGGCGACATATACACCGCAAATTTCTTCTTCTTCGGTTAGGTGGCGACTGTAGCCAGAAGCACAATTTCGAAAATGTCATGTTAGTTTAAAGATAATATATGATGCGACTCAAAACAAAACAGCACAACTGTAGTTTTTGACAGCGCTCACGGTGATATTATTTTAGGGCATGGTTGGCAGGTTGGCGTTATCCCAAGATGGCGCATGTCATGAGTTAGGACGTCATATATCACGATTCACGGGACATCGTTATCGCGCTCACGCTAATTCGGAACGGGTATAAGCACGCGTAAATCGATTACAGCGCCACTCGGAACGCACCCTTTGACTGATGATGAGTTGATGACAGTATGGAACTATGAACACAGACTACAATATAATCTATGAACCATGGGTTTCGTATATATTTATACATACTTTGGTTTGTATGAATCTGTTGTTAAATTATGTAAATAAAAGATATTTATATAGCATTTATTATGGACATAGTTATACTAAATGGATTTAAAAAAAATGAAGTAAACTTAAGCAGACCTGAAGCCAAAAACTATTTTGAAGTCTAGGACGACTTGAATTTATAAATACACACTTTAGCTAAGTTTATCTTGGCCAAATCAAAGTTAAGATATTATGTGGACAAATTATTAACCATAATCTGTTTGGCTGCTTGGAAACCTGACGATGGCCTGCAAATTGTACAAACCATTAAAGCAAGCAAGCCGTGTGTTCCCAAATGCTAACCAAAGAGTAGAGTAAGTAACTAATATAGAGGGATGTTAACTCAGATCAACTCAACTTTCAAGTCAATGTCAAAAATTCTTGTTTGTGGTTTGTTCTGTTCTAATCAGGGATACCAGATTGGGTATTTTTTTCACAATTTTGGGTAAAAATTTGGCTCCTAAGGAAATTTTGGAGAATTTAAATATTTGGAGAAATGTTTGGAGAGAGGAAAAAATCATGGAGAAAATTGGGATTTTTTTATAGTCAGTCATTGATAATTGTAATTATTTTATGAGAGTACACACGACGACATATCTATACATTTCCAGATAAGCAGACTTATCATTATATGAAAATGCTATACAATGCGAGGTCAGCTAAAAATGGAAATATATAGCTTGGGCCTATTAATTGAATCGACTAATAAGCCATAGCTTGATATGTCGTCGTGTGTACTATATGCACCAAAAAAACGATGTGTATCATGGTACGCTATTTTAGTAAGTAGAAGCTTGAAGTCCAAACAAATTTTTATAGGTTATTGGAAATAATTAGCTTGGTGGTTAATTAATAAAATCTGCTTACTACAGTGCTAATGTCCATTTCAATCAAAGAACGTGCAATGCCCTTATATAATTATGTCGATATTGTGCTTAGTTAGGTTAGTCTACTTTATTTAAAATTTGTCATCAAAAACAGTTCCGTAATGGTTAAAATTGCTTAAGGTGGATGCTCCAAGGTAGCCCGTGAAATTCAAATTTTCTTATGTTTTTTGCAATTTGCTGGTCAGTACTAAGTTGTACGTTGATTAAAATATGATTCGCGGCCCTAACAAATATGTATTTACAGAATTATAATCATTAGAATCAGTAACACAACTTGTTAGGTTAGCATAATCCTAAAACGTCAAGATTTCATTAAATAGTCATTCAGTAGGATTACTTGATCTTAGAGAGTTGTGTTGATGACTTTAATAATGATTATAATTCTGAAAATACATATTTGTTACGGCCGCGAATCATATTTTAATCAACGTACAACTTAGTACTGACCAGCAAATTGCAAAAAACGTAAGAAAATTTGAATTTCGTGGGTTACCTTGGAGCATCCACCTTAATAAATAGGACAAACTTTTTGTCTTCGGGTAAAACTTAAAAAACTTGTATCATTTTGGAGAAACATTATTTCAAATCTGAGGAAAAACAAAATCACATCTGGCAACCCTGTATTTTGGTTTCATATTGATAAATTGATTGTTATTCTCATGCATGACAGTCCCGATTATTTTATTATTTATGGAATAAAATATCCTGATAGTGTTTAATAAAAAAAGACTTTAAAAATGAAGTCTTTCAAGCTTATTGTCCACCAGTCTAGCTTCAGTCGTAAGTATTTTTAATATTCGGAACATAAATATTTCGCATAGATATTGTTGTTTCTTTCTTTCTTTCTTAAATATTGGATTGTGAAGGTCTGATAGGCAGTCGCTCCATGTAAAATATTGGTATTCAGCTGCATCCAGTCAGACTGGAAGCCGACCCCAACATGGTTGGGAAAAGGCTTGGCAGATGATGATGGTTGTTGTTTCTTTCCATTGCAATATTCCATGAAGTAATGTAATAATTGGTCAACTTTTATAAAAATAATCTTTACGAGAATCTTATAGTTAAAGATTCTTTTAGTTCTCTGCCTACATTTTTTTCTCAGTGTTAGTCTTGAATTGCATGATACCATTTTTTTAATTTATTCTTTAGGGGTACTGACTTTCATTTATATATTCTAGCTCTGGACTTAATAATTAACTTAAAGGACTACCCTGGGCTGAAGGAAAAAGATATTGTAGAGATATATCATCCGGAAAATGATTACCCACGCCTGCTACTACAAGTAACTAGAGTCGATGCACCGGGACGTGGAAGAGGTATGTGACTTACAGAAGCTATCCTAATCTGAAAACTATTTGTTCTTAAGTACTAAACTCATTATTTGCATTCCATTTTGATTTATTGCATTTTGATTTATGTAGTAAATTAAAAATGTCATGAGATGATCAACAGTAAATGTTTTGGGGTTTACTCATAAATGTTGCTTAAAGTTAAGAGATGCTAATCATTACTTAACTTTAAGTAACATTTATAAATAATAATTAATAAGTATACACGGAAGTGGGCCAAATCTGTAACTATGCGGAATAGCGAAAAGTACTCATAGGAGTCTCGGGCTCGGTTTTGATGAAAACTAAAACTGCATCATTGGATTTTTGAAAAATCAATATTTCTAGCCAGGAAATGAACCTGTTGATTTTGAAGAAAAAACACACTGTATTTACACCGTTTGGTAGTGTTGCTAATAAGGATTGAATTCTGGGAAATTGAAAGGGGTTGGTGTCTACCCAGCTTTCAACAAATACCAGTAAATATTTACTGCAATTACACTACATGAATTTTATAGGCTTAAAAAAAAGGACCATTGTGGCCCCTGTCATGCACAGCAGGTAATAATGAGAGCTTGTATTTGAACAACATTAAATGCCCATTAGTTACTTCCATTATATTCCGTTATTCATAATAATCAATCTATACTAATATTATAAAGACGTAAAATTTGTTTGTTTGTATGTATGTAGGAGGTAATCTCCGGAGTTAATGATCCAGTTCTAAAAATGATTTCACTGGTAGAAAGCTACATTATGTGTGAGTGCTATAGGCTATAAATTATGTTTACATCATGCATTTTTGCTGAGCTATCACAACTTTTGTCTAGCAAGTCTGAAAGAAATAGCAGCCTAAACAGTTGTATATAACTAAAAACAATTTATGGCAATCTGGTCCGCCTTAAATAGTTCTACAAAAAAGTCCGCGATACCATATTTCTATCTTTTATGTTTTATCTTTTAATATCGCTTTTATGTTTTAAAAAAGTATTTTTTTGACATGCTTACGTTTGGATGAAAATATAAATTTTAAATAGGAATCCTTATCAAAATAAATTATTTTATGATCACAAGGATATCAAGGTGATAAGATTTGCCCTTTACAGTATGTCAATTGGTCACATATGTAGTTTCGGAGATAATATAAAATGACTAAAAACGCAAAATGCCGCTAAAACATTCACGAATACACCTCTCATTCATCGCGTGCACATGCTTTGTGCAGACGTTTTATCCATTCACCCATAGATGGCGTTGTGCAAATACGTCATTTTTCTGAATATTTTAATAAGTAGGTAACCTATGTCATTCTCCAGACCTACAACTATTACTATTTATGTAATGACTATTAGCATAATCTAACTAGGCGTAATGACTGTTAGCATAATGTTACTAGGCGTAATGACTATTAGCATAATAATATTAAGACATAAAAATTAATAGGACGGAAACAAATTTAAGTTATTTTTACGTATTTATTTTGAATTTTAATCCAGAATCCCAAGTTAGGAATCAACACAAGTTTACTCCTCATAAGTATTGGTTTTTTTTTAGCCAAGGCAAGCATAGATAACTACTTTTTTTGTCAAAGTTTTTGTCATTTATGGATCAGGGCCTCACCCAAAAAAGAATTCGAACACTCTCGGGAACCCCTCTTTAATTCAAAATGGTTTTGTGCACCCTCAAAACTTGTGTTGTTGTAAATCCCACGGTTTATAACAACGCGACCGAAATCGAAACCTCGCGCGGAAAAACCCAAATTGATATACATCCCGACACAACAAGGGTTGGAAAACGACCATTATCTTAAGAGCTTTTAAACCGACTTCAAAAAAAGGAAGAGGTTCTCAGTTTGTCGGAATCTATTGTTTTTTTTTTGTTCTCACCGATGTTGATTAATCGAAGATGGCTTGACCGATTTGGACTATTCTTTTTTTGTTTGAAAGTGTAGGTATACTTCCCAGGTAATCCCATTGCCATCAATTCAGGATCTTTTGCCGTTTTGCGTAGATGTAACGCATATTTGCCACCTTCTTCTACTTTTTTGTTCTGTCTCTGCGTTATGTTTACCGCTAATAAACATATTTTATATCTTTAAAAAAATAAAAAGAATCGCCAAATGGAAACGACACTTTCGTAGGTGCTTTAAATATCCAAGTTATATGTGTGTATCGTAGAAAATAAAGGTAAAATGTTCGAGCTGATAGACTTTGATACAATCAGCATCATTTCAGTTGTATATAAGTGACGTAAGAAGTTTTTGAAAGCCTGATCAAGACCACAATCAGTAAATCTCATGATGTTAGGGGGATGCGTTAAGGCCCGCGAAATTAACTTACGTTTTTTGCAATTTGCGGGTCCGGGTCAGGGTGTATATTGATTAAAATATGATTCGCGATCGTAACAACGTGTTCTAAGAGATCGTATTCTTGAAGGAAATATTGTCTTTAAATCTTAAAATTTAAATCTTGTATTTCGTTGGTAATATTGTGTCATAAGCCAATGTCATTCTCAATCAATCAATCAAAAGTCATTTATTCAAATTAGGCTGAGAATCATCACTTTTCGAACGTCAAAATTACAAAAGACAGTCCCCCAAAAATGCCCGCCCTTCACCACTTCCTAGTGCTTAAGCTGGGAAGAAGAAGTGGCGCAACAAACTCCCCAGCAGCACAGCTGTCTGTTCAGTTAGAAAATACTTGATACTTGATTGTAATAGGTAGGTGGCTAGGTGTTAAGTAATTAACATTAATCTGCTATGCTTGAAGACAGAAACCAGTTTTTACTAATTCTAAAAGGGTTTGAACCTTTGACCCGCAGCCATTTTGATTTTTTTCACAAATCGAAATGACGACACGGTTGGAGCAGTGGCTGAGCGATCGACTGCTGCGCTGCGTGTCGCGGGTTCGATTCCCGCACGGAACAAATATTTGTATTGCCTACAGGTAGTTGTTCCTGGTCTGGCTGTTTGTGTATGTGAGTTTAAATGTTTGTAAACGCACCCACGATACAGCAGAAATTCCTAGTGTGGGGCAACGTTTAAAAAAAAAAAAAACATTACAAGGCACAGAACATAAAATTTAATTATTTGCCATGTGTCAGCTAGCCACGCCAACATACCAACAAATAAAATATATTAATAATATTAATATTCTGGTATTCTACTCCTAGGTGGACTGCGTTTTGATGTAGTAATTGGACCTCGGCCTAGTCCTCACTTTCCTCTGCACTCGCTAAAGTAGCTCTTTCTTGATTCTGGTCAGGTAGTTAAGAACTAACGAAACAAACTCGCAAGGAATCTACTGGGTCCGCCGCCATAGTTTGGCTAGCAGACGTACTTGGAGAAGGTTGACTTTCCGTTGATTGGCGACTAAATCCGAGTTGAAAAAGGTTTTGTGTCTTCTTTACGCTTGTTTTGTTGTTCCAGCCACGCTTTTCTGAACCACTTTGGTGTTTTTTCTTTACGGGTTCCGACATTTTGTTCCTTAAAGAAAAGGTAAACAATCGTGTGAATGAAAAACGACGCGAGGGAAAATAGTAATAAATAAATAAATAATTAATAATAATTTTTGTCATTATTTTAAGACTTCTAATGTTAAATACTGTTAAGAATGTTATTGTCCTACAATTACCATAAAGCATGCTCATGCCGCCTGTGATACAGGTTTATGCTAGTACAGGCATCTAACATTGTTATACTTACCTTTGTAAATCATTTCTAAGACTTTATGTAAATATTTTACCAATTTTAATACTGAATAAATCATTTATTTTATTTTATTATAATACCTATCGGGGCGGCTGATAAGTTCGCGGCCTAAGGTACTTAGCGATGACTCATCATCTTGTTACTGATAACACTAATTACGTGACTCATTGATAGTATGTATAAACAGCGGCGGCTATACAATTTTTTTTAGGGGGTGTTAAATCGCAAAGTGGCGCCCCTCTATGTACCATGTTCCTACGATATAGTTGCTTACACGGATTAATCGGATATTGCATAAGCAGATTAGCTGTGTCCGCGACTGTAATACCCCAATCGTCGGCAGTTTCAACGACAGGGGTATTACTGATCGGGAATAATCGAAAAGCATTCCCATTACCAATATCCATAGGTTCAATTCTGCGTGACACTGGACGGAGTTTGCTTAGACTCGCTAACCACACACGCAGGGTACAAATCAGGGAACGTCACTTGATTATCCAGACACATCAAGTCAAGTCTTTCTTTTTCGATAAGTCGCGTCGCAAGCGATCGTCCCGCACCCCCAGCACTACTTAGTCGGTCTCTTAACTTTTTAACTTCCATGAACTTGCATTTTGCACCAAGCAGACTTATAGCCGCCACAAAGTCTTGCACGCTTTCACCTTGCACTTGTTGACATTTGTAAAATTTTCCCGCTTGCAAAATTTCATTAACCTGGGGTTCATAAAACTTATCCAAAACACTAAAAATGTCCACTAAAGGTGCTTCCGTAGGACGTATTGTAACTAAAAGTGATGCAATTAACGCGAAAGTGTCTTTGCCGCACTGAGATAGAAACAGCGATCGTCCCTTGTCGAGGTTAAGTTTGTCATAAGTCATAACCCGCCGCATCAAGCGCGTCCAGTAATTGTTCTTTATAATCACACTACTTATCAGTCGGTTAAATTGTACTGGAAACACTATATTCGTTACATTTGCCGTTATTTTCACCGAAATCCACCTCATTTTCCGCAGCCGCCAATAAAAGATACAACCAAGTCGGGATCAGAAAGCAAACTGTTTAATTCCTTTTTACCCTCATTACAAATAATGTTACACTTGACAAATAATGAAAACAATCAACAAGGTTCAAACATAATAGGTTTGATCAACTGAAAAGTTATTAAAATTCTTGTTTTTCTCACAGATACCATCAGTGTGGAACAGAGCATAGCCACAACTTTCCAATTGCGAACATTTGCAGATGTTTACGTGAACATTGTGAATGTAACAGAAGTGGCTCTGGACTCTGTGGAACTCACATTCAAAGATCAGTATATGGGAAGGTCTGAAATGTGGAGGTTGAAGAACAGCTTGGTATCTAATTTATTTTATTTGCTTCATACACAGTAAAAAGTGTTGCATGTATGCTATTAATTGTACTATGAGATGATAAGAGGTACCGAGATGATCTAGACGCAAACCGCAAGGCTGGTTCAAGCTGGCTCAGGAAAATGATGGCTGGAAGAATTTGGAGCCTTTGCCCAGCAGTGGGAAAGTGTAGGAAACCGATAAAAAAAGCTAGCAGCGTCACCCAGAGTGCAATAAAGCTTCGACACTTTGATTAAAACAAAATGTCTCTTCTCTTGTCGGCTTTTTGAAGTTAACCAGTTAATTTATTTCACTCTGAATATGATATTATATAAAAAAAATAAGACCAAGTGTTGCAAACACTGAGCCTTATTTTATATTTTTTATTGTAGAACTATCCATTTTACTTTGGTCTGACTATTATTTGTAGATATTTTCATACAAATGTTCTAAAATTAAATAAGTACCTAATATATTTTAGGTCAGTACCTGTGTGTACTTAAACAAGAAGATCGAATACTGTGGTGGTGCCATAAGATGTCAAGTCTACGAGATGTGGTCCCAGGGCGACAGAGTAGCTTGCGGCGTCATCACAGAGGATACCAAGATCGTGTTCAGATCTTCTACGTCCATGGTCTACCTGTTCATACAGATGTCTTCTGAAATGTGGGACTTTGATATACATGGTGACTTGTATTTCGAGAAGGCGGTTAACGGATTTCTTGCAGACCTTTTTGCGAAATGGAAGGTAAGGTTCAAATATAGAACAAAAGGCGATTGGACAAAATTGCTTGTAACTATTTCCTATACGACTGTGCCCAGTGCTCTACTATCGTGACAATATTAATAATGAGTACTTGTTCTTCATAGAAAAATGGCAGCAATCATGAGGTGACCATAGTGTTATTCTCAAGAACATTTTATAAAGCTAAATCTTTGGAAGAGTTTCCTCAACACATGAAGGAATGTTTACAAAAAGATTACAGAGGCAGATTTTATGAAGATTTTTACAGGTATATTTTACGATTTTAGCATCTCTGAATTGAAAGGGCTTTGAAGTTCAGTGGCATACCTACCTGTCTGCCATATATAGATTTTTTTTTTTTCAAAATGGCTCGACAATAGATACCTATGCCAGGCTCCATATAAAAATCTTCAATCCCCTTAGTTAATCATAGAAATAAAAATAATACTTCATATAAAAGCCAAACTAGGCGTATGATACGCCTTGACGAAAGAAATTGAGCGATTTTTAAGACGTTGGGGGGAGGTGATTTATATTCCCTTTCTCTCTTTCTCTCATTAATTGCTGTCGAAGTGAAACCCATTGTTACTGAGTGTGTTACGCTATTACCCCGCATGTCAGTATCATCGCTTGGAAGACTTTCATGGATTTTACGTTTAGTGTCAGGGCCTGTCCACATCTCCACGTCACGACGTCGTCAACGTGGAACGGTGCGGTCGTGCTAGTGCACGGTACGGCTACGTCGCCGTGGAACGGCGCGTCTGACGTCGTCGTAAGCTGACGTGGCTACGATGCGCTCGCTCAGTTAATGTTTCATTGTCTATCTCAATAGACATTCTGAAATAACTTGAAAATTTGTGATCACATGTTTTTAATGCCTTGTATTTTCTAGTGAAATGATTCCCATCACTATTCATAATTGGAAGGTATGGGTGCACCCAGTATTGTCTTTTCGCATCTTTTTTCTCCAACCTCTCTCCGTCTTTTTAACAATACGTATTGTGCGGTTCATATCTAAAACGAGACTGCTATTTCTCTGGTACGTTAGTGAAGAATGTACCGGAATTTTACAAGGCACGGCTACGTGTAACGTTGCGGCGTCGTGACGTGCATTTTTACGATACGGTAATGTAAATTTCCACGTTATGTCAACGCACCGTGCCGCGTTACCGCACAGTTCCACGTTGACGACGTCGTTACGTGGAGATGTGGACAGGCCCTCAGTTGAATGAACCATTTCATATTACCAAATGGTTCATTCAACTGTCACTAAACGTAAAATTCACGTAGATGTCACTTATTTTAGCATCATACTTAATTTTCTGCACAGGGTGGCAGTTCAAAATGAGAGATATGAAGACTGGTCAAATGTTCTCCTACAATTAAGACGACTATTCACTGATTATCAAAAAATCGTGCTGCAATATCATGAAAGACCGAACTTGGAAATTCCAACAGCAATCAACTCTACAGCAGCTCAAGGAAACTTTCTGGAGGTTTTAAATATGAGTTTAAATGGTAAATCTTAATTTATACTTATTCATTAAATTATTATTGTTATTCATTTAATTTTTAATAATTAGATCAGGGCCAATTTTATCTAAGATATCTTTCATTCCAGGACATTTAAGTCTGCTAAGGGCTGATTTTCCAGTAGACAAATACCTTTTATCTGAGGAATAAATATTGCGGTGTGACAGCTTTTGTACAAAAAATATGTCAAACTGTCATAACTATTCTTCAGATAAAAGTTATCTGACTATTGGAAAATCAGCCCTAAGTAACATTAAAGGCTGATTTTTCCATCGCCAGATAACTTTTATTCGAGGAATAAAATTGAAGTTTCATTGTTTTTGTATGAAATAACTGTCAAAAATTCAAAATTATTCCTCGAACAAAGTTATCAGATTATTGAAAAATCAGCCCTAAGATTACTAAAGAATGGCATGATTCATAATAATGCTTGTGATGACTGCGCTACCAAGTTGATGACACTGCGTATTGCTATGACCTACACTCCAAACATTTTCTATATTCCAGTATTTGAAAAACACTATCTGGACAGATGTTTCGATCGTACCGGCCAACTCAGTGTGGTCATCACGCCGGGCGTCGGCGTGTTTGAAGTCGACAGAGAACTAACGAACGTCACAAAACAGCGAATCATAGACAACGGCGTTGGCAGCGATTTGGTCTGCGTAGGGGAGCAACCCTTACATGCAGTACCACTGCTCAAATTCCACAACAAAGACAACAATATCAACTCTATTGACGATTACTCTATGCCACATTGGATAAACTTATCGTTCTATTCCACAAACAAAAAGGTTGCATATTCAAACTTCATTCCTAGAATTAAATTGCCGCCGAGGAAAAGTCAGGAGCCGCTACGGAAAATGTATGAAGACGAGCGGAAAGGGAAGCTGCTGAAGGAGGATGAATATATACACAATTCTATATTTGATTGCGACGCGTATGACGCTCAGGTTTTCCAGTTGCCTCTGGCACATAGCACGTGGTGAGACTTCCATTTACTATACGTCGATACGGGTGACTTGTAGTTACTCGATTAGTTACTTTAAGGGTAAAATAACATAATAATCGGCCTTTAAACCATTGAAGGATATTAGGTATGTTGAAACTGTGTATACTCCCCGTCACTTTTCCCTAAAGGTTCATTAGAAAACCAGCGTCAGACAGCATCTGTCTGGCATTAATGCTGAAATGAACCTTTTTGGCGCAGCCGTGAGGCACACACTATTGTTGTCTGAAACATTATTTTAATTTTATTAATTTTGTGTTTCACGAACTGTGTCCAAATAAACTTTTTTCTTTCTTTCTTTCTTTCAAGGACACTGAACAAGACACAATAGAAGTTTCATTGTTATTACGTCGAGGGGCGTTTAGTGTCTCGCAAAATGATAATGTTCTCACTGCTGGGACTCAGGCCTCCTTTATATTGTGTGAATAATTGGGCTGTAATCTAGGGCATGCAAAAACCGGTTGGCTTAAAAAAAACCGTCTTTTTCGGGTTTTTTGTTTACAAAACCGGTGAAACCGGTTAAATCGGTTTTTCGGTTTTTATTTTCAATTTTTATTAAAGAAATGAGAAATATGTGTAAAATAAATATATTTTGAAAAGAATTCAGCATTATCATTTCGTAAAGAAATGAAAATGCTGAATTCTTATCAAAATATGTGTTATTTTTACGTTTATCTCACTTAGTTTTATAATAATGAGCATTTGTTTGGACTGAAATAAGCTACAAAATCAGCATCCAATAACGTGAGAATACCAAAAAACGTGTGAAAATTTCGCGGTTTTTCGAGTGCTGCAAAGTTAGCACAGGTCTTTCGAAACTGCAAACTTGGATAATTTTACGCTACTGGCAGTGCTCCTAAAACATTAAAAAATCAGAACTAGCCGTTAGTTTGCGATTTTAGCGTATTTTAGTGTTAGATATTACTGAATTTTTAATCTATGTATATCTATAAGAATGACTGTAGGCATTCTTATAGATATAGATAAAAAAATCAAAATTAAAGTTACACAGCTAAACCCAATTACTATTTTTTACTTTGATAGAATGACCGTAAGGATACAAGTGCATCAAAGGAGTCATCATTTAGAGTACTACGGACTTTATTACACTGGCCGAAAAACAAAATGGCGGCAGCGTGGCATAGTAGTGCGACAATGATCTAATTTAACGTGGCCGAAATAGAAACTAACGCCGCCTCGCCATCCTGTCCAGTGTCCACGTTTGTCAGTGATAAATTTAATATTTTGTTTGGGAAAATTAAAGTATTATGAAATCAATAACATAGGAGAATAACTGAAAGAACCGAAAAATCCGGTTTAGTTATCCTAAAAAACCCGGTTTTCAAATCAGTCGGTTAACCGGTTTTTACGGTTATCCGGGTATCCGGTTTGCATGCCCTACTGTAATCTAACATGGGCCCAGTGTGCGTTGGTGGATGTCACAATAACTTCAAATTTTTATTCGTAGGATATGCCGATTTCCTTAAAATTCCTTCACCATTATGTTATACGAATAAACGACATGTACCGGAATTAACGCACACCACCCAACACATATACATACATTGAATTTTTACTATTATGTATAAAACATGGTTTATTTATTAAATTAAGTATATTGATTGTGGGAGAAAATTGTGGTCACATTACAAATCTATGCACGCAGATAGTACAAACGTATAAGGGCCCAGCGTAGTAGGTTGTAGAAACCAGCACATCAAGCTACCGGAAACAGTCAAATTTTCTCAATCAACATTGAACCTTAATGCCACAGCGATAAAGTTGAAAATCAATAGAAAAAATTGTCAGATTGTAGTAGCTTGATGTGCTGACGTCTGTACTTCGTCCATTTTGGTTTGTTTTGACTGTTTAGAGGAACTGTGACTGTTATTTACGTAGTTTCAGTTATTTTTGGGATAAAAAATTACTTATATTAAAAATGACAGGAATCGATTCAGTTATCGATTCTTAACAAACTACTTTCATAATGTACATTATTTAAGTTACACAATACACATTGTACACTGCTATTAATATTTTTACCTTTCAATACAGAAATAACCATTATTTGTGTCTTGTGTAGCGTGCAAAGAGTGACACGCACGAAGAAAACGTCTGTGGCTGGGTTAGAAGGCATCAGTCGAAGGAGTCCACCCACGTCCAGTCTGCATCATAGGAAAATGTCGGATCCAGATATACATCACACTGTTGCAGACATACTAGCCAGTGGTAGTAAGTTATAAAAAAAACAAACCATAAACACATTTTTTCTATTTATCGATATTGTTTTGTTTTTGAAGGGCATTGGTAGAAGTGAATCTCGTCTAAGGGCGGATTTTTAATCTTCATATTTCAGACCAGCTTCTGCCCGCGAGTTCGTCCGCGTGAAATTTCTTATCCCCTAGTTCTAAAGATTACTTTCTACATACAAACTCACAAACAAATTTTACCTCTATATAATATTAGTATAGATTGGCAGCTTCTGTATAGAAAATTTGTCAAATCCCCATATTTATTCTTCAGATAAAGTTATCTGAAGGTTGAAAAATCAAACCTAAAAGTCTAAATATTTATATTTATTTAATTTAGGGCTGATTTTTCCATCGCCAGATAACTTTTATTCGAGGAATAAAATTGACGTTTGACAGTTTTTGTATGAAATAAAAAAAAAACAAAATTATTCCTCGAATAAAGTTATCAGATGATTGAAAAATCAGACCTTAAATTGAATAATTTTCTGTATTACTTATTTCTATGATGAAAATAGTATGAAATATGTTATGCATATTATTTTTTCGTTAAGGAATTTCTTATTAAAATTTCATTACAAAAACGTTTTACTCATATCCAATTTACCCATGCAGAAAAAAAACAGAATTTATTTGCTCTTCGAATAATTTTATTAAAATCTATCTATTTTATAAAATTCACAGGTAAACAAGGGGCCTACGACACAAATAGTGATGCGACAGACTCGCCCCTCTCAAGCAACAGACTTTCACCCCGCAGCTCAATCTCGTCCCACAAGCCGGTCATCAGAACTGGGCGAGCTCTCATCAACCCGTTCGACCCTTCGCACGTTACTGTTAAATTGACCAGTAACCGAAGACGTTGGACGCATATATTTCCTAAAGGTTTAATTGTGATTTTAATTATTATTGTACTTAAGGAAGTAAATTCGCGTCAGACTTGATGGCGTTTCTGAAGTGCTCTACTCGCTGCGCTGCGCCCTAGTCCTCCCATCCGCTGACACATGAAATTGTTACTGCGCAGCGAATCGCATCATGTTCCGAGCCTCCAAAAAGTTTGAATCGGGCTGTACCAGCACATCAAGCCGAAACTGTCAAATTTTCCCAATCAACCTTGAACCTTAATGCTTTAGCGATATTGTTGAAAAGCTATTAAATAAATTTGACAGATTGTAGTAGTTTGATGTGCTGACATGGATCTGTGGTTGCTCCTGTAGCAGTATCAGAGTATAGTTGTTGCATTTCACGACTTCACGTCTATCATTGTAATTTACATGTAATATAAACGTTACTTGACGCGTACATTTGCAGCGGCAATACATCCCTATACAAATAGCAATTCGGTAATTCCATAGTAAACCCATACATGAATTCACTGAAACGAAATGAAGCATATACAGGACCAATTTACTTCAGTTAGAAATCCGAAAGCATGGTTAGTGTAATAAAAGGCCAAAGGAGGAATATGCTTGATTTAGAAGTAAACAAAGAAATCACTTTTATAAGGCTTTCTGTAGCGCAGACATCACTCCCGATATATGATGTATTACATAATTATAGATATCAAAAGCTGCTTAAAATATGTGTGTATATTGTTTTCTATCATCAGGTCCAACCGGTGTACTGATACAGCAGCATCACTACCAAGCGCGGCCTGCAGGGGAGCCCGCGTCAAGGACTGAAGACCACCGCAGCTGTGAAAACAACATATCCAAGGAAAATGGATCGTCGTCTATCATTAACAATAATCATTCAATTTATCAGGTTGATGGTGAGTAACTAGCTTATTTTGTAGTCAGTAAGAAGTACTATAGTTTGACCAAAACTGCTGTACCGCGCCTTAGGAATGCGCGGCGAGGCGGGAGGAATGCGCTGCGAGGCGGGGGGCGGGACGCCGTGAGCGATGACGAATGAGCGGCCTGCACTGCCCCCCCGCGAGCCGCGCACATACCGAAGGCGCGGTACAGCGGTTTTGGTCAAACTATAGCAATATTGCGAAAGTTGATATTTCCACTATTTTCTTTGGACTTAATATTGGGGTCCTTTGTCCAGCAGGGAGACAGTAAACCCACAAACACACGTGGCTGCAACTTGAACAAAAGTATGTTACAACTACGTACGTACGTCAACGTACGTCTTGTATGTTTGTGTGCTGTTATGCTGTAACAACTTCTGATATGTAAATGTCACATTGGCATGCAAGCTGCTTAATAAAATTAATGAAAACAAGCGTTTACATTGAAATTGAAACATTCTTCTTATTTCGACCATAAAGTATGAGTAGTAACACTTTTGTTACAGGCATGTGTCTTAAGTGCTTTAAGGTTGAAATAAGAAGAAAATTTCCATGTAAATGCTTTCCTTCCATTCATTTTCTATATGAATTAACCAGTTTTAATGTCTGGTTTTAAAATACAAAAGGAACAAACGACAGTGGTGCCCTTTACGTTTACACTCAACTTTGTTTTACAGGAAACGTTATAGGCCGCAAGCGTATGATAAGCGCATCGGGTACCTTAGCAGGAGTGTTGGGTGCCGCAACCAGCGCGCCTTCCACAACCAACAATGCTTCGCTAGCGTTGTTGTGGGGCGCTACGGGCGAGCAGGAGTGGACGCCCGCCCTTACCACAGGTTTGTACCCAATGTTTGTGAAAGGTGTGTGTGTATGTGAGTATGGCATTGGTTTGTTCATGTATATTGAGTTTAACCTTTAAAAACTTGCCTAATTGGTGAGGAGATTGATTGATTAACATTTCAGCACACAGTCCTCTAGACTTAGATCATTGTTAACTACTGCTAATTTAAAAATCAAGATCAATTTGTCCAAAATTAAAATAGTTTGAATTTAAAATAATATGTTAATTATTAATTTACATGGTACGTTAAGTACGAGTCGCCATATATTTAATGTAAATAAAAATATCTATAAAAACATACTATCTTTAGAGTATCTTTTACAGTCAGGTTATTTCTTCAAATACCACTGTCATTTAGGTCAGACACACGATCATTTAATAACTTTCAAATTCCTCTTCTAGATTCTCTTGTATGTACCATTATTTAATGGCTAATGTAGCTCCACTTAAGCCCATGTCAAAAGACGTTCAACAATCATTCATTTATAAACTAACAACGCACCTCTTTCGCACGGAAAAAAAAACACTGATCGTTGAATCGATCAAAATTCGAAACAATTAAATAAAAATAATTAATGGGACCACTAATCGCATTCAAGCGAGAGTATAAATATAATTTACAACTACTACTATAACTATCTGGCCTGTTATTTATCTAGAAGATGAATTTGATATAACTTCATCGGAGTCCATCACAATCTTGTAAATGGGAATTTGGAACAGAGTCCAATTAATCCATAATTGGCACTCTGTATTGGTTTGGAAATCGTGATAAAATTATATTTGTTTGTTGTACTAAATATTCACTCAACTTTTGATGTTTCATGATACCATCGCGTTGAAAAATTTTCTTCAAACCTCATTGGATCGAAGCGAACCGAGCTATAGGTTTGATATTCCATTTATTGGATTTGGATTGAGTAGTTTCTGCATTATTATATGTGTTAATGTATTGACCGCTTTGTTTTGTATCAATTGCCGTGCTCGCAGCGCCCAGCTCATAAATCGACAAATGAATACCTGCGACGAACAGGGTCGTGCAATGACATAAAAAACAAAAAACTAACATAGGTTCTCAGTCGTATAAATAAGACTAAGGGCTGATTTCTCCATCGCCAGATAACTTTTAATCGAGGAATAAAATTGACGTTAGACAGTTTTTCTATGAAACAACTGTCAAAATTTCAAAATTATTTTTCGAATAAAGTTATCAGATGATTGAAAAATCAGCCCTAAAACACACGAAAACATTTGTCGTATTAATCCGACTGGGGCGGTCAATAGATTAATTAGTATTTAGTATTATATTATATGCGCTACGGGAGGATACCTTTTTATAAATGTGCGCTTTTAAAACAAAATTCACGCATTTATATTTATTTATTTAGGTTGTCTCAAATATTATTTATTATTTATGTACTCGATAATTCTACACGATGTTCTAGATCAAAATCGAAAGGCTTTTGTAATGCTATCGCTATAGTTAAAGCACAACTACGAACTGACTGCGAACTGCTGATTTTGCTCTTTACATGCATATCTATGTACAGTCACGAGCACCAATATGTCAACACTTGACAACTTTCAATTGGGATTTTTTCCTGAAATAATGAATGCAACGTTGAAATAATGCTATGTTCGTAACAACATAGAATTTAATTAAAAAATTAAGTAGTAAATCGCTTTTGAATAAAGCCGAGTGTATACACTCGGCATTATTCAAAAGCGTACAAGCATACTTTTGCTCGTGATGTACAGGTATGCATGTAAAGAGCAAAATCAGCGACTTTTGAGAGCCGATTGAGATAACCCTGTCTTTGCTGTCGCTCAGTCAGTTAAAGTCGGAGAATTTAATCTGCCACTTTCCCTTAGCCGGTTCCTCCTATTTACCCTGATTGGGTAGTAGTGTAATCATTTCACATTTGCACTCGTCAACCGTTACAATATCACTGCATTTGCATTCATTATGCTTATCAGAAATTAACGCTTAAAAATAATAGCATATTTGGTATCAACTCACTGTCATTTCATATTAATTTAATAATATTTTTACTAAACATCTATTTCAGCTTGTCGATTTTTTTGTAAATAACTTATTAAAATGTTTAGTTTTAAGTTTATTTGTGGAAAAAATTAACAATTAGCCTGTTTAGTATGCTTGCAGGTAAAGTGAATGACTTACATATTTCTAAAAAAACGTAGTTAGTTATAAATATTGTGTAAGTTTTAATGATAAGTAGTGCAAGATTCATTTAAGATAATTATTACTATGTAGTTCTCAAGAAACAGTTTATTAAGTCAATGCAGAATTATCACCTCTAGCTTGCTTGCGAAGACCAGCCACTCCCGAATCGCTATTTCCAATCAATGGATGCTCAGCAAAGTCATCACTAGCCCGCGCTGTGCCTGCCTCGAATGAGCTTCATTCTTTTCTTGCAAGACAAATATCGACCTTGGGTTAGTTGAAATAAAGTTGAAAATAAATAAACTTCGTTAGCCTGAGAGCGTTTCAAAGCGGTCTGAGCTAACCTAAGACGCGTGTCTTAGGTTAGAATCAGATTATTTATTTTGAACTTTGTCTTAATTAACGCAATGTATATATTTGTTTGGCAGTGACAACCGCTCTGCGATGCTATTTCGCAAGTATTGAGCAATAAGCCCTCTAAAAATGAAGTAACTACTACTATAGGTAATAAAAAGTTAAAATAACACATAAAAACCCCTGCCAGGTGTGGACTGGAAATCATTGACGATTCCGGCGTGTCTGCCGATCACCACGGATTATTTCCCGGACAAGCGTTCGTTGCAGAACGATTATCTTGTGTCCGACTACAATCTGCTGCCGGATGACGTCAACGCTGACTTTGCGCAGAACAGAGCCATTTATAAGGAGCCCCTTACTACGATGGAAGTTTTTAAAGAGTTGGTCTCCCAAAGATTGGCTCAGGTTAGTGTGAAAATTGATTTTGAGTGCAATATGTTAAAATGTTCCAGCATTCTTTCTTAATATGCAGTACGCTGTGGAAGTCTCAAAGTTGTGGGCCAAAAAAATCTAACAAAAGTCGAGCCACCGACACGAAGGAGAAGATATGCAGTTTGCTTTTTGTAACCTCTTGCGTCGCGTCATGTCTCGTGTGTACTTGTCTTAAGGGTGGCTTCAAGGGTAGCGGGATCGTCCGAAAGGGTTACCGCTGCCCTGGTACATAAAGGACTAAGGAAGGAACACGGGTGGGTTTTAGTCAGTAAGAGTCTGACACTCCCTTCTGCTCCACCCAAAGCGGGAGGGGTCATTTGATGATTTCCCATCCTCAAAAAAAAAAAAAAAGGGTGGCTTCAATAATTGGTTACCCCCTTTTATAACATCTTTGGCAACAGTGTTATTGATTTTTTTAATAGAAAGTTTCAATAGCAGCCTGGGGCCTGATTTTGTGGCCATTTAATGATCATATGCTCGTTCCACGGCTAAACACCGTCAAATTTTGATCGTTTTAATCCTTAAAAGGGGTTATTGTACTCATCATTATGAACAACTTTTACTACGGGACCAACCCTGAATCATGAAAAAAAAAAATCTATTGATCCATACATTATGTCCAGTTATGCGAACATAAATCTATGGATCAACTGATTTTTTTTCACGATTTCAGGGTTGGTCCCGTAGTAAAAGTTGTTCATAATGATGAGTACAGTCACGAGCAAAAGTATATATACACTCGGCTTTATTCAAAAGCGATTTACTCCTTTATTTTTGAATGACATTTTATGTTGTTACGAACATAGCATTATTTCAACATTGCATTCGTTATTTCACGAAAAAATCGCAATTGAAAGTCGGCAAGTGTTGACATATTGGTGCTCGTGGCTGTACATTGACCCCTTTTAAGGATTAAAACGATCAAAATTTATCGGTGTAATACACCTCCGCTTACCCTTTTAGAGAATACACCTCTGTACCTATTTTTCTGTTCTGTTTTTCATTGTCTGTTTATATATGTGTGTACATAAATGGTAAATAAATAAATAAATACAGGTGTGATTATAAACCTATGTATGCGACTGCAAAGTGTGGGGTTCTGGGTTCGATTCCCAGGTCGGGCAAAGTGTTATTGGATTTTTATAATAGGGTAGTTGCCTGGGTAAAAAAATAATAATTATATTTAGTCCGTCAATTAGATTATCGAAAAATAATGGACACTTATTTTTTCTTTTGTCAATCAAACAAAAATGACAAAGATAAAGCGCGTCAAAATTTGGGAGTGGGTCGTGACGTCACTCGGCAAAAGTATTGCAAGCAAGTGAGGTCACGCGGAATTTTAACAGGCTGTATCTTCATCATTTTTTATATAATTGACAAAAGAAAAAAATACGGGTTCAATATTTTTTGATAATCTAACAGACGGACTAATTAAATTTTTTAAGGAAAATAGCCTATTAGGAATTCCTCAGTATCAGCCCGGAGTTTGGAAGTCGGCGGTGTGATACCCCCGTGCCTCGGAAAGCACGTTAAGCCGTTGGTCCTGCTTCTGATCTCTCTCCGGTCGTGCCGGATTGCCGTCCCATCGGACTGTGAGAGTGCGGGAAGAGTGAGTGCACCTCTGTCTGCGCACACACTTGTGTACTATAATATCTCCCGTTGAGATTGACTGCCATGACCGAAATTCGGTTTGGAGGACTATTTTTTTAATGTATTAATATTCTGTACCTTCTTTATTCCAGGGTTTCCAGCTCATAGTGGGCGTGAATGAGAACGAAGTGATAGAGTCTCACTGCCCATCCACGGCCGCCCCGCCCCCTTCCAAAGTGGCGCCGCAGTGCGGCAAGCAAGTCAACGCGGCGCCCACTAAACGATACCTTCTCTCTATTGGAAGGATTTTCCACAAGCTTACGCTTGTTGGATCTACCATCACGGTCACTAGATACAGACCTAGGTAAGGTTATTAGATTGTCTTCTTATTGTGTCCCAGGTATGATAGAATCAGAGCATTGGTGGCCGCGACTTATGAGTTTCGTCGGTTCGAACCCAGGGAGGCGCTTTACTTTATGTAAATACTAGCTGCGCCCCGCGGTTTCACCCGCATAAGTTTAGATCCCGTGGGAATGTCGGGATAAGAAGATATCCTATGTGTTAATCCTGGTTATAAACTATCTGTGTGCCAAATTTCATTCAAATCCGTTCAGTAGTTTTGGCGTGAAACAGTAACAAACATCCATCTATACAAACTTTCGCGTTTATAATATTAGTAGGAATTTCATCACCACTACTCTTTAAACGGAGAAGGAAAACACCGTGAGGAAACCGGTAAGTCCTAGAAACAAAAATTCGAAGTCATGTTTAGATTACGGTCCTCTTCCTCTCGGAACATTACAGGCTGATTATGCTTGTATATGATAGAATCGTGAGAAAAATCCTCTATACATATTTTTGCATTGCATGTTACTAATATCCAATTTAAGCCTTTTATGCCTTTTATGAATTGGCAACATTTTTGACACCTTGAAATATATTAATTCTTCTACAGACGCCAGCAGGTCAAGCTACCCGAAACTGTCAAATTTTCCCAATCACCTTTGTACATACTCACAGTTATCTTCATTCCTCCAGGTCAGAACAAGCACTCTGTTACCGTTAGGCGCTGATCTGATTATTTCTTACGACACGTTTTATCCACAATCAGTACACAGACACAGCTCCAACTTTAACATGAGATTACGACGATTTAGTGAAATCCAAGGGTTGGCAATTTCGCCCACATTGATGGATATCATTTTTCCTATAAACACTATACTTCTAATATAAAATAACTATAGATTTTATTGTATTTTAATAATATATATTTTATTATGACAACTCCGACAATTGATGTTTAAAACAACTTTTCTTTTAAATCCTTAACTGCCTGTATCTTTTTAGCTGATTTTAATATTAAAACTTCCGCAAACTGAACCCTGGCCACTATCATATCTCAAATTCATATTTTCTACATGATATTATTCTACGAGCTGACATTATAGATCCACGCAATGCAAGGATCAGTTCGAGTTTCGCCTCTAAAGCGAATACAATATAAAGCCTGATACTCCAGGGCTACCTATCCCGGGAATACCCAGCGTACCTCTCCGCTCGGGTACCTGTCGGACCCTGCCTACGCCTTCGTCCTTCGTCCTCCGTGAAGGGCTCCAAATACTATTGGGCCGCGCCTCATCCGAGGGCCGCCTCACTTGGCGGGCTGACAGCGTCCCCGCCGTGCCTCTCTCTGCGTCCTGTCCTGCTGCGTGGGCCCTCCTACGGGTGTCCTCCGTGCCGCACCAGCACCTGCCCATACCTGCACCGGTACCTGCACCTGCACCTGTACCTGTACCTGTACCTGCACCTGCACCATATCTGCAACTTCACCTGGACCTGCACCTGTCGCCAGCACCTGCCTCGCGTCGGTCTACCTCCTCAGCTCCATCTGCATCTCCACCTCAGCCTCCTCAACCCACCTATCGTGCATCGTCACCCATACACTCCACCTCCACATACTACACACGACTCTTCATTCCATCTCCTTCCTTACCTTGTAAATATACCTTTAATTGTTTTCTACCTCCCTTTCTTTAATTTAATTTTACCCTTAACTTTAAAGTTTAGCTGCTCTTATCGCTACACGACACCTTGAGCCTAATGCTTTAGCGATAAAGTAGAAAATCTAATAAAGAAATTTGACAGATTGTAGTAGCTTGATGTGCTGGCATCTGTACATTTCTAAATAACACATGATATATTTTCTCTGTTCGTTAAATTTCAGACATCCATACCCGCCGTTCAACATCCACTACCGCTACCGGTTCCACGCGCCGAACCACGATACATACGAAGTATCCTGGGTGTCCTTCACCACAGAAAAGCTAGAAACCTATAACTGGAACTACATGGACCACTACATATGTACACGAGGGGACACAGACTTCGCGCTGGCCGAGGTGATTGTCACGGTAATAGGCCGAACGGCAGTACTCATTAACAGCTTTATTGCTTAATAACTTTTGCTGCCGGGCCTTTTTTTAATTTTGCTGTTTGATTTACGTATGGCGATAACCCGATGTTGAAATATTTGAGTTAAAATTAAGGTACGAGTATTTGGCAAAATTACCCACTTGAGTTTCGATGTAGAGTTTTATCATTTTTAGGTCATACATATTTTATGCACTCTGAAAAACATCATAGACGAATTACAATACACTCATTTATTCCATAGTAATTCGAATTTTAGACTTCGAAAAACCTTTTTTTTTTAGAAATTACCAAAAGAATCTTCAGTTCTTTGATTCAAATACATTGAACTATATTAATCGGGCTGTTACCATACGTAAAAACTTCTACCGTACTAACAAAAAAAAACCTTTTTAGGCTCTCAAATACTGGAGGTTCCGCACTCTCCTCCTGCCGCTATACAATCCAGCAACCAAACAGATAATGGACGACAATGTGATCCACTGCGATATCTATCCGACGCCGACACGGCACGACCTCGACCAACTAACAGATGGGTTCCTAAAAATGACTGAGCAATACTTCAATAAGGTCAAACGACCTAACAAGCAGAGGGTAAGAATAGCAAGAAGGTTCAGAGACTGGATTTCATGTGAAACTAATTGATCGGCGCTAAATTTTATTCTAATTTGTTATTAGAACTGCACCCTAAATGTGTAACGCACGCAGACAATTGCTTCGACAATTCAACAGCATCCATTACGTTAAGGTGGTCATCGTGAATACAGATTTTATGTCATGCGGCGCAATAGTCGTTAAAATTAAAATGATCGCCATTTTTTTTTTTTTTTTTGAGGATGGGAAATCATCAAATGACCCCTCCCGCTATGGGTGGAGCAGAAGGGAGTGTCAGACTCTTGCTGACTAAAACCCACTCGTGTTCCTTCCTTAGCCCTTTATGTACCAGGGCAGCGGTAACCATTTCGGACGATCCCGCTACCCCGGCAGGCTTCGGCCCTATCGGGGCCCGTCACTTATGCTGACATCTCTTTGAGGCGCGCGTGGAACACATACGCGCCGTCCGGCATGGGCCTGGTCCTGCTCGGACGGAGAGCTACCGATTGCTCTCCGCCCGCAGGCCCGCGCCTACGGTGGCCGAGAGTCGTCACGCGGCTCCCGACGCCCGGAAAATGATCGCTATTGAGGCCAGGAGTGTGTTACTCAAGTAGGCTGTTGGTCAAAGGCGTAAGCGTTTTGTGGCAGTAGTTTTAATCTTTTATGCTATTTAATAAATAAGTCGAGCTGCCGTCTAATCGACTATTTTAACGTGATTGTAGTTTGTACTACATTTGGTGTACCGTATTTTGTTGCTCAGGAACGTATTGAAATAAAAGAACATTAATTGTAGCTGAAGTTTAAAAAATATCTTTAAATGTATTTTTTAAACTTAAAAAATATCTTTAAAAATATTTATTAAACTTAAAAAATATCTTTAAATATATTTTTTAAACTACAGCTACAATTTTTTTTTTCAAAAATCCTCCTGTACATGGTCTTCTGGTCGTAAGCGCTATTGCTGAGCATGAGATCCTGGGTTCGATCCTCAGGTCGGGCAAAGTGTTACTGGGTTTTTCTATCAGGAATTTCTCAGTAGCAGTCCGAAGTCTTGTGAAGATTTGTGTCCGGTTGATGGCTGGATAGGCTCGCCACCTATAATATGGGACTTAAACATAACTGGCGAAATGTACTATGTACTATTGTACCTCTGCCTAATCTATCGGGGATTACAAGCGTTATGTTATGTGTTATTTTCAATAATATCTCTTGTATTTGTTCTTTGATGTTTCTTCATATATAAGCTACTTACAAAATTACATGAATGGCTTAAAATTCTAAATGTAGACATTTAGCGCTGATCAATTAATAATGTTCAAATCCAATCTCAAGACTGAACATAAACACAATGAACGGATATTAGGATTAGTTTTATTTTAATTGATTTTTTCATTTAATTTTATATACATATTAGTATTTTTTGTGTATGTGTAATTATGTATATAAATGATTCTATCACTTATAGACATTGTCCAGAAAATTCAAGATATGACCATTCTAGGTCAAAATGTAAATATGTATCCAAAATAATGTTTATATGTGGAGCATACAAGCATGATTATAGTTACTTGCACATTGTATGACACTTAGATACCTATTACTTGCACTGCATGTATCGTAGAAGTGCACCCTTTCCTAAATAATACGTAGACTTGCAAGAATATTGCTTAACAATATCAAATTTAATGTTCTCAAAACTATTGACACTACTGAAATAATTTGTACTAAATGTTTATTCAAACATGAAATTATCAATTTCACTGTCGTGACTGTGTAAACGCATGTTAATTTACGACTAAAATCTTTGTAATTGTCCCCACTTTCTTTAATGTGTCTCTTACTATAGGATGAAGTCTCATTCATGTTAAATGTATGAATGTGAAGTTGGGCATGTTTATAGTTTTGTTTATCAGATTTTATTTATTTTTATGTTGCACACTACGTGTTATTTGTAATTTCTTGTTTGAGTCTGAGCGCATGATGTATTAACTTGATAATATAATCCTAGAGACCGCAGACCGGGCGTGACATGAACTGCCTAAGCATTGTGTAGACTTTTTGCTTTGAAGTACTTATTACATTTCAGTACATATCGAACTAAGCTTCGCTATGAAAATTACCTAAGCAACGAACCAATTTAGGCGACATCGATTTTGACGTAATAGGTAGTAGCGTCGCTTAGCATCGATTTTCTTCGTCGTCATCCGGTGACTCCGTCGCCGTACGGTCTCCGCTCTGCGGTCATGTTTCTGTGCTACTGTAAAATTGTCGTGCGAAAATCGCACCAGTAAAATGCCTCGAGATCGCGGGCCCCAATACGGTTATTGGGTGCGTTCGGTCGCAGTCAGGCGACAGTAGCCTTGGGCGCTTGCGGCGCCTGTACCGTGCTGCTGCAGGTGGCGCCTGCGGCCGGCGCGCCCGAGGCGCTGACGCGGCGCCGCCACTCCACGTCCATCCTCACGCGGAGCGCGCAGGTACCGTGGACTACACACATGACCCGCACCTGCCACCCACCGACGCTCCTCGCGACCTCCCCGACGACACGCACGCCGTGTCGCTTAGGCAGTTAGGCTCTGCCGACACTTGTGATCTTAGGTTAAGCGTGAACGTCGACTGGATTGTAGTGTCATGTCATGTGTGACGTTAGCGTTTCGTCTACGCTAGTTTTTACTTAGTCTGCAGCCCCCATCCGCCGCCACTCCCTCCACCTCCACGACTGCTCCTTGTTGACACTTTTCAGTTTATGCCGCGATCAAATGGGGCAGACCTCCAATTTTTATAAAAACGGTGTGCAGAATTAAATTTAACAAGATCCAGAGTTTTAATTATCGAAAGCTTATCAAGAAAATAATTGGTCTGGTCTTTTGATCGCTTGACTCGTATCTTTATGTTCAATTCGGAATCAAAATTTTATAATTTCGTTGTTATTTTCTGTGGCATATTTGCACACTCATTTCATTGGCTCCATGAGAACCGGGTTTGTAATCGATTGTTAATTTGAATTAACCAAACATTGGAGTGGCGTTTGACCTTCTAATTTTCACACCTTAACCTAGTAGACTAACGTTAACACGTTGATAATTATGACACAGTAGGTACTAATTTCACAATTAATCGTAATTTTATAGATAACAGTGCAGTGGAGGTCTTCGCCAGGTGGATGTCACTTCTTAATGTTGACTGTAGATATTTGTTTTGCATCAATCACCCACAATGCAATACCTAAATGAACATCCAAAAAGTCCATGACAAAAAGTAATGTTTGATGATAGCTATGTTCAAAAATTTCTTTTTGTCCAATCGTCTGTGGTCCCAATACAAAAGTTCTGATTTTACAGTACTCTCAAACAAGAACCACCACATTGTATATGCATACTGCGTATATATTTGCACTGCTTATTATAAAATTATGCAATTATTATGCATGGAACGCACCAATATTGAGACATTTTGTTTGCTGGCTTTTTTTAAAAAAAAAATTTTAATAGTCTACGCCATGACACTTTTAAATAGCATAATACTGAAGTTTATGAACTCTATTCTAGAGTATTTTAAAATATCGTGAGTGACAATCAGAGTCGGATATATGCCCCAGTGCTACGCAGATAGGATTTATCTGTGTGTTTAGCATCAGCTATGGGTATTACAAAGGGCCATGTGAGCTCCAATGAAATGTATGGAATTCGCAAGGTTCCCGGTGTCTATTCCATACTAACATTTCAACTGAATGAAGTAGCTTTGTGTCGGGGGCAGTTCTTAGTATTATACTATTTCGAATGTTATGATAGGATGTAGGTAATCTGTTGCCGTGTTAAAGTGCGTGTTGTGTGTGGTGTATCAGGGCGGTGTGTCCAACTCGCCGTTCAGGGAGCGCGTGGGCAGCACTCGCCTGCCTGATCGACCGAGGCTACGGATCGAAGCCATGTCAGTACCTACGTGACACATAAATATCATAGCCTGAACTGACCGATTTTAAAGACAGAAGCTCATTTTTTATTCGAGTTTGTGTTAACCTCCTTAAGCAAACTATCTTTAAAAAGGGACAGTGATTTTAAATGTATTTTATACGCGTCTATAAAGTTGCGCCTGACGTTTTTACTTCAACATGGGTTACCGTGGTAGCCAAGCGTTACATATAACTCGAGTTACGGCAGTCTCAAAAACAAAAGATTGAAAAAAAAAAACAACAATATGTTTTATTTCAAGAAATAGTTTGCTTTAGTCCAAGCTCTGAGTCTAGAACTATGGCTTAAGGAACTAATTTATTGTTAAAAAAACAAACTGATTTTCCTCTCATTTAACTGGTCTATGGTGAAAGATCTCAAATCAAATTGTTTTATAATTAATAGTGATCCTAAGTACATAGTTTTTATTTTCGGACCACGCCGCGTCCCTAACCATGTTGTGTAACAAGACGTTATGACGACAGTCACCAATATTATGACTAAAAAGACGCGTATAAAACATCGCAATGCGTACACGAGGATCGCTTCATGTCCGTCGCATGGTGTGCTCGCGCTTTGCCAAGTTTCTTCACATTGCATTGCTAACATTCAAGCACTCATTCGTTCTCCTAAAACACCTTAAGCCTATACCTTTTTGCTCTTATAAACATACTAACTCACTTGTCTATTTTTAATGTATTTATGTAGTTGCACCTTTATTTTAATTTAGACATGTAAAACATTATGTAGCTTTTATTTTCCCATAATTTTTGTTATTTTTTTTTACTAAATTGACAAATTGTTTTTTACAGATTTCCCTTCTAATCCAATTCTTATTCATGACACGGTTTATTTTACTATCGCTAAGCTATCATCGAATGCTTGCCCGTGCCTCTCCTATCAGTTGCTTATTCTTATCCTTATTGAATGTTTCATTGCAGCAACTATCACCTACTAAGTCACTAAACACTAGTCAAAGTAACAAGTAAGTATACAGTTCGCTTCATCATACCGTTTTTAATAGGGCGTTCTTAGAGTCAAGCACACGAAGCGCGGTTAACAAAAAAAAAAAACCTTAATCTTTTGTCACCGTTTTTACTCGAAACTAATTCATGTACTCTGATAACAAGTATCTTATAATCTGGTCTATCTATGTACAGATGCCAGCACATCCAGCTACCCGAAACTGTCAAATTTTCCCAATCAAACTTGAACCTAATGCTGTAGCGATAAAGTTGAAAATCTATTAAAGAAATTTGACAGATTGTAGTAGCTTGATGTGCAGGCGTCTGTACCAATCATTCATCATTCTCCTGCCTTTATCCCAATTTATTTAGAGTTGGCGCAACATGTCTTTTTCTTCCATACCTCTCTATTAGTCGTCATCTCGGTAGTCACCCCCTTTGTAACCATATCATCATTCGCACAGTCCGTCCATCGTTTCTTTGGTCTTCCTCTACTCTTATAGCCATCGACATTCATACTCAAAACTTTCCTCACGA
The DNA here is from genome assembly GCA_947507525.1 of Apamea epomidion. Lineage (NCBI taxonomy): Eukaryota > Metazoa > Arthropoda > Insecta > Lepidoptera > Noctuidae > Apamea > Apamea epomidion. Next base: position 8,062,109 of record OX382234.1, read on the forward strand.
CATTTTCCTCGTTCCTCCGTATCACGTGACCACCAAGTTCCACCAAATTGCATCTTAATCCGTTCAATCGTTCGTGCGTGATTGAGTAACAAATCTAATGTCACAAATATTTAAGAGACCGATATATAATAATTTTTTTTTTAAATATTGGGTGCTGGCAGGGCACAGGAATTCTTTGGCATGTACTTTCGTGGATACAAACCCATCCCACGTGCGTAAACGAATGACTCAAGAACGCCCTAAAATCATCTTAATTTTCTATATTTCAACTTCTGCTTGGCAGCTTTGCATTTATAATTATCTGCTTCATTATCATTGTAAGATTTGTATTCAAATTGTGTTAAGATGTTCTAATATAATAATGACTTCAGGGCCGCAGCGAAAACTGTTCTAGAGAGAACACAGTCTCAGACTGGTGAATGCGACGACACGTATGATGACGGGTAAATATATCTCATATTTATTTGATTTTACTCTGTTCGGAAAACTATAGCTAACTTATTACAGTATTCATTTAAAAAAAAAATTAAGGCCATTTACAACACACACGGATATTATTGGTGTTAAAAATTAAATTATTAATAGTTAATTATTATGACTTTATCGATACCAATCTTGCGCTAGCAGAACTGGTTCAATTAGTAACTTTGTATAGTGTTTGGGTTACCAAGATACAGGCTGTGCCTAGTTGGGACCCGCTGTTAAATCAGTCTAAGTTTTCTGTTGGATAGAACTGCATGCTAATACTTGTATGTTTATGAACTATGTGTAGGTTTTAATAAATGAATTTGAATTTGTGTAAATGCAGTTTTTAGGGTGGTTTTCGCTCATTTCACGATCCCAACACAATATCGTGAGTATTGTTTGGTACCCTGTGGTTTTGCAACTCCTTCCCTTTCTGATTACGACTTTCTTGTTGCTACATCGTGTATTCATATTTCCAGGAAGTAAAATACACCTTTCGGTAAATTAAATCTGACCTAACACACCTATAAATGTCTTGTACACTTATTTCAGTGTGCCGGAACCGAAATTGAAAGCGAATTCGTCATTGGCGGAGGTTGTGGAACGCATGCGCAGCGCACAGTTGGGCGTTGGCTTCCTCCAACAGACCGTCAGTCTACCGTCCCACACATTCGTCTCTATATACGCCATACATTGGTTACAAGCTAATATGGAAGGCGTCACCTACGAAAGAGCTACGACCGTTATGGAGGTAAACTGATAGACAGTATGAGAATTGTGAATGTGATGCTCAAATTAAATTAGTTAGCGAAACTCCGCAGACGTGATGGGGTTCGATATTCTAAAGAGCATAAAACACAAAAATATATGATTTGACGATTTTTCTTTTGAGTCAACAACCGAAAGTTCGTTGGTAAATCTGTCCCCATCACGGAGTTTCGCTAACTAATTTATTTTGACCCGGTATTTGTTATTTCAGCAATTATCTTTGTAATCTGATAAAAGCATAATTATATCGACTTTTGTAACATACATCGATAGAACTTATCATCAGAGATCCCTATTTCTAGCCACATCGAATGTCAAGTTAAGTTGTGCCTTTATTCATAAAAGTGTTTGATTGAAAACTTATAATGTTATTTTGTTTTTGCAGAAATTACTTCAAGAGAAAATGATATGCCACGCATCTGGTGACACAACGAAACGTTTCGTTGTAGGATACTATATGTATCATATATTGCCACAGAAGAAAGAGAAAGGTTAGTAGTGGTTAGGTTAGTTAAGAAAGGTAGAATTTGCTTTAAAAACAATACGAGCCTAAAGCCATACAAATTTCAAACTAAAACCCAAGCTGGATAGTTTTCTGTGTAATATGTTAAGGTGGATGCTCCAAGGCAGCCCGTGAAATTCAAATGTTCTTACGGTTTTTGCAATTTGCTGGTCAGTAATAAGTTGTACGTTGATTAAAATATGCTTCGCGGCCGTAACAAATATGTATTTACAGAATTATAATCATTAAAGTCATCAGCGCAACTCTCTAAGATCAAGTAATCCTACTGAATGAAATCTTGACATTTTAGGATTATGCTAACTTAACAAAATGTATTACTGATTCTAATGATTATAATTATAATAATCAATTCTTATTTTATTATTTATTTATTAATAATCTGCTGGGAATTCAGGAAATAAATAGCTTTTAGAGGTATTGCTTAATGTGGCCTTTTCAGGCCCCCTGATCTCCAAAACCCAGTTCATCCAGTTACTGGGTAACACGATACCCCTTTGTAAGACTGGTTGTCAAAATTTCGGGGTTTTGACTATCCAGTTTTTCATAACCGATGGACTAAAAAATAAAGAGTGTAAATTAATATAGGAACCTGTTATTTCTACAGACAGTATGCCCGACTACGTGAAGCCTCTAGGCGACCTCCAAAGCTTCGAGAACGAATGGATGGAGGTGGAAGTGTTAGGACCGCGGTCGCCATTACTCTCCGCCGAGACTTTGATTGGGGCCATCGATATATCTGGCACCAGCCCGGTGACTGACGACACGGGAGTGCCGGCCTTCCTCTGTGATAATATCGACTCCAGTTACATGCAGTTGGGTTCTGATAGTGACAGTAAGTATAAAATCAAACTCAAGGTATTAATTTCAATTAACCATTTACAGGCACTTATGAATTGCTAAGGAGTCGGTCAGTCAGAAAGATGAAATAAGGAAATAAAAATATTTTATTCAGCACAAAGGAAACGCACAATTACAAATAAAAAATAATAAAAATAAAAAAGACATAAGATACACATAGTCAAAAGACTCGTACTCAGATGATGATGAGGATGATGTCAATGTCAATTTGTGTGAATTGTCTTTGGTCCCTGGCCCTGACATCAAGCAATGGACAAAATTGGCAACTTTTTATATGCTTGAGTACGAGGCTTTTGACTACGTCGTGTGTATATTTTATGTTTTTTTTATTTTGTAATGTGCGTTTTGTTTGTGCAGAATAAACAATATTTCTTTCTTTCTTTCTATGATGGGGAAGAATCTGTCCAGAGTCCGTCTCCATCTGTCCGGAGTTTCTTGCCCGTTCAAATCAATTGTTACGAAATCCATGTTGATCGATTTTAATGTTTACATAGTTGTGCCGTAGTTTTTTATACTAAAACCTAATGTTATCTCGGAATAACATTAAACAGTAAATATGGACAGGTAGGTATCGGAAAAACGAACAGAGACTTATTGCCTGTCGTAACTATGAAAATATACAAAATGTACCACTAATTTGGCTGGTATAAACTGCTTTCATTTGAAAGTTTTCTGACCTTTTTGAGATTCTGTTCTGTGGTCCTTCAGCCAAAGGTTATGACGATACTGTTTTTTTAGCAAACGTATAGCGTAGTCTGGAAGATTGCCTAAAAAATATGTTAAATTTTCAGTGCCCCTATACAAGAACACGCACTTGGACATCGATATCAGCAACAAGAGCGATCGCATCGAGTGGGGCCACGCGCGCTACCAAGCCACCTTCCGACCGGACCAGGCCTACGAGATGTGCATACAGTGGGCCGTCGCCAGCGGGAACATCGTCGCTGAACTGGTTTCTATAGCCATTTATTTATATACTAGCTGACCCACAACCGCATCTATCAAAATTTAAAAAATTATACAAAAAATCCATTGTTAAAACCATTTTTAGTTTTTACCAAATTTTACTATTTTCCGGGCAACTGTCGGGGGCACAAAAATTTTATAATAAGTTATTGTACACTGGAAAAATACACAAAAAATATACAGGGTGGCAGGGACATTGACGCGCAACCTGTTACCATAGATTCAGCACATGATTATGAACACCCACACGTCGATAGATTTCATCGGCTATTAAAAAAAAGTTAGCTGTTTTATACATTTAAACAGCAGATTTTTTTTTATAACCGACAAAAAAAATTACGCTAAGGGGTCTAAAATCATGTGCTGAATTCATGGTTACAGGTTGCGCGTCGATGTCCCTGCCACCCGTTATTAAACACTACAAAACATGCAATGGACTACCTTATCGCTTTCTGCGATCTCTTCCAGGCAACCTTTATTTCACCATTAGCATATTAAGAAAACATTATGAAGCGTAACATTTAGAAGCGGCCTGCAGACCACAGTACATTCGCATCTCGACAGTTATGTTTAAGTCCCATTTATATTCTGTAAATGTGACATTCATATACATAAACTCACACTCTTTCCCATGCGGGTGCGCAGAAACCACAGAACGCTAACTCCTACGATCCTTACATACTACTTTTGCTTCTTTTACATTCATACATAAGATAATCAGCTATAATGTTCCCACTGCTGGGACACGGGCCTTCTCTCTGTGAGAGGGAGTGGGCCATAATCCACCTCGTTCATACAGAAATATTTATTTTCCAGATATTCGGTTGGGCGCGCAAAGCTCAAAGCTGTAGACTACAAATGGTGCCAATACCGGCAGACCCACTTGCTTTGCCCTTCACGCTGAAATCGGACCCTCTGAGAGGACCTATTTACGTGCCCCTCAACGAAGAACCCCTGCTCAGGAGCAAAGTTACATTATTCGAAGGTATGCTATCTTATTCGCTTACTACAATAAAAAGTTCAACCCCATGGTACACAATGCATGCTATGCGAAAGTAAAGAATCTGCGCAGTAAAACTTACCGTATTAGGCAAACGAATAAAGATAATTTTCACTTAATTTTCTGAGATCCTCAGTACTGTGAGACGAAGAGAAACAAACAATCTGTTCCAGTAATCAACTTCTAATAACCTCCGAACAAACTATAGATTTGAGCCAGTAATCGCACCCTTTGTTAGTGTGTACTTTAGCCAAAAGACGCCACTAAACACAACTATATTTATTACTAAAAAAATAATATATGAGTCTTTCTGTTCTTCATGGTGCCCAAGATACAGGCTAGTTTGGGACCAACGGTATCTCCATATTGTAATTTTAATGTTGAAATAAACGACATTTACTTTTTAAATTTCCAGGTTTCCCTGAAGACACATGGCTGGAACGTTTGTTCTTGTTCCAAGAAGCCATAGTAGGTCGATTCGGTTTCATAAAGTGTACCGTGGAGAGTACATCGCACGAGGCGGGCGTAGGCGACCACTTGTATGTGCACGTGACTGGGAACATGTTCATACTCATACCTACCACCGTCAAGTCGGAGCAGAGGGCGTTAAGGACCAAGCCAGCTAACAAGCCGCTTAATGCTAGCAGGTAATACTGCATCTTTTTCTTTAAAATTTGGCCTCATTTCACGGAATACTGAACTTTATCATGGAAAATGTCCGATGGATTTCCCGATCGAAAAAACACGAACTTCCACTGAACCTTCGAATTGAATTGAAAAAAAAAATGATTCCATAGGAATTACTTTTGGTGTTTCGGGAACTTTGTGCAAAATGTCAAGCTTCAAGCTAAACCCAGCGGTTTAGGCTGTGCTTTCTCTGTCAGTTAGTGAATGGATGAATTTAAGATTTTTATTACCTATGTAGATTTTCCATGATAAAGGTTAAAGTCGTTAGTCTGTGAAAATTTTAACTTTTTTACTTAAATTACGTTCAATAGCGGTTTAATTACCAGAGAAGCTTTTGTCTACAGATAACTAAATTAATTGCGTAGCCATCACTTATACAACAAAGTAGAAAATAGCCTCTATCAATGATTGCATGCGTCTACACTTTCCTTTCCCTCTCAACGATAACAAATGCCATTCTTCCACGACAGATACCCCGTTCACCCGGAAGCGGCGCCTAGTCCCCATGAGGGATACATCACGAGGCACGTCAGCGGCAAGAATAAAGACGACTACGATAATAGCCGGCGGGTAAGATCAATACAATATAGTGTCTCCTTCTTCTTCGTGGCACTCTAGTCAGAGCGGTCGTGGTCCTCATATAGTTTCTTGTCTAGGGGCTGATGTGATTCGCCTCACGATTTCTCGTCACCTACTCCGATTTCTGGTCTCTTTTGTGCACTCATGCAAGGCATCGCCCACTACGGATTTAATTTATTTTATTTTTTTAATATTCTATACCCGAGAGCGTAAATGTAAAGCGCAGGCCACGCTGGGAACTAAGCTAAGTTCGTTTAGCTTCGCTCATGTAGCTAACCGCGTCTTTGTATACCTCGGTTCACACCGCGAACTATGATCCGAAAGAAGTATGAAAAGACCCGGTAACTACATGAGTGAATCAAAAGTAGTTTATTGAAATTAGGGTGAATCAGAATTTTTGAACGAGAAAATTACATAAGACTGTCCCCGGAAACGCCCGCCCTCCATCACAAAAAGCAGTCATCATTCAGCATCAGCATCATTCATTACAAGAGCAGGGGTGGTCCAGTGGTGCCCTTTCATCACCACTGCTGTCAAAACGGTGAAGGAAAACATCGCGAGGAAACCGGCAGGTCCTAGATTAGAACCAACAATTCGAAGACATGTAATATTGGCCAACCGGCACTGAGCCCGCGTGGTGGAATATGGCCCACTCCCTCTAACAGAGAGGAGGCCTGTAACAGCAGTGGGAACGTTATAGGCTGATTATGCTATATTCATTCAAAAAGAATCCCTTGTTTCCCCAGTCATATTTGCACAATAATTATTTAGTTTAGGGCTGATTTTTCAATCGATCGAAATTTTTTGCTCGTGGAATAAAATTGACGTCTGATAGTTTTTGTATGGAAGAACTCCGATAAAGTTATCTGGCGTTGGAAAAATCACGTTGAACTTCCGAGAAACGAATATACTAACTTATACGGAAAAAGTGTTCTTTTTGTGGGCAGAAAAATAGGAAAGAAACGAAAAGATGGATAAAAGAACGGTACAAAAAAGCACCCTTCACATTCGTCTAAACTAACCTATATTTATAGCCTGCGCTTGCGCGATGTTAGTTTTAATAAAATCATGTCTAGACGACAGAGCAGCATTTACTAGGCGTCAAAACGAAGTCAACCTAACACAAAACAGCGTGCTTGTAAATGGTCGAAGACTTTGAAAGACTACTTTCACTTTCTGGGGTAGTCAAGTTTATCAGAATTTTCTTTGAAAGACTGCTTGTCATAACTGCAATGTTTTTGACGCGGCGTTCAAGACAGAAAACAGATATGTGCAATGAGCAACGGATTGCAACACTATTTCGAGTTTCGCAATAATTAACAAACCCTTTTTGAAGCGCAAAATATATCCCAGCATCTTTCAATATAATATCATGTACAAGCGGTCGGTATTGCGCAATTAAAAATATCACGCAATAATATTATAATTATTTATTTATATATACTTTATTGTACACCACAAAAATACATAGCATAAAAAATACATGAAACACTACAAAATATACAATGGGCGGCCTTATCGCATTACTGCGATCTCTTCCAGGCAACCTTAGAATGGACAGTGATTTTCCTGGACATAAAATGGGACTATCATTGGTGCAAATATTATAATTTATCATAATCTAGGGGTCGTGCCCGTAAAAAATGGTGCAGTTTTATTGTGTATGCTGTGGTCTCCTATAAGTAAGGTAGTGCACCCACTTAATATCTGATGTGGCCTTTATTCATGTGGCATGTATTGTATTGTGTACATCTTTTGGAGATCCTAAATCAATAAATAAATTGTCACGCCTCGATCTAAAACAGCTGCAACGGCTGTCACGCTTTCGGGCTTCGGTCTAATCAAAACAGGATAGGGTAGTTGCCTGGGTAAAAACATAATTATTATATTTAGTCCGTCAGTTAGATTATCGAAAAATAATGGACACGTATTTTTTCTTTTCTCAATAAAAAAAAATGACAAAGCGCGTCAAAATTTGGGAGTAGGGGGTCGTGACGTCACGCCTTGCTAAAAAGTGTAGCAAGGCGTGACGTCACGCGGAACTTTAACGGGCGATATCTTCATCATTTTTTATATAATTGACAAAAGAAAAAATACGGGTCCAATATTTTTTGATAATCTAACTGACGGACTAATTAGATTTTTTTAAGCAACTAACCTATGTATTCTTGCAACCAGTTTTAGAGCCCTATGTCCAGTAGGGGATTACAAAAAGCTGAGATGATTAAATGTTACTAAAGTAATATACCAACGACAACCCTATTTTATGTCCAGGCAAATCACTGTCCATTCCAAGGTTGCCTGAAACAGATCGTAGAAAGCGATAAGGCCGCCCATTGTATATTTTTAGTGTGCGATATTTTTTTTTTATTTCAGATGGGTTTCCTCTGGTCATGGAATCACATGATATCAAAAAAGTGGAAATCTTCACTAACACCAGCGACTGGGGATGAAAGCTTCCAAATGCGAATGCTCAGAGACTTCAAGCATTTCTGTGCCAATCAGGAGCAGAGACTCAGTCAGTTCTGGGATCAATGTTGGGAGATGCGGGAAAAAGCCCACGGCATGCAGTCCTGTTAATATATAAGCCAAATAAATGTTAAGTTTATGATTACTATGTAATAAATTTTAATTTTCTTAAGTAGTGTGGGGATGATGGGTTCCAAATGCACATGTTCAGAGACTTCAAACATTTATGTGCAATCAGGAGCAGAGACGCAGTCAGTTCTGGCTGGGATCCATGTTGGGAGATGCGCGAAAAAGCCCGCGGCATGCAGTCCTGTTAATATATAAGCCAAATATTATATTTATGTTTACTATGTAATAAATTTTAATTTTCTTAAGTTGTATTTATTATTGTTAAAATGATTTCCCATAGTCCTTTTCATCAAATCCAATCAGTTGTCAAACCTTTGTCAGCAGTTCAGGATACCTACTTGATTAGTGTGCGTATTACTACGTTGGTCTCCCATACCTACTGTAATTTAAAAACATTGTTAAAGCCAATTATTTTTAAAAGAGTAACTGTGGAGTTTCTTGCCGTCGCTTCTACATAGGAAACGACCAATTGGAACCGTGCATCTAGCTTTTGTCGTTTCATAGGTGCCCATATGAAATAAAATATTTTAATTTGATTTGATTTGGTGACTATAATAATAACTTCGTATTGCCATAGTGTCTTGGTGTGAGAAAAAAAAACCCTCTCCAACATCATTTATATATTTTTTACAATCAAAATATATTCTATTCTATAGAATATATTTTTATTGTCAAACATGAGTATACATCATAACATGTGCAAGGTCTTATAATAATGGTTAGATCTGCATGTTTTGCCATTTATGGCGTACAAAAACAAAATATTTGGTTTAAAATAGCATTTATTTACAAGATATTTTATTATATAATTATGATTGGTGCTAAACAGAAAATACTTTTTCACATAAGTGCCGTGGTTGACCTTGGTACACATAATTTATTATTATTCCGTCGATTACGAATAGATACGTCTGATAGTTTCTTGAATAGGTTGGGATTGGTTTGTACAAAGATTGCCATTTCATAAATAAATAAGGACGGCAGACTTAAAATTTTATATTTTATAAATTACTGTTTGCAACTATCAGTTATTTTCAAACCAAACATAGCCCTTTATTCAAATACAATGTAGTCAAACAGGTAAGTAACGTCTATAACATAACAATACAAAGTAAACCATGCATACCTACATAGCTTGCATCATGAGGCTCAAGATTAGTGAGATACACATTATCGAATATAATTATTTATCTAAGATATTCCTTTCAAGTTGTATTAATTAAAAATAAAGCATTCAATAATAACAAACAAAACAACGTTATAACTTATAATACAGTCTGATTTTTTAAAGACCAGCCAAATTTAAGGATGTGGTACAGACCATCAAACTGAACAACTTTCTCCATGGGACAAATAGCGTAATCGCGAAAATTTTATCAACTGTCCCATAGAAAACTTCAAAACCTACTCGACCTAAATGTATGGGACGGCTGAATTTTTATTCGCGATTACGATGATTGATGATTTATTCTTCAGATAAAAGTTATATGACTATGGAAAAATCAGCACTTCATCATCATCTACCTAGCCTTTTCCCAACTAAGAAGCCAAAGAAGAAGATGTTGTGGTCGGCTTCCAGTCTAACCGGATGCAGCTGAGTGCCAGTATTCAAACGCACGAACGAACGAACGTAAAAATCAGCACTTAAACGTCTAAAATATATTTAATACTAGCCGTTGCCCGCGACTTCGTCTGCGATCCAGGATGAAAAGTAACCTATGTCCTTCTCCAATCCAGTCTACCCATGTGTCAAATAATTCGGCACACAGATAGTTTATAACCAGGATTAACACATAGGATATTTTTTATCGCGATATTCCCACGGGATCGAAACTTATGCGGGTGAAACCACGGGGCGAAGCTAGTTCAATAATACAATTATACAAATTGCAACTTATTCTATTTTTTTTCTTAGTTGAATCTAATTGTTAATCGAGCATTCTTTAAAATAATCAAGAAAAGATTTCGCACCGGTTGAACTATCAGGTTTCTTTGTGAAAACGAGACGACGTGTTAGCATGCTGTAAAAGCATGGAACTTCCTTTTTATGTTTAGTAACGTCATCATCAGTATCCGATTCATAATTTAAGGCAACCTTTTGAGTCACAAATGTAAGTAATGTCAAAATATCCGTTTCCGTTGCCGAGTCGTACAACTCTTCACATAGAGCCTGGATGAACCAAGAGCCAGCAGTTGTATTTCTCCACGCGTAATACCCAGGAACAGTAGCAAGTGCTAGTAGGAAGTCACGATGAATCGGAATTTTGTGTGATTCAAACCATCCGTCTATCTCGACGGCCTCTTTCTCGATGGCGTTTGTCTCGATAGCGTCTGTTTCGACGGGGTCTGTCTCAACGCCGTATGTCTCGATGTCGCTTGTTAATGTAATACCACCATCGTAATCTTCACCCTGACAAGCTTGAAATATGAATAACTTCGGTTTGCCTGCCAGTGTAGGGCAATTTTCGTCAGTAAACCAACACCACAATTTTTCTGATCTGTAATGGGTATTTCTTGCATACAACTTTCCAGACTCTCCGTGAGTTAACACCACAATTAGTAGACAATCATTCTTAGAGTGATTCGTTTTTGCTGTCCGTTTAATATGGCTCATAATTTCATCATATGTTGGATTTGGGAAAACATCAACACTAAATGCTAATTCTTTGAGACATTTCTCCAGATTCTGACGGTCTTTAATAGTGCCGGGTCGCGGTGACAATTTTAGATGATAGTCAAAGTGGTCGTGACTAAAAATGAGGGCCTTACCGCGGTACTTGTGATTCATGTTGTAAAATTCGTTTCTAAATGTGTTGTAGGATTCAGGATGGTAATTCCGTCTTCCGCCATTGCCATGTTCGACTGTTCCTCCATTCGCTTCCGCCATTGTTTTATTAAGATATTCCACACTAGTATTTAGGTTATGCAGAAAATTAAAACAATATTGTATTGTGATTAGATAGATAATTATTGGTACCTAGATACTTAATTCGGTCATGGACTGATCAACTCTCAGAAATATGAACTTCTACACCGGCTTCGCAGCAAACATTACACGTTATCAATCAATTCACGTCAAAAAATAAACATCGTATGAATTGCACAATGATTGTGGCGCGGTATTTATTAGCAATGATGACGCAACAATCAACATAATTATTGCAAAGCAGCATGGGGAAGTCCTACGCACGTTGGTGTTACCATGCAGCTATGTTTGATGTGTAGGTTGATAATTACTATAAATATAAAACAAGCATAGATACTATTAGGTATAGTAAATAATAATAATAAACGCCATAACATGATGTATTAATAGTCGACATAACTGTCATGACTAGATTGGCGAGGGGACAAACTTTATGTTTTCGGTAGTAGGGGGGGTCGGGTCTAATTCCGACCGCGTACGTTGCTTTTTAAATTGAATCATTTGTTTTTTCTTTATTTCATTATACAATAAGTACAGTCACGTGCATAAGTATGTACTTATACACTTGGCTTTATTCAAAAGTGATTTACTCCTTTATTTTTAATGAAAAATTATTTTAAGCCACGGGAACAATCTGCGACCCTCGCATTCCCCTTAAACTTAACGGGGAAGATATACAAAACCATGGTTAGACCTGCTGTCTGGTATGGATCAGAATATTGGACCACAAAAGGGATTCATGAAAGGCAATTGCATGCAGCTGAGATGAGAATGCTGAGTGGGATGTGTGGTGTTACACGAATGGATAGAATAAGAAATGAGTATATAAGAGGAAGTCTGAAAGTGGCACCGGTAACTGAAAAGTTGTGTGGAAACCGGTTGTCATGGTATGGGCATGTGTTACGGAGGAATGAGGAAAATGTCGCAAGGAAAGTTTTGAGTAGGTATGAATGTCGATGGCTATAAGAGTAGGGGAAGACCAAAGATTCCTACGGTGGATGGACTGTGTGAATGATGATGTGGTTCAAAAGGGGGTGACTCTCGAGATGGCGGCTAATAGAGGAGTATGGAAGAAAAATACGTTCATGTTGCCCCGACCCCAAATGCATAAGTTGGGATAAGGTCAGTAGAATGATGATGAACTAATATATTCGAATCCATAAGTTTATGCAATGTGTCGTATGTCAATGTTGTTTTCGTTATTTCACGAAAAAATATTGTATCTAGAATTGAAAGTTTCCAAGTGTTGACATATATTTGTGCTCGTGACTGCACATATAAGTTATATTTTTTTATATAAAAACGTTTAAAAATACAAAAAAAAAGTATTATTATTATGTAATTCTATTGCTCGTTATCTTTCAACCAACTTACCAACACTAACTAAAATTATCGCTTAAATGAAAGCTCGATGTTGGATTTTGAGAATTGGAAATCCAACAGTGCAATAATATTTAGACGTTCACTTGGTAATCATAATCATAAATCTTTAGGTATTAATCTCAACATCATATTACAGGCACTGATTAATATAATGCACAATCTAAAATAGAGAAAGGTGAGTCTAAGATAGGAGGGTCAGCAGTTACATATCTTAAATAGGACATGTTACTTTACACAATGGTTCGAGTCAAGATATTATGTAAAGGTGTTTCCCAGTAATATTGAAAACGAGCATAAGTTTGTTAACTCTAGTTAACAGACGAGTAGACGACAAGCACGATAGTCGATTATTTTAATGATCGACTAAGTAAACAGTCCAAGCGGCGTTGTAGGACAGAAAACCACTGAAATAAAAATTATCAATGTAGATACCGGAATCCGGTCGGTAGATAGGTAGTATCGAGTATGTAGGTGGTAATCAATAAAACACTCGAAAAAACGTAGAATAGACACAATGAGCAATTGTTAAAGATAGCAAATAGCTTACTTAATAACTAGGTATTTACCCAAAGTATATACCTACCTACTTACGACAAGAGCGTGGCCATGAAAATTTATTTGAAAACTATAACAATAGTGGTTCAGGATTTATTTTATTTTGGATGTTTTATTTTACTATCAATACGGTCCTCCATTGCACTTAAACCCTTATTACACTACACGATATTCAGGGACCCTTTCCCTAAATTGGGATGGTGTAATAAGAGAAAGGGAGGAAGAGTCCCTATTAAAAAAAGACATCACCTAATTATCGGGCCCTAAATAACGTGTAGTGTAATAGGGGTTTTAGGTAATCGGCAGCCATAAAAAAAATACACTTTTTGACGACGTCGCGTTAAATGGTGTCCATTTAAATGTTGTGTTATTTCAAGTTCAGTAGCTATGTGTATTTTTACACACATCTCAGGCTTTACCAGTATCCTAATTGCGTAATTTTCTTAAGAGTCACGAGTCCCTCCCAACTAGCTAATCAGTTATTTTGGATACGTGAAAAGTATTCAGGATATTAGCGTAAATATGTAACGGAGTTAAAAGGAAAACTATCAAAGTTAAGTAGACTCTACCAGCTACCGCCCTAAAGTCGCCCAACTTTTATAGTATACTACTTCGATAGGAAAAAAGTTCGTAATAAAATCCATAGAAACTGATTAGAATGTCGTTTACATATAACAACTTTGTAATATTATGGTAATATGTAAAAATAAATATTTTATTCTAAACATTTTAAAAGTAAACATTTTGCCGACAATATAAAATTATTCCTATCACGGTCTTGTAATACACACTGTAGGTATAATTATTAGGAAGTTTGACAATTGAAAACATTGCATTTAATTTACCATTTTCCTGTTTGCGTCAGTAATATATCATTAACCAATCCAATTCGGGTGCGTACTGCGTAACTGGAGCCCTATTTCTCTTACTTTTTGATAAGGCAGTAAATACCTAATCAAAATGTTGGACGGAGAACCTCAAGACAACGGAAGTGTTGAAACTGAACAAAGACCGGCGAAACACTGTGGCGGCGATGAAGGCGACGCACTGGCCTATCAGGAATCCTCGAACGCAAGCTGCAATGCAAGGATGCCCGTTGACAGAAAGGCACCGTATTATAACATGAACCATAAGTATCGTGGGATGGCAATTATTTTCAACCACGAGCATTTCGATATTCCCTGCTTGAAGTCACGTACTGGCACGAACGTAGACAGTGATAATCTCGCCAAGGTCCTCAGGAGCTTAGGATTCCGAGTTACGACGCTAAACAATTTAACATCTGCAGATGTCATTAAGTATGTTCAGCAGACAGCAGACATGGACCATACTGATTTTGACTGTCTTCTTATTGCTGTGTTAACCCACGGAGAGCTAGGCATGTTGTATGCCAAAGATACACATTACAAGCCAGAAAACTTGTGGCACTACTTTACTGGTGACAGATGCCCAACACTTGCTGGAAAACCAAAGATGTTCTTTATTCAAGCTTGCCAGGGTGATAAAATGGATGATGGTGTTAATCTGCTGAATTATACTGAAACAGATGGATCACCCTCTGCAGCCTACAAAATTCCAGTCCATGCAGACTTCCTGATTGTATTTTCTACTGTGCCTGGATACTATTCTTGGAGAAACATTACTCGTGGTTCCTGGTTTATGATAGCATTCTGTGACGAGTTACGCAAATTCGGAACACAGATAGACATTTTGACATTATTAACTTTTGTATGTCAACAAGTAGCTCTGGATTTTGAGTCTCATACTCCAGACCTGATAATGAATCAAAAGAAGCAAGTTCCTTGCATCACAAGCATGCTCACTCGTCTCCTTGTGTTCGGTAAGAAGTAATTATCCCACTGAGAAACTGTCCTTGATCTAATACCTATGGTAGGTATTAGAATATCTTGTTAGCATTATTTATACAAAAATATATAAAATGAAATTATTCCTACATAATAGAAAATAATGTTCATTGACTTTAAAATAATATTTTAATAGTAGTAGATATTCATTGTTTTATCATAAGTTTTGTGAGATTATTTTGTTTCTGCATTTCTGGTTTCATTAAGAGATTTTAAAGAACTTTACATACAAATAAAGTATGGTGGTACAAATTACTTATGTAGACATACCAAGTGCTAGTAGATTTTAAGACTAGAAAATTGGTACTTACTTAAAAAAATGTAATGCTAATTTTACAATTTAAAGAATTAGATAAGTACCTACCTAAAAAAAAATAATGACATGTTGACTCTTCTGATTAATATAACTAATTCGGCGTCCCCCAAGAAAGTGTCCTGGGGCCAATCCTATTTTTACTCTATATAAATTCTATTCCTGACATAACCAATCATAAATGTAGACTATTTATTTGCCGATGCCATCTCCATTATTGTTACATCCGATAGAAAGAATAACACAGTTGTTGATCATGCAATTAACATAAACAACACAATTGAAAACCTAATTGAATGGCTAAACAATATTAACTTAGTATTAAAACCCTCTTTATACAGTTTAATAAATCAAATAATCCTAAATACAATATAAATCTAAATATGCCTATAATTGAAGTTTTCAAAATTTCTAGGTATAGGTACCTATCTATAGACCAAGATGTCAACTGGTAAACACATGACAGTGTCTCTAAAAGAGAAAATAAGTTCGTAAATGCACTCAAACGGGTTGGTAGCTTAACTAACATTAAATCGGCGATAACATCTTATCAGTTATTACGCATAATTATTATCGAGTCGTTGTTGCGATATGGTTTAAAATGTGCATAATAAAGCATTCGTTGCTCAAAAAAAGTGCATTAGAGCAATTTACGAGCTCCAACCAGACGAATCATGTAAACCTTCAAAGAACTTGGTTTGTTAGGCCGCTACCGTCTGTTTATATCTATTAGATATTATGTATGTTTATCAGAAAGCATCAGGATTTATTTGTTAAAGCAGAAGATATTAATGTCCGAAACCGAAAAGACCCCACCGAGAACAGGCTCGTACTAAGTGAGATTTCAAGGCTAACTAACTAAATATAATAAAAGCTGCCTTGCAATGTGTGTAAGTACGTTTATAGGTAAGTATACATAATATGTTACCAAATGATCTCAAAAATTTTAATACCTAGAAATTTATTATTTATTATTAATTACCTACCTATTTATTTAAATTGGTTTTTTTTACTTAAAAATAAAATTTTTGAATGCCTATCTGTTAATAGTTTTATAGTGTTAAGGATTTCATTGAAAAAAAAAATGTTAATGTCAGTTTATACCGACTGAAAAATTTGTATGCTTATTAATATATTGGCAAAACATGTTCTGTTCTAAATTGATTTGTACCTTTTTATACTTACCGTGTTTTTATGCAAATAAATATATAATTTTTATTTTTTATTGTTATTTCTGGGGCAGCAGATTTGGGGAAGTCGGGGGGACTTCCCCAAATCTACTGCAAAAAAAATATTGATTACATTAAACTGTAACTACCTCTATAATGTATCTATCTAGGTAGCAAATTAAAAAAACCGGCCAAGTGCGAGTCGGAATCGCGCACGAAGGATTCCGCACCATTATCTATAAAAATCACGTCCGTTGTATGGGGCCCCCCTTAAATATTTATTTTATTTGGTTTTTAGTATTTGTTATTATAGCGGCAACAGAAATACATAATTTGTGAAAATTTCAACTGTCTAGCTATCGCGGTTCTTGAGATACAGCCTGGTGACAGACAGACGAACGGACAGACAGTGAAGTCTTAGTAATTAGGGTCCCGTTTTTACCCTTTGGGTACGTAAACCTAAAAAGATTAGCCTCAATGTATTCAATGTTATGAACTGAATATGTTACACACTTGGTTGTACACACGGCGACACATCAAGCTATACATTTCCAGTTTAACTAGGTAGTACCTCGCATTGTATAGGTTTTTCGTACAATCAAGTCAGCTTTTAGGTACTGGTTATTTACAGCTTGATGTGTAGCCGTGCGTACCTATTCAAAAGTAGCCTTCCGCACTCCCATGGTAAAAAAAATACTTTTACATCGCCTTAATATCGGTAGCAGTAAGACTCCACCAAAGCAAAGATAAGACAAGAGAAGAGGAGATGTGTTGGAAACAACCAATAGGATTTCGTTATTTACATATCTTATCTCCGCTTAGCTTCAGTGGATACGGATGAGCAGAGAGAGAGCATAGGAGGGGGGAGATATTTCATATTTGCTTAATGCGGCAAAACAGATGTATGCGGCGAGCAGCGCCGCTAGTTCCCCTGCGGCGCACAACCCACCCGTTATGCCCACGCCACTCGCCAGCCAGTACACATTCCTACTCTGCTCTGGTCTAGCCAGTAAGTACGCATCTCCGCACAGCTTCACATCAGAGATACACCCTCTAGATGTTAAACATCTCCTCTCCTCTCCGCTTTGGCGGAGTCCGGGCCTTAGGGCGATGTAAGTACCTAGTGTACCTGCTTAGACGAGTTTGAGAAAAAAAAATCAAATTTTTGTAGCATCGTCGTCCTCGACTAGATTCACACGTCACGTCAATGCAGTATCGACAAGTTCTTTATATAACCTGTCCGTCGCGGCGTGGTTGCATCAAAATGGCTCAGGAGGCGTCGTGGCTTTTTAATCGACTTCCAAAAACGAGGAGGTTCTCACTTTGGATGTTTTTTTTATATTGCTAGAATGCGTTGAGAATAATTTGTAGTCGAATATCAAGAGCCACGACACGAATTTCGCTTTGTGACTGTTTAAAATGCCAGAATGCGTTGTGGCCTATTTTTTCGCCAAACATGATATCAGAACGGCGACGCTGTTCTGTGGGCGGCGCGCACTGTATGTAGTTGGCAGCAAACTTTCTGAGTTCAGGCTAGAATCCGCTAGAACCTCTTGCCACCGTCGGTAACCGTTGTTTTTAATCAGTGCTGGCGCCAATTTTTTTTTCGCCGGTATCCTATGGTGTTTTAATTTTGGAACCTGATGCCGGCAGCACTAATGAGAATTAGTTTTTGGAAAATGGGTTGATCATAACGTTACGCCTGTTTCCTCGAAGGGTCTGGCAGCAGATGTGTACCTAAGCCATAGTGGTACCTATAACCACTTTTCGCCAGATATATTTGATAAATAGCTAGGAAGTAGATTTTTACGACTTGTACTGACTTGATAAAACTAGTCTTGAAATAAAACAGGTTACTTAGAATGGAAGAAATTTATTGCTTATGGTTTACTAAATACATAAAATAAGCATTTATTAAAAATACAAACCAGTCACATCATTGCATCAAAAAAATCTATGAGGAGGTTTTTAGTTCTAAATAAGAATCATCATACAAAATAAACTGTAGTGTATCTAGATATTTTTAAAGTTGAACAAGGCACAATTTTAATATACCGTTAATTTCATATTATGTATTTCTAATATTAATACATGGTAACTCCTCACAGATATTCTGAATTTTATTCACACTAAAGATAAATCAGTCAATAAGATGTCACTATCACATACTTTCCTAAATCTGAAATAGGTATTACATTCAAGTAAATTTTTTTTCAGCTTTTTTTTTTAATACCTATAATTAATACAATACAATTCCAGACCATATTTAAATTATCAGATCACAAAATTATTATGACACCTGAGCATGCAATATTAGGCATTTTCATTCAAGCCATAAAACCACCCATAAAAAATCAAAATATTAATTACTAACACAATGCAACTGGCAAAAATGTTGTTTATGCTACTAACAACTAATACAACAATAAATGCTCATAATTAAATAAAAGTTAATGTCTTTAGGTAGGTATGAACCTACAGTTTAAGAAAAATGCAAAAAAATATCTTAAAACATAACAAAAATGTAGGTAACACTGTTGAAATTAGATCAAGGAACAAATTTAATAGTTAATACATGGACACAAACACAAAACAGCAAAAAAAACATTTAAAAAAATATTTTTTGGACTTATATGATATGTACTGTTGAAATTGATCTCCTTTGTTCTTCAGCTCTTCTGTTACGTATGTAATTTTTACAAATATTTCTTATTAAGTACATTATGAAATCTCAAACATTATTGTATATAAACACATGCAATGCAGGCACAATACATTTTTAAACACTTATGGTTGGCAGTACATAATCTCATTTTTATCAATTTGAGCAAATACAAAAAATAAAAAGATAATTTCGTATTTGTGCACCTAAACATTAAATTGTAAAATGAGCAAAAAATTTTGATTACAACTTTCTAGACTTAAAATCACTAGCACTTGGTATGTCTACTTAAGTAATTTGTGACATGGCATTGTTATCTTAATACTAACCACCATACTTCATTTGGATATAAAGTTCATTAAAATTACTTACTGAAACAAGAAATGCAGAAACAAAATAATCTCATAAAATGTATGATAAAACAATGCATAATATACTATTAAAACATTATTTTTAACAGCCATTGAACATTATTTACTAATAAGTAGGAATAGTTTCCTTTTATATATTTTTGTATAACTAATGCTAACAAGATATTTTAATACCTAACATAGGTATAAGATCAAGGACATTTATCAGTGGGACTACTTCTTACCAAACACAAGGAGACGAGTGAGCATGCTTGTGATGCAAGGAACTTGCTTCTGTTGATGCATGGGTGTCAGGTCTGGAGTATTAGACTCAAAATCCAGAGCTACTCTTTGACATACAAAAGTTAATAATGTCAAGATGTCTCTCTCTGTTCCAGCATAGCGTAACTCTTCACACAATGCTTGCATAAACCAGGAACCACGAGTTGTGTTTCTCCAAGAATAGTATCCAGGCACAGTAGAAAATACAATCAGGAAGTCTGCATGGACTGGAATTTTGTAGGATGCAGAGGGTGATCCATCTGTTTCAGTATAACTCACAAGATTAATACCACCATCCAATTTATCACCCTGACAAGCTTGAATAAAGAACATCTTTGGTTTTCCAGCAAGTGTTGGGCATCTGTCACCAGTAAAGTAGTGCCACAAGTTTTCTGGCTTGTAATGTGTATCTTTTGCATACAACATGCCTAGCTCTCCGTGGGTTAATACAGCAATAAGAAGACAGTCAAAATCAGTATGGTCCATGTCTGCTGTCTGCTGAACATACTTAATGACATCTTCAGATTTCAAATTGGTCAGCACCGTAACTCGGAATCCTAAGCCTTTGAGGACCTTGGAGAGATTGTCACTGTCTACGTTCGTGCCAGTACGTGACTTCAGGCTGTGAATATCGAAATGCTCGTGGTTGAAAATAATTGCCATCCCACGATACTTATGGTTCATGTTGTAATACGGTGCGTTTCTGTCAACAGGCATCCTTGCATAGCGGCGGGCGCTCGAGGATTCATGACTGCCCAGTGCGTCGCCTTCATCTCCGCCACCGTTTGCGTTGGGTCTTTGTTCAGTTTCAATACTTCCATTGTCTTGAGGTGCTCCGTCCAACATTTTGATAATTTACTGCCTTATCAAAGAGCAAGAGAAATAGGACTCCACTTATGCAATATGTATCCGAATTGAATTATAACCGACAGATTCGCCGAAAATATAGCATCAACTTGCGAAAACCGTGCGTGACTATCCAAAAGTCTATTTTACAGATTATTAATGGATTGGCACATAGTAAACGTCAGTCAATCAAATCAACAACTCATGAACCCCAATCTCAATCAAAACCTCAGTTCGACCACAGATTATCTACAAAACACCAGCGACATTTATCTTTTGGCTCGGTGCACTCGGAACGGCAAATGATAAGGTACAGTATAATCGACTAAAAAACTGGGCTGATTGTAATACGAGTATGTCGAAAGTCAATAACTGTTATCCTTCATGCTTTTATCTGAAGAATAGATACGGCTTTTTGACCTGTTTTCTATACCAAAGACGTTATATTCAAGTAACTTATATAAGTAAATTTTACCACAGTATTCCTACAATGAAAGTTATTTGATGCTTGAAAAGGTGTTTAAGTAGTTAGACGAGTCAGGTCAAGAAGGCAGTAATCATTAAGACTAGCTGATTGGTGATTAAATGCATTTCAAAAAATGGATTATACTAGAGCAAATTTTCAACAAATACCCCGATAACTTTGGGCCCAAATTAGGTTGTTTTGTAACTCCAAAACTTAAAACTTTTTTTTTTTTACTTTTCCTTTATGCAGCTTGCGGCAGGAATGCCTGGCACAAATCTTCGCGTAAAGGCATGTGCCCACTAGGGCCGAGCCTCGTGAGTTTTTATAATGCGGATGCGTAGCAAACAACAGCAAAACCCTCGTGAGGCTTTGAGGCCGCGCGGCCCTAGTGAGGACGCGCCTTAAGGAAAAAGCGTTGCGCCCCACAATGCGACTTCCTCTCTCTCTCTCTTTCTATTATATACGAGTGTGTTGCTCCTTGGCTGTTGTAAACTTTTTAGATGATTTTTACATTTTTTATTTGAATATTATTCTTTTCTTTTTTATTGCATCTTGCATCTGTCAAAAGATTTGGTTTGTGTTGCACATGTATCTTGTTTTTCGTCATTTTCCTACTAAAATCCTGTTATTACACAACTTTAGTTTTATTTTTCCTTCCATCAACCACTAATACATACCATATTGCATTTTTATCTCCTTCATTTTTGGTCTTCTAGCCGGATCTTCAATATAGCTTTGCGTGTCCAGAGATGATCGTCTTCGGGGAAGTACAGGTACTAAAACAGTTGCCACGTCTACGTGCCGATCTTAAAGAACTGGGTGTTATATCCAATAGGGTTCGCAATAGTTTAGCTACAATGAAATATTTTATCCATCGGGAATATTTAGATTCGCCTGTCTTCCGTGTTGTTTTAACTAAACCCTTTGATAAAATTGAGATGGTTTGATTACATGTCAGACATATCGACATATTTATACGACCCTACGATATCAAAACTTGATATTCTGACCGATTTTCTAATGATTCCTGATTAGAAAACGAGCGGTAAGTTCGCCTTCTCGCCTGAATCAAGAGTACCGGTCGCACCTCTCAAACGTGAAAACCATTATTTGATCAAGCGTGCTAGGGCTATGCCTTCTCTCAGCAGAAGTACACGAACACTGTCTAAACAAACGGTTGACTCATAAAACCACTTGCAAGATTAAGCTGGTTTACTGATTCATATTGATGCTACACCTTATCAGCGCCGAACAGTGGCATCTATCGGATAAGTCACGAAGTCCGCACTGGCCGCAACAATGAACTTTTAGCTTGCTACACTGTATATGTATAGTTATCTGTGCACTGTAGCAAGTGTAGCAACCACAACTCTTAAAACTAAACCAGTCGAATCAATTAACTATTGTCAGTTAGACCAAGCCGAGCTTTCTGAAGATGAACGTTTGGAGCATCTTTTAAAAAATAGAATAACTTTGATTCACGGGGTATTAATTCTAAGCGTGAGACTCTTCATAGTAAACAGGATTTGCGTGCAATTGAGATTTTAGACTCTAACTTTACTAACTGGGAGGGGCCAAGTACTTCAAGAGGCCTGGAGATCAAAAATTTACTGGGACACACCATTTCCACCCTCAGGTTTTGAGATGTATGAATGGTTTATAGAGCTCTCTGAAATAATATATAGAGAAAGGTGTGTAGGTAGGAGGGTTGATGTGGGAATGATGTTAACTATAAACCGTTAAATTTTGATCGTTTTAATCCTTATATGGGGTCATTGTAATCGTGAAAAAAAATCAGTTGATCCATGGATTTATGTTCGCATAACTCGACATAATGTATGGATCAACTGAATTTTTTTTTCACGATTTAACGTTTGGTCCCGTAGTAAAAGTTGTTCATAATGATGAGTACAATGGGGGTCATTGTACAGTCACGAGCACCAATATGTCAACACTTGGCAACTTTCATATGCGATTTTTTCGTGAAATAACGAATGCAACGTTGAAATAAGACAAATTACATAAACCTATGGGTTCGAAAATGTTATGTTCGCAACAACATAAAATTTCATAAAAAAATAAAGGAGTAAATCACTTTTGAATAAACCCGAGTGTATACATACTTTTGCTCGTGGCTGTACTCATCATTATGAACAACTTTTAAGGATTAAAACGATAAAAATTTAACGGTGTAGGTATAATAGAAAGTTGCTCAACTTGTTGCCGCGGGACTTCTTTCGTGATGCGATAGTCCGCATCACGAAAGAAGTCCCGCGGCAACACTGGGCACGCGCCCATTTTAAGTTGCTCTCGGGAACTTTATAATGCAACATTGATCCTTGATGTCCACATGCACATAATGTTACTGAAGGCAGCATTATTTAATGATACACATAACATAAATTTGGAATAGCCTCGTTCTATGGAAACAATGTTGCGCAACGATTGCACAATTTGCTGTTGCGAGATGTTCTTTTTGCTTAACATGAATACGGAATATTAATGTTGGCAGCAACACCGCAACCGTACCATGTTTCCTGCAATATATATATATATATGGATTTTTTTATAATCTGAAATAAGTCATTTGAATTTGAAGTTGAATACAGAAACATGTCACTGAAACCATAGGCTGAAACAATGATACGTCACTTTGTTTCCCAACTAAACGCGGCTTTTGTTTACCAAATTAGCAGAGGCGTTGCTATGACAACTATAGGTACACCTACAATGAATTTAGGATATTGAGAAATGTACCTGATAATATTGGCCATAAGGATTAGTGAGAAATAAAAACATGTCGATTTTTAAAGTTAAACAATGGTGGTCTAATGACAAACTACAAAATGAACAATCAAACGAAGGAAACCAAAATGCCAATTGTCTGAAAGTGGATAAATTTAATTCACACAATGATAGTGATTGTATTTTGGTCGGTGAAGGCTCATTATTAAAAGTATATAAACCGAATTTAGAAGAGGCATCCTCTCATACTTTATTGGAAACTCAATTGAGTGACGTTGTGCTACAAATTGAGACTGGAAAGTTTACTGGGTAAGTTAGTTAATTTACTGTTGCCAAGCTCCGGTTTGCACGAGCTTTTCACTTACGCGGTGAATTTATCTTTGTAGGAATTGTGAAGATCGTCAGATTTTATTGTTGCATCCACAAAGCTACGAAGTTTATCATCTGAAAAGGAAGGAAGGTCACATGGAAGCGGGTACATAATAAAAGTTTAAAATATATCTACCTATTATCAGTAGCCAGATAACTCTAGTTATTATTTATCAAAGCTATACCTATATGCTTTGGATGGGTTGATAAATAACGACACTTAATGCAAATCGTTTCGTTTGAAAATTGCAGGTGATCAAAACTACATAACACCAATAATTAAACATTCGTTTACAAGAAAAGCAGAGAGTTTGACTTTTGGCCCCTTCGGAAATATAAAAACGAGAGATTTTATTTGTATACAAAGTCTGGACGGAAGCCTGAGTTTCTTCGATCAAGACACGTTCTTGTTTATGTGCCTTTTCAATGACGTCATTATACCATCACCTGTGAGTTATGTTGCCAGCAGTGATACGTTCGTAATTTGTAAATCGACGTGGGTGTTAGAAATATACAGGTGAGGCCCCGTTCCCACTCTAAATCGTGACGACAGATTATCGTGTCGTTTAAAGCGTCGTGGCTTGTGTATTTAAATGGAGGTGGGACACATATAGGACGATACGATTAACTGTCGTCCAAGACTTTTTTTTACAGTGACGATAAACAGTCGATATAATGGGAACAGCTAGAGATGAGAGTCGTCCAACGATAAGTTAATTGTCACGACATAATGGGAACGCGCCCTAAGATCGGGAGTTCCCCTAATAGGTACAGGGATAAAACTACCAATGAGAGATTAACCAATACCTACGCTTTATTTTTATACGGCTAATTGTCAATGAATGTAGAGTGGATAAAGGCACTCTACATTCTTAAGGTGGATGCTCCAAGGTAGCCCGCGAAATTCAAATTTTCTTATGTTTTTTGAAATTTGCTGGTCATTACTAAATTGTACGTTGATTAAAATATGATTCGCGGCCGTAACAAATATGTATTTACAGAATTATAATCATTAAAGTCATCAACACAACTCTCTAAGATCAAGTAATCCTACTGAATGAAATCTTGACATTTTAGGATTATGCTAACTTAACAAGTTGTATTACTGATTCTAATGATTATAATTCTGTGAATACATATTTCTTACGGCCGCGAATCATATTTTAATCAACGTACAACTTAGTAGGACTGACCAGCAAATTGCATAAAAACGTAAGAAAATTTGAATTTCGCGGGCTACTTTGGAGCATCCACCTTATGGGACCGTATTGACCTTTTTTTTTTTTACTTTCGGCAGTGGATTGTCAACGGATATCGGAGAATGTGTAGGATCATTTAATTACTTTTTATAATTTTATTTTTAGTTTTCAACAGCTAAGGGAATCTAGCGAATTAACTTTAAGACAGAATAAAAAGAACATACCACAGTGGGTATACAACGCCGGAGAGGAAATTTCTCGTGTCCAAGTTATCCAGGTACCTACCTATACATACGGCACCCTGAACATTATGTTTTATTAAATACCTACTAAACTCATACCTGTTTGTAATATTCCTGTTTTCCTCCAGACCAGTAACAACTTTTCTAGTATAGTTGCTCTTGGCGAAAGGCATATTTACTGCTTCCAAGACAATGGGCTGATGAAGTACATGATTAAATTTGATTTTATGCCGATTTGCTTCTGTGCTTATCTCATTGGTTGGTATTATGGTAAGTCACACCTGTATCACAAGGTTAGTCGAAAAAAGGATTGGTGTTAATTTTAACGTGCAATCGGTTATTCAATAATGATTATAATATATAGGTAGGTACTTGTAATGAACTGACTGAAAAAATGTATAAGGCCCTTTGTTCACACACGTTTTTCCTGCCGTGAAAAACTACGGTTATATTCATTAGACCCGGTCTTCAGTGGTGTATGGATCACTATTAAAGCTTGTTGACAGACACGATTTTTCTACGGCGCGGTTTATACGTCGCGCCGTACCGTAAAGAAACCGTGCGGTGTACAAAGGGCCTAAAGCTCCTTTACAAGTTTGTTTCAGTCGAAACATTGATGAATTCGAATATTGATAATTTAATTTTCGAGTTTGGGTTAAAGCCAAGTAATAAGATTGTTTTATTTACAGAACCCGGGGCTCGTTTACTTGTAATGGTAACATCGGAAGATTCGAAATTATTTATCTACGAGGGCACAACTTTATTGTGGAGCTGTTCACTACTCAGCCCTGCAATATCAATATCTAGATGTTTTCTAAAATCTCTCCCTGGAGGTCTGGTCACACTCTCCGGTAGTGGTATAGTAAATGTGGGGTACTTAGGAACGGAGCCCGACCTCAACTCAAATGCCCCACCAATGATCAATGAAAATAATGATCCAGAACAAATTCAAAAAGATTTGGAAATAGTTGAAGAGTCATTACGGAAAATTTTAAACAACAATGAAGGTAAAATAACTTTTGGTATAAATTAATATTTAGTTTATTTTTCCGCATAAATAACGAAACCTTCGGTCTAGATGCAGATAATGGAAGATCTTCAATGGAACATATACTCAAAATAAAAGCAGATGTAGGAAAGCCTGTACAAAATTTATTTCAAGAATTTTCTAAAGACAAAAATGAAGCCCTGCATTTGTTGATGTGTCCAGTGCTTGTGATACTAACATGTGAAGATCCTAAGTTTATTCTTAATGTTCAAATGACTTTTGAGTGCGCTTCACCGTTTTCTTGTTCAGAGTCGACAATTTGTTTGGATGGTGTTAATGGGACAGAAATAATAGAGAACCAAGTATTCTTGACAAGTGCCGCTGATGTTTCCGAGACTCGAGTGAAAATATTAATAACCATCACTGATAATACCGGAAAAATTGATGTTTTGACTAGAAAAGTATTACTTCCGTCAAGTCTTTACTGCACCCCAATAGAGAATGTTACCGATAGCCGATTAAAGTTACGCATTCAAACAAATAATCCATGCATAGAATTTACAAAGATATTCACAGGTAAATTATTTAAATTATACAACACTGTTTACTTATTCCAAGAGTTAACTATTCCCATGTTTTAGATTTTTCAGAAGACGAATTGATACAATATGGAAATACGATAACGTTGGCGTACAGGTCGACAAAACAAACCGTAACATTAAAAACTGATGGCGAACAATATTCAATAGAGGCAAATGATTTCACTGAAGTAATTGCAGTGTTAGACCATTTTTTAATTAAATTAATCGACCACCACGCACGAATGGGTACAAAGGATTTCAGATTTGATATAAAACATGATATGGAATTCACTAAGCAACTAATTCATAAATTTTTAAAATGCATTGAGACACACGCGAAGGAACGAAACAAATTAAAAGAATTAGAGGTAAGTTTTTGCAAGCCAAAACAAAATGTATCAAGAAGAACCAGTCAGCTAAAGCTTACTGTTTGTTGCCAGGATGAGCTGAACGTGCTTCAGAAACAGTTCACAGTGGTTCAGAAACGACTGTTGGTTCAATACGGTTCTTTGCCACCTGGAGACTGCGACCCCTTAGAGTTTCTCATGAAGGATACACATACGCGCTTGATCAAAGTGGTGCACGAAATAATAGACTGTAAGGAAACTGTGTGCAGGTACGCAGCCAAGTAGCAAAAATATTAACAACCTGCCCCGACAGACGTTGTACTGTCCAATCAATAGTTCATACTACAAAAATCTCATAGAAAAAAGGACGTTCCTTTTTTCCTGAATTTGAATTTTTTGCCGGGAAGTTTTTTCCAATTTTGCCGCCGTAACAGCCTAATTCGGACTATTACGAACGCTCGGCTTAACGTCGAGAGTTGAAAATCCAACGCGTGCCTTTATTTAGGCTTTCATTGCATGTTGGATTGGCGGTTTATGTCAGATATTTTGCTCCAGAGCCGGAAGCGCCTTAGCAGCAGTTGGAAATCTCATTATTTATTTATTGAAGCAATCTGCAAGGGATGAATTTAAAGTAACTCTAATAGAAGAAATGATGTCTTTGGGTTCACTCTATGAACTTTATCAGGTAAGTAAATGGGATTAAAAATAATATTTTAACAGATGAAAGAACATTTTATAATAATAAAAGAAAAAAAAAACTTCTTTAGCGGCGTTGTGCACTTTTTTTGTGATGGGTAAAAAGTGTTAAACTCGCGTCAGGACACGTGACCTGATCGAAAATTCGTAAGACGGAGGGAGTTTTTTGTGATGGGTAAAAAATTTTAAACTCGCCTCAGGACACGTGACCTGATCGAAAATTCGTAAGACGGAGCTCGCGTTAGGACACGTGACCTGATCGAAAATTCGTAAGACGGAGGGGAGTAGACCGCATTCCAAAATATCAAAAATGCACAATGTTAATATTAAAGTTTTCACTTCTGCCGGCACTCTCGGAGTGCCATCCGTTTTTTTTTTTCTGTAGGAATGGGAAGAAGCAGTTACTCAAGCTATGTCCTACATCTTGAATAACGTGTTCAAAAACACTGAAAAGGATAAAGAGAAACTGGCTCCAGTAACCGAACAAGGAATTTTGTCACACATCAATCTAAAACGGTTCTTGAAACAAATGAGAATGATCTTCGACAAAATGTTTTCTGAAATGCTAGAAAACGATGATGCTGAAAAGGATACTCATACAGTGACGCGTATTCAAGAGCTTGTTGAAGTGATATAATGGGAAAAAATTTAAACTTGTGTACTTTACTTATCTTAATTATATTATTGCAATTAAATTGAATTTTACAAACATTAACAAGCTTTATTTCATTACATTCAAGAAAGTGGATAATTATAAATATAAATAGGTAAAAAAAAAATCTGCTACTCTTAAGCAACGTGTAGCAGTGAGTACAAGACAAGGTTTAGATACAACAGATGCACCAGGAGCAGGAGTAGCTTGTCACGTCATTTTTTCTTAGGGTCCTTTAAGCCGGCGCCAGCGTTGAATTTAAAGAAAATGATATCTCCATCCTCAACAACGTAGTTTCGCCCTGCAAAAAACAAAGTATTATTCTTATGTCATAGGTACAGAACATCTATACTAATCATTAAGATGAAGAGTTTGTTGGTTTCTTTGAACACGCGCTCTAATTTTTGGAACTACCAGTCGGATTTGAAATAATCCTTTTGCATTTGATAGACTAATATTTGACCTTCCTCAAATATTAGTCTATTAAATGCAAAAGGATTATACAGGCTGATTTTTTAAAGGCCAGCCAAATTTCAGGATGTGGTACAGACCATCAAACTGAACAACTTTCTCCATGGGACAAATAGCGTAATCGCGAAAATTTTATCAACTGTCCCATAGACAACTTCAATACCTACTCGACCTAAATGTATGGGACGGCTGAATTTTTATTCGCGATTACAATGTTGGTCCCATGGAGAAAGTTGTTCAGTTTGATGGTCTGTACCACATCCTTAAATTTGGCTGGTCTTTAAAAAATCAGCCTGTATACTAGGAGGATATTTACTATCACGCTAGGCCTCTCAGAAACCGAGCAAATAAAAAAGTAAGAAAGAACGCTAAGGGAATACTGAATACAATTAATTAATTGAATTTTTCAAACATTAACAAGCTTTATTTCATTACATTCAAGAAAGTGGATAATTATAAATATTATTAGTATATAGGTAATTTTTTTTAAATAATTAATTAATTACCTTGTTGTCTGTATTTGCCAGCTGCTTTGCAAGCGGCTTCAGTGCCTTCCTCTTTGAAGTCCTTGTAGTGCATCACTTCAGCCATAATGAAGCCTTTTTCAAAGTCGGTGTGAATTCTACCGGCGGCTTGCGGCGCCTTTGTTCCTTTCTGTCAAATGAATAACATAATCAGCTTATAATGTTCACACTGCTGGGACACAGGCGTCCTCTCGGTGAGAGAGAGTGGGCCATAACTCACCACGTGGACCCAGTGGGGGTTGGTAGATGTCACATGTCTTCGAATTTTTGGTTCTTGGACATGTTGGTTTCCTCACGATGTTTTCTTTCACCGTTTTGAGAGCATTGGTGATGAAATAGTTTACACAAAGTAAAGCGCCTATCTGGGTTCGACCCTGACCTACAACTCATAAGTCAAGACACTGGGCTACCACTGTTCTCAAAGTCAAATTAATACAAATTACAGAAGTATAAAGCCAGACGCACATTTGGGCGGGCTGAGCCGGTTTGCAAAAATCCTCCTACAGGACTTTTGTTGTTTTGTATGACCACTACAGGCGGGCCGCACCAGGCTTTTATGTATTGGAATAGGATGTACTGCGTCCTGATGCGACTGCAATATACTTTACTGTTACATTTTTCCGAAGGGTAAGGCAGTGGTGTGTAGTACTCCTATTTTTCTTCAGTTATGTTTAAGTCCCATGTAATGGGGGCCAGTCTATTGACATCAACCGGGACAAATCCAGACTCCGGACTTTTATTGAGAACTTCCTGATGGGGAAACCCCAGATTCCCAACTTGGGAATCGAACCTAGGGTCCGTGCTCAGCAGTTTGCAACCACTACACCTAGGAGTTGGACGAGACAAAATGTCATGCTCCGGACTACAGAAAATAAGTAGCAATGGCAGTTAATTTTTTACCTGAATCGTCCAAGCCTTCACCTCATCTGGTCCGGCAGTGAAGAAGTACTCCAATTGGAGTGCTTTGTATCCTTGCACGATGATCTTATCCAATGCGCTGTGTACAAAAATAAATCGTATTACATTAATATAAAAACAACCGGTAATCGACTGTATGTATGATTTGTAGTACGCACGTACAAATTGAATGATTTTTCTTTTTAAATCACCTAAAAGATGCTATTTATTTGACAATTGACGTTAATTTATAACCTTAATTTTCGTCGATGATTTTTCACTTACAATTTAATGATGTTATTCAAAAAAAATTTTTTGGAAAACTGGTGACATAATAAAGTTTAAAAAAAAATAGTTTTGGTCATTATATTAAGTTTTAACTCAATACTCTAATTGGGGTGTATGAGGTCTTGCGTTAATTATATTACATATTGTAGAAAGAGCCACGAGATATTACAAACCCGTTTACCTAGTGAGATTGTGTTCCTTTAAGAAAGCCTGTCGCTCTGCAGGCTCCATATCAAACAGTTTCATCTCGAGTGCGCCGGAGAAAGGTATGAGAGGTGCTCCGGGGTCATTCTTGTCAATCCATTCCTTTAATTTCGGCAACCTAAAAGTATAAGAGAAACATCACTATTTGTGCATTGAGAGAAACCATGGATCGGAAAGAATTTACAATTTATCATCAACATCTGCATATCCTTTTCCCAACTATGGTAGGGTCTGCTTTCAGTCTAATCGGATGTAGTTGAATACCTGCCTATCTGACCTCCAGAACCCAGTTACTGGGTAATACGATACCCTTTGGTAAGACTGGTTGTCAGACTTTTGGGCTTCTGAGGACCCGTAACGACTGTCAAAGATCCACGAATGACAGCTGAGACTAACAGCTTAACGTGATTTTCGAGGCACGGAGGGGTCTCGGTATATAAAGGTGACTAAGACTAAATAAAACATTTATTGCGATAATTTGTGTGCGATATTATACGAAAGTATATACAAAGTTATACAAACCACTTATTCTTCTTTCGAATATAGTCTTTTTCGGACAAATTCACAAGATATAAAGCTGGCTTGGATGTCAAGAACAGGTATTTGTTAAGCACTTCTATCTGAAATGTTAATTGTTTCTATTAGGTGACAAAAATTCAAGTTCTGTTAAGCCATAATAAGTATCTATACTAATAATAAAGCTGAAGAGTTTGTTTGTTTGTTTGTTTGAACGCGCTAATCTCTGGAAACACCAGTCGGAAATAAAAAAATCTTTTTGATTGCCCAATTCTTCAATTCGGACGAAGTCGCGGACAAAAGCTAGTGTTTTATAAACGTTCTAGTCAATTTATAAAAAAAATCATCAATTTATTAATTATAAGCAAAAATAAGACATTATTTTGTTGTACGAGTACACTATACGGTATACATCTTTGGTTATCACATTCCGTAGAAGCAAACAAAAAATAATTACGTCTGCTGCACTCCAATCTCCAAATCGAATGTGTTTCTTTTCATCTACTAAAACAGTTTTGATTTTCGTCAGTGAATCCTGTAACAATAAAATTAGTTATTAGTACATTTGGGCTCGACATCGTATAAGGAACAGCATTACCCGTATTTGAGTTCACCTGAAGTTAAGTTCACTTACGTATTCCGACTTCAGTTTTTTGTCTGGACCACGGTTGACGAGTTTGTCGAGTTTATCAAAGTTCTGCACCAGTTGTTCCTCGTCTTTTAAGCGAAGCTCCTCTCCAATTGTCTCCAGGTCTCTAACGGGGTTCACTTCACCGTCGACGTGGATGACGTCTTCATCATCAAAAGCACCTAAAAATATTCAAGTCTATTCAAATCCCAGTTTCCAATTGACGTTATTTCTAATCAATCAAATATCAACTTTATGCGTGTGTAAATTAGATTGCTTTCATAAAAACTAACACAATTAAATTAATAACATTAAAAATATTGAAGTTAGAGCGAATATTAAGAAATTACTTATTTTGGCGCCATAACGTCTTTAATGTTCGCTTTCCGATATCACATAAATTACGAAATTCAAAGGGAACTTACGACATAGATTGAAAATAGCATCACAGGCCTTAATATGCGACAAGAAGGCGTTTCCGAGTCCTTGTCCTTCGGCCGCTCCCTTCACGAGACCAGCAATATCGACTACATTCAGGAACGCAGGCACTTTGCTGGAAAAGAAAATGTTTTTTATTAATAAAATTAAATTGACAGTTGCAATGCATCGAGAGGGGCTCGTGGCTAAAGGTGCCCACAGATTTTGACGATTGTTACTGTCGCCAGTAATAGCATAGTCTATGTGAACGTCACTGACCTGACTGGTTTGTGAAACTCGCAGAGGTAATCAAATCGTTCATCCGGCACAGGTACCCTACGTGCTGAAAAGAAAAAATCGTTATACATCCGAATTAAATCATTCCTTCCAAGTCACTGACCTATATTAAACAAGTACGCTGAACTAAATATACTATACGAAATTGACAGTTGTTTTTTTTTTGCCGATTCAAACCGGCCTGCTTGACCGTCTCTGGAATGGACACATTGCCGCAAATGGCCGTCGTTTTGTTTTGGTACGTCTCTGACGATTTAGGTCTAAGTCGTGGAATAAGACTTTTCTTGTATGTTTTGTGTTTACTACGAGATATTTAGAACATTTTTATTATGAGAGTATGCGCATCTTGTAAAACTCGCTATCAAAAATATTAGTTCCACGGACGCTCACGTTGCTGTCAGCGCCAAAATGGCGAAAATCAAACGTCTTCATTCTGTCCTCGATAGTATGAAGTCCAGCGTACTTGTTTATTATAGGTCAGTGTTCCAAGTTCATTGGATACATATTATTGTGTGTCTGTGTTGCTAACCTTATGGGTAAACTTACCTTTAATGAACACGTAGGTTATAAATAAAATAATATCAATATTTTTTTAAGCGAATTTATTAAAATATAGTGAAACAAGCCATCTATCTAAATAGTATGTTGGCAAAAACATAAACAATTTTATAGTAAATTATTAATAACGCCTGCGATGAGTATCTCTCCCAGTCTCCCCACATACGAATGGCTTAGAAAACAGATTTTATGAAAGCAGACGACTTTATCAACCTAAAATAAAATACACAAGGAATATGCAAAGATTAATTCCTTTCCATTTGGCTTGTTGCTGTCGAACGCTTAGTTAACTTTTGAAGGAAAGAAGGTTTATGCAGTTGAACAAAATTTGAAGTTCTTTTAGGAACATCAATTGCAGGTCTTTTTAATTGTGACGAACACAAACACGATTTTGGACATAGTTTCTCATCGGCTGGGTTAAGTGTAGGTTCTCTATGGAGACATTTAGGGTAACTAGCAAATGGATTGTCCATTGATCTTAAGCGCAATCCTACATCTAACATCAGTTTGCATCGAGATTCAAATACCGTAAAAGCTTTAAGGTACATTGGCATCTTATTTTTATCCATGAGAGGATTGTGTGTCTTTAAATACAGTGCTATGTAAATAAAAGCGGATATTTTAAAAGAGAGACCCGGATATTTCGGTCTAAACACATTCACGGAGCAACACGCTTCTGTTAACACATTCCCCAAAGTTTGCTCCAAGTATCCGATATTCGGCATACTTTTTAAAGACAATTTCGGAAAGGATTTTGATTCTTTAAATATAGTTATGTCTTTATATAAATATGGTCTAGATATAAATTTACAAAGACAAACGTCACTACAAAATAAATAAGATTTACCAGCATAACTCGCTGCATATTGATTAGTGCCCATTTTTATTATTTGAGCTGGTAAGTTTTCGGCATATGTAACAATACATACCCCATTTTCATAAACGAAATCTAAATTGACTATATTAATTAAAGCGGGCATTTCGGGAATTTCTATATCTATTGACGTCAAATAGAAATCCGGATACGTGATAACCATATCTATATGTTCATCGCATATCCAGTAAAACTTCATCCGATGTTGAACTACACCTGTTTTGCCGCCGAAGTAGGGCCCCATATATTTATATACTTTCTTGTGAAAGCATACTGGACACATCCTTTTGTACTGGGATTGTCTCGCTTGGAATTCTTCCTCTGAGATCCACATAGCGCGCACAATATTCTTTTCAACATTGCTTACATAATGATGAAGATTAGAATTTACTAGCGTTAGCTGCTCACTTGCTTGCTGCAGAACATGCCATTTAGATAGGTTACCATCAAGATGATAAAGATTTTTATAATTTTCAGCGATCCAACCTCTAATTTTATCTTGACTTTTTGCCCAATTCTCGTATCTTATTTGAATTAGATCGTACGGATATGGTGGCTTATATTTGAGAATATCATAGTAGATTTCCTTTTGAGAATTTTCTAGAATTCTGGATTTATTAGAAGAAATATCAAATATCATATTAGGAAAAAGACAGTTTTTGACATGGCCTTTTGCTCGGTAAGGAGACATAGGTGCTCCATCTAAAACGTAACCGCAAGTAACCGTTCGATGATTAATAGCGACAGTTTGCATAGCTTTTACAATGTGGTCTTCCTCAATTTTTTTTCCTGCTTCAAGACTTTTTCTCATTTCGACAGCCAGTTCTGTCCAATGCAAGTTTTCTAATACGCTTCGCACAGCGCTCCCTCCTGATATGCATAATAATCCGTATTGCTTAGCCAATCTAGCAGCCAGTGTGCTCTGTCCCGATTTAGGTGCTCCTATAACACCAATTCTCAAAGGGGCCTCAAAATACGATTTAATATTGTCACAAGTAATGTATTTCAGTGGATTTCTTCTAAACTTAGTTACATTCTCTGCACTACTAATAAAATATACGAACGATCTATGAACTACCGGAAAAAGTGTTCCCCTACGTCTGGAATTTTTGTAAGAATTTTGAATAGCCTGCGGATTTTCAAAAATATATACTGGACAAAGGCGATAGAATTTGCTCAAAAAATAAAATCCTCTTAAAAGTAAGCTTTCGGCAACATCGGTATTGACAATAAAAGTTTGCTCAAAAAATGATTCACATCTATTTTTCAAGTTTGTTAATTTGGATAAAGTATATCTTGTTACTTTGTTGAAAGGTTTTGTGCCATCTACTGATATAGTTTTAATTCTGTTTTCCGTTAACATTTCGATTAATGATTGGATATTCTCATCATCTGTGTCAAATATACCTTCTATTCTAGCGTCTATACCTTCACGTGCCTCTTCAGTTTTTTCCCATACACTCGTATCTTGAGGCTCCGGATATTCTTCCACCATTTCATTATATGTGTTAAATAGGATTGGATCAACATTTGAAGATCCTGCTGGATGCGAATCTATTATCACGCTTTCAACAGATTCAATTACAGTGAAGGATTCTGGTTTCAAGAAAAATACCTTTTCACACAATTCTTCGATTATTAGTTTGACAACAATTTGTTTAGTAATAGAATGCAACCATATTTTACGTTCTTTAGCCAATCTTACTGCGGCAGTCTTTTTAGCCTCATTCTGTTGAGATTTCCAAGACTTGAGCATTATGGGAGCAACTCGACTAATAGCAGTTTCCGCATTATTTTCTAATTGTATCACCACATCAGGTATAGCATAACATCCTAACATGTCTTCAACGTCACTGGGTAATTTCGGATAACCATCTAGAACAAAGCCTACTGGCGAAATAGAATCGAACCAAATTTTAAGAATCACTTTTTGCATAAGTTTTGATAAAACAGGCGCTCCACGTTCAAAATAGTCATTCAACATTCGAGACAATTCTTTTTCGTTTCCTAAGATATCGGATATTAAATTAACGTTTTCTTCATCCATTTGAAATTCCACTACACCTTCTTCGTCTATAGACCCGTCAACAAACGTATTTTCGTAATGACGTCCAATCTTTTTGAAATGTTTTGGCACCAAATATTCGTTGATAGCTTCTGCAAAATCGATATGTAACAATCCGAGCTCTTTTGCTATGTGCTTGGACAAACTGGTTGCTCCACTACCGATGCTACCTATTATGCAAATTTTCAATTTTGGTATTTTTTTATAAGGTATATTATAAAATTGATATTTGGTGAAGTCTTTTTGAAATAATTCTATAAACTCTTCTTTACAAAAGTAATGGATTTTGTTGTCGTATTTCAAAGAGAACTCTGGATTCCCGTTCCACAAAATGTCATGATCATAATAAGTAATAGGGCAATAAATACTAGTTTCACAAAGAAATCGGGGATCGTTGTAGCTAAGAAGATTTTTTGCCGTTAAATCATCTTCATCTTCATCCGCAACTTCGGGTTCTTCATCTTCACCACGCTCGACACTTCTAGGTCGATAACATTGACGTAGTTTTTGTAACATTTCTTCAATGAGATCCACATCTTTTTTATTTTCTAATTCAATTTCAATGTAAAATTTAGATTTTTCCTCTATTTTTAGTTTTAAACTGTCCCATTCTTCACGATATCTTTCTATAGCTTCGGTAAAAGATGCGATAAATTGAGTTTGAAGTTCTGTTCCTAAAGGTTCGTTTGTCGTGATGGATACGTGTTTATTAGTACCAGTAATAGATATTAAATCAAGAGTATCATTTATAGCATTATTTACAATTTTTTGTATATCATATCGTATCGTATCGTATTGTAAGCGTGATGATTTCGTAGCTTGCAATTTGGTATGAATTAGTGGATCTTTAACCGATACAATCTTTTCATCATAACGTCTGGTATTTTTGTCAGCACTGCTATAGTATTGATAAAGTTCTTCATCAATTTCCCGATTTTCTATTAGAGCAATCGTATAATCTGGAATTAACTTAGAATCGCTAATGTAATCAAAATATTCTGGATCGGAAGGAAAGCCGTCTATAATGTACTTTCCATATAACTGTTCAAATTTTGTATCTTCTTGATGTTGAGTGTCTAATGCAGTAATTAATTTAACTATCTCTGTCATTACTTCCTCAGTGGTAGGCTCAAGATCTTTTTGTAAATCATTGGTTTCAATATACTGGGTTATTGCTATTGTTACATCTGCGTCACCCAAAACAGGTATCGAAGGCTTGTTTGTTACTGTTAACAGTTCAATAGGTGCATAATCTGAAATTTTTTGTTCGTCACAAGCAATTTTGCACTCCTCTATACTGTCTAATATAGGTAAAAAAGAAAGCTGCGTCTTGAGATCGTTGAATTCATTTAGAAGATCTGGATCCATGTCTTTTACTTTTATCTCTTTAAAGGGTATAATAATTTCTTCTTCTTCTCCTTTTGGTTCTTCTTCTAGTTCTTCTTTCTCTCTTTTTAGTCTCTCCCTCTCAGCTACGATTTCTGCATGTTTTTGTTTTTCAAGCTCGTATTGAGCCTTTTTTTCATCAATTTCCGTTTTCGTAATAAGTAAAGGTACATATCCTTTTAATAGTTTCAGAGCGGAGCTACACCATTCACTTAATTTTGTTTTTCTGTCTGTTTCCGTTTTCTGCCATACTAGAATTCGAGCGTCTTCTATAGTGGCTATAATTTCAGATAAAATAGTTTGAGAAGTTAGAAGATACTTTTTTTCTTTTTCAGTTTCAAAAATTGTTTTGAAATTTAATATGGGAGCATCAAAAATCCATGACAAACATTGAGAAATCATCGTTTTTCCAGAACTTTTCGTACCTGTTACTATAACCCTACAAATTGGTTCTAAATATTTTAATTTCAAATAATGGCGCGGGTTTTTGTAAAACGCAATAAAATTATTAAGTGAAGACATAAGATATACGTGTTTGAAGAACAAAACCGCATATTTTGGGTTTCCTATCACTGTTCTTCTGAGCACCAGTTCAACAGGACACCTGTTAAACCAAGGCGAGGCATAGTATTTGAAATTAACGATATCACTACTTATAACATCTAATCCGCCTACAGTGCTGGCCCAAAATTCATCCAAATCTTCTGGACGTTCTTCTAAAAACAACGGCTGCGGTATAATGACAGACTGAGTTTGGATTAAAATTAACGTTTCAGCAACGTGATGAAGCATTTCACTGCAAGAAATTCGGCCGTCTAATTCAACTATCATTTTTGGATCATAATCCTTAAATTTGTTTTCCATATATGGATATATGTATGTTTTATAATTGCATATTTGTTCAATTATTTTATCTTCATAATTTGAAGGCGGCCTACAGTTATATTTAGGGTGAAAAACATTAGAAGCATGCGGATTTTCATAGTCATCGAAATAACATTTACGAGGCCAACTTGGTTCTGGTATATAATTTGAAATAAATGGTTTATTTGTATACACGCCTGTTTTATAGTTTAAGAAGCTATTACCTCTCATTTTTACTAAGTCCAATTCAGGACAAGTAATATGAATAATGATATCCGGCTTAAGACATAGATTGAATAACTCATTAAGCTGACAAAGAAATGCAGCTAGTTTTGAATCAAAACGAGGTTTTTTGTTGATTATAATATTGGAACAAGTATCTAGCAAAAATTTCGGCAGTTCTGCAGGTTTATCTTCCTCTTCTTCAAGAGCTTCTTCATCCCGAATATCTGGCTCTTCTTCTACTTCTTCTTGCACTAATATTTCACTACTTGTAGATGAAGGACCTGACCCAGGAGGCGGTTTTTGTTTCTTTTTCTTTAAATTACGTATTGTTTCAAACAACATTTCATCTATGTACAGAAAGGCTTCTTCGCCATGCAATGAATTTATAAAGCAAAGAGGATTTCTATTAGAAGTCACTAAAGGAAGACCTGATATTACATATCCTCTATGTTGAACTACTTCAGAATTCAATTTAATCTTCAACATTGTCAATATCATGTCATATAAGCACACTTTATTATGTTTCATATTAAAATCCCAAGTTCTCCCTGTACTACTTTGTTGTGATATTTCATCAAGCAATACATTTTTCGGGCATAAATGAATAACATTGTACTTTTTCGCCATTGCTTCGCCAAGATTAAATGCTTCAGGACCTGCTTTTCCCAAGATTATGTAACATGTTGGCTTAGTTCTCAGGTGTATTTCTTGAGCATCAATATCCGTCCAGGTGTCCAAAAACTTGGTGTTCTCTGGAATAGGAGCTCCTGTGTTGTCTAAACCGAGTATTGCAGCCGCCAACAGCGGACTAGTATGGTCAACTGGTTTTATTTGTGGATTGACATATTCCGTCTTTCCGCTATATACTTTACCTGTACCGATTTTAATTCTTTTTAAGTCATATTTGTCTACAACATCCAAATTACTTTTGTAACTCTCGAATTCCATCATTTTAATATTTTTTTATCAGAATGTGGAATAAAATAAAAATGTAAATGCCACCACATGTCATGTCGAGTTTGACAATTAATAATTTTTTTTTAATCAAAGAGAATTTAATGGGCTTTTAGAAACTTTTTAACTTTTAAATCTGAAGACTAATATTGATGCTCAACAAACTAGAAAAAATATTTTTTATAAAAAAAGTAGTTTTATGAACAGTTTAAATTGCCAAGATTGTTTCAATTTTTTGCTGGACAGAACTGATATGTATGCGATGGACATACAATGTCCGTTTCGTGGGGTAAGGATGGTGAATGTCCCTCTTAAAGTTTTTGAAGCATAAAAGCTTCTCTATTTTATTAAGACTTTTAATTCTAGTAAACATAGTGTGTGTGTTAATAAGCTGTCAACTTCTCCAATAAATGCTTTCATAGCTCCAACCAAATTATAATACCTATGAATGTTCCACATAAAAAACCAATGAAATGGTCTACGAAAGAGAAACATATTTAGGAGATATTATTATAAAAATGTTCAGATACTTATTTTCATTGGGATCAATGGTGCAGAAGGGAAAGTTTTCAGCTGCTGCTTGGCTTTTTGTCAATACATTGAAGAATGTTGACTTCCCAACATTAGGCACACCGACAATGCCAACTTTTAAGTTTGTGCCCACTCTGCCAATCAATGGCTTTTTTTCAGGCTCTTCCACTTTTTTAGGAGGCATGCTGAAAAAAAAATTGCACTTTAAAATTTTGTGAATATACTCAGCAGGATTCTAATAGGTGTCCCAAAATTCACATAAAATTGGTAAAGTGTGTCCAGTTAGAAAATAGTGACAGCTGATAGTAGTGCAGCACTACACAAAAGAATTAACAGTATTACAAAGTCATTAAAACTACGGCTGAGTGAGCCAGATCTGCCTGCGTAGATAAGCTTTTCCTGTAAATCTAATTATTTTGTGACGACAAGCATCCATAGAGGACTAGAATCAATTCTATTTTAATGTAATTTTTGACATTCAAAAGTGCCTTTTATGTGCCTATTTTGAAATAAATGATTTGACTTTGACTTTAGTGTTGCAGATTGCACAATGGATTTTTGAGGGACTGCAGTAATTTTTTTATTGCAGTGTATGATTAACATTGTGCATCTTGCTCACAGAAGACTATAACATAGATGGAGGTCTTACTTACATGAAAACATTGACGCATAAGGGTCATCATGTTATTGTGTTAAGTAAATACATTTTTGATTGGGACAACATTAACATTTATTAAAACATTTTTTTTATTCTTATTTGTAGTATCATTTAAAATTATTACACAATGTTATTGTTGGTTGAAGTAACCAATTGCTACTTAAATGTTCACAACTTATTCATTAATGGTACTAGTCTGTACATTTAGCCAGGAAAATACTATTAAAATACCTATCCAAGGTTAAGACTACTTAAAAGTTAGATACTTGAAAAGATTTTAAATTTCAACGCAGGTTTTGTTGCAATAAGTATGAGTTATTTCTTTCTAAACTAAACTTAAGTTTTATTGAGGTGCTGTAGGTTAGTGAGTTAATAATAAATATATAGGCAATTACTATTTGAACATTTCATTTGTTTGCAGAACAAATGATTAAAAATTTAAATCATCGTATTAGAAAGCTCCTTCAAAATTTCTAGTTGGATTAAAAAAATGTGGGTTTGGTGATATGGCTAAAGAAGGGTACTATGATGACGGCTGTATGTGTGGTGCAAGCTGCGCCGGCCCCAAATAAATTGTGACAAAGCAGAGATGATGTGGACGTATATTAAGATTTTGCAATATTATACCTAGTTTATTTTGTGTTGTGTTAGAAACGAGATAACCTCTAGCAGAAAAAAAATATGTAGTTACCTGACCGGTATTTACCCTACTGATGAGAATCTAAGATGAAATCACACAAGATTTACCTTAAAATATTATTTTACTACGCTAAATATTAGTTTCAGATGAGAAAAGAAAACGTAAACGTGCAATTCGCAGGAAAATCTATCCGGCAA
Source organism: Apamea epomidion (assembly GCA_947507525.1). Classification (NCBI taxonomy): domain Eukaryota; kingdom Metazoa; phylum Arthropoda; class Insecta; order Lepidoptera; family Noctuidae; genus Apamea; species Apamea epomidion. The sequence continues at coordinate 8,104,383 of OX382234.1, forward strand.
ATTTGACTTATGACATTTGTTTGCAACAGATAACAAAGATTATAAAAATATAAAACCGGGTGTACACGAGTAAATTAAACGATAGAGCCAACTGGTATTCTAGTCTGCTGCCATTTTCCATCCCACATAAAAGACCATTCATGCATGAATCGTCGTACTGCAGCTTGTTGGCATTACGCTCATTGGACGATGATAAATCGTATTTAAGTGAAAGGGAAAAAACATAACCCTGTCTTTGGTGTCACGCAGTAGGGTATAAACATACATACCTAAATTTCGTTTTCTAATCCCAGATACTAATCTGACATTTAAGGCTTTTGTGTTTGCGTTTTTTTAGTATAGACATTTGACATTACATCTGTCAAATTAGTATCTGGGTTTAAAAAACGAACTTTAACTTAAAATATGTCCGCAACGTCTACGGCACAGACTTACTAGTGAATACAAGAAGCCTCTGCAGGCATTGTGTAGTGCGCTTCTGTCTGGACAAAGCATTACTCTACCAGTTTTGTAGAGCTGTGTGTACACGAGTAGAGTACAAGTCATGCATAGAACTTGGAGATACGGACTAACAAAGCACTAATGCGTAGTTCAGACAATCCCTACGTCCTAACCGAAAACTACTGTCGTGCAAGTACTATTTCTGGTACTTATCCCTATTTCAGAATTTTCAGGCAACACGAGACTGAACACATCTAACGGAATAAGTGGGCCCTAGTTACCTACGTATTTAATCACGCTCACAAAAGTTCTTCACTTTCAACACCGTATGTCTTTCACCACTTCTTAACGTTTTGGGCATGATTCTGACAAAGAAACCTTAAAAAATTTGCCTAATCGTCTTCCCACATTTACTATCTTAACAGACAGGGGAGCCAAAATTATAACATAGTAACTATTTGTTGAAACGCACTTTAGTGTATTACGCAAGTACCCCGCAGGCATGTTAAGTTACTACATACCCTAAAAATTATACTTACTCTCGTTAGGTATTCACCCTGTTCGTTTCACACAAATTACTTCTCAACAAGAACAGACGGAAATAGCGTCGCCTCGCTATCTTGTTCTAGTTTAATTTGATTAAAATATAATAATATTATGTAGTAGCATGTTATGGTCAAAGATCACGATTTATCTATTGTATTAAAACTGCATTACCATTACCCACACATGTATAACTCACAGCCTAAAATCATGGGACAACATTCAAATCTAAAATTATTATTCAACCGGTAACTTAATTGTTAAAAATAGTAATAAATTGGTTGGCTAGCCAACTACCTACTTATTTTACTTTTGTTATCGATCATCATCATAATAGTCCAGGAATATTAGGGCTTTCACCTCGGAATGATAGACAGAAACTTCTGCGCGCGCTCTGCCCTCTATCTTGAAAATGGTTCAAGATATAAAAAAAAAGTTTAACCAAAAGTTGTAGAGAATCTAATCCTCTACAATATTTAGGTATAATAAATACAAATAGCATAAAACCCATAGGAAACGAGATATTTGCAATGCGTAAAAAACGTTTTTTTTTACCTTTGACCTTGGACACCCTACGATAAGTAGGTTTTGAAACAAATTTTAGGGTGCCAAAATAAAGGTTTATACAACTTTATAGCTGACTATCTCTCATTCCGAGATACTTGCCGCCATTTGACTAATATTCTTGGATTATAATCATCTCTGCCGAAAGACGTCCCCTGCTAGATATAATCTCCTTCTCCTCCGAGCACCCAATCTGTTATCTAAACATGTAATAAAATAGTAACGAGGATACATTGAATATTTTTGAAGGGTGGGAACGAGTCTGAAATAGTTTTTTTTTTTAGTTTATATAAGGTTTTTAGAATTTTTGATTTTTTGTCCGTTTGTCTGGGTGTATGGTTCCGGGTTGGCGCAATAACGGCTGAACGGATTTGGATGAAATTTGGCGCACAGTTAGTTTATAACCTGGATCAATACATAGGGTATTATTAATCCCGGTAGTACGTTCCTGTGGGATATTTTCCGACATCCACGCGTGCGATGTCGTGGCCAAAAAGCTAGTGTTTCATAAAAATGATACATGTGATCACACAAAGGTAACCTTTATTTTGTTAAAGCTAAATTTCATGAATTAAACTAAAAAGAGTAAAAAATGCATTTTGAACATTGTAGGACACCCTAAATGTACAATAACTTTGACCCGTACCCACAAACGCGAATTGATTGATTGCTTTCGGTTACGATGCGGCCTGCGGTGACGGACAGTTGTAATGTATGTAGTATGTATTATTTTTCTAAGCAGCTATTCAAACACACGCGGTATACATTTCACCTGTCCGACACCGGGCCCATTGCGTCTTTCTGTACAACGTTTAAAACATACATCTTGACAAAATGACGGGACATAATTATGTCAACTCTAGGAGAAGTGAAGAGACTACAGATCCCGTCATTTTGAAAAACAACAATATTATGGTAGTTTTGGAATTGTGTATATTAAATATATTATTCTTCAAATAACATAAAATATCTATGTAGTAAGGGCAGCCCACGGAGGTGACATTGGTGCAGGGTTTTGTAGGTATGACATGACAACTGCAGATATCGACAGCATGAAGGAGCTCACGATCTGAAAAGATAAGCAAGAAAGAACTTATTTCACATTGCTTACAAAGAACTGACAACTTATGTTCTTTATTGTATAATTGTTTGTGTATCTATACTTATTGGTTATTATATGGTCACCATTCTCCTGCCCGTATCCCAATTTATTTGGGCTCGGCGCAACGTGTCTTTTGTCTTCCATACTTCTCTATAAGTCGCCATCTCGGTAATCACCCCCTTTCTAACCATATCATCATTCACACATTCCATCCATCGTTTCTTTTGTCTTCCCCTACTCTTATAGCTATCGACATTCATACTCAAAACTCACGACATTTTCCACATTACTCCGTAACACATGCCCATACCATGACAACTTTTCAGTTACCAGTGCCACTTTCAGACTTCCTCTTATATACTCATTTCATATTCTATCCATTTGTGTAACACCACACATTCCTCTTAGCATTCTCATCTCAGCTGCATACAATTGCCTTTCATTCATCCCTTTTGTGGCCCAACATTCTGATCCATACAAGACAGCAGGTCTAATCATGGTTTTATCTATCGTCCCCTTAAGTTTAAGGGGAATGCGGGAGTCGCAAATTGTTCCCGTGACCAGCCGTCATTTCATCCATCCAATGTTAATTCTGTGCTTAACCCTCAGATCTACTTCGCCAACGCTTTGCACCAGTGAACCGAGATACTGAAAATTGGAGATGACTGGGAGAAGTGCGCCATAAAACGCTATGGCTCCAGAACTCTCAGAGACCGCCGAAATCGCAGAATTCTGCTGATTTTCAGGGTTCCTCCTCCTGGATGTCCGACGTAAGTGTTTTTTTTTTTATTAACGTTGCCCCACACTAGGTATTACGCCTGTTTCAAGGCTGAGTTTACAAATATTTAAAGTCACATACACATACAGCCAGACCCGGAACAACTACCTATAGGCAATACAAATATTTGTCCCATCCGGGAATCGAACCCGCGACACGCAGCGCAGCAGTCGATCGCTCAGCCACTGCGCCAACAGTGTTGTCAAAAGTGTGTACTTCTCGCACAATTGGCGGAGTGTAAAAGTGGCGTTTTTGGTTATTATAAGGTGAATGATGATTTAGATCTTCGGGTGAATGAACAATTTCAAGACTAAATGTTCTTTCTACACACAGCATTTTCGGCTGTTACACTGGCAGGGTTACAGGCCCTAAGTGCCTAAAACAAAAAGAAAACTAATGTATTAATTTGACCGCCAAATTATTAATTTCTCACCAACCTGTTTAGTATCATCTGAGACTCTGGAATTAGCAAAACTAATACTGGAGCAGAAGACGGCAGTCCAAGCACACCATTTAAGACGCATCATAAGACCACACATGGAGAAAACCATACCTGGAAAATAGCAGTAATATTTCTTAACAATAACATCTAGGTCAAGGCTCTGTGTAAAGACAATAGAAGAATGTGCTGAACAAACCTAAGATATTCATGTAATCTGTAGTGAGGTCCTCAGCTGGTGCTGATGTTGCTGGCGGAGGTTTGAAGCGACGTTCCCGATCAGCACGTCTTGGGTCTGATGTGAGTTGCATCTAAGAATGAAGGAAGACATTTTTTAATTGTATTAGATACTCATTCCACAAAAAAATACAGACTTGAAATAGCGTCAAGTCAGCCTGCATAATAATAAACTGAAACGAATATTTATGCATTGATTATATACAAATAGTGTTAAATTGTTAATTACTCACCTTTGGAGGTTTTAATACGGGCCCACAAATAATTGAAACTTTCAAGGTATCGTTCTCATAAAATGAACGAGATTCACAGACTCACAGTTGCCTGTGACGACTGAAAAGTTATATTATAAATACTTAAGTCTACAGTAAAAGTATTATCAAATTATTTTAGTTTCATTTCAATCCTACACTCGCTCTGATAATCTGATATCAGAGCAGTCAGAGCAATTTATGTCAATGTCATATTATTTTATGTCTTGTCACCCATGTCATATGAGAGTAGTGAAACTTTGACAATGACAGTAAGTGTTGCCAGTAAAACAGCTCACACGGGACGCGACTGTAGGAGACGATTATTTATTTTTGAATAAATGTATTCCCCAATTATTACAATTTTTATCTCGTGTTAGACCTTAAAATGTTATACTATTTTCAATGTTAATTATTTTTATTTCGTTATTGTGGTTTAAAATATTTTTTAGGGGTTTTTATGTTATGTTTTTACGTAGTCTGCAAATTGAATGAATTTTGTTTAAGATTTAGTAGTTATCATCGGAATGCAATGATACTTCAATCTCGTCGTTGTAAACTTACAACAATTATTATCGAAGATATGCATTATAGCCATCATCACTTTGACACATACATTTTAAATTGTTTTCATTTAGCCAATTTATTATAATTATCGTTGACAGTTTGATTTACTTCTTGCTAATGTAATGTTTTGTTATTTTCCGGTATTATTACTGACACGTCATCTGCAAAAGGTTGGTACGCACCTATGATTTGTTATATTCGGTAAGTCATTATTGTATAAAAGGTAGAGAAGACGCCCAAGGATGCGTCCTTGAGGCACTCCAAACCAATTGTGTCTAAATAAAGATTTGTATACCATTACAACAAGTTTATCATTAATACGTGATAGGTACTTCACCACACTGTTGTCTATTGCTGAAATATCACTTTTTTATTTTATTTTAACAGCCATTAAAAAATTCCTTACAATTTATTTACCCAATCGGCAAATTTCGTCCTGCATCCCACACGGGATTCACTTTAGTTTACCAGAGCTTTACCTGACTTATTTTTTTACTTTCTAATCAATAATGACTCAGTTCATATCGTGATGGCCGATGGTCCAGTGGTTAAGACCTCGCCTTTCATGGACGAGGTTGTGCGTTCAAATCCGGGCAAGTACTCAATACTCAATAATTTATTGCATTCCATAATGTGTATATATAATAGTTGGTATTTTATAACATTGAATCAATTATGGACCCTGTCGGGCACAGCAAAGTTAATTTTTAATAGGAGAGAGGATTAAGGCGCTTTTTGTAATAGAAAATAATTTAATATTAAATTGAAATAGTATCATTAAATAGTAAGTATCATTTGCTTTTGTGGTACTTATTTATATTTTATTTAATTAAGTATTAGGTTTTAAGTTGTATTTATATATTGCACGATTTACATTATTAATTATAATAAACTAAATATTTACAATTTTTATTGAGTCTTGTAGAATGTTATTATTATTAATTGTGCACTGTTTAGCATATATAAATTAACAATATTTTAGTATTTTAATATAAATTTATAATCAAAGTGAAATTTAAAATGAAATGTAGGTTTTAAGTAAAAAATTAGATTTTATTGTTGTTAAAATTTATCGCTAAAATATTCGTCAATAGTGTAGTAGCTTTTGGTTATCAGAAATTGTTTTAATTTATTAATAAAGATATTATTTTTATTTTTTATGTATTCCGGTAACTTATTATATATTTTAATGGCCATAACAAATGTACTAGAGGAGTGCATTTTTAATCGTGAAGTGGGTATGTTCAATCTGTTTTCATGTCTAAGTGCATTTTTTGTTTGGATATCTCCTCTTTTGGTATAGAATTGCGGATATTTTTGTACAAATTTACAAATCTCAAGTATGTAGAGGCAGGGCAGGGTTAATATTTTTAGGTCTTTAAAGTGGGGTTTACAGGAGTCTGTATCTTTGATATTTATTAAAATTCTAATCATTTTTTTCTGTAGAGTGAATTATATAGGCGCGTCTGTACTATTTCCCCATATGATAACTCCATATTTGAGCCATGTACGTACCAATGTGTCTTTTTCAATTCATATGTACTTTCTAAGTTTATCTTAGACATTACTGACATCGGTGAAGGAAAACATCGTGAGGAAGCCTGGACTTATAGAAAATATAAGTATGAAATCGCCAATCCGTTTTGAGCAAGCGTGATAAAGCTCGTGCCTTCTCTTCTTCTTCTTCTATGAGATAAGGCCTTTTGTATACAAGGTTTGATTCGGTGGGTGATCTCAATTATCAAGCACTATTGGTATATTACCTATTCATAAACCAATAGTAACCAATACCATAAATAAGCGGAACAAGATTTCATTTTTATTACTTTAATGTTTAATGAGCACACAGAGAACACAATAATATTATAATGTAATAAGGTAAGTTAATGGCTGCCGGAAACAGTTTCAAGAGAGTAGTGACAGATAGGGATATCTTGACATCCTACATGAAATAGTGACGTAGGTACTTGTGACGTTCCAACACAATTGCTCTGGGGGCTTACCACCAGCTCTTACAGCAGAGCAGAAGTTGAACTGCACTGATTTTTTTTACTTAGTCATAGAACAAGAAAGCACTGCAGTTCAACTTCTGCCCTGCTATAAGAGCTGGTGGTAACCGTGGAATAATAATAGGCTGGTATCAATGACTACCAAGATGTTCGTTAAAAGCTATAACTTATATGTAATAACCACAAACATCATGTAAGAGGGTAGGTCCGTAGGTACCTATATAATAAAATTGTGTCGACGAGATGAATATTAAGTTCTAATGATACCTAATATTTCATTTAACTGTCTTTCATTTAACTTTTAATTAAATAATTAATATTGATAAACATCCTACAAATTACTTAACGCACAAGTAAAATGTTAATAATCTTATCCGTTACATATATTTAAACGTTTATACAATTTTTTTATACATTTAATCATACCTTCTGACCTTTATGGTATGAATCGTAAAAAAAATAATGTTTGGGTTAATTTACTTGCATATCTTTTTGCGCCATAACTAATTGCAGCCACTAAGGGCCCATTCACACGTACCTACCACAATCTCACCACATCGCAGCTACAAAATGTGGGCAAGCAGTGTACCTACGTGTGAGCGTCGCTGCAAATTGTGGTTGCGTTATCGCTAGTAGTTGCGATGTGGTTACGTTGTGGCTAGTGTTTGCTGACAGACAGTCGACAGATTGTTGAGTTTGCGATGTAGCCGGTTGCTGGTCTCGTGGGTGGCTGCATTGTGGCTGCGACGTGGCCTTGATGTGGCAGGTATCGCCCCGCACGGATTTTGACGGTCTAATGTGGTCCGTTTGAATAAACTATTACTTTTTCATATAAATTACCGCCCATCTATGTGTTGTAGTAGTGGTAGGTACCTACGAGTAATCGGGCCCTAATCTAGCCACTGAATAACTAAACCAACGAGGAACGAAGCAGTCAATCAGTGTGATCCGCTAGGTTGTTCAATAGTCTAGCAACCTTTCTTAACTGCCTAGCCTCTCATTACATAGCAAATAAAAATAGACTGCTACAAGGATCTTTTGGCACGTGAATGAGATTGACATGGGGCGTTGTTGGTAAGCTTTTGTGAAATGGTCACAGAAAATGTATTGAAAAACAAGAAGGCGGCGTTAGTTCCGATTTTGGCCAGGCGCCAATAGAACCTTTAGCGTTGCCTACATAAAGTGAATAATCGGAAAATGGTGACACCACCCTAACATTTTTTTTTTTTAACCATCCAGTTTTACCCCTGGTTCACTGGACTTTTTATGGCTAATGACCACTAGTATAACCCCTTTCAAGGAATACGTCGAGTTTCCCTGTCACCCTGTATACGTTTCTTAAATCACTAAATCGGCATGATGATACGATATACGATGTACTTACGTACAACTTTCGTTTTGCATGCTGAGTTTACCTACAAGTGATTGTACACTATTGTTTAAGTATCTGTTTTTGCTTGTTTTTTATGCCCATAACTGGTGTAAACAATCGTTGGTAGACCAATAAATAAATAAAATAAAATAAATTGATGGCAATGTCGTGGCTCTCGAGGAGCTTATTTTAATGTTGCTCTTTCACTTTATTTACTGCTACTGTACTACCTACCAAATGATTTGATACAATTCGTATTGTAGTTTTGCCTTGTATTGTGCTCATATTAAGTCGGTACATACGTTCGACCAAAACATATTTATCTCATGTATTTTCCGAGTAATGGTCAAAATATGCAAATGAGCAATTAATGTAACTGGCCGCAGAAAAAAGGGAAAATATTCGGTGAGTTTGGTGCTGGTCTGCTATTGGTCAAAAGATCGGCGCACGCCCACCGCCCGCGGCACGCACGCCGCACGCCTCGCCCGGCCATTTACATGTGAAATCTAAAATAATACAGCAATCTACTTAGTTGATGTTAAATTTTAATAGTCTTACATTTTTCAATTTGTATGTATACCAGACTCACGGAAAGGAATTCCTTTTTAAAATAACTTCCTAACGTCTACCCTACCTACTTAGATACGCAGAGTTAGGTACCTCCTTGCGAGGTACCTAACTCTACTTATGTACCTAACAAGTAGGTACCTACTATCATCATCTGCGTAACCTTTTCCCAACTGTGTTGGGGTCGGCTTCCAATCTCACCGGATGCAGCTGAGTACCAGTATTTTAAATGGAGCGCCTGCCTATCTGGCATCCACAACCCAATTACTGGGTAGGTAATACGATACCCCTTGGTAAGACTGGTTGTCAGACCAAAGGTTTGTTTGTTTCGGTTTATTGTAGGTACCTCATAAAGATAATTAAATGATCAACAAACAAGCAACATATAAATCTCTGACGGATTTAAGGCATGGCATTTTCAATCAATCACAACATGTGATTGATTGAAAATACATTTTACACTGTAGTTTCTTACTTATGGCCGTTTTCACTAGCAATCGGCGACGCTTAAATGAACAAATAACACTAATCATAGTGTTAGAGTAAACGGGCATTAGTAACTAAAATTTTATGGAGTACTAGTTGTGCCTTCGTTCGCCTGCATGTGGGAAAACAAATTGGATTTCATGGGGTTTAATTTTTTTCGCGGAATCCTAATAACCTACGTTATTCCTTATAACATCAGCTATCTGCCTGTGAAAGTCCCGTCAAAATCGGCCCAGGCGATTCAGAAATTAACCGAAACAAACAGACAGACAGCCAAACATTTAAAAAAATGTTTTGCTAAAAGTACCGTATATACTTTCATATAATAAGCAACTTTTATGCATAAACCCCTTAGCTAAAAGCTGTTATTTTTAGGTACATTAAAATCAGACACTTCAATTTCAATTATTTGTAGATGAACACGATTAGTGGGGTTTGTGGAAGAGTTACGACAATTCGCAAATGTCATGGAAATCGTCACTGAAACACCATAATACCAATTTAAAAAGAACGGGAAATAAGTATTTAGGTATGTATCACCTATATTTTCCTCAGTTACACAATATTAAATAACATAAATTCTTGAGCTCTTAGAATACCTGCTGCAAACTAGTAATGATACTTACTGGTGTTTGTGATACAATGATTTTTTCATTAGTACCTACAGACACCTACACGATACACATATTTTTGGAATGTACTACCTAATTTAACTTGAAAAACTGTTTTTGTGAACCGTAAATATGTTTTTTCTGAAATAAATGTAGCTATTTATTATTATGTGTGCCAATTTAGATTATTTGAAAAAGCTGGTGTCATTCGACTTTCGTTGCTAACCGACCAACTACTATCGGCCATTAAACTTGGGATTAACCCCATTATTTATAAACGTTGTTGCTTTAAGTTAAGTCATGATTAACCATACATTTTTGAAGCTTAAACATTTTTTAAGTTTAAGCAATATTAAATCACTCACACAATAAACCGAAAAAATACTGTATAGAGCGTCTCTTTTAACTGAAATTCGGTTGTAGGTACTTGGAACAAACTCACCATTAACAGCTTGTGATTTTACATTCCAATAAAGTACCCATCCCAATGAATTACATACACCTTTAGAGTAGTTATACTCCATTTATTATAACACTAGCTTGTGCCTGCGACTTTGTCCGAGTCAAATTTCTTGTTCCCCGACCCACCTCGTCGCATCGCATCGCATCGCCTGCCCTCGCTTCTTTTTGCTTAGCGTTCTTTTTATTTTTTCTTGACTCCTATGGGCCTGATGTTAGCCTTCTTCAAGAATTGAGCAAATGCAAAAATATTTTTTCAAATTCAGTAGTTACAAACAAACAATCAAACTTTCACCTTTATCATTAGTATAGATTAGGAAAAAGAGGCTCGTAGAAGCAGGAGTGCAAAAAAAATATTTTCAAGTTAAATTCAAACAATTTTAATAAACATGGTAATGGTTTCATAAAAAATCATACATAAACTATTATTGTATGTTAGTTACTAAATACTTATTACAAGTATTTAGAAATGATGCCAAAGCCATTTTTATGGATCTACCGATCTTAAGAAACGACTGTTGTTGAGATTTTGGGCCGTGCATGTAGTTGTAGGTGCTACGATCATAGAAATAAAAAATATACAGTGAAAATCCGTTCGCTACGTCTTTCCCTAAGCTAGATCACCTTTTCATTCATCATCATCTTCCTGCCCTTATCCCATGTTACTTGGGGTCAGCGCAACACGTTTTCTTCTTCCATTCTCCCCTGTCAACCGTCACGCTATCATTCACTCCCTTCTCTTTCATATCATTCCTCACACAATCCATCCATCTTTTTTTCGGCCTTCCTCTCCTTCTCCATCCATCAACATGTATATTCATCACTCTTTTAGTCACATGCGTTTCGTCCCTTCTCATCACATGCCCATACCAAGCCAAACGATTTCCTTTCAACTTTTCTGTCACTGGCGTCACTTTCAAACTTCCCCTTATATACTCATTTCTTACTTTATCCATTCTCGTCACTCCACACATCCATCTCAACATTCTCATCTCCACTGCATGCAATCTTTTTTCATCCGTCTTCTTCACAGCCCAGCATTCAGATCCATAAAGTACGACAGGCCTTATCACGGACTTATAAATTTTCCCCTTTAACTTGAGGGGCATCCGTGGTTCGCAAGTTGCTCCTGTGACCTGTCGCCATTTCATCCATCCTGAGTTGATCCGGTGCGTTACGTCTCGGTCTACTTCGCCATCTCCATGAGCAGAAACGCCTATAATTACTTAACGATTCCTTACTTCGAAACCGCGTCTTTTCCTTAGCTAATCACGACATCTGCTCATAACGACCTATTCTTTATGACACAACTCCAAAAATACTTAGGTACTTGTTAAAATAATAAACCCTTTTTGTTTTTAATTTCTTCTATACCTCTATACCATAGGTTCTCAACGTGGGCGATAATGCCCCCTCGCGGGCGTTTGAGACTTTCAAGACGCAGTAGAAGACCCAGAGAAAATGATTTATCCCATCTTACGACTATATAATATTACACGTTTAAATATAATCGTGGCAATAGTTGCTTCAACTTTGCGACAGATAGTAAGTAACAAAAATGGGGGACTCTACTCCTACAAAGAAAATGTGGGGTTTTACGCTCAAAAAAACTCAAAGGTGGACAAAATAAAGTTGAGAACTTATGCTGTATACATACTTACATAGTAACAAAACATACAACCCGCAAAAAGTTCAAGTCGACCAGTAGCTGACACTCCAAACAAACTAATGATTGCAAAAATTGCACCTACTTATTGTAACGGAAATACTTTGGTGTAATTATGAGAGTGAGTGGAGCGTTGCGGGTGCGGGAGCGGGGCGGGGACAATTAAGTAATATGGCGGATTAATTAATAGTCTCTCTGTGAACATCGCTCATACAGTCATCATTAGTTTCAGCTAGCTAGAGATGTTTCTTAGGTCATTACGCTGGTATTTAGATACCTATTTTAGTACTTATTGGTCTTAATTATGCTGAGGTGTCCCGTTATTGTGATCGTTAGGAATATTTGTTGTTCAGTCTCATTACCTACACATACCTAGAGTAATTACTATCACCTGTGTTTTCTAATGACTATCAACTCTAGATAAATCTACGAATACCTACTTATGTTGTCATTGTTAAGTGCTGGTTAAGTTCTGGATACTGCCCATTTTTCATCAGCCTGTGATGTTCCACTGCAGTTCAAAGGCGGGGATACTCTCTTTCCACTTCTCTCTATTCAAAGCTGCCAAGGACCAGTTCTTATTGAAGGAGTCCAGCTCATCCCGCCATTTCCGTCTGGGCCGGACTAAACCGAAAACATTTAGGTACTTAAACTCTGAATTTTTGATTTGCTAGACCAAAACTACAGCTGCGATCGACCTTTTTTTGTCTTACTACGCAGCTGTCATTTTAGTCAAATTAAAATCAGAGTGCAAGTACAATTTCTCCATACTTTGTGCATCATATTGTCTCACTATGAGTCAGAATCATCATTTTCCTATTAGCTCTTCATTCTGAAAATAAAATTTATATCAATAATTTGGGTCTGATTCAGACATGATTCTGGCAAAATTAAGTCAAATTACGCGGCCAGCCTAATTTTATTAGTGATTCGAGTTAATATACGTCATTACGTTTATGATCGTCGAGGGTAAAACAATGCTTGGGTGTTATTTAGATAAGATATTTATTATTTAAATCGCCGCAGTAAGTATAGGCGAGAGGAGTCGGTAATTCGGTAATCAGTGGTTGCAGTTCATGGTTACAAGGTCATCTGGACCCAACGAGATAATTTGGTTTTATTGATAGTCGATGATGCGCTTTAAGTGATCTGGTGCCATTGATCAACTATTATAAGAATACCTTAGGTAACTATTATAATACCTGCTATATAACCTACTGTCTATCATTATCATTCTTCTCCCTTATCCCAATTTATTTAGGGTCACCACAACATGTCTTTTTCTTCCATACTTCTGCATTAGTCGTCATATCGATACTCACACCCTTTCTAACCATATCATCATTCACGTAGTCCATCCATCGTTTCTTTGGTCTTCCCCTACTCTTAGGCTGCTTTTCCACCAGAGATGTGCTATGGAGCTATGCTGCGAGGATGTGAAAGCTAAGCTACTAAACTATGCGACCGTTTCCACTAATGCTAAGCTGTGTAGCGGAGCGAGTAAGATGTGCTATGAAGATGCGCCGCGGCGAGGTAGCTGTGCGAGGAAGATGCTCAACTCGAGCAATGCAATGCGTCGATAATAGGGAATGCACGGGGAGTACTCTGCTCTGCACATAGCTACACCATTCGTGCATCCATAGCTCCCACCCATAGCACGCATCCTTCCCTATAAAAACATAGCTTAGTTGAATCTGTTTCCACCAGTGCTATGCTATGTGGACCAACGAATATGATGGGTGGATAACAAACGCATCCATAGCAACGTAGCATAGCACATCTCTGGTGGGAAAGCAGCCTTACAGCCATCGACATTCATACTCAAAACATTCCTCACGACATTTTTCTCATTCCTCCGTAACACTTGTCCATCCCAGAACAAAATTTCCATATTCCCTTCTTACTGCCTATGTTTTTTCAAATACCTATAAGTGAGGGACAAAGAGTCTTGAAGGTACTTACTTACCTACCTAGACAAAATAACAAATTGTACCTACCTTCTTATTCGCTTTCATTAAAAAAAAAACTCCCGTTACTTACTCCAAAAGTAACGGCAATTCTTAAAGACCCCTTTTACTCTCCCTCACTAAAGAAAATATTGAAATATCAAAGCTAAATGTGACACGTGCTGACTTCTCGCGTCAAAATTCTTGCGGGGCGGAGTCCTCAGTACAACAATACGAGTCCTGGAGAGCCTAAAGATCCCTAATTCCAGGGTGCAGGTCTAACTTCCGGAGACTGCTGCGCGCCAAATTGCCGAAGAAAGGGTATTGGGGCGCGCCATTGTCAACCGTTTCCACAGAATAAAACGGAGTTAACAACATGTAGCGATCGAGTCTTTTGTGCCGTCGCGCACTCCTTAATTATGTGGAACAGTGAAAGGGTCATATTTTCTATTAAATTTAATACAATTGTTATACATGATGTTTCTGTTTCGTTAAAACGCCAGACGGTTTTGTAATAAAATGATGTTCATACTTAACTAAAAGAGAGCTAAATACCTTCGTAAAAATCAATTGCGGCCAGCAAATTATAAATAATAGAATGCGTCTTTATGTAGGGTATATTAGCATTGAAATAAATAATTTAAGTAAGAAACGTAAAAAAACATGTCGATAATGATTTGCTAATCGATCAAGTAAGGACGGAGTAAAAACGTATAAAAGGACTTGGACTGTCTACTTTCTGGTCATCACAATCACGCCAAAAACTAATGGACAGGTGTAAATACTTGGGAAGTAGACATTACTAGGCATATTATATCATTGTTGTGATGTTCCTTTATGAAATTCAACATACCTCCTACCCAATCAATCTAATCAAACTAGCCATTTTCCAACTATGTTGGATTCGGCTTCCAGTGTAACCGGATGCAGCTGAATACTAGTATTTTACATGGAGCGACTGCCTATCAGTCAGTTACTACTGGATAACACGATACCCCTAACATATCCCCTACTCAACACATCTATATGTCAGAGACAAATTTCTTACAACACTGATATCCAACATTATGGCAACTCCTGATTTGAATCATCCTGTTTGCGTGATATCGCATGCGGTGGCACGGCGAGCGAGTGCAGCGCTATTGTACCCTCATGAGCAGATTACTATAATCATTGTCCACGTAATGTGGTAAATGATAAGGTGTGCTCTAGGGCTCAAAACATATGTTTTTGTAACTCATTCGTTCCAGTAGGTACCCTCGATGGCGGCCGCCGCTCCCAATCCGCGCCCGTTTTGGTCAAACAACCCTTAATAGAGGAGTTTATTATGTATCGGTTGTTATTTGATTACTATCGGTTAATGATATTAATAATAAGAGTATTATTGTGTCTAACCAGTGCTAGTAATAGTCAGTTTGTTCTCTTTTCTGTCATGAAATAGATACTTTATTAGATGATTAAATTGTAACTCTATATAGTTACTATTTTAAAATGTAAAGTGTTGGCCACAGGCCCTGGCCTATGGCCAACATTGGCCTATGGCCAGGTCTGAAACCTTCTTTTCATCTAACTCCTGAGTTAGATGAAAAGAAGGTTTCAGAAAAGCTTCACTTGAAAATTGGTTCAAATAAAATTTCTTTCTCCTTAGGGCTGATATTTTCATCGCCAGATAACTTTAATTCTACTTTCAAAGACATACTATTCCATCAACGACTACTTACACGATAAGAATAGTTGGTCGCCCTAATTAACTCAAGACCATTGTCTTTTTCATGTTCTTTCTCCAGAATTAGCTCACTGACAGGTTATTGTTATTAGTATTAACTTATTTATTTATTTTATTTCGATGGTCCTAGTTTATCATTTGTGACTTCAAGTGACAGCTATGTGAACAGAACCCAGCAATGCATAAATATGTAAGCTGTCACGCCCTTTATGCCTGGAGGCTTTTATTTAGGTAGTAAGTTTTTAATTACATTTTAATTTTAAATAATTATTTTTTAGTTTGAGTACGTATAGTTTTTATTATGTTTGTTGGTATATTGGCGTGGCTAGCTGACATATGGCAAATAATTTAATTTTATGTTCTGTGTCTTGTAATGTTAATTACTTACCACCTAGTATTGTATATAATCAAGTATCAAGTATTTTCTAACTGAACAGACAGCTGTGCTGCTGGGGAGTTTGTTGCGCCACTTCTTCCCATCGATAGCACTAGGGAGTGGTGAAGGGCGGGCGTTTTTGGGAGACTGTCTTTTGTAATTTTGACCTTCGAAAAGTGCTGATTCTCAGCCTAATTTGAATAAATGACTTTTGATTTTGATTCGAGGAATAAAATTGACATTTGACAGTTTTTGTATGAAATAACTGTCAGAATTTCAAAATTATTCCTCGAATAAAATTATCAGATGATTGAAAAATCAGCGAGAAAACATTTTTCCTACGCATTCAGAGTATTTTTGAAGAAAAATCGCAAACTGTACTCACCCCTTAATTACCTATGTAGTGTATTTTCGTTTGAAATAAGTAGGCTGGTATTTATTCACGTTTTCCAATCATTAAAATAACACAAATAATAGCTGAAACTTGCTACATATCTGTTACCTACTTAAATCGAAACGCTCCATCTTCAACTGGCACTCTCCTACGTATTTACCTACAGCCTCCGATATCCCGAGCGAATGCCTCCAATCAGTTCTAATTACAACACCGTAATGCTAGACCATTCGTTGCTGGCAGGCTACCTACGAGCTACGCCTAGTTATAGGTAGGTGCATAGACACGCAGATCAATCGGCGGGATCGGCTCATTATGCAGCATCCATGAGCACAGACGCGGCCTGTCATTACGGCAAATGGAGGCAAATTGCGCACATCTAACGCACTGCCGCCGCCGCCGAACCGTCGGTAATGCCGACTGCCGGTAAAAGCGTGAACTCGAATCGTTTCGGTATTAACGTGTATGGTAATGAGGATTCAGGCCTATGGTGGGTACAACTACCTACCACAGCTATGTAGGTACTACTTTTGGTACACTATGTTGCGCGGGTTGTGCCTATTGACAAAGAAATTCTCCTGTTATTAGTTTTAAGTTACCTACTGTTGTCGTCGTCGTTACAAAGGAGCTTTATCGTAAGGTCAATAATTAATAACTGCGAATGTTTTTAAATCACCATAGTATTACTTACCTATTTACTAAACTTACTACTGTCCAGACTGGCATCTTCTAAGGATCTCACGATTAGCTAAAACAGGATAAGTACCTGAAAATTTTCTCTTACGAATTCTTCTTCCTTAGGTAAACAATTATTGTAGAAGAATAATATACCTACCTTCATCGCCAGAATAACGCGGTGCTAACGAAATGGTTATTCTTACAAAACAGATACCTGCCAAATATTTTCATGATTGCAATATTGGCGTACCTACACAAAAAATCATACATAAACCCTAGCTTTTTCCCATGTTTGTAGGTACAACGATGTGGCTAGTTTTGGTTATAAGTATTGAATGTGTTTTCACTACAATTGTATAGAAATAGCTAATATAAAATCTATCATATATATACAGGCTGATTTTTTAAAGACCAGCCAAATTTAAGGATGTGGTACAGACCATCAAACTGAACAACTTTCTCCATGGAACAAATAGCGTAATCGCGAAAATTTTATCAACTGTCCCATAGAAAACTTCAATACCTACTCGACCTAAATGTATGTGGACGGCTGAATTTGTATTCGCGATTACGATGTTGGTCCCATGGAGAAAGTTGTTCAGTTTGATGGTCTGTACCACATCCTTAAATTTGGCTGGTCTTTAAAAAATCAGCCTGTATATATCTATATCTTTAATTTTAATTAATTATTTTTTATCTTGAGTACGTATAGTTGTTATTATATTTGTTGGTATATTGGCGTGGCTAGCTGACATATGGCAAATAATTGAATTTTATGTTCTGGTCTTGTAATGTTAATTATGAACATAGGTTCCTAGTATTGTATACCATCAACTATTTTTTTAATGAACAGAGCTGTGCTGCTGGGGAGTTTGTTGCGCCACTTCTTCCCAGCGATAGCACTAGAAGTGGAGAAGGGCGTGCGTTTTTGAGGGACTGTCTTTTGTAATTTTGACGTTCGTAAAGTGCTGATTCAGCCTAATATGAATAAATGACTTTTGATTTTGATTTTATCAATGACTACGGCCGGTGCAATTCAGCTGAAACGATGCGAATTAAAAGGATATAATTGCGTTAGCACGACCACAGACCAGACGTTAGTGAAAACAGGTTACTCGTGTCTATTATTTTGAGGCAGTTGTCATAGATTAGCAATCATGACTTTACCTCAGCTGTTAAAAAATGTTTTTTTACAATTAATATTGATGCTTGAGCAGTGTTGGCTCAGTGCTAACAGCCGCAACTTATGAGTTCTAGGTCGTAGGTTCGAACTCAGACAGGCACTTTACTTTGTGTACATTATTTCATCACCACTGCTCTCAAAACGGCGAACGAAAATCGGCATGTCAAAAATTCGAAGACATGTGATATCTACCAAGCACTGGGCTCGCGTGGCAGATTACGGCCCATTCCCTCTCACAGAGAGGAGGCCTGTGTCCCAGCAATGGGAACGTTATAGGCTGATTATGAATATTGAGGCATCCCTGATAAACATTGAAGAGGCCTAAAATATAATTGTTTCTCACACACGTACACCTGTATGTAGCGTAAGGAAGATACCTAGCACTTGGTACTCATTCAAGAAAATCATCTAATTGTCACTGGTCTATTATTAGCCGTAATTTGCGTAATAACCAGTGCCCTTGTGTCGGTAAATGCTACTTATGCTCGTATGTATATACTTACTCACGATTGTGCTCATGTGTTACAAGGTACCACATATGCTAAGTATACAACAGACGTGCATCTTTGTGAATAACACACGGTAATTTCCTCGAAAGCGACCCTGATGACGAATTTTGTTTGCAACGTGTCGAGTCGGACATGGATTTTTAAGCTAGGAATCGTTTTCAATACTAATAAACATAATAATTGTTATAACAATGACATGAAATATCAAAAATGACCCAAAAGTGTTGTTGACCCAAGATTTAAGTATTTAATCAAATAAATTTAAGTAATAAATTAAAAAAAGTAGTAGTTTAATTAGTAATAAAAACTCCTTTCCTGATCGTTTTTTCAAACTATTAATAGTTAGTTTATTTGATTATTTTATGTTTAGTTTTCGTCAATATTTTGTCTTTCTTCTTTGCAAAAATCATTGTTGGAAACGCAATGTTAGAAACACATATTTGTATAAAATTCACCATTTTTATAAATAATAACTACGTATTATAAGTTTAAAATAATTAATATATTTCGTAGACCGTGCTACGCAGGGTCTACGGCGGCGTAGAGGCTTCCTAACTTAGATAAGGGTCTTTACATGTAAAAGATATTTTCTATTTTAAAAATATACTATAAGTGCAATCTAATGATTCCATATTTTATGTAATAGGCTGAAAGACATATGAGTCTGTTTTGAAAAATAACGATGTATGGCGTAGCAGGTAAACAACGTTGAAATTACTAAAGATAAAACACTTTGAAAAATAAATTTTCCACATACTGAGGGTTCATACATTGAACCCAAATGGTTTTAGATTATCGTTTTGGCCATAATAGGTATTTTACCATCATAGGCAAAATTGCTAGTAGAGATGCGTTGAAACTTGAAACAACGGAACATTGGATCGGTTTACTTGGACATTGTAGGTACAAAGTTGATGTTTGTTTTGTTTTAAGACAGTTTTAGGTCTTACGGTTTTGACTAAAACTTCATTCAGAGTTTAAAAATCCTTCAATAGGAAGACACTGGGATATACTCGTACTAAAGACTGCCTACGTTTTTTATTATCTTGTATCATAAAAGAAAGAATAACCATTATCTTTCCAAGAATATCGCCCAAAGATTCGTAGAAATGTAGATTATTATATTCGGCTATTTTGATCAAATGTATCCTTTCAATATATGGGTAATTGAAGTACAACTACGCATGCGGCAAACCAGCACCAACGCAAGTACCTACATTTCATATGATACGCAAACAGCGTGATTATCTCTGACGCAAATAGCATCAAATTAATGTGTGGTTTATAGTACCGCTAGTAGATATACATAATGTTATACAGGTCCTCATAACAGAGGAATTATTCGCATCAGGGACCGCGGTAACGAGCGAAATGACATCAAAAATGAAAATTATTTTTAATCGTGTCCAATTGCCGTGCGGCGTGACGAGTTCTAACCACCGGCTCGCTGCTAGCCAAGCGTGGCCTTAATTAAACGGTAGCTCTGACAACTGTGCCGTCAGGCCATACTCCTGTGCTTTGTGTGTTTTCGTCTCTGCGGTGAGCAGGAATGTGGCAACGAGCTATGGGGTTAAAGAACTTGTTAATACATATCCATTGAGCGAAAGCATTTGACGTTATTTCACCTTAGTATATCTTGAAAGTTGCAAAGTAATCAATTATTTCTGTACATATTGATTTGTTCGAGCACCGTGTGTGAAGTTTCGCATGACCTTTACCGAGTACCTAACTCGCGAGTAGCGCGTTTTGGTAGCTATCTCTTTTCTCGTCTTTTAGGGAGAAGCATCTTAATATCATCATTGAGCTGCTTAAAGCCCAATGCCCAATTTTGTGGCAGACAGAATAGGATGATGTTAAACAGCCATAATATCCTTTTTGTTCCTAAAAAATCTAAACATCTAAATTAACGTGTTTATCTTACTTTGTTTCAACATCGATGGCGGTCAAGCATAAAGAGATACTGTTCGGTTCCTGGATTCCAATTATCAGACTGAAAAGACAGTCATCAGAGAAGACGTTTCCATAGAATGTTGCTTACTTTTCGTTTTTTTTGTTTATTGCTGGGCCTGCTCTTGACCTCGATCACGTCAGGTGAAAAGCGATTGATGGGGTCTATGATGGAACGAGCTTGCATGATTTCACCGAAATCGCGAGCCTTAAAAAGCGTCTAACTAATAGGTATTCGGTATCGGTATTTTCTGCCTTAACCTTTAAATTTAATAACCTAGGCACCTCTTATTTGTTAAAAAGCCTGCAGCGATATGTACCTTAAATGGTAGACGCCAATTTGTTCCTTGGATACATTATTATCACGTTAGAATCGTGAGTGGTTATCGCTATTACAGGTACCTAAGTATATTTTATGCTGCTGCTGATTATCTGGCTCTAGTAGGTACTATTACGTCAACGTAAGTATGTTGATACATCGAACAGATTTAATTATCCTATTATTATAGTTCGGTACTTTTAAATGTGAATCACGAGATGTGCCTTGGAATATAGCTTGATAGGAGTAGGCTTGTGATTGGTGTAAATAAACTCCCAACAATAACAGCAGCAGTAATACCTACCTACCTACCTACCTACTAGGCGTAAAACCCAGTGTCTTTTGAAGTTTGATAGCGACACAAGATAGTTCAAAGACAAAAGCTCATTTCAAAATGACCTGGCCCTTACTCCGGACGAAGTTACGAATGTAAAAGTTTCAAGCTCTCAGCATGTGATAGGGATATGGATGGATCGTTAAAACACGCATTGAGCCGGCAAACAAGTGGTAAGTGTAACTGGGTAAAGTCTCTTGAAGAAATATTCTTAGAAATAAGTCTATTCAGACGATGTTTTAAAAACAAAGGAAAACATGTGCCTGGTTACACTCATACCGATACAAACAGAAATAACAGTTAACTTCATTAATAGGGTATGCTAACGTCTTCTAAATGACGCATAATTGACTGAAGTGTGCATAATTCATATATACAATTGCTACTAGAAAGCACCATTAAAGCAATTTACTTATATCGTTCCTATAGCGGACTTCATCACGTTTTGACTGCCCTGCTTAACCATATAATCACTACTGAAATATTTCACTCCACTTACAGTAATATCGCGCATTAAGTCGCTATCGCGTGTGTAATTACCTTAGTTGAAACAATACAAAATAATAAAAGCGAATCGGGCGCTGGCTATTTGCATTTCCGATGGACGGTGGTCGGGGCAGCAGGTGTTTTTCCTTTCTCACAGACTGCTGTTGAGCGCGCTAGAGCGAGAGCTCGATCACTCTCTTGTACCGTTCTGTTTCTCCTTGCCTCATACGAAATTATTATTTTGATTACGTTTAATTTGCATACGGCCTGCGGAGCGGTTGCCCCGGGGCCGCAGGGCCGGTGCGCCGCCCCGCGTCGTTACGACCCCTGTACTTTTCTGTAATGTTTTCGCCATTTTCAACAAAATTCCTCACAAATCATATAATTTCAGGTATCATCATGGTTATTACGAAGAAGCGCCCGTAGTCCTCGTACCTCTGTAATAGGTCGATCGATGCTCAAATTCTTGATAACTACGAGTAATCAACATAGAACCAGCCCCGGCAGGCTTAATGATCCAACGTCTTCAATTATTGGTAATATCAGACGTTTAAACGTTCTTAGGAAGCTGACTGGCAGGTTTGGTTGGATGGGAAGACCACTTATTTATTCCTAAGGTCACATTTCTTAAACGACTGCTCACACGCATGTCATATTTATGTTTTAAATGTCTCTTGTACACCTACATAGAGTCACTACAGGATGTGAATCGCTACAGAAATAGCGACTGCCGTAGATAATAATTCTTGGATTTTGCAATGGGATATCGGAAACCTATGTCCACAAATCCCAATGAAAATAACATAAAATTGTGTGTAATATGGGATTTACTTTACGAAACACATAATAAGAGCATGTCGGGCGGCTTCTGTTCGGCGCACACGCATTGGCGTGGGCCGGTCCAATCGGCGGCCGGGACACGCCCACATGCGCACAATCTACTTTATTCTCACATTACTTGCTATAAAACCCACGGATATTGTCTGCTTACATAAGTTTGTGTGTATCTATTTTGTTTGTGCCCAACTGCGCATTTTATGAAAGCCCCCAGTTCGATTTGAGGTTTGTGCTTTGTGTTTAAAGATTTACAGAGGCTCATTTGCAGCTTTTGTCGATTAACTACGGTGAAATAATATACATACGAGTAAGTTGCTGTCTACTTACGAGCGATATGCGGGGATAGTAGGAATCTATCTAGATTTTAGTGTTTAACAATCTTTCACGAAAAAGGATCAATCCTTTGTACCTACATAGGCCTAATTAATGTAAGTTTCAATCAATAAACTCAGCTCAACTGGACATAGGCCTCTCGCAGGCTGCGCCACAACACCCTGTCTTCCGCCTTCCGCATCCAGTCGGTCCCAGCCACCTTGTTTAGGTCGTCCGTCCATGTAGCTGGGGGTATGTAAGTTTAGAGGTTTATTTATTTTCTGTAACTACATGCAAATCTTTAAAAAATATCCCTTAACCTGTAGGCCTTCCATTCAAAAACAGAAAAGTAGAGCTGTCCAACAATAACTTTTACAAAACTATAACGTATCATTGAAGACAATTGGTTGATCGATAGCTGTCGGCGATATTCCTATTGGGCTTTTCATCGACTTTGATATCCGGGACATAGTGAGGCTGGACCTAATGACATAATCGCGGCCCGCGGCGTCGGTCGCGCGATCACAGTGATTACGAGACGAGCGGCGAGCGTAGCGGGCAGCGGGCCGAGACACTGTTGCAAATTGATTCGATGCTACAGGCAATGCGACTGAACACACCTGTATCCGTCTATATACTATAGTAAATTATGGAATTTTCAGGGTATATAAGTACCAGTGTCCATTTTATAGCGAAATAAAGATGAAAATTCGCCACTTTAACATGTAGCATAATCGACCTATAACTTTCCCACTGCTGGGACACAGGCCTCCGCTCTGTAAAAGGGAGTGGGTCGTAATCCACCACGCTGGCCCATTGCTTTAACACTGAAAATAATGTAGTCATATTTGAAAAAAATGGACCTGAATAAAAAATGTAATAAGCTAACTATTATTATAAAATAGTTGCAAAAACACGTAGTTTGGTTTAATGAAAAGAGAATATGAGAAAACTTAAGGTACCTACACTGGATGGTAAATCTTTGTACGTATTTGTTTTTCGAACCTGGCGGTCTATTTTGTAAAAATATCACCGTGAAAACTCAGGTGAAGTGAGTTTGTATTGCCGGAGATCAAACTGACACTATTGACAGCTCAACCTACGGTCACCTCACTTAAGAGCTCACGGTGTGATTTTTAAAGAATAGCACTGCTGGACACGATTGCAAACGGTTTCTAGAGACACCGATATATACGCTGAAAAATCCATAATTTACGACGCATACTACCGTCGTAAAATGGCAAAGAAAGAAGTTCTTTCATTAGGACGTCAATTTTATTTTCGTACGTGCCTTATACTTACAGTCTGTAGTTTGTAATCTATATCCTACTACAAATGAGTGGCTCACCTTACTGATGGTTTGACTTGCTCTTTAATTAAGTTTAATATTACATAGGTACCACGCTTGCGTTAGGAGTGTGGGCACTCTCACGGAAAAAATATGTTGTCAATGTAGTACTTTTTCATTAAATTTTACTTTGTAGAAAAATGTTCGGTAAATAAAATAAAATGAATAAGTAATGTACCTACTAAGGGCCGATTTTATGATCCGTAGTTAAACTCAACCTATTGTTAAAAATAGTAACTAATGGTAAAATTTTTGCAAAATGTGTTTACTGATAAATTTTTAGTTTATCTACTTAATGGTTATTTTTTTAACTAATAGTTAATTATTTGACCACTAGCAATGATATTATATCACAAGATAAACTAAAAAAATATCAAAAAACTCATTTTGCAAAAATTTTACCATTAGTTACTATTTTTAACGTTCAAAAGTGCCTTTTATCGTTCAAAAGTGCCTTTTATGTGCCAAAGTCAAAGTCAAATCATTTATTTCAAATAGAAATAAATGATTTGACTTTGATTTTGACTTTGACTAACAATTGGTTGATTTTAACTACGGAAAAATTCGGCCCTAAGAAAAACACATGAAGTTAGTCATACAAACTAAGCATGATTGTATGAGACTTAATACTCGTAGGTACCTACGAGAAGTGTTCAACAGAAGGTTGAAAGCTACCAATGCGTTTGTGAAAAGCCACCTTTATACTGAATACTTTGTCCTCCCATACCTGTTAACATTGTAATTTGAAAACATTGTAAAAGCCAATTATTTTTAAAAGAGTAACCTTGCTTTTCAGCTCTTCTTTATAGGAAACGAACACTTAGAACCGTGTAGGGCATGCACCTAGCGTCTGACGTTTCAGTGCCCATGTAGGTTTATGTGAAATAATATATTTCGATTTGATTGGGATATCACCAAAAAAAAAACATCTGTTTTCTAAAAGTTTTGCAAAAGTCATTAAATGGAAATGTATGCTTCTAATACCTACATTCTATGGAAATAACTAATTATTTATAACCTATATAGTTGTTCTTTTCAGCACGTTTCAGCAATTTCTTCCTATGTACCATAATTTTCAATTGGGGCTATGTATGGGGCTGATATGCTGAATCAGAGCATTCATAGCAATTCTTCAGAGCTCCGTGTGTCCTTTTAAATGCTATAGGATTCTTTTCGTTTCTTAGAAATAACAGAAAAAAAAAGTTTATATGCGGCAAACGTGACGCATAAAAAGAACACAAAAAAAACAAGTTGGGGGATAACCTGCGTTACATCCAGGCAAAACGGCCATCGCTCAGCATAATGCTAAGACCCTATACGAGACAGAGCCCAGCGCTGGCCTTCGATCATTCAGTCATTTTGCTGCACGTGCTTTTTGCTTTTATATATTTATTAATTCCATAATGTTACAGTTTTATATTCACATAACACCTGCCAAACTGCAAAGTAATTTGTCGGCAGTAGGTTCTCGTGGATTTTGCGCGACTTTTTGCTTGACTAAACGTTAAGATTAAATCTAAGTTAGAAAAATTAAGACTAAGACCATGGTTCTGTAGGCAAAGATTCCGCATGTAAATACAGAGCAGTCATCCCCACAACCATAGATTCTACAACCACAGTCACTACACTCAGCGGCATCAGCATACAAACGCCATGAGACCATACTTTAGTACCTATGTGGTAAGCAAACTTAGGATTAGAACCCACGACATCAGCCGACAGACGAGGCCGCCGATTGGCCGCAGCAACTATGGACACATTGACAGGTAATGTTTCCTTAGGACACTTTTAAGGTGGTTTTTACTTTTAACACGATCGATTATTCCTTCAGGTAATTCATTAATGAATGTAGGTGTAATCCATCGTCTCGTACGCTTACCATAATAATTATTTACATTAGGCACATGTCATTTCTTTTTCTTTGTAAGTCTGGTTGGGTAGTTATGTACTTTTCCTTTTTTGTGTTTGTTGATATTATGTTGTTCAAGAATCATTGTAATTTTTACTTTCATTTCAATTAGTAATATATTGCACTTCTTAAATAATTTTTCATACTCCTTGTTCAAGCTTTGTTTAGTTCTTCTGCTCACTAACATTTTTAAAAGTCGTATTTGTAGTATTTTAATTTTATCTAGATATGTTTTAAAAGTAAGTCCATAACCACACAACCCATAACTAATAATCGAGTCGGCAAGTGCATAGTACAATGCATACAATAGTCCTCTCTTGACTACAGGCTTCAGGGTTTACAGTTTACCCAGAACTGATCGAAGTTTATTACAAACTACGGTTTGTACGGTTTGCTTGCCACATACAATCGTAAGTGATAACGGTACCGCGTTTACGTCATTTGAGTTTAGAAATTTTTGTTTAAGAAACGGCATCGACCATATGACGTCACCGGCCTACAATCCGGATAGTAACGGGCAAGCGGAAAGTTATGTTAAAATCGTTAAAAAAGGTATTAAATCATGCGTCATTAATTCGCGCAATAAAAGTGATTGCAACTTAAAAATATTAAAATATCTTTTTGACTATCGTAATTCGGTCCATTCTGTCACGGGGTTCTCACCGGCTGAGCTAGTGTTTGGCCGCAAGTTGAGGTCACGCTTAGATCTGATCAATCCGAAAACCCCTTCGGCCTCTCTCATATCCCTCACTAATAATGTTTACCGTCAACAGTGTTCGCAAATTAAAGCATGTGGAGGTTGTAATAAACAAGTGTTTAAGCCAGGGGACCAGATAATGTACAAAAAGTTTTTAAATAATGCTACATTCCGTTGGTGCAAAGGTATCATTAAAAAGAAACTGGGTAAAGTACTTTACCTTATTCAGGACTTGATTTCGACGTGTGATGTGAAAAAGCATAAAAACCAAATAATATTATTTAAAGATGGCAAGGGTAATGTTTCACAACAGGCGGAGGCGCAACATCATTATGACTTTGATGATTTTAACAACAGTCGTAGCGAGCCATTGCCTGGCGACTCTCAGGTACAGAATCCCGCGGGGGAGGGAACTGACGAGGCAGATCTGCAATCACCACCGTCTGCAGACACAAATACAGCCTCGGATCCAATTTCAAGGAATCCAGAAAGACTGTTGAGAAACATTCCCAGGGTAGATTATAAACCTTATCTGTAACTTTTGTATGTTTCTATTGTTAATTAATATTGTATTTGCACAACTTTATATCATTTTGTTCAAATAAGGGGGAAGTGTTGTATATGTATGTGTGAGCAGCGCGTATGTAAGCGTGCGCTGCGTCCCCACCCAAACCTCTAATGCAGGATTAAAGCAGTGTGCTATTAGCCGTGAGTAGTTTCACTTGTGTCCCTATGCACCTACATAACAGTGGCATAATTTAGTATCAATCATCCTAGGTACCTGTACGTTTTTACCTGCTCTAAATGAAATAACATTGACAGCTTGATTTTCCATTGTGAAGACATTCATAACTATGACCTTTTATATTCAAGTCAATATTTTTGTTACGTGCATATGGAGAATGTATTGACATGCACTTAGTTTTGCTTACATTAATAATAATGCCATTGTCGTGTGCCCATTTGATTATATTGTCCAAATCGTCTTGTATTGCTTCTTGTATGGACGTTTGGTCCTTACCACTGAATAGAGACATGTATCGTCGGCGTACATATAAGCTTTACATTTTTTGATAACGTGAACCCTATAAGTACCTAGTGTTGTTATGTATACAGGGTAACCTTTGAGCTAAGTTTTAGTCATTTTGGGTGATGTTCAGATAGACAGACCTGGCATGGACACGGCATAACGCTTTTTCGGTACGTGACGATTTCTACAAGTCAACTCCTACCGCAAGGTACGTTAAAGAACTTCGTCACAAAAAAAAATCTGAAGTTATGTGAGAATTTCCCAAAAAATATTAAAAGCCCTCGACTATAAATAATTCCTGAACATACGAGTACATGGGGGTGTTTCGGAAAGCCTTTGGAGAGAGGCTTCTAAAATTGTTAACCCTGTATTTACAGACTAATTTAATATCATCTTTTAAACAAAGCCTTGCTATCAGCTGATATTCACATAAGTAGCAAGAACTATATACATAGTTAGGTACATACTGATACAGCCTATACCTAGGTAGGTAAAACTGTTATTGATTTACCTAACACCTGAAAGATTATAAAACTTTTCCCACGTTTAGGATTGCTTGGTTGCACCGATATACTCCGTTAAATTTTGATCGTTTTATCCTTAGAAGGGGTCATTGTACTCATTATGAACAACTTTTACTACGGGACCAACACTGATATCGTGAAAAAAAAAATCTGTTGATCCATACATTATGTCGAATTATGCCAACATAAATCTATGGATCAACTGATTTTTTTTAAGGATTAAAAGGATCAGAATTTAACGGGGTACGAATATACAGTACCTATTCAAATTTGAAATACCTACGTGCCTAACATTCTAATAAAAGAATCTGCCTCGTTGGTCTCGTGGTTGCAAGCGCGGCTGCTGAGCGTGGGGTCCTGGGTTCGATCCCCAGGCCGGACAAAGTGTTATTGGGTTTTTCATTAGGAATTTTTTTAGTCCGGAGTTTGAAAGTTGGCGATTTTATACCCCCGTTTTAATCTCCGTTGAGATTGGCCACCGTGACTGAAATCGGTCGGGATGCTATTATTTAATAAAATTATCAAATATCAAATTATCAAATTAAAAGTCATTTATTCAAACTAGGCTGAGATTCAGCACTTTTTGAACGTCAGAATTATACCAGGTCTTTCAGTAAGCGCTTCCTACCTTTAAATTTAAATAAAACAAAGTGTGTGTGAGATATCTATAAATTTTTTATTTGTTTGAAAGGCCTATCGGTGGCATTATGTATGGAATATGACATTGTTCAAATGTCCGCCGCGGCTTCTCTGGGTGGCGCGCATCCGAAATGTCCAATATTCCATAACTCTAGCGCATAAATCAGGCTGAATTTTACCGATGGCATGGGTTATGTTGGCTTTGAGGGTCGCTGTGATTTGTTGTTTAATCTCATAGACCCGCGTCGTAAGATCTGGTAATCATCGACCTATAGCTCACCGTTGACGTTGATGGCCTGGCCAACGTCGGTCTCAAAGAAATATGGACGCCGCCAGCTCAAATTCCACACCAAGCAGTGACTTTTTCGGGATGCATTGAACGCTCTTGAATCTCATGTGGATTGGTATCGTCACCAGTGGAATCAAATTTATCCACCACACTGCGAATAGTCCTCACGGTAGGACGACTATGGTGACCGTAAAATGGGCGAAGCGCGCGCAACGTTGCCCGAACAGAACACCCATTTTGATAAAACAATTTTATCATTTGCACGTGTTGTTGAACGCTATATCCTTCCATGGTGATTTGGCAAAACAGACTGAATAGTTCACAGCCAATTTGACAGATGCAGCTTCAACAGTACGGCCGCTATCGACTGTCAAAGTTCGGAAGTCCCTATTGGAAGACAGACCCTTTATAAGACAGTCCAAAACACTCGCCCTTCACCACGTCCTAGTGCTGTAGCTGGGAAGAAGAAGTGGCGCAACTAACTCTCCAGCAGCACAGCTGTCTGTTCATTAGAAGAACTTGATTCTATACAATAAGTAGGAAGTAACAAACATTACGAAACACATAATCAGCCTAGAACGTTCCCACTGCTGGGACACAGGCCTCCTCTCTGTGAGAGAGAATGGGCCGTAATCCACCACGCGGGCCCAGAGGGGGTTGATAAAAGAAAGAAAGTAAGAAAAACATTTATTTAGCACAGACTAAAAGACACACAATACACCAGATACATACTCGTACTCAGATAACAACTAATAAAAAACAAATAGAAAGTATAAAGACCGATGTAAGAAGTTAGCAGGTAAGTGTGCCTCATGGCTGCACCAAAAAGGCCCAGTTCAGCAAAAATGCCCGACAATAGTGCCTGACGCATGTCAGGTCAATCATCAGTCTTGATGGATGTCACATGTCTTCCAAGTTTTGGTTCTAGGATATGCCGGTTTCCTCACGATGTTTTCCTTCACCGTTTTGAGAGTAGTGGTGTTGAAATAAATTACACAAAGTAACGTGGGTTTGAACCCACGACCTAAGACACGTAAGTTGCCATTGGGCCACCATTACTCCGAAACACAAAACATTAAATTAAATTATTTGCCATATGTCAGCAATCGATATCATGGTAGTGTTGTGAAAGGAAGGCCTGTCCGTCATTGAAGTCTTAAACTCTGAATATTTAATGTAATTTTTCCATTTTTCCACGACATTGTCCTAACCTGTAGTTAGACGCTGCAGAATAAATACAGCAACAGCCATTGTCTGTTATTATTGTTTTAAAATTCAACTTCAACTGTCACAACAGTACGCCGCAGCCGGTATTGTGTCGGTGGAAAAAACTGTAATTTTCACACTACCTGCATTTAATACTTCTAGGTATGTGGGACATAATAGCCTCTAATAGCATTAGATTTTCCATGTAGCTATGGGATTTTTTTCATTGTCCTACCAACTGTTGTTTTCTATGCATAATAGGAGCCTACGGCGAGATTATAGTGTAGTGCTGCCAGTGATACCTGTATTTCCGTGGGACTGTAACGGGAACGCATTAACAAAAGAGTCGGTTCGATTGAGGCCGTCGTAGCCTAACATTTTCTATAGGAAAATCATAAAGAAAAGTCGGCAATTTTTGCAGCGATTTCTTTGTCAAAACACTTAGCTATTGACGTCGGCGTTTCTTAGAATAATGAAGTAGTTTGATCGCAAAGGGTCTTAGAAAATTGCACTGATGTTCAATAGAATTAAAGTTTCAAAGAAAATTGCTGGTTGCTTTAAGCACCAGTTCATATTATGTAGGTAGTCCAATCATTATGCATGTCCATTACGTAAATTGGTATTGATTTCTTTTCTTTGATGAATCGTATTTTTTATTCATAGGATCTTTGCACAGATCTGAATAAAATATGAAGTCAATTAATTGTATGAACTAGGGTAAGATTTTGTTAGACGTAGGTATCAATACCTAGGTCGGAATACCGCTAAGTATGTCTGCTCTATAGTTTATAAAATATCATTAACTGACATCTAATGATGTTAAAATGTAGGTATTTAGTTAGTCCTAAAATAAGTGGGTAAGTCAAACTGGAATTCGTAGAAGAAAAATAATCAAAAGTAAGATTTTACTAAATATTGTCTTCATTAAAGTAGTAAATTTCTTGTAAGATATCTCTAAGAAGAATATTTTTGTTTTTCATGGCTATTTTCGTAGTATTTCATCATGCATTTGAGCATAACCAAATCGTTTTTTTTATGTTATGTCTGTGGTTTTCGTTACAAACTCGAAGGCCCTAATTCATACCTGCAGAGAGTTCCTAAATCATACCACGAGTACAGAACAAAATTTGGAAGACCCAAGTACAGCAGGAATTGAGGAAAACTTATATTATAATATAAGTTTTCTAATAAGTTTATAATAAAGAATAATTTTTCTTTATATTGAATATATTGTCCCTAAGGTGTCCTTCTTCTAAGTACGACTATACGGCTAAAGCTGGTATGAATTAGGTAACCACCCCCGGTTTTGTAAAACGCTAAAAAGCTACGAGTATTATGATAAAAGATTTTAATCTTTTTATGAGTGCTGGTTGATAGCTTAATAAATAATGACGCTGAGTGCAAAACATTTCTAAAAACTACAAAAGTTTTCCCTTACGCAACGTACGACTCGCCCAATCTTACCCTATGTAACTTAAAACTGATATAAGTAATCTACTAACCCGCACTAGGCTCGTGTGGTGGACTACTACCGATTCACTCCTTCTTACAGAGAGGAAGCCTGCCTTGTGTCTCAGCAGTGGGAATATTATAGGCTGATTATGCAGGGTTAAGCGGTATTGAAAATTCTTTTCTTTTCTTTTCTTTATTTCTTTTTTTTTTTTTTTTAACTTTGCCCCACACTAGGAATTACTCCTGTATCGTGGGTGCGTTTACAAACATTTAAACTCACATACACAAACAGCCAGACCCGGAACAACTACCTGTAGGCAATACAAATATTTGTTCCGTGCGGGATTCGAACACGCGACACGCAGCGCCGCAGTCGATCGCTCAGCCACTGCGCCAACCGTGTCGTCAATTGTGAGCGAGTTTCAATTTTATTGCACAAACTCCAAGTATGTATTTCAATTAAACTAATTACGGGCACTTTTGAACTGTCAAGGAGCCGGTTAGTCAGAACTATAAAGCTAGTTGGCAATATTTTCATTGCACCAAGTAGGATCTGTATTGCGTAATATTTTACTTCGTCGTATCGATGATTTCAAATTAGATCCATCCAGTCCAAATTTATGTTTGGACCAGAATTCAGCCACGACAACTCTGTTGTCAGGTCTTGCTCACGCGAAAACATTGAAGCTTATCGGCCGTCAATGTTAGTGTAAAATAATTGATCGTTTGAGTACAAGGGGTGTGATTCAATCATATTGCGCAATGAAAATATTGCGTAGGCACCTTAACTTATTGTAGGTCGACGCTGCCTTCCAGGTGAAAAAAGGAATTTGTAATTTTGGTAGAGTAGGTATATGTGTGTGGTAGGTGGTAGGGTCATGCTGTGCAGGAGCCTTTTGGCCTCGTATGGGACTTTCTGTTTCATTTTTCTTGTTGTTACTATTTTTTTATAATTTGTTTTTTTATTTTTTTTTATTGTGTTTTGTTTAGTTTTATGATCTTCCTGTTCGAGTCGCAATACATACTTTTTCTTTCTTTCTTTTAAATACTATGCCTATTCCTGTCATTCAGAAAAACAATTGGTGACAAGGACATATGTAGAAAGAACATAGATCGGGTGAACATCAGGAACAAGCACAAACATAGAAGATCCTTTGATAAAACTAATAATACCTGCCATTCGTCTAATAAGTCTGTCTTTTTGTCAAATTATCGTAATTTAAAAAGTCATTAATGAAAGAAAACGCATTTGGTAGGAGGTAGACCCGCCCGGGTCGCCGTACAGTCCCTTTGTCTGATAATTACATGCTACGAGAGACCGCATCAAAGTAAATGCGACATAAAACTTTATTTTATTACTCTAAATTGTCTCAAATTTGACAAAGATTGTATCATAATTAACATAGTTGGAGAAATGAAATGATCATTCATGATCATGTGGGGTGCGGACACCAATTTGGGTAGATAGGTAGGCACGTTTGTATGAATTTGGAGACACACCTGCTTTTTTGTTGAACACGGTAATAAACGCTACTTATCGAAATTGAAAAAAATCTTTGACAGATACATTACATTTTAAATCAGACCTTAAATAAAAAATCATTACTAGGTACTTCATTACGAACGAAGGTCAAGTCCATTAGGGACTGATATCATTACTAGATAAATATATTAAGTATCTACTGGCCTCTTAGAAGGACGTAGTTCTGCTATAATGTAGGTACCTACCTACTAATCCACATCACCGTGTTTTCGAGAATGTAAGTTTATAAACCTTGTTTCAGAGCTGTTCACAATAGTTTCTTTCTTTTTCGCTAGTTTTGGAAATATTCGACGGTAAAAACAATTGGTACTTTTTGTCAAATTGCATTTTGTATGAAAGTATTTCAATATCGGTACTGCCAAAATGTACCAATTTTTTAGGTTTTTTTTTGTAGCAAAACCGTTAAAACCCTTTCTATAGTTTGATGCTCACACTGCTAGGTACACTTGACGACATATCAAGCTATACATTTTCAGTTTAGCTGACCTCGCATATAGGCTTTTCGTACAATGAGAAGCCAGCTTACCTATACTGGAAATATATCTATAGCTGAGCCTGATATATCCTCGTACGTACCTACAGTGAGTTGAAATAAAAAAAGTTGAAATATTGTTAAAAAAGTTGAAGTTGAAATATTTGCGGTTTTGCTGGATAAGCTCGACAGATTGCTCAACAATGGTATCCGGTTCATATTCACCCTCGGGAAATATGACCATGTGTCGAGCTATAGGTCTGAGCTCAAATGGATGTCCATTCGCCAAAGAAGAAGTTTGCGCGCTTTGACCACGCTTTTCTCCCTTCTCAACTCTCCCAATCCTCCTTCTTATCTCGTATCTCACTTCCAATATCTTTGTTCTTCACACGCTAAGAATCTGCGTTCTTCTAACAATCTTCTCTTACTCTGTCCGTCTCATAAGTCTGATTTTGTTCATTCTTCTTTTCATATTCAGTCCATTCTTCTTTGGAATGCGCTTCCTCTTGATATCAGGACGGCGAGCAGTCGCTATGCATTTAAGCGGAAATTGCAGAGTTATTTTCAAAATAAATCTTAAAAAAAATAGCGTAGAGTCATCTCAACACTTCTCTCCCTTGATTTTGTATATATATATATATATATTATAAGTAGGTATATATTATATTATAGTAATAGTATGTATGTGTATATAACCTATTTATGTATTTGTGTACCTAGTTTTAAGAGTTTTTTTTTTATCATTGTCCCTTTCAATTAAAGCACCTGCCATCTAATCTCTTCACCACCCTTGGTTGACTGGTAGAGAATGCCTAAGGCATTAAGTCCGCCTTTGTACCTTTTTGTGCGAAAAGTTTAAATAAATAAATAAATAAATAAACTTCTGTTATACACTTCTACATAAGCTTTATTTCTATGTTTTTTTTTCTTTAGGCTTTTTTTACGCCATTATTTTACACAGTTCGCGTACTTACCTATAACAGACGTACTTACTCGTATACTTACTAGGTACTCACCGAACACAAAATGAAAAATTACGAATTTATTAAATCGGTTCATAAAGTATAGTTTGGTAGAACTAATTAGGTAGGTATGAAGTATTTTTATTTGTGTGAGTATATCAAATTTACTTACAGGATAAAAACAGCAACAAAAACATAACTATTTTGAAATTTTGTGGACTGGTATGTAGGTATCCTACCAAAAAGTGACCAGACTGAAGAAAATCTATTTCTCACATTTTCCTTACGAGTGACCTAGGCATGGGAAATAAATTAATATTTATGGAACATAAAAGTGAATTTAATTAAACCTTGTAACAGTAACAGCTTATTACTTTCGAAAAGATTATCCGAAAAACGAAAAGTAATACCTACCTACTTGGAAAAGTTTTCTAAGACTTACATACTAAACTGGAAATTTCACGAAAATAAAAAGATAAAACTCCTAATTTATAGATTATATTTGAATTATTTTTACCTACCTATCGTATTCGTTTGTTACCTACTTTTACTATCTTGGGACATTGGTAAGTACCTACTTACTTAGAGCCGCGTAACATTCTTCGGTTTTAATCTGGAATTGAATGAATTACCAAAAAGATCATGTTTGCCACTGAACTAAATAAAAATATTCAGGAATATCTAAAATTAACATTTAACAATGAATATGGCCGTTTTAAAATTCGAATTGTTCAAAAGTTAGATTAAAATCATACAACTTTAGTGTCAAATAGCACAAGATTAGCTACTCACCGCGAGATGGCGCTTTTCATGTTTTAATGAAGGTAGTTTTTTCAGATGGCGTATTCTCTGAAATTAAATCAACTCTTTTGTGTTGGTAATTGTTCAGAATAATGATAATTTTATTAATAAAGTGTTAAACAATATTCAACATGCAATACGTATGGAAGAGAGTCGCATCTGTATAGACATTAAGCTCTTCAAATCGCTCTCACAAGAAAGATAACGTGGATATTTTATAATTAATTAGCGAATAATATGAAAGCGTATTAGTATTTAATGACTGCATTCTGTTTGTGGGTGTGGACGAAACATGCCATTTGTTCTTTCACAAAGTGTGTAAAAACGTCGAGTGATCCGCCTACAATTGGATCCAACATTTGTATTCATCCCCATCCGTCCGTCTGTGTTGGTGCGGAACCTAACTGATGCGTGACACGCAATCGATGCGGTGACATAGCACCGCAACGTATAATTCAAATTACCGTTAATAAATATGGTCGAAAAGTTTTTGCTTGTGGTTTCATTCACATGGACTTTAATAAATTGTTGGATTTTATTTGTTTTAAAGTGTTAATGTGTTGGCGAAGCTTGCCGTGCCTAGGTATGGTATTACCAGATGTATCTAAGGTATGAACGCAAAGGAAGCAAGAGGAGTACGTAAGGATCTTAGCAGGTGGCTTCTGTAGTCACTGCCTACTCTCATGAAAAGAAGGCGTGAATTTATGTACGTAAAGTATATTCAGCAGGCAACGAGTAAGATTTTGAGAAAAGAAGCAATTCATAGGTACCTAGGTATCGTTTTCCAACGACATTTCATAAGTTTATTTTCTCCTTGGGGTTCGGTTCAACTGGACCGTTTGGCCACATTAAAACTGATTGTAATGTTAGTCGCGTGCATCAAAGCCGTTACCATTTTGAATGGATGCTGATAATTCAGGCTGAAGTAGCAGCACGACGCGTGTTGCACAAAGAGCGGCAGCGTAGGGGGCGGCCGGGGCGGCACAGACCCGCCTCAACGATTGTTGCCCGCGAATAAAGAACACTAACCAACATCCCCGTAGAAATTCATTTCGCCATGCTCTTTATTTCCAATAATAAGCACCCGAGGCGAATAACAACACCCACTCATTAGACACGTAATTCCTACTTTTTGTGACAATAATTAGAAATATTTTCATGCTCCACAAATAAAACGCATGGGCATACCTATTTTATAAGTGCTGCAGACAAACAAGTCGCAACAAAGTGTTTGAAACGTCATCGCGTGTAATACACGATGTAAAATCGTTCCCGCAATAAAACCGTGAGCGCATTTCACAAAGCTCCATAAATAATGGTCAATATGTCGAGCGGTATTGTCGATGCTGACAAATTGCCCCTCTCGGTTGCCGCCGCATTGTTGGCTACCGAAGCAGCGTGCTACACTTTTGTCATCTCCCCGCACAATGCTACACGAATCTTCCGAATGACTTTTGTCAGCTATCATTTTCACTTCTATCCTCAACTGAATTGCAAATCGGTTTTATTATGTTCCGTGGGTCGTGAGTCTTCGTTTTACGATTTTATGATATGATAAATGGGAATGTTTGTCTCGAAACGTTTGTCGCCGATAAATGTTTGGTTTGTCTATTGTGTGGAATTCATGAATGAAATTTCGAAAAGAAGGCAAATAAAATTGATTGGTATAGTGCTGTAGCAAAATGGTGCGGCGAAAAAAAACTTGGAATGCTTTTGTAAATAATAGGATATGAAATTTTAAAAAAATATTGGGATCTTTCCCAATATTTTTTCTTTTGTTTCCTTTTCTTTATCTTTACGAATATTTAGAGCTGAGTACCTACATTTAAAAGCAACCACACTAATAACTCTTCTTTTGGTCCAACCAAAATCCATTAAACATGCAAGGTTTTTTAAATAGTTACCTAATACCTAACTGAAGTCGAAGGCAGGTGAGTATTTCTCCAATAAAATTCAAAATTGCTAGCTAAAGTTTATATTAGATAATTGTTCTTTATCATTTCGCAACTGTGTTTAACGCACGCAATAAGATAACTTTCTGCAAGCTTATTTTATAAATCAAAAGTACATTTACCTATATTTAGTATTTGCCTATTAAAGAGGGTGTGAACCGTGTCCCCGGCACTCCCTCCAAACTTACACATATTTGCTTTAAAATCGAACTGCACAATAACATTATTGTTCCCTAACAAAAGCAAATTACTGTGAAAATGAAATAAAAACCCTCTCTTCATCCCCTACTATTAAGAGATGATGTAGCGATACTCTGCGTAAGCGCAACTGTGAATGTTTCGCGGATCGCTACGCTTTGTACTTTCATTACGTTTAAAATTGGACCTTATATGTCTTACTAAAAAGTTTAAATTACATTTTCCTGTTTTGTGACACTGGAATAAAATCTAAAGTAACCGTGACGGGTGAATAGGGCATAAAAACCCCATAAATCAAAGTCAAAAAGGCATAGAGAATGGGCAGAGCGGCGGTCGCGAGTAGTATGTCACCAGCTGCTTGGCCCGCGGGGTTGGCAGTGACATTGTTCGTTAGTTCCCATCAATAATGAGGGTAATTTTCGGCATTTTGTCACATTAGTGAGACGTATTGAACTATTGTTGTTTTTTATTTAGAGGGATTATGCTTGTTTTGTGACGTAAACAATATCCTTGCTATTGAAGGCAAATTAAGTTCAAGGTAGAGCTAATGAAAGAAAGAAAGAAAAATATTTTATTTGGGATTCGCACAGGAAATACAATCAGTAAAAAAGGAGCATTTAAAACTAGGGAACAAAATTAACATTAAATACTTACTTACAATCAAAAAAATAATCAAGTACCTAAGTAGGTATAGACAAAAAAAAAACAACCAAAAAATAATAAACGAATGCAGTTTAGCGATGCTTTTTCGATTACCAAACTTTTTTCCATCGTTATAGACGTAGTACGGAGACCCTAGTGAACTATTTTACTATATTACCTATTTATTCTTTATTAAAGTTGGTCATGATTGCTAAATTGAACTTTTCTCATTCTGCCTATAATTATTTGTGATCCAGTCAAAAAAACTAAGTTTAAATTCGTATACACCATGCAGTACAAATATCGAACCATCCCTCTAGTTAATAGCACCTATAACTATTTGTATAACACTCAGCGGGACTCATGTTTGTCCACGGCTGTTTGTTTACTGCAACTGAACTTTTTGCATGTTTGTCGATTTGTTCAAACACTTTGAAGTTCGCAACATGTTTGTCGAAGTCAATAAATCTGTCGGTTTTCGTTACTTGGATTATTTATTCAAGATTTACTACGTGTAGGTAACAGCATCAGCATCGCTGTCGATGTATTTCGTAACTATAATGTGGTACCTACTTAGGTAAGAATATTTTCTGAGAGTCCTTTTTTAATACTGTAGAGACTATAGACCTAGAGGGGTCTCCAAAAGTTAGTTGACATTTGCCACTTCAGCTTTGACACACCACATTATGATTTAAAATTCTAGTGATCCATGAAAAATGTTTGAACTACTATAACGTTTTTATTGACTAATTCAAGTACCTTTGAATCACCATAAAAATTATCAAGTAATCCTCTAGGAGTACCTGAATATTTTTTTATTTTAAATCATAATGTAGCTGAAGTGAAAAAATGTCAACTAACTTTTAGAGGCCACTGTATATGGTAAAATATAAACCTTTATTTTATGAGTCATTCTCATTGTTCAAGCATATTGCCAAAAGTCCTTAAACTCCATAAACTTAGCCGCAAAATAAGTTATTCTTTCAAATATTAGCGCAAGACAGTTTTATTTGAGAACGACCGCCATTTGTGGTTAGGCAACAAACATTAAGTTCTAAGCTTTATGTCTTCATTACAAAATTAGGCTGTTTCGTGACGCAACTGTTAGCTGCACCGCGAGCTACGAATCATTTAAAATAAAACTGTAGCAATTTGAAGTTACACTGCTATACATTTATAAACGTTTACATTTGTTATAACATGGCTCGTTTGTTACGAAACTTTAAATTTTAGGTAAGGTATGATTTTCGGGAAGACGTTACCGTTGCGAGATGATTTTGCCTTTATGAACGTTCTTATGTATTATTCTAGACTTCTAGAGACCCATTGAGACTAGCGTAGACATTTTTCATAGGTTTTAATAAAAATCCGCTGTTTCATAGAACAGTTTAATATACAGTGTTATTTTTCAAAGACCAGCCAAATTTAAGGATGTGGTACAGACCATCAAACTGAACAACTTTCTCCATGGGACAAATAGCGTAATCGTGAAAATTTTATCAACTGTCCCATAGAAAACTTCAATACCTACTCAACCTAAATGTATGGGACGGCTGAATTTTTATTCGTGATTACGATGTTGGTCCCACGGAGAAAGTTGTTCAGTTTGATGGTCTGTACCACATCCTTAAATTTGGCTGGTCTTTGAAAAATAACCCTGTATAGGCGGTCAAAATGTATGGAACAACTAATAGATATCTTTTTTTATAACCGACGAAAAATTTCTACGCTAATCTCAAGAGGTCGCTAGGAATCTAGAATCATATGCTGAATTCATGTTTTCAGTTGGCGCACTGGTTAAAAATTTATCCTGTAGGTATACATTATTATTTGTACGTTTACATTTATTAAAATACGGCCCATCTATTACGAAACTTCCAATTTTAGGTACTTAAGTAACGTATGATTTTCAGGAGGACGTTTCATATTGCGAGATGATTTTTTTTTAATGTAGCTAAGTACGTTCTTATTCATTTTATTTTCTTCAACATTTTAGGTAGGTACCTAGGTGATTATAATGTTACCATTATGTTTTGTATCTATAAGTAATTACTTATCCAGGCCTATGACTTAATTGAGATAATACTACCTACACATAAGGGGCAGGATGAGCAATAAGAAAAATGTTAATAACTCTGCAATTTAACTTCGATTAATTCGTACTTCTTCGCATAAGGCAGGCAAAGCACGTAGGACAGGCATGTGCAGAACCCTGTTCTCGTGTGTGGACGGTCAGGACTGAGGCGGTTGCGGTTGCAGCCGCGGACAAGACGCCCTGCGCGCCATCTGCCGCGCCCTAATTACTTCCTACGCATTTCAACCCGACTGTACTCCTGCTACTGGCTTTTGTTACTTACCACCGTTTAATTTTTTAAATGGTAATTACGTGTTTATAAAGAAATAAGAAAGTACGCCACACAAAGGGCCTCGCGAACGGTAGAAAGTTTCGGTTCCGGTCGTTGTCAAACTGTCGTGAAATAGTTTTGTTTCTAACCGCAAACTATTGAATTATTCAAATAAAATAATTCAAACATCAAAAATATTAATCGCACGTGTTTTCGTATTTTAGTAGTTTATTTATTTAAACTTTATTTAGTAAAATCGTTTAATGTAGGTATCTTGTTTCTAAGCTTTCGTCAAAGCTCTCGTTAGTTCCACTACTCGCCGCTAGATGGTATTATAATTATATGATACAAATATTTTACACCTCGACACATGTTACCGGGAATTTTGCAATAATGGACTATTTTGTAAAATTATACTTATTTCATGTATTCCTAAATATGTATATGTTGGCTAATTAACTATAAGAGTACTAATTTTTGAGGTAACTTTTTCAGGTGAACTTGAAAAAGCCCAAACGGCATTGTTGCTTGAAGAAGGTTCCATTACTTTAACAATATTTAATACTGTACGTCGTGGTATTGTTTACACCTATTTATATTGCATCAAGTAATGGTCACGACTGTAGTTCCCGGTAGGGTGAGCACACGTATGAGGATGTTATATGTAGCTAGGTACACTTAAAGTGACCAAAGGTAGGCGAAGGAAAATTCACTACGTAGAGGTATTTAGTAGTCGTAAGCGCTGCTGCTAAGCATAAGGTCTTGGATTCCAATCCCAAGTCGGGTAAACTGTTATTTGGGTTCCTTATGGCAAAAATCGGGATGGTACTATGAAATCTTTTAGCATCCCGGAGTCTAGATTTTTGCCATGTTGACGGCAATTGTTTCGCCCTCTATTACCTTGGACTCAAACATAACTGGCGATATGTGGGTGTACTTTACACCCTTTCGGGAATACAGGGGTCATGTTATATTATGTTGCTTGAAGAGAAAACATTTTTTTTTCCTTTTATAAAGTACCACAATTGGTGATACTTTATTTACATTACAATCTAGCCTATTAGCTAATAAGTAATTTAAATATAACTTAAACTGCTAAGTAACTACATAATTAAGAAATCGTCCAATAACGTCTTTATTATTCACTATTAGTTATGGGGAAGACACTTGTTTCACGTGTTCTTTATAAAATTCAGCACACTAAATTAGTGCGAAGACTAAAAAGGGTAAAACCTTTTGAGTTAGTTAGTGTAAGTGAACTCAAGAGAAACTATGAGTTCACGCTTGAAGTGGTGACATTCTTACCAGATCATCATAAGCTGCCTAGCTTTTTCCCAACTATGTTGAGGTCGGCTTCCAGTCTAACCGGACACAGCTGAATACCAGTATTTTACATGGAGCGACTGCCTGTCTGACCTCCACATTCTTACCAAATGCAGTTCATTATTCACCCTATATTAACAATATACAATATTATATTTAATAACAAAGACTCACATCACCAACAGTTGGTGTGCCTATAATAAAGTTGTTTGCAGCTATCAATTTAAATCATATCAATTAACATCAATATGTATCGAGTTAATCGAATGGTTAGTCAACATTACTTCATTGAAATCCATGACTCATTGTATTGGACATTCTCATTGAAGTCGATCTTATTATTAAACGAACAAAGAAGGTAACTATTTGATTAAAAACGAGCTTCTGCCCGCGACTCATTGGGACACAAAACCAAGTATTAGTAAGGTGGATTAATTATTTTACACGCTTTCAAGAAGACGCCAACACAATTGGTTGATATGCCGACGAGTCGTAGTTACTCA
This sequence comes from Apamea epomidion, assembly GCA_947507525.1. Lineage (NCBI taxonomy): Eukaryota > Metazoa > Arthropoda > Insecta > Lepidoptera > Noctuidae > Apamea > Apamea epomidion. The sequence goes on from OX382234.1 coordinate 8,147,357, forward strand.
GAGCTTCTCCTCCAAGTTTATTATGCGCACAGCCAAAGTGTGGAACTCTCTGCTGTGTGTTTGTGTAACACAGATATGTGTTATCCCAAATTTAACCCGTCTGCCTTCAAAGAAAGAGTGAAAAGACATCTTCTGGGCACACTCGTTCCATCATAGACCTAATCCATCGCTTTCCATCAGGCGTGATCGAGGTCAAGAGCAGGCCCGTTTAGCAATTTTTTTTTAAGTCGGCTATAACGTAGTCTGATTCGGTATTAACTATACTATAGAACTCTATGGCAGTCGGCCACAGTGTAGCTTTCTGCCAATGAAAGAATTTTCGAAATCGGATCACTTCCACAGATTGCCTCCTACATCCAAACTTACAAACTTGACATCTTTATAATATTTGTGACTGACTGATTCAAATGGTAACACCATTTGAATCGAATTACGATAGATAGCGGCCTAGAGTGGAGACCGCGTATCGACAAGCGTAGTGTGGGACGGCCCCCAGCTAGATGGACCGACGGCCTCAAGAAGGTGGCTGGGACCGAAAGGATGCGGAAGGCGGAGGACAGGGTGTTGTGGCGCAGCCTGGGAGAGACCTATGTCCAGCAGTGGACTGCGGTAGGCTGAGTTGATTGAGCATCATATTTATATTCCTTTGAAATTCAATTATGAAACACTCTTGAGTCATGAGTGTTTCCAGAAATGAAGCTTTATTTAGTGACTAGCTGCATCCCGCGGTTTCACCCGAATAAGTTTCGATCTCTTGGGAATATCGGGATAAAAAGTATTCTATAATTTAATCCTGGTTATAAACATCTGTGTGCCAAAATCCAAATCAGTTCAGTAGTTTTTGCGTGAAAGAGTAACAAACATCCATCCATCCATCCATACAAACTTTCGCATTTATAATATTAGTAGGATCAATAAAAAACCTTTACGTCTACATGGTCTTTACACTTAGGTACCTTTGTTTACCTACCGAGCCATCTCAATATTTGCCCAACACATAAGACGAAAAACAAAGCCGTTTATTAAATTAACACAAACGACTTCACTCGCAAAGCTTTTAATTATGAAACGTCGAAACATTTTACGGTACCGGCGTGTCAGCTCTTCTGGAGCGATCTAATTCAATTAATTTATTTTGGTCACCAATTACAGGAACAACGGTGAAGCGACCGAGCGCAGAAAATACGAACAAAATACGTCTATTTATTATTTGTGCATTGTCCCGGGAATGAACCTGGGCGGCGTCGCGCCACAATGGGGCCCTCCATTATCCGTAAAACAATAAGCTCTTTATTAAAAAGACATTCAATAATTTATTTTATTCATATTTTATTCGCACCGGACCGGCTCTAAACAAAAGTGCTGAATACATCGTTAGATATAGGTACGAGTAGGTGCACAATATCTGCTGAATTTGTCGTGTTTATTAATTTAACGGATGGCACAACGGTGATATTGATAGATTTGGCCTTTTGTTTTGTAAAATTTTCTGTTTGTTATCGGTTCACATTTTTTTAATTACCCACATTTGGTTGTTTGGGAGAAAGAGGGAGTATTACTTATACATAAGCGGCCATATAGCTACCGTTAGGTACAGTGAATGTCACCGGCTTGTAATGAAGAATAGAAATGGGCGGTGTACAGCCGCACAAACAGCTGAACTATTCAGGGAATGTTTGAACAATTCGGGTCGCGCGTCATCTGTCGAGGGTCGATTGAGACATTTTTGCGAAATAGCGACGTAATTATAGACTTCCGCATCCGCAGCGCGTGCGCAGACGTCGACGCTCACGCCCACCGCATTTTCGGATTTATGAAACTTAACACTTTTCGATGACAATACGCTTATAAAGTTGCCACAAGCTAATACTCTATTCAAGTTTTATTTCCATTGATACATTGTTGCACATTTTATTCCAACTTTTAAAAAACGACGGTTCACAGTACTTACGTAAGTATTGATTTCTCTAAATAAGTAGGAATAAACAATCTATTAAACAGTTTCAAGTTGTTATTTCATTCACATTATTAATTATGAGTAGGTATTTATTTGTGTAATCAGAATCACCCTGATGGGATGGTAATCAAAAAATGGTGGGCACGACCTTATTGAAAACTAACTGCTGTAATATATTTTACTAATATTGGATGAGTTCATAAAATACTCGAGTAGGTAGCTGGTAGTTACTTAAACTGATTTTTTTTTAAACATTTATATTTAACTAGCTTTTGATGACGACTAATAGAGAAGTATGGAAGAAAAAACATGTTGCGCCAACTACAAATAAATTGGAATAAAGGCAGGAGAGTGATGATGATTTAACTAGCTTTTCCCCCCGGCTTCGCCCGCGTGGATGCCGTAATACGTTGCTTTCATATAACTAACTCTATTGGTTTACGCGGCGCACGCCAGTAACGCTCCCAGTCAACGTGATTTTTTCCGACATCGTCAACAATCATCGTTATATTTTAGCCAATTTACAGAAAAACCTTAATGAATTATACATCTAAACCTTTCCCATGCAATACTCCGTCCATTGGTGAAAACCGTATAAAAATTCGTATGTACGTCAATCTTTATCGCGTTCAGACAGACAGACAGACGCGGCGGAGGGATTTTGTTTTATAATATGAAGTGATCTTATTCTAAACTTGAAGGCTTTCAGACGTGTTTTGTTTAGTCATAAATATGATCTTGGCAGAAGAGTTTCAGAAACAAGGGAACGTATAGAAATGTAAAAACTTTTTGGACGAATATCTGTGTCTATTGGTTGAAAGATGAAATGCCGCAATATTGTTTAAAATAAATATAATAAAAATAAAAAGCCTTATCTATATTTCTTACCAAAATAGTTACAAAACTACAGTTAAAGAAAAGTAAAACAAAACTAAAGTAACTATAGGTATCTAAGTTAACTAATTTCTTAAATTCTATAAAATTAAGCATATTTTGAACTTCTGCACCAGTAAGAACCCCTCATTTAATTGAAGGTGAAGGCCTCCTCTAGAGATTCCCATTTCTCCCTATCATTCGCTGTGTTCAGCCACTTTTACTATGTCGTCTGCCCCAGTATTGTTGACCAGCCCAAAATAAACACTGAAGATCATGATACAAGAAGAATATATACTTTAAAAAATGATGTAGGTATAGTTTATATCCTCCCCTTTCTTCCGCTGTCAAGAAATTTGGAACTAAACGACACTTATTCAGGGTTCACCGACAGGAATTCACATAATTAATTAAAGGTCCCGACACACACAACTGAGTGATTTATATTAGTCCTTCGGAATTCCAGTTTTTGCTCTGACACACGACATTCATTAACTACACACACGCTTTAAAAAAAAAACTGCCATGCGGGTGTCAATTTTACAAATACATTAACAGCGGCGCCTTGCTACACAATTTACGAGATCAACACTAATAAGGTTTTTTTTTTAAATTATGAAACTGTTTTTCGAGATATTTAGATATACCTAAATATCTCGAAAAACAATCAGAACAACTGCCCATAATCCATATAAGACCCTCAGATGATGATGATTTGGCTTCCAGTCTTATGGGATGCACCTCAGTACCAGTATTTTACATAGAGCGACTGCCTATCTGACATCTACAACCCAGTTACTGGGTAAAACGATACCCCTTGGTAAGACTGGTAGACTTTCGAGCTAAGACCCTACCTTAGTATTCATAGGTAATTTAGGTATATTACAGCTGTGTAAGAGCATATAATATGAACATTAGATTTGTCATTTACCTATGGTGCCACGGCTTAGCTGAGGCTTAGCTCGTTGTAGCACTAAATGCATAACTTCGAATTTCTTGGTATAGTTAGCCTGCGCAATAGTAATAACCATTTGAAAACGTCAAATAAAAAGATGCCTACATCTTTTTATTTCGCCCATAAACACTAACGACCACCTTGTAAGAGTAAAAGGGAAGCATCACCTCTGAACTTACGTATTTGTCTGTTCCTTTCTTCTAGTATGTTTTAACAGTGTACATAAACTGTTAAATAAGGGGTGAAATTGGCCTCTCCTTCATAAGCATGTTCGACTAGTGTAAGGAAAGAAGACTTTAGAAAGTAAAACATGGTGAATAACAAATGTCACAACTTTCTTTCAATTAAACTACATGAAAAGAAATACCGAGCGTCGGTTAGAGGTTACGGATCGTTCCGCCGTCGTTTGATCGGGTGGTTGCGACTCGCTGCTCGCCGACAAAGCTCACATTTGCATCCACTTTGTCATTCATGTCGTATCCTCCAACTCATTCCTATTCCGCTTATATCACCGCAGAATGTAGAGCCATGGTAATGAGATTCAGACGTTTCCGACTTTCTTTTAAAACTTAATGATGTATGCAAGTCGAGGGTAACATTTTACTACGAGTATGTATCTGGTACTCTACTACATGACTGATATTTTCCAAATTATATACCGAGTTCCAAGTCTCTCCGACTATGAAAGCGAAATTAGCATCAATAAACTGTAAACACAAAGGAGCTCGATTACTTTTCAACATCAAAAGAACAAAATAAAGCACAAACTAATAAAGTGACGCAATAGGAGATTGCTTTAATACTTAAAGTCCCCAAACGAGGGCTGATTGAAAAGCTCCCCTAAGCGCCGTCAAATGACAGAGCACAGTTTTCATTTTACTGAATAGATGCGCTAATTTGCATCATCTTTTTGAATTGCAAACAATATCTCGCCCCGTGACCTTTATTTTTTCATCAGAAGTAATGATGAGTAAAAGTAAGTATGACGTAACTTTCTTTAGTAGAAGTCTTTGATGGCCTTTATCAACATGCTTTCAAATTTTTAATTATGCTCGAAGTTCTTGTTGATTAGGTGCAAGTCAAAGTGAATTAAATACAGTACGGGGACTGAACCCCAACAGCAATTTGCTGTCATTATTTTATCACGTCACAAAAAGACGAGTCGTATTCGCGGCAGGCGCGTATTTACAAATTTTAAATCAGCTCGTCGGCGGCGTGTGTGCGAACTCGACGCCCCCCGACTTTATTGGCGTCGTCGGCACCTCGCCTCTTTATTAACTAGTGTTTGATCTTCGTGTGACGCTCGAGGAAATAGATAAATTGTTTGTTTTCCTCGCTGATGTCAATCGCGACAAAGGGTCGGATTTGGTGTTCCAAAAATGTCTTTTATTTGTACGTCTGCCGGAGTGTGTTCTAAATCATTATCTGAAGTTCAAATATTAATTTCTTCTGGCGCTCGACTTAGCGCTGTCATTTAAGCGGAACATTAAATGTAAACGAGTCAAGTGAAGGGTTGTTTTCATTTCCGTGATTAGTGCCGCCGCGTTGTGTGGAGATTTATCACCTCTCGGAACGCGGCGAGTGTCAAATGGCGCGGCGGATGGCGGATATGCCGCGTGTGACGAACCGCACCACTAAATTAAAACATTTTAACTTGACAGCTACCGTCATGGTTTTACTGAATACGTTTTAACGGAGATTTGCCCTTCGGCGAACAGTGTCGGACGAAATGTTGTTTGAATTTAAATTTATTTGAAAATAATGCGTAGATACGCAATGGGCGGTGTGTAGGCGTGCTGTTTGCCATTCATGGTGTTATAATTAGTGTATACTGCATATGTATGATCGATTATAATCAGTGTTTTTTGCTATCAATTATAATTTATGTTAATTATGTAGTAGGCAGATATTTAAAACCTTAATACTTCTTATAACTTATTCATTAGACTATTTAAGTTTCGCATTGGCTTCATATAAATAGTCGCGGAAACACCTTGAAACTATAATATGCATAATGTACCTAATTCAGATATTTAAAACTCGTAAATTATTGAATGCAATTGCAATACCAACTCCTATACTTCCCTGTTCCAACCGCGGCTGTATGTCACTGCAGTGGGAATGATCGCAGCTACCGTTTTATGATGCGCTCTGACAGCTCCAATAGTCGTGTCGCCTCTACAGAACAAAAAAACAAACGACACGCGTTGCCTTTGTTTCTGTCAGTGAAATTCGAAGTTGTGCCGTCTTTCTTTTGTTTTCAACGGTGAAAACCGTGTTTTCGAATGAAGGTACAAAATGAGATATAGTGTGTTTGCTAAATGCGTTCTCTTTTGTGTCTCGACGTTTCCTTTCACATATTGAAGTATGGCAGATTAATGTGAGTTCGAAGAAGTCGATATTACTTCTGAAGGGGGTCTAAACTAAACCATGTGATTTACAGCGACCGGACTGGGCTGTTAAAAAGTTGTAAACTGCCTGTGTTTCCGACGCTTTTTGCAACAATGTTTCAGTATTCTGACGACTTATATCTTAATGTTGTAAACTGTCTAAAACAATAACTTTCTTGACGTAAGTACATAGCCAATGTTTTTTTAATGTAGCATGAACGTATCTTTCTATAACTACACGATTTGATCAACGAAACTTTGTCTTGTCAGCGGTTGTAACTTGTGTTGTAAAGATAGTATCTCGCTACATGTACTGAGTAAAAAAGTATTAAGAGTAAAAACTTTATAAATTGAAACAGTTACATCGTAGGATATATACCTTAGATCGTGTTCTATTGTGTGATGTGCTTGTAATTCTTTAATTGATTCGAACATAAACTTATAGTATGTCGGTATAGGTATAATATCTAGGTATTAACTTATAGTATGTCGGTATAGGTATAATATCTAGGTATTAACTTAATAGGTATTTTGGAGAATTTTCATAGTGATCATAAGTATTTAAATAAAATACACATTTACAGTTATGCTAGAGAAATAAACTTTTGCAAAATTTTAGTACTTACGGGTGAGTAGGAATCGATTTTTTTTTACTGCAAATATATTTCAATTGAAATTAATATTTTAAAAGATTATCGTAATCCTGAAGACTGTGGCGGCATACACCTTCTCTGTCATAATAAGGTAATACGTGAGAAGACTTGTAGGTTTCCTAGTAATAGACCCTAATAATAGAAAAGAATTTTATTTGCAAAAAATAAAATTCTATTCTATTCTAGTTTACATTTCTCGTTGTATCTAGTTGATGGGTGGTCATCTCATTAGTTCATCTTTAGTTTAAGTTACTAACAATAGTGTTTTAAGTGCAAACTTATTACTAAGAACTTATGAATTTAATTAGCTGTCCGAAACAAAATGATTTTATTTATTTATTTTTATAATACCTACTTAGTAAATTATCACCACAAAAAGTATCCAATTAATTTATGGCGGAGTGTGGTGACACCATTTCTCGGAAGGTGTTACCATGTGTGGAGTCGTTTGACTTGCCGACAATGTCACTATTTATGAGTTGATATTAATCATAACTTGTTAATGAGCCCTGGTTTATTTCAAGGGCAAGATCCGGCCTGTGATTATGACTGGGAAGGATTGGAGTAAAATTTTGTTGAACACATACGTATTCAAGGTTAATTAGTCTTGTAAATCGACGAATTGAGTCCTCGAGAAGATAAAACTATTGATTCCGGATCTGGTAGGTATTGCCAATTTCTACAGAAAAGTATAAAAGACAGGGTTGTCAACTTAAAAAAGAGAATGGGAAGCTGAGAAGAAAGAGAAGCTAAGCGGGCGGGATTCGTGGCTAAAAAATAACAGCCGCATGGGTCGATCTTGCTGCGATCGGTTGGTGGATGGGTCCTTGGACCATCCATAACATATCAAGATCCTCCGTGTCTCGAACAGCAGACAGTCGTTACGGGTCAGAAGCCCAAAAGTCTGACCACCAGTCTTACTAAGGGATATCGTGTTACCCAGTAACAGGGTAGTGGAGATCCGATAGGCAGTTGCTCCATGTCAAATAGGTACTGTTATTCAGCTGCATCCGGTTAGACTGAAACCCGACCCCAAGATAATTGGGAAAAGGCTATGCAGATTTTTGAAGCTGTGCTTTTAATGTGAAACCACGTCAATATCGTGTCTTGTTAACGACAAGGAATCGAAATGTCAACACACGAATCGAATGACAATATGTATTTTAACAGTTCAAACCACGCCTTTGCATCACAGAGTATACGTTAATAGCAGAGGGGCAATTCTCGTAATTTTAAGAACGTTCACAGTCTGATCTCAGTCTCAATCTGTCAAAAAATACTTCTAATTTCCCTACATTTTGACAAGTTTTTGACATTTGTTTGTCGCTGAGATGAGACTGCGACTAGATTTTGAACGTTTTAAATTACGAGAATTGGCCTTCAGATGTCGTGATTGACTAAAAATGTTCGTCCAATTTCCATATTATCAGCATTGTCTAAACTCTTTGAAAGGCTTGTCCATGCTGAGATTTATGCAATTATTCGTCGTGTTCTAATAAAGGAGCAACATGGCTTCGTCAAAGATAGATCTTGCATAAGCAATCTCTTAATATTCACAACACAACTTTTTGAGAATATTGATAACAGACAACAAACAGACGCGGTGTACACTGATTTTCAAAAGGCATTCGATAAAGTGGATCATAGATTACTGCTCAATAAAATTGCGTACAATGGTATCAGAGGGGATCTCCTGCGTTGGTTTGTCTCCTATATAACCAATAGGACCCAAAAGGTTGTGATCAATGGTTTCGAGTCTAGCTACATTCAAGTTACATCAGGAGTCCCTCAAGGCTCAATTTTAGGACCATTATTATTTATACTGTTCATAAATGACATAAAAAATTGCTTTCAAAATTCAAAATTTCTCTTATACGCTGACGATTCAAAAGTTTTTAAACAAATTTCAAATGAACAAGACTGTGTTGAATTCCAACGTGATCTTGATCGTTTCACAGACTATTGCTCTTATAATAAACTCTACCTTAGCTTGCCTAAGTGTCATAGTATAACGTTCACTAAGAAGAAAAATATCATACATTTCAATTATCAACTTGCTAATAGTGTTATTAACAAAGTTAGCAATCTTCGTGATCTTGGTGTTCAGCTGGACTCGAAACTTCATCTTGATATTCATGTAGAAAGCATTGTCAATAAGGCATATCAGATGTTTGGCTTTGTAATGAGAGCATCTAGAGATTTCCATCGACCCTCCACCTTCTTGCACTTATATAAGTCAATAATTAGGCCACAATTAGAATACGCAATTTCGATCTGGAATCCTTACTATGCGAAATATATCGAAATTATAGAATTAGTCCAACGCAAGTACCTTCGTGCTATGCAATTTAGAAGTTTTCGTAAGAAAACATCATACCAATCGCTTATTAAAGAATACGACCTGCTTACATTACAGTCAAGATGCGTCCTCCTTGAGACATTGACGTTATTCAGTGTATGCCGAAACAAGTTTGATTGCCCTGATTTGGTGACTGGTATGTGTTACTTGGTTCCTCGAACAGTACATGGACGGGAGGTACGCACCAGGCGGCTGTTTGCTACCAGCTTTTGTAGATCCAATGCTGGTATGCGCTCACCGCTATACCGCTTAGTCGACACATACAATACGCGTTTTGGTGCGATAGACATATTATTCCTAAGCAGATATAAATTTAGAAACGATATAATTAAAATTCTAAAGGATCGGCAGTAGGCTCCATAGGTTTCACGCAATATACGTATCATTATTGATAGGCTAGGGAGCTGCATGATAAATCACGCATGATATATATATTTATATAATATTGTTTATATTTTTTCTTTTAACTTCTATTTCATTCCCTGCTACAGTTAAAGTCTGCTAACAGTTTGTTTTTTATTATATAATATAATAATTTGTGGAAAATGTTGTGGGTAGTATATTTGTTAAGTTTAATTTTAAGACAACACTGTTTATACTTAATATACTACTGTTTGTTTCCCAAATGTAATAAATAAATAAATAAATGAATTGACGTGGTTACGAAGCAAGGAATTGTTAAGTGGTCATAGTGAAATACATATTGACCGCGCAGGCATTGCACTTTTCTATGGAACAGCAGATTTTTTTTTTTATAACCGACATAAAATTTCTACGCTGGGATCTAAAACCATGTGTTGAATTCATGGTTTCAGTTGGTGCGTCGATGACCCTGCCACCCTGTGTATTGTGTCTTTTTAACCCCCGACGCAAAAACGACGGGTGTTATAAGTTTGACGTGTCTCTCTCTCTTTGTGTGTGTGTGTGTGTGTCTGTCTGTGGCATCGTAGCTCCCGAACGGATGAATCGATTTTAATTTTGTTTTTTTTGTTTGAAAGGTGAATTTTGGTCTGTGCTAAATGAATGTATTTTCTTTCTTTATTCTGTATAGTTTATTCGGTTGACAGACACTGATCAAGCGACAATAGTAGTTTTATTGTTATTACGCCCAGGCGTAATGTGTTGGGACACTAAACGCCTCCAGAGGCGTTTAGTGTCCCAACACATTATGCACTTGGTACTTTTCATTAAATTCTATTTTCATCATCGTCAACCTATACCTAATGTTCCCACTGCTGGGACACAGGCCTCCTCTCGGTGAGAGCAACTGGGCCGTAATCTATCTATCCACTCAGGCCACAGGTTGGTAGATGTCACATGTCTTCGAATTTTTGATTCTAGGACTTGCCGGTTTCCTCACGATGTTTTCCTTCACCGTTTTGAGAGCAGTGCTGATGAATTAATACATAAAGTAAAGCGCCTGCCTGGGTTAGAACCCACGCCCTACAATAGAAGGCCAATTCTCGTAATTTAAACCGTTCAAAATCTATTCGCAGTCTCATCTCGGCGACAAACAAATGTCAAAAACTTGTCAAAATGTAGGGAAATTAGACGTATTTTTTGACAGATTGAGACTGAAATCGGACTGTGAATGTTCTTAAAATTACGAGAATTGCCCCTCTGATCTCAGTCTCAATCTGACAAAAAATACTTCTAGTTTCCCTACACTTTGACAAGTTTTTGACATTTGTTTGTCGCCGAGATGAGACTGCGACTTGATTTTGAACGTTTTAAATTACGAGAATTAGCCTTCAGACTGTAAACGTTCTTAAAATTACGAGAATTGCCCCTCTGGTAACTCTGAGCCGATGCCATTGAGCATTGAGGTAACAGTTAATTGAGCAGTGGTAGCACTGCTCAATTAACTGTTACCTACTGTGAAACTAGAAAATAATGTGCCTTTTAAGTGTCTAAAAGACAAAAAAAACCTTACCCACAGACAACAGCCAGGTGTCAACTAACTCACAGCTATGCATCGATACCCCTTGGTAAGACTGGGTAAGACTGGGTAAGACTGTCAAAGATCCACGAATGACAGCAGGGACCAACGCGAACGGCCTAACGTGCTTACCGAGACACGGAGGGGTCCTGGTATGAAGATGGTCACCCATCCAAGGACCAAACGCGGCAAGCGTAGCTGAACCTGATCGATCGAGCTGTGGGGCTGTTATTACTTAGCCACGAGCCCCTCGTGCCATTTTATGGCTAGAAGAAAAAAAACCTTGGCCACATAAAAGAGCCAGGTGTCAACTAACTCCAAACAGCTAAGTATACATTGAAATATAAAACGCAAATATTCCAAACATACGGGACATTCGAAGCAGGTGGCACAAAAGCGCTTCTATTTAACGACGCGTTTAATGCTTTTCCTTTGAAGTACACTATCTCCATCGATCGAGTTAAAGGCGGTTTGCACGTCAACAACCAGCCATTTGTTTTGACAGTGATTAAGGACTTTGTCAGTGGACTTTTAAATGAACTATGATTTGCTGACGTGATTCGTTTATGTTTCGTTTGGAATTCATGAAAGAACTGTGATAGGTATTGCTTTATATTCTTATTGTTTGCAGGTTTTGTGTAAGCAGACAGGGGACCTAAAAACTCCACTAAGTACTTCGGTTTTATAAAATCTCAGTCAAATTCTTCTCTTATTCTCTCATACTATTGTCTAAATTTCTTATTCATTTCTCCTTTCGCTGGTCTGCTCGAAGAATTTTCTTAAGAAATAGGTAGCACCTTTGTACCGACAGACGCCAACACATCAATCTACTACAATCTGTCAAATTTCTTTAATAGATTTTCGACTTTATCGCTAAAGCATTAGGTTCAGTTGATTCGGAAAATTTTACAGTTTCGGGTAGCTTGATGGGCTGGCTTCTGTACTCAGTACTTGTATGTCGTATCTGTATCCATTTTACTGTTTACATAAATAATAAAATAAATAAATGAGTTTTGGTTTTTCGAACTTTTCAGATTCGGTATGAAATTAGAAAGAATGAGCCTGAAAAATCTGTCATGATCAATTTCAGGTAAGTACTTATCCAGTTTTCGAGTTATTGTTAGTCTGTGCGATCAAATATGTACGCGCCTTTAGCGCAACATTCAGCATCTCCTAACTAACTTACAGCTTCTCGCTACATTAACCTGAGCTCAAAGGATTCTCAGCATCCAACGTTAAAGGTAAGCACTCGGAAAGTTACTGCAAAAGATAACTAAACTAGCGCACAACACCTGCCTGGAGGAAACATAAATCATTACGAACAACTGTGCTTATACACTTCTGAAGAGTTAAAATGAAATAGGCAATCTTTAACTAGCACTCGACAATTACTAACATTTGAATATTTCGCAGTTATTTCGTAGTTAAAAACTTTTTAGGGTCCCGTACCCAAAGGGTGAAAACGGGCTAGTACTAAGACGCCGCTGTCAGTCCTTCCGTCCGCCCGTCTGTCTGTCTATCACAGGGCCGTACTAGGTAGACACTTAAAATTTTCACAGAGTGTGTACTATACTATGGCCGCTATAAAAACAAATAAAAATAAAATAAAGTTAAAAATTAAAGAGGTTTTTACTAAAGTATTTCCAAAAAATGTAGTGTTCTAAATTGTAAGGTGGTACGGAACCCTTCGTGTGCGAATTCGACACGCACTTGACCGCTCTTTTTTCATGAGTAGAGTAAAATAAAATGGCTTTTACTACTTACAGTTGGTTTGCCAGTCTATTCCAAAATGTTATTAGACCAAACAACGTGCCTGGTTTTTTTATTATACCTAAGTTATTATTCCGTTAGGCTAGTACTCATGGATGAAATGAGAAAATTATACGACGATGTTTCTACACACATTAACTGCCCTGTACTGTATAATTATAGATTAATATTTAGGAACATTTGCCTACAAATTGGTGTATTCACATAACTTTAACGGATGTCGAAAATTGAATAATTTTTGGTAATGAAATGAAGGTTTTACTAAGTTTTTTACTTTACTACCTATACTTTTTGTCAACGTTCTCGTCCAATCTCAAAGTCAAAGTCAAATAATTTATTTCAAAACTGCACTTTTTAACGTCGACATTTGTCTCAACCTCTTGAAGGTCTTCACCCAAACAGAAAAACAAATCTCACATGCTTAAATGTAGGTACGTAACCTACGTAAAATCATTATTTGTTTCGTGCGGGAATCGAACCCGTGTGGTCTAACGTTCGGCACTAAGCGGATCAAGCCGCCTATACAAAATTATTTATAAGAAACTCGATAATACCATGACCACTGACCAGAAGGCCAATAGTAATTTAAAACATTCAAAATCTAGTCGCAGTCTCATCTCGGCGACAAACAAAAGTCAAAACATGTCAAAATGTAAGGAAATTAGAGGTATTTTTGACAGATTGAGACTGAGATCAGACTGTGAACGTTCTTAAAATTATGATAATTGCCCCTTAGGTTTTCTCAAAGATGTAAAATCACAGTTATTAACGTAAATAAAACTTATTCTTTATTAGACACTAGCTTCTGTCCGCGACTTCGTCCGTAACATAAGTAAAACATAGCACTCGGCAATAGCGTAGCTCTCTATCAGTGACTAATTTTGTATTTCTGTTTAATAAAATAATTACTTAAACAATAATTACAAGGGTCGGCAATGATCAAGTCTTTGTAACCCCATGATATTAATGCGACCTAAGTTTACATTGTGGAATGAAAATAAATATTGAGTATTGAGTACCTATTGTAGAGATTTATCATTATCATCATTTCAGCTGAAAGACGTCCACTGCTGCAGAAGGCCTCCCCCAAGCACCGGCACTTCAACCGGTACTGTGCTTCCTGCATCCAGCGGATTCCTGCGGCCTTCACAGGTCATCGGTCCACCTTGTTGAGGCCTTCCAACGCTACGTCTTACTTGCCTTCCAGAGATTACCTTTTATAAATAAACAATTTTACCTCATTATAATGTTAAGAGCAAATTTCACCAAATTTTTATACATAAAATAAGTTAAAAGTCTGGTGAAATTCAAAATTTAAAATTCGATTCTAAATTTATTCTCAGTATATGTACTGAGAATAAATTTTGAACTTTTGACAGTTTTTCCATACAAAAACTGTCAAACGTCAATTTAATTCATAACGGACTTTGGTAAAATCAGCCCTAAGTAGTTTAGACTACTCCAATTCAAAATAAACAATTGCATCAGAATTAATTAACCCAATTCTATAAGTATTCTATGCAAGTACACACATCAACACCGTCTAGGGATATTTTGTATAAAGTTCTTTAACTCAAAAAATACTGGCCAGTTTTAAATTCTTTTGAAGAAAGCTTATTTTGTAAACCTTTTTGAACGATTCTAAATTTGAATTTGAAAAAATAAATTAAAAACAAAAGATTTACGCGGCATAATGGTAGCGAATTCCGAAGGCTTCATTTACCTACAGTAGTTTTTGGCTATTTTTTTGTGTCAAATTTAAGTTTTATAACAAGTTATCGGTTAATTTCGAATTAATGTTATTGTGTGCATCATGCAGCGGCGCCATTTAACGAGAGAGGAAATGTTAAGGGCAGTAGGCATGCTCTAAGCTGGGGCTACTCAACGGAGTATTGCTGAGGAGATTGGAACAAGACAAATTGTGATATCAAGGTTATGGTCACGTTATCGTGCTACTGGTGATGTGGCTGAAAGACACCCAGGCGGGAAGCGCATAACCACTCAACGAATAGACCGATTTTTGCAAGTTGCCGCGAGAAGACAACCAAATGTTACGGCCTTGCAGTTGGTTTTGAGGCTCCAGTCAGAGCACCAGTTGCTTGTGAATGATCAAACTGTAAGGAGAAGACTCCATGAAGCTAACCTTCATGCGCGCAGACCGCTTCGTACTCCAGCACTACGCCGAGGAAATCGTGGACGACGACTAGAGTGGGCTCGTGAACATTTGCTCTGGGAAGATAACCAGTGGTCTGTAGTGCTGTTTACCGATGAGTCCCGGTTCGGTTTCCATCCCGATACACGTAGAGTACGTCTTTGGCGAGTTCCTAATCGTAAGAGCCGTCTGCAACATCCTCAGGAAGTCAATTCATACCACGGCGGGACAATTATGGTTTGGGCGGGAATTCGTGTTGGTGGAAGAACAGACCTCGTTTGGATCAGAAACACCATGACGGCTGAAAAATACCGTAACGAGGTGCTAGTACCAATAATCTACCCCCATCGACTACAAATGGGCCAAGAATTCACGCTCATGCACGATAACGCCCATCCGCACACAGCGAGAGTGGTGACGAGCTGGTTGCAGAAGCACGACGTATTGGTCTTAGGCTGGCCCGCTCAATCGCCTGACCTAAAACCCCATAGAACACGCGTGGGACATGCTCCAAAGAAAGGCTTTGAGTAATTTCCCTGCAAACATTGCGACGGAAGAGCAATTTTTTTTGCATCTTAACCGGACCTGGGACAATATACCGCAGCAAGACTTGGATAACTTAATCCAAAGCATGAAAAACCGTTGCAGGACCGTTATTAACGTCATGGGGTGTTTTACTGACTACTGATTTTTCACATAACTGTTAAAAACAGATTAATTTTTCCTTATTTTTCACTTTTTCTTGAGAAACATATTCATTGTTAGTTTTACCATTATTTCACGTTTTTTCTTTATTTGAATAAAAATTTGATTACGCAAAAAAAATAGTTTTCTTTTATTCTGGAGTGTAGTCTGATAAATGGGCCTTATAAAAATATATGCATGCTGTATGTTATTTTTAATAAATTTTGAGTAAATTGAGTAAATCCAAAATATCGCTAGACAGTGTTGATGTGTGTATTAAGCCTCGCACCGTCTTCAAGCTGAGCACAACTATAAGTACGAGTAGGTAAGTACCACATCATACAACATCTCCACAAAATATAACAATAATGTTGTGACCATTTCGCAGACAGGGGAGACACGGCTAGAATATAAAACAGTTAACATAACCTCCCTCATCTTATGCTCAATCAGTTCCCGAATAATTCGGTTAGGGACGATAAATCTCTGTTTAGGGATAGGGAATTAGATTACGTAAAGCTGAATGGGATAACGTCCTGCATTATGTGATTATAGAGGTCACTCGCGATTGATTAATTTTATGATCTAACGAACGTTAAATGTGGTACCAGTGATATCAGATTAAATGTTAGTTAGATTTAGATACCACCCGCTTGTGCTTAATTTGGTTATGGTGTTTATGCTTTCTAATATCTATTGTTACTTGTGTGCATTTGTCTTTGCACGCTGATAATGACATTTTATAATTTGTCATTGAAGAGCGGAGCCTCCTAGCACAGGTAGTATCCTCCTTTTACTTAAAAGGAGGTCCCTGTGTAGGTAAGATTTACTGTAAAAGTTGTACAAGTTTCTGCAATAAACCTTTTTGTTTTTAATTATTATTTATTTATTTTGATACGAAAAAAAGATGTTGATATTTTCGTGTCCATCTCAAAGACAAATCATTTATTTCAAATGAGCACTTAAAAGTAAAAATTAATATAAAAATAGACTTGATTCTAATCGCCCCCTTCCAAAGGGTAATTTCGTATGGAGAAGATTGGGCCAGAAACTCCACCATTACTCTTTTAAAATGTTTTACAATATTTTATATACGTTAATTTTATAATTATATGTGAGGATATAAGAATAAAATTATATCTTAAGTTTGATGATGGACAGAAGGAGAAGAAGCAAAAGATGTTAATAAACCTTCCCACAGTACCCCCAAGCACAGTGCAGTTTTATCATGATTTGGTCCGTCATTGTCAGATGTGGTTACTATACAGGCTGATTTTTTAAAGACCAGCCAAATTTAAGGATGTGGTACAGACCATCAAACTGAACAACTTTCTCCATGGGACCAACATCGTAATCGCGAATAAAAATTCAGCCGTCCCATACATTTAGGTCGAGTAGGTATTGAAGTTTTCTATGGGACAGTTGATAAAATTTTTGCGATTACGCTATTTGTCCAATGGAGAAAGTTGTTCAGTTTGATGGTCTGTACCACATCCTTAAATTTGGCTGGTCTTTAAAAAATCAGCCTGTATAGTTGCCATAATATTTTCCAACTTAGCGTTCCTAAATTTACCAAACCTCGGCCTAGATATACGTATTCGTTACTAAAGAGATACTTCACTGACATTTAAGTCACATCTGATTAATAATACTTACAAATACTTACTTTGAGCACCAATTTGAATTGTTTCTACTCTGTGTCACCTCACCGGACCGTCAATGTTCCAAAGGAGTTTGCAAAACTCAGGATCAATAACGCTAGGCATTGGAAAAAAGTATCGAAGTTTCATACATAATTAAATTATGACTAGTAGATTAAGATTCACACAGGCAAGCTTCTGATTCCTGGAGCTCCCTACAATATTAGATTGACACATCATTGTGTTAGACTGCGGAGTGGTCGGACCACCGAGTGTCGTGTCATTAATAAAGCGTAGATTGAGCTAGGCGGTCGTGTAATGTAGCCGGGTGTTGCAGATGAGCTCGGTTTTTACGGCACGAGCGGCCACCCGCAGAGGCGACACTTAATGCTGTAGCAAGCTGAGCTTACGCTACGCCACGCGTAGCAAGGTCTGGCGTAGCAGGACTTGTTCGTAGCACTTTGACGTGGTTACGAGTGCTGCGATTTTAATGACGAGTTTTAATTTTTTATGAATTTATTGGTGTTTGGTTTGTTCTATAGAATTGTTCTACGTAGTGCTTAGTATCATACCTTCGTATGTTTAAACAGCGTGTGTAAATTACTTCAATTCGGTGTTTTTTGGGGCACTGGGCCCGCGTGGTCGATTACAGCCTACTCCCTCTCATAGAGAGGAGGCTTTGTGTCCGAGCAGTTTGAAGATTATGGCTGATTATGCTTATGCAGTGTTTGGTGAAGTCATAGTAGGTACCACTGTATGAAAAATATTTCTATCAAGTTACTTGGAGTCGATGGCGATGGCGGAGCGTGTACTGAATGTGTTTTTATCTTTACTATGCTCCCCTCGTCATTTGTGGTTTCAATTCACTTTTTACGATGAACGTCGCCCTCTTTGGGTCCCAAATTACTCCTAACCAAAAATGTCGTAATAACCACCATTTGTCAATCTAAAAGTATACTTATTCGGTTGGATTAAAGCTCACTTCCGATTCATTTCGAATGCACTTAAGGATAATGCAATTTGTTGAAGTACTTGTGCCAAAATTCATTTGTGTGCGAGTAGATTAAAACAGTAGGTGTATCAGTGGAGGGATCAGACTGCTAACTGTTTGTTTAGGATTCTATTTAATTTGTGATTCTCTAGTTTGTTTATAGTTTTTGTGTTTTGATTTGTGTAGGTATAGTCTGTCGGAACTTCTACACTAATTGATAGCTGTGTTTTGTAATTGATGATTCACTTGATATGTTGTACGGTGTTCTGTGGGGTAATTGCGTAACACACTAACTTACAGTAGGAATGGCTTCCATTTTGACAGTTCAACAACATTGAGCAGACGAATTTTTTGAACATACATATGAAGCAATGGATTAGCATAATCCTTCCAAATGATTCCGATTCTATTTACCCACCAATTTGATACCATGACAATCAGTTACCATTTTTTGCGTCGTTGTTTAATTTCAATTTAATGTAACCCACACTGAAGTAAAAACCAAACAATGCAGAAAAATTATCATTGTTTGTCATCGTAGAACAGAACACGGTAAGTACCTAACCTTGCATAAGCATATTCAGCCTATAGTGTTCCCACTGCTGGGACACTGGCCTCCTCTCTTCGAGAAGAGTGTAGAGTAGGCTGTAATCTACCACGCGGGCTCAGTGCACGTAGATGTCGAATGTCTTCGAATTTTTGGTTCTGAACACAGTATAAGCTTTTTGTTCATTTTTCAACCCATACATAGAGCGGGGTCTGTGAAAGTTAAGTTGCTGTGTATGACTGCTTTATTAATGATAGGGGGTTAAAACTATATTAAGCATCAAAAGAGTGGTGCTAGCACTGCTTGTTGTTGTTCACCAACGTATCACAGACAACGATCGCTAGATGGCACCACCGGTCTCTTAGGACGACCTTCGTGTTTTTCAGGAAATATAGGTGCTTACTTACGATTTACATAATTATCTCGTTCCACAGTACCAAAAAAGGTATCAAAATAAAAATGCAGACATCCACTCGGAAAAATATATTCAATTTTTATAAAATCAATATCAGGCATTTTTTTTAATTCGCACAATTTTGTACAATATACATTTTACAATTACAGTTTTCAAGCTAACAATTATCACCAAATAGTTATCAATTCGACAAGGACGCAAAAGCCACTGATATGGAACATATATTGTAGAAAGAAACTGTTTATTTTAAGTTATCTCAGACTACTATTGTATATTACAACATAATTATAACCATTTATAACTTGAAGTTGTTTTTAATTTACTTTTCTTATGAGCAACAAGAATCAATACCTAATACAAACCGAATTGCCAAACCAACAGACATGCATAGAAAACCATGGGATTATAAATGACATCCCCGTAATTGAAGTAGTTTTATTTTACAGATTCGCAAATAAGTTTACCTGTGTTTTAATTATTGCATTACTTAAGTCGTTAGTAATACACATATGAGTTTGGATAAAACATGTTGGTCTAGTTATCAAGATAGTTGCTTCTCAAACACATTGGCACACTGTCTTCAACTTCAAGTAGTGATCATGTGATGCGATTTCGAATCCCGTGCTTTTCAGATAAGACAAAAGTAACATATATCAAAGCACTATTTTAACATTTAATTTTCTTGATTATGCATGACAATAATAATAAAGAAATAGTGAACAGAGAGTTACAATTTGCTTTTGGACAATTCCGTAGGTACCTACCTAGGTATCGATTCAAATAACATCACAACAGTTCATATAGATTTATCACAAATGTAGACCATGATTGGTCGAAGTGGTTGTTTATAAGAAAAGTGAATAGGTACATATTTGCTTAATTCTGTACAATAAATAAAAGATTTCTTTTGAAACATGCTGAGGTATTGTTTCAATAAATTAAATCTGCAATTTTGGACTAAAGAGTGATTCTACTTACACTAATTTAACATATAATATCTAGCTATAATATGAGATAATTCATTTTTAATAGTATCTATACTGTACAACACTTTAAGTCTCACAACAAATACATACACGTCGGGTCGCGTCGAGCGGCGCATTGTCTCTAGTTACACGTGTGGGTCCTATGTTACAGTGTAGTGATATGTGGTATGTACAGCGGTGCGCGCGGCGGTATCACAGGAGCGGCGGGGCGTGGTGCGCGGGCGCCGCGCGCCCCCGTCACACCATCGAGCTCGGCTTCACGTCCAGCGCGTGCTCGGGCGAGCGCCCCCCCGCACCGCCCTCGCCCTGGCTGTTCTCCTCCGAGTCTGAGCATGAGTCTGAGCTACCCTTCTTGCCTCCATTGTGTGTCTTCACGTGCTTGGCCAGATGGTCAGACCTCATGAACCTTTTATTGCACACTGGACATGCGAATCTTTTTTCCCCCGTATGTGTCCGTAGGTGTCGCTGCAGCTCATCTGAGCGCGTGAACCGCTTCCCGCAGAACAGCCAGTTGCACACGAACGGTCTCTCGCCAGTGTGCCAGCGGAGGTGAGCTTTCAGGTGGGATGTCTTGCCGTACACTTTACCGCAACCGGGTATGTGACAACTGTGTATGTTTTTCTTTCGTAAATGTGCCCCCGCTGGACCGAGTCTCTCTGCTTCTTGACAGTTGGGACAGTCGCAGGTAGCTCGGCCCGCGTATCTACGTTGTGACCTCGGTGATGGTGCTTGTGCGGGCGGCGCTGGGGAGCCGGGCGCGTGCAGCCCGAATGATCCTTGTGTGGGGAGCACTGACTTGTAGGCGTCTTGTAACAGATGGGGCGCTGGTGGTAATAAATGCGCGCCACCAGATAACGAATGTGTCAGTTGGGAGTAGTCCTGGCCGGCGTAATTTGCCATCTGACCGCCGACGTCAAGCCAGCCGCTGTGTACATCCCACCAAGTGCTGCCGACAGCGCTCACGCCACTCATTTCGGCTGCTTTAAGAGCACCAGTCCCGCCGCCACCGCCAACATTGAAGGGCCACGACTCATAGGGGTGACGGGAGTACATGGAGCCGAGACTTGCACTGGATTCACTTTTGCCGAGAAGTTGGTCTCCCGAAGACGGGAAGTAGAGATCATTGCCGTATGAGGGCGCGGCTGCGCACGAGGTGGGTCCGCGGCCGTACGGGGAGCAGGCGGGCGGCTGCGAGCGCGGCGCTGCGCCGGCGCCGGGCGGCGAGTGCGCGCCCGGGCTCTTCTTCCACGGGTGGAAGCCCTTGCCCACGGCCGCGTCCGCCAGCGGAGGGGGAGATTTACTGGACAGTTTGTTGCACTGGGCCGCCAGCATCGCCAGAGGCGTACCGCGTAAGCTCGGATGTTCCTGGAACGACAGAAAATGAATAGTTAATTATTTTGAACAAAAAAGGCAATACTTTATTCGGGTTTAATTATCGACCTGTGTTTTAAACCGTGGGAATCGGTCGAAGTGTCAAATGAGATTTATAGCCTAATTTATATGTGAACTAATGCTGCGGTGTTCCGCTCGTGCCCCGAGGCTTCAGAAATAATATAAATAAATTATGAGAAACTTATAGGTAGTGTATTTACAATTAGGCGGCGCGGTGACAGCTCCCTGCTGCTACCGGCCGCGGGACGACGTTATTAATAAGAGCTGCCCACTCTACACGACTGGCTCTCGTAAAGATCAGCTCTCAATTTTATTGATGTGGAGCAATATATTTTCTTTATCATTACTAATAACGTTCGGAATTCGTTGATGAAACATGAGTGCATTGGACCCGCAATTATTTAAGAGCACTCAAGATTTTATTATTATTGAAAATCAAAATGGTGTCTGTAATATTATCAAACGGGTATCGTATAATAATCCGTTCGTTGATGTTCTTTTTGCTAAATAAAGGTGAGAGTCATAAGAGCATCCGGCCGGATATTTCACCCCAATGCGAGACACAATGGTTTGATAAAAAAAGTTCCATTGTATGCAATAATATAATCCGGGGATCACGACACGGGTCCGAGACGCGGGGGGTGAGGAGCGAGGGGATGCGCGGCCACGCCCCTTATATTGTGATTGGCGCAGCTGTTGCGTCGCAATGTGCGCCAACCCTTAACGTTGATGTTGATACCCTTCAGTTGAAACGGTTCAAGTTCATTCAGCTCACAAATTTTAAGACAGTGAAATAAAAGAATGGAAATATGTGGACGCCTCTCACGCTGTCGTAATTGCTTTTGTTCACACGTACAATTTAAGTAAATCTACAGTAGGTACATTATTTTCATGTCTTTAACATAGCAATGTTATGTCATTTTGCATACCTTAAAGAATGACTGATTTTGATGTTCAAAAATGTGTGTAATTAAGTATTAAGTATAGATTCAAAATAGGCACAAAGTTCACATACAACGGCGCTACAATGTCAAGATCTGAAGGCTAATTCCGGTAAATAAAAACGTTCAAAATCTAGTCGCAATCTCATCTCAGCGATAATCAATGTCAAAAACTTGTCAAAAATCTAGGGGAAACTAGAGATATTTTTAACAGATTGAGTCTGAGATCAGACTGTGAACGTTCTTAAAATTACGAGAATTGCCCCTGTGTATTCGTTACTATCCCAATCACAGACATGAATGTAGATAGAGAAAGATAGCAACAATTACAACACACAATGTATTATTAATACCTACCGGCTGATGTGGGCCAGCGGCATTCTAGTAAATAGAAATAATGGGCCCGGCCCATGCGCTATCAAACGTCAACATCTACGGAGCTCACTTGTAAATATGGCTGCGCTCTCAATTAACTCCACGACAATTACAATTACCATAAAAAAATAATAAAACTCCGCCAAATTGCGGCGGCGGGCACTTACGTCGTATGAACCCGCCACATTACCTCCACGAATATTATTTGCTCTCAATTATAGAATTATGTTTGTTGTCTTGATGTGATACGACTTCACGTCCTTCGTTCGACCTACGTGTATAAAACACGTGTAGCGATCGAATTGATTCGACGATTCGATTTCGTAAATGGCGCTATATCAAAAATGAGTTATAAAATTGACACCGTTTCCGACGTTATTTCGAAACAATTTAAACATAATGGGTATTAGGCGACGAGTGGTAGAATCAATGCGAGACGCCGCGAAGGCGACGGCCGGCGCTGAAGTCATAATTACCCTAGGCATTATGCTCCATTTGGGCGCAGGCCGAAACAGAGTGATATCGGGTAATTGGTCGTCAACTCGGCCGCTCGGCTCTCGGCTCTCGGCCACGAGATTGGATCAAAGCGTAGATGACGCCTCTGAGCCGACACAGCGGCGCCACACCCGCATTATACAATGTTGATGGCCTTTTCCTTGTCAAAAATGACGAAGATCTTTTGTCATAAAAAATATGAGATGAAATAAAACGAGATTACCTAATGTGAGCACAAAATTGTAGTATCACTGGAGTCAGGTAGTCGCAGCTGACAACGCTCACGGAATCTTGTTTTGTTTTTACTGAAGATAGGTAATTATGGGGAAAGGGTTTGTAGCCGACTTGAAAGTCTGCTAAAACCCTTTGCACACCCAGCTTGATCTTCGGAAAAACCGTATGTTGATAAATAAAATTTGACTTAGCGTTAGCGAGGCGTGTTTGCAGCCTCTACGCAGCGCCTACGCTACGCGTTCCGGCGGAGCGTTTCGTTACGCGGCCCTACGCTGCAGGTAGCCGCGTAGGCGTAGCGTAGGTGACAGATAAACGCCCTACGAGAAGACTGTATAACATCTAGATGTAAAGTCCGAATTTTTATAATTTCAAAATGTTTGCATTATGTGCAGTTTTTTTTACTACTATTGTGAAATATTCAGGGTACTTTGAATATTCAAGATCCATAATATAATTTTGAATTATGCCTGTCTTAAGCAACAGTATGAATTTTTAATACCTATGTAATAATTTTTTCTCAATAATTGCCCATTCTTAAAGTCAAACTCAAACCATAAAGGTCGTTAGACCTATGATGCGTGATAGCACATAATCTAGTAACTATACCAGCGTATATAAAACATAGAGCTGCTGAAGCAAAGAATTGCTGTTATTAAGTAGATTCTCTACGAGATCATTTGAAAGGAGGCCGGATGTATCAATGACTAAGCGTATCGGATTACTTAATAATGCAGCGAGGTTTATTAGGTCAATCCGACACACTGAGGTCACGCTCTCCGATATTATACCAATAAAAATATTTGTTTTAATTTACCCACTTTTTGCACTTAACAAATAATTACATTCTACCGAGCTAACTGTAGTGGAAAAATAACATGTCTTGCTTGAAAATATAAGAGTAAAATAATTAAATTAATGTGTGAAGCAATAAATCGTGGTAACTGAAGGCGAACGTATCTCACGGAGCGGGAGATGGCGGCACCGGCTTCGCGCAGATTGGATAATTTAAAATTATCTACCAAAATTATGATGAACCGAAATGAATATTCAAGCGAAACGCTTAGCTCTCGACGTGTTATTAAGATGATCGTGAAGTCGTTACTGACAAAATTGTATTTTATAAAATTCATAACTATACTTATGAGCTAATATTTTTCGACAACACGTTATTGAAAATAATGAGTCTAATCTTTATTCGGCGGACGATCATTCCGTTCATGATAATAATATTGATTGGTTATTTAAATACGTTGATATTATAACTTGTAAGTTGATAGAATATGAAATGGGCACACATCACGCAAAAATTTTAATAAGGCAAGTCAAAGTAATAGATTCACCGCCAATAGAAAAGCAGTGTTAACATGAATATTGATGATTATAATGTCTAATATTAGTTTTAAGACAAAATACTAAATATTTAATCCTAGTATATAGTAGACGTATAGTATGAATCCAATTCCATTAACGGTTTTTCGATGCATATTATTGTATCTTATTACAACATCAAAGTTTAAAGCGACCCACTTCTGTGGCAATTGATGTGATTTCGGTCGATAAGCCGAGACCAAATTGCCAATGGGTAATTGCACAATTAGGGAATTATCGAGTTAATTCCGGGTGAAACCGTACGCCGTTGCCGGCCGCGTCGCTGCGACCCCACTGCTCCCCTTCAATTCTAATGCAAACTGCAACCAACTAATTTGGGATCTACAATTTATGACATATTGTTGGCTTTAATGTCGCAACAGAATTGACTCAAATCTATTTGATGCAAATGTATTCGCTCGTCTATACTTACTTACTAAGCACATTGTGACATCGTTTTGTGGCCTAACATAAGCTAAGTATGCTTTGTAATTTCCGCGTTTTGAAATTCTGATAACTACGCAACGTAGAGTAGCCTACTGCAAAATAAAAGTGGAATGAAAGTTGTTATACAAAAGTGTTGAACATTGTCTTTGAAAGCTTGTTAGGAATGAGTAATCGCCAGTCATTCATCGACTCGATCCAATTAATGAAGCGAGGATATGACATCAAATTACAAAATAATTTGCCCGCGTCGACTAGTCTCGGGGCTAATTATGCTACTAACGTTTGCAGCCGTTAAAGGGTTCAGAGTGCTATTTGTCATGTGACACTTACGAGGGGGAATATCGATTGGCTCTTCCTATAATGCTACACTTTTAGCTGGAAGCGCGCGCATGACTTTAATGCGTAGTCAAGTGTAGGCCAAACGACGCCCGATGTCGTAAAAATAAGTTGTATGAATTAAGTAAAAGATAATGACTTCGGAACATTATTTCTACATTAAGGTTTGTCTTGCACGCGAACGGTCTCGTTGATGTGTGAAACTCTCACTGGCAGCTTAATTACAGTTAATTAGATCACTTTTGTATCTCGGATTGCTGTTGCTGCAGGATTTTCTTGCATTCATTATTGTTTTTGTGTTATGTTCGTTAATATTAAATGATTTCGAGGAAACTGTGCTTGTGTGGAGTATGATCCGCTTACGCCACCTACTACCCACTGTACCAACTGCTGTAGGGCATGACAAGTTAACTTTGATTGTATTTAACTCAGTACCCTTGAAATTCTTATAACCATTTCACATTTCGTGTTTGTAAAACACAATAATTGCCAATACGTGAATGCAAGATTGATGACACCTTCTTGAATCGCGGAATCAGAAAATATTTAATAACCACATTCAGCGAGTAATGTTTACTATTTATTACATGATAATGACAGTTGTTACATGTAGGTAATAATACGTTACAGTGCGAACAATCTTCAAGTAAGTACCGGTCGATTGACAACTTTATGACAATATTATAGCGTTTAGGTTGATGAAGATATCCTTTAAATAGCTTTGAGGTATGTAATTATCAGGAAAACTATGAATGAGGATAATTATTTTTAAAATCGACGAAAAATGTTTATATTTGGACCTAGCTGTAAAAGCAATGGATGCGTAACAAGGGCTGTTTATACTTTATTTTATACATTGGAGCGCGAACGCGGGCGGTGAATGAAGGCG
This sequence comes from Apamea epomidion, assembly GCA_947507525.1. Lineage (NCBI taxonomy): Eukaryota > Metazoa > Arthropoda > Insecta > Lepidoptera > Noctuidae > Apamea > Apamea epomidion. Next base: position 8,174,145 of record OX382234.1, read on the forward strand.
TGAAACCGCGCTAGTTAACAGAGGTCATTAGGCAGGCCACATGGCAGACCGCTCAAATCGAGCCGAAACAAATTATTTATTTAAATGGAAATTACCGTTTGTGAGGTGCCGGACGCTTTGACGCGCATGTGCGTACTCCGACGCCATATGTGGCCGACCACGGTTTTTGTTCCGATTTCAAATTGTCATGGTCTATTGATTCATGCTGACTTTTTGCGCCTGAGCGATATTTTTGATATATGCCTTTTCAAATCATGTTACGTGCATGTTTATGGGTTTAAATCGGGACATAAAAAATGTAAATTATGTAATTTTCCGACAGTTAAGCGATGACCTTTTTATAGTGTTGGTTTATGATCTACGTATTATCATATAACACACAATACCATGATGTATCGTTTCGTTTTTTTAACGAATACCGTTAGGTACACACTCTTCAAAACTAATAAACACAAAAACAGAGCAACAAAGTACAGCCCCTCAGAATTTATTTCTCAAATTCACGCTTCAATGAAAATCTACTTCACGTTTTCCTTACTACATTTTCATTACAAGAATTTATCGATAACTCAGCTATCATAAAGCTAAGCGATCTAATAGCCATGTTTTAATATTCACAAGCAACGCCTAAGCCGTAATGTGCGCGTTTAAATTTGATAAGTCGATGAAATTGTGTGGTAATGTGTCGGACACGGGCGAGCGGCGCCCTGTATCTGTCCGGCAGTGTCCGACCGCTCCGAACATTAGCCCCGGGGCCGAACCGGCCAAACGCCGGCCGCACTCGGATTATGAATATCTAGATGTAGTTCTGAATATGTTTGACGTGAATTATGCGTAGGAGTTTGAAGAGATAATCGCGATTTCAGAAGAGATTTTGAAGGATGTGAGTTCAATTACCTACCTAATATGAAGATTTAGTTATGTTTGGGAGATTCTTTTCTTTCTGACTTTGGAGGATTGTTTGTATCTGTATTTTAATGGTGATAAACCTCTCAGTAAAAGGAGAAGAATTCTTCAAAAGTATTTTCGACACTTTAATTGTGCCACGTCAAAAATACGTCTGTCAAAATTACCAACTAATATTTTGCGTGTTGGAATTTGCTCCAAAATGTTGTACTGTCGGTCGACCTTCACCGGCTGGGACCAGATAATAGGTGCACCAATTTGAAACCAGTTCCCGCGTGATAAAAAACAAGAGACGGACGAATGGAAACAAGGGACCCCCTTCTCCGAAGGCTTTGTTCTGTCTCATTGTAATTGTATTCTAAAGCGTCGCGGGAAAATATTATGTGGGTACATATTATTTAAATGATGTTAGTACCACTACATAGATACAAGTTTGTGTACAAATATTTCATGTGATCAAGTTGTACTGGTATTTACTTTTCTTAAATTGAATGTTGCTCATTTTTCATAAATTGAATTACAGGAAATGTAGAGTTAAAACTTACAGATTTGCAATTTACATAGATTTCATTACTACATCATTAGGTGTCAAAATCGTCCATTCACATGGTTTAATTTTGATTTTGTCGAAAACAAAAGAATGACATCTTTTTGTAAGTCTAAACTATCAACACAATTTAATAGATAAGTACCCCTTAAGATAAAATTCAGCAATTTCCCCGGTGCAACAAGTACAATGCCTTTAGACATATAATACAGCGAGCCATTAAACTAGAGTCCAGAGCGTGCACACTCAAGGTCATACTCTCGCGAATACATTCGCATTGCGTGCATCGCTGGACATCGCCGACGGCCGACAGTCTCACTCAGACAGTTCCAAGAAAAAGTCGTTAAACTCACGTATTTTTGGTAGCAGCTTAATGCCAGTAATTTCCAATGAAATTATTATAATTAGCTCCATTTATACGATAGTAACAAACAAATAAAACGGCTGGAACAACGCGCCCGAGGGCACGCAACTCGCTTTTCCATTAGTTACGAGGCGACCTGCACCGATTTGTAGCACTATTTTACATTAAATTGAGGTTTACTGCTGCTGCCAATTGAACTCGACGTTTCCTTGACTTATTGATCTAGAAGGTTGGAGTCCCTTACTCAAAAACCTCCTTTAATAGAACGTTGAATAACTCAAGTGTTTACTTGTCATACCCACTGAAAAGAAAATGACAGGTCATGATAAATCATTGCCATCTTTGATTGGAGAAAAAGCTTTAATTCAGTCACCTTACATACTTATGTACCTACCTACAACTACACACATATACACATCATACTCTTGTCTTTCGCCTTTAATTAAAGTAGTCCATTGAAATCGCATGTCTTTAGCGCGTCGCGTAATTAGCTAAAAAAACAAATGTTTTGGTAGCATATAAACATGTGACATTCAATGATAACCGCAGTGACACATGTCGTTACAACGCACAACGCTCGCTAGTATCAATTAGTTGACATTTCATCCGGTCGCTGATAATAGCGTGGAACTGTTTCAAAGACACGTAATTTCCTTCAACTTCTGTTTTATATTTTTTACATTTAACTAATTGAACCGCGTAGGATATTAATTGCTGAGAAAATTACCGGCGTAGGCCCCGGGGGCCTAAACCACAAAGAGTCGACGCACGACGCAACGGCATAGAGCAGTCGCCTCATAAAAACGAACAATTATGCATTCAACTCTTTGTTTTACAACAATTACCTAAGACCAACGTTTCTACCATATTTTCTTTCTCGTAAGTGGGTTGATTTGATTACCTATGTGTGGCTAATTATATGTCTATATTACTTACACGTGTAAAAAGTTGCGTAAATACAAACTATGGTAGGTATGTTAAATTATACCCAAGCATTATTATGATTACATTGTTATGATTTCTACCTAATTCAGTTACATATAGGTACTAATTACAAAGATTGCAGTTTTCCTCACTTTAGTTTTGTTACAATGTTTTGATTTAATTGATTTTAAAAGTCTTTATTATTAACATGATAACACAAAGTGCATACAATAAGATCGTATTCTAATTGTGTACAACCATATAAATAACAAGTCCTTAGGCTAACTTACCTTTACAAACATTTCACACTGAGTTTACTATTCTATAAAGATTCTATAATAATAAGTCCATAAAAACACACTAATATTAAAAAAGCACAAAAGTCTTAGCAGTGACTTTAAACGCATACGTACCACTGTTTACCTACTAAAGGTATGCACTCACTGACTATTTGGAGCACAGGGTAGAACATTACAATCATGTAACTTACATTTAAACCTTTATCATCGATGAGTCTAAACAAAAAATGATAATTCTAAACTGAGGGTATTTTGCGTAACTTTTCGCTGAGTATGCTTATTGCGACCGGGTGAGGGCAGCACGGTCGGTCCTGTGGTACGTAGATAGGATATAGTTATTCACTCAAAAAATAATGATGTGGTAAACGACATCGATTATATGTCCTTAAGTACGATAAGTTATTAGATCTAGTTTTACCTATGGATGAAATTAATGGGTTATCCATGTTTGGGATTTTTACACATGTAGAATTTTCGGGCTGATTGTATGATACAATTTTCAATGGTTGATTTAATTAACGTTCGCGTCTCTATCATCTAAAAGCTCTATTCCTAACTACTCTTGCGTGGGCGCAACCAGTTCCTGTAACCAAATCAGATGAGCCGCGACACGCAGCAATGTGCTACGAAAACGCTGCAACGTAGAAGTTAAATGATGAAATACCGTACAGAATTAATACTCAGGTATGTTTTCAATCATAATCGTGAACCGCACCAGTAAAGTCCATTACTTACTTATAACAATAGCTACAATTAGATAATAAAACAAAAGACTATAATTTGGCGTCACGAAAAGTGGTGGTGGCGAACAATCGCGGGTGTATCAGCGATTACGAGGCGTCGAGAGGTTCGTCGTCACGTACCACGCGGCGGAAGAACAAAGCGGTGTTCGCGTATCTTCTAAACAATTGAACGGCCACAAAAAGTCCCATAATTCAATTTGCATCCCGCTAGATAGTAATAGTCGGCAAGAAGCGGGTACGGTTAGTGCCGCGGGCGGCGCGGGCGCAGCTCCGCTTGCAACGCTGAGAACAGCTTTCGCCGCTTTTCAACACTTCGACGAATCGATTAGATTGACGTGTTTCTTTTACTGATTTTACCTATTACGGCTGTAATTTGCGTCGGATTTTTACTTTTTGCACGCTGTTAGCTGTTGCAGGCGTTGATACCTGCTTAGTTATTATATCGATAGGTGTGGAAATTAGATTGCTACACTTTTTATATTTTCACTAGTCTTACTGACATGAGTCTATCGAAAATTGCAAGTTAGGTACCTAGCTATTTTATAATGCAAGATACACTCACGATGTTGTCAAGTGGTTGAAGCAAGCGCAACCGGTGTGAGAGTGCTGAACACCATAAGAGAGTCGACCACAACCTTGTAACAACACACGATAACTTAACAACTGTTACACATCTTGTAACTGGTACTGATATAGTAATAAAACAACGTTACGTGGTGGTATCGGTGCCGTGCGTGTCGACAGGCGAGGCGCGAGGCGAGGCGCGAGCGGTCCAGTACGAGGTGACTCGCGCATTATTATGATAATGCAGGCGGAGCAGATGCTATCGCCCGCTATCCGCTCTCGTAACACAATTGAATTAGCATAGCGGACCGCAGCGGGCGGTCCCCGCCACGCGACCACCAATGCACCTCATCATCGATTCTATTTCGAGACTTATCGAACTAGGCGACTGATATCTTCAATTACATCGCTTTAATCTAGTTCCTTGCCGAAGATTGGTTCCCACATTGTAACTCTGATCATCTGATTCTGTATGAAATATGGCACTACTAATGCTGCTTATCGGTTTCACAAGTTATAAAAGTTAACTGACGGGAACAAGGTAATGTGCTGTGGAGCCTGCAACTTGCGAGCTTGACTCTTGAAGCACTTGATCGATCGTTTGACTCTGATTTAGATTGCTTTGTCAAACTTTCCTTGGAAGTTATTCTCTGAGAGAGAAGTAGATCGTGACTACGTGCCTGAATAAGGAAAGCGTGAAGAGATGTGACATAGAGAGAAACTTGTCTATGCCAAAGTCGAAACACAACGGGCCGAAATCAGCCAATACAGTGCCAAAACTTCGGTGCAATTTCGAAGCACTTGGTGTATTCAGGCAGTTTTCGTCTCGTAGGTAAATTGTGCTAAACGTTTCCACACGCCCGCTGGCCAGTTGCGGCGTGTTGTTATGAATGAACAGCAACTGAATGGACTCACCGCAACCGCAATGCACCGCTTGTCAGACGAGACCATTCCATCTACTTTAAATAATTGCTGTGGCGCCATAGATGAACAAATATCGTAGAGTGGTTGGTCGACCTTTATTGGGATCTATTTTAATAACTAATGGCGGTCAATTATGTTACCTACTTGTAGGTAAGTGTTTTATATAACCCGGGCAAATTGCAGCAATATGATGCAACTGAACCAAAAATCTGCAGCTGTTACCATGTAGAATGCATATATCTACGTTAGTAAAGTTTCAAATAAACCGAAAGTTTACCAAACACACAAATATTTACCAACAGAACAAAAGGAAACATCAACAAGCCGGCCGACAAACTCCCCTACAAAAGATCAACAATGTGACTGCATTAGGACCATCAAAGTCAGGCGCGGTTTAAACTGGAGAGCCGTCGAGTATTCATGGAGGAGCCGGCGAAGAGCTCGTGATATATGACCCTCAGGGAGGGTCTTAATGGCTCTACGACTCGACTACGACCCTCTCGAATCTGGGTTATAAAGGAAACGAGGAAGATGAAACCATGATTTTGGGAAGATACAGGGAAGGTTGTGTGTTAAATGAATGGATAGAAAATGAAATGTACAAAATAATCAAAAACACATAATAGTCAAAAGTGTTTGAGTAGTAACTCTCTCTTTCACCGTCACAATATTTGTTTAAAAACTTGCATATATCAAACTGCATAGTGAACCGAGTATACTACGCTCTATGATTCATAATAGGGTATTTGCCTGGGTAAAAAAAATATAATTATATTTAGTCCGTCAGTTAGATTATCGAAAAATAATGGACACGTATTTTTTCTTTTGTCAATCAAACAAAAAATGACAAAGATAAAGCGCGTCAAAATTTGGGAGTGGGGGGTCGTGACGTCACGCGGAATTTTAACGGGCGATATCTTCATAATTTTTTATATAATTGACCAAAGAAAAAATACGGGTTCAATATTTTTTGATAATCTTACTGACGGACTAATTAGATTTTTTTAGGAAAATAGCCTACTGTTGGTACATTTTAGTTCAGTCGGCTCCAAATTTCATCTCCCCATTTAAAAGTTAGGTACACCGAATCCCCTTCGCTGAAGAGACATCCGGATTCATACCATAACGGTCTGTTACCACGAGTGCGTTTAATGGCCACTACAATATAAGGAGCATTTGTTTGACTCCTACAAATTGCAACCGGAAAATTTACACTTAAAAGCCGGATGCTTCATAGTAAATAGTCGCAATTTCCGATATATCTTCTAATGTATGGGATGTGCGCTGGTTTTACGGTAATTGAATAGGTAATTGTAAAATGTATGGCTAGCCTTGTGTGATGAATGTGATGATTCATTTGTTATATTTGTTGCACAAAACTTACTTATGTAGGTAGGGATAGGACACGAGATAGAATTAGTTCTAGATAAATTGAGTGATGAGGTCATATAAACGAAGGCGTCAGAAATTAAATCGAAATTCGATTCAATCACAAAACATAAGTGACACCATTAGAAGTGACAGTCACTAAACCTTATAAATAATCCGTTATGGTGATAAGAGATTCGGCGGTTGTATGAATGGTATCGGTGTGGAGTGCTGCGGCGCGCGCGGCGGGGGGCACTCCGCGGGGCGCCCGCGCCGCCTGCCCAGCTTCTTTGTACCTCGCCTAAGTGTTAAATTAATTGTTGCCCACACACCAACAACACCCTTTCAACTAACAACGGCTTTATGGGACGAAATAATCAATATTGATTCAGATTCTCTCTATAAAAGGCCACCAATATCAACATGACTTGACACACATTAGTCTAATACCTCAACACATTCGAGTTGACAGTAGAACAATGGAGACGCCGCTTCTGATTTTTTTATTCGGTAGAAGGCATTAATTAGTGGTGCATCTTCGAAAATAACCTTCTCTGTTGTCGGGCCATCATATATTGACAGGGCACGCGATGACGGCGCTGACGGGCAGCCGCGGCGCCTCTGGGCCCGTGACTTGCAGCTTACCTTCATTACTCGCCTCCGAGCCGCCTCGAGCCGCCCCGGTACCACTCCATACACTAACAAGCCGGGCTAATGCAATGAGTTGCAAAATCTCAACCCATCATCGAGTCCTATCCAATTTTTTACTATTCGATAATCGTCTCTGCGTCACCTCTACAAAGACCAGAATGGTTCAGCAAATGTAAGGGCTACATATATCCAGGAGCTGTCTGGAGCGATTTTTATAACATTAATGACTCCTAAATCGGAGCGATACTTTTAAGTCTCAAGGGTCCGATGCGACTATATTAGTTTCCTCTGGCTGTTGGGAGCGGCGGAGACCACTATTAACTAAGGGCGGTTACAACAAAGAGCTACAAAAGAGACCCTTCGAGAGCAATCATTGAGGGTGATTGAGGCGGCGACCTGTGAGATGCAACGAATCTGAGAGACGATAGTTTGTTTAGCGATGATTGGATGACTGATTGTTATTGGGTTACCTTATACAATATCGAAGTATACATATAGCTTTTATGAGAACTAAATAAACAATGCAAATACAGCGTGTAAACCGGAAAATGTTTAAATAAAATTAATGAAACAATACTTCAAAAAACGAGTGTGAATCACGTAGGGCATTCTGTCGATAATACGAGTATCAGACAAGGCAGCTTCTACATTTTATGTTATAATGACGCGTAAGTAAAATTGTTTCCTGGACTGTTTGTGTGATTAGCATTATACAAGGAACTTGCCTTTTTCTTATGAACCTTATTATTTCATTGCACATCGTTAACTTCGCCTCTATTGCTTAATTGCTTTCGATTTTTTTATTGTGGTAGTTAGTCTGAATAGTGGGATCGAGCCTTTACTGCTAGTCATTAGGTTCCTAGCATCACCCGCATGGCCTGGCTCCTCGATCGTGTTATCGTTCACAGCCTGTATAGCGGTTATGTTTGCTCATGCGCAGCCATTCGTCTTCTTAACGACTTCTCACATTTAGCCTGCCAACTCGTTATGTTGAAAACAAATACTTCACAATGATGCTAACCTTCTAGGACTCATTTTAGGTGTAACTAATGTTACTCGTGTTTTGTGCTTAGCTAACCAATATAGGACAACAACGAATAAGTTAGCACGCTTAAATTACCTTACAATTTTTTACTTAAGTAATTTGTTTAATTGCACCATGTCAACTAATTGTAGCTACCTCCCTAGGTGGAGCTGCTAAAAATTATTTCCTTCAGGCGATTCTTACTAAGACCAGTAAAATGTCAGCAGCTGACATATCCTAATTTATCATTTACTTCCAAATAAGCGTGAAAAGTTATAAGTATGCATAATTTATTACATTTATAAGAAATAATATGTACATGATTACATTTAAAAGATATTATGTTGTTTTCACTGCTCAATAAACAAATTGATCAGTATGCATTGTTTAATATGCGTTACAAGGCACATACCTACAATATGTAAATGAAAATAAATAAATAATTATTCAAAAACGTTGGTACCAGGTAAACATAACACCAAGCATGTTATGAACCATAAAAATGCATATTTTTTCGCTGCACCGTGTTCAATACGGACTTCCATTAAATAAATACTTAAGTGGTGTACTAACAACCGTTTACAACAGTTTGACAGTTCTGTAGACAACACCAGTGGCTGTCATTTTGTCATGTCATTGGATTGGAACCATTTTAAAATTGCAGTGACAAAACGGGCTGAAGTCGTGTACTGAAATTTCAGCTTTGGTTGTCAGAAAGCTCTGAATTGTTTTAGTTTTGACTGGTTTAATTTTATTTTCACGTGCACCACGAGTTTTAAACAAGGATTGACATTTATTCTTTTAGACGTCACCCTACCTACATGTCCATGACTGTGCCTTTGCCTATACAGACCAAAAATTTCCTCAAAAAGATAGTACCTTTGCTACACAAAAGGAAATAAGAGCATTTAAAAGAACGAGATATCGAGAAAGCCGTAAGTGATACTTAAACGCATCAATTATCCGGTAACGGTACAAAATTAACGTCTAACTAGTATTAAAAAGTCTTGCGGTTGCGGCAGGAAACTGCAGTTGTGTTGCGTTGCGGTTGCGCCGTTTTTGTCCAGTGTGTGGCTGGTGCGTTGAATTAATAAGCCTGACTACGGCTCAAACTGAATAATTGACGGCCGATCTAGTTGTCCTGCGGTGTTTTTACAGTTTAAATGCGACTTGTAACGCTTTTAGATAGGTAATTGCGGGGAGTGGCGGACTGAAAAATGGTGCGTTTTAAGTTCTGTTTAGTGTTCCTTTTTTGCCACTAGGTGTAGTAATTTGTTATGGTTCTCCCAAGAAAGATTGCTTGTGTATTTTTATTACATAAGTAAGTGTAGGTATTTATAAAAGCGTTTGAGTTTTTAAAGTTATTTCCGTTTTAGGTGTTAGTTAGGTTTTGCCGTCCGTGGTTGATATGCAGTCATGATAACACCAGAAATGGAGCATAACAAAAATGTTTGCAATAAATCCTAATGACAAATCTTAATCAAAATTTAAATTAACATCAAACAGCTCCAATCTCACAGATCACGTGACAACCGAGCCAAAAACTCAACAAGGCACAAAATGCGCGACAAAACAATTAGACGTGCGACAATAAATCGTTGAAACACGCGCACTGACAGATTTGCACTTTATTAGTGCGACGCGCGACTAACATTGTTAAATTTGTCGCCGGCTTCACGTCGCGTTGACGGATACCAACGTAAATAACTTAACGAGAAAGCTTTGCGGACGTTTATAAGATGCTTCAGATACGATTAGTAGAATGTGGGTGTCGATTGTGTCGAGTGCTGTCATGTCAAGGTTTTGATAAGTTTAGAATTCGCCTTGTTGGAAGATAAACAACACCGTGTCTGTAAGGTTCGACGTTTTTGCACGGTATGCATACGGAAGACTAGAAAAACTGTTTATCGAGGTAGATTAATATACCTACATTAACTTGAATGCTACATAGAAAACCAACAGAGTTAATAAGAGATCAAAAAAATCTAAAATAGAATTTAACATTCTTTTGTTTTAGAGAGACAAAAGTTTCCACAGCAATGACATCAAAATTAGGTATCTCAAACAACATAAATATCAATTGTACAGATCAGTAAGATAAGCCAGGCTCCCAAGCCACAGAGTATCAATCTAAAACCGTCACATTCACGTGACGACTGTTTAATGCTCGGTTGGAATGTCCCCGACTTGTGCGCGCACTAAATATTATTTCCCCGACAGCTTCATTTAAATACCTTTTGTCAATGAACGGGTTAACACGACGAGTTGGTGCTATAAAAAAGAGTTATGGCGGGCCCCGTCGCTACCGATACGGTTTATTTTTTAAAATAATTGGTTCATGCGACAAGTATTTTAATTAGAATTACGTACTTCGGGATGCATGTGTTGTTCTATCATTAGGCTTATTATGGTAGTAGGTATTTTTGGATGGCAGATGTTTTGTGACTTATCAGAGGTAAAAGTAAGTTGACTCATATTTAGTTCTGTCATAGGTCTGTGAGCTTCATCCATTTATTTACTTTTTCGTGTTTTATTTATTGATTTAACATCACTTAGTTTATTTATCTTGACATGAACTTGAAGTGAATTTTGTCCAGTTGCAAATAAAAATCTTAGTTAAAGAAACAACTGCCACTCAACAAAACCGCATCTAACTAAAGATTTTAACTGTAAGTGGCCTCATCCCAAAGTTAAAGTGTTTAATCCTAAGCAAACCGTAACACAAAGCACCGTAGCTATCAAAAGTGACAGATCTCAAAACGCATTGTTGTACCCGGTATTATGGAAACGCCATTTTGGTTTTTCAGCGATACCCAACAATGTTACTTCTGCGACAGAGTATCGGATTTGCGACTTTGCTGCGTCTCATGGTAGATGACAAAACGGCGTACCTTAATCCCCATAACAGCCATTTAGGAGCATTACAAATAAAAGTTTGCCGGTCGTCGATTCGGTTGAATGCCACAATGGCCATTGAAGGGGCTTCACGCTGCGCACCGTGAATGGGCCAGCGCCAAAAAAATCTATTAGACACGCATAATGGTCCCGATGTATGGGACTGAAGTGCGGATGAGATGAAAGTTCTTGATTTGTTGTGTGAAGTGGGTGACTGAGCTAGTTAAGTTTCACGGCTGGTAGTGCATGAAGTGTTTGAGGTTTAGGCAATTCGGGCCTGGTTGCGGATTTGCAAGGACCCGCAAAATAATTCTTTAAAAGTGAAATGTTTTTTTTTTGCAGTTTAAAACTATTATGTAAGTACCTACCTACTGAATGTTTTACAGATTTAAAAGTATTTAAATACCGCCATATTTAAAGTGTTAATTATATCAATAGTATCTATAAATTGCTGTGGTTTTGATATACCTAACTTTTTAGGTTTGGATTAAAATCGTCTCCATCCGCCAGTGGTATTAAAAATCATCAAACGTTTTACTAGGCAAAATTACATACCTAACCTAAAACTCACAGTATATGTAGAAAGAATTCACAGAAATTGACAGTGAATCATAAGTATTTCTCAGAATTTCTAACGGCAATAAAAAACTTACACTAAGCTCAACCCACGTACTTATTGAATAACAGATCCATATCATGATTACAAATAATAAGACATACCTATTGTTCAATATTAAAATTACTAAATAATTTTGTAGTAGAATGTCCGATCTTCACAAGGAACAATACACATTGTTCTCTGTTACAAAAGCGCAATAAAATAGAACGGTTTGATTGAATTGGTTTGTACTTTTGGGGAGTGTGTTCTCGTTGACAAATATTTAGCAGGAAGATGGATGGCAGAGGAAACAATCGGATTCTATTCGGAAGCCATTGTTTGATTCGATTGGTTTGATTGAGCACCCTTTGGCAATCGGTACAGGTAATATCGAGAAGCGGAATCGAGTTAAAGAGAATTTGTTCTATTTTTACGAATGATAGATGCTTTGTGAAAGGTATAATAACTCGTTGTTAATGATGAATTGATAATATCATACATACAATAAAATAAACAATAATTATTGTACATACCTTAAACTGATAAATGTCAAGGAAACATAAAGATACGTACAGTCACGAGCAAAAGTATGTATACACTTGGCTTTATTCAAAAGCGATTTACTCTTTTATTTTTTAATGAAATTTTATGTTGTTACGAACATGGCATTTTCGAACCCATTGGTTTATGTAATGTATCGTATTCCAACGTTGCATTCGTTATTTCACGAAAAAATCGATTTTGAAAGTTGCGAAGTGTTGACAAATTGGTGTTTGTGACTGGACTTACTACTTAGATAGAAAAAGCACTACAGAGTAAGAGTCCATTCAACTTTCGTCTAACATAGAAATAAGCTATGTACATAGTTAAATATAACAAAACCACTAAAACACTTTTTTTGGTGTTAACTGTCATTTAGGAACTATTTTTAGATATACAATGAATCAATCAACCTAGCCTGTTCTCAACTATGTTGGGTTGGGCTTCCAGTCTAACCGGATACAGATGAATACCAGTATTTTACAAGGAGCAACTGCCTATCTGACCTCCACAACCCAGTCACAGGGTACAACGATACCCCTAGGTAAGACTGGTTGTCAGACTTTCGGGCTTCTGACTACCCGTAACGACTGTCAAAGATCCACAAATGACAGCCGGGACCAACGGCTTAACGTGCTTTCCGAGGCACGGAGATATCTCGGTAATTAAAAATGGTTACCCATCCATGAACCAACCGCGGCAAGCGTAGCTTAACCTGACCGATCGACCTGTGCGGCTGTTCTTACCTAGCCACAAGCCCCAGATACCAAGCCCAAGATACATATGAACCATACAGCAGAAATAAGCCTACACCTGAAAAATTATAAACTGTGGAATGTTGCATATTTTTTTGTTTGTAATTATTTTATACTTCACAAGCTACAAAACGCTGGAACGTCTAATGATACCTAATGAACTATAATAGACATCTATCTAATTAAACAGGTGCCGCTGGGAGGAGTTTTACTTGAGGTCTATTGTTTTGTCTATGGGAAGCAACATGGAGAGATGCTTCAGATGTGACGTCAGCACAGTGAGAAGTGAACTGCTGAAAAAACTGAGTTTTACACCCAAGTGTGAAAATGTTAGCAATTACCTACAAGTTTATTGCATTCTGGTTAATAGGTATTGTTTACACTGACAGGTACATTCACAGAGAATCTTTCAGCTGTCAATATAGGATGAAGAAAAAAACAGTCTTTCGTACAAACTCTACTTTGCTGATTTGTCATTTAGTATTCAAAGACTTTGGGTATTTCTTAAACAGGATTTTCTTTAGATTAGGGTTTAAACCATATAGCCATTCTTGAATTTCGTACTTTATTCCGACAATGCTAGAGTTCTTTTCACAAAAACTGACGTTAAACCCTAGTCTAAGTTGTCAAATTTGCATAAAGAAGTCAACGTTTGTCGAAATAAAGATTAAATTACAGTAACTGTCTCGTAGGTTTGTAGCGTTTTGAAATATGACGGTTGGGGTGTTCTGTTTGTTTTAAAGCGGTTATAAAATCTCTCAAAGACACAATAGACAAAAACAACCGCTGCGTAGAGAAAAATTAAATTTAACCCTATTAAATAGGCTTCGATAGGCTGTAGTCTATGGAAGAAGACTCAACATACATTTAAGATAATTTATGGATATACTTAAATGTAAAATAATAAAAGAATTGAATAATTTAATGGCAAAGCAAAAATTCCGACGGCAGATGATAGAGTACGTATGCATTTGTATTGTGAGATTTTACCTATAGCTACCATTTTTAACTTAGTAACTTATTAATACGAATTTGTTTATGTATTAAGGTTCATTAGTTATGTGCGTAGTTATTTTCCGTGCTTATAACTATATTATTTTTGGTTCGATTACTTAGGTAGGTAGTAAACCCGGTATGTTACATTGAGTTTCAGGAGAAATCATTTTCTTCGTCAACAAATATTTTAAAGATGGGGGCAATTGTTGGAAATTAAAAGCAACTGTATTGAAATGTAGGTAGATAAGGAGTTTCCCATCGATTGTCCGTGATCCTCATTATTTTTCACACCAAAAGTTTAATGTGGTCAAAAAGGACCAGAAAGTTTCTTCAATATCATTAAGTTAGCATAGGCTTAAGTTAACCACTCTCAAGTAGAAATTCTAAGCAGAATCGCCTACCCCGTTTGTAAATACACCATTGTATACAACAGCTGTTTTGGAGCTGTCAAAGTTGACGTTAAAGTAGAAGTTCACAACAAACTTACGATGGTCTTGTTGTTGGGCGGCGCCGGCAGCGGCGCGTACATATCAGTGATCATTGCCGAGAACAACACTAAACGTGACACATAGCGAACTCGGAACTGTTACAAAGTGTCACTTGTTAAACTGCGCGATGCGGTGTCCGCATACTGACGTGAGCGGTGCGAGCGCGCGAGGGACGTGTGGCGCGCGCTGTAGGACGCGCGAGCGGACAGCACGCGGGGGAGTGGGAGGACTAGGGGGGAGGGGGACGTAGTGGGCGGGGCCAGCCAATCCCAGCCTCTTACCGCGCCCCGCCCACGCCGCGGCCCGCCCGCAAGGTCGCAGCGGGCGTATCGATCGCACGCGCTCGCACGACCAGACTCCATTTTATTTCGGCGTCCCTCGATTTGCATAAACTTTTTTGTTTCAAATTATTGCTTAGTTAGTACTTCGACGTAATGTTGGCTACAGTTGAGCTTTGAGTCGTTCAAGTTATGGATGTAGAGGTGTTTGAAAATTGTCAATGCCGACGCGATTAAACACAATTGTGAAATTTCTTAACGGAATCTGAATTGCCTTTGACTTCTAAACACGTTTTACCTCATGAAAAAGGTTTTAAAATAGTGATTCCTATCGTTGTATACATTTATAGGTAGGTAATAAGTAGGTAAAGTAGGTAAGTAAGTAAAACGCTTACATACCTACTTATTTGCTGAGATACCAAATTAATATCTTTTTCAATAATATTTGGCAAAATTACAGAGAAAAGTTCAAAGAGTCGTTACAATGAAAATAAGAAAAATGTAGAGATGTGAAATCATCATTCTACTTTCTATGAAATAAATTTTTGGTGACAAGAGAAAAACTCTATGAAACAAGATCTAGATGGATACAGCAGGAGGACCAGAGACTCCTTTAAAAAAATTGGTTCTAAATGCTAAATAAAAGAAGAAATATGAGAGTAGAGCAAACATTGGCCCTACAGTGAGAAAGTCCAGCTTAAGTAGCATAACAATAGGTGCTTCCCATCATTCTAGTCTCAAATGGAGAGGGAGACTTTGATCTACACACATACTCGCTTACATGCCTACCTACCAAATTCCGCTGATCCTGTCAGTGTTTGTATCTTTGCTGAGGGTTTCAAGACTCCTAGTTATTATAGCACTTTAAGCCGTCGCTCCAGCTGTCACAAATTTCTCCCGAGCTATGTCAGTCAACCCGAAACATCTATGATAGCTTTTGATAAGTTAGGTGCATTGTACCTACTTAAATAATTAATAAGACACGAGACTGAAGACATTGATATCAGCGATAAAACCTCCACAGTGCCTTCCCATAGAATTAGCAATATCGTAAAAAGAACTGTACAAAAATTTAGGTAACAATCAAGTATAGGTATACTATCTAGGTATCTATGTATGTTAAAACGAATGCAAGAAGAGCCCGTGTAAAGAGTACCTAGAGCCCGTGTAAAGAGTACCTATCTCCTAAAAATCGTTAAAAGGTCTGTGCTGATTCTAAACCTTTTACAGGCAACAGCTAGATATAGGTAAGCAGGATTGTTCTAACAAGATAGGGGCTTCCCTATCTATGGACTTCCATAAGAGAGCTAGAAGAGTCATCGTTAAAGATAGGTAGATTGGAATAGGATAGAAATCAAAGTTTTCTTTTTTAACTCAATATTTCTGTTCATTCTATATAGTCTACTTTAGCAAGTGGTTAATGTGGAAAGCTTAAGCCCGGATTTTATGGTGCAATTTCGGAGAGATCTTTGTCGAGCAGTAGACTGTGATCCGCTGTGTTTGTTGAGTGGCCTATGACTAAGTGACTTAGCCACAAGCGAGTATCTCCCCGCAGGCTCCAACCTCTCGTGGCCCACTTGGAAATCCCTGAACCGCCTCCGAACCCAAGTAGGAAGATGCAACTACAACCTCGTAAAGTGGAGCTACCTCGACGGTGCGGCTGCAGGGTGTGACCCCTTAAAAAAGCAGCGATAGTGCGACTCCACCTCTGCGCTGCCACCGACGCCGTGGAAATGACGAAGTTTTGGGCCAGAAAAATCTAGTTTACTGTCATACCATCGACACGACAAAGTACATCGACCGACAGGTATTGGCACCAATCTACCCTTGTGACTGAGATCAACATGGTTTCAGTTTTGTTAAAACAAAGTTAATATAATGAAAACAATAAGCAGGCAGGCAAGACAAAACACACAGCGTTTAGCAACTCGGACTGGGTTTTGTTTATATTTAGTTCTAGAGAAATATTTTTGCCACGTATTTACCAGGAACCCGTAGAATTAATTTAATTCTAAAGGCAATTTTTGTGGAACACAAATCTGCCTGTTTAGCTATCCCCCTAATACACATTTCCCCTTCACCATAACATCTGACTGAACGTTATTACCAGCTAATAGCGCCGGTGAACGACCAACAAGGTGCTAAAGATAATGAAATATAATGCTCACCACAAAAAACATTATAAACACGACCAAATAATTTGTAATGGCACGAAAAAACGGAGCTACGAAAGTTTGCGTGAAAAAAAAATGATAGCGCCCTTCCGCACCCGAGTTCCTTCAGACGATAAACCTTCTTAGAGAGACGTCGTCACTTCGAGAATAGCTTAAACGACTAATAGTTTTATGACACGCATAACACCAGTAAAATGCTCCAACATACAACAAACTATATTGAACTTTATGTTACAGCTTTCAAGGTGCTACATCCCATTCGGAGACGACCGGAAATGACAGTCGTGAGGCATTATAGCGACATTAGACAGGGGTGCCATCGGGTTCATAAAATAGTGAAATCGTGGCGAAGTGAGGGGTGCAGGGCGCAGAGGGGTGAATGGGCGTGTTCGGGATAACGAAATAAAAATGCTCAGCCCGCTCATAGGCGACCGTGCGAACTCCGCTTAACGCAATAAACATTTTAATTTGAACGCGAAACTCACGCTGAGATGTGAAATTACGACGAAAGGGCGGCGTGTGCGGAAGAAATCAAATTACATGGAAATTTCATGATAGGCGTTTTTGCGAGCCCAACGTTTTTGCAAACCAAATATGAAAAATTAGATTGTGAGTTAAAAATTAATTGGTTTCAAATTTTTCACTTTTCAAGGGGGTACTCCTATTTCTATATAGTCGTTCGGTACCTATGTAAGAGAAAGGGTAGGTACTTACCTATCACACCTACTTAAATATATTTTGGCAGGGAAGGTAGTAAGAAGTAGTAGTACCTTTTTGTGGAGTTTCGGGCCGGCTCTTATGCATAGGATACTACAAATTGGAACCGTGCACCTATCTTCTGATGTTTAATAAGTGCCCATGTAGGTCTATGTGAAATAAAATATTTTGATCTTGATTTTTTGGACCTAACTAAAGACGCTCATTTCATTGCCAATGTTGAATATCTATTGTCTCTAAGCTAGCAATGCCAATTGCTTTTATATGGTGCTATAAGATAAGCTATAAGGACATCACTTCACAGGAATAATAAAGGGAACAATAAAGTATCATGTAAGTTTCTTTGTTTCTACATAAACTTAACTAACCTTGTTTTTTTAGTTTTAATGAGGGTCTGGCAGTTTGAGTACTTTATGCGGCCTACCCAAATATCCTTTCTTTAGTATTATTCGTCGAATCAATGAGCTCCTTAAGTTCTGAGTTATCTGCACGATAATTGACAAGCGTGCACTGACTGGACAAATCCACTCAAATCTGTGTGGTTCTTCCTTCAAAAGACAATTTCAGACTCCAATCTACATAGTCTTCACATAACCTGACCAGGATTATATCTGGACTTTAAAAGAGACTGTGACCTCTGATTTTGTTTCGGCCTTTCTTCTCAGAGAAGTCAGATAGGAAACGACCGACCTCATCTAGTTTAAAAAAAATATGATTGACGTGTTTGTACAAACCTACTTACGGAAATAAAATCATTTATGATTTAATCATTTCTAGCTCTAAACGCATCTCTAACCACTTCCACCACCAGTTAAAGGAATCTACATCTCCTGTATGTACAGAACAGGGTGTACCTACAAGGTCCACAGTACTTAATATCCTGTATCCAGTTATGACAGTGGATACATCTCAGTTTGGCCGGCGTCGGGCAGTCTTGGCGGAAATAGGCGGAAGTGACCGACGCCGGCCCGACTCTCGGATCACTCGATCACTACCATTTATCTTGGTGTCAGTTTGTATTTCATATACAGACGAACCTTTACGTGATGCTTATGTGGCTATAGAGTTTGCAGAGATTTTTTCTAATAGACAGAAGATAAATGGTACCTATTTGTGAAGGTAGCTAAGTAAGTATACATATGTTTGTGTTTGAAATAGAGGTCTTAACTTGAATAGAATAGAATAGACATTCATTTTGCAAATAATAATATGTGTAATAGTAATACATAATGGGTACATTAAAGCTCAGCCAAATTTCACCATTTGGCATGCTAACATTGAATGAAGAAATCTATGTTACAATTTTAGACATTGTGTCTTTACAGAATCAGCCTATAATGTTCCCACTGCTGGGACACCCTCTGGGATATGCTCTCTGTGAGAGGGAACGGCCCCCAAACCACCACGCAGGCCCAATGCAGGGTGGTAGATGTCACATGTCTTCAAATTTTTGGTTCTAGGACATGCCGGTTTCCTCACGATGTTTTCCTTTACTGTTTTGAGAGCAGTGGTGATGAAATCATTTACACAAAGTAAAGGGCTTGTGTTTTTAATTGATTATAAATACAGAACATGAACATATAAATGTTTTTGATTGATTATAAATACATAAACATAGACGATTTACTTTGAAAAACATAATATTTCAGGTAAGAACCTATTTTAATACCGCGTTTAAAGCTGCGATGCAAAGCATTAACTATATTTACTTTTTGCTATATTATAAAAAGAACTTGCAGATACGTTATGTCATGAATATAAACCTATCCACAAATTAAACAATGAAAAACTAGATAGATAGAGAAAAGTTTTCCAAAAACATTTGGGAGCTCATTACTGACAATATTGTCAAATCAAATCAAATCAAATCATTTATTTGCATAATACATGTTAAAAAGGTGTTACAGGTATAATTATAAAAGGTACATTGTATTATAACATATTGAGGTGTGCAAATTAATATATTAGGTACAACATAAATTTTAAATTGATTTACACTAATGAATAGAATGTCAAATAAAAACAAAATATGTCAAATCAGACACAAGTCAGATCAAAATTTCAATAATAATTATATTTGTGGTGCCATTTCAGATAAAATCTCATCTTTCATTTAAATAATCATTAATTGGATAGTAACATTTTGCAACTAAGAATTCATGCAAACATAATTTGAATTGCTTCATTTTGTGTAGGTCTGTGATACTTTTTGGCAACTTATTGTATACTTTTGGTGCCATGCCCAAAATGTTTTTATTAAATACTGCTTTTACTGTGTCGTGACATACAGTCAGGAATATCAAAAGGGCTGTCTCGAATAATGGCCACACTTGGTAAGTAATTGTCGCGAGTTGCGAGCCAGTGGCACGATAGCCTATAATTGTCTCATTCAACTGTGACAAACTTAGTTCTTGTCTTGTAAACAATAGTTACTGTCGAATGTGAAGCCCGAATTAATATTTGACTGTGGGAACATTAGCAAGAAAATGTAGCAAGTCTTTTTTGAACTCTCTTGATATTTGAAAACACTGAAACTTAAACCTACTTGTTTTTGACGTGTCTAATTAGAAAAGAACGAAGCTGAAAATAGTAGGTTTTCCAAGTTAGTTTACCTTCACCAAGATCACATGATCTGACCAAGATTATGTCTGGACTTAAAAGAGACTGTGACTTCTGAGTTTGTTACGGTGTTTCTTCTCAGAGTAGTCGGATAAGAAACACAGACCTCGGGGCCTACTCCGAAATGCAAAGTGCCAATGTTCGGATCGGACCGACACATGGCCGAACCGAATATTATTGAAAAATGCGAAAAAAGTTCGGATCGGTTCAGTTGGGTCGGTACCATAGTCAATATTCGAAAGAGTGTAGGAGTGTAGGATCGGAACCGACCGAACCAAATAATAACTTCGTAGCAGGAAACGGCCGAACATTCGGCCGATACTACTTCGGAGTAGACCCCTTATCTCGATTTTAAATATTATTGAAGTGTAAAAGTGTTTTTACTGGCTGCAGAAATAAAAAAATATTTATCATCAAGGGGCGCAAATTGTACCTACTTACCTAACAGAATGATTCATTATTAAAACTAAAAAGAAGGACTTTGCCTAGACCTTTGCCTTTGCCTTTGTTTAAGGACCCTCTTGTACCTAATCAGCCGAAATAAATATATATGTAGGTAAGTGACAATAGTGCTGAATAAGACCTTTTCCCAGAAGTGGGATGATGTTACTGTTACTGTAACATTTTTATTTTTATTTAATTTTTGACGTTCAAAAGTGCCTTTTATGTGCCTATTTAAAATGAAATAAATGATTTGACTGTGACTTTAAATGCTGCAGAATTGCATGAATCTACAAGTAAAGTCTAATACCAAAAGCTTTCGACTCAGAAAAGCTAATCTCTACTCGCACCAAAGAAGATTCAAACAAATCGATTCAAGGAGGAAACCACTCGAATGAGCTCCTTGTTTCAACATGGCAACGATCCTCTACCTACTATGTACGAACCCATATAGCGGTCTACCTAGCTACTTGCTTAAGAGCTTCAACATTTCCGGATTTTGTCTAGTGTCGGTAGGTACCTACCTATGTATCCTTATAGATGTTGGCTCTTTGGTCGGATTACTGTTTGATATTCATCGAAGGTGCTCACCAATTTTGGCATTTGGTCAACTGTTGGCTGGAAATTAGTTTTTCAAGCTACGATATCTGATTAGGTTTTGTAAGCGTGTTTTATAGGTTAGTACTTAGGAAGTGAAAAGACTACGGATATTTATTGAAAAGTCTGTGTTTTGAGAATTCGGAAAACGACACTTGAGACCAGAAAATATTCTACTTCTCCAAAAGTCTGGGTGACACTTCCCGTGACCGGCTGGCTTTTACCTTGGCCAGAGGCTAAGCATTGCCATACAACGTGGCAATACCGCTAGTCTCTTGGATACATTACCAGTTGGCAGCGATGCGGAGGAATTTTTCGACGCCATATATTAGTTTTAGTTAGGTTGGGATATTATATTTTTAGTTTAATCTTTGTTTGTTTATGTAGTATTAGAAGTTTATCCATTTTTATCGTTTTTTTTTTCTGATTAGTTAAACTGATGAGGTCCATCACAACGAGGTCCATCAATGTAGTGATAGGGTTACATAAAGCAAATGACCTAATTAATTAGCGCTAGTTAGCCAACTATAAGCAAGGTGAAGCTAACGGGGAAAATACTACCTAAGTATGCCACAAAAGTCGATAACTCTCCTCGACAAATATTTAATTAACCTAAACTAAAATTTCAAGTTGGATCATTGGAAAACACTTCATAAAATCTAGCGGACCAAAGTTTCATTAAAAATACTCATGATTTAATTCCACCTTGATTCTGAAAACGTTAGCCCAGTCCGAAAGACCTTAGACATCGGCGTGTCTAAATCATTTTTAGAAAAGGTTCTATCACATGGATAAACAGATCCTGTAAATTCCTGACATAATAATACTTGCCTATCAATGCTCCACAGCAGAGCAAAGGCCCCTTTCAGACTGAATCCCTGATATAGGTACCTACATACTGGAAAGCTCTATTCCAGATACGCAGCAATTTTGAAGCATAACTTTCAAAGAGAAGCACCCGTACCCATAATGTTTGTACCTGTGTCGCTATAGCAATACAATTGGTGAATGTAGGCACAGAGGGCCACACGCTAGGCGCTGCCCGCGGCGTCATCTGAGATTGCCTTCAATGCTCATTGTGCGGCGTTGTTCAACGATAGCCTTTTCATTTGAACATTCTTATGAGCGATTGTATTAAAACAAATAGGTATTACTTATTACAATCGTAGTTAGATGCTGAAATGAACGTAGATCATCGACGACGGACTTGGAAGTTATTGTTGCATTGTTAATAATTACCGCATTATTATGTACTAGCTGGGCCCTGCGGTTTCACCGGCATAAGTAAGTATCCTATGTCCTAATCCAGGTCATGGTCTGCCCATGTGTCAATATCCAAATCCGTTCAGTGGTTTAAGCATAACAGCGTTTCAACCAAACACAAAAAATCTAAACTTTTCTCTTTATAATATTCGCTTAGAAGAGCTGAAGATGTGAACAAATGTGCTTTTAACTAAACGGGTCGGGGGCCTTAAACTTAACACATTCTTTGGTTTTCTGGGTGATCTTAAGTCAACTTTCAGAATAGTAATGGTATTATTTCTACATTGACTGATTCTTTTAAATGTCCTGATAATTTTTAACTTCAGCCATTTCAATTCTTATGACAGAACGGGTATAACAAAACAAGCATTCCACTTAATTAACATGAGTTACGAACTACATAATTCATTTAATCAATTAATTTAATAGTAGGAAACAAGGTCTAATACTAGATAAATCTATGCTGATCAATTAATTACAAAATTACAGGTTCTTACGTTGAGACAGCAAACAATCATCAATTAATTAATAAAACATCAGTTCCTCTGAACTAATTCAAATGCGCTTGAGCAATAAGATTACATACAAATTGGAATCAGCAGACAGTGTCTTAGTGTATCTCTTCTTTTGAAATGTGTGTTAAAGAAATAACAAAAGGTAGGAATGAGCAGTTTTTCTTTGTGGATATATTATAGGAAAAGCTCTTATGTCTCTATGTGGTTACTTAACTATAGGTTTAGTTAGGGCTATAAATATTAAAATAAGCTTTTTTTGCAAAAATCTAACAAAAAATGCTCGTGCTTACAAATTCCATAACAGAACTTCACTAAGCGTGCATGGGCATAAAATTTCACACTCCAAAAAGATACAGTTAAAAACTCCTTTCGCATAAAATACCACAATACTTGGGCCGAACATTGTCATGGATCACGTGTCCTGCGCGCGCGCATCCACCGCCCGTGTCGAATGCATTACTCGCGGCTCTCATCGCTCACAATACCCATTTCACAGTGTCCATCGAATCGATGACGACAAATCGAAATTACCGATTTCGTCATTCGATATTCGTTCCGATATAATTCCACTAGACGATAGCGGAAAATCGTAATAGAGGCGTCGTCGGTATTACCGCTCAGAAATCATTAAGGAATTGCAAGAGGTAAATGAATTAGAATTATCCGCTATCTATGCGCAATTTATCATCCTACGTAATATGTATAAGCGGCTGGATTTATGGGTTTATTGATGTGTCTTAGATTTGTCTTCTATAGATGCAAGAAGCCAAGAGACTGCATAGATTTGGGAACGAATATTAGCACTCTTGTACACAATGCCAATGGCAATGCTCGGCGGCATTAGTTTTACGAATACAGGATCATTTCAATCAAAATTTGGTGATGTTTAATGTAGAATTCGATGAAGCATCAATGTATTGCACCATCAGCAGAGGGTATTATGTACAAAAGCTATCAAGCAGTTACTTTGTCACATGTTTTGTTTCAACATAAGCGTAACATTAGACCAACTGGTTTCAATTGCTTTTTCAGTTATAGACTCTACACAGTCCTAGATCTGAGCCAAAATTTTGTTAAGATATTTGTGCAGATCAGTCGTCAAAAATGTATGCTACTGTTGATCGACAGAAAAGATGTGTAGAGCCTTCAAGAACATGAAAGACAATGAAACCCATGAGGTGTTAGTGCTAAAGTCACAAATATATAAACAAACATAATAACAAATGCAGTACTTACTAATATCTTCATATCCTTGTGATCTGCGGTCACGGGGTCGATACTAACCTGGAAATAAAGAGAAAACAGAGTTAGTTTTCACATTCAATGTGGTACATATATAATTTATTTTTAAAATTTTCAATAAATGGATACCAACTTATTTATTCATCTGTATAAAAAATGACATCGATTGTAATATCGATAAAGACATCCTTTACCCGCCTCGCAGCTTTCCACGAGAGGCAGCCGAGAAAATGTAAAAAAATGTGCGAAGGAAATTAGTGTTGATTATTTTAAAGACCACCGTGAATGTTATGTCATTGTAAATTCAGTTAAACAAAACATCAAATTCGCATTTTAAAATAAATAAAAAATAAAAATAAACCGACCCGAAACTGATCGCTACAAAAACCCAGCCCTTGTACAAATCATTGTTGATTTCCTATTTTCCCATCAGTCAAAGTAGGAAAACAAAAAACTAATTAGAAAGTCCCTAAAAAGTTAATATCATAAGTCGGGCCGTACACACGAGCGAATTTAATTTGGAGCTTTTTTAATTACGCCAGGAGAATGGTTCTGAGCGGGCTGGTTTCGGCGCCGCGCGGCCGCCAGCCCTGTAATTATGGGGCCCGTAATTGCGGGACCCAACAGTGTGCACCCCGGCCCCCGCCCCTCCCCCGCTAGCTAGCCGCAGATAGCCAAGCCAGGGAAATTAGAATACCCAATTTTATTATCAACGTTAAAGTTTTGCAAACTTGATGTTTTTGCTGTATTGTTTTTTAAGTCTGCCGAGATGATAACTATGTGGTTCATATTTCACAGGACTTCGAACGCTCAATCTTTGTTAGATCAAGAATCCTCTGAAATATAGCACGTTAGGAATAATAAGTTAAGTTTTAGATAGCGTCCATGTTTCATTGCAGTCAAGTAGCTAATTCCCTTCCTATTTTCGTCTTCAGAGAATCGTTTTAGCGAACTTGTGTAAGAACCAAGTCTCTCATGTGCCGAGTTAGCTCAACCGCGCCATGTCAGCGTCGCCCGCTTCCCAACGATCGCTGGAGTTCGCAGAAATCCTTACATTGCGAACTCCCTAGTTTAATTACAAAGCCACTGTCCGGTCACTGACGAGTGAATTCAGAAGATTAACTTAATTTAGTAGGCAGATTAAACCGCCCACTAAATAAAGTTCGTATGTCGTGTTTAATTTTGTATTTGCAACTGCATAATCAGCTTCTAATGTTCCAAGTGGGACTTTGACACAGGCCTTCTCTCAGGAAGAGGAAGAAGGTCTGTGTCAGAGTATGAGGAAAATGTATCATGGGAGATTACCGGGAGCAGAGATGCAAGATTGGTTCCAAGAATTATTTCTAAGAACATGGTGGCCTACGTAGGCTGTGTTGTCAATAATTGTCCTAAGAAAATGTAAGATTTTTTCTTAACGATTTTTATTTCGATCACACATTTTTTTTACTGAAACAGTTTCGGTATTGAATGAAATTTAAATATAACAGCAGGTGATTGGCCTTCGCATTGTTTGGTCACCGCTCCTAACAGTAGGTGCGAGTGAATCGTTCGCTTAATTACGATGACTGGCTTTTGTAACTCCAAAATATATTTTAACATTTTAAGTCCACATTATGATAATTATATATTCGGCCAATGACTAATGTATACCGAACTACTTACTGTTAGAAGAGGCTTAGATATAAATCTCTTGAATCTTTTGAGTATCCAGCTGTTTACTTGTTTAGCAAATGATAATAAAAAAATTAAAGATTGTTTAATTGCGTTAAGATGAATGATTATATTTAGGTATCTACTTATCCATATTATAATTTGAAGTATTATCTACTAATTAATGTAGCCAAAAAATGTATACTTAGTTGAAAAGTTTTAAAAATTTTGTTCTTAGTCAAATAGCAATATTTTCAGTTATAAGTTATTTCAGAACTGAAAGTCACACGGATTTGGAACACCAACACCATTTGCCCTCAATATTAGCACCACATTATTACACTTCACGTCCAAAAATTGGCTCTTATTGTTCACATATTTGCCTAAAATCAATTGGATAACAAATAGCATTATAGCTAAGAAACAACAATGAAAGAAAGGCGTCTCGCGTTTCATTGTCGAGGCGACGGCATACCCCGGGAGGTGTTTGTGCCATAATCACAACGTAATCACACCAATTAAATATTTTTATTCCCATTCTACCTTTGTGTGTACTGTGCCTTTGTCGGTATATTCGGTGAACGTCTTTTGTTTGTCAAATATTCAACCGTGAAGTTTTTGCGCACTTTTGAACCGTCGACGAAAATTACTCGTCTCACAATCAATGAAATAGCTAATTAATATTGTATTGTGATAAATAGCCTAATTGCTGTGTGCTTGCAACTTTTTTTGTTAGAAAATGGCGGTGGTAATGTAATTAGTATTGTGAAGCGAAATTAATTATAGGTATAGTTTTAGTTACGGCTTGTATAAGTTTATTGAATAAGACTCATTATTTGTAAAGGCATTGCTATTATTTATCTTTTAATTAGGATTAGTAATTAAATGAGGTATGTAGCATTAAAAAATGCTCACAGTTAATTTAACTTCAATACTTTTATCTACCTCAAGGATCTAGTTTGCAGCATTTTTAGTGCATTTTAAAATTGGATTTTTAAGTGAGCTCTTTTGTTATCATTTTTTTTTTTCAGTTAAATAGTGATTGAACTTTTGTTCGACTACATTTAAATAAAATTACAAATAAAAAATAAATCTTTTAAGTTCTTCCTTATTTCAGGATTTAATAATTAGACATTTTTACTTAAAAAATACAATGAAAAAAATTAAATTCTTTGTAATACCAACAAACACAACATGTTCACCAAATATTAAAAATAATATTTACCTCGTTGAAGTAGTTATTATTGACATTATGGGATGCCGGATGCGGCGCCCCGTGCTGCTGATAGTACGCACAGTTCATTTTGCCATCCGAGTCTAATACGACACGAGCACAAAGTCACTAGCACACGCGTGACAATTTTTCCATGTCAAAGAAAATTTCGGAGAACAATTATCTCGTAACGAATCGATGCGGCGAACGAATCTCGCCTACTAAATGTTAATTGTAGGGTTCTTGGTGCCGTGTCGGTGTTGTTGCCGTCTCGCTTGCACGGTATCTGCCTCTCGCTCGGGCCGGTCTGCGCGGTTTGTTTACGGCCGGGGCGGCGACTGGCGCAGGGCGGCTCGAGGGCGGGCTTACGTCGCACACGCAAAACTAATGTACTACGCACTTTAGTGCGTCGGGAAATTAAATCTCTGATTGTTTTAGTGTAGTGTAGAGGGCCGACTATTCAAGTTATAAATATATTTTCACGCTACAATAATTCATAATAAAACGGACCTATTATGCTAGCTGTACCTTTCAGTAAGGTAATAAGGAAGATTTACAATTATTGTTATAAAAAATATATGAAACATTTATAGTTTGTTTTTAAACTAATCAGAATGAAAAATCTTAAGTGGCCATTAATTTGCTTAGTTTTAACTGCTTTTTTTCAGAATACTTGTGCCCTACATTGCTTCAGCCTAGAACTCCAAAATGTCACAAATGAATCCATATTCGAGTTACTTTATAAATGGTTAACTATCTATATAACGTTAACTATCTCGTACGCGAAAACACCCCGTTGTTAGTGCCCGAATCACTTTGACCACGCTTTAGTTAATTAGGTTAACATAATCAGCCAAACGTAGGTAATTGCGTAATATTCCCACTGTTGGGACACAAGCCTCCTCTCCTCGAGAGGGAGTGGCCAGTACTCTACCCCGCGGGCCCAGTTCGGGTCAGCTGTCACATGTCTACGAATTTTTGGTTCTAGGACATGCCGGTTTCCTCACGATGATCCCTTTCAGTTAATTAGGTTACCGTACACCTTTTTAAATTAAACACTGAAACTTAGCATCCTTTAAGAAGGAAAGTACATCATTTTAACTGGGTTCTTAGTACCTGTCAACGAGCAAAGAGTTTCCAGAGACAAGAGGAAATTACTAACTCTTAAGCTCCGGATTTCTATAGTAATTGTAAACGGAACCACTTGCGAAATTTAATAAAGCCTTCGCCTTCCTTTCGGATATTTAAAATTGAATAATTAATCTAGTTCAACATGGGAAGAAAGTGTAATAAAAATTTTATATCTTTACCTACCTATTTAATAGTTAATAGTCTTCGAGTCAGAATGTATCTCAGTGCGTAGATATCTATAATAAGACAATTTTTACACCATCCAAAAGTAATAAATGTTTCCGGTTCATAATAAAAAACATCGGGATAGTAACCCATGCGACTATTATAAAAATTGCTCCATTTTTTACTGTCCCACAGCGGCGGGGGCGGATACGGCTCCTATGACAGGATACGCTTTCCTTACAATGTTGGTATCATGCGAAATGGTCACGTGATACCGTAACAGATGTTCTACGAGATTTGATTTGATTTTATGGATAGTTATTGTGTTAAAAGGAAATTGAGTGTTTCTAAATAGGTGAGTTTTTTTCTTTATTATAGGTAATACGTTTTGTAATAGTTTCTCAGATTCAGCCTACGTAGGTATTTCTAGGTATTTCCATCGGTCGGGCTGACCGATGACCGGTGGAGCAAACGAGTCCTGGAGTGGAGACCGCGTATCGGCAAGCGTAGTGTGGAACGCCCCCCAGCTAGATGGACGGATGACCTAAAGAAGGTGGCTGGGACGGACTGGATGCGGAAGGGTATTGTGGCGCAGCCTGGGAGAGGCCTATGTCCAGCAGTGGACGGCAATAGGCTGAGTTAATTGATTGAGGTATTTCCTTCAGAGTTAGATTCTATTTCGAAATGCTCGTTCATTAATGAGATTGTGAAAATGCGTAGGTTTGCTAGCCTTTGCTCTTGAAAACCTGTCAATACTTCACTGACTTCAAGTCTAAAGAAGAACATTAATCATCGATAAATCACTATGTTAGGTAAACCAACGATTGTAGCTATGATACATAAGCTACGCAGTAGATAACTCTAGTTTTTCAAATAAAACATGTCATGATTTCGTCACGATAATATTTTACACCACCATTAACTTAGCCGGTCTGGTGGTTCCAGACACTTCACAATGTGGCACCTGGTTGAAATGATGTGACGTCACGTTATAACGAATATTTTATTAGAAAATAGAATAACAAGGCAGTTACATCATTATCTGACCAAGATTGTGTCTGGACTTTAAAAGAGACTGTGACTTCTGAGTTTGTTTCGGCCTTTCTTCCCAGAGGAGTCAGATAGGAAACGCCGAGCTTATTTAAAAAACAAATTATATGACATGTAAAAGTGATTCCAATATCCTATTTACAGAATAAACAATTTATTTCATATCACTATCACTAGATACTACGCCACGTCTGTCTGTCTGTCTGAACGTGGTCTACTGAACGGATTTTCATACGATTTTCACCAATGCACGGAGTAATTCATGAGTTAGATTTAATTGTATAATTCATTATGATTTTGTGTAAATTGGTTGAAACATGACGATGATTGTTGAAGATCTCGGAAAAAATCTTGCCGATAGCTAGCTTTACTGGCATGAGCCGCGTTAATCAATATAGTTATATAAAAACCACGGTAAAAATCCCGGTAGACTCCGAAGTACGTTCCCGTGGGATTTCCGAAATCCTGGCGGGCGAAGCCACAGGCAAAAGCTACAAATATCAAGGATTGTCTGTCTAAAATCAAACTAGCCAATAATTAACTTACCACAGAGATCGATAAAGCTGTTGCATTCTGACTGTCAATCATCAGCTTTTATCTAGCATTATATAAAAAAATAAAACAATATAATGAATTGCCGATGAAAAGTAAATGCACATACAAATAAAACAGTGATGACTATGAGTGATGAATGCTTGATAATGATCTATACTTTATATGGAGGCATGAACAGCTTTCGGAAAACTGAAACTATGTTCTAATATCTACTTGATAAGTTCCAGCTAGGCAACGGGCATTGAGACTTGGAATTCAGGAATGCTGGCAAAGCCACGTGCTAATTTAACGTAAACCACTTTCCAGACCACTAACCTGAAATATGTTTAATATACAGGGTGGCAGGGACATCGACGCACAATCGGTTACCATAGATTCAGTACATGATTCACACCGCGGCAGTGAAATATTTCATCGGTTATTAAAAAAATCTGCTGTTTCACAGGAAAGTGAAATACCTACGCGATCAAAATGATACTGAACAGCAATATTTTTGTTTTACGAGTAAACCGACGTAAAATTCCAACGCAGGGGATTCAGAATCATGTACTGAAACCTTGGTAACAGGTTGTGCGTCGAAGTCCCTGCCACTCTGTATATGTTACCAACGTGCCATGCTGACTGAAAATAGAAACGCAAACTTGACAACGCGAAATTGACATAATCGCAAAATTACAAATAACCTAGTCGACATAAAATACAAAACTGTTTAGTTATGGGACGGTTGCACATTTTTCATTATACCTATAAACAGTATAAAATTAAAGTCACTTTTGGCCTGTCTGCGTGACCACGTTGTTCTTCTAAACTGCGCAATGGAGTTTGAAGCAGCTTTCAGCATCATTTAAGGAATTTATTCGGGAAAATTTATGCGTGTTATTGATAAATATTAAACTTATATATAATAAAGAAAACTCGATGTTCTGTCAAGTCGTAAAAACCGTAAGAAGCAGGGGCGCTAGTCAGAAATATCAGTAAGCAAATGCCATGCTGGAAATCAAACCAAAAACCGAGAATCGTCTACACGTGGAGGATTAGACATTACAAAATTCGTTACAATAAATGCAAAATTTTTGACTCGCTGCTTGCTCATAAGCGTGTAACTGAATAAATATATCCATTATCGTCACTCAAAAACGTGTGTATTTTTAAACAATTCAGCTGTCGTGATTTTCACAATGAGGTCCGGCGATGTCACCGAGCGATAGGGCGAACATTTTGTATAGAATATAGAATAACATGCGCAAATGATAGTTATTAGAGCAGAGTAGGTGAGGCGTGTGCGCGTAATTATTGTAATCTCGGGGCGCACGCTGGGCGCAGGCGCGAACGCGAAGGAGCGCGGGCGCAGCGCGGGTCTATTGTTGACGGTTATGTGCGAGTGCGAATGTGAAGGAAGTGCTGGGTTGATTATAAGGGAGTTTGATTGGAAGTTGTTTGTTTGGCTTGATTATTTTTGTTGGTGTATGTTACAAAGGTCTTATTATTGCCAGCTTCGTGTTTTTGATCTAGGAAGTTTTGTGTGGATATAATAGGTGCAATATCTTGTACGGATTTTTTATGTTTGTTCGTGTAAGTATCGGAAACACATAGCCGGCATGAACCTTGAACCAAAAATTCGATAACATGTGACATCTACCAACCCGCACTGAGCCCGCGTGCTAGATGACAGCCCACTCCCTCTCACAGAGAGGAGGCCTGTATACCTATCAGCATCGGGAACATTATAGGCTGATTATGCTATGCTTATGCTAAGTATCGGAATTATCAATCAGAAAATATAATGGCAAGGAAGTAAATCGATTGGGTTGATTTGTCATTTGTATCAATTAACTGGGTCACTATGTTCCTATTCAAACTTTCTAACTAATAATACTACATACAAAAAAACATGCCTAATGTGCACACACTTTCTTTGTATTGGCACATTCTCATTATGTAACGCATTTCGTCGCGTGCGCATGTCAGGCCGCCCTCGATCCGCCCAGCGCCGCCCTAGGACCGAACGTATCGGATTACAATCACAAAACAAGTAATACATTTCATTATTATATTTTGCATTATTCTGGGCTCTATTTATAATGTGGCAAAATGAAATTGTGTATTATTTAGTACAATGTAGGTGAATGAAGCTAGGGCCAGATGCCAGCTGTGTTACCTGTTTATGTAAATCTGGTATGAAGTTTGTCAAAAGTGGACATTTTAAGTGATCAACACTTAAAATGGAGACTTCTCAGTCTATAATGTTCCCACTGCTGGGACACAGGACTCCTCTCTTCGAGCGGTAGTGGGCTGTAATCTACCACGCGGACCCAGTCCGGGTTGGTATATGTCACATGTCGTCGAATTTTTTGGTTCTAGAACATGCCGATTTCCTCAAGACGTTTTCCTTCACCGTTTTGAGAGCAGTGGTGGTATATAGAAGATTAAATACACAAAGTAAAGCGCCTGCCTGGGTTCGAACTCACGACCTATACAATTCGTACGTCGGAGTCGATACCACTGAGCTACCACTGCACACCTAGATATAAATAAATTCAATCATGAAAATAATGTCCTTGTTTGCTTAACTATTTTCAATATAATTACTTATCAGTTTTGTTTTAAACTGGATGGAATTATCAAACAATTACTTATAAGATTAAGCGAAAACTAACCTATCCCATTAAGAAAAAAGAAACACTACTTTACACTACACTAAACAAAAATAAATGATTTTTTTTTTATAAATAAATAGTTAAATAAAGCATTGGGCTGTAACTTGAAACAATATAGGTAGCCTATACAATGGTTTGCACGGACAGCCGTCGCGTTGGCCCGAATGCACGGTATTGTGCAACCGGAGTGCACGACAGTTGCCTATAGAAGGGGTGCTACGTTTCCGGTTGCAATCTTACACCAACTTCCGCTGAACATCGGCCACAGATAACGGTTGGATTTAACTAGTATACCATATGTATAAGAACACTGAATATAAACGGGTTTGATTTGAATTTTGTACAGTAAAAAATGTTGCATAAAGGATAGTTACATATATTTTTCACACACTTTTATCGTAATTGGGAGCTTAGCATAGTAATTTAACATTGTTTTGTTAAACATTTCTAAACTAGTTAGTAAAAAAATATTCAGTAATTAAAATAAAGATATTACTACAGGTCGTGTTGATATCATTACGATCCGTATCACATATTTTTGTATGCACGAAGAACAGAATCTACCTACTGCGTTTATAAAGTTCTGTTGTTAAAAGGTGCAATATTTTACACTGAATATCAACAAAGCATAACCAGAGAAAATCTAATACACACAGATATGTAGAACTTTGAACATTTCATTGACAACACGTGTGATTTGGTCTTTTGAGTGCACCGTATTGTTGACGGGCCAGGATTATCTCCATTCACACAGATTCATTCATCTTTCAATGCCGGGACATCGGACGACAGTTTCCTATGCAAAATTTCGCGTAATCCCGGAATAAAGGTATTCAAAATGTTTCCTCTGATCCGTTGGGAACAGAGTCCCGGGACAATGTCTGTCGCGGTGTGAGATGTTCACTTGACGATATACGTCAGTCCTTGACACTGTTTACGAACATAATAGGATTAAGTCTAAAAGGGATATTGTGTTTTGAAATGTTGAAATTTGTTGAATGCTGCACTCGATTTTATTGAGATAACAAATTGTAATACGTTTCGATACTTTAAGGTAAGTACTCGAGTAAGTACCTAAAATATTAATGTTTGAGTGGAGTTAGGTTGCTATGATCTGATTACGGTACACGTGCAGCTCTCATTTCTGTTCTACAGGGTGAAGTTTGTGGTTTGGTATCGATTTAATTTCCTGTATTTTTTCGGTCCAACTAATATGAACAATATCATTAAATAAAATACAGGTATTCCATATATGAAGTGCATGTATCGTGACGCGAGCAGAGCCCGGCGCGAGCCGACACCAGCGCCACGCCGCGACGTGCCAAACAACAAAATAAACCAGCCAACCCGTGTAATAATGGTGTTTCCACCCTGTAACAATAACTACATAATAGTCGAGAGCTTTTACGAGCTTTTGTGAGCTTGTCGAAGCTTCTACTTGGCGTTTTTTGTGATGAATGCCGCTCGTTGCGCCGCGCTTCACTTTATGACTGGAGAATATTTTATTGAATACTTACGCCGCGCTTAAAGATTTAGCATTGCTCGGAAGAGCCTCTTAAATCCGTTCAGTGCTTGTGCCATCGTCATATTGTTTGGCAGATGAAATACTTTCTTTGGGGTCGGTAGTAAGTTCGCAAGGATGAGCATAAGTATGTACAGCTAGGTTGCAGAGTATCATACGGAGCGGTCGAGATGAAACACGAACATGCGCTGAGACACTGACAAAGCACCGATTACCATATAAGTGCGCAGTCCGTGAACGCGTTCCATGTGAGAGTTGCTCAGTTGCGCACACGACGCTCGAGATGAATTTTTCCAATTATAAAAAGAGATAACCGCAACGTATAAAGAAATAATAGCGGTTGTTAATTGAAAACTTAATCGAGAATTCATATTTCATGGCTGTACTCTTTTAGAAAACTACTTTCTCTATTTTAGGCGTGCTTATAAATATGTATTAAATTATCTTGGTAATAAGATAATAGAATAAAGATACGTATTTTATACGCGATTTATAATTAAAAACCTAAGAAATTAATCAAAAGAGTCTTCCTCCGGCAATATTAATTGGAGATTAAAAACTATTCGAGTGAATAAAGTTTATCAAAAATCTCTACCCAAACATTTTGTTTCAGATTAATTTGATTTTAGAGATTAGATCGATAAAATCGAATAACGAAACGGAATTATAATAGGTACGATATTATTAAAACAGCGCGCATTGCGAATAGGAGAGACGCTTATAGCCAGTACATGGGCGATGTCCGTTGTTGAGATAAAATTAATGGCCGCTATTAAACCGCGAAACACTCCGCGGAAGACTTCATTAATTCCCCGCAACGGAATACGCCTCTAAACGCCGAGATGATCCGCCGATAGATTTATTAATTATTGAGCGTTATAGCATTTCCTTATCTGACACGCATTCCAATTAGCCATCACTATGAAGTTTTAAAGAAGGCAAATAAGGTGAGCTTAGAGGAGGGTCGAGGTGTGTAGTGGGAGGTGGAAGGGGGGTAGGGGGGGAGGTCGATAGCCGCAATAAATCAAGATATTATCTTCGCCGAGCATTACGAGCGCCGATACTAAAGGGTAAGTCGCCGGACCTCGGCTTTACGCACCGTATGTACACACATGTATATCTACCGAATATGGCGGAACACTTATGTTAAATTGGGTTTTCTTGAGCAGAGTCCAACAAAACCCAAATCTATATACTTAGCTTCGCCTGTTAAGCAAGCTTATTAAGTTAGGTAACAATAGAAAAAAGCACTTGTGTCTCATTAGTGACCGTTGAGCTCATAATTATATAACATAGAGGTCTAAACGAACTGGGAATTTTAACTAAAAGATGCTAAAATACTATGAAAAATTACTATTTTGTTTTATATACGAATTTTCGTAGTTCCTAAGTAGGCAGACTATTTCCAAACTATTCAAGTAAGTATTAGAAATTGGGATTATTATGCGCTACATCTATACCATCCACATAAACAACAAAAAAAGTTAATTAAAAATGCTAGAGTAATAATGTAAAGATTAGTGCCGTGTGCTACGAAAGTTCGTAGGTCATATTCGTAGGCAAACAATTTTTTGTCTATTTTTAGGTACCTACTCAATTAAATAATACTTATTCATTTACTGAACACAGTGAAGTGTGATTATGTTTAGCCCTGGGTAATTTTATAATATGAGAATACTCGAATGACAATAAATAATGTTTAATTGTCGGGTGCTACGAAAATTCGTAGCACATATTCGTAGCCCTACGACATTTTGGTACCGTATCATACCTACTATGATATTGTATCAGACGATTATTATTTGGTTTCATGTAAGCAGTGGTAAGTTGTACAGTTTTTGAATACTTTTAATAAATAGAAAACAAAATGATCATGACTGATGTTTTGCAGTAATGTTCCACATAGTGATATAAAAAACATTGCCCCAAAGGCAATGAACTTGTTCTATTTTTTTAACATACCGAATACCAGTATTGACTGGTAAGCAATAAATCATCTAGATATATCTCCGTCTATCGATATCATTGTAATCTCTATGATATAATTTCGGTTTTTTTCACCCAACCGCGAGGATATATTTCAAACGTACAATCGAAAAAGCAATAATCAGTGATACAATAAAGTATAATTACACAGTAAACCGTATAATTTGTGAACCATTAATTAAAATTCAACTAAAGATGAAAACAACAAAGTTGTCTGGGAATCACAAATCAAACGCAACTCGGCGATGGCCGCGGGCGCAATAAATCAGTCGAGCGCTTAGGCCTCTTAGCTTTTCTAGATAGAGATTTATCCCGTAATAACATGTTGTTTTTCACTAAATCAACTGCCGAATTATCCGGTAGAGGAGCAATGATTAATCGGCAGGGCTGCCGATGTAATGACGGGCGCATAGCGAGCGGCGCACGCGGCCCACCGCGCTGTGCGGACGACTGCGCGCGCGCATGCCTAGCTGCAGTCCGCATTCTAGGGTTGTCTACTCCATCACTATCATTGATGCGGTGCCAGCGTTTTATACATCATTGGCACTAATGCACAAGTTTATTATAGTAATACTTGTCCATTACATTATATGAATAGCTTTGTAATTATTGAATCTTAACGAGATTTGCATATACAGAGGTGGTGGTTATTGTTTTTGAGAATAGTAGTTAGAGTGCAATAAAGTGTCAGTCGTGAAAATTGCATGTAATTTAATTCCAAGCAGATGAGAACAGATAGGTAAGAGCCCGTAGATTATATATCAAATGTTTCCTATTATTGTGATTTACGACAGCTATTTCAGAAAACAAATTGAAAGAAATAGCCATATAATCGCTTGAAACATCACAGAACAAAATATAGTTTTAAAATACATGAGCGCTTTCATTAAACAAATTCCTCTGAAGTCGACACGACTTCCATCTGACGTTCATCTGTGGAGCTTTTAATTAAACGCTATCTTTAATTAAAGCTACACGCGACGGACGATATTTCATAAAAATAAAATAAGTTAGCTGTGCACCTAGGAAGTCTTTATTAAGATTGCGATTGCATAGAGGCGTGGTAAGCCACTTGTTCGAGAATTTGAATAATCGGCGCATTACAAGTTAACATTATTATGTACGGTCAAATATAAAGCGATTTCAACATATAATTATCTACAGTGAACGGACCGTATAATGTTCCGCATTCATCTATTAAGTCAGTCGGTCAAGAATTTTTAATGCTTTTTGGCAGCCATTTTGCGCTGCGATTTGGATACGAAAGCAATTATTTACATTTGTTAGTACCTACTTATACGATACAACGTCTGAATTTTGTATGTCAAGTTGGTAATTATTGTAAATTCAAAAAATTGTAGTAATTTGTGGTGTTTTCGAGTAACGACGTGTCTAGTAAGCTAGGTCAGTCTCCAGTTTTGTATTTTTAGTAGTTGCCTACTGTAATCTAATGGAAACTATTTAAAAACGATACCGTTGCTTTTTATTGACCAATAGCAAGCCATTTAGATTAAGATTACAACTAGCTGCAAACTATTTTTCAGATTATTCACCCAAGATTCTTCTATAACATGATTCTTATCACCCTGTGTACTACCTACTTCGAACAAAACAATAAAAATCCTGTTGCAACAAGTTTACCAAACTAGTTGGTAAATGATAAGTGAGACTGACCGGCGGCGCGGGCGCGCGGCGGATTGATCGCAGAACGCGGCAAAATTCTCAAGTTTGCATACTAAGGCATCGGCCATATTTCAACCATAATGATAGCAAGCGAGCGTGATAATAATTGTTATTACTATGATCCACATCTGCTATTATTTTATAATTGAGGGGTTTTGGGTGAAACCCCACAATTATAAGAAGAGCCTAAAGCAACAAGCAACATGCATGAGGTGAATGAGTTTTTGCCTCGTTCCCTAAATTATGATATATTTACCAAAATGCATCCCATCAATAGGTCGTGTGATAAATCTGCTGTTATAAGGAAAATTTATACGTTTTGGTTTTTTATTGAAATAAAGATAATTGTTACCAAAAATAAACGACGTTGGCGACCAATTAGGATTGGGATCAATGAAGTATGTTACTGTTTACCAGATTGATGTTTGATTCTTGCAGCATCATCCATATTATTCATAAGATATAATAATAATGCATGGCTCCAAAAACAGTGATACAGTTAATTTCAGTGATTTCGATATTCAGATGAATATTTTGAGCGACATCAGACAGACTCATCAGACGGTCCCCTCGAAATAACTGAAGACGTGACGTGGTGTTTAAATGGGTCAAAATCCTTTTCGGGGAACGTGAAAATTAGCTGAAGCTAAAACCACGAAGGAACAAGAGATTTTGGAAAAAACCTTACGTTCTTTAAACATTAAGTAGGGTTATCACATTGAATTTACCATTAATTTCTAGGTGACAAAAAATCTCGTGGAAAATACAAAACTAAAACCTTTTGTATAAGGAAAAAAACTCAAATCTGACTTTTGCACACAGCAAAATCTTTCGTGAAAAAATATCGCTGGCCAGCCGCGATCATTCGATTAAACCTCG
Source organism: Apamea epomidion (assembly GCA_947507525.1). Taxonomy (NCBI): domain Eukaryota; kingdom Metazoa; phylum Arthropoda; class Insecta; order Lepidoptera; family Noctuidae; genus Apamea; species Apamea epomidion. The sequence continues at coordinate 8,213,068 of OX382234.1, forward strand.
AAAAAATATTAATCGCTCGAATATCTACATAGCGTAATCTTGAGAACGGAGAGTTCATTATTTATTATGAATATTAGTCAATTTTTATTTAGTGAAAAAAGCGAGCGGCCAGCCCGGCTGCAATTAACTGGCCCAACCCTGTAATTATGGACAGTAAATTTCTGGACGGCAGGACTCGGGTATATTGTTCTATCTGGCTTATAAGGATTAGCTCACCGCTGCCAGGCATCGGTCATTTGAGGCCAGATATCTAGATGTGATCTGAGGTGGTGAATCGGCTCGGGGAATGCAGTCGCGTTTTTGTGAACGATGACCATGTTTTTATATTTTTAGATAGGGAGGAAAAATATGGATTGTAGAGTTTTATAAAGATCAAGTTATTGTCAAATGTTAAGACCTTATCAGTTCATTTTTCAGTTTGGTCTCAAAGATGGCCAGAATTTGAGGACCACATAACCCCCTCCTACGCCTATGATTTCACAGCTATCAAAATGAATAATAATAAAGCGTCCCCTATTGTAAAGTGACCGTTAAAAGGTTGAAAACTTACGACTATTAAAGGAGAAGCTAAGGAAAGTTCCCAAGTTAATTACATGTGGGTTCTATCTGAAGCGGGAATCGCGTACTGTGCCTTCTAATTGAGTTTCCTATTTAAATAATTTGGGACGGGTCAAGTGGTGCTATCACCTTTACATAATAATAAAATTCTACACGCGTAGTCTGAAGATAACTATGACTAGGTATGTATTTTTGTAAATGCACCGTTCGACTACTTACTAATAATTAGAAATTAAAACTGTTACCTGCAAAAGTAAAGCTGTAAGGATAAGTTACTGCTAATAACATCCTCAACGCTAAGTATGCGCTGCGTTTATCTTTAATTCTAGTGTAGCCACCCTTTCAGTTATTATAAGTATCTCGTTACACTTATGTAACATTTTAAAAGAATTACTACGGTACAGCTAAGTATGATAATTAGGTAAGTATTGGCAAACACGCACATGCAAACACGTCCTTGAAACCCAGGATGTAAGATGTCACGTCAAACGAACATAGTCGATCGAATGTAAATTAAGAAAATGATATTCATAACAGGAAATAGGTATCGATACCGATGCGGCACCGAGTCGATCTCTGACCCCTATTCATTCACAATTAGGCTCGTGTCACGGCACATATGTCGTGTCGTTGTCGTGTTTCGTCGTGATTTCGAGACACAATGGCATTCACGTCATGACGCGGCAGAATGTCGGCCATTCATGCTCTTTGCACCACACACGGTTGTCTATTTTTTAATACACACGGAAATTGTAACGTTCGGTTCGGTTTCGTTATGGTAAATAGAGAATTGGGAATTCTCTGTTTGTAAAAATAGCAAAACTGGTGAGAGATTTTAGGATCAATGGGGAGATAAGTTAACTGATTGGAATAAACAGCATGAGGTGATAGGCCCGATGATTACAAAATAATAACACGGTTCAGGAGGGGGAAAATTCCTGGAATACAGACTCCCTAGCGTTGACATTTTTCGTAAGTTATAAAAAAAAAATCTGCTGTTTGTTAGAAAAGTGAAATAAATACGCAGTCAACATGTATGGAAACCCATTTTTTTTTAAAATAACCGGCGCAAAATTTCCGCTTAGGGGCGTTCAGAATCCTGTGAAGAATTCATGGTTACAGTTTGCGCGTCGATGTCCCTGCGACCCTGTGTATGTAATTAAAATACCTATTCGAAGGGCTTGTGAGAAACTGAGAACTGAACAGCATAAAATAAACTATCAATATTACAGGTTTGGTTCTAAGTTCTAACTAGCAAGAAGCCACTAACCAGCTACTATTTATTTACGATCGTATTAAGTTTAGCGCATAAAATGTGCATAGTTATAATAATTATGTTTTTGTAACGCTTCTTTGATTTAATTATTACTACCCGAGTATCAAATCGCTCATTAACTTAACAAGGCTAATCTATGCTACATATACCAAGAAGTAACATACACGGCTGAAATTCTTTAAGTACTCCCGAGTTCCAAAATAAAACCTCCCAAGACTCAAAGAAGGTAGGTTGCTTACTCAAAGAAGGTAGGTACCTACTCTTTCAAATTCAAAATTAATTTCAAGCCCGATAAAATAAATACTTATGCCTCAAGAATGGACCAATAAGGGTTCGAAAAAAAAACAATGACCACAACGGTCGTGGTCGGAACATACGCCGCGAATGGCGACCTGCGACCCACAATTTGCATACAATGTGGTTGCGTGGGCGCATGTAGCGCATTCTTTGTGTGCACGTGTGCTTGGACGCGACTCGCTAGGGGCTATATTTAGTAATAGATAATACAGTTTCTTTTTACATTACTTGAATAGTCTGAGTTCAATGTGTACTTTTTCTTCGTCGGCAGCCCAAATATTCCAACCGGTCGGTGCAGCGGTGACAGAGAAGTATGAGATAGTTTCGTCAGCTGTCACCAAGCGACTTGGCCAGTGAGGTTCCTGTCTCAAATTATTGGAGCAGTCTTTACTGAACTGATAATCAGGACCTTTGTTTTCTTATGTTATTATTCGCACGAAACGCCGGTCTACAAAACGCGCTTTGCTGAAACTATGAACTTTTGTGTGATGTAAATATTATCTCATGCAGCGCTGCAACATTTATTTTTTAAATGTCGCAGCATCATGCTGATATAGGAGCTTTTTGGCCTCGTATAGCACTTTCTGTTTAATTTTTCTTTTTGTTACTTTTTTTATATAATTTGGTTTTTTATTTTTGATTGTGTTAAGTTTAGTTTTATGATCTTCCTGTACGAGTCGCAATAAATACTTTTTCTTTTTAAATTTATAAACTTTTATCGATCCAACTAAAGTCTACGTCCCTGTCACTTCGCCAATCAACCTGGCAAATGAGTCACTCTGTATTTCCGACCACACACCTGTGTGGGCTGAAACCCGCAAACCTCTAGCATTTCACACCGTTTCAATTTCATTACCTGATCAAAGGGAAATGGCCATCAAACCAGCCTACCAAATACAATCGAATGGCGACACCACACACTAATGGTCTGCCTAAACATATTTCACAGTACGCAATCATGCTGGCATGTTTATTTGAATCGGCAATTTTTCAACGCGTTCGTACCGCAATGCAGTTGCCTCGGAGATTTATTGCACGAGAGAGGAGTTGTCGGTTCGAATCAGGCGCAGCTTGATTAATGCTTGTCGCACGATCTATTTACTGCCCACGGCCCGGCAAACTGTTTCATACTAGGAAATAGCTTGTGGACCATTGTGTTTGCTGTTACGTGTCAAACTTTTTTTTTTGTTTGTGATTTGTGAGCGGATTTGTTTTCAGTTTTATATTTCAGGTACTGCAATTTTTAGTGTAGGTTTTTTTAGCTAACTGTATTGCAGGATTAAGGTTTGTTTACTTAGGTATATTTTTACCATTTGCTGACGTAGTATTTATCAAGTGTAATAGGTATTTTAAAACATGTTTTAAGGTAACATATTGGTAACAAAAGAACGAAAGAATAAGATATATTTAAACATAAAATAGAAATAAAAATGTGAAATGCTTTAAAAATAAAAACAAAAAGCCGTATACTCTTCTGCTTTTGTCTAATTTACTACCTACATACCCCAAAAAAGTTAAAAGTCTGTAAACAATTTTTCAATCTGTCATACGCAAAACAAAGTCAAACAGAATTATAAAAGCAAGTACCGTATCGAAAGCGGTGATAATTTCTCATGGTGCAGTTCCCACCAAGCCTGGGGAGCAGGAGCCAGACTGCGGGGTTAGTTGACCGCATTACGAGAGCGACAACGCGCACCACCCCCGGGGACTATTTATCAAATGATCATTTGATTTTCTTGTGTTTGATCACTGAACACATTAGAATTTGCAACAGCTCGACTTTTGGTAGCTTCACTTTTTTTGTACGCGCATTTTTTTGTTTTATTTAGTGTTTTGTTTTTAGCCTTGATGATGACCTACTCGCAATTATTTTTATGTTTTGCTTTTGTTTTAAGCCGTGATGTTTTGATACTTAAAAAACTAAGACCATGAAGTTCATAGAAGATGTAGAGCAATGTTAACTTTACGTTAATAACCCTTTCTAGAGTATTTAGATATCAATGTACACATTTTCATAAAGAAACAGATCACGCTCCATATTCATGTCTGAATTAAAATGGTAAAATAAGTATAGTGGTTTAGATTGAATAAGCCCGATTGATTTAATGTAACATGTCAATTAAATTTACATAAAAAATCGCTTTTGCATCAGCCAGTTTATCTTTGCAACTTTGTTTTCTTCCGTTATGAAGGCGAATGACATTTTTATACTGACAAGATAGTAACTAAGTACAACGAAAGTCAGCGATTTAAAAAATACCCATTCTTACTTATTTAGGTAATAAAATTATTGGAAAATTAGCTAATGAAGAAATGAATTTTGATGCTTAGATTTCGAGCAACTAAAAACTGTCTGTGTCAGAATCGAACCCACACTCCCCAAACCCGTCCACTGAGCCCACTCCACTCGTTCACCCTCGCCCTCACTCGAGGATACGTCTTATAAAATACGATCTGTTTTGATTGTGGCCTGGGGCACAAATCAATTAGGCCTCCCCTCGGCCCCCCGCGGCGGAGCACCCGCGACATCCAACCCAGTGGCTCGTTTTATGACACATCTCAAAACGGACCGAAAAGCGATTCATTAACATTCACCGACTTTATTAGGACCAATTGGCGCGCACTCCGCGTCTTCGTTATTATCATTGATTGGTTATTTTATTACTGCGCTGTAAATCAACTTGTTGTTAACGCGAACTGTGCGGTGACGGTTGCAGGAAAGCTTATCCGGTCCGTGATTAAAGATAATTTGCGGAATTGTGTTTTGTTTGTGTAATGTGGTGTGGTGTGATGTCCTGCTGAATATTTTCTCGCCTCTATGTATTGGGACAGGCGTTTAACCCAGATGTCACTGAAATTATTTTTTCCAGGAAAGCCAGGAAGAGGTGGCCCTTTAAAAGGCCCGTCGTAATAAAGGTCGTATGCAGATCGAACGTATCCGTTTTTGGGTATTTTACAATGCCCGTCGCAGTATCCCAGATACTGCTGCAGACAGCTGTGCTGCTGGGGAGTTTGTTGCGCCACTTCTTCTTCCCAGCGAAAGCGCTAGGAAGTGGTGAAGGGCGGGCGTTTTGGGGAGACTGTCTTTTGTAATTTTGACGTTCGAAAAGTGCTGATTTTCGGCCTAATTTGAATAAATGACTTTTGATGTTGATTTTGGATTGCGACAGATCCGCTTCATTAAGTAGTTAGTAGGTATTCTGCTACAATCGAGTACCTAAAAAACTAGGAAACGCAGCATCCAACACAGGCCATAAACGAACTTAAACGAGGTAAAAATTACAAGTGCAAATGACCACACGATCAATTCGTTTAAAGCTTAGTAGACCACATCAAAAGCCAACAAAAACCGTGAGAAATAAGTAAGAACATTTTACAAATTAAAAGTGTATTCGGAACATTACCCACATACTGCCAATGATTACAATTTCTCATTACATTGCGATCATTCCTAAATTGTTACGACGCAACGTCGATGCGTCCGTAGAAACTGAACTCCCATGTACCCGAGATAATTTTAAACACACGGCTAGATCATTAAGCGTATCGATTTCCTATTAATCTTCCATTTAATATACAATCTAATATAGAAAATAATGACGTAATGGAAGCCGCCGGCGACAGGGTCGTTTCCCACGCCGCCGCGGACAATTTTTATAGTTTTTTTATAAAGATGAAAATAAATTAAGTTTCGGTAATCAGACGCCGCCTGATTCCTGACCCGCTTCTTCGCAATATTTCTAAAAGCTATTACAAATACATTTATATTACCACACAAAAAAGCTCTCGGGCAATTTTCGCCACATAATGAGGCCATTATGGGGAATTTTGTTTTACCAACATAATAACACCGCCTTTTATTCGGGCGATCCCATCCGCAAAGGACTTCGTGTTTTAAAGGACAATATTATTCCAGACTTGATGAGATTTTCGTGCTAAAATTTTAAGACTAAATTGCCATCATTATGTATTTAACGCTGCGGATTAAGATAACAGCGGTCGAATAGGTCAGCCATCTCGGAATTACTGATTGCTTAAATACACGAACGTAGTCATATACTTGTGTATGTATACTATGTGGGAAGGTAGATAAATGAGTCTTCTTTTAAAAGCTTTCATGCCATCCTTTAAAGCTTTTGTGGGCACAATATACAATATTTTATTTTGAAATTCCGTTTTTCACAACAAGAACCTGGTAAATATTCATCTGATCTTGACAGAAGACTAGTGATGATGGTATTTAATACGATATTACTGATTAATGAGTTTTCTCTAAGAAGGATGCGATTGAAGATCCGTCTTATTTTGCAGGAATTAGAAGGCATAGCATCTGTAAACGGAGAAAACCTTGTGAAAACCTTAATCCTTGAATCTTTTTTCATAAATAAGTAAGCTACCTACTGCAGAGAACAGGTACTTTGGGAAAACCTGAACTGAAACTGATAACATCTATTATTTTGATGGAAGGCTTACTACAGAACTATTTTCATGATACCTATATATTACAGGACCCGTAAGAATCCTGCTGTAACTTGATCTAATAAAGTTTCACAACTCTCTCTCCTTTCAGTAAAACCTCTTCCCAGCTCACATCTAGGATGCCCATGCGGCAGTGGGCAGCCGGACGGTTCGTAATGGCGCGCTCGTGAGCTGTCCATTACTCCGTCACCGCGTGCGCACCCGACCTGCAGCCTCACTAGATCACGCTTAAACGCACTGTCTAGCCTTTTGTGGGGAAAAAAGAAAAGTTTACTAGCGTTTGAGTTTGGTTTTAAAGGATTTCGCTCTAAATTCGACAATAATAATAATATAGTCGATAAATTCGACAGTACTTAATAATGATACTTTTGGACCATAACTAACTGTGACACGTAGCATGTGTCTTAAGCGATCGTAATTTTTTAAACTTCGTGGATGAAACTATAGACACTTTGCTCCACAAATACAGGATCACAATAAACTGAATCTGTGCTGCTCTTATTCCTAGTAAAAAATAACTTTCTTTATCAAAACAAACCTTATCAAAAGCTGTGATCTCAACCCAAATTATGTTAGTTACCAAGGATTATCCGAGGACGGGCTCCGAACGTTAAAAACATCGAACAAAAAAGTTCAATCACGAAGCGAGGTTGAAAATAAATTTAGCTATCGACCCGCCATTACAGGACACGTGACGCACAACATCAACGGATTAATTCCGTTACGCGATCAGAGAACCCTAATTATTGCATTATTGTGGCGATCTATCCGAGCCTAAAGAGGTAGTGGATTGAGTTGGTTTTGGCACGTCGTAAGATCGCAAGCGCGTGTTCGCGGCGGAGCGCAGCGCCTGCGCCGCCGCCCTCGCTCCCGACATTATCCTTGTAATTGGCGATTTTATGCAATTTATGGCGATTCGCGCAATTTACGAGCAGCGGACAAGTGGGCGACGCTGAGCTTTTTACCGGGATATAGCGAAATTGACTCAGGGTTTCAATTAAAATTTTATATTCCGCAAATTACCTGCCAATTATATTCCATTAGTCAACGTTAAAGAACCACAAAATTGGTTTTTGTTTTAATTTTTTGCTGAAATTGTTTTGCTCTTGTAAATAGTGATGAATATCTTGAATTTAAGGGCATTAAAATTTTAATATCTCGAGTATTAAATTAAGCTACGCAGGTACACTTGATTGCATCATCAAAAACGACATGCACATTTTAAGATACCAACGTGTATTAAAAATATCAAAGGATATATTTTACACTGTATAGCATCCTATTTTAACATAATCTGTTTGACTTTTAGTGGCTACTAAAAGTCAAATAGGCAACAAGGTATTATAAAATTGAATTTTCATTAAGTAGTTATAAAACCCATGAAAGGTCTGAACTTGCAATTTCGTTGGTTGCATGAATCTAGGCTCCAATGGGTTAAGCCATAATAGAAAGAAAGAAAGAAAGAAACCTACCCCGTCGCATCGCATCGCCTGTCCGCGATGTCACTTCGTTTTCGCTTAACGTTCTCTCTGTCTTTTTTTTTTGCTTGGCTCAAAGCCCTAGCGTGATGTTAATGTAGCCTGTAGCCTTCCTCAAAAATTAAGCTATCAAATGCAAAAATATTTGTTCAAATCCGACTTCCTGAGATTAGCGCGTTCAAACAAACAAAAACAGAAACAAACTCATCAGCTCTATTATTCCTACCCAAAAAAGAAATGTGGTACTTGTTTTTTTTTTCTAAAATAGACTTAATGATGACGCAGCTTGCACAAGAACCTGTGACGTGATCAACTGATCATGTACGTGACGTCTTCAACGTACGCATTGAGATTTTAACTTGTGACCGTCTTTATAGTTTTGATGAAATAATTGTTTGTAAATTATTATACGATAATTTAATGTGGCCCTTGAGCAATAAATTGCACGTAATTTAAGGCGGAGAGTGGACGAGTCGCGATCGGCGCACGTCGCGTAAACTCGCGTACCCAGCACTGCGCGCACGCATGCCCAAGATAAATATTGCATACATAATAACCTCTCTCCCGTCCGCGTAATAACCCAGTGTGACATAAGCAGCTGCGACTGATTAAACAATCCTGTTCTCCATTAAAACAATATAATTTCGTAAAATTAAAAAGCTATTATCGAACCGATATTGTCGAACATGTGTGACTTCGTGCCGGGAATAGTCAAGAAATTGCTGATGGTACATGGCCTACAGGCCATGTTATTATTTACTCAGCTTATGTTTTAATTTTGTTAAATTGCAACCTCTAACTTGATGACCATGCGGCTGACTTTGCAAATATTTTTTATTCGATTTCTCGATATATCTATTGATCACGTTGGTAATGAGCTGATCGATGAAACATTTAAATTAAGTTTTTTTTATACTTTGCATTATAAACAGAATCTAACCGTACACTACACCACTGTCATGTCGCGGCTACGCCACTGGTTCGACACGGTTATGCCACTACTAAGCTGCAGCAACAACGGATGTCCAAATTTTTTACTAAAATGTTAAATATGCGGTGTCATTACTAAAGCTATAGCAAAATCAGCCCATAACGTTCCCACTGCTGGGACTCAGGCCTCCTCTCTGTGAGAGTGAGTGGGCCATAATCCACACAGCGGGCTGCGGGTTGGTGGATGTCAAATGTCTTAGAATTTTTGGTTCTAGAAGATTTCCGCCGGTTTCTTTACGATATATTCCTTCACCGGTTTGAGAGCAGTGGTGATGAAATAAAATACACAAAGTAAAGTGCGGGTTCGAACCCACCTCATACGCCACACAAATCGGGGGGCCGTTACTAGGCCTCCACTGCTGAAAGCTAAAGCGATACATTATATATTATTATTATAAACTACTATGAACTGATCGATCGACCCCGCACGGGTCGATCGATCAGGTTAAGCTACGCTTGCCGCGGTTGGTCCGTGGATGGGTGACCATTTTCGCAAACCAATACCCCTCCGTGCCATGGAAAGCACGTTAAGCCGTTGGTCCCGGCTGTCATTTGTGGATCTTTGACAGTCGTTACGGGTCGTCAGTAGCCCGAAAGTCTGACAACCAGTCTTACCAAGGGGTATCGTTTTACCCAGTCACTGGGTTGTAGAGGTCAGATAGGCAGTCGCTCCATGTAAAATACTGGTATTCAGCTGCATCCGGTTAGACTGGAAGCCGACCCCAACATAGTTGGGAAAAGGCTAGGCAGATGATGATGATGATGATATGAACACTATTATGTGGTATTTATTCAGAATGCCTAGTTTTTTTAAGGATATCGACAAGTACAGTTGTAGAGAAAGTGATCAATTAGAAAGCTATCGTAGCGCTGTAGTGTGATGTAGACTCTCAAGAACCTACTATCAACATTAGGGCTTTTGTCTAAAAAATCCAATTGCTTTCCTTTTTTAGACTACCTACTGACCGTACAGTGACACCCAAAGTCTAGATTTAAAAAAAGGAAAAGCTTAGTTGGACTTAAATAATAATGCTTCTGTGATAATAATTTATTCTTAAGTATAAATAAATTGTTATTATTTATTTCAAAACGATTAAAAGCCACATTCCTTATCAATATCCGATTTGTCTAGCTCCGCGATTAAATAAAATGACTATAATCGTCGATATTTGATTAAAAGACGAGATAAATCAACCCAACAATTATGTGGATATTTGTCAAGCGCGAAATTTATTGCCGATAATAATTCCACGAATGTTAGTGCGGTATTATAAAAGTCGAACTCGCCTCGTACGAGTACGTTCGTAGGACAAGCGGGTAAGGCGTCTCGTCCGAAATAGCCCGGCCAGATATCCGCCGGTCTTATGACAGGCCGAGCGATATTTATGTCGCGCGGCCCCGCCCACCGCCGTGGCTCCATTCAGCCTGTTTGTATTTATTTCGTGCCTATTTATTTGTATTTGCCTTCGCTTTTGAATAATGCATGAGCGGAGCGTTTCCGTCGTGTGTAGGCAGCGTGACGCCGCCGCTTGTCGCGAGTCCCTCTTCGGACTTTTAGCCTCGGGACTCTTTCTGAGGTTTGGTGGAAGTTGCCTTTCAGCGTTTTTCGATTAGTGGTCAGTAATGGTGAAGTTTAGACGCCTTTATGTAAGTAGATCTAACCTCGCTTGAGGTCACGTAATTATGACAAAGAGGTGCTCGATATTATTGCTTTATATAATTTGGTAAAATCTCAATTTTATTTATTAATCACAATTTGTACAAGAATAGAATAGATGGTGACACCCAAACTAGGCATATGCCTGTGTCTTGGGAGTCAGAGAAGCAATATAGAGGCACACAGGCAATATAAATATAACAGATAATATAACCTGCACTTTCAACATCTTATAGTGTGTTCATAGCAGCTGTTAAGATACCCGATTAGATTATCCTACCATCCACAACACCAATCAACGTTAAATTAGATTTCAGCTTTCGTATCGTGTTCTCACGGAGTTAATTAACATCGGGTGTGGATTAACGGAATTAATTATCGATAAGAGCCATTCGATTGGTGGATGCGTTCCTTTATTATTTGTTAGGTAAATCACGGTGGTATCGACTGTATCGAGTGCCCCGCCTCGCGATTTACCGCCCGGCGCGGTTGCGTCAACCAGACGCGGTGATATCACGCTTTGTCTCAGCACTACACCGCTGGGACATTGTTCGTATTGACTATATGAACCTAAAGTGTAAAATAAGTTTTATCTTCGAGAAAGTTGAGTGTGAATTAAATAGGACAATAAATCTTTCCTTCAGCCGGCGAAACGCCGACTACTTGATTCAAGTTTTAAATATGCGTGTTTAAAGTGTTTAGTGTCCAAAAAAATACCCTTGATCAAAACGACTAACTCCAAAGTGCTAATAGAAGCACGCTGTCTATCTGTCAGTGTTACTAAATCAACAAAACAAGCTATCTTCTAAAAATGACGTCGGAATCTTTCAAGTGAAGATTCAAAGTAAAAAAAGCAACGGTTATTCGCGATAGTTCCGCAGATCAGTCGCGCCGTCCGTGGCACGCAGCTTCATAAATCACCAAGTGTGCACGCGACATTAAACGTCCACTTTATACGCGATTACCGATATAGTATAATGAACTTATGTAAAGACGTTATGATACCTTCAATTATTCATTGACAACGTGTTATTGTTGGCTTATAATTACTGGCTGACTAGCTTGCCACAGTTTTACGAAATCGCCTATCAACGCCAATTACTTTGCATCGCAATCCCACAATTGTTTGTTTCAACACAGATTTATGCCAATGTAACTGAGTGGTACACTTTGTTTTTTATTTGGATGACGTGAAGCGGTTATATTGCCTATAATTATATGTAACCATGCAGATTACAGTTTTGTTCTGTGAATAAAAAGTAGAGTACACTATGCAGCTGTTTATAAACTATCAATTGCAACAGACCAAGTCTTTAATCGTCGTTTCAAATCAAAACAGCGTTTTGTACGTTCCTTGTCAAGATTTCCATGTATTTCGTACTCGTAGATTTCAACTCTAAGTACCAATATTTTTATAAACATACTCGCGCCGAACTTTTCTGAATAACCCGTCGCCTATAAATATCCAGATACCACGAAAACGATGTCAATGCCTCCGAGCAATTATGAAAAAAAAAACAATAGCAACACTTAAATATACTTAATATTTTTTCATCTGACAACATAATGGGCGTAATAAAAATGAACACGTGCGCACAGGCATCGCATGATGTGGCCCATCAGACTCTCGGCTATGACTGTCTTATTGATTGTTTTAAGTCAAAACACAGCAAAAACATATTGCATGACTACTCGTACAGTGCTCGACTGTACAATGGCGCCTATGATATGAGCTTCTTTAATTGGACTGTACACGTGTAGATTATGTGTAATGAAATTATAATTTATGTATTTCAACATTGGATTGTAAACTTCATTTATCAAATATTAGCTGTTGCTCGTGAATATGTTTGTAGGCAAACTTTAGAGCCCCGTTGGACCTTTTTATGGGTTGAGTTTCGGAAAATTCTTTCTAAATACACCTCTTTGGTCTCAAGAAACAATAGAAGATGATTTTATCAGTGTTCTTTTTGTTTCATTTCGTCTGAGTATTCATAGAAGATTTCACTGCCATCTCGACTCTCCACGAATCTCGTCAGAGTACAGAGTTGCAAACAATGAAGTCCCTCTCTTGATAGCTCTCATCTCGGCGTTGTCATGGCAACTAGTTGTCTCCCGGTCCACTACCTCTCTTCAGTTTATGTGTTCATTAAGTGCTCCACCTTATTTATATCCCCATGGGCCTTTGTTACTGCAGGGGAAATTAGGTGGCTTTGTCTATAGCTGACTTTGCACCGCGAGGGAAACAATGACACTAAAGGGGAGCTTCTTTATTTCAGAAGATTTGGGGCTGTCACAATATAGTCGTGTGGATTAACTATGTTGATTTATTTATTAAATATGAACACCACAAATACCATTTCCACAAGTTACAGATTAAATCCGTTCACATGACACATGACGAGACAAATAGAAAATCTTCAATGTCGAATTTTTTGTGGTGGTTCGCCGAAGTCTCAGAATGAATGTAACTGTCACAAATGTATGATTAACGCATCATGCCGGTTACATTCCTTGACGGCGGCCGCCCGTTACAAGTTCATCCCATTTAAATTTAGCGCGGCGCGTGCCGTTCGCGGGACTCTCCGGGGGGCGCGCGGGGGTCGCGGGCGCGCCGCCGAGGGCGGGACGCTCTACCATCACTCAAGTGACGAAAATTGACGGAAAATGGGCGGACACCGCTTGCCCGCGACGTCATCAATTACCGCGTCCCGACGGTCACCGGCGTGCAGTCTCAACGACATCGCCGATCGAGACGCATACCTAATATCCTTCTAAACGCATGCCATTATTAGAGCACGACTCAACTTAAATCAAAAATAGCAGCGAATACTCCAAGATGTGTAACGTGTTCCAGCTTTTCATTATACTGGATTCAGGAAGACGGAAAGTAGCTAGACGCACGCTCCTACCGCAATCTGGAGCGATATCTCGGACAAGGATTATTGAGATGCAATCTAGAAGCCATCGATCGCTCGATAATTCGATCTAACTGCGCTCACTATTGCGCAACCAGTCATCAGATCAAACCGTCGATATCTCGATGATACCTTTATTAAATGGTAGCTACAGCGAGCCCCTGTTCGAACACTCATAATTCACTTTTGTAAGTCACTTCTGGATAGATTTTATAAGTTCGTGCTTTTCAAACAAGCCTATTACCAGAGTCGGTTCGGAACTGTGACATACAACTAGATGTAACGAGTAAACCTAACCGCAAATAAATGTCTAAAGCAGGTATTTCAAGTGGAGTATTTGCTTACGTTTTCTCGAGAACGAGCGAACGCAGGAAGCCGCAAGCAGGGCAAAAGCTCGGCGATCGATTTTGAAAATTGCCCATAATTAGCATGTATCTCACTCGTCCGGACGACTGTGCGTTTAAAAGTGGGAACTCAACCACAGGCTGCACAATATTCCAGTAGCGTTTACCAAGTAACGGCAGGCGAAGGCGACGGACACAAATTGCCGGAGGAGCTGCCACTACGCAAATTGTACGGAGAGCTGGATCGATTGTTCCCTCGCAAACATCTTGACGTACACCGCTGTCAGACATTCCGCGGCTCAACCTACCCGCAGTAGTAATCGCTAAAACATTCGACTTTACAAATGTAATTTAAAATTCCATCAGCCGAACAAACAGTTGTGAATGTGCTATTTCGTAAACTATGATTATGTTCACGACAAACAACTGCATCACATTACTACTCCCACACGCGGCCGGCGTCGTTATTGATGTGGTCGAGTCCGTTAATACCCAGCCGACACCTTTCGGCTTTTTGATCGCACCAATTTTCATTTTATCGATTCTTTCGGAAATCGTGTCTCGTGTTATTCGAAACTTATTGGTGTTAACTCAGTAATGAATTGGTTGATTTTGAAGGCTCGTCGAGATAGGTGCAGCTATTAAATATTACGCAGTCGCGAACGCTACTTATTTTGCCCTTGAGGTGAGCAAAGGCAGGCGCCCGCCGGTCGCGCTTGTGAATAATTTATTTGGAATCTAGATAATGCTTGTATTGGTAGCAACGAGTCACGTCTGAGACATTTGATCGTGTAACAAGAAGTGCCGTGTTTGTGCATGCAGCCGGGCCTGTAATGGTGGCGTAATTACGCAGCCATTATCAGGTGACCCCATATTGCGGTCGGTCGGCCAGTGCAAACAGTGCGTCGACCACCTTAATGGACTCAATATGAGCACACCTACACTCAGACACGTACCTATAGGTTGGTGAGTCTATCAGCAAGCTTTAACAAATATGGAAAAGTGCCGTTTTAATTGTTCTGTGGCTGTTTGTAATGACGATTTGTCGTGTGTCAGCAAACAGAATAGCATATTAGATAGCCTCGTAGTGTCCATGTTTCCTTGTTTTTCAGCAATTAACATGTCCATAATTATGTTTTCACCAGACGGTTCGTGGACAAAAAAGTTAAGCCCATTCAATATAACACTTTTGAGGCTTCAAAACTTTAAATACTTAATTAACCATTAGGCTTTGCAAACATTAAAGTTTTCCTTTATAAGGCATTTTAAATGAACTTCTAAATTAGATAAAGTAACTACGAAACAAAAGAGCAAACATGAAAGCAAACCACAAACTATCCTCGAGCATTAAAATACAGCCAGTGACAACAAAGTGTGAGGGTATGGCGGCGACCGTCCGTCGCCACTCTTTGATGTCTCAATTAGTAACGCGACCGAGTAATTGTGGCGAAATTAATTCGCGCCCGCACCCGCGCTTGTGCCTAGCAACCGTCTCGTTTTACAGACGACAGAGGCAGCTAGGGGGATTCGACGAATTATTCACTTTGATTGAACTCCCGCAGTAGAAAAATGTTTAATCGACAGGTCGGATAGAACAAAGGGTTTTTTTTAAACTGCTAGAAACTCACTTAAGGACAAGGAGAAATAAAACAGAATTTTAGTTTTTCAGATGTCAAGATTTTGTTGAAAATTACAAACGAAGATTAATAGAGTTAGGTATATGAATGATAATCGTATCATTGTCAGTTTAGCCTTTTTTCAACTATGTTGGGGTCGGCTTCCAGTCAAACCGGGTGTAGCTGGATATTTATATTTTACACGGAGTGACTGGTTGTCCGGGACCAACGGCTTCCGAGTCAAGGAGGGTATATGAGTAACCATCGACGGATCAACCGCAGCACGCATACTTAGCTTAACGTAATGGATCGACCCGTGCGGCTGTTATTGTATGCCCGGTATTAATTAACGCACCTTCAGAGCTACCCCAGATTGAATTTCCGATTCAATAAAGTTTTGCATTTTGGTGTTAGGAATAGCCTATAACTCTTAGATTTCTTACTGTATAGGTCTATGACTAAATAGCTTCACAGTAGCTACTTCATAAATTACCGATCTGCCCCTTCATTTCATCAACAACTTAGCTGTTTCAACCATAGCTACAATCTTGGCTGTATTTTTCATTGTTAGAGATCGTGACTTACAACGCAGGTTCTTTGATCTGTTAAGTAGCATCGTTGCTTTATTGAAGGTCATTTCAATCGGGTTGGTGATTTAGGTTACCTATCAGCGAGCAAATCTTCGACCATAAATTTTGTTTTCAAACCATTTGCACTTGACGGTAAATCACTGGTAGATATTTGAAACTTTTATGCCAACGTCGTTATACATAAGTGCTACAGCCCAATATTTTCATTCTCTCAAATCGATATCGAATAGCACTCGATCCCTGAGATACAGGAAGTGACTCGACATTAAATCGTAATGCATTTCACACTCAAGAGTGTTTCAAAGAGTCTTAATAAACCAATTATGGTTCATTACCTAATGCAGGGCGGAAGAGGGATATTACTCGCCCATCATTACGACCACAAACTCCCCTTTGTGTAAAATATTGCATTTCACATGTTTGTTGAAAAAAACTATGGCGAAAAGCGTTAACGGCTTTATCGGACGGGCGTGCGACTTTCGTTTTGGGGTACCGTTTAGATCGAATATAGCACGTGACCATCACGCCTATCTTCTTTAAGGGATAGGCAGAAGTATCGATGTTTTCTTACATAGATATCCAATCCTTTATTATTCCATTTGTATGCGTAAACGTAGATATATCACATAACGCTAACAACCTATGTTCTTTGAAAAAATCCTATAGCTTAGGAATGCTACATATAGCCTTAGGAAATCTTACATTAAGAAAAATATCTTCATAATTACCCTTTTATACGATGATTGCAATTAATCACGTGTTAACAGACTGAACGCCTTCATAATATTTCGTGATGTAGTATTATGATTTAATACTCTGCTGTAACAACACCAATTATGACGTCATACAGACAATGAGGTTTGCGTGAGGACCTTGGTCATTATTACTCTAAGATACTAGACGAGATAAAATTCACCAAAACCAAACTAATATAGGTACCTAAGTACCAATTGATCATCAATAGAGGTACAGTATTTTTATCTCACGAAGCGACGCGCGCTTTACTTGTGGTAACCGAGTGCACACACACTTCCAACCTCGCCATTGTCTCGACCGGTACCGATGCCTCCTGCGCTCACACACATTCACAGCGTGTTTGTACACTTGGTAACCACAAGTAGAGCGGGCGTCGCTTCGTGAGGTAAAAATACTTGTAATCTGGTAGCTAAGATTTTCTATTCTGTAGGTACCTTTAAGATTTTATTTTCTCCTCTATGTACAAATGGACACTGAGTTGTTATAATTGATTCAATCTTTAAAATTACACTTTGTAAGCAAGGATATTACAAATTAGAGGATTATATCCAAGATAAAAATGCATGGAAACATGCTGGTCCTGGTCCATAGGACAATCTCTAGAGTCTAGACAAAATCAAACTGGTTGCTAATGTAATTGTATAATTTATTCTTTTTTTTTGACATTGATTTACAATCTGTAATTACTTAAAGTCACACCCGGACTTATTACTCCTTATTTATTTATAAAAATCGTCTACTTTTAGAATGTTTGTAAATATGTGAGCACCATGTATCTATCACATAGTTAATTTATATGTCATGGTTTCATTAACCCATTTTAATTCTTTTACCTATTGTGGTATAGTAATTTTATTTTTAGGTGCATCGTCTTCACATATAATTAATGTATGCAAAATACTGTAAAACATTTTAAAAAAGTAACGGTGGTTTTTCTTGCCCATTCATCTCCATACGAAATGTACCTTTTGGAAGGGGCGACTAGAATCTATTTTATTTTAATTTTATTTTTGTTGTTCAAAAGTGCCTTTTATGTGCCTATTTGAAATAAATGATTTGACTTTGACTTCGAATCAATTTACAGAAACGAAGAATAACAGATGCTTCTCTCTTTTCTCTTACCTCCTTATTTATTTGGTGGACATAGTAAAGAGTATTCTATTCTATTCTCCTTTTCTATAATTCAGTTAACATTTTTCTCGTTTCGTAACAACAAGGAAATCGGTTGTGTGTTATCTCCAAAACTTATTTAACTGCCATTGATCGCTAGATAGATTACATTCTTTATCCTTCATTTTCAACTACTTTTTTTGTTTTCAATAAATTGCTTTCCAAAAATATGCTTTACTCCGTCAAAAATCTACGGAACCAGCCGAGTATGAAACGAAACAATAGCCTTTTTACCTCAGTACAGTGAAAATGAAAACGCCTGCTATTTGCGGTCGTGTGATGAATGACGCCGGTCACTTCCCCCTTCACCCCCATTATACTTGACGCAACACAACATATGGCTGATTTGCCTCCAAATGGGGGCATCAACCATTGTTTGTTTTGTACCTGCGGACAGCTATAATCTACTGTACGGGTTTTTGGGACTTTGTGCTAATGACTACTTTATGAATATTTGAGGATATCAATAAAAAAAATCAGGACTTGCGTTAAAAGCTGTTTATTTTTCATAGTAAAAATATCATCATCATTCCAGCCGAAAGACGCCCACTACTGGACATAGGCCTCCCCAAGCACCGCCACTTCGACCGGTTCTGTGCTTCTCACATCCAGCGGGTTCCTGCGCCTTCACAAATCAAAATATACAAAGAGATATACAGAGTGGCAAGGACGGAGGGAGTAAGTAACATATATTAAACTCCGGAAAATTTAACAATAAACAACACTATACTATTACTTGTATTATGGTATCACAAGAAAATTATCTTCAGAACCAGTCGTAAAACTTTTTTCACGTCTGCCAAGAAGCCCTTTCATACCAATACGCCATTCAAAGTAATACTTCGAATGTTAAACATTTACTAAGAAAAGTATTAAAGTGACATAAACGTGTAACAGCTGGTTTGAAAGGAGAGAGCTGAAAGGTTTTGTTTGTTCAGTCGAGGAGGGGAGCACAATGAGGCTGGAAGCGAAGTAATAAAAGTCACATTAAGTCAAGAGCGAGAATCTCGGAGACTACAGACGGGATGAATTTATCTGAGACACACACGGCGAGGATTACGGTTTGATTGAAATGTTACATGACCTGGTTTGAGAAAGTGTATCGTGTCGCGTTTAATGACGAGGTTTTCTCTCCTCGACATTCAAAAAATGGTTGAAGTATTTTCCTGAAGGTGTAACCTATTATAAATACGGTTTACAATAAAACGTTGTGTAAAACGAAATATAGTAATAGATATTTCACTGGCGACGAAGATATTAAGAAATTCTAATACATTTCAGAATACCATGAAATGGGAATATGTTAGTTAAGTGGACGGACCACGCCTTAATCACCGCCTTTAATTATCAGCCTATTAGATACTATTCATGTCGCTGAAGCTTATTTCAGGTGTTATTTGATCAAAAATTTAAAATCTAACAATTAGTTTCCACCGTTCCAACCCGAATAGAGGAATAATTTAGCCGATCACGTATTCAGTACCATAGACGTTGAATTTCAAAGACATCGTGGCCTGTAATTATGTATAATAATTCCAGCCGAACAAATGGGGCAAAGGACATAATTACAGCCATAGATTTAATTAAACCTAGTTATGTGAAAGGTGTCCACTTTCACGCGCACGACGCGAGGACTCGGAATCTTGGAAATTCAATTGCGATTCTACGCTTTGTAATTAATAGTTTTAATGACAGATAGGGAATAGCTTTACAAATAGCGCATTTGTCTACGAAAATGTTATCACTGGTGTATATTGTAGTAAGTTTTTTCTTGAGATAGATTACATAAATCATCGAAACACGTGTGTCTGCGATAAATCATTGCATGTAACTTGTAATTAAAAGCACGATTTCAGGTAAGATTTGAGAACAGAGTATATAATTAATTTTTGTATTTCGTTAGATGAATCACCGTTGATTAGATGCGTGGAGCTGCGCCGGAGTCGGTTCCGTGACCACTTGTTGTGGATGCAGATGTTTACGTTATAATTACTCGCCGGCTTAATGACCTTTTCACTACAACCGTCGTCGTCTACGCGCAAGGTATTACTTAAAAAGGTTGATTTACAGATTGTTTGATAAATTAATGAATCCTCTGTACAGACCATAAATCAGTGTGAATTACCTTTTAAAAACGTTTTTTCGCACGTCCTCACGGGCGTGATTATAGGAAAATTATAATAATTGTGCGCGGCATAATTACGTGATGTAATGTAGAGGCAAGCGATATATTGCCGCCAATTTGGATTCATGTAAAATATCGCGCAATAAATTTACATTTTATAAGTTTGCCCTCGCGATGGACGTGGGCGCTGTATCTCTGTTTAGGATCAAGAACTCGTATCTGAAAATTGCGCATACCGATCTCACGGTGACCAGGTCACTCAATGATGCCTATTAACATTAAATACTGTACGTGGACAGCATTCTGATGACATAATTGGTAATCTATAATTTTCAAATGATACTTACTTCGGTATAAATTATAATAGCTAACTATGACGTTCATACATAGTACCAAAGTTTATGAATTTCCCTATACAACTCTAGCCCCCAAAATTACTTTAAAACAATAAATTAATCTGATAAGTCCTTTTTCGGCTGCTCAGATCCTCAACAGATAATCTCGAACATAATACGAGTATCTGTGAGTTACATCGCGATTGCGGCAGATTATATTATTTTTATCCGCGTAAAAATATTCTCAGTATGATAATGCTTAATTCTTGACATATTTTATATAATGCGAGCCCCAGGCCAGTGAGCCGACACTATGTCTAATAAATTTATGGACCTTCATTTTCATGTTGATCGGCGCTCGAAATTATAATCGTCGCGCTTGAGGCGCGGCGCGTGAGTCGCGACTTGCGTGACGAAGAGTCGAAGACAGTGCGCAGGCGATGACGGGCGGACACAAGTCGATCTAGATTCATTCAGAAAACTCCCATTACTCGAGAACTTTACCCAGAGTAATACTTGACCGGGATCTTTTGACGTCTGAATGTCATTGACAGGGGGGCGTTGTTGGTAAACGTAATCAACCTTTAAGGCCTCCTCTCTGTGAAAGGGAGTGGGCCGTAATCCACCATGCGGGACACATGTCTTCGAATTTTTTGGTTCTAGGACACGCCGGTTTCTTTACGATGTGTTCCTTCACAGTTTTGCGAGCAGTGGTGATGAAATTACACAAAGTAAACTGCCTGGCTGGGTTCGAACTCACGACCACAACTCGCAAGTCGGGGCCGATAGCAGTCATGGACCACCTCCGCTTGTTGGTAAACATTTGTCAAATTTTCATATAAATTGTATTGACAGAACAAGAAAGAGTCGTTAGTTCCGATTTTTGCCACGTTCCAAAAGAGCCGTATAAAGCTATACGCACTGTTTTTTAATTGAAGGTTTTGTCTCGTCATTCCACGGACCTTTTTATTTTCTTCAATTTTGCTGAGTTGGATGACGGAATGAAGGAAGGGTTACTTAATCGTGACCTGAGGCGCTGCACCGGCAACCTGTTATATTGTTGCGACCTACTGTTGTGATCTTTGAGCCGAGTTGAAATGTGAGTGTTGCAGAACGACCCTTGTTCATAATTTCGCTAGGCATGTCGATTCGCAAAATGTATTTGCAGTAATGATTTATTTCAAACACAGATTATTTTCTGTCCTTATTGGCAGGAAATAAACTTTGGCGTGTGTTATTCGGCTTATAAGTCAATTCACACGAAAAGGGTGAATCGTCACTTTTAAATATATTTTTTTTTGTATAGGTGACTCGCACGAACAGGCACATTTTGAATTCTATGCAACCAACTATAGAAAAAAGGACACTAGCGCACGAAGTGATAAGAGTAAAATATTATAAAACGTGTACTTTTTTCTTGCATAAAGTTATCAGTGTACCATATCTTTACAGTTGAACTGCTGTAGTTGAACTATTTGTAGATGAGTGATAACTGAACATGGGTGTTGGGCTGTTAAGGTTGTTACGGTTAGGTTGTCACAAAAAGAAAATCTACATCATCATTTTGTAGTGTGTCATGTATTTTATAAGCTAATAAAGTAGAATAAATAAATAAACCACGATAACCACGATTGTATGTCCTCATCTACCTAACCTTATTCCAACTATGTTGGGGTCAGCTTCCAGTCTTACCAGATGCAGCTGAATACCAGTATTTTACATGGAGCGACTGCCTACCTGACCAGTTACTGGGTAATACGATACTCCTTGGTAAGACTGGTTGTCAGACTTTCGAGCTTCTGACTACCCGTAACAACTGTCAAAGATCTGCGAATGACAGCCGCGATTAACGGCTTAACGTATTCCAAGAGGCACGGAGGTCTCAGTATGAAGATGGTCACCCATCCACAGACCAACCGCGGCAAGCGTAGCTTAACCTGGTCGATCGACCTGTGCGGCTGTTATTATTTAGCCACGGGCTCCTCACAACCATGATTTTATGTGTGACGCAAAAAAAAACTACAATTTAGAAGGCGTAGTTAAACTCTACCAAGTATAACAACTAGTATCAGTAGGTACAAGCCACATTACATTGTTCTCACGGTGCAAAATTTCTAAAAAACACAATAACAGCGTAAACTCGTGGAGCGAAGAAAAAATGCGAATATAAATGTCAAAGCAAAGTGCGTAGGAAACTGTTCGCGGGGTTAAATGATGTGGAAACTGACATGGCTGCATGGGGATCAGGCGACTAGTTTGGTGTTTATGGTGGATAGGGTAGTATGATTATGTGCAATTTACACATCGGTGTACTTATTGCGATTAATTCAGTACACCGATGTGTCACAATAGGAACAAGGTCTATTTTTACGCTCGAAATAACCTCTGCATATAGTTTGAATTAAAATTATTAATCCTATTGATAAAGGATTATTTAAAAATAATATAAAAAAGGAAATTATAATAAATAATAATGATAAAGTTAATTTAATAATCTAATCTATAAAAATCTCAACCTGAAAACTTAGGTGAAGTGAGCTGTCACTGTCAATAGTGTAAATCGCTAGCAGCCTCACTTCACTTAAGTTTTCACGGTGAGATTTTAACATAATTGTCCGGCTGTAATGCTTTCTTCGACATTTATAGAATCTTAAAAAATACCAATAATTATCTCAAAAAGGTTACTGATACTGAAAATGAGATTTGTTCATATTCATATTCATTACAAGGACCAAAAATATGGACCCTGTAAGGTTTGATAGATGTCATGAAAATGTACCTATTTTAAATTTTATTGTTAAAAGTTTAATAGTTGATTAAGTACCCAGGCAATATGTAATGTTTCAAATAAATAAACATGCCTTCATTTGTATCTAGCACCTTATATTTTCTCTTCAACTTTTCCAAATCCACTCACTCCAATCATGCCACATCGTTATCGAAGTATGAAGTCATATACTTATTAAAATAAATCATATTTATGACGCACTTAACGTAACCGTGCGTAATTATTCAGCAGTTCAATAAAATCATCAAGTGAACGACTTATTATGAAGGGAACATGGAAACAGCCTGCTTACTGCACATTAGTTTACCGAAGCATTAATATCATTTGGCCATGTACGTATCAAGTGTATACCCCACATAAATTTTAATCGCTTACTCAGAAATCATTATAATAATTACGTATAATGCGAGCAACATTGTGGGCTTAGGAACAAAGAGAGCGACACCTCGCTGCCGCTGGCGCGGGCGCAGCGAGTGACGTACTCACGAGATCACACAGATAGCACTGAATGTCGTTCGTAAGATCGTATCTCGCTTGATTACAAACACTGGAAATACTTTTACAATAGTCATGGGTGGCAGAAATAAATGTATCAACTTGATGCTCGTTCCTGCTATCTCTGAAGATACGGGAAATTGGACGGAACGGTAGATACTTATAAGATTTAATAACATTTAATTCCCCTCTAGTCACTTCTGAAGTATACATGTGACATTAAACGAAACATCGCGACTCTCGTAATAAGCTGAATATACTGTGCATAAAGAATAACAAAACCTCATTTTAAAGTTAAACGTCGCCGTAATTACTCACGAGACTAGTTTTAAAAATATCATTCACTACAAATAGTGAGACCTTACAATAAATTATTACCTATCGAAGATTGTACAAGTCCTTTTAATTAACCAATAAAACATTTTGTTACAATGACGTGAGCTGGTGATAGAAACTATGAAGAAACGTTGCAATTACAAGTAGAACGCGTATTATTGAATCATTGTTGGCGTTTCGATTAATCGTATCATGTTTTGTAAACGTTATTTTACGCTGTAATCGATTTTGTTTACGGAAACATGTTGCATCTGGCCACGTGCTGGTTTCCAATGGAGTTGGCCCGGAGAAAGCAAACTGCTGTTTTATGATAATCAAGTCATTCGTCTCAGGAATGTGCTCAGCGACAAAACGACTTGTTCAGGAAACGATGCACTCAAGGGTTCCGAGATTTATCTTTTTACTGACGTTAAAAATAGGGAGAGCTAAAAAAGTTACTAGAATTGGGACCGAGTGACTGCTTTTTTAGATCCTAATGCAAAGTTTTTTTGTGTAATCATTTGGTTTTAACTTTTATTCCATGCGCATAGGTATAACTTTACACATATTTTGACTTACGACATCAATCTCCAAACCTGTCATTAAATACGCGACTTAATAATAAATATTTGCATATTCAAAACACTTCTCAAATATTGGATTTAAAATTAATCCGTGTATAATTTTATCATAAATTAAAATAAATTTTATTTTATGTTAAATTGATTCGTGACCAGTTGATACTTCGATCGGTATGTCAGCGCATCGGAATATCTGCGAACGGTACAAATGTCAGTTTCACACTTATCTATGATCTCACGGGGAGGAATATTTTAAACAAAGCTCTTTGCCTATGAGAGCCGCTCCCAGACTAGATGGAACGCTGTAATATAGAAAACTATTGATGGAATATCGTTTGAACGGGTTTTATGAAAATGAGCGGTAATGTGTAATTATAGCGGTTATTTAAATGATAAGTTATAATTAAATCTCCTATGTATCTCTCCTACGGAATGTTTCACAGTGCCTGGTTAGCCAGTACCTACCAAAAGAAAAAATCAAAACTAAAACCTTTTATGAAATTTTCTGCCAAATAATTTACGAGTACTTTTTGATTAACATGGAGTCTTCCAAGTTAATCAAAAAGTTCAACTCTTTCAAGCTTTATCGCCTAAAATTGCTGCTCAAAACTAAACCTCAATCCCAACACAAATACTCTCTTTTAACTCAGAAACTTGGCCAGGGACCGTCCAAATACCGCCCTAATTACACCGTGTACGTTTTTATATGGCGTGTGACGTCACAGGACAGGTTCCGGTGACATCCACCTCGCCAATGGAGGGTCGACTCGCCGCCATTGGTGAGATTCGTCTCACATGCTACGATCCTTTGATGTGATATTGTTTTTTGTTACTTTTGTAAAGCGATATGTATCTTATTGTTCCTGTGATTCGGTGTGATTTTTATCTGTTCGTGTGATATGATATGGACGTAAGGTAAAAAGATTGTGACATGATAGACCTGGTTTTTTATTGACCATGTTCGTTGATGCTGTTAAAGAAAGAAAAATAGGTTTATTGGTCACAGAAACACGTGTACAGACGCCAGCACACCAAGTTACTACAATCTGTCAAATTTCTTTAATAGATTTTCAACACTAAAGCATTAGGTTCAAGATTGATTGGGAAAATTTGACAGTTTCGTGTAGCTTGATGTACTGGCATCGGTACACAAAAAGATAAATTAACTCGAGTATTAAGAAAAATAAAACAAAATAGATCTACATACAGGTTTTTTTTTTTATTTTTACGCTAGAGGTCTAGACGCATGTAGGTACTGAATTCATGTACAGTTTCCGCACTGGTTAAAAATATATCCTTTTATAATCACGAGCACAGACAAGAACAACAGAAATAGTCGATGTCAAAGTATACTCTTTACTGCTTTGAATCGAGACCCTTTCATTCGATTATGGGCTTATTATTTGAAGACACAATTCTCATAATCTGAAAATGGAGAGAAATCGTCATGCAGTTTAATGATCCAATAAACTTAATACATTATTATATCAATAAGTTACTTTTATCAGCAAAAAATAATGTATCGCGATTTTATTTATTTAAACTACTTGTTACTAAAACGCCCATAGAATAAATACGTATCAGAGATAACTTCTTAAAAATATTACGGAAAACTTTTATATCTGATATTAAGATCAAGGGTTTAATGAGTATATTAATTGGATTGCAAATGGCGGCCACTGTTATGATCATTCGACCGGTTTTCAACCAAAGTTTATTTCTGTTAACTTAAAAAGTTACCTACCTGCAATCTGAAAGACAAATAATGACGTTGCAGTATTAAAAACTGGATTCACTTATAGTTTGCTATGTGGATAATGATATGAGGTAAAGTAAAAATATTATAACACACTTGCATAGTATTGACGTAGCTACAAAGTTAACGTCAAGATCTAGGATAGTATCTACCTACTTTATGCATCCTGGATTAGATTGTTATTTTCGATGTTAGCTTGCTCTATCTATTCATTTCATGTTTATAGAATTTGATGATCGTGAATAGAATTAGAGGTACCTACTGTTACTGTTAGCCTGCATCATCCCACTGCTGGGCAAAGGCCCCTCCCCATGACATCCAGCTCTTTCGATCCAAGGCTAAAGTGGACCACTGGTCGTTAAAAAATGATAAATGTCGTCCAATGTTACCCAAATCAAAATAATAAGGTCTTTTGAACTCTTTTGTCAGGAAAAGATTTCAGTGTACACTGTTAGAGACCCAGCTGTTCCTATGACTATTTTCTCCGACCGAAAAGAGTTTACCTGAATCATCATCATCATCTGCTATGTCCAACTACATACGTTAAGGTCGGCTTCCAGTCTAACCGGACGCAGCTGAATACCAGTATTTTACATGGAGCGACTGCCTAAATAAATGAATGGTTTACCTGAATAAATGTAAGAAACATGGCTTTAAGCTAGAGTTGTGAATATTATCTACTAAACAGCACCTCAAGCAATATCTTTAAAGGGCGACCTGCGAACACTGTAACCGATTTCGTCAGTAAAGGGGAAAATGTACCGATACGTATTCATAGTGTAGTGTGCGTCTGTATTCTTATTACATACTTACTATAAAACTACAATTAATATGTAAAATTTATACAGTCTCCTAATGAGTTTGTAGATAATCTTCATCAGTATGAGACGCACATACTTTACAAAATGACGACCCATCCAGGCATACATTGACAGACGAGATAAGCACTAATCAATTATCGCCTTATACGCCACTTTTTTTAGCTATTAATTTAATATCTTAACTAGCAGCGAATACACATGGCTAGTTTATAGAACTGTATGAAAAACTTGGCTGATCATGCGCATATTAATCATTAGTATAAGACACTTTAATAATGATTAACTTAAAATAATGGCGTTGCAGCACCTGTCGCAGTAACAACAAATAGGCATGGTCACCAAAAGAGATATGTAACCTCCGTCGTCGGATAAATTTGAAGTTTAGTCAGAAGCCGCTGGATATTTTCGAATATTAATTTTATGAAAACAAACAGTTCATAATTATATCAAATTAAATTTCATTCCAAAACATATATCGGTTTCTTAGCTAGTGCTATTCAAATATTGTAATTTTTTTTCTGAATAATAAAGTTTTTATTATTTATTTAGTTGTCTTATTTTATTACATTTTTAAATATTAGTATAACAAAAAACATTTAAAAATATATAAAAATAGTGATCCACCGGTGTTGGGAGCAGGGTCCAAGCTACCGGTGGTTAGGGCTCCAGAGACAGAAACCTCCTCACAATGCGAGCCGTATCGTGGAGTTACTGCCTTCTGAATCAGGCCCTTGATCCAACCGCCTAACGAGAGCCTCGATAGATGTTGATTCCATTTGCCATTCCACATGTCAACAACATCGTGTGCTAAGTCAAGATATTTGATTTGTTTATCTTTCTCAGCTTTCACGAGGTTCCCGTCATGTGGAGTGATAACATCGACAATCATTGCGCGGCACGCTAATCGATCTATCACCACTACCTATATCAGGTTTGTTGGGGACAACAGTCCTGTCAGTGATGATAGACCGATCCCAGTATAACGTGACATGGTCATTTTCGAGAACTGGGTCGGGCACATACTTGTAATATGGTACCTTATAGTACCTTATGGTACCTTAGAGTCGATAAGTTTATATTTCAAAGCAAGTTGCTGGTGAATTATATTAGGTATAATTTATTTATTTATTATTACTAAACTTCAATTATATCCGACTACCCTGGTTACTTATCTATTTTGGTGACTGTACCTAAGTACACGACACGAACCTCTATCACCGCTTCCTGGTGATTATGTACAAAGTATTGAATATCCTATGTACTCAACGGATAATTTTTACATAGAGAGGAAATAATTAAATTACCAAATTGTACCTTCATTATAAACATATTTGTAGTTAAGGTCTTTCAAGTCACGTTATATCCATATTCAAATGCGAAACTAATTATGACCCACAATTTGGTTTTATGTTCTGTGCACAATGCTGACGAAGTCATATCCAGTCAGCATAAAATTATAATAAAGTAACTTCTGTAAATGGAAGGCGTATCTACATGGAGTCAACTAGACAAAGACAGATATTACTCAAGTACTTTAAAAAACTCGATATGTAATAAAGTTTATTACTTATTTATCGATTAGCAAAGTTTTTCATTTATATCTTCATTAGGCTGTCAAAGACAATAACTTTATCGACTCCAAATGGATATTTAAGGCCCGAGGGATGTAATTGTAATGATTTTTTTCTAGTCACGTATCCGTCAAACAAATTGTTGGTCAGCGAGTTGAATATGTTGGTTGCAAATGTCAATGGTGCCCGGAGCCGCATGCGCACGCACTAGTCGATGTGTACGCTATTAATGCGAAATAACTATAATTTAGGCGACGCCGGCGTTTGGCGTTTAACCGCCAGCCTCTGGAAAGGCGACGGAAGCCTGTCACAGGCGCAATTACAGTACCGAGAATCGGCATTAGTTCGTCGTGTTGAACTATTTATGTATGTAAAATAAGAGCAGCCTCTCGTACGGGGAAACGGCGATTGCACGCATCTCTCATTAAGCACTTTAGAGCAATTTGAGGAGTGGAGAAAAAGTCGGCCGAGACGCGGCACAACATCGCGTGGTCAATTAAAATGTTGCCGCACCAGTGCCGAGTGCCGACTCGCAACCAACGGTACGTTCGCGCACAAAACGGCCAAATAACACAGTCGACTTGTTCTGAATTGCTCGTATCCTCCGCTATCTAAATAAAGAGAGGTGACAGGAGTAGCTGATCACTGATGAGCGGCTGCGACGCACGGCGAGGTGTGACGAGAACGAACGGTAATTGGCACCGAACTTATTACCGCTTCTCAGTTTCAACGTCAGTAATTAGCTGTTTAGTGATAGGCTTTCCTTATATTGGGGAGGACCGTTTTTTAAGGCATTGACTACAAACACGGTCACCGGTGACCGCCAACAATAGATTTTCTATTGTGTCTGTTCAGTTGGCAGTAAACATGTTAAAAACATACCGGCCGGTTATCTGTTTAAATCTAACGGATCAAGTCTAAAGTTTTGTCTATTACCTAGCTAGAGTAACGGAAACCAAAGATATTTGTGTATGTAGGCCTATATTTCTGATATTGTAAACGCGAGTCATCTAGGTAGCGGTATACAAAACAAACAATGCCGTGATCCACCTGAGCCGCGTCGCGCCGTGACTGGGCCGCGCTGCGCCCACGCATGCGCACGCACCGCCCGCGCTCGCAATGCCGGTCAGACATGTTTCAAACACTTTCAAAATATCTACGCTAGGCATTATAGTGAAAACTGTACGGAGTATAATGTGAAGGATGTGTTAAATTGTTGCATGGTTTTGTTTCTTTGGTGTTTATAATCGGGTTATGTTTCTAGTGTTATAGAGAATATCAATGCATTTTATTTTTTGTGAATCCATTTGAACAATACAAAACTACATTCATGTAGAGTCGAAATAGAGCTACTAAGATATACAACAAATAGGAACACGCTCTTTGTTGCCCCGTACTAATTGCAATCGTAGCAGTGGACATCAATCACTCGGCCGACGTAATAACGAAAACACTGTTAGTTTTGCCGCCGAATTATTAATTACATTCTCACAAAAAACTTACACACAACGCCGAAACGCATAAATTTCTTCCTTTTTCACCGCACAAAGGAGCCGGGCGGCCTACATATAACGCTAAACAGATTAGCCGCGCCCGACACGACCGTCGCGGCATAATTTTTGGCGCCAGTAGTCCTGCCTCTAGATTAAACTAATATGAAAAGGAAATTGAGTAGAAAATGGACGAAGCCTCTATGTGTCATTAAGAATTGGTTCCGCCGCTCCAAAGTGCCGACGCAACCTTTATTATATTTGACTTCATTTAATTGAATTAACTTTTACCTTTTTATGAACTGCTAGTGATGTTCGGAACGAAATATAATGGCCTATTTTCAGATAATATCAATGACGTTTATGTGACGGATATTGCTTTATAAATAATAAACAAGCCTACCGAGTTAGGTGCCGGTCGGGTCGAATGTTGTAACTTATAACTAGCAGGTAACTTCAGTATGCAGTGATTTATTACAGACCGTTAAAAAGATATAATATATAATTCAAGTACAATTACAGTTTTCTACTTAAACTATTTGAAACCAATTGAGTAGGATTTATTATTCAGGACGGACGGCCGAGTAAACGGCGACTTGAATTATTATTCAAAAGCACGGCAATATGAAGAAAATTTACACATAATGTTTTCTCTTACGGTGGGGGATATTTGGCGGTCCACTCGGGCCGCGGGGGCGGCCATGAATAGTAATAGAGGTTGGCTCGAGGGAGCGCGGGCGCTGCACACACTAGCGGGTAATGTGCCGCTTATGGTGCGTGCTAAATCGACAATACCCGGGGGTGCCTGCTGACTAACAAACCATTTCATGGACTCACCTATTTGGTTCGGTTTGTTCTTAATATTAAAGTTCATGAACCGTGAAGATTTCTCCGATTACGGTTATAATAAGTTTATTTATAAGTTTGGGATTAGAGATTAGTTATACACATTCAACATTCGTTATGCTTGTTGAAAACCTAAGTAAACATTGGTCATATATTCCAGATTTAGGCTTTATCTATAGAGGCCAGTTACGAGACATGAAAAAGTTACCGAATCATAAATAAAACCAAAGGAACAAGTGTTAGGTTAAGGCGCCACCCAGGTTTAATGAACAAAGTATTTTATATTGGGATTCATTCAGGGTATAATTTTGTAAGTATCCAACCGCTTATAACCTCATGAAATCTTTTAAGTGGGCCGTAATTGTTACCAAAATAACTCAGGAGAACCTAAAGACTACTGGTACAAGTATCGACTCGCCACTTATCAAGTTATCAGTGATAAGAATGTTAGTAAGGCTGTTTACACTAAGTTAGCAGTAAGGTGTGCGGTAAGAGTGTTGGTCGCTCATGGACTCACATTCATGAGCAGGTCCGGAGAGGAGGAGCCCTTGCCGCTCATGGCGCTGGCGCCGGGTGGTGGCGCATGTCACACACTCACTACACTCGCGGCGCAGGCGGCGCGGGTGGCGCGTTCTCAGAGCGGGCGCTCGACTGACGCGAGGCCCCCACCGCACCACGAGCCCCCACCGCTACCGGCTGCCTCATTTCTCACTATAATTTGCGTGCTGCTCGTTTTTTACCATTATTACTCCCTCGTTTTGTTTTACGTATTATCGAGTGCATCCCGCTCGCACCGGCCGCCATGCGCGCTCGGCGCCGCCCAGATAATAGCCGCGTGCAATTACGTCGCAGCGCGGTGACGCCGAGTGTACACACCGGTACTGCTAACGCCATCTTGTGACGGGCGGAAAAACTGGAACTACTTATGAACTCACCATTCATAAACCGAGCACACAAAACATTTAAAATATTGGTATTTAAACACCACTGTTTTAAATGTCGAAATGCCTCATTAATTTCTTCACACATGATTGTGACCAACCGAATGATAACAAAAGGTAATAGTCATTGTTCAATTCATCATTAAGTTAGTGGATCCAAATTGTTCTCTTTTCAATGAAAACATATCAATGCCCTATCGTCATAACCATAAGCTTACTTCAGACAACAACAAATCTTAACACATTTTGCCAAAAAAAAGATTAAAGTTCAATCACAAATTCACAACTTTTGTCGTAGCAGCGCGTAGCCCGCGGCGGAGCACGCAGCGTAGCATCTAGATACCAATTAATATCTCACCGAATAAGACACAACCGCATTGTATTCCATTGGCCATATTCACGTTATTAACAAATGCACTATTGTATATTACTAGCTGTAAGTTTTCCAAACAATATAAAATAAAATAAACATAAAATAGAATGACTATTAAGTTTATAAATAACTGTAACGCTTTGGTTCCTTGCTACGAGTTAACAAAGACAAACTGCCATAAATTCTGATGATGATATTGCTCGTGAATCCATAAAACTCCTAAGATCTCAACAAAGAGCAGTTCTTTTGGGTCGACACTGTGGTAATTATAACATGGTGTATCTTTATATACACCATATGACCATACACGTTTATGATACTGCTCCACAATCGAGACTTAAACCAGACATTTGCTATAAATATTTTTAATGAACGCTAAATAAGTACTAAGATAAGAACTTATAATCTCAGCAGTTATTTAGCGTTCATTAAAAATATTTAACCGACAAAAATACAATACGTTTATGTGGCTTTTATACGGTTCTCTATAAAATATCAACATGAAAATAAAGAAGAAAGAATTTATGATCCCTCACAAGTTGTTTACGCTTCTGGGTACTCAAAAAACTTTTAGGTAAACGGTAAACTGAAATGAATTGAATGAATTGAATAGAATGAATTGAATATGCAAAAATGTAATAAAAGGTAAACTTTTATTACATTTTTGCATATTCAATTTTCCCAAACAGTCCACTACTAAAATAGTTACAACCTCAACGTGATGTTAAATACTTTAGTTATGTCAGTGTAATAAAACTCTCATGTTTTTGAACCATTCGTCGGAACACAACCAAACATGTTTTAGTTGGGTATATCGATAAATCGTTAAGTATTTATTTGATAATTCATGTGACCAAAAAACTTACTATAGTATGTATTAAAAATGGCGTTATCTATCGATATGATTGGTGATTAAACTCATAATTTATATTCGCACCGATCGAAGATTTACGGGACTGGTTTTCGATTTTCATAATGCTTTGTAAGTATATTTGAGAGTTAGCACGGTAATTTAGAAAATTGAATGAAGCTTCGGAATGCCCCGAGTCACAGACCTTCATATGGTATAAGGTTAAAGATCATTTCGTACGTATAAAATAACTTTTCGCTGTGTTTCATTAATGTAATCGATTAATGTATAGATCGCTTGTGTAGATTGCAGCTATGTTGATTACGAAATTAGAATATTCTGAAGTCTATTAAAGTAATATCTAACATGTTTTGATTCAAGATTTAGTGTTAAAGGTATTTGGTTTGAGATTTCGTACCTGATTAACTTGTAACTTATTTTAATTAAAATATTAGTGGGATTAATAACTGAAGTTAAACTTGTAAATCATAAATGTTTCTCGTAAACAAGTGCTCTGCAGTAGGTATACTTAATTTCTCTCACATTTATGCTTTTGAATTTGCTACATGACTACATATTTCCAGACATAATATCAAACTTCGAAGAGTATAAGTATTGTTTTAGGAAGAGAAATAAATCATATCACAAAATTATCAAAAATCATATTTTTATTTCTTTGTTTCAATAAAAATAGACAAATACAATTTACAACAATGGAAAGGCACATGATTCAAATAAGATTTTAATTAACAAACTAACTTACGGACATCACATTTTGAATTCACGGTAACTTAAAAAGATTTTAAATATTACCTACGATAATTTGGACACATGCAAGTATACAGAGATGTCCCAAACGAACAGAAACTTTTATATACACTTACATTATAATCACTTATTGTCCTAGAGCCACAGGTGGTTGTAAGTTATAATGTCCCTGAAACACTGCGTAGTTTTCCTTCGTAGCACACTGGTAGGTGCTGATGGGCGCAGGGTACTGCTGGTACATCCTGTGATCACGCACCGGCGGCCGAGGATACAAGGCGTCCTGCCTCACCTCAG
The DNA here is from genome assembly GCA_947507525.1 of Apamea epomidion. Classification (NCBI taxonomy): domain Eukaryota; kingdom Metazoa; phylum Arthropoda; class Insecta; order Lepidoptera; family Noctuidae; genus Apamea; species Apamea epomidion. The sequence goes on from OX382234.1 coordinate 8,247,546, forward strand.
GATACCAGCCTGACATCACACCACTCCCGAACATCCCGCCACTGTTATAGTTAGGTGCACTCGGCATAGTCGGCATCATGCTCGGAGCAACCGCTCCGTAATTCAAAGACATCTGTTTCGGAGCACTTGCAACTGGCACTGTTCCGTAGTTCGTACTTCCAACTGATGTAACCGGCACTGGGGCTGGTGCGGGTTGCGGCTCTACTGGACGTTCCGTTTTATCACTTGAAGCACTCGAAATTTCGTCCTTGTCATCTTCTTTCGTTTTCTTGTTCTTCTTCGATACATTCGCGTGAGTTTTCACATGTTTCGCGAGATGGTCGGACCGCATGAACCGTTTGGTGCATAGTTGACACGCGAATCTTTTCTCACCGGTATGCGTACGTAAGTGTCGCTGTAGTTCATCGGAGCGCGTGAATCTCTTACCGCAGAATAGCCAGTTGCACACGAAAGGACGCTCTCCAGTGTGCCAACGGAGGTGAGCTTTCAAATGCGAAGTTTTTCCGTAAACTTTTCCACAGCCTGGTACGTGGCACACATGTTCACGTTTAGCGCCATCCTTGCCGTAGTTTGGACCGAACCCAGCGGCTTCAGTGAGACAGTTCGGACAGCGGCATTTAGCACAACGACGCTGAAGTTCTCTGGCTTCCTCTGTCGCAGCGGGTGTCGGTGGCCAGTACGCAGGGTACTGCGCAGGGTAGGCAGGCAGCTCACGCCACGCAGGCGGAGCACACCAAGTGCCTGAAGACGCACTGCTGCACGAAGACAGGTCAGAACCCGGTGATATAGCGTCACCGCGGCCATAGCCACATCCGTAGCCTGACATCATGTTCATCATCTGCAAAGATTAACACATCATTAGTTAAAGCTCGCGTAAACTAAAGGAGAGTTGGCTCGATCACTTTTAAAACTTTTAAATTCAACTAAATCGCAGCTAAATTGGCGTGACCAACGAAACTTTTAGTGGTAATTTACTCTAATATTAATAAACTCTCAAATTATGGTCAATAGTATATGGGCGGGCGGACGGACCTGTTGCGCGGGCGGATCCACGTATTGCATTTCCGGCTAGTGTGGTGACAACGTAGCGCGACGAAACCTTCAACTGGATAATTACAGGGCGGCGCACCGCTCGCGCCGAGACGTTTTTAATAACTGGCTTGGAATAGACGTAACAAGCGGTTGTCACCTCGCCCCGGCCCCTCTGCCCCGAGGGAACGGCGCGCGCGCACCCTGGGCCCCCCCTCCACCCCGCGCCCCGCGCCCTGCCCGCCACAGCCTCCGACACACCCCACCAAGCTCCGTGAGTTATGAGCTTACCAGTTCGGCTCTTATGAGAACGGGAAAGCCATGAGAGCGAGACGACAACCGTCCAAACAAAGCTAAAGGTTACGTTAAGTGTGTGTTTACTTTGGGCCTTATCGGGTAACGCATTGGGTTACAAGTCAGTAACTGGGGGTTTCACTTATCTTCTAACATTACCATCATGATAAAATAACTAGATTTTGTAAAAAAACATCAAGTTTGTTAAGATACGGAAAACAAACTCGTTGATGTCTTTTACACTGTAATTAAGCAGAGGTTCTAATTCTTAAGAAAATAAATTCATCAACACTAGCTACACCTGAAAATACATAACATTTTAGTGTCTTAGATATACATAAGCATACAATAATACGCAATAAGGCATACACCACGAAACAGTAACATCACAGCCCATACAACTAAGTATCTTTCTTTTGTAGGCAGATAACATTCAGTTCCCAGTTCCCTGAGACGCTTAATGTATTTAATTTTTTCTCTATTTCGGTCGGCAGTTCGCGGCAGACGCATGATTTATGCATATTCGAGCGGAGCCAAACCTTTAATTACACGTTGTTAAAATATGGCAGTTTGTTAAATCGTTCGTTCTGCTTTTGTTTTACCAAACACCGCGGCTCTTAGAGAACCGTTCCCTTTTCTTCCTTCAACGAAATTTTATGTATCATGTGTTTTTTATTCCTATAATTGCCTCGCTTTCCAACGGCTTGTAGGTTTATTTGTATATCATGTTTGAAGGCATGGGAAACCTCATAAGAATCATCACAGATTACTAACACGTACGTCTCGTACCGTTAATTTCTTTCTCTAAAAATCATAGTGCCTTCCAGGCCTCTCGAATAAAAAGTGATATGATTTTCCCTACGCACCATGTTACTAATAATAAAAATGTGAAAAAAACTGTCTGTCTGTTACCTTTTCAGTCCTAAACCACTCAAACGATCGTTATGAGACAGATAACTAGGCTGGGACTATTTGTATTTAAACATGATGAAATACACAATACCGGAGATGAACTCGCGGACAACAGCTGGAAGCTTTATTTATAGCCTGGATCTTCAAGGATGGTACCAACCCGTGGTACCAACAATGTCAAAATGTACAAAAAATCAACACATCATAAGACTGCCTTTAAATACTTGCATTTCGTTAGGGCTCTCTCCGGTTTTTAAATCACTTAGAACCATCATTAAACAGGAACAACCATGAAATCGAACCCATATTGACATCTTATAGAAATTATACGATGCACTTGCAGAATTTAATGACTCAAAGAGCTCTTAAAAGCTACTGCAACAAAAGTCTTTCTCCGAACTTACTATCGACTACCGTGCATACTGTGCTGGTACAAATAGGACCTGTCGACATCTTTACGACACCCTAGAACAATAGCCTGGCAAGGGACTCGGATGACAGGCTACTGTGTTGGAGCCGGCGGCCACAAAGCCCACATGCAGTGGACAATGCCGACTACTAATGTCCTATGATCGGCTCCCGCCATAAATCAGGCCGCTACTGTGTTTTTGTGAGCAAAAAATAATCTTTCGCTGCTTGTCTGTCTTCAGATTTGTCGTGTCGATCGATTGCATGTGCAATATATTGTGCCGATTGCTTTTGATCTTTGACATAGAACTTTATGGATGTACGTTTGAGTTTGCCGCATTCATTGATTGTGCATAACATGGGCTCATGCTGGTTTTAAAATTTCTGGTAATAAAAGTTGTGTATGCAAAAGTAAGTATAGCTGACATTGTGTTCTCAGCAAATTGGTATCTATGTACTGCCTTAACTTACTGCGTACTTTCAGTGGCCTTTTTCTGGCCAAAAAAATGCTTGTTTAATACCGCTACTCTCTAATTTTACTCATTCTACTTTCAGAACAAGCCCATTCACGCTCATGATACCATAATAAAATCATTAGCGAAAATATCGACATCTGAATCGCGCGGCCGTTTCCGCTCAAGGAGGCCGGTATATTACATTAATTACAGGTTTCTTATATCGTGGGCGGGTAATTGGTTCTATCGCACGCTGTCCTCACTTCCTGTCTTTTGCTGGCCCTGTATGGGAACACTGGGACTCAAAAGTACCGGCTTGGTGTCGGGTGTCAACTATTGTGGCAGCCAGCGCGGCACCCACGCAATGCAGTAAGATGTGGAGTAAATTGTGCATGCGGAGCTCTTTATGGGATATTCAGTTTTTTTTGTGGATTTTACGGCTATTGTCATGGATGATAGCTGAATTATGATCTTAACTGAGATTACAACATTTCCTTATTAAAAAAATATCCTACATAGAATAGCATAAATTATTTTGCAAAAGTAAGAACTCACTTAAAAAATAATAAAATACATAGACATAGACGTGCAACCTGTTACCATGGATTCAGTACATGATCCTTGTATGAATATAATTTAATATAATTTCTACGAAATTTCTAGAATCATGTGCTGAATTCATGGTTACGGTTTGCGCGTCGATGTCTCCTGCCATCCTGCATTATTTTTAAAGTGCGAGCTTTTGCAAAATGAATAATTTATTATATTCTATAATTTTCTGAGTAACTTTAGGTACCTACATACATTAAGGTAGATCTGAAGACAGGTAATAAAAGACATATCTTACACCCTAATCTTCCCCTCACTAAATTCCTAGGTAGGAGCACTGATGTCGTCTAGATCTTACGTAAGTACGTTAGATTTTCCAATACGTCTTACGAAGGTACGACCAAAAGACACGACTAATTGCAAATAGCTTACAATTGCAACCTGCAAAGCTTAGATACAGAAAGTATGATATCAGAGGGGTAATTCTCGTAATTTTAGGAACGTTCAAAGTCTGAGGGGCAATTCTCGTAATTTTAAGAACGTTCACAGTCTGATTTCAGTCTCAATCTGTCAAAAATACGTCAAATTTCCCTACATTTTGACATTTGTTTGTCGCCGAGATGAGACTGCGACTAGATTTTGATCGTTTTAAATTACGAGAATTGGCCTGCAGATCTCAGTCCCATTCTGTCAAAAATACCTCTAATTTCCCTAAATTTTTTACAAGTTTTTGACATTGATTGTCGCTGAAATGAGATTGCGAGTAGATTTTAAACGTTTTCAATTACGGGAATTAGCCTTCTGAAAGTATGTTTAGGGCCACGCAAGGACTCAAAGAGGTCTGCTTATTTTTTATAAGTTTCATTCAAAAGCTTGATGTGCCATTTAGCTAAGATAACATTTTGTTAAATGACTCTAAAACTCCGCTGTCTCGGATTATCTCTTTTTATAGAAATCCGATATACCTCAGCAACAAAGAGCGTAAAAAGCTCAAATGTTACGCAGGTTACGAATAAGTTTTACATTGCTATTGTATAGGAGCGGACATTGTTGTTATCTGATCGGAATTCCGCTCATTTCGCGTCCTACGAGTATCTGCATCTGAAGGAGTGAAGGGTGCATTGTGTCGGTGTAACAAGATCACCGAATGTACCTGTTACAACAATGTGAAGCGCACAGGTTCGCACCAAGTGATGCTCCCTTGTCAAGCCATTGTCATAGGAGCTGTCAAATATTTGCGTAACGCAGTGGCAAGCTGAGAAAATGTGCATTGTTTTTATCGGATCTTTTTTTTTTTTCATTATGAACCCATAATATTTGGTTCTAAATGTTTATATGCACCTATTGGGTAGATGTTAAATCTAGTTTGAAAAGTATATTTTGTAGAGAACGTAGAGACCTCGATAGTGATATTTTTGTAGAGCAGGGTCTACGAAAACTTTAAGAGTTTCAGTAGGTAGAAGAGGTACCTACTGTCTATATTGAAGGACACGTTTAGGTAGTTTGAACAGGGTAGTCGTTGATTAGGCTTATTAATCGATGCGCACGAATTTACTCGCCCCTTCATGAAGTTAAGAAAACAGCACGCGTTTTATAATATTAAACTCTTATCACTTCTATGCGCTAGTGCCCTTTTTTTCTATACTTCATTGCATAAAATTTAAAATGTGCCAATTGCCTAATACATATTTCTGGAGTTGTCGACTCGCCCACAAATAAATTAAATTCTTGCGAATCGCCTATAGAAAAATAATACCTATATTTAAAAGTGGACGATTATGCGAATCAACTAATAAGCCGTTAATTACGTAGCCATAAACCAACCAACTTTTAGAATAAATAGCTAGTAGGTAGCACCTTTTTAAAATTATTAGGTTTTAACCTAATATCAATATTTTTTGCATAGAAACATCAGCAACCATCTAACATGTCGGCACGATGTTTATATAGAATAACATACATCCAAAATCACACACAGAAAGTGAAGTCCGTCCGGACAGCACAAAAAATATACGGAGTAGGTAAAAGATTTCTGCGGAGCATGACTCCCCGTGGCGCCGCGGCCGATTTCAAACGGACCTCTCTCTATAACCTGACAGCCGAAATTACCCCACATCAGTAAAAACGACATCTCGAGAGCAGTTTGTTTTACGCAACAAGCCGTTCGGATATAACGATGACACGTTTTTGACGCCAATCTATTGCTCTCATTAGGAACTTTTTTTTTTTTTGTAAAAATGGCCAATTTTGTTAGTAATTAAGGCAATATGAATGAGACTAGCCATTAGTGTCAGGTTTATAGGGAGTGGACAAAGCAATATAGTTTTATGGTTTAGTAGTCAAAAAAATAAGTCGGGAACTAATTTTATGATTACTATTGCGAATTATTTGGACTATTAAAATAAAACCTTACCTACCGCGTTGCTGATTCGGAATTCATTCTTAATTTAGGTATTTAGGGTAATGAAGCAGGCTATTATGTAGATATAGGTAAGTTCAATTTGGGGTACCTCTTATATCCATGGGGTACCTCTTATATCCATGGGGGTACTAATAGGATGGTACTTGGCATTACCTGGATGGGCAAATAACTCCCGTAGCTGAAATAGCCTACTTGGGTTGTGTTCGAGAAAGACCCATATAAAACACTACTAACGAGAACTAATAAAACTGGGCATATTCTAGGTATGTCTCTGAAATCGAATGCGGTACCCAACCTTACAGTTCAGATTTCACCCGAAAACCACATCACCTATGAGTAAGTAGGTACCGTACGTAGCTTACAGGCATTACGTTATGTGAATTATTTACATCTACCTAGTCCTACATTCCTAACTTTAGTGTTGTGTTGCGAAGGCTCTACCGTGACCAAATAAAAATTCTGTGGAAATTAAATGTTTCGCAATATTTTTTTCCTAATGAATAGAATTCCCACAACACAGAAACATTTTTCTGTCTGCTAAAACAATTTCCTGCAACTTTTGTTTTCCAATGAATATGAGCAAATGTTCTGAAAATTGAAACAATCAACGCCATCTGTCGTGGAGTGGCTAAACTACCATCTGTCATGGCGGCACCTGTTTACTAACGGAGACAACAGCCTCAAAAACGTGTTGCTCTTTCTGGCTACTTTCACAAAATTGAAAAGATGTTGCAAAATAGTAGTCGATCCATAGTTCGAAAATAATGTGTGCTGGGGTATTAATGACTTTGCCGGGTGACCCCGTACTTGAGCATTAATTAAATGTTTTCGTTGCTAACGGCCGAAACTCAATAACCTATTTTCAGTTAAAGGCAGATCGCTACTGATGGCAGCCAGTATAATCATAACTGCCAGTATAATATAATCATACAGATCGCTACTGATATTGATAGTTGGAACGTTACATATAGATAAGTTTTTCTACCTCCTATGCCAAAACTGGTGATAGGTAGGTAATTGGGTCCAGCCGTTACTGCGTTTTAACTTCCCTTTATAAGATACCAGAACGCCAATTCTCGTAGTTAAAAACGTTCAAAATCTAGTCGCAATCTCATCTAAGCGACAGTCAATATCAAAACCTGTCATAAATGTAGGGAAATTAAAGGTATTTTTGACAGATTGACACAGATCAAACTGTTGAAAGTTTTTAAAATTACGAGAATTGCACCTCAGTTGTTTAATGAACTGTGTAGGGGCCTATGCTCACGAAGGCGCGTTATCTGTGAGGCTATACTTGTGAAAGCACGTTTGCACAGTTTATGATAAGTAATGCGCGCGTCGACGGCCCGTATAAAAGTCCGACGCGTGAATAGGCCCAGAGTCTATAAAAATATTAATTTATTGCTTTCGTGAAAGTACAGAAACACTATTCCAATGACTTATTAGGTCGATTACAAATTATAATCATTGTTGTAAATGGAAAATCAAATTGGAGAAAGGAGAAAAATAACTGATTTTCGGCTCGAAAAAATTTATTACAACACACGTCACAAAACATACATTTGTACAACCATTTCACATTATAATTATACAATATACTAAATAATGACTATTCAGTTTTAGATCGAGGAATGTTTTATCTCGTCACATGGAGCTGTATACCGAATAGATTCAAGTTTAACAGGTTTGCTGCGGAAAACGCATACGGATTGATAATATGGGCATGTTCTCAGAGAGCCAAACTGTACTATAAAAGCTCATTTGCACAAAGGACTGCTCGCCATTTTGTGACGAAAATGTACTTATGCGAAACTTTTTTTTATGAGTTTCACGAGTTTCCTCTAAAGCCGTGTCTCCTGCGCGTGTTTTTTTCGAAACATTACACAAAAACGTCTAAAGAAAAAGGCGTGGCTATACACATTAATTTGTGTATGAAAACTATGAAAACAAATGTTTATGTGTAAGGTTTTTTATGTTATGTTTCGAAAAGAAAACACGCGCAGGAGACTCGGCTTAAGGGCCAATTCACACCGGAACGGCAGAAGCCGGCAGCGGCTAGCAGCGATATGATGTTTGTGTTTCCGAGAGCAGCCTCGGGCAGACGCGTGGCCGCGCGACCTTTTCAAGCGATACTGGTCTTTTTATTATGTAGATAAAGTTTAAAATTATTTCACACTGAAAGAGCTCGCCCTGCCGCTGTTGCTCGCTGCCGTTCCAGCCACGCATTTTTCTTTAGACGTTTTTTTTCTTAAGACTTTCACAGTAGCAGGTGGCACACAAACTATACAGATAGATATAGGAAACGCATTTCCCGCAGTCAACAAGTCAAGTCCCTCAGGATTCAATATAAATTAGATACATTAATCAATAATACACAATAAGACTTACATTATAATTTGAATCATAAGATCCTATAGTAAATATATATTTAATACATGAGTGTTCTTCGGTTAATTAATATCTTTCAAGCCAATGTGATTCCTAGATATGTAATAAATTAATTCAATTTCAACAATTTTCGATTCTAACTAAAACAATGAGCAGTAGCATAAAGTAACAAAATGCAAGTTTAGATTTTTTCAGAACTAGAGAAAAGTTGAGAAGAATTGTACACAAAGTGGAATACAAGAACTGCCATAGTATTTATTGTTTTATTCAATATGGTTTGCATTAATACTTCTACCGCACAAGCACACTCGCCCAATCATACTCACTCGCAATGTATCAACAAAACAGAAAGAGAAGGGAAATGTTCAACTTGTCAGCCATTTGATTGCTTGGTGTTAAGTAGTCGGTAATGAACATCCAAAATGCATAACTTAAAAATAGAAAATAACTACAAACTACACTATAAAGTAGAAACTACGGGACCAAAGAATAGCTCTTAAAAGTTTAAATTAACTACACCCTTCAATAAATATTCTTCAGATAAGGAAAACTAGAGAAACAGAAGTCTAATCAGATAAATCCGCCATCTTCAATGATGTTTATCACAAATTACATGATTAGCGGACGGACAACCGAAACATTGAAAATAAATAGTCAATAAAGGATTCAAACAACTGGCTTTGTTCGCAACCAAGCAAAAGTAAATAATTCGGTAATAATTCCGAGATTTAACAAAAACGAAAAAGTATAATTTTTTCCAAATAAAAAAACGCGATAAAACGATTTTTATACAATAAGGTTTCTTTAGCAAGTGACTTACTTATACTAAATTTCATGACCTAGGTGCAGTACCCTTATAATTCGTCCCTGAGGAGAGTGTACCGGTTCTTGGACGGCGCTAGCTTCTTGAACGTGGACTCGGGAGGAGTGGTCACCCTGACTTCACCTTCTAGGTTCAATACGGGCTGGTCTGGGTCCGGACCGTAGTGGAACTCCCTGAAAAAGAAAGACACACAATTCATTCTTAACAACTCGCATGCTTAATGGAACACTGACCCATTAGTAGATAGGTCAGATGTGATTTCCGTTTTTTTTTTACTCACATCTCATCAATAGTTAATCATAGACGTTCAAAATACAAGCATTCATGATTAATATAGGTAAATCAGTTTTATTTGTACGCATCAACAAGTAGGATACGTCCTCATAGCAAGATCTTTTGCCATTTCCCAAAAATCGTCTTTTTTGAGTTAAGTCAGTATTCCATTAAGCATGCGAACTGCTGTCAGTAAAGTGGCGACCAATAGAAAAAGTTTTTTCTTCAATCTACATTCAGGGTAATAATAAAGTGAGTTTGTATCATAACAATGTCATATTTGGGTCATATACCGGCAATTTCCACTTGCCATACATTTGAATTATCAACGAAAAACGTTTTTTGTTCATAACACATTGAAAAATAATGTTTCATTTATGAGGTCTAGTTTAATAATCACATTTATCGATTAAATGTAACATTTTACTAATAATTTATTTAGAACTGAAATGGAGATTGCCAGATTTGAAGTGTATTTTGTGGAGACTGCCTACTTTGATACGGATAGTGCTGGATATTGCCGTATTTGATTTGAACCATAGACTACTATTTTAAACTAGAGACAAACGCCATACTAAATGCTGGGCTCCGATTGGTCGGAGCGGAGACGCCGGAGACGGCCATATTTGAAAGAAACATTAGTGGAGATTGCCGATTTTGTTACCAACACTTATTTCGATCGCGTTTTCTATGAGAGAATGCCGCTTTTGAAGTAAATTTTGTTTTACAATATGGAGAATTGACCAAAGGGAAAATATTTACATTCATATTTTTTTTTTACCAAAACTGGAGATTGCCCGCTTTGATAATATGACTCATTTAACCACTTAATATTATGAGATTTTAGAGAATTATTATGTGAGAATTCTTGAGGGTCACAGTACAATACGACTGGCATTTTATCGCCACCGAAGCTATTCACATTTACTCGAGGTGCATGAATATCTGCCGCGAGTTCATTGTGAACGATCTATTGTCTTGATTGTGGCAATACAGAACCACTTTCACATGTTATAGTGAGCGTTGGGTATGGTTCCCATAGTGACGCTGACGACACTGACGACAGATAGTCGTCTTGTTCAAAGTGGCTTGTCTCCTACTATATTGAAATGGAGATACAACTGCACGATTAACTGTTGTCCGTGCAATTTTGATTATTTTATTCTTATCATCGCGATTCCTTGAGATCTGCTAGAAATGACAAACGCCCAAAGAAAACGTCACAACAGGAAAGGTGCCTACTCGGAATTTATTGATTTCTAACAACTAAATTATCATAACAAGTTATTAATTATTTTATTATCAACTAGCTGCGTCCCGCGGTTTCACCCGTATAAGTTTCGATCCCGTGCGAATATCGGGATAAAGGTATTCTATATGTTAATCCTGGTTATAAACCATCTGTGTGCCAAATTTCATCCAAATCCGTAAGTAGTTTTGGAGTGAAATAGTAACAAACATACATCCATCCATCCATACAAACTTTCACGTTTATAATATTTGTTTTTATGTTCTTTTATATAACTACTGATCTCAATAGCCTTACTATGATTAAAGCATTGTGCACACATCTGAAGCATTGATTTACATATTCCGCAAAGTTGATTTATCGCAAATAATAATTGTCTGCTACTGTTAATTACATACAAGTTGTTTACCTTCATATTTATGACATTATTCATTTCATGGCATGGATGTAGTACCAGTCTAGATAGCAAGCATAAATGATATGCCTAAAACACTTGTTATAAAAATATGATTTTTAGCATTTTCAATCTCAAATAGCAGCCGGGGGGTTCATATTGTAGATTTTCATTAAGTATAATAGTAAAAAATGCTCAAGATGTTATTTTCCATAAGAAAATAGTACTTTTTTTGTGGTTGGCACTTAAACTTCTGGGTATAAAATGTTTGACACTTGAATGATGTCCTTTAGCCTTAATAGTTTATTATTTTAATCACATTTTAACAATTCAACATTTCAAAAAGAACAATGGATAAAAAACGGGTTGCACTCCGGGAGTGCCGGCAGAAGTGAAAACTTGAATATTAACGTTGTGCATTTTTTATATTTTGGAACGCGGTCTATTCTCCCTCCGTCTTACAAATATTCGATCAGGTTACGTGTCCTGACGCGAGTTTAACATTTTTTATCCATCACAAAAAACTCTCCCTCCGTCTTACGAATTTTCGATCAGGTCACGTGTCCTGACGTGACCTCCGTCTTACGAATTTTCGATTAGGTCACGTGTCCTGACGTGAGCTCCGTCTTACGAATTTTCGATCAGGTCACGTGTCCTGACGCGAGTTTAACATTTTTTACCTATCACAAAAAAAGTGCACAACGCCGCTAAAGAAGTTTTCACTTCAAAAAATATCACACAGAAGTTGTACAGTATGAAACATTATCATGACAAATACAATTACAAATGTGTGAGATCTTGAGTCTTATCAACAAGATAATCTAACTGTTAAAGTAAATAAGCTCAACACTTGAATGAAGTGAAAGTATGTGCGAAACATATTTGTATACGAATATTATTATTGACTGACTCATCTATTATTACTCAATAATAGATGAGTCAGTCAATAATAATATTCGTTAATTACATAGAAATTGATGGTTCATAAGATTGTTTTGTTTCTATGGGCACAGTAAACGAATGGTATTACTGAACTCTTAGCAATAGAAGTTGAGTCATTAATAGAAACTGAATCATGGTCATTAAAAAAAGGTTATGCATTAAAAATCCAGAGAGATTACAAAAGCAATAGTTAAATTGCCTAGCTGTTTGATTGAATGGCTGAATATCATTAGACCGCCAGTTGAGCGGGGCCGTTTAGTTAAACGGCTAGGCAGTTAACTGATAGGCTAATTAAGCTAGTTGGCTGCGACATATATACCATAAAAAAACCAAGGCAAACTCGTTTAATTTTTAAAGGGTCTATAGTCTTACAAAGGTATGCCTGTGCCATTTTAGTGGACCCTAAAAGAAATGAACCATATCTGTTCCATATTTTATTAGTGCACCACAAAACTAAAGCTTAGTTTTCTTATGGCCCAGATCTTACGGCAATCTTGCCTTAAACATTAGGATTACTATTAATGGAGCATACAAGAACCAAGACATACCTGTGCAATTTTCCAGAGTATAGGTCCAGCAGGAACTGCTTTAGTCTGCCAGGCTTCTCCATGTCCTTGTAGTCGGGGAACATGTACATGTGGCGGAAGGAGTCAATGGCAATGAGTGGCAAGTCTGACATGGATTTGCCCAGGTGATGCAGGGGATGTTCGAACCGCACACCATCAGCCGTCAGGAAGTTCACATTCTCTGTAATTGTTACGGAGATGTGTTATTGGATGATAGTTACGCTTATTTGTAATGAAAAGCAGGTGTAAAACATGTAGATATATACACTAGTAGTAGCCTGTGACTTTGTCAGTGTGTATTTAATATTATACATCATTTTAAAATAAAAATATCCAAGATGAAAAGAAGAGTATGTCCTTCTCCACATCTCAACCTGCCTATCCGTATTGGTGCAGTGGTTTAGGCAAGAAAAGGTAACAAACAGACAGATTCACATTTATAAAATTAGTATGGACTATACATAGATACAGCTGTATACACATTTAGTTTCACGATTCACGAAACATTTGACACTGTCCTTGACATCATAATTATTTACATAATAATATGGCATTGATGTAAAGATTTTTATGAATTTGAGCGTAAAATTGGTACACTTGGAGAACTGGGGCACTATTATATACACTACACTAATATGTATTTTAACGATAAATATGTGATATGTCATAGGAGTAAAAATTGTATCTTTACACTTACGTTTTTCTCCTTCTAACTCATTTTGAATAACTTCTTTGTACTTCTTTATGCTATCATTGTCGTCAGGGTGATGGAACAGAATCAGGAATGGTAATCCCTCCTCGGTGAGTTCTTCTGCATTCTCAAACGTGATCTCTCGGACCAAAGGTATGCACTTTTCTTGAGCCCATTTGTATAAATCCTCAAAATTCAACAAGGAACCAGTAAATGTTTCATCAGGCTCTGAGGATTTCTTCCTATCAGTTCTGAACACCACAACTGGCTGACCTAGAAAGAAGTGAAGATTGGTTATTAAGACCTTTACAAAACAATAGCAATAGTGAATCATTGCTTGCTTTTGAAAATAAGCAGACATTTATATATTTTTTTTAAATATCGAATTACCTGCAGGGTGCATCTGCTGTGAGGCTTCGCCAAACCCAACATGGAATTGGCACTCATCTTTAAGATTAGCAGCCACCCTTCTGAATGTGTCATATTCCGGCTGGTCCCGTCTGTCCATGTAGCCTATGATGTGCCTCTTATCCTCACTAAGATCATGTAACTCCTTGATAGCACCAAATGTGACAACAGGGTCAGTCAGCTGTTTCTTGATAAAATCAGCAAAGGCCTCAACTGAGCGCTGACCTAAAAGAAATTGAGAAGGGTTAGAAATTGTAGTCTGGAATGCTAAAAAGGAGATAAGAAACCAAGTATAGGAAAACGAGTTTGGTTTTTAACTTTCAAATTAATGTTTCATGTACATTACAGTGATAGACAATAGAAATAAATTAAGATTATCAACAATTGCAGGCAAATTTTGTGAAATGTCACCTCTGTACTCTTTTTTGGCAGGCATGCCATTCCGGAACATTTTTAAAGTGGGATACTTGGTTATATGGAACCTAGTTGCTACAGCTCCTTCCTTGTCACAGTCCACTTTACCCATGACCACCTTCCCAGTATCATAGCCCGCCTTTGTTACTTCATCTGACGCATCATCAAATATTGGCATCAGCATATTACTGAATTTGCACCATTCAGCATAAAAATTTATGAATACTATTTCATTGGAAGCTGAAATGAAAAACATTGTCAATGATGCATAAAATCAATTGTAACCTGATATGGGATATCCATTACTAATCAATTTGGGAAAAGAGAAAGCAGCAATTCTATATCTACATATTCAATTTTGTTAAATACTTATTTTGTAGAAACATTGCTATGCTATCTAATATTGATATCTAGCAATGTAGCGAAAATTCTTGCAACTGCTAATGGCTATAAATATTTAAGTATGAAACAATACAGAAAGAAAAGCTAAGTACAAATAAAATACTAGAATTAACTTCTTTAAGACGTAGTGTAAGATAAGGCTACTGTTATAATATTTGTTTGTTTACGTTGAAGGTTTTATAATTAAACCTGATGATGTGGCTAGTTTTTTTTGTAAATACTAGAGAACTAAGATGATTAATGAACTAGATAATATTATTTTAAGTTCCTGAACTGACATAAACAACAGTAGAGGCCTATTAAAATTATTTATAATTAGATGAGCCATATCAAATTTTTCCTCTAGAACCATGTAGGAATCAATTAGTCATATTTGTCAGATTTGTTTGATCCAAAAATATAAACAATTGTACAATTGTTTATAAAATAGAGATAACTTGACAGAATCAGAGAATATATTTATAGTTTAATTCCACAATACGGAGGAAAATAAAAAGCTTCTAGAAAACGTGGAGAAGGTATGTAACTCACCCAATACCATATCCAAATTACTTTGTGTAATTTGCACAGCACCGCTATCGGTAGGGTTGTAAAAACTATGGCATATCTGAAACATAACAATCCTCGGAGATTATGCAGCAATTACTTATTCATAATAGACCATAAAATCAACAATCCATTAGGTGCACTTTTTGTGAAAAGATTTTCAGACATTTTGACATTACAAATGCTTACCAGAAAAAGGACACAAGCCAGCGTTTTGTAATTATATATGTTAAATGCATTCCAATTCATTGTGAATTGTAAAATAAATCACTTTATATGTTGAAGTGAAAATATTACTGCCGCTACCGCTGCTGGTGTTGGCTGGCACTTGGCAGTCGGTTGGCTAACACAGCAGCAGCTCACTTGGCAGTTGGCACTCTATGTAGTCTGTGGCACTCTGGCAGGCAGGAAACCACAGACTATAATTTATAAGGATGTCCATGCCAGATTGGTGTCATACTCATATTCAGGAAAATGGCATTTGTAAGACACCTGTCGACAGCGAGTCGCCGGCGACCAAAGTCGCCAAGTCGCAAAGTGTGTATCTAGCATAAGGGAAAGCAAATAGTGACACATTACCCCTTATGCACAATTTGTTGAAGTGATTATCGTTAATTTGTCACGATAATTTCATGACTAACGTAAGTATATGCCTTCTTCTTTTCATGTCGATAGTACTCTTCTAAGATATTTTATATATTGTTTGAGCCCAGTAGGCATTCATTAAGTCATCCAAGGTGCAGGTGAACGGGCACTCCAGCAAAAGGGGCATGGTCTCATTAGAGGCACTGTATGTATGATGGGTCAGTAATTCCCCAATTCGACAAATTGTGTCTGCAGCGTCCTACTTGGGTACGCAATCGATTGAGAGCTTTCCATGGAAGCCACTGAAAATCACGTTCGAGAGTAAAATGTTCCTGGCGTTTAACGAAGTTAGGTGGTGGATGCTTTTCTTCCTACCATTTGCTTCTCTTATTAACAAAAGATTTAAATTGTTAAATCATCATCTGCCTAGCCGTTTCCCAACTATGTTGGGGTTAGCTTCCAGTCTAACTGGATGCAGCTGAGTACAGGTTAGATTAGGTCAGTTACTATAAAAAAATATAGTTATGTTTCTGTTTCGTTTTTACACCTCTGACACACACAATGACACAATGACTTGACCTGATTGCCATGGAAACGCTATTTATTAATGTATGAGGTCGACCTTTTCTTCAAATCTAGTGATTTAAATCTTTGTAAGTTACTAAATGCTTTCTACGTTGACTAAAACTAGTTTAGTGCTGCGACTTTTTTGACTAAATTTTATAAAATAATTTTGTGAATATCCTACCACCGTCACATTTAGGTATTTTTTTATTCTTGTAGGTACACTTGCACACAGAAGGCATACACAAATTTAAATCTAGCGATATAAATCTTTGTAAATTACTAAATGCTTTCTACATCGAGTCGTCGACTAAAACTAATTTAGTGCTTCGATTTTTATGTGAAACTTGACTAAATTTTATAAAATAAGTTTGATTAGTTTGTGAATATCCTACCACCATCACATTTAGGTATTTTTTTATTCTTGTAGGTGCACTTGCAGTGACTTGCACACAGAAGAAGTCACCATTCCCACTGAGGTGTAATTTTTTTTGTTCACAATTCACATTAAGCTGAGGAGTAGTCAGTGGAAACGGTTACATGCTCTGTGGTCTGTGGTCTCTGTGGGAGTAGTCTAACCCCGCCTAGGGTATTAGTGTTCTGTGGTTCTGTGAGTCTGACTGTCTGACAGACGTCAGTCGCCGCGCTATTACGCGTGCCTATTATTTGATTATTACTTGGTACCTAACCTATTATTCTATATTCGCATATCCTATTATGAATATACATGACTTGTATTATGATACCTGTACCTATTACGAATATATTAGTGACACCTCTACAGACGTGTAGTATAAGAATTAAGAACCAATATTTACAGTATTAGTTAGGTACTCTTTGTTATTCTAGGAACTATATAGCTATGTGATAGTCAGTGATAGGTATTTTTAATTTCGCAATTTTACTAAATTATATTGAAGGCATTTTAAATGGAATTAAAATATTTATTACTTATGTCGGAGGATATATTCGATAGTGCAAACCAAGTACCTACTACTTCTTGCCTTCAAGTACCTACAAAAATAAATTAACGGTGTTCCAGTAAAAAATTATCAATTATCAAAACAAATGAGAAAACTGAAGCAATTTTAGCGCGTGTCCGCTAGGCAATCCATTCATCGCAGTTCGCAACATGAAGCAAGTTGCGTTGAACTAACGGTCATTCCTCCGAAAAAAAGGGCCCGCGATGACATTTTCAAATCGCTTGCCTACACGCACGCTCTAAATTTACTTTTTATCAAGTTGAATTTGATATATTAATTTGACGCACTTATTCAATTTCATCCTGTAGGTACCTATAAGCTTTCGTACTTATACTCCTTGCGCTTCGCCACCGCAGATCAAGAGACTGATTTTACTTCCAAGTCATGTTGATTGGTTGCATGTAACATCTCCAAACCTTTCTATCAGGTTTGTCATGGTTGATAGTGTTTATCCCAAATCCCAACACTGTCAAAGTCCTATTCACTTTACCCTTATCTATGGTCCTATTTGTTCTACAATGCCACAGCAAGTGCAAGGGGACCACACATCAATAAAAGTAGTTTATTCTATGAATTACATATTTATTAAAAAATCCCAGTTTCATCCCAAAATGGGAGCTCATTACATATAAAATACATTATTACATTTTGAAAGTAAAGCATATAATTGGACGGATTTTTCAACATACAAACAAAAGTAGGTATATCAACAAATTGAGATTCTTATTAGAAATTACATACTAACTACAACTTAAATATGAGGCCACTTATGTGAGTTTAATAAATTGCTAATTAGATTTTACTTGACAAATAGCTGTGCTTTTTTGAGTAAAATTATTCATACATTATCATCAGCTGAGAGCATTGGTGGCCCAGTGGTAATAGCCTTGACTTACGAATTGTAAGTCGTAGGGTCGAACCCAGACAGGCACTTTATATTGTGTAAATTATTTCATCACCACTGCTCTCAAAACGGTGAAGGAGAACATCGTGAGAAGGCCGCCATGTCGTAGAACCAAAAATTCAAAGACATGTGACATCTACCAACTATCCAACAAGATTATAGTTCACTCCCTCTCACCGAGAGAAGATCTGTATCCCAGCAGTGGGGACATTATAAGCCCTATCATGATGAGCTACATTTATTGTAGTACAAGTCTATATTTTGCTTATTTAATTCTCTACAAGGCGAAATAGATGCCAACATCTATAGCTGCCTAAAATATCAATAAAATAAGTTACCATGTCCAAACTGAATAAAATTTTGACCAAGGAAAGAGTAATTTAAGTTAATTTATGTCTGTGTTCCTAGCATAAGTTTAACATTCACAATACAAATTCTTAAAGCTAAAAATGATATCATTCATATTTTTTTAAATCTTATCAGCCTGCTGCATTATTTCACTTTTCTTTTGTAGAAATACAAGAAATAGTCCTAAATAAAAAATTGAATATCATTACTGGGTTCATTTACTTATTTGATTAAAATTTTAGTCTTGTTAGAATGTTTAGTGTTTGGGTCTCTATAAAATGATAGTCTTCAATAAAAGTAGTCCTGATAATACAATGAACACTGGTTTCACAGCATCACTTCCACTCTGAAAATAAAATGAACACCCATTTAGTGAGAGTTAAAGGAATACGAAGCAGACCTCAGATATTATACCGTCATAAGATGCACCGAATCAGCAGGGTAATAGCTTTCATTTTGCCAGTTCAACAACACTTAATGCATTATTTACATTGTTGAGCAGATACATTTTGCCAGTTCAACAACACTTAATGCATTATTTACATTGTTGAGCAGATACATTTTGCCAGTTCAACAACACTTAATGCATTATTTACATTGTTGAGCAGATACATTTTTCGAACAAATGAATCAATGGATTAGCGGTAGGTAGCGTGCTAGGGCCGTTATTATTTCTGACATATATTATTGATCTGCCATAAGCAATATAACACAAAATGATCCTATTTGCCGATGATAGCACAGCTGTTATAAAATGTAATAATGTGACAACTTATCAAAATGATATTATTAAATCCCTTCTTAATATCATCCATTGGATGAATAATAATAATCTCGTAATTAAAACTAAGGTAATGCACTTTCATCAACGGCAACCACATCCAAATATTGGTGTAACTTATAATAACCATAAAATAGAAGAAGTTAATAATGCTAAGTTTTTAGGTATTACAATCAACAGTAAGCTTACTTGGAAACCCATGATAGAAGAACTTTGTAAACGCCTGATTAAATCTGCTTATGCACTCTTTCAGTTATCAAAAAAGGTAAATAAAGATACATTACTGGTAGCATACCATGGACTTGTAGCTTCTGTGTTGCGATATCGTGTAATTTTTTGGGGGCAGTTGACTGACCGTGAGCTTATATTTAGGTTGCAGAAAAGATGTGTCAGAGCAATGTGTAATATAAAAACAACGGATAGCTGTAGACCCTATTTTAAGTCTTTAAAAATACTGGCCCTTCCAGCATTATACATTTTGAAAAGAGAGTTGTTTGTGTAAAGTAACACAAAATTATTTGAAAAAATTACTTCCACTAGAAAAACTCCATTATGTGCCCAATATGTAAATAAACTATGTCATCAAAAATTTAAGACCGCATTGATGTGAAAAAGTTTTTTTGATATGGCACCTAAGTTTTTAATAAATTCCTGATGACATAAAAAACATGACATTATATAAGTTTAAAAAAGCTCTTACTAAAATATTAATTGACAAATGTTATTATACTGTAGACGAATTTTTGAACGACCAATTATTATAATAATGCATTTACCCTTTGATAATAAGTACTATGACTATTTATTGATTTTATTGTATTTGATGTTTTTTTATTTTTCTCTTTTCTGTTCATGTATTAAATTAATGTAAAATATTATTTTTTCTGAGTCACAAAGTTTGTATGTCTTAGAACGAATTTCACCAAATTCTTATACCTGTAATAAGTCTTATCCTGAGAATAAATTTTGAATTTTTGACAGTTTTTCCATACTAGAACTGTCAGACGTCAATTTTATTCCACAAATAAAAGATATCTGACTTTGGTAAAATCAGCCCTACATAAAATAACAAAACATAGCGCACCTATTTATGTAAACACCTGTTTCACAAATAAACTGATTTATTGATTGATAGCAATATCCTTCAAAATGATGGAGATTGATACGCAATTAGGTTGCTAGCCGTCATGACAACTTAATATGAAGTATAATTAAGAAACTGCAACAAGAGGTTCACTAAGATACTTACTATAATATAGTAGTTGCATCTATCACCGAGGCAACAATCTGAACACACCCAATCTTGGTACCAAATGTGTGTACACAGTGGCATATAACGCTGCCTGGTAGTTGCACATTCCGTCTTATTTGAACACCGCTTCGATACATAATACTGTTTTTTTGCGCCTTGTGACCAATATGGGGTACTGCCCCATTTGATTTCAGTCAAGCAAACATCCTGATTATATTCACAGTTTTTTATTGTTTTCACACATTTCTCATTGTTGTCCTCTTGGTTTTCACAAACGTAACATTCCAGACCTAAAACTATTAAATAAATTTTAGTATACACCGAAATTTCAATAAACTGTCCGTTGCATCAACCGAAACTGTTAGTTATTTACCATTTATGACTGAAACAAGAATAAAAACACAGCTAAAAAGGCAGTGCTTGTACATGTTGTTAGTTTGATATTTATCTGTTCCAAAACAACGCACTTATTAGGCTTTTTGTTAAGAATTTTAATGCTTCATTTATTTTGTAAACGACCAAACAACGAACATTTGCCACACCCGTACTGACAGCTAAGTGTTGCCATTTCTTAATTACTAAACTGGACATCAAAAAAAATTAACGGAGATTTCTTCAATGTACCCAACAAAATTTTATTTTCCGATTTTTGCAAATATGGCAGCGCTGCATGACAATGTATTTACTAAACGATGAGCTATTATATGATAATCATTAAAATAATCAAAGTTATTATCATTAAAGGCTCCTGCAGGTGCAATGAAACACTAGTAGAATAATTTCTATGAAAATTTCATAGAAATTGTTCTACCAGAATCGCGTCACACCGTCGCGTCTCGCCTGTCTGCGAGAACCTTACGTAGCTCTTACATTTTATTTGACGATTTTACTACAACTATTTCGTGTAAACATGTTTCTATGAAGTTTGTTAAAAAAAACGTGTGCGGTCGGCTAACCTCCACACATCAGATTCCGCCCGCACTCACTCACTCCTATATAATAGATACAGACAGATCTTAAGGTGGATGCTCCAAGGCAGCCCGCGAAATCCAAATTTTCTTACGTTTTTTGCAATTCGCTGGTCAGTACTAAGTTGTACGTTGATTATAATATGATTCGCGGCCGTAACAAATATGTGTTTACAAAATTATAATCATTAGAATCAGTAATACAACTTGTTATGTTAGCATAATCCTAAAATCTCAAGATTTCATGAAATAGTCATTCAGTAGGATTACTTGATCTTATAGAGTTGTGTTATGACTTTAATGATTATAATTTTGTAAATACATATTTGTTACGGCCGCGAATCATATTTTAATCAACGTACAACTTAGTACACACCAGCAAATTGCAAAAAACGTAAGAAAATTTGAATTTCACGGGCTACCTTGGAACATCCACCTTAAACCAAGGCTTTAATTTATTGAGGCATCCACCCGCAAGTCCGGGAATGCAGCCGAACGATGACCTTCGGGTTAGGTTGAACTGCGAGAACACATTAAAAAAAAAAACCAAGTCGCATGGAGGCCTAATTTTCCAGTGGGTTTACATAACATAACGTAACGAAACCAAACTTAATAAAACTTGTAAAAAGACCAAACTATGTTTCCACAATTTATTTAAATGCACTAAATTTCAATTTCTGAATGGATAGTGGAGACGCGCCTTTAGTTGATTAAAGTTGCACATCGTGCACCTCTATTCAAGTTCCTAATTTTTTGTATTAATTGTCACTTTGACAGAGTACACACAATATTTTATTTTGACATTTGTAATCCAACAAGACGAAAAATCCAATTTGTTTCAGACAAAAAGTAAATATAAATAAAAGAAAATTAGATCGTGGAAACGGTAAATTAAGAATGGAGGGAGTTCTGTGGAAGTGGACTAATTATTGGAACGGTATTCTATCATTCAAGTGTTGTAGTTAATACATTTCCCTGTTTCTGGGTCCCTTTTATTATAATAAAACATTGTTTTCACTTCAGGCTGGCAAACCAGGTGGTTTGTACTGGAGAATGGAATTATTTCTTATTACAAATCGCAAGAGGAAGTCAGCCAAGGATGCAAAGGGTCTGTCAAAGTATCAGTTTGCCAAATCAATGGTATGTATTGTTTTAATAATTGTTGTTAGGGTTACTTTGGACAGACTATAGAACAGATTGGGGCCTTTAACCATATGCTCATTACAATACTTCTTATTCATGTCTCAAGGCTGTTGAGGCACCAACTAGTGACTGTGTGGTGAAAGTTGTTTTGGTTAGGTAATAACTTCATTTAACATGTGTTAGTTGTGAATAATTATGACATAACATGGTAGATACTATAGTACCCAAACAATTTTCCTAATTAAAAACATTCAAAATCTAGTCGCTATCTCAGAGACAATCAATGTCAAAAATGTAGGGAAATTAGAGAGAAATATTTGATGTAGATAGAGCCTGTGAACCTTCTAAAAATTACGAGAATTGCCCCCCCCCCCCCCCCCCCATCCCCATGATTTTTATGTAGATAGAGCCTGTGAACCTTCTTAAAATTACGAGAATTGCTCCCCCCATCCCCATCATATATCATAAGGAATAAGCTAGTTTTACCTTTGTTCATTTTTCAGTGAATGCAATAGACAGCACAAGGCTTGACCTAGTCATACCTGGACAGCAACACATGTACTTGAGAGCACCTTCACCCCAAGACAGACAGAAGTGGCTGGTGGCTTTAGGCAGTGCCAAAGCTTGTGTGGACTCAAAAGAATTGAAAGGTATATTACATTTATTTTAGTAGGTACTTTGAAATAGTATTATCTGCTAGTTCAAACAATCAATAGTCCTTGAAGTGATAAAAATAACAACTTAATGTCATATCTACTTCCTCTTTAAATCCTTATCAACATAACAAAAACACTGTTTACATTATGTTATTGTTTGATCAGAAACAAAACCATATTTTGTCTTTATTTTGATGACTTTTCAGCTGCAGCATTGGAAGACACCAATTCTTTGGGCCATAAGAAATCTGAGTTGCGTTTATACTGTGATCTGATGATGCAGCAAGTCCACGCAGTAAAGAGTGCAGCTAACACTGAAGCTGGTCCTGATACACAGGTGAATATCATCAGTATATTTTTGTTACCTCTTCTTCTAGTTCTGCTATATCCTGGTATTTAAGGTCAGTTAAATAATTTGAAGCAGAGCTTTTCAGAACGTTCATAATGTTAGTGCTTACTTTTTCCACAGACTGCCCAAACATATAACTCGGAATATTACATACTATTGCTGGAGGAAATAGGATGATAATTTAGAAGTAAGGTAACTGATATCCATTTTTTTATTCCAGGCTATTGAAGATGCCTCGAGTTTACTTACTGCAACATGTGATACCTTCATAAGAACATTAGAAGACATAATGAGATTAACCTCCCATGCAGGAATGAATCCTGTACCTTTTGAGATGCCAATACCAAATATTACAAAGAATAACAGTTCCGTCAAGACTCCTAGACAAAGTATAAGTCGAACTCTATCCCAAGAGAATAGATGAAGTCATCATGTTTCTTACTATTTAAATTATAAACCTAACTATAAATATAAAAATCATAATATATGTTATATATTCCTGTTTATACAACAGGTGAAAAAGGTTTTGCTTTCAAAATATACCAAAAAAGGAAAACAATATTTTCTGCAGTTACATCCTTTTTTATATAATATATGGGTCATGTGTCTAATTGTAATTTTTGTTTTGTTAATATATTTGCGCTCATTTATAATCTCCCATATGGAATAGACATCACTATCCATGATCCCTGAACTATCAAGATAATATTGTAATTATTCAGGATTATACACATATCTATAAAATATTGCTATTGTACTTAAGTGTTACCCTTCCTACTCTTATTTGAAATGATATAATTGGTTAATATCAGAACTATTTTGTTGTACTTATTATATGTATCACGCTTGCATAATATTATATTCCTGTGATATAAATAAGTAAAGCAGCTGTTTATCACATATAAAATTAGGCCATCATAATGCCTATAAATTAAATAAGTTAATTTTATGGAGTTGAATGTATTTTATACCTAGTTTTATTTGATTTACTTAAATACATAAAAATTATTAGTATGTAGTATGAATTAGTATTAGTGACTTATTGGATAAAAAGTTCTGTTAAACATGTTTGTATGTTTATATTAGTGATACAACTTGAATGAAACTGCAATAATAAGAACTGACGAAGTACATTCCAAGTGTCAAATTTGCTTTTCCAGGCATTTAAATGATTGTAAAATGTTGTGTCTTAGATAATTATCAAACGGTGATGATTATAATTGTCTTTTACTCAATTATAAAATTGTACCTTTTTCACTTAAATAAACAATAGTAATGTATAATGAAAAATAAAAAAATGCTAAAATGATCGTTGTCTTTATTTTAAAATAAAAATACGGAACGAAAAATACGTTACTTAATTACCATGTGGGTTCTCCAAACCTTAGAACTGTCTTTTCTTGGGCATCTAATTCAATACCCGTCTTTTTTCTCATATAGAAAATAGTGCAATCTCTATTAGTACAAAGAACTTCTTCATGAAGGCTGCCTTGGCATCTTTGGCACTCAGTCCAAAGTCTGGAAAACTTGCCCTGGAGCTCCCTTAATTTAAATATTTCTGAAATATATATCTGTCTCTCTTTAACTAGGCAATGATTGCATAGAGCTTTTACAGTATCATTAGGCATAACAGTTTTACATCCTATACATTTCTCTTTTTTCTTTGTAAAGGCAGCCAAAGCACCTACTTTGGAAGTTACCATTGCCTTGGTTCTAGTATGTTCTCCCTTCAAAAGGAGAGATTCAGCTTTCTCACCTAATATTGGTTCAAATATTCTTAACAGTGGTTTAGACAGCTGATTTTCCAAATAATAATTGAAATCAATGGGTATACTGTTTTCTAATACATATATAGGATCCTCAGCTTTCATATAAGCAGGTGTATTTTTAGTTGCGCTGCATATAACATATGGGACTCTGTCACCTAGTTTAGGCGCAGTTCCAGCATCTCGTTTTTTCATTTTATTGGCTAATTCAACATGAGCCTGTTTTGCAGCATAGTCATGTTTCGTAAGCTCTTTTGTTATAACAAGCTGTGATATATCAATGCGATTACACAATAAGTCTGAAATTATTTGTTTTGCATAATTAACAGCACCATCTGGATCTCTATCTATAAGCAACTTTTGAAGGCATGTGCTCATCATGTTTGATACAAGAGGGGAGTTATCTCTTCTGACAGTTTCAATTCCTTTGCAATCCATTTTATCATATTTATCTGGTTTAGTGAAATAGAGGCCCGCATATCTCTTCTTATTAATAAGTAAGTATGGATAATATACTTTTTCAAATTCTAATTTGATTGGTTTGACGAATTTTGTTGTTACAAAGTCAGCAGCCTCTCTTCCTAATTCCATGCTTTCCTCAAGAGTTTTAACACCAAACTTTACCATAACAGAATCAGTATCACCATAAATGACTACTGCATCTTCTTTATAGCCATTTGCCTTTGTGTATTTCTTTTCTACTTCTGATTTAGTAAATTCTATCATTGTTCGACCATAAGCTGTTACACTGCCTGATATTTCTAGACAAGGAAGTTTGCCAACTTGAGCTCCTGTAAATCCATACACAGAGTTGGCACTGATTTTTAAAGCTAATTGTCTGCCATCAAGCACAGACCTCTTAAATGGATCTTTTTCATGCTTTAAGTCTGTTTTGGCCTTCTTTCTTGCAGCAAGCAATGATTCCAATATTTCAGGTAGGAGACCTTTTCTAATATATGCCTTCACAAACATGTTTTTTGAAGGTGTTATAGTTACATCTTCATCTTTCAAATTACTTTTATTTTGCATATTTGGTTGGACTAATGTAGTATAACACAAATTATGAGCCATCATAATACTTGGATACAAAGAGGCAAAATCTAAAGTGGATATAGGGTCTGCATAATATCCTTTTTTGGGTTCAATAACAGTTGCTCCTTCAAATTGTTCATCTGAGCCCTGGCCATGATAAGCAGGCATTAAATATCCTGCTTCCTTAGCTTTTCTTAGTAATTGACTCACTACTTTTATTTGCTGGCCTCTTGTGAGCAGACAAAGCAAAGGGACACCTGTCACTCTTGCCATTTCCATATAGTTAATAATACACATTAACTTATTCAGAAGTTTTAGTGGCAAATAGGCATCTTTTAAGCAGTACATTGCCAGCCGCCTTCTTGTTTGTTCACTTTCGTTTTGAAGGTCTCCAATTATGCTGTGATGAACATCCTCTTTTTGCTCTTGAAGGAAATGGTAACTGACAGCATTTAGAGTATATGATCTTAGTTTATAATCTCTCACCAAAACAAGTAATAAGTCAAATGGAACCCTGCCTTCAAAGTTAATGTTTTTGTTTTCTCTACGCCCCATTTGCTTTGATTGTAAAACAGAATCTTTTATCACAGATCTAACATTTCTGATGCGCCCCAAAAAGTCAAATTTTTCCACTTTTAAATGCTTTGCTCTGTTTATGAGATATGGCCAATCAAAGTTATTAATGTTATAACCAGTAATTATGTCAGGATCCAGTTCACGGAAGAAATCAGCCCATTTTGCAAGCATTTCACATTCTGATTGAAAACTCAAAACTTGTGATCCCACTATAGGTGCACATGTCTTTAATGTGAACACATTTCTTATATAAGGCTCAGGCTCACCCTGTCTAATAACCATTGATGCAATTTGAATAACAGGATCGTGGTTGGGCTCTGGAAAGACTCCTTTACGTCCAGCACATTCAATATCAAAACTTAATATTTTGAAAGGTGCAACTTTGGACCATTCCCCTTCTGGCTGATGAGCTTTAAATTCATTCCACGCTACATCTACTTCAATTTGACACCTAGATTCAGGTTTAACTTGAGAATTTTTGGATCTCAAAGACCATTTGTTTATTGGCAATTCTATCCAACTACAACCAACAACTGCAGTGTCTACCATGAATCGGATATCAAAATCAATATTGCTTTCATAGAATAAAGGATCCATTAATCCAAAAGAGGTTGGTTGTCTTTCAATTAGTCTTTTGGCTGCAGCAATAAGTCTAGGAAGTGCCACAGATACTCTTGCTAAAGTTATCTTTTTATCCCCTTGATAGTACATAAGAGATCTAGCTTCTACCAAACGCACTTCTAATGCAGTTTCTCTAATATTATCCTTGTTTGAGCGCAAGTCTTCCAAAATTGCCTTATTCAAGTTACTCTTAAGTTCACTACATGAGGAATTGGTAAAATTAACAGGAACAGTTACATAGAAATAAGGTGTGAATCCATGAACATGACAGCAAACCGAATTTCCTTCCATAGTGATGCCATACATTCGCATAATCGGTACTGGAGCCAGCTGTGACCCAGGCATGCCAGGCATGGGTTGACCATTATAGTTATCAATATCTATTTGTTGAAAAACTAGCTTATCTTTCTTTGGATCCATTAAAGGTGGTGAAGGTCGTGACCATTTAATGTTAGTAGACTGATTTTCTGGGCCGTCGCCAACCACTTCTTGCGATTCAAACTCAGTGTCCATACAAGCGAGTTGCTCTTCAAAAGTACATGGCAGTTCGTTATCTTCGTCATCGTCACCCGATTTAAATCTCTTTGGTGGCGGAGGTTTACTGAATTGTTTCTTTTTGTCCATTATTTATGCTATGCGTTGCAGAATTGCTATGCAAAATGCAGAATGCAGTTTTCAATAGACAATAATATTGATAAAACTAAGTAGATAACGATTCCCGCCAAAATCTGGAAAATTAACAGTGTTTAGATTAGACGGCTGCAAATACAAGATTAGCAAGATAGCAGAAATTGTGAAAGATGTTTTAAACTTACCTTCGAGCTATTTGTTATTGTGAGATTCAATGTCTAACGATAAATTAAAATCAATTCCACTATTACCAGTGACCGGTACCTAGCTTAACCGGCATTGTAGTCATAGACTAATGATTGTAGTGTCAGAATCAGCTGTCATTTGTCAACTGTATGTTCGAACTTCATATCCAAGGTTGCCAATGCCAATTTATCAAATTCCTCAATAATCTAAGTCAAATTCCCTAATTTGGGGAGAAAAATCTGCTGATTCCTCACAAATACCCCCTCAAAATTATTTGAAGAAATTAAACAACTTTCTAAGTATTTAACACGTTGACTGCCAGACAACAGACACAATAGAAACCCTATTGTTGGCGGTAATGTCAATATCACAATCGGAAACGTTTTTCCAAATCAAAAATACGGAAAGAAGTTTGCAAGCGTTTTGCTCGATTGGTAAAACTTGTCACTTCCACTCAGTTTTTTAATCCTTTCTTTTATTGCCATTAGTCGATTGTGGTTTTCTGTTTTGAAATTTTTAAGAACACAAAACCTTCGCTGTTTGAAAACGTCAGTATCAGCATTAAGGACATCACAATTTTTATGTTTGGGTTTTTATTTATTTGGCAAAACATGCACAACATTACAGACCCATATCCAAGTTATTGCACGGTTAAATATGAAATCCATATCTTTTTAATCACTAATTAGCCATGAAATTAACTAAGTATGAACTATCGATATTATAGATGTCAAAATCCCCGCATTTTCTCCGTAAATACAATATAATGCCAATCCCTAATCAAATTGAGATTTCCCGCAGTTTGGGGAATTCCCCACACATTGGCAACTCTGGTCATGTCCTTCTATGGAAATAGGATGTGTGTATTTAGAATGCATGGAATTAGTAAATTTAGTACACAAGCTCCTTAGTACAAAATTAAATGTCCTTCATTCACTTTGACAATACCAATGACAAATTTAAGTGGATATCATCAGTGTTTTCAGATTACTAAACTTAATTTCGTATAAAAATAATCTTAGTCTGGTATGTACCTGGGGGCTTACTACCAACTGTTAAAGCAGTGCAGTTTAACTTCTGCCCTGCTATAACAGCTGCTTTTATTACTACCCAAAATCTATTTTGGAATAAAATGATCGCAAATTGCATGGAACCTCCTTGTTAACAATAAGGAGGTTCCATGCAATTTGCGATCATTTTACTGTTTTCAAGGACTAAATTAAAATTTTCAGCCAGTACTGCCGGTTAGTTTATTTTTGACAGCCATTAAAGAAAAAGAACTGCCGGTCGATTCTGTAAAAATCTCATCGTGAAAACTTAGGTGAAGTGAGCGTGGAGTGAGCTGTCATTCCAACTAATGTTAGGGATTGACACAATTGACATTGACACAACCGGCTGTTGCACTGCTGAACACGTTTTTGCAAAGATGGAGAAAAATTAATTTCGTGTCGTGATTAAACATTATTTTTTGCGCAAAAAAACTATAGCGGAAACGAAACAAAAACTTAATAAATATTATGGGGACACTGCTCCGTCGATTAAAATGATTCTTAAGTGGTTTAACGATTTTCGGTGTGGTCGTACAAGCACAAGTGATGCTGTGCGTCCAGGACGCCCAGTTGAAGTCACTACCCCAGAGATCAAAAATTAAAATTAAAAATTAAAATAGTTTATTTCTGTAACTTTCTTGTACAATATTATTCTGTGGCTAGAACCTCCCAGGAAGCATGTAGTAATACTTGTATTGGGTGGTACTGCTCCTCCCTCGGATCAACATATTTTTAGGTAACTAGATGACTAAACTATTTTAAGTAATTACAAACAAGTACACAATGAATGAAAAGTTAGAGATACTGGTATGACTTCTCCTTATGTGTGTGTGTGCATGCGTATGTGGTGAGTGTGTGACGGGTGTGTGTGAGAGGGTGTGTGTGTGTGCGTGTGCCTTTATGATAGTTAGAACTTACTATTTCTCATATAGGCTGTGTGAATTTGACTCCTAATTAGGAGACTTCTAGCCCTACGATGTAATATCTTGGGATCGGGAAGTACCACTACAAGTCACGAATATTGTCTAGAGTTCGTTTTTAAATAATAAGTTCTCTATATCACAGTACCCAAGCCGCTCGAGTTCGTGAGCGATTGTTTTTTTACATTCATGGAATTGAAGGTTGTATATTGTATATTTGTTGTGAAGCTTATTATATAGATAGGCAGAGTGGGCTTGAAATTGACGCCTGGCAAAAAGAGTTCTACAGCGAGGAGCAGTGGCCACATTACATTTTCTTCTACCTGTTTGAGCTATATAAACAGCAGTTTGTCGGTCAAGTTCTGTTCATAGATACATTTATAAAACTCATGTTCAGACATGGATGTGGAAACTCCTATAACTATAATGCGAGGTTTGCGCTTTTGAGGTTCGTCGACGGTAAGCCCTGACGAAGCGAGTTGGACTGTTTGCTTGAGCTTATTTAGGTCATCTTTGGTCTCAGTGCTGATTATCAATCCTCCTTTTCCTATTTTGCGTACGCCTCGTACCTTCAGCTTCATTTCTCCAGGGCATGTGATATTTTGAACCATGTTCTTGGTTTCGTCACTGGTCTTTGAGTTATCACTGGGATAAATCGCAACGGAGCTAAAAGTATTAGGGCGAATAAAGCGGTTGGACCCCTTCTTCACCATATCTGCAAAAGATGTACCCGCATCCTGCTCCGATTCATCTCCGGTAGGCAGTCGGATAGGTCTCGAGCTTCGGTCATAATTTTTAGGGAGGTGTGGATTTGAATGGCTTTTTGCTTTAACGACTGGTATTGAACAGCCATTTGCGCAGCTCCATGTCCTACTTTTCGGCAAAGATTGTTGATTTTTAGTTTGTGCTCCATGTTGAGCTTCCCGTCAGAAGCAATAACACACACCTCATTCAGGCACTGCTCAATTGTTGTCAACCAGTTCTGGATCTCCGGAGTGGTCACTACCTCAATTGTCTCATCCTGGTCCTGTCTTGGTTTTCGGTGCGGTGTCGGTGCCGATGTCAGTGTCAGTACCGGGGTCGGTACCGGGGTCGGTGTCGGTGGAAGGCTGCGTCGTATCATTACTCTCCGGTTAAAGGGGCTGCCTTCCATATAATACAATATTTAAAAATAATCCAGTCAGTTCATTATTTAAACTTGTGACTTAAAAAGGTTCTCTATATGACACGCTAATACACTAAAACTAGGTCACTGTTTATGCAAACGTTAATTTATTTTATTTAAAAATGCCTTGATGAGCACGTCTGTATACTTTGAAGTCTACGAATGAAATCAATCAATGCACTTCATCCAGCGTTTCTCTAGCTTTTCGATCCCTTCCATAAAGTACGACTTAGGTAACCCTTTAAAATAGGCATTGGCATGATCTCTTCGTTGGAGCCAAATCTTTTCCCAACAGAAAATAGTCGCAAGGGGCTAAATCTGGCGAATACGGTGGGTGAAAAAAGCAACTCATAGAGCAACTCATGAAGTTTGACAAGGCAATCGCGCAGGGGTGCACTCGTGCGTTGTCTTGGTGGAAGACGATGTTCTTTTTAGCCGAATGCGGTCGTTTTTTACGTAAAATTTTGTCAAACTGGTCCACAAAATTGGCATAATATGCACCATTAAACGTTTAACCCTTCTCTAGGTAGTCAATATGGATTACCCCACGTGCATCCCAAAAAACTGTAGCCATCACTTTATTGGCCGATAAAACTGCTTTGGCCTTCTTTGGAGCTGGTTCGCCGGTAGCAATTCACTGTTTCGATTGTTGCTTGGTTTCTGGGGTATGGTGGTGGATCCATGTTTCGTCTACTGTTATAAAACGACGCAAAAATTCGGTTTTATCCCGTTGAAACAACGCCAAACCTGCCTCTGAAGTGGTCACACGCATGCGTTTTTGATCAACAGTCAGTAAACCTACCTACCAGATGCCTACTATCTCGACTATCTCCCTCACTTTTACTCTTCGGTCGTTCACCACTATATCGTGGATTTTAGCGATCATCTCTAAAAATCATAAAAATCATCTCAAAATTGGAAGCTGTGAATTACTCAATACTCGAAGTTCTCTTAAAGCATCGGTAAATTGTGTTAATAGTTTTTTCGCATGTGTCGGCAAGCGGCTCGCGGAAAGCATCCTCAGTGGATCCACGCAGTCAGTTGGAGGTCTAATATCTACTCCAAAAACACAACCATCTTCTTTCGTACTTCTGGAGACTGACCCACTGGAAGTTGACAGTGTTATATCAAACCTGAAAACTGATGGTGCTCCCGGCTGGGACGGTATCCAGACTAAGTTCATAAAAATGGTTAAACCGCTCGTTGCTCCCATTATTAGCCATTTTGCTCACCTCTGCTTCAGAAAAAGTATATTCCCGATCTTACTTAAAAAATCTATTGTTACACCCGTCTACAAGGGTGTAACTATAGATGTGATACAAGAGATATCAATAATTATCGACCTATCTCAGTATTGTCAGTTATCTCTTACTTTTGGTTAAAATGGCTAACGATTCGGTAACGGACGGACTGGTCTGGCTACGTCTAATGGCGTAATTACGACTGGTTCCATTTCTGGTATAGTTTCACACACTCGCTCGATATCCCGCATACAGCCACCCTCAGCGTGACAGACGGGCACCGACCAGATGCTGCGCCAAAATGCACTCGTGGTGGTATCATCCGGGCGGCACACGTCCGTCACGTTTTGTTCAGGTCGCTCCCAAGCTCTTTATACCCACCTCTCATCGCTCTGGAACATGCGATTTTGCGTGTACCTATCAACCCGCCGCTTATATCGCCGAATACGACTCGCCCATGCACAAATTTTCTGCTTCAGGAAATCGATGCGCTCTATTACATTGGACATGAATACATGTGCAATGCACATTGTCATTTTTAGAAAATGCCTGTCAAAGCGCAAAGTCTTACAAAGCGCAGCGATCGATCGACGCTCGATCCTGTATTGCCAGGCTGGTACGGCTGGTTTTGGTCGAGTAGCTGCGTCACAATTTGGAAACTTGACGTTAGCTAAACGACATGCCGCCACAGCCGCGCAATACAGGATCGAGTGTGTATCAACGAGATCCTCGCTGCTCTCGAAGAAATTCTTGAGCTGCAAATCCAAGGCACACTCCAGCGCCCTATTTTTTTTGTGCATAGGTAGCCGTGGTCTAAGTTCGGTTGGAGTGAACCTATACTCGCGAAACGCATCCTCCAGTGCACTCCTCAGTCGGACGTTGCACTGGCTACTTACTGTGTCAACCCTATCATCATCTTCTTCAACATGATTGGACCGCGGCGGGATGGCATCAATAGATGACGCTAGTGCCGCGGTTTGTGCCAGAGTCGAGACAATTTGGTTGCTTAGTACCTCTGAGCGCAGCCTATCAAGTGCGATATCGTCCAACCTGTGATTGCGTTGGATGTCACGCACCTGATCCGACAGTCGTTGGGCTAAGACGTTGACGGTTGGTTTCAGTTCCTGGAACAGAGACAGCAACCTATCACGGTACGCAGTGAGGTTAGTTCCCCCCTCTGTAGACCCGTAGTATGCGCGCATGACGTTCTCGTTCATAGACTGAGTCCATCTCATGCGCTGCACACAACCACCGGCAGCGGGGACCCGGCTCGGGGCCGGATGGCCCCTAAGTCCTAAGCTCCTCGGTGGCCGGCCTCTCCCCTGCCGACGTACAGGTGTTGGCGACGTCGGCGGGGAAAAATATTCGTCGCTCGAGCTCGACGCAACTGCTACGGCCGGTGTCACAGCACTCTCGATGGGGCTGGATTCCGGCGGCGGCGGGGCGGGGCTGAGCGATGACTCCGGAGGTGGTAGGCGTGCACGACGAGCTGCTGATCTCGTCAAAATCTTCATCATATCGTTTTTCACGTTTTTATCGGAGGTGACATCTGTCATGTCACCTCCGGTTCGGCAGTTTTTGGTGCAAGTTTTTGTTTGTGTTTATTGTATTTATGTAAAATTATGTTTATGTTTTGATAATTTTGGTTTTGGCTGATATCACTCCGCCCTCGTAGGTACAGTGCCCTCCAAACGTCACGGTCAATTCTCCAACTGCAAATATAAGTTTGTAATCGCAAAAAAAGTTATGTGATAAAACTACAAATTAACGATTTTCGAACTTTTTCCTTTACCTTGCTACTTGCCAAATTCCATGATTCTAGGTCCACGGGAAGTACCTATGGCTTAGGTTTTGATAAATTTGCGAGTATATAGGGACCTATGAAAATATGTCGCATAAATTTGACGGCCGTATTTTTTTATGACGTTGACTAAGAAACTAATTTTTATTTTAGGCGCGTTATGGGCGAACGTCAACAGTCGTATTTAGCTTTGAAATTGTGTCTAAAAATTACTTATCAATTGCTTATATTTGCTTACCATGATAAGAGAATTGCTTATTTCATCTGTTAAAATAATTAAATAATTAAGAAGAATAATGAGTTCTTTTTTTCTGTAGAGTACTCGTAGTAACTATGTGGAATTAGGTACCGAAATGGCAAAGATTGCTTATTTCACAATTTGTAAGCCTACACCCTGTTATTTTTTCTATATGCTAGCCAAGAATTTAAATGCCCGTGCGCCTGTTAAATTTATGAGAGCAAAGTGACGTATGTCGAAAATTGGGTGTATATATCACAAGGTATTATTATTTATTACTCGTTTCTTTATTTTCTGTAATAACCAAATAGGCACCATTTGGTTATTACAGAAAATAAAGAAAGGAGTTTCTATATTATTTTTAATCATGGCTGTAGGTATTTATTAACTATGTATCTGACACAGAATACTTATGTATTTAATAGTGGCTTAACCGACATTTTTTTTTAAGTTTCCTGCCTATGTTGAGATGAAATTAATCTACCCTACATTAATTTTTATAACTTACTATTGTCGTTTTTTAACTTGTACATACTAGCATTTATATAGTATTGTTGCCTTTTTTTTGTTTTCACAATGAAAACAGGCAGGAAGTTTGTTAATTCCTTGGAGGAACAAAAGAAAGCGTTTTCACCATATAATAAGTAAATGAATAAATGTGATGCATATTCCCTATTGAGACGAATCCTGACGTTCACCGTTATGGCGCCTTGTTTACTTTAATGAAACTCGATCCAGTCCACAGCACAGTATACAAGCGACAGCGGGGGAATGCACGTTTAATCAAACATAGGATAAACAATCGTGTTAGTAATTCACATAGAGTGGAGTAATATGAGGTTTTACATTCGTATTCAAATTCCGACCACAGAACATATATACCAACTAGTTAATACTTGTATACCATAGACATAACCTCTAGACCACCGTAGTGTTGTCTTTTACATGTAACAGTGGGAACCATAGACAATTATTTGATATTAATTTCAACTTGATACGCTTTCCTGAGAAAAACGATTTTGACAGATAAACAGAGGGACGGCCGGACGGACAACGAAGTGATCCAATAAGGGTTCCGTTTTTACCTTTTGAGGTACCTTCGAAACCTTAAAAACACTTCAAAGTGATAAATAACTTTAATTTGAGAACCACAAATTGGTATTAGGTAGGTACGTACCTATTAGGTACCTATCTCTCTTATACCAAGATATAATTTCGGATTTTCGATCGGATGTAGATACCTAGTCCTTTGTAAAATATTTAAAAAACATTGGAACAGATGTTAAATTCAGTTAATAGAAACTCTCATAACATGAAATGCTGAAAAGTAATGTACCTATCGTATATTTTCTATAACAAATGTAAAGTACCTACCAGTGTCAGTCTAAGTCTGACAGTAGGTACCTACCTATGATTCGCCGCAATCCCAATTTATTTGGGACTCTTGTTTCCCCGACTCACCACGTCGCATCGCATCGCCTGCCCGCACTATTCAGCACATCAAGCCACTACAATCTGTCAAATTTCTTAAATAGATGTTCAATTTTATCGCTAAAGCATTAAGGTTCAAGGTTGATTGGGAAAATTCGACAGTTTCGGGTAGCTTGACCTGCTGGCGTCTGTGATTCGTTTTCGCTTAGCGTTCTTCCTGACTTTTTTTCTATTTGCACGGCTCCTAAGGGCCATAGCGTGATGTTAAATAGCCTATAGCCTTCCTCAAGAATTAGGCTATCAAATGCAAAAGGATTAAAAAAAATCCAGAGATACAAAGAACATCATTCAGGTGTCGAACAATATGTACCCAAAAATTAAAGTGCCAGAGAAAAAAAATACGGTATTCTTATGGGAAATAACACCCTCAACCTTTTTTGTTAATACAACGAGAGTGTACAATTAACCCTTCCGCTGCTATTTAAGTGTGACTACATACATAAAATCTAGTATTGACTTTAAAAAAATCCAATTAAGAGCATAACATTTAAAAAAAACCGAAAACCTCAGTAGTCAAGTCAACTCACTTTTTTATTCCGCTATAATCATCTTTCACACAATCCATCTACATATATTTAGATACCTACTTATGTAATTCATAAATAAGCCACCCATCGCCAGCTTACATCAAGTTCCTCCTACCTCCAACTATAACGGAACTACTTAACAAAGTTTAAGTACCTACCTATGGATATGCAAATGTAATCATGTACCTATTGGTAAATGTTACCTACTTGGATACAATCAAACAACGTTTAAACAATAATTCGCTGAAGTGATTGTTTGAAGTCAAAGTCTAAAATTATCCGTATATATTTTATTAATAATTATACAAACCTACCAACACCTATATTTATTAATGGAATTATTTATAACGAACCAAAATTCCTGCTAATTACATTCCGCTCCTAATAAGAGGAAAAATAAACAAATACCGTGGAATTACGAAGCATCCGCGGTTATTATAGTAAGTAGTTAGAATTCTATAAATATAGCCTTTTATGTGCATGTAGGCAACCGTTTAATAAAGGCTATTCATAGTCCAAAAGTGTCTAAATTTATGGCCAATGCGTAATAGTCAAGGCTCGGTTCGCCGGTGTCTGTAGTAGGCGCCTGCCTGGCTCAGGGTGATTCACCGATCTGCACGCAGCATAACGAAATCTGAATTGCCATGAATGGTAATCTTGACTTTTGTTTACACAGCTAATAATGCAGGTCAAATGTATCAGTGCGGGTGTGACTTTAGGATGACTACTTCCTTATTTAGTTGGCCATAGACAAGGCACCACGATGCGGTTCTGTTCGTAACAATGGAACCAGAGGGGCAACTCTCGTATTTTTAAGAACGTTCGCATTCTAATCTCTCTCTCATTCTAGTCTCAATCTATCAAACATACAATCAATTCCCCTACATTTTTGACAAGTTTTTGACGTTGATTGTCGCTGAGATGAGATTGCGACTTGAATTTGAACGTTTTTTAAGTACGACAATTGGCCTTCTGGTACAGTTCAAGACAAAGGGAAGTCCGCAGCTCGTGCTGCTACTACTTAATCAATAGGCTATTTTCCTAAAAAAATCTAATTAGTCCGTCAGTTAGATTATCAAAAAATATTGAACCCTGGACTGGATGCGGAAGGCGGAGGGCAGGGTGTTGTGGCGCAGTCTGGGCCGAGGAGCAGATGCCCATGCCTATCATGTAGCATTGCCTAATATAGGTACCACTACCATCCTAGCTTTTATTTAGGACCAAAATAATATCCCTTTTTTTGAGTCCGAATGGTTGTGGTGGCAATGTTCACCTGTACCTAGAAAAATATGACTTATTAGTCGATTCACATGAATTTACTCGCCAGAAACGTGCGAATCGTCACTTTTAAATAATATTTTTTTTATTTTTTATATAAAGAATAGACTAATAGGTACTACTAAGTAAAAATACAGCGATAGTGGAGTAGTGGTGGTCCAGTGGTAATGGCCGCGACTTTGAGTTGTAGTTCGTGGGTTCGTACCCAGGCAGGCGCTTTAGTTTGTGTAAATTATTTCATCACCACTGCTTTCAAAACGGTGAAGGAAAACATCGTGAGAAAACCGGCATGTCCTAGAACCAAAAATTCGAAGACATGTGACATCTACCAACCCGCACTGGGCCCGCGTGGTGGATTACAGCTCAGTCCCTCTCGAAGAGAGGAGGTCTGTGTCCCAGCAGTGCGAATATTAAAAGCTGATTAAGTATGTTTATGTATTGCGATAGTAAACATGCGTCAGAATAAGGTAGCTTACGAATACCGTTAAGATTCCATTCCCCTCTGTTGACTTTGATAGCTAACAGAAAAAGATAAGGTACAATGGTTACAATCTCTGAATGTATCGGTACGATACTGTAGGTGGTCCATTGACAATATTGGCAAGTATGGGAAGCTTCGGAAAAGGCTCGGCAGATGATGATGGGAAACAAAAACCTTAGACACTTGACTAAATACAACACATACCTATAGGATTATAGATCTCTTTGAAACATCATACTTTTTTTGCTGCATAAGCATAATTAGCCTATATTATTCTCACTGCTGGGACACAGCCCTCCTCTCGGTGTAAGGGAGTAGGCTGTCATCCACCACGCAAAACCAGGGACACCATGGGCACCGGCTCAGTGCGGGTTAGTAGATGTCACATGTCTTCGAATTTTCGGTTCTAGGATATGACCCTACGATGTTCTCCTATTTTTGCGGATTGTAAATAATTTTCTAAACCAACCCCTAGTAGTAAGTGACTATATCACCTAATTTAGCATACGGAATATCCAGTACATATGCACTGCTGGCTCGCTACTAAATACTTGTATAGGACATACTTCTGATCATCAGCTGTGTCATCCTCATTTGATCCTAATACGATCTCCTTCTGACGCAGGACTCTACGAAGTAGCCTACATCCTTCCATGATAAGACGTGTACGTGCTAGTCACACATCATATCACATTGCGGTATCAATCATAGTTCAGCGTTATGATTGACTAGACGCCATCGCGAGAGTCGGTAGTGGAAGCTTTCCAGCTGTTGATTATGATATTGACATTAAAATAACACTTTAATTAAAAATTTAATCAATCGAATAAGCGCTTATTCGGTTGAAGGCGTTGTAGAGTCTACTCCCTCTTGTGTTTTCAGTCCGCACGAACTACCCGACATTTCACATTATTTCTAGACTAGCTACCTACTTATGCGTAGTTTGTAGGTACTGAGGAGGTATGGGTATCTATTGTAAGGTAGGTAATAGTTAATAATGTAACTTAATGAACTGTAATAGCTCCAAGGGTATTACTCAAGGATGGATCACCGAACAAATTGTTTAAGCTCATAAAGATAAAAGAAAATTAATGGAGATTGTGATGTGTAGAGCTTTTTGGTTAATTTAAATTTGTTCCTTTAGTTTGGGTAATCAAACGCTTGGAAAAATCAATGCCATTGAAAGGCATGTCTTATCGTTTACTTCGTTTGATTATTATAAAATGTATTTAATTTTTATTATTCGACCTAATGCTATGACTAAGTTAGCACAAAGTTCGGCAGAAATAGGCTTTTCAACTAAGCTTATTGGGTACCTTCATTTCTATTTAATAAATAATCAGCCTATAGTGTTCCGGCTGCTGGGACACAGGCTTCCTCTCTTCGACTTCGGCTAACAATGTACAAACGCCAGCAGGTCAAGCTACCCGAAACTGTCAAATTTTCCCAATCAACCTTGAACCTTAATGCTTTATCGGTAAAGTTGAAAGTCTATTAAAGAAATTTGACAGATTGTAGTAGATTGATGTGCTGGGTCTGTACCACGCGAGCCCATTGCGGGTTGGTAGATGTCACATGTTTTCGATTTTTTGGTTCTAGAACATGCCGGTTTCCTCATGATGTTTTCTTTAACCGTTTTAAGAGCAGTGGGTGATGAAATTATTTACACAAAGGCCTGGGTTCGAACCAACGACCTTCAATTTGCAACTCGGGGCATTACCACTGGGCCACCAGTGCTTTCCATTTAATAATATGTATGAATATGTAGATCTACTAAAAATTAACCAAAAAGAGGCCAATAGAATGTAAATTAACATCCTACCGGAAAATATTAAGATAACAACGACTCCACAGCTATCTCTGTTCTCGGGACGCCCAGAAGCTCTGGTAAGCTCACGTCAGCGTCGTTCTGGGAAGGAGCGCGATACGGCGGCGACGGCTGGTCGACTCCACTCAATGAGTTTCCATTAGGATGATGAGTGTTCGCTCTATTAATACCCCAGACGTGACAAATACATTATCGCCGCGATTCATTCACGGTTCAACTGAAACTAAACAGATTTTTTTAATGAGGCAAGATTTTTTGTATTTGCTTTTAGGGATTTAACCAAAATGAATTGCTCGTGTTCAGTTTTCAGTATATGGTTGTTCTTCAGTATAAAATGAAGACTATCATTTGTTGGTAATAAAAATGTTAACAAACAGATACCACAGACTAACAAAAGATAAAATAAAAATAAAGGATACTAGGTAGGTACCTACACGATTGTCTCTATGACCTAAAAGGTCAAAATTTTCATGAAATTAAAAACTGAAACTTTCGATGGAATATACATCAATATAGAATCTCATTGAATCTAGGTATAAGGAATGGTGCTTCTGGATCATGTTTTAGGCTAATATTAGGGGTTAAAGTATGAAATTGCCGATTTGTACTGAAAAATTGAAATTCGTTTTTTTTTTAAATTTAACATATTTATTTAATCAAAATAATTACCATTATTATCTATACATTGCTGCCATCTAATAGGAAGGTCATTTATGCCTTTGCGATAGAACTCTCGTGATCTAGATTCGACAAACTATGTGAAAGCATTTTGTACTGCCTCCTGAGAAGAAAACTTTTTATCACGTAGAAAATTGTCCAAATCACGAAAAAAATGGTAGTCCGTTGGAACAAGGTCTGGCGAATACGGAGGGTGACGAATGGTTTCTAATTGCAGTTCCTGTAGAGTTAAAACGGTTTCTCGTGCTGTATGAGGTCTCGCGTTATCATGGAGCAATAATGGTGAAGATCGATTCATGAGTCGGGGCTGTTTCACTGCTAGTTTTGCTATTATTGTTCGGAGTTCGGCACAGTAGACATCTGCCGTTATTGCTTGACCAGATTGTAGAAAGTTATAGTGAATAACACCATGCTGAGACCACCAAACAGTTACCATTACCTTTTTATTGGTAAGCTTTGCTTTAGGACACTGTTGCGGCGTTTGACCTGGGGTCAGCCATTGCATTTTTTGCTTACGGCTATCGTAAAGAATCCACTTTTCATCACATGTCACAATTCGATCCAATATTCCTTAATTTCTGTATCGATTCAACAAGGCAACACAAGTTTCAACACGCGTTTCTTTCTGCAGATCAGTCAAATCATGAGGCACTCATTTATCATATTTTTTTATTTTATTGATATGACGCAAATGAGTCAATATTGTTGGTAAGGTAACGTTAAACCATGCCGCTAATTCCTGGGTAGTTTGGCTCGGATCGGCTTCCACCATCTCTTTCAATTCATTGTTATTCACCTGTGTGGGCGGTCTTCCACGTGGTTCGTTCTTCAAATCAAAGTTTCCATCACCAAAGCGTTTAAACCAAAATCGCACGGTGCGTTCATTAGCAGTCCCCTCTCCAAACGCAACATTGATATTGCGAGCTGTTTCTGCCGCGTTAGTTCCGCGTCGGAACTCGTATTCAAAAATAACTCGAATTTTCGAAGTATCCATCTTTCTGGTCTAAGCTGAATAAAAAAAACAACTGAAAGTCGATAATCGAATGTTGCACATTTTTTAAAAGAAGAACTTCATAGGTACCATGTGATAAAAGTTTCACTCAAAAATCTCAAACCATGAAGGTTCTATGTCAATTCGAAGTACCTATCACAATAAAACGGCAATTTCATACTTTAACCCCTATTATTTATTTTCATTTAGATCTTACCAAGCCATTCCAGGCTCTTGCAAAATAGTATAGTGTCGAAATAATACAACTTTAATAAATATATCATAATTGTTTACTAAAACGACATACTTAATTATCTACCGAACCTGCAGGTAATATCAGCCCATAAACCTGCTATTACCAGTACTAATTGTTTATATTAATTAACTTGCATAAACAACATAAAATACAACACGCAATATTATTTACGGGCTTCATGTAATTAGAAAATTTAATTTGCTCTGTTAAAACCACCATATAAGTAGGTATATGGTCGGGTATGGTCTGCTATCATAGCTTATCCTAGCTTTTTCCCACCTATATTGGGGTCGGCTTCCAGTCTGACCGGATGCAGCTGAATACCAGTATTTTACATGGAGCGACTGCCTGTCTGACCTCCACAACCCAGTTATTGGGTACCAACGGCTGAATGACAGCCGGGACCAACGGCTTAACGTGCTCTCCGAGGCACGGAGGGGTTGGTATGTAAAGATGGTCACCCATCCACGGACCGCGGCAGGCGTAGCTTAACCGATCGATCGAACCGTGCGCCTGTGACTTAGCCACAAGAATATTATATTTACGGGCTTCATGTAATTAGAAAATTTAATTTGCTACGTTAAAATAACTATAAGAGGATATGGTCTGTATCAGTATTTATTATAGGTTCATGTTCTGTGCCTCTTCACGCGTTTCTCCGCTCCTCTAAGATTTTGATTGATGTTAGCATAAAACAAACAATTTTACTGCGTACAATAAAACGGGCCTGTTGTACTTATAATTATTTTGCGAGGGTTTACTTTAACTGCAGTAGTAAATCGTGCATGTGCTATATACCTTCATGTTTTTACTGTGGGAAAGAATGCTGTTAAAAGAGGCACTGAACAATCAAATAGAATCGAATCAAGATAACACAAATGATTCCTATTAGTAGGTCGATACTTATTAAACGGACGATTTATATCTAAAGGAAAAATGTTTTTTAAATTAAACTGCACAGTAGAATCAATTCATGTTCAGAAAATATTAACTCCGCTTACACGATGGCCGCTGGGCAAAAGTCTCCACAGAATGGGTCGCCTGAAGATGGACGGCGTCGCCGCGGCCGGCCCCGAAAGAGTGGACGCGTACCGTGAGGGCTGGTTCGAGGTGGCGCGGGAAAAGAGGTCCTGGAAGGATTTGGGTTAGTAAAAAAAAGAAGTATTTTCAGTAGGGAAACATACACTGCAACCGACTTTCAGATTTTCTTGTGTTACGTTAGGTTTCATGACTAGGTACTGAAAATATTAATATCGGTCCAGTCATAACTAACTACTTTTTGAAGAAACGTAATGAATTCATGATCGATTATCTACATATATAACCTCTTATATGTAGGTAATGTCTATAACGGTGTCTATGAGGGCGATGTCTAGCTTAATCGCGCTCTAGTCACCTAAGTTCTTTTCAAGACGCAATTAGAATAAGTAAATTTTAGGTGGTTTATTTAGTTTTAGGTACAAATCGAGAAAAGTGCTCGCAAAATACTTACAACTTACTTATAATATGTTTTTCTAAA
This sequence comes from Apamea epomidion, assembly GCA_947507525.1. Lineage (NCBI taxonomy): Eukaryota > Metazoa > Arthropoda > Insecta > Lepidoptera > Noctuidae > Apamea > Apamea epomidion. The sequence goes on from OX382234.1 coordinate 8,291,518, forward strand.
CTACCTAGTACATCTATCGCGGTAGCCTTAGGTCCAGCAGCGTACCTACCTACATATATCTAAGTAAATATATATATATATATATATATATATATATTTTATTTTTTTATTTTCATGATTGGGAATCATCAAATGACCCCTCCCGCTCTGGGTGGAGCAGAAGGGAGTGTCAGACTCTTACTGACTAAAACCCACCCGTGTTCCTTCCTTAGCCCTTTATGTACCAGGGCAGCGGTAACCCTTTCGGACGATCCCGCTACCCCGGCAGGCTTCGGGCCCCGTCTATCAAAGTAAATATTGTAATTTCTCTTTCAGTTATCAATATATGAAATTATTATTGAAAAAAAAAAAACAATGACATTTTTTTCAGTACTTATTTCCTATCCGACTTCAAAAAAGGTTGATGTTCTCAATTCGACTGTTTGTTTTTTACTTTGTTATTATTGGCAAGTATTACTGGTTTACATGCCCAAAACTTCGTGTCTCATACTGAAAATATATGTTAAAAAAAAAACTTTAATTCTGGGGCAGTTGAGTGTAAAGGAAATAACAATTAGTTTTCAGACAAACGTTAATTCGGGCACTACGCAACCAGTGACGGTGCAAGTCTGAATCTTAATGAAGTAGTCTGTGGCTAGAGTTTCAGTGGCGACCCATGGGAATTGGATGAGGTTCACACGACTATTCGCGTGCATTCGATGCCTAACCCGTTAAATTATACGTCGGAATATACCGTCAAACTAAAATGATAAACTTTGTGATCAACAGTAATTAAAATAGAATTCAGATTTCGTTGTTTTCGGCTTTCTGAAACTTCGGCAATGAGCAGCTTTTTCAAAAAGTCTGTCTGTCAAACATTATATTTATCTTCTTTTCTTAATGAAATAGAATGAAAAAGATGCACTAAAGTTAAATTTAGTTTAGTTTGTGAAGGGAATAGGCGCCATTGTCGTCGATTTTATTTAATACTAACTGCTGCCCACGATTTCGTTCGTGTGACAATACCTTTTTTATTTTCTTTCTATTTCTAATATAAGTAGCCTAAGCTACTCCTTATAACATCAGCTATCTGCCAGAGAAAATCGGTCCAGCAGTTTCGGAGATTAGCCAGAACAAACAGACAGATATTTTAGGAAAAAAGCTGTTATTTTGAATTTACAAATTGCCACTTCAATTTTATTTATTTGTGCAGACTTTTCACGCACCATAGAATTGTACCCTCGTAACCTATAATATCTTTAGGAATCCTCAATAACTGGGACCTTGTTTTCTTTCACACAGAATAACTTTCCTGATTATCTTTGACAATAAATGGGGGCATTTAGAACGCTCAATTTCATACCCGTACATCCTTAGTGATAAATACGAATAAGCTCGACAGCGGCAATCGACTGGCGACGAAACCTTTCCAATTAGTTAATTCGATTCTAAGCCCACGTTCGCAAGGACGTCAAAATATCGCGGCGGGATTTTACCGCGCATTGGATTTTCAACTCTCTGTGTTAAGCCGAGCATTAAGAATCCAACAGAGCGCATCCCAGAGCGTCAATAAAAACACACTGTTGGATTTTCAACTCTCGGCGCTAAGCAGTGAGTTGAAAATCCATTACGCGAAAAAAATCGCAGCGGGAAAATGCCCGTGCAACCTGAGCTTAGATCTGTTGCGTCTGGCTTTTGTTCCCGTTGCTATGCTGCTGCTTCGATATTGGTCTGTTTAATTATACACATCAATGAAGTGATGACTGATCATCAAGTGCTCATTCTCATACGGACGGCGATATTGAGATCATCGCACAGTAGCGACCAACAAACGCGACATAAATCACTCATCCCGCGACATTGGTTCTCCGTATTGATAATTGAATAAACTCGTTCATTATTATGGAGTAATAAAACTTGGTCGCACAAACGCCTCGTTTGTGTCGTTTTACGAGTTCAACCAGCTGCATCGGTTATCTTTATAGACCTGCACTGACCCTCGATGTTTCAGAGCGCGTAAGGAAGGATCCACTATTCATAATTATTGTTCCCAAGGCTAATCATTGGGACTTGTCCTTTATCCTATAAGAAAGCCCCTGTTCGCTGGAATAATGAGTTCTGAAAATTGTCACATGTTGCCAGATATGACTTTCAAATAATGCATCCGGTCACTAACGAGACGTCAATGTTACTGAATCGACGAAAACTGATCATGTCCTGGTGTAAATTAGTCGTTTAAGCAATATGGCAGGATGCACCACCGGCGTGGCAAACAGTGTGCACGACTAGATGACTGAGCGGATTGCAATGCGGCGCGGGGGAGCTTCGGAAAGGCGCGCTATCTTATCTGGGGAATGTGCCATCCCTGGCAGTGCTCGGTGGGTTGCCACTTAGCGCCGTGCCGCAAAGGGAACAGAAAGAAACTTTTGTTACTCAAAATCAATAAGGCTTATCTGGGTCGTTTTGTGTGCATAACGGTTACGGCAATGCCAAAGAAAAACTGAATATTTGAGTCATTAATCTTTGACAGCGTATTACTTGTTCAAGAATTAAATATTTATACTGTTTCATTTTTTGTGAAGATGTTTATGTAGGAATGCAAGTGAGATTTATCACTCGGTTTTGTTTGGTGACTTTAAACAGGCAGTTTTAATGCAAGAGCCGGCGCGTATTAAAATTGAAATCACCGGTCGGTTTCAATAACATGATATTCACAATACCACATTTGAATAAAATACAGCAATGAATATTCGATAGGTAGTACTTATGTGCAAGAGGTATCCCAAAGTCACCTGTGTGATAAACTTTTGGAACTTTTATCTGCAACAAGATGACTTTATCGTCGGATGACAATGAAATGCAATAATAAAATAATTATCTGCATCACATGTGGAGCATCGACTTGCAGTGAGGGCAATGCACTATATGACGGTAAATCGATTCGTGGTTCTCATCAAAACGCATCGTTTGTCTTCTCGTGCATTATCAGTTTTAGTAATAAATTCATACAATAGGATATTTTATGAAGGTTTTTGACCTTACTGCTTTTGACACGTCGTTTCTCAACGTGAACACTTAAGATGATATTAAGGCCATCAAAACTGTTCACTATCACAAAAGTCAAACGAAGTTATAGTCTTTACGCACTTGAACTTTGCTATACAGTATGATTTATAACCACCGCCAGCTTCTTAAACTTAGTTTAGGTAGTCAAAACAAACCTGAACGGTTTCACAAGATTTTATTTGCATAAACTTTCCAGATAATTAAAAGCTAGCTAATTAAGATTTCTAAACATTAAGCTGAGTGAGTACTCATAGAGCAGCTCCGTTCATATTTGACAGGCTTATTTACAACATCATAAATTGATCACAAGCAGCTACTGTATCTGAGTTTGATATATTGTATTATGTATTTATGCGATGTCATAAATAACATAATAATATTGGCCCTACTTTCGCCCTCGTGTTTTGAAGTATGGACCGGAGTAGTGGCAAAGGTCTCGATAAGCAGTAGTTTGTGCGATAGTCTTTGGCAATTTGCCGGATGTATCTAGATAATAGTTATAATTTGCATCAACGACGGGACACCCACAGGGCGTGATTGTATAGTGATGTGTAAGATGTGAGAGCAATGGTGGTCCAGTGGTAAGGACCGTGATTTATAAGTTGTACGTCGTAGGTTCGAACCCAGGCAGGCGCTTTACTTTGTGTAAATTACTTATTTCATCACCACTGCTCTCAAATCGGTGAAGGAAAACATTTTGAGGAAACCGCCATGTCCTCGAACCAAAAATTCGAAGTCATGTGACATCTACCAACCCGCACTGGGCCCTCGTGGTAAATTATAGCCCACTTCCTCTCGAAGAGAGGAGGCCTGTGTCCCAGCAGTGGGAACAATATAGGCTCATTATGATGGTAGTGTAAGATGTTTGAACATTGGACGTTGGCCTTTTGCGAAACGGATCTAGATCACAGGAAACGAGACATTCTTGAATGGCGTCTTATCAGCTGAATGAGTGTTGTCAGAAAAAGTCACTGTGATACGACTGCTAAACTTTGGCCTCTATACCTTTATCATGCGTGGTAGCGTCACGACTCGAGTCGCGACTGACTCTATAAACCTAACTGCAATCTCATGTGGGCCGGCTCTGCAGCTTATGCTCAGTAAATGTTAGGATTACGTCAGTACCTAAAAGATAATAAAACACACTTAATCCATTGTTTGCCGAACGAGGAAATTGTATCGTAAAATAGAAATTGTCTCCGATATGAATAATAATTTACGACTGGAGAGCAATATTGGGACATGGTTAAGCGAAAACACGCGTGTGAAGGGCTCTACACACTTTCTAAATAAACATGATATATTACTGTTTCTTTCGAATTAGGGCAAATGTGTCCTGAACATTAACCTATTTTAAATCGATGACTAAGATTTGATCGGTTTTTAACTGACTTCGTAAAGGAAGAGGTTCTCAAATTTGGTAAATTTTGGAAGTCGGTGGCAAAAAACGAAAGGGCGGAACCAACGACACCACTTTCCGAAATTAAATTTTGTAGTGTTTTTTGTGTAAAGCGCTAAGCTTTATATCAGCTATTCAATAAAGATGACGTAGATAGTTCAGCAACGTGTTTTAAGTTATTCAAGTATTTTCCTCAATCGATTGTCACTGGAACTTGACAAGTTATAACAGGAATAACAGGAACTGATAAATAACAAACAAACACGTAGGGTGTAAGACTGTAATAAAAGCCATACTTTGTCAACGTCCACGACACAACAGTTTATTTTCGCAAAACATCTTATCTATTTTGTTATGATTATGAGGTACGTACTCGAACAAAAACCGATTGACGACATCGATGTTCTGTCTGATGCAGACTCGATTAAACGATAGTGTTACAGCTACATAATGAAGGCGTGGGCGATATCATTAGAGGGTTTAGTCAGTCTATTCACGGGCGTGCGTCAATTTGTTTAACTTAATCGCTCGTTGTCGTCACTACACCCTTTGTAGCAGGCGTCATGACGTCACTACATTCACACCAAGCAAACATTTGCTTTGGTTTGTTTTACTAATTAACTGTGTCTGCACTAGCTAATAAACAATGGTAGTGTTTATTTTGTTTCGTCTACGTTTAGGCGAAACTAAGACGGATTTGGTGTCAGTAAATCAGTTTAGCTCGGGTGGCTACTTTAACGATATGTTTTACAAGAAGCTGTTGTCGTTAGTTCAGGCTTGTGTGTACCTATGAGGTGGTGACGTTGTAGTAGGCATGATTTTTAAGAGTCAGTCAAGGAAAATGATTTTTGTTGTTGTTGTAAGTGATTTTGTGGGACTTTGACTAATGTCTAGTAAAGCGAAAATATGCGCGATCAAGCTTTTTACCTATAGAGGCAGGACTAACTACACACTGCGCATTATTTGCACTGGCCTATTTTTGTTCAATTAAAAAAAACCAGGTACAAAGATATGGACCCTGTAAGGATACAGCAAAATGATAAAATAAAATAAAAATAAAAATTACAACATTCCAAATTAAAACTATCTAAGTACTATTAATACAAAAAAAATCTAGTTGAGTACTTGATAAATTTAAATTAATTTAACAATAAAATAAGGACATAAAAAAGTAATATTAGATTAATATAGGATTTATTCATAATTAATAAATCAATATTAAAAAAAAAACATTGAATTGCTTTGTATTCATTGATCGATTCGATTGATCGTCTTGGATCACAACATGAAATCACCAATATAAGCAATAAATATTTTATATCCCACAACTTCCTGTATTTTATTGATGTGTGCAGTTTTATAGTTCAGTTCCTTATTGTTATCATTGCAATTAAAATGTACTTTAGGTCCGCCATTTTCTTACGAGTATTTCCCTCCATCTTTCCTATTTAAACATAAACTGAGGTCTTTTCACGTGCTTACGACGGGATGTAAAAATAATAAAACGAGTGACAGTACCTACAACATGAAGGATGAAACGGTGATTTTACATCAATTAGGTAGTTATTATCTATTCAATGATCGATTTATATGAAAATGAGCGTGCATAGTGCTAATATTGAGTTCATTAGACATTGAGCATTATGGTTTTTAGCACAATATGGAGGTTGAAGGTGTACATGTTTTGCGTAACAACCAATCGCAACGCTTTTCATTTAGACAGTTCAACAACATACATTGCGTTCTTTACGTTGTCAGGCAGTCGTATTTTTCAAACATATATGAAGCTAAGCATAACAATTTCTTTGAAAATCTTTCGGATTGTGATTAAAAGTGTGTTACGCAATTAGCGCACTGGTCTTGGCTTCAATGAAAGTTTGATTTTCAAATAATCAGAAACTTTGTTTTGTTCGGTTATTTCATGGCTACCTACTTAAACCTTTTATTTTGAACCTGAAATTGTTTTTTAAGTTTTTGAATGTCTAAGCTGTACAAAAAATAAAACTAAAATGAAACATATATTTTTTTAATATTGTTTAATGGAACATTGCCAGAGATTCCAGAAAATCGAGAGTTTGGAAGGAAAAAGGGGCATTTGCCTAGCAGTGCGACACAATGTAGATATATCCAAAAAAAAGTAACATTATATCCCTATGAATAGGTATTATATATTTTACGTCCATAATATAAAGTTAACGCCTAGTTTACGTGTCGCAGTTCTTATTCTAAAGTAGGTAGTTAGCTGATTTAAGCATAATTATATTCGATTTAGATAAGATTAGATCAATTTACTGCAAATGATTTAATTTCAAATCATATGATTAGGTTTAATGGCAAATTGTGACCCAAAAGCAGGATAAGCCGGTAATTCTAAGTAGGTATCTAATTATTATAAAATTAATATTTAAGTAGGTACCGAAGTATAATTTATAATTAATTTTGCGTAAGTATGTATTTTGCAATGAGCTTAACCCAGAAATTGGCTATGAATAAATAAAGATAAATCTGGGCAAGAGCTGAAACCTATATGGCTTTTTATTTTTAAGTATAAATAAATACTTACTTAAATTCTAGCAAAAGAATCAATCGTACAGGTTCTCGTTAGATTATTGACGATTTTCTTAGTTTTCCTGATGAAGGAATATTTTCCCAACAGAACTTAAAATGTCTATGATATTGTGTTTCAATTCTAAAATTGTTTGCTTATGATGACATTATGATAGTCCTATGATATCAAAACCCGCCATTTATATGCTAAATACATCAAACTGTGGCACTCCTGTCAACAGCGTTCCTACTGCTTTTAGCTCAGTAATTATGTCTGATTTATCTCACGATCGCATAAACTTGCGGAATGTCAATTTCGGTAGGTGTTTTACATTTTAGAATACGGATATTGAGTTTATTTACCTACTAATGTGTCATAAATAAATTGTTAACAAATTATTTTGAAGTGCTGTGTACTTGTATCTATTTCCTAATAATCAAGGAAGCATGATTCATTTTTCTCACAGTCTTCTATTTTCGATCACTTTTAAGGAGAAGTTGACTCATTCTTTATTCCACTAAGGAGCTTATTATTGTTTATCAAACATATTCTTTGAGCAGCGGTGGCACAGTAGTAATGGACGCGACTCGAACGCGGACGTCGTAGGTCCGAACCTTTATCACCACTGCTGTCAAAACGGTAAAGGAAAACATCGTGAGGAAACCGGCATGTCCTAGAATCAAAATTCGAAGACATGTGACATCTACCAACCCGTACTAGGCCTGTGGGGTGGATTATGGCCCCTTTCCTCTCACCGAGAGGAGGCCTGTATCCCAGCAGTGGGGACATTTATAGACTGATTATGCTTAAAGATATTAGAGCCCGAAAGTCTGATAACCAGTCTTACCAAGGGGTATCGTATTACCCAGTACCTGGGTTGTGGAGGTCAGATAGGCAGTCGCTCCATGTAAAATACTGGTATTCAGCTACATTAGGTTAGACTGGAAGCCAACCCCAACATAGTTGGGAAAAGACTAGGCAGATCATAATATGCTTAAACAGCTTCTTAGTACGGTCTTTGGGAATGCTTGTAAGTATAGGGCTCTAGGACCCTTGCAACATGCAGGCTTCTTACACGTCAAAACTGCCATCGAAAGTCGAGTGATGCAGAACCTACCTACAGACAGCACTACTTTTTCACGTCCAAACATATTAATTGGCGTCAGCAATATCTTATTGACTTTGAACCCGTCTCATCACTGAACTAATTGCACAAATATCTCAACACTGTCGAATCAATCGATGTCGATGACACGCTATTACTTCAACCTCAGAGGAACATTATCGTCCTAACTGCCTATTTATAAAGGCAAGTAATACGATCTCAGACAATTGAAACGTATCAAGGCTTCTCTTCAATTACGTGTTGACTGACAGAGGGCGGAGGTTAACAGCCAATGAGCCCTTCACATCGGTGCGTTGATTAAATGAGTGGCAAATACTTTCCACTCGCCTGATGCAACAAAGTAATGCTGACGTCAGAGACAATGAGCAGGTTGCCTAATGGCGCAGCAGGATTCTACAGAGTGGACGCTTCGTTGTAATTTTGCGGAAAAATGAAGATTGCTGTTGATTGTACGCAGCAATCTAGCAATCACAATCTGAATCATTTTGAAGGATATTGCTAATCCATTGCTGTTGGAAAAAATTGTCTGCTCAACAACATAAACAACACAAATCAATTATTAAAATTATAATAATTTGAAAAAATACTGTTTTATATTATTTACATTATCTAAGCTAACATTTAAAATAATGATATGTATGTACATGTGAAAAATAAGCAAAATAATCATAGGGCATCAAAAAATTCGTCCGCATCGCTGTCAACAGGAACAGTGCCTAAAAGGCTGGCAGCATTGCCACGTTGTATGGCGATGCTAATTATTGAATGTATGAAATGTATTAACAACACAATGAATGTTGTTGAACTGTCAAAAGTGCTACTGAAAGTGTGTTACACAATTACCCCGCAGTTCTGAATGACTCGTGCGGTGGTGTGAAAATAAGTTGCATTCATGAGTTATTTAGTACATCCCAAAAGGTTTAATCTGCCAATAGACTTTTCCTCAACTTCAAGGTCTTTTAACAAATTGAGCAACCATAAATCCTGGGGCGAAAGCCATAAAAAAAATTGGAAATAAGCAGACCGATATGTGAAAATGCCCTTTGAACAATAACGTGATTAAACAGAAAATCTAAAAAGACGTCGATATGTTACTAAACCATTCTTTTATTGTGCATTCGAGTAGAAAAACAGGCTTCGAATGCTCGGGAGCAATTTCCGTGACTGTGCGGGCATCCAGCCAGCTTCGTACTTTTTGCTATTTAATTTATTTCCCCTCGTGAATACATTACGTTCAGCTTACTACTAAACTTTCTGAGCCCCATTGTGTATTTTAGCGACATATCATACTGTGTCATACTTTTAGCTAAATTATTATCAATTGAGAAACTTTTATTTCTTCCTTTGTCGCTACTCTTAATTGAATTCCAAGTTTTTTCTTTTGCAAATAATGGCGTTTGTTAGTTGTTATTTATGAATATGAAGTGCCTTTTGATTTCCTCAAAATTTAATTTAAATATAATTTTTCGGAAAGCGATCCGACAACAACAGAAACATGAGCACGTATGAACTTCAGTACAGTGAGTCTTGCATAGTTTGGCGTCTTCGGTATACACGCTGTCATTAGGTACCCGCCTACCTGTACAGTTTATATCTTTGGTAGTAAAAAGTCATATAATACGAGATACATCTCAAGAAACTCATTGGCATTCAACGTTCGTATTTAGTTATAAAAAAAATAATTTCTGATGCTGCAGATCTTTCCGTCTCAACTCGCCGCCTCCGCTCTAGGGTTGCCAAGCTACTGACCCAAACTGTTCTAGTGAAAACCGTCGAAAACTTTTTGAATAAATTTTACTAGACAGCCTTTTTAAAAATCCCATAACCCACTTTTGTTAAGGCTACCCCTAGCTTTGTTTACGAACGGAATGTGCGACCCAGTTTCTTTGTGTTATTCTTATTGCTTGTAAAATACTTGACTGAATATATGTTCAGAGCCAGTGGGCGAGAAGTTCTAGTTGCCAAATATTATACGCACAATGGCTTAAATAAAATACTGTGCAAGATTATGGCGCGTAACTACGTTATGTAGCTTTTATTTCTCGTTCATTCTGAAAACAGGACTCCATGTGTTTTTAAAGCGATTTGTATTAATTTAGCAAGTTTTGTGGAAGGCTTACAGTTTTCAGATTGTAATGACTCAGCTCGCTTGCTTAGGGAGTTAATCCTGCAACTGGTGCAGGTGTTAGTTCATTCTAAGTATTGAGAAGTTAGTCAAAACATAGCTTCTGCTGAGTTACAGAACGTAATCGTAATTCCTGAAACCGTAACCACAGGATCTGTAAGACCAAAAGCTTTAAATTCAGTTCTTCGACAGTGACTAAATCTGTAAGCTAGCCAAAGAATCGCCACCCTATCTTATCGGGACCTTGGATATGTTTTAATAGCCAGGCGACAGACATAGTGTGCACAAAAACCTTCCGGCGCCTCGAAGGCTTCGTCATTAAGAAAACAGACCACATGAACTGAATGAGCTGAGGGGGCGCCCACGCAGCGGCCGCACAATGAGACAAAAGCTCTTAAATGGCGTCTGCATAGGCACTTATGGCATTGTGCCGTGTTTGCTTATATAAACACTTCGAGTGGATTTAACTCGCAATTAATTATGACTTTAGGTATAAATAGTGCTATGTTTATTGTTTCAGTAAGTAGGCAAACAAGGTTAGTGACAGACAACTGTTTGGTTTCAGGAGGTTATTTTTGCGTCTGAAAACTTCCACATTCATGTAGCTGGTTGTTAGGGAATTAGTTGCTTGCTAGTATTTACATAGTGGTTTCAGAATGGCATTAAGCGCATTCAGAAATATTTACCTGTATTAATTTAGACCGTATCCCTAATTCATTGTTTAGGACTTTTTCTGCAAAATAGGGGTGGCTTTCGAAAATCTTGGAGTTCGAAATCGAATTATGAGATCACTATAGTTAGGTACAGGCAAACCACATGATAAAAGGTAAAGTCTACAGTAGACGTTGACCCATTTAAAGGTTTTTAGCCTACTTAAGGATGATGCCTTTGTGGCTTTGAAAGATACCTGCAAACCTACAATGAGTGTGTAATGATACCTAATATGTCATTACTCACATAAGGAAAGGTGCCTAATATTGTGTATTCTTGGACTAGCAGGCAAAACCTATATTTGCAAATAATAGGGGTTAAAGTATGAAATTGCCGTTTTATTGTAATAGGTACTTCGAATTGACATAGAACCTTCATGGTTTGAGATTTTTGAGTGAAACTTTTTTCACATGGTACCTATGAAGTTCTTCTTTTAAAAAATGTGCAACATTGAATTATCGACTTTCAGTTGTTTTTTTTATTCAGCTTAGACAAGAAAGATGGATACTTCGAAAATTCGAGTTATTTTTTAATACGAGTTCCGACGTGGAACTAACGTGGCGGAAACAGCTCGTAATATCAATGTTGCGTTTGGAGAGGGGACTGCTAATGAACGCACCGTGCGATTTTGGTTTAAACGCTTTCGTGATGGAAACTTTGATTTGAAGAACGAACCACGTGGAAGACCGCCCACACAGGTGAATAACAATGAATTGAAAGAGATGGTGGAAGCCGATCCGAGCCAAACTACCCAGGAATTAGCGGCATGGTTTAACGTTACCTTACCAACAATATTGACTCATTTGCGTCAAATCAATAACATAAAAAAATATGAGAAATGGGTGCCTCATGATTTGACTGATCTGCAGAAAGAAACGCGTGTTGAAACTTGTGTTGCCTTGTTGAATCGATACAGAAATGAAGGAATATTGGATCGAATTGTGACATGTGCTGAAAAGTGGATTCTTTACGATAACCGTAAGCGAAAAATGCAATGGCTGACCCCAGGTCAAACGCCGCAACAGTGTCCTAAAGCAAAGCTTACCAATAAAAAGGTAATGGTAACTGTTTGGTGGTCTCAGCATGGTGTTATTCACTATAGCTTTCTCCGATCTGGTCAAGCAATAACGGCAGATGTCTACTGTGCTGAACTCCGAACAATGATAGCAAAACTAGCAGTGAAACAGCCCCGACTCATGAATCGATCTTCACCATTATTGCTCCATGATAACGCGAGACCTCATACAGCACGAGAAACCGTTTTAACTCTACAGGAACTGCAATTAGAAACCATTCGTCACCCTCCGTATTCACCAGACCTTGCTCCAACGGACTACCATTTTTTTCGTGATTTGGACAATTTTCTACGTGATAAAAACTTTTCTTCTCAGGAGGCAGTACAAAATGCTTTCACACAGTTTGTCGAATCTAGATCACGAGAGTTCTATCGCAAAGGCATAAATGACCTTCCTATTAGATGGCAGCAATGTATAGATAATAATGGTAATTATTTTGATTAAATAAATATGTTAAATTAAAAAAAAAACGAATTTCAATTTTTCAGTACAAATCGGCAATTTCATACTTTAACCCCTAATACTTTCTCTGTTTGATAGTTCGAACTTTGTAGGTATTTACTTTTTTTATATTTTTTTTATAATATTATGTGGTGACGTTTCTATAAATGACAGTCCAAATTTACCTTAAAAAAATACACAGTGAACCGAAACAGGACACAACATAAAATCTGAATCAAACCGGACAAAGTTGGCCACCGCTTATGATTTAAATGAAATAATAATAAAGGCGGTATGATATCTAATTGAAGTTTACCGCGAATGGCTTATTAGATATTCAGAGGCTGTAGGATTTAATATCTTCGAAGTGGTCGTTTTAATTGATGCAATTAGGGGGCAGTTAGCGTTCCCGTGTAGCGCGGGCGCGGGTGTCGGGCGCTGACACGTACGGAACCCGCGAGCGGCGCGCGCGCACGTCCCCCACATGCGAACTGAATAACTTAATGAAAATAACATAAAATTACTCTTTTTATTACCACGTTTAATGTAAGTGGTGACTTCGTGAGCTATCGGGTCGAAATGTGCTGTCGCGAGTTCTAATTTAGGCATTATCTTTGGGAGAAAACAAGGTGAAAAACCTTTGTCAAATAACTCAAAATGAGTTAGGATAATATATCTGTAATTTATATGGTGCACATAATAAAGAGTATTCTATAGGGGAGAAGAGGGGTCCGTGGCTAAAAAATAACAGCCGCACAGGTCGATCGATCAGGTTAAGCTACGCTTGCCGCGGATGGTCTGTGGATGGGTGACCCTCTTTACATACCGAGACTCCTCCGTGCCTCGGAAAGGACGTTAAGCCGTTGGTCCCGGCTGTCATTCGTGGTCTTTGACAGTCGTTACGGGTAGTCAGAAGCCCGAAAGTCTGACAACCAGTCTTACCAAGGGGTATCATCGTATTGCCCAGTAACTGGGTTCTAGAGGTAAGGTCACTCCATGTAAAATACTGGTATTCAGCTGCATCCGGTTAGACTGGAAGACGAACCCAACATAGTTCGGAAAAGGCTAGGTATATGTTGAGATAATAAAGACTATTCTATCTTCTATCTAAGAGAGCATTAGGAAATTCTTTCTCCTCTGCGTCAATTTAAGTGCGATCGCCTCTCAATTTTAAATCGCAGAATATCTGCAAGCGGTTATCGTGATGATGACTTGAGCCTGATGGATCGAACTAAATCTCAAGATAAACATTATCTTACTTATGTATATCTTAAGATATGCATCAATGATTATGTGGACTAATTTCATTTAGGTAACGATAAGATGTAATTAAAAATCCCCGCGGGTTATCACTTTCTTTTAGCGCCTAGGTTTAGGTTATCAGTGATAACCAAAACTTAGGTGTTAAAAGAAGGTGTTTCGTCGTCGATTCTTCGGAGGATTTATCGGGATAAATCTTTAAGCAGGTGGTGCACACCGTAACAGGTGCTTTAGTGGGATCAAGCGAGACCTGTCTCTGCCGGCAGTAGTGAGGGCTATGCTGGCAGAGACAGAGAATTGGACGGAAGTAACCTCCTTCTGTGAGACCTTGATGGTCAAGAAGGAGGCCGCCGAGCGGGATCGGGAGAGGTCTGATCCTGTTCGGAGAAGGAGGCGTCGGGGAGGCAACCGCCTTGGCGCCTAATACGCCGAAACCCGCTTACCAATTAAGGTAGGTGGACCTTTGGGGTCGCGGGCGCATAGAGTGGGAACTCTGTCCCCAGGGATGTGCCTTACAGGCGTTGTGCAGGGTTGGTTCCGGAATTGGTCTTTTAAGAGGAAACGGGACCACCCGTATGTGCGGATGGTGATCACCAGGGTGGTTTTAGTAAGGTAAAAATACCACACTCCCCGGAGGTCGGGTGCCTTTTGAAGGTTTCCACCCGAAAACAAAAAAAAAGGTGCTCAAAAAGTAGCATCTTGCTAGATCCTCCTTTCCATGGCCTTAAATTCTTACTAATCTTGCGGGGTATAATTGCATAACACACTAACAGTAGGAATGGTTTTCATTTTGACAGTTCAACAACATTCATTGCGTTATTTACGTTGTTGAGCAGAGACATTTTTCTAACATATGAAGCAATGGATTAGCAATATCCTTCAAAATGATTCAGATTGTGATTGATAGTGTGTTACGCAATTAGGGTGCAGGTCACAGATTAATCTGATGAAAAAGTCTTGACTCAATTCACCCTCGTAACAGTCATCATAACACATCCACATTACGGCACTAACTAACCAGCTAACAGGCAATATATTTTGCGAAACCAGCGAAAACCTTCCCCAATTTACTTCAGTAAAAACCGCTTCATAAATAAAAGAACTTGTTTGATTAATACCCATATGAATATCTACTGTAATGAGTTATCTAAAAGTCATGCAGAGTAATCTATTGGATTGCTGCCAAGCAAAAATTGAGCTCGCCCAATCAGAGCAATATATTATATTTTTATGATGCTGGTACAACTTAATCATATGAGATTAAAGGAGACTTTATTAGATGCCCTTCACACACGATCCATTAGATTCGTGACACGACTTTTTGCGCGAGTCTAAGGCACTAATCAACCGCTATGTGGGTTAGGTTAACTCTTAAATTTATGTCACATTAGTTGGTCTATCTGTGTCATATTTCGCATAAACAATTTATCGCATGAATAAATTGAAGTCAGAAGCTCAGTGTGTGATATCAACGATAATCTTGATACTTACATAGTCCACTCTCTGTGATAATTAATTAATTAATTAAGGAACAAAGAAGGACACATTTGTTTCTTGTTTCTTCAAGTTCATTGCGGGATAACCGCTGCTACCTTGCCAAAGGTTACAGTCAAAGACGCAAAGTTTAGAGATGGTTTAATGTATTGAGTTTAAGTTTTGCACAAGGCGCTGGAACCTTATCGTGGTGAAAGCTGTAATAAAACGTAGGAGTTTTCTTCTTCCGGACACCGCTTGGCACGTCTTGAGGACTCGTAATTTTTATCGGTGAAATGTTATGTACCTAAGTATGAAAAGAATGATTTTTTGGCCTTAAAAGTATTTGGATTATAAAAATACAATCTAAAATTGGTGCAATAATGTAGATTACGGGTTAACCAATGGTCATAATATGAAACGACATGAAAAAGGTGGACCTTACAACATCCGACCCAATCATCCGCCAATCCAAACCGCGTTACAACACCAACATACCAGCATACTCGTACTGCACCTTCTATCATAAAACGTTTAGTTTAGGTTTAAGCAATAAACAAAATTAGGTTACGTTTAGGCAATAAACGTGAACATAAGCACTGACTAACCTAATAGTGTCATATCGAATAGATAACGCATGCGCCGCGAGAACACCGTCCCTAAATAATAATTGAGATTCATTGAGCAAGTGGAACAAGTCCGCAGACTGTCTGCACTATGTTCTGTGGTCTAGTGTACTGTAGGTAATGATAACCTCATTGTCCTATTATAATTTTGTTATTTGCTCCCAATGTAATTTTCCGTTAGATTAGAGCTGTTTTGTTATGTAATAATTAGTTGTAATTCGGTGAGCTTTTGCGGCCATGTTTTTTGTTTGAAATGTTTCACTTTAATTGGTGTGGAGCGGAAGATTAGTGCGTACACAAAGTTATCTACGACAGAGACCGAAAATATAGTCTCTCATGTACGTTCTCATACTAGGTATAGCACGGTTGGCAATTTGTATGCCGAATGGCGGTCGCGGTATGATGATAGGCAAATAGCCCCTAGATATATGCCTATTTGGTATTACATTCTTATGACATCATTATCCATAGCCCGACGTAACCCACTGCTGAGCACAGGCCTCTTTTTTCTCAGGGCCCACGCCAGCCTCATCCAGGTTCTACCCGCGATGTAAACAATGTCATCCGCCCATGTCGCCGCTGGACGACCGACACTTCGTCTTCCAGTCCTTAGACGGCAATCGGTCACTGCCTTACTCCACCTGTCATCACTGAGCTATGTTACGACACTCAGACACATTTTCTTAACACGCAATATGAGGTGTCGACTCAGGATGGCAAGTCATTATCCATCAACAGCGGATTACTAACCACTGTCTATTTGCATCATACATTGTAAGTTTTTTATTGTGCGCAGATGGAAAATGATTCACGAAACACTCTACTTTTGTTCATCACAAATACTGTGGTTTCCGCTCCAAAGTGGATATTTTTCTGTTTCCTGAATCCAGACGTCGCGACGTGGCGCTGAGTCATGCTTCTGTTTTACTTGTAAACTATATATAATCGGTGACTATTAATTTTATTCCTCTGCAAAACGAAATCTACAAGGGCTTTGATTCAAGGCGATAGGTTCATGTTATGAAACAATTGCCAGGGAAAATTTGGGGGCTTGTGGCTAAATAATAACAGCCGCACGAACAAAGGTTAAGCTACGCTTGCCGCGGTTGGGTCGTGGATGGGTGACCATCCATTACATATCCAGATCCCACTGTGGCTCGGAAGACCCTCTAAGCCGTTGGTTGGAAATCTAGGGCAAAGGTAATATGGAAAAGATGACAACTAGGAACATCAATGACCAAATAACTACTCATAACTAACGTTGATTCAGAGACGAGTATTCGTCTTTGTGAATGACCTATGTAAATATTTTACTTACAAGATTTTCTTTTAGGTACTGCATTATGCAAAGAAAAACAAATTCATGCTGTCGCATGGAACTTAATAACTGTTCATCTTGACAAGTTTATATAATAATAATAGGAAGCTACGATTTTCTGTAATTTCCTAACGCCTCGTCACCGTACAACTAGTCCTGTGTTTTAATGATATCTAGCAAAAAGCACTAAAAATCTTGGTAGGCATGAAAATGTGATTGATGGTGATTGATGTACCTAGGTTCAAGAGGCATTTGTCCTGTTTTCATCATAAGCCATATTTCATCATAACCTTTTATGATATAAAAGAATGTCCGTGGGTGGAGCTTCTTGCCCGTTCTTCTCCATAGGTACCTACTACGCCTTGGAATGGGTAACTAGTTTCATCTTTCTGACTGACCGACCCCTTCACAAATCAAAAGTGCCTGTAATTGGTTTAGTTGAATTAAATGATTTGAGTTTGAGTTGAGTTTTTTGAGTTTGAGTTTATGGTTGGTTACTTTTTAAGCACGTTCGATCTGTATAAATTACAAACAGTCAGCCTGGCTGACGAGGATGTAATACTGAATGTCTTCTTCATCGTTCAGAGTCACATTCACTCACTGGCACACTCATTCAGTACTAGTGTTCACCGACAAGTCATTATTAGTAATAACTATGGGTGAAGCGCAAACGAAATCATAATTTTAAACAAAGCCAGTCTGGTAGTCACGTGTGGAAGTCAACAGGTGATGTAATTGCGCACCAGGTAGCAACACATGGGTTACCCGATGTTATTAAGCATTTTGTATGTGAGACACACGCTAAATTGCCGTGGTATAGCCATATTGAAGTACTGTCCACAAAAGAAACAGGTATGCTTGAAGCTAACATCAATTACCTTTTGACTAGAGATATGCTTATGCGGAGAATTTATATAATTGAGTTTGTTTCTCTGAGTGTTTCCTTTGTTTGAAAGATACTTATAACATACGTAGTAATAATGAATATTGGAGTCGTAGCACCGTTTCTTGCAAGCACATCTAACACTTTTGTTGTCTGTACACCCAGCAGGTCATGTACATGTATCGGACAATCTGACCGTGAGCACCTCTGGACGCACCTGCGAGCGCTTTGTTTAGTCTGTACCTATGTATATCTGAGCTAGGTTCCTTATGAGCTTTATGTCTAAACTGACGTCTACGTAAATTCTTTGCGTGTTTCTAGGTCTTATTGTATTCAGCGTCATAAAATGCAGTAACCTACTTTTTCTTCATTGTGATCACGGAATTTTCTTCCCTTTTAAAAATACTCGAATGATTAAGTAGGTTGCAAATGCTAGGAAAAATACAAATAACGTTTCTCTGATAATATTATACAGTAAAGCGTACTACAGTCCGTGTATTAAATGCTGTCTAGTACATTTAATTGGACTGACGGCTGGCCCCGAAATTATTGACTGTATAGCCTACATGTTACCCTAGTTTCCCAACCTAGTCGTGTGTGGCGCTACGGGAAAGTCCAAAATTCTACGTGGTCTAACGCATAACAAATGTCTAGACATTTAAACCATTGTTCACTACCGAACATCAAATAACTATTTGCATGTTTATGCAAATATGGGACTGTTTGGTTCCAGTGATGGATTGCTATTTAAAAAGTCTTCCAGGTAAGCTGCCATATCGAAGCTTTATTAGAAAGAAACTAAGATTACATTCCTTCACGCGTCGCACAAAAACCGCGTACCTACTGATTGATTGATACGATAGTCACAATTAGAATTTATTAAATAATTTATAAGCTATTGTATTGAACGAGAAATGTCTCGTGTACCGGACAGTTGTTAGTGGTTGATGTATTAGCATAAACGTTCTTTATAAGAAGCCGACTGCGCTGGCGCCGCGTCGCGCCGATCATATTAGATAGAACACGGGAAATTACACAGCTAGCTCAGATACCGTGTATAAACAACTATTTGTCCGATAATTGTGCTCGTTTACCTATTCGAGCAATTTCAACAGAGAATATTTTTATTCGTTACCTATTATTATTTGTTTATTTTGCGTCGCGTGAATATTAATAAGCAGGTAGGACATGATTGCTCTCAAGGTGTATATTTTAAAAGTAATTGCTTGTATTGTATAAGTGGTAATTCGTTACTTTGTTTAAATCATTGCAGTTCGCTTTGCTCGTTATGTGTTATTATTGATCAATTTACACAATTTAACCGGGATTCGTTAGGTATGAACAATGGTAATTTACTGAACGAGGCATGTGTTGGCCGGTGGGTTATTAGTGGCGCCATTATTAGTTTACTGTAGTAAATCACATAGATCGATAATGTCGGATAATGATCTGCGTCGTACAAGGATCGAGTGTGAATTGAGAAACCGCAAGCTTCTCGTAGCGTGCATGTGTAGTCTGTTGACGTTTGTATATGTACGTACTACCTCTAGTACATACAGACTTCATGTATGGCTGTAGGTTATCATATCTCCGTCGCAGATTGAACATTGCTACAAATGGTGGGTACCGTGAAATCGTTCGTTGTCCCTTTTTTTTCTTATTTTTTTAATTGCTTAATTGGCCCGCTCTTGACCTCGATCATGCCTGATGGAAAGCGATGGGTGAGATCTATGATGGAACGAGCATACCCTGAAGATGCCTGTTCACACTTGCATTGCTCACCCTTTCAAGTAATTTATCCTTCACTTTTCTACGCTACGGCCTTTTCTTTTGCAGTAGCTATATTTTAAGGACATGATGTAAAATCTCAACTGTGTAAATCTTCATTAGATACTAGTCTCGCTTACATTCGCACACGAGATTAGTGTTGCGTCCACAAACACGTAGAGTAGATACGTATTTCCTTTCGTAGCAGATTAGTATATTAATCAAATGTTTGTCTTCCGTCGCTACGTAGCCAAGAAACGTAAACAGTCCGATTGGCTACGGACGTAGATATTACGTAGGGTTGTTTTCGAATTCATGACGTTGCCTTTTATGGATTGGATCTATATCTTCGAGATTATGACGTTACCCATGAATAATCAAACTGAAGTGGCAATGGCCCAGCCGTTTAAGCCGTAGAACCGATGACCGATGCGGTAGACGTTGTTCTTGAGTGGAGACCGCGAATCGGTAAACGTAAGGCAGGACGCCCTTAGGGCTGAGGGGGGCGACGATCTTCGCAGGGTGGTTGGTACTTAGCAGTTGGATGAGAGTTGGCGAAAATCGAGCTGAATGGCATGCAATAGTAGAGGTCTCCGTCTAGCAGTAAACTGCCGCAGGTTAATGATGATGATAATGACGTAATATTACCCTATAATTAAATTGCTAGGAGTGGTCATTCGCCTGGCGCTTTCTCAAGTGTTTTGATTGACTAAGGACGTAGGTATTACGTAGGGATGTTTGTTTATGTTTTCAAGTTCATGACGTTACCCTATATAGATTGCTACGAGTGATCGTCATATGGCTTGCCTTTTCTCTAATAAACATGTTGAGATTAGCTACGATTATAGATATTACCTAGTGCAGCATTGGCAAATGCTACATTATAATTTTATCACGAACGACCTTCTTTTATAACAAATCCAACCTTATTTTTAAGGTAAGGGTTTTTTCTTCATATTGGTTTTGAATTTTGAATATAAAGACAGTGTCATGTCTTTTCTCTTACCGAGATTTATCATTTGAAGGATTTTTTTGGACACAGGACGGAAGTATAATATATTATTTTTTCTGCTTTGACAATGAAATAATTCGTTGCAATATTAACGCTGAGTGTATAACGGATTGAACGACCGAGTTCTGTGCGGTCCGCCATTGGATCCAAGGGTATGTTTGCTTTCCTATTGATTATTCAAAAGTTCTTATCGTTTCCTAAATTTTATTCCATTCTTTTCTTTGTAATAGGTAGTGTTCCCGGAAATAAACGAATGTATATCACTAAAAAGTGGTCTCGAGGCGAATTTCATGAAGACTCGGTATGTAATTT
Organism: Apamea epomidion; assembly: GCA_947507525.1. Classification (NCBI taxonomy): domain Eukaryota; kingdom Metazoa; phylum Arthropoda; class Insecta; order Lepidoptera; family Noctuidae; genus Apamea; species Apamea epomidion. Next base: position 8,312,640 of record OX382234.1, read on the forward strand.
AACATTTTCTTCAGCTCTTTTGTTATAAAAGATTCTGCCTGCGTCTCGGATTATCATTTTTCGTTATTTTCTGTAGATTTGTCTGAAGACTGTAAGGCGATCTTGAATTCGCCCTACCCGCCACCCAGCACCAGACGTACGTACGTAAAATAATATTCGTTCTGTGTCTTTTGCAATTTTTTTTTATTTCTGTATTATTTTAATTACAAAAATTAAAACGTAATAAAGTGAAAATTATATTTTATTTTTCGCTACACTAGGTACGAAGGGATGTTTTCGAGTTCTTAACGTTACTCCAAACAGGAAAAAAAAATAACCAGTGCGCCTATACATTTCTTAACCGTGTTTTGATTGGCTACGGAGGAAGGTGACGTAGGGATGTTTGTTTACGTTTTCAAGTTCAAGACGTTACCCTATATGGATTGCTACGAGTGAACGTCATGTGCCTAGCAGTTTCTTAACACTGTTAGAGTTGGTCACAGACGAATGTATGCTGTTTTCGAGATCATTACGTTACCCGATATGGATTGCTACGTGGTTTCATCATGTGCCTAGTGCCTTTCATGACTATGTTGAGATTGGCTCCAGACGTAGGTATTACTTGAGATGTAACTTTACGTTTTCAAGTTCATGACGTTACCTTATATGGATTGCTACGAGTGATCGTAGGTATCTATATTTTCGAGATTATGAAGTTATCATAGGAGTAATTAGATTACTAGGAGTGGTCATGCGCCTATCTTTTTCTCAACCGTGTTTTGATTGACTTAGGTGTTACTTGAGATGTAAGTTTACGTTTTCAAGTTCAAGACGTTACCCTATATGGATTGCTACAAGTGATCGTCATGTGCCTAGCCTTTTCTTAACACTATTGAGATTGGCTACGGACGTAGGTATGTTGTTTTCGAGATCATGACGTCACCCTATATGGATGCCTAGTGCCTTTTCATGACTATGTTGAGATTGACTCCGGACGTAGGTATTACGTAGTGATGTTTGTTTACGTAGTGATGGTCGTTTTCGAGTTCATGACGTTACCCTAAGTGGATTGCTATGAGTGATCGTAGGTATATCTATATTTTCAAGATTATGACGTTACCCAAGGAATAATCTAGGAGTGGTCCTGCGCCTAGCTTTTTCTCAACCATGTTTGGACATAGAATAGTACTAACGTTTTGATTGGTTACGGACGTAGGTATTACTTGAGATGTAACTTTACGTTTTCAAGTTCATGACGTTACCCTATATGGATTGCTACGAGTGATCGTAGGTATCTATATTTTCGAGATTATGAAGCTACCCTAGCAGTAATTAGATAGCTAGGAGTGGTCATGCGTCTATCCTTTTCTCAACAGTGTTTTGGTTGGCCAAGGACGTATGCAGGTACATATTACGTAGGGATGTATGTTTACGTTTTCGACTTCGAAACGTTACCCTGTATGGATTGCTACCAGTGATCTTCATGTGCCTACATAATTAGGATTGACCACAGACGTATGCATGCTGTTTTCGAGATCATGACGCTACCCTATATGGATTGCTACGTGTTTTCATCATGTGTCTAGTGCCTTTTGCATGACTATGTTGAGATTGGCTACGGACGTAGGTGTTACGAGTATGTAGGGATATGTTTTCATCGTATGCCTTTCCTTTTCTTGACACTATTGGGATTTGGGATTAACTACAGATGTAGGTATGTTGTTTTCGAGATCATGACGTTATCCGGATTGCTTCGATATTTATCATGTGCTTAGTCTTTTCAAAACTATGTTGATGAGATCGGTTACTGGCGTAGGTATGCTGTTTCTGAGATCATGACATTATCATATGTGGATGGCTACGAATTTTCATCATGTGTCTATCCGTTTTTCAACTTTGTTCGGATTAGCTTCGAACGTAGGTATTTCGTACGGATAGATTCAACATTATGATGTGTTACCCTCTAATACATGAATTGCTACGAGATTTATCATACGGAAAGCCTTCCCTTTTCTGTTTTGGTAAGTATTGGATACGGACGCAAGTATTACGTAGAGATCTATATTATAGAATATGGATTACTACGTGTAATCCGCCGAGCCATTTCTCAACTATGTTGGAATTAGCTACGAACATAAATATTACGCAGGGATCTATGTTTTCGAGATCATGACATTACCCTATATGGACTGCTACAAGATATTATTATACATATGCATGCCTAGGCTTTTTCTCAATTATGTACGGGAGTTGTGTATGAATATAAATAGTGCTATGAACATTACAGGGTGGCATGGACAACGACGCGCATCCTGTTACCGTGGATTCAGTACATGAATCTGAACCCCTTTGCGTTCAAATTTTTCGTCGTTTTTTAATGAAAAAATTTGCTGTTCCATACATTTTGTAGACCGTATTGCACTTTACTATGAAACAGCAGTTTTTTTTTTATAGCTGCGAAAATCTTCACCGCTAGGCTGTCTAGAATCATGTGCTCGTTCATTCATCATGGTTTCAGTTTGCACTTCGATGTCACTGCCACCCTGTACATTATGATATTTACTCATGTTTAACTTGTAGTTAAATCTTTGTTTGCCAACCTAGTACAACTTTGTTGCATTGGTAATTGAAGATTTTAAATACAGCTTGAATGACGGTAAAATATCTACCTGCCACGTCAATATACGTCAACTGGTCACCTCTATTATTACAACACTAATACTTTACTACTATACTTTACGTTTACCATTAGTATCTGCTAACCTACATACTTACTACACTGGTAATAATCAATTTTAAAAATGTACTCAGTCTCTATGCATTATGTATCAGCCCCAATCAGTATTCGTCGCTGATAGAACTAACGTACATAATATATATACTTATGTTTTTATATATCGTAGATATTGACACTAATTGGTAGCAACATTGATTTAGCTGCCATCCGTAATGTTGTGTAAAGGGACTGGTATTTTTAGATTCTTATCAGTAGATGTGATTAAATCAGATTTAATTTATTATATTTTGTACCTTTATATTTATTACAGGACTAGGGTCTGCTGTGACCTGAAAAGCGGCCATAAAGAACGTATTTGGTCGCTAAGAATTTTGAAGTAATTTATTGTGTACTTATGTTGGATTAATTTATTTATCTACTCGTAATGGGGGATTTACACTAGGTCAATTGTCGCCGTGAGACTGGTCGCTTACCAAATCACCTCACAAGCCGCCCCATTTACACAGGTTGATAAAAATCGCAGGTGACTTGTTCATTTAGCATTAAAATATCAACCTTCATGCGGCGGGCGATTGCTTGCGACTGAGCATTTTTACGGTCGATTTAAGTCACCTGCCGCATGCGACCTATCGCCGCACAACAAAAGTCGAAACCTACTCTACTTTGGAACTTGCGATTTTAGATACATGCGGCCTTGCCAAATTCAGTAGATTTTAGTCGAGCGGCGAAAATCGTGCGGCTATAGTCACCTATGTAAAGCCCGCATTCGTTCACATTTTCAGAGATAAAGAAGGTAAACACCAATTTGTTTATCTCATCAGTCTGTAGCCTAAATTAACTCAACCATACACCGAAACTGACTTGTGTGTGACCCTTGTGACGTCAAAACCCGTAGCAAGCACGGGATAATCTTGTACAAAATAATCGTAATCCGCAATAAACAGATAATTGTACACATTTACTCGGATGAGTATCGGACGTTAATGACATATCCGAAACATTATCTGACGATACGCACGATCAATTAAGCGATACCGAGAAATCTTTTTATTCGATTAATCGATATAAATATATAAGATATGAACAGGAAGCAAGCGCGTCAAGAAAAATGTGTCGTTATCAGAAATGTTATTGATGCATCCTATTTCGTTTTGTCTTGAGTCAACGTTTATTTTGATTACAATCAAACAAAAATACTTCAAAGGAAAACCGTGTTGATTGGCGCTGAAAGTCAAACTGCGCAGTATTCTTTGCTCCTTAGATAGGCTCCCTGCCTAAAAGTTAATTTATCAAGGGTGAACATGACAATTAAGTATACTTATTCGCAGACCAAAACCTATGTTTAGAATGTATGTGTCATTCACCGCAAAACCAATTCCTTAGATATAAATACATAAATATAATCGCACTTGTCTTGTGAATGAGTCCACATTTAGTAAACAATTAATTCTTTGAATCGGCTACAAAGTTTTCAGAATATAGTTAGCTGGTAATGTTGATAATGTTGGTATTGATAACAAGAATCATACTGCGGTCTGCTAGTAAACAGTAAAGTGTCACTAGTTATTCACTCTTATGAGCTATCTGACCTTTAAACCTAATACCTTACTGCTAAGGTAAGGCGGCCCGGCGCCGACGCATGGCCGCGCCGATCCTTCGTGGCGCCTGCGCCTGCGCAAACCTATGTATAAAGCGTCTCTTTCGGTCGTCTTTGGACTAGAGGTAATACGTAATTACATATGTAATTACGTATGCAGGGGTCACACGATCCCTAAGATACATAATGTACCTAACCTTATTTGCCAGAAATGGCGCTAATGTTTACAATATTAATCAATTTAATATAGGTAGGTACGTATCAAATACATAACATAGTGCTATCAAACCTACGATAATGATACAGAGAACGGTATAGTTTACTCACCTTAATAAAAGTGAATAAAAATAAACTAAAGAATGAGTCATTTCTGTCACCCATTCCAGTTGGGTTGAAATACAGAAGCGGCACGCTCCGTATGACAAACCGATGGACTGATTACAGCCGCGTAAATACTATGAATCCCCTGAACACGCGCGTGACTCATCCTGTCAGTCACAGAGTAAGGAAGTTATCTTTGATATACTATTTGTACTGGATCCGATAGATATCAGAAGTATTCATGTTTGAAGATATGAACTTAGAATATAATAGAATATGAACTCTTTATTATAAACTTTTATTTTAATGAACTTAGTACCTATATTTTCGTATAAGGTATCCTGAGTGACTGAATTATTTATTTAATTAATGTTATTTAGAAATAAAGAACATCAAGACACAGCTTGTTTTTTAAGAAATCTTTTCTTTTAAATACATACCATAATCGGCCTATAATGTTCCCAATCTGTAAGAGGGACTGGGCCATAATCCACCACGCAGGCCCAGCATGTTTTCGAATTTTTGGTTCTAAGACATGCTGGTAACCTCACGATATTTTCCTTCACCGTTTTGAGAGCAGTGGTGATAAAATAATTTACACAAAGTAAAGTGCCTGCTAGGGTTCGAACCCACGACCTAGAAATCGTAAGTCGCGGCCGTGTACCACAGGACCACCACAGCTCTTGGAACACAGGGACCCATTTTACGAGACGCTTTTATCAATTAATCTGGGTCACGACCAAATCTGAAACATATGTCCTTTCACGATACTGCTAACTTTAGGCTGTCTACAATAAATATAGAAACACGTGTGGGGCCTATTACGTACAAGCTTCAAGATTACAATAAAGCTAATTTATTGCTATTCTAATGTCTAGACGAGTGTCATAACACGTTTAGTCCCGTTACTTCTAATTATACAACAAAGGTTTAACGTGGTGCAGTTATTATCTGTGATAAACAGGAATTTATTTATAACCGACTGTCGGCTTTTGTTTTTGAGCAGACGTTCTTTGTTCTTGAAAATAAGCTTTTATGGGAATTAAGATACGTTGTAACTTTTAATGACACTAAATTAATTACAACGTGATTCATTTTGATACAACTAATTACTACACGTACTGCTACTTAAACTTCTAGCGATTACACTTTCTTTTTTTCTTCTATACTATTATGTCTACCTGTGGACAGCGTTGTCGGTTATATTATTACGAAAATAGTTTTTGTTAAGTTATGTAGTTGTAAGTTCTTATTACGTAACTGTTTGCTGTTCCTTTAATAAAAAATAAAATGACCAAATAGCCAAACTTTGCAAGGTACACGTTCTTAAAGCCATTAAATTTTCCGCTCGGCGTTCAATTAAACACATTAGGCAGTTTATGGTGTTATATGTCGACCAAAGACGAGAAATTTCTACGATACAAAAGACGTCGGAAAAACTGAATACACGACAAGACTGATTACGTATCGATGTTCGTAATTGTCGTTGTTAGTCGTCTGCCCGCGTCGCCTGTTCAATGACGTCCACTGACGTCAGATCTAGTTGAACCATTGATTGTAATTGAATCAGCACCTATGAAGTCGTTATCTTGAACACTCGAAACAGGAAAAAATGTATCAAGGTATTATTGCAAGTGGCATTTCATTCAATCTACCGTCTTTGTTGAATTCTTACTGTGTTATTCATAAGAGGCGCGCTCACAGATAAGTTATATGAGTGATCCGAACCCGGATACTTTCTGCATGGATGGGATTACGTACTGTCTTTATGTAAGACTGCGGCACTCATTTCAAATGCCACTTCCATTTTTCATTCATACTTGTTTCCGGATGTTAATTGGAAAACTATCACGATAATAATCCCTACCTACTTACTCCCAAAACGCACAGTTGTAGGAGTTGGTACTGATTCCCACGTTCTTGTTTCCCCCCGAAAGTAATAATAAAAATATCGTTTAATAACATTCTCGATTTTAATAAGTACCTACTTAGTATTATTATTATACTAAAAATATACTCTTATTAAAATCGAGAATGTTAAAAAATAATGTTAGTAATAACTAAGAAATATTTTTTTGTATTAATATTCAAAGAAACTATGATTTTTGTAATGGGGAACTAATTGTAAAGTTGACGGAAGCTGTGATGATATTGTACTCGTAGAATAATTTGTTGTAAATTAAACATAGATTATTAATAATTGCTTGGTACTTTTTCTTTGACTAACTAGTACCACCTCGATTTTGTCTGATAAAACGGGATTATAAATCACTAGCTGTGACCCGTGGTTTTACCCGAAGATCGGGATAAAATTTATCCTATGTGTTAATCCTGGCTATAGACTACGTGTGTGCCAAATTTCATCGAACTCCGTTCAGTAGTTTTTGCGTGAAAGAGTAACAAACATCCATCCATCCATCCATACAAACTTTCCCGTTAATAATATTAGTAGGAATAAAATGTTGTGGTGGGATAAAATTTTCGGGTGGACATAAGAAAGGGGGGAATCAGAACTAACCCGTTGTAGTAAGGGTAAAAGAAATAGGTTGTAGCTATTCTAAAAATAAGAAGAGATACTAGCAACGAATACACGTACAGCTAGTGTTCCACGTCCACACCATGCAAAAAGCAGAAAACTTTAGATGTGGTGATCGATCCAAATATTCGAGCGATAATAAGAGCCAATTAGCCATTAAATTAGCGCAGGAATGATAATGAAATTTCTGAATAAGCAAATAGCAACAGTCTATTGTGGCCAAAATGGAGCAAAGGTCACGCCAAGTATTCATAGTTTATCAGTAGCAGAGCTGTATCTCTATCTAGCTGTAAGTACAGCAAGTAGCCAAACATATGTCGTTCACATGTTGGGGAATTGCTAAAAAAACGATCTTTTTGTTAGGGTTCCGTATCCAAAGTGTGCCTACGGATCCCTATTATCTACTAAGACGGACCGGACGGACCGACGTCTGAGTCGGTCCGTCCGGTCCGTCTAACTGTCAGCGGGCTGTATCTCATAAACCGTAATAAGTAGACAGTTGCAATTTTCACAGAGTGAGTATTTTTCTACTGCCGTTGACACAACAAATAATAAAAATAAAATAAAGTTAATAAAAGTTAAAGGTTCCATACAAGAAACGTGTTTTTTTCGGCGTTTTTGTCTTGTGGCACAGAACCCTTCGTGTGTGAGTCCGCTCGCACTTGGCCGTTTTTTTTATTTGCGAGTTCGATGGATCGTCAATTAATGTGCCCTTCAAAGCTACTTATCATATAAAGATAAAAATAGGACTGTCCTGGTATGGAGTCCAACTAACTATTCATTGATTTGTATCAGTTAAACAGATAAGTAAAATATAAGGCCAATTCCCGTAATTAAAAACGTTCAAAACCTAGCAACAAATCTCGTCTCAGCATCAATCAATGTCAAAAATTTAGGGAAATTAGAGATATTTTTGACAGAGTGATACTGAGATCCGACTGTGAACGTTCTTAAAAAAATACGAGAATTGCCCCTCAGAAAGTGTAAACGCCAACCCTATTTTTATTGTCATCGCACTGACTTATTGTATAGCAGAAACCGTCATTAAAAAGCATAGGTAATAATAAGATACTAAAAACAGTACTAGGAATAAGACTAGTTTCTAGTTCATTTAACTTTGCTCTTTCAAAATAACTATAATTGTTTCGAACTTCCTCTTTATTATTAATATATACATTAAAGTTAGACATCATTGAGTGAAATCACTGAGCGAGTTTATTTAGTTCTCAAACTCATCGTCACCCTCCCGGCCCCCACCCCAATTTAATTGGGGTCAGCGCAACATGTCTTTTTCTTCCATACCTCCCTATGAGTCGTCATCTCGGTATTCACCCCCTTTCTAAACAAATAATTATGCACACAGTCCATCCATCTTTCATTCTTTATTTTGTTCTCAAACTAACTGTTAATATGCCATAATCAGAACTCCTCCACATCAAACGTACTGATACTGAAATGGTGAGGACAGACAAACGGTCAGTTCTCATTAAAAGTGGATATAGTATACATATATTATGTAGAAAAGCTTATAAATATACACTAGTTTCCAAGAAAACTGCAAAGCTAACAATACGTGTTTAAGATTTAGAAATAAATACATGCTTAATTAAACGGCAACGTTATTAATTTATTGCGCACTTTGTCCCATTAATTTAAATGCGACAATACTAATGTCAGGTGTTTCCTCTTATTATCCGCAGTATTTGCATGTTACGATGTTTCATTCAATAAATCCATAGTGTAGTCAATTGTACACTGCGTAATATAAAGGATTTGAATAGATATTGACATCAAAATTACGAGCCGGGTATTACACGGATGCAGATTAACATAAATTAATGGTCAACATCATTTGTCTTCAGATACATTACACAAACTGAACATTATAATTTATTTTGTTGTACTTAGACTCGTTGTCTACCTACCTCTTAGATTCAATAGTCAAGTTACCACAGATTACCTAACACGGAACATGAATGTGCGAATATGACATTTAGGAAGCCTCTCAAGAAAACTAATTTCCCGAATGAGTAAACAGAATTAATTGCCTACGTTCCGTTGTGATATTTGCTTCTTGCTCCAGTTGAGAGATAAGGACAACAGGGCCCATTAGCGGATATTTATTGCCTCGATACAGACCTATCTGACGACATCCTAGTAACATAAATTGACAAGTGATATTTCGTGCTGCCAGTTTGTGGCGGTTGTTCATTTGGCCTGAAGTGTATGGTGCGGCAGTGTGCGCGGGCGGGTGATAGTTTGGCAAGTGCATGGTGGTGCGGGGTGCGTGGTGCAGCGTGCAGGCGTGCAGGCGTGCAGGTCGCGGTGGTGGCGCGGCGGCGCGGCGGCGCGGGAGGCTGCTCGGAACTGGTCCGGCGGCCGGCGCACGCGCGGGGCAGAGTCTCGCGGCGGCCGGCAGCGACGCGCCACCGGCCACCTCGCCACTCAGTGCACGCGCTGCCTCGCCGCCGCCAGCCTGCGTGGCCGACCGTCCACCACGCTCCTAGCAGCTCCCGACAGACCCGACGCACACTCACGTCACACGCGACCTACTACTCACGATAAATCTTCCCTCGTTATTACTGAAAAAATAAGGACCCTCGAAAACTTTGCAAATATTTGTAACACGTGAGTTTCGCCACCACTGTTTCTGTTTACATTTTCCGAAGGTGCTATTTTTTGTTTTACAAAGTTTCTTCAAAGTGCATCGCGAGTGAAGTTATTATTTTTGAAGGTGCTTGAGGAATCAAGATAATATATCTTAAGGTAAGAAAAATTTAATTTTCAAAATTACAGATATGTTGCATCGTCCCCTGGGGTATGTTTTTGAGCTATGTTCATTATGAAAATATTTAATGTTATATTAGAAAGTCACTTGCACAGCAACGAAACAAGTTAACGTACTATAAGTAAGCAAGTAGGTACTCGAGTTGATGTAACCTCGTTATGTTGGGGCAAGTTAAATAATGTCCGATTCTTCAAACACATTTACATATTTGGCCAGTTCTAAATCTCAAATATATTTGAATCAATCATAATTTTCCTTATTGATAATGGCTATTTTTTTTTCCTTCAACATAAACAATCGAACGCCGTAGGTACTCGCAAAGATAATAACAACTGTTGCCGAACTTTGCCTGTAGGACTTGTAAAATTAAGTTAAACTTATATAATGACGTTAAAGCGCGATACTAGTAAGTGTTGTTCGACTATTACTAAGGTAACACGACTATAAACCAGTTAATGATGTGGTAACTCTAATATGATATTCATCCACTACGACCGCGAGGTATACGACACGCGCATATTGCCACGAAGTTATTCGAATGCCACTTATCATACAAGTCGAATAAATTTAGAAAGCTATCAACAGAAATTAAAATATAGGCAATAACAAATAAAAATCAGTTGTCGCGGATACAGTCGTAACTCAGTCCGACTTTAATTGATTAAATTTATTTTTAATTGGCTTATTATATTTGTAATTCAAAAGTATTTGGATATTAGTTCATTATTCTCATAAATTACATTTCTTATACATCGGAATTTGAGGCCATCAAACAACGTTCGTGTTTTTGTTATTCCAAGTTCAGTATCGTACGCAAGGAAAACATGTATAAAGGAAATTTTATGAGATAGATATGTACTCATTTACAGTCGACAGCCATTTGTTTACAAATACATGGTTTCTTTGTTTATTTATATGATTACGTTAAGTCATAATACCTAGATATGAACTAACTCATGCAAGAATGCAAATGGCTGATTTGTAAGTGACCACAAGTTGAACGTCCTGAAAGTTAATTGTCAAGAAAGTTGCATCACATTATGAAAAAAAAGGTTGTATGATTCAACAAAAACAAGGTACAATGGTACTTCAGAGTAGATATTATGAAAATATTAGTAAGTATCGCAATTAAATATTGTGAAATATTATCCGTCAAGTCTTTGCCTGTAATATTAAGAAAAATGTTCTACAACTATTCTTATATTTTCTTTTGTAAATAAGTTACGAAAGGTCTTTATATGACTGTCATCATAATAATATATCATTCACAAAAATATGCTAAAAACATACCAAAAATGGGTCACTGTGTGTGGCAACTCTGTCAGTTTCAAGAAAACGGACTCCTTAAGTTTTTGTACGAGTATGATTGGTTTCTATCTAATAATACTTTGACTAACTATAAGTAATAAGGACTTAACTTTTGTATGGTATTTTTTAACAAAAAGTTTACATATTTGGGATAATCTGGGTTTCAACAATTGTTTCAAACTCATAGAGTTATCTTTATAAGCTCTCTATCAGAGCGTTACAGAGACAACACAATACGTTTTTTGTGTCCATTAGGGATGATTTTTTAAGACCTGTCTCATAAAATCTTAGCACTGACCAAATTTCAAGTCTCTGAACTGAAGTTGACATTGTATGAATTGTCTCAAGTAGGTCCACAGTTAGGTCACGAACAGTATGCTCGTTTTACTTAAAGCATATTACATATATCACCACCATTATTGTACCAGTACCCATGGATTTTAGAGAGATTAGTGACAGATGACTAGGCATATGGCATGTATAGTGGACCGGAATCAACCGGGACCAGGATCCTTTTGCTTATCACAATCTGCCAAGCGTGGTACTACGCAACTATGTCCTGGTGATCTTTGAGTTGTCCTAGTAAAGATGTTGTGTTAAAAATCGAATTAAGCCTAACGAGGCCGTATGTTTTGTAGTGTTCATTGGATTTTTGGTATGTATTTTCTAGTGTAAAAATAAAGTATATTTAAATAAATAAATATGAAACTTATTCTGGACGTTTTGAAGGTAGTTACTTACAACATCTTTCCTGGGAATTCGATAAAAAAATAAGTCCCTTTTTACGTCATAGCGATAATTCTGAATCTCTTAAATAAATTATTAAATGTTTCTGATGTTACGAAAATATATAGCTTGGGGCTGATTTCACCAAACCTAGATATTTTTTATCCGTGGAATAAAATTGACGTCTGACAGTTATAATATAGAAAAACTGTCAAAAATTCAAAATTTGGTAAGTTAAGTAAGGTAAGTTATTTATTCTAGGTATAAAAGTTTGGTGGAATACGCCCTTAGCATGTTTAATGACTCAATGCACAAGTTATATCGCATACCATGCGATACGTTTTTGTTACATCCTCAATAATCCCATAATCCCTATGAATAAGAAGATTATTACTATCACCAGCAATAACCATACATTGAACTCCTTTGTTCTCAATTATTTCTTATTCAAATATGATTCACGACCCAGACAGGAGGCAATTACCTACCATGGATACATTAGTCCCGACTGGAAGCGCTCCCTATGACGACACTATGTTTCACGTTTCAGCGAAAGATTGTATGACTAAGCAATCATTCATACAGTCGCTTCTAGCATGCAATCATTTGTAACGTTTGTATATCTAAAGTAGTTTAACTTGAATTGTGTACTTTTATTGTTAACTGGATAGTGTTGTAGTAAATAAATATCGTACTTCATAGTAAACACACATAATTCTTAAGTAAGCATGTCGCATGTCCTGAATTCCTGATTTATATGGAAAGGGAAAACAGTCTTTGTAGTTTATATTGTTTTTGGCAAACATTCAAACTTTATGTCCGCAATCTATCACACAAAAGGTTTATCAAAATAAGTACCTATTACAATTTTAAACATCATCCATTGTTTGTTGGCGCCATAAAAATAATTGCAGATCAATCATTGAGATGTCAGTCGGTAAAACTCTTTTAATTTTTTTCCGGAAAATCCGAGACCCCTCCGTACCTCGGAAAGCACATTAAGCCATCGGTCCCGGAAGTCATTCGTAGATCTTTGACAGTTACGGGTTGTCAGAAGCCCGAAAGTCTGACAACCAGTCTTATCACGGAGTATTTTCTTGTTATTACCCAGACACTGGGTTGTGGAGGACAGACCGGCAGTCGCTCTATGTAAAATTCTAGTATTCCGCTGTATCCGGTTAGATTGGAAGCCGACCCCCAAATAGTTGGAAAAAACACTAGCAGAAATCGAATACTACCTCCTCATTCTTTGGAGATCCTTTCCTAGTGACGTAAACAAGTAGTTCGGTAAACATTTGAAATTAATCTACCAATTCAAAGATGTGCTTGGATGACGGCCATTTTGCAGAATCATCTACATATGTTTTCAAATACACACCCACTTTATAGCTGCTGTAAGAAATATAAGCTAAAACAGCCAGACTGTAGGCAGGTAGGTCACTAAACACGGCTTGAAGCCGTGTGCAATACCTGTTCAACTTTCCTTAGTAGGTACTCTGACTATTTGTATTGTTTTATTTCCTTCTGAAGATACGGCGTAACTAATTAGGATATTAGTGATGTCATTGGGGACATAATAAACTTAAGGAGAATGGAGTGCAGTCGAAAACAGTTGCTTTATGAAATCACTGGCTGCGCTCCACGGTTTCACCCGCACAAGTTTCGATCCCGTGGGAATATCGGGATAAAAAGTATCCTATATGTCCGTTTAGTAGTTACGTGAAAGAGTTACAAATATCCATTACAGTATTAGTAGGATTTGTGTATCTGTTTGAACTTCTACAAGTTTTTTTTCATGATTACCTACTGGTTGCGAGGTTACCACATTCTACAGAGTAATTTATGGTAAAATAGCCTAGGTAAAAAACTTAATGTAAGGGCATTGTCTTAGGTGGAGACCTACTCCGATCATCGGTATATCCGGTTTGAGGTCTCCACCCAGACCTCTAGCGCGCTGGTCCAACAGGCCCCGAGTGGTCCGCGGTGGGCGCTGAAGCAGCTGGACCGGGAGCTTCTCCTGGAAGCCTCGATCGTGCAGGCCTGGGTGTTTTCACCGGACAGGCCTGCTGATATTGACGATGAGGTGGAGTGGTTCCGGGAGGCCATGTCCGAGATCTGTGACGTGGCAATGCCCCGAGTCCGGCCAGGATGCGCCCGACGTCAGGTGTACTGGTGGTCGCAGGAGGTTGGGGCGCTACGCAAGGCGTGCGTCGACGCGCGACACCGGTACACCAGGCACCGCAGGCTTCGCATCCGCCCTCCGGATGCGGAAGCCACGGAGGTGGAGCTATACGAGGGGTACAGAGCGGCGAAGACCGCCCTCCAACAGGCTGTTCAGCGGGCCAAGGACATGGCCCGCGAGGAGATGCTGGAGACTCTGAACAGAGATCCATGGGGGCGCCCCTACAGAATGGTGCGGAATAAACTCCGCACATGGGCCCCCCCGCTGACGCAGAGTCTCCGCCCACAGCTGGTGGAGGAGGTGGTGAGCGCTCTGTTCCCTTCACGGGGGGAGCATACTCCCCCGCCTATGGCTCCGCCACTTGCGGTGCCCGAAGCGGACCACGTGGACGACGACGACGACACCCCTGAAGTGACCGGGGTAGATCTGAGAGCGGCGGTAGGCAGGCTGAAGGCCAAAAATACCGCCCCGGAACCCGACGGCTTGCCGGGTAAAGCCTGGGTCCTGGCCTCGAGGGCTCTCGGGCCTCGACTGGAGGCGCTCTTAAGCGCATGCATGGAGAGAGGCCAGTTTCCACTCCGTTGGAAGACGGGGAAGCTGGTCCTCATTCAGAAGCCAGGGCGCCCTGCGGACTCTCCGTCCGCATACCGGCCCATAGTGCTGCTCGACGAGGTCGGCAAGCTCTTTGAGAGAGTGATTGCGGGCCGCCTCGTCGGGCACCTGGTGAGGACGGGGCCGGATCTTGCGGAGTGCCAGTTTGGCTTCCGCAAGGGGCGCTCGACGGTGGACGCCATCATGCGCGTGAGAGCCCTCACGACGGGGGACGCGGTGTCCCGGGGTGGGGTGGTCGTGGCGGTGTCACTTGACATCGCCAACGTGTTCAACACCCTGCCCTGGAGCTGCATAGGGGAGGCACTCCGGTATCACCGGGTGCCGACTTACCTCCGTCGAATAGTCGGGGCGTATTTGACGGACAGAGCCGTCATCTACCCCGGTCGCGACGGGAACTGGAACCGGCGAGAGATGTCGTGCGGTGTCCCACAGGGATCGGTTCTGGGGCCGCTCCTGTGGGACATCGGTTATGACTGGGTGCTGCGGGCCGACCTCCCTGATGGCGTCAGCGTAGTTTGCTACGCTGACGACACGCTGGTCCTGGCGCAGGGGAGGTCGCATCAGGCGGCGGCCGACGCGATGACACGCGGGGTTGCGATAGTCGTGGAAAGGATCCGGCAGTTGGGTCTCAAGGTGGCATTGCACAAGTCCGAGGCCATGTCTTTTCATGGGCCCCGGTACGGGCCACCTTCGGGATCCCAACTGATGGTAGGAGGGGTTCACATCGGCGTCGAGAAGACGATGAGATACCTGGGTCTCGTCCTCGACAGCCGGTGGAACTTCGTCGAGCATTTCCGACGTTTGGCCCCAAAACTGGAACGGACCGGGGCCGCCTTAAGGCGGCTCCTGCCCAACCTGAGGGGGCCAAACGCCTCCTGCCGGAGGCTTTACGCGGGGGTCGTGCGGTCCATGGCCCTATATGGGGCCCCGGTATGGGCGCGTTCACGGCGGCTTCGAGCCGCACACTACCTGAACGGGCCCCAAAAGGTGGTAGCCGTAAGGCTGATCCGGGGGTACCGCACGATCTCGCGCGAGGCAGCAAGCCTCCTTGCCGGACTGCCACCATGGGATCTGGAGGCGATAGTCCTCGCGCGCCTGTATGACTGGCGCGCGGAGGCACTACGTCGGGGGGAAACTCTGCACCCGCGGCAAATCGCTGCGGAGCGGACGGACCTCCGGCGCGAACTCATGGTGGAATGGAAGGCGCGACTATCGCAACCCAGCGCAGGGCACGCCACGATAGCGGCGATAAGACCCCTCTTTGAGGAGTGGCTAGAGAGGCGTCACGGCGCTCTCACCTACCGCCTGACGCAGGTCCTCTCCGGACACGGATGTTTCGGGAGGTTCCTGCACATCATCAGGCGGGAGGAGACGCCCGGGTGTCACCACTGCGAGGATCGCCCAGAGGACACGGTGGAGCATACGGTGGAGGTCTGCCCCGCTTGGGGAGAGCACCGCCGTGTCCTCGTAGAGGCGATCGGCAGCGGCGGCGACCTCTCGCGTCCGGCCCTGGTGCAAGCCATGGTCCGGGGCGAGAGGGAGTGGGAGGCGGTCACCTCCTTCTGCGAAGCAGTCATGCTAGCGAAGGAGGTGGCGGGATGGGCGAGGGAGAGATCCTCACGCCTCAGCCGCCGAGGGAGACGCTCCGGGCGTCGGGAGCCGCGTGACGACTCCCGGCCACCGTAGGCGCGGGCCTGCGGGCGGAGAGCAATGGGTAGCTCTCCGTCCGATCAGGACCAGGCCCGTGCCGGACGGCGCGTAAGTGTTCCACGTGCGCCTCAAAGAGATGTCAGCATAGATGACGGGGCCCGACAGGGCCGAAGCCTGCCGGGGTAGCGGGATCGTCCGAAAGGGTTACCGCTGCCCTGGTACATAAAGGGCTAAGGAAGGAACACGGGTGGGTTTTAGTCAGTAAGAGTCTGACACTCCCTTCTGCTCCACCCAGAGCGGGAGGAGTCATTTGATGATTTCCCATCCTGAAAAAAAAAAAATAAGGGCATTGTCTTGTGCTCACAAAGATTTGGATTTCCCGACATATTTATGATTCACTATTTATATCATAAAGAATTCACTGACCATTGTCTGTTTGTCTAATAGGTATATCAAGCAAGCAGTTTATCATATCGGGTACCAAAAATAATTTGAGGACATTTTTTGATGTCATTGTCTAGACGACGCGAAATCAAATTCAAATTGTGGACGTTTTTCTTAACAATAGAAAGATGTTTAATTAATACAAAGTGAAGCGCAGATAACCTTTTAAACTAAAAGATAACGCGAGCAATTTCACTGAGCGTTCTCACGAGCACTCCGCTAATTAAAGTTAACTCGACGTCGTATAAGTTAGGACACTTCAGGTCTACGGACGCAGTTAATACTAGAAGACATGTTTACTACTTTCTTGTTAAGCAAACCTTTTCAAAACGTTGCCACAAGTTAGTTTTCGTTCTCAGACGGAGCTCGCCGCCCATAATTATTGGTTTTCAAGCCATCCGTTTGCTTAACTGACCGCCTTTCGTCTTATCCTAATTATGTGTCTCGATAGTAAATGTACGAATTTGTAACTAAATGCTGCTTTAATGCTGTCAGTGTAACAATATTGTTTATGTGTCGCACATAAAAAGTTTCAACGGTGTTGTTAAGGAAAGAGTTTTTTTCCGTAACTTATGTTGTATTTTCGTCATCTAAAGTCATTTAAAAGGATGAATGTATAAGATGTAATTTTATTAAAAATATACTGAGCTCATTGGACAACATTATGTTATGAAAAAATAATAAAACATTTTTGTTGAATTTTCGTAACCATAAAAGGACACCTGCTACGCCGTAGCAGCTTGTAGGCATTTTGTAGATATTATTAAAATTAAATTAAAAGTGTAATCATGACTTGCTTATAAGATTTTATCGGTCGCTAATGTGAAACTAAGCCCAAATATTAATTTCCACCTGGTTTCTATAATCTACCAATCGTAATTTGATTCATATGTTTTATTAATTATAAGGGTTCGTAGCTGTCCCGGCTCTGTAGCGTAGAGGGCCAACATTTTATCCTTAAGTAGGTATTATCCGAAAATAAACTGAACTAGATTTGTGCAAAGGTTAAGGAATTGAAAACACTACCACGGGTAGGTAAGAGGGTTTGTAATTGCGCAGAAACTGGACATAGTCGCGAATTCTTAGCTTCTAAATACTTTGTAAACCCGGATATTGATATACGTATAATGAATGTGAACTAATTGATTCCGACCTACTTAGTTACTTTACTAGCCATCCATCATAAGCAACTGAGATATATTTACATTTACTGAGTTAATAATAATATGAGGTCAAACAGCCGTGTAAAATCCATTTACGTGTTACACAGATGCAATTATAATGAACTCAGATGTTATTAGAATAATTATAATGATTTAATATCATACATAAGCCAGACATTTCGCTATTAAGTCTACTTTCATCAGCCCCGATATCAGCTTAATGAAGGCTAATTTTATGTAAACAAAGAGATTAGCTACACTGATGAAATTGGACTGCAATCGAACGAACAAGCTGCCTCTTATCGATAAGGACGTCACCAAGTAATTCAATCTGTTGCGACGTCATATATGATCGTATCAGTAAATATTTGAAGAATGTTTATCATGTTGTTATACAGACGAGGAATCGATGAAGAGTACGATTGTTTTCTACGATATCTAAATAGCTTATCGATTATTGCATTCCGATACAATAGAGTCTGCTAGTGATGTAACTCTGCTGATAACACGCCATGAAAACAGGTGAGTAACAATGATTGTACACATATATTGGCCCCTCGAATTACACACAGACGAGATACAGGTTTTACCTAGTTTGGGTTTTAGAGACTTCATAGGTTTTTGTAACACTAATTTATTTCAATAAAGATTTATTATTATTATCTCCTTTATTTCATTTCAATACTTACAAATCACATTTTTAAATATTTTTATAAACAAAAGGATAAAAAAAAACATTTAAAAATATAAAATATAGTAGCCCACCGGTATCGGGAACAGGGAGGGCTCCAGAGAGAGGAACTTCCTGACAATGCGAGCCGTGTCCAGAAGTACCGCTTTCTGAATCAAGCCCTTGATCCAGCTGCCCAACGAGAGCCTCCTCAGGTGTTGGTCGAGGCTCTTGGCTATTAACCCATTGGCTGTCACGACTATCGGCACAATGATTGCTGAGTGAACATGCCACATGTCGACAACCTCGCGAGCCTAGTCAAGATACTTGATTATAATTATTATAATTATATTATAATATAGGGTAACGATTAAGGTTAGAAACACCACCATTGAAAGCTTCGGCTTTTTCCAAGAAAGAAGTGTTCGTTTTATGTTAAAAGAAAACACTTATTCGCTAGATACTGTGTTTATGTGGTAGAGGCGATAGAAATACGATCCAGACCAGAAAGAAGTCTGTGCTTAGTTTACCCATCCTTGAGTTTTCTTTTCTTTTCAATTGACCTAGTTTGGGTACGACAATGGTTTTGGACGATTTTCTTAACCATGGTCAGTTACTTGCCATAGTCATAAATACTCTGAAAGGAACCAAAAAAAAGTTATTACCAACACTGATTGCGCCCCACACACGCACAAGTATTTTTGCAATGTAAAATAAGACTGTTGATATGTTTCTGACAGTTTTGCTAACTATGTTTGCCTAATCAATGCAGTATGTACCTATGCACATTTAGAATAATGCTTTAAAATCATTTGCAAGGCAAAATTGTATTAGTCAGCTAGGAAATGCGGGCGCCATCTAGTTTTAAAATATTGGCCACCAAAATATTGACGTATAAAAGTGTCTCAAAAGATCTAGGTTAATTATTATATTCATTAATTATTAATATCTCAATAATAATTACAAATAAACATTTCATAAGGTAAGCAGCTAATACACATTAAATTAATGTCAATTAGAATGATCGTTATTGCTTTGTATTACATATCGAATGTCTAGTCATTGTGTATGTATTGTATATGTATATTCAAATTTTATTTATGTTTCAAATTGACTTTATTTCAAGTGAAACAAATATCAACTATATTTAAATGGATGTTAAGTTGATTTCAGAGTGACTAGCACTATTGAAAAAGTTATAAAAATGTTTGAAGTTGTAGCGTAACCTGAACTTTATTGTGTAGGAATTAAAGTTATTTTTTCATAAACTCATATTTGTTTACATTTTAGGAGAATATGTCCCGATTCAAATTTAGATACATGCACTGGTCATGAATCAATTTTTTTTTATTGTTCCTCTGTATTGTTTATCTTACATCGTCACACGCTCTGTTTCAGCATGATAAAACTCAGGCAAGTACAGACACGTACTGACAAGTAAGATATAAGTCTATACACTTGGCAACTAGTTTATCATTATCATATTCATGATAGACGAATGATACATGTTTCATGAAAAAAATCAATATTCAAGTAGATTATGACTAATATAGTACTTATCTAAAGTGTGTTACATTCTTTAGTGATGAGGAATTTGGAACAGTCTTCATTCATTTTATTTTAATTACAACTTGAATGAATAGTCGGCGACCCCCCTTATCAGGAGTCAGAGTGGCGAGTGCTGGGCTCATTCCGAGTTTATAAAGTTGTGCAACTGTAACGCGTATGTATGTATGTGTATTGATAATAAATTTAATAATAATTGAATATTTCATTGAACATTTTTTTCATTGATGTTCTGATGGATTCCAGACTTGGATAATTCCAGTAGTACTGTGATATAAATGTTGTATGGGAAGTGGGAATTAAACGACGCACTTGTTAAAAGATAAAAATCATGGCTATCTGTTTAGTTTGTAACAATTACTTGCTCAATAGGAACTTCCGTTGTTTATCACTGAGTACGTGATTTAGGAAGTACCTAATAATCATGAATTTTGGCGTTTGTTTTCGGTATTTCCGAGTTGTTATTTTTGTAATCGAGAGAAGAAAAAAGTGAACCATTACATCCTGTTTTCGAACATCCTGTTTGTCAACTTGTTTCCTAAATTCTACACATTTTGATAATATGAAATTAAGACTGGAAACAGTGTTTTACTTCTATCTACACAAGTATCTCACGAAATCAGTTCCTAAGTTCCTATCTCGTAATCTTTTAATCTGAATGTGCTATTAAAGCGGATTTACTGATACAACTTTGTAACGTTAGTAGCACGTGGTTTACTTTTTTAGCGAGTTAAACAATTAGATAAAGTTTAGCGTGTAAACTCACAGTTTATAATTTATCTGTTGGATGAATCTGGGCTTAAACACTGAACAGATTAGTGCTACTTCCAAACACATATTAAAAGTAGTTATGGTTAGGGTTGCTAAATTCAGATTCCAGAATTGGCAGACTAGGATTTTGAGCTAAAAATTCTACTGTCTTACTAATTTCCTACTAATATTATAAACGCGAAATTTTGTGAGGATGGATAGCTGTTTGTTACTCTTTCACGCAAAAGCGACTGAACGGATGTTTGGCACACTGATAATTTTTAAGCAGGAATAACACAGGATGTATATACATCATACTTTTCATCCCGATATTCCCACGGGATCAACACTTATGCTGGTGAGACTGAAACCGCTTTTGGTATTTTTTTTATTTCAGGTAATCAAAGTACTGGCCCAAATTATCTACACAATTTTGCCATTTTGATGGCAGTTTGTTTATCCCTTTACTGTAGAACTCTGCCGGACGGGAGGCCATGAAGTCAGCGAAAGCGTTTTGTACTGCCTCTCGAGTGTTGAATTTTATCCCACTTAAAAAATTCTCTAAATTTTGAAAAAAGTAGAAATCTGTTGGGGCAAGGTCCGGTGAGTACGGCGGGTGACGGAGAGCTTTCAGCTGTAACTCTTGTAGCTTTGCGATGGTCTGTCGTGAAGTGTGAGCTCGCGCGTTGTCGTGGAAAAGCAATGGGGAAGAGCGATTGACTAGTCTTGGTTGTTGAATTGCGAGCTTCTTCATCATTGTTTACAATTCTTGGCAATAGACATCTGCCGTCACTGTTGTGCCATTCGGTAAGAAGCTGTGATGTACAAGTCCGGCACTGGTCCACCAGACAGTCACCATCATCTTCCTATGAGTAATCTTTTTTTTAGCGCACTGATTAGGTGCTGTACCCGGGCCCACCCCCTGAGACGAACGCTTACGGTTGTCGTACAGGATCCACTTTTCATCGCAGGTAACAATTCGATTAAGAATCCCCTCGTTTCTACGCCGATTCAGTAGTGCTATGCATGCTTCGACGCGTAAATCTCGCTGTTGGTCGCTTAGTTCGTGTGGCACCCACTTATCTAGCTTTTTTATCTTTCCGATTTGACGCAAGTACTTCAATGTTGTTTTGACACTAACTCCAAGGCCCGCAGCAAGCTCAGCCGTTGATTGAGTTGGATCCGTTTCCACTATCGCCTTTAATTCGTCGTTGTCGACAAGGGTTACCGGCCGACCGCGAGGCTCATTCTTCAATTCAAAATTTCCAGATTAAATACGATTGAACCAATAATTCACCCTGTTCATGCAAGCAGTGTTAGGCCCGTACACGTCGTTAATGTTTCGTGTTGTTTGCGCAGCGGTATTTCCACGTAGGAACTCATATTCGAAAATTGTACGTTTTCGATTGTATTTTCAGTTTAACAATGGCGCCAAAAACTACCACAATGTCACAAAAACAAAAAACTATCTAAAAACAAATGACTGAATTTGAAATTAAATTGACACGTCTTTCGAATAAAATTTATTTGAAAATGCTGGTTATAGAATCTCATAGGATATCTCATAGGTAAAGACCTATTACTTTATGTGAGAAGTAGGTATTATTATATTTTGACGAAGAAATAAACATGTTTGTAGACAGATTTGTTAATGTTATTAATGTACATTATAATACGAAGAATCCAACAACTCGCTGTTCATAAAAATGATCAAATTAAAAAATATGATCTCTTTGCAATTATTCTGGTCTTGTAGACCAGAATAATTGTCATTGATGTTCCACTTTTACTGGTTCCTTCAAAATCTATTTACAACATAACCAGCTTAGTTTCGTCAGCTGACTTCTGGGGGAAGCCCATGAGATTGCAGCTCTGTGCGTACGCGCAGTGGACCGCGACTGTTGTTGCCAGCCCTGGTTTCGGGTAGCCGGCGACAATCAGGCTGCGTGGGCCTATCGTGCGGGCGAGGTCGCTCCGCTCACCCCGCTATCGACAAACGCCTCATTAGCTCTATTAATAATTCAACTCGTATCTCAGCCCTATTGTTCTGCCAGATTATTTTCCATTCGTTAACTATGCGCGCCTATATGAGTTAATTATCTCTGCGATGTGACATTTTGTTGCTCTTGAAGATTGGCTCTTTGTAAACTCCAGTGTTGTTCTTTATAAGGCAATGTGCGGTTCATGGCCATTTCTTCGTTAAACGTTTAACGTTTAAGTAATATTTTGCATTTTATGGGACCTTGTGGCTTTTCTTGCCATATGTAATGTAAATTTTTGCGTGGTTCTTTTAGAACACTATCTTCTTTTACTTGAATATAATCGGGTATGAGATGACATGTATAAGTTAATATAAAACATGTAGAAAATGTAATTTCACCAAGATGGCTTAGGTACGAAAGAAACAAATAAGTAGGTCACATGATCTGATTAGCAACTGTAGGTATATCAGACGTGACGATGTAGATGTCAGGTGATAGGCTAGGTAGGCGTGACCAGGTGAGAGGGCGTGGCATTAAAGCAACCCTCCCCATAACCGCCACTCCCACTACTGTTTAAAATTGAAAGGACCCTTGGAACAATCAAAATTTTTGACCAAAACCTTTTAACGTTTTTATCGTGTTGTCGATTTTACCTGAGAAACTGCGTAGCTCTTGCCAAATAGTTCATTTTGATATTAATTTGCTGCGTGATTATGCGAAAATGCAATGCTAATTAAAATAATAAAATATCCATGTAGGTATAAATAATTTATTACAACGATTACAGCTAATATAATTTAATAGCTACTTCTACATATGCGATTGAAATTAGTAGCAATAAATGTAATTAATTTAATGATAATACTCAAAATAAAGCGTATGGATAGCACAGATAAAACTGCTTTATCTCATTACCGACAAAGTTGTTATTATTACGTCAACTAAATATGCAGATTATTATAGTTTCCGTATAGTTCTACTAAATTCTGGATTTAACGTTAACAGTGACAAATTACCGATTTGTCATTAAACTTTTGTGTTTAAAACGAAAATTAACTTTTTTAGCTATAAAAATAATGTATACCTTGACCTTTGGTTCATGGATTTTAATTAGGTATGTTCATTGCTTGTCGTCTACCAAAGTACCTACCTACCTAATTTTAATAACATAGCTAAAACAAAATATTTTTTTAGACAACACTGTTAAATCACATCCGCGTAAAACCGGAGGATCTCTTTGTTTACCTTATTATTTAAATTACTAACGAAGACGTCATTTGTTTAAAGATAAAAATATCTCTAATTCGAGCGGTTCGTTAATTTTTCCCATAGCTGAGGCGAAGTATGGTGAAAACCCGACATAAATCAATTCCAACTTGACACTAATAAAATTGTTATCTTTTTCTACGTACTCATCGTCACCTAATCTCACAATCCTAATAGCCATAATGGATTCCTAAATTCTTAAATTTTATTGTTTCACAGTACAAACAATAGTGACACATTGCAAATGTCGGAATTTCTGCCATTTGCACTAAGCAGGTTTTATGTAAACCTCAACAATGCGAGGAACTACTTAAGAGCTGTTGTACATCCTGGTATAATGTATGAGCCACCTACCTACCTCTTTTTATCCTATTATCATAAAAAACCGCTCAAACATCGCCTGAAAAGCTACTGGGCATCCTACCATTATCATAAATAACATAAGAAAACATAAAAACTATAATCCGATAGGAAAATACAAAGTATAAGTTACCGTCGAATAATGCGAAGGTATGAAAAACAAAACATGCAGTTTACGAGGTATTTGGATTTTATGCAAGTATGGAGGATAACCCGTTTGTGTTTCTACGTAACCTATGCGGGAATCTATCTACTTGTATTACTAGCCATGGAACGGCTAATGTATAGATTTGGCAACTCACAGGCCTCACAGGTAACTGCACTGGCTCATAATCACCATAATATGGAAAATGAAACGGTAAACGTGTCTTATTTATTGTTTTCACAACACTAAAAGCATATTAAGCCGAAGACTCGACAAACACAATGACGTCACAACTCACAAGCTGTACGCAAATGAACTCACTGAATAGAGCGGATTCAATTGTGTCCGTCCCCAAAGCATCTGCTGCTTAATTGTCATTGTATCGGATTAATGTCGGCGGGATGATGACCTGCCAGTGATGCGGTCTCGAGCCCCGCGGTCCCCGCACTCGCACCAGCCACTGTTTGTAGAGGCCACTTAATGGACATGTTGTGTTTGGGCTGTTAACTCAATTAGCTGCCAGACGCTGCCTCGTCAATCAACGGTACTCATTGTTTTTACGCCACAAGGAAATCTTTAACATCCAACGCTGGAACTACGATTTCTATTTCTTAATTACAACCTTCGTAGACTTTGTTCATTCAGCTTGGTCAAACACTATGTAAAATTAAAACAATGATATGCACAGCTTCTCAGGAAATACCCATTCGCACATAGGTACGAACCGACTTTATCTTGGATCTACAAACAAGAGGTAATTACGGATTCACCTCCAATATTTGCTGAAGATAAATCGCAGCACAGTGGCATAATGATAATCGCAGTAATAATGATATAAATAACTTGCTTCTTGCACTTGCATAAGTGCTACGAAAGAAACGGTTACAATTTGCTTTAAATTAGGTTTCATGGGCACTGACGCAGAGATTACTGCTTATTCTACGAGGATTTTAAGAATTTAAAAATAATGTCTATTGAAGATAAGCCAGATTAGTGGGCTTACAATAGCAAACATGGTATTTATACTGTTGTCGGTTCTCTAGAAATACACACACCAAGTAGTTATGTGAGACTGTTGTCTCTAAATTGTGTAATCGGTTCGCATAATCGGTTGTTACCCCTTTGCAGGGACCTGAATATGTGTAGAAAAGGCATGTGGATAAATAATTGATTGGCTGAAACTGTAACCTAAAATGAATTCCGGGAAAGCGTACCTAAAGGCACATACATCAGCTGAAAATACCTGTAACAAGCTCACCATCTCATCTCCACCAATCCGCACTGGGCCCGCGTGGTGGATTACGGCCCGGTCCCTCTCACAGAGAGGAGGCTAGTGTCCCAGCAGTGGGAACATTATAGACTGATTATGCTAAGCTTACCATAGTTCAGCTGGTTGTGAAGACGAAGCTTTGCAGTGGGTGTGTGTTTATCAAACAATAAATTTCGCTGAGAAGTGCACCCTGGAGGTGTCGCCCTGCGATCATCGAACCTGCTAAGAAAAAACCTGATCTTGTTTCTCTCCGCTTGTACAGTTAGCTGCGGAGCATTAAGTAATCGGAGCCGAGAGCGACGAGATAATGTTGCGCACGCGTGAAATATATCCGAGCGTTTTTATTGCGACCGCGTTCCGCTCCCGGACTGGTATGCGCGTGTCTCTGCGCCGAAGAAATTCTGTCGACGAGTGGTTTGCCTCACGGCGACCTTGTCGCGCGCACGCAGCCTCCCCCCTCCGCCCTCCCCCCCGGTGTGCCCGCAGCGCCTGCGCCGGCCTGCCGGGCGCTCCTCCGTTGCTGCCTCCGTGAAAGTAGGTGACGGCGCGACGCCCGCTGCGGTGGCACCCGTCTTCACACTCGCTTGCCACTTGCGGGCCCTACGCCCGATTTTAAAAGCGGCTTTCTAAATGTTCTCGTATGCTTGTACCTGTATGTGACTGCGCTTAAGTATATGGTCCGTCTGCAGCTGTCATAGAAGGCAGTTGATAAAGTTACATGGCTACGTCGTCTTTCACATAAATGTGTTGGCAAACTATTCGAGTCTCTAGGCTGAACGCTTTTGCACATTGCAAAAAACATCTAGATTAATGTCATACCTGAACATTCTTGAGGAAAAATATTTTACTATAGACAGATAATTTTGCTAAATTACTAAAATTACCTCGTCTAGTTAAAATGCTGTGAGGGTTGTGTGTGTTTACCTAGTCATTAGGTAGGTGATTGAGGCTTGATTGCTCCTATTGAATACCTAATCAAACATCATCAGTGCTACGTTATCGAGATCAAGTCTTGTTAATGTCACAGTCGCAGTTTTTACCTTACAGGGGCACAATGTCGTGGAAAAATAACGTTTTAATTAGTTATATTTTATTCGTTAAAACATGCCTCATGAATTACACATGCAATTAACGGTAAACCCTGTGATTGTAGGCGACTTAGGCATTCGTGTAGTGATGTCCAATTAAAATAATAATTTATTAATGTGATTTCTTTGTATAAACAGTAAATAATTAATACACTGGCCGCTATAATGATGGAGGTGCAAGCCTCTTTCGGATCATTTTGATATCCAGAACTGATAACAATTTGTCCAACCACACAATGGATAAAGTTATTTACTGAATCAACAGTCTGAAGACGGTTGAATAAATATTGTATTTTATTATAAATCAGTTATACGAATCGTGTGGGACTTTCTTTTTGCAACAGTTTATCAGTAAGCGGCTTGCACAACTTATTCGAAGAAGCATTCCACTGTGAATAATGTCCACGCAGAACTCAACGAATTCAATCAAATGCTTAGCACGGGCTTCCAGGATTACTCGCGCTTGCCCACTCGGCAGCTCTTCGGGGAACCTGTTGCCTCTCAGCTTTTCAGTCAGTTGCCTTCACATGTCTTGTGCGATTGGTCGACCGTCACTGTGAGGATCTCCTACTCATCTCTACGTGCCATGTCTACAGATTTGAAAGTTAGTACCTCTATCATAACATATAATATCAATATACTTGTGCCCAGTACACGTTTTCTACAACAATCCCAAGACTCCACTCGGGAGGCATAAACCATTTATCGTATGCACCATCTATGATTAATGTAAGTTAAATTGTAAGCAGTCATTAAGTAACAAAGAATACGATAACATTATATGCGTGGTATGCTAATAATGTGTTTGTTATTCTTATATCAACTTAAACTTTTTATCGCTTCTATTGTCCGATCGGTATTTTCTCGATTAACAACGGGATGATTGACATGTTGGACAAAAAATAAAACAATACTAGTAGCGCATGCGGTCGCTACTGGCTTTTATCGACATTCTCGGAGACTTCGAGCTCTTCATTGATGTTTTGTTCTCTGATCTCCTCGACTCTTCTCGGAAATTACTGATTAATATTATCACTGCTTATTCTAGTTTCTAAGAAAACTGACTTCACTTGAATTTCAATTGTATAAAATACTTTTGCACCTATAAGTTTTTCTTCGATGCAAGTTTTTCTGCCGTCCGCGCCGGATGTAGCGTTATGACGGGTAATGAAACTTTTATAATTAGCTGAAGTATAAAATATCAAGCTCCTATAATTATAATTTAAATCAGATGGATTCCAACGGTGCGTTTTCTTTATCATTTTAACAAGGATTCGTTAACTCATTCCGTGTTAATAAAGTGAAGTATGTTTTATTTACATTCTACAAAAAGTGTACTGTGTTAAGCGATTCAATTACGTTTTTATGAGTTTTTTTATGGAGCGTGCCTAAAACGCATTACTGAGGAGGATCTGAAACCGGAACTAGCGTAATTGACAATATAGTTGAGATGAGGTTCTGTCGGTCGGGCCGACGGCGGTGACCACTCGATCGCCGTGTAAACGCACTTAATATGAACCACTTTTTGCTTCACTCTGTTATTATTAATGAATAAATGCTATATGTCCGAGTACTCGAGGTCAACGTACTTGCGGAATGTTGTAAAAAAATGCGTTAAGGACATCAGCCCGGCATTCTATCAAGTAGAACCGATGGTCCACTATGCGCGGGGTCATTAATTCTGTCATTAGCTTTGAATTATTAATTAGACCATGGTTCGCGCGTTGCTTGTTATGATATAATTTAATATTATTCGACGTAGTTTGATGATTTGAACAGTTCTAGCTACATTCACGGTATTTTAAAGGTTCATATTGACATGTTAGAAGTAAGTACATGTATAATGTTTATTTCTTATTTCTTGTATCTTATTCTCAACATTTCATTTGAGTTCCTTAAAATGATTAAGTAACAAACTAAACGATAATGTTTTCGCATTATTTACTACCGCAATAAGTAGAAGGAAATCCTTTAATATTTATTAGTCAATCTCAATAAAACATATACTAATAAATATTGGGGGATTTAGTGAAATACTTGTATGATGATGCCGATTACATTTCTTTATTATAACATTATCTTCACGTGTGGCGTACGTAAATAACTATCACGAACACAAACAATGAGTTGTGACGTTGTGACGAAGAAAAATAAATAAACATTCAATCAAATTGTAGAATATAAGGAAAATTATGACTTCATCGTCTCTTCTTTTCAATTTAACTATGTATCAGAATCTGACACACGTAATCTGGTGATTGACAGTAATGTATTAATAAAAGTTATTTACGTTTGGAATGGAAAAACTTGTCTGAAAGTCGAAAAGGATAAACTAAAAAAATAAATAACTTCATCGAGTTCGTTGTATGTGGAGTTGTGGACTGTGTCGGTTTATTTTTGCATAATTTTTAAAAGTAGGTAGTGTTTTAAAACCAAAATAGAATAACTTTTAATAATAGTTTTGATACAGAATCTGCGCTAAGTTATTTTACCCTTAACTGTGTATTATCTACTTATTAAAAACAGTAAAGGTTATTGGATGCACCAATGGAAAGCAGGATAGATAGATAGATCTCTTCCTGGCAGCTTATTTCCTAACTAAAACACACAAAATTGGTTTTAAATAGTAGATGTATTTGTTTTTATCTATAAAAACAAATGGAAACAAGAGTATTTTAGGGTAACCGAATATGATATATCGCAAAGTAATGATTATATATAAAGGCTGATTTTTTAAAGACCAGCCAAATTTAAGGATGTGGTACAGACCATCAAACTGAACAACTTTCTCCATGGGACAAATAGCGTAATCGCGAAACTTTTATCAACTGTCCCATAGAAAACTTCAATACCTACTCGACCTAAATGTATGGGACGGCTGAATTTTTATTCGCGATTACGATGTTGGTCCCATGGAGAAAGTTGTTCAGTTTGATGGTCTGTACCACATCCTTAAATTTGGCTGGTCTTTAAAAAATCAGCCTGTATATAGATACTGAATTATGTCAAACACAGATAAAACCTTAGTTTTATGAGGTAATTATTAGGAAAAAAAAAGGAGACTACGGTGCGTCTACAAGTGCTACGCCACCCGTCGTCGTAGCGGCGACGTAACTCATAATTTTTAACAGATTCACCATTACTAGCACTTTACACGAAATTGTGACATGTTGTGTTATTTTTTGAATATATATTTATATATCTGTATTTTAAATTAGGTATACATATTTTGAATGTACTTATAGGAATTCTAAGCTGCACTGAGGTATTCAAAAAGCTATACTTCAGTCAATATTAAGGTTATTTTCTTTTGCTTCAGGTGTCTCGCGTGTGTGGCGTGGCGCGCGAGTGTGATGCGCGGCGGGCGGAGCGCTGGTCGCCGGCGCCGCGAGTAGCCGCGACCATGCGGGGCCGAGCCGCACTCGCCGCCGCCCTGATCGTCTGCTCGCTACTTAGCACGACACACGCGTCCTCCGCTGTCATCAGTAAGTACTAAATCTTTAAGGAGGCTTTTTATTCTTGCTAGAAACGAGCGAGTAGCCGCGGCCATGCAAGGCCAAGCCACAATGACAGCTGCAACTCTAATAGTCTACAGATCATGAGACCTAGCTGACAGACTTTTTCTCCCTCTGTTTTACTTTTCAAAGGCTGGTATGAGCTTTAATCTTGTGCATAGATAAGAATTATAATATGTGGATGGACTTGCCAGAATAGAATAACTTTTATGGTGCACAAACGGACTAAGCAGGGGGCCTACTCCGAAGTGCAAATTGCGAATGTTCGGGTCAGACCGACACATGGCCGAACCGAATATTATTGAAAAATGCGAAAAAAGTTCGGATCGGCTCAGTTGGGTCGGTACCATAGTCAAAATTCGAAGGAGAGTAGGAGTGTACGATCGGAACCAACCGAACCAAATAGTAACTTCGTAGCAGAACGCGGCCGAACATTCGGCCGATACTACTTCGGAGTAGACCCCCCTGAACTTCTATCTATCGCTTATTTGCAACACAATGTTTACAACGATCAAAGAAAGCGATGTTTGCAACAATATAGCTTAACAATAAGGTTCGACAGGTCGGTTGCACAAGGCACGACAATTGGTCCGTTGCAAAACCGCGTACGGACCGTTCCCACATAGATCACACATTCGTTCGCCTCTCGATCATGACGTGCATAGTGAGCGCAAGCGCACCTTGTTTATAGCTCTAGAACCTAGGATTGTTCGACAGCGAATAAAGTGTTATATTTCAAAGTGAACTGAGACACGAACACGATGTTGTGGGTATAGAAATCATTTGTATAAGTACCTATAAGTAGTAATTTTGGGCAGGTACTGTCATCGTGAGAAGAGTGCCCCCATTGTTAAAATGTTTGTCATTTTCCTTCCTCTCCATCATTTGTTGCTAGTGAGTCAATATTTACCTATACCTACCTACTTCTTAGCTTATTTATTTATTTACATAATTTTTTTTTTTACAGCAGGAAATGCATAGCAAAAATACAATTAACACTACAATACATACAATGGGCGGCTTCATCAATTTCTGCGATCTCTTCCTGGCAGCTTATTTCCTAACTAAAACACACAAAATTGGTTTTATTTGTGTATTATTTGTTTTTATCTACGATAAAAACACACGGAAATAAGAGTATTTTAGGGTAACCGAATATGATATATCGCAAAGTAATGATTTACCGACAAAAAAATAAATTGAGCAAAATGAAAGGAGTCGTAGCGAAATAGAAAAATAATGATATAGAGACGTTAGAAGATTGCGGGTTATTTATCATGAATAGTTTATTATTTGCGTTAAATGGGCCTCCACAACTTCATTAGGTTGTATTCAGAAGCCATTGAGATCAAATTGATAATCATAGTCCCTTTCAGGGGCTTACATGAATAGGTGCTTAAGATAATATTATCCCTAGGCTTAGAATTACTATCGTTGGTCACTGCAGGAGCAACTTTCTAAAAATTATTCTCATCTAGCCGCCATTACGTATTGAAATCGCCGTTAAGTGCATATCTTGTAATCGCTTCATGGGTATTTCGCGAATGCCTTAAGTGCCTGAAACGCTGCAATTAAATCGCGTGTAAAGTGTTTAAACTACCGTATATTTTCGATATTTGCATAATTTCTTGTCACTTTACCGGAATAATAATATCATTTAGCGGTAATGAAATATTACTTTCGTACTTTAAGCTCGTATAAAACATTAATTTCAAGAATTATGAGCGCAACCAAAATATATCAAGTTTGTAATGGTGCCGTGGTTGGGAATAAATTAACAAATATTATCACACTTAACGAATTTTATGGGCTCGGCAATTTTATCGTATTTTAATATAAAATACATTGTAATTATTATCACGTCCTTAAAGGTAATGGCATGTTTGTTTTAGGTGTTTTGGGATGTTTAGTAACTCGAATGATCAGGTTACAATTTACAAAGTATTATCAGGCGAAACCTTGAATTGTTAACACGTGTTTTAATTAAATGTATCACATACGGAGAACTCGTGTAACCGAACGTAATGAAAAACAACAAATCAAATGAAAAGCAATAAAACGCGTAAATAAATAATCAAAAGAAAGTTTCGTAGACCCTCTACGAGGTTACGAAAAAGGCCTACGAAAGTACTACGCATCCAAAAATATTAGCAAACTCGATCAAAACCACTTGATATTTTATTACTTGAATCATTAATATTATTAGTGAAAAGGATTTATCGTTTGACCTTGAATAAAATGGAGTGTCGATTCTTAATTAGGCCGAGGATGATCCGAGTACGTATTACGTGTCATCTCTATAACCCCCCTCAACGATACGAATCAATCGAGTTATTATCCCGACAGAACAAGTTCATCCAGCAGAGGACAAGTTCAGTGTCGAGCTGTGACATTGCATAACGACATTGATTCACGATTAAGGCGGTTATCTATACGTTGTTATCAACACTCATCTAATACGAGCGTTAAGGACAGTCGTGACGGGAATGTAGGTTAAGCCGATCCAAGGGCTCATATTTGTATTATGATGCGTCACAAGCATTTCATACTTCTTTCACAACTTTTTATTTCCGTCGGCAATATTTGTATACTGTTTCATTTAGTTAGATATCTATAGGTCCAGTTTAGAACCGTCTTCTGTGACTATTCCCTGTTATTGACACCAGTCACGCGAAGCTACTATTTTGACACGAATTAAATTGTGAATAATTATCTTTAACAGAGTTTTAGTATAATTCTTCAACAATATGAATTACCTATCTAATTCATTAATTATTATTATTATTATTAATTTACAATTCAGCGAATTATTTATAAAACCGTTTACCTTGAAAATAGCTCGTTGCTATGAGATATTATGAAATGTAAATATACTGCGTGTTCACAAAAATCTATAAGGCGAAGTCGTCTGTCGTCCATATACAATTGAATTGAATGAGTGATTCATTGTTTCTAAATGAAGTTGGTATTTAATTGAAGCAATATGCTCGCGGATTAAAGGAATTTATTCTGTCTGTGAAAACAGTGCATTAAAATATTAGGCACGAGCAAACATTTGGAGAGGAATTCTCATTCGTAGACGAGCACATATTAATTACCTACAAAAATATTGACGCGGCCGCAGGACAGTCCGACCGGTGCCGGTGGCGCCCGATGGCTACGTAATAAGAATGCGGATCCGTGGATCTAAATCAAGGTAACGTGTGATCAGGCGGCCGCGACATCCACACTGAGGCGCAATGTCGATGTCATCTGTACGAAACTCGACGCGCCGAATTTCTACCACGATCTCATCAACAGAGGACTCATTTAGGGACTTTGTTAGTTTAAAATACAATTTGGCAGAATCTAGGCTGTTTAACGACATGTTTTTACAGATAAATGTATTTGTGATAACCTCATTGGGAATATTTTTATGATATAACTTTGTTTCTATTTCATTCGGTTAAACTCGTTTATACCTATTATGTGATACAACGACTTGTTTAGGTTCTTTATATGTTATGTTGCTATGCGGGGACATTCGGTGCACTATAATATATGCAAGAATGATGGTTGTATCTTATATTTTTTATAGAACCGTTGTGCAGGTTCCGATTCCGTAGACAGTATTTTTAAACCGATGTTTCTATAATAGCTCTCCAATTACACTGGAATTTAGCATCTCGAAGGACGACAACATTTGATTAAGCTGCTCTATCGATATATCTTACTTTTGCCATTAATATTATATACAATTATAATCAATTTGGCTGACGTAAGCATAATGATAGTGAATGTAATTATCCTTACTAACTTGATTACTTATCTTACAGACAATGAACTTTCTCTGTTCTGATTTGTGTAATATTACTATTGAAGAAATATTTACCACTAAATAACCTTTTTCTTCCTTGGGAACTTCTGATATCGGTTAGTGGAATTCTTAAAAGCTCAAAACATGAACTCGATCAGTTTATACTTTATTAAGTAAATCAATTCATTTGTATACAGTAGTGCAGTGCTCGGTGCATTGCTATATAGGACAGTCGTTTCCCACGCATGTTGCTCAAACCGCAGCCTCCTCCGCAGTTCGTGGTCATTCGTACGACACTCGGCAGGTATCGTGCGTGCATCGGAATCGCAAGCTTGTATAGCTTCTCAGACTTCTCATTATATTTCATGCCTGTCAGCAACGCTACTAGGAGATACGACATGTTCTGCAACTGTTTCATAATAATATTCGTTGTCCAGATTTTCTGCTTCGTGTGATCCAGGATGTATGATTTCAACTTCACTAATACCTGTTTTACCACGTGCGATTTCAAATTCAGCAGTTAAATCTTTGTATTCTGTTTTAAATTTTGAATTCACAATTTCATTGATTTCTAACCCCGCCATGTCGCAACTGAATTTAATATTATGCATTCGATACTAAATTACTTCACTTTTGGCCTTTACACCAACAACTGGATACTAACTCAGGTTCAATTACCGGTGCTAAATAAACAATTAACGCTGTGTTGTAATTGCAGAGGGCCAGCGTGCGCCGTGCTCCAACGAAGGCGAGCCTGTTAAGCTGCAAGACGCCAGATTGGAGCAGGACTGGAGTAGCTGCTTCCGCTGTATCTGCAAGGTAAGAATTTGGAACATCCTTCAAACCATCTATAATAAGTGAGCCATCTCGGTTGCACCAATATAAGACGCACTCTTTACTCGAATGAACCACTCACTCGAGTGAAGGTTCATTTTTGTATCATTCCACGTTGACCTGACACCAAGAAAATGATATAAGAATGAACGTTCATCTGCTACTTTAATTTCATTTTTCGATCATTCGGTAGGCGAGTGAAAGATGAACACAACATCGTTGTATCGGAAATGAACAAAAAGTTAAATGTCTGATATGGGCTTAGATTAAATTACATCTTGGAATTTATACTAGGAGTAGGAACCTACAAATTCAAAGTCAAATACTTAAAGCAAACCAATGATCATCATGAATAACCGTTACTGTATCTATCTTGAGTTAGTTTCCATGTAGTCTACTGGGAAAATATAACCTCAAGGAGTTATAGCGCACCTTTGGACCTACAAAGATCGTAATAGGTTAGCAACCTTTCTAAACAACATTTTTATAAGACACAGCTAGCCGGGTATACGTGTCAACACGTGGTCGTCGTGAGCCATCGTGATTGCTTCTTCAACCATGTGGGATAAAAACGTACACTCGGCCTCAAAAGGATGTAAACATTGTCAATAATTCATTTGATTGGCTATAATCTGTGTTCCTATATCGATGTGTGGCGACAATTGAGTACCCAATGTGAAATATGTTTTGTGACTACACCTTCTCCTGCTCTTATCCGAATTTATTTGGGGAGGGTGCAGCATGTATTATTTCTTCCATTCTTCTTTCACACAGTCCATCCATCGTATCTTGACCTTCGTATAGCAATCCACATTCATACTCAAAAATTTCGCGATGACATTTTCCTCATTCGCGTAACACCACACATCCCTCTTAGCATTGTCGTCTGAGCTCCATGCGATTGCCTTTCGTTCACTGTTTTATGGCTACACACTGATACAATATTTTGCAATAATGATTGTGGACAATCAAATGAATTCCTGTCAATGTGAACATCTTTTTGAGTTTGACTGTACCTACTATGGCCACTTACGAGTAGGTACTTACCCACTTTTTTGTACATATTCTCATCACGTTATCAAAGGGTCCGAAAAACCAGCGACCATTACGAATACGAAGGTTAACCTATTTGCAATTTGCCACCTAAGATTTATTTAAATTCCAACGTGATTGGAGCCGTGTTTAGCTTACAAATACGATGATATTAATCGTTATGCACACGTGCTAGACAATCTAATGGAGCGTCGGGAGGCGTAGTAACTACTATATTTATTTAAATATAAAATATAAAGTACCCTACAACCAGGATTACCGCCATTATTGTAAATGTTACTTGTCACAGTTCTACTTCCAACTAATCGATTATGGATTTGTTTAAAGTCTTGTTATTGTGTACAGACTGTCCTATTTAAATGCACGGATTATTATTAGCCTAAGCAAGTTAGCTTATGCATAAGCAATTAGGCTTGATCTTATAAATAGAAAGATTACTAATCAAATCTGGGTAGATTAATCAGTAATCTTGATAAATCAGTAGGTATGAGCCATTTGACATAACGAGTATGTTCTGTTGTAGGTATAACCAATTACTCATTACGTAGTACTATTTATAAGTAATTCTGCGGTTAAAGTGAACTTGGGTTCAAATAAGTTATTCTAAGTTTAGAATAATTTACGTCAATTTTACATTCATATATTCCTATTTCAACAGACTAATCATCTCAGAGTTGGATGGTAATTGGAATCGGTATCATTTGACATTTAAAACGTTGAGAAAAAGTTAGATGAAACTGATTACCATTGAATTTACATGATTATGTGGTTGACTAGTAGATAAAGTAAGTTGAACCTAGAAAGGTATTCAAAATACGAGTATGCCCATTTTGTATGGTCATTTTTGGTTATGGATCGGAGGATTGGTAGTAATTTGTTCTATTAAAAATAACCTAATTAAATTATGTGACAGATAAAATTAATGAAGATTACCAATTAACATTAGCAACTTGTGACTTCATTTTTAAAACAAGGCTTAGAATATCATTAACAACATTACAATAATGTAGCCTTCACATATATTGCGAAAGCCATGTCACAAATCACTTAAGAAATCATCGACAAACATAGAAGCGCCTGGTAACAGCACTATCATCTAACAAGTTACGCACTTATCGATAAATGTATAAATAAATGTGAGGTGTGAAATACAGCACACAAGTATCGTAATTGTCTCTTGGGGTTTACTTATGGAACGTTTGTATGCCTATGCGGTGGCCACTGTCACCAAATCAATTTATCACGGACCAAGAACAGAATAATAATTCAAAGCCGCGCGTGCGACTAACTCACACCTAGACAATGACTAGTAATTTGATTAGCGTTTTTGTTGGAATTTCTGAATGTTTAGTGATGGGATGCACTTTTTTTGTTAGAAAAGTTTCAGGGGAAACTGTGAGCTGACTGAACTTTTGAGCTTGAAAGTGATTAGGAGTTTTGAGATGGAACGGGAGTGGTTAATATACCATAGCGGCGAGGCCAGTGTACATACATAGATTGGGTTCAAATAGGTTTAAAAATTTCGTACTTCTTAGCTATTCCTGTTTAACTTTTCTGGTCCTTGAAGACCATAAGATTAGCTATAAGATTTTATATTTCTATGTTGAAGACACTTCTCTATTTCTACGTTTAGCTTGGAGTATGCGACGTCATGTGGTTTTCAATTTTAAAAAGTCAATTTGGGCATTCGACGTAGCCTAGGCAAACTGCCTCCAATGTAATGATAATGCCATTAACAAATATAATATAATGTCAAATTAGGAGTTCTGTCCAATTCTGTCACTTAGACAAGTTAGGCTACTGCCTAATATGACATGTTTTGTGTAGAGCTGGAATAAAGTAATTCTGTGTATCTAGAGTTGCGCTAATTGTTACTGCAACTCTGTGACGTTTCACATGCCATCGAAGGACATGGGAAATAACCTGTTATGTCAACGTCATGTCACACTTATTTAGTTAGTGAACTTGTAAATGCCGCACATGTCAGGTACAATTTTGAACAGTTTGCGAGGCTCTCTATAAGGTTGTGTCCATATCCATTTTGGTCCTTATAGTAGAATTCCCACGACACAATTGGTAATAAATTTAAACTAGACGTGTAGGTTGTTGTTGAATTAAATTGATTTATATGAGGACATGTAAGTAATTTGGTGCTAATTGCGTGTAACGTGTGATGTGCTGGCGTGGCTGGGCGCGGCGCGCGTGCGGCGCTGCTCCCGACGCGCGCCGCCTGTCTGAGCGCTGCAAAAACTGACAATGCGGAACCTCTTGACAAGCACTGCGAGCACAGGAATCCGACGCAACTGTTCCTAACATTCCATTATTATTTATCCCCGACCGCATTCCTCAACTTAGATTTTTATTTGTAATAGGTAATTACCCACAGAATCCGCCTTCAGCTTAATTAAATGGCTCTCACAACATAAGTTCACAGTGTTTGGTATTTCATAAAAGAATAAAAAGACTTAATAAATACGTGATCGCTGCACAGCTGTTAGCATGGACACGATCACACGACATCAGTATGTATGTAGGAGCTCGGCAGCACGGCGTACGTAGATATATAATGGTATTTCCCAGCCGATCTCACCTCGTCGGATGACTTGCGCGGAATTCGAAAGCCCATCGCGAGATTTATCGCTTATTCTGAATTAAAATATACATTTGCTTACTTAATGGGCATTTTTTGTCACGTGTCACGTAGCGACTACGGGACAAAAATGTGGCGGATGGTATTTTTTATGATTTATCAATGTTTCGGACGTCTGATGGAATGTAGGCAGTGAAGGTTAATTGCTTTTTCTTGTATCGACATTAACAAAGTAAATAATATTCGGTAGAGTTGAGATTTAAGAGGGCACGAGTATAGCGGCGAGCGTCATGTTGACCCGAGGGTGCTATTAGTCTTGCTTTTTTATACAAACCAGTAGCCGGTTGATAGCATCGCGCAGCTCCCGCGCACCGCTTACTTTAATGAGCCATGCCATTTATCGACGCGCGAATTATATGCGCCTGGGACGTACCAATGAACTTCACATCATTACGGTTTAGGAAGTCTGGCCAACGATCCATTTCGCTCACAAGGGCTACGTAACACAAAATGGTCCTACCCTAAAATGTGTGTAAACTTTATCTCTGCATCTACTACGATCGAAAAGTCAATAAATTAGCGACATACCAAACTTGTGATCTAGTTTTATAATTAGCATACGAGATTTAAGATAGGTACCTAAAGAACTTGCAAATCATTGTTAAGCGAATAGTTTCAATGTTTTTCACAAACATGAATGTTAATTTGTTATTTTGAAAGCAAGGTTTTTCAAAAAAGTTGCCTGGCTATAATTGGAATTATGTACAATTTTAAAAGCTTTTAAGCTGCTAACTGGCAATAAAACATTAACTAGATACGGACTTGTTCAATTACTGAGTTAGTCGGCAATCGTAATAGGTTTACCAGGTTGTAGCTGTCAGTGGTCAGCATGTGTCACATAAACTATTCAGCGGCCCAAATATCTCCAAGTTTATCTGCTCTAAAAGTAATCAGTGTAGACTAACGAGTGGTCTAGCTCTGATAGTGATTTAAGTAGCTATTTTTGCGACTCCTCCACTGCACAACACGACTTCATTACTGCACACAAGCGCATTGCTTTAAGACCAGAACGGATCCTAAATTGTTACACACACAGTTAAATACTACTGTACCGTAATAATAGCTCCCGAGTTCCTTCATGACAATATAATTGAATCATGCGCAGTAATTCCTAAGTCTGGCTGGCAACGTGTCCGTGGGACTGTTGCTTGATAATTAAGTAATGTTACACGAGAGGCTATTTTTGTCCTGGCCCTGCAATCTATTAATATCTCATAAATTGTATTTTATAGTTACAAGTAAATTGCTAACTCAAGTACCTGTAATGATCGCACGGCGTTCAACTCGAGCCAGCAGCGGCGGCACCCGAGAATGTATTCAATAACGAGAGATATTTCAAGATTATTGCTCATAATTTCAAAACCCCTGTGTTATCTCGTATCTGATTCATGACTTATTTACTACAATAATAATTAGTAGGAGTTATTTTATGAGTGGCTGAAGGTAAAGACAAGCGATAGAATCGGATATAT
The DNA here is from genome assembly GCA_947507525.1 of Apamea epomidion. Classification (NCBI taxonomy): domain Eukaryota; kingdom Metazoa; phylum Arthropoda; class Insecta; order Lepidoptera; family Noctuidae; genus Apamea; species Apamea epomidion. Next base: position 8,353,100 of record OX382234.1, read on the forward strand.
TTGTGCAGCGTTGCTGAACATCTAAGGGGAAAATTAGGATGGTAACCTGTGGTAGTCCGGTGCATTTAAATGTGAAAGTGGGTGTTGTTGGCGGCAGTGGCGGCGGTGGTGGCGGGCGCGGTCGCTGAGGCGGGCGCGGGCGCAGCTGGCGCGAGGCCTTGCCGCGAGCGCGCGGTATGCGGTCGCACCGGTTCTTCTAGCAACGCGTATTTTTTACACGCCACACATCATCGACATTGTTGTTATGTTTTGCTATGATGCAAAAAAAATCAAGTTTAATTCAGTTGCAGGTATTTACACGGACTTTGAGCCGTTATACCAAGAACCCAGAAGAGCTTTCGTTCCATATCCGCGTCTATTTTAATAATTAATATTTACAGTTAGTTCCTTAGTCAAAACTCCGTGATTAATATGAGCCAAGCTTTTAGTGCATAGTTGTTGCATGAGTCAGATTATATCGTTTTAAATAATTTCTTTTACTACGCCGAAATCGCGAAGTTATTCTACAAACATACTGAGTTTGTAGCAAAGGACCAGTTTTACGTCAGTCATGAAGCCTATTTTATCGTACGGAGCTTCCAAACATCAACAAATCATGTAACAGTAGTTCCTACATCCTAGTAGCTTAATGTTTATTCAATTATCGTTGGAATAGATAACATTGTCCGCATCAAATGAGTATATCAAAGCGGAGACGAGGCGCGTGTCGCGCGCAAAAAATGGTTGTTGTGAAGGCGCCAGCGCGACAGCGGCGCGCGCGCACCCACACGCGGCCTTGTGTGCCGCCCCGCCGCCGCGCCGCCCCGGGATCATTTACTAGACTAGATACAATTACAGCTTATAAGTACCTGCCTTTAAATGTGTATAATTAGCACTCCATTCTAAACTCGATAAATCTACATAAAAATAATTATATCAAGGATTTTGTTCAGATTGTACTGGCTCTTAATTGTCACCTACTTGTGCAGAACGGAGCACTCATAGCTATATAACTTATTTGCTTACGTCTTTTTAAGATATATAAATTCGTCCAGTGTCCTTTGCATTTAAATCGATACCTACTTACTATTTACTCGCCATCAGCGCGCTTTGCAAACCGAGTGGGCTGAAAACTGGATAAGTTTTGTTTTCCTGCTTTGTAAATTAGAAATACCTATCTGTTACGTAAGTCTAGCAAATACTGAAATAGAAACTTGTTTTTATTTATGTTCTGACAATTTTGCGTTACATTAAATTATTTATTTGTGCTACGTGCTACGAAAGCATTTTCAGAAATGTTTGTTAGCAATATCTAATATTAGGGGTTAAAGTAAGAAATTGCCGATTTGTACTGAAAAATTAAAATTAGTTTTTTTTTAAATTTAACATACGTATTTATTTAATCAAAATAATTACCATTATTATCTATATATTGCTGCCATCTAATAAGAAGGTCATTTATGCCTTTTCGATAGAACTCTCGTGATCTAGATTCGACAAACTGTGTGAAAGCATTTTGTACTGCCTCCTGAGATGAAAACTTTTTATCACGTAGAAAATTGTCCAAATCACGAAAAAAATGGTAATCCGTTGGAGCAAGGTCTGGCGAATACGGAGGGTGACGAATGGTTTCTAATTGAAGTTCCTGTCAAATTAAAACGGTTACTCGTGCTGTATGAGGTCTCGCGTTATCATGGAGCAATAATGGTAAAGATCTATTCATGAGTCGGGGCTGTTTCACTGCTAGTTTTGCTATCATTGTTCGGAATTCGGCACAGTAGACATGTGCCGTTATTGCTTGACCAGATCGGAGAAAGCTATAGTGAATAACACCATGCTGAGACCACCCAACAGTTACCATTACCTTTTTATTGGTAAGCTTTGCTTTAGGACACTGTTGCGGCGTTTGACCTGGGGTCAGTCATTGCATTTTTCGCTTACGGTTATCGTAAAGAATCCACTTTTCATCACATGTCACAATTCGATCCAATATTCCTTCATTTCTGTATCGATTCAACAAGGCAACACAAGTTTCAACACGCGTTTCTTTCTGTAGATCAGTCAAATCATGAGGCACCCATTTCTCATATTTTTTTATTTTATTGATTTGACGCAAATGAGTCAATATTGTTGGTAAGGTAAAGTTAAACCATGCCGCTAATTCCTGGGTAGTTTGGCTCGGATCGGCTTCCACCATCTCTTTCAATACATTGTTATTCACCTGTGTGGGCGGTCTTCCACGTGGTTCGTTCTTCAAATCAAAGTTTCCATCACGAAAGCGTTTAAACCAAAATCGCGCGGTGCGTTCATTAGCAGTCCCCTCCCCAAACGCAACATTGATATTGCGAGCTGTTTCTGCCGCGTTAGTTCCGCGTCGGAACTCGTATTAAAAAATAACTCGAATTTTCGAAGTATCCATCTTTCTTGTCTAAGCTGAATAAAAAAAACAACTAAAAATCGATAATTGAATGTTGCAAATTTTTTAAAAGAAGAACTTCATAGGTACCATGTGAAAAAAGTTTCACTCAAAAATCTCAAACCATGAAGGTTCTATGTCAATTCGAAGTCCCTATTACAATAAAACGGCAATTTCATTCTTTAACCCCTATTATTTGTAGGTGTAGTAGCCACTTAACCTAAACTAACCTTAACCTTTATTTATTTTCGGTAATTATTAATGGATGTTCTGTGAATACTCTGAAATAAAGTTATTATATTATTAATAGTACTACAAACCATGATTTCATATTCCCCCATGTCCATTTGAAAATTAACTACTCAATCGTTGTTATCAAATTTTATCGGTTAATTTGTGGTACAATGTCGATAAATTTCGGTGGTACGTCACTTCCCGTATCAGATAGTGGAAGCGTTGAATATCCTCACCGCTTCCTGGAAATTCGCGTAATTTTATAAGTGACAACCTCGAAAAATAATGAATTATATAATTCCGAGAATATACGGAAATATGCCTAATAAATAATAGGGGTTAAAGTATGAAATTGCCGTTTTATTGTAATAGGTACTTCGAATTGACATAGAACCTTCATCGTTTGAGATTTTTGAGTGAAACTTTTTTCACATGGTACCTATAAAGTTCTTCTTTTAAAAAATGTGCAACATTCGATTATCGACTTTCAGTTGTTTTTTTTATTCAGCTTAGACAAGAAAGATGGATACTTCGAAAATTCGAGTTATATTTGAATACGAGTTCCGACGCGGAACTAACGCGGCAGAAACAGCTCGCAATATTAATGTTGCGTTTGAAGAGGGGACTGCTAATGAACGTACCGTGCGATTTTGGTTTAAACGCTTTCGTGATGGAAACTTTGATTTGAAGAACGAGCCACGTGGAAGACCGCCCACACAGGTGAATAACAATGAATTGAAAGAGATGGTGGAAGCCGATCTAAGCCAAACTACCCAGGAATTAGCGGCATGGTTTAACGTTACCTTACCAACAATATTGACTCATTTGCGTCAAATCAATAAAATAAAAAATATGAGAAATGGGTGCCTCATGATTTGACTGATCTGCAGAAAGAAACGCGTGTTGAACCTTGTGTTGCCTTGTTGAATCGATACAGAAATGAAGGAATATTGGATCTAATTGTAACATGTGATGAAAAGTGGATTCTATACGATAACCGTAAGCAAAAAATGCAATGGCTGACCCCAGGTCAAACGCCGCAACAGTGTCCTTAAGCAAAGCTTACCAATAAAAAGGTAATGGTAACTGTTTGGTGGTCTCAGCATGGTGTTATTCACTATAGCTTTCTCCGATCTGGTCAAGCAATAACGGCAGATGTCTACTGTACCGAACTCCGAACAATGGTGGCAAAACTAGCAGTGAAACAGCCCCGACTCATGAATCGATCTTCACCATTATTGCTCCATGATAACGCGAGACCTCATACAGCACGAGAAACCGTTTTAACTCTACAGGAACTGCAATTAGAAACCATTCGTCACCCTCCGTATTCGCTAGACCTTACTCCAACGGACTATCATTTTTTTCGTGATTTGGACAATTTTCTACGTGATAAAAAGTTTTCTTCTCAGGAGGCAGTACAAAATGCTTTCACACAGTTTGTCGAATCTAGATCACGAGAGTTCTATCGCAAAGGCATAAATGACCTTCCTATTACATGGCAGCAATGTATAGATAATAATGGTAATTAATTTGATTAAATAGATATGTTAAATTAAAAAAAAAACTAATTTCAATTTTTCAGTACAAATCGGCAATTTCATACTTTAACCCCTAATATATAAATAATTATTGAGTTTGTAGTTATGGTAGAGGAACAGAACATGACTGTTTATGTATCTCCTTTACTGAATGTTATAATCGCTACGAAAATGAGTGGAAATAAGTTTTGAAGTGACTAAAGCTTTTCGGTAGCTTATGTCATAATGACCCATTTAAATTTTTTTTTTTTTTTGAGTTTTCCATGATCGACAAAGAAATACTGAAGCTGTGGCGAGACAGTGCTTTCTTACCCATACTATTTATCCCACACGAGACACGAGTTACCTTGGGTCATAGACGAGGAACCCACTTTTACGATGTAAAATATAAGGTGTTGGAAATGTGTTTGGTGATCTCCAAATTATGGCTACTAAATTAATACACCTCATCAGTATAAAACAAAAGCCTATCAGAAACTTAGAAATATTCTACTTACGAGACAATAATAATATGTACGTGTGAAAAAATAAGCAAAAACTTACGAGACTAAATTCGAAGTAGATTTCTCAGTTCCTAACAGGCTGTTATGAATAACATACAAGTTGTTTGGTGATTCGAGCTTTTATGAATCTCTGTAGATTCGATTAAAAGCTTCGCTTGCTTGTTATTTAGATTTCTCAAAAATCTGTTTAAAGCTTTTCAGAAAACTAAACTGATTTCTAAGAAAACTAGATGACAAGCAAGCGATGCTTGTATGAATCTATAAAGATTCATAAAAGCTCGAATCACAGTTTGAATCATCAAACACGTTGTAGGACATTTCGTATGGTCAAGTCAGCCTGTCGCTATCATCCTTGCACGTCAATTAAAACAAAAAACAAAACTCAATTTGTGTATTACATGCTTCTAATGAACCGACACGACCAGAGATAAGACGAACTGAATTATTATTAAAAGGCTGTAGGCATATCTGCGAAAGTCATAAACAAAAAATTGTTATTTAATGATATACAGTTGCTAGACATATCTTTATAACGTTACTACATATTGGCTATATCTTTAAGATACTGCGATGGTTCACTACACCTGCCAGGGTACCACCGAGTGCGCACGTGATTAAACCAAAACGTAATTTCATTGAAATGCTTGATAATTTCAATCAGCAGTTTCTTATTTTATTTATTTATTTATTTTACCATTTATGTACACACATATATAAACAGACAATGAAAAACAGAACAGAAAAAATAGGTACAGAGGTGATGCTTATTTCATAAGAAATCTCTTCCAGCTTCTTTCTCTTCTTCTTCTTCTTCTCTTAGTAGTTATATTACAAGAAATACTGGCTGTGTTGTATAAAATGTGGACGTTAACATTCATTTAAAATGTTTATCTCTTAATTTACATAATGGAGTCGCGAACTACACAGACTGCTCGGGGACGGTCCACACGATGATTCTCGTTTAAATTTATGTTAAGCACCTATTCGGTTGCTGTTTTGCGATATTCTGATAAGTACATAACACACATTATACTCTGATATAAAAATTTTGATTTCCTTATCGTTGAGACCTTTTGACACGAAATCCGTAGCACATATTTTGATCTACATTAAAATTTGTCTCACGAGGCTTTAAGTACGATTTATAAATACATCACTAACTCAATATAATATGGTACTTTGTATAAACGTCAGGCAATAGGAGTGGGAGCAAAGGAATTGCATAAATAGGAGAAAAAGCCAGGCTATTAAACAGGTACATTACGTTACCTCTGTTGCATTAAACGTTCTACCAACGGATTGGAATTCTACCACGAAAGCACTGACATTTGGAGAAATAGATTATTTACATTGAAGTATATACAAGTTTACATAAAAGCTGAGGGGTAATTCTCGTAATTTTAGGAACGTTCGCATTCTAATCTCAGTCGCAATCTGTCAAAAATACAATCAATTTACATACATATTTGACAAGTTTTTGATATTGATTGTAGCTGAGATGAGATTGCGCCTTGAATTTGAACGTTTTTAATTACGGGAATTGACCTTCTCGTAGTTTTCTTTAGTAAATGAGGTTATCGGTGACGTCACGTGATTGTTCTGCTACAATCGGATGCTACCTCGTAGACCCTCGTAGCACTCTCGTAGATCTTATCTTGGCTACCGAATCTGATTATGTTTATGACACACAATCACACACACCTGTTGTATATATTAGTTCTTTTGTTATTGGGAATAAATAATAATTAAAATGTCAAGTTTGATGCATAATTTTTTTAATTTTTCCGTTTCATAAATATGTATGTTGACTTATTTTAAATTCATTTTATCGATTATTTTTATATCTATGTTAATGAAATTCTAAAATAGTCGTGATGATATTAAATCTCTAAAAATATGATACTTCTAGTTCTCAGATCAACATAATGATTATCATAATACGTGCACAATGACTGGTATTTGTAGTATTTACTCCTAGTGATATCACTGGCTACGTGTCCAGGTACCTTTGTTTAAAAGATTAAAGCAATTTTTATTTGGATTTTGAATTGTTTGTTACGCTTTCACGCTAAAACGGTTGAACGGATTTGGATGAAATATGGCTAACGGGTATGGACCATGGTCTGGCTTAGGATATAGGATACATTTTATCTAGATATTCCCACGGAATCGAGACTTATGACTGTAAAACCACTTGTTTAAGATAATAATTTATTTAAACACTACGGTAATAAAAAGTTTTGCTGACGTAGTATCTTAGATAATCTGTATCTACTACGACGTGTTAACAAACGTTATTTTGGCTTGCACTAACAACCAAAAATAAACAAATTTTCAGTAAAATAGAAATAGTGTTAGAATTTTTCCGTAATTTGAGGTAGTCAGCATGACGTAGGACTTAGTTAATTTCAAACGAATACCTGATTTACTAAACATGCGAATCGTTACTGAAAAACGCCTACAAGTAGGTACCTCACTAACCCATTTTTCAGAATAGTCTTTCAACAAGTCTAGTACGGAAAGATAATCAGCTGTTACATTCTACATCAATTAAGTATATCTTATTTCCAGAACGCAATAAAATAGAACGTTGGTTAAGATCATCATCTGCTTAGCCTTTTCCCAACTTGTTGGGGTCGGCTTCCAGTCTAACCGAATACTGCTGAATACCAGTATTTTACATGAAGTGACGGCCTATCTGACCTCTACAACCCAGTTCTTAGGTAATACGATACCCCTTGGTAAGACTAGTTGTCAGACTTTCGGCTTCTGAGAACCCGTAGCGACTGTCAAAGATCCATGAATGACAGCCGGGACCAACGGCTTAACGTGCTTTCAGAGTCACAGAGGGGTCTTGGTAAAGATGGTCACCCATTCACGGACCAACCGCGGCAAGCGTAGCTTAACCTGATCGAACCGTGCGACTTTTATTTCTTAGCTACAAGCCCCTCCACGTTGGTTAAGAATAATATCGTATTATCCAGTATTATCGCTCTTGGTATTTATAACAACTTCATGCACTTTATATTTTGTATAGTTAACATTTTAAATGCATTAACAATTGCTTATCATTTATCAAAACGTGCTATTAATCATCGTGATCATACTAATCAGGACGCTGATTGTATGTAGTATTTCAAGAGCGAAGGCTTATCATTAATAAAGTGGGTATCCTTGGACGCTAATCTCCAATCATGATCGCAGTGCAATACAGTCTACCTGATATCATTAATCCCCAGGTTTCCTCCTTCGAATTAAATGAATGAATTGAATACATTATGCATGCATCAAGTATATTTGCAATTGAGACCACACGACAACTTGTTAATGTAGCGGGTAACCAGTAATGGCATAGCTTAGCAACTTATTTGAAAGCACCTGTGGCCTATTCAAATCACTAAATACCTTACATCAACAGATGGTTTGTACCTAGTTTGTTTAACGATATTGAAGCTACTAAACTTTTCCAATGAATCCGGGTACAATTTTCACCTTACCTACGTACCACCAACCCGCACTGGGCCCGCGTGGTGAATTATGGCCCACTCCCTCTCATCGAGAGGAGGCCTGTGTCCCAGCAGTGGGAATATTATAGACTGAATATGTTTATGTTATGCTACGTACCTCGATTTGTTTAACCAAATCTGTGTTAATAACCTGTTTTATTTTAACCAACAAACCAGCCTTACCAAAGGGTATCGTATTACCCAGTAACTGGGTTGTGGAGGTCAGATAGGCAGTCGCTCCATGTAAAATACTGGTATTCATCTGCATCAGATTAGACTGGAAACCGACCCCAACATTGTTGGGAAAAGGCTAGGCAGATGAATCTGTTCTATTTTGTTCGGTGCCTACACATTATTTATAACAAGTAATGGCCAGTCGACAGACTTACAGTTATTATACAACGCGTAACGTAAATATTACGCTATTTGAGGGGGATTTCAAAGAGAGCCGCACGTGAAATTCGGCCGAAGTATTGAAAAGTAATAAACAAAAGAGTCCCAGCGACCTCGGTAGATACTAGTTCGTTATATATTGAGCTAAAAAATTAGGAGGGCACCTCTTTTGTTCCTGTTGTTATTTTAGACGGTTACGATTTTACGAATATCCGTGAATCTACGCGTGATATTTGTTTTCTATTAGTATGTCTACGTACTACGTAGGTCGTGGTTTATTTGCGATTCAATCTCTTTATTTTCTTTAAAAATATACGTTTATACCATACTTAGTGATATTTTGTTTTAAAGGAAACTGTAATTCACGCTATTCATTGCCATATCCCATGCTGAGTGTCGGACATTCATTGCCATTAACTTTCTGATGAATAGAAAGAAGAGAGAGCCTCTTTTATTACTTCCAGTGTGTTCAAAGCGACATAAGTGTCCGAAACAACTGGCAATTTGTGTTATACCCTGTCCATTAGATAAACCGTTTTTTGACAGATGGAATACGCATAACAATTATATTTGTTTTGTCAAAATTGATACACATACGTTATTATAATGTCTGTGAGAAGTCATAAATAAGATAATTCAATAAGATAAGGCAGTTTATATATTTATTTTATTACGCATTTTAAAGTTAACTTTTACGTAATCTGGAATAGTTATGTTGTAAGGCAGCTGTCAAAAAACGGTTAACCTACCGGACAGGGTTTACTGGATAGGTTATGAAATAACTATAGTTCTTGACAATAACATATTTAGTCAGTTGTATAACTTGGCAAAATAGCTTTATTCAATGTAGTACAACTTCTCGTATTATTTAAATGTATCCTAAGAGACGGATTATGTCACAGCAGGTTCCATTCATAAAACAAATCATTAATTTACTTGATAAATGTGATGACAAAAAGTCTAATTGTATAATCTGTGGGACTGTTAGTCCGTCACAATAGTGCTAGGAGTAGGTAACACGGCATACAGTCACGAACAGAGCCCTCTGAACCGCACGATGGATTACGAACTTTAAAGCTTGTGAAATAAGGTTGTATATCGGTTAATTGACCCGAGGGCCACTTGTACATCTCCGTTGCTAAGTTCTCAGCAATGGCGGCGCTGCGCCTGAGTTTCCTTCGCAACGGGCTATACAAATTAAGACGCCATAATGTTTGGTGTTAAAACGTTTGATAGGTTTACAGATTTGTGCAAATATTGGTCTCTAATATTGGTCATGTCTGCGAGCTTACATGCTAATAAGTTGCTTGACTTCTTGGATGGATAAATATTTTTTTATTAACAAACCATTTCCTGGAATAACTTTGACGAGTCACAGATGAAGGATTCTTAAGCTGTTTTAAAATAACATTTACCACTTACCGAGCACCTTTGCCGAACACTTATTTATTTTGTTAATTCAGTTTTAGGCCTCTCAAACCTGAATTAATAAAGTAAATAAGTAAGTATATTTCACAACAGCCCGAAAGCAAAGGCGAAAAAGAAAGAGCTTTATTAGCGCTCTCTGTTGCACCTAATGGTTATTGCAATTGTTCATAGAGGATTAAACGTAACTGCTGAATATGGGCGTGCTGCTACTACATTGCTGCAGATAATATTTTTTGATGAGGAAATCCTAAAATGTATACAGGCTGGCAGGGACATCGACGCGCAAACTGTAACCTCAGATTCAGTACATGATTCTGAACGTTTGCGTTGATACTGTTAGTCGGTTATTAAAAAAAATTGCTGTTCCATACATTTTCACCGCGTAGGGCAGGTATTGCACTTTTCTATGAAAAAACAGGTTTTTTTTTTATATCTGACAGAAATTTCTGCTCTTGGGTATCTAGAGTTATGAGCTGAAGTCATGGTCTCAGTTTGTATATGTACCTAGAGGTAAAAGTCTCAAGTAAAGCTGCTTAGAAAAAATTATAACTATTACATTATATTTATTATATTAATAGAAGCCGCAATGATCCTTAATGTACAATGTGTACATATGTACGTGCACAGTGATACCTACGAGCTACGAGTACCGAGAGGTTAATATGTAGAAAAGCAATTAACATTGACTGCGTCTGCGCCACGTGCCCATGCAAATGCGTTTCAGAACAAAGAGCCGTAAAATAAACGCATACAATAATTACGACAATGCTTTTTGATCTTATTATGGATGTCCATACTTCATACACAGTTAGTGCTCAATCATAATATTGCCGTTACGTATTAGATAATTTTAATTGGTGTTTTGAAGTTGAGTTGATGAGTTCCGTTTTGTTTTCCTAATCAGTCTTTATGTTCTTGGTTTTTATTGTCCGTGTAATGTTGGATGAATCATTGCATTCCTTTGCCTCGGTTAGACAATATGACCGCAAACGTGTCTGCATTTAGTGGCTTGCTTAGAAAAATTGCATAAACGTATTGTCATGCTCTGTGAAAGTGAGTCTAAATATTTTCTGTATGACTACCTACATAATGCACCTATTTGTGTTTGAATGAAGCTATTTTTGTATTTAGTGTAATGAATTATTGTTATGGTTTTTTGTTAAGGTACATTATAGGCATATATATGCCTATAATGTTCTCGCTGCTGGGACACAGGCTTCCTCTCGGTGAGAGGGACTGGGCCGTACGTAATCCATCACGCGGGCCCAGTGCGGGTTGCTAGATGTCACATGTCTTTGAATTTTTGGTTCTAGGACATAACGGTTTCCTTACGACAAAAAAACAACACAAGAGTAATATATCCTGAAAAAAAAAAAAAACGGGTAGTATAGCCTAATTTGGTTTTTTCTAAATAATTCACTCTTTCGTTGTTCTTTGCGAGTCAATTGACCAATCAAACTTTGTACTTCCAGATGTAGATAGATATTTCGTAACCCAACTAACCATTACCTAAGAACCAGACGCAAATACAGCTAAACGTTAACGTTAATAAAGGCAACAGTCCGAGGGTCGTATTATTACAGTAGTGCGTCGTCCACGAACATTAAAAACAACATACAGTAAAACCAATCTCTCAGATGGTCGTTGCGCGGCACTCGCCAGTACATACAATAGCTGACACACTTTAATGTATTTCTACATTTCCATATCAGCATAGCAACCACAACCACATAAAAGATAATAACAAAAATAAATAAAACGAAGTGCCAATAAAATCCCAAATACATTCGCTGCATATTAAAACTGTAAAAAATTGACAAACAAGGAGAGAACAAGGAAAAATTTCAGAGAAACCTCTTCCGTATCAAAACACACACAATCAGCCGCGGCTTCACTCGCTCCCATTTGTGAGCAATAAAGTACTTGGCTTTACCTGATACCACCATCCGCTCATTAACTAACCAATTTTAATTAAAGCTAGCGTGTAATTGGTAGAATAACGCGATAAAAATATTTATCATTAGGTGGTCTTTATGCCTTTGTTGTTTCCTCATAAAATGTCGTACATGTGTAATGTAAGGACAATTTATTTGCTATTGTCAATGCGACTGGCGACAATCCTAAGACTTATATAATTTATGTAACAGCCCTCGGTAAATTGTTAAGGAATGCTTATTCAAGTGTACATCCGTGATGGATGCTGACACAAATGTGAATACGGAGACACAATTAGTTGCTACTTTATTATTACATTATTGCTTGTTGTACGTAGCGAATACTACAGCATTTTAACGGTACTTATAAGGAGAATCTGGTACTACCTACCTACTAATGAATTTGAATTGAATCAAATGTATCAATATTGATTACATAAATAAAGTGATCAACTGCGGCTGTATATCAATAGGGCCCTTGAAATAAATGTTTAGGCCGGGCTGGGTTAGATTTCTGTTCCTTTTTTTATGAATATAAGTTTGGTCCGAATAAGAAATTTTGGCGTTATAAAAAGGATACAGCGAATTTCAATATCTTGGGGCTTCTACTTTCAGAAAACAAACAACAAACTATTTGCCTAGGTATCTCAAAAATGTTGTTTTAGGTACTTCTTTCATATAGAGTTGGTTCGATATCAGGCAATTTCCAAAGAGATTTTCCGTTTTTCTTGATTTTCCTGTGTTCATATTGGTCACCTGTAATGAAGGGAAACATGATGAGCAAATTTGGACTTATCTGTCTGATATTGCCAACATGTAGTGAGCAATGCTAGCTCTTCTCTCTATGTCCCGGACTCTCTGTAATGGGACATAGTTCCAGGCCACAGTTTTATAACTCGTCAGTCTAACAAATCCCTTCTATTTATTTTTAGAACGGCTTCGTGGAGTGTCGGAGTGGCGTGGAGGAGTGCGGGCAAATGGACGACTGTGCGGTCGTGATGCCTCGAGAGGGATGCTGCGCGAAGTGCAAGGGTTGCTGGTACAACGGTACAGAGCACGCCTCCCACACCGAGTGGAACGAAGACAACAGAGTGCTGCGGTGTGAGGCCGGGGTGGTCACCATCACCAAGCCCGAGTGCTACGTGCCCTGCGAGAGGCCCAAACATCAGCGGCATACGCATTACAACTGTCCTGTTTGTGATGGTGAGTTTCAGTTAACGCTTTATTGTTATGTTTCGGTCAGCTTTGAGGGTTTAATCAAGTTTTCATTGTAATTTTAAAAAGGATAGTAATTTTGTTTGGAAATAAAGTTAATTTGCTGTGGCACTCAGTAATATTAACAGCATTTATGAAAGTCATGTAATAAACCATCTAAACAACGACAAAAACGCAACGAGTTAAACAATTTACTAGCCATTTCACGCCAACAGTTCCCACCACAATTGCCGAGTATCTCTACGTTATTCATCTCACATAATGTGAGAGCGGGGCCGCGCGGGCCTGCGCTGGCGCAGCCGTGTCTCGCGAGCGCTCCGCCTGCGCCCACCCAGACGCGCGCGCCGCAAAAACAACCACCATGATCCCACACAAAAACAAACACAGGCCGCCACGCGAACTTAATAAAACCATAACGGCAAGCAATTTACCTGTGCTTCCAAACCTTAACAAGTTTATTAAATTCCATAACAAATAATAATAATTTACAAGATGACGACTCGATATTGCTTTTGAATATAGCCGACACATTCCTAACTATCGTTTTATTGCCTGTGTTTATATTTTATTAATTACCCGCCAGTCGCTAAGCGGGGAGATCAAGGGATCATCGGACGTTGCACCACGCTTCGGAAATAGAGGAATTAATAAGGTGGTTAACGTTCCACCTGCGGCCGCCTAGTGATTTTTCATGTGTATTTGTAGGTACTTTGTCGCGACAATTCGCCCACACACGGCACGCTGCTATCCGACGACGGAACACATAACACATGTAACGTGACATAGCAACGCGATAGACAATAGACCACTCTGCCATAATTCCAATCCCGTTTCTTGTTCCATACCGAGTCAGAGATGACTATTACAACAACAGAATAATTTAGTCATCTACTGAATGTAATTTAATATATCACATATTGAAGGTTACATGATACAATACAAGAAAAAAAAACTTGCTATACAATTATTTGATATTCAACAACCCGCCTATAAAAGGCTTGCGATGCGGTATGTACATAGAGGTGGCGCCAACGAGTAATTACTCCGTACGTGGATGCTGAATAAACAACAAAAGCATTTAAAGTCTGCAATAAAATCCCAGATGAAGCGCGAAGTTGTGTTACAAAGAATTGATTGTTGAAATTTTAGTGGTAATGAAAACAGAAACCAATTTTTAAAATGTACTTTTGTAATGAAGAAGTCTGGGATTATTTCGAAATTGTTTTCTGCGCGCGGACCACCCGAGACGCGCGTTTCGCGAAGCCGTTTCCTCTATCGGAAGCCTACTCTATAACTAGAGACAAAGAAATTGACAACGAAATAAGGTCTTATTATAGTCGACGGGGGTTCGTTAAAATTATATTTGTGGTGGTCTGCGAGTCTCCCACGGCGTTGCGTCTCTATTATTGTCCATAAATCAAAAAGTTAACCACCTACTTAAAAGGTTGGGGCGGGTGGGTTTTTGTGCGGTGGTCAAAGCGGCCGACGAGGCCGTGCTGCGGGGACCTCGACGTGTGCCCTCTGTTTGTTTGTTTTACGATCCCAACACTGCATTAGATTTTTTCTTTACTTGTTAATTCTTCACGATTCTTTTCTTATCAACATGGGAAATGTTTTTATGGAGCTTTAAGTGAAAACTTGAAAAGTGACGATTAGTGTGCAAGTTGTCGATGCTTTAATGCTCGATCAAATGCGGCTTTTCGGCAAATGACTTTTTAAAGCTAGTAAATGGAGCCTATATATAAAATAATTTATACATAGTATTTCCTTATATAATAAGTAAAAAAACAAAAAATAAATACACTTGAGGAAGAAAATTTTTACGCGAAAGAACTTGACTAATCTAAATTCAAGTGATGTTTCGTAATCCTCGTATTATTAGGTATGCCTGCGACAGAAACCTGAGAAATTGAAATAATTAGCTTGTGATGTAGCACCGTGACGTGATGTGACTTAGTAATACATAGTTTATGACCACATAATGTTTTAAACCGAAATTCAGAGGAATATATCTTCGCTAAGTGTTTGGGCGTGTCCGTTTAACATTCTTGCTTTGAGTTCAGTCGTCATCATAATTTTGAAAACATTAGTATGACGGTTTTGAAACCTTGATAGACCATCATAGATGACTATATACTTAATATATCTAATAATATGTATTGGGGACAACTAGGATCCAGATAATTGAAATGATGGCTGGATTGTTTTCATTATTGTAGTAGAATAAATCAGAATCTAATTGACTCTATTGTCAAGATATTAATAATATATACATTTATCATTTGTTTCGAAATCGACAAAGGCTAGATAAATATTTATAGCGTATAATAAAAAGTAACGTATGCACAAAACCTTCATTACACAACCAAAGTTATTATCGAATAGCGCATGTGTTGGGGGGCACATTGTATGACAAAGCACATCGCTCATATAAACGACGCGCACCAGCGATGAATACTTAATTGTATGCCTACAAAAGGACAGCCTACTTTGTGTAGTCGTCTCTAGTTTTACGACAGACACTTGACCGTTTTCATTGTCACAATTATATGCGGCGAGGCGACGGTCCGGGCTCCGCGCCTTGAATCCAATGTCCGTGACTGTTGAATGAAACGCATTCTAACATGAGGACAAAATAAATGTAAATATTGTACGCTGAAGCTCTAAATGCTTTATCATTTTAAGTGACTCGCCGAGTACCACACAGTTTGTCAATGCAGTACGTGGTTTTATATGCACGGAATAAACCGCAACAGTGACTATATATTATTATCCTTTTCCCATTGGAATCCCAGGCCTAATGGTTTGTATTCTGTTCGTATATTTCAGCATTATAATTGTATTCTAGTCAGAAATAAATCAATAGTAAATAATATGGCATTCGTTCTACTATGATAAACATCACAGCGAAATGAACAAACATAACACTCAGGGGCTAATACTGTCGGATACAGTTCTAGTTAAAAATGTATTCGAACCGTTTGCGTCAGAGTGGTGTGATGTGTGCAAGTCCGGGCGTGGTGCCCGTTGCACGGTGATGTGCAGGTGGGCAGTGGGCAGCGCAGGCGCAGCGGCGGGCGCGCCGTGTGCGGCCGTCCGCGCTACGTCATTCATTAGCCCCTGATTGATTCATCGTCTACCCGCCCAAATTTATAGAGTTTGCGCTTTGTCGTAGTCCCTGCGCCGCCAGAGGCCTCATTCCCATTTATCGAACAATGGCTGGGATTTTTGTTTTAAGCTTTTACTGCTAATCTAAAGAGTTTGTTTCCCCTAAAAGGAATCTCTTTTGTATTCCTTTATTTGCTGAGGGATCGAAAGGACGTTTGACTTTTAGCGCTGCTATAAATTGATGGTAATGAGTTCGTGTTTAAAATCTTTAAAGAGTTTATGCTTGATTAATGAAGTTCCTTAGCCTTGAAAAGATCTGTAATTCTTTTAACGATGGTTTAATGTATGATTATAATATTTCAGAGTGCGTGATAAACGGGCAGCGTGTTTGGGAAGGCCGTGACGTGCGCATCCCGGAGGAGCCGTGCCTGTCATGCCGCTGCGTGCGCGGCGCGCTGTCCTGCGCCAAGCGCGCGTGTGCCGTGCTGCCGTGCACGCGCGCGCAGCAGTTCACGCCACCCGGCGAGTGCTGTCCTAGGTGCACGCATCCAACCTCCGATAAAATACTACCAAGTAAATTTTAAAGTTAATATTTCTTTAGTTCTTCCTTGACAGCCATCGTAGCACCCTAATTATAAACGACTAAGCTACTAATTTTCGTTAAAATGCCGCAGGTCTTAGAAGACAGGCTAATTACTCCTCTTATAAAGAGCCTTAGATCAGGAGTAAACTGCGAACTGCTGTATCGACAGTGCTTTATCACTCATGATACAGATATAGTAAGGATGGAACTACAGATGACTGAAACAGAATGCGCTAGCACACATGACGATTATGACGACACGGTTAGCGCAGCGGCTGAGCGATCGACTGCTGCGCTGCGTGTCGCGGGTTCGATTCCCGCACGTAACAAATAGTTGTATTGCCTACAGGTAGTTGTTCCGGGTTTGGCTGTTTGTGTATGTGAGTTTAAATGTTTGTAAATGCAGCCACGATACAGGAGTAATTCCTAGTGTGGGGCAAGGTTGTTCCAAAAAAAAAAAAAACAACAACAAGTGCAATGCAATGAAGGCCCTACGGCTAATGCTTAATACATCGGACCGTTTCTGTCATTCCGTGTAGGCACATATTCAGGCTTAGTCGAAGCCATCTCTCCTTTAGAGACCTACAAATTAACGTAATTGTGGCAGAGCACCATTATGTTCGGCTTATGATCTGCGGTCAGCTTTAACGGAGTCAAAAGGTGGTTATCAACTTTCAATTCCGTTAGACTCCGAAGATAATAATCATTATTTATTTAATGTCATAAAGACCTTCTAACATAATTTTCACTATCAGTTTCAGGCACCATGCTGTTGAAGCCTTGTATAATTGGGAAGGAGTACCACGCCCACCTGAGTCCTTTCCGGGTGGATCCGTGCACGGACTGCACGTGTCTGAACGGCACGGCGGTGTGCACGCGGCACACGTGCCCCGTGCTCACGTGCGGGGCGCGTGCGCTGCCACCTCCACCCGGCAAGTGCTGCCCCGAATGCCCCCAGGTCGAGGAGGCGAATGCCGCTTGTGTCATCGGCAGGAAGACTTACCAGGTTCGTTTTATCGTCTGTTGTTTTAACTAGTACTTAGTTGACTGACTGGTTCAGACTTAATTTTTTAAAAGTGAGTGCCTTGCCTCCATATTGATCAGCAATTTGCGTTGTGGAATTTATAAAACGGTTTCAAAGCTGATTCTTTCAATGTGACGAATGTGTCTTGCATTTATCTCAAGTCGTCTAGAAGAAGTGACTGTTACACTGAGAAAATACTCACAGTCCTATGATCTTACAACTTACTGTCGTTTTATTGTGATTACAGGACGGGGAAACATGGCAACTGGATGCCTGCAAGTCCTGTGAATGTCATGGAGGTGAACCAAGATGTGCCATGGAACGATGTCCAGTTCTGACCTGCCCACCCGACCAGACGCTCCACCAACTACCCGGACAGTGCTGCCAGAAATGCGTCGACATCGATGGCATCTGTACGGTGTTCGGAGACCCTCACTATAAAACTTTCGACGGAAAGTTTTACAGTTTCCAAGGATCTTGCAAGTATCAATTGGCTTCAGATTGTGCTAATGGCACGTTCTCGATCAGAATATCAAACGATGCTAGAAATACATCTCACTCGTCGTGGACTCGAACGGCAACACTTCGGATAGGCCCCACTAAGATTAACATGGGGAAGAAGATGCGAATTAAAGTTAATGGACATAGAGTGCCTCTGCCACATAAAGTAAATGGAGTCGCAGATATAACCCGCAGTAATGGATCTGTTCTACTAAAGGCTGATATCGGTATACAGATGCTATGGGACGGTGATGGATTTCTTGAAGTGACAGTGTCTAGTGTGTATAAAGGAAAATTGTGCGGTCTTTGTGGCAATTTTAATTCGGTAGCTAGAGACGATATGAAAACTCGTGACGGTAGGCTACTCACTGATACTTGGAGATTCGGATCTTCATGGCGAGTAGGAGGGACGCGGGCGTGCACGCGGCGTCAAAAGCGGCCGGGCCCAAATATTTATCGTCAATCAAAGGTGATGAAGGCTCGACGATTGTGTCGCGGATTCGTACGCTACGAGGCGTTCACAGATTGTACGACGAAGGTGAATCCCCACAACTATCAAGAAGCTTGCGAGGTGGACGCTCGCAGTTGTTCAGGCACGAAGTGCCACTGCGCGGCTTACCGCGCTTATGCGCGCGAGTGCTCGCGGCTGGGCGCGGAGCCGCGCGAGTGGGCGCGCACGGCGTGGTGCGAGGGCCCGGCACCGCCTTGGCTGAGCCGGCGCCGCAAGGGGCCCGGGGGCCGCGCGCCTGCGCAGAAGGATTCGAGCCTGCTGGACCCCAGCGCGGTGCCCAAGCCCAACAACAGCCGCTCCCGGCCGCCGCCTCCTATACTGCACTAATGTATTTGTGGCGATGCTTCTACTAGTCAAAAGCCAGTGTGGCGACGTGAGGTAAACATCTTAACTAAATCCTATTAGTAGATTTGTAACATTGAGATTTAAATAGCACCTAACTAAAACACCCATCTAATATTTAGACTCAAGTTTCAGTTAATGAATAGGTTTGTTTACATAACACTAGATTCCACAATTAATTTGTCACATTTTGTCTGAATCCGTTTATTTATTATTAAAATAGAATATGTTTTGGAATGACCTGCATTGTTGCGGCTGTTGTCAAGGTTTTATATAAATAATATAACAAATTATTAGAAGAAGTTAATTTGTCAGGATTTGCATTAAAATATAGTTCACCTTGTTTCAGAGTATTATGAATATTTCGCAACTGGACTGTTCGTGGGTTGCGTCTGAAAGACACAGCCAGCTTTAAAAGGAATGAAGATCTATCTACTTAAACAGTATTCATAAAACTATTTCTAGTTAAGTAAACAAGAATATTATAACTAAGACCACCTGTATAGCTCACTATTGCCTCGCCAGTTCCGACCAGCATCCTGTCGCTCATTCCTTAGAAGTATATTAATCATTTGGATCGGAATACAGTATGCTAGCTGCTCTATATGAAACAATAGAACCGCAGGAACGCTCGATATGTTTGTAATCTAGTACGTTTGTTTGCTGGTTGTTATATGTGATAGGCAAGCACTATGTTTTCATTTATGAAAATAAATTTAGTAATTTATTGCATTGTAATACTAAACGTTTCTGTAAAATGTGATAATTAGCTTTGAATATTCAGGCAAGAGAGGGACGTTTGGTAAAACATAGTTCAAATTGAGATCTCATCTGTAGGTAGTTCTTTACGAAATCTTAGATAAATCTAGCTATCCGAAGCCAAGATGCTAAAGAGATTGTGAGAGATATGTATAGATGTACATACATACACATTATGCATTAAACACTGTTACACTAAGGATGAATAGCTGTAATGTTTTAATCGAAGACTCTTTGTAAAGCTTAGTTGTTAAATACGTTACCAATGAATTTTAATATTTGACTTTGATGTATGTAAAAATAATTATTTAGCTGAAGAAATGTTAACTGTGTGGTATAAGATCTATGATATTTATCACAGTTCGTACGGGCGAATGCGTGACATCGAATTTTTATGTATTTTGTGAATGTGCTAAGTGCCATTAGAAGGCGGCTAAAATCTACTAAATTGTGATAATGATATCTGTCAATGCCTCATTGTTCTACGATCATAGCACTATACACTATTTACTTATATTATTGTATGTATGTGAATGTCCCTCAAATTATGCGCGTAACAATTATATCATAGTGTTTAAATATATTCCAGAATATTATGTATATAGTGTGCTTTATTGTCGTCTGCGGAACATTAACTTGTGTCTCGTTCCTGTCCTGATATTCGGACTTGGTAACGAGCCAAAAAAGAAACATTCTGCTATATATTATGTAATGTTATTTTTATTTATTTAGTAGATATCAACCGATTGTAAAAAGCCGCTAAACTCTCTTTCTAATATCTGATTTTATTTCATCAAGACTCCTTTACAAAATAACTATTACGTACTACTTATTTCGTATTATTAAGCAGGGTCTACGTTTTATGTAGGCTTTTAAGTTATTTAAGAGATTTATTTTATATAATTAATTTGGTAAGTAAAATTATGTTCAGCGAATGTGTCCAATGTTATTTAACATACCTACCATGTGAATAATTTGAGTGAATGCTATTGATTTATTTTAATTGAATATTATAAAAGAGATGCATTTAATTAAAATATAAATTTTAACTTCTTTTTACTAAATGGTAGGTATACAAACGCCATACGAAATTAAAATTGATGTCTATGTCAATGAATGTGAGAATGTAGTATTTATAAAAGTGTCATAATATCGTGAATAATCCACGTTATGTGCGCAGGTATATTTTATAAATACTGACCCAAGGTACAATAATATTTTGAATGTTATTTAATTATTTGGCGATCCTAATTATAATGAAAACGATGAACAAAGAATTACGTAATAAATAATAATTATTATTGAAATGTGTTTTTATTTATTCACCCTGCGATGTTTAGTTTCACAATAATTATAACTCTTGAAAGCGGAATGTTATCCCCAATGGTCCCATTACTTGTGTCTGGCTGCCCGCCAAATATCTTAAAGTTTTATGTCATCAAAATTATCTAGGACAATTTGGCGTCCGCTTTAAAAACAGCGGAGTCATTATATTTATTTTGAATAGAAATCTTAAGAAATGAAATGATATCTCGACATTCTCGACACGAATATTATTTTAAGAATTAGTCGTTCTTACACCGCGTTGCGATCTAAATCCGTCGGCTGTGGTAATGCAAATGTGTAGGCCTCATTCAAACATAGGTAATAGAATAAAAGATTTATTAATAAAGTAGATATAAACATTATACGCAATCACACACATCAATTAAACAAGAACAAAATATTATTTTGTACAATACATACATAATACTTTAATGATATTGACCAATGAAACAGATGTGATGTTTTCATTCCATCGCATGAAGTGATCTCGTCCAATGTTCCCAAGACTCGAAAGGTTGAAGTAACGAAATATAGTAGAGATTCCTTACATTAGATAATATAAATATGTAAAAGTGTGTAGATATACAAGTTTATTCTCCTGTCATCATCTCCATGAACTCTGAAACAATATATTAATTTGCTAAAGTAGTCTGCTCATGTACAAATAGGATCAACTATAAACTTTATGCATTCTGTATTGGTATCGGGACTAATTAATATGCGTTGTGTTCTACTCTAAATAACGTTTCGATTTGGCTCATGTCCACCCACTGCAGAGTCACATATAGATTTTTCGTATTTGGGATTGCCATGGTCAGGTATCGGGGGAGGCTGAAGATGAACTCAACGACCCAGACCAATAACATAAATGAATGATTCAAAATTTATCTCGACCAGCTGAACAAAATATAGTTGCGCAAACATTGCATATGCATAAGCGTGCTCTCGTATAACTCCTTCATGCCTTGTTCTACTTCGGCATGTCTTTAGTCCCACCTCTTCCTACTATAATATTAGTTATAACTTCTATAATATCAACGGTCATGTCTCACCATCGAAGTCCACGGTGCCGCTGCCGTCGGTATCGATCTCCTGGATGATGCCGTCCAGTTCAACTTCTGTCAGCTGCTCGTCCAACTCGCGAAGGATCTCGCGCAAGCTTGACGTGGGAATGTAACCGTTGCCTGTCAACAACCATTTCATTATAGTTAAGTACATGGTTGATTTTAAGAAAAGTCATATTAATATAAGTTTAAGAAGAAGCGAAAGAAACTGCTTGTGCTAAAAAATATTTAATGAGCAAAGGCATGACAATAATTGATGAGCTTTAAATTGTATAGAATTTATATAAAATTTCAATACCAGACAAGATAGCATTAGTAAATGAGCATCGGATGGAGTGGGATATAAATTGCACTTCAGTTAGAGATGGATATATACCAACGATAATATACGAATTGTTTTGAAGAATGCAAGTGATTCTCACCTTCCTTGTCGTATAATCTGAACGCTTCCCGGAGCTCCTTCTGCATGGCTTCCGCGTCCTCCTCAACGATGAACTTAGCTGCCAGCGTCACGAACTCTCCGAACTCAAGACGACCCGACTCTGGAATTCAAACAATTCATTTTATTTATAGATACTCTCTTGTAGGATAATCACTTGATAAATTCTGGTTCGTACCAAAATTAACAATGGTATCTAATATTACATTTTTATTCCTATCTAATGCATACCTACAGGTAGGCAAGTCAGGCGTTGGTATTTCTAGTCAAATTTAGCGCTTTATATCTTTACAAAATTATAACAGTCCACGATAAATAAAATGTAATTAAAACTGTCTAGTAGCTGCAGTAACGTATATAGCACAACTACGCTATATAAATATACTTTGATGACTCATAAATGGGTGAGTATGAGCAATAGTTTAAAAATAATCTGAAAAGTTAAATATATATATATATATATATAGATCCTTTAAGGGCTAGTCGTGTAGAAAAAAGTGGTCGATGATGCCTCATAATGGACACGTAAAAGAAGAAGGAACACAAAATAAAAACTCACTGTCAGCATCGACTTCCTCGATGAGCTCTTCAAGGATTTTCTTATTGAAGGGCTGCCCCATCATCCGGAGGATGTCCGCAACGAAGTCGCAGGGGATGCTGCCCGAGCGGTTGTGGTCGAAGCCATCGAACGCCTTGCGGAGGACTGCAACAAACATCCTGCGTTAACCAATCCACCAGAACATTACGTAACTCAACTACAAATCAAACGCTCGCCATCTCCTACCGTCAATATTTAGCGTATGTGACATGATGTCAATTGCACGTTTGATTTGGTCTAGGCTCGAAGTGACTTTTTTTGTTCAAAATTCGTTTTGAAGCTCAGAGAAATGCTGTGTTGCACTGGCAATAAAACTAGTTAAACTGATCGTTCGACTGGGCGGTTAGCGATGAGATTAGGACATCGGTTCAATGCACTGAGATGTGGTGCGAATAAGTTGTGCAATGCAGCTATTTCGGTGCATCAGCGTGGTGCAGCGGTGCGCTCCGGCGACGCGGCGCGCGTGGCGCATCATGGGAATGTAGGGCGACAGTAAATAACAAAAACAACACCAACATGCATGTCTCTCATAGCCGGGGCTATCAAACACTACTCTGTCCTTTTTCACACCATTCTTAAACGTCAAATTCTTGAAAGTCTGGGTGGGGCTTTTCAAAAATAGTCAAACCGTAACGATCTAATTCGGCTACGACAGGCTACATTTTGGTTTCTTACTAAAGCGCTTTATATCATACTGTTCCAAACAAGAACAGTTTTTTGAATAGGTACTCTATTATTATTATTATGTTATCTCTGTCTTTTTCTTAGTGTGTCTGGGATGACTCTATTAAAGTTAGTATTGGTCAGTGGCATGGCTGGTCGTATCTTTCGCAATACTTAAGTACTAGACCAAGATAAGCAGGCGCGTCTAATTCACCACGTTCTAAATAGTTTTGAATTCATAATATATTATCGAATTATTTAATGGACCTGCGTAAACGAGGAGCAGTCACTTCGTAATGAATCTTTTACTCATTGATATTTATTTACTTTAGCTGTCCAGTTGCACAAACTACTTTTCGCTCTTTACGCACGCACCTATTGGCACAAGGTTTACGACTATGACCCTAAACTATATTTAATTCAAATGTAGAATACTCTCGAGATAATCTGTACTCGTTGGAATAAGTTCATAATCATTTCCGATGACTAAACGACTGTCATAAATTTTTCATCATAACTTTCTTGACTTTTAGTTTGATAGCCGTAATAACGAATGTGCGTCATCAAATTTTATATAAATATAAAAAATTCCTATGTAGCTCACCAAAATAAACTCTTCCAGTGTTTTAATGACTTGCTTGAGTGATAAATAGTGGAGGAGATTTTTCATTCAGAGATTATATATTTTGATGTTAAAGGATATATCCGTCACTTCAAAGCAAACAGAGACGTTTCATTGTCTTATAAAACCCTTTTAATCCATTTTTACGACAGATACTGGATACCTGCGTAAACTTTTAATCTCATATGGGGTGGAGCTACGCACTCTGAAAGCACTATGGTTCGACGCAGGAACCTCACCGCTACTGCGTGCAGTTGATTTTGTTTGCAACCGTTTTTAGACATGACACACTGAACCCAGCGCAGCGCAACTTTATTGCCATGTAACTGCTTTTTCGCCTCACTGGGTTCTGTACATGTAGTTCCTTAATTATATTGGTATTTTTCTGGTTACTTAAGCGTGGAATGTTTTACGAAGGTAATGACAACTGAAGGTGTCGCAGAGCTGGACCTTTACACGACAATGACGCGTTTCACTAGTCATTTTGAACGTGTCAAAAAATACCAGTTGGGTAACTCATTATATTCTTTTCAATGTTTTAATAAGACGTAATATCCGCTACAGCGAGATAATAAATCTAAATCTGTGGACTGTGGCACATTTCACCGGGTCTAGTTTCCTCAATTATTCAGGGTGACGCGGGTCGTTTGTGACAGGCGCAATTAGAATCAAGGATGAAGTGGCGATAAAACTTTTTATAATCTTCTAATTTTCCATGCATCTTAAAAAACGCTATTTACAACTTTTTTTAATGTTATTATCAGTAGAGCGCGATAACGCAGCTCTATTCAACATTGTGCAGCTGTTCCATGTTATTTTGGCAACAAAATAGTTTTGAAAACATGATTTTTATTTTTGCCAGAGTGTTAATTTTAATCGTCAAGACTTCTTGGCAGTTGTCTCAAAGTCCCATGAGTTTTATTACGTTTTTTTCTAGATTTTAGTTGTTTATTAATTACCCACCCACAGGCGGTGGGGTTCGCTTGCGAAAGCGCTACGAACTCAGCAAAGCGCTGTTACTGCAATCTGCTGCAAAGTTTCTTTTTTTTAATTCAGGGCACGGGTAAGGCGAGCTTTATGGCTTTATCAATTTGGAACATTTCATATCAGGTTTCATCACACTCTTCTAAAAACACATTTCACATCATTCTCTTATGACACAGTTAAACTTGCTCTACGCCAATATTATTATGATGAAGTGCGGCAGTTTGTTCTGAAAATGGTGTATTTCCGCTATCATGAATGAGTGTAAGGACAGCAATGAATCACTATAACAAATTGCATTAACAGTATTTCGCGCATTTGGCTTGCAATCTAAATGTCCAGCGCTGGAGTCGCATGATTTAGGTTCGTTGGCAGATATCGTGGAACATAAACGCTTTACGTGTAGTTTATTGTGGACATCCGAACTTAAAACAAACTCGAGTAGGTGTTGACTCTGACATCCAGCAAGTGCTCTAAAATAACTCAAAATATTAACCACATTTTATGAAAATTTAATTTCTTCTTTGAAGGGGTTATTTATAACCATGGCAATTGGTAAACTGGAAAAACATTTCTATTAAACAATTTTAATACTGTTGTGAAAAATAAGAACATTTATATTAACCTAAATGCGTGTAAGCCTGTCAAACTTTATATTTTCAATAAAAAACGCCCTTTACGTTAATCCCGACTTCAAAGCTCATAATGATTTCAGAAATAGATAAACGTGAGCAGTTTATATAAAATGACATGAAATACGTGAGTTTCCACGAAAATTGTTTTACGCGTTTACGTCAAATAGGTAATAAAAACACGCTGTCCTCACCTCAATTCAAACAAGTTGTACGTGAGTGAATTCGCGCCGCTTTCATGTTGTATAAGCTGCCATGTCATTGTATGTAAACAATGTAATGTTGTAGGAATCGCAAACTATTGTAAACATTGGAAATAGCTGTAACCGTTTGAATACAGAAATAATTTTAGTAATAAACATTAAGCCAGTGGCACACATAGCGTAAGCTTTCAATTAGTCATCATTCGAATTTAGAACCGAAATATCGATAATAACGGTACACAGTTATTACGAAGTTCTGGGAAATTGATTCCACG
This sequence comes from Apamea epomidion, assembly GCA_947507525.1. Taxonomy (NCBI): domain Eukaryota; kingdom Metazoa; phylum Arthropoda; class Insecta; order Lepidoptera; family Noctuidae; genus Apamea; species Apamea epomidion. The sequence goes on from OX382234.1 coordinate 8,379,883, forward strand.
TTATTGGTTAAACAATGACGATAGCACGTTCTATCTGATTTCTACGCTCCGTTGGCAGGCTTCCAGCCGTGTTGCCACGCCGGCGGCCGCGCCCGCCGCACCCGCCAGCCGACCAAACACCCGAGCCGATTTTATGATACGCCCATAAACAAAAAAATCTTGCACTCCATTATCCGTGTAAATAGTTGATGCAACTTTGAACATTACAGAAACCCACGTCATCATTTTGTTACCTACCTCAAGAGTTGGTTTAAAATTAATCTAGAGGCACGTAAAGTAACATGATACCTTTTAGGGTTTATTATGAAATTACCTAAGTATCAGTACCAGAACATAATCAGCAAATAGGTTGCTTATCAGTAAGTTCAGTTTTGTTACTAAGAAAAACTTTTTCTATTTCATACAAATAGAAAAAGTTTCTTGTTTAAATACGTTAATGTTCTTTAGTTACTCTTTGGCTATGAAAAAAGTCATAAATCCTATCTAAATAAAAACATGAATCCAATTCTAGAAACAAACAAAACAATTAACAAGTTTCAAGAATGATCGAGATAATATTTAGTTGGGGATAATCCTTTATAGTCGCTTAATTTGTTTTATAGCAATCTATAGAACATTCCTTTCGTTTTCGAGAAACCGATTCCACTATACAACATCACTGTTTTTTCTACACTCGAGAAAAATAACAATTTTCTTATAAAATAACATAAACAGAACATGCTCTTGTCTGTGTTTGTATAAGAAAACGTTTTCATATCTGCAGTCAAGTTATTATCAATGTATCAGACTTTCAAACGTCTTGTTTATTTTTCTTAATTTTCATAACGACACTTACTAATAGTTGGCACTGATACGTTTGATCATTAGTGTGTGTACGTCTGACGGAACATGTTCACACTTGTACTGAAAAACTAATTAAACTAATTAATTGGAGCTATATTTTATAAGAAGCCAGAGTTACGTTGCAACAGTAACAGAACCTATATTAGCTCAGCAATGCTTTGAATTAGGACTGTCAAACGTCAGATCATTTCGATGTTTAGATGTAAAATGGATTTTCCCGAAAACAACACGTTTTCCTCATGCACATTTCACAAATGTTAAAAGGAACAAGATTGAAGCAATACCTACTATTATTGTAAAGTTTTCTATTACGATTCACATTTTCACGTTTTACAGTTTTTACATTTTCAGGATTAAATGTAGGTAGCATCGTAGAAATGTTTGCCAATAAAGATTGGGTTATACTTTTTCTTTTCTGATCTGTACATTCGTTCTGAGCCAGATAAGCTTCCAAAGCTCAGTGCACACAGCTCTATACAAAGATGTTACGCAATCAGTTTTGAAAAAGAATAATTATTACAATATATTCGACTAAGAAATTCGAAATTTAACACTGCACCTTTCCACATTGTTGCTATGGATAATGTTAGATACTAAAGGTAATGCACTGTTTCAAATGGCTGGCACACCCACAACAACACATAAGTATGTTGGTTAATATCTTCATTAACTTTTGACAAATCGTGTGACGTCTCATAGATTTTAGATATTAAATACATACTCGTAGAGTATAAAATATATTAGGTTTTATGTGGTGTACGTTTTTGTACCTTATTAAATGCTAAGAATAGGACGTTTTTTATAGGACCTCACACTTTCAGCAATTTTTAAGAGAGTCTTCTTTTATTTTCGTCTTCCTAATTAGGCCCAGATGCAAAATTAAAATCATTAATTTCTTTCGCCACGCACGAGTCCTCTTTTATTAACTTCACCCTCCATTGTACTGTTGGCGTATCGCCAATACAAAGCTTGCGTTTATACATCATTTAAGTAAACATTATAACATTTACATTTTCACGTTTTATTTTAAAACGTTAGTTATTCGAGCGTTTGGATTAAAAATAAATGTTAGCAATAGGTTTGTTAGGGTCAGTGAACTTACCGGCAATCTGTTCTGGGGGGAGCTCATCGGCCTGAAAGTGAAATGAAAATATGATTTTATTATTAAAACAAAAATATTAAACACAAATGTGTTATTACTCTTTCTAAATGAATAGCAATAACAGAGAGGTTTGTATAATAAAGCCTGTCTTATTATTTATCAAAGTTATTGCATTGCATCGGAATGTTCTCAAGAATGTTTCGTCGGCTTTATTTGTGTTGGCAGAGGTAAATAAAAATATTTTTGTGGAAAGTAATGTGCACGAAAATATTTATTTAAATACGTAAGTTTCTATGCAGATAAATAGGTGATAGAGGCGACTTTTCCGTGGGATTGCGTTACCAAGGCATAATACATTTATTTTATGTGCATTTGAAACTGAAATAGACCTGTTGGACTTGTGTACATGCTAGTAAATTTATTTCAAGCAGACTCTAAATACTTAAAACTTTATGATGGTTTACATTATTTTGACGAGCACAGGTATAACTCATTTGAATATAAGTTACTTAAAGACTACTGATTGGAAGCATTCGTAAGCTTTGTGTGACACGTTTTTAATTAAAATTACCTAAGTATTTTGTAATAGGTCTTCTGAAATTATTCTACAGCAATCTATGTAGGTATATCAGGAATTGCATAAAACAATTTGAATGGCTACAAAAATGAAAAACATAGTCTTTTAACTATTTTCGTAATGCTGATAACTCTGTTTTGTAAATAAAAATCTATGAAGTTATAAAAAGGTCTAAACTCTTCTCTTTATAGAAAATATTGAGTGTGTCGTTAGAATATTTTAAAATTACTGAAAAAATGACTAAACTTCACACACCCTTCAACTACTCTTATACTATTTAATTCAGTTAAAACAAAGCTTATGTATGTGAATCCGTAAATACCTACAAGAAGAACATAAGTATCAATTAACAAAAATACTCGACGAACAGAATTAAAATCTCAAGAAGCGTGTGAAACTGTAATTAATTATAAACAGGCAACTATAGGAACTTGAAAACATGAATTTCCTCTTAATGTGTTCAAAGCTTTCCTAAAATAAATAAATTGATAAATTGCTAAGTCTCTCTATTAAAAAGCTTTATTGTATTTCATTTCTTTTCGTTTCACTAATAGAACGCGCTAACTTATGTTACAAACATTATAACTAAAAAGTCACAAGGCATTGTCAGCATTATTTTATTCAAGCATAGTAAAATTTTGTTTTATTGTTAACTTAAGTTGACAGCCGCACAATGTTTAGTGTCATGTTATTGTCACTTATAGATTTAGCTGTTAGAAATAACAAAATATACGCTAAGTTAGTTGTCACTTCCGCGACGGCTGTCACTCAACCACAAAATCGTTCGGCTCTAGACGGACACGGTGACAGCACCTGTTAGCGTCCACTCAACAGCTATCACCATTTGTTTTGTTCTCAAATATCCCCTCATATTTCATTTTGAATAATTAGTAACATACCTCAGCCACATATTTTTTATTTAATTTTTAATAATGTTAAAGTAACTCGATTTATTTTAATTTTCTGGACACCTACCCAGTCTGATGTATCCAGAACCATGTTTGATGTCACTAGTTAGCACTAAGAGACGCACAACACGACTGCCCGCTAGTCTGATGTTTCCAGCGTTCAGGGTTATTTCTGCTGCCCCACGAGTTAGGCTGGCCTTTCTGATACTTTCATATAAACCGGGCGATGTGTGCGGCGGCGGCGGGGGTCGGGGGCCGGGGGCGAGGGGCGCCCGGCGGCCCCTTGGCCCCCGAGTCCTCCCCGGCTTCCTGCGCTTGCGCCGACCAATGGCGTGAGCCTCAAACGGCAGGATGCTAAAGTATTTTTAGTAGAAACGTGGTTATGAAAAACGTAAACAAGCGGTGCGTGCGATGTTGAAGCGTGTAATGTGCCGCCCGCCCCCCGTAACCTCGCCGCCCGCCCAAACGACCCCGCTACTGCCGTGTCATAAATGCGAATAATTAGGTATAATTTTAAAGTCGTTTGTCGTGTGTAGGCAGTTTATGATTATGGAGTTAGGAAATTGCAGTTTTTCTTTTATCGACGTAGTCGTTATTAATTATTATCGAAATAATTTTTATAGGTGCCTGCTTAATATCTGGCTACCGACGTGATTCTTAGAACTAAGGAAAATTTTGAGCTTTATTATTAATACATTTTACTACTCGATCTTCATCTGGAGATTACTCGCTGAATCCATTTGAGGGTCGGATTATCGTAGAAAACTTGTGAATGTGATTTATTCAACAAGTGCGACTAAGCCACGGTTGGATGAGGTGCTAATTGAGCAAGTGAGTAATTATGTGTATGATCCAATCGCCCACGCGCGTTAACTACGGCTTATTTTACTAGGTGGCGTCAATCATTAGGGTATCACACGCCATTAACTTTTGCGCCATTAAAACTTGAGACGCGAGACTTCGGAGAGAATAGACGTGACGTCATAACGGTACCTCTTCCGGCATCCATATACTTGCTGTTGGAGTAACTCAGATTTTGTTTGATTTACGGCAAAACTCCTCATGAATATCATAAGCCGACATTTTATTTTATATGCGGCCTGATACTTTGGTAAGTACTAAGGAGAGTTTACTCTGGTAAACAAAAGAAAAATATTTATAAGAGTCGGAACGAGCTAGATGTGCACAGCGGATGTGATGGTTTGGCAAACAGCAATACCAAACGTATACGTTACTAGTGGGATATTAAACTAGGGAAGTTGCTTTGTAAGAATACTTAGTTGTAACTTTTGACTACTGTTTGTTTGTTGCACGTTTAGACCGTCTTGTGGAACTGAAGAAGCTATGATACATCTACCTATATACTGTAACATGAAAAAGCGTCTGTTGTAGTTAGGTGAAGGTATGTATTTTATGTGATTGTGTGGTAAACACACCTGCGTGCAACCATGGTAAGAAAATAAGTAATATATTCGTATGTTCAGAGCAGATACAGGCATACATTTTATTTTACCAGGAATGACAAGAATGTATGACAGATACACATAGAGACGTTGTCTTTTGGTTTATAACCTTCAACAGCGGCCAATCTCAGCGGAGACTAGCCGTAGACGCGGTAGATATTATAATGCACAACCGTGTGCGTAGTCACAGGTGCATTCTCTTTCTAGGTAAGCACAATACTAGAAGCATCGCTGGTGTTAGTTAAAAAATCTATAAAGTTTTATGCGTCTGCTTCTATACCCTTCAAACTGCGACACAGTTACACTGCTTGGCAGAAATGGTGTTGGTATTAATACTAGCCCAGGACGAGCACCATTTTAAAGAACTCCATTAAAACTAAAACTCCCATTCAGTTTATTTCAAAATCCATTAAGAGTCCGCTTATAGCATCTAAGAAACTAAATTCTAGTGTAGAGTAATTAATTTGTATTGCGCATATAACCCGCTACGATAAATTTACCCAGAGATCGGACATTTTGTACAGTATTACAGTAATTTATACAAATATAAATTCTTATGTAAATCGTCAAATGAACAAAATGAATGGTTGAAACTGTGCCCTGAATTACACGCCCATTGAGCTGATTTCCGGCAATATATTTAAGAGGAAAACTAAATTATGGAACATCACGGCTATATTCCCGAATGTATAGGAAAAAGCGTATACCCACGTTTCGTTAGTTATGTTGAAATCCCATGTAACGTGAGGCAGACTATTGTAACTGGGCACAAATCCAGAGAAATTCGTAACGGAAAAAAACCAATAACACTTTGCCCGACACGGTGATCGAACCTAGGACCGCTTGTTCTGACCACTACGACCAACGAGATAGTGAACTTATATTATTATCTCCAGGGAAATCCTATATATGTCCTTCAGTTCCAATTAGAAAACGTCGCAAGACATGTTGCCAACACATTAGTTGTCAAAAATCACGGTAGTCATCGTTCATCACGCTAACATGATTTACGCGTAGTTCCTGCGATGCAAATTACTATCTGAAGTTTGTCAAAAGTGTCCATTTAACGATCATTTTATGTTGCAGATATTTTACTGATCATAAACCGGTAAAATAACAAGAACATTTTGTTTTAAAGCAAAGTTACGTTCTTCTAAATCATTTGCGATTTGCGAGACGTACAGACGATCTGTAGGTAGCTCATAGGTATCTAAGTTTATAACATACGTATAGTATCATAGTGTGTTATCACCGTAGAAAAAGTGATTTTTCTGCCTAAATCCCTTGAGACTTGAGACTGCTCGAAAGAATTTCGTGAAACAACAAGTTTGACAAATAATAATGTGGAGCTGAATATTGCATTTAGCGTAGGTACGAGTAGGCATCTAACGTTTCAGTTTTTTGTTTTTACTGGTACTGGTCATGGCCTGGGATGGTTTCAGTCACGTTAAATTAGAATTATTATTAAAGAATGTTTCTGAAATTCAGAACAAAACCATTCTTATGAGAAGGCCTAAAAAAACATCGAAAACTGAATATTCCTTAATGACGATAAAAACTACACTCACTGTGAACCCAGCTTTTCAAAACATTGCAAGACGAAGATTGATTTTTATTAAAATAGACACTGTTTTAAAAACATGTCCTTTTGTTATTGTAAGTGTGTTACTCTTTCAAAAATGATTAAACGGCAATGATAATCCGTCATGACGACAGATGAAGTGCGCTTGAAGCTTGAATAGAGATTTGGCACAATTTGAGTTGTCAACAATAACGTCCTTTCGTCCCTGGTGCATTGCTCCCACTGACTCCACTATTGACAGGCACTTGAGAACGTAGTATCTGAGAATATGACATGATATTTTTGTTCTATTTTGTAAATAAATCCTACTCTCGCGTAATGCACAGTTATTTTTATTTTCGTGCGGTTATTGCTTCATTTCATTTTATTTTGTTGCTCTATAAATTTGTCAAGCTTCGTGAGGATTGTGTAGCTCAGAAGAAAATGTTTTGGCTTTCTTAATTATTTCATTATTTTCTTCTTTTTCGTACGCTTTTCTTCGTGGTGTGTTTCAAGAAAGAAATGCTTATAGACTGGAATGTTGATTTGACCTGGATTTAGGTCTTCAAACGTTTAAATCGATATTTAATAATTTGCCAATACCCAAGATGGATCAAAAGTATTTTTAAGTACCTATGGCTGAATGACTAACTGCTCTAAATGTTCCCCATCTTTTGAGGTGCAATATTTGTAGGTATACATTGCAATAAAATTAAAACATGCTGTGTTACGAAATTTCCAGAATCTGTTTTGCCAGACATTACTCTGCCAATCCAACGTGGATCGATTGTTTTACTTAACTCAAACGTAGATTTTATTTATTTTTTCATCACCAGGTCGAAATAAACTATCGAAGTGTAGCCAGCCAGACTTACAGAAAACATTTTATGAGTGGTCGATGTGAAACTTTCAGAAGTCAAGCTCTATATATACCGTGTGTATATCATATTAATTCTACTTTACATTCTATATACATAAATAATGTTGTGGAACACCAAATACAAATCCAGATTACTTATGTTGTAATTTATTCACAATAGCGTAGAGAAATTAAATAATATTAAATATGAATTTACTGTGTGCGTGTGCAGGAGTAGCGTTATTCAGTAGTGTAATGTAATGGGTGGATGCCAATACAAATGTACTGACTATAAATCAATCGCATTTTTATGAGCACTGGAAATCTCGAGACATGTTATTTTGAGCAACAGTTATGGACTCGGCAGTTCGTAAAACAATTCGAATCCAGGACAACCATACGTTACTTGAGTTCAATGATAAAACGAGTAGAGTAAACAAATACTTATCAGTCGAAATTGTATTCGACATTATTATGATCGAGACGGACTTAATTTGTGTTTTCATTCGAGAAAACACTTACCAACTGAACAGTACAATCGAATGGATGAGCTTTAAATAAGATACTTTAATTTACAATTGAATCAAATGTAATATATTGCAAATCGTTCTGTCACTATTTTAAACGGCTTCCAACATTTTTATTCGACTTCTTTATTGTTCCGGCTCAGGTTTGGCAAACATTAAATTCAATTAGTACTACAACTTTAACTTTGGAAGTCCATAGCGTATGACGTGTAGCTCATCTATCACAAACTTTATTTTTTAAATAATGTTACTTCATAAATTATGCTACGTAGCCAATGTAGCTACTACAAAACTACGTAGCGTTATAATTTAAAAGCTCTAACTACATTTATGACACACACAATGTTTGGGTGGTATGCAACTCTACACCGTTTAATTTTGATCGTTTTAATCCTTAAAAGGGGTCATTGTACTCATCATTATGAACACCTTTTACCACGGGACCAACCCTGAAATCGTGAAAAAAATCAGTTGATCCATAGATTTATGTTCGCATAACTCGAAATAATGTCTGGATCAACTGATTTTTTTTTTTCAAAATTTAACGGTGCATACTATAATAACTCTGAAGAGTTTGTTTGTTTGTTTGTACACGCTAATCTCTGAAACTATTGGTCGGAATTGAAAAAATATTTTTACATTTAATGGTCAAAAGAAAGAAAGAAGACTGTCTGTCTTCTTTCTTTCTTCCGTCTTAAGAAAGGCTATCAACACGCTAAACACGGATTATCATCACGCTAGGATCTTTAGGAATCGAGCAAAAACAAAAAAAATCAGAATCCTGAGCGGAAACGAAATAATGGTGCAGGCAGGTAATGCGACGCGACGGGATGGGTCGGGGAACAAAAAATTTCACGCGAAGGAAGTCGCGGATAGAAGCTAGTATGAAATATTTTTACACTCTTGTTTCTAGAACCAATTAGCAAAATATTTTTTTTATCTACAACACGATGCGATGTTTAGTCATCCATCACCCAGCCCATTTATAAATCCTGTATCTTGTTATTCTGATATTCTGTAATATCTAATGCAGCCATTTTGAACTGAAACCCTATCAATCAACATCAATCTTCGAAACTGGGTAAATCTGCTCTGCAGGGTACTGACAAGTCTTATTGATTACGCTGCTTGATTTTATGAAGCTCGTTGAGCGATAACAGTCAACGAGATTGCCAAATTCGGAAAATCATGATTTTATTATGTGAATACAGAGGTACACACATCATTAAATCATGATTTCATGCAAACCAGCCCGTTCTACCTTTATTATTAGCTTTTAGTTTTGTTCGTATGACGTGAACAGAAAATAATATGTGAAATTTTGCTCTAGTTAAATAAACATACGGAATGATCGTAACTACAATAATACGAGTGAAGGAAGAGTTGCAGATGTTATTATTCCAAACTATTTCCCGGATTAACTAACTAGCTGAAGAATATTTTACAGTTTACAGTTATTTAATGGAAACAAACATAATAATCTATTACATTGTTAGTGTTGCAGGTCCTATAGCAACACAAACAATGAAATAAACTACTAACTACAGTGTTAAAATGTGTAAAATGGAAAATTGGAATCGCTAATTTTTTTTATACAAGCAGATAAGTATTTTTTAAATAAATACACAGACACCTAGAACGCCTGTTACAATATCTAGTTACTTATTGCCAGTACAAGCTCGATTCACAGCGGTATGCCTACAGAGTGAAAAAAAAAACGTGTTGGACAATAGCGAAGACTGAAACTGTTTCATGATTCCAAAATTATGTTATTCTAACGTCTCTTATAAAAGTGTTTGGTAGACAGACAACAACATTTTTGCAAGCCCTGACTCATGGAAATTATTTCAGTACTTACACATTCAAATCTAATTTATGCCTATCCACTTACGATTTGTAATAACAGAAATGATTTATTGGCTACAGCCAGCCTTTAGATCAGTCCCGTTACTCTGATATATCTGTGTACATACATATACACCATTTATTTTAAACTTAACTTCGTTTCTAAATCATTTTATTAATATTCTGTTCACGCCTACGTTGGTATTTCTTATTTTTACAGATATTATGATTTATCAGTTACAGATGGGAAATTAAGGCGCGAACGCAAATAGGAAATTTGATGATAAAGATCGCGGCACAACTTAGTCAATATTTGAAATGGAGAGTTTCAGACTAGGTTGTCAGTATAATTAGAATGCTGACCGGCCATCCTGGCGTTCACTCTTCATAACATTGAAAAGCAATTGAGCCAATCTTATTCATCAAAGTTCTGAAACCAACAAAAGCTTCTGGCGTAGGTAATAGATAAGCGTTTTCCGTAGAACATTTTCATTTTGTTGTTGAAGCTATTCCTGTTTTCGGTGACGAAACCGTTAATGGCCAATTATTTAGATTTCTTACAGACAGATTGTGTTCTAGTTCCCAATCTTGCGAAATGAATAATAAAGATTGATTAGACAAAACTGTGAGTTACTAAAAATCCCTAATGTACACATCGGCCCACGCGCCGTGTCTCATTTGTTTACAGAATTGTGCACGGCTGGCGGATTGTGGAATGATATGTTTCAACGTGAAATAATGCTCCCGTCCGAACTTTAGCCCACTTGGTGTTTTATTGTGTGTACGCGATTCGGAGTTTTATCTCGTACAGCTGGTTGCGGGATAATCCGAATATAAATAGCGTAGGTATACACAACAAAGCATCAACAAACCCAACTCGTATCGGGTACCGCTGTTGGCTGTCGAATGTCGAGTTCAGCGGGCCGACTCGCCTACTTTATGGGCGTTCTAAATTATTAAAATTGTTCTATTTCACTTCAACATCATTCCAGACTCGTTTCGTTTATATTCATGATAATATTCAGACGTAAATTGTTATCAGATGGGCCGATCTTTTAAACTAGTGGAACCAGAATGCCGTGGTTATATTATCGTCAGTAGAATGAGGTAGGTCTCATTAAAAACCTCAAGGTGAAAAGTAAAATTCTGAGAAGATAGAGTTATATTATAACGAACTATTACTCTATACCTACGTATATTTTTGGGTCATGTAAATATTAAACAGCTACATAGGTATCCACCTTAATTCGTCATCATCATCTACTTAGCCTTTTTCCGACTATGTGGGTTCCGATGCAGCTGAATACCAGTATTTTACATGGAGCGACTGCCTATCTGACTCATCTGGGTAATACGAGATCTACCTTTATTATTAGGTATAACAAAATGATGGCTTTTCCCGCGGCTTCCTTTGCGTAGGCCGTGCCTACCTAAAGGTATTATGTAAGGGGATGGAGGTAACTTATACCTAATTTACAGCAGACCCCCAAGAAGAGAATCGGGCTGTCACTTGGCGAGCACTGGCTTACCCCGAGGCGACGGACCCCCAATTACAGCAAAGTACACTTTTTGCTTTTTGTAAAATTTACAGCAGGTTCTTTGAGCACTAGGTACTTACTTAATTCCGTTTCTGAGAGCTGTGAAATACCTATAGGTACGTAGGTATGTATTTAAAACTAAGTGTTGCTCGCGACTTCGTCTACGATTCTTAATGAAAATTAGCGAAACATAATATTCTCCAGATCCCAGGCTACCTGTCTGTCAAATTTCATAACGATCAGTTGTGTGGGGTGGGCTTGAAAAATCCGACGAGTGTCAGCAAAAAACGAGTGCAGTGCGGTTGAAAATAAAATGTTTGTAGCATAGTTAGTGGTAAAGCCCGTCATGAAACAGTGACTGTGGCTGGAGAGACAGCATGGCGCTATTAGTTACTTTCCGGAGGACACAGGCGCTCTCCGAACATGAGTATACTTCAGGAACCTGTACTGGGCCAAGAGCCCTGTTGCCAGCATTCCGTGTAACAGCCATCAGTGTCTCGACTACACGGCGTCGTAAGTTAAAACGAGTGTTAATTGTCGCGATTTGTTTATTTTACCCAGCGGTTTAGTAAAATCACCACACACACATCAAACACACATTTCACAAATTTTGCCTAGTAAGGTAAAATGTGCGAAACTATGTAGGTATAGGGACTTACTAGATACCTATCGGCAAATGGGTTTACCTAATAATGTAGGGGAGACCGGGTACAAAAGTAACACTTTGTACTTTGACACTGGTTTCTAGCTAGTTATCATATTTATGATGAAATGAATATAGCCACCTATAAACTTCGATTATGCTCTACAAATTTGTATTTAAATTTACTTCATTATTCGCTGTTTATTGTGAATACAGAGATTTTTAAAAAAAACGACGATTGTTACTTTCGACCCTGAGGCCAGGGCGAAAGTAACACGGTGTGGGTCGAAAGTAACATGATAAAGGTGTATGTAATAAATATGAAATGCAATATCAAATCAACTAATTATTTATTAGAAAAATGTAAAAATAAAAACAAAACAAAAATAAACAAAACTGTTAGCGACTTCTCGTCAGGAATTATTCTTAATCTTAGGTAATAATGAGATCAACTTTTATAAGATTCAGTTCTCAAGTCTAGTCAGACTCGCAATTATGGCACACATAATGTGCATCATCATTGATACATGCAACATGTGACCAATGTTTGCATTCGATACATTGTATCCACTGCTCGTTTCGCCGACTATTGCCAAAAGGCTCTAAACAAACAAGACAAAAGCAATCTTCTTCGTCAGGTGAATTGTTATGTTCAATGTTTTCTTTTTCTTTACTTGTCTTCTTTGTTCTTTTTCCCTTCTTTTTTGTATCAGATTGTAAAATTGTTTTCTTGGCTTTCATTCTTTCTTTGTATTTTTCTTCAATAGCATTATTTCGGGCATATCAGTCAAAATCGCAGTCTTACGTTTCTTACGCCCCTTATTTGTTGTAGTCCTTAGACCTGCTCTTGGAATAGGTCTAATATCTCGGGGTGAGACTGAGAAAGGAATTGGCGGAGAAGAACCCACTTGTAGTCCGCTAGGTCCTGCTACTGGCGAGTTAAGATCGTCAGTTGGCATATTTGGTTCAACTTGGAGGGCTGAGGGTGCGTCGGATCTGGTCGACAGATCATTAGGTGGAATTTCCTCTTGCAGTCTTTCTTACTCGCGGTCGCGGCATTCTGTTGGTAAAAAAAAACGAATAATTAACATAAAACGTAAGTGAATCATACTCATTACGGGGACAAAAGTAATATGTTACTTTTGTACTCGTAGTGCTATGTTACTTTTGTACCCAACCACGTTTTTGTTAATTCATGATAACCTACATAAAAATGGCACTTACTATTCAAAAATCAATAAGAACACTGTGTAAACAATCTAATCAAGAATTACTATGTAAATAGTCACATTGATATTATCATTATAATACTACGTCCCCCCTAAATAAATAAATGTCAAAAAACTTACTTTTGGTTCGTAAAATCACGTGGCGTCCTCTAACACAACCTTACGGCGCAGAGCGTGCGCGACGACTAAATGCAAGCGGGGGAAGCGTTGCCGGCTATTACCTGACGGTAGGGGGGCGGCGTTTCCACTATTTGATAAACCTACAGAGCGTTTGTTACTTGCGACCCGCCGTTACTTTTGTACCCGGTCTCCCCTACGCGAAGCGTGGCAACGGGCTCTTTTGTCGATTGCATGCCTACCTGATAGGTACTACCTTCCAGTTGTAGGGTACCCGAAACGAACAATTGCAATTGTCAATGTTTACGAGACTAAAGATTTCGAATGAGAGACGTATGAAGCTCCAATTGAAGGTATATCATTTGCGCACGCCTCAATCAGCAACTTTTGTTTCTCTCATCGTCTCTCATTTATACATAATAGTCTATGATCAAGTCAACGGGTCTGTGAAGGTGCGCGCATGTAGCGTCCCGACAAAGACAGCACTTCCATAGAATTGATGTGAGAGACAAATTAGTTGCACTTAGTGTAGTCTTTGGCTGAGACAAAACTTGCTCGTGGGCGCCCTCCGTTATAAACAATATGATTTCAAACGCATCCGTCATGTTATCATGTATCGCGCGGTAGATTTTAAAATAACGATTGTCATTTGCTATCATTTAACATCAATTACACGGTGAGTCAATTGCCATCAATTAAAATGTTTGTCATTTGCTGTCAATCTCGTAGTAATAGGTAGGTACTTATTGTCAATCGCTTCAATTGCATTTTGTAGACGATCATTTTGCGCATCAATGTGTATCATTCACGTAAGACGTAAACATTGATAATTGATCGTTTCGGGGACTCTTAATTTGTTTCACACAATATCTACAAAATAAGTATCCATTTTAGGGTTGCCAACTCTTTTTAAGTCAAAAATAGTAGTTTTAAAATAATTACCCAAAAATATAGTAGATAGCGAAAAAAAAAATCTATTAGGTTTTAAAATACTTTATTTCTTAAAATAATATTTTTTGCTACTTTGAGCCTTCATAGCTATTAGTGCAATTTAAATGACTAAATACCATTAGCTCAGCTTTAATTAATTTTATACTGGCCCTATTGCGCTCATCTCGCCATTTATCATTCATTACAGAAAATATACGCTCTTTACAGGCGGATGTTGCCGGAATTGATAATATTTTTTAAATATTAGTAAAATCTGCGTCACTCAAAACTAGTTGCCATTTTTCAACTGTACTTTTTAAAGAAAATTTTTCATCAGGAAGAAGAATATCTAGAATTGTATTCATCTGATTTATTTCTATATAAAAATCATTAAGTAGCTATTTACAAAACACAAACTCAGAGGAGAGGCGCGAAATTGACAATCTGTCAAACTCAAAGTGACATACCAGAATCATTCAGAAATAGATTTTATTGCTTAGTGGGTTTTATGCCTAATAATATAGTAGTTTCTCCTATTAAATACTTTTTTCATAAATATAGTAGTCGGGCCTTTAATACAGTAGGATACTATATTATATAGTAGGGTTGACAACCATAATCCGTTTAGTCTGTGTGGATTATTTTGTGGAAAATAAAGTAATGTAGGTAAATAATAATAACTTGCCCGCTAGAACATTTGCAACTGCTGCAACAACCACATCAAATCAGAAGAAAGTTAATTATGGTAGGTAACGCACTCACTGGTAATTAAGTAATTCTGGTAATGGCATATCTTTGATTATTGATTTTTCGCTAATTTGATATCATTTATATTCTTACGACGCAAATTAACTTATCATTTTGTTTATTTAAAAAAAACGTTTTTTTATTGTTGTCAGTATTCGCGGCATCTTCTCAGTTTTTTACATAAGTTGCCTGTACTATTAATATTGTTTATATGTAGCCTTTTTAGTCATAAAACTGACTGTTTGCCGACAAAAAAAAATCGCAAAGCCATAAATTTTTTATTTTTAAATGTTTTTTTTGTTCTCTTTTCTTATAAAACGGTGTTGACCTATATTCTCATCCCAATTTTTTTTAATAAAAAAAAAAAACTTCGATTTTCAAACGTTGCAATAAAAATGCGTCATGTGGGCCTATTCTTGAATAAATTAATCTAATAATTATTGTATATAACTCAGTGAGATTATTATTGCTATTATAACTGGTAAGTGAGAGTACTATTACTATCCTGCTAAGCCTATAAGAAGTTACTACAACCGTGGTGGAGCTACAATGCCGCTGTTTGTAGAAATCTAAGAGAGTTTGATTAGTTTTGGTTTGTAATGTTTCCTGTAGCCATTTGATTCTAGAAACTTACTTTGGAGCAATCTCATTTTTATGTTTTTTTTTTTATTATTTTAAAACAAGCTTTATTTTATAAAGTTATATTATTTTTCACCGGAACGTATCCGCAGACTGACAAAGAGTCAATCTGTCAATGTCAAACATGACAGAAGAACTTTGAGTTTGACTTTGACAGTCGATGTTTGTTAAAAATTGTTCGATTTGTTTATTTTCATTAGCTAGGAACTTTTAAAAGCTCCGTGTGTTGTAACTATCTACTTTCAATTGGGAAGCAATGCTATCAATTTCTTGAACTAAAATGGAAAGTTTCGTAGTTATATCTTTTATTGGCGAAGGATCGTTTGGTCGTGTTTTTAAAGCTAAACATAAAGAAACTGATGCAGTTGTAGCTTTAAAAGTTATAAGAAAGGTATGTTCTATCTTCATTTGTATATAAGGACCTGTTTCGTGTTAAATTGAATGTTTGTAGGGCCAGAGCTCACCTACTTCCCATAAGTAATTTATCTATATGTAACACTACATTGTATGTCACGAGCTTACGACGTATGAAGCAAGCAAAAAGCGATTATAATGTGCACTGTAATATAGTGAAATATCAGTACACAGACAAGGGGTCGTTTTCCAGTTTTTTGTATTCCATCAGTCAGTTTCGACATATCAAAGAGAACTAATAATGTTTTAACCACAATTACAGAAAGGGCGTTCAATCAAAGACTTGAAAAACTTGAGACAAGAATGTGATATACAGAGGCAGCTAAAACATCCAAACATTATTCGGATGATAGACAGCTTTGACACCGAATCAGAGTTGGTTGTAGTCACGGAGTATGCGGAAAAGGAGTTACATAGCATCCTCGCTAAAGAAGGATGTTTGAATGAAGATCAAGTTAAGAAAATCACTTGGGATTTGGTTTCTGCATTGTACTACTTGCATTCCCACAGGGTGCTGCACAGGTTTGTTCCTTAATGTCTGAGTTTTACCTATTTGATTTGCTGATGCTAGTTCAATCATGTTAGTTAATTTTTGTTATGTTCCAGGCATGTTGGATCCTTGTACATCCAGACCTAAGAGGATCGAACATGCCTGATCCAACAACGGCATACAACATTCTAAGTTCTTCCAAAATATATTTCAGTAGTCTAATTCAGAATAATGCTTGAAATTCACATGAAATACTAACATCAATGCGAGCAGTGGTATCGACCCCGACTTACTCGTAGGTTGTGAGCTCGAACCTACACATGCAGTTTTTTTTTTTTAAATTTTTCCCTATACTAGGAATTTTTCCTGTATCATGGGTGCATTTACAAACATTTAACATTTGTAGTCTTACTCGCATAGATTGTTCATTAGTAAAGTTATATGAATTGTATATGCTGTGGATAACGGTGTGAGTTTTTTATATAATATCTTTGTTTATATTATTTGCGCAGATATAATGTGTTACTGTTTGTTTGTCCCAAATAAATTAATTAAATAAATAAACTCACATACACCAATAGCCAGACCCGGAACACCTACTGGTAGATCATACAAATATTTGTTTCGTGCTGGAATCGAACCCACGACACGCAGCGCAGCAGACTTTACTTTGTGTATTTCATTTCATTAGTACTGCTCTCAAAACAGTGGAGGAAAACATTGTGAGGAAACCGGCGCATGTCTTAGAACCAAAAATTCAAAGATGTGACATCCACCAGCCCAGACTGGGCCCGCATGGTGGATTGGCCCAGCAGTGGGAACATTATAGGCTGATTATGCTACTCACATCAACAACTCATTGCTTATTTCAGAGATTTAAAGCCACAAAATGTGTTACTGGACAGTACTGGCCGTGCCAAACTATGTGACTTTGGTCTTGCGAGAATCATGACAAATGCAACACATATTCTGACTTCTATAAAAGGTACTCCATTATACATGGCGCCAGAATTGATTGAGGAGAAGCCTTATGATCATCAGGTAAGTTTCAAATGCCCTTTTTGAACAACAGTTCCATTTTGAATACTTTTTAAAGTTGGCTAAGCTTTTGTTCCAGCAATGGGAACATTCTAGGCTATGCTATGCATAATAAAAAAAACTTATAAAATGTGTCTATCCTAATTTCAGGCTGATCTGTGGTCTCTTGGATGCATAGTGTATGAGTTGATAGCGGGCCAGCCACCTTTCTGTACCATGTCAATATGGCAACTGGTGCGGATGATCAGACACAAGCCAGTGCAGTGGCCCAGCTTTATTAGCACTGACGCTAGATCTTTTTTGCAGGTATGTATTGTTAAATGTAACTAAGTCAGTCAATCAAATTGAATACAATCAGTGCCTCCGAGATTCGGTCCAACTTTGGACCGTTCCTGAGTCTCGATGATAACAAATGATTATTCATTTAATAACAATTTAAAGAGGTTTTATACAAGAATCAGCAGAGGATGTTTGAGAGCAAAAACCAAAAAAATCCAAAGTGCTGCAAAATCAAATATTATGTTGATTATGCAAATCAACATAATATTTGATTAATTCAATATTTCAGGGTCTGCTTCACAAAGATCCAATGAAAAGGTTGACATGGCCAGAAATTCTGGAGCATGCATTTGTCTCTGGCCATGTGACTATACTGCCAGAAGATGTCCAGAGTGAATCACCATTCACAAAACCATTGACCCATAGTCAGCAAGAGGCAAAGCAACTTCAGAGGGAAAAAGTTAGCAGTAATTCAAGGTAAGGAAACGGATTTGCTAGAAAAACATGGAGTATGGAAACACATAGTCCTTATAGCTTTCCAAAGCTTGTTTTTGATTTAGTAGATGCAATCCAGCAATGACAGAAACAATGTCAATGAATAGATTAAAAGATCTTACAAATGTATACTATATTTCTTTTTCAGAACAATACCTGAACCAAAACCAGAGCCGAAAGAACATGATTTGCGGAACGCGAGAGTTATGCAAGCGATGGAGTGTGTTCCCATGTCGGATGACGACAGCGTCAGAGCAACCAGCGCGTTCAGTGTACGAGACAGTCTAAAGACAGATGATGAAGACCAATCACATCCCATCACAGCCGCCAACGCGAAACTACTCAGACACGAATACAATGTCCTCAACAACTCAAACCTTGTTGTATGCAACCTAGAAAATAATATGGCGCAACTTATGGCAGCTAACAAAAAACAATCAGATCTAAATAAAATGGATAAGATAGATGAAGAAAAGCCTAATATAGAGAAATATGTTGAAGAAAAGAAAACACAAAAGCCTCTAAGTGCCAGTGATAGTCAAAAAGAAATACTGGAGACAAAACAGAAAGCGAAATCTGTCGACACTGCATCTCAAAGTTTAGAACACCCGAAAAGTTCAACCAAATGTAGCAGCGATGTTAGTTCTGGGCTTAGTAAGAGTGTTCCACCTTCATACACGCAGAAAATATTGCAATTCTCACGCGATAAACTCAGGTTTGGTAGTGGAGGAAACAAATTAACGAGAAGTATCAAGAGATCCTTCCATTTTAGTAGAAGTTGGGACAAAAATAAAAATGAAACTCAGCGACGAACAAGTGAACCTGCTATAGAGGTCTCAAGCTTTGTAGATGATAAGGAAAAGTGTTCCAAAGAGGAAAAAGATCAGGATGTGGAGAAAACTGAAGTTATTGAGGAGACTTCTGATGATAAAGATGTCGCTGATAATGATAGGATGCTTAAGACTGAGGACAAAAGTGATGGTAATATTGCTATTTAAAAAGCCATTATAAAGTAAATTATCTGTTTCTTTTATCATAATGTTTCGTTGTTTGTGTTTCTAGTTAAAGAGCCATCTTCTATTGAACTGGAGGAATGGGAAGCATTCCTCAACTCCAACATAAGTGAAGTTATGGATGGTGATGTGGAATCTCTTACTCAACTGAATATGGTGTGTAATAATGTTATGCAATGCCAATTTTGTCACACAGTAGTAAGCATTAATAGCAAGGGAGGGGTATTTTATTGCTCCATTGTTTAAAATTGATACTGATGTATATTATAGTAACCAGTGGGCAAACATCTTACATATTCGTCTTATAAAAACATGCAATAATCATCACATGATATAAAATCCTGTTATTTTTAAATCAGCTTCTCGATCAATGGTGTCAAACACCAGAGTGGCTTATGAATATGTAGCTTAAAATGCCTAGCGAATGGGTTCTGTTGATCACATTTATACATTTCAGGGGGATTTCTAGTTAGTATGACATGAACCTTCGATTTATACCTATATGGAATGCTAAAGCTTACTTATTGTTAATAAAAATGCCAGGTAAGCATGGTAATAGGCGTAGTGGGCAGTGCGGCGCGGGCTCGCGGCGGCGGGCGCGTGTGCGGCGCCGTGGCCGCGCTGCTGGCGCTGCCGGCGCTTGCGCACGCGCTGCCGAGGCACACCCTGCTGAATATACAAGATGTGAGTTCATTTTACATTCGTGCACGAACATTTTTCAAGATATACATCATTCTTTTCAAACAGTATCTGTTTCCCAGACCTATTGGCCTCAATGTAAATATGTTAACAGGAAGAAAATTGCCAGTACTGATAAAGTGACATTCTACATTTCCAGGTGTACCTCGAAGCTAAAGTGGTGTACAATTTCGTAGCGGCCATTAATACGCTCATGAAAGACAGCAAAGAAAATGACGATGGAGCTCATGACAGGTAAAGATTGCACTACAATTTACACGTAGTTCGCTCTGAACTTGCAACCAGCGCGTGACGTCTGTAATCAGTTCTGATTTTCGTCTCGTTTTTTCTGTCGTGTCCTAACAAATACGGCTTTTTCCATATTAATAGACTAACTTCTGATCGCGATTTCGTCCGCGTGAAATTTCACGTTCCCCCGACACTTTCGCTTAGCGTTCTTTCTGACTTTATTTCTTTTTTTCGGCTCTTAAGAGCGCTAGCGTGATGTTAATAAATTCAAATAGCCTATAGCCCACCTCAAGAATTGAGTTCACAAATTCAAAAATATTTTTTCAAATCCGTTTGGTAGTTCCAGAGATTTGCGCGTTTAAAAAACCTTTCAGCTTTATTATTAGCATAGATAGAACAGATAGATGAGCCAGCTAACAAGATCGGCGTGGTAGCTTGGTGATCTTTTCTTTTGGATTCTAGTAATTATTCTATTAATTTGTCACAGACTGCAGGGTGTGGCTCGCATGCTGGAGGTGTGCGCGTGGCTGTGCGTGCGCTCGTGTCGCGGCGTGCGTCAGTTCGCCACCGCGCTCAGCGCATACAACGCGCATCCAGTCTTCACCAGGCTCTTGATGCACTGTAAGATTATGTTATTTTGTTCACCTACATGTCAAGACAACAGCAGTGCTATTCTGTAACCATCTCACCGTGAAAACTTAGGTGAAGTGAGCGTGGAGTGAGCTGTCATTCCGACTAATGCTAGGGATTGACACTATTGACAGCTCACTCTAAGGTCACTTCACCTAACTTTTCACGGTGAGATTTTTACAGAATCGATCGGCTGAAAGCCATTTCTCGTACTTAAAAAATGTTCAAATTCAAGTCGCAATTTCATCTCAGCGACAATCAATATAAAAAATTAGGTTAATTAGAAGCTTTTTTTAACGGATCGAGACTGAGATTAGAATGCGAACTTCTTAGAAATACGGTAATTGCCCCGCTGATCTTATATATGCATTTTGAAACAATATCTGAAACTCTAGTTTTCGCGAAACTTGTAATTCTAATTTTATTTCCAAAAAGATGACGTCATAGCTGTCTCGATGTAAAAAGGTCATGTTACAGACAAATTATAGTTCACATTCGCCTAGCTAGACGCCCTGACGGATGATACTCATATCTCATGCTAAGTGACATTTCAAAATCGCCACACGACATCTTGACATAATGCTAATATTATTTAAACCGAATTATGTCAAGCCAATGTCGGATCTCCAATTAATTTTGACTTCCTGTTGTTAAAAACATTTTTATTTACAGATTCGAAGTCGCCGCGAATAGTACTGAACATTGTGGGACTCCTTATCACGTTGCTGCAAGATTTACCGGAACATGCTGACGTGGTGGAGAAAATACTCTTTGACGAAGCGAGTTTTAACTTCTTAAGACTTGTAGAACAACCGAGCGATGCGTTGAGAATGAGAGTTTGTATACTAATAAGTTTACTTTGTACATTCTCTTGTACTGCGTTTTCAGTAGCCATGGAGTCGAGGTGGAGTAAGAAAGAGACTGATTCTATAGAAGCGTTGCATACTCATTGTAATGTGGCACTAAATAGGGCAGCTAGGCTGGCCACTAAGGAGCTCAGTAATATGCCTTTTTATGTTAGCTAGTAAGAATATTAGATACTCCACACATTCGGATAGTAATTCATAATCCTTTTTATGACTTTTAAAATTTCAATATATTAATTATATTTAGCTTAGCTAAGTATTTGTTATAGTAGTACGTACCTAAGTTGTTTTTTTTATATCCTTTTTTAATTATTAAGAAATACTCTAGATCAAACATACTGAATTTCTAAATTGAAATATAAAACAACGAAAATGAAATTAGGAATTGAGACGATTATAATTAGATAATTAAATCTACAAGGAATATTAAATTGAGTGAATGAGACACCAACTCCAAGACTGACAGTAAGAGGCTTGTTATAAGTAGGGACCATAGATTTCCGGAGATATGCCTTCATTGTGGAATAGTAAGGAGTCCTAGTGCGACCGCTTATCTCCCACCCAAATAGATACAACATTAAAAAATAGTGTACTTACGAAACACACTCAAAATTTTAACACGCACACTAAGAAGAAAGCAGCCACATTAAATCAATTTCTAATAGCACACATACATAGAATGGGCGGGGCATTCACTTGTAAACATTTGCTATTTGCAAACATTCAATGCACACGCATGCAATTAGGGAGTCGAAAGCGATGGTCGATAATTTTTAGCGATATTTAATTTTAGCACATTCTTGTATTATAATAACTTTGTTTAATTTTCTTTAAATATTTTTTATTAAATGTAAGTACCTATCCGATAATATAGTTTATTTTTACTAAAATAAAATATTATTAATCGTCTAGCGCTCACCATACGAAACCGCCAAATAGCCAGAATTAAAAAAATAATAATTGAATATTTTTGCATATCGAACACAAATGATTGTAATTTTTTTACCAATAATAAATAATTGGATGAAAGATAATATGTATTTATCATATTGTACTATAAATTAGAAACTGTTCATTTGTCAAAATCTTTAGGCATAATATTAATTTAAGTTTTTACACTTCATGAGTAACTGTATTGAAATAACAATGTCTTCATTTGGTTCAAACAACATTAAATTAATAACGAATTTAACTCTTTTACTATACATGTAATACGAGAATATCCATATCGATAAAATCAGCCGCACGCAAATGATTGCACCTCTCTAAATCCAATAGGCTCGTTGCGTTCGGAAAGATTCGGGCTAGTTCGTGGTGCTCCGGGCGTAAGTTAGTAAAACATTTAAAAATTGATTTAAAATATAAAACAGTAACTTAATTGTTTACTTACCGGTGGTAGGACACGCCATTTGCCTTCAGGTTGATGGTATTTGGCCTATTTTTACATAAATAATTACTGCAGAACTCGGCATTTTAGTTTTTTACGCATCAATAGTACAATGTACGCAGTTGCAAAGCGACAGAATGAAGCGTACAGCCGCCGTTCGAATATAAGAACAATTTTATAATATCAAGGCGGCACGTGGCACGCCCCAAGGCATACCTCTTGATATCCGTGGTAGGGACAGTCAGCGCCATTAATATAGAGACAAACAGACCGATCAAGATGAACGAAATAATTAAGGGCCGGTTGTTTCAAACGGTTGGTTAACGTAACATACTGTTACGAGCTTCGGGTTCGTGACAATAAAAACTGCCGATAAAAATTACCCAAGTACATTATAAAAAGTAGTAAGTTCCAGCACCGAAATCTCTACTCGATAATAGATGGCGCCAGTGACTCTATTGTTCAGCCATTCGATAATAGATGGCGCTAGGGACTATTAGTTCTGCTATTCTAAACTAGATGGCGCTAGTGGTAACTAATGTCACCATGTATCAGGCATTAATTGTGGCGCGCAACACTGCCCCCTCCTAAGACATGCTCGTCCCGAGCATTATCGGCTCCTGTGTCTATAGTCAGCTTACACGGCGTTCCGTTAACCTCGCCCTTGATGATAAGCCTGTTCCCGTCTTGGGTTTGTGTGATCAAAACCCTTGGGGCTCTTTGAACATCAGCCAGCACCCGCCCCGCAGTCTTGGCTATTACTCGTTTCCCTACTGCTGGTGCTGGGCGGTGCTGTTAGCTGCACTGCCCTCTGAAGATCTGCCGTCTTCTCTTTCTGCAGTTCGCTTGGGGCAACAGGATCGAAGGTGGCCCCTTTCCCCACAGCCGTAGCACCTAGGGCTGTACCCTTTATTGCGGTCGCGAACTGTAGCCGCTGCAACCTCCCTGACGCGATGGGAACGATGATCCTGTCGCACGGCTTCCACCTCCAGTGCATGGGCCAAGGCGTCCTTAAGCGTCCCGTGGTGCCCGAGCCTCACAGCAGCTCTAACTTCAAGGTCGCGGATGCCGTCGATGAATGCCTGCAACAGGTTCCCATCAATAAGCGCAGGTACGGACTGGTAAGCTTTACGCACCAGCTTCTCCACTTCAAGGGCCCACTGCTGCAGGTTTTCATTACTGCGTTGCACGCGATCCTTGAGCTGCGCACGAAACACGTATTCCAGGTGAGCGTCGCCATACCGAGCCTCCAATGCCTCAAGGAGCTGCTCGTAAGTCACTTCCTTACCGAGAGCTTCCAGAACAGTTAAGGCCTGGTCGCGCAGGCCTACGGTGAGGGCAGTCATGGCCTGACTTTTATTCCAACCGTTGGCCTTCATGACAGCCTCAAACTGGATTTTGTAGGCTGACCAGGAAGAAGTTCCGTTGAACGGTGGCACTTTGAATCCACGTAGCGAAGGTGTTGTAGCTACGGGAGCTGCGATCCCATCCCCAAGTTTAAGGTAATCCAGCGTTTTCTTTACGTCAGCCATCACGGTTTTCTTCACGTCAGCCACCGCGTTGTCAACCCGATTATACACTTGGTCGATCCGGATTTTAGCTTTCGACAGGCGGTTGTCATGTTGAGCAACCTTACCCTTCACCTCCTTCATGTCTTTCCCGAAGGTAGCGTGAAGGTCCTTCATAAGGAGCATCTGCTCTTCCTGGCGGCGCGCTTGCTCCTCCTTATCACGTTGGAGCTGTTCTTCCAACCGACGAGCCTGTTCCTCCTGTCGGCGAGCCTGTTCCTCCCTGTCACGCAGCAGCTGTTCTTCCAACCGACGGGCCTGTTCCTCCTTGTCCCGCTGAAGCTGTTCTTCCAACCGACGAGCCCGTTCCTCCTGTCGGCGAGCCTGTGGCTCCTGACGGCGGGACTGCTTCTGCAGCATCATCATCAGGGCAGCAAAGTCTGGTGCTGCTGATGCTGGAGCTGCTGCGGACGGTTCGGCCGCCGTGGTTGGTAGCTGGCCCTCCGACCTCTGCGGCATAGCTCCACCAAAACGTTTCTGGTCCGTCTCCTGTTGGCGTTGACTCCGGGTACGGATACCCTCCGTGTCGTCTTTAGATAAAATCGGCATGATTTTAATCCCACTTCTGACACCAATTGTTAAGAGCTTCGGGTTCGTGACAATAAAAACTGCCGATAAAAATTACCAAAAGTTACACTTTAATTAAACAACACTAACAACAACTCAAACACACTAATTATAAAACACAATCGCTCTTAAGTCGCACTTGAAGATCGCTTTCGATGTATTCGCTTCTATCGCAGAACCAAGTCTGATTGGTCGCGGCTAGTCCCGGCCTTATATAGTGCCGCAGATAATTCCAGAACCTTCTATTGTAGAAACATCTAGAATGTTCGAACACATACCGGCCCCGACTGACCAAGTTCCAGCACCGAAATCTCTACTCGATAATAGATGGCGCCAGTGACTATTAGTTCAGCCATTCGATAATAGATGGCGCTAGGGACTATTAGTTCTGCTATTCTAAACTAGATGGCGCTAGTGGTAACTAATGTCACCATGTATCAGGCATTAATTGTGGCGCGCAACAATACGTACGTCAAATAATAATGCTTACATAATCTTTATTATTATTGTAACGATAATAATGATCTGATTTTCGGAAAAGTAGCGAACCCAATCGAGGCCTAGCATATTTATTTAGTAGGCGATAAAACATAATTAAAATCCAATATTATTAAGTTATTGCCAATTATTGTTATCAAAGATCCGTGTTTACGTTGTGTCCTTGTGGATAGAGCATCATTTGTTGTGACTATACATATGCGGCTTCGCACATTGACATATTTACAAAAAATAAATAAGAATCATTTATGATATTGTAGTTCAAAGTATATAATCTTGTTCGAACTAAATATTCGCAAACAATGAATATAACAGTGAACTTAACATTAAAACAGTTCAATAAAATAATGTTTACCATTGATTTTACTAATATTTTATTATGAAATATTGACTCATACTTATGACTGTAATCTAGATGTAACATTTTCAATATTATTCTATATACTGATTAAAATAAGCATTATAGATAATTAAATAATGACACAGAACTGTTAACAGCTAGAACGATCGATTTCCACGAAGATAAAATCCATCCAGTTTTATCAAGGTACGCTTTATGTGAACACTCCATTTATCTAATAATGACAAGCCTTATATTCAGCCTTAAACCGAATGCAATCGTCCAAAATCTGAATATAAGTACGTAAAAACAAGGATCACTCCAAGGTTAGATAAAGCTAATCTACACAGCTTAAAAACAACTAGGTGCGGTGATGACGGGATAACGGCCAAACTCCTGAGGGCCGGTGGAATACCCGCTCTTCACCCGGCCCTCCAGAAGCTGTTCGATTCCGACAAACTCGAGGGTAAAACGGCACAGGTATGGAACAAAGGTGTGGGTGGTACTCTTTTTTAAGAAGGGCGACAATGCCCTGCTTAAGAATAACAGGCTCATCTCACTATGTCAACAAACTGTTTTCAAGAGCCATTACGAACCGTCTCGCGCGCAAGTTTGACGACTTCCAGCTTTCCGAGCAAGCCGGATTCCGTAAAGGCTTTAGCCTCGTAGACCACATTCATACACTGCGGCAGGTTATACAAAAGGCCGAAGAGTGTAACCGGCATAGCGTTTGTGGATTACGAGACAGCCTTCTATTCGATGAAGACTTGGGCTATTTCCCCAACGATGCCAAATTCTATCGGTACATCGAGGTGCTGAAGTATTTGTATGAAAACGCTGTTGTCGTCCGTCTTCAAGACAGGACCTCGAAACCTATAATTTTGCAGCGAGGGGTGAGACAGGGAGAAGTAATGTCTCCGAAGCAGTGTATAGCTGCACTGAAGGATATTTTCAAGGTTCTGGCCTGGAAAGGTGTTGGCATCAACATCAATGGCGAGTACATCACTTAACACTTACCGCCTTTGGTTTTTCGACGATAATTTCTTGGCTGAGGCTATGGAGGACCTCGGTAAAATGCTCGATGGCCTCAGTAGGGCTTCCGAAAGAACTGGGTCTTAAAATGAACATGGACTAAACGAAAGTCATGTCAAATGCCTATGTAACACCCATGAAGATCGGAGACTACACTCGAAGTAGTGGTCGATTATGTTTACCTGTCCAACTTTGAGAAAGAGGTCAATCGTCGAAACCGACTCGGCTAGGCAGCGTTCGGGAAGCTACGTAATATCTACTCGTTTCATATACACATATGTCTCAAGACCAAAGTCTTTGACCAGTACTTGTTGCCAGTGAAGACCCATGGTACTGAAACGTGGTCCTTACAATGGGCCCCATTAGAAGGCTGAAAGTCCCCAAAGAGCAATGGAGAGGGCTATGGTTGGAGTTTACCTACGTAATCGAATTAGAAGTGAAGACGTAAGAGAATCAAACTAACCGACGTAGCCTGAAGAACTGCCAAACCTATGTGGCAGGGGACAGAACAGAACATGGGGCCGAAAGGTTCTGGAGTGGCGATTGCATACGTGGCGTTGGAAGGCCCACAAGGTGGACTAATGACCTGGTGAAAGTCAAACCGACCCGGAAACCGCTAGATGCGAGAAGCACAGAACCGGTCGAAGTGGTGATGCTTGGGGGAAGCCATTCTGTCGACGACTTTAACCATGTGGCGGCAAAAGATATTACAGCCACTCGATTCGAATAGGACCTCCTACGAGTATTGTAGGTCGTGCAACACTATACCGAAATAACTATGCGTAGTTCCAGTTGAGATGGTTCAGTTGCTCAAATAACATTTTGCCGTAACATGGTTCTAGTCAACCAACTCAACTTCACTTCTTTATAACTTGCGACTATAACTTGATTTCCAAATTTTACGCGAAGGGAGTCAAGGGCTCAGCTAGTAAAACTGTATCGGTGGGTTCTATGCATCATGACAAATATTAAAAAGTGCATACCTACCATCATTTAGCCTTGAACCACGCACAATCGTTCACATCTGAACGAATGAAAACAGGGGGCACTCAAAGGTTAGATAAAGTTAATCTTAGTGCAACTATCTGGATATTTAAATCATCTACATATGCTTATTATTATTTAATAGAACTGCCCATGAAAAAAGTGCTTGCGATTTAGCCTTGAACCACACTTAATCGTTCAAACCTAAACGACAAAAACAGTAGGACACACGAAGGTTAGATAGAGTTAATCTAAATGCAGTTATCTGGGTATTTACATCCTCTATAATATGTATTATTATTTAATAGTGTTGTTCATGATAAAAGTGCTTCAGCTTAAAACCATATATACAGTCGTTCAGATTCTTAATGAATAAAAACAGGAGCACACGATTAACTTTAAATAATTGCAATCTCAACGCAGGTATAAGCTCTGTTAAATGATTATTTCATATCATTTCATAAATGTGACTGGGAATTAGGGAATTCTTGGTGACGATTGACGCCAGTAATATTTCATTGATGATTCATTTTGTGTTCAAACGTTTCGAGTGGATGATGCCGAATGAAAGACGTAAATGAACAAAAACTTAACCGTTTGATATCAGAAGGCCAATTCTCGTAATTTAAAACTTCCAAAATCTAGTTGCAGTCTCATCTCAGCGACAAACAAATGTCAAAAACTTGTCAAAATGTAGGGAAATTAGAAGTATTTTTTGATAAATTGAGACTGAGATCAGACTGTGAACGTTCTTAAAATTAGGTACGAGAATTTCCCCTCTGATTAAGGAGCGAAACAAAAAGACAACGACATAAAACGAAACAACAAGACCTTTTAAATATTAAGTATAATCCTGTATCTAAATCTAAACGTATTGTCTCGATCGGTCGACGACCAGAGGTCCATTTTGACCTCTCTGTCATTGTACAGCATCAGGTTTTAAATGCAGAGGTCATGTTCGGCTAGTTTTTGTGAAATGATGTCACTTTTCAATTTCCGCGTACGAAGGCTATTTGTTAAAATACAATTCTTAGAATGGTCTTGGTTTTTTTGGCCTTTTTGGGATGTAACAAAAACGCCTCACACTTCTTTCAATATGATAAATGTATGGCTGTTTTAAACATAAATAGGGACTTATAAAAAATAGCATTACTAATATCTGAAAACCCAATTGAGATTTTAAAATATTCTACTTCGGGACTGTCTTCTGTGATTCAACATATTAACAAAAAGACTGGGATTATTTTGTAATTACTTTTGTAACTTTTTAACTACTTAACTAGTATATAATATTTAAAAGTAGATAAAATTTAATTTATTATCTTGCACCTAGTGTTATTGTAAAACTCATTCCAAATTATCTCGAAACGCG
Organism: Apamea epomidion; assembly: GCA_947507525.1. Taxonomy (NCBI): domain Eukaryota; kingdom Metazoa; phylum Arthropoda; class Insecta; order Lepidoptera; family Noctuidae; genus Apamea; species Apamea epomidion. The sequence continues at coordinate 8,409,311 of OX382234.1, forward strand.
GCCGGTTGTCCACATTGTAACTGTAGGTATATCAATAAGGGCTGATTATACCAAAGTCGATATCTTTTATCCGTGGTATAAAATTGACGTCTGACAGTTCCACTATGGCAAAACTGTCAAAAATTAAAAATTTATTCTCAGAACAAGTCTTTTATTCTAGGTATAAAAGTTTGGTGGAATGTGCCCTAAATAGGCTACATTAAATTATATTCCGACGATCACTGGCTTATTATTTTTAGTGCAATTTTTTCACTTTATGTTGTTTCATTGGCAGCGTTTCCCTCCAGTGGTGTGTTGCTAGGCTTATTTCCTAAGGCGCATATTGATTTATTTTTATTGGAACTGATCGCATTTATTCAGCAGCGTGCGTCACGTTAACGTGTAATAATAGAAGTCCAGATGACAATACAACTTGTCCTAGAACTATTATTCTGTTGAAGTAATGTCTAATATGTTAATTTCAGAGGCGATGATCTCTAACTATGGCCACATGGCCTTCATTTATGTAAATTAGCTAGTCGGACTGTAGGTAAGTAAAACAATGTAAATCAGTGTGAGAAAATCAAGACAAAAATAAAAGTTGCAGTTCGTATGTTATCAATACGCGCCTTATTTTTTTTGTATTTTAATTCCAGCCTAAAGACCCATTTACACGGTGCAAGTTTCTGGAACGTTCAAGAGCGATAATTGCATGCCATAAATCACGTTCATTTATTGCCATTCAAGAATTGCATGCAAGTGTTTACGCGCGTCCGATTTCCATAAAATGGCATATAATAATTTTATTGAATGCAAGTGTTGCCATTCAATAATTGCATGCGTTTTGTCTGAATTCGCGCTGCCAAATAATTTATTCAATTTTATTGGACGTCTTCTTGAGATTTTCTTGACTTGAGAACTTATTTCGTTCGCTCATGTTTGCATAAATGAAAATTTTCATGCCAGAAATGAATGCGATTTTGTTGCTCGTGTGATTTAACTCTGGGTAGGTACGTGTTGTTTACACCTACGCCAGTTTTGAACGGTAACTAACTTGCCCGTATTGTGCAACAATTGTACGGGCTGTTTAAACGGTGCCAGTCAATTTTTGCTTCCATTTTATGTTATGTCACATGCAATAAACTTGCACCGTGTAAATAGGGCTTAAAGTCAAAAACTTATGTCTTTTTATCGATACCGCATTTTCAGCAGCTTATGTAATTCGTCCACATAAATTAATAACTTGCTCACATTAAATTAATAAACTTATTACAAGCTACGCAAAAGTTACGGATTCTATATTTTTAAATAAAATCTTTCTATCTATCTATGAACTTCCAGTTTTATTTGTGTTTATTCCCGTCGTTGTCAGTTAATACAAAAATAAATTATAAAAAGAACCGGAGCGATGTTTACATCCTATCGTAATTAGATACTCACACCGGGAGAGTTAATGACCTGTCAACGAATGCAATTATTTATAAACAGCTTAATACAAACAAATATAATCGGCTATTGGCTTGCTGCATTCGCATCAAGATCAAAGACCAGTGTTCTTGGTCGTGCTTTACGTGGTTTGTTTGGAGCGTGCTGCACTTTATGGCGGGTTACATAAGGAGGTGATCGGCCGGCCTCGCGCCCGGCGTGCGCGCGTGCATTCACCGATCATGCACGTTCAAATCTGCTACCACGAAACCGCTGAGATGTGACCTGCGGCAAACTTACCAAAGACCAAAGTACGGCTAATTATGCGCATCAGCAATTACCGAATCTTAGTAACTAGATGTTTCCGTATTGCACTTGGGTGTAAAGTACCGGATAAATTGCTTACCTAATCAAGAATAATGTCAGCTCTGTGTTTAGCATTTGTAGTGTCTCCTTATTTACCTACTAGGCGTCATAGGTTTCTACACATCATTATGACTAAGAGTTCGTTGAACTTGCTAAATGCATTTCGAATGGTTGGTACGGTAGGCACCCGACGCATTGGCGACATTCGTAAATCGTGCAGTTGACAAATATTCCGCATAGGTACCACACCTACATATTTGATTGTAGATACCTACATGTCTTCATCATCGAACACGTAGGTAGTAGAGAGTTTCTGAAGGCGGATTCCTACCTACTTCGTATTTTTTTTCTCATGTCGGTACCACACTTCTTGCATATTTAAACAAGGGACAATAAACAAAAGCGGGTAAACAAGAGCTACGAGAAAACTGACTAGGTCATCATCATCATCAAGAACCGCTTTAGGTCAAGCTCTGCTTCAGAATTTCGGATCATCAAATGATTTTAAAAGTAGGCTTTTAGGTGAAGTTTTCCTGCAGATAGACGGCAGGTACCTACTCGTACTTCATTCCAAAGGTGTGACGATTAACAGGAAAGCTAGTTACAAAAGTCAAAGCTACCTTAGTGTATACACCTAATATTATCTAATTTTGTCTGTTTTAAAAATATCTGTTATTTTCTGGTATTTTTTCTGCTTTCTGTCTCGTACGATTTATATACTACAAGTGGGAACTTGTAATTGGCCATATTTTTGTATAAACTATTAGTTACTGTATCTGTTTAGCTGTAAGTTTTCCTAAAATAAATAAAATAAAATAAATGTAAGTTTCATCGTTTGCAAATGAACCTTCCGAACCAATTCGCGTAGCAGTTGTAGACCCGTTGGTCGTAGCGTAACTCTTAGAAATAAATAGAATACGTTTATTTGCGACTGGGTGAAAATATGCGTCACAATTCACAACCACGCAAAACGGCCCTCGCTCAGCATAGTGCTGTGACCTTATGCGAGACAGAGTTACAGTGCTGCTAAACATATCGATCAGTGACAACAGCAGGAACCTAGGCTTCGTAAGGTGTAGGTATCCAGTTCTGTTCCAGAAGGACTTAACACACAACTTTAATCATCCCTAAAAAATATAGCTTATGTTAGGTTGGCTTAGGTTCGAATGAAACATTTTGAATTTAGGTATCCAACAATAGAATATAGGTAGGCACAAACTACCAAAGACGGACTGAATTGAATTGAATCTCAGAGGTGATGGCTCTGAAAATCAATTTAATTCAGAATTTTTAAACAGTAAGTATTGATATTTTAGAAAATATTTATATAAAAACAACTCGTAAGTAATTGTTCGTCGAAGTAGTTTTAATTTAGAGCAAGTAAATAAACTTTGGCACGCTGGAATTTTTAATCAACTAACCCTGGCTTAGGTAAGCGAACTAACGTTCTCTCACTAACTTTCCGAAAAACCCTGAGTCATTCATTGTTAATTAAAATACCTACACAATTGCTGAATTATTGTCGAAACAACAAGTTATTTGTAACAAACAGTGCAGGTAGGTACCAAGTGTAGGTATTGTAGGTACCTACTTACAGGAGATTAGCCTCGTTGGTACTACCGACAATGTATTGTGTATTGATGAACTGTAGCCCAATTCCATGCTCCATTGACGTCAACAAATAATAATCACCCGTATAGTGTGCAGCTTAACGGGCATCCTAGATGGAAAACTTCTCTGCAGTATTTACTACCGCATTTGTCATTGTATGCTCGACATACTTAGGGAAATTTCCATCCCTGATCTAGGTTTGGGGAAAAACCACACATACTCGTAGTTTCATACACATTGTATTGTATTATTGCCTATATTCCTGTACCTACTTTAATTCAATTTATCGCTGGAAATGTGGAGTAAAGGTCCACAATTACCTGCGCATTATACAGTCATTACGACTTTGCTAGTAGGTATAGGTAAGCTATTGGATGTCTGATTGCCTATACACCATCCGTGCAGTAGTTGTAAAAGTATAAGCCAAAAAAACCTCTTTTTGAAAACAAATTCTATTCAATCGATCAAAATTCTGGGGACTTAAAAAGGCCACTTTAAGCTATACCTCTAAAAGCGAATCATTTCCTGAATACCCAGCAGATCATTAAATTAGCAATTCCTCTAATTTTCGTAAAATTTCATTTCATATTTGGTGTAAACATTGCCGCATGAAAAAAATAAAAACCGTAATTTAATCGGTAAATTTTTCATTACAGTTTTTATTAATCAAATTAGTTTTTTATTTTTTATTTCTGCAGTTTAAATGTTATTTCATTGTGTTATGAATTGCACACAGATCATATTATGAATTGTCAGTTTGTGACCATTTTACGATTTTTAATATGATTCATATTGTTATCCTATTATGATTCTGCCAAAGTGGCCTTTTTGGGCCCCCAGGACTCGGGAGGACTAAGATCTTGCGATGATAGTGTCAACAGGAAAAGAGGGAGGCCAAAGAAAAGGATGGATTGTGTGAAAGATGGTGATAACGCTACGAAGACGAAGGACGGTAGTGACCATCGAGATGGAGACTGAAAGAGTTACGAGTAGTAGAGAGTTAGTCTTACGGGTAAGACATAGGGTAGGTTCTTCTACGTCACCGACGACCCTCAATCAATTGGTATATGAGCATACGGATGATGATAACTCAGCCCAACGCAGTCCACTTGTGGTCATAAGTTTCTCGCAAGTGACACCGCATTTCCTGGCCTCTCCATATCTAGTTTATGCCAGTTTCTGTAATCCACATTATTGCGTAGCATTATTGAGTTATCTGAAGATAACTGCCAAATTCTGAAGGGTAACATGAAAGTTATCTGGCAGTGAGGCGCCTGTCAAGTCAATATCGTGTAACTCGCTAACATTTGGAGGACAAAGTTGCGAACATTCTCGGAATTTGTTACTATAAGATAAAGGAAAAAATGGGAGCGGATTCGATAACTCGATCGTTTTATTAGATGTTATCTTTTCCTCAAAAGTTTTGTGGCGCCATCGGACATAAAATTTATAGGGATATCTACGAAACTGTTCTCGCGCTGAAACCTTGCTGAAATTCAGAATAATCTATTTGTTGGAAGTAGATAGGCACGGATTTGGTAGTTTTGAATCAGTGAAAGTGTAAACTGAAGATAAGGATGATTGTAGGGCCAGGACCCATACCTAATGTCCAAAAACGTAAAAAAGGGAAAAACAAACTAAAATCCTTTTGTTTTATCAAATCCTTATCTACGAATCACCTGAAAATTAGGTTAAAGATATAGATATGTAGCTACCTAATCTAGTAAGATAACATCATACAAATCAGAGATAACGTCAAACTAAAAAGAATTTTCGACCGATAGTGATTTTTATCGAAACACAACACGCTATAAACTCGAATCACGTATCTTTATTTGCGCGACCGCTGCGGGTTCAACGGCCGCGTATTCACTGTACCATTGGGTCATGAGTATTTTGACAACGCACCGCGGAAATTATCTAATCGGCACGCGGCCGCGAGGACACGGGGTCATTGACTTCGGACTGCTCGCCGCGGGCTCGTACCGCCTCGACGAAAGTGAAATGTGAAGTACCGATACAGACAATTAGGATGGCCGAATTTGTTTATTGACTGGTGGGTGGTCGGCACAGCTGCACGCCAACTACCAAATATGGAATGGTTTTCTGGACTCTTACTTCATAATAATATTTTACAAAATGGTTACGAAACGGCATTAAAAAAGGCATATTATTTTGATTTCAGTTTTATTTCGCATCACTGTATACCTAATATGAGAAAAATACCGCTACGAATTTCGTAGCAGTTTCGTAGCAAATGGTAGGTGTTATAGCTAAACGGTAATTTTTGCTGTAAACCTAGGCTGTATCGTTAAGATAATCAATTGTAAATTCGTTTCTAATTATTCAAGCCTACCCTGAACAATTAGTCTCATGCTCGTAATTTTTCAGGTCCTAAACGGTCTCAAAATTATAAATTTTGCGCAGCGATCATTTGCACCTAGTATATAAAACAACCAAGCTTTGGATACAGCTAGAAAACATAAAACAATGCAAGAGCAAAATACGTAGGTAAATAAAGAGTAAATAAAACAACTGATCCATGTGCAAATGGCATAAAGAAAAATACAAGTAGGTAATATGGGTCAATACGCTCGGGGTCGATGACACTTCAATACTTGTTCGACAGATTTGTAGGCATAACATAATAGAATCGTGAGAATTGATGACCCACATTAATGCTGTACTAGAATTCAAATGTGTGTACTAGCAGCTAGGTGCCCCGCGACTCTGCCTGCAGTAATTCATCTAAGCACAACTACGACCGTTAGACGAAATCGATTACCTACTGTTTTATTTCGATTTAATAAAAATAATAGGTAAAAATACGTTATTGACAGAGTTCTTTTAAAACAAATTGATTTTACAATTAGAAGATCAATATTGCCAATTTATTTTTTCGGCTGTATTTTGTATTGAAGTTGAAAAATGGTCTGTATTCACCGGTTTCATCTGGCTGTGTCGGACCAGTGCTGGCGGTCCCATCATATGAGTATGTAGGTGTTATTTCTTGAATACATTCTTTTAATATATATTTTTTTATTATTTTCAAATATTTTTGTAAATGTTTTAATTTTGCTCCGTCCTTTTTTATTTATCTGTATATATTTTAACTCTATTATATTATCTACATAAAATGGTAAACTGACTGACTGTGTGATATATCAACACACAGCCCAAACCACTGGAACTAGAGACTTGAAATTTTGCACATAGATACAGTGCAAGCATTCACTAAAAGATTTTTGGAAATTCTATCCTTAAGGGGATATAATAGGGGATGGGAAAGTTTGTAGGAAAGTCCGTCAGTTTCGCAGTTAGGATCTTCAAATTTTGTGTTTAGGCTGACGATTGTAAATTAATTTATACGCGTCTTCGCATTTTTGATAATTTCACCCCCGAAGAGGTGAAAAGAGGGATGAAGTCGTGTATGTAAAATTCTATTCCTTAGTTAATAAACTTGAAACTTGGCACGAATACCTTATCTAAGGGCTGATTTTTCCAACGCAAGATAATTTTATCGGAGGAATAATTTTGAATTATTGACAGTTCATCCATACAAAAACTGTCAGACGTTAATTTTTTTCCACGAATAAAAATTATTTGTCGATTGAAAAATCAGCCCTAAGTAAATAATAAAGACAGTATTTTTTTTTTTATTAGCAGCAATAGGGAAAATACGGGGTGTTAAAGTTTTTATGGAAGAATTTAAATGAGTGGTCCGATTAACTCGAAACTCACTAATTAGTTATACTTAAAACTGCTACTACTTACTTTTATGATCCTGTACGAGTCGCAATAAATACTTTTTCTTTCTTTCTTTAAAACCAGAAGTAAAGAATAACGTATATCAGGGTTTTTAGAAAATCTACCACTTAAGGGTGAATTGGGGTGGTAAATATTAGAGTCCCCTCTCTACATTTTGAGAGACTCGAAAATTGGTAAGTATAAATAAGTTATGGAAATATCCAAAACGATTTTTCAAAATTCTACCCCTGTGGGGGTGAAAAGACAGATACAGTTTATATGATGATCTTAGTTTTTGTCATGGTCTGGCAGTTTGAGTAATTAATGTGGCCTACCCAAATGTCCTTTCTTTGGTATTGTTCGTCGAATCGTTGAGCTCCTTAAGTTTTGAGTTGAGCTGCACGATTTCTGACAAATGCGTGCACTAACTGGACAGGTCCTCTCAATCTGTGTGGTTCTTTCCTCAAAAGACCATCTCAGACATCGACCTAAATGGTCTTCATATGATCTGACTAAGATTATGTCTGGACTTTAAAAGAGACTGTGACTGTGTGTGTGTGTGTGTGTGTTTCGGCCTTTCTTCTCAGACTAGTCAGATAGGAAACGCCGAACTCATCTACATAGTTTTAAAATATGATTGACGTGTAAAAGTGTTTGTACAAACCTACTTACAAAATAAAATCATTTATCATTTATGAAAAATCTTATTCCTGGTCAATAAACTTGAAACTTGGCAATATTTACCTCAGTAAATAATAAATATTGTCACTTTTAGTTTTATAAAACAACCCCTTACAGAGGGTTTTGAGGGTGATTAAGTTAATAGGTAAGGAAATATTTTAATGTGCTGTTGGATTAACTCGAAACTCGGTACTAATACTTAAAACAAAGTTACGCAAATTACCCTCAGTTTTGAATTATCATTTTTTGTTTAGACTCGTTAGTGACAAATGTCTAATTTTTAATTTTAAGTTATTTGATTGTAATGTTTTACCCTGTGCTCCAAATAGTCAGTGAGTGCATTACCTTTAGTGGGTAAACAGTAGTACGTATGCGTTTAATGTCAATGCTAAGGCTTTTGTGCTTTTTTGAATATTAGTTTGTTTTTATGGACTTATTATTATACAATAGTAAACTCATTGTAAAATGTTTGTAAGGGTAAGTTAGCCTAAGAACTTGTTATGTATATGGTTGCACAGTAACGCTCGAAACTCCAGTGGCATGCTAAGGACTACATTGCTATGAACTGTGCGAGCACCGATATCCGTGGCGAGCACGATACAGCCAGTGCGTGTGCGTGTATGAGTTGAACATTATATTTCTGTTGCATTTAGAATACGTGTCATAGTGGCGACCAGTTCTTACCATTGCTTTGCTAAAATTCGCACAAATGTAACATGTGCTGGTAGCTGTTTGGGCTAAGCAATGGATTGTCGATCAATGAAGACTGAGTTCGAATCTTAATTACAATGTGTGGCTGTTTTTTGTTTCTTTGAAACCATAATAATATTTGTATTTTAAGCAAAAACTTGTTACGTAATATTTATGTTTATTTATAATGTAAATATTTATGCTTATTATTTATTTATAAGAAGTTAAATATTAGTTATTGTATTATTACTTAACTATTTATGTGATTATGTTGTATTTAATTTATTTTTTTTCGGTTTTGGAAGGTGGAAATAAAAAAGTTGTGCTGAATGATAACAAAAATGTTTATTCGTTTTATTTATTTATAAAACTAGCAAACTTTTATGAGAATTGTGACGTCACATTCCTGCCTCGATAAAAGAAGTTCTCTTGTAAGGTTCATAAGATTTTTTGTTGTATACCCACAATAACATAACAAGGAAAGGATATTCTAATAACACAAATATAATTGTTGATACCCACTTATTGTAGATATTGGTATTCAGCAGAGTTTATTGAAAACTAATTTATGATTTAGACTTTATGAACATGTTTTTAATGTAACGTCACAATGAATGTATTGAGGTTATAGCTTAAGTGTTCATTTTCTTGACGAAAAGAAGATTGAAACTAAACCTCAATTTAAGATCATTAAATAATTACGGATATATCAATAGGTATTACTAAATATTTAGTTACGGCATCTAATTATCAAAACCAAAACATCTAAATAGGTAAGTATTAATATTTTGCATAGCCCCCATTATTTTCCATACAGTCAAGTAGAAGTTTGCGCATGGACCCTACAATATTACCACATATTTCGGTTCCTCTTAAATTTTCCCACACCTCCATGAAATGGGCTTTTAATTGTGGTATAAACTCTCATCCTGTGACTCCCACCTTTGCACCATCAAACCCCATAGATTTTGTATGGGGTTGAGGTCGGGTGATCGCGCTGGCCATGGAACAACAATTATCTCCGGCTGATTGTAAAACCACTCACACACAGTGCTCGCCCGGTGAATACGACAATTTTGTCCTGGACAAATGATATTTGTGTCAACTCATCAGCTGAGTAGATGTTGCACACGGTAGCATGACACCGTCTAATACTTCTACATAAGTAGAACTGTTGGCGGTTGGAGGAATAAAAGGCAATTCTTCTGGCCCTGCTGCACTCATCCATCCCCACATATTAATTGTAATTCGACCTGAGTCTGTATTAGGGATTACGTTTTTATCACAGCAGCGAGTGTTATCCTTGCGCCATAAATGAAGCCTACCCTTTTGACTAGATTTGAAGGTCTTTTCATCTGAAAATATGGTAGTATTCCAGACAAAATCTAAATAATCCCGTGCGAAACGAAATCGTTCTTGTTTAAGTCTTTCTGTCAAGAAGGGCTTTTTAGCTGGTCGTCTGTGATGCAAGCCTTCAGCGTGGAGGGCACGGCGAACAGTTTGCAATGAGGTGTCGAATAATACCGCAAACTGTCTCGTTGGTGTTAAACCATTTGTTTCATACTCGCTCACCATATGTCGTCGCTGCGCCTCGCTAATAAGCGACGGCATTCCACTTCGCTGTCGACTAGCAAGGCTACCCTCTTCCTCATATCTCTTGATCCAGCGACTTACAATATTCCTCTAACCAAAAAAAAGTGAGCTATAATAAAATACTAAAGTGACTTCATTTTTATAAAATATAATAATATTTATTTAATATACCTAATATTAAAACTTTGCATTTATAAATCCAATAATAAACAATAATTATTTATCTTTTAGGACCCATGATGGATTTAAAAAACAATAAAAAGAATTCAAATAAAAGTTTAAACTCACATTCAGTCCGGTTTCATCAGATATTTCTGTTCTATTAAGACCACTTTTATGCAGCGCAATAATAGTCGCCCTCGCCTCATTTTTTGAGAATAAATAAATAAAATACAGCTATCTATTAAATCACACGTCACTAACCAACAACTACAACCAAACAACAACTTTTATTCCGATCAAGTTAACTATTCATAAAACTCATGTGTACCTCACAGAAATCTGAATTGTTTATTTAGCTTTCTATGATCTACCTTTCTGACTTTACGAAAAGTGTGAACAAAGCGAACAAGATAAAGAATATTATATTTCTGTCTCATTACTTCCAATCGAGTAAAAACTTACCAAAAAGTCGAAGTACTGCGTGAGATTCGAACTCACGGCTCACTGATTCACGCATCTATCTGCACGCGAAACCGCTAGGTCGTCTTGACTTATAATAATACGTTGAAATTATGAACTAAAATCACTTGTTGATGACAATGTGTTTATTTTCTTGAAACTAGAAGGACGTAAGTCAAATTAAACGTCAAGCTATTGCTTTGTGCGATTGCCTATGGACTTTTGGTCGACATTTGTACACAATTAGAATAAGATCTTATTGTATGCATTTTGTGTTATTATGTTAATATAATAATAATAAAGATTTTTATTTCGGACCAAAGAATCCATAAAGTGTTAGTAACATAATATTAAAACAACTTATTATCTAGTGTTAGTACCAATCACCCTCTGCACAAACTGTTTTACAATTGGAGAGCCGAAACTCTGCTGTTAATAATAAAGACTTTTAAAATAAAAAATCAAATTAATACTTAAAACAAAAAATAAAAGGAAGGTGTTTCAGGGTTTTTAAAAAATCAAAAAATATATAAAGTTATAGCCCACTCCCTCTCACAGACAGGAGGCCTGTGTCCCAGCAGTGGGTACATTATACGTAGGCTGATTATGATATTATTATTATATGACAGACAAGTTAAGAAAATATTTTATTGAAACGATAGGTTTTGTTTGAATATTTTGTTGAATTGCTCAACTTCGAATGCACAGAAAAAATACTTTAAATCTACACATAATAATTTATCGATATACCTGTCGGATTTTTAATGATCCAAGTATTGGTAGTTCAATTATTCAATATTTAGTTTCTATCGAAGTCAAATAAATTGATCTTTGGATATTTATTAAAGAATCATTGCCGATATTTCGCTTGCATATTTTTTTAATGAATTGTGCCTTTTAAAAGTGGTCCTTTCCTTTTTTTAAGAACAATGTACTCAATTCCATTATTATTACCTACTAGCTGGGCCCCGCAGTTTCACCCGCATAAGTTTCGATCCCGATTTCGATTTAATTTTCTTATATACAAACCTTGTCCTGACAATAACAAACACAAAAAAAAAGAATTATCCAATTACTAAGGGCTGATTTTTCCAACGCCAGATAATTTTATCCGAGGAAAATTTTGAATTTTTGACTGTTCTTCCATGCAAAATCTGTCAGACGGCAATTTTATTCCACGAATAAAAATTACTTACCTGTCGATTGAAAAATCAGCCCTAAGTTAATAAAAACGTTATAGCAGTTCTAACATTTAGATCACTAGAACTTTAAAACATAATGTGGTGTTACAGCTGAAGTGGAAAGATATCAACTATGTAACTATTGGAGGACACTGTACAGTCACGAGCAAAAATATGTATACACTCGGCTTTATTCAAAAGCGATTTACTCCTTAATTTTTTTATGAAATTTTATGTTGTTACGACATACCATTTTCGAACCCATAGGTTTATGTAATCTGTCGTATTTCAACGTTGCATTCGTTATTTCACGAAAAAAACACAATTGAAAGTTGCCAAGTGTTGACATATTGGTGCTCGTGACTGTACCTATATAGTCGTTAGAAACTGTAATAGTCCCCGTATTACTATATTATCATCCGTAGATTTATACCTACCGTACTTACCAATTTATTGGTAACATAGGTGAAAAAAAAAATAACTGAAAATGAAACTGGTGTTTGTTTGGGTAGGTAACGCATATGTTTCAGTGAGCATCCTGCGTGTTAAATTAATGTTGGAGTCACTGTGACAAAAATAGGTACTGTACTGAATATACATAAATAGTTATTTTTAATTACAACTAGTAACTGTTAAAGCAACAAATAAATTGATACGAACAAAATAATTAAAAGCCAGAAAAATAAATGAGCTATGCAAAGCCGAAAATAAACCCGATGATACGCAAAAGATGCTACACTAAAATTAAGTATCTTTTAGGTAGATGATCAGGAATGAAGAGATCTGCAGGAGAACAAAAGTAACCGACATAGCCCTCGGGCTAACAATGTGCCCTACACACTGCCACTTAAGTTCCTCGGAAATTAAGTGGCAGTGCAGATATTGCTCGCAGAACAGATGGCCAATGGGGCCGAAAGGTTCTGGAGCGGCGTTACGTCTGCTATTTAATTATGACGAACAATCAGCTGTTATAAATTCTACTGCACGTCACTAAACCCACTGTTCTATACAAAGTTTGTAATAAACACATTACACACATACCTATGTATGTTTACGTAGTACCTCGTCATAGTTTTCGGCCGCTGGGAATCCATAACTCATTAACGAAATTTTTTATTTAAGTGCTAAACCCATTAAGGTGGATGCTCCAAGGTAGCCCGCCAAATTAAAATTTTCTTACGTTTTTTGCAATTAGCTGGTTAGTACTAAGTTGTACGTTGATTAAAATATGATTCGCGGACGTAACAAATTGACAGATTGAGACTGAGACGTTCTTAAAAATTACGATAATTGCCCCTCTGATCATTGAAAAATCAGCCCTTAGGTAGTTCTTTTATAATATTTTAAAGGTTCCTTTATCCTTTTCAAATTGTATGACACGCCAGTTCATTGCAGCTAGTCATCGGCAAGTAGCGAATTCGGAAATCGATTTATTGCTTCAATTTTTGTTCAGCTGGTAGTTTTATCTCGTCAATTTTCATCAAAGTAATCATTCAATTGAGTTCAATTTGGTCTTCTTTGATATTAGATCCCGCGATTGCCAAAGTAGATAAAATAGTGCACATTCGAGACCTCAATGAGTAATTACGGGATTGTTTTTAATTTGCTTTATTGATTTGACATGATAATATTTTTTTATCAATACCTTGCCTAGCATCAAAAATTCAAAACCAATAAGATATTGCTAATTTTTGTTATCAACTAGAATTTCTCAAAATAAATAATTAAATAGCTACCTTGATAGATTTCCCTTTTGTAGATACATGTAGGGTATTCCCAAAGAAAAACTCAGGGAGATCGTTGTAGTTTTTTATCTTTAAGATTTGGGGTTATATTAGATTTGTAGTAGGTGCGTTGACTTCAGATCGAATAGTGCAAAGAACTTCTCGAGTTACTCATGCGGGTTCATCGTTATAAATAAAAAAAAACTTCTCAAGGTCGACCCACTAATAACATTACATTCCGTATAAAGTTCATCAACCGATCGATACCTTAATTACTTTAGTAGTAGTATTTCTATCAATCATCGTCATTACGACGTATAAATAGATAAAGTAAAATGGACTTTAATTGTACTGTGAGGTAGACATAAAATAAATTAATAGCATGACCACGTGTATAATTTGCTGCGCATAACATGCGATTGAACGTCCTTGTCAGAGCGTTCAACCCGGAATACAACCGTAGCGATAAAGGTCAATAAACTGTTATCCAATCTCGATAGCTGCGTACGTAAGTCCTTCACACGTTTTAATGTGATGACCTTCATAGTTTATTCCCCTACAATAGAGGTTGTTAACACATATAATACTGGCTCATATTCTTGATACCTAAGTATTTGCGCAACAGTTTTTTAGGTAAATACCTACGTGGGAACATTATCTTGTGTTTGTCAATATGAATACCTACGGTTACGGTATAATAAGTTTGACCCCACTAGGAGTTCTACTGTTTTTATAACAGGTTGTTTAACCACATTTAATGGTTTCCCCCGTAAAGTATCTACGTTTACCTATGAGCTCACGTCACACACCTGATAATATGTGTTCTTAATGTTTTCGTTCTTAATAAGGCCATGGCCATGTGACAATATTAGTTGCACCCTATTGCACCTTACATGTACTAATGATACCTACTACCGGATATCAAAGGAAGTTCCAGATCACGAGGCACCACTAGGAACTCGGTCTACCTACCATCATAATGATGATGCCTTCCAAGTTTTTGTACTTAAATAGATTAGATGTATTTGTCATATTAATACGGAAACACAAATAAACTGAGTGAGATATGAAGGCAAAATGTCAAACGACAAGGGCAAATATGTTACGACGTTATGTAAAGTATTTATCATGGAAGATTGTACTAGAATAGGTCAATGCACTTTTAGTACTCTATCATAATAATATGTATACCTTTCAATCATTGGCAGCTGCATCGGGTAGGTACTTACTCGTATCATATTGAAATGTAATGATAAGCTTGTTCTAAAAAAGCCTACCCTCCAAAATGAAACCCAGATTTTCTCATTTTACTTTTTAGGTTAAAACAGCCATTTAAATAAAATATAAAACGCCCTATACACGACTTTGACCCACTTACTTACTTACTTTGACCCCTTGTCCATAAATGAGCTCGCAAATGTCTAAGCTGATTTTTTTGCACCAGATAACCTTGATATCTACCTACAGATAAAGGAGGTAAAATTAGGACAACTACTTAATAAAAAAAAATTACAACCACCTGGGTAGATGCTTGACCTATTCACCCAATACTTAAATTCGTAAGAAATTAGTACATTCCTAATCCAAGTTTAGTGAACTTAATATAAAAACAACTTTCGATTTTCGCTACAACTGACTACCATAATATTTGCTCATTTTTTAAGTGTTAACTTTTAAAGTCTTCTAAAAATAATAATATCTAAAATGCGTCTCTCAGCTTCTATGCCTTAGATGGCCTAAATGTCTCTTACAATAAATCTCGTCGGCTAAACGGTCCCATTCAGCAGCAAAAGATTTTCAGGCTACTAGGTCAGTAGTGAAGAAAGCTATGATAAGCACTTTTTACGCAAAGTAACGTACGATTAGAAAGATAAAACATTTTAAAATTACATAAATTCCGTTAGTTCTTCGTCCGATCAAAGAGGTGACAAATCAGGTCAACGAACCCACAATTTGATAACAAAACATGTGTCGTAAATGATAATACCATATTCTAGTATTCATTGATGTTTCATTGAAAATTTATCTGCAAATCATTTCAACACGTAATAGATAAAAATGGCAGCGGTCGCTTAGTACTATATATAAAACAACTCAAAGCACCTTGGATCATTATTTAAAATCGAGTAGTATTCTGCACACTTGGTCAAGTTTTCGCACCGTAGTGACATATATAATACGTCAAAATATCAAATATAATTGCATTTAAAATTCAACTGGCTTGAGTGCTTTATAATTAAATTCAAAAAGGCTTTTCAGGCTTTTTGCTAATTTTAAAATAACTTTTAAGCGATATTGACGCAATTATACGATTTTTTTTGTTAATTATTTGTTTTGTGAATTAAACAATATATTCATTGGAAGGGCGGCTGGGTAGTAACAAAATAGGTGATCCTGAAATCAGGACAAATAATATCTTGTCTTTATTTTTTTGAGTTTTGACCTTGGCAAAGATGTTTCCCAGCGTCCTTTATTATTGTCTTATAATACTAGCAATTAACTATTTATCGAGTGTAATACGTATTTTTATGTATTCAATGCTATTATTTTGGTTAATATTTAAAAATATTAAATATTATAAAAATCTTCCGCCTGGTAAGTGCCGTCAATTTTTATTTTATAATGCCTTTGTTAAAGCCATACATCATGCATACTTTAGTTACTAGCAATAATATAATATATGACATATAATATATGTATATATATATATATATATATATATATATACTATATGTATATATATATATGTATATATATACATATATTCTTCTATAGTTCAAGGTAACCAATCCATTATAACCACCTAAACCCATAGTCCAACTTTTTATTTTTCCATGTCTTGCAATAGTCCTACACCAATCGGGGGACAACCCCCGGTTGGTGTAGGACATATATACTGACGGACTGTTTCATTAAAATTTCCTAAGGGGCCTCTGCGAGTTGGCTTCGGCCCCTCGTACGCCTTCCAAAGGACCGGGACCCCATGGTCACGAGATATGATGTAATGTAACATAAAAATAAATAATAATAATTAAAAAATAATGCTATTTTTTATATTTTTAAATGTTTTTTATACTTTTTATATTCTAATATTTAAAAATATAATTTATATGTTTACATTGAAATAAAGGAGATAATAATTTCTTATTCACAAAAACATAAACTTTGACAATCAGTTATGCAAACATAAATAAATTTTAGACAGAGATTGGAAACAAAACGTAGGTAGTAGGGTCAAAAGTCCAAAGAAACAAGTACCCTACCCCCAAACTAGGAAAATCCTGTATCTCGATCTATTCCTTTATAAAATTATTAATCCGGGACGCAAAAATAGGGATAGGGATATTAACTCTAAAAGAAGAGAGGGTTTTAATATTTTTTAAATTTCAACAGTATGTAAAGGGTCCAACTATGTAGATCGAAATTGGATGTGAATTTGAATGTAGTTTCTTTTGCAATCTTTAGCCAACATTTTCGCGATGTCTCTTCCCCATGTTTAAGAGCATTCGGCCCTAAAATATATTTAATTCTTGTTATTAAAACTTTGAGGGGTTAACGAGCTCAGCTTAAAATTTAATTTTAGAGCAAATTTAAGAATTCTTGCAAAGTTAAGAGTGTGCTGATGACCTCACGGATGAGTGCTAACGCGTGCTCGTGTTCCCGCCGTAAGCGGCAGAGGAGTACACCGTGGAGTTTTAGTGGCTTAGAGTCCCACATAACTGCACTATCTCCGTGTGGTAGTGCAGAATGCATGAGCATTTCTCCACGATAAAAATAAAAAAGTGTGCTGATGACCAAGATTATAACCCAGGATCTTAGACTGCAATTAGGTCAATTAGTAGGTAACGCGTTAAATAATTAAATGTGAATTTACCCTACTACAAATTCTCTTACTTTCAGGACCTTGGGGTTTCCCATTGCTGGGCATCCTGCCATTCTTGAATCGCAGGCCTCCCCACCTGGTCTATCTGAACTTGTCCAAACAATATGGCGACGTGTTCTCCTTTAAAATGGGCAACAACCTCACTGTCTGCCTCGGCTCCACTAAGCTGATGAAGGAGTTCTTCAGCAGGATTGACTCTACGGGCCGGCCTCATACTCCGTTGATGGATCTTATGGAAGGATTGGGTAAGAAACCCAATATACTTAATTAATCCTATCAGAATAATTTATTATTTTATGTATTTCTGTAAGTAGCAATAAGCTGTCCTTCTTGCACCATTAAACACGTTATGCTTTTCACAATATCTAAAAACTCGTTTCGGTCAGATATTTTACATTTATTAACATTGATTTTTAGGAATAATCACAAGTGAAGGAGTCCTCTGGAAAAGGCAGCGTCAGTTCCTTCATGAAAAATTCCGAACTCTCGGAGTCAAGCTCAGGCCCAGCACCCGCTTCGAAAAAGAAATCACTGTAAGTTTTGCAATGAAATGATTAAACACCAACATTTTAGCATTTAGAAACAGTGTTTTTGGTAGGTACTTACCAAAGGTTTCATTTTTACAGACGGAAATCGAAGAATTAATCACAGAATTGAACGACGCTAAAGGACAAGCTGTAAACCCGTCAAATTTGTTCGGAAGACACATTCACAACGTCATTTGCCAGCTGATGATGAGCTTCCGCTTCGAAGCCAATGACAAAGCCTTCACCATGTTCAACGAGAGGGTGTCCAGAGGCATGAGGCTGTTTGGGCAGGTGCTTATTGGTGAACACGTGAAAGGCTACCTGGTAAGTTGCGCTAATTAATAGGTAATTAAATGCCTAACTCCATAGCTGATGAGCCCCGAATGGTCTCTGTGATTTCGAAGAAATCGGAAAACAACCCTAACTTATAGGGTTTTGGAAACCTCTCTATGGAATATTTCTTCTAAATTACAGTTGGATATTCACGGTGACGAAACTGATTTCTGGTTAATTTAACATTTAATTCTCATAAAGAAATTTACATTTCAGTTACATGAGAACAAATTTAAACTAATCATTGTCCTTCGACACTCGGGCTCACAATTAACCTGACGTATTTGATTATGTACCTACATTAGTATTACAAATTATTTAGGTTCGTGGGTACCTACTCCCAAAAATCCAAAACTGTGCCACTAAGCGTAACTACCCTGCCTTGATATAAAGAGTGCGGTCCCGCTGTCACAATACAGATATATCAGATCTGTTATTTCTTTATTTTTTATTAAGTATATTATTTTTCGTATTGGTTTTATGTTAAGTTGCATTAATCGTTTAAGGTTAATTAATACTGATATTTTGAAGAACATATTTTTTTAGTTTGGTTTTAAAAATATTGATCGATATCGCACCTTTTATCTCATCTGGTAATTTATTGTAAAGTTGCAATCTCTCGTAACCAAATGATCTTTTACCCTGAGCGGTTCGCACTCGAGGAAGTAAGTACTATGTGATCTTTTCTACGACTGCTACGGTTATGCAATTGATGTGTTTTGGTGAATGAGATTTGTGTATGTATGGTTTTATTAAGTATATTTTGAATGAGTATGCAGGTGCAGTATGCATGAAGTTGTTTGATGTTCAAGAGTTTCGTGTCCTTGTATATTTTAATTGCAGGTGTTAGGTACTTAATCGTAATGAAAAAGCATTTTAATAATTTTGTTTTGTGCAATTTGTAAGTCTTTTAAGTTTGTCTTAGGTGCATTGCCCCAGATTTCTATTAGGTACAGTATGTGTGGCTTTAACAAAGAGGTATATATTGTCCGGCGTACACTATACGGCAGACAGTGTACGATGTTTCGTAGTGAGCCCACTAAAGATGTCATTTTGGATCTGATGTAGTCAATTTGAACCTTCCAATGTAGATGGCATTTCTGTGATAAAAAATCTTCGCTAGTATACGGTCATCACGCTACGTTGAGCTCAATGGTCATGGTACCCGGAGGTTCACAGACCTACAGTGCTATTGGTCAAGGTTGCGGGTTCAACGCCTGTACCAATGACTTCTACAATGTCATATGCAAAACTAAGTTTAGTCTAAGCTAGCTGACGTAAATGTTCCGCGGATATTGAGTCCAAGTAATAGCTGTTTTTATTTGTGATACCTACTATTTCACTTAATAAGTCGTCTTTGTTTCACCAATGCAAAGGTACTATGCCAGTTTAATATTCCCGTTGCCAAATGGCGGTGATAAAATAAAATATCTCGATTCTCACTACCCTTTCGTCTATAAAAGTTAAGGAAAAATGTACCTACTCATAACAGGGCTCCTGTGTCCAATGTCCATGTTCTATCTCGATTTTAAACCCAATTAATTTGTCTCTGAGGATTAATTATAGCCGTAGGCGCCTGAAATTCTGCTAACCCGTTGAGGATAAAGTAAACTGTATATACGAGAAATGTAGCAGGATCTTAATGATGACCTTGAATAGTTCTTACAACTTTCATACGAAACTTTTTCAATTAATACTCGTATATACTAATTAATACTCGTATATACTAATTAATACTCGTATATACTAATTAATACTCGTATATACTAATTAATACTATAGAGAGCAGTGGTGGCCCAGTGGTAACGGCTGCGACTTACGAGTTGTAGGTCGTAGGTTCGAATCGAGACAGGCGCTTTACTTTTGTGTAAAATATTCATCACCACTGCTCTCAAAACGGTGAAGGAAAACATCGTGAGGAATCCGGCATGTCTTGGAACCAAAAAATTGAAGACATGTGACATCTACCAACCCGCACTGGGCCGCGTGGTGGATTACGGCCCACTCCCTCTCTTTGAGAGGAGGCCTGTGTCCCAGCAGTCGGAACATTATGGGCTGATTATACTAAATCGTTGATCATACTAAAGCATTCGACGCACATTTCCTTAAATGAAACAATTAATTAAATTGTATATTGAATATCGTTTTCAGAAACTACCGGGCAAAAAGGTAATAATCAACGAAATTAAAAGAAATTTGGTGGATATTAGCAAGTTTCACCACGACCATATAACCGAGCGTGTTAAACAACGCGCTAGTTCAATGGACCGCAAAGAACCAGCAGATCTGTTGGACTGCTATCTAGACAAAATTGAAGAGGAAAGGTCCATGGACAAGAATGATAAGAAAAATATATTCCCTGACGTTGAACCAGGTAAATTACACATTCATAATTAATTATTATCATTATTTCCGCCCAAATATGGCCACTGCTGGAAATAGGCCTCTCTCCTCTCTAAGTCCGTCAACGAAAATACGAGCCCCTGTGAAAGTCTCTGACAAAACAAGTGCCAAATTCAATTTTTCGGGCGTCAATGAAATATCGGGAGTAGAGCAATTTTCAAATCGTGTTGTTACTCATTCTAATTTTGGGCCCGTAACTAATCGTATGTCCGTAGGTGATACGATTTGAATACGCCCCTAAATTCGGCCGAAACTACGGATTTCGTGCTTCGGGCGCAGACCCCCAGTACTTATTTACTTTTTTAAGCCCATTTGTCTATGAATTTAAGCCAAAATCTCTTAACTATACAACTATAGAGTTCTTTCTCTTAAAGTAGGGCAGAAGTTGAACTGCACTGCTTTTTTGTTCTATGACAAAAAAGCAGTGCAGTTAAACTTTTGCCCTGCTATAAGAGCTGATGGTAAGCTCTTTTTAGGGTTCCGTACCTCAGAAGGAAAAACGGAACACTTATAAGATCACTTCGTTGTCCGTCTGTCTGTCCATCCGTCTGGCACGACCTTTTTTCTCGGAAACGCGTAGAGTTATCAAGTTGAAAATAATACCAAATACTCAGGGGCTGCAATCCTTTGAAGCAGTGAAAAAATCAAAGTTCTAAGTAAACGCAATCAAAAGATACGTTTATGTTCCGTTTATGCCGCATATTTAAACACTCGCAAGGGAATCAAAACCTATAGGGTATTTCCCGTTGACCTAGAATAATGAAATTTAGCAAGAAGCAATGCCATGTATCACAAGTAAAGGAAAAAATCCGAAAACCGTAAATTTGTAGTTACATACCTACAAATTTGTACGGAACCCTCGGTGTGCGAGTCCGACTCGCACTTGACCGTTTTTTTTCTATATCAGTTACCTACAGATATTAATAATTTATTTATAAAGTCAGTATTATTTCTTTGATTTATTCATTTGCTTCTAATAAATTAAATTATTACTTATTTAAATACATAAAAAAACATTTAGGAGCTAAGGCAATTGTCAGCTTCCTACTATTAACAATGTGTAATTGCTATTAACTTGCTATCAAGAAACGATATGTCATGGTACACTAACTTTTTCTTGTGACCCACAGCTTTGTAAGAAAATATTTGCGCATCTACTACTTACTAGTTTATTTACGAGTACCTAACGTTCTTCATAAGTTCGTGTATCAAGTAATATGATTAACTGGTATTTCTTATGATAAGTGAATTGTATTATTTTTGAGAAATAAATGTCTTAAACCATATATTTCTATTTCTATAAAGAAAAACTTTAAACAAATTCTAATACAACCAACATTTTCAGAAAAACAAATAGTGTAAGTCATGAACGATCTATTTTCTGCGGGAATGGACACTTCGCTAACGTCACTGCTCTGGACTTTTGTCATGTTGCTGAAGAACCCAGAAGCTCTTGATAAGGTGCGGACTGATTTGAGGAAGGTGGTAGCTCCTGGTGAACTGGTGACTATGGCCCATCGCCTGCAACTGCCGTATATCGAGGCTGTGCTGTTGGAGACTATGAGGACGGCGTCCATCGTGCCATTGGGGACTACGCATGTTAATACTGCGTAAGTTAATATCTTATTTTTTATGTGAGAAGATGATTATGGTTATTTCATGGTTTATAGTGTTGAGCTATAAAGCTCAAAAGTTTAATCACTGTCTGAAAAAGACCAATTTATTCTTCTACTAACAAGCTTCTGGCCACGGCTTCGTTCGCGTGAAGTTTCTCGTTTTAACTTAAAACATATCCTATGAAATTCAGGGATAATGTAGCCGCCCATTAAGTAGTGAAAGACTTTTCGGAATCGGATTAGTACCTAGTTCCGATGACCGTATGCAACCTCACAAATCTTACAACCTCACCAAGGTTTTCTAAGTGTTACTTACGTCATACAACATTGAATGCATCCCAATTTGATTTAGAATTTAAATTACTAAGCGAGATTCGATTTAGTTACCGGATCAAAATATTTTGTAATTCACAAGATTTTTTGCCAGGAAACATTAAGAAGATAATTTAAGATAAAGTGTGAACAGAATGCATATCAAATAAATAATTATTGACTAACCTGAACGAGTTTATTGGCAATAATTTTAATGAGTAGTTATTGCCACCTGTCATAACTATAATAAATGGCTTAGAATAATAATATCAAAACATGCTGCTTATTACAAGAATATTAAGTTTATTAGTTTAAATTGTCTATTAATCCTTCATTAAAATATTATGACGTTCTAAAATAGGAAATCCATTTAGTCAATACCAAAACAAGTTCTCTTAGACAATAATGAGAACAGAAATAACAACGATTAATTAAACCTGCATATATTTATTAAATAATCAATAGTTTTCATTTCCAAGATAATGTTAATATAATTTAAAAAGCTAACCGTCTTAAAATAATAATAATGATATAAACAAGTGTATAAAAAAGAGGAGAAATAAATAATCAAAGGGCATCAAAAAATTCGTCCGCATCGCTGTCTACAGGAAAAATGCCCAATTAATGGCTGGCAGTATTGCCACGTAGCATGGCAATGCTGATTCTTTGGCCAAAACATAGTCCAGCCCCTAATCACCGGAAGAGTCGACCGACCGCTTGGCGATGTCTCGAAATATTAAATGGGCACTCGGACGCTAGGGCCCTAATATAAGTCCCAAAAATATAGTTTTAATTTTATTTTCTTCTACAGGGATTGGAAAATAGGAAAGTACACTGTTCCAGCCGGCAGTCACATCATACCATTAATAAACAAAATGAACATGGACCCAGACATCTACCTGGAACCAAAACTTTTCAAGCCTGAAAGATTCATCAGAGAAGGCAAGTTTACTGTTACCGATAGTTTCATGCAATTCGGAACAGGCCAACGTATTTGTATCGGGAACATGCTAGCACGAATGGAACTCTTCCTCTTCTTCTCCAATATCATGAACAACTTCGAATTCAGTCTGCCACAAGGAGAACACATTCCTCCTTTAGAAGGAATTATGGGAGCAACTCATGCTCCTATTCCTTTCAAACTGTGCTTTACCAACTTGAATAAGTAAGTCAACAATATGTGTAAGGTGGGGCGCGGGGAAATGAGCCAAATGCCGCTCGGAACAGAGTTTTTATTGAATTTGCAAGGGCACTTCGGATAGAATTATTTCCTTGATAAATTGGAAAAGGAATAGAATTTGTTTGAAATTATCTGCATGATTAGTTTTCCATCTCATCCATCCGGAGGCGTTGGAACGGGTCATGAACTTAATCCCGGTTTCTTGGATTGCATCGTTATTCAAAGGCTTACAAACTTTCACCGCTACACTTCCTATATAACCGTATTGTTGATATCTTTAGCAGAACTATTGTTCAATCGCAAACACAGTATACAAGAGCTGTATGTACTATTGTACATACTTAATAGCTTAGTAAATGGGACTGTTAAACATTGTTCGTAGCCTTTGACAAAGGTAAAAGTCTAGTGCTGTATCTAAGTGACATTATTGCTTTATTTTATTAGTATTATTGATTCTCTCAAAGAGAAATTTCGGTAGCAAAACTAATTGGGTCTTTGCTTTGTTTCAATATTGTAAGTTACTTTAATTGTTTTCGACATTCGACGAGATGACCAAACCACCTCCACCAACCTCTCATCACAACCAATCTCTTTCCTGTAAAAGTAATAAATAGACCATAATAATGTACCATATTCTGACAAATAAATGATTATGATTATTATGAGAGACGAACGTATGAGACGAATGAGATCGACGTCTAAAATGACTTTGATACTTGTCGAACAGAACATCATAAAAACTACACACAAGTTTTTAAATAATTAAGTAATTATGCGAAGTCATTTAATTCGTTTCGATAAAAAAATTATTTATAGAAGAAGTAGGTATCCGCCGGTTGGGGTCATCTAGTGCATATGAAAAACATTGTTGTTCTTTACGATTAGCTATTATCTTCTTACGGTCAGAAACGATTCGATTAATCGACTGTGATAAATCGAGTAGTTATTTGCTACCCTAGTAGATAATATATGAAGAATTGTCTTCCAGTTACTTTATTCTTAGATAGGCATGCTAGATAGATACAAAGTTTTGCTCATGACTTTGTGCATTCATAGTTTGATATAATTGTTAAGTTATGACTGTGTATGACATCGCTATAAGTTTTGTAGATTATTTTAATTACTAAGTTTTTTTGTTAATTACAGTTTTGTTGTCTTTATTTTAATAAACGCATGCAGTTAATTTGTTAGTTTGAATTTGTGAAAGCATAAATACTAACTACTTACTCAATCTTAATTTTATGAATCTGTCAAATTCCCATACCTCAGTCTGGACTTGCCTTTCAATGTGTTCAGTGTCCGTTAATGTTACGCTCCTTTTAGACTACAGTCCCTACAATTCGCATTATTTAGTGACAACCCTAGTCCAGTATAAAGTGGTCGTTACTTCCAAATTCAAAAGGCCCTTAACTAAAAAAAGAATAAAAGTATTTATCGTTCCCTATTCAAATTCGCACTGAATGGATTGTTTAGCTCTGCGATTTGCATAACTGAGGACCATTGTAGGCTTCAGCATTCAATTCTCGTGTTTATGGTACTCGCTTTAGGAACCAACAGGGGTGTCCCTTCGCCGTTTTATGTGATCATAAAACATTCTATAGATTATATAATACCTATTTTGATAAAAACTGGCTGTCCCTTTTATGATGTTGACCTCGTAATTTTAAATAAATTCAAAGATCGGAAGGGAGCCCCTATTGAATGTTTTTCATAATCACGTGGCGCTTGACCTTAATACACAAGTTCAAGGTTTTAAGGTGGAGTTTCATTACTCTAACTGATATAGGAGTAGGCAATGAGATAATATTTGTTTTACGTCTTCATTCAGTCATACTTATTTAGCTCATGTTTTGTTTCAGCGTCGTTTTTCTGATACCGACTTAGATACAATTGTTTGTTTTCTTACATAATAAAGTAGGTTGGTGGTACTTATTTAATCTATTCTTGTTTTGCCTAAATTGGAAAAGTAGACCAGCAAGCTTCAGATAGTGTGGCCCGACCCACAGATAGTTGGACATCAATTCATTAGTAATTAATTACGCAATTTTCTTTGAAGTTTAATCATTACTTTAATTAATCCCAATGATACCCTCCAACCTGAAATGGATAAGAAAGTACTTACGTACTGGTTAACTGTGCCTACTTAACCATATGAGTAAGTATAAATAATTTAATATAAGTAAAATCTTGTCAAAAAAAAATCCTAGCAGTATTTTTATTATCCTTTCTATAGCATAATTTTTGTGGAACGTACCTTTAAGCTTGCCACGTGTAAGCCCGTCATCCGAAACTAGTCGTCAAGGTTGAAGGGGATGAACGATCATGTAATGTGGGACTTGCGCCTGCACCGCAGTGCTGACTGACAGCCATTCATACTGGCCTTGATATTGGGCAGTTGGAGCCTGTTATTATTAACAAAATGACCGTTTGTATAAAACATGCATTGGGTAGTAAATAAAAAATGCAAGAGAAAGAAAATAAACACTATGAATTGCTCCCAATTTTAATATTTTTCGCACTAGTGTAATTCGCTCGTGAAGACTGCGATGTCGGCAAGCGTAGTGTGGGATAGCCCCCAACTAGGTAGACCGACGACAAAAAATCCGTTTAAGAACAAAATAAGAGCTCTATAGATACAATCTTGAACAATTGAACAAGATTTGCATTTAGACGTTGAAAACAATAAAAGTCATTAGATTACGCTGTTGATTCCTGTTGACACGCAATCTGTCTATCAGAGGAAAACGGTTATAGTTTGACCAAAACTGCTGTACCGCGCCTTAAGAATGCGCGGCGAGGCGGGAGGAATGCGAGGCGAGAGGCAGGGGGCGGGACGCCGTGAGCGATGACGAATGAGCGGCCTGCACTGCCCCCCCGTCTCGCCGCGCACACACCGAAGGTGCGGTACAGCGGTTTTGGTCAAAGTATAGTAAATATAACTCTGACTTAACAATTGAATAGTTTTTCATTAAAATAATGAGTTTCCTTCAGAGGATGCCTCCGTATTGCTTCAATACCAGCTTACTGATGTCCTTCTGAGCTCAGCCATAATTCCACAATGTCTGAAGTCCCGTCTCTATAACCACTGGTTCTGCCCACCATGACGTATGGTGCTGAGTTGTGGACGCTCCCGCAGGAGGCTGTGTACAGGCTGAGAGTTGCACAGAGAGCCATGTAGCACATGTACATGCATCAGGCTAATAGACTGAGTTCCAAACGTCGACATACAAAGACGTACGAAGGTCTTCGAAATCGGAAAGCGTATTATAAAACTCAAATGGAGTTGGGCAGGGTTCCTGGCAATACGAAGTGATGACCTGTGGAGTAAGGCTGTGATAGAGTGGCGTGCAAGGACTGGAAGACGAGATGTCGGTCGGACGATATTTTTACTATCGCGGGTAAAGCCTGGATGAGGTTGGAAACACAGAAACACAGCACAGAAAGAGAGGCCCATGCCCAGCAGTGTGCAAAGTTGGATAATGTTGATGTCAAAGAAAAAAGAAGATTTCTGTAAATAAACGATTAAGAAAATGCTGTCATCATTTTCTCAGAAACCTTTTGCAGCTACTGGTGCACGTTCCACCTCCGTCTCAAGACTTCAGTAGCTAGTAGGTAGATATTTGCGTAATTAAATTATGAGCTTGAATTTCAGCCTAATCATAGAGTTGTGACGCTATATTTGCGTGCCAGTTACTTGTGTGTATTCTGGTAACTATACCTGATGGAATCTTTTCTATGCTTCAGTGATAAGCTTTTTACTATGTCATGTGAAAATTACCACATTAATAAAACATTTACTTTATTATTTATGTGCCTGAATGGGTACAGCACGTATTGCACGACAACTTTAAATGAATGACAAATTGATAGCTTTTTATCAAGAAACGAGAAAAATACAGAAGTAGGTAGGTACCTACAATTTTTGTGAGTAACACTGGAATAAGTAAACTACCTATTTTATTAAAATTATTATCTGATTATGTTTACATTCAACCGCCACTTTGATCTTGAAGTATCACTAATATTTATGAATGGTTGAAGCTTTTGATAATAGATAACACATAACACGCGCAATGTTATTATAAAATTGAGAAATTACTGGATATGCTCATATTAATCAAGACGTATTTTTCGATTTCTGGTAGAACAAACCATTTTCTTTCTTTTCAGTTCAGACTCAATAAAGTATACCGTAAGTGTCCTTTCCTCACTTAGTCCTTCAGGTGGATCATTGTGCGTGGGTCAAGGCGGCCGCGCCAAATCACTGACGGCCGCAGAACAGACCAGGAGACGTACTTTTGGTCTGTTAAGAACATCTTTAAAAGGGTGTTTTTGTTCTAATTCCAGGTGACGCCTGCGCATTCAAAGAGCACATGCGCAACGGTTTCCTCTATAGCCAGTATGTGTACAAAAGCCAGCCTTGCACTGCCAAAGGGGTATGCTGGCTTTTGTAGTGATGTAGTTGGTATGTTTTGCCCAATTCAGCTGTTTGTCCAAACTGATGCTCAGGTATTTGGTTTCAGTCGATACGGTTACGGTAGTTACAAATAATCGTGGTAGTTGTAGTGTCGTCAATTTCCACTTTTTTTGTGAAGATAATCGGTTCGGTTCTTGTATGAGTTATCGGGTTTTACCAGCGCGCCGAGAGTTCTGTGCTCATCATTAACTTTAATTATTTGTCTCGATGGATTTACAGAATTTCCGCCATGCGGTTCTCCTGTCAGTTCTGATTTGCTTGTTATATGTATATTAGGTATCTTTGTATTGCTCCCAGTCGTCCGGGAGTCTGGTGTTTTTGGCTCTGTTGAATTGCTTACGTAATGCATCTCTGAGTGTACCAGCATTACACCATGGGTTCCTCTCGTTCTTGATTTATGGCGCTCTTAGTTAGAGTATGCATGGTATGCTTCGGTTAGGAATCCTGATAATTCGTAACTATATGTATAACAAGTCTGTGTAACTATATAAGGACCTACTACTTAACAGTGTAAATTTAGTTTGATTGACGATAAAATTATTTTTAGTCTGGTAATTTTTTTGAATAATCGACTGAATCAGTTTCAGTTTTTAATTTTGATTGAAATAGTGATGTCCAGGAAAATGCAAAAAGAAGATTACCTATTAAATTGAATTTATTGTAAGAAGTCTAAATTATTATGTTTATTAAAAAAGAAACGAAAAAGCTCTAAGTCCGTTTTTGAATTTGCTTGTGAATGTTTTCATGGACCAATAAAAATAAGTTTCATTGCGATATTTTCTGACTGTCGTAATTATGATATTTTTGAAAATTATTCCTACATCACTTTGACTTTCGTCGTAAAACGTAACACCCGTGTACTGTACCTACATACCCTCCGACTTCTACGGTAGTGCTATGGTTAACTTTAATGTTCGTAGTAAAACTAAAATGCTTATTTATTCGTTAGTACAAACACACGACGCGTATCCCTCATATCCACTCAAATATGATTCGACAAACATAATATTTATTAATTATAACCTTAACCCGCGATTAAGTGAGTTCATGAAAATATGTATTATGTTATGTATAATTGTATAACAATATATATTTTACTTAAATAATATTATGTTTTATTTTATTTTAATTTCGGTGGATCTATAATTCAATACCTGCGTACAATGTACAATGCGTACCTACTCCTATTATGCGATAAGGTCATTGCATGTAAGAAAACATTTTTTTTTTAAATCCTTTATTAAAAAGAACCAGGTTCTTAATAATTAACTACAATCTAGCCTAAAAGACTAATAAGCAATTTAAATCTAACTTAATTTTTTACGTGATAATTATTTTAAAGTCAGAATAGTGTCGATTGTACTTTACACAAGTCCGTTCCACTTTCTTAGAGTCTGTTATGATGATATAAGCACTTTGTTCATGTGTTATATGTGTCATTGTCACTATTATTTCTACACTTTATACAATACACTAACTCAAAAGGTTTTGGTTCGTTTTAGTCTACGCACTATATTTGTTTGGTCTAACAGCTGGCTTGCCTCGATGTTCACATGTCGGTGGAGTCGGTGTTCATGGGCCTCAGCAAATTTTTGGATTATGTTTGTGACGGGTTCCATTTTTAGGTCACGACAAGACGACGTCACGACGACTAGAAAACATACATGAAAAAATACTGCATGAGTTTAGAAGTCAAAATTGTTTCTGTGGCTCAATGAAACGTTTAGTGAAAACTTTTTACCAAAATCAAAGTCAAATACACCATTTATTGATTTCAAGTAGGCTACTTTTGAACGTCACTTACAAGGAAATAGAATTGATTCTAGGTGCGTTCAAAAGGTAGTTTCGTATGGAGCGAGGAGAATGATCAAGTAATTCTAAAGCTTAACTCTTTTAAAATGGTTTACAAAACGATGTACTTAGAATAAAATTACTATAGGTACAAATTATAAAAAAAATAGGAAACGTGTGAAAATCTGTATCGGCATAATTAATATATGTGTATATTAATTATGCCGATACAGATTTTCACATGCCGACACACGCTATTATAATAATAGAATAAAAACTATGATTATGCCTTGCGTTGCCTTGCCTTCTTGACTTATGATTACTTTTTTTTTTTCAATAACTTCACTCAAATATTGGAACTCGGAAACAGAAGAAAATAGTTACGGGCATCGAATGAATTATAGTTTTCCGCATTGCGCATAAAAAGTGAATGCCGAAAATAAGAGCATCCTTTTCCCTTGGAAAAAAGCTACGAGTAGGCTTTTATCAGCCACTACCATATTTTTTTCATATCGTATAGGAACTTGTCTACCATAGGTACCTAATAATTATATATGAAGGCCAATTTCCCTCATTAAAAACTTTCAGAATCTAGTCGCAATCTCATCTCGGCGAAAATCAAATGTCTAAAAAACAGGTACTTACTTAAACGTTATACAATTTTTGGCAGATTGTGACTGAGATTAAAATGTGAATGTTCTTAAAAATTACCGGAATTGCTCCTCTGATGTCTAGTTGTACGAACAGGTACTCAGTTTAATAATAATAGATCTTGAAGCTGCTGAAACGTAAGCTGACATTGAGAAGTGCATCATGATTATCAGCCCGTAAACGTTCTCTGCTGAACAAAAACCTTGAAAAGTCCGCTTCAATGACTTTCTTGAAGATTGCAATAATTATCACTACTAAACATACATAGATAAAGGATACTGCTGCCTTGTTGGTCTAGTGGTTACAAGTGCTACTGCTGAGCATAAGGTCATGGGTTCAATTCCCAGGTCGGGCACAGTTTTCGTATTTTTCTAGCCAGATTTGTGCCCGGTGGATGGCAAGAGGCTCGCCCTCTATTATAAACATAGCTGGCGAAACTCGAGTGTACACCACAACACTGCAACACCGCTGTCTAACCCTTCGGGGATTACATTCGTGATGCTACGTTATGTTATTAAAAATAAGCGCAGATGACGTAATGCAAGCTGTATGCAAGCTGCATTTCCTGTGCAAGAGCTTATCACAAATAGTTACATAAGTGCGGGCACGCGCGGACGCGCAGGCGCCGAGCTGACATTAGCCTAAGGTCAAGGTGAATACTATTATCCTTGTGATGTGACGTCATCTAATGGCGCAACTGAATGCACATCAATTGTACTGACATTTGCTCGATGTTTACTATTCGTATAGAGCTGTGCACACCGAAATGTTGAAATCGGTAATTACCGATTTTTTTAAATACGGGTTTTGAGGATTTCGCACTGTTGGTTCAACTGCTTTATTCCACTAGTGTGTCCAGTAACTCCAGTAGGATTTTTAAGTACTTTTGTTTCCATTTATATGTGGATCAAACAGTTCGAAAGATTTTGAGTCCGAGCCGTTCCCAATGATCTAAAAATAACAGGCAGTGCATAGTGATCCCACTTCCGATTCGCAGCAAGTGTCTAATGATTTCAGCTTCAGCCGTTTAGACAATCTAAACGACTGAATTGGTGCTTTGAATGACGTCAGATGTGAATGCACTCATTGTCTTATAAAAATGATTGCCTAGATTTGAATATCTAGGTTACGACACCCACAACCAATAAAAAGCATGAAAGATTTCACTTTCTGAAATTTTATTTAACGAGGAAAGTGTTTTCTAGTTTTACATTACCTACTACATATAGCACGAATTTTCTTACGTTATAATATTATTACGGACGAGGCACGAATATGGATATAAATAATATTATGCGACCAACGAAGCAAAATGAGTATGTAAGTATCATAGCGCAGGTGGGGTTCTGTAGTTTCTGCATACCCATGGCGTAAGTTTATTTGTAATATCTATGAGTAACTGCTGAAATAATATCACAAATATTAACGTCTCCGCTCACAAACAAACAATATCGAGAAAATTTATCAAGCCTGGCAATATTATAGTGCCTACGGGCCTGCCGGAAACGCGCTAATAACAAAGTGATTAATAAGACTTTCTCACGGGGGATTCCAAAATGTTTGGTTTTTTGCGTAGATGGTTTTTTTATTATGTAATCGGAGAGAAATAATCAGGTTTATTTATGCGAATTTCCTTGAATGTATAATCGCTGGCGATATCACATTTCGACATGATCGTTGTAGGTTGCACACACCCTTTTTGTGGGGTAATCTGCCTCACCCTAGGGTAGACGGAAGGTTTCGTAGGGCTTCTACCGGCTCAACCCATAGTCTTAATCCTAATCCTTCTTCTATTAATGTTAGGGATCTCTTCGAGTATCGATGAGCAGTTTGGTGACCATAACAACCACCGTGCTGCAAAATAATAGCGTTTTTGGAACGAAGTTCTTTAACGTGGCTTGCGGTAGGAGTAAACTGGTAGAAATCGTCACATAATGAAAGCGCGTTATGCTCTCTCCATGCGACTATCTCTCTCAGATAGTTTTCATGGTTTTCGAGAGTGCTCAAGCCAATAGTGAGGTCAAAATGAAAATTCAAGATGGCGGCGGCGAAAATTTTCAAATTGTTCGTCATATGTATCGTTTTTATGGTTTTCGAGGGTGCTAAAGCCGATAGTGAGCTCAAAATCCACGATGGCGACAACTTCATCAAAGCTTCTAAAAACTTATTTCTACTAGATGGATCTGTATTAAAAACACGTATTAAATTCACACTTATTTTCTCCATCTGTCTCTTTATATTTTATGTGCGAGTGTGTGTGCGTGCGACTATCACGTCAGGAACTTCGTTACTGACGGGGGTCCCCCGTCCGCATACGTTTTTCTCATTCCACTCCTATAAATAAGAGAATAAAATGACATAAATATGAGAAAATGGAACCGCGTCTTTCCGATGATAAACACGAGATATTGACCGCATTGTGGCTCGTATACATAAACAATGGCTACACCAGTCTGTTATCTAGTAGGAGTGCATCTATTGAGAGCTACTCAAATGTACCTACTTGTGAGTGCACGTGAACGGATGACAACCTGCGCAGGAGCTATAAGTGTTTGAACAAGATACGGTTGTTAATTAGTGGAAGAAGTAAACATTTAAATGGACTTGACAGGAAACCCTAGTTTGATTTAACATTATTTTTGACGAGATTGGTAAATGCTCAATAATATAGATCTAGCTTTTGTTGTAGAAAATCTTCTGCCCAGAAATAGAAAGAAATTACAATGTTTGTAGCAAAGGCATAGTGCGGGGGCATGTTTATGTTTTAATTTAATCAAATATACTGACTTTTTGTATTATAAAATCATATTTTAGGTACTGAAAACAGCTTACGTAGGTACGTGCAACTAAAGACTTTTTTTCAAAATATTCGTGTAATATGTGTGAACATAAAAAACTAATAAAAAAATGTGTGGTTATTTCACGAAGAAAGTTCAGGAAAATAATATAGGACAGAAACGAGGATTACCCTGAACTAACACTAGACGTAGGGTACAGAATATAATAATTAATATTTTACGTATTTTTGCCTTTGCCTTTTTTGTTAAATAAAAATCAAAAGTCATTTAATCAAACTAAGCGGAGAATCAGTACTTTTCGAACGTCAAAATTACATAAAAACGTAGTAGGAAACATCAGATATAAAAAAAAAATAACCGACCAAAAATTTTAACGCAGGGCGGTCCAGAATCGTGTACTGAATCCATGGTAACAGAAGGCCAATTCTCGTAATTTAAAATGTTCAAAATCTGGTCGCAGTGTCATCTCGGCGACAAACAGATGTCAAAAACTTGTCAAAATGTATTGGAGGTTTGTGTATTAGAGGTATTTTTGACAGATTAAGACTGAAATCAGACAGTGAACGTTCTTAAAATTACGAGAATTGCCTCTCAGGTTGTGAGTCCGATGTCCCTGCCGCCCTGTATTTCTATAACTTTCCTAAAACGATAAATTTCCTTAACTAAGGGCTGATTTTTCAATCATCTGATACTTTATTTGAGGAATAATTTGAAATTTTGACAGTTATTTCATACAAAAACTGTCAAACTTCAATATTATTCCTCGAATTAAAAGTTATCTGGCGATGGAAAAATCAGCTCTAAGTATGCATAAGGAAAATATCGAGCAAAATCTGTATAATCTAAATTATTGAGTGAACATTTATTGCTGCTATTATTTATGTACTTAGTACTAGCACTAACAACATTAATAATGAATAGACTGTTGTGATCTTATCTAAATGTAGAGATTGGACGATATTGAACGTTTTATCGATCGATCGAATCGATATACATTCATATATCATACAAATATGTGTGATTTTGTAGAAAAGTATCTACTATACCCACTTTATTTTTAGGTAATGTCAATATTAAAATAATAAATTATTATTTTAATGCTACTAACAAAAATTTAAATATTTTTAATAGTTTAAACAAGGTTATACAAATGATAAGTACATTTCGGACAGCTACTTATCATTCAAATAAATCGATACCTAGTTTTAAGACATTTCCCATCACTAAACAATAAATAATATAAACAAAATGGTAGTAGGTACTTAGTTACAAATACATCGTTTTCCTTATTAGTATATCAATGCCGGGGTTGCCTTGCGTCCTGCTGATGCTTGTATTACAAGCTATATAATTGTTTTACTACCTGCGTGCGAAATTACTATAATAGGAAAAGTGGTGCAGTATTGATTAGTACTATTTGTTTAATAGACTGTGTTTTGGCACCAGCAGCGAGACGGGCGGACGATATTGTTACCATCGCGGGTACCTGGATTCGGCTGGCACAGGAGCCTGGGACTATTCCCACATGAAAAGAGAGGCTCAACAGTGGATGAAGTCGGGCTGTATATGATGATGATTTGTTATGGTCAGCTAAGTTTCCTGGAAGATTGAGCATCACCGCTTCCTCGTAGGTGGGACCTACCAGCTATTCCTGTGGGTTTTGGGGGTGCTACCTTAACATCTACGAAACAACTTTGAGAAAGTAGTTTTCCTTAATTTAATTTCAACAATAATATATACGAGTACGTACTTATTATTTAACCTTGACTAAAGGCTTTCGTATTTTCACCGTATGATTTTAAAGTTTGTATAGAAGACGCATTCAGTCAAGGCAATCGCGTAAGCGACCAGTCAAGCATAATTTAATAACTTAATGCTACGATCGCCCAAGTTGTTTTTTTATAAGGTAAAATATGGGGCTAACGTGGCCAGAGATCACAGACACGTTTGGAAGGGTTTTTTTTTTAAAGTTGTTACAAAAAGTCAAAAGATATTATATAAATGTTCTAAATTTTCTGTACTATCTTCGTCTTAAAGCTTTGCACCCATCTTTCATTTACCCTATATTGTATTCATTTCACTATGGACAACAAATACATTTTTAACAAATAAGTAATATCGGATGAAAATGATTTGCGTAATGACCACGCCTATTCATGACTAGCAGATTGTAGCAAGCTCAGGCCTGTTGGGGTTGGCCAATAAAGTGATCCTTGTGTTGACTGAAGTTGAGGCGAATCGCTGTACCCAAACTCTTTGTCAATTCGGGCATTTTGAAATTGTATGATAACTATGTTCAAAACCCTAAACATTCTACTTAACGAGTAGTGTGATATCTTATAACCAGAACCTAAGTATTAATAATAAAAATTATAGTGCGTAATACTACAACTTTCTCCACGCATATTTATAGAGAAACCCGATAGGTATCCCCAAAAACCCACAAATTACATGATCACAATTGACAGTCAGACGGCAAGTCAATCATTGAGTGCTGTTGTAGACCCTTGCGTAACGGTTGCGGTGCGTAAGGTTACTAACATCATCTAATTTTCCACGCTTTCGTAACATTCAACTAAAGTAAAAATCGAGCACGGTACTAATACAGGGTGGGCAACTTGGAGGTATACAACATTTTTTTGCCGCCATTTTGTTTTAGCGGCAAATATGACAGTTGTTTCATGAAAATTATTTTGTGTTGATACGGCAAATTTGTTATGGAGCGTTTTACGACTGAACAAAGTGTTTTAATTATTAAAACATTCTACTCAACTCAATCATGTATTGTGGAAACTCTAAGAAAAATTTTTTGGTAGCCAATTTTTGGTAGAAATCCATTACCTTCGCGGCTAACAATAGCTCTAATATAAAAAAATATATTTTTATATTTTATAGAATACAATTGTAAAAATAAAGTGTATACCTCTTATTTGCCCACTCTGTATAATTCCTGACATCAAGGCGACTACAAATAACATTTTTAAACAGAACAGAATTTAGCTGACGGCTGTACGGAATTACAGATTGCAGAAAAATCATGTCCTTGATTTAAATTAATGAATATTTGTTTTAGTAATATATCACGTTTATGAATTCGCAACTGATGCTGAATGATGGCTATAGCGATCGGATACAGTTGTGCAAGCCCCACTTGTGATCATGAAACTGATCTTTTTATTTAGTTACGTTAGTAATATTTAGATATAGAATCTGTTTCAATTGTTTTGTTAAAAACACCTACACCTAGGACAACCAGGTCACCTACCAAGCCCTTGCTCTGGCCTGGTAGATGTCCTAGGGGAACAGCTAGCCCGAAATTGACACGAAATGAATATAAATCAAATATCTTGTAAGTAATTATTTTGGATATGCAAAAGCATAGCGCACAACTAGGCTTGCCAACCCTACTATATAATATAGTATCCTACTGTATTAGAGGCCCGACTATTATATATATTTCTGAAAAAAGTATATAGTAGGCGAAACTACTATAGGTATTATTAGGCATAAAACCCACTAAGCAATAATATCTGTTTCTGAATGATTCTGGTATGTCACTTTGAGTTTGACAGATTGTCAATTTCGCGCCTCTCCTCTGAGTAGTGAGTTTGTGTTTTGGAAATAGCTACTTAATGATTTGTATATAGAAATAAATCAGATGAATAACATTAGATATTCTTCTTCCTAATGAAATTTTTTCATCAAAAAGTACTGTTGAAAAATGGCAACAAGTTTTGAGTGATAGAGATTTTACAAATAATTAAAAAATAATATCAATTCCGCCAACATCCACCTATACAGAGCGTATATTTTCTGTAATGAATGATAAATGGCGAGATGAACGCAATAGGGCCAATATAAAATTAATTAAAGCTGAGCTAATAGTATTTAGTCATTTAAATTTAAATTTCACTAATAGCTATGAAGGCTCAAAGTAGCAAAAAATATTATTTTAAGAAATACAGTTTTTTAAAACCTACTATATTTATTTTTTCGCTATCTATTATATTTTTTGGGTTGGCAACCCTACGCACAACGTGTTTACACGTACACGTCTTTTAATCGATTTATTTACTATGTAATGTAACCGTAAACATATTTGTTATTATTTTTATACATTTAGGAATAAAAATGGCGATGTTTGTCTAGATTCTTCGAACACAGCATTCATCAAACTTGTTTATCCCCACAGAGAAACTGAGGTCTTTATCCTAAGTTACGTCAGAAATGGGTATTTTTATCCCGCGTTTTATTTGCTTGTTGTTCTCAGAATTAGTTAGAACAAATAAATAGAACAGTGCTGGCCCAGTGGCAGTAGTAACGGCCCCGATTTACGAGCTGTAGGTCGTGGGTTGGAACCCAGGCAGGCACTTTACTTTATGTAATTGATTTCATCACCGCTGCTCTCAAAAAGGTGAAAGAAAACAACGTGAGAAAACCGGCATGTCTTAAAACCAAAACATTCGAAGACATTTGATATCTACCAACCCGCACTGGGCAAGCGTGGTGGATTATGGTCCGCTATCTCTCACAGAGGGGAGGCCTGTGTCCCAGCAAGGGAACCGTTATAGGCTGAAGTGATTATGCTTATGCTTAAACAAATAGTTGTTGCTTAGGACGTTCTCTTATTTCTGAGTACAATTCGTAGCCAATTCCTCTTCAGATTTTACTGGCGAACGCCTGCGTCAGTAGGTTGGCACGAACCATCTTAGGCAGCCTAGAGTACCTACCTATAACAGCATCAAATAAACACAGATAACAAATAACAATTTGTCGGAATGACAGTATACCCACTAAAACTCAGCGGTGTTCCCGCATCCCCGTGATGGGAGGGCCATGGGAAACCGGCACAGCCTTTACTTCCACAGCCCTCCCGGCGCATGCCCGCCTAGATGGTATGGCGGGCCCCGCATGCCCCCCAGGTTGGGGGGCTACGGGAATGGCCGAGAACACCTGGCCATTCCCGTCCCACACTGGTGGAGGCCTGTGCGATACAGGCAACGGTGCCCCCGCACCCGTTGCCTGCTGACCTCCACGCCCGCCTAGCTGGCGGGCCCCGCATGCCCCCCGCGTTGGGGGGGCTACGGCCGCAGAGGATAGGGAGAGCGGCAACGTAACACCGACACTCCTCTTCCCCTGCGGCCCCACCGCGTCCGCCATCTAACGGTGGCGGCCCCGTTAAGGCCGCGGAAGGTAGGGAGAGCGGCAACGCAACACCGAAACTCCTCTCCCGCCGCGGCCTCAAATCCTCAGCCGCGATGTCTCCCATACGAGGGACATCGCGGCCCGCCTCAGGTAGGTTGCGATGTCACCCAAGCGGCACCGCCACCTACCCGCAGGCCGCTCGTCGTTGGCTAAGCCGCAAAGCCTTGACGAGCGGCCCCCGCTGGGGTTCCTCTTAGCTTCACCGTGGTCCACCGAGCCACGGCTCCGCCTCGTCAATGCGGGAACCCACCGGGGGGGTAATTAGCATGGCCTGTACCAACCTGTGTTAACACTGAATCTAGGATGCCAGTGGAAGTGTCTCTAGAATAGGATGAGAAATTTAGCCTCTACAAAAATATGATATAATAGCTATAATTTGATCAAGCAGGTGCTAATAACTTTTATGTTTTTTCACAAAACGTATGCCGAATTCCATGAAATATAATATTATAACTTTGAAATGTGTTTTTGAGACATAAATCAATTATAATTAGTACCTACGACTGAACGTATCTACAGATAATCTTAATATTGCGCAAACACGAGCTTTCGTTCGCGATGACATCATGCTTCTACGTCTGTACCAAGTTATTCAACAAATAATTATTAGAATCAATCGATACCTACGTCCACAATAGCCATAAAATGGTGTTTCATTCATTCATGACTGAACTTTTGTCTTGTTATACTTTTGAAACCCCTGGTTGTCCCGCAATGCAAGCACAATAGAATATTTTGGATATAGAGGTATATATATAATAACCTACCACTTAATAGTACGTAATGAAAATAAAATTCTAGACACTGTTCGTAGCAATAGGTACTACTGTGGAAAAACATAAAAGCTCTCGTTTGAAAACAGCTTTAGGTACCTGTAGGGATAATAATGAATAATTCGTGTCGAATTGCCGTCCCATCGGACTATGAGAGTAAAGGAACAGAGTGCATCTGTGTTTACACACACACTTATGCACTATAATATCTCCTGCGTACCTGGCTAATCTCCGTTGAGATTGGCCACCGTAACCGAAATCGGTCGGGAGGCTATTAAATCAATCATTGTTTTACGCAGACTAAAATATTGATAGGTGAGTATGATGGAAAGTAAATTATATTAAGCATAAACATATAGTTATTGTATTGGCGAAAGCTTTTACTTTTAGCGCTACAACAGGTTTGGTAGTGAACAGACGGGTCAAGGCCGGGCCTCACAAAAAGCAGTTTGGCGCCGCGAGCACATTCTTAAATCCGGACGGAACCAATAAACTCGTCTGGACAAAACCATTATGTGACATTTCTTGTACAACTTTAATGTCGAGTTATTAAAAAAAAACACCTCAATTTTTACGAGTCTGACACCCAGCCGCACACGTGTCTCCTTCCCTGCTTATCTGTCTGTCTTGGAGTTCGCAGAATGAAGCGTCGCGACGGTTCATTCTGCGAACTCCTCGACAGACTCCTAGTCAATCGCGCAACTCGATGTCTGCTGTCCATTTATTACGTCAATTCGAATTTATATTATCTTTATGTTGTAATCGAATTAATTTTGAATAGAAAATTTTGTCATGTCCTGTTTTGTAAAAAATTTAAGCGAACTTATAGGTATTTCGCTCTCGTAGACTTTGGATTGGGCTGTAGTACCTTTTCTGTTTTATACTTGATTATCATATTTTCTACATGTATCTACGTGTTCACATGGGTTCGTGGATATATAGGTATAATCATTTTTATGAATAATGGTGATGACACAGCAAGAAAAGCACGGTGTTAGTGACAAATAAGATATAGGTAGGTATTATAGCATTTCGTAGCACGTAGCTAAGCTAACGTGCTTAATTAAACGAGCATTTATTTCTGTTTATGTACTTACCTTTAAAAAAACAGATGGGTTCTTAAAACTTAAATGAACCAGCAACAATTCTGGTTATTTCAGAAGGATAAAATTAGCATTGAGCATGCGTAGGTAAGGCAGCCAAAAATGAGACCGGCGCCTTCCCACCCTTGACCTGATGGGTGGTTGCGCAACCCCGAAGGTGTGTAGACTTCGCAAGGTCGCCAGAATGAATTGGTCATCTTTTTCCTTGCCAAAGTAAACTAACTCTTTGATTTATTTGTTTGTAGGTAGCTGCTCGTAGATTGTGCAGTGTGAGGTCCCAGCAAATTAGTTCGATAGTGATTTTCATACGTAATTATGTTGTGGTGGAAATATACGCGTATAAAAAATACATTTGAGTTCCTTATTCAATCATTATTAATAAGGATGATATAGCTAATTCTATAAACAAAAATGATAAAACCGTCTCATGTCAATCCAATTTAAACTTAATTACTTATTTATTTGATTTGATTGTGTTATTATTTCATAAGTAGGACCGAACTATTTATAGAAAATATAATCTGTAAAGTCATACTGGTATACTAACCATATTGGCTTATAAGTACCTCTACACTGCCTGCTGTAATTCATGAAAGCTAATTGACGCAAATAGGCTACAAGTACATGTCAGTCAGTGGGTGTGGTTCTGTCTAACAACGTGACACAATGTGAACGCTTTCTGAGTTTAGACAGATACAAACATAGCTAAGTACATTAAAATGATCACCCATTAGTGACACTTAGGTAAATTAAGCTGCAACACTTTGAAGTCGTACCAACGATCCGGTGGCACCGAGTATATACGGTCTGTCTGCGGAGTGCGGTACTAATGGTGATTTATATCTTCAATATCCGCAACCCCGACTTTAACACTCTCTTACACGCGCTCTTTCTTATCCATAACCATGAAAATGCACCTTTTAGTACACCCACAGTACACCTCTTTATACTCTAAGAAATGTATCCTCTGAATTTCATGGTTCTTTTAATTGTCTTCAGTGGTTGAGGCAGTGCGTTGTGTGTCGTGTGACTTTTAGTTTCAATTTGCACCACGAGTTTCTTTCCGTCAGTAAATCCTTCACACATAATTATGACATACCATTTGTCACTGTCACACCAGAAGTACCGCTACTTAAAAGATAATTTATTGTATGATTTGAAGACCTTGGACAAAGTCTACGAGTGTTGCGTAACCACTTCTGGTTCATCTTGTTTACAATGTACTTATGTTTACGTTGCTCTGCCGGGTTCGAAGAACGGCCATGATCTATCGTCACCTAATGTACAATGTACATACATACATATTTTGTTTATCATCACTTTTTGTATCATCGTATCTAAGTGTTTAATAACTTACAAGTTCGTTCGACGCGACGCGTTGGCGACGCATGAAACAAAGCCTGTCTGTCGGTCGGTAACGGTTCAGCATTATAGATGTATGCTGGTATTTCCTGGAAAAGGATCGATAAACCACCCTCAGCAATTTTCGTAATAACCATCATTTGCCTTCAAGTATTTCCCCTCTTCATGTATCGATGTATTGATCGGTTGCAATTTCCTATTGTCTTAGTATCTAGTCTGCCTATTTTTACATTAATTTCAAAACTTTGGTTATATTTTATTAATAATGCGTTAAGTATTCCAAGCCTAAAATATTATAATATGCATACATTTTCTAAGCCCACCTCAAATAAGCTATTTTTTATGTTACTGTGTCAAGGAATTCAGGGTAATTTCATGGGCATTCGCATAAAACTGTCACTATATAAGATTTCTAAACTTTTACAATTGTACGCAGCTTTTAATTTGATTTTTGTCATGAATTTAATTTTAAATTTTTGTTTGGGAAAGTGCGAAAGCCTCCTAAATAACAATAAATTGATTAATAAATGGTAATGGAGGTATGGTACAACATAGTATTCTACTATAATAGGATTGTAGGTATTGATTTCTATAAAATATCCGTTAAAACCAATTATTAAGACACAGAAATAAGATAACATTGTAAATATTAGAGATAACGATAGTAGAAGGTGCCCACCTGTGAAAAATCAAGGCGATTTGTGTTCTCTCATTAAAACCGGCTAAGAAATTATTATTGGAAATGACCTCAAGGCCACGGAATGAATACATTTTTACGAAAAATATCCAATTCCTGATATAATCTGCAGCATATTTTTAGAAATGTACGCATTGCTGACGCCCTGAGTTGCAGCGCCACAGGGATCTGCGATGATAAAAAATAATGAAAAAAGTTGCCAATCGCCGTATGCAGTGTTTGAAACTAAATAAATCCACTGTAAGTACCTAGTGAATTATTATATTTTACAGAATAATGTAGAGACAAAATTATTTTGTTTAATAAAAAGCAATTTTTTTTACGATGTAAGATAGAAATAATAGGTAGGTAGTTTTAATAGGTTTCTGCGTATATATTTAGAAATACTTATTCCTCAATTTTATTGATTGCACCTACCACTGTTTGTCTCTGCATCACCCAAAGGTTGACTGGTCGAAAATGTCTATGGCATGAAGTCCGCCTCTATACAATTGTCTGCTAATACTTTAAGTATTAAATAATTAAATAACTTACAAGACTAT
Organism: Apamea epomidion; assembly: GCA_947507525.1. Lineage (NCBI taxonomy): Eukaryota > Metazoa > Arthropoda > Insecta > Lepidoptera > Noctuidae > Apamea > Apamea epomidion. Next base: position 8,452,582 of record OX382234.1, read on the forward strand.
ACTAAAAAGCTCCCCAAAGGACCAAACAACAAAAACAAGATCAAAAACAAGTAAGTACACGAGTACTTACCGTGTCACACAGTTACGTGTAATATTATAAGGTCTAAAGTCTCTGTTATTCGTATAACAGAGACTTTAGACCTTATAATATACACATCATTAACCCTACAGCATCGTATGAGTAACAGGCTCTTATTACGAACAACGCAAACAATTTAGTAAACGAGTTTATGTAAGTACTTTCCTCAAATTAATGCGAAGATCCTCCGCAGATGTGTCTTGTCTCGACAAAATTAATGGATAGCTCTCCTTGTTGTTGTCGAACAGGATTGCGTAATATTTTGACATAAATCTGCTAAAATTGATGAAATTGTTAATTAATTCGGGTGAATTCCACAACTTTTATAATTAGAATAAGTCTTATCTTAAGAATACATTTAGAATTTTTGACAGTTTTTCCATACTAGAACTGTCAGACGTAATTTTTTTTTTTTTTAACGTTGCCCTACACTAGGAATTTCGCCCGTATCGTGGGTGCGTTTTCAAAACATTTAAACTCACATACACAAACAGCCAGACCCAGAACAACTACTTGTAGGTCATACAAATATTTGTTCCGTGCGGGAAACGAACCCGCGACACGCAGCGCAGCAGTCAATCGCTTGACCACTGCGCCAACCGTGTCGTCTAAAGTCGTCATCTAAGTTAAATAAATTAACAGCGACTTATTCTTATGTATTACTATAGTGAGAAGAGTCTGCCCAAATAATTTCATAATTATCGTTCTTGTTAGTCTCGTGGTCGCAACTACTGCTGAGCCTAAGGGTTCGAATCTCAGGTCGGGTTTTCTCGTCAGGGATTTCTAGCAGCCCGGAGTCTGGATCTGTGCCCGGTCAATATCAATAGGCCCCCTACTGGTGAAATAGAGGTGTACTATAGGTACACGTCAGCCTACCCCATCGGGGAACACAGGCGCGATGTTATGTCATGTCATGTCATATGTAACTTAAATAAGTAATACCGTGTGATCAACTGATCATGCATGTAAGTAGGATTTTTAACAAAGAACGCTCAAACATTGTGGAGCTTGCTTACACGATAGCTGTATCTTAAGTCGTGTCTCCTGCAAACATTACACAAAAACGTCAAAACAAGGAGGCGTGGCCATACACATGTGTGTATGAAAACACGATGCTTTTGTTTTCAGAGCTGCATGGAAAACATTCTCCGCGCGGGTGAAGAGTTTCTGTCTTCTTACGACTTAGTGCTCATTCACGGAGACGCGGGGCGTCGCGCGGCGCGTTGTGCGGCGCGGCCCGCACTAAATTCAAACATATGGCGTTGTATGAGTGCGATTACGGAGAAGCGATTTTAGACGCGTTTGCTTGAAATGGAGCGTTTTTTGCGGCAGACCCCGCGGCTGGCACCGCCGCGTCTCACGCGGCGTTTGTCGCGGCGGCGCACGCAGCGGCAATTCTCGATGAAGCGATGCCCGCGGCGGAATCTTCTGCCAGTCATAAATTGCAGAACGCAATTAATTAATAATTAATTATTAGTTATTACTAATTAATTTAATTTACGCTCCCAACTTCCGCTAACCTAAAACTGGTCGGTTTGATTGACTATCCCGCGTGCGCCGCAGCGTTTGTGACTGCCTCCCACTCCCTCTCGCCCCGGACTATGGCTTGAACCAGGGCCGGACGCGAGAGGGTTTGTTTCATTTTCAACCTCTAGCATTCAGCATCTAGCATTTAGCATTTTGAAAGCTAATTCCAACTGACACAGGTTTTGAGGTTATATTGTCGTGAATAGTTGACACCTCAGATTACAGAAAAGGTTGACACTAATCTAAAAATATTTTAATACGCAGGAGACAGCTTGGGTATGAAAACCAATGTTTATGTGTAAGGTTTTTATGTGCAATGTTTCAAAAAACACGCGCAGGAGACACGGTTTTACTTACATAATAGCTGTATCGTACCTACATAGTAAATGTATCTATATTTATGTTCACGTTTTGGCTAGTTAGCAGATGTGATTAGGTACCCATTCCAGGCTACGAAGCATGGCAATATTGGGACATTCTATTCCTGAAAAGCTTTGATGACCTAGATTCTATATACGACTATGAATAAGTATAGCTATATAAATTGCATATAAATTGGTGTTAGTTATTTATTAACAAAATAGTATATTTTAACTACGAGTTATTCTTATAAGTTTTGACAAAGTTCGAAAAACTGTTGTTGTGATTGTTTTGACCTAAATTGAAACTTGTTATTTTGACCCTGCCCAGGTGTGGGCATTAAAGTAGCATAGGGCATTAAACTTTTAATGATAGCAAGTTAATTTGAAGCTCAAGTTGTTCGAATTGATTGCAATGTTTGTGTCCCGTAACAGCCTCCCAACCGATTTCGGTCACGGTGGCCATCTCAACGGAGATTAGCCAGGTACGCACGAGATATTAAAGTGCACAAGAGTGTGCGTAAACACAGGTGCACTCTCTGTTCCATTACTCTCATAGTCCGATCGGACGGGAATCTGACACGACCGGGGAAAGATCAGGCGTAGGACCGACGTCTTTACGTGCTTTCCGAGGCACGGGGGTATCAAACCGCCAACTTCCAAACATCGGACTGTTAACTAATAAACTGAAACCCTAATAACACTTTGTCCGACCTGCGATTAGAACCCAGGACCCCACGCTCAGCAGTCGCGCTTGCAAACACGAGAGCAATGGGGCAGTCAGCAGGGCCGTAGCTTACAGTATGGATAAATCCAGTCGGTGGGTCATGTAAATAAAACACTGTTACTAAGCCTTTGGTCCTGCGCCTGATCTCTCTTCGGTCGTATCGGGTTGCCGTCCCATTGGACGGTGAGAGTGAGGGAAGAGTGAATGCAGCTGTGTCTGCGCACACGCTTGTGCACTATAATATCTCCAGCGTCGGCTAGTCTCCACTGAAATTCACTAATTAGCTGCCATGGGCAAAATTCGGTTTGGAGCACTATTATTATTACTAAACTATGCCGGAATAACTAAAACTGAGTTGCCTTAGGTAACCTGGAAGTCTTTAAATAGACTCCGGACCCAGGTTGGCCGAAGCAAGGAAAACCTGTTCAGGTGGAAATTCATAGACGACTCCGCCTTCGAGTGTAAATGTGGTGCTGTTCCACAAACGATGGGACACTTAATATCGTGTATTCATGTCCTGCGTTTTCTGTCAGCTGCACGTTACAGGAACTGATGGACGCTGATCAGTGGCGTAACTATACCCTTTGGGGCCCGTGGCAAATTCATGGGATAGGCCCTCAAATGTAAAGAAGCTCAACCAACGTTATAATTTTTTTTTACTGGCGCTTCGCCCGCTGCTTCGTCCGCGTAAATTTCGTAATTTCCCCTACAAAATTGAATACCAGACAGCTTCGTTGGTTTAGTGGTCGAAAAAAGTTTGCGTCTCTATACTTAGGTATGTTAGGATCCCCCTGTGCTCATGGCCCTTTCGGGCCGGTGGCCCCTTCCGGCTGGGGGCCCGTGGCATTTGGCCACTTCTGCCACCCTATTGTTACGCCACTGACGCTGATGATGGCGCCAAAGAAGTGGCCGTATTCTGGGCCGAGACCATTTAGATTGCTATCGACACGCTAAGAAAAAGAAGACTAAAACTAAGAACTAAACAACAAACAACTTTGGCCAATATTACTGATAGTGATTGGATACGCTGGGAACGTAACCAAACGAAAATAACTGTCAAGAGAAACTTTCCTGTGGCCTATTACGACTAGCTTGTGTACCTTCTTATTTTATCAGCTGCCTCTCAAACATGACTTAGCTTTTATTCAAATAATTGCCAACCGCTGGTCTTAAGTGCTCGTGCACTGAGAGTTCTGTATCATTTTATTATTAGCTAAGATTCATACCACAACAATATAGGTACAATCTGTGAGTGAACAACTGGCTATAATTGCCATGTAACAGACAGGCAGACAGAGCTTGGAGATAGCTCGCTGCAAATTAAAAATTAGTTCTCACCTTGATGGACGATTAACCTAGATTTGAAGACAAATAAAACTGGTAAGCTAGTTACTTACCATACATCTGTTTAGAAGATTTTTTGTCGAAATCTGAAAATTATTATGAAACCCATTTAATAGACCTCTTTTGCTATAGGTGTCTACTTTTAACTTCTTAATGCCAATAGTCCCTGAACAGTCTGCAATATGCCTTGCACCTATATTTTGTTACAATTACTATCCTATATACAGCCACGAGCACCAATATGTCAACACTTGGCAAGTTTCAATTGCGATTTTTTCGTGAAATAACGAATGCAACGTTGGAATACGACAAATTATATAAGTAAACCTATGGGTTCGAAAATGCTATGTTCGTAACAACATAAAAATTTCATTAAAAAATAAAGGAGTAAATCGCTTTTGAAAGCCGAGTGTATACATGCTTTTGCTCGTGACTGTACCTACAATGTGAAAAGCTCAAAAAATCGAAGTTAATAAACGCTGAACACCTTTAGGTGCCTCTCACGATTAACGTATCGATATCGCTCCAGCCGATCGATTCTGTAAAAAACTCACCGTGAAAAGTTAGGTGAAGTGAGCTTAGAGTGAGCTGTTAATAGTGTCAATCCCTTAGCTTGACAAAATTGGAATGATCGCTCACTTCACGCTCACTTCACCTAAGTTTTCACGGTGAGATGGTTACAGAACCGCACTGCAGTTTCTAAAGGCACAGTTAATACTTCCCCGTGCCCCTATTAGGTACTATGCTATAAATATGCCCAATACCCTTCACTTTGAGATAAACAAAATGAATCGTATTACAAGTCTTTACAAGTGAATAACAAGAGATTCCCAGACATGCCGCTCGCCACATTCTCAGTCTCACGTCTTATCTAGAAACTCTCAGTCTTATTAGCTGTCAATGTTCCATCAATCAAGCACTTAGTTCGATGCCACTCAATCATTAGTAGGTGCATACTTAAAGGACTGTTTGCAATATTATAATTTAGGTACTTAGTTAGCTTTGTGACAACCTAAAGAGTAGTGCTGTAAACGTGTGCAATCGGTGTTCGAAGGTACTACAAGTTCGTAACCTGATTCAGCTACGACACTGTCCAATGTTCTAAGATGTGTTGTGAGTAAAATTCGTTAATGTCATTTCTAAATATAAATTCATAAAAATCCGACCATACCTAATATGTATATATAGAACGGCGGTGAGTACTGTTCCTACTACGATACTAATTATCATAATGTGCTACGACACCTAATCGTATTTTGTGACGCACGTGTTAGTACAAATTGTTTAAATACTTTGTGTAGATAAATACGAAACGTGTTCCAGTGATCAAGAGCTGGCCCTGAACTCGATGACCTCCTTACTGCCGGCTATTACGATCAATTGCTACCGTTGCTTGTCTACGGTTCCTCAAAATAGAATCATCAAAATGAACTGAACTACCTGAATGACTTGATTGCACTTCCCCGTCGGCGCACTTACTGTTGTGTAAGCACATTCAACATTGTTGCAGAATGTTGAAGAGGAACAGTGTTTTATTTTGGTACATTGTGTTTTGTTATTGTAACTGAGACTGTTTTTTACAAGATACAGATGAATCATAAGTTTCCAGAAGAAATTCTACACTGATAAAGTTTATTTTATGATGCAAAAGTATTACAACGAAAATATTTGAGCATAACATGCTGCGTCAAAAATTCAGATAACATATATCTGAATAGAAATAATTTTGTCTTAAAGTCACCACTAGGGAGCTCTTGTGTGATGCTGAGACCCGTTGTGGCGAGGTGGACACACGCTTCAGTGCCAATGATGTGGCGAAGGTCATCAGATCTACAACTAAAGCTAAGTCCCCTAGTCATGACGACCTCAGCATCAAGCATTTACAATACGCCGCCGGTCCTCACTTACCGAAGGTTTTTTACTGCAGTACAATTTATGTATTGGTCATTCACTTGCCTTCCGACCTAATGAAGACGATCGTGGTTCCTATTATTAAAAGTAAAATAGGTGATCTTTCGGATAAGGGGAACTATAGACCTATTTCTCTAGCGGTCACAGTCACTAAGATGCTTGATGGTATGCTTGATACACAACTGTTTGAACAAGAACACCTGTTTTTTGCTTGCTTCCTCGATCTGTCTAGAGCTTTTGATCTGGTTTCCTACGATATATTATGGAACAAACTTGAAGCTACAAGCTTGCCTGTCGAGCTTATAAGTATCTTTATAAATTGGTATGGGAACCAGGTCAACAATGTTCGGTGGGCAGGTGTGCTGTCGGAGCCATGTCACTTGGAGTGTGGAGTGAGACAGGGGATTAACCTTCCCCGCCCTTTTCAATTTATATATTGGTTGAGGCGCTTAGCAGTCATCATGTCGGTTGTCATATTGACGGTGTCTGTGTATAATAATGTTACGTGGACGACATGGTGCTGCTGAACGCGTCATTCGGCGGTATTAGGACACAATTGGCCACATGTGAACTTTACGCAACTGAACATGGGTTACTGTATAACGTTTGGAAAATTCAGTACCTACATTGTTTTTGAGGTGGGGAAAAATACCTTCTCGATGTGGCTCCCATACAGCTAATCCTGCGTGTCTTTCCGTGCATGCGGGATATGATAGAACGCAGGTTTGCACGTTGTAGGTACTGCAGACGTAAAGGTGACGCTCTTTAATAACACGTTCAGAAAACTGATGGGGTTGCCATGGCGTTATATTTTGGATGCAGAAAAGATGTGTCAGAGCAATGTGTAATATAAAAACAACGGATAGCTGTAGACCCTATTTTAAGTCTTTAAATATACTGACCCTTCCAGCATTATACATTTTGGAAACTGCCTTGTTTGTGAAAAGAAACACACAATTATTCGAAAAAATTTCATCCACTAGAAAAACTCCATTACGTGCCGAATATGTAAATAAACTAAGTCATCAAAAATGTAAGACCGCATTGATGCGAAAAAGTTTTTTGGGTATGGCACCTAAAGTGTTTAATAAAATTCCTGATGACATAAAAAACATGACAATAGATAAGTTTAAAAAAGCTCTTACTAAATTGAATTGACAAATGTTATTATACTGTAGACGAATTTTTGAACGACCAATTATTATAATAATGCATTTACCCTTTGATAATAATTACTATGACTATTTATTGATTTTATTTTGAATTTGATGTTTTTTTTTTCTCTTTTCTGTTCATGTATTTATTTAATTTAAAATATTATTTTTTCTGAGTCACATAATCTAATCACACCTAATGTGTCACTTATAAATTTGTATGCCTTAATAATATGACAAAACAGACCGCACCTATTTTGTAAACACCTATGTTTCACAAATAAACTGATTGATTGATTGAACGATTGGTTGCAGAGCGTCAAACCGAAGTTTGCGGCGGCGCGTGTAGATGGTGGCTTGAGTCAAGACCAGCCCTAACAGAGAATGAGTGCAGCTGTCAGAGTGAACTGTCCGTGTGTAATTTTCTGCTGTCAGTTACATTTGTCATATTATCATGCTGTTAACTATTATTAGTACTAGTTTTCAGGACAATGTTACTAACCCTATATATATGAGTCTTCGCTCAAATAAAAAATGTTGAATTTGAATTAATTTAAAATTCACTAGAGCATAATAGTAATCAGCTAGCCTAAGCTTTACTATCTACCTAATCGTAATCTATCATAGGGATCTATGAATCAATATTGTACCTTCTTAAGTTTCCAAGTTTTTACAAAATGTCAATATGATCAGTAATAGTTTTAGTTCTTTATATTATATTTATATTGTTAATTAGTTAGTTTATATTTGTCAAATGTTCGCACTATCGCATTGAGTACATACACTCCTAATGATAGCTGTATTATAAATAATAAAAACAAAAGGTATATATATATATACAAATAAATAAAATATATATATATCTGCTTGTTGATAGACCTCCGTCATCGTCATCTCCGTCACCGTCATCAGAAATGAAGACGTAGTAGGTAAAAGTAGATAAACATACAGTGGACCCCCGGTAATCCGGCGCCCCTCGTAATCTGACATGCCTATCACTGCCAGTTCTCAGTAAGGTGTTTGAAAAGTTGATGCTCAATCAAATGTTACGTCACTTTAATAAAATTTATATCTTTCATGAACACAAGTACCTACGGCTTCACCAAAGGGCGTTGTACCACTGTTACCCTAATGAAGAACATTTTTAACGCCTGGGAAGAAGCACAAGATGCTATTGGAACCTTTTGCGACCTCTCTAAAAGATAAAAAAGGCGCACGATTGCGTAAACCGATTGCATAAAACACTTCTGGTGAAACTCGAGCACTATGGGATTAGGAAAACAGCACTTGACTTGTTAAGATCATACCTGAAAGATAGAAAGGTTAAAGTCCAAGTAAATGGCGTAAACTCATTGGGGTCTGAAATGACAATGGGAGTTCCTCAAGGTTCGATATTGGGTCCATACCTCTTTTTAGTTTATATTGATGATTTACCCCAATTACTTCAAAATCAACCGAAGATGGTGTTATTTGCAGATAACACATCATTGATCTTTAAAATAGACCGACGGTCACAAAATCTTGACGACGTGAATAACTCTATTATTCAGGTCCAAGATTGGTTTACGGTAAATATTTAGTACTTAATGAAAAAAAAACCAAATGCATTAGATTTAAATTACCTAATGTTAGAAGTAGCGAATGTGACATCATATTGAATGACCAAAAACTATAATTTGTTAATCAGACAGTTTTCTTAGGAATCACGCTAGACGAGAAATTACAATGAGGACCTCATATAACATCTATTGCGGGGTGGCTAAGCTCGGCCGCATATGCTGTTAGAAAGATAAGACAATTAACAGTTGAAGAAACCGCACGTTTGGTCTATTTTAGTTACTTCCACAGTATTGTGTCATATGGCATTTTACTGTGGGGTCGGGCTGCTGACATTGAATCCATTTTTATTTTACAAAAGAGAGCTGTCAGAGCCATTTACAATCTACGTCGCCGCGAATCTCTTAGGGAACTATTTAAAAGGGTTAATATTATGACGGTACCTTGCCAATTCATTTATGAAAATATTATGTATGTAAGAAAAAATCAATATCTTTTTAATAAAATAAGTGATAGACATAATTTTAATACTAGAAATAAAGATTAATTAGATCAACCTTTTTTCGGATTATCTGGTACATACATTTTTTATGGGGTACTGTGTTAAATGTTACAACAAAATACCTTGTCAAAAATTGCAATTAAATGAAAGAAAATTTAAAACTTATATTAAAATTACACTTTGTAAGCAAGGATATTACAAATTAGTGGATTATATCCAAGCTAAGAATGCTTGGAAACATGCTGGTCCTGCTCCATAGGACAATCTCTAGAGTCGATTTTATTTTTGCGTTCAAAAGTGCCTTTTATGTGCCTATTTGAAATAAATGATTTGACTTTGACTTTGACTGTTGAAGTTAGGAACACAAACATTATTTTGACAAATCTTTAATAGTGAAAAAAAAATGTAAGATAATGCATGATTAAACAGGTTGCAACTTGTACGCGCCACCACTACACTGTATTGTGCTCGATGCACTTTGTTTTGTATAAAAATGTAATAAAACGTGGAAATGGAAAAATGAAATCGTTTATTTTTTTTCACATAAATTTCCCTGGCCCTACTTATTATTTTGATTTGTAATTTGTCGGATACTCGGTACTCTTTTTCAAAAAAATCCGGACTATAGGGGTCTTAGGCTACTCTATAATCCGACAAATTCGCTAGTCCGACACTGCCCTGCAAAACGTTTATCGGATTAGGAGGGGTCCACTGTATTATGTTATACTCATAATATGTTTATTTTATTATTTAAGTTTGTGTTGTTTATGAAAAAGAAACAAGTTTCTTGAATTGCTATTTTAAAATGAGAGGACTTCATGACTTGGAAAATCGAAAAAGATGAACGGAACGACGCGACGTTGATAGATGTGGGTTAAATCGCCGATGCCAATCGCCCAGGCGATCAAATTTTTACCAACAACATCAGGAATATTGTAATGAATAACATCAACCACAATCTAAGAATATTTTAGTTATTCATGTATTGAAAAGAAACTACTTAGAAAACCTTATAACGTACTTACTTATGTCAAAATGCACAGTATTTTATACTCTAATAGGATTTTTTTTAAATGGCTTTTATAGTACAAATTAAAAAAAAAGTTAACAATGTAGTGTGCATTATAATGCATAAGCATACAGTCTTGACCCAATGCAACGGGTATGTTCAAACTACAGGTTCCAGTACCTCGTCACAGTATTTAGCAGCATTTAAGTTGCTGTGAACGAGGTCAGATCTCCCGCCTAAGTGTATTTCCGCCCATACGATTATAATTATCGTCCGATTTCCTTGGCTACGATCATGGCTAAGGTGTTGGACAGTGGCATTGCACAAGTCCGAGGCCATGTCCTTTCATGGGCCCCGGTACGGGCCACCTTCGGGATCCCAACTGATGGTAGGAGGGGTTCACATCGGCGTCGAGACAACGATGAGATACCTGGGTCTCGTCCTCGACAGCCGGTGGAACTTCGTCGAACACTTTCGACGTTTGGCCCCCAAACTGGAACGGGCCGGGGCCGCCTTAAAGCGGCTCCTGCCCAACCTGAGGGTGCCAAACGCCTCCTGCCGGAGGCTTTACGAGGGGGTCGTGCGGTCCATGGCCCTTTATGGGGCCCCGGTGTGGGCGCGTTCGCTGCGGCTCCGAGCCGCACACTATCTGAACGCGCCCCAAAAGGTGGTAGCCGTAAGGCTGATAAGGGGGTACCGCACGATCTCGGGCGAGGCAGCAGGCCTCCTTGCCGGACTGCCGCCATGGGATCTGGAGGCGATAGTCCTCGCGCGCCTGTATGACTGGCGCGCGGAGGCACTACGTCGGGGGGAAACTCTGCACCCGCGGCAAATCGCGGCGGAGCGGACGGACCTCCGGCGCGATCTCATGGCGGAATGGAAGGCGCGACTATCGCAACCCAGCGCAGGGCACGCCACGATAGCGGCGGTAAGACCCCTCTTTGAGGAGTGGCTAGAGAGGCGTCACGGCGCTCTCACCTACCGCCTGACGCAGGTCCTCTCCGGACACGGATGTTTCGGGAGGTTCCTGCACATAATCAGGCGGGAGGAGACGCCCGGGTGTCACCACTGCGAGGATCGCCCAGAGGACACGGTGGAGCATACGGTGGAGGTCTGCCCCGCTTGGGCAGAGCACCGCCGTGTCCTCGTAGAGGCGATCGGCAGCGGCGGCGACCTCTCGCGCTCGGCCTCATGCTAGCGAAGGAGGTGGCGGGATGGGCGAGGGCGAGATCCTCACGCCTCAGCCGCCGAGGGAGACGCTCCGGGCGTCGGGAGCCGCGTGACGACTCCCGGCCACCGTAGGCGCGGGCCTGCGGGCGGAGAGCAATGGGTAGCTCTCCGTCCGATCAGGACCAGGCCCGTGCCGGACGGCGCGTAAGTGTTCCACGTGCGCCTCAGAGAGATGTCAGCGTAGTTGACGGGGCCCGACAGGGCCGAAGCCTGCCGGGGTAGCGGGATCGTCCGAAAGGGTTACCGCTGCCCTGGTACATAAAGGGCTAAGGAAGGAACACGGGTGGGTTTTAGTCAGTAAGAGTCTGACACTCCCTTCTGCTCCACCCAGAGCGGGAGGAGTCATTTGATGATTTCCCATCCACAAAAAAAAAAAAAAAAAAGGTGTTGGACAGTATGCTTGACTCATGTTTGAAAACTGTTTTAAATCTTCATGAAGCACAGTTAGGGTTCCAGCCTGGGCTATCAACTGAAGCTGCTATCTTGAGTCTCAAGCATACGGTTCAATATTATACCGATCGTAAGACGCCGGTGTACGCCTGTTTCCTTGACCTCTCAAAGGCCTTCGGTCTCTTTGTCTATGATGTGCTTTGCGACAAGTTGAGGAACAGGGGTACCCCTGCTGAAATACTGAAAATCTTCCAGTTCTGGTATGCCAATCAAAAGAATCAGGTTAAGTGGTCTAACACTCTCTCCAGCGTACGGATTGGAATGCGCTGTGAGACAGGGGGGTTAGACATCCCCTAGACTCTTTAATCTGTATGTTGATGGCCTCATCACCAGGCTCGGCAGCATGACTGTTGGATGTCGAATAAATGGAGTGAGCGTCAATAACATCAGCTATGCAGACGACATGGTGCTGCTGGGCCCGACTGCTGGGGCAATCAGGGAATTGCTCAAAGTTTGTGAGACTTATGCTGCTTCACATAAACTTATTTATAATGTCACTAAGAGTGAATATATGCTCTTTAAGGCCGCTGGTAGATGTCCAGACTCTGTACCAGAAATTATAAAACTGAATGGGCTCCATTTAAACAGAGTCTCCAATTTCAAGTACCTTGGAGATTTTATTACCGACCACCTTAAGGATGATATAGATATTGAGAGGGAGCATAGGGCACTGGCGGTCAGAGGTAACATGCTGCCCCGTAGATTTGCTCGGTGCTCTGACCTAGTAAAAATTACTCTTTTTAAGGCCTACTGTCAGAGCTTTTACACGAGCAGTCTATGGGTCAACTACACTAAGAGATCGCTGGATGTCCTGCGCGTTCAATATAATGATGCTTTCAGGATATTGTTGCGACTGCCCCGTTTCTGTAGCGCTTCAGAAATGTTTGCTGAGACTCACACAGATGGCTTTCATGCCATAATACGCAAAAAAACAGCTTCACTGCTGTGCAGAGTGCGGAGTAGTCGCAACTATATCCTGAGAGCTGTGGCGGAGAGCTATACTCCAAATATCAGGCATTTTGTGCGGAGGTTGATTAGGTAGGGAACATGTCTTTCTGCCTGATCGTCCTTTGTTTTTAATAATATTATTTTTTATATCAATTTTACTAACATTAGAATATAAGTTGTGTGTAATACTAACAAAATATGAATCACTGTTGTCTGAAATTAATGAATATTATTTATTTATTTATATTGTTCCACCTTGGTATGGATGGACTTTCTGAGGATTTCTCAAGCAGCTCTCGAGTCCAGGTGTTCGACAAACACGTATTCTTCGTGAATCTGGATGAAAAACCGAACCGGCGGGATGCATCAGAGCACTCTAGCCCATTGGCGATCGTTCCAAGCCAAATGTTAATTTGTACATTGTAATCGTCATCCGCGATTGCCTCGTTGTAATGCTGGAATCCGAAGAGGTCTACGAGCATGAAGGTTGACTTCGTGTAGTCTCCTCCGTACAGTTTCATCACTCACCAGCACCTGGTGCTCCGACTCTAACTTCAATACCAATTGCCTAGCTGTAGTGGTAGGTTGTCTTATCACCATTATTTGTAAAAAATGGTCTTGTCTTGCGGTAGTAATTCGAATATTCCCAGTGTGCCGCTCAGCCACCTTGCCAGTGACCCGGTAGCGACGCCACTATATTGATATGAAGCTTTGACTGGTGCCAATAGCATCAGCCTCATTCAAAATCAAAAGTCATTTATTCAAATTAGGCTGAGAATCAGCACTTTTCGAACGTCAAAGTTACAAAAGACAGTCCCCCGAAAACGCCCTCCCTTCACCACTTCCTATTGCTATCGGGAACAAAAAGTGGGAAGGAACTGGGAAGAAAAAGTGGCGCAACAAACTCCCCAGCAGCACAGCTGTCTGTTCAGTTAGAGAACACTTGATTGTATACAATACTAGGTGCCTTTGTTCAGTAATTAACACTACAAGACCAGAACATAAAATTAAATTATTTGCCATATGTCAGCTAGCCACGCCAATATACCAACAAATATAACAAAAACTATACGTACTCAAGCTAAAAAATAATTAATTAAAATTAAGATGTAAATAAAAACTTACTACCCAAATAAAAGCCTCCAGGCATAAAGTGCGTGACAGCTTACATATTTATGCATTGCTGGGTTCTGTTCACATAGCTGTCACTTGAAGTCACAAATGATAAACTAAGACCATTGAAGTGGGAGCGGGATCGTCCGAAAGGGTTACCGCTGCCCTGGGACATAGAGGGCTAAGGAAGGAACACGGGTGGGTTTTAGTCAGTAAGAGTCTGACACTCCCTTCTGCTCCACCCAGAGCGGGAGGGGCCATTTGATGATTTCCCATCCTGAAAAAAAAAAGACCGTCGAAGTAAAATAAATAAATAAGATAATAACAATAACCTGTCAGTAAGCTAATCCTGGAGAAAGAACATAAACATTGCCTTGCGTTAAATTAGGGTGACCTAGTTGGTCGCCGTAATTTATTATTCTTATCGTGTAAGTAGTCGTTGATGGAATAGTATGCCTTTGATCAAAGGTTGGATTTTACTTGAGCTTTAAACGCATTAAAAGGCAAGTCTAGTAAAGAAGAGGGTATCTTGTTATAAAAGGTTATACCAAGCCCGACAAATGAGTTATGAACCTTATGAAGCCGGTGAAAGGGGCACGTAGTTGGTCCTTATTTCTAGTGTTAACACTATGAATATCACTGTTTTTAGTGTACAAGTGTAAATTTTGCCTAATATATAAGATGTTGGCAAAGATGAATTGACCACCGTGAACCGTGAGAATACCAATATCTTTAAAAAAATCTCTTAGAGAAACTCTGGCACCTAGCTGGTAAATTGCTCGGACAGCTCGTTTTTTGAAGGACAAATATATTTTGTATATCAGCGGCTTTACCCCACAGCAGAATACCGTAGGACACGAGGCTGTGAAATTAACTAAAATAGACTAAACGAGCTGAATCAACGTCAGTGTATTGTCTTACTTTCCTGACGGCGTAGGCAGCCGAACTGAGCCTTCCTGCTAGACTTGATGAATGAGGTCCCCACTGAAGTTTGGCATCTACTGTTAGTCCTAGAAAAATTGCCGACCCTACAGTTTCAAGCACCTCTTTATCTAAGACGATGTTGGGTCCTAAATTTCTAACATTCGGTAAGGCAAACTTTACACATTTCGTTTTCTTGGCGTTGAGAACTAGGTTATTTGACGTAAACCAATCTGTAACTATTGAGAGTGCACTGCTTACGTCTTCAAAATCTTGTCTATTCCTGTCTACTTTAAAAATAAGAGAGGTATCATCTGCAAACAGTACAACGTCACAGATGCCCTGGAATCTGTGACGTCATTGCACTGGATCCAGCATGCTTATTGCTCTATACATCTCTTCTCATAAATTAATGTCAGCGTTCTATGGTATAGGACTCATCCATTCGAACCAAACCATCTGTATGAATTGAATTATCAAACTTGTGAGAAAATTGAAATTTCTATTAAAAACAAAGAGATCGCCACTTTGTTTTTTTTATCGTGATAAAGTTAATTTCATTTTTCCGCCTCTGTCACTCTTTTTTTTTTAATTGAAATAGAAATACAACACAAACAACAACAGAACAGAACATATAATCTCATAGAATCTTGAATAGAACATAGGGTTATGTAGCAGCTTCTTGGCCTTCCCCTTTTTGGAAGGGGCCGGGAAGTTGTGTGCATTATTACGGAGCGGACCACCACCCAGCAATGGCTGGGCTCTGCTTCAACTCCATTGTTGTAATATTCATAAGATGATTTTAGAGAGAAAAGATGTATTTAGCCATAAGAGTTATATTATAATTAGAATTACGGGGTGACATCGTCATTGTTGACCGAGTCCCCTTAAAGACATACGTACGGTTAAATGCGCGTCCCTGGCAAAGTCGGGCAGGAGTCACATATCACCCAATAAAGCATTATTGAGTGTTACGTGACTTTGAGCCCGCGGATTATGAACGTGGTAAACACTGCTGTGTTTACCACGTTGATAATCGATCATGCAGGACTGGAGTGGTGTACACTCAACTCCACAAACTTTGAAAGACGACTTTACAATTTCGACCGGAATCATGGATTTCTCTCTCTCTCTTTAACTCTTACTCGTATGGACGCGAGCGACACTGTTTCAAAAATAGTTAATACTGTAGTGAGAAGATTTGCTTGTCACTACAAGGACTACTGACTGTCAACTGCCAAAGGTGTACCGGATGTAAATGAGACCATGCTCTAGTTTTTAAAGCACTTTTCTCTGACAGTTGCAATAAGTGGATTTTTGTTTTAGTGGGGTTGTTATGTTAATGCATTCCAGGGAACAGATAAGATTCTGGTTAAAACCACCAATTGTTTCTTGACTAACGGCTTTTAATCGTATTAGGTATGCTATAGAATGTCTAAGATTGTAGGGAATTATTAAATATATATATATATATATATATTTAATAATGATGCATTATGTATATTTATATATACATGCAAATGCTGTTACAGATACTCACATTAAATGACATAATCCTTAAGTCGCAATTTATAAGTTTGACGGTCAATCACGCACTGATATCGTGCTAAACAAATAATTACTATGAATTAATTAATTGTTTAACTATAACAAACATATTATATTAAGTGATATCATATGCAAACCTGCAGGGCCTTGCAAAAATAGGACAAAACTTGTTTGTCTTTTTGGGAAATAACATACCTAATTATGATTAGTACCTACCTATTTTAGCCAAATCATTTTAGATTCTGAATGTCTGAGATATTGTTACAACTTAAGTAGAATTTGATAACAAAACTCCTTGCAACGATCACGATGTTTAAAATCAGTTACCTACCTAACATTATAAAGACTTAGTGCACATTTTACTTAGGTACGTTTATGGTATTATATAGAGGTTATTGCCCTATTGCAGTTCGAAATAGGATTTAGAAGGAATGTAATAAACAAGAATATTAAATTACTTACATAATGTCAATAAACCCTGAATAATATTGTGAATGACGTGAATCATAAGTTAGCTGCTACGAAATCCCTACGGTGGCGTAAAATAAACCCACTACTTACAGTTGATTCATATCCTGTGACCATTCATTTATTTAGTTGGTACCTACCTAATGTACTTACTTATTTGTTTATTCGCGTGATGTAATGAGGTACGATTCAATTTGTTTCATTTACTAAAAACAATGAAATGATTCACATGAAGAAGAGAGATGACGTTAACAACGTGACTAATCTCAGTTTCGCATTGAACTGTAACATTTAATTTTTAATTTACCTTATTATATAAGGTTGCATAAAATTGTGTCAGGAAAATAAACTGAAAATATATAATTAAGGCACACGAGACGTCACCCAGACGAGAGAAGCGACCTTTACATCTATTTTTTCTAATTACTAGTCGTGCGATCCAAGACTAAGTTGCTACCTTTTACGTTTTTATTAATAACCTAATGTCAATGAGGTCAATTTAATGAATAATGAAGAGTGCATTGCCGAATTTTTGGGTTACCTTGTGTTGTATAACTTATCTATGACTTTCACAAGGTTGTCTTTAATGCCTACTACTTGTTATCAAAATCGCAAACTACTTCATATCAATAACATACTGGCGTAATTACTTATGTATTTTATTTATGAAAATATTTTTTACTGCGCTGACGTTGGTAAAATTCAGCACAACAATAATAAAGAGAAGTGATTATAAAAATAAAGTCGAGATAGTGATAAGTGACGTCATTTTAACTTCATTACAAAATGATATAAAAAACTGCTCTTATTACGCGATTGCGAACCAATCGCGGGAAATCGAGCAATGGTTGAATATCAAATGTTTCCCAAAAGGTCAATTAGCACAGCTAAACCATATAAATTGTATTAACACACTATTGAAATCTAGCCACATTCTTGTCGAAGTAAAAAAAAAGATATAGAAAACTCTGTAAGATTTGGTCAAAGAAACAAAAAAACGTAAAAACTCCGACAGTCTGTTTTGCTTAGCGCGCAAAATCATTACGTAAGAAAATGTCTTCGACATCGACCTTACTATACCAGTTTCCATTAT
Organism: Apamea epomidion; assembly: GCA_947507525.1. Lineage (NCBI taxonomy): Eukaryota > Metazoa > Arthropoda > Insecta > Lepidoptera > Noctuidae > Apamea > Apamea epomidion. The sequence continues at coordinate 8,470,522 of OX382234.1, forward strand.
GATATGTCAGATGTTAAAGAACTCTTGATTATTAAGTTATGCTTGACATTTAAGCTAATATTAGGTTTGAAATATAAAATAAAATAAAAACAGATAAAGGAGTTATTATGGTTTCATTTCAATTTGCGATAATTTCAGGTACATACCTACTACTTATTAGTCAGTGAAAATAAAAGTATTAGAATAATAATACTACTCACTACCGCCTGACATTAGGGACTGCCAAACTATTGCGGTTTTTAAAAGAAGAGTGAAAGAACACTATCTGTCCACTTCATCATAGTTGTGTATGTATTTATTATTTTGAGTATGATATAATTATTATCATTCTTGTAATATTTATTTTAGAAGTATTTATGTATGTTTATTTGTATGTATGTTAATATATTCTCGTAATTCTTGTTTAGTTTTTAGGTGAATTGTTTTTTTTGATTCTATGTATTATTTTTTGTCTCCTTTGCTCTATCACACGCTGTCTACATCTCTGTATCTATTGTCCTATCTCAGGTATGCTGGAAGAGATTTCTTATGAAATAAGCATCACCTCTGTACCTATTTTTTTCTGTTCTGTTTTTCATTGTCTGTTTATATATGTGTGTACATAAATGGTAAAATAAATAAATAAATAAATACTAATTCTGCAAGGCGACAAGGTAAAACCTATCGTAACGGGAAGGCGTGTATTTCTGGATATCCTGCACTATGCTCATTCATTTGTTCCTACTCATTATTTCATTCATGTCGTACCTACCTACAGATTCTAATGATTTCCATAATACTTCGAATCACCCGTTACATTGTAAGTGAGGGTGAAGTTAAGAAAATAAATATTTACTGTATCAGAACAGTATGGTATCCAAGGTCATACAATAATGTACACGAATGGTGTGTGGGATTGTGCTATTGGCCTACAATTTCCTACTAATTACTACCACTGTCATGAAGCGTGGGCTTCAATTGATTTATCTGTATCATTACCAGGTGACCCGAAGTAAAACGCCCAAATTTGCTTTAAATGGCCTTTGTTATTGAGTAATTAAGTAGTTATTGGCAAAAACGTGATTCACGCTCGAAACGCAATATAGAATGCATTAGCCTTATCTATTAGGTATGCACTTAGAGGGCGATAACCTGTGAATCGCGCGGATTTTCCACACAATAACTAAAACTTTCCGAAATATGTGTGTACGGTAGGTAAGGATCAATGCAAACATCAACCACAAACATCAATCACTGTAAACATTTTTCACGGAAACCGAAAAAGGTGGAAACCAATAAGGAAATGAGACTGTAGCTTTATAGAAAAGTTTGTATTGGTATTAATTTAAAGAAGATACTAGCCAACTTTATTGGCATTTTTATGGAGAAAGTCATTATCGCGCGAAAAATAAAATATAAAAAGAAAACATTAATGCTATCTATATTATATATATTATTCGCAGCACTCTTACTTCCATTTTTAATGTAGCTTTGGACAACCGCGCGTGGCTGCAAGTTACACTACCCATTCGTTTTGGTGGGCTCGGCGTCCGCAAAATTTCTAGTGTAAGCCTACAGCACAGCACCGAAAAGTTAACCACACGAATCTTGGTTCCTGCTCAGGTTGACTCTGAAGTGCCGTGCTTGACCGACGCGGTGAACGCCTGGAAAGTGGCTTGCCCGGACACGGTTCAGCCCGAGAACCCGTCTTCCCAGAGACAGTGGGATGAGCGGCTCCGCTCAGGTTGGTACGGAATAAACTTATTAATACGACCACCAATACTGCTGAGCGTGCCCGCCTGCTGGCTGTGGGTGAATGGGAGTCGGCCCTCTGGCTTCAGGCGCTACCGTCACCCGATATAGGCACTATGCTGGGTGACACCACATTCCGGCTCGATATATGTTTGCGTCTGGGCGCTCCTTGCGGAGCTCCACATCGCTGTCAATGCGGTGAAGCAGTCGACTGCCTCGGACACCATGGCCTATCCTGCAGCAAGAGTGCTGGACGGATGGCAAGGCACGCCAGCATTAACAACATCATCCGTCGGGCTCTTGTCTCCGCCGGGGTGCCAGCTATTTTAGAACCCAATGGCTTGGCACGCGACGATGGAAAGAGGCCCGATGGAATGACCATAATGCCTTGGAAGTTGGGTAGGCCTTTGGTGTGGGATGCAACCTGTGTTGACACCCTCGCACCATCCCATCTTCCTAGCACGGCGGGCTGTGCTGGGGCGGCTGCTACAGGAGCAGAAAACCTCAAACGGCGCAAATATAACAACCTTATTGGGAGCTATATGTTTGAGCCGTTTGGGGTTGAAACACTAGAGCCTTGGGGTCCGAGTGCTCATCGAATTTTTCAGGACATCGCCAAGCGGTTGGTTGACTCTTCACGTGACCAGAAGGCTGGCCTATTCTTAGCCCAAAGAATCAGCATTGCCATCCAACGTGGTAATGCTGCCAGCCTTTTGGGCACTTATCCCATTGACAGTGATGCGGACGAATTTTTTGATGCCCAATGAGCTCCTGCCTTTTCCTATATTTTTTCGTAAGTATACTTGTATATAATTGTATATAGTATATATTAGTGTTAATTTGTTCTTGTACAATATACTACATAAATAAAATTAAAATGCTATCTCATATTAAATGTCGTGTGTGTTGTGTGTGTGTAATGTGTGTGTGTGTAGATGTGATGTGGGGGTGTGTGTGTGAGTGTGTGACTGTTAAAAATAATTATTACTGCCAATATAATATTGCAATGATTAAAAAAAAACAAAGTAATTTCAGAATTACTATTGTAATGTACCTATAATACTTACGTTACTTCAAGTTGTACTGTATCTAGTACATACGCATTCTATGCTTCCAAAATAATCTAATTTAAAAAAATACAATGTGATTTTGACACAACATTAAAATTGGCGGGATCATATTTTTCGCTGTGTTTTCTAACGTTTTTCCTGCGAATACTTCACACATGTAAGTTAATGAAGCGCACAATATTTTTTTATAATTTTTGTTAAAATCATAAAGGTGTTTTATTTTTCGTTTGGATTTTTCAGCTAATACAAAAATAAAATGTGATTATGAAGGAATCTTTCTGAACCATCACTAATTAAGTTCCCGAATGCCTCTACTTTGAAACAATATGAATGAAATAATCAAGTAGGTAAGTATGCCATCTTTATACTTTGTTGAAAATGTGTGAAAGTGTCTTTGATCAAAGCTTTTTAAGGGCAGATTTTTCCATCGCCAGATAACTTTTATTCGAGGAATAAAATTGACGTTTGACAGTTTTTGTATGAAACAACTGTCAAAATTATTCCTCGATTATAGTTATCAGATGATTGAAAAATCAGCCCTAAGATTAATAAAAAAATAGCACATTTTCAGCTATGATCTGGTGTTTAAAGTTAACTTCATATCATGTATTTTCTAACTGAAAACTACGCAGATCCTGAAATAAAAAAGTTAAGAAATTACAGGAAAAAACGTTTAATTTCTCTTTCTTCTATAAAACATTCATCTAGGTACAGTAATAACTCAAATAAATAATAGATAATAATTACTCAATTAATAATATACAGTTAGTTTTTGCAGCGCAGTAACTGTCCAGTAAGCATTAAGTAGGTTATCAGTTGACCTGAGAAGTGCGTCGTTGATAGATTTGGCTAATGACGTCACAGGTCGCGTGTACTACTACGGCTAGGGCTCATTCAGAATGAACATGTTCAACGTACTCAACAAAACTTTCAGAAACTTTAGGACAAGTTAAAATAAGTGCACTTCTCAAAAAAAACTCAGGACTCGTAAAAAGGTTAATGACGTCACTATTTTCACTACAAATACAACTTTGTTTACGGAAACTGTTTACCTAACTCCTTGAATACCTAATCTAACTACAATATACCTAATGCCGGATATCTAAGAAAGTAATTAAAGGCTGTATGCAATAGTAGTTCCTAGAGTACTGACCACTAGTTCTAGTCCGTATTCCGTGCCGTGATAAGGGCTGGCGTAACCGACCCTTCAGGGAAGTTAGACAATCAAGATTTACTCATAACATTAGCGCGGTTGTTTCCATTCAAAAACGTCGTAAACACCTTTTGGCAATTGCTCCTTATAGTAAATCCCTTAGGAGGGCGTGCGAGGCGCTTACGCAAGCCTTTATCGATTGGTCGCGCTTGCATTGCGCTCACTCCGCTCTAAACAGGTCGTTCACCTCAGCCATTCACGCAAATACGTAGATTTGGAAACCTCGTGGACCAGCTGAGTTGTTGCACTTTCATACTTGCTTCCTACTCCTTTCTTTATCGCAATAAACAGCCTACAAACTTGTCACTGCGAAATATTTATTGAATTTACTTTTATTTTTATAGACGCCTGAAAGTGGCAGTAATTTTTCAAGGTATTCCAATTTTATAATCATAGAAGATCTTTCAAGGATCAAAGTTGTAATTAAAGGGTATTATTAGCACTAATTGAAGTCCCTGACCGAAGTCATCGACAAATAAATTCAAGCGATCACAATCTTCTGTTCGTATTTATTTGCTGCCCGTTTGCCTTTATTTCTCTCTAGTCTTTTCTTGTTCCTCCTAATTGTTTGTAATCATTTTATTTCAACGATGCAAATAACTTGGTACCTATATATTATACGATTTAACCTAAAGAGAGCTGTCAATAACACGAATTAATAAATAAACCAAAACGTTTCAAAGCTTGATGATTGCATATGGTATAAACATTGCATTCTTCCCTAGAAAATTTAAGTTAACTATGTACTTTAGTACCTTACTTGTCACGCATTTTCTTTTTTAGAGGTAAACTCCATAAACAGCCAAAATTTCACGTTTGGGCTTTATACACAGATACTTTGCACTGTGAAAAAATCATACTTTCCTGTGCATTTATGTGATAAAGGAAAACGGCATGTCATCACAACACATTCTGTTTACTATAACTTACATAATACACTACAAGTAGTGCGAATTACGCTTAACACGTAACGTGAGGAGCGTTTCGGGTTACGTCGCGTCGCAATCCCGGGAAGACATTATGATTTCGACACGGTCTGAACTGGCCAGCGTGCGATACTTCCACGTAAAGATACGCGAACCCCGTGAGACTGTCTACCCAGAAACGTCGCGAAAAAAACGCTCCATTAGCATGTAACCCTATGCTAAACTACTCTTTTCACATAAAAATAAATAAACAACAGTGACATACCCTAACCCTACCCGAACCCTATTTTCTATACTGTGATGACAGGCGGTTAAAATATCTGATATTGTATCCGGTTTAATTATATGCAGCATATTACTCAGCACAAGGAGGTGACATTGCTTGCAATTCTGCCCACCACCCGCAGTAGAGTCACTTGTTATGAACGTGAGGATTACTCATTCACTAAAATTTATATGTAATCGAAAATCCATCCGTTTTCAAGCTATACGAGCAACTGAAATACAAATTACTTATATTACTTTACAATACATTCACTTATAATGATTCCAGTTATTATTGTTTTAAACTTTATAATAACTCGAAACATCTTTTACACGCGTATGCTATTTAACAAATATTAAAAAGGAGAACATTAACGAAATGTCAGAGAGCTAACAACACATTTCCAATGCAAAAAACGCAGCTGTTTCTTTCTCATATGGATATAAAAGTTGAAAGCGTTTCAACAGCTGCAGCGGGTATCGACAGCTTTATGTCCGAAATACGAAATATCGATACATCGCGTCGTTTTGTATTGGCTGATCAGAACTCGATCGTGCGATTATTATTATTATTATTATTTCGCCAAATGTGCATCGACCTAGGTTCGGTTTAACGAACTAACCCTATATAACATTAAATACAAATACCTACATAGCTGCTTTACTCAATTTACGTATACATAGGTGTTCTTACCTGTGTGACTTTTAGTAGTAAGCATGTTCAGGATTTTAATTTTCTCCACAGTATCTTATCTAGTATTCATAAAATCATTCTATGCAGAAAACTCTCAGTTGGTACCAATGATGCTACCAACTTATTACAATAATTTAGGAAACTACGCAGACATTAGTAATTGCCATGTTTTAAAATGAAAGTCATGAGCAATCGTGTTAATTGGAAATCCTTAATATTGTGGCTGGACTCACCCAATATAAGTTGTTTATTATAATTTAGTTATCTGACAGCTTCGTCAATTGCGGTAAACTTGCGGGAAAAATTAACAAAACATGCCTCCATGCGTAATTCGCGTAATCCCTTAGGAACCGTATTCCGTTTCATGCGTGAAATTGTAAACACACAATCATAAAAAGACTAACAATTCTACTACTGTATTATATCACCTTATTAATAAATATAATTATTATTGTTCATGCCATAAAAAACTATAATTCGTCCGAACAAATTGTCAAGTCAAGTAGTACAATTGTTTGGATTTTACGGAATATTTATCACTGTGTATCGATAAGCCTGACACAACAAATGGAATATTATATCGTTTGACTGGTGTGGGTGGTCACATTATTATAATCTGTTTCGAAACAGTACACAGCGCGCCGCTATCAAAACAAAATAATTATGTTTTCCATTACGTACGCAAAACACTGATTATGCAATCAAAAGAAATGAACGTTTATGTGTAAAAGCTTGATATAAGTACATTAAAAGTGATGGCGGCTGGTGTCGCGCCGGTCACGTGACGTGAGCGTGTCGTAGCCTGTAGGGCTCCCGGTTATCACCCGTCTTATCACCCTGACGTATAGGTAGTGCAAAAATGGTGTCACCTACTTTTTGCATATTGAAGGTCGCTGATAATAAATTTTTATTATAAAAATCGTGTAATCATCAAATCTTTGGATCTTCGTGTCACGGACAACCAGAATTATGCCTACTTGGATGAAATTCAGAGTAAACTTTTTCGGCGCACATATGGTAATTTTCTATAAAATAAGAACGAGAACGCCATAAAGGGTGAGTCTGCTCTTTATAAACGATGAATGAGGTTACTCTACCTGTAATCATATGGCTATAAGTATGTATAAGTAGCAACATTGATAAAAGCTTATTTCTGTAGGTTTGACTCGTTTTGACTAAAACACTACTAAAAAAACTGTGAGCGTTCAGTTATTTTATCCTACATTATAAATCTACAATCCCATTTAATTTTACTTGGTATGCACTTCTCATGTTATACGTTTTTTGTTTAATCTCATACGCGACAAACATAAGTGCACAATCGATATTTTTCTCGTACAGTTTTGTTAAAAACTATACCTAAAGTTAAAAACCATTGGCTTAACGACAAGTGTATGTTGCTCAGTGTTAAAATTGATTAGTTGACAACATATATAGTTCAAAGCGGTTACTATGCAATGTTGTATCTAATATTTAGAAAACTGAGTAGCAAGGGGAAATATGTAAATAGACACACAAAAAAACTATATAAACAAATACCTCCGTACTTTTTATTTTTGTTTCATAATATTGAGTTTCAACGGACATTTCCTTACAGTTATCTTATTAAAGATTTCGAAAATTTATGTGTCTTTAAACTCGAACAAATTTTGTTAAATTGGGACGAGACCCATTCGTGCTAAGAAAAAACATGTTTATTCCCTCGAATACGTTACCAAAAGGAAGAACAAGTCTAAATATGGAACAAGGGCTCCATGATCCGCATTTTTGGATCTTAACCCTCCATAAAATTACCATAAGACAAGAATACGGGCCTATATAAAAGAATAATGCATTGAAATGCTTTCCTTTTCTTTTTGTAAATCTTTTTCCTTGTAAGGACCATGACCAGAAATCAGTGTTCGCCCCAAAATTCTGCCAATGTCAGAAGTTGTACGATAACTTTGGGGGCTTCTTGTATATTATGTAGCTCACGTTTTCATTCCACGTGATCTCATAAAGTGCAGGTAACATAAAAAACTGTAAAATTTACTAAGTAATAAATTAGTTTGTTTGTCATATACTTAATATGGAAAAAGTTTTTCGCGAACACGTCGCAACTATTTAATCTAAATTATTTATTGCATTGACGGTAGAAACAGAAGGTATTCATCTTGATATCTTACGAAGGCATCTATTTTATGGGAATATGATTAATATTTATTATGCTTTTATGCCCTTTCTACCCTATAGTACTTTTGTTTTGACTTCTCGAGCACGCCGCAGCGGCGCCTGCAAAGAAATGATGATGAATCACTTTTCGCAATCGAGATCGAGTAGACATTCTCAATAACTAGAACACTCACGCTTTTTGCCTATTTTCACTTTTTTCTTGTTAATATTGCATAATATAACTGTTAGTAATTAGGTGCCTAAACAGTTAATCTGCTCAATCTGTGTATCTTAAAAAGCGCGTGCTTACACGCTTCATCTATAGAGTTTATTTCGTAACAGCTGTAACATGGGCATGGACAAGGCTTATGGAAATAATCTAAAGTATATTGTGTACCATGTAGACCCAGGTTCATATTACTTCTACATTTGTAGCTACTGACATAAACCAGAATTAGCACTGAAATTTGAATGATGAATTTGACTGAAGAAAAGGCTATGAAGGCTGCTACGAAAATTTGCACGTACATTTATGTCAAGGAGTAAATAATCGAGGATAAACAAACACTGCGTGTGCGCATATGTTCACTGACGTCGATGTACCTATTGTAAGTACCTACGTAACACATATGTAGCGCTGAGAGCGACGACCTAATTAATTTCCAATGACTAAAGCGTTGAATGGAGCCTCCTATTATAATAATTACCTAATCTTTCAAAGTCAAAGCCAAATCATTTATTTCAAATAGGCACATAAAAGGCACTTTTGAACGTCAAAAATAAAATTAAAATAAAATTGATTCTAGTCGCCCCTTCCATCATCATTCAATTGCAAAATTCAATCAATTCATTCAATTTCACAAGGAAGGAAGGAAGGAAGGTTTTTTTTTTTTTTTTTCATTCAATTCTTTCATTTAATTGCAATATTTCACAAGGAATTTTGTTGTAACATTTAACACAGTACCCCATAAAAGATGATGATAACTTTAGATAATCTAAAAAAAAAGGTTGATCTAATTTATCTTTATTTCTAGTATTAAAATTATGTCTATCACTTATTTTATTACAAAGATGTTGATTTTTTCTTACATACATAATATTTTCATAAATGAATTGGCAAGGTACCGTCATAATATTAACCCTTTTAAATAGTTCCCTAAGAGATTCGCGGCGACGTAGATTGCAAATGGCTCTGACAGCTCTCTTTTGCAAAATAAAAATGGATTCAATGTCAGCAGCCCGACCCCACAGTAAAATGCCATATGACATAATACTGTGGAAGTAACTAAAATAGACCAAGCGTGCGGTTTCTTCATCTGTTAATTGTCTTATCTTTCTAACAGCATATGCGGCCGAGCTTAGCCGCCCCGCAATAGATGTTAGTTATATGAGGTCCCCATTGTAATTTCTCGTCTAGCGTGATTCCTAGGAAAACTGTATGATTAAAAAAAATCTAGTTTTTGGTCATTCAATATGATGTCACATTCGCTACTTCTAACATTAGGTAATTTAAATCTAATGCATTTGGTTTTTTTTAATATATCAATACATTTGTTGTTACATAACGTCGATTACCTAGTCTTAAAACATAATAAAATGTTATGCTGAAAAATGTGATTTTCTCGTTGTCGTTTTCGTGAAATTATTAAATTAATAACACAAACACACTCACTTTACTACTCCTAGTGAAATAAAATTCCGCAAGAATGTTTCGTTACTCGTTTGTGGTATATAAACGTTGACGTGGTCGTGATGTATGTATGTATAAAAAGCTCTACCTGAACTCAAACGATTGTAACGTCATCTGTTTGTCACGAAGCTTGTACTAAGTAGATACCAACGCCCACTAGTGTTTGTAACTGGTTTTACTTGTATAATCAATTAATTAAATTTAACATCGCATTAATGAATCGTTATGTCATTGTTATCTATTAAATACTGACAAGTTGATCACCAAACTTAAATTGTGTCAATATTGTCAATGTCGTAATATCCTTAACTTATGAGGTTTGAGAGAAAATTTGATTTTGATAAATTAAATTAGTAACAGAGTATCTAGTACTCTTTTAAAAAAAATAGAGTACTCGATTAGTAATTTCATTACTTACACGCTGTTTATTTAACTTTTTTAGGAGTTTTGGCTAAGCTGTTTGTAATAAAAAATTAGACAAAAACTCAATCTAGTATTCCTACAAAGAAAATTTAACCAATTCTGAGAATTATTTTTGCTTAGAAAGAGAAGCATTCCCAAAAATAATAAGAAATACATTATCACGGAACATTGCACATGAAATAAACATGAGCAAAGACGCCAGTCGGCTTTGGCAACGAGCTGGAAGTAGCGGTACACAAAATTATAGTGCTACAATATTTACAATCGCCCATAATTCTCCCCATAAAATATTACTTTACAAAGTAAATATTCATGTCATTTAATATATAATTGGAGATAACGCCCATAGTCACCAGACTAAGCTAGACTCCGCAATACTACAATTAACTAAAGTTATTGTCATTTAGACACTCCCATACGGCTATTTGCCACGTGCGTGTTTAGAACACATTCATTTAGAGTCACAGTGGTGTTGTATACCTGGACAATAATAATTATACATTTATTTCATCATTATGTTGAGTTTAAGCCTTCGCACAACAATGATTTAATAATATCAGTCACATTAATTATAATTGTGACAGTTTATTTACGATGTGATTTCAGTCCCTGTGTACCCTGTCTTTTAATGGCCGATACCAATAATTTACGGACCACTGTTGGCTAAAATTAAGGCTTTTATGTCTTAACCAATAATGAAGCAAAAACCTCACAGCTTTGCATAGTAGACCCTCCCATATGGAAGTCGCTATCACAGGTAAAAATTAGTTTATAAATCCACTTAAATGCTCAGTTTGCCAAAAAAAAAATGATAACATTGGTAGCAAAACGATTCGTTTCTGTTTATAGGAGCTGAGCAGTAAACTCTGTAAATTGGCTACAGAAGATGGTAGCCGCCAGTTCAGCTTTGTTAGTGCCAAAACTATGCTTTCACTAGAGAATCAAGACTTTTTATTGAAACATAGAAACTTGATTTCACGCCAACTACTAAATGCAACAAAGTGCTACGATACTTGCTACGATCCATTTTCCTTTGAAAAAAGGCGAAAATCTTTAAAGACGATTTTAGTACAAGTTTGAATTACTCAAAATAATAGTTATACTAAGCGGAATGTGATACGCACACGCTATTATGAGTTTTTGGAAAACACAAATACAGTTTTGCAGGGTCATAGGTACCTATTCATGATCAATATGGATAAGATATACAATGCTGCCTACCTGTTAAGGTCACAAACAACATACAAAAAAAAAACCATATTCTAAGCAGCGCACTAAGCAGATAATAAAGAGCCTTCAACGTTATAAATATCTCTTACGATTGTAATAGGAAGTAAGACAATGTTTGATATATGTAATTGTGGAATTGAGGTCAATGAAAAAACGTTTACAATATGCTTATTACTATCGTATGTTCATCTTTAATCGTTATAATATAAATATAAATTATAATTATTTGTCATTTTATTTGTCAATGTTTGATAAACGCACCTACTAAAGCCAACCAAAAAACTTCCTTATTGATATAAGAAATGTAGTTGTTTTTAATGTTCATCATTATTTTAAATAATTATGATTATACCTCTGTGTAATGTACGTTACAGGGTACTTAAAGGGTTACCGCTGCCCTGGTACATAAAGGGCTAAGGAAGGAACACGGGTGGGTTTTAGTCAGTAAGAGTCTGACACTCCCTTCTGCTCCACCCAGAGCGGGAGGGGTCATTTGATTGATTTCCCATCCTCAAAAAAAAAAAAAAAGGGTACTTTGATTAAGTAATTGATGTAATTAATAATCTTTGTAATTATATTGTTAGTTTTTCTTCAGAAATCAATGTCCTACCTGTACCGACTTAGTTTATCTACATAATTAATTTCTAATTCCACGCAAAATTAAGACTATGATCTTTAAAATACAAGAAATCATCACATTTCGTATATAAAATGAATTTCAGAAGTCATTCTTGTAATCTAAACGCGGAAAGCTTGCCAAGACTTGGTTTCTGAGCTTAGAGCTACGAATGTGGTACAACCAACAAAAAACGTAAGTTATGCTTTGCTTGTGTTTTGTAAGAACAAAACTAAATTCCGTGCCAACTATGAACATACATTTATGTAATAAGCACATAATGTGTATAATGGTACCGACTCAAGCCGACGGTGCTTTATTTCATGGACTGATAGAAACTTTCTTGTTGAGATACCACTAGAAACAGAACAGTTTACTCTTGTGTCAGTACCTACATCTTGGTTGGCGACTGTTTTATTGCGACTATGCGCGCTATCATTGTTTTCATAGAGAAAGTGACTTCCATATATATAGTATTGACTCAGTCTCCACAGTTTTAATGAAACATTTCACACCCTAAGCGTGAACCTCGGTTACGGCCTCTACCTTGTGAAATATTGCAATTAAATGAAAGAAAATTTAAAACTTATATTAAAATTACACTTTGTAAGCAAGGATATTACAAATTAGAGGATTATATCCAAGATAAGAATGTTTGGAAACATGCTGGTCCTGCTCCATAGGACAATCTCTAGAGTCTAGACAAAATCAAACTGGTTGCTAATGCAATTGAATAATTTATTCTTTTTTTTTTTTAACATTGATTTACATTCTGGAATTACTTGGGGTCACACCCGGACTTATTACTCCTTATTTATTTATGAAAATCGTCAACTTTTGGAATGTTTGTGAATATGTGAGCACCATGTATCTATCACATAGTTAATTTATATCTCATGGTTTCATTTATCCATTTTAATTCTTTTACCTATTGTGGTATAGTAATTTTATTTTTAGGTGCATCGTCTTCACATATAATTATATAATGAATGTATGCAAAATATTGTAAAACATTTTAAAAGAGTAACGGTGGAGTTTCTTGCCCATTCTTCTCCATACGAAAACTACCTTTTGGAAGGGGCGACTAGAATCAATTTTATTTTAATTTTATTTTTGACGTTCAAAAGTGCCTTTTATGTGCCTATTTGAAATAAATGATTTGACTTCGACTTTGACTTTGACGGTGCGTCGCAGCGTAGCGATCAATGCAGACGGGTACTATAGTGTCTCCTGAGACGGCGCGGTCGCTCAAACGTAGCGTGTCATGACCGCAACATGTGCAACGACCCTTAGAACAAATTTTAAAATATATTTCTGTAATTAATTACCTATTGACTAACTTTAACCGACTCTTGCTTGGGCTTATCAGTCCCATTAATGATGGAAAGGTTTATATAACTTGATCACGCGACTCTAATATGCAGCAGAACCAAATCTAAAAACATCGGCCGATAGGAAACATTGAAACATGATAACAGTCCAGATAAATCCACTTCACCGATAAAAGGGACGGTCATTGATCTCTCGGCCTAGGAACAAAACGTGACTAGTTAATTTATTTATACGAAGGTGAAAACTGATATTGCAACGAAAGATATCGTTACGTTCGTATCGTACGTTGGTAAGCAAACTTAATCGATATCAGTCGCGGTTTCGAATGCTTAGCACGAGACACTTAATATACCGATGCATCGGTAGCTCACGCCCATTTGATAGCCCCACTCTGCTAATGCCTGTTATCAGGACATCACACGGTGCAGCCCTTTCATGTCACGCTGCTCGGTTGTTCTTCCACTATTTTTTACGAATCCGGTTTCTAAATAAGGGATTATTAACTTAAAGAACTACAAGCAGCATACTCGTGAATAAAATTACAGTGCTGTAACTAAAAACTAACTGGCTGGCCCTGAAAAAATAACGGAACAGTGTCTTATGCGTAAGTGTTAGAATACAGGCTCTAATAGTTCTTGAACATAGGACATCATTGTAACCGTGTAATTGTTTTCACATTGTCACTACTATGTCAGTTTGTTCCTATATCATATGATGGAAAAATACATAACTCTCACTTTAAAAATAAAGTAGATGTGATCCGGTATGGTGTTTTTATTAGTGAGCAAGTTATTTCCTTATTTACTGTTATCTGACTGTAATTATCTACGGCAAAGTCCATTGTAGAATATCATTAAGTACCTTGTAATGTAGCAACACGATATTTTTCAGTTATTAATCAATGAGAACGAACTGACATAACTCACATAAATAAAATAGTCATAAGGTTATCTGAAAGGAGCTTTTCCAGGAGTTCGGCACGGCACACTATGCGATCCTAACATTAGATAACTGTAGCAACAAAATTAAAATTTCAAAAGTTTCAGTATACATTTTAAAACTTTAGAAACATTTTGGTATATAAGTTGATTTGTTTAGAACGTCTCTGAAAATCCCCTGAAAGTCCCTTCAAAACCTATTTTATTTATGTACAATTCTAATCTTCTAGGAAGTGTTCTAATCTACTTGAGAACACGTAAAGGTTCTGTGTACAAAATACAGCAACTACTTATAAACGAGGCTGTGTATTTTTTTGGGAAATGCCCTTAATTTTCGTAACATTTCCGGCAACATTTGGACACAATGGGTCTTGGTACAATGACGCGTCCCTGAAGGTACAATAATACAGGTATTCATTTCATAGTACTGATGTAGGTAGGTACCGCTCGCAATAATCACTTAAAGGTTTTCTAAGGCTATTGAAAACAGAATCGATTGGCCATAATTGGGGTTTTTTTAATGAATTTCTGGGAACAGCTTTAATCAATGCGATGGAGTGAAAATTTTGATTAGGTAGCGGTTTTATACAAATCCATATTTAATTATTATGTAACTATATATAGAAAGAAACATTCATTTGTATCTTTGTATTGAATTTTGTCTTTTTTATGTCTTTCAGTAGAACTTATCAGGAGTTTTATTTTTTTATATAGGCACTTAAGGTTATTTTTAATTTCGTGTCAGATAATGTTATTTAACGAATTGTTCTTATGTAGCTGATAAAATAATAAATAACGTATATCTTTGTTTACATTGTAAAGAACATTATTTTTCACTTTGACTAAGATTACTTATTACAGAACACAATAACTTTTAACCTAAGAATAATTTTAATTACGTTGTTACTCATTTGAACTTTGGTCATTATTAATTACCTATAGTCTATTTAGCTATATAATGTTTGATAGTACGTGATTCCCAAACAAAGAAAGGCATATATATAGTTCGTATTAGACTTAATACGAACTACATATATGGCTTTCTTTATAACTACGATTTGATAACGACTGTTAAGCTATAAATGCTGCATCTGCATTGCAAAGATAACAATGTTTGGTATATTCTAGCTAAGAGGCTTATAACTAGAAGAGGATTTGTCTTTTATGTACTAAGAATAGTATGTGTTACTTACATAAATAAGATGGATACGATATTTATACGGTATTCCAGAAAAGGTGTCTGGAATACGGAATTTGTAAGTAACATGGAGTGTGTATGGAATATGAAAGTCTGAAATAACGTACATTTACGTAACTTAACGCTACATAATTAACTTTTTATTAAATACAACCAAATGAACCCGTTGCTACATGATGCTTGAATTAATAACTCACATAGAAATACCTTTTTTTTTATATTAAGCTCTAACTTTTTTAACATAACCAAGTATTAGGTAATTTTATGAGACAAATACATAAGTGAACTGAACAATATCCAATGTTAATTTAGTTCTCCAGAGCCGTCCTAAAGCGCGTTACGCGCGCACGATATCGTCAGTCGTGGGAAACACCTGGATGAGAGACACACGGAACCGGGAGCTGTGGATGATTCCGGGCTGAAATGATGATGTTGATGAAATAAGTTATTTTTGGAAATGGAAAAATTTGCAGTTACGTCGCAATATGATAGGAATAAGAGTTATGCTAGTTCAAAACTTTATAGGAAATTCCGATTGTTACGTCAAAGCGCATTTCAACCAAAAGTTACACATATATGTTAATTATGAAACACGTTCGAAAATATCGGAAAAAAACGGACTGAATTGAAAATTTTCCGTCTACGAATATTTCTTCAACTAAGTTCCAACCGCAGGAGGACAACCGTGTCGAATATTTAATTAGGAAAACCGCAAAACGAATAATTTAAATTAGAAACCGAAATAATAATAATATTATGTAAGGACCTCAGCAGGTGGCAGTTCTGTAGTTTCTGCCTACCGCCTGCCTGTATGTATGTAACAATATTTTTCAAAATCTGCTACGAATAGTCTCGTAGTTCCTATTTCTACAAATTAATCTTCATTCTATCTAGGTAAGCTTAGTACTTAGCTTAGTGCTTAGTAGGTAGCTTTTTACGCTTCTGGATAAATGTGTATTTATCTTACAAACTGAATTAATTAACTGCACGATTGAAAACTCTCATTAATCAGTCCTTACAACGTTTAGACATTATGACCATATTAAACTCTAGTAGATTGCTAAGGGCATAATCTCTAAACGTTCTCAAAGGGCGAAGCCACACGGGCTTTGGCAATGCGTTGCGTTGGCGCTGCGCCGCCTGAGCGGTGACGCTCCGTATTTCTACAAATAAATCTGAGCGTCACGCCACACGGTGCGTTAAAACGACGTGCGGCGAGGGAACGCGTGTGCATCGGACAAGGGACGGGAGACGAAGTAGGGCTGGGGTGCTGCGGTGAGACGACGGAGCGACAACGGAGCGGAGCGCAGTATTTTTTAAAATATCGAAGGTGGCAGTTGTGAGAATTAAAAATCAAGTATGACCGACACTGCGACGTCGGGATAAGCTGCGTTGCGTTGCGACATCGCAGCGTTCGTGTGACACTCACTGCGCTGCGACGACGCAACGAATTGACAACGCCCGTGTGGCATCGCCCTAAGTAAATAACGTCCATGTTCAGTACGGGGCTATACCGGGCATCAATAATGCTTCGTAGAGATAATTGTAAGACCATTGGAAAATCTATTTTCGTAATATGAATGTAATGTCCTTATTTCAATGCTAAATCTGAATGTCAATGCTGACATCAATGATATTATTTTTCATATCATTGGCTGACATGTTTCATTTAATATTAGAAGCATACCAAAAACTCCTTAGTTTTCCTAAAGGAACAAACACTATCACTTTGTTTTATTTAAAATCGATATCCAAGTCGAAAATGCTACAATAGTGAGCATATTATTAATAGTTTTATATTTCATAGCGTTTAATAGTTCATAAGGTCACTCAAACAATACAAGTACAGCTGTGGTAAGGTATTCACTGTTATCATGATTCGAAGTGAATGAAATGAAATATTACTCTTCATTGTACATAGTATTTAAACAGTGTATTTGAGCAAGGCTGCTAGTCTGAAAAAAAGTTTTTTTTTTTTTTAAATATCTAACTAAGTAGGTGGATAGTCTAATTAGTAATTATGTAATAGACTTATATAATCCATTTTCGAGGAAAACCCTAAAAGACTGATTACACTGCCTGATTTTCTTATCAAATGACTGTAATCTTAAATTTTATCGATTTTTAAAACAGAGATAGCAACTTGGTTACTGACACTTTTCCGACTAGTTATGTGCATACGCACTGAGCTCTGTCCCCATGAGGTCGGATTCTATCGCCACAAAATTCGATGTGCTGAAAAATAAAGAAAGAAATAAGCAGTACCTTTGTACTCATATTATAATTATGTCATATCAATATGTATTTTACTGTGTGTACATAAATAATAAAATGAAATCATTATGTATTGGAACTTGTGCAATAAAAACTTAGAACTCTTAATTATATGTGTATGTATTTCTCACAACAAAATCGTATGTTCTTTACAATCTTTATTCCACATCATAATCGGTACACCTACCTTATATGTACATCTATCCGTTTTCCTGTTATTACAATTGCATAGCAATGCAGTTTTCATCTGGTTAATCGGTCTTCTGAATCACCCATAAGTAGGTAAATACTAAAAATAGAAACATAGGTATGAGCGTAGAACTAATCATGGACATCGATTATATATTTATGCGCTTATTGCCAAGTATTGCCAAGTATTGTGAGGCGCCTCGTAAACATCAAAAATAGGCGATTCACTACGAGGTTCTAATATCAACTAAACTGTTATGAAATAAAATATAAGTAGGTGCGTAGTATTAACTTTTTAAAACGTATTTTGTATTCCTCTGATCTTTGGTTTAAGTGGTTAACATTCTGTAATATTGGTAAACGTTTAAATGTAAATGTCTAAGCAAAGGTGTGATCACTATACTTAACACTTCATAATTTATACGTATAGAAAGAAAACGTAGACACGATTATTATTAAAAGCACATTTTAATGAATGGGGTATGCCATCTCGTTGTATAATTTTAAGAGTGATATTTAAGTGTCGCTTAGAGGTCGAGCAGCGTAGAAGTTCGCCCAAGGCTCTCAATCGCGAGTCGTCGACCCGCCGTCACCTTGCTTCGCGCCAACTTACGCAATTTGTTAATCTTATCATCTGCATGCGCACCCGCACGACCTCGATCTCCCCTCTCACCCCTCGCCGAATTTCGACGCCTACATTAACATCAATAGGTAAAGTAAGTGAGGTCATCCCCAAAGTCAGTTCTTATTTAACATTCGAAATGGGTAGGTAGTACATTCACGACTACAACATCGAATGCATGACTTAATGCTTCAAATCTTTTTCAGTCATATAATTCAGTTCGTAAAACTTGCGTAGCGTCAGTATTTTTTATAATCGAAGACAACTACGGTTAACTGATTTGTTTTATATGTGATTTAAATAAAAATTTGTTCATGAAAACCAAAATGAAACGCAGTCTACATTAAAAAAATAAAAATGGTCTACGAGTGAAGTGCTACGGGTTTCGTAGCGCACCAGGCCCGCCGGAAAAGCGGCGGAGAGAGGAGCGCCCGCGACGGTGGGACGAACCTGCGCGCGGTCCACCCCGCGCGTATTTATTCGCAAGGCCACGCCAGTGGCGCGCCAGTGCGCAGACGTCGGTCGCACGCGATATACAATCATTGAGTTCTCGGCATCGCACTATCGCGATTTACGATCCGCGCACTAATATTACGTATCGTTTACTAACTAAAAAAAAAATACAACAGTTGTTTTTATTTATTTTTAAAGAACAATATAAACAGATAAAATGATAACAATGCTGTCAAATTCTAAACTTTTGTGGGGACTATGGCAAGTGGTGAACTACTGTGCTTCGCGTACTTCACTGCCGCTGCTGTTGGTGGCGGGCGCGGCGCTGCTGGTGCTGCGGCTTGCGTCGCTGCTGCGCGAGGTGCGCAAGCTACCGCCGGGGCCCTGGGGCCCGCCCGTCGTCGGCTACCTGCCCTTCCTCGGAGTTCGCCACAAGACCTACCTGGAGCTTGCACGCAACTACGGTACTCTGTTCTCCGCGCGACTCGGAAACCAGCTGACGATCGTTCTTAGCGACTACAAACTCATCAGAGAAGCTTTCCGAAGAGAAGAATTTACCGGGCGCCCCAGCACCCCGCTAATGCACACTTTGGATGGTCTCGGTAAGTCCACAATACAATCATTTTCACGCATCTTTTGCAAAGTTCGCTTTTTTGGGTTTTAAAATATATTTTTCTGATTTAAATTTTTAGTGCTAATATTTGCAATATCAAAGTTTTTTCAAAGTTCATCGTGCGTTTCAATTTCTTCTGCTCATTAGTTTGATATTTTCTGTAAATTTTTCGAAAAATAAATAGTAACTGCTATGTTAGTAAATGTTAGTGTAACCCATAATATACCGGCAAGAAAAGTGCACATGTGCATGTGGGCGTCACTAGCCCGTCCCTCCCGCGGCGGTGCGTGTGCGCCGCCCACCTCGTGAGCCCTAACTATAACGCCTCCCTCTGTGCAGGCATCATCAACAGCGAAGGCCGTCTCTGGAAGAGTCAGCGCCGCTTCCTGCACGACAAACTGCGTGAGTTTGGCATGACTTACATGGGAAACGGCAAGAAAGTCATGGAAGGAAGAATTAAGGTTCGTAATATTAATTTTATCCTCATACCCATAAAGTTAAATTTATTCTTATTGGTAAAATTTTGGTCATAAACAGTATTAATGAGGTTATTTGTTTTTTAGTGTGAAGTTTACGAGCTGATCGCTAACCTGCACCGGTCGGAGGGAGCGCCCATTGACGCGAACCCTCTCTTCGCCCTGGGCGTGTCCAACGTCATCTGCGGCATCACTATGTCCGTGCGCTTCAGTAACGGAGACGCTCGCTTTGAAAGGCTCAACAATCTCATTGAAGAAGGCATGAGGCTGTTTGGCGAAGTGCACTACGGCGAATATATCCCTCTCTACAACGTAAGTAATAACAATAATTCAGCGTATATTAATAACAGATTACATTACATGCTATGTTTTTAGAGTTTGTTTAAAAAACTAACAAATCCTGTTTTTTTTCATGTAGTACCTTCCCGGCAAAGCTCAAGCACAAGAGAAAGTATTGAAGAATCGCGAAGAGATGTTCGCTTTCTACCAAACACTGATCGACGAGCATCGCGAAACTCTCGATGTCGATAACGTGAGAGATCTCATCGATGTCTATCTGGTCGAGATCGAGAAGGCCAAGACTGAGGGCCGCGCCGGGGAACTGTTCGAGGGCAGAGATCACGGTACGTTTCATACAACAATCAACTAGTTTTTATTATAATACAAAAAATGATATCTTGTAAATTATAGTTTTACATTGAAGGTCTCTGCTAATACAGAATCTTTTTTTTACAGAACTTCAATTAAAACAAATTCTTGGGGATCTATTTTCGGCTGGTATGGAAACTATCAAGTCATCCCTCTTATGGATGATTGTATTCATGCTGAGGAACCCCGAGGCGAAAAGACGCGTACAGGAAGAACTGGATGCCGTCATCGGTCGCGACCGCTTACCAACAATCGAAGATATGCCAAACCTTCCTTACACCGAAACTACGATCCTGGAGACACTACGCATGTCCAATACTGTGCCCCTGGCAACAACACACTCTCCTACAAAGTAAGTATTTAAAACATTAAATTCGGAAGTTGTTTAAAAACTCTATTAGCAAAAATACTTATCGCTACTTTTTTTCATAGGGATGTCCACCTAAACGGCTACAGAATACCTGCTGGGTCTCAAGTCGTACCACTCATCAACTGCGTACACATGGACCCCAAGCTTTGGGACGAGCCCAACAAGTTCAATCCCAGTCGGTTCATCGACGACACGGGGAAGATCAGGCGCCCTGAGTTCTTCATGCCGTTCGGGGTCGGCAGGAGGATGTGTCTGGGCGACGTGTTGGCGCGCATGGAGATGTTCATGTTCTTCGCGTGCATAATGCACCAGTTCGACGTGCAGATGGAGGCGGGCGCCGCGCCGCCGTCGCTGGAGGGTACGGTGGGCGCCACGGTCGCGCCCAAAGCGTTCCGCGTCAAGTTCACCCCGCGCTCGGCGCCCGCGGCGGCCGCGCCCGCGCCCGAGCACCCGCACCTGCGCCACGTCGGCGCGCACTAGCCGCGCCAGGCCGCGCCACATCACGCCTATCCGCGCCACATCGCGCCCCACAGCGCGTACACACCCACCAGTATTCAGTGATCACTCGTTTTAGAGCGAATCGACAACCATTTATTTAAGTCTTTATTATATAAGTGAAGACGTCGCCGTCGCGATGCTCGAGGCTGTGCATAAAGTGTTCAATTAAATAGTAGACCGAACGTTAGATATATTGATATTCCCATCGTTGAGATTATAAAATGACGTTTTTGTGAGTTTGCAGTATTAGCGTGTTGGTAGACTAGAATGATAGGAACTTCAGCAAATCACACCATCACACATTGTATTTAAGGTTTACGTTCTAAGTTCTAGTACCTATACCAAAATAAAATGTAGAATTCTAGGTCATTATTTATTAGTGTCACTTGCGAGAATGTGGTCTGTTGTGTGTGATCTCATGTTTGTTGCGTTACAGTAGGCTTTAGATATAAGTTTGTAAGTGTTCATTTATATGTTTAGCGTAACATGTACCTATCAGAAGGCCAATTCTCGTAATTTAAAACGTTCAAAATTTAGTCGCAGTCTCATCTCGGCGACAAACAAATGTCAAAAACCTGTCAAAGTGTAGTGAAATTAGAGGTATTTTTGACAGATTGAGACAGATCAGACTGTAACGTTCTTAAAATTACGAGAATTGCCCCTCAGCTATGAAGTAACATTCCATGGTAGTGTAACAACCAGAAACTAGTCTAGAGCGATATCTTCGCTATATAATAGAATAACGCCTAACTTTAATGTTCTT
This sequence comes from Apamea epomidion, assembly GCA_947507525.1. Lineage (NCBI taxonomy): Eukaryota > Metazoa > Arthropoda > Insecta > Lepidoptera > Noctuidae > Apamea > Apamea epomidion. The sequence goes on from OX382234.1 coordinate 8,492,904, forward strand.
GTATTGTACTAAATTCATTGTGTTGCAACCAAGTTGCCCTGTACTGAACTTCAGTCGAATAAGTCTGTTAACTCGCAGCTCACCGTTGTCTGTTGGATTACTATATGCTTTGTATATAATGCTCTATTTTATTATAAGATTGTACGTTTAGGTAATAAATTAAAATTGTGAAAACATTGATTTGAACACCCTGTTTTATTAATACCTACCCATCAAGAGTTCGACGAAAAAGCAAAAAGTAATTAGGTATAGTAACCACTACACGCAGAGTTTAATACAGGCCTGATAACATCATTATTTGGCTACATGATTCAATATTTTTACACGAAATACCAAAGGAACCTATTAGCATAATTAATCAATCATTTTTCTCTTGACATAATTAATCAATAGTTTTTCTCACAAGATACATAATCTATTCAGATTAAATAGCAATAACTTAAAATTCGTTCTATAACTCAAAATAAAGTTTATTGAACTTTTGGTCTTTCGTAACTGCAACATTTAAATAATTTAAAGTGAATTAAACTGGTATGTTAGTTTGTAAAGGTGCAGTTGCGTGAACATAAACACTATTAAGTAATGTTGGAGGTGAACGACCCGTTGACAGCCTACGTCACAGATATAGGCACGTAGACCCGTACAATTTGTACTAACGAGGGTATCTACAAGCTGACATTACTCACGGTCTTTCCCATTACTCATACGACTACATGGCACCTATCGTATACTACATATTTCCTTTGTTGTAGTAATTAAATACAGACACGTTTCTGCATGTAATTATGAAATTAATGTAGGTACTATTGCAGAATAAATATTAATACAATTAAATATGTACTCACGTGGTCTTTTACAACCAAGGATTTCCTTGGTTCCGCAAAAGTGACGTATGAGGTATGTACAAGTATTTACTTGTACATACCTCATACGTCACTTTTGCGGAAAGCTCAAAACAACTTTTTCGGCAACTTTCATTACTTCCCTGAGAAACGTATCTATATTTATACATAAAAAGTCTTTCAACTCTAAACATGTAAAAGCAGTTTCAGACATATTTCCGCACTAAGTTTTTTAAGTTAAACCTGAAGGCCAATTCTCGTAATTTAAAACGTTCAAAATCTAGTCGCAGTCTCATCTCAGCGACAAACAAATGTCAAAAACTTGTCAAAATGTAGGGAAATTTGAGGTTTTTCTGACAGATTGAGACTGTGATCTGACTGTGAACGTTCTTAAATATACGAGAATTGCCCCTCTGGTGGTCAATTTGTTCATTGCGTGCTACGGTTTGGAGCAGCAAGCTCCTTTTATTTTACGCAAATGCTGGTAATAGAAAAATCCTTTTGTGTGAGTATAATCAGCCTTTAATGCTCCCACTGCTGGGATACAAGCCTCCTCTTTTCGAGAGGGAGTAATGGGTTGTAATCTACCACGCGGGCCCAGTGCGGGTTGGTACGAGATGTGACATGCCATCGAATTTTTGGAAATAAAAATCATTCTACCTTACAGCAATTTTTTATTCAAATTTACAGACTAATCTACCACATCTACCTACTAAATGCATTAATATAAACTGCAATCACACAGGATCACAATAGAAGGAGACCCGCGGGGGGGTGAGTGTTAGTCCGATGGTTCCTCGCATCTCTTCCTCTGAGGGTCGGTCGGACGCCAGTCGCACTCGCCGGCGACGAAACAGTCGTGCGACTAACCCGCATGCCAACATCCGCGATAGCTCATCGCCGGGACACATGCGTTTACCTATGGATTAAACGGAGGCTTTAATATATTTAAAAATTATATTATAGGTACTTATGGGCATTTGGGTATAAAAATAGTTTCTTCATGTAATTGGTTAAACCAATTGGTTGGTATTATAATCGTGTCGTGTTAATTAAGAGAAAACCCGACACCGAACTAATTAAACTTTACTAAAAACTTGTAGTAAAAATAAAATCAAAAGTTGCTTTAGCACTTCCAAGAAACAATATACGAGTAAATAGTTCTTTACATTGTGCTGGTGCTACGAACAAAGTAACTTTTCGGAAAACCAGATAAAATTCCCCTTTCAAAGGCTAACCGAACTCACAAATCCTCAATTTCCGTCAAACGAGAACTTTCCTTATATGTTTTTACGAGATAGAACGTAACGTTTTTAGAAAATAAATACTAATTTCGTAGCATGTAAGATTTTTGTCGACTATGCGGCTACGCAAGCTACGTTCTTCATGTAACAGATATCCTTTCCTTTACATTGTGTCCTGTTACAGTCGGGCAGTTTTATTGAAACATAATTCATTATGTAGAAATAATAAAATAAAAATGTAATAAATCAGTATTAAATAAGTTCTTACATAATAAATGTCAATGTATTATTGTTTGCAATGACAAATCACAGTCTCGTCCAATATTACATGACTAAATTGTGGATCGTAACCAATTATTATGTAATAAATATTATTTGTGTTTGAACTCTGACCACATTTAATAGGAAACATGCTTACCCTTTGTATTCTTATAGTCAGGGGGGAAAACCGGCTGCAAGCGAAACGGACTTAGTGCAGGAACAAGACGAAGACAATCACGTTGGCGAAGTATTTACCCGAGGTTTCTGGTTAAAACCAAAAGGATCCCTTTCGGGTTTGACTTTTTTATTATTATTTCGAATGAGGCCACCATACCTGGTATTTAGTCGGTGTAGGCTTAATAAAAGGGTCCTGCTGACACCCAATGAGCATGGCACCCTAAAGAAGGTGGGAAAGGAAAGGAGATAAGCAACCAGGGTCGTCGGATATAATATGTAGTTGAAGTTTAATAAGAAACCGATGAATGTTTTCGAATGAAATTTAATTTGATAAATACACTGCTGGTTTTCTATTAATTTAATTAAATTTTATTTGAAAACATCCATCGGTTTCTTATTAAACTTCAACTTCATATATCCAACGATCCTGGTTGCTTATCTCCTTTGGTGAAGTCGTACATCCACAAAAGATAGGTACAATTCTCTACTGAACACTTGACAACGGTAATCTAAATATTTCGACTAAACGTTAATACAGTTATCAATCTTTCAGCTCCAGAATTATAATTATATGTACTTGTTAATAATTATTAAATGTCTGACGATAATGACGAACGGAATCTGAAATCAAAGTAGGTCTCCTGATCAGTGTGAAAACGTATTTTAAAGCTACCTACAAATGATTACAAGCTTTTATTTAACTTGCGATGTATGTATGTATGTACGAGTATGTTCGGGTGGACTCTTGCAACTCAATTTTGAAGCAGATATCTTCAACCAATTGAGCTGAAATTTTGCATGCATGTGTAAATCGGATGACAATGTAAAATCATTATGACATGGAGCTGATCTGATGATAGAACCGGAAGTGGCCATAGGAAGTCGGCAGTTAAACGACACAACCCCATCGAGTTTGGATTCGTTTGATCCATCTTGACGAGAACTTTGGTGCTACATGGGAACAAGGGTCTAATGATGGAGCTGGAAGATGGCCATAGGAACTCGGTAATTAAACGACACAACCCCATCGAGTTTGGGCTCGTTTGATTCGTCTTGACGAGTACTTTGGTGCTAGTTGGTAACCAGGGACTAAAGATGATCAGGTAGCTTAAGTGCAGTAAACGCATACAACGGAAAAACACTGCTACGCGCTACGAACTACGCCGTAGTCAATCTCGCTTCAAAAATACTAAAAAAATATAAATTAAAATTAAAAGAAAAATAAACTTTTTATAAACAAGCTTTTATTACTTATTAATAAAATGGACTAAAAAGTTAAAAATAATTTAAACCTGATAAGAAATAAATAAATGCGTGTTACATTTTGATGGAACATTAACGAACATTTAGAACACAATGTAACACGCTTTTATTTATTTCTTATCAGGTTTAAATTATTTTTAACTTTTTAGTCCTTTTTATTAATAAGTAATAAAAGTTTGTTTATAAAAAGTTTATTTTTCTTTTAATTTTAATTTATAACTTTTTACTATTTTTTATTAATAATTGATAAAAGCTTGTTATAAAAAAGTTTATTTTTCTTTTAATTTTTTTAAATTTGTTTTCAGTCTGAGAATGCGAGATACGTGCGATATCCGAGGTTACGTGACATTTAAAATTAACACTCACTTAGGTATGTGCAAGCTCTCATTATGTGTATGTAATTGTTACCTCGGTTCAGCTATACATAGGAAATTGATTTTATTTTGACTAGCTTTTATCAATACACAGACAAACCGCCTTACAATTTCTCTCGCTAATGAGCTGCTAATGGAGGATCGTGTCTACTTTCATTAAACCTCTTCAATTAACTTTAAACAAAATATAAGTGGGCAATCTCCCTTGGCAATGCTACATCATCTTGAGTTTTTTTTTTTAATTATTGACACAAAAAGAAGATTGACTTATTATCTTATCTTATTATTATCCAATTATCTTATTATCTGAAGCAGGTGTTGACAAAAAAAAACTATTCAAAACATTACTAACATGAATAGAAGTGACAAAAGTATAACGGTTGAGGTTGGACGAAAGGTCGTAAGTCACAAGCCAAACGCCATTGAACCATTGTAACGAACCTACTGTTATAGTTATAATAACAAAACCATGTTGGTTATTCAGTAAAGTTGAAGAGGTCAGTAGAGAAACCCGTTCTTTTAATATTCGTTCTTTTTTTCGTTCTTTTATTATATTGTTTCAGCCCGACAAGAGGTACTGACACAAGGTACGAGTATATAGGTTATGTCTTTGGAAAGGACTCATAGTTAGTCACCAAAGTTGGTAATATGTAAATGAGTACCCGGACGAACGGTTAACTAGGGTAATTGAATTAAGTGGTCGCAAGCATTGATTCCCAGGTTGAGCAGTGTTATTAAGGTTTTCCATTAGGAATTTGTCAGTATCAGACCGAAATCTGGATTTGGGTCCGGTCGATGGCAATAGCCTCGCCCCCTATGGGACATAAACATAACTAGCGAAATGTGGGTTTACACTGTTAAATTTTGATCAATCAAGGACCAACCCTGAAATCATGAAAAAAAAATCAGTTGATCCATACATTATGTCGAGTTATGCGAACATAAATTTATGGATCAACTGATTTTTTTTCACGATTACAGGGTTGGTCCCGTTTTAAAAGTTGTTCATAATGATGAGTACAATGACCCCTTTTAAGAATTAAAACGATCAACATGTAAGGGCATATAATAAGCAGGTTAGGTAAACCGCTAGGATAGGTTAGGTTTGTACACCTCTGCCTGACCGCTCGAGGAATGCAGGCGTGATGTTGTGATATGATATTTTAGACGGTATCTGATTTTATATGACGACTGTTTCGAGTACCTAACCTTTTTTCTTCGAGTCGACCATTTTGCACATAAATCGCACATTGTAAGAATTATTATTTTATGTACGGGAGTTTGTTACCTGTTTGAAACGGTATGAACTCTTGAGGTTTTAGCAAACTTCCATCGGGACCTAGAAATCTGCTTGGTTTAAATTCTGCAGGATTCTCCCAGACGTCTGGGTCCATGTGCAAAGCCCACTGAAGTGGTATGACCATTGCTCCTTTAGGGATCTTATAGTTTCTTAGATAAGTGTCCTGTGAATGAAAGACATGTACGATAAATTACTGTTCAAATAAAACTTTGTTTTTTATTAAAGAGTTGCAACATTTATTATGTGCAATCTTTTAACAGAATTAAAGCAAACCTTCTTTTTTCATTATTGTCACAAATTCTAGCCCATTCATCTAACTTTGCAGGACATTTCCGCATTAATATTATCATTTCAGGAACCTAAAAACCATGGCTAGGAAGCAATATAAGCTTCATATATATGCATCTAAGCAATCTGGTCTATGAAATACATATAAAATATGCATACTTCGACGCATCCGTGGGGAATCCCGACTGGCACTATTGATCGAACGCGCTGAACTTCGCAGATAGCCGCCATCAGGTGGGGCAGTCTGGAACCGTCCACTTCTCCATCCTCAGGGTATACTGACAGAATTTCTCGACGCACTAATTCCTGAAAAGATTTGGATTATTTTAGGATAAACTGATCGTATAAATTTAGAATCGGCATACTTTATAGGCACGGGGCACTCAAAATGTTCTTTTTGTTCAATCAATTAAGCCAAAGTACTGCTTGACACATCATCATCATCCTCTCTTACTACTACTCTCCTCTCTTACTTTGTCCTCCTCTCCTCACTCTACTCCTCTCTTACTTTGTGCTAATCTCCACGCTATACAAAGTTAGGATGTTATTATAATTTATTAGTAACGTGCCCCTTCGCGGTACATATGCAAATAAAAAGTGGGTTAAAAGCTTAGGAACATATGCGCCTTTCAGCAGTGCCTCCACTTGAATACATCGTTGAGAACTGACAGCTTTGATTGACACTCGATTAAGAATTCTATGCTAACCGTGCTTCTGACGCCGCGAAATCATCAAATGATTCGACACAAGACGAATGTTTGCTAAAGCCTGAATACTCACTAACTAAAGCTGTTAAATATATACCTAACGTAAATTATACCTTAGATACATACCTGTTCTTCAGGATAAAGAGCCATATACAACAAGAACCAAGCCAGCGTAACAGACGTAGTATCAAGACCAGCTCCGAACATATCAGCTAAAAGATACAACATCTGTTCATCAGTCACGTATTTAGCACCCTCATCACCACTCTCAAACCTTCTCTTTTGTTCTAGAAGGAAATTGTCGAGGATGCAATCTCCATCGGTAGGAATCAAGATATTTGGATCGAAGAAATGTTCCTCAGTATTCGAAGCGTGTTTGCTGTACTTGACACATTTCATGTGGCCCTCAGGATGCTCGCTGAAGAGGTTGTCATGCGGAGCATACGCTGCTTCCTCTATTGGTGGCAACCCTATAATTTTTCGTCGTCGATTAATGATGCTCGCGTATAATCTGTGTGTTTGAGCCTGGCCGCGTGTCAAAACTTCCATTGTTTTTTGGGTCGATGATGAGAAGAATCTGAATAAAATTATGTATTACGTTTAGTACAGTTACGTAGCGGCATTTCGTAATTACTTTGTTATCATATCATTATATCTTTAGTACTTAATCCTTACCTGATGAAAGGCAAAAAGTTTACAACACCTGCAACTCCCATTTCGTGACAGCCCTCCTCTTGAATTTGTCTGAACCAGTGCCATGTTTTATCTTCAGGAGGGAACTTAAACCCAAAAATAATTTCGTTGACGACATTTCCTAGAGAATTCGTCAACATTTGGGACAGATCCATTGGAGAGCCGGCCGCCTTTTCTACATTCTGGAAGAGATCATTAATGATCCTTTAATATTGTGGCACTGCTTGTTTTCACAACAATGACAGCTATTATGAATTAGACCATTATCATACTAATGAACATTTCATGAATCATTGTTTTGTTTCAAAACAGAAGTTGAAGGTCAATTTTTAATTGTGGTGGCCTCAGAGCATTTGTCATTGTCATTTAAAGGTTACATTTAGATTATATTTGATTTATGTTAAAATTAAAATCACGTCAGCTTATAAACATTAATTAAATGTCTCGTAAGAACAGTGTAGTCATCGTATCCGCCGAAGCAAAAAATTTAGAAACAAATGAGTCATATTTGGTTGCATATTCTTTAACTTCGCCGTCAATCGTTTATGTTTTCTGTAAAATGTCGGATAAGTTTATAGGAACCACGGATTAGGTAAAGAATACTAATCATTACTTCCAAAAGTTCGTAGACACCCGACGCTATCCGTTTTTCCAACTTTTCTCGCGACACGCTGTGCTTACTCATGCCGAAGCTTTTGAGCCACGTCGTTATCAACTTTCTCTGATCCTTCCACAGTCCGCCCTCCGCGCAAATAATACCTTTAACAATATTTTACATTAACACCACAGTCAAATTTTATGTACAATGCCGATTCTTGTTTACTCACCATTTCCTTTCATGATGCCGTGCGTTAAGAACAAAGGAGCTCTACCAGAAAAGTTTTCTTTAGCGAAAGCTTCTCTCACTAATTTGCAATCTGACAACACGACGGCGTACACGCTTCCCATAGCAATACCATAAATTGGTCCATACTGCTTAGAGAGCTTAGTTAGTGTGAGGTGAGGTTGATGGCGGTCGAGGAACGGCAAGTAGCCAACGACCGGCAGGCCCCAAGGCCCCGGAGGCAGACTCTGCCATTGTTTTATTTTTTTAAATATCCAAAATCCCGCGACGAATGTGACTAGCCACAAAAAGAAAAAATCCATTCCGAGCTAAAACAAAGAAGATATTTTGTGCATATTATTACCCTATTATACAGTAGACAAGGACCTTTGCAAAAAAAAACGTCCGCGAAACTTTAAATGAGGCACTTTCAATAAAATGCTTGTAAAAAAATGTCTGGCTGTGAAGGCAGCAGACTCTTTGTCTGGTCTTTGTTCTGTTCGAGACATCTAAGATAAGTTAAGATTCTAGAAATGCTGAGCATTTTGGCAACATACATATTTATGACCGGCGAATAGTCTGGACTTTGAAGTTAGTTGTAACCGGTCCTTTGTTTCGGTAGTCGCAGTCGGGTGAAAATACTTAAATTATTAGTGTAGAAATTAGAAAATCTCTAAACGCTAATAATAATAATAAGCCGTACTTCTGGACACGGCTCGCACTGTCAGGAGGTTCCTCTCTCTGGAGCCCTGACCACCGGTAGCATGGACCCTGTTCCCGATACCGGTGGGCTACTATTTTTTATATTTTTAAATATTTTTATACTTTTTGTATTCTAATATTTAAAAATATAATTTATATGCTTACATTGAAGTAAAGGAGATAATGTTATCACTAATTAATTACACTTGAGGTTATGACTATGACTATAATCACTATAATTTTCGATGATAATAATAGTACTATTGCTCATTAGACGGATCACACACTACAACGCGCCACGCGACAGGTTAAAGATAACGCACGCGTTTTTTACATACAAATTCTATAAAAACGCGTTTCCACGGGGAATTTGGCGTGTCACGTTGTAAAGTGTGATCCGCCTCATTAGGCTTCAACAGCACCAACTACAAAGGAGCTTTTCAGAAAAAAAAAAGGAAAACAAAACAATATTGTTTACGATTTTAGCCAACACTTGAACGAATAATACATTCACATGAAGTCTTTCGGTAATGATCGATGATCGCATAACCTAATATTATTATCATGAATGTTGTCATATACCTACATGATAATAATATTATCAGCCCAATAATTCTAATGAATGACGCACATACGCGTACTCGCACCTCGTAGACCTCGACTACGACGCGGTACCTACTTGTCTTTCAAATTTATAAATATATATATAAAATATAAGAGTTATACATATTTTATTACAATTTTATTTTACCCTATCAGCTATCTTTCCCATGGAAGCTTAACATTACTTGTAAACAAACAACTAGCAACCTTCAGAATAATTCGTTTGTAATTGTAACAAAACAGCAAAAATTATAAAATATGGCTGTTTTGTTACATACATACCTATATTTTTGTACTATATAAATTATTCCCTCGCTATGGGCGAATACACAAATAGTCTATCTACTTTTTTTTTAAGTGAAAACTTGTTATGCGGCTTTGTGCACTTTTGTTGTGATAGGTAAAAAATGTTAAGTCAGGACACGTGAACTGATCGAAAATTCGTAAGACGGAGCTCGCATCAGGACACGTGACCTGATCGAAAATTCGTAAGACGGAGCTCGCGTCAGGTCACGTGACCTGATCGAAAATTCGTAAGACGGAGGGAGAGTAGAAATTAATATTGTATTTTACCACATAAATGATAGTACTTTTATACTGATAATTAAAGCAATTCGTGCAAAATTATTCCCTAACCATTCCAAAATATCAAAAATGCACAACATTAATATTCAAGTTTTCACTTCTGCCGGCACTCCCGGAGTGCAACCCGTTGTTTTTTTTTACTAGCCTACGCTGTCCTACTCCTGCGCAATGGCCTCCCTCCACTCCTTCCATCTTTCGCGAGCCTTCTTCGCGAGCTATCTTCTTTATTTTGCAATTATGTTATGGAATGAATAAAATAAGAAGTACTATATATAAACAAGTTACACGAAAAAGAAATAAGACACAATCATAAATAACAATCACTCATTCGAGACGCCGCCAAAAAAATATCATTCGTTCAATCTCTAGCGAGTCTGTGGCATGTGGGCATGACAACCAATGCTACCAACATAAAAGCTGAAAAATAAAACATCGTGACGCGTCGTCTAGTATTTTGTTATCAATGTATGCAAACACTCCTTACATCATAATGATAGTAATAAAACTAGTACTGCATGGAATTGAATTGTAAATATCTCACTTACTTGTTACAAAGGTTGGTACCGGAAAAGTCACTCAGAAAGTTTTGATTAGTGTCACAGAAGAGAGGTGCGGGCGTCCGACCGCTGTCAGAACAAACAACACAGGCGGAGGCCTCTCGTCACGTGGCCAGACACCTACCAACTGCTCCGAATCTCGCCATCACCAAGCCCATTTAGAATTGTAATTTTTGATAAAAATTACAATTCTAAATTTATATTCCAAGTAGAAATTTGTTTTTCAAATTGCATTTAATATTTATGTTGGGCCTTTCTTGATATAGTTACTCCGACTCACCGATCTGTCAAAGATTCGATCAATGACGATTGTAATGACAAATTCATCGTACATTGACCGGTACTCGGTATCTTTTTGCTTATTGTTCGTGTTGTATATTTCAATGGAAAAGAATTTGAATTAACTTCGTTTTAAAAGGCAATCATTCTCAGTCCCACCCAGCGGGCCGTGTCCAGGTAATCCAGATTATTTATACACGGGAATATATGACTACAGATGAATTTTACATTTAAATGCGAATAGAACTGTTATAATGTTTATGGTTCCTTTATACGAAACCCATTTCATAATATAATGTTTTAAATCCAATATTTTATTTAGACTTATTTAGAAGTAGACATAATGGGATTATTAAAACTGGTGTGAAAATAATAGAACCCTATAAAATTAAAGACAACAATGACAAACCAGCTAATTATAATATTTGCATAAGCTTAAGCCGTTTGTATATATAACTAGCTATTTAGCAATATTTACTCGGATAACATTAATTAGATAATCGCAAACTACGCACCGCGGGCGCACATTATCGCATAGGTATCAATGTTATAATATATCATAATTCAAACAGGCGCATTGAATACACATACTTTATTCTAATTACGCAGTTTAGCATTTTTTGTGCTAATAAATCGTAGTGCATTTTAACAGTTTGCAAGTTATGGCTAAACGTTGTATTCATTATTTATTTATTTATTGACACACCAACGTCTTATTCACTATTACATTACAATTTTGGTTTGTTCGGAAATAGTTTGCGGTGAACTCGTCACTTATAAGTGTGCACAGCACTTACATAGTTAAGAATAAAAAATAGATAAATTACATTATTTATAAATCAATTTAAATTACATTGAATTTAATTAAAAATTTACATTAAATCAATGAGTAACAGAAAATTTAAATAAAGTAATTAGAACATTGAACTTAATTAACAATAAAAAGAAAAATTAAATTAAAAATATTAACAAATGAATTACAGATACCAAATAGATTACAGATATCAAATAAATTATGTCAAATAATTATAATACAATACAATTCAATAAAGAATCCAACAAATAGAAACATTACAATTACAATAAATAGATTAAAATTGAATTGTAAAATATTGCGCTCATAATAAAGGCACTATGGATCCGAAACCGAAAGCAAAATAATGTCGCCAAAGCAAAAAGTGCAGTTAATGTGTAGCAAATTTACAGCAGAAATAAATTATTTACACAATAGTAAGGCAAAGTTTTTTGCATCAATCAACTCGGCCTATTGCAGTCCTATGCTGGACATAGGCCTTTCCCAGGCTGTGCCACAACACCCTGTCCTCCGCCTTCCGCATCCAGTCTGTCTCAGTCACCTTCTTTAGGTCGTCCGTCCATCTAACTGGGGGGCGTACCACACTACGCTTGCCGATATGCGGTCTCCATTCCAGGACACGTCTGCTCCACTGGCCATCGGTCCTTCGACAAACATGGCCAGCCCACTGCCACTTCAATTTCTTGCATTAAAAAAAAATATTATTGATAGGCTCACGTTTGATCACTATCTCACCAGTGGGGTAATTGGGTAACATATTAATAGTAGGAATGGCTTTCATTTTATCCTTCAAAATGATTCAGATAGTGATTGATAGTGTGTTACGCAATTAGATTAGGTTAGGTTAGCGATGATGTGGTCAACGATGGAGCATGCTTGACTAGAAGTAACCTATTCACTCTTGACTTGAAGACCCCAGGTTATAGCTATCAGGAAATTCGGACTCCGGCAGGCAATTCCGCCAAATTGGGTACGCCAATGCCAGTCACAAAGTTTAAATATCTTGGGCATTTTCTTACCGACGACCTCAGTGACCATGGTGACATTGAGAGGGAGCGCAGAGCTCTAGCAGTTAGGGGTAATATGTTGGCACGAAGATTTGCTCGGTGTACAAACCAAGATTACCCTTTTTAAAGCCTTTTGTCAGAATTTTTACACCGGTAGTCTTTGGGTCAACTACTCGAAAAGGTCGCTGGATGTTCTGCGCGTCCAGTATAATAATGTTTTTAGGATGCTGTTGCGACTGCCTCGTTATTGCAGTGCCTCAGAAATGTTCGGGGTAACCCATGCCGATGGGTTTCATGCCATCATCCGCAAAAAAACAGCCTCACTCCTGAGCAGAATAAGAGGCAGTCGCAATAGCATCCTGAGGGCTGTGCCGACTGATGCTTCCTCCGCCATAATAAGGCAATTTGTGCGAAGACTAACACTAACACCTTAGTTTCTGGTCTTCGCTTTCATTCATCTTTAATTTTAAGTTACTAACAATAGTATTTTAAGTTTCAAAACTGTTTACTTAACAATTTATGGATCTCATAGTTGTCCGAAATAAAATGATTTATTTATCATTATTATTATAATTCAATGTTCAATGAAGTTTGGATTACTTTTAATTTGGGGACCTCACTCAGGAGTCATTAGACTCAATATTATAGCCAAATATTAGCATTTGTTTTTAAGAACGTAACTAGTGTTTATTGTTTTTCCGGTATATGTTATGATTGACGCATTAACCGTAACCTGGTCATAGAGTGCAAAATGATTAAAGCACAGTCCGAATCATTGTTGGCTTCAAAACTAGAAATCCAGTGAATGATTCTGGGTTAGATCAACTAAACCACGTGATCGCTAAGTGCAAAAGAATAACAAATAAATAAAATTAAATATGAGTTAAGAATGATATTTGTAATCATTGCATCGGTGTACTCAATCATTGCCCCTAAATGCTACTCAGTACTACTGAATAAACGTCCTTTCAAATAAAGAGCTTATAGCGTTCCAAGCTTATTAAACAATTGGGAGTGTCGATGCGCTAGGCATTGATCCAGGCGTAGCCGTAAACGTGGTTACGACGCTCCTCAGACGCCGCGTAGCATCGCGTAGCGGAGCGTAGATGCACGTAGCAGCGGCGTAGCAGTCATGTAGAGGCCACATGGTTGCGTCTACGTGGCGTCAACGCGACGCCGATGCCTACGTTAATAGTAGACTAACGACCGTTGTGATTTTTCATTAATAAGGACCTGCGTAAAAAAACAAACAACTTGGAATAAACGTCCACGCACGTCTATTTAAGTTCGATCTTACCATAACACGGTAAGTTCCTACTTACGTGTCTGCGTCAATGTAAAACAGTCAGTTTAGTATTGAAAACTGTTTTAGTCGTCTGTCTGTTACACAATACCAACGTTTACAAGGTCTTCGATAAGAGCAGGGGAAATAAGTTTTACAAAGACATGCATCTTCTTGAGGTTGGTTAAATATTATTATGACCTGTTGAACATCTACGCAATGTGCAAGCAGGATTTCCATATCTAATCATAATATTATTAAGATCGAGAATAAATATCTAAATAAGTCTCTAATCTTCGAGTAACTCAATGAAAACATTATTATGTAATTATATACTGGTACATACAACTGCATAGTTTAATTGGCTTTAATTGAACCTTATTTTTTTTTTCTAGCTCTTAAGATGTCTAAATGTTCGTAAAGCATGCAGAACATCGATTGGTTTGCTTTTAAACAACGCGCTTTATCGCACATAATTTTCTTAAACAGTTCTAGAAAAACTTTTTGTTTTGTTAATTTAATTACTTATGCAATATCAACAAAAAAAATGCGATATCAAGATCTCTAATCTATACTTTTGAGTTAGGCTGGCGCTCCCCGCGCGAGACGAACGGGCGAGGTCGCGCGCAGTCGCAGGCGCAAGCGGCGCGGAGTGTGAAGGCCGGTCAGCGGCCGAGCTGTGTTATCGGACCAATCATAACGATCACCTCACTTATGTAGTATCCACTAATATACAGCATTAGCTCCACCACGTGCCACTGATTTTATTAATTATTACGAGACGCAATTACGCGCGCCAGCTTTAATTGAATAAGGAATGATATTCTCGCACACCCACACGTATTACATTGCACGCCGGTGTAGTGTTATAGCCTGTGGTCAAGCAGTACCGTGCACTTGCGAATGTGAATGTGAACGATTAATTGATGATTGCTGACATTCTACAAATTAAAAGCTACTTTGCAGTCTAGGTCACACGTAAAAGTTGTCTTATTTATAAGATTTGTTTCCAAAGAAATGAGTCAACAAAATTGTTTTATTTTATTAAAACCACAGACACTTGTTTACCTGAATGAATACACCTATCTTCGAAGTGTTATAATTAAATGGCACAATGATTCAGAAAACCCTATAGTTAATATTCATAGGTATGTAATTTTCCACTTAATAAAGTACAATTTAGTTGTATCACAGAAGCCGTTGTTTTAAATCCTTCGACGGTTTAAAATAATTTTATTTTGCAGCAATTAGCAATTAGATAGGTACAGAATACAACACTTTTAGCCGCTAATTTATTTAACTTATTAAGTTTTTTGCCCAGTGTTGAACGAATAACTGCAGGCCTTCGTGAGGTGAGCGTCAAATGAAGGTTCGGTTTTTGAGGGCATCCCATTAATAATATCCCTGATTTTAATAATGAATGCCAGTATTACACACCCACTCCAGTTTGTTTAATATGTTAATTAAAAAAATACAAGACAATAATTATCTATGGATAATAATTGAATAACGATGAATCAAGTGATTAAGCGCGAGCGGGGGCCGCACGAGACAATAGCCGCGACGGATCCAGAGCTGTGAGGAGCATTCGAGGCCCTTGTTGCCATTCTCATTCAGCCACCGTACAGTTATCCCGCGGCCAGTGTTACTGACACAATGCAAGGTTAACATGAGGTGGACGCCCGCAAACTGCCCGCACAGCACTTAAAAGGACATTTACGTTTTATCGAGCTGTTCTGATCAAACAGGACAAGCCAAAAGCCGAAATCCGTTTCCAAGTAGGTAACTTGCTGATACTCGAATTTTTTTTTTACTCTGTATGCCTACTGCAGATTGTTATTTCCTAGATAATTATTGAAATGCATTTGAGCAGTTTACCCACCTGTAACCTTGTATAAAAGCTGTATTTTTCCTTATACCTTGCAACTACACTTGCTGTATATCAATTAATATCTATATCGATCTTAGGTTCTGTTGTACAAGATAATCTATTCGAACGAGTAAATAAATTTCACGTCTGCATTTAAGTGGAACGTTAATCGATAAAAACTGCAGATATCAGAACTAGTCGGACGTGTCGGCCCTCAGCGTCACTGGAATGTTCGTCTCATTATGCTCATCGTTGATTAAAGTCAATAACTTCATCGCGAGTGCGGCGCACATTCAGCGTCGGCTCAATGGTATCTCTAATGAGGCACTCTTGTCAATGAGCGCAGCGAGCCAGATCTCAATCGCGCCATGTCTCTATTCTCTTTTACTTTCGAAC
Source organism: Apamea epomidion (assembly GCA_947507525.1). Taxonomy (NCBI): domain Eukaryota; kingdom Metazoa; phylum Arthropoda; class Insecta; order Lepidoptera; family Noctuidae; genus Apamea; species Apamea epomidion. The sequence continues at coordinate 8,508,971 of OX382234.1, forward strand.
GCATCCAGTGGGGCGCAGCCCGCGGGCTTCGGTCGTCCACTCGGCGCGCGCCTCTCAACAGACTGTATCCTTTTTTCTCCTTTACTCCCGAGAACAGTCTAGAATGCCTGCATCCGATGTATATGCTGTATGTATATGGCTTTTATTTTTAGTTAGTGCGAAGAAGGTAGTCGACCAGTCCTAGCGGCGGGGGTCAACGTATTCGAGGCTTTTTACCTCTGCCTGATGCAGCTGTTGCACAATAATAGAGAAATTCCTGGAATCTTCTACATGGGTGATCGAGCTATTTATAGCTGCCTGAGACAGGAAAATGCATTGCTAAAAATAGCTGCGAATCAATTAAGCCATCCCGTATTCATTGAATACTGATAGGCTTAGTCATGTCATGATTTATTGTAGATTAACTATGCCACAAGGAAGTCTTTTACGTAGACTAGAACATGCGCATTTAGTATACATATTATAGTCACATCTAATACTACCTTTTATTTATCAGCTACTATTAGGTACATTGGAAAGCATTTACCTAATATTAAAAACACCAACATAGTCACATATCAATATCAGAAAATAACTGTTATTTATTAACTTTCTCAGGTCAATTCAACATTTTGCATGTCATTTCACTGTACTTTCTATAGTGATGGGGCGTCGTAGGGTCCTCGGAGTAATGTCCAAACTAGTGTCAATGATCAGCACACTATCATTCCTAGGACTTTGACTTCTCTTAATTGAGTCTCGATTGTTGTAAACAACTATTATAATTTTAATCATACAGTCTCTTCCATTAAGCAGTCCATTACTGCATGTGACTGTATTTTGTTGAACCTATGCAACTGCGAAAATAACGTTGAGTGCGTTTATATATGTTTGTACATTTTAAAGTTTACTACAATACATTTTTATGGGTTGCGCTTAAAAGGGTATTTCGCAAAGCTTGTTTTTGGTGGCAAACAGAGATTGTAGAGCCCAACTAAGAAAGGAATGCTGATCAAGTTCTCATATTCTGCCTACTTTAAGGAGAATACACAAATGGGCAGTGCAACAGCAGACAAGTGAAGCTCGCTCGTCCGAATCGAGTTACTTACGCGCGCCCAACGGGCCGTCGATGTCCTTGCATTCTTTGGAGGTAGAGCAAAATGGTACCGGTTCAATAACCCTTGACAATGTGAAGGGATCAGCTCTTAGGCTAAGAGGCGCGGCCGCTTACGTAATGAAGTAGGCGTGAGGGTCGAGACCATTTGGCGGTCATGAGGTACTAGCTGCCCTTTAAACATTTAGATGAAATACTTTCCTTTCACACCATACCCGCAACAGAGGTACTTCGTGTAAAAATATTCAATATAATTCAATCAACAAGTTTAAAGAGTATCAGCATCGCGATGTGAATAAATATTCAAGTATTGGGGTCAGATCTCATGCGCTGTATATGTATGCACGATGTGTTGTGCTGTTAAAAGGATGAGGTGTAATATTTGGGCAGCATATTGTACTTAAGCAAATTTTACAGGCAATAATTTTTGTCAATATTTCATCTCAAAATACGATGCTTACGTGACAGTCAAACAGTCGTTAAGTGTTGGGGATACGCAAGACGTGGTTTCTACTCAACTCATATTACAAGTTTTCCACTGAAAACTACTTAGATGAAAGCCTCGTCTCGACGCGCTCATGAGATTGAAACGTTTCATAGAGCTCATATCCACTAAGTTCTTTGAAGCTTCGCGTAGGTACTTAGCGTGGGAACTTTAATTATGAGATTAAAAGCAATTAACATCCAACAACTTTTGCTATCAAAATAAATTCTAAGCGATGTCATTTGTGAGTTGATATTGTCGAACTCTAATAAATTACAAATGTAATTAAGAATTTCTAAAACCGTACCGTGTCCGTATTTCACATGACTATCAAATCACATAACATTTCAAACGAAAGAGGTCTACAACTGGGCATATGCTTTCCCCTAGGATTGTCAATCCTTGTGCAGTCCGCGCAGCCCGCAACTGTGTAATATGTAGTTGCCAGATTCAGCAACTATGCTCTGTGAAAAATACTTCATAGGAACATACGGTTACAAACACAAAAACTCAATTATGTGTACCAGATACAGAACAATGTTCAGCCTCTACGATTTAGCAGTGGGATTCCACTGCTTCCTGTTTCGGCTTGACATCCACATTCCCCCGTGCCTGACAAGCATTAAAGTCATGTCAGTCCCCCGAGCAAAATCCAAATCTCACAAAAACATTAGCCAATTGATTTGTGAATGGTAAAAAATCCCCAGGTAGTTTTTGGTCAAACTTTTTTACTACAGCTTTTGTTTGAAGCAGCGGTCACAGTCACAGTAACGAGTGAACGTTGAACTGAAGCAAGCTGTTGGCATCTACAGAACCACAAATCGATTTCTTATTCTTAACTCAATGCACAGGGCGGCGACGGCGACGGCGACGCCATGTTTACAAACAAAGAGATCAATGCACGCCAAGTAGGTTACCGCAGCACCGCGCCGTATGCGGCCGCGCGCCCGCCGGCCCGTATTGCGCGGGTCGTGGTCTCCGCACACCGACTGCCTCTCAAACGGAACGGACGCACTACCATCATATAAACATCGTTAATCACTATTAATTTGAATATCATTCGACCCAAACAAGACTTCAAAGACACACGACACCCTTGCCGCAGGCTCGCAGGTTTTGTGTTCTTCAATTTATTATTCGAAATAAATAATTTGTTTTGACACACCGAGTTGTGATACTAATTTAGATTGTTTATTTATAGATACGACTAAAAATAAACAGCTGCTTTAAAATAAACATCAAGATTCACAATCAAATCAGGCCAAAGTTTCTGGAGGGCAACAATCGTGCGCTTCCGCGAGAGAAATCGTTACAATGGCCTCTCACAAGCGCCGGAAGAAAGTTCCTAGCGATTTGCATAGCGCGCGGCGAGCCACAAGCGCAGGCGATCCCGCTCTCGCAAGGCTCGGCGATGGCCCACATAGACATGTCTTATAGTTTATTGTCGCGGACCCATTTCCGTGGGTGCACGACCACGACCACCGCCTGGCTCGCGGACCGACACACTTCGCTCACTCCGAAAGTTTCTCCGATAGAGAAACTCACAATATCTAATAGCACCAACATCCGTCTATGCAGATTTCCAGAGCAAGCCTTCACAGAGACTGTGACCTAAATACGAACGTTACAAAGCGTATAACACGTGGAGAGAGGTTGTTTATTTTACACACTGACAAGACAACGTATACGTTTCTTCCTCCGCGTGATCATACCGTTCGTCCGCTCTCAGGTCAGGCTGAGAGAGTGCAAACGGCATGAACGGCGGTTAAAAATAAAATTGATAGTATACACACAGAATCAATGACAGCATCAACTCGTTTTCATTACAAATGGCTGGTGGCAAGAAAAACTTGCACTAGTGTTACGCTAGAAAGCGTAGACATTTCACCATAAAGCCTAGAAAGTGTACATAAGAAGAAAGTGAAGAAGTAGGGGAAAAAATGTGCAGTACAAGTGCACGGAGGCGCGGGAACGTGGAGTAGCACAGACAATACGCACTCGCTCCGAATCTCGCAGTTTCCAGTTCGATCGCCATCACTTTTTCTCCCTAGATGAAACCGCTGTACTCGCTTGCACACATTTCTCGATGCTCCACACGTTTGCCTAGTTCTTGTATCAATGCACTCATTTTTACTTTCTTTTCCGTTCGCTCTTGTTCGTTTGTGTCTTCGCGCGCTTCTATACTATCATAGCTATATAGGTGCATTGATCGACACTCAATGAAAATAAAAACAGGCGCTTTCGTATTCCATGGAACGTTAGAACAATAATACTTATTGTTTCTCGAAAATCCAAGAGCATTTTACATTTGTTACAGACTTTCTCAATTAATATGATAGGTTTTATTTTACTGTAGTTCCAATATAGTAATATTAATTTAGTAAATAAAAGTCGGTATCAACTAATTATTTACAGTTCAAAAGCTTTATCTAACTTTCATACTTTTCGAGACTGACTTTTGTTGTGAAAAACTCTGACCAGCAGCATATGGTCAGAGATTTTCGCAACAAAACTCAGTAATATGATGAAATTACGAGACAGAAACAAGAGTATTTTCCTGAACGGTGTTTACCTGAAAGTGAAAATCGAACATTGTACACACATCCATTATTAGTAGGTACGTGCACAGACGTAGATCACGCATCGCACGAGCCGCACATGCCGATGCGGATCTAACAGGCATTTGTCTGTTTTTTATTACGTGATCCTGTCTCCGTTGAGAATATAGGTATCTATTAGAAGAGAACGAAGATCGAATATTCTGTTATTACTTGATATTTTAATGACAGTTTCTTGTGTCAGTTCCGATGAATCGTTCGGATGGTCACATGCGAGCGATAAGTCCGAGAGAAAATATACAAACATTGTCGATCCAACACGACATACGTGCACTTCATAGTCAATTGTCGAGTTTGTATGCACAATAACTATCTGAAATTCAGTACTTAGGACGTCGCAAACAGTTCGTGATCCGTGATAGTCACGTGTTGTATAACTTTTATGTAATCATTTAAACTAATCGAGATAATGCATGCATAAGCGGTGTTAAATGTGGTGTTATACATATGTTTGTGTACTATAATGCGGCATGTGTCATTATTTGTCACGTGTAACGTGCGGTGTTGCGGTGCGGTGGCGAGCCGGGAAAGCCGCCGGTCGCCAAGCGACGTCGAGAGAAAGAGTGTGAAGGAGAGAGATGGGCATTTCACCGCGCGGGGTCAACGCGCTCGCTATACTGTCGCTGATTGTGCCCCAATTGCAGTAAGTGGGTCTAGGCCGGCGTTCGTCGACCCGCGTGACACACTTTAGCGGCGCGAGCGCACGACCGCGGTGCTTTCACGCCCCACGCGCGGGGTGGGGGCACTGCACGGAAAGCTGAGAAAACTTACCACATGGGCGGGCAACGCTTTGTTCACTGTATACCTGCGTATGTTCTGTTCTATAGAGAAGCGTTGTGCATATTTGTTTATTTAGTAAAAGCCTTCGTCACTAAGTAAAATGAATTAATTTGTCAACAGCTGCGAAGTTATTTACATTGTGAGGTTTGAATGGTGACTGATATCCATGCATACCCATCATTCACAGAATCTTTTAAACATATTGAAACTGAATCTTATTAACTTATGCATATAATGTTGCTACGAATAATACTTATTACACCAGCTGCCGAATATCATGAGAAAGGATTAGTTTTGGTTTATAATACAAGGTTCATAATATACCTTATCAAATGCTGAATGGCCAAATCTGTAACTGTTACTAATTTTTCAACATTCATTTAACAAAAATGTGCGTGTTTGCAGCGAAACATTTTAAAGAAGGAGAGACATTGTCTTTTATGTTAACAGACAAGTATTCGGCTACTAACCAATGTCAGCTAAAATTGCTATTTAGACATATGTACAGCGGCCTTGGAAATTACAACTCTTGTCATATTATCACACTGTACACTGTCACACACGGCAGGACACATCGCCTTCGTTTGCAATTTATTCATTTAAATATACATATGATCGTTTATATTCTTTCTTTACAAAGACGGTACAATTATTTATATGCATCTAACATTGATAAAATTAATAACCCACAACAATGCGACTGACATTGATCCTTATGGGAATGCGGCTCAATTAAGCGCAGTGGGGCAACTAATGCGAGTAATAAATAATAGTTTACACGATAGGCGTTTGTGGCTGTTGGAGAGAACAAGGTCGCCTGATGTGGAGCAAGGTCAATGTGGACGAAGTCTTCGAGTGATAGCGCGACCTCTGCATTCATTATCGACTCACAAACGTGCGGCAGCTGCAGTCATACATTTCTATCGGACGAGCGCTGACATGGAAAAAGAATATTTATTTCAATATATGTGTGGTACGCATACTAGGGCGTTGTGAATCGAGTTCGATAAGCGTAATTTGTTTTATCAGAATATAATTAATTGTAAGCACGTTTTGCTGCGACTTGATATACAAGAGAGAAACAAAACAATAAAGTTTGTTGAGATTGTGAATTTAATATCAATCGCAGCTGACGTTGCAATATTAAACGAAAGTAAATATCATTGCAATCAGCTTTAAGCTCAATGAAAAGTTCTTCAACTTTTTCAAGTATCCCGTTACAATATTTCGTTGTTAAACATTCAACAACTGCATTACTTCCAACCTACATTTGTCTATATACGGCATAATTATGACTAAAAAAAGCACATAAAGAGTATTCTTATAATTGCTGTCTATTTCGAGCAATTGAAAAAGTAGTCAGTATTGTCTAAAAGCTTTCGGTGGCACATCGTGGTCTCCATTAATCACACCAATAAGTAAAGTTGAAACAAAAAGTAGGCTGTCATGGTAATTGATGGCAGCCTTCGCTACACTGTCACAATTAAATGGTGGTTCAAATGGAGCAGGTGTACAAAAAACAAAGTTCTGAAAGCGAGAGAGCATTCGGAGAACCTGTTGTGTGCGTACCTGCACGACTTGAGACGACTAAATGCATTTTGCACATAGTCGAATGATGTCATCCAGGATATTCGAAATGTAAAGTTGTTCTGAAAATAAAATAAAAAGTCGCTCCCACAAGGTGATACGAGTGCTTTTCCCGGTCAATGAACGTTAGTCATAGTCTGTGGTCTCGTGTGTCTGGAGAGGCGCTATCGAAAATTCTAGAATAGTGCTGGAAGTTTCTCGAGAAGAAATCGCGTTTTGTGTGTCTGTTCCAACGACTTTTATTGACTTTTTAAGATTTTTTTGAAGTTGTTAAACGCTGAAACACGTATGTATTTCTTGTGTTAAATTATCTATCTAGTTGTAAACATACATTTACTAGCTTAAAAAAAAAATAAACCAGACATCAGCTGGCAGCATAATAGTATCAATAAAGCAGCTAGAATAAAAAGGTTTAACAAGGATGCAGGTGAAGTGTGCGGGGCTCGTAACAGTTGGCATTCAGTGTCAATTCTACGTACATCGTGTGGTGTGAGACATGTATGTTTAATTCAAAATTAACAAGCGATGTGATCGTCTTCGTCGGCTTTAGTTTCAATTTTATAATCATAATTAATGTTAAATTTCATGATATGGATCAGATGCATGTTTCTTGGGTGCATAACATAAGTAATTGGTTTAATAAGTATGAAATTATAATGGGTTAACTGAAATAGAAATTGGATTCGTTCTTATATTAAAAAGAGGATTAACTTCATGAATGCAACACCGTTTAAAAATAAATGGCAGAGTAATCTCCGCAAAGGAAAATGCATGTCTTTCCACAGATTTTGTTTTCTTCCGTGCTATTTAATAAACCGTATCTATCAAAATTAAACTAGCCGTTATGACTCGCAACATTTAGACGGGCATTGCCAGTACTCAGTAACTTTAATATAATAATGGTAAAGCCCTTTAATATAAGCATGGTGATGTCACCTCGACAACTGGCGAAGCTGATTTGAATCGCATTAAAATTGGAGTCTGCGTCATCCGATGGAAATTAAAACAAAAAGTTGGCGGCGCATACTTTTCATTCAACCCTTGGAATGGCCGCTACGTCATCAACTAGACGTCAGGGATTATGAGTCAAGTGTATTTTTATACAGAAATAATATGTTAGATCTTTGTAAGTTGCGTCATGAGCTCTTTGCATCTGATCAGTATGCTTTTGTAAACTTTACATGAATAGTAGGTACGTAGTTAAAATAATTTGAAAGTTTAAACATTGTAAGCGTACTTTTAGTCTATCATTTGTTATGCTTTAATATGGGCACTGTTTGGAGTTTTTTTTTTTTTCCAGGATGGAAAATCATCAAATGACCCCTCCCGCTCTGGGTGGAGCAGAAGGGAGTGTCAGACTCTTACTGACTAAAACCCACCCGTGTTCCTTCCTTAGCCCTTTATGTACCAGGGCAGCGGTAACCCTTTCGGACGATCCCGCTACCCCGGCAGGCTTCGGCCCTGTCGGGCCCCGTCAACTACGCTGACATCTCTTTGAGGCGCACGTGGAACACATACGCGCCGTCCGGCACGGGCCTGGTCCTGATCGGACGGAGAGCTACCCATTGCTCTCCGCCCGCAGGCCCGCGGGGCAGACCTCCACCGTATGCTCCACCGTGTCCTCTGGGCGATCCTCGCAGTGGTGACACCCGGGCGTACTGTTTGGAGTTAAGTATGTTTTTAGACAAAAAAAGGCAATTCTCGGTTAGGGTCAAGAAGGCAGAAAAAACAAAAATTAGAAATATAAATTTATTGCTCGTAAATAATAAAAATCACCGATCTACATCTGCTGTAAATTGCTATAGATGTCACTTAGTATCTTCCCAAGATATCACTGGTCAAAAGTTCCTCAATTATCGTCACTTCAGCTTGAGTCTTGATTGTTGGAGCTCAGCAGACGCGAAGTTCTTCAGTTGCTGTTTAGTTGAGTTCCTCGGGGAGGGCGACTATGGGCTGGGGGATGACGACCTCAGGGGCGACGGGCTCGGGCATAACCACGGGCTCGGGGATAACTACCTCGGGGAGGATGGGCTGGGGCATAACGACGGGCTCGGGGATGATGACCTCGGGGAGGACGGGCTGGGGCATAACGACGGGCTCAGGGATGATGACCTCGGGGAGGACGGGCTGGGGCATAACGACGGGCTCAGGGATGATGACCTCGGGGAGGACGGGCTGGGGCATAACGACGGGCTCGGGGATGACGACCTCGGGAAGAGTAGGCTCGGGCATAACCACGGGCTCGGGGATGATGCTCTCAGCCTCATCCACGATATGGACGGGGGTAGGGATGATCTCGGGCTTAGCGGGGACGGCGACGGGGGAGACATCGACGGGGGCATCGACGTTCACGGTGATCTGCACGAGGGGCAGAGGGTTGGCGGCGGCCACGGCCAGCAGAGCGAACAAAGCAACGAAGGTCTTCATTGTGTATGCTTAAAGTTTTTTTACTGAAACAAGACATTAAAACTTGTTAATATAAAATCACGACAAATACCGGATGAATCTTATTCGGTCAAGTAAATGACATTAATATTTCCATTTAAAAATCTTCGTGTATCGTTAAAAGCATACAGTCGTAAACTTATTTTCAATTGATTGCGATGCGGAATAAATTAAATTGGGCAAAGAATTTTAGATCAATATACCATCCGACAGATATGGCACACATAATCGATTTTATACGGGTATCCACCCGTGTAAAGTCACGTATCCATATAAAATTGCAAAAAATTAGGTAACTAACTAAACAAAATACTTTCAGGATTCAAGAATAGCATAAAACATGGTATAAAATTCTTAAAACAAAAACTATAAAAGAATTTTCAATTTTCTAATAAAGTAGGTACTTAGTACCTTGAATTTGTTCGAAATTGGTTAAAAATGTATTATTTTGTTTTAACTCACCTCGCTTTCACACAGATCAATAAAAACTATAATTGTTTGTGCAAAAATACTCAGTTTTTATACAAATTCAAAGCCATAAAAACGTATATCGATGTGTTATCAGATTACCTACAGTTAGGAATTAACTTTTATCAACTGTCGCAAATGCTACCAATAAATTTTTAGTAGCCGCTTCCATGATTAAAGATAGTAAACTACTTTACAAATCAAATAATGACGTTTTAGTCTACTTCAACCTTATATCCTTACGTATACCCCAATGCGATATCGTTTAGCAAAAAACTATTAAAGCGCAATATGTAATAGGTAAGAATCACGAAATAGACTACGACAATCGATAAACCTTTGTATTTTGACCTTCTATAAATATTACTCAAAAATAACTTATCTTTGAAATACAAAACCAACGTCTAGAAAACGTCCAACGTCAAAGTCTGCTGAAAGTTTAGATCAGGCACCTAGTTAGAAAAATCTTAAATATTTATATAGGAATATTCATAACCCCCCCCCCCCCCCCCTTTATTCATAAACGTTGCTTAAAGTTAAGTAGTGATTAGCGACTGTTTATTGATGCATTTTTGACATTTGAACGTCACCTAACTTTGATCATCGTTTATAAATAAATCCCGTCATGTATAAGATAAATGTTAATTGATGGTTTAATGAAGGCCTTTATACCCTACATCTATCTATATGGGAAGAAACCCAGGGAAGACTTATACATTCGTTTACCCCATCTCGCCAAGAAATTGAATAGGCCATCATGCGCTGGTTAGGACATGTCAAAAGAATGGCATAAGGAGAATGTCGAAACAATGTGCAATACGAAAGTCGAGGAACGAAAGGTCGGAAGCAACACCGACCTATCACGACCAAATAAAACGTATGCACCTCTGGATGTGGAACCTGTAATGTTTCAAACTTGGGTGGTAAATCTCTTCGATGCGAAATTGCAACAAGCTACGTAGACAATACATAAATTCGTGGGTAAACCTTTGCTGTAATAAAATCTTGGTGATTCATGGATATACTCGGACTTGGTAAGGTGTCTCTATTCCACCTCAGAGGTCTTACGTACTCCATACTGACAGGTGAGCATGAAGTATGCAAGACCTCAACGATCTAAAACTATACTATGACTGCTCTTAACATTTGTGGGTCTCTGTGATCTTCGGTGAAACGCATACTTATCACTTCCCCTTATGTGATTAGGTAAGTATTCCTTTGGCAGGATACGAAAAGGTAATGTGATCTTTGCTCAGGTTTATTTCTCTGTTCGATTATTTATATACCCCAGTCTAGCCCTTACCTCAATTTCTTTTGACCCTTATTCAAGTTTCTGGTGAAACTAACTTCTCCTGCCATACTTAGAGGACAGTAAGGTTGTCTCTATAAAACCAGTCGTAATTCTATACTAACTAGACAATAGTACTCGACAATGTCAGGCTATCGCTTTCGAGCATCACAAGAATCACTTTCGCTCAATCGACTCTTGCTATTTGCCCGGAATGGGAAATGATTTCTTTCATTGCCATATTAACTCGCTAGCTCCCCTAAGAACGGGAAAGTCTGTAAGATAGCATAGCTCTAGTAACTTAGTATCTAAGGAATAATTACAATAAAATGAGACATTTCGCGGTTACATGGTGTCGGTGGATGGACTGTATAAAAGATGATATGGGTAAAAAGGGGGTAACTACCGAGATGAAGACTAATAGGTAATACGGGCTGGTGTCAGCAACTCCACGACAATGCGCGTATTTTGCGTACGGGAGATAAGGACTAATAGCGGAGTATGGAAGAAAAAGACATATTATTGAACCGAATCAATTGGAATAACGGCCAGACGGAATGATGGTGGTGTCAGATTGCAAAAAACCTTTACTAAAGTTTATTGGAGTCTCGTGAAGACCCTTTTAAGCAAATAAGAATCACCTCGGTTGCCTGCAGGGATTTCACTAAGTAATCAGTGCCACAATCGATGTGATTTTAAGCAAACGAATGTTAAATTAATCCATCTCTGCTTTCGTAGCTAAAGCTAGCTTTCATAGTAAATTTTCATATTTACCTTTTCCCATAGTTTAGCTTCAAAACAACCTAAATAGGTAGAGGTGAACAAACGACACAGTTCGTGCAGGATGCAGGATGTGATTTGCTCGTGCCAAATCTACCGACCATCATACAGTAATATGAACTGACTGTAATATGAAACTGGGGTCGATCGTTGCTAAATTAACTAACCATACTTTCTTCCTAACTGATTTAATATTAACCTCTAAAGTATTTGCCATAATGATTCTCGCGAATGTTCGTTCGAAAGTTTGTTTATGAGGGGTCATGAACGAACTTTTGAAAAAAAATAATATCAATAAATATTTTAGTAAAATCTTAGGTAGGTACCTACATTTTTTTATTATAAGTTTAAACGTTAACAAAACTATTGCAAATGGCTATGGCTTTTCAACGTATTTTAATCAAAATCGCGAGAAACACACTTCAGTAATTGAAAAGCTCAATGAGTAGAACTGGCTCTTGCGAATCTGAACCAGTAATGTCAATTTTGAAAATATCAATCATACCTTCGTATGGAATTATTAATAACACCCACAGTTGAATGTACCGTAGGTTTTAAAAACATAATCATTTAGATAAATTTATACCTACGTATTGTACTGGTTAAATAGTTCTCATTATATATTATGGTGTTAAAGTGGATTAAGATTTAGGATTCAAAGACCGATTACTCAATAAAAACACATGACAAAATATGTCACTGGGAAATGTAAATATAACAAGTAAACTCCCGATATATTATTATACAATAGCAACTTGACATCAACCACTTTATTGTTTCTTTACTTATGACTAAAAAGATACATTACCAATAAATAGATAATCGTAAAATAAGCGGCAGGAAATCAAAAGCCCGCGCTATGAAAACTACTGAACGAGGACCAGTCAGTGCCGGTACGTTCACCCACGTATTGGAAAACTCGGAAAAGTAGCCACCAGACTACTTGAGGCTCGAGAAACATCGTGTCCATCCGGTGGCTTCTACTAGTATATTACATTAAATCCTGTATATTTCCCCTCTCGGCTCGTTAAATTTGTGGTGTGAGTTGGAAAGCCTGCGCGGGCGCCGACGTGCGCCCATGTACCTCCCGCCACGTTTCGCGTGGAAACTGTGCCACGTCGCGCCTTCTCTCAGTAAAAGTACTTTCTTCATGCCGCTTTCGGAAACTCGTCTAGAACAAATTTCCTCGCTATAGTAACCTTGTACTATGTGACATAAGGCGTACGCCTGCCCGTGCACTATAATTAGAATCGTCGGTCGTTTATAGCGTACCGAGAACCCGCAATCGATACCGAACCGTGCCCCGCCTGCCTGCGATCGTGAGAAATATTGCCGCCGTAACATTAAGCTGTGCTGCCTGATCCGTGAAACAATGGGATGTTACGATGATTCAGTACGCGCATTTAATAAAATATTCCTACATTATGATAGGCATAAACATAATTTTATTAGTCGGCTTGAACGGCAGCCAGAATATATCCTTCAGTCTGCATTTGATTTATTTGTATTGAAACTAATGACCTCGTTTATTTAAATGTAACATAATCTTTTTGACCTTTGATTTAATGAAAGGTTTAGGTGCCCTTGTGGGTATCTACACAGAACCCATTTTAAATAGGAGTGTAAATCATGTTGATATTAATACATATTTGTATGCTTACCTACCTACTTTTTCCTAAGTAAAGAGAAATAAACAGGGGTGCTACTGACAAGCCTGAAAGAAAACCCCTTGTGTCTGACTGTCATGTCGTGAAAGTTTTATTCTAACACAAAATGACCTGGCAATTTTATTTCTGTCCTGAAGTGCAAGGCACTCCGAATTGACTGTTAATAGTCTTACTGAAGTTATGTCTGGGCTTTGACTTTATGGCTTGTCTATAACTTATCTAGTTAGGATTAATTATTCTTAATTGGTGACTTTTATTCACTGTTTGTTTAGAATCGTAATTTATTTTCTGATGAAGTGATTAAGATTAAAGTTATTAAGACGACGGAAACCGCGCATTTTTAAACGCTTAAGGCACCCTTCGCAACGAGCGTAGGCATTCTTTCTGTAGGATGTTCTAACGTTACACTACCCACGCCAAGATAGTTTCGATACAATCACATCTACGCGACGTCAACCAATTCCTACAAGACACCCTTAGTTCATCACCATCATGTATCTTCGTTTTCTGACGGAGACTATTATAAACTGAAGAGTTAATAGAAACAAATGAAGAAACGGTCCTTTTCCTTTGTTTCCATTTATCTCGACCATTTTTTCATCTGGCCTGTGATAAAATGGGTACCTTTTTTAGATTGTGATTTATGACGCTTCTGTGTCTGCTTCACCAGTAAGTATCAATCAATTGTAACTACAGATGAAGGTAGACATCAATTCATCGTGTTTGTTGTTTTTGTTGACACATTGTTTACATAGTATTACTAGTCATACTAGAGAGTAAAGCAATGCCTTTTCCTTACCACTTGAATGGTCTTATTGGTTAACTTGCACGAATTTACTCGCCCAAAACGAGTGAATCGGCACTTAAATTTTTTCTAAGTTAACTTTTAAGTTAACTTTAAGTTTACTTGTGGGCGAATTGACAACTCCAGAAATAAGTATTAGTCAATTAGCACATTTTGAATTTTATGGACTTCATTTTGTGTAGGTAATTGCAGTGTACTTTTTACTCCACTTTATTGCATACAAATTATATTACTTAAAATTGTCGTTTCGGGCGAGTAAATTAATAATCCATTATGCCTTTGAATGAAACGAATCCAATCCCGACAAGTTCTTCTTATATCTTTCTTTCTATGTCACAACACGAGCTACTGGTACCTAAGATTCTGAATCCGATAAAAATAGGTATCGGTGCTCTGTTTAATCAACGGAGAGCGATTTTCGCTCGCCGCTGTTGACTTACTATAGGTATTAACCGGAAATCAAAACATGTCACGAACGTCCTCGTATAGACAGGCACATCCCACCGGACGTTCATCAGTACAGACGTGGTATTGTATCGATATACTAGAAGTAATATCCCTAAGGCAAACCTAGACGGTAATAGATTTATTGAGATGCTGATTTCATGGGCATATGTTTGAGGGCTCATATTTTCTTATAATGTTCCGACTCCTATAAACAGTAAATTGTGAATGAGGTCTTCCTCTTCTTTCTCTCTCTTCTTTTTCTATTGTTTTTCTTCAAGCTTCTGTATTTCGGATCTAATTGCATGAAAAAAAACTCCGAGGTTTGTCACAATTGCTCACTCTTTTATATGGACTTTTTTATTTAAAATCTAACATCAAGTTTTTCTTAGACAATCATAGGCAAAGCTTGATGTATCGTACGATATGGTTTAGAATCAGAATATCCGTTTTTGCATGTCAGGATTTCGTCTAGACAAGTTTTCAAAAGAAACTGGATCCTGAGCTGACTCCGCGGCCAAGAATCTCTCAGTAAACCTCACTTGACAGGCATCGCTCCTCTGTCAGTCTCATTCAAAACGATTGGCTCAAGGCACCACAACAAATTAGAACTACCTAAGAATAGACAAAGAGTTCGTTGCACATGATCAAGCGAGCAAGGTTCACTGTTCTATTGAAGGAAATAGGTTATTCTGGTGCATGCACTGTTGTGATCTTTATCACGGCATGTTGTTGGCAGCGGCGGAGACACGTGCTGGCTGCACGTGGCGTTGAGGTGGTGCCAACGGCCTGTGGCGGACACCTGCCAGATAACTGCAGACTGTATGAAGCCGTACGATAATAGCTGCTGCACTAACTGCTTGTATACTAACTCATAGTATGACATGACGTCTTTGATTAAGTCTTCGGCACATCTGTATCGTACGAACACTACATTCCAATTTTGATCACAAAACTGACCTGCGACTCATCGAAGCTTGTGATGGGAGTTTTTGACGATGAAAGTTTTACTGAAACTTTCAGTCTCTTATAACTTTATTTCCAAGAATTTTTGAATTAGAAGTCTTGTTAAATACCTTATTTATTTTATTATTTATGTTCACACAGTACACACAGTTCTCGCAGTAGTATAGGGATGCGACATCTATGGTAATATTATAAAGAGGTAAAATTTGTTTGTTTGTTTGTATCTATGTGGGGGGTAATCTCCGGAACTTCCTGTCAGATTTAAATAAATCTTATTGTATTTGATAGCCCAATTCTTGAGGAAGGTTGTAGGTTATCTAACATCACGCTACGACGAGGCGAGCGACATGGCGGCGACGCTATGGGCCGAAATTTCACGCGGACGAAGTCGCGGGCAGAAGCTAGTGTAGTTGATTTGAGTACATAAAATAATAAAATAAAATTTAATAAAATTTGATCAACCTAAACGCAATATCGACAGACATCATAAAAACAACAAAGTAATTTCAGGTGCGAACTATATTAAACGATTAATAATATTACCTACGTGACGCGAACATGGTAAAGATAAAAGAATTGATAAGCTGGCGTTTAGGCAAATAAATAAACAGAAGCTTTCTCAGTGCGCCTGATGAAAGGACTTCCTCGCAATTTATCTTTCGAGTAATGTATAAATGAAAGGCTTTGGTTCCTGATCAACAGCAATATCTTACTTCAGTGCTTTTAGGTAGCAGTCCATTTTATTGTAAGTACCGACTTGTAAAAAGTATCTTACTCCTCTTGGTTCCAAGTATACTCATCAATGTATAGCTTGATTATACAATTTTACTAGAGTGCAGCATTATTTTCAGCAACTTAAAGGCGACAGTATTCTCACGAAGTACTTTCCAGCAACATTTTAACGTATCTAAAGCTTATTTCATACCTACATAGAACATCAAAAAATAAAAATTGCATTTCCATGCAAATTCCTACCTAACAAAATCCTTTGGGGCAAAACTATCGAAATAATCAGAAAATCGAACGTAGTCGCTTCATCAGCATGCTCTGTGGGACCCCACGGAATGCCATTTAATAAATTGCCTTTCCTGCAACACTGCAAGGCAATGAAGCCACAGGGAATTCGCCTTAATCCTGTAATAAATTGCTCTTTGCAAAAATGCAAATGAGACTTAAATAAAATGTCCAAAAAAAAATCTTATTTCGAACAAATAACAGCATTTTGTTAGACAATGCAATTCCTTACGGCTATTAAAATTCCTAAGTCAGTATTTATTCTTCTCGCTGAGTCGAGAGGTTGCTATGCAAATGTTCAGCCATTGCTGGGGCAGCACAATCTGAACGCATAGTTTATGATAGCGCAGCGAATTTTTACTTACGTGAACTAGTTTCTTCTCAGTGAGATCATTATAATGTCTTAATTTAGCTTCATCAAATTCTTCTCGGCAATTTTTCATCATAATTTCTGCCGTTTCTAAGAGAATGTATATAAGAAACTGATGTTTAACCATTAGGTAAACTATATTAACGGACACTTGAGCAAAACATGTGATAGTGAACCATCAGCAACATTACATTGACCAGTGAATTAAAGACACAGATAACACTCAGTTACTGATGATTATTACTTTAATTTAAAGCTCATCCGAGCTTTCAAATTATTTGTATAAGTAATAACTGCAATATAATTTGGTAACAAAACCGTAAGATATGCCGATTAACGCTGCTCCGCAAATTGGTATAAAACCAATCAGAAGGCCTACTTTCTTTGCTTTTAGTCCAATAACCTAAATTCAGTTAAATTTTTGTAAGTGCACGTCGAAATGGAATCGATGTTTTCAATATTGTCACTTCCGTTATAGCCACCGCCGTTACTTATAAAAGGAACAATAAAATATTGTTATCTTTTATTGCAGATGGCAATTAGCGTTATAAATGGCTGCGGATTATTTTACTGATACCACGTGACAATGTACAACAATAATTGATACGATCTTATCTGACGAGGAAGTACATTTTTATGGTGCTAATACATAGGTTTACAAGCTATAGATCTTTCTCCCAAAACATTTATTAAGAGAACCGTTATCCGAACTGCCATAAAGCGTTCCCTCGGATATTTGGGACTTTTTATGTGTCTGGACTTGGACAAAGAGCCGTTAACTGTTTCGAAGGCAGTAAAGCAGTTTTCTTTATTTCCGAGAGCAATATGGGATCCTTCGTCGCGCACGTGTTGAATCAGGTCAGCGAGATTCGTTCCTGAGGCACCGCGCCGGACAGCTAATAAGATTGTTTGTTGGCCAACTCCTTGATTCAACCCCTTGAACACAGAAAAATATAGTAAAACGTTGAACTAATACTGAACCTACTTCTTGGTGCGGAAGAAAGTTAGCTGTTTTCTATGTATTTCTCATCCATCGGAAAATAACAAATTGAACGCGAAATTAACTGTCAATCAGTTGCTTCGCTACGTCTCTGGAGACTTGTCCAATAACTTACGAACAATTATATAATTCAAGATAATATTATTTTCCGCCATTCTGCCTCACCAGTCACGAAACTAATTACTTTGCGGAAATTCATTAACCCACAATAATTAGAGATTTTAAGTACAAGGTTCCATTATTCACTCTTGGACTACCATGACACAAGAAGAAACGATTCTAGGAATGTTATATAGGTACTCGTATGCAAGACTCTTTGCTTCAGCCGTATTTTTATTTAGTAACAGTAAAATAGCAAGTCTATTGGAAGCAACTTAGCTACATTATTTAAATAAAGATACTGGGAAGTAGGCTGACCTTTATTTTAAATCCTTCGAGTATTCGCCGAGTAATAATCTGGTAAAATAACCTTCACAAGAACGATATAAAGATAAGACCGAAACATTCGTATGGTTTCAAATAATACCTTTATTTTGTTGACGACCTGATAAGCGTGGGGGGTTTGAATAACTGGCTTTCTTTTCTACACTACATGTTGGGTATGATCCTGACCTCGAACAAATATTTGCCCCCATGGCCTATTATACATTTTTAGTTTCGAAACACAAATTCCTTTATCCTAAAATCGTTTTGGGCTTTCTACTTTTTTACTTGTCGGTATGCGGTTTTTTTCCTCGACTAGCTCAATGATAGGTTATTGTGTGAGTTCATTTCTTACAATAAATAAAAGACAAAAAAATGTGTATAAAACCGTCGCTGTTACAACCATACACCAATCTTACACGAATATTGATTTTATTCGAAGGATAGACTGCTTACCTAACTTACCTTGACTGGTATAATGCATGCTACGTCAATACGAACTCAAAATCGTGCAGATGCCTTTTTTTTTTTTTTTTTTTTTTTTTTTTTCTGGGTGGGAAATCATCAAATGACTCCTCCCGCTCTGGGCGGAGCAGAAGGGAGTGTCAGACTTTTACTGACTAAAACCCACCCGTGTTCCTTCAGTTGCCTGTGCCAGGGGCCACGGTATCTCTTTCGAACAACCCGCAGCCCCGGCGGCATCGGCCCTAGCGGACCCCGTCAGTTCGTGCTGACAGCTCTTTGAGGCGCGCGTGGAACACTACGCGCCGTCGACCCGGGCCTGGTCCTTACCGGGCGGCGAGCTGCCCATAGCTCGCCGCCCGCAAGCCCGCGCCTACGGTGGCCGGGAGTCGGCTGTTGACTCCCGTCCAGGGCGTCTCCTGCGGCGGCTAGGAGCGCGAGGGTGCAGCGATTGCCTCTCCCTCGCACGCTCCGCCTCCTCCTTCGCGAGCATAACTGCTTCGCAGAAGGAGGTGACGGCCTCCCATTCACTCTCGCTCCGGACCATGGCCTGTATGAGGGCCGGACGCGAGAGGTCGCCGCCGCCGATCGCCGCCAAGAGGACACGGCGGGGTCCCGCCCAAGCCGGGCAGACCTCCACCGTATGCTCCACCGTGTATCGTGCAGATGCCTGATTGTGCCTAGTGTGAAATTCTTGAATTTAAAATAAAATAGCAGTTGTTCACAGTTTTCATTACTCGTTTTTGGATAGCTCTTAAATCTTAAGACTCGTTTCGTTTTAATGCCTCTTAACAGCATTTGCTCGAAATTAGTTCTACGCGAGTTGCAGCTGCTTCCCCTTTCCAACTTATTTCCTTCATCTGCACATAAATGTTTAAGTTATTGCGCTAGATATCCAAAACTCAGCCAACATTGCCTATATTGAATTTAGGCACTTCCAGATTACCCGCACGTGTCCCGGGTCGGCAGAAAAACATTATCTTGTTCATTTTCCGAGTATGCCTAAATTCTTGATACCTTGATTAGGTATCACGAATTACCAGGTACCACCATTTTCTTTCAACATTTTATGGTATCATTAATCTCAAGCTTTACTTAGGTCATCATCACATCGAGCTTTATAACGCAGTTATTTTCTTTGAAAACGTAATTTGGGTTACATCATTCCAAAATTACAACCTCGAGCTTTTAATTTTTATTACGATTACAAGTGTATACTTCCGTTTCTTTTGGATAAGTATATTTATTTCTGCTTTGCTGTGAGGCTATATATTCGGGTATTATTCGTAGTCGGGAATGGACTGGAAGCTTTCCACACTTTAACTAATGGGATTGTGTTGTCAGTCTAGGAATTTCAGCTATAAGTAGGTAAATAGAGTTCGAAAATATTTATAAAGTTTGTTATGAAGGCCCAGTTTTCAGGGACACATAATAAATGACGTAGTTCTCATATAACCCTTTAATAATTTTCAGCTTTTTCCTATTATTCCAAATTCGGCAACGAACATTCAAACACTTCTACTTAACTCGACAATGTAGGTAGGTAGATAACACAAACATAGCAACATAGTAGCTACTAAATTGAAGTCTCATTAAGAGTGGCTCGCGTGCCACTTTTTGCGTTATTCGGTGATTAGGTCATTTTGAGTTGGTAGCCAAACTAGCCGAGGTAGAAGGCCGCACTTTTCGGCGGAATGCGCGCTTCATGTATCACGAACACGTGATGGACGAAAGTTGCTTACACTTAATTAACACTTACTTGCAGAATCGGGACTAGACAATAGATTTGACCTCATGTTGAATAGTTACTATTGCTATAATTGTGTTTTCTCCCGTCATGATTTTGTCTTTAAGCTTTGACGTGATACTTAACTAAGTACGGTACGGAACCGGAAAATGTCTGGTTATCATAGCCATATTTTAAAAAGTCAAGGTTTTATTTATAAACGTGGTACCGTGAGTGATTCGCAAACGCTCCTATTTGACGGAATTGAAATTGACGAATCTTGCAATCAACAAATTGCTCAAAGTAACGAACAATTTTGAACATCAACTTTATCAGCACAGCATTCCCCATCGTGTAAATTAGTTCGGAACTCGTGAAATTCGACTTACATTCGACTGGTTTATGTGACTTTAATGAACGGTATTCGCGTAAATAAGTGTCATGAAACATGAGTTTTATTCATTAATTCGTTCTACTGGACAGTACTCATTATTTTGCCCCTAAAAGTCGTTGCCATCGCAGAAATGTCAACTAGGACGACACAAACACTAATTAATTTATGTCAGAACGCCATCGATCTGAACGCCAATTCCCGTATTCCTTTTTCTTTTTTTTTTAATTTAGGGACTTTTATATAAAATACATGACAGTCCCATCGTACCTTATCACAACAATAACACAAAGAATCTATCTAAATACCTCTTAGACCAAACATCGACTTAATCAGTAGACTTAAAACGAAGACTTACAAATCTAAAAAGACTTTTAGCAGCGTCAGACAATGGCACAGACAAAATCTCATGAAACAATCCTATGTTATTTTTATTTAATTGTAGATCTTTTATTAATTTTTCCCTCTCAGTCTGAAAGCGGACACATTCCGTCAACAAATGCACAACGTCTTCTACTTTACCACATGTCTCACAGTTTGGAGAGATGCACTTTTTCATGAGGAATACAAAATTGTTGAGAGGCATGTGTCCAGATCTCAATCTGACCAATAATCGCCTACTTAACTTACCATTAATAAACCAAGGTACACTAGGAGGTTCAGAAGCGATCGTCTTAAACCAAATACCTTTAGTTTTAGATCTCATATTAAAATATTCCACCCAAAGTTGATTATATATTTATATTTTGGCAACATTTCTGAAAAATTTAATATCCAAATCACTTCCTTCAAAAATTCCTTTATTTGCTAGCTTATCAACCTGCTCGTTTTCTTTCAAACCTATATGAGGGGAATCCATTGCAGCCTCAGATCCAAGCCATTTCCCGTAATTAAAAACGTTCAAAATCTAGTCGGAATCTCATCTCAGCGACCACCAATGTATAAAACTTGTCAAAAATGTAGGGAAATTAGAGGTATTTTTGACAAATTGAGACTGCGATCAGACTGTGAACGTTCTTAAAATTACGAGAATTGCCCCCCTGATCATGATAGTGTCTTCGTACTTTTTAAGTACGTACGATACATTGGATAGCTACAACTGGCATGTAGTGGGTCCGTAGGTACTCGACTTCTTTCAGTACTACAACTAGAATCTGCTTACTTACTAGTCCCACCTATTGACTATTCCGCCCAATATTGGCCGTTAGGTCAAGTTGGTCTACCAATTTATTTTGCGATGTTGACCCTTCTCGTAATACCCCCCCGACACAGCCCGGCTATAAAAGTTGACCCAAAATAACGACTATTTTATGCCGAGTCACTTTCATCTATTTAGGATGATGTAGACGTAATTTATTAAAATAAATAAATGACCACTAAACAGTACTTAAAATAGGCTTAGATAGAGAGTGATATATTATGGAATAATCAAATGACAAAAAAAAAAAAAAAGTATAAAATTGGCGTTTAACTAAAATCCGAAATTTTTATTTTGGTCGTAATAATGCCATATGAAACACGTAAACAACGCTTTTGTATTCAAAATGCGAGGTTTCATACAGAGCACAGCAGCTGTGTTCCTATAGTACCTACACGACTAGTACCGCGATGGGCGCGGGCGCAGCTCTGTGGCAGCGGCGCGCGCGCAGACTCCGCGGCGAATTTCGCCGCTCTCGCCCACTGATCTACATTTCACCTCCAATATGGGTCAATAACTGCCCACGCTCAGCCCCTCCGAGCGCGGCCATTCACCTCGGCACTCCAAATCATTGTTCGCCAAATGTATAGCGTTGTTGGAGGTCGTCGACCCCGCGTTGGTGAGGCTGCTGTCAGCCGTCAGCAGAGAGTCTTCTTCGAACGACACTCGACACGCCGACATCAGCGCAAACGCAAACATCCTCTGTCCATCCGCTATAAATTATACATATCAAGCCTCATCGTGTATCTACTAGCATAAACAATGTGGTAGCCATTCCGCACGCTGTCATTATGATATTTTCAGTTTATTTTTAAAGTGTTCGTTGCAGTTTATAGTATTTAGGACGTAAACAAAATAATTAGAAAGTTTGATAAGTTTTAAAAAGCATTCACTTTGCGGAGCTTTGTTGTGCGCTTCGTTTGCGTACGGTCTATTGAGCGAAATACGTTCCGATTTTGAAGTGCTGACAATACTTATGTTATGTACTATTCGATAGCCATTATATAGTCAGGATTTCCATACATAATATACTGAAAGTATAATTCCTTAATTAATAAGTATAGTAAAAACTAAACAACTTGCTGAGTCGATCGCTTCAAGAGCTTTAAAAGCTTTTACCTCTGAGAGTGATATTTAAGTTGTATTAACAGTCTACCATTTGTTACTCTGCTATCCAAAACGGCCAACTTAATTTGTTTTATCAATCTATTAGCACTTGGCCGAGTGTCCACTCTACTATAAACTGTTGTAAGATGCCACCGAATTATACACCGTCATTATGACTGATACAGTGATAACTACATACTGATAAGCACGAAAATAAAATACGGGCGTGCAAAATTACCTAGGTAAAAACGTAATGGCACTTAGGTAATATAAAGCTATAATTGATAAAATATTAAAATCTCTATATCTATAATAAATTTTACTTCAATAATATTTTATTGCAAAAAATTAACTCCCAATCTCGCCACAGTCATCGCAGCAAAACTGCGTGTAAAGATGTACAACTCGTACTAGATGAGAACAGCTACTCACAAGGCATAGTTCTGTAGCTATCCAAATATTGTTGTGAAGGAAAGTGGCGCGCTGAACGGACGCACACAGCACACTGCCTCCGCAAGAAGTGTCACGTTGAACTCTTACATAAGGACTTGCCGTGCTTTCCAAAATATTATTGGATTTTTTTGCCTTTTTAGCGAACAATGCCTTTGTCACGCATCTACATGCGCGTTGCAAAAGAAAGTTGCTCGCTGCGCACATAATTAAGGCCATTTAGGCCTATCTAAATCTTAATGCTTACATAAAATAACCAATTTAACGAATGGACCTCACTTTAGAAACACTCCTATAAAAAAAGATACGAAAAGTCTTAATTGTCGTTGCCATGTAACTGTTTTTTTTTACATTCTGAGGAATACTTATTATAGAAAGTTTTTTGTTAATACAAGAGCTAGCTTAATACACCTTGAAACATGAAAAAAGATTCAAGGTATAAAAAATATTTCTTCAGAAGGTAAAAAAAATGAGTCGCTCATGTTGTAATGTAGGCTTTTTAGGAATAGTTGCGCGCGAAATGTTAGTGGTAACGAGGCACAGTGCGCCCGGGGCGCTGATGGCGCTCGGCGGCCCGCGGACAGGTTGTGTGGCCCAAGGAGAAACATCGCTTGCTCTACATTCGTCGAGTTTGGAGCCGATGACTCCTCGTGACCGTGTCCTCCTTAGCGAGTGCTGCTTTATCTCACCGAATTTCTCTCTTCTGTTCCGCATCATCACGAACAAAAAGTCAAGACCCGTTCGGTGCAAACGCGGCCTAGTTGTGACGACCACTTGGCCACATAGCGCCGCCCGCTCTACAACAAACGCGGCCTAGTTGTGACGACCACTTGGCCACATAGCGCCGCCCGCTCTACAACAAACGCGGCCTAGTTGTGACGACCACTTGGCCACATAGCGCCGCCCGCTCTACAACAAACCCAAAAGCGACTACTTTCGCCCCGGCCCAAGTGCTAATTATACTTGACGGGACACTTAAAATGGAGTAGTAGGTATCAGATTGGTGAAGACAACAGCAACTTAGACAAGCTATTCACTGTACACTGCGGGGCACGTTGACTGATGACACTTACCGTCTTTCAGAACTGTAGGTTTTTATTTATTAGCCTATCCATTGATGGCGCTTTTGTATCTAAACTTTTATATTGGATGGATTTATTTAATAACGGCAAAATCTCACTCTAAAAACCAAAAAATCAAGGTTTTTTTTGTCTAAACTATCTTCTAACCAACTTTTTTCACCCTTTGCCTTAAATTAGAACAAAAACCTTTAAATTTCAGCAAATTACAATCAACGATGATTCATTTTCATTCAAACACAAAGCCTATTGAAACTCAGTATATCATAACAATAAACAGATATTGCGACTAATCTAAATAACTAAATCCAGCTAGAGCACCGTTCGATAAAGCCAAAGTCACGTGCAAAGGTTCTGTATATCTGTTCATACGTGTCAACAATAACTGCGCAAGAGCAAATGTACACGTTGAAAAAAGTCACGTATTTTCAGCGTCAGCGCAGTTCTTTGTTGTGTCCGAGACTGGCAGTTGAGAGACAGGCACAGTTGCAATATCTTAACTAGATCTTGACAGTTGTATTGTCTGTCACATGCCTATAACTTTTGTTCTGTTATAATTATAACTATAAAACTTGAATGTAGAAAATAAATGCCAATCTTTAACTCATAAAGCTGACTTGTTTAAATTTTAATGTTAACAATAATTTTGTTATCAATTCGTTTAAATCTTTTTATCAGGATTATGTCATAAAGGACTTGATCATTCTTTGGTAGAAGTACCCCACGCAAAGCATTGACACGTTAGCACGTACACTAGGCAGTTCACGTGCTAACCTAACCTAACTACGAGCAGGTAATCGTTAAGAATTTTGACACCGATTGCAAAAATGCTGTTTCTACGCACTCATTTCATTTTGTGCCAACAATACAACCATGCGGAAGTAGAATTAAAAAAAAAAATACAGTAGCGGTAAACTGTTGTATTTTACAATATTATGCACACCGAACATTTTGCTTCTCTACGCCATGTGACTACAATATTGTAGCACCGCTGTTCACATTACTATGGTATACACAATCATTATGATTTTTCTAGCACAGAAAGATATCCTTTCCACTAAATTAGATGAATAAAACATTAAACAGGACTAAAAAATCTTTGTACATGCTACGAAATGTTCGTAGGCCGTAGTCTCGTAGCCGTAGCCAAACTGTAACCGCTAATTTTAGAAACATTTAACTTCGCAATCAGCTTATGTTAATTTTTACATACGAAATGTGTCCAAAATGTTGTTCCCCGATATTTACCTGGTACAAACTCGAAAGTTATGTCCCGATGACATAACATTCGTAGCTCGGTGGCAGAACGACGAACTTAACTTCGCAATTCTATCTTGAATATTCATTTAGTCAGCATACGAATAGTTGTTTTAAAATGTTATTCCCCTACATGTTAGGTACTGAATAAATACATATGTAATAATGTCGTAGTACGGAAAAGAGGTAAGTAGATAGTGTAGTTGTAATCTCGGCGATGCTACGGTTCCGCATTTTCATTCATGACATTCACATAATTTCTATCGCAAAAAAACTTTTTCTTGAGAACACTTCAAAAATGTAAATAGTAATTTGAAGATCTGTTCGAATGAAGTTCGTAATTGGTATCAGCAAATAATCTATTGTTTTCTATTTAATAAGTGCTATAGGTATGTCTTAAGACATAGTGCGATGTATACCGTCTCCCAAGAAAAGAAAGATCGTAATAAATGATCCGAAGCACTTAAAAACATACGAATCTTTGTCAAAAAATATAAAAACTTATAAATTACAAAACAAGCTTCGAGTGAATGATCGTCGCTGTGTGAGCACTTGTCAAAATTCCTCTAAGCTCGCTCGAGATTTCATGACGTCTATAACTTTTACTTTTTGAAATACTTTCTTGATTATCAAATGATGATGATGTTATTATAGTTAGTTAGGGTGTGCAATAGGTGCGCAGGCGCCTCCAGTGCACGGCTAAATGTCGCGCGCGCGGCCTCAGCACTCACAAACGGCCTTTGCAGTTCGGTGCGGTCAACGACCCGCCGGGGTCGTTGACTGGGCCCGCATTTAGTTTTCACTTTCGTTCACTAAGGATAACTGTACCATATACGTCACGTACATGCCCACAATTCCGTTGACGGACATTTCGGTTCCTTACACCTGCGGGGAATACGCAATTCCGCTGTCACACATTTTGTGCAGTATGCTCGCATCTCGCCAAAAGACCGAGACCCCCCCCCCCCCCCCCCCCTCCCAGATGTGCAATCGTGAAACTCGGGTCTTTAAACTTTAAAGGATTCGATAACCTATAGCAATTAACTTTTAGTCGGACATCCTACACCAATGAACCTCGGTGGTTATCTTCGAATCTTTTCGGAATGCAATAATTGTGATCAAGAATTGTGTATTTTTAACTCGCACCCAATTTGACCAACTATTAAAAAAATAATCGGCAGTAGTTTTACATTGACCTAGGTTTTTATAACTGTGACTCGTGACTGGTCAGCATTCGCCCGGTTACAATCAAACGCAATAAAGCCTTAAAATAGTATCAAGTACATATCCGATCAAGTTATTAAAAAAATGTTAAACGATCGCATACCGTAGCAAACGTTCAAGCTATGTCCGTCACCTGCCTAGACACTGGGCAGAAGGTTGTTGCACTAATGATTGCCGGTGTCGTAACTCGGGCGTTGGACCAGTGTCCTTTTGATGCATTTTGGGTACAATTAGGTAATTTTGGCGGATAGTGGGGAGTGGCGGTGGCGAGGGGGAGGTGCGGTGCGTGGGGTTGTGGGTTCGGCGGTGGTTGCGCAAGCGGCGGTCGTCGACTCGGTTATGTCAGCGGTTTACGTAAGCGTCACCTCGCAACGCTCTCGGGGCAGGCGCCAATTGTAGCCCCGCGATCGTTTCGCACTTCTCGCGGACTATTTGCGGACGGCTACAGTTCGTTAGCGCTCTGCACTCGCACCTCTTGACCGACTCTCCGCATTGTTCCTCTGCACCCTCCGCGACGTGCTAACTTCATTAGTGCCGCCGGTGGCTCGGCTCTGCGCTTCAGCCGTGCTCATCATACTAAACATTATCATTAAGAAATTGAACATCGTTCAATTACAATGGGTGATTCAAGTAGGTTTATTTATTATATGGTAGGTTATTTATTTGAAAGGTGGCTAGCTTGGTCGGTACATTGTGTAATACTAAACAACCTCCAATTAAGTTCAACCTTTCATGAATCGATTAACGCTAACATCAAATCGTCCATTGTAACCGTTGTTAAGAACAGGTGTGCCCTAAAGGAGTAATTATGCGATATGGTTGCGGTTGAAGTAGAGAAGGGGCTGGAGCGGTTGCGTCAGCGCAGCGTGCGGAGAGCGGTCGGGCTCAACGCACAAGGTTGCCGAGGTTCAATGCTCTAGAAATACGACACCCGACCCCGAGCAACCGCATGCTGCGGACCAAACCTGCGTGCGCGCCGTCCGCTCCGCGCGTATACTGCGCCGCACCAACATGCAACTCACTAATTAATCAATAAAAATTTAAGAAATAAAATGAAATTTACTGTTACGATAATTAACCGATAACTCTGTCATGATGCCAGTTAAGCTGCCTTTAAATCCTTTTAAATTTATTTAACGCAGATTAAGTCTTCCTTAGGCTTAGTCATCTCAGTTTTCTGCTTTTTTATTTTCCTGGAGAGGAGGGCCTGTCCATCTAGCACGGTGATTTCGACCAATAGTTAAACTAGTTTTCTAAACGATGACAGTTTTGTTTTAATGGTACACGCACAGCTTCGTGGGGTAACCTTCAAAAGAGAGAACGTGGCGTCGTAAGCACGTCCAATGTGCCAACTCTTTTTAATGTAGTTGTTTCGTAATTTTTTTATAAATAATTTTGCCTTCGACCTTTGTAAGCCGCCCAATTTAGCCCGATTGGTATTCCTGCGGCGGGCGGCGTCGTGTGCTTTTCGTAACTTGTGGTTCAGCAACGCGCGGGCGCAACGTGATCGTCATTACATTAGCACCAACCACACACATCGAGTACAAACTGCTCCTAAAATACTCATTCATTATACAAATGTATTATAAATATTCGCATTACCAACTGCAAAATAGGTACTCGTAATTAGCGTAGCTCTGGAAGTTACATTAAAATGCGAGACCTACCCACCCATAATCTATGGAATTGCTTATTGATTGTGTATAGATCTAGTATTTCGATCCAGCGCTGAAATCCAGTGACTGGATCGATACTGGATTCATTGAAAATCACTTTTCAATCCAGTCCAGCATTCTGTATTCAGCGCTAGATTGAAACAGAGCAGCCTCTATTTTTTCAACCCAGTGCTACTGGGTTGAATAATCAATTAAATGCAGCCTTTAGTGGCTAGATATATTCAAATCCATTTCTGGATAGGAACTAGATGCTGAACTGTGTTGAACTGTCTATATTGGTCATATTAATTCATTCGAACGTTTGAATTCAGTGTATCCAAATACTGGACGCTTGACTGATTTGAAAAGTGCTTACATTGTTCCAATTTTGATCCAGTGTCACTGGATTAAAGCGCTATGTAGAAATACTGAATCAATGTAAATCAGCTTTTATCTAATGTCGCAATTTACCTGTTCCACTTTTGGGACTCAAACAATTCGACAAAATTGTTATAACATCTGAAGCAGAAAGCCTCTATAACACATATTTCACGAATATTCATAATTATATGTGCATCATTCAAATGTCACGCGTGTTGCTAATCTCTGAACAAAGCGCCTACTCAACTAAAGATAAAGAAAGCTACTTAAGCACCGACATTATGCCGCAAAGAAAGTAATAAGTAAGCCGCTACGTTTACATCTAGTCTGCACTTAATTGTTAATCAGTCATTACGCGACACCCAAAAATGTAGGCGAGTGCGCCCAGGTGGTTCTCGTCTCATTGTTTCCTTTTTCAAGTGAACCGTTAAACGTTGACAATTTCTCCGCTCACTTCTTCATTCTGATTACAAGAAGGTGTAGAAAGCGTCGCAACGCTTATACAACCTTATAACAGCGCACGTGAGCGACAACACCAGGGTACGATTTTCCAAGTCTCTACTGATTCGCGATTGCCACTTTGGCCTGAGTTCACCGACCTCGTTGGCCCGTTCTACGAAGATGCTCACAATTTTACACACCGGCGCCAACGTTTCACGACAATAAACACGGTGATGCGAACTTCTGTGTTAATAGGAGCCGAGTAACCGTAAACGGTCAACTGAAAGATTCTTCGTACCGACAATGTTGTGGCAGGAAGGGTGCGTAAGCGCCGGTGCCGCGGTACCGGAACGGCTGTCCGCAGCCTTTCACGCACTTAATTTGGCAGGACCCCCTTCTCGCCGCGCCTGCCGCGCACCTCCTCTGAGAGAAAGTAGCTAGCCTACGCAATGCTAGGGTCAATGACCGTACTCGAAAATGCTTACTTCTGACAAAAGTGACACATTAACAGTGAGCATTTCATATTCAGTATGTGTGGTCAGTTTCTTGCACGGATGTTGAATGGTCGATGCGATTAGGTCACACTGGCAAAGTGGCCTATATTGTGCAGCGCACATCGTGGGCGGCCACGTAGGCCACGCCGCGCCACTCCGTACCCGGCACTTTACTCATCGTTCAATTAATTCCAAGTAACAGCTACCGTATTCAAAATCTTGATAGGTGCTATTAAGTAAAAACCTTTGGTACATAATAAAAAGTCTCCCGAAATAATGGGCTATATAAAGGAAAAGTTAACTGTGAAGATACGTATCTTTTACAACTAAATAAAAGTGGGTACATTGAGTTACAAAGATGTGTCTTGCTTGGTAGAAACTCGTCAGGTGCCCTCGTTGTAAGTACATATCCGATCAGATAACGAAGGGCACGGCCTAAATCTGAGCGTGATCAGGGTCATCAGAAAAAATAACCGTATTAAAAATATAACAGAATAGTGTTCCACTGCTCTACTAAGCACATGACAACGCGTACGCGCCCCGAGGCTGCGGCGATTCGGTAACATAACTGAATTGAAACATAATATTTTACTATTATTGCTGTTATACATGCAGAGAATAACGCTAATTAAGTTATAATGGCTTTCTAAAACGATTCATCTTGTGCTCCAAATGAAATAAAAGGCTGTAGGTCAGGTATTGTGACGGACGTTTTTGTAGTCCAACTATAAATCTTCTTAAAATTTTAATGAAGATGCTTACGCTCTCCGGACACATTTCCTCCATCGATTTCCGGTTTTCCTCTTCAGTATAACTCAATTAGGTAAAGTGTGAGACTGTTATTTATAGACTGGAATTTATGGCTTGACGCTTGATGTTTTAAGGGTTGAGGTTTTTAGCTGAAAACTTATAGTCGTATTCGTTTATGCAAATACAGCAGGTTAGGTCTTGAATATTTTGGGGGTGCAAATTCGTCAACAATTTATGACAAAAAAAATATTAGTTCAGAACAAAAAAAAAACATCTTAAATATGTAGTACTATAGCTAAAATGACATCAGACCTCAGTATAAGTATAAAACAATTATGGAGTGCATCTAAATAAATTAGCATTATTATAATGAACAGGTCACGTGTGACCACTCCGGACAGGCCGCACTGCATCAGATAACACAGCTCGATCAGCCCCGGTACGTACATCTGCGCAGTTGTCCATCAGTCCGTGTGCAATCAACTGTTAATTTATTGTATTAGCTTGCATGAGGAATGAGATATCCGTCTTTACGTGGAGAGTGGTCTCACAAGAACAAGCGCGCACGTGCCATGGAAAAACACAGAAAACAAGGACACACTGCAACGGTTCATTCAACCGGACGTTATTATTCAACGAGCGCACTGTGATGAAACTACGCAAATCTTCATTATTACTGACAAAGAAGAGCGTTTCGAAATATTGGAGCACGTACAATGTCGTAGGGCACGTAGAGGACCCTATGGCACGCCCGAAATACAACACGACGACAGACGCAACGAACCTATACAAGCTTTTAACTGAATACGTAACATGATTTATTGTCATAAGCTGCTTTCATGCTGCTGTAACATATTTTCAGTAAACTACGACCAAGTACAAGTTATTCGCGTGCTATGTCATTAAATTACTAATGTACGACCATTTAGCGAATATTTTGTTAACTGTAAAACACGAAATTTCAAGGCTGTAATGACTACGTGCAGAAGTTAATAAGTTTACGTAATTATGAAAAATACTGCATGCAAGTTCTGCGTTTACCGTTTTTCCATGAAACGATATCTACCAAAATTAATTTAACTTTCGCATCTGCATAGCCAAAGCTGACTTAGAAGCCAAAGCTAAAAGCTCTCTGAACTTGCCAACTACGTAAAGCAATCCTGAAAAATCTCTAATGCGGACTAAAGGAATAGAAACAGGTAACTTAGCATTTACTTACAACATTTCGATTTACGATTTATCTTTATTTGAATACATTGGAAAATGCATCATCATTTTAAAAAAGGTAAGCTACGTGACAAAAATATCAAATAAAACCTTGCGCTGAAAGAAAATCGAATGCAGCTAATTCAATGGGCGGCTCATATATAACTTTTAATAGTTAATATACCCGTTTAACTGCCTCTCGTTGTGCCATCTGTAACAGTAGATGAATATTAAATGGCTCCTTTCAATAAAATGACTTCATCAACTTAGTATTATAGCTACTATAAACGTGTTCCTCGCGCAAAGATTTCACAATTTCGCTAATAAATTAAGCTTAATATGCCAAAATGTCGTGTAGCGACAAGAAACTAAACTTATAAAGGAAAAATGAAATTAAAGAAAGGGAGGTAGAAAACAATTAAAGGTATATTTATAACTTTAAGATGGAGATGGACAGAGAGGTGTGTAGTTTGTGGAGGTGGGGTGTGTGGATGACGATGCGTGATAGGTGGGCTGAGGAGGCTGAGGTGGAGATCCAGATGGAGGGAGGTAGACGCGAGGCAGGTGCCGGCGACTTTTACTGAATCTGTTAACTTTTAAACTTTTTTAATAGGAATTGTTTCATATTACGTGTTGGATATTACGTAGGTATTTAGGTAATTTTCACACATTTTTCATAATTTTATGATTTAAATACTGTTTTGCGAGAAGTTTTTTTTCTTTAGTCTGGTTAGACCTATCATGCGTCGATTACTTGGACATTGAATATGATATGGTTTTCCTGGTAGGAAAAATAAACCCAATGCGTGAATCCTAAGTATCGATCCATACGCTACACCATATAGCCACTGATGTAGAGATCGACGTAGCGTTCGAGATTGGGGCTTTCAGCTGATTTTCGGCGGTAATTAACTACCTACCGTAGTATCTAATTTAAATTCATCAACTCGCTTCCGATACAATATAAATAAAAGCTTTTTGCAATGAAAAACAAATTAACAACCCTTTTTATTGCAAAAACATGAGGGATTTTCGGGAAAAGGTTTTAAATAGTTTTCAATTTAATTTAATGTGTGTTGAGAATATCTACGTGAATGTGTTAGAGATTAACCTAAATATCGGAATATTTAGTTTTCTGTAAAGTCACAAGTAGCAATAGAGAGGTGTACCCACCTCAACCGCCTACGTCATGCTAGAGACACGTTTAGAAATCCTAACATGGAAACCTAATTCATGGAGACGGGATTCGAACCCGTTAGCTTCCTCGGACCAGTCTCCTTATTGGACCTGTCGCCTTAAGGCTCCTGCAGACAGGCGCGACGCGACGGTGCGACGCGATTCTGGTAGAACAATTTCCATGAAGTTTTCATAGAAATTGGTCTACTATAGTCGCGTCGCGCCTGTCTGTGGGTGCCTTTATTGGTCCAGTGCAGTTTCTGGTTTCGTACCGACATCCCGACGACATAACTCGTCAGAACGTGTAATATAAGCTACTGTTTTAAAAATAGATTTTATATTATGATTATAACTGAATGGATATGAGAATACGAAATTGGAAAATGTGTCCTTAACTAACGTACTGATTTTAGGAAAATTATATGTGTTTCTTTACTAGTGTCATTTTTAGGGTTCCTTATCCAAAGGGTGCCAACGGGACCTTATTACTAAACCTCCGTCCGTCCGTCCGTCTATCTGTCAGCGGGCTGGTCTCATGAACCATAATAGGTTAGGTAGACAGTTGAACTTTTCAGTATGAATTGCCGCTATAAGAGCAACTATTAAAACTAAATATAA
This sequence comes from Apamea epomidion, assembly GCA_947507525.1. Classification (NCBI taxonomy): domain Eukaryota; kingdom Metazoa; phylum Arthropoda; class Insecta; order Lepidoptera; family Noctuidae; genus Apamea; species Apamea epomidion. Next base: position 8,542,818 of record OX382234.1, read on the forward strand.
TTTTAAAAACAGGTTTTTAAATGTAGACTCGAAATTTTAAAAAACGTGGCGTTGTTTGCCTCGTGGTTCACCTTTCATGCTTTTCATCCGTTTTTTTCACTAAGTTTTTTATAGTCCTTCGACTTATGACTACCTATATTTGTAGGAATCATGCAGTCGTGTGACACATCTCGATATTTCAGATCTTCTGCGAAGTAGTTACCTACGTTTTGTCTTTAAGTCGAATTTCAAACATATTACGACTTCATTTTCCGCTCGTTTACTCATGCGGACATAAATTAATCTTTATGCTACAAAAACCATGATGTTGTTACCGACGGCGTTTATTTTGGCTTACTAACACAATAAAGGTATGCACGCGATGTTTCCACGCGATAATAAATGAATACCAACTGGGTCCAAACTATGAATCATTTTGGCATTTACAAATATACTTAGGTATCTACCTATTTTTAAGTTTTGAGTGCATCGAGTACTAAGAAACACGTGTCACGGTAAAGTTCCGACGAGTAAGCTCCAAACAGGTTCTTTCGATATTTCCAAAACGGCTTTCAATTATTTTTATTGACAGCAACATGAAAAAGATTCGATTTAACTAAAATTATTAAAAAAAACCTATTTATAATTTTAGCCGGTTGTGTTCAACTTTTTGTCGTAGAAGTGCTGTTTTCGAACTTTTTAGCTGAAATGTTCGAAATTCTAGTAAAAGCTTTCCATTTCCAAAATATGACAATTCTTACATGATTTTTATATCAAGTAGGTACCTTGATAAGCACTTAGGTATCACACAGCAGTTAATTGCTGTCTGATATCTAGGTACACAAAAACTTTTTGGAATTATTTTTAATTACCTAAACAAAAAATTTCAAATTATCGAATTTATGAAAATTGCCTATTCATCAAATCAAATCAAATCAAATCAAATCAATGTTTATTGTGGATCATAGGTATGTATAGTACAGTTCTTAAATATTTGTAAATTTTGATCAGCTATGTCCCGCCCGTAGGGCATACAATAATTACATTTAGACAAACTACGAATTCAATGAACATTATTACAAATTGTTATTGATGGAAATGTCAGATTTAAATTATTATTATATAAAGGTCCAAAAAAAAATAAAAATAAAGTCAAAACGGATTAGAATAGGTAGGATGTCAAATTATACACATAAAATTCAAAAAATAAAATTAATCACAACAAACTAAAATGAGAAATTGCAAAATCATAATATAAAATAAAATTAGATTATAGTTTATAATATTAAAGGTCATCGAACACATCACGACTGGGTGGGACTATATTTTAGTAAAGATTTGTCGGACAGAAATTCTTTTACAGAGTAATAGCTTTTGTTTACTAGCAGATCATGGAGAGTCCTTTTGAAATCCTTATTTTTCGTATTTATTCTGATAGGCCCCGGTATATTATTAAAGATGCGAGAAGCTGAACAAAAGATGCTCTCATGCATTAGATGAGTTTTACTGGCCGGCGTGCGTAGTATATTCTTACGCCGTATACGCGTGTAGTAGCTGAACATGTGGATATTGTTTTTAACAAATAATGCAGCCTCAAGTATATAGATGCATGGTAGTGTTAATAATTTATGGTTTTTAAAAAATGGCTTACAGGAGTCTGTTGCGCATAGGTTGAATATAGCCCTGATACAGCGCTTTTGAGCAATGAAAGCGCGCTCTCTTTCTGTACTGTTGCCCCAAAATATTACACCGTATCGGAGAATAGAGCCAACGTAGCCGTGGTAAGCTGCTAGCAAAGTACTCAGGTTTGCTATTTTCCCTAATCTATATAATGCATATGAAAAATTCCCCAGCTTTTTGCAAACGTGCTCAATATGAAATTTCCAGTTAAGTTTGTGGTCAATATGTAAACCTAGAAATTTCGTTACCTCCGTTTCCTCAATGTCGCTATCTAGGTAATTAATTTCGTAAAGCACCTGTACGTCGGGTTCGTATTTTAAAATCCATTATTTTAGTTTTGTCAATATTAATCATTAAATTATTTATTCTAAGCCAGTCTATAATCAATAATATTGTTTGGTTAATGTCAGATTCTAAATTAGTTGGATTATCATTAGCAAATAAAACGGTGCTATCATCAGCAAACAGTGTAATGTCGTGAGTTGTTACCGAAGGCATGTCATTTATATAGATGAGAAAGAACAGGGGGCCGACAATAGTCCCCTGAGGAACACCGAATTCAACTATTCTAGATTCGGATACATAAAGTTCTTCTGTTTTAGTACTAAGGTTTACTCTCCTTACTTCTGTGAATTGTTGTCTGTTGCTAAGGTATGATTCTATGAGGTTGTACACATTTCCTCTTACACCATATGCATACAACTTTCTTAAGAGGATTTTGTGATCGACACGATCGAAAGCTTTCGACATATCCATGTATAATGCGACAGCTGGCAACCCTTTATCCACGTTATTCATTACCTTCTGTAAGAAGTTATATACTGCTACATTTATGGATTTGTTTTTTCTAAAACCATATTGATTGGGCGCTAAGATGTTTTTTGCCTCAAAAAAATTATAAAGACAGTTAAATATCACCTTTTCAAAGATTTTCCCAAAAATAGGTATTAATGCAATGGGTCTGTAATTGCTCATGTTAGTTTTATCTCCTTTTTTAAACACTGGCTTTATAACCGATATTTTTAGCTTTTCGGGGAAAGTGCCTTCTTCTATACATAAATTGATAATGAAGCTAAGTGGTTCTGATATAATGTGGGCTACATCTTTAACAATATTTGTCGTAATGTTATCATAACCGGCACTATTTTTATTTTTTAGAGCAATTATTATTTTATAAATGTCATCAGGGATAGTCGGTGTCATAAAGATTGAATTTGAATTATATGTCAATTTATTGGATGATTCTTTGGGAATACTAGTATTATTTTTGTTGATGGCAGTGCTTTATCCATTTCTCTATGAACTCGTGCCTAGCTTGACCTATGACGCGTAGCTACTTGAAACGTAACCACCAAACTCTGTGTTGCCATGCCACCCACCAGTCCGCGTACACGCAACATGATTAATATGTTACCTATGCACCGAGTTTATAAATAATACAGTTTAAAAACAATGAACGGTACGTTGGTCGTAGCGTGGAGAAATCTAAACATCACAACCCTAAATAAATTACTATTAGTATGCATACCGGAGCGACAAACGCAGCCAAAATCGAACGGCCTGTGATGGTGTAACCGCGTGAGTGAGGTAGTAATGGACCGGGTTCGTTCGCCGATAAAAGCGAAAGTGCTGCGTTCACTGGGACAACGACCGGCTCCTGCGGACAGCCCTGTCGGTTTCCTGCATCCAGGTCATCATCATCAAACATTGGCGACTGCGTCACCGACCTCTTGTTAGTCTACGCAGTCGCCGCGCGCATAGGAACAGTCGTCAACTGTCATTTGTTTTGCTAGTAGGTAGCTATGTTTTATTTTGATGACTACGATAAGGTCATGTTATAAGGACCCACAGACAGGTGCAACGCGACGGCGAGCGACGGTGCGACGCGATTTTGGTACAACAGTTTCTATGAAGTTTTCATAGAAATTGTTCTACTAGAGTCGCGCCTGTCTGCGGAGCCTATAGGCTTCTATGTTTCAGTTCAAGGTCCACATAGGATTTATATTTTATTTAAAGTTTGACTTAGAAGTAAGCAATTTTGTGGTGTACAGACGTATATTTCCCTCATGACTACAAAATCCGCATAGCAATTTCGAGATATCGCAATATTTGCTGTGCTCAAATGTACGGAAAAATAGTGCCTACAAAAAGCAATTCGTTTTTAAGAATTCATGACTTTTACGTGACTTATATAAATGTAGCTGTATAAGCAACTATATCTGTTATTTATTAATATCCGATGAAATTGGAAACATGCTTTATGTGAGTTCAATGAACTGTGTTGAAACATTATGTTAACAGAGCTTGATTGCTTTAGGTACCTAAAGTAATATACATATAGCTGATATAGCTACCCCTATATTTGATTTTCGACTAATTCTGTTCCTTCTCATTTTTCCATTCTTTTTAATGGTCAAATTGTTCAGCAGTCGCCAAGTAGAGTAATTGTTTCCATGGGAGTTGTAATAGAGACGACTACGTATATAAATTACTATAGCTTTTTCTCGCGGCTTCGCCCGCGTGGATGTCGGAAAAATATCCCACGGGAACATACTACCGGGTTTACTGGGATTTTTACCGGACCTTTCATATAACTCTATTGTTTTACGGAGCGCACGCCAGTAAAGCTCCCAGTCGGCATGATTTTTAGCGACATCGACATATTTCAGCCAATTTACACAAAACTTTAATGAATTATACACATAAACCTTCCTCATGAATCACTCCGTCCAATTGTGAAAACCTTTTTTGAGTTCATCGCGTTCAGACAGACAGACAGACGCAGCGGGGGGACTTTGTTTTATAATATGTAGTGATAGAGTGTAGGTAGGCACATACCTAGTCTTGCCATAAATATTGTCACGAAGAAAAAAATTTTTTTTTGTTGCAAATAATACTTATTACTTTTACAGTGTGTTAGTTTAATACATAAATATAAAACAATTTAAAATATAAAAAAACTTATTCGAAGTGGTCTCCATTGGCTGCAATACAGTCCTTTAAACGTTGAGGCCAGTTATCAATAGAAGCACGCACTCTTTCCATGGGGAAATTCTTCACTGCCAATCGTATGGATTGTTTTAGGGACTCCAAATTATCATGGCGTTTAGAGCAAGCCGTACTCTCTAAAACTGACCATATATCATAATCCAGCGGATTAAGATCGGGACTAGACGACAGCCAGTCTTCAGCTCTGATGAAGTCTGAAACGTTCACTTCCAACCAACAACCGTGGACCGAGCTATATGACCCGGCGCCGGGTCTTGTTGGAAGGACCATACTTGGTTATTGAACATGGTGTTGTTAAGGGGCTTAACTACCTTCTCAAGAATGGTATCTTGATACACTTGTGCCGATGTTTTGATACCTTTTTCACAAAAATATGGATCAGTCACTCCTTCATAGCTAACACCCCACCAAACCATCACTGAAGTCGGATAATGCCCACGTTGCATTGCACTCTGTCGACTAATTGGGAAGCTTCCTTAGAGCTTTGAGCTTATGCTCAAAGCTCTAAGGAAGCTTCCCAATTCCCAACAAACAAAATGACCGTATTTATATACGGTCATTTTGTTTGTTAAAATGTTGCTCAATTGTAAAGATTTTCTCATCCGTAAACAAAATTTTTCTGTGACCTCCCTTTGCGTACCGCTTCAGTAGTTGTTTCGATTTTACCACCCTATTCTATTTTAAATTATCAGTTATAAAATGACCAGTGCGTCTCTTATAGGCTGCAAATCCTAAGTCATCTTTTAAAATACGCGACATGGTTCTGGGTGCTATCTTCATCTCCCGAGATAAAATCTTTTGCTTTCCGACAGGATTTCTTCGAATTTTTTCCCTTACTGCTTTGACCACCTTTTTCGTACGAACACTACGTGGACGGCCAGATCTTTTTCTGTCACAAACAGAGGAGGTCTCATTGTACCTATTAATAGCCCGGTACACAAACATTTGACTAATACCAAGCGTATGGAGAGTTTTAAAAATTGCATTTGGCTCCATACCAACTTTGTGTAATGCAATCACAGCGATTCGGTTCTCTTTATCACCCCACTCCATTTTAATATCGCAAAATATTGTACAATGTATTGGCGCCAAAATTAGAAAACTGATTTTTTTTTCTTTCACATACCTGTTTTGATTTATTTTAATTTGTCTGATTTTTTTTATACCAACTATATTAAGTACATTGTAAACTTATATAAGGTTGTTTCTAAAGCCATTACCAATTCGATTATTCTTAATTTAACAACCTCACTGATGTTTGCATGCCTAACATAAGGTAGATTGTACAAGGCTCACTCAATTATTGTTATAGATCTTATTTTATGTACCTACAATCTATGCAAATAAAATTCTTACTTACTTACTCAATGAACAATCGTATAAAAATAACAGATTCCGAATTCAAATGTAATATCTTTCTTATTTTTAATTGTAACAGTATTTATGGCCAGACTGTGTATTTATGGTCGACTGTACCAGATTAATAGGTATACATTGTTCTGCTGTAAAATATCATACTGTCAAAACATCAGCCACTTGGCACTGCTGCAAGGCTCTTTCTAATAAATTTATCATACATGGCAAATACGCACTATGCAACTATTCAGCAGTTGATCAACACTGACAGTAGCTGCCGGGTCACCCAGTACGTTGTCCGTACAAGTAATATTACAGCCATTCTGCCCGTCCCTCGACGCGTGAATATTTCATTCCTCGTCATCTCATAACACGACGCTTCATTCCCATAAATATTCAAGTCGTGAGACGTCCATTAGCCCCCGTTAAATTAACATGGACTACGAGCTATGAATTTTGCAAAAAGCAAAGTTTGGCAATGTGTGCCGACAGTAGCTCGTTTATATGCAAGTACATTACAAATTGCTTCAATATACACGCATATGTAGATAGAATACCGTCTGGCAAGTGCTGAAAAATTAACAGCGTATTAAAGTTGTATATACCTTCGGCTCAAAGCACCGGCGCCGCCGCCCAGTAGAATTGTGAAAACAACGAGTTTCAAGTACCTAATATCATTTGCGCCCGCACTCACGACGGATATGATTTTCGACATTCATGCCTTTTTCCACTCTGAAAACAAGTTAAATTCTTGTTTCATAGGACACCGGGTCTAACTTTTCGCAATAGCTACCGGGTCCTATCTACACAGATACTACACAAGGTACAAACTTTACGAATAAATAGAGGAAACAAAGTGAGTAGGGTCAACTATTAATTTTGTAGGCGACACCGCCTGCCAGAATAACAAAATGTAGCCAGCGCGACATGTAGCTACTTAACTTCACCAGGCGCTTTGTTGTCTGGCTCGAACCCCCAAGGATTGCATCGATCCAATCGCCTTTAATGTTTTAAAATATAGCCTGTTATCGTCTGCAATACCAAGTTTTCACATTCTAGCACTGGCAGGAAAATAGAGGCACAAAATAGATATTTACTTAGCCTTGCCATTCCTAAGTTACTAACTAAAACTTTTAATGCTTTCGAAGAATCAAAGATTAGTATCGCCACATGATAACATGAATCATAATAACGAAGGCTATACGCCTCTCGGCATTGTAATTAACTTACATTTTATGAGTGACTGTAGAGAAGCGCCCTTGCTTACTAGAACATTGTTATGAATTACAATAGAGGGCGTAAGCGTACCTATCCACCCAAAATAAACAGTACAAAACATAATCGTACTAGAATACTTAACTTTTTGCTGGTTCCAAAAAGTTACTTTTGAATTCCTTTACCTAATGGAAATAGTAGGCACTAGGTGTAAGTAATTTTCCCAAATATTCCATGGCCTTGAGTTCGTTTTGCCACTTCAATGTCGTTCCTATTTCAACAGTTCTTCCTTCTTTTTCATTTCCGTATTTAGATATCTACCTACCTAAACTGAACTTGCCTAACTTGGTTGATTATTTCCTAATACAACATCAGTAAGGTATCTACCTGTTACTCCTTGACGTCTATCAGAATTCAGTCCAACTTACCCAGTCAGCGCCACACTATTACAATATCATATACTAAAGTATAATTTGCTAGAAGACAGGATGTAGTATGTATCCGATAGTGTCATCGCCTCATCGCGATTTCTGTAATGCAAACAAACATTCGCAAAACAAACAACAAGGATTTGCTGGATGATAGTGGCGCATTCTCATCTATGTTTACTGCATTGTTCAAATTTCCCTCTTGCCAGTGGAGACAGCTAGTCGCGTACCTGTCTGGTGGGCGCAATCGTTACCGAGGCGCGTCGGTCTGCATCGGCGGGCATGCGCACACCAACAGCGCGAGCGTTCGACCAAGTTTAGTGAGAAGTGAGGAGGAACGGCACTGCACGCTGGCTGCGAGTGGTCGAGTCGCCGTCGCGCCGCGCCGCCCGCACCCGCAGTCCTCCCGCCGCGCCGGCTCTGCGCGCTCCACGCCAACCGCATCATGGTGAGTCATTGCTACAGTGCGAATCTATTCATTTACGACGACCTTTAAAGTTTAGATACAGATAAAAATAAAACGATATGCTCCACTTGATATAACCAAATGCTAGTGCGTAAAACCTCTTGAAGTAGCTTATTCGAGTAATCCAGTCACAAAATGGTATTAACCTAATTATGTGGTGTTTGATCACACTTAAAGAAATCGAGGAAACTGCGTACCGATCTTATTGAAGGTCAACCGTTAAAACCACTTATTCTCACGAACTAACGTAATGTAAACATAATTTCAGGTAATGGACAACCGTGTGAACGAAGATAACGAAACAGAACACAACTCTTCAATTTTTATAACGAATTTTCAAAATGGAGACGTCGTGAACTATTCACTTGTTTTGATCAAGGGAATTATAACAAGAGGGAATTCTAATAACCATGAAAAACTATTATGTACATTAAAAAGTGAAAACTTTCAAAATAAAACGCAATGGGACGTTTATAATGGAGAATTCAAAGTGATAACAGAACTGAAAAGAGGTGAAAATGTTATTGATTTGGAATATACAGAACAGCAGCGGAAAATATTGCTCCTGGACTATACCCCAAGAAAAACAAATCTTCGGGTCACTCCAGTTTACATCATATGTCAAGGCCACGATGGATGTTTTCAAAGTCCGCTAGATTATGAAAACTCGATAGAAAGTGCCTGTTCCCGAATAGCTCTTGGATCAAAGTTAATTCAAAGTTTAACAGCCGAAAAACTTTTCGAAAGTGGAATTGGAAGAAAAACATTTCAACTTGAGCATGAAGTAAATCCCAAAAAACCAGAATGCATTATATTTAGAAGTAGCCTGAATGTCAACAAGGCAAGAAAAATGAAACAAACGGAATTATGGTCACATTTTGGAAGAGAATTGATGCTTTCCGACTTAGGTAGTAATGAAAGAAAATTCCTGGGCTTCATATCCTGCACTCGATATAAAGGTACTGACATCGATAAGCCTATGCCACACGAAGAAATTATATCCCTTACTGAAGCATATGCTGCATTAGGGGGAGGCGGTTTGGCGCTTTTCGGGACAGCTTGCCTTTACACCTGGCCAACGACTGTTGAAGAAATCGTTACAAAATTCTTAGATGCCACACCAGTAAACGTAAGACGATTTATGGATGACAGTGGATACCGTGGCACACTGGGAGGATGTTTTGCAACTACATTGGGATCAGTTTTCCACGAACTTGGACACACGTTTGATCTCGGACACACGAAAGATGGTATAATGGGAAGAGGTTTTGACAATTTAGACAGAGTTTTTGTTATTGGAGAAAAACGATCAGCTTTAGCTAAAGATAACATGAATAACTTCAGTGGAAAACCAGTACAACATTCTACCGTTTCACTACAACGCAATATAAGTGTTACAATGAATGTGGCGGAGCCATTACGAGTTTTGGGACCAAGAAGTAAAACCACATTGGGGAATTTTGCTGCTATGTCGAAATCTGACATAATAAGAAGAAGTCCAAACGTAACACCTATAACCAGGCCATCAAGTGTTTATTCAAATATAACAAATAGACTTACGGATTCAAAGAAAAACGTTAATCGAACAAACGGAAACGATTCAATTTATTGGACCAGAAACTGTGCTGTGTTATTGTCTTACCACCGGTGGTTCAACAATGAATATGGAAGAGAAAGACAAGCGATAACGAGGTATCTGAAATTTGATAAAAACAAAATGATGATAATTTCTACTGCCGGCATTAGAATAGTTGAAGTAAGAGATGAATCAAATGGAATGGTGTTAGATTCGTATGAATTTACAAATCTTGTGCCAGAAAAAAGATTCTTGGTTCCATTTACTTTTTCACCGAAAACCAAAGTGTTAACAATAGTTGTAGAAGATGATTTGGGAAACGTGCTGAAACAGACGTTTTCATATTAAATAGTTGGAATAACAGTATTAGGAAAGTTGACAATAAAGTGAACAAAATGAAGAAAACAAGAAACAAGAAGGAAGTATTATAATTAAATAAAAAGAAAAGTTTATGTCTCCTAAACTAGAAATACTTATAGTTAACAAGTGTACTATAACTAAAAAGTGAAGAAAAAAGCAATGGATTATTCCTAGTGTGTGCTAAGTTTATTATGTGGTAACCCCAAACGACAGTGGGCAACTGGAAAATAAATATTATGACATTTGTGCGATTGTGTGCTTCAGTTAGTCAGTCAGTGAAAATAGCATTGTTCGTTTCATATTTTTGATAATTCAGTTATTGAACGAGTCATTATTAAGTAATTTTGTGAGTGTGTGTGATATATATCTGTAAATTTGTTCAAAATTATTTACGCTAATATTTTTGTACTGAAAATGGCTAGCACCTCTACAAGTAGTGATAGTAGTAAACGACGTTTTTTTCTTGATTTAAGACATTTTCCACCAGTCATAAATGGGAGAATTAATATAATTGAGTTTATAGATGCATCTACAGACCTGGTGGCTGTAGTAGGTATGTATGAACGCTTCATTTTATACTATGTTATAATTATTATCCAAATAATATTCATTTACCACTTGTGTATCATTATTTCAGACCGCCTTGGCACAATATTTGCTCCCGTAAAGTATGACATGCAAGGAAATATTGATGTAAGTATTATGAATCATGTCTCTTCTCTCGAATAATTACTTAGTCATCTCAATAGGTGTGATCATAATATTGACTAGGTACCTATTATTGCTTTGTTGTTTGTCTAGGCTTAAACCACTCAAAATAATTATTTTATTTTATCATGATAAAAACTTGGTTTCAGAAAATAAAAACACTTTTCATCTATGACAAAAACTCTTGCTTACTTGAGTTAATGCTTGCTGAGACAGCCCCTGGCAAACCTGGAGCAGATAGTGTACTGTGGCTTAGCAGGTGCGTCCAAGATCATTAAAAAAAAAGTTTTACAACCATGCACAGTATTTTAAAACTTGTTACTATGGTATTAATAACTTCTTGTTTATATTTACAGGGCCCTGTTGTTTTTCGAGATTATTTTTACACAAGTCCTATGCCATGTTCAAGCCAATGATATTGAAGTGAATTTGAAAAAGATATTTACGGTGGCATATGAAGGTTCTGTCAAAAAATATCACAACTGGGTCACACAACAAATATTTTCTGTGAGTACAATTTGTATTGATATTCAGTAAACCTATATCTAATCCTAAACCTACTATTACTAATACTACTCATTTTATCTATCATGTTTTATGTTATCTAAGAATTCTCTTGATTAATCAAGATATTGCAGATTGTTGTACACTTATTAACATGATTTACTTTTCGTTTCCAGTTTATCTGTAAAATGTCTCCAAATCTTCCTGAAGTAATAAAATCTTTTGAAATGGAAGGCAATATAAAAGAATTTGGAACAAAAATTGAAAATTTCCAGGGACCTTTACATTTAGTGAGGTGTACACTTGATGACTTCTTCAAAGATAACAAACTGTTCAATGAGCCCATTGATCCAATAGCAACTTAAAACCATTGGAAGGAAGGAAGTATGAAAGTATTACTTAAATCTGGAGTATATTTTTTTATTTTAAGCAGGTACTTCGTTGGCTGACCAGTAAGAGGTTTAGATATGACAATTATATTTAGTAGTAGTAAATATAATGAATGTTTTGAACGTGCAATTGTAAATAGTATTAAATACCAAATAATGTATTTTATGATAATGCCTAAGAGTGTACCATAGTGCTGTGTTAGTAAGTTTAGAGTATGTGCCAGAGGCTGGTTCATGGTTGAAGGAATGAGAATATTGTTTATTTTATATTCCATAATGAAATGGCACCTTAGCAATGCATTTTGATGTATGGTAGTTTAATGACATTTTGTTTATACTTTTTTATTTTATTATTAGAAAAAAAGATAATATTGAATGTCCAGTGCCTTGTGAAATATTTGAAGGCAAAGAAAGTAATTTTATAAAAGACTATCCAAACATTTTACCAAGAGGTTATATTTGATACAATTAGGAAGTATAGGTCATAGTTCAGTTGTATTGTATAATACCCAAGATAAGAGAGAGAGGTGCTCATTCTATGGTTTACAGATAGCATTTCGTGTGATATCCCTATAAACTGATAAGTTAATTTAAAAATCATTATGAGTGTACAATATATTTAAACTTGGGACTCTTATTCTTAATTTAGGTTAAACTTGTGTTTACAAACATGTGTATCCATTAATGTTTAATTATTATAAATGTGTTATAGTAATTTAAATAAAATACCAAAGCTTTGCTTTCATACACTTTCACTATTATATTAAAGACCTTATTTAATAAAATGAGCATTTAATGTTGTGTAACAACAAAATAAATCCTTTTCATGTAAATTGTGAGTAATTATTTCCCCCTTTACAATCAATCATAACAACAATTATTATTGTTATTGCTATGATTCAATCATGTATTACAATAAATACAAAATGATTCAGATTCCATGAATATAATTATCACCTTCATCATGATGATATACTTATTCATGGAATCTGAATTATTTTTTATTATTGCTATGATTAAATCATGACTGGGTCTGGCTAAGTATCCATTATTACAATAAATACAAAATTATTCAGATTCCATGAATATACAACAAAACTTATTGTCACCTGTCCTTTGGTTGTGACAAATAAATGCTTTTGGCGAAGTTGGATGCTTGTTTCAGTGCCAAAAAACTAAAAACAACTTCAGCAAGCGTGAGCAGCCACAACATTATGTGTAGTGTTGTCTCCATGGGAGTACTCATCAAGTATGGGTTGAATAGGAAAAAGCTGACCAGAGGCATTTGCATAAGTATGGTCAACATGAGGAATCCTGCCAGTTCTGGGACCTGAAAGACATTCAATTTCAATACATTATTTGTTGCCGATTCTGTTTACAATTCAAAATCCTAATATGATGAAAGAAAATAGGTAAGTACTGACCCTGCGAGACAGGTTTCCATAATGACCAAGATATATTCTTGCCAACTCAATGACAACCAGTAAAGTAAACACAGTCAGTGAAAGGTACTTTGTTAGGTGTCCAAGAATATTCAACTGAAATAAATAGATACTTGATTAGCATGGGTTATTAAGTAATAAAAAATACTAGGATACTTGAAATGCTTAATAACTGCAAAGTATATTGTGTTCAAATTGTTAATTTACCTTTGAATATAGAAAAAAGCCAATGACAAAAACCCAAGTTATGTATAGGTAATAATTGAAATAGAGACATTTTTGTAAATGTAGCATCGTCCTGTATTCCATTTTGATGTAACGATGTAGGTGCAGATTTTTATCAACATGTATTAGATATATTTTTATTATCTTGTTATTTATCAGTTGCTCAGCTCAGCTAAGGGGATAATATTGTTCATAATCATAATGATAACATATCATTTATCTATGTACTTAAGCTCTTTCAAAATTGGATCAGTCAACACGTCTTGATGATATAATTTGATATGATGAACTCAGAGAACACAACATAGAGTAACTAGAAACCTTAGGCATCTTGTTGTCCTGTTGACAACAACAATACAAACAAACAAACGAAACTTCAAAAGTTCAAATTCGCCGCTGTCTTCGGTCAGTGATGATGTCACGCATGGTTTGCATGGAATTAGTATGTACTAATCTCCTTGATCAAGAACTCGTAGTTTACAAGTGAAAAGCTATCGCAGATCCTTAAAGGTACACGGTTACAGCAAATCATAGCATTGCCTATCTACGCTAGAACTTATTGGTTCATTTGTACGTTAGAAATTATTCAAAATTATTTTAAAAAGTTTGTTATATGGCCAATACACGATAATTGGGTTCAAAGATTAAAAACAGCAGTAATGTAATTAAAACGACCGACTATTATTAATAGTGAAGCGGGAAGATCTAGTAACCGAAATACTGACTACAGCCTGTCTATTAATGACAACATAACTTTTTTGAATTTCTGAGTGATGAGTTTGTGATTTGAACTTCTGAGCCATTTCTGAGTTTGTCACTATTCGTTTTTTTAAGCTACCCCTCGCAGAGGTTGGGGTGTCAAATTAAGGTAGATGCTCCAAGGTAGCCCGCGAAATTCAAATTTTCTTACGTTTTTTGCAATTTGCTGGTAGTACGTTAATTAAAATATGATTCGCGGCCGTAACAAATATGTATTTACAGAATTATAATCACTAAAATCAGTAATACAACGTTAGCATAATCCTAAAATGTAAAGATTTCATGAAATAGTCATTCAGTAGGATTACTTGATCTTAGAGAGTTGGGTTGATAACTTTAATGATTATAATTCTGTAAATACATATTTGTTACGGCCGCGAATCATATTTTAATCAACGTACAACTTAGTACTGACCAGAAAATTGCAAAAAACGTAAGAAAATTTGAATTTCGCGGGCTACCTTGAAGCATCCACCTTTAGCATTATGACAACCTCATAGGTTGAACTGCTAGATGCCATACCAAAAAAAAAGACAATAACTGTCAGGGGCAGTCAGTGTCAAAAATAATTGACAGTGACAGAACCTGTCACTGTCAATTCTTTTTAACACTGACTGAACCTTAAATAACCTAAAAGATCTTTCCGAAATGTTAATTTGATGAAAACTTGAAATAGACAAATTGTAAGGGCAATTTATTACAAGTTATAAATGTTCATGCAATATTAATCACACCTAGAGATAGTGTGATTAAGCCTGAGAGATCATGTTAACCCAGTCGCTGCGTGTGACCCTTGGTAAGTTGTTTTTAGAACATTTAAAAAACACTAGGGTTTTAATGATTATGAAAGAAACTTCATAAGTAATGAGGCTTTTTCAACTTGTTTTAGGTCTTTTGCGGCCGGAAAGCTCTCAACTGGTGCTTGTAGCTGGCATAAAATATTTTCCACCACCAAAGAATTATGACCGTAAGTTCTCAGTTTTATTTATCAAAGGTTGATGTAACTGCACAGTTTTACATGTACTAATTTAACTTATTATGTCACTTCCTACTAATAATAATAAAACTTCATAGGGAACGCCAAATATCCCAGGAAGAAACATTCTATATGTTGGTGTTTGTT
Source organism: Apamea epomidion (assembly GCA_947507525.1). Classification (NCBI taxonomy): domain Eukaryota; kingdom Metazoa; phylum Arthropoda; class Insecta; order Lepidoptera; family Noctuidae; genus Apamea; species Apamea epomidion. The sequence goes on from OX382234.1 coordinate 8,558,037, forward strand.
ATTTATAAATATGCCTGAGAGAGACAATATTTGAGCAGGGAAATATTACTTATGTGTTTTTCTCGATTAAATCAATGGTACACCCTTCCGAAAATATTTATATAATCTAAGTAATATATTTTTTTAATAAGCCTACACTGTGTCATTTCTGGGCAAATTAAATAATATACTATAAATTCATGCACACAGATATTGAAATACCTGAGCGTCAGAGGCTTCGTATTTATGACAAGGTGCCCACATATCCCTCAAACTTGAAGCCACCTAAGATGCAAAAGCGTCTTCGCTACATGCGTGGTCCAGAGCCACTACACACAAACCTACAATTGCAGCAATATGGTGTTGTTGTAAGTTGTAATCATGCTTCTTTTTCATGTGCAAAGTTTATTGGCATTTAAATATCATCAAACATTAATTCATCATTCATTAATGTGGTCTTTAACATGCTGTGGTCTCCTATAAATGAAGGATTGCAACTACCTATTATCTGATGTTGCCCTTTATTTTATGTGACATGTATTGTGTATATCTATTGTTGGAGATCCTATAAAAATAAATAAACATCAAAATAATAATTTATTGTAATTTCAAAATTGCTTTATCATAAATAATAAAACTATAGGCAGAATCTATAACTGTTGAACAACACAGCATTAGCTAATTGAATACCTAAATTTTTCAGGCTACTGGTGGTGGCAGAATGCGTTCAGAACATTTTGAAATGGCCCGTCTGGTGGTCGCAAGGAAGTTAGATCAGAAGAGAATGTTTGCCATCTGGCGAGTAGACCCTCCATGGCAGCCTGTCACAAAGAAAGGTCAAGGTCAACGTATGGGCGGAGGTAAAGGAGCCATCGACCACTACGTCACTCCCATCAAATCTGGCAGAATTATCCTTGAAGTTGGCGGCAAGTGCGATTATGCTGAGGTATGTGTGTCTTTTATTCAATGGTGCCCAATCTGCTGTTCAGAGCTGCCAAACTAATTCACATGTAAAACTGTAACAATACTTAGCCGCTGATGCGGGTAAATAGCTAAGTTTCAATGCTGTTGTGTTGTGTTAGTAGTTTTTACCTTTTATTACATTTTGTTAGTGTATAATAGTATCACTTGGGGCTGTGGTTCAGGGTGCTATTTTTCACTGAACAGTTTGGTTCAATTCCTGGCTACACCAAAGGCGCACCGCAAGAGCAACGTCGGCCAGTCGCAATGACAGTCATGACAGCCCGTAGTGACTCGACATGCCGCTGCGGTCTTCATTCCGAACGCGGCGTCACAACTTTGTCGGCAGCGGCCTTTCTATTCAGTTTCGCGATCGTCATTTCAGTTTAACAAAAAAATGAAATTTTTTGACTAAATATTGTCCTGTCGGGGGACCGCTACTATTTTAAACTTTAACAGAACGTTTGGCTAATAATTAGAGCGGTCCCCCGACGGGACAACATTTAATCAATAAATTTCATACATACCTACGTAGGGTCATAATTTCAAGGTTATTTTTGTCTTTTTATAGGGTTTCACACTGTCGGGGGTTTTTTTAATTTTTTATTTAATATTTTATTTCATGCTTTCTGTAGGGACTCTGTTATTTAATTTCTTTTATTTTCTTGCGTTTTAAGATTCAGGTAATTTGGTATTTAATCAGGTTTTTTGTAATTCGCCATTTTATGGTAATGGCCATCTTGGATTTGAAATTTGTCATAGTGTGTAGTATTCTACTAGTCAAGCCCTTTCATTTGATACCCATATAGAGGGAGTGTGAAAAAAAAAATGTAATTCGCCATTTTGTGGTGGCGGCCATCTTGGATTTGAAATTTATCATAGTGTATAGTACTCTACTAGTCAAGCCATCTTGGACCGATTTTCATCAAACATAGCTAAAAACACTCCCGACAAATTCACCTTTCAAACAAAAAAAACAAAATTAAAATCGGTTCATCCGTTCGGGAGCTACGATGCCACAGACAGACACACACACACACACACACACACACAAACACCCCCCCCCCCCCACACACAGACACGTCAAACTTATAACACCCCGTCGTTTTTGCGTCGGGGGTTAAAAAATACGTCTTACTGATAGCCAGTGACAGCACCACTGGTTTGCTGTCTGCGGTTGAAACTTGACCGCAGCGTCAGGCGGCAACGTCCTTACGGAAGCGTTTTCATAGAATTACATCCAGTCCAGACCAGTCATGTTGCTGCGATTGGGCGACGTTGCTTCTTGTGGTTTGCGGTTGCGGTCGCCTCCGGATGATCGGTTTAACATTACTGAAGTGGTTTATGAGTAAGCTTCAATAATAGGTTTTTAATCCAGTTTGTCTAGGTTGATGATGTTTTTTATCTTCACATAGTAAGTAGTGGTACAGACCCCAGCACATCAAGCTACTACAATCTGTCAAATTTCTTTAATAGATTTTCAACTTTATCGCTAAAGCTTTAAGGTTCAAGGTTGATTGAGAAAATTTGATAATTTCGGATAGCTTGGCCTGCTGGCGTCTGTGCATAAATTTGTGTGGGGAACACAACTGAATAATAAAAATGATTTTACAATAAAAATCAACTGACAAAACGAAATCTTTATAACCTTATTACCCCTTACCATTCGTAGTCCGTCAGTCCGTCTGTCTGTCACAAGACCCCTTTTCTTTAAAAAGTTTTGCCTTTTTTTTCAATAAAATTTACTGCATTTCAGGTTTACCCTATGCTGAAAATAGTGGCTGAGCGGTTACCATTCAAAGCAGAGGCTGTTTCCATGGAAATCTTGAAAAAGAAGGCCGACAAAGAGAAATGGTTGGAAGAGAACAACCAGAATTATTATACGATGAAGTACATCATACAAAACAATATGGGAGGATGTCACAAGATGTTGTCACCGTTTGACCACCGTTGGTATGGAAAATATTTGTAAATAATGTTATTTAATTAGTGTAAGTAGTGAAAATATAAAAATTGAGTTCTAATACTTGTAGATTTTATTTTACTACCTTGGATTTAACAGGCCTGAACATAAAAACATTCATAAACATACAGGTACTTACTTCATGTTTATTAATATTTACAATTTTATTCACGTCTTGGTTTTGAGATTGCCAACTACTTAAACACAATAGTGTAAGGTAACATCAGGCCCGCCGCTAGCCGCAGCTTCAGCGCCCCGCGTACAAAACAGACAATGCCGCCCCAATCCCAGCCCTATTGGCTCTGACTAAGCTTGTACAAAAGACACAGACTTTCAAGGTATGTTTTATACGAAAACGCCACTTGGTTCGTCTGATTGCTGATTGGGAACCTCAACCCCATCAATGTTCGTAAGCTGAAGTTGACTGTGCTAGGCTTTTAGGATTCACACTCCAATAAATGAAACAACATGTAATTAATAATGGTTTATTAAATTTGACATTTTCATGAAAGGATTTTCGTGACAAGCCTCAGTTTGCATACATGTATTAAACCTTGTAGCAATAATTACTTCATGAACTCCTTTCTTACAATTATGGCAAAAACTCAACAAAAACAAATGTATTACAGTAACAAATACTACAGCGTAGAGTACTTAGTATTTTATGACTCGTCCCTAACCTAACGACAAAAGCCAAACAACACGCTATTAGTATTTTAGAGAGTATCATGGTTCACGAATAAAGATAGTGCAAGCTGATACGTGTTCTGCAGAACACTAGCCTGCTCTCTGTTGCTAAAAGTAAACAGTACAAGTTTGTAGTCCATAGCTCCTATTATTACATTATTTTAGGGTCACATTAATACACAATACAATTCATAATAGATAAAACATTTACTATTTAGTGTACAATTGTAACAGTTGAGTTGAATTGAGTTTTCATGAAATTATTTTTGTGAGCGATGGAGTCGCACAGCACTTGCGTGGGTGCGACTGAGTTACCGTTGCTAACGTTCTCGTAAATGTGCGCGTCTGGGAACGCGTTGTTGTTGTGCGAGTCAATGGTACTAGCCTCCAGCCCGGCTGCCCCGGACGTATCAGTGGGTGCATTGTATACGTCGATTGGCGGAGCTTTGATGATATGCTGATATTTAAACGTAGACAATATCTGCCGGATCTTTGCAATGATCTGCTCTACTCAGGCGTTTGATTCCTGCGAAAAATTTTAAAAATTCATAAGTCAGTATTCTGCAGCAAAATCTATAGGGTATAGAATTTCTAAATAGAATCGTGAAGTTAGAGACTACTTTCTATGCTAGTGGTAAGAGTTAGCTGCTTTCTAGCTTTCTACATTGATGAAGAAATAAATAATGGTTCAAGAGAGGTGAGAAGTGGAATGTTGTGTCTAGGCGATCAACCCGAAATATCGAATTTGCTGCAGGTGAAGTAATGAATAGGTCCTTAAAATGAATCTTAACAGGTATAATTAAGTGTTATAATACTGCACGGCATTCGTATGTATAGTCATATAAAATGTAAGTACTCATATAAAATATTATCCTAAATTTCATATTAAATGCATCAAAATTGAGGCTCTATCATTCATAAGAAGGTACATCGAACATCGAGACAATACATGATAGAACCGCGTCGTGCCGGCGCGTGACGTGGCGAGCGGTATCGATGCAAGCACACAGCAACACTACACTAGAAGCAGGTGGGACGGTGTGTGGCGGTTTATACCTTGAGGTTGTGGAAATAATGCATGATCTGATCGTAGTCCATGTGCAGCTCGTCCAGCCCGAGCGCCTCGGCCGCGGGCTCGCGCGTGTCCGCGCCGCGCGAGTACATCGGGTTGCCCACTATCGTGGCGCGCTTCACCTCCGGAGAGTTGTTCCCTGCACCATAACGCTTCATTAGTGATCATTGTTGACTACGTTCACAGTATATCTACCTAAGTATAGCTGTACAAGGATCTTTTGGCGCGTAGCCTAAATCGGAACAAACGCCGCCATCTTGATTTTTCAACACATTTCACGAAACAATTGCACAATGTTTACCAACAGCGCCTCCCTGTCAACGTTATTCGAGCGCCAAAAGATCCTTGTAGATGTAGACTATTATTTTAGACTAGCTTCCGCCCGCGGCTTCGCCCGCGTGGTTGTCGGAATTTAATTTTTCAATTCATGGGTTTTAATTATTTCGCGCGGAACCGTAATACCATTTCCTATTTCCTTTTTCAACATTTTTAGTGGTACAGACCCCAGCACATCAAGCTACTACAATCTGTCAAATTTCTTTAATAGATTTTCAACTTTATCGCTAAAGCTTTAAGGTTCAAGGTTGATTGAGAAAATTTGATAATTTCGGATAGCTTGGCCTGCTGGCGTCTGTGCATAAATTTGTGTGGGGAACACAACTGAATAATAAAAATGATTTTACAATAAAAATCAACTGACAAAACGAAATCTTTATAACCTTATTACCCCTTACCATTCGTAGTCCGTCAGTCCGTCTGTCTGTCACAAGACCCCTTTTCTTTAAACAGTTTTGCCTTTTTTTTTCAATAAAATTTACTGCATTTCAGGTTTACCCTATGCTGAAAATAGTGGCTGAGCGGTTACCATTCAAAGCAGAGGCTGTTTCCATGGAAATCTTGAAAAAGAAGGCCGACAAAGAGAAATGGTTGGAAGAGAACAACCAGAATTATTATACGATGAAGTACATCATACAAAACAATATGGGAGGATGTCACAAGATGTTGTCACCGTTTGACCACCGTTGGTATGGAAAATATTTGTAAATAATGTTATTTAATTAGTGTAAGTAGTGAAATTATAAAAATTGAGTTCTAATACTTGTAGATTTTATTTTACTACCTTGGATTTAACAGGCCTGAACATAAAAACATTCATAAACATACAGGTACTTACTTCATGTTTATTAATATTTACAATTTTATTCACGTCTTGGTTTTGAGATTGCCAACTACTTAAATACAATAGTGTAAGGTAACATCAGGCCCGCCGCTAGCCGCAGCTTCAGCGCCCCCCGCGTGCAAAACAGACAATGCCGCCCCAATCCCAGCCCTATTGGCTCTGACTAAGCTTGTACAAAAGACACAGGCTTTCAAGGTATGTTTTATACGAAAACGCCACTTGGTTCGTCTGATTGCTGATTGGAAACCTCAACCCCATCAATGTTCGTAAGCTGAAGTTGACTGTGCTAGGCTTTTAGGATTCACACTCCAATAAATGAAACAACATGTAATTAATAATGGTTTATTAAATTTGACATTTTCATGAAAGGATTTTCGTGACAAGCCTCAGTTTGCATACATGTATTAAACCTTGTAGCAATAATTACTTCATAAACTCCTTTCTTACAATTATGGCAAAAACTCAACAAAAACAAATGTATTACAGTAACAAATACTACAGCGTAGAGTACTTAGTATTTTATGACTCGTCCCTAACCTAACGACAAAAGCCAAACAACACGCTATTAGTATTTTAGAGAGTATCATGGTTCACGAATAAAGATAGTGCAAGCTGATACGTGTTCTGCAGAACACTAGCCTGCTCTCTGTTGCTAAAAGTAAACAGTACAAGTTTGTAGTCCATAGCTCCTATTATTACATTATTTTAGGGTCACATTAATACACAATACAATTCATAATAGATAAAACATTTACTATTTAGTGTACAATTGTAACAGACATGAAACATCTCATATTGTGTGCAACTCTACTCCGTCCATATTATGTTAAGCGACTTCTACCACATATATTTTCTATTCTGCTTTGTCATCTCCACCATAAGTACCTATAAATTATATAACGTCGTAACAATATTTACAAAGCCTAACATACTAACTTACAAGTAAATGCAATTTACATTTTCAATAAATTAATAATGTGTTTACAATATCATACAAGCGTTACATTTATATATGATATGGCTTTTTTATTTATAAAATAGACTGCATATAAAATCAATCCCTAGCAGTCATTTTATCACAACTTTAAACCATTTAGTACTGACTTGTGAAATTAGATGTTATTGATACATTGTGAATATTCCATTTATATCTTATAGTAAACAGGTTTTGTTTCTATAATCATTATTATTAGTATTTAATTTAAATAAGTCTATAAATTAATAATTCAGTGCTTTCTGACGAAACGAAACTAATTTCCGTATTTAAATTTAGTTAGGCTGTCTTTACGTAGCAATAAATAAAACGAACAAGTTCTCATCAAAATTTTTAAAAGATTTTAGTAGACAGTTAAGCCATTTCTGTAAGAGTGGAACAGTAGAGAATTGAGCAAATAAATTAGCTCAGATTAATTATAAGAATAATATATTTGACTAGTTCTGTATCTCTTAAACTATACTTAAATACTATATTCCCTAGAAACTGGCGATTTGCAGTCTTAATTATAATAACTATTGTGTTTCATTATCCAATACACGTTAGGCGGGAAAATGAAAGTGATTTTGCATCGAGAGAATTATAAAATAAATGCATTTTTACGTTTAACTTGCGTACATTAGCTAAGCTCTAAGTTAAGACAAAAGTGAGGTAGCGTTTTTACCTTCTAGTGGAAAAATATATACAGATCTAGAATGAATGCAATGTTTTTTTGGTATGGGAATATTACATTAGCGACATATCCTAGGGTTCGCGAATCGTAGGCAAGGATATACTTCGCTTAGTGTACAGAAATAAATTAGCCCGTACCATAAGGAGATAGTAATATCAATATACAGACAAACCTCGCGTGAGTAATATTTATAATTTATTATATTCATTGACATATTATGAGTATTAACTACATGCACACAATAATCATTATTAGGTACTTTAAATATGTGCAGCTTTGTAGATGACTAGAGTAAATACGTTTAACGATAGTATTATTATGTATAAAACAGTTACAATTTGTATAGTTTCGATTTCGATCACTGCAAGGATCCACTTTGAGACACATATTGTATCGAGGATAGTACATTGACTGTCAACAACTTTACTCGTAAGCTTCGCTCAGGTGCTCTAACAAGAATTTCAATTGAGTTTTCATGAAATTATTTTTGTGAGCGATGGAGTCGCACAGCACTTGCGTGGGTGCGACTGAGTTACCGTTGCTAACGTTCTCGTAAATGTGCGCGTCTGGGAACGCGTTGTTGTTGTGCGAGTCAATGGTACTAGCCTCCAGCCCGGCTGCCCCGGACGTATCAGTGGGTGCATTGTATACGTCGATTGGCGGAGCTTTGATGATATGCTGATATTTAAACGTAGACAATATCTGCCGGATCTTTGCAATGATCTGCTCTACTCAGGCGTTTGATTCCTGCGAAAAATTTTAAAAATTCATAAGTCAGTATTCTGCAGCAAAATCTATAGGGTATAGAATTTCTAAATAGAATCGTGAAGTTAGAGACTACTTTCTATGCTAGTGGTAAGAGTTAGCTGCTTTCTAGCTTTCTACATTGATGAAGAAATAAATAATGGTTCAAGAGAGGTGAGAAGTGGAATGTTGTGTCTAGGCGATCAACCCGAAATATCGAATTTGCTGCAGGTGAAGTAATGAATAGGTCCTTAAAATGAATCTTAACAGGTATAATTAAGTGTTATAATACTGCACGGCATTCGTATGTATAGTCATATAAAATGTAAGTACTCATATAAAATATTATCCTAAATTTCATATTAAATGCATCAAAATTGAGGCTCTATCATTCATAAGAAGGTACATCGAACATCGAGACAATACATGATAGAACCGCGTCGTGCCGGCGCGTGACGTGGCGAGCGGTATCGATGCAAGCACACAGCAACACTACACTAGAAGCAGGTGGGACGGTGTGTGGCGGTTTATACCTTGAGGTTGTGGAAATAATGCATGATCTGATCGTAGTCCATGTGCAGCTCGTCCAGCCCGAGCGCCTCGGCCGCGGGCTCGCGCGTGTCCGCGCCGCGCGAGTACATCGGGTTGCCCACTATCGTGGCGCGCTTCACCTCCGGAGAGTTGTTCCCTGCACCATAACGCTTCATTAGTGATCATTGTTGACTACGTTCACAGTATATCTACCTAAGTATAGCTGTACAAGGATCTTTTGGCGCGTAGCCTAAATCGGAACAAACGCCGCCATCTTGATTTTTCAACACATTTCACGAAACAATTGCACAATGTTTACCAACAGCGCCTCCCTGTCAACGTTATTCGAGCGCCAAAAGATCCTTGTAGATGTAGACTATTATTTTAGACTAGCTTCCGCCCGCGGCTTCGCCCGCGTGGTTGTCGGAATTTAATTTTTCAATTCATGGGTTTTAATTATTTCGCGCGGAACCGTAATACCATTTCCTATTTCCTTTTTCAACATTTTTACCTACTACCGTGTACCTATACTTTTCTATACATTTAGTAAAAAGCTGTTATGTTGGCATATTATATATTTGTATGGAGATGAGGTAAGATCGGGTTATGTGTAGGGCTCACCTTTGTTCTTGTTGGCGGCCTCCACGAAATCTCCTTTTGACTCTTTGGATCTATTCTTGTGCCTCATTTGTACTTCAGGTAGGCCTGTAAACATTTAGCTCGTTAGTACCCAATACTTCAATCGAATGAAAATACTTAATTCGAAGAGATAATTACCGATTCCAGAGTCGTGCATATAGTCGGGGCTTTCAGGTTTGGCGAACGTTCGTCGTGAGTCGTCGGTGCCTCTGTTGAGGCCGATGATCTCTCTGTAGTCCTTGTTCTCCATCACGAGAGGAGCGTCGTTGTCGAATTCAAATAATCGTGCGCAGTCGTCCTTGTCAGTTAGCTTTTCCACTGGGTTGTCTTCTAGATCGTTTCTAAGGGGGGCCGGGTTCGAATCGCGTTTGTAATCTTTCATGTCTCGGTTCAATAGGTAGGGGGAGTCCAGTTTGTTTAAATCAATAATTCTGTAAAGCAGAAATATATGCGGTTAGTGACCAACAGACTTTGCTTAAGGATTACGCCCATTTGTTGTTAAAAAAGTAAATGAACTTACCGGTCTGAGCGGCGGCCATTTTCTGGAGATCGTCGGGAGTCGTAATCGCGGTCGTGTTTCTTTTGATGATTTCGGGAATGATTTCGTCTTGAGGGTGGCATGACTGCGTCGGGCAAAATCTGGAATAACATAACGCCATTTTAATAAAGATATCTCGTACATTTCGCAGTGAATTTTCGGAGTAGATCGTCTATTTCTCCTTACTTTGCTGGGGTTTCGCGGCGGCACTGGCAGTTGTGGTTGAGGTGTAGACGAGTTCCTGTGGGGCGGGACAGGAGGTCGGTAGTCGTCTGGGTTGTTGGCGTCCGTCCTGTAGACCAAATGGAGTAAATTATACCATAATTATTACATTAATGCACAGAGAAAACTACTAAGCGCAAAGCTTGATTACAGACACAGGTTAGAACAATTGACAAAGGCAAGACGGAGCGTGCTACCCATAGAAATTACAAACCCATTTAATTTGTGCTATTATAGTAAGGACAATCATAGAAAGTTTTGTGCGACAAGAATGTTAAAACACCAACCCAGAAGTGAATTTAATAAAAACACAGAACACACATCACATTGCTTTGAAAGAATAAGTAAGTGCAAAAAGCTTAAAAACTTGCAAAAATCACTTACTGCCAGTGTCCATCGCCGGAGTGGTGCCGTGTGTGGCGCGCTGGTTTCTTACAGTACGTGGTGGTGTCAATGACCTTTTTATCGTTCTGTGACGGCAGTTCGATGGAGTTCGGGTTATCGAAGCTGGTCACCATCACGTTTCCGTTCTCTCGTATCGCGTCCTCAGGGTCCACGTAGTTGTAGTTCAAAGGGTTGGCGGTGATCCTCATCTCAGTGTTCCCATTGTCGGTCTGTTGTGCCGAGTTTCTGTTCGCAGGGTGACGGTTGCCGTTTCGCTCGATAGTCGCGCGTCCTGGAAAGTTGAAAGCTTCATTTTTGACTCAATTATTGAGTGTCTTTAGGATTACGAGCATTAAATAACAATATCATTTTGATCGAAATTAATTGAATATAAGTAATATAGTTAATTGGTTTCCTTATGTAGGCATCTGTCTTACCAACGCCAGTTTTTTCATCTATAAAAATTCACTGTCCTCCAAAAAGTTGTAAAGACAAAATCTTACCCAGCCACACCCAATCGTGTGCGTTAGTAGTGGACTCCCTGTTGGGCTTGTCCCGCGCCAGGCCGAGCGTGGTCCCGACCAGCCCGGCCACCTGCAGCCGCCCGCCCTCGGCCACGCCGGCCGGGCCGCCTATACGCTCTGCGCTGGAGGGCTTGACGCGCGTCGCGTATACCACGCATGAAACTACGAATACCTGGGGAGGGAAGATGTAATTGGTTAGTCGGAATATTATGTTTCTTCCAGTAACATCGTCCATTCAGTATACCACGGCTCGCTTTTTTTTTTTTTTGATTCGCGGTGGAAATCCTCATGGATTTCCTCCATCATGGGGTGACTGAGGGGTATGCCGGACTCTTAACGGCTAAAACCACCGCTGTGTTCCACCTCTGCATATGGCCGGGGGTGCGGGATTCGCATAAACATTCACCGCTTCTTCGGGATACAAAATGTTAGAGACAGAATTTTGTTTAAATATGTTTTGCGCTAATGCATAAAGTGATTTTTGGTAAAAGTGGGCCTAAATGCCTATCCAATTTAGGGCTGATTTTTCAACCGACAGATAATTTTTATTCGTGGAATAAAATTGACATCTGACAGATTTTGGATGGAAGAACTGTCAAAAATTCAATATAATTTCTCCGATAAAATTGTCTGGCGTTGGAAAAATCAGCCCCTAATCTGGCATTAAAAGCTATACCTTGCTTTTTTTATTGACAACATTGAATTCATTGAAAGAAGCTGGCATAAATCAGGGGTCAGTGGCGTTGTGTCCCTAGTCTCGTTAGCAGCGATTAACGGACCTACCGTTAATCGCTGCTAACGAGACTACTAGGTTAGAGAGTTAGCATTAACATGAGTACCTACTAATTAACATTGTACCATGATTCAAACTCGCAGATGTGACAATGCCTCGCCGATGTGACAATACCCCGCCTATTAATTTGCTAGCAGTAGACATTTTTAGTGCTAGGTGCTAGCAAATGAATAGGGGACATTGTTATAAGGAAAATAGTGGATAATTAGTTGCTTACCACAATTGCAAAGCAGAATGCTCCGAGCACCACGTATATTCCTGTAAAATAAAGTACAAACTTTAGAATCGTTCACCCTACATTATGCTATCAGTTAGGTATTTCTAGTCCTTATGATATGGCAAAACTAACCGATGACAACAGAAGTTTGTGCAGTCTGGTGTTGTGAATGTGGCGCGGGGTTGTTCCGGTAAATGGAGTTGTACTGCTGCGCCTGCGCTATCGTCGGCTCGTGGTTGTTCTCGTCCTTGAATGATGGGTAGCCTAGAACATAAAAAATTGTAATCAGTCTCACATGCCTTTCTTATGAACGTGGTGAAGATCTGCAGATAACATGATACTCTGCGTTAGGTATTATTTAAGGTTTGGGTACACTAGAATATTATGATCACATCGCGTTTACATAACAACACAGACAATAAGTAAGGCAAGTGGTTTAGCTGGTAACCGATATCCGGAGTGCAACCAACCTCCACAAAGAGCAGTTAACGCTCACCGAATCAGACGGTAACCACGAGGATATTCAGAGCAATCAAATCCTCCAAAGAAATCCAGCATACAATAATCCGATTTTTTAAATGAAACCATCCTACCTTTAAGAATATCCCCAAGTTCAGCCATACCGCTCCTCATGCCGCCCCTGGCCATAATATCATCATTCTGCGGCGTATCAGGCCTCTGTGGGGCGTCTCCTCCGCTGAAGTCGACATCCACACTAGCGGCGGCGGTCGCGATCGCGCCGGGAATGTTCTTGATGTTCGCCGGCGTCTTCGTGTCGCCTTTACCCGGGAGAGCCACGCGGCGCAACGGACCCGTTCGGCATTGTTCGGGAGTGAGAAGTGTTACTCGGAGGAGTTCGCCGCTACCTGAAATGTATGGTTGAATTTCAGGAGTTGTGTTGCGACATTAGTTTTAAAAATATTAAGTTGTTGAATGTAGGTAATAGGGACAGTTGTATTGATCATTTTCCACTACTTAATGTAAATAATACCTACTTCGGCATCTTTTCTAGTTACCTCATATACAGGGGGTCTACTCCGAAGTGCAAAGTGCAAATGTTCGGATCGGACCGACACATGGCCGAACCGAATATTATTGAAAAATGCGAAAAAAGTTTGGATCGACTCAATTGGGTCGGGACCATAGTCAATATTCGAAAGAGTGTAGGAGTGTAGGATCGGAACCGACCGAACCAACTAGTAACATCGTAGTACGAAACGGCCGAACATTCGGCCGATACTACTTCGGAGTAGACGCCCTGGATGGGAGGGATATCGAAGTGCAATCGAAGTGCAACCTGTGTACATGATTCTGAACGCCCCGCCCGTGCGTTGAAACTTAAACAGATCATTTAAAAAAAAAATGGTGTTCTACTAACACACGCTACACTTTTCTATAATTAAACGATGTTTTTTTTTTTTTGATACCCGGCCATTATTTCTACGTTAGGGGGAGTCTAGAATCTTGAGCTTAATTTACGGTTACAGTACGCGCGTCGATGTCCCTGCCACCCTGTATAAACATTGACAGAAGATGACCCCTGATAAGTAACTAGCGGTTATATACCTACTTGGTAATGAATGTTCATCGCAGTTTACTGTAGGTAATTAGTTTCAATAGAATTATGTTCATTGCTTTGTTACCTGTTACCTACATCCTCAACATAGAGTGCTTTGCTATGAAAGTTACGGAGCTAATTAACTTTTCTTTTTTTGCATTTGGGCAAAATGTCATAAAAATCTTCATTGGGTTATGTAAGCTTAAGTTGAAAGGTGTAATTAACATACCTTCTCCAACAGCGATAACCCTGGGATGACGGGACGCATACATGGGCGCGAAGGCGACCACCTCAGGGTCGAGGCTCTCCACAACGAGGAAGTAGTCCGACACCGCCACGTCACGCAGCGCCGTGTGACTGCCATCCGAAAACTCCAAGTCTATATCCAGTAGGCCTTCCTGGAATATTAGATATTTTTTGCAGTTAGTTTCAGCTGTACAAAAGGTAGAAAAATTGGAAATATTGCCTATAAGGTTCAAAGATGAAGGTTACAATCATTTTCTGCTGGGGATTTGCGTACCTATCTAATAAGTTACAGCTGTGATGATTGGTAATTAGCAAACACATTAGTTACCTACTGTCGGGCTTTCAAATCGAAATTAATGGCTACGATAATTTAATTACCTCATAAGACTATTCCAAATACATACTCCTTCACTAATTTGGTAGGTAATTACCCCCTTCGTATTCCTATATGTACGTAGGTAATGTCGTAGCTAACCAAGGCCTTACGATTAATGCCGACGTCCGTTCAATACAGTCCTGAATAGTTTTCTCAAGAAATTCCCATCTCTGGATTCGAGATTGATATTGTTTGGGCGTCTTCTCCTATAAAATTATTCGTCAAGTTAAAGAAGTACCTAACTAATTCATTCACACACAACACAACACACACAACAACACACAACAGGCAACACACATACATTCAACACTATGGATTCTTTGGTCCGAAATAAAGATAATTATTATCTTTGACATATCTCGGGACCCTGGGGTCCCGGTCCTTAGAAACGCGTACTAGGGGCCGAAGCCAACTCGATATTATTATAATTTAGGTTATTAACAAACCTGATATTGCGCTGTAAGTCGCCTGGTGACTGTAGTTTCGGATACGTATCCGTTCTCGATGGCGGTGTCGGGCGATATGTTCAGCTGCAAGCCGGATATGACGCGCACCAGGAGACGCGAGATTGACACCTTGTCGTTACCCACGCGGACTTCGCGCAGACCAATCACACGTCCTGGAGAAAGAATATTATACATTTACAAGGTGTTTTTCTTTCAATTAACTATGGTGGAAGTTTCCAGGTATACCCTGGATATATGATACCCTGATACTCTGGTTGTAATGAAATTAAAAAAAATGTATAAAAACAAAATTTCAATTAGGTAAGTTACGGGCAACATGAGAGCATTAACTATGTGGTCAATAATTAAAACCATAGTTTTAAGGATGTAAAACTATGGTTTAAGGAAAATAAATACTTACCAAAATAAACAATATTCGTGATTTTGACAAAAGACTACTGTGGACTTAACCTAATAGGACATACAAACCTACTCAAAGCTGTCTAGAGTTTAGTAGGTAGGTTAAGGAGTGGGCTATCTGCATAGGTAGGTAGGTACAGTCAGCAACAAAAGTCAATTAACTCTGTTACTTTAACAAATCATCTAAATTGATACAAAATGATGCGATACATTGGTTTTCACTATTTCATGTAATAGCAAAGAGTTAATTATTCTTAAATATTCTATCATTCATTTTTTTTTAAAGAATATTTTGCTCAATATTAAGATTTAAATAATTGAAGTGTTAACCGACTTTTGTTGCTGACCGTACTTATAGTAATGAAATCACATCACTATAAACACCTACCTAACTACTGAGTTATACGTCAATCACAGTAAATGCTGCGGTCACTTTTGCACAGACTTTCCCAGAAAGTAAGCCCAAATTATTAATATTTAGGTTAGGTACTTAGGTATCTTCCTAAGTCCTACATTCCTTCCTATCTTTAATCCGGGCTCAAGACTACCTAACACCTATCTCTACCTACCTAAGTAAAACCGCTGAGATTAGATTAGTCAGAATCAACTTGTAATTCAACGGATTCTTATCTTTCCCAGACACATAAGTTCAAAATCTGATAGTTACGGGCGAATTATCGTCAGTCGACTAACTTCTAGGATTCAGTCGAGCCACGAAAGCATTTGGAAGCCCAATTGGAGATAGACACGATAAGATGAAGTTTCGAATCTCCCCGAGTTACTTGTTGGTTGGAACTGGAAGCCGACTAGCCTAGTGATAAAACTTAAGCCTAGTCTACAACTTCTACAAGGCTACCAAAAGTTGCGAGAGGTCCATGTGGCACAGTTAGGTACTTGCCCCGGCCATGTATATACCTATTCATAATCAGCCTATAATGTTCCCACTGCTGGGACAGAGGCCTCCTCTCTGTGAGAGGGAGTGAAAATCCACCACGCGGGGCCAGTGGTGGTTGGTAGATGTCACATGTCTTCGAATTGTTGGTTCTAGGATATGCCGGTTTCCTCACGATGTTTTCCTTTACCGTAGGCTTCATGTATGTATCTGACACAATATGTAATTTCCTACTCATGTACAAGATGGTGGCATCTTCTCCACATATACCTCTAATATGGTTGTGAGATAATATTTCTATTAGGTGTCAGCAAGCTTACACTCCCTCAGGATCACCTCTGGAAGAACGGATTAGTGTGCGCATTAAGTTATAATTAGCGCATAATACGAAGGATGTTCCTGCCTGGCTGGCTGTTTATACTTTTGCCGTAATAATTCCATAGCTTCCAATCTGTCTACGTTACCAAATGTTGCTGATTATCAAAATTAACACACTTATTTATAAACGTTGTTTAAGCAATGTTAGAGAACGTTAGCCGACTTAACTTTTAAGTAATGATTTACGTCTACTATATAAAAATGACATTTAAACGTCTCTTAATTTAATGCAAAGTTTATAAATAAAATGGTAATAAATCAGTCTACACACGGAAATACATGACACCATAAATTACCTGTAATAGGCGACAGCACTTGCACTTCAGTCCGTCCAGTGCTGCGCCCTTGCAGCACGCGACCTCGCAGTGACGCAATCCGAGGGTCCGAGACTCGTGTCAGCACGAGTTCCGTGACCTTCAGCCACGTCCGACGCGACACGAAGTACGACACGCGCCCCGAGTCGTGGTCCTTCGCCAGGAAACGGGCGTACACCTACAGAACAAGGAAAAACGTTTAAATTAAACTTTTGAAAATGTCACGCCAACTTTGCGTTTTTGACCTTTACAATACAAAGGTACACCCACTGTTACGCCAATTACCGTGATTGGTGGGCGAGCCCACTGCCATTTATCGCAGGGAATTTTGAGGTTTTTTATTACAGAAGGAGCTAATTATGCTCCTACACTTCGCTCAAGCGTTGGCGTTGTTAAGCACCTGGCTATTAGGTACTCAAACCGACAAGCAACCACTTTGATGAAATTACATTAATTGTTGAAGAAAAGAGGGTGATACGCAGTCCAAGCCAGGTAAATTTTACCGAATGGGTAAAATGAAAATATTTTTACAAGGTGTTCAATACTAGCCGCTATGAAGTCATAGCATACGAATGATCTAATCAAATTCACAATAGAGAAAATATAGTTGCACCGTCTACCAGGATATATTATAATATTATACCTATTCGCATATTTGATTTTTCACATTTTGACTGCAGGTAAAAAAACCCGTATAATTAAAAATAAAACTGGTTCGTTCGTCGAGTGGTCGCAAACGCTAATGCCGTGCATGAGGTCCAGGGTTCGATTCCCAGGTCTGGCAAAGTGGTATGTGGTTTTTTCATCATGCATTTCTCAGTAAAGCCGAGTCCGGAGCCTGGCCTTGAGCTCGTTTGAAGGCAATAAGCTCAGCCCTTATTACACAATAACTGGCGTAATGTTGGTGTAGGTAGGTATGGGTATACCTCTGCCTAACCCTTCGGGGATTACGTGCGTGATGTTATGTATCTGTAATTAAATGGCACCCTTACCTCAACATTGCTCTGCTGGTACCGTAGGCGGCACGAGCGCTGTTCGGACAGCGAGTTGGTGTTGTCTGGTCTGGCGCCGCCCCAACCCCGCGCAGACAGCGAGCGCTTTGCCCGCTCCTTCGTGTTCGCGTCATCGGGGACTTTCCAACCTACGTCATACATTATTCAGTTAGATTTCGCGAAAATGTTTTACGTAAAGGGTCCGTGGCATACCTACCTTTGATTTTTTTAAACCTTCAGAGTGATTATTCCAAACATCTAAGCAACAAGGTGTACGAAAGGTAGGTGTTTGCAAGTCCAAAAATAAATATATGTCACGGATCAACTTTGAACGTTAATACTTATCTCGAAAACGTGACGCTTTGCGGGGTTTGGTCGTATTATATTTTTCGTTTACATTCATGCGTGGCTGCCATTTTGAAAAAAAAAAACAAAATGGCGCGACAGTAGGTATGCTAAGCTCCATATAAACATGTTAAACCTCCTTTAAAAATAGTAGTGCGAACCTCATTATTTTTTAAATCTTTTAATTTGCCAGCGTGGTGGATTATGGCCCATTTCCTCTCACAGAGAGGAGGCCTGTGTCCCAGCAGTGGGAACGTTATAGGCTATAATCTACTTTCGTAAATTGTAAATTAATTAAGTATTTAAGAAGTCAAAAGTTAATTAGTTGATTCTTAAATTAGTTTATCGTAAATCAAGTGCGGCACCTAGGTAAATGGCGATCGTAAAACTTACTTAATCATTTAATTAAGTAAGTAAGTTTTTTTTTAAACCTAAGTCTAAGTTTTAAGTTTAAATTTTAAAAGGTTTTTCCAAAGAATTTAAACAAAGTTAAAAGTTAGCAGGCACCTTAGTATTCCCAAAACTTCAAAAAAAGTCAATTTGTTCAACTTGTAGTCAAACGTTCAATCATTCAAGACATTCATTTGCCTAGCTTTTTCCCAATTACGTTGGGGTCGGCTTCCAGTCAAACCCGATGCAGCTGAATACCAGTATTTTACATGGAGCGACTGCCTATCTGACCTCCACAATCCAGTTACTGGGTAATTGATACCCCTTAGGTTGTCAGATTTTGAGGTTGTCAAAGATCCACGAATGACATCCGGTACCAACGGCTTAACGTGCTTTCCGAGGAACGGAGGGGTCTTGGTATGTAAAGATGGTCACCCATCCACGGAACAACCGCGGCAAGCGTAGCTTAACCTGATCGATTGACCGGTGCGGCTGTTATTACTTAGTCACGCCCTCTGTCTCCTTCAATCATTCAAGACACTACAAGTGCGAAATAATAAACAACAACACAAACTGACACATTGAATCGATCACAAACGATGTTTACCTTTGATTTGCGACAGCCTATTGTCGTCGACATCAATCTCCAGAGGGTATTCGGGCATCCACACTGTGAATCGTGCCAGACCGGTATAAGTGCCGTATTTGACGATCACTGACGCGTTCGAAGAGCCACGGATCTCTGAGCCGTCAACGTATACTGAACTGCATGATGATGATACCTGGGCGATGACAAACACACTTATTATTAGTCTTATTAGGCGAAGTGTCAAGCGCTTTTGTATTAGGCCACGTCCTAGCCGAAAGCGACTGTAGCGCGAATACGCGATTGTCGCACGGGTATGCGATTGTCGCACGGGTACGCGATTGTCGCGCGGGTACACCATCGCTGCGTTCGTTTATTTGAATATGTCGTACTCGCGTGATGAATCCTTTAAAAATAATTGGCTTTTACAATGTTTTCAAATTCAGGTAAACGAACGCGTAATCGCGTATTCGCCCGATTACGCGTTCGTTTACTCGCTCTAGTTTAGGACTCAGGGATAAGGGGTCAGACTGCAGTAAAACTGTTAACTGTCACCTTGACCTTCACCTTGACCATTTATTAGGTGTGGTACTCCCTGCTAGATAAAGAAGGGGTGGAGTTAGTTATGGAGTCAAGAGCCGACATTTGAAGGTTAGAATTAATAGCTATGTTCTAAAAAAAATTTTTTCTTTATTATTTTCAACCATTTCAATAGGTCTGTGGAGGTATCGTATTATCTCACAATATTTCCTTTGTAACATAATAGCAAAGGTATCGGATCAAAGATCAATAGATAAGTTAGAAATTCTTTAAATAACTCTACGTAAATACAGCAAACTTGCTGTAAGTTTCGTAAGGTCAGATAAATTAATTGTTATGCAAATTAACTACCATCTTAAATTGTGCGTAGGTATATTCAAATCACAACTGTCATTCTTTGACAGTTGAATGAAATGGCGGTTTCTTTGACAGTTCTATAAAATATAACAGTGCAAATTGGCGTAGGGTGTCAATTTAATTAACAATTTATTTCCCTGTAGGTACTTTGAATTATAATTTCTTATTTGTAGGTAGGTACCTTCTCGGTTTATTATACCTACCGTCTGAAGCGACCTAAATTATGTTACAGAGAAAATAACGTAATCTTCTAGCTAAACATCACCTTCCTATCACCCTTACCTTTAGCACGCTCTCATCCTCAGAATGGCAGGAGCTCTGTAGTGTGACGTCAGCAACCTGACCGGCTTGTGACACGATCAGCACCTTCATAGCCTGAGACACCTGACGACCCGTCAGCACGGCTGTGTTTAGGACTTCCCAGTTCTGGTGGAAAAATATAAAATGAACAAATCCGCTTGTACTTAATTGTAGAGATTTTTTAATTTAATTTTGTTTATTTGGGAAAATAATTTATCTACACAAAGTTAATCCACAATCCGCACTTGGCCTGGGTGGGGGATTACGGCCTAACATTTTCCCGAGAATCTACCTACTACTCATGAGAATTTGGTCCACACTATCACCATAGTAACGATACCTTGGCATAGTTTATCTTGTCTCTATTCTCTTCTCAGTTTTACGATACCCAGTGAAAGCATATTCCTAGATAGTTTATGATTATATCCATGATTATCAGCCCTCGGCTTCGCCAGCGTGAATGTCGAAAATTATGGCACGGGAACTTGCTAACGGGACAAAAAGCCTATGTACTTCCCCAGGATGCTATATATCCCTTGTCAAATTTTATCGAAATCCGATCAGTGGTTCAGGTGTGAAAAGGTTACATACAGACAGAGTTACTTTCGAATTTATAATTTTAATCTAGTAAGTATGAATATTGGCGAAGATCACTATTAAACATCATATACATATTAAGTAGTGTTTGGCGATAAAAGGTTGTTTCGCAATAAAACCATTCGAACAATCGTTCAGTCGACTTTCCATTAATCGAACATATGACCCTCGAAGTTAAGTTACGGACCCGTGAAAAGATTACATACAGACAGAGTTACTTTCGAATTTATAATTTTAATCTAGTACCTAAGTACGAAGATCACAGCATAAGTATTTGGAAGATAAGTAAATAACAATGAATACCTAATTAATTAATAAAAATAACAAAATTATATCCTAACTTAACTAAAACTATTCACAAACTAATCGCTGTTGAATGGTAATGTACCCAAGAGACTGGCGGCATTACCTCGTTGTATGGCAATGCTTAGCCTCTGGCCAAGGTAAAAGCCAGCCCTTGGGTCACAGGAAATGTAAACCAGCCGTTTCGAAATTTCCTTTTCGTTTCGAAGGTTCATTATTCACTAAATTCAGCAACGAAATTGAACGAGACGGGTTATTCATAGTCGTAAAGACAGGTGACAAAAAGCCCCTACAGTCGATAGTAGGTAATAAAAAAAACCATTAGTCAGAAGTAATCAGTTGATTAACACTTGTAAATGTAACCCCGGAGATCGTTAAAGAGAACGATTCGAAGCCCGTCGATCTTAGTAGGTATTCATTTGGGGACAGATTAAGCACTATTACTTTCTCCTCAATAGCTTTAGGTAATAAATTCTCGTGACCTAAAGAGATACCCTAGTAGCTAGTAAAGTTAGTATCACCACGCCTTGTTTTCCGGAAGGGTTGGTCAGAGATGTATGTACAGTCTCAACCAAAAGTCCATAGGCAATCTCACAAAGCCATAGCTTGACGTTTAATTTGACTTATGTCCTTCTAGTTTCAAGAAAATAGACACATTTTCGTCAACAAGTGATTGTAGTTCATAATTTCAACGTTTTATATGAGTCAAGATGACCTAGCGGTTAAGCGCGTGCAGATAGATGCCTGAATAGTGAGCCGTGTGTTCAAATCTCACGCAGTACTTCGTCTTTTTGTAAGTTTTTA
This sequence comes from Apamea epomidion, assembly GCA_947507525.1. Lineage (NCBI taxonomy): Eukaryota > Metazoa > Arthropoda > Insecta > Lepidoptera > Noctuidae > Apamea > Apamea epomidion. The sequence goes on from OX382234.1 coordinate 8,579,981, forward strand.
CTGGATTGGAAGCAATGAGACAGAAATATAATATTCTTTATCTTGTTCGCTTTGTTCACACATTTCGTAAAGTTAGAAAGGTAGATCATAGAAAACTAAATAAAGAATTCAGATTTTTGTGAGGTCGACATGAGTTTTATGAATAGTTAACTTGATCGGAATAAACGTGTTCGTTTGGTTGTAGTTGTTGGTTAGTGACATGTGATTTAATAGATAGCGGTATTGTATGTATTCTCAAAATGCAGGCAAAAATTAATATTGAGGCGAGGGTGACTATTAAAGCGCTGCATAAAAGAAATATCTGATGAAACCGGACTGAATGTGAGTATTATATTTATGAATTGTAACTTAAACTTTTATTTTAAATTTTACCTAAGATTATTTGGTGATATATGGATTAATTCTTTTTATTGTTTTTTAAATCCATCATGAGGCCTAAAAGATAAATAATTTATGTTTATTATTGGATTTATAAATGCGGTATTATTCGACACCTCATTGCAAACTGTTCGCCGTGCCCTCCACGCTGAAGGCTTGCATCACAGAAGACCAGCTAAAAAGCCTTTCTTGACAGAAAGACATAAACCAGAACGATTTCGTTTCGCACGGGATTATTTAGATTTTGACTGGAATACTACCATGTTTTCAGATGAACAGACCTTCAAATCGAGTCAAAAGGGTAGGCTTCATTCAAGGCGCAAGGATAACACTCGCTGGTGTGATAAAAACGCAATCTCTAATACAGACTCAGGTCGAATTACAATTAATATGAGGGGATGCATGGATGAGTGCAGCAGGGCCAGGAGAACTGGCTTTTATTCCTTCACGCGCCAACAGTTCTACTTATGTAGAAGTACTAGACGATGTCATGCTACCTACTGTGCGCAACATCTACCCAGCTGAGGAGTTGACACAAATATCATTAATTTGTCCAGGACAATTGTCCTATTCACCGGGCGAGCACTGTGCGTGAGTGGTTTCACAATCACCCGGAGATAATGTTGTTCCATGGCCAGCGCGATCACCCGACCTCCACCCTATAGAAAATCTATGGGGTTTGATGGTGCAAAGGTGGGAGTCACGGGATGAGAGGTGTATACCACAATTAAAAGCCCATTCCATGGAGGTGTGGGAAAATTTAAGAGGAACCGAAATATGAGGAGGTTATAATCTTGACTGTATTGAAAATAATGGGGGTTATACAAAATATTAATACCTATTTGGTTTTAATAATTAGACGGTGTAACTAAATATTTAGTAATACCTATTGATATATCCGTAATTATTTAATGATCTTAAATTGAGGTTTAGTTTCAATTTTCTTTTCGTCAAGAAAATATACACTTAAGCTATAACCTCAAAGCGGCGGTAAGACCCCTCTTTGAGGAGTGGCTAGAGAGGCGTCACGGCGCTCTCACCTACCGCCTGACGCAGGTCCTCTCCGGACACGGATGTTTTGGGAGGTTCCTGCACATAATCAGGCGGGAGGAGACGCCCGGGTGTCACCACTGCGAGGATCGCCCAGAGGACACGGTGGAGCATACGGTGGAGGTCTGCCCCGCTTGGGCAGAGCACCGCCGTGTCCTCGTAGAGGCGATCGGCAGCGGCGGCGACCTCTCGCGTCGGGCCCTGGTGCAAGCCATGGTCCGGGGCGAGAGGGAGTGGGAGGCGATCACCTCCTTCTGCGAAGCAGTCATGCTAGCGAAGGAGGTGGCGGGATGGGCGAGGGAGAGATCCTCACGCCTCAGCGGGAGCCACGTGACGACTCCCGGCCACCGTAGGCGCGGGCCTGCGGGCGGAGAGCAATGGGTAGCTCTCCGTCCGATCAGGACCAGGCCCGTGCCGGACGGCGTGTTTGTGTTCCACGCGCGCCTCAAAGAGATGTCAGCGTAGTTGACGGGGCCCGACAGGGCCGAAGCCTGCCGGGGTAGCGGGATCGTCCGAAAGGGTTACCGCTGCCCTGGTACATAAAGGGCTAAGGAAGGAACACGGGTGGGTTTTAGTCAGTAAGAGTCTGACACTCCCTTCTGCTCCACCCAGAGCGGGAGGAGTCATTTGATGATTTCCCATCCACAAAAAAAAAAAAAAAGCTATAACCTCAATACATTCATTGTGCCGTTACATAAAAAAACATGTTCATAAAGTCTAAATCATATATTAGTTTTCAATCAATTCTGCTGAATACCGATACTTACAATAAGTGGGTATCAACAATTATATTTGTGTTATTTTTAGAATATCCTTTCCTTGTTATGTTATTGTGGGTATACAACAAAAAATATCATGAACCTTACAAGAGAACTTCTTTTATCTAGGCAGGAATGTGACATCACAATTCTCACAAAAGTTTGCTAATTTTTTAAATAAATAAAACGAATAAACATTTTTAATATAATTCAGCACGACTTTTTTATTTCCTAATAGTACACCCACATTTCGCCAGTTATGTTTAAGTCCCATGTAATAGGGGTCGAGGCTATTGCTGTCAACCGGGCGCAAATCCAGGCTCCAGGGTGCTACTGAGAAATTCCAGATAGAAAAATCTAATAACACTTTACCCGACCTGGGAATCGAACCCAGGACCCCATGCGCAGCAGTCGCGCTTGCGACAACTAGACCAAAAGGCAGTCAAGTAACTGTTACCTAGTGCTAGTGTTAGTTAGTGGTACAGTCACGAGTACCAATATGTCAACACTTCGCAACTTTCAATTTCGATTTTTTCGTGAAATAACGAATGCATCGTTGGAATACGACACATTACATAAACCTATGGCTTCGAAAATGCTATGTTCGTAACAACATAAAATTTCATTGAAAAAATAAAGGAGTAAATCGCTTTTGAATAAAGCCGAGTGTATACATACTGTTGCTCGTGACTAGTACTCGTACTTAGTAAAGTTACTGTTCATTGTTTCCCAACTGTCCTAGTCCCTGACCAATAACGACCTACAGGTTTTAAAGGTGACACCTGATAATGGCCACTGTCTATTAATCTACGGCTACAATAGTGAAGTCGTACATACAAGCACTCCATCACTCACGTCGTAATTTAATTGCTTTAATCATCTAGTTGGGCGGTAGACAAGGAGCGAGCGTTCATCCGTCAGTGAGCAGATATGAAGAGCCCACTCTACTCACTCCAGCCGGAGCGCCCGCGGCCCGACGTAATGACTCCACGCTAATATTGAGATAAACTAATTGCTTTATAAATATTATTCTGTAACTTCATTTAAAGCCGCACCGTCGGGACCGCACACGTTGCTGCTGACTTACGAAAATTATACGGGCGCCCGAAACAATGTGTTTGTCTGCCACACGAGTCCCCAAAGTACCACAACCCGATTCCCCGATTTAATAGAACGTTCAAATTAAATTAACTACGAATCCGTGTTACAAGAAATGGAAAAAAGCCAAATTGCTTGAAAAGATCATAAACATGGCTCGTGGTCTCAAAGTTTGATGTAATTTAAATGTTATGAGTTTTTTTTTGATCCCTAATTCGTTATTGTGACTGACTAATGTCTGTAAAATTATTGCGCAAAGAATAGGGCTATTAACGTCAAAAATTAAAATAAGTTACCTCTTTTAAAATAAAGACTTTATTTTTACGAACTATGTTTATAATAAAGATGGTATTTTTATGATACCGCAAAATTTTAAGTCAGGAACATTGATTTTTATAACAGACATTTATCGTTATCGACGATGAAGTATTATGAACAGTAAAGCAGTTATTCACATTTTGACGGAGGCGAACAAGCCGCGCGAGCAGCCACACAGCCACGCGGTGGGCGCTGTGGGCGGCTGCGACTGCGACCCACCGTAGCCTCCATTAGCTCACGATAAAGCTCCCATTACACCACTTCATTCATACTAAGAGTGTACCATTAAAAGTTAATCTCAGCTATTTCGTACAATCACGCTCGTAGCAGGCATAATAATACTTCAGAAATTAAATAAAATTCTGGTGAAAATTATATTATGATTATGACAGCACGGTCGATGTGCCATTTATGAACCCAACAATAATTACCGCATCTATACAGGGTCAAATTTAATTAGCTAGCGAAACTCCGCAGTTGTGATGGGTATAGATATCTAAACATAATAAAACAAAAAGAAATTAATTATATGATTTTTTTGTGGGGTCATCGACCACTGTTTGTGCAGTCACTTGAAATATCAATTAAAATACAGTTTTTTTTTTTGTTTTAAACTTCACAGACTTGATTGGTATCGGTATCTAAAAACAATAAAACAGATTTTCCCAACTCATACTTTAAATAAGAATACTGACAGCAAGCGTCGACCCCCCAAAAAAATATATTAAATATTTTTGTTTTTTATTTTATCTGTTTAGATATCGATACCTATCACGTCTGCAGAGTTTCGCTAGCTAACTTAATTTGACCCTGTATAACTGTTTAACTCACACAGAGTCGTTCGCAACCAGTCACGCTAATAAAAACCTTTGAATCCCAATAAAGATATCGTTATAGTAATAAAAGGGGCTCCCTTCGTTCCATTAATTACAAAGAAAATACCTTTCAGGTAATTTATCGCTTACAATCGATGTCTTAATAAATTGTTGATTTCGAGCACCTGTCTCGATAATAGTCGAATAATCGAGTGGGTGTCCGTGATTGTAATCACTATTCGCATTTATTACAAAGACACGTTTTAAATGGAAAGTAAGATAAAAACGTATAGGTGTTAACACCCGTTAATCGTAGTAAATTGCTAGGTACACCGTTCATAAGAACATACATCTTTTAAAGTGTTATGCTTTCACTGAAAGTATCTCGAAGTTTTAATCAAGAGCGGGCCGTGAATATCCCTACAAATGCTTTCAACATGCTATAAATCCTGTTTGAATTAATTTTATGGAAACTGCGGAAGATGATATGACTAAGGTTAAAAAGTCGTTAAATTACCTTAGAAATTGGCAGCACAGCCTGTATGTCGTCCTTTTCAATGTCAAGTCTGGTGTTGACTCTGTGTTCGTGGGGGGGTTCTTCCGTGGTAGAGGTCATGGTGGGCGCTGAAGATACTTTGGCAGACCAGCTTATGCGGGCAGTTCCTCGCCCTGACTCTCCCTCCGACCCCTCCCCGTCGCCCTCCCCCTCAGCGCCGACCTCCACGAGCCACGTGAGGATCTCCTCCCAGCCAGGCTCACCGACGCCGCTGCTCTCCTCAGAATCCCTATATCGTTCAATGAAGTTACAATATTCTGTTCATAAACTTACTGAGCCTAAAAGCTTTTATTACCTAAAAGGTTGTTTATTGAGGTCGAATATCTTGAAGGTGAATATAACCCGGGTCATAATAAATCAATAGTCGTATTATGTAGTCTTTACTCTTTTCTCTCAAAGTTCACGTTCTATTTGGGGGTTGTCGTTTTACGTTGCGCAGTGGAAACACGAAATTATCTAAACAATAAAAAGTTAGTCGTGACATCGAGTTTCATTAAGCGGAAAAGCTCTGACAAAATTTATAGCTGTGCAAATGCAAAGTAGTCGTGGGCGAAATTGTGAACAAATCCCGCCAAAGAAATGAGAAATGGAAACATTCTGTTATAAAATGTGAAGAATAAAAATAAATTTTCATTTTGGTGCGAAACTCGTTTAACTAGATGTTTATTTATGTACGGGTACATAGAACAAATGAACACCATGGGCGTTTATGAACCATACACGACTGTTGCATAAATTAAGTATATAAAAGTGTGGATCGAAATTTAACTAATACAACAAAATATTATTGTAGAACATTAAGGCCGTTGTTTAGATAGCCTTATTATGACCTTTACACAATAGAAGTAAACAGCTCAATGATGAACTTAAGAAATACTTAGTAATGGAATGAATTCTTGAAAGTCTCTCGCTCAGATGACCCAGGCGACTAGGCGGCTAGCTAGAAGGCACCCACTTTATCTACGACCACTCCAATTGCAAGAGCATTTTATCGCTAAAGTGGGAAAACGTAGAATTGCAGATGGCATTTTTATTTTATCGGATTTATTTTTGAAAATGAATGTCTCTTTTCAATTTTATTGCAATTTTTGTCGCTATTTGAGCGTGAAGCTGGAATTGCTCTTGTTCAACGATCTTATTGTTTAATTTTACAATATCGTTGAGGGGACTATTATCTACGTCGCATCCGGATACTTTATAACGGAAAATAGTAGTTAGTGTTAATCTGGTCGCTCAGGAAACTGCAATAAAGTGCTCTGAAAGTGGATGTGAAAGGAGCTTTGTCCTCATGCTACTAATTTAGTTAATTAACTTCACCTAGTCTAATGTCGTTTCCACTAACAAGCTAAGAAAGGGGTTCTTTGTTCATTTCGTATATGATGCCATACTTGGACTAATTTGGAAGTCATTTTAACATTTGCTAGTTCAAAATGGGGTCAAATGAACCCCTAGAACAACGATAGAATCTAGCTGCTATTGATCACATTGAATAATACCTTGACGCACTTGTGTGTAGTCAATTTTAGAGAAGCTTTTGGATCATATTATGCTCATTACTACGAGATAACTGATCAAGTGATTAGTATATCGATTAGATTCACCTCAATAACCCGTTTAATCAGCAAATGAAGCGTTTAATCAAACTATTAACTAACAGTAGGCGGGGTACATACGTGTCAGGAGCTTCGTCTTCTCGTAGTGGTTGTTCGAGTCTTGTCGCCGTGACGGTGGCGGTTCGTGGCTTCACTTCAGCAGTCACCGCCCAGCGAGAGTTCGCGGCAGTCACGCTCACCAGCCGAAGACCTGACTTCACCTTCATTCTACAGGGCAATATACAGTTTTTATTATCAATACTACTATTTAGTCAATTTGTTGAGTTCTTCCTACGTCTATGTTCTGTCGGAAAATTTTCAGTGTAGTAGTAATGATAACGAATCTCTAAAGTGGATCTATTGAAACATAATAATTAATTACAATCAATCGCGAATATAAATGAGGTACTGAATATTGATAGTCCATTGTAGATTGTTGACAATGTGAAGAGCCGCATAAAAATAGCAATAACCTGCATTAATTAATAACTAAACAATCATTGTTTGCGTATTATCTTTTGTCCCCATTCCCTCACTTGTGTTTGACAGCGGCACAATGTGCGCTGTGCACTTCTTCCGGTCCTAAAGTACACTGACACAAATGCGCCTCTTAGAATACCAAACGTAAAAGAGAAGAGATCAAAGCTATGTTTAACTGAATGCAGGTTTCCCTGCATTGAGGATAATTTATTTCATGCTTTGAACTTGTTGACTAGTTTTCGCTTCTGTATTTAACCAAAAGTTAGATTTACACATGTACAAACTTACATAAGGATCTATACAATGGGTAACGGAGGATCAGGTTCACGTAAAGCCGCAGTTAGCTAAACTGTCTAACGTTATTGTTGGAATAGTAAAATTTATTTTAATAGCTAAGCCGAAGGAGACATAAATTTCCATTTAGTCGGTTGCAGTCGAGTATTCCCGTGCGGGTGCGACCAGAACCGTAACTCAAAACGAGAAACAGATACTCGTATCCGCGATGAAATTTTGGAGCAGGTGGCGCATAATATACGAACGACTGTACGAATGAACGAGTATAACTACATCACAGGTACTTCCCTAAGTGTAAAAATAAAACTTATTCCAGCTGCATGTCCTACGAACATATCCGCTCATTTCTTTTGAAATAGACTGACGCTTTTAGCGATATCGACAGGATATTGATTCCATTAGATTCTCGTGTAGCACTTGAAGCGTCGGGTGTAAAGCTTGCAATGGTGCACCCGGGACACAATCACTGCGAGCTCCACAATCGCGCAATCACGCCCTTTTTACGCGAACTAGAAATTGTATACGCTGTATTTTTCATTTACGTATTTATTGTTCGTATAATGTGTGAGCACTGAGCTTATAAGGACATCGTTATAAGTGAAGTGCTGAAACTGAATATACCTACGTGATTTATATTGATGAGTTTATTACAGACTCAGTAAGCTTTAGGTATGACCGATTGATTATTATCGATAAATTGTTCTGTTATACATTAGAATGACCGAATTTCTCTATTTTGAGTTCAACTAAAATACAATTCTCCTACTATTCCGTGCAATATCATCGTGGATTTCAAACTATCATAATTATATCTACAAAATTGTATTGGCGATGTTGAAAAGGACTGTAATATTCATGGCTGACTTTAGCAGCATTTGTTATAAATATCTGATCATATATCAATATTTGCGCAGTGTTCTTAGAATTTTCGTTCTGAAATGGTTTAGTGCAGTGGTGGTATATTACAGTTAGGACGGATAGAAAAGCAGCCAGGAGAATGCCGTAACTCAATATTAGAGCACAGCTTGGGAAATTGTACGAAGATCTTTTCTACTTAAAAGAGGAATAATATTCGTTTGGTAGTCAGAGAAAAGGTTAGTTCCTTCTAGGCAGTACCTATATAGTCCGTAAAATATTAACTGCACAGGTTCCTACTAAACCAGTATAATATAAAAACTCAATTATGATCTGAGAAGAAGGTCTTTTCAAATGTAACAAAGAAATGGCTATTACGATGTTAATATTTCTTTTCATAAGGATTTCAGAATTTTCACAAAGAGCTTGTATTAATCTAAGTAAACGAAGTAAGACGCAATTTATTATAGACATAAAACAAAGTAATCATAAAATTATAAAATAAATCAAATAAAGTTCAGAAAAGCCTCTTCAATTTTACACATAATGTAGTTTTCACGATAAAAATGTCATCTCTTGTTCTAACTACTTAGGTACTCGTATCTTTTGCGGTCGTCTAGAACGCGACCGAGAATTATTTGAAGAATAAACTTGATCCCAAAGAGCAATAAATTGTGTCAAATAAACGAGGTGGTTCTGGAGGAGTCGTTATTCAGTTAAAAACTAGAATAACTGAAAAAGTTTTAATTGACGCGTTGAGGTCGACAGTTAGCAGTTAAGCCCTGAGATGCGACCGCCTGTTCGGTACTTCAGCGTACATGTGAACTTGTTTTGTTAGCAGTTGGCACCTCGTCCGTCCTCCAACCACTGCGGTGCGCCACTCACAGCTTGCCAAAAGTTACGACAGAACAATAGGTTTAGTTTGTGGCAACTTCAAATTTTTGTTTACATTCTTGATGAGAATAAAAACATAACTGTCAAAATCCAATGAATTATTTCATGTCCCTTACTTCCCACGCAAAATAGAAGATCGCGGTTGACAAGCAATAAAGCAGTCCCAGTTGGGCGGAGTACCAATAAATATTAGCCAGCGTGACATAACACAGAGATGCGCAAGTTGTTCGTCGTTAACTTGAAGTGGCTCATGCGTTGACAGATTTTCCTCCCTGTGTGGGTTTACAAACCGCTATGTCAGGTTTACAGAAAGTCTGATACTACCTGGCATCGAGGCTACAGTTAAGCACTGCCGTTTAATCACAATTTTAATGACCATTGTCAAGTTTTTGCTAAGATACGAGCACTTTTGAAGGATAAATTACAAGGCGTTACACGTACATAAGTGTATATGAACAAAGTAAACATGAACTCACCTGATGACAACATGTGAAATTGTATGGCTGGTGTCACGCCGCACTACGAAGGGTAGATGCAGTCGAGAGTGAGGATACAGTGGTGCTCGGGGTAGGAGGAGCGCAGCATCGCCGGCTCGAGCTTCTCTATACCCAGCACGAGCTCCAGCCAACGTAACGGAACCCAGGGGCCATGCAGGCTGCACAGACACTCGCCCACATGCGCCTTCAGCTGTTTCTCCACTGCCGGCTTCGGCTGCACTGTAAGCTAATCGCACTGTCCGTGGTGGTCTCTTGCCCTTTCCATCCGCTGGCCACCACGCAGCTGGTACTGTTAATTCGGCGAGGCAAGCACCTTCCTCGCCTTCAGGGCCACACGTCGCAGTTAATGTTCGCGCTCCGTAACTAGCATGTAACGTAATACACACCCGACGTGGCCGTGTCGCGGCACGTCTTGCACCGCCCTCGCCACCGGTGTGGAACAGCACACGTAGCACGGGAGCATCGCGAGGAAGCTCCCGGAACACTAGATGCGCAGACACATCGAGTCTGTGCGCAGTAGCGTCTTGCAATTCCATCAAAGACGCATTTTTCCTTGGTGGTTCCAAAGGATCTGGAACTGCATATCGCGCTGGCACCGTCTGTTTAGTAGAGAAGGGTCCGTACGTAGCCCGCACTGATGCTGGGGCAGAGCCTTGTAATACTGTGAACCGATCTAGTGATAACAGAGCGCCGGGCAGAGCCGTGCCCATAGGCTCTGGTGGTGGACCCGAACCGCTCCATCTCGCCGTGTGTTTTAGAAAAAACCCACTGTCCTTATTTTCAAAATGCACTTCGACGCCAAGCACCGTCCCTGAAAAGAAAGAAAACTATTTTTAAAACGTAATAAAACATTTGTCATCGATTTAGGAATGCGTAACATGTGTAAAATGTTAAATAAGTGTTTTATTTTTGGTATTTTGACGAGAGATAAAAGGGCGTTGAAGCGCAACATTGGCGCCGTGCCAACCGCATTCTGTCCTGCAGCGGGACGTCATTTGCGTTAGTTTTATGTTTACAAACACATCGATGCTCTTACGTCGAATTTAGTATTAACGTAACGATGTCCTAATCGCACTGTTTCTGTAACCGTATTTTAAAGCGATCTTTGGTAGTGAAGCAGGTCATGGTTTAGGTATGTCTGCTTAAAGTACCTGACGCGCTCCGTACCTGCGAGATGGTTATGCGAGGATACGTAAAATGTTATATGGCGGTAATAAGAGAAACATTTTATATGTAAGCGAGGAATATAAAGGAGATTAGGTATAAGGACGCGAGAGTGGTTGGTCTTGTTTCTATGAGGGATGGCTTCGCTCGGGGCCCGCGTCACGCGTCTCACAGGCTGCGGCCCGGCCTCGTCACTCGTCTCGTTTATTGAGCCAGGATTTGTGTCACGTTCCTCTTACGGAGCTCTTCACAGAATTCATTACGCGCCCTATTTATGATTCTCAGTGGTTGGTCTCTTAAAAAATATTTTGTTGAGTTTATAATTGAGTTCTTATTTGGTTTAGATTGTTTCAAAGTTTATGTGTTTCTTTGAGATACTTTTCTTATAATAGAATATTAGTGAGGCTTATTTTTAACTAACATTTACCTACATTTGTAATTTACATATTCATGTAGATATAGCAGATCACTTAAAATAAGAAACAAATGCCCCACATCCTGTTTCCCAATCATGAGTACAATACGAGCTTAGTTTCAATTATTAATTCAATAATCAAAACGATGAATGAAAGCAAGGGATCGAAACAATCCTCGCCGAAAACGCTTGCGTTGATCACAAAGCAGTTAGTTACAACAGCAGACGTATTAATTGGTTGCCATGAAATTTCCTGTGAATGGAAGCTATTGCTTCATTTGCAAGGAAACGGTAGGCAATTCCACGAATACGCCACATCCCTCCAGCAGGGGGCGTAAGGATAATAAAAAGCTTTAGCACGTGACGCTCTTAGGACAAAGAAAAATTCGCACAGCTTTCAAGTTTCAACCTCGTTGAGAAATGTTACTTTAGGTACCGTCAGCAACGAAAGGCGATTAATACTTCAGTTTTTTTAATATAATTATTGAGAACCATTAAAAAATAACACGAAAAAGCTGAAAAGCAGTGTATTGAAAATTTCAGGCCAATTTATTTAGTTGATACTAAGATGTTAGTGGTTAAAGACCTTCGTTGCTGACCGTACCACCTTAGGTGGCGTGCAACGTAATTTTTTTACTTCATTGCCTCTTTGTAAATTCAAAATAAGTGCTAATTACCCAAGGCTGGTGCTAGGAACGTAATGAGCAGCAATTATGCAAAGCAATATTGATTTTTACATTCCTGAGCAGATGTTATTGATCCAGGTGCCCACCTAATGAATATTCAATACGCTATGGCTATGGGCTTTTAAAAATAAAAAGCTGAAATGCTAATCTTCTTCAAACACATCATCGGAGTTAAGTGTTTAGAGAAACATTTTTATGAAGTGTTTTCAACTCCAGCTGGCAGCAGTGGCAACAAATGCTCTGCAAAATTCTCACCGATTGTCTATAATCTCGCTATGATACACGTTCAACTCAATCAGTCCGCACCGTGTAAGATTGCTGACAACCCGTTTGCTTTACAATGGCAATCAATACTTCTAATAAACGTTATTGTTCGTATGTACGCGTTCCATACATTTTAATTTTCCCCCGACGCAGTCGCAACAAAAAGAAAAGTTTCGCGAATTGATATCGCGATTTCCGATCGCACCCTCGATTGTGAGCAGCGTTGGCGGGAGACTGGGGGACAAGGGACACATGGGGGCACGGGGGACAAGGGGACACGTAGCGGGTGTAATAACTGCCACAGAACTAAATCCTTAGATATGGCCCACGCGTGCCCACTCCCCCCCCCCCCCCGCCGTCTTTTACACACTGACCTTCCAATAACTCCTATTTTATATACATATTCATGCAATATACATAATTTCCACAAAATATCCAGCTCTTATTTTTATTGTTACTACTGCCTGTACCCGGATCGTAGATGTAAGATAGGGTAAAAATACTCGACTGGGCACGAATACCTTAATATTTCTTTTTATCATTTTCTATTCCACATTCAATCGAGTAAATGTAGACTGTGGTTTGATAAAGTTGCTAAAAAAGAGGTTGGGCAGGCTTTCAGACGCATTTCGTCTAGCTTTTTGGGTGGCATGCCTACCAATAGGTGCTGTGTCCTTATCATTCCCCGAACTCGGTATTATTTGGTAGAGTCAACTTTAAGTAACTGGTTTCTATAGAGCTTTCAAGACGATAAGATAATTCAGTCTCTATGTGATATTTTCGTACAGGTTTCTTATAGTATATTCAAGAGCTTTTTCGAACTTTTCTCGGCTCTACTGACGGTACGTAGAATATATTTGCGCTTTCTTTTCGGTGAGATATGATAAATTTATCGTTTAAATAGGCTAAACAACTATTTTGGACTATGTTGAATGTAAAGTTTGGGAAAATTAGTTTTTCACACACGGTATTTTCACATTCTGCATTTTGATTATATGGTATTAATGATAGCTTGTTTTAGCAATCACGCTTACCGCTACACCCCCTTCAGACACTATGTACTTATCTATCTACTAATATTACATATTATTATTTACATTACAGATTACATGTTTCTCCCCGCAGGACTTCACGAAAAGCACCGCGAAATCCACGCTTAATGTGTATCCGACAGCAACCTCATTATATTAATAATATAATATTGCGTTGGAAAATCCGGACATCCTGTTAATGAAACACTATAGCCCCTCCAAAAGCACCTTTGTGTTTTGTTATTAATATAACGTTGCGCGAATTAATTACCCCGTACATTTTCAAAATTAACACAACAACCGCGCTGCCTGATACGTTACGATAGCCGTGTGAACGTATGCTAGATAAAGCCTCATTGAAGGGTAATAAAGCGGACTCGGGCGCGGCTATGTGTCGGACTCCATTAACGGTAAATATTTGTTCATTTGTCACGCAGTGTTGCCAATGGACAGCTCTTTGACGTGAACGCAAACCGCTGCTTTTACATAAACGCCGCATATCTCCATTTTCAGTTAAATCATTTATTAAACACACGTTTGTCTCGTTAAAAAGTCAACTGGGCTGTACCCTCGTAGCTCTTACCCTGCTAAGCCTTTGGGATAAAGGGTACTTGACGTCATAGGTTTTGCGTGGTTCCGGAATACTTTAAGCGAGCTGCTTAGCTTAGCGCGCCCGAGCGGGGATTGGTGCAAAAACATCGATTGTATTCGGGCTTCAGGCTGAAATGTACCTACTTATAGCCCATTGAATAGGGAAAAATAACTCGATGAATGTTAATAATACGTGCTTGGTTTTAATGTGCAATACTAAGCAATTATGACATTAACATTTTTGCGAGAGGTAACGCTTGTTTGAATTTCTCAATTAAATTGAAAAGGGTGCAAGCAAGGTATGATAAACGAATAGCTAATAACCCAAATATTTGATTGCTTTCGTTACTCAAATACGAATCCTAAACCAACAATCTAAAGGTCTCTCTTAAAAATACCTCGGTGAGTTTTAAAATTAACATTTAAACGTAGTTTTAATTAAGATTTTTGTTACAATGCATAATATAAGGTGTTATGATTATGAAATGATGTTTAAACAATGAGTAATATTCAAGAGGGCTCCCTCGCTAACATAAACTAAACATGACGCTATTTTTGTCCCACGAAAATTGGTCGTGATGGAAAATCTATGTGGACTAGATGCATGCTAAAAACGAAAAGCACCTATCTGAGTGACTACTCGATAGGTGCTTGCATCACGACCAATTTATCGTAGGACAACAATAGCGTCATGTTTCCCTAAACTAGTCGTAGTACTCGACTACATCGTAGGGTATCTATGTATAGGCATCGATGTCGTAACAATGGAAATCAAAACTCACCAGAACTTTAGGTAAAGAAAGCAGTATCCCTCCATGTCATCCATGCTAAACGATTCTCGTCATCATACACATTCTATGATATCTACATTACTCGTGAGCTTCTGTCTGTCTAGTTCATTAAGTATAATTTCGTTGTAGCATAAGCATATTCAATCTATAATGTTCGCACTGCTGGGACACAGGCCTCCTCTCGGTGAGAGGGAGTGGGCCGTAATCCAACTCGCGGGCCCAGTGCGGGTTGATAGAAGTAGCATGTCCTCGAATCTTTGCTTCTAGGACATGCCGGTTTCCTCACCATGTTTTCCTTCACCGTTTTCAGAGCAGTGGTGTTGAAATTAATCACACAAAGTAAAGCGCCTGTCAGTGTTCGAACCCATCGCCATGGGATCTGGAGGCCCAAAGTCCTCGCCCATATATGGAAGTGGCGAGAGGAGGCAAAACGCCGGGGCGTTACTCCGCTGCCGCGAGAAATCACGGCACAGCGGACTGAGCTCCGGCGGGATCTCATAGCGGCATGGAGAGTGCGATTGTCGCAACCAAGCGCTGGGCACGCCACAATTGCGGCGATAAGTCCCCTCTTTGAGGAGTGGCTAGAGAGGCGCCACAGCGCCCTCACATTCCGCCTGACGCAGGTCCTCACCGGACACGGTTGTTTGGGAGGTTCCTGTTCAGGATAAAGCGGGAGGAAACGCCAGGGTGTCACCACTGTGGGGATCGCCCGGAGGACACGGTGGAGCATACGGTGGAGGTCTGCCCGGCTTGGGCGGGGCCCCGCCGTGTCCTCGTGGCGGCGATCGGCGGCGGCGACCTCTCGCGTCCGGCCCTCATCCAGGCCATGGTACGGAGCGAGAGTGAATGGGAGGCCGTCACCTCCTTCTGCGAAGCAGTAATGCTCGCGAAGGAGAAGGCGGAGCGCGTGAGGGAGAGGCAATCTCTGCACCCTCGCGCGCCTAGCCACCGCAGGAGACGCCCTGGACGGGAGTCAACAGCCGACTCCCGGCCACCGTAGGCGCGGGCTTGCGGGCGGCGAGCTTGGGGCAGCTCGCCACCCGGTAAGGACCAGGCCCGGGTCGACGGTGCGTTGTGGCCGCTAGGGCCGATGCCGCCGGGGCTGCGGGTTGTTCGAAAGAGATACCGTGGCCCCTGCACAGGCAACTGAAGGAACACGGGTGGGTTTTAGTCAGTAAAAGTCTAACACTCCCTTCTGCTCCGCCCAGAGCGGGAGGGGTCATTTGATGATTTGAAAAAAATAAATAAAAAAAAAATTAAAAAAGGGTTCGAACCCACGATGTAAGTCGTAAGTCCGGGCCGTCACCACTGCTCTACATATCTCTCATTACGTTGTAATAATATGCAATTACTTAGCATAACTACCACTGCAGTCTACGAACAATAGAGCGCCTTAGCCACAAATCGATGAATATCGATCCATGTGTATACAAGAGTAGCCAGGCAGGATTAATTATTTAAGAACAATTAGTTACAATTGGTGGATAATTCATTATGCAATAGATAGCAGAACGATTTCACTGCACCAAAGTGAAAAAGGTATATAAGATTTGCTATTCAAAGTAATCTAAATGGAAGGAGGGAATGGAGGCCTTTGGCGTGCTGTTGGACACAAACGGCTGATAATGTATACTAATAATAAAGCTGCGAAGTTTATTTGTTTGTTTGTACACGCTAATCTCAGGAACTACCAGTTGAACATGAAAAAATATTTTTGTATTTGATAGCCCAGTTCTTGACTGCTATAGGCTACTTGACATCGCGCTATGACCCTAAGGAGCTGAGTAAAAACGAAACACTTGAGAAATAACGTTTTAAGGGAGCGCATAATAGCGCACGCAGGTGATGTGATGCGACGGGGTGGGTTCGGGGAAAAAGAAATTTTACGCGGACGAAGTCACGGCCAGAAACTATTAATAAATAAACCCAGAGTATACATTTAAAAAAATAAGAGCATGTAGATGATGGTCTGATAAACAGCATTACGTATGTACTCCTACATTGACACGTAATGCTATTTATCACACCAGTAGTTGATAGCATCATATTTTCATATCCGTTGCTTCGATGAACACAATAGCTAGCGCTTTCTGCATAGCAAATCATTTTTGCTAGAGAAATTATCCTCCCTACGCGAGTATCATATAGGATCTATGTACCTCCATCCATACTAAAATGATCCATGTCAGTATGGAGATGTGAACGCTTTTTGATTTGAATTTTATTCGACTTTTTTATTTAGATATAGGTACACGGATCCAAAAAACATGAGATAGATCTGATACAGGGACGCACGCGTGTGTCGGTATGTCCAAACATTGTTTGTTGACGCATATATTGGAAGTTGATTAGCGAGCACGCTTGATTTCAATTGAGGTAGATATATTTCACTGCAGCCTGATGAAGTTCACAGGCGTAGCAGTGAAGTGCATTGAAAATGTTGAGAAGAGTTATTAATTGTACTTTAATTAGTAGAGTATTTGAATTTTAATGGTATTTGTATTTTTCAATTGTTTTTTTTTTTTCATTGTAATTTTGATTGTTTTAGGATTAGGATTGTATTTTTAATTGTTATTATGATGGTTTTTTTTTAAATTAAATTTTTGGGTAGTAACATCGTACTGGCGTTATAGCTGTTATTTACGAAATTTGGGAATAAATAAATAAAAAATAAATAAATGTAACGATTGTTTTTATTGATTCTATTGAAATTTTGTACGGTTGCGTGCTGATTAAGTATTCTAATAATAAGTACAATATAACTCTCGTTTAACTATTCAAACAAGAACAGTCCTAGAATTTTTTTTTTAAAGAACCATTACATTATGTCAAGTTCGATTCTCATTAGGTTACCATGTTGACTGAGAAATAAAGGAGAGACGTTAGTACGTAAAACGTATCAACTGCTTATCTTCAGTTAGAGTCGTAAAAGTGAACCGAACGAAATGGGTTGGTTAATGGTGCTCGGCGATGGATTACCACCTTGTCACCACTGCAATCTTCCGATCCTATACATTATTGGATACGACGGTCTTGGCTCCGAGGGATCGTTACTGTTGATTTACTTACTTGTTCTCCTTTCTCCTCAGTTAAGGCAAAAATATATAGAAGGAATATAAACATTGAAAGGGAAAAATATAGTTTCATTTAAGGAAAACTCATTTCTAAAGCATTTCAAAATATGAGAAGGCGTGCAATGACGCACGACGTTGTTTGAAAACATGGGCCTACCTAATGTGTGTTTTCAGCAAGTCATAAAAACTTAACCGCGATCCGCGGATATATTTTGGTTAGATCCCATCATAAAATAAATATTCGTTAAGCAATACCGAATCGAATAGCTCCTAAAATTTGTATAAAACGACAATAAACTGGGAAAAATTGAGGTGAAAGGAGGCGGCGTAAAAAATAATGGCGTACCCTCAGCGGACGCGCAAGGGTGGCCTGCTAAATAAATTGTTTGCCTTTTTCAATTTCACAGCGAATCCGCAGTACGTATCACTGTTACAACCTCAGTGTGCATACATATGTATGGCACTGAATTCAATCTGTTGTACGGGTATCAAATACAATCAACGCAACGACATGTTGTGGTTGGAGACTTGTAGCGGTTTCTTGTTGTACCTATATATTTTCTTCCATATTTCCATAGTCCTTATTGACGGAGCATACAAGGTGTAGGTACTTTAAATACATGTTGACATACTGGCTATATATTACGAAGTTCAAAAACAAAACACTAGATAAAACATAAATAATAAAATGTACATAATACAAGTACAGGAAGAAAGAATCACAAAACATTAGGACAAAGCGAAGAAAAAACAGCCTGAAAGCTATACCTCGGTTCCTTTACTCCAAAACCACAAGGAAGTGAACTTGATAGATATTGAAAACAAAGACATTTTCTCTCGTTCGATATGAGCAGGTATATTCCCGATTCGGTAACGGATGTATTCAAAACGAGCATCATTACGTGCCATCAATAACTCGACATCGGATTCGGCTTGCGACAACGGTGAGTATTCATGAGCGCGGGCCCTTATGTCTGTTGTTTTACGACAACAGACTTGTCACATCGTATAACTACATTGTATTCCTTTTTATGTAACATACTCGTACGAGAGAGTATTGATTGGCGGACGTGAGTTTGATGGATTGACACTGTAGCTTCATGGAAGGAGAGCAACTTTTTTCGCGCACATACACTAGTTTGAAACGAAACTTTTATTGGCAGTCTCGGAGCGGGGGAAGTTTTTATCAAATTAAGTCGGTGTTGAGATCAAAGACACTGTACATTATTTCTAAGTTTTTGTTACAACAAACTATTAAAGAGTATTTAAGCATATGTCTGTCTGGGTGATTTTGTCTCTGTAGGCTAAAGACCACTTCTCGTGCAAGCGCAAGCTTTTCAAACACAATTTTCCATTTGCATATCATGGCAGAAAGGAATATTGCTAAGGACCCAGCTACATTTCATGACGTACTTTCGCATAAAGGAAAAATGTGCATCAGAGACGTATCATGTTAACAAGAATGCGCGCCCCGACGACACCGTACATAACGTATTACTGGCGACAGTTTCTCAGAACATGTTACGCCTGACTCACGAAACGGGACGAATGGTGATTTAACAATGTCTAAAATAGACTTCCTTGTGGAATGCGACTACATCAACTACAGCCATAATACTAATATCTGTGATCAACGAATAGCTGAACAGTTACGCACGACATTATTCTTGTTCGAGAGCTTTCTCGGACACGTATTCGAATTTGAAGATTGCTCAACTCGAATGGATGTCTCATTAGGTGTGGTGAAACGACAGTTTCAGTTTTGGATTTTCATGTTAGATACATGATCCAAAAATAATTATACGAACAAAAAGTTGTAATGCAAACTGTTCGTGAAGATGTGATACATCTTAGTAAAAGGTATAATCATAGATAAATAATGATGTTAATGCAAATTATGAGTCATAAGTATCAGGATCAGGCACGAAATCTGTTATATTTTAAACATCGGTTGAGCTAGGAACATTGTTCTATTATCACATTATCAAAAAACATTATCATTATCATAAGTTATACAGCTACCACCTAGTTCGAAAACACTTGTTTAGAATATCTAAACAGTTTGCGCGAATGTTGTTGTATGAGCAAACCAATAATGGTGGTTCATCCATCCTCCAATATCGATAGCAAAACATATATTATTTAGGCTGTCAACTCTTCCGTCCTCAATGACGTCATCTACTCGAACCTTCGTCCTTGTCGAACTGAACCACTCTCGATTGTTAGTGGTATTGTTATTTATTCTTAATAACCCCTTCCGCATGTATAACTGTAACCGCGATACACGCCATGCCACTCGACGAGACGTTGTAGGGACGTCAACCTCTTGAGCACTCGACCTCAAGTGTGCTTCTATGAAAAGCTCCTACGCGCAATATGTTCCTTCGAGATAATTTACGCCTCACTACATAATTCAAGAGCAGCTGTTGCTAGCATAAAAACTTACGTTTGTTGTGCAACATCTAGGCACCCAGGGAAATTAGGTTTGATAAACATTTCGTACCCCATTTGTTTTTGAAACCCATTATTTTCTCACCCCTAGCATATTTTGTAAAAACTCGTTAACTCGAGATTATTGTAAATAAATGACGCAAAAGAAAGGAGACATAACACTTTAGGGTTTCGTTAGGGGATGAAAATAGCTAGACGGCGTTTCTGTATAACAGCAATTTACAGACCCAAATTACACACTGATTTTCGTACTAAATTGTTCAAATTCACGTTCGCTAAAGTATCTGTTCTTGCTCTTTTCTGTTACATTTCCAAGATATTTATTTATGTTCTGTATTCAAACTGAGCCAATATAGTCAAATTATCTTCCAGATTTATTCATAGATATTGCCGTTCATATTTCAATCTAACCAAATGTATTCATCAAGCAACCTACACCAAAGACAGGATTATCCCTCGCGGGTAGTTGGGTACTTGCCGGAGAATGGATTAAGTACAATTAGTAACAGGAACCACTTCACAGGTTATTGCTTTAAGGAACAACTAATCGTCTTGAATCCCTGGTCGGAGATGAATCGCCCCCGCACATTCTTGTCTTGTTTACAATCCGTCTTGTAGTGTCGTGCCGTGGGACCGGACGGCTGTATGCGCTTTTCCTAATCATTGTGAACAACTTGCGTAGGCCTGCGTAGAATGGACGTACTTTTGTACACTCAATTTAAGAATGATTTATATGAGTAACTGTAGAGTCCGGCAAACTTCGTCGTATACGGTGTCAGATTCTTTGTGCATGATTTAACGCGTAGAAACTTGTGGACACTCACTGTTAGTGACAGTTTAGTCATAACCATAACACAGCATAGTTTGTAGCAGAGCGTGAAGGAATAAGCTAAACGTACTATGTACCTAAGCACTAAGAAATTTCCATATTTTCCGAGCGCTCGTTTGGCCGGCGACGTACGGGCTGTGAAGACACTTGTCACTGCCACCTAACGGTAGACCCTTATCCGATGTTTGATGACAGAGATTTACTACTGGCCACCTGTTTGGTTATGATGTGCTACATCAGCTGTTTTGTTTGATAAACACTTGGGAAAGTTTTCTCTTCATTGCGTGCCGTTACGACATTATCGCCGCATTACTATTTATTCAACCGAATATATTGAACAGGCATTAGGCAAATGGGCTTAATGGCTTGTAAAGTTGGCTGCATAGTCGCATTCTACAAGATATTTACATGTTTATTTATTCAATTATCGATAAGATTAGTCTTATAAAACATTCAAAGGGATTAGACTGATTGCGCAAATGCTCTTACAGGTAGATGTTATGTCGTTACTCGTTACCTATCTGCATTACGTTGTTTACGCCTTTGGCTTTAATTGGCAATTACATAGGTTTACTGTTAGTGTCGGTAGTCGGTAATTAGTCGTGGGGTAAGGCAGGCGGTGACTCGGCTCAGTCGGCTCACTCGCCGAGGTCGCCCGTCCGCCTCCCCGCACTCCACAATAACTTGTCGCACCCATCTAAATGCAAATAAAGGGAGGGTACCTACCCTTGATCTTTGTATGAGCATCCCTCATTTGTCAACATTTTGTTGAAAAAGGTGATATTAAAAATATTTGAATATTTATCGCTGGTTGGAATTACAAATGGTCACTGAAAGCTATGACGGTTCAAGGAGGTTTGTTGTTGTTTATAAAGTATTTTTTTTAATATAACTGGCACGTTGTTTAGGTAACAAATTTATGAGATAAGTTAGGAAAACTAATGAACATGGTGTAACTACTAGACACAGTGTGTTTCAACGTAGTTTAAGTGATTAAGCCCAAAAGCTGATTTCAATTAAGGAGAAATTTAATCCTAAAGGAACATGCAATGGCTTAAAATTGCCAATTTGCCAACAACCGGGCGTGCACTGTGTGCCAGGTTGAGCACCGCACAGGCACAGGTATATAACTTAATTCTGTGTCCTGGCAAACCAATTTAACTTCGGCCATCGCTGACCAAGGCATTCCGACAGTATGGCAATCGTTTAACTCCGGCTTTTGTTTTAGGCACCAATTACTAGTTTGTTGTAAAATCCTACTAATATTATAAACGTGAAAGTTTGTATAGATGGATGGATGGGTGTTTGTTACTCTTTTACGCAAAAGCTACTGAAGGGATTTGGATGAAATTTGGCACACAGATAGTTTAGAACCAGGTTTAACACATGGGATACTTTTTATCCCGATATTCCCACGGGATAGAAAGTTATGCGGGCGAAACCGCAGGGCGCTGCTAGTACGAATATAAGGAATGGTAACGAAAGCGATTGTTATTACGCTGTTGGTGTCTAGGCTAAGCTCGCAAAGGTTTTTGCTACATGATGAAAGTATTAAAAATCATTTAAATTATTACTATTATTATTTGGTTAGACACACTAGCAGCTAATTAGCTGATGCGTGTGAATCAAATAGCTTGGAGATATTTAATTATCTGTCCAGTTGATTCTTGAAGCAGTTCAATGTGGGAGCCGTCACAACGTTTTCCGGGAGCTTATTCCATGCTGCATGCATGCAACTCGATTAGACAAGAATTGCTTCAAGGGCTTATTTATGATTTTTCCCATAGCCCATGCAAAATGTGTAATGATGAAATTAAATTCTAAGTACTTATAGCTTACCGAACAGGATAGTAGTGTTATGATAGTAGTTGTCCTAAAAACAACACTTTCTTGAACCACATGCAAAAGCTCGCTATTATCTACAATTTGTTTTTGATTATCATTGAAATCAAAGAAGAAAATATTATAACGAGAAAAGTGGTCTTAACAACGAAAAGACAAAATTTAATAGTCAGTCGACCTTTTGTGTTGAACACAAAATTTACGAGTAAGTAAGTATCCACAAAGCTCTACAATTAATTTTACCCGAAATTTTGCTGTAAACATTTGAAAAACATGGTAGCGCCAACAACAGGTAACCTATATAGAGTACAGCAACTCTAATTTATGTATTAGGAATGGGGTCATAGTTGTGTTCAGCATAAGTAGCGACAATTTTGTTGCCAGATACGATATCAGCTTACAAAATTACCATGAACTGTGATAAACTACTCCGACCCATGGAATAACTGTTCCGTTCAGAACCGATAAATTTATGGGACGTATTCTTTTGATATTATTGTTGAGAAACATCGTTGTTCGGTGAGTAGATGAAATGAACAGGCGTTTTACTGTCGTTTCATTTGACAGAAACGACTCGCGCGTTACATAAAAAAATCATCTATATTATTTTAAATTAGGGTTTATACGGTCAGTGAAATTGTAATCGTGACCAATTGCAGTAAGTAACCGCGCCCTCCCGCTGCGCGTGTGCCGCCGACGCAGCAGGGAAGCGTCACTCACTATAGTATGCATGCCCATAGGTACCACAATGAGACAAGTGGCTTATGAAGAACCCGATTATTCATGATTATTTTATTACATATCTATTGACTATCGACAGTGATTTGCATTTTTGAAAGCTTGGGAACAGTTGTGTAATGTAACGTATTGACTCTTACTTCAGAAATTTATTGTTCATAAAATAAATACACGTTCTATAAAATGAATGCATGACACGAATAAAGGAATAGAAATAGCATTATGGAAATAAAGCGAAATATTTTAACAAGCGCTAACAGCCGCGCCTACACCAAACGTGAGATTTGTGTAAACTCTACGGATTTAACAACAGAGAGGAAATCCTTAGAGAATCCCTTTCGCCTCGTTACGAGACTCCATTTATTTGAAATATTTGTGTAAAGAGAATGCCGCAGTAAACCTAAAAACACCCAGAGTAAATTCTCTGATAGATTCGATTGTAATAGTAAGCCACAAACGCGGCTTTGTTGTATCAAATAAAAGCAATATGATTTCACAAAACTTTGATAACAGACAAGTTAACATTTTATTTTCAGACAAACTGTTCCGAACAATAAAGTTGTTTAAAATTGAAGCAATGGGTCTCAAAGATACTTTTCGCAAGGTGGGCTTAGGTGGGATAATTTTGAGATTGCGATATGCTGAAAGTTGTCCATCAGCAGGATTGATACTTTAGCAGCAGAGCTAAGTGCATGAGGTTGTGCGACATAAAACAAGATGCTGATGCACTCTCTTTGCTCTCACAGTTATTGTCACTGCATGAGTCTCTTCATACTCCCTGTGTTTTGTTTCCTGAGGTAACTTCTTTGTTACTCGGCCGTATTTTCACCGCGGAAAACTTGTTCCTACGTTCCCAATTTTTGTTGAATGTCGCGAGCCGAAGTCTGTACTACCTTTACCCGTAAAAGGTTTTGTTTCACGTCTAATAGTAAGACAGAAATACAGGGTCACAGAAACTCGGCACACGTGATGAGTGTCGATATCTAAACATGATAAAACAAACACGAAATTAATTTAATGATTTTTTTGTGGAGTTAAGCGAAGACCACGGCGAAGGTGGTGTGACGATCTGGTAACGTTTGCGGGGCCAACATGGTCAGAGATCGCACAAGACAGGGAGGTTTGGAAGGAAAAAGGGGAGACCTTTGCCCAGCAGTGGGCCACAAAGCAGGCTAACCAAAAAAAACCGTAGTTAATGTAGTCACTTAAAATATCAGTTTTTTTGTGGAACTTTCACAGACGTGATGGGTATTGATATTTTCGAACATAAGAAGCAACGGAGCAGGGAGGTCTGGAAGGAAAAAGGGGAAGCCTAAACACGATGAAACAAAAAAAAAACAGATTTTCAAAACACAAACTTCAGATAACAACACTGCCAGCGGTTAACTCAAAAAAAATCAAATCTTTATATTTTTAACCGACTTCAAAAAAGGAGGAGGTTCTCAATTCAACGATATTTTTTTTATATTTGTTACCTCAGAACTCCGTTATTTATAATCCGATTTGCAAAATTGTTTTTTTATTTGTAAGGATATACTTTCAGATTGGTCCCTACAAATTTCATCATAAACGGTTGGTTTTTAAACCAAAATTACTGGTAAAACTTACAACTTAAAAGTGAAAAATAAAAACTTGAAAGCAAAAAAAAACAACCGACTTCCAAAAAAGACACTACAAAGTGAAAAATAACTTTAATTTCGGAAGTCGGTGGGAAACAACAAAAATGCGACCCCAACGACACCGACTTTCGAAATTAAAGTTATTTTTCACTTTGTAGTGTCATTTTTGGAAGTCTGTTTTTATTTTTTGGCAATAAAGTTTTTTTATTTCATCATGTTTAGATATCGGTACCCATCACGTCTACTAAGTTTCGCTAGCTAATTTAATTTGATCCTGTATAGTCGCTATGTTCGCCTATATGTGGAGAAGCCATGGCGACTTGCTACGAATTGTGAAACATGTAGAAAGACATCGTATTGATTGATTACACCACAGTTATTGGCTCAATTGGAAGTAATGACCATTTTCTTCGAAGATCCATTGACTCTCAATTTAAATGTGGACGCAGTACAATCAACCAATTGTTTAGGAATTGTGACGGGTGTCATTTGTTACGATAAGAGCTTGTTATTATTAAAATTTGAGCAATCATTCAATGGTTACCATTTTGGTGTAGGTAATTGTTTGCATAGTGAATTGCACCTTAGTTCATTGTAGGTGTGTCTGGGTGCCACAGGAACACGACTGACTGCACCCCTGTGGCTGAGAATACTCGTACCATGATTCCAAAACCGCGTATTGTCACGTAACATGATCCTATCGCTGTATAAACGAATGTTTCCAGACAGCCTACAAGGGTCTCCTCTGCTACTTTATTATCATATCTGATATTGCAGTTTTTGAAAGCTTTTAATTTAATTAAAACCATTTGTCACATCCAATTCCAAGCATAAAATTACTTAATAGATTTTCTTTAGATTTCTCTTTTTGTGCATCTACGTTCTACTATGTAGCGTAAAAGCTTGGGTATCAAAATCATACCACTCTACTACCTACCCCTGTATAACAAGAAAATTAATGAGTAAATCTACTCTACCCGTGTATAACAAGAAAATTAATGAGTAAATCAAGCTACAAACGAGCAAGAACACTCAATGGAAGCATTCAAAACGCTTTAGAAGATCATTTACGTTTTAAAGCACGCAGTGTTCACGAGTAACACACACGATTACATTCAATTAATTCGTTCGCTCGTTGGGACGAAGAGTAAGCTCTGCGATTGTGTGCGATTTATTTAAACCCAGATATTCGGCGTTTCACACACGACTGCCGGGTTTATTAGACGCGATAATGTCAGGGATTTGTTATCACCATTCCATATCAAACAAACCCTCTTTCATACCACTTAGGCATGTACCTACTCCGTTTGCTGAGTTGACATAACAGCGCAAAACGGAAATTGCCCGTTTTAAAACTACACCGGAGTAAAGGCCTTTCTATCGATCCCATAAAGCTCTGAGCTCCGTTTGAACGTAAAGCATGATTTTTTAAAGAACTCGTGTAAATCGATGTTCGTGATCACGGCTCCAGTGCCGCAGCAGCTCTTTGAGGGTTCCTGTGCACTTCTCGATTGCTCGATCAGTAATTTAATTAAATTGAGTGCGCATTAGAGATGCCGAGAGGTAAACGGGAGCTTCGCTTTGCTGGGCCCGGCGGCGTCTACTGGGACTGCGTTTTATTTGAACTCCGGCAAATTCAGGCATCTTCTCATGTACATACTTGAGACGATGCTCTAATTGTTAAAAGAAGCGTGCTATCATGCCTCAAAGGAATGCAATCACTGGAACGTTAATAGGATGATAGTTTGTTAAACGTTTTATACTACGTTCACTTATTTTGCATAACGTGCTAATCCAGTTGTATACTGTAGTATACTGTTATGATTATACGCACAATCAAAACACTGGGGCGTAATTTCCCATAAATTTCAATTAGTGTTAAATGCCAAACATTTTAACCCGCTTAATTCGTTTATTGTAAAATATTAACAACGTATTTCAGAATATTATTATAAGAGTTAATCGGATGGTGACGGTTAAATAACCATTAGGTAGAACACGAATACCAAAAACATAGCTGTTTATAAATAAGCCCATAATAATAAAAATTCAAACGTGAAAGCAATACTAAAGTAGCAAGAATTACAGGGTTTCGCTTCAAAAGGCAGCATTTTTCTTCCATTTCTTTTGTAATAGCAATTCGAGTTGATTAGACGGACGTGGAATCAGGATAAAGGTATTATCTGGTGAACGTACCTGCAAGTAAAGGGTATTATCGCATGGTTTTGTAACCACTGAAAGCCGAGCTTTGAGTTAATTAATGTTCGGGTACTCGTTCGTGTTCCACTAATGAATAAAACCAAGTAAGTATAGTGTACCTACAATGGTTTAGTATTAGTACAATAGCTGCCTAATGCTCTGCAAAATGCTTTTGTAGATACCAAATCGGCCTAAACCCTATTGTCTGCCTTAAATCTCTGCAAACTTAACAGACTTTCCCTGCTGCAATAAAATGTTGGGGTGTTTTATGGCTCGGAAGATGTGCAAGCTTGCAGTAGCAGATACCGAGTAGCAGCAAAATGTTTCCTTAGGGCTTATTGACTGTATGACCATAAAAGTGTATGGATAGTTTTTTATTGTCTTCTACACATGCAAATAAATAAAATTGAATTGTCGGTTTGTAATGTCAACATAACATATTTTTATTAAATGCACATGAAAGTATGTATACGGTACTTATTTTAAAAAATCATTAAAAAAAATAGTCTGTCAGTCTGTTTGTTCCGGCTATTCTCCGAAACGGTTGGGCTTATTTTGACGGGAGTTTATAAGGAGTAACTTAGTCTACTTGTATTTTAGAAAAATATTTAATAAAAAGACGCATTATTGCACAG
This sequence comes from Apamea epomidion, assembly GCA_947507525.1. NCBI lineage: Eukaryota > Metazoa > Arthropoda > Insecta > Lepidoptera > Noctuidae > Apamea > Apamea epomidion. The sequence goes on from OX382234.1 coordinate 8,607,895, forward strand.
CTAGTTGTAAAATAAACCTCATGCATGTTATGTTTTCTTATGTCAAGTTAAGTAGGTAAGTCGCTTACTATGTAATTAAAATTCAATAGATGAGTACTACTTACTACGTAGTGTAGTAAGTAATGAGTAGTGCGTGTCCACGAGCTATCATTAGCTAAATTATAAAAGACACGATGAATGGACACGACACCGGTGTCCCCCTGCTCAGCGGCGACGTAACCATGCTTCCGACTAATTACATTATTAAAACTTCATTGACAGTAGGTAGTATTAATACGTGTTTATACTGGACTTGTGTATTATTATAATCTTTATGTGGATGGACTCCCAGATTGATATGCAGATCTGGTTGCTTTTTAATTTAACACTGTAGTAGCTTTAATTTGAGGTTTTATGGACAGAGAGCAAAACCGCAGACGGCTCAATAACTACACTATCGGAATTATAGTGATGAAACTGGTCTCAGTTTCAGTTGAGACTGTATTAACAAACAATATTTCGATCCTAAATTAGAGAGACTACTATTGAAACTACATTAACTTGCTGCCAGACTGATATTTCAAAGAGCATGGACGAAAACCAGACAAATGTATAAATTGACGACTACCATAAATTGACAATAGCTAAACGGTATTGTACTTGGAGCTTTTGTCCTTCTATTTTGTAAGCATCCGGGCTGAATAGAAATGCGGGACCGGATAATATTTCATTAATAAACTGTGCTGACGAAAATAAATATTTACAAGACATGACAGGGTAAATGAAGTGATAGGTGGATTGAACGTGTTCAGGCTCGGGTGCGGATAGCGCAGCGTGCGAACTGGCAAGCGGGCCGGCTTCGGCGTCGGCACTCGGCACGGGACCCATTTACATAACCGGACGTGTCACGAATAATATGGAAATGACCCGGCGCCCTGCGAGGAAGCGCGGCTGCACTACGACCTGCCGTCACTTCGATATTGCCTCCATTTACAACGGGAATGCAATCTCGTTGATGCTAATGTAATGTATGTGCGTACATTGAAGCGTGACGCCCGCGCCTCCCAGCGCTCATACACCGCACCTTTTGTCACAAAAGATTTAGTTCATGCAACTAACACATTCTGCATTTCAATCGACCCCTCTCGTTACGGGTAGCCGTAGCACAAACAGCTACGCGGAGTGTGCGCGAGCTTTGAAACTTTAAAACTATATTGAATCTTGAAAATAATTTAGACTTGCAGACGTGTGCAAATTACGTGAACCTGACAGCATAATTTCAATTAATTATCTCTTTCCCTTGTGTTGGCAGATAAATGAGTCCCGAGGGCGCCGTCCCGGCTGAAAACATGAAACTTTGTACACATCCAGCCCGCCCACCGACTGCTCCAGAATGCTAACTTTTGAATTATGTATCCTTCCAAGCTTTTTTACACAACGCGGTTGTCATGGAAACACGACACTTCCCAAACCATTCGAAGATTTTTAAATATGTTGACACCGTTAACTTTCCGAACATGTGAATGATTTGAAGAACATCTAGACGCCGTTTGAAATCTAAATGGGTTTCGAAAACATGTTACGGTTAGAAAAAAAGTTGTTCGAAGCGTGGGCCGCCGGGGTTCCTGTGCCGATATGTCGGTCGTCGGAGTGGCAGCCAGCTTCCCAAGCGAACAATGACTTCAGCATCGGGTCGAACTCAATTTCACGCGTGATTTGTACACTTTTATTTCATTTCCACTCCAACTGAATTGGCGGTAGAGCAGGCGGCTGTATTAAGCTATTCTTGTAGAAACACCCAAGCTAACGATACTAGAAACTTTGAATGAAAGTAAAATTTGTCACAATTTTATCCGTTTTCAATACTTACGTATCGGTTAAAATACGAAGAAGGTAAGTATACTGACACTATGATTAATGTTTGCTAGTATTATACGGTTTTCAGGCGAACAATGCTGTGTATAATAAGTAAGGGCGTCGTGTAGCGCAACTTGACAAACAGCGGCTCGTGTAGCAACATCTTGCGGCTCACGGTAAAGTCGAGCCGACAACTTGATATATTGGGTTGCTTTGTGAGGGCGAGCGGGTAAACACACGCAACCCGAGCGCCGCCGCGCCCCGCGCCACGCGCACCCGCCACAGATAACGTCCTCCAGGACGAGGCTACTAAATTATTTTTTATCTTTAACTCTTGCACAAGTCTTCGCACTTATCTGAAGTTACAGGAAGCGTTTTGGAAGTCAAAAGAATCGTTAAGTGGGATCAAGTAGAAAGATACCATTTACAAAAGTGTGAAACTTACCCTTGTTACAAATTGAGTTAATCCTTTCCTCGAGAGTTGAAAGCTTTTTATTCAATTTTAACGAAACCGCGACTCCATTTCGCACCTCATGCGATATCATTTTATGTAAAAATTGGTTAAAATTCAAGAGTCATATGCTGTGAGCAAACGACCGTAGGAACATCATGAGAGCAGCAAAATTCCACGGCTCGGTAGACAAGCCGCGTCGCTTGGAACTTTATGACTGGCAAACGATGCGTATGTGCACGACAGTAAAGGCGGTACGTCGATAAAAAGTCCATTGTCGACACCGGGCCGCTTAAGGGTTCGCAAATGACGGGAGGAGCACGAGGAAACGCGATAAAAACTGAGGACGACCGACTACGTGCCGTCGAACGAAAAAAAATGCTATGTTGGGCTGAGAGCTCGACAAGCGTGAAATTTGATTGGCATCTACAAAGAAAACATTGAGCAAAGAGACCGTCGCGTAGGTGTCCGCAAACCTCGGGTGTGACACGCTGGCGAGGAGATACGTCCTCCATAAAGAAGGGTTCATTACCTGAAACAAACAAATGTTTTATTAAATAAACTGAATAATATCTGAAGCTTCGCAATAAGTAAAATTGCAACCGACCAAACAACATGTTATCTATGTTTATTAGACATTATGAACTATGAATTAATGATAATGAATAACAAAGCGCGACCTAATGTAATTAAGATTATGTAAACCAGACCCTGCTTAGTAGCTACAAATACTAATTTCATTAAAACTTGTTCTGAGATAAATAATTGGATTCTATAAATCTTTCTCTGAGCAACATTAGATACTTTGATCAGCAACGGAATTTATCGTTTCATTAAGAAATTCTTCGGTCAAAGAAATTTCCAATATAAGGTAGGTATGTCTATGAAAATGGCTTCCGGCTATAGGAAAAACAGCGCGAAGGTAGCGATATACCAATATAGATACCTAAGTTTTTATTTTAAACCACCTACATTATTCAGTAGGCCCAGGCTTATTTGTTATTTCACTAATCCAGTTTATGTCAACACTTAGCGCCCACTAAATTAAACAATGCGTTTCGAAATATTTCACGCACATGCTGAACTACTTATTATGGTTTAGCCGATATTATAAATAAATAAGTAGTGTGTACACTAACATGGTGTGGAGGTACCTACACAGGGCGTTATGAACTTTTGAAAGTGGGTTAATTCAAAATCGCTCAATCCGTTGCGTGACTCGGCAAACGGTCGACCAGCTTTCGTGTCTTTCAGTTGGCCTCTGTATAAAAGTAACATTTTCACGTTGTGTTTGTAAAACGTGGTATAGTTTCACAAAGTCGCTCTGTTTCACACGAAACCGTTCGATTTGTCGGTTGCTTTGCAAGTTTCGTTCGAAGGGCGTTGTCTGCGTCCATTATGCAAATGGAGGCTCCACGGGCCGCGGTGTACGTATTTAGCCGATCTATTCACAGAGCCTGCCCGACAGACGACAGGATTCAACTACAACTTGGATCGTGGCAACGGGTAGCTCGTAAATATAATAAATGCCGGCTAGTTTCCACGCTAATGCTGAAACGCAAACAATACAAAAACACTTTTTTCTCGTTTGAATTACAAGCGCGGCTAAAGTTTTTGTTAAAATACAGGCTTTATTCAAATAACGTTTGGAATTCAGCGGCAGGTATTTCTGTTGTGTTTATCGCTTTGTATTTTTCACTTGACTACTATTGTATTTTGGAATTAAAAAACAATTTGTGTTTCATTGCCGAGTTTACATTTTCTCATTTACTGGGGGTGCTGGTATTTTATGTTTTCGTACTAAATATTGTCATAAAAAGCTCATGTGCTGTTGTTTGCACAAAATGTTGATACAAGTAATGGTTGTATAATCATCATCAGGGTGTATGTGTGTTGGTCCCCGGGGTGCGGCTGTCGCTGCTCCATTCCGGAGAGTGGCGACACGAGCCGACAAGTGTTTTGATACTATCGCGCTAATGTGTTCTGCTATAATCGATACCGACACACGAAAACGGAATTTTTATCACTCCATATAATGTGGTATCGAACAGTTTCATGAGGCCGTTGACTTGGCATGCGGTTAATGTAAAAGAAGATATTTCCTTAGTCAACAAAGTTTTTTCTTTACAACGTCGTTAAAAGCTGGCTAATGTTACTACAAATAGATTTCAAGTTTATAATGGACATTATTTTCCCTTTTGCTTGCAGACGGTTGGAGCCTGGAAGACCTATCAACAACAGCGTGGGAGCCACACAGATAATAATTTAATAACCAGCTCACATCCTTTCCTTCGTACCCAGGTCGGTAATAGAAACCGAATGGGTATTAGCTTAATTAGTAATCTCTTTACTAATCTCGTAATGTCCAGAAAGTGCTTCCCACGACATGATACATTACCCTTCCCCGGATGTTTACAAAGGGGACACATGTACTGGCTTACGTAATAAAGTGGCTTCGTAGATACCCCGATGTCGAAGTAAAGGCTACTCAAGAGCTTTTTCAAAACCATTTATGTATGAAAAATATGTGCTTACGTAAGTAGAGGCCAGCAACTATTTTCCAACTTTCCTTCATACTGCCAGTTCAGCGAAAACTAAATAAAATAGTTTACAAGGGTTTCTCCCACAGGATACCACACCCTTGTTAACTTTATTTGACTGAAATTCGGTTCTGTAATACTTTTACTGAAACTGAAAACGTAGCGATAAACAATATAATAAATTATAAGTTTATGTGGCAGGGGGAGCCCTGTGTATTCAGAATGACGATACACTACTTAAATGATGTTTGCATACGTGCGACGGTGCGACCAGCACTAGGGGAGTGCCTTCACGACAATTTAGCTTGTGTAACTGTTGCGTCACTGAAAATGTATGAACAGCACATGACATACACATGTATACAGGATATTGCTCACTAGAACACTGATGAATGTCATCTAATAGACAACGTTATCAGGCAGTTGCAAGAACGAAGTCATCAAATTCAACTCGTTTTAACGCTTGCAAAAATACTCGCTCTACTCTATTAAAATTAATGAACTCATTACATTCTGAATCCGCTTACATGAAAACTCAAGTTTCATTTTAAATTCTGTTAAAATATGATATTGGGTTCCGGATACTCGGCGCTTGTAATTTGTTGTTGCGGTAGTAGCACGGAACAGCCGCCTCTAGCTGAAGGTTTCATTTAAAGATATTGCACCGACTCCGCACTAATATTGCCAACGTTGTGACGTAACAGCTCTATTGATCGAGGAAATGAGAAAGAGCCAATTTTAAAACAGAAAAGGGAAAAAGCCTTCGCGTCCAGCAAGTTAATTAACAGACCTCGCCGTGTAAGGCCCCAAAAACAACAACGATAAGACAAAAGTGTAACATCGAGGTTTTGTTTTGTGTATTTTATTTCAGCACGCAACGCTGAAAATATCTATTTAAAAATTAAGATGTTTATATTATACTTACCTTCGTTTACTTTCGGGATAAAAGAGCAAAAATTATGAAAAATGCAATCCTTCACATAAAATAAAGGATAAAGCATTTTGCTCCTGAAATGAAAGTCATTTGAACAAATCGTTAAGTTTAGAACTGTGTCACAAAACGCCTAGTCGGCACACTGTCTATCGACATCTGCGACACCAATTCGTTCCGCGTCACGTACCTACTACGAACAAACTTCATGGGAAAACTTTAATTGGAAAATACTCGTAGTTTGTTCAGAATAGGTGTTTTCAACGCTATCAGCTATTAGCTGTGCACCTAAAACTATTGATTATTCAACGACTCAATGTTACTTTAAGCTTAGATTAGATCTTTCTTGCTGTAGGTTGCTGATTTTGTTTCAATTAGATTTTGCTATATCTAAGTAGGGACCATAAATGTGTGTGTCGTATTAAGTAGATTGGTAAACGAAACTATTTTGGGTGGATATTGCTAAAATTGTACCGCTACCGATCAACTGCGAGTTCGTGATTTGAGAATTAAGCTATCTATTAGTATGCAAGTGAAATGATACTGCAGCTGCACATTTCTGATAAGATCCCTGGTCATCTCTTACGTACGATATCCGAGAACATCCTATTAGTAACAGATGCTATGCACGTTTATCAGTGATTATACGAACATTCATGAAAATAAATTCACATAAATATTCAAATCATATTTTGCAATCATAAATACTTCGCAATCAAGCGTCACACAATATATGCATCCAGACAATGTGTCCCCGAATCGAAAAATAAAATCTAGATAGGAATTCGAGCGAGTATTTAACCGTCCACCGCCCAAAAATTACTGCTATCGATTGGGACTTAATAATAGAGCTATATCAGACGCCACGAATGATACATGAGCCACCGATTATGCGAAAAGCAATATCGTCCACTATAAATATTAGCTCGGGACTGGAAAAGAGCAATTCGAAATAAATTCAATTAACTTCGCCTATCAGTCTTGTGTGGCCATGTAATAAAGTTTCGTTTACAATTGAATTGAATTTCTTGGAAACTGCGGGATACAATAAAAGTTACTCCTACTTATTAGATTTTGGGCACGTTTTACCAAGTTTACATTCAAAACAGAACTAGGTGCGTTTATGTTCTCCCATAACAATAGATATTCAAAAACTACGATAAACAATTTTAACAATGAGGGACATAAATCGGCTGCCATGTTGCAGCTTGCAGCCGATTGTATTCTAGTTCTAGCTGACCAGATAGATGCTGCATATTATAACAGCAGCGAGCGCTCGATGCTCGGGAAGCAGCTGTGCGGCGCGCATCATTCGACCCCCTTATAATGAGGCCGCACTGACTACCACACGGTGTAAGTAAGCTCCTTCGTTTGCTATGCTAATTGGTCGGATAAGCTGCCAACACGTACCAACCTGCCTAATTAGAATTCCGGGAAAAAAATTGTGGCTTTGCAACGTATACATAATGAAGTAGCTCCAAGTTAGAGTTAGGAACTTCGTATTGACGGTGCCACCTCGTACCATGAGAACTACATTATCGTCATGTTTATAATTTTATTAGGAACCGGAAGCAGAAAGTTTTAATTCGAATGTTTCTAAGGAATGTTTAATAGAATAGCATGAAATTATTTTATTTTATTATACAAGCTATAAATAAGTTTGTGACTAAGAATGTAGGTTTTCAACCTCTTTAATTAATTGTAACTTCAAATTTGATTCGGGAGCGCGTAGCACGTAGCCACGCTACGCGACCGTAGTATATTTCCCTCAGCCACTAATTAACGCTGTCAACATAATGTGAGCAACAAAAAGTTATGAAAACTGAACCCACGTTTTGTGAGTATTCATGGGAGGCCATTCATACGCATCTGCATGTTCTCGCATGTAAAGTATTCACACGCTCGCTCGCAGCGCTAATGAAGTTTTTCGCGCGCGGCACCGTTCTTTTCTTATCTAATTTGCGTATTTTTATCACCTAATGAAAAGATTTTTTTTGCATAAGATTTCTAGACATTGTTCCAATAAGTTCATTAGAACTTTTCACCATTATGTAGTATTTGTGCTTTATATTCATGTTATGTAAAAATAACTACCGAACAGATACCCAAGAATTCTTATAGGTAACATTATTGTATGCTACATTAAGTTATACGTCTCTGTCACATTAAGGCTAATTTACAAGAAAATAAAACAGTAAACTAATCAAAACGCTGTTACGGATCTTTTTTTCCGTTTACACGCACACTGTTTACAAAGTTTGGCACAAACTCAATAATGGGCTTGTCACTGTTGCACTCCCGGTACCCAAATCACATTACCAGGCGAAACGCGGAAAATAAGGAGAGGTTTTTACTTTCCTCTCTACATTTTGTCGGAAATGGTATTTATCAGCCCCGAACAATACGCTGTTACTTCCAGTTCGAATGGTAAAAGTCAATTGATGTAAAAATAAAAGTAATATGAAAGATACAGTCGTGTTACGTGGAGAGAATACGAAAAGATCGAGTTTTCAGTCCTCATCCTTTTGATCGAACCAGTATGATGTGTTTATTTATACGAAAGAGCTACTTACCTACACAACTTCGCAACTTCTACCTTACCTCCTTTTCCCTAAGTCGTCAAATCGTCTTTGATATCGACTCCTACTTTCGGTATTAATTAAAGTGTAGCAGATTAACATTTAATCAATAAACTTTGGTACAACTTGTAGGTACTTGTCATCATCTTCAATTAGTGGATTAATAGTCAAAGACGTCTCGATCCCTCGCTGCTGAGAGCGGCCGCACCACAAAGCTTATAGTAGGTACATTGTTGAGTTAACGAACACTAACAAGAGCGTGCTCTATCTACAATGCCGAACATATCAATTAATAGCTATTTCTAGGCACTGTATGACTAATTCCACGCAAATTTAACAACCGACGCCAAAGCGATGTAGATTATCCATTTGAACCGGAATATAACCACAATATAACGTTATTGTAAGTTTGCTTAGGTGTGCAAAATCGAATAATCGCACATTGTAGGTAGATAATTACTGTCCTGCGGTTCGTAATCGATCGTCGATTGACTATTTTCCGTTGTATCCCTCTATTAGTTGATTCGAAGCAGCCGTTTAAAGATAAACAACGTTTAAATCAATACATATTTCGCGTGGTTAAATATTGATGCGGCTACTTTTGAGCTTAAAATATGGCATAAATTTCAATTTGTTTTTGCTGTGGTTCTTGTATGTAGGTCTACATAAAAATATGACGTCTATAAAGAGTGGCATGAACGTACAATTTATTCAAAGCCCGAGGCACGTGGACCCGAGGGATTCCGGGCTGGACAAGGGCTCAAATTCTCATTACATAACGGAATTTCACAACAATATTCAATTTGGAAAAATAAACAGCGCTGGTGATTATTTACTACGATGTATCCATCCAATAACCAATAATTATGTAAATAGGTAGACACTTTTGGATACATTAATAGTATTAAATTGGTAAAAGAGTCAAAGATGCGAAGTAAAGAGCACAACGAAGTTTAATTGGAAATGTCTTCTGAAATTGATAGGTAGCGCTTTAAGAAGTTTAGCCAATTTGCTCCGGGAATTTGAGAACGACTTCGGATTCCATTTCCTCGATCTCCGCGTTCAGTAATTCAAATTTGAGCGAATACTATCTTTAAACAAAACGAATTATATGAACAACATTTTCATGACTTGTAGGTTCGTGTAAATCATGAATTTTACGTATAAAAGGTTACGTTCAATACGTATTGTACTTATTTTAGGTAAACGCGTCAATTTTCAAAGCTAGTTTCAAATAGTAAAAGGGTGACTTTTTCAGGCTTCAATAGACGAATGATGTCGATATAAAAGTAGCTTCTGAATACAAATGATATTAAAAATACTATACAAGACATTCAATATTTTTAAGCATTCAAATTCCTATAGTTGTATTTTTTTTTTTTTTTTTTTTTTTTTTTCAGGATGGGAAATCATCAAATGACTCCTCCCGCTCTGGGTGGAGCAGAAGGGAGTGTCAGACTCTTACTGACTAAAACCCACCCGTGTTCCTTCCTTAGCCCTTTACGTACCAGGGCAGCGGTAACCCTTTCGGACAATCCCGCTACCCCGGCAGGCTTCGGCCCTGTCGGGCCCCGTCAACTACGCTGACATCTCTCTGAGGCGCGCGTGGAACACATACACGCCGTCCGGCACGGGCCTGGTCCTGATCGGACGGAGAGCTACCCATTGCTCTCCGCCCGCAGGCCCGCGCCTACGGTGGCCGGGAGTCGTCACGCGGCTCCCGACGCCCGGAGCGTCTCCCTCGGCGGCTGAGGCGTGAGGATCTTTCCCTCGCCCATCCCGCCACCTCCTTCGCTAGCATGACTGCTTCGCAGAAGGAGGTGACCGCCTCCCACTCCCTCTCGCCCCGGACCATGGCTTGCACCAGGGCCGGGCGCGAGAGGTCGCCGCCGCTGCCGATCGCCTCTACGAGGACACGGCGGTGCTCTGCCCAAGCGGGGCAGACCTCCACCGTATGCTCCACCGTGTCCTCTGGGCGATCCTCGCAGTGGTGACACCCGGGCGTCTCCTCCCGCCTGATGATGTGCAGGAACCTCCCGAAACATCCGTGTCCGGAGAGGACCTGCGTCAGGCGGTAGGTGAGAGCGCCGTGACGCCTCCCTAGCCACTCCTCAAAGAGGGGTCTTATCGCCGCTATCGTGGCGTGCCCTGCGCTGGGTTGCGATAGTCGCGCCTTCCATTCCACCATGAGACCGCGCCGGAGGTCCGTCCGCTCCGCAGCGATTTGCCGCGGGTGCGGAGTTTCCCCCCGACGTAGTGCCTCCGCGCGCCAGTCATACAGGCGCGCGAGGACTATCGCCTCCAGATCCCATGGTGGCAGTCCGGCAAGGAGGCTTGCTGCCTCGCGCGAGATCGTGCGGTACCCCCGGATCAGCCTTACGGCTACCACCTTTTGGGGCGCGTTCAGGTAGTGTGCGGCTCGAAGCCGCAGTGAACGCGCCCATACCGGGGCCCCATATAGGGCCATGGACCGCACGACCCCCGCGTAAAGCCTCCGGCAGGAGGCGTTTGGCCCCCTCAGGTTGGGCAGGAGCCGCCTTAAGGCAGCCCCGGTCCGTTCCAGTTTTGGGGCCAAACGTCGGAAATGCTCGACGAAGTTCCACCGGCTGTCGAGGACGAGACCCAGGTATCTCATCGTCTTCTCGACGCCGATGTGAACCCCTCCTACCATCAGTTGGGATCCCGAAGGTGGCCCGTACCGGGGCCCATGAAAAGACATGGCCTCGGACTTGTGCAATGCCACCTCGAGACCCAGCTGCCGGATCCTTTCCACGACTATCGCAACCCCGCGTGTCATCGCGTCGGCCGCCGCCTGATGCGACCTCCCCTGCGCCAGGACCAGCGTGTCGTCAGCGTAGCAAACTACGCTGACGCCGTATAGTTGTATTGAGGCATTCAATATTCAATATGCAATTGACAAGAAACTTTTGATGCTCATAAAAAGAAAAAAGCCGCAACTATATTCTATGTTTAATAATATGATAGTAAGTTCGGAACCTCACATACATTAAAGTATGTTATTGAAACACGCTCCATCGGCTGGGCGACCAAGTGCAACGGCGCAGAGGAGTGGTGCTTCAAAACGCATTAGCATTACTCGCCTGATGAAACTTATGCATATTGTACGTCAACTTCTTTAAACTAAAGCTAGAGGGAGACCCAGCTATAGAACCTAAGTGGTTACGGCAGGTCCCGAGCTCGACGGCGTAGATCCGGCTTCTGTCAATGTTAGCTCTACACTTCACTGGTACACTAATCAAATAATTTAGATGATGTCATTGAAATTTCATTTTGTTTGATTGCTACGTGTGGTAAGTATCTATCGTCGGTCGTTTCTTTTGTTACGTTGGTATGCCACTTGGAAGGTGACCTTTCTTTTTGCTCAAGTCCCTACCTAAACTTTATCATATGTGCGTCTTTGATAGCAAAAATCGTAAACAAACTGTTGAAGAATAATTACCACAAGGAAATCCACTCTTGACTAATAGATTAAGTAATAGGACAGTCAAAGTAAATATGGGTGTTTGATCTTATTTGCTTATGTGACTCATATTGTGGTCTGGTATTGCGCCTGCACTCATCCCAAAGCGCAAGTCGTCAACAACCATTCCAAACTTGTCCATCCAACTAGGTGCCTCGTTCTAATAGTTATCAGCAATACGTCACGGTAGTGTGCTATGATGATTGTTGTGGCTACATACCCATTTAAGTTTGTACAAATCAAAACGGTACAAGGCAGGTTTAATTATTCACTATATATTCAAATCTTTCCTTTCACAAATTCCGTTTAGTGCCATAAACGTTAAATTGCAAACTAATAGCACGAGCTCACAAAAGTCAAAATATTGCGTTTAGCTATAATAAATAATGTATTTAATTGATCATGAAATTTACATCAGTTCTACGTCCAGTATCCGTAAACGATAAGTTTGTTTTCAAAGCTTAGCTTTACAAATAAATCTAGTATTTTCATTGCAGTCTTCCTTCCTGGTATCGTCATAACATTCTTAATACGACTCCATGAAGTTTATACGGTTAGCGAGTTGTGTAGGAGTACTTTTATTCATACTTGACTGCTAGCAAAAATATATCCAGGGTTTTTGAAAAGATATTACGCCTACTTTAAAAAGTTTAGAAGCGCGACTACCGACCGAATCATAATATTCTCTCTAAGATAATGATTATGAAGAAGATTATTCAAGTTTTATCGAAGCGAACTTTTGCTTAACTTTTTCCAGTGTCCATCTTTCTGGGGAACAATTCAAACAACATGAATTTAAACGGTACAGTGTTGATACAGCTTCAATTTTTATAGTCTCAGTGCTAAGCGGAACGACCACGGCAGTGCCAGAGGCGCTTACTACTCCTGACAATATTTGAACATTGCATTGAACAAACATATTCCTCAACAAAAGCTTATTCTAACAGCACCCTGGCGATACTCCGATAGCGACACTTTACAAACAATGACCATGAAAATTGTACAGAATGTACACCCTTTTACGAGCTTCTTTACAAAAATCCGTGTACGCGTAAAGATTACGCTTTTATCCCTTATGAGGCGAGAACAACTCTTCGGCCTTTCGGGTATTGTCGGTTTTGCATACATAATGTTCTTACTTTAAGCTAGTGTGTTTCCTTCCAAGAGACTTACTTCACCGTCTATCAATTTTTAAACAGATACTTTCTATATTTCGTCTTCATCCTTACCTACGTAAAACATAAAGACAGGGATTTTATGGCAATCATTTTCCCTCCCTTTTATTTGGGGAAATAAACTTTTCCACACATATTGTGGGAGTGTAGCCACGAATCATTATAATTTCTCCATCCATCAATCCGTCCATCTGTATCTCGTAAGCTTAACTTTTAGATGTATTTTATCTTTTCCCGTTTTTATTTCGATTTTTGGAATCGCTTCATATTATTTCATTGGTCTGTGTTCGATTTAACACCTCGTATATTACCAAGATTAGATATTTATTGAAATAATCAAGTCTTTCTCTACATAATATAGTTAACAGTTGTTTGAATTAAGCCTTGAACAATTACTGTCATAACCAGTGCACATAGCTACTAGGTATGCAGACATAAGTCCACATTATTCTACCCTATATCCAAAAATAGCTGTTGAAGACTACTTAGGCATAGGGCAAGGCGAGTCACATCCGTTCCACAAGGATGCCTATGTTTTATTACATTCCTAACACACGGCAAGACATTACGGCGTACGTGCGCGGTCAAAATTACCTCCCTTGTTCATTCATGACAATGCCCTATTAAAGATACAATGTTACAATGTACACGATCCCTAATATTACCCAGTTAAAGACGCCCGTCTCGAATGTAAAGCTCCATTTTGGAGGAGAGATATAATTTCGGGTGGCTCATTCCAATATACGCTTGGGTCTTGAGAACTCTCATTATCGGCTATTGTCACGTTCGTGTTCTTTGCAATGCAAGGCTTGCTTTTTTTCTAGTGAAAAAGTAGAAATACAAAGGAAAAACGGGGTTTTCATCTTCCCGTCCTCATCAATATTTCCGCGAGGACCTCGATTCCGACATAAGCCTTAGTTATTGATGTCAACCTTGCCTCTCTTTGCGCTTCCGACTAGATATTAAATGACAAAGTAGTGCATTATTGCTCGGAAGTACCTTTTGTGAACAGGTATAACTTGAGATTATTTGATATTGCTTCGATAAGTCAGAATTGTTACGTTCCTAGTACTTGTTTTTGCCATGAAAGTTTTGCTTTATGAGGTAGAACAACAATAGGACTGAATTCAGCAACTGAATTTGAAAGAATATTAAATTATGCTCTATACCTAATTTTACCTATACATAAGTGGGCACTAAATTCATCCCCCAACAAGTCTAAAGGAACAGACAATCCAAGGTGTTTCAAAGTCACCGCAACTTACAGTAAGGGAAGAAAATACACTCAGATTTCTTCAAATTCCCTTCAAGTTTGCACTTACCAGCAGCACTATTCAATGTTTTATAAGAATGGGAACCGCACTGAAGAAAATACGTCCTTGATACGCGTGGACGCGCATGAGCAAAATATAAAGCATTCACCAGAAGAAAAGATGACACATTTTTACTCAATCAAGGAAAACTTCACCAGTTCTACATTGTAAGATGTGAAACTTACTGAAACAATGTCTTTGAAGTTAGACAATTGTCAGACCATCTTGGCGCTAAATACTTAAACTTGATGTTTGACTCCGTCCCGCTCCCGTTCCCGTTTGACGACGCGCGGCGGCTCCATGCTCTTGGCTCTATTTCATTAGCCTGGCGTCGACTACATCTGATTATATCATAGCGGAAATTGAATCGTTGCGAACAGATACCGGTACAGCACGCTTACATAAACTAAGCACTAATTTATACTCTTGTATAGACACCACTTCCCAAGTCACAACAAAGCTATATTTTACTGCACAATAACGGTCATTTACTTACTCTTTTTATGTATTATGAAAATGTTAAAAAGCAGCAGCGCACGATACCTATTTCTGTCAATATAAACAGTTAATCGTGATAAATTGTTGCTTTGATTAATGTTAACTCTCGAGTCATTTCTGGAAACACGCGAGCACGCTGCTCAACCCTACGGTGCACGCAATTTAATAAATTCCCTTTTATCCTCAAAAATGTATACTTTTTTTTATTCATAATACGCTTCAACGCCTTACAAGGCCCTGTGATGTTGACCCGACATGTTGTCCCGTAAATTGAGTCGGTCTTCGAGGCATGTTTCATTAATATTTATGACTGGAACATTATCATTAAAAATATATTTTGACTGGCCGGGTATCACCGATACGCCCCATTCAATATCCTTTTACAACCGCTACGCTTATTAGAGATTATAATTTCGAAATCTGAATATAAAATATGTTTTGTCATCTAGAAACAGGATCTTAATTATTTTCTTACGTTTCTGGGTAGCTATTAAAAAAGGTAATTCAACATTTAATTGCCTGTCGTGTGCAAGTTTACGAATCGATTTAGAGAAATAGGTTAATGCAGTGCTTGTAGATAACGGGCTAGCAAGCGTGTCACTGGTAATGTATTATGCATATAGATACATAGATATCTTCTATCTTCTGACGTTTCCCTGACTTACTGTCTGATACTGATTAGCTTAAAGGAATAATTTAGTCGTGCTAGTGTCTACTACGACGAGTTAAGATTTAATTTTATCTACAAGAGGTAGGCCAAAGAAAATATGGACGGATTGTGAGACAGATATTATTATTATGTATATAACAAGCAATTCAATTCTAAGATGACAACTAATAGAGGCGTATAGAAGAAAAAAACACGTGCTGCACCAACCCCATATAAATTGAGGATGGTGACGATGTTGATAAGTGTTGAATCTGCTTTTACGTTGCCGCATTATTAGCTGAAAACTGACACAACGGCCGAAGAAAAATTAAGGCCAAATTGTTACTAATCAGCACCCTAATTGCATAATTGCACTATCAATCTCAATTTGCCCAGACCAACCAGATCGCAATGAATGTTGTGGAACTGTCAAAATGAAACCTAGTCCTACTGATAGTATGTTAGCAACTACCCCGCTGAATTTTCAATCGGTAAGGTGGTAGACTACGGTTATATCATATTAGTTGCATACTTACAAACACTAGCTTAGCACTATACAAACACTTTTTTTTTTCTTCTTTTGTTTTGTTGTTTATCTTTCTTTTTTGTCTATTTTGTTTTTCCATTAATTTTTTTTTTTTAAACACGTTAAACTACAGACTCTAAACGCTATTATAAGTACAACCTCCTAATTCAAAATTTGTTAAAGCACTTTTAGGTACTATGATTATCATGCAATGTATCGAACTGCTAGAGGGCGGAGACCTGGTGACCTGAAATACAGGCCCTTAAAGCCTAGCTTAGGCACCAGTCTCCCACAGTAAACTATACCAAATAATATATCATGTGTAACAATGTCTGTAATGTTTATTGTGGTGAGAAAATAAATACTTATTATTATTATTACTTAGAGCATATATAGCGATCACCTTTCTGGTGATCGCTATAATCATAATCTCAAACACAATGTTTCCACTATTTGGTGCTTACATGCAATCTCCGCGAGTCCGTTAAAAGCTATTGGCAAAAAATACGAAACAAACATTAACTTAGTTTAAGATTGGAAGCGATTAGGCGTCAGATTTGGCTGACAAGTCAAATGATAAGGATATTATAATATTATTAATTTAAAAAGTCAAAGTATTTTATTTGTTGAACATAGGTAATATGGTACATGGTATAAAAAATTAAAGCCGATAATAATTACTCTATTTAAAAATGAATACCTATAATGCCTTTTATTCGTTTATACCAGTACAGTTAGCATCCCCCGATGCTAACAGTACCGACCAGAGCCGGGAAAGGATGATGTAGAGTAGCTAAATGTGGGCTTAACGGCTATATAGAAAGATATTGATGGCATTAACTATCTTTCGCATGTCTAGTCTTAAGCTACTTATCTTGCAAGGTAAAACAAGTGTGAAGATTAATAGATCCTTCATTTATTATAAGTTTACTGCCCATTTCTACTTTCTTTTAATGTCTCGTAGTTAGTGGCTGCTATTAAATTGCTTTTAGTTGACCGCTAACCATTAATAACTCAGCGCAGATTTAATGCGGGAAAGTAAAATATTGCTAACATTTACAGTGTAATACGTTGTCCAAGATATTATCTTTGATAACATGAGCCGAGGGTGCATTTTTGTAATATCCCAGTTGAGCTTATATTTACCAAGGAGCCTTTAGTTTCAGCAGTCCGAAAGGGTCAGATTTTATTTGGGCCCATGATTTTTTCGTCGCGTGTATCCTAATATACCAATACGCTATAGCTTTTTAGTTCATTCTATGATAATAACCTTATAGGCTAATATTTCCAGTAGAGGACTGATCATAGGGTGCTAGTGCTACCGCTCGACCCCGAATCTCCACCATAAACAACTACCGCCACTTGGTTCGGGGCATGCCTTAATCAATTTGCTAAGCATATGTATCAAGTGTTGAAATTCAAATATTTATCGTCGGTTCCCAGGCGCATGCGCTGGCCGACCGTTGACCCTGCGCCCGCGCGCCCGTTCGCCGAGAATGCGTCTGCTTTCTGTACGCTGCGCCTGAGCACCCGGATCGGGACATGACAAACAACTACAAGATCTCGATACTGCTGCGTGAATATGAAGTGATGACACAAACACCAAACCACGACATGGACATATGCGTATTTGTCAATTTACGTATTTAAACTTCTTCGAAGAAGGGTCAACATGCGGTACCTAGAGCTTTCAACATCGAACTAATTGAATTGTAAAATTGGCCCATTTAATCAATGAATAGGACAATTAATTCCCAGTAGAATGTATTTGTCTAATCATACAATGGCTATACAATTTGGAGCGCCGAACTGTCGGAGTCACTGAAGTACGCTCCAAATGTCTATAACACCTAATTCCCTAATAATAACAATATGGATCTGTCAGCTGTTACGCAAGCGACCGTTTGGCTCTCACTTACGGCACCAGAGGAAGCCATCTACCGTACTACTATAAACATTTAATAACACACAATACCCAGCTGAACATTTATTGCACGGAGTGAGTTATAGTGTCTACAAAACAGTTTGTTTTCTCTGAATAATCATGTTAACCATATAGAACGGATGAACGGAAACTAAAACTATGTGTTACCGAAAGAATATTGCCCCATGTTATCGAAGAAATATGTATTCGATGATAACATATAAACAGCCGAAATAACAAGTCGATAAAAGCAATTACTTGAGCCGAATGAAAAAATATTATACCGTACCGAACAGATCTGGTGAATGCCGTTCATTAAGCCTCAATTATATTGATTTTAATACATTTGCCAAGTCGGCAAAGGGAATACGAAAATGTTTTATATCTCTATAAATTAAGCATGGAACGTTAAACCATAACACTTGCAAACTACAAGTAGGTAAGTAATTACTGTAATGAAAAGGTTAATTGTATTTAATAACTGGTTTGTATGTCGCTTTTATGAAATTAATGGAAAGTCGGTAGAATCACGTCAAAATGTGAACGCGACACCGAGTGCTATGATGAAACATGCAAGTAATACGCCGCAAAATTAATGACCAAACACGCCAGTGACTTACGCAGTCAGACATCTGACTTTTGGTATTATAGAGCACTGGCATTGCATGTCAACTCGACTGTAATTACTCGTGTGCGTCCTGTTTGGATAACCCTAACGTTAACCTAAATTATGTGCTGAAACTCGGAAGTCATAAGTCATCTTCGTAGCAAATTGCTAGAAATTAATCTTCCGTATATTCAAGCAGCAAGATGTACCTGCAACGCTGTATGTTATGCAATTAGTTGATTACTGCCAACAAAAAATAAAATATCAATGTGTTGTGGCTTTTGCATCCCCTGAGCTAATGTAATAACATGATGGAAGCTGAAACATGTTTTAATATTATGTAGTTAGTTAATGAACGAGACGGGTCACTGGTTCGCGCAGACACCAGTCGATTTAATTAAATGTCAACACGGCCAATGCACCGAAAGCGTAGAATGCAGGGATTAATATCAGTATTCACTCAGATAGGCAACCGCTTATACACAATATACAAAACCAGTCAATGGGATCAATATTCATTTTTATTGAAGGCATAAGAGAGCAGTCTATTACATATACATGCAAAGTCAAAGTCGACTACACTGACGGAGTACACTTCGGCTTTGACATTGGAATTCATATTTCTCTAAACGGCAGCACAGCACATACCGACGATCGATTCAACATGCGACACTGTGCCAGTATTCCCGGAATTCGTTTTGTAACAAATAAAATTGCTATCGGCACCTAGCTGATAGCATCTTCAAATATGTATAAAAGCTTTTTACTTGTTTTACATACACGCTCTATAGTACTTTTGTGGACGTAAAAAAAACAAGCGTACCGTTTTAAAAATGAGGCATGCGGCCGTTTAAAAAACAGCTTTAAATGGCTTCATGTGGGTAATCACAATGAAGGGGTTCCATTATTAATATCGAGTTAAAGAGCGCTTTACCTGAAGAGCTCTCGAAGTCATTAGGTCGCGGCGCCCATTACGGACAGGTCTCATAATGGAAGCGCCTTATGTTACGAGCCGCTCCCCGTACTAATGGCGTCAGGCTTTAATACTGTTAGGACTCTTAATTAATTTACACATTACTCGTTTATATTATTGATATGCAAGAATCACTAAGAAATTGTTAAATTTCCACGGTATGTAGGTTTCCACGGTATCCTATTTAGTATTTTTTACGACGTTCATTTTGTACATTTTTCTGCCGCAATCACAGAGCTGGATTCCCGCAGACCGCTAATAAACATTCCAACCGACCTAACCTCTTGTGGATCCTCGAGTCAGGATTCCACTTAGAAAGAAAATAAAAAGACGGAGCCTGTTGCTATTTTTAACTTTATATCCAAGACATTGATAAGTAGGTTTTTAAGAACCCGTTTTGAAGCATGTAGAATTGTAGAGGCACAAGAATATACAAAGTCCGAGCTGAGTTGGAGCACAGAAATCTTGAAAATAATAATCCTCGCCTAACAAGTTTCAAACTTTTCAGAGCAGAGGCTCGGGTCAGAGCCGTCAGGGGTGCACTCAGTGGGTAACTTGCATTGAATAAATCGTAATAAACAAAGTAGTTTGAAAGAAAGCGCAAACAAGAACAATAAACAGTAATTAGATAGTAATTTTAAACTTTCAAATCATGCGTCTTACGGATTTTCTAATCTTTTAAGTTATCGACTGTTTAAAACCTTAAAGCGTAAGTATAGGATAAGCTTTCATTCAATTATCGTGAGATTGTGTCGGTCATCGATGGTCACCAGCAATCGCTCCAGTAGATAAAGCGCTAATGTTTCATCCAAAATATTCCAAACCATAAATGTCACGTTTTTAGTGGCCTGAGCACAGCAAAGCCCAAACAAAATCGAATAAGTTTCGTTTGAAGTTAGGAAACAGGAAAACCGAATGGGTTTCAGCTTTAGCAACAAAAAGAGTTTTAATTAACTTAAGTAGTTACGTAAGTACAAATGTAAGATGAATTTAATCTTTTAAATGAGTCTAACGTTACAACTTCCCCGGATCTTACGGTCCTGTTCGCGGGCAATGCATTTCCTGAGCAAGTTTAAATATTAGTTCGAACAAGTTCCTAAGTTTCTACAAGATTTTCTTAAGAAATTCCATGTTAAACACGTTCCTGCCTAAGTAACTGCGCAGTTTTGCTTGTTTTTTTGGTCACGAGCAGTTTTTTCGTGCCAAATGAGTAAATGGTAAATGTACTCAGATAGTTATTTAATTAAGAAGCTGTTTAATTAATTGAAAGTAAACCACATGAGCTTAACGTGAGCATTAATGTCAATTAACAAGTATTAATGGAAGCTGTGATTCGTGTAGCCGGCTTCTGTTAACTCCTGCGAGTATCGGTTCCGTTTGATTGAAGACCCACTGAACTGAGCCGCTTAATCACGGTTACACGGTGTGTTGCCTCATTACAGAGATGTGTTGCTGCAACACTGACTCCAACCTTTTACACGTTTTACTTGAGAAAGGAACTTTTGTATTAGTCTGTTCAATGAAGCAGTATATTCCGATTTCAATCAGACCTGAAATGAAGACACTAGTATACTTTTGTAAGGAATGTAGATATATATGAAAGATGCAATATCAGAAATAGAGTTCTCAATTTCAAAGCTTCTACAATAAAGAAAATGCTAGACTTCGTTTCAAAGATATTTAAAAATAAAACAAAGCTGATGCCAGGTAAAACGAAGGCAATAAAGTTCAGCCCCAAGTCCCAACTTTGAGAAAGGTCTTGTTAAGGGTCGAATAGGCAATCAAAAGTAGCTAGTACTTGTAGTTTCTTATTGTAAGTGAATGTACTCTTACTTTGTATTCCTGTCTGTTTAATAGAAATCCCCGTCCATAGCAGCTACAAAGGTTTAAGAAAATAAAGAAGGAAAGTACGAAACAAACTATTTCTCCTTCAAATGTATTTACATTTTGTAAGTTGTTCTATCAATTTATCTTACTTTTGACTAGACTTGTAGAAACTTGTCTCAAGTTTTCCTACCTAATCAAACGAGAAGTTTGCAGAAAATAGCGTCAAAAGTTTGACTACAACACCAGAGCTGGTTCAAACTTGACGCCCGCCTCTGCAGCGAAACGTTCCCAGGAGACGTCCCGAGCTAAGTAATTCTTAACTGCACAAGACTAGTTTTAATACTCAGGAAGAGAAATTTAAGCATCATAAGGAAATCCGGTGTTCTTAAGTTACGAGTTCTAGTTTATAGATGAATGCCGTAGTAAAATTATGGCACACAGCCATACGCCTAAATTATCCATAAAATATTTGGCAATATATTTTTTATTAAAACGCTTTATGAGGTCTATATGTATCGGTACTTTTGAGATGTCTTGCATTTTCAGTTCGATAGATGTAGGCGATTTTTGTAAACTCTGAATAGACAAAGATGTGAAGATAAGCAATTGACCCATTTTTTTATATGGATATTTTGTCAGATAAGATCTTGGAAACAAACGACTCGCATATAACACTTAAAACCGAAGACGTAATTAAACGGCGGCTAAGTGAATCCGACGTTTTATTATAGAACATCAATAAAACACCCACATCAGCGGGCACTTCACGAATTTTATCGACAATGTGACGATATAAAACGAACTGTTAAAATTTTACATCCGTATCTAGAAATTGTATTTAGCAGCTACAATAAAAACGTGGGTAGGTATTGAAATAGAGCCCAAACCCTAACATGCTCAGTAGATTAAGAATCTCATGAAGTTTTTATTGCAACCATATACCCAACCCTACAGCCTAGGTAAAATGAGCAACATAAGTCTCTTAGTTCTACTTGGCTCATGAAAAATTGTTCATTCAAACAAATATAATAGATAATCGTGGCTATCCATTTTGTGTAAATACACAGTTTGTGTTACCCTGATTGATGACGTCTGAAAACGTAGACGAAAATTCGGGGCAAAATATTTTAACAAAATTCGTGAAGTGAAACAAGGATTGCGTAGATGTTACGACCACCCCTGTCCTCGTCCTAGCCGCGCTGGCGTCGGCGAATGGCTAGACGGCGCGTCTCCATATTGCCACAATGCAACCTCGTTAAACAAACGAGCTCACATACACTAGAGTAGTGTATGTGAGCTCGTCATGAGGTTCTTTTTGTTTTACAGGTGAGGAAGAGACAATCTAATCTATGTGGATGAGGAAACAGTCATAAAAATACGACGCGTACTGCCATAAACCAAGACTATCAAGTGTCAATCACAGTGATGAACGTTGGCGTTTGATGTGTCCACGTTGCGCCATCATACCCAACATGACAGATGACGTAACCACGGGGGCTACAGAGTAACTAGAATTATCGAATAACGGAGCTTTCTTCCGTACCTAAAAGATACCGATATCCTTGAAAAACATTTCATTCCAAATAGGATTCGTTTCAAAAGAAACTTGAAAACGAGTGAAGGGTCAGCTTTGTGATGAAAATAGAAATCGTAACTTGTACTCAAACATAATTTGGATGCTCTTCACGATTTAATGATATCGCCTACGTCATAGCAGCAAATGATAAAATCAATCGTACATTCAAGTTACGAGCTTTTCCGATGAATCTAAAAATAAACATATTGTTCAGGTTATTTTTAGCTGTAGAACGCTTTCGTACTCCACGATTTTGGAATAAAAACATCTAGTGGGTGTATATTCAACTTGGTGATTTTCATTTACAAGGAAATAGAAACAATAGTTCATGCCTTGCGTGACTTCCAAGCGGTATTGATGCTGCCAGGAGTTCAGTTAATCGTAAAAGTGTAAGCTACGTAAAATATGACCCAATTGGCATGAAACAAGGCACAACTCCGAGTCAAAACTTTGGCAAAGTAATTCTTGAGCATAATTTTGTTTCAAAAGAAAGAATGATTTATTTATTAATAAAATAAAAATGATAAGGCTACTTTTGATGAACCAGCACTTATTCCATAGACCACTTATAGACTCCACATTCTGCAAGTTCGACTTCTTCTTCATCGGTTGTAAGTTGGATACCTAATTATTACAGCGAGTCGTGATAAGAAAAAAAATCCACCTGAATACAAAAGCCTTTTTTTGCCATTGCCACATTTAGTTTTTTAATTTACCCCAAAACAAGTTACAACTTTACAAGCTTACTCTGGATTAGAATTGTGTCAACGAATGTTGATCGGCTTAACCCCACTCTAAAACCTCCCCAGCGAACTGTAGGTGTAAGTCAGAACACCTTTGCCCTTTTGGAAAACATTGGCCTTAGGCACTTACGTGGGTTAAGGTTTCTTAATCTTCACCCTAATTAACATTCATTACGACTAAATAAATATAAGTTCAGTTGCCTTAGGATCGTTTTGTATCAACGGTTTCGGTTTTTGGAAACTAAACTCCTTTATAAAGATTTTGGTGGCAATTCTACCTAAAAGAATTGTAGGGATGCCCATAAGGTAAGCTACTAAGATTTGAAATGTAAGCTTTCGAATTGGTAAATGATAGCTGTGAGGTATATAGATGATTTAACGGTCGGTTACTTATTAAATAATTATATGACTATCAATATTCATTATCCTTACATCAATATCAGTCTTCGGTGGATGCTTTTCTCGACAACGTTTTGGTTCATGTGGCGATCCACATAAAATGATGCAAGTGCGACCATCATTCATACATAGGTATGACACTAATTTAGGACTAGGACGCTATCACTAAATACGAAGAAACACTCCGCAACAGTTATTTTTAATTTAGACGAATTCGTAGAAAGATTAATTTTATATTTCTTTGAGGACATCTTGATCTTTTCAAATGAGGTCGACTATTTAGCAGTTCTCATACGTAGGTACTTAAGTTAGCACGCTTGGTGAAACACAAACGAGTACTGTACAGTCAGCCCTATAGTTTGCTAACTTCAGTGCCTGTAATAATCCTCTTCATGTTCCCATTACGATTTCGCGTGCCTGTGTGATTACTGGCAATGCAAACAATTCTCAAACCACAATCAGTGTTTTTGCTGTCGGTGAGCGCTACAAAATGCAAATTGCAGGGTCAGCAACGAACGTTTTGTGCAGCGGCTGACACGTTGCAGCCATTATCTATGTTCCAGAGCGCGCCGCAAACACAATGAAACCGCATTAACTTGCGTCTAGGGAATACACATATTATTACTTGCGTGTAATTTGCTGCAAACAGTTGTAGCTCTTGCGTTGTTTAGGCTAGAAACGCATTAGCACAGTTCAAAGCCAAAGTGCTAAATACACATTTGAAAATAAAGCTCGCGCCCGTATTTGTCAGTCGTTGAGCTAATCTTGAAAATGAATGGTTGAATTTAGTGGTTTTCACTATAACTTTAAATGTTTCCCGAGAAACGTTTTGCGTGAAATTCACGTTTATTTTTCCTTTCAAAGTGTTGAGAATTTTAGGCTGTTTACAGTGTTGACATTTCGCAGAGGTAGCGGTGAAGTTTATTACAGTTTTGCTTAAGTTAGTTGACTGCACATCGTTGGTAGCTTTCCCGGCGAAGATCAAAACAAGCCGGCTTCGCTCAATTGGCTTTTACGACTTGCATAAGGCCCATAAGACAGCTGGCACACTCTGTTTCTAAGATCTTCTTGCGTTCTAAGGTAAAAGGCGTGTGTGAAAATCAAGTCATATAATTTTTCAAATAAAGAGATATGTCTTCGTGAATTAACGCCTCAAGTTCGATATTTTATGGCTCTAACAGCCTAATGCGAGACGTATCAACGGATTCTTCACTAAAGCTACTTCGACTTTTTCTATATATGTTATTTGGAGTCTAAAAACTTTTCAAAGTTTTAATTTACTACCCGTAGGTAACCACCAGCTTGTTGTGAGTCAATGTTATTTCGAGGCTCCGTTGAGAAATACCTTAAAAGCAATTGTACAGTATAAGGCACTCTCTAAGTAGTCTCTTTGAATTCTCAGGATAGGCCTGATTAAATGTATATTCAGAAGAATACACATTTAATCAATTAAAGGGAATTAAGCTTGAATTTCAAAGTTACAGCACTTTATTGGGGCAAAGAGTTCTTTCATTCTTTATTCATTGAAACTGGAATTATGAACATTACTTTGTGAAACACATGAATCGGTTATTAGCAAAGTAAAACAAAGTAAAAGTTACTAAGTGTTTAGATTATTAGTTTTTTTTTTTAACGATTTTATTCACTTCTCAAACGAGATGTAAAAAAGGCGTTCATTTTCATTTTTTTACTGTAGTTCAAATACCAATATAGTTATTTACTATACCTAATCATGAATTTAAAGTTGTTAATGGAAAACTACCAACTTGGAGGTCTTAGACGTGGGAGAATAAAACACTACATTATTTAACATGCGACCAAGTTACAGAGTGCTGTCTCTATCTCTTTCCTAGGAAAGTTTCTCAAGGTAACAGACCAAGAATACATACAAAGCAAATACGAAGAATAAAAGGAGCAAGTTCGAAATGAATTTAAGAAAAGACAGATTTTATATTAGGGCCCGTGCACACAGCGGGAGACTTCGGCCATTCTCGGGTTCGCAGGAACATATAAAAGTACATAAAGTTGCGACCACAATGGTCGTGGCGTTCAACTTGATTGCTAAACGCTTTACCAACAAAAGGAACTGTTTAATGTTACGGCACGCACCGCTAGCATTCGATACGGTTTAATAGTGGCTTTATTTCACGGCCATAGTTAAATCCTCGGTATTAGCGTCGCGCATAGGTACGTGTCATTGAAAAGCGTGTAATTCGATTATATAAATCTGTAGTCCAACAATTTGGAATGACGTCGAGATTAATGTTGTGGACACACAGAATAAATCTTACGAGTAAAAAAGAAATAAATCTTAAAGTAAATCAATCAATGGTTTACAACAGTTGGTGGTAATCGAAGCCTTTGATGGCTCAATGCTGAATATTGATGGGTTCGTCATTATCCTATTAGGTGTTAGCCTTAGAATCATTAAGTGTATCTTTATTCTGAGATGTTAGTATTCAAGTATTATATATTAGTTTTATACTGTGCATGTGAGACTATAACATTTCGAATTTCAGGTTATGATTTTGTTGATGCAGAAACCCAACTCTTCATTCCTTAGCATAATCAGACTATAATGTTCCTACTGCTAGGAAACAGGGCTCCTCTTTGAGTGGGAGCGAGCCGTAATCCACCACGCGGACTCGGCGCGACTTGGTAGATGTCAGATCTCTTCGACTTTTTGGTTCTAGGAAATGCCGGTTTCCTCACGATGTTTTCCTTCATCGTTTTGAGAGCAGTAGTGATGAAATAATTACACTAAGTAAAGAGCCTGCCTGGGTTCAAACCTACGATTTACAACTTGTAAGCAGCCGTTTCCACTGGGCCGCCACTGCTCTCATT
The DNA here is from genome assembly GCA_947507525.1 of Apamea epomidion. NCBI lineage: Eukaryota > Metazoa > Arthropoda > Insecta > Lepidoptera > Noctuidae > Apamea > Apamea epomidion. The sequence continues at coordinate 8,634,767 of OX382234.1, forward strand.
CCTTATCAATGTTCAAATGGCGAAATAGCCCTAATAGGCACCAATAAGAATAATACTAATGAAATCCATCCACTTCTCAGTATTGCACATACTCATCAAATGAAAAATGAAATCTCCTATCGGTTTTCACAACATCCTGCCTTCGATTCTCGGACCTCCCAAGAGGCTGTCACTAGATCAAAGCTTATATATCCCAGATATACCTGAGTATACGAACTATTGAGGTAATTACATAACCTGTAGTTTGCCATAACAAGCGAAGAGCTTTTATTTCAAAGGAAGTATTGAGCTACGAGGAAATGTATGAAGTAATCAACACACGTAGTACGAATCTACGAATGCCGCAGAAATTCTAGACAGGTTTCGCTTAATCGAAGTATACTACAAATTGTTGAGCCGGTTTGCTTAAACGATTGAGCGATTAATTTAATTTAACGTGCTTTAATTAAATAATTTCACACATTTAAGAACACATTGATTAAAAATTTATGACGCGAATTTCTTCCATGACGAAATATTGGTAAATACTTCATCCCATTCATAGATCTAAAAAAACATATAGTGGTTATCTGTATAGGTACCCAGAGCAGTCGTGGCACAGTGGTGTCGGCTCCTCACTTAAGAGTTGTAGATCGTGAGTTCGAACCCACTTGTGTAGGTATTTAATTTCATCACCACTGCTCTCAAAACGATGAAGGAAAATCTCGTGAGGAAACCGGCATGTCTTAGACCCAAAAAATTCGAAGACATGTGACATCCACCAACTCGCACTGGGCCCGCGTGGCGCATTATGGCCTCTCCCTCTCGAAGACAGGAGGCCTGTGTCCCAGCAGTGGGAACATTAGAGGCTAATTGTGATATAGGTACCCCCCACTGTATATTTATTCAGAGCTATAAAGTAATTTTCGTTGCATGCTGACATAAATTGTTACCTGTTCATAAGGAACAGTCATTACTGCAGTTACTTAGCTAATAGAGAGCCGTAACTTCAAAGTTAGAAGTTGGGAACACAAAGCGTAAATAGTAGTCGACAGCGAAACTTTCTGCATTTACCGTATATGAAACATAAAAGATAATGAATCATTTTCACGGTAATGTTGCATATTAATGATGATCTAGTGTTGGTAACATTATACACGAAGTTTAAATGTGAGCTCATAGAGATACGACCTGCATTTTGACAACATAATAGCGGCCATGAATTAAAGTCGAAAGAGTGTACAGAATATGAATGAAAACTTTCCTATTTATTATGTTATCATTTTATTTCTCTACAACGAGCACAAAGTAGCCATTTTTCAAAACAACACTAGAGGGCATCACGTTTTTGAAAGCACTTCAGTCAGCTGTTCTCGGAAGCTTTAAAACTTCATTTTTCGTCTAAAAACAAGTTAGCAAGAGTGCGTGTCTTGAATGGCGGGTGAGTCGTTAACTTTGGCGTGGTTATAAATCTCGTGAATGGCCAGCTTTATCGGCGTCCGTTAGACTCCCACAAACTGACGCTTCAAAGCAATATCAAAGGGATTTTAATTGCCAGTCGACCGACACTTACCGACATTATTACTCTAATAACAATCTGCAGATAATCCCTATGATGATGATGATAATTACAAACTGAAGCCAATAGGGAGTTCCTTTAATAATTAAAATGTTATACAGAACCTAAAGTTTTACTGCTAACAAGTAACAACATTTTTATCACTCGCTGGCGCCGCGGCATCTCTGAACAGATACAGGAAATGTTTTGCAGTAAACAAACTCAAAATAAAGAACTTTTGCCAGTATAGATAATAAGGGAATAAGTTTTGTAATTAATGTAATGTAGCTGGTAATATAACAACAGTTTGTTGTCATTTAAATACAATGAAGCTTAGTACAGTTAGTACAACGGTAGTATTTCAGTTGCAGCAACACCAAATTGAAAATGAAGAGGTAAAACTTTACGTAATGTCGCCGCCTAAAATTGCTTAAATAACGAAATTGCATGGTGGGATGGCAGCTCTAACGTAGGTGAAGCAGCACCTAAACAGCTTGGAAAAGATTAATGGGCTTAAAATTGCATCGCAGCTGTGCAATAAAAGCAAGCCTGTGGAATCAGCGGCAGGCACCGAAATACAGTGTATATCACTTACGACGTGTGAGTGCAACCCGACTATTTCACTGGAATTAAAACGAAATTAATTTTAAAGATCGCTGTGTTCATCCCTTTTTGCAGACATATTTTAACCACCCGAGTAGAGATAAAGCAGTATTCATTTAACTGCTAGCTGAATAATATTATGAAGAATTACTGCGATTTAAATTTAATGGAGCTCTCTTCCGAGTCTATTATTTTTAATGGTATTTCTACGTCTCCTATTATCGTGCTGAGCTATATCAGAGTAAAGTTCAGGCAAACGTTATTTTGCACTGAACTGGCTCAGTGCTCTCACATTACTCGTGTTTAACGAAATTAGTTTAAATCTTGCGTGCAGAGATCGTACTTATGTGATTCACAGGTAATCTAACTAAGGGCTGATTTCACCAAAGTCTTTTATCTGTGGAATAATATTGACGTCTGACAATTCTATTATGGAAAAACTGTCCAGAATTTATTCTTGACAATGTTTATTCTCAGAATAATAATTATTCTAGTTATAAAACTTTCGTGGCCTAAGGGCTGATTTTTCAATTGACCGATATTTTTTATTCGTGAAATAAAATTGACGTCTGACTATCTCCGATAAAGTTATCTGGTAGGGAAAATCAGCCCTAACCCATATTATGGCTTATCAGGGAACATTTTGCCGAAAGGATAGTTTTGACGTACATATTATCATATAGTAAAGAATTTCTTTAGTTAGGTATTATTATGTCGACTTTACTGACAGGTAAAAATAGACAACTAATAACGCGTACATAAATCATTTTCTTTAACGTCTAGTTAATAAAAGGCGTTATAAAGTTTATTCGAAAGTGATATCTCTCCGAACGTTCATACTTTCACGTCCCTGGAGCAAAAAGCAAATTGCGTTTGACCGGTGTCTTCTGAAGAACGTTCTAAATACGTAGGAGGACACGCCGCACAATACGAACAATTGGGGACACCTCACACCTCGACAGTTATAAACACTAGAGCCGACTGAATAGAGAAACACTAACGAGAAACACATTGAAAACGATCCAAGAGAGAAATTAGTAATCTCCTACCGACAAGAAAACGAAAGGTTCCTTTGACATACAAAACATGGACTCTATTTTGGAAACACTATTATTTCAGAGAACATCTAAGTTTTTATTACGGAGGAACCTTATTATTACAGCCTTAAAGGTTAACATTTTTATTTTTCGTAACAAAACTGGGATAGTAATGTCGCAGACCATTAATTTTCCCAGCTAAATAAAGTTTCAGAAACGGAAAAGTCCACCACGGAGTTTTCCTTTGTTGTTGAGGGCAAATAAGTTGTGGGAAAGGAAAATATACAGGACCACGAGAAATTCTTGAGATCAAACGATCTAAGAACTGAATGTGTTCCATAGGAAGAAAGATTGTTTTGGGCTTTTGTTTCTGGATAAGTATGTAGAGTCTCAAGAAACAAGTAAATTGTGTTAATAAGGTAGAGCACAAAAGATTGTCTAGCTATCATACGCAAGAGAAGTAGGTTGACATGAAGTACGTAATAAACTTTTGATAAACCTAGGCGCCTGTGTAATTACAAGGAATAAACATCATTCAGTCACCTACATACATCACTCAGTTCTTATCGAAACAATTGCAACAAACAACTAATTATACAATCGCGGACCCTTACAAATACACCAGAACAATTTTACTAGTCATTTATTTTGTCACTCAGTACGAGTATAAACAATCAGTTAATTTACTCAGTATGAATGGATGTTGCTAAGTGACATCAATTAACGTATATCGGAGTATTGGGACTGCATGCACTTGGGTTTATGTATGCGCCACATGACACGACTGACGTTAGCGCGTAAGAATGTTTATAAGCGTTCGAACTACCTGAGTATCTTCTTCGAACTTGTAGAGCTTAAAGATTTGCTTCTTGTTTTATTCAAGCTACGGCCCGTTTTACCTACAAAGCTTCTTTCCTACTGAGAACAAATTACAGCATCTTAGTATAACCAGCCTGTAATGTTTCCACTGCTGGGACACAGGTCTCTTCTCGGTGTGAGTCAGTGGGCCGTAATCCACCACGCGGGCCCAGTGCGGGTTGGTAAATGTCACATGTCTTCGAATTTTTGATTCTAGGATGAAGCGGTTTCCTAACGGTTGGGAACGACCGCGACTTACGAGTTGTCGTGAGTTCGAACCCAGACAGGCGTGTAAATTATTTCATCACTACTGCTCTCAAAACGGTGAAGAACAACAGCGTCTTACCAGAATTAAATCACATAGACCTACAGTGTGAACTACAAGTTAAATGTTAAGCTATAAAAGGAAAACAGACTCACCAAACACAATTAGATGTTATTACATCTCTGAACATATTTGGATAGACTACGAAAATAGAAATAGAAACTAAACTACTAAATAAACGAAAGTCACCATTCCAAAGTTTGTAAGAATAATCCTTGGGGAAAGCTTCACAGAAAAAGGGAGCTCTGCGGGAAGTTCACAGTATCGACTAAACAAAACAGGATCAGAATTCAGAGGTCGTGCGGTCGCTCCAAATGTAGATAACACGATAGCCCATAAAACCGTCTCAGTTATACAGTTCTAAGGAACCGAACTGCATTCTTTTATCATCTTAAGCATTGTAAAATACTAGAGCTTACACTATATTGCTTGAAATGATGTATGGAGTAGTAAACTAAGAAATGGGACAAACATTCTCGGGCGAACCAATAACAAATCGGCAGTAAAGTTACTCGATTCGCAAATTAAACCAATTCGCGATGACGTCGGGTGGGTCGATAACCAGATAAACAAGTTGGGGTGGGGCAGCGACCCCTGTACTCTTGAGGACGCAGATGCCCATACATGGGACGGCAACATTACGATAGTTTAGACGGTTTAATCTGGTCTCGGCAAACTGGGGTGGACTCATTTAGACACACTTGTGGGACAATCTTTGCAATGATTTTACTAGTTTGCAGATTCCGCACAAATTGTAATTCAACTGAGGGGAAATAAGCTATTATGTGTTACTTGGGAGCTGCGGGCTTTCGACCCTTATTCGTATCTACTGTAATATTGAACTTAAATGTGGGTAGCATGTTGTGTCCCCCCCTTATTAAGTGGCACTACAACTATTCTCAGAAGTAATAACGGAGCTTAGTTATTAATGGATAGAATTCGAAACGATAAACAGAAGATTAATTACCTATGTGTGCTTTAATAGCACCTAATAATATTAAAGAGAGACATGCCGGATTAATAAGTGAAGGTATCGATTTAACCAAAGGCGTTTCGCTACTAAACAATCTGAACAATGCGGTAGCGGGTAAAGGCACGATCACAAACTTTCTGCTATGCGTTTACGTAATCACACGCATAACTCTGCTAAAGCTTTGTAACCCCGAAAATGAAACTTGTTGTTCGCGTGTTTTATTCTAAATCAAAAAATGCAAAAATTTAAGAATATTTCTCGTTGGCCACGCTCGTATGTCAAGCTTTATAAATTAAAGCTAATGGATCTCATGTCTGCGATAAGAACCCCAGACACATTAGGAATCTGATTCCCAAAAAAATAATCCTCAAACACACACTGGGAGAGAGGGGAGGCCACACGTCTAATCCCCCAAATGGCGCCACCGTCTGTGACATTCTGTGACAATGTGGAGCAAACGACTCCCCGAAGTCCCTGGCACTTCGCGAGACTTGCACAGTTCGCGCCCCGGTTAATTTCGACAGTAAAATGACATTAACACCTTTGACGATGCCTGTACGGCAGAATCTTGAAAAAAATTTCAATAACAAAGTTGAAAGACAAACATATCGACTAGGAATATAAGTTTACTTTAAACTATTTGAACAAGCAGAGGAAAATATTTTCCCCTTTACTGATATATTCATTCAGTCAAGCAACATCGGATCTACCGCAAATACCGTACCCACCTACATAGGTATTGCCTAGGTATTGAAAATCCATTTGTAAGGGGACTGGACGTTAGCGAGCTTCAAGTTTCATTTGATTTGAGGTGTATCGGATAGCCGGTCCGTTATGTAGGTGCCGTATTATGTGGCTTCGTGAGCCGCAAACCGCTCACTGTACACCTCACTCGGGATACACGCTAGACTTGGAATATTCAAGGATGAATGTAATACAGCTGCTGGTATCGATTTCTTATGGCTTTATACGTTACTTTGTAAACACCAGTTGCATTTCCCGCGCCTATAATTTGGCATCGCAACAAAGAGAAACATTCAAAGTTAAAACACCGAATGTCACACCAATCTACTCACCGGTAACAAAGAATCAATACCTTATGCCTAAAATAAAATGTAACAATAGCCCACACCGCATTATAGGACAACCGCTTAAAATGCTTTCCATGTTCGGAGTCATCCGGCGGTGACCGCTCGCAGTGCCCGCACTCGCGTGTCGGCCCGGAAGTAAGACATGGGAATCTAATCACTAGCTCGATCTTATCTGCCTCCAAATATTTTAACTTTCATGAAAATAAATAATCGCCATGTCAGAAAGTCATTAATTTCAATTGTAACCAGGATGTTAGTTGTGACTTGTGACGCGAAAGCGCCAGATTGTTTAACGATAAGGTTATCGTAGTTTGAATTCATAAGCATTCATAAAGGTTTAATAGCGTCCGGTAAGAACCGATAATAGCTGTGCTATAGTCTAAACGCAGAGCTTATAGGTCACGCACGTCAACGTATGACGCTTCTTTGCTATCGAGTTTCTTTATATTAATAACTGCATAAATATAATGTTCTTAATGACCCCATCCGTATCTATTTTAAGTTAAATATGATTGTATAGATAAATCGATTGTAATAAAAACATCTTTAGCAAAAAATACTGTTCTGTCATTCAGCATTTGGCATAAGAGGCGTCCTCAAAAAGCGAGCGTGAGTCGGCAAATTGTAACTAATGGATCTCCCAGAAGATGACTCATGAGTCCCACATGTCACTCTAAGTAAGTCACAGACTGATTTTATAGAGACGCGGGTCGGGGTCCGTTATTTTTGGAACGATGGGGAATGGGGCCAGTTTCTGTATGCATACAAAAACTTACCCTTACGAATTCCCTGACAAAGTAGGTTACATATACGTGGCTTCTACATTTGGGATACAGTGGCAGCTACTTAAATGTAGATAAAATTACTTGAACGACGATCTTTAAAACGAAACAATGACGCCAGCTCACATTATACTCAGAAATACTAATTGATCTGAATTAAACAATGAGATGAATGTCCGTCTGGTTATGAAGTGACTGCAAATAACATGCCTGTTTTAATTGATTAATTTGTTCTGCTTTTCAGAACAGAAGGCACGATGTACAAGAACATAACACACTACCACGAGAGAGATTCCAATGAAATACTATGAAATTGGAACACTGTTATGTTCTGAAAATCGTAAATAACAGATTGTATTGCAAAGATATCCATGTCACCATAGGATTACACAAATGAAAGCAAGCTTTGAAAACGCAAAACATGGATTCCCATTGCGTAAAAGCAATTCAATCTCCTAAGCACACATGCGGACTTCATAAATCTCATGTCAGATCGGTAGAAGCGCGTTTTATGTCATAAATACAGCGGGTATGTATGTCAAAACATGGGGGATTTGGGCGCACTCTCCCTGCGCGGACGACCAAATGCCGCGCGTCGCGCGACGCCAGCCGAGATAATGAAAAAAGAAGATTTATGATCAAACTCTAATCAAATTTTATTACCGTCTACGACCCTTCTCGTTATTATCCTTGCGTACTGGGTTTTCATTATCGATTTGTAGTTCACTATGTCATCTTTCAAAGCGACCGCCGTACGTCGCTAAATGAAATCTAAAAACATCTAGATTGATTCTAGAGAATCTCTAGCCTTTTAGACAAAATAATTGGAACAACACGACTATGAAACTTGAAATTGCTTCTAAACACAAAGCAGATGAAAAATCAAAACGTACGCGTAGCCAAGTTTTCTTAGCCAAAGGGGTCGTGAGTCACATTACCATAAAGTTTCCAGCACGGAATGTGGTGTTGTAATATAGCGGGCAATAATATAGCCGTTCGTACGCAACGTGGAATAACGCTCGCACCTCCCCCTACCACCATGATCCCGTCCTTCACCTCTCTGACCCAATTATGCAACATATTACATTTTTTAGCCCTTACCTACACCAGTCACACCTCTCCACTCGTAAATGGCTAATAATGACATAATATAATGACCATGAACTTGAATATTGCGAAATTCAAGAAGGGTTAGCCTCCCGCATCACGTTTTGTATAAACAAACGAAACCGGTTTGTCACCCACCGATATAACACGAGTGCTTTGAAGTTCAGCATATAGTTGTATCATAAAGTAAGCGACGTTCAAATTCCATTGTAGATAAATAACCAAGATATAATTTTATGAATAAACGTGAAACGAAACAGCGCCTCACTCATTCCTTCTTTATCAAATAAGCTGATATTGTGGCCCAGTTCTAGGATTCCCTGATTATGAGTTCATATTATTGGTTGAGAGGTCATCAAGAGCATCTGCATTATTGTTATGTCTCCACTTTCATTCATTGTCCATTCAATTTACGTTTTCTACAGCGGAAGGCAATCTTCCGCCCGTTTTTTGCAACTATTCTCAGGAGCTGAAATTAATATTTCGTTGCTAGCGTCTCTCCGCTTCTATAATGGGGTTTTAATAGAACTTCAGTATTGTAAAGAGCAGTAAATTTCTATAAGTATGTTCATATTTTAAAATGGACAATACAATTTAAACCTTTCAAAATATTTTTATAAAAACATGTTTGAAATGACCCTCAACTTGAGTAATGAGAGCAAAGGGTGCAACAAAAAGGTCTATTATATACAGTAAAGCGCAATGACTTGAATTAGTTATTCAGTTGATTATGCCTCCCCTCTGGCCACTCTATCATTATCGTTTTACTTCACGCACGTGCCGACTTGCGCAGGCACCCTTGTGCTCTTCAAGGTCGATAATTATAGCCTGCACAGTCTTTTGTTCCACGCTCGCTACCCTCTCTTTAAGACTAAATATTATTTTGTCTTCGTATGTAATTTAAGTAGGCACTTTCAAAAGTTCTGTACAAAAGTCATAGGTTATCTATTTATATTGTGGTTACTGTAAATGCTGAGTCCCTAAATCCCTTGGGAATGAAAACACTCAAGTACCCAATTTCTCACAACGCTTCGTATTCATTCTTAATCCTCCTGTCTTATGGATGTCACACCAAAACCGCTGATTTTTCTTTTAACGATTTAGGTCTGCTCTTCTTCAGATAATTAGAGATGAGCGGACCATATCCTATGCGGTTCGTTCCATTGCAAATTCAGCTATTTGGAAAACGGACTAATCCAACAAGCAGATCTCGTTGAACCACACGGGATGCTTGCCAGGCCTGAACTGCGGCTTTGCAGTACAGACGACGGAAAAAACTTGTCAAGCTTGCCAAGAATCGGCCTTGATCCTCATACTGTTTTTTTTTCGAAGTTCTGTTTACCAAAGGTTTTCACAACTGTTTTGTAGTCTTCTATAAGACAAACAATAACAAGATTCAAATCCCAAAGAGCGGTTGATTCGATTGATACTAGATTAATTGCAAACTCTGTGGTGAACAGTTAGACGTTATAACTCGAAGCAGTTTGGAGACCCATCGTCATGCCGCTGGGGAAATAACTCGCGGACTGGCTGTTATTTCGTTGAAAGCGAAAGAATCTCAGAATTAATACTGCACCAGTGTTTCCTAGTGCGAATAACTAAGCCATAAAGCAGTGATATAAATTCCAAATGTTATAACCGCTTTATGAGGGGATTAAGAATATGACTAACTATCGCAACGCTCGTTATCCCACATATTTTGAGTTTTAGGAAAAGCAAATTCTTTCTCAAGTTTATACAAACATTCCGTTGTACTTCGTCTTACATAAGCGGCAAATGAGGAAACTTTTGTAATAAGTTAATTTATACTAGATATTAGGCATTGCGGGTCGCTCTGGACTCTACGGGGAAATTTAAAGCTGCCGAAATTGCACCTGGGAAATCACATTCTCACCAGCACGATCTAAAGAAATAACAAAGGGTCCTGGACTAGAATAGTAACTGCGCTTGGAATGATAAAACTAGTGGATGAATGTAATAGTAGTTTATCATTCTCCTTTCGCACTTTGAGACACCTTCTGCATTGTTTTCGCCTCGCTGAAGAATAAATTCATTTTCTAGGTTTTCTGGTCAATTTCAACGCGGTATAAATGTCCGACTAATTTTAATTGATTATATTCTAACCTATCCTAAACTATAGCACTCAGAATTGGTCTTTGACCGAGGCTCATAAGTCCAAACTCAAGGTTTGCTAAAGAGCAATCGAGCGTAGCAATTTAAAAATCAAAGTCACTGACCAAATTCGCAACACCATAATACGTTGCAAGACAGGCATCGCTGATGTTGGCGATAAGTCTACGAGGCTAAAATGCGACTGGGTGGGTCCGCCCTATAGTATACATCAAGACAGATATGCCAGGATTGTCACACAGTGGGTGCCTGAAGACGAGCATCGTTACGATTCAGACTCGTTCCTGACCGATTAGCCCGGAAAAAGCACAACATAAAGAAAACTGGGATATTATGGTAGAGACTTTTTCCCAGCAGTGAGACAACATAGGATAGTCCCACTGCTGGCCATAAGCGTTTTGGATCTCAGGAACAATTGCCTAAAATGTTTTGACAGGGACTGAAACATATTAGTAAGTATACGGTATACGTCGTGTCCTTTGGATTAATGAGCAACTTAAAGATTATTCTTGGACTCTTGAATGAATGTTTATAATAAGAAAATGAACATTTAACGTGCACATAAATAAAATTCACACGAGTGCACGACCGACCCTCGGCTAACGTGCGCGGGCGCAGGCCACAGACGACGCAGCGCAACCCGACGAGTGTAAACACACACACCACTGAGATGAAACGTTGGAAGCCGGCACTGGCCACTTATCGACTCCTGCACCCGTTTTGATTATGCCTGCTCTGTCAACACCCCAAAATAGATACTAACGGAGCGCCGCATTTCTACAACGAATTGAGAAAAATTAAGTAATAACAGTCCAAATGTTGCAAGCCTCATTAAGCCAAATGGATTAAATTAGTCACTAACTCGAAACGAATACCTATTTTGTGCACATAAATTACTTTGTTAGACAATTACTGTTCACCAGATTTGTAGAATAAATAATGCGAAAATGATAAATTAATTATTCCCAGCAAAAGCAGATAAAGTGTCAATTTTAAGATAACCCGCTCTGTGGAAGCTTTATAGAAATGACTACCTAATATTGATATACTCGTACATAGAACGTTATAATTATAATGTATAATATTCATCGTTAGTCTCATGGTGCACTCAACCTTTTCAGCTAATCTATAATCGGCGGGGTAATAGCATAACACACTATCAGTACCAATGGTTTTCATTTTTACAGTTCAACAATATTCATTGCGTTATTTACGTTGTCGAGCGGACAAATTTTTTGAACATATGAAGCAATGGATTAGCAATATTCTTCAAAATAATTCAGATTGAGATTGATAGTGTTACGAAATGAGGGTGCAGGATAAAATACCTACATAATCCTAATAATGATTGATTGGTATCTATCAAATTGATAACTAAGTCCGGATAAATCCTAAACAAGCTCTCAACGTATTACTGGCCTTATGAAAAGGATCTAAACGCATCTTAAAACGTTTTATGTGGAGCTGGTGTTCTAAAAGAAATTCTTAACTTGAAATGTGTTGAAAAAATGAGCAGAGGCCAGGTGCAGTCCATATCCGCTAGAACAGAAAGAAAAAAAATGGGTGCTCTTTGAGAGGTAGAGTACTACATTAATTTCGTTTTTTTTTGTGCTAGAGAGACATTATATGGCTAAAGAGAGTATCTAAAGAGTGTTATGTCTAAAGAGAGTATCTAAAGAGTGATTTATGTGTAGTTTGACTAGTTTTTCTGTAGAGTTCATCAATTACGGGAGCAGAGGATCCGATGTCGGGAGATTCTATGGATTCCCGATCTTTAGATACTTTTAGAGGTGTCATTTGACAAATAATGTAATTAATTACATTCATAATAACATTGAAATTACTATATTTAACGTTAACAAGGAAGATCTTTGTAGCCCGGCGGCGTCTTCGAAAAATGTCTAAAAACTTAACGCGCTCTTGTGATTAGCAAAACTTTTGCCAAAGTAAGCAACTTTAATGTCTTCACAATAAAAAAGTCAAATCTGATGAAAAAGTTTCCCAACGTACTTTGTAGGTTGTCAGTAACATTGCGGCGAAGTCAACCCATAGTGGATTCAATACACCTAACAGTAGATTGATGAGGGAAAGACCCCACTTTTTCCAACTTTTCCTCGCAAGAAACTTTTCGATTTATCATATTCTATTTGAAATGGGGTTCGGAACAAATTATTCGAGAGCAAAAGTTTTCAATGATAGCTTCCTTCAAGGAGATGTAGACAACAATGGATTTAAAAAACCTATCAATGTTCTATAGCGAAGAACGATCGTGGTAGATTGTTACGTGGTTTAATGTCTTCTTCGATCTAATTCTGTTTCTTCCTCCCTCTCTTTTTAGTCTTATTAGTCATTACAATTTCTAAGGACCTTCATCCATTAATCATTCGTTTGGATTCGCTAATTTTCGTTTATACAGGGTGACAGGGAAACTCGACGTATTCCTTGAAAGGGGTTATACCAGTTTTGAACCCTAGTTAACTGGACTAAATTTGTTGCTAATGACCGCTAGTAAAACGCATTTCAAGGAATACGTCTAGTTTCCCTTTTACCCTGTATATTATGTTTTGTACAAACAAGGCCGCTCTTATTGTAAGCATTCAGTACAAATCCATATCAGTCCCATCTTTTTATGGGTGTAGATGAAATCCAAGTTAGCGAACGAATGGAAGATCAGCGTCGTGCTATTTCATGTTTTTTTTTTATATTCGTGCCGATACTTTTGGTCCATTGATTGAGCGATTTTATTTTAACAAAAGCAAATCCGTCGGTCGGCTAACTCCGACGTCTACCTGCGTTGAACACCTGTCGCAGGCTGTTGCCTATAACTTGTATTATATAGAAAAACTGAAATCCCAGATGTTTAGGTTAATATTAAAAAACACTTAGGAATGCAAATTTTCGCCCGGGTCGAATTCTCTTCTTGTTCATGTAGATGTACTGTACTTATGGTAATTAGGTAAGGTAGGTATCTTTTATGCTTCGCAACAAGGGCTAAGCCAGGTACTGGATTTAGTAAGTGTACCTACATTGTAAAATGGCAATGGTATTTGATAATAAGAAGATACTTATTATGCTGCATCACGATTAATATGACGCATAAAAAAGCAATTCTCATTGAAGGCACCGGCAGATGTCCATTTAACAATAGGTGCACTTTCAATAATAATACGATCTCATCGAATCGTGATGTGATGGTATTCTTTTATTAAAATGGGAAGGATAGGTTTCTAATACGCTGTACCATTTTTGACATAAGTGTAAAATACAATTAAAGTAAGAATGAAGATAACTACTAACAAGAGTCTATTGGCATAAAACCACCATAATTTTATTGTTCTCAGAAATGAGATTGGCGCCCCGCAAAAAGTGCTCTTTCTCAAACGGTCCCATTTGTTCCCTGAATTACCCGGAATGAGGGTCCCTCGGCTGAATTACAACTTATTTTTCAAGCCATATGACACCTACAGTGAGTAGGTATAGTCGTATTGTGAAGCTCAGTGTCTTTATTTAAGTGCAGGTCATAGTATAGGTACCTACTTAGATAAGCCCATTAACATTGGCATAATGTAATCTGAAAAGAATTATATACTATAAGAAAACTAAGCACCAGCTATAAAACTAATAGGACGGCTGCTCTAATTCATGGAATATAATTGATACAGGAGTCAACGCAAAATCTACAAAATATGTATTTACGCCACTATAGGTACTACCTACGTTAAGCGCCAATTATAAAACAATTTAACTACGATTCGAAACAAAATATATAGTAAGTACGTTTTACGTAGAATCAAACAAGAAGCATGCAACCTTACCTGTTAGTAGGAACAGCAGAATTAAACGCCGCATGACGGAATGCTTTCAGGAGCAGCGTGGAACGTTTACGCGGGTGTGTTTACCGGAGCCATCGTCAACAGTCCCGTCAGTCAACTATGTAGCCAATGTTTACGCGACTCAGCTGACGTCTTCGTCTATTATGTTCGCCAATTAACCACACACTCGCGCACTGCGGGATCCGCACGCTGCAGTGTCAACGGCCACGAGCTTACGAGAAAAACTAGACACTTGGCGAAAGCTGTCCTTCTGGGAAGCAACCGGAACTGTCTCACGTTTGCGCTATCTTCCAGTGACTTACTCATTCATCTTGCGAAATACCAAGTGCGGAAACTAGACGACAGTCCCTTCTGTGATGAAAACATCACACATGGCTAGAGCGGCGACGAAAGCACTCTCGCGCGCGATCGCAGCGCACGGCGGCTGAGTCGCGAGTTGCGTGAGTGGGCCGGCAGCGGCCGGGGGGCGGGGGGAGGGGGGAGCGGGAGGGGGTCGTCCACGCCTGCGCATCGCGCCCGCACCGCACCACCTCCAGTATTGACCGACGACGCCTCCTTCCTACATTTCACATCCTTAACTAGGTACTACGAATTCTCCTTTGAAAAATCCCCTAATTCCATCCCTCCGATTGAGATAGGCCACGTCTATGGTCCATGAAATAAGCTCACCTGATATTTACAAGCAATAAAGTTTTGAAATACTAAAACTAAATTACTTGCTACAGTAATTCTGCGTAGTGCTGGGAAGATTGAAATCCCAGGCGCTCTGAAGAATGATGAAAGTTATAAACCATATTGCAAAGTTATCGCGAGGGCAAACAATTCAACATTTCTTAGGAACAGGATGCGTTTAAAAATGTTAAGGCCTTTTAATAGGCTCAAGTTGCACACACAACGAAATCACCTATTAAATATTTATGGACATTGGGAAAATTGATTCCCAATAAAAGTACATGGTGTACATACAAAGACGACTTTACTAATACGGATGTAATACATTTATCCAAAACCATCCCTCTCCAATCCATAAAGTGAAATCCAAAAATAGAACGACTTAATTTAAAAAAATGTAAGTAAGTAGAGATAATATGCAGTCTCCATTCCTCACGAATGCATAATAAAAAGGTCGTGAAGTCGTGATTGATCTAGTCTAGGCGACAGCCTAGTTGGCCTGCAGCCTATATACGCAGTTGATGACGTCAAAGTAAGTTGGCAACGAGCAGACGCCTGCAAAGCGAATTAACTTGGGATGTAGTGGCACTCAAGGATGACATAAGCTATGTCCTATAAAGAGAACCAAGTCTATCGAGCTAACTGCTCACTGTTTGCTATTCCGACATCGGTATTTGGACTGTCTACTAAATTATAATTTCATATTTATTTTCTAGAAGATTAACCTGATTCTTTACCGTCGTCTTTTAGAACGCAACCATATACACTCCTATTGTACAACGAAAACTTTAAAAGGAGTAAGTATTGGAAACTACGGACGACCTCTTTCCAAGGATTTTATTCCGATCAGGAAAAGTTCCGTGTATCTACCTATTGAAGGACGGCAAATTTACTTATTTTAAATCGTTTCAAGGCTTCTCAGTAAGTTACTGCAAGCTGATTTTCATGAACTCTATCATCGTCTCTAGAATTTATAGGTTCCGAAATATAAGTTTTTTTACGCTGAGTACTTAGGTACATAAATCTAACTATAGCTCGTAAATTGAGAAGAAATCTAGATAGGTTAAAGTTTTATTGAAGTAGGGTCTACAATTGCAAACTGTCCAAACTGCAGTATTTGCGATTTCATCCCCTTTGGACAAAGCAATAACAGTAACCATATTTACTTATTTACGTTGACTCTTTGCAATTTGCGTGAAATGAAAAACGGGCGATACAAACAACGTTTCATTTTAGAAGAAAACTAAACTGTACCACATTTAATTTATATTTTAAGATGTTCAAAAGGAACATTGGACAATCTACCTCTCAGTATGGTATAAAAATTAATAAATAAATATAAACTGGCAAATTACGTTAGCAAAACCTGTAGGAATGTTTTGTTTGATGTTTCCTAACTTCTTCAAATAGCTCCTCCTATCCTCGAACGGGTAAGAGTTTTCAGACTGAAGGCTTCTCGCCAGCCAAGTTATTAAATAGTTCCGGACGGAATCGGTAGATGACGCTGGCGTAAGTTACTTTCGAAACACAGACTGTACTTCATGGATGATGGATAGTTTTCATTGTGGCAAACTTAAAATAAACAAAATATATTGGGAAAATAAAAGTGTGTCCCTGCCATGCACAGGTTTAATGGTTTAAAAGGGACTTCAGTACGAATATAGTTTTTTAGAGAAGGATCCTTGATAAGCCGTGTTTAAAAGTCGAATCTCGATCGTTTTACGGTTTTACAGAAAAAACAGCCTGTATTATTGCCTTGGCTCATAGTCTTGACGACAGATGGTAACTATGTGACGAGTCCTTGGGTGAAATCCTCGAACCAAATGTCGTTAAAATA
The DNA here is from genome assembly GCA_947507525.1 of Apamea epomidion. Lineage (NCBI taxonomy): Eukaryota > Metazoa > Arthropoda > Insecta > Lepidoptera > Noctuidae > Apamea > Apamea epomidion. The sequence goes on from OX382234.1 coordinate 8,651,552, forward strand.
GATTGCAGTCAGCCTGCTTATTTCTTTACCCCATTGTACGACCAGGGAACTTGATTGTTGAGCAGATTGATTTGATTGCACACTATGTGCATTTGGTTTGAGCCATTTCATAGAACTGACAAAGAATGACAGTAAAATTATAATTTGAATCTATGGACAATGTAAATTGACAGTCAATTTACTTATCAATCAAGTTCTCTGACTGTCTTGTTCTTGATCGTGTATATCATTACTGAAGGTCGTATCCTTGAAAGGCCTTTGTGGCCTTATGTTCTTCCACTTCGTTCGGGTTTCGGATTCTTTCAGGGCGGTCGTAACAGAGTCCAGTGAGGGCGGTTACTTGGTCTGACCAGCAGTTATGTGACCGGCCGCGAGGTCTTTTCCCATCTACCTAACTGTACATAAATTATTACTACACACATACCAACCACCATTATCTACAACTATTTTAAATTCAAAAACTGGTATTTTTGTTATAAATTGTTATAATTATAAACAATTGGTTCAAACTATGCTACATTATTATCAACTATTATCTAAATATACTACACAACTAAGTAGTTTCTAACATTTGCCTTGCAAGTTTTTCCTGGGTCCACATTTTGATGAGTTGTTTTCTGATTTCAAATGCAATTACAGCTGTTGCCATTCCGGTATTTAAGCTGTCTACTCCTCTTTGTAACGGAACATTTAATCTTACGCCGTTCATAATTGATGCTAGCCTGAAAATAATTTTGGATCAGTTATATTAACTGTTATATATTAACAATTGCTTGCTGCACTTACAGTTAACACCAAAGCGCGCAGGAAACCAATAACATAACATTTAACTAAAAAACTTAAGTTTTAAGTTGATAAAAACACATTTAAAGCGTTTTTTTCAATAACGAGATGACGCATGACTAGATGTGAACAATCTCGAACTGACAAGTGAAGAAACAAACAATCTGATTGAAGCTCAAGGGCTGACTTTAGATCGAAAAAAAAATTATATACACCAATAGGTACTGTATCCATGGGCTTTTTTTTTATTAGTAAAGTACAGCTTGGCATTGACTTACTTGTAGCTATCATGACTTATGCCTTCAGTTTCTCCACCTATTATTAAAGTTGTGTGTTTTAAAGATGAGAATTCAACACCATAGTATGGCAACACTGGCATCTGATTTCTCTCATCATTAGCCTTTGTTTCATCTGTATCATCTGAAGTTGTGGTGTTGCTATCAGCAATAAATATTGATGTGCTCGGTTCCAGGTGGGTTGGCATTTCACTCCAGTCTATTGAGTGGTAAACAGGGAGCCTAAAATGAGCTCCTGCTGCACTTCTAATCACCTTGGGGTCCCAAACATCTACACATCCTGAAATAATATAACTATAAGTATGGGTCCCATGTGAAAGGTGACGAGCTTATTGCCATGAAATGGGCACATATCCAGACTATGAGCTGCTACTAAGAAATTCCACATGGAAAAACCCAGTAACACTTTGCCCACCCAGGAATCAAACCCAGGACCTCATGCTCAGCATCAGCATTTGTTTGTGGTTAAACATAACTGGCTGACCTTTACCTATTTGAACATTTTAATGCTAAATTTTGTAATTTTTGCTCCCAAAAAGCAATAATCTTTTTTTTTTTAATTTTTATATTTATGTCTTTAATTTATATGGTGTACATAATAAAGAGTACTCTATTCTATTCTTTTTTTAAAGTACCTTTTGTCAGTAGCACTTTTTCGCAACCAGCACCAACAGCTACACGCAGTATGGCCCCCAAGTTGCCAGGCACTCTGATGTTATCACATATAAACTGAAGAGGCAGAGGTCTTGACAAGCTCTTCACATTACCTGCATTAGGAGTTTCAAATACACCTGAAATAAATAAATGTACGATTAATAGAATATGTGATAGAATTGGCCTTCACTCAGTCTATAATTCTCACATACTGTGCTTTGTGGTAGCTTACTTCCATAGTCCAAAAATTACAAATTTAAAAAATGACCTTGTCTTGAATTAATTGTCATACAGCATTTAAAATAAGTAGAAGTGGAACGAGGGAAGGGAGGCCTTTGCCCTGCAGTGGGACAACACAAGACAACACAGTGATAACTTTGTCCTTAAGTACAGTTATTTTTACTACTGCCTGAGAGCATTACATCACAGTTTTTTTCTGAATTTCATGATGATACCCTAGCTTGTTATACCTTGCTGGATAGCTAAAGAAACGTATATTTTATTTAGTACATCTGCAGCATACATGTCAGACTTTTTTTTTTAAATATTCTTAAAAGAAAAAAAATGTTTATACTAATTTGTTTATTTTTTAAACGTTCAATCGTCGACTACTACTCAGTTGGTGCAGTTACCTGTTTTTTTTGTGTTGAGAGTAATAAACAAACTAATCTACTACACAAAAATAGCAAAAACATTATAAATTAGAGGCACAAAATCCGAAAAAAGGACAATTATACAAAAAATCTTCATTTTATTTAAAAAATAATCAAAATCCAATATCTCAATATGGGTTAGGTTTGGGGTGGGGTGTTTCATAGTCAAAGCAGCTAGGAATGATGAAAACTAAAACCTCTTAAAGGATCTAGGTGGACTTAACCTGTAACCCTGTATATGGCCAACCACCTTTAGGTATACAGACTATAAAGTATAATAATTGAATGAAGTGATTCACTAAATCATAAAAACCAACTCACCAAAAATACCAGGGCTAGTTTCAACATCAGACCACAGTTGCATCTCTTTGTAAGATATTTTGTAGAATTTTACCCCAGTTTTAGGCAAGAATGGTCTTAAATTGTTTAGTTCTTCAGATCTGCTAAAGATCACATACTTCAACATACATTTAGCTTCTAACCCATCAATTATCAACCTCCAACCTTCCACCAGTGTGTGACCTGATCGCAATCTTTCTTTTTTTGATTTCAATTTCACTAAAAGAGAACTGAAATTGAAAAATAATAGAATCAAGTCACATTTTGAAAATAAATTGTAATTAAGTATGTTACAGCAGGTTAGGTTAGATAAACATACCTTAGACGCCCATCATTTTCTTTCAATTTTTCAAAAAGAATATCACCTGTGTCATCAAAAACTTTCTGTTGGCTGAGATAAAAATTGCGCTTTTTCAACTTTTCGTCCCTTTTTTGTTTGATTTGTTTTGATTTTTCTGGCGGCAGAGATGATTTTGTGTTTTCTTCTTCAATATCATTTTTTTCAATTAAATTACCTTCTTTGGCTTGAGTTTTGAGAATGGAGGGATCTAGGTTTATGACTTTTTCTTTTTTGAGATTAGATTTTTCATCGAAAGGTAATAAAACCTTAGCAGGAGACCTGTGTGTCCACCTCCCATATAACCTCACTGAACCATATATCGGCCCAGGTGGTTGACGAGTGAAGATTTGTGACACCAATCTATTCATACTACTTGCCATAACTGTACTTTAAACTCTATCACTACTTTTCTTTGTTTAGAAAATGATACTAACAAGTAGCAATAGTAAGCAGTAAGAAGCGTTTTTACTTTACACCGGTTCTGGTTTTGTACCACTTTTACAATATTTTGATGTCACTGTCAGGTCAGGTGTAAATTGACATAGATTGACACTGACAGAAAGTCACAGCAGAAAGCTGTCATTGTCAGTACCCGGTATCATAAAGTTTGCTCAAGGAACTTATATCCAATCTGGAATGCGCACAGGCTGCCGATGCGCGGTCCGAGCGAAAAAGCTTCGCGAGAGCCCTCTGTCCCTTTCATTAGGGTGACCAAACAATATGATGTAGGTAGATACTATTTATTTTATTTATATATACTTTATTGTATACCACAAAAATACATAGCACAAAAAAAAAACATGAAACACTACAAAATATACAATGGGCGGCCTTATCGCATTACTGCGATCTCTTCCAGGCAACCTTAGAATGGACAGTGATTTATACTAATATAATAGAATATAATATATTAACCAATAATTTGATTTAATAAAATAATAATAATTATGCTTTAAGGATGGATTAAAGTAAAACGCATTATGGAGAAATTATAATTACTACTGAAATTATTTATTTGGTAGATATTTACAGTCAGGTTCACACATTACTAAATAAAACAGTTTTATGCAATTTCTGTCTTAAAGTTCATATCTTCTCACCGCTTAAACCTTCCCTGGACTACAAACATTTCAAAACAAAAATCAGCTAAATCGGCCCAGCCGTTCTCGAGTTTTAGCGAGACAAACGAACAGCAATTGATTTTTATATAAATATATATACGAAGTGACGCACCTAAATCAGCGATTAATATAAATGGGAAGTTGAAAGTTTTTTGCCATTTCCCTACAATGTTCCTCGGGAAATGCGAAATTTCATGATCACGTCTATTAAGGTTTCGGTACACCATTCCTTATAAACAGTGATAGGAATAGGTAGTACCTATTTGCCTAAACTTCGAAGAACAGAGACAAGAAACGGAGACTTCCTTAGGACTAAATTTTTTCCGGGACAACTGTCTCGAAATTCGGGACAACACTTTTAAATACATTAAAAAAATATGTTATTTGGAATAAGTAATTCGTCTATATTTACCTATTTTTGTCTAGTCGCACACTTTAGGTAAATATAGACGAATTACTACGAATTCACGACGAATAAGATATTTTTTTAATGTATTTAAAAGTGTTGTCCCGGAAAAAATGTAGTCCTAAGGAAGTCTCTGTTTCTTGTCTCTGTTCTTTGAAGTTTAGGCAAATAGGCACTATCTATTCCTATCACTGCTTATAAAGTTATCGTGGCGTGTACTACGAACAGTCTCAACACATATATTACCTACTGAAATAAATGTTAAAATCAGCCTAGTATAAACATAAAATACCTATAACAGACATGCGTAATTATGCTTACGTTGAGGACTACCTCCTATTTTTAAGCTGCATTGTGTAAATAATCTTATAATTTCGTTAATTATGGGCACCCTACTTCAAGAATTGAAATATAGTTACTTGAAAAAAGAAACACCGCATCCTGCATAAGATTCGCTTTTGCGACCTTGAATCGCACACTTTTTAACCATCTTTATTACGTCCGAATAAAGAAATTGATTCTTTTATCGTCGAATTGCGGTTAAATTCAAATCACCATAATTTACAACAAATTAATATGGCTGACGGGCTGCCAGTCTAACTTATATATATTCTACTAATAATCTTTTCTTTTTTAATTACATTTCAATATTGTGTCCAAATTATTGCTAAAAAAATGTTCTCATTCTAACAAATCATTGAAAAATATTAGAAATATATCAGAACGAAAATTAATGTTTTTTTAATAAGACATGACAATATAATTTTCTCCTACCATTCCTACTAAATTCGGGAATAATCCTGCTGGCAACACTTTAGAAAGGGACACAGGGCTCTCGAAGCGCTTTCTCTCTCAGACCGGATTTCTCTTTGACCAAGTGATTGTCTGTAATAGAACTTAATTTCATATATATAAGGTTTATTTTTATATTGGTGTCAAATTGAAATGCACATTCCAGGTTGGATATAAGTTCCTTGAGTTTGCTTTGATTGTCAGTAAACCCAGACTCCAACCCACCCCCCCTCCGCCCATCACCATGTTCGGCAAGCCAATCCCGTGGGAAAAGCGAGCCAAATACCTTGGTGTTATCCTTGACCAACACCTCACCTTCTCAGAGCACATAAAGACGGTCCGTTCGCGCGCCGCTTTCGCTCTCGGTTGTCTCCACTCCGTCCTCAATGAAGGCAGCAAGCTGTCACTCAAGTGCAAAATGCGCTTGTATACAGCCTGCATCCGTCCCATAATGACTTACGCTTGCGTAGTCTTTGCTCATACCAAGCCCCACCACATCCATAGGATGCAAACACTACAGAACCGATTCCTCCGCAAGGCCACAAACTCCCCTTGGTTCGTTCGCAACGAGATCCTCCATATCGATCTCAAGATCCCCACCATCCAGCAGTTCATGAAACGCCTCTCCAAGCGTTTCTTTGACACAGCCGCCAAGCATCGCAACTCTCTGGTTGTCGCGGCCGCCAAATACACCCCCTCCAATATCAGTAAGCTTCGCCGTCCAAGGCATGTTCTCGGTGACCCTCCAGGAGAGCGATAGGGCAACCAGCACAATATATAAAAACAAAAAACCGACATTCCGACCCCGCCGCCGGGGTCCATCGCGACGTCCCCAAGTAAATTCACCAGCCCGACCCTTCATTGATGAAGAGCCAGCCCGCGTCGTAGCTGAGTTAGTAAATGTAAATTCACGACCGTAACCTCTGAGTTTGTTTCGGCCTTTCTTCTCAGAGATAGTCCTAGGAAACGCCGTGCTCATCAAAGCACTAAAAATATAATTTCGATCCAGCCTGTCCCTTTGCTGCCCTCTCCCAGCGACGCCCTAAGCCGAGGTTCGTACCCCACAGGGGGTGCCCTTAGCGTGCAGTCGCCTAGTTTTAATTAGTTTTAGCCCTGGCTGGAGGCTTTAAGATTTCTTAAGGCAACCACAGGATAGTCCGGTTAAGTAGTCACGACCTCTCAAGGTCAACTACGAGATGCCATTTATAAAAAATAAAAAAAATAAAAATTGATTGTCAGTGTAACTTGAACTCACTGACCTGACAGACTTAATATTTTATTAGATTGGTAACACAGTTGATCCAGAGATCATTTATCATGTAAAATTTCTAGTTATAATTTGTTCTAACGATGTATAAATTATATTTAACGAGGAGATTACGGACTGATTTTTCAATCAACTGATAATTTTATTCAAGGAATAATTTTGAAATTATGACACTTATTTCATACAAAAACTGTCAAAAGTCAATTTTATTCCTCGAATAAAAGTTATCTGGGTATGGAAAAATCAGTCCTCAGTTTATATTTTACTTTAAAAGAGAACGAATAAATATTTTTGATTGGGAAGAAGAAATATTTTTGATTGAATAATACCGTATGAGATGGAAGCCGCAGTCATGCCACGATTCACGCATGTGCGGGACCTGGGGGTAGGGATGGTTCCGGAATTAATGTTTCGTGAACACATCTTAGACATAGGCGGCAAGTCCTTCCGAAATCTTGGATTTATACTCAGGCAGTGCAGACTTTCAGAATACGGCAGTGGTTAGAATGTTGTATGTATGTATGTACAATGCGCTGGTACGGAGCCGTCTTGAAACGAATGCGATCGTTTGGAACCCCCATGAGGCTAAATACAGTATCATGGTGAAAAGAATCCAGAACAAATTCACACGCTTTTTTTTTTTTTTTGGTGTACCCTTTTTCCCGCTCATGTACCCGAGTCTCTTTGTAATAGGGATGGTAGGGTACAGCAGGCTGAAGGTGCACAGGGACATCGCTTTGTGAAGCTTAATGTTTCGTTCGGGTGCTGCGCGGCTTGCTTCACCACCCCGACCTGTTAGCGGAGCTAGGGCTGCGCACGCCTCCAGGCTGCGGGGGCGCGCTTCTCCCCACGCTAACGCTGCTGGAGCCATCCTCTAGGACTGAACAAGTTGGTCCCCTTGTCACGCGCCATAAGATTGTTAAATATTATTTCAAATGAGGTAGATATATTTCACTGCAGTCTGACTAAGTTCACAGGAGTTGACTGACTAAGTTCATTGAAGTTCATTGAAAATGTTAAGGAGTGATATTAATTGTATGAGTATTTTTAATGGTTTTTGTAATTGTATTTTGTTTATTATTTTTTGAAATTGTATTTTTGATTGTATTTTTAATTTTATTTCTGATTGTTTTTCTAATTGTATTTTATATTTTTATTACTGTATTTTTGGGTAGTCAATGTAAGTTAGATGTATGTGTATCTCTGTGGTAGTAACATTGCATTGGCGTTGTAGGTGTTATTTACGAAATTTTGAATAAATAAATAAATAATGAAAAATAACATTGTGGTGCCCTCTGCACACAAACAAACTGCTACAAAAAAATTTCTAGAATTTTACTGAGCGTCAGTCATTTGTTTAAAATTATGATTTTAAGTTATATATGGCTGATTTTTTAATCAGCCAAGTAACAAATATTATGCATTTACAGAATTATAATCATTAAAGTCATCAACGCAACTCTCTAAGATCAAGTAATCCTACTGAATGACTATTTCATGAAATCTTGACATTTTAGGATTATGTTAACTTAACAAGTTGTAATACTGATGCTAATGATTATAATTCTGTAAATACATATTTGTTACGGCCGCGAATCATATTTTAATCAACGTACAACTTAGTACTGACCAGCAAATTGCAAAAAACGTAAGAAAATTTGAATTTCGCGGGCTACCTTGGAGCATCCACCTTAAACGTTCTAAAAGATTTTGTGTTGCCACTTTCAAAGGAATACCACATTATTGGCAAATATTTATATTTCCCTCGCTTGTCCTAGTATGAGGGTTCATTACTTGTACAGTTCTTAATAACATTGTTTCTTAGAACCTAAGAAAGAACCTTAGTTTTCGAAAATAGCTTTTCTCGAAACTCAGTCTACAGCAAAAATAAAATATTTTATTTTCATTCTGCAGCAGACCGAGGCGTCCTAATATTAAAACTTTTCTGACGGAATTCACCAAAGTTTATACAATATAATAATTGCAAATGGGTAATTTTAATTTATAAAATTATCACACAGCACAGATTGCAGTATACGTGGTCGTGTGAAATATACTACTTGGCGTAGTCTGTGGTCTCTCTATAACCTTCTATTGGTTTTTTTGCCCGAACAACATTGCATTTTCTTATCAGAATACTCGTCAATCGTCAGCTGAAAATAATTTTGTGGATGCGTATTTTGTGTTTATTTATAAATCAGTCAAGATTCGCTAAACAAAATGGCAACGGGAGTAAAACCTCGTGATGATGAAAGTCGTCTCACTAAAGAAGACCTAGAGACGATACAAGACGCTATGAAGACGAAGAAATTTCGAGATCTTTTAGCCGACTACTGTGAGGAGATACGTGACCCGGCAAACCAACAACTTTATCAGAAAGAAATGACCCAACTCGAGAAAGAACGAGGTTACGACGTAAAATTCCTTAATCCGAAGGGAGGTTATGTTATCAAAACAAGTGTCGCCGGCGACAGAAAAGCATTCATTAACATCTGTAGCAACGATAACATCGGAAAACCGACTTATAAGGTAGACGTGGTTGATGGAAAGAGAGGCATGAACTGGCAAGTACCATACTCAATAATTCCACCACGAGAGGACTATGACCAAAACCGTAAGAGTTGCGTCATTTACGATGTAATTTTCCATTCATACACTCTCCGCATGGCGGAGGCTAATAAAGAGTTCCGGGAATTAGTAAACAAAACCGCCTTTGATGCATTGAAAAATACTTATAACATTCACCTAGATAGTAACAACTTTCGGTTCCCCAAATCACAGTACAAAGGAATATGTTCACCTGCTGTTATCAGAACAGAAGACCCCGATTATCAACCTCCAGGAGAGGAAGAAATGGACAGTTTGACTCCTGAGATGATCGAGAAGCTTTATCCCCAACGCAATTATTCAGAAAATAAACCTGAGCCAGAAACTCCTAAAGAAACATCTAACCCAGCTAGAAAAGTAAGAAGAAATAATGCTGAATTTGCTCATTCATCTGAAAATGGGTACACCGTTCCAAAGTATGTCATCAAACAACAAAAAAATGTAGACCTTCAAGACTTCACTTATCATAAAGATTGTAAACAGTACAGTGCTATACCCAGCCACATTGTGGTTGAAGTATACCTTCCACTTCTGTCATCTACGAAAGACTGCACTCTGGATGTTCAAGAGAAATATCTCAAGTTGGAATCTGAGAAACCAGCCAAATATAAACTTGATATTACACTACCTTACTTAGTTAATGATGAATGTGGTACGGCCAAATTTGATAAAAGCAAACACATGTTAATAGTGACTTTACCAGTGATCAAAAAGAACTTGAACAATGATAATGAAAACTCTTTAAAAGTAGACAGTGGAGTGGAAAGTGAAGAAAATTCAGGTTCACAAAGTGATGAAGATAATAATTATAACTCTACGTTGATTGAGGAGTTGTCATCCTCCTCTGCTGACACTCTAGCACCACCTGAGCCATGTAACATTGCTACCAGTAATGCTGAAGTATTTTTGGACCCCTCATTTGGTTACATACTGCCTCCCTACACACACAATGTTTTGGATGACATTGTAGCTTTAACATTCCACGTTAAAAATACCGAGCCGGACTCAGTCAAGGTGAAAAACAATGGTAATGAAATTTACATCAAGTTCACATCGGTTGGGGCTGGCTTTGTGCCTGTGCACTATGCGGCTATAATAACATTTGATGCAGAAGTTAAGTTTGATAATGTAACAGGAGAGGCATGGGACAATAATGTAATTTTGCAGTTGGAACTGGCTGGAGCTCTACCCCAGAAATTCCAAATTGGTTTAAACAAGGATTCTATGATTTGTGAATGCTTTGATGTATCTCAGGTTAAGAAGTCAAAGCTTGAAGAAAAGCCTGCAAGACCCGAGACTGAAGATGTTACACCTGTTGTCGAGGTAACCAACTTGGGAACTGAGACAAACATAGTTGTGTCATCTAATCATATAGAGTATGATGAAGATGACGATTTTGAGTCCCCATCATCAACGGATAGAGACATAGTATTCACAGACTTTGGCAGTTGTGAGAATGGTGCAAAAAGCATACTTCGCAAGCCAAATATGATGCGCAGTTACTCAGAGTCCAGTGCCGGCGATGTTGCCTCTTCTATGGACTATATCAGTTCTGATTGTATTCCAGAAGAATCAAGTTTGAAAAAGACTGTTAGGTTTAGTGATGTCATAGCCAAACAGTTTTACAGGTAAGTTGAGAAACAGAAACATCTATGAGGTAGCAGTAGATACCTACGTAAACATGAACAGTCCATCATGGCTTATTAATTTATCAATGTAGGTTATCAAGCTAAAGTTGTGTCTGTTTGAATGCGGATAACAAAAGTCAATGATAAAATTTATTTATATCAATTTTTTATTATAATAATATCATAACTACCTACTAGGAACTTTAATATGGTATTACTTAACTATAGTTTTTCCAATTGGTATGCTATCCTAAAATGCGTTTGGCTAATCTTGTACTGAATAGTGATTGAAGCCTTATCTTCTAAGCAATATCATGTTTTGTATAACCTTAGAATTAAGATAAGATATGTATAAATATTAAACAAACGACTCGTAATTTTCCATCATAGCTGAAGCCTGAAGCTATGTTTTCGTGTATTCCAGGTACAATTCGTCTATAGAAGGTCAGAAAAAGAAAAATCAACGCAAAAAGAGTAAAAAGCGGACTCAGGACCGGCGAAAGAGCGAAAGTGAAGCTGAAGATGATTTTAATAGCAGCTCTCAGGTACTTATCAATCAATCTGAAATATCAATTCAACAATTCCTACTAGGTATTCAAATCGGAGCCAAAAAACTGCCTCTTAACCGCGTCGCGCTGCCGACGCGGCAGAGGCATTCTAACCACAAGCCCTTATTTGAAGGGGTGGTTGGTAAGCATTTCATAATAATTGCAGCCAACAATGTTTTGATAACGCATTTTATGACTACAATGAATAATTGCCACATAAGGCTGCGACTACACATAGTACAATGTTTGTTTGCAAAAATGAAGGAAAACGTGTAAACAATAACCAAAGAATGATTAACAATGTTTCTTACGTCATACCATTTGATTATGCAAAGTGATTAAAATGATCACTTTATCGGTAGGTAATTATTAATTAGCTGATGCTAATGTATGGATTTTACTTGAGCCTGATAACATTTTCAAAGAAATCTAATATATATATATTATAATCTCTTCACCACCCTTGGTTGACTGGTAGAGAATGCCTAAGGCATTAAGTCCGCCTTTGTACCTTTTTGTGCTAAATGTTTAAATAAATAAATAAAGAATGTTCCAGTGCTTAATGGCTTACGTAAATCAACCTTTTCCAAACTGGAAAGACTGCTATTATGGTTACTCTTTAGGATGTGTTAGCAAATGTTATTGATATGCGCATGACAACGCCATGACAGGCGGCGGATGTGACAATATAGTTATATGGTTATGTATGCTGTATTCGTCATACAATGCATCAGATATTGTTTCAGTCGGGGTTAGACTACACGATTAAATTCGATCGCTATTGAGGGTCCGAGAGAAAATAACCTCGGGGGTGACAGGCGCGGTCGCAGCCCAAGATTTGGGGGGGGGGGGGGGTCACCATGGGTGCCGAGGAATATTAATAAGGGAGGTACATCTCCTCGTTGGTCTAATGGTCGCCAGCGTTACTGCTGAGCATGAGGTCCTGGGTTCAATTCCTAGGTTGGGTAGTGTTATTAGGTTTTTCCATCAGAAATTTCTCAGAAGCAGCCTGGAGTCTGGATTTATGCCTGGTTGGTGGCAGGAGGCTCATCCCCTATGACATGGGACTTAAACATAACTGGCGAAATGGGGTATAAGTACTATATGAAGGTAAACCCCGGCCCTGCCTAACCCTTCGGACACTAATGATTACGTAGGGTGGGAAAAGCGAGCTCGAAAATTTAAACAACCCGCCTCGGTTTGGTTTTATATTTTCAAGCAGAAATAGGAGTTACATTGTCGACTTATCCAGGCAAGCCCAAGCAACTACGAGAATGTAGAATTCAAGAGCGAGCGAAGCGAGCTCGAAAATTTTGCACACTCGGATAGATTCGATTTTCTTTTGAGCATTCCAAAAGGAGTAGGAATTACTTGCTTTGTCAAATTATGAGTTATGAAGAAAAGCTCAAGAATCAACAGAATGTGAGCGAGTGAAGCGAGCCTGAAATTTTTTGTACCCCTCTTTGAAATAGGTTCGGTTTTCTTTTGACCATTATACAGAAAGAGAACTTACTTTATCGAAAGCTTAATCTCGTTTTACAGCAGTTTAGGTTTTGGTATCAGGCCTTAACCTAAGCCTTTCGAACCTTACGTACAAGTGCAGTGCCCAATTGCTTCGCTCGCTCTTGCATCCTACATTCTATATTTTATAACAGGCTTATTAAAGAAAAAACTCTTTTAGGCGCGTTAAAAAACCCACTGTCTTTTCATAGTTAAAGTTTTCACTTCTGTCGGCTGTCCCCATGTCTCCTATGTTCTTAATGTTTTTGTATATGCCCATCGGGGTCTCTGTGGCTCAAGTACAGTTTTAAGTTAGTAAGACAAGTAAATCATTCAGACTCGATAGCTTGAATGATTTTGGGGGAGGGGGGGGGGGGTTCATGACCCCCACGACCCCCCCCCCCCCCCTCGGACCGCGCCTGGCGGGTGAACTGTTCTGCAATCACAATTTCAAAACGTCCATAAGTATAAAAAATTGCGCGTGCAGAAATAGAAGAGAAACTTCTTAATTTTAGATTTAGTGTGAAACAGATATAGTTATGTCTTTATTCTCTTTCATGTCACGAAATGTGCTTAAACGTGACGTGTCCTTGAAATTTCACACTCAATTCTCGTCCAATTATGTTGAATCGCCGCCTAAAATGTTTTACTTCATAAAATTAAGGATCCTATCACAACTTTCTGAGCAATTTTACGTACTTAGGTATAATAAAATGATAAATGTAACATAATATTTCTTTTTTTTATTTCAGAACCTGAAGCCAAGGTTGAAATCAGTTCTGAAGCCTCGACGTGACAGTGGTCTGGCGGATACATCCGACGCTGAATCCGAGTGTAAGAACACTGCGGACGAAGGATCCTGCAATTCTGCTAACGAAGATGGCTTCAGCGAAAACGATAACAATGAAAAAGAATCATTCGATAACTCAGTCTTTAACATAGTTGGTAATGAGGATGATGAAGACGATACACCTGAGTCCGACATATGGGAATCGGACCCATCAAAACCTTCACAAGGAAAGCGAGAATCTGTGACATGCGATAATATTCAGCATAACACTAACCTCTACGATCCCGATAAGTTAAACAAAGGCCAATACTTACAAGTAATGTTCAAAAATGATCTCATATTTGATTTAGACATGTAAGATTGACCATGTCTGTTAGAGTTCATGTAGACAAGGGCTTGTTTGGAATGTTTTAACCTTACACTAATTATAGATGTAATTTATTAGAAATCCAGTGAGTTTGTTTGTGTAGAAACACTTAGTTTATCCAGTTTATGTAGTATTAGATATTCCTTATGATTATGACTTAGATTATTATTGATGTTCCTTCCATGGTATATTTTCAAATTTGCTAAGTTTATGACAATAGTTTATATTCTATTTTAACTTACATTTATTGTAGTGTTCGAAGTTTTAAACACTGTCAATTTAGATAAAGTATGTTGTTAAGTTCAAAATTATAATTGGTATACATACCAACGTTTTAAAAGTTATTATGCAGAACTTAGTAAATTTAGAAAATATGAAATTACTGTGTAGCATTGTCTCAAAATACGGACGTATTTGGTAATTGTAACTCTGCTCATTTTAGACAATATATTTAGTAGTCAACCTGCATTTCATGGTACAAATTAGATTTATGTCACTTTAATGGTTAAGAGATAGGAATTGATTTTATAATGAGAATAAGGCCTACCTCTAACCTAAGTTAGATAATAACACTTTATTGCACAGCGAATATAAAAAGTAGTTGGCTAGGTTTACACACTGCAAAATATTCTGAACACATGATATGCGTGAGTTTAAAAATGTACTGAATAAGTGTCCACGGAAATAATACAATTGGTTTAGTCAATTCATAACATAGTTATACTTGACGCTTAACACAAATCAGTGCCTTTCGTCTGTAAGTAAACGAAGCCACCAGTGAAAATATTTCCGTCGACTGTTGTCATAAACCATGCATTTTATTTTACTTATTCACTAAGAATCTTGTATGTATTCTTTGTGTCGCTGGCACGACTGTATCTTGTTTTTCCAAAACTTTGTCGCTTCCACGGCGTTGTCGGTGGGAGCGCAGATGTCGACTGCATGTTTTGGGACATAGAGGGCAGGATAGGAGGTGGAGCATGGCTTGTGACATAGCTCCACAATCACACCATACTGCCGTATGAACGAATGAATACCTTGTATGTAACAAGCAATTATGCAAGTTACGTTTGATGTAAAATTTACAAATTATTTAATGATGAATGAATTGTGATTTGGTGACTTATTTAATACACGAATGAATTCGAAATCGATGTTTGTTTTAATATTGTACCTATCTAGATTTAATTGTATGTTAAAATCTTGCCGCGACTCCGACCGCGTGAAAGTCGGCTAACAAGTTACTACTACTATAACGGTTATAATAGTCCTTATAAATCATGAGCACGCGTCATGTGACTTTTATGTATATGTACATAAGGTTCTAATTATAATTATTGACACGCTCGTGAAGTACAAGAACCCTCCTTTCATCATAAGCGCCACGACACGCTATCTATCTGAAAACATTTATCACCAACACGCAACAACTGTCAATAGGCACCTGCGCCGTTGCGGTCACTGAGTCGCTGCCAAAGCCACCTTGTGGTCAATTTTTTTTTTAATGTCTCTTTGTTCACCAAAAACAATGTGGCACTTCGGCACGGCGTTTCACTCCAGCAGTGACAGACTAAAAAATTAATTCGATCGATTCGAATGAGTGAACATCTCGAATTTGCAAGCATCATCGTAGCGTGGGACGAGACTCAGATGAACCGACGACATCAAAAAGGCGGCTGAGGACGACCATTTTTTTATCTTTGGAGAGGTCAACATTTCCTAGGTATTTGCAGGTAGGAAACTGAAGGTTAGCCAGCGATCAATGGACGAATTACTGGCCGAATTTTTGTGTTTTCTTAAAAACTCCTTATTTATAAAGAATTAGGACAACCCAGTACCTATAAAGTTCAGAGGCCGCGACGTAAGCGTACTGTGTATAATCGAACGATTTTTTAATTAAAAATACTACTTCCTACCTATCCCACATTATAACATTTTGGATTTTTGCGACAAGCACAATTAGTTTCACCCATAGATATGCGTAAAGTCTTAAAACTAAGTAAATATTATTTGCTAAACGATTCTTTTTTATTCATTCGATTTTAGGTACATTACTAACGTGCGGAGCACCAACCTGCCTAAACTCCGCTCGTTCGTGCTAGGCCCTCTGATTAACCATGGATTTATCGAGGTTTAAGTTAAGTATAACTTTACTTACGGACCTTCTTTAGTTCGTCCGTCCACTTAGCTGGGGGGCGTTCCACACTACCTTTGCCGATACGCGGTCTCCACTCCAGGACTCGTCTGCTCCACCGGCCATCGGTCCTTCGAAAAACATGCCCACCCCACTACCACTTCAGTTTGCTTACTCTGCAAGTTATGTCGGTAACTCCGGTTCTTTTCCGAATAATTTTATTCCTGATTTTATCCTTCAAAGAAACTGCGGGCATAGCTCCTATAGAGATAGATACCTAAGTATGGATTCGCAAATAGACTCGTCGAGTAAATTATATCGCACGTGGACATGTGGAGCGGAACTCTTGGAAAGAGTTTAGCGCTAAAACTTATTCTTCAATTCTTACCTATTTTCTAGTGTGTGTCAGTGTGTATGTGAGCAGATGCTCCGAGCGAGTCCGACCCCTAACCCGAACGTAACTCAAACAGCTTTTTCTTAACCTTCCCGTATTTGAAGTGAGTTAGGGTTTATATGTCTAATTAGGGACATCGGCACCCTAATTGCGTAACACACGATCAATCGGAATCGGTTTCATTTTGACATTTCAACAACATTCATTGTGTTATTTATTATTTATTTATTTACGTGTTGGGCAGACAAATTTTTAGAACTTATGAAGCAATAGATTACCAATTTGCTTCAAAATGATTTAGATTCCGATTGCTCGTGTGTTACGCAATTAGAGTGCTGTTTGAGGATACAATAGCCACTAACGACTCCGCTGAGAAAGTAAACTAAAACTAGTAGGTAACAATTAATAACGGCTCCCGTGGACAGGCGCGACGCGTCTCTAGTTGAACAATTTATATGAAAACCTCATGGAGATTGTCCTACCAGAATCGTGCCGCACTGTCGCGTCGCGCCTGTCTACGGGAGCCTTAAACAACAACAACAAAGCAACAACAACATCAAAACAATAACAAAAACAACAACAACTCAAAAGAAAACAATAACAAAAGAAAATTATGAGTAAGAATCGACGTGGACCACATAAGGTTCACAAAGTAGGTAATGGATTAACTATTTTCACTACCGTGCGCTTTTGTACTTTGTAACGTGATGGTAAAATCGTGGATGTATGGAAATATATGAAGACACTTTTAAATTTCCGTCCACGATAACTTTATAACGTACCTACACGTAGATACATATTTCCATCCATTTTATGGACGTGGACGTCTACGATGTCGTGTAGCGACTTACTAAATTAAGAAATAAAAAAAAAGTAAGTTGAAATCAATTAAGGATAAAATAAAAAGAGTGGAGGCAGAAGAGAGGCAGGTGGAATCGACGGGCACGTGGAAGGTACCCGTGGAGTGGCCCACGCAGCAGGACCAGGACCACGGCGGCAGACAGGCTACGCTGGCCGGTCGACAGGCACGGCGAGACCTCTGAGGGCACGCTGTTAGCCCGACAGGTGTGACGCCCTTCGGATGAGGCGCGCTGATGGCCCGACAGGTACGGGAAGCCTTCAGATGAGGCGCGCTGATGGCCCGACAGGTACAGGAAGTCTTCAGGTGAGGCGCGGTGATGGTCCGACAGGTACGGAAGACTTCAGATGTGGCGCGCTGATGGCCCGACAGGTACGGGAAGCCATTAGATGAGGCGCGCTGATCAGTCAAAGTCAAAGTCAAAGTATTTATTAGTGCGATTTTTGGTGATATAACAGGTCTTACAGATATGTTATGGAAACTCAAAAATCCATACACCATTAATTTAACAATATTAGAAATTAAATAAAACATTATATAGTACGATACAATTCAAATAAATTAAAAGTCTTCAAATAGGAATATTACATTGTAAATCATAAATACAGGATCAGTCACAAGAAATTTTGTCAGCATGAAATTCGTCAATGGTATAATAGCATTTGTCTATTAAAAAAATATTTAGGGTGCGTTTAAATTGAGTCAAGTTTAAATGTTTTATGTCATTTGGTAGCTTATTAAAAATTTTTGGAGCCATGCAAAGTATGCTCTTGTACATAAGGGCGGTTTTTTATCTTCTTAGGCATAATTCATGTCGGTATGTTGGTCTTACAAATCGATAACTTTGCTCTGAAGCTTTTTTAAATAAATCACCGTTTTTTTTACGAACAATGCGGTCTCGTAAATGTTAAGACAAGGCAGCGTTAGTATTTTGAGGGAAGTAAAATGTGGTTTGCAACTTTCTATTGATTTAAGATTGCATATACCTAGACCTAATGCACCTCTTTTGTGCTTTAAAGATATCATGCTTTTCGCATAAATTTGTAGTATGGAGTCTACATAGCCATAATACGCGGTTACGACAGCTGCCTGATTTACAATTTCTTTTTAACTTGTGAAGAGCAAAGGCAAACTTTCTTAATTTTTTCATTAGGATGGATGCATGTTCTTTCCACGTCAGTCTAGAGTCTATTGTCAATCCTAAAAATTTTACATGTCCTACTTCTTCAATTATATTATTATTAAAAGATATATTAATGTCAGGAGTTGTGATTCTTTGTCTAAACTGCATAATTTTAGTTTTATTTAGATTCAATATTAAGTTATTTTGTTCTTATTATTGCTTTTTGTTATGCGTCTTTAATGTCACATTCATAGTTTCTCAAGGTAGACCCAGGAGAATCAGGACTATTATACGTTTTCACTTTATTGGTGAAGCGTGAACTGACCCTAGCTCTGCATGAATTTATAATGTGAACTCGTAGATTAATATCATGTCGAAAATATGAATTTGAGATATGTTAGTGGCCATGTGTAATTTTGAAGAAGTATGAACGTATAATCAGCTAAAAAATAACAGGCCATCAATAATTTGAAAGAAAAGTTGTCTACACAAAAAAGTGATATCAACCAATTCTGTGATGTCACTAAGTCGTCGTAACCTTGTGTTAAAGTTGAGGGCTGTGTCTGTGTACTGATTGTGGATATATAACGTGGCCTGGTGTCGTGAAAGACAATCAGAACAGCGCCTAACAGTAACGGAATGCTTGTTCTGACCTGCAGGAATGAATGAAAATAAATGTGAGTATGTACATTACGTTACAACGATAATATCGTCACGATAGAAATGAAAAAACCGCACATTAGTTAAGCTCTCTTCATTGGTTTAGGAATGTCATTAAGGTTGCCACCGCCCATGGAGTTAGTTAGTACATACTACACCACTGCCTAAAGAAAATCATTGCACTATGTATCGAAGTTGCGCGTAGTCATTCCAAAAACAAAGTTGAAATGTCTCAACTTTACCTACATCTATATGGCATACTCGTACACATCAATCCGGACCATTGAACGCTGCATGGCGGCAGAAATAGGTACTTATGGATGCTAGTTTTAGGAAGAGCTGATTTACATAAAATCTCTTTAGCTCTTCTTCTGCTTCTTCTTCGTATCACTCTAGTCAGAGCGGTCGTGGTCCTCATGTAGTTTCGTGTCTAGGGGCTGATGTGATTCGCCTCACCATTTCTCGGCACCCACTCCGATTTCTGGTATTTTTTGTGCACTCATACAAGGGATCGCCCACTATGGATTTAATTTGGTCATTCCATCTCATGGGTGAGCGTCGCGTGGTCTAGTGCCCTCCACACCTCCCTGGCACGACAAGGCTCTCTATAGAGTCTCCCTCACGCTTCGAGACATGTGCGAAGTATTTGAGGATGCGCGTTTGGACCAGAACAGATAAACGCTTTTTAATGTTGAGTTCTTGGCATATAGAGGTGTTTGTGCGAATTTGCGAAACTCAGTCCATGATACTCCAAGCATTCTTCGCCAGCACCATATTTCCAGAACGTCTATCTTCTTCTTCTCGATGTCACGCAGCGTCCACGTCTCAGCAGCGTATATACTTAGGAACATAGGAAAATCCAGTCATTGAACAAGCCGGACCTTGGTGGCTTTTGTAAGATCATTAGCTCTACTACTAGATAATTAAGTACGAAGAACTCTATTTTGGATCGTAATTGCCAAACACGTACATAGATGTCTAAATTCAATTCAATTCATGTCTATCTCGCCTTCATCAATTTAATGTAAATAAACTTTAAGTACTTCAAACAAAGTCGAGCAACTAAACACAGATCTCATGACGATACGACCGCAAACTTTCAGACATAACGACGACAGGCTTCTAAGAACTTCATCTTAAAAGCCTTTAGCATTATTTTACGAAGCTCTCATATTCCATAAAAGTACTACTTTAGATATGTGCTAATTTTTAAGTCGGTATATCTATCCGAAGGTTTGTGAATCCATTTTATAGTTTTATAGTGCAAACTCAACGATACTACAAGGGAAATCTTGTATGGTACCTATAGGTACGTATTGATACCTATCTCTCAAGTAAATGATCAGGGAGTATTATATGAATACCATAGCAAAAATAAAAGCAGCCGTCTGTATGTATAATTAAAATGATGAAACAATACTACTAACAATTTATGTAACTTGGTCACTGAGAGCGGCTAAAGAGTGTTATTATAAAATTATACGAGTAAATTTCCACTTGCGGTGAAGACAGAGAGGAGCGGTGGTTTTAAATAGTTGATTGATGTTAAATATTTAATAATACGTAACTCTTTTTTGCCGATTGTACAAAAAAGTAAGTTTCACATACACAAAAAAAAAAATATGGGCCGTAGAAGGAATATACAATAGGACGAAATGGGAATAAAATAATTAAAATTATATTTTGGGACGAAGGAAGCATATTGTTTGGGACGACCCAAGATTATTTTATTTAGGACAAAACTCAGTGGGCCAAACGAAGAATAAATCCTATTAGGTCTATGAAATTGCCGATTTTCGTACTGGCTATTGTGAACATCGATATCTTTCTTCTATTTAGAATTCAAAATTCAAATTAATTTTACAATATAGCGTGACATTTTGTTTTTCGAAATCAGTTGTTCATTTGTTTTCCCGCCGTTTTTTTTTTTTTTTTAATAGGTACCTACCGCTGTTTCTGTAACTATGAGAAAATCTAAATTGAGCGCTATTGTCGAATACGAGTTCCATCGTGGCACCAACGCAGCACAGAGCGCACGCAATATTAACGACGTGTATGAACGAGGAACCGCATGTGAACAAACGATCTTTTTTGGTTTGATCGCTTCCGTTCTGGAAATTTTGATCTCAACAATGAGCCCCTTGGCCGACCGGAGATGATAGTCGATAACGATGAATTGAAAGCCATACTGGAAGCAGATTCATCTCAAATCACGTTGGAACTTGCAGCAGCCTTCAACGTAACTGATAAATCGATACTGATTCATTTACTTCAAATTTGAAAGGTAAAAAAGCTCGAAAAGTGGGTAGCGTATGAACTCACTGAACAACAATAACAAAATCGTGACATTTTACAGGGGAAAAATCCAATCTAACGGGGCGGTGCAACCGCCTTTAAAGAGTTCATCGATTCCCGTCCCCAGGATTTTTGTAGCAGAACCATCAACGAACTTCCACTAAAATGGCAAAAGTCCATCCTCACTAATGGCCAATACTTCGATTAATTAACTATATAATTTTCTTTAAAAAAATATATTTGGATTTTTCTATGTAAAACGGCAATGTCATAGGTTAGGATCTAATATTACGATGCCAATGTTTTTTCTTAATATAAGTAGGGACTTATAAATCACTACTCATTTAAGGTTTAAGTAAAAAGGGGATGCTACGGGCCTATGGCGTAGCTGATGCGGTGTTAACAAGAACCTACGCGGTCGTAGCAAATGGCCGATTTGTAACCCACTACAACCGCTACGCGCTACGCCAATGAGCTTTAATCGGATGTGTTTTTTGTCAGAATCTGATACTTTTCATAATTTGATATATTTTTAATTTTAAGTCATTTCATAGGAAATGGTTCAACTTCTAATGTTTATTAGAAGTTGAACCATTACCTTTTATATATACCTTTACATTTAGGGCTGATTTTTCAATCAACAGACAATTCTTATTCGTGGAATTGGAATTGACGTATGACAGATTCTGTATGGAAAAACTGTAAAAAATTCAAAATTATTCCTGCGATAAAATTGTCTGGCGTTGGAAAAATCAGCCCTTAGGGCCGATTTTTCCATCGCCAGATAAGTTTTATTTGTGGAATAAAATTGACGTATGACAGTTTTTGTATGAAATAACTGTCAAAATTTCAAAATTATTCCTCGATAAAGTTATCAGATGTTTTTTAAAATCAGCCTAGTTAACAAAATAACGAAGTTGGAATAAAGTATGTAGTTATCTACCGAAAATTCTTTGGTTTCTTCCAACTTCAACATTAGCGGATTAAATGGATCTACCCAATTGCTTTGGACCAAATCTATTATAACAGAAAGTTCGCTTTGTAGTACCTGCATTACTGTTTCCAAAAAGATTCTATGTATTTTATTGTGAACGGGTGCAATTAGGAAATAAACAATTGGTTTTCTGATCAACTGCTGCCTAACAAACCATTATACTACCAAAATAATACTATTGCAATTTTCGTGGTCATCCGATTACATGGTATTTTTAATATTAAGATGAAATATTGGTGATGTACCTACAAAACAATCCTGACTTCTCTTTCGAAACCTATTATTCATTCGCGGTGAGGATGGCGATCACCTGTCTGTTCAGCTCGAAATTTTTTCGCTGGTGTTTTAATTTTCGAGCAATCTGAGCTTGTCGCCGATCAAACGAAGTAGGTCGGCCAGTGGTCGCAGCAGTTGTTTTAGAATTTTTATGCCAGCTTTACACAGGTGGTATAGCCAAATTGCTGTTTAGACAGTCGATGTTCGCCGTGCGGCTAAAATCTGTCTAAATGGCAATTCGGCTTGGCCGCAGGTGACTAAAACCGCAAGTTCCAAAGTAGACTAGGTTTCGACTTTTGTCGTGTGGCGACAGGTCGCACGCGGCGGGTGACTAAAATCGACCGTGGAAATGCGCAGTCGCAGGCGATCGCCTGTCGCATGGAGGTCGACATTTGGATGCAAAGTCACCTACGGTTTTCATCGACCTGTATAAATGGGGTGACGATCCGGCTTGTGAGGCGATTTGGTAAGCAACTTGCCGCACGGCGAAAATCAACCTAGTGTAAATCCCCCATTATGTACAAATACTTGTGGTGTGAACGCACATTCATAAAAACAAACAAAAAGAGCGGAAGAAATCAAGTGATAACTTATTCACAATACATAGCAGCAATAATAATTAACTTTATTGCATCATAAACAAGTTTTAATTTAAAAAGATGAGAGAAGAAGACGTCTAATAAAATAAAACACGTAATATAACAGTTAATTAATCTACGGGCAATTTGTATGCAGTCAAGTCATGGTGAAAAATTGAACTAACTAAATATACCGTTTAATATTGAGTAATTTGTCTGTGAAACCAATTAAGAGAGACTAATTACGTGCGCGGGTGGGACTCTGTGTCCCAGGAGCGCTGAGAAGCCTGCGTTGTTGATTTTCGAGTTTTCCTTGTTGTTCTTGGTGATTGGTGATTACGTGCGCAGGTGGGACTCTGTGTCCCAGGAGCGCTGAGAAGCCTGCGTTGTAGATTTTCGAGTTTTCCTTGTTGTTCTTGGTGATTGGTGATTACGTGCGCGGGTGGGACTCTGTGTCCCAGGAGCGCTGAGAAGCCTGCGTTGTTGATTTTCGAGTTTTCCTTGTTGTTCTTGGTGATTGGTGATTATTGCACAAACTGCTGCCGTTTAGTATTTAAAAATAATTATATATATTTATTTAATTGCAATACTGTTGTTATTTAAAATATTTTTTTTTAAGCTCAACAGTCTTACTCCTATATCAGATAAACAATTGTATTAAAATTTAAATAGATTACATTCTAAGATTACTTATTTTTAACCAAAAATCTCATGCAGATTATGAAATACATTATCAAACAACAGTTTTTTTTTTAAATTTGTTTTAAATCTATTTCTAAGCCTATAATGTTTCCACTGCTTGGACACCGGCCTCCTCTCTGTGACAGGAAATGGGTCGTAATCCTCCACGCGGACCCAGTACAGCACCCTAATTGCGTAACGCACGATCAATCGGAATTGGTTTAATTTTGACAGTTCAACAACATTCATTGCGTTATTTACGTGTTGAGCAGACAAATTTTTCCAACTTATAAAGCAATGGATTAGCATGTAACATAATGTACATACTCACTGTTATCTTCATTCATTCCTCCACGTCAGAACAAGCATTCTGTTACCGTTAGGCGCTGATCTGAGGGGCAATTCTCGTAATTTTAAGAACGTTCACAGTCTGATCTCAGTCTCAATCTGTCAAAAAATACTTCTAATTTCCCTACATTTTGACAAGTTTTTGACATTTGTTTGTCGCCGAGATGAGACTGCGACTAGATTTTGAACGTTTTAAATTACGAGAATTGGCATTTCGCCCACATTGATGGATATCATTTTTCCAATAAACACTATACTTCTAATACAAAATAACTACAGATTTTATTGTATTTTAATAATATATATTTTATTATGACAGCTCTGACAATTGATGTTTAAACGTCGTCGTGACAACTTTTCTTTTAAATCCTTAACTGCCTGTATCTTTTTAGCTGATTTTAATATTGAAACTTCCGCAAAATGAACCCTGGCCACTATCATATCTCAAATTCATATTTTCTACATGATATTATTCTACGAGCTGACATTATAGATCCACGCAATGTAAGGATCAGTTCGGGTTTCGCCTCTAAAGCGAAAACTACTAAAAGCCTGATACTCCAGGGCCCGGGAACCTATCCCGGGAATACCCAGCGTACCTCGCCGCTCCGGTACCTGACGGACCCTGCCTACTACGCCTCCGTCCTCCGTCCTCCGTGAAGGGCTCCTATTTCTATTGGGCCGCGCCTCATCTGAGGGCCGCCTCACCTGGCGGTCTGACAGTGACCACGCCGTGCCTCTCTCTCCTGCTGCCGTGCTGCGTCCTGTCCTGCTGCGTGGGCCCTCCTACGGGTGTCCTCCGTGCCGCACACGCACCAGCACCTGCCCTAACCTGCTTCTGCACCTGTACCTGTACTTGCACCTGCACCTGTCGCCGGCACCTGCCTCGCGTCTACCTCCCTCCAACTGGATCTCCACCTCAGCCTCCTCAGCCCACCTATCACGCATCGTCATCCATACACCCGACCTCCACATACTATACACCACTCTTCAGTCCATCTCCATCTTTTAATTTCTTGTAAATATACCTTTATTTGTTTTCTACCTCCCTTTCTTTAATTTAATTTTACCGTTGGTTTTATAAGTCCAGTTTTACTTGTCGCTATACGACAAACAATTTGCTTCAAAATGATTCAGATTCCGATTGATCGTGTGTTACGCAATTAGGGTGCGGGTTTGTAGATGTCACATGTCTTCGAATTCGAACAGATGTTTTCCTTCACCGTTTTTGAGAGCAGTGGTAAAGAATTAAATTATACACAGTAAAGCGCCTGTGTGGTTTCGAACCCACGACCCACATCTCGTAAGTCGGGGCTGTTACTACTGGGCCACCACGGATCTAGTTAACCAACTGGATATTCACGCCTGTATTACCGAAAGGGTTGGCTAGATGTGTGTACCTTACCATATTTTTCTAGTTAAGTTTAAATCCCAAGAAGGTAATACGGGTAAGCCTATTGCCACCCGGTAAACAAATCTCACTCCTGGCAGCCGAGAAATTCCAAAAAAAAAAAAACTTAATAACGCTACCTAATCCAGGTGCGAATCCAGGGCCCTGTTACCAGACAGGGAGTCGCTTTGATGAAGAAATAGAAGTTTATTACTTCTCTATGCTCATTATAGCGAGATTGGATCGTGCGCGAGCGTTGCCTTCAACAGCGCTGTGGATTGTTCCTATTAGTTGTGAAATTACCTATTACACAATGTTGTTTTATTTTATGTTTGCAGAAAACAAACAGGCTTTAGTGATACAAAATGGATATTGCCAGGATATGTGCCATAAAGCCTCAACGTGCGAGACAAAGTTAAAAGGTCTTCCTCATAAACTCTAATTTCAATCATTTCAAATTCAGTGCGAGACCTTCGAAACTTGTCCATTAACCTACATGTTAATGGACAAGTTTCGAAGGTCTCGCACCTGACAGATTACTCTTAAACTGGAAACACCAATAGTATTCACTCCCCCGGGTGAACTGTTTCACTAAAAGCCTTTACATATCCATATACAGCGAGACCAGTCGAGATGAAATTCAAAACTATATCTGGGTATGTATGTATATTCCAAACACGTAATACAAATACATTTGGCTTTATTCAAAAACGTTTTTCGTCTTTAATAAACAAAAACACCTACGGACCAAAAAGATACCGATGCGTAAATTATTTACACTTTAATGCCAGTTGATGTTGATGAAAATCGAAACTTTCTAATAAAGGTGCTTATTTCATAAGTATCTCTATTCAGACAGTTTGCCCATTTTCCATTTATTGACTGATTATACCTGTCTCGTGAGTAAAAGTAGCTAACAACTTAAAAGAGATGTTCAACTAACTTTGAAGATCAAAGGTTCGCGGAGACTTAACTTAAAAATATTGCTGTCTACATAACTCGCTCGAAAGGTTGTTGAAACGCTCTCAAAAATGTAATTTTCGAACTTAGGACTCCGTTGAACTTTCTATGTTACCTCCAAACTACCTATTTCTGTCTGAACTTTTCAGAGTTAAATCCTAATTTAATAGAAACTTTAAAGCTCAGTCTGGGGTTAATGCCTTTTGAAATAGAAGAGTGGATGAAGGGACTTTTCTAATAAAGTTTGGTCCATTGCCTCTAGACGGTCGAATCTGGTCATAGTAGAAAATGTTCATTAACGGTCCGAACGTGTCAAAAGCAATAAGATCGTCTAGACGGTGAATCGTTAGATTATTTCTTTGTATTGAAAACAAAAGGCAGAAAATTGCCACATTTCAAGTTTAATAACGAAACATTATGATTCAGAAATGGAGAAAATATTATGAACAGTTGGTTCATTTCGTGTGAAAAGACAGTGGACACAAAAGTGTATTGTAGTCGGAGCTTTTGAACAAAAATGTAGTTGTAGCGGTGGAACTAACTGTCCAACGCCCCACACGCGACAGTTAGCGCCACGGCAGGTGGAAAAGGCTGCTTTTTAATAATACATGGAACTGCTTTCAACGAGCTTTCAATATTTCGCCAATTGTTTCCACGAAAGCATAATAACAAAAGCTTATAGTACAATTCAATAGTGATTGTTGTGCATTTTTGTACTAATCTTGTTGTACGGCACACATTTATGCATATTGCATATCTCCGGAGTGTAACAACACTTTATTCCATATGTTGATAATCGAGATTTTCTATGAGAATCATAGATTGGCGCTCGTAGTAGACGTTGGCGACGTTGGCGTAGTCGACGTTAGCCGAAATAAAGAGTTTACACTTTATTTTGGATAACGTCGACTATTAGCTACCAACAATGTATAACTGAATTATTCAATGTATGGAAGTCTAGCTACATATATATAGATTTAGGTTTTTTGGTAGAATGTTAGAGTCGTAAGCACGTGACGCTCTGTTGTTGCTGCCTACCGCCATGTGTAAAACCGTAAGCGTGAGCGTATGCGTATTTTTGTGTAGTTTTTTTACGCTAAGAATATTCCCAAAGTCCTAATCTATGAGGAAATGTTTGACTATCGCCATTAACAGGGCTTGTCACTTATCATTCTTATCAGAGGACTATTACGGACCATAATATACAAAAAGGTTATTTGACAAAGCTTTGGTATCAAAAATATGCCTCTATTTTGTACATGTTTTCAAGGATAAACTATAAAACCATTGTGAGACGGAAAACTTTTCATAATATTAAATTAAAGACGATAAATTCGGGTGCAGTCTCGGGCAGAGCCAGTTATTAATGCATCTTATCATATTGCAATAAATAACAAAAGGGTAAAAGCTAAGTATAAACAACAAAGTAATCCTTTAGACTCTGCACTGAAAATCCTTTTCTTCCGTCAAGTTTTACGGTTTTATTCATGAAGATAAGCAGTTAACTTTAGGTTCTCCTTTTCTCGTATGCGCATTAAAATTCTCCTATTTTTCATTTATGGGACCCTGATAAGAGTTTATTTATATCTGCTGCTTGTTATTTTTCTTTCCTGTTGAAAAGCTCGATGCGCTTTCTTTTCCATAACTTTTTTTGTTAAAACAAATTATTTGTTTCGTCTCACTTTTTACTAAGGCTACAATCTGAGTTTTAACTATCTATGTGTTTTTGCCAACATTTGCTGCTGCTCGCATCGCTACGCCGCAAGGCTGCTACGCGCGTAACCTCCCATCGCTACGCCGCAAGGTAGCTAAGCACGTCATCGCGCCTGCTTGTAATATATTTTTATTTAAACCTGTGCTTACTTTGCATTTGCTTTTCTCGTATATTTGGGTTCTGCCAAACATAAGTGCTGCTCAAACATAATACTACGGAAAGCCCCGCCTACGAGCCTCACAAAATGTTATGTAAAAGTCATACAACATACGTTGTCTTTTATTACTAACTAGCTGCGCCCCGCGGTTTCATCCGCATTAGTTTCGATCCCGTAGAAATATCGGGATAAAAAGTGCTATGTGTTAATCCTGGTTATAAACTATCTCTGTACCAAATTTCATCCAAATCCGTTCAGTAGTTTTGGCGTGAAAGAGTAACTAACATCCATCCATCCATCCATACAAACTTTCACATTTATAATATTAGTAGGATTGTTTTGCTAACACTACTGTTGTTTTTTTTATATAAATCTACTAAAAGTGCCAAATAATTTGGGACTCGGTTTCGCAAAAACCGAACCTATTTTTCATTGTGTAAATTAAGGCAATGAAATTACTGAAAGACGAAAAAGCCTCGCAAATGTTTTTATTTAATTTTACCAAAAACAAATTCTCGGAATCAACGAGATATTTTTTGTGTACTGAAATGTTTTGAAGAGTAAACGCCAAAGTTTGGCGATGGAGATCTTAGAACGTTTTCAAAATATAGCAAATATTTGCTGGGAGTGGAGGCGTTCGATATTATTTAGTTGGATTGGACATTGGTTTTAACTTTTTTGATTAAAAATGTTTTCCCATTTTCATTATTTACGTCAATATACAAAAAGTAAAAATAAAATGATACCATAACATTTCCTTGGAATAAGGAAAACGAAGGTAACTATAATAACTACAAAGCTCGGAGAGTAGCAAGTTTCGTTCGCAATTATGCAACTGCTCACGTTGAGTTGTGAAACTAATGAACCGAGCGAATGCACCGTGTGCCGATGATGAAACCATACACGTACCTATGTTTGTTAATTAAAGTAACATGAGTGAATTGAATGAATTTTGTATGCTTTCTTTTATTTAGGTAGATATTAAAAACATAATCAGCACGTAGTTTTTACTTAGATGTCTCTAATACAAAGTGTATTCTAAGATCTACTTACATAGTGTGAAGTAATTCGTTATTTTAGGCAAACCTAAGAATAACTACTTTCTTTACTAAACTTTAGATCTTGCTTTGGATCTTGATCCACGGTATAATATAATTACTTAGGTTTTAATAATACCACTTTCCTTTCCAAGTATAGCGTCAACTGATGCTGGGAATTTGCATTGTATACCTACACTAAAGATAAACGATGTACATTTCAGAAAGTTCAATACATTACAGCTACGTCAATACTTTTGACCCAATTCGTTCAGCTGTTTCCGATGACCGAGAACAAGAAACCACCGTTCTTGACGTCAGATAAAGTGTGATGGCTGTTATTTTTAACGGCAGAACGACGATATAAAATGCAGAAAGAATGGTAGAGGAAGTAATCCCGGAGCTGAATGCTATTGTGGACGTTGTAACAATGCTGTGATTAATGATATGAAGGGCCACTGAAGGCTTCATACACAGTACACACGGAATTGTGTGTCCCTTAACAAAACACACGCTATTGTCAGTCTTATTCCTTCAGAGTAAAGTTTACGATGGTTTCTACAATAGAAACCGTAAATATAATGTGTGTCGCTTTAGTTAAGTATCTCATCATAAATGTTATCTTGGACAGGATGGTATTTGGATTCACATGTCTGGATTATATTCTTTCAAGATAAGTAGTTTAGTTGTGATCATGACTTTATAATAAGTTTGTAAACTGGATTAATATTTTTCGTGAAACTGGTGTATATGTACATATAACCCAAATAAATGTTATACACTTGTCATCAGCATTCCTCTAGAATTATGATACCCTCACTATACGTTCACAATTCATTTTATCGAGTGGGCTCACTCAAACGGCGCGTTCACCCAGTGTGACTTGTTCTATTTTTCGGGACTTCGTGCCTCTGGAACATGAAAATCCCCGTAATAATACTCTTATCGTCCCCGCATTGGGTCCATTACTGTGTTTTCATAATAGAAATCGATTCGCCTACAAACTTGAGGAGAGTTTTATCGACATGAGAGCCCAATGCAAGCAATTGTGACGCTGTGACCTCGGGTTTACTCGGATTGGATACCGCGGGCGGCGAAATCATATTAGCGTTACCATAATTTTCGATTTACTTGGTTAGATACTCAGCTACACGCCAGGGAAGGAATTAGAATAACAGCATTAAAACGAAATCTTTAGATACTGCTTATTCTGAATATATTTGCAATATTGTAACTCAATGTATTTTTCCTCTCTTATAGGCTTTTCGAGAATTGAACGCAAACATGTTTATATACGTTCGTACACACAGAGACGTCTCACACTCATATTTACAAACATTTATTACGTTGCATAAAGGGAAGCTTCAGTGAGCGCAGAAACTGTAACAGCGCTTGTTATGCTATCAATCATGCCGAGCGTGCTTTTTTGAGCTCTATTTTTATCTGCATAACGCTAAGAAAAGATACACAAGTTGACAGGACACATATGCCCGTGAACGCTATAGTTTACACAAGAGGTACGTTCTAGGACAGCTTTTATCGATAAGACAGTATTTGTTCGGTAGTAAAAAAAACTATAAATTAAAGTTTAGCAGCCCCTAACGGCAATTCTTACTTGTCCACTGTAAATCCCGCAAGAATAATTCCGGTCCTTTACCCTTTTCGCTTTAAAAATTCCACTTATAAAAATTCATATAAATCTCTCGAGAGCTTTTCCGGCTAATAAGCGACGGCAACGTGGAGAAACCTGTGCAAACATGTGAACATTTTGTAATAATATGGACGGTTGTACATTAGGCCGCCGCAGGCCTAAGGACAAAAGGGTATCCCAGGTAACGAGGTAGGTACCTTTATACTAAAGCCAAACACAGCAAAGTGGTGAACTAGTGAACGTAACAAACAGTTTCACGGAACACACAGCTCAGCCAGCCTCGTTTAGAGTTAACGAACATTTTTAGTTGCATAGACGAATGAAACGACCAAATAAAATTCTAGTTATTTTTAATTGGGGCCGGAGTTTATGTTAGAAAAGTAAAAAGTTTCACGAGGACTACTAAAATGGAATTAATTTATCTTATGTAGCCAGTTTAACAGTATTTCTAACATCGCACACTTACCTACGACGTAAACATAGAGGTCCTTTGGGAGTCTTTGGTTCTAGAAGATATACGGCTACAGATATTTTAATAATGTTTAATCTGATGAGAAATTTAAGGATCCGTTGGTTTACTCTCAAAAATTAATTACAACTTTCTAAAAAAAAGAAAAACATTAAGTAGGTCAAACAATCAATCAACTCAACCTATCGCAGTTCATTGCTGGACATGGGCCTCCAGGCTGTGCCACAACACCCCGAGCGTCCCTCACTACTATATCTCGTCTGCTCCACTGACCATTGGTCCTTCGACAGACATGGCCCAGGCCACTTGAGTTTGCTTACTCTGCAAGCTATGTCGGTGAGTCCGGTTCTTTTCTGGATAATTTAATTCCTGATTTTATCCTTCAAAGAAACTCCGAGCATAGCCCGCTGACAACCTTGGATTTCTGGATCAGGCCGACAGTCGGTGTCCATGTTTCGGCACCATATGTCATAACGGGCAGGTTGCACTGGTTGAAAACCTTAGTTTTTAAACATTCCGGGATAGGTGACGAGAAACCTTGACGAAGTTTCCCAAACGCTGCCTAACCCAACTGGATCCTAGTACTTAGATACTGGAAATTAATCAACAAGCGATGACATGCTATGTCTCAGCAGTCGACCACATAGCCAGGTGTCGAAGTAAGATAATTTTCTTACCACCTTAAGTCTTAAACGAATACTTAACTTAAGTTTCTTTTTTACAACGCCATCAACACTTTCGCCCTCGAGGATACGTTGATAGCTCATAATCATAAAATTATTTTGTTGATAACAGATTTAATAAGCTAAAAGTAATGGGTAAAATCAAATATGAACAAAACAGTTTGAAACAATGATGGAATGAATGGGTCATGTAGACCATGAACCTAGCTAGAAAATAGTGTTCAGCCTGAACACATCAAATAAGGCAGATGAATATTGAACAGCTTACAGTTAGGTACTTAAATGTTGTCCCGATTGAGGTATTCGAATTTAACTCTAAATTACATACATTTTTGTTGTACCTTAAAAGTTAGGTCATAGAGAAAACACTATCTTTTCTAGCGACGCTTAGGTTGTCTATGGCCTTCCTAAATAAATGTTGTACCGAGCGCATTCCTTTTATTTAACAATTTTGTTCTAAATCTTTTCTGAATAGATCGGTAAATACGAAGGTATACCTAATCGAAATATCAAATAAGAAATGTTATTATCTCGCTCATGAACGCAAAGGTCCTTTATAGCCTTTGACACGCTTTTATCTGTCAATTTAGTGAATTCAGTAAAGGTGTCACCATTTTGAAGATAATCCAACATTAATTGCCCTGTTTCTCTTGTCAATTTTCCCGGGTTAATCCTGTTAAAGTTCGGTGGCATTTAAAGTTTCAGTTGTTCTTCAGAGAAATGGAAGACACGACAATGTCGGCAATTATAACCTTTATTCACACACCTCCTTTATTACTTAAAAGTTCAAATTACAACTCCGCCTACCAAATTAATTAGAAGTTTTACGAAGACACAGTGTCACCAATCTCGGTTCCCTGAATACAAAACAACGGACGGTCCATTATACAATGGTGCAATCGTTAGCACAAGTAGGTAGGTACTTGCAGGCATCACTTACCACTTATTTTCCAGATTTTTATTACGAAAATTTCTCAAAGTGTTAAACACACCTAATGGAAGAGTTGCGACACTCGATGTGTTTTACGACACATACAACCTTCAGAACGAATTATCTTAATGTATTAGGGGCGTAATAAAATTATCCAACGGTCAATTTATTAGTATAATGTCCCACATCAATAGAGAATTATCGGATATTCATATTGAATAGTAACTTCTGAAAGGATTGATTACGAATTGATGAAAGTATCCCTAGAGGGAGTTACAATAAATGGCCAGGTTTCCGTGACTAATGATCTTAAGGAACCCCCCATCTAGGTACCTCCTGTTTTATCCTCAAAAGGATTTCCTAAGCAAACAAAATTATATCAGAATAATTCGAAGCAACGAAACAAAACAAATCCGATAAAAGTCTTAGAAAGTAGCTGAAACAAAGAAAAATTGTAAGCATCCAAATAAACGCTTTATTAGATTTTGCTGAATAAGGCACAAGGAGAGTTTTTATACTGACTGATGTGGTGACGGACGCCAGCGTGAGATGCTGACTCCGGAGACGATAATGAGGATGTCAATTGGCGTGTGGCGCGAGCAGGGTGGAGTGGGCGCGGGTGGCCCGGGCCGCCCAACCTGTGGCGTATCTGTTGCGCGCCGTCGACCGCGCGCCCGGCGCCCCGGCCCGCTCCGGCCCGGCCGCACGCAGTCTGTGTCACCGCGCCGCCGACGCCACCGCCGCCGCCGACCGCGCGACTCTCACCGAACAAATACACTTTTCCGGTTCAAAACACGTGCATTATATCAATCTATCAGATAAATCTTCGCGCTAATTGATTCAACACAAATCTCCTGTTACTTTAACAAAAAATACTTCAATATAATATTTTATTTCTACACTTCTTAGTTGTTTTCCGATCTCATAAATTATTTTAAAGTGTTTTTAAGTTGTTGTTTTCATCGGATCTTTTATTGCTGCAAAAACCATTTATGTTTTAAACTGGTCTCCTTTAGTGTAAGTATTTATTAAAAAGTTAACTTACTGAATAATCTTTACACAGCTTTTTAGAATGTAATAAATAGACCATGATATATTTACCTGGTATAACGTTAAGTTTGAAAATAACTTGAAAATGACCCCTTCGGCAAAATATTGATTTATTTAAACAATATTTTATAGACAGACTTTACATTTTTTTCAAAAGGATTTTCTTTTGAATGTGCACTGATTTTAATGAGTGTCAAATCGAAGTATTTTTTATCGACTTAGTAACGAAATTATTACCTTTTGTAGGGTATCTCTCTTCGGGATTATTTTATATACTATTTCTAAGTTAAACCTACTTTATATTCATGTAGGTATATAATATTACAGACGCCTACTTATCATGTTACGTGTTCTTTTGCGCTCAAAAAGCGGAATTTTATGTACAATTTTATGTTATTTCCTGAAAGTGTTTTATGTATCTATTGAGAGGTACTCCTAGAAGGTTGAGTAAAATGATGAACCTATCCTTTTTAATTGATACGAAAAAGTGAATTTGTATAAACAATAACTCACAAATTTACTCTCTCCTTGATCCACAGAACACACACACAACCACATGTCATTCTGGACATAGAATACTCATTATTATAATTGAAAATTCCAAGTACTTATTTACTTTTTAGTGTAGGTAACACTTTGCTGCTAGGTAAATGAGACACAAATGTTTAAAAAACTGATTACTTCAGCCTATTATATTTTTCAGTTTTCTTCTGCTTTCTGTTGTGGTTTTAATACGTTTGTTTTACATAAATGAACTATAGTTTCTACATACATACAGTCACGCCTTTTTCCCATGGGCGTAGGCACTTTTCTCTTAATACATGATTGAAGTTGAATATTGTTTTAACTTTCATTCGTATTGTTCGCCGTATTTCGAATTCCACTTTCGCACGTAGAGTTTCATTCTCAAAGTTGTAATAAGCATAATAACTCTTAAGTAAAGACCCTTGTAGCTATTGCTTTGTCTGTCTTAAAAACTTTTGTACAGAAATGGAACATTAGGGATGTTGCCATTTGAATATTTTGTTCTCAGTTCAATTTGCAAGGAAACCATTATGTCCCTGAGGGTTCCGGACACCGATTTGGGGCTCTTGCCACTCACTATTTAGCTACATTTGCACAATGGAACCCTACCGACGGAACCCAAGGACATTGTCTTTTGATTTGAGCATTCTGTCTCGTTTCATGTCACGTTGAATAGCTGGAACATGAATTTTATTGTTTTTTTTTTTTATGAATCGATAACTATTTGTGATAATATTTTATCGCGAATCTCTTATCAGTGAGAAAGTAGTGCCTAGACTCGTAATATTGTATTAAATTAAACTACATTGTACATTTTGTTTATTTCCCGATGCTAGTTGCTGAAGAGCTACATTTTCTCCCGCGTGTAGGATCGCCAGATACGAGTCTATTGGTGCATACTGATACTTGTAGATTAGTCTATTACAGACGAGCCTGCAATCCATCACAACTAAGTAGTTCAGCACTATCTGTTGCGTAACATAACAGCGCAAACGTTATTGTTACATGCGCTATCTTGCATACGAGCTACTTGAAAATAATTTTTTCAGCGATAACTTTGTGCATAGATTTACACTCATTGGAAATCAGTAGCAGTGATAATAATTTATACTTTAAATATATAAATTTTTACTTACTTACAGTGAGCTTAAATATTCAGTACAAAAGACTTAATGGCTTACTACGAGACCTCCTGGGATTACTAGTTCCAATCTGTAGCGGCAGCAATCTGCTCTATCCTCGGTCATTAGGCCCTGAACTTATCGTAGATAAGAACCGTTATCTCTGCACGATATCTAGATCGATACATGTACATTTTTGTAATTCGGGTTTCAATACCACACTCTGATACAATCGTTTGACGAATCAAGAGTTAATTTAATGAACAATTTGATACGCGATTTTCAGCATATATATGTATTTAGTCCATTATTTTTTCTTTTTCTTATCTACCTAACAGGACCAGTCAAGAAACGAGGACGTTAGTTGTGAATGTGTGAAAGTTCAGTGATTGACAATTGGAAGATTGCATCGAAGAATAAAGTGCAGTGTAGTGCGTCCGAGAAGTATCGTGTGCGGGTCCCGATGGCCGGCTCGGCCCGGCCGCGCTAGATCGATCCCGCCACAGCGGCGCGGTTCACGTCGGTCAGTGCATTTCACCTACTATACCCTATGTGCAATCACTCTGCTGCAGATCTGATACAACACACGCCTACTTTAACACAATCGCGATAAAAAATACGATCATATCGCGAGTAACGCTACACAAAGCACGTGCGCGAACTTTGCAGTTATGAAAGTTCTAATTTTGATCGTGCTGTGCGTCGGCAGTAAGGGCACAGTTCAGGAAACAACATTTATTGAAAGGATATTGAACTATTGAATACTACGACTGAGTTCGAGAAATCCAATTTGGACAGTTTACGTTCAATTGAATTGCTGCTCCTGTTTTACCGATGATACGATGCTGTTTCTAATGTTCTGTTCAACGATCAGTGCTATTGCTAGTAAGGTAGATTACATAGGTAGATGCACAGGTACAACGTGGAACGATGCCAAGACTTTTGTCTTCTGTTTCTCTTTAATCAGAAGCATAAATCTATAAATTAAATCAGTGTTTGTTTGTTAAAACAAAGCAGCGGTTACCGCCACAAAAATACTTTCACTGAAATATCACAATCATAAACCGGCATGGCCCGGGCGGTGGAGATTTATTTATTCTAAGCAATACTTACACGTTCCGTGGAAATATTTATTTACGGATAGAATAAGAGAAGCTGGTAAAATGAGAAGTACTCCGGTAACTTTAGATTCCAGTTTGAAAAGATATAATGGTTGTGTGTATTTATAACACACCCGTAAATTAGGTAAACCCTTTTTGTGACAACATAACGCGTCCCGCAGTTACGTCGGCAGATACGTATTTTAAGCCAGAATTAAATATGAATGGTTGGTACAGTACCTACTTATCGATTTCCTTATTTTATACACATAACCTTCAGCGGCGTAATTGATCAACCTTTTACAAAAATATATTTTCCTACCTAACAAACAAAAATATATGTTCCTACCTACATAAGTCCATACGTTTCAGTTTCAACTTATCGAGAACATAGATATAAACATGCGTTATAGGTACTTTCTCTTACTTAGGTACTAAAAAAAATAAAGCAGAAAGCTTTTAGAATCGTACTAAGCTCAACCCCAAGGGTATAAAATGGATTCAAACCTATTTATACAATAATTTGTTGGCTATCCACACATTTTCGGAAAATGAAAGCCTTAACAAATTTATCCGACTCAGATGGGTTTGGCTAAAAGATTATAGCATGATAATGAGAAATAAATGAAAAGGTCTATTTTCTGGACCACTTTTATTTTCAACTTCAATATTTAGGGAAAGCTCCCATATTTCCCGTAAATATTGAAAAGCTTTACGAACCCAAAAGCTACGGTTTGTTAATCGAATATTTGATACCTACCTGTTGTGTTGATTTTAGGGCCGTTGTTTCATATTGATGTTGGCAGGGAAGATGCGGAAGCAAAAATTTCAAATATGAATCACGATACCTATCGCAATATTAACGAATCCAGATAGTTCCGCACAATCAGCAGATAAGTAACCGATTTCACGTACATTAACGGAGCGATAATATCGGTAGGTAGCTAGCTATTGGCGCCGATTCCCTTGTTCACAAACTAAACTAAATTTAAGTTCAGTGCATCTTTTTCTTTCTATTACATTAAGAAAAGGACAGAAGATAAATATTAGTTTAGTCCTGTCCTGTGTCCTGCAGCTGTGTGCTGCAGAAGCAAAGACTAGAACTATAGTTCTAGTTGTTGCTTCTGCAGCTGTGTTTTTACACGTATAAGTGTACCTACACCTAAGCTGTTGTATAAGTATAAGTGTACTTACATAACTTTGTCTTCTACTCATAGACACCGTCTCTTTATCTCTTTTTACTGCTAGCTGTCTACTTATAAAAAGTAAAGATATTGCCATTCTGTGTGTGTATAGCTAGCCATCTAACCATGCTATAGACCCCTTTCTTACATCTCTTGAAACAAACTTACGATCAATCCGAGAGTCTCATACAGTTGCAGTCGTTGGTGATATCAACATTGATATTAAACCCCTCAACGACTATCGGAAAAGTGAACAATATCTCAATATTTTAGCTGAAAGCGGCCTTCTGCCTGCTCACCTTTTTCCTACACGCAAGTCTAACTGCTTAGATCATATTATTCTTAAAACAAATCGTAAAGCTCAAACATTTGTAATCAAAACTAACATCACTGATCATTTACCCGTCTTACTTAATTTAATACAGCCAAAACAAGACAAAGACCCAAAATTCAAACAAATTATTAACTACGATAACGCGGTCAATACACCTGTGAATACTGATTTATCAAGTATTCTTGATATAGATGATCCAAATGATGCAATTGACATTCTGATAAACTACGTCAAAGACGCCTTTGATATAAACACTACAGTTCGTAAAGTTCCTAATAGGAAGCAAATACTTAAGGCATGGATTAATACCGGTTTACTCAGATGCATCACCCACCGCGACGCCCTACACAAAAAATTTAAGGCTTCTCCATCAAATGAAGTTCTAAAGATCTCCTATCACAGGTACAGGACCTTTTGTAATGATGTTCTAAACAAGGTTAAAGAGAAATATGAAACATCGACGATTGAAAATTGTAAGAATCCAAAACAAACTTGGAAAATGATATGAAAAATCACCACAACCCTACTAAAAACAAAAATACAGCGGAAAAATTATTAAGTACTAAACCTCACGAAGCCCAGGAATCCATAGACAAGATAAATCAGTACTTTGTAAGTACTGGTCAAACACTTGCAGACACTATTACTAAATCCTTCGATATATCCAAAATAATATGTAATATTAAAACCCATCGTAGATTAAAATCCATCGTACTGCTGGAAACGGACAATACCGAAGTTGAGACTTTAATTCAAAATCTTAAAAACGACTCCGCTACTGGATATGATGGCATACCTACCACATTCCTGAACCACATTAAAATGTGAGAAGCCCCTCACTGACTCATATTTTCAATCTATGTATACACAAAGGTATTTTTCCAAACTGCTTCAAGCATTCACTAATTCATCCTATTCATAAAAGTGGGTCTAGAAGCAGTGTCGAGAACTATCGCCCGATTTCGGTCTTGCCTGCAATGTCCAAGATAATTGAAAAGCTTATCAACAAACGCCTAATGAATTTACTAAAACAAGAACATATTATATCAGATTCTCAATATGGTTTCCAACCTAATAAGTCTGCAGAAGATGCGGCGATACAGCTTACAAATTTTGCAGCAAGTAACTTGGACCAAGGTCGGAATGTGTCGGAGTTTTCCTGGATCTAGCCAAGGCCTTCGATACTATTTCAATTAACCTACTTCTGACGAAACTCGAAGCGATCGGCATACGCGGCCAACCTCTGCAACTCGTAAAAGATTTTCTTACCAACAGGTACCAATCTGTGAAGATATGCGACTACATTAGCTGCCCCTTCCCCATCACCTCTGGCGTTCCCCAAGGAAGTGTTCTTGGCCCAGGTCTCTTCCTGATATTTATTTATTTATTTATTTAAAACTCTTAAACTATCATTACAGGTTTAGAAACCTAATGCGATAGCTAAGCCTACTTATAATATTAACCATTTTAAATAACACTATTACTAACAATTACAAATAACTACACAATACATTAACACCAAATTACTTATAACTAAAACAATACAACCTTATAATTATGACAATGTTATCTTCACAGAAAATTAACATACATATGTTTTACATAAACATAACAATACATGAAACAATAAACATAACATTACACTAATTGTTGCTCTCGTAACATATTAAGTATAAACTTACTCTTGCAAGTTCACTAAAGTAACATATCAACGAACATTACCAATATGAACCGCCAAAAGGAAAAATATTTTCATACGCGGATGACACTGCGCTCATATTTCGGGAAGATTCCTGGGTTGAGGCACGGTACCTTGCCGAAAAAGGACTTCATCAGGCAACACTGTGGTTAAATAAAAATCTTCTAGTACCCACTCACTCGCCGCGGGAGGATTTTTTTTTTTTTTTTTTGAGGATGGGATGGGAAATCATCAAATGACCCCTCCCGCTCTGGGTGGAGCAGAAGGGAGTGTCAGACTCTTACTGACTAAAACCCACCTGTGTTCCTTCCTTAGCCCTTTAGAGGAGTGTCTCCCTCGGCGGCTGAGGCGTGAGGATCTCTCCCTCGCCCATCCCGCCACCTCCTTCGCTAGCATGACTGCTTCGCAGAAGGAGGTGACCGCCTCCCACTCCCTCTCGCCCCGGACCATGGCTTGAACCAGGGCCGGACGCGAGAGGTCGCCGCCGCTGCCGATCGCCTCTACGAGGACACGGCGGTGCTCTGCCCAAGCGGGGCAGAACTCCACCGTATGCTCCACCGTGTCCTCTGGGCGATCCTCGCAGTGGTGACACCCGGGCGTCTCCTCTCGCCTGATTATGTGCAGGAACCTCCCGAAACATCCGTGTCCGGAGAGGACCTGCGTCAGGCGGTAGGTGAGAACGCCGTGACGCCTCTCTAGCCACTCCTCAAAGAGGGGTCTTACCGCCGCTATCGTGGCGTGCCCTGGGAGGAAGACCTGGAGTCCTGAAATACAGGGCTGCTCTAGTTTAGGCTCCAGTCCACTCCATTTTATCGAATAATGTCCGTACTGTGTTTTGATTAATGTGGCGAAAAAAAAAAAGTATTTTTTTCCTTTTTACGTATTGTCCTATCGTAGAAATGCTGGAAGATATTCCTTTAGAAATAAGCATTTCAAGAAATTTTCTAAGTATTTAACTGTTATTTTATTTTTGTCTTTTTATATATTTGTACGTACACATATGGTTAAATAAAA
The DNA here is from genome assembly GCA_947507525.1 of Apamea epomidion. Classification (NCBI taxonomy): domain Eukaryota; kingdom Metazoa; phylum Arthropoda; class Insecta; order Lepidoptera; family Noctuidae; genus Apamea; species Apamea epomidion. The sequence continues at coordinate 8,693,004 of OX382234.1, forward strand.
TAACTAATTTCACGAAGAAAAAACTTTCGTACAGTTGTAGAACAGTAATAAGAAATACATTATACATTTTCGCTGCGCGTTTTGTTACAAATTGTGGGGCTTTCGAACAACTTCGAAAATATTTGTAAGGATCTTTTTGAAGGAGTTGACATCGTGTAGCTATCACATAAGATTATAAATATGGTAGAGAAGAAAATGGTAATTTTAGTAACATTGATAACTCATTTTGGCTTTCTCATTTTGATTATTCTCGATATAACTAAGAAAGATATCTTTTTGAGCTGCCGGGTAGAAAAAGGATCTTAAGTAGATAAAGGTGTAAATTAAAATACAATCTTATTGCCGGTCGATAGTGTTCATTTTAGAGATGAATTGTACATCTTTCATTTATGGGGCTCGGTCCCATTGAGTTCGCCTACACGTTTCTTGTTGCAATCGCGTTGAAGACTTTGCGTCAAAGGATTTAATATCAGCATCCTTATTTGTAGATATCATCTTCTTTTCTAAGGTATGTGGTGCCTATTTAAAAAAAAGGGAGAGGAAGCGTGTTATTGAAGAATTATTTCTCTATTCAGTAAGTATCCATCCACCTTCCAAGCTTGGTAATAAATCAGATTAAGAATCATTTATTTGCAGAAAATCTAGTTGTAAGAGTTGGAGATTTAATGTACAGTCCATATTTTACGTGAATACCTAATAGGTATTTATTGTAATAAGATATACAGTATATACATCAAAATGTCTATGTTCTAAAATAATTTTTAAACAATAAGTAAACACAGGATGAAATTAAAAACTTGCGCCAAATCGAAATAGGAGTAACTGTTACATAATCGTTATAAATTGTCATTTTCTAAATCTAAATTCTTGAAAAAATCGTGTGATTATCGTCTTAGATAGTGCAAACTAAGTTATTGCCTTCAAGTAGATACGAGTTATCGTCGTTCCAGATTTTTTTTTTCAAAATTGTAATACAAATAAGAAAATTAAAGTATAAAATTTAGCGCACGCCCGATAAGCAATCTATTAATCGCAGAATTCACAACATGATGCAAGTTGGCAACGCGTTGAACTAGCGGTATTTACTTAATGTTGACCGCTCATACGAAAAAAAGTGCGCGCGGCGACGTTGCCAAATTGCTTGCTTACGCGCACGTATGTACATCAAACTACTACAATCTGTAAAATTTCTTTAATAGATTTTCAACTTTATCGTTGAAGCATTATAAGGGTCAAGGTTGATTGGGAATATTTGAGAGTTTCGGGTAGTTTGACCTGCTGGCGTCTGTGCATACATTCCTGTCCTTAATGACATGCTCTAAATTTTCTTTATAACACGTTGAATTAATTGTTTTATTTTGGCCTACCTACTTATTCAATTTCACCTGTATACACACATATTAAAACTTTAAACTTTAAAAGAACATTTTGTTTTTTATCTCAAATAAATTCTTACAAAGTTAAACTAAATAAACACACGCCACAAAACTTATAAGAAACTTAAAATAAAATGTTTCATGACTAATATGGATATATTTTTACAGCTGGGTACATATTAAAAAAAAAATTCAACACGAACCTACTTACTGTTATTGAAAACAATACGTATTAGAAAATTTATATTAGAATTCGTGTAATGAGTTGGCTGAAAAGCCGGTCAGCCAATAGCCAATATTTTAGAATAGGTAAACGCTGAAATATTTATCTTATCAGAATTCGTCCAACTCCATCGAATATCATAACCACAGTAAATCACGCAAATTGAACGGAATAGAATCTGTCTGTTTGTCATTCAATCACGCTTCGGCGAAGCATTTAACCAAGTTTTGCTGCATGCAATGTTACTCTAATTCTCCGCAATATACTAGTTGACAGCTGTCATTCGTGGATCTTTGACAATCGTGAAGGGTCGTCAGAAGCCCGAAAGTTTGTCAACCAGTCTTGCCAAGGGGTATCGTATTACCCAGTAATTAGGTTATGGAGGTCAGATAGGCAGTCGCTCCATGTAAAATACTGGTATGCAGCTGCATCCGGTTAGACTGAAAGAAAGAAGGAAGAAAGAAAGAAGAAAGAAAGAAGAAGGAAAGAAGAAAGAAAGAAGAAAGAAAGAAGAAAGAAAGAAAATACATTTATTTAGCACAGACTAAAAGACACATAATACACCAGAGGGACAATTCTGGTAAATTTAAGAACGTGCACAGTCTGATCTCAGTCTCAATCTGTCAAAAATACGTCAAATTTCCCTACATTTTGACATGTTTTTGACATTTGTTTGTCGCCGAGATGAGACTGCGACTCAATTTTGATCGTTTTAAATTACGAGAATTGGCCTTCTGATACATAACTGGAAGCTAACCCCAACATAGTTGGGAAAGGCTAGGCAGATGATCAAACTAGTTGACAGTAAAAAAAAAAAAACTTTTAGCCAGAAATTGAAAACATCGCAGGTCGCAAAAAATTGCACTGTACGGATTTTTTGGGATGTTGTTAGGAGAGTGAAGAACCAATATTTAGTGAAAAACCAAATTAGCAGTTTTGAAAGACATGCACACTAACTTCGTGGTGCCCCAAAAAATTTCGGACTTCTTTCAGTTTTTAACATAAAACTTCAGGTGCTCTGTAGGTTCAATAGAACCCGAGATACAGTTTTTGTACTGTATCTCGGGATATTAATTCATCATAAAACATTTACGAAATTAAGTTGATATTTTACATTTTTAGCTTACAAACGAAAACTTCGATTCTTTAAGTTTTTGACTAATAACTTCTAAAAGGTGCATCCTACGGAGACAGCTACAATTAGCGGAGCCCTGTATAAATAGAACCCAAGATCAGCACTACAAACATTGGTAATTTTTCACAAAAAGTTCCATATTTTTATACTTAGTTTTGTTCTGTTAAAAAAAACGCAGACTTGGCAGAATGAAACAATTGCCATGACAGAATGCTCCGTTTTGACAATCAAAATTAAATTACGATATAGGTAAGATTTTTTTTTCTGTTTAAATTAATATTTCGCTGAAATATTCATACGAGTCCAAATAAATTAACCTCTAGGAAAACGAGTAATTAATTTCTCAAGAACTTTTAACTGGCCTATTTCCCTATACGTGGATATAATTTAACGTGACTTTATTCAACCGAATTTTAATACTACATACACACGTAGGTATATTACTAAGAACCTACTATGTCCCCTCTTTTTTTTTTTTTTTTTTTTTTTTTTTCTGGGTGGGAAATCATCAAATGACTCCTCCCGCTCTGGGCGGAGCAGAAGGGAGTGTCAGACTTTTACTGACTAAAACCCACCCGTGTTCCTTCAGTTGCCTGTGCCAGGGGCCACGGTATCTCTTTCAAACAACCCGCAGCCCCGGCGGCACCTACTATTTCCCCTTACATTCTAATTAGAAAAGTGATGTAAGAGGCGTAACATAAATATCAGGTGGGATAAAGGGATCTAGGAATTTTCATAACGTAGGTACCTACGTGTCATTTTACGGCACGATCGGCCGGGAAATTTATACACGCAGAGATAGGGAAATTGTGACATACATACATAGAAATGGCGCCTAAATAAATGGTATGATTTTGCTTTTGCCGACGTTTAAATATAGATACTTACATAAAAACATGTGAATTATGATGTGGAATAGTTTGAATACTGAAATATTCCCATAGCTAATCGGAGAAGTTAAATAAAAGTAGGGTACCGCTTGTAAGTTTATCTAAGAGTAGGTATTGTACTTTCTTTTATAGAGGCTTTTATTCAAATAGCCTTGGTTTTTAAATACGTATAAAAACATATTAAATATTTGTACGTATTTTTGGTAAGTTAATCATTAGTTTCTACACTCGTCTGCTACAATAAAAGAAAAGGGACGCTGTTAGATGAATTGCTCCTAAGATTAAGCGGGCATCATGGTGGTATTCTATTACTTTTTAAAATTCATTTCATTATGAGCAGTAGGTACTTATTATGTACAGCTGCGTATGTAGCGAAAGGATAAATATAGCTACCTTTTTCTTTGTAGAATTAATCTGGACCTCGCAAGGGCTGTTTTGTAATGTTAATTACTTTGCATGCTATTGTATTAAATCAAGTTCTTATTTTTTTGTTTTTATCTGATGTATGTATCTGGTGTATTGTGTGTCTTTTAGTCTGTGCTAAATAAATGTATATAGAGGTATGAGGAACAGGGTGTAAAGTCCACTCCACCTCCATAGAAAAGGGAGGATCCTCCAACCAGACGGGTGGTGTGTCTGGCGGGCAATTGCCCTACGATTGCTGTTGGGAAGTTTGTATACATATATGCTAATTGCGCGGTAAACTCTGCTTGTGAGATGCAGGATTTGCGTGACGTCAGTATGATGCGTTGTTCGCATGTGGCGTTGTAGATACCGCTACATGTATTTTCTTTCTTTCTTCTAACTTTACAGGTAGCTATGCTACTGGGGAATTTGTTGCCCTACTTCTTCCTGCGTTTCTTCTTCCCAGCTAAAGCACTAGGTAGTGGTTAAGGGCGCGTGTTTTGGAGGATTGTATTATGTAATTTTGACGTTCATAAAGTGCTGATTCTCAGATATATAAATGAACATCAGTTTTTGTTATTATCTTATTTTACCGTGTTCACACATTAATTCTTTGTGAGAAATATCTAACAAACTGCTAAAATTGTACTTTTTGTGTGCATCATGAATAATTTATTTTGTCAATGACGTACCTTCGACGTACCATCTTAAACAGGATATCCTATTTAGTTAAAATGAAAGATTATTGTTAAATTAAACCTGCAACTTTTTAACCAGGTATTACTGACCCTGGACGTAATATGATTCAGCTGATGGTCATTTTTCCAACGCCACTATAATTTTACTTCTGTATGCTTTTATTTTTTCATGAGTCGGAACATGGTCTTTTTATTATGTCATGTCAACAGCTACTGCCCGTTGGATTTTCTCATTATTCCATGATTGGATTTTACATTTTGCAATATTTGTATTCAGTCTTTTGCATCGTGTATAGGTTTTTCATAAATAAAAGTCAATTATTGAGATGTGAGAGTAGCACAAAACAAAACGAAACTTTTTGTGTTGTTCCCAGAGCCCGTTCGCACGAACGTAAAAATATCGCGGCGGGATTTTATCGTGCGCTGGATTTTCAACTCTCGATGTGGAGCAGAGCATTGAGAATCCAACTGAGCGCATCCCAGCGCGTCAAATAAAAACACTTTTGGATTTGAACTCTCGGCGCTAAGAAGTGCATTGAAAATCCACTCCGCGAAAAAATCCCGCCGCAGGAAAAACGCGCCCGTGCGTACCTGGGCTAATCGTCGCATACCTATTGTTCTTTCTAATGTTAGAAGTGTTTAGAATAATCCGGCTAGTCCAAATATTTGTAAAGGTATCCTAAAATCTAAAACGATTTTGCCACTGCAAATCTGCAATTCTTCAATAATATTCGGTTCGGCCATGTGTCGGTCCGATCCAAACATTCGGCCAATAGGATACATTTACCAGTTCGGAGTAGACCCCCTGGTTACTTTCCTGGAACAGCGTGGAAATTTCCAAATTAAATAACCTTTCAAAATCGGATGCACCGCCCGGGATTTTAACGAACCTGGCAAAGGTTCGTTAAAATCCCGGGCACTACGAGTACTACCCTACTTTACATTACCCTGAATTGGTAATATAAAGCCGGGTCCACACTAGTTAATCTTGCTTTGTACAATATTCTCCCTTTGTATCATCAGAGCACTTGACACCACGCTTTTGTGTTCGGGTTGTGTATGTGAAGTCATTTGTTATTGATATTTAGGCCGTTGGAAGCGAAACCTCGTTCAGGCACAACGGTGTACATAGCTAACGTACTTTTTTGGAAGTCACATATTTGCTGTGTACAGTTTATTTTGAGCCTATTGCGTTAATTTCACATTTTCTCTTTGAAAAGCGAAATAAACAAAAGTTTACCTTGGTTTGAGAACATTGCGCAAGTTGTTTATCCGTCATCATTGTTTCATTGAGGCAGGCAGAATATTATGGTATGAAAGTATATTTTTTCATGGCCATTGGCTAGACTGTGAGTCAGAAAACTCAAAGGCTGTTGGAATAAATTAACTTGAAAATACAAAATATGACACATCGCCTCGTTAAGAATACGAACTGCTGATCTAAATAGGTATGATGTCACTATTGTGCATAGTAAGTAGATGCTGATGCTCATTTGTGGATAACTATTTGTTCACATCACTAAATTATGACAATAGAGGTCACCAATTCATATCTACTTAATATAAAAAAAAACTGTCTACTTACTCTAAATGCTGTAAAAATGTTTAAAAAAAAAGAATTATGTAAAGGACAAATGGCACAGAAAGCAAGTCTTGGAATAGCAATACAACAAATAATTACAACTTAAAAGAAAGGAATAGCTTTGAGTCAGTCAAATGAACGTTCGTTTTGGAATAGTAATTTCTACATCGAAATCAATTTATGTAAACCATTTAGCCCACTGTCTTTAATTCTACGCACTCAATTCTGCCTTCATACGGTGAAAAGACATTAATTTTTATCAACAATTACTTAAATGTAGGTAATGTTCGTATTTGCTGAGAAATTGTCTATCTTTCTGTGTAGTGGTTTAGCTGTAACACGTTTGTAGCCAAAGTTAAAAGTAGTTAAAAGGTCATAACTTAGCCTGAAGACATTGCTCTCTAAAACGAAAAGCCATAATTTTCTCGTCAAGCCCTTTCTTATTAGTAAAGCCAGTTTGCATATTTGAAAAGACGGCTTTTAATTTTTGCATGTCTTTAAAAATTTATTTACGATCTGTTTGCCAAGCAGTATTGGAATTAAAACTTAACAATAATAAGCATCGGGAGATAAACGTGGAATTTTAGCTATTCGAAGAAGTCAGGCTTTTTCCAGGAAATTCCAAAGGATAGGGTTACACCCCGCATTTACTTAATACATAGATGAAATGTCGTAACAACTGTAACAGCGCGTGTTTCCTGTCGTCAAAAGACTTAAAATTTCTATTAAGGCCTTACTATTTAAAATAATAATTAAATAAAAGCTTCTATATTAGCTTGAAAAGGCGTTATTTGCAATTGTAAACAGAAAAGCCCTACCTATGAATTTAAGACTTTTCGACTTAGGGATGCATAATATACTTATTTTTTATACTAAAATGAAAGGGAAATACAAGTTTAAAAAAATCGATTTAATAAATAAATAAATCTAGGTATTTTTTAGAAACTATACATTATTTAAGGAATTATCATAAGAGTTCAATCAAGTGAAATCCATTACCAATATTAGAAACCACGCTTCAGACAAAACTGTCATTTACTCAAAATATAGTATATAATATAGTAATTACGGCTATTCAACGTATGACGGCAGAATTGGTAGCAATACAACTGTCTGTCACCATAAATGATTTAATGTCTGTCTGTCACAAACTAGATGTCTTTTGTTACGTCAAATCTCTTAGGTAATTGTTATATATTTTCTCCAATAATAACAAATTCAATTAACGCAAAACGAGAGTTTCTACGATTTATTGGCGATAGCCTCGGCACATTGTGTCGTAATAGTACATTATGCTTTATATGAAGTGGTCCACATAGATGTAAGAAAAACCCCTACCTACGAAAAATATCTTGGTTCAATCTATGCAGCACAATTTATATCTTGTTTCTAATTAGAAACCATAACATTGAAGTTATTATGATCTTGTCTAGAAGCGTCCTCTTCTAGTACATGCTTCAGTGGCCAGGTGCGAGGATATGCCGCCATTACACTCACCTTTCTCATCTCATGTTTACGTTGGTGGACTTGGTAATGTGTAAGAGCCGTAAAGTGTTAGGCGAAGGCAATTTACATTCTATTTTTACCCACAGTTGGGACTATTATGCAATGAGCGCACGAGAACAGATTACTTTACACGAAACGATTCGAATATTTTCCGAACAAGATTTCCTCAGCAGCTGTTCCAGAATAGTTTATAAACACTATTGTACAAATTTAAACCAATTTTTATTGCCTCCCAAAAAGTAAGCCAATTAACAGCGAATGAGTCAAGGCTGGCATTGTTTTCCAGATCCTGGCATTGAGCCAGATCTCGCTACCATCGATAATAATTAATAGAAAACTCTTCTCAAGATATAGGTCAATTTGTTAAACACTTCCTAATAAGAGTACCTACCTAAGATGCACTGCGTTTCCTTTGAAAGCCTTGCACGGTAGTCTAAGGAGGAGTTATTTTCTTGATCTTAACTTTTTCTAAGTTGAATGTTTCTTGCTAATGAACTTCTTTTTTTTTTATTTATGAAAACTGTTTGCGCTTCGCAATGTTCGTTGAGCTTCTCAGAGGGGCAATTATCGTAATTTTAAGAACGTTCACAATCTGATCTCAGTCTCAATCTGTCAAAAATACCACTAATTTCCCTAGATTTTGACAAGTTTTTGACATTTGTTTGTCGCTGTGAGATGAGACTGCGACTAGATTTTGAACGTTTTAAATTACGAGAATTGGCCTTCAGTAGTTCTACTTTAGCAGCCTTGCACTTGGATTCAATTGAGTACTTATGTTATAATACTTATGACTTTGATAACATCGTTTATCTAATGCCTTTTTTTAATCTTTATTTGTTAATGGAGGTTTGTTCATATTTGAATACGTCACCCCTGTAAGAATAAACATGAAAATCTACACATCACAATACTAAAATGAACATATACAAATCATACAGTGGTTTAACTTAAGGTGATCTATTCTTAATACCCATACGCCTATAAAGCAATTTGGCCTCCTCCGAAAGAGGAATAGACAAATGCTATTACACCATTCAACATTGAAAGGGAACACCAAGTTGAAGTACCAAATATCTAAATGCTTCGTTACGAACACTTTCCATCAATATGTGATATACGTCCTCTATAACATCACATTCATTGCAATTCGAAGAGTTGACTTTTCCCATCAGGAATCAAAACTTATTTAATGGAATGTGTCCTGAGCGAAGTTTAAAACTCGTCACAATGTGTATGACTACACATAGTCATACACATTGTGACGAGTTTTAAACTTCGCTCAGGACTTCCCATATTGCATAATGTCTTTGATATAATTATAAAGTTCACTTAAATTAAAAATATTTTACAGTTCAGAATTAAAATTGCAGACAAAAGTAGACAGTTAGAACCACTGCACGCTTATCAGAATTTCATGATATCTGAAATAGATTTCACTGACCTGGTAACATTGATCTGTTGATTAACGATTGAAACATGTAAAAGCGAGGTAGCTGTGTTTCAATAAAGATTATGCTTCACGAGCGAATCAGTCAATCGGAAATGATCCCAACGATAATAAATGTACTATTTTTTAATCAGACTACCCTAATGCGATAATTCGAAAATAATTGATGTCGGAATCTAACCTTGAACATTGGACTGGCAATTAACTAGAACCTACACTAATCTTGCGGTTTAATCAATATCAAACATATAGATAAAGGTACTCGTATCTATTCTTCTGAACCCATTGTCTATATTTATGAGCTCAATAAAACTGGTATAGCCACAGCTAGTCAACACGTCTATAAAATGATAAAAGGTGCGTGGCTCGTTTCAGGCAAACATTTCTATGATTTTCTAGGAGCTGCTTAGTTTTGCAATTTTTTTGTACCTAATCTCACTCGTCCCAGTTGGCTTGACCTAGCCTTTGACATTAAGAGTAGATCTCTAACGGATACGGCTTCGTAAATAAGTCTGGAACTATTTCAGTTGTAACAAGCTGATCAGATGTACATAAGTATGCCTACTTTCTTGTTTTGATCTAACAGTGAGTAGGACAGGAGCTTATATACCTTCTTTACCTTAAGATCCTCAACGACTTAGTTTATTTTTATGTCTTTATAAGAAAAAGCTGAATGTTTTATCTTTTGTTGTTTATGTTACGTTTGTTTGATGGTAAAAATTGTTCGTAATGTTTCGTTACATCAGGTCAGTTTACGTCATATCTGAACAAGTGTACCTTTCAATTTCGCTTTCGCTCTCATCTGGATCCGGACTATTGCATTGTACAGAACTTTTGGCACCGCGCCAACAATGAGACCACACTTTATTGTTAATAGTCTATCGTATATCTATCATCGTTCTTAATTTTATTAGTTTATTCACACGTCTTGCAAACGTACCTCAAAGAGACATTGTGGTATGCACCTATGGAAGTATAAAATTGTAAACTTTATATACTCGTAGTATGGTAATTCGAAACGCTCGGGTCATAATAGGACCCTTTTCTATAAATGGCATCTCGCAGTTGAAACTATGAGGTTGTCGTCTGCTTAACCGGGCTTGTCTGTGGATGCCTCAATAAATTAAGCCTCCAGTCAGGGCTTAAAAAACTTAAAAACTAAGCGACTACACGTGAAGGGCACCCCCTGTGGGGTGCGGACCTCGGCTCAGGGCGTCGCTGGGAGAGGGCCACAAGGGACAGGCTGGATCGGAATTATTGTCATGGGGCCCGAGTGCGCGTCTCCTTTTTAAGATAATTTCTCGTCAATTGGACGACACTTCACGTGACCAGAGGTCTGGCTCGTTCTTTGGTCAATGAATTAGCAGTGCCATTCAACGTGGTAAAGCTGCCAGTCTAATGGGTGACAGTTCCGGGTGACAGCGGTGCGGACGAGTACTTCGACACCTACGTGACCAAAAAACAAAAGGATTTTTTGTATAATTTATTTGTATATTTCGTATTTTTGTTATACATAACGTTAAGTAGGTACAGCCGCGCGTGCATCGTGTTTAGAAACGAGTCTGATTGAATTCCGAACGTAATAAAAGTGTGTGTGTTCTTGCGTGTGTAGGTAAGCCATTACATGTCTACTGCGTTTGCTTTAAAACAGATGAAACTCGCTCCAGATTCTTTAAAAATAGGTAATATTCAACAAAGTTGATAATTAAAACATGTAGATAAATATCCACAGTGGTTAGTTGGCGAGCTAACCAATGTAAAATCAACATCGGCTGGCATAAATTGAAAACAAAATACTGTGAGAAAAGAAAAGAAACAGGACAAAACACATTTTGTATAAGCTTGCACTCCTACTGTTGTTAGAAACTCCCGCGAGAAATACCCTCTTTCGGATTTATTCGAGTGGTGTGTACGAGTACGAGGACCGTGTGAGAAACAAAACAATTTATCTATTAAAATATCCAAGTTCGTGCAGAGAATACACAAGTGTCACTTTAGTGAGTCACGTTATCTTTCTGATGTCAACGTTGGCGTGCTGAAGCGTTAAATTTTTCACTTTGTCGCCGGCCGTCGCCGCTGGACGCCTGATGTAGGCCGCTCGGTAAATTTAGCTTAATTACCGTCTAAATACAGAGATATACATGGAAGGCTCCGGATAGAGACACCTATAGAATGTCTGGCTGTGTATAACAACGTACCCACTCTAATCCGTTACGTAGGCAGACCACACAGTACTCCATACTTATCTCGTATTTTTGCGAGAGTTTTATGAAAGTACTTTATCAGCGGGTGAATGTAGCCGATCTGAGCCGATAACTTTACAAGATTTATATGGTCTGGCATTAATAGAACTGGTATCAGTTGTACGATGTTCTATTGTAAGTGTATGTGGGTAGTAGCAACTTCACCGCTACTGCATAGGTATTTTATAATGAGGTGGGTCAGTGTGCACCTAGCCGCTATCAAGCGGTGCATTCGCTCGAGCATGCTACACGCCACTGAACATGATAAAGGATTTATGCTCCTATATTCGGCTATTTTTACACCAAACATTTCAGTTTTAGCGAATGTTTATGTATGTAAATACTTCCACATTTGAGAACACAATCACAGACAATCAGAATACACAATTTTTAAAACTTTCGCGACGATCTAATAAGAGATTAAGGGGTTTATTTTATAAACGATGATTAAAGTTAAGTGACGTTTATAAGTCAAAAATGTAATCGCTAATCACTACTTAACTTTAAGCAACGTTTATGAATAAAAGGGTTATACTCGTGCTAAATTGTATACCTACTTAAAACCAAATTGATTAACCCTTTGAATAAACGCACTCTCCGAAGTAAGAAGTAGGTATAGCGGGATCGTCCGAAAGGGTTACCGCTGCCCTGGTACATAAAGGGCTAAGGAAGGAACACGGGTGGGTTTTAGTCAGTAAGAGTCTGACACTCCCTTCTGCTCCACCCAGAGCGGGAGGGATCATTTGATGATTTCCCATCCTCAAAAAAAAAAAAGGGTCATCTGAGTCCTTTCCGTTAAACTTAAACAATCTGGTCGGTTTACAGGGATCTGTGAATTCTTGAAGCATGGCGTCCCGGGTAACAGTAATTGTTTTGTTCTCATTTACAAAATAGTGAATTCTTGAAGCATGGCGTCCGGAATAAAGGGTATTGTTTTATTATTTTTAACAAAATAATAATTCAATTATAAATTATCTTCCCGTTCTTCTCCATAGAGATCTATGTTTTGGAATGGGCAACTAGCTTCAACTTTCTGACTAACTGACCGACTATTTAATTTTGACAATTCAAAAATGCCTGTAAATGGTTTAATTGAAATAAATGATTTGAGGTGAGTTGAGTTGAGTTAAATTGAATTAAAAGTCGTAGGAGACTATGATTTGAGCGGTGAATGCTTATGCGAATCCCGCACCTCCGGCCATAGGCAGAGATGGAACACCACAGTGCTTTTAGCCGGTACTAGAGTCCGGCATACAACTCTGTCACCCCCACGATGGAAGATGTCCATGAGGATTTGCACAGTGCAGCAAAAAAAAAAAGGAAATTATGACTTTCCGAGGTCCTAGCACAAAGTTATTTATTCCTGAATATCACTTCTTTGTATCGTCCTGCATGGTCCTTTGATTTAATAATAAGTAAAATAACCTACTTTTAATTATTGCAGTTGTAATATTTTTGGCACTTTCACAAACAACAAGATAAAGAATTAATAAACCTTGTCTTTGATGTTTCAATCCAACTTTACAGAGACTATCGAATCTGTTTGATAGCCTACAGTAAAGTTGATCAGCGTCGAACTGGAAACTTAAATATTAACACTTTCACCTTAAGGAGATAAATCAACAAGAAAATTAATCCAAATCATAATAGTTTTTCGTTCAGAAGTACCTATATCTACTGCTTTATACAGGGTCAAATTGAATTAGCTAGCGAAAATCTGCAGGTATGATGAGTATCGATATTTAAACACCATCATCTTCCTGCCCTTATCTCATGTTACTTGGGGTCGGCGCAACACGTTTTCTTCTTCCATTCTCCCCTGTCAACCGTCACGCTATCATTCACTCCCTTCTCTTTCATATCATTCCTCACACAATCCATCCATCTTTTCTTCGGCCTTCCTTTCCTTCTCCATCCATCAACATGTATTTTCATCACTCTTTTAGTCACATGCGTTTCGTCCCTTCTCATCACATGCCCATACCAAGCCAAACGATTTCCTTTCAACTTTTCTGTCACTGGCGCCACTTTCAAACTTCCCCTTATATACTCATTTCTTATCTTTATCCATTCTCGTCACTCCACACATCCATCTCAACATTCTCATCTCCGCTGCATGCAATCTTTTTTCATCCGTCTTCTTCACAGCCCAGCATTCAGATCCATAAAGTAGGACAGGCCTTATCACGGACTTATAAATTTTCCCCTTTAACTTGAGGGGCATCCGTGGGTCGCAAGTTGTTCCTGTGAACTGTCGCCATTTCATCCATCCTGAGTTGATCCGGTGCGTTACGTCTCGGTCTACTTCGCCATCTCCTTGGACAAGCGACCCGAGGTACCGAAAGTCGGAGCAGATCGATAAGGGCGTTCCGGCGAGAGACATGGGCCTAGGACTGGATAGACCGCCAAAATCACAAAACAGATACTCAGTTTTGGTCCGACTTACTCTCAGGCCCACGGTCTCGAGTCTTTTCCACCACCTCTCTAATCTGCTCTGGACCTCTGAGCCGCTCTCGGCCACCAGCACAATGTCATCGGCGAACAGCATACATCAGGGAGCCTCCTCTTGGATGTCCGATGTAAGAGCATCCATTATCAGCACGAAGAGGTACGGATTGAGTGCTGAGCCCTGGTGCAAGCAGACAGCCACATCGAAGCTGCCAGTAGTGCCCACTGTAGACCGGACTTGGGTACTACATCGACTGTACATCGCTCCAATCAACTGCACATACTTCCCTGGTACGCCTTTCTCCTTCAGCGCCCACCACAAAACTTCACGAGGCACTCTGTCGTATGCCTTTTCGAGGTCAACAAATACCATGTGCAAGTTCTTATGCGCACTTCTGTATTTCTCGCACAGCTGGCGGATAGCAAAGATGGCATCTGTTGTTCCTCGACCAGGCATAAAACCGAATTGATTTTGCGAAATTTCACTCTCTTTTCTCAGTCGCCTTTCAAAACTTTCCCCCAAGCCTTCATACTATGTGACATTAGCTTTATTCCTCTATAGTTGTTGCACTCCAGCACATTACCTTTGTTTTTAAAGATGGGCACCAGCGAACTGTTACACCATTCGTCAGGGATGGTTTCTTCCAGCAACAACTTATTGAAGAATAAAGCTAACCACGTCCATCCATCTATCCGTAATAGCTTCCATACTTCAACTGGTATTCCATCCGGACCTATTGCTTTACCATTCTTCATCCCATTTACTGCTACTCTCACTTCATCCATACTAATCCTTCTCAATACGATATCTAAACACCATACAATAAAAATAATTTTGTTTATATTTTTTGTGGGGTCCGGAAACGGGAACCGCTGTTAGTGTAGTCACTTGAAATATCAGTACCAAAATCAGCTTTTTATTGTGTAAACTTCACAGACATGATAGGACATCTCAACACGATAAAACAAAAAAAAACAGATTTTCTCAACTCGTACTTGTACCCACAGAGTTTCGCTAGCTAATTTAATTTTGTCCTGTATAAAGTTACTATCTATAGTAAGTCCATTTACTTGAAATGTTTCGTCGGGCAAACTTTAAGCAGTGGTTTTGTCTAAGCAACTTTGGAAAAGTTGCTAAGTTTGTAACAGGAATTTAATCTGACCATCGCTCAATTAAGATTTAGGTTCAGAGGTTTAGGATTGATTTAGCTTTAAAGCTAAGTAAATCCTAAGCAACTAAACCGGACGGTTAATTGAATATTGATGTTGGTAATGCGATGGCAACATGTATTCGACTGGGAAGAACAGAAGGCCAATTCGTAATTAAAAATGTTTAAAATCTAGTCTCAATCTCATCTCAGCGACAATCAATGTCAAAAACATGTCAAAAATGTACGGAAAGTACTAATTTTACTAATTTAGACTGAGATTAGAATGCAACAGTTCCTAAAATACGGCAGATGCCCCTCAAGTTAAAGGAAGCTTGGGTTTAGCTTGAACAGCTAAGAAGCTTAGATCTTCTTAGTGAGAAGAGAGTAAAAACCAGTAATCGTACCACAAAATCGTTCAGATTCAAGTCGCAATCTCATCTAAGCGACAATCAATGTCGAAAACTTGACAAAAATGTATGTAAGTTAGAGGTTTTTTTTTGACAGATTGAGACTGAGATAAGAATGCGAACGTTCTTAAAAAAAAGTTGGAGAGACTTGGTTAAACTTGGACCGGTCTGGCAGTCCGGCTCCTGTTGCAGGTAGTGAGAACAAAATAAAAAAATCAAATAATTTTATTTTTTTCAAATTAGGCTGAGAATCGGCACTATCCGGACGTCAAAATTACATAAGACCGTCCCTCAAAACGCCCACCCCTCACCACTTCCTAGTGCTCTCGTTGGGAAGAAGTGGCGCAGCAAACTCCCCAGCAGCACAGATTCGATATTCGATCCGACAACATTCGATCAAGCGTGAGTGCTGGCGTTGTCGTGAATCACTGGGATCAGTTGCCGTCCTTCCGTCCTCGGAGTCTATTGTGAGTTGGAATATAATATCTATAACGCCAATTCCGTAATCCAGATAACAGATTAGAAGGCCTTTGTTCTGGTTCCATGGTCTGAGAGTATCTACCAATAGTAAGTATATTGGCGGTACCTACCAAAAGGTATTTGAATATCGGATCGTAACTGACTTAACTAAAAATATAAGAGTGATATGCATTTGTTATTCGTAGACGTAGACAAGTCCTACGAAAAACATGAAGTAAAAAATATCTCTCTAAAAAAGGTTTGACAATTTATTTTTATTTTCAAAAGAAATAGGTATGAAAGGCATGTTTAGACAGCGTGGCATGGAAAAATACATTCAAATGAATTAATGTTTCAGATACATTTTATACCTATTAAAGTTTCATTGTTTTCCATAACAGCGGTGCTGTATTAATATTTTACGATAAGATTGGAAACAGGGAGCCTAATATTCCCCAAATAAGTTTAATCCTAACAGGGATTAAACGAATGTGATTTATTGCAAACTTTTCAGAGAGCAAAACCTCTCCGTTTAATAATATTAGAAAGTATTCCCTGGTGGATTTACATTGTGCCTTTTGTAGGGAAACTACCGTAGGTAACTAACTTTGGTGGAAGAGTCCAGGGACCGTTGACTGATTTATTTGTTAGGAGATTTTGGAAAACAGTCTTAAAAATAACGTTTTATTTTTAACTCACCATTCTCTTGCCCTTATGCCAATTTATCGGGTCCGCGCAGCATGACTCCTTGTTCCATACTTCTCTATTAGTCGTCATCTTAGTAGTCTCCCTTTTTCTAGTCATACTATCTTTCACATAGTCCATCCATCGTGTAGGTACTTGTCGATTTTGTCGTCCTTATTTATTTTAATGAATAATGACGACTATTATTTATTTTATAGAGAATTAGAAAAATAAAAATAAAAATTAGAAACCTTCGTTGACGTCACATCGTCAGTGACCATAAACATTGTAAATGCTCCTAAATGCCCTCGTTAGTGCCAGCAAGCATAAGAATCGGTAATTTGCCTCTGCACGTATGTAGGTACGTCCACTTTCCATTCCCCTTCAATCTCCGCCATTGTTTGAAGTTTGAATTCTATAGATATATACATCTAAGGACTGATTTTCAACCAACGAAAAAAAAACGGAGGAGGTTCTTAAGTCGGCGCGTATATATATATATATATTTTTATGATTGACCACGCATAACTTTTTATACAGTAGTCCGATTTTGATAATTCTTTTTTTATTGGAAAGAGTTGGTCCCATAAAAATTTTGGTCCCCCTAAAGTTGTCCCATATAAATTTTGGAAACATAAATTTGGAAATTCCAACCCTAAAGGTGGGAAAATAGGGGTGATTTATTGTTCACCCAGAGATTTGAATGCTGAGTTGTGTATTATTACTCTACTCATTGCCACATATGCCTGCCCTTTGGCAAACAATTAGATTATAGCCACAAAAAAATTCAACCGCCGAAAAAACTGACAACTGATCTTTGTTTATTGATTGATTGGCACCTACTCAAAATTACTTAGGTATACTTACATTAGTTTAAGAACTTAGTTATTAATGTTAAATAAAAAAGGTTTATTATTTTATGCTTTTCAGCTTTTCGGCGGTTTAATTTTTTTGTTAAAATTTTTTTTTCAATCACAGAAAAAAATTATTTGTGGAAAAAATTGACGTCTGACAGCTTTTGTATGGAAGAACTGTCAAAAATTCAAAAATTTTCCTCTGATAAAATTATCTGGCGTTGGAAAAATCACCCCCCTATATTGAAACTTAATAAGACTGCATTATAGGTACCTGTTGTGTGACGTAGTACCTATTTGCACTTATATTTTTAACAAAACATATCTTCCAGTTACCGTCTGTTTTTGAAACTTGTATGTGAATGAAGTATTATTGTATCGCTTTGTTCTGCCATTCACAGATTTGTTTCCATTTTGTTGAAATGCAACAAGTGACCACTTATACGGAGACACATGTGTTACATGAGAACACAATTTATTACCCGATAGTTTCGTACCCTCGCCATTTTCCCACTCGACCGCTTGCTGAAACCGCCCATAACATAAAAAGATGTTTAGCTGTTGTTATGGTCTTTGGGATCTTATGGGACAAGTTGATACCTAAAATGACATTTGGAAACCATGCAAGTCGGACGATACTTGAAAACCATACGCGAATTAAAATTGAAAACAATGACATTGACAACTTTTAGACGTAAGTAGAAATCAATAACATAATGTTTGAAAGATATATGCTGATGAAAAATAACTCAGTGATAGGGTATATGGAAACTATAAAGTCATAAATATTCATATCTTATTCATAATTCAGCCCCAAATGTCCGCACCGCTGGGCACTGGTAAAATAAACTATCAAAGAGGAAATTGCGATAATCATCACATTTATCACGCTTGGTGAGCGATGATCGCAGATTGCAGGCAAGAGGACACCGCCATCTGTCTCCTTGGATTCACACTTTGCATTCATACACAGGTAGGTACTGACATATTTTTCCCATGGGACTAGGTAGAAGATACAGAATACCATGTGCTACGACCCTTAGGCGGATCACATACTACAACGCATCACGCGGCGGGGCGCGGGGATCATAGCCAAATTCCCCGCGTTTTTATTGAATTTGTATGTAAAAAATCACACGCGAGGGCGCGTTATTTGCGCCCCGTCACGTGACGCGTTGTTGTGTGTGATCCGCCCTTTGCTTCATAAGTGCCCTTTGCCTCATCTACAAGTCCATTTAAATCCACGATTAAAATTAAAATTAGTGCTCTGTGAGAATTCTCAACTACGTTACTATGTAGAACTCCTAAAGCAGTCTTAAAAAGGATTTAATAAACTCATCAATTAACGAAAGAGAAATTATAATTAATCAGAACCGCTCGTATCCGTCAGCGTTTGTAATTAAACTCTTTTACAATGAGCAACAAAATACATAATAGGTAGAAAAGATACTTTTACATTTTTGATATGTCGTTACATGAAACGGTTTTTGATGATCCTTTCTGATAATATTTCTTTACGTTCATGTTATTAAATATCACATTCTTCCTCATTAGGGCGTTACTCCTAAAAGATCTATAGTTCATCATTGTTTTTAAATTGAGTAGAAAATAAAGTGCAGCCTTTAATTTCATTTCATTCGGTAGGTAGGTGCCTACTTGTTAGTGCCTTGAATAATTCTGTAATAGGCTGAAACAATAATGATCAATTTTACCTACAAAATGTGTTCAATATTTTTTTTTCTATAAGTTAATAGATTCTCGAATGTCAGTGACTGTATACCCCTTAACGAGCTCGGAGCTCAAGTTATTATGACCTTTCTCCGGTCGAGAGATATTGGCAGTAATAAATTACCTTAGATTCATACCCGCTGAATGTAGGGGTGATTCAATTACACAAATATAGATCTACTTGTTATCGACGGCCATGGCTCCAAGTTTCTATCAATAGGAAATACGAGTAGGTTATATGTATATCGTAGATAAGTATCTCTTGTCTATCTCCCACATATACGGACCCAAATCAAAGTCATGTCATTTGGAACTATTATTTCAAGTCAAATCATAGCGTAGCGTCTATATATATTTCAAATGTATAAGACCAAGATATTATTTAGATAACTACTCTATTTCGCTACATTACTTACGCTAGATATCCCTCAAGTTTAGAATGCAGATAGTTTATTGAATTGAACTATTATCTTGGGTGGTAATGTTTTGACAAATACATACATACGACTATTTTATAGCGAGCAATGAATTTAAACTGTAGCTTTGATCATTACACACTCAATGGTAATATATGTCATGTCTATAAAATAAACTATAGCCAGTGCCTACGAATATTTTAACGTGCTATTCAGCGTTCTCATTGGTTAAATCATGGGTAAAACAAATGCGATGCAGTTTGAAATGTCCACGTTATTTAAATCTGTAATCTATTATGAGACACAGATGTGGGGCTCAGCAGTAAACTGTACTTTATTTTTGGATGCATGTGTTTCAGCCTATAAGCAGACAATAGAACGACTGTGTTGACACATGTAGCATTCGAGAACGGCTGAGTAACAGTTTGAATACGACCTATCGCTATCTGGAATTGTGCGGGAATATGGCAGACTATTTGAAGCATAGTTCTCGAATATCGAACCAGCATCACATGCCAGCACTAGACTTGCAACTGCAAGTCGTAGATGTGAACGATATTCTGTTGTTTGTTCTAGTGAATAACTGCAAGTATTGACAGACGTATTCAATCTCTTCTTTGCTCTTGGCATGATATAGTCGAATGTGTTTGTTTAGAAAAACAAATTAATTTGCTCTCCTACATCGTTCTATCAGTATTTGCATTGTCTGTACATCTATGGCTCATCACTATGTTGGGGGTTGGCCTTTTCAAAACTATTTTGGGATCGGCTTCCAGTCAAAATCAAAATCAAAAGTCATTTATTCAAATTAGGCTGAGAATCAGCACTTTTCGAACGTCAAAATTACAAAAGACAGTCCCCCAAAAACACCCGCCCTTCACCACTTCCTAGTGCTATCGTTGGGAAGAAGAAGTGGCGTAACAAACTCCCCAGCAGCACAGCTGTCTGTTCAGTTAGAAAATACTTGATTATATACAATAAAAGGTATGTTAATTAATTAACATTACAAGACACAGAACCTCAAATTAAATTATTTACCATAATATGTCAGATAGCCACGCCAATATACCAACAAATATAATAAAAACTATACGTTCTCAAGCTAAAAAATAATTAATTAAAATTAAAATGTAAATAAATATTTACTACCAAAATAAAAGCCTCCAGGCATAAAGGGCGCGACAACTTACATATTTATGCATTGCTGGGTTCTGTTCACATAGCTGTCACTTGAAGTCACAAATGATAAACTAGGACCAGCGAAGTAAAATAAATAAATAAGTTAATACTAATAACAACAATAAAACCATGGTCAGCAAAACGACCAGTCACCACAAGCGGCACCCGTTCACGAGCATAACGCAAAGATCAGCCATTTCGCCCCTCTCGCCATATTTGAGGGAAGGAGGCAACCCGACCCCCGACGCTACCGCAAGCAGTGACATCTAAGGAAGCATGACGAACTTGCTGCCGGTTGTTCAGGCAAGAATAGGTAATATGATCAATCGTCGAGGTCACTAGCTAACCACATATTGCAATCAACTAATTAAAAAAACATTAAAATGAGTAGATTATATCAATAATATGTACATTAAAATAAAATTAAACTGAATTGACTTATACAGTCAAATAAAAATAAGGATTTATATGAACTCATGTAACCTGTCAGTAAGCTAATTCTGGAGAAAGAACATAAACATTGTCTTGAGTTAATCAGGGCGACCAACTATTATGTATTCATTTTTGCAACAGATTTTGTATACACCGTTAAATTTTGATCGTTTTAATCCTTAAAAGGGGTCATTATACTCATCATTGTGAACAACTTTTCAGACAAAAAAATCAGTTGATCCATACATTATGTCGAGTTATGCGAAATGCATAAATCTATGGATCAAATGATTTTTTTTCACGATTTCAGGGTTGGCCCGTAGTAAAAGTCTCTATCGATATCTGTACGAGTATATCTTAGGCTATTTTAGATAATGTAATCTGAGACATGATCCATATCCCTTTATCCCCTTGTCCAACCCTCAGTACGTGTAAGGCTTCAGATTATTAATGTTTCTCCTCTTCCTCTTTGATTGAACGAGAAAATTTTCTGACTGTACAACACATACCTGAAAGGGTTTGATAAGATTAAAATACGCTCAGAGCAGAAGCCAATTAAGGGTTGTAGACATTATTGTGAAAGCAAAGCCTTGTTACATTTAATAAACATAACCCAAGCTGTGAACCATGAGTGTAAGACGAAAGTAGGTTACAACAGCTGTTAGCGAACCATGTTTCAACTTAGACAGTATCTGTACACACATAAAACTAAATAAAATTGAAGTGTCTTTTTGTAATGTCTAAATAACAGCTTTTTTACTAAATGTTTATGAAAGTACATACAGTACCGGAAGTTGGAAGGCCTCCCACAAGGGGTGTGTAACGTTTGATATAATAACAAAAGTTCTAATAAGGCCTAATTTTATTTAATATATATTTTTTTTAATATAACGATCAACGATATAATGAATTATTGATATAATTTCATTTTACCTAATTTGGTGAAATGAACAGTTTATATAGTGCACATTTGAAATAATATTCAATTAATATAATATTCAGTTGCTATATAATATTCAAAATCTATAAGTAACGTTTAATATAATTTGGAAATGTATACTTTTATTTTTATACTTAATTTTTTTATTTTTATTTTGTGGCTATATCGTAGAATTGACCATTTCATGATATGGCCAAGGTTAGTACGGATTTTTTTTAAATCTACGATATGGCGACAACAAAATTAAACACCGGCTTGTAGTTAATAGGTTGAATCTGTTCCAAAACTGAATCGGGGCACCCCGACTTTACGTAGTCTTATGGCTCCTACTTTAGAGTGTATATAAAAACCGGAGGCCCGGAGGGAGAGCAACCCCCGCCCGCTGTAACAAAGCATAGGCATGGCATGGGTGCCTATCCTTTGTTACGTAAGGGCGCAGGGGTTGCACTTCGCGCAGCGCCGGAGACGATGCAGAAGCAACTTTAAAATGTTTTGAGGTTTGGTTACAATATAATTTGCTTTTCTCAAGAACGATGCGTTACCTTAGAAAATAAGTTAATATGAAAGTTAGGTCAAATGGACATTATATAAAAAGAGCATTATACAATATGAAAATTATACGAAATTAACGTTATACTAAATGAAATTAGAGAAAATGAAAATTATATCAAATATAACATTAGATCATATGAAATCAAGCAAAATGTTTTTATAGCATATGAAAATTATATGATATGAAAGTTATGTCAAATGAAATTAGACTATCTGTTATTATACCAAACATTACACGGGTACCGGACGGCCCCACAAGGTGGACCGTTGACCTTGTGAAGGCCGCAGGAACCCGTGGGATGCGAGAAGCACAGAACCGGTCGAAGTGGAGGTGCTTGGGGGACGCCTATGTCCAGCTGTGTCTTTCGGCTGAAATGGTACTTATTAACAAAAAAAACTATTTTCAAAATGTTTGACCGCCTGTCTGTTTGTTTGTTCCTGCTAATCTCCGAAACGGCTGGACCGATTTTAGCGGGACGGGACTGGCTGATAGTTGATGTTATAAGGAGTAATTTAGTTTTTATTTTAGAAAACAAAAATGATTAGTAAAGAGACACATTTTTATTTTCCGACATCCACGCGAACGGAGTCACGGGCATAGCTAGTTGCTTATAAAATCCATAGATATAGGAATGAAGGAGATATGCCCTGGTAGTTGAAAATGTATCAGAATTCCATGTCGCTAACACGATCCCAATACTGCGCCACCACTACACATAAACATCTGTCGCTATCGTTTTGCTGTGCAAGAGCCATTTATTTTACACTAGGTTCTGCCCGCGGCTTCGCCCGCGTGGATGTCGGTAATTATCCCTCGGGAACGTGCTTCCAGAATAAAAAGTATGTCCTTCCCTAGGATGCCATCTATCTCTTTGGCAAATTTTATCGAAATCCGTTCAGTGGTTTAGGCGTGAAAATGTAACATACAGACAGAATTTATAATTGTATATAGTATAGCACATTGCCCGCGACTTCGTCCGCGTGTACTTTACTCTAAAAATTTCGAAGATGTATGTTTACGATCTTGATCATTTATTTATTTAATTCGGGTTAATTTTAGAGTTTATAGATCAAATTAATAAGATTTTTTAAATAAACCTTGTCGTCCCCTTTTAACACGACAGGCTTTATTTTTAAAAAAGTTTTTGGTACATACGTTCCCATTGTATGACTTAAAGATTATTTATACCCATTTTGGAGTTAATGGAAGCAAGCAGTAAAATCCACCCCTTAAACTTTATTACCCTTTTCCACCCCAGAAGAGACGATTTTTCAAAAACCCTTAAAACGCATACTTTTTGTTTTATGCATTAGTACTGATTTTCGAGTTATTCCATCCGAGCGGTTTAATTTTTTTTCTTACCTATTAACTTTTTCACCCCCTAAATCCTCTGCGAGGATTTTTTTTAAACTAAAAGTGATCATTTGTATTAATTACTGACGCAAATATTGTCAAGTATCAAGTTTATTAACCAAAGGAAAAAGATTTTACATATTTACTCTATCCCGTCTTTTCACCCCACATGGGTAGAACTCTAAAAAAAATATTAGCATGTTTTCATAATTTGACTCAAAGATGATGTATACCAGTTTTTGCCGTTTAATAAATGGGAGAATCGATAACTTTCCGATTTAGTCAATCACTTGAGTGTATCAATATATACGCATATAAAACTCGAAGTCCTGACTGACTGACTGATACATCAACGCACAGCCGAAACCGCTAGTCCTAGAGACATGAAATTTGGAGGGTATATTTTTTGTGAAGAGTAGGTATCCACTAAGGAAGGGTTTTTCGAAATTTCATCCCTAAGAGGGTGAAATGGGGTGATTTTGTTTGTATAAAAAATCTTATTCCTTAAGTTAATAAACTTGAAACTTTGCACGAATACTTATCTAAGTAAACTATGAAGTTTGCCTTTTTTTTTTTATAAACTACCCTCTAAAAGGGGATTGGGGGGTTTTAAAGTTTGTATGGAAGAATTTTAGCGCGCGGTCCGATTTACTCAAAACTCAGTATTTATACCTAGGATTGAAAGTGAAGAATAATGAAATCGAAAATTGGTATAAATAATCTTTGAGTCAAGTTATGAATACATCCCAAACCAAACCCCTCAAAGGGGGATATAGGGGTGTTAAAGTTTGTGCGGAAGAATGTGAATGCGCGATCCGATTAACTCGAAACTCAGTATTAATACTTTTGACAAGAAAGAAACGATGATAAGTTTTTGGGTCCCTCGAAAATCGACCCCTGACGGGGTAAAAGGGGGTAATTAATTTTTGAAGGGGAGTATTTTACTACGTGACTTGACGTCTTAACTCAAACAACTCTCTTAACTACTCTCTCTCATACTAACATTCTACTTTTAATTTTTTTAAATTGTTTTTACTATTTAATTGTAAAGTTAATTAAGTAGAAATACTCAGTTAACTTATTTATTATAATAATAACGGATTATTACACCTATTTTTAAGTAAATAGATCAACCACGAATTGTTACTGCTGCTTATAGCACGGGTACCTACCTAGTTTACATAAGTGACAGTGTTCATTTTGTTAACAAAATGTATTTGAACCAATAAACGTTATTTATTATGATTAACTCAAAAATTGGTATACATCATCTTTGAGTCAAATTATGGAAACATCCTAATATTTTTTTTAGAGTTCTACCCCTTTTTTGACTCTTACTGACTAAAACCCACCCGTGTTCCTTCCTTAGCCCTTTATGTTCCAGGGCAGCGGTAACCCTTTCGGACGATCCCGCTACCCCGGACGATCCCGCTACCCCGGACGATCCCGCTACCCCGGACGATCCCGCTACCCCGGACGATCCCGCTACCCGAGTTCTACCCCTGTGGGGTGAAAAGACGGGATACAATTAATATGAAAAATCTTTTTTCCTTTGGTTAATAAAGTTGATACTTGGCAATATTTGCGTCAGTAATTAATACAAATGGTCACTTTTAGTTCTAAAAAAATCCTCGCAGAGGATTTAGTGGGTGAAAAAGTTAATAGGTAAGAAAAATATTAAACCGCTCGGATGGATTAACTCGAAAATCGGTACTAATACATAAAACAAAAAGTATGCGTTTTAAGGGTTTTTGAAAAATCGTCTCTTCCGGGGTGGAAAAGGGTAATAAAGTTTAAGGGGTGGATTTTACTGCTTGCTTCCATTAACTCCAAAATGGTTATAAATAATCTTTAAGTCATACAGTGGGAACGTATGTAACAAAACCTTTTTTTAAAAACAAAGCCTGTCGTGTAAAAGGGGACGACAAGGTTTATTTAAAAAATCTTATTAATTTGATCTATAAACTCTAAACCTAACACGAACCTCTAACCCGAATTAAATAAATAAACGATAAAGATCGTAAACATACATCTTCGAAATTTTTAGAGTAAACTAGGTACACGCGGACGAAGTCGCGTGCAAAGTGCTATACTATATAACATTATAAATTCTGTCTGTATGTTACATTTTCACGCCTAAACCACTGAACGGATTTCGATAAAATTTGCCAAAGAGAAAGATGGCATCCTGGGGAAAGACATACTTTTTATCGTGGAAGCACGTTGCCGATAATTGCCGACATCCACGCGGGCGAAGCCGCGGGCAGAAGCTAGTGTTTTACAATTTGTTGTTTTTCATGATTTTAAAGACAAATATAGTAAAATACTTTTATTTATATATGGTAAGTGATTCCATGATTTACAGAGTTTTGGTTTTGGCTTCCGTTTTTACAAGAAACCACTCACCAACACGGCGTTCTTATATTGTTTCACAATCACGGTCGAAAGCGCACTAGCTCGCGGAGACGGCCATTTGACTAGAACATGGTCATTTTTAACATATCGCGACGACACAGACACGCCCCCTTGCCACTTCTCCTGTTTTTGACATTTCTATGATAAAATCTGATAAAAGGGAAAATAGCCGCAAAAAGAAATAGAACACAAATTATGTACTACGATTGGATTTATAATGATATAGAAGATGGCTTATGGGAAAACCGTGAACATTTCCGTTGACTGTAATTTAAGGAATGTCAAGGGTAGGATACAAAATTGTAATTCTAAGCCAAGATTTATCCCATTTGAAATTGTTTGTTTTGCAAAATTCCGGGGATAATACAATATGATTGTGAACAATACATAAGATAGAAATAGATTAAGTTTCTTCAAAATAAATTAATTGTGTAGGGTATATTAATAAGTGTTATATGTGGGTATATGAAAATAAACCAGTTGTCCCTTGGAATCGCAGTTTCACTCATCGCTTCCCGTTATTATCTTTCATAAATACAACCAATTGGTTTGATTTTTTCGATGCCCTGATGCCGCAATCAAAGTGGTCACCTACTGGGCTCGAACTATATAAAAAAAAAAATAACAAGACAGTACCATCGACACGAAAAGAAGAAGAAGAATTTATTCGATTAAATTTTGTCAAAGAACAATTTCAAATACGGCAATATCCATAAATTATTAACGCAATCTCAAAACAAACAAACACACAAGACAAACAGAAACAAACTTTATCAAAACAAACAAACACACAAGACAAACAGAAACAAACTTTATCAAAACAAACAAACACACAAGACAAACAGAAACAAACTTTATCAAAACAAACAAACACACAAGACAAACAGAAACAAACTTTATCAAAACAAACAAACACACAAGACAAACAGAAACAAACTTTATCAAAACAAACAAACACACAAGACAAACAGAAACAAACTTTATCAAAACAAACAAACACACAAGACAAACAGAAACAAACTTTATCAAAACAAACAAACACACAAGACAAACAGAAACAAACTTTATCAAAACAAACAAACACACAAGACAAACAGAAACAAACTTTATCAAAACAAACAAACACACAAGACAAACAGAAACAAACTTTATCAAAACAAACAAACACACAAGACAAACAGAAACAAACTTTATCAAAACAAACAAACACACAAGACAATCAGAAACAAACACACAAGACAAACAGAAACAAACTTTATCAATTATAATTTCAATAAACTGACTGACTTTCTGTATCATCAAAATCGATATTCGATAGCTTGGACATGAATTTTGATTTAAGTACAAAAGAATATAATTAATAATAAGTGCAAGTACCTATATAAAAAGATGGGGAAATAATCAAAGGGCATCAAAAAATTCGTCCGAATTGCCACCTTGTATGGCAATGCTGATTCTTTGACCAAAAAATAGGCCAGCCCTCTGGTCATGTAAAGAGTCGAGCAACCGCTTGGCGATGTCTCGAAATACTAAATGGGACCATGGCCTATTTCGAATATATAAGTTCCAAAGAGATCGGAGTATTTACGCCGTTTGCGGTTTTCCGCACCTGCAGCAGCCGCCCCAGCACATTAGAAAAACATATTAAATACATTTACTTACAAGTCTTTAAAAATGAAATAAAGTATGAAAGCAGATTAAAACAGAGATTGTCCTTTGTGACTCTGTTTTATTTGTCTAGGTTTTCCCTCAACCATATTCATACTTACTTAAGAGGGCTTCGCCTATCTTTCGGTAAGGTAGGTAAAGGCCATCAACTGCCTTCTGCGGTCAAAGGCTACTTGAGATAACCCTGTACGTATAACCCCATAACCTACAGCGTTAGCGTCGTTATCCGTTTGTTAGACCTTCAAAGGGGTAATTATTGTGTGGTTAATTGAGTCATCAAATTGACCATCTTCGGTATTATCCGCTTAGAACATTCACCCAATTGGAAGTTACTGATTAGCCGCCGTTTATAATAATTGGTTGGATTGGAATCCTATTGTCTTGAATCGGCAAAGCTTTCAACAGCTATTGTTTTGCGTTGAGATAAGTTATGAACGCCTGCATCTCAAGTTATTCAGTGCTTAAAACATGCGCACTTGCTTTGCAAAATGTATTATCGAAAAGGTTTCTGATCTTTCGACGATATTTGCTTTTTAATGACGAAATGTGGCGATAAACAAAATACCAATTACCTTAATTAGAAACGATCAAAATCTAGTCGCAATCTCATCGCAGCGACAATCAATGTCAAAAACTGGTCAAGCATGTAGGGGAATTAGAGCTATTTTTGACAGATTGAGACTGCGGTCAGACTGTGAACGTTCTTAAAATTACGAAAATTTCCCCTCAGAAATCGTTGAAATTTCAAAATACATTCCATGCTCAATAAAAAGTCAAGCGGCCTGTCCAATCCTCCAGGGCGAATAATTAATTAAATTACTGGAAGACACAGACAGACTGATTATATTTTTATCCGAGCGTTAAATTAGTTTTCAATGAAATCCAATTAAAAGCCGTCCATCAGTTGTCCCGTGAATCTGGAACAAACAGATAATTTATGGAAACTGTTGTTTGTGATCTCTCTGAACATAACATTTCTCCTAGAAAATATTTTTTATTGAGATACTTCCTCTTTTACGTCAGTGAAATGTTAATTTATTCGGGGTGGAGTGATATTTTAGAAGAAATAAATAACAAAAATAATTATATAAGTACTAGTCTAATGGATGTCAAAATTATATTTTATCGTTGTGCTCGAATATGACTTTATTTGGTATAGTGGCAATTACCCTAATTAATTAAGAATATAATATATGGAGCGCCGTCATATCATCATACAATTTTATTAGGCACCTACATAGTAACAATATTTCGTAATTGTTATCTTAGGATAAAAGCCATCTAGTATTCAAAATCCACGTAAACAAGAGAAGTGATTAAAATTAAGTGGAAGCTTAACTTAAATGTGCCAATTTCAAATAAATTATTCCTATCTCTTCGCTCTCAGCTCTTGTAATTCGAGTACTTTTTCCGTCCATTTCGAGATCAAATTTCAGTTCATTTCGACAAAGTGATAGATTTTCGCGGCGATGTCTAACTAGGAACTGCAAAGTTTTACCTATTAGCAGCGAATTCGATGAACTAGAATATCACCTGTTCTCGTATCAGTCTATATTTTATCATTCTTCTGGTCTACTTCAGTAGGTTTTTTAATGGATAGAAAAGTAAACTCATTTATTGACACTCTAAATTTGTCATTCCGTTAAATGATTTATGAGAAACTGCTTAGGGAAAGGTCTGAAAGTGGCGTGCGTCTAAATGGACATAAATATTTCACAAGTAAATTGAAACGGGAGCTGGGGGAGGTCAACTGAGGTCCACGGCGGCAAGGGGTGGCAGCTTCTGATAAGTTGTCAGCAAAAAATGGCGTCAGTTGCCTTATTATTTATTGCTTGTTTTTCATTTTGAAGTAAAAGAGAGCAAAGGAAGAGGAAGTGCGCAACACAAAATTAATGTATTCACTCAACTTTGATAATTTAAATATTAGAGTTGAATTTGTTTCACCATTTGCTCAATGGCCTGTTGTAGATTTCGTGGTAGCCTGTAGCATTTCAATTTCAATACGATTGACTGCCAAAGTGCGGTCACAAAAGCAAATTTCTTCAATTCCTTATTTCAATATTGAGGACAAGTTGTCAAGACCACTTGGAGCAACTCAAACAAATGTAGCCGAGAAAGCTGACGGTTATGGAAAAAGTTTGTTGATTATAAATTTCCAACAAAGGTTGTCAAACATTTCCTTACGATACAATTTCGAATAAAGCTACTATATAAATTACGCAATGAATAATAAATCTATCGCAACACGTTTTAAACAGTCCCTTTGGTTCACAGACAAATACTTACACAACGCGGAACCTGACCATTAAACACGTTTTTTAGATGTAAATTGTTTTTAAATCCTTTGAATGGGCCTGAAATAGGATGATAGGAGTCTTTTGTGGAATATCGTTTGGTTGAAAAAATAACACTTATAGACACGGGTACATAGGGGAGTTTTTAATTTTCTCAACTACTCTTAGAAATCCACGCGGACGAAGTCGCAGGTAATGTAGTTTTAAACAAAATCTTTATTGTTTGTGTATTTTGTGATAAAAAACAGACCTACTTCGTAGTCATAAGAGGAATATAAATCAGTAAGACCCACATGATAAGCACAAATATTGGTAAAATATCACATGATATGATAATCCTTGTTAGCACAGACAGTATGTACGGGGCTTGAATAAATTGGGACAGACTCGTATGTCAGCATGAAGGATTCTAGGAAATTGATATTTTAGATATTTGAAGAGCATTGTTATTTGACGGCAGGATAACTGTTAGCTATGGATCTACTTGTTCAGAGATAAAATAACATTCGGTTATATAATTCATCTGTTATTTTTGGAACTTCGTGTCAGTAAAACTGTCGACTACTAACTTCAGACGTTTCTCTTAGGCCCTCTTGTGATTTATCTCTGTACTATATCACTTGAGAGAAAATATACAAAATATTTACATGTACGAGTATTATTTATGTATCTTACCAACAAAATGTAAACTAAATGTTGGTGACGGTCACTAACAACTAAGCGTGCATACACACGAGCTACACGTCGCATGCTTAATGGAATACTGACTTAACTCAAAAAAGACGATTTTTGGGAAATCGCAAAAGGAGATCTCGCTATGAGGACTTAACCTACTTGTTGATGCATAAAAATAAAACTGATGTATATTAATCATGAATGCTTGTATTTTGAACGTCTATGATTAACTATTGATGAGATCTGAGTAAAAAAAAAACGGAAATAACATCTGACCTATCTACTAATGGGTCAGTGTTCCATTAAGCATGCGACGTGTCGACGGCAAAGGGTAAATGCAGGCGTCGACTCGCGTCGACGGCCGCCGTCGATGCGTCGACGACTACAGTTACTTCTGCCGTTGATGCGTGCCGCTCGTGTATTTGACCACCGTACTCAAATACACGAGCGGCACACTGTCGACGGCTGCAGTGGACGCATGCTATTTGTGTGTATGAACACTAAGTATAACACTTTACCGTTATTCATTACTCCATCAAAATTAGGATACTTACAATGAGTGTCTCTAAAATGTGCCGACAGACAGCAGACAGAATGACGTTCTATTTCTTTGAGACAAAGAACTCCTCCCTCGAAGCTACTCACTAATATCCTCTTTGTTAATAGAATTGAGTCTAGCTGACTAATGCTTATTTGGAGGTAACTAATTATTCTGTCAATAGGCTTTATCGACAAGGCCACGAGCTTGTATGTCGTTTCTTTTGTAAATAAGATACGAATCAAGAAAAAGGTAAGATTATCTCAATGGTAAGAGCTTGCATTATCTCTTTGTGACCATAGACGTAGTTTTCAGTGAGTATACACGGTGGCAGGGACATCGACGCGTACATGATTCTGAATCCCTTAGCGTTGAAATTTTTCGCCGGTTATTTTAAAAAAATTGCTCTGCCTATTGTCACATTTTGACTGCGTAGGTATTGCATTTGTCTGTGAAGCGGCTGATTTTTTTCTTGATAACCGACAAAAATATTCTGGGCTGGGGATGTAGAATCTGTTTGCGCGTCGATGTCTCTGCCAACCTCTATTATGTTAGCTGTTAAGAGTGCGGAAACAAGGTTAGTTTCATGAATTGTTATTAAAACAATAGCACAAATATATGCACAGCATTAGGTATATGTACAATACATCCACGCCTACTCCATTTATAAATAAGAAAATATTTACAAACTTTACGTTTACCTTGAAACTGAACAGGTGTACGCTTACCAATGTTTTGAAATCAAAATACAATTCGAGCCAATTAAAACTTGGAATAAATTGGATTATTATTAAATTCCAAATCTTAGGATTGATTTCTCAATAGCCAAATGAACCTTTTCAGAACTCAGAAGGACCATTTTGAAGTATTGAAAGCTTTTCTAGGGAAAATCTGACAATAACTCAAATTCATACCGGGTAGGTATGAATTTGATTTATTGTCAGATCGCCCCGCATTTGTAGTTTTTTGTTGTTTTCGGAAACATAAGTTCTGTCTCACAAACATTTGTTATTACATATTTAATGCCTCCCCTGTGTCACTACACGAATACAACTTGTGAACGTTATCTCCTAATAAATACACTATAAATGTATGGCACGATTCATCGTACAACCAGTAATCTGTGGTACAACTAAGATTTTGTTTATTATCTTATATTATTTACATAATTTAAAAGCTAAGTCTCGTAGTCTTAAAATAATAATATGTACAAGTATATAAAAAGAAAATATATTTAGAGAATTAAAAAATTCGTCCGCATCGTTGTCAACAGGAAAAGTACCCAAAAGGCTGGCAGCATTGCCACGTTGCAGGCAATGATTCTTTGGCCAAAAAATAGACCAGCCCTCAGGTAACGTGTAGAGTCAACCAACCTCTTGGCAAAGTCTCGATAAACTAGCCACTAAGATTGAATGGAACAAGAATTATCTCTGCGAAAATAAACACAGAATTTATAGCCACCTTTTCTTAGTACTTAAAACAAATGACAAAATCTGCCAGAAATTGTGTGAAAATCTGAAACAGCCGAGACAAGTGGTCTGTACCCTGTGCTCCAGCCGCCGAAAATAAATGTGGGCAATTACGTTAATATAAACATTATAGCTATACAAGAAAATAAATGTTTCTGTTCGTCTGACACTGTTTAAATTAATTTCTCCGCGATCAACGTTCCGATATTTCATAGCTTGTGATTGGCACTTTTATTTATTTCAGGGTTTATTTCTGTTTCACGGCGTATTGTTTTTGTGAGTGCGGTCGAGCAGGATGGGGCAGTGGGGCACCCTGTTATTATCACGTACTTGTTGGACTTTGTGTAGGTACAATAGAACGACGTGTGCTTAATTAATTGCCATTGTTCGAGGCCCCGTATTTGCTTTATGAACTTTTCTGCTTTCATAAACATTTTTGCTTCTCTTCTTTCAATACATGTGCAATTATAATTCTTGATTCTTAGTTATTTCAATCTTCCTAATATGAAATGGTTTCAATCAAATGATCCCTTTCTAGGAATTAGTGACCCTAAGTCCTTAGCGTTGAGGGACTTCCTAAACATCACCGGCTATATTCAAATGAATAGCATCTGCAATGAGAATCACAATATCCTTGACCTCATCTTGGTGGATGAGATCTCCAGTCTGTCTGTTTCTTCCGCACCACCCATCAGTAAACCAGATATACATCATCCGCCGCTAGAATTAGTACTTAATAGAACTTCAATTTCTAATTTAAATTATAATATTAAACAGTCTAAATATATTCTTAATAAAACAGACTATAAGGCATGTGTTCGTGATCTACGTAAAGTAAATTGGGAGGATTATTGTCATTTGCATTGTAATGATTATGTTCTGATATTTTCTATTATACTATGGAAAAATATAGATAAATACACTCCGAAGGGTAAACCTAAGAATAATAGTAATCCAGTTTGGTTCTCAGCTTCCTTGATTAAAGTTCTTAAAGAAAAACATAATTACAGGACTCGATTCAAACGTTACAAAAACTCTCGGGACTGCGATACTTTTGGTGCCCTACGGATGCGAGCTGGGAGAGCTATGGATAACTGTTTTAAAGATTAACTATATAGAAAGAGCTGAGAGCTAATTAAAACCAATTGTAAAAGGTGTTATACTAAGTCTAAGAAATCTTTCAGAGGTGTCTCTGACCAAGTATCGTGGGGTGATCGTGTTGGTGAGGGTGGTAGTGGTGTAGCTGATCTATTTGCTGACTATTTTGCATCTGTGCACGGTGTTAGTCAAGAGCTTAGTAACTTGCCTCCAGATTACTCCTCGTCTAATTACAGTATGTCTTCCATTGGCATTACTGAAAAAGACGTTAGTGATAGCATCAAAAGGCTAGATCTTAATGAAGGAGCTGGTCCTGATGGACTTCCACCTATTTTTATTCGTCTCACTGCAGATAGTATACAATAAATCCCTTAAGAAAGATACATTTCCCGATTTATGGAAAATCTCACACATTATCCCCATACATAAGTCTGGTAGTATGAATGACGTAACTAACTATATACCAATTTCTATTATATCACAATTTGCTAAGATGTTTGAGGGTCTCATATATTGTATAATGAAGTTTATTCCCACCTCCGTCATATTATTAGTTTGAAGCAACATGGTTTTGTGTCTAACCGTTCGACTATGTTTAACTTACTTATTTACACTATTTTCATTAGTAACATCTTAGAGGCTAGGGGTCAGGCTGACGCTGTTTACACAGATTTTGCAAACGCCTTTGATCGCGTTGATCACTCATTTCTTTCTATGAAATTGAATTACGCTGGTGTTCATGGCTCTCTGTTGTGGTGGTTCGAGAGTTATTTAATTAATTGTTCTAAAATAGTAGTCATAGCGGGCTATGAATCTGTACCTTTTGCTCCTGGTTCTGGTGTTCTTCAAGGCTCTAAGTTGGGCCCTTTGCTTTTTTTTTATGATATTTTGGATTTAATAAATTGCAATTGTTTACCCTACGCTGACAATTTAAAGATATACTGTAGGATATCGGACCTAAGTGATTGTATAAAGCTTCATAGAGATCTTGATGTCCTTCAAGAATGGTGTTTGATCAACAGAATGACGCTTAATGTTAAAAATGCCAGACAATTACATTCACGAATAAAGTGAATCCACAAGTACAGTTCGGCACAAGCTGCCGCTATCGCTAATAATCAACTACAAGTAGTGTCTGTTTGTTTGTTGGAATACATACATTATAACTTTAACAGGCTGATTTTTTAAAGACCAGCCAAATTTAAGGATGTGGTACAGACCATCAAACTGAACAACTTTCTCCATGGGACAAATAGCGTAATCGCGAAAATTTTATCAACTGTCCCATAGAAAACTTCAATACCTACTCGACCTAAATGTATGGGACTGAATTTTTGGCTCGGCTAAATTTTTATTCGCGATTACGATGTTGGTCCCATGGAGAAAGTTGTTCAGTTTGATGGTCTGTACTACATCCTTAAATTTGGCTGGTCTTTAAAAAATCAGCCTGTATATGATATTTATTTCTGTAAATCTTTCACACGTTAAAAAGTTACTAGTGAATTTTATTTTAAATATTACATACACAAGGAAATGTCAACAAAAATACAATAATATAAGGACAAGAACAACACGTCAGCCTAGTCAAATAACCCGCCCCTAACTGTTCCCGGCGCAAAGGTGCCCAAAACGCTTGCTGCATTGCCACGTTGGATGGCAATGGCTAACCGTTGCACCAAGAACGAGCCGGAGCGGTAGTCACCCGTTTTGTCACGGAGCTTGTGCCCTATCTCACTAATGAGCCTCCTGGCCTCAGTGCCCCAAGCTCCCATGGTCTCCATGGCAATGGGCACAAAATGATAGCGGTCCACCAACGGTGCATATTTCACCCTCTTCCTCTCAGCGGCGTCTTCCGCTGCTGCTGACGGTGAGTGGACGGTACGACCAAGGTGGCTGGCAGCAACAGTGCTGACGCAAGTTGCGTCCCAAATTAGGCACTTGCCGTTCCTCCAAAGCACCAGGGTCAGCCCGTCCGGCCTCTTGCCGTCAGCCCTGCACAGACCCGGAGGCTCCAACAGGCAGGGGACATCAGCCGATACAGAAGCCCTCCGAACAATATCATTGAGCGCATGGTGACGCGGGAACCTCCCCGAGCAACGACGACAACTCAAAGCATGATGGCCATCGGCCAAAGTGAATTACATTAAATTTGATTATCATATTGATGGATCAGTACTAAGCAGAGTGCCTGTCATTCGTGACCTAGGGGTACTCGTCGATTCATCACTATCTTTCCGCGATCTTAAAGATGGTAGAGTAAGTAAGGCTAAAATATTGCTTGGCTTTGTAATCCGTACGTCGAAACCTTTTCGTAATTATAGTAGCATTATTTCACTTTACAACGCACTAGTAAGGAGTTCCTTGGAATATTGTTTATCTATTATTCAACTTATTCTAATATTGTTGAATCTGTTCAGGGCCGTTTCGTTAGGTATTTATGTATGAAGAATGTAAAGCCGTAGGTTATTTTAACTTTAGGTCTAGCCAACGTAGTAAGCGTCATCATCGTATTTTTGAATTGCCTACATCTACCTTAAATACCACATTTAATAGCCCACGAACACGTATGGCAAGGCAATATAATGATAGGTACAACTTGACAGATTTTCCTATTGATATTTTCTCCATGAGTTTTGCTTCATACAGACGTTCCCTATTTAGACAGTGTGAAGAGTGCATGTCTATGTAGCTCAAATTGGTTTGTCTTGTTTTGTTTTGTAGTGTTCTAGATTAAGATCTACTAGACACACTTTTTATTGTTCTCCTTTGTTTCTAATTTTTTTTACGTTAATTGTCACGCATACCTGCGGTGCGATTCTGTAACCATCTCTAAAAAAAATCTCACCGTCAAAAGTTAGGTGAAGTGAGCTTAGAGTGTCAATAGTATCAATCTACAGCATTAGTTGGAATGACAGCTCACACCACGCTCACTTCACCTAAGTTTTGACGGTGAGATTTTTACAGAATCGATCGGCTGTTATTTGCATGGTTACTGTAATGCTAATTTTTAGATGATATTTAATTTGAATTGTAAGTGACTGTGCTGTTGGTATTATTATAAATAAATAAATAATGATGATGACTGCCCCGTTGGTCTTGTGGTCGCAAGCGCGACTGTTGAGCGTAGGTCCTGGGTTCGATTCCCAGGTCGGGCAAAGTGATAATGGGTTTTTTATAACAGACCGGAGTTTGGAAGTTGGCGATGTGATACCCCCATGCTTCGGAAAGCACGTTAAGTCGTTGGTCCTGCGCCTGATTTCTCTCTGATCGTATCGGATTACGTGCCGTCCCATCGGGACTATGAGAGTGAGGGAAGAGAGAATGCTCCTGTATCTGCGCACACACTTGTGCACTATAACATCTCCCGCGCCGAAGGCTAGTCTTCTTTGAGATTGGCCGTTATACGGTTCGGAGGACATTTTTATAATTTAATCATTTATGTACACATACAGTGCCGGATTAAGCCAGCGCGGGGCGTGTAGCAAATTTTATCAGCGGTACGGTAGAACATAGTTTGTTTCTAAAGTTTACAAGATAAAACAGAACTTTTTCATAATAGTTTTAGTTGTGTAGTGATTTTTCACTAGTCAACTCAATGTTTCTTAGCAAATACGTTCTTTTCCATACAGTACTCAATATAGTAGGTTTTACTTTTGTAAAAACCTAAATGATTAATTTTTCGCATATTATCGCGTGATTTAACAGTGATTGCAAGTTCTGAGAGAACCTTGTATGTTTTAGCATCCCGCCTCGGAGAGCTTAGGTTTCTTTTGACCGTTCTTACCTAATAGTTCAGTGAACCTGATGGTGGTATGGTGGGTAGCATGATTTGTTCTTAGTACGTCCACGCGCGGGGTCCCCACAGTGCGGAGCCTGTCACATTTGCTACACCTGCTGGCTAATCCGGCACTGCACACATGTATAAACAGACAAGAAGAAAAGGACAGAAAAAAAAACGAAGAAGATGCTTATTTCTAAAGAAATCTCTTCCAGCATACCTGCGGTACGAAAGTAGATAAAGAGATCAAGACAGCGTGTGTAAAAGTAAAAGAGAAAATAAATTAATAAAATCCAAAACAATTCACTTAATAAAATAAAACCAATAATATACTTACATACTTCTAAAATAAATATCACTAGAATATTAATAATGATAATATAACTAACTAATAATATAATATAATAAATTAACAGGAAATTTATTGTGAAAGACGGCACGGTTGACATCTGTCGGGCATGCCACCGGCCGGGAGAATCAATCAGGCATATTATCTCCGGGTGTTCTCGTCTAGCTGACGGAGACTACTTGCATAGACACAACCTTGTAGCCAGGATAATCCATCAGCAACTTGCTCTGAAATACAGTCTTGTGGAATCTGAGGTGCCGTACTAAAGGTATGTGCCCGACCCAGTTCTCGAAAATGGAAATATCACATTGTACTGGGATTGATCCATCATCACTGACAGGACTATTGTTGCCAATAAGCCTGATGTAGTGGTGGTGGATCGATCAGAGCGGCGTGCAATGATTGTTGACATAACCGTCCCGCATGATGAGAACCTCGTGAAAGCCGAGAAAGATAAACAAATCAAGTATCTTGACTTAATTGGCTCGCGAGGTTGTCGACATGTGGCATGTGAACTCAGCAATCATTGTGCCGATAGTCGTAGCAGCCAATGGGTTAATAGCCAAGAGCCTCGACCAACACCTGAGGAGGCTCTCGTTGGGCAGCTGGATCAAGGGCTTGATTCAGAAAGCGGAACTTCTGGACACGGCGCGCATTGTCAGGAAGTTCCTCTCTCTGGAGCCCTGACCGCCGGTACCTTGGACCCTGTTCCCGATACCGGTGGGCTACTATTTTTTAATGTTCTTTTATCGTTTTGTTTATAAAAATATTTAAAAATGTAATTTATTAGTATTTACGTGAAATAAAGGAAATATAATTAAAATAAATACATACGCAACTATGACTATTATTAATTATCATGATCTACGAGTAGGTTGGGATATCACACTAGCCAACATTTCCTTCACCGTTATTAATATTGACTTATCCTACCTATCAAACTTAAACCAATATTATTCCGAAGTTGATCTTGAAGCCCTAGGGAGCGCTTTACCGTAATCGCTTAATTACGAGACTCTGTATCTAAGATACAGCTCAAGTACACATGGCGCAAGTCAAACAATCTATTACTTCCAACTAGATGTTCTGTCAACAAGTACTTGTTGACGACAGCCTTTCATAAGGTAAATGGTTCCCCTATTCCATTCCTCAAACATAACTGAGCTAAACTTGCCAAGGAATCACTCGGCAAGTTTACACAAAGAAATATTAAATTACTGGGTGCAATGCCACGAGCCAAGGTAAAGAAATAAGTTCCTAAAACCGCGAAGAGAAAACAAACAAGTGTACAACTTTGAGCTCGTAAATCATAAAAAGTCGTATGAGTTCCTGACGCCACTGCGAATAGAAAACTTTCACAAAATTGAAGGAAATACAGCTTTATACGAAAAGGACCCATATTTTAACAGCATAATATATCATTTGCAAAGTGCGAAATGACATACTATCCAGTAGGGTAGTCGGGATCAGAAAGAAAGATCTCATAATTATTCACCACCGTACGTAGAAGGAATATCAAATGAGAGCTTATGCATTCTGTGCAAGTTATTAAAAATAGCGCGCCGTCATTTGTTATTTCTGTTTAGTATCAACCGTGCTACTTACAGCTAAGTACTTGCTACTAAAATACAGGAATCTACTCTAATTATGAAATGAACGTGATATTTCACAGGTTATGTTTTAAATAACAAGTAGGTATTTAAGACCCCGTCTTATATTATTTATATTCCTAAAATTATAAGGTTTCATTGCTACTGAGTATCATAAATGTCTAAATGTCTAGATACCTAGTAGAATAAAGCTAGGCATTCCAATGCTATTCATTGGAATGCCTAGCTTTAATTATTTTTTAGAAGTTTCACCTATTGTGAAACTTCTAAAAAATAATTTGTACGCAACAGATATGTGGATATCCGCCCAGCTCAGCACAAAAGGCACTTGAAATAACAAAATACTCCAACAAAATAAAGAAAAAATGAATCCGCGCAACGAACAAAGAAGCTTATTGTTTGCAATAAAAAGTTATTCCTAATAAAGGGCGCGGATTTCCAGCTTAACGTTCAGCGCTATTCAATCGAGAATGAAGATTTAAATTGTTTCTATGTGCGACTAGTAGCGGTGGATTGAGATCAAAGAAAATAATAGCAACAGCGGCGCGGCGTCGGGACGCTCCTGTACAAAGCTTACGGTAAATTATGTACGTACAAACAATACGGAGACTGATCTGCATTATATTGTTTCCCGTACACATATACAGACCTACATATATATTTTAACATCTGCCTATACTTTTCCCAACTATGTTAGGTTCGGTTTCCATTCTAACCGGATGCAGCTGAATACCTGTATTTTACATGGAGCGACTGTCTATCTGACCTCCACAACCCAGTTACTGGACAATACGAAACCCCTTGGTAAGACTGGTTATTATAATTAAAAGCCTGTGATGTCCCACTCCAGGGCAAAGGCCTCCTTACTCTCTATCCACTTCTCTCTGTTTAAAGCTACCAATGACCAGTTCTTGTTGAGCCCAGCTCATATTATCAGCTAACAATGTAAATAACTTTTTTGTAAATGTTGGAAAAACTCTTGCCGAACAGATCCCGAAAAACTGCGACCAACCATCTTTCCAAAAATTAAGCAATAGCTGTAACTCGAAATCTTTTGCTATGTTGGATACTGATGAAGATGAAATAACCCGATTAATTTCTGGGTTAAAAGATGACTGTGCAGTTGGATGGGATAATATAAGCAATAAAATCCTTAAACACTTTAAGCACATTTTGGTACCTGCCTTAACGCATATATTCCGAATCTGTCCTTCCGAAGGAATTTTCCCTAGTTGTCTAAAAAATGCAGTTGTAATCCCTATCTTTAAATTTGAAAGTAAAGACGTAGTTAATAATTATAGGCCAATATCCTTACTCCCCTCAATTTCAAAAATACTAGAGAAAATTATAAACAGTAGACTAGTTAAAAACAACCTTTTTTTTTTTTTTGTGTTCGGGGGGAACCTTCGAAAGGCACCCGACCTCCGGGGAGAAGGGTCGGGGAGTGTGGGATTTTTACCTCACTAAAACCACCCCGGTGATCACCATCCGCGCATAGGGGTGGTCCCGGTTCCTCTTAAAAGACCAACTCCGGAACCATCCCTGCGCAACGCCTGTAAGGCACATCCCTGGGGAGACTGTAAAGGGGCCTCCCCTAAGCCTTGCTATGCACGGCAGCACGTGACCACTGTGCCACCGTCTTCCCTGGGGTCACTTGGTAGGCAGACAGAGTCCCCACTCTATGCGCCCGCGACCCCAAAGGTCCACCTACCTTAATTAGTAAGTGGGTTTTGGCGTATTAGGCGCCAAGGCCTCCCCGGCGCCTCCTTCTCCGAGCAGGATCAGCCCTCTCCCGATCCCGCTCGGCGGCCTCCTTCTTGACCATAACGGTCTCACAGAAGGAGGCTACTTCTGTCCAATTCTCTGTCTCTGCCAGCATAGCCCTCACTACTGCCGGCAGAGACAGGTCTCGCCCGATCCTGGCAACCAGGGCCCGCCGCTCGGAGGCCCAAGCAGGGCACTCCTCGAGCGTGTGTTGTGCGGAATCCAAACTGCCTCCACAGTGGTGGCAATTTGCCGTGGCCTCTCGCCCAATTCTGTTCAAGTACTCACCGAAGCAGCCATGTCCGGTGAGTACCTGGGTGAGCCTAAAGGAGATGCGCTCCTCTCTTTTCAGCCAGGCTTCGAAGTGCGGCAGAACGGCTTCGACAACGCGTTTGCGCGAATATTGCGGCTGCTGTAGCCGCTCGCGCCACCGCTCGAGAGCGTGTCGCCGTTCCCGCCGCCTCAGCCTTACGAATGCGCTTCCTGGCACACTATTCCCGCTTTGGCGGATATCGCGGATTTGATCGTAGACCTTCGCGTCCATATCCGCCAGGATATCCAGCGGTGGAAAGCGCGCCAGGAGAGTTGCCGCCTCAAAGGATATCGTTCGGTACCCTCGTGCGATACGAATGGCCATCTTTCGCTGCAGTCTATTGACTTTTGTCCTGCTGCGTCTGACGCCTGACAGTCTACCTGACCAAACAGGCGCCCCGTAAAGGACCATCGATCGCACGACACCCGCATAGAGGCGGCGAACTTCCTCCCGAGGTCCCCCGAGATTGGGCAGCAGTCTATGCAAAGCACCCACTGCCTTTTCGATCCGGGGAACCAGGCGCTCGAAGTGCTCTTCGAAGCCCCACCGACCGTCCAGGGTGAGGCCAAGATACTTTATGTATCGCCCCACCTGGACTTGCGCATCTCCGACCTGGACCAATGAGCTGGGTGGCTCTCTGTTCCTCGGCAGTTTATGGAACCACAACGCCTCAGTTTTCTGAGGCGCTATCTCCAGACCCAGCCCGCGGATTGCCGCCACGACTTTTGCCACCCCGAGCCCAGAAAGCTGGATGGTCTCCTCGAAGGTATCCCTGCCGGCCAACACCAGAGTATCGTCTGCGTAGCACACAATATTAACGCCGACAGGGAGATCGACCCGCAGGACCGTGTCATATGCTAGGTTCCACAAGAGAGGACCAAGAACCGACCCCTGCGGAACCCCACACGTAATCTCCCTCCGC
Organism: Apamea epomidion; assembly: GCA_947507525.1. NCBI lineage: Eukaryota > Metazoa > Arthropoda > Insecta > Lepidoptera > Noctuidae > Apamea > Apamea epomidion. Next base: position 8,736,006 of record OX382234.1, read on the forward strand.
TGAACGCTACCGTCCCGGCCCACATAGTGGATGTGCCGGTTGCGTAGGTATGCCCGAACAATGTTTTGCAGGTAGGAAGGCACTTCATGATGTACCACTGCCTCCCTAATTGCAGCCCAGGGTAAAGAGTTGAAGGCGTTGACGATGTCCAAACTTATCGCCAACGCCACCCCACCCCGGGACACTACCTGATTCGACAGCGCGCGGACGCGAAGAATCGCATCTACGGTAGACCGCCGCTGCCGGAAGCCATACTGGCTATCAGCAAGGTCGGGACCAACTCGCGACAAATGCTCGACGAGCCTTTCAGCAACCACTCTTTCAAAGAGCTTGGAAGACTCGTCAAGTAGGCATATGGGACGGTATGCAGAGGGAGACTCTGCGGCCCTGCCTTCCTTCTTCAATAAAACCAATCCAGCTTCCTTCCAACCGGAGGGGAACACGCCTGCACGGAGACAGCTATTAAATAGCCGTCTCAGGCGGTCACCCAGAGCAGCCAGAGTTAGAACCCACGCCCAGCCAGGGATGCCATCTGGACCTGACGCGGTGTTACGAGCCCCCAAGCGCTTCACGGCTCGGCTGAGCTCCCCTTCAGTCACCCCTAACTCGTCAGACCAGTCTGATAATGACGGGGGCGGCGAGGGACTGTCCCTGGCTGCTGGAAACAGTGTGTTTACTACTCTCTCCAGCAGACCCGGATCCATGGTCTCCGTGATGGGGGGGACCCATGGCCTTAATTTGCTCATGACCATCCTATAAGGTTTCCCCCACGGATCCCTGTCCAGCCCCCCGAGAAGCTCGCTCCAGGACCGAGACCTGGAGCGAGTGTTGTAGCGCCATAGTCGCATCTCGGTAAGCTCTGTATACTCTGGCTATCTCCTCCTCCGTAGCTCTCTGCTGCCTTCTGCGCCGGGTGCGCTGAAACTGGCGCCGGGCTCTAAGACATACAGTCCGCAACTGCGCGATGTCCTCCGACCACCAGTAAACCGCACCAGGACGCTGGGCGCACCTGACCCGGGGCATGGTATCTTCGCAAATTGACGTCATTGTTTCCCGGAACCAGGTCGCCTCCTCTTCTGGATCGAGTGAGATCCCCTGGGATCCATCATCATCTGGCCACGCCGCGACGTTGGCAGCTGCGACAAGCAAATCTCGATTAAGCTGTTTGAGGGCCCAACGACGCGCTGGTGGACTAGGGCCTGGGCGGCTCGGGCCGCTGGAAGGACGAAATGCCACATCAAAAACGATGTGGCGATGGTCAGAAAGAGTGACCATCTCCTCCGCTACTCTCCATTCCGAGACCACGCGGGCTACAGCAGGAGTCGCCCATGAAAGATCTACGATTGACTCCCCCTGCCATCGAACGCATGTGGCAACGGACCCCCGATTCAGTAGTCGAAGGTCAAGCGAAGCCGCCCAGTCTTGGACTACGTGTCCCCTCGGCCTATCCCGGGTATTACCCCATGCTCTGGAGTGAGCATTGAAGTCACCCAGGACAAGCACTGGACGGGGTGAGCATTTGCTTCGAATGCAGTTCGCAACCCTATCCAGGTATCCCTCAAATTGGGTGAGGGAAATGTTGGGAGACACGTAGCAGCCCACTACAGCCAGATGTCCCCATTCGACTGCGACATATCCCTGCCCCCTATCGAGCAGAGAGCAGTGAGGCCCACTGCCTCCACCAGCCCAGTAAACAGCAACAGAGTCCAAGGTGTCCCGGAACCAGCGAGGATGATCCTGGAGACCGTAGGGTTCTGCTACTACTGCCAAGGCAACCGACCATTCCGCAATAGTCTGCAGAAAAAGATTTTGCGCATTGCGGCAGTGGTTCAGGTTGCACTGGAGAACTTTCAGGGCTGGGAAGATGAGGTATCCATATCCTCCAGTGGGCCCACATCCAATGGTGCCGGCGCCAATCTCTGCAATGTGGCGAGCGAGGCTCTCATCTTGCGCGGAGCGCATTTCTAGCCTCCCAACCTGTGGTCAGCTGAACGACCTTGGTCCGCACACAACGGACACCGCACAGTCGGCGACGTGCACTCTCTTGCTTTGTGCGGTCCTCCGCAAGAGTAGCACTGAGTGCTCCGGTCAACCGCACTAGTACACAGGCGACGGACGTGCCCGGGCTCGAGGCAACGGAAGCACATCATACGACGTGCCTCTAACACCTCGACTCTTACCGACGTCCATCCTATCCGCATGCGTTTGTTGGACGCCAGCTTCTTTACCGCCGCCAGTGGACCACGAATCCAGACATGCCCCAGAGAAGTAGGCAGGCGTCGGATTTCACCCACCTTTACGTTCCCGGAAGAACAGCCACCCGCCTCGGCAATAGCTTTCGCCACATCTACTGGCGTGACAGCGTCGTCGAGGTCCATGATCCTCGCCTCAGCCATTTTCATCGGACGCGCAATATGCACGTCATACTCGGAAAGGACCTCCCTCATACGGCTTGCGAGGCTGTCAGCCTTGGTGGAACAGTCTGCACCCAAGATGGAAAGAACTATTCCGCCATCCGCAGCCCTCTTCTGGCCAACAGTATCGATGCCGAGATCGGCCAACCGTATCTGCTGCCTTGCTACCAACAGAACTTCTGCGAGAGTGGCGGATGATCCTTCCCTTACCGTGATGGTAATCGCTGCCGAAGCGGGAACACGAGGCAGTTTGACCGGCTGCTTTTTCCCTTTTGCAGGGGTAGACGAGGCAGATGGAGTGGCTGGAGCACCAGCTGTGGCATTGGACTGGGAGTTAAAAACAACCTAGAAAAAAAACCAACATCTTATCCCCTGCGCAATTTGGTTTTAGAGCCAAACTGTCGACAGCCGATGCAGTGCATAGTCTGACTGGTTATATTTGAGAAGAACTCGGCAAAGGAAACCAGACCCTGGGAGTCTTTCTCGATTTAGCCAAGGTATTCGACACCGTGTCTGTTTCTGTCCTTCTGAACAAATTAGAGATCATAGGAATAAGGGGAACGCCGCTGAAACTTTTTACTGACTATTTAGACCACCGGTACCAATGTGTTAGAATAGATGATATTACAAGCGATGAGCAGAAAAATACTGGTTTTGGTGTTCCACAGTGGAGTATTCTGGGCGGACCCTCATCCTTATTTATATTAACGACTTGAGTAATCTAAATATTAAAGACGGTAAAATAATATCGCGTGCCGACGACACACCGTTAATATTTAGCGCTAAAACCAGTAGCGAACTGTTTGAAATCGCTCAACTAGGTTTTAATACTGTGACTAAATGGCTTCAAAGCAATTTACTAACATTAAATGCCGACAAGACAAAATATATTCACTTCTCCATGCGCAAACCTCAACTTAACAGTACTAACCCGCATCTGTATGCCCATCAATGTGGAAACCGTACAATCACCATGTGTAATTGTCCCTCTATCCACAAAACGAGCAACATAAAATACCTGGGGGTAATAATGGACGACACGGTTTCTTTTAAAAAACATATTGAAAGCCTAGTTAAAAGAGTCCGCAAACTAATATATGTTTTTACAAAATTGCGAACATTAGCAGATTCAAAATTAATCTCAAGTTTATTTGGCCCTATGTCAATCTATAATTCAATATTGTATCACTTCTTGGGGTGGCGCACCAAATTTGCTTCCTCTTGAAAGAGCTCAGAGAGCAATTTTGAAGGTGGCAAATTTCCATCCCTTCTTTTTTCCCACAGATTTGCTATATAAATCCTGCAATGTACTAACTGTTTGCCAGCTTTTCATTATACACTTAGTATTAAAACAGCACACCATGCTTGCCTACAATGCCGACAACACTAACAAGAGACGGAATGATCTACATAGTATGCATGTCTAATGCAGCCTCAAAACATGTCTTTGTAGAAAGATTTTTAACTTTCTTAGGTCCATTCCTGTACAATAGATTAAATAGAAAACTAAGTATCTATAAACTAAATTACTATAGCTGTAAAAAAATTATACTTAATTATTTACTAACCATCGATTATGTACAGACAGAAGACCTACTTATTGTCTGCAAATAAAACTACTAACATGCTTTTTTACTTTTATTTGCCTAAGTTTTTAATTTAGTTTTTACGTTATATTTATTGTTAATTTATTTAATTAAGTATTTATGCACTTTCTAGCCTGAAGCACAGGTTCAACCTAGTTCAGGCAAATTAGCAACTGTGTGCTATTTTAAATTACTAAGGTATTAAATGTAAATGTATTCCCTTTTTATAAATAAACGATTATTATTATTATTATATGGTACGACTGGTTATCAGACAGACCTATACTGTACTAATAGAGATATATATATACATATTCCATTATCTAAACAAAACGAACTAAAATAAAGGGTACATAATTGGAACCCGTAAATCTCTTCTACAATTTCTCATAATATGTTAGTAAATGTAAAAAGAGAAGAAAACTAGGAATGATTAACTTTTGTAATCCTGCATAAGTTGTAAGTTTTTAACTTGGAGAAATAGGTCATCACGACGCTAGCAGGCGCTCTACTGTGCGAGGATTAGGTGTACCTATGTCTGTATAATATAGTTATGACCATCGAAGGCTGAGGATTATATGTATTTCATCGCAGTTTTTTTCAGATCATCGTGATGTCATAATATCCCTCATGCCTCAGGCATTAAGTCCGCCTTTGTACAGTATTTTTTTACTTGAGGATAAAGTTTAAAAAAAAAAACAAATGTCAGGTTGTCACCTACAAATGAATGAGCAGTGGCGGCCCAGTGGTAACGACCGTGACTTACAAGTTGTAAATCGGAGGTTCGAACCCAGACAGGCACTTGATTTTATGTAAGTAATTTCATCACCACTGCTCTCAAAACGGTGAAGGACAAAACATGAAGGAAAGGAAAAGGAAACATCGTGAGGAAACTGGCATGTCCTAGAGACCAAAATTCGAAGACACGTGACATCTACCAACCCGCACTCGGCCCGCGTAGTGTGTAACATTATCGGCTTACTATGACCTAAAAATTGATGCTAAATGTAGAGGCCTTTTAATAAAATAGTGTAGGAGCAATTTCCTAAACATCACATATTTCCAAGTCATGAAGATGAATACCGTTGACATTTTCGTATCGTGTCTATTCTGACCATAAATAACGGATGTTATGTGGTTATAAAACACGGCTCGTAAATTTACTATCCAATTCCTACATCGTATGTATGATCTGCCTTTAGATATATGTGCCAGGAGACGAGATAGGACGGAGACTTACGTTCTGAAATATGTAACAAAAACAATGTAACGCCTGTTACTCGTAGCTTTGACGGTTTATTTATTGATATTTGTTCGTAATACAATCGGGTTATGTTGAGTTACAAAGCATCGTTACAAAAATTCTTCTAAAAACATAAGTAAAATTAATAAACAAAATAAATACAGTCGATATTACGATGGTTTCAAATGCTAATCCTTCAAATCTCTCAATATATATTTTTTACTAACGACACTCGGGGATTTTAGCCACTGATATAGGATTTGTTTATTAAGCCTCATTCTTCAAAAATTTTTTTTTTCCTTGTTTTATTTTCTTTTTAGTTAGGCGACCCTGATTGAATATTAGGCTGTAATTTATTATCTTAAAGTCTTTATTGACATGGGAAAATCTTGTCTTCAAAATGGCTATACCTCAATCAATATTCATCAAAATATGCTGCGGAAGAAGACTTTGATCAATATTGATTACTCGTATTATGAAGTTTGGTACAATTTTCTTACATGATACAGCCTCATTGAAATTGCGAATGTAGGCATAGTCGCTGTAACGTTGTTATCTTACGTTTACGTTTGGCATCTGAAACAAGTCGATCGTTTACCTGAATTACCCGTTATGCTCTGTTTTTATGACATGAAATACCTGTTCCCAGAACGAGATAGGTAGGTAATAAAAGTAACTATGTGTTATCTACAAACATTATGTGATGGAAAACTCACAAAGCTTGCATTGAGGGATTAGGAGAGATTCGGGACGTAACGCTTACGTACCGCCGGCGTACGAGTTTGAAAGGACTTACAGTGACATTACATTAGTCGTATTATCCAGCTGGGAATTGTTCAAAAATCCCTTGATGTCATTTCTAGAGTCATTTCGATTTGTTTCCTTTAATCCTTCTTACACTCGCTGCGATTCCAGTCGATGATTGATTAATGACTAAAGTGATTTATGGACGGTTCCCGCAAAAATAAATCAAGCAACTTTTTCACTACGACATGACCATGTGCGACCGACATGTTCTAATTTTATTCCAACAAAAATATCTACTGGCTAAAGTATCGAAAGCTACTGAAATAAAATTCGAAAATCGCACGATGATAAAATTGTACTGAAATTACGAAAACATAGTCGTTATCCGGATGAATTGAAATCCAATTGAAGTTACAAATTGTTTCCGACATATGCAAAGCGAAGCAAAACTATGACCGGCTCTGAAAACTTACCAATGTCAGTGTTAAATTGTCCGTGTAGCATTTCAGCAGCAGCTCAGAGTTAGTACGACTGCAATTCCCTGCACAGGTTATAAATGCCTGCAAATGACTATGTATGTATAAGGCTGCACCGACCACTTTAATTGGTAGCGGTATACTGAAGTTCACGGCTCGCTGAGTCGAAAACATCGCCTTTAATCAATGCCTAATTAATTAAATTTAACGAAGTTTACACTTGATGCGGTAATGGATATTACTCGTGAATAAATTGATGTATTGATTACTTATAACCTCGCCGCTGATCACGGAAGCCGCTTATACTGAACGTATAAGCGGCTTCCAGTAGTGATTGACAATGTAATGCACCCTCGTTGATGGACATGGGGGAAATGTAAATGCGAATTTAATTGATTAATAAACACTTAAATTGAATCAAAGAGCTTATCTAACCAGATACTAAAGTGCTATAAGGTAACCGACAGCATATTGTTTATGCTAGCGCTGAAATACATGATTTTCAACACCACCTTTTGGTGGCATATAGAACCAGTAAATAGAGAGCGATGGCTCGCAACGCAACCTACACAGTTTGGTTATTAGTAAACATGACCTATTGATATACTTCCGTGACTCGCGTGCCTAAACTCAAACTCAAACATTTATTTCAAATAAACCAATTACAGGCACTTTTAAATTGTTAAGGGGTCGGCCAGTCAGAAAGATGAAGCTAGTTGCTAGGTACCTAGACAACCTACGCCGCGTTTCAATATAGTCAAGAAAGGATTCCCACCAAATAAAGATACGTCCCAAGTTATTCAATTGTTTTCTTTCTCGTGCACGAGCTCCATTCAAATGTATGACTGGAATTTTTCAATATCGGTCTGCCATTGAATGTGCCTTACTGTTGTTCAGCAGAACACATTCGTATGGAAAACATTTGAATTTTATGTGAAATAATTCAGAATTTACAATGTGATTCGGACAAGTGTAGGATTTCGGCATGTTTACAACTTTTAATTGAGCAGATTTATCGTCGTCTCTGAGGTTTTGACAGCTGCCTTCTGTCTCATATTTGTTTTTCTGCTTAATGTGCTTTGAAGTTTTTTTCATACATTTTATCTTCAAGGTCATCAGCTCATTCATCACATACAAGTAAAAAAGGCCTCGTCCGTCTATTACAGACGTCATCACTAGCCTTAATAATATATCCAATAAAGCTTCTATGAAATAAGACCCTCTGACGAGTCCAGCAGATCCCTTCAGAGGAGGATATCCGAGGAGGATTTCCAACAAAAGTACGTAATCAAGTATATACGAGGATAAGGCGGAGTTGAGTGTGCTTGTGAAATAGAACTCCCAGGCCAATAACAACGTTATTAATGTCCTTGAACTTACTTACTGCTTATGAACGTGGCCGTATCTGTAATAATCATATATTCTATAATATTATCTCGTGTTTCACGCATGTTTATATAAGATTTCGGGAATAACGTCAAATTATTTGTTAGGAACTTATTGGCGACAGTATTTTTTTCACAGTTTATTAGATCATTAGATTACAAAAGTCCACTGCTGGGCATAAACCTCTCTAATTGTAAATAGAGCTGAATGGCGTGCACGCCATTCAGCTCGATTCTTTGCAACTCTCATCCAGCTGCTTCCAGCTACTCTGCGAACAGATTCCAAGCATAGCCCGTTCCGTAGCTCACTGAGCGACCTTAAATTTATGGACCAGCCCGTATGGACCGTAAACGTTTCGACTCCGTAAGTCAGGCAGATCTTTAGGCTCTGTGGAATAAGCGACGAGAAGACTTGACCTAACTTTTCAAACGCTGCCCAGCCCAGCTGAATTCTTCTGCAATTTGACCAAATGCGAACAAATCCTGCAAAGAACTAACGACCTTGCCAGTCCAAAAAACTGGATTCAATTTTTCAAATTGATTGCTAGTTTTTTTTTCTAAAACGAATTAGATTTATGGAGTTGTCTGAAACGCTACAGCTTTCAATTTTTAATGGATTTGAATAACTCTACCTAACATAGCACTCATAGTTTTATAGGAATATTTTGAATAAAAGGGTTTTATGTGGTATTAACATAAAACGTGTTGGTAATATAAACATCGGTCAAAAATATGAGTTCTCGTTACTAAAGACATTCTTTTACCTATTCCTAATACCATGTACTTGGACAATAGTCAGAATTTCAGCATAATTTCAGCAACAGAATTTCAGCATACTTTCACTGAGATAGTTGGGCTGACTGACGTCAGCCCAACTATCTCAGTGAAAGCATGCCAGGATTTTTCAGGTTTTATTTGATAGATTTTTAGCGACTGTGAAGTAAACCAGAGGTAAATATACGTCTATCAAAGGACGCGGATGTTTGACAAACAGGAAAAAATTCACACATAGCTATGACTGTACCTTGATATAGCAGAAATAACTTCATATGGAATATTTATTGTCATAAACGTCGTTGCTTAAGAACAAATTTAATTACTACTAAACTAAAATGTACAGACGCCAGCAGGTCAAACTACCCGAAATTGTCAAATTTTCCCAATCAAGCTTGAACCTTAATGTTTTAGACATAAAGTTGAAATTCTATTAAAGAAATTTGACAGATTGTAGTAGCTTAATGTGCTGGCGTCTGTATTTACTTGAACCAATTAGAACTGACCCGATGGAAAGCCCTAGGGCCAGTTCTAATTAGTTAGTGTTTCTTGGTCTTTAACGCGTTCCTTGATATACGATACTGAACACAGAATAGAAGAACATGCACTTTATATAACCTACATAAGTCCGTAGGGTTTATACTTACCACGAGTAAATGTACTGACATACTTCGTGGTTCATACCTACTTACGAGGTTAGACCGTAATTAAGGTTCTGTAAATCCGCAGTTTTCCCGGAAGTGACAAGAACACTAGGTAACTAACATGTTATGTTCATGACCAGTTTATTTACCGCACTCTGTAAACATTGTCAATTTGCATACATACATACATTAGAGAGGCTTTTGAGCGTACCGTATTATATTGGACAGCAATTAGCACTCGGTTATTAACTTCTAACCTTATTTGACTTGAATAAGTCATTAAAAAAAGAAAAATTTTCAGACATTTAAAACAGATTTGAATTCTGTGTTTTCTGGTTCAAGCGAACCTATCCACTAGGGAAACCACAATCTAAATAACAGAATACTACAACAAAGAAATATAAACCAAAGTTGTGGGAGAAACCAAGTGTTTAAAATGAAGTGCTTTCTCCTAAATCTCAAAATTCCCGAGGCACTCGCGCTTAGCTCCAGTTTAATTTCGCTCGTTAAAATATATCGTGTAAGTTTAAATATAAATAGGAATATTTAAGATGTTAGACCTGATATTTGTGATGCTTTTATACTCACTTGTGTATTTTCGTTCCAACATAAATTGTGGAAATGTGTAGTAGGTATGTTGTATTCTGGTCGCTTAGTGCCGACTGTGCCGAGTATTTAGCGCAAAGTAAAGATTATTGTTAATTAGTTTCTGTAATACTGTTTAATATTTCGTTGGTAGAGTTTGTAATTTCATTACGAACAGGTTCCAAAGGTTAAGCCCAAAATAATGCTGCCACCTCACCGGGTATACTATCAAACAAATACCAAACCTACTACTAATTGTCAGGTCTAGGTAAACAAATACCTACGCATTTTCGATTAAAATCGGTATGATTGTAACAACACACCGGGAATACATAATTGGATATTTCTGATAAGAATCTTAAATTAGTTAAAACCAGAGATTATCAAAATCCGTTTTGGTTAAGGATCGTTCTTGAGCAGTTTAAAGTATCAATTGAAGTAACAAACCAAAGTTTATGTAAATATAGACTGATAGATAGATATTATTTGTAATTCGTCGTAATATTTATAATTACTATTAGAGAATGTTACAAATACTTGTGCACCGCTGTGTACTTTTCTTATTAAAATATCTACCTTTGCACAACTATAAAGAATTCTTCGACAAACGAAAATAAATGCTACGAAAAGCTAATCTTTTCCGCATCTAAATCCTATAAAACACGTACAGAAATAACCGTTGTACCTACTATTTGTATTTGAGCTGTCATCATAGATTTTCCACCAAGCAGTGCACCGCTCTAACAATATTGCTTTCGCCCGTATTGAATCAAATCGAAAAAGCTTCGTTAGAGAAGATAATAAAACTTTTCTTTTCACAACTTATTCTCAGTAAATAAAGACTAAACAACAGCCAAGAGAGGTAAATAACGTAAGTAATGCAATTTACTTCGTCAACATAAAAACATTATTTCACGTTAAGCTAAGTAAACTTGTGTAATAAGGAAAATTTTCGCTTAAACAATTTATATATCTCCCACCAAAATATAGTGGGCACAACATTAGTTCAGCTCACGTACTATTAAAATAACATCCTCAAAGGGCTTCTTGCTACTGTACGTGAAATTGCCGCTAATTAAATCTTTAATTAATAGTTTGTACCTTAGAAGATTAACATTAATACGTAACTTCAAGAAATTATACCTGCAGAATACTTAGCTACATTTTGAAATGCGTTTTGCTTAGTTTTTGCAGTTTAAAAACATATAAGTAGGTAAACAAAAACATTTTTCTCGAAAATATAGATGAAAAGCTGGCAAAAAACACAACAAGACTTTTTCTTCGTCGTTCCTCCGTTAGATAACGATACTAATTCCCGTAACAAAAGACTAATTAACCGTCCACAATTAATTGTCTTAAGTATACAACCAAATTAGTTTACAAAGGAAAAACTAAATAACGTTTGCATTTTGCACCATCAATTTCAGGTTAAATAATATATAGAAGTTTCTGAATTAAGTAGAGACTCGCACCTTTTTTGTAAGGAAGACTAATTAAGATAAATGGAACGTAAAGATAAAAGGTGTTTTACCTAGCGTTTAAGCGTTTTATATAAAGTGCGGATGAGATGACACAGCTACATTAAAATGCCGCATTCCACAAGCCATCCAGTAGTCATAACATGCAAATTGGCACTCGTGACACACGACTCTCTAAATTTATGACCTTTATACGATTATTTAGATTAGAAACGGTTGTGAATTTTTTTGTTTTTAGTATAATATCGGACAACGTTAATTAAATTGATGTTCCATGGAAAGTATGTTTAGCTTTGGCAATATCCCGCGGATTTAGGGCTTCCGAACAAAAGCTGCGCTGATTTATTCAGGTTAATGAGACGATAACGCATTTTTCGAAATCTGTATTGGTCACGCAGTTTGTAACCTACGATTATATTACCAGTATATTTTAGCTTATATTTTCAGAGACCAAACAAAATAAGATGTAATAATAATATACATTTATTTCAGACATTTCAATTCCATATAATGTTAGTAACAGAGGTCCTAAAAACTATGTTAGTAATTGTAGCATTCTCGAATATATTCACATAAAAATCCATTTAATTGAATACAATTTAATCTAATTTAATATAATCTAATTTATTTCATTACATTTACATTTAGCCTAATTTAATTTACCCTAAACTACACTACTACAGAAAACACATTTACATATGAACTAAAAAAAAAAACAGTACTATATTTTTTTAACTAGTTCAAATATCATCAGCACCGGGCCCGCAGCTATGCCTACGAGACCAGTGCATCAGAAACGGGCAGTCTGGCCTCTCCACAATAACCTTCAGAATGCTGTTGGAGCCTCCACGTATCCTACGCATTAGGGATGCCGTTCTTTTGCGCATGACAGCCTCGAAACTATCTATGCGAGCCTCGGCAAACATGCCTGACGCACTACAGAACCGCGGAAGCCCCACCAGCACCAGAAAAGCATTGTTGTACTGAACACAGAGGGCGTAGGCTGCAGGTGTAAAACGTCTGGCAGTATGCCTTAAACAGCGTAATTTTCACGTCTTTAGTACACCTTGCAAACCTGCGGGCCAGCATATTACATCGAACTGACAACGCCCTTCGCTCTATCTCTATATTCTCGTCATCAGACAGGCTCTCGGTCAAAATGTGCCCAAGGTATCTGAAAAGAGACACTCTTTTAAGTGCCACTTCATACAAGTAGGAGGAACTGTCGCTGTTTCTGGAACCTACACGAAACACCACAACCTCACTTTTCCTGTTATTATACAGGAGACCATGGGCCACGGCGTATCGCTCACACACTCCAAGTAACTGTCTGAGAGCATCAATCGAGGGGCTCAGCAGCACCATGTTATCAGCATAGCTTATACTATCGACAATCTTACCATCAATAGATAATAAAAAAATATTTTGCTTTGGATAATTAATGTGGTCTTAACTGTAAGGAACTGCTAGAGTCCTTGGCTTTATTCGATAACTTCTTACTTTTATTTTTATCGAGAAAAAAATACATGTAAGTAGAATTTCACTATCCGTTACCATTTTCTTATACCTGGAGCTATCATGATCGCGTCATAAAAAGGCACAAACAGTCATGTCAGTCTGACGTGCGATATTACCTATCGTGATCGTACCTACTCGTACATTGTGGATATTCAAATAATACGAGTATGACATACATAAATACACTCACACTCACAAGTCATTCCTCATGTTATAAATGTGCCATAATATTATGATAACTTGCCGTTATTTTTAACTGAAAGCACTCCGTTTTATTACGTCAAACGGTGAATACATTTAATCTGATGCATCAAAATATACGAACGTCAAACATTTTTAACGAACTTGGCTTACGATAAAGTGGGAAGTGACATTTCAGTTCACAAAGCCGTTCGCGAACTATCGCACTACGGTAGAAGTTTATCGGGTAGGTATGTGCGGACCCGACAAAAGTCGGAACAAAATGGCGCGATAAAGAAATGAAGTGACATATATGTATGTATGTATACTGACCAGCTGGAGTAGTACCCTAGTGGTACTGACTGAGTGAACTATGTTTGTCAAAAGACCGATGAAAATTTGTGCAGATGATTTTGTAAGTGAAGTGAAAAAAATCTGGCGAACGTCAAATAGGGCGCTTCCAGACTATAGTTGTACATAAACCATTTTAAACAAAAACCCGCTTCAAAGCGGTTTTTTTCATCCGTTTAAAATGGCTTAACAAGAAGTGATCTAGACTCTGGACCACTTCGTGTAAAGCCTCAGTTAGCCCTATTAAAAAAAAAAACATTTTAAACCATTATTAAACGGCTAAGTGTGATTTTAAATCGTTTTAAACCAAAAATACGGTTTAAAACCAATTGGTTTCAAAGTTTTAAAATCCGTTTTGATCTATATTGCAGACCCATTAGATAGATTAGGTATCTAAAGAAAATGTGAACTAGAATTCATAGAAAAATTCAAGTCTGCTGTGTAGTACGCTATAGGTAGGTACTACGATGGACTGAGTAAACTCCATTATTTTACCAGTCACAATTCTTTCATCTCAATGTCGGATATAAATTACTTTATTTGTATGAAATATTTCTGATGTAAAACACATGTTTACAGCGTGTGGTTTCCCAAGATTCTTCGAATTCGAATGCTTAAATTATTAGATCATAAAGACAAAAATACTAACCTACAAGACATTGCACGCTGTATTTACGTTAACTTTCCTGGTTTCGATATAAAAATAGCTGAGGTACTGAACCCGTTGTGTCGGTGTACTGTGCGCCGCAAATAGTCACAAGATTGACGACGACGTATAAAATTAGTAAATATATTTAAGCATGCAACTGGAATAAATACTGTGGAAATGCGTTCCTTGTTCATGTGTGGTGTGACTATGATAGGCTGTGAAATGATGTGATAAGACAAATTTCCGGTTTAAAAGACGATGTAGTGACAAAAATTGAAAGAGTATGCTTGGATAGTTTGGTCATGTAGAGAGGATGAATGAAAGGCGGCTAACAAAAGGTAAGAAGGCAGATGTAAGTGGAAACGCTGGGAGGTGATGCCCTAGGAGGTTATACAGGGTGATTTTTTAAAGACCAGCCAAATTTAAGGATGTGGTACAGACCATCAAACTGAACAACTTTCTCCATGGGACCAACATCGTAATCGCGAATAAAAATACAGCCGTCCCATACATTTAGGTCGAGTAGGTATTGAAGTTTTCTATGGGACAGTTGATAAAATTTTCGCGATTACGCTATTTGTCCCATGGAGAAAGTTGTTCAGTTTGATGGTCTGTACGACATCCTTAAATTTGGCTGGTCTTTAAAAAATAACCCTGTATAGTGACCTTATTGGTGATGTTGTTCGGAAAGGTCAGGTGCGTGGTACTCGCGTGTATGACCAGCTGACGTATAAACGAGGCTAAACGAGTATGTAAGGATCTTAGCGGCGTTCTGTAGTTTCTGCCTACCCCCATGGGAAGAAGGCGGAGTATATGAATGTATATTTAATTTCTAAAGAAAGATTTAGCACAGCCATTTAACGTGGTATTGCTGCTAATCTTCTGGGCATGCGCAACAATACCACGTTTAATGATTATGCTCATTCTTTGACAAAAAAAAAAGAGTCTCCGCGATTTTTTTTCATGTCTCTGAATATTTTCTTTAAAATGAAGACGTACAGTCAGGCCCCATGACCTAAGCTTTCGACCTGAAACGGTTAAAAGCTACTCAGAACCAACTCCAATAAAGATACTAAAGACCATTTCACCAAACTTTTATACCTAAAATAAATCTTATTCTAAGAATAAATTTTGAATTTTGACAGGTTTTCTGTACAAGAACTGTCAGACGTTAATTTTGTCACACAGACTTTGGTAAAATCAGCCCTTAGTATAGTATCACGCTAAGTTTCATATGCTTTGAAAATACCTATTTCATCTTCCATAAGTGTGTGTACAAGGGTCTGCGTTGGGATCCACATCCACTTTAGAGTCACTATCGTCCGCTCTAATAACAACGTAACGAGCATTCCACTGCCGAGTGACCTAATTAAAACAAACTCATCTTGTATGATAAAACCCTACTCCACCAACAGTTAAGTACACCTCTTAGGGTTGAAACAATAATTACGTCTACCACATCGCCCGCTCCACGTTATTAAATCTAAGTACATGGACCTAAGCTGTCTTAAAGTGAAAACTGCATAACACCACGCTTCTTTTCTCTGAAAAGACAAGCAGAGGTACCTTTGCCTGTCTTTTCAGAGAAATCTCTGCGTATCTTCTTCTTCTTCCATCCCCTAATCCCAGTTCTATCTGTGGGCGGGTCTTCTTGTACAGCAGTGCTAGGACGATCTATCCTGAGTTGTCATAGCAGTTAGGTTCTGCGCTTTCATCTCCCTCTCGATACTGGACCACCATGTAGCGAGGGGTCTTCCTCTTCCCAGGTGTTTCGTAGGGATATTCGATACTGTTTTACTGAGTAACTGTTCTGTCATCTCTTCTCATTACGTGGCCGTACCATCTAAGCTTGCACGCCACACAATACACAAGGTGCGTATTTTTTACAAAAAAATATAATTAAATACGACATACTTTCCGATAGTTATGTTTGAGTCCCATGTAATGTAGTGCGAACTTACTGCCATCAATCAGTAGAGCACAACTCCAGACCAAGTATTTTTAATGAAAAAACTCAATCACAAGGAAAAATAACTGTTGCCTAGAAAACTAGTCAAACTTTATGAAGATCCCAATATTTCGGAAAGAATGATTGCCCATTGAAAACTCGAACGTGGCCACGTTGTTAGACGTGGCCGATCGGGAGATGGATCGATCGGCCTGCTCGCAAGAGAATTAACACATGTTCCTCAAAAGTACCCACCCTATCTTTGCTGATCCAGATAACAATGTCCTGGCTTTTATCTAGATAAAAGCTAGATGACATTGTTATATTTATGTTCCTATTGTGTTCCTTATGTTCCTCGTTATATAGACTTCTGACACAGCTTCTGAAACAGTTTTTGTTATCTAGTTATAGTTTCGGAGGAAACTCATCATCATAATTCTTCTGCCCTTATCCCAATTTACTTACTTCTCTATAAGTCGTCATCTCGGTAGTCACCTCCTTTTATATATAATTCACTTATATACTTCACTTTCCAACCATTGTTTCTTTAGTTTCGGAGGAAACTATAATTAAACAACAGAAACTGTTTCAACTAATATGATTCGCTATTGAAGAACCAATTTTCAAATCTGTCCACGACAACTTTTGCTAGCACCCGTTTCAATATACCTAATAACAATAATCTTATCAGACTTTACTAAGTCTGCAAAGTTTAAAATCAATACCCGATACATTTTAAAAGTAAATTCCGAAATTCAGTGGCTGATTTTATAAAATAGGTATCTACTATACGTGTGAGCTAGCATAGCCTTGCAAAAACGTGAGCTAAAACTTATTAAATAGGATTAAAAGAATTGGGTACGCTTTTAGTAGATTCCCGGAAAAGATTCATACTTATACTATGTATGTGTCACCTTTTCCCATTGTTGGAATGAATTTTCCGCCAAACCCCTTTTTAGCGCGTCGACTTGTTGACAGTTGATCTGACAGAATTACTTCCCCTTTTCCGCTGGCTATATTTTGTGCCAAAAGGTCCCACTGTGTACACTGTGGGTTATAGTCACTGTAAAAGGGCCTGTAGTTTGAATTTTGTCGACTACGTTCTATAGTACTGAGTACCTAAATAGTTTTAAATAGCGTTCAATAAATCGTACAAATTTATTTTTCATAGAAAAAATGATTGATTGAACTGAAAGATTTTTGTTTGCAAGCATTGAACCCCATCCGCTAGCAATTATGTAAAAGAAGCGGGTCTTTACAAATGTTTAGAAATACAAATTCATTCCGGATTGAATGGGACTTTGATTTGTTATTCATATATTTTAATAGCCTCTCGGCCCTCATCCATGGATTCTCAAACATTGAGAGCGGAAAGAAGAACCTGTCCAGTTCCGTTAATTATCGGAGGAACCCGCAATTTTATATTTTTAATGAAGCAGAATAAAATACAGCGCTCCTTGTTTCCAGCACCCATAATAATTATCGCTCTTCATTTACGTTAATTTACACTCATAAATGTACGTAGGTATAAGAGCCGTATAATTAATGTAAATAATACCTGCGATAGGTAACGTAAGTAGGTACTTAATTTAATTACGTTACGATAATTACGAAGTATTTACTGACTCATGTTTAAAAACTCAAACACAGTGTCTGATATTATTATTGAGTTAAGATTATCTGCAGGCGATAACTACGTTGATATAATTTATTCTTGTAAAATTAACCGTTACCTGCATAGTATAATCAGCCTTTAATGTTCCCACTGCTGGGACACAAGTCTCCTCTCTGTGAGAGGGTGGTAGGCCGTTATTTACCACAGTAGCCCAGCGCGGGTTGGTAGATGTCACAATGTCTTCGATTGTTTGGTTTTAGGACATGCCGGTTTTCTCACGATGTTTTCCTTCACCGTTTTAAGAGCAGTGGTGATGACATTATTTACACAAAGTAAAGCACCTATCTGGGTTCGACCCTACGACCTACACTTCAGTCGGGGATGTTACGACTGGGCCACCACCGTTACCTAAGTAACGATTATTAATTTCAGAAAGCGTTATAATAGATTTATGAGTCGACTAATATCTTTCGACCTGCAAACCAACATATCTTGTTTACGTGGACCGAAACAATATGGATAGCAAGGGCATAAGGCAACCTCAGAAAACCATTAATTCATATTTACTGCCACAGTATTTATGAAACATAAAAAGTTTATGGTGAAGTAGGAAGGCTGAAGCAGTATTCTAACGCGCTCCCAACGTTTTATGGGTCACCTTAAATGGTGGTTTAATTAGACATATAAGATTTACGGATGGTAAATGAGAATCGGGACGTAAAACTTACCACTTACGGTAAGTTTGTTCGGAGGATAATGCTGAAATTCATCAATCAAAATTAAAACTTAGTGATCTTCAAGTCCATTACAAAGTTCTGTTTTCTGTGTGCAATGTGTGGGAAACTGGTTAATGTCTCATCGTTCACAATAAAACTCATGCAACAGATCCCTTTAGTGCGGAACGGGCAGCTAATATAAACTTATGACATAAATGGTGTTTAAGTGGCGCATTAAGGAAAATTTAGCTTTCTTCGCGCGTTGCATGTTTGACAGGTTCGTAAACAGATGTTATTAATGTAAGCATATAATTATGTCGTGTTTCCTTCTTGTGAGTTTCAAAGTAAGTATAAGGGTAATAACAGACTCAACAGGATTTATGTTTCAACAACTTTCAACTGAAGTTTGGAGCGTTAAAGCATTCTAATAACCTTCATAAATTGTGGATATTCATAACTGAAATAAGCTTACAAAAGCCATGTCCCTATCTTAACCAGTGAGTCTACAAATAAAAGTATCCTTATCTGATTTCAATTAGACTTTCCGTCAATAGAATTAGAGAAAATATCAAGCTATGAATTTTCACGAGCAATTAGAGAGATATTCATAAAATATCCGTGCCAAGGAAAATCAACTTGACTGTATAAATCCTTGAATTAGAGCAATTACTTCGTTTTATACAAGATGAATGTTTAGCCGGCTATATTGATTTATCGTTTATTAATGTCCCGACATCCGCGTATCAGGAAGCTCTTAAGAAACAGGAAAATAAATAAATTACGAACAGGAATTGTGTAAAATCGGAACAAGCAGCTGAGACACACACCAGCAAAATTGACAATTCATGACAAAGAAAAGTGTTGAATAAGTGAAGTGATCGTAAATAATGGCATCATTATCGGGAATTTAATTTTCACACCATTTGCTAACAATAGGCCTTCGTTACCGGGCGACAAAGCCCAACAGTTACTTTATTTTAATTTTAAAAGCTTAATTTTTATTCGAAATGAAATAGTAACAAATAGAACATTCAGAACTCATATCTTTCAGCTCCACACATTTTCCTCTGGTAAGATTTGCGGACATGACAATTTTTATATTGAGCCCCATTCAGATATATGCTTACTTAGCTCTGACAAGGAACCAATCCTTCGCGTAATATAAAAAATGGGGGTAATCTATCTAGCCCATATCTACACTCAAAGTAGAATAAAGGACTACTACAGGATATACTCACATTACGAGTTTTATATCCTTTCACGGTGATAATACACATCTCTCCTGAAATAAATTGCCATATTCACGCTCCATAAACGAAGCCAGTTTTAAACAAAGTTATGGGCCTGTCGGATGTTAACCGATTACCACTTCAGTGGTCACCGCGCAAGCCTTTGCTAATGTAATAACACAGCTATTAAGTCAGTACATCACAGAATGTGTGGATTCATCATCTGCCTAGCCATTTCCTATGTTGGGGTCGGCGTCCACTCTAACCGGATGCATGCTGAGTACCAGTATTTTACATGGAGCGACTGCTTATCTGACCTCCACAACCCAGTTACGCTTTAGCTTTTAGAGACACGGAATTTAAAGTCACTAAACATCTTGGTATGTAAAGATGGTCAGCCATCCACGGACCAACCGCGACAAGAATGGCTTAACCTGATCGATCGACCCGTGCGGCTGTTATTACATGACTATGTAGATTGGCATAATTTATTAGATTTACGTGTAGACAGTAGTTATTACGCGCCGTTTATTGACACATCTAACAAAGATTGGGGAATATTTGAGTGCGGAACCTTCAGTTATAGGAGTGACAACTTGACAAGTTTGTGCCGAATTAGGCGAAATGTCAACGTAATATCGGGAAGTGTCAATGCGTCACGGTCAGTGATGGCTTTAGTTGTTTAGGCCTATCTTTGGTGATTTTACAGACTGGTCAGTGGCAGCAACCCGACAGCAACCTTATTAAAATGAAAATAACGATCACTGTTATTTGGACAGTGATGCAAAATCAGAGGTAGAATACTGTGAACGGACTGTAGGGTAAAATCAAGTGAGCGGTGCAGCACTACAACGGAAAAGTCTTATCGACATACATAATAAACATTGAATATTGGAGATGTGTCAGACTTGCGTTACGCCAGTATGCGGAATTGCAATCGTTCTTATTTGTTTTCATATGTTGCATGTTTGCATATTATTTTCTTTTCAACGTCCAATTATAGCAAGTTTCTCGTAGAGAAAGTGCTGCTCATTAGTAGCGACTTGATGTCTTATTGATTTACTAAGAGTCGTTGTGTTTTTTCATGTTTGCTTGTTTTCCTAGAAACTTGAAGAATTTAGGTTTATAATATTTCCAATAACTACATGGATTGAAACTGCCTTCTTAGATATTCGCAGATAAGACGAAGAATCATATACAGTGGCCTCCAAAAGTTAGTTGATATTTTTCCACTTCAGCTGTGATGCCACATCATGTTTTAAAAAAAAAAAACAAGTACTCCTAAGGAATTACTAGATTATTTTTTATAATATTTCAAAGGTTTTTATTGACTAACTAGTCAATAAAAACGTCATAGCAGTTCAAACATTTGGATCACTAGAATTTTAAATTATAATATTGCGTGTCACAGCTGAAGTGGAAAAATGTCAAGTAACTTTTGAAGGCCACTGTCAGTTAATCCAAGACACACATGGCCATTATTTGTAACGCTCCTATTAGCCTTTAATTAATGCCTCCCAGTGAATAAACGGCAACATTAATTTGACCCTATTTTACATAATACACGTCTACGATAGCTGGGATATGACAAAATCGCTTTGTAAATTTCGCCGGATCTCAATCCGAGAGAGGGTGATTGTTCTCATTAAGCTTTTGTTCTGCCGCTTTTTGAAATTTGCCTTTAATGAATACTTTGAATCGAGCTAAGTAGGAATGAAAAAGGCACAATTGTGCATTTTTAACAAAAGCTAACTCTCGCAATTACAGTCATTCAGTCGATCGAGGTAACTTGTACCTCGTAATTACACGAGGGTTGGTTTGAACCTACTTTCAATCACCGAAAATTACAAAATCTATATATCTTGCTAGTCTGTGTTGTACCACTCCAAACCAAAGGCCTCCCTCTCCCTTTTCCACATAATTCTGTCTTTTGCTAGTCCGGCCAGTTCTTTCGGTAGGAGTTAAGCTCGTCCCGTCATCTTCGTCTCGGCCTGCCGCGATGACGTCGTGCGTTTAGTTGGACCCAATCGGTAGGTCTCTTAGCCCATTTGTCATCTGACGTGCGGCAGACATGTCCAGCCCAGTCCCACTTTTAGCGGCTTTCTGGGTAACGTCCGTGATCTTGTTTTTGGCGCTCTGTGCTGTGTTCTTTATACGGTCCGAAATTCGAAAGCCCAGGATACTGCAACCATGACTAGTTGGCAAACCTCGAGCTTACGAAATAAAAAAAATACAAAGTCCTTGGTAAATAAACCCAGTTTTTGCAATACTTACCTACCTATATAAAAATAAGCCTAAATACCTTTTATAAATATACCTTTAATGTAAGCCCACAACATTAACGGACCACTCTTTGTGAATAGCAAATGGCCAAAAACCTCCGAATCATCAATCTACTGAGCAGCAACTGTGGAAAATGGCGCGAGTAAAATACGAGACGTGAAAAATCTCTCCGCTATTGGTCGACTGGATACAAATAGCTTTTATATAGTGGCGCGCTTTATAAAAACCTGCGGAGTACTTACGTGTTGGTCTACAGATTTGGTGGGGTTCCGTGGAAATCAATAACTCCTTTTTTGAATAGATAATATAATTCATATCGCAGGACTTGCGAAAAATTGGTTCGATTAGTCAAGGAGCAATCGCCAAGTTATTTTGTGTAACTTGTCATAACTCTGGACGTATTAATTGGTCGAAGGTACCTGGTTTGGGTAATTGAATAAAAAACAATTAACAGTAGTTCGATTATTTAACCTCCTGCTGAAAAAAAATCATACTTGTAGTTCGATACTGTTAGAAAGTTTTCAGAGTGACATTTCGGAAATTTTAATTTTAAATATCTGGAACGCATTATGTCGATGAAATGTGATAAGGTTTATTATTCTATTACTCAACTCTTTAAAACGTGTTTTATTTATAGTAAAATCAGCTCTTATTGTACGTTTTAAAAAAAATAATTAATAAATTATGAAATACTGAAAAGCTAAACTTATATTTAGTTATATTAATGTGTAATGTATTGGTTGTTACAGGTGGAGGGGGGTGAGCGCGGGGTGCGCGGCGCGGGGGGATGCCCGTGCGCAAGGGGCTGCTCGCGCCCCAGAACACCTTCCTCGATACCATCGCCACTCGCTTCGATGGCACGCGTAAGTACCTAGTACTACCTGAATCTACTGAATGTAAATCACTGGCCGATAACGCACGGCTTAAACAGTTTGGGCTAATTTCATGCTTAGTTCTATATGAAATTTTGCACAATAGCAGTTCTCTATATGACGAAAGTGAACACTAAGGCAAGATTATTTTTAAAAAAATTCTACCTGTTTGTGTGGCAACTTCGTGATATTAGCCGACGGAAAATCACATGGGCACTCGGCTTATCCTCATATAAAAACCTTACAATATTTAGCTACTTTAATTTTTTTTTTCAAAATTTTCAACTCGTTTCTGGCGATAAGTCATACCAAAAGAAAATTGACTTCCGGGATTTAATGGTAGCAACATTATCATACTGGTGCAATAGCACCTATGGTTGTTGTCTCGGTTACGCCCATGCTACGCCACTGCTACTCTACTGCTACGCCATAACTGTGCTATGGCAACGACAATTATTTACAAACATATTCCTAGTGCTATAGAATTAAACTTATGATGTCGTTACCGTCTTTGGGTCGTGGCAGTGAACATCATATTCAAATTTACTATAGCAGAAACTAACTTATTTTTAACATAAACAAAAAAAGTTGTAGAAACATAGAACAACGGTACGTCTTTATTTAGGTACCAACAGATCATGCAACACGTAACCAACATGCGGTTTAAACACAAAATACCGCCGGAAATTGCTCATATACAACACCTTAGCAGGTTTCCATCCCTCAAAGCCTAACACCTTTATAATTCCACAAAACTTTCTTCTTCTCCTTCAAAACTTGGTAATTTTGTTACACCACTTACACTTCTATCTAATTTTCACTGAAAGTTTTTTATGAGAAGAGATTTCCTGTATAAACTTTAGCATTTAAGTACTGTAGAAAAATATCTTTAAGCTGCAGACCGAGTAATTTATTAATTTATGGAAGGTCTTTTCCCACCTATGTTGGGGTCGGCTTCCAGTGTGCAGAGTGCAGCTGAGTACCAGTATTTTACATGAAGCGACTGCCTATCTGACCTCCACAACCCAGTTACTGGGTAATACGAAACCCCTTGGTAACACTGGATCTTAGGTATGGGTTGGTAACACTGGATACTGGGTCAAACTTTCGGGCTTATGTCGACCCGTAACGACTGTCGCAGATCCACGAATGACAGCCGGGACCAACGGCTTAACGTGCTTTGCGAGGCTTGGAGGGGTCTTGATATATAAAGATGGTCACCCATCTACAGACAAACCGCAGCAAGCGTAGCTTAACCTGATTGGTCGACCCTGTTATTACTTAACCACAAACCCCTGATTCCCATTGAATATAAAGTATTATTTGGTGTTTCTGTTAGGTTAATTAAGTTGCAAGCAGAAGTTCGGACTAAATTCCGTAACTGACTAAATTAAAACTTACTGTAATTTAGTAGTAAGTTTACTTTGGCTAACCCCTTAGAGAATGGAGGCGTGGCGTGTATAAACGTATTACGTCCCTAATTCAACTCGGACAGCCGACACTGCTGGCGTAACAATATACATAATTATTATAGAACATGCAGACGCTGCCTGCATCTAAATCTACGTTATCTTACGAAGCCGACGTGAGCGCGAACTACGTAATAATCTAATTAGCATTTTCATACTCGACGCCACACTAATGTGGCATAACGAATTTAAACGCAGCCACGTTTAGTGCAGCTCCGGAAATTAATCGATAAATTAATAAACACTGCAACAGACATAATTAATATTTTATGTAAAAGCTCGGCTGTCTATAATGGAAATACGAATACTTGCTATATTTTCTGTTTTTAGTTTTAAAACTAGGGAAATCTTCAATTGAAGAAGCAGATTTAGCTCAAGCGCTATTATTTTATGGTGATCAGTGTTCGTTTCTTCTTTGTGCGAGAAGAGGATTCGCCGTGGAACAAACATAAGCCGGTATTATTATTCAAATTCAAAGTCAAAGTCAAATAATTTATTTCAAATAGGCACATAAAAGGCACCTTTGAACGTCAAAAATAAAATTAAAATAAAATTGATTCTAGTCGCCCCTTCCAAAAGGTAGTTTTCGTATGGAGTAGAATGGGCAAGAAACTCCACCGTTACTCTTTTAAAATATTTTACAATATTTTGCATATATTAATTATATGTGAAGACGATGCACCTAACAATAAAATTACTATACCACAATAGGGAAAGGCTAATTGCCTTTACCTATTGTGGTATAGTAATTTTAATATACTTATCACATTTTTATCGAATCCTGAATTATTTCACTTTGCAAATATATTTTGTTTCGCGTAGTACACCAAAATAGATGGTCAACATTGAACAATGAACAACTAACCCAAGTTTAGTTGGGTAGCGGGATCGTCCGAAAGGGTTACCGCTGCCCTGGAACTAAAAGGGCTAAGGAAGGAACACGGGTGGGTTTTAGTCAGTAAGAGTCTGACACTCCCTTCCGCTCCACCCAGAGCGGGAGGGGTCATTTGATGATTTCCCATCCTCAAAAAAAAAAAACCCAAGTTTAGTTAGCTCTTGCATGGACCACAGTCCACATGACAGTAAACAGTCTTTACAATGTCGAAATACCTACCCTTCTATGAATTTCCACATGCTAGCTTCTCATCGTACGTGAAAAGGAGTACCTACAAACAAAGTGCCGTATGCCCAGCCTGCTGAAACAATAGTTCAACATACTTGCCGTAACTTTCAGTTGAACACACACAATCAATGTTATAGTCCTAACTTCGAACAACAGTTATATTAGTTGCTCCAAGATGTAGGTACTAATATAACAAGTTACTGCACATGGCTCTAGGCTGACAGACGCACTTTAAGTTCATAATGTTCTAAGTTCTGATTAGAACTGTAGTGTGAACATAAAATATAATTTATACCTACAGAAATATACGAGAACTCGTAAGTTTTGTGCAACATTTTCTTCTTATTTATTCTAAAAAAGTACAGTCGTACAATAACAGACTGAAACACTTTAAGATGGTTTCGCTAGACAATCACCGACGCATTAATGACGCAATGTTGGTTTGAAAAGTAATGAACCATAAAAGTGACTGTCCACAAATAATGCACACCTTTAATTACTATGCTCCCACACTAATTCCTAGCAGTCCCATAACACCACTCTGCCCTCCGCAGTGAAGAACGGTTTTAGGTGTCAATAGTCCCTATGCTAGGTAATGCAAGATTGTAAATAGCTGCAGTGATCAAATCGATGGGCACTTTGAAAATTTGGACTAATATATATTATAAATACCTTCCTAAATAGATGTGAGTGTTTACATATAATAAGTACCTTATATCGTTATTGTCATTATTTACAATTTTAGATACATAAGTAATATAGGTAATACGGGCTGGTGTCCGCAACTCCACGTCAATGCGCGTATTTTGCATACGGCCGTAAGTAATGTAAAACTAGATTTATCTTCTTTTTTTTTACATGCGGAATTTGCCTGTGAGTGTTTGTTGCACTGTTGCATATACACTTTCACATGTTACTTTTAGAATAGAAGCTGTGTAACCAATCGTTGGTGAACCAAGTGATCATCGTGTTGAGTGTTGTTGTGATCGTTGGTGGTATCGTTGGTGAATTAAGTCCGCCTTTGTACCTTTTTGTGCTAAAAGTTTAAATAAATTATTAACCAATAAAATAATAATAAATAAATTACGTTCACTGAGAGTAGTTTACAATAACTTGATTGTCGAAAATAAGAGGTTTTTTTTTATATTTGAGGGTAGTCCTTGATATTGGTCTTCAAAGACTTTAAACTAATGTTGATAAAAGACAACCGCAAGAAAACCATTTTAGATACCCTTAAGTAATTTCCTCTCTTTATAAATTGTTCTGGGAAGCCAATTTTTTACTTTTATTTTTCATCCCGGATTTGAAACTCTGGAAGAGAATCTTATAGACGAATATTGTGAAAACGCAAAGCTATAATCAAATGTAATTATTTTGAGCGCAAGCCAAAACATGTAATAAATAATAATGTAAACCAACAACTAAATTAACAGGCATTTGTGTAAGCCAGTGATTTATACTACTAATACTTTGAGGGACACTTAACGCCCATACTTAGACGTAATCATAATAAAACTTCTATTGTGTCTCGTGCTCTGTCCTTTTTAACCGATTAAACATATCTATCCTCCTCTCCGATCTAATAAAGTACAGACGCCAATAGGTTAAGCTACCCGAAACTGTCAAATTTTCCCAATCAACCTTGAACCTTAATGCTGTAGCGATAAAGTTGAAAATCTATTCAATAAATTTGACAGATTGTTGTAGCTAGAAGTGCTGGCGTCTGTACCTTAAACTCCGAGAATCGACCATCAACGCACTTGAGACATCAGCTCCCAATCAATCGATATCTCCACTAATACATAAATATACCCTGTTTGAGGAGCAACTCTTGCTGTTTCAACAGTCTCGAATTACGTAGCCACTCTATCCAAACGTTTGCTCCACAATGCACTCCTAGACGATAGGTTTATTTAGAGGTACCTACACACATACAGTAAGGTATAATGGTATTGATTTTACCTGTGTATGCAGAGAACACAACACATTATCGGAATGTCTGGCATGAAGTGGCATCGTCTGATGAAAGCGATGGGAAATGACTCCGTCTGAGAATTCAACGCGTACCGCAAATTAGCTACCTGCTATAATTAATGAAGCAAATAAGCTAATACTCGTATACTGAGGTGGTTCTCAATTTTCTGAAGTATCTCGTTGATAGCTGTTAGTGTGGAATAATAGGCTGCTTGTATTCGGAAAATCAGTGTAATGTTTTATCTTTGATATCTAGTCGTGAACAGATGGTGTTAGGAACAGAATACACCAGTGATTGTCTGAAATCTGAATCATATTGACATGACATTATCAAATTAACCTTCGAAGTATCAGTCATTAAATAGTGCACTCTATTTATCATACAAAACTCAATTTTGCAATTTAATTAGCTCGAACATGTATTTTTGGAACGAAATTGAGCAGAGTGAAACAAACGATGCTTCAAAATTTAGACCATTCAAATGAATGAGAAGCTTACGGATGAATGATGATGAAGTATGACGACGTAATTTCTTCAGACTCTTTCAGTTCTTCAGGTCGTTGCTCTATTAAGGTCTCTGCACACAGCGGGCGGGGCGGGGCGGGACGGGACGGGACGGCGACGCGACGCTGAGCAGTTGTAATGTACTAGATATTACGGACGACGCCGCCACACAGAGCCGCCCCGCTCGGCGCGACGGTTACCGTCGCGCCCCGCCGCCGCCGCGCCGAGCGGGAATACAACTCAAAAGCGGCGGGACGGGGCGTGCCGGGACGCGAACGCGTTTTTGATTTATTTCATGCACCCATTTCGGTTTATGTTGTTTTTTCTTAGCTAGCGCAACTATGAGCATTAGAGTTTCCATGTCTGAATCGCTCAACATCTATTTTGATGAAAGAAAGGCGCGGCGGGACGGGACGTGATCGCGCCCGCAGTGTGAACACTGCCGCCGCGCCAGCAGCGCCGCGTCGCCGTAACGCCCGCTGTGTGCATAGACCTTTACAGACGAAAGCGTCCCACGTTATTTGCAACGCAAAGAGACCCAAGTAATAAAATTGACAACACAATTATTCTTCAACCTACACGACTAAAAACACTCAGGTTCGGTGATTAATTAAACCACAAAATCTGTTTAAATATTAAATTCATAGAAATGAATATTATATCTTTGTACATGTATTAGTACAATGTACAATCAAAGAGGTTTTTTCTCTATGTATGAATGAGTGAACATTTTATTTTCATGTTACTTGGAGTGGAAACAGAAGTCCATCGTAAAGGGATGAATGGGTCGCCTTTATTGTAATGGTTACCGAAACATTGAATGGGTACTCTTGTACAATGTTTTTTTTCTTTAACTTAGCTATACATAGGTACATTTTTAATTGGAATTTACGCTCAAGTAAAAATTGAGTTTTACTTGGCAGAATGGGGTATTTATACATTGTATTGTAAAAGGCATTCCTGGGCAAAGTTCTCCCTCCACTCCTTACGTCTTTCGCAAGCCGGCGCCTGCTTCTTCCAGTTCTGACGGAACCTATCCAGCTCGGAATAATTATTTACCGATGATATTCGAAACGTTTTGTTGTAATGACTATGTAGGTAACTACTACTAACAAACCTGACCTAAATATAGCCTCACTACAGTGGTTCTCATTAATTAGGCAATACGCTCCAACATTCGCCTTTCGCATTCAAGCCTTACGTTTGTATTAGCTATTCGGAAATTAATTAGTATGCCGTTCGTATTTGGTTTTCCACTAATAAGAGATGTAAGGAATTATATACATACATACGTACCTAAAAAAACCGGCCAAGTGCGTGTCGGACCACGTACAGTGAAGGGTTCCTTAGTTGGAATGAATTTATCGCAAGAAAAAACTTAACATTGTTGTTGAAAAACATGTTCTCCCATACATTCAAACTGCATATATAAGTTTGCACGCACAACATTGAGAGATTTACCATGTTATTTTAATAAAACGAAGCCCATGACCAAAATGTTTTTATCGTTTTACGATCAAAAACGTACGAAATTGATACATTTGGGTATTCTGAATCCAAAAAAAGTATTTTTAGAAATTTTCCGCGTCACGTTTCTTACCTGACCGCACTTTTAACGAACTGTTTCATTCACAAGATTAGATTCGTAGCAAATTGGCTATGACAGACGGACAGACAGACACACGAGTGATGCTATAAGGGTTCCGTTTTTTCATAAAGACTTACGGAACCCTAATAAAGAAAAATAATGTAAACGTAAATATTTTGGAAATTGTAATCCAAAATATTTACATTATATTGCTTTGGGATAAGCTTCTTTGATTGTCATTTAGTATAACAACATTAACTAAGTAAATACGAAAACAACAACAGTAGAGATAAACGAGCAAATTGAGAGATTAAAAAGACAAGCCCAATTTATTTAGAGAATCCTTCTAGTGCTGCGTACAAGTTTAATCAAGTACCTACTTATGTATAATGTTACTGTGAGATTAAGACTCACTTTGGAATATGATGACTACGCATTCTCTCTATTCTGCTAATTATACTAAAGATTCGTTCATCTTGTTAACTTTAGTAACCACTGAAATAACTTTATTATTAACCTTTTGTCTAAGTTAATTTAATGAGTCTCACTTTAATACGACGCTGTCTGCTTTTCTCATTTCAGTATATAAATAAAAGTGATGAGATAAACTGCACGAATACTCGTATAATGCAATTTAATATCCAACTCTACAATCTTCTAATGTAAGGATAATGAGATTTAGGACCCTTGTTTATAGTTAGAAAACTCACTGATACATAAGCACTGGACCTTTTTTAATAACGCAATTAAGGTTAATTAAAGTTTAAGGGCTGATTTTTCAATTGACAGATAATTTTTATTCGTGGAATAAAATTGACGTCTGGCAGCTTTTGTATGGAAGAACTGTCAAAAATTCAAAATTATTCCTCGGATAAAATTATCTGGCGTTGGAAAAATAAACCCTAAAAATATAAAGTAAGAACCCGTGTTTTAATAAACGATCGAACCCTTAAAGTCTTAAAGCTAAAAGAGAAAAAGCTATGAAAAAAAAGGTAAAAAGAGGCATGAAACACCGCGGATCACCTGCTATTCAACGGCCAACCATAATCTCACTCCCTGTGCGCCTTTATAGGAATTCTGATGAATGCAGGGTATTAAGTTCGCCGAAAGACACGTTCAAAGCGTACCTACAAGAAAAATGTAACAATATTTGTACTGGAGTTGAACAAACTCAATTTATTTCTTACAAGGTCAGGACTTGCAATTTCGGCATAGAGTTGAGCTTAAATCGCACACAGTATATTTCAGGTACGGATTCATTATTACAGCGATTTGTTGATTCGGGATAAACATTCGTGATGTATTGTGTTCATTCAACATCAACAGATTGTCGAACAGTTTACACATACGGATTACGAATGAATAATTGTACCTGCTCGTAGGTATTAATGCGTAATAATAACGGACATAAGCATGTGATGCACATCGGCTTACTGAAGTAGTTTGATTGCACATAATATCGGCTCGAATTGGCGCCAGTTTCAATTATCTGCCTGTTATTTCTGTTCCGCTCCCTGAATCGTCGGCGCATTGACCGAACCGATTCAGTAAAATTAGCCACAGATTCGCAAACGTGCACTATACTGCAGTCATGACCGCGATAAAGTTATTTCTAGTTGTAAATGGTGTACGACTACTTTAACATTATGATGTGACATAAACATTTGTCAATGATATAGGGATTTATTTGCAAGGGTTATTTGAATGTAAATGTTTATCAAAAGCTCATATTTCGAAGACAAATAGCTCAATCGATACATCAAACAACGCTCGCCGGAGGGAAGTAACTGGATACTGTTTGTTCGACTCAGATCCCCGACGTTTCTCGGAAGGAGTGCGAGATTGTATCGCGTCCGTCACGTTGAGGTCACAACTCCCCTGGTGACTTGTGTCATAGGTCCATTCATATCTCGAACACCTGCAGGAAAAAGGTTCACTATATTTAGCTTTTCTTAATAGAAAATCCTTATTCACGATGCCATTTTGTGATACCATTCGGTAGCAAGCCTTCGTCGGTGGCAGTCTTTTTTTCTTGTCTATTTTCATTTTTCAATATAATTTCGTAGATGTAAATGCTCCATTTTTACAGTTTGTACTTCCTGTGCGTGTCCCAAAAAAATAGTTTTATTTTCTTTCTTTCTTTTCATTTTATCAACTCCAATGGCTACAATATCCTACTGTAATCAATGCAAGACGTTTCAAATCTAATCTCTTGTTAAACCTTAATCAATGGCGCACATACGGTGTCTTAACATGAAGTACCTAATGTCGCGTTGATCCCATTAATTCATTAGAAGGGAAAGCCGATTATTAACAATTCCATCTATGTCTATGAAACACTCCTGTAATGAGCGGATATATTCATTGTTGATAATAAATGGATTAAAGCGTTTTGGAGGCTGCTTACGCGACCTTGATAAACAATTTAAAGAAGGTTCTAACTCTTAACATTTTTACGATTGTTAAGTATTTAATAACGTCCTGAATACTCAGTATATTATGTACG
Source organism: Apamea epomidion (assembly GCA_947507525.1). Classification (NCBI taxonomy): domain Eukaryota; kingdom Metazoa; phylum Arthropoda; class Insecta; order Lepidoptera; family Noctuidae; genus Apamea; species Apamea epomidion. The sequence continues at coordinate 8,767,864 of OX382234.1, forward strand.
TATTATTTATTTGCAGAAAATATAGGTATTACCAGTTATAAAAGTTGATGGTTTAATTAACAGTCCATATTTTGCCTGTTTAGGGCTTGCGAATTAAATTTACATGAATATTATACTATTCTACTAATAAGTACTTATTTTAATAAGATATACGGAATAAAACTACCTTATGTTCTAATATAATTTTTAAATTAAGATAAATTGTAAGTTACAATAATAATAGACACAACAAAACCTAAAACCTTAAAATAACATTTTGTCTTTTATTATTACATCGGTGCACAAACTCTGACATACTTATTTCGCAATATCACAGTTGGCAAACAAAATGGTGTTCTGAAAGTCTGAAAAGAGAGGGTCTAAGTGTGTCCTATTTTTAGCCGTCCGCGTGACGTGGAATGAATAGAATCGCGAGTGTGGGAGTCTAGTCTGCACCGGCCGCTAAGAAATTGCCACCAGCAACGAACACTGTTTACAACACCGGAAGATCGGAAGCCCTAACACGAACGCACGACGTAAAAAACGAATTTTGATTCGAAAATACTTAAGTATTATTATTTTGGTATACAACCTATTCCTATATCCTATAGAATGTTTGTATACATTTTTGCGACAAGCACAATTAGGATCACCCGTAGTTAAGAATAAAGTCTTAAAACTTAGTAATGATTCTTGCCTGTTTATATGCGTGTACATAAATTGTTAAATAAATAAATATAATGTGCAAACGATTATTTTCCATTTTAACAATGTACGATTTTATCATTGGGTTTTATGTTAAGCCTGGTCCAGACATAAATAATGTGTAATGTTACTTATTATCGGGTTATGTAACGCGAATTCTGTGGCACTACGAGCATTACATGTATTTCTCGCGCTGATCCATCGGCTGTCGGATTTGGCGCGAACACAAAGGCTCTCGCAATCAAACACTTTTCTCTTTGATTACACGGTACATTTGGTGCATTACACATTACACACGTCTGGACCCGGCTTAACGTTTTCTGCGTGCGCTTGTGCCAGTCCCACAAAAGTAAAGCAAAAAGTTTATAAATGACATCGCCCCAGCGTTTCCTTACCTTACAGATGTAAATGTAAATACCTGCCTTTGTTTTTTTTTATCTAACAATATAATTTGTCGCGTAGGACGACACGCGTGTAATACGTTCTCATTGCCTCAGGGACTAGGGGGAATGTCCAACAAAACCATACATATAACAAGATTTATATCTAGTCGTTATCAGACCATGTTTATGTGCCACGGATGGGAAATATAACTACAACAATGTCTCGCCCCAGCGGGATTCGAAATATCTGGTTTTTGGAAACAGGAAAGTATAACTAGGTAAAGTGAAGTGAATAAATACCCAATTTCTTTGATTTTAATACAAAACCTTAGTTGAGAAAAATATGAGACTGACCAGCTGATAATTACAAAGCGGTAATTACATCGGTCTAAATCCTGTTTTTATTTGGCAATTCTGGCTAGGAGTCCTTTACGTTGGCAAAATACATCTCTCTGAGATTTTCACAAAATTTAACTTTAATCCAAATGGGATTAAACTACGAACGTAAAGTACAATAGGTAAGTAATAAATGGACTAGAAAATTATAAATTAGATGGTTATCATTATCATACCTTAGGTATAATGCTTTGTAGAAATGGCAGGACTAATGTAAAATAATTTCAATAATATGTTATTAGCCTACTAGTTGAGAATAAAACGGGTACATATTTGAACGTCGAAAATTAAAATACTACGTTACCCGCAGTATTTTGAATGTTTAACCAAACATTTTTAATCATTCGATATTTTAATCAGTCTGCATTTCAATCTTAGACATTTTAAGCTTAGGTATAACAATTTTCGATATTTCGATACAATAAATATTTAAATTTTCGATGTTTTGAACATTGACATTTTACCCGTAGATATTTTAATTTTCGACGTTCAAATATGTACCCAACAAAACCGTAGAACGTGTAACCCAACCAATTTATGGAAAAACAAAATACTTTTAAACCTGTTTCATAGTATCGGTGCCGTTACCTAGACTAAGTTTATTACATAATGTTATCTTATATTCCCACATGAGTGGCTCTTTTTTTCTTTTTGAGAATAAAGTAGTGCCCAGTTTGGGGCCAAAAATCAAGTTTCGGCCGCAATTTTGGTTTCGGTAAAAAATGGCCGAATCTAGCGTATGCGTTGGTGAGCTGTCAGTTTTGATAGAATACGAAGACTGACCGATAGACAGGACTGCGTAGACTTAGTAATGAGTTCCCATTTCCAACCTTTTTGACAAAATCCAAAATAAAAAGTATTTACTTACAAATCATTTAGGTTTATAGCACATGCTGCTTTTAGTAACAGCGAGTAGGGATTTACTCGCTTTCTTGAAGATTGATACAAGCTCTAAGGGCAACAGTAGACGTATCTTAGGGACTGTGCATTCGGTCCAATAGCAAAATCACACGTTTCAGCGATTACTTCGACGCTGCATCACGTTTTAGCGACTCATTCCGTTTTAGTAAAATTGCGTTTCCCAACGATGCTGAATTGTTTGTCTAAGACATTAAGCATTTTCGCTAGATATATCGAGCTTCCGAAAAGCGATTAAATCGCTTATTGCTAATGCTAAAATTTTGCGGTGTTCAGAGTTGAATCGCGAAAGCTAACAGTAGCATATCTGCTAAGGCCCTTAGCTTATTTATCAAACGTCCTTTTGAAATTATGACTGATTTTTACACAATATCTGGCAAAAGTATCTATCTAATTTTTTCTTTATATATGTAATAGAAATCTGATGATAGCAAAATCAGTCCTTAATCAAATTATTTGTAAACAAATCTACAAAAACGACGACGAAAATATAATGTCATTCATTAAATTAACTTTTTCTTTACTCTATAAGTTTCGGTTTCGGCCGAAACTAAAAGAGGATCCGAAGGTTCAGTTACGGTTTCGACCGAAAATCGTGTTTCGGTTGGTCACTAGCAATAAAGTATGTAAACCTAAAGAGCATTTAATAAATATTCTATTCGCCCTAATGTATTCAAGTCTGTCTACATATTTGCTATTACTATAATATTATTAAAACAACTCTTTTGATCTCAGCCAATAACTTACATAGTTACCACATTTTCATATTGAAGTAGACAGACGCTCACTCTTCTTCGAACAGTTAATATTTGCCCACACCGTAACAGAATATTAACAAACTTTAGTAATTTCTAACTGTTCATTAAAAATTTTGCCCCATTCAAGGGACTTCGGAGCTTTACATAACAAACACAATGCTTCAATTTCGTTTTTTAAAACATAGGTTACCATAATTATGCAAGTAATTTATGTTTTCGTTGTTTTAATTAAAAGGAACTGCTGTAAGGGAGTTAATTTTGACTTTGATGTGGGTTTTTAGACCGTAGAAACAATTCATCAGTGGTATAAACTTGTTTGTGGAGAGTTGAAGGTTGTAGCCACAGCAACGTCTCCACAAGCTGGCTTTCACCTAAATATTTAATCGAAAACCGTCCGACGATGGTTAGAAATTCGGTAATTATCTTGTAAAATTTTCAATTCTAAATTACGGGCAAAAATTAGCGTTAATATGATTGTTTATGCATTCCCAAATTATTTTACGGCAGTGAGAGATTTATTTTAGATTATAATCTGTATTTAACATAATTTAGTCATGAATTTTGCTACACCTTCGTCTTGATCAATTTACGGCCGAACCCAATTAGATACCTATCTATTACCAGTTTTGGCATACTGGAGGTAGAAAAATCTATCTATCTCTGGTTTTAACGTCCCAAAAATGTATATCAGTAGCGATCTGTATGATTATATGATACTGGCAGTTATGATTATACTGGCTACCATCAGTAGCAATCTGTCTTTAACTGTAAATAGGTTATAGGGTTCGGCCGTTAGGTTTTACCTCCTCTCAATCGTTCAAATCTCGTTAGGAAAAAACCTAATATGTTAAATAGAATGAATGATTGATTTATTTTGTTACGGATTTCCCAAAATACAAATTTTTATGTCCAATTGAGGTAAAATGAACCTGTTATTTAAAGTCCCCTTCAATCACCAGAGGTTCAAACTACACAACGAGTGTGTTTTATTTTTGGTGGAATCCAAAAACAAAACACACTCGATTCTGAAGCTATCGCATCTGTCCCATTCATAACAAGCTACTATCGCAACGCACTATTATGAAAATAAACTGTAAATCATATAATATTCTTTATCGATCTACATTATATTTGACTGGAGGGAATCGACAACTAAATTCTGTATTGCGGGGGCTCTAACCACGAGATTCACACGATACTTTGCCCACGTTAACGCTAGAGTGAGCTTTGTGACTTGAAAATATGAAATATAGATGCCTGTGTATCTATGGGTTGAGAGGGGCGATAAGGAAGCGCCAGCAGGATTGTCACCCAGACCAATTTTGTAGGAATGCACTTCTACCTACACCTTCGAAATTGCTTTTCCGTTGCAACAAATGGAATCCAATATGATTTCCTCTCAATTATCGTTCGAAATAGTTTGAGATTCTCAATAAAATTCTCAAATTGTTTGAGGGATTTTAGAGCTTCATTACAGAGTTTGTTTACGTAGAAACGTTTACCGAATTTTGATTAATATGCAAGTTATTACTTTGAAGGATGAAACTAAACTTTATGCATGATCATATGGGGCAATTCCACTGACAGCAATAAGGCATTTATTGTGCAAAAAAAGTGTTTACGATCTGTGTTTGGTGTAGACCCATTAGAATCCTGCAGACCTATTTTTAAAAAACATAAATTATTAACATTAGCATGCTTATACATGGAAATGGGAGTATTTGTAAAAAAGCATCCTCACCTATACCGTACAGCCGATAGCGTTAATGTGTATAAAGTGGGCAAAATCTCAAGGGATCCAACAAAATTGCCAATGCCAAGATGTAGAATAGTGTACTGCCATAAAACACTAGTCGAAGGGCAATAGACATATTTAATAATATACCAAAGGTTATTAGAGAACTGCGAACTAGCTTATTTCAAAAGCATCTCAGAGCATGGCTTATCGAAAATTGTTTTTATACTATTAAGGAATTTATGAATTCTAGGACAAATGGTAAAGTTGCATGACATAAAATTAAATTTGACATTTTTATTTTAAGCTATTTGACTGTAGCGGTATCTACAACGCCACATGCGAACAACGCGTCATACTGACGTCACGCAAATCCTGCATCTCGCAAGCAGAGTTTACCGCGCAATTAGCATAGATACAGGATATAGGATGAGTGAACTTTACACCCTGTTCCTCATACCTCTAAACTGGTGACCCCGAACATGAACGTCAGCGCAGCCTTCGTGCAAACACTTCAGCGTGACGTCATCATCATCACTCCCGCAAGCTTTAGCGGCGAGTCACCCAGCCAGCCAGCATCCACGGATTCAACGGGTATCCTGACCACCAGCATGCAGCGTCCGCGCATACCTGGTCATCACCCTCAGCCTCATCAGCAACCTCGGCACAGCACACTGCACTTTCGGCCGGTCAACAAGCAGACCACCCTCTTCTGGTCGACGCAGCAGCCAGCCTCAACCCGGCGCTGTACATCCGACGCACTGGAATATAACGCAGCGCCACCCCGACTCCCTGGAGAAAACTCCGCAGACAGTTCCGACTCACCGTGAACTATGCGGCAACCGGTTCCCACTCACTGGAACCTCAGCTGGCCTGGCAAGCATCGCAAGATATAATACTCAGTCCACTATCGACCTCCGGTCTCCGGAGGGGAGTGATGTAGCGGTATCTACAACGGCACATGCGAACAACGCGTCATACTAACGTCACGCAAATCCTGCATCTCGCAAGCAGAGTTTACTGCGCAATTAACATAGATACAATTTCCCAACATCAATCGTTGGGCAACTGCCCGCCAGACACAACACCCGTCTGGTCGGAGGATCCTCCCTTTTCTATAGAGTATGAGTGAACTTTACACCCTGTTCCTCATACCTCTATATGACAATTTGTAACTTAATTTCTTTTGGTTGTCTTTTGAAAGCTATTATTTAGACACTTATTTTGTAATTTAATTATTTTTATTTGACATTTTTAATTTGATATGTAGACAATCCTTGACTTAGTACTTTCTTTTTGACATTGGAATTTAATCATTTAGTTTAAATTAATTAGAATTATTATTATTGTCACAATATTTGCATGCCGAATTTAGTAGGCGGAATATGAAGAACGTGTATGTGTTATAAAATCTGTAAAAATTTCAGGCAAATAAATTAATCTATCATGTATTTCCCGCCTTACTATTCTAGTGGTGCCAGAAAAAAATCCTATAGGTCTTACCAGGTAATCTGGCCAGGCCACGCTGCTTTACCCTTAAGAGAAAACTTGCGTGATGATTAAAAACATTTATTGATTGATTGTGTGTGAATCGCTGCTGCAAACATTCCACATCGGTGTTGAGCTTGTAGCAGGGATTGGTATGAAGTATATTGCAGTGTTAGGTTAAGTGTGTAAGTTAAGTTTACGAATACTTATAGTTGTCAAGAAACATTGTTACTAACATATTTGAATCGTGCCTTGATATTAAACATAAATAAATAAAAATACTTATCGTTATTTTTATTTATTTTGAAGGTTTCACTCGTACCGAACTCTGATAGTTAGCCAACCATGCTAGAGCAACTTGTGGGAATGCAATTGCGTCTATGTTGGGGAAATTGCTTGAATATTAAGGCCAATACAATTCCCTTCCGGTTGGTTCGCAACATCACATATGCTTGTTACGGACCCAGTTAGGGATGTGTAAACCCGAAAAGTGGAATTTGGACCCCAAATATTCCAACCGTGAATACCAACTATTTTCCCTATTCATAGATAGATTAGTTTTGGGAAATTTTCCATAACTACGTAAAGTTCAATTGGGTTAGAGTTTAATTAGATTGACCAAAAGTGTTATAGCTATTTTTAGACTACTCAAATAAATCGCTTCCCTTTTCTTTATTATTCAGGACGACACCGGTGGAATTGTCATTATATCGTCAATTATTACGATAAGGAGGAAAATACTCCTTAACTACGAAATAGCTCCACTTTTCCTTTACAATTTTCCTGCGTTTAAATTCCAACCCCTCGCGACAACTGGGACTTTATAAAAAATGTAGACGGCGGCGTCTCATGGGTGCAAACACTTACGTCAAATGCTATGAACAAAGTTCTGGGATTAAACGCTCATCGTCCACTTGCCGCTTAAATGTGGGGGAAGGGAGGGAGCGCTCACCGGAGAGCAATCAAAACTTTAACCTAACCTGTACTGTACCTAAGCACGCTTTTATGATATTCAATAGGTATACGTCCACATAATTCTTTTATTTTATACCAAAAACGAATAAAAGCTCCGGTTTTTCATAAAGTATCTGTGAATAGATACGGCCGAATAAATCCTTTTATCAAGAATCAAGCTTTTATGGAAGCTACGAACGAAAATCTGAAAAATGCTTAATGTTAGGTCGAATTTCCTTTAACCACGCACAATAGGATCGGTTCGTTGCTTTCCTAAGTTTTCAACCAAAATAAAGCTCTCAATAACTTCGTATCATAGGTGAACAGGAAACTAGCTTGTTAAATTTGATTGAGAAGCTCACGACAAAATGACTATCACGCGTTTGATCTAGTCTCCAAGGTCAAGTACTAGAAGAGGAGAGCAGGCATTTACATATCTGCGCCCCCTCCTTGCCTTTAAGAGGCAACGCACTTTAAGCCGTCACTCTTTTCACCTGTAACGGAGATTACATTTGCAGCCATAGTCACAAAAATTCGGTAACCGTTGAGCAAGGTATTATGACGTCACAGAAACACACGTGGTCGTATCGTGGGCGCCAACCGAGGCCTGCATTATCTGTGTACCTCTGCGTGGGCTACAGGTTGGTGACATTTCAAAGAGCAACCTATCAGAAGAACCAGAAGTAATATTGCGAAATTTTACTACTACAGATGCGAATTATGATAACGCCTGGAACGAATTAGTGAAACGTTATAACAACAAGAGGTTCAATTATAACGCAATCTTGACATTTCTCTTTACACAAAAATATGTACATACTGAGTCTGCGAGTTTGATTAAACACCTGGTAGATACGACATCGACTTGTTTAAAAGCATTGAGAAACTTAGGGGTTGAGTCTGAGAAATGGGACATGATTATCAACGATCTAGTTGTGTCCAAACTGGATCCAGAAACAATGAAGCAGTAGCAACAACTTAGTACGACCTATTGCGACCTACCCACTTGGCAAGATTAGAGTGATTTTCTGGAGTCAAGGTTCAGATCGCTGTAAATGATCGAGAGTAACAAGCTAAAATCTTTGCAAACGAAACCAGCAGTTATACCTAAGGCCTTTCATTCCGGATGAAGGCGGGCACCATACGTCCTGACTTCACGGGTATGCGAACCGTAACGGTAAGCTGTCCCGTGACGGCGGCGAGGAAAATAGTGGAGGGCGGAAGGCTCCTGGTGGGCTGGGTGTCAGCGCAGGTCAAGCTGCTGGAGCCCAGACCTCTAAGGTGCTATCGATGCCTTGTGGGGCACCACGTGGGCGTCCAGTGCACCTTAGAGGACCGCAGCACTCTGTGCTTCCGCAGCGGTAAGCCCGGACATGAGGCCGGCTCGTGCAACGCCGCGCCGCACTGCGACGCATGTGCGGCTGCTGGCAAGCCGGCCGATCACCGGGCGGGGAGCAAGTCCTGCGCTCCACCCGCCGAAGCCAAGAGGAAAGGCAGGCCCTCCGCCGCCGTCGCCACCACCACCGTCGCCGCCACTGCTGCCGCCACCGCCACCACCGCCGCCGCCGCCGCCACCACCACCGCCGCCGCCGCCGCCGCCGCCGCCGCCGCCGTCGCCACCACCACTGCCGAGGGGGCCCGGGAGGGGGCTGAAATGGAGGAGTAATGACTCCTCCTCTACGCCTTCTCCAGGCGAACATCAACCACTGCGCCTGTGCTCAGGACCTGTTGCTCCAGAGCATGGCGCAGTGGTCGATTAACATCGCCGTGGTCGCTGAGCCGTACTTTGTCTCGCCCAGGGATGACTGGGTGGAGGACCTGAACGGCTCAGTGGTCATAATTTCGTTGGCTGCCGCCGGTACCCCGTCCCTCGAAGGTGTCACGAGGGGACAAGGGTGCGTAGCAGCACGGTTCGGAGAGATTGTAGTAGTGGGAGTATACTTCTCTCCGAGCCGAACTCTCGCCGAGTTCCAGAACTCTTTAACAGAGTTGAGTGTCGTCGTCGTCAGAAACCACGCCTTCTCCGTGCTAGTGCTCGGGGACTTCAACGCCAAGAATTTGGCCTGGGGTTCCCGTTGCACGGATGTGCGGGGCAGGATGGTGGAGGACTGGGCTCTGGAAACAGGCCTAGTCGTCCTAAATCGGGGTTCTGTTCCTACGTGTGTGCAGATGCGGGGCGAGTCGGTAGTGGACATCTCGTTCGCCAGCCCCGCTCTGTCACAGCGTGTCATTGACTGGCGCGTCATGGAGGAGGTGGAGACCTACTCCGATCATCGGTATATCCGGTTTGATGTCTCCACCCAGACCTCTAGCGCGCTGGTCCAACAGGCCCCGAGTGGTCCGCGGTGGGCGCTGAAGCAGCTGGACCGGGAGCTTCTCCTGGAAGCCTCAATCGTGCAGGCCTGGGTGTTTTCACCGGACAGGCCTGCTGACATTGACAATGAGGTGGAGTGGTTCCGGGAGGCCATGTCCGAGATTTGTGACGTGGAAATGCCCCGAGTCCGGCCAGGACGCGCCCGACGTCAGGTGTACTAGTGGTCGCAGGAGGTTGGGGCGCTACGCAAGGCGTGCGTCGACGCGCGACACCGGTACACCAGGCACCGCAGGCTCCGCATCCGCCCTCCGGATGCGGACGCCACGGAGGTGGAGCTGTACGAGGGGTACAGAGCGGCGAAGACCGCCCTCCAAGAGGCTGTTCAGCGGGCCAAGGATATGGCCCGCGAGGAGATGCTGGAGACTCTGAACAGAGATCCATGGGGGCGCCCCTTCAGAATGGTGCGGAATAAACTCCGCACATGGGCCCCCCGCTGACGCAGAGTCTCCGCCCACAGCTGGTGGAGGAGGTGGTGAGCGCTCTGTTGCCTTCACGGGGGGAGCATACTCCCCCGCCTATGGCTCCGCCACTTGCGGTGCCCGAAGCGGACCACGCGGACGACGACGACGACACCCCTGAAGTGACCGGGGTAGATCTGAGAGCGGCGGTAGGCAAGCTGAAGGCCAAAAATACCGCCCCGGGACCCGACGGCTTACCGGGTAAAGCCTCAGTCCTGGTCTCGAGGGCTCGAGGGCCTCGACTGGAGGCGCTCTTAAGCGCATGCATGGAGAGAGGCCAGTTTCCACTCCGTTGGAAGACGGGGAAGCTGGTCCTCATTCAGAAGCCAGGGCGCCCTGCGGACTCTCCGTCCGCATACCGGCCCATAGTGCTGCTCGACGAGGTCGCCAAGCTCTTTGAGAGAGTGATTGCGGGCCGCCTCGTCGAGCACCTGGTGAGGACGGGGCCGGATCTTGCGGAGTGCCAGTTTGGCTTCCGCAAGGGGCGCTCGACGGTGGACGCCATCATGCGCGTGAGAGCCCTCACGACGGGGGACGTGGTGTCCCGGGGTGGGGTGGTCGTGGCGGTGTCACTCGACATCGCGAACGCGTTCAACACCCTGCCCTGGAGCTGCATAGGGGAGGCACTCCGGTATCACCGGGTGCCGACTTACCTCCGTCGAATAGTCGGGGCGTATCTGACGGACGGAGCCGTCATCTACCCCGGTCGCGACGGGAATTGGAACCGGCGAGAGATGTCGTGCGGTGTCCCACAGGGATCGGTTCTGGGGCCGCTCCTGTGGGACATCGGTTACGACTGGGTGCTGCGGGCCGACCTCCCTGATGGCGTCAGCGTAGTTTGCTACGCTGACGACACGCTGGTCCTGGCGCAGGGGAGGTCGCATCAGGCGGCGGCCGACGCGATGACACGCGGGGTTGCGATAGTCGTGGAAAGAATCCGGCAGTTGGGTCTCGAGGTGGCATTGCACAAGTCCGAGGCCATGTCCTTCCATGGGCCCGGTACCGGCCACCTTCGGGATCCCAACTGATGGTAGGAGGGGTTCACATCGGCGTTTAGACAACGATGAGATACCTGGGTCTCGTCCTCGACAGCCGGTGGAACTTCGTCGAGCATTTCCGACGTTTGGCCCCCAAACTGGAACGGGCCGGGGCCGCCTTAAAGCGGCTCCTGCCCAACCTGAGGGGGCCAAACGCCTCCTGCCGGAGGCTTTACGCGGGGGTCGTGCGGTCCATGGCCCTATATGGGGCCCCGGTGTGGGCGCGTTCACTGCGGCTGCGAGCCGCACACTACCTGAACGCGCTCCAAAAGGTGGTAGCCGTAAGGCTAATCCGGGGGTACCGCACGATCTCGGGCGAGGCAGCAAGCCTCCTTGCCGGACTGCCACCATGGGATTTGGAGGCGATTGTCCTCGCGCGCCTGTATGACTGGCGCGCGGAGGCACTACGTCGGGGTGAAACTCCACACCCGCGGCAAATCGCGGCGGAGCGGACGGACCTCCGGCACGGTCTCATGGTGGAATGGAAGGCGCGACTATCGCAACCCAGCGCAGGGCACGCCACGATAGCGGCGGTAAGACCCCTCTTTGAGGAGTGGCTAGAGAGGCGTCACGGCGTTCTCACCTACCGCCTGACGCAGGTCCTCTCCGGACACGGATGTTTCGGGAGGTTCCTGCACATAATCAGGCGGGAGGAGACGCCCGGGTGTCATCACTGCGAGGATCGCCCAGAGGACACGGTGGAGGTCTGCCCCGCTTGGGCAGAGCACCGCCGTGTCCTCGTAGAGGCGATCGGCAGCGGCTGCGACCTCTCGCGTCCGGCCCTGGTTCAAACCATGGTCCGGGGCGACAGGGAGTGGGAGGCGGTCACCTCCTTCTGCAAAGCAGTCATGCTAGCGAAGGAGGTGGCGGGATGGGCGAGGGAGAGATCCTCACGCCTCAGCCGCCGAGGGAGACGCTCCGGGCGTCGGGAGCCGCGTGACGACTCCCGGCCACCGTAGGCGCGGGCCTGCGGGCGGAGAGCAATGGGTAGCTCTCCGTCCGATCAGGACCAGGCCCGTGCCGGACGGCGCGTATGTGTTCCACGCGCGCCTCAAAGAGATGTCAGCGTAGTTGACGGGGCCTGACAGGGCCGAAGCCTGCCGGGGTAGCGGGTTCGTCCGAAAGGGTTACCGCTGCCCTGGTACATAAAGGGCTAAGGAAGGAACACGGGTGGGTTTTAGTCAGTAAGAGTCTGACACTCCCTTCTGCTCCACCCAGAGCGGGAGGGGTCATTTGATGATGATTTGCCATCCTTAAAAAAAAAAAAAAATGGCCTTTCATTCGAATGTCAGGCCAATGCCAGGCCTGTTGGTCTAGTGGTTAGTGACCCTGACTGCTATGCCGTAGGTCGTGGGTTCGATTCCCACCCAGGACAAATGTTTGTGTAATGAACACAATCATTTGTTCTGTGTCTGGGTGTAATTTATCTATAATATTTATGTATTTAGAAATATATAAGTATGTTTATCAGTTGTCTAGTACCCATAACACAAGCTCTGCTTAGCTTGGGACTAGATGGCGTTATGTGATAGTTGTGGAATATTTATTTATTTTATTTTTTATTTTAATGTCCACAAGGATGGAAAAGAAAGCGAAATTAAGTGTGCGTTATGTAATAACAAGCACTAAATCTACCATTTCAAAACATTCGCCGATATGTCTACCAAGGAAAGACAGGAGTATGTTCAGAAGAACAATGCTGCAAAAATTACTGAAACTGATTACTATATGGACGATCTCCTCACAGGATGCGAGACAGTGGAAGAAGCTGTGGATATTTATAATGAAATGAACAACCTTATGAACTCAGGAGGATCCCAACTTCAAAAATGGAGCAGTAATTGTGAGGCTTTTTACAGTACATTGGAGAAAATAAGCGGGATGATAATGAGTTATTGCCTTTTAAGGTAAATAGTGTTGTTAAAGTATTAGCGTTGAGCTGGAATAGGGAAGCCGACCCCTTCGAATATACTGTCAATTTACCAGAACCTAAGCAACCCATAATCAAACGACATATTCTTTCCGAAATAACTAAACTTTATGATCCTTTAGGATGGATAGCTCCCATTGTGGTAATAGAAAAGATGATCATGCAGAAGTTGTGGAAGACAGGTCTAGAATGGGATGAGCCTATTGACGGTATTTTGCAGGCAGAGTGGTTACGATATCGAGAAAACTTGACGTGCATCAAAGGCTTAAGAATACCATGATGGTTGCACTACACAGGTGTATCAAGAGTTGAGTTGCACGTCTTCGCAGATGCATCGCAGGCCGCATACGGAGCAGCAGTGTACATGCGAGTCATTAATAAGGAGCGAATGTACGTACATTCGCTACTTTTGCTTTGGAGGATATTAGGATTACGTAATCCTAATATCCTCCAAAACAAAAGTAGCTCCAATCGTGAAGCAAGTTTCAACTGTCAGAAAAGCTGATTCGGAGACATCTCAAGTGTTGGTAGTACCTAAAGATAGTTTATTTGCGTGGACCGATTCCACTATCGTTTTGGCTTGCTTGAGAGGCGGACCAAGTCGGTGGAGCACATTCGTGAGCAACCGAGTGTCAGACGTACTGAACATTATAGATTACGAGCAGTGGGAGCTCGTATGTATCTACACATACGAACCCAGCTGACTGTGCGTCACGGGGCTTACAAGGTCCGGAGTTGTCGAACCATTCACTATGGTGGAATGGACCGGTTTGGTGGTCTAGAGTTGTAACATAATGTACATACTCACAGTTATCTTTATTCATTCCGCCAGGTCAGAAACAAGCATTCTGTTACCGTTAGGCGCTGATCTGATTATTTCTTACGACACGTTTTATCCACAATCAGTACACAGACACAGCTCCAACTTTAACATGAGACTACGACGTTTTAGTGACATCCAAGGGTTGGTAATTTCGCCCACATTGATGGATATCATTTTTCCTATAAACACTATACTTCTAATACAAAATAACTATAGATTTTATTGTATTTTTTTAATAATATATTTTATTATGACAGCTTTGACAGCGACGTTTAATACCATACCATGGCAACCTTTCTTTCAAATCCTTACCTGCCTGTATCTTTTTAGCTGATAATAATTTATTATTTTAAATAATAATACATATGTACTTACATGAAAAAATAAGCAAAAGAATCATAGGGCATCAAAAAATTCGTCCGCATTGCTGTCAACAGGAACAGTGCCCAAAAGGCTGGCAGCATTGCCACGTTGTATGGCGATGCTAATTCTTTGGCCAAGAAACAGGCCAGCCCTCGGGTCACGTGAAGAGTCGACTAACCGCTTGGCGTTATCTCGAAAAACCAAGTGGGCACTCGGACCCCATGGCCCTAGTGTTTCAACCCCAAACGGCTCGAACATATAACTTCCAACCAGGTTAGAATATTTTCGCCATTTGAGGTTTTCTGCACCAGCAGTAGCCGCTCCAGCACAGCCCACCGTGCTAGGAAGATGGGATGGCGCAAGGGTGTCGACACATGTTGCATCCCACACCAAAGGCCTGCCTAACTTCCAGGGCATTATGGTCATTCCGTCTGGTCTCTTCCCATCGTCGCGTGCCAGGCCGTTGGGTTCTAAAACAGCTGGCACCCCGGCGGTGACAAGAGCACGACGGATGATGTCATTAATGCTGGCGTGCCGTGCTATCCGACCTGCGCTTCTACTGCAGGATAGGCCATGGTGTGCGAGGCTGTCGACAGCTTCATCGCACTGACAGCGATGCGGAGCCCCACAAGGAGCGCCCAAACGCAGACAGGTAGCGAGCCGGAAGGTGGTGTCACCCAGCATAGTGCCTATGTCGGGTAAAGGGAGTGCTTGAAGCCAGAGCCCCGACTCCCACTCACCCACAGCCAGCAGGCGGGCACGCTCAGCAGTATTGGTGGACGTATTGATAAGTTTATTCCGTACCAACCTGCAGAGCGGCTCATCCCACTGTCTCTGGGATGATGGGTTTACGGGCCGATCTGTATCCGGGCAAGCCGCTTTCCAGGCGTTCACTGCGTCGGTCAAGCAAGGCACTTCAGAGTCAACCAGACAGGGGGCTAAAATTTTCCCGGTCAACTTTTCGGTGCTGTGGACAGAGGACATGAACGCCGGTAAGCTAATACTGGTAATTTTGCGGACGCCGAGGCCACCAAAACGGATGGGTAGTGTGGCTTGAAGCCACGCTCGGTCGTCCAAGGCCACATTTAAAATGGTTGTTAATGTGCTGCGAATAATATGGTCAATTTTTTCCAACAGATGTGGTTGCTTCCATAAAGGGGAATAACGTAAAAAATATATAAAATTTGGACCAAAACAACAGTATCTAATTAGGGTGAATGCCGAATGTAAATTAATTTTGGAGAGTCTGTCCGAAATGTCGTTGAAATTTTTAATTTTTTCATCAATAAAAGTTGAAAAACTATCTTCTAAAATTGGGAACCTAGGAGGTGTAGTGAACTTTTGTCTAAAGTTTTGATTTGTGGGGCTATTGCATTAAATTTATCTAGAGTCAATTGTCTGTCGGTAATGTCAGAAAGGTAAAGTTCACATTTTGAGGGGTTAAGGTCCAAGCCAATATTTAGCTGATTAGATATGCATACTTATTAAAATTAATTACTAGCCAATTTCATAACTCAAATTCATATTTTTAACATGATGTTATTCTACGAGTTGACTTAATAGATCCACGCAATCCAAGGATCAGTTGGAGCTTCGCCTCTAAAGCGAATACATAATAAAGCCTGATACCCCAGGGCTACCTATCGCGGGAATACCCAGCGTACCTCTCCGCTCCGGTACCTGTCGGACCCTGCCTACGCCTCCGTCCTACGTCCTCCGTGAAGGGCTCCTGAGACTATTGGGCCGCGCCTCATCCGAGGGCCGTCTCACCTGGCGGGCTGACAGCGTCCCCACCGTGCCTCCCTCTCCTGCTGCCGTGTTGCGTCCTGCCCTGCTGTGTGGACCTTCCTACGGGCGTTCTCCGTGACGCACGAGTATAGCACCTGCCCTCACCTGCTTCTTCATCTGTACCTGCGCCGGCTCCTGCTGCCGTGCTACATCCTGTCCTGCTGCGTGGGACTGCCTACGGGTGTCATCCGTGCCGCGCACGCACCAACACCTGCCCTCACCTGCTACCTGTTCCTGCACCTGTCGCCGGCACCTGGCTCGCATCTACCTCCCTCCAACTGGATCTCCACCTCAGCCTCCTCAGCCCACCTACCACGCATCGTCATCCATACACCCCACCTCCACATACTACACACCACTCTTCAGTCCATCTCCATCTTAAATTTGTTATAAATATATCTTTAATTGTTTTTTGACCTCCCTTTCTTTATTTTAACTTTAACTTTATAAGTTCAGTTTTACTTGTCGGTACACGACATTGGTAAAACGTCGTAGTCTCATGTTAAAGTTGGAGCTGCGTCTGTGTACTGATTGTGGATAAAACGTGTCATAAGAAATAATCAGATCAGCGCCTAACGGTAACAGAACGCTTGTTTCTGACCTGGAGGAATAAATGAAGATAACTGTGAGTATCATTATGTTACAGAGTAAACATAAGTATCAGTGCTCCTAACATCGAAAATACACGAGAGTATTCTAAGAGTAGGCGGGTGCATCCAAAACTCTCACACAGCTTACGATACTCAGCACCCTATAATTTTACCGGTTAAGAGCTATCTTAGCAAGCTAATCATTCAGGATGCTCATCATAGGACATTACATGGTGGTCTTCAAGTAATGTCTAATTATTTGAGATCTAAATACTGGGTATTAGGAGCTAAAGACCTAACAAAGAAAACTTACAGAGACTCTGTCAATTATTGTATTAAGTATTCAATCCGACATGACTGCGAAAGGATTCATCGCAGCCTTTCGGTGATTCACATCGAGACGAGGCCATTGTTATGATATTTATAGTGATAATGGCACTAACTTTGTGGGAGCAGACAAGCAGCTGAAGGGCATGTCCAACAGTGCCAAATCTTCGATTCCTGGTGAAGTAGCAGAGTTGTTAGCCCTGGCGCGTACTACTTGGAATTTCATATCTCCTCATGCACCCAATTTTGGTGGTTTATGGGAGGCTGGGGTGCGCAGCATGAAAACTCACATTAAAAAGGTGATTGGTGATCCTCACTTACGAAGAGCTAGCTACAGTATTGGCACAAATCGAGACGTGTTTAAATTCACGGCCCATAACCGTGCTAAGTGATGACCCTAATGACCCTCTTCCACTAACACCGGGCCACTTTCTGATTGGCGAGCCTTTGTTAAATTTAAGTGACGAAAATTATACAAATTGTAATATTTCTAGTTTAGATAGATGGAGGCTAACTCAAAAAATGGTCAACAAATTCTGGAACAGATGGCACAAGGAATCTATAATCTAATATTATAAAGAGGTATTTGTTTGTTTGTTTGTATGTAGGGGGTAATCTCCGGAGTTATTGATCCAATTCTAAAAAGGTTTTCACTGTTAGAAAGCTATATTATGTGTGAGTGCTATAGGCTATAAATTATGTTTACATCATGCATTTTAGCTGAGCTATCACAACTTTTGTCTAGCAAGTCGGAAAAAAAACCTCTTAAAACAGAATTATTTGCATGCGCTGCCTCAACAGTTGTATATAACTAAAACAATATATGGCAATCTGGTCCACCTTAAATAGTTCTATAAAAAAGTCTCCGACACCATATTTCTATCTTTTATGTTTTATCTTTTAATATCACTTTTATGTATTATTTTTTTTTTTTCACGTGGTTACGTTTGGATGAAAATATAATTTTTAATTATAAATGCTTATCAAAATAACGTATTTTATGAGCACAAGGTCATTATAGAGATAAGATTTGCCCTATAAAGTATGTCAATTGGTCATTTGATTTCGGAGATAATAGAAAATTACTAAAACGCAAAATAACGCTAAAACATTCACGAATACACATGCTTTGTGCAGGCGTTTTATCCATTTACCCATAGATGGCGTAATACGAATACGTAATTTTTCTGACTCACGGTGTTCATACTTTACGCGGATTGTTGACATTGTTGGTATTGTCATTGGGTGATGTAAATTGATTTGATGTCGTTCCATTGGTTTTGGTTGTTTATACTATTACTTCGTTTCTTCTCCTCTTCGTAATTCTGGTTTACGATTGTTTCTAACTATCTAAGTTGAGGTAATAATAATAATAAAGCTTAAGAGTTTGTTTGTTTGAACGCGATCTCTGGAACTACCAGTCTGATATTATTATGAAAAAATATTTTTGCATTTGATTGATAGCCCAATTCTTGAGAAAGGCTATTTAACATCACGTTACGACTCTTCGGAGCGGAGCAGAATGAAAAAAAACGTCCGAAAGAAGAAAGTTAACGCTAAGCAAAAACAAAGTAATAGCGCGGGCAGGCGACGAGTTACAACGGGTCAGGTCGGAGGAACCAAACATTCCACGCGGACGAAGTCGCGGACAGAAGCTAGTGTAGTGAATAGACTTAAATAAGCATTCCTAACTTCTTAACAATCTACCTACATACATATATGTACACTACGTTACATGTAACTTAGTTCCAAAGCATTATTAAACTAAAATACACCGTTAAATTTTGATCGTTTTAATCCTTAAAAGGGGTCATTATACTCATCATTATGAACAACTTTTACTACGGGACCAACCCTGAATTCGTGAAAAAAAAATCAGTTGATCCATAACATTATGTCGAATTATGCGAACATAAATCTATGGATCAACTGATTTCTTTTTTCACGATTTCATAAGTAGTATAGGTATTTTTAAATCCCAAAAATAATTAAAATTACAGCCACACTTCCGCTGTACAGTCAAAACAAACCAAAATGGACGAAGTACCGACTACGCTAAACCCTTATAAGTGTGTGACTGTGTGCGTGCGTAGATTTATAATGTGACACAGATTTCTCCCACAATCAGTATAACTAATTTAATAAATAAACAATATTTTATACATAAAAGTAAAAATTCAGTGTATGTATAATGATTATAACATAATATTCTAATTGGGGTGTTTGGTGGTGTGCGTTAATTCCGGGACATGCTGTATATAAAACAATCTGAACCTACATATGTGTAAATAGGCAAGACTCCATTACAATCAAGTAAGTAAATCAAAGGCCACTAACGCAACAGTTGGGATAACAAAGCACTTACAGAGTATAAATACATTAGCAGGCACGTTGTTTTAGTGTTAGCTCAAAGCGAATATTAGAAAGGTAATTCCTAAGTGTAAAACACTACGGATTATATAAACGATTACCAACAAAGCCACGCCACACGCGACGCGCGACTACCTTGATTTTATGTCGCTGCACATTAAAATCATGATGTAAGTTGAAATGATTTATCGTTTCGGAATATCCGTTAGCATTTAGTTGTAATTCACGTAACAGTATGAGAGTTATATTATTATGTACTCGTTAAAAAAAACTGAACATTGAGTATTTCCAAAGCGGCACTTTTGCTAACTACATAGATTTTTAATTAAAGTTTGAAAGTTTCGGTAGTACAACAATATTGAAAGAAAGAAAGAAAAAGAAAGAAGCTTGAAAGTAGAATAAATGCTGTGGAAAAGTGTTTCTTGCGAAGCATGGGTGGCTGAGGATAAGGCAATGGCGCGGCTTAAAAGAAGATGTAGTTACAAAAATTTAAAAGAGTAAGCTTAGATGGTTTGGTCATGTTAAGAGGATGAATGACAAGAGCTAGTATAAGGCAGATGTGAGTGGAAACGCCGGGAGGGGACGCCCTAGGAGGACCTAGGAATATGTAAGGATCTTAGCGGGCGTTCTGTAGTCTCTACCTACCCCCATTGTCCCCCATGGGAAGAACGCGTAAGTTTATGTAACAATACTGCTAATATCATTTTATTTTAATTTATACGCTGAGTCGGGATATGTAAATTCTCGTTACCGTTCTCAATTTAAAATCCGCACCGTCTGTCTGATATTAGAGGGGCAATTCTCGTAATTTTAAGAACTTTCACAGTCAGAGGGGCAATTCTCGTAATTTTAAGAACGTTCACAGTCTGAGATCAGTCTCAATCTGTCAAAAAATACTTTAAATTTTTCTACATTTTGACAAGTTTTTGACATTTGTTTGTCGCCGAGATGAGACTGCGACTACATTTTGAACGTTTTAAATTACGAGAATTGGCCTTCTGATCTCAGTCTCAATCTGTCAAAAAAACCCTCTAATTTCCCTACATTTTGACAAGTTTTTGACATTTGTTTGTCGCCGAGATGAGACTGTGACTAGACTTTGAACGAGAATTGCCCTTCAGGTTTAGTGCTACCACTGTTTTCACTGTGGATGTGTACTCGAAAATTTCTTTTCCTCGCAAGCAATTCTTTAAAGCCTTAGCATAAGGCCGGGCAATATTGTACTAAATTTCATATTGACTGGTCCATAATTTGATTTTTTGGACCCTCAACGAAATATTCGTATAAAAACATTTATCAAAAAAAAAACTTAGCGGAACAAAATTACGTAACGGAAATCCGTCACATTCGTAATTCAATACAGGGTGGCTGAGACATCGACGCGCACGGCGCAACCTGTTACCATGGATTCTTCAATGGATAATTCTGGATTCGTTGTATAATTTTACTTTCATACATTATTGCAGTTTTCTATGAAACAACAGTTTTTTTACAAAGTCAATGTCAAAGTCAAAGTCAAATCATTTCTTTCAAATAGGCACATAAAAGGCACTTTTGAACGTCAAAAATAAAATTAATTCTAGTCGCCAGTTATGTTTCGGCGGTCGGGATTTTAGTTAAAAAAATATTTATTTATTACAATATTAATTTAATTATAAAAATACAGGATATTGAGCTGATGGCTGATGCAAGACTGAATACAATGCAAAGAAAAATAATTCTATTGAATTTCCGGTAAATGCATAGTTGCAATACGACGCATGCTGACGGTGGCTGCATGCTCAGCGTAAACGCGTGTTACGATGAGTTAACTCCTCCCTCCATAAGATAGAAGCAACTCTTGCTTCTGGCGGCGTCCGCGCTGCCCTTGGTGTCCTCCGGGGTGTTCTTAATTTTCCAATGATATAGCTTCCAGGATGCTGCAGCGACCAGTAGAATATATAGGATGATTGTGTTCCAGCTAGGTGTAGCTGCTATGATGTGCCAATTATCTTCTTCTGGTACGGATATGTCGCCTGCCTTATTGATCAGTTCATGGATGCTGTCTAGTGAGATGTCTTCTAATTGTAGTTCGTATTGGATTGATTGTTCTGAGACTTGATACTGCTCAGGTAACGGTATGACTTCGTTGATGACGACCGTGTCAGTGTGAGATCGCAGTGTCTTGTTCATGATGTTCATCTGGCAATCTTCTGTTAATGTAACGAGATGAATTCCAGATAGCTTCTTGTAGTCTGTCTTGGTGTTGCATTGTGTTTTGGTGACTTCGTCTTCTCTAAGGACTAGTAGCTAGTTGTTGTCTCCGATCTTCTGAACTTTCCCTCTTCTTAAGTTCATCTTAGCGTGAGTGCAATTAGCTGGGCGATGCTGGATGAGTGATAGTATGCAGTCATCTGTATCTTCAATTCTTCTGGTGTCGAGGAGCTTGCAGAGCTGGGTGTTGTCGGTCAGTGGCTGACAGTCTTCTTCCAGGTAAGCGTACTCATCGTTACCAAGTGCTAGGTATTTGGATTTAGGGATGATAGTAAGGTTATTTTTATTCGGGATTGAATAAAGGTGGATAAGGTCAAATGTTTTTGGGGTAATTGAGGGGATTTCAAGGATAAAATTAACCGAGTGTTCTGTGCTATAAGCTTTAACTTTAATTGACTTCTCTATCCTGTATATGTTACTAATACTAATACTAGCTACTGGTTTAAACGAAAACATATTTTCTAAGTTTCTTAGCTCTACTATTAGATTCTGAGGGCTTATAATACTAGGATGCATGGTGCCCATCTGAGCAAAAGTCATCGCATCTTCTAATAACATTAACCTATCTAAAATTATCTGTAAACTAAAATCTATCTGTATCTAAGAAGTGTAAATGGTTAGATAAGTCGTTGGAATTATTAGTAATATTTTGTAATAAACTAGCCAAATGTCTCTGATTATTGTTTAATTTTGTTAACTGTTTACTGAACTCATCTATTGTATTATGTGCTAATACTAAGGATTTCCTTTGTGAATCCTGGACATTTTTAACCTTGTTTTTAATGTTTAAGATTTCTTCTTCGAATTTAACTGCATCTTCGTGGTCGAGGTTTCCTGTGATAGACTTAACGACAGTACCTAATCCATCTATAAGACCGCGTCGCTTTCTAACTTGCGGCGTTAAAAACATAATCTTCCTACCTATAATACTAAGGCTATATTCTATTTGATTCCTATACGTTTTATGTAAATCTCCAGATGCTGTATTCTCAGCATTTTTCGTGCTTGCATATAGAGCCATCAATTGGGTTGATGTAAAGTGCAGATTGGTAATGTTGTAAACGCAAGCAAGGCTAAAGTAGTTGTCTTGTTTAAGAAGTTGACCTTGTTTTAGAAGGAGGATCCCATTGTCATTATCTACATGGTTAATGGTTACGGTTGCTGTTGCGTTGAGCACGACGGCCCCTGCGATGAAGGTCCTGCAACAAGATGAGGCCTCCGTAGTAGCTTGAAGTGAACCCTAATGGACTTAGAATTTGGATGGTTACCTATTATTTCGGCCACGTTATTTGGGTGAAGATGTATAATTTTGTATGGTCCTTTGAAGACTGGCTTCGTTTTGTCACTGCGTGCTGACTTTGCTACCTGTTTATAAACAGTTTCACCTACCTTGAATTTCATTTCTTCTGCTTCTTGGTTACGTTTAGCAATCACCTGCTCCTTGTTATTGGACAAGTGTGCAGCGATGCACTCTTGAACTGCCTCTGCATTGGCACGATGCTTAATAACATAGTCCTGGTAAAATTCTTTTGGGTAGTATAACTCCAATGGGTTTCTGGATGCTGTGTGTCCGAATAGTAACTCATGAGGTGTATAATCGGTTGCCGAATGGATAGCGTTATTGTATGCTATAATAGAGTATTTCATGATTAGGTGTATAGGGTCATCTTTGTTGGTCATTCTTTGTATTCTAATCATTTCAGCTAGGGTAGAGTGCAAACGTTCAATAGGGGAGTTAGAATTAGGGTTATAGGGCGTTGTAAAGTGTATGTGGATCTTATGTAGTGCGCATATTTCTTTAATAACATCGTTGTCGAATTTAGTATCTGAATCGGTGGTTATTTTATTCGGTAAGCCTAACACTGAGAAAACGTTTAGTAATGCTTCAGCTATATGTACACTGCTGCATGCTGTTAACTGGACTGCCTGGGCATATTTAGAGAAGTTATCAATAACTGTAAGGAACGTTCCACCTCCGGTTGAATATAGGTCCATAAATATGTGTTCCATCGGTTTGCGAGGTGTATCGGTTATAGCTAAAGGTGGTTTAAGAGGGTTGCGTTCGTATTTAGATTTCAAACAAATATCGCATTGATTAACGAAGCTTTGAATGGTAAGAAGCATATTTGGCCAATGATAATTTCTATGCAACTGCTTGTACGTCTCCTGAATACCACGGTGAACAGTTTTACCTTCGTGATATTTCTTAATCAACTCTTGTTGTTCAGGTTTATTTTCCACTAGAGTTACGCGTGTTGTACATTTCAGTAGCTTAGGGCCTCTGTCATTAAATATTGTTGTGTAGACTCTAGAAAAGGCATGGTATAATTCTTCATTATAAAAGTAACAATGGAATACACGATCAGCGATGGTGTGTTCTTTAAGGAATCTAATTATCTCGGGCTCTGTATTGTTTATTGGGATAAAGACATCTTTTATAACTACTTTTGAGTTAGTGGATCTGTTATCTACTCTATAAGTAGATCCGGGCGTTGACCTAACGTGGAACTGTTTCAACTGCCTATCAATAGCGTCTGAAATGATGGGTATGCCTCTAGCTTCGTTGTCAGGCTGTGTATGTCTTGTAGACACTAATTCAGATTCGGCTGACACTATACTCATACTGTCTTTACCTATGTGAGATTCGGGAATGCTTGGGTTTTGTGATTGTATATTTTCATTGGGTGCTACTGTGTCTATTTCATTTTCGGCTTCCCTACGTACATTTTCGAATATTCTATTAATTATCTCATCATCTTCGTTATCATCTAAATTAACAGCTAGAGAGTCGACACTACCATGGAAGATTTTAACACGTGATAGCGCGTCTGCGTTAGTATTTTGACGACCCTTCTTATATACAACCTTATAGTCGTATTCCGAGAGTTTTAAACGCCATCTGGTTAGTTTAGAATTAGGGTCTTTTAATGACATTAGCCAAGTGAGAGGCCTGTGGTCTGTGTAGATGATAAACCTTCTGCCATAAAGATAGGGTCTGAAGTATTTTATTGCCCATACTATGGTGAGTAGCTCCTTTTCTATTGTAGTGTAACGAGATTCGGTATCTGATAGTGTTCGGGACGCAAATGCTACTGGTTTGTCAGATCCTACTATTCCTTGGGATAATACCGCACCTAATGCTACGTCTGAAGCATCGGTGGTGAGGATGAAGGGCTCATCAAAATTCGGGTATTGTAGTATTGGGGCGTTAGTTAGAATTTGTTTGCATTTATTGAAAGCTTCTAAGAAATCCGGGGAGTGTATGACTCTACTATTTTTCTTAAGGCAAAGGGTCATTGGTTTGGTAAGTCTGGCGAAATCTTTTATGAATTTTCTGTAATATCCGACTAAACCTAGGAAGGCTTTTATTTCCTTCTGAGACTTAGGCAGAGGGAAGTTAAGTACGGCTTTTATCTTGTCTTTGTTTGGTTTTAAACCTTCGTCTGTTAGTTCGTGTCCTAAGAAGTTAACCTGTTTTTGTAGAAACTGTGATTTGTCTAACTGGATCTTTAGGTTATGTGTTTTGAATCGATCGAATACTTGCTTTAATTTTTCTAGGTGTTGCTGCAATGACGTAGATATTATTATTACGTCATCTAAATAGGTGTAAACATTATCTATGCCTCTTAATATATGATCCATCAGTCTTTGAAACGTACTTGGTGCATTTTTGAGACCGAAGGGCATTCTAAGGAACTCATAATGTCCTCGTTCAGTAGTAAATGCGGTTTTTTCAATATCATTAGGGTGCATTTCCACTTGGTGGTAACCGCTAGCAAGGTCTAAGGTTGTGAAGTATTGCGCTCGTCCTAATCTATCTAGTATGTCGTGTATGTTTGGTAAGGGGTATTTATCTTCAATGATACGATCGTTGAGTCGTCTGTAGTCAATTACAAGTCTCCATTTGACGTTGCCTGAGGAATCGGGCTTTTTGGGTACGATATGCACGGGACATGACCAAGGAGATATGCTCTCTCGCACGATACCTTGCTGAAGGAGCTTATCTACTTGTTTACGAATTTCTTCGCGTTATTGAGGAGCTTGTCTGTAACTACGTACGAAAACTGGTGTATTATCGCTTAATCTGAGCTCGTGTTTAACAGCGTGTGTAAACGTGAGTGGTATATCTTCTGCATAGAACAAGTCCCTATACTGATAGCATAACCGGGTTATTTCGCGTCTTTCTTCTTCGTTCATATGATCTGTACGGATTTTCTGAAGGTTTTTATTTAATATTTTGTCAAATTTAGTTTGAACCTGTATTGTATTAATATCATGATTATCATTTGTGTTGACCTTGGTTAATTTCTCTAATTCAATTGATGGGTTAAACGGGATACACTTCTTTTGATCACTGTGATTAATTACTGACGTCTTAAAAGAACCGTTTATGACGTTAACCATAGCTGCTGGGGACATTAAACCATCGGACCAGGTTAAATCGTCGTGAAGGTATTGTCCATCTAAGTAATTTGTTTTTACTTTGACTATCTTTTCGCATCTGGGTTCGATACTTATCTTTTGAGGTGGAGAACTAAAGTGTATTGGTATTTCCGCTGTAGATGTACGTAAAACATTATTATTTAAATCAATGTTACTCTTTAGTTTTTGCAGGAGGTCAATTCCGATAAGACCTTTATATTTAGGGTCGAAGTCGAATATTAGAAACTTATGTGCTATCTCACTATTAAACGCGGGAGGTAAGGGAAGGTAAACTACCTTGTCGTGAACTGATGAACTGTGTGCCGTATTAATTTGAAAAGGTTCTGTTTCTACGCAGTACTCAAATATAGTGCCTGCAACTACGTCGGTTGCTATAGTTGAATGACTGGCCCCTGTATCTAATAGGAATTTACCGTCAAACTCTGGTAGTATTATGTACGGTAAATATTTCTTGGTTTGGAAATTTATTGAAACTAGGTCTGGCTGTCTCGATTAGTGTCCAAGGTAAAATCCTGGTCACCACCTACCTCTTGTTCGTGCATGGTTGCATTCGGCTCGACCGATATGCCGTTACCGTCTGTGACCTCGAGCCCCATGTCACTGGGTCCTGGTTGATCTTGAGTGGCCATCTGAATCGGAATGTAGAACAATTGCTGAGCGAACTGTGGTTTTTCTGGCTTACCTGCCGTACGCATTGTGACGTCCGATGATACTGGTGTGGGAACCGGTGGTTTTGGGATGTTAGGTTGATTCCTAAAGTTATTTGAACCATTAGGTCTAGAGTTACCTGATGCTGGTCTGGACTTCCAGGGCAATGCGGACTGTACCCATTGTTGACGCTGGTCGGGGGTCATATTATTTTGTTGAGGTACAAAGTTTTGCGAGGGGATAATAAAGCCAGGTACAAATGGGTTTACTGTATTACGGATGGGGTTATTATTGCCTGGTTGTTTAGATAACTCCTTTGGCTTTGCTTGTGACGTTGAAGGATTATTATTATTATTGTAATTAGCTCTATTATATGATAGCCTAGCTTCTTCTTGTCTAGCCGCTATGATAGCTGCTTCGAAGGTGTCTGGTTTAGCGATTCGAACGCCCAACGAGACGTGGAAGTCTAACTGGTTTATATACTGTTCAATCACCATCTTTTCGTAATACGATTTATTACCATGCTCTCCTACAGAATACAGAGTATCCAACAGCTCACGGAGGCGTTTGCCGAAGCTTTCGGCGTCTTCTGTCTTAGACTTACGCACTCGCGTTAGCTCCTGCATTACTTGTATTTCGTTTCGTGGTTCGCCTAGGCGCCTAGTTAACGCGTTCTTAATTGATGACCATGAGTCTAAGTGGCCTTCGTACGCTATTGCGTCTATGGCTGGACCACTAAGCCTACTTTTAATTAAGCAGACGAATGCTGGGTGCGAGCGATCTGCCTCAGAAGTTAACTGTAATAAGTTTTCTACTTCCCTGATATAATAATTGAGTAATTTAGGATTGCCATCATACCTTGGCATTAAATCTGCGATTAGTTTGTACGGTCTATAGTTGGCATCGTAATCCCTAACCGACATTGTTTTTCTGTAGCTTGCCTGCCTAGTGGCGCTTGACGTAAAACAATAGAGGTGTCAAATTAAACACTTGGAATTTACTCGTGGGATACTTAACGCTACTTATTATAATTTTCGGTTGCCTACTGCGATTTTAGCTTATAGACACACAAAGGTTAACATAAAATACACAAATTAAAATAAGGCAGGAAATCGAGCAAGGACACTTGGTAAATAAGAGCACTTACCAAAGCAGCCACTGCATCTCCTGTCGAGTCGAGTCTCAGCCAGCGCAGCTTCCTCCAATTCTCCGGAGATGTATCCCGATGACCGTAGAGGTGTCCGACCGCGCGATAGGTTCTTTGTAGATCACGAAAGAACGATTTGAGAACCGTCGCTCTTAAGATGAAGAGTTTGATTCGATCTTAGAACGTCGCGATCCTACCGACTGCGCCAGTTATGTTTCGGCGGTCGGGATTTTAGTTAAAAAAATATTTATTTATTACAATATTAATTTAATTATAAAAATACAGGATATTGAGCTGATGGCTGATGCAAGACTGAATACAATGCAAAGAAAAATAATTCTATTGAATTTCCGGTAAATGCATAGTTGCAATACGACGCATGCTGACGGTGGCTGCATGCTCAGCGTAAACGCGTGTTACGATGAGTTAACTCGCCCCTTCCAAAAGGTAGTTTTCGTATAGAGAAGAATGGGCAAGAAAATCCACCACAAGCTAGAAGCTTTTAGCTACAAGCTTTTATTTAACTTGCGATGTATGTACCTATGTATGTTTGTTCGGGTGGACTCTTGCAACTCAATTTTGAAGCAGATATCTTCAACCGATTGAGCTGAAATTTTGCATGCATGTGTATATTAAATGACAATGCAAAATTATTATGACATGAAGCGGATCTGATGATGGAACCAGAAGGTGGCCATAGGAACTCGGTAGTTAAACGACTCAACCCCATCAAGTTGGACTCGTTTGATCCGTCTTGACGAGAACTTTGGTGCTAGATGGTAACCAGGGTCTGATGATGGAGCTGGAAGATGGCCATAGGAACTCGGTAATTAAACGACACAACCCCATAGAGTTTGGGCTCGTATGATTTGTCTTGGCGAGTACTTTGGAGTTTGATGGTAACCAGAGTCTGATGATGGAGCTGGAAGATAGCCATAGGAACTCGGTAATTAAACGACACAACCCCATCGAATTTGGGCTCGTATTATTCGTCTTGACGAGTACTTTAGTGCTAGATGGTAACCAGGGTCTGATGATGGAGCTGGAAGATGGCCATATGAACTCGCTAATTAAACGATATAACCCCATCGAGTTTGGGCTCGTTTGATTCGTCTTGACGAGTACTTTGGTGCTAGATGGTAACCAAGGACTAAAGATGAACAGGTAGCTTAATGCAGTAAACGCATATAACAGAAAAACAGTGCAACGCGCTACGAACTACGCCGTAGTCAATATCGCATCAAAAATACTAAAAAGTTAAAAATATATTTAAAAGAAAAAAAACTTTTAAAAAACAAGCTTTTATTACTTATTAATAAAAAGGACTAAAAAGTTATAAATAATTTAAACCTAATAAGAAATCAATAAAAGCGTGTTCTTAATGTTCTTTAATATTCCATCAAAATGTAACATGCGTTTATTTATTTCTTATCAGGTTTAAATTATTTTTAACTTTTTAGTCCTTTTTATTATTAAGTAATAAAAGCTTGTTTTAAAAAAAAAAATCTTTTTTTTTTTGTAACCGACGTAAAATTTCTACGCTAGAATCACGTGCTGAATTCATGGTTACAGTTTGCCCATCGATGTCCCTGCCATCCTGTATAGCGCCCGTGACATAAGGCACTGCTTTATCCCCTTTATAAAAATAATCTACTACTACGGAAATAGCACAGCCAATACTGTAGGACACTGCTGACGTCACAAAACCGAGTATCGTCGGATTAGCAATGTCCATTAATCGATAGTAGCCAAAACTACAGCTGTCTGCTACTACATAGGTATGTGCAATCAACAATACAGGCAAACATATTCGTCTATCCACTACACACTATACCGTACTTACATTTTTATTGGCTGTTTGATAACTTATAGGTAGTAGTAGATTAGATACAAGACATCTGTCCGGTGCCCCTTATAATACTAATCTCTTTGTCAATCACAATAGTCGATTAGCTATTCAGTATTTTAATTAATATTTATTGAACTAAATATTTGGTTAAAATCAAAACAGAAGTAAAATTAAAAGAAAATGAACTCTTAGCTCGCTACGCTTATATGAAATGTTCACATTCAATGTATCGAATAGGTAATTTTATGTCAATTTAGTGTGACTATACCTATACGGTTATAGTATTTATGTACTTCATTTCATTAAATACATACAAATTATATTTTTAAATATTAGAATATAAAAACATTAAAAAATATAAAAAATTGTAGCACACCTTTATCGGGAACAGGGTCCAAGCTAGGGTCAGGGTATTTTTTTAATTATTAAGCAAGGCACACTAGGCAATTATGGCAGTTAACTCTATTCTCATCTCCACCATTTCTCTCAACAGACAGCAACTTCGTGCTGGGCAACGCGCAAGTGCCGTGCTACCCCATCGTGTATTGTTCGGACGGGTTCTGCGAGCTGACAGGCTGGGCGCGCGCGCACATCATGCAGAAGGGCTGTGCGTGCAAGTTCCTGCACGGGCCCGACACTCGAGACGAGCATCGGCACGAGATCGACACCGCGCTGGAGGCCAAGCACGAGCTCAAACTAGAACTTATATTTTATAAGAAAAATGGTGAGTTATTTTCAAAACCTAAAGGGTCCCCGAAACAATCAATTGCAATTGTCAATTTTTACGTGTTGTGTATTTCACATTGCTGCTCAAATTGTTCGTCTACGAAATGCAATTGAAGCGATTGACAATGGTACTACAATTATAATTGATTGCAATTAAATCATTTGCGATTGATCGGTTCTATTTAGCATGTGCTTTGGCTGGGCATTATTATTGTCACTGTCACGACTGTCAAACTTCAAGTGCAAGATAGAAACATATCTAAACCAAAGCCCGTAGTTAAGTAACGTTTATTAATCTCGATCTAAGACTTATAATAGGCTGCCATCCTCAGGCTCGCTCTAGTTAGTTTACAAACCACGGCATCGCATAAATTGACAGTTAGCTTCTGGGAGCGACTTCAACGTGTCAATAGCAGACGTTTCCTAATCCCGAATTGTTGTTTCACGAACTAGAAGAACAATTAGCGTATGTCTTATTTAATTAATCTTTTCTCAGTTTACTAGAAGTTGCACATAATAATTTGATATAAATTCATTTTAATATCCACAAAATATTACAACGAATACGAATAAAAGCTGAACGAACACTTTCTGGAAAGCAGCAAAATAAAAATAAAATATAAAATGAACACTATAATAACCATTAAGCGAATTGCCTTTTAAAAGCGCCCAACTCAATATCGGCGAGAAGCTTTTCCGCTGAATTGCATTCGTGGAAAAGCAACGAAAACGTTTATGAGCTTTGTACTTCGAGCCGTGCGCGACGCGCTATCGAAGTTTCCAACGTGCCAGTTTTTTTTGTAATCAGAATACACCTCCGTCCGCAACCAAGGTTACTTCTTTTCAAATGTGTTCCTTTATTTGATTTGGCCGATCGATGGATCGGCTCATAAAATAAAATTGCGATATTTTTCCTCTGATGTCGCAGCTTCTATAAGCCACAGGTGCATAAATGATTCGCTTATCTATTAATATTAATTACGCAGTGGCATGCACAGTTAACGTCACACGCTCTAGTGACAAAAGAGTCAAAGACACAGTAAAAGGTTATTATAATATTTACGTAATAGATTAAAAAGTAGAGTCATAAAACCCCGAGATATTAAAAGAAAGACTTTTAATTCAACCCTCGATCCTTTGCATTAATAGCTTTACAAAACGTCGTCAATGCCGCAATCGTAAACAAAAACCAATAAGAGGTTTACGATTCCATTCGACAAAATTTTACAAGCAGCTGTTCTTCGTCAGCAGCATTAACTCCCTTTAGAACGACGCTCTTCCGAGCACCGACACCATATTGAGGGTCTACTTCAAAATTACGTCTGATGAGCGCTTTACGAAACATTAATGTCTCGACTACCGGTTCACAAAAATTTGAAGCTTCATTCATACATAATCAATGTTTCATAAGGCACTCGTTCCTTCCTTTGAATTTGAACCGAAAATAAACATTCATTAAAAATTACAGGATCTCCTTTTTGGTGCCTGCTCGACATCGTCCCAATTAAGAATGAGAAACGAGAAGTGGTTTTATTTCTCGCCTCCTTCAAGGATATCACCAACACCAAGATGGCCGCCATGAACACTAATGAGAACTTCGACAGCGGTGAGTGCCTTTGTAATGATGACACTCAAAACTTCCTAATAAAGTGCAACCCTAAAAAAATTATAATAAGTACTTTCCAAATAGTGCCCTTGTTCCGAAGCCTTCTGAATATTTAATGAGATGTTTTTCGAGGATGCTGACAGTTGTGCATTTGTATTAACTCATCACTCAGCACGTTGTTCTAGTGCTCTAGGTACATCTATAAGATTGATAGCATTAGATTGAGCGCCCGTAGCTCCCCGTTGCCATAGCGAGTTGCGAGCATCAGCGCACGGTAAAGTTCCTTTACGAGTATTGTATCGTACCCTCTGTGTAGACTTTATAAACTACTCTGTAGCTAGACAGGCAATAAGTCTGAGTAGATAGAAATAGATTTAGCGAATAAACACTTCGTAGCGAATAACTCAATTGTTTTTCTTTGTATCTACATTGCATCACTTGACTCAACACGTTATAAGTAAATGAGGATGAACTTAGCGCCGATCTGTTAGCAAAGGACCTCGTTCAATAACTGTATGTAGGTGTAAGCTAAACAGCAACACTTTATCTAGTTTTAATGATATTTTAATACTTTTGCTTGTTTTTTTATAAATAGGTAATCTTTATTAATAGCTGATGCTTCAAGTTAATAAAAAAACATTGACATTGTAATTATTACTTAACACGTTACCAAAATGTTTATTAAAACCGGATATACAGGCTGATTTTTTAAAGACCAGCCAAATTTAAGGATGTGGTACAGACCATCAAACTGAACAACTTTCTCCATGGGACAAATAGCGTAATCGCGAAAATTTTATCAACTGTCCCATAGAAAACTTCAATACCTACTCGACCTAAATGTATGGGACGGCTGAATTTTTATTCGCGATTACGATGTTGGTCCCATGGAGAAAGTTGTTCAAGTTGATAGTCTGTACCACATCCTTAAATTTGGCTGGTCTTTAAAAAATCAGCCTTTATACTGGTTTAGTGGTTATATTTGAATTCTGGAAAGATTTGAGATTAGTTTGTTACGCCCGTTATAGCGATACCAGCAATGTTTAATAAAACTTGAAGCATGGGCTGTTTGTTTAAGAATTCAAATACCCTTTGCCCACAAACTTGTACATCAAATTAATTGAAACCACCCTGTATTTCGATTTAACTTTGAGTAAAAGAAATAATTTACAGCATTTACTGACCCCTTGTTTAATACATCTGAATAGAACGAACATGTCGCCAGTTTGCGTTTTATGAATTGTTTCATGGTCCACACGCCTGCGCAATACCTACATGTGTCATTTCCTAGTTTTATTTTACAAACATTTTTTCGATGCACATTCAAACTATACAAACATGCGTGACTGTGAGTACAGGCTGTTGTTATCACACTGATCCAAAAAAACGTACCTATTATTTTATAAAAAATCTCTTGCAATTTATCCTGTTGAGGTACCTTTAAAAACACAAACAAACTTCACATACAGCCAGATTCGGAACAACTTTGTATTTACAATCAAACATTTGTTCTGCGGAAATCGGATTGGCGATACGTGGCACAGCACACAGTTGAAAGTCCGTAGATTCGTATAGTTTTTGTTAACAAGGTGTATCAGGATCAAAATTCTTAGCATTCTAAAATCCAGAGGTGAACTAACCGCCTGTATTTTCAGCTGAACCCGTGCTAAACCTGAACCCTCGACTAGACAAATAAATACTCTCTTACTTTGCAGACTGCATGCACTGTTGCATGTTAACACGCTACTTTTACACTTTTGCGTTATTTTTAGAATAATTTTAAAATGGAAACCAGCTCTTACCCGTTATTTTACCTCATTAAGTTTAACGCTGTATTTTTTTGTTAAACCTTTAAAATAAGCATGAACCTTCAGGACTCAGTTTTGATTAGGCTTTAGTCAAATTTGCTTAATCCGTCCGCTTCTGCTTTGTAGCGGTTTGTAGTAGGTACTAAGAAACAAATATTAATATTCATAGTGTCAATGTAAAAGCCAAAGAAATTATTCGTTAAGTCGAGCATGCTCTAAGTTGAATAAACTTTGTTTCGTATGTTAGGATCAATGTTAATTGTAATTTATTTTATGAGATCCAGTCATTCGTTTTGTAGTTTAGATAGAACTGAACTAATTTAAATTGAATAAATGAGTGACATTTAAAAATAAATAAGTACTATCTTTTCTATTCATATCAGAAACATGCTTCTTGAAAATAATTTATATTTATTTTTTATTATGCTATCAGTCTTCAAAATGAATCAATAGAAATGGTGCGTGGTTGACGATGAGTGAATTTCAAAAAATTCTATAAAAAATACACCTGGCTGCCTCTGAAGTAAAAAAAAGTTAAAAGTATAATAAAAATATAGAAAAAAAACAAATGGCATTCTGTCATTATTTTGTAAAACGATCGCCAGTTTCTTACACCTATTTTTAAATGGTAGGTTCCTTACTTCAAAGTTTTTATTTTTTTTACAAACCGAACTAAATTAAAGAGTGAACTGAATTAAAGAGTCTACAAAATCATAAAGTTAATTAACAGAAATAGAAATCGTGATTAGAAACTAATTTAATAATTAAATTGAAAATGAATTAAAAGTAAATATTTAGGTCCAAAATAAATCTGGCTGGACGTTGAAT
Organism: Apamea epomidion; assembly: GCA_947507525.1. NCBI lineage: Eukaryota > Metazoa > Arthropoda > Insecta > Lepidoptera > Noctuidae > Apamea > Apamea epomidion. The sequence goes on from OX382234.1 coordinate 8,802,548, forward strand.
AAATATTATTTTAAAAAAACATAAGAAAATGAAATAATTAATGTCATCGCGTCTTAATTCTCTAGCAAAGTGGCCAGTAAAGTGTATTTTTTAAATTATTTCCTTACCACGAAGGTTTTATTTTTATTCACTGAACCAAAATTCGCTGAATATTAGAATTCATTTTCAGTTTGCAAGCCAAGCAAACTTAGAGAGCAGGGAAATGATTACAAGATTTTTTACAATTAAACATTCAAGTAAATTATCAATTCAATCTTTTCAAGTTGCTTTTTAAAAACCCACTGAACAATTATTAATCGTTAAATAATGTTCGTTAATCGTTAATGAAATAAAAAGGTAAGTTTCGAGTGAAGACTATATCAAACACCACGGAAAATAATATCAAAACGAAACCATTGAGTACTCATATCAGTTTCCACGTTTATTGAATAAATCTCAACACAAGGCAGCACTCTGTCTGGTTTCAATCAGCTAAATGTGTTGTCTGCGTCCATCTAGGGAATTAATTTCCACGAAAATTTATTAGATTTTTCCAATGATCCCTAAAAGCAAAAACGAAACATGTAATATCGAATGCAAACTTTCATTACGTAAGTAATAGTAGTTTTTGGAAGCGTTGTCAGTTTTCATAATTTTGTTTTTTTAATTTTATGGAAAACGGACAACTGAATCCAAAACTGTTCTATTCAGCCGCTTGTACAGTCGTCTGCACGACGCCGCGTCGGTGGTTACAGTTTCACCTCGAGGAGCTTCAATAAAATACAAGGCCAGCTTCTACTGGTTTTGTGACCAATAACGTGCGGCCTACTGTACCTTTTTAACAGTGGGCTAAACGGGAAATTTTCTTTTAATGAACATAATTTAGAAACGAAACTAAACAGCTTTGTAATGACTACAGAATGCAATTTTGAGTAATTACAAAAAGTTTTCAAGTCAGAAGAGTGCTTGTCTACAAATGGGGGATTAAGAGATCTGTGCCGCGCTGACTGTGCTCCTAAATACCTGTTGTAAAGGAAATTTTAGGTAAAATTTCAAACTAATTAATAAATATTTAGAGGAAAATCTACATCTATTTTTAATTACAGGTAGGTAGTAGTTGTAGCGGTCATTGACCTGCCGAAAATTTAGGTAATGTCTAGTTAGTTATCTTATTTCTATTATAATTGTCGTACTCGTACTTAACATACTTGGGAAAGGCTAGTATTAACATCAATCAATCAATCAACCAATCAACTCAGCCTATCGCAGATTAACATGATCATTTTTAATTTACTAATAGGTACCTACCTATACTTCAATTAATTTATTTAGAACGCATTGTATAATATACGTTATTTACGCCTATGCAATAAATACGAAACAATATTACGGTATCATTAAAAACTTACGAATCGAATTGAGAATCTCCTCTTTTTTTGAAGTCGGGGAAAAAAGATTATTACCGACACAAACATAATAACATAACATTCAGGAGAATGTCGATTTTAATTTGAAGCTAAACTGCTTTTGATGGCGAAACAACAGCAAAGTCTCCTATTCGTACAATATTATTTGGATTTAGATTCAATTATTTAGATATTTACCCTCGCTTCCTCGTGCTTTTGAAAATTTAACTCTATCTTTTATTTATCCTCCTCCTCTTCATACTTAATACAAACGTCATGTTTTAATTTACATTATGTGATGATTACTTTTAATTTTAATGATTATGATATTTCAATTGTCGCACCGTAGGCTGCTTGGTACATGCTTACTTTCATTTCTGGCGACATCCTGTTTTTGATACAAAACTCACGAAAGTTCTAAATCACAATAACCGCGTCAACCTGTTTACATACTTATCAATACATTAATATTAATAAAGTTTATCATGGCCGCTTTGTTTGCTGTTAAATTAATGGAAATGGCCTAATATTAATCCAATATATATCTAATAAATACTTCGGTATTTTGAACTTTCGCGGTATCAAAGCAGCATCACTGCCTACTTATAAGATTTTCTTATATAAAATGTGGAAAGATCATTCTTGTACTTATCTAATCTAATTTGCATATTTTCCTCGAAACTCCCTTTTACTGAGTCATTTTACTTTAGTGATTTACAGTTAATTAGGTTAATTTCAGTGACTTTGAGAAATCGAGAAATATCTTTTATACGGTTTTATAAGAAAATCCTTCAAGGGGCAAAGTTTCCTTATAAAAAGTAGACATTACTCGTAGCTGGTACTGAGCCAGTGGTCCAGTGTGTAACAGGGTGGTTTATGCATGCAGGAGCCGCGGTGCGGCCTTCGGCTGGCGTGGTCACTCTAGCGTTATCCCCATTTGTACCCGCAGCGGCACTCTTGGGCGCCCGGTTCCGCGCTGAATCTAGTTGCCTACTTCCAGACCCGAATGGCAATCTTGACCCCGAAGCGCCGTCGCCCGCGAACATGGGCAGGCGACGCTCTAGGGCGGTACTATACCAGCTTTCAGGACATTATAAGCCGGACAAAATGAAGTCGAAACTAAAACTCAACAATGTTAGTAAGGTAAACTTTATTTTCAACTGAGAGGCATTTTAGTTTTCCGCTACAGTAGGTACTCGGGCGCCCGCATCCGATCCTTCCGATTTGGGACGGTTCCTGAGTACTTGTGAAAGTTTTCATGAATTAAATATGGCGCGGCGCCGAAATAATTTTAATAAAACAGTTCACTGTTGAAAGCTGCAATAAAATTATGTAAATTATTTCAGAATCTATTACACTCGTCGGACCCTCCGTTACCTGAATATAAAACATCAGCATTAAAAAGGTCTAGATTAATTATATCACACTACGGGGTCTTTAAAACATTCTGGGATTGGCTGATCCTCATAGCCACGTTTTATGTGGCCGTGGTGGTTCCGTACAATGCCAGTTTCGTAGACGAAGGCCACCCCAGGATTAGTGTGACGAGTGATGTCGTGGTAGAAGCGCTCTTCATTATCGGTAAATCACTTCAGTAACTTTTTAATATCCTATATCGGAAAGTTTTACACCTCATATATGCGTTTTGCAGATATAGTGCTTAATTTCCGGACGACATTCGTAAGTAAGAAAGGAGAAGTAGTCTCCGATTCTAAGGCGATAGCCCTTAATTACATCCGGAGCTGGTTTGTGGTGGATCTCCTGGCGGCGCTGCCGTTTGACCTACTTTACGCGTCCGACGTGTACAGCGGCGCGGTGAGTTAACACTTCCAACCAATTAATGTAACAGCGTTATTATTAATGTATTGTTTAAACTAAGCGTGCTGAGTCTTTTCACCGCACCCCTATGCAGCCTTTTTATTTTGTTGTCTGCTATACCTACCTACATTCTGGTCCTCTTTTCTTTGAGGTGACTAATTAATTTCCTACTTTGTTTCGAACAGGAGTCGGCACACGGGAACGTGCATTTAGTAAAATTAACAAGACTGCTGCGACTCGCCCGCCTGCTACAGAAGATGGATCGATACTCGCAGTACTCGGCTTTGATACTGACGTTGCTAATGCTCTCTTTCACTTTGCTGGCTCACTGGCTCGCCTGCATTTGGTTCATCATAGCCGACAAAGAGATTGAAATTCACAAAAACGAAAGTTGGGACCTAGGTAATTTTATAAAAGACTGATTTAAAGCTTAATGTTGAAAAGGGTTAGACTATGATCTTAACAGAACGCTTATTCAAAGTAAACACGTTTCTAAAAAACATACCCAAATAAATCGACTCGATGTAAATTCAGCAATCCGATTTTCAACTTGTGCAAACTTCAGCTGTGAGATACATCAATAAGATTCTCGGAGATAAAACTTTTTTATTGCTTCGTTTGAGTAAAGTCGAGTTGTTTAATTCTAGGATGGATAAACAACCTGGCGGAGAGGCTGAAAGTGCCGATCCCGAATATATCGCACAGCGAGAGTTACGTGACGGCGCTGTACTTCACGTGCTCGTCGCTCACCAGTGTGGGCTTCGGCAACGTGTCCGCCAACACGCTCGCGGAGAAGATATTCAGCATCATCACCATGCTCATCGGAGGTAAGTCAACTTCCTACAACATTCCCATCTATTTTCCCACCTGTTACTCCCTTATTGAGTCAACTTTTCGACCTAACGTTTACATTTCGCTCTATCTTGTTTATCTTGAACATTACGTTCTTGTATCTAACGTTCATGTGTCGACTTGTAAGCAAAAGTAAACACAAAAATCAGTTTACATAACTCAGGGCGCTTACTAGCAAGTCATGCTTACTAGAGTCTAAAATTACCCAGCATCACAGAATAACCTGTTTCTTTGATCGATCGTCGAAAATATCCAGGTTAATATGAAACTGTCAAATTCTAATTTGGGAACGGCTCAATGGATTGAAGTGGAACGTAATGTATATTAATATCAGGGACTGATTCAAGCGTCCTCAATCACAATGCCACATCATAATTAATGTTTTAATTATGAAATTGCACGTAGTTAATAAAACGGGTAACTTTTTTGCGGTGTGCAAATAACGAGCTTAAAACCACAGCGTCAACCTCATCGCCACTTCATACGACAATTAAACGCGTTGAGTATTCAAACTTTCAGAGTATGAGCCCACGATCGCGCAGACGTAAAAATATCGCGGCGGGTGTTTATTGCGCACTGAATTTTCAACTCTCAGTGTTGAGCCGAGCATTGAGAATCCAACAGAGCGCATCCCACCGCGTTAAAAACAATAAACTGTTGGATTTTCAACCCTCGGCGCTAAGCAGTGCGTTGAAAATGCAGTGCTCGAAAAAAAATCGCCGCGGAAAAAATGCGCCTATGTGGCTTAAATAGCACATTTCCACTGTTTTAGCACTGATGCACGCCGTAGTGTTCGGAAACGTGACGGCTATCATACAGCGCATGTACTCGCGCCGGTCCATGTATCAAAGCAAGTGGCGCGATCTCAAAGACTTTCTTAGCATAAACCAAGTGCCCAAGGAGCTGAAGCAGCGAATGCAGGACTACTTCCAGACTATGTGGTCGTTGAACCACGGCATCGATATACACGAGGTAAATAATAAATTATCTACTTATAAATAACTTCGAATACCTATACAATAGCACTAGATTAAGGATTATGAATAAAACCACATCGCTCAAGTGGCCCCGATTGCATATAACTTGGTTATAAACCTTAACTTCCAAACATAAAGTTTACTATCGCAACATAGTATATACAACACTGGATATAGTCACCGAGCTGTGTCGATTCTTCGATTTTTTAGAAATTTTCTGAGTTGTTACCAAAAACAATTAATTATGAGAAAAAACTACTCCACTCCAAGCATTTAATTCATACTTTTCTAAAAGTTGAAAAATGAAAGATATTTTTTTTTAAATGCTGGCAATAGTTACATAATCTCAGAAATAAAAGGTCTTTAATAGCAAATTTTTTATTTTTTAACCATCCATAAAAATAAAACATAATTTGTAAGCAATAAGGTTGAAAAAACTATGTTGCAAAATAAGACCATAACATTATTTGTGGTCTCTTATTTTTCCGGCCGTTTTTGATGCGCTCATCGTAAATCTAGTACTAACTTTACTTCTGGTGTTTTGCGAATCTGGTATTTAGATAATTTGTTATATTGTGAATCTGTTATTTTGAGAATCTAGTATTCTGAGATCGAGCCTTATAATTGTTGATCGAAGTACCTACTTCGGGGTCGTTTTTTCTCCCGTCATTAGGACTTCCAAATTAAAGTGTCTAACACTGTGTGAGTATCGTATGTAGGTACTACGTATGTCTATGTGGTATCTGTTGCGATCAGTGCAATGAATTGAGAATAATTAGCAGTAATTGTTAATAATTCATCATGGAAATTAACTTCTCTTTACAATCATTGGACTGAATTTGCAAAATACAATTTTGCCATAATCCAGCAACCAAAGCTATCTTTTGTTTTCATTCATCATTACGAAATACCGAAAGGTCATCGCTTTGTTGCTCATTAAGATAAAATACAGAACTTTTATAAATACATCATTTTTAATACGCACCGGTGAGGAAGTATCAAATGCAGATACCGGGATAAGATAACACAGCTTTGAAGTTGTCCGAACCCCAACCGAGCTAAATGGGTTGGAAACGAAATATAATGCGATAAACTTAATCTCCTTAACTCTGCTACATTTTTAAATATAATTTCGCTAAAAATATAAAATTTTATAAAATCTCATTTACGTGTAAAGTCAATCCAAATCTAGGTTGCTACTTTGAAGTCATGTGAGAAAATACTTCGTAGTAGCTGTGTCTCAAGGGTCTGTTTGTTTTTAGACACTGAAAGAATTTCCCGAAGAGCTGCGGGGTGACGTGTCGCTACATTTACACCGTGAGATATTATCCCTCCCGATCTTCGAATCAGCGTCGCAGGGCTGCCTCAAGCTGCTGTCTCTGCACATTCGAAACAACTTCTGTGCCCCCGGCGAGTACCTCGTGCACAAAGGGGACGCGCTGACGTACATCTACTACATATGTAACGGTTCTATGGAAGTGATGCAAAACGACATGGTCGTCGCTATTCTGGGTGAGTCAGTCCCACACAAATGAAGCAATTGTTCATACCACGCCACATTCATCTACCTACGCATATCTACCCACCTCTTACGTGCCATTTGTAAAAATATTCATAATCCTCTTATTAAATAGGCAAAGGAGATTTGGTGGGATGCGACATGAATACCCATTTGCAAGCTTACAACGGTTCAGGCTCGTCACACCAACAGGGGAATAATCCTGATGTTGTGGTTAAATCGAGCAGTGATGTTAAGGTAAACTGGATTATTCATTTCCCACTTTAGAAGTATTGCCGCTAATATAAAGGCACTTAAGTATTTTTTCTTTCTAACATTGGCTTTTTGCTTCCACACCTACAGGCTCTAACCTACTGTGATTTAAAATGCATACACATGGGTGGCTTAGGCGAAGCTTTACGGCTATACCCAGAGTACCAGCAAGAGTTCATGCACGACATCCAACACGACCTGACTTACAACTTGCGAGAGGGTTATGAAGCTGAGGCAGAGTCTGACGGGAACGGTCACCCATCACTAACGCTACCTTCAATATCAGAAGATGATGAAAACGCCGCAGAGGACTCGGCTCTCACGCCCAAAAAACTTCCAGGATCAAACGCGAACAGCCCCCGGCATCAGAAATTCAGGTTCTATTTCATTTAAAGCCAAATTGCCAACTACACTTAAAAAAATAATAGCTATTAGGATTACAAAAAATATTACATCGTGTTAGGTTTAAAATATCAAAGCTTTCATGTTTTCCGATTTAATTGGTTTTCTATTGTGAATACAGTTAAAATTGTTTGTCTGAAATAATATTGGATAATGAATGATACACGTATTTTACGAATGTTGACAAACACTTATTTGAACGGGAATATTTTAATATTTATAAAACACTGGTAAAGATCGTTTTTAACGATAAGAGCGCTCATTTGTGGCATCATTTATAAAATGTCTACATTTATATCTGTAATATTTATGGTGTTCATAATAAAGAGTATTCTATTCTATTCTGGTGTTTTCAGAACGGATGGACAACCGCGGCTATCTCATAGAGAATTACGTGAAAGAATAGAAAGACAGCGCTCTATAGCGACGCCCAAAGTTTCAAGATCTGATTCTTTGGAAGGGCTAAATCTAGAAGTGCATAATACGAGGTCGTCGGTGGACAGACTTGACACCCAGGTGTCAAGCTTGCACCACGACGTGGCCGCACTCAGCATGGAGGCAAGTCTACGATGACGTCACGTCTCGAGTAATCCCACGTTGACCCAGTTGTCAAACCCACATGACATAGATCCTTAATAATACAATGTTCAGATAAGGATTTATGACCTCGTGGTGTTCTTTATTCACCTACTTCTTGCGATGACCTAATACATTTTGTATTTGAACTATTTCGAACTGGTTCTTCGAAGTGCTTGGATATTAGATCCTTGAACATTCTTGTAATTCCGACTCTACTGAACTTCAAACTTTGGAGCACGGCTGAACTTTAACACTTAAAAACAAAACTGTGATTAAGAGGTCCTATGTTTTAGGTTCGCCACGCCATCCAAGCCCTGCAAGAGATGACGGCGGCTCCCACCGGGTGGCACGCAGCACATTCCAATCCTAATCTCCAGTGGAGCACTCCACCAAACCAGCTCGCGCGAAGCTGTAGCCATCCACCTGACGTTTTCTGTTGGGATCAGGTTAGTATAGCAATTGTGATTAGAGCATTTTGAAATTTCCATAATTGTTTTTTTACATAAATTTATTTATCTACAATGAAAATTTTATATCCAGCAGCAAGAGCGGCCGCTTACACCAGAGCGTCCGAAAGCGCACAAGGGTACACAAACTGAGCCATTCCTTCACCTCATCACGCAGTACATAATGGAGCATCCGGCGACCGTGATGTTGCTGCTGGGCATCGACCCAATGGCGAACCTGACGCCGGTCATGCCCAGTGCCGTGGACTACTACACCGACACGCGGGGCCGCCGCCCCAGCACGCTCGAGCAGATCATAGAGTCCGAGACGGGGAGTCAGACGCCCTCCAGCACCACCAGCGAAAAGTTCGAACAGATTAGAAGCCCCAGCGGCAGTGTCAGAGATCTCGAGGTTCAAATTGAAAACGAAGTGAAGAAACCTGAGAAAGAAACTATACCAGCGACCCTGAGGCGCAGCCGGTACTCTGCCAGCGACCTGTGCGAGGCATCCGAGCGCCTGCTCGCCACGCGCACCACGCACCCCAGCACGCGTTCCCTCAAGTTTAATATCAACAGCTAAGTTTATAATTCCATTTCGTCTTAAATATGCTCATTAGTCTTTAGACTTCAAATAATAAATGCCATTAGTTTAATTGTACATTTGGTTACCTTAAATTCTACCTTGTAAGTGTATTTCGTTTATACTTTATAGATAAATCTACATACTACTGTAATTTTTTATCATTACTTCTCAATCAACGAAATCTATCTATATCATTACGAATATTTTCTAGTTACTATGTATAAGTAAAAGTACATACTGAACGATTGTACATATCAAGTTAATGAGAAGTTTTAATTGTTAGCTTAGATAAAAATCTACTTTATCTAGTCACTGTTTAGGCTTAATAAAAGAGAGAGACGTTGGGAATAATTTCTGACTTTAATCCGATTGTTTAGTAACTGATATTGAAATACCAACAGACTCTTGTTCTTACTGTGGGAGTCCCGCGGGAAACTTTAGTTATGAAACTTCTAAAGTTGTAACAGCGTCGGCGTGTCAAATTACACTATTATTGGATCTTCCTATTCCGATTCCGCCACTTTTCATAAAATAAAAACAGGTATCATAAGCCCAAAGTTTCGTTCCAGTGAATATTAGGTCACCACCTGTCGGAATGAATGGAATATATGTAGAAACGTTTACACACGCAAAAAAACAAACGTGTGTTCCAGAAACTGGCCTTGGAGCATCTCCTTTGTAAAATGTAAAGACGTTTATGTCAGACACTTATCCATATTTTCATAAAACAGTTCTCTATTTTTAATACAATTTTAAAAGATGCCGATGATTCGGCTTGTTTATGTAACACAATACAAAACATAAATTCATCTTCGTACCAAATCTCCCTCTGATCTCAAAATACGTTTTATACCTATTTATAGAAACACGATGTGGTCTTCCTTTGAAGTTATTTGTTACCAGTATACTAACTCGGATACCGAGTTAGACAACTGCCTTGTCTCTGGTCAACTATAACTTTGTGCCAAAACCTGCAATGTTCGTGACGATGTCACAAAATTAATGAAAAATATCTAGTTCCATAAAGTACAGCAAATTATTGCTATTTAGTTTTTTTACTAGAACAATTATTTGTACATACTTAGAACATTTCGAGCCCTCTCCGTTTAGTGACCAAATTAGTATGTATAATGAAGTGAATATTATATAAATTATTTTTTTAAATTAAGTGTTATCTAAAGCAATCTTGTCAAACTACAACTGTGAGATATTTTCCATAGGCACTGTCTTTTAATGTTTTAACGCATATTTTATAGGTTAGGTAGTACCGCGTGTCACTCCAGTTGAGGAGTCTCAAGTCGAAACCCATAGTGTTCAACTGTTCATCTTACTTATGTACAGTCTACAGTCAGAGAAAGCGGTGTTAATAACATGTGAGAAAACACTTATGAGAACATTCTCCTCAAGGATTTTATGTTTCAACTTGTCGAACGATATTCCAAGAACTTAAATAATAACTTAAAGTTTATTTGTCTGTCATTAAGCTAAATAAACAACAGTAAAAATAAGTAAGAAATATGATATTATGAAGAAACAGCTAATTAACTGAAATTCACTAACAGTAAATATTGTATAAATATTATCTGAAACTGTTTGTAAGCAATACCTAGTAGTTCTAGATTAATTGTTAATTTATGTTTCAAACATATTTATATACGTGTAAGTAGATAGAGAATTTTAGATAAATGTTTTTGCCTCATATTGATTCACGATTGATGTAAATTTTGATGAACTCTACGATATTTGGAACTATTAGGCATTTGTTTTGACTTCGAAGTGTAGAGTGGGGTAACAAAGTTATTTATGGTCCCATTCGTAGGGACAGCACTATAAATCTTATTATTAATTAAATGTAAATTCTAGTAGAAATGAAATTCAAAAATTATCTTTGATAATAAATTGTTATAAGAACGGAAACGCTTACTAGAATAATAAATGTGGTGTACGTTGTATGGAACCCATGAATGTGATATGATGTTAAACACGTGCAGTGCCTAAAACCTCATTTATTTATTTAATTACTTAATTATTCTGTATATTTTATTTAAATCTAAACTATTTTACTAAACGGTATGATTACGCATACGTTTTGAACATATTTTGTACATATTGAAACTTAATCTTGTAGTACAAAGTATTAGTTACCATAAAGTTTAATAAAGACAAATTGATGTTGAAGCCAGTCTTTCATTATCTTGTAATAACATGTTAAATTTTACATCTTAGATAATCAGATCGTTTCATAATCAGCCTATAATATTTCCACTGCTGGGACACAGGCCTCCTCTCTGTGCGAGGAAGTGGGCCGTAATCCACCACGCGGGCCCTGTGCAGGTTGGTATCTGTCTTCGAATTTTTAATTCTACCGTGGACATGCCGGTTTCCTCACGATGTTTTCCTTCACCGTTTTGAGAACAGTGGTGATGAAGGTGCCGCCAGGGCTGCGGGTTGTTCGAAAGAGATACCGTGGCCCCTGGCACAGGCAACTGAAGGAACACGGGTGGGTTTTAGTCAGTAACAGTCTGACACTCCCTTCTGCTCCGCCCAGAGCGGGAGGGGTCACTTGATGATTACACACCCAAAAAAAAAAAAAAAGTGGTGATGAAGGTTCGAACCCACGACCTACTACTCGCAAGTCGCAGCTGTTACCATTAGGCCACCATTGCTGTATCGATCGTGCGAGATAATAAATATACTAATGAGAACTTGCCGCTAAATGAATTCAAGAGGAAGTTGTAAATAGTAAGTAAATATACACAACGTGTACATTTATACTTTCACGCCAGGCTTTTTTTTTTTTTTTAGGCTGATCTCGACATTCAATATACTATGATGTAAATAAATAAAATGGTCTGGCATTGAATATTCTCGGGAAGATGGAAAACGTCAATAGCAAAATAATCTTTGCCGATCTGAGGCACGTACGAAATATTGAAAAATTGACCTCCTTATAATGTTTTGACGCGCTTGTACCGAATGCCACTTATTTCGGTTATTTCTTCGACCTTCTTTCAATCATTTTACACAGCCATACCTACTTATGCTAGCAAAAATATTATTTTATTTACTTTTACTAATAAAGACATTAAAATAGAATTTCTAAATCCGACAATCTTCTAGAGAGTCTATTATATTAGCTGGCCTGCCATAATGATCGAACCAAACACCCTTCATCCCTCCGAGCTCCATTAAAGCAGCTTTTATTCAGGAGAGAAAATGTTCACAAACAATTCATGCCGAGGAACTTTAGCCCGAGCGCCATACTCTTATGAAAACAATGTAAGAGGACAGACAACAACAAAAGACGACTTTCAACTGAAGTCTGGTATATCGCGTGTAGAGAATTTTCATATAATTTCCCGAGCGATTATAGCTAACTAATTGTATTCGTTCTGAAAATCTAATTATTTTCTAGAACCCGTAAAAACTTGCCAGCAATCTATTGCTATCTGTTGATAATTAAACTAAACACTAGAATTATATTAAAGTAAACGAAGATGTGCTCTGAGACCAATCAAATTGAAATCGCACCTCGATCTCCTCCGCAGCATCGGATTAAGTGTTCCTTTTCGATGAAGTGTTTATCAACATCTGACAGGAAATCATTTTTCAAAGACCGGAGAGAGAAGGAAAAATGGTTAATCTTTCAATCACACTGAATTGTCGGATATTTTCATCACAACATGTTCTCTCCGCTTAACGACGACGTTCTCGTAATGAATGAGTGCTTTTAAAATTTTATACGATAGGATGAAAACAGTTCACAACAACATTAGATGATTATTTCCACGAGAATATTAGTCGCGAGATAGACAATCTTATTATCACAAGTCCATCTATTTTTCCGACGATACTATTACCTCGGCAGCCACTTCCCACGATATCTCCGCCGTCGAACTGTAGAATATACAACGTGTTCTTTAACTCAAAATGTACAATCATCGTCATCTCGTCGTGGCGTACAGTGCAAACTTGAAGCCCCTTGGCTCATGTTCCTTACGGTGTCGTGTATCGTCGTATATTAAGATTGCCGTGTGATACATCACGTCGCACGCTAGTACATCAACACGCTTGAATGAACGACTACCTACTTAAATCTTCATTTATAGAATAGGCACAGACTATTAAGGAATAGCTTATGCAGTGTTAAAAATATTAGCCAATCAGTAAACTGATAGCCGTTGAGATGGGCCGGCCATCTGGCGTAACCGCCTGGAAAGGCCCACACGGAAAGAGAAGGAGCGGCAGACCAGCAGAACGTTGGAACAAGGAATAGGTTGGCAAATCTTAGCTTGTGAAAGCAAAAAACAGACAAAACTGAAAATTACTAGAGGAAGCCTGTACCCGTGGAGGGTTGCCTAATTAATTTAATTAATGTTACTTACTTTATTAAGAACTTATTTTTTTTGTAATTAAGACCTATTTTTATATATTTTTTTTATTAAGGTGATATCTGTAGCTGAGTTGTCAGCACAGGGAGTGCCGGACATACATTTTAGTATCGCCACTTGTGGAGGATATCTTGTAGGTACTCAAAAGTTCAAGACAGAAAGCCGTAAACCCACATGCTCCATTAAAACGTACACAGAAAATAACTTGTCCATAAAATGCAAAGCTGTGCAAGTTGTAGCCTTCGCCGCGCCGCGTAATAAAGTAAGTAATGATGTAAATGTAGGTCGTGGCTCGTGACGAGCAGGCTCGCTTTAATTTGCCGCAGCCCAGCTTGGAGCATTCCCGGAGTTATATGGCTATCAAACTATTAGTGAATTTGTTCTCCCGACTGAATAAATAGTGCACGGAATTCCTATAGATGCGCTAGTCTCGATGGGGATTTGTGAACAAACTTTCGTGCACTTTTAACAAAAGAATGATGTATGGATTTGATAAGATCGTATACTTTAAAATTGCGCGCCCCTCCACTGCTTGTTGCATACACATTTAAAAATTTTGGATGGAAATTTAAGTGGACGGGCTTCAAGTGCAAGTAAAAGGTCTGTAACATCAGCCATAAATTCTGATAGAAAATGTAGGTACTTTGGTCATGTGATCAGATGAAATACATGGGCAGTTTGTTTGTGAATTTACATCGAATTTGGCTGTCGTAGACACTTATCTTCGTAACCTGAAACAAAATAAGATCGGATTAACGGATGAGTCTTCATTCGCTCAAGCAGAAAGATCAGAATCACTGGAACATACGTACAGAAACTACTGATGAAAATTAGTAGTCTTGCACATATGTACGTATTTCCATTACAAAAGTCAACAAAGGTAGATACTCGAAATGCTTTCACAGAAATTAAAATTGCCTGCGGGCCGCGATAGCTTTGTTGTGGTCACTGGAGTTGATGCTTTTATTTAAGGATCTCTGCACCTGCTGCTTCATTTAGGGGCTGATTTTTCCAACGCCAGATAATTTTTACTCGTGGATTAAAGAACTGAAGAACTCTCAAAACTTTAAAATTATTCCCTCAATAAAGTTATCTGGTGTTGGAAAAATTGAATAAAAACCAACTGTGATTGCAGTTTGTTGTTTACGCAAGTTCTAAAAAGTATGTGTTGAACCACGCACAAAGAAGGTTTCCGTAGTTGGGATGAATTTATCCAAAGAAAAAACTTAACATTGAAGTTCAAACACATGTTCTCCCATACATTCCATCTGCAAATGTAAGTTGGTCGACTTACAAGGGTTTCCTTGGGACGTTTATTTGCGTCATCCGCATTTTTCCGATAAAACATGAAGTGAAATGAAACTTTATAACAATTAGGCCATCGCTAACCTCTAGCGGCGAGTGTCCCAAACAACGAAGGTATAATGTCAATAGGATGGTCTGATTTACAAATAATTTGAAAAAATACCAACTGCTGTAATAGATAATAATATCTCCTACTTATGACCGTTCATTCATTATAGTCATCATAAGGTCCCCTTACACCTTACACCCACAATAAGTTTACGCAATAAGTTTACGCAATATTTATATTACGCAATATGATTGAATTAGCCCTTGCACTATAACGATCCATTATTTTCTCTCAAGCACATTGACCGTCCATAAGATTCAATATTTTGAGTGTAACCAAGACCTGCGCAATTCTTATCCTACACGGTGCAATTGAAATATGGGGTGATAAAAAAAACTCGCTCAAACTTTTGATCAATCATTGCGCAGTCTTCAATGTTAGCCCATAATGGTCAAAAACATTGCGTAATTCGTGATATTGTGCAATATATTCTGAGTGATATTATCATAGAGTTGTTTTACTAAAGTATAATGTACATAACTCCTCGCACAATTTGAGTACTTACATAGAAATGAGCACTACACACATAAATAAAAACTTAATTCCCCGGATTAAATCATATTGTAAATTGCACTTAGCATGCCTACTTTCCGTGGTTACAAAGTACAAGCAGCCGACTTACCTGTACAACAAACTGAGCTGAATCGGAAGTAAAAGAGAATACATAAGTAGTCTGTGCTCACAGCAACTCTCCACTCAATCGCACAAGATAGCTGTCTTCAGGGACAGTTTTAGATGCTTACACCACATCCAAATGCTGGAATAATATCCCCAAGATAAGGAATCGTAAATGTCTTGGCACCTTCCGCATTCGACAGAGACAGTCTACTCGTATTATCGCCTCGCAGAAAAAAACTGGGTATGAATGTTTCGAACACGTCCGTAATATAAATGATTGCCGTGTTCTTCGCGCGTTATTCTAACCTTTAGCGTAACTCCTGGTCACAAACCTGTGAACAAAAGACAGGAAACAAAAGGATTGAAAAGGTAAAATCATTCAATTTGTAAACCTATTGTTTGAAAAGCCCGAAAGTCTGACAACCAGTCTTACCAAAGGGTATCGTATTACCCAGTAACTGGGTTGTGGAGATCGGATAGGCAGTCGTCCCATGTAAAATACTGGTATTCAGCTGCATCCGGTTAGACAGGAAGCCGACCTCAATATAGTTGCGAAAAGGCTAGGCAGATCGATTGATTGTTAGATATAATTATAATACACATGTTTACTTCATCATCATCATCATTGACATAATGGTTCCACCCACTGCTGACTACCTACAGGCCGCCCCGCTTTTGTGCCATGCCTCCCTGGTCCGAGCGAGTCTTATCCAGGTATTCCTATTGTTAAATACACATGTTTACTTACCAGGTATATTTAATTATTGCAAACATATTTTGATTTAGTTGACTAAATTAAAATACATCGAAATCGATTCGATCGATTATTTGATTCATACCTACGTCACTATACACTAGGTATAATCCAATAATGTTGTATATTGTCATGTTTTACCGCAATTAAACATTTTTTTTTTTTCAATTATATTCACATGAATAAATAAATAAAATAAAATCCATTTATTTCAGGTACCCATATTACAATCACAAGTTACGAAAATACATATAACTATTTCAATAATCAAATCAATATACCTCCCCACCACCGATCACAGAAGACATTTCCCCTAGGCAAAACTTTCCTGTAGACACCAAGTTCCGAACACATATTGAACAACTGTGAGGAATTTGTGAAGATATTCGTATCTCTTTCCGTTTTCAGACGCTTGCTGTTACTTATTAAGTATTTTCCTCTATATCCTGAATCAATACGGATATATATCCTTATAATTTATCAATGTTGGTCCAGCGCCTGTTATGTATCAAACCCGTTTTATACAGGGTGGCAGGGACATCGACGGACCACTTTTTACCATGGATACGAGTACAATACATGATTATAATAAAGAAAATAGCGCTGCCCTACATTTTGACTGCGTAGGTATTGCACTTGTCTATGAATACGGCAGATTTTTTTTGATAACAGACTAATATTATTACTTTAAATTTTGCGAGGGGTTCTAGAATCATGAGCTGAACTCTCATGGTTTCAGTTTTCGCGTCGATGTCCGTGCCATCCAGTATAGATATATTTATACATTCTTGGAATATACGGTGTGATACTTGCCGACCATACAAAATTTTCCGGTTCGTAGTCGTTCTACCTACTTACGAAGCGTAGGAATGTATTAGGTATACAACTACAGGTTGCCTATTGTATACACGTACGTAAACGTTTAGATCATAATAAATCTATGTTTACGTTTCTGACTACAGACGACAACTACATGTTTTTGCCATTCATCATCCCTCTTTTGTTCTCAATATTGAATTAATGAAAATCTATTGTGAGCAGTTTCTGTTCAGTTAGTTTTTCGCTCTAAATGTCTTTTTGTTTCCATTAGTTCACGTAAATACTACAGGCGTTCATCATTTTGTTGAATTGTTTATTTGTTCTGAAACTCGCAAATGTATTCTGACAGTGTGCTTGTTATTAAGTTGCTAATTAACCCGACTCCGACAAAGCCATTGGAGGGTTATGATTTTAACAGGCTATGTATGTTCATCTGTTCATTCATAACTCTTAAACTGTAGTCATATTTTAATAAACAAGAAATCGTTTGAAGCGCCATGTTGTTCCGCGGGTAATAGGCTACCTATATGACGTCACATAAAATCCAAGATGGCGGCTTATATCACCTATGAAACTGAACGCGATCAGCATATCTAAACTGAGTTCAAGGGCTGCTTACGAGTATCAGAGCTATGTATCAATTTTCCACAACAATGATTACACTGACAGCTCTTGAATGCGCTTTAGATCAAAAGGCCAACTATCGTAATTTAAAACGTTCAAAATGTAAGGAAATTAGAGGTAATTTTTGACAGATTGAGACTGATATCAGACTGTGAACGTTCTTAAAATTACGAGAATTGCCGCTCTGATCGCTGATCGTGTTCAGGTGGTGAAATCCGTACTAAGTAGGATCGCTGATTCAAACAGATTCGATGTCTCTGTAAACGTTTCTTCTACTTGCATAGTATTGTGCCGCGATGCCACGTAGAACCTACTACCTAGATACCTACATGAGCTTGTGCATAACTAATCAAACAAGTATTCGAAGATATTCTTCTCACAAACTTGCAAACCAATCGAGCTCGCCACATAATAAAATAGGCATGTAGATTTTAATAGATAATGAGCTGACAACATTTTGTATATCTAATTAAAATTCTCCAGTTTTGGTGCGAGCCGTGTCGACGTCAGTCGGAGCGTGCGCTCGGGGCTCGCGAGCCGTGAAATGCAATTTGCCGACGCTGCAACGAGCGAACTACGTCACTTATAAACTGGAGCTATGCTTAACTAGTCCATATTTCGGCACAAACTTTAAGCTCAAAATTTCCGAAATATATCAGTTATTTCCACTATAAAAACTTCAGCTCCGTTCGCCTGGAAATGTAAATACGAACTGGAAACCCCAAACTATTAGTTGATCGAAAAATAACAGTAGGCAGTGGTCCGGTCTCGTTACAGTTGCGTCGCCTTTCTCTGATACATTTTATGTTATTTTTCTTTTCGTAAACAATCTCATTTACCTCCGTTGCATCTGTCTATTTCCTCTGAAATGAAATTGTAGATATTAGAAAGTATCGGAAAAGCGCGAAGTAGGAAAATAAGATCGCCGTCGTTTTACTTTTATTTTGTGTTCGGAAATACGAGAATTAAGTACGACGACGGTAATGGTAGAATTAATCTTAATTCCTGCTCCATTTTATTCTAAGCACGTGGAAGTTGACCACTTAATTACCTCCTAAGCATTAACAACCCTGTATTTATTTTATTGCAATCGTTAATGTAAATATTAAATGTGAACTATTTCGGCTTCGGATAGACCATGACTTCCCGTATACAGGTAGAGCTGACTTGGGGATTATATCATCCCACACTCATATAACCGAACTGCTTTCGAAACTGTGCAAAACAGCGAAATATGCTTGGTTATTATCTGCAGGAAAAGCCGATATTCCTTTGAACCCGTACGCGTAGAAATGATCGTTCAATTACTAATCCCCAACCGTTCAAAACTACATACGAGTACCTCTCTCTATGAACATACACGGTATCAGATTGGACCGCTAACACTGAACAAACATGGAATTGTAAAGTACACAAATGGTTTTATTTGCTGTACGATTACTATCGTGCGGGACACACGCAGCACGGGAGCGTGATTGATTGCCTGACACGCTTGTGGAACTGTAATCTCGTATATGTACATGTCACACATGTAACATGTACCCATATGTGTGCGTATGGTTTCTGACTACAAGTCATAAAAAGGTGTGATTTTTCAGGATGGTATACAAAGGGCGGCTTATGGCGTTGGGTACATGAAGCTGCGGGTAATGATGCATGTAGTCTTTACTGATATTTATGTTGATACAACCAGTATTTTTCCAATATCTGTTTAGAAAGAGCCTCTTTTTTGTAAGACTACTGTATATTGATTATAAAAAACTAAAGGATATTTACCATTATTGTTGTACCTAAGTGTTACTTCAAAAATAAAAGGTAGATTTTATTTAAAGCAACTATAACCTATCACCGGGGCATTGCTCCATGGAACAACCCCTCATGAACACGGTGATGTAGGTGTAGGTAAGCATCTCTCTTTACAGAGCGAACACAAGGTACACAAGGATGTTCAATGTCGCGTCACGTTTCCTATTGTCAATAAAAACAACATAGCCGTAAGCAATTTGAAAGTTAGTATGCAGATCTGTATTAACTGCTATTGTTTCACTTGTATCCTCTTACGTGACCCTTCCGGTAACTGATAGCTGGGGGTGGCCCGATCCGATAGAAGCTCTGGGAATTTGCGACTTTAATATTCTTGATACGGAAGAAGCTTCTGTAATAAAGATGAAGATATGGATGGCGGCCTTTGCTCAGTATTGTTTAATGCTGCGAATGGGTGATAATAATGCCAGGTAATCTTTTTTGAAGTGAGAAGACTGAACCGTCACGCTTGGGTCGGTGACGCTGAATCGGGTATACTAGTGTACTATGTGTGGTCTAAAGCACATACCATCTTTTTTCTGTACATATTTAGACTAAAGTAGAGCTTGAACTAATCATGACAAGGAGACTAGTCAAAAAGACAACTGCCCTTTTTAGGCCGCAGTTGCTTGAATGGGTGGGTGTCATCAACAAAAAAAAATTAAAGACCAATAGATACAAAGATTAGTAGTTATAATTAAATTGTAATAAAATCTAGGCTGTAATGAAAATCACAGTTTAATACTGTCTACGTACATGCTGCAACCGTGCCCAATAGTTATCGATCTACACCTGTAAGCAAGAGTCTATTTGTTCCATATTTACGAACTTAATGCCGGATGAGTGAATCAAAATCCGTCGCTCAGCTTCATTGACTCGCTTGAGAACACGTGAATATGAAAAAATCGAATGAAACGTAAAAAAAATGACGTATTTTTTAAGGACAGAATATTTAGGAATCAGTGTGACATGTACCTAACATTGATTACAAATTGGCAGAGCTAAGTTGACTGTGTTAGTTAAATTCGTTTTTCAAATTGGAAACGAAGTCCGGACTTTTGCCCTGCAGTATGACATCACCGGCTTTTAATAAACACATACCGTCTTATTACAAAATGAAATCTAACTTTAGTTCTAGCCTAAACCTTTGAGCCAGTATTTGTATTTCGAACTTTATTTCGATTAAGGCAATGTTCTTAATACTAAAATGACAACTTAGCACCCAACTAAACTGTCATTTTTGCATTAAGAACTGCATTTCTATAACAGTTAGGTTCTTAATTCAATAACTGACTCGGTGGTTTAAGCCTAATCTAAAGAAAAACCTTGTTTTGTAAAAAGGGGGATAACATCTTGGAAAATATTTTTTATCAAAACTACCACTTTACTAGCACCTTTTACATTGCTTAGCTTATATGTATATATGATTAACGACATTATACATAAAACTGAAAATGATATATTAATTGCGGTTTCTTTAATTACCAACAAGCAATAAATGACATTTTGGTGATTAATACAATCTCACCAACTGACAGTTGCGGAAAACGTTTTCAACACCAACGTCCACAAATTAATGTTCATGTTAACACCTTCAATCACATGTATGTATTTAAATATAATCTCGACTGGGAAAACAGATCAATCATTAAACTATTTCTAGATCTGTAAATACAAACCCCAGAAATCCAGATTCTAATAACGTAATTAAACATAACAATACGTATTTAACATAACAATTTGGATAAAGTGCTATATTTAGAATTTGCAAAACAGGTTCAAACTTATCTCGTCTTGGTTGTTAAGTTCACGCAAATCGCAAAACAAGGCAACGCTTCACCTAATACCTACGTGGAATACCTGTTACATCCTAGAAAGTATAGGTACGAGTAAGTACCAGGTATACTAAGAATTTTATGATTCTCACATCACTCAGCGCTTTACAGCGTAATTTTACGTTATGAGTTCACGTTACGAGCATGTTTAGTATTCTTTCTGTGACATTAGAATATTTTTGAGAACACCGAGCAAATTAATTAATTCGAAAGTTAACAGGTTTGTTCGCGGAATTCCAAAGTTTCGTGAAACCATTGAATGTAAAGTTCAGAAGGCCAATCTTCGTAATTTAAAACGTTCAAATCTAGTCGCAGTCTCAACTCGGCGACAAACAAATGTCAAAATGTAGGGAAATTAGTGGTACTTTTGACAGATTGAGACTGAGATCAGACTGTAAACGTTCTTAAAATTACGAAAATTGTCTCTCAGAACGTAAATCAATAAGTTAGAAAATGTCGTTCTCAAAGCAGATAAGAAAAGGAGACTGGGGGCAAAAAGAGGGAATATGAGGAAACGATGGCTTTCGAAGAGACTTCATAAACGACTTATAGACAGAAAAGAACACATCATTATCCTTATGGTACACATATTACACGATGTCGACATAATACGACATGAACAGACCCAAGTTTATCAAAGTCATTTAAAGGGATGGCAAAAGTCGAAATTTTATTTATGGTAAGACGGAACTTGATGAAAAACCCTCAAAACTTTCATCGAAATAAAACTAACAATTTCTCGTGTCGCCGAATCGAACAGGTGAAAAGGATACGGAAGAGGTTCGTGTTATGTTATGATACTTATTTGAAGAACCTTTGAAACTCTGGCAGGAGTGTTTGCAGGTACAAAGTGTCGATCATTACACCTGGAGGGGCTGCGAAAGTATTGGATACTCACGCCTGTAAGTGGCAACATTAGCGATATTACCGCTCCACGCTTCGTCATCATTTATCACGATTGATACGGAAGCGAACTGTGAGGCAAATATCAATCAATGTTTATATAAACGAATCTTTACGTACTTGGAGTGACTTTATGAATACCTATGTGACTACGGGTCGGTGTTCGACCTTGTGCTTTATTTACATCAATTTCCCTAGGATTACGTAGTCATTAATTCTTATTATTTATTTGTTGAGGATCTCCAACAAAGGATACACATATACAATAGAAATTTACAATAATAAAAAGGTTATTTTACGCGTGCTCCTTCAATTACAGAAGACCACAGCATGCATATATAACTAGGTGTAAACACGATAACAATAGAGAAAATAAATTATGAATGATGAATAGAAATTATAAAATTAGAAGGAAAATAAGAAAGGTAAATTATAAAGTAGGTAAGCACTAAAGTATTTCATTAATAAAGCCAGGCATGCATTGTCCTTATTTCAAAGGTCAATCAACTATGTACATAGTGGTTCTCATCACGCGCATGCTGTAAAAATCAACTAAGTGAACAGCGGAATGATTTCTATTGTTCTCGGACACGAAAAGCCCGATTGATACACCGCGCGCCGACAGCAATTTGTATCTTATGCAAAATTGAGATTTGCTACCATTGCATTATTGATGTTCGTTTACACAGATTAAACAACAAGAACAATACAGGGTAAAATACGACGACGATACGATTCTATCCATTCATGAAATACCAGAAATATGCGAAATCCAACTAATCCTGATTTTTTTTTTCAATATCATACCAATTACCTCTTAAGTATACAGACACTTCCGAAAGCCCGCTCTTCAAGATCAGCTTATAATATTTCCATGCTACGGGTTATCGAGTTCGTAGGCAGCTACGAGTCTCGTAGTGCCTACGTACTCGTGCCGTGTGCATGGGCGTAGCTAGGTTCTACGAAACGTGCTACGAAGCTACGCACTTGACCTTTTACCGTATTATAATCACAATTTATTATGGCCAGTCCATGAGTTTCAGAGGCATCTCGTCGCAGCAGTCAGCACTTCTAGTTATATGGGCGTCATAAACCTTTTAAGTTAATCGCCTTTCACACATCCTTTCCACATGGTTGCGCAGTCGAGCTGCCGGGGTGAATATCTTTTATTTCCTGTTTGCTATACATCTGTTTACGCGTTTCTCGGATGGCCTAAATAAGTACAAATTTAATTTTGAGATCCTATTATTTCGAGTATATTATCCTTAATTTTTAAAAGAATATTAAACTATATCCTGTTCACAGGTATATTCAAACGTGAATACATTTAAAGTTTTCATAGAAATAAGACTAGTAAAAAAAACTTGTTCATTTTTCATTGACGCAGAACGTGTAAGAGAACAATGCAAACTTAAAATAATAAAAATTGTGCTACAAAATTTTACGATGAAACAAAATGAAATTGCAAACATTGTGATTCCTGTTTACCTTATAATATAATATAACATAACATCGCGCCCGTATTCCCCGGTGGGCTGGGCAGACTGTTTAGTTTAGTACTCCAACAGTAACTACCAGTAAATAATTAAATTATTATTATAACCAGAGATCGGAGTAGGTAGATTGAATTGGGGTCATTGATCCGAAACGTATATATTAATATGGACATTCCTCTGGATTTGCCTTAACCAGATAAAAATATCTGCCAAAACAGTGGCTTATTATTGTGTGCAACAGATTGCCATGGAGCAGAGTTAGACAAAAAAAATCCTCTGGATTTTCGGAATTGTTTGATTATTTAAAAAAATCGGAACTTAGGTAGGAATTGTATTAAAATGAGCAATATTATATTGTTCATAATTTTTTTTAACGTTACCCAGTCACGATTTGACACAACCCAACGACCAATTAGAGCAAAGGATCATGGGTGGTGCACTAACCGGTTATCAAAACAATGCGTACGCCCGGCGACGACATGCCAGGTAGCTCACTCGTTCCTTTAAATGAATTGAGTAGTAATAATATCACTACCAACATTAACAATATTTAATTGGATCCGGAAATACCGGAATTACTTTCCGGGAAAATGACTTATCCATGTTATTCTTTCCGTGAACATTTATGATACAAGTACCAAAAATCAATCTACCTACTCCGATCACTGATTATAACACATTTGCTCGTAAAGGGTCTCTTATTTCAACAATTTCAATATCGTATTGTAACTCATTACGTACTTGTGCGTTATTGTAATGTAAAACGCACGGTTTATCAAGATGCTCCGTCTAAAACGTACGGTACTTTTTTAAATCTTAGCAAAGAGTTTTTATGTCAGAAAAGTGGTCAACATTTTATGAATAAAATTAACTTTGGGAGATAAAATATAATAAATAAACATTTAATTCTTTAATTTAATTAATTTTGACAGTAAATTACAACCATTTATCTGTAACAAAAACACAAAAATATTAATTTACTTTATTAGTAGTACTGGCTGTTTTTATGCCTTTGCCTTAAAAAAAAAGCGCTGATGCGCGCGCATCGCTAATTTGTGACAAGTAAAAATTATTCCGCGCGCTTTTTCTTTTCGCTCTATTGTTTTTATTTGAAAATGTCGTCAAAAGTCAGAGTTTTATTTATTTTCTCGCAAATATGTTATAAAACGTCGTATGACATACGTGCGCTTTGATAATTACAGCCTCTGCTTTCTTGTAGCCTTGTAGCCCTCGCCTACGGCTCGGGCTAGTAATATCGCCTCGGCTGTAATTTTCAACTTACCGCACTTATATCATAATTTACTATTACATCAGTATTATTAGATCTGTAAACAATTAAGTTAAAGTTCGATTAATCATCTCTCTAGAGTACTTAACACTTAGTAGGATACTAAAGCTAACTCCATTAGCGCCTAAATTATCAGCCAACTACTACTTAGGAGATTAGCTCCCATAAACACTATCAAAATCGGCCAGCCGACCAACATTTCGTGCCAAAATCGACAGACTGCAATCGTCGAATCAATTTAGCACATACTAGCGACCCGCCCCTGCTTTGTACGAGTGCAATGGTGTGAACTATTATGTGATGACTTGCCAAAAATTCGAAATTTCGAGTACGAAATGATCGTAGCAGGTGGCGTTCTATAGTTTCTGCCTACCCCTGTGGGAAGAAGGGGTGAATGTATGTATGTGTATTAATGTATTAGTTATATAAACCAGAATAAATGCTTGAGGTTTGGGGAAAATTGTATCAAAATGCATTGTGTAATTTAGAAGAAATATGCTGACAAACAGACAGATACGAAAAATTACCGTGTTTTATACTATTTATAGATACCGATGCTACAGCGTCCGGGATCTGTCGCTACACATAATTACTTTAATCATAATGGATGGGTATTACCTAGTCATCCATTCATACTCATCATCATCTACCTAGGGTTTGGTCGGCTTCCAGTCTAACTGGATGCAGCTGAATTCCAGTATTTTACTTGCCTACTTACCTGCGTACCCATTCATACTAATATTATAAATTCTAAATTAACTCTGTCTGCATGTTACCTGTTCACGCCTAAACCATTGAACGGATTTCGATAAAATTTGCCAAGGAGATAGATGGCATCCTGGGGAAGTTGATAGGCTACTTTTTGTCCCGGTAGCAAGTTCCCGTGGAATAAGTTCCGCCATCCATGCGGGCCAAGCCGCGGGCAGATGCTACTTATTATGATGTAATTACTGCTTTTATAATCTTAAAACATTCAAAATTCTATTGTTTTGAAATTACAGTAAGTACCTGAAAACTTGCGTTTTTCTACACACTTGATTTTCTGTAGCTATTCTTTACTATGGGTTAAAGTCATTATATCATATACTATGATATTATACACTAGCTGTGCTCGCGGCTACGCTCATCTGACTTCGAAGGAACGTGAAGTCATATCTATTCTCTACAACATCGGTTGATGATCTTTGGTTTAAGTATATAAAGTAAAGAAAATGTAATTTGAGAAGCTGTTCAGGAATACGGACTTATTTCTAATCCCCCATAGCAAACAGCACGATAATATATACTTAGCCTATTCGATTACCAGACTTTAAAAGAATATTTGTGTAAATATAAATATTTAATGTACAGTTTCGACTTCGCTAGTATTTAATTATAAATATAACCTACACCTTACTGAAAATTCATGCCTCGCCCAAAAATTGCACAGATTCATTTTGCCCGTAACGTTAAAAAGCGTACAAAAAATACTTGCTCTATTTTCCACTCGATTACCGCGCTCGTAAAACCAGTTGACCCACATAGTGACAATATTAATATTTTATTCTCCCTGATGTATGCAAATGTGCAGATTTCGTATGCATCTGAGTCCATATATCAACTCCAATAATCACATGCATGACATTGGCAGCCATAGATATTTATGTTACTACAGTAGCATAAGCAGAACCTGGGGCTTGTGGCTAAGTTATAACAGCCGCACGGGTCGATCGATCAGGTTAAGCTACGCTTGCCGTGGTTGGTCCGTGGATGGGTGATCATCTTTACATGCCAAGAGCCCTCCGTGTCTCGGAAAGCACGTTAGGCCGTTGGTCACGACTGTCATTCGTGGATTTTTGACAGTCGTTACGGGTCTTCAGAAACCCGAAATTCTGACAACCAGTCTTACCAAGGGGTTTCGTATTACCCAGTTGTGGAGGTCAGATAGGTAGTCGCTCCATGTAAAATACTGGTACTTAGCTGTATCCGGTTAGACTGGAAGCCAACCCCAACATAGTTGGGAAAAGGCTAAGCAGATGATGAGCAGCATAAGCGTAACCTACAATGTTTTCCCGGGACACAGGCCTCTCTCTTCGAGAGGGAGTGGGCTGTAATCTACCACGCGGGCCCAGTGTGGGTTGGTAGTTGCTACAAGTTATCGAATTTTGGTTTCTAGGACATGCCGGTTTCCTCACGAATTTTTCCTTCACCGTTTTGAGCACGTTGAGATGGTGATGAAATTATTTACACAAAGTATAGTCATAATAGCTATAATTCGTAGCTGAATATTCGTTGGAGTTTCGGACTAAACAATGCCAACATAAATTTTCATTAGACTACATCTGAAGTATAAGACAAAGATTTATGAACGTTGTTTAGATAACTAATTGAGTAACACTGTTGACTAAGGTCTTATAACAAATAAAACAGGCGATATCAAGTTAGACTTACTTTTATAACAAATAGAAAATTGTTATCATTTCTTTTTTGTCACATAAAATGTTCTTACAACAAAAATAGTGAGCTGTATTAGGTAGAAATCTAACTACTAAAAATAGTTCATTGGCTTTTTTTTTTTTCTACATTTTCTATAAAGCATTGACCATTGACAGAATTTGGATAGTTAGGTGCCTCCTACCTAATCTGAATTCGCGACATATTCGCCAAAAATGTAAACAAATATGAGTTTATGGAAAAAAAACTTTAATTTCTACACAATAAACTTCAGTTTACGTTACAACTTCAAACAATTTATAATTTTTTTCAATAGGCTAGTCACTCTAAAATCAACTTAATTTACATTATAATAAAGTTGATATTTGTTTAACTTGATATAACGTCAATTTGAAATATACATAAAATTTGAATATAGGTATTATATTCTCTTCTTCTCAGATTCTTCTTCATAGGTGCGTTGTGGTTATTCACTGGAAGCTATACCTAAATACAACGGTGTGCCTTAACAGTATCTACCTACGAGAAACGGAGAAACTATAAATCAGTAAAAGTCTCTTCTGATAAGCACTTCAATAAATTGCTCATACTTACCTCCTACTGTTCCAAGCATTATAGTATTAAAGAAAGCATTCATAAGAAAGTATAAATAATTTTAAAAGAGTAACAGTGGACTTTTCTTGCCGATTCTTCTCCATACGAAGCTATCTTTTGGAAGGATGCCTAGAATCAATTCTAGTTTTTGATAATTTTGACTTTCAAAGGTGACTTTTATGTGCCTATTTGAAATCTATATAAATAAAACTGGTCAAGTGCGTGTCTGGCCACGCACAGTGTAGGGTTCCGTAGTTTTTATAACAGTCAAGTGCGGGTCGTATTCGCTGACTGATAGTGTCGTACCATGCTCTAACTAAAAGCCAAACATGACTACCTACCTAATTTGACTTCCTATACAAATCCTCACTTCATCTGACAATTTAGCACGGAAAGTTTTTTTTTTTTTGTGCTTTGGATAAGACTTCATAGCCGGTGTAGCAACTGTTTTTTATTTTATAAAACTTATTTAGGAATGAAACAATAGCGCAATACAGCTGTCGCTTAGCGCCATCTATCGACATTTCTATGGAGTTGTTCGAAATTTTTCGATTCTAATACAATTGGTCGACTATTACTCGTAAACTTGTAAAGCCCACTTGTGTGTGATAGTTTTCCTTTAAACTTCATTATATATAGGTACTACTGCCGTGACATTTGAATTTCTAACTACAACCGTTTAGTTGGTAGAGGGGGGGGACACTTGACTCTAACGAAAATTGGTACTTTAAAGTCACGAACGGTTTACTTAATCAAAAAACGGTCTTCCCAAACCCCTAATATTTTTGGCCAACGATATCCCAAACTATGGAAAGGACGAAAAAAAAAATGACCCTAAATAAAAGTTTTTTTTTTTTTCAAAATATTATTTTACCACTATTTCGGCGTCATTATCGTGTATACTCATGCCAAATTACAACTTTCTAGTACCAATAGTTTTTGAGCTAAACCGCGGACAGACAGACAGACAGACAGACAGTCGACATGGCGAAACTATAAGGGTTCCTTGTTGACTACGGAACCCTAAAAATGGATCACCGAAATGTATGTTCGCGCATAACTTCCGATCGACTGCACCAAATTGGATAATTCTTTTTTTTTGTGTTTGTTATTGTCAGGACAAGGTTTGTATGCACAATTGGACCCGGTAGGTGGCGCTGCTTTTTCGGGCAGGACGACGTCTGCCGGGTCCGCTAGTTTAAAATAAATAATTTGACTTTGACTTTGAGTTTATACCTAAGTAGATCCATGCCTATTTTATTTAAGACGGGCTTTATTAAGACTGACTGACTCAAGTGAAACAATGTTTATTTCGACAAGTTAAGTCTGGCAAGAATTGAAACAACAAGATTCATTCTACCCAGTCCCGGAGGTCACAAAACAAAATTGGTAGATTACTAAGTAGGTATTTTCGTAGGAAAATGTCGACACATACCTACAGTGGCCCCCAAAAGTTAGTAGGTACACAGCTTTTCTTTCGTCCCAAATAACATGAAATTCTAGTAGTGTTTTAAAACTTTCTAAGTGCTTAGCGACTAGGATCCCACCGAACAATTTATATTAGGTAAATTTAGCTATGCCCGCGGCTTCGCTTACGTGTCTGTGTATTACTATTGACATTATATAAGTTAATGGGAACGTGAACTCATATTATATTCGTTAATATTAAGTACTCGCTTCTGGCCGCGACTTCGTTCGCGTGGAAGTCGTAAGACACCACAATATACTAAAATAACAGCCACATTTTTATAAAACTTTCCTGTATATTAAGTGGTATAAGGCTCAGTTTACATTGCCGCGGAACGGAGTGGAAGGGAGTTTTCGTAACGATATTGTACATAGCAAAATGAACTTTATGTCAATTGTCTAACGTACAAACTAGATACGAGCTTGTTACTGCAAGAATTATGGAGAATGCGCGATAATTCTCCAGAAGATGCGCGACCTGTGCGTATGTGTGTATCTAATTTGTGCGTTACACTATTGAAATAAAGTTCATTATGCTTTGTACAAAAAAAATCGCTTCCATTCCGTTCCACGGCAACATAAATTGAGCCTAAGGGTTATTGGGCGCTGATATTGGGCACATTATTTCAAAGGCGCTGCCCTATGTTTTCATAATTACACAGACCACGAAGATTTCAGTTTTTCGTCAGTGTTTGACGAGCTGAAAGACGAGTACCAGTCTAAGTGTCACACAATAAGGCTATCTAGCAGTGTGCAGGAAGAAACAATAGCACACGATATGTCTGAGGACAGCAACATATTGGGAATGTAGAGTACCGTTGATTTATTTTCTAGCGGCAGACAGGATGAACCGCAAAAGGGTCAGAAAAGCTTAAGAAGGCACACCAGTTGATGATGATGATCTTAATAATTATAACGAGCGCAGCGGCCAACAGTGCAGCCTTGAAAATAATGAAAAGGAGGCAAATGACGTGTTCGCTGATTAATAAAAGAAAATGCTCGATCTAGGCTGAAACCAGCTTTTCTAACGGGGCATAGTCTTCATAAAGTGTGTTTGGTGACACAATTGTTGGATCCACAGTTCCGTAAATATCTACTAGTAGCGATATTTGGGGTTTAACATTGACTCTATTTGATGATATTTTTGAGATTTTTACCTTTGAAGTACATTCATGAGTTAGGTGTGATAATCTTACATAGTTCTGACTTTCCCTTCATCTGACTCCATACGTTCGAAGAAAAAGCCATATCAGGTTATAGTATATTTAAACCCTTCTAGGCTGCTGTGAATTGTCACGTCAATTTGTTGTTCTTAGGAGTACCTATATATACAGGGTGGCAGGGACATCGACGCGCAAACTGTAACCATGGATCCAGCACATGAGTTTAGACCCCATAGCGTGGAAATTTTTCGTCGGTTATTAAAAAAAATATTGCTGTTCCATGCATTTTGACCGCGTAGGTATTGCTTTTTTTTATTTACTTTTCTATGAAACAGAAGATTTTGTTTTTGATAACCGAAGAAAAATTTCGACGCTATGGGGTCTAGTATCATGTGCTGAATCCATGGTTACAGTTTCCGCATCGATGTCCCTGCCACCCTGTATAATATGCGTCGAATCTTTTTTACCAGTTTTGCCGCGACGAGGTACAAGCATGACGACGTTAGTTTGTGTAACACATTTGCCCACATCAATGTTTAATTTATCAACACTTGTCGTAGCGTCAGATTATCGCTAGTCATTCGTCCCGACTTAAGGATTTTGTTTCAATAGACATACCTCACATTGTATATTCTATTTTCGGCGTAACGTAAGTAATTGTTCTTACAGTACAGGTTGATTAAATCAATGATTGTCTCGAAGGGATGAAATTATGTAGACACTACGGTAGCCCTATTTTATCTAATAGGGGTGTAGGTGGTGTTGAGATTATCTATAGCCTACTAGCTGCGCCAGGCGGTTTCACCCGCATAAGTTTCGATCCCGTAGGAATATCGGGATAAAAAGTATCCTATGTATTAATCCTGGTTATAAACTATTTGCGTGCCAAATTTCATTCAAATCCGTTCAGTTGTTTTGCGTGAAAGAGTAACAAACATCCATCCGTCCATCCACCCATACAAACTTTCGCGTTTATAATATTAGTAGGATTTGGTGCTTAAATGCAACCTGTATGAATACTTTGAAAACTACTTGGTAGAAATACGAGACAAACATTGATTTATGAAAAATAGAAAAAAGCAACGGCAAGAATGAGATTTGGCTGACAAACCAAACGACAAGGATCTTCCTCCTCTCTCCTACTTGATCTATGCTGTGCCCGACAGGGTCCATATTTGTGACTAATTTAATTATTTCCTACTAACTATGAATATACATTATGGTACGCAATAAAGAATTGAGAATTGAATTGAATTGAGAAATGTAAAAATGTAGAACCATCTTCTAGGTATAGGTAATTATTGAAGTAATATAACAAATTGTGGTTTTATTTACTTGTCCTCAGTACTGAGAGCTCGTAAAGCTCTCACAGTACCTATAGCACCCTTAGTAATGAAAAAGAAGTCTGACCTCTACTTACGAGGCGTGATGCTAAAATTTTTCGAACTCCTACATCATTTTTATTTCTCAAAACTCTGCAAAGCAACTCCTATGTCTATATTAAATTGTCAAAAGTAGGTAATCTAATCTCTCGCTATTGATCGTAGTGACCCTTTATTCTTAAAATTTCTTGCATAAGTCGACAAAGTAACTCCTATTACTGTAGGTATGAATAATAAATAGTCAAAAGTTTAGAAAGATCACCGTTCCATCACTGCCTGCACCAGCTAAGCGAAAAATCAATAATGTAGGTTTTTACAAAAGTACTACAAATAAGTTGTTTGAATAAAGTAAGTTTGTTCCAGTAGGTAACTTGAGTGTTAAGAAATACAAGAATAAGAACGTCTTTGTTTAGAAACGTAAAGTAAATATGGTGACGACATACTGACGTTTATTTAAGTACATAAAGTAAGTAAGTAAAGTTTGTAAAAAAAATATTTTCTGTAGTGAATAGTGGATTTTATTTGCTAAACTTCCAAAATGGCTTCGGGGTCGGGGGGAGGGGGCTAAATTGTCAAGTGCCTGGGCCTTGGTTCTCTTAAGTCCGGGCCTGTCTGTATATGTCACGATTGACTGCTTAGCCCCATAAAGGTGATGATGCTAATCATTTAAGAGATTCAATCTATCTGCAATATTCTAACTTTTTAGCTTGTCCTTTTACCCTTTTCGGCAAACTATATATATGCAATATTGCTCATCACATCAACCATAGCAAAGGGCGTGATAATTTACAACTTATAGACTGACCAGACTTATAGACAATTCCTTTCTATACACAAAGGTTGACTTTAAAAGATCGCATTAGCGATAAGACCGTTTCCTAAAGGAATATATAATATAA
The DNA here is from genome assembly GCA_947507525.1 of Apamea epomidion. NCBI lineage: Eukaryota > Metazoa > Arthropoda > Insecta > Lepidoptera > Noctuidae > Apamea > Apamea epomidion. The sequence continues at coordinate 8,835,244 of OX382234.1, forward strand.
TACAACCTAATTAGACATTTTATAAACCAATTTCACGACTGAGGAATTAATATGGGTGAAATTGTTTTAGAAAAAATAGCTAATGAATGTTGAAAGAAAAAACTCAGACACACGAAATTAAAATAAGAAATAATAGGCCAAATTTCCAAAAATGTTACATTCAATCGCTCTCAAGTGCTCCTGTATATTACCAACAATGTAAATGTGTCAATATATTATCTCTAAAACTCTGCAAGTATTTAATTTGTGTCCACCAACCCAGTACGAGTACAGTCACGAGCACCAATTTGTCAACACTTGGCAACTTTCAATTGCGATTTTTTCGTGAAATAACGAATGCAACGTTGAAATACGACACATTACATAAACCTATGGATTCGAAAATGCTATCTTCGTAACAACATAAAATTTCCTTAAAAAATAAAGGAGTAAATCGCTTTTGAATAATGCCGAATGTATACATACTTTTGCTCGTGACTGTACATAAAGTACACTTACTAAAATTGATGGGCTCCTGAAAACTTAGAATCTAAATACCTGTTATTGCCGTTATAAACTTATATTGCTTTGTGCATTGGGTATAGTTATAGATCTAACCTCAGTAGATTTTCCTCTTCGCCACAGCCTACAGGGGGCTCCAGAACGAAAATTCGTAAAATGTTATCCACAACCTAAACTTCTTATTGATAAAAGACTACGAATACCTAAAAAAAAATTAAAAATAATGTAATTTATTTATGGCTTACAGGCGCGGGTCAGTGGGTCATCTTAGGGATTGCTCTTGCATAACCTTAGAAAAATTATAATGACGGCTTAGTCTAGTATCCCAGTCAGGGTGCTCCAATTTTTGATATCGCTTCGCTCGCTCTTGCATTCTCTTAGTAAAATCACAACGCCAGCTTAACCTAGTAACCATCCAAGTCGGGATGCTACAATATTCTAGTCACTTCGTTCGGTCTGGCATTCTCCTAGTAAAATTGCAATGAAAATTTAACCTAACCAGCGGGGTAATTGCGTAACACACAGTAGCAATGGGTTTCATTTTTACAATTCAACAATATTCATTGCTTTATCTACGTTGTTGAACAGATACATTTTTCGGTCATATGCATAGCAATGGATTAGCAATATCCTTAAAAATGATTCAGATTGAGATTGATTGTGTGTTTCGCAGTTAGGGTGCAGAACAGTTTTACTTTTCAAGTCAGTACGTTAAAGGACGTTTAATATTTTGTAAAAAAATAACCTCCTCTGGAGAATCGCAGGATGGGCTTAGTTAGAGACCTGTCCATTAGAAGAATCAGCCTATAAACAAACACATGTACGCACTATGCTATCACAGTAAGAGGGTACCTTGGTGACCAAGGTACCCTCTTACAAACAACGATTAAGAAGCGAACTAGGTACTGTGTGAAGTGTTTGCGTGTGATAGCATAGTGCGTGCACGTGTTTGTTTATAGGCTGATTCTTCTAATGGACAGGTCTCTAACTAAGCTTATCTTAGCAGTAGGACCTTCTTCCTTAAAAGTGAGGACTGATCTAAGATTAAAGATAAGTTAAGTATTGAACAGGAACTTGAAACTTAGAGTTATCTCATCCAATGTATCTATGTTAGACTAGATTTAACTATAACTTCATTAGGTCTTTTAACTTATCTTTATTCTATTAAAAGATAGTGCCGACATTAACCCTTACATTATGTCTTCGGTACTTTATAGTACCTACCTACTTAGTAGTATGTTTGTTGTAGATACATAACGCACCTACCTATCTAAATATATGAAAGTACCTTAAGCTCCGCCGCATAGCGGGTTATTCATTAATAATAGGCTATTTTCCTAATAAAATCTAATTAGTCCGTCAGTTAGATTATCAAAAAATATTGGAACCGTATTTTTTCTTTTGTCAATTATATTAAAAATTATGAAGATATCGCCCGTTAAAGTTCCGCGTGACGTCACTTGCTTGCGACACTTTTGCAAGCAAGTGACGTCACGACCCCCCACTCCCAAATTTTGACGCGCTTTATCTTTGTAATTTTTTGTTTGATTGACAAAAGAAAAAATACGTGTCCATTATTTTTCGATAATCTAACTGACGGACTAAATATAATTATTATTTTTTACCCAGGCAACTACTCTATTAATTGGCTATCAAAATCAGTTTCGTTTCAGAATCGATTAAATTCAAAATTGGTATAATGGAAATAAAGGTCCCGGCGTTCAATTCAAAGTACTTTTGAACCGCAACCAATCGTCTTAAATCTATTATTGAAATCGAAATGGATTCGATTGCGCGATTCTATAATTCCCAGGACCTTCCGCTGTTTCGAAAAAATTACTTATTTATAAAATGTTACCTACGTAAATAATGTAAAAGAGAAGAAAAGCGTTTTAATTGAAAAAAGTATGCTTAGATGGTTTGGTCATGATGAGAGGATGGATGAAAGGCGACTAACAAAAGGTAACCTACCTATTTACAAGTCAGATGTGAGTGGAAACGCCGGGGACCCGGCCCTAAGAAGATATAATAATATAGTGACCTTATTGGTGATGTTCTTCAGAAAGGTCAGGTGCATAGATAGTACCCGCAACCGGCGTGCGTGTATGACCAGCCGGTCGATTCTGCAAAAATCTCACCGTGAAAACTCAAGTGAAGTGAGCTTGATGTGAGTTGTCAGTAGTGTCAATCCCTACATTATTTGGAGTGACAGCTCACTCCACACTCACTTCACCTAAGTTTTCACGGTGAGATGGTTACAGAATCGCACTGCAGATGTATGCACGTAAACGAGGCAAAAGGAGTATGTAAGGATCGTAGCAGGTGGCGTCCTGTAATTTCTGCCTACCCCCATGGGAAGAAGGTGAGTTTATGTAGCTATGTATGTAAATAATTCATGTTAAATCGTAGACAAAGTCAAACTCAAACTCAAACTATTTATTTCAAATAAACCAATTACAGGCACTTTTGAATTGTCAAGGTCGGTCAGTCAAATTATGAAGCTAGTTGCCCATTCCAAAGCGTAGTAGGTACCTATGGAGAAGAACGGGCAAGAAACTCCATGGACACTCTTTTAAATCATAATAATATTGTTACAAAGTATTGGTTACATCATTCATGTTCAAAATTATGCATGTGAGAACGATGCAGAACGTTAAAAGCGTCCGTAATGAAAAGATAAAAAAAACCAATTCAAATGTTAAATTAAATTAAAATAAGCCATGGCAGCAAAGAGTTGACCAGTCCCTACTGACGGCGCCCGTTCACGAACATGACGCATAGATTAGCACCATTCAGCTCAACCATTTTGAAGGGAGCTAAATGATCCAACACATGTGCCACCATCAGCGAGACATTAGAGTGAGCATGACATTCTCTCATCCGCCAAGGCACATTCAAGTCAATGAAAGACGTACCCAGTAAATGGTAGCTTTATAGTATGTAACATAGTACTCACATACGTTCTATGCAATTATACAATACTAGGAGATTGAATTTATATAATGCAAACATAGTATTTTAGAATCTTCAGCAGCTCCAACAGTATGTAGGTAGGGTAGGCGTATGTGAAGTATTTTCAGATGCTAATCAATTTATTTATGCGTCCTGTGGAGCAGGACCAGCGTTTAGCCAAGCATTTATTTTCCTAGTCTACAAAGTTATGTAGTTTACCTACAGTGGTATATGATATCAGGACGAAGCTTGGTGGAACAAATTCTGCACGTTGCTGTTAGGTACACTGTCATCCAACATTATCCCATTGTGTGGCCAAAGATGTCTAAACTTTTTTCCCTCGATACGCTAAAAAGAAGACGAAGTAGATGATACCTACATAACTTCAGTCCAGAGCGAATGTGGAATTGTGTTGTGAACCATGATAGCACCTAGGTAAGTACATGCCTACTCATTTGTTTTTTCCAGCTCGTTCCACCGTCTTCTACGTGGTCTGCCACGGCACGTGAGGTCGTGTCAGGCTCCACATGCTGCACGTAGAAACGATAATACTATCAAAACATAGGTAAGTAGGTAGGTGTATGTTAAGGGTTTGGTTTCCGCACTTGTCCTTCAAGTGGACCATTGTGCGTGGCATTGTAAGTAGGTAGGTTATAGGAACAGACGTTAGCACATCAAGCTACTACAATCTGTCAAATTTCTTTAATAGATTTTCAACTTTATCGCTTAAGCATTAAGGTTCAAGGTTGATTGGGAAAATTTGACAGTTTCGGGTAGCTTGACCTGCTGGCGTCTGTACCTACATATATACCCAGATAGAATACTATTTATTACATAGATACATCATAAAAATTCCAGATAGGTATAAAAGTAGAAATGTAGAAATTTTACAAGGGGTGACACAATGGGCAGTATATACCTACATACAGGTTGTTAAAATTGTGTTGTTAGCTGCCTACCTTTATCATTGAGAAGCTAGGTACAGGTTATTCTCAACACCTAGGTACATAAACTGTTGACATGATAAGGAGCTATTAAAATTCGGAGCGCACTTTCGCCCTCCATAACTTATTCTTCGGTAATGGAAATTCAATGTCGCATCTCAATTTTCCAGGAGTGTTTCATTGAAGTAAACACTTGTGCTATATTAGCGAGTTTTACCTTTGCATAAGTTATGGGTTACATACCTAGGTAGGTATATCTGTACACAATACACATACATACTTAAGTATGTACGTGTAGGTACTGTGTCCGTTTCAATGGCGCGGCCACGACGTTTTTTTTAAAAAAAAAACCATGCCTAAATTTTGTAACAATTTGTAAAAGTTGATTCCCAAAACCATAAATTTGTCAAAGTTATGGTTAAAAAGTTACAAGGGTTTGAACGTGGCCGCGCCGTTGAAACGCGGCGAACCGCGCGGCCACGGAGATCTTTAAGACTAAGCATTGCAGAGACCTGAAATTTAGGTAAATAACAGATTGATTTGTATAAAATTTGTAAAAATATAGAAAAAAATCCTGGGTTTATATTTTAGGAGCTGTAAGACTATAACCCCATGGCCGCGCTATTGAAACGGTGAAAAACACGTTATCGCCGATATCTCGCTGAAAAAGCATCACAGACGTCTGAAGTTTTTTGTAAAACCCAGATTTGAATTTGTCAAAACTAGTAAAAATACAACTAAAAATGCTAGGTTTATATTTCAGGAGCTGTGACACTAAAACCCCATGGCCGCGCCATTGAAACGGTGAAAAACCCGTTGTCACCGATATCTCGCTGAAAAAGCATCGCAGAGGTCTGAAATTTTTTGTAAAACCTAGTTTTGAATATGTCAAAATAGGTAAAAATGCACAAAAAAATCCTAGGTTTACATTTCAGGAGCTGTGGTACATAATCATCAATACGTCTTGAATATACTGCCTCTATTCCATTGATGAATTGTAACATGTTGACACTAATTTCTTTTGACATTCTAAATTCCTTTTGACATCTTAGTACCATTAGTTGACATAATAGTATTCTTATTTTCACATCTTATTTAAATGCGCAATTTTTTTTTTTTTGGTTATAATTATAATGGTATGTGACATGTAATTAATTTCTCTATTGTGATTTAATGAGTATTATACTGATCACTTTTATTATTTTATCTTGGTGTAATGTAACATTCAGACACAATGTTAATTGTTTGTTGAATAAATAAATAAATAAAATAAATAAATATGTCGATAGGGTGACCATGGCTTATTGTTTACAGAAAACTTTCCACCTATTTTATTAAAATTTATATCTCAAGGATTCTAAATTAAATTAAAATGAAACGATAATGTGCAAAAAATATGTTTATTTCTTTAAAAATTACATTTAAATCACAGATTGTTTGCTTACAATAAGATACATAAAATATCTTTTAAAATCACAGATTATTTTTTTATATTAAGATATAATTCTTATTAATACGACCTCATAGCCAAAGACTTTTTCTAAATGTAAAAAAAAAATGACATTTCACACAAACAATCCTAATCATCATCTATAAGACCATATATGTTAAATTATGTATTGTCATAGGTTCTTCAGAACTTGCTCTCTCTCTGTTTGACTGTTTTATAAAATATCATTGATTATATTCATTAGACTTAAAAACGGGAAAAGTATTAAATGGTAAGAGAGTTAGTAGTATGAATTACTTACCTTGATAAGAAGTATTAATTTGTAATCAAATCCTGAGGCGTAACGAAGTCCAGATTGTAACACCAGAACGTAGTTTTCCAAATATAAAAAATGTCCGAAACAGTGCGCAAATCAGTTATACATATTGTAGTCTTCGGCGCAAATCGAAGTCCATAGGAGCCAAAATTTAAAACATGTACTTGAGAGACAACGACAACTGATCGAGAAAAAGCTTTTGGCGGAGGAAGACGGGGTCCGACGGCGGGATATCTCTTTTTGGACTGCTGTGATTGGTTAGACAGTCAGCCTTCGTCTCCCGCGCTGCACCCGCGTTCCGTTCGCTCCTGTGTACTATGAGTCTGTGGCCATGTTAATTCCTTCAGTGCTATTCAATATTGGAATGTATGACTTAATTACAGGGGTTATTTCTGGCAGAATTTAGTCTTAGAAATACTTAGTTATGAGTTTGAGTATACAATTATTATTCATCAAATTCGCACGTGTACTCAAAACCACAGTATTTTCAGCTATCGATTTTTAAAGAAATAAACATAGTTTTGTATCTTATCGTTTCACTAGATTTTGACCGCGGCTTCGCTCGCGTTAGTTGAGAATTTGACAATAAATTTGGAAGAAAATATTCTTAAGACATGTGGCGCCATTTACGATATAAAAACCACGTTTTTTGTTGTTTTTTTCAGGAACTGTACTTTTTTCGGGATAAAAGGTACCCTATGTCCGTCTCCGTACACCTACAAATCTATATGCAAAGTTTCAGGATGATCGGTTCAGTGGTTCAGTGAAAAGGTAACAAATAAACTTACTTTCGCATTTATAATATTTTATACAACATGTCCCGGAATTAACGCACACCACCAAACACCCCAATCAGTATATTATGTTATAATCATAATACATACAACGAATTTTCATTATTATGTATATATAAAACATTGTTTTTTTAATTAAATTAGTTATACTGATTCTGGGAGAAAAATGTGGTTACATTCCAAATCTACGCATGCACACAGTCACACACGAATAAGGGTCTAGCGTAGTAGTTACCTCACCCATTTTGGTTTGTTTTGACTGTACAGCGAAAGTGTGACAGTAATTTACGTAGTTTCAATTATTTTTGGGATCAAAAATTACCAAGATTAAAAATGTCAGAAATCGATTCAGTAAACGATTCTGAACTAACTACTTTCATAATGTGCATTAATTCAGTTAAACATTGTATACACTAAATAGTAATGATTTTCATTTAACTTAGAATCCTTGAGTTATTCTAATACGAGTATAATAAGTGCAGTTTTCTGTAAAAAATAAGACATGGGGTGACCATGTCTTATTGAAATATTCAAGACGTACTAAAAATTATATTAATATGAAAAAAAAAATCCCTACTGTCGGTAATTCTACATACTCATAGGTGTTATTTACAAAAAAAAAAGAACTGGCTATCACTTACTTTCATCGAAAGATAATCACGACTTATTTCTACGCGATACCGTACTACAGCTCCTGAAATATAAACCTAGGATTTTTTTGTGCATTTTTACCTATTTTGAGAAATTCAAATCTAGGTTTTACAAAAAACTTCAAAACCTCTGCGATGCTTTTTCAGCGAGATATCGGTGATAACGTGTTTTTCACCGTTTCAATGGCGCGGCCATGGGGTTTTAGTGTCGCAACTCCTGAAATATAAACCTAGGATTTTTTGTTGTATTTTTACTAGTTTTTTACAAATTCAATCTGGTATTTACTAAATTCCAGGTATCTGCAATGCTTGGTTTAAAGATCTACGTGGCCGCGCGGTTCGCCGCGTTCCAATGGCGCGGCCACGTTCAAACCCAACTTTTTAACCATAGCTTTGACAAATTTATGGTTTTGGGAATCAACTTTTTGGCTCGGTTTTTTTTAAAAGAAAACGTCGTGGCCGCGCCATTGAAACGGACACCGTGTACTTACCTAAAGTATTTAGATAAGTACGTAGGCACTGAAGTACCTAACTAGGTGAAGATACCTATCTTTAATAGTAGGTACCTATTTATATACAAAAAACTAAATCAAACATGGCAAAATCCTACCTACCTCAGGATTCTACTTTAGTTTATCCAGCCAATTTTTTGGTATTAATATATTAAAACTATAATAGATGGCGTTTCCTAGCTGTCGCTAATCCTTGCTAATGTCCAGTCAGCACCCTAATTTCGTAACGCGCTACTAATCAATATCTGAATCATTTTGAAGTTGCTAATCCACATGTTCGAAAAATTTGTCTGATCAACAGCGTAAATAACGCAATGAATGTTGTTGAACTGTCAAAATGAAACCCATTACTACTGATAATGTGTTACGCAATTACCCCGAAGATTTTATGTGTGTCTAACAATACAGGGCCATGTCTGGAAGGGCCTTTTGTAAAAAAGAGCCTCAAGTTGACATGTCCTGACAGTCGGACAGCTTACATGCATCAGTCATCGTGTAGCTCAACGGAACGATTAATTAAACATCACAAAAAAACAACAATTTAAAAAGTGTTACACAAATAATACGTTACCTAGATAAAGGTATAGGTCTGCTTATAGGTAGGAAAGGCCTTCACAAGAAAACCACCGAAAAAGTACCGAAGACTCCTTCGGGGTGATATAGGGTAAATCCTTGGATAATATTTACCCGACACGCCGCCCTCTGAGACAATTTCAATTTCACGCGTGAAAATCACAGGAAAAATACGTTATAGCTATTGATAGGAAATAGGAGCTCTCTCGGAATTTGAGTAAGAAGATAAGGTAGATATTATTGGGTACCTATTTGTTGAAACTACTTTACTTTTATTACTTTTGTACTTGACGCATAACGGTGAAATGTAGATGATACCTAGATAGTAGGTATACACTTCTTTCCTGCGTAGCTATTCACAACCATCCGACCGACAGGCTATCGTATCGAAAATGACACATTTCGATAACCTGATTTACCTTGCCTCAGATAGCAAACAGCTGTCGGAAGAATAGCGGTTGTCTATTAGATTTAAACAGACATTTTTGCGTTTTGGACTTGTAAACAGCATTTAGAGGACTCCTACGATAGGTAACATTGATTGATGTTCGATACGGTACAGAAGCGTATCAAGTGATTGTGAATAGCTATGCTGGAGGGAAATGGCCTCCTGTGAGACTGTGATGGGCCAAAAAGAGGCTACCGAGCGGGAAAAGAAAGGGTCGCGGAGGTAACCGCCTGGACGCCTAAAACACCGAAACCTTGTCTGAATAATTTAAGCGCTCACAGTGGGGGCTCTGTCCGCCCACAAGTGACCTCAAGGAAGACGGCGCACAGTGGTCACGTGCTGCATTGAACACTTACACAGTTATGTTACGGGGAGACCCCTTCACAGTCTCACTAGAGATATGCCCGGCGTTTCGGATCGGTCTTGTGAGAGGTAACGACCCCTTCCATGTGCAGATGGGGTCACCATCTGCACACAGGAGGTGTCGTTACCGGGGTGGTTTTAGTGAGGTAAAAATTTCTCACTTCCCGGTAGTATCCCCAAAGCCCGGGGCAAGTTTTCCGCCCGAAAAAAAAGAAGGTATTCTGCGGTCTTTTGACTACTTATGTCTTTTTTTATTATTTTTATTTTTTATTTGTAATTGTGCGTCTTGTTTGTGCAGAATAAAATATTTTTCTTTCTTTTTTCTTTTTCTTTCTTTCGGTCTGCCTACCTTCGGTGAATACAGGCGTGTTGTTATGTTTATGTTGTTAGTGAAGAAGACTTTTAACACAGACACGTTTTTATGAGAAAACAAGAACGACCAATCCAAAAATGGTTAGGTATAGGTCGTAGGTTCGAACCCTGACAGGCGCTTTACTTTGTGTAAATTATTTCATGACCAATGCTCTCAAAACGGTAAAGGGAAACATCGTGCGGAAACCGGCATGTCCTAGAACCAAAAATCCGAAGACATGTGACATCTACCAACCCGCACTGGGCCCACGTGGTGGATTACAGCCCACTCCCTCTCGCCGAAAGATGGCGCGATTCCAATATTATAGGCCGATTGTGATTATGCAGTCCAAAGATGATACTGTCCCCGACTACCTACTACATAATGCGTGTTTACGATTCTCTCCAGCAGACCTGGTTTTCGTAATGGGTTACATACGTTAGGTACTTTATTTACGAGTACGTATACTTTGGTTCGGTCAATCCCGTTTCGGCTCTCGAAAGATACCAAGTCCCTAACTAGTGCAAGTTTCTTTTGCTTCAAGTGAACGTGCTCTCGTCGGTTTTTCAATGTATTGGCAAAGCAATAATAACTACGTAGCGAAAAAACCCGTTACAATGCACTTACCTGCTGACATTTTGGCGTCTATCCAAAGGTTGCGCAATCGGTAGCAGTACCGGAGCTACGTGAAGATTAATATTTGTTCAGTGCGGGCATCGAACCCACGATTTGCGCAAAAAACTGCAGCCAACTTAGCCACTTTGCAAATCGATTCGTCTAGTGAAATGGCGCGTCCTGACATGACCAAGACAACAAACCGAACGTAGGAAGTACAACAGCGCTCATTGACCAATGTAGCAGATTATTTACATACTGATAACCGATAAGGCAAGAAGCAACGTATTTCTTTGGCGCTGGATTGACGAACACACCATATATCGACTCCTCGCATCCAGGCAAATACTGAGCATTTACATATTTATTACCTGAAAGTAATAATAAATTAGGCCTGTTTAGATTAGTGCACCTTTTCAGTAGACATACATACACTCAAGCCTGCCATGCTTCACGTGGGGGTAGGCAGAAACTACAGACACGCCCCCTGCTATTATACGCTAATAACAAATTTCTTTATTAAACCATCAGTCTCCCATCCGGGCACAAGTTAACGTGACCTACTTGGAAAGCCTTAAAAGAATTTGTACCCAAGTAGGCTGCAGCAAGGACAACCTCCACAAGTGAGGGTTCATGGAAGGCTGACCTTCGGTGTGTGCGGTGGCCCGCCTTAGACAATGGCTCACCTCCCATCTTGCACCTCAGGCTCTGTCACTTGCACACGTGAGGAAGGCTGCGTCTGCGAATGATATCCGCGTTGCTGAATTTTAGGCTAATCAAATTTGAAAAAACGATATTTATTTTATCGTGCTCTATTTTTGCCATCGACACGCTAAGAAGAAAAATAACAAATGATCACGTAAACGATCCCGGTCAGTGACCGTCTGTAGAGGTTTATATTTCAATTCAAACAAACATGAACGGTGTAATTTATATTTCATTCTGTAACTCTGAATCTAAAATAATAAGACTTAAGTAGTAGATAAAATATCTTATTCGAGAATTTGCTGTTTGTTGTGTAAAGAAATCAAAGCACATAGCTGTCTGGGAATTGAGTTCAAAGTTCTCTACTCACTGGTTACATCAACGTTTCCTTCTATTTTTATAAGTTTTAAAGTAGCTACCTATCCATGATTGAATTAAAAATTAATATCCTTGAGAAACTAGCTATTTCTTAAAGAACTGATTCTGGATTTAATACTATTATTCTTTGAAAGAAAACAAAAAACATAAGTTATGGATATTTTACTTTTACTTTTATACCTTCGTTTTATTTGTACATCCGTCACAAACGCCAAAGATACAGGTCTTGTATATGATAGTTTAAATGTTTTCATAATATTATAGCAACTATCCATTATGTGGTATTCGTTTAAATTTTTTCAACTATTTACATAGATACTGTCTATGACATGCATTGTTCAACAACATACGATAACAACAATAATTATATAGAGCCGAAAATATTCTACCACATACCTAAGTAATTATACAAGTGTTACAACATATACAGATAGTAAAGTACATCAATTATTAATAGTAATTATTGCATAAACTTATATTGTGATCTGGCATCTAATAGTAATGTATCAATAACATATTTTACCCTACAATGATAATGATATTTTATTTTAACTTACTACAGAATGAATACGAGAGCTATTGATATAGTATGCCTACGTAATTAAGTAATTTTAAGTATTGTGCAACACGTGCCATCCTACAACAGACACCAAATCACAATAACATAGTGATGTGAGCTCAGAACTGCACCCAGTTCTGTTGGGTGGCGGCAGGCGTCACTGGCTGTTGACTTGGAGCACTGCAAACACAACAAAAATCACAATTATACCAAGCATGTTTGCATTATTGTGAACTCTACACCAATGTAAGTGATTTTGATAACGTTGGACAAAGGAGTAACTTAATAGCGGGCAAGGAAACCAAATCATGCGTCCCACATAAATAGAAACTATCATAATTAATTTAAACACATAAACATCGACACATTGCACCAGCTGTGAGCAGTATTCTGCAAGTTCAATTTAAATATTGTTTTAAGAAGTAGTCATCAATTGTGCCATGCATTACCTGGCAGAATTGAAGTCACCCCATTCTGAACTAGCAGGAGCAGGGGCAGCAGCGGCAGGAGTGGAGGCGTGTTGTGGTGAAGGAGGGGGTGGAAGCCTCGAGCCACCTGGTGGGGGTGGTAGCAGGCCCCCGCCACCACCCGCCCCAACACCGCGGCGCGGCCTGCTGCCTTCACTGCCATCCTTTTTCTGCAAAGAGAAAATAACATTGCATTAAAAATCACTGTGAAATAATATAATTCAAGCAACAAACAGTTTTTTATCTAATTAGATGACTCACTCACTATACAATTACATTAGCAGGGTTGACTCAGTTGCCCTTTATTGTGGTAACATGATTTCTACAGTACATACAAATCTAATGACATTCAAGTACTTACAGTGATCTTCATATTAATTTTTATTGTCTCTCCTTCTTTAAAGCCCAGATCAAGGTTCTGCTGAGGGGCTTGCTCTCCTTCTTGTTCTTTTCTCAACCATTTGAAATGGTCTTGTAAAGCAACATTTAGGTCAAATGAGTCAGATCGGTCTCCAAATCCTAGACCTATATAAGCAGTTCGGCCTGAAATAATACAGCAATATTAAAAAAAATAGTTTTAGCTACAATGAGGTTTGTGAAATGTATAAAATTGAAAATTCTCTTGCCATTATCATCTTGAATCCTGACAACGAAGTAACGTGAACTATCTGTGACGGACTCGAGGGCCAAGCCCGGATATTTGTCAATAGGGCATTTGGCAAACAGCTCTCCAGAAGATTTATCTTCCAGTTTCATTATCAGTTCCTCTGCTTTTGCAACAAGTCTCATGCGCCCCGTCCATTGCGGCTCTTGTAAGTTCCAATCGGCTGCCCTAAAAACACCCACCGTTTTATCGTTTTCCTACAAAACAATTACCCGATATACAAAAAATTATAACACCTACCTATATCCTCTATTTGAAGTTTTAGGAGGTATTTTGAACACAAACACTTCATTCTTAACAAGAATAACACTTTCATATGATTCCATTTTCCACTGCAATTCAATTTCTCATGAAAAACAATAAAAATTTTGGGATAAGTATTTTGATAGCAGCTATTGACGACAGGGACTGGAGTGACATTAATGACGTGACGTGACGTGCACAAAAATTAGTAAATGCAGAGGAAGTGCTACCTATACAGCATTATTTTAAGTAAATTCTCCTTTTTTTAGCTAAAGATAGATAACAGAATAAAGGTTACAGGAATAAAAGAGAAAATAGAATTTTAATCCTTATACTGATGCGCGTAGCTTTGAAATGCATGTGTCAGAAAAATACGTTATACAGACAAAATAACAGTCGCATCACTATGTCATTTGCATCCATCAAACAGAAAAAAAAAACGGGTTGCACTCCGGGAGTGCCGGCAGAAGTGAAAACTTGAATATTAACGTTGTGCATTTTTGATATTTTGGAATGCAGTCTACTCTCCCTCCGTCTTACGAATTTTCGATCAGGTCACGTGTCCTGACGCGGGCTCCGTCTTACGAATTTTCGATCAGGTCACGTGTTCTGACGCGAGTTTAACATTTTTTACCCATCACAAAAAACTCCCTCCGTCTTACGAATTTTCGATCAGGTCACGTGTCCAACCACGAGCTCAGTCTTACGAATTTTCGATCAGGTCACGTGTCCTGACGCGAGTTTAACATAATTTACCCATCCCAAAAAAAGTGCACAACGCCGCTAAAGAAGTTTTCACTTCAAAAACAATGCGCAAAGTGCATTCTGAACTTCATTTATTTTAGTCTAAAGTGTACCTTAGAGATAGAGTTATAAAGAGATGGGTTTTTCAAAAGGTTTTTTACTTTAGTACCAAGTTAGTAGGTAGGTACCCTAGTCTCAATAGTAAAACAATTATCTCAATCTCTGGAACGCTACGTTCTGTCACAGTCAGTAGTGTCAGCCCAATTTGGAGTTTGCTTGCTGTCATCAGTCTGCTGTTGAGCTGCTGGCGGGGCCCGAAATCAGTGTTTCTTTTCCTTTCCTATTAAAGTTATTAGCAAATTCTGTGAATTATACTTCTCCTAACCAAAGTAAAAATTATAGGAAAAAAATTAATCAACTTGCACCAGAAGTAAGTATTGTTTTTATAAAAACAAGCAAACAAAATACAATAATCACCAATTTCTTTAGTGTGGCTATCGAATCAATAGGACATACTATTGGCATTAATATTACAGCTCTATTTATTTCAGGTTTGAAGAAAAGTGATGGCTTATAATGTAAGTATCAACATTCTAACAAACATTCATACTTTCAAGAAACTAATAGGAAGCTCGTCAATTGACTTTTAAAGTACCTACGTATAAACAAGTCATTTGCTTACTTTTTCAAATATTACATAAAAAAGAAAATAGGTCGGATACCTTTTGATAATATGGATAATGACTTTCTAAAGTGAATAACACAGAAGTATTTTGCCATTTATTACAATAATTTAAAACCAAAATGTAGTAGGGAAAATTGAAAAATTATTAATTTTGGTTTTAGGGAATAGAAAATAAAATGCCAATTTAGCCTAAAATTCAATTAAAATGAACCTATTCATACATTTTAATATTTGATTTGTTCCCCTAGAGTGAAAGTTGTATAATTCTGAGTTGCCTTCAGAAATCATTTTACACACTTCAAGTAGGTAATAATTATTTTGACACAAAAATATATTTTCTTTACATTTATGTTTATCCCAACTTAAAAAGACATAATATGTATACAAAATGGAATTAGTAGTAATGGAAGTAGCAGACTCCACTGGTTTCATTTACATTTTAAAATGAAAACTTTGGTCAGTGAATATCTTCATCACTATGTACATATCTTACTTTCACTTCACTTCTCATCCCTCTGTTGGATCATCAATAACAGCACCTCTTGACCTTATCCCACTGGATAATAACATAATTATATACATACAAAAACTCACACCTTCTTCCCATGGAGGTTTCCCTTACACTATCTTTTTGCTTCATTTAAGTTCATAAATTAGAAAGTCATTATTCTCATAATAATAAACATTCGAAATCGAATCTCAATCTCATCTCACTTATTCTAATCTGTCAAAAATACCAGTAATTTACCTTTGGTCAAAGATTTTGTATTATATGTTGTGTATTTCTGGTGAAATTTAATAGTATTGATATGAAATGTTTTGTGGGTGTATAACAGCTGCATTGAGGACAAGTTGCAATTGCCATTGTGAATGATTGGTCTTAGAAAGTATGCAAAACTATTAGTCGCAGTTTTTTTAATATTATGTATGCCATGTTTGACAGTTAAGGGTAGTCAAAAGACTGTTTTTCTATTTGGGTTAAATATAAAATTGGGTTTGAGAAGGTTGTTTGATGTATTAACTTTTATCAGAGAATATTACCATATATTTGAGGTGATACACCATACATAATAATATATATCTACCCATGTCCCATGTTGATAATGTAACAACATAAAAATTTGTGTCCGATTAGTCAAGACCAGACAGGTTAATAGCAGGACTAAAAAACCTTTGCACCTGAGTGGGTACCTTTAGGTAAGTCTTCAAGTGTTACTGACTTTACAAAAATTATTTACATAACAAAAATCACGCCTGTATTCCCTGAAAACGCTAGGCAAAGGTGTAGGTACTTATAGTAGGTACACCCTGATTTCGGCAGTTATTTTTATTTACTTTTTAAATAAATTCCTTAATCGGTGTTAAAGACACAAAAGTGTCTTCCCTGCCCCCATAATTCTTCAAATACATAGTAGAAAATGCAGAAAATAACAAAAGTAGAACTACTTAGTTAGTTGGAATATCAGAAACAACATACTAAGTAACATGCGTTGTTCAATCAGAATGAAGTGGTGGTGGAACTGGCAGACAGTTTGACAGTAATAAAATTGTAGACATGATAAATAAAATTGTACACAAAAAAAACTGAAAGCTTGTTCGTGCGATGGCAGTACTGATTTTGTGTGTCCTGTCACCTAATTATTGTATTTCTGTTGTTGTCTAATATAAATTTAATAAAAATCATGGACCTACTAAAAGATGAGTTAAGAAAAACAAAGTGTCTAGGATTAGTAATATGCAGATTTATTAGAAAATTGGCTTTGTAATTTTCATCATTGATTCCCAAAAATAAAAGGATTAATTCAAGGTACTTTTGCAGTATTTTAGCAGCTAGCAACTGCGCAAAGGGGTATAATAATTATATTTAATGGTAAAAGAAGTCCCTGGGTTTTAAAAAAAATGTATGGATAGTGACAGCTAGTTGTCAAATTCATGTCACACTTGTCACAGACAGGGAAATAAATTTTAAGCAAATTGACACCCTACATCAATTTGCTGTACTAAAGCCATTTCATACAACTGTCAAATAATGACAGTTGTGATTTACGGAGATACGGACAGTTGTTTTTTTTCACAATTTCCCTGTTTTTACAATCGACGATGGTGACACCTGAACTGAGCTAGGTAGTGGCAGTAGTTATATATAAATGTGTATCCCCATTACTATCAAACTGTCTGCCACCGCCATCACTATTAAGAAGAAAGGCAAACTTCATAATAACTATGGGGAATAACGGAAGCCGCTGTGTGTGGTCCGACCACAGATTATATTGTGTCCGACGTCCGACACGCACAACATCGACTTGGTCGGTTTTTTTTTAACTTTTATTTATTATAAGTCGTCTCCACACATTTGGCACTTCGCGCACTACAAACCTGTTAGTAAAAAAAAAAATTTTTATTTGTACTCTTAAAAGATCGTGGATAACGAAATATAATGTAAGGAACGCTAACGTTTGACAGTTGTCATCGTATGTACAGACGCGACGCCAGCACATCACGCTACTACAATCTGTCAAATTTCTTTAATAGATTTTCAACTTTATCGCTAAAGCATTATGATTCAAGGTTGTTTAAGAAAAATTTACAGTTTCGGGTAGCTTGACCTGCTGACGTCTGTACACACACACGGCGACATATCAAGCTATAATTTCCAGTTTTAGCTGACCTCGCATTGTATAGGCTTTTCGTACAATGAGAAGTCAGCTTATACTGAAAATGTATAGCTTGATATGTCGTCGTGCTTACAAAAGGCTGTTACTACTGTCGAAGTATCATCATCATCATTGGCAACCTTGTTCCATCCCCTGCTGAGTATAGGCCTCCTCCCGTTTGTCGTGTTTCCCTGATCTGTGTGAGTCTCATCCATCTCTCTTGTACAGCTCGTAGGTACGTCAATCACCCACTTTACCAAGTGCTTGCCCACACTTACAACCCAAGCCAAACGATCTTTCCACACGTTTGAATTTGTGATAGTTTAGCAAGCGTGTAGAGCTTGCATTTCGTTCTGAAAAATCGACGTGGTGACGCAAAGAAAACTACAATCTTTGCACCACCACCAAAAAATGCATTCATTTAATCACGCATAATCGTGTAATAATCTATTATCCTTGAAGATTTAAACAAATAATGATAAAACTAAAACACTAGTGGTTTTAATTTACGGAATTAAAATAAACTATTTTAATTTTAACGGTTTCGGTGGAACGATTAAAACGGTTTTAGTGTGTAAAAACCGGTAACCGACAAATCAACCAAACAGCGTAATGGACATCACTACAAACATTGAAGAAAATAAAATGGCCGTCGAGTGGGTCGCCGTAAATATGTTGAGTTATTTTTCAAATCAATCGTTTTTAACACAATTACTATGCGAATATTGTCAGAAATGAGTATTGAAAAAGTGTGTTTTACTAAAGACTTGTATGTGTCTCATTAGTGTCCTGAATTATGTAAGAACAAAGAGTTTTCGTCGTTTGTTGTATCAATCGGGCAGCTATACAAATGCATGAAAATGGGACTCTCTCATTTGTTGTTGTTTATAGCGATAGTCCTTTTAATATGTTTTTCTATAAAAGCAGAAAACATTGAGTGCCCACACAAATGTGATTGCCTGGAACAGTACGTCGATTGTTCAAAGAAGAATTTCGTATCTGTGCCAAAAATTCCTAAGTGGGTGGAACGATTGGATCTCAGTTTTAATAGATTGAATGAAAACGTTACGGAGGCCTTTGACAAACTACGGAATTTACAAGAATTGAAGCTGGACAAAAACTTATTTCATTTCATACCAAACCTGCTGCATCATGAACAAATACAGGAACTGAGTTTGAATAGGAATAACATTGGATCAATAGACACGGGTACCTTTCCTGCTAATAGTTCCATCAGAATACTGAATGTAAACAGTAACCATATAAAATTCATACAGGAAGGAGCTTTAACTAATTTGTCAAATTTGGAAGTTTTGAAACTGAATAGGAATGAAATAAAATCACTTCCTAATCACTTGTTTATGTATCAGACAAATCTAAGAACTCTAGAATTGAACCATAACAAGTTACATGTGATTAGTCCGCTGCTCTTTCAAGGGTTATCTAATTTGACAACATTAAAGCTGAGGTTTAATAATATTGACAATATAATGGATGGTGCCTTTTTTGGATTCAAGTCAATGAATTTGTTACAATTGGACCATAATAAAATAAGAAATATTTCTAAAGGTTGGATGTATGGATTGGAGTCATTGATAACTTTATCCTTGTCAAATAATCTGATATCAGAAATTGATTCTGGAAGCTGGGAACTATGCACAAACCTGGAAGTCTTGGATTTATCTCATAACCATTTGTTGGAAGTAGAGGGGCGGTCATTCCAACACTTGGTTCATCTTAGAACTCTGAGCCTTGGATATAACAAGATTTCATCAATTGCTCAGGATGCGTTTGGCTATATGACCCAGCTGCAAACACTACAGTTAAATAATAACAAAATATCTTGGACCGTTGAAGATATGTCTGGACCATTTTCAAAATTGCAGAATTTAAATTCCTTTAGCCTGGCTGCTAACCATATAAAATCTATTAATTCAAGAGCTTTTGATGGCTTGTCAAACCTAGTTGAATTAGATTTAAAAGGAAATAATATAACTTCCATACAACAGCATGCATTTGATTCCATGTCTAAATTAAGAAAGTTACATTTGAATTCTTCATCACTTCTGTGTGATTGTAATTTATTATGGATAGTAAAATGGATAAAAGAGAAGGCAGAACAAAAATATGTTACTGCTAACTGTGCCTACCCGTCTGAAGTCAGAGGGGTGTCAGTCACTAAACTGAAGGAAGACAACTGTGGTGACTCACCTAAGCCTAAAGTAGTGGAACATCCTAAAACTCATCTTGCCATAAAGGGACGGTCAGCTAATTTAGTTTGTTCTGCAACATCCATTCCTTTTAACAACATGACTTTCTTGTGGAGAAAGAACAATGGTAATGTTAGCAACCCTATGGTATATGAAAATATCACTATCGGACCGAATGGTCAACCACGAGCAACATCAGTGTTAGTGATTCCTAATGTTACTCATGCTGATTCTGGAAAATATCAGTGTGTTGTTGGTAATACTTTTGGAACAACATACTCTACAAAGGCTAAAGTAAATATAGTCACCTTTCCACGTTTTACAAAAACTCCAACGAATGTTACTGTGAAGACAGGAGAGACTGTAACACTTAATTGTGCTGCCACAGGGGATCCGCCACCTGAAATATCTTGGAAAAAAGATGGCGGTAATGATTTTCCTGCTGCAAGAGAACGAAGAATGAATGTAATGCCAACTGACCACTTGTTTTTTATAGTAAATGCAAAAACCACAGATATGGGAATATACAGCTGTGCAGCTAAAAATCCAGCTGGCACTATTATAGCTAATGCTACACTTACAGTATTGCAAGAACCATCGTTTGTCAGAGTTATGGAAAACAAAGAAGTGACTAGTGGTGACTCTGTGGTATTACAATGTATGATATCAGGATCTCCTAAGCCTGTTATAAAATGGCTTAAAGATGGAACTCCCATTACTGCTACAGAACGCCATTTCCTTACAGCTGATGATCAGTTGCTGATCATAATTGGATCAGAAGCGAGTGATGCTGGACGTTATGAATGTGAGATTACTAATGAGTTGGGTACTAAAAAAGATATGACTGAGTTACGTGTGTTGCCTCCAGTAGCCATTATGGTGAATGAAGAAAATATGGCTGGTATTATAATTATAACAGTTGTGTGTTGTGCTGTCGGAACTTCTATTATTTGGGTGGTAATCATTTATCACACTCGTAGACGCATGGCCCGCGCCGTGCATACTTTTCCCGCCGAAAGTATAAAAATGACACATGTAGTGCATAGTGACAGTGATTCACCTCAAATGTTTTCAGACAATATATCGGAGCACTCGTCATGCAAAGATAGTGGAACAGGTGATTCTGCTAAACAAACAAGCTTTGATGGAGTGCCTACCGATAGAAGTGAACAAGTGCATTTTGAGACTGTATGCCAGAGTTATTCTCCAGTGCCTGAGGCACATAAACTTCTTCCATCATCTTTTAAACCCTCAATTCAAGTGTGTGTAAATACGTCTGTTACACCAGCTACATATAGTTTTTCTAGTCACAGTGGTAATGTTTAAGTTTGTAATGTATATTTCTATAGGTTAAAATAAGTGATAGGTACAATAATACCTATGTTTCCTGCACTTTCACTAATTACATTTATAATCTACCTATTGTGCTCCACACTTTATATATATTTTACATTTTCTAATAAATGATAGGCATCAAAATACATAAAATATAACAGATCTAGGGCATTTTATATCAGAGAGCAAATACAAAAATAATACTTCATTAAAAATGTTTTTTATAGTTTATTTAGTGGGGCCATTATGTTATTGCAGACATTTAAAGTGTTGTTACAAAGTTCACCAATTAGTTGAAATAAATAAATAATATCTAAAGATAATGCCTAATAACACTATTATTATTCAATAAAAATATACATACCTGTAATGTTTAATTATGTGAAATAAAAAGGAAGCATTAATCAAGTCCTGGTATTAAAATTCAAAACTCTTTAACAATAATAATAAGACTTTTAGCATAGTAGGTATTTCAACAATACTTTGTATATTATATTCGGCAGCTATGTATTTGCATACATTTTCATAATTATACTTATCTAAGTATTATTCTGTTTTAGTCACTATTCTCCCAGTTATACAAAATCTATCTTATAATGATAGTGTAGTTAGTGAAATCGCAATAAAGTTAGGCATCTATGTAACTTGATTGCTTAGTACAAAATGTAACAAACTTGCCAGTATTGGTTTTGATGTAAAAGACTGAATGTCGTTTAAGTAATAAGTGTATGATTACTGTTATTTTGTAATATTAAATAGGCAATAAATATTTTTAAATTTGTTATTTCATAACAGTTTTCTAGATGCTATGTCATGTGATTTATCTAGCAGCTTTTTTTATTAAATATTAGGTGAGACTTGATATGGACTTAAGTATATAATATATATGTGACATTATAATTTTAGAAACTCATCTGCATTTGGAGGATACATAAAAGTGCACTTAAAAATAATGAAACCAAAGTCAGGTTTGGAACATGTTTTTTTGTAATTGTTTTGTGCTATATTGGCGCCGATTCCCTTGTTCACAAACTAAACTAAATTTAAGTTCAGAGCATCTTTTTCTTTCTATTTCATTCATTAAGAAAAGGACAGAAGATAAATATTAGTTTAGTCCTGTCAAATAAAAACATGGTTACTTAAAATGCGTCAGTTTACGTCAAGCGCTGTCTAATTTGACAGGACTAACTACTAATATATATCTTCTGTCCTTTCCTTAATGAAATAGAAAGAACAAGATGCACTGAACTTAAATTTAGTTTAGTTTATGAACAAGGGAATTGGCACCATTGACTGTAAAATGCAGTGATTTGTGTGTGCTTTTAGGCATACCACCTAAAATTATATTACCATAGTAATCCACCTCTACTGATTTGTATCTAAGAAGTAAAATATAGAGTAAAATGTTGTTAATTGAAAGATGAATAACAATAAAAACCTTAGTAATGTTATATTATGTATAATGCAGGTAATGTAATTAGCTACTAAAATGTGTAAGTTTATAGGTGTAGCGTTAAGTGTGATGGGAGTGAGATTATTGAATATTTATGACTTGGGGCACACAATAATATTGTCATTAAGAAATGCAGGTAAAGCGATAATATTGATTGATTTTCTTGCTCTAACAAACCTGCAGGAAAATCATAAATTAATTCAACCTTTACATTCTATGATAAGATCAAAGATCGATAGACAATGCTCATTTATAAAGACACATGTTCTTACGTACCTAGGAAATGCAGCAATTGTATAACATATTATTGAAACCTAGCTAGGTTATAAAACCGTAATTTTTGTGCACATTAAAACGTACGCCAATCCTAGCATCTGATGTAAATTACAAATAAAGTCATACAAAGAAAAAATGTATTTAGAGAAGTTTACACGCCTGATGTTAAATTTTATACAGAGAAGTTCTAGACAACTGACCACCAGATCTGGTCTGTTGCCTAGTTTTATGGGAGTAGGTAGTATCAGAAAATCTACGATTTATAATAGGTCAAGAATATAGCTAAGTGTACCTAACCGTCTCCGTTACAAAGGGAGCTGGGTAATGTACAACCCCGGATAAATGGCGGTTGACCACTTGTCAACCTTATTACTAACTAGCTCCTGTCCGCGACTTCGTCCGCGTGAGATTTCTTGTTCCCCGACCCACCGCGTCGCAACGCGTTGCCCGCCCGCGCTATTACTTCATTTTCGATTGGCGTTCTTTCCGATTTTTGTTTTGGGTCGCTTCCTAAGCCTTGAAACGTGATGTCAAATAGCCTAAAGCCTTCCTTTCTTTCTCCTTCCTTCCTTGTTCTTTCAAATGCAATTCCGGCGATTATTTTTGCGCGTTCAAACAAACTCTTCAGCTGTATTACTAGTATATAGATATCAGGTACTTAGGTTAAAAGTGGTTAACAACGGCCATTTACGGCCTATAGCTGAGTTGGGAAACCGAAAAGAATAGACATTTACTTATTCAATTGAATTGAATCAGAAGGCTGATAAAATAAATGAACTTAAAGCCTTTTTACTTCCCGTCCGTAATTGTCGCCCCGTTAAGTACTTCAAAGAGCTGGGTTGCGGCCGGGTCTTGATTTCCCCATATTACCTATGTACATTGTTACGTTTTTTAACAGAGCAAAACGTCCATGATTTCTTTTTCTACCTCGAGGATGAAAAACTTGTTTTTTTTTCGTCTAATAACACTTGAATTTACATTGCTGCATTTCTTAATTAATACCTATTGATAAGTGTAAAAACGTAAATAGTAATAATGCAGTTTTTTATTGTTCATACTGTGTAAATACGGTAACTATTTATATACTTTACAGAATAAAATAATCTAAGAAATATAACCTTTTATTTATTTTCTACTAGCTCTGCACTCCTTCACATAATCTGCCCAAGTTCCCACTACTGGGACAAAAGCCCCACAGCCTACATGTTTAAATCTAAACAAAAAAAGATTTTTAAATAATAAACACGAGCGGGAACCGAATCGACTATCGGTTAGTGCTCTGAACAATAACCACAGTACCTACATACGCCAATGATCGCGGGTTCGATTCCAGACAGTGTTGACTGTTTACAATTAAATTCA
Organism: Apamea epomidion; assembly: GCA_947507525.1. Taxonomy (NCBI): domain Eukaryota; kingdom Metazoa; phylum Arthropoda; class Insecta; order Lepidoptera; family Noctuidae; genus Apamea; species Apamea epomidion. Next base: position 8,859,449 of record OX382234.1, read on the forward strand.
TTCTTCACAAATCCGGGGACCTTGCAGCCCTGTATCAATACGTGCAACTGCTGGTCTAGTTTTGTTCATAACTAAAATCAGAACACTATTTATCGTTTGTACTGTGTTAGTCACGGGAATTTTCGAGAGCCCGATGGGGCCCCGTTGTTACTACGTAATCGCGATTAGGCAAACGATATACATACGATTTCGGCTTAGCATTACATTACAGGCGATAGGGAGTGGATTCAATTGAATAATAGGAACAGCTTCGAGGCCTGTTGATTTCTACTGTGTACTATCCGTAGCTTTTTCGTTCGAACGAATATCGCTAAGGAATTCATACGGAATATAAAGAATTTATATACCTGTCTGATCTGAACAATGAATCCTTTATACAGGCTTTTTTATGTGAGGGAGCGACAATAAATGTCGTCTGGCCACCTGCAGCACCAAGGGGTTGCCCTATACATTGTCGAGCTTAGATAAAAAAAGTTGAAACGAATGAAAAGGTTTTGGGCCTATCATTCAACCGGTACACAATAGATAACTCCTTTGGACCGGGTTAGTTGGCAAAGTTGGTTAACGGAAAAATAGATTATTGTATTAATAATTCTCAGGACGAGGCTAGTCAATAAAGTCTGTTGCAATTAAACGTCTCTTAATAATAATACCAGACTATTGACCCACTGCAGGGCAAAGGCCTCTTCTTACACAGAGAAGGCACGAGCATTGATCACCACGCTTGCTCAAGACGGTGATTTCAGAGTTATTATTAGTTTTATTTACATGTCCAGGTTTCCTCACGATGTCAGTGTCCAAGATAAACTCCGGAATTGAAAAAGCCACGTTGGTGCCTACTTGCCCGTATTTGAACCCACAACCACGTGCATGAGGCGAAGCTTTTAAAAATCTTGCTCATTTTCAGCCTGGCTATGGTGGTGACGGTGCGCCGCAAGGATATGGACAACCTCCCGCTGGCTACGGAGGCCCACCGCCGGGGCAGCTGGAAATGGGACATGGCCCATATCCCTCGATAGGAGCCGGAGGTGGAGTTAATCCTCAAGTCCAGAATTGGTTTCAAGCAGTCGACAAAGATCGATCTGGATTCATTACAGCTTTAGAGCTGAAGGCAGCATTAGTGAATGCTCAAGGCCAAACTTTTTCTGAAACTGCCTGCAATTTAATGCTCGGTAAGTTTACATTTTTATTAGTACAACCGAAGAGTGCAACACACCTTTACTTTTTTAGCAACAGCTGTTTAGTTTGGCAGTATCATTTACCTATCTCTTCTAATAATCTAATATGTTATATCTTTCTTTTTACAGGAATGTTCGACAAAGATCGTACAGGACACATAAACGTTGAAGAGTTTGAGAAACTTTACACCTACATTAACCAATGGCTGGCGGTGTTCAAAACATACGATACGGATCAATCGGGGAGCATAGAGGAGAAGGAGCTTTCCAATGGTATGTATGGAAGTCCAATATTATAGAAGACTCTATTAAAATAAAAAAATAGGTTGAGAATACAACAGAGCATCCCTAGCGTTTTAATAGCGCACTGTTAGATTTTCAACTTTCGGCCCAAAGCCGAGCGTTGAAAATCTAGTGCATGGTAAAAAACCGCCACGTTTAAAAGCACCCGTGCGAATGAAACCTTATTGGGTTTTCACGTAAGGAGTTTTTCAGTCTGCAGACAGTCAGGAAGGAGTCTGAATTTGTACCCGGTTAACGATTGTAGGCTCGCTTCCTGAAACATGGAATTCAAACATACGTAGGTACTACAACAACTCCGCCTATACCTTCGTTCTATATAGAGGTGATGTTATGTTTCTTTATATAGGTAACGTTTTTATATCTATCTTTCAGCTTTGACGCAGATGGGTTTCCGGTTCACACCTGAGTTCGTGAGCTTCCTCGTAAAGAGATGCGACTCCAAGGAAGGGAAAGTCTCAGTGGATCACTTCATTGTTCTATGTGTGCAGATCCAACGTTTTACTGAAGCATTTAGATCACGTGATACACAGCAGAATGGAACCGTTACCATTGGATTTGAAGATTTCCTCAATGTGGCTCTGAGTTGCTCTGTATGAGAGGAAGAATGACACGCCCACTGGAGTTGAAGCAATTTCACGCTCTGCTTTCACTCTTATTAAAGCAGTGATTATAATAATTGTACTAAACTTATTAAGTTTTCATATTCCAATTCTATTTTAACATATCACTTTGCTTTATACTTTTCCAAGCATGATATGATGATAAAAAACAATCGTTGAATGTCTATGATGCCAGATGCCTTTCAACCAGCTTTAAAGTTTTAGATAAAACCTACATTATGTTTAGAAATTATCATAAATCGTGATTCTGATATTTATAGCAGTTCATCTTGAATATGACTTAGTTACGGGCATTGACTATGAAATGTGAATAGTCGATGGTTACGTGCTAAGAAGATTTAGAGTTCAATCAAAATCAGTTCTTAGTCATGACCTAGAATAATAATAATGGTTTATTGTCTCAATAAAATAACATTACATGATAACCTGTTTGGAACCTACTTTTAGGCAAACAATGCCTGTATTAGTAGGCTCCGCTCTTTCAAATAACTATACACTTTACTAGCTGTGAGTATAGTGTACCTTACCTTACCTTAGTGTACCCCAGAAAAAAAAAAAAAAAAAAAAAAAAAAAAAGGATACAATCCAAGATTTTTATTATTACTTTCCTATATATATATTTTTTTATGTTTCAAAGTTACTGATCCTAAGGACAAAGAGTAAAAATAAAAATAATAATATAAAGAAATGAACAACAAACAAACATTTTCATGTTTGTCAACTTAAAACCTCATCTTAGGAGATTAGCACTAAATTAACAAAAAAAATAAGCTGCTTGCCTATAGCATAGTTTGTAAACAACTCCAGTTTTGCCATGATGCCTTCAAGAAATAGCTTTCTAGATGCTATATTATAGAAATTGCGGTACGGGTACCGCAAAGATACGCCACTTCAATTTTATTTAACAGTTTGAAAAATAATAACTAAGCAATATTTTATGTTCGTTCTATATTGAAATTATCTTTATTTTTGTTATAGCAATATAAATTTTATACATCGACTTGAAAGGAATATTATGAGTGTTATTGACGAAGCTAGCTATTGCTTGGTAAAGGGAAATAAATAGATGTTTTGTAATTCAGTTTGTTTTATTTGAATGTTTTCCAGTTTTTAGTAATGAAGGCATTTTTTTACATTTACAATGGCCTTTAGGTACATGGTTCTTTGTAATTATAATGAAGTATGTTACAAAACAGGTTGAAGGCTCCTCATTAATGGAGTGCAAGCAGCAAATTTGTTGGCCGGTTTGATTTTCAAAATTCCAGTGACATATCTGAAACAATAAAACTGCAAATATAAGATGATGCATTGTATGTTAAAAATAGGGATAATGAACATGAAGACACATTGAACTAAGGAAGCTTTCCAAAAGTTATCAACACTTAGGTTAGGCGCAAACAAGCCACCGGCCACAGCCACCGGTAGCCCAGCGACAAACAGTTCATATACTTTTTCAAACGTCTCGCAGCAAGAGGTGCCAGCCACTCGATGGCTCGTGTTCGCCTTAGGCAATAGCTCATCCATTGGCATCAGTATTTTAAACAGAAAAGATCAAAGTAAGCAGAAACCAAGAAAAATGTTAAACTGCATGGTAAAACTATAAATCAGAGATAAGCTGACAGTAGAGTGTTCAAGACGCAAAAAAGAATAGAAGCTTTGAAATTATGTAGAATACTTACTAGCATCGTTCTTTCTTCTGATTGCCTCAGCTTTTTCCAAAGAAAATACTACTTCTTGAAAGCTTTTCACTGCTGTCCTCATATTAGCTTCATGCTGAGCGTTTTCTGGGGCACTATCATCTAGCAAACTGTAGATTGAAGGTATTTCATCCAGTTTCATATTCTTTGCATTACTTGGCTTGAAAACCACAGAAACTTTGCCTGTCTTTGGGTGAATACTGAATGGTGACTTTAGTAAATGGTTGAACCCTTTAGTAACATTAACATCTAATCTGGGGTAGCAGTACTGTATTTTGATTTCTTCAATTAAGTACCTTATTTTCCTGCCATGATTTCCTGACTGAAAAAGTAAAAAAAATATTTTGAATTTATGTTGGATCTGTTATGATAAGTTGCACTTAACACGTTGACTGCCAGAAAACAGACAATAGAAAATCTATTGTTGGCGGACACCGGTGACCGCGGTGTCAGATAATGCCTTAAAAACGAAATATTGTTGAGTTGAGAAGTGGTCGCGACACATACTAGCCTAGGAACTGTTCAGTGTTAACTTTTTATGTTCAGAGTATTAGTTCTGTGTGGTGGGGCAAAGTGTTACAGAGTTTTTCCGTCAGGAATTAATTAGTAACAGCCTGGTGTTTGGAAGTTGGCGATGTGATATCCAAGGGGGTATCACACTGCCAGCTTCTTTCCTAGGCACGGGCCTCGGAAAGCACGTTAAGCGGGTCGGGTCCTGCGCCTGATCTCTATCCGGTCGTGCCGGAATGCCGTCCCATCGGACTATGGGAGTGAGGGAAGAGGGAGTGCACCTGTGTCTGCGAGCACACTTGTGCACTATAATATCTCCGTCGCTGAAGGCTAGTCTCCGTTGAGATTGAACGCCGGGGCCGAAATACGGTCTGAAGGACTTTATTTATTTATTAGTTCTGTAGTGAGTTAAGTAATGTCCCTGTAATTGACTCTATAACAATGACCAGCGTGGACATTATAATAAGGAGTTATTCTCTAGTTTACCCATATCCTAATTCTGCGCCCACATTAGGTGTATCTGACACTATACCTAATCACGATCCTATGTAGAGGATCCGACATATAATTTTTTTTTTTTTAAAACCTTGCCCCACACTAGGAATTACTCCTGTATCGTGGGTGCGTTTACAAACATTTAAACTCACATACACAAACAGCCAGACCCGAAACAACTACCTGTAGGCAATACAAATATTTGTTCCGTGAGGGAATCGAACCCGCGACACGCAGCGCAGCAGTCGATCGCTCAGTCACAGCGCTAACCGTGTGTATATTATACTTACATAGCTAAACTTACGCCTTCCCATTGCGGTAGGCAGAAACTACAAAATGCCACCTGCTACGCCTCTGCCTCATTTACAAGTCATAAACGGACGCTGGTTGGGAGTACTACACACTTGACTGGTATTTATATAACTCTTAAAGCAATACTAATGTTAGTTTTAGAACTGAACTTACTTCTCTACAATAATTTTCATACACATTTAAAAATGTTTTCCATCTGTCTAAAGATGAATCTGAAATGTTTTCCAGGCTCTTTTGTACTTGTGATCTTAATGTTTCATCTGGAATCATTTTCAACAATTTATCTATGCGGTCTGTAGTGCTAAAGAACTCTTGATCCTGGAGAAGCTGCTCAAAGTATTTGTCAATGATAGTCAGTGCTCTCCTGAAATAAAAAAAGATTGTGAAATTTAAGTACATCCAATATTTAAATGTATTAAAACAAATAAAGATTGGTAATGCATACTTAAAAGCCTTAATACACAATGCAATATTCAGGCACCCTTTCCTTAAATCGGGATTGTGTGATATGAGGAAGGAAGGAAGGATCCCTATATTAAAAAAAACCCATCACCTAAATTTTGAGCCCTAAATATTGTGTAATGTAAGGGGTTTAAAGCAAACAAGAGAGATTTGGAAAGAAGAAAGAGGAACTCTTTTGCCAGTAATGGCAAAATAAAAGCAAAAATACTTAACATTGTATGCAGAATTACTTTTCTTGTCACTTGGATAAAAATTCTATGATCTAATACTTATTTATTGTTTTGCAATAGTTAAGTATCCTAAGTGGTCTACAGCAACACTCAACACAGTGAACAACCAATGATGAAGATAATTTACCTGATACTTGAATGAAGGTTATCATTGCCTAAATTCACCTTCTTGTTTTGATTGTCACCTCCCATTATCAAGCACAGGTAGTCAGCCACTGCTCCTCTGCCGGGACTGTCCAGTGTTCTTGCTTCATAGTCGGACACCCAGCAATGGATACCTCTTCTGCCAGAGAACACCCATAGGATGCTTTGGAAACCAAAGTCCTCTGAAACATGATAAATTATGATGAATGATCATTATGTTGTAGGTAAATGAGGATAATGGAGTATGTAAGGATCGTAGCAAGTGGTGTTCTGTAGTTTCTGTCTACCCTCATGGGAAAAAGGTGTGGGTTAATGTATGTAAGTTGGTAACCCCCACAGAAGAAACTTGTTACAAGTAAAAGTATTTCCTGTCAATTTGTCATCAATATAAATTATGTTGCTTTACTACTAATACTTATTTATTTATTTTGGATCCCATACAAAAGATATGAAAATACATGACACATAGATATAAGACAACATCTGTAGGCCAATTCTCGTTATTTAAAACATTCAAAATCTAGTTGCAGTCTCATCTCCGTGGCAAACATAATTCTATCCAGAAAGATATTGCCATCATTGATCAGCATAAATTATTATAATATTTTCAACAAAATTTTACCTTTTAATGTCTTATCAATGATTTCGCAGGCGATTACCATGAATTTCCAACATTTCCCACAAACCTTAGCTTCTTGACAGCAAGTTCTGACTTCATCATAGTCTGTGAGATCAATATCAAACACCAGTTCTCTAGATAACACCACTGCATCATGGCGGCCTATTGATGGTCTGTGAATGTATAAAAGCTTATAAAAATAATATAAATCATCATCTACCTAGCCTATTCCCAACTATGTTGGTTCAGCTTCCAGTCTAACCGTATGCAGCTGAATACCAGTATTTAAAAAGTAAAATGATAAAAATATGATGTAAAATGCCTGAACTCAGTGTACTCACATACAATTTCAACTATAGTAGAAAACTTACACCCAATAGAAAGTAAATAGAACTATTTTTCTTACTTAGTATTGTAAACTGCTCCAATGTCCAACTTGTGTGGACACTTCTTCTGAAGCAGAGTTTGTAGTTCTTTTTGGTTACAAATAGTCAAATATCGCAAATACACATCATCAGCTAGTGTGAACGATAACTCTCTGTTCGACAGTGGCTGTGGTGAACTCCCACAGGTTAGCCACCTACAAAATATGTTTTGAGGAAATAGCCTAGTATAATAGATAGGCAACATCTCGGGTAACATGTTCTCATCATAGTGCCCGACCTGGAAAAGCAAGATAATTGTTTACAGACAGAACATGTAGCGAAACTGGCGCTGAAATAAAAACCTTATCAAACTAGTAGTGCAATAATTACCATGTTTTAAAACGTAAATAAAACTGAATGTTTATTCAATAAACTATATACACAATGATGTGGATATTTGTTTGTTGTATAATAAAATTAAAATAATTTTAAGTTTTAACAACACAATGCACTTTTAATTCACAATGTCATTGTCACTTTGTCAGATCAACACATGTCAAATATTGGCGCGAAAGGTATACTTTTAACAATTTTCAACAATAGGCAAGCAGAAGTCTATTCAGCCTGAAAATGTGTTGCCAAATTCAAAGCCACGTCTCCCACAACACAGAAACATTAAGAAACCCGACGCCACTTCTTTAGTCACTTCATTCTGCGAATAAATCTTTGTTATATGTAAAAAAAATAACCGACTTAACTTATTTTTTAGGGTCTCCCTTGTTTCATCAAAAAGAAATTGCCAAATTATCACTTCCCAAAAAATTTTCCGCATAATGTCATTTGCCAAATTATTACTTAGCAAAAAATCTATTCACAAATAACCGTAACGCAAACCTAATGTTTGGCAAGTCAACGTTTAAACAATGACTTGTTTAGTACTTTTACCAATTTTTATGTAGTAAAATAATTCAGTTGGAATAACTCATTTTACGCAAAATAAAATTTGCCAAATATTTAGTATCGTCAGTTTTCAGTTTACCATTTCTATTCAGTCAATTGTTATAGTCTAATTAGTTCAGTCTCGGGTAGCCTGTTTTTTTTCCATATTTTTTTTCTATACATATAATCTAGTCGTCTCTGGCACTCGCCGGCCGCTGCCGCGGCACAGCTCGCTTCGCTCGCTCGGCTCGTGCGTAGTAGGTCAAAATTTTAACCTAACCTAAGCATTTTCTTAAAAATAATTAACCTCGTCTAACTAGTTCGGTTCTCGACAGCCTGCTAAAAATAATATATTTTTTTCCTTATTTCCATTATGTAAATGATTATATTAACATAAAATTGCATTTTTTAATTATACATATAATTCCCAAAAAATGTTATTTTTCCTTTATATTTTTTTGCCATAACAAATCATTTGACCAAACGTTTATTGTCTATAGATTTTTTGCTGTAATAAATCATTTGATTAAAGACCAAATGCCTAAATGAAATTATCCTTGTTAATATTCTGCCAAGTAAAAATTTGACCAAATGAAAACGTGCGTACTAAAATTATTCCAAACATTACATTGGTATAAAAAAAGGTTGCTAAAATTTGTTTGGGTACTGAAATTTTGGCAAAATCTTTTCGGCAAAACGGCAGGATCCCGTTTTGATCGGTTGTTTTTTTTTACTTTTTAAGTTGTGGCAGGTACCCTACACAAATTTGTGTTACATGCTATGTGAATACTCCCTGAACATTCTCATCATCAACATAGACAAGTCGTATCAAAAACATTATTGAAGTCAACTCATAAACTACTCAAGCAAAGTTAGTAAAATTAAAAGAAAAACGTTAATCGGCAATCACGGAGATATCGTGTTCACACATTTTAGATAATACGGAATGCATAACCTCTTCCTTTTTCTGAAGTTGGTGATGAAAAGTTATCTGACTATCGGCGAAGTTAAACGAAATTCAATTTCAGTTTACATGCTGTTTTTGTCACTTTAAAGTGCGGTGTGTATCGACTAGAATAGTGTCTATGAACATCTGTCGACTAGAAAGTAGGTATCTGAGAAGTTAAAATTAAATGTCGTTTGAAAATTCAGGGTGCTAATCTTTTGATTTATTTTCACCGCAAGCGCACGAAACTAAGAAACCAATCGATAAGCCTCATTTCATCAAGTGATCTACCGCTGATGTATTCTTTCATATTTCTGTTTTGGTTTCCCAGGAAAAATGGAAATTAATATAAAGAACGCATTTAAAGAAGCAGTAAAATTATCATTTGGTGAGTGCACCGAGTTGATTTTACTCAATTTTTATCTTTTACAGTAACTTATGTTGTAGTGCTTTAAAGTTTTACTCAGCTGTGTTTTGATCGTAATTTTTTTTTTTCAGGATCTTTTGTCGAGAACTATCCTGTAATGACGGATATGAGTCAAAAACTATGCCTCCAAATGATTAGTTTTTTTTTGCAGAGACCTTTTCTAACTACAGCATTATTTTCTGTGTTTATAATATTATTCATTGTTATTTTGTCAGCTGCATTTATTATACTAGTAGGAGTGCTCGTAATTGTCATTGTTATTTTACTTTGTGAAGGTAAGATAATCATTTGCGAATTTGAACACGCCTTTGACTAGTCTGAATTCTCATGCATTATTTGGCCAATCATTTTCATGCAATTTTTGAGATTTTATTATTATTCTTTTTGTTTCAGGTTTTATTTTCATCGTATTCGTAATAGTAATTACTATGATTATTGCTACAGTCAGCTTAATTGTAATGTTAGTAGTTAGGATAAGGTACAACGTATCACAAATACAACGTTTAGATTACGATTGTTGGTAATCACTAGGTAATTTATTTTTCAACCAAGTTTATATGTAGTTTTTGAAATAATAATTAATAATTTATTTATTTCAGACATAACTCTAGTCCATAATTTTAATTCATACATTTAAATTACTTATAAACTATTTAAAATTCTAAACAGATAAAAACACAACAATATTTTAATTTAATTAGTCACAATTTCATTGTGAATAGTTTAATTTCATTTTTAATTTTTCAACCAAGTTTATATGTAGTACTTTTGAAATAATAATTAATAATTTATTTATTTCAGACATAACTCTAGTCCATAGTTTCATAGTTTTAATTCATACATTTAAATTACTTATAAGCAATTTATAATTCTAAACAGTAAAAAACCCAAAAATATTTTAATTTAATTAGTCTAAAATATTCATCAATACATAAAAAAAAATTTCAAAAAATTATAAAAATGTCAGAATAATTTAAAAATAAAATGCCAAATCTTACTATTATATTGATTTATATTAAATCGTATACATTAGGTTAAGTGATTAATTTAAAATGACTACTACGGACTATTTATTTGTATTTACAGAGAGCGTTCTTTTTCGGACAAAATGTCTTTGCGGGAATGTGGTGTCAATTCTTTTCTGTTTTTTTTTTTTTTTGAAGTACATTTTATTTTGATTATAATCAATTCCTCGCAAATAAGGCGTCTTGTGCCGAATATTTATAGACTCGTTAAAATGTTTAGGTTTCCACTTTTGTGTAAGTGGCTTTTTGCTTCTGTTATTTTCTACTAATGTTTTTTATTTTTATTATTAAAGTACCTAACGATCAAGTTATTAAAAATAGGTAAATAATTGTATTTTTTTAATTCAATTTAATTGTAATCATGTACGCATGCATGCATTACGTTCTATATTAGGTGCCGGTCGATTTTTGTATAACCGGAATCTGCAAAAAAAAATGTAACGTTTAAATTACACGGCCTACCTCAGAGCATTTTGCAAAGTAAAAGTAAATTCATCAACACAACTCTCTAATATCAAGTAATCCTACTGAATGACTATTTCATGAAATCTTGACATTTTAGGATTATGCTAACTTAACAAGTTGTATTACTGATTCTAATGATTATAATTCTGTAAATACATATTTGTTACGGCCGCGAATCATATTTTCATCAACGTACAACTTAGTCCTGACCAGCAAATTGCAAAAAACGTAAGGAAATTTGAATTTCGCGGGCTACCTTGGAGCATCCACCTTAATCGTGTGATTTCTTTTCCTATGGTTTTTTTCTTATATCTGAGTTGTTAGAAGGATTTTTCAGTTGAAACTTTAAGGATACACCATATAATAAAGGTACCTACTAATTATTAGTTGAATCATAATTACCGTCACTTAATAATAACTCATGTATTGGAGCGTTACATTATTTATATCGTAGCCAGATTTTTATTAAATTAATATGGAATAACTTTCTTATGAGTTGGAATAGAAACACCTACATGATGCTTTGAGTTCATAAAAGGTATGTACAGAAGCGAGCACATCAAGCTACTACAATCTGTCAAATTTCTTTAATAGTTTTTCAACTTTATCGCTAAAGCATTAAGGTTCAAGGTTAATTGGTAAAATTTGACAGTTTCGGGTAGCTTGATGTGCTGGCGTCTGTACAAACCACCATAATTGTTAAGTTTCTAGGGTTTCTCATTGAAGCCCAAGGATCGATTTTAGGGTTTTGAAAAAAAATATCTAATTTGCCAACGGTGTCGATTATAGAAAAAGTAAAAAACACAAATGTACATACAAATTAAGACCCACAGACGTAAAAAAAAAACAATAATTCTGAATGTCTTATAAATGATAGGTTATTCTGTGTTGGATAACTTGTAAGTCAAAGAGTAAAGTAATTTACATAGTTGTAAGTTCTTATGACAAGAATGATCTGATCGGAGTTGAAAACCAACTTGAGTAAGTATGATCTTCCTGACGGGAAAACTTCGGAGATGTTAATTCTATTACTGATTTAATATGATATTAAAAACATACTCACATGTTTACTTTAATATCACCACACCACAAGTGCTTGTAGGTAGTGAAAACAGACTTAGTATTCTTGGGAGGATCACTTGTACATATGTACCTATACGAAATTTTCCCATAAGAGTCTTCAGATTTAAATAATAAGGATAGCACATAGTCTCGATGAAATATCGGGTTTCCAATTTTTTTTGGAGAACTTTCTCCCATGGACTTCGTCATTTATGATCTTTGCAGTAAACAGCTACGCAACGGAGCATATTAATTAATTATACGTAAACATGTTTGTTTACGTATAATTAATTAATATGCTCCAGCTTTTAGTCACTTGTTTACAAATTAAAAGAAAATAAAATCTTTTTAAAAACAAGCTTTTATTACTTATTAATAAAACATACTAAAGGTTAAAAAAAAAATTACAAGAAAAAAAAAACAAAAAAAGTTTTTTGTCTTTTCATTTTATTTTTAACTTTTTAGTATTTTTGATGCGAGATTGACTACGGCGTAGTTCGTAGCGCGTAGCAGTGTTTTTCCGTTATATGCGTTTACTGCACTTAAGCTACCTGTTCATCTTTAGTCCCTGGTTACCATCTAGCACCAAAGTACTCGTCAAGACGAATCAAACAAGCCCAAACTAGATGGGGTTTCCTATGGCTATCTTCCAGCTCCATCATTAGACCCTGGTTACCATCTAGCACCAAAGTTCTCGTCAAGACGGATCAAACGAGTCAAAACTCGATGGGGTTGTGTCGTTTAACTACCGAGTTCCTATGGCCACCTTCCGGTTCCATCATCAGATTAGCTCCATGTAATAATAAGAATGCATTGTCATCCGATTTGCACATGCATGCAAAATTTCAGCTCAATCGGTTGAAGATATTTACTTCAAAATTGAGTTGCAAGAGTCCACCCGAACAAACATACATACATACATCGCAAGTTAACTAAAAGCTTGTAATAAAAAAATGTATGGCTAGTGATATTGCTGCTACTAGCTGTTAAATGCCGATAGTGATGCTAGCTGTTAAATTTAAATTCTTGGATTAGTGATAGTAGCGACATCTGAAGTGAGTAAGTGGAATTTGTATCCTTCACATAGCAGATTATTTTAATCAGAGGGGGAGAAATGTCAGTATCACATATTTCTAGTATCTTTTGTACACCAAATAGGCTATCTGACTAGAATACATAGATATAAAAAAATCGACCCTTGGTTCATAATTCTATCACCTTTGCCTTTTCTTAAATGGTAGGAATTCTCTAATTTCTGTTTAGCTACTGATTACGACATTTGAAACCGTTGACCTGGGAAAACATTCCAAGAGTCCTTAAACCTATTGATTATGGACGTTTGGCTACAGGCCAAAAAATAATGAGTACACTACTTTTGGTGTAGTGTACAACTTGTAACTTTATAACTTGGTGCTTGCAAATATGTAGTTATGCTTAGTGTTCAGGACGAGGGACACGTGCATTCAGATAAAGAGTGCGACACACAGAGTACATTATGTATACTGGTCGACAAGTGGGGTATTATAGCCTAAGGTTAGATCTTCATGTCATATTTTTGCAATAAAAAAAAACGGCTCGTGGCCCGGGGTAAATTGTATTAAAAAGCTTGCAACACTTTTCTAGACTGATGTGAATGTGATGAATGAAGAATAAAAAAAACGGAACGAACCGAATGATAGTGCCGATCGGGAAACGCGGGGACAGAAAATAAGATTTGTAGTAAAATTAAACCAATACAAACTATTTGCAAACAGTGATATTCGGTGGAATAAAGTAATAGTTGTATGTGTCTATATTATGCGCGAGAAAACTTTGAAGTCAAAACGTGAATGTGTGTACAAAAGAACTGTTACAAGACTGATGGATGGAGTCTTTGGGGTTTTTGGCAGCAAGGTCACAGTTGCAGCAATGATGTAAATTATGACAGTAAGTTATAACTGGTTTTTGCTAGCAGTATTCGTAGAACATATGCCGAAAAAATTACGTCACTTCATCCACAGGTTTCAAAATGCAGTTAGAAGTTGCACTTTGCAGATTGCTTTCCACCGATTTTTTGGTGCACCTTTTGAAGCCTCCAAACTGCACTTAGATACAGACAAAATTCAAGAGATGAAAGAATATTGGATTTTTAAAACATTATCGTTAATTACTTTGCTTTCCTTTCTACTCCTTGTGTAAGTACCTTACTGGAATGGTTACTCATTTATTCTAGCTAATACATAGGTGTTGAAGTGTGACGAATGTTAACCGTAATTTTGCCTTCTATATATGTTAATGTCAAGGGAAATATTAAATAATTTGTTGTCTTATCACTAAAGTTCAGGTCATTCACAAAACTCCAGTTATCCTCATAATGGCATACCTACAGTTTTAGTCACGTTTTTGTTGAATACCCAAGCAATTTTGTCATAATTTGTTTGATTCAGTAGCTAAAAGTAGGTGTTTTTCAACCTTAAAACAAAGAGGTATAGTTCAAAATGAATTGAATCTTATCTCCCTATAGTTTCATAACTCCTGTTAGTGCTCATGTAATAAACAAAGCAATTGAATTTCCTATTCTAGCATGCTATCATTACCATTAAGTAAGTTAAAGCCTCCATTAGTTTTCAGTATTAATTCAAATATTCTTGCTCAAATATAAATTGAATGAACAATGTTTTACTGGAATAGAGGGTTGGAACCACCACTAGCTGCGCCATGCGGTTTCACCCGCATAAGTCTCGATCCTGCAGGAATATCGGAATAAAAAGTATCCTTTGTCCTAATCCAGGTCATGGTCTACCCATGTGCTAAATTTTATCCAAATCCATTCATCTGTTTTAGCGTGAAAGTGTCACAAACAAACATACAAAAAATCTAATCTTTTCATAATATTGTTATTAGTTTAGACGATGAAGCCTAAAGTGTTCCTAATACAGAGAATGATTTGTTATCTGAAAAGTAATGTATGAAAATTAAATGATCAATGAAGTTACATAGGTTTTAAGATCACTGCATGAAAGAGGCGGGTCCCTGGGTGGGAATGTTATGTTATTTTTGTCAAACACTATAACAATACTGTTTATATTTCTGTCACTAGGGAACTGTGTCTCTATAAATGATCATTGTTCTCTTATTAAAAAACCTTGGTTTGTTTTATTATTCAAGAAAACTTTTTTATTTCCAGAAATTAAAATTAATACATGCCTGCTGCGGTCGTCTAAATTGATTCTGTGAGTAATAATTATAATGTTTATCCTTGGCTTATTGATTAGTTTTATCTTTTTTAGTTGTTAGATAACATAATAGCAAGATTGGCTAAGTTTTGTATGAGTGATTTATGAGTGTGTACTTGCCTTGTAGTGAATAATAAAACTGAATCTAGTTAAATTCACAAGTGGATGTAATAGCCTATCCATTTCTGATTCATGCTTATGGTATAAAGCATGCACTGTCTATGAATCAGAAATAGTCAGATAGGGAATCTTGACTCCATCTAGCTTATAATAATTTTTTTAATATGACGTTGGTGGGCACCTCCCGTACAGGACTCGCATGGTGGATTACGGCAGACTCCCTCTCATAGAGTGGCAGCCTGTGTCCCAGCACTGGGGACATTGACAGCTGATTATGCTTATGCTAATATGACGTGTAAAAGTGATTCCGATATCCTACTTACAAAATTAAACTATTAGCAGCGCAGACATTACAAATGATATTCTAGTGGAATATCATTTGTAATGTCGAGGCTGTATTTACTCACACAATTATCACATGCACTAACGGCCAGACTATGTGCTATGTAGCATGTAGGATTACTATACTATATATTTGATTTGTTGCTTATCATTACTAGCAAGTCTATTGATGTAAAGGACTACTGAAAGATAGTCTTGCTATCTACTTAAAACTAATCTGAGCAAAAGTGGCTGCAGTGTGCTACAGGTGATCATGTGTGGTAACATTGACACTGTTTAGTTTTCCAAGTGTGCTAAGGATTAGGTAAGCAGTCAAGTAGGGAATTCACACAGCATCATTTATTGTTGAATTTTATACAGCCAACATTTTCTTGGTTTTTTCTTAATAGTGGTTTTTCTTTATGCTAATTGTCATGTGTATTTTTAGGGCAGATCGTCAAGCTGGCGGCCCTTCAGGATGCGGCTCGTGCGCCCTCGCTAGCACCGCGCGTTCGCCACGTCGCCACAATCACAGGTATTATCCCGAGCATTTTACTACAGTCACACATTCTGTGCTGAAACTAAACTTGAATTTAGAATCATAGATCATTATCAAGTCTAAGAATCACAGACTCAATGACGTAAATGATAAAGTTCAAGGTCCATTGCAATCAAAATAATTGAGGACTTTTTTATATCAGATCGTCACTCAAAAATTAACTATGCTAAAGTATATAGTTGAGTAAGCGTCAATGGAATGTAAATAGGTACCTAAGATTCTGAATTGGAGATTTGAAGCATAGATGCGGCGTATCAACGATAAGTCTAACAGTTAGCAATAAACCAATTATCCGCCCAGCCTTGTCCTAACTGTGTCGGAAATTCGAATGACTACCGAGCGGAACTGACGGATTCAAGGTACGAAGGTCTCGGATTGTAAACAATGGTCAGTCATCCGCAGACAGGCTGTAGCAAGGGTTGATCGCAGGTTCCGCGCGGCTGTTGTTTCGGTACGAGCCCCTGAACAAAATGATCAAAATATTTTATTCAATCTGAAAATGAGCTTAATTAACATATTATGAGCATAATTAGGAAGTAACTAATAAAACTTCACATGAATAAAAAATCTGTACTTTGTAATTTTGTGCATTTGTAACAATTGAATAAAGGATATTACTTACAAAATGTATTGTTTTAGCGAAACTTCATGTCTAAAAATACTCGTGTATTCAAGTGTTGTAAATTGGTATGACTAATTGGTATACAATAGTGAACATCAAATGAAAATGAGACTTTTTGAGGTAGTCTACGTTTTTTTCCTTAAGGGGTTTTAAGTTAAGATTATGAATGGGGTAAAATTATAATGAAGGCGTGTGATTGGCTAGGTGCCAGACGGTGGCTATTCTGGGCGGGCGGGCGGCGTGCGCGCATCCAGTCGGTCGCCGCGTTTCTACCTCCCAACTGTTTGCGAGGAACTCGCTCGCACGATACATAACATAGGAGACTCTTACCGTTCGTTCATTATTTGTTTATAATTAAGTTAACATTTAATTTGAAAAAAGTTTTCATGGTTACACAAAACAAGAAGACGCCAAAAAAAAAATTGGTGATGCCCCTTAATAGACGTTCTTTTCGGTGTTCCTTGGATCAATCCTGTGTTTTACATTAAGATATAGCAGTTTCTTTAAATGATAGTAGGTAGGTTTGTCCTTAAATCACAAACAGTGTGCTGACTTCTTGCGATTAATTCTAGACTTAATCAAGATTCATTACGAACTCTCAAACTCGTATTGTTCACTGAAATTATAGTGTTTTTTATTTATTTACCACCAAGGTCTACTGATGACAACCTGAACTCGACCTAATACAAGAATGAAAGGTATTACAAACAAAGTTAAAGTTTGTCTTGAATGGCATGCTTGTAATTGTGAATTTGAAATAATTAACACGTCTAATAAAAAGAAAATGTTGTTATCACAGCAACTTTTAAAGGCACTTAACACCATGGAATCCAGAGACAAACACTAACCATTCTTATTTGTTCACAACTCATCTTAATGTTTCCCTAAAAAGTCATACTTGAACATCTTGTTTTATAGACTGTCGATGGTCAGTTTATTTTTTGTTGAATAAAGTCTGTAACGGTATCAAACCAATTAATCGTGTTATTTGGCTTTCATTGTATCTGATATGAGAAGTCAAAAAACCGAAAGTGAATCGAAAGTGAATTTACAACGTCAAATAAAACGAGCCAATTAATCTATTGCATTGAGTCTATACATCGGGGCGGCGCTATGAACTGACAGACAGCCTTATGTAATCAATTCTATGCATAGTTCATCTGAAGTCTGAATATAATCATGGAATTTTAGCACTGATTGGTTCTGTATTAGTCATTCTTTAGGATCAGATTTTCGGAATGAAACTATGGCAGTTAAATTGGAGAACTCTTATCCGTTATGTAATAATCATTCTCTCTATTATGGCTTGTTCAATGTATGGGATAATTATGTTATAATGTAAGGCCCTTTATTCAAGCTGTAAGTGACAAGGTCACAAAATTGCGTCACCGAGTTAGCGGGGCAACCCGTGGCGGAGGTGACCCCGCTATGGTAGCGATGCCAACATATTGACGACATCCTTATTTTTATTGGTTATTCGAATGAGTACGTCGACCGTACCGCCTCCGCCGCTGAACTGTGCGTGTGGCCTCGTAATGTGTCTATTTACAGGCCTTTCCATGTCAATAGTAACTAAATGTATTATCCTACTATCGGTCAAAAATAGAAAGCCCGTAGAATTTCTCCGTACTCGAAATTAGGGCGAGTTCGCACATAGAACTGCATGCAGGTTAAAATTATGCGGTAAAGATAAATGTGTAACGGTTGGTATTTGGTATCTATATCCCAGCAGCATATTATTTTTGATAAATTCTTCATACGAAGTTGCAGACAGTAGATACGTAGATGACAATGTATAATAACCTCATTAGCGATAATTTTGTGTAAATAAAATCTATCTATATTGCCATTTTCGATCTGTGCCATCTGCACTGTGGACATATGTTGACACAGTTGTTAAAGATCGGGAGTCGTGAGGCTCATATTCGTTAGAGAGATGTGTATTGTTAAACAGCCTGTTGAAACGTTGATGCAATGATACATTTGCATGTGATCGGTGCGACATTAGTGTAGTGCGGAGAACCGGACTGAGCAAACAATTTCTAGTCAACCAACAGGCTTGTACTGAACACTATGCATTTACCTTATGCCGCGATACTTTATAGTGGGCTAGAATACAAAGAGATTGTTATAATTTTATTCAAATAACATTGTTACAGTTCTGATCGTCACGATAAGTCACGTTCACTCTTTTATTTTTCTTCAATCATTGTTGCTAGTTGTTGGCGATCGGTTCAGCGCTGTTCGTTATCGGATTTATGACGTTGCCTACATTATCTCCTATCTGTAGCTAATTACATCGTTGATTGTTTGGCCGGCGGCTACACGGTGCACGTCCGCAGATGTATGGTGAAAGTGATGTTACTCTTAGATACCTGAAAGATGTGCAATGTGATGTGAAAATCTAATAAGTTAGTGCAATTTATGTGTTCGGATTATGACTGAAAAAAGACTCCGGCCTCGGCCGCGGCGTCGGGATGAGTTGCACGAGAGGCAACAGGATTTGCTGCTAGCTTGGAGTCATGGTGAGCTATTGCCTAGATTTAAGAAGGAGCATTGCGTAACTGCTTATAACAGAACTCAGTGGCGTGCATTGCATAAAGGCATATAAGCAGTGCCTACCTCGATAAATCACCATACGCCTGTCAATAACATTTTAGTGTGTGTGCCCCACAATTAAGAAACTCACAAAATTATCATACCTAACAAAAAACAAAATCTTCATACAAACACGCGCGGCAGTAGGCAGTCGCCAGACGGCCTACTCGGCTCCCGTACTATTCGCACATTGCCATTGGTCTTTACTCGTTCAAGTTAATACGACGAAATTAAAAATACGTACGTCTCACGCGTAATACTATGACGTTCGATCTTCGCACATGGCTACTCATAACCAACCGAGTATGAATGTGGCTGCAATAAATTTCGAGTTTTTCGTGATGGGCATCGTTTTCATGGTTTTCAAGGGTGCTGGAGCCGATAATAAAGCTAAAATGAAAATCCAAAAGGGCGGCTGCGAAAATTTTCAAATTTTTCATCATCGGTGTCATTTTCTTGGTTTTTTAGGGTGCTGAAGCCAATAGTGAGGTCAAAATGCAAAACCAAGACGGCGGCTGCTAAAATTTTAAAATTTTGTTATTTTAAAAGTTTTACATCTTGGATTTTCAATTTGAACTTCGTTCCTGCCGGGGGTCCCCCGACCACACACGTTTTTTTTATACCCAGTAAATAAATTACTTTTTACTACGAGTACCTGTTCTGAAAACCAATGCACGCCACTGACAGAACTGTAGTTATAAACTGTTCATACCAAAATACATTTTAGTTCCAGTCTCGCTAAAGTAGTATCTTTATGCACCATGCAAATGTAACTCACAGTCAGAGATAGCCATTGAAAAGTAGCTGTTAAATAGGAATAAAACGTCTGTAATAACTTCACTACACTTTCTATTACATGTTATGAATATACCGACTGCTAATCTTATGAGAATGGCGGAGACGTCTGTTCTGATAGTTCTTAAATATCGATTGCGAGTGCAAGTAGCGCAGGCGTTTTACAACGTACTTGCACGGAAACATCGCTTGTGCACCTGTTTGGTTTTATTTCAATGATGCAAGTTCTGAACGGATACACAATCAACTGCATTTATTATGTAACGAAAGCGAAAGGGCGTGTAAATGTTTCGCGTGGGAAATTTTGGCACATTCTTTTGCACATACCTACTTGTAATCAGGGCTTGACCAAAATAATTTACTCAAATTAAGTAACGTTTTGTTTTTGTTTGTTTACAAATTACCGAACACCTAAAGAAAGTGCGTAACCATATTTTTTGGGACGCTTCCAACGGATACACCAAAATAAGAATTGTTCAAGAAATGGTCACATGTAGAGACATTTCAAAAGTGCCTTTGCTTAAAGTGTTTTATTGTTTGTGTGATAATGCCTTGTAATATTTTGTTGAAATACGTAACAAGCTCAATTTTCCAATTAATTGAATTCGATGATATCAATCGATTGCTGCTTGATGATATTGCTATGCACATGAAAAAAGGCGTCAGTATAACGTGCATAGGTAGAACAAAATGTATCTACACAGTAATATCCTTATCAGCTATCATTATCAATAATGTAGTCGGGACTGTATCATTTTATTTGAATGTCAAATTTGCTTATAATTCGGCTGATAGCATTGAAACGCTTATCTTTGCTTTAAAAGTGTGAATTTCCTTTTTGGGGTGCTAAAGTAATTAATAATAGTAGGTACCTACCTACCAAATTCTCCAACTTCGATGTCGCTATTCAAAAGCTTTCTATATATCATACAGATACCTTTGTGAATTGCATACTTTTGTGCTAAATTCATTTTAAAATGCTATTAAAGATGCAATCTTAGCTATGTGCAGTGATGCGATGTGAATCCATTGATATTCGATTAAGAACGACGCAGCCTCACAGCCTCTGTATTAGATCGATGAGAATAAGATCTCGGTGAAAAAACACATGATATTGTGACGTATTTTCAGTGTTGCGTCTTCTGTAATCTTCAGAGGAGGACCTACTGAGAGGTTATCAGTTGAGAAGAGAATCTGTTTGATCTACCATTGTACCCGTTTCCACGCTTCTTACCCACGGGTAGAGACGGTTATTATTATTCAGTAGAAACTATACGACACAACACTGATATCATCGTTCTAAATATATTCTAAAGAGGAAAGTTTCGTTTGTTTCAGCACCAATACAATATTATTTACGACTTAAAATATACGATTTCTATTGGGTTTTGGTACTCCCCCCTAACCCCATATGACATGGGACTTAAACATAGCGTGCGAAATGTGTGTGTAGTACTGGGCGCGCCTCTGCCTAACCCTTCGGGGAAACGATTGTAATGTTATGTTATGCACCGTTAAATTTTGATCGTTTTAATCCTTAA
Source organism: Apamea epomidion (assembly GCA_947507525.1). Lineage (NCBI taxonomy): Eukaryota > Metazoa > Arthropoda > Insecta > Lepidoptera > Noctuidae > Apamea > Apamea epomidion. The sequence goes on from OX382234.1 coordinate 8,881,019, forward strand.
AAGGGGTCATTGTACTCATCATTATGAACAACTTTTACTACGGGACCAACCCTGAAATCGTGAAAAAAAATCAGTTGATGCATAGATTTATGTTCGCATAACGCGACATAATGTATGGATCAACTGATTTTTTTTCACGATTTCAGCGTTGGTCCCGTAGTAAAAGTAGTTCATAATCAAAACGATCAAAATTTAACGGTGTATTACTAATCATACCTCTGAGTTTCAAACTCTGTGAGGTTTTAAGTAATATCTATTTACCCAAGAAATAAAAAAAAAACAAAAATTTTGAGTCAAGAAGAACATTACTCTTCTGTTTTTGGTTATTATAATCCTTGCCTGCCTGAATAATGTACCTATTACATGTACAAACCTATTAAATATGATAAATATTGTGTAATAACAGCTAAAGATTATAATAGGTCAAAAAAGTTTGATCGACGCCAAGCTAGAGTAGTTTCACTTGACCTATGGGGCTAGGGCACTTTCAAGTACCTACCTATTAGCTCCAAGACCTAAATACATAACAGTTTTCTTTTCTAACATGGGCTTGATTATGACAAGTCATTTTCAAGTCACTGTTTCCCAAAAAAATGTTATTTTGCAAATATCAATAAGTACCTAAAAATAATAATTCTTTCTGCAACTGAATAAAAACAATCCATATGAAATTAACAGGTAAAAACTAAACAGTTATACACAGGTGATGTGCCAATCATATGAATAAATATTTCCCCTAACACTGAAATTGTAATAAATGTATATTACTTAGGTCTATGTGCGATTAGTGTAGTGTAGCATACATTTTTTTTTACTGAGAGTAATTATCCACTACTAAGAAAACATAAAACTCATTACGTCCGTGGTAATAACAACTTTTTCGTTTAACTGTGTTGGTTTAATTTGTACATAATTAACTCAAGTTCATTGTGTGGCTAAATTAAACGCAATAAATAATTATCACATTCGAAATTGCGTGTGTGAGCATTCCCACTTCATATTATTAGCATGAACTCTATACGAAATACGTTGTACGGAGGGTGGCGCAAGGACATTCCAGAAGTGCATGCCCCCGCAGATCGGTCAGCCGCCGACGCGCCGGGAGGCAGATATCGATTCTGTCTGCAAGCGCCGCCGTACCCATACTAAATACGGAAAGTAGACACCCCCTGCAACATACAAAGCGGCTGGCTATACAGTTAAATACTGCAATGCGCTCAAGTAACTTTTCTAGTCACGATATTGCGTTGAAACTTGCAGCTTTCCAACTATTCATTATCTTGATCCATACCTGTTCTACTGCCTACCTACTGCTTAGAAAATTGTAAATAAATCTGCTACTGTAATTGTTGAAGCTAGCACATTTCCATTTAATGTTTCTTTTGTCAACAGAGGTGTGCAATAGCGAGGAGGTGCCCGAGGTAGAGATAGTCAGTCTTCTACAAGAACATATACCAAAATATCGCTTGAGAGCCGACAGTCTCACGCAATTTGGAGGTACAGATACTTTTATGCGCTTTGCTTTAAGATATCACTTTTTCGTTCAATCATTTCAGACTGGCAAAGCTTTGCAAAGTTTTCTTCAATGAGCTTTTAGCAAATCATTCACAAAGAGTTGTTTATTACTTTATCACAATCACCAAAAATCATTGTTTTTTCATAGTCGGAATTTTCATTTAGTTTTATATCCACGCTTAAAAGCTTTATTTCGCAAAAATGAGTGATAGATCTAACAAAATATAGAGAGCTTTAATGAAAATTCATGATAATATCGAGACTGCGACTACGACAAAGTATAGTAGTAGCAAGCCAGTTAGCCAAAATGGTGGGTGGGGGAATTTCGCCATTTACGGCCCGATTCACACAAAAATCAATACTTGCTTTCATGGCCACATTTATCATTTACAACGACTATATTTAGCTTTATGGGGACCTCTGGAAGGGGGTTGTTAAAGTATTATTAAGAGTCGAGTACACTGAATAGCGTCTGGAACAATGTCCTTGTGTTTTCTACAGTCGTTTTAACATTAATAATTGAGCGTATCCTGTGACTGGACGATGTTGACAAGTTTTTCGACGAGTCACGTATTTTTTAAAGCTGTATAGCATTATTTTGGAAATGTTCCAAAGTTTAAAAGAATTTTTTATGCTTGATCACAAAATTCTGATTTAGTTCCGGACTTTGATCGCTTTATTTGTGAGTGTTTTCGGTGAATTTGAATCACGCGTTTTATTTTATTAATACCTAGATTTAGAAAAATCTGAATGTATTCACTGGATAAGTTTTTAAGTCAATTTAAAAAAGAGTGACTTTCCGTCATTTTTATTTAAGTTTTGAGGAATCGCTATTTACCAAAAATACTGTTTTGGTCTATATTTGGTTTAACGGTTAACTTAGCATTCGCTTTGAAGGGTTTATTGGAATATCCTTAGGGTGAAGGTGCGGTAAAAATACTTTTTAAAAACCGGTGAATGATGATGTTTATTAGTTTGAATTATTTTCTTTAATATACTTCTAAACTATGCAGGTCACGTTAAGGTAGGGCCTTGATTGCTACCGTGCGACAGACACGACCTGGTACTAATTTCTCAGCAGCTTATGGCAGACCTATGACAAAAACAAATGTCTTTTCATCACGAAGTGAAACATTGCGCAATATTTGGAAGCTCATGGATAGTATGAGAGGTAATCTGCTTTTTGAAAAAAAAAAAACGATTGCTAATATGGTGGTGGTGAATTTTGCCTTTCCCCCAAAGCTGAAGCTTAATGGTTTCACTCTCTAAAGTATTATTTCGCAAGTTGTAAATGTGATGTAAGTATGTCAGATTGTTACAAATATGGTCTCCTTTGGTTATAATAACAAACATTTCATTAGTTGACATTTTGAATGATTGTAAAAAAAAAACATGAGCAAAGCCTTGTGTAAATATTCATCTTTGAGCCGTCCTAGTTTTGTTTCAGAAGTTCTGCGTAAATTTCATCAGGTCAGTGTTCAGTAACTAGGGCGTAGCCTACTTGTGAGCATTTTTTTGCTCGACATTGTTGATAGGCTCAAGACGTCTGAGCCGGGAGATGTATTATGTTCTTGGTAGCACTACATCTAGTATTAAAGCTATTCCATATTCCGTCCAGCAGTGTAACGTGATAAGGCCTATGATTAAATGCTTTGTATTCGTATATTTATTTATAAGATCAGTCTCAATACATTCCAATGAACTAGAACGTTTAGTTTCCAGGCCTAATGAACGACGGTGTGCAAAGACTCTCTTGGAATGGCAAGGTCTCTTGCGAGACACAATAGTTTCTTTAAATGTCAGACTGCACAACGAAATGGATTATGATTTAGAAGTACTCTGTGAAAGTGAAATGGTAATTTAGGAATATAATTTTTTCTCATTATTTAAGCCTGCGGTCAAGACGTATAAACTTATATTCACTTTTTGAATTATTGTAGTATGTTCCTTTAGAGGCGAATGACAATCATTTCGCTGGAACAGTCTAGTCGTTAGCCATATTCTTAAGGAAGTGTAATAAATAAAATGAATATACCAACATATTTCTTGTAAGTTAACTGAAGGCGAACTTACTTTCTACTCTTTACTGCCTCATTTCATATTTAATCAATAGTATAACGATTCTCATAATATCTGACTATCATTAAATATTATGACTCATTTGTCTTAGCTTGTTAGTAAGTGGTTATTTATGTTGGATTCCATTTCAAAAATCTTTCTGTTTACATAATATATTTTAAAAGAAATGTGCTAAGAAATGGTAAGAATTTGACAAAGTAGAAGTGGGCTATATGTGGTGTTCCGTCTTTGTAAGTGTTTGAGTCGTGGTTTCCGGCGCCGGCGCCGTTCGTACCGCTATAAATAATGGTGTCTCATCGGCCGAGTCATCGCCCGCTGGCCAGTATGCGTCCCCGACCGGTCTGATGCGTGCCATCTGTCAACTTGCTGCGTTCACTGCACCAAACACCATCACTATCCGATCCTAGATATTTTAATGGAAATACCGTTCTATCCAATGCTCTACTAATCAACTGCATAATGATGCCCTCACTTTATGTTCCCCTGTAACTGTATAACAAGGAAGACCTTTGGTGGCTTCTAAGTAGGTACATTATGTGCACTCATATGCTGTTGTGTAACTTTAAAACTGTAAGTATATAATTACGCCGGGCCCGTAGTAAGTGGGGTGTACTCGCAGGTGTAAAATTAAAGCAATGTATTCTTAGTTCATGAGAAGTTCTCGACATTTAGCTAAAAGTCATTGTGATAGGACGCGATCTGAATAGATTTGAATTGGTGATGGGATGAAGCGGTTGACGGCGGTTGATGTGTCGTGTGATTCAGAGGCCCTGTGACGTTGTCGTGTGTTTGGGTTCATGACTACTGGGTATCAGTAATTATTTCAATGAGTGTATTATACAGCAATTGGTACAAATTGAACTATGTACTATACTAGCACATACCATACCAAATACGAAGTGTTTCCCTTCCACACATACAATTTTAATGGTGGTGTGTTTGAAATAGCTGTTTTCTAAAATATTTTGATGTTTTCCAGGGTACGAGAATCAAGATTGGTTCATACCATCCCCGGCGCTGCCGGTGAGCGACAAAGACCTCGCTCTCACTCCTGACCAGATCAGGGAGACTCTCAATTACTTCCGTGAGTATGCATGATGTTTCATCATTAAGCAATGCTTTAAGGAATAACATGTTTTATGCATTGTCTTTAAATGTTTTTATTACAAAGGCTAGAAGATTCTATTTTTTATATGAAACATGTGTTTCACACGAAAGGTATTCTATTTTGATGTTTCATCAAATAGAATGCCTTGTTAGTGTAGTGGTCGCAAACCCTACTACTGAGCATGAGGTCCTGGGTTCAATTCCCAGGCCGGGCAGTGTTATTGTGTTTTTCCATCAGGAATTTCTCAGTAGAAGCCCGGAGTCTGGTTTGTGCCCGGTTGATGACAATAGTGTCGCCTCTTTTTACATGCGACTTAAACATAACTGGGGAAATGTGGGTGTATTATAGGTACAGTCACGAGCAAAAGTATGTATACCCTCGGCCTTATTCAAAAGCGATTTACTCCTTTATTTTTGAATGAAATTTTATGTTGTTACTAACATAGCATTGTCAAACTTGTACGTTTATGTAATGTGTCGTATCTTAATGTTTCATTCGTTATTTTCCGAAAAAACCGCAACTGAAAGTTGCCAAGTGTTGTCATATTGGTGCTCGTGACTGTACACCTCTGCTTAACCTTTTGGGGTTTACAGGTGTGATTTTAAATTATGCTATGCAAATGGAATTTCTTCTAATGTTAATGTAATGAGTAGTAGTATTATATAAACAATAAAAGAACGTAATGAAAGTATAACTGAGTAATTTAAAAACTATTACATGAACATAATCAATCAATCCACAACAGGTATAACTTATCAATCAATCATCATGTTTTTGTCTTACATGCAATAAATTACTCTCGCTCAAAATGCAATTGTTAATAATTATAATACTTAGCTCATAAAAATCACATACAGTGTATTTAAAACAGAATGAAAAACTTTTTATTTATCCGTTAAATGTTGACGAATTCATTGTTTTTTTAATTAAACATTTATTTATTATCCAGGTTATATGGCAATACTAAAATACTCAATTTAAGTATGTACTTAAATGAAATCCTAAGCTTCATTTGTATCTTGAATGTAAAATTAATTATTAATAAATAGGGAATCACATTAGTCTATGCTGGTATTTACTTATAGGCGGTGAGCAGCCTGGGCATTATTTTACAACCAAAATACCTTTACATAATATACAGGTCAAGTAAAAAATATATTAATTATAATTAATGTATATTTTTTTATAATCTACAACATAATAGTACATACTTGTTCGATCTTTTTTTAAAATATACTTGGTCAATCGCAGAGTGTTTATGATTATACGTGCAATTATTACAGAAATTAAAGTAAAATAAAGAACAATTTTTTTGCTTTTATTTTGCGCTGTGCTCAAAACTGATAAAAATATAATGCTTCCCAAAATAATGAGAGTAGAATATAAAATAATAAATGAATGCAGTTTTTACATTATCTTAATCCCTTGTTTGCCTTGATGCTTTTTGAGAACCGAACGTAGCGCGAAGTGGAAGAACATCGTACATAAAACCACGAAGGCCTTTCAGGGACACGATCTTCAGTAATGAAGTACGCGACCAAGAAGAATCCCTGGTATTGGTATAAAAGGGCATCTAGGGTGTAACCTACCTATCTACTTATATTAAAATAAGACCTAAGTTACAAGTATTCTACTAAAGCATTTTTTTTACTGTTATTAAAATGTTAATTGCCACATGCCAGGCCTACCTAGCCCGGTTTAAAAAAAAACAGTAAAACATATTTTTATAGACTATCTTCCGAGAATATTGTTTTTAGAGTACGTACTTAGTCAAGTAAGTACATAATATTATGGCTGTCTTTTTTGACTTGTCCATAATCTATTTTCTCATAAGTATTCAATTAATTTCTTATTCGGAGGCAGAACAATTTTGTAGAATTAGAAGAATTTTGTTAGAAGTAACTAAATACTTGAATGAAATCGCATCATACATTCTTCCCTGATGTTGAGTTATATTTAAATTATGTAAATATTTACCACTTTTATGTTCTACCAAATTCCTAAGCCTTGATTTTCTATCGTATATTATAGACTCGACCGCATTGTTTATGTGGGTGACGTATTTGTCCGCCGGGTGGTCGGTATGCTAGTCATATCTGTGGCAGCACTGCGCCTGCGCGAGCATAGAGACGCGCGACCACCAGTGCCGGTCGCGCCGGTAGCCACGCGGCACGCGTGCTCCCTCATCGCCCGTCGCAACGCCCGATCGATACCGCGACGCCGAAAAACGACGTGCGCCGCACGCATCGCGCATCTTACGCCCCGACCCGTGCTAAACTTAGAGAGTAGAGGTGCACCGTTGCACCGACCGTGTATCAAGCGTTTTTTAACACACGTGCCTCGTCCTGCCGACAAAAAAAACCGGTATAACACCAAGAAATCCAAGTTCTTTACGTTTGTGTCATTATGGACTGTATTTTGTGATACTATATCTTATGTAAGAGGGTATAACATTCCGCTTGTAGCCTTATTAGTGATTTACTTACACGTTTCTCATTTTTTTTATCAACATTCTGGTAATACCAATATAATATTCGGCATGCTGTCGAAGGTAAATTAGCAAGTCTCTGCGTCATCGATTGGGGGTGGTTTGGGAGTCGGGGGCACGAGACGCGACGGCGACGCGGCGTCGCAACGCGCAACAGCTGTGAGCCAGATCTGTTATCTTGACCGTGAGAGCATAATTATTATGTTCATTGTTTTGTTGTGTAGTACTTTACAAAATTTAAATATAATAGCAACTATCTGTTTCCCGTATTTAGGCTTTCAAGAAAATTGCAATTTCAGCGCAAGGTTTTCTATTAACTTTATCGTCAAGCAGTCAATTAAAAATAATGCTGATGTTGAGTTAGTCTATTGTTTCATTCTGTTTTATAAATGAACAAGTTATAAAATAATCGACAACGTATGCTTTCACATAATATTATTTATTTATATTGGTTTCTATGTATATATGCACACCCGTATATGTGATTGTATTATTAATATTATATGTTCTATGTAATACATTTTACATTGGGGAATTCTGCAGTGTAGACAACACTGCAGAATTCCCCAATGTTAGCAAATTGTTAGTCACCCTTCAGCCATGTCGCAAGACTCAAGCATAAAGTTGTGAGCATGCGTATAACAGTCTTCGAGCGATTGTTTTCAACGCAATCACTCACAGTTATATGTAGATGGGTAGTTGTCCAATTCATCTTTATAATAAAATATATCTTCAATTATAGTTTTATAAGAAGCTTGATTGCACATAATTATTGGGAAAGATAGATGTTTCACTCTGAAATAATCCTTAAAGCTTCGTATTATACATGGATTACCAATTATGTATTTTATACATATACTCTGTGAATAATGGGACAAGTCAGATTGATGACATTCGAAAAGTGCTGATTCTCAGCCTAATTTGAATAAATGACTTTTGATTTTGATTTAGATCCACCTATATTGATTTATGATATCTTTCTTCCGTCTTATATCAACTTATCTTTATATCAACATCAATCACATTCAGTATATAATAAATACTCACCGGATAGATATCCAGAAAATTAATTGAAACATTTAAATTCATTTCTATCAAAACATTTTTTGTAACACACTTTTTTCAACCGTTGTGTCACTTTACTGCACATTTAATTCACTACGTTTTCATATAAAAACGTTAGTTGTGCCACAATACAGTTAACAAGAATTTTATTAAGCTGTGCGCACCTAACCGCGGCCTAGGAAATGTAGTATAGTAACCTGAATCATTATGCGTAACGTTCTGCGATTGAATTTTCATTGGGTGTAAGTGATTTTCAGCTAAAAAATGCAACACAACTATTTAAAACTAGCTGCGCCCCGCGGTTTCACCCGCATAACTTTCGATCCCGTGGTAATATCGGAATAAAAAGTATCCTATGTGTTAATCCAGGTTATTAACTATCTGTGTGCAAAATTTCATCCAAATCCGTTCGGTAGTTTTTACATGAAATAGTAACAAACATCCATTCATCCATCCATACAAACTTTCGCATTTATAATATTATTAGGATATTAGTAGGAAGTCAGTGCCTAGTCTATACATCTACAACTACAAAATAATAAAAAATCAAGTGTCTGTTTGTAATGTCAAAATAACAGCCTTTTACTAAATGCATATGAAAGTATGTATAAGTATACGGTACTTATAAAAAAAAAAAACAATTTGTCTGTCTGTCTGTTTGTTCCGGTTAATCTCCGAAACGGTTGGACCGATTTTGACGGGACTTTCACTGGCAGTAACTTACTTTTATTTTAGAAAAAGAATTAGTAAAGAGACACATTATTGTTTTCCGACAGCCACACGAACGAAGACGGAGTTACAAATAAATTTCTAAAACCACGACTAAAATAAGAGCTAAAATTATAAGAGTTAATAGAACCCCTTTCCTAATTGGTCAGACTGTCACCAACGTTAGGTTTTCTGAATCCCCCAACGCCAAAAATTCAAACTCAAACCAAAATCCGGTTTTCTGAAACAGCAAAAATTTAAACTTTAACCAAATGCTGTTATTGAATCCTCCAACACCACAATTCAAACTCCAAAGTCTCCAGGAAAACAGAATATCAATCATATTCGATGGGCATTAAATTGATCGGTTTAAGTTTCTGTCAACATCCTCTATAACAAAAAACTCCGGTAAAAAAAAATCTTAGTTCTAGGTGCTTCCTGTAATTCAGATTAGCCGAAGTAAAATGACGCGACTGTAGGTACACAGTACACATCTATTTAATTTATTCTGTTCATTATATCTATTTTAAAGAAACATTTAATGTATAATGTGTATGACGTATTCGTCAGGAAACTTGCTTATTTAACCTAAGACCTTCGTTAGAATACTATCATGAGTTTACTAAAGTTTACTTTGTATTTGGGCTGTGTTATTTCTATACAATACAATAAAAAATATTATAACACTTGACAAATATATTTATTATTTTAATTGTATTTATATTAATTATACACCATGCATTAAAAAACGTTTGATTATTATGTCGCTTACGATAGTAGCTTTGCTTTTAGTCAATTTATATAAGTAAGTAGCTGAAATATCTTGATTACATACTTAGGTAGATAACATAATTTAATAATAGTCGCACTTTGAATTTTAATATTTTTGTCATAATAATATCACTTGCGTGCTCGTTATCAGACAGCTTATCTTAATAAATTCGTACAATGAGGACTGTATGAGTAGCGCCGTTTAATAATATACATAGTGTGCACGTCGTGAGTAATTTTAGTATGACTTGAACGTGTAGAATACTAATTTAAGTGTTAGTTATTGGTATGGTATCGACGGAAGTGGACGTGGCCGGCCGTTCGCTGCGCGAATCTGTCTCGATACCGTTCATATGTGTCGTGTTCGCGCAAATAGCGTGCTGCCTCCGTACTGCAGACGCCTGCACTTGATCGTGAAAGTTTATTACCACTGGCCTCAAACACTAGAACCGTTACTAAAAGAAATCGCCTTCTTTTGAGATAAAGGTTGTTTTGTGTGTAATTTCAGTGGTTAGATTGGAATTTATATTGTCATTGTGTGGCTTAATTCAAAAGCTTATCGATAATTAGTTTAATGTTCTAGAATTTTGTAATAATCCGTACTTTAAGTGAATCAAGTGTTGTGTTTGCATGCAGTATGTATAGTGGGAGTGGCGTACCTAATACTTATTTTGAAATCTATGTTTACGAATAATACCGGTGATAATACCTTTCACTTGGATATGCTTGTTTAGCATGGAGTTGGAAGTATTAGTCATCACGTGACGTCCCCTGAGTATAATACACCATCACCAAACTTGACCAGTCCCTGACATTGTTAATAGTTAGTTATAAGCGCGTCTGACATTGTATGCTCATTGGTATGAGTGTATTCGCGGGTGCGTACAGGGCCAAAATTACGTCAGATTCTGCTAACCTACTTTCATTTTACTATTAAGTTTGAAAGGTAATTGTTATAGCAAATTTTAAGATCAATGTCATTGATAAATAACCACGTAATAGATTCGAATTCGTTGATGATTTTACGGTCTTGATCGGTGAATTTGTACAAGGGAAATTAAGTTTAATTATATAATTTTCACATTTTCTTGATCTCGTTGAAATAAATTATAAGACAAGTGTCTGTCATACTTAGAGTACTTAAACAAGTAATTGAGTCGGGTAAAATTTCATAAATTACACAGACCGATAAATCATTCGGTCTGGTAACTTAAACCAGTAAGACTTGGTCGATTAGGTATGTGCGATTATTTCGGTTAATCGTGCCGGCTGCTCATGCGTAAGATTATGTATATGTAATGTCGAACTAATTGCTTTAAGTTTAAAAATGCATTGCCGACCAATAAATCACCAGAATCGTAAAGTAACTAAAGGAAAATATCTTGAGTTAATAGAGTTGAAGTTTGGAAGGCCAGTGAGACGAAGGTAAACAACCATAAAAATGACCCTGACCGTGAGATGAAAATAAAAATAAAAACTTGGTACCTTACCTATGTCGTTTAAATTGATAGTTATAAAACCGATCGAGGTGTGACAAACAATGTGAGGTCATTGTATGCGTTAATTTAGGAATCAGAATGAGAACTTTATTTGCTTCGATTGTAGGTACAGGTATAAGATGTTATAAGTACATCCATTAATGAGATCGGCTACAATCTACCTTGCGGCGTGCAAATTATTACACAAATTAAAATATTAATAGAAAAAAAAAAAATGTCAACAAAACAAAACAGAAATTACAGTGAAGTCAATTAATAATATTATAGTCAGGTACATACATAAGTCTTATATGGTCAAATTTGAAATTAATTATAACAATAATAATCAGGATAAATTTATATCATTAAGGTAGTCTTTTACTGAGTAATAACATTTGTCCAAAAGTAGGCAGTTACCTTAGATTTGAAAATGTTTACGGAATAATCCTTAAAACCATGAGGTATTTTATTATAAATGACAGGTCCCATTGTCATAATACTTTTCCTTAAAAGTGCTGTTTTGTAATTATGTACCCGAATATAACAAGTTCTTGTATAGGAATCGAAAGACTATTTCCCTCAATTAAATCACGTCAAAGGTCTTTGTCTAGAATACTTTCAACAGTCGTGCACTGTGTCTATTTGTCTCTTGTACACTTCTGTGCATTACCGGTTGTGGAGTTAAAGCCTTTCGGAGAGGTTGTTCGACGTCAATGTTTAATCACGTGCAGCCTGGCCTTCACTTCTCTACCAACTCGATAAACTACTTACAATATGACAAATATATCAACTAAGAAATATCAAATACATTTTGCACAGTGTATGTAGGGTATAGTCGACAAAAACATTCAAGTCAAATGACACTCACACGAAAATTGTAGTACCTACTTGAATAACGCCATTTTCTTAAACTAAGGTAAGCTTCACTGTAGGTAGATACTGCTTTTATTCATTGAACAGTGTCAGTAGCGCACTTCAGGCTCATCTTAAGGTTATTTAGGAAATTAGACGCAACTGAGCAATTACACCGTTAAAGCGTTTGTTTTTTTTTTTGACTTGACCGTGAAAACGCGACCAAGTGAAATACTTAATGGTGATTTACGAAGTATTGGGTCTGCAACGAGACTTGAATGTTTTGCATTCGTCAATTATCAATCAATACACGAGTATCAATAGTTAAAGTCGACCAGCTAGATAGACACGGAACTTAAAGAGTAGGAAATTGTTTAGATTTATTTATTCCCGTGTCTTTATCGTTTACGTTTTCTACTGTTTTAAAATAATTTTGTTATTATTTTCATTCCCGCATTAATATGGGGCTTGAACATAACTAGTGAAATGTGGGTGTACTATACATGCACCTCTGCCTAAACCATCGCAAAATACAGGCATGATATTATACTATGTCATTTTCATTATTAAAAATTAATTTTCCTGAATCTCTTGATATATATAGATAACTATTTTCATGAATACCCGGTGGGTATTCATGAAAATAGTTACCTTTTTCGTTCACACACACAAGTTAAGAGTGTTTAACGTCTTACTAAAATTGGTTTTCCTTAGACCTCTTTCCTTAACTAAACAATGTACTTACATAAACAAAACACACCTTATTCATTACATTTAACATTTACCTAAACGAAGGCGTGGGAGCGGCCGACTCTGCCCTCATTTCGGTGTATAAATCGATAACTCCAACATCAGAGTAAAACCTCATTCAACTAACTAACACTGGGTCTAGACATTTACATGCCGTGAGCGCTATAATGTGCTTCGCGTATTATGAATTTCATAAGAGAGTTAATTTAAGCAGCTCGCTTGGCCACCCGAGCGTGCTGCAGATATCCACCAGCTACTTACACTATCCCGTCAGACGTGTTCCATTACATCCTCATGTGAGTGGTCGACACGATTCTCGTGATTTTACAGGTATTACGTCACTATAAATATTGGTTTTAGCAGAGTGTAAAATGGTTTGTCAGTTCAGTTCATTTGTGACTTTACGTCGGAGACATTGTGCATAGGAATCGTAGTGATACAATACAAAAAGTGGACACATAAGGAAGTTAATCGGCGCTTGGGACTGATCGCCGGCGTGCAGCGGGCGGAGCAGATGGTCGCGGGTCGCGCGCGTCACGGCGGAGGGCTGCGCGAGCTCGGGCGCGGGGTGCGCGGGCGGCTCGCGCGCCTCGCCGCCTCCGGGCTTCGATCCCGAGCTCTTCCAGGAGTTGAGCTACCTGCCCGACGCGGAACTCCAAGAGTGTCTCGGAGAGTACCCCGACTTCCTGTACCACGTCGCGAGGGACAAGTTCGGCCGACTATACTTTCGCGTCATCAGGACCTTGCTCCTTGATAGAGGTATACATCATGTAGATGGGTACGGTTGTCATTGTCGATCACCTCATCGCTCGCTGCCACTTCCTATGTCGTCTGACCATCTTCTCGCTTTTCTTCTATGCAAGGCGGTGATTTGCATACCATCCTTTAGTTGTGCTTATTGCCATATAATCACTGTAACATGAAGGGCCTATCAGATACCTAATCATTGAATAAATCTAGATGACTTTAGTTTAGCAACTAACCTAGTCAATAAAACCTTTTTCACTGTAAACAGCGTTACCCATTTATGTACTTAACTAACCCTTTTCATTGCTTCCTAATAATTGATGTCGCTAAATGTGCTCTTCTTCCTATATACTTAGATAGGTACTTTTAAGATATAAACGGAAAGCAAGTAAAAAATGTGTGTAGTACATATGCAGTAAGAACTCTTTCATTAAAATAATTCCTGTCGCGTTCTATGTATGAGCTAACAATTATGACTTCCATGAGTAAGACTTACATAGGGTTGCCAGACAGACTTTATTTATTTATTTTATAAGGTTTACCAAGAACCGTTCACACTGAATACAGTGACATAATACATTCTTAAAATTAAATTACAGCGCGACAATTACTTATAGGTAAACACTACATGTATTAAACAATAAATTATAAAAATAAGCTAACCTACTTAGTGTTAATATTAAATTAATTTAAAATTGGTAGGTTATATTGAGAAATTGGTAGCATTGTAAATGGAAAGGAAATTAAAATAAATGCAAAACCGTTAAAAAATTACAAAATTGATAAAAAGTAACATTGATTAAATTTATTACTTTATGACATTAACAACATTGGTAAATAGATAAAATAAAAATTATATTGCATTGATAAATTGATAACTTATTTACTTACAGCGGCAAGTGCATATAGAGATAAAATTAAAATTGAATAAATTAAGATTAAAATTGTTAAAAATGAAAAAAAAAAAAACATAAAATTAATAACAGTGGTAAAATTGACACAATTATAATATATTATTCGATTGGGAGTTACTTGGTAAACGATTAAGTATTCTGTTTTATGAGTAATTTTTTTGGTGTCTCTGTAGGATAGGAATCTTATTAGGTAAACAAAAATAATCTAAATATTACTATTGATTTAATCATTTATAGTTAGATTATAGGGATACTCTTATTTCAAACTAAATTTATGTTTTACTTTTGTTATTTTTGGCTTCCGGAATATGGCAACACTATAGATGTTTTGTACTGGAAGTGGGTGCAGTAAAAACTGTGAAAGTCTTTCAGTATCGTGTGAGAGATGTAAGCACGAACACAATCAATATCCGTTGTAATCTTACGAGTTAGGTAAGAGTGGGAAACACTCGCATACTTGCGGCCGCGTCGCATTCAATGGAGCTATTATATCAGTCAGTTCCCATAAGTTTTTATTCTTGAATGCAGCTTCGCCGTTAAAGCATTTTGTACCTCGTTAAAGTTTATGTTCTATACAGTTAAAAACACTAATCATAATAAATTCTTCAATGTAAAATACACCATCTTTGACACTTATGAGTGTCAAGCGTAATAAACTAGACTAGTCAGTTTCTTTGGACATATACTTTTATGTATATGGACTTACTAACACAAGGTACTTAAATCTTAAAACAATAAAAATAAAACTCATGTGAGAATCGAAAGCGAATTAATTGAAACAATGCGTTTAATGATACATTAAAAATAACAAAGTTAACTGTAAAAAAATGTCGATGTGTATTTGTTTTGTAATTCACTGTTCCCACAGATTGGATACAATAGAAATGTATGTTTTGTGTGCCCTCCGCAAGAGCGCCATGGAGTCCACACGACATTGCGTAGTTCTAGCGCTCCACAGTCACTTACTTGATCGGGAACTTCACGCTCGTATTTGTCGCTTTGTCGCCAACGTTACAAGCCAGTGTTCATCGATGTAACATCCAGCCAGTGGCATTCCTCGAAGCGCTCAGTTCATGTGTAATGTTGTATTTAGTGATCGAACAATAGGGGTTCGATGAACGCCCAGAGGCCGAACACACGTGATGTACTCCCGGGTTAGTAGATAATTTATAAGTAGAACAAGTAATTGTACTCACAATAGGTGAATTGTAAATATTAGAGCGCAAATTTTAAAATTCAGCGATATCTTATCAATGTGATTGAAGTTGAAGCGGGCACACGGCGAAACTAAACGTTAATCGGTGTTTAAAGTGCGTGCTTACACGATGTTTTGCGATACTTAGTGATTTGAGTTCACTAAGTACCGTGCATGGTATCGAATTATCCGCTCCCTGTGCCTGCCAGTGTATTACAGTGATTGTTTGCACGAATAAAGGGGCAATATCATGCACGGGAAGTCGAAATTGTAGTTACAATGTTTTTAGTGTGTAAAAGTTTCTACAAAGTTTCTACAAGTGGACTAACCAGTACTATTAATACATCGAATTATTATTCAAGTAATACCGGTTTGATATTGTTTGTATTTATTTTATTAGATTAGAATTTTGATACACAATTCCTTTCAATTTCTTTTTAAAGCTTCACATTAAATTATTTTTATGATTGATGATGATACGAAATTAAAACACTACGGTTTTTTTTTCATTTAGTGGACGTACGTATGTAATTTGTCGTTTTTGTCGTATGTAATTTGGTTAAAAATTGTTCACATACCTCGTCAAAAGGTCTAATGTATGTCCTTATAAAATTCTTAGCATTTATATGAATCATACCAATTAGGTCAAATTATCTCACCTGTAATTGGCTTCATTCTTTACTATAGATACCAATAAAAGATCCCTCTTTGTTATAATCCAAGTGTGCTAGACACCACATCTAGGTCACCGAGTCGATCGATTGCTTTATTAATAGGACAGCTTTGAGATGAGGTTAGTCTTCACGCTATTTTAGTGCTTTCAAATATAAAATATTGATCCACTGCGGCCTCTTTGGGAATACTCTGTAGCTTATGAACGAGTTGGGAGTACCCAAGAATAGATAGTGAGCTATACTTAAATATTTATTTTCTTGCAAGGTTACCAGAAACTATTTGTAAACTAGTTCAGATACCTGAATCGCAGCATACAACTAGGTATATTGAGAGAGACTAAATTAAAACGAAATACAGTTAAAATAAAAAAATAAAATGCTAGAACAAAAATGTTTTACTGTTAGCTTGCATCATCCCACTGCTGGGCAAAGATCTCACCATGACTCCCAGCTCTTTTGATCCAGGGCTAAAGTAGACCACTGGTCATTTAAAATGTGTAGTATTATTATAATTAATCAAGCAGAACTCACTCTTATTTAATCAGTGATCTTATGTATTATAAATTATATGAAGCGATCGATAATGTAACCGCAGTCTGTGGCCATGTTGAAGGTTGACATAATGTATGCAAAGTGGTAGTGACACGTTTTAACGTATCACGAGTTTTATTTAGCAAGAACCTAAGTAAAGTCAAAATTATCAGAATGATGCTGCGCAGACGCAGACTCAGTCTAATAGCGTCTGGAAGAAGTGCCAGAAACGGTACCGAGGGAAAAACATTTCGACAAGTCAGTGATACCTACACATCTGTTTTCTCAAATACAAATATTACAATTCATATTAGAAAATTGGTTTCTAAATAAAATGTTCTCTTTGGCTTCGTCTTGAGAGTTACTACACATTCATCCATTGTAAGCGTACACACATAAATAAATCTTATTAAAACTTACCATTTAAGTTTTACCCAGCATTAATCAGAAGAAAACGAGCCTCGATATCTTGACTTTAATTAAACCAATGAAAGTAGTTTATGTGGATACTTCTATCTGATAGTGTTGGGTATCAATATTATAAGTACTTGGCCCAAGAATGTACTTTATCTAACCCTGTCCCACCAGATCCGGTTTTTCTACTCAACGAAATATGTTTAATTTTGTACCAAGGAGCTTTTACTCACCTGTTGTTAACAACGTTAAGTTAGCATAGTATCGTAATCGATTGACCAAGTATGTTTGTTTAACATATTATACGACAAATATTAGTAATCGTTCAGAAACAATTAACTTTTTTTAAAATTACATACGCGTGATGAAATTTTAATATAAGAGCAGATGCACTATTTTTAGGGTTATCTTTAAGCTTTAAATGACTTTTGCATGCCTATGATGTGTGATAATTTATACAGGGTGGCAGGGACATCGACACGCAAACTGTAACTATGAATTCAGCACACGAGTTTAGACCCCATAGGGTACAAAATTTCGTCGGTTATAAAAAAAAAAAATCTTCTGTTTCATAGAAATGTGCAATACCTACGCGGTCAAAATGTATGGAACTGCAATATTTTTTTTTAATAACCGACGAAAAATTTCGACGCTATGGGGTCTAAACTTATGTGCTGAATTCATGGTTACAGTTTGCGCGTCGATGTCCCTGCCACCCTGTATTGTGGAGTTGATATTTTATATTTTTATTACTATTATTGGCTAAGCAATGTTAATATTTATTTTCTTTGTAAACAAAGGTATAGAAAAATAAGTATAGACACTCTCTAATTAAATATCTGACTATCAGCACCAATACTTTCAATGATACTACTTAGGATTAATCTCTTCATCGACAGAGATAATATAATGTATGATAGATGATAGCTTGTCTGTATCTATACTTAAAATACATAATTATCTGGACACATTCCTATATAATGTTGTATATAATTTGCGCTTGCTTATAGAAATGCTATATTTATTATAGCATAAACGTTGTTGCCGTTTGCTACATAGTGGTATTCTTTTTACAGTTCTATGCAGCAACAGGGTGAGCCAAATGACAAAAACCTACAATGACATCGAAGCGGTAACACGGCTCTTAGAAGAAGTAAGTCATGCTGTTTATTTTGCTAATGTAATTCGTCTAGAGAGGTATTACGCAAATGGGAGTCCGAGGACTTCAAGGCAAACTCCACACCTTGTTGTTGACTGGTTTATGTCACAATGTTGTCTTCAGAGTGCATTTGTATGTACGTACAGGTTTTACACTTTTGTCTTATTTGGACCTTTAAGTTTTCGCTGTAATATTTGGCGCTTTTTATTATGATTTTAGCTACGTAGAAATAGTTTTATAGGTACTTTTCATCGAGTGACTTCTCTTTTATTTGATTGTAGGTAGTGTGGAAGGAAGTCTTCATAATGTTTTACTGATGTAGTGCAACTCTTTACAGAAAGAAAAAGATTTGGAGCTAACTGCTCGCATTGGTAAGGAATTGTTAACTGCCAATGGTCGTTTGGAGGCGCGAGTCACCGCACTCGAGACCGAGTTGCGAAGTGCTCGGGACCACATCACGCAGCTGAGGCACGACCTCAACGCCAAAGCGGATCTACTACAGGTAAACAAAAAAAGTATCTTGTTTTGTATTTCCCCCAAAATAACTTTTTGTTTTTGTTGCGCGGAGGTAATAGTGGGGGTGATAAAGGGGTTTTCCACCTCTGCCTATGGCCGGGGGTGCGGGATTCGTATAAGCATTCATCGCTCCTCGCCAGGCTCCCCTAAAACAACCTAGAAATTGGGGATAATTATCTGCCAAATTGAAGCGATAATAAATCACCTTTAAAAAACTTTATTTTGTATTTCGCTAAATCAGTCACGAAGTTGGGAAAAATAATCCGCCATATTAAAAAGACATTTTAAAAACTTTTTGTTTTTCCCCAAATCGGTCTAGAAATTGGGGAAAAGAATCCGCCAAAATGAAGCGACACTAAAGTATTCAAACAGTTAAGTAAATGTGTGAGAGTTGAAGAATGAACGATTTGTTAAGGTTTTCCATGGCAATAGCAATGAGAATTTATTTGCTCTTTGAGTTTCTGACCTTTGTATCCATTGCGTTATTCTCGCCGCTGTCGCGCATGTTAAGAATAAATAATCTTTTAGTATCCTGACTGAATGATATCATCATCACCATTCATCTTACAAGGAAAATCAATCTTTTTCGTTAAGCAAAATTTAATTTTATCTTGTGGGAAAACATAATCCACTTAATTTGAGGAAAGTTCTTGTCAGGGCCAAGACTCTGGTAAACAGGTAAACTCGAAACAAACCCACGGCCATTAAGGTCATAATGCTGTAACTTTTTTCAACACTGGTATTAAAATAAATTTATCAACGTTCCGAACATTCTTTGAAATTCAAACCATGCTTTTAACACGGCATAAAAAATTATGCAGGTGTTAACAAATGACACAGAGGAGTGTTCATCCCCGGAGGAGCAGGAGGCTGCTAGCGCGGCGTTACTGCGCAGGCGCACCGGAGCGCTTGAGCGCGAGAACCGAGCGCTGCGCGAAGAGGCTACGCGCCTCGCCGCCGGCGCCGACAGCGCAGAGCTGGCTGAAAGAGAGCTGCTTAGGGACATTGCACACCAGCTCGGTATGACAACTTCTATTTACAACACTTTCCATGCAGCCTATCGTACCCGGCCCACAAAAGGGTGGATGTAAGTCTCCCTAGAAATGGAGATATTGGCGTAAAGTTTAGGCCGACATAGCACTAAAGCCATGCGTATTAAAGGTAGCGCAACATTAGTTTGTATTGCTAGAAACATGCAACAAACACAAATACTGTATCCAACCAATGTTGTCCAACCAAAATACCTGCGACTTAAAAAAAACATGTTGCTGTAACAATGTTGTACAAGTTTTGTTTACCATGAACGCGCATAAAGAAAAGCGTGTTCACCTCAATGTTGCAATGTTATAAGACTTTTCCGCTATCAGTCGATCGTTAACAATCAGCAGGCTGTGACTTGCGAAAGTGAAAAGTTTTATCTACAGAAACAACTCCAAACTTTTTATTATGTATTGGAATGTTTTGTTATCAAGAGTTGAATATTGATACTTAGCCGTGTCGTACTTTAATTGGTTTATGCGTTTTTATCATTAGGAAAAATATACTATTCTTCTAGATGATTCTCATTTGTATGTGTTGTGTATTTTATAAAGACATTTTAATCATGTGTATTGTTTCTAAAACGACAACTAGAATTTTAGGGCAAAACAGGCACAACCCATAATTTAATTAAATAAACTTTTACAATACTGTAACAGAACAGATCAAAATAGAATAAAGTTTAATGCCATTATAATGAACGAATGATTAGGTGCAAATGGTAAAGGTCACATAATTAAAGTAAAATGTGACTTAATATTAATAAGGGCCACAGAATAAAAAAATACAAAAGTTTAACTTTCTTCGTAATAAATTAACGGGATTCTTCGCTTCCCATTACTATTCTCTAGACTACGATTCCGTATATGTAACATTTTCTCACGATGTTCTTTTACCTTTCGGAAATACTTAATAGCTTTGTAAAATGTCAGCAGACAGTGAATTTGACCTTTACGGGATTTTTACTGAGAACTCTCACTATTATTTCCGTATTCGCCCTAATTGGGCAGGAAGAACTGTGGTGGCCTAGTGATAACGGCCCCGGATTATGAATCGTAGGTCGTATGTTCGAACCCAAACAGGCGCTTTACTTTGTGTAAAATTTCATCACCACTGCTCTCAAAACGGTGAAGGAAAACATCGTGAGGTAACCGGCATGTCCTAGAACCGAAAAAATCGAGACATGTAACATCTATCAACCCCCACTAGGCCCGCGTGGTGGATTACGGCCCACTCCCCTCTCACTGAGAGGAGGCCTGTGTCCCAGCAGTGGGAACGTTATAGGCTGATTATTCCTAATTGGGCAAAAAAATACGTTACAAAAGAGGGTATCCAATTAATTCAGACATCCATACAAGCTTCCTACCGTAAATTAATATAGTAAGGACACTCGTACAACTTGTCTGAATAATGTGAAACATCCTGCTGAGGATTATTAGCTTGCGTCATGTGGGGCATGAAATCTCGGCAAACCTGGGTACACTGAACGCCAACAAGTTTTCATAACGATCATTGCAATTTAAAGTGCCACTCAAGTCAATAGATTGCTTTCAAATGTGATTATGTCGCAAGCAATATGAGCGTGATGATATTACTTTATGTAATGTTTTTTATCACACCGCATCTGACTAGCCGGCAGTACAAAACAATTGTATCCCATTCTTTGTAGCGTCTAGTTGATAGAAGGTCGATGGTTATCGTTAGACTTATCAGTCAAACAAATGACCTACAAGCGGCTTTGTAGCCTACTTGTACTTACTTACTTAATAAATTAGACTATCTTGATGATCGATTGAGCATTTAACTTAAGCCTTCTTCACGGATCTATGTAGGGTACCTAATAACATAATAGAATAATGTTTTAGATTATATGCCTTAAGACATTTACTAGGCTTAGGAATTTCGGACCATATTGGCATGAGTATTGTTTGTGATAAAGGACGATAGTGTGCCAATTACAGCTTATCTAAGATAAAACTATTCATATCAGCAGACTAATGAGGTCAGCAATGTTGTTAGTAAGAGGCAGCTGAACATAAATTACAAGTAATTATTATGTGGACATGTGACCATTGTATAAGGAGGTGCGCACGCACCGGGGCGGTGTGAAGCAGGCATTCTGTTGACCCAGGCCGTTCACATGATCATTAAACGCCAAAATGTTTATTCACATATAGTGATGTTGATTTCCTTCGCATGTAAACTCAATTATTCACACAATGTCACTGATGCTGCGTGACGACAACTTCAAGTAATGTTTAAAAAAATAAATAAGCGGCCTATCTTGTTTTAAACCTCGCTCTTTAGCGTTTATTCTCATTTGATTGTTCTTAGATTTTTTTCTACGCCTGTTGACATTGACAGACAAACTAGAATAACAACGTTTTGCTTGGTCGCGGAAGTAATTATCAAATAAAGTTTGTACGTCGTTAACGTGTTTATTGAAGTTATTCTAAGCGATGAGTATAGTTTATCTAAGTTGAAGCGTCTCGAACTTGAGATACTAATTTGAGTTAAAGCTAAGCGATCTGACTTTGCCTAGAGCAATCAACGTGTGTGAAGCAACTCTTATCATACTAGCTAGGCTAATCACTACTGTCTATGGGTAAATGTTAAGTTTTTTGTAGCTCTAATGTTCTATCTTGGTGGGGGCACTTATGCTTTACTTAGTAATATAGTGTGACTTATAATTTGGCGTATTCTTTTCAGGAGGTGATACAGTGACCTATTTGCATATTGCGAAAACCAATTTTTTATGTATTTTTGAAAATATCCCAGAATTCGTAGCTAAATATCACTTTTCTCTAATCTCACAAATTGAACGGCCTTCATTGCTCTTCCACTGGCTACCTAATACTTTAACAAACCTTTCGACGTAACTAAATTTTTTAAAACATCAAACAGTTAGCCAGTAGTATGTTAAACATTTTCAAAAATCATCTCCGTACATGAACTTTGACACTAGGTTATCTCAAAATTCACTATGGCATTAAGCGTACAAGTTACAGGGAAGACATTTACATTTAATAGGCTATCTAACGAGGTACAACAGTTTACCAAATATTGAGATGCGCTGATGAAACAGTTGATAATGCTAGCAAAGGTCGAATCTGCAAATTGTTGAAATATTTAAATATTATGTGATAATCGAATTATTTAACTGGTTTATAACATGACTCACGGGACACTTGCTGCCCTCGCTGGTCACGGTTCACTTGTTGCTTAGTTTGCACGTATTTAAGCATACAGAGCATGTACATACTGATCTCAGACTCTCATGAATTTTCGCCTACGCTTCATGGGGTGCTTAATAAAATTAATGCAAATGGGGCACAGTATATCGCCCTAGAACGAATACGTCAAATTATAAGTCACCGTGTATACATATTTTTCGCCGTCAACTGGGAAGATTCATTCAGAAATCAGCACACATTACTTCGAAAATGGAAGAAATATTAAGAAGGAGGAAGATTGCCTGCTGTCATGAAGAGTATGAGCTTGGTGACTCAAGGTGGCCTAGCAGCGTGTTTTCTCTTAAGGTTTGCACCCTGTCAGACCATACTTGTTTCAACATGCCTCTAATCATCATTAGAAGAAAGAAAAGAATACAAGTCGGGAATAGAAGATATTTGATTATTTTTGTACTATAAATACTGGTTCTACGTGGTGCTAGTTTGTTAATGACGAATCGTAGGGAAAATAAACAATAACTGCTATTTATATTTCTCACTGTTCAAACTATGTGATTGATGATAATTCCTCATTAAACAGTTACACTATGGTGTACAGTCACGAGCACCAATATGACAACACTTGCCAACTTTCAATTGCGATTTTTTCGTGGAATAACGTATGCAACGTTGAAATACGACACATTACATAAACCTATGGGTTCGAAAATGCTATGTTCGTAAGAAGATAAAATTTCATTAAAAAATAAAGGAGTAAATCGCTTTTGAATAAAGCCGAGTGCATACATACTTTTGCTCGTGACTGTACAAATATGTATAAACCATTCACTTCTCTTGAACTGTTTGCATTGAATGACTAGCGCCAGCATCCTAACTGCGTAACACACTATTATTCTCAATCTGGATCATTTTGAAGGACATTGCTAATCCATTGCTTCATATGTTCGAAAAATGTTTCTGCTCAGCTACGTAAATATTCCAATGACTGTTGTTTAATTGTCAAAATGAAAGTCATTGCTACTGATAGTGTAACGCAATTACTCCGCAATTACTTATTTTACTATTTGTATGTGTTTTCATAGTTTTCACAGATTACTATTGGTTCAAGTGTTTTCAATTTGTCTGCAAAATGTAACAAATCATGTGAAATTGTGAAACTTACTATGAATCATGTTTTATTTGACGTGTTTATTGTTAGTTGAGAATGCATTTCAATCAGATGTATAATTTTAAACCGCTCTTGAAGCCTTGCGGTATAAAGCAATTGTTATATTTCCAGCCAGTGCCAATTCCGAAGCGAGTGTTTTGGGTTCCGAGCTGGTGGAAGAACGGCAACGTTCGGTGGACCTTCAGCAACAGCTTGAGAACATCAACTCGAGGCTCGCCGTTACTGAAAGAAATTATCAACAGGTAAATTGTTTTTTTTTTCGTCTTGTGATTCACGACTACTGATGAACTTCAACATAATTTAATTTTCATGTCTTTATTTTCTAAAGGTTAATAATAGGACTATTTTTAAAATATGTAGATCTACAAGGTGTAATTAAAGCCCTGAAAACTGTTAAAAAAACCTCGAAAGTAATTATCAGTTCCTGTGCTTTTATGTTTACGTGATTTGGTTCTGGCCCCTTCGTTAAAGTTGTTCGGCTTTTGTGTTATTTTAATAACATCCATCTTGTATGGATGAAGGCGAGTGGTCGACGCATCGTGCCATAAATATTTCTCATTTGGCAAACGCACCATGTGTTAATCCGCACTCGCGTAACCGAACACAAAGTTGATTCTGTTTAAAAACATGCATAGCGTGTGCTGTGCGTAACATAACTGAAATATGACGCTAGACTCGATTTCACTGGATACTTTCAAGTAAGTATTTAAATCATTTGTTTAAGTTTAAATTATTTGAACCACGTTAAAGGAACAAAGGACATACTTGGTTTAAGTAATTAAAACAAAACAAACAGAAAAAGAAAAAAAAATCGCGTTCCAACTCACGTTTGCATTATCAATATCATATCATCATAAGCACGTAATTGGCAAAACAATGAAGAATTATAAATTATCATAACAATCTTTCCATAGCCTAAGTTTTTGATATAACTGAAATTGTCGATAATACAGCGGGCTGAATTGGCTAAAACCAGTAAACCAGATTACGTGTTAGACGAAGTTCTAAGCCTTAGGGAGACAATCCGATTACATAATCTAGAACCAACTTTGGCTTCTCAATGCAACATTAATTTAAGAATGCCTTTCATTTTTATTCAATAGATGTTTGTTGATATATTTCAATATGCAATGTTTAACGTTCATGTTTAATTGTTCACAGTTAACTGCAGAGCATGAGCACACGTTACGGATATTAGAAATAACAAAAGAAAATCAAAATGCTCTCGCCGCAGAGCTGGCTGACACGAAGGTAATTATTTCGACTTCAGATTGTTTCTGTTGCTGTACAGTCACGACCAAAAGTGTGTATACACTCGGCTTTATCCAAAAGCGATTTACTCCTTTTTTTTAAATGAAATTTTACGTTGTTACGGACATAGCATTTTCAAACCCATAGGTTTATGTAATGTGTCGTTTATGAAATTTCAACGTTGCATTCGTTATTTCACGAAAAAATCGCAATTGAAAGTTGCCAAGTGTTGACATATTGGTGCTCGTGACTGTACACGAATTATTGTTTTATGTAATAGTTTTAATTAACTATAAATAAATAAATAAATAAATAAATAAATGTATAACCAAGACTTAGTTTTTTTTAATCTAAGCAAAAATAACAATATCGATATTGTAGAAAATATTTCAAAGTATAAGTTATTTTTAAATTGAAAACTGGCTGATGTCCCCTGCCTGTTGGAGCCTCCGGGTCTGTGCAGGACTGACGGCAAGAGGCCGGACGGGCTGACCCTGGTGCTTTGGAGGAACGGCAAGTGCCTAATTTGGGACGCAACTTGCGTCAGCACTGTTGCTGCCAGCCACCTTGGTCGTACCGTCTACTCACCGTCAGCAGCAGCGGAAGACGCCGCTGAGAGCAAGAGGGTGAAGTACGCACCGTTGGTGGACCGCTATCATTTTGTGCCCATTGTCGTGGACGCCATGTGTTTGGGGCACTGAGGCCAGGAAGCTCATTAGTGAGATAGGGCACGAGTTCCGTGACAAAACGAGTGACTCTCGCTCCGGCTCGTTCTTGGTTCAAAGGTTAGGCATTGCCATCCAACGTGGCAATGCAGCAAGCGTTTTGGGTACCTTTGCGCCGGGAACAGTTAGGGGCGGGTTATATGACTAGGCTGACGTGTTGTTCTTGTCCTTATATTATTGTATTTTTGTTTATTGTGTTTGGAGCAGAACACAATGATACCTTATTTATCTTATCTGTGCATATTTCATAAACGTTATTTAATAGAAAATAAGAACCACTTTTAATAAAATACATTGTCCAAACCATACATATTATTTAAGAAAAAAAAAAAATTGAAAGCATTTGTAGTTGGTGATTTATTCAGTAATCTCAAGCACCTACGACACTTGGAGCCTCGTTAGTCCAGTGGTCGCTGCCAATAAACACCAAAGTCTCGTTAGTCCAGTGGTCGCTGCCAATAAACGCCGAAGTCTCGTTAGTCCAGTGGTCGCTGCTAATAAACGCCGAAGTCTCGTTAGTTCAGTGGTCGCTGCTAATAAACGCCGAAGTCTCGTTAGTCCAGTGGTCGCTGCTAATAAACGCCGAAGTCTCGTTAGTCCAGTGGTCGCTGCTAATAAACGCCGAAGTCTCGTTAGTCCAGTGGTCGCTGCCAATAAACACCAAAGTCTCGTTAGTCCAGTGGTCGCTGCTAATAAACGCCGAAGTCTCGTTAGTCCAGTGGTCGCTGCTAATAAACGCCGAAGTCTCGTTAGTCGAGTGGTCGCTGCTAATAAACGCCGAAGTCTCGTTAGTCCAGTGGTCGCTGCCAATAAACGCCGAAGTCTCGTTAGTCCAGTGGTCGCTGCCAATAAACGCCGAAGTCTCGTTAGTCCAGTGGTCGCTGCTAATAAACGCCGAAGTCTCGTTAGTCCAGTGGTCGCTGCTAATAAACGCCGAAGTCTCGTTAGTCCAGTGGTCGCTGTCGAAGCCTGGGTTTGCTTCCCAGATTTGTCATTGTTATTGGGATTTTCCAATTGGAATCTCTCAATGGCTACTGCTATTGTTTTTACCAGTTAAAGGCAATTCGGGCGTGACATAACATCACGCCCTCCATGTTATGTAACTACAATAATATAGATGTCCTGGTCTCCCAGGAGCGGTACTCGGAGGTGGCAGCGCACTTGGCCGAGGCCCAGGAGCAGCTCCGAGCGCTGCGCAAGCGCGGCGAGCCGGCGCGCGGCCTCATGCCCAGCGTGGCGGCCGCGGCCGGCCTGCTGCCGCCCAGCCTGCACCGCGAGATGCACTCCTCCATCTACTCCGAGCTCAGCCTCGACTCCGGCATCGGCGATCCGCTTGCACAGTCAGTACATACATAGTATAGTATAGTATAACAGGCTGGTGTCTGCAACTCCACGTCCAAGCGCGTATTTTGCATACAATACATTCAAACAAGCGCGCCGAGCCAGTACATTTCTCTCATCGACACGAACTATACAGAAATGCATGCCATTGTAAAAATATACTTTCGTGCAAAAAAAATTACCCACCCCGAGCTCGCACAGTCGGTTCATACATTACTCATAAGTGCGCAAAGCCAGTGCACTTCTCGCAAATGAGCAAGAACTATAAAGGAAACATGTCATGGTAAAAATACACTTGCGTGCAAGAAAATCGAACCACCCCATGCTCGCACAGTAAATACATACTTACAAGTGTGCCGAGCTGGTACACTTCTCTCATCAACACAAACTATACAGAAAAACACCATAGTAAAAACATTAGCCAGTCAGCATGACCCTAACGATGCTGACTGCCCAGGGTGTGCCGGACGTACATTTAAGCATTGTTTGTCACTCAGAGGCCATATTTTTGCACCAAGCTAACTAACCAAACGCAAGCGGGTCATAAAATTCCATTCATATGTCATAATGTATGATCTATTTTCACTGTTCATAGTCGGTTATTTGACATCCATTACTGATTACCTCATTCATACAACAAACAGTTCTGAGTAATATCAAAATGAAGACCAACTGTAAACCAATATTTACAAACAGCGACAGCTAGTCTGATTTGATGACTGATCACCGTGAGATAACCCATTTATCTTATCTTATATCTCGTTCGCTTTGAATACGAGTCGTTTACAGTCTCTTCTCGTTGCTAGACTTACAGTTTTAATATTTCAGATCAAGCATGCACAAAGTGTTTGAGACCGTGCAGTGTGCATCGCGTTGGTCGGGCCAGTCGGGCCCGTCGCTGCCCGGCTCCGACGTGGCGGACGGCCCGTCGGTCAGCGCGGCCTACCTGCGCCCGCCGGTCAACAAACCTTCCAGCGACTCCTTCCTCGATGACACATCGGATACCGACTCCGACGATCTCTACCCGTAAGCATTGTGTACTAGTTTAGCGTGTTCAAATACAGAGACAAAATTTAATGAGAATATTTTGCCTAATGACATATTTGAGATTTAATGGGTTAATGTAAAAGTTTAATAACGTGTAGAGCTGTGTTATGGGGCCAAGGAACTGTTTGAATAATCGTGGATTGCATTATTGACTCATAAAAATGACATTCAACTCTCATAAGCTTCATTATTAACTGTTTGACTTACTGCAACCCGTAACAGATTTTCTTGTAGATTATTATTTATTTTCTTACCATATATTTTGGAAAGTTAATAATCGTGTGATCTATGTTAACAGTGGCGGCACGGGCGTGGGAGTCCCGGGCGCGCCGGGCGCGGCCGAGCTGGCGGCGGCGCTGCGCCGCCTCACGCCGCAGGAGATCAACTCGCGCCGCGCCTCGCTCACCGCCTCGCACGTGCTGCGGCACCGCCGGTACACAGGTATGTACACAGTGCCCGGGCGGCGAGGCCCGGGCGCGCCGGGCGCGGCCGAGCTGGCGGCGGCGCTGCGCCGCCTCACGCCGCAGGAGATCAACTCGCGCCGCGCCTCGCTCACCGCCTCGCACGTGCTGCGGCACCGCCGGTACACAGGTATGTACACAGTGCCCGGGCGGCGAGGCCCGGGCGCGCCGGGCGCGGCCGAGCTGGCGGCGGCGCTGCGCCGCCTCACGCCGCAGGAGATCAACTCGCGCCGCGCCTCGCTCACCGCCTCGCACGTGCTGCGGCACCGCCGGTACACAGGTATGTACACAGTGCCCGGGCGGCGAGGCCCGGGCGCGCCGGGCGCGGCCGAGCTGGCGGCGGCGCTGCGCCGCCTCACGCCGCAGGAGATCAACTCGCGCCGCGCCTCGCTCACCGCCTCGCACGTGCTGCGGCACCGCCGGTACACAGGTATGTACACAGTGCCCGGGCGGCGAGGCCCGGGCGCGCCGGGCGCGGCCGAGCTGGCGGCGGCGCTGCGCCGCCTCACGCCGCAGGAGATCAACTCGCGCCGCGCCTCGCTCACCGCCTCGCACGTGCTGCGGCACCGCCGGTACACAGGTATGTACACAGTGCCCGGGCGGCGAGGCCCGGGCGCGCCGGGCGCGGCCGAGCTGGCGGCGGCGCTGCGCCGCCTCACGCCGCAGGAGATCAACTCGCGCCGCGCCTCGCTCACCGCCTCGCACGTGCTGCGGCACCGCCGGTACACAGGTATGTACACAGTGCCCGGGCGGCGAGGCCCGGGCGCGCCGGGCGCGGCCGAGCTGGCGGCGGCGCTGCGCCGCCTCACGCCGCAGGAGATCAACTCGCGCCGCGCCTCGCTCACCGCCTCGCACGTGCTGCGGCACCGCCGGTACACAGGTATGTACACAGTGCCCGGGCGGCGAGGCCCGGGCGCGCCGGGCGCGGCCGAGCTGGCGGCGGCGCTGCGCCGCCTCACGCCGCAGGAGATCAACTCGCGCCGCGCCTCGCTCACCGCCTCGCACGTGCTGCGGCACCGCCGGTACACAGGTATGTACACAGTGCCCGGGCGGCGAGGCCCGGGCGCGCCGGGCGCGGCCGAGCTGGCGGCGGCGCTGCGCCGCCTCACGCCGCAGGAGATCAACTCGCGCCGCGCCTCGCTCACCGCCTCGCACGTGCTGCGGCACCGCCGGTACACAGGTATGTACACAGTGCCCGGGCGGCGAGGCCCGGGCGCGCCGGGCGCGGCCGAGCTGGCGGCGGCGCTGCGCCGCCTCACGCCGCAGGAGATCAACTCGCGCCGCGCCTCGCTCACCGCCTCGCACGTGCTGCGGCACCGCCGGTACACAGGTATGTACACAGTGCCCGGGCGGCGAGGCCCGGGCGCGCCGGGCGCGGCCGAGCTGGCGGCGGCGCTGCGCCGCCTCACGCCGCAGGAGATCAACTCGCGCCGCGCCTCGCTCACCGCCTCGCACGTGCTGCGGCACCGCCGGTACACAGGTATGTACACAGTGCCCGGGCGGCGAGGCCCGGGCGCGCCGGGCGCGGCCGAGCTGGCGGCGGCGCTGCGCCGCCTCACGCCGCAGGAGATCAACTCGCGCCGCGCCTCGCTCACCGCCTCGCACGTGCTGCGGCACCGCCGGTACACAGGTATGTACACAGTGCCCGGGCGGCGAGGCCCGGGCGCGCCGGGCGCGGCCGAGCTGGCGGCGGCGCTGCGCCGCCTCACGCCGCAGGAGATCAACTCGCGCCGCGCCTCGCTCACCGCCTCGCACGTGCTGCGGCACCGCCGGTACACAGGTATGTACACAGTGCCCGGGCGGCGAGGCCCGGGCGCGCCGGGCGCGGCCGAGCTGGCGGCGGCGCTGCGCCGCCTCACGCCGCAGGAGATCAACTCGCGCCGCGCCTCGCTCACCGCCTCGCACGTGCTGCGGCACCGCCGGTACACAGGTATGTACACAGTGCCCGGGCGGCGAGGCCCGGGCGCGCCGGGCGCGGCCGAGCTGGCGGCGGCGCTGCGCCGCCTCACGCCGCAGGAGATCAACTCGCGCCGCGCCTCGCTCACCGCCTCGCACGTGCTGCGGCACCGCCGGTACACAGGTATGTACACAGTGCCCGGGCGGCGAGGCCCGGGCGCGCCGGGCGCGGCCGAGCTGGCGGCGGCGCTGCGCCGCCTCACGCCGCAGGAGATCAACTCGCGCCGCGCCTCGCTCACCGCCTCGCACGTGCTGCGGCACCGCCGGTACACAGGTATGTACACAGTGCCCGGGCGGCGAGGCCCGGGCGCGCCGGGCGCGGCCGAGCTGGCGGCGGCGCTGCGCCGCCTCACGCCGCAGGAGATCAACTCGCGCCGCGCCTCGCTCACCGCCTCGCACGTGCTGCGGCACCGCCGGTACACAGGTATGTACACAGTGCCCGGGCGGCGAGGCCCGGGCGCGCCGGGCGCGGCCGAGCTGGCGGCGGCGCTGCGCCGCCTCACGCCGCAGGAGATCAACTCGCGCCGCGCCTCGCTCACCGCCTCGCACGTGCTGCGGCACCGCCGGTACACAGGTATGTACACAGTGCCCGGGCGGCGAGGCCCGGGCGCGCCGGGCGCGGCCGAGCTGGCGGCGGCGCTGCGCCGCCTCACGCCGCAGGAGATCAACTCGCGCCGCGCCTCGCTCACCGCCTCGCACGTGCTGCGGCACCGCCGGTACACAGGTATGTACACAGTGCCCGGGCGGCGAGGCCCGGGCGCGCCGGGCGCGGCCGAGCTGGCGGCGGCGCTGCGCCGCCTCACGCCGCAGGAGATCAACTCGCGCCGCGCCTCGCTCACCGCCTCGCACGTGCTGCGGCACCGCCGGTACACAGGTATGTACACAGTGCCCGGGCGGCGAGGCCCGGGCGCGCCGGGCGCGGCCGAGCTGGCGGCGGCGCTGCGCCGCCTCACGCCGCAGGAGATCAACTCGCGCCGCGCCTCGCTCACCGCCTCGCACGTGCTGCGGCACCGCCGGTACACAGGTATGTACACAGTGCCCGGGCGGCGAGGCCCGGGCGCGCCGGGCGCGGCCGAGCTGGCGGCGGCGCTGCGCCGCCTCACGCCGCAGGAGATCAACTCGCGCCGCGCCTCGCTCACCGCCTCGCACGTGCTGCGGCACCGCCGGTACACAGGTATGTACACAGTGCCCGGGCGGCGAGGCCCGGGCGCGCCGGGCGCGGCCGAGCTGGCGGCGGCGCTGCGCCGCCTCACGCCGCAGGAGATCAACTCGCGCCGCGCCTCGCTCACCGCCTCGCACGTGCTGCGGCACCGCCGGTACACAGGTATGTACACAGTGCCCGGGCGGCGAGGCCCGGGCGCGCCGGGCGCGGCCGAGCTGGCGGCGGCGCTGCGCCGCCTCACGCCGCAGGAGATCAACTCGCGCCGCGCCTCGCTCACCGCCTCGCACGTGCTGCGGCACCGCCGGTACACAGGTATGTACACAGTGCCCGGGCGGCGAGGCCCGGGCGCGCCGGGCGCGGCCGAGCTGGCGGCGGCGCTGCGCCGCCTCACGCCGCAGGAGATCAACTCGCGCCGCGCCTCGCTCACCGCCTCGCACGTGCTGCGGCACCGCCGGTACACAGGTATGTACACAGTGCCCGGGCGGCGAGGCCCGGGCGCGTTGCAAAATAGTTTCTTATACTACGAAGGTGAGCACTATGAAGGGTTATTTGAAAATTCGTCGTCTAAAAGGGTAAAATACGGATGAAAGTTTTGTCATATTTGCCGATGAGAAACCCCATCGCAATCATCGTCTAACTTAACACAACTACTGTTCATAATATCTATACATTCCATTCCACTCTGCCAGTTTAGAATATAACTTGAAAAGCTAAAAATTAATTTTTAACTTTTTAGTCCTTTTTATTAATAAGTAACAAAAGCTTGTTTTTAAAAAGTTTTTTTTTCTTTTAATTTTATTTTTAACTTTTTAGTATTTTTGATGCGAGATTGACTACGGCGTAGTTCGTAGCGCGTAGCAGTGTTTTACCGTTATATGCGTCTACTGCATTTAAGCTAGCTGTTCATCTTTAGCCCCTGGTTACCATCTAGCACCAAAGTACTCGTCAAGAAGAATCAAATGAGCCCAAACTCGATGGGGTTATGTCATTTAATTACAGAGTTCCTATGGCCATCTTGCAGCTCCATCATCAGACCCTGGTTACCATCTAGCACCAAAGTACTCGTCAAGACGAATCATACGAGCCCAAACTCGATGGGGTTTTGTCGTTTAATTACCGAGTTCCTATGGCCATCTTCCAGCTCCATCATCAGACCCTGGTTACCATCTAGCACCAAATTTCTCGTCAAGACGGATCAAACGAGTCCAAACTCGATGGGGTTGTGTCGTTTAACTACCGAGTACCTATGGCCACCTTCCGGTTCCATCATCAGATCAGCTCCATGTCATAATAATTTTGCATTGTCATCCGATTTACACATGCATGCAAAATTTCAGCTCAATCGGTTGAAGATATCTGCTTCAAAATTGAGTTGCAAGAGTCCACCCGAACATACATACATACATCGCAAGTAAAATAAAAGCCTGTAGAAAAAGGCTGGGCAGGCCAAAATAAATAATCTATAGATCATAATAATAATAAGTATACACAAGTTTAATACGCCACTTCAAACTTTACTTAATTGTTTGAGTAGCTATTACAAAGATATAAATAATTCCTCCATTTGTGATTTTATTACTATATTCTTTGATGAAGGTATCAACTCTTTATCGATACTGTTTGCTTGTTTAGCGCGATACTTCATTGTGTCTCAAGTATTTATTTAGAATTATCTATTTGTTGTTTTAGAGCGGGACTCGAGCGAGGAGAGTGCGGTGTGGGGAGCGGGCGCGGGGGGCATGGCTCGGTTTCGACCGCCACACAAGCTGCAGATCGTCAAACCTATGGAAGGCTCCCTTACCTTGCACACCTGGGCCCAGCTCGCCAAGCCTTCTATGTCAGGTACAATATTATTTTCATTTGGTTGACTTTGTAAATATTTTTCTCTACTTTGAAATAAAACTGTTTATTTAAAATTATATGTAACAACAGTCTCCTATATTTTCCTATATTTTATTTTGATAAATCTATAATTTTTAAAATTAATTGGAGGTGATGGGTGTCCGTATCTAATAGCAATCATAATTTTAATTGAACAGCCGATACGGGGTCAACGCCCTCCTGTCACGCGTACTTAAAGAATTTTTGTTTTGTTTGAATTGTTTTACGATACTATCACGACTGTGAAAGTTTCGCCATATAATTGAAAAGAACTCGTATAATGCTCAGAAGCTGCGTGTTATAAATTAAATTTATATTTTTAATGTTCTAATCAATCTTCTAATCACAGGTCTGCTAGAAGATCACGAGGGCGTCGGCGTCCGCGGCTCGCGCTCGTCCGGGCCCGGCCTGCGACTGTACCGCCTGTCTGATGTCGAGGAAGACGACGACATGCCGCGCCTCCCGCACTCTAGTCACGTTTATACATTCGTTAATAGGTATGTTTAATATTGTCATATTTAGATAAAAGTTGCATACCGGGTTGGCAAACCGCTATACATTAAGCAAAAGCTTACTTTTTTCCTTAATTAATTTATTTAACTCTTTCTGTCTGTTCAGCACGGTGCTTCATCCGAACGACGGCAGCATGATGAGCAGCAGCGCGAGCAGCGTGTGCAGCAGCGGCATGTCGTCGCTGGCGTCGTCCGTGCTGGGCAGCGCCTGGTCGTCGCGCCGCACGTCGCGCCGCTCGTCGGCCGGCGGCTCGCCCGTGCACTCGCGGCGCGACTCCGTGTGCCTGGCGCCCCTGCTGCCCGTGCGCTTCACGCCCACCGCCACGCCCGCCAACAGCCCGCTGCTGGGCTCGCCCGACGGCACGCCGCCCGCCAGCCCGCGGCCCGGCGACGCGCCGCCCTCGCTGCACGCGCTCATCGCGTCCGGCACGTCCATCCTGCGCCGCCGCCACCTGTGCTCGCCCGGCGGCGAGGGCTCGCCCGCGCCCATCGCGCTGCAGACGCCCGGCTCGCTGTACACCGGCCTCGTGCACCGCAGCCCCATGGAGCAGCTCACGTGCCTCAAGCGCACGCTGCGCTCGCCCGCCGCGCCCGAGCGGCGCCTGGGCGAGCCGGTGGAGCCGCCCCTGGGCGTGCCGGCGCCGCCCGGCTCGGGCGCGCTGGACGCGGCGGGCACGCTGGGCGCGCCGGGCTGCCTGCGCCGCCCGCCCCGCGCGCGCGCGCCGCGCCCGCGCTCCGACCTGGGCACGGTGGGGTCGAGTGTGCCGGTGCCTGTGCCGACGGCGCCGGCACACTCATCCCATTCGTCGGCGCTGGGCACTCTGAGCCTACTCTTTGGTCGAAAAGGTGGTCTCCTATAGACGAGTCTCCGTAAATCGTCGAGCGACGGTGCGCTGACATCAGTAGTCGACCGTGTCCGTCACCGTCCCTAGGTTTGGTTTGGTCTCCGGGATCTTCAATGATTTAGGATTTTGTTTTTACGTTTTGACGTGTGTATTTTGGAATGATTTTGTTGAGTCGAGGTTAGCTCGAGTGCATTTATAAATATGTAGGTGCGTCCCTCTCCCGGTCTATGTCACCATCTTGTATACAGACGCCTGCATTCATTGGAAACACTTAAATATGTTAAGAAAAGCTAATAAATGCAGGCATCTGTACAACACATTAGACGTAATTTTATGATCGAATTTTCTGACTTTTCCCTCATATATCCGGGAGTGGGCTTGCATTTGATACTGTGGAAAGGGGGAAATTAGATTTGATTGAACATCCAGAGTAAATTAACGACTCATCACACGAATTATAAAATTTTTATTACTTTAATATTTTAATACTTAATTGATGCTATTAATTTGGTAGATTTTGTAGTTATACGAACCAAACAATCTTGAAACAGAAGTCTGTAGTATTATATAATTATTTAAGGGTTGTAATATTTCTTAGGATAGGTAAATAGTGAGACTTAACACTAGGTTTTGTAGGTGCTTTATGAGTAATAATTTACATATTCCCAAATCTCATTTCATTGCGTAGTATTTTCATGCTTATGATTATGACTATTTCTCTAGTTATAAATTTTGTATCCGTATTGTAAATAATTGAATTTCCATTAACTTAGAAGAGTACAAAGTATTTATGTTAATGAATCCGATCTAGTGTAATTCATAATGAATAGCAGAATTTCATCATTATTTTGTTTTTTTTTTTAAATTGCTAAATGTGTGTCGGAGTTCCTTACCATTGTATCGGTATGTATTGGCATTAATACCGTTTAAATTGAAGTTTATCGGCAATTCTTTTGTGTTAAAATTGTTATTAACATAGGGTCTGAATAAAATAATGGTGCATGCCATAGGATAAGTAGAACTGAATTCATTTTTAATTCATTAATACAATGAATACATGTTAGTATTCACCTTGATGTTAATATTTTTTTTTGTAATAGCAGCCAGTTGGTACTTTAATTTCACAGTTATCTTAGGTTATTGAAATTGGTGCTAGATAATTATTTTTTCAGCCAGTGAAGTTTTGTAAGTTGCAATTATTTAGACTGGTCGTACGTATACATTCTCTTTGTTTGTTGTGAGTTGTATCATTCATATTCTGGGCCAGGGTTTCACTTTTGTGTTCATCAACATTACAAGAATCATTTAATGTAAAGACGCAGTAAAATGTAAAAGGGCTGTGAGGCGATTGAATGCGCGATAGTTACAAGTCGAGTGTGTGGTCAATATCTGAGATTACAATATTACTACAGTGAGGTAGGCACAAATTGTGTAGTCTAAAGAGAATTTGTTGATATTTTGACGATTATGAAAAAGGAAAATGATTGAATTGTAAAGAGATAATATAATTTATTGAATGAAAATGTGTTTAATTTCAAACTCGTAACCTAACCTGTTTAGATGTCCACACACATCCCCTATTACATATCCTTCTTGTACAGTGCAGAACCCATCATGTTCACAAGACATTGTTGTTCGTCGTTGATACACATTTTATAAAGCGATCTGCACTATAGTATAAAAAAAAGATAAATTACATCGAGTGTCATGATAATTGTAAAGTACTATTTTGAGGATTGGTGAAGACCGACGACCACGACCTGGCGAAGGGCGCGGGGATGCGCTGGAAAGTACATTACTAGTGATTCAGCAGTGGACGTCTTTCGTAGTGATGTTATAGATTATCAACAGCCATCTATCGGGCCTTTCGTGAAATAGAACAACGCTCAAGCATTTTATTTTATTACCTATGGTACGAATCATCAACGCGCTGTAGTTTCCATCCAACACGACAGATGGCGTACTTGTTGACTTGTTTGTTTTCCAGACTACTGTGGGAATTATTTCGAAGAAACATCGAAGTCGTTGTAAATAAAAAGTAGGCATTTCCTAAAATAAGCAAATTAATAAATAAAAATACACCTGCACGAGTAAATCTTGAGACAAGCTTTTATATCATATAAATTATGTAATGTAAAAATTAAACCGCCGAAAAAACTGAAAAGCAAAAAATAATAAACCTTTTTTATTTAACCTTAATAACAAAGTTCTTAAACTAATGTAAGTATACCTAAGTAATTTTGAGTCGGCGCCAAACAATCAATAAACAAAGATCACTAAATTGCCTTAAATTTAAACGGCGCCGACAAAACATACGTGACAAAATTATTACATTACTTACATTGCTTACGTTTAAGAACTTAGTTATTATAGTAATCTACTAATTTTTTGCCAAAGGGCATGCATATGTGGCACTGAGTAGAGTATTAGTACACAACTCAGCATTCAAATCTGTGAGTGAACAATAAATCACCCCTATTTTCCCACCCTTAGGGTTAGATTTTTTTTTCCAAATTTATATGGGTCCAACTTTGGGGTATACCCTGTCCAATAAAAGAATTATCAAAATCGGACTACTCTGTAAAAAGTTATGCGTGGTCCTACTTGACTTGAGAACCTCCACCGTTTTTTTTTTCGTCGGTTAATAAATTGATTGGTTTGATTCAATTTAAAGTTTATTTTCTTCTTTTTAGAGCATATAATAAAAGCTTGTTTAAAAAACGTTTGTTTACTATTAATTTATTTTATTATCCCAACATTTTGTACTACAGTTGTACATTTCCTTCTTTTCCTTAAAAACCCTATACTTTTGTTGACGGTCGTCGCCATAGTAAAGAATGATCCATAAGCCAAGACCTTTGAAATGAAATACGTTTCAAGTCTGTTGACCAAGTTTCAATTTTGGGGACGCTAACTTCCATCCACCAACCCGCACTGGGCCCGCGTGGTGGATTATGGCCCACTCCCTCTCACTGAGAGGAGGCCTGTGTCCCAGCAGTGGGAACATTATAGGCTGAATATGATTATGTATCTTCCATCGTCCTTTTCGTTCGAGAAACTGGCCCTTATATGTTGCTTTCGTTACTTATCGACACAACTCTGCAGAGCTGGTAGTGGCTGCTTCCGAGTACTTAACATCTTGATACGCATTATGATGTCGTTATTCTTTTCAAAATGATTTAGGTGGACTTTTGTATCTGCAGCCATGCCTCCTTTACCCTAAACCACCAACCACACCAACTCTCATGAAAATGCTGAGACTAGCATGAGAGTGAATCTATGAGCCTCTTCTGTATCTAATGTAAATAATTATAGAAATCATTATCTGCATAGCCTTTTCCCCACTATGTTGGGGTCGGCTTCCAGTCTAACTGGATGCAGCTGAATACCAGTATTTTACATGGAGCGACTGCCTATCTGACCTCCACAACCCAGTTACTGGGTGATACGATACCCCTTGGTAACACTGGTTATCAGACTTTCGGGCTCCTGACAACCCGTAACGATGTCAAAGATCCAGAGGAATAATTATAGAAATAGAGAACATTTAGGTACATCTATTTGAAAATAGATATTATATCAGCTATTCCCATTTGTTTATTTGATACCGTTCCTTTGTAGGCATAAGCGGCTATTTCGGTTCTTGTATCTATTTGATGAGCTTGAAATGCGAGTGTTCGGTATTCGGAGTGTTTGGAGTTGCTTACTTAACTAAATAATCACTATTTCGCTATTATTATTACATTCTGAGGGCTAAAGCAACAACATAATAACATCACGCCAGTCATTTCCGAAGGGATAGACTTTAGTACACCCACATTTTGCCATTTTCAAGAACTTCCCTATTTATCGGCTATCTATAGTAGAAGGACCGGAAAATTTATAGAACTAATCTGTATCTCCATCTCTAGCTGTTCGCTAAAGCACGCTAAAGTGTGAATTTTACTTTACTCTATGGGGAATACGAAACAGTTTTGTTTACTCATTGAACTTATCGTTTTAAACAGCTAAAAAGATTTTGTATCAAAGTCACATGAAAGTTGCCATGGCAACGTTTGATGTCAACGAAAACTGTGTTCTTTGTAATCATTTCGTTGAATTATTTTATTTATTTCTGTGGCAATTAGTGTGTAACTAAGTGAAGTCTGTTCGTTAATATCTTACGAAATGTCGGAGCAAATGAAGTATATTGTGAAAGAAGTAAATGCGTCTTTAGGAAGAAACTATGATCTGATAAAATTCGACGGTTTGAACGAGAAACAACTTTTGCAGTTGCTTGTGGATCTACTAGTGAATTTCAATGCTGGAGAGAAGGTTCGTAATATAATAATTAACCATAGGTACCGTAGATTACTAAACCTCTAGGTATGTGCTGGAGGGTAGAAACTTAAAGCCACGGTCCCACGGCCCGTTAATTGCCAGGCTGCGCCAGGCGTTGCTACGCCGGTCGAGGCCTGTCGCGTCCCATGCCGAGCATTCCTGACAGGCCGCGCCAGGCGTTGCCGAGCCTGTCAATGTGGCCTGTCGCGGCCCGTGCCGAGAATTCTCACGGCGTGGGCCCTGTTGGCCGCTATTCCAACATGTCAAGTAATACGGAGCGCAATGCTGCGTGTGCAGGCCTTTTCAGCTGCGACGGTTCCCACGGCCTGTCGGCCTGGCCTGGCGTGATCTGGCCTGTGAAAAAGCAGCAGTAGTCCTATTTTTTAACTAGCAAACTAACGGAGGGCAAGGTTGTTGCTTACCGGGATTAAGTTCAGAATTTGGCTGCTAATGAGAATTACTACAAGTATTTAACATATTGGTACTTGGACCTAGAAATTGACCAATTTTCAATCATTGGAGCAGCAATGATCGAATTAGGCTAGCTAATTAGGTTTACTCAATTAACCAATAATTATCTCCTATTAATCGCTGAAACATGAGAACCTTACCTATCTGAATAATGCCAGCAATTTGTTTGAACTTAATTGAGATAATAACATTTGTCTATTTAATACATTTACTTGTTTTTGAAAATCCTACATAAGAAAACAATTACGCCAAAAATAGGGTCTGTTGTAAAAAGATAGAGCGAAATGCCCCTGCTACATAGAAAGCGCCTCGAGTAAGGAGGACACGCGAGGAAGCGACTTCAGTAATATCTATGGTTAAAGCTATAATTAGGGTTCCGCACCGAAAGCGTCCCAACGGGACTCTATTACTAAGCATCCGCTAACCGTTCGTCCGACCGTCTCTCCGTCCATCCAGCCGTCCGTCCGTCCGTCCTAATTCACACTGATATTATAAAGCCGAAAGTTTGTGAGTGAGTGTGTGTGTGTTTGTATGTTTGTTACTTTTTCACGCTCAAACGTCGCGACCAATTTTGATGAAATTGGGTATGAACGTAACTGACACCCTGGATTAACACATAGGATACATTTTTATCCCGATATTACCACGGGATCGAAATTTATGCGGGTAAAACCGCGGGTGCAGCTAGTATTAAATAAAAATAAAATAATATAAAAAAATTGAAGGGGGTCTCCATAAAAGAAACGTATTTTTTCCGGTGTTTCTTGCCCTGTGGAACGAATCCCTTCGTGTGCGAATCCAACTCGCTGCTTTTTCAATCCTATCAATATTAAGCAGCCAAATGACCACATAGAGCCCGTATCGCCTCCGAAACCCATTCTACATACCTAGGCTTTATGGGTTTCTACGATGTTATTTTAACCGGCAAGTTTCATCTTCACAGTTAGACGTAAACGAAGATGACTCCGAGACTGTGTCGCTACGTTTGCTAGAGATGTTGGGCAGTGTCAAGTACCGGCCTCCGGGGGGTGTGGAGCCGACGCGGTTCAGAGCCCAGCTGCTGGCTGGCGACGCGAGGACCATACATCATGTGCTGCACTGGCTCCTGACTAACAAGGACCAGGTCAAGAATACGGCGTATCTGGCTAAGTAAGTATTAAATAAAGGATCTAGGTACGCATTTTACATAATTAAGAGCAACTTACGAGTTGTAGGTCATAGGTTCGGACCCAGACAGGAGGTTTACTTTGTTTTATTTCATGACCATTGCTCTCAAAACGGTGAACGAAAACATCGCCAGGAAACCGGCATGTCCTAGAACCAAAAATTCGAAGACATGTGACATTGGCTCATTCCTTCACACCGCGAGTAGTCTTGAGTCCCAGCAGTGGGAACATTATAGGCTGATGATGCTTTACATAATTACTGTTGAATTTTATTTCCAATAGGTATAATGTCTTTACATAATTACTGTTGAATTTTATTTCCAATAGGTATAATGTCTTAATTAAGTAGGTATGCTAGAAGAGATTTCTTTAGAAATAAAGACCGCCTTTGTACCTACTTACGTATTTTTCTGTTCCTTTTTTCTTGTCTGTTTATTTGCGAGTAGGTACAGTCACCAAAGGAGATAAGTAACCAGGGTCGTCAGATATAGTTGTAGTTTAATAAGAAACCGATGGATGTTTTCGAATAAAATTTAATTAAATCAATAGAAAAAACAGTTCGTTAATCAAATTTCAGTCGAAAACATCCATGGGTGTCTTACTAAATTTCAACTATATCTGACGTCCCTGGTTGCTTGTCTCTCTTGGTGTCCGTACATAAACGGCTAAATAAATAAAATAAGTAAATCGAAAAGATGAATAATTTACCATTCAACGAGATTAGAAGTAGATAAATAAATCTTGTTTGAGCTTACCTAATCTAGGAACATCGCACTACCAACTTATTATACTTTGTACAGTTAGCAAAATAAGTCGATTATTTAGAGTTTTTTTTATTATTTACCGTCATGAACTTAAGAAATTATTGTGACATTTGTAGGTAGTCTCATAATATTGGTTTCCAAAGTAAAATGTGCATGTTTTTATTCATAAACTCTTCTGTCGCTGTTGATAGTGAGATAACCTATCTACTTTTGTCGCTGGCTGTACAAACTAACGACTTATAACACAGGGTATTATTTACCGAACGCTGTTCGGGTATATTCGGGAAAACGAATTAGGTACAGTTATGGATTAACTGGAATCGGTACGACTTAGGCATTACGTGACCAGAAC
The DNA here is from genome assembly GCA_947507525.1 of Apamea epomidion. Lineage (NCBI taxonomy): Eukaryota > Metazoa > Arthropoda > Insecta > Lepidoptera > Noctuidae > Apamea > Apamea epomidion. Next base: position 8,923,634 of record OX382234.1, read on the forward strand.
ATGGAATGAACTGACCTTCCCTACCCAGTAGGTTATGTTAATTAACGATTTTCCTCGCGAATTTCTTCGCGTATTAATTAATGGACTCATGTATTGTGTACCTACCTACTGCCAGCACCAACTTACTATATTATAGGAAGTGTAGGGATACGGATCAAACGCTAACCTATCCATCTATAGGTACGGTCGCGATCATTAATGCAGTATCACCTTAAGGACTGTATTGCTGTGAACGCGGGCCGTACAAGGCCGTACCTACGTCTGTGTGCATAAAGTGATGTATCAACACAGAACGCTTACCTCATAATTCGCACACTGGCTAGCGTCGAACGAAACAAAAAACATACTGTCGCTTTTGCACACAGGCTACGTAATTACGTGTGAACTTGGTTGGTTCATACCATTGCTAAAATATAAATCATTACATCAAGTACCGATAGCTGGTAGTCTTACGTATTGGATTAATACGGGCTGGTGTCCACAACTCCACGACAATGCGCGTATTTTGCGTACGGACGGAATAATTATTTTATTTTCATTATTATATTGCTATTGTAATACGGGGTTAAAATAAAAATGATTTATAAGTGATTTCAAAATGTTTATTTGTTATAATTTTATAAACTAAAACAAAAAAAAAACTTCTGGTCAAAACAGTTAATTTTCTCTTAAAGAACAATTTATTGAAGTAAAGCAGGTAATCAGTGAACTACGACCCTTAGACTTAAAATATTATATCTTAGTAATATAATAATATTGTGCTTTAACTACTAATGTGTGTGGGTACTCTAAGAAATCACAACTAGCAAATCTAACACGTAAATAAAAAAAGTGTGAACTCCTTGTCACAATACAATTAAATTACTCAGTAGTACTACTTTTTGTTTACTGCCCGTGCGTTCGTTATAATTTTAGTTGCCTATCTCAAACGTCAAAGTTAACAAATCGTATTTATTAGGACTTATTACGGTTATAGCTTAAGTATTCATTTTCATTATGAAAAGATGATTGAAACTAAACCACAAAATAATCCTTATTACGGATATGACACAATATTATTTTAATATTACTAAAATCAATTTGTAATTTATAACTTAATACTTTGTTTGTATAACCCCCATTATTATCAATGCTATCAAGTAAACGCTGGTGCATGAATCCAACAATATTGAAACATATATCTGTTCCTCTTAAATGTTCCCATATTTCCATGCAATGCAACTTCAACTGCTCATCAGATCTCTCATTCCGTGCTTCACAACGCTGTATCGCAAAATGTGTTTCTGTTTATGTGTTCCGCAAAATGTGTTTCTGTTTATTATTGTGTTCTTGTTTATGTTTTTCAATCAAATATGGGCGAAACGAAAACCAGCTTTTTGAGCTGGTTTTCGTTTTGCCCATATTTATCGTTTGTACGGCGAATGGTTCGTAAAGACGTGTCGAATAATTCGGCAAAATATCTCGTTGGTATGAAACCACTTGTTTCATTATTCACTGACTAGCTGGGGCCATCTTTTGACCCTCCGACTCACAGTAGGTATTTGTCTAAAACAAAAAAAGAGTACTGTTAGGCTACTAGCAAAATACGAATATTACCAATTTGAAACAAAATTATTTTGAAAATAGAAATGTTACATATTATAATATTATTATACTTAATGTTATATTTTATATTTATCATTAATTTTTTTTTCTTCTATTTAGGCTTTATGATAAATATAAAACGTTTAAAAAAATAACTAAAAGGATCAGCAGTTATACTTTAATTAGAAAAAAAATCGATAACATTTTTAAATCATAATACTCACACTCAGTCCGGTTTCATCAAATACCTGTGATATAATATTAAGTCCACTTTTACGCAGCACGATAATATCTGCTTTCATCTCAATATTTTAATTTCCTTGCATTTCAAAATGAACTACAACACCGCTAATAGATTAAACACACGTCACTAATCTACAATAATAACTAACCAAAAACAAATAACGTTCTATTTAGTCGCGGTGAATGAGTCGTAAGTTAACTGCATGTGTCTACCTTATTATTTATTTAGATTTCTGTGGGTATAATCATAAAGTTTAACGAATTATGTGAACAAAGCGAACATAATACAGAACTATATTCAATAGCGTGATTATTCGAGTAGGTAATTATATAAACATTAAAAAAAATATCACCGCGCATGAGATTCGAACCCACGGCTCGCTACGCATGAACGTGTTTACCGAGGTATGATAAACGCTACGCTATCATGCCATATAACCTAATGGTTGAATTTATGAACTACAATCAGTTGCAAACGAATGTGAGAGTGTGTGTCTATAGTATAGAAATTACTCATTAGAAGAAGGTCATGAGTTAAACAGAAGTGTCAATCTATTGCTTCGTGACACTGCCACTCCACTTTTGACCCTTACTGTACATCTTCAGTGCAAATAAATCTAAACATACAACACAACTAAATAAAATTGAAGTGTCAGTTTGTAACGTCAAAATAACAGCTTTTTACTAATTGCATATTATGAAAGTAGTATAATGTATACCTCGGTAGTAATAACAAATAAACATTTTTTTTTAAATTGTTGTCTGTCAGTCTGTTGGTTTATTCCGGTTAATCTCGACCGATTTTGACGGTACTTTCACCGGCAGACAGCCGATGTTATAAGGAGTAACTTAGTCTACTTTTACTTTACGAAAAGAAAGAAAATCGAAAGGCCGCGACTTCGTTAGCGTGACGTGAATAACGTCACGCGAACGAAGTCGCAGGCAAAAGCTAGTTATAAAATATACTTTCACATAAAAGCCGTTGGTCGAATGGTTCCCGATAAGGAATAAACAAGTCATTTCCTTTAGGTGCCGTAAAAACCGATAACGGATTACTTCTAGATCAGTGGCAGCTGTAAGAAAGACTAGGTAGGTATCTACAGAGAGAACATCTCAGGCATATAATATATATGGGTATATAATGTCATAACAGAAAGATGTTGTAGGAAGGTACCTATAAGGTAGGTATATATCCTATCCATTAGGTTAACCGTTTTTTGATAGCTGTCAGATTACGTAAAAGTTAACTTTAAAATGCGTAAAAATATATGAACTGCCCTATCTTGTTGAATTATCTTATTTATGGCTTCTTACGGCCATTATAATACCGTAGGTGTATCAATCAATGTATTGTGTGTTGCTGCAATCACTAGTTCCATCTGTCAAAAAACTGTTTACGTAATGGTCAGGGTGGGTATAAGTAGTTTTTGGATTTCACGAGCGCGCGTCAATCATTGTAATTCAATCCTTTTTTGGGACACAGAGGGCAGGATAGGAGGTGGAGCATGGTTAGCGACATAGCTCCACAACCACGTCCTACTGCCGTTCCATCAAGGTAGCCAGTATTACCAGGTTGGAGTTACATCTTCTAACGCACATGCAGTCAAAGTGACCTCTGCACTGCCACCGACCACGCCGAGGAAGTGGCAACGTTTTGGGCCAACAAAATCTAAGATACAATGGTGCCAGCGACAGGAAGAAGAAGAATCCTTTTTTTATGAGCCTGTATTGTGTCCCACTGCTGGGGCAAAGGCTGCCGTTTTTCCTTCCAAACCTCTCTGTCTTGTGCGATCTCTTGGCATGTTGGCCTTGCAAACATCATTATTGAATCCCTGTGTCACATGCCGCTCGCTTCTGCAGTGTTATTCTGTAAGAATCTCACCGTGTAAACTTAGGTAAAGTGAACTGGCAATCCACCTGATGTTAGGGATTGCCCCTATTGACAGCTCACTTCACCAAAGTTTTCACGGTGAGATATTTACAGAGTAGAGCGGCTGCTATAGGTACCTATGATGATTTATTTGGTTTCTAAAAACAATACATTTTCAGATATTTAAAGTTGCCTGACATACCACCAGACGTTGCACGAAACAACACCGTTCAGGACCTCCTGGACCTGTACCAAAACTTAATAGACGAGTTTAAGGAAGTCCACAAACGAACCAGACTGCTTCAGAAGGAGAATGCCTCGGAAATAATTAACGACATCAAGGAAATGGCACTTGAGAGAGACATCGGTAAGTTCTTAGTTATAGGGAGAAGTTTGGTATTAAAGACACCACCCAACCCGCACCTCCCAACCACCCTCCAAACTTGTTCTTTTTGGTGTTTGTAAAATATATAGGTAGGTACTATGGTGGAGACAACAATATGACATAATTCGGATCCAGCCTGTCCCTTGCTGCCCTCTCCCAGCGACGCCCTAAGCCGAGGTCCGTACCCCACAGGGGGTGCCCTTCGCGTGTAGTCGCTTAGTTTTTAAGTTTTTTAAGCCCTGGCTGGAGGCCTTATTATTATGAGGCATTCACAGGCAAGCCCGGTTAAGTAGAAGACAACCTCATAGGTTGAACTGCGAGATGCCATTCATAAAAAAATACAATAATATGACAATAAATGAAAACACTGACGATACTTAATGCATACGAGTATTTGATAGTTCCAAAATACTCGTTAAAAAAACACTTTTTTTTTTCAAACAAACTAAATAGTGGTGATGGGTCGGCTATGGGTTTTGCCAATCTCTGACTAGCTTTAGTGACTAAATTATTCGATATCTTTGATTGAATTTTCGTATGCAGACTGGGAACGTAAGCACGCAGTTTAATTTATTGTCTTATTGTCGTTTCCACCCTGTATACGAGTACATCGTTAAATTTTAATCGTTTTAATTTGTTTACTACGGGACCAACACTGAAATTGTGAAAAAAAAATCAGTTGATCCATAGATTTATGTTCGCATAACTCGACATGATGTATGGATCAACTGATTTTTTTTTCACTATTTCAGGGTTGGCCCCGTATTAAAAGTTGTTCATAATGATGAGTACAATGACCCCTTTTAAGGATTAAAACGATCAAAATGTAACAGTGTATAGTAGAAACGTATTTTCTTTTTTTTTAAGTAAAAGTTTCCCAAACTTTTACTTAAGTTTAAGTTCTTGTTGATGTGACTTAGGTTTTAAAACCACCGATGCAATTTAACCTCTTTGTTGTAACTGACATTGCAGTGATAAAAAGATTAGAAAATGTGCAAGTTAATTTAGTGGACGTAAATGACAAAGAAGAGCTTTTAAATATTAGTCGAGCGCTGAGAGTGCAGCAAGAAAAAGCTAAAGAACTAGAAAACCAGGTAAAAGAAACAATTAAGTTTTTATTCGGAGCAACTTAATGTTTGCCACAGTTCAATGTGTGTTCATTTTTCACACGAATATTCTTTCAGTTTGATGCTCAGCAATCACAATTAAAAATGGCGTCTGACCAATTAAAGAGATATCTCAATGTCAATCATGGGCAAAGTGCTACTCCGAAAACGGTCAATGACGTCATGAAACGTTTGCAAGAAGAAGTTCAGGTATTTTTCGTTGTACTTACTTATAATAGTTTTCTAGCCTTTTAATATTTTTTTTGGTAAACGTAACTGTTGTCCGCACTTCGGCTGCGGTCCAGGATGTAAAGTAGCCTATGTCTTAACGGTAATAGGTCTTTGTCAATGTCCACACATGTGTCAAAAGACAATGACCAAAAGTCGTACCAAAAAGTCTCATGCATCAAGATCAAAATATTATAGTCATTATTTTCATAATTTTTACGACATTACGCGTCGGGGATTTGATTTTTGAACTGGGAATTTAAATTAAAGTAAAAAAGTGTTGATATTGTTTTATTCCCTTTACATGACGTTCCGTTTCAAATGATATGATTAATATAACCTTGAACTTTCAAAAAACTTGTAAGAAAATTAGGTATACTTTGCCGATTCTACATTAATTAAAAGTAACTAGAATATAATAGAATACAATTTGTATATAAACGATTATCATTTTTTTAGAGCAATAATGGCCGTTCGTGTATGGCATGTAAAACAAAATAAAATACCTACCTAGTTTTTAGGTTATTCCGATTTTTTTTTAAATCTTCCAAACCCGGGTTTTGTTTACAAAAAGAACTTTTGTAGGAGTTAATATGATAAGTGTAGTAAATAAAAAACCAATTTTGACTGATGCAACTAACAAAAAAATAAATAAAAAAACAATTAACTCTACAACAATACTATCTGAGCATTGTCCTTTCACCTAAATCCGTTCAGCCCTTTTAGCGTGAAAGCGTGACAAACAAACTATCACTTTCGGATTTATAGTATTAGTTAGGATAATCTAATGATGAACTCAAAAATGTTTATAATTTTAGCTAAATAGTTATCTGGTAAAAGAGAAATTGCCACAAGAGTCTGGAAATCTACAGAAAGAGCTGAACATTATGCAGACTATCGCCGCGGAACAACACCCCACTCGCTCCGATTTAGTAGCAGTACAGGACAAGGTAAAATGATCAGTAAATTGCCAATTTGTTAAGGCAGATAAATAATAATTAGAAAATCGCAATAAGATTAAAGAGAATTGAACATTTTAAATGGATCTTGGCATACCAACCTATCCGCCATTTTGTTTTTTTTTCAGCGTGTCTTGCGTACATTTTGTTGCATATATGTTTGATTATTTTAAACATTCAGATTGATAATTTAAAACATCTATGCAACAACATGTAAGCAAGGGTAAAAAAGGATGTCAAGTGATCAACTTTGAACGTTAATACCTGTCTCGGAAACGTGACACTTTATGGGGTTTTGTCTTACTGTGTATTCTGTTAGCATTTAAAAAAAAATGGCGGACAGGTAAGCATGGTACGGACCTTTAAATCCCTATATAGGTCGATTCGAACTTCAAAGGCGCTGCGAGAGTTATATGATTATAAATAATCAGTCACGGACACTTGAATAGTTATTTATCGTTGAGCAAAAGCATAAAATAATAAAAAAGCCTTTTATTTTATGCATTGCAGAATAAATTAATATTTTTACATGAGTGTGTTTACATTTATACATTGAAATAATTTAAGGAGTTTCATAACAACTTCTCGTTTCAATTTCGATTTATTGATTGCAATAAAAAATATATTAAATGTTAAAATTAAATTTCAATATTCATTAAATAAATTAGAATTTTACTATAGATTTAAAATAAAAAATCATGCATGCATGAACCCCTCAAGTAATGAGGGTGAAGGCCTCCTCCAGAGAACCCCAGCGGTCTCGGTCTTTGGCTTCTGTTAGCCAGTTTTTCCCTGCAACTGGCGTGAGCATAAGTTTTGTTAAATAAAATGTGTTTTTAGATAGCAGTTGTAAACAGTGAAATGGAGCATCTTGTTCAGCGCAAGTTAGCCACAGCAGGACCTCAAGAGGACAAGTTAGCCCCTTTTAGACAACAGGCTGCGGTAATTCGACGTAACAAAGAGGCTAGTGCAACGCGCGTCCATGAGCTTGCAGCGACCCTCAAAGACTATGAGGCCACACTCGCTGATCTACAGTCACAGGTACATATCTACTATCTAGCATAGCATAAAAGCATAATCAGCCTATAATGTGCCCACTGCTGGGGCACAGGCCTCCTCTCTGTGCGCGGGAGTGTGCCATAATGCACCACGCGAACCTAGTGCGGGTCGGTGGATATCTCACAAATGAAAAATCTACTATAAGCCGACCGCTTAACTGAGATGTTGCCTGAGGTAGCTGCGCGGTGCGGGAGAGGTGATAGTTGTCACAAGTTGACGAATCACTGAGCTCTCGCATCACGTCACCACATCCCACCCGTACCGCGCTGCTACCTCAGGCAAAGGTCTCAGTTAAGCGGTTGGCCTATAGTAACTATAATAAAACCTATAAACACCCAGGCTTTGTTCTAAGGGGGTGAGCAGAAGCTAGATAATGCAATCAGCAACGAAAAATTTACCATTGCTAGTTGCTTATTTATAATTTTTGACAGTGTACTTATGCGACGAGCTATATATTTTCGGTTGCAAATAATAAACGTCTTTCAACATAATGGTGAGTCCGAATAAGAAAGAACCTTACAATAACATTATCTCTAATGCAATAAATCCGAAGCGAAATATCATTTCGCTGTCTGTATAACGTGTATTTTCTCAATACATTTTCCCTCTAACGTTATCCGTGATCGTTGCGCAAAAATTGGATAGTATTTCGCAGTTTTTGATAGGGCGGCGTTGAACGTTGATCAGGATTTAATCGAAATCGAAGCCTGTTGTCGGAATGTTTCGAGTACGACACGGCAATCAGATAAAACATTTTCCCCCATTCCAAATAATCGGTCATTATGTCGAGAAGCGGGAGCTTTCATTGAGATAATGCGCTATTTCCTTCGAGATCGATATAGAAGAAAATGCTGTTGTCTGATTTATCATTTATCGTAATGTATATTTTTATCTGACGTGGCGTCCTATATCGCTTTTTTGCTTTCCCTCTTTTCAATTTCATTCAATAAAGATTTAATGTAATATTCAGGTCAGACAACTCTTGGGAGATACAGTCCTCAGAGGAGAAGAATTAAAGAAATACGTTAATTCTCTACGCACAAAGAGTACTGTGTACAAAAGGCAAAGAGCCAATCTCTCTACGTTCAAGGTAAATACGTATTTTATTTAATGCACAAGCTTGTTTTTTTGTACTGTTGCCGTCTATAATGTTGTTATTTGCTCTGGGTCACAGGTCGAGGCGGGTATCTTGGCTAGAACGATACATATCATTAGCGCTGCTGACCCAACTGTCGAAATGGCGCTCCTAAATCACAAGAAACTAAAAATAGAAGATGAAGAAACAATGGAAAAGAATCTAGATAAATCTGCAGATCTAACTAAAAAGTCTCTGCATGACTTGTCTCAGGTAATATATTTCTATTTAATAAAAAATTTTGGTTTTCGCCTCAGAAAATTACCCAATACTCCCTTTCTAACCAATATAACTATTTATTTCATAGCTCGTCGCACAAACGGCTCAGAAGTTATCACAAGTCCGGCAAGAAATCCAGCCACTAGCTGACAACATAAAGCCAGTGAAGGAAGAGTTCCAAACAGTCCAACAACAGTACGAACAAAAGAAAAGGGTTTACGAAGCCACATCTATCAACATAACCTCGCAAATGGAGCCCCTCAAGAATCAAGTAAAGGAGTTGACTGACCGTCTCAATAGCAAGGAGGATGAATGGAAAAACTTACTACAAAGAATCATAAAGGCGGAAAGTTTGCAAGAAGTCGTAATGTTTGAAATGAAAAATTCAATGCAGTCCCCTAGGAAACCCTCCAAAATGGAGGCTTTGAAGAAAAAAGTTGCTGACACAGAACAAATTGTAAAGCGTTTAGAAGAGGTAGGGTACGAGTACAATGTTTTTATGTTTCGGAATATAGATAGTCGAATTTTTTCGCAATGAAACGGGTTTTACGTCATAAGTGACTGGTTTATCATTGATTGATTAATGCCAGATAAAAGATCTGATATACATGTCTGTATATTCGTTCACATACATCTTATTTATAGGTTTGTATATGATCAAATTACTCGCGTGATTCTATTTATAAAATCCTTGGTTTTTTTATGAAGGCATGTTTGACGTAGACATCCAATAATTTCAGGAGCAACAAGCCATCAGTTCTCGTCAGGGGGCTGTGGAGGAGCAGACGAAGTTGTGGGAAAACACTCTTCAGCTGCTGCGCTGTAAAATGCGTGCGCGCAGCGAGCCGGCCGCGCGACAGGGACGCATGCACATCACGCAGCACTCACAGATGCTCACACTTAATTAAGTGATCAAAATGTTATACAAGCATTGTATTGGATTTCTGCGTGTTCGCACATTTTTTATCGTTTAAAGTTTTAAACTACGATTTGCGCGACTAGTGCACGCGAGTATTACACTACAAACTTTTATACGTGTAATTGCACAACTACATATTGTGTGTTTTCTAACTCTGTAATACGACAGTTCACGTACCTATCTCAATTTATAACAACAGAGGAAACGCGCGTCAGACCGTGGCCACCTGATCCCAGCCTTAAAGCCAGTTTCTTGAACGAAAATTGTCGCAAAATTAATGGGACAAATTGTCAAGCGCGCGTGAACTGCTGTGATTAGTTGAATGATTTATCAACAGCCAATCACAGCAGGTTACGCGCGCTTGACGTTTTGTCACATTAAGTTTGCGATAATTTTCGTTTGAAAACTAGCCTTAAAACTTCCTACCTTTTACGAAAAAACACTCTTTCATCTTCGAGGACAAAACGGCTCATGAGGTCAAACATTATTGGTTAAATACGCGTGAAAAATAATATTGGAGAGAACCGCAAAATAACTTGGATAAACTAATATAACTTCGCTTAATGTTAGCTTAAAGAGTAAATCGATATTGTCAACTTCTACTACACGTCCTTGAGATAGTAACAATTTTGTTTTTATCTTTAAGTAGTTTTTGAAGTAACTTTTTTACCGTCCATGATAACTTAGTCTAAAGTGATTGAGATTAGATATTGGTATAGATTGTTAAAAACATGTCTATTAAATTTTCCTTTGAGGCGTATAGAATTGCTAATAAAATTCTTTATAGAAGTCATCAGTGTTTGATTGATACATATAAAAGTCTATTAATAACTTTCTTTATAGTCTATAAGAAAGTTAATTTGTTGTCATTGCACTGTTAATAAAGTTGTAATAAAATGGATTTTAATTCATTAAAATCCAGACGAGTTTTTCGGAGCTTTCGTCCTAACAATACATTCTTCTTCTTCTTCGTGTCGCTAGAACGACTGTATTTTAAATCTTGTTGGTGCAAAACGACGCCACTTCCTCTGCGAGGTCGGTGGAAGCACAGAGATCAGTTTGACTGCATGTCTGGACAGTGAGAAGATGTAACTCCAACCAGGTAAAGTGGGGTTACCTTGGCCGAACGGCAGTAGGATGTAGAAAAAATAAATAAAAATAAAATAAAATCTTTTTATTTCAGACATTGGTCCATAATACATGTGTTAATAAAAAAAAACTATGTTACATTAAAAAAAAACATTAAGAAATTAAATATTAAAAATCATTAAAAAATTCAATATTAAAAATCGTTAAAAAAACTAAAATATTATTATTATTAATTATTATTAAAAATTAATTAATTTAAGTATTTACCACCCTCTGGGGCCCCGGGCACCCGCACTTGTGCTTGAACCCAATGCCCCAGAAGGGGGTTGTCCAGCTTGTGGCGTGCGTACGGAGCCTCAACGAAGCGATGCGGCGCCGCAGCACAGTGTGAAAGCCATCTGTATGCGCGTGCGCAAACATCGCAGATGCACTACAGCAGCGGGGGAGCCCCACCAGAGCATTGATGGCCCGCTGCGTGTAGTTGACCTACAGTTTGCAGGTGTAGAGACTTTGGCAGAATGCTTTGAACAGAGTTATCTTTACCTCTAAACTACACCTGGCAAATCTGCGTGCCAACATGTTACAGCGGACCGCCATCGCCCTCCTCTCCCTTTCTATGTCCCCATCATCTTTTAAATGCTCGGTGACCACATGGCCGAGGTATTTAAACTCCCTGACTCTTCGAAGAGCGACAGTGTTAAGCAGCACGGGTGCCACATCCTCCAGTTTACGACCCCTGGCTTGAAATACCAGGAGCTCACTTTTGCTAACATTGTACAGGAGACCGTGCACCCTCGTATACTCCTCACACACGCCTATCAGCCTTTTGAGCGCGGCCATTGATGGGCTGAGCAACACCATATCATCTGCGTAACTAATGCTGTTGATACATTGACCATCAATCGAGCATCCCACTCCGGTGTCTCTCAGCTCATCAATAAGCCCGTTCACGTACAAGTTGAAGAGTGAAGGAGATGTTAACACCCTCCCTGCTTCACTCCACTCCAACCCGTACTCGTCCGAAAGCTCGCCAAGCCATTTGCCCTGGTTAGTTTGGTGGTCATACCAATATTTCAAAAAAAAAAAATTACTCTACTTGTGACATATCTCCATAAATACAGGGTGTATTGCCGTTCCGTCCAGTCCGGTGTATTACTGTCGTTCCGTCGAGGTAGCCCCACTTTATAGCAACACCTTAAAAACCAAAGTAATTTCCTGTGTTCGCTAATTTCCGAAAAAGTTGCCTTCTGGTCCTGATACTCGTAAACACAATATGCCAATAAAATGATAACTAAGTTCAACATGAACTGTAGCCGTAATCACATGTGGTATTTCATCTATACAGAATTAAATAATTCACAGCACGAGTGCAAAAAGTCCATGTAAAGTTACTTATGACATTTTACCGGTGCGGCACGGGTTGCATCGATGCCGGTATCATTTGCAATGCAGATGAATCCTCCACGTTGCCCGCGTAAAAGTACCGTTCCATCCCGGGAATAGCTAACGTATTTAAATGAAAGGTGAGATGCGTCGCATTCACATGACATTTAAATGCCTTTACTATTTTTTCCTTGGTGGGAATATTAAAAGTTTCAGATTGGATTTGAAAAAGAAGATCGTTTCTGGTCTTGTTGCTAAATGCAAATGAATTGTTGATCCTGTTTTAAGTGATCTGAAGTGTGGTAAAAAGGAACTAGATAATATTTATAAAATTAATTAAACTACTATCAAGTATACTACCAACCCGCACTGGGCCCGCGTGGGTTACGGCCCGTTCCCTCTCACAGAGCGGAGGCCTGTGTCCCAGCAGTGGGAACACTATAGGCTGATTATGGGAAATGAAAGTAAAGATAGTTTTCCGAAAATTATAATTGATAATTGAGTTGCTCTTTAACTGCTTTATTAAACCCCGAAATTGACGAATCATAATATTTACATAATTATGTAAAAACCCTAATGTCTATACGAGTCATGAACCAAAAGGGCCGTGCAGAACGTCCCGTTAATTAAAAATCAAGACGAGCACATTATTCTACAGCACGTAGCGCCCAAATTACTTTGTCATTAGTTAACACTGCCTCTTAATTATACTACTCAAATGTTTTATCGTAGAATTTTCTAATGATATAGAACCAATATTAGGCTAGGTGCCTCAGAATAACAATCGATGTAATAAAGTAGCTTTAATTATTTTATAATTCAAGTAAGTCCTAAGTGTTCGGTAGTCGTGCTTAATTACTTACCTCGACGTGTACAGTTTTTTTGTTTTCGATACAAACGTTTTCTTGGTAGTGGTAATTTAAGTTTTTGTTTTAGGTCGCAAACTCATTACCAAGCTGTCAGCTGTCTGAAGTAGTTCAACTCCGGTTCAACTTCGGTGTAATGACTGACAGGAGAACGAAAGTTCGCTCCCGCTGATGGCTGTAGCGACCTGCCAACTCTGCTAAGGCGTAGCGCTACGCTACGTGGCTACGAGACGGGAAGTCTACAACTTTGTTCTACAGCACATTAGGTTTCCTGGTGGGTACTTGTTTGTTTGGTTTCTGCATGAAAGATTTATTTGATAGAGGTAACGTGTAGACGCTACCTCTATCAAATAAATATTTCATGCACACAAACAATCTTTCATGCAAAAAAACTAGTTTGTTATTTTCGATTATAATATTATCCGGTGTACGACAAAGTATAAAGAAAGTGAAATATAAAAATATGTAGTTGGTTCCTAGTTTACACTAACAGCACGTTTGTTCGCTGTGTTTTTCTAGAAACTGAGAAAGCTAAGAAAATAAGGATAAATCCGCGTACATAGAGTAAGGCAAGCTTTGCGGGAGTTCTTCGCGATATAATCAGTGAAATAAATGGCGTCGTTTATTACCATTATCCTGGCTGGATGAGGGCAGCTATGAGGGTCGCGGAGTCAATTTCTGGGTAAGCATCCATGCGACACTACATAGTGGGAAGGATTTTATAATCATTATGAAACATGATCGTTTCTTCGTCAGAATTTATGATTTAATTTTTGAGAGAAACGAAATTAGTTCATCATAGTTTAATGTTTTCAAATTATTCAGAGTGGTATTTATTTATTTATTTAATCTTTTTGCACACAAAAAGGTACAAAGACGGACTTCCACGGAGTGGTATCCAACGAATAAAACTACAATGGATCTGTACCAGTCCATAACAATCATATAGCGCTAGAGAGGCCTGTATCCAATCCATTTATGTATCCTATTTCTCGAAACGGTTTTTTAGAGGGACTTGTGGTTAAGTAATAACAGCCGCAGGGGTCGATCGATCAGGTAAATCTACGCTTGCTGCGGTAGGTCCATGGACGGGTAACCATCGGCATCTTTACATTCCGAGACCCCTCCGTGTCTCAGAAAGCATGTTAAGCCGTTTGTCTCGGCTGTCATGCTGTCTTTGACAGTCGATACGGGACGTCTGAAGCCCTAAAATTGACAACCAGTTTTACCACGGGGTATCGTAGTACCCAGTTACTGGGTTGTGAAGGTCAGATATGTCAGTCAGAAAGTCACTTGCGATAAAAGGACAAAGTCTATGTAATGGCTAGATATGTAGCTTTAATCTTAGTGAAGTTTTCATGTATTGGAGCTTGTTGTCAAAAGTGATAAAGGCCTTATAAAGTCGACTATATTTTGGGAGCTTGGCCAATAAATCTTATGAATAGAACCAGTGAAGAATTCCCGATGTATAGAACTGCTACATTTTAAACGTGAAGTTTCAAGTAAATAACGCTTTGCTGAATTTTAAAACAGTTTCAATGGTCACTTAATCCAGTTTCATTCCACTCGTTTCGATTTATGCGGCCAAATCCCTGGGAATCCGATTATGCAGCGGCGAACATTCTCTCGTGAAATAATATAAATAGATTGGGTTATTGTTGAATTAAAATTAACGAAACGTTAAAACAGTTTAAACGTTTCATTTAATGTTACAAATGTAACAATAAATTGTTGTGTGGTGATTGAATTGTGTAAAATGTCGAGTCAAATAAACATTACAATATCACTCTAGGACTACATTTTATTCCACACTATGAATAATAAAATTCCACAATAGACTACACAATATAAAGGCTCCCCCCCACAGGTGCGTTATGGCGATATCTGTTTTTAGTACATTTTGTATTAGGACGGCCACGAAGATACACACTACTGCGATAATAATGACGCAATAGAACTAAAACGCTTGTGATCCTCCGTCCTACGATATTCCAATATGAGTTCTTAGAACATTTTGTATTAGGACGCATACGATTTTACACACACCTGCGTTAATGACGTAGTAACGTATAGTGCGGGCGGGGGGCCCTGTAGTGTAAGTTACACGCACACGTTACAAATATGGGACGATAAAACGCAGCCATGTGGCAAGGATTCGGGACGCATTATCGCAATAATCCATCCGATATTATCGGCCGATAATAACGCGCCTGTGCGGGAGAGCCTTAACAGTACACAATCAACATGAAAACATTACTTGCGAACGAAGCGATAAGAAAATTACGAGAGAAGTCTGAGACATTGTGCCCACTCAACTTGATAATAATATCTACGACAAATTCTAAAAGCTGAGTTTATGGACTTAAGTATAAATGCTTTGATTGTATTGTATTATTTTGTTTTACCTTATTATTTGTTAAGGAAGCGGGTATTTATTTTGAAATTAAACGCCAGTATGCCTTGTGGGACGGGTAAGAATATAAATAACTCTTATCCAAAAGTCCAATTCTCGTAATTTAAAACGTTCAAAATCTAGTCGCAGTCTCATCTCAGCGACAAACAAATGTGAAAAACTTGTCAAAATGTAGGGAAATTAGAGGTTTTTTGACAGACTGAGACTGAGATCAGACTGTGAATGTTCTTAAAATTACGAGAATTGCCCCGCTGATCTCGGTTTATACAGGGTGACAGGGAAACTCGACGTATTCCTTGAAAGGGTTTATACTAGAGGTCATTAGCAACAAAAAGTCCAGTGAACTACGGGTCAAAACTGAGTGGTTAAAAAATAAAAAAAATGCTATTAATGACCTTTTATTTTTGAGATTATGTAAATTTTTAAAGCATTTTTAAAAAAATGGTCACTCATTTTTCAACTTTTAGTAAAGTGTATCAATTAAATGTTTGGAGTGGAGTAGTTTTTTCTCATAATTAATTGTTTTTGGTTACAAGTCAGAAAATTTCTAAAAGATCGAAGAACCATCCAGTTTTGAACCCTAGTTAACTGGACTAAATTTGTTGCTAATGATCTCTATTATAACGCCTTTTATGGAATACGTCGAGTTTCCCTGTTATCCTGTATACTTATTCTTGGGACATTCTTGGCATGAACAATTATGACAGGTGCATCAGTGGACCTATGTCTACCTGCACAACGTACATGACATCATGCCAGTATTTACCGAAGGTACAGGCAGATAGGCGCGGGTGTAGTGCCGTACAGTCACCAAAGGAGATAAATAACCAGGGTCGTCGGATATAGTTGACGTTTACTAAGAAACCGATAGATGTTTTCGAATAAAATTCTATTTAATTAATACAAAATAAACGGTTAATTTCTCAACTATATCCGACGACCCTGATTACTTATCTGCTTTGGTGACCGTACATCCGTGAAAATGGGGGCGGGCCTATATTGCCACTGACCGGGAACAAATTCTGACCGCGGACTGCTAATATGACCTTCCTGATGGAAATCCTAATAACACATTACCCGGCCTGAGAATAGAATCCAGTCCATGCCGCCCAGTAGTTGCGTTTGTTTCTGCTTAACTAAAGAGGTCTTTTTTTTTTTTTGTGGATGGGAAATCATCAAATGACTCCTCCCGCTCTGGGTGGAGCAGAAGGGAGTGTCAGACTCTTACTGACTAAAACCCACCCGTGTTCCTTCCTTAGCCCTTTATGTACCAGGGCAGCGGTAACCCTTTCGGACGATCCCGCTACCCCGGCAGGCTTCGGCCCTGTCGGGCCCCGTCATCTATGCTGACATCTCTTTGAGGCGCACGTGGAACACTTACGCGCCGTCCGGCACGGGCCTGGTCCTGATCGGACGGAGAGCTACCCATTGCTCTCCGCCCGCAGGCCCGCGCCTACGGTGGCCGGGAGTCGTCACGCGGCTCCCGACGCCCGGAGCGTCTCCCTCGGCGGCTGAGGCGTGAGGATCTCTCCCTCGCCCATCCCGCCACCTCCTTCGCTAGCATGACTGCTTCGCAGAAGGAGGTGACCGCCTCCCACTCCCTCTCGCCCCGGACCATGGCTTGCACCAGGGCCGGGCGCGAGAGGTCGCCGCCGCTGCCGATCGCCTCTACGAGGACACGGCGGTACTCTGCCCAAGCGGGGCAGACCTCCACCGTATGCTCCACCGTGTCCTCTGGGCGATCCTCGCAGTGGTGACATCCGGGCGTCTCCTCCCGCCTGATTATGTGCAGGACTAAAGAGGTCTCAGGTTTTTTTTACTACAATCAGGTGGATGACCCACCTGGTTATAGTAAACAAAACAAAAGTAGCGTTCAAGATTTACATACACACACAACATAATCAGACTATAATATTCCCACTGCTGGGACACAGGCTTCCTCTCTGTGAGAGGGAGTGGGCCGTAATCCACCACGCGGGCCCAGTACGAGTTGGTAGATGTCACATGTCTTCGAATTTTTGGTTCTAGGACATGCCGGTTTCTACACGATGTTTTCCTTCACCGTTTTGAGAGCAGTGGTGATGAAATCAATTACACAAAGTAACGCGCCTGACTGGGTTCGAACCCACGACCCGACGACGGCGACGACTCGTAAGTCGGGGCAGTTCACTGGGCCACCACTGTTTAAGATGTAGAAATATTATATTGGTGATAAATTTAAACCGAAAACATATAGCTTTTATTAAAACGAGCAGTTCATGTCCAATTTAGGAGAAAGGAACTAAGAAAATCAACGAATTGGTGAGGGGAGCGCTGATGATTGATGCGCTGCTAACTTGGCACGGAGAGGATATCGAACGAACATTGCGACGAGGCCATCGAGATGTCCTCCAATGTTTCGAAACATTGGGTGTCTTCTATTCAGGCCCTTTTGTCGGTACGATCTATTATTATCAAATTAAATTTATCGAATAAGTATTGCACCACTCAATAGAGATTGTAATAGGATTATGTTTTATCTGATGTATGTATCTGATGTATTGTGTGTCTTTTAGTTTGTGCCAAATAAATTAATGTCTTTTCTTTCTTTCTTCTTTCTTTCTTTACTAGATTCTGTTCGCAACTTCGTTCGCGTGGATGTCGTAAGATACACAATATACTAAAATAATAGCCACATATTTATAAAACTCCCTTGGCCCGCCGCGTCACTTTGCATCGCCCGCTCGCTTTTTTCTTTTTGCTTTAAATGCCTATAACTTTCTTCAAGAATTGGGCTATCAAATGCAAAAATATTTTTCAATTTCGACTGATAGTGCCAGATACTTGTGCTTTAAAACAAACTCTTCACCTTTATTATTAGTATATAGATACGAGTACATATAGTATAGATTTACTTTAAAAAAAACTATTTACACGGTAGTAAGTATAAAATATGATGATATATACTAAAAGTAACCGGTAAAAACTGGACGGAGCAAGAATAAAACAGAGACAAATGCAGACACTTTAGGCCTCTGCCGAAGAGGGGCCATGATATAAACAGCAATTTAATAATTTATTCGTGTTAAAAAAATTGTTTTGGAAACTTTATTGTTATTTTTGTTAAGTATAAATAACTAGCAGCGCCCCGCGGTTTCACCCGTATAAGTTTTGATCCCATGGGAATATCGTCATAAAAAGTAATTTAAGTGTTAATTTTGGTTATACTACCTGTGTGCCAAATTTCATCCAAATCCGTTCTGTACTTTTTCCGTGAAAAGTTAACAAACATCTATCCATCCATCCATCCTCACAAACTTACGCGTTAATAATATTAGTAGGATTTTAAGTGATAATACCTAGCCTATTCCTAATAAACGAAGAAACAAATGATTCATTAATTCATCAAGTTTCATCCACACTGTTCACTTTCTTTTAACCTTTTCTTAAAGATGCAAGGCATTTTCCGATCAGTAACTAGGTAACTTAAGTATACCGGGTTTCATATCATGAATACCAAACTTGAGCCACCAAAATCATGGCAAGAAAAAACAGACTACATTTTCCGCTTTTCATACGACGCAAATTTCAGGAGCAACTAACCGAAACAATATAGTTTTTGTTCGGCAGTTGACGGAAGGATGAGGAACGAGAGTGAGTTCGTACAAATACATCGTCTTATAATATCATATTTTATTTTATGAGGGTAAAACATCTTGTTATTCTTGGAGTTTCCTTAACTATGTATGTAGGTATATCCGGTTCTTGTTAAAGATCTTGCGATAGCCAACAAGCTTTGTTAGTAATATAAAATGCACTTATTAAAAAGTTTGTCATAAATTATATATACTGAGAGTCAATTTATGACACAGTTTCCGAAAGACCTAAGGGTTGTTTTTTTAATTATTTTAAAATAACATTTACATAATATTCAAGCTAAGAGACTTAAAATAATAATATGTACAGACGACAGCAGGTCAAGCTACCCGTAACTGTCATTTTTTCCCAATCAACCTTGAACCTTAATGCTTTAGCTATAAAGTTGAAAATCTATTAAAGAAATCTGACAGATTGGAGTAGTTTGATGTGCTGGCGCCTGTACATGTGTTCCTGACGTCACATCGGGCCACATACCACACCGCGGTCGCGAGCTTCCCCCTTCCTAACACTCATTCGCCGACACCTTGAGCGTGTGGACACAATCTGTCGTCTCCATATATTAATGTAATATCGTAGTAGTTTTATTACCAAGTCAAGACCACCAGCAGCACACCTGGAGCTTCACACTCAACACATGTGTAAAAAACAAAACAAGTGTAAAAAAATTTGGGCTTCAAAAAATTCGTCTGTATGGCTGTTAGCGGGAAAGGCACCAAGGGCTGCCAGGGTTGTTAGTTTTGCAATTCAACTGCAATCATAAACTTCGTTGAGTTGTATCTAGTTAGTAATAAGGTAGCTATATTATGCTTCCTCCTTTTTTCTGAAAGTGCCTCCGGAGCATTGCAAAGTAAACAATGCTTAAGAGGCACTTTCAGAAAAAAAAACTTTTCTATAGGGAAGAAAATTAAATTTTGAAGAAAATTGTTTACTTTTTTAAAATTTTCTGATTTGTTTTGTTTGGCATGACAAAACTATTCAGTTAAAGGGTTAGGTAAGTAATATTAGTTTAAAGCATGTAAAGCAATATTTTATTTTAAGCTACGTTTTATGGCACATAATATTGCTTAAACCTATTTCACTCGTGAATTTGTCATTATTTTGAGAAATAAATATCTTTAACCGTAACATGATCAAAACATGCACACATGATAAAAACGAAAACCTTTAAAATATTGCTGCAGCAACGTAACAAATCGAGAATATTGCTGTCACGGGTTAACAGGAAATATATAGAGTGGTTTATTACCTATGTTGTTTGCAACTACAGGTTTAATATCCGCGCTCCCCACTGCTGGCATATCCATCACACTCGCGACCCGAACCGACAGCTCGTGTGGTATATACCGACGTTTCGCAATATCTTAGCATTCTCCTTCCGACTGTAATTGATTCTGTTTTCATGGATATAAGCTTCGTTTAACTCAAAAGGTTTGTTTCCAGCATTTCGAAAAAGTTTTTCTTGTGATTAATTTTGTTGCGAGTTACAAAACAGTTTTTTAACTTGTAAGGACGTTTCTCGTTTTATAGCAGGCTTGTTTTTTTTTTTTGTCGGGATTTAAGGCTTTTTATGTGCCATTAAGTTTTAAATGGGACAAATAGTGCACGTTTCATTGTTTGTACTTAAGTATTCTTTTTTTTTTTACCTAGGTTTAGATGTAGTAGGGTTCTGTCTGCTGAGATGGAATTGTAATAATGATATAATAGATGATACAGAAAGCAGTACTCTTCGATACGGCTCGCATCGTGAGAAGGTCCTGTCTCTGGAGCCCTAACCACCGTTAGTTTGGACCTTGCTCCCGACACCGGCGGACAACTATTTTTATATTTTAAAATGTTATTTATATATTGTTGAACATTGTATTAAAAAAATAAACAAACAAACAAAAAAACAAATGTAAATAAATCCATACTAATATTATATGTTCGAAAGAAACTCTATCTGTATGTTACCATTTCACGCCCAAAACACTAAACGGATGTCGATAAAATTTGGTAAGGAGATAGATGGCATCCTGAGGAAGGACATAGGCTACTGTCCCGGTAGCACGTTCCCGTGCGATAATTTCCGACATCCACGCGGGCAAAGCAGGCCGTGTGCAGAAGCTAGTAATTAATAAACGAAATAATATTATAATAATAGAAAAGGTATTTTTTTTAAGTCCTTTGAGACCACTTTTCTTTCTTTGAGAGCAGTGGTAACGGCCTGTGCTGTCCATGGCTCTGTATGGGGCGTCCGTGTGGGCGGACAACCTGACAGCCAGCAACTTCGCAATATTGCGAAGGCCGCAGAGAGCGATGGCTGTTAGGGTGATAGGAGGATACCGTACGATCTCCTACGAGGCAGCAGCTCTCCTGGCCGGATCAACGCCCTGGGATCTGGACGCGAAAATCCTTGCGCCCCTATATCGCTGGCGGAAGGTGGAGCTTACGCGTGGTCAGCCTCCGGTTCCCCGGGCATTCGAGGAACGAAGGACCGAGCTCCGTCAGATCCTAATGGCTGAATGTAGAGAGCGACTTGCGCAACCCAGGTTGGGGGCTCGCCACAATAGTGGCGGTAAGGCCTGTTATGGAGAAATGGCTGGAGAGGCAGCATGGCACCCGTAGTTTCCGGTTGATGCAGGTACTTCCTGGACACGGATGTTTCGGAAAATACCTGCGCCGCACAGGTCGGGAGCGGACGCCCGCTTATCATCACTGTGTGGACTGCCACGAGGACACGGCACAATATTCGCTGGAGGAGTGCTCAGCTTGGGCCCAACAGCGCTGTACCCTCGTCGGTGCCGGTGATCTCTCACTTCCGGCCGTGGTTCAGTCCGTCGTGGGATGCCGTGGTTTATCTATTTTTGAAAGCAAAAGTCCTCTAATACCTAATATATCAAACGAACTTACCCGTGACTGCTTGTGAGTGAAGTTCGATTCAACAGTGAAGTATGTTATTATTTATACTAGTAACCGAGTGGCGATAAATGTAACCCCGTATCCTACGGAAATAAATATATAAAACACTTTTAATTTGATTTTGTTACTTAATAAAATATTTCATTACTAAAATAGTCTCAACTTCGTATTCGTTTAAAGGTAGTTTTAGACCAAACCTGCGAATGCACATTCTGTCCCTACTCTACGAAATTCCTTTCGTGTAAACAGGTACGGTACATTCCTTCGTTGGTCTTTCCCTACTGACATGTCAAGAATATTAACAAAAGTATCCTCTAGCTGTTGTTCTGGTTCCGTTTTCCTTTAATCTAAATTCACCTTAACACACAGTCCGACGCCGCGCCGCCCGGTGAGGGTAGTTCGCGAGTTGCCTATCGCGCATGCGCCTTTTGCGGCTGCAACAGAACCGCAAACTCATTCATCGCAATCCATCGCATTCCATTCCTTCAGTCTTTGGTCCTTCAATAGTCTAGGAATACGGAGCTGGTAAACGTTTATGTGCAGCTATCCCACAATGGCGTCTAAAAAATATCTATAGGTTACCAAGATTTATACATTTAAACTCAATAATAATAATAATCTTGTTGTCCTAACTGCAATCATCATCTCAGTC
Source organism: Apamea epomidion (assembly GCA_947507525.1). Lineage (NCBI taxonomy): Eukaryota > Metazoa > Arthropoda > Insecta > Lepidoptera > Noctuidae > Apamea > Apamea epomidion. The sequence continues at coordinate 8,946,281 of OX382234.1, forward strand.
GTCTTTTTTATTTTTCGTTGCTTGTATATGTATATAGTATGTATGTATTTATGTATCTATAATTTTGGATATGTATATATTTGTGTATCTATTTTAGTGTATTGTATAATGTATATTTGCACCAACGACAGTCCCATTTTATGTCAGAAAAATCACTGTCCATTCTAAGGTTGCCTGGAAGAGATCACAGTAATGCGATAAGGCCGCCCATTGTATATTTTGTAGTGTCATGTTTTTTTTTGTGCTATGCATTTTTTTGGTGTACAATAAAGTATATATAAATAAATAAATAATCCCCCTGACCGATTTCGGTCACGGTGACCAATCTCCACGAAGATTAGCCAGGTTCGCAGGAGACATTATAGTGCACATTAGTATGCGCGCACACAGGCACAGCCCGATGGGACGGCAATCCGACACGACCGGGGAGAGATCAGGCGCAGGACCAACGGCTTTGCGTGCTTTCCGAGGCACGGGGGTATCACACCACCATCTTCCAAACTCCGGGCTGCTAGGGACTGAGAAATTTCTAATGGAAAAAACCCAATAACACGCTGTCCGACCTGGGAATGGAACCCAGGACTCCAAGCACAGCAGTCGCGCTTGCGACCACGAGACCAACACGGGGCAGTCAAACTCAATACAACAACATAGAATACAAATATGGCAAACTATACACCGTTAAATTTTGATCGTTTTAATCCTTAAAAGGGGTCATTGTAGTCATCATTACGAACAACTTTTATTACGGGACCAACCCTGAAATCGTGAAAAAAAAAATCAGTTGATCCATACATTATGTCGAGATAAGCGAACATAAATCTATGGATCAACTAATTTTTTTTCCACGATTTCAGGGTTGGTCCCGTAATAAAAGTTGTTCATAATGATGAGTACAATTACCCCTTTTAAGGATTAAAACGATCAAAATTTAACGGTATATAACCTTGAAAAGTTGCAGTTCATTTTCCAATTAAACTAGTTCTTCCTGTAGGTACTGCCTCCGATCGCTTTTCGCAATAAAATGATGGTATATTTTTGCGTACGTATTTTCCACGTGAAAACTCTTTTCTTACTTATTTCATGCCTTCAGTGAGTGCGTTACGATTTTTACATGCCACTAATTTCTTTCACTTTCACATGTTTCTTCAAAGCGGTTTTTAAATTGCCTATTTTCCATTTACCTTAAAAAATATACTACCTATTCACCGCGACTTCATTCGCATGAAACTTTTTAACCCCTGTTCATTCCTTGAGGTGAAATTTCGAGAATCATTTCTTCTTAGAGGAAGTTGATGTTGTATGAGTATGTAGTACAAAACAGTGAGAGGTATTTCATGTTAGCAGATTTTTTCGCTTGTTCAAATTATACTGTGTATGTAAGCTTTATGTTTGTGATGTTTTGGCCATATTTTGTAACGTATCCTTCATCTTACTTATCAGATGTGTTGAAGAGACATTCATTGTATCGTATATTTTCTCGAAATGACTGTTGTAAGGAACTTTAATGGTAATTTCGAGGAAAAGGAAAGTCATAAATATTTATTTCAGGAAGTGTGTGAGACATCTAAGTAGGTACATTTAGAGCGTCAATACAATTTATTATAAGCCTGTATTGTCCCACTGCAGGGCAAAGGCCTGCCTTCCGTCTTTCCGTCAATAGAAATTCCAAATATTGAAAACCAAGCATTAGTTCTCACATTTTTATTTCTCGTAGTGTCGGGTCTGATTGACCCTTATCGCAGTGAACAAACACAAGATATAAGGGAGCAGGAAGGTGATGGCAGGAAGGCGAAGTGACACGGGTCATATAAAGGTTTCACCGAGGGGCGCCGGCGCGGCGGGCTCGGCGACCCTACTTCTCCTAATTAGAGCTGTCTCTCTAATTGACTTGTAGACACCCTCTAATATTTTACTGAAACCTTTTGGGTACACACTTGTGGTTATTGGCAATTTCTAACTAAGTTGTAAGTTACAGTTCTACTTAGTTCAAAGAAGCCTTTTGTGCATATTTCAAATCAAATCATTTATTTGATTCAGTATAGGTAGGTACATGACATTATGAGGTGATACATAATTACAACAAAAGTTCTTTAAAACATATCCAACCATAATAGGTGTATAATATAATGAGGGAGGTATGCAGAAACTACAGTATTCAGTCGTACACGGACACCGGTTGCTGAGAAATATTTCTTACATTAATCCATAACAAATAAAAACAACAACATAATCTATAACAAATATTAATATTAGAGTATTCTTTGATAGTTAGATATTAATTTTATAATTTTTAATTCAGCTGATCAGAAAATATGTTGAGGTTACAAAACCTCTTTCTTTTTCCCTCGACCGATATAAAATAATGCCAACAGAACAAATAAATAAATGTGTAAGATTTATTCCCTTTAAGCAGCGGTGCAGTTTGATTAGTTTGTTGCCTAGGTTTGTGTTGTTTCAGCGCACTGTGCGACTTTACGTAACGGTTGCCAAGTCGCTCAGTGCATGTAACGGGTAAAACTTTTCTTTTTATTGGCTTCTGAGCGGTGAGAATTTCCAATAAATGTAAGTATTAGGTAGAATTTTATTTATTTGCTGAAATTGTGTGATAGCTCATAGAGTCTTAGCTCGCGTTAATTGTTTAGTTTCTCGTGTAGCTAAAGGCGTCAGTAGGCGATGCGATGCTACAGGGTGGGTCGGGGGAGCGTCGCGGGCACAAGCTAGTATTCAATCTTAGCCAATACTCGTTTTATTTATTTAAGTTTAATTAACGCGGTTAAAAACCAATTACAATGACTAAAGGCAGAGCCACATCAAATAGAATAGAAATTGGAAAATTTTGGTAAAAATAAAACAATAATAAAAAAATTACTTTTCTTTTACTTTTTTGTTTTCTTTAAAGAGCCAAGTAATTAATATTCGAGCAGAAAAATTATTAATGTCGTATGTTTTTATTAATGGGTTTAGGGGAGGAGGAAGGCAGGGAAGCTTTAACTGAAGCCCCCACGAGGCTATTAACAATACGTGTATTAAAAGTCAAAAAACGGTTCGTTAATTCTCAAGTGATTACATTACAGTATCGGAAGTCATTAGCCATCATTACATGTTCGTTCACGTGGGCGAACCATTGTGATTGGAGGACGTCGAATATTAACAAGAATTCTGGACTCCATCATCGCTTCCTGATTTCAAGAGGGTATGAAGGTAAATGAGGTACCTCCCCAAATGTGAGGGTTGCGTGTGAGCTGCTATTATTTCCGCCTGAAGCCTCACCTTGCTTGATATGGGAACGTTGATAAAGAAACTTACGAGTAAATTTGAGGTCGCGGCCTTGCTATTCATACGATATCGACTTTCCCATAGAGGTTATAAAGCTACTGTAAAGTACAGGCGAGAACAAAACATGAGTGACAGATAAAAGGACTCCACATCACATTTTGAATGAGATTTTAAATGGCAAGGCATCTTGAAGCGTCTGTTTATTGGAGTTTTTAGGTAATAGGTAATAATAATAATGAGGAGGGGCTTTTGGCTAAGTAATAACAGCCGCTCGGGTCGATCGATCAGGTTAAGCTACCCTTGGCACGGTTGGTCCGTGGATGGTGACTATCTCTACATACCCAGATCCCTCCGTGCCTCGGAAAGCACGTTAAGCCGTTGCTGCCGGCTGTCATTCGTGGATCTTTGAAAGTCGTTACGGGTCGTCAGAAACCCGAAAGTCTGACAACCATTCTTACCAAGGGGTATCGTTTTACCCAGTAACTGGGTTGTGGAGGTCAGACAGGCAGTAGCACGATGTAAAATGCTGGTATTCAGCTGCATCCAGTTAGAGTGGAAGCCGACTTCAACATAGTTGGGAAAAGGCTAAGCAGATGATGAGGTAATAATAATAATAAAGTTTATTAATAAAAAAGTAACAATACAATTCAGCCAAATTCGGTAATCCAGAAACTAAGCGTCGCTTGAAGTGTATGTGTACTGTGTCTATTGAAAGGAGAGACGGTTAGTACTCCCCTTGACAAGGATGGAACACAAAAATGGTTAAGGCACACTTGACCAAATTTTTTTGCTGCGGGTTGTTCGAAAGAGATAGTTGTTCCGGGTCTGGCTGTTTGTGCATGTGAGTTTAAATGTTTGTAAACGCACCCACGATACAGGAGAAATTCCTAGAGTGGAGCAAAGTTTTATAAAAAAAAAAAAAAATACCGTGGCCCCCGGCACAGGCAACTGAAGGAACACGGGTGGGTTTTAGTCAGTAAAAGTCTGACACGCCATTCCGCTCAGCCCAGAGCGGGAGAGGTCATTTATGATTTCACCCCCAAAAAAAAAATAAGTGTATGTGTACTTTGAAAGAATATGCGGTGAAAATAAAATTCGCCCAATAAAAATTATTATTTCAGAGAAAATGGAGTCTATGTAGAATTTTAGATGGTATATTTACGTAAAGATTGAATAGGAAGCTGGCTTGTCGGCCGGCTCGGTGTCGGGCGTCGGGCCTCGTAGAAAAGTTATGGGAGCGGCGACAGGCGGGCACGCTCTATTGTGTCGACGGCGGCGGCTCATTTGCACCCGTCAATTAACTGCAATTAACGGCGGTTACGCACCATTTGCGACCTGCCTTTGTTACTTCCAAGACCAAAATAAAAATGTAATTCCACTTTTGAGCGCAGCGTCCATTTTCTCTTTTAGATTTTAACGAAGTTTCGTTTAATATACCCAAGAAAATGATACGTCTATAGTTGATAAAAGTTTTAATAATGTTAATAGCTGAATGTGTACAGTCATTATAAGTTTAATAAAGTTGCAATGAGTTTAGTGCCAGTGCATTTACCTAACTTTGGTCAACGTGATTAAAGTTTTAATTATAATTTGGAAGTAGCAGTACGTGGCTTAGTGAGAGAAAATCACCCGTGCATCGTAGGTGCTGAGACTGCAACGTGAAAAATACTAAAACGGAAACTTTTAATAGAAGATATAAGGAACTATAGTATAACATGTATTCCCAGTTTTTGCCGGCTTGATATTTTAAACTTTAAAATATCAAGCCGGCATGGTTATTGACGGCTGACGATGACAACTTAGTGAGCTAAGTTGTCATCGTCAGTCGTCAATGACCACTGACGATGACCACTTTTTGACAATGACACATGACCACTTTAGTTGAACCACGAAAAATTATTTACTTGTCGTAATATATGTCCATCAACATCCGGCCTGCGTGCGTGAGGCTATAAGTAAGAACGTACCTTGTGAACCTTGATAGAGGAAAATCAGCTAAATCCTTTCCTAAAGAATTATTTTTTGGCGGTATGCTTTAGTTGATCCCTTCCGTGCAGCACCATCATCCTAACTGTGAGATAACATGGAAAACTTAGGGATTTCCTCCGTTAGAGTCCTATATTACCTTTTTACCCGTTCCCCGGTGAAGTGTAAAAAGGCTTGTGGTCAGGAATGTTGCTCGCAGTATGTTGTTTACCGAGCCAGACTATTTGGGCAATATCAGACCATTGGATCACTCATAGCCCATTCAAACCTACTAGACGAGACGATCACGTTATTGTACCTCGCGTTTACACCCATATACAAGTTGTGATAGGCGCCTACATGTTTTTGACAAGTCTTATAAAAGGCCTGTCAAAAATATGTTGTGTAGAAACATTTCTGTATGTATCATACATATATTCTTAACTATGTTGTTCACCTTTTTGACAAGTATTCTACAAGTTTTGTATGTAACTGTTAGTGATAAACGAAAACGGTAGACACAGCCGGTTATTACTTGTAAACATTTTAGGAAAATCATCTACTTTTACTATATTTGTAAATATGTGAGCACCATGTATCTATCACATATTTAATTTACCTGTTATAGCTTTATTTTTAATTCTTTTTACCTATTGTGGTATAGTAATTCTATTCGGAATAGGTGCATCGTCTTCACATATAATGATATAATGAATGTATACAAAATATTGTATAATTCTTGCCCATTCTCTCCATACGAAACTAACTTTTGGAAGGGCGACTAGAATCAATTCTATTATTTTGATTTTTAAGCTTGTTTTTTTTTTAAACGTTGAAACACTAAGAATTTCTCCTGTATCGTGGGTGCGTTTACGCGTGGGTGCGTTTTTTGTTTTTTTACAAACATTTAAACTCGCATACACAAACAGCCAGACCCGGAACAACTACTTACAGGCCATACAAATATTTGTTCCGTTTGGTTGGAAGTAAATGATTTAACTTAGAGAGTAAAATTCATGTTTTATACCTTGGTGTAAACGCACGCGTGGTTACTAAGTATTCTTATTCTAATGTGCATGTCAAGGACAACGACTAAAGAAATTACCTTCATTCTAAAAATATTCTACAAGCTATTTATTTATATAAGTTATTCAAGAGTAGAGTGTGATTGAGTCGGTTCAGACGTCGCTGAAACTCTCTCTGCCGAATTCGGACTTAACGAATTTGCAAATGTAATCAATGCTTTGATTCAGCTTGTTATGAAACTAAGTTCGTCGCCAGTTCGCGTTATATATAGCAGTACATTCCTATCTATTGCTTACATTATCTTGGAGTTAAATTGATGCTGCTAAATTGCATCTGAAATCTGAATAAAGCAGTAGGTGCCTGTGTAACAGTTTGAGAACCCCTGGGCCCATGGGCTGCACTTGCCGAATATTTGTCTGGAAAAACATGTTTCAAATTCTTGTCGAATGAGTTTAATTATTATTGAGACCTATGTGTAAAACAACAAATACAAGGTGACACGGATATCGACGCACAACCTATTACAATGGATTCAGAACATACAATGGATTCTGGACCCCCCTGGGTTGAAACTTCATGTCCGTTATTTAAAAAAAAATCAGCTGTTCCATACATTTTAAAAGAGTAGATTTTGTACTTTTGTAGGAAACAGCTGTTTTTTTTATAACCGACGTAGGTTGTGCGTTGATGTCCCTGCCACCTTGGATACGAAGTTGCATGGTGTGTCCCAGAAGAAAGAATAGTGAGCGAAATAATGGCACGCACCATACATTATCTAATAATAGAGAGCAACGTTCAATTTTATTAGGTATATATCTATAGATATCCAGGTAAAACGGTATTTTTTTACCTATTTTCAGCCATTCTTCAATATGCAAAGACTATTTAAACAAAATTATACAACAACAACAACATAACAACAACAACAACTAATATTGGCATCGTAAAAGTTCATCTTCAAATTAATGCTGATTTTTCCACCGCTCGTTAAAAGAAGTACTTAAATTTTGAATAAATACATTCAAGAGACTCTCTATTAGAACTAGACCTAATGACTAGTATTTAATATCAATTGAACGCAGTTTCTTTGCACTTATATTCAAGTAAGTCTATCATTTCTCCGTCGCAATATTTTAATGTTTGTATTAAACTTTTCGATTGGCTTTAATATCTCGCGTAAAAAAAAACTTAAACAAAAAAATTAAACCGCCGAAAAAACTGAAAAGCAAAAAATAATAAACCTTTTTATTTAACCTTAATAACTAAGTTCTTAAACTAATGTAAGTATACCTAAGTAATTTTGAGTGCGGGTCCAGTGCGGGCTTGTACATGTCGCGGCCGTTAGCAGTGCCACCACTGTTGTATTAAACTTATTAGATTGACTAAGAGCTTTCATATTTCGTGTAAGATAACGGTCATTTGTAGGGTGAATTGTATTACATACAAAACTGAATATTTTAAGAGGATTAAATATGATAATCAAATAAAAGAATACGTTTTTTAAAAAAACTTTTAACTTGGGTTATGAAGGCAGGTTCATAACCCAAGAAAATTATAAAGTTTGTTACGAAAATTATAAAGTTTGTTATATGTAGACGAACCGATTTCAACATGATTATATACATCATGTTTAAATCGGTTCGTCTACATATTGATGTAGACGTACCTATTTGAACAAAAGGGTCAGTTACGTCTCTTTAGTTGGCTACATAATTTTGAGAAAAGAGAACAGAAAATGTAAAAGCAAAAGAATCCTTTCAGCTGTTAGGTACAACATTTGTCTCCACTGTAATAAATCTTAATTTATTAGCCAGACTTTTCTTGTCCCTTTTATTGAAAAGACTTAGCTAACTTTAGCATTTGAAAGGGCGCAGTAGAGCACTTATTTTAATTTCAGTAAGTTACGATATTTGAAATATGAAGGGGTCTGAACTACCATTGAACAATTTAAAATGACGGGATTACAAAGGCGAGATTTCGAACAATTTATTAATGGTGTTGGTCTGAATTTAAATGAAAAATAGTAATGTACCTACAGCCAGTAACAATTAACAATTAACTCTGTGTCTTTTTCATATCATCTAAATTGATACAAAATGATTCGATACATTGGTTGTCACTATTTCACGTAATAGCAAAGAGTTAGTTATTCTTACATATTCTATTACTTCATGTTTTTAAGCATATTTTGTTTATTAAATTAAGATATAAACAACTGAAGTGTTAACCGACTTTTGTTGTCAGCAACAGAAGTCGGTTAACGCTTCAGTTGTTTACGATATATTGAATCAAAGTCGAGCTGGTACGGTCAGCCCTGCTAGCTCGACTTTGATTCAATATAAAGTCTGGTTAAAACAAAGCGTTGATGGTTATTCATGTACCTACACGCACTAATTCCTCGGCGGCATGTACAGCGACGTATATTAAGTTAATCACGACATTCGCGACTCCGCTCCATTCACGCGCCTGACACGGAGTGGCAACGTTACCGGTTAAATTTAATCCTATCTTGTAACCTTAATGCGGACGTTAAAACAGCAGCCGGCTTACCGAAGGTTCAGCTCGCCTAGTTCATAAAGTCAGGTCTACTTTGTATCTAAACTCTGTGCCTAATGGAACGAGGGTCATAAAGTTGCAACCCTGGCTGCCAGGGTCTGGCAACAGGAACAATATCTAAGTGCTTTTAGGCATTGCCGTTGCTAGTTTACAAAGTTTGAATTGGCGCATATAGGTGAACTTAGAGTGGGATTTATAAAAGGGTGAGGACTGGTATCTATTTTTATACCCACGTATAAAGCGTTTTAACTTTAACTTTATAACCGGGTCGCCGACTGTTACAGTCCGGCCGTCGAGAGATGCGTTCCTGACACCTGTCAGTGCGATAATTCTAGTAGAAAATAAAGAACAAATTCGCAAAACACGTATTTGTTTGTATGAAACTGACAGGTGTCAGGAACGCAATCTCTCGACGGCCGGACTGTAAGTTTGAGTTGTTAAGTGAATGATTATTTCGAACTAACAATAGGTGTCATTTTTACAAGTGCGTGAGTAGAGACCAATGAACTTCGTACGTCTAGATTTATCACTTAGGACAGATGTAGGCGTGATAAAAATGATAACAGATAGGTTGTATTAGACACCGACATGTATTAGGAGAATGAGACTGACTGAGCGATTGCCCAATTTAGAGTCGTGACAGATCGTACGATGACGCACGAACTATACCGAACGTCATCCATCACCCGCCTAACGAATACTGGATATTTGAGACGCATTACTGAAGCCGCCATGTATCCGGCGTCGATTTCACTTGCCATTTTAATTTTGATATGGGGTGTTTGATCCGGCGGCGTTAGAGGGCGGTCCCTCGCGTTTGCTATTAGTTATGATTAACGTCTATGTTCATACAGATTTCCATGAACATTGGTTTTAACTGAACTAGTGTAATTTGTAGAGTGCCATCGTACAATATTCTATGAATTGTTAATTTGCGATAGAACAGCGTTTCAGCCGCTACCTTGTAATGCACAGTAAAGGAATGACAATGACACCTTCAGGTAAATGTTTATTTGCATTATGTAATTTTTCAGACTACGTATTGCTATCATTTTGTATGGTAGAGGCTTGTAGCTGGGTAATAACAGCCGCACGGGTCGATCGATCAGGTTAAGCTCCGCTTGCCGCAGCTAGTCCGTGGCTCGGATACCATGTTAAGCCGTTAGTCCCGGCTGTCATTCGTGGATCAGAAAGTCTGACAACCACTCTTACCAAGGGGCATCATGTTACCTATGTTCCTGTTACCGGGTTGTGGATGTCAGATAGGCAGTCGTTCCATGTAAATTATACTGGTATTCAGCTGCATTCGATTAGACTGGAAGCTGACGCCAAAAATTGATGTGAGAAGGCTAGCCAGATGACCTCAGTCCTTAAGCTTTTTATATCATAGACTCATCTTCATCTGAAACCCACCTGTACCTTCTCCATTACAAAGATAGTTACACTCCATATGTATATTGATTCGCAATACATTCCTCAGATATATTTACCAACTACGTATTGAATAGGTACGCCATTAAGATTCCGCCGCCGTGACTCCGCCTCGTAAAAGAGATTGCCAACGTGGATAGAATATCAGCCGCGGCGTACAATCACAAACCTACAGGCTACAGGCTTCAGCCGTCATACGTATGCACATCGTGCCACAGCGTTTTCCGATAAAGTGTTTAGACTTTTCAACATGCTGATTTTCTTGAATCGACGGCGGGGACATTTATTACGGAGCTTGCGGGAATTTATTCAGAAATTGATTTGCGATAAAGGGATAATTTTGATGGTAACGTATTTAGATGGATGGCGTATTGGATTATTCATATTCTTTTTCTTATGGTGTTGTCGCAGGGAGTGGTGTCGAGGTGAATTATTTTATTTTGTAACCGAAACAAACATTTTTTTAAAATTGGATTGTCACTTTATTTATTAACTAGCTGCGCCCCGCGGTTTCACCTGCGTAAGTTTCGATCCCGTGGGAATATCGGGATAAAAAGTCCTAATTCTATATGTTAGTCCTGGTTATAAGCCATCTGTGTGCCAAATTTCATCTAAATCGGTTCAGTTTTGCGTGAAAGAGTAACAAACAAACATCCATCCATCCATCCATACAAACTTTCGCATTTATAATATTATTAGTAGGAAGTAGGATGTGAGATTCAATTTCCTTTTATGACGATTCCCCCAGTATCAACTTTTATTATCATTGTTATTTTAAACTTTAAGTATGTTTTGACCAGAAGAATTGAAAAAAAAAGGTCGCAAAAATAACCTACAAATCAAGAGAGCAAAAGGTCTCGTCCATAATGCGCCCAAAGTACTCTTTCATTTCAGTGTTAACAGGAAAATATATAAATAATATATTTCTGTTGACTGCATAACAATACGGTTCCATTAGTACAGTACCTACTGGAATACATAACTGCCGAATTGAGAGCGCGGCGGCATATTGTCAGCTGCGGAACAATATTGTGCACCTTGCGGTAATAACGATCTGCCTTCAGATCACAGATTCACAGCCTCCATTGTGTATTGATTCTGTACCACTTGAAGCCGCTCGTTGACTGAGAATTTCATTCTAAATATCATGCAAAAAGTTGAAAGTTCCTGACTTTAGCCTCGGTCTGTAATTTAGTGAAACAGCGTTTCGTTGTTATTACTCAGCAAAGCACAATTTTGTTTCAATTAAAGTCAATTTTCCATTTAAGTGATCTACATACAAATTAGAATCAATTATGTTTGCTACGTTTACGAGTGTATCTACTACATATAATATGCATAGGTACTTACACATAAACACCATATCTACATAATACACAGTAATTGCGTTCGGGCCATGTACGCTAATGTTATAGCCTATAAAGGCGGCTAGGCTGCGCCGAATTGATGACTCCATGATTATTAATTACGCCTAACTAGACGTTAGTGCTTAGCAGACAAAATGCCAGTTTAGAAAGTTTAAATAGTTTCTGGCGCGTGTCAAATTGTCCTTTCTCTGTTACAATAACTTTGCAATGAGTGGCTTGACAAGCCGCGGCTTAATCAGGGATTTGTAATTCTAACTAGGGTTAGACGTCCTCGCCTCGCTCGCTTTAATTACTAGCAGAGACTAAGCTTTTTGGTTATTCACTTAGCCGCGTCTATGATTCGTGTCAGTTAATTTGTATTTATGAAGTTTAACGTTCAGTGCTGTGAACCATTTTCCCAGCGGTGACACCAAAAAACTAATATGAACACTCAAACTTCTTTCTCGTATACTTTATGAGCTGACTTAGCATTATAATCCCTGGCTGAAGGCATAATAAATTGCTAGATCAATGTGCCATAAATCAAGATTAGAGCAGTTATCTTACCGTATCAGCAATAAATTGATAAAAACATAGTGGTACCTGCAGTAGATAAATACATTGTTGTACAACTCAAATATCAAAGCTTTTATTTCTATTGAGCGTAGTTTAGTTGGTTGACAGCAGCAAACTTTAAGTCATACTCCAGCTGGTGGAGTTCCCTGAGATCTGATCTTGACTCAAAGGCTTCTAACATTTCTGAATGACTACTATTTCAAAGAAACGTTTGCTTTATTTTCGTCTTATTGACGTTCCGAGTCCATTGAATGGAATTTTCTGTAAAGTAAGAAGGTATGAATTTTATATTTTATTTTACGGCTCTTTTTATTTTTATCACCGATGTTTTTAGAAAGATATCGTATGCCAACAGTAATTTACATAAAATACATTTTATTTACTTTATGTTCTATTTTTAATAAAATGTTAAAAGTTTAGTTTAGTGAATAGGCATCCTTTCCTCAGACATCCCTTACTAGCAAGTACTCATCACCTAATACGTCACCTTTCTCTTTCTTTGTACATCCCACTGACGAAACAGAAATTATAAACTTCATTAAGTTCCCCAGGTCACGACAAAATCAGTGTACAACTCATAAAGAAAATACAAAACTTAATTATAACACTTCTAACCCACTTGATTAATCTAGCCTTAAATTAAGCCTGGAAACAAGAGTATTTCCCGAACAGTGGAAGGTTGCCGCAGTAACACCAATACATAAAAATGGCCCTAAGGACAAATCTGAAAATTATAAGCCAATTGTACTACTTAGCATATTTTCTATAATCCTGGAAAAGGTGGTTAACACCCGTCTAGTTAATTTTCTTGAAAAACATCATCTAATTTCAGAGCGACAATATGGTTTTAGAAAAGGGAAATCAACTGAAGACGCAGCTTCGCTGCTAACAAACTACATATCAACAACTATAGAAAAGGGTGAGCGCTGCATGGCGGTCTTCTTAGACCTAGCTAAAGCGTTCAACACAATTTCAACAGATCTACTCCTTAAAAAACTAGACACAGCAGGTATAAAGGGAATACCACTCGAATGGTTTTACAGTTACCTCAACAATTGACGACAATATGTGAAATCTGGTGAACACTCAAGTGGTTAACTCCGTATCAATTTTGGAGTTCCGCAGGGCAGCTTACTAGGTCCAAAACTCCTTATAATTGACATGAACGATATACTGAACCTCACTCTTCCAAACGCGGAACTAATATCTTACGCAGACGACACGGTTATCACATTCCACGCACCCACCTGGGAACAGGTCTACCGTCTTGCGGAAGAAGGATTAGCAACAGTAGCGCAAACACTGGTCCATAACTCACTTACAATCAATATAAAGAAAACCAAACTTATAACGTTTTCCAAAACACATTTATGTAGCCCTCCTCCCAACCTAATTTTGAAATTTCATACATGTCAGAACCATCTAAACACATCACGCGAAGACTGCTCATGCGATTTTACTAACCGGACACAATCTATTCGTTATTTAGGTCTACTCATTGACGAAAAACTATCATTTAAAGCCTACATTCAATTTATTTCTGGTCGAGTAAGGAAACTTATACATATAATAAAGAAACTAAGAGACCGTGCTCCAAAAGACATCCTGCGAATGGTTTATTTCGCCATAAGCCAGTCCATTATACAATATGACGTATCTATTTGGGTTGGAGCTGGAAAAACAATAATGATTGAGCTTGAAGAGCCCAGAGAGCTGTTATAAAAGTTCTCTTAAAAAAACCATTTACTACCCCATTGACTCTCTGTACAAAGAGTTTCAAGTTCTACGTGTCCGCCAACTATTTATTTTCAATGCTTACCTACGCATACACAAAACCCTAAAAATCCTACCTGACTACCACTCATTGACTTCCAAACGTGTCTTTCACATCCCGCTACAACGGACCACATCTCTCCTACTCGTAACAAGACGCTGCCCTGCCTATCTACACACTTTTGTGTATAACAAGGTCACAAGAAGTTTGCCTCACAAGGCAAAGTTCTTTATTCTCTACTAGGCCTATATATTCTATTAGGTCGTTCATACGATGAATCGGAAAACATTCTCACATCACTCAACTCACACTCGGAATCCTACTCCCACCACAGACACTGACACCTACACACCACATGCACACACACTAATACAACTACACACCACACGCGCACACACCAACACACCCACACCCTATTTTTGATTATCTAATATTTTATTTTTCACTGTTTAGCAGTTTATTTTTGATTGCTTATCATTTAATTTTAATTGTTTGATATTTTTAGTTTTAGGCTGTGTTCAGTGCAATTTAAGCTTTATTTCCGTTTTAAAAAAATTACGATTTAAGTTTTACTATCACTTTGATCTCAATATTTAATTTAGTTTTATATAATCAGTTGCAATTACTCACCTATTCTTATATAAACTCCAGTGCTAAATAGCATTATGTATCACAACTCTGGTCCCCAAGATACAGGCGCCGCCTAGTTTGGGGACCGCCGTAAAGATTCAAATGATGATCGCTAACGGTTACAGACCGATGTTAAGTTAAGTTCATTTTAAGGTAATAATTGTAACATTGGTTCAATAAATTATTATTTATTTATTTAAACTTTTCGCACAAAAGGTACAAAGGCGGACTTAATGCCTTAGGCGTTCTCTACCAGTCAACCAAGGGTGGTGAAGAGATTAGATGGCAGGTGCTTTAATTGAGAGGGACAATGATAAAAAAAAAACTCTTAAAACTAGGTACAGAAATACATAAATAGGTTAGGTTATTATCTCCTTTATTTCAATGTATAATAATGTGTTGTAATTATATTTTTAAGTATTAGAATATAAAAAGTATAAAAACGTTTAAAAATATAAAAAATTGTAACCCACCGGTATTGGGAACAGGGTCCAAGCTACCGGTGGTCAGGGCTCCAGAGAGAGGAACCTCCTGACAATGCGAGCCGTGTCCAGAAGTACCGCTTTCTGAACCAATTTCTTGTTCCAGCTGCCCAACGAGAGCCTCCTCAGGTGTTGGTCGAGGCTCTTGGCTATTAAGCCATGGGCTGTCACGACTATCGGCACAATGATCGCTGAGTCCACATCCCACATATTGACAACCTCGCGAGCCAAATCAAGATACTTGATTTGTTTATCTTTCTTGGCTTTCACGAGGTTCTCATCATGCGGGACGGTTATGTCAACAATCATTGCGTGCCGCTCTGATCGATCCACCACCACTATATCAGGCTTATTGGCAACAATAGTCCTGTCAGTGATGATGGATCGATCCCAGTACAATGTGATATTTCCATTTTCGAGAACTGGGTCGGGCACATACCTGTAGTACGGCATCTCCGATTCCACAAAGTTGTATTTCAGAGCAAGTTGCTGATGGATTATCCTAGCTACAAGGTTTTGACTATGCAAGTGCTCTCCGTTAGCTAGACGAGAACACCCGGAGATTATTATTATTATGGCACAGCGCACAGTTAGGGTAGACGTGTTAGTGTATATGTGTAGATATGTGCCCACAAAAAGAATATTCATTACATTAGATAACTCTCTGATAACTAAAATTAATATTTAATGAAAAAAAAATACAACAAGATTAGCCCTCGGCAACAGTTTTTATAATTAAGCTCGTAAGTATAGAAAAAAAAAAACGTAATTGATACTCAAAATAATTAAAGGTTCCGTATGCCGATGATAAATATGTACTGAAATATGAAGCGTTTTGTATGATCAATATAAATTTATTCACACTATAAATCTTCATGACGATTTCGGTTACAATTGTCTCTAAGTGCTGTACTGTAGTAACGCAAATGGGTACTTATATCGTCTAGAGTGTTGTTGGGGTCAGTCTTTAGATTACAGGCAGACACATTACATTAATATACACCGACCAAGTAAGTGGCTATAATGGCGAGTGTCTATAGGTATAGATAATGGCGAGTGTCTATAGGTATAGATAATGGCGAGTGTCTATAGGTATAGATAATGGCGAGTGTCTATAGGTATAGATAATGGCGAGTGTCTATAGGTATAGATAATGGCGAGTGTCTATAGGTATAGATAATGGTGAGTGTTTATAGGTATAGATAATAGCGAGTGTCTATAGGTATAGATAATACTAATCCATGCATAACAAGCATAATCAGCCTATAATGTTCCCACTGCTGGGACATAGCGCATGCTTAATGGAATACTGACTTAACTCAAAAAAAGACGATTTTTGGGAAAACGCAAAAGAAGATCTTGCTATGAGGACTTATCCTACTTGTTGATGGATAAAAATAAAACTGATTTATATTAATCATGAATGCTTGTAATTTAAACGTCTATGATTAACTATTGATGAGATCTGAGTAAAAATAAAACGGAAATCACATCTGACCTATCTACTAATGGGTCAGTGTTCCATTAAGCATGCGATAGGTCTCGTCTCTGTGAGAGGGAATGGGCCGTATTCCACCACGCGGGCCCACTGCGGATAGGTAGATGTCACATGTCTTCGATTTTTTGGTTCTAGTACTAGTCCTCACGAGGTTTTCCTTCACCGTTTTGAGAGCAGTACTAAGACTGATCCATATCATAGACATCTCCATACTAAGTTATAATGTTATAAATTCGAAAGGAACTCTGTCTGTTACGTTTTCACGCCTTAACCACCGAACCGATCGTTATGAAATTTGACACTACGGTTACTAGCCTCTAGTAATATTATAAATGCTGTACTATTATGCTATGCGTAACTGTGTCTATCTGTTACCTTTTCAAACTTTAACGGCTGAACGGATTTCGATGAAATTTGGCACATGGACTATGATCTGGGTTAGGGCATAGGATTTGTCTGAGGACTTTTTATCCCGGTAGTACGGTCCCGTGGTATAATTTCCGCCCTCCATGAGGGCGAAGCGCAGGCAAAAGTTTGTTTAACACATGTGTTATGCAATAAAGATTTGAATTGAATTGAGTTCATTATAGGTTGGACCTAATATAAGAAATCCATTTGATCATAATGCAGGATTCGCGTCGATCAATCAGATCGCCGCTCATGAAGAGCGATGTAAGGGCAAAGATTGTGGCTACAGACGAGGGTCACTAACTAAAAATAAATATTTAACCTCAAAGGAAGGTTAGTCTATTTACCCCGGACTCGTGTAATTCCTACTCTTTTACCTTATTATGTCGTCACCGTAAACGGGGATTGGTCTCTCTTTGTTGTACGTACATAGGAGCCGAACGTTTTGTGTTACATTTTGTCTATATTCTATATGAGCGTACGACAATTTATTTGATTCTCATTGTTGGATTTGTGGCATTAAGATAATATAAATAAACGCTTTGTTTGTATTTATTTTGGACGTGATATATAATAGTTATCTTCATTTTTCTTATGAGCTTACTAACGTGTTTACTTCACATAAGAATATTTCCTTTGATTCTTTATTTTCGGTGGGAAACTAGCATTATTTTTGTTCGCAACACAAAAATATTTTTCGTGGAAAACGCAGTCATTTGTGGTGGGCTCACCATAATCCTATAAAACCTTTGATAGATCCACATCAGCGCTGTATTATGAAAAGAGGGGAAGTCATACATCGTATCTAATTAAATTCTCATTTACTGTAAGCCGGCTATCAGCTACTTGACGTCGGTGACAAACAGATGGAGGGTACTTGTGTGTACTGAATCATGCTCATTGTTCTATGTGACACGAAAACTATCTTATACGGCATTACTGCCGTATTTAAGATCATTAGCTTAAAGAGGCATAATCAACGTTGAAGTATGAGTCAAGAGCTTTTCGTGAAAATGACTGTGCTTGTTTGAATATTTTAATGTCTATAAGGTGTATTGAGGAGATATCAATAAAACTAATACGCGTACGGGTGGTTATATTATGAATAGTGATGAAACTCAAAAAGATATATCATTTTAAATATGCTTTAGCAAAATTGTGTTTGTTGCAGCATCAACAAAAAGATCGCTACCAACAGCTGATAAAAAATACGAACTGTATTTACAGTATTCAAAATGGAATTTATATTATTTCGATACAATATAAATTCCAGTAACAGCTAGGTGGAACAATGTTACAATAACAGTAACGTTTGTGTTAACTACGTCAGTTCGACGTAAAGGTTCCGTATCTATCGGAATGCCCCAACAATAAACATCGTGATAATCTAATACTAATAGATACCGAGCCAATTCTGAGAGGATCCTGCCCTCCCGTTTCCAATCATCTTGTGGTTTGTTACAGTCATCAACGAAAGTAGGTTACACTCTCTGAAGTTTCAGAAACGATTTAGGAATGAAAACTTGCAAAATTTTACTTGTTTGTTTTCGCGCAATTTAATGAAAACTCGAGAATGGCTTGGCTGGTATAACTGTCATTTAGATTATATTAAAGACTAGTATTTTCATATCAATCAATCAAAAAACAACTCAGCCGCACTCAGCAGTCCACTGTTGGACATAGGCGTGACTCAAGCTGCGCCACAACACTCCGTCCTGCGCCTTCCGAATCTAATCTGTCCCAGCTATAGTATTTCATATATTTAAAAACAATAATTTTCTTTTGTTATATTGGGCAGAAAGCTCGTGGCTCTATCTAGATATATCTAGAGCTCCAGATACATGCTAGCCGCAGGAACCGTAAGGTTTTTAAGTTAAAGGGCATCCACGAGGATATTTCCACAACAAAAGCCCTGAGATATTATCAAACAGTCAAAAATACAAAATGATCCGACTGACTTTACCTGTACCACCGAACTCAACAACCTAATCTGATAAAGGAATGTTTACTTTATACCTAAGTAAACATGTAACTGAATTGCAGATGACGTGACGTCAATTTAAATAAAATGTTGGTACTGTTTATGGAACATATTTGTTATTTAATTACCTACGTCGGAACGATGCGGTATAAATCAGCGAGGGACGTAGGGTTGCTAACTCCGTTTAAAATTCAGTTTTCGCTGACGCATTTCCAGTTAAAAGCAAACTCATTGTCAAAAACATACGCGTATAATACTAGATTTACCACCGGCTCCGTTCGTGTAGCCTGTTAATTTATACTAAAACCTAGCCTGAGAACGATGATATGACTCATAAGCGCAAGAAATGACAATGAGATGTTGCGTTTATGTAGGGATATTTCGTGCTCTTATCCCGTGAGACAGAAGCTTTGGATCGCCACGTGCAACGATCCTAAAGCTTCGTTTTCATTATAAGAGAAGCCCTTTTCCGAGCAGCAAGGTAAACGTTAGTTTCTTTTTAGGTTGCAGTAAAGTAAGTTAAGAAAAGAATCGAATATATCCTTGGTACTTTTAAAGTCGCTAAGATACACGAAAAACTTAGTGAAAACCGCGATGTGATGAGGCGAGATGATGACCATATGACTAAAAGAGTCGTGATTATAGAAGATGGAAAAAGAGGCCGTGGATGACCACCAATAAAAATATATAATGTCATGATAGCGAGCAACACAGAAAAGAGATAACCCACAACCGTTCGGTGTGGCGCAGGAAGAAGTACTAGGACGGCTGACCCCGAATAAATTGGGATAATAGCTAGGAGAGAGAAAAAGAATGTACATTTTGATACTCGTAGCGTTGAATGAAGCTTTTAAATCATAAATACTTCTTGTTACTTCTGGTTGCATATGTGACATCATAAAAGCGTTCAGAATGCGGCTTTAGATACCTCGTGTCTCCTATTTTTCCACACATAGATAACTAGTTTAGCTGCTATGTTCTATGCAACGTCATGCAGATTCCAGTTCTTTTATTTATTGCATTAAATTATGTTGTGAAGTTTATTCTTAGAAAGTTAAACATAGATGCAGGATGTTATCATAGTTTGAGGAAATTTCTTAATATATTTTGGCCAATTTTGAAATGTTTCGATTTTAATGTTTGGCGATTGAAGCTCGATCTTATGGGCTGTATTTTTTATAAAATAGCTCTCAAAAAGTTTTTTATCACTTTATTATGTTCCACTTTCATTTACTTCTTGTGGATTATTGGATAGATGCTTGTTCCGAACGAAATCGAATTTCACCCCGTTTGTGTTTAACTTTCATTTTACTTTGAAATTCTATTAACGATTCGTTTATTCAACTAATCCGAGGGTTTAACCTGGTTTTTATGGAATCCTAGAATGGCAGACAGGCAGAAAACCGGGTTAAACCAGCTTGATTGTTAAAAAATGCATGAAAAAGTAATTCAACCTAGAAATTAATATTTTAGATTTGGAAATTAGTTTCATAGACTTAGGACAAAACTAAATTATACGAAAACTGTTATTGTTTTTGAAATAGGTAAAACATGTTATAAACAAACTTTTAAGTGCCCTACCTACCTTTTGTTACCCTTAGTAAAATATGCCATATTGTGTAGATTATGGACTGGAACTCGTATTTATGCTAATAAAAGGTACGCCGCGGTTACGAAACCCTTAGAGGGTGAGTCCAACTATCCTTTCATCGTTTTTGTTTGAATAAATATCAGAAAGGTTAGGTGCGTAGTACTCGCAACCGGCGTGCGTGTCTCACCAGCCGGTCTATTCTGTAAAAATATCACCGTGAAAACCTAGGTGAAGTGAGCTTGAAGTGAACTGTCATCTTAATACCTACCGGTAGGGAATCTAAGGATTGACAGCTCACTTCAAACTCACTTCACCTAAGTTTTAACGGTGAGATTTTTATAGAATTGCACTACAGATGTATGAACGTGAACGAGGCAAAAGGAGTACGAGTATGTAAGGATCGTAGCAGGTGGCGTTCTGTAGTTTCTGCTTACTCCGATGGGAAGAAGGCGTGATGTTATGTATGTATGTACCTTGTTACGTTGTTTTTTTGTACCTATCACGGGTTGGTATAACACAGCTGCGTCACTAATAAGTAAAGTAGCATTTACCTGAAAACATAAGTAACATTATGAGGTTTCCGAGTAATATAATTCATTTTAGTTTGTACAATTGACTTTGGCCTGCATTTGATTGAAGGACTCATTCCTTCAACTGTATTTCATCACTGGAATATTTAGTTAACGCTTTCTCACAATAAATCACTTTTCTAAACCTATTAAACAGGTTTGCACAATAAATTAGATCAACTATTGCAATCAATCAATGTAATTCAGTCGAACGTCAGTTTCTGACAGTTAAAGGCGACATCTGGTGGTCGCCAATTCGCAGTTGTAGTTTAATCGATATTTTAACATTTTGATTGCTAACCATCGAAATAATAATAATAAGCTGGCAACACCAACGTCAACAAGTCAACGTCCCGATATTTTTATATTTTTGTCAAATACATTTTTAGAAGCAGTTTTTATAATAGTTATTGTGAATTACCATCCATAAACCGAAACTCCAACCAATTTTCCTTCTAAAAAAATAGAATAAACATTATTACAATGAACTTTCACCAAAAACTGCCGAACCGGAGGTGACAACTGTCATGCTACCTCCGGTAAAACACAAGAACTAACAAAATATCGGAATGAAAAATGTTGACAAGATCAGCCGCAAGACGTGCACGCCCACCACCACCGGACTCTTCGCTCAGCTCCGCCTCGCCGCCGCCGGTACCCAGCCCCACTGTGAGAGCTGTGACGACACCGGCCGCGGTAGTTGCGTCGAGCTCGAGCGACGAGTATTTCTCTCCGCCCACGACGCCACCACCTGCTCGTCGACGGGGAGGACGCCGGCCGCCGGACGGCTTAGGACCTCGAGGCCCACTGGCCTCTGATAGGGTCCCAGCTCCCGGCGGAAGTGTGCAGCGCATGAGATGGACACGATCCATCAATGAAAATGTCATGCGCTCATACTATGGAGCTACAGAGGGAGGAAACAATCTGACCGCGTACCGTGTTCGGATGCTCTCTCTTTTTCAGGTGCTTGAGCCAGCTGTCAACGTTTCGGCACAACGACTATCGGATCAGGTGCGGGTTATTCAACGTAATCATATGTTAGATAACACTGTACTTGATCGCCTGCGAAGTGAAACGCAAAGTAGCCATGTCATCGCCCACCAGTCGCAGACTACTGCAGTACTTCCGCAGTGTAACACTAGCCATGCTGACGAGGGGAGTAATGACAGGGCTACAAATGTAAGTATCCAGTGCAATGAGGAATTGAGGAATGCTTTGGAGGGTGCGATTCGGGAATATCGGTTCATGTCGCCCGAACTTAGACCACGTTTACCTCGTTTGCCCATGCATAACAAAAATAGGGCGCTGGTGGCGGTTCTGGATACGCAGTTGTCAAGTCATTTTGATGACTGCGAAGACCTCACCGATGCTCATTCAATTCTGTACTGCGCGGCTGTAGCGGCATGTCGTGTAGCTCACGTCAAATTTTCCAGTGACTCTAGAGCTATACGACCGAAACCAGCCACACCAGCTTGGCAGTGCAGAATTGAACGCCGCATTGGTGGGGCCAGAGCGCTCATCGGCAAACTAATCTGCTTCAGGGAGGGCAATACTCGCCCTAGAGTGATGCGCTTTGTGAAGCGGGCGTTCTCGGGGACTGATATCAGTTTTCGAGATTATTTGTCCCGTGTCACAGAGCGTATCGACTTCCTGAAGCAGAAGATCTGTGCATGGGCAAACCGTATTCGTCGGTACAGGCGGAGAGTGGACCGGTACACTCAGAATCGCACATTCCAGAGCGATGAAAGGTGGGTTTATAGGGCTTGGGAGCGACCGGACCAATGTGCGACTGACACGCATATACCGGATGATGACGCCATGTGTTCGTTCTGGCGAAACATCTGGTCGGTGCCTGTCAGTCACACCGAAGGTGATTGGACTGGGAAGATCGAGCGAGCGTGTGAGCTAATATCGGAAACGGGGGCACTTATCATCAGTCCCCAAGATGTTGCTCGTGCAGTCCGTCCGTTGCCTAACTGGAAATCTCCAGGGCCGGACGGGCTACACAACTTTTGGATAAAGTGGTTCCAAAGGTCGCACGCTCCCTTGGCATCCCTGTTCCAGTCAGCCTTAGAGTCAGGGTTGCTGCCCCAGTTTCTAACGACAGGAATAACCCACCTGCTCCATAAATCAGGTAGTACCGCGGACCCCAAAAATTATAGACCGATCACTTGTCTTCCAACGGTCTATAAAGTTCTTACATCCATTTTGAGAGCTAAAATTAATAAACACATAGACAGCAACTCCATCATGTCTGTCTCTCAAAATGGATGTAAGAACGGGTCCCGCGGTACTAAAGAGCTACTTCTCATTGATATGGCCATAAGCCAACAGGTTCGTCGTTCTCGAAAGGATCTGTCGACATGTTGGATAGATTATAAGAAGGCCTATGACTTGGTGCCACATACATGGCTCATGAGGGTGCTGGAGTTGTATAAAGTAGATAAAACTCTGCGCACCTTCCTGATGACATGTATGGGGCAATGGAGGACGGTCCTTCGCTATGCAGGATGTCGAAATATCCAGAGGATTAGCGAGCCGATAAGGATCGAGCGAGGTATATTCCAGGGCGACAGTTTGAGTCCGCTTTGGTTCTGTTTAGCTTTGTATCCTCTAAGCACGCTGCTAGAAGATTCAGGTCAAGGCTATCAGCTGCGGAGAGGTGGTCAGGTTATATCTCACCTCCTCTACATGGATGACCTAAAACTCTTTGCCCCCAACAATTTGCAACTGATGAAGCTACTGAAAATTACTAAATCTTTCAGTAGCGCCATCAGGATGGAATTTGGCGTGGACAAATGTGCGGTTATGCATGTAAAGCGAGGGGAGATTGTGGAATCCGTGGGAACCCAACTCTCGGATTCCACAAACCTTAGAACCCTCTCCGCAGAAGAAACCTATAAATATTTGGGTATGTCGGAAGCGTTGGGCATCAATGTTACTGACATGAAGCAATCGTTGAAGGAGCGCTTCTTTGGCTGCCTAAAAAAAGAATTTAATAGTCTTTTATCAGGCGGAAACAAAGTGCGCGCCTTCAACGGTTGGGTCATGACGGTTTTGATGTACTCTTTTGGCATACTCAAATGGACTCAAACCGAACTCGACGCCCTGGATAGGAGGGTCCGTACGCTGCGAACTGCAAATCGAATGCATCACCCACGGTCATCGGTAATGAGGCTGTATATCCCGCGAAAATGTGGAGGTCGAGGCTTTTTAAACGCTAAGGCCCTCCACAATCGCGAGATATGCAGTCTCAGGGAATATTTCCTAGAAACCGACGTGGGGATGCATCGAGATGTGGTCGCGGTGGACAAGGGCCTCACCCCGCTCTCTTTGGCTAAAGAGAACTGGCGCAAGCCAGTAGTGCTTGATACTAATGATCGCATGGAAGTATGGCAGAGTAAGGAGCTTCACGGACGCTTTTACCGGGCCCTACATGGACCCGATGTAGATCTACTAGCGTCCGTAGCCTGGCTGCATTTCGGTGACCTCTTTGGAGAAACCGAAGGTTTTGTCTGTGCAATTATGGACGAAGTTATGATGACGAACAATTACCGGAGATTTATTGTGAAAGACGGCACGGTTGACATCTGTCGGGCATGCCACCGGCCGGGAGAATCAATCAGGCATATTATCTCCGGGTGTTCTCGTCTAGCTAACGGAGAGTACTTGCATAGACACAACCTGGTAGCCAGGATAATCCATCAGCAACTTGCTCTGAAATACAGCCTTGTGGAATCTGAGGTCCCGTACTATAGGTATGAGCCCGACCCAGTTCTCGAAAATGGAAATATCACATTGTACTGGGATCGATCCATCATCACTGACAGGACTATTGTTGCCAATAAGCCTGATATAGTGGTGGTGGATCGATCAGAGCGACGCGCAATGATTGTTGACATAACCGTCCCGCATGATGAGAACCTCGTGAAAGCCGAGAAAGATAAACAAATCAAGTATTTTGATTTGGCTCGCGAGGTTGTCGACATGTGGGATGTGGACTCAGCGATCATTGTGCCGATAGTCGTGACAGCCAGTGGCTTAATAGCCAAGAGCCTCGACCAACACCTGAGGAGGCTCTCGTTGGGCAGCTGGATCAAGGGCTTGATTCAGAAAGCGGTACTTCTGGACACGGCTCGCATTGTCAGGAGGTTCCTCTCTCTGGAGCCCTGACCACCGGTAGCTTGGACCCTGTTCCCGATACCGGTGGGCTACTATTTTTTATATTTTTAAATGTTTTTTAAATCTTTTTGTAAAAATATTTAAAAATGTAATTTGTAAGTTTTAAAATGAAATAAAGGAGATAATAATAATAAAAAAAAAGATAATAATGATAATATCGTATGGAGCAATCCCTAATAATTTTCAGCTTTCAGTAAAAATTCATAATAAACTGAATAACCGAATACTAATAAAAGTGTAATTACTTTTTCTATATAGACTTCTTTCTAGAAACTTCGTTGTCAAATAAATCCAATTTCAATCTGTGCATTGTCTTTGACATAGTGTGGCAAGGTTGTACATTCTAAATTTGCCGAATGAATATTCTGGGATAATTACCCCAATCAGGACAGATTTTGATGTTGGAAATCACAAATAATTTATTTGTTGGTCTGGATCATGAAGAGTCTTATTGTTTCAGCATTTAAACGTCACGTTGGACAGCTGTTGTTAGTGATTTTCAAGAATTAATTGGTGTAGTGTTTGATCTTATAATCATTTTACCTGAAATAGGGGAGATTTTCGGGATGCTCCGTCAAGTTCCGGTTTGTGATCCGTGACAGGGTTACTGAACCGTGGTGGCGTCTATTTGCCCTTAAACACGGTTGAGTGATAGTACAAACATTATTCCATGTTTTAAAAGGTAAGGATTTTGTTGTAATGGGGTTAGGAAGTGGTCTGTGAGCCCTTCCCTGGTTGATAAAAGGATATTGTCGTGATCCATGGATATTTATTACAGGATTTCAAATTGCGCATACGCAGACAACTTTCCAGCCATTCGAGGATCTTGCAGTCAAGTGCTTTCTCCCTAAATCAACCGTGAGTGTTTCGCCCGCTGACTATTTACCATAGATTCCTCAGTGTTAACCTTGGTATTTATTGTTCAAGGCAATGAGCCCTTGTTGTGGAGTTGATGAACGCCACGTGGGTAATCCTTTTCGTATTTGAAGGTCATGTTAACCGGCTAATGTTTTAGCCTTCTAGATTTGAAAGCTTGGTCACCTCAAGCAAAGTAAATTAGTTTCCCCTTATATTATTAGGTCTCCGTATTGTCAATTCCAGGAGAGGCACCTGAAGAGATTCGTCTCGACGCCAGGATCTAGAGGAGCGTCCGGGGCCTGGACGCGAGACCCGTTCCTCGAGTCCGCTCGAAGCCTCTTGCGGAGACGATTGTGCAGCTGTCGGAGTCCGTCTAGCGATAGCGCAGGCAGGACGGTTTTTTTATCCCTTATAATATTTTTTTTTAATTTTAATACGGTTTCTGTAAGAACTCGTTGGTTACCTTAGTCCGGTTTTCAACATTGGAAACCGGTCTTCAACATAATTTGAATTGAGGATCTTGGGTTCGGTACTTCTGGATGAACGTAGAAGTTCATCCAGAAGTATATTTGACACCTACGTCGGCTCCGGGATCCGGGATTGTCAAAGTCCCTGGCGCCCATTTACTAATTAATAACATTCAAATAACTGGAAGGTTACACCTTAAATTTGAAATTAATATTATTTAATTTAAACGTTTAAAACGGAACAGTACTGGGTTTATCTCCAATTTCCCACGACCCTAGCTCTTTCTGCTGAAATTTTAACTGGCTGGCAATATTAAGATATATCTGTAGTCACCTACTTAATTTGCTAATGATAAGGTACGAGTAAATTAGTTTTTTTTCAGGTTCCCTTTTTTTGCTTTAGATTTATTTTTATAAATATACGGTGTTTGAGATAGTTTGTTGTTTCCTTATATATCGATACCAAACTACCTGTCCTTTGGGCTTATGTAGCTTGCCGTAAGAGGCCACAAATTTTAATTTGTAACAACCTATATAAATATTAAATATCAATTCTAAAATAATCATAATATACATACATACCTAGGATCGTTCTGGTAATGAGACCACTGGTACTTACTGACTACCCAGTATCTACATATTAAATAATCTGTAGGTCAACTTCATCATCTGCCTAACCTTTTCCCAACTATGTTGGGGTCGGCTTCCAGTCTAACCGGATGCAGCTGAGTACGAGTATTTTACATGGAGCGACTGCCTATCTGACCTCCACAACCCAGTTATTGGGTAATACGAAAGCCCTTGGTAAGGCTGGTTGTCAGACTTTCGGGTTTCTGACGACCCGTAACGACTGTCAAAGATCCACGAATGACAGCCGGGACAAACGGCTTAACGTGCTTTCCGAGGCACGGAGGGATCTTGGTATATAAAGATGGTCCCATTCACGGACCAACCTTGGCAAGCGTAGCTTAACCTGATCAATCGACCTGTGCGGTAAATAATCTGTAGGTAATCAATCAATGTTCCTAATTGTCATTAACTACGTACAAATGTTGACAGATCTGCAATTTGCACTGCAATTAATTATACCTAATTAGTGTCATACCGAAGATTACATATGTATAACATATAGAATGTACAGGTAAGACTGGCAGTCAGACTTTCGGGCTACTGACGACTGTCAAAGTCCGTAACGAGTGTCAAAGATCCACGAATGACAGCCGGGACCAACGGCTTAAAGTGCTTTCCGAGGCACGAAGTGGTCTTGGTATGTGAAGATGGTCCTCTTAAAAAACAAATGCATTAGCTAATGAAGTTGATAAAATACTAGATTGGAATGTTATTGAACAATGTTAAAGCCTTTTTTTTTTTTTTTTTTTTTTTTTTTTTCTGGGTGGGAAATCATCAAATGACTCCTCCCGCTCTGGGCGGAGCAGAAGGGAGTGTCAGACTTTTACTGACTAAAACCCACCCGTGTTCCTTCAGTTGCCTGTGCCAGGGGCCACGGTATCTCTTTCGAACAACCCGCAGCCCCGGCGGCATCGGCCCTAGCGGACCCCGTCAGTTCGTGCTGACAGCTCTTTGAGGCGCGCGTGGAACACAACGCGCCGTCGACCCGGGCCTGGTCCTTACCGGGCGGCGAGCTGCCCATAGCTCGCCGCCCGCAAGCCCGCGCCTACGGTGGCCGGGAGTCGGCTGTTGACTCCCGTCCAGGGCGTCTCCTGCGGCGGCTAGGAGCGCGAGGGTGCAGCGATTGCCTCTCCCTCGCGCGCTCCGCCTCCTCCTTCGCGAGCATTACTGCTTCGCAGAAGGAGGTGACGGCCTCCCATTCACTCTCGCTCCGGACCATGGCCTGTATGAGGGCCGGACGCGAGAGGTCGCCGCCGCCGATCGCCGCCAAGAGGACACGGCGGGGTCCCGCCCAAGCCGGGCAGACCTCCACCGTATGCTCCACCGTGTCCTCCGGGCGATCCCCACAGTGGTGACACCCTGGCGTTTCCTCCCGCTTTATCCTGAACAGGAACCTCCCGAAACAACCGTGTCCGGTGAGGACCTGCGTCAGGCGGAAGGTGAGGGCGCCGTGGCGCCTCTCTAGCCACTCCTCAAAGAGGGGACTTATCGCCGCAATTGTGGCGTGCCCAGCGCTGGGTTGCGACAATCGCACTCTCCATGCTGCTATGAGATCCCGCCGGAGCTCTGTCCGCTGTGCCGTGATTTCTCGCGGCAGCGGAGCAACGCCCCGGCGTTTTGCCTCCTCTCGCCACTCCCATATGTGGGCGAGGACTTTGGCCTCCAGATCCCATGGCGGCAATCCGGCAAGGAGGCTCGCCACCTCAGCGGAGACCGTGCGGTATCCTCGAATGAGCCGGACAGCCATGACCCTTTGGGACGCGATCAACCAGCGGGCTGGTCGCCGCCTCAAAGATCGCGCCCATACCGGTGCCCCGTAAAGGGCCATGGCCCGCACGACCCCCGCATAGAGCCTCCGGCAGGAGGCGTTTGGTCCCCCTAGATTGGGAAGGAGCCGCCTCAAGGCAGCCCCGGCCCGCTCCAGTCTGGGAGCCAAACGTCGGAAGTGCTCCACGAAATTCCACCGGCTGTCGAGGACGAGTCCCAGGTACTTCATCGTCAGCTCGACGCCGATGTGAACCCCTCCCGCCGTTATTTGTGAACCCGACGGTGGCGCGTCCCGAGGACCATGAAAACACATGGCCTCAGATTTGTGCAATGCCACCTCGAGTCCCAATTGCCGGATCCTCTCGACAATTGTCGCAACCCCGCGTGTCGCTGCTTCGGCCGCCGCCTGGTGCGACCTCCCATGCGCCAGGACCAGCGTGTCGTCAGCGTAGCAAACTACGCTGACGCCATCAGGGAGGTCGGCGCGCAGCACCCAGTCGTACCCGATATCCCACAGATGCGGCCCTAGGACTGATCCCTGTGGGACACCGCACGACATCTCTCGCCGGTTCCACTCTCCCCGGTGACCGGGGTAGATGACGGCCCTGTCCGTCAAATTGGCCTCGACAATACGACGGAGGTAGGTCGGCATCCGGTGATACCCGAGTGCCTCCCTGATGCAACTCCAGGGCAGGGTATTGAAGGCATTGGCGATGTCTAGAGACACCGCCAAGACAACCCCACCCCGGGCCACAGCATCCCCCGTCGTGAGGGCTCGTACGCGCATGATGGCATCCACCGTAGAGCGCCCCCTGCGGAAACCAAACTGGCTGTCCGCCAAATCCGGCCCCACCCGCACCAGCTGCCCGGCAAGGCGGTCTGCAATTACTCTTTCAAAGAGCTTGCCCACCTCGTCGAGCAGCACGATGGGCCGGTAAGCGGACGGAGAGTCCGCAGGGCACAATGTTAAAGCCTTTGGTTATCTTGGTTAATGGTGAATGGCGTTTTTGCGTAGATAGCAGAAAGCTTAACGCAGTTACGAAACGTGGTGCATCTAACTACGGACCAACCGCGGCAAGCGTAACTTAACCTGATCGATCGACCCATGCGGCTGTTATTACTTAGCCACAAGACCAAATACGACAGGTAAAGTACATAATTGACACAAAGTTACATTATTCAAAGAAAACAGTATTTTAGTAAGTTATTATATCTGTTTTCGATGTGGAACCGATTATTTATTTAAGACACAAAACAGCTTAACAATGACAGTCATATTCATGAAGATTGACAAACGATTGATCTGAAAATCTTGGTAGGAAATTAAACTGAAATAATTTTCTCCCCCTTTTGTCTTGTATTCAATGTTCTAAGTTTTGTTGAATAAATGTACGTAGTATGTATGTATAGTCGTTTCTCGAATACAGTTGGCGACCGTTTCTCGTAGAAGTAAAGGTGCTATCTTGAAATTTATTGGTGCAAGCGTCCCATTTTATAGCTGATCTAAACGGGTCCGGAGTTTTTAGCACGTCGTCTGTAGCACCCGAGATCTGGTCGTTTTTAACTAAAAAACTACGTGCAGACGTGTTACTAACTGGAACAATGGCCTGGCGTACTTTATGTACGGTCGCGGTCATTAATGTAGTATCACCTTAAGGACTGTATTGCTGTGAACGCGCGGTAAAGGCCGAACCTACGTCTGTGTGGATAAAGTGATGTATCAACACAGAACGCTCACCTCATAATTCGCACACTGGCTGGCGTCGAACAAAACAAAACACATACTGTCGCTTTTGCACACAGGCTACGTAATTACGTATGATCTTAGTTGGTTCGTACCATTGCTAAAATTGAACTCATTACATCAAGTACCGATAGCTGGTAGTCTTACGTATTGGATTATTAAACGCCTATGGGTTCCAATCTCGAGTTGGGACTTTTATTTTTCTTTACCAACAATAATCTTTATCGGTTATTTTGTTATTCGTTTTTTAATAGATTAATAAACAAGAACCATAATGTAATAATTATTTTATTTTCATTATTATATTGCTATTGTAATACGGGGTTAAAATAAAAATGTTTTAAAAGTGATTTCAAAATGTGTATTCGTTATAATTTTATAAACTAAAAAAAAATAAATAAATAAACTTCTAGTCAAAACAGTTTATTTTCTCTTATAAAACAATTTATTGAAGTAAAGCAGGTAATCAGTGAACTACGACCCTTACACTTAAATTATTGTATCTTAGTAATATATTTACTAATATTGTGCTTTAACTACTAATATGTATGGGTACTCTAAGAAACCACAACTAGCAAATCTACCCACCCACGTAAATAAAAAAAGTGTGAACTCCTTGTCACAATACAATTAAATTACTCAGTAGTACTACTTTTTGTTTACTGCCCGTGCGTTCGTTATAACTTTAGTTGCCTATCTCAAACGTCAAAGTTAACAAATCGAATTTATTAGGACTTATTGCGGTTATAGCTTAAGTATTCATTTTCATTATGAAAACTAGATTGAACCTAAAACTCAAAAGCATCCTTATTACGGATATGACACAATATTATTTTAATATTACTAAAATCAATTTGTAATTTATAACTTAATACTTTGTTTGTATAACCCCCATTATTATCAATGCTATCAAGTAAACGCTGGCGCATGAATCCAACAATATTGAAACATATATCTGTTCCTCTTAAATGTTCCCATATTTCCATGCAATGCAACTTCAACTGCTAATCAGATCTCTCATTCCGTGCTTCCCGTCGCTGTATCGCAAAATGTAAACGTTCTTGTTTATGTTTTTCAATCAAACATGGGCGAAACGAAAACCAGCTTAAAAAGCTGGTTTTCGTTTGTTTTCGTTTGCACGGCGAACGGTTCGTAAAGATGTGTCGAATAATTCGGTAAAATATCTCGTTGGTATGAAACCACTTGTTTCATTATTCACTGACTAGCTGGGGCCATCTTTTGACCCTCCGACTCACAGTAGGTATTTGTCTAAAAAAAAAAAAGAGTACTGTTAGGTTACTAGCAAAATACGAATATTACCAATTTGAAACAAAATTATTTTGAAAATAGAAATGTTACATATTATAATATTATTATACTTATTGTTATATTTTATATTCATCAATAATTACCTAATAATTTATTTATTTAGATTTCTGTGGGGATAATCATAAAGTTTATCGAATTATGTGAACAAGGCGAACATAATACGGAACTATATTCAATAGCGTGATTATTCGAATAGGTAATTATAAAAACATTTAAAAAAATTATCACCGCGCGTGAGATTCGAACCCTCGGTTCGCTACACATGAACGTGCTTACCGACGTATGATAACCGCTAGGCTATCATGCCATTTAACCTAATGGTTGAATTTATGAACTACAATCAGTTGCAAACGAATGTGAGAGTGTGTGGCTATAGTATAGAAATTACTCATTAGAAGAAGGTCGTAAGTTAAACAGAAGTGTCAATCTATTGCTTCGTGACACTGTCACTCCACTTTTGACCCTTACTGTACCTATAACCATGTTCTGTGACGATCCAGGACATAAATAGGACATTCTGGTTCTGTAGATATCGTAAATCGGCTTAGTTGTCTTAACTGGATGCCTAATTATTTGACTGCTGATTTGACAGTTAAGACTTTCTTTGTTTAACAAATTCGTTGCTTAAAATAATCCCGCCTTAAAAAGCTCTATGGTCGCGTCCTAACCAAAAATGACTGTGTCAGTCTGTTGTTGAATGGTTGTGTTGTGTGGCGTGACTACACGATCGTCGTGCTCGTTTAGCAGGTATCACACTGCCACCGCAAAACCATAGCAGCGGATCCGCAGTAGTTCCACCATGACTTGTCCGTTGCATGACAACTGAAACAGAAGCGAACTGCCTATTCTAACGTACAGATTTGATTATGATCCTATCTCTTAACAGCCCATTGTGTCACTTTATGTAAAATTTTTACATTTATATCTGCCATTTCATGGTGTACAATTGTACATAATAAAAAGTATTCTATCGATTTATCTATCTTTTTCCCGCGTGATTTTGTTCATCGGCTCCGAAACCGGTAATACATCCGCGTTCAGCCCGCCATTTTATTGCGATGCGGTGTTTGTTTCGCACGTATCTTTGGCAGTCGACAAGTTTATAAAGCGAAACTTCCATCTTCTTGTAAAATGTATGGCTTCGCATAATTATTTTCGCATTGGAGATGTGTTAAAGCCCTTATATGTTTATTTTTTGTTCGGTAAACCGGAACGCGTGATCACGCCGACAGAGGGCGCCTTCCGGTTTTCCGAACAAAAATTTACATATGGACGCGACGATTGCTTTTGGTTAAGACGCGAGGGTAAGGTAAACGATCGCGTAATCGCGTATTCGCACGCCTATCGCTTTCGATGGACGCAGGGTATGGTATCGGTTCTTGCTTTTAAAAAGCAGAGGTATTTTTTTTTCATAGATTTTAAAGAGCATCTTATCATACTCATGTTCACAAGTGACGTTGACAGTGTATCGAGATACCTCGTGTCTGGCACGGCACGGCAGGTATCGTGATAAATTGTTTATCGCGATTGATAGCTTAATTGCTCCATTTGTAATGTGATCTCGATGGCTTTGTATCGGTCACGGTTAATGTCACCGTCGATGGGCGTGAATAGTTTCAGCTTTCAGATTGTCATACCGGACTGCCAGATTCATTCTTTCTGTTTTGTTTAGCTGTAAGTCTTCCAAAGAAGATAGATAAATAATAAATAAAATAAACATAAAAAAAATATATGTTTTGGGACAGTTGTCGCAATTCAAATATTCTCCGATGAAATTTTTATAAGTCAAAATTCTTTGTCCACTCCAAATATTCGTCTAATGTATATCACTATTTCATTATCTATACTACAGTTATTATACACACGTAATAAATCAAAAAGTAAAAGAACCAATTTTAGGAAAGAAGTTTTCAGAACAATGCTGTACCCGCAGCCTGCGGTTTAATAAGAATATTGTTTGAATACAAATCATGATGCTGATAAAAAAAGGTTAAAAGACTCGCCCTCTGGTATCGAAAGTACATTGAAACTTAATATGTCATTGAACTACTAAAAGGTACTCAATAAGTAAAACAATTTTCCTTTGGGGTTTTCAGGCGTAGCATTATGTTAAACTCACTTAAAATATTCTAACACCTCATCCCTTGTGGGTGACAGGACGGATCGGATGACATCATGGCGAGTGTTTGGTATATCGCCACCGTGGCGGAAACGTGGCCCGACCGCTAAATGGTGAGCATTTTTCTCAATACATGATCAGAATTTATTAACAGGCTTTTGCAGGAAATCGCTATGAATCCATCCCGGGTCGTCGAACCAGGAAACGAACAGCAAAATAGAAAGTTTTGCAAAATAAGGGAATGCCGCTAAAACCGTTGTTATATTCACTTGATCAAACTCAAACTCAAGCTCAAAGTATTTATTTCAATTAAACCAATTACAGGCACTTTTGAATTGTCAAAGGGTCCGTCAGTCAGAAAAATTAAGCTAGTTGATGTTGATGTTGATGATGGTTGAACTAACCCCCCCAGTGGGTTCCAGCATTGTCGAGGCGGGGGGGCTCAGTAGCTGTGGCTTTGTCACCCACGGTGAAGCCAAGAGGATCCCGGGGAGGGGCCGCTCGTCAGGGCCTTGCCAGTAAGCCGACGACGTAGCGGCCAACAAGTAGGTTGCGGTGACGCTTGGGCGACATCGCAACTGAAGCGGGCCGCGATGTCGTATGGGAGGCATCACGGTTGAGGGTTGGAGGCCGTGGCGGGAGAGGAGTGCCGGCATTGCGGTGCGCGCCGCTCTCCCTACCTTCCGCGGCCTTGACGGGGTCGCCACCATTTGATGGCGGACGCGGTGGGGCCGCAGGGGAGGAGGAGTATTGGTATGGCGTTGGCCGCTCTCCCTATCCTCTGCGGCCGAAAATTGGGAGGCGGCGGGGCCATTCTGACTCGTCGCAGGGGGATCAAGGGTGCCCCGACACGGGGTCGTCTGGTGCCCATGTGCTGGTTTGGTCCCTGGGGTGGTCACGCCGTGCTATGTGTTCTGGTGCGCCGGTGATGGGGAGTACTCCCCAGAGGAGGGTCCGGTGACGGACAGCCGCGCCAGGTTCACGGAGGAGTGCTAACGCGTGCCCGTGTTCCCGCCGTAAGCGGCAGAGGAGGACACCGTGGAGTTTTAGTGGGTTATAGTCCCACATAACTGCACTATTTCCCCGTGGTAGTGCAGAATGCATTAGCATTTCTCCATGAAAAAAAAAAAAAAACAAAAATGGTTGAACTAACAAACTGATTGAACCCCGAAATTGTGTGTTACATTCGTAGAAGCGAACAATTTATCTTCAGAATTATTTCGGGAACCTGAAATATTTAAAATATGTTATAATAAATAGGCACACGTGTGAGTATGGAACTAAACTATAAAGCTACCATTTACTGGGTACATCTTTCATTGACTTGAATGTCCCTTGGCGGCTGACGGTATGTCATGCTCACTCAAATGTCTAGCCGGTGGTGGCGTGTGTTGGATCATTAAGTTCGAAAGTGTTGAGCTGAATGGTGCTGATCCAATCCATGTTCGTGAACGGGTGCCGTCAGTCAGGACTGGTTATCTCTTAGCTGCCACGGCTTATTTCAATTTCTGTTTTCTGTTTATTTGAAATAAATGCTTCGAGTTTGAGAGCCTGGTTTCTAAAAACCCCTTTAATTTGTATTCAAATACCCTGTATTTGAATACAAATTAAAGGGGTTTGGCAGGGATGATTCACAATCTGTTACCATGAATTCAGTACATGATACTGATCCCTTGCGTAGAAATTTTTCGTTGGTTATTTAAAAAAAATATTGCTCTGCCACACATTTTGACCGCGAAGGTATGTACTTTTCTATGTATGGTAGACACTTTTCTATGAAACTGCAGATTTTTTTAACCGTTTTGATAACCGACGAAATAATTCTAAGTTTCTCTAGAATCATGTGCTGAATTCATAGTTTCAGTGCGTCGATGTGATACCTGCCGCCCTGTCTTATTGTTTGTGATTTTCATCATAGCAGCTTATATGTGAAGGATTTTATTGCTGATGATTTAATCAGGAATATAAAAACTGGATGTACAGCTTGCTACATTTTTGTTCCGGTCGACATTAAAAGGCACAGCCGGGAAGCAAAATCAAATATAATGTAGTAATTGCTTCGAGTCCGTATATAATAATAATACTGCCGAATAGAATGTGCCCACCCGAAAAAGTGTGAACACATCTCAGAGGCATTTAGGGGTTCTCCAACCAAGATAGACTGCTGCCCGAAGCTGTATTAACCCTAGTTTATAAATCATGTGTAACCTGTCGTATACTTCCTGTGTAGTATCGATTCACAACATGTCCAGTGTCCAGATTAATGTTATTTCTCTACAAGGTTACAACGACATTACTCACAGTCTCGGCTGTAAGCTGAACGACTGCGATCGGAGTAAGATGAACGCTACACTTCAGATAAGCGCAGTTTTCATTCATTATTATCGATTCTCGATACGGTAGCATAAAGCTGCTGGGTGATTGATCATACAATGAGGTTTTCATGAAGTGAGGTAGTTAGAATTTCCATCCATAGCTCTCTAGCATCCGGTTAGACTGGAAGCCGACCCCAACATGGTTGGGAAAAGGCTAGGCAGATGATGAGCTTGTGTAGTAAAATGGCTCACGT
Organism: Apamea epomidion; assembly: GCA_947507525.1. NCBI lineage: Eukaryota > Metazoa > Arthropoda > Insecta > Lepidoptera > Noctuidae > Apamea > Apamea epomidion. The sequence continues at coordinate 8,983,058 of OX382234.1, forward strand.
ATTTGATTGTAACCTCTATGAACCGGTACATAGGTTGCACCATAGGGAATTGATCGAATATTGTTTCGATTACCAATAAATGCAAAGAAAAGGCTCATGAAATTAGGAACCAGGAGGAAGAAACAGCAAATAAAAAGCCTTAGTACCTATAAAAGTGTCCCATGTGTGGAAAAATAGTATAAGGGACTCGGGCTTCTAAACCCTACTTGTATATTTTGTAAATCTACTAACATACGTCTGCTAAATTTACATTTGTTGGCATTTTGCATCGCACCGAGACGGGGATTAGTGCGGACTTCATTTAAATAGTTTCCACACATCGCGTGTGTTACACGTCCCTACTTTGAATATAATTACGTGAGATTTTGTTTGTTTGTTCAAGATTAACGTTGTTGGGAATTTGGGTTTCGAAAGGTGGTATAAATAAATAAATATTCTGGGGTGGCAGGGAGACATCGACGCGCAAATTGTAACCACGAATTCACCTCATGATTATAGGGTAGCGTAGAAATTTCTCAACGGTTATCAAAAGAAAAATGTGCTGTCTCATAGAAAAGTGCAATACGCGGTCGAAATATACGGAACAGCATTTTTTTTTAATGATCTACGAAAACTTTCAACGAAGGGGTTTCAGAATCATGTACTGATCCATCGTAATAGGTTGCGCGTCTTAGTCCCTGTCAACCTGTATAAAATAACAAGACAAAATGTGAATGCACATAAAATCCAGCTATTGTACAATATTGATTAAACTGTACTATGCAGTGACAGGTTGTCACCCATTCTTTATTGTTTTCTTAAGAACGTAGAACAAAACCGCACTTTTGTTTATAACCCGAGATCGAAGGATAAAGCTGAAACATTGTTTTTCTTATTTCCCAAGTAAGTGTAAAATAGTTCTGAGTATTTGTAACAGAAAGGTAAAGAGTCGTAGAACCTTAGAAGTCATTGTACTTTATAAGTAAGTACATATATACTTTAATTTTTTTATAATTTCATCTTATAAAATAAAATAAATAAATAAATATAAATATTCCACAACTATCACACAACGCCATCTAGTCCCAAGCTAAGCAGAGCTTGTGTTATGGGTACTAGACAACTGATAAACATACTTATATATTTCTAAATACATAAATATTATAGATAAATTACACCCAGACACAGAACAAATGATCGTACTCATTACACAAACATTTGTCCTGGGTGGGAATCGAACCCCCGACCTCCGGCATAGCAGTCAGGGTCACTAACCACTAGACCAACAGGCCTGTCAAATGAATATTAAATACTTCACATTTTAATTTGCTGACCAAATAATCGCAATTCGTAAACGTCAAATAATATCATTGCTCATTGGCGAATGATATTTGATGTATAAATTAATTTAATTACTTATTTATTTCTAAAACACCTAGCCTGTTTTACCTTTTGATTTTAACCACACAAAGAAAACCTCTTAGGGTTTATCTCTGTGCTGGCGAGCCGCTCATTAAATTTTTACAAAAATGATATTACTACAATCATACATAAAATACTTTTATAATGACAACCAGTCCAGTCCAGTCCTTTTGTAATCAGTTACTAGATGACGTCATGTTAGCTTCGACTTTATTCAGCCGAAGACTACCGTAGTAGGAACTACGCCATTCTTCGGCTGAAAATAGTCGAGGCTTCTAAGAACGTATATGAGAGTGGCTAGTCTAGTTTTATTATATTCGGCGGGTAGTTAGCGAGAGAAGCGGTGGCACACGAGGGCCGGGCGCCCTTTGCCACCATTAACCCGCGTCCATTAAGTAATGTCCCCCTAATGGTGCGCTCTGCAAACACCCTCTTGGCTTAGCTCAACTTAACATGCATTTAGCTCCGCCGTCTCAACTTACGTTTTTTGTCATACAAAGTGAAGTACATTCTCGTTCAACGAGTGTATGTAAATTGAACATGTGGTGCAGCATATTATTTATAAGTTGAGGCGAACTTGTAACGTTCTGCGGAATAAAAGTATGATAAAACTGTATGGTAAGTTAAGTTATTCCTTGCTTCATTGTTAATTAAACTAGGTACTGTTATGAGGGATAACTTTGGAATTTAACTTTATGTTACAATGAAGTTTGCTCCAAACGAAGCCTTCATGCACCGAACAGAAGGCCGCTTTTGTTCTCTACTAATTACTTTCTTCAACATTTACTTTTAAAATCATCTCAAATTGTTAACGCAGTTTTAATAGCGAGAAAACATTTCAGAAATTGTCTTGGACGTTATAGAATGGGCAAAGAAAAGATAAAATGCAAGGAACGAAACAATTCAAGCTGTTTCGCAATTAAAACGTTTTCAGTGGGTGCGATGGATATGAATTGTTCACGAGTAGTTCCTTGCAGGGGCTCGGTCCACCCCCGTGCCTCCCCCCTCGCGTCTGCTGCGTCGTCGGCTTGGCTCAGTTCCGCGCCAAGGACTACTTGAAATGCCCCAGTTCCGTAGCAAAAAGAGTATTTCACTTTTGTGCAGGATTGACAGCTTAATGTAGTGCATATACTCGTATACTGAAAATCCGCTGCGCCATTGTACACTGGGTAAGCTAAATAAATAGATTTTTGGCAACATTTGGGAGATAAAGTTGTGAAGCTAGGAGCAGAAAGATTTATTCCCTTTGCAAGCACAGATTTAAGTGTAAGAACAAGAACCGGTCCACCAGTGATTAAGTATTATGATGATGACATGACAGGTAACCATGTTATGTATACTTCTGGGTTTTTAATTTGGAAACATTACCTATAGGTATGAATCCTGTCCGTCAGTGGACTGGTGTTGTTGTTGTGACCTTGTCACGGCGCGGCGAGGGTGTCGGTGACTCGGTGCGGGCTGTGTCGCCGTGTCCGGCGCGCGCGCGTGATTAATGAACCCTGCATTATTCGCACGATAGTGATCAATCAATCACGCCTAACCTGTTGCCGGCCAGCTCCTCGCACTATTGAATAACTATCATTGTTTTCTTGTTAGTAATTGTTTCAGCGCAGGTGCTCTTGAGGGTCGCTTGACGGCTAACAATTACCGACAACCTAAGTGGCAATCGCCTTTTTATTAATTTCATGGAACAGCTAGAAGATTTACGATGCAATGAAAATACGTTTCCTTTGTCGCAGCTAGGCTATTTATTATTAAAAGGCACCCTAAGTATCGTTATAACAGCGGCACAAAGCCAACACAAACAATACAACACAAATGCCACTGCACATCGGCAAAATTACTTTTTAAATCTCTGCGTTCTCAACATTATTCTTTTGCGGAGATTCAATTTTATTTTACAAAACGTTGAAAATGGCTTACAACAAGAGCGGTCAGGACTTGCACTCCGCACGTTCCGTTGCAATTGTTACACAAACAAAACTTTCTGTCGATGTAACGAACACTTCGTGATCCATGACACTGTTTTGCGTTGAATGTACCTAATTCGTTTAGGTATAAGGTCCATGCCAAGCAGTAGTTAATGTACGACGTATTCCATAAATAACTACAATTAAATCATTTCATATGCAAATGAGTGTTTAGTATGTTGTCACATAAGTAATCGTAAGTAGCATCTATGCATGTTTGCGCAATAACATAATTAAAGTGCTTCAACATAACCGTGGGAAACACGCCTACTGTACTCATAAATACATAAGTATGATGTTACATTAGCTTTATGCTATTATAAATTACTTTGGCCTGTCACGCGACACTTCCGTCATCAGTTTTGAATCACGCCCATCTGTCCACATGTACATAAATATTTTGTAACCTTTGGGCACTCGTGAATATGGCTGGTTTTGGGCAAAGTGCAGCATGGTTGTAATATGCTAGTGGCCAGTTTTTGAGAAACTAATTAATAAGGTTTCTTGTGGTTTAATTTCTTCACAATATGAATATTTTAGCCAATTTTTAATTTTTATAACTCAATATAATTTAAATTGTCAAAACGGAGCATACCTGTCCCGGTCATTTACAAAATTAAGTAGATGTTTGATATTTTCAGCTCACAACCATTTTAAAGTACAAAATTCATAAGGCGTTTTTCTAACTGTCAACTAGCCTATTATAGATACCTTCTTTTGTTTTTTTTTATTACATTTGCAGTGCTATTTTGTAAAAATCTCACCGTGAAAACTTAGGTGAAGTGAGCTGTCAATAGTGTCAATTGCTAGCATCAGGTGGAATGACAGCTCACTTTAAGCTCACTTCACCTGTGTTATTCAGTCACGGCGATATTGTCACAGAATAGACCGGGTGACCTTAACCAATTGTATTGCTGAGCCTAACTACAAATTAAGTTCAAAACCTTTGGTTTCAATAATGGTGTCAATACACATGTGAAAAAGTGCGCAATTTATAACAATTTAAAGCTTTCAGGTAACAAATTAGCCCAAAAATAAAATAAAGCTTTTTTTCTCGTGTTAACTCAACCAGTTTTTTTCATGTTAATGACACTTAAGGTGTAATTGGCTTCACTAATAAAAAGTGTCACCTTTCATTGGTAAAGCTAAAAGTGTTAAACCTCTTTTTGTATTGAAGTCTAGCAATAGTGTAGAAGTGCGACCAGCCTCAGCAGTCTCGACATTCATAGCGATCGCTTTACGACCAAATTCGGTCGCAAAGTACAGGATTGACAGGTGTAATGTATGGAGTGACAGGACTTTGCGACCGAATTCGGTCGTAAAGCGATCGCTATGAATGTCGAGACTGCTGGGGCAGATTTAGTTTGTTCGGGTAGAGTAATAGCTAACTTTGTGTGCCAGTGGTGTGAGCGGCGAGACTCAAAGTAAACTGTAGCGAGTTGTCGACTGTCCGCAGTCACCACGCCATGCCATTGCAATCTACTTCGTACTCGTTAGTATTGTATTTACTTAGTAGTTGATATATTTTAACTTGAATTTGGTGATGTACAGAGGTTTGGGGACCCGTTACTTGAGTCAAGATAGGGATTGAAATATACAAATGTTTTGTTTTTCAATGTCAATAGTACTTTCTATGTTAATTATAGACATGGCTTTTTTTTTTTTTTTTTGAGGATGGGAAATCATCAAATGACCCCTCCCGCTCTGGGTGGAGCAGAAGGGAGTGTCAGACTCTTACTGACTAAAACCCACCCGTGTTCCTTCCTTAGCCCTTTATGTTCCAGGGCAGCGGTAACCCTTTCGGACGATCCCGCTACCCCGGCAGGCTTCGGCCCTCTCGGGCCTCGTCATCTACGCTGACATCTCTTTGAGGCGCACGTGGAACACATACGCGCCGTCCGGCACGGGCCTGGTCCTGATCGCACGGAGAGCTACCCATTGCTCTCCGCCCGCAGGCCCGCGCCTACGGTGGCCGGGAGTCGTCACGCGGCTCCCGACGCCCGGAGCGTCTCCCTCGGCGGCTGAGGCGTGAGGATCTCTCCCTTGCCCATCCCGGCACCTCCTTCGCTAGCATGACTGCTTCGCAGAAGGAGGTGACCGCCTCCCACTCCCTCTCGCCCCGGACCATGGCTTGCACCAGGGCCGGGCGCGAGAGGTCACCGCCGCTGCCGATCGCCTCTACGAGGACACGGCGGTGCTCTGCCCAAGCGGGGCAGACCTCCACCGTATGCTCCACCGTGTCCTCTGGGCGATCCTCGCAGTGGTGACACCCGGGCGTCTCCTCCCGCCTGATGATGTGCAGGAACCTCCCGAAACATCCGTGTCCGGAGAGGACCTGCGTCAGGCGGTAGGTGAGAGCGCCGTGACGCCTCTCTAGCCACTCCTCAAAGAGGGGTCTTATCGCCGCTATCGTGGCGTGCCCTGCGCTGGGTTGCGATAGTCGCGCCTTCCATTCCACCATGAGACCGCGCCGGAGGTCCGTCCGCTCCGCAGCAATTTGCCGCGATTATAGACATGGCTGTACTATCTTTATATATATTATTCTTCTGTACGTGTGTATGCCATTGAACTCCTCCTAAACGGCTGCACTGATTTTGATGATTTTTTTGTGTGTTTTAGATTCACAATTGGACCCGGTAGGTGGCGCTGCAATCGAGTTCAAGGAAACAGGGCAACGTCTGTCCGGTCAGCTAGTGTTAGAGTAAAATATAAAGAAACAAATGGCTGATCGTGATTTTGAAATAGTCTAAGCCTGGGGTATAGACTTGACTAGACCACTCAGAGATAGCCAACATTCCAATTGCCAATAATCTTCTCTGAATGAGAACAGGTCAATGCCCTGCAGTCGAACTATAACGTGCCCCTATAATAGCATTAACTTTATTCCGCCAATTCCGTAATAAATGTGTATTCAGTTAATTAGTTCCAACCAATAAATCACGTCCGAAACCTCACACGAATTTTCCCTTTAACGAGTTTTGTTGGTTTTGGTATGAGATTAGACTGGAACTCCATCACTCGGATCACAAACAGACCGCGGTGACGATACTCAGCTTCACCAAATGGAGCGTAAACTCAACTTTTTGTCCCGTTTAGTAGTACTGAAGGAACTTACTCTCAAACTGTCAAACCGAGGGTGGCTGATTGATGGCTTTTGTTGTTGTTTACATAAATATTAAGCCATGAACGTAATTATGTGTAAAGGGAAAATAAGCTTATGGCGCAGCTTCCAATATTTCGTGATTGAGATGTTGAGAACGAGGATTATCCGATCAAGAAAACCATGCACGTACAATGCATGATCAATGAAGCAAAAATAAAAAATACGGGATCTGCTAAGTCTTTAATATCGTTATGTATTGTGAGGTAAATTCGTCAATAATCCGACAAGCATTCTGCTTTGTAAATCCAAATATTATACCCAAAGAAGAGTGCGATGCGCCTTATATCCCCGCCGTTCGTAGTAGGTATATTTCCATCGCATTATAATGCCTATCGATATCTATATACACGGTCACACGATCCATGCTCCTGGCTATTTTATCAATACACGTTATCGCCCAATTATGCTTATGGTAACGATGACGTGCGGAAACACGCGGCTACGAGCGTAGCAACGCCTGGCCGCCCGTAGACACCTGCTACGAGCGTAGCTGTGCCTTGCGTAGCACGTTGACGCACGGTTACGCACGCAGACGTAGATTTAGTTATCTAAGGAAGTAACCACATTTATCTGCGCGGAATCTGCGTGAGACTGAAATGAGGCGAATGACGTAGGTATTTTTCGCTTTTATTTCGTGGACATAAACCTCTTTTTGACCGGCTCAAGCACATTCCGCGTCGATAAGTTTGGTCACTTCCTAAGACACCTGTAGGGCAATTCTCGTAATTTAAAACGTTCAAAATTTATCTATATAATCTGTTTTTCACAAACAAATATCAAAAGTTCGTCAAATTTAGGGAAATTAGAGCTATTTTTGATAGATTGAGACTGAGATAAGACTGTGAACGTTCTTAAAATTACGAGAATGGCATGATATGATAAGATTAGTATTAAACTATTTCTGTTTACTACTGAACTAAACCGAACAGACTGCGTTTCTGTATCAGTGATATTGCCGATGGTATTAACGTCCCTCTTAATTATGTGGCTACGATTCTATCCCAGCATGTGTACCTACTATACGTGCTGGAATATAATAGCGCAGTAATTCACCAATGAACTTAATATGTATTTATAGCCATAGTTCAATATACTTACGTTCCATCATATTCAGCACTGCGCTGTTGTAAGGTAATCTATATAAATCACATAGGCCGCTATCGCTCTCCGATAAGAATAACATCCATTGATCATTCTCCACACGCGCCGGGTGATTAAGTACTGAAAGACTGCATGTATGAACTTTGTGTAGATGCGTGCTAGAATTATGACAGATATAAATAACGGTCAGGGATGGCGACCTACTGATCTGTAGAGATAAGTCCGCTTGATACACGACTAGGGGAATAAGGAATTTTGACAAGTTGATAGCAGAATAGCTTACTGCGCTCCCCAAGTCATTTGCTCTTGTGTATTTTTTTGCAGTCTACGGGCGGATTGTTCAACCGACGGATATTTTTTATAAGTAGAATAAAATTGACGTCAGACAGTTTTTGTATGGTAGAACTGTCAAAAATTTAAAATTATTCCTCTGATAAATTTATCAGGCGTTGGAAAAATCAGCCCTATGACAAGTTACCTTCATAATTTTTTTTTATTAAAAAAAAAAATCGTTGCCCCACACTAGGAATTTCTGCTGTATCGTGGGTGCGTTTACAAACATTTAAACTCACATAAACAAACAGCCAGACCCGGAACAACTACCTGTAGGCAATACAAATATTTGTTCCGTGCGGGAATCGAACCCTCGACACGCAGCGCAGCAGTCGTTCGCTCAGCCACTGCGCCAACCGTGTCGTCGTATTGAGTTGATGAACCATGAACATGGTCACAGTTGACAGTTTGGCGATCGCAGTTTATGTCACCGTAAAAACGCTGATGCTAATACTGGAATCTGTTTGTAAACAGTTAATAGATAGCATATTTTTTATTAAATTTCCAAATCGCCGCATACTGTACGATAAGGAATGGGCTGTTGTGTCCAAGAAATGACACGGAACAGAGATAAGCAATCAAACAGAATAGATATAGCACTATGTAGTTCCTACAAATGGCGGAATCACTGTTATTGAAACCTTGATAATTACGTCGGCCACCGCATAAGGGCGCCCGCATCGCCCGATGACGTTGCACAACACTGCCACTACACGCCTGCTAATTATACACTGGCAAACGTATTAAAAAAAAAGAATTGCAACACTCTCTGAATAGATCAAAGACGATAGGGGTTGGAAAAATACAGCGGGGTAATTGCGTAACACACCAACAGTAGCAAAGGCTTTCATTTTGACAGTTCAACAACATTCATTGTCTTATTTACGGTGTTGAGCGGACAATTTTTTCGAACATATGAAGCAATGGATTAGCAATTTCCTTTAAAATGATTCAGATTGTGATTGAAAGTGTGTTATGCAATAAGGGGGCTGGATAACTACTTTTAATTAATCATAGTAGTCGTAAGCTAGCAGAAGACCGCAGAATCGCATAACATTGGTTTTACCCGACTGCATGTGTTTCGCACAGCGAGTCTTAGAAAAAGTTCGGCTTTACAGAAGGTTGCAAGAGAAAGACAAACGTTATTCACTCTATGACGTAACGAAGCCGAGGGGCAGACTGAAGAGGCGTAACAGTTTCCTCAAGTCGACCATTACGCTAAATGACGGCGGCTCTAGTGCGACACGATTAAAACTGAGGCTGCTTAAACAAACCCATCCAGCTGAGTATGTTGAACCTTCAGAAAAGCTCCCAGCGGGCCACCAACTAACATGACCTATCTGGAAATCTCTTAACGACTAACACGGGTGGGTCGCTGCAGGTACAGGTTAGTTCAGGTGCAGGTACAGGTTAGTCAGGTGCAGGTACAGATTAGTCAGGTGCAGGTACTCCGACGAGCGACAAAAAGTATCTATGTTATTTTGGAGCTTTTTTATCAGTAAATGCAAGGCAGAAAATAATACCCACGATATAATATACACAAATACACCTTCTTATAGCTGCTAAATGTTCCGTGTTTCTAAGTTTCGGAGTTTGGTTGATCGAGGTGATTTGACTTTCAGGCTCTTAAATGGAGGAACAGTAAAGTTCAATAGGAATAGTTCTCGGCAAATGGCAATGTCCCCCTAAAAACATAAGTCCATTGCAAGGTCTTAGTTGAAGTACTTACACTATTTTCCAAATGCAGAGCTTCAGTAGATACATTTATGCGATATGAAAATGTTTTAAAAATATTATGAAACAACATTTTCCAGATGTCTATGACATATCTCGGGACGCTCGGGTCCCGGACCTTTGGAAGGCGTACGAGGGGCCGAAGCCAACTCGCAGAGGCCCCTTAGGCAATTTTAAATGATGAGGAGACACCAATTGTATTAAAACTTCTGCAATAACCCAGCAATAGTGTATCGCAGCTCTGTATTTTATTGATAATTTCATTAAATCTTCGCCCATAATATGCCCTCGATAGCAACAAATTTCGTTCAGAGTGGCCTATCCTAAACGACAATGTTAGTCACAGGTGTCAACTTTCAACTTCGCCCGTGGAAAATTCTTTGTTCTTTAGTACACAATATTTTCCAGTCTTTGTGAATATAACGTTTCATTATTATGTACGAGGATTTAGTTACTTACCTACAACGTAATATTTCACAGACACACCTCGATAAGGTCGGTATTTTATCTCATTATTTGAAGAGGAACGAAATTACTTTTCACCTTTAACAAAAGATGGATCTATGTACTCTGTGAAGCTAATAAAAACATGTTTGTATTTATACCGTGTTTTATTGAACACGTTGAGAGCTTATTTGACGTGTTCAGTAAACAATCTATGTGTAGGTATAAATACACATTCAGTGATTGTGAATAGTAAATTATGACGTGTTGAATCAAATGATTCGACACGTTAAAATTTACTATTTACAATCAACAAAGTTCAAGCGATTAATAACTAATGGAGACTATTTAGTCTCCATTCATTCCGTCCGTCTCCGTTTGTTCATTCGTTAGTGTTCGTTCGCCTCCATGTAAAAAAATAATGTGTTTATAGGGCAATCTTATCATTTTATTACATATATTTTTACAGGGCTGTAAACAGATAGCATTGCGCGTAATATTAAAGACATTCCATTCTAATTTCATGTCCAGAAAAAAAGATATGCTCCATTTCACATTCCACATGAAGACGTAATTTGTCACACAACTTACTCGTAACATATAATTAGGATCATGTCACATTCCGGTCTGCATTATGATTCGATAATATCCCAGTTCGATAAGGAAATATTACGTTCAATCCATTGTTGATACTCGCAGGTGATATTAGGCTCGTTATAATATCGGCCAATTCGATCGACGGCACGTTATGACAGTCATTAACTTCATACTTAGCTGGGCCAGTATTGGAAGCGAAGGTAAGAAATAGCGGGTTTATTACGCGATGTTCATTCGGAAGTACGCAGTAGAAATATTAACTTTATGAATAGCTTTGTTTTTGTAGTAAAGTCGGTAACATTGTGTCTATGGGGTATTCTTGGACACCATTGGGCGTTAAGTTCAAGATTGTACGGTCCCCAGCTTGGGTTGGAATTGTTTTTATCGCAATATACTTATCTTATCTTTCGTAGTCATCTTTCTTGTTAATCGTTACATTACTTACTTGGAAAACTGACATTTTTTTTTCTTGACTTAAGACTCTAGCAGAGAGATGCGACGCGAACGGTGTGATGCGATCCTGGTAGAACAATTTCTATGAAGTTTTCATAGAAATTGTTCTACTAGGGTGGCGGTTAATGCTAGTTAATAAAACACGTAGGTGTTCCAACCAGTACCCTTACTAAGTTATGGAATAACGTGTATTAAGGCCAGTGGTACAAACCCATAAATAGTTCAGTTTCACTAAAGAATTGCAGGCAGAACCAGTGTTTTTTAAACTAAAGTTAACATAACCATCAATTATAATTTATTTATTGATATTTGGATTATTCGTGTTTGTTTGTATGTGCTTGTGTATGTTTATGGTTTGTGTTGTGTCAAGATAGAATGTGTATATGTTCTCGGTGGAAGGATTTACGGTGGGTTATTATCAGAGAAAAGCTAAATAACTACTTGGATACAGTAACAAAGCGCCTGCTTTGTTACTGTATCCAAGTAGTTATTTGTAAGTAGAAAGTTTGTCACAGGTTTCTTGATGGACGACGTTGAAAGAGAATAAAGTTCAATTTCCTATTGAGTTTATTAGAGTAGATTAGTTTGTTTGACTCACATGTATAGTCAGCCCCAAAAAATATGACATACATCGACAATAATATTCATTTTGTTGTCTACAATCTTTGTTCCCTATTATGGTATCTAAAGGAGGGCTCCCAGGAACAATTTTTGTCTCAGCAAGTATTTTGTCTCTCACATCAAGTCTACGGGTTTGTATAACAGTGCTGTCTTGCTCGTGCCGCTCCATGCGCGCACATTCATACAAACCCGTTGACTTGATGTGAGAGACAAATTGGTTGCTGAGAAAAAGTTGCTCGTGGGCGCCCTTTCGAAGTGTAGCCTCAAAACGTATTACAGATTGAGGACCATTAGTAGCTACACATCGATACAGTAATATGGGACACAAATTGTAGACAATCAAACGAATTCTTGTCAATGTATTTTTTTTTAAACGTTGCCCCCACACTAGGAATTACTCCTGTATCGTGGGTGCGTTTACAAACATTTAAACTCACATAAACAAACAGCCCGACCCGGAACAACTACCTGTAGGCAATACAATTATTTGTTCCGTGCGGGAATCGAACCCTCGACACGCAGCGCAGCAGTCGATCGCTCAGCCACTGCGCCAACCGTGTCAATTATAGTTTTCTTTTTGAGCCTGTCTGTAAAAGCAGGTCAATCCCTCAACTGTAAACATGTATACGGGTGTAGCAGGGACATCGACGCGCAAACTGAAACCATGAATTTAGCACATGATTCTAGACATCAAAATGTATCGTCGGTTATCAAAAAAAAGTCTGCTGTTTTATAGACAAGTATCTACGCTTTCAAAATATATACCTATAGGAACTATTTTTTTTTATATAACCGGCAAAAAATGTCAACTCACGGGGGTTCAGAATCATGTACTGAATCCATGGTAATAAGTTGCGCGTCGATGTCCCTGCCACCCTGCATAGACAATCTTGAATATGATACTCGTAATGACAGGGATGGCAAAATTCTGTTACCTTTCAGTTATGGCAGGCATATTGGTAATCGCCATGATCAGCTTTTGTACTTAACTCATAGGTTGAAAACAACCCTACTGGACCTAAACTCACCAGTTTACGAGTAGCAGTTGCAAAAACATATGTAGTTATATAAGTATAGTTTCCTACAGGTTTATCTTGGCTAGCTAGGCTTACGAAACTCGCGGAACAACAGGGCGTGACCGACTTAAGGTAGGTCCCCCGGGTTTTGTTTCAAAGTTGATTAGTTATTTTGTCCTCAACATTTTCATGATTTGTAAAGACTGTTTTGGAATCGGGCTCTTTAATTTGGAAACATAATTGCTCGATATTGAGAATAACACAGTCGAAACACAACTGAACTCTCGAAGCGAAGCGAGCGCAATGAAAACAATTTGATAACGATCAACGAAACTAATTAAAATACGTGTTATTGGGAGTTCATTAAGAGTTTTCTATGCTATGCATGAACTGTTTTGTTACGAAAATTGTACAATTTAATTATCTGTAGCTTTAAATTAAAAGCCAAAGTTGCGGGCGAACAATGTAACGCTGCTCGGCGGCGAGAGCCTGAAGGGATGCCGCTGATATTGTTTATGGTCAAAGTTCGCCTCAGCTAAAGTTTTGTAGCGGATTTATGGTAATCAGACACTTCCGATGTCAGTAAATTGTGAATGTTAGTTTTGGGCCGAGCTCGGGCCGCTCACCTACTGACTACAGTAATTTAGGGGAATCTATTGGACGCGGATTATAGGCTCGCACAAAGGATCAGCTTTATAGTCAACCCGGCTTAAGGAATTAATGAATACTAATTCTCTAACGTCTGCTACGCTAGGAGTTCGTGATGTTCTATTCACGAGCCCCAGTTTACATTAAGCCACCTTGTAATAAATGTGTGGCTCTAGGAGGTAACAGTTTGTTATGTAAAAAGTGTTAATCAGTGTATACTAATGTATGTTTCTTTGTGACAATAAATATATTATTATATTATTATACAGTTTTTATCGCCTTGATTCATAAAACAAATATTTTGTAAGCGCAGTTTTCAACTGCACGAACAATATTTTTCTCAGATTTATTGAGCGCTATAAAACCGACATTTCGCTTGACGAGCTTCTACGGCAGTAATTTGTTTTAAACGAATTACATTGTGCTTGTTCATTCTGAAAACTATGGAATATTGTACTGCAAGAATAAGTATAATCTGCCTATAAGGTTCCCACTGCCGGGAGACAGGCCTCCTCTCCGTGAGAGGGAATTTGTCATTATCCACTACGGGGGCAGTGTGGGTTAGTTTTTTTTAAATCACAAATTCAATGAAAAATGATTTCCGAAAAATGAAAAGGAGACAGTAAAAGAAGCACTTAAGTACTTTGCCATGTAAGAATAAATTACGTCTTGCTTATCAGCCAAGTAATAATAATAAAATTATTATTGTCCAGACATATAAAGAACAAGCAGGGAATCTAATGGCACATTAAAGATATGGACATTTTATCGTTAAATGACTCTATGAAGGTTTACGGTCAATATAAGAGCAGCTTGAAGAGAAATATTACACTTGAAGGGAATTTATCACAGAATTTAAAGGTGTTTTCTACTGAACATTTCGAAGATGAAGAAGGAGAGATTTTATGTGTCTTATCGGACTCATTTAATACGGTTTAGGCTTTTAAATATTTTAACGTTTTTGAAGATAATGTTTTTTTTGGTCTATCAACATTTTATGCGTTGTACATGTGGCCCATTTGCACGTTAAGTCGGGATAAATGATTAAATGTAGTTTGTAAACTCGGAGTTAAGTGCCTAACATTTTAACTCTTATTACGCGTTGCGCCACTAACAAGTAACACCGGTATAGGTAACCAAATATTAGTGTTTTTGAGTTAGGAACATTGCAATTCAACCGAAGTAACAAAAATTGAATTGCAATGTCTGTGTCCTGAAGGCCAATTCTCGTAATTTAAAACGTTCAAAATCTAGTCTCAGTCTCATCTCGGCGACAAAGAAATGTCAAAAACTTGTCAAAATGTAGGGAAATTAGACGTATTTTTGATCGATTGAGACTGAGATCAGACTGTGAACGTCCTTAAAATTACGAGAATTCCCCTCTGATATGTAATCCAACCTAAAAATGAGTTTACGAATAATGAACGGAAATTGTATACCCAACTCTTTTAGAATACCTACATTACGATACGTAATAGTTAGTGTTACGTATCGACACTTTTTTGTCTTTGAATTTTATAACATGACATTTCATTTTAATCGTATTGTTAATTTCCATGGACATTTAGTTTATTGAGTGACGAAAATGTCATATAAGGAAAAAAAGAGGTTTTTTTCTAATCTGTATTTATTTTTATATGAGTTTATATTTCATTGCCTGCTATATCACATTGCCTGCTGATATAGTACCAAATTTTCACTCACCATAATATTGAACAATATAAAACTCAAATAAGTTATCAGCGATACCTCATACATAACGTCAATTTATTTTGACATTACTAACTCTTCCACATCGCTGATTTTCATACTTATTTAAAAATTTAACTCTAGGTTTACCTCTAACTCTTGGTGGCGTCCGATAAATTATTTGATTAACCCTGAGTTAGCTGTTAACTCTGAGTTATTTAGGATAACCATGAAAGAGCAAGTGGACCAGAACATGTGTTGTACTCATCTACCTACAAACTAAACCAATACCTACCTTCGTAATATTGTCGTCTCCTCTCAGTCCAGTCAGACACGAATTATTTCATTAAAATGGCACATCAATTTACATGAAAAGCTCATAACTGGGTGCGAGTTCGTATTCTTGTATTATTGAAGGTTTGAGTGAGTAATTATTCATTGATTATCCATTAATTGTGATAAAGTGGCAATTTGAGCGTGCTAGTACCTCATACCATTTATTTTATAACTCCACCATTGCTCGCCGCGGAGTTACTGCAGAAACTCGCTTTTTGATGAACGATCGTAATTCTGGGTTTAATGCTGCCGATATTAACGAAGTTTTCGAGATAAAAGGTCTTTAAAAGAAAATCAAACTGTTATCTGATGAAAAGTGATATTTATATAGGATCACCAAGTACCTAAGTACCTATATACCTATTACTAGTCGTATGTTTGAACTGTTCGAAATAGTCCCATTGTTTTATTTTAATCAAAAGTAACAAGATTAAATTAGTTCTAGAAGTGCAAATATGAAAGAATACTTTCATCAAGTTGGGGATTGAGACTAGGACCTTTTCCATTTCTTTATTTCGTACTTATATAAACTTAGTTCTCTCGGGACAAATATGATTTCCCGCGTAATGGATTTTATTTGGCTTGGCTTGAAACTTGGAAGTTTTCTTCAACGTAGGTAACTATTTACTAGAATAGCAATTTGTGAAATTGTGTAGAGTCCCTTCTCCAGCTCGGACCCTTCATTATATTGCTTTAATTTTAATCCGAGCCGCTTTCCGCCGGGCTGCCGGGCCGCCGGGCCGGGCCGCCGGGCCGGGCCGCCGGGCCGGGCCGCCGGGCCGGGCCAGCGAGGAACAAATGAAACAACGTTGTAAAGAGAATTTGTGATTTATTTACTAGACAGGTTTTCGTATTCACATTCATCACGTACAAAAAATAAAGGGGTGTAAATATATCTCTGAAAATGTAACAAGGTAACATAAGTATGCTTCGAACTAGACGAGGTCAGTCGGGGTAGGGCGAGAGGAGGGGGAGGCTAGGGTGGGGCGCGGCGGCGACGCGCGCGCCGGCCGCACAGCAGCCGCTGGAACGCGTGCCGGAACTCTGGGCTGAACACCGTGTAGATGATCGGGTTCAGAGTCGAGTTGAAGTAGCCCAGCCACAGTGAGAACGACGTTAGCACGGGGCTCACTTCGCAGTCGCACGTCGGCACCAGGATGGCCAACACGAAGAAGGGAAGCCAGCACGCTACGAATGCGCCGGTTATTATTGCCAATGTTTTCGCCGCTTTCCTCTCCCGCTTGGAGTCGGCGGCCTCTTTGGGTTTGCGCCGCACTAGCGTGGGGTAGTAGGCGGCGGCCACGGCGCCGTAGCCCGTCGTCGACGGGTCTGCCTCGAGGCCGTTGGCGCACGACTGTTTCTCGGGGCTCGTATTGTTCGATGATACATTTGTGAATCCCGTAGTAGTCGTTTCAGAAATAGTCGGTAGGGGTCGTCCTATGACTGCTACGACGGCGGCCGCGATCCCGCCGCTGCCGCCGGCTGCGACCAGCGCTCCGCCGGCCGGCACGGGGGGCGGACCCACCCCACCGCGCGCCGTAGCTCCTCGCCGCCGACGTATTCTTTTTCTGGCAGTTTGGTATATTCGCCAGTATAATATTAATATTACGAGAACTGGCACGTAGAACGACGATGCCGTCGCGAAAATTTGGTAACCTACGTCTTGACTGACAACGCAGCGTAGGTCTTCTGAGACTCTTCGGTCCCAGTCGGGATCCTTCCATCCCAGCAGCGGTGCGATACACACCAGGAAGCTTACAACCCACACGCAAGCAATCATAAGGCCTACTCGGCGCGCAGTTCTTGCGTGGATATAATCGATGTTTGTCACAGCCCAATACCTGCAAAGAAAAGAGAAATGTATAAAGTTTTCAAGTAGGTTAGGTAAAAGATTTTTTCTGTATAGGTTTCATGGGTCCATAATGCTCACCTATCAAGTGCAATAGCAACTAGATGGAGGATGGAGGCAGTGCAGCACAGCACGTCTCCGGAGGTCCACATGTCGCAGAGCTCGGGGCCCAGCGTCCAGCGCTGCGCCACCTCGTACACGGCGCCCAGCGGCATGACCAGGCACGCCACCAGTAGGTCAGCCACAGCCAGCGACAGGATGAGCTGGTTCGCCGCGCTGCGAAGGTGCCTCTCCAGCAGAATTGCTGCTATTACGAATACGTTTCCTAAAACAATAAATTCCGGCTATAATTTTGTTTTCCAAAAGGAGTTTCTTAAAAGAAGCCCGTAGTTTGGAGTTGTGTCTGTAATCCTTCGGGGGTGGAATATAGGCTTCAGTTATGTTACGTTAATGGTTGAATCAATTTTCCAGTCCTAATAAACTACCAACCCTATACTGAAAGCATAGTCGAAAGTGTTTGTAGCAAAACTGAAACTAACTTGAACGCGTACCTAACGTGCTCGTAAACAGCAAACTGCAATGGTCGGCCAAAGTCGCCTACAAGTGCTACAACGCGGAGTTTCAAGTATAACCGCATGTCGACGTTAGCACACGATCCATGCGAGACCCATTCCGAAATTGCTAGACTTTGCCGAGCAACGAGTTAGCTAGACTTGTTGTATAGGTAGGTAATGGATGTTTTGTCCGAACAAACATTTTGTCAAATGGGTATCAGTTACATTTTAACTTTTCGCCTTTGAAATTGTAGTTCGTGCCGTGTAGTAAATTTTCGGAATCGGTTCCATATTTTTCCAACAAAAATCCATTAATGTTAAAGTGCGGAAATAGAGAAGCTATGAACGCTTTGAAATATGATGTGAAACCGTTCGCTAGTGGCGCACAAGGAAACAGACTGATCGAACAAATGAAGTTCACCGAGAAAGATGTGGAGTGAGCATTTTGGAAGTAAGAGCAGGAGAAATATTGATATAAGTGATCTCTGTATTATAAGTAAGGAGTTTAAGATAAATTAAATGTTGATTTTACTAATGGATTTTCTTTTTTACTATGCACTAGCTTCGCCCCGCGGTTTCACCCGCTTAAATCTCGATCCCGTGAGAATATCGGCATAAAAAGTATCCTCTATCCTAATTCAGGTCATGGTCTACCCATGTGCCAAATTTCTTCTAAATCTGTTGAGCCGTTGTATCGTAATTAAACAAGTTACATTTTTGCTATCGGTGAAGATGATCATTTTATATCATGGTCGCATCACATGACGAATGACATACCTACTTGAAGCCACGTGGGTGATAATAAATTATACCTAATTCAAAATCTAAATAAATACACAATTATGACACTGACTGCTCAAGTCACAGCAACGGTATTACAATATCAATGGTGTATAATTACCGACTACAGTGGCGAGAATCAGTAGTCCCAGTACGACGGCCTTGGCGGCGGCGCGCACCAGCGCAGCCGGCGAGTCGAAGGGCGCGGCAGCCTCCCACCACGTCGCGTTGGGAACCACGGTGACGTTCCAGGCCGTGGGGTCCCACTCCGTGGCGTTCCACGTCGAGTTCTGCAGCGGCAGGCGAAGGTACAACGCCTCCCATTCAAGCAGCTCATCGCGGCCGTCCGCGCCCTCCATGCCCTCTCACCGAGACTCCACGTCGCATACTGGACATGATATTTGGCTAGTTAAAATTGAAGGTAAGGCGTTTCAATGTCAGAGAATATGAGAGAGAAATATGACATATTGCCAATTATCGCAGATGTGATATGACGGTTGGTGAGTCAAATCCAAATTCTGTATCTAATATCAATTGACTGATTTAGAATTAGAACAACACCTACTTTTTTTTGTCAATGGCATGTTTTCGTATAAATTGAAACAAAAGGTAGTAATTGTGTCAAGCCCTTGTTAGTACCGTAGCTAGCAGTATACTCAGATAAAGTTGTGTATTTGTGTCAAACAACTAGGCGTGATGTCAAAGAGTAAACGCTTGTGCATAACTAACACTGATAGACTCCGCGGCAGAGGCGCACCACATCAAATAACTTCAGGCCGCCCTAACTTCCAAGTAATTTAATAACAACCGGGGTGACAGCTACCGGTACGTTTGAATGGGGCATGATTACGCAGATTCATTAGCAGCCATTGTTGTACTCACTGTTCGTGTTGTATTTTCGTAAGAGACAGCCCAGAACTCGGTCCACCATCATTAATTGTAGTTTATTGCTTTCGTTCCAATCTGTAAACAAGAGAATATAGATTTAAGACCCTTGTTGCTCCGTGTCTTTGGATCTAAATCGTTATTGCTTCATATTTCACATTCGGACTCCGCAATGTTCTCATTCAAGAAGATCTGAAAAATGTTCCACTGAAAACAAATCATGGACTGTGATCCAAACATTGCCTTTGAATTATTATTCTTTTTTTTTTGTCGTGGCTCAGTGCTAATAGATGACTTTGATGGTGATATTAAAGGCTTTGATGTAATTTGAAGCAGACAGAAATTAATATTTACGAATTTTTAAATTTTGCTCAGTAAAAGGTGTGAGTGCGTATCTATCAAACGGCGAGGTATATATCGTGGCGGCGGTCGGCGGTCGTCACAGAGGGTCGTGAACTTTTAACTTTCACTACAGCCCACTGTTTATTTTAATAATATTATCCCATTTGCATATTCACATCACGAATTCAATCAATGCTTCATAAATCGAATTAATGTCGAAATATCTTTACTCGATAATATTAATTTGAAAGCTTCAATATTTTTAACTGTATGTAGGTATTCACAATATGGCCAGCGTTTCTTTTCAGTTTGAAATTTTGAGTCGGCAACGTACGTGTATGAAATTGCAAAACGGAAGCTGGAGTTTCAATATCAAACTTCACAGGCGCTTCACGTTCCAATAAAATAGGACGTTGGCATTTCTATGTACAGAACACACGTGTAGCTATGTTCTTATGATATCTGCTCTCAGTAATATCCCAGAGATAATTGTTCCGAGCTGAATGTTTCCTGATACGGCGCACGTTCGAAAGTTCTGTTATAACAAAATTGGTTTTCCATTCACAAAGTTACACAATTATAAGCAGACGGGATCCCAGATACGACTGAGTAGTTACTTTAACTGCAATTGTTTGTTTAACATGCTTACTTTAGCATTGCAATTTATTTATAAAAACTGGTCTTAACTTGTTGATGTATGTTGCTTTATCGTCGTACAGAGCAAGACGATCAATTAAACAATTAATGTCTGTTAGACAATGGATTTAATTGCGCTTAAAAATTGCGTAAAAAGGGATCCATTAGAGATTTGAATTAGATTGCTTGTTTAGAATTGATGATTATTGCATTCATAGGAGTCATCTTATTAGCATGATGACTGGTCATTCATTACTATGCGAGCAAGAGTGACTGTTTACATAAC
Organism: Apamea epomidion; assembly: GCA_947507525.1. Classification (NCBI taxonomy): domain Eukaryota; kingdom Metazoa; phylum Arthropoda; class Insecta; order Lepidoptera; family Noctuidae; genus Apamea; species Apamea epomidion. Next base: position 9,003,896 of record OX382234.1, read on the forward strand.
TTTTATTTGATGCTGAAGAAAGCATTGTCAAGGTTTAACTGCGAACTTTTCTTTAGAAATATGAACCTTTAGTGGGAACAAACGTTAATAATTTATTTTTGCAGACTACCGGGAGCTTAAGGGGCTGAATTCACAAAAAGCTTTTACTAGAGAGCTCGAGAAGTTACATTTGTTTTCATTTTATGTCTCTGGAAAATATATATATCCGGTTAGAAAATGTGTTTTTGAGCTTATATGCGTGTAGACCCGAATCTGAACAACTTTTCTTTATTAGTTTGAAGAAATTAAAACTTTGAATTTTAGGACTGCGTCGTTGGTCTAAAGGCTGAAAGGGCTACTGCTGAGCATGAGGTCCTGGGTCTTACGTCGGGCAAAGTGTTATTTGGTTTTTCAATCACGGATTCCTCAGTAGCTGCCCGCAGTCTGGATTTTTGTCTGGTTGATGGCTAAGGGCTCGCTCCCTATTACGGCGAAATATATGTGGAAGTGTATGTAATGCAGATGTACGTGGTAAGGGACGCCTCTACCTAACCCTTCGTCCATGAAGTTATGTTAATTTTAACTCTGATAAGTTTTAGAGACACCCACCCATAATTGAAGAGGCGGTCGCAGGCGAGACGAAACCAAACGGTTGCATCAAAACTACGCAGACAGTCAAACTACGCAGACAACTAATGAATAATATTGAACAAACTTTCTACCAATCACAGCTGCACATTCAAGTACGAAGTCAATCATTTCCGCGTACCTTGAATAATTTCGTAGCTAACCACGAACAATTGGACGGTCAACGGCACATGATTGATATTGATTGTGTGGGTTTGTATCGCAGAATGACGGTGAGTGTACCTGTGTACCTTGTTGAGTAATACAATCGCTGAGCATCGATCGAATTACCATTGCATAAGGACGTAGTATGAACATTGAGCATGCTTTGTCTGGATGCCAATTAGTTTTATCTCTTGAAATTATAACGAATATTTTCATGTTGTCAGACTGCTAGCAAAAAAAAAAAACGTCGTGGGGAAACCTGAACTTATCTATACATATAATAAAATAGTAACTACATAGTACATTCCCGTGGGATATTTTCCGAGATCTACGCAGGCAAAAGTTAAAATGAGAGAAAGTCAGATATCACCAAACCGACTTGAGCGAACGTAGTGATCAATGCTCGTGCCTTCTCTGTATGAGAAGAGGCCTTTGCCCTGCAGTGGGAATATAATAGGCTGATATTATTATTATTTGAGACTACTGTTACATAAACTTTTATTATGGCTACTTGTTATTCAAGATTAAAACAATTTAAAGGTCTTGTAGCAACGGCTGTTGATTTAAAAACTCTAATTGGCTAAATTATTGTCCTTGGTATTGTTGTTTTTGCTTTAGATCCAATAAAAGCTCTATCTTAAATTGCTGAAACTACACGTTAACTAATCAAATTTCAAAAGTTGTTTGAAACTGAGCACAATTTTAAGAAATCTATGTTAATTTGTTAAATATTTGGAATCGTTGGATGTCTTTGATACGAGACGAAGCTCTGGGGACGTATGGCTTGTACGCTGAAAATAAAGGCAAGTTCAGTTATCTTATTTGAACAGACTACAGGCAGAGTGTCAATGGCATTAGTGTTCGAGAAAATGGTACCTATGGCTCCGCCCATAGGTACCATTTTCTCGAACACACGTTCAACCTACGTACATATGTTTGGTTTACAAACACGTATAGCCTACAAAATTATGATAACTAAGTTAGTTTTGCGTCGTGTTTTAATAAAACATTTCACTATATTCACTGCAACAATCAAATGCTCCTGAATAATGCAAAAGGTATCATGTGACATGCAAGTATATTCAGTATTTTTCGCGCTACAAAAATAGCAACACGCCGTAAATAATCAGAAGAGAGCGCCTTAGCACGCAATTCCATTTAGCTAAGTCTTTTTACGCCACTACAGAGTTTAAAAACCTTTTTCAGGATTCACTTTTTCCGTTTTCCGACATATTTTTTGCTTTCTTCAGAGAGTTTTGAAAGCCTGTTCAGTGTTCAGGGCCTTTGTGATTTAATTTGCTGCTGTAAGCTGTTACTTCAGTCAAACAATCGCAATTGCTACTATGAGGTTTGTCAAAGAGGGCGTTTTTTAGCGACATACGGATTTGTTCACGCGTGGGATCGAGGATCTATATATAATATATCTTTAGTCTTTACGTAGTATATAATAAAGTTGTTTTTGATGTCTGTCTGTGGGTCACACAGACAGACATAAAACAACTTCATCTTACATCATCTAAACCACACAATGGCAAATTCATTGTGTAGATGCTATTTGCTATTTCCACCATAATTTAGAGCATTTATTCCAGAAGGTTTTATATTTAACTTAGATATAGCACAGAAATCTCGGTGTTTGGGCATGTGGCGACAAGTCAAAACAAAATGGCATCAACATTTCTTGATCGAGATCGAGATTGCACCCATGTGAAACAGAAGCGGGTCGTTAGTACCTGTGTACTAATAACGTCCTAACTAAGCGAAAATTACCTAGGTAACCAGGCATCAGATAAAGATGTATTATTGCCTGATAGATACGTACCATAGTTCATCCTTTGTAATATATTGCACCTAGTAATCCTTACCACACTAATTAGAACGATCTGTTTATAGCCGGGATTACATCGGATGCTCATTGAATATTATTAGCAGTATCACTTAGTGGCGATAGTCAATCAACAGTGGTGGACCAGTATAAATGGCCGCAACTTACGACTTGTAGGTCGTAGGTTTGAACCCAGGCAGGCACTTTAGCATAACCAGCCTATAATGTTCCTTCTGCTGGAACACAAGCCTCTCTCTGTGAGAGGTAGTGGGCCATAATCCACCACGCGGGCCCAGAGCGGGATGGTGAATGTCACATGTCTTTGGATTTTTGACTCTAGGATATGCCATGTTCATGAGAGCAGTGGGGGCAGGCACTTTACTTTGTATAAATTATTTTATCATCACGGAAGAAACCGGCATATCCTAGACCACACAGTGCCCGCGTGGTGGATTACGGCCCACTCCCTCTCAGTGGGGACATTATAGGCTGATTATGCAGTAGTCAACAACGATCCCATATAAATGGAGCTAAGTAGATTTAACTTGTCATGGAGGAAATGCTATTGGCTCAACCAGGATATCGAGTCACAGTCATGCATCAACATGAAAGACATTAAATAGCTGTTTGTTTATGCAAGGGGATATGAGCTCTAATGTATATGAGACAGGAGGTCATACAGACATTATGTTGCACAAATAAGTTATTGGTTAACCTCCACCAGTTTCTATGACAATTTTTATACTGTTCAAGCAGTACGGTTATGGAATGACTTGCCCGTGTCGGTAAGGCGTGCCCAATTTTTGTCCACTTTTAAAACTATGATCAAAAAGCACTTCTTCTCTCCATAAACATCATCATTATATTTTCTTTGTTCCTGTGTCATGTTTAGTATTATAATATATATATTTATTTAGATTAGTATAATATATGTACTTTATGTATGTATTTATTGTATTATGTAAATGGTACACCACAGACTACCTACAGTATTTGTCTCTCCTTCCCCTTTTTAAATCATCCAAAGGTTGTCTTTAAAAGATCGCTCTTAGCGATAAGACCGCCCATTGTGTCACGCTTTGTATTTTTTTTTAATATTTTGTTCTGTAATTTATATGGTTTACATAATAAAGTCTATTCTATTCTCTAAGGGACGGGTTATTAATGCGTTTGATATTCAGACGTTTGTTTTCTATAAAGGTGCTCTTCCCAAGGCAACCGAACCGCAAACCAAAACGTTAATATCGCCAAATTACTTTGACAGACCGTAGTGACAGGAATAGTTTCTATGTACTCGTAACTTAATGAAAACTGTGAGAGGCGGCAATTTTGCCATCTACGAAAGCCTTTTCATAGTTACATAGAAACCAGTCGGTTTGCCGTTTCTGTCTGTGGTTGCGGTCGCCTACGGAAGTGTACCGTCTGCCTTCTTTGTTTGCGGTAAATGGTAATAATAAGTACTTTATTGTACACCCAGTCCAGTGAATATTAACTTAGAACCAGGTCTACTTCATCCCGTTGTAACGACAATTATGATGTTTGTATACATATATTGAAATATGTATAATGACTTTTTATAGTTAATATTTACATACAGCCAGCACCGCAGCCACAGAATGATAATTTCAGCAAATTGAAATGGCGAATGTACCACCATTTGCATTTCAGATAAAACTATTGTTTATTGTAATATAATCATTGTTTCCATTCCATTAATTTGTGGCAATTACTGATTTGTCAATTTTAATTACTTATCTCTTTTCATGTTCATTGGTTGACTAAAAGCTTTGCAGCCGCCGCGACCTTATAACTCATATGGTGGACACACTGCACACTGATGCAAGGATAGACAGATAGATAGATAAATCATTTATGTAGTGCACACAAAAGCACAATGAAATCATAATAAATTACATGAATATATAAAAACAAGGTGCCAACATACAATAAATGAAAACGTAGTCAAAGAAATTAAGTGACACTATAATATACAAAAAAAAGAAAAAGAAATACTCAAGTATTTCTTTCTTTTTTCGACCTACCCTGACCATTTTATATTGTATAATGTTTTTTCTTCTTCTGATTCTAAGATCTTCGTCTTCCTATTCTGATTCTGACATTCGCAGACATGCCCGGAGTTCGAATGGAGTAAATATAAGAGGAAAGTGATTTATTTGAACAAGAGGTAATTGAATGGCAAAAAAAAATTTCGCTAACTTCCGCAAAAATCGGACCTAGCTTTTTATGAGTAGGTAACTCAGCCTACCCCTTCAGAGACCAAAGCGTGATAGTTCCGGTCAAGTTTGAGTCATACTCCCCGGTTGTTTTGTAGCTGTCTGAAAGCATTTGTTTACAAACCACAATTTGAAGTTTGTAAACATTTTGCTGTGACTGAAATCGAATTCAAACCCGCTACTGAAACTCTTCGCCATTTGGGAAACCATTTTGTGAATTCGGAAAAGAGCAGGTTGCTGTAGTTAATTGGTTAAGTATGACCCGACTGCGCGATGGAAAAGATCGTTATATTTTTCATATGTATTTTTCGCGTATAGAACGGTATTCATCTTTCTTCGAGGTTGTGGGTTCATATCTAGGCTAGTACCAATGTAATTTTTTAAATTCATGTGTACACTCTGAGTTTATATTGGAAATTACTAACACCGGTGAAGGAAAACCATCGTTAGGAAACTTGGACTAATACAGGATGAAATGGAATAGGTGCGCCAAATTAAAATATCTAATTCAACGCGTTATAAAGAAAATGTAGAGCATGTCATTAAAAAAAGGGATGCTCATACATGCGCATAGGCAAGCGATTTGTCAACGTAGTCGCGCGACCCGTTTTTTCGTAGGAACGGTCAAAATTTGGTAAATTATCGCTAGTGCAACGCGTTATTAACTTGCTTCGCGTGTGCGCGCTAAAATTGATACTTTAATTACATTGTTATGATATATTTTTTCGTAATGGAACGCCGATAGTAAATTCGTGTCTACTTGAAGGTACTAACTTAGTTTCCACTATCCAAGAAGATAATTACACAGTTTTTTTCAAGATTTAAGATTTAGGAAACGACAATTTATAATGATTATGTACCAGTTACTGAACTAGGTACCTATTTCGTGTTGGCCAAAGTATTCAATTTCATCCTGTATAAGTAAATATGAGTCTGAATTCGCTAACCCGTCTTGAGCAAGCGTGGTGATAAATGTTAGTGCTTTCTCTGTATGAGAATACGCTTTTGCCCTGCTGTGGGACATTAATAGGCTGGTTATTACTACCTGCACCCCTCGGTTTCACACATTAGTTTCAATTCCCTGGGAATATCGAGATAAAACGTATCGGGTCGTATCGTTCGGGTCCTAATCCAGGTCATGGTCTACCTATGTGCCAAATGTCATTCGAATCCGTTCAGCTGTTTTAGCGTGAAAGCGTTACAAACAAACATAGACAAAATTAAATATTTTTTCTTTAGTCTTAGTTTAGATTATTTTTCCAAATGGATTTCCATCACATTCCTTATGAAACCTATTCGAACATGCACACTGATTTTCCTGCTTCACGTTTCCCTGAATATACCTTTGTAAGTTTCTTACTTTCCTCATATCCCACTTGAAAACACAAACATCCACTTTGACAATTTGCGACGAGTCGTCAAAAATGATAACAAAACAAACTTATGGGGCCATAAATAAATAAATATCACGTCTTGAGACCCCAAGCTCACACTGACATCCCACAAATCCCGGGCTTAACGTATGACATGACAAAAATGTTACACACGCGTTCTTCCCGACTTGCCGAAAGATGTCAAAAGGATTTCTTGTTGCCGAGCCCGCAAAACGTAAACGTTCAACAATTGGATCATTCAACAACATAATTACTTAGTTATTTTTGTTTATGTGCCATACAATATTGGTTTATTTCAGTGCGAGCCTCGCCTTTGAACGGTTTTCGACACCCGACATACAGTCTGCTCGTAACTCTATACGTACTGACAATAAATATAAACTGTTATATAAAAACCGGGATTACGTTATTCCATCTGCGGTCGAGTTATTTATTATTCTAACATTACTGCATTACATTTCAACTTCTAGCAATTACATTTCAAATCAATTTCAACTCAATTTCTAGCATTACATTTCAAAGTTCAATTCGTATATTATCCATTAGATACACCTTACATTCACTTACAGTAAGTAGGTTCGTGCAAAAATCTTCAATTTATTAGTGCCGCCCGCGAGTCTTGCAATCAATACTCTTTTAACGACAGCATTCGGATATTTTTTTCTCTTCCGATAAACTTTTTGATCGAAATCGAAAAGTTTTAAGTAATAATACGTTTTCTGATTTAATTTGGGTCAAATGGCAGACTTTGAATCGTAAGTTTTGGCTCTTGTATGTAGATATGGATAGTAGGTACTTAAAATTCCGTTTGATGAATTTACCATTGATTGCGAAGATAGCCTGTTGACCGTTGTAATCAGCAGGGTTGTATTTCCTTTGCTGGTAACTCTTATCCACCAATATTAAGATGAGTCTAAGACACATGTAGTCGCATAAAGGTAAGCATCGTAAATCATAACGGTAGTCCTCATTTTTGCACACTTCTCTTCCAACAATAGAAAAACTGTGATGATTGGTTACCGGCTGACATGCTAGACCTCCCATTTTCCCTCGCGTGATAGATTGAGAGTTCTCTATAATAGTAAGGTTAATAAATAATCAAGTTACTGTTTGGAAGTAGAAGCCTACCGCCCTGACCTCAAACCAATTTATTCCCAGTGGGAGTATTCGGAAAGATAAATTATACCAATCACTTGAAATATCGTTATTGGTATTATTTTTATTACCAAATATAACACGCAATAAATAAGCCTAAACTAGGTTTAATGTCGCCCACCCGCGGTTGTTTTGACGTAGATTTTTGTTAATCCCGATCGATACTTGGTTGGTTAACCCTTGCTTTTTCATGTCTGGAATCTCTTTATCAGGTAGATATCCTTTTCAGCTATGCTGGAAGTGATTTCTTTAGAAATAAGCATCTCCTTTGTACTTGCCTATTTTTCTATTTCTATTCTATTTATTTATTTAATCATTTATGAATGATTAAATAAATAAATAAGTACCTAATATTATTATATAGTCCTCCAGACCGTATTTCGGCCATGGCGGCCAATATCAACAGAGACTAACTAGCCTTCGGCGCGGGAGATGTTATAGTGGACAAGTGTTTGTTATTTAATTTAGAGCTGATTTTTCCTACGCCAGATAATTTTATCCGAGAACTGTCAAAAATTCAAAATGATTAATTTTGAATTTTTGACAGTTCTTCCATGCAAACTCTGTCAGAAGTCAATTTTATTCCACAAATAAATATCAGTCGCTTGAAAATCAGCCCTTAGGGGCAGTTTTTTAATCCGTAGTTAAACTCAACCAATTGTTAAAAATAGTAACGAATGGTCAATTTTTTTTTTTAAACGTTGCCCCACTCTAGTAATATCTCCTGTATCGTGGGTGCGTTTACAAACATTTAAAGTCACATATACAAACAGCCAGACCCGGAACAACTACTTGTAGGTCATACAAATATTTGTTCCGTGCGAGAATCGAACCCGCGACACGCAGCGCAGCAGTCAATCGCTTAACCACTGCGCCAACCGTTCCGTCCAAGTCGTGCCGTTGTTGCAAAATTTGTGATGATCAATTTTTAGTTTATCTGTGTTTATCATCTTGAATTAGATAAATAATTAACTATTAGTTAAAAAAAAGTAACCATTAGATAAACTAACAATTGTACAAAAAAACACATTTTGCTAAAATTTATCCATTAGTTACTATTTTTAACAATTGGTTGAGTTAACTACGGATCAAAAAACCGGTCCTTAGTGTAAGAAGTTTATCCAGTGTATATATTTTTAAAATATAGTTATTCACAGAGTAAAAGAAGTAAGGTGAAAATAAAAATTAGAAATGCAAGGTATTCTCTATACCTACGAAAATCGCGATGGAAGTAAAACATCCTCTAAGCCTTGTTCGTTTGTTAGTACTTAAAGGCGAACCTGTAATAAAACAAAAGGAGCTCATGGAAATAAAAGGTATCGACTAATTGAACATATTCGAAGCGGAGAACAATCGTGCAGGCTGCAGCGAAGCGTTAGAAAGTGCAATTAGTGAGGGCAGCAAACGTGCTCTGACCGGCGTAGCACGAATGGCACGACCCAACGCGCTAATAGCGTATACAACAAAAAACTTACGAGGTAACTTATTAAACTATGTTTCTAGGCACATAGTTCTATAAATAAGTTAGTAGAAAGGTTGGGCAGAGGTCTATCTTTTAGTACAGACACATTTTGGCAATTATGTTCAAGTCCCATTTATTAAGGTGTATATAGGGCTCGCTGACCTTGTGCATGTGGGCGGAGCTAAACGCTCTACCCCCGAATACGTAAAACGCGCGCGGCGGCGCGCTGCACTAAAACGACGATCAAAGAATATGCGGAGAGGCAGACATGCCGCACGCAGGTCGCCATTTTTGCCTACGATTCCAGAAGGGAATGGCGGAGGCAAGGCTGATATATTTTGTATAGATTGATACTTATGTTACGTGTATTTTATGTTTTTACTGGACATTATTTATTAGATTTTTTTCATTTTTTTGATTTTGTTTAAAATCATACGTGAGAACGAACTTAGTTCCCGACGGGGGGTAAAACTTAAAAAATGATATCGAGTGTTTTCTTAGGAATGGAATAACATTTTATTTGCATAGACTGTAGGTCTTCTTAGGAGGACTTACATAAAAATGAGATTTTATAAAAATGAGAACCTGTTTCATCAATTTGAATTATTATAAATCAGTAATAAACCTACATATCTAGCACTGTACCTAAATGGCATTTTTAGGATTCCGTAGCCAATCGGATGATGTTATAATCAACTTTCTTCCTGTCATTGTTATTTACATAGCAGGTAGTGGTATTCTAATTTGTGACCGGTAGGTGCCACAACTAAAATATGCAAAATAATTATTTTTTCAAAAAAAAAAAATAACCGACTTCCATAAAAAAACTACAAAATGAAAAATAACTTTATTTCGGAAGTCTGTAGCAAAAAACGTAAATTCAAAACCAAAGACATCGACTTCCGAAATAAAGTCATTTTTCACTTTGAAGTGTTTTTTTTAAGTGTTTTTCATGTAAAAAGATTTTTTTTACTATTAATCGTACGTCAAAAGTAACAGTTGAACTACGAAAACTGTTACCACTGTTATAGTATAGTAAAGTAACAGTATCATGTCTCGTTAGTGCCCTTGAAATAATCACCTACGGCCGCTCAGTAGATACACCTTCCGCGTTCGTGCGTAACAGCCGCGCGCGAATACTCAGAGTATATCAGTCAGTGGCGTGTATTGCATAAAGGCATATAAGCAGTGCCTACCTCGATAAATCACCATAGGCCTGTTAGTTACATTTTAGTGTGTGTGCCCAACTATGAAACTCACTAAATTATCATACCTAACAAAAAACAAAATCTTCATACAAATACGCGCGGCAGTAGGCAGTCGCAAGACGGCCTACTCGGCTCCCGGACTATTCGATTTTTATTTTGACCTCACTATCGGCTTTATAACCCTCGAAAAGTATGAAAACGACACCCATGATGAAATATTAGAAAAATTTTGCAGCCGCAATTTTGGATTTTTATTTTGACCTCACTATCGGCTTTATCACCCTCGAAAAGTATGAAAACGATACCCATGATGAAATATTTGAGAACTTTTGCAGCCGCCATTTTGGATTTTTATTTTGACCTCACTATCGGCTTTATCACCCTCGAAAAGTATGAAAACGACACCCATGATGAAATATTTGAAAATTTTTGCAGCCGCCATTTTGGATTTTTATTTTGACCTCACTATCGGCTTTATCACCCTCGAAAAGTATGAAAACGACACCCATGATGAAATATTTGAAAAATTTTGCAGCCGCCATTTTGGATTTTTTTTTGACCACTATCGGCTTTATCACCCTCGAAAAGTATGAAAACGACACCCATGATGAAAAACTTGAAAATTTTCGCAGCCGCCATCTTGGACTTTTATTTTGATCAAATTCAATATCTTCTCATTTGAATATTAGTTAGATAAGCCTTACTACTTGTATACTATCGTAAGCGTCCTGACGCGCACAATAGAAATGGGTTTTTTTTTTTTTTTTTTTTTTTTAGAATTTGGCATCTCGTAGTTGACCTTGAGAGGTCGTGACTACTTAACCGGACTATCCTGTGGTTGCCTTAAGAAATCCTAAAGCCTCAAGCCAGGGCTAAAACTAATTAAAACTAGGCGACTGCACGCTAAGGGCACCCCCTGTGGGGTACGAACCTCGGCTTAGGGCGTCGCTGGGAGAGGGCAGCAAAGGGACAGGCTGGATCGAATTTATATTTTTAGTGCTTTGATGAGCACGGCGTTTCCTAAGACTATAGAAATGGGCCATCTGCAGCGAGCTATATAGCGAGCAATAAACGCACACTGATACAATTCGTTCGTAAATATTTGCACTAACACAGGCAAACGCGCGTAGTCAGTCGATAGCCGGAGCGGAGCAGCGAGCGACACAGCCCTCCCGTCTCAGTGCTAACGCACGACTGCCGCCCGCGCCCGCGCAGAGCACCTCTGAAGCTCAATCTCAAAGTGGGGAAATTTTCTTTGCAAATGTTGATTGATTTACATAAGCTGTTTCATTTCTATAGTACCTCTAACCATCAATTTTTCAGTGTAAAAATATTTGCAAACATCAAAGCCGTTTAGAAGTAATATGGAATATTAGGAAAAAATTGCGTTTTGCAAAAAAATTTTTTAAGGGAAAAGTATTAGCCATACGAAAAAATCCTGTTACAGAAATGTTGTACATGAACCTATACCAACAATATATTTTTTTCAGATCTTCTAATCAAGCCTTTTATGAGAAATATTCTTCATAAAGTGACCGTGTTACGGTACTAAACGAGAGTAAGGCCCTTAAGGGGCGAGCCTGTTGCCATCAACCGGGTATACATTCAGACTCCGGGACCCAAAACTCCAATACAACTTTGCCCGACCTGCGAATGGAACCCAAGCTAGACCAACGAGGCACACTACTGCCCAACCCTTCAGGGAAACAAGACGTGATGTTATGATGGCGAAGTTAAAGGAATTTATTTTCCAAAGGTTGGCTATAGACTTGGCCGAAGTGTAAATTGGTAATGCCAGACGTAGATGTATACAAATATTAAAATTAAAGTGTATGTTTGTAATTCAAAATAACAGCTTTGAATAAATGCATGTTAAGGCATATACGGTACTTGGGCACGCCACAATTGCGGCGATAAGTCCCCTCTTTGAGGAGTGGCTAGAGAGGCGCCACGGCGTCCTCACCTTCCGCCTGACGCAGGTCCTCACCGGACACGGTTGGTTCGGGAGGTTCCTGTTCAGGATAAAGCGGGAGGAAACGCCAGGGTGTCACCACTGTGGGGATCGCCCGGAGGCCCGGAGGACCTTTGAGCATACGGTGGAGGTCTGCCCGGCTTGGGCGGGGCCCCGCCGTGTCCTCGTGGCGGCGATCGGCGGCGGCGACCTCTCGCGTCCGGCCCTCATACAGGCCATGGTACCGAGCGAGAGTGAATGGGAGGCCGTCACCTCCTTCTGCGAAGTAGTAATGCTCGCGAAGGAGGAGGCGGAGCGCGTGAGGGAGAGGCAATCGCTGCACCCTCGCGCGCCTAGCCGCTGCAGGAGACGCCCTGGACGGGAGTCAACAGCCGACTCCCGGCCACCGTAGGCGCGGGCTTGCGGGCGGCGAGCTCTGGGCAGCTCGCCGCCCGGTAAGGACCAGGCCCGGGTCGACGGCGCGTTGTGTTCCACGCGCGCCTCAAAGAGCTGTCAGCACGAACTGACGGGGTCCGCTAGGGCTGATGCCGCCGGGGCTGCGGGTTGTTCGAAAGAGATACCGTGGTCCCTGGCACAGGCAACTGAAGGAACACGGGTGGGTTTTAGTCAGTAAAAGTCTGACACTCCCTTCTGCTCCGCCCAGAGCGGGAGGAGTCCTTAGATGATTTCACACCCAGAAGAAAAAAAAAAAAAAAAAAAAAGGCGTATACGGTACTTATAAAACAAACACAAATTTTAAAATTTTTATTTGTCTGTCTGTTTGTTCCGGCTAATCTCCGAAATTGGACTGATTTTGGCGGGACTTTCACTGAAAGATAGCTGATGTTATAAGGAGTAACTTAGGCGATTTTTTTTTAATAATGAGGGTTACTCGCATATCAAATAAAACCCATTTTCACCCAATTTTTAAGCTCAATATTTCTCCAAATGCGTGGTTCCACTAGCTAAAAGTAGCACGTACATGATATACCTAAGTAACGAAACCTAGGCAGTACGTGTCCACATTAAAGTTTTACGAGCATTTCAACAAATATAGCTAGCCTGAATTTTTTGCCTCCTTTAAGGATTTATATAACGTTTTCTGATATTCAAGAGAAGGCTACTCATGGCTTTAAATCAACTTTATAGATTTATTAAATGTAAATAAATGAGCGCCTTTCAAATAGTAGGTATCTACTCAAAGTTATCTAGATTTCAATATTTGTCATATAGGTAGGTAGGTACTGTTAATAATATAAATGTTGCATGCCGAATGGTGAAATATGGCTGAGCTTTAATGCTTTAAAGAACAGTGGTGGCCCAGTGGACACGGCCACGACTTGCGAGTTGTAAATCGTAGGTTTGAACCCTGATAAGCGCTTTACTTTGTGTAATATATTTCATCACAATTGCTCTCAAAACGGTGAAGGAAAACATTATGAGGAAACCGGCGTGTCCTAGGACTAAAAATTCTATGACATGTGACATCTATCAGCCCGCACTGGGCCCGCGTAGTGGATTACGGCCCACTTCCTCTCACAGAGAGGAGGCCTGTGACCCAGCAGTGGGAACATTATAGGCTGATTGTGCTTTAATAACACGTATTACACGTAATAATTACCCATATTTGCAAAATAAATGTCTGTTTTATTCTATTCTGCACAGTGTAATTGATAGTTTCATGTGTAAATTATCTATTCACACGTGAAACTACCATTCATTAAATAAGTTTCATATCTATCATTGAATAACTAACTTTGTGCGACTAGTTTCCAAATGTAAATTCGGCGTCGTATTGGTAATAATGTGCCTATCTATCGAAATAAAGATAAATTTGAATATAAAAGCCATTGCAAAGGCTTTTCGCACAAAACCGGAAAGTTAAAATTTTATGGATTTAAAGTAATCTGTAACTCGGTTTTGATTCAGTGGATTCACAAAGTAATATAATTTATCCTTGCCACCGTGGAGCGCTATCCCCCCAGCTTTGCCGGCAGACACCACTTTTATAAATGTAAGTACGTGCACATTTGAATGAGTTATTATGACATAAATCTCCTAGCTAGTCTTTATTTTACAGTCGTACGGATTCTACAAATTTACCTACTCTAACACTTTCCTAGCAGAAGACTTCATTTTAATAACATAACTTAACATGACGCCTTGTTACCTCGAAGTGTTGGGCAGAGCCAGTGGCGTAACTATAACCTTTGGGCCCCGTGGCAAATTCATGGGATTGGTAGGGCCCTCCCTCAATGTAAAGAAGCTCAACCAACGTTATAATTTTTTTTTACTGGCACGTACTTCCCCCGCGAGTTATTTGATTTCGTAATTTCCCCTACAAAATGGAGTACCTGACTGCTTCATTGTTCTAGTGGTCGAAAAAGTTTGCATTTCTGTACTTAGGTATGTTAGGATCCTCCTGTGCGCATAGCCCTCTCGGGCCGGGGGCCCCCTCCGGCTAGGGGCCCGTGCCATTTTGCTACTCCTGCCACCCTATTGTTACGCCACTGGGCAGAGCCATGGCAGAGCTGTGCCTGAGGTACACCCACATTTCGCCAGTTATGTTTAAGTCCCATGTAATAGGGGTCGAGGCTATTGCTGTCAACCGGACGTACATCCAGACTCCGGCTGTTACTGAGAAACTCTACATACAAAAACCCAGTAACACTATGCCCGACCTGGGAATCGAACCCAGGACCTCGTCCTCAGCAGTAGCGCTTGGGTAGCGGGATCGTCCGAAAGGGTTACCGCTGCCCTGGTAGACATACAAATACATAAAGGGCTAAGGAAGGAACACGGGTGGGTTTTAGTCAGTAAAAGTCTGACACTCCCTTCCGCTCTACCCAGAGCGGCAGGGGTCATTTGATGATATCCCATCTGCAAAAAAAAAAAAACAGTAGCGTTGCGACCACTAAGCCAACGAGGCACTAATTTTAATAAATAAGTAATAAATTGTTCTGATGAACCACACCGCGGGTAAATATGAATCTGGGAACTTCTTCATCTTTAGAAAGTCATAATAAAGTTACGTGTATGATTCTTTAATGGAAGTTATGTACTTAAGTATGCCATAAAACTTCAAGCGTGTAGAAAGTTCTTGTTTAATATTACACCCGGCGCTACCTACCCTCATAAATCACAATGAATCGGTTTTCCGTTATGAACATAATTTCGGTAGATTTACCTTTAACGTTACCAACATTACTTGACTGTCATACTGAACTTTGAAGTTTAAAATACCAATGTCCTGTGTTCATAAAATTTGAAGTAGAATAACGTGAGTTAGAAGGTACGCTATGACGACTTATTTAATTGAGACTGTTTGTAATCGCGATGTCCTGAACTTCGAAAGCTTGCTATGACCGCAGCTTGCAGCACAGAGTTTGGAAGTCGGCGGTGTGATACCCCCGTGCCTCGGAAATCACGTTAAGCCGTTGGCCCTGCGCCTGATCTCTCTCCGGTCGTGTCGGCTTGCCGTCCTATCGGACTGTGAGAGTAAGAGAAGACAGGCTTACAGAGTTGTATCTATTGATAAGTCGTTGCTATGTTGTTTTAGGCAATAACATGCCTCACGGGTCGATCGCAGCTAAGCTTGCCGAAGTTGGACCGTTCACGGTCCGGTCATCCGGTGGTGATCACGGTGGCGATGGGTGACCATCCATTACTTACATACCGATACCCCTACGTGCCTGGGAAAGCACGTAAAGCGTTAGTCCCGGCTGTCATTCGTCGACCTATCGAGTCAAATGGGACAGGCTTTTCTGAAATGGTTCGAAAAAGTCCTTTCAAACAAAACTTTATTGAAATCCGATGCAAATAACAATTAATTCTTCGCCGAGCCGACAACTTCTATTTCCTGAGGAACTTAATTTAAAGGCAGTTAGAACTTTTTACTTCATTAGCGTTTAGAAACTAAATTCGAATGGCAAAGTTGAACACGGTCGCGTTTTTATTATGGTTTGGTTCAGAATTGGTCACTTTGCAATTTTTTTTTAAATTTGCAGCAGTCGGTATGGCAGCTAACGGTAGTTTAGTGTATCTACATAAATTAATACATTCATTGTTAGCCTATGTTGTTAGCATATAGAAGTTATTTGACACATCATGAATATCATATTCGAACAAACTCAATAATAACAAAATAGCCGAACGTACTCGTACAGTGTAATCATTTTGATATTCAACAGTGTTGGGAATTATGTAAATATTGATCATTGGAGTGTAATGTATGAATTGAATGTTGATGGCATTATAGATAAGTAGAATCTGACTGCGAAGCGTCCTCCCAAGTTCATTCTCGGTTAGGGCAAAGTTTTATTGGGTTTTTCCTTAATTAAATTATCATAAGCACCCTCATTCTGGTTTTGTTCTTGGTTATTGATTGGAAAGTAATTATATGGAGGAAAATGATGGGCGTCAATTTTACTTTGATTGGAGAAAATCAGATTATTAAGTTCATAGACTCATTGTACCTGTTTAACACTAACCTCACACTAAATAAAATTCATTTTTATAGGTTTATATTTATTGTCATGGTTGGAATGAAAGTCAAAGTTATTAGAGCGGCATAAGATTTTTTTTTATTTGAAAAAAAAACTGTCCTTATATTCCAGGAGAACATCTATGAATGTCAGTCAAAAAGTGATGAATGTCATCAAGGAAACATTATGCTTAATTAATCATCATCAATATTACTTGCATTGCAAGAATAGTAGATAATACCGGCCATAGCTACCATAGACACCTCCATCATTTTTTTACTGACATCCATCATTTTTCACCGGTATCAGTAAACTTTAATTTGTTAAAAAGAATCCCCTACTGTTTCCAAAGTATTCAGATGGTTCCGAACGAAGTCAACGTGATAATCGCATACTTCGTTTACACAGGTCTAAAACAGCTCTCATGAGTAAGAGTGTATTCTGCATGGCCCCAAAGTTATACAACAAGCTACCAAAGGCATACAAAGATTTAAATATAAATAGTTTTAATAAAAGCATTAAAAAACTTTTAATAAATAAATGCTATTATAACGTTGCAGACTATTTAAATGATAAATTACTTTAGACATACATGCTAATGTAATTAATTATTATTTTGGATTATGATTTTGAACATTCTGACATTATTAACACTCTTGACATTATTTTAAAGCTTATTGACATTTTACTTTTTAACATATTTGCTATTGGACATTAACGAATTATCTGTATTTTAACAACTCTATTTAACTATCAATTGTATCGCTTGTTATGAATTTGTCAATATTGTCTACTTCTTTTTAATACGAATAATTTATTTCGATTGTATTTGTACGCCTTTCTAGGCAAAACATGTTAAGACTTCTTTTTTCTCTTTTTCCATCTCATTGTAAAACCTACACGTGTTTTTTGACAAATAAATGTTATCTTATCTTATCTTCACCGTTTTTTTCCTCTGCCTCAACTTTTAACGGTTAATTTTTTGCAGACAAGAAGCGTTTTTGCCCAAGCCGGGCAGACCTCCACCGTGTCCTCCGGGCGATTCACACAGTGGTGACATCCTGGCGTTTCTCCCGCGTTATCCTGAACAGGAACCTCCCGAAACAACCGTGTCCGGTGAGGACCTGCGTCAAGCGGAAGGTGAGGGCGCCGTGGCGCCTCTTCTCATGTCGTTCTCCGATTTTCGTTACCCCGATGAACGGTTCTCCGACAGAACGATTCATTTTTCATTGTTTCACCGACAGAACGTTTCGACGACCAACGATTCGCCGACAGAACGACTTGCCCTCTAGAGCTTTAACATAACTGGTGAAGTGTGAGTGTACTGTTAGGTGTAGATAGGTACACTTTGAGGAACAGGTACAGGTCAGATGTTTTAAAATTCCATGAAAAAAATTGAAATCTGCCGATCGCTTCTGTAAAATCTCACCGTGAAAAGTTAGGTGAAATGAGTTTAGAGTGAGCTGTCGATAGTGCGTTCCCTAGCATTAGTTGGAATGACAGCTCACTCCACGCTCAGTTCACCTAAGTTTTCACGGTGAGATGGTTACAGAATCGCACTGCTGAAGCCAATAGCGTTGTTCTTTCCGGTTGTTATTATCTTTGCCTCGGGCTTGTTATCGGAAGATGCGAACAACAGTGACGGTCACGAATCGAATTTAAAAGTGGCTATTATGTAGATAGGAACTGCCTCCGGTAACGATTAATTTAAATTTTAATATGCCGTAAAGTCTCATCTTGAACGTTATTGTATTGGCGCTGTTGAAATTAGCTTGGCATCCCGCGAGATTTAGGGAGGTCACAATATTGGGAAAGCACCTAATGATACATTTTTTCGTTGTGATTTCACCAAACAAGGTAACCAACAAATCATTATTAAGTGGAAAGAAACGGTTAGCAACTTCGCAACTTTTAACTGGAAAAAAAGAAATAGTCAAGAAAAAAATATTGCGAGAGCAACGACATGAAACAGGTTTCTAATATTATGTCGGTTATTTTTAGAGACAAACATTCATATATAACACCACGCCTGCACCCCCCGTGGGGTCAGGCAGAGGTGTACCTTTTAGCAACCTTATTTCGCCAGTTATGTTTAAGTTCCATGTATTAAGGGGGCGAGCCTATTACCATCAATCTGTCACAAATCCAGACTCCGGGCTACTACTGAGAAAATCCAGATGGAGAAATCCAATAACACTTTGCCCGACCTGGGAATCAAACCCAGGACCTCATGCTCAGCAGTAGCGCGACCACTAGACCATTGGATTTGTTATAAATATATGTACGTCGACTCATGCCGCTTGCAGATGAAGTGATTTTGATTAGCATACAGTTGGCCTATTTATTAAGCACTCGTTACAACCCGCATCCTTCGAAATAGGTCACGCAGATGTAATCACGTAATCCATCAATATCCTTGTTTATTTACTTTGTGTGGAAAAATAATATTATGAAAAATATTTCGACATAACATTAGCTGGGAAGTGTTTGATGTTTGATCGCGTTATAGACTTGTGTTCAGTCTTTTCACAGTTATTTTATCTCTGAAAGCAGCAACCCAGAGTCAACCATATTGTAACGGGAATAAAGATCACTGTGATTTTGACAGGCTTGTCAGTGGCGGCAATCCAACAACCACCTTATAGTAACGAGAATAAGGACCACTGTGATTTTGACAGTAATGCAAAATCAGAGTTCAAATAAGTGAAAAAAAATCAAGAAAAAGAAGTGAGAAAATTCTGTATTTTTTGTTATTTTTCTTTTGTATTTTTTTTTTTACTAATATTAAGATTCACAGTAGGCATTCTTTGAAGTGAAATTTCTTAGGCGGCGATTCGATTATTTGACGAGAATTGAGTGTTTCAAGGACACGTCACGTTTGGGCACATTTCGTTACATGAGAGAGAAGAAAGAGCAGAATCTCTCTTTTTCATTATTTTTTAGGAAGTTTAACTTCTGTCACGTATACGGTACTGCGAATTTTTGTTTTGAAAAATTCATTTTTCGAGGCCAATTTAATGAATACTTTTTTTTTCCGGTACCCTATATTGCCCCACTGCTGGGTAAAGGCCTCCCCCATATTCTTCCATCTTTCCTTGTGCTGTGCCCTCTCTGTCCAGTCGGTTAGGAACGAGTCCAAATCACGTCACGCCAGCGTTTCTTAGTATGATATATACTTAGGTTCTTTTATTAAAAACGAAATTTTTACTGAACTGAACCAGAACATAGACTGCCTAAAATGAATCAAGTATTTTTTGGATACGTAAAACATTTTTGCTTAATAACTCTTGGTTTACAGACGCTGCTAGTCATCTTGTGACACACTTTCGAAGTCCCCATTTCCGACACCCGCGGTCACTCGGGAAAGGGGGTTAGTAGGTATTCACCTACTTCCTAGGGTTTATTACACAAAAGGTGCCAACGGACCCTATTACTGCGGCGCCGCTGTCCGTCCATCCGTCCATCTCTCACAGGGCTGCATCTTTTGAATCGTAAGAGGCATGAGCTGAGAGCTTGAGAGGCACTTGAAATTTGTGTTTCACAGGGTGTGTACTACCATGGCCGCTGTAGCAACAAATAATAAATATAAAATAAATAATTATACGGTGGTACGGAACAGTTCTTGTGCAAGTCAGACTCGCAACTGGCCGCTTTTTTTTTAAATACCTTCATTATTTTTATTTTACTGAGTTACAAAATATTTTCTTTTTTTTTAACAAAAGCATATCCATTATTTTACGCAATTATAAACTACATTATAATAATTAAATTAATGACAGGTTAAATATAATACTGTACCAGCTTTGCGCAACACCTCTGATGAGCATATTTATAACTGCGTAATTACAGTACTAATTTAACCCGAATATGCTGGCGCAAAATCTTATTAAAGCAAGGTGCTCAAGCAGTGCCTGCATGAGCCTAATTAGTTATTCGGCGAGACTGACGCAAGCAAAATGGGTTTTACCCTATTTACATTACATTTATACAACACAGTATTCCTTGATATAATTTAGGTAACATAAATATGATTGTGGAGAAAATTGATAGGTACAATAATTAATTGGTAGGTATTGGTTGGTAATTGGTAGGTAGGTAGGTAGTCAAGGACTGTCCGTTGTGCCTATTTATTTATTTATTTATTTATTTTACCATTTATGTACACACATATATAAACAGACAATGAAAAACAGAATAGAAATAGAAATAGAAATAGGTACAGAGGTGATGCTTATTTCATAAGAAATCTCTTCCAGCATGACAATGAAAAACAGAATAGAAATAGAAATAGAAATAGGTACAGAGGTGATGCTTATTTCATAAGAAATCTCTTCCAGCATACCTGAGATAGGACAATAGATACAGAGATGTAGACAGCGTGTGATAGAGCAAAGGAGACAAAAACTAATACATAGAATCAAAAAAAAAAACAATTCACTTAAAAACTAAACAAGAATTACGAGAATATATTAACATACATACAAATAAACATACATAAATACTTCTAAAATAAATATTGCCTATTGTGTGGAAGTGTTTGTTTATCGAGCAGTGTCCCGTGATGGTCCCCGTCACCAGGCGCAAGCCGAACCTGTCCAGGCGTAATAACCGCCTGGCTAGCCTGTCATCTAAGGATGGCATAGCTTCCGTGGATTACCTGCAGCCTGGTGTCGAGGTCCACCAGATGTCGGCTTGTGTGTGCGTCAGCATAGAATATTGCATAGAAAAACGTTTAATTTCTTGATAACAAATATCAAAATAAACTGCTGTTAGCTAGCTGATAATACTGAGTCGGTAAAGTAGGTTCTATACAAACGTTTTTTGACTGTGACAATGTGTGTGTATGTGTATACATTACAGTCCATTGACGCACAATGATCTAAAAACTTTCAGCTACAAAGCCATACGAACTGTTAAGAAACTAAGATTTCTATTTTCATTCTTACACAAGTAATGTGTAAGAATGAAAATAGAAATCTTATTTTCAATTTATGTTTGGATAACAGAAAATCCACATCCATAATAGCTGGTTACCTATACGTACTTAATGGGCATAAAACACCATCGCGCGGTGAAAATGCCGAGAGTTCGGTAGAGTCGCCAGTAAAAACTCCAATAATGAAAATAAGACACCTATAATTTTATGTCTGTACCGAAAGCTCCTAAAAAGTTAGGGACAGATTTTTGGGACTTTCCTTAGGGACGACCTTTGTAATCCCTATTCCAGATACTCGATAGGGTAATGTATCATCACAGTGAGTCTGCAGGGAGCCGCACAGTAAACATGTGTGATTTATAACCGAACCCACGCGAATGTCAGTTATTTATTATATACGTTTACGGTACATACTTATCAGTTCAGCAATTATTCACTAAACTCTATGCACAAAACTAGGCCATGCAAGAGCAGCCAAAAGAAAATTTAGTGTCCTGCTGTTTTTTTTTAAATCTTAATAACTGATGAATTATATGAATTAAATCCAGTAAGAATCTATCTACATATACTAAAGAGTTTGTTTGTGTGTTTGAACACGCTAATCTCTGAAACTCCCCGTCCGATTTGAAAAACTCTTTATGCATTTGATAGCCATATTCTTGAGAAAGGTTATTGGCTATTTAACATCACGCTACAAATCTTGGGAGCCGAGCAAAAAGTCAGAAAGAACGCTAAGCGGAAACAAAGTAATAGCGCGGGCGAGTGACGCGACGGGCAGAAGCTAGTCTTCTAATAGAGCTAGATAATCGCATTATATTTTAAATAAATGTTTATCTAGGAGTGCGCTTCAACGACACTTGACATTGTTATTGTAACAGTAGGTACCTACAGCTCTGCTGCACAGAGCTGTATTACAAACAGTAATAAAGCCAGCTTGGACGGCGTGTCGGCACATTTCTGCGCAATTATGCATACAGGAGCGGGTGGCCCCCAATGCTTGTGTAACGAACCTTATACGAGCATCCCAGGCCATTTGCCAAATGACAAATACCCTGACAAACAAGCTATTGTACGGACGAGGCTACATCTATGAACAAACATAAATCTTATCTGCTCGCTCGTTGTACAGTCCACCGCTCTTCCGTGGTAACGGTTTGACTTTGAGCTAGTAGTACGGAGTTACAATAGAATATGAGGCTAGCTAATACTTCCATTTCTATTCTATCTATAGGTACTAATAATAAAACTGAAGAGTATGTTTATCTGTTTGTTTGAACACGTTAATCTCTGGAAGTCCGAGTCGGATTTGAAAAATTATTTTTCATTTGATAGCCCAATTATTGAGGAAGCCTTTATGCTTAATACACGCTAACATACTTAGGAGCCGAGCAAAAACAATAAAAGGCAGAGAGAACACAGTCATAGAGCGGGGGCGATGCGATGCGATGGGTTAGGTCGGGGGAACAAGACATTTCACGCGGACGAAGTCACGGGCGGAAGCTAGTCTATTAAATATGAATATACGTTCAGGAAGGCCAGACTCTCTAAGTCCGTCAAATCCGAAGATAAGGGCCCGTCCGAAAGAAGATCGATACTTCGAAATGAACTCTACTCCCGTTTAAATGACTTTTTCGGCCGGGTAAAAACACATTGGTCGTAAGGGCAACTGTCAAATCGTATTCATTTATTCTTAATTCGGGCCCCGAACTAATCATATAGCCGTATGTGATATGGAGTAGGAAACGCCCGTAACTTCGGCTTTCCTGCACGTAATCCGCTGCACGTAATCCGAACTTATAAAGAATGACAATACGATTAGACAGTTGTCTCTGCTACCGAAGTGTTTTTGCCCGTCATTTGACACTTGTTTTGACGGATCAATTACTTTTGGACGGGCCCCTATTTTTGTTGACGGACATAAAGAATAGACACCCTCTTACGGCTTGCGGCCTTCTGTACGTTCTATGTCAGACTCGGCCAGATTATATGAAAACCACAACACGATATGAATAAAAGTGTCCGTCTATAAATATCCCTGTTTAATAGATTGCAGATTTTATCGAATTCCTATCGGTTAATGTAGGTACGCTTTCGACCTCTTTATTTTTGCCGCTGACATGAAAACAGATACTGAATCGTTTGTGTGCACAGATAAGTAAAATTGTTTAACTTGTTGTTTACTGAATAACAAATTTGTAGAGAAAATGTTTCTTAGATATTGGTGTTTTGTAGCGGTTAGATGCATGTTTGGGGCTGCGTAGTTAAAAGCCCAATTGAATAATAGATTATTTCATTAAGGGTCTTAAGAAACAAACAAGGTTGGTTAAAGCTGAAATAATAATACAATGACGAAATAGAATTATGTATAAATAGAAGTTAGGAACATGTAAAGTTCATAAACGTAGAATTTACTATCAAGTCTATAGCCATTTAGATTTGAAATGAGTAATGACATGAGGAAGCGACGCATTGAACAGAGTCTGATGGAATTTGCAGCTCAGGAATCGTACACAAACTATCAGTAAATTGGCATTACGCTCGGTCGAACATTATGATAAACATCGTGTACATTGACTTCTGATCGAATGTGAGATTCTTTGTGTCTTTCCAAGAATTCCTTCTAATCAGTTCACGTCACAATAAAAGTCTCGTATCGACTGTAAGTTGTCAATCAAGATATCACTGGGAATTCATCTCTTTCGTTTTAAAGTTCTGTAGTCAAAGGGTCTGACGGGACCCAGAGTGTCCGTCCGTCTGTCACAAGACTGTATCTTTTTAACCGTAATAGGTAGACATTTAAAATTCACGGTTTGAATTCATTTATTTCTAAAGATTACAAATCACTTGTACAGAAATAAATTTACTTGATTTATTACATTTTTGTTGTCCAGGAGTAGTAAGAGCTTGTAGTGTTAACATTACGAATATAAGAAGGTAATTATTACAAATTTTTAAAAGTTTTGTGTTGTCTACCGCCGTACGGCGTGTTGATGCGGCCGTCGTGCGGTGACTCGTTATCTTTGTTTTGCGTTTGAAACCTAAATACTCGTTTACACTAGAAGCAAATAAATTATATTAGTTAAATTAGTTAAGTTTTGTGTTATATTAGTTTTTTATTTTTTTATTCACAGAGAGTGTACTACTGTGGCCGCTATAACAACAATATTTTTTTTTTAAGTTAAAAATTTAAGAGAAATGTAATATTCTGTAGCGGTATCTACAACGGCACATATGCGAACAACGCGACATACTGACGTCACGCAAATCCTGCATCTCGCAAGCAGAGTTTACCGCGCAATTAGCATACCTATAAACAAACTTCCCAACATCAATCGTTGGGCAATTGCCCCCCAGCCCGCCAGACACAACACCCGTCTGGTCGGAGGATCGTCCCTTTTCTATGGAGGATGAGTGAACTTTACACCCTGTTCCTCATACCTCTAAACTTCTATTTAAAAAAAAATGTAATATTGGCGCTTTTTATTTGTCGGTTGTTACAGCCATGTTATTTTATACTGTTGAAGATTCATCGGGTGAAAAGGTTACTCGATCGTAGAATTCAAATCGGCGTAGTTCCTGTTACGTTTTCCATTTATTATTTTCCCAACACCTAATTACAAAATTACTCATTAAAGAGACTCGTTAAAGAGAACTGGTTACAGAATCGCACTGCAGCGGCAAAGATAATAACGACCGGAAAGAACAACGCTATTGGCTTCAGCAGTGCGATTCTGTAACCATCTCACCGTGAAAACTTAGGTGAAGTGAGCGTGGAGTGAGCTGTCATTCCAAATAATGCTAGAGATTGACACTACTGACAACTCACATCAAGCTCACTTCACTTGAGTTTTCACAGTGAGAGTTTTACAGAATCGACCGGCTGCACTGCGATTCTGTAACCATCTCACCGTGAAAACTTAGGTGAAGTGAGCGTGGAGTGAGCTGTCATTCCAACGAATGCTAAGGGATGGGCAGGGAAGGGAATCAGGGAAGGGGGATTGCCACTATTGACAGCTCACTCTAAGCTCACTTCACCTAAGTTTTCACGGTGAGATTTATAAAGAATCGATCGGCAGTATTACTCCTGTAGCAAGGTGTAAATAAAAAAAGTTAAGACTATTTTAAACTACTCTTTAAAATGTATCAATTCAGTTCAAAATTTAAATTGGAAATAATTATACTGATCAATATTTTATTTTTCAGATTTTCACTCCGTTTTAGGTACAATCCATTGTCACTTCACACACTGAAAAATGGATTTAATTTCATCGGATCTTGAAAATAATTGATATCTACCACAGATGTATGCTTTTTCCACTATCGACATTTTGGCGTGTCGGTGTGATATCAATAAATCCGTTCGATGGAATGTCGTAAAATATTGAGTAAATGTAGTTAAGTACCTTTAGTGTTGTTAGGTTTACACCATTATTAGGTACATTTGTACTGCCGATCGATTCTGTAAAAATCTCACTGTGAAAAGTTAGGTGAAGTGAGCTTAGAGTGAGCTGTCAGTAGTGTCAATCCCTAGCATTAGTTGGAATGACAGCTCACTCCACATTCACTTCACCTAAGTTTTCACGGTGAGATGGTTACAGAATCGCACTGCTGTACCGCACTTATTTTTAAACTAGTTTTTACCCGCGATTTCGTCTGCGTGAATTGTCTTGTTCCCCGACCCACCTCGTCGCATCGCATCACCTGCCTGCGCTATCACTTGCGTTTTTCGCTTAGCGTTCCTCCTGACTTTTTTCTCATTGCTCCGCTCCTAAGGGCCATAGTGTGATATTAAAACGTGTGGCCAATACACCGTTAAATTTTGATCGTTTTAATCCTTAAAAGGGGTCATTGTACTCATCATTATGAACAACTTTTACTACGGGACCAACACTGAAATCGTGAAAAAAAAAAATCAGTTGATCCCTAGATTATGTCGAGTTATGCGAACATCTATGGATAAACAAATCTATGGATAAACTGATTTTTTTTTCACGTTTTCAAAAAGTTGTTCTTAATTATGAGTACAATGACTCCTTTTAAGGATTAAAACGATCAAAATTAAACGGTGTATAGCCGTCCTCAAGAATTGGGCCATCAAACGCAAAAAGTTTTTTTTCAAATCCAACTGATACTTGCAGAGACAAACAAACAAACTCTTCAACTTTATTATTAGTATAGTGTAGATCGAGTGTTTTGTTTTTGGGAACTCCATAATCTCTCGATTGTAGTGTTTTGAAAGCGAATTGCAACGTTATCAATGTGTTTTGGTTTATCACAAATACACCTCTATCAATACAACATAATACAATGTCGGCAACAATAAAAACGCTACATTACGACTCATATTAAAGTTCCATAGCAGGTAAATCACTTATTGTCATACATTTCAGCTTCACTAAGTAAACCACGGCGCTATTTTCTTACGAAAATTGGATTGCGTGGTATATATTTGGGTAAAAGGGTTCCGCCCAATCGAATTACCTAAGGAATAGTCCACACGGTCGATTGTCTTCGGCGGAACGACGTAGCTTTGTATTTCGTGCTCGTATAAACGCGGTGACTCGAATGCATCCGGCGTCTGAGCCAGCCGGATGTCTGCTTGTTTCCGAACGCTACAACACCTTGCACTTATAGAAACAGCTAATGTAGGTATAGCTTTAGTGCTGTGTGGATCACTGTGGCCTTTACTACATTTAGGACTTCCGCAAGATTTACTGAGTTTGGGTGAACGTGATTTGATTTTAATTTTCTCGTCCTCACAATAGAAAATGTAACTAATTGTGAAAGTCACTACGTAAATATTATCGTCGAATAAATGATCTGAAACAGGAACTTTTATAATCTTAGTATTGAAGACAAATCTATTAATATGGTCTTTGTCGTCAGCAGTCATTATTTACTTTTTTACACATATGGCAACCCACACATTGTCTATGCTTGAAAACGAAATGCATTTTCGGGGATTCCTATAAATAATGAATACGTTTACTAAATTTGATTCGTCAGTTTATTTATTTTAGACTGTTAATTGGAATTAATATATATACCAAAAATTTAAAAGAAGTTTGTTTTGTTCGTAATATTACATAAGATTATATGAATTCCGTGTCAGTAAAGTTTATTTAAATGAATATTATGTGCGTTACACTCTATTCCAAACCTATTCCTTATTTCTAGACTTATATTATAACTGCTGCTCATGGATCATGAATCAATTGTACCAATGTTTACGTAAGCTTGGGGGGGGGAGGGGTAAGAGCTTTGCTTACTTTTGCTGACGACGGGGAGGGGTGGGTTAATAATTGCAAAAAATCTGCTTACGTAATACTTGAACGGCCCCAAAGGTCAAAAAGGCAGAAAGAACGCAAAGCGAAAACGCGCGCGACGTGTCGGGAGCAAGAAATATCACGTGGACGAAGTCGCGGGCAGAAGTTAGTCTGCAACATACAGGAAACGCCCCATTGTTAATTAAAATACCTACATACCCCGTAACCTCATCAATACCGACTTGATAGCCAACAGAATTACCCATTAAATAAAGGTTTGACCAATAGAAATGTCAATGATGATTCTATTATTAGTGAATTTGTAGTTTATTTTATCGAGGCACCGAATCTAATTTTCGATTACCCGTTAAATTGGTTATCCCCGCGTATTCCAATAATACTATAAAACAACCAGTTAATATTTGATTCACAATTATAGTCGGACAGGCGGACGGGAACAATAGCAGTTGTACGGAATAAAGTAAGTGGAGTTGGGAAGTTCCCCAACGTTTGTGATATTGGAGCACGTACTTATTTGAGCGAGTTTTCCGCGGCGAGTACAAAGCGAGTGCAGTTTGATTTAGTGTGCGACCTCTTGGAGAAGTGTCACGAGTCGTAGGTATGTCGGGACGTAGGTTCGGTGACAGGAGCACGCATCGGCGCGCCACCGCTCGGCTCGCTCGACTAGAAACAGGCTGATTGCGAGCTCGGCGCCCTGGCCACTCGACCGCAGACTGAAACCCGAAACCTCACCCACTTCATACCTATTCACCGTACGTCATTTGTAGTTAAGCGTCTGCAATATTGCTCTGTTGCCGAAAGTTGATGCTTTAATGAGGAGCATTAGACATAGTTAAAAAGTATCTGTTATAGTATGTACCAAAAGTAACAGATGAAAGTGTAAACAAACCCTATTCAGGTTAAATTACGCAATCACTCACGAAAGGAAATTAGTAACATATACATTTATTTTATTGAGAAGTTTTCAACTTTATATGAAGCTCACCACTTTTTCCATCCAATTAATAGTTTGAATAATATTATTAAATAGGGTAGTTGCCTAGGCAAAAAATTATAATTATATTTAGTCCGTCAGTTAGATTATCGAAAAATAATGGACACGTATTTTTTCTTTTGTCAATCAAACAAAAAATGACAAAGATAAAGCGCATCAAACTTTGGGAGTTTTTTTTGCAAGCCAGTGACGTCACGCGGAACTTTATCGGGCGATATCTTCGTCATTTTTTATATAATTGACAAAAGAAAAAATACGGGTTCAATATTTTTTGATAATCTAACTGACGGACTAATTAGATTTTTTTAGGAAAATAGACTATTCTAATCAAAAATCATTGCCGAAAATTGAGGTTATAAACCTCATTTGTCAAATGAAACACATTTTTAAGGTGATTTAAAATGAGAATTTCAGGTATAAGTATTCAATTCATCAAATCAAAGCACTCAATTTGTATTACAAATTGGGCATCCACAAGTTTTCTGATCCATTTTCGTAAGATTTTTTGGAACAGACACTTTATCTTACACCAGTTTTCTGGTTGAAAAGGAACAAAAGTCCAACAAAATAAAATATAATTGAAAATTATACATTTGGCAATAAAATTAAACTCTGTCAGATATCCTTCAGTAGGTAGGTACCTAGATACTGGAGAACAAACAATACCGTAGCTTTGCGTCGGACTTCTCAACCTCATAATAATTTTCCTTCTTTACAAAGCCCTAGAAGGTAAAAGCCTTGAGTTCGTGCTTATTGAAAAATATGAAATCCGTGTAGAATTAAAATACCTTTGACGTCCATCTTAATGGCGTGCGTTGCGAGATGAAAGGAAAAGACGCTCCTAATTATGAAGTTATTAAGCTTTAATTTATCATTACCTACCGTCGTTTCATTATAAGGAAGTCAAAATTCTGGTAAATTAATAAAAAAATATATACTGCCTCTCGTGTTGAAGTATGGCTTAACATAATCAGCCTGTAATGTTTTCCCCGTCGGGACACAGGCCAGGGAGTGGGCTATAATTAGAGAATACATCCCGATCCCAAACAATCCCGATGACCCGACCCCCGATGTCTTTGCACAACACAAATGACAATACGAGGGCGGAGTGATAAGTCTGGTAAAAATCTATTTTGGAATAAAATGATCGCAAATTGCATGGAACTTCCTTGTTCACAACTCTTTTGAAGGACTAAATTAAAATTTTCAGCCAGTACTGCCGGTTAGTTTTTTTTTTTGACAGCCATTCAAGAAAAACAACTGAACACGTTTTTGCAAAGATGGAGAAAAGTGAATTTCGTGTCGTGATTAAACATTAGCCGATTGTATTTTCTTGCTGTAATCTACCACGCCGGTCCAGTTCAAGTCGTTAGATAGATGTCACATGTCTTTGAGTTTTTGGTTCTAAGACATGCCGCCGGTTTCCTCACGATGTTTTCTTTCACCGTTTTGAGAGCAGTGGTGACGGACTTATTTACACTAACTAAAGAAGTGGTGACCCAGTGGTAACCACCCAGACTTACAAGTTGTAGGTCGTGGTTTCAGGCAGGCTCTACTTAGTACAGTATGACTTAGCATATGAGTATACGTTTACCTATAGTTGATGAACGAACTACGTGACCTTATTACACAACAGCTTATTGTTTGAAAAGATGTATCATAAAAAGTTCCTGATGTTTCCAGTTCTATCTTTCCATGGGTTAACTTTGCAACAAAGATCGATCGTGCTACAACTGTACAGACAGAAGATTACCCGCGGCCGCTAAATAATTCATGAGACGTCTCATGTCGTGTAGTCTTACGGCGGCTTAGGCCAATTTATGCAAAATTACATCGATCACACACATTTTCGCATTTCAGAAATGATGACACTCATGTATGATTCCTATAAGTTACTGACATCTGACATCATTAGCCTTGTCTATTTTATGGGGGATGCGCTAGGTCAAATCAAATCAGATTTTTTTTCAATTTTTGCAATTTGCAGGCCATCTTAACAAAATATGATTCGCGAGCGTAACAAGTATGTATTTACAAAATTATAATAATTAAAATCATCAATACAACCCTCTAAGTTCATATAATCCTATTGATTGATATTTCATAAAATTGACATTCAATAGGATTAAGGCCAACTTCCAAGCCTCTTAAAACAACGTTGTAAGTATTCGAGTCTTAGTCTAAAAGGCTACGAGTTTTCAATGTATACGGTGTCTCTGACTTTATTACCCAGACATAAACACACCGAATACAGCCTAATAGCTCAAACGCGTGCAAACTGAAATTTAGGAGATGAAGTCAGGCAACGTGAACGGCCCACATTACGACGTCTAGTCTTAAAACTACATAAAATAGTTCACGTCTAAAGGCATTAATGTAAGGAAAATGTTTCCCTTCTCACCAGCTATAACTTAGCATAACATGTACCACCTTCAGTTGCCGGCGGCGACGGCGGTCCATAATGTAAAACGGTCTACATAATATTGTTTTTGAAACCTACTCCGTACTCGAGCAAATATTGTCGCTGTACTATTTTCACTTACCTCTTTCTAGGGCGAGCGTCTGCTCCGTATAAAATATCATTCGTATACATTTTTATCGTTCGGATTTTATTTGAGATTGAGGATATATTACAAGACCGTAAACGTCTGTTGTCTGAAAATAGATCTTCAGTTACATCGTTCAATCAACATTTTCTTTTGTGGCGATGTTGTAAATATATGACTTAATATGTATAATTGTACACACTTACAGCCGAACCCTATAACCTATTTACAGTTAAAGACAGATTGCTACTGATGGTAGCCAGTATAATCATTAACTGCCAGTATCATATAATCATACAGATCGCTACTGATATAGATTATTGGGACGTTAAAACCATAGGTTTTTCTACCTCCAGTAAGCCAAAACTGGTGATAGATACAGGTAATTGGGTTCCGCCGTTAGTGTGTTTATTAGTTATGCAGTACTATGTTTTGAGATTTATATGACTAGGTAACAGTATTCGCAGAAATAAACAAGTTGTTGTGACAATGCTTGGGGACCACTGACTGGCACTGCTGGACATAGGCCCCCTCAAGTCCAGCAGTGGACGTAATTGGCTGAAATTATATGAACACTATAAACCATCTCTTAATACTATACCATATTGCTAACTAAGTATTCATTGACTATTCTTTCCCACGAAGCGGAACTAAATTTGTTAGAAACTGCATGTTCATTCATTCATTTATATAGCATGCTCGTGGTCTATTAACAAACAGCCAGGGAATAATTTTCAGTTTTCACACTTTATTTTTCCATTCACCATATCGGCAATCTAATGGGTACTTGCATTATCATAGTAAACATTATTAGCTTCGTTGTTACCGTGATTATCTACCCTTGTGGTGAGAGTGAATTATGATTGTGCAGACTGAAATGTTTTAAAATAAACAATTAGGTTGGCACGACGGATTACACAAAATCATGTATATATGAAAATCATCATCGTTATCATTCAGCCGAAAGACGTCCAATGCTGGACATAGGCCTCCCCAAGCACCTCCACTTCAACGGGTTCTGTGCTTCTCGCATCCAACGGGTTCCTGCGGCCTTCACAAGGTCGTCGAAAAGAATATGTATGAACATGGTGAAAACGAATGTCACACTCTTAACTTCCAGTAAGATGAAGGATGCGCTAGCACTCCAGGGACTCTACGACCTAAGCACGTAACCCACGCAGTTTCGACCAAGTTAAGGGGTGTTTCCGACCGGTTTGCGGGCGGCGAGCTATGGGCAGCTTGCCGCCCGGTAAGGACCAGGCCCGGGTCGACGGAGCGTTGTGTTCCACGCGCGCCTCAAAGAGATGTCAGCACGAACTGACGGGGTCCGCTAGGGCCGATGCCGCCGGGGCTGCGGGTTGTCGGAAAGAGATACCGTGGCCCCTGGCACAGGCAACTGAAGGAACACGGGTGGGTTTTAGTCAGTAAAAGTCTGACACGCCCTTCCGCTCAGCCCAGAGCGTGAGAGGTCATTTGATGATTTCCCACCCAAAAAAAATAAAAAATAAAAGGGGTGTTTCCGACTCCATATCACCCACAGACGTAAAATTCGTTTGGAGCCCAAACTAAGAATGAATGGCAACACAACCGTTGTTCCCACTCGCGACGTGATAATATCCGCTCGAAAAAATGGATTTGACACTAGTTTTGACAGATCAACTACTTTCAGACAGGCCCGTATCTTCGTTGACGGACTTAGAAAGTAGACCCCCTGCCCCCAGGCCCGAGGTAGAACACCGTGTTGTTTTAGACAGCGAAGGTCTGGCAGACCTCACGCCCACCACAAAAAATGGCTTACGTCGACGTTGGTCTGTGTGATACAGATGCGGCTCAATATCAGTATTTTAACTAAGCAATTGTTATCCGTTCTTAACCCAATTACTTGGAAATACGATCTTAGCGTCATAGGTAGTATGACCGTATTACACTGGGGCACGTGCTCTCCTAGCCACGAGTCTCTGTGTTAAGAGTTGAAACTACAAATCTACAGACTGTGGGAGGCAGACCGATCGATCGGGCTAATGTCTATGAAACTTCGTATGTTATTAGTATTCCATACGAAGTTTCATAGACATTAGCTCCACCTCCTACACCTTACCACGATCCACACCTTATTAGGTGTAATTAAGAACTGATATGTAAAAGAATATTCAATGTCAATAACCTTAAATGTATTCCGAACTAAGTGTTATTGGTCTATATACTTAAGTAGATACTCGGCATGGGTAGGTAACAATAATCATTGCTTTAAGCTAATTTTCAAATAGTGTAATCAATTTGGGTATACACTAACAACCTATTTGGCAAAAGGTAAGTGGGATGTTAAAAGAGATGTCCTGAAGTAAGGAGGAATTTAAATGGGTGCCACGAATTTGGCGGATGATATATTTAACCAGGCTAAGATTTCTCCTTAATTCTAAACTTTGGTACCCCACCATACCCAGCACAAATGGTTTTGGGTACATGTACGGGTAATAACCATAAAGTTTTAAGTACAGGTAGCGGACAAAAGACTTCTAAATCTTATCGATGACCAGTGCATATACTCCTTCATGAGGGTTTCAGACTGCGCTGTTAGTCTCTAGCAAACTGCAAATCAAGGAATTGTATAGTATGGTTATGGCTTGCCGATCACTGAAAATATTGGCCTGATGTAAGAGAAAACCTAAGTTTTTGCGGGATTGGTTGCAGGTTTGTATTATGTGCTGGTTAAATGTAGGATTGGATCGAAGTGAGCACCCAGATCGCGAACGGTTAAGACGCATTTCGTCTACACTATGAACAATGTGCCCTCTATTATTCATAGTGTAGATGTTATGTATAGGTTGTGTGGCTTTTGAGTAGGTCAGGCATTTACTAATGTTTAGGTTGAGGTGGTTGATAGTGCTCCAAGTGTGAATGTTGTCGATGTCGAGTTGAAGTGCGGCCGTATCACTGGAGCTAGCCACTGGTAGAGCAACTTTGACATCGTCAGCATACATTATGACTGTGGAGTGTTTTACATATGTAGGAAGATCATTAATTACTATTAGAAAAAGAAGGATCCGAGGTTAGTGCCCTGCTCTATGCCAGAAGTGACCGAGTAGCGCTCCGAATTGGCATTTTTGTATGTTACAAATTGCTTGCGGTCGCGCAGATAGTTCGCAAAGAATTTTAGCGATGACACAGAGAAACCTGCCAATGCTAGTTTACTTAGAAGTATGTCGTTGTCAACCCGGTCAAAAGCCTTCTGGAAATCAAAATAGGCTACATCGATCTGCATTTTGTCATTAATATTTTTGGCTAAGACTGTAGTTTTGTTAAGCAGATTAGACGTGGTTATGTGATTTGGAAGGAATCGGTGCTGCTCATCTGCAAGTCACCGTTTTATTGATTCAAATACTTTGCCGAATATCGATAGAACTTTAAGTTATTGGCCTTTTTTGGCCTTTTTAATGTCACTTTTTAGGCCACTTTTATATACCGGGAGTACCTTAGAGGTTTTCCACTCCGTTGAATATATGTTCGTCGTAATAGATAGGTTGAAGAGAAACTGCAAGGGCCATTTGAATATTTCGCAGCCGTTCTTGACCAAGTACTGTGGTATTCCATCTGGACCTTGAGTGGATTTTGGAGGAAGTCGAGCCATAGTGCTAGTTTGTGATCAAGGGAATCGACGCTAATATCTTCATAGTTTAAAGAAGTTGTTAACCCGGCAATTAAAAAAGCAAGTAGCCGAAACGTTATTGAGGAGAACACACTAACAGCTCCAACAAAACCCAAATCACTTAAAAGACGAGATACCAAAAACGAAATGCACAATTTAAACATGTAACATAGTGATGCCGTTCTAATGAAATTAACCCAGATTTGGAGGCTGACGTTATAATAAATGTACACGGCTATATTCGTCACATCCACTCAGCCCTTTCGACAATGAATCTCAGGTGTTTTCGGTCCGACCCGTATATTTTATGCGTCACAGAAATAAAACACAAATCACGAGCTGTGCTTCGCTTGACATTTTTATGCACGTTTTGTTGTCAGAATATCTTTATTCAATGAAAAAGGGGGCCATTGCGTAAACAATTTCGACATAATCAGTAGCATTTGGGTCTTCGCGTTTACAAAGAAATAAACTCAGCGGAATATTAAGAACATCTAGAAAAAAATCAGGAAAATTCCGAGATATTCATAGACTTAGGTAATCGAATAATATTTAAAAAATGTTATTAAACCTAATTAGGTCATAAAATTGTATTTTAAGGCCTGGTTTTTTAATAGACAGATATTTTTTATTCGTGGAATAAAATTGACGTCTGACAGATTTTGCATGGAAGAACTGTCAAAAATTCAAAATTATTCCTCGGATAAAATTATCTGGTGATGGAGTAATCAGCCCTAAGTATTATCTAATATTTATCTAATAGTTTATTCAAATGAAGTAGTTAGGCAGTAGTGAAGTAGTTAAACATTGAAACATTGTATTAAGTATATGTCACAACTTAGGCACTTTTAATGTGGATGCATCTGGGTCACCCTCAAACTATCGACCCATTCCACTTCAACCTCCGACGGAGTATCGATTCGAAATTAATAAACAAACATAAATAGAAACGCTTTAAAAACGCCTCCTTGTTACTTCAGAAGTAAAGCGATCGATGAAAAGAAGGTGATATATGCCAAATACGTAGAATTTACTTCATCGTACATTCTACATTCTTTTTCTTTACGTTTTGATAGTTCAACAACATTCATTGCGTTATTAACGTTGTTGAGCAGGCAAATTTTTCGAACATATTAAGCAATGGATTAGTAATATCCTTCAAATTGATTAATACATTGTGATAGATAGCGTGTTACGCAATTAGACCTAGTACGATGAGTAGTTCATAAGTCTAAAAGTTTTTAGACACTTTTTTTCTCACTTTTTTGTCGGGGTGTATCGAGTTTGTAATAATGTACCTGTCAGGGTTCGCTAGGAGCGTTAATGTAATGATTTCTAGTGATCCATCATACTTTTAGGTTATTACGGTTCTACCTGGGATGTTTATACTACATAATTTTTAGTATTGTACCTATTATGTTAGGATTAAGATTTTAAGAGACAAGACTAAAATGAAAACGTAGGTGCCAAAAATGAAATCCCAAAAAAAAGCATACACGATTAAGTACCGACCCTCTAAAATTAATTAAACAATAAAATAAATGTTATGTCAACAAATAAATCCACGAATCCACGATTCTGACGGTAAATGTTCTGATATTACCCGCCGATTACACTCAATGTTTCGCTTATAATTTTCATCAAAACCAGGGCCTGTGTACTTTGCCCACCGCCCAGTTCAATTTGTATTACCCGGGGAAATGTGGGAAATAATCATGCTCGAACGTGATGCCGAACGCTTATTGATTGTTGGAAATGCAATACCTGTAAACATGGTTCCATGTGTTACCTAGGTATATAATATTTAAATCAAGGTTTCGTATTAATTTTCCCAACTTCATGTAACTCCTTCTCTGATATTTTTTCTATTCCTACATATTGTTGTTTGGTTGAACTGGACACTTTGATCTCAAATATCAAGATGGTTAGGAATTCCAAATTCTTTTAAAACAATATTTTTTTATTGATATTTTGTTTATGTAAAACGAAATTTCATAGGTATAGGTATAATAAAATTATTCGTAGGTAAGGACCTCATAGTTATAATAATCCCGCGAAAGTGTGGAGGTCGAGGCTTTTTAAACGCTAAGAACCTCCACAATTGCAAGATATGCTGTCTCAGGGAATATTTCCTAGAAACCGACCTGGGGATGCATCGAGATGTAGTCGCGGTGGATAAGGAGCTCACCCCGCTCTCCTCGGATAAAGAGAACTGGCGCAAGCCAGTAGTGCTTGACAGAATGATCGCATGGAGGTATGGCAGAGTAAGGAGCTTCACGGACGCTTTTTCCGGGCCCTACATGGGTCCGATGTACATCTACTAGCGTTCGTAGCCTGGCTGCGTTTCGGTAACCTCTTTGGAGAAACCGAAGGTTTTGTCTGTGCAATTATGGACGAAGTTATGATGATGAACAATTATCGGAGATTTATTGTGAAAGACGGCACGGTGGATCGATCAGAGCGGCGCGCAATGATTGTTGACATAACCGTCCCGCATGATGACAACCTCGTGAAAGCCGAGAAAGATAAACAAATCAAGTATCTTGATTTGGCTCACGAGATTGTCAACATGTGGGATGTGAACTCAGCGATCATTGTGCCGATAGTCATGACAGCCAATGGCTTAATAGCCAAGAGCCTCGTCCAACACCTGAGGAGGCTCTCGTTTGGCAGCTGGATCAAGGCCTTGATTCAGAAAGCGGTACTTCTGGACACGGCTCGCATTGTCAGGAGGTTCCTCTCTCTACAGCCCTGACCACCCGTAGCTTGGGCCCTGTTCCCGATACCGGTGGGCTACTATTTATTATATTTTTAAATGTTTTTATACTTTTAACATTTATATGTGTTAATATTGAAATAAAGGAATTATATCGTAATAGGAAAATATAACGTACAAGAGCACAATGAAATGAATTACATATAGATTACTTTTCAAGACATCTCAGCTTTATTAATTTTGTTGGAAGCAAAAAAGAAACATTCACGTTAATAATCAGAATAAAAATACTTTTTAGTTAATGTGAGGAAAATGCCACGTAGGCGACACACTGAAGGAAATAACGAAGATAATCAGAGATATTACCAAGCTCGCAAATGAATTCTATCCAGATTTAGAAATCTTAATTATTTTGCCTTAGGCAAATAAATCTAAGACACCAATGAAGATCTAAAACAATTTGTAGAGAATCACTTTATTTAGTAACGATATAAATACTAAAATATACAGTACATAAATAAGAATTGTCTGGCATCTGGCATACTGCCGCAGGCCTTGATAATCAAATTATTTGTCTCTAAAATTTGTAACAGTAGGCTTGACTGAAACAAATCTAAACTACAGTATTTTTATCGCCGTGAAGACAAGTAGCGTCAGAACATAACCCACACTCACTTCCGACTTCGCCTTTGTCTCGGACGGTACCGAGAGCATCTGCGCACTTATACACACATTCACATTGTATTTGTACACTTTGTAACCACAAGTAAAGCGCGTGTCGCTACGTGAGATAAAAATACTGTAATATTATAAAGAGGTATTTGTGAGTTTGTATCTAGGGGGTAATCTTCGGACCTACTTATCTGATTCCAATAATTCTTTCCCTACTGGGAGAATCTACAGTTTTTCTAATTGTCATAGGTTACATTTTATGTTAAAACTAGTCACGCGGACGAAGTCGCGAGCAGAGGCTAGTACAAAAAAAACTTAATAAACTGTAACAGAGTCTCTGTGTTTTTTTTTAAATATACTCTATAGTTTTACTCGTATAATATAAATAAGAATAATATCGGTTTAAATAAAGGTAAAGATAGAATAGATAAAAGCGTTCATTATCTAGAGTATTAGATAAAGATTGTTATATTAACTTTATTTTTACTCTATTGTTTTTCCTATTCCGGCTCTCACCGAGCTGAAAGGGATGGAAAGGATTACTTACTTCAATATCCGATTATGTTATCTGATTCTAAACCCGGTCCCTAGTAAAATGCCTGTAATATGTTGTGGGTAGTATATTTGTTAAGTTTAATTTTAAGACAATACTGTGTATGCTTAATATACTACTGTTTGTTCTCCCAAATGTAATAAATAAATATGATTATCAGGTTTGTTTTAAGGAACAAATTCTTCTTAAGCTTGGTACTGGTAGAGTGATGGAAATTGGTTGAGTAGGTATCTTCTAATATTTTATTAGATTATGAGATGAAAATATTGTTAATGAAGGAGTAAGAAGTTCACTCCCAAGCAGCGGGGTAATGGCGTAGGACACTAACTCAGTAGGAATGGCTTTCATTTTGACAGTTCAACAACATTCATTGCGTTATTTAAGTTGTTGAGCAGACAAATTTTTCGAACATACGAGTATGAAGCAATGGATTAGCAATATCCAACAAAATGATTCAGATTGTGATTGATAGGCGTGTTACGTACTTAGGGTGCAGGCACTTAACTATGTGTAAAATTATTCCATCACCACTGCTCTCAAAGCGGTGAAGGAAAACATTGTGAGGAAACCGGCATGTCCTAGAACCAAAAATTCGAAGACAATGACATGTGCTATCTACCAACCCGCAATGGGCCCACGTAATAGATTATGGCCCGCTCCCCCTCACAGAGAAGAGGCCTGTGTCCCAGCAGTGGGAACATTACTGATTATTATAAGAAATTCGAGATTAAAGAACTTCTAAACGTTTCTAAATCAGTCTTTCATTAACTATTCCTCCACGGTAGAATAAAATACATGTCACAGTATTTCATTAGTGTCTACAGGTACAGACTAATGTGATTAAAGTCTAGACTCCGTGAAATGTAGCCACAGGAGCACTAATAAATCTCTTCGTCTTTTATGAAATGCAACTCGTAACGCGGCCATTAAATAATAGTAAGCATCTGTCATTTCCAATTACACGTTAAATAAATCACACACCTCCCACCAGTCCCACGAAGTATTAAATGTCAAGCGATTGTCAAAATGGTTGAGCAGCCTTAACTCATAAGTCTTAACTACGCATTTATCAGAATATTCATTAAAAGTAAATTAGCAGTGAGAATGGTGACTACCATTCTCACTGCTAATTTACCGCGACTGTCAACGGACTAATCGTTATAACTACAGCTGTTACGCTTCTCTAAATGACGTGCGGTTAACTTTAAATGAATCGTAAGTTTAAATCAATGACCGGGAATAATATTGCCCGAAATTACTGAATAACGTATGATTTTGAGAAGGGATCGTGGCTAAATGGTAACAGCTGCATGGGTCGATCGATGTTTAAGCTACGATTGCCGCTGTCGGTTCATGGATGGGTGATATGATATGTGATCCATCACATATCGAGACCTCTCCGTGCCTCGGAAAGCGCGTTAAGCCGTTGCTCCCGCCTATAATTCGTAGATCTTTGACAGTCGTAAGTCGTTGTAAGCAGTGACGGCACGGTTAGCGCAGTGGTTAAGCGATTGATTGCTGTACTGCGTGTCGCGGGTACGATTCCCGCACGGAACAAAATTTGTACACCTACAAGTAATTGTTCCGGGTCTGGCTGTTTGTGTATGTGAGTTTAAATGTTTGTAAACGCACTCACGATACAGGAGAAATATTTAGCGTGGATCAACGTTTAAAAAAAAAAATCTTACCAAGGGATAACTAGTAACTGGATGGTGGAGGTCATGTAGGCAGTCGCTCCACGTAAAATACTTATTCAGCTGCATCCGGTTAGACTAGAAGCCGACCCCAACATCGTAGGGATAAGGCTAGGCAGATTAATTGATTGAACGTATGATTTGCTAGCTTTTAGGGTAGGTACGTCAGTCTTTTTAATCAACGTTATGGTAGCAAAAACCACTTTTCTGCTTAAAAATATTTACATTCAAAATATGCTTTAAAATATTTACGTTCAAAATATGCTTAAAGAATATTTTATCACTAGACAAGTGCCTTGGAGAATGTTAAAATTTTCCGATGCAAACTATTTCTTAAAACGACGCAGCGCTGAGAGTTCCAGAAAATTTTCTCAGAGATGCTGAAAATGAGCTTTTGAGGCGGTAGGTACTATGTAATGTGAAGACCCACCTCATATGCTCCTAAAGGTATTAAAGCGCAATACTACACTTGCTCACCACAAAATTTATAAAACCGACAAAATTGAAATTTTGCACGAATTGAGTTGGTTACTCGGTACTTCGTAAGGGAAGAGGGGCTTGTGGCTAGTAATAACAACCGCGTGGGTCGATCGATCAGGTTAAGCTACGCTTGCCGCGGTTATTCCGTGGATGGGTGAGCATCTTTACATACTAAGATCCCTCCGTGCCTCAGGTCCCGGCTGTTATTCGTGGATCTTTTCATGAGTTGTCAGAAGCCCGAAAGTCTGGCAACCAGTCTTACCAAGGGGTTTCGTATTACCCAGTAACTGGGTTGTGGAGGTCAGATAGGCAGTCGCTCCATATAAAATACTGGTACTCAGCTGCATCCGGTTAGACTGGAAGCCGACCCCAACATAGTTGGGGAAAGGCTAGGTAGATGATGATGACTCAGTGCTTCGTAAGAAATAATTTTCTGAATGCAATTTTTTTAATTATTATGCCTTTTTGGGCATAATATCATGCCCATGAAAAATGTAAAAATAGTAGTTTTTTTTTTTTTTTTTAATAAAAACGTTGCCCCGCACTAGGAATGACTCCTGTAAAACATTTAAACTCACATACACAAACAGCCAGACTTTGATGCATGCATACAAAGTCGTCGTCCCCGACCCTTGCTCGTTGAAGTGCCAGCCCGCGCCGTAGCTGAGCCTGTAGCTTTAAACTCCCCGACTGTGACCTCTGAGTTTGTTTCGGCCTTTCTTCTCAGAGATAGTCCTAGGAAACGCCGTGCTCATCAAAGCATTAATAATAATAATTCGATCCAGCCTGTCCCATATTGCTGCCCTCTTCCAACGACGCCCTAAGCTGAGGTTCGTACCCCACAGGGGGTGCCCTTAGCATGCAGCCGCTTAGTTTTTAATTAGTTTAAGCTCTGGCTGGAGGGTTTAAGTTTTCTTAAGGCAACCACAGGATAGTCCGGTTAAGTAGTCACGACCTCTCAAGGTCAACTACGAGATGCCATTTATATAAAAAAAAAGTCTGAATAGCAATACAATATTTAGATTATTTACATACATATGTAATACCTACTATAATTTTATGGTAATTGCAATGACATCATATCAATACAAGAGCGCTTGTTTCTGTTTAATGTTAAATGTTATTTTTATCTGTACAGTTATGGACGGTGGGATTGCTATTATCTAACTCCGGGACTCCAGGCTAAGGGTTGTGACTCAGGCGCCGAGTTTCTTGTACTGTGCACAAGTTTATGATTGTTTTCATGCACAGTGTGTAGCTATGCTAATCAGGTTGTTTGTTTAAAGTATTAGTAATGAAGAATTTGTCAACTTAGTAAAATTATAAGGTGCATATTTGTATGAAAATCAGTTTTTAACCGACGAAAATAAAGGAGGTTCTCAAGTCGACGCGTATATATATTTTTTTTTTTGGACTACATAAAATATTGTTTTTATCCAATAATAGGACAAGTTAGTTCAATAAGCATAGATTCTAAAAAAAATGCCAATGAAGAAAGAATTCAATATCAATTTTACTAGTTCATGCATATAATTTAAACTTTCGGATTCGTGTGCACAGCGACACACACTAACGACAAAACTTCTTGCCACAAAGTTTTTGAAAAGAGATAGCTAGGAGTTTTGTGCTCGAGAATACCCACTGGAACAGAACTAAAAGTTGAAAGAAATAATCGCTTTATCTAAAGAACAAGTAAATATACAATAAATAAGTCGAGTACCATCTGCAGCACTTTCGTACGTAGTGTATGTCATCTCATTACACATGAATGTTTTCGCGAAAACGATAATAGCATGTCTAATTCTGTAATAACACGTAACTACAAGTGTTTCTCTTTCTATGAATATTGTTAATATAACGAACTAATAATAGGCAGAGAAACTTGAGAGCTGGAGTATTTAGGAATGTAGAATGATGCACAGCAAATCGTATTTTTGAGAGTGCAGACATACAGGAAATTAAAACATCTAATTCAACGTGTTATAAAGAAATGTAGCACATACCTACGTTCGCGTAGGCAAGCGATTTGGCTACGTCGTCGCGTGCCCTATTTTTTAGGAACGGTCAAAATTTGTTAAATGACCGCTAGTTCAACTCGTAGGTACTTTAATTTTCTTATTTAATTTGTTTCTTTTTTTACTGGAACGCCGATAATTCTTGTTTACTTGAAGGCAATAACTTAGTTTGCACTATCTAAGACGATAGTTACACGATTTTCTTCAAGAATTTAGATTTGGGAGATAACAATTTATAATGATCATTGTAATATTCGTAATGCTATTGCACCTTCTATTTCGAGTTGACGCAAGTTTTCAATTTCATCCTGTATACTGTACAGTAACGACCGGTGAACCTTCCGTTACAAC
Organism: Apamea epomidion; assembly: GCA_947507525.1. NCBI lineage: Eukaryota > Metazoa > Arthropoda > Insecta > Lepidoptera > Noctuidae > Apamea > Apamea epomidion. The sequence goes on from OX382234.1 coordinate 9,047,270, forward strand.
ATCGATACTTAGGTATTCCCTGACCGTCGGCTCCGTCCCTCAACGTTCAATCACGATAAGAGCAGAAACATCGACGGAATAATAACTCGAAGATTTGTTACGATCAAAAGTAAGCGATCAAATTGATCTAGCCATTGATAAAGCTTTACGATCGTCGAATCTAAAATCCCTCAAAATCCGTTTTGTATTCAAAAACTCACAGGAAGGAAGTGTTCGTATTTAATTTCTTTTGTCTTTTTATAAAGCCCCGGATGTAATGCTGAAACAAAAGGTGAATGAAACAGAAGGGTTTAATTTTCTGTGATGTGTGGTGTTCGGCACACGGAATGTATTTTTAATTCTAATGCTTCTATTGCGTGAACACTTACTATTATACTTTTATTATTACAAGCTTATCTCCTTTTTTCATCACTATACTTAATGGATATTGTTTTCAAGTAATTGAAATCACACGTGAAATATGGACTTTTATTTGAAAATTCACATATTTACGAAGAAAGGCTAGGCTCCATTACTAAGATCAATATCAGGGCACAACGTTGCGGTGGCCAGTTGAGTAATAAATCGATGCACCTGTCCGACATCGCGTTATGAAAATTGATAGCTCACAGTATTCATCTTAATCAAGTCAATGAAAACTCCAAAAAGTTTTTAAAATATTTTACTGCAGAAGACAATTAACTTTAGTATTATTTAATATTTACTGAAAAACAAACAGGTTGAGTTATAATATTCATTTTGTAAACGTTACGGCCATTACGCGTTCGTTGAATGAATCACGCCGGTCATAAGTAAAAGGACGCGTCATTTACTGTTTGTGTCTTTCATTCGTTTCCCTGTTTATTTTTCTCAGTCGTTGACAGGCCAATAGCTTCTTAGAATCGCTTTAATATTATGGAAAAATGATTCTTTATGATCTCAACGACGAAGTAGATGGAATTTTGGGCTATGAAACATTTGATGGACTAAAAATGCCAATAACATCAGAGATGGGTGACGATCGAATTATACAATGATATCGGGAAAGCCGCTTGAAATACTCTCACGGTAACAACTTATTATTGCGAAGCAATGAGTATAAGATTTTATGCGGAACCTTTTCGTATTGCTAATGTTTGTAAACGGAATTTAAGAAACCATTACGTCTGATGTTATTATTTACGTTTCGTCGCCATTTTTTACGTTTGTATACCTTGTTTAGCAAAAATATATAGTACTAGCTGCGCCCCGCGGTTTCACCCTCATAAGTTTCGATCTCGTAAGAATATCGGGATAAAAAGTATTCTATATGTTAATCCTGGTTATAAGCCATCTGTGTGCCAAATTTCATCCAAATCCGTTTAGTAGTTTTTGCGTGAAAGAGTAACACACATCCATCCATCCATACAAACTTTCACGTTTATAATATTAGTAGGAAGCCTATTGTTCGACTGTAGAGATTTGAAAAGAAAAGCATAAAAATTCCAGCAATTAAGATATCTATGAGTTCTTTTTAAAAAAGCTGTTGGTACCTATTTATAATTATGAAGAAATACTTCAAAGAAACGGCGAACTTTAAAAGCAACCCATTTATTTTCTAGTTCATCTTAACTCTAGAAAATATCACAATCAGAAATACCTTTATATTTCTAAGAAGTGTCACCGGACGTAAGTGGCGAAGCAAAAGCACTTGCCAATAAGATTGGTTTAACAGCAACAGAAATGGTAGCGTTTGTAATGATTTGAATTGACGGAGTAAATGGCCTGCCAAATTGTGTCAGTGGCTTGCTCCATCCGGCCACAAATCCCCGAATAAACCACTTGCGCCATGGACTAGACATTGTTGCAGTTCTGAGAATGCCCTGGGATCGCAAATAATTGTGCTGGGAGCAAACTCCTGCTGAAGTGCAAACCGTTTATAACAAACACCAAACATTTAAACGCTATTTCACTGTAGATTAATTTTAACGCTCATCTCTACATTTTAGCAAATACAATTAAAAGTTTGTGATATGGTTTTCGTTTTTGTTAAATTTCCTAGTAATAATGGTTAACTTGTTGAACAAAGTCGCAATGTTTCCCATATATCTATACGATCGGACAACTTTTCCCTTTTATTTTTGTAACAGCAAAACATTTTTCTTTTTGACACGTGTCACATTTGGCCTTTAATCTGGTTGGGTGATGCCCAACATTTTTATGAAGGAAAAAACTTTTATTCTGGCATAAAGGACCCGCGAAATAAAGATAGATTACACAATGCGTACAATGACGTCGACAGTTCGGTATAGTAAAACTCACGGGTACCTAAGTAACGTGTAAGAACGTACAATAAAAAACTTAAATATATTCCATGCCGTTTGCATGGAATATATATAAGTTTTTTTTTAAGATTTTTCAGTCAGATATTTTGTTTTACGCCAGGGAAATTGTAGATCAATTATTGAAAAGGGCCTAGCCTTATAAATAATTGATCGACTACTTCCTTTATAAAGGCAAGAAAGTTTTTTGTTTTCCTAAAACTTTGGCCAAACTTTTTTCCGGGTATGACCGTATTAAGCTGATATACAAATCTATGTGTTATTCGATACTAACTAAAGTACCATCGATTATTAAGAGTTTTCCTATATAAATTTTGTTTCTAATATATAGGAATTTCTCTTAATTGAATTACAAGAGGTTTCCTTTGTTAGCTATTTCGACGTTTACATTTATTCAAGTGTAAATAATAAATATTTCTTGGTAATTGTTGTTTTGTATAAAGTCATTACTCTAACAACATGCGTTACCTTACTTTGGAATGTATTGTACGTTGAATGCCTTTGCAACAGAAACTTAACGTTATCTTAAGCGGCTCCATTAATTGGCATTATAATAGGAAACCTCTGTCTTTTGTTTAGCTGATTGGTATTCCGAACCATTATTACAGCGTCAGCTATTTCTCACAAAATTTCACCAAAATTAGACGAATATTAAACGTCAAATAGAATTGAATTTGATTGTAAACATTAACGAAATGGGTAGTATAGTTAGACAGTTACTCAACATGGAATTTAATTTAGCCGAATATTTCGAAGCCACATCTTCGTTGCCTACTTTATTCTAGCGGATACTCTTATATCATACAAAATGTATGAGTGAAATGAATTATGAATTATGAATATTCGGTTCTCTATACGAAAACTTCAAAAGTATAGAATGCGGGAAATCTAAAAATGCGTATAGTAAAGAAAATATCAAATAAGTAAATGGCTTTGATAAGAAAATAACTAAAATTATATTCCCCAATGCGAACCTTTTGTGAAATAGCGGGTAGGGACTGTTACAGAGAAGTGCATTTGACATTGTGGAAATGCCATTGTATGTAACCTGACAAAAGAAAGACTAGTCAGCCATCTCAAAAATGTGAACTAACTAATGTAATGTAATGTGTAATGTAATTATGTCATATGCCTATGTATTTTACTGTGTGTACATAAATAATAAAATAAATAAATAAATTAAATATATTTGCAAATCTCAATTATTTTTGGTTTTATCTGTCCCAACAACTCACAACACAACTTATGTTGTTGAATCAATTAGCTACGGTATTATTAAACTGTCACAACGTTACGGTGATAAATGTCGAATAAAACTGTGAATACAGTACACAAAGCCCTTCAAATGAACGATTTCAAACTTGCAATAGATAGTCGGATAGGTCCCCGACAAGAACAGACTGCAGAGTTATCAAACTTCCACATCAGTGGGCAGCGCTGTCGACGGACCGCTTACTCCTAAATTAACCGACTCAATTTAAATTCTAATATTCAATGACTACTATATCCAAGTGGGATGCAAGTCAATACATTTGGCGCTAGACACGACTTGTGATGACAATGGAATGATTAGTGACTGTAATTCGTATGTATAGTCAACAAAAGAGATAAGTATGCAGGGTCGTCCGATATAGTTGAAGTTTAGAAAGAAACCGATGGATGTTTTAGAATGAAATTTAGTTTGATACATGAACTGTTTGTTTTCTATTAATTAAATAAAAATTTATTCGAAAACATCAATCCGTTTCTTACTAAACTTCAACTGTATCCGACGACGCTGCATACTTATCTTTCTTGCGGAGATTGTTAATTGTTATAGTATGGTGTGACTTATGGAGCATTGGTGGGCGAGTGGTAACTGCCGCGACTCACGATTCGGAGCCGAAATGCCTACAATGCCTGCCTGCTTAAATGCATGGCCTGTCTGGGTTCAAATCCTAGGGTCGTAGGTTCGAACCCACCCACAATCACCGGTGACGAAAAACTTCGTGTGGCAACCGGCATGTCCTAGAACCAAAAATTCAAATACATGTTTTGTCGACATCTTCCAACCCGCCTTGGGCCCGCCTGGTGGATTATGGCCCACTACCTCTCACCAAGAGGACGTCTGTGTCCCACCAGTGGGAACATTATAGGCTGATTATGTGTGTGTGTGTGATGTAACTAGTGCGGATGAACTAATTAATGAATTTGACGAATTAATATATTAAGTTGGTTACCTGTGTCTTTGATTGACTCAGAGATGATGCTTAAAACTTCTGTTTTTCGAACATACATACGTAAGTACGCGTGTAGTAGTGCGTACGTACGTTACGTAGTTGTAATTCCTTTGATTCCGAATGAACAAAGGACCTAGATTAGAACCTTGCGGTACTTATTTTGTTATCATAAATATTTAAAGATATTTTTTTATGAAAAACGACGATTTAACAATCTTACTTAATCAAGTGATAAGACGACTCAGTGCAAAGTACGTAATGCAACACTAATTAATACTATTTCCCTTGTAATGTTTGATGAATAAACAATCGAAAGCCTTGGACTAATTATAGAAATTGCTTATGGTAGGTAATCCCCTTGAGCAAGAGATGTGCAGCTACGCTAAGCATTCCGTTAGATGTTGGAAATCTTCTTAAGCCCATGTATTTAGCTATTTATGTTGATTCACTTACTTTGCCGCTGTGATTTTCAGTAACGCAACTTTTGATGGAAGAAATCGGAAAACAGTTCACAAAGAAACCACATTGAGTTGTGTGTTTGTTAGCCATACAAACATTTTAATGATTCACTTTTTCATAAGTAACACTAAATATTTATTGAATAGGTATAGCTCTTGTTTAAATAATATCAAAGCTAATATCAATTTCCAAGCCTATACAGTATCCAATATCGTAGCTCCGTGAACCATTCTGTACCTCAATGTTTAACATTTCCGTATTGGCTTTTTATGGTGATTTATAGACCAAACCAGTGAACTGTGAACCGATAGCTAGTATTTTTGAACGGGGGTTTGTCAAAGTGTTGTTTACAACGTTTTTTTAATTTTCAGTATTCTGATAGGCGTTGCCGAAAAACATAAAACACTACGGCTTGAAACTAAAAAAAATGCTAGTAGTATTGTTTACTGCACTGGAAAAACGTCATGTCAAGACTTCCCGTAAAGCGAGGTTGTGGAAGTGAATAGATACCAGCGTCTGTAATATAATATAAAGCAAAGGAAAAGGATCTTGTGAATGTGAAACTGACCGATTCCACTGAAGATATAACTTACGATAAACTGATGAGTACTTATTTGTATAATGTCCAATTTGGGCTGAAATAGGTGTTCTACACCATAGTTTATAATGAACCTGAACCTAATGAAGATACAACAGTGGAGCAATTCCGTGGTAACCTCGTAGTCGTAATATCTCAGATTGCAGGCTAGCTGACTGACCTCGGACCAGTGGCGTTCGCAAAATGTTATGGAAGCCGATATGAGAACTAAGATAAGGTGCATACGACGGAGCTTAGTAAAGAAAATGCAGAGGAAGGTATTCGGGCAGCAGACATTGGTCATACAATATCTTCGTCATGTTGATATTTGTGGATTATGTACGTAAATAATTGCTATAACATAAAATAACACCTGTTATCCCCGAAGAGTTAGGCAGAGGTGTACCTAGCTACTTGGCAATCGCACATCATTAACAATTTGAAAATACGTTCCTGACCCCAGTCAGTTATATTCATTCCTTTTACTGTTATTACATCTGACGAAAAACTTATGGCAACGAACAATGACATCATTGTGACACCAAATCAATCAAAACAGGTAAAAACATGGTTGTAGATAATGCAATTTAACTTACAATAATAAACCTTTAAAAGCCCAATGGAATGTTAATTGATTTTACCCAAGTCACGGATGAACCGATGGTTACTAAAACGTTTGTAAAACCATGTAGCTAGTTGAGCGAAATTAGTTAGTCTTGGTACAGAATATAACAATTGAGAATTTCCTGGAATCGTGATTCTAGAAAACTACCCTTACATGACAATGATAATTGCTCATGCATAAGCATGTGTCCTACAGAGAGGAGGATGTGCGATATTCCATGCATAGCAATAGATTGGAGCCGATACGACGTTGATACGTTGAGCGGTCTTATGTTACGCTCCATTAACTTCACCGTGTGTACCTATGTTCAGACAGGGAAATGTTTTGTTTAGCAGATTGATACATTACGAAGCCGCTGTTAGCATTTTATACGACACATAAACAATGACTGCTGTCATTTGAATATATGGACAGTATAAATTGACAGTCATTTTTTTATTATGTTTTTTTATTGCAAAATGGGCCAGCTCTTGACCTTGATCTCGCCTGGTGGGATGCGATGGATGAGGTTTATGATGGAACGAGTGAGCCCAGAAGATGCATAGGTATTCACTCTTGCTTTGAAGGCTGATGGGTTATATGTGGAGGGGAACACAGACGCTGGCAGAGAGTTCCAATTTGCTTTACAATCCGTTTCCCCGACTGTACCAACTCGAATCTCAGTTCATTACGAAACCAAGCTTATTTATATTTAGGCGGTTGTTTAATTTCATAAACGTACGGTAAACCCTTTGCAGCGTATACAATTAAGGAAATTTTCACGGCCGGAATCGCCTTCTGTCTTGTTTTGAATATCACACAATAGTATGGCTGTGAATTTTAAACAGGTCTACATTGTTGCTACGGATGCTGTTACTTTAACATACCTAACAAGATACAGACTTCCGACCCCGGCTGTAATTAAATGTGTTGTAGTGTTTGTTATTGTGTGTTCGGAACAAAAATGTAATTCCTTTTTTATCTGTGGTTTTAGTAAAAAGTTACTCAAGGATTTTGTTAAGATAGTTAAACCATACTTTAATCGTATAGAACCCGCGTTCGTGGGCCCTCGTGGTGGATTACAGCCCACGTGGTGAATTACAGCCGTGGGAACATTGGTCGTGGAATATTATGACAACGCTCTCACAGACAATGCCAATTTTTTCTATCCCATTTTTATTTATGCAAAAGTTGTCGTTAATTGCCCTTTTTGAAAATGTTTTTGTCTCCCTTCGCAGTTCAAATGCGACTTAAGTGATACAGATAAACGGAAAAAATAAATTAAATAACTCCCGCAAGATGTTTCAGCCAGTCAAAACTTTTTCTTTTTTCCATATTTTCCTGTTATTGCGAAACATTGGGCAATGGAGTATATAATAAAATTATACATCAAATATGAGGAGTTTTTCTATTAGGTTAATACGGTTTTTTTGCAGGTATTTTATTTATATTTTCAATTACGTTATGGGTATTTTTATATTCATAGTAGGAATGATTCACTTATCGCTGTTAAGTTAAAGACTTGCTTTAAAGGAGTGAAATGTGAAGGACGGGAGTTTTACATCACGCCAAGTATAATAGAACGCCCATCGCGCATCCCGTTTAATCCCGGCTATGGAATTTCAGCGTTACCTAGTTGAATAGAAATGGGACAGCCTTTTGAGAAAGATATGCATAAAGGAATATTTAAAAGCCAACTTACTTTTTATGTGGGTACGTACTAAAATTTAAGAATAGCTTTTGTACTTTAAATATGTCAAACAACGGATAATGCTATAGCAGTGCGAGTGTAGGTAAGTTTTCCCCAGAGAACTGTTTCTTTTACAAATAGTTATAAATATTCCTTACACTGGATTGTTGCGATACTTACAGTTGGTAAATAAAATCTGATTACACTCCGAAACTAATTACTGCAGTATAATATTAACGGGTTAAAATTATACAAATATTTGTAACGCAAAAAGTGACTTTTGCCGTAGAAAACCAATGAGTTTTTACTGCCCTAATCGGGTTGTCAATCGTTTCTTACCGCACTTCTCGAGGTCATAACTTGACCGTAGTAACATTACCTCCTACTACTTCGTTTTTATTATAGTAAAAAGTATTTAGCTTTGCAGAACCAGCGCATGTAATGAACTTGACATTACTGTGTAATCTAAATACCTACCTAACGTTACCCAAAATTAGGTTAACAACCCGGAAAATACGGTCATACCTACCCATGTCATTGTCATTAAAATATGGAAATTATGATATCTATACTAGTCGTTAATATTATCTGAAGTAAGTCGTAAACAATAATACAAAGTATCTAGTCATAACACAATATTACGATTATTTGTTATTTGCCCTTGTAATGACCGATGCAATAGAATGGGACATTATAAAATTAATCACTACTTTGTGATGTGTGATTTCCAAAACGAATTATTTGATTATTGATAATATGATTTGATAATCATCAACAAATCGTTTTTCAATCAATCATCCAGAGAGTCCGGTTTAAAAAACACAACTTACACATATACCAAAAGAATAGCACTCACATACGTTAAATTTTCAGGCATGCACACTTTTCATGAATATGAAAATATTTTACGTAGATCATAAAAACCTACCGTGGGAATATAGAACCTTTCAAGTATTTTGTTTTACGATGATAGATTTTTGACACCTTATTTATTAGTTAAGAAAATGATGAATTGAATTCAGTCGATTTACGAATATTTTTTCGGTTTTCGCTACCTTGTAATTAAACATAATTGTATGTGTAATTACTAGTATTACTAGTATGGTACAAACTGTAAATATAAGTTAGATGATCTTAGCTGTTTTTCTTTTGTTTACATACAATACTAACAATTTTGTGAAAGTGACTTTCACCAAAGGGCCAGATAAAACTAAGGGGCACAGATTTAGAACATCTGAATAAAAGATCCGCCTATTTATAAAAGTTCAAGTCAAGTCTACCTGCATATAGTAAAAGCATTTCCTCCAAATGATTTTCCTATATGCAGGTAGACTTGAGTACCCTGAATGGATAACCGGAAAATTGGAAATTGACTTTTTTATGGAACTGAATGGTTAAAAGTATACGCGCATGTAAGAAAAGAGTTAGAATGATTGCGAAAGGTTCAGCAAGAGGAAAAATTTAGAAAAATCATTCCACTGAAAAGAAATCAAAGTAAACTTGAAAACTTTTATGAAAATAATATCGGTGTTACATTATTAAGGAATCGGTGTTATTCACTGCTTTACGATCCCGAAGGAATCGTCAAAATTATTAATTAAAAGTAAAGTCTATTTTAATAATTATTGCCCAATTAATTACTGTTGATCCACGTCTTAATTACAGGTCTACTTATGTAAGTAGATGTGACAAGTATTTGTTTTGATCTACTTTGATGTACGCAGCTGTGGAGATGTGGACATGTAACTATGTAAATACCGTTTGCCTTGCAAATGTTGTGGTAAACATTGGAGACTATAACATAAATATTCCAATTCTAATTTAAAATTCTATTTCAGTAATAAGAAGAACTCTACAAACCATAAAATTAATATCTGGTTACACGCTCTAAATACCATAAAAGTATAAGAGAACATAGATTCAGAATATAATCTAAATGTACCTTAGTGCAATAGTTGTGTTTATGAGTTGCCGAAGTCGTAGACTAGTGTTATGACTCGATGCATCACCAGTGGGCAAGTCTGGCGAGGTTACTACAGCGGTACTACAGTCCGTGGGCGGCAGACGGGCCGTTTACCCCTAGTCGGCACTTATCTACTTCACTGACAGACGTCAAAGTCACTAAAACTGAACCACATAAGTCGAAGTCGAAACTGAAGTGGGGTTTCACAGAAGCGTAGGGGGCATTGGACACAGGATACGTAGTAATTTGTTTACGGTTGCGTGAAGGGCGGGCGGTAGGGTCGCGTGCGCGCGTTCGTGGCGCGTCCACCGCGCTCGGCGCGCAACAGATAGTACGTAGTGGTAGGGACAACGCGCGCGAGGCCGGGCTCGCCGGCGCGCGCCACTGCCCTCCCAACCCCCCGCGCGCCGCCACTGCTGACGTCACGCGAACCTCTGAAAATCCTCGCGACCGCTGATCGCTGCAACGACTTGAGCTGAGCCTATGAGTTCAACGGTAATGCCCCAGACTTGCCTGAAATTTATTAAGTATAACAATGCAAATGAGATCTTCCAAAAGTTTGGTGGTAACGCGGCGTTTATTTAACTGCAGTTTAAGTTTCTAAGAGTCTTTAAGAAGTTACTGCTTCAGCGACAAAGATGAAAAATCGCACAAATGACAACGTTGCATTGTGTGGTTGATGATTTTTTCTTCAACATATTGTCATAACTTAATTCTAGTCCTTGTTATAATAATGAGATGATAAGGCACACCAAAAACCTGCCTATCAACTTTGCAACAAACAATCCCATTATTTTACTACAGGCCTCTCTTCAATGAACCCAAACATAATTACTAGGTATAATCAATTTAAACCACTAATTTCTGTCCACCGAACACTTTTCTCGTTTCGATAAATAATTCGGTTGGTGAGGCTTGAAAACAATAACGAATCAAGCGCAACATCGATAATCGCAACATCAGCTTCATTAACATGTAAAACGGTCGTAAATATCTGAAAACGAAAAACATAATAGATGTGACAGTTTTGACTTTGTGGCTGAAAATATGAGGTATTCCACTCAAAGCACTGTTTTTAATAGCACTTGAACCTCACCTGAGCACTTCCACTAACCGCACTGAGCGCCGAAGCATTAATTTAATCCTCGAACAGGTTTCCTTAAGGTGCAGCACAACGCATCATTATCACCATCTCCTTAGCCGTAAGATGTCCGGTACTAGACATAGGCTTCCCCTAACATAATCAGCTTATAATGTTCCCACTGCTGGGACACAGGCCTCCTCACGGTGAGGGGGAGTGGGCTGTAATCCACCACGCGGGCCCAGTGCGGGTCGGTAGATGTCACATGTCTTCGAATTTTTGGTTCCGATGTTTTCTTTCACCGTTTTGAGAGCAGTAGTGATGAAATAATTTACACAAAGCAGAACAGGCGTTCTGCTTTGTGTAAATTATTTCATAAGTTCATAAGTTTCATCAACATATTGTCATAACTTAATTCTAGTCCTTGTTATAATAATGAGATGATAAGGCACACCAAAAACCTGCCATATATAGTTATGTTCTGCCATAGTTCATAAGTTCGAACCCAGTCAGGCGACTGGGTTCGAACTTACGAACCCAGCTTCCCCTAAGCATCGCGATAATATTGAACGATCTAGAGCTATAAAATAGAAAATTATATCGTGCTAAAAAATGCCAGTAAGGCGTTAGTTAGTAGTTCACCTGGCACACTAAACGGCCGACATACTCGTCACTCATTACTTCTGCAGACCCTTTTCGAGGTCATCAAAAAGACCTAAACCGGTTCGTTTAAATCCATTGTTCCTGGATTCCTGTAATCCAGGAACAATGGATTTTACCTATTGAAAGGAATCTACATAATGTCATCTCATTGGCTTTCCTCTTGATCTTCTCTGCTTCCTCCATCCTCCATCCATATTCATTTGAGGAATCCAGCGACAGGTGGTTTTAACGTACACTTAGCGGCATCGGAATTTGAATTAACGACTAGAGTAACTAGGTCGACCGAGATACAAGTAAAAACTATTGAAAGCGATTTATACTCCAACCACTTATAATTTTGCATCGTTTCAGGGTGTTCCTAACATGTAAAATTTATTTATTTATTTTTTGTTTTTAGGAAAACTTACAGCTAAACAGATACAGAAAATAATAGATTATACAAAAATAAGGCCAATTACAAGTTTCCACGTGTAGTAAGTATATACGTATTGATAATCATATATAACACAATATAATATATAACCATATATAATACAATATAATATATTATCATGTAAACAGAAAATTTATAATAGACTAATTACTATATAAGACAGAACAGTAAATTACTATTTACGCTCGAAGAAGCAATCAGATAAAATTTTCTTCAATTTAGCAACACTAGTATTGAAAATGGCGATATCAGCTTCCCAGCAGGTTGTGTTGTACATACGACTCGCTCTCAACATGTACGAGTTCCGTCTGTATGTAGTGGCTACCACTGGGGTGTGCAATAAATGAGGTCTACGTAAGAACACAGACGGCACTCGCAGCCAGATTTTGTGCAACAGCTCGGTAACACCAGTTGTTCCATTGGCAAATGCAAGTAGTTACGCATTTTATCTATACATAAACCGCTGCGAAACAATCGGTGCAAGCGCAGATGCTGGGCGAAAGGCCCTGTGATCGATCAGCCGATCGCACGGATATTACAATGATATCCTGAAAGGAAATTCTCATTAGCTGTCCGGGATTTGATTCTCAATCAAATGTTTTTGCTGCATTGTTAGGTCCTTCGTACACAAACATTTTTCTTGCCGTGAAAAACTTCGTTGCTTGATATGGATGCATGTTGACGGATTGTTGTCATTATGGTACGGCGTATAAATCGCGCCGTAGAAATAATGTATCTGTCAAAAAGCTTCCATACAACACTGACGAACCGTGCCTACACACGGCGTAAAAACCGCAATGTAGAAAAAAAGTGTCCAAGTACAAGCTTCCATAGTGATCCATACAACACTGTTGACCGTGCCTACTCATGGCGAATAAACCGTAGTCTTTCACGGCAAGAAACACGTACATATGTGGTACAAAGGGCCTTAGGCGTAAGAAACGAAAAGTGTGAAAACTCACTGAAAATATCAACTGAATTGTGCAATTTTGTTCATAGTATTGTTCTGTTTATGTTTGGACTTTGTAACGCTTAACAATTACTATTCAATTGTTGACTCATCTGGCTTTGTCGAATTACCCACATAAAACGAAAATACAATTTAAATAGGTACTACAGTCCGGCCGTCGCGTCGAGAGAATACGTTCCTATCACCTGTCAGTCCGATCATTCTAGTAGCTACTAGACTACGTGTTTGGCGAATTTGATCTTTATTAGCTAATAAAGATCAAATTCGCCAAAAACAAACACGTAGATATTCGTTTGTATAAAACTGACAGGTGCCAAGAACGCATTTTCTCGTTGGCCGCACTTTAATGTAGAGTCACGACTACGACTACAGATATTCTAGGACAGGTGCAAGAAACGAATGCCTCACTTACATTGATAAATGTCCAAAGGTTTTAGATACTTGAGCAGGTAGGTACTTAAATACGTAATTGATTTCTATAATATTTCCCTTTAAAAAGTGAAATTAAAAAACTTGATCCAAAAGAATAAAAGTCTTATTTACAGGTACCTAGTAGACACTATCTAAGTGTAAAATTAAGTAGGTATAGAAAGATAAAATATGCCATTGAATGTCACTGAGCAATTTTCTATTGAAGTATTATTTTCTACCTTCGCAAGCACAATGTAAAACTACGGGTGGTAAAAGCAATGATTTTATGTGTTCCCGTATTTTTTTTCGAGAAAACATATTTTTTTCAGAAAAACTCACCTAAATGTAATGAGAACTTTATATATAGGTGAGTATTTCACCTATATATAAAGTTCTCATTACATTTTCTTTGCAAACTACCACCTCGGGGCTCAACACACATTAAATATTTACTTTAAATAAAGCACGGACAACGTAAGGACATGATCCAATTTGAGCTTGTTGATCCAACAAAAAAGCGTCTCGAGTCTCGACCAAATCTGGTTAGCAGTAAAGTACCGTGAGTGGGGTCTAAAAATACATGTAGCTATAGATTAGTGAGGAGGGGACAAACAATAGCAAGTGAGTATTAACAAAGACCGTATGTTCGTGACGACGGCGCGAGTAACTGCGCGCAATAAACCGCCTTTGTCAGACATTTAATCCACTTAAGAGTTTGTAGCCCCTGTTCAAAGATGTGGACCGGCTCGTGACTGTTGTCGCCAAAAAATATTACTTCCGATGGAGTACCCCTGATGCCCGACCTGACTGTCTTGAGTAAACAGTTTTATCATAGGTACGTCCTGTGTTATTACTCCGCCATGATATGACATAACGCCGTTGTTTACATTATAGACAATACAATTAATAATTTTTAAGATATCAATCGTTATTTTTCTATGAATTTGTGTTCATTAATCTGAGCAATAATGTATTTAAGTGTGGCGTAGAGTCTGTATAAAGTCGGAATCTACTCACAGCTAATCAATTATTTGTACGCATCACTCACGATGCTCACGTATTGGCAGTTGAAACATAAAACAAAGGCCGAGCACGGAAGTAGTGCTAATTACTTCACATGAGAAAAAACAGAAAATTAAACGTAGCTAGAGCAGTCCTACTTAGGTCTAGTGAAGAACACATATGGGACTTTCATGCCTTATTCCGTAGTTTATTCCTATCCAAAGTAAGGAAATTATCAATAATTTATTTGGAGGATCTCTAACTGAACTCCAACCAATGATGCATCAATACCGAGTATTCGGATCACGGATACTTAGAGGCGCCCTGGGCCACTAGCTCAGTATTTGCCGAAACACTTTTCCCCAAAACTGGAGAGTGACATAAATATCTTAAAAGCCTCCTTGGGGCCTCTAAAGCTTTGGCGTAGTACAAACAAACTTACCTATGCTGAGTATAACATAACGCGAGTGTTTCAGATATTCCTTCTTCGTGAGCCTGCTCTTAAGAATTCACCACGGTTACTTAGAAGGTGCCTCCATCGCTAAATATGTCGCGACTACGAGAAAATAATGTACATAATTATTACGTCTATGCTTTTACAGCAATTACTTTTTCAGTAAGCTTTTCATTATGTATGCCATTATTTAATTCAACGAAGAGGTACATACTTCTATGTTCTATGTTACGGGTTTGGTTTTCACACTTAATCCTTCAGGTGGACCATTGTGCGTGGGCCATGGCGGCCGCGGTGGTTATTCCAACCAGCCCACCTCCCTCCAGAAGCTTATTAGGTCTCCTGGTTTGTCGAGAACATCCGTGTAAGATCTGGGTGTCCCGAGGGTTTCTGATCTAATCTGGGACTCAAAGAGCACATGCGCGAAGGTTTTATCAGCCTCCATGCAAGCTCTGCACAGGGGGCTGTCCGTTATGCCTAACGTGTGGAAGTGTTTGTTTAGTGAGCAGTGTCCCGTGGTGGTCCCCGTCACCAGGCGCAGGCCTTTCCTGTCCAGGCGTAGTAATCTTTTGGTTAGCTTGCCATCTAATGATGGCATGGCTTCCTTGGACTGCCTGCAGCCTGGTGACGAGGACCACCAGTTCTCTGTTTGTGTGTGGGTGTGCTTGTGTAGCCACCTGCGTAGTTGATTAAAGGGGATGGGCTCGACTGGTTCCGGTCCGTAGACTGGCTTGCTGGATGCCCTTCTGGCCAGCTCGTCGTCCGCGTCGTTACCTAGTGATCCACTGTGTCCTTTTATCCATTGTAGTGTCACTGTGTTGCGGTTCGATACAGTTACCTGTTCAAGCGCCTTGTGACATTCTAGTATTAGATTTGATGTGATGCATCCCTTCTTTAGGGATTGGAGGACTGAGGCGCTGTCAGAGAGTATACGAACATGAGTGTCCGTAAATCTCCTGGCTGCTATGGCATGGGCCGCTTGTATTATACCCACACACTCCGCTTGGTAGACCGTGTTGAGTATTCCTAGCGGGCTGGATATGTTTATGTTGAGGTCGTGTGAGAAAACTCCGACTCCAGTTCCGCAGTCGGTCTTTGATCCATCAGTGTGAACTCTCAGCTCTCCCGGCCCCGAGTAGTCGCACTGCTCCTCTTTAAGCACTATGTTGTAATGCTTTTGGAAGCACTATTGCTTAGGGGCTTTGTCGCAGGGTGATGCCATCATTGGCTGCCGTTTGATCGCCTCGTCCTTTAGGCGTGTGTGCTTGATCCTCGAGTCTTTGCTTAGGGTTCCTGATATATGGAGTCTGAAGGCAGACAGGGCCGCGTCCTCTCGCACGATGAGGTGTAGGGGAGGCAGTCCAAGCATAGCCTGTAGGGAAGCGGTGGGTGCAGTTTTCATGCAGCTAGAGATTGCCACACAAGCAAATCGTTGCAGCTTTTCGAGATCTCTTTGGGCTGTGCTCAGGTCTGTTCTGGGCCACCAGACTAGTGAGCCGTATGTGATAATTGGTCGGATAACTGTGGTGTAAAGCCAGTAGGTGAACTTGGGGCTAATCCCCCAGTTTTTCCCAACCATTCTTTTGCATTGCCACAGGGATATGCTGGCCTTTGTGGTGAGTTGATGTGTTTTGCCCAGTTCAGCTGTTTGTCCAAAAGGTAGGAGGTACATACTTATTTTTAGACTCTTCTGATTTCAATTTCAAGTGAGTCGGTACTCACTCCTATTATTAGCCGAAATTGAAATAATAGGAGGTTTAATTTAGATAATAACTGCGTGAATTAACTTTTCGTACGTTTAAAGGTACGTTTTCATTTACACTCTTGGTTTAACTTATTGTTTTCTGAACTGCCACACAATATACAATTTTCACAAGTTGGGGCGTCCTTTTCTTAAGCGTAAGTAATTGGAGCCAAATGAATCCACAGTTATATATACACGAGGAAACGAACTGTTTTGTAAGAACAACAGTCATTTTCACACGAATAAAACTGCGCACAAAATAACAAAGAAAAAGCCTTCTTTATGTGGGGCAGGTGACCCTCGCATTATCCCTCATAATTGCTTAGTCATCGATTAAATCTGTTTTGAAGATTCATATAATTGTTTACCTCCTCAGTTACAAAAGCCACGTAATGTTTATGTGGGATTGTTTATCTATTATATCCCAGAGGACAGGCAAGTGCTAACTAGTGGGCTTAATGAAATAATCACCTCTAACCGAAGGGAACAGTCATTAACACGATTACATTGCTCGGTTAGCTCACATATTAATACCACGGCCAGCTTTATCCTGCGCTGCACGCTACCAGGCGGCTTTACTGGTACGCGAGCCCACTAAATTATATTTTGATTGAAATAGCGTTTGCAAATCAACAGCGACCATTTTTGCAAAACATAAAAATATGCCAACCCCTAACTGAATTTCCTCTACTACCCTTATTGACCTCGATCAAACGTTAGGTAATTAACATCTACTTATAAATTCCGGTTTGTGTATTTGACTTCTTAAACGCGAGGCTTTTAAGCCAAAATATTCAGATTCGCCTTACCGACTTTGAGTTTCCTTTTACAAATTACTTTGGAGATTCTGGCTGAAAATACTTTGACTGTTATTTTGTACATTTCTGAGTGAAAGAGGCTAACACCCATACTCTAAGTAATTTTCTACACTCAACTCCATGACCACTCAGCATCCATCATCGCCAGTCTCAGTGGCATTCACAGTTAAAACTTGTTATAAATTGACTACGGCATTTCTCCGCAAAGCAAATTGCAAATTGATTCCATGATTTATTCCATGATTCCTCTGCAAAGGATTTACCTTTGCAGAGGAATCATGGAATCAATCAATCGTAGACAGTGGATTTTTGGCTACCTAAACGAAAGAAAACGGTCTTAAGACCATCCTTTTCCTTAACTGTTTTAAACATTTTGATCTGCATACACAGATTTGGAAAAAAAAGTACCGTCGCGTTGTGCTGAAAATGGGCCAGTCACAATTTTTTTTTTCATACCAATCGATGCAAATTTACAGTCGCAAACTGAAAATATTCTACAAAATCTGTGAATTCAGATCAACATTTCTCAAAAAGTTAAGTACAGTCTCCTAAAACCGTTTTTCTGTAGCCACAACCGCGTTAGGCTACCCGCCCTTACCGCCCATTTCAAAAATCTACCCTGTATATGTACAGATGAATATGTGTGTATGTTTATAATTTCAAGCAGCGCGTGAAGCAAAAATTCGTGGAACCTCCAAAGTTCACTCAAACTTGCGACTAACTGTTATCGTAGCGAATCGCCGCGCCGCGCCGGTATCGGTAAAATAACCATTTAGGTGCTTTTCTGCGGCCGTTGTCATGGCGACCTGAGCCCAATATGAGTCGACGAAATTCCTTTTAACGGACTAAGAATATTGGCGTAAGAATGCATTAGAAATAAAAGCAATAAGAAATCGACATCAATCACTTAGAACTCTGAAAATGTAAAAGTTCATTGCAAGGGAAGGGCACTCGACCTTTGGCATTCTCGGAATGATTCGCGCGCGAACTCGCTGAACAAAGGTTTGTTTCTGGCGTCGCGTCGCTATCGCCCGTTGTCTGAATAATTTAATGTACACGTAGATATGTATTATGTTTGTCACACTCATTTAATCTTTTTTTGGCAATTCACGCGACTGCGTGAAGCTAAATCAGTTTGCTAGCGTTTTATTTTTTTGTAATTCTGTAGACTCGTATGTCTGTACAACCTACATACCTATTCGTTTTTGGTATTATTAGAGGAAGACACGACTGTATTGTTGAATTTTATAAAACCTTTGCCTTTTTGATACGACTTTTCCGGGTTTCATGTGACCCCAAAAATCCAACTCAACGTACATGTTACTTTATTCCTTACTCGAGCATCGTGCTGGTTATGATGTAGGATCATCTACCTGTCAGACCCTACGGCCCCCTATAAGCCTCTGATAGGCCATACCGGTAGGACTGGTCACCGCAATATACATATTTATTTATTTATATATACTTTGTTGTACACCACAAAAATACATAGCTTATAAAATACATGACACACTACATAATATACAATGGGCGGCCTTATCGCATTACTCCGATCTCTTCCAGGCAACCTTAAAATGGACAGTGATTTTTCTTGACATAAAATGGGACTGTCGTTGGTGCAAATATTATGTATACAATACACTAAAATAGATACACAAATATAAACATATCCAAAATTATAGATACATAAATACATACATACTATATATACAAGCAACGAAAAATAAAAAAAGGCTGTAGATGATTGCAGTTAGGACAATAAGATCACAACGACAATCAGTAGTGCTCCTTTACAAGTATTTTGAACACCTGTAATACATACAGCATTAGATAGGAGTACATACTGTATCGCGTGTAAAAAGTGGGCTCGTTTAGCTATAACTATAACTTTCTATAGCTACTATTGTTGCTAGAGTATGAATAATAAACTGACCATGTGACATGGGACTAAAACATAACTGGTGTATTGTGGGTGTCCTATGCACACACTTGCCTAACCATTCGGGGAAAACAGGCGGCATGTTATGTTATGTTACTGTCGCTGTGGATTGTCGAATCCTCTGTTTTACAAAACCGTTAGTGGTTTCACAAAACAGCTCCGTTATGTAAAATAGCTGGATTGTCATTGCGCTACGCTTAACAAAAGTGCTACCCACGTTTAGACGTAATGCGGAATGGCTTATCTGCAGTCACATTAGCGTTTGGTGTGCCTTCTAATGCCGAAGAGATCGCAGTAACCAAACTAAAGGGTACCCTGACCAATTGGTTTAGGTTAGGTTAGAACTGTGTCTAACCACGTGCGAGCCGAGCGAGCGAGGCGAGCGGCGCTATGACAGCGGCCGGCGAGCGCTAGTCCCAAGTCCAATCATTGACCCGCTGCATTGATAAATGCAAAACGTTTATCCAATTCTGGGTGTTAAAGGTTAGTAATTATGAAAAACCGCTAAACGACGTTCAGCTGCTTTGCATAACGGAGCTGTTTCGTCTAGTGGTTATGTAAAACAGATAATTAAGCAATCCAACTGCGACTTTACTACTACTGTACAGCATTTATTCAGTAAAAGCAAGCCAGGATTTGATATATATTTCAATCCTGGATAAGGGAATAATTCTTAAAATAATATCAAGTAAGTTCTGTTCTCTGTTAGCATGGAAACTGTTTTCGGAAAAAAGGATAAGATGAGGGCATAGGTTGGTACCGTTAAAGGCCAATGAATAATTTATGTGAAGTATTGGATGCCTGTCAAATGATTTGGAATTATAGTTAAATCATAGGTACCTTCAAAGAGATTACAGCAAATTAATCTGGCTGTATCGTTTAATAACACACCCATTTGGGGGTTGTAATAAAAAGATAAAGACCCCTTGTAATCTGTATGAAAATTCACTTAACTGTAATAATAACGTTATCTCATTTTAATGAATAAAATATTTGTGTTCATTCTAAAAGGGTTTTAAATATTGTTCTAGTGTAAGGGACAGGATTAGTCCGGAAATTAAGGGATTATGGAAAAGTATATTATGGAACTGATGGAGGGACATACGGTGCGTAGTTGAGAGGGATATATTTCAGTGTAGCGGCTTCATTGACTAGGCATTAGTGGTCTAATTAACATGGAACGGCCACCACAGATCCTGATCACCTGGTAATTAATTATGATCGATTGTGCGAGTCTTTAATGCTGTAGGTAAATGTCACAAGCTCCCCAGTTTACAAAATTTTTAAACGTCGCCTGATAGCCTAAGCCATTAATATTAGCTGCCCCGTTGGACTCGTGGTTGCAAGCGCGACTGCTGGGCGTGGGATCCTGGTTTCGATTCCCGGGTCGGGCAAAGTGTTACTGAGTTTTTCCATCAGGAATTTCTTAGTAACAGCTCGGAGTTTGGAAGTTGGCGGTGTGCTACCCCAGTGCCACGGAAAGCACGTTAAGCTGTTGGTCCTGCGCCTGGTCTCTCTCCGGTCGTGTCGGATTGCCGAGGCGACTAGTCTCCGCTGAGAATGGACTGCCATGGATGAAATTCGGTTGAAGAACTATTTTTTAATATAAAATATTGTAAAATAAGTAATAATATTTTTTCATATTGTTACGATATTAATTTAAATAATACCACTGTAAAACGATGTGGTTAACTTGGTATTTAATTTTATATTTGACAAAAACCATTTATCAAAACCGCTGTAGTATTAAACGTACTGAGGACTATATTTCTTACTTATTGCGAATCGGTACACAAAAATGTCGTACAATTTTAATCACTTAAAAAATTTAGACTTTTTATTGAAAAAAGTTTCTTTTATCATTTTAAAAGGGCAGAAGAGACCCTCAGAAATCAACATTAGTAAAGTAAAGCTCTCTGTTTCCACCCGCCGTGGTTCGATATAGATAAGTGTGATCGGATTTTTGTAAGCGTAGCTCGTAGCTCGTGACTCGGGGCTACGAAGATCAGTACCACAGAATAGATAGATACAGAAGGCTAACTACAAACAATGAGCGAAAACAGGCTCACACACACACACACACACACATGGACGCGAAGATACGTCCCTATGGCAACATCAAAAACAAATTGTCTCTAGTGGGTTTAGACCAAACGAACATATAATCAGAACAAGAGAAAGAGCATTCTTTACTCGATATTCTTGATGTATAAATAAACTAACGAAAAAATGCTCTATTTCTGTTAGTTTAAGGTGACATAGAACTAGAGCAAGAGCTAAATCATTACTTCGTTAATATTCTTGACATTTTAGTAGGAAAGACCAACGAAGGAATGTACGGTACATTCCCTGTTTACACAAAAGGAATTTCGTAGAGTGGAAGTAAAATGTGCATTCACTCGTTTGGTCTAAATCGACTTTTACGCGAAAACAATTTGTTCAATCGTTCAATCGTTTGATATAAACCTACCTTTATTAAACGAATGCCAAAGTCCTTTAACTTTGGAATTCCTTTAAAAAAGGTCGGTTCAATAAATACTTTGTCTGTACAAAGTATTTATTTATAAAACATAGTTGTAAATACGTATTGCCCTTTATTTATAAACGTTACTTAAAGTTAAGTAATGATTAGCGACTGTTTAACCATACATTTTTGACGTTTAAACATAGCTTAACTTTAATGAACGTTTATAAGTAAAAAGTAGCGCCAATCGTGAGTGCACTTGGAATCGGTGACCGTGAGCCGTTTCTATGTGTGCGCTCATTCTACAAAGCCGACCTTCTGTGTATTTATCTATTTCGTAACTCGGGACTACGAAGATCAATACCTCGTGGCGAGCTGATTGCTACGGTTAATCTTTTGTTTGGGAACTCTCACGGAAGCCGTGTTTGAACGGAATAGGCCTACTTAGGTATAATGGTCTTAGTAGCTAACTAAGAATGGTTTAAGGAATTAGATAATGGCGGCAGAGTTTATGTTCTGTTATTGTCATGGATTGTGTGGTTTACGTCAAATGGCTAGTTATTCTATAGGGGCCTGCAGGCCAATTCTCGTAATTTAAAACGATCAAAATCTAGTCGCAGTCTCATCTCGGCGACAAACAAATGTCAAAAAATTGTGAAAATGTAGGGAAATTTGAGGTATTTTTGACAGTTTGAGACTGAGATCAGACTGTAAACGTTCTTAAATTTACCAGAATTGCCCATCTAATTGGTTTCGTAAAAGCTTGCTACTGTCGGACTAGTTTTAGCCTGTGAATTCGCCTGTGTGGATGTTGGAAAATTTCCCACAGGAACGTACGCACGTACCGCGATTAAAAGTACCCTTCGTTATATCGAGTTTATAAACTATCTGTGTGCCAAATGTCCAAATCCGTTAAGCCGTTTTGCGCCAATCCGGAACATACATCCAGACAGACAGACTTTTTGTCCGTTTGTGTTGTTCTTTGTTACTGTTTTATTATATGTATAGATATAATATATAGATAGTAAAAAACCCTTGTTCTGTTCGTGATCACATTGGGACAATGAAAGTATTAATATGTAGTAAAGCGATCACCGAATCGTCTGCCAAGCGTTTTTATTATGAAAATCTCCGTCACCATAGCTTTCTGTTCGCAAGTATCAATGCTTTTCGTCAGCAGTCGTTTTTATGAGCCGCTGTCAAAGAGGCAACATTAAAGGGTTGTGATTTATGAAATAACGTTTACTAAGCAAGCGGAAATTAATTTCGAATATCTGTCTTCTAAAAAGCCAATATACCCACGAGGTGTGCACTTCATTAATTATATGACTACATTTAATTAAACAGTAGCAAAGTGAACGAACTGTACATTTACCGCATTCCCAAACTTGCGAAAATTGTGGAAATTTTTCGTTACGTTGATAAATAATGTCTGTCTCAGGGCCCGTTCCGTTCCTTGTTTCAAAACAGGAGTTTTGTATTTATGTGTTTTGGGGCCGCCTATAAAATTATTAACGTTATTAAGAAATGGCTAGGGAGTGTTTTGAGTGTCTGTACTTACAAATTGCTTGTAACTTACCTATATCTATACGCTTATACAAAAACAAATAAATAAAATTGAAGCGTCTGTTAGTACTGTCAAAATAACGGTTTTTTACTAAATGCATCTGAAATTATAATAATAATAACCCGCAGGGCAGCATGTGGCAAGCTGTTGGGCAGTAGCGACCCCACGGACCATATCTCCCGGGAGAAATCTTGTTCCTCACCTCTGGCTTGCCTTTATTGGCCAGCTGGAGCGAACAATGACGAGGAACAGAGCTCCTACCTCATTCTTGCCTTTACTGGCCGGCTTGAGTGGAGACTCGCAAGAGCAAACGTGCTCGGGGGAAGGAAGTATTCCAGTAACTGCTCGTAGCGAGTATATTTTGTTTCGATGTTCTGCAATAAAACCTGTACCAACCGGGGTTGTCCTTGTTTGCACTTGCATGGTGCATACAGGGATAATCGTAGATTGGTGCCTCCTCATCATTTAAAATTGTCTAAAGGGCCTCTGCGAGTTGGCTTCGGCCCCTGGTACGCTTTTCAAAGGTCCGGGACCCCAGGGTCCCGAGATATGTCAATTTTAATAATAATAATAAGAAATTTATTTCAGACGAAGTCCATATATTGTTAGTAACACAAAAAACCTTAAAAAACTATTGTTAGCACATACAACAACAAATCCAGAGAAAAAATAAAAAATAAAAATCACAAAGTGGCACCGCCCAGGAGTGCCAGTTTATGGCAAACCCTGGATGCGACCACCCACAGTGTGTAGTCGCATCCAGAGCCTCCACATCCGCGAGTTTCAGCGGCCCACAAACACGCTCAGAAGGCTGTTCGAGCTGGCCCGCATGCGCCTCATAAGAGCAGCACAAAGCTTCCGCATGATGACATGAAAACCATCCACGCTTTTCACCGCAAACATTGCTGAAGCGCTGCAGTGGCGCGGCAGTCCGAACAGCACCCTGAACGCGTTATTATACTGTACCTACTCGCAAAGCACAAAGCGCATTATATCCTTACGGTATTTCTAAGAAAAAAACATTTCTTTTAATTTTTCCTGTCTATTTTCAGCCGTTTCGGTGATTATAAGGAACAAACAGTTTGTTCTTTATAATCACCGAAACGGCTGGACCGATTTTGACGGAACATTCACTGGTAGATCGCTGATGTTATAAGGAGTAACTTAAACTTTTATTATAGAAAAATGGGGTTCCGCGCACCATAAATAAAATCCATGAAATCCAATTGACAATTGATAAGACTGGTTGTCAGAATTTTATGTTTCTGACTACCCGTAACGACTGTGAAAGATCTACAAATGACAGCCGAGGCCAACGGCTTAACGTGCTTTCCGAGGCAGGGAGGGGTCACCCATCCACGGGCCGACCTAGGCAAGCGTTGCTCAACCCTGAAGTTCGACTTTTGCGGCTGTTATTATTTAGCCACGAGCCACTACCTATATCATTATGCACGTTTGTAACCAAATATCAACATGAAATTGTGCCTATTTTGGCCGAAGGGTTAGGCAAAAATGTATCAACCTACCTACATGTTTCTTTTTGCATTATTTGCTCTACTTTACTGAAATGTGTGCGGTAGGGTCCACTAATCTTTAAATACTAAATAATTTAGGAGCACTTTAACGCCTTTAAGTGGTTTTAAGCTTGCCTGAATTGTCTGAAGTAGGTAAATAGATACTAAACATTTTGGTGAGCACAGTAGTCACAGCCACGACTTAAGAGTTGTAGGTCGTAGGTTCGAACCCAGGCAGGCACTTTACTTTGTGTAAATGATATCATTACCACTGCTCTCAAAACGGTGAAGAAAAACATTGTGAGGAAACAGACATATCCTAGAACCGAAGACATGTGACATCTACCAACCCGCACTGGGCCCGCGTGGTTGATTACGGCCCACTCCCTCTCACAGAGAGGAGGCCTGTGTCCCAGCGGTGGGAATATTATGAGTATGTAAATAGTTTAGGAGCACTTTTACGCCTTAAGTGGTTTTAAGCTTTCCTGAATTGCCTGAAGTAGGTAAATAGGTACTACCGACCTTTATCTAATCCATATTACAGTTTCATGTTTGCCGGAAACTGTCCTAAATATTGCTACATAATAATTAACTCAGAATGTGATTTATAGCTACGATAGCAATAAACTTCCGGTTCTAAGATAAAGGTACATTAAATGGCTAGAATACCGCACATTGGCTGACGTTGAATGAAATATCTAGCTAACTTTACACGAACTATGCAAGTATATTTTGGCGAGAGCGCTGTAATTTAACTGAAATTAGGACAAAGAATTTGCTTTTAAAGTGAATAATGAAAGTGTGATACTTTAAATATGTTTATTATAACAAAGTTTTTTTTTTAAATGGTGGTCTAATAAAAATAAATTAAAAAAAACAACCAGCATACGTCATGTTAGTATGTTTTTTTTTTGCTTTTTATAATTAATAGCCGAAACAACAGCATTATCTTTAGTTATATAATAAGGCACGTTATTTATTCCTAGTATCATCAGGCCCTTTGTACGGTCACCAAAGGAGATAAGTAACCAGGGTGGTCGGATATAGTTGAAGTTTAGTAAAAAACCGATTAATGTTATGGGATAAAATTTAATTTAATTAATAGAAAACAAACAGTTCATTTATCAAACTAAACGTTAGAAAGCATCCATCGGTTTCTTACTAAACATTAACTATATCCGACGACCCTGGTTACTTATCTCCTTTGGTGACTGTACAGACACACTTTTCTTGCCGTGAAAAACTACGAGCATATACATACATAGCTTGTACACAGATACGTTTTTTCTACGGTGTGGTTTATACGCCGTGTGTAGGCACGGTTCAGTGTTGTATGGATCACTATGGAACACTTTTTTTTACGGTGTGGTTTATAGTGTAGGCACGGTTCGTCAGTGTTGTATGAAACTCCATGGAAGCTTGTACACGGACACGTTTTTTCTACGGAGCAGTTTATAGGGCGTGACGTGTACTAAGGGCCTTAGGACAGTAAACTCCACTCTCCTAAGGGAAAAACATCAATGCTCATTTAATTTAACGTAAACAGCATACTTAAAGAGACAGTAAAATTTTATTGCACCTTTAATTTGATGGGATATGTTTCTGCTGAGGGGAATAAATGCACGATTCTGTAATACTAAGCAATATTACTGGAGTGGTCGATGAATAGAATATCCCAGACGTGTTGCTGACTCATCATCATTCTCCTGTATTACCCCAATTTATTTGGGGTCGGCGTAACATGTCTTTTTCTTCCATACTTCTCTATTAGTCGTCATCTCAGTAGGTGTTGCTGACTATTATTTAAAATTTAATGTGTTTTCTTAGCTGGCAATACCGATACAACAATAAGGGTTAATAGCTTAACGCTGAGACACACTATTTAGGTGCCATACTCAGTAAGGCTAGGTCTACATTATATGCAATAAGTAGGTATACAAAATTACTGGGGTGTAATGCGACAAAAACAAGCTAACATTTTGAAGGTCCAAAGGACAATGCTGTACCATGCTGCATCAAAGTCAAACTTTGTTAGTTATAGACTACACTTGTTTGTTAACTCCTACAAAAGTTCTTTTTGTAAACAAAACCCGGGTTTCGGAGACTTTCAATAACATCGAAATCACCTAAAAACTAGGTACTGTTTGTTTGACATGTCATACACGAACGGCCATTATTGCTCTAATAAAAAACAGCATAATCCGATAATCGATTAAATAAAAATTCTATTCTGTTCTAGTTATTTTTAATTAATGTAGAATCGGCAAAGTATATTTTTTTATACATTTTAAACGGAACGTCATGTAAAGGGAATAAAACAATATCAACACTTTTTTACTTTAAATTCCCTGTTCAAAAATCAAAATCCCGACGCGTAATGTCGTAAAAAAATATGAAAATAATGACTATAATATTTTGATCTTGATGCATGAGACTTTTTGGTACGACTTTTGGTCATTCTCTTTTACCATTATAGACTTCACTACATAACTCTTTTTCGAATTATTTCAAATAAATAAAGCAATATCATAATCAGCCTGCAATGATCCCACTGCTGGCACACAGGCTTCCTCTCTTCTAGAGGGAGTGGACTATAATCTATCCCCGCCGGTGTACAGTGCGGGTTGGTAGATGTCACATGTCTTAGAATTTTTGGTTCTAGGGCATGCCGGTTTCTTCACGATGTTTTCCTTCACCGTTTTGAGAGCAGTGGTGATGAAATTAATTAAACAAAGTGAAGCGCCTGCCTGTGTTATTTCAAATAAATACTACAAAGAAAATCCCGCCAAGTTGCGTGCTTGACATGAGTTGTAAAACAATTTAAACATAATTGTATTTTTAATTAGATACACGTAAAGAAGAAACAAGATTTAAATTAAAACGAGAAGTATTTACACTCTGTGGTATAGAACGCGGCAAGGACGTCTACGACGTAACAACAAGACATTCTTTTGTGAAATTCGAGTTACGTAAACGAATTAAGGGTACCCTTGCTTGCATACCCCCGATTTGTGTAATAAAAGTAAGCTAATAATTCCCGCAACATGCTACGGCAGACGATTTCTTCCTCGGAATAAGAACGTGGTACTTAACTGCTGAAAGTGTTTTATCGTAATATTCTCAAACATAAAAGGAATTTCATTAAAATGCCTGCACAATTTTTTTGTCTTGTATTAATACTTAGGTACAATAAAATTTGTCAATGTACAAATCGAAAATGCGTAAAAATTAGTGGTAACTTTGTGATGATTTTCTATCGAGATAATTTCTAAATTGTATGTTTCTGTTGCACAAAATGCTCGGACTTATCATGTAGATGCCCACATTATTTTATTTTATACCCGAGTCGATACAGCTTCGTATCTACATGTTTTCGGAGCCAATCAACTAATGCATAGGCAGTATTTATAACCCTATAAACAGTTGCTGACGCGTGTATTATTCGCTCAGCAGCAATGTTATTGTTATCAGTGCCATATGAAAAGATATATAAGCGTTGACTTTTTGTAAATGAGTCTGAGCCGTTTTGTATAGCGTTTATTCGTAGTGTTTGTATTAAAAAAAATGTAGGCAGATCCTATCCCAGCCAGAGAGCTATTTCAATATTTGTGTAATTCGGTATCTTGGGTTTGATAGAACATGAAAGGGGCTCGTGGCTAAATAATAACATCCACACGAGTCGGTTCGTGAAGCTTCGGAAAGCACGTTATGCCATTGGTCCCAGCTGTCATTCGTAGATCTTTGAAAGTCGTTACAGGTCGTCAGAAGCCCAAAAGTGTTACCAAGGGCCAAGGGGTATCATGTTTCCCAGTAACTGGGTTATGGAGGTTTGATAGGCAGCCGCTCCATGTAAAATACTGGTATTCAGCTGCACCCGATTAGACCGGAAGCCAACCCCAACATAGTTGTGAAAAGGCTATGCAGAGTGAAGGGTTTGATATTCGTAGAAAATAAGATTTAACCAAACCTTGTCCTATAGGATAATGTTTAGCAGTAAATGTTTTCCTCTTCTCATGCAAAAAAAATAAGATAGTTAAATTCGAATCGTGGTGTAAATAGGTAGATATGTACAGTCACGAGCACCAATATGTCAACACTTGGCAACTTTAAATACCTAGGTATAATCATAGATAAGAATCTTAAATTTAAATCTCATATCAATGTCCTTACTGGCAGAGTACGCAAACTTATATATATTTTTAAAACCTTAAGAAATATTGTTAATCCTATAATTATACGTAATGTCTATTTTGCCTTATGCCTATCTATTATTACCTATTGTATTCCGTGTTGGGGTGGTGCTGCAAAAACTATCCTAAAACCGTTGGAAGTTGCACATCGCGCCATACTGAAAGTGGCTACCTTCCGTCCACTAATCTATCCAACTAATCAGTTATACAAAACCTGGAACGTCCTCAACGTGCGGCAACACTTTATTTTACAATCAATTCTGTTGCAACACCGCATAACCCCCTATATTGAAATTACCAAACGCCGAAAAGATAAAATATGTACTCCTCCAAAAACCCGATTGTCGTTTACTACAAGATTCTTTTATTATTTAGGTCCGTCTCTATACAACACAATAAACAGAAAATGCCCGATATATAGGTTGTCTTATGATAATTGTAAAAAGACTGTCCGCACATTCCTTCAAAATAAAACGTACGACGAAACAGAAAAATATTTAATTTAACTAAGTTATGACAAGTTTGTATATTGTACCACTCACCCAAAACATAGACCCACACTAATCCAATCCCTTTACTTACGCACGCTTACACAGCCGCACGCTCACGCATGTGTGTGAGCACACACACACACACACAAACATGCACAGACCCATACACGCACACACACCACAAACAGCACACACACACGCACACTCACACGCTCACATACACAAATGCGCTCGCACAATAATACCTGTATTTAAAAAAAAAAAAGTAACTTGTAAAAATAAAATTGTAGTAATACAATTAGAGGGGATCGGGACTGTTACTCCTTAATACAGGCTATGTCCTAGCCTAGCAAGGAGAGCAGCACGTCACCCACTTGATTGTCAGAGATTTAATACTACCCACTTTGTTAAAACTTGTTCATGTACTACAATCTGTTTTTTTTATATAAATAAAGATTATTATTATCTCCTTTATTTTAATGTAATCATATAAATTATATTTTTAAATATTAGAATATAAAAAGTATAAAAACATTTAAAAATATAAAAAATAGTAGCCCATCGGTATCAGGAACAGGGTCCAAGCTACCGGTGGTCAGGGCTCCAGAGAGAGGAACCTCCTGACAATGCGAGCCGTGTCCAGAAGTACCGCTTTCTGAATCAAGCCCTTGATCCAGCTGCCCAA
This sequence comes from Apamea epomidion, assembly GCA_947507525.1. Taxonomy (NCBI): domain Eukaryota; kingdom Metazoa; phylum Arthropoda; class Insecta; order Lepidoptera; family Noctuidae; genus Apamea; species Apamea epomidion. The sequence goes on from OX382234.1 coordinate 9,077,508, forward strand.
CGAGAGCCTCCTCAGGTGTTGGTCGAGGCTCTTGGCTATTAAGCCATTGGCTGTCACGACTATCGGCACAATGAACGCTGAGTCCACATCCCACATGTCAACAACCTCGCGAGCCAAGTCAAGATATTTGATTTGTTTATCTTTCTCGGCTTTCACGAGGTTCTCATCATGCGGGACGGTTATGTCAATATATTATTATTATTATGTCGTTTATTTATTTAGTCGTCTTATTTTGTTACATTTTTAAATATTAGTATGATTAAATAAAAAAATAAAAAAAAACATTTAAAAATATAAAAAAATAGTGATCCACCGGTGTCGGGAGCAGGGTCCAAGCTACCGGTGGTTAGGGCTCCAGAGATAGAAACCTCCTCACAATGCGAGCCGTATCGAGGAGTACTGCCTTCTGAATCAGGCCCTTGATTCAACCGCCTAACGAGAGCCTCGATAGATGTTGATCGAGGCTGTCGGCCATCAGGCCATTGGCCGATACGACAATCGGCACAATGACAGTTGAGCTCACATTCCACATGTCAACAACCTCGCGTGCTAAGTCAAGATATTTCATTTGTTTATCTTTCTCAGCTTTCACGAGGTTCCCGTCATGTGGAATGGTAACATCAACAATCATTGCGCGGCGCACTAATCGATCTATCACCACTATATCAGGTTTGTTGGCGACAACAGTCCTGTCAGTGATGATAGACCGATCCCAGTACAACGTGACATGGTCATTTTCGAGAACTGGGTCGGGCACATACTTGTAATACGGTACCTCTGAGTCGACAAGTTTATATTTCAAAGCAAGTTGCTGGTGAATAATCCTGGCTACTTGGTTATGCCTGTGCAAGTACTCGCTGTTAGCCAGACGAGAACAACCAGAGATAATATGTCTGATGGACTCACCCGGACGGTGGCATGCCCGACACACGTCAGCCGTCCCGTCCTTCATAATATGTCTCCGGTAGTTATTCGTCAAGATAACTTCGTCCATAATTGCACAGACAAAACCTTCAGTTTCCCCGAAGAGGTCACTGAAACGCAGCCAGGATACGGACGCTAAGAAATCTACACCGGGCTCATGAAGAGCCCGATAGAAGCGCCCGTGAAGCTCCTTGCTTTGCCATACTTTCTTGCGGTCATCGGTAGTAAGTACTACAGGTTTGCGCCAGTTCTCTTTCGCCATAGAGAGCGGGGTGAGCCCCTTGTCCATTGCGACCACATCACGGTGCATACCCACTTCGGCTTTTAAAAAATATTCCCTGAGACTGCACACCTCGCGGTTGTGGAGGGTTTTCGCATTTAAAAATCCTCGACCCCCACACTTCCGCGGGATATACAGTCTCATCACCGATGATCGTGGGTGATGCATCCGGTTTGCGGTCAGCAGTGTACGGACCCTTCTATCTAGAGCGTCGAGTTCAGTCTGAGTCCATTTGAGTATGCCGAAAGAGTACATCAAAACCGGCATGACCCAACCATTGAAGGCGCGCACCTTATTTCCGCCCGAAAGAAGACTAATTAATACCTTCTTCAGGCGACAAAAGAAGCGCTCCTTCAAGGATTGCTTCATGTCAGCATCGTTGATGCCTAACGCTTCCGACATACCCAAATACTTATAGCTTTCGGATGAGGAGAGGGATCTAAGGTGTATGGAATCCGAAAGTGGAATTCCCTCGGATTCCATAATCTTCCCCCCCTTTACATGCATGACTGCACATTTGTCCACACCAAATTCCATCCTGATGGCACTACTAAAAGTTTCAGTTACCTTCAGTAGCTCCATCAGATGCAATTTGTTAGGGGCAAAGAGTTTCAAATCATCCATGTAGAGGAGGTGAGATATGACCTGACCACCTCTCTTCAACCGATAGCCTAGACCTGAGTCCTCCAGCAGTGTGCTTAGAGGATTCAGGGCTAAGCAGAACCAAAGTGGACTCAAACTGTCGCCCTGAAATATTCCCCGCTTAATCCATACAGGCTCATCATTCCCCTGGATCTGTCGACACCCTGGATAGCGAAGGACCGTCTTCCACTGTCTCATACACGACTCAAGGAAGGTGCGTAGAGTTGCATCTATCTTGTACAACTCCAGCACCCTCATGAGCCATGTATGTGGCACCGAGTCGTAGGCCTTCTTATAATCTATCCAGCATGTCGACATATCCTTGCGGGATCGGCGAACCTGTTGGCTAATGGCCATGTCTATGAGGAGTAGCTCCTTAGTACCGCGAGACCCATTCCTACATCCATTTTGAGAGGCAGACATAATCGAGTAACTGTCAATGTGTGTGTTAATTTTCGCTCTCAAAATGGATGTAAGAAGTTTATAAACCGTCGACAAACACGTGATCGGTCTATAATTCTTGGGTTCCGCGGGACTACCTGACTTATGGAGCAGGTGGGTAACGCCTGTTGTTAGAAACTGTGGTAGCGACCCAGACTCTAAGGATGACTGGAACTGAGATGCCAGGCAAGTGTGTGAACTAATTAGCCATTTTAACCAAAAGTTATGCAGTCCGTCCGGACCCGGTGATTTCCAATTCGGTAACGGACGGACTGCTTTGGCTACGTCTAATGGCGTAATTATGACTGGTTCCATTTCTGGTATAGTTCCACACACTCGCTCGATATCGCGCATCCAGCCACCCTCAGCGTGACAGACAGGCACCGACCAGATGCTGCGCCAGAATGCACTAGTGGTGGCATCATCCGGGCGGCACACGTCCATCACGTTTTGTTCAGGTCGCTCCCAAGTTCTATATACCCACCTCTCATCGCTCCGGAACATGCGATTCTGCGTGTACCGATCAACCCGCCGCTTATACCGCCGAATACGACTCGCCCATGCACAAACTTTCTGCTTCAGGAAGTCGATGCGCTCTGTGACATTGGACATGTATTCCCGAGGGCTGATTCCAGTCCCCGAAAATGCCTGTCTTACAAAGCGCATCACTCGTGGTCGTGTGTTGCCCTCCCTGAAGCAGTATAGTTTACCGATGAGTACCCTGGCCCCATCGATACGACGCTCGATCCTGTATCGCCAGGCTGGTACGGCTGGTTTTGGTCGAGTAGCTGCGTCACAATTTGGAAACTTGACGTTAGCTAAACGACATGCCGCCACAGCCGCGCAATACAAGATCGAGTGTGTATCAACGAGATCCTCGCTGCTCTCGAAGAAATTCTTGAGCTGCGAGTCCAAGGCACACACTAGCGCCCTATTTTTTTTGTGCATAGGTAGCCGTGGTATTCGGGGTCTAAGTTCGGTTGGAGTGGACCTATACTCGCGAAACGCATCTTCCAGTGCGCTCCTCAGTCGGACGTTGTACTGGCTACTTACTGTGTCAACCCTATCATCATCTTCTTCAACACGATTGGACCGCGGCGGGATGGCATCAATAGTTGACGCTTGTGCCGCGGTTTGTGCCAGAGTCGAGACGATTTGGTTGTTCAGTACCTCTGAGCGCAGCCTATCAAGTGCTATGTCGTCCAACCTGTGATTGCGTTGGATGACCCGCACCTGATCCGACAGTCGTTGGGCCGAGACGTTGACGGTTGGTTCCAGTTCCTGGAACAGAGACAGCAACCTATCACGGTACGCAGTGAGGTTAGTTCCCCCCTCTGTAGACCCGTAGTATGCGCGCATGACGTTCTCGTTCATAGACTGAGTCCATCTCATGCGCTGCACACAACCACCGGCAGCGGGGACCCGGCTCGGGGCCGGATGGCCCCTAAGTCCCAAGCTCCTCGGTGGCCGGCCTCTCCCCTGCCGACGTACAGGTGTTGGCGACGTCGGCGGGGAAAAATATTCGTCGCTCGAGCTCGACGCAACTGCTACGGCCGGTGTCACAGTACTCTCGATGGGGCTGGATTCCGGCGGCGGCAGGGCGGGGCTGAGCGACGACTCCGGAGGTGGTAGGCGTGCACGGCGAGCTGCTAATCTCGTCAACATTTTCAATATTTCATTTTTTCATTTTCACGTTTTTATCGGAGGTGACATGACAGATGTCACCTCCGGTTCGGCAGTTTTTGATGCAAGTGTAGGTTATTCATTGTATTTGTTTAAAATTAGGTATGTTTTCGTAAATTTGGTTTTTCCTGATATGGTTGCACATATATATGAATTTATAAACTGTTTATAAAAATTATCTAATAACAAATTGTGAAGAGACGACAAAAGAGACGTTGACGTTGACGTTGGTGTTGCTAGCTTTATTATTATTATTATTATTATTACTTTCAATTGCGATTTTTTCGTGAAATAACGAATGCATCGTTGAAATATGACACATTACATAAACTTATGGGTTCGAAAATGCTATGTTCGTAACAACATAAAATTTCATTAAAAAATAAAGGAGTAAATCGCTTTTGAATAAAGCCGAGTGTATACATACTTTTGCTCGTGACTGCACATAGGTACGGCACTAAACATTTCACATTTACAATTCGTTAGCGAATGCTTGCATGCTAAGCTATATAATATAATATATACCGAATAAGTGTGAATACCTATCAGAAAATGATATTGATATCATTTTCTGTAAGTATATGACACGTATTCGGTAGGTACTGAAATGACCTGAAAAAGATAGAATAATAATATAGGAATGTAGGAATGTATTCGGAGGTAAAAGGAAGAATGACAAAAGAAAAACTTTCAAAATACGTCAGTATCCTGTGTGTCGGTGTCAGCCAAGCCTTTTATTTCGACATAAAAACTTTTGGCACCGTTTGGAGAAAATGACAATTAAATTGATTTTGATTTAAGGGGTCGTCGGAAACTTTATAGAAATTACTTTAAGGCTGTAATAGAAAAGTTTGACTTTATATTTGTTCTATCCTTTTAATTAAAGTGACATTGAATTAATTTTCGTTTTGCCCGCAATTTTGAATTACCTACTTTGTATTTATAAAAGAAAGGAAGAAAGAACAAAGAAAATACATTTATTTGCAGTAAACACGACGCAGAGAAAGACCACAAATACAAAAAAACAACAATTTAAGGAAAAAAATGCGTCACATCCACGAAAAACGGCCATCGCTCAACATAATGCTAAGATCCTATGCGTGACAGAGCCCTGGCGCTGGTTTTCAGCGACCACCGGCGTTTAACGTGATGACGTCAATCGGTGCAGCATACGATAAGATAAAAAAAAACAACAAACAAATTATAAAAATAAAATAAATATGCAATACTTAGTTCTATTAGTCAGATAAAACAAGTTCATGCTTGCTTCGTCTACCTAGCATGTTATGGCGAATTCCTCTTTGGCCATTCATTGCATCAGTCATTAGGAGGCCTGTGCTGAGCATTAGACGTCTACGGGAAACATCTAATGTAAAAACTACGTCTTCCGTTAAAACGGGTAGATAAGTTTATTCCCGAAGTTCAATAAGTTTTCATAGAACTCTTTTTCGCTTTTTCTGCTTATATTTACATAAAATTTAATCCCTCTCAAAGAGCTTCTACGAAAAGTTTCAAATTAAATGCAGTTTTTCAATTCAAATTAATTAATCTGGTCCTCAGCGGCGCGGCGGCGAAACGAAAAAATCCCATTCATCGTCACCAGCGTCTGTCGTCACCACTCTCTTCTCGACACAAAGTTGTTTCAGACCAAGTAAGCCGATTTCACGACGACCTACAAATGCATTGCACTACTTCACAGTACGATGTTGGTATTGAAAACCACTGAAGATCGCATCTATGTATTTTAGGGTTCGGTACCCAAATGTGTCAACGGGAGTCTATTATTAATCCGACGCGTCCATTTGTCTGTCAGTCTATCTGTCACAGACCTGTATATATAGAACAGTGTCAGATAGTCATTTGAAATTTTCACAGAATATCTGTGACTATTGCCGCTATGACAGCAAATAATAAAAATATACTTTTGTTGTACTTTTGGTGGTATTTAACCCTCACTTTTAAAGGTACGTATTTGGTATAGAAATGTCAAAAACCATTATGGAAACGAAATTAGAAAGAGATAGAAAACCCAAAAGGTTAACGGCTCTAAAACAGTTAAATTTTGCCTCGTATCATAATATAAAGTCTGGGGGTATAAATCACTTAAATAAATCAAGGGTTACGTAGGCGTTCGCGTGTGGTGGTAGGTATATTAGCCGGAACGAGCCGTGGCAGCGTGGCCGGGCCCGTTAGGAGCAGCTGCTACCCGCAATAATACACAATGATATGCATCTCACCTGGCGACGCCTATCCTTACTTTTAATTGTTCGAAACAATATTAGGTAATTGAACGAACAAATTGCTGCAGATGTTATTCCATTATAAACATGGAACTAAACAACCTCTTAATTGGAACTTAATGGAGGTTGAATATTGTAATTGCTATAATTATAACCTAAGTACCAACTCAATTTTGTCCAATACAAAAAAAAAACGTTTTTGAAATGTGTAGGCGTTTTTGTGGTCATAAGTTTAATGACCCATAAATCGTTTTCCTTCTTTTGTGACCTACTTATGGATGGCGTGATTTTCATGGATATTTAGCGACGTATTCTGGAACATGTGTTCCAGAATACGTAAAATTAAACTCATCTATCAGTAAATGTGGCTTATGTAACCCACATTTACTGATAGATGAGTTTAATTTTGATCGAATGTGTCTAACTTATACAACATAAATCTCGGTCCAACTCAAGCCTAAGACCCGATTAGAGGAAATTAATTATTTAGACCTATAGATAATGAGTCGGCAAAGTTTTAAGATACATTGCAAACGACCTATATAAATAAAACCCTCTGGCTAATATACGTGTCTAACTGTCTACGAGAGTGAGCCACCATTACCATTAATCTCGAAGTTGGCTTTCAAGACCCGTCTCGAAGCACAGCCCTCTGGTATTCGGGACCGAAGAATACTCCACCCGGTAAAGTTTGAAGCTTCGCCCAATGAGTCTGGGCACTTTTAGGAGGAATAATGTCCGTCAGACTTAAGAGGGGGAATCGTTTAAAACAAAAACAATTCCCGCGGTCGAGTCCCGCGCTGGGCACTTACTAACTGCATTCTGCAGCGAAAGTGTTAGAGCACCACTTTAGTCAACGTCTTATACAACAAAGTTTTCGCCACAAAAATGTTTTTGGTTGCAGCTATTTTTGGTTTTTTCCTGAAAACATGAACAGTGCAATGAAAACTAGCTAGAATTTCAATAAACAGAGTATGGGACAAATTAATACTTAACACTTATGTAAGTACCAATTCATTGACGAATTTGTATAGTGTGGAATTAATTTATTGTGCAAATGTTAAACACACGAATGTTCATTTAGCGAATGCTTGAACAGTGAAATGTAATCGGGGCCTCGTGTTTGTACACACAAACGGAATTTAGATGATCCGGTCCATTGTAATGGTACTCCCGTACAATTTTTTTTTCTTCCCGGAATTTTAGGTGACAATGTTTGTTATTCATCATTATATTTCAATAACATAATTACACGACGTTTTCCACGTTTCATAGCTCAAAATATTTACGAATATATAATAACATTTAAAGGAGACGGATACGCTTTCATACAACCTTGGGCCTGGATGTAAAAAGATGAAAATGGTGTCAAGTGATAGCTACGAGTACTACATTATCAAACCATCACTGGTAATTTTGCGGATTTTGGCAATCTGAGAGCTGAGTTAAAAGAGATTTAGTTAAAGTGACGTTACGTAACAATCTATACAAATATCAGCTGATTTGATCGATGACCTAGTGTATTACAGCTACTAGTCGCTATGCCACAATTTACCCAACGATCCATGGTATCAATATCCAATCGATAGGCGGGAATCCAAAATAACATCGTAGAATCCAAAATAACAAGTCCAAGTCCAACGTATAAGCGGGGTTCTCCGTGTCCGGTATGGTAGCAAAGGTCGTACAAGAAGCAAGATCAGAAGTCCGTAATTGGAGGAAACACATTTAAAAAGCACACGGACTAAACGATACGAGACGAGTGAGTGAGTGTCACTGTCTGTCAGTGTCATAGATGTCATGTTAGCACAGACTAAATAATTTAAACCTGATAAGAAAAATACCACTATATAGGTACCTACTAAATAAAAGCGTGTTACATTTTGATGGAACATTAAAGAACATTTAGCATATTACACCTTCATTATTTTTCTTTTGCAATCACAATGTAACACGCTTTTATTTAGTAGGTTAGGTACCTACTAAATATAGTGGTATTTTTATTATCAGTTTTAAATTATTTTTAACTTTTTATTAATATAAGCTTGTTTATAAAAAGGTTTTTTTTCTTTTAATTTTCTTTTTATCTCTTTAGTATGTTTGATGCGAGATTGTCTACGGCGTAGTTTGTAGCGCGTAGCACTGTTTTTCCGTTAATGAACGAACTTATTTTCACAAAGATGGGGTCGCATATTCACGTCCACCAAACCACCACCACTGACCACCAAAAACGGTCCACCCATCAAGACGAATCAAACTCGACGCGGTTGTGTCGCTTAATTATCGAGTTCCTATGACCTTCCAGCTCCATCATCAGACCCTGGTTACTATCTAGCACCAAATTGCTCGTCAAGACGAATCATACGAGCCCCAACTCGATGGGATTGTATCGTTTAATTACCAAGTTCCCATGTCCATCTTCCAGCTCCATCATCAGACCCTGTTTACCATCTAGCACCAAAGTACTTGTCAAGACGGATCAAAGGAGTCCAAACTCGATGGGGTTGAGTCGTTTAACTACCGAGTTCCAATGCCACCTTCCGGTTCCATCATCAGATCAGCTCCAAGTCATAATAATTTTGCATTGTCGTCCAATTTACACATGAATGTGTTAGATTATTCCGTATAATTATACTAGAAGTATATGTACCTATATATTACCCAAATAACATGCTTTGAATATCAGAATGGTTACTAGTTATGTATATAGTTACTGTGTATGAAGGTTATTTGAATATGGTTTGTAGGGAAAGGGTTTTATGAAGTAAAGCACAGATAGACAAGGCTAAACATTTATTTTAATTTAGGCTTGTCAGTAATTAATCAGAAAACTAGTCGTTCGTAAAACTAGGTCATCATGGAGAAGAAGGACAAGAAACTCCATGGAAACAGTATTAAAGTATTCTATCAATACATTTCTTACGTTGTCATAAATTATCGTTATTTTTAAAAACAATTAATCCTATCTCTTGGACAATGGTCCAAGAGAATTCAAAATAATAGTAACATAATAATAATAGCTAGGAATATTGGCCATAATATGACAACTGAATATCTACAAAGCAACTGAACTGATAACGTCATTACAATCCTTTTTATATACTACAATGTCTTTTACGTGAAACATCTACCGCCATTTTAAACCAATCACAGATCATCATATATTTTGGCTTAATATCTTCTAACACAGGTAGTAATAAACAAGTCTTAAGTAGTGAAACCGTTTTAAAACATTATAAGGTAATTAAACAATTTAATAGGAGTTGATTCGTAATTCTTAGACATCATCAAAAAGTATATCAACATCAACTGACAGTATTGTGCCAATCGTTTCAAACAACCTATTATATTAAAATAGCAATATAAAATCTAAGATATACTACAAGTAAAATCAAATATTACTTAATCATTTATAGTTATAACATTTAAGTGTTTTTTACAAGTTAAGACCGTTATTTTTTTGTAAACACAATATCTAGTCAAATTAGGTACTTCTACGTTGGTCCCAAGCTTCTTAAATGTGACAGATACCATTATCCAACAAACAATATTCTAATATTATAATTATATCAAAATGAAATATCTAACAAATGCAAAATTTCAGCTCAATCGGTAACCGGGAGTGGATCAAATTTAACTTGCGAGATTTGATTACAGACAGACATCGGGACAGGTGAAAGTGAAACTAAATAAAAGCTTATAAAAATACAAGAATCGATTAACAAACGTGCATCGATTTTAAGATTTATCTTTATTATGTAGATATTTAATTTGTTTAAACTATATAATAATAATAAGTTTATTTCTCCTCACAATGACAAGCTTAGGTTTCCCATAATATTAGTTTCTAACTTCTTTAGCAATGTGAGGAGCTGGTGTCTGAGTTAGGCGTAAAATGCCTGTATTACAAATCACCAGGTCCTCACCCCACGGAAGAACAGAAAGTTTTACATAAAATAAAAAACATGATATTGCAATCTAACGTTATAGATAAGGAGATTTAAAACAAAAAACTTAAGTTATTATAATTTTGGGGGTAGTAGTTAAAAAATTATACGTTAATTCTAATAGATTTAATTATTGTAATTGAATTAATCATCTGGTAAAAGCATTTTTTCAAATACTATGTATGAACTCGAAATTTAACTATATTTCATTTTATTCGTCACCATAACTTAATTTTTGGATTTCTCATTTTCCATATTGTAAATTGGGCTGATTTTTCACATTTTGAAATCGAAAAACATTACTCTTTTTTTAAACCATACCTCAACTTATTATGTCCAATCAGGCCCAGAAATCCCCGCCTTCTTTATACATAATCAGCTTATAATGTTCCCACTGCTGGGACACAGGCCTCCTCCCCTCTAGAAGGACTGGGCTTTAATTTACCACGTTGGTCCAGTGCGGGTTGGTTTGGATTGGGTTATATTTATATACTAGCTGTGCCAGCGGCTGCGTTCGCGTGCTTGTCGGAAATCAAATTAGTTTTTTTTTCTGGCCTTACCCCTAATTCTTTTTCTAAATTAAAAGTCCAGGCCCACCTTATAACATCAGCTATATTCTAATGAAAGTCCCGTCAAAATCGGTCCAGTCGTTTTGGAGATTAGCCGGAACAGACAAAAATAAAAATAAAAATTGTTTTAAGTTCATTTGGTATATGCATTTAGTAAAAAGCTGTTAATTTAACCTGACAAACAGACACTTCAATTTTGTTTAAAGATGATGATGATGATTTTATGATTTACATTAACAATGGACTAACAGTTAATATAGGATACGTTGAATGAAACTCAGAATATATATTGTCGCCTCTTTAAAAAGTTTCCGATTTCTTAGAATAAATTATTAGTTCCTTGGAGGTGTATAAATTATATTAACGACGGGGGAACTTTATGAAGTTTGTCGGGTGTCCAGATACCGGCAGTTTGCGATACAATAAATTAACCGTCGTGTTAAACTAAGAGCTTGTTGCGACACTGTGCCGTAGTTAATGCTGACGCTACTTTCAAACTGCGCATGATTCCTTGAAAGTTTCCTTGTTCCAAAACAAATTGCAATTTTACTGCACTTTGTTTTATGAGAGTATAATGGAGCATTCGTGGTCTGCTTTTATAAAACGTTTGATGTTTGTCTCGGTTTCTGAAACTTTCGCAACCCGTGCAAGATATCTCTCTCATTATGCATTCACGTCAGCGTACACGATTAGTCTTTTCAAGTCATTATTTTAAATCAAACAAGCTGAATAAATTGAAAACCTCCACTGTTTGAACGCAGCATCATGCTTTTAAGAATATCTGCTTATAAGCATTTTACTCAGAGAATAAAAGCTCCTTTAAAAAATATTACAAAGGATTTATAAAAGAACGAAAAACTCTTTCTGCATACTAATTTGAAGATATTAATTAAAAATTGTTCCGAAGTAAGATTCAGTTGGAACGAAAGAATTTTAAAATAGCAAGTTTTACAATTCTTGCTTGTTCGTGTGTGTATCTACTGGAGAGGTCTTGGACGCGTATTTTCGTCACATTTAATGAGGATTTCGTTGTAAACTTCAGTAAGGAGAGACTCAGGAACCCTGCAGACTCCGTAATTGGGTAGCGTGAGTGGGTAGGTAACTTTACCCACCTAGTAGTACAATGTCGCCGTAGAAGATCCTACTTTAAAACTAGATTGGAGTAGGTACCTAATGTTAAGTAAGATGCGTCTTTTCTCGGGTATTTATTTTTAAAACTTAGGTGTACCTAATTGCCCCATTCCCAAGCCACCTCCAAAATCAACTGCTGTAAGTAAAGAAAATACAATCAAACAACAGCTTTTCTTTGGTGTCCATGAATTACAGCATACATTTTTGAACATATATACTTCTCTTATACTTCAGCGCTACGGCACTGCAAATGATGAGCTTTTAATAAGAAGCTCCTCGGTTATTACAACGATGCCGGAGATTTTTAAGGTTTTTGCAATACTTTAATTTTCTTGTTGAATTTATCAGCTCTCGTCGTCGCCGTCTGTCGCAGACTCCCGAGAAACGAAAAAGAATGAGAACTAGTTTTCGTATTACAAACTAAATACTTATACTTCTCTTTTACAAATAAATATGGCATATTACGGATTCGATTTCGAGAAAATTGATTGAAAAAATTGAAATAGGTTACACTAGTCAGTCATTCTTTTATACTTACGTAGTAAGGAGTTTATTTCACTGTTTGACAGTGTACATTAAAGATTATATCTACTTGTCTCGTCATTATCTAACCCTGTACGGACACAGAATTTTAAAAAAAAATATTTGTTCGAAAGTTATGAGCGTTGAAACTTCCATTATTTTAACGCATACTTGGGCGTTAATAAATTACTCCGGCGTATGAAAATGGCAAAATTCTTACCGTACAGAGATAGATAATTTATTCAAATTTAAATATCTTAATTTTGAATAAATACATCCAGTAGTTCTTTTTCATAATACTATACGCCGAAAGATGGATATACCGTGTGAATGATGATATGGTTAGAAAGGGGGTGACTACCGAGATGACGACTAATTGAGAAATATGGAAGAAAAAGACATGTAGCGCCGACGGAAATAAAGGTTACACTGGTTTTCGTTATAAATCATCGTCTATTTGACTAAATAAATAAATAAAAACGAAATAAATAAATAAACTAATAACATGCATATTAGCTACACCCACCAACGAGTTCGAGCCGCCGACTAAAGCATCCTTAAGTGATTAATACAACGCAGTATTTGGTGCCTTCATTCTTTTTCTGCAGCAGTAATTCGTTCCATTTTATTACCATTTACGATTCATGTGTTTCTTACAAAGATCAAGACAATACTTAGCTTTATACAGCGTGGCGCTTTAATGGTGACATTAATTTAACACACGTATACGGTTTCGCGTTTTAGTTTTATGAATATATTTTAATTTAATAAAATTTTAATATTTATTTATTTATTGACAATTTTCTAAAATAGCATCTTAGAACTACCTGACCTAAAGAACTGTAGCGCATGGGGTCATTTGCCGGGGTCACGGATCATAACATTGCATCAATGTAATTAAAACAAATAACGTGCAAAGAGAAGGCGAGCAATTTTTGTACCGTGTCTGTTCATGAAAAATTACATGTTTGGAAAAATACGCTGTGCCTAGATACGTTTTAAACAAATTACACAATGTAAGTAGCTTGTGCTAATGGGTCACGTATCATATTAAATAGAACAAGAGTTTCGTTCAGAGCACGCGACTCCGCGACTACGCGAGCTTATGGCACATTCACATTCAGCTGCTCGACAAAGAGCTCGTCGTGCGCCAGTCCGTATGTTACCTCGAGAGCTCACGTTATATGCCACCGACTTGCCTAGATACCATCTATATACTGAGAGCTCTTTTGATGTACTTCGTTTTGTATATAAATGGTAGTTTATACAGGAATGTTGGAGATTTATCTTGTTGATTCACTTGAAGCTTCAAAAGTATTAATTTATTTTACCAAATTTCGGTTTAGGATTCCTGATTGCTGAATTGATTATATTTGAGCAAGTGCATGCCCCTCCAAATAACAAAAGCACCTAAGTTTCTGGAAAGTACCAGCTGGACTATTTTTATTATCTGTTTGAACGACTTTTCACATCTGCTAAGTTGATAGATCAGTAAAACTGCACAGTAATAAATAGTCACGCAAATTAAAAGCAGAGCCTCGTAGCAGTTTCTACAGCGATTTAAGGATCACTAAAGTTCAGAAACAGCGACTACCTCGTTCCGTCGCGTCGTCTTGTCGTCGCCCACAAGTACCGCTACTTCCTATCGCCATCAGGTTTACTTTAAGAATTTGTTCGAGATTATACGCGACTGATACAGTGTATGTTTTCCTTTAATTTTCTTATACCCAGGGCGTCATAAACAAAGGGTAAATAGAAAATTATACGACAATATTGTTTGTGCCTGCTTGGCGCTTCGTTGCGACGATGTAAAGTGTTTTATGTTTGTCAATTTGTATGCTTACCTAAAGTACACACACTTTCATAACAGTTACTTATAATTTCTTTTAATTTTGGAACTTTCTTAACCTAGTAAACTGACAAAAATATTATAGGCAGTCGGTTTAAGCAGGGTTCTATTACACCAACACGTGTCGGTACAGTAACTTCGTAATATAATATCAGTTGCAGCGGTTGTACCAAGCTCTGCAACAAACGTAATAAACGCTATGACGCTGCGAACTTTAAAGGTTAGCTTTAACACCGCTGGCATTAAATTAGTTTTTCAACTAACTGAACTTTCAAATGAATGTGCTTGAACGAATCAGTTCAAATGAGTAATTATTAAGTTCGCGAATGTGTCGGGGACGAGTAAATCTAGTTGTTGCTTGAACATCCCGGGAGGGGTGTTCTAAGACATGTTCTTCGTTATTAGGTTTCAAGATTGCTCTTACGTTGGTGTTAAAAACTTCAGGAATTCAGTTCAAACCTTTTCTGATCCAAGACGATTTTGTGTTGTTTTTCTTTTTAGGTTTGTGATCATCTACCAACACGCACTCGGCTCATTATAGCCCACTCCCTCCCGAAAAGGGGAGGCCTGTGTCCCAGCAGTGGGAACATTATAGGCTGATTATGCTATGCTATGCTTATGCTTTGTGTTTTGAGCTAAAGCACACAAAGTTTAGAAAAAAAAACCCTTTTGAATGAATTAAGGACCCAATTATTTCTGTACCTATAATTGCCACCTAGTTAGTTATATAAAACCTTGATTTACTGTACGGTTTTCAGGGATAAAATTACTCTTTCTAATAAACATTAACAATAAGTTACAAATGCCGATGAAATTACTGGGCCACTAGACATTTAGATGGTCTCCTCCTGCGTCAGATTAGGTCATAATAATATATCTGTAGTTTCCATGGTGTTAGAGGTATCCATTGACGACGGCAACCATTTTCCAACACGTCTATAGGCCCTTAACCGTTGTAAAATATTGTAAAAGATAACAGAGCAGTGGTCTCTTGATTAGTCTTGATGGAATGGTTCAAATGCAGACAAATATAAATGTGACTTTTTTATTCATTCACTTTCTCAGTTTAACTTAGGCATCACTGACATCGGTGTAAGAAAACATCTTGAGGAAACCTGCACTTATAAACAATGCAAGTCTGAAATCGATAATCCGCCTTGAGCAAGCGCGGTGATCAAAAATATAATAATAATTTGTAACATAATGTACATACTCACAGTTATCTTCATTCATTCCTCCAGGTCAGAACAAGCATTCTGTCACCGTTAGGCGCTGATATTCCTCACGACACGTTTTATCCACAATCAGCACACAGACACAGCTCCAACTTTAACATGAGACTACGACGATTTATTGACACCCAAGGCTTGGTAATTTCGCCCACATTGATGGATATATTTTTTTCTATAAACACTATACTTCTAATACAAAATAACTATAGATTTTATTGTATTTTACTAATAATATATTTTATTATGACAGCTTTGACAACGACGTTTAATACGTCGCCATGGCAACCTTTCTTTCAATCCGGCGGTTACCGGCCTGTATCTTTTTAGCTGATTATATATGCATACTTATTAATATTAATCAGTGGCCACTATCATATCTCAAATTCATATTCGCTACATGATATTATTCTACGAGTTGACTTAATAGATCCACGCAATGCAAGCATCAGTTCGGGTTTCGCCTCTAAAGCGAATACAATATAAAGCCTGATACTCCAGGGCTACCTATCCCGGGAATACCCAGCGTACCTCTCCGCTCCGGTACCTGTCGGATCCTGCCTACGCCTCCATCCTCCGTCCTCCGTGAAGGGCTCCTATTACTATTGGGCCGCGCCCCATCCGAGGGCCGCCTCACCTGGCGGTCTGACAGCGTCCCCGCCGTGCCTCTCTCTCCTGCTGCCGTGCTGCGTCCTGTCCTGCTGCGTGGGCCCTCCTACGGGTGACCTCCGTGCCGCACACGCACAAGCACCTGCCCTCACCTGCTCCTGCACCTGTACCTGCACCTGCACCTGTACCTGGACCTGCACCTGCACCTGCACCTGCACCTGTACCTGCACCTGCACCTGTATCTGCACCTGCACCTGGACCTGCATCTGTACCTGCACCTGTCACCGGCACTTGGGTCGCGTCTACCTCCCTTCAACTGCATCTCCACCTCAGCCTCCTCAGCCCACCTATCACGCTTCGTCATCTATACACCCACCTTCACATACTACACACCACTCTTCAGTCCATCTCCATCTTTTAATTTCTTATAAATATATCTTTAATTGTTTTTTGACCTCCTTTTCTTTAATTTTAACTACCTTTGTCTTTATAGTCCAGCTGTTCTTGTCGCTACACGACAAATTTATTTCATAAGCTTAATACAATAAGGAGAGAAAAAGTCTTAACAATGCATTACTTAAATAATTTAATCTAATGACGCTGATAATTATGTGTCCCAACAGTGGGAACGTAGGCTATTTATATGTCATGTGTACGCTAAGTACATGCCCGTTATGTGAAACTCTTGGCACCCAAACTAGGACATGTCAGGATTGTTGATTTAGTTCCCACACCGTACACACCATTGCACCATACACACACCACACACCATTACACCATTACAGGGACCGTACACCATTTGCAGGGATATTGTGACAGCTGACTGATGAATCCTTTAAATATAAATTAGAGCCTTCGAGCTCGAGTAGTGATAGTTTCAGTTTCAAATTGTTTATAGCAACGGAAATTCTGATCTGTACGTACGCCCAAATATTAAACGCAGGGAGTTATGTATATGCTACAGAAGTCAGAGGAAGGGACCAAACTCGAGTGTGCTTTAATTTTGAAAGTCGCCGGGGGCAGATGGTCAGCTCGCATTACAAAGGGAATAAAGCGGGTTTTATCAATATTCAATGTTAAAAGAGAGAGAGGGGGAGAAATTGTTTGACAGCCATCCCATTTTAATTTTAAGAGCATATTCTGCATTTTGCTTTGTTTTGTTGAACCAGTCTGTCTACTCCAGTTCAATAGGGGCACATCGCATAAATGGATGCATATTTGTGGGACGCCACAGTTGATAGCCTCTTCATTAGTATCATGTTTCCCTATTTACACTACTTGTACACGATCCCGTAGATAGTCGACAAAGATTTTTAAAGGGATACCTGTAACTCCTACGCGTTCCATTCAGCTTATTCAAAAGGATAGGCGCAGAGACAGTGTCAAATGCTTTCACGAGGTCTAGAAACAATCCCAAGCATTTTTGTTTTTTATCTAATTCCGAATAGCATGTTCTGTTAGAGCCAATACTGTATCCTCCGTGGATATCACTAGTGATAGAAGAAAAGTCACAAAATGAAATGGTAACTCCCACAGTAATACATATCTATTTGGATATTTAGTACCTATAATGTGATACTTGACACCATACAAATAGGTCTATTAATTATACATGTAAAGTTAAAGTGTCAATTCATTATTTCTCGACCTTGATGTATAATACTTGATTAATTGAATTAGCATAATATATCGTAATCTCACACAATGTTATTCCACCCTCGTGTCTAATCCCCGTCAACTAAGATATCGTGTGAATTAATTCGGTTTAAGTACAGTACCTCCATGCTTTTAAGGTGATAGCAGGTGATTAATTTGACAGAGTTTAATGGAAGGTAACCATAGCTTATTTGATGGTAACCATGGTGTCAAATGGCCCTAATAATCTGAATCAGATCCAAGACCTAGCTCACAAAGCGGGTTTCAGTTGTTTTTAGAGCTTTCAGTGAAAGAATTTGTCTGGCGAAATAATACCACTAGAAAGCAAGCATGGTCAATGCCCAGCTGACATGTTTTCTTACCATGACCTTTTATTCCTATCCTATAAAATTCGCCCACCTAAGGCAAAACCTAAGATTCTACTGCTGCGCAATTTTGGTGGTATGAATACAGATGATCTCCGAAGAGATGCTAGCAGCATTGACTGGGCTCCTTTAGTCAATGTTGAGTCGATGGACGATAAAGTAAATTTGCTGACAGATAACCTTGTTGCTGTACGCTATTTACGCTCCCATTCGTGCAGTGTGAAAATCAAACATCTTCCGGCACCATGGCTTACAGACGATATTAGGGCTATCATGCACAGAAAGGCTGTAACCAAAACTAAATATAAGGGTCGGCCCTCACCGTCGAACCGGGAGATCCTTGTTGATGCACGCAATCGCTGCAATAAGATGTGTAGAGATGCCCAACGCAGCCATATCCACACCTCAGTTGAAAACGAAGATCCAGCAAAAGTCTGGAAATTTCTTAAATCCATGGGAGTTGGAAAATCACGCCAAGAATCGATTCCTAAAGACTTAGATATTGATCTACTGAATCAACACTTCTCATCTTCGTCCCACTGTAATGGGACCATGAAGGCAGATACTGTTAACTATCTTTCAAACCTTCCAACCCCGGATCATCCCCCATTTCTGCTGAATCCTTTCCAATCCGGTTTTCGTCCTGGTCACAGTACCACTACAGCCTTAGTCAACGTCACTGATGACATACGGTTAGGCATGGAGGAAGGAAATCTCACAGTTCTTTGCTCACTAGATTTTGGCAATGCATTCAATACTATCGATTTCGATATCCTGCTTAGTATGCTTCGCTCGCTTAACATAATATCTCCAACGGCGATTGACTGGTTTCGCAGTTACCTGTATGGCCGCCAGCAACGTATATGCATAGAAGAGTCTTGCTCTTCGTGGTGTTATACTTCTGCCGGTGTACCTCAGGGTGGCGTTTTATCTCCTTTACTTTTGCAATATTTATAAACTCCATTACCAAAAAACTTCTTTCTTCCAAACCACCTTTATGCAGACGATTTGCAAATTTATAAACAAGCTGCCCACATGAACTTGGCTGATGCTGTCCACATTATCAACAAGGATTTGGTTTTAATCTGTGAGTGGAGTGAGGCGCATGGGTTGCAGGTTAACCCATCGAAGACTCAGCTCATTGTTGTTGGCAGCTCTAGGATGATCCCCAATATAAACTGGTCGCAGCCTCCCCAAGTTCAATTTAACGGAATTGCTATTCTTTTCAGCGAAAAGGTTAAGAACCTTGGGGTTTGGATCGACAAACATCTTTCCTGGGGTCCTCAGCTACAGGAGGTAAGTCGTAAAATATTTGCATCCGGTAAGTCACTGAGACGGTTGCGGAACTTTCTTCCAACTGCCACTAAAACTGCGCTTGCACAATCTCTTTTACTTCCCATCCTTGACTACGCTGATGTCAGTTATCCAGATCTTACTGAGGCACAACTAGATAAACTTGAGCGACTTCAAAACTTTTGCATACGATTTATATTTGGCCTGCGCAAATATGATCACATTTCTGAATTTCGTACAAAGCTCAAGTGGCTTCCTATACGTCTTCGCCGGAATTCACATATATTATTTCAGCTCTACAGTATTTTGTTTAATCCTAAAACCCCCTCTTACCTTAAAGAACGTTTCAAGTTCCTTCATGACACACATAATAGATATCTGAGGTCATCGGAAAACCTGAGACTAGAGATGCCGATGCATTCCACCCGTTTCTTTGACAAATCTTTTACTGTTCAAGCAGTACGGTTATGGAATGACTTGCCCGTGTCGGTAAGGCGTGCTCAATCTTTGTCCGCTTTCAAAATTATGATACACGAGCACTTCCTCTCTCCTTAAACATCATCATTATTTTATTATTATTTATTTATTTTTATATAATTTTTTTTTAGTTCTTGTTTCATGTTTATTATTATATGTATATATTTATTTAGACGAGTAAAATATACTATATGTATATATATTAATTGTATAATGTAAATGGTACACCACAGACTACCACCTATACAGGGTTATTTTTTAAAGACCAGCCAAATTTAAGGATGAGGTACAGACCATCAAACTGAACAACTTTCTCCATGGGACAAATAGCGTAATCGCGAAAATTTTATCAACTGTCCCATAGAATACTTCAATACCTACTCGACCTAAATGTATGGGACGGCTGAATTTTTATTCGCGATTACGATGTTGGTCCCATGGAGAAAGTTGTTCAGTTTGATGGTCTGTACCACATCCTTAAATTTGGCTGGTCTTTAAAAAATAACCCTGTATTTGTCTCTCCTTCATTTTAATCCATCCAAAGTTTGTCTTTAAAAGATCGCTCTTAGCGATAAGACCGCCCATTGTGTCACTCTTTGTAAAATTTTATATATTTATGTTTCTGTAATTTGTATGGTGTACAATAAAGAGTATTCTATCTATCTATGTATCTAATTTCACAATCAAATGTTTCGTAGAAAATGAAGGTGAAATTACAGGAATTTGAGTATCTTTTTAAATTTATTTCTAAGCGGATGAGTAGGTAGCAGGTACTCCTAAATATTGTAGTTAGGACATATTTTTTAACCTGAACATAACATAAAATTATATTCCGTTTCAAACTTAAGTTTTTCATTTGCAGCAAAATACCTATTGCTTCTACCAAGCAATTCTGTAACTAATTTAGTAATCACTATTTCGACGTTTACTCAACCTGTACCCTAAAAGCTTTGAGGTTTACAGCGGTTGAATCAAAGTCACCTGCATATTGCATAGCACAATTGACTATGCAGTGAACTGTTTCAGGTCTTAGTGACAGCTGACCTTGACCTTCATTAGCTGAGGCAGGTGTGTTTCAAGCATTCAGTCGCAACTGACGCGCGAGACTGAAAAGATGCATGCATGTGGAAGAAGGTAAAGGGGTGCTCTATGACTGACACGAGTAGGTAGGATCGTGGACGGTGTTAGTAAGGGTTGTTTATGGATGCAGGGAAACTAAATTAGCTAGTTTTATAATATACTCAACGAGCTATAAAAAAATAAAAAATATATTTCTTGAATTTACCGTTCCGTCAAAACGACATCCTTTGTGCTTCGATAAAATGATGTTATGACTGATGAGACATTTATACACTTAACTTTTTATAATGAACGAATGTAACAAAATGTTTACATGTGTAAATAGGTACTGTAGGTATAAGGAAGCAGAATACAAAAGGTTTTAGTCGGATGTATACTTCTCAGCAAAAAATCTTCGCGCACAAACAAAAGTCAAGTACCTTAGTACTGAAACAAAACATAGTGGCTATCTACGAATGTAATTTAAGGTAAATAAATCTCCCTTACTTGTGTAGTGGCAAAAACTGTAGTACCTAGATAATAAATTGGTGTTGCGGACAACTTTCTTGTTTGCGCGGAGAAAGAGCGACATTCCTACACAAATACACACAGCAATAAACCATAGGTACACAGACTTCCATAATGAAACATTATTTAAAGTTTAGGCGAACCTTACATGAATCAAAAATAGTGCAATACGGCTATGTAAGTTAAACTTTCCAATGTTTCCTCGGTTATTTTCCCTTGTTGGCCACAAAATGGCACAATAATGAAATTTGCGACCAACGCAACGGCGAAGACCGGCATCGTATTTTAACAATGAATTATTCTATAATAGATTTACATGAGAATATATTTTGTGTTTATTCGTGAAGACGGGAATACCTTGTACTTCTCATACTGATGCGGATCGCGCATTGATCACTAGTCCACCATACTACGTTTGCTTACTGCGTATTGACGATCCGACTGATGCAAGTTAACTGGCAGTGGCCCACATCATCACTCAATATGGAATTTCATTGAGACATTAAATTGAAATAGAAAATATTTTATTGTCCAAGTAAGTCTATTAAGCAGGTTGACAGGTAATACACCAAGTTGAGTCGACATTAATATCTTAGAATATTACCCACAGCTAGGTTACAAATTGCCAGTGAGCCCCTAACTAGACAGTTAGTCTGTATCTTGGGACTCGGGGTACGAATTCTAGAGTGGAGACTAGGGAGGTGAATAGACAAACACTGGGTTCATTATCCTCTTAGCCAATAGGACAACGTGTACCCAACAAGAAATATTTTTTACCAATCATTTACAAGACAAGCAATACAAACGTACGCAGAAGCGAAAAGAAACTTAAATACATTTCGTCGAGTTTGTGAGTCGGTCGTCAGAAAAGTGACGAGGGTGCTGTCCTTATCATTTGCGAACTCTTTTATAACCGAAATTACCTTGTACGAAGTTTTCGAACCTCGGATACTTTACGTCCGAGTGTTCCACATAATGTAAACCGACCCTTAAGACCCAATTTACTCATAAAGCCTTCTGAATAAATCATACGCGAAAGGACCGAAAACTTTATAGTCAAGTCCGCGGACAATTTAATTTTAGTTTAGGTTAGCTAACGTGTTTGTATCGCAGATGAAGTTATGTCACGAGCTTATAAGTTATTTGTTTTGTTTTAAGAATAATAATAATTTATTTGCTAAACATACGGCTTTTACTAGGGTCTTATACCACACAGCTTTACCAGTCTACAATTCTACAAAATTGTAGAAAAAATAGCGTGACACAGAAATCACAAATGTGTGTTACAATCTACAATTCTTTCGCGTTTTTAAAAGCGTAAATGAATAAATTGTAGAGTTATCACGACAATTTACGTATTTGTAAGTTTTTCCGTTAGAATTGCGCGGCTTAGAGTTTTGTGGTACACGGACATGTAACGTAAATTGTAAATTGTAATTGTAAAAGTTTGTGGTATAGGGCCCAGATTATAAAAAATTGTGGTTTCTGCACAGCTCATATTTTACCCGTTCAGGGCAAGCAAATTTGTTTTACTATAATATTTATAATACCTAATAACATATCATCATAAAACTAATTTGCTAAGGTATTTATTTTAGTAAAATTTACAACTACGTCGACAGACACACTACAAAACTATACAATATGTTCTAATGATATACTTTTTTTTTCTTTTTTTTTTTTTTTTTTTTGTTCTGGGTGGGAAATCATCAAATGACTCCTCCCGCTCTGGGCGGAGCAGAAGGGAGTGTCAGACTTTTACTGACTAAAACCCACCCGTGTTCCTTCAGTTGCCTGTGCCAGGGGCCACGGTATCTCTTTCGAACAACCCGCAGCCCCGGCGGCATCGGCCCTAGCAGACCCCGTCAGTTCTTGCTGACAGCTCTTTGAGGCGCGCGTGGAACACAACGCGCCGTCGACCCGGGCCTGGTCCTTACCGGGCGGCGAGCTGCCCATAGCTCGCCGCCCGCACTCCCGCGCCTACGGTGGCCGGGAGTCGGCTGTTGACTCCCGTCCAGAGCGTCTCCTGCGGCGGCTAGGCGCGCGAGGGTGCAGCGATTGCCTCTCCCTCGCGAGCATTACTGCTTCGCAGAAGGAGGTGACGGCCTCCCATTCACTCTCGCTCCGTATCATGGCCTGTATGAGGGCCGGACGCGAGAGGTCGCCGCCGCCGATCGCCGCCAAGAGGACACGGCGGGGCCCCGCCTAAGCCGGGCAGACATCCACCGTATGCTCCACCGTGTCCTCCGGGCGATCCCCACAGTGGTGACACCCTGGCGTTTCCTCCCGCTTTATCCTGAACAGGAACCTCCCGAATCAACCGTGTCCGGTGAGGACCTGCGTCAGGCGGAAGGTGAGGGCGCCGTGGCGCCTCTCTAGCCACTCCTCAAAGAGGGGACTTATCGCCGCAATTGTGGCGTGCCCATCTAATGATATACTTACGTTAAAATAATATTATTTCTCTATCTTGCATAAATTCTTATAAAACTATAAATAATAGATGACGTTGTTCATGTTAGCGCTGCTGACTGATTGATTTCATAACTCATTGTCATAAAAGACATAGTAACAAAAAAACATCAGCTTCGGTTTTCGTATACCCGGAGTCATACGTAATCTGTATGATTTATGCCCTAATTACATGACACGTGTGACTCCGGTTATACTCGTACGAAAACCGAAACTGATGTTATTTTGTTACTATGTATTTAGTTGACGTTTTTGTCGTACTAAAGTTTTAGTTTGTATTTTTCTTTTTTTACCTTTTATGCTTTCTGTTTTCAGTAGGTTCTCATTGAACTCTTTATATTTTCAAAAAATATGCTTTTAAGTAGAAAAGTCCGGACAAATGACAAGGACGGACAATATCCCGACAGGGGCTAAAAAGCCGGACATGTCCAGTAAATAACCAATACATTTTCAGAAAGTATTTCTTAAGGCCTTTCATTGGATAACTAAACACGATATATCTATTACTATTATTTTACTCTCTTCCGCTCGCACTTATCCGCTATAAGCCACCATGTTGGATTGTATGTGATATCATATAGTCTTTAACACGCGGAACAACATGACATTTTCAACAATACCTCGTTTGTTAAAATACGAAGAGTCGTTTACGAGATATGAGGGAACAGATGAACATACATACACAGCCTGTTAAAATCATAACTCTTCTTTAGGTTTGACGTAATCAGATAATTAAGCTTTGTCGTAATCGGGTAAAAAAAGTCCTGACTTTTTTGCAAATGTCCGGCTTTTTGTCAGGAAAAAAAGAAAAGGTTCAAATGAAATGGTGACCTAATCTTTGTGTCAATTTTATGTCAATCAGAGTGACAAATTCCATGCCACATGCATTCCATGCAACGTTCACAGTCAGAAGACCAATTCTCGTAATTTAAAACGTTCAAAATCTAGTCGCAGTATCATTTCAGCGACAAACAAATGTCAAAAACTTGTCAAAATGTAGGGAAATTAGAAGTATTTTTTGACAGATTGAGACTGAGATCAGACTGTGAACGGTCTTAAAATAACGAGAATTGCCCCTCTGATCTCAGTCTCAATCTGTCAAAAATACGTCTAATTTCCTTACATTTTGACAAGTTTATGACATTTGTTTGTCACCGAGATGAGACTGCGATTAGATTTTGAACATTTTAAATTACGAGAATTGGCCTTCTGATGGTTGGATGAAAAAGCCGGAAATAGGTCACGTTGAAGAAATATATTTGACCGGGCTAAGGCCCACCCGGGGCAGTAAAGCCTTAGATGATGATGAGAGTAAGCAGGCCTCAACAAAATTGTACAATCACACGCGATATCTTACTGCACTAAAACTTTATTAGACAAACTGTGGACAGTCCCTTTATAAGGCACTGCGTACGGAGGCACGTATCAGAGTGTGCTGGCCACGTCAATTAGTTATTTTAGTTTGGAAAAGTTTACTGACATAGTTTTAAGGTCATTGTTACTAATAATAGGGGTTAAAGTATGAAATTGCCGTTTTATTGTAATAGGTACTTCGAATTGACATAGAACCTTCATGGTTTGAGATTTTTAAGTGAAACTATTTTCAAATGGTACCAATAAAGTTCTTCTTTTAAAAAATGTGCAACATTCGATTATCGACTTTCAGTTGTTTTTTTATTCAGCTTAGACAAGAAAGATGGATATTTCGAAAATTCGAGTTATTTTTTAATACGAGTCCCGACGCGGAACTAACGCGGCAGAAACAGCTCGCAATATCAATGTTGCGTTTGGAGAGGGGACTGCTAATGAACGCACCGTGCGATTTTGGGTTAAACGCTTTGGTGATGGAAACTTTGATTTGAAGAACGAACCACGTGGAAGACCGCCCACACAGGTGAATAATAATGAATTGAAAGAGATGGTGGAAGCCGATCCGAGCCAAACTACCCAGGAATTAGCGGCATGGTTTAACGTTACCTTACCAACAATATTGACTCATTTGCGTCAAATCAATAAAATAACAAAATATGAGAAAGTGCCTCGTGATTTGACTGATCTGCAGAAAGAAACACGTGTTAAAACTTGTGTTGCCTTGTTGAATCGATACAGAAATGAAGGAATATTGGATCGAATTGTGACATGTGATGAAAAGTGGATTCTTTACGATAACCGTAAGCGAAAAATACAATGGCTTACCAATAAAAAGGTAATGGTAACTGTTTGGTGATCTCAGCATGGTGTTATTCACTATAGCTTTCTCCGATCTGGTCAAGCTATAACGGCAGATGTCTACTGTGCCGAATTCCGAACAATGATAGCAAAACTAGCAGTGAAACAGCCCCGACTCATGAATCGATCTTCACCATTATTTCTCCATGATAACGCGAGACCTCATACAGCACGAGAAACCGTTTTAACTCTACAGGAACTGCAATTAGAAACCATTCGTCACCCTCCGTATTCGCCAGACCTTGCTCCAACGGACTACCATTTTATTCGTGATTTGGACAATTTTCTACGTGAAAAAAAGTTTTCTTCTCAGGAGGTAGTACAAAATGCTTTCACAGTTTGTCGAATCTAGATCACGAGAGTTCTATCGCAAAGGCATAAATGACCTTCCTATTAGATGGCAGCAATGTATAGATAATAATGGTAATTATTTTGATTAAATAAATATGTTACATTTAAAAAAAAACTAATTTCAATTCATCAGTACAAATCGGCAATTTCATACTTTAACCCCTAATACTATATGGATTGTGAGATTATCATTGATTGCATGGTTGGCGCAGTGGTTAAGCGATTGACTGCTGCCCTGCGTGTCGCGGGTTCGATTCCAGCACGGAACAAATTTTTGTATGACCTACAAGTAGTTGTTCTGGGTCTGGCTGTTTGTGTATGTGAGTTTAAATGTTTGTAAACGCACCGACCATACAGGAGAAATTCCTAGTAGGCAAGGCTTTTTTTTTAAATAAAATAAATAAAACTACCGTAACTAGTCCGCAACAAACTTTTATTACATATTTGCCGTCACCTACAGATATTAAGTTTATTTTATTTTAATGAACGATCTTTATTTGTTGGTTTTATGGCTGCACTTAATTTCCATTTCTCGGTAAAATATAATGATGCAACATAAAATTGTACAAGTCCGCTAAATGAAACGGCAAAATTGAATTACTTTTATTTAATTAATAGAATAAAATATAAACAAAATATGTGTTCAGCATTCAATGAAGTGTAGGTATCAATTGCCGTCCATTATTTTCAGATTTATATATTATTGTTCTCATTTATTTCATACAAATTACCTACGTCACAGTATAATAAAATAAGCAGTATTACGTCTCGGCAGTGTCCGTGAAATAATCACCTACGGCCTCTCGGTAGATAAACACGCACTAGGGTTGCCCACTGACTGTGTCTCTTGGGTTGTAACTGACTGAGTGCGACAAAATAATGATTGGAGTGTATTCTTTTTTTTTAAACCTTGCTATTTGTTGAAGGTGCATTAAGGTACATTCAAATCGGAGTAGGTGGTGAGGAATCGTAACGCAAATTACATCAGCCTCTAGATATTTTTGTCTAGGGGCTGATGTAATTTGCGTCACGGTTACATGAGGACCACGACCGCTCTGATAAGACTGCTACGAAAAAGAAGAAGTGTACATTAAAATGTTTTTCAAAAATCCGGTAGCTTGTGGTGTAATGGAAGGTTTTTTTGCTAAATCATCTCAGCACATCAGACGAAGCCATTCGAATAGTCCGATTTTTTTTTAGATATTCGCCATTTTCGCCGTTAGACGACACGCCTGGCGCAGTGGTTAAGTGATTGACTGCTGCGCTGCGTGTCGCGGGTTCGATTCTCACACGGAACAAATATTTGTATGACCTATAAGTAGTTGTTCCGGGTCTGGCTGTTTGTGTATGTGAGTTTATATGGTTGTAAACGCACCCACGATATAGGAGAAATTCCTAGTGTAGTTAAGAAAAACGTTTAAGAAAAAAAAAATATTCTGATTCAAAAATAAAATATTTTCTATAGAAAAGTTACATAAAAAGGTCTATAAAAACTCCGCGATGACATAAATCAGGTTAATTCACAAATTGATAAAATTTGACAGAGTCACATAAAATAAATATTATGTTAATTTGTCGAGGGTAATATTAAATTTCCCTGTTGATAAGCAAATTTATTTCGATAGGCAACATAAATTTGCTTATCAACAGGGAAATTTAATTTAGATATAAATTGCATTTTACATCAAAAAAAGGCATGAGTAGTTTATATTTCACGAAAGTATTTTTGTTCGCGGGATGCACGACAAAGACTTTCTGTTACAGACTGAAATCCACACAGGCGAAGCCGCGAGCAGAAGCTAGTATATATTTCGTTCCTTCAATCGGGCATCGGAATGGGAAATCAGAGGTACTCACCTACTAAGTACCTGAGGAAGTTACTCTTCAATAAATATAGAAATACTTAGTCAGATTATTTTTACCTTCCCCACTGAGTTGTAATAAAAAAAAGTTGTTATTTCTGGTTGCGATATCGATGAATTCAAACATCCATACACTGAACAATACAGTCGATAACTTCGGGCCATATTTCACGTAAATAAATGTGCGGGAGCGTCTCGCACTGTCCACGTCTCTACACATCAAACTATACATTTCCAGTTTTAGCTGACCTCGCATTGTAAAGGTTTTTCGTACAATCAAAAGTCAGCTTATACTGGTTATGTATAGCTTGATGTGTAGACGTGCGTACGTAACTGCGACACACGCACGCGTGCCTGTTGAATACTGGTGTACACCGAGAGTTAGATGCACGTCGTTCTGGCAGATTTGTATGAAAACGTAAGACCTACTGCTTAATTTATTAAGTTGTGCCTGCGTACTCGGAAACGTACTGATTTAATGAAATCATTAATATTTCGCGAATAGAGCATGGTTGGAATGGAACTTCGTTTATGTTCATTACGGGGTGTGGTGTACATTTATTTTGATAGGATTTTTCAGACATTTGAAAATAAGAAGATTGTGGTCCCAAAAAGTTAAAAGAATACAGATATGTACTTACCTCTACAATAAAAAGGATTACTTTTATTGTGTAGGTAAGAAATCATCTTATTGCTTGCCTTTTGTTTGACTGAACAACAGGCTCATGGCCCATCCCTGTATACGTTTAGAAAATATTTACATTTCTATTTTCCTTAACAATACTGTACCATATTTGCAGAATTTAAAGAGTAACAAGAATGGCTTCAATACAAAAAATAAAGATTTTTCACAATGGCTTTATACGTGAAAGGAGGAGAAATAGGTAGCACAATGGCAGTGTGCTGTGGTAAGTTGACAGGGGTCCACGTTCGCGGACCTCATATGTGGGCCCCGCTATGGTTCGTAGTCCCTTAAGGAAACATTACGTACTCGACCCGCCTTTTAACGCTAAGTTATTCCTTGCTTTTACGCTTACTTGGCTATTACGAAACGTGTGCACTTAAATATATACAACATATTGTGCCCCCGGTGCGACCGAACGGGACAAAAGCACTTCTTAGTGCTCATATTTATGTTTGGTCTGTCATAAATAAACTCAACCTCGATTTACCGACTACTTATAAACGTCCTCGTGAATATTAATGTTTATGATTAGGCATAGCTTTTGATAACACTTTTGCTTTCATTCATATTTAATAATACAATTAGTAAATGGCCTTAGTTATAACGTAATAACTTTAACTACGTATTGGCACGCAACGAACGTTGGATTTATAGGGTTCCTTTGTAAAATGTGCCATGAAGTTTGGTGAGCGGTGTGCGGTTTGGAGCGAAAGCTTTTCGTTGATTAAATTAAAACAGCAAAAATGTTTTTGTTGTACCTTATAAGTGAAGTGAAGCTGTGTTCAATAATTTAATTTGCGAGGTGATCAATAAAGTTGGCTTGGTGTTATCGAAGCCACCTCGAGACGGGAGTTCACCGCGACGCAGACGACTTCGGATAATGAATACTTTCCCAAAATAAAAGCCATGTCATTAATTTGCTTTTGCAAAGTATTTCATTACATTTTTCTCCCTGTCGTTTTCTGCTACAGATTCCTTTTATATAAAAAAGCTTTAGGCATAAGTACTTACCTTCTTTACAACTTTTGATATCAATATTATTAATAATTTATTAATAAACAATCACTAACAGGTACCTACCCGAAACATGTATACTTTCCGTACCTAGATGAATCAGTGGGTTTCATAAAAGTTTAATCTAAGAATTTAGATTAGAAGATAAAATCTGTACCTACCCAATATTCATCAACATTTGACATTTATAAACGCTTCAAAGAAAACCACTGATACCTGTAATTTCATTTCATTTATCAAGAGATAGGGCAACAGGTTATGACATGACTTTATGTATTTTTAGGGAGTTTATTAAAATGAGAGGCTTCTGACTTTATTTATTGGATGTTTATTAAAATTTCGTGAAAAAGAAGTTTCTGACGTCCCACAAAAACTGTCTGGCACATCTTTGAGTCGATGAAAACGAGGAGGGAATATCTTAACGTTCCCTCCGAAGCATGGAGAGGT
This sequence comes from Apamea epomidion, assembly GCA_947507525.1. Lineage (NCBI taxonomy): Eukaryota > Metazoa > Arthropoda > Insecta > Lepidoptera > Noctuidae > Apamea > Apamea epomidion. Next base: position 9,108,009 of record OX382234.1, read on the forward strand.
CACGCACGAGAAATAAAGATCCCTCTCAAGCCTGACCGGAGCGGCACAGCTTTACCTCGCAAATTGATCGATCTACACCGAAGCTACGGTCCGAACCCCTCAAATTATGAGCATCTTTAACTTTTATGAAAGGGATCAACACATGCCTAACAGAGTCAGGGAAGGGTTGCTAGCCATCCCGCTCATGCTTCACACTTTTTTACGACTTGACAAAACGTTAATATTTCTTTATTATTATTATGTAATTTAATATTCATGTGTTTACAGGTAAACCTTTCGGAATCAATTCTCTAAGTTTTTTAGAAGAACAATGCGGTCACACAGATAGACTGAACTGATTAGACTCGAAAAGTTGCTTCTCAGGCAATCGTACACCGTAAATTATTATTGATTAAGTACAAGTGACCTGAGGATTAATTGCGTAACACACTTACAGTAGGAGTGGCTTTCATTTTGACAGTTCATTCCGTTATTCACGTTGATGAGCAGACAATTTTTTCGAAAATATGAAGCACCATCATCTAACTAGCCTTTTCCCAACTATGTTAGGGTCGGCTTCCCGTCTAACTGGATGCAGCTGAATACCAGTAAATTAAACGTATGAAAATATGAAGCAGATCCTTCAAAATAATATAGATTGTGACTGAAAGTGTGTTAGGCAATTAGGTTGCACACCTGGTTCGCACGGTTTTTACAAATTGACAACACATTGAGACTTCTTTATTATATGTAAGTTTAATATAATGTAGGTGTAACTGATTTAATATAATGTACGTATGACGATATGGTTGGCGCAGTGGCTGAGCGATCGACTGCTGCGCTGCGTGTCGCGGGTTCGATTCCCGCACGGAACAAATATTTGTATAGCCTACAGATAGTTGTTTCGGGTCTGGCTGTGTGTGTATGTGAGTTTAAAAGTTTGTAAACGCACCCACGGTACAGGAGTAATTCCTAGTGTGGGGCAATGTTTTTTAATTTAAAAAAAAATTCTTTTTTATAAAAATAAAAAAAACTTAATCTTTCGGAATAAATTCTTTAAGTGATGATGAAAGCCGCATCAAAATCCGTTGCGTAGTTTAGAAGATCAACGCGAATAGACACACACACACACGAACGAACAGACACGACTAGATTATTATTCGTTTTTCAGAAACCACCTATACTACTAATTTGTTACGTGGTCTGAGATGGCGGCTTAGTAGACAGTCTTATAACTAGATGGTGATTTATTAAACAGAATTAAGGACATTGACATAATAATACTTAGTTTTAATTACAGTTTCTATAGATGACAGCTCGCTATTGTATTGACGGAGTCAACAACCAGTTTAGATGCATTGTTTTGAGATTTGAGAATAATTTCGGAATATAATGATTAAATTAAAGTTACATTGAAGTTCAGCAGACGGTGACAAGCAATACGTCGGGCAGCGAGAGGTTGTGAGTTCAAGTTAATTATTATTTCAATACAGAATTCTAAGAATTAATTTTTGAAAGGCTTTGCTATTATTCAACATATTTAAGGTCCAGTAAAACTATGTACATAGGTAGCAAAAGCCGAAAATTTTCCAAAAATTAAAAAAAAACAGATTTCATTTTTATTTTTCAATAAAGTTATTATAGACTTGGGTAGTACCCTAGTACCCCAAGTCTATAAAACTTTAGCAAGAGGTTATCCACGTCAACTGAAATTGTATAAACTTAGCAGCGATCACGGCATGCCACTGTATTGTATGTAAGTAGGTAAGCCATAGGTAAGCCTAATAACCTCGAGCGGGATCCCTTCTTTTCGCATAATATTATTTTTCCTAATATACTTTGGCATAACGATTTTGGTATAATTTGTTTTGCCATAAATACATTGCCATAATTTTTTTTTTGGCATACAGTTTATTTTGGCATAATTATCTTGAAGGCTAATTTGTTTTGGCATAAATCTAATTCACATAATGTTACTAGCCCTAATGACTATTAGCATAATATTATTTAGGCATACAATTATTAGGTATGATGATTCCTGATATTTACTACTGTTATTGACTCATATGGGTTAGGTTAGGTTAGAACAGTGACCATTAACGCGCGAAGGCGAGCGAGCGAAGCGAGCGTGTCGCGACAGCGGCCGCCGAGCGCCAGATCCCCTCTATTGTTGGTGTTGTAGGTTGTGGTTTGGGTTAGATGAGGTTATAACTGAATGATGGTTCCTGATATTTACTTATTCATTACATAATTTTGATTTTTTTTTAAAGGATTTAATTACAACTTTACAACAATACACTTAGTGACACAATAGTTTTATGACACCACCGTCCACTTACAAAAATAATACAATGATTTATTCTACCTACAATGTATAGTGCCTACAAATTTAATTAGAGCAATTTTGTATAAAAATGTGTATTAGTGTCTAACATTTTAGGAGTATTTTATTATGCTTATTTGTTATGCCTATTAAAAATATGTTTTAATATCATTATGCGTAAATAAATTTATGCTTTAGAATGTTATGCTTAATAATTATTAGATATGATTAAAGAAATTATGCTTAAAAAATTATGCGTAAGCTGTTATGCGTAAATAATGTTATGCGAAAATATAATTAAGAGAAACAAAAGTATGCCAAGTTATATTAGGTCTTACAATTTTATGCAAATGGATAGGGAACCACCTCGAGCTAAGCATGTAAACAAAACAAAAGCAAATATTCACGGATATGCAATACATACTTGAACGGTCAGGAGGGTTGAGCGCACATCAGCACTTTTAGTAAAAATAATAATGATCTGTGGCTGTAACACATAGCTCGGGGCGGGTTCGCGAGCGATGCACGTGCCAAGGGCGCAGAGCGAGACGCCGTCGGTCAACATTTGCTCGGATTGCGGCTTTTAATTAATTGCACACATTGCTCACTGCTCGCCACCTTTGACGAGCATTGTTTGCACGAAAAAATCGTGCAAACAATCGTGTTTGCTCGACATTTTGATCTTACACAAAAATATTTTGCAGGTGAAAATATATCTACATAAATACATAGTACCTATATTAGAATATCATCAATATAAATATAAATAACAAATCTTAATAATAAGATGATAGTCGTCTAAAAAAAGTACCTACTGAAAATGTAACATAACATCACCATTGTCATTCTCCGAAGGGTTGGGCAGAGGTGTACTTTTAGTACACCCACATTTGGCCAGTTATGTTAAGTCCGATGTAATAGGGTGCGAGTCTATTGTCATCAACCAGACACAATTCCAGACTCCGGGCTACTACTGAGAAATTCCTGATAGAAAAATCAAATATCACTTTGCTCGACCTGGAATTCGAACCCAGGACCTCATGCTTAGCACTAGCGCTTGCGACAACTAGACGAACGAGGCAATCAAAAATGAAAATGTTTGTAAATAATATTTATAAACATTTTCATTCTTGATTGCTTCGTTGGGATTTATAATATAAATCCCAACTTATAAAAACATAACGTAACATTTTAACTGAACTCTTTTTTTTTTTTGCGTTCACGATGCAAGATGATATACCAATTGCCACTCAGTGGGGCTAAGGTACACAAAATTTCATTAGAACGTCCATAAAAGTCCATTAGGGTGTGCGACATTCGCTGAGAGAATGGCAAAGGTCGACCTCAGGGCCTCACACTACCACGAGTGCGACATTATAATATTCGTATGTTTATTTTAATTAGATACCTGTCAGATACTGTCTCCATTAAACTGAACAAAGAAGTCAAACTCAATGAATTTAAATTTTATAAAGCTTCACAGCTTAGAATCATTTTGCCCTTTGTGTGAAATCTAAAGCTTTTAGTAGGTACTCCTCGTTGCGTTACAGACAGTGGAATATGTAAAATTGAATTATGAGAGAAAACGAGTCAATAGCAATTCAACACGCGAGTTTAAAAAAGCAAACGTTAGTTGAAATTGAAAAAGTGAACTAGATATCGGATTTCACTGTATTCCAATTTTATTGCGATGCAGATGATCTAAAGCGGAGTCCGAATTGAACGATCAAAAAAACTGCGTTTCGATGATAAATGTAGCATGAAATTGAAACTGACATTTTCAATTCTTTTTTGGAGACATAATAGATAACACTGCAAAATGTATAGTTATAAAGTCCAACATCGTTGTATTTTAATTAATACAATTTATCATCACAAGTACCTAAAGCTTGGATTAATTCGATAACTTTGTCATGTGACCTCTTGTTTGAATTGATATAAAATTACATTGCCACTAGAAAATTAGCAGTAAAAAAGTTTGAATAGCAACTTGTTACAGACATTACGGGTCCCAGGTATACATTCGTTTCTGAAATACATGTAAGTATATTCTAAATAAACGTCTTTCGTATTCACCGAAATAAATAATGAACCGTGTGAGGTTTGTTCGAAAAATTTCGGCTAAAAAATGTGCGTAAAATTTTCGTTATTTGTCTTCTCTAAAAGGCGTCCCTCAGCTGTCTGAATTAAAGCAGTCCTGGGTAAGTATGGTCTTCATACCAAATACGTTCTCAAAGATGAATAATTAATGAATACGACGGGCCAACTTTATTCCACGTAGGATCGTAAACTTGTGAAAAATGAAAAAAACTCGTACCCATAATAAGTTCTCGTAGCAACAGTGACGTAGGCACTGCCTATTTGCTACGCCGTAGCTGCGACGAACGAAGAATAGATTGATTCTCAAATAGAGACAGCATCAGATAACAAGTTTAGTGTATTTGGAAGTTAGTATTTGTCCTGGGACGCTTTTATTTATTGTAGGTACTTTCTTGTCTATCTTCGTCAAATTTAATTAATTAGACATGTGATAAGATAAGTTGATATTAGAAAAATAATTTGATGCCGAAACAAGGAGGCTCGTGCAACAAACAATTCAGTATTTCAGTTACACTTTGATCTCGTTAGTGTAATGAATCCTGTGCTTGCATCGGGGACCCTAATGACAGTTGTGAGTCGCATTACAGGGGGCTCGGGGAGCGTCGCCGGAGAGACGGCAACTTGCAGCTAACTAAGACTTAACGACGAAAGACGATTTATTTAGATATAAATGCACGAAGCACTACTTAATTAGTTACGTTTTGCTCGGGGACGTGACAGGCGCGTTGATAGGGCTATAATATACGTGTGTATGTTGAACTGGAATGTGTGTGTTATCTTTCTGTAACTGTATAATAATGAAAGTACCTAGCGGTTTTTAGAAATATCCTAATGAATATCATTGTGGTATGTTCCTTGATGATTCCCTGCGCTTCCCGCACACGGCATTCCTTTTGAAGCCGGCAATAAATTTGAAATTTAAATGGTGTATGTACCTGTGTATGTTTGTTTAAAACACATTGCCGCTGGTTTCTCTAACCACATAACGCCGCCGCGCCGCTTCTGGTTGCATTTGCATTTACTTTAATAAAGCGCTTGTATTTTTTATTTTTATTCACACATTTTATATGTTGTTTTTTTTTTGTTTATTACTATGGAAATGGGTAAGGTTGAATAGAAAAATGCTTTGTGTGAATAAAACTTTGTGAGGGAAGTAATTTGACAATGAAATGACGGCTGTTAGAGTAGAGATGTACTTATTTGGGAAAGAATAAGGAAATAAGGACATGGACAATGAAACAAGGAAACAGGGGCTTCAATTAAATTTGTTAAATACACAAGGAAGGTAATAATATTATTATTCAACGTATTTATAAACTAAATAATATGTATACCTAAATGAGTAAGTTATACAATACTAATGAGCTGCACAGACGCCGCGAAATTCGCAGACGACTTAAGCACGTTGAGATGTCGCGAGGCTTTGCACGCTAATATAATGCACCTAACTTAGCAAGCACCTGTTAGAGCTATGTAGATATTTAATGACTTTACTGTTTCATGAAACTTTCGTCTCCTGTTTACAATTTGAGGAAATTGAATCACAAAAAAAATATTCTAATTGAATTTTCTACCCGTAACTTTGGAAGGTATTCTTCACGAAGCGGAGAGCCAATGATTCATCTCATTATTATGAACATTTTGTACTGGAAAATATCAGGGTACCTTCTTGTTACGGAGATATTAAAGATCAAAGTTCCAACTTTTCTTGTTGTTTTTTTTTTTTTTTTGCGAAAACCAGTTTTTAATGTTATTAAATAACTTTAAATACGCCCACGATGCCTGTATCTACCGTTTCATGCACCCATCAGCACAATTTTTTGCGTGCGTTACGTTGCGCTTTACTGTAAATAGCGAATTTTCACTCCAGAATTAAAATTCGTTTCCTGGCAATTATTTTAACACAAAGTAACTTTGTTTGATGTAGGTACAGAATGAGTAGACGACGGCTTCTGAGAGGGTCTCGTATTCTTGTTACAGAAGTAGGGAGTGGTATAGGATCAAATAACTACACACTATGTGTGTACTAAGAATTCCACTGTATGTAGTGTGCAATAGGTACATATTACAAACACAAATCTCACATGCTCAAACACCAATATCAACAACTATCTAAAGGTGATACAAATATTTGTTCCGGGAAATGAGAGGTAGGGTTGGGTTCGCGACCCGTAGGCAAAACCGTCACCGCCCCATAAAACGATTAAATACGAAATATTGACTTTCTCCTCAAAAGTTTAGCCCCAATCTTTGTTTTCGCAGAAGGCGTAACTTTGAAAACTTTTAAAGCTTTATATAAGTCTTATATCTTTCAACCGATTTAATTCTTTATTTCAACTTTTTTAATATAAAATACCGTCCCTAAGTAATAATATTATATCATTTCAAAATACGTCAATGTAATGTACCTAAACGCGTTCAGAAATACGTAGAAAATGATAAGAAAATGTAGCTACACTTCTCCGAAACATTATTATTCTACTTGTATGAATTTCAACAAAAACATCTTTATCTTAAAAGATTTCTGTTGACGCTAAACATAAGGAAAAAATCCGGCTGATCTCTATTTAATAGCAGGTTACTCCAATAATCTTTATTTCCTTCCCAAAAGCTTCCCGCTCGGTATTGTCATCTTTAATGAATAAAGCCATAAATATTTAAATTCCTGGATTTTTGGGCATCAGTCAAAATATTTTCACACTCCACTAAAATGGAGATCTGTTTTATTGGTTAAAAGTTTAAATTTACTTCGATGATGAATGGTTCTGTATAAACTTAAGTCTAAAAAGGAGGAAAAAGAAAAATTAAGAAAGATTGCGCTATTAGGAATTCTAAGAGAAGAGTAACAACAAGGGAAATCCCAGAGCAATTTAATTGTAATTTGTTGAAAGTACCTAGTGGTGCAATTTGCTATGAATGCACAAGTGCAAATAAAACGAACGATTAAGCTTTCTAGAAACGTAATCACACACTTGTTATAATTTTATTTCTTTTAATTTCCCAGAAGTATACATACAGTTTCCATCTAGGTTTGTGTAAAAAATCAGTTAGGTAATAAGGCTGGTACCTAATTGTTGCGCACTGAAATAAACGCAGCAACGAATCAGGCAGCTAACAGGAAATACAAAATATCAGCATTTATGAAAAAAGAAAAAATCTCCAAAGAGTATTTTGTCGGTCTTACAGACCAAAGCGCGGGTAGCGTACGGACAATATGTATGAACATAATAATTGAAACCATTTTATTTTCCAACTGTGTGCGTAAGTACGAGTATGTGATACAAAGAAAGAAAGAAAAATTATTTTTTGCGACTCGCACAGGAATATCATAAAACGAAACTAAACACAATCAAAAATAAAAAAAAAATCAAAATATATAAAAAAAAGAAGTAACAAAACCAAATAATAATTTTGTTTAAAAGTAAAAAAAAGAAAAACACACAGACGCACATTTTCTCTTATTGTTTTTGTTAACGTGGTAATCAACCAACCGTTTAAGTAATAATTACATTGGGTATTCCCGAATTTAACGAGCTGACGAACTGGAAATGTAAATAACATCGCGCATGTATTCCCCGGAGCGTTAGCAGAGGTGCACCTACACCCACATCTCGCCAGTAATGTTAGCTTTAAATAGGGGGCGAACCTATTGCCTTCTACTGGGCACAAGTCCTGACTTCAGGTTGCTACTAAGAAATTTCAGATGTAAAAACTTGGCCCGACCCGGACCAAGTCAATCGAACCCAGGACCTCATGCTCGACAGTAGCGCTTACGACCACTGGACCAACAAGGCAGTCTTAAACGGTTAAAAGTAAAAATACACCACCATTTATCCTAAAATTTAATTATTATATACTGATAAACGTATCGAGATGTTAGGTAAATAATGTACCTAACTGAGTTTCATAATAAGAGGCGAGTGAGATAAAAGCGATAGTAACGATCATAGGTGTAAGTTGACAAGTAAACAAGTCGGGGTTATCTTCACTCATTATAATATATTAAATTATGTACGCTTTCCATACATAGACCAGTCTTTGACCAGTTCGCAAGCAGTACTCTCCACATAACTCAAGTAAGTTCACGAATATTTTAGATATTATTTTTTTGTACTACGGGCTCGCAATCTTCTAACTTGTGCCCGCGACGTCCGCGTGAAAATCCCCTGTCGCATCGCATCGGCGGCACGCGTTGTTATTTCGTTTACACTAATTAGCGTTCTTTGTTTTTTTTATTTTTAGTGTTCCTTTAAGAATCAAATGCAAAAAAAGAAATTCAAATCCGATTATGAGTTTCAGAGATTAGCACGTTCAAACAAACTCTTCAGCTTTATTATTATTTACCTATCATTAGTATAGATACTAATGATGTATGCTGTTGCCGAAAAAGAAAACTATTGTTTTCTGATAGTTTGGGCAATCTAACTAATTCCTAAAGATTATATACCATTCAGCGCTAATATCCCATTTTTGTTCTCCGTTTCCAATTATAGGATAAGAGGCGGAGAAAACCGAGTCAACCCGTAAATATTTTCGATATTACGATACATAAATCTACTTAGCATCAATCGCTGATCAAATATAAATCCCGGAATACTTATTCCCCGTAATCTTTCCTTTTATTGATGATTCGCACCACGCTCGCAAGTTATTATCGTTCAATACCAGTCTCAGAAAACTGAAGATTGTTTTCATTTTTGCTAGAACCGTTTGGGGTTTACCCGACCCTCGGATGGATCAATTCTGATTTGCTTAGGTCCGGGGCAAATTGAAAACGAGGGCAAACCTTAATTTGCATTATATGTAGGATTTTTACATAATTCAATTAGATAACCCGAAGTTTTTCGATAAACAAAAAACATTATCGGCGCGGACGGGCAAAGCGGACGGTAGGTGAATATTAATCTCTGGCACGGGGGCCCGGGGGCAGCCTGGCCGCGGCCCGGCGCCAGCGGCCGGCGGGCGGCCCGGACACTACCTGGTTATCACCGATAGGTTCCTGCACTGAATTCTGTCTGCTTAGTGACCGCAATTTTTATACTTATACGAGTGGAATATTGCCGCATGTCGTACGCAATCATACAAACAAATGCCATCCGAAATTACGCCCATCAGATAAAAACGGAATACAAAACAGTAATATACGGAGTACGATTACACTTTTTACTTCTCTTTTTATATTTTTAAAACAACTCCATTTGCTTAAAAAATATAAAAAGTGAAGTGCACAATTTCGTAAAAGTCTTTAGTTTATTCGAAATGGTGTTTCCCCGAGTGCTTTATTTGGGATTAGTCTAGACTAGAATTTTCAAAGGAATTTCTTCCTATTTGCTTTTCGGCTTAAGGTTGGTTTTCTAGTGGTCTACTCTCTGTCTAACTGCACCAATCGCAACCCAGATCTTTCCAAAATCATTGTGCTACTGTAACTTTCAGTCAACAAACAAAACATTATTCCAAATATTTAACTTTCCAATAATCATCCAAAACACGTTATTTCCAGAATGAAGGCGACTCTTATCCTGTTGATGCTGGCATGTGTCATGGCCGCGGTGTACGGTGACCTGGTCTGCGGCACCAACTACTGCAAGCAGCACCCTTGCGGCTCCCCCGTGGCTAGCAGCAGCTGCAGGAACCCCTCGGTCTACCGCGCCAACCACGCCGGCAAGTGCGCGTGCTGCCCAGCCTGCGTGACCTTCCTTAGTAAGTAGAATTTACAGCTGAACATTCATGTCCAGCAGCCGCGCGTTAAGGGTGCGTAGTAAGAGGTGCAGAAAAAAAAACATATATGTCACCCATGTGCCCCGGCCCAACACTCTCATCAAACAGGACGAAACAAAACACAATCCCTACCAGCCAGCGGAAAGTTTTCGTCCGGCGTATATCTATTATCTATTTGAATTTGAATCTTCTGTAGCAAGTATACACGCAAAATAATCAGGTGAAACGGCTCTATTCAAAGTAGAGTCACATCCAATATATGTTCGTCACCTTAAGAGCCATTTTTGTCTGCTCATTCCACGAAAGAATCTGCTTTACCGGCACCGAGTTTAAAAAAAAATCTGTCACCTGAGATGCCACGAGCAGCAAAGACAATGTTCCAGAACGCTGAACTTTTCTATAAACTCGATGAGCCATAACAGTAACAGTGGGAGCACAATAGGCTAGTTTCCTAAAAAAATCTAATTAGTCCGTCAGTTAGATTATTAAATAATATTGGACCCGTATTTTGTTTTTAGTCAATTATATAAAAAATTATCAAGATGTCGCCCGTTAAAGTTCCGCGTGACGTCACGCCTTGCTACACTTTTAGCATGGCGTGACGTCACGACCCCCCACTCCCAAATTTGAGACGCGCTTTATCTTTGTCATTTTTTGTTTGATTGACAAAAGAAAAAATACGTGCCCATTATTTTTCGATAATCTAACTGACGGACTAAATATAATAATAATTTATTTACCCATGAAACTATACCCTATTAAACGGTATTTTTGCCAGTATACGTAACTCTTTAGTTTACAGTACTGGCCTCAAACAATATAATAATAACATAACATAATCATAGCATCACGCCTGTAACCCCCGAAGGGTTAGGTAGAGGTAATATAATACCTAATACTCAATTAAAGTACCGTCGACACGAAAAATAGAAGAAAAAGTTGACATAACTACATCCACAAGTACCCAAACATCCATATAAATGGCCTGAATAGCCAAGACTTCATTGTAGACTTTGAAAAGAAAAACTCGAAAGAAACTTTAAGTCTAATCTTTGAAATCGGAGCAGGTAAGAGAACCTGTGCTTAAAGATTGTTGGTTCAGGTCCGAAAAGATCATTTTTGTGTATTTAGGTACAGTCAAGGGTCTGTTCCAATCCCGTTTATAGACCTTTCTCAGACTGACTTTATAAATATTATGAGGTGTATGATATGAGCGTATAAATAGCTATATAAATAATTATAATTGTGGTTTAAATTAATAAACGAATTACATCAACACACACACATACAAATAAATGCTTATGAAAGTATAGATAGTACGGGACATAACAAAAAAACAATGTTTAAAATGTTTGTCTGTCTGTTTGTTCCGGCTAATCTCCGAAACGACCGCACCGATTTTGACGGGACTTTCACTGGCAAATAGCTGATGTTATAAGGGGGAACTTTAGAACATTTTTTACTTTAGAAAAAGAAAAATAATTAGTGAAGAGACACAAAATAAACTGCACATCTCCTTAACCTGAAGCCCACACAAGACAGCACACGAGAGAGTATTCCCAGTATAATATCATTAGTACCTACAGTAAGGTAGAAAGTGCCGTCTTCCTAATAACCCTGTTATTGCCTCCACGGCACTCGTGGGAAGTGATTACATTGTCGCCGAGACAACGCCACTGTATAAAAATAATGGGAATTGTCATATTCTTACAAGCTACGACACTTTTCCTCCCCTTATGGTGTAATAATAGTATAAACGAAAGCCGTGAGAGGCGTAACTATCAATTGAAGGGTATTGATTAGTATTTTAAGTGCCAATAATGCTGAGAGCATGTATAGTAACTACATTTGGTCTAACAAATAGGGATCGCAACTAGTTGGTCCCGGTCGCTCAGGGTGGTCAGAAGACCGAAAGTCTGAGAACCAGTCTTACCAAGGTAGCATGTTCCCCTGGTACTGGGTTATGGAGATCAGATAGGCAATCACTCTGCGTTCGGTTAGAATAGAAGCCGACCCCAAAAATTTTTGGGAAAAAGCTAGGCAAGTGATGAATTAAAGATCGCAATTACATTAAAAATGGGAACATGTCAGAAAAGATGGCCTGTTATAACTTATATATTTTCAGATAAGCTCAGAAATTATAATCTTGTAAGATACTGGGGAAACTGAAGACTTATTTACTAACTTTTCTAATCCGCTAATTAAATTCAGAATTTCCCCAAGACACAAATGACGTCACGATCTTATTTTTTTAATTTGGTATATTTTCTTTTTCAGACGAAGGCGTTGCTTGCAAGACTTACAGCAAGGAGCTTGGAGAGACCCCCTCCGCCATTTGTCGTGAGCCCATGAGGTGCCAACGAGGTGTATGTACCAGCATTCCTCCTAGGGGTTAAGTTACTCTATATACGTACATGTAATTTTATAACGTATATGACAAGAAAAATCGCTTAAAAATATATTAAGTTTAAAGCTAAGCTTTGTTATAATTTTACAACGTCAAGCAGTCGTCCCCACCCCACTACGATTTTACCTTCTTCTCCTGCTCACCCCTTAGCCCCCACAGCACAATAGGCGAGCTATTTCCCGAGCAGGCGAGTGCATTCAGCGAGTTAAAGAACTATGTGGAGAACAGTCAGAACCGCCATTTTATTTCGACCACGAAGTTGAATGAAGTATGCATCGAGTTCGTATTCGGTATTTCATCGATTTTCTGTCATGTGGTATTATCGATAGCCTGAAGCCAGTATGTGTTATTATTTAAAATGAGAATAAAGAACCAGCTTGCAATACACGTCATCGTTATGTTATCCAATTTGCATCGGATGAAATTGCGGGAAACAGCTTGTCAGTTATAAATCTTTCTACTCTGGAAGCGTTCTCCGGAGGTTTGAAGAGTGGAGTATAACTTAGTGATTCAAAAACATATTTCAGGTTGCCACTCTTGTTATAAGACAGGTTTATCCACTTATTGCGATAAGTTACCATTGACGAATTCTTAACAACATACTTACCTGACTATCTACCCTTCCCCTCAATTTATTCTAATTTGATAACAAAGTCTGTTTAATAGACCAGTAATATTATTAAGGAAATAACGCGAATCCACTGGATGTTAACTGAAAAATGATGGTTTGGTAGTTCCCAGGAACTGCCCCGTTGGTCTCGTGGTCATAAGCGCGACAGCTGAGCCAGATGTCCTGGGTTCGATTCCCAGGTCGGACAAAGTGCTGTTGGGTTTTTCCATCTGATATTTCTCTTGCTGTTAATAGGCTCGCCCCCCATTAAATAGAACTTAAATATAACTGGCGAAATGTGGGTGTAGGTACTATAAGTGCACCTCTGCCTAATGCTTCGGGGGACACAGGCGTGATGCTATGTTATTTACATTTTCCTGACCAACCACCCATTGGGAATTTCTCAGTAACAGCATAAGGAAGTTATAAAGAGTTAGAAGGAGTTTGGAAGTTGGCGGTGTATAATAATTTCTCCCACGCCGACGGCTAGTCACTGTTGAGATTGGCCGCCATGGCCGAAATACGGTCTAGAGGACTATTTGTATAATTTCTCAGGAAGCTCCTAGTAATTTGTTTCAATGTGGCAACGACAGCATGCAGTCATCAATGATTCACGGTTGTTAAATGGTAATTTTGTTAACCTACTCAGGAAGTGATTAAATACCTATTTGATAATGCTATCAATAGGTAGGCTACAACTGCAGTTTGTGCCATCGCACACCTGGTCTTTATTATCAATATCGCAAGATACGAGATCAATATTACCTAATAAGAGATTGACGACAATGTCTCAAGGTTGAATGACCTTTACATAAGTACCTCTGCCCATTACAAGTTTAGATAGCGACTACATTTACAATTCGTCGCTGCACCCAACAATACAGGTAAAATACTGCAGTTACAAGTAAAGTGATTTCAGTTATAATTGTCGTGGTATTTCCCGCACAAAAAGCGAATTGGACCTAATGCGCGGTGCTGCCGTACTAGTGTTTCAGAACAAAAGCTATTCGCTTGACGTTGCGAGACGGCCACTTCGACAGGCGGCTGGAGATTGAGGACCTTACTACCTTTGTACGATTTCTAGTCTTGGGGATTTTACAAATAAAAAAAATGTGACCTGCGGGGTAATTGTGTAACACAATTACAAAGGTACTGTCTTTTATTTTGACAGTTCAATAATATTATTTTATTATTTTAATGTTCAATAATAATAGGGGTTAGAGTATGAAATTGCCGTTTCATTGTAATAGGTACTTCGAATGGACATAGAACCTTCATGGTTTGATATTTTTGAGTGAAACTTTTTTCACATGGTACCTATGAAGTTCTTCTTTTAAAAAATGTGCAACATTCGATTATCGACTTTCAGTTGTTTTTTTTATTCAGCTTAGACAAGAAAGATGGATACTTCGAAAATTCGAGTTAATTTTGAATACGAGTTCCGACGCGGAAATAACGCGGCAGAAACAGCTTGCAATATCAATGTTGCGTTTGGAGAGGGGACTGCTAATGAACGCAGCGTGCGATTTTGGTTTAAACGCTTTCGTGATGGAAAAGCAAAGCTTACCAATAAAAAGGTAATGGTAACTGTTTGGTGGTCTCAGCATGGTGTTATTCACTATAGCTTTCTCCGATCTGGTCAAGCAATAACGGCAGATGTCTACTGTGCCGAACTCCGAACAATGATAGCAAAACTAGCAGTGAAACAGCCCCGACTCATGAATCGATCTTCACCATTATTGCTCCATGATAACGCGAGACCTCATACAGCACGATAAACCGTTTTAACTCTACAGGAACTGCAATTAGAAACCATTCTTCACACTCCGTATTCGGCAGACCTTGCTCCAACGGACTACCATTTTTTTCGTGATTTGGACAATTTTCTACGTGATAAAAAGTTTTCTTCTCAGGAGGCAGTACAAAATGCTTTCACACAGTTTGTTGAATCTTGATCACGAGAGTTCTATCGCAAAGGCATAAATGACCTTCCTATTAGATGGCAGCAATGTATAGATAATATTGGTATTTATTTTGATTAAATAAATATGTTAAATTAAAAAAAAAAGAATTTCAATTTTTCAGTACAAATCTGCAATTTCATACTTTAACCACTAATATTAATTGCGTTGTAAAACGAATTTTTCAAACATATGAAGTACATGGATTAGTACTTAATTTCTTTGAATTGTGTTTGAATGTGTGTTACGCAATTAAGGCACTGGACTATGCTTTGGACAATAATACCAGTCTGTAAACGTCTCACTAACGTTAAAAAAGAATCAAAAAAGTATTTTGTGTGAACGGTAATGCTATACTGCACTATGACCTACTCTCCTGATGTTGAGGAAACAAAAAAATACCGTAAGTAATAAAAAATCACAATAGAAAACACGGAATACAAAGAAAAATTGCAATCCTAACCCAGTCTGTCTGCAATTTATGTTCGAGCAGTTGTGAGCTATCAATTTGATATTTATTTTTTATTAGGAGCAGCTTCAACCGCAGGCATGCAATAAATGTCAGTGTCACTCTCCCGCTGTTTCATATACTTATGTACAGTTTTGTTACGTCGTTTATAATAGTTATGCTCCGTTTCCCAGCCAGCCTGCAGGGAATACTAGGAACATGAGTGGTATTTATTGTGAGTGTTTCCAGTCAATTTCAAATAAAACCTACAAAGTATCAAACTACCACAGAATGTCGAAAAATTAACGTGTTTGGGTATGAATATGACAGAAAAGTTTCGTAACAAAACTGTAGTAGGTCCTTGTAAGTATTGGAGGCGAAAGTCCGACCATGGAATGTCTATGTAATATGGATTAATAGCGCTTAAGGCACTCACGTCTAGAGCTAGTACAGCGCTATTTAATTCAGCTCTTAGTAAAAGAAGGGACTGGTCATCTCTTTGCTGCCATTGCAATTTAATTTAATTTTTAATTGTTTTTTTTTATATTTTCACTAAGTTTTTTTTTTTACCCCTCCCGCTCTGGGTGGAGCAGAAGGGAGTGTCAGACTCTTACTGACTAAAACCCACCCGTGTTCCTTCCTTAGCTCTTTATGTACCAGGGCAGCGGTAACCCTTTCGGACGATCCCGCTACCCCAGCAGGCTTCTGCCCTGTCGGGCCCCGTCAACTACGCTGACATCTCTCTGAGGCGTTCGTGGAACACATACGCGCCGTCCGGCACGGGCCTGGTCCTGATCGGACGGAGAGCTACCCATTGCTCTCCGCCCGCAGGCCCGCGCCTACGGTGGCCGGGAGTCGTCACGCGGCTCCCGACGCCCGGAGCGTCTCCCTCGGCGGCTGAGGCGTGAGGATCTCTCCCTCGCCCATCCCGCCACCGCCTTCGCTAGCATGACTGCTTCGCAGAAGGAGGTGACCGCCTCCCACTCCCTCTCGCCCCGGACCATGGCTTGAACCAGGGCTGGACGCGAGAGGTCGCCGCCGCTGCCGATCGCCTCTACGAGGACACGGCGGTGCTCTGCCCAAGCGGGGCAGACCTCCACAGTATGCTCCACCGTGTCCTCTGCGCGATCCTCGCAGTGGTGACACCCGGGCGTCTCCTCCCGCCTGATTATGTGCAGGACTCACCGACCCCTTGACAATTCAAAAGTGCCTGTAATTGGTTTATTTGAAATAAATGCATTGAGTTTGAGTTTAAATTCATATCTCGCTCTATAGAAATGCCTGCGTTGGTTGGTTCAACTTTTTAACATTGCAATGAGTAAGTACTTACTTATTAGTCCAATTTCTTAACTTCCTTTCAACTTGTAACTACCAGATGAAAAGGCAAACTATTTTCAAGAGTCTCCAGTATTTCAAGAGCTCTTTTCGTCTTTGCCCGCTTTTCATCTGATATTCTGTTTAATAGCCTTTCTCATGGTCTAAGATAGATACTTCTAAAGTAATTGGATATTGTAGCGAAATAAAAACTGGTCTTCACTTGTACACGTTTATTTAGTAAAATAAAAAAATATTGTAAACAAAACTTAATGAAGGACACAGCACGATTCTTAATACATTAAAGAATAAAATTGTAACGCTGACGCGACGTTCTTGGTGTTAGAGCCCTATAATAAATTTCACTATTACGCGTCGGTCACAATACGTTTGCAAACGTTCCTTTAGCTCCCGCAATAAATAAATATCTGATAATCCTAAATGGGTAACTTTGCACCATATCAATCGGTTATCTGGCAGCGTGTTAATAATTTATATCACTGTTTTAACTAAATCGAGATAATAGTAACTACTGAAAAATAAAAAAAAATAAAAATTATACGCAAATCCGGTCCTAGACTCCACGTTGGCAGTCGGAAGGCTCCTTGCTGGCTGGTATCAGAATCCACCAGCATTGGGTTCGATTCTCAACAGGAAGCTTGCAGTCGTCAGGTCCCAGGCTAGCGGTGGGGCGAATTCAAGATCCGCCTACAGTCTTCGGACAAATCTACAGAAAATAACGAAAAATGATAATCCGAAACGCAGGCAGAATCAAGTCTGAATTAAGAAACCTGACTCGCCTCGAGACAAGTTTTAAATGCTGTATAGTTCGTTTAATTTCGGGAACACTGCCTATTACAAAGAAAAGAATGGAATAAAATTTAGGAAACGATCAGAACTTTTGAATAATCAATAGGAACGCAAACATACCCTTTGATCCAGACGAACAACGAACGAACTCGGTCGTTCAAACCGTTATATCGATACCTTTAATGTCGTGGCAAATTATTACATGGTCAAACGGAAAACCATAATATCATAGACTTCCATCCTGTGTCCAAAAAAAACTTCAAATGAAAAATCTCGGTAAGAGAAAAGACATGACACTTTTTGATTCAAAATTAAAAAAAACCAATACGAAGAAAATAACCTTTCTGGTTAAAAATAAGGTTGAATTTGTTACATAAGAAGGTCGTTCATGATAAAATTATAATGTAGCATTTGGCAATGCTGCAGGACCCCCTTTCCAAGAAAAAACAATTAAGTGATAGAAAAAAAAACTAATAATAATCAACGGTAAGAACAATTTTATTCTTACAGGGTTCTGTAAGAATTAACCTTGCTAGGTCTACGTTGATAAGATAACTAATCGAAATTAATCCTAAATAAACGACATCGTAGTGTAACTAACGGATACAGAATAAATACGAAAACGTCTTCGATCTAAATGTTATCAGTGCGAACTCCCGATGCGTTGACTAAAACTAGAAATAACATGAAAACTAGAGACTAATAAATCTAAATCAACCATCGCCAGGTTATTTGTTTTCAAAAAATCAAGAAGTCAGAATAGAAGGTGAAGTAACGACTTAAAAAAAAAAACAATAAGCTAACAACATAATAATAGGGCAATTGTTAATTAAATCGATGAATAAAAGAGAAGGTTTTTAATAACACCACACTCTATTGTTAAATAATCGATAAAAGTTTATCGACAGTGTCCCAACACTAGACCTGTCATTAACTCTATAAAGGATTCTACGTCATCTTAGAGCATATGATAGAACTGACAAATAACAAAAGTTTGCTGACAAATAGTTTCCATTTGGAACAACTAGATGTCGCTGTTAACTTTTTAGCTGTCGAATTATGTTATTAATTTATGTTAATATTATGCGAATTTATATTACAGGGGAACAAATGATACGTAAAAGTAAAAATATGAAAAGATATAATAAATAATGTGAATATAGAAATATTAAATGCATTACTTGTTTAGAAATCATAAGGGAATTATTTAAGAATAATTATATTTCATATGATATTGTCCAGAATGGACAGATTCGCAGTCTTGAAGAACATTTATGTGGTCCTAGAGATAACCCTAGTTACACGACATTTAATAAAGCGTGGAGCAAGCTTAATTTTAGAAAAATAATCTGCCCCAGAGGATCTAGAAAAGTTTCATCTCCATACAGTGTCACCGACGACGTTGAGGGTGACAGGCGAACGATTCATATTATACGCTCGAGAATTACGGAGGAATGCCCTAGAAAGATTATCAGCGACTTTCGCGTAGACCTCGGCAACGGAAGAAAGATTCGAGGCGTGTTGAACCCGACTTTCAGCTAAATTTACGCTGTGAGTCTGATCACTGGCACGACCAGAAGTAACAACTTCCCTACCAAACATTAGGAAGTTTGGGGTGAAACCCGTGGCTAAATTAATGCAAGAGTTTAGATAGAGTTTCACTTTGGGTAAAAGTTTTGCCCAGTTTCTTTGGTTTTCACCGACTAATATGCTCAAACACGTAACGACACTTTGGTTATAGCGTTCAACCGTGTTGGCTTGAGGAGTATAGTGTAGTTCAGGCCCGTGCCGGACGGCGCGTATGTGTTCCACGCGCGCCTCAAAGAGATGTCAGCATAGTTGACGGGCCCCGACAGGGCCGAAGCCTGCCGGGGTAGCGGGATCGTCCGAAAGGGTTACCGCTGCCCTGGTACATAAAGGGCTAAGGAAGGAACACGGGTGGGTTTTAGTCAGTAAGAGTCTGACACTCCCTTCTGCTCCACCCAGAGCGGGACCCAGAGAGGGGGCCATTTGATGATTTCCCATCCTCAAAAAAAAAAAAACTGATAACAAGGTAAAACGGTAATTGACGATTGAATAAACAACTTGATTACAACACCACAGTTATAACAAGGAATAGCTAAAGAAAATCTTAATTTTAAAAATTAGATCCTCTCCTTTCGAAGTCGGTTAAAAACAGATCAGACTAAATACGGCCCTGGCGTATTTTAAAGAAATCGTAAATTTAAAAAATAAAACATAATAGACCTGACTAAATACGGCCCTGGCGTAGCTAAAGGAAATCGTAATTTAAAAATTAGAACATCTTTTTTCGAAACCACAAAAAAAAAACAATTGGCAATGGACCGATGTCGTCGATAGATATAACCCTTCATCTGCTATGGTAGAATACAACAAAGATAAAAATAAATTAAATATGAAATCTGCTAATATGTATGAAGTTGGAATGAGTTAGAAATTTAGTGATAAATCTGACGGAGAATTGTACGGCAACATAACAGCGAGGAAAAGATAGTTAATCGAGAATCGAAAGGCAAACAAACCCTAAATGGACTGCAAGGCTGTAGAACAAATAGCAAACCTAAACAGTCTCGAAACCGACCAAATAATCACACCTTCAACGGCCACAATAAAGACAAATACATAAAAATATATGGGTCAGATTCCACGTAGCAGAAAAGTGTTAGATACGGAGTAATATGGCTGGAATAGTACGCCGAAACAACGTCACAGGAACGGCTGGGCTAAGAATAAAAAAGAGACAAATAGATACTAGCAAACATCTGCGCAAAAAACGAACAGCTGGGCTAAGAATCAAAAACAAAGAACAGATAGAAACTAGCAAACAACCGTGCAAAGAACGCTTACCTTAGTCACGACGCCTAAACACATCCACACACCGAGCGCACACTACAGGGTACTAACTACAACTAACTATTGGAGTAAAATAAAACTCGGGATAAAGAATATATTTTTGGGGAGGGAAATAAAAGAGTAAATTATTTGGAATAATTACAAAGTTTTTTTAAATTGCACAACAACATAGCACATTAAAGCGAATAACTCCAACAGCAATGAAAGGGTTGACTACTCCATCGTATCCATGGTAACCATCTTGTTAGACGGAACGAAAAAAATTCCACCATTTGTCAAATTCTAGAACCTGTAAATGTCAACAAAGAAATGAAGATTAAAATAATTTGCTCGGAAGAACAACCACACAAGGAATAAGGAAAAAAATATTTAAATCATTATTTAGTAATAATTAAAGTACTTACTTTAAGTTCAGGCGCCATATTGTAGCGAAATAAAAACTGGTCTTCACTTGTACACGTTTAATTTACGAAATAAAATAAATATTGTAAACAAAACTTAATGAAGGACACAGCACGATTCTTAATACATTAAAGAATAAAATTGTAACGCTGACGCGACGTTCAGGCAGCGAGGTAATAATTTATATCACTGTTTTAACTAAATCGAGACAATAGTAACTAGGTACTGAAAAATAAAAAAAATTATACGCATATCCAGTCCAAGAAGGAAGGAAGGAAGGAAGGAAGGAAGGAAGGCTCCTCGTTGGCTGGTATCAGAATCCACCAGCGTTGGGTTCGATTCTAAACAGAAAGCTTGCAGTCGTCTGGTCCCAGGCTAGCGGTGGGGCGAATTCAAGATCCGCCACAGTCTTCGGACAAATCTACAGAAAATAACGAAAAATGATAATCCGAAACGCAGGCAGAATCTTTTATAACAAAAGAGATGAAGAAAAATTAAATTACATACCACGTCTGAATTAAGAAACCTGACTCGCCTCGAGACAAGTTTTAAATGCTGTATAGTTCGTTTAATTTCGGGAACACTGCCTATTACAAAGAAAAGAATGGAATAAAATTTAGGAAACGATCAGCACTTTTGAATAATCAATAGGAACGCAAACATACCCTTTGATCCAGACGAACAACGAACGAACTCGGTCGTTCAAACCGTTATATCGATACCTTTCATATCGTGGCAAATTATTACATGGTCAAGCGGAAAAAAATAATATCATAGACTTCCGTCCTGTGTCCAAAAAAAACTTCAAATGAAAAATCTCGATAAGAGAAAAGGCGTTCCCTCTATCTGGCAGAATCTTGATGCTCCGAAATTTATTTGGCATAACACACTTGGCATAATCTTCTTTAAACGAATATTTTTAAGGCATAAAAATTATTTAATATAATTATTGTTTGGCTGAATGTTTATATGTCCGTATTAACAATGGCATACTTTTAAGATAGCAGAATTTTATTTGCCATAATTACCTTTGGCAAAGTTAAAATTTCGCATAATTTCGTTTAGCATAACGTTCACTTCGCATACTATGAAGACGGCAGAATTTCGTTTGGAATAATTTTATTAGGCATATTGCCATTTCTATAAAATAGCATTTTTAACGTTAAATTAAAATATTGTCGTGAATCAATAATATGTTGTGCTACAAAAGTTACTGACAGAAACGAATCGCTGCAAAACCGACTCCACGTAGTCTGGTCTGCCCTACGCCTAGAGTGTAATTCAAGCCCGCGTATGCGCGGAGCGGTGAGGCGGCCCGCGAGCTGAGGAGCAGGTGGTATTAACGCTTGCAGCCGCAGCTGAGGCAGCCGAAGCTGGGGTGGTGAGCCTTAAAACCATCTGCGACGATAAGCTCGCGTGGGACCGCCGGAGCACCGCGGCGCCGGGGCTGTGACAGAAACCATACCTGCTGCATGTTGCATGCTTGCTTGCATGCTGCATGCTTGCTTGCATGCATGGTGTATGCTTGTTTGCATGTTCGCCTGCATGCTGAATGCTTGCTTGCATGCTGCATGCTTGCTGCAAGCATGGTGAATGAATGAATGAATGACTTTTCTGTAATGTGATAGACGAGTCTTTCAATTATTATGGATATGAAATGTATGCCAAAAGATGATTCTAACTGTAAACTTTCTGAAATATGATAGTTCTGCCTTTTAATGACTATCGATATAAAATGTATGCCAAAAGATGATTCTGATTGTCAACTTTCTACGATATGATGGTTCTACTTTTTAATTATTATGGATATGAAATTTATGCCTAAAGATGATTCAGACTTACAAAATTATGAGTATTGAATGCATGATAAATGAGTGTTTGCCAAACGATTTTCTGCGAAATGAAGTTTATGCCATGCGGTGTTATGCAAAATAATATTATGACTAAAAAAGTTCTGCTATAAAGGGTAGACTCAGGGAAAAGACATGACACTTTTTGATTCAAAATTCAAAAAACCAATAGGAAGAAAATAACCTTTCTGATTAAAAATAAGGTTCGGTTTGTTACAAAAGAAGGTCGTTCATGATAAAATTATAATGTAGCATTTGCCAATGCTGCAATATGTACTAAGTACCAATTTGAACATGTACCTAGTGCTTGATATTATCGTGTTTACTGACCTACGTTAGTTAGACAGCTGAAATTATGGAGTTTCGTAAATAGATAGCACGGGCCATGCGATGAATGTTCATTGAAGACAAAATATTGGCCGTAGTTCGTAACATATCGACAAAGCGACGCCAATAAAAACGAATAATTAAAATGGTGTGCGTGACAGGACGGTGAATTATTAACGTACGAAATGTAACATATTTTTTTCTATTTCTGTGAAATTGCTTCTGTTTCATCACGTAAATTGAATTTGTGACGGCTTGAAACATGTTTTATAAGGTGAAATATTATACACTTATCTCCTGAAGCCGATGACAAAAGCAGGTTTAGCGTGTGACGTTGTTACAAGCCCGGGAGTGAACGATAAAGCAATTGTAAAACCGTCGGACCGACGCGTAATCGGCACGTGTCGCAACGATGTGTAGGCCCCATTATGTAGATTTGAGAAAGATTATTCATATTTCTTATGAGATTCGATTTATTATAAGCTGCTGATGCTATGGCACCTACATGAACTCGAGCTACTACTTATTTGTTTAAATGTGCCGAAATGGTTTATAACCAACTGGTTTTAAAAGGGGCGAGGGTAAATTCACTCACATTCTTTTACTCATTTCTATTTTCGTTAGGTAGATCTTTTCGTCCATTTTCAAAGAAGAATGATCCTTAATAATAATTCGTCTGTTTCACTGCTAAAAGTCCTGGTCATATAAAAACCTCAAAAAAGCTCTTAGTGTAAAACATAATCACGGTCTACATAGCAGATTTTATCTCAAGAATAGGTACGCTAATTTCGACGACGCTCCAAGTAATAACGGACAAAATGGTAAAACAAATCTAAAGTAAATATCTTTCTTCCTACAAATTACACAGACAACTTTAAAATGGATGCTATTACAGCTAAAGTATAGAGCAAGTTCGTGTTTGAAGGTGAGAAGGTGATTCAGTAACAATGGGAGCTCATAAAGTTTTTATAGATTTTCATTGTTTACGGCGCGCCGTTCCGCTGGCTCGACCTTATTACTATGTTACGAGTAGTTGCAGAGTTACAGGTGCACAAACTACCTTAACAATGAAGATTATGAAACTGAGGGGCAATTCTCGTAATTTCAAGAACGTTCACAGTCTGAAGGCCAATTCTCGTAATTTAAAACGTTCAAAATCTAGTCGCAGTCTCATCCCGGCGACAAACAAATGTCAAAAACTTGTCAAAATGTAGGGAAATTAGAAGTATTTTTTGACAGATTGAGACTGAGATCAGACTGTGAACGTTCTTAAAATTAGGAGAAATGCCCTCTGATCTCAGTCTCAATCTGTCAAAAATACCTCTAATTTCCCTACTTTTTTAACAAGTTTTTGACATTTACTTGTCGCCGAGATGAGACTGTAACTAGATTTTGAACGTTTTAAATTACGAGAATTAGCCTACTGGCTTGTGCCATATTAAATCAAAATCAAAAGTCATTTATTCAAATTGGGCTGAGAATCAGCACTTGTCGAACGTTAAAATTACAAAAGACAGCCCCCCAAAAACGCCCGCCCTTCACCACTTCCTAGTGCTATCGCTGGGAAGAAGGAGTGGCTCAACAAACTCCCCAGCAGCACAGCTGTCTGTTCAGTTAGAAAATACTTGATACTTGATTGTATACAATACTAGGTGTTAAGTAAGTAACATTACAAGACACAGAACACAAAATTAAATTATTTGCCATATGTCAGCTAGCCACGCCAATATACGAACAAATATAATAAAAACTGAACGTACTCAGGCTAAAAAATAATTAATAAAAATTAAAATCTAAATAAAAACTTACTACCTAAATAAAAGCCGTCAGGCATAAAGGGCGTGACAGCTTACATATTTATGCATTGCTGGATTCTGTTCACATACTCGTAGCTGTCACTTGAAGTCACAAATGATAAACTAGGACCATCGAAGTAAAATAAATAAATAAGTTAATACTAATAACAATAACCTGTCAGTGAGCTAATTCTGGAGAAAGAACATGAACAATGTCTTGAGTTAATTAGGGCGACCAACTATTCTTATCGTGTAAGTAGTCGTTGATGAAATAGTATGCCTTTGAACAAAGGTTGGATTTTACTTGAGCTCGAAGGTTGGATTTTACTTGAGCTATTAAAAGTTGTAACCCAAGCTTAGGTCGGGAAGGGGTAGATTTTTCTGTACATTGGTATTTATTTGGTCTTGTGAACTATATCTGAAAAAATATTCGTTTATTTATTTATTTTATTATATTTATTTATTTTACCCGCGACTTCGTTGGCGTGAAATTGTTCTTTCCACTTTATTTTTGTTTTTGCGCCTACGAGTCCTAGCGTGATGTTGAGTAGCTTAAAGCCTTTCTCAAAAATTGGGCTATCAAATGCAAGTCGAATTTTTTAAATCAAACGGGCAGTTCCAGAGATTAGCGCGTTCAAACAAACAAACTTTTCAGCTTTATTATTACTATATGTATATATGTAGATGTACACACTGTAAAACAAATACAGATACGACATATACAAAAGTATTAAATACAGAGACACTGTTTATTCATCTTGGTTTTACAAAAATAAATCCGCACCTGATAAAGATGAGGCAGTCGGTTGCTCATCTAACGTCTCAACTTCTTAGACTATCTATATTATAAATATATATAAAATTCAAAGTCCTGACTCCGCCGCTGGTCCCAAAGACATGAAATTTAGAGGGTGTATTCTTCGTGAAGAGTAGGTATCCACTAAGAAAGGGTTTTTTCGAAATTCCACCCCTAAGAGGGTGAAATGGGGGGATTTTGTTTGTATGGAAAATCTTATTCCTTAAGTTAATAAACTTGAAACTTGGCACCAATACTAATTCTAAGTAAATTATGAAGTTTGCCATGTTATGTTTTTCTAAACTACCCCCTAAAGAGGGGTTGGGGGGTGTCAAAGTTTGTATGGAAGAATTTTAGCGCGCGGTCCGATTAACTCGAAACTCAGTATTTATACCTAGGATCGAAAGTAAAGAATAATATGTATCAGGGTTTTTCGAAAATTACCCCCGACGGGCTGAAAAGGGGTAGTAAATTTTACAGGGGAGGATTTTATTGCATGGCTTGATTAACTCGGAAATTAGTATAAAAAATCTTTGAGTCAAGTTATGAATACATGCAAAACGATTTTTTTAATTCCACCCCTTGGGGTGGTATATGAAAAATCTTCTTTATTGGGTTAATAAACTTGAAACTTTTCAAGAATACTCGACTAAGTAATAAAGTTTTATCATTATAAGTTTTTCAAAATTACCCCTCAAAGGGGGGTATAGGGCTGTTAAACTTTGTGTGGAAGAATTTGAATGCGCGATCCGATTAACTCGAAAGTCAGTATTAATACTTTTGACAGGAAAGAAACGATGATAAGTTTTTGGGTCTTTCGAAAATCGACCGCTGACGGGGCAAAAAGGGGTAATTAATTTTTTAAGGGGATTATTTCACTACGTTGCTTGATTAACTCAAAAATTGGTATACATCCATCTTTGAGTCAAATTATAGAAACATCCCAATATTTTTTTTTGTTTTCTACGCCGAAGTGAAAATACAGTTAATATGAAAAATATTTTTCCTTTGGTTAATAAACTTGATACTTGGCAATATTTGCCTCATTAATTAATACAGATGGTCACTTTTAGTTTAAAAATAATTCTCACAGAGGCTTCACGGGGTGAAAAAGTTAATAGGTAAGAAAAAATATTAAACCGCTCGGACGGATTAACTCGAAACTCTGTACTAGTACTTAAAACAAAGAGTATGTGTTTTAAGGGATTTTCAAAAATCGTCTCTTACTGGGGTGGAAAAGGGTAATAAAGTTTAAGGGGTAGATTTTACTGCTTGCTTCCATTAACTCGAAAATGGGTATAAATAATCTTTAAGTCATACAATGGGAACGTATCAAAAGCTTTTTTAAAAACAAAGCCGGTCGTGGTAAAAGGGGACGACAAGGTTTATTTCAAAAATCTTATTCATTTGATCTGTAAATTTTAAAATTAACCTGAATTAAATAAATAAATGATAAAGATCGTAAACACACATCTTCGAAATTTTTAGAGTAAAGTACACGCGGACAAAGTCGCGGGTAAAGTGTTATTCTAAATAAAAGTATAAATTCTGTCTGTATTTTATTCTATTTATTATTTTATTTAAATTTATTTTCATTTTTTTTGTTTATTTCTTTATTTTTATTATTTCATTTTCACGCCTAAACCACTGAACGGATTTCGATAAAATTGCATGCCAGCAGATGCCAAAGAGATAGATGGCATCGTGAGGAAGGACTTACTTCTTCCTTTCCGACATCTACGCGGGCGAAGCCGCGGGCAGAAGCTAGTTCATAATAGAATAATAGAATCCAAAAAGATTACGTTACTAAATATAAATGGTAACAAAAGCAATCATTGTTTGTCACGAAATCACAGCTGTTCAACGCAGACGGAATCGATTGTCACGTCTCAATTACAGACGGTATCGCACCAAGTCACGGACTATATCAGGAACAATTCCCATGTGTGTGACGTCACTTACCCTATAAATATCCAGTATTTAGGATAATATGTAATTCCATCCAGTCTATCTGACAAGGGTGGCGACAGAACTGAAATAACCATGTCTAGTAAGTAATACACTGAGTAAATGGTCCAAAGTACGTAAAACATAAGATATTTATTTGAACCTTACTGAGCTTGAAATAAGTAAGGAAAGATGACAGAAATAGTTTGCAAAAGATCCCCATCAGGGGAAAATGTGATTAAAACAAAAAAACATAGTTATCACTTTGTAAAATTTATTTAATTAAGAGCTGATTTCTCAATCGACATAATTTTTATTCGTGGAATAAAATTGACGTCTGACAGTTTTTGTATGGAAGAACTGTCAAAAATTATTCCTTGGATAAAATTATCTGGCGTTGGAAAAATCTGCCCTTAGTGACATGACATGTGGTGGTTAACCAAGTCATAAACAATATAGTTGTTATGAGAATAGAATTTATTCTATTCAATTCTATCGGCTGTAGATTGAAGGATTATATTGAATTGCACCGGATACTAATTGGAAAAACCTTAAGCCTTATTTCTCTGTGTTACAAAATGGCAGAATTATATCACTAGCTCATTCCCAATACTTTACTTGAACCCCATTTCTATACAAATAATTTAGTAAGCTGTTTTGTAAAATAAGTTACGATTCACCAACGTAAACCCTATTATTAGAGAGAGAAAGTAACATATTTATTTACTAAGCTGAACTACTCGTAAGTAAGCAACAAACAGACAAGTTGAATTCATACAAACAAACAAAAGTGTATAAAAAGGCTTCTAAGGTGTTACTGTCACTTAAAGTAAACATATTCTAGGTAAATGGAAGCGCCCACGCTTCTTACCCTTCTCGTGTCCAAATCCTGATTTCCTACAATACCGCTTCTTAACTTAATTGGCCTGGCTTACCTACATAGTCCAGGTAAAGAGAATAAAGATTGCTACGAAAAAAAGTCGGAAGGAAAGTTTAGGACTACGTGCTACGAGGTGCTACGAGGATGCTACGAGCCTACGACTTCCTGTATAGAGATAGGACTTAGCGTTAGTTCATGAATAGGTGAACGCTTGCTTTACACATCAAGACGCTTTAGTGCTTAGGAAAGTATTATATGATCAGCAATATGGTTTCACTAAAGGACGTTGTACGACTGACGCTGGTGTCACCTTATTAAAGCACATATTTATAGCGTGGGAGCAGGCCCAAGATGCATAGGAATATTTTGTGACCTCTCCAAGGCATTTGAGTGCGTCAATCACGAAACCTTACTTTTTAAACTTGACCATTATGGACTAGGTCAACTTGCGCTCAGTTTAGTAAAATCTTATTTAAATGATAGACATCAAAAAGTTCAAATAAATGGTGCCAATTCTCTTGCTTTAAAAGTAAAAATGGGTGTTCTACAAGGATCGATTTTAGGTCCTTTCCTCTTTTTAGTATTTAGTATATAATGATCTACCTCATTTATGAAAGAAACAACCACAAATGGTGTTATTTGCTGACGATACTTCCTTAATTTTTAAGATAAATAGACGTGCATCAAATCTTGACGACGTAAATTGGTTCACTGCTAATAATTTGGTATTAAATAGGAAAAAAACTAAATGCATAAGATTTGCTTTACCAAATGTTAAAAGTAGTGATTTTGACATAGTATTGAACAAAGAGAAACTAGAATTCGCCGATAAAACTGTTTTCCTGGGGATCACGCTCGACGCAAGGCTGCAACGGAGTCCTCATTTAACATCTCTTGCAGGACGGCTAAGTTCAGCAGCTTATGCTGTAAGAAAAATCCGTCAATTTACTAATGTAGATACCGCGAGGCTAGTCTATTTCAGTTACTTTCATAGTATCATGTCTTACGGTATTTTACTATGGGGACGGGCTGCAGATATCGAGTCCATTTTTATTCTGCAGAAAAGAGCCATCAGAGCAATATATGGCCACCGCAGGCGCGATTCTTTAAGGGAACTGTTCAAAGATATTAACATCATTACGGTACCTTGTCAATACATTTATGAAAGCATCATGTACGTATGAAAAAATTTAAATCTTTTCAATAAAAGAGGTGAAAGACACAACTATAGGACTAGAAATAGGGACCAATTAGTTCAAACAAGTTTCAGACTGGCTAAAGTAGACATATCCTTCATGGGGTACTGTTTAAAATAAAACAACAGTTACAATAAAATTCCTCCCCACATACTCCAACTGAATGAAACGAAATTTAAATCTTGTATTAAACGCACACTATGTAGCCAAGCATATTATAAGTTAGGGGATTACATCGCTGACAAAAATGCTTGGCTCAATGCTGGTCCTGCTCCACAGAGACAAACTAATTAGCATTCGGGAACATTGTTGCAGCTGCTGAACATTGGAAAAATACTATCTTTGCATTGTATAAATTCAATTGCTTAGTATTGTATAATTGCATAGCACACGTGTGAGCACTATGTACTTTCTATAAAACTATCATTTACTGGGTACGTCTTTCATTGACTTGAATGTGCCCTGGCGGCTGTATGTCATGCTCACTCTAATGTCTCGCTGGTGGTGGCGTGTGTGTTGGATCATTAAGTTCCCTCCAAAATGGTTGAGCTGAATGGTGCTGATCCATACGTCATGTTCGTGAACGGGCGCCGTCAGTAGGGACTGGTCATCTCTTAGCTGCCACGGCTTATTTAATTTGTAATTTCTGAATTGTTTTTATGTTTTCCATAACGGACGCTTTTAACGTGCACGTCTTTCTACATCGTTCTCACATGGTTAATTTCAACACGAATGATGTAATCAAATATTTTGTAACAGTTTTATGATTTAAAAGAGTGTCCATGGAGTTTCTTGCCCGTTCTTCTCCATAGGTACCTACGCTTTGGAATGTGCAACTAGCTTCATCTTTCGACTGACTGAACCTTTGACAATTCAAAAGTGCCTGTCATTGGTTTAGTTGAATTAAATGGTTTGAGTTGAGTTTGAGTTTTTCATTTTTATTTTATTCATGTAAAACCGGTTACGTATTTTATACACAATACTCGCTGGTACTGACTTCTGGCTGAAAGCCTGACAGCAAAGGATACCCTAGCTAGGATAAATTATCATCACCCAGTGACAAGATAGCTGAGATAGTAACTCAGTACAAAATACTGATGTATTCAACTGCATTTTCATACACCGTTTTATATTATGTTCAGAAAAGGAAACTGCCCCAAACTTCTTTTGAAAAGAAACGTTTTGGCGATATTACCTACACACGCATGTACAACTATTTATATCCAATATCATAAGAAATTGATATTGCCGCCGTGTTCCCAGCAGTACCTTCGCATACAATCTGCTACTGTATTATTACAATATTCCGAATTCTCTCTCTATTTGCTTACTATACATATTCTATGAACAGTGTTTTTTTTAATATTTGTATGTATCAAGTTATTGACGGAGTTAGAAATAACAGCCGCACCGGTCGGTCGATCAGGTTAAGCTACGCTTTCCGCGGTTGGTCCGTGGATGGGTGACCATCTTTACGTACCGAGAAGCCTCCGTGACCCGAAAAGTACGTTAAGCCGTTTTTAATTATTAATAGCCGCAGACGCACTGCGAGATACCACCCCTATCTTTTCAGGGCGAGAGTGAATAGGCTTCTTTTGGGTAAGCTCGTTCCATCGTAGATCTCATTCCTACCTCTGGGCTGGATTGAGGTCAAGAGTGAGCCCATTGTCAATAAAAAAAAAATAAAAAAAAAAAACAATTTGTTTAGATGTTTGGTGTTTGTTCAGCAGCACATAATAGATGATCTACTCGTACTAACTCCCAAACTAAGTCAAGCTTGTATTTTGCGAGTTAGCGGTTCTTAAGATGCAGGACTATTACATCAAATACTTACATAAATAAACTACAGAACGGCACCTGCTACGACCCGTACATGCTCCTTTTGGTTGAGTACATCATATCACTTTATTATTGGATAAATTCTTATCAATTGAGAAAAATATTTACCACCGCGTAGTACATGCAAAACAATATTTGAACCATGTTTCTCTTGGATTTCATAACGTTTCCGACTACTAAAAATATACCAATATAGGTTAGAGTTTTTATAACATTAAGTAAGCTTCTAAGAAGTGTTTTATTGGTAATTAAAACCTTGTCTTAACTTTCTTAATCAAGCGCTTTATATCAACTCATAAACACTGAACAGTGAACACCCGTGGTGTATAAACATAAACCTTCTAGCCGCTCTAAATCAACTACAATGAAGTTTTAAGAGAATAATCCATTAAATGAAACTGTGTATTTATACTAAATGCTGCTTTTTAATTCCTGTAGGTAGCTAAGAAGTAATAATAATAATAATCAGCCTGTATTGTCCCACAGCAGGGCAAAGGCCTCCCTTTCCTTTTTCTTACACACAACTCGATCCTAAGCCAATATGGCCCAACCTCTCTTAAAGGCGTCAAGTTCATCCCGCCATCTACGCCTGGGTCATCTGCGATGCCGAACGTTTTCAGGAACCCATGCTCAGGTGGTCTTAGCCCACAATGCATCCGACATGCGGCAAACGTGTCCAGCCAAGACCCATTTGAGCTTGGCTGCTTTTGGGGTGACGTTTGCGATAATTTGATAATAATTTTTGGGCCTGTAATACCTCAAATTGCGAAAATTGTCTTAGCATGAATGGCTCTAGTTTCAACAATACTGCAGTATTCACTTTGTAATTAATATACAATAAAGACGAGGACTACTGCAATGTGTCGTTTGTTTCAAAAACACGATTGCATACAATTTTCTCGATACAAAGAAATCTCAAAGTTACCTCTAAACCGTACAAAAAAAGAAGAATAATTAATGACAATTTTCAAATTAGGTCATGAAACTTTGCAGGCTATAATCGATCTATGCATAAAGCAGGTGTCATCTGTTCGTTTTTATTTTTTAAACGTTACATTTAACGTAAAAAGATGAGATTATATAATGGTATTAATATTATCGTATGACAAAAGTAATAAAAGGCAGGACGTACTGATTGAAGATCTTAGTCTTATTTTTTATTTTATTTTTCAAAAACGTTGTCCCACACTAAGAATTACTCCTGTATCGTGGGTGCGTTTAAAAACATTTAAACTCACATACACAAACAGCCAGACCCGGAACAACTACTTGTAGGCCATACAAATATTAGTACCGCGCGGGAATCAAACCCGCGACACGCAGCGCAGCAGTCAATCGCTTAACCACTGCGCCAACCGTGCCGTCATAATCGTCATTTGTGCTAGCGCATTCTCGCTTGTGAAAATGAAATACTCAACGAGAAGACTCGATGAAGCTTCCTAAACGCTGCCCAGTCCACCTAAATTCTTTTGTTAACCTCTCAAAGTTGTTCTTACCAAACTGCAGAATTTTCCGTAGGTAAAAGTATTCTCGGACAACCTTGAAAGCATTAACATTGACAGCAATCGTTGAACATAACCTGGGTTTCGTCCAAGTTCATCCGGAGACCTATGCGTATGAATCAACTAGGCTGTCTAGCATCTGCTGCAAGTCATGCAGCGCTTCAGCGGCTATGATAATGTCATTTGCAAATATTAATAAGTGTGAGATGTACTCGCCGTTGATGTTAATGCCGCGTCCTTTCCAGTTCAGCGTCTTAAATACATCCTCCAATAATATTAGAGAACAATTTCGTCCCCTTTTCTCACCCTTTTACATGGATATGTTTACATAGTTCAATGCAGCGACTCAAAAACAGACCAGATCTCGATAGAGTCAAAAGTACTTGTAAAAGTACATGTCTATTTGACAACCAATTTGAGAGTTGTCAACTGATCGATCAATTTGAGAGTTGTTACAACTCTATATTAGATCTCTTCATCGCGTGTTCGTATTTTACAAGATAGACGATGATTTCACCTATTTTCTGTTGGACGTAGGTAACCTTGGTAAATTAGCTAAATTATTCATTAGTACATTATAAATTAACTATTTGCTAGTTCATTTATAATGTACTAATGAATAATATTTTATTTATTATATATTTGTTCTATACAGAAGACGTCGATTTCGTATAATAATATAATCATTTATTATCAAGCCTACGTCCATCAACAGTCTAGTTCACCCTAACTGAATCAGTTTGACAGTGCGAGTGGGATAAAGTGATACATGGCGCGGGGAAGTGGAGACAAAATATGAATTTCAGCTGAAGTATTACAAGCCCTTATCGTGTTCCGTATTCGGTCGGTAAGTCGAACTCCAAGGATACTACGCTCCATCGGTCGCTGGCAAACCTCGAGGCTGGTCCTCTGCTGAACTGTCAAATACCAGGTTTGAGCATCGTATGTAAGGATTGGGAGAATTCATATGTCCATTAATTTGTGTTTATGGTAAACTGAAAGATCTCCTAAGGGCTTTCATCGACCAATAGTTTTCCAGGCGTTTTCGGCGCGGCGAGCAACATCTTTTAAAGAAGTAGCAATTTTTAAAAGATGTGCCATGGTGATTTCATCCATTTAATTTCTAGAAACGAATAAAACTTAATCAAGTTGTAAACCATCATCTTGGTATATCTCCAATAGTTTACTAAACCTAAAATAAACTTTAAAGTTTTCTCAGAAGAAATTCTTTTAAGATTTGGCATAGTTGGAATATATTCAATTTCACAAAAGCTGTGGCAATTTCTTGGTAACGTTGCGTGTAAATCTTCGCGTTCATAATACATTCGAGGCATGTGTGCATACATGTGTGGAACAGCGATAGATGACGTCATCGTGACGTAGAACGTGCATTACAGCGCAGCATCAATATGGGTCAAACTGGCGAATTTTAACTTAGGATTTGAAATAAATTCCTGCATGCTATAAAGTTTTTAGCCCTTCTTTAGAGCTGACCCAGTTCTGATTTTTAATATTTCGTTAAACGGAGCCTTTGATTTTAGCCTAAATTCGCCCGTCTGAACGAACAATTAATAACCTAACCGGGTTTTAACCCCGTTAGGTTATTTTTATGGTTCACATATCGTTCTCGTCGACGTACTTAAGTGGAACTCCTAGAGAAAATTGGCTCCCTCCCTAATTGGCTTGTTGTAAACCCCATTGACAGACAACAAAGTGGCTCCATGCTCCATGCTTCACGTGCTCGATCTTGGGCATGCACTCTACTGCATATCAACTACTACTGTGTGTGTTGTCATAACATTTAGGGATGAGTTGATCAAAAAAAATGTGGTGAATAAACTGAATCAGTCGTAACATTTTTGTTTTCAAATTGAGAGATGTCGTGGGATTCCGGTTGGGACGTTCCTTTCGCTGTATACCTAACAGAATTAAACAGCTGTCGCGCTTCCTCCACGTCTATACCTACAAAAATATACCTACCTAAACATAGACATATCGCTAAAGTGTCGTGAAGGTCAAAATGTGACACTTTTTTGGTCTAGCACTCATTTTTCAAGTGTGCGATAAGGAACTTCGTTCCAAAAATACCGATATTTTAACTTCTACGATATTTTTATATTTTATGTTCAATTCGAATTTAATTCTTATCTCTAAGCATTCAAGTTCAAAGCGCCTCCTAATCACGACTTCATAAAAAATATCTCACCAGAATATAGCTGACATTACAAAAGAAAATAAGGTTTAAATGTAGACCTAAGTCAAAGGCACAGAGGCAAAGGCGATATTAAAGCCACTAATAAAATGAGATCAGTGTTCCTTCGCTCTAACAAAACTCTCTTTTTAACAAAAAAAAAACCTCCTTATAAAAAATCTCCGAATAAATTAATTTTTAATAAGTACGTAGTGTTTCTAGCGGAAACTTCTCTGTTTTTTCGCTTTTTCTCATTTTTTTTTTTGTTTTAAAAAGTTGCCCTACTTTTGAATTACTCCTGTATCGTAGGTGAATTAAACTCACATACACAAACAGCCAGACCCGGATCAACTACCTGTAGGCAATACAAATATTTGTTCCGTGCGGGAATAGAAACCGCGACACGCAGCGCAGCAGTGGATCGCTCAGCCACTGCGCCAACCGTGTCGTCATCTTTTAGGCGGACATTTAAAACGCGCTTATGTACTTGTTACGAAACAATACAAAGGCGGAATAGCCTCCTAATTCCTCTTGTCCCACTTCCGTTCCCAGATATATAATTTACTGAAGTCCCTTTATTTTCGTCTTTTAATTGAAATTCGTGATTCAAATTCACAGCGTTAAAATTTTTGTGTTAATTTATCGTGGTCGGGCTTGAAGTTTTAGGTAGAGATAGAATATTTCGTAGATAAATGATGTCATTTATGTCTTTCTACTTAGCTAACTAGCCTAGCAAGTATGTGCCTATTATCAACTAACAGCGGGCAGTTAACCATAATTTTGTGTTTAATTATTGTGAATATCATCACCTCTGTACCTATTTTTTCTGTTCTGGTTTTTCTTGTCTATTTATATACGTGTGAACATAAATGGTAAAATAAATAAATATTTAGACAAAAGAATAATTGTAGCCTTGGCTGCAATTAATTAAGTAGGTACCTAATTAAACTATTTTATGTTATCAACTACTCTTGTGATTATAAAACGCAACCAAGCAACATTCAAAATTAGAATACTGTGTAATACTATAGAATCTGTGTGTGAATAAAATTAGTATAATGAGTAATAATGAGTAATATTAGAATACTGTGTGTGAATAAAATTAGAATAATGAGTAAATAATTTTTTTAAAGATAATTCAAGATCTTTAAAGATCTTATTCAAGATTTTTCTTTTGATCTTTTTTCGAAGGCACCAACGTGCTAAAAAGAAACCTAAAAAAAATTTACAGTATAATGACCAACGTGTGATGTCCGTCTCAAGATTGCGCCAAATGGATGTCCAACTCAACATGATATCTTTTCTGTAGGTTTCCTGTAGTGAGTTCCCGAGTTTCGAGCAGACCGGATACACGAGAAATTGAACGTTAACATTTTTGTGTTCATTAATCGTGATCGCACTCAAAGTTGGAGGTAAGCGGTTAGAGATAGAATCTTTTGTAGATAAATGATATCAAATACTTATACAACATGTAACGTAATTAACGCACACCCTAAAACACCCCAATAAGTATATTATGTTATAATCATAATACATACACTGAATTTTTTGTTAAACATGTATAAGTATTGATTATTTATTAAATTAGTTATACTAATTCCGGAAGAATGTTGTGGTCATAGTACAAATCCACGAACGCACACAGTCGCACACGTAGATAAGAGAGTCTTGCTAGCCTAGTAGGTATTCGCTCGCGTTCGAGACGAGTTAACGCCGCTCGACACAACTGTAGGTATTAGTGCTGAAAAAAGCCGACAATACACGATTCTTTACATTTTTTTTTGTGAGCAGGGTCAACAACACACATGGACCGGAGACAGATGTTACGTCTTTTGGATAGGTGTAGTTATACCTACTTTATACAACTTTCACAGTAGACTAACATAGTTTGACCGACCTCAACATACTCGTATAATTAACGATATTTGCCACAAACTTATTGTATAAAATAAGCGAGAAAACATATTTTCTGTCATTTTCTGTCCGTTAGACGTAATTCGCAACATCCCATCGAGTCAACTGATATGACATATGTCAAAATCTAGTTAAGCAGAGTGGTAGTGCTGTGTTGTGATGCAATTTTTTTTTTAATCCTCTATTATTATTTCTCTTTTATTTCCTCCTCTCTATTTATTTATTTTTATCCCGAGATTTATTTCATTCCCGTAGCTGTAGCTAGTATCCTGTAGAATGTGTTCGTCGTGACTAAGGTAAGCTTCATTTTGCACGGTTGGTGGCTAGTTTCTATTTGTCTTTTTTTTTATTCTTAGCCCAGCCGTTCCTGTGATGTCGTGTCAAAATCAAAAGTCATTTGTTCAAATTAGGCTGAGAATCAGCACTTTTCGCACGTCCCCCAAAACGCCTGCCCTTCACCACTTCCTTATGCTGTCGTAGTGTAGTGTTGCTGTACCATTCCTGTATCAGACATATTACTCGTTATCTAACACTTTCCAACTCATGGAATCTGACCCGCATATTTTTTGGTTTTGACCTTGTTGTGTTCTAACATGGGAGATGAAGGCTATCCCTATCGACGTCATCGGTCCATAAATTGCCTATTGCTTATTATGGTTATAGGTATATTTTATTCATTGTAGATATTTATTTTTTTATATGTCTGGCTTATTCCCACTAAAAAGGTTGACACCAGTTCTGTAATTAAAGTTTTAGAGTCTGATATTTTTAAATTTCGGGGTCAAAAATCCTTATGAGAAATCCTTATGGATTCTACCTGTGCAAATAGTCACACTCAAAGCGCCAATTTAGCTGTCGGGCTCAACACGCGTCGAATCTTTCTTCCGTTGCCGAGGTTTATGAAAAAGTCGCTGATAATCTATCTATGGCTTTCCTTCATAATTCTCGAGCATACCATACGAATCGTTCGGCTATCACTTTCAACATGACACTGTATGGAGACGAAACTTTTTCAGATCCACTGGAGCAGATTATTTTTCGGGAAAGCTGCTCCTCGCTTTGTTAAATGTCATGTGACTAGGGTCATCTCTAGTACCACATACGAGTATGTTCTCCAAGACTTTGATTCTGTTCATTCAGGACAATATCAATATTAAAGGATATCCTTAAATAATTATTTCTTTAATACTTTGTCTTGGAGTCGTTATTTTGACAAAAGTTGTTAATTTAACTAAAGTCGTTTCATTGACTGAAGTCGTTTCTTTGTCTGAAGTCGCTTGTTTGTCTGAAGTAGCTTCTTTGTCTGAAAACGTTTCATTGACTGAAGTCGTTTCTTTGTCTGAAGTCGCTTCTTTGTCCGAAGTAACTTCTTTGTCTGAAGTCGTTTCTTTGACTTAAGTGGTTTCTTTGACCTAAGTCGTTTCTGTGACTTAGGTTTTAACCTCTGCGGTTAAAACCTCACCTCTTAGGTTAAAACCTTTTTTCCAAATAATGAATAAGAAATTCCAAATATTTTAAAATGAATTATTTTTAAAATCTGTTCTAACGAGCCTAAAACCCGATTGCAATCAGCGAAAAAATTCATGAAATTCGTTATAAAACTTTTTCTAAAAAATATCCTGAATTTGATATACTCTCCTAATTCCTTGCTTTTTTCCTAATATTTTTAGACCAACAATAATTGTCAAGTAATAAACTTCCGTGTTTCATATTTAGATTTCTTTTATCTTCTTAATATATAATTCTTCTGTACGTGTGTTTGTCACCTAACTCCTCCTAAACGACTAGACCGATTTGTATAAAATTTTGTGTGTATATTTCAATGGGTTCCTGGATGGTTTGAAAACACAATTAGACCCGGTAGGTGGCACTGCTTTTCCGGGCAGGAAGACGTCTGCCGGGTCTGTTAGTACATTATATATTATTT
Organism: Apamea epomidion; assembly: GCA_947507525.1. Lineage (NCBI taxonomy): Eukaryota > Metazoa > Arthropoda > Insecta > Lepidoptera > Noctuidae > Apamea > Apamea epomidion. The sequence goes on from OX382234.1 coordinate 9,147,120, forward strand.
GAAATTTATTTACCAAAAAATTATAGGTTTTATCTTCAATGCAGTGTTTTTTTTTTATTTTCGCTACAAACATCGTAATATTAATGATTAAGTACGGTAGGTATATATTTTGAGGGAATATGCCTCGTTCCCTCGTTTGGATCTTAATGGGTTCTGTGTCAACAATTCTTTTAGTTGTCGTACTAGGTAAACGTGTTGTCCATTCTGTTGACAATGTTTTGCGTTTATAGATAAATATTTTTTAAATTTAAAGTAGCCAAGTGTGTGGAATAACCTCGTATCGGTATCATACGTAATTTCTTCCGCTCTGTATGTAGGGATGGTTGTTGGATAAAGAGTGTTTAATAAATATGTTGACGTAATTATACAAAATCAAATTATAATAGCTAGAAAGTCTGCCGAAAATCTGCAGACTTGATGGGTATGGATATCTTAACACGATAAAATAGGAAAAAAAAAATCATAATCTTATTTTGGGGGCAACGACCGCTGGTAGTGTAGTCAATTGAAGTACCTATGAGTTGAGAAAATCAGTATAATTTTTTGTTTTATCGTGCTTAAATATCAATATCGCTTTGTGAACTTTACACAAAAAAAACTTATTGGTAATCTGATAAGTACCGGGTCGTTGAATCCAAAAAAACATATTTTTTTATCATGTTTAGACATCGACATCCATCACTCCTGCGAAGTTTCGATAACTAATTTAATTTGACCCTGAATGTACAGTTACGAGCAAAAGTAAGTATACACTCGTCTTTATTCAGAAGCGATTTACTCCTTTATTTTTTAATGAAATTTTATGTTGTTACGAACATATCATTTTCGAACCCATGGGTATATGTAATGTATCGTATTTCAACGTTGCAATCGTTATTTCACGAAAAAATGGCAATTGAATGTTACCAAGTGTTGACATATTGGTGCTCGTAACTGTACAGGAATGGATGTAACTATATCTACATTCTTTACACCAAAACTTGTGAATGTAGTCAGAACCGCGTGCTTTCTATATTCAAGTTTTATTTATGTTTCAAATTGGCGTTATTTCTAGTTAAACATATATCTACTTTATTTTAATGGTAATTAAGTTGATTTCAGAGTGACTAGCACTATTGAAAAGGTTATAAAAACATTTGAAGTTGTAGCGTAAACTGAACTTTATTGTATAGGAATTAAAGTTATTTTTCCATAAACTCATATTTGTTTCCATTTTTGGCGTATATGTCGCAATTTTATTTTAATTGTTTAATTTTTGAAGGATATCATGAAATGTATCAATCGAAACATGTTCGAACTTCATTTTTTTATGTGGCAGTCTTTTTTGTAATGTGCGTCTTGTTCGTGCAGAATAAACAATTATTCTTTTTTTATTCATTTTAATCTGACTTCTGTATTATTAAAATTGTTGAAGTCGTTATTACTGAGTGCAGTTTGGTTTGTGGCTGAATTTTTTAATGTTCGATAAAACTGGTTTACGTTGTTCCAAAATTTAATATTAATTTTATTGTGAAGTGTGCAATTGTTGTAGGTATCTGTGTATTAACAAGAGGGAGTTTCTGTTTGAGTTTATCGTAAGTAAGAATTGTAAGTTGTGCGTTCGGCACCCTAATAGCCTATGTTCCTTAAAAAATCTAATTAGTCCGTCAGTTAGATTATCAAAAAATATTGAACCCGTATTTTTTCTTTTGTCAATTATATAAAAAATGATGAAGAATCTCTATCTGAATTATTTTGAAGGATATTGCTAATCTATTGCTTCATATGTTCGAAAAATTTGTTTGCTCAACAGTGTAAATAACGCAATGAATGTTGTAGAAATGTCAAAATGAAAGCCATTGCACTGACAGTGTGTTACGCAATTACTCCGTTGCTTTTCGTGAGTTGAATATATTTTATAGTTTTCTAGTATGTGTACCTACCTCTAGCAAACCTTCCTATCCTTGCATGCCCGCTGTCAGTCTTCTTATTTTTGTTCTGAAATATTCTAATTCTAATCTTTTTTTGCCATTTAGGTTTCTGATTTTTCTGATTGATTTTAACCGTATTGCCAGCTATCGTACAAATTACAGGGAAAACATCTCCATTTAATCAGCTATTATTTTTTTTTTCTTTTTGTTTGATCTTGTTATCATAACAAAGTCGACGGTAGCAGAGCCCTGCGTTCACTGTGGCAAGGATGAATATAACTGAAAGTCCCACTAACGACTAGTGCATTCAGCCCACTTCCCCCCTGGCCATACAGCCCACGGCATGTGCGACCTTGAATGGGATTGTATCTCTCTTAGTCAGGCTCCTCACCTTAGACCTAAAAAGGCAAAGTAAACTCTACCGGCACAGATCTAAGATTCAATGGAGCACGTAAGTACCATCACGTCGTCAACGTAGAGGTATTGCGGTAGGGTTATTAATATTTCCTTTATTTCATTAATATAGGTAGGTACGTCATAAGTATAAATTACATTCTTAAATATAAGAATTTAAAACTCGAGAGAGAGGAACCTCCTCTTTATGTTTTGTCACGGACAGGTATTATTGAGATAAGTATTACACCTAACAATCATTAAGAAAGAGATACAAAGTAGGTACTTAGTTATATCTCAACTTTGCATATCTTAAGTTCTCAAAGCATATGTAGGGATACAATATCTGTAACATGGGAAGCATAATCAGCCTTATGTTCCCGCTACTGGGACACAGGCCTCCTCACTGTGAGAGGGAGTGGGCCGTAATCCACCACGCGGGCCAAGTGCGGGTTGGTAAAGTCACATGTCTTCCAATTTTTGGTTCTAGGCCATGACAGTTTCCTCACGATGTTTTCCTTCACCGTTGAGAGCAGTGGTGACAAAATAATTTACACAACGTAAAGCGCATGTCTGGGTTCGAGAGTGAATGGGAGGCCGTCACCTCCTTCTGCGAAGCAGTAATGCTCGCGAAGGAGGAGGCGGAGCGTGCGAGGGAGAGGCAATCGCTGCACCCTCGCGCGCCTAGCCGCCGCAGGAGACGCCCTGGACGGGAGTCTACAGCCGACTCCCGGCCACCGTAGGCGCGGGCCTGCGGGCGGCGAGCTATGGGCAGCTCGCCGCCCGGTAAGGACCAGGCCCGGGTCGACGGCGCGTTGTGTTCCACGCGCGCCTCAAAGAGCTGTCAGCACGAACTGACGGGGTCCGCCAGGACCGATGCCGCCGGGGCTGCGGGTTGTTCGAAAGAGATACCGTGGCCCCTGGCACAGGCAACTGAAGGAACACGGGTGGGTTTTAGTCAGTAAAAGTCTGACACTCCTTTCTGCTCCGCCCAGAGCGGGAGGAGTCATTTGATGATTTCCCACCCAGAAAAAAAAAAAAAAAAAAGCGCATGTCTGGGTTCGAACCTAGGACCTTCAATCCGTAAGACCATTGCTCCAACATCGATAAATTACTTGCAACAGAGAAATTGCTATCATTTTGGGTTAAAATAACAGAGAAGAGTTCTCGATGGGTTGTTTACCTATCCCTAAACATTAGACCGTGCGATACCACGCACGTCACGAAAATATTATGATAAGTTATAATAATGTTATAATATGTTTAGTTATAATATGACAAGACATAGCGCACTTATATTTCACAAATAAACTGATTGATTGATTGCCGGAAAAAAAAATATCTGTAAAATGTGTATGTTTAAATGATTTTGAATTAATAATATTAAGTTGCTTGTAGTCTGGATTAATGCCCAGCTCGCGCTTTATATTGCTACCCCTTTTTTTTCGCGGTGGAAATCCTCATGGACTTCCTCCATCGTGGGGGTGATCGAGGGGTATGCTGGACTCTTACTGGCTAAAACCACCGCGCTGTTCCACCTCTGCCTATGGCCGGGGGTGCGAGATTTGCATAAGCATTCACCGCTCCATATTGCTACCCCTTCAGAGAAATTAGTCGTCGTGTTAAACTTACTAAAAAATTTAAAGAACATTATAATAATAACAAGGCTATAAACATACCTCATAGTATGAAGGTATTTAAAAAAAATATGGTCGTGGAAAATTCGGATGAAGTTTTCTTCAATTAACTTTTTTTCGTTCCTCGCTTTCGGCCCAGAATTTATGCGAATTTAAAGTTTTCGGGAGTTTTTTCACTTTGGTTTGAGCGTAAAAAAAGTTTATAATTGATATATTATAGTTATTAAAATGAATCTTTTACTCATTTCGCGGTATACTTTGGCTACATATACCTAAAGATTTAAAAATAAATATGGATCTTGAGTATGTTTTATTTTGTTTATCTAATTTATTTTCCATTTTACTGATTTACTGCCATTAAACTAAATGAAATCAAACACAGCGCATGCAAAATTCGCTGTGATAAGTAGGCATAAGACAAATTCCGAACTTGTCTGGTGATTGTTATCATACCTATCTACTTACGTTGTTTTTTTATCAGCGATTATTGTAGAGTTCACCTAAATATTGTAAACTGTACCTACAATAAATAATCCCTGATAACAACATTGTTTTTCACATAATTTACTTTTAATTCCGTCTGATTGAAGCTACAAAATAATTTCTTTTATCTTGACTCAACTTTCTTGATACTTCTAATTCGTTGTCCAACGATGTTTGATAAAATATAAATAATTGACACATGCCCAGTAGCAAGCTGGCTAATGAGATCGATAGGCGTGCGCGAATAATAAGAAACACTATAGTAAATAATTAATGTTTTCTATTCTCCTTTACTCAATTTCTTATATAATTTGTGACAGTGATCATCGGGATAAAGAACATACATTTAAATAGTTCCAAGTGCTTGAAATCTAATCAATTCCTAATTCTAATTGATCGATTCTGCGGTGATATTCAAATTTGATATTATTGATTCAGCTGATGCAAAAGGTGTCACTAGTGTGTTTTCAGTAATAAAATTGTAATTATTGATGTGGATCATTATCAAGTGTGAAAGGTTAGTTCGATAGGCAACATTGTAACAATGCTTATGCAGAATATAGGCTCGTCCAGAGCTCTGGTGATTATTAGTGTAAAAATTGAGATGTTTTAATGTGTTGTGTATGAAGAATGTTGTGTATTTGAGAGTGAGTTTTATAATACTTAAATAAAAAGTTTTATAATAAATCGCTTTCCAAGAGCGAGATCGAGGTCAAGAGGTGGCCTATTTTGCAATAATAAAAATAATGGGCCCTACATGACTTAGTTCGGAGGATATACCTAACCCAGAACTAATCATCTTTCCCGTGTCTGCTAATCGGTAGACAATGTTCGTGCGTGTGTAGGTTTAGATAAAGATTATCTTTCGTGGTCTTTGCGGATGTGATTAGGTGCACATGTGGCGACGCCGATAATAGAGGCTAATTGAAAATAAACGCCTGCGGTGTTTGACACCTGCGCAGTGTACCGTGTGGTTTGTATCACTGTCGGACGCATGTGCAAAGTGCCTTTGATCTAAACCTCCGTTTGTTGTTCCAATTACATTAGCTGACATGTGCAATTGTAATATCCGTCAACAATATATTAATATTGTACCATGTTAATATTTGGTTTACGTCGAATTACGACGTGGAAGAAAAGCAGTTACAACAGCTGCTTATGATTTCTTGCTAAAATCTATATACAAATAAATAAAATTGAAGTGCCTGTTTGTAATGTCAAAATAACAGCGTTTTTTACTAAATGCATATCAAAATAAATACGGTACTTATAACATATTTGTCTGTGTGTTTGTTTGTTCCGGCTAATCTCCGAAACGGCTAGACCGATTTTCACAGAACTTTCACTGACAGATAGCTAATGTTGTAAGGAGTAACATTTATGTTATAGTTTAACTTTTTGGACGTTATTTAAGAAAAGTAATTAGGGCACCATGCAAAAAAAAAAACAACAAAAAACACAGATTTGATTTCGATAAAATTTGTCAACGAGATATATTATGGCATCCTGGGGAATAGGCTACTCTTTGTCCCGATAGAACGCTCCCGTGGGATAATTTCCGGCATCTAAGCGGGTGAAGGTGGAAAATAGATGTACGAGTACCTAACTGGCAGTCGAAACAACAACAAGTCCCAGTAGTAGAAACATATTTTTATTTTGTATTTACAAATATATGTATATTCTGCTTACTTATGTAACTTTACTGCTGTAGGTATTGAGCACTTTTAATCAACTTTTATGTACCTACTTATAAGGTTCACGACAATATCTTATAGCTCGCTGACAACAATATTTGTTTTAATAAAAACGTGAAACCCTATAAAAAGAAAAAAATAACCTTGAAATTATGACCCTACGTAAGTACTTATGAAATTTTTTGATTAAATGTTGTCCCGTCGGGGGACCGCTCTAATTATTAGCCTAACGTTCTGTTAAAGTTTAAAATAGTAGCGGTCCCCCGACGCGACAACATTTAATAAAAAAATTACATACGTACTTACGTAGGGTCATAATTTCAAGGTTATTTTTTTCTTTTTATAGGGTTTCACGTTTATACCTTTTTGTTCTATGAGTATAATTGTAGCTTTGTTTTGTGTCGGGGGTTTTTTCAATTTTTTATTTAATTTTTAATGTCGTGCTTTTTTTAGGGACTCCTTAATTTGTTTATTTCATTTCTTTTATTTTCTTGCGTTTTAATATTCAGGTAATTTGGTGTTTAATCAGGTTTTTTGTAATTCGCCATTTTGTGGTGGCGGCCATCTTGGATTTGAAATTTATCATAGTGTATAGTATTCTACTAGTCAAGCCCTTTCATTTGATACCCATATTGTTGTTAGTTGTGAAAAAATATGTAATCCTCCATTTTGTGGCGGCGGCCATCTTGACCGATTTTCATCAAACATAGATATATGAACACTCCCGACTAATTCACCTTTCAAACAAAAAAACACAAAATCAAAATCGGGTCATCCGTTCGGGAACTACGATGTCACAGACAGACACACACACACAGACTCATCAAACTTATAATACCCCGTCGTTTTTGCGTCGGGGGTTAAAAAAACTTATTAGGTTATAAAAAATAAACAAGGAGAGAGAATAAACATTTGTTTTTATTACGAATGTCGATATTAGAACAATATTACACTCGTAACAATAATATAGAGGGCGTAGTGTCAACAGCGAACAAGCATTGCGTGTGCTCTGTTTGCCATAGGGCAACACAAGCGGAATGTCTACGAGAGATTCTTAACGTAATACGAGAAAAATGCGCGGTATTATTGGCCTAATAGGTTTTGTAATAGGCAGCATGTATCAGAAAGAAGTGGTCATATTGAAGGGTGTGGTTCAGACCATCAAACTGAACATCTTTCTCCGTGGTGACAACATCGTAGTGGTGAAAGAATAATCAGCCGTCCCATACATTTGGGTCAAGTAGGTATTAAAGTTTTATTTATTTATTTAACCACTAGCTTTTACCTGCAGCTTCGCTGGCGTTAATTTAGGATTTGGCAATCAATTCGGGTTGTACTCTGCCTGTAATATAATTCAATCATAATTCGAAAGACACGTGCCGCAATCAATTATCATAATAACGTTATTGTTGTTTTCCTCGGAAACAGACATTTGTTTTCGGGATGATCGGTACCATGTCCGTTTCTGTACACCTGACAACATATATGTAAAATTTCAGAATGATCGATTCAGTGGTTTAGGCATGAAAAGGTAACAAACAAACAAACTAACTTACTTTCGCATTTATAATATTAGTTCGGATTTATGTACAAACATAAACAGACAAGTAGAAAGGAACAGCAAAATACGAACAGAGATGACGCTTATTTCTAAATAAATCTCTTCCAGCATACCTAAGATAGGAGAGTAGACAAAAAGAGATGTAGATAACATGTGTACGAGTAGAAGGAAAATCAAAATACATAAAATCAAAAACATACAATATGAGAATACACACATGAGATAGTTGACATTTTTTTCACGATTACGGTGGTTCTATAGAGCAAGTTGTTCAGTTTGATGGTCTGTATCGCACAATTCAACCTGACCACTCCTTTCTGATACATGCTGTATATAAAAGAGTAAGCTCATTGGACCTGCAGAGTTCTTCTATTCTGTAAAGTTTGTTCCTCACTAAAGTGACCGCAAGCTACTTAAAATCGGATTCACTTGTTTTTAAAAAAACATTGCGCATTGGACATCTCAACACTCTTCGAATTTCGAAAATTCTACAGTACAGGCTAAAAAGTCTGGCCACATGGGATCGGTAACCATACGTATACTTAAACCACGATGGTAACCAATCGCAAGCTTTACGTTCCGTAGTTACCCTACAACCCAGACAAAACAAGGCTCGGTGCGTGTGTACCGAGTTTGTACTGACTGTTATCTTATCAGTACCGGCCGTTAACGTCTATTGATGAACATTGAACATAGAGTTTGTATTAGACGGCTTAATGAGCTGTCGCATGTCGTGAGAAACTGTTTTTATCATAATCACCTCGCTTTGCAAACGGATTATTGACCGCAATATACGTGTATTTCGCCATATTTAAGGGATATATTGGTTGTCCTCCGTTGCCCTTGCATTGTCTCTTGTCTACTGACCTTTTAAAGAACAGGCGACGTTAGTTATGGGTAGCCTGCTCCATGCAAACCAGTAAGGAAGTGGCTACTAAAACGCCCCCGCCACTTCAGTATTCCAAAAGAAAATTAAATTAACCCCAATTGTATATTTCGTTTCAGAGTCAAACACAAAAATGACAGAAAACGGTGTTCGTAACCGGCACAAGAGTGGTAAGCAGAATGGAGAAGCGCAACAACAAGAGGCGAAGAAGGATGTTGAGTTCGACATCAGAGAGTCCCCACTGACGAGGCTAATAGACTCGTCTCTTCACATAAGGGCTATCTACCACATATTCGTCGTCATTCTCCTAGTGCTGATCTGTGATACCGTCATTTATGACCTCGTCGACAGTGGAAAGCAAGTAAACATTATAAATACTTTAACTTTATACTTGAATCATTCATTTTGTTAGAATTCTGATAGATTTTGAAAAGTTTTCTTTCCAAAATTACATAAGTACTATTCATAAAATAGTACTTATCATTTTGGTACACCTAACCCCTCGTCTTTTATGCAAGCTTATTAAGTTCGGTAACAATAGAAATTCTAATTGTGTCTAACTAGTGACAGTTGAGCTTATATTGGAACAGAACACATTAATATTACTAAAGTTCTACAAAAACGCCCGTTTACGATACGGAAGTTATTTAACATCATAACAAGTCACATTATGGAAAAAGGAACTAAAAACTTTTTTATATTTTCCACTCACATACTTTTAGTTTAATATATTAGCTCCCGTAAAACATTCTTAGTTATGTTTCCGAAAGTTGTATCTATCACATAGTTCATATGTCATGGTTTCATTAATCCATTTTAATTCTTTTACCTATTGTGGTATGATAATTTTATTTTAGGTGCATCGTCTTCACATATAATTATATGATTAATATGTATGCAAAATATTGGAAAACATTTTAAAACAGTAACGGTGGAGATTCCTGCCCATTCTTCTCCATACGAAAACTACCTTTTGAAAGGGGCGACTAGAATCAATTTTATTTTAATGTAATTTTTGACGTTCAAAAGTGCCTTTTATGTGCCTATTTGAAATAAATGATTTGACTTTGACTTTGTAAAAACACTTTTTATTGCTGTGGATGTGTTGTCACGCGATTTAGAGACACTCCCTATAATTAACTCCCCGTTAATGTTCCTCGTTTAAATTCCAGATGCTAGATCTACAGGGTTTTATCTCCCAGCTTGGCAGAGACTAAATACTGCAATTTTCACTCGCGTTGTTTTAATTATGCAAAATATTTTGTGCTACGAAAAAATGTTGAACAGGCAGCGTAGCACTTTTTGTTACGTCGACACCAAATTACGTCATTTTTTACTGCGTCAACATGCAAAAGTTTCGTTTGTACTTCATAATAATGTAAACTTGGGTATATTTTGATGGATCCGGCTGTTTTTGTGTAATATTCTTGTTAAAAATTCACTTACTTAATTCGTTATTTTTACAGGATAAATGTAGGGCTGTCAGTAGTTGCAGCGGGATTTGGCGACATTAGACGTGGACTGAATTTATGGCTGTATGACTTTTGCGTTGCAATGTCATTTTATCCCTTGCTTATGGTATATTCATGGATGGGAGCGATGTCGAGAAAATATCCAGGTACTTAAACGTTCATTTTCTCACTTCTAAGATCATTTGGTAATCAATATGTCGGAGAAGGTATATCTGTGTCTCGTTAGCATCAGGCATATTTTAATTACTGTGGGCGTACTATGGGTAGTGTTGGTTATAGCACAATAGAAAAACGGTTTACAGTTCAAATCACATTATAATTTACGAGCAAGTTAGTCACACTAGCGAATCACACACTCACACAACTCAACGATACGGAACGCAATTGACAGTTTCTATGCAAATGTTGTTCGTACGATGTCCTATGTTTCGATTCTCCCGAGAGCTCTGCTCACACCGCTTTTGTGGCTGTTGCTCTCGTCCCACTACGAACTTAGGCTATACTCTGTCTAGCGCCACCAGATGGCGTTAACGTTCCGAATAGTCAAACGAATGACTCCGACAAATATTTAAACACCATACATTAAAAGTAATCCATTTTTTAGAAAGAAAGACCTACTACTTTCTTCTGTAGTTACTGCAGCTGTTTGTCAGACAAAAAATATAAAATAATTATTATCTAATTTGTTCGATGTAAAACTACAACGGACATGATAATAATAATGGTCAAGTTCAAAGTAGAATTTGTATTTAATTTTTACATTAATGATACACAATCAGTTTCCGTTAAATATCAGCAAACATGACGTGAGTTAATTTTTAAAACTAGAAGGCCGCCATGCGAAAATTATAGTATACATACTAAATCCATTGCGAGATTTTTATTTTTTTTATTCTGCCCTCCAGATAATTCAAAGAAAAACTCTGGTGCTCTTTAAGCACGGAACCCAATTATTTCCCTAACTTTTTGTCGTAATAGTCTCCGCAACCGGATGTCTTTGTACCGACATTAACCGACTTTATGGAGGTAGATGTAGCTATTAAAGTCGTGGGCGGAATAGCAGCAAGTGGCCACTGGGGTCCTCGTGTCGCAAGTGGAGTCTTTTGTTGCAAGCGGCGGTGCCCGGCCGGCCGCGCTCTCACCGCGCCCTCCAATTAGTCACTTGGTTGGCCATAACCGTGCACCCGGAATGGCTAGTTTTTATACTGTTGTGCACTTTTCACACTGTCTTGTTTTCCTTATTTTTGTTTTTTGTTGAATGGCGGAAACGCTTTTTTCTGTAGCACTGTTGAATTTTCATTCAATGCCCATTTCAGAGAAATAAGACTAGGGAAATGCTGTTTATTTGCAACTACTTTGCTTAGGTACTATTGTTTCTTCTATTCTTAGATTAAATTCATTTCCGACGGTTATTCTCAGATTCTTTTGCGCTGCAAAAGCTATTTGTTTATAAGCAAAATAAGTAAAGTTCACTTAACTTGCTTTAAAGCCTTTATACAGAATTCAGTTTAACAAGATTCATTTTTAAATACCGTCAATACAAGTAGACATCAGATGGCCTATTACCAGTATTTCAGTGTCAAATCAGCATTTTATAGGAAAGTTCATCGAAATATTTTATTCAGAATCCAAATAAAAAAATTCAGCATGATTGTACTCATTCAAGGACTGTTATCAAACACCCTCATCTCAATAATAGCAAGCATCTGCGATAAAATCTTCCCAAAGGTCCCGGGAAAGTACCTCAGATACAGATATTAAAAACGGTGAAGACTTTCAATTTCAAAAGCCGTTCTCATTATACTGCATTTAACTATGAACATCTGATTCTGAGTTTATTGGTCACCATTGGATACCAATAAACTGAGAGTCAGATGTTCAGTTTTTTCTAAGAATTAATCTGTTGAGACACGAGGAGTTTGAATCTGAAACTCTCGTCGTATTACGATACTAACCTAGATTTATCATAACATATGTAATTGTTTAGGTGGCAAACAATCCTATTTCGTATTGTAACATTTACAGGTAGAGTTAATTTACCCGAGCCTTAGCTTGCCACCAGCGCTGTGGCTCAACATAAATCGAATCTTTACGTTGCAATTTCTCTAGTGAATACATGGCTTAAATCACTGTACCTTCCAATTTGCCGCATCACAGACTCTTATACACCACCGTATATCTAGCTGCGAGCAACCCTCGTGCAATCACGTAGTATCGAACTACATATTTCCCAATAAGTCCTTGTTATGAATAAACTTAAATGTGTATTAAATAATGGGTGTAGCTAGAAACAAAATAATGCTTCTAAATATTGACTTGAGAAAGTTTAATGATATTTCACAAAGTTTTAATTAGGTACCTTGTCCTTTGTTAGTTTTCGACCGGTGAGAAAACAATTTTAAAATTATTTCTAATTTAAACTTTATATCGGGTTCCATCGGGGTTTAATCACGCGAATTATTTTGACTAGTTGGCAACTGAAATCTTATTTATTTATAACTTTTTGAACTCTTTGGTACATTGATGTTTATGATAGCTTTCAGTTTTATTTCTCGTGCGTGTTTCGGGATTGGGAGCACGTAAGGGTTAATTTCCCTACCTCAACGGGTGAATTACAAGAGAAAATCCGTAATTAATCAGTCAATCCCGCACTTAACATGTAGGGACAATAATACCTTAGGATCACCACAAGGCTATGCCGTATGTAAATAAAAGTATATTTTGCAGTATTACGTCCAACGGTGGTGGTGTTGGGCATAGCTGGAATAGTGGCAGTAGAAGTTGCTGTGGTTGTAGTGCCAGTGTTCGAGCTGGGCAGGAAACATCTGGAGCTAGGTTCCTCTGCCGCAGTCACCTGTGAAATGGTAAGTGTTAAATTATATGAAATTAATATTTTGCTTCACATTAATGATAATAATATGTAGACAGGTATACCTAAGAATGTTAAACTTTCAAAAAAGTTAAATCAATCAAAACTTCAACGTTCGTTATCATTAAGCCTGGATAAAGGCTTTAAAATTATAAAGTCAACTTATTAATCAATTCATACTTGGAGCTTTTAACCAACTACTGCAAAGTTTTAAATTAATGGGTAGCAAACAATATCGTTTGTTAATAAATAATTTTGAGCACAGCTCATTTATTTCTTGTAGTCTATGTAGTATAAGTTATTGATTTTGATTTCTCTCTGCGCCCAATCACAAAATGACAATAACTGCCAAACTACCCTCAATAATGTAGGAAACATTGCTGAGGGTGGTTTTAAACGTCGTAACGTCTAGCCAGAAGGCAGTGATTATATACAAACCAATTAAATCTAAAACTAATTGTAAATCAATAAAAACAATAATCACGAACTCAAATTAAATCACATTAAAACTACTATTTAACACTCTACTTCTTAACTACTTACTATGTAGCACAGTAACCTTAAATTACTTTAAAGTTTACTCTACAAGCTAAAACTAACGACAGTAGACAAATACAAGCACAAGCATATAAAGTATTTACTTGCCAACAGTTTTGACACAGTTTGCTAAATTAGGGCGTTATTCAGTAAACGTTCCATTAACTGTATTTGAAACATAAACATATCAACACAAACACTTCGATAAATGTCGTCATCGTTTGAACTCGGCTATGAATTGACCTCGTGGTAGTCGTCAGAGGCTACGAAAGAATAAACAGGAATACATAAAGGATGAGGAGACCCTTATACTACAATATGATCGCCAATCCTTCTGATAATTGCAATATCCCTAAAGGTTCGTTTGAAGCCATCTTTGAATAGGACCTTTTTCAATGATGGATATTTTTAAAAGGCTTCTAAAGAGTTACGTCTTTAATAACGACGTTGAGAAACGTAGCTGATGTACTTACCGTAATGTCCTATAAATCATTTTTTCTTTGTGTGACAAAAATAAATGCTCTTTTCATTATTATTTTATGAAAAGCCAACGCAAAGGATATTATTGTTTCCTTGCATTATAGGACCAGCAATTATTTTTAAATAAAGAAGCAGATAAATTGGCGCCGATTCTCTTGTTCACAAACTAAACTAATTTAAGTTATGTGCATCTTTTTCTATATATTTCATTAAGAAAAGGATAGAAGATTAATATTAGTTTAGTCCTGTCAAGTTAGTCAGCGCCTGACGTAAATTGACGTACTTTTAGTCGCCATGTTTTTAATCACGTCTAAAATGTCTATTGAGTATCTTAATTTGACAGGACTAAACTAACATCAACAAACAAGAAGAAAGGTACCGAAAAATACGTACAAAGGTGATGCTTATTTCTAGAGAAATCCCTTTCAGCATACTGCGATAGGAGAATAGGTAAAAGAGACATGGATAGACACAGAGTGTAAGAGGAGAATAGAAAACAAAATACATAAAACCAAAAAACTATTCACTTATTTAATTATGATTAAACAGACTGACCAACCCGCAACTGAAGAGGCAATAGGTATAGGTAGATACGTCTGTATCCACCTATATTGCGTCGTCAGATACAAACAAGATAGGGTGTCTGAACTTTGACATGGTATTCAAATTAGAAGGGACATCAATATGGTCACAATAATTAACTGTTGTTTGTGATATCGCAACGGGTGGCAGATCGTTGTGCCACTGATTCATTTACATTACAAAAGGAAACTTCCAGGCGGACGCCAAACAAAGCCAACTCTGTAATACACAAACACCAACTTTCCCCTCTACTACACAATGTATATGTATTATTATATTGTACGTACGTAAGCGTGTCGTAAATCCTTATTGGCGTAATTTGCAACAATAACTCGCTCGCGAACTTTTATTAGTTACGTATGAAGAAGTATAGAGTTTTGTACGTGTTGTAATTGTTTGAACAGGTAGTTTTATGTGAGCAATTTGTGCTATATATGTAACTATAGAACGTCTACGAATAAATGGTTTCCCGAAAAAAAACTATTTTCGGGTTTCCAACTTAAAGATACATAATTATTATTATTTTATTATTCATTAAAGTTTAGTAGGTATCTCATAGCAACACCCCGTCAACCGTTTCGTACCAAAACTTTATCTACAGAGATAACTTAGGATAACTTAGGCCATTATTTTCTGAAAACATCCTACTAATATTATAAATGTGAAAGTTTGTATGGATGGATATGTTTGTTACTCTATCACGCAAAAACTACTGAACGGATTTGGATGAAATTTTGCACAGAGATAGTTTATAACCTGGATTAACACATAGAATATTTGTATCCCGATATTTCCACGGGATCGAAACTTTTGCGGGTGAAACCGCGGGGCGCAGCTAGTAAAATTATATGCCACAAAATAAGTTGTAACATTATAAAGACCGTTGTAAGTTGAGCGGCTACAACAGCGTCGAAAGTGAAACGTAACATAAATCACCTGAATTGGACCCTTGTCAGGCTGCTTGGCCAGCGCCAGTAAATAACAAGATCGCCGCATGCCGCTGACGAGGCATTATGCCCTGCGTAGCCGTACGTAGTCCTACGTCCCCTACGACGCTACGAACCCCTTCGTAGCGCGTAGCCCGTAACCCGTAGCGCCACCCTCCGCCTCACGTTCGCACACCCGACACCATTTTGTTAATTAAAACACAAACATGATTATGAAAGTATCTTAATACAACATTTCTGTAATTATGATTTGTTGGACAAATCTCGTATTTTTGTGGGTGCCTTTTTAGAATTAATGACTACTACGCCCAGTGGACATGGCACTGTTTTTCGGAAACACTGTTTTGCTCAGCTTTTTTAATCATACAGTCACATTATCTGAACACAAAGGAATAATAATAGTGATAATATTATGCCTTTCTGTTACATTAGACAAACAAGAGCACAAAAGATGAAATTGATAGCTTAACTGTAATACGCAGTGGTCCTTTTGAAATTTGCGTGATTCTTACTGGTATGATGTAGGTATTAATATAAATAAAGTTCACTTAAAAATGGTAGTATTCATAAGTACTAAAAGTAAAGTGCACTTTACTACTAGTTCTTATTCATAATAAATCATTTCATTATTAAACTCTAAAACCCTTTCTGTCTGCCACGTTGGCGAAAAAGCTCGCAATAAAAACTTCACAAGTTCAGATTAAACGTCGACCATGTGCTAAATGATTCAAATTGCCATCTTGCTCCATAGTACCTAGGTACCTACGGCGCACGTTGAGTAATAACACATAGTACGTGTATAGTCCATTGTATGTAGGGTTTGTACAAATAACGTTTAGCGATAACTTTGTCTCGTTAGACCGGGAGCCTGCAGCTAGCTAACATGATGATTTAGTACTTCTACGAACATATCAAACTAATATTATCAGTTGTTTGGCAACTAAAGGCAAGTTTCGTCACTAAGGCCGCTTTCACATTAGGACGTTAGCAGCGTGATCGTAGCAAGGCAGAATCAGACGCCTTCACATTATAAGAACAGCCGCGCGATAGCAGCGCGGCTGCCGCGCCGCAGTTTAGATCAGTGTGGCGCACGTCATTTCAAAAATAGATTCCGACGGGGAAACATTGTTGCTCCTGCTTTTGATAGTACTCCAGCTATCGCCGACTGAGCGCATGCAGCGGCCGCCGCGCTTCTGTTTATAATATTGTTGCGCGGCACAATAATGCCTGATGCATGGTGACATTAGTTACCACTAGCGCCATCTAGTTTCTAGTAGCAAGAACTAATAGAGTCACTAGCGCCATCTATTATCGATTGGCTGAACTTACTAGAACTATCGACATCTGGTCAGTCGGGGCCGGTATGTACTCGAACATTCTAGATGTGTCTACAATAGAAGGTTCTGGAATTATCTGCGGCACTATATAAGGCCGGGACTAGCCGCGACCGATCAGACTTGGTTCTGCGATAGAAGCGAATACATCGAAAGCGATCTTCAAGTGCGACTTAAGAGCGAATGTGTTTTATAATTAGTGTGTTTGAGTTGTTATAAGTGTTGTTTAATAAAAGTGTAACTTTTGGTAATTTTTATCGGCAGTTTTTATTGTCACGAACCCGAAGCTCGTAACAATTGGTGTCAGAAGCAAGGATTAAAATCATGCCGATTTTACCCAAAGACGACACGGAGGGTATCCGTACCCGGAGTCAACGCCAACAGGAGACGGACCAGAGACGTTTTGGTGGAGGTATGCCGCAGAGGTCGGAGGGCCAGCTACCAACCACGGAGGCCGACCCGTCCGCAGTAGCCCCAGCATCAGCAGCACCAGACTTTGCTGCCCTGATGATGATGCTGCAGGAGCAGGCTCGCCGACAGGAGGAACAGGCTCGTCGGTTGGAAGAACAGCTCCAGCGGGACAAGGAGGAACAGGCCCGTCGGTTGGAAGAACAGCTGCTGCGTGACAGAGAGGAACAGGCCCGCCGACAGGAGGAACAGGCTCGTCGGTTGGAACAACAGCTCCAATATGATAAGGAGGAGCAAGCGCGCCGCCAGGAGGAGCAAGCGCGCCGCCAGGAGGAGCAGATGCTCCTTATTAAGGACCTTCACGCTACTTTTGGGAAAGACATGAAGGAGGTGAAGGATAAGGTTGCTCAATATGACAACCGCCTGTCGGAAGCTGAAATCCGGATCGACCAAGTGAATAATCGGGTTGACAACGTGGTGGCTGACGTAAAGAAAACCGTGATGGCTGACGTAAAGAAAACGCTGGATTACCTTAAGCTTGGGGATGGAATCGCAGCTCCCGTAGCTACAACACCTTCGCTACGTGGATTCAAAGTGCCACCGTTCGACGGAATTTCTTCCTGGTCGGCCTACAAAATCCAGTTTGAGGCTGTCATGAAGGCGAACGGTTGGAATAAAAGTCAGGCCATGACTGCCCTCACCCTAGGCCTGCGCGACCAGGCCTTAACTGTTCTGGAAGCTCTCGGTAAGGAAGTGACTTACGAGCAGCTCCTTGAGGCATTGGAGGCTCGGTATGGCGACGCTCACCTGGAACACGTGTTTCGTGCGCAGCTCAAGGATCGCGTGCAACGCAGTAATGAAAACCTGCAGCAGTGGGCCCTTGAAGTGGAGAAGCTGGTGCGTAAAGCTTACCAGTCCGTACCTGCGCTTATTGATGGGAACCTGGTGCAGGCATTCATCGACGGCATCCGCGACCTTGAAGTTAGAGCTGCTGTGAGGCTCGGGCACCACGGGACGCTTAAGGACGCCTTGGCCCATGCACTGGAGGTGGAAGCCGTGCGACAGGATCATCGCTCCCATCGCGTCAGGGAGGTTGCAGCGGCTACAGTTCGCGACCGCAATAAAGGGTACAGCCCTAGGTGCTACGGCTGTGGGGAAAGGGGCCACCTTAGATCCAGTTGCCGCAAGCGAACTGCAGAAAGAGAAGACGGCCGATCTCCAGAGGGCAGTGCAGCTAACAGCACCGCCCAGCACCAGCAGCAGGGAAACGAGTAATAGCCAGGACTGCGGGGCGGGTGCTGGCTGATGTTCAAAGAGCCCCAAGGGTTTCGATCACACAAACCCAAGACGGGAACAGCCTAATCATCAAGGGCGAGGTCAACGGAACGCCGTGTAAGCTGACCATAGACACTGGAGCCACTCGCACGGTTGTCAGTTCCCAACTCATAAGACGGTCCCTTGGGGACTCCGCATACAACCGGGAACACATTAATTTGGTAACAGCCACCGGTCAGCGCATACCCGTCCATGGAGAGAAGAAGATGGGGTTGAAGCTAGGCAACAGAATCTACCTGCATAATGTCATCGTGGCTGATATAATGGACGATTGCATCCTGGGCCTTGACTTTATGAGGAAGAATTGTTGCGAAATTGACGTCATGCAGGGTGTTTTGAAATGTGGACAAGAGGAACTTTTCGTGGAAGGAGCGTTACCAGGGAACGTGTACAGCCTTAAGAAGATTGTTCTTCCGCCGAGATCGGAAACGTTTGTGCCGGTTAGCCTTCCTCGGAATCCTGGGCAAATTCATCGTTGTGTACTCGTGGAAAGGGTAGACAATGACCTTCCATGGAAAGTGGCACGAACTTTGGTCAGAACCACCGACATCTCAGGGGTACGTGTGCTGAACCTTTGTGATCAGGAACAGGTTATAGAAAAAGGCACACTAGTTGGTACTTGCGAGGAAGTGGATTGGTTGCGTCGATGCCAATATCTATCGACTGGGACCCTCAGCAAGGATGCACAAACGAGAGTGACCACACTTTTAGAAGACTGCCGCAGCGCTCTGTCCCAAAATGAAATGGTCAAGGCGAAGAAAATGTTACTTAAGTATGCCGATGTTTTCTCGTCAAACGATGCTGACATCGGGAGGACTGGCTTAGTTCAACACAAAATAAACACAGGAGAAGAATTGCCTATCCGTCAGCGGCCAAGGAGATTGCCGGTAGCACGCGAAAAGGAAGTGGAAACCATGATTGAGGGAATGGTGAAGGATGGTGTTATTGAACCTTCATCTAGTCCATGGTGTTCACCTGTAGTGCTGGTAAGAAAGAAGGACGGCAGCATGAGGTTTTGTGTTGACTATCGTCGTCTGAACGACGTCACGAAGAAGGACAGCTATCCTTTGCCAAGAATTGATGACACGCTGGACATGCTTACTGGAGTAAAGTGGTTTAGCACGCTGGACCTGAAAAGTGGCTACTGGCAAGTTGAAATTGATCCTAAGGACAAGGAGAAAACTGCATTCTCGACAGGAAAGGGTCTGTGGCAATTTAAAGTTATGCCGTTTGGATTATGCAATGCTCCGGCAACGTTTGAAAGGTTAATGGAAATTGTACTTACCGGGCTTATTGGCGATGCTTGCCTAGTCTACTTGGATGACATCATCATCGTAGGCCGTACCTTTGAAGAACATCTTCAAAACCTGGAACGCGTGCTCATGAAGATCCAGAGTGCCAACCTCAAGTTAAGTCCGAAGAAGTGTTCACTATTCAAACGACAAGTTAGCTTTTTGGGATATGTAGTGTCTGAAGAAGGTATCCGCACGGATCCAGAGAAAATCGCCGCTGTCAAGGATTGGCCAATCCCAAAAGACAAGACGCAGGTCAGAGCATTTCTGGGTTTGTGCTCCTATTATCGGCGATTTGTCAAAAACGTTGCAGATATAGCCAAACCCCTGCATAAGCTAACCGAGGAGAAGCGACATTTCTGCTGGGATGGAAGTTTTGACATCGCATTCCAGGAGCTAAAGGATCGTCTGTGCAAAACACCTATTTTGGGGTACCCTGATGCGGGCAAGGAATTTATAGCTGACACAGACGCAAGCGACATAGGACTTGGCGGTGTGTTGTCTCAGCGGAATGGCGATCAAGAATTTGTGATAGCGTACTTCAGCAAGTCACTGTCGAAACCTGAAAGGAACTATTGTGTTACGAGACGGGAACTGCTTGCTGTGGTAAAGTCATTGCAGCATTTTAGCAAATATCTTCTGGGGCGGAAATTCCACTTACGAACTGACCATGCTGCACTGAAATGGTTATTGCAGTTCAAAAATCCAGAAGGTCAAGTTGCGAGATGGATTGAACTATTGCAGGAATACGACTTCGTGGTCGAACATCGCAGCGGAAAATCTCATGGCAACGCAGATGCATTGTCAAGAAGACCTGGTCCTGAAGACTGCAAGCATTGTACTAGGCAAGAAAGTAAAGAAGTCGTACCTGTGAGGATGCTCAAGACAGACCTCAGCAACGAGTGGAAGGAAAGCCTACAAAGTGCACAGCAGGAAGATTCGGACATCAAGCCGATTCTGGAGTGGATGAGGGCCAGAGCTCCTAAGCCCAGGTGGAGCGACGTCTCAGCAATGAGTTCGATCACAAAAAGCTATTGGGCCCAATGGGACAGCTTGGTGATTCAGGATGGAGTCCTGTGCCGTAAATGGGAAAATGCTCGGGGAGACAGCTGTCATTTGCAAATGGTTGTCCCTAAAGCTCAAGTAGCGGATGTTCTACAGCTGTACCATAATAGTTGTTCAGGAGGTCATCTGGGAGTAAAACGGACTCTACTGAAGATACGAGAACGGTTTTACTGGGTCCACTGCCGAGACGATGTCGAGGACTGGTGTCGCAAGTGTACAAGTTGTGCAGCTGTAAAGGGACCTCAGACTCGTAGTAGAGGTGCACTGAAATTGTACAATGTTGGCGCACCATTAGAGAGGATAGCCCTTGACGTAGCGGGGCCGTTTCCGGAAAGTGAAAGTGGTAACAAGTATTTCATGGTTGAGATGGATTACTTTACTAAGTGGCCGGAAGTCTTCGCCATCCCAAATCAAGAAGCTTCGACAGTTGCAGATAAATTAGTTTATGAAGTCTTCTGTCGGTTTGGAGTACCTTTAGAGATTCACAGTGATCAAGGAAGGAATTTTGAGTCCCAAATATTCCAGGAAACTTGTCGAGTTATGGGTACTCATAAAACAAGAACAACTTCTTACCACCCACAATCGGATGGAATGGTGGAACGATTTAATCAGACATTGGAGAGGTACCTAGCAAAAGTAGTGGAAACTCGGCAACGAGATTGGGACAAGCACATACAACCGTTTTTGTTGTCATATCGAAGCGCTGTTCACGAAAGTACATCGGTGACACCAGCTTTCGCAAACTTTGGAAGAGAATTACGGCTGCCTGCAGACTTGATCACCGGAATACCACCTGATGCCCCACGCAGTATAACCGATTATGCGAATAATTTGCGGAACAAAATGAATGACATTTATGAGCACGTCAGACAATCGGGCCAGCAAATGTCTGAAAAGATGAAAACCCGTTATGACCGCAAAATGAACAGTAAAGGGTTCGACGAAGGTTCACTAGTGTGGTTGCACAATCCAGTCCGCAGCAAGGGGAAATCTCCTAAGCTTCAAGCTAAATGGGATGGACCGTACCGGATTGTGACAAAGATCAATGACATAACCTACCGGATACAGAAAGGTGCAAGAGGTACTCCTAAGATCGTACATGTGGATCGATTGGCGCGTTATTATGGAGCCGATAATGCTCGGGACGAGCATGTCTTAGGAGGGGGCAGTGTTGCGCGGCACAATAATGCCTGATGCATGGTGACATTAGTTACCACTAGCGCCATCTAGTTTCTAGTAGCAAGAACTAATAGAGTCACTAGCGCCATCTATTATCGATTGGCTGAACTTACTAGAACTATCGACATCTGGTCAGTCGGGGCCGGTATGTACTCGAACATTCTAGATGTGTCTACAATAGAAGGTTCTGGAATTATCTGCGGCACTATATAAGGCCGGGACTAGCCGCGACCGATCAGACTTGGTTTGCGATAGAAGCGAATACATCGAAAGCGATCTTCAAGTGCGACTTAAGAGCGATTGTGTTTTATAATTAGTGTGTTTGAGTTGTTATAAGTGTTGTTTAATAAAAGTGTAACTTTTGGTAATTTTTATCGGCAGTTTTTATTGTCACGAACCCGAAGCTCGTAACAATATGAAATTCTGACTGGGTGACTGTCGCACGTCTGTCGCACGACTGTCGCGTTGCTAAAGACGCCTAAATGTGAAAACGGTCGAAAGGGGTTAGGTATCACACTGCACCGTACACCGCTCCGGTGTGCGGTGCTGCGGTTTTTAACTTTGACTTTTGGCCGCACGGAGATGCGGTGTCAGTGTGTACAGTTTTTGTATACAAATCAAGAGTCTACAGTCAAAGTTAAAACATCGCATGTGATAACCGCCTAAAGCATAATTGTCCTCAAATTTTCGCCGTCAATGTTTCTAAAATATGGTGTAAAATATTACACCAATTATTCAATATCAACAACAAAACTGAACAGCCTCTAACTTTTGATTAATTGCTTGGGAACACCTTGCAATATGGCTTCAGTAAAAGAATTTAATTAAGTTTGTAATTTACCAGGCCGTCTAATATTAAGTATGAACGTACCTGTTCTAATTATTTATAAGTTCAAGTCGCGGTATTCATATCACAAGTTTACTGAATATGTAGGGTAACTATATTTGCTCGTGTACACAATGGCTAATGCTGGCCACTTGAAAAGAACTATACTACTACTACTGTATTACTAAGACTAATTTTAATGGACCACTTGTGGATTGAAGTGGTTGATATTAAACAGTATCTCTATCAAATCTTTGTTTAACGGAGTTCCTTGATATCTATTACTATAGGCTAGATCTGTTTTGCTACCACCACGGTGACTAAGATTCTATTAAAGGGTTTGGTAAAACAACAAAGTTCCTAATTATTCATTTAATGATGAACCAAATCGTACCGTTTGTATGCTATTCATGTACCTACCTATATAGTTCATTTGTTACCCTGTTTGTTTAAAGGGGAGCTATTTAATAAATTGTCACCTTTTTCCTGTTTAGTATACTCTACAAGAAACGTAGGCCTTTCATTGCAAAATATGAAAATTGCAACATAAATTGAGCAAACATTAATGTGTTGTTCGTACTCGTGCATAAACGCTTCACAGCTCTGCACCAATTTATATACTTTCTTACTAAATAGGACTTTAACTTTAAATTGACTTTCGTAATATTAGGCAGGTTACCTACGCATATTTTTAAGAACATCAGGCCCGTTATTTGTTTAATTTTATATTTCCTAACAGGCTTTATCAATTGGCTTTGCTTTATCAACATTACCCGATCTATTTATTGTTGAGAAACAAATAATACAGAACCCCATTTCGACCACACTCACAAGACTCTCCCCAAAAGAGCCTACCTACTATAGTAAACGTGTGTCAGAGCGGGTGTTCAGAATCCCAACTCCGCCTGCGAAGTCCCTTTTAGCCAGAAGGAGCCCAGCTTACTCTCAGCAACACACATTTAACAAGGTCTGCAAATCACTGGACATCAAAGACTTATTAACCGCTCGCCTAAAAAGTGTTCTAAAGAAATCGCTTGAACTAACATACACCGAAACATGATGATTTCTCTAACATTTGTCGACAAGACAAAGTGACGGCAAACAACATCCCTCTCTCATACTTTCATCCTCACATACACTCACAAAAACACACACACACACAACATAATACACTTACTAAACTAGCCTTGTAAACCGATACATTTATTTCTGCTTATTCGCACTCCGACCCCCAAGATACAAGCCTTGCTTCGTTGACCTTTAAGGTCAAACAAAAGAATTATGATGTACAAACTTAATTGTGTTTATGTGAGATTACTGTCTGTCATCCATCTCCTTTTTCTTTTTGTCAACAAAACTTTTGTGTTTGCTCTCACCTGCATACCTACTATGCACCTCAGGTCTTAAGAGCAACAAAAATACCTTTGTGCTAACTCTACGTAACCTAAGAGCAAAACTTTAAACATAACCGTCCATGTCGTGTGCGGTGTGTCATGTATGAAGTAAGCGGTTCTTTGTCCTCACCAGTTTTAAAGTTTTCTAATATCCTCGTGTTTTGTTCCAGTTTCGTTTCATGATGAAACTCGTAGCCATTGCATCAGCTTGTGGGCCACGCTGTCTGGACGGGGAAACACCGCTGCCAACCTTCAAACATTACCTCTACTTCATGTTCGCACCAACACTTCTCTACAGAGATCAATATCCCAGGTAAATTAACTGCACGTTACTTGCAGAAACGCTCCACGTCTCTGTAATATCCTGAGTTAGGCAAAGGCAGCGTATTTACCTGAATTCAATTATGTAGCTAAGCTAGTGATGTAATTGAGCGATTGAGCTGTTTGAGTCAACTTAATTGAGGAGTAGCTTGGATTAATGAAGTAATCTACCTACCTATTAAAATTTCATTAAGTATATACCTGGTTTATGTGATGCGTATTTAATTAGCTTTTTCTACTTACGAAAACAATACTCGCCACTTATAGTACCGAAACTATTTGTAACGTTTGTACATTGTACCTTTGTAAGTACCTAAGTAGATCATTTAACTCGCAACGACAAATTGACTCAAGTCTTGACGTAACAGTTTACATGCTCAAATCCGTGATTATGCCTAATGAAAGCCACAATATTCCGCACTAATATCGTAACCGGCAGCGGAGCCGTCACGATACCTGTCGTAAACAGCCATGAGATGCTATTTCCACATAGTTCAGCCGGCGGTATTTGATTCGGTATTTGCGGTGGCAAATTGCTTGAATGACGGTTTCCTGATTTTGGGTTGTATACATACCTCGTTATCATTAAGCTCGTTCAATCAAAGCTAACATTTTCCGTGTTTCGTAAGATAAGAGTTTTAAAAAGTGCTCTGCTTGTCGTACGACAATGCTGCAGATTTTTTAATTCTGTTCTACAATGTAGGAGAGAAATGTTTTAAAGCATTTTGTACTTCAATGTGCTAACTATAGGTACCAACCTACTTTGCAAAAGCTGTGTTTTATTAAAGAAGAACACAGGTAGAGGCACAATATGGCGTTGATACACATGAAAAAGAAAACAAATAAGAAGGAAATTAGCTCACTGCTACAGTATTGTCGTAATATCATCATCTGCCTGGCCTTTTCCCAACTATGTTGGGGTCGGCTTCCAGTCTAACCGGATGCAGCTGAATACCAGTACTTTACATGGAGCGACTGCCTATCTGACATCCACAACCCAGTTACTGGGTAATACGATACCCCTTGGTAAGACTGTTTGTCAGACTTTCGGGCTCCTAACTACCGGTAAGATCCACGAATGACAGCCGGGACCAACGGCTTAACGTGCTTTCCGAGGCCTTATTTTATTTCTGACTGATCTAGTATCTATTATCATAATTTTTTTCTACAAAACAGAACAAAGAACATCCGATGGGGCTTGGTGGTGTTCAACCTGATGGAGGTGGCGGCAATTATATTCTACAACTGTTTTCTTTGGGAGCGATTCATTATGCCCTACTGGTCTGATTACGGGAAGGAGAAAACGGTGAGATAATCCCTCTTTTAATTACAGTGCCGTTTTATGGGATGGTAGGTATACCCATTTACCTACTTTAATTTATGTGTTCGTGTTGGTACTGGGCCTGGTCAAAAGAAACCACTCTCTTCCTGTGGAATATGAATTAAGGAAGAATGGAAAAAACGATTATGAAGGTACCTATAATAAACATAAATAGGAGATACGAATAAGCAAGCCTACATAAATGACAAAAGCAAGATAAGCAACTTTCATAGCTTTCTTACAATTGTTTGTCATTACTTATCCATAAATCATATCATCCATCAATAATAATACATATATCATCTAAATTCATGTCATCCTGAACTATGAAAATCTCTGCTACGAAATAAAGAAAGAAAGAAAATACATTTATTTGCGGCAAACATGACGCAAAAAAAAGAATACAAACACAAAAAAAATACCAAGTTGGAGGAAAACATGCGTCACATCCACGCAAAACGGCCATCGCTCAGCATAATACTAAGACCAGTAAAATTAAAAGATTGTGCAAATCAAATTGTTACCATGAACGTGCAGTTAACTCTACTTATTGTTAATAATAAAAACAAGATAGAGTGCTACAAGGATCTTTTGCCGCCCGAATGACGTTGACATGGGAGCGCCGTTGGTAAACATTTATGTTTTGAATAAAACAAAGATGGCGGCGTTAACTTCCGATTTTGGCCACACGCCAAAAGATCGTTGTCCTATATACTTACCTATAAATGATAATAATTTCATAATTTAATTCTGTCATAGGTGGATGCAGGCACGGTTGTCCGCGGCATGTTCGCGTGCGTGCTCCCCGGGGTTATCTCCTTCCTGTGCGGCTTCTACTGCGTGCTGCACGCCTGGCTCAACGCCTGGTCAGAGATGCTTAAGTTCGGGGACCGACTGTTCTATGAGGTACCCCCAATTATCGGCCTGGCCTTTGTCAATCAAAGTATGCAGCTGCGACCACCTTCCTTAGTGGCTTTTGCAGGGACATACTCACCAATAGCCTAAACTAGGACCGTTCTGTGCTACGGAATTTTGATTTCTTAAAATTGCAGTCAGAGCAGTTATAATGGGTATAGCAACCTCTACCGCAAGCAATTATTAAACAAACTTGGAAGGCACGGAGCTTACCTTTTGCCTTCTATTTTTTTTTTTTTTATATCTACCAATATAGAGTGTCAGAGTCACCCCACACAGCTTGGTCGCTGCAAGGGGCTGCTGTTTCTATTTTGACACTAACTAAATTAAGCTCATTATACCCGAACCAACACTATCAGTTGTAAGGAGGCACTATGCGAAATCAGCTGAGTGCCCGCTAAAAGTACCTACCTCCTGAGTACCTTCACTACAGAACGCTGTTGGCACTCAAGTTTCTCGGGTAATGTCTCTAATGTTAGGTACATTAGAGTATGTAGCTACTTTAAGTAATAAACAGTGCATGCATGGCGCACCATTTTCCTCTACCTTCATTTGTTTTCCTTCGTTTAACATATCCATTAGATTAGCTGTATGTTTACGAAATAATAAGTACGCCTACGTAACCTACTTAGGTTACGTAGGCAGGTAACCAACTGCCACCGTCGGCGAGAAGTTCTTAGAAACATTGTTACACTTTAGAATTCCTGTAACCGGAATATGTTATCATTTATCATGCAACGCGCTAGATTAAAGGTGGTTAGCAAATTATACGTAGGTACAGTCAGGCAATTAACTGTTAAGTAAATTAACACCCTCAGTCAACCAACCAATAATTTGCGGTGTTTTCAATATTGTTATTGCAAAATGGGCCAGCTCTTGACCTCGATCTCGCCTGGTGGTAAGCGATGGATGAAGAAGCCACCTCTTGCTTTGAAGCCTTGTTATAACCATTATAAACAACATACCTACAACTGTCAAAGAATGTCAGTTGTGATTTGAATATACGGACACTAAAAGTTGGTAGACAATTTGCTAAACCATCAATTTCCCTGACTTAACATAATATATGTACATACATACCTAGTATGTAAGTAATGAGTTTCCTTTTCTGCTTACCACTCTCCGCAATGAAATCCCGCACAATTTGAGCTTGGTTATGAAAGTTAGGTAGGTACCGCTCCGTTTTTAGGAAGGTAGGTACGGATAGCAACGATGTTATCCGATGTTGATGTTACTTTTAATCGAAATAGACACAGATTGAAAATATTTCGGTACTGAAGTTTTCAGTAGGTATTTTATGAAGTCAATAGGTAAAGAGTATGTAATTTTAACACTAACTAAGTAGGGTAGCGTTAAGATTAACAAAACTGAAGTGTTAAAAGACTTTAGTTGCTGACCATGCATTGCTATTTTTTTCATTACAGGACTGGTGGACCACTTCTCGTTTCTCGCTGTACTACCGCCGCTGGAACCGCGTCGTTTACTCCTGGCTGCGCGACCACATCTACCTTCCTCTGGCACCGTATGCAGGACGACCTCTGGCTGCATTCACCGTATTCTTTGTAAGAGAAAACTATACATAATAATACTTACAATATTATTACCTAAATATAGCTAGGTAGATCTAAGATCCACCTTGAATACTGGTAGGTACCCACGACGACACATCAAGCAATCATAATCAGACACATCAATTACAAGTTTTATTTGACCTCGCATTGTAAGTAAAGGCTATTCGTACAATAAGAAGTCAGCTTATACTGGAAATGTATACCTACTTAGCTTGATATGGCGTCGTGTGTAGGTACCAACAGACACGCTAAAGAACTATTGAATTGTATTCTACACTTCCCGCATAGTTACCAGCCTATATTTATTATATCTACCGGCGTTCCGATGTAGCATTGATTTCTCTGGCCCCTCAGTAGGTACCTATCTACCCACTATTCATATATGTGTCTGTAAATAACAGAGATCATTTATCAAACTAATTGATATAAGATCTTGATCCGGTGTTAGTAATTCATCTCTAATTGAACGTCGACCTACATGAACTGCTAATTAGACATTAACGAGGTCAACAGTCGGGCTCGCTTTGTATACCTACTTAGACAATTGACAATAGCTATTGTTGACTGCACTGGGATAATAAGGGGCCAACAATGAACCTGACACTACAAATACCATAGCAATATTTTGCATATTTCACAAGAAATATAAAAACAAATAATCCTACTAATATTATAAAAGCGAGTTTGTATGGATGGATAGATGGATGTTTGTTGCTCTTTCACGCCAAAACTACTGAACGGTTTTGGATGAAATTTAGCACACAGATAGTTTATAACCAGGAGTAACACATAGGTTATTTTTTTTTATCCCGATATTCCCACGGAATCGAAACGTATGCGGATGAAACCGCGGGGCGTAGCTAGTTAGTTCTAATAACAAAAGATGAAGTGAAATGCTTTTTCCTCGACGGTCAAAAGATAAACAAAGGTCCCTGATTCACGTCGGACGCAAACGGGCGGCCGTGCATATGACAAGATAAGAGGCTCCCTGCTGTAAGACCAGCTGAGCCTTCTTCGCATTATATCTGACGTTTGTGAACAATGAACGTACCTACGATTACACGACGTAAACAGTTTTGTTATCTCGTAAATTAAGGAGAACGGGCACTGCGATGCATGAACAAATCGTTGCCATCAATTTTGCGAGGTGTTGTCTACCTCTTGCTTACCTAATATAATATATTTTTTCCCTCTTATAGGTATCATCAGTAGCCCACGAGATCATTCTGGCGTTGTCATTCGGTTTCTTCTACCCAGTGCTGTTGATCGAGTTTGGCGTGTTCGGCGTCATAATGGTACCACTTACAGCGACAGCGGGACGGCGCTTCCCAAATGCCTTCAACTTAATCATGTGGCTGAGTTTCTTTATTGGAAACGGTAATTATAAAAGAAGAATTATACAATGTGTAACTGAATTAATGCATATTATGAAAGTAGTTTGTTCAGAATCGTTAATTTCCCACCAAGCAAGATTGGAAGATTAATCCTTTTCAATGAAGGAGTGGTAATTAGTAATTACACCTTTCCTAAGCGAGACATTATTGTTTTCCGACATCCACGCGAACAAAGTCCCGGGCACAAATAGTTTTAAATATATAGGCAATTTTTGATCCAAAAAATAATTAAACCCACATAAATTACAGCCATACTTCCTCTGTACAGTCAATACAAACCAAAATGGATGAAGTAACTACCTACTACGCTAGATATACGTGTGAGACTGTATGCGTGCGTAGATTTGTAATGACGTGACCACCATTTTCTCCCAATATCAGTATAACTAATTTATGATTAAGTGGGTACCCATAGCATACCTAATATTCTAATTAGGGTCTTGGTGGTGTGCATTAATACCTAAACATGCTGTCAATCAGGCAAATTAACCACTGTGGAAGTAATAACAATTAACACAATAATATAATTAGCAATAAAATTACAATTTACAAGGAAGGAAATCATTGGTGGGTTTAAACTACGACGCAATATTTTGAGGATTTTCTATTTTATTTTTCCTTGTGCGAAACGTCAGACAGCAGGCCTCAAAATGCGTGATACGGATTACCTAGTTAATTTTAGGTAGGCGAGGCTTTTCAAAATTCTGCGTGATTAACAGACGCGGGTAAGTAGGTACCTACGGTCTGCAAGGAAAATCAGTTAACTTAAACATAGGTAAGAGGTACAGTTGGTGATTATTGTTACCTACTGTATTCCAGTATTTCAGAACGTTGAAAGTAGTGTTTTATTTTTGTTGTTTTTAATATACCTACGTAATGATGTTCCTTTCGTTATAATTTAAAATACTGAAGTGTAAACCGACTTCCTATAAGTAATGTCTGAACCAGTCCGTGCTTACAATGTTTACAAGACTCTGGCAAGGCACGCGTGTTACCTACCTATCTATCTACTATTTACCTAACAAGTCTGTTCAAATAAGATAGCTTGGAACTGACGTTTCGTTTCCGTAAAAGGTGTATTTTGCTCTTACATTGAAATGGAACTTGGGTGTAAATATGTAGGTGCTTTAAAAAATGGCTACCTATTGAAAAACAGACCATTGAGGCTTATGTCAATTTTCACTAACACTAGACAAGACCTAAATGAACACCTAAATGAATAAAAGCGCGCTGTTCGATTTTCAACTTTCGGCGCTGAGCCAAGGGTTGAAAATCCAATAACGTTCTTTAAAAATTCCCATGCCTACAGCAATTTTAAGTGTTAACATACAAAAATTATATTACAGGAATCCTGTGGAGTCTATACCCGATGGAATTCTTCGCCCGCCGGAACTGCCCGCCTTCAGAAAATGATAGCTTCTTCATACCAAAGTCATGGACGTGTCCAGAGGTCATATTGAAACCCAACTGGACATTCCAGAATCCTCTACGTATTTTTTACGCGTAAAAATACTATATTGCTAACATAGGCTAAGTTCGAGTTGATAGAATGTTATTTTTATATGTACTGTTTTAATTAAAATATTTTCAAATATTTATTTATAAATTTACCTATTTATGTATGTAAATACCCCGAATAAAAAAAAAGCAATTGAATAGGAACCGGATACAAATTTTACTAAGTAAGTACGGAATAAAATTGTAAACACTGTTCTGGCTTCACCTCCATTCAGGAATGATATGGGTTCAGACTTCTAATTAACTTTTGTTGAAGCCGCTGCTAATTGGCTTACAAAGGTAGGTATAACATCCAGGAATGATTATTTCAAAATAGACAAAGACCGAATTAAAAAAAATTTAAAAAAACATTGTTGACCTCTGACAGGACGAATTCCGATTCATTCCCGGCGTCACGCATAGGTACTAAAAGTAACTTGTGGACAAGCTAACCTTTTATATACATAAATCTACGATTTTTTAATTATTAAAATTAATAACATTTAAATAGGCAACTATTATACAAGAGGCTTTCATTAAAAAATTATTTATTTTCGAAATCATTTATTGAATATAAAAACATTAAAATACAATAAAATTCGACGTCATAGTAATCAAGTAGATAAATAACTATCGAGATTTTTTCCAAATATGTAGTTTGGAACCATTTGTTTAATTTGGCATTCATATGGACCCACAGAAACAAAATTAACCTATGCATAATAAAATCAATTCTATGGCCGCATTATAACTTAAATAATAACATTTAAACCAAAATCTATTGAATTTCATTCTTTACTTGCTAACATCGAGTATTTTTACAAATTATAAATACATTATACTTTACTAGGACTATGGAAATTAGTGTAGTTGGGCAAAACAGGAATGTAGCCAGTTAAACCTATTGAAGCTATATAATATAATAAATATATATCATCACATTTAAGGAGGGAATCTAAAATATTACAGTATTCAATTGACCTAAAAAATTTACTATGTATGTAAATATGGTAAAAATATTATGAACAATTACATTCAGCTTACCATCTCCACCGTATCATTCACATTTCCATAGATAAGCACCGTGTTAGCAGGAATCACACACGGCACACCTTTCTGTTAGTTGCACTTCAAACAAACCGCATTGGCATCTCTTCACAGCCCTTACTGACTATTACAAGCACTACAAATATAACGATAGTACTCTTAACATAAAATAAATCTAATCATTGTATATGGAACACCTACATTTTATGAAATAATATGAAGATATTTAATTGCAACTACGTAGATTGAAAACTGTGCCAATTTGTGTGTATTTTAGTTATTCAAATAGAACTAAGATTTGTGACACATAAAGCTTTTAAATAATTTAGATCAAATTTTGAGCCAAGTCCGTGTCGGGTGCAATAATATCAGACTTTTTGTAACAGTATATAAATGTTTGTATAAATTTTCAATGTTTTACTAAATGCACGGCAGTTGGGGGACTTTGCTTATAACAACATATAAATCTTTGTTTAAACAGCAGGAGTGCGGTCCAGTTCCTTGAATAATGTCGACGACATTCTGTAAGAAATAATATAAACAAATTAATAGTGCAAACAGAATCACTTTGAGAGTTATCAGCAAATTTACATGTGGAAGACATTTAGATAAGCTATTTCCCATTAGTAATATTATAACAACTGGGCATTGTTATTACTCTGAGAACTGTGCCACTATTTAGGAAAAATGGGTTTATAACAATCTAACAATCTAGTATATTATACGATAGGTTGTTATAAAACCCATTTTGTATTCTTTAGAATATAGATATTTATGTACTACTGCTATTATATACAAGCATAAAATATTGCAACACAATAACTCACTTGCTTATCATATGCTGATATATGTAGCTCGGAATGATTGTGATGTTTACAACAGATGGGCTGGCTTCAATAACTCTAGATATTTCCTTATCTTTCATGCCCACAACGTTTATAGTGTTTATTTCTAATATCTGGTGGTCAGTCAATAAGCCGTTACGAGCTGCCGAAGAATCCTTTACCAAGCCAACAATCCTGCCATCCTTGAACTGGAATCCAACATGGCCAAGAGAATCCTTGTGGAGGGTTATTGTCCTCTCAAATGGTCTGAAAACAAAAAGAAAATAGTAGATTTTTATGTTCAACTAGTGTGCAATGGAAAGACAATAGATTTTCTCTAAAATTAGGTGAAATTAATAAAATAAATAAAGAATGATTCAAACAAAATAAAGGAAAAGATCTTTTTTTATTTTTCTAGAATAAAATTACAATTTTAAAACATTCATACCTATCACGAACAGCCATAGAAATTCCATTAGCAGGAGACTTCTTCAATAGTCCATGGCATTGGTCCATTGTCATACCAGCCAGTGCCACATTGTTAATCTCCAGAACTTGATCTCCGAATCTCAAGCCAGCAAGTGCGGCGGGGCTGTTGGCCGCCACATAGCACACAAACACTCCATTATTCACTGAATGCAGCCTCACACCACACTTCCCATCTTTGTCCTTACACAGTATAACTGGTCTTATGGCCCCAGTTACCGTAGCTTTTACCAAAGTTGTTGATTGAGATGACAAAGGCGCTATCAGATTACTTAGGGTTCCACGTGGCTGAACCTGTTGGTATTTAAAAAAACCTGTATTTTCTGTATAATAATACATACCAGTTTATTGCTCTCAAGGCACTATATTGTGTGACATATCTATAAACTTTCTCAACAATTGCACAACAAAATGATAAAGTAAAGAAATATAGAAAAACTTTCATTATAAAAATGTATGGCTCATCATGCGGATAGCCAAGCGCATAGAAAGTATTGCAGTCTTTAGATCGTCTTAAAGACGATGAGCGATTTTCGCTATTTCTGTTTTAGATAATGGCAGCTTAGCAAAACTTACCGTTTGGAGCTGGTATTCTGGCATATTCAATGCAATAACATCACTAGACAGTTCGAGGCCCATGTAATCTCCCAATGCAGGATAAACATGAGCTGAAGGGGCGCTGGCTGGCATGGGAGCAGCTGGTGGATGGCTGTAAAAGGGTGCGGCCTGGTGATGAGCCATCTGAGCCCTCGCCATCGTGTCCACCTTCATGTCCTCTAAGGATGGGTACAAGGACATCTTGGCTATCGAAAATTTCACTTTTTAATCCACAAAACAAGACCCGTCAATCGTTATGTCGACGTTCGCGTTAACACTATTTCTGTGACTAATTGGAAACACAATGAATCATAACAAAAAACCCAATTGGTAAAATTGAAACGATTAGTGACGTGCACGGGTGCCACACAGAAACTTGTCACACTTCATTAGTTATAGTTGAAATTGGTTGAAATAGTCTTTCAATTCAATATCAATTATTATTCAATTTCTAATATTTATCGGTTAGATTCAATAATTTCAGTTATCAAATTCCATTTTTCCTAAGACGCTAACATTTGGGGTGATCAAGAAAAGCCATTTTTCGAGTATGTCCAATGAAAACTTAATTAGAAAACCGACTTGATCATAGTTTAAAACTCTAAGATTAGTCGATATTCAATTACTTCACTATTGACAACAGAATGACAGTATGTCAACAAAGTGTTTCATTACATGTCACTGTCAGTATGTCAGAATTAATTTATTATTATGTGAATGTGTTATGTATTGAGTTGAATTTTCTGTTAATTATTATAATAATGTTATTAAATAAGGAATAAATTAGATAATTTCAATAAGAACTAGTTTTCAGAATTGTTTCTGAACTATGGAAGCAGTAATCAGTAAGCGTACTCCAAGGTAAAGTTGGTACTTCTGCCCAACTAAAATTAAAAGCATTGTATATTTTAACAAAATAATTTGATTGAATAACATTTAATTTATTTCTTTTCAGCCGTTGTCGGGAATGGGAACGTGCTAGACGTAATAAATTCAACGAGGCCATAAGTAAACTTGGTGAAATTGTCAAAGCTATACATAAGAATAACTGTCCAACAGAAGACAGTGAAGATGTGCAATATCCGAAGATCGAAATCGTTCAAAAAGCTATAATATACCTTAATAACTATGTTCAAGAGAAAACACTATTGAGTAAGTTGATGAAGAGGTAAAAATGCTATATTTCTTAGTGTTTTTCACAGCAATCTTGAGTGTAGTACCTAGTGAAGCATGTATGTTTTGATTCACAAAAAAAAGGTTGTTATAATAATACCTTAATGTACCTGTGATCTAATAATTAGTAGATGAATGTTTATTATTATGATACAAATAAAACGAGTTCATTGTAGAAGGCAGTAGTAGAATTTTTGTAGTAAATAGCAACTAGTATTTGCTGCCCTGGCATTGCTTCTTTGTTTTTTTAACCCATAAACAAGATATTTTATACTGTCCTAAATTATTTTCTTTACTCAACAGTTATATAATTCTGGCGTTTTAACCTCAAATCTTACATTGATTTTGAACCTATATAGCTCATCCTCTAGTGTTGATTAATCTTTAGAAATAATGTATGTTGTAAACACAGGTTGTATAAGTACAAGACTATCATAACCAGCAATTAACTAGAGTCTAAGATAAATGCGCTTGGAAAAAGGCTCTTAAATTTGAGACTTTCCTAGACACTAGTGTTTCTGTCAAATTCTTCTTTTCCTTCGTGTCGCTACCACAACTGTATTTCAGATCTTGTTGGCCCAAATCTTTGCCATTTCCATATCCTACAACAACTATTTAAGATAAAACTAATTTGGTTAAAACTTTATCTAGTGCAAATGGAAGCAATTTCGTAATCTTCTTCACCTTTCAATTACAGAAGCTGAAATATTAGCCTTACAAGTGCAACTAGACACTGAGAAGAACAAGAAAGGGAAGGGAAAAGATGTATCAACTCAAGTGTATATGAGCATGACTAAGAAGCGTAAAGGTGAGAGAGGAAGGTGGAATCTTTAGAAGTTAAAACAGTAGTAGTAGCATTTTATACCAAAAACTGCATAATATTGCTAGAAACTTAATTACTTATTTAGGTTTACATGATTATGTAAACATGAGACATTGTGAACAGCGGTGGCCCAGTGGTAACAACTGCAACTTATGTGTTGTAGGTTGTGGGTTCAAACCCAAGCAGGCACTTTACTTTGTGTTAATTATTTCATCACCACTGCTCTCAAAACAGTGAAGGAAATCAGCATGTCCTAAAACCAAAAAATCAAAGACATGTGACATCTACCAATCCGCACTGAGCCTGCATGGCAGATGTCCACTCGCTCTCGAAGAGAGGAGGCCTGTGTCCCAGCAGTGCTGATTATAATATAGAAATGTCCCACAAACACCATCATACAGGAAATACTGTGATTTCTGAAGATTCCTCATATGCATTGACAATCGACATGCAGGTACCAGCCAGTATCAATGTTCGTGAAATAATTTCAAATGTAATGCACAATATCTTATTAGTTCCGTCGCTACTTCATATACCTAGTTAATAATTAATTTTATCGTTTTCAGATGGGAAATATGCAAAACTTTTGATGATGAAGAAAGGACAAAATCAACAAGACAAGTCTGAAACGAAAAAGTCCCCACAGACTGCAACCCAAAAGAAATTACCCTTACTCCTTCCAAGATCACATTTCTTAAATAAAAAAGGTAAGATCATAATAACTTATAAAACAGTAGAGCATTGTCAATGGAATTCCTTAAGAGTTTAGGTGTTTGGATAAATCATTGTTTATGGATTATGTTAACAAAGAATGATGAAAGTTAAAAGCTATAGCAGTGTTCATAAGATATTATAATTTACATTCCATCGCCACTTAATCAGTTATCTACTTTAGTGAAATGTATTCTAAATCGTGTTTTGAGTGACCATTTGTAACAAACAGGGTCCTAATAAGTTTTTGGCTGCAATGGAATTTGAACTTTCTTAAGTTTGACATTCAGTTTGTTGTTCCATAACGTGAAAATTATATCAAATTCTTCATTCAAATGCAGGTTGATTATGCAGATTTCAATGTTTTTTTTTTGTCGTACAGTGACTACTCATGCTATGATAAAAACTATGAAGAGTTAGTAATTCAGCAAGGTTAGTAAAACCGCCTATACTGTGCCAGCCATGCTAGTTTAGGCTAGCGCATGTGAAAGCCGCATCAGGCAAAACAAAACAGCTCAGCGGTTTTGTTGATGGTTCATACAAGATGTACGAAAGACATGTAGGAAGACTTTTTTAGTACGTTGCGTAGCGACGCGATGCGCCAGTATAATTATGTTCATAATCTTCTTATTTTAAAAGAGAGAATAAAATCAATGCATGACTTTTGGATATTGTTTCAGGTTCAGAAAATACAATAGTGGTACTGCCGGCATCGCCATACATTTTCCCTCAAAGACCGCTACTGTTCCCATCTGTACCGCCTACTATAGTTCTAATAGACCAAAATTTACAAGCACTTAGTAAATCACCTGTTCCTATAGTCAATAGAAATAATGGAGATATCACCAAAACTACTATGGTTAATATTCTTCCAATATCTGCCTACTCCCGTCCACTATCAGCTACCAAAAGTAAAAAGAATAATGTTAAGTTAAAGAATGATGTTAATAAAAAGTCAGCGAAAAAACTGAAAGCAGTTGTTAGCAATGTTAAAGAAACTGCAAAAAGTATAGAGATAAAAGACAAGCTAGTGGTGGTGGAGGTGACTAAGGAAAGTAAAAGCACTGAAAATCCTCATAGCGAAAATAAGAAAAACGACAAAGAAGTCATAATCGGTGATAAAAAGGCCGAGAGCGATAAATGCTTAACTAAAGACCAACCAGCTAAGGTAGACCACGTGCTAAAAGAAGAGACCTCAAAAAATAAGAAACCTGCAGATAATGCTACCGGTTCTGATAAAAATAGTAACAAAACTAAAGACAACGAAGTTCTTGTAGTTGTTGATAAACCTAAATGTACGGAAGCAATCGTCAAAGACATGCAAGCTCCTGTGGTAATTACAACTACTACCATAACAAATACAGAAAATATCAAAACAACCAACGAAATCACTAAAGCTAGTAAAATGTTGAATGGCAAAGAAACAATAGCAGAAAATAAAGAAAATAAATTGCCCAGCATTTTACCTTTAGATACACCATTATGTGATAATGTCGTTGACGGGGGTAATGCACGTCTTGAACTGGCGGAAGAGTTTCTAGCTACTTCACCAACCGCCGCTTTTCTTATGTCTTTTCCACTGGTTAGTGGAAATAGGGCAGATAGCCCCGCCGAAGAACATAACCATAGCACAGCCCAACCCATCCCGAAGGATACTCAAAAGAGACCCGAACTAGTCCCTCCGCCGATACCATACTTTGAAAAACCAAACAATAACGATATCAAAATAAAACCAATAACAAACAAACTTCCCGAAACATGCATTCCTACAAATAAACTAATTGAGCAGCAGAAATGTGCTGTTAATGTCGTAACTAAAGAATCCAGTATTATTACTGCAGTAACTAAAAGTTCGAACACAGTGACGTTACCAAACGTTTCCAGTGAAAATCCATTCTTGAACTTATCAGTGCCTTCAATAATAACAACCAGCTGTTCATTAGGAGACACCACATTCGGATTAGATTTCGATTGCAATATAAATAAATCCGTACCGAGTCAGTCCACTGGTTATGCAGGCAGTAACAACTTCTTCTACAAAGGTGATCCATTTGCCAAAAGTGCTATTTATAGTACCAGCAGTATTACTTCTAGCCATGAATTTAACGGACTTGGCCTATACCCCTGTGCAATGGAAAAATATACTTCGAAAAATAAGGCAGATTTTTCAAGCGTGGATGACAATCTTATGAAAATTGGTTCGTCAAGATTAACATACGATATTGATTTGGGCTGGTCGCACAAGGGGTTGGATTTCGTCAATTGCACAACAACTACAAACACTTTCAACAAGGACACCATATTAACAACTACTTCCACGCCATACACGACATCTTATAATCCATTCAACCCAGATTTTCATGTCCCGTTAGTCGCAAATTCTAATAAGAAAGATAACTCTACCAAACCGACCTCTTCGTTTGCTGAAACTATTACTAGTTTTTACTCACAACCTGCTAATTTATGGACTGAAGACGTACCGTTCTATAACAATAGCAACATGCCCAAAACATTAACAACCAAAAACCAAAATTATACAACATTTGATCCAGTATATACTAACGTGAATTTAAAAGTAAATACTAACAAACATTACGAAACGAAAGTGGCAGAAGTAAGCGTGGAAAGCGGAATAAAACCTGGCAATAATATTGTGACTCAACATATTCCCGAGAAGTATACTAAAAAATCTCCGAGCAAGATGCACATCAACTGGATGACATCTGAAACAAGATCTGTTCAAAATAACTGCAATCCGATACATCCACAAATAAAAGACACACACAAAGCGACATACAATCAAGCAGATCATTCAGTTAAAAAACAAGACCACAATGAAAGTAACTATTTTCCTATATCAATGCATAATTTTCCATCACAAGCACCTCAAGACGAGTTTCAAGTGTGGCCGTCTACTAGACCTTTAGGAACCACAGAAATAAGTATAGATCCACCGCCCATCAACTTGCCGACCTTAGTTGGCGATCTAGCACTAGGCCCACATGATAAGAATAGGAAAATAGATGTATCAAATCGTGGGGTACCAAACAGTGACATACAAAATTGCGGTAATTTTCTCTCAGTTACGCAGCTTATGAACCGTTCAACTGATAATATGCCTTCTCGATATCAGGTTCCAAATATCGATACATCGAAGACAGTCCCTGTAAAGCAAAATATCAACCACTTTACCAACGAAAGTAACCGCAAAGCTATGTCGCATTTAGATAATCATATGTCACAACCTTGTTATGTTTTTAACGACCCTAAAATAGTAAACTCATATGAAAGTATGGCACATAGTCAGTTTCCACCAACTAAAACGAAATCTAATAGTAAGACGGAAAAATCTTCTAAAACTCAAAAGAACAACAACTATTCTACTGAAGCACTGTTAAGAGGTGCAAATGGCACGCAAAAAATTCAAGACAGCAACAGTGCGAAGTTTATGATGCCTCCTCAGAAGTACACAGACTTCAGTGCCCCCCAGGATAGTGCTGTAGCTCAGGTCTCACATTTCCCACCAATCTTGGATTACTCTGATAACAGCTACGCTACCCAACAGTTTTCGGGAACAACTTTATACAACACCACCACTAATACAATGTCAAATTCTTTTTACTCCAACTTTATGCCTGGCAGTAGTAATTTAATGTCAAGTAATTATGCCAGTGGACCATTTACTGGCGACTTTATTGATTACAATCAAACAGCTGAATGCAATTACGGGAACCACAAATACGAAGAGTTGAAAATGAGAAATAACTCGACAGTGTTTCAATCTGAGAAGGTTCCGCCTACCTACAAGAGCTCAAGAAGAGAATCGGCTACTAAACACAAACTGGAATGTTCTAAAAAGGAATCTAGTAAAAAGTATCAAAGTAAAAGGGCTAAGATCAATAGCGAAGTTGAAGAATGGAATGATCCTCATTTGTTTTGGCAAAACAAGGCGTTAAATAAGAAGCATCCGAATTTGATGTCGGAAGAGTTGCCTTTTCCGAACTACGTGGGAAATCAAATGCCATCGCAGTACCAGGCTGACTTCTTCAACAGCCACCTGATGCCTGCCAACGTGCAGGGTATGGGACACAATGTGGACAGATCGCTGGCCAGTTTTCCTGTCACGTCCCGTGCCAACTTCAACTTAAGCACTATATTTCCAGAAAT
The DNA here is from genome assembly GCA_947507525.1 of Apamea epomidion. Taxonomy (NCBI): domain Eukaryota; kingdom Metazoa; phylum Arthropoda; class Insecta; order Lepidoptera; family Noctuidae; genus Apamea; species Apamea epomidion. The sequence continues at coordinate 9,188,251 of OX382234.1, forward strand.
TACTATGGTGAGTGTTCAGTATTATTCTCTGTCTTTACTTATTTACTGTTCTTACAGTCTCGTCGACAAACCTCAACTCACTAGAGCTCCCACACGTTAGTTTGATATTTTGTAAACGTAACAAAACTCTAGAATTATGGATTTTTCAGCACATTGTAAAACTGGTGCTGAATATAGAAGTGTCTGACATAGGCTTTAACACCCGCGGCCCCCCCTGCGCCGCGCCCTGCGTTGGTCATTGGAATTTGAATCAGCGCAGAAATTTACCTCTTAGGCACACCAACTAAGAAATCATACTTATAAACCCTTTACTCGCTAGTTCGTGCTTGAACCGTTGGGCCAAAGCCGCTTTGATCAATGGCCAATGCGATGATTTGGGCATTTACCAACTGAATTGAGCCACGATTAATACTTTTGTCTTTTGGAGCCTGGTTAACATTTTGTAAGGTAGTGAGCTCTTCATTCTTCTTCATACTCAGCGACACATCAAATAATTATTGTAAAATATTTGTTTCAGAAAGTGCAATGATAGTTAAGGTACTCGCAACGACGCGCCGGGTCTAGTGATGTTGCGACGTTTTTATATTAAGTAGAAAAATATTTTATAAGTTATTACATTTTATGTGTAAGTGAACCTGTTATAATGTTATACTTATTATTATACGAATTTATTATAATGAAAACCTGTTTATCTTACGTAGGTACCAGAGACCTACAAAAACACTTCAGTCCAGCCATCTATAATTACGTTCTTGACACTACTATTTCATATAAACGAATACGTGTTTTGCGAATTTGATCTTAATTAGTTACTAGAATTGTCGCACTGACAGGTGTCAGGAACGCATTCTCTTGACCGGACTGTAGATATGGAAGCAATATCAGAAAAAAGAGTCTAGTTACCTATTCATTTGTTTCTTTGATATATTTAATCATAACGTTGTTTTCGCCGGAAATCTAACATGGTTCATAAAACTAAAAATACTGTCGCTTTTAATATAAAGTGGTTAATGTCGAGTTGTACGATCTACGGGCAGATAGAAACATAGTTAATCTAATTTTGTTTCCATACGAATCATTTGGGATTATGGTTGTTTTAAAATGAATCATCGTCAGAACTCGTGTGGCTAAAGTGTTCTCAGCCATAGACACGGTTTTTTATCGTCTACATATGAAAAGCTTGCGTGCTGAAGTTCGAACATCTGTGAAATATTGTAACCGATTTGTGTCAATGAATTATGATTATAATAAAATATCATAGGTCATCTATTTTGCCCTACTAATGTTTTACATACAACCAAAACAACATAAGCACGCAAAAACGGTTGAACGGATTTGGATGAAATTTGGCAGAGAGCTAGTTTATACCCTGGATTAACACATAGGATAGGTATGAAGATTTTTATCCCGGTAAATGTTTCACGCATACGAAGTCGCGGGCAGAAACTAGTAATTACGTAAAACATTGGGAGAATGAAGAATTTTGGAGAATTTTTGGCAATTTTATAGCCAAAAAATTTTTTTGAAAACAAAATCCTGTGTACATGATGACGACAGCTGCGTCCGTAAGTAAAACAAAATAGAATCCTTTTTAGGTCGACTAATAATTTGCACAAGATAGGGAGGTTTGGAAGAAACAAGGAGAGGTCTTTTCCCAGCAGTGGGACACAATGTAGGCTAAAAAAATAATAATAAAAGTAATATGCGCTGCAAGCAGACATAGTCCTTACGATGGTCAGATATAAATTTTGGCGATAGTACCTACGTATCTACTTATTGATAACGAAAATCCAACCCTGAGTGCTCATAAAATGCCATAAACAGTCAGCATTTTCAAATAAACACAAACGTGTCTCATTTGCCCTTTATCTAGCTGTGATTTAAAAGCTAACTAAGAGCCGTGAGTAAGATCAGAGACATTGATACCATTATAATAAGATCGTCTGTCGTCTTTGTAGACAAAATACGAGCATGTTTTGTTTTTGCGAACGCAAAAGGCAAAGATTTCAGTTTGCAATAAACTGAAATCTTTGCCTTTTTCATAGATTTTAATAGATTTTTCTCGTTTTTCAAGACAAGTTCTTCTTACATTTTCCACTAATTTATATTTATTTTTATAATATATATATTTTATACTAAGTAGCTTCTGGTCGCGTTCTTGTTCCCCGACCCGCCTCGTCGCATCGCATCGCCTGCCCGCGCTATTACTTTGTTTTCGCTTACCGTTCTTTCTTACTTTTTACTCGACTCCTAAGAGTCGTAGCGCGATGTAGTAGCCTTCCTCAAGAATTAGACTATCAAACGCAAAAAGAATCCGACTACTTAGTAATTTCAGAGATTAGTGCGATCAAACAAACAAACAAACTCTGCAGCTTTATTATTGGTATAGATAGAGGTACCTATAGATGTCTCAAACTTCCAATGTTAGAATCAAAACATTGATATAAATCGTACCTAAGTAGGTGTTTCTTCTTCAAAGGTGAATATAATCCACAAGAGTTTATCGCCTGAACGAGACACGCTACTTACACCTACTTTGAAAGCATTTTAGACAGATCCATGTGGGAGTGTGTTGTACAGATGCAAGACAGCTGCTTGAGTTCCATTTCTCACATGTCGGTAAACCACAAACATGGGTACAGTCACGGCTAGACACAAACTAAACTAAAAATATCAAGTGCGCCAATCGCTAATTGTTTTTTTTTTTACAACGATGAATAAAATGTTAGTTGCAAAGTAGGTACACGGAATCCCACTTCGCCAGTTGAAAGCTGTTGAAAGCTAGCGCTATCACCATCGAGCCACGCTGCGGTGACATGCGGCTCCACAAAGCACACAAACTCCCCCGTGGTTTAACGACTTAGATCGAAGAGGAGGAAGTTTTAATCCAAACTTCCTCCTCTCAGCACATCTGTTGTTAGGAGTTGGACACAGTGCTTGTGACCTAGCTGGCAAGAGTTACACTGATATCGTGAACTACATATTATGTTAGGAAGTTTTAAATTCGTTCCTACTCCAATGCACGGTTTAGCGCTGTTTTGCTGGATAAGGGCCTGATAAGGCCAAGTTGCGCCACAAGGCCACAGCACTGTTTCCTGCCTAAATGGGGTTATCATAGAGTTATAGACTCATAGGGACATTGATTGCAGAGGGAGGGATACTTATTATTAGGTCAAAGCCTGACTTTTATAATCTATCAACTCGCTCAATCATTTTTTAACAAACCCTCTGTCATTAAAGCTAAGTTAATGGCGAAAATAAAAACTTGACGTTCTCGTAGCTGCTTATAAATGGATTTAGGACACCATCTGAAAGCAATCGAGATAAAGACATGATTAATAGCTATAAGATCTTCCTCTTTGTCTTAAGTTTTTGGAATGAACCCAGCTGATAACGATTTTTTCATTAACCCGTCGCCCCGTATCCGCCCCGCAGTGGATGTGTCATTTGGCACTTTGGCAGCCGAACAAAATCGACTCTGAATCATTCCGTTATCAGTTAGTGCTCAATTTCCTGCTACCTGACAGACAACGAGTGTGAAGAAATGGTTTATATCTTTGGTATATTGTATTCTGACATTGTAAGTATTTTGTTAGACGTATGTCGAATTCTTAAAACATGAAGAGTGGAACGTGCCTAGCATCACAACCGTAGAGGTAGCATTTTATAGCGGCGACTAGTCTCTGGTCGAAATTAGACAGCTGGATAGACCAAGGGCGGGCGGATCCATCATATAAATTGAATAAATTAAATAGCGAATAAATATGATTCTCACGATTCCAAGTTTGATTCTGCCGCACCGCGCCCGCCCTTCGCCCATTTCGTCCGCGGTCGCGCGCCCGACGCTTTAGACGGCACAATGAGTGTTCTACGACAATAAAAAAAGGAACAGGCGGCCATACATAGTTTTCCAACGGCTTTTTGAAGGGGCAAAAGAAGTAGCTGAGCAACTAGACGTGGAAATTAAATGCCCCAGAATAGTGTCAAGACGAATCACCCCGGGTCCCCGGTCCTGTGGAGCCCCAAATCTTAAGAATGTTTGAGATTTGATTAAACATCAAATCTCAAACATGGTCAAAATATATTCAGTAAGAAGCAGCTTGGAGTTCGCGGCCCCGTACGTATGCAACACATTAGAAATGAAGGGTGCAAAAATTTTCAAGTTCGCATCGCTCACTCTTACAACCTACATTCTCAAAGTTTCTGCGTATGTCGACAAAGTAACTAAACTACTCAAAACAAAATAGGGCCCACCTCGAATCAGTCACTATTTTGGTCAAAAGTTGTTGTCAAAGTTACGCATTGAACCGTCAAGCTGACATGTTTAGGAGCCCTTATCAATGTTTATTTCGACAACATTCATATTGGTTTCAAGAGGGTAGCTAAAAAAGTGAAGTACTCGAAAAAAACATCGAATGCACAAATTCTCGGTCACTTAAGTTTTCAGTCTACACTAAACACTGCTGTGGAATACTCACGTTTTTAACAATTTTGTTTGGTTCCTGTGTTAGTTGTGATCACTATGCCTGTTTCTCGCCGACATATGGACATGGAAACCGCTGCAAGAGCAGTATCTTTGCTTCAAGAGGGACAGTCTCAGAGATCTGTGGCTATACACCTCGGTGTTTCGCGACGAGCAATCCGAAATGTTTGGGAACGATATCAGGAGACCGGAAGTGTAGCTAGGAGACCTGGCACAGGAAGAGTTAGAGCTACAACTGCCCAGGAAGACCGATATCTAAGGTTAACCGCACGACGGGAGCGTACTGTTACCGCTCGGACCTTACAAACTCGACTACGGCAATCCACAGGGACGAGAGTCAACGACCAAACCATTCGGAATCGGCTTCACGAAGATGGACAACGCTCCAGAGTACGCGCTATTCGACTGAAACTGACGAGGGCTCATCGTGCAGCACGCTTAAGGTACGCCCGGGAACATTTGGAATGGACTATGGATAACTGGAGGAATGTGCTTTTTACGGACGAGTCTAAAGTGAAGTTTTTCAGTGATGACAGACGGATACGCGTGTGGAGAAGAGAAGGGGAACGTTTTTCTGAACCATGCGTGCATGGAACAGACCGATGGGGGGGTCCAGTGTTATGGTATGGGGTGGAATTAGCTTACACGGCAAAACAGAGCTGGTAATTCTCAATGAAGGTACCGTAACCGCCGCCAGTTACATCGAGCGAGTAATCCGGCCACATGTCATCCCGTTTTCACAAAGAGTGGGCAATAATTTTGTCTTTATGCATGACAATGCTCGCGCACACACAGCCCGCACCACACAAAGAGCCCTCTCTGAAGCCAATATCACCGTTTTGCCATGGCCAGCCATGAGTCCCGACCTCAACCCAATAGCACATTTATGGGATCAACTCAAAAGAAGCCTGAAAGAAAACTACAGTGATGTGAACAGCCAGCAGGAGCTCATTAACGCCCTGAAAGTCTGTTGGGAACAAATACCGCACACAAACGTGACTCACTTGATTGAAAGTGTACCAGATAGGCTCAGAGAGTGCATACGGAGCAGAGGAGGACCCACTCGTTATTAAAAAATAACAAGCACCATATTTTTTTTCAGAAGACGTGTGCTTTACCAGATTACGTTTATCTTTTATTTTGTGTAATTTTTCCTAAAAACTGTTATTTGTGTTTTTATTAAAGGAAATAAACAAATGATTCCATTGTTTGTGTTTACACTATTCCTGAATGCCCACTTGAAACTTATACATTCATAAAAACTGAACAATTATGTTCAATTTTATGTTAAGGCAAAAAAACATGGTGGGCCCTATTTAGTTTTGAGTAGTTTATTACTTAGGAAGCCTTAGCTACACAAGGCGGTGTGCAAACCATTTCAAGCCCGCTTCCCTCGCTCTTGCATCGTATATTCTTCTGGCTCTCAAACTTTTCTGCATACATAAGTCGAAAAAGCAACTGCTATTTCCATAAGGATGGTCAATAAAAACCTAACCGGGAATTCCGAGATGGGGTGCAAAAAAATTCAAGCTTGCCTCGCCCGCTCTTGCATTCTACATTCTTGCTTTTCGTAAATAGCATATTCAGGAGATGAAAATGCAACTCTATAAAAAAAATCCTTCCTTGTGCGAGGCCCATGGTGAAGGTAGAGTATAATAAATTAAGCACGTTATAAGTACTTACTTGTTTCTGAGAAGATCCGCAGAAGGGCCTTATTTTGTTACTTACTTAGTTGTTTCTACATAGGTAACAATAACTAAGCTCGTTCTAAACTTGTATGTCAGATCTGGTACAAGACAGTAGGCTGAGTAGGCTTCAGTGCGCGCTACTTTTGACAGTGGAATATAGTATTTTTATTTAAGTACTTCCACCATGATGGTCCATCGTCCATCTTCACAGTGACTGCTGTCCTGTCGAATTTCCAGTACAAACAAGTTTATACAGGCTTAGTTATTGTTTTGACGGCCGATTTTCGAGCGTATCTGAGGAATAAATATGGCGGTTTTACTGATTTTGTTTTAAAAGGTACAAAATATGTAAGATATAAGCTATCTGAGGATAAAAAAATCGGCCCTAAATATGTAATATATGTAAAAATTGGGCCGTTCAGTTTAAAGCCAAATAAACAAATATTCAAGAATGACCTATGGCTTTGACAAGCTACTGATTAATGGTTTTTGTGACCTCCGTAATTACCCGACTATTGGCTGTTTAAATTCCGGTAACTATCCGAAGGTGATGAAAAAGATGTCACTGCTTGTAGATAATGTAGGTACCTACGCTCTACATCATATCAACTTGCAAGGTAACTTATTACTTAGATATTTACCTACATATCAACAAGAGAGGAACAGCAAAAAAATGTCAGTACTTGTAGATGTATGTAGGTACATACACTCGACATCACATCTACCTACAAGGTACCTTAATTTACGGTTAATGACGCTTTCGTATACCTATACCTATCTATTTACACATACATCGCATGTGTTACAGGTAGGTACTTAATGTACTTATACATGTAGTGCAACAACCATGCTCGCCTTGACCGCACTCTGGTTATGTATAATGTGTTCCATTCATAATGCCATGCTGATGATAAAGTATTCGTAATCTTTGGACAATTTCACAAATTCACTGTGAAAACGGAAGTCCAATGAATTTTTATGAGTATGTAAATTAATTCGGAATTATTTAATTCAAAGTCGGTAAAGAATTTTGGTTTTGATTGTACCTTCAGTGTAGTTAAATTTGTAAAGCAATGCATGGATTCAAATTAAAATAGTCGAAGGAGTTTTAAAATTAACTAAGTACCTACTTAAAATCAATTAGTTTTAATAAAAATTGTAATTTAAAAGCTATGTAAGTATATCCTTAATTTGATTTAGCAATTTGTGGAAACAATTTGGAACTAAAGCTCTTGTTTGCGAAGCTAAGTGCTTGTAAAGGGTGGATTATCCCAAAAAGGATGAGTGATTCAAGAAATGAGTCACGAGCAGAACAGTTCTGACGACCACAGATCAACGTCATCACAATTTCACCTAACCAGTCAGTCAACTCGAAAACTCGGTGTAGTTTGTAGGTATTCTGTAGCCCGCCAGTCTATTACTGTCATCCGTGGACGACAGACGCGCGCTCATTTCTCCGACTCGCGAATCGCGTGTCAAACTTTACGTAATGGCGGGAAAATTATTCTATACTGGGTAAAACTTTGAAATATGAATGTATGTGATTTTACCTTGTGAGTAATGGTTAAATAAATTCTAAACTATTTAGTGAAAAAGTTACAAACTTGGACATTATGAAGTTTTTAACTTGGATCATGGTAAGCAAAAATTGTTTTTTTTTTTTTTTGTTTTAATTTTAGGACTTTTTAAATACTTACATAAAGTATTTATAATTAAAAATAAAGAAACGCATTATAAATAATAATAAAAACACCTATCATTATACAATTCAGTAGTTTAATTTCAGTCTTTAAAGATATTTTTTGCAACTACACACTCCCTACTAAAACTTTAAAAGAACTGAGTAAAAACAACACATCGTTTAGTTGAGTAACTAGGTAATTTAGACACTAATAAAATAACACTATAATTTATGCGCTCTTTCACTTAGGTAGGTATTGAACTACAAGCATCGTCGTTGAAACTGTTTTGTATTATGATAGCATGTAAATAAAATTAGTAGACTTGAAATAAAATACTGGCTATTTGTTTAATTTGGAAATTCACTAAGGAGAGATCTAAGATATTCGATAGGTCGACTCTACCTACCTAGAGATTTTAGCCCTGCCCGGCTTTCCAAATTAAACAAGTAGCCAGTATTTTATTTCATGTCTACTAATTTTATTTATATGCTATCATAAGACCTCCAGGAATCTCCCAAAAAAAAGAGGTCCACACTCTTACCAGGACCATCAATGAAAGGCTTATTTTTTATTAATCTACATATTTTACATCATGACGTGAGCTCTCAGCTCTCCAGCTGACTCTCAACACTTCATCACACAACATCTTCTAAATATCAAATAGTTTTTATTTCTTAATATTATGCCATTAACTTATAACGTACGCGAAGGTCGGTTACGAAAGCCATGTCGGGTAAAACCTCTACAGTAGTGTAATAAAATAAACCTAGAATAACGGTTTTAATCAACAAAATAGAAGATACGTAGTATGATAAAATAAGTTATGACATAAGTGACATTACAATACAAAGTAGCCATATGCATCACAGCACTAAGGAGTTTAGTTGGTATTACTACAAGTAGGTATTGTGGAGCTCTCTACGAGCTTCGCGGTACATGGGACATATAAAATTAACCACGGTTTAATTCATAGACTTCAATAATTTTTCCTATATAAAAATATAACGTATTTTACACCAGAATCCATTTGCTTGTCAGCCTAATCTCTTCTAAACTTAAATCCTTTATGTTTGTCTCGTCTTTTATGCCAATCACTTATTAACAAACTCGCGGAGGTTGCATGTTAGCACCAAGTAGATACTATAGCCTATGTACATAGGCTATAGTATCTACAGTACCTACCCAGTAGGTAGGTCCTACACTGGCCGGCGCATCTTCTATAACTTCTAAACTCCTAAAACGTAATTATTCGTCTCGGACTCACGACAGTTGTATGGAAGCTGTAAGAACTTCTTGAAAAATAATTGCTTATTTCCCAGAGAAATAGAAAACTGGGAAGAAAACAAAGGAGAAGCAAGGTATTGAAAGCTAGAGTGCTATTAAGTGGTTTCGAATATCATGCGCTATCACATTTCCATCAATTTTCTTCTTTATGAGGTTTTTTATTTATGAGCAGTGGTGGCCAAGTGGTAAGGCCCGCGACTTATGAGTTGTAGCTCGTAGGTTCGAACCCAGACAGGCGCTTTACTTTGTGTAAATTATCTCATCACCACTGTTCTCAAAAATTCGAAGACATGTGACATCTACCAACCCGCACTGGGCCCGCGTGGTGGATTACGGCTTATCCCTCTCACCGAAAGGAGGCCTGTGTCCCAGCAGTGGGAACATTATAGACTGATTGTGTTATGAGGTTTTTTAAATTCAAGTTTTAACACCGCGAAGAAAAGCTTTAGCTAAATATACTTAATTATTTTCGTGTTAATCTAAAGCTCTAAAATTAATAAGTCAGCAGCAATACCTACTTCAAACATTGATAAAACAGTGAACTGCCCTAGGGAAGGGTGCTGCTCACCCACCTTACTTAATATAATTTTCTACCGCTCGTACATAAGCGTATTTAGGTAGGTGCTAGTCATCTAACATATTTTCAGCAATCTGATTATGATCAATATTGGATTCACCTAAAATAACCGTAAAACATTCTGATAGCCTTTAAAATAGATCAAAAGATGATATTTTCTAACTAAGGGCCTTACACGTGCTCGCAAATCTGATTATGATAATTATTGGAGTCATCATCTTCCTGCCCTTGTAACATGTTACTTTGGGTGGCGCAACACGTTTTCTTCTTATTCACTCTTCCCTGTCAACCGTCAAGCTGTCATCCACTCCCTTTTCTTTCATATCATTCCTCACACGATCCATCCATCTTTTCTTTGGCCTTCCTCTCGCTACCCATCACATTTATATTATTATCATTGAGTAACGTAAAATTACTATAAAACATTTTTATATTTACATATTTCATTGAGAGAAACCATTCACTACTTCGTCGACTGACTACGTTAAATAAACAACTTAACTCACTAAAAATCAAGTTCTGCAAATGGATACAGAATTCAATTTACTATTCTCCGGAATCCATTGGAACGAATGTTATTATTACTGTTTAACTAGAATCCTCCATTTGCTGTGGTAACAATCGCACGTAACTTAAAATATTATTATTCCTGGAAATATGGACGAGCAGTGGTTTCTAAAGAAAACCCATCAAGCGTTTCAGCTGAAAACAGTGAAACCCTTTTTAATAGCGCTCGCGTAGAGATTATTAAGATGCTTCATAAATATTTTTTATTTATTATTATAGTTTCTTACTAACAACTAAACAAGAATTTACCTAAACACCTGTCCCTTATGTTCTGAGCTTAGATTTGCATTAACATTAACCGTGTTCAGATGAGTTCGAATAGCTTGGAATTGGATGGTCTACAACTATTTCATAGAGAATGAAAAATCACCAACCCGTATTAAACAAATACACTGGTTTTGTATCAGTAGGTAATAACTTGAAACAAACGTCGCCTAAAATTAGTAACCTGCCTGGAATATTTATTTATTTTATTATTTATGTACACACAGTAAAATACATATTGATATGACATAATTATAATATAAGTACAAAGGTACTGCTTATTTCTTAAGAAATTACTTCCAGCAGACCTGCGAAAGGAGAAGTAAAAAAAGAGATGTAGACAATAGTGTGTGAGAACAAGAAGAGAAAAATATGAATGTGTGAAGTCTAAAATAAAAATATTAAATATACCTACACATATAACGCAAAAAAATAAAAAATAATAATAAATAAGTATACTTAAATAAATACATAATACAAAAATATATAAACATATATATATATATATATACAAATACTCACGGTATAGAGGAAAGGTAATGCTCAATTTAAGATTTTTCAATCACCAATTTAATTTATAAATGGGTTCCTTAGGTATGTGGTTAACTTACCATAAAATACGTATGGCCGAATATAAGTTGGTATGTACAACCCTTTTCAGGGAGACAAGATTGCAAAATTACTTTCACATTAAACTTTAACGTGGTAGGTCGTAAAATCAAAAATGGTAATCGTAATAAAGAGCTTGTTCTTTTATTTTGATTTACATAACATAACAATACGCCTGTATTCCGCGGAGGGTTAGGCCTGTAGTAAGTACACCCACATTTTGCCAGTTATGTTTAAGTCAGTCATATAATAGGGGGTGACCCTATTGCTATCAACTGGCACAAATCCAGGCTCCGGGGTCCGCTAGGGCCGATGCCTGCCAGGGCTGCGGGTTGTTCGAAAGAGATACCGTGGCCCCTGGCACAGGCAACTGAAGGAACACGGGTGGGTTTTAGTCAGTAAAAGTCTGACACGCCCTTCCGCTCAGCCCAGAGCGGGAGAGGTCATTTAATGATTTCCCATCCAAAAAAAAAAAGGCTGCTACTGCGAAATTCCAGATTGAAAAACCTAATAACACTGCCTGACCCGGGAATCGAACCCCGCACCCTAATTGCGTAACACACGATCAATCGGAATCAGTTTCATTTTGACAGTTCAACAACATTCATTGCGATATTTACATGTTGAGCAGACAAATTTTTCGAACTTATGAAGCAATGGATTAGCAATTTGCTTCAAAATGATTCAGATTCCGATTGATCGTGTGTTACGCAATTTGGGTGCAGGACCTCATGCTAAGCAGTAGCGATTACTACTACTAGAATAACCTATGTTTAGATTTATCGATAAATAATTAGATTTCTGCTAGTAGGATTGTCCCACAAAACGGAAAGTGTCCTCGTGTCTCATAATCCGAGTAGACGACCAAAAAAACGGATGAGCTATTAATTAATTATTATTAAAGGACCACTAAATAAATCAATTTATACCCTGTACATTAGGTAAACCGTTTTTTGACTGATGGAAATAGCGATTGCAGTAACACACAATACATTGATTGATACACGTACGGTATTATAATGTCTGTAAGAAGCCATAAATAAGATAATTCAATAAGATAAGGCAGTTTATATATTTATTTAATTACGCATTTTAAAGTTAGCTTTTACGTAATCTGGAATATGTACGTTCTAAGACAGCTGTCAAAAAACGTTAACCTAATAGACAGGGTATAGTAGATAGTGTTAACACTCTACTTGAGTACAGTCACGAGCACCAATATGTCAACACTTGGCAACTTTCAAATGCGATTTTTTCGTGAAATAACGAATGCAACGTTGAAATACGATACATTACATAAACCTATGGGTTCGAAAGTGCTATGTTCGTAACAACTTAAATTTCATTAAAAAATAAAGGAGTAAATCGCTTTTGAATAAAGCCGAGTGTATACATACTTTTACTCATGACTCTACAACCCCGTCCCTACCGTGACGTGATTTTTCTAACAGACCACCCGAGTCAGGTAACTCGTTTTCCGACCGGGAAACAAAGTAACGACGACACCACCGCTAATGAGGTACAGAAAAAATAGGAAAAGACACGGATTACTGAATAGTTTCTATTGCAGGCACTTGAGATACATGGAAATTCCAAAGCTAGCACTCGTCTCTACTCTCTACATAGCGCACTTTAGTTTTCGTTCAAAACTTCAAAAGTAACAAGAATACCGGGAAACATGTGAATTTTATTACGACCTTTTAAGTGAATTTTCCTCCTTCATTGCGCAAAACGTTTACAAATACTTTAGTGACGTGATATAAGAGAATGACTAACCCTTTGTCCTCATGGATATCAAGTTTATCAAAAAACTTTCAAATTGGGTGTAATTTTCCGTTGTTGTGTGCCAATGTAGGGTAATGAGTACATTAATCTGATTTGTCTAAACATGCGGGCTAAGAAATATATACTTACTTTAAACATACGTATAACATTGTCCTATTTTCGAAACCGGCATTATCGTAAATCGAAGACCGCATCAATTTGAAGTAATTAACGGTTATCATAACGTTCACACTGTTCGTGCGTGACCTCACCCAATTTCTAGAATAATATTAAGAAATTCCTATATGTAAGTATGACATACAGGTTGGTATACAGGATAATAACCACATGAATAGCATGACATGATACAACAATGTACTTATTACGTGGCATTAATATGTATCAGGTGAAGTGACGAGAAGGCTGCGCCGGCGCGCCCGGGATCAGACATTGTTTTTCGATGATGCGGGCACAATCGATGGATCCGCAATGTACGGGCCCACCCCGACATGCATACAAATGTTTACTTTTCACTTACACCAAACGTATTGATAGTATCGACGGGGCTTTCAAATAATACTGAGCCGAAAATCATACGATTAGACGAAAACGAATAAAAAATAAACGGTTTTGGTGGTCGTCGATAGATCGCCCTTTGAATGAAGTTATTTTAAAATTGTTCACGTAATCTTACAAAAAGTTTACCGCATTTTACACCAGCATGTTGACAGCAAGAAATAACCTACTTATTAAATAGTTACTCGTATTTGTTAAGAATTTTAAAAGGGACCTATCTACGTAAGTTATTGGCGTTCTCGTTACACTGGAATTTAATTAAACTAACTAGGAGCTTTCCCTTAGCCGTTCACGGAGTTCGGTGTCCGATACTGATGTAATTAAATAGCTATCAGATGGCTAAGATTTCCCTTTGATATCACTGTAGGAGAAGAGTAAAAGCTTTGCAAAGGAGCTCGTCTGTTGAATGTAAGTATGGTGGTTGAGCCTACCATACCTAGATACATATTTCTCTGCCGCCAAGCAGCGTTGTTGTGTGTTCTGGGGGCCTGCTCTCTTAGTCCGTCGGCGAAGTAATGGCCCTGTTCGAATGTAATTTGATACTTCGGAATGAGCCCTACTCTCTTTTAATTAACTATTTCGGACGGGCAAAAACACATCGGGAGTAAGGACAGCTGTAAAACCGTGTTGTCATTTATTCATAGTTCGGGCATCCAGTCTACTGATCTTATGTCCGAAGATGATAAGTACGGAGTAGATAGCGGCCGTAACTTCGGCCAAAACTACGGTTTCGTTCTTAGAGGGTAGACCCCCAGGTTTGGGTGACGGCAGCACGGCGTAGTTACGGACACCACATTTCAACTTTGTCTCGGGGTTGGCAAAACATTTGCAATGCCTCTGGTACAACAGATTATTATATGGGCCCGGCTTGTTAGCCGGTTTTGCTATCCAATATTGTTTGCCTACCTTATTTCCCCTGCTGTGCTAAGGACAGGTTTGTCATTTCCATCCAATAACATAAAACAACAATTTCTTCTAGCGAGATATTTTGAATAATATTGACAAGTTTGCATGCGCCTGAGTCGCGTTCCACGGGCCGTTGACGCCATGACGCGATGACGTGGTGACGCGGCAACTATGTCAATGCCGCGCCCGCGTGTCGGCTGCACTATCGCATAATTCTTATCGACCTCTTCGATACATTGGAAAACAACATTGCTACTAGACACAGATCCGCTCGTCGTTTCTCATTATTCGAATTTAGGCCCAAGTGCTAAAACTAATTAACAAAACGTTGGGGATATCGAAACAATAAGGACAAATTAGAAAAAAATATGGAGCCCACAAACTCAATTTCATTACATTCACAAGAAACGAGTTCGCGCCTATTTAAGCAGTCATAACAATTAAGTAACAGCTATGCATGTTATGTCTTGTAATAAAAATAAAAAGGCTAGGTAGGTACGTTCTTTCTAACTGCACTAAAAGAAATGGCTATTCTATATATACAAACATTCTGAAAGGCTCATAATAAGGCCATTTGGCTATAGTGGAAAACTCGGAGATGGCGTTAATTGAACGTAACCGTCCATTCTTCCATATCCTGATAGCCGGACCACTAAAGCGAGGGAGGACTCCACCAATAAATCTCCCATATTTATTGCATTTTCCTTTTATTCTGACGGAAAAGAGTTAGATCCTGGTCTGCATCTACTCAATATGTCTCACCGCAATTTGTCTAATGTTTTCCTTTGTCTAACGTACGTCTTGTAACGTAATCTACGTCTGCAAAAATAGGAACTAGTTCATGCTTAAAAAAAGAAACGAATTTCTTTCAATAGAACTTGTACACAAAAGATTTTTACTACTTATATAATAACTATTCAAAGCAAATTGTCGCCATAGTACTTTAAATAGATCCGAAACACCTCTATGCTAATGAGTCTTCTTACCTTTAGGCAAAGAATAATGGCCAAAACATACCAACATACACTTGAGCTTATTACACCAGTGATTGCGCCCATAAGGCTTTTATTTATCATTATACACATGAATAAGTAACCGATTAATCTACGGGGCTTTGAAACAAGTTTCAAAATACACTGATTAATTGTGGGTATAGAGTGTATGCGATACGTAGAGAACACGTAATGAACCTGTTTCCAAGACAACATTAATTTAGACGTGTAGGTAAACGTGGCCATTTATTTAAAGCTGCTTTGACAGGATTTCGATATTGAACTAATGTGGATATCGCAATTTACATAATAAGTGTGGTTTCAGTGCACATGCTGATACTTCATTTGAGAGTAAGTATAAAACTTACCTCTCACAGAGGGGAGGCCTGTGTCCCAGCAGTGGAAACATTATAAAATGCGTATGATGACAAAGCTTGTCTTTTTTAAGCTTCATCTATTTATAATTTTTGAAATTATTTTTGTTAATCAGAGAGTGAAGTCATAGCGTGACGGTTGAGGGGGAGGATGGAAGAAGAAAATGTGTTGCTCCGATCCCAAGGGACAAGGGACAAGGGGAGGCAAATGATGGTGTAGATTTTTGTTAATTTGTGATCATAAAAATTAAGCACGTACCTCAACCATCATAGGTACCTACAAAGTATCTAACTAAAAGGTGTAAACCAGCTTTGTTAGCAAAATTGAAAAGGAGCAACCTACATAATGTTTTAGTTTCAGCACTTTCAGCACTGTGAAAAGAAAGCTGCTTAAGTCCTTGTGGTCACTGATTAACAAACCACCTTTACAATACTTTTAAAGCAATAAAATCGATAAGTTTAATACCGATTGGCGGATAACCGATCTGTTGGTCCTACTTTATGGTGGTCTGATCGCGAATGATAATGAATAACGTTTACCCACTTTACGCTGCACGCCATTTGAAGTTAAAACTTTTTTGCTCAAATATTTTTTTATGGTAGGGTTGTGGGTCAAACTTATTTTCTTACGAAAGTCCTGAGCAAACAATGTCGGTATCCACACCAATATTTCGCCGAAATCGGTGTGTAAAAGATTTACTTCTATGGCTATAGGCCTATAAAACAAACATAAAGTGGAATCAACTCCAGGCTTGTGCGAAATTTTCAATCATCCTTCTTCGTACTTTGAGCAGCCGTTAAATAAATGTTAGAAGATGGATCCGAAGTTCGACAACGCCTCCATGAGTAATTACTTATTAGTTTCGCCGCCTGTTACCAACTTGTTATTTTGTTCTGAACCCATAATAGCTTTTGAACTATCCCATAAAATATCGTAACATAGCGTACCTATCCATTAGGTAGATATATGGCTGTGGTCTATCTGGCGTTTTCCTAATGATAAAATATGTGTTGGGACTTACAGAAAATAATAGTATCCTCGCTATATGAAGTTCTATCTGAGTTTCAAGGTTTCTCTCCGTAGAAATATTAGGCAATAAACACAGCAGGAAAATAATTGAACATAAAAGTATTAAGTGGGATATTGACATAAAAAAGCGATAATTGACACATTCAGGACAAGATCATTTGCGATTGAGACGATTATAATCAAAGATACGATTTAAGACAATACGAAAGGAGATTCGGTCTACTGCAAGTGCAATAGAGCAGGCAAGGGACTGTTTTATGACACTCACTCACTTAACCCGGTCATAGTTACATAAATATCTCACGGGCGCTATTTTTAACGACATTGTACACAAAACGAGAGCCGTCTAGTGTCGGCCGAATGTGTGTTCAACTGCCGACAACGCTGTCATGCTGCTCGTCCACATCAGTTTTTAATACTTCCAATAACTATTAGTCTACTTTCTGAACGCTATCAGCTAATAGAGATATTTCGTCAATAGAATTATTCAAAACAAGTGCTGTGAAATTTTTACACTCATGACATAAATTCGTAACAACTCGACTTTGAGGCCTTGATAGTTTATTTTGACATTTGTTTATAATATATGAACGGGAGGGTATATAATTAGATTATATCTCATTCCAGAATCCAGCACCCGTTTCTCTGCATAAAGGAATTCATATTTAAATCGAAAACAACTTATACCACGTTACCTTGCAAAAACATTTTACTTAAAAATCAGATGCCGCATGTGAGTACCTACCTATAGGCAATTTGCGGATGGTAACTTTCACAATGTGAGGCAAATTGTATGCTTCACATACGTTCGTGTTGCCTTTCAGATGGACCTGTCGCCTGGCCAGACAAGTTTTGTGTACCACACTCATTCGAGCCGTGACGTAAACACTTGAAGGAATACTTAATTTATGCGGCCGAATGGTCATTCTAACAATAATAAAGGCAAACCTACGTTGAATATTAAATAGGGAATGTCTTGCTAAACTGTGACTTATGGAGTACACAGTAAATTCACGAGCCAATGACTTTGAACGTTATGCCTCGTGAAATTAATTTAACAAAAAATAAAATTATAACTTAAAAGTTTTTGTATTCTAATTAGGCAAGGGAGACTAAACAGAGAGATGAACGAAACTGGCCCTGAAGCATACATACAGGGTGTCCCGAAACTCAACGATAACCTGGTACCGGGCGAGAGGCCAAGGTATACCAGTTATGGAAAAAGTAAGAAAAAAAATCCATGTCACTTAGTCAAGCGATAATAGACCACAATTTTTTATAATTTTACAGTGATTTTTTTTATAAAGTTATCTCAAATAACAGTGCTATTAATCGCAACCACAAATCAAAGTAATAAACATTGTTAACTAAGTAAAATAAATTAAGTTTTGACGAGTTATGGTTTACAAAATGATTGTCAGTTAACTTTGACACTCCAAGTGGGAAAATTTTTTTTTTTTCTTATTTTTTTCATAACTGGTGTACCTTGGCCTGTCGCCCAGTACCAGGTTATCGTTGAGTTTCGGGACACACTGTATAATAAGCAAAAAAATTAAGTTAATTCTTTTGAATTCACGGTTGGTTTGCTCCGAAGCTCGCATTGGCCTACAAATGCGAGTTTCGAAGGCGAAGTACCTAGGTAGGAGATATACTGGTTCCAACAAAGGTTTTAGAATAAGTATACTTCGCCGCAGTATATATAACCTATCGGCAAAATCAGAACCAAAATCAGGAATATACATGTATCTGAAATTCTGAAGTGAGATTACAAATAAACTGGTTTATGTGCCGAACCGTTTTGAAGGTTAATCAAAGTTTCAGACACAATATCCATAAGACAACGATAAGCAACAGTGTCGCCTAGCTATTGTTCAGAATTTGTCAGTACTTACAATAAACTTTCCCTAATTCCCCTATTATATGGAAATTCGGCACTTCGCATTTCAAGGATATGACGCTGACATCGCCATTAAGCTCAGTAATAGAACGTCGTTATTAAATCTGTGCTGCTATGTCGCAAATGTCTATAATTTGGGACAGTAAACATTAGTGAGGTTCAAAGGCTGCAGCGTGTGTTTAGAGTCCGTACCATCCAGCTGCCCCGCCATTTTACGAGCTGGCAATATTGGAAAAATGTTGGCGGCACGTGCACTCCAAACGATTTGCTGCCATGAAGTTTTTTTTTAATTGTTGCTTAGCTCGACTTCACTTCCGCGTCCCATTTTTCCCGGATGAAACATTATTCTTTCTGTAATGGGGAAGCTTTAGGTTTAATCATATTTTACTCCACACAGGTTTTCTATCTAGACGGTGTTTGTAAAAACTAACCTTTATAAAAGGGCACTGAAAAGTTCTGTAAAGTACCTACCATGAGGCAATATGCAATGGCAGGGATAATAAAATGTACCTAACAAGTTATCATCATGTAAAAACCGATTATCATACACAATGTTTTGAGCTATAAAACCTACCTAATCAATCACCTACAGGTTAGGAGACTGATTGTGTGTAGGTAGGTAGTGTAGATTAGGAAAACATCGTTGTGAGGCAACCGGGATGTCCTAGAACCAAAAATTCGAAGACTTGTGACATCTACCAACCCGCACAGGGCACGCGTGGTGGATTACAGCTTACTCCCTCTCGAAAAGAGGAGGCGTTTAATGTCCGAGCAGCGGGAACATTAAGGCTGATTATGCATGTAGGTAGTGTTGGTCCTGCACTGTGGTCGACCCTAGAACTGCACATTAGCACCTTGCAAGCAGCAAGATTTGATTTATTACCAAAAAACAGAAACTTTGATGATCATCGAAATATTTCATTTTGTTCACAGTGGCATTGGTGTTGGGGCTTACTGGTGATATCATTAAAATATTCAAACGGAGAGAAATTCACACTTGGCTATCTGACCGGCTCCGAACGACGGCCGGGAGACTACAGCTACCAGAGACCCGGGAGAGTCATTTCAGGTATTACCACAAGCTAATTTATATAAAGGCATAAAGACGAGACAAATGACTAGCAATGAGACTTTATAATAAGTACGCACTTAAAAGTCCAACACGTAAGTTAGCATGCCAACTAGGTACTTAATTCCACCAAGTTCTAAAGTAAACTACCCACCAAAACGTCTCGCCCGTTCTGAGCAACTTTAAAAGCTTTACCATGTCGATAAATTTTCCATTAACGTCAACACTATCTTTAGTGACTCAAGTTTTTAGTAAACAGTTCCTTAGAGACTTATGAGAACATAGCTACCCCTTATTATGCTAGTTACACCAAAGAGATGGTATTTATATTATACTGAAGCCATCAAACGTGCATTTGTATATTCTGACTGACAAATCGAATTGCCTCAACAAGATTAATGGCGGCAACACTTGGCGCTGAATCCACTTTATGAAATAATTTGCTATTGCAAATAAACAATTGTGTAACGCAAATATTGACGTTACAATTTCGCAAAGGTAAACATATTCTGTTATAATTTTATTTGTTTGGTTTAAAACAGGTGCTATTTCGATGGCGATTGATGAGGTGAACGAAAAGCTCCTTGGTCCAATGGGTCACTCTCTAGACTTCGTCATCGCAGAAACATTCGGACAAGAAGAGGTCTCCATTCGGCAGGTGGGTTCCCTTCCAATAAATTACTTTTTATTGCCCTCATGGAGGGTAACTTGAAATCTGGAGAAGAAAATCTTGTGAAAGTATTCCAATTTAGTCCGTAGATACTTTTTTCCAATCGGTTGCAAAATTACTTGGGAGTTCATTGGGAGTGCCCACTCACTCGACAACCATTATTCTTTCACAGGTTGTGAACACAGATTAGGTACTCTCGGGAAATGTTATATTATTGGTGATATCTTAGTGAGCTACTTTATTCTCCTATGCTCTCTAGACGCGATATTATTTTTCATCGCGAAAAGCTACGAAATTCCCAACAATTTTCGATAGCTAGCAAAAACTATTCTAAATCATATTTATTTGTACATAGTTGTAAAAATTTTCTTCCCGAATATACAGAGCTCGTATTTTATTCTTCGTAAAAACTTCGCGTACAAAAGCCTGTCACTATAATTCACACCAAACTTTATTACATTGAATTATGGGTAATTCGATACGACAAGAGGATACAATCGATATACGATAACATTTACGATATGACATGCAAGCTAGACAGGTCGTAAGCATAAAAACTAAATGGTCAGTGCTAAAACTTGTAAGTATAGATCATCGTGCTTGATTTTATGACAATCCGTAATAAGTACTTATGGAACAAACAAAACAAAAAAATGGGAATATTGAAGCGATTCATTGCAACTAACCAGTGAGTAGAACCAGATAAGACAGTCACAGAACGCGCAATAAGCATGAGTTTTATGGGCAATAGACCGAAGTTTAGCAATCACCATAACTTCATGGCACTGAATGTTCGCTCGATCTGATGACATTAAAATTAAATCTGCAGTTTCTCGAAGAAACAAATCCCATTGAATGGAATTACTTTAGTTCAGCTTTAGACGTTCTAGTTACTACTGCCTCATGATCCTCACAAATGAGGTAATTGTTCATCTGTCGTATTTTCTTATCTAGTAAAAGGGCTACTTAGCCGTTATAGCATGTTTATTCTCTAATCCACTCAAGCATTCAATCTCATTAAACTAAGCAGCAGCAGCATACAATAAACCTTGATTTAAATCTGTACATTGTTGCAAAGGCCACAGATAAACGCGGTTTATCTAGCTGTGAAGCTTCAAGCACATGTTATTTAACGGATGCATCAACCAGAAATAAATCCATGGTTATTTGTGCAAAAAGCAATGACCCAGTAATGGTGGCCATCGAAATGCAAAACACGTGCACGTCATTGAAGCATCTTATTAGTTTAATTCAAGCCAGTCTTTGTATCAAACCACTTTGGCGTTCGTGTCTGCGTATGTTACCTACCCACTTACCTGCAAATAGACATTTCCAGTAAGAAATAACAATGAAGGACAGGTACGTATAGGTATGCAGGTAACAAATGATACATACGAACAAGCTAAGAGATAGATAGTTATGAGTCAAAATAACTACAAATTTTTAGGATGTAAAACGCAGAAGTCACAGTAATTAATGTAGTGCGAAAAGCGACTTCTCATGGATGAGGATAAAAAGAGATTTTTGAGGTATAGAAGATTTTTCTGGTTCAGTTTAAACGTCTTGTATTGAACAAGTAATTTGCTCTTTTGAACGCGCAACCGCAACGGTAGAACCTTGATATCCGCCTAAAAACGATCTGGATCCTAGTCCAATATGGAGCATAAAATACGGCCACAAAATCTTTTTACTATGTATTGTGAAAGAGAGCAAGTAAAGAAGATTGGGTCACCATTAATCCCACCCTCAGTTCGAAGCCTGACATATCAGCCCAGCTAACGCATAAAATGGTAATCGCGGATTCCTTTCCGACTCACTGAGATTCTTGTAAGTAAACGTATTTTTTACGGAAAAGTTTTATAAGTGCTACATGTTTTAACACATTTTTCCAACTCGATAAACGGATAGTTCTGGGAAAAAACTGTTATTAAAGCATGTCTAATATATATCAACTGACAAGATATTTTAATAATTTGTTATAGCAAAAAGTAACGCTCTTTTTACAGATAGAGATGGAAGAGAGATCGCTCAATCGTTCTTTTGATCTCGATGTGTTTATACAAATGTATATCGTTCCAACTCTGTATAAGTAGCTGCATGTAGAACAGGAAACATCGAACATAAATTTTGCTGTTACAGGAAACACTATCTTTACAAACTTCTATCTATTAGAGGTATTTGTCTGCGAAATTGATGTTGTCGCGTAAAGTTGACAGTCGCGGGACTCGCGGGCTCGTCGAGGGTTCCGTAAAAAACGAGATCATCACTCGCTGTCTCACGCATGCTTTGCCATGTCATTACTGTACCCAGAAATCCTTATAGAATGCCGACAGAGAAAGTCGCAGTAACCATGACCATTCACGCTGTAACGACATGTTATCCGCGCGCGTGCCTATGCAACACCATAAGTCATAACACTAGATTGGAAAGTGGCTTTGTTCACACTTCAATACATCACGCAAGAGTTAGAGTACCTCTACCCACTCAATGTTACAGATAATACTATAATAGCTGTTTATGCCTAGGTACAAGTAGAACAGTACGACGACTAATTGCTGCAAGTCATTATCGGTGTCCGTGTGCCCTGAATTGTAAATAATAAAATATTCTGTTCCTCTAACCGTCAACTCATTTCTTGACTAATCGCTACTATTAGCTGTAAGCGGGTTCTTTCCCTTTACAATCAATTTTCTGTTTCGTTTGTTACAAACTTTTAACGTTTAATAATGTTTCGTTTCCTACGAACAGCTTGGCGTTCAGAAATGCGTAATAAATTAAGATACTTGAGCCCTCTGATGTTCATTGTGAGATATTTATTGATAAAGGATAACTGCCAGTAAACGGAGAACAGAATACTGGCATTAGGCAAATGTGGCCATAAAACGCTTGATAGATAAAATAAACATGAATGAACAAGGCTAGTCGGCCATCTGTTATACGGAACTCACGACAGCTTTTTCCTGAAATTTGGTTGGAATTCCCCTCGCAACAGTACAAGTTTGGAGAGAGGGTAAAACCACCCTGAAAAGCAATCAAAGCAATCTTTTTAAAAGGTACACTGATCACGAATGTAATGCTTAACTGCAGGAAGGTCGGTAATGCAAGTAGATGCATATCTACAGTACCTAAAACTAATGTGTGGAATAGATTAGTACAGAAACAAACATTTTACCCATAGAAGTACAGCCTATGTCAAATGGTAATTCTATTCTCTCTAGGTTCTCTGATCTCCAAGAGAGCAAATAAACAAATGAATTCGTATTGTTTAAGGTACGCTGTTCTAATCTAGCACAATACTTGTTTACTGACTAAAGCACTAAGTACCTACTGAGGTGTTTCTAAGTGCACCTAAAATGCACAATCTATCTTCATTGTTTAGCTCTCAGCAAGTTAGGACAGGGTTAAATCCACATTCGGCTTTTAGTCACACACAACATAAGACACTTTAGCAGATAAGTAATTACCGGAATAAGTTGAAAAGTGAATAACCTCCTTGTTGTAAAGTCGGTTAATTAACACAGCCTTTAAAATGAAATTGTGGCGACGATGTCGGACATTTTAAAGTTGCATCGTTAAGTTTTTACAACTGCAACAGACGGCTTATGAGAAAACTTTTTTTATGACTCCCGAGAAGTTTCGGACGAGGACTTCTTGTGGCTCGTACAGCAGACCAAAAATGAATAGGTGTATAGGTTTACCTACTTATCTATACCTACACAATATAAAACAAAGTCGCTTTTCGTGTCTGTGTGTGTAAGCACTTACATAATCAGCCTGCATGTTTCCACCGATGCTGGAACACAGACCTCCTCTTTGTGTGAAGGCGTGGGCCGTAATCCACCATACGGGCCCAGTGCGGGTTAGTAGATGTCACATGTCTTCAAATTTTCAATTCTAGGATATGCCGGTTTCTTCACAATGATTTCCTTGACCTTTAGTTTTGATCGACTAAACTGCACATTGGATTTTGTTGCGGTTTTCACCATCATTTACAGCATTTATTGCGAAAGGTTTATGTGAATAATCAATTAATATTCTTAGTTATGACACAGAAATCTCGATGTTTTGACATGTCGCCATTGCACCCGTGCGAAGCAAGGGCGGTTCATTAGTTTTAAATAAACGATAGTATTCTTGTTTCTCCTAAAGTCTATAGCCTATTACGCATTCTGTGGTTTAACCAAGTGATTGTATTCTACAGGTGGCAGCTTTGTGGGCAGCCAATGTGTCGGCGTTCATCGGACCGCAAGAGACGTGTGTCCACGAAGGGCGCATGGCCGCAGCTTTCAATCTGCCCATGGTTAGCTACGTAAGTACCCTTCGCTTTAACATAAGAGTAAGGATAAATGTGTGAATTTAGCAAAAACCTCGTGTAAGCTGATCCGAACTCTAACGTTCTGTGGATTTATGCGGCAGACATTGACATGACATGAAAGGAGTTCTATTTTCAAACGCTAATGTTGTTAAACATCCATTACGATGTCTCATGCTCATGCTCCATCAGTGTTTGCCCAACTCGATCGATCAACTGTCAAAATGCAATTTAGCTGTAATCGATTCATATATTCACACACTTTACCTGAATCACGACAAGGTTAGGTATCGTGTTTAAAAGGTTTTGCCATTAAGTGGTTCTATAGTTATGAATGAATGCTCCCAATACCTGCTTAAACAAACAAACGGCTGATAAGCGAAACAGCTGAAATGGCTTAAAACAGATAGTGGAGTAAATCACTAGGTATTACAAAACCCAACAGTGAAAAATACACTTCACATATCCTAGTTCCTACTCCTACTAATATTATAAATTCGAAAGTTTGTATGAATGGATGGATGGATGTGTGTTACTCTTTCACGCAATAACAACTGAACGGATCTGGATGAAATTTGCCACACATTTTGTAACCAAGTGGTTTATAACCGGTAGCGGGATCGTCCGAAAGGGTTACCGCTGCCCTGGTACATAAAGGGCTAAGGAAGGAACACGAGTGGGTTTTAGTCAGTAAGAGTCTGACACTCCCTTCTGCTCCACCCAGAGCGGGAGGGGTCATTTGATGATTTCCCATCTTGAAAAAAAAAAAAAAAAAAAAGTGGTTTATAACCAGGATTACCAAGGATACTTTTTATCCCGATATTCCCACGAGATCGAAACTTATGTGGGTGAAACCGGGGGGCGCAGCTAGTAGTAGCAACAACATAAATATTAAGGTGACGCCAACGACATTCAACTGCGGTTAACAATGAAACTTGACATCTCCAATAGGCAGGCTGCCAAGAGTTTGTGAGTTAATTGGAAAAAGAACAATATATGTTATTGATGTAGAGTTGAAGGCAACGAAACTGCAGATGCAGTCAATGTCTTATGTTAATGTAATCACATTAACAATCGAGGGACTTACAAACTTCACGAAGTAAAAGGTTGTGTGCAGTAGACTGCATTTGGTATTTGGCTGAAGCTATAAAGCCAGGTTGTCACATGACCATTGGCGCTGGTTGTAATCGGTGTAATCAAACTTACTGTGTACAATTTGAATTGCTTTATACTTGCTTACATAAATCAATTGTCATCAGTCTGACAAGTTTGCTGAAGGGTTTTTGCGGCCGCTTTTAATCCTTTCGACAAAAACCAGTGTCGGCAGCCCTTTTTTGGAGTTGACTTTTATAATCCTGATGAATTGTAGATTGTAGTTAATCCTTTTTGACCTTATTCCCATCACGCGGGTTTACGCCCTCGTGCGTGCCTCACCCGCATGCGTGAGTAAGCGTGCTGCGTGTACCTACGAACATCCCGCCTCCCGCGTGCGTTTGGCATGCATTGGAAAAGTATATGTACGAAACGATAGTATGCGTGTGGTGCGCATACGGGCCAGACACGCACGCGGACACAAATCCACATGATAGGAAAAAGGCCCTTGGTTTAATTAGTCTTTCTCTGTTGCTTGTCCTGCAGTACTGCCGCGATGTTGCCAGCTCCAACAAGCGCGTGTACTCCACGTTCGCGCGCACCAGGCCCTCGGACATCGACATCTCCCGCTCCGTGGTCGCCGTGCTCACGCATTTCAATTTCATGCATGTAAACATTATAACAATACATTTCACTTAGCTCATTTACGTAAAACAATGATATTTTGGAAGGGAACATTTTTGTTTCGTTATATATTCGGTCTTATCTTTACAATAACGTTTCTTTTGTAAATTATCTTTATTTTCTGCTCCATATTTTTTATATTTTATCCTGTTCCCACAAATCCCCAGAAGATCTTGTTTGATAAACGATCCATTAAGAGATTTGACTAACCGTAAAATTGAATCGCTCCTTTATGTGATTTTGTATTAGCGCTTTGTAAAAGGCAGGATAAATCTACCGTAGGATACTTTGCAAACTCAAACTAATCTATTTTTCATTCCGCAGGTAGCTTTCGTGTACCTCAAGGCTCCAAACCACGACTTTTCACGTTTAGCGCTTGCAATAATAGCGGCGGCGAGGGAAAAACAAATATCAGTCCGCACTGTGCAAGTGTACAGACAGCCTTATTACTACGAAAACAGACGGGAGAACTTCTCTCGTAACCCGTTCCTGGACATCGTTCGCGAGACTTACAAAGATACCAGAAGTACGTGACAACTTATAATTATTCACATTGAAAATGAGCTCGCTGAAACATTTTCCAACTAAAATATTGTGTTTTGTTGCAGTATACGTCTCCGTTGGATATTATCACGATCACATCGGATTAATGTTGGCTTTGGACGCTATGCAGCTGCTGGATTCGGGTAAGTGAAATTTATATGGTGCTGTTTCAGATAACTGAGTATTTTCAGGGATTAAAAGGTAATTACTTATTAACTTGTAAAGACCAGAATAACCTTAGGCTCTTTGGGGACACACGTTTTTCTTGCCGTGAAAAACTGCGGTTTATTCGCCGTGTGTAAGTCGTCAGTGTCGTATGGATCACTATGAAAGCTGGTTGACGGGCACGTTTTTTTTACGGCACGGTTTATACGCCGTGTGTAGGTATGTACTCCCGTCAGTGTTGTATGGATCACTATGGAAGCTTTTTGACGGGCACGTTTTTTCTACAGTGCGGCTTATACACCGTTCCGTAAAAAAACCGTGCCGTGTACAAAGGGCATTAGGGAATGGAACATAATTATACCCACATAATTATGTAGATAAACAATACGTCTACTGCCAAGCGACTCTATGATGAATATTCACGACAGTGCTATCATAACGTTTTTAACTTGGGTTAGGAATATACATATTTCTAAAGCATTCAGTTACCATGTTTTCCTGTCTCTCATCCTACATATATTTTTTCTATTAGCATAAATCTTGCTCTCCCTTTCCCTGCGTGAATAAAACATTTTCATCACAAAGAACACGGGATTCATATCATTCTATTTATCGGCAATGGCATCAAAAGGAAACTTTCCTGATTACTGCAATATGAAAGTATTTACCGAAGCTAGGGCAATACCCATATTATATAACATGATTCTGAACTGGAACTGAAGGAAACTTTAAATATTAGGTTATATAGGTCCGTTTGGGGCAAAGAAATTATTGTAGAAGAAGAAAATTTTGAAAAGGCACGTTAACATTTCCGTAAGAAGTTGGCAGAAACATCTCAGCGCTGAATTGCTGTTTTCGTTTTCTCATCTACTGATCGTTACTTCTCCTGGCAATAATATTACAAGCTTTTATTTAACTTGCGATGTGTGTATGTATGTATGTATGTTCGGGTGGACTCTAGCAACTCAATTTTGAGCAGAGATATCTTCAACCGATTGAGCTGCTAGCGGTACGCGCTACGAACTACGCCGTAGTCAATCTCGCAACAAAAATACTAAAAAGTTAAAAATAAAATTAAAAGAAAAAAAAACTTTTTTAAAACAAGCTTTTATTACTTATAAAAAGGATAAAAAGTTAAAAATAATTTAAACCTGATAAGAAATAAATAAAAGCGTGTTACATTTTGATGGAACATTAAAGAACATTTAGAACACAAGCAGCAAGCCTACCTCGATAAATCGATAAACCATAAGCCTGTCAATTACATTTTAGTGTGTGTGCCCCACAATTAAGAAACTCACTAAATTATCATACCTAACAAAAAACAAAATCTTCATACAAACGCGCGCGGCAGTAGGCAGTCGCCAGACGGCCTACTCGGCTCCCGTACTATTCGCACATTGTCATTGATCTTTACTCGATCAAGTTATATGATGAAATTAAAAATACGTACGTTTCACGCGGAATACTATGACGTTCGACCTTCGCAATTTATCACCTTAAAGTAGGTATGCCTACTCATAACCAACCGAGTGTGAATCTTAAAATAATACTTCGTAATGTGGCACTTTAACACACACACATTTTTAATTTTTACCTCATTATCGGCGACCTGATAATGAGGTAAAAATTAAAATCCAAGTTGGCGGCTGCAAAAACTATCAAATTTTTCGTCATGGGTGTCGTTTTCATGGTTTTCGAGGGTGCTGGAGCCGATAATAGAGTCAAAATGAAAATCCAAAATGGCGGCTGTATTTTTTTTTTTCATCATGGCTGTCGTTTTTATGGTTTTCAAGGGTGCTGAAGCCAATAGTGAGGTCAAAATGAAAATACAAGATGGCGGCTGCGAAAAACTTCAAACTTTTCGTCATGCGTGTCGTTTTCATGGTTTTAGAGGGTGCTGGATTCTAGGGTGCTAATACCGATGGTGAGGTAAAAATAAAAATCCAAGAATCCAACGGCCACGAAAATTTAATTTTTTTTTCATTTTAAAAGTTTTACAGCCGCCAGCTTGGATTTTCATTTTGAACATCGTTCCTGCCGGTCCCCCGACCACACACGTTTTTATACCCAATAAACCAATAACTTTTTACTTAAAGTGCGGTACCTAACGAAAAAGTGTGCCTACCTATTCTGAAAACCAATGCACGCCACTGTGTTACACCTGCCATGCTGTCTCTCTGCATCACTGCGGTTGACTGGTAGAAAATACCTTAGGCATTAAGTCCAACCGGTATTTTTTTACCGACTTCAAAAAAAGGAGGAGGTTCTCAATTCGGATGTTTATATATATATTTTTTTTACTTGTGTCTATAGTTTCAATATTTTTTTTTGTTTTTAATAATCCTATTCTAATCTAAGTACACCAATCAACTCAGATCATCTCTGCTAGATTTTAGATGCCGCTGTGACGGTAATAAGACCCAATACTAAGTAGAACCCTGAACCCATATGCATTAACAGCCATTGGTCTTTTATTATAAACACATGCTGAAGTCAGAAAATAAAAAAGAATAGCATATTTTTCTTTTTTAAGACCTGTAGATGTGTAAATCAATTTGTACGTTATACAAAGCACCCTATTAGCGTTGTACAGCGATATATCAAAGAGTGAGTGTGCAAGTGAAAAGCTTACTCGTAACTACGTGCGTGATTTCCATAAGCTCGCGTGAGATATATTTGTCTAGATCTTCTCTTTGTTAGCCTGACACCAACGCCCCATTATTCGACGAGAAAAGCCTTTACCCGCATTATTCATCCTCACTTTTCATGGTACATTAGGAATGAATATGAATACATGTTTGGATAATCAACCCATAGCTTTTATATAGATTAGCGTTTTTGAAACAAAGCTCGCTTCAATATATCTGTTTCTTCGAATATTGAAATTAAAAGCTCGTATAGAAAGCATAATCTGCTACCTGGAATCGAAGCGAAATGTTTTCCACCATTTACTTGGTACGAGTAAGTATCCTGAAATCATGTATCAAATGAACAGAACCGGAACCTATGCAAATGTAAAAATGTTCACTCAAAAGAAAATATCAACACATGCCTAAAAAAATATTCCCAACACTGTATGAGAGCTATTTTAAGGTTTTCCTCAAACATATGACACGAAAATAGAAAAGAGGAGCAGTCGTGTTTGTGACAGGTAACTAATAAACCTATTTATTTATAAGAACACATTTAATGACATGTTTTTCTATGCGTCTGAATGATCGACGATTCTGCGAAAAATAGAGACAATGATGAACGACGATGGAAAAGAGATTTTCTTTTCAGATGATGAAAGGATTATATCAGATTATAGGAATGTAATAAGCTTAAAGATCTTAGTGAACTATTGAATAGATTATTCTACGAAGCATTGCGGGTCGTCGAAGCGAGCACTATTTGCCTCGCGAGAGCACATCCATCAAGTGACGAGCAAATATTGTAGCTCTACAGAAGCGCTTCTATTCAATTTACACCCGCTTTTTACTATTATGTGAGGATAATATATTATGGATGTATCAACAACAGTAACAAATCCAACAACGCTTTATTCTTAAAACTCATCTTGTTACACTGTTTTATGGATCATGGCGTCCTAATCATTATTCAGTGACACGTTTAATAAGCCTTGGGAAGATAAACAATGGTTACAGCTCTTATCATGGACCGCCAGATAAGTATTTAATCCATAAAACGAACTATTGACAACAGGATATTTAAAAATCTCGGCTAAGTAAAGGCCCATTTTCACGAAAATGTAAAAGTTTTATAGCGTCATATTTTGTTTCGCGCGCAGTTTGCACCACAGACATTAGTACCCAAATATGGCGCATTTTCATATGGAAGCACAAACTCTGGCAAATTGCATTTGCACAAACAGTTTTCGCGCGCATAGCGGCCATTACAAGAATGAATGCTAAATGGATTATTAAATTTTAAATAGAAGCGTGTCGGATTTTATGAAACCTCGGTTTAAACACGAAATAAAGGAATACGTCTTTTGTCTTTAACTTTTACGTAAATCCAGATGAAGTTACATCAACAATAGCAGCACGAGATAGATGATTAAATTAGATATTAAACGTGTCTGGGACTGTTAAATCCCGACGTTGATGCTAAACAAAAGAATATGATTTTCGACTTTAATACTAAAGTTAACACGCGGCATTTGTTACAAAACTGAAATTGGGGATTACTTTTGTACAGCTATTCAGGCCACTCTTTCCCTAAATATGAATACCTCGGGTGACATTCCGCCTGTATGAGCCTAAAAGTTCGACGTTAGAGGGACGATATTCTATACCTTCGCAGTTTTGTTTTCTACACCCTATTAAGAAAACTAACCCTATTAAGACCTTATGCTGAGTGGAGAAAACATTACCAAGGACCAATTTCCTTTGTCCTCTTTATAAAAAATAACAACATTCAAATCTTCACAGGTGAATACGCAGCTATCGGCGTGGACGTGGACAAGTACGAATCAGAGGAGGCAGTACGGTACCTTTCCGGTCCCCTACGAAAGGAGCCAGGACACCGAACTCCACAAGCCTTTCGATCTTATATGGCAGTAGCACCGTCACCCTCTCCATCATACCCAGTCTTCGCCCGAGAAGTCAACAGAAGGCTACAGATGCCGCCTTTCAATTTCACCAACCCATTACTTGCTTTTGGTGGAGGCAAAGTGGTGAGTACCTTATTTATACAAGTTTAACGCGCCTTTATAAGGAAAATTTCATAGTTCCTATAATTTAAACTAATAATAACGCTGAAGAGTTTGTTTGTTTGAACGCTCTTATCTCTGTAACTACCAGTTGGATTTGAAAAATTCTGTTTGCATTTGATAGCCCCATTCTTGAAGAAGAATAAGAATAGGAGCCCGTGGCTAAATAGTCAAAGCCTCGGAAAGCACATTAAGCCGTTGGTCCCGGCTGTCATTCGTGGATCTTTGACAGTCGTTATGGGTCGTCGGAAGCCGGAAAGTCTGACAACCAGTCTTACCAAGGGGTATCGTGTTACCCAGTAACTGGGTTGTGGAGGTCAGATAGGCAGTCGCTCCATGTAAAATACTGGTATTCAGCTACATCCGGTTAGACTGTTGGGGTCGGCTTACACCCCAACATGGTTGGGAAAAGGCTAGGCAGATGATGAGCCCAATTCTTGAGGAAGGTTATATACAGGCTGATTTTTTAAAGACCAGCCAAATTTAAGGATGTGGTACAGACCATCAAACTGGACAACTTTCCCCATGGGACAAATAGCGTAATCGCGAAAATTTTATCAACTGTCCCATAGAAAACTTCAATACCTACTCGACCTAAATGTATGGGACGCCTGAATTTTTATTCGCGATTACGATGTTGGTCCCATGGAGAAAGTTGTTCAGTTTGATGGCCTGTACCACATCCTTAAATTTGGCTGGTCTTTAAAAAATCAGCGTGTATATAATAATAATAATAATAACTTTATTTCGGGTGGCATAGACCCATAGAAACCTTAACCTAGTACACATTACATAAACTTTTATAATTTGCCATGACTCGCCACACCTACACACGACATGACCCACTGATTCTGAATGGGACAGTCAAAGCGTACTGCTATTGCGTTCAGAATGCCGTTGTTGCTACCCCGTATACGGGCTAGCAGGGAAGCTGCTTTTTTGTCTATATACAACAAGTCCCGGAATTAACGGACACCACCAGACACTCCAATTAGAATATTATGTTATAACCATAATACATACACTGAATTTTTATTATTATGTAAAAAGCATTGTTTTTTTTTAAATAAATTACTTATACTGATTGTGGGAGAAAATTATGGTCACATTACAAATCTACGCATACACACAGTCGCACTCGTATAAGGGTCTAGCTCAGTGTGTATTTCATCCATTTTGGTTTGTTTTGACTGTACAGCGGAAGTGTGACAGTCATTTACGTAGTTTTAATTATTCTTGGGATAAAATATTACCTATATTAAAAATTACAGAAATCGATTCATTAAACGATTCTGAACAAACTACTTTCATAATGTGCATTAATTCAGTTACACATTGTATAGGCAACATCACGCTAGAACCTTTAGAAAGGGGAACAAGTTTCACGCCCACGTCGCGGGCAGAATCTAGTGTAAAAGAAAATTCAACAATCGACTTGTTTTCGCTAAATCATGATGTTAGGAGATGTGCTTATAGTTGAAAATGTAAAATCTGTTTTTCCACATCTGTAATAAGGTGCTGTAAAAACCAAGCCAGTGTTTTTTGTTTAACCTTATCCAGAATCAACGGCTAATAAAAACATAATGTAACAAAAGATATGAAGAAGAAAAGTCGTTATGGCATCCGTCATTGTTTAATTTATAGATTTAATTAACTGTTTCTTGGCAAGGGAAACACACTGCTGTTGCTGACGTCGTTAACACAACTATAGCATCAACATAATACATTGTCCAACTAATTAAACAGGATGCGTTAATTAAACCTGCATCTGACACATTGGCACAGTACATAAATACAGGGTGCTATGTAGTCACACGAACATGCAAATGAATACATTTAGAGCAAATTATGCATCGCGTCCATTTTGCCCTTTCGTAATTAAATCTGCATCCTCAAAGTAATTAATTCAAAGGCAAAGAATGAGCTCGTCCCCGCGGGAGGGACGTTTTAATCTAATGAATCCACGTAAAGTCCGACTTACACACTGTTGCGTGAAGTTCTTTCATTTACATTTCCGCATTTTACTTTCATTTGTTTTTTAAGTTGAGGACAAAATGACGAACAGCAGACCTTTATATTAAGAGAGATCCACACCACAACCACAAATGATAGAAGCTATAAATCTTTCTCCGCATCAAAAACCCATCTGAAGTCTAATTGGTATTGGCGCCGATTCCCTTGTTCACAAACTAAACAAAACTTTTGTCTATGTTCAGGAAAATTATGGGCTAGGAGGTAGGATTACCAATAAAAGATAGGCACATATAAATATGAGTTCGACAAACGATGAATTTTGTAAATAAGGAAGTAAATTGATAGATAACACCTAGCTTAATGCATGTTTGGATAAAGCTCCCGGAACTTTAACAATCCTACACATAAAATAGAAGAAGGTAGGCACTTTACCTGAACACCAGACCCGCCCGGTTATCTGACCCTCTAAATGAGTTTTCGTTATTTCACTGCCTTTTTGACCGGCTATTCAACCCCTAAATGAATTCTCCTAAAGGTGACGCCAAGCTTAATAGCTTCCCGGGCTTACCGCATGTGAAAAAAGGTCGCTTTCGGTTCATTAATTTTGATTTAAAATGAAGAAGTTTTGACTTCATTAAAAGGCTTAATTATAATACCTGAAACTTGAAAGAAAACACATTAAACAGGCTATTTAATGTTACTGTTAGAACCGGTGAGATATTACATTACTTATCCTTTCATTACCTTAGATCCCAGTGGACGCAGCGTGGCTACACGACTCCGTGTGGGTATATGCCCGTGCGCTTGCAGAAGCACTCACCACCGGTGAAGGACCACGAGACGGCAGAGCCATAGCAGCAAGGATGAGGAACACCACCTACCACAGCGTTATGGGGTAAGCAGATAATTAATTTCTGTATTGATGGTCCTTTTAAAAACTATCTGATTTTGCTTGGATACAATAAAATATCAAGTAAGAAACAGGACGTGTTTGTAAATTAATTTTCAAGAAAACTTTTTTCAAGCAATCATTTACTTTTCAGTGACAAAAATATGTAATCAGACCAAGATCAAAACGCTGAAATTTTCGCACATGATTGTTGAAAATTAACGTAATTTTCAGCTCCAATCAGAGATAAAAGCGATCGCCTGAAAATCCGTCCAATTTCTACTCTCACGAAGTCGGATAACAAACTAGCTTACCCCCTGGTAACTGCGACGTGCTTCTTTTGTGAGACACATCTTGCCATTTGTGGCTTAGGTAACAGAATTAGGAGCGACAGAGCGCTATTGCCGATCGCTTAGATTGCCGAAGGATCGGAAAAGCGATTCTGTTCCTAACGGTAAAGAATTCGGAACTAATTTACTTTAGGGACACATTTATATTGATGAACATAACATCATCACGCCTATACTCCCCGAAGAGTTACAGAGGCAGAGGTGTCCTATAATACACCCACACTTTGCCTGTTATGTTTAAGCCCCACGTAATAGGGGCCGAGCCTATTGCCTTCAACTGGCTACAATCCAGACTCCGGGCTGCTTTTGAGAAATTCCAGATGGAAACACCCAAAACACTTTGTCCGACCCGGAAATCGAACCCAGGGCCTCATGCTCAGCAGCGCTTGCCACCAACAAGGCAGACATTTATATTGATTGGTAAAGTAATTGAAAAGGCCAAAAATTGTTGCATGTAAGTCGTGCCTTTCGTGCCCTGAACTTCAATCTTCGTGCCCCAATACGATTCACCTGCTGCGTGTTTTCGTGCAGCGATAAAAGCGTTTCACACCATTTCCTTTTACAATACGTTGACAAAACGTAGTTAAACGGTCAAAGTTCGGCCTATATTTTGTTTGTAATCTTTGTTTTAATCAGCGGACGTATTCATAAAAGTCACGTTTATAGTTGCCGCAATAAAAGTTAAAAAATGTTTTAAAATTACTTTTTTGTTCGCCAATTTTTCTATATTTTCTCTTTGCATTATCTATCATGAAACATAAACCAATAGCTTTAGTAGCTTTAGAGCGTTCACAAACGGCATACAATCGGTGGCCGATTTTTCGTATAAGCTAAATGAAAGAGTAAAGATCAAATGTATCAATCCACACGTACTACAAAACGTAGATATACATAACGTAGGGAAAGATAATGAGGACCGATTGTAGGCCCTATAGAAATAATGCCGTGTGCGAACGCGCTTCTATAATAGAAAGACCTATCATGAGTTCATGGCTTACGTGAATGGTTGGAGAATAAATGACAAAACATTGTTCTGACATCTTTATTAGGGAGTTAACAAAGTGACGATTATCCCATAATATGTTCAGGTACTGGGTGCACATGGACGAGCATGGCGACGCTGAGGGTAACTACACGCTGCTATCTATCGACCCTGCAAAACCACCAGGCCTTTATCCGCTTGCGGTCCTACACAAGTCCGCACCGGTAATGTATACTATACAATACACAACCTTCTCTACCTTCTACTTGTCACAGAACATGAAATCTAAAAGTTTGGGTATGACGTGTTACAGGTCGTTTACCTTAGCTCTATCGCTCCCGTGATCAATCATTGTTTATTTTCCAGAAAAAGTAACTTTTATCTTGTTAAAATAGGAAAGGTGACCAGTGACACAAGAATCGGTAATTCTGTATATGTATATTCACAGAAACTTTTTATGATACGTCGTCATAATATATTGTATACATACCTATGGCATGATGATTTATTACGGCCATAACACTAACAGACAGTTGCAACTATTCATCACAGTACGAACTAATTTAAGCTCGCCAATGGAAAAAATACTAGGGATTTTCCTGTCATGCCGATGGGCATTTTAAAAATTATGTTTCAATTTCAAAGATGTAGATAATCGAATACATCTGGTGGTTATTTCCGTTAACGCCAAAGTTTGTAACAAACTACTGTGCAATAAGGCCAATTTTATAAATATTCGCATAAAAACACTTACATCTACATGTAAATAGATTCGTAATCAAATATCCGAAACACGTACACACAACGATACTCGACGTGCCCCGAATAAACGGCATCTTTTAACCGTTTACGTCACATTTTGGCTTGGGAGATGCACTTTGGTGCCAACCGACGTATGGATTCAAATCTGAAGACGCTAAGGTCCTTTAAACTGGAACAATCTGTAATACTATAAGCGTTTGAAATATTTAAACACATTTACGTAATTTATATTCGCAACCTATTTCTACAGCTAGCCGTTTGATCTACGAGAATTTCACGGCAATTTGTTTAACACAGAGAAAAATGTTAGTTCGAGGAAATCTTACAAATATTTATTTCACGCAGGAAGTGCGATTTCTACGGGAGATGGTGTGGCCAGGCGGCCAAGTGCCCCTCTCCGAGCCGCCTTGTGGGTTCAGAGGAGAAAAATGCGTCAGTAAGTAGCTTTAGTCAAAGCTTTATTAACAAAGAACGACTTCACAGGACACCCGTTGTCGTGAAGAGTGTATTCACTTTCCCCTTAATGCGCAACGTATGTTGGAAGCTAATAGAATCAGTAAGTGGGCTGGGGCACTCCATTACCAACGGCCAGCGGAACGGACGCGACCATTTTGTTTACTGGCGATCTAAAAAACTAATATGTACTGTTAGAGTTAGGGTCGGCATTAAGCGCAAGCTTTGTAAGCGACAGTAAGTGGGGTGGGCCATAAAAGCGTCGTTACGAGTCGTAGTGACAAGCAATGCGGAGCAGCGGCCATCGGGCGCACGCGATGCCCGCTGCGCCGACATCGCCCCCTAATGCTTACTACATAAGTATATAGCCTCACAATACTTACATTTTGCTGGACCTACATAGTTGCTACACGAAAATACTTTAAGGCACTAATATAGAGCCTTCCAAGTAGGTCTTAAACAAGGCTTTCAGGTCAAGCCGGAAGTCCTTTTAGTTTGGGTCAACCAAGTTATTTGTCAACATACACCGTCACACGGTACACCGTCTTTTGTAATTTAACAATTCGTATTTATCTTAATTGATCATTTATGACTAAAATCACACCTTTATACTAGGTGTTGCCCGGGACTTAGTCTGTTATCCAGTATGAAAAGTAGCGTATGTCCTTACCCAAGTTATGGTCTTAGATCTGTGTGCCGTTTTAACCTGAAAGCGTAACAAACCCACTTTCGCTGAACATTTTAGTACTTAACAAAAATATTCCATTTGCTTTCTAAATTGTGAGTTAATCGTGAATGAAACTATGTTTATTCATTTAATGACTAACTACAGTCACGGTAATATTCTACACTACAGTCTAATTTCATTTTGTTACGCTGTACAAACACTCCACGTAAATCAGGAACTGTATTTGAAAGCTCTCTATTGGATACTTAGTTTAGTGGCGATTTAAACATTTAAACCACTCTACCAAACTTTTCGTTTTAGTATTTATTTAATAATCTTAGTGCACAATAAAGGTACAACGGCGGCCTTTTAGTGCCTTAGGTATTCTCTACCAGTCAACCCACTATTCAATGTAGGTACTCATCATATTCCTGTGTGATCATTCGATTGATAATAGAATTTCCATCCATAAATCGGGAATACTAAATTCCGTTTTTCTGCAAAGAACTTTGTGTCCATTTCAATTTGCAGAGCTTTATTGACACAGAGCCTTTTCTTGAAAAGAAAATTGCACGAAGGAAACGAGCCTTCATTCTATTAAGCGATAGTGGCCAGGCCTGGGGCCTGGGGCGTGGGTTATAGTGGCCGCAGTGCCTTAATTTCTTTGTACCTTTATGTCCCTTGGGAATGCAAACCGAAGGCTTTCAAACGATATGAGGGAAATAAGTGTTTGCTTTAATTAAAATTAAAATCCAAACAATTTTATGGCATCTTGGGAATTTAATTTAGTATTGCTGTGGATTGGGTAGTAGTACAGCCACAGAATAACTAATTACTAAGCACAGGGTACAAATGAAAATAGGTATTTCTAGATAGGTAGTAGTAATTGCTACGTTGCTACCTTGTAGTACTTTTTTGAGATCATTTGAAGCAAAGAAGAAATACTTACTTTGCCCGGAGTCTTTCAAACGTAGGTACTTTGTAACATGGTCCAACGCGCTGCAAGGAATCCAGCTCCGTTCCTCGAAACTAGCGATAAATTGAATAGAAACGTTTATAAAAAGCAATTAAAATTCTACAAAGCAAACTGTTTCCATCGTTAAATTGAATTCTGAACTTCATTATGACGTTAAATTCCGTTTTCGTTTCGCTAATTCACTAAACAAATAATGAACACAAGTTAGGATTAAATGTTTGTAGCAAAGATTAATGTCGTGTCATTCACCTCGGCGTTGTTTTGAAGTGTACTGTATCTTTTAGTCAATCGGGTGATCTACGGACTACTTACGAATAGTTTGGTAGGACCTGACTGTCTTTAACGACATCATAAACTGAACTCCTGCCATCAAGTACACTAACTAACTTGTCTCACGATGTGATCAAAATATCTAGGAGCAAGAGTTAAATACCTAAAGCTAACATACTTCAAATTCTTCTTTGGTGGTCTTATTATTTAGGATTATTGGTTTTTTCAATCATTAAAATGGGATTTTTTGTTGGAATAGAAACATTAGTACATTGTATCGAAAGACTGTTCAGAGGCGCGGAAATGGAAATAAGTAGAGCTCGATTTTCGCGCCGAGTATTTCGGTAGCTACATAGGTCAATTCAGTCCAGAGTTACTACCCTTTTATGTTATGTAGGTACGTGGGCAGTGTGACAACGATGCTGACTTGATAAAATCATAGGAATATTGAGGACTAGATACACTTTTTGTTACATCATCTCGTCCATCTTCGGATGGAGTGTCCTAATTCAGACCACAGACATAATAATGTTACCATATAAAAAAATCACGACATAACCATATAAGTTACTTTTTCCCACTCAGGTCACTTCGGGGCATGGGCACTAGGTGCATCAGGTGGTACCCTAGCAATCCTTACCCTGGCTGCCCTCGCCCTGTACCGAGGCTGGCGCTACGAACAAGAGTTGGACTCACTGCTTTGGAAAATCGATTTCCGCGAACTACACCTGCCTGACGAAGAACAGCGAGCGAACAAACTGAGTAGGTAAACCGAACTTCTACATGTTGTTTGCATGCGCTTACGCTAATATTTGTTTAGAATAGGATACTACTGCAAATTCTGGTACATGGATAATAATTATGCGGTCTCACTCCGGATGGGTTCTTACTGTTGTCTGTTTCATATTGTATGTAAGTATGCTGCGTCACGCCTTGTTTCCCCGAAAGGTAGGGCAGAGTCGTACCTAAAGTACACCCACGTTTCGACAGTTATGTTTAAGTCCCATGTAAAAAAATGGGGCGAAGCTAATGCCATCAACCGGGCACAAATCCACACTCCAGGCTGATACTGAGGAATTCCAGATTTCCAGTTTTTATTCTTTTTTAGATTTATTTATTATGTAATGATTGTATAATAGTTGTTCTTCTGCTATTCCCTCACTTTTATGAAATGATTGTTTCTTTGATTGAATGAATGTTGGCTGCCTACACACTTATCACGTTTGCCCCCCGTACAGTCTGAATAAATCGAAATAGCTCACGTCTCCGGGTCTCACACTGTGTTCAATTGTGGATATAAAATATTTCAAACCAATGCTTCAGCGAACGGTTTGATACAGAAGCCAATAGAAATAGATTTTATGAACAGATTTTTAACTTTTCCATTAAGGAGTTCAGAACTACTGGCGTAAGAAATAGAGTTCAAAATAGAAAAATGTATGTTACTGCAATTTCCTTCGAGAATAAATCACATCTGGAAATTAATAAAAGAAACCAGAACTGTGTATCGCATTAAGTTGACGCTCGTTTCGATAAAAATGTTTTTGCCAGTTGATATCTTAGAAGCGAAGATTTTCATAGGGCTTTCTGTCCCTATTTTTTGTATTACCGATGTTTCCGGACTGTATCATTACTAACTGATCTACTGGAAATAAAATATGTTGGGGGAAAGAAAAATATTGGACGGAGATCGAAAACTTGACAAAAGTATAATGGAGCATGAGGCGGAAAATTTTATCGGAAGACCGCTGTCATGTTGATTTCGGGGTCGTTCTTGTTTCGTCAATACCTACCATTTTCTTTCAGAAAGAGAGAAAAAAAAATAAGACTGTCTTAATTGTTTTTTCTTTTCTTTCTTTTGATTCACCACCTCAAAAATCTGTCACTGCTTTTAGTCGTAAACAAAAATTCATTACGAGTTGATCAGAGCTGAATTTTTCCAGCAAGATAGCAATGCAGGCGGGAACGTCACCTCATCTACCAATGCTGTGGGGGGCGAGAAGAACGGCGGAGGCAGCACGGGCGGGGTCCGGTCCAGTCAAGTGTCTCTCAGCTCCAATCCGGACCTGGACTTTCGCTACTCCGCCATCTTCACCGAGGTAGCGTTCTACCGCGGACGACTGCTCTCCGTCAAACGAGTGCGGAGACACCAGATCGATATCAACAGGGAAATCAAGAAGGAGCTTAAGATTGTAAGTCTATTTGAATTGAATAATTACCAAATTACTTGCCAGTGCCAAATCAATCGTAAAACTACAATTTATTATCCTTAAAGGTTGAAATGGAACTTAACCGCTTAGTTTGGCTTTCGTAGGCTAGGTATTCAACTCGGTAAAACTCAAAGAAAAAGATTTACTCAAGTTATAATAGAGTCTTTGTAGTTTATTTTGATATATCCTTACGGCATTACGTGAGGATAGCTCAAAGCCTACCCTCGGGCCGCAAAACAAACAACACATTTCTCTTCCAAGCCTTGTATGATGGGGGCACCGACTGAGACAAATCGCTTTAATACATTCGGATCTACTGAACTGACGCAGGTACCTACATCATACCTAGTAGAATAGAAATAAATAGGTGGGTTTATCCGGCGATGGATGTTTCGTAATAACCATGTTTATGAACACCTTTCATCATAGAGCATTCGGTTTAGTAACATTGCTCTTATTATTAGCATTATTTTACTGCTGATTTTATGTGGCATACCGCACAAATATATTGATTATTATTATTATACCTACCAGCTGTGCCCGCGACTTCGTTCGCGCGCATGTCGGAAAACAAATTGGATTTCATGGGTATAATTTTTTTGGAATCCAATTATTTTTCCCAAATAAATATACTCTTTCTTACTCCTTATAACATCGGCTATGTGCCAGTGAAAGTCTGAAAGTCAAAATCGGTCATGCCGTTTTGGAGATTAGCCGAAACAAACAAACAGATAGACAGACAATAAAAATGGTATTTTTGTTATAAGAACCGTATACTTATACTTTTATTTGCATTTAGTAAAAAGCTGTTATTATGACATTGTAAACAGACACTTCAATTGTATTTATTTTTATAGATTTATAGATTTGTAGAGTCGTTGGCCAAATTATGAAAACAAGTCATTGTAAAAATTACTTGAATAAAATACTCTGAAGAACTTAGAATAAAGCTTTCACTGTAAATAACGTGAAGCACCAATAAAGGGCGTTTGTTCAGGTGTGGATAAATACCTTCGTAGTTCGCACTAACTCACACCTGTTTGTTCAGTTTCAGTTAAGAACCGAGTTTATTTGAACGTCCAATTGCAAAAACTGTAATAAAAATATTGGAACTGCTGAACTTTCCGTGTAACAAGTCCGTACGACGACATTAACCTTTAGCCATGTTTTAGTTCAATATGTGACGAAATATGTTATTCTCTGAATTTTGGAGCGCGTGGGTCCCGCGGCTTGAGTAACCGTATTAGCATTCCTAACAACATGAGAAATATGTCTTATACTTACATATTACATTATATTTGTACAATATGTATCCAAATAACCTGTAGTGTACCTAACTGCCTAACATAACCTTGTTCGGTTTTTGTTGTGGAATGGGAGAAGTAGCGGGACTCTTAACACTGATAACGTTAATTTATTACTTCGACCACGCCCCAAAATCACGTAAATTTTACAGTTTTTTTACTGATAGGTAAGAATAATGCATGTTGAGATTTAAACCTGAGGCTAGTGTAAGGCAATATTACTCCTTTAGATCTAAACACCTACCTACTAGTCACTTCTGGTAGCCTTACATCAAGTTGACAACCCTACGTGAGCTGGACAGATTTAACCTCTATTTTGGAATCGTGCCCGCTCATTACATTAATGTTGATTATCTGATTTGTGGTTAAATAAATTACCTACGTCTACTACATTACGAAACCTTTCAAAATCAGTTTACCAGATAACCTAAACACTCAGTTACAGGTGATTTATAATACCTACTTATGTCTAACTAAAATATGTTGCATTGGCTTCCAATCTTAATAATTGAGTCTTTCTTTTGTTTTACACAAAGCCCGCCTATAAAGTAGGTA
This sequence comes from Apamea epomidion, assembly GCA_947507525.1. NCBI lineage: Eukaryota > Metazoa > Arthropoda > Insecta > Lepidoptera > Noctuidae > Apamea > Apamea epomidion. The sequence goes on from OX382234.1 coordinate 9,231,588, forward strand.
TCCTAGCTAAAAATAAACCATTTCGTAGTAGCCTAGGGTAGTAGGAATTCAGTAGCGGCACCCATCCCTCCAAATAAATAAAACAGCAGGAGTCTCCGCTTCATTTATATTCTGTATCTTCGCAATACTCGTAACATACAGCGGTATCTACGAGCTATTGTTTCTGCAGCGTGTAATAAAATGTGTGTGTCGGCAGATGCGGGATTTGCAACATGATAACGTGAACGGGTTCGTTGGCGCGTGCATCGAGCCGCCGAACGTTTGCGCCCTATCCGAATACTGCACTAGAGGCAGCCTCAAGGTAAAATACTGCAATAAATAATCAGCAAAGATTTAAATCTTTGGCATCAAACCGTTCTTGCTATTGAATACTTTGCGTTCCACAGGATATTCTCGAAAATGAAGACATCAAACTGGATAACATGTTCATCGCGTCTCTAGTTGGAGATATAATTAGAGTGAGTTACACATCCTTCACATCCTTCCATCCACCTTCACGCTTATTTTGCGCTCCAAACAAGCAAGGTCGAAATCTAAGACAATTCAAAACTGCAACCATTTATGAGCCTATTTATTTATTTCTTGGATCGCCAACAGATTTACATGGACAAATACAAGTGCGCGCTTTCAATTATAGGCCTACGTTTACCGACCCTAAATAATTTCCATCAACAAATCCTTTTACATTAATTATTAGAGCTGCCAATCCGATTGGTCTCAGGTGGTCTTTGGTTAACTACCGGATCAACGGAGTGCCTAGAAGCCACAAGAGGCTGTTATGAAGTATTACTTACACTAGACTACATCCATATTGTCCTTCACTCTACTTACTCTCTTTATCATGATGTATTTGTTCTTCCTTAGGGCATGATCTTCATCCACGAGTCACCACTGCAGTACCACGGCGCACTGCGACCGTCAAACTGCTTGGTAGATGCTCGCTGGGTGGTCAAGCTGGCCGACTTCGGACTGAAGGAATTCCGGAAGGGTGAAATACCTCCGTCAGAGTCAAATGCATTGAGATCTCATATTGAAAGTAAGCAAGGATATTTTATTTCTATGTCTTGAAAATATAATATTAGGGGTTAAATTATGAAATTGCCGATTTGTACTGAAAAATTGAAATTCGTTTTTTTTTTTAATTTAACATATTTATTTAATCAAAATAATTACTATTATTATCTATACATTCCTGCCATCTAATAGGAAGGTCATTAATTCATTCATGCCTTTGCGATAGAACTCTCGAGATCTAGATTCGACAAACTGTGTGAAAACATTTTGTACTGCGAAGAACTTGAACTCCTGAGAAGAAAAAAGTTTCACTCAAAAATCTCAAACCATGAAGGTTCTATGTCAATTCGAAGTACCTCTTACAATACAACGGCAATTTCATACTTTAACCCCTATTATAAATAGCAATGGATATTACAAATTACAGGAAATCCTGGTTTTTCCAAAAAAATCTTGTGGTTCTTGGTTTAGCCTTCCACATTGCCATTATTAAGTCTCATGTTTGTTTTTCTTTCAAAGGTCTAGCGTATTTATCACCGGAGTTACTTCGCTCAGCGGGATGGGGCAAGGAGACCACCAACATGACAGTGGAGTTACACGACGGGTCTCCACACTCTGACGTTTACGCCTTCGCACTGGTTCTGTATGAGTTACATACAAGACGAGGTCCCTTCGGAGGTGATGCCCTCCCAGTACCTTCGTTGCTGCACAGGATAGCATCTCCAGACCCTGCGACATACAGGTAGGTATGTGTCTGAGCAGGCAATGTCACTTTACTAACCAAGACAAATAAGGCCTGCTCAACTGGACCCTAACTGCTCGCTAGACGCAAAATTAGACAATTAACAAAAAGTACCTAAACACTCGTTATTTTTTTATAGCCTACCTACTATAGTTATTCAATTGTTTTTGCCACTGAGTCCAGATTAGTCTAATATAAAAGATATTCATCAAATATTTATTATTTCTAGGCCTCCATTGGACGCACTGACTGGTAGTTTTGACTGCGTACGAGAATGTTGCACCGAGTGTTGGACAGAAGAACCCACAGCTCGACCTGACTTCAAAGCCATCCGCACTAGGCTACGACCTCTGCGGAAAGGCATGTGCGTGTCTCTACCAAATTGTTACAGATGTAGAGGACTGACAACCAACTGTAACCTTCCCATGTGTTTCATTTCAGGAAACCAAACATTTTCGACAACATGATAGCAATGATGGAGAAATACGCGAACAATCTCGAGGCTTTGGTGGATGAGAGAACAGATCAATTACAGGAGGAGAAAAAAAAGACTGGTAAGATTTTTAAAGACCTGACAATATTTTCTAAACACAAACACGGATTGTTCTGATGTCCCTAAAATTGTTTTTCAGAGGCTTTATTAGAAGAAATGCTACCAGCACCCGTGGCCGAGCAATTGAAGCGAGGTCGACGGGTTATGCCAGAGAGCTATGATTCCGTGACCATTTTCTTTAGTGATATTGTTGGCTTCACGGCCATGTCAGCAGAGAGCACACCATTACAGGTATGAGGCCTTCAGTCCATAGTTCCTTATAAGTTTCGCGCTTCTTAAAAGTTAAAGGATATCAGACGATATGTTCTTTTTTACAGGTGGTAGATTTTCTGAACGATCTTTACACATGCTTCGATTCAATATTAGAAAATTTCGACGTGTATAAAGTGGAAACTATAGGAGATGCCTACATGGTGGTATGTATTATTTAACACCACTTTCTTCATCTTTGGATTCTAAAACCAAGATTATAATAAATGCTATTCTCAGGTATCGGGCTTGCCGATTCGCAACGGTATACTTCACGCAGGCGAAGTGGCATCAATGGCTCTGGCGCTATTGTCTGCTACGCGAGCCTTCCGCTTGCGACACCGACCTGACCATCGACTTATGCTACGTGTCGGTCTACATTCAGGTACATTATAAACTGTTTTTCATCGATATCAGGAAACTAGTTTAAATATTACAATACTTACTACCATATTGATTTGCATCTAACCACCACCTTGAGGCAAGAAACTAGAAACTCATCGTCATCTTTATACATTTCCAGGTCCAGTTTGCGCAGGAGTAGTAGGACTAAAGATGCCTAGGTATTGCCTGTTCGGAGACACAGTCAACACAGCGAGCCGCTTCGAATCGACTGGGGCGCGTAAGTATTTGTTTTCAATTGGTTTAAATGTTACTCAAAAGTAACGGTTTTTTTTCCTCTGCCTTCATCTAGCGCCATACTGCCTACCGGTACCTATTTAACTTTCATTGTATAATTTCAGCTCTAAAAATCCACTGTAGTCAAGCGTGCAAGACGCTACTGGACCAACTAGGGGGTTACATTCTTGAAGAGCGGGGCATAGTCTCGATGAAGGGCAAGCGTGACCAGGTGACATATTGGTTGCGGGGAGAGGAACCAACTGCTGCCGCAGCCAGAGCTCGGCGACGCGCCGCGAGAGACAATGTGCAGCCACCCGGCAGCACGGACAAGCGAGGACAACGCAGCTCGCTTAAGACTAGGAGCTGGAAGAACCAAGTCGGTGGACTACATAGGTAATGTTGGACTTTATATTTTTTTACTTAGAACTCGACAAAATTCAAAAAAGTTTAGTGATCGAGTCCATTAATCCCCTAATTTGAGTAAACTTTTAGCCAGACTGTCATTTACACCCTTAACTTTTGTACAGATGTTGCAGTTTAGAATCTCCTAAAAAGTTGCGTTTCGCTTCCGGAAATCATTTGGAATCTCACACAGATGGTGTTCTACATCACCGCAGCGATGAGTATCTCATGGAAGTAAGTAGATATTGCACCTTAAAAGTCTCCATGATCGGTTATGAAGCAGGTATAATAATAATTTATTTTAATGTTTCCAGGTGGTTGGTGAAGGGCGACTAGCTCCAACGCAACGGTGTGACCTATTAGAAGCACCCAGCCTTCGGCAAGAGTACACGAGCGTTTCGTGTCCTATCATTGAGCATACGGAGTGTATCCAAACCCCACCAGCCCCCACCCCCGACACGCCACTCCTGGTTCAGGACACGTCGCCGTGTGATACCAAGCAGTGCGACATCAAACTGGTGATCAACGGCTGCTCGTACAACGAGCGCGACGGCGCCGGCATTCCACTGCTCGCGGACGCGTAATACGTGCATTTGTACTTACGATGTAATCCTAGTCAATGGCAGCGACATGCATCTCTAGCTACTGCGACATCAAGCATAGCTCGATCCGAGTCGCGGTAGTTACTATATGTGCGAGAAAGGTGGTCTCGTGAGCGACAGAGGAGTTCTACCTGAAGGTTGGAGGTGAACCCTCGTAATGAATTCGCCAGGACCTCACGATACCAGAACCGCATTTCTCACTTTAATGACACTTAATGTAATTGTGATCTATGTCAGTATTATTAAGAGACCTTGTTCAATAGAAATTATTTAATAACATTAAACTTATTTCACAATTGACGGTAACATCGTTTTACTTACACATATTATTTACAACATCTCATATAATATACATATAATGTAACATAGTGCTGGCGCACAGCTGCTCAGACGGCGGACTCGGTGTCGAGCAGCGGCGGCACGCGCAGCTCGGGCTCGCGCGCGCTGAAGAAGCCGAGCAGCCACGACGGGATGGCGAAGCGCGGCGCCTTGCGCGCGCCCGCCTTGCCCTCGGCCACGTTCTCCAGCGAGCGCCAGCGCTTGTAGAACTCGATGTAGCTGGCCTCGGGCGCCTTCCGCCGCGCGCGCTCCTGCTTGGACGACAGGCTGGTCTTGCGCAGCAGCGGGCAGTCCTCGTCGCGCGGCGCGTCGTCCGTCACGATGCCGACGACGGTGCCGTTGAACACGGGGTCGCCGCACACCGTGGCCACGCCCACGTCGCGCTCGAGCGATCGCGCCGCGGGCTGGCGGCGCACGCGCACGTCGCGCGCGGGCAGCGGGTCCAGCGACTGCGCGCGCAGGCCCCAGCGCGCCGCCGGCTCGTCGGGCGAGCCCGAGCGCGCCGTGGACGACGCGATCGAGCCGAGCGCGTTCCTGCCCACAAGATCGCACATTACTGACTGCTGCGCCGCAGGTCGGCGCTGGCCAGCAGCGCCGCGCGCGGGCCGCGCGGGCCGGGCGCGTACCTGGGGCGCGGCGCGGGCTCTGCGGGCGGGCCGGGCGGGCCGGGCGGGGCGGGCGGGGCGGGCGGGGCGGGCGGGCCGGGCGGCGCGCACAGCGGCGCGGGCAGCGAGCAGCGCGAGCCGCGCTCGGCGTCGCGCGCGCCGCTCGACATGCGCTGCCGGACGGTGCTGCCGCCGCCTCCGCCTGCGCATACGGAATCTAAGTTATTGAAAATTAAATTAGTTCAGGAGGTAAATAAAGTTTCACATTTTTGCAATGTGGTAGACGAAAAGAGTGCCATTCTGCCAATAATAAATAATGATATTTAAACGTTTAAGTTGAGGTTACCACACCACAAAAATGTGGAATCGACACACGACACTCCACCACCGAGAAAATACCTGAAAGTGAAGGATGTCTAGAATCCGTCAATCTAGGGCTTCGTCTGGGTCGACGGAACAGTGGACGCTCCTCGCCTTCGACGGCCCTCTTTTGTATAGCCTTCTCTGTGGCGCTGACCAACCAGTACGTCTGGAGCTGGAACACAGAAGCAAGAGTTACTAACTTAGTACTGCTCTGCCAAAAAACTAAACAGCCTATCAACCGTGAAAAATAATATCATAATTATGGTTACCCAGCAATGCTGGTTTTAGGTAGAAAAAATATTTATTAACAATGAAATAACCGTGTTCTTCATGTTATCCATAAACTTTGGCAAACGCTTCTATAGCTTTTACAAATCAAATCTAATAAAGGAAGTAGTAAGTACTTAAAAAGGCTTCGTTACAAAGATGTTTGTAATTTCATTTAATGAAATTTAATTGATCTATGCAGTAAGAAAGGGTCTTAATTTGGCCTATGTTGCCGCTTAGTGCAATAAGGGCTGATTTTTCAATCATCTGATAACTTTATTCGAGGAATAATTTTGAAATTTTGACAGTTATTTCATACAAATACTGCCAAATGTAAATTTTATTTCTCGAATAAAAGTTCTGTCTGTCGATGGAATCTGGCGATGGAAAAATCAGCCCTTAAAAAGGAAATCTATCAAATGCTTCGGATAAAGAGATAAAGAGGCATGCATATCGGATGATTTACGTCAAGCTATTTAGTTTGTATAATGTTTGAAAAAAAATAAGAATTAATTAATGTTAATGATGATAAATGCTTATTTCCATGGTCTGAACATCTGGTCGAAGTTTATGTATATCGTCCGGAACACGGTGTATATATACTTAAAACGTCATTTATAACTCACATTACCCAACTGACAGACTATTTCACGAAAGCATAACATTTCGGCCAATTCTAACTGAGAGAGTTGTATTGATGTTTATAATTTTGTAAATTCGTATTTATACATACGGTCGCGAATCATATTTTGATCAACACACAATCTAATTTTGACCTGCAAATTGCAAAAAACTTAAGAAAATTTAAATATAGCGGCCATCCCTGGCTAATTAAATTAGTCATTTCACAAACCTGCCCTTTTCCCTTGATAGGAATAGAGCCTCTTGGCTCGACGATGTATCCGCCTATCTTGTCGAGTGCTTGCTTGCAGCTCGGTGATATGTGAATCTTCAGCGGCTCGCCGTTGGATTCCATACGGGAGGCCGTGTTCACTGTGTCTCCAAACAGGCAGTAGCGCGGCATTGTGAGACCCACCACGCCTGCTACTACTGCGCCTGAAATACGAATATATTCGCATTAATTAGATGATTTTTCAAAAGACTACAAAAAAAATGCGATGAGAAAGTATGCTGCAGATGACTGCAGCATACTTCTCATCGCATTTTTTTTTCTCTAAAATAATTATTTAAGGTTCCGTCCGCGGGTTCCTTTCATTTCATTTCTGAAAGGTAAAACGGAACCTTTATAAAATCCGTTTTTGTTGTAAAACAGTTGAAGTTGAACACTACTGCTGTTCAACTTCAACTGTTTTACAAAAAAAACGTTGAAATCACTTGAGGCGACATGATTTCAACTTGCGGGCACAATATTTTTTTTGTTTTTAAACAGATCCGAATTTCAATGAAATTACCAGTAGAATAACCTAATAATTATTTTTTTTATTTATTTAGAATAAGAACAAGAACAAACACTGGAGCTTATCTGGAGGTATACAGGCTGGAAGGGACATGACGATCCAAAATTTTAATGCTGGAGGCTCTAGAATCATGTGCTGAATTCTTGGTTAGTTGGCGCGTCGATGTCCATGCCATCCTGTATAACCAGCATGAAACTTACCAGTATGAATTCCTATTCTAAGCTTGAGTGTTTCATTTGGTCTATGAGATATTTTGTGACTTTTCACTGCATTTAACAATTCCAGCGCCATGGATGCGATCTCACCCACATGTCTGTCGCTGTTTCTTATAGGGAGACCAGATACCTGGAAGACACAAGATATGTTAATTTTAATACCTATTTTGTTATGTATTGGAAATGTTAAAAAAAAAAACAAAATCGAAAAAAAGCGGGTCATGCTCCAAAATATAACTTACCACCATGTAAGCGTCCCCAATAGTCTCCACTTTATAAACATCGTAGCCTCTAATTATTCTATCAAACACGGTGTACAGGTCGTTGAGGAAGTTCACGACCTGGAGCGGAGTACTCTCGGCTGACATGGCGGTGAACCCGACGATGTCGCTGAAGTAGATGGTGACCGAGTCGAAGGACTCCGGCTCGACGCCCTCGCCCGTGGTCAGGCGCCGCGCCACCGACCTGCAACAATCACCCACATGTACACCGCCCTTAACACATAGGCCTAACCATTCACACTTATACGACATTCTGACGAAACACAATATCACTCTAACTTACCAACTACTTCAAATCATGCTGCTACTTTATACTGTAAGCTACGGATAAAACCATAACACTAATCTTGCAGATATGTATAGTTCAATCACAAGCACTAGAGTATTAAAATCCTAATTTAAAAATAATTATCAAGAAAAGGTCTAAAATAATAATTATAACAGTTTTTACTCAGACATAAAAAGTAGTTAAATTATACATATTTAAAAAGTCAGAAATACTTAATATACTAGAAGTAGGTACTATTAACGTTAAGCATGCTGATCTATAAATAAAAATTATAAAAAGTGCAGTGTAACTTGAAAAAAGAGTCCACTCGTGCCCCAATACTGAAGTTCACCATAGAAACGCTACAAAATCACTTGCAAAAAGCTATAAAACCAGTTAACTACTTGAAGAAAACTGCCATCACCGACAACGACGTCACGCTAAACCGCCACAGAACCCCAAGCAAGCTCTATAACTACTCAAACTCTGTTAATGAAAGGTGAGCCACGTGTATGACAATGTCGGAACATTTCAGTGAAGATTGTGACGTGAGCCTGCCACCTGCGTGAGGCAAACCATATTAAACTACAATCACCAATAGGGAGTTAATTACCTCAAGACATTTTCACGACATTTCTATAATGGATTCAACCTCCACATCTGGAAAAGAACACAAGTACAACAAAGTGAATACATTAAATTTTTAGACGACGTACCACTGTTTTACATCAAGTCCATGTCGATGTTTCACGTTTTTGATGAATGAACTATATTATGTGTATTCGTTTATTTATAGTACCATTATCAATCTGAACTAATACTATTTAAAGCGTCAATAATGCTCATGATTCAATATACACTACATAGCCTACAGTGTGGTTACTTCTATACATGAGTCACGCCAATGTTTGTAAGATAATACACTCCCATTTTATTTTACAACACACTTTTTACATAACAATATAATATAGTGACGTAAAGCGAACCATTATTCCTGCAATAAAAATAGCACATTAACCGGTCGAGTCGACTGTTTCGACAACAATTTCGAGTACCTACTAGTTTTGAGCTTCACAAAACGTCTAAGTTAGTTATCACATAGTAGCGATGAGACTTGGACTAAATGTAAACCAGTACGCACAATACTGCGACATCCAGGTATGTGATACAGCTTGTTGTATTTGCGTCTTCCTCAACTGTGCTCACATGTATATTATTATTAATTACACCGATTACATAACAAACCTTCAAATTAGTAATAATATAACGATTAGGTGACGCTAACATATAGAACACCAATGTACACAGAATATTAATGACATGTACATGCACATATCACGATGGTCACCACTCGCGACTGGGACGTGAATAAGCATAGTAAAGCTTGTTTCTTTTAATGCATACTGAGACACAAAACTTTATACTAACGTTCGAAGATGCGCGAATTGTTATTGACATTAACTGATGCGGCATCAGTTTTTATATACAAAACGTATAACTTGGATAGAAATTGTATTTAGTACAACAGTATAGTGTATAAAAGGTAACTTACTTTGGTAGCATCCTATGTAATAAGTCTTCGGTTTTCTGTTTCTCTTCGATCAATAGCCTCGTTCTCTCGTTGACTAGTTCTTCTAAATTATTGGCATATTTCTCCATCATGTCCATCATTTGGTCCATTATGTTTCTTGATCTAGAATATTCAACCAAAACGTTAACTTGGCATACACAGCAACATATCTATAAGGTTCAAAATTGTCTACATGATGTAAAAAAATTATAAGGAAGGTTCACTCACTTTCCTGACTTCATTTTCTTGAGGCGGCTTCTAATGATGGGAAAGTCAGGTCTCAAGTTGGGGTCTTCTGTCCAGCAGTCTTTCATGCACGCCACCACGTAGTCCTCAGGAGCGGGGTCCAAACAGTCTGTGTCAGGTCGAAACACCTCCTCACCGTCCAACTTTGGTCTCTTCAGACGCTCGACTATATCTGAAAGAATAACCAAAACTTTAATATTGGCAACTCATAGATCTTCTACACATATCACCATCTGTTTAGCCTTTTCCTGACTCTGTTGGGGTAATGTGCTATCCGAATCGGACAGGTCTTGATATCTAAATACCCACGGACCAACCACGGCAAGCCTAGCTTACCTCATCGATTGACCCGTGCGGCTGTTATATTTACCACAAGCCCCTCAGATCTTCTACAGAAATAATACTTGTAGCGGTATCTACAACGCCACATGCGAACAACACGTCATACTGACGTCACGCAAATCCTGTATCTCGCAAGCAGAGTTTACCGCGCAATTAGCATAGATACAATTTCCCAACATCAATCGTTGGGCAATTGCCCGCCAGACAAAACACCCGTCTGGTCGGAGGATCCTCCCTTGTCTATAGAGTATGAGTGAACTTTACACCGTGTTCCTCATACCTCTATACTGGTGACCCCGGACATGAACGTCAGCGCAGCCTTCGTGCAAACACTTCAGCGTGACGTCATCATCATCACTCCCGCAAGCTTTAGCGGCGAGTCACCCAGCCAGCCAGCATCCACGGCTTCAACGGGTATCCTGACCACCAGCATGCAGCGTCCGCGCATACCTGGTCATCACCCTCAGCCTCATCAGCAACCTCGGCACAGCACACTGTACTTTCGGCCGGTCAACAAGCAGAGCACCCTCTCCTGGTCGACGCAGCAGCCAGCCTCAACCCGTCGCTGTACATCCGACGCACTGGAATATAACGCAGCGCCACCCCGACTCACTGGGGACAACTCCGCAGACAGTTCCGACTCACCGTGAACTATGCGGCAACCGGTTCCGACTCACTGGAACCTCAGCTGGCCTGGCAAGCATCGCAAGATACAAGACTCAGTCCAATATCGACCTCCGGTCTCCGGAGGGGAGTGATGTAGCGGTATCTACAACGCCACATGCGAACAACACGTCATACTGACGTCACGCAAATCCTGCATCTCGCAAGCAGAGTTTACCGCGCAATTAGCATAGATACAATTTCCCAACATCAATCGTTGGGCAATGCCCGTCAGACAAAACACCCGTCTGGTCGGAGGATCCTCCCTTGTCTATAGAGTATGAGTGAACTTTACACCCTGTTCCTCATACCTCTATATACTTATAAAACGGCAGAAACTGCGCTAGCTAGATGCGTAGCTAGATCTAGCTATCGTAGGTGATCGTCGAACGTATACGCTGCGCTATCGTAAGGTTAAAGCCACGTCAACGCGTCATTAGTATCAATACAATCACTTCTACGCGACATCAATCATCAGATACAATCATAAAAGCCGCAGACAATATTCACTTACCCTTAGGTTCCGTCCCCGTCAAACCAAAAGGCCCTCTTCTAGCTATTATTTCATAGAGAATGATGCCAAATGCATAGACATCGCCCTTCTGCGTACCACCAACCGTGCCGTTGGGGTTATCCATCTCCCTTAGCAACTCCGGAGCCTTCCATAATAAGCCTGAAACAACAAAACACGTTAATATTCAGAAGTATTATGTAAAATTATTCAAAAGTACATGTTAAATGATTCAGAAGTATATGTAAAATAATTCAGAAGTAAATATAAAATTATTTAGAAGTATATGTAAAATTTTACAAAAAAAGGTCTTGTTCATCATACCTCTATAATATTGGTGCTCCCCTATAAATTCGTTTTCAGCACAAGCTCTAAGCTCGTGGAGTCCAAAATCACCAACCTACAACAGCAATGAATGTTTATTTGTGTGCTGGTTCATCGCTTGTGCATTGACAGTAGTATAATTCCTCCGGTGCAAATTAAAACGTAAAATAAATACTGACCTGAAGCATCCACCTGGACGTAACAACACAATTCGAGGATTTGAGATTTCCGTGAAAAATTAATGGTGAAGTATGAATGAACATCATACCCTGTAACAAAATAACACCATGTTAGGCATACGCTATTGTTAAAGAAAATTAGTTAAAATATCAAATTAAACGTACCTTTATGAGATCATGAATTAGCGAAGATATGAACATTTTGTCCAACTTTATATCTTCATTTTCAATTATATCCTGGAAACAACAATATTCATTACATTTAATATTAACACTTCACGTTTTACTGCTGTGAATCTAGTAAATTAATTCGAACGTATATTCGTCGTTCGTAATCCTGCAATACTTACATACAAGCTCCCTTTGGCACAGTAGTCAGTGAGTAAAAGGACGCGCAGTGGCTCCACCACCGCACCAATAAATGAGTTAAGGTTGTCGTGACGCAACTCTCGCAGTAGGCGCATCTCCTTCATTATCTCACGTGGAATGTCCTGACAAACATAAGCTATTTCAATATACTGCACATAATAGAAACTATGTGGGTAATAAACTAATGATAAAGTAATGGTAATTTTAAATGGTTCAGCCGAAATTATCAACTTTGGTTGAAAGGCATGAGCCATTGCGGCTTGCAATATTTTTATCCCACAAAGCGACGCGTGCTTTACTCGTGTTAACCAAGTATAGGAACTCGCTGTGAATGTGTGCGTGAAGACGAGTAGCGTGATTACATAACACACACACTTCCGACTCCGCCATCGTCTCGGACGGTACCGAAAGCTCCTCCGCTTTCACAAATTTTCAAAGCGCACACTTGTTAACCGCAAGTAAAGCGCGCTTTGTGAGTTAAAAACACTATAACAGAAAATTACACTACACTTACTTACACACACTTACATACACTTACTTTCTTTTTGGAGAACTTGAGCTCTTTGATCCTGACAACATTCCCCTTAAACTGCGCTGTTGTCGTGAATATCTGCGTGCAGCATTTGCTCTCGCACGATATCCCGCTCGCTAAACTCAGCTGCAACATAAACAATTTATTCGAGGAACGCCGATTTTCGACCATCTAACAACCACATAATAGCACATAAAGTCTGCACTGTTTACACAAAAGCTAGCGCTTGCCTGCGCGTCTATTTCTGGTAAGGGGTTACCTTACTAGGCGACCACACGAGCCCACTGCCCAAATATCCAGCTATTTCTTGTGGGTCTATCTTCCAGAGGAGACCCTCGATCTCTTGCTCGATCTTCCACTTGCGGTATATGCTGATGGTGACGACTAGCGCGCAGAACAGAGTCACGGCCAACGTGCCTGCGACCACCAGCGACGTTATTTGAGAATCGTCTTTGGGACACTTCTCGTTGAGAAACCCACACGACGGTTCGTCTTCGGGTTTTACACTGTCGGGCCAGTCGATTGGTAGACGAGGGTTTAGTTTATATTCCTGAAAAAATATTTCATCTTGTTTTATCTGTATCAGAAAAGGTCATATTCTTTACAAATTATAAAGCATAAAGGTGCTCCCTCACCAGGAGCATTCGCGTGTAATGTAACATTACAGATAAGACTGAAAATTACATTACAATACTACCTCCCTGACTGATGAGCATTCGCGTGTAATGTAACATTACAGATTCGACTTTGAGCATTACATTACAATACTACCTCCCTGACTGATGAGCATTCGCGTGTAATGTAACATCGAGCATTCGTCCTCTAATGTAACGGACGGTAGAGGCGAATGCTCCCGATGAGGGAGCAAATTTACACGAATGTGTGTCAATCATTCCAATTTATACCTTATTACAATAACAAAAATGTCACATGACGTCGATCGTGAATTGCGTTATCTAATACTATCTCTAATGGAAGGTGTACTCACAGGAAACTCTCGTTTATTCTGATGCTGGAAGTGCCCAACAGGTATCATGCTGTATGAACAGTTGACGTCGCCGTCGCGGTACTTGGTCGGCTTGAACGCTAACACGGAGAAATTGCCCTCCGAGTCCGCTCTCTCGTCCAGACGAATGGACATGCCCGATATACCTGCAGGAAGTGCCATATTCTAACAACGTAATAATTGGTGACATTAATTAATATTTCGATGACTTAAGCCGTTTTCGAAAAGAGTTATCATATTAAAAAAATAAATCAAATTAATTCTTGATATAAAAATTAATTTATTAAATTAAAACCTATAATTATAATAACTCTAGATATTAAAATCAAAGATAATCTAACTTCATAAGAAATTGTTTGAGCTACATATATCTTTAAAATAATAAAAAAGGGTAAAAGATGTTTTGAGAGAAAAAAAAATCAACAGAAAATTACATAGTTTGAGTCAAAATGGGAATCTGCACTCACGGATCTTAGTCCTGCTTATTTTTATTAGGAAATTGTGGTCAGCAACACACTTACTTTTATACGGGGAACTTTGAATCATCTTGGCGACAATACGCGTTCCGTTCGTAGCGATAGCATTCAGTTTAACCATCGTCAACATTTCACTGCGAGTCTCTTCCTTTATGATCTCATCCAAAGCTTTCGCGTAAAGTTTCACCGAATCGTATAAGTAAGCAGCGTAAATGGAAACAAACTGTAAACAGAACATTATGCTGAGGTACACGTTATTGATTTATTAGTATTAATTAAAATATAGTATTTAGCTAAAAGTTTATCGTTAATGGTCATATAATGGCAACTTATTTTAGGCATACAGATACAGTTGAGAAATGAATAAGTTAAGCACAATTGGTACCATTCTTGTGTGTGCTTGGGACCTATATAAATCGATAGCTGACACAATGCAAACAGAAAACAAGAACGTGATCAACTTTGAACGTTAATATATCGGAAATGTGACACTTTACGGGGCTTGGTCTAATTATGTTTTCTGTTTACATTGATGTCGGCTATCGATTTACATAGGTGGCAAGCGTAGCCACCATTTAAAAAAAAAAAAAAACTAAATGGCGGACAGGTAGGTATGCCAGCCTCCATATAAAAATCTTCAATCACCTTTTTGTTTTTTTTAAACTTGGCCCACACTAGGAATTCCAAAAACAAATTTGGAAAACATACGATGTCCGTAATATGCAGGGAAATTGCTTAACCTTTATTTTCTCCCACATTCTTTAAGCACACTCGTACAATACATATTTCATGCAAATTGGGTTCTGAGCTCCCAAAATTAAAACAACTACCTTATTAAACTTATTCCCGAATATGGAGTCAGTGAACACGAAGGGCTCCAATGTGTTGTACTTGCGCACTTTGTCGGTAAACTCCTCGTAACTGCTGGACGGCTGCGACGAGACCACCACCAGTAGTGACTGCGCTCGCTTCTTGAACTCTAGCGTGTTCGGACATGTTAGCTTCGTTCTGTCCTCCGTTTCTGTAAAACATGTTTAATTTAAATATAAACACAGGATTTCTGTTCTATGGCTGTATAGAGAAGTGTCAAAGTCATAGTGTTCTAGTGCGAAAAGAGAATAGCGCTAGTATAGCTAGCTATCTGTATAGCTACATCTCTTTTTCACACTGGAACAATGACTCCCCTTGATTATAGACCCTGGGCTTTACGACATACAAAACCGCAAATCGAATCATATTGATATACATTTATAGATCGTTTTAATACTTTATTGTTCCGCAAGGATATTAAACGTACAACGCGCGCGGCGTTTAGGATACTTCATATCAAAAACTTTTTAACAAAAAAATTAAACCGCCGAAAAAACTGAAAAGCAAATAAATAATAATAAAACTTTTTTTTTGAACCTTAATAACTAAGATCTTAAACTAATGTAAGTATACCTAAGTAATTTTGACTCGGCGCCAAACTATCAATAAACAAAGATCACTAAATTGTCTTAAATTTAAACGGCGCCGACTCAAAATTATTTAGGTCCAAATTTACATAAGACCAACTTTGGGGTATAGGGTATATACCCCAAAGTTGTCTTATGTAAAATTTCCAATAAAAAAGATTTATCAAAATCGGAATACTCTGTAAAAAGTTATGCGTGGTCATACATATCAAAAAATATATATTTACGCGTCGACTTGAGAACCTCCTACGTTTTTTTTCGTCGGTTAAAAAAATGATAGCTTATTTCCTTATCATCGTAAAAGGAGAAGATCGTATCGAGTGTGATTATGTATTTCCACACTACTGAATAAGCATATTACGAGCTATGACTACGACGCAACTGACGCAAGAATGCAACAAACGTGAATGAACATTACATGTAACACCCTCGTGTCCAAAACACATAAATCAGAATAAATACAGCCATATACATAATTTCTGTTTCAATTAGATTTGCAATTGTAATGTTTACGCCTGGCGAACAATGTGACGACGGTTTAGCTAAAACAATAAGGAAAACGGAACTATTTAACAGTACTGACAAATACGCAGAAATGATAGTAAATAGTTAGTGTTACGTTACCTTTTTTTTTGTTAAGCGTAAATGTCACATTACAAGCATTTTATTTACTCACTTATAAGATATTTCAAGGCTTCTTTAGGCGAATAAGTCATCATATCTACAAATATGACCATGTATTCGCCCTTGGTGAACAGCTGGAGTGACTCCATAGCCGTCATCACTTCTATGAGACCACTACTAGAGCCCAAGAACACGTATACTGAAAATAAAAGAAGATTTGTTATTTATATGACATGTAGGTTATGGACACCTATATTAATTGTCAATCACCATAAGATAAAATCAGCATTGAACATAACATAGAAAAGAGTAAATTCCGTAGAATATGGTCTGTTTTTTTACCCTGCCCGTTTTCAGAGTGTCAAGGAAAGGCCAATTACGAAACAAAATTAGAGCTCTGCTGATCCCACCTAGTGCTTTAGAAGTATGGACACGTTAATATAGCAACAGAAAACTAATAAAAGAAAAACATCTAATCCACTCACTTCTGGTCTTATTCTTGGTATCCTGTATGAACTGGTACCAGAACCCAGGCGAGCAGCAGGTCATCTTGTCCTCGCAGCACTTGAAGGTGTCTATCACCGGCCGCTGATGGTTCACCGTCATATTGTTCTTCTTCGCGTGGTTCTCCAGCGTCAGCGCCACCGTCACCCACGACTCCTCGTACAGAATGGAGAACTTGTTCCATCTGTAGTACCGTAGGAGCGATATAACTGATTTTGTTGCCTGTAATTAATTAAATAGCACATCATTATTGATTAGTTTGTTATGCTCTTTGCTGGTAAAGAATCCGAATACCTGCCCACTGCCACTTAAGTTTGGCGATTCTTCGGGCTATGTCGGTTACCTTGGTTCTCCCGCGATCTCGTCATTTCTAATTCGATCACGCAGGGAAACTCCAAGCATAGCGCTCTCCATTGCCCTTTTGGTGACTTGTAAGCCTTCTAATAAGGCCCATTGTGAGCGACCACGTTTCAGTCCCATAGGTCATCACTGGTAACACGCACTGGTCAAAGACTTTCGTCTTGAGAAACTGTTTTATGTATGCGTCCATTGTACAAAAATTTATAGTGACCTCCAAAATTAAATGATTATTTCGGAGTAACTGAATGCAGTTTCAGGAATCTAATGGACAGCTATGTTCACGAATTGTAAATCAATATCGCACCAGATATTGTCTATCCAAAAGTAGGGAGTAATAAACAACATAAATTATACTATACAGAAGTCGTGCGCTTGATGAGATTTCCCAACGGTAAAAATGACGAACTTTAATACAAACCATATTCGTCCACCACCACCGTCCATCGTCACCATCGTCCATAACCATCCCCGAAAGGGGATGAACCCTTTCGGGGGTGAATTTTCAAAAAGTCTTCCTTAGTGCTAACCTTCGTTTAACATATAAAGTCATGTGTAAAATTTCATGCACCCAGGACCCAGTGATTCAGGCTGTGCATTGTGAGTCAGTGAATTTAAAATTTTATTAAGTGAATTTTATCGATGAGTTAAATAATTTGGACTAAAATTAGATCTCGTGTAGATTAAAATAAGTTATGGCTTACCTGGGCGCCAGGCGGCTCCAACCTCGCAAAGTTCGACAACGTCGAAGTTTGGTAATCGGAACATCTCTGAAAGAAACAAACAATAACATCAGAAGTGTAAAATACTTATCACTCCCTCACAAACCTTCCCAATAAAACCACACACAACCCACAAACACCACAAACACCCCTCGCACACCTCATTAACATTCCCACACACCCTACACTCACCACATTAACTTAACGTCAAAATACATTCCAAATCATATGTCCTGCACTGTTTATTTTTGGTTTTTGTAATTAACTAAATCTAAATTAACTAAATTACACTAGTGATCGCTTGACATTAGAAAGCCAACGACCACTTTGTTCCTTCATACTTTAGATTATCCTGCATCACATAAAACGTATTTACCTACATAGTACAGATACAACAGCTATCCGGCCAATTTTGTTACCCGGCCAGATGGTAGCTCATCATTCGGACGGATACTGTATTTTTAATTAATTACGACGTTTTCTTAATATGGTCTTTATTTATTTCACATTTTCGTGCCTCACCTCCGCGAGCACTCTGAAAATAGGCTACTTTCGCCCGACTTGTAGGATACCCGGATACGCGGTATCCGGCCAAATGGAAATCCGGATTTGCTTCGGCAATTGAGGTTAGCTTGCATATATGACATATTAAGTTTAATAAATAGAAGGAACATCGCATACAATCTAGGCGGGGGGCGGGTCTAATACAAGTGTGTAATGATGTGATGAAATATGGAAAAATCTAAAAACGCCTTTAGGGATTTAAAAAATCTCATTATGCTTACATAAGAGATCATGGGCAAGTTCCTGGACTGTGCGATGATCGCCTCAGTATGGCAGCGGCCCTCGGGCCCGAAGAAGGCTACGACGCCCGAGCAGCTCATGTCAGTGATCAGGCGTGTCGCCGTCACTGTGTCGAACTTGGTGTCATGCCATTCTAGGAACAACTCCACGTCGGGTAACAACTCTGTGTTGTTGTTCAGCTGGAAGAAAACTGAGACTTATTTAAACGTTCCCAAATATTATTGAATAAATATTATTGAACATTGCATTTATTATTATTAGTATTACAAAAATAACTGGGATTAATGGCCTGGTTCCCCCTCCCGTTAAGCAAGATAAGTAAACCTTCCGGTTTAAACTTCTGCTGGTACTTTCATAACCTACGCATGCGAAATCAGGGATAAGGGCTACTTGCCTGTAGGATAATTGTAACCACATAGTAAGGCATCGTTATTTATAGAACATTTATTTATGTTTGAGGAATTCTAAAAGTTAACTCAACTTGTTTGCCCTCGAGTTAAAAATAGCTACGGAAGTGTAGATATGATTTTGCACTGATCAAACAAAGTTTATCATTGTACGAGTACAACCGAATTTATAGTGACATTTATACTTCTAAAAGTAGTGAGTGTAATTACATCGCTTAGAATTTAAACATAAATGAATCATTCGAAACCACATTGGAATCAGTTTAGCATTACAGGCCGGTACATGTGATTTAATGTGATACTAAAAATATTACACGGTATGCGAGATGAGGCTAAATGGAAAGATCCACAGCGTCCTTGGCTAGATTTATTTTAATGGGCATGTCTTATCGGATATTATCTGAATTATGGTAATGGGTAGTTATGCCAGCAGACCTCCTCGAGGGCAATGGAGAGTGCCCCGGAGATAGTAAGGCCCTGTCGGTCGCGCAGTTCGCCGGTGAGGCAGGGCAGGTAACCGATGGTAAGGTTGAACTTCTTGTTGGCGGCCAGCGAAGGCTCGGCCAATAGGCTCAGCGCCGCGAGTACCAGCACCCGCGCGCCGCGCCACATGCCGTCGCCTTCACCACGACACGCTCACCTAAGGCACACAAACAAATACATTAATTAAATTAGAGGTCCTAGGATTTGGTAAGAGGTCGTTCTGTGAGGGGTGACATGGGAATCATGGGATATACAATGTGTTTACCCAGACTAGAACTTAGAGGAGCAGAATAGCTAGAAATATGACTAGCCAATGCAGGAGAATCTGATAACAAAACTACAAATTCAATGTAAACGTGACGAACGTCTGATGTGTATATTCTACGAAAACAAGCGAAAGGGAATTCACCCAAAAAGATTATGGAAAACGAATTAACTAGACGTTATCTAATTAGAATAACTAGGGCTATTTCATACAGTGTACATGCTTGCAGAAAGCATTTTCCCTATGGCGACATCGTAACAAGATAAACCCAGGGGTTTCATAAAACTTCAGAGTCATTGTCCTATTACGATAAGAGGATGATTGGTTGATAACGGACATTCTGAAACAGTGTGCGCTTTGATCTCGCTCAGCAAACGTAATTATTGTGATGGCAATTAAAACTTATCATAATAAACATAATTACATATTTTTCGTGAACTTAAAGAAATGAATAATTACAATCTAATAATAAACACTTTTTAATTGTTCGTTTGCCGCGAAAATTTCTTTAATCTACTGCGAACGCGAAAACGACGTATATATGCCGTTTTCGCGTTATATAGAGTATATTCTCTACATTGCATGATTGCATCATAGTAAAAATATATTCTAATGTATAATGAGTGTGATATGTATGTGTGATTAGTGTCGCAATAAAATCACAATGTTATCTTCTAAACAACTTTCAAAACCTTTAAGATTTCACGGATTTGAATTTTATTGTCTTTCATATACCACAGCCAAAGAATAATTAATAGCTATAACTACAGACAGACTAATACACACACAGTTACCAAAGCAAAAACTGTATTTTTCACGTCCACTAATCCATAGGTTAGGCATAATTAATATTGGGATATTAATATTAACTCTCGTTGGGCAGCTGGATCAAGGGCTTGATTCAGAAAGCGGTACTTCTGGACACGGCTCGCATTGTCAGGAGGTTCCTCTCTCTGGAGCCCTGACCGCCGGTAGGACAGGACTAAACTTATATCTTCTGTCCTTTTCTTAATAAAAATAGAAAGAAAAAGATGCGCTGAACTTAAATTTTATTTACTTTGTGAACAAGAGAATCGGCGCCAGTATATTACTATATTATAATATCCGTATGTTACTTTTCACGCCTAAACCACTGAACCGATCGTTATGAAATTTGACAAATAGGTAGCCTCGGACCTGCGGAGTAATTTCGTAACACACTAACAGTACCCAGCAATGGCTTTCATTTTGACAGTTCAATAACATTCATTGCAATATCTACGTTGTTGAGCAGACACAACATATGAAGCAATGGATTAGCAATATCCTTCTAAATGATTCAGATAGTGATTGTGTGTGTGCTATGCAATTAGGGCGCTGGAGAAGATCATAGGTCACTTTTCAATCTAGACCGCAGATCAAAGTCGAGGCGACAGCTAATAGGTAAAAATTGTATCCTACGAATATTATAAACGTGAAAGTTTCTATGGGTGGATAGATGTTTGTTACTCTTTCACGCAAAAACTCCTGAACGGATTTGGATGAAATTTGGCACACATATTGGTTATAACCAGGATTAACATATAGGATACTTTTTATCCCGATATTTCCACGGGATCGAAACTTATGCGGGTGAAACCGCGGTGCGCAGCTAGTAATATTATAAATGCGAAAGTACCTCTATCTGTAAGTTACTTTTTCACGCCTAACCACTGAACCCATCGTTATGAAATTTGAAAGATAGGTGACCTGAAGAAGCAATCAATCGTTTCAATCTGGATCGCAGACCAAAATCGCGCGCAACAGCTAGTCCGTAATAATTTTATAATTTATCGAAAGACTACATGATGGCGACAATGAGCGTGTCTATTTCTGTAACTCAATAAAGGGAAGTCTTCCTGCAGCGTTTTCCGCCCTCAAATGTAGGAATTGCTTCCATGCTGTCAAGTAAGTAATTGGCTCGCAGCCGGCGACCGATTAGACCAATTGACATGCCGCTGTTTTGACAACATGCACCTCGTCTTCTAAAAACTTGTCTTTAAGATATGCCATGTAGGTAAATCAACATTTTGAGAATTTGCTTGCCAATTACATTTTATTTACCATTCCATTTCATATAGGTAGTTAACTAGTGACGTCTTATGCCAGATAAGTATCCCAGGTGGAAATAACAGTATAAATTTCACGTCTGTCGTATACATAAACGCTATCTGCCCCCAGAGTCAATAACCGCACGTAGCCCGCGTTGCGAGATGCCGCGGAGTCAGCATGTTGGTGGCACCTAGCAGGCTAGGCTGCCCGCGCGCACACCGCGCAATGTGAGGCTAGCCGCAACTCATTGGAGGCGTGTTTACTGCCCGCACCACACGCACGACCGCCAGCGCCTATGAACCACGATCTCGCCATGAGATAACGCCCGCGATAACGTTCTCCACAGCTATTTTTAGAACTTAATAAAAAGGTAATGTGATTATGATTACATTTCACGCAATGGCATACTCTTCCCGCATAACGTTAACTTGGAAGTCAAACGATGACAAATATACGACCAAAACGTTGTTCTGGCTGAATAAGCCCTGCCAACTGTAGTCAGTTGAGTTTCATTAGCTAACTACTTGCTTTATTTCCTGGAGCTTTTATCCTTTTTATGCTTAAGTCTGCCGTGCCAACTATCGTTCTTTTAGCAACGTAGCTAGAATCTATTTATATGAAGTTACTAACACGTTTCTTACTTTAAGGTTTTATAATACAACCCACAGTTTACTTTTAAGTTCCGGTCAAGTAGTCTTCTTTTTCAAGTGACCCGTCTATACATAGACTCTCTCGGGTCGTGCATCATCAAACAAGAAGCTAATATTTTGGGCCTTTTCGTTCGCGAGATATCACTAACACGAAGGGCTGCGTGGATTAACAGAGCAGCCTGTAACTCCATACATTACACCTGTCAATCCGGGACTTTGCGACCGAATTCGGTCCTAAAGCGATCGCTATGAATGTCGAGACTGCTTGGGCTGAGCAGCGGAAAATAACACAAGCGAAAAGAGCAGTTACCGAATGAAAAGTGAAGCTGTAGGTAGATACCCACACTACCAATAGGCTATTTTCCTAAAAAAATCTAATTAGTCCGTCAGTTAGATTATCAAAAAATATTGAACCCGTTTTTTTCTTTTGTCAATTATATACACAAAAAAATAATAAACCTTTTTTATTTAACCTTGATAACTACGTTCATAAACTAATGTAAGTATACCTAAGTCATTTTGAGTCGGCGCCAAACAATAAACACTAAATTGCCTTAATTTTAAACGGCGCCGACTCAAAACTATTTAGGTATAGTTACATTAGTTTATGAACGTAGTTATTAAGGTTAAATAAAAAAGGTTTATTATTTTTTGCTTTTCAGTTTTTTCGCCGGTTTAATTTTTTTGTTAAAAAGTTTTTATTTTATAATTTTTGTGACTATAATCTACTAATTATTTGCCAAAGGGCAGGCATATGTGGCACTGAGTAGAGTAATAATACACAACTTAGCATTCAAATCTGTGAGTGACAATAAATCACCCCTATTTTCCCACCCTTAGGGTTGGATTTTTTTTTCCAAATTTATATGGGACCAACTTTAGGGTATACCCTTTCCAATAAAAAAAGAATTATCAAAATCGGACTACTCTGTAAAAACTTATGCGTGGTCATAATATATATATATATATATATACGCGCCAACTTGAGAACCTCCTCCGTTTTTTTTCGTCGGTTAAAAATGATGAAGATTTCGCCCGTTAAAGTTCCGCGTGACGCACTTGCTTGCGACACTTTTGCAAGCAAGTGATGTCACGACCTCCCACTCCCAAATTTTGACGCGCTTTATCTTTGTCATTTTTTGTTTGATTGACAAAAGCAAAAATACGTGTCCATTATTATTCGATAATCTAACTGACGGACTAAATATAATTATTATTTTTTTACCCAGGCAACTACTCTATTGAGGTCGCAACACCACAGGTATCAATTACATTAAATAAAAATCGCTAATCTTACAATGCAGTTCTAAACTCTAACCCGAAATTAAACTTCTTTTAAATGAATCGAAGAAAATTTTCTGTAGAAGGGGTAAAAAAAACTTTGCTATTGTACAAACGCCAGCACATTAAGCTACTACAATCTGTCAAATTTCTTTAATAGATTTTCAACTATCTCCAAAGCATTAAGGTTCAAAGTTGATTGGGAAAATTTGACAGTTTCGGGTATCTTTGACCTGCTGGCGGCTATACAAACACCAAGACAAAATGTGGCAAGTGGACAGATAAAATTTAAAGGGTCCAGCACTTCCAAATATAATGTCTGATGCAGTTAGTCGATCTCGCACGGCTTTTGACTTAACTGGTGAGTTTGTCCTCAACGATACCATTTCTATGTGGGTCACTCGTGCACTTATATATGTCACGACAATATTGTGTCAAGATCATAATGGCCCTTCCAGCTGTGTCGGCCACGTTTTTTCCGAGAAATTCTATGTTATTGACAGCAAAACTATCTGCCTTTATGTACTATACATTTGTCTCCGATAGTTCCGAAGAATACTTTTTTCTACCCAGTTTTGTGCAAAAAAGTTCTTTTGATGGTCTACTTCCTAACAGTTCAGTGTAGGAACAAACAAAATATTGACCGGAAGCGAGACACATGAATGCTGCGAATGACACATCATAGCATCGAGTTAATTTTCTTGACTATACTGGAATTAAGTGCTTCCCATTTTTGTAACCCTAAAGTTTTTTAGTGATTCAACTAGTGTTGGTCATTGTTTGGTTTTCATTAACCAAAACTAGTCAAGTAAATCACTAAATAACTAGGAAGTAACTAGAACTCCTGTACATGACTTGGGTTTTTCCACGTGACACTTGTAAAAACTGTAGCTTACCGAAGCTTCATGACATTATCTATTCTTGTTGTATGGTTGAGGTTATTGAGTGGTGCATAATAATAATGGTAATATAAAGTTTTATGGGCCGAAAACTAAACCCTGTGGGACACCATTGAGTATGGTTTGAGACATCGACAGGAATTTTTTAGTTTACGCAGACTGATAGGAATTTGAGGCCGAAAATCAAAGATCTATGATAAAATATACCTCTGCAACATGCTCAAGAATTTTAAATAAGATGCCGCTCAGAACTAGCACGATCGCGGTCAAATGCCTTTTCATATTCTAAATACACTTCTTGGGGCCGCCCTCATCAGAGATGATATAGTAAGTATAAGTTTAATATATTTTCAATATAAGTTAAACTTTTATTTATTACCAACAATTGATAAATTGCTTGCCGCGGTTGGTCCGTGGATGGATGACCATATTTACATACCAAGACCACTCCGTGCCTCGGAAAGCACGTTAAGCCGTTGACCCCGGCTGTCATTCGTGGATCTATGACATTCGTTACGGGTTGTCAGAAGCCCGGAGGTCTGGCAACCAGTCTTACAAAGGAGGAGGAAGGGGTATCGTATTACCCAGTAATTATGTGGAGGTCAGATAGGCAGTCGCTCCATGTAAATTACTGATACTCAGCTGCATCCGATTAGACTGGAAGCCGACCCCAACATAGTTGAGAAAAAGGCTAGGCAGATGAAGATCTATTTTCAGTCTGTTCACTTTTCAATATTTGAGTCATTAGAGCCACCACGATTAAAAAAAATGTAAATTACAGTTTATGCCGTTCAGTGCAAAGCTCCGTTTAGTTCCGAGTTTAGTGGAAACACTTTTTTTTGTAATACATGCATGGACAAGCCTTATGGATCGGCTTTCCCATCGGCAAAAGTGACGAACTTCCATATAAAATTTAAATGTAATAAAATGTGATATTTCAAACATCCATACTGCTCATATTCGATGTATATGGCAAGCTTCTCTAGAAGCTTGCCATATACATCGAATATTAATACTTCACGCGATTGGCAAAAATCTTCTTAATAAAAATCTTAATTGAACAGACGTACAGCCTAAACCGTTTGGTAAGATTTTGAAAATTATGTCCTCCTACAGCGAAACCTTTGCCAATCGCGTGAAGTATTAATAACATATTTAAACCAACTATATACTACCTAACTATGTACATGCCTGTAATCTAGTTGATCATCTCTGTGGATATTACTTTTATCAAGAATCCTCCATCAAATTCAGAATCAATATCAACCAAATATGTGCACAGAAATCATGCCAGCAGCTATTACAGCTATTTTAAAGTATTTAAAAAAACTGCGGATAACAGACAACAAATGTCTAAATATTATTAAAACCAATACCTACATAGAACCGCCAGGTCCAAACTAGAAACAATGAATAATAACAATTTCTTTCTGACTAATAAGAAGACACGACACAAATCGTTATATTATTCCTAGTAAGTACGCCTTATGGTACATTACGTCACACATTTATTCAAGTTAATATTTGTAACCTCGACTTTGGTTACATATTTACCAAGTTATTAATAGTACGCCAAATACATAAGCTAGAGGCTAAATCAGCAGACGGATAACTCAGGTCCAGTAATTACTACCAGTATAAACTTGGCAAGTAGACATTTGACACTAAGGCCGAGTTAGACATAATTAAGTATCCGTCTTTATCTTGCACTTTTAGTTTGACAGTTGTGCGATAGTGACAGGAATCAACATTTATAGATCTCGGTATAAGTATGTACTAAATGTTTGTTCATTAAGAAGATCAATGCAAGTAAATAGCGAAATAAGAGTATTTCTACTAGGAGTATTACTAGTAGGTACTACTAGAAAAAAAGAATCATCAGTTATAATTTTATAACGCGATAAAGTCAGGTAGCCATGTTAGACGGATTTTTCAACTATAATATAATGAGAATCCCTAACTACTTGAGAACACCAAATAGAACATTTAGACTCAAGAATAACAATTATACTAACTACCTACAATTAATCCTAAACTGTATATGATGTAAAAACGGACCTTGTTCACGATTTATTTATGGAAACTAATATACTTACATTATAATTTACTAAAATAATAACCTTAGCTTCGTAGTTACCTAAACTAATGGGAAGTTCCTTGTATTTTGCGGTGTATATCTCTGGGCGTAACATGATTGGCATCCGTTAGCCATTAAATAAATTACAGTACATACTGGAAATTAGCAAAATAGCAACACTACAAGATGCGGTAATCTCATAAACTAATAGTTAGGCTAGTCCAGCTATTTTCCCGAATATAGCACGAGGATAACTACCTATCGATCCACTTTCATTACTAAACCTTATTTTTCCACTTTTTGGGAGATTTCTCTTGATCTCCTAATCATTACTGACACATTGCCATCTATCTCATATTAGCTTTCTATGAATTCTCATCATCTTTCCGCAAAAAAATCAAAACAATTAAAAATTCAACTAAAACCAACAACAAACAGTTAAAGGGCTTGAATCTATATAAAACTGAAGAGAGGACAAATAATGGAACGACAAGATAATTCGCAAACACCAGACATATTTTTTACAAAACATAAAATATAACTCTAATGCCTCAAATAGAATGTTATAGTAATATCTTGACGAAAGAGCTATAATTCTAGACGCTATTTTATTCCTCGCTAAGCACTTTCGTAGCAGTCATAACATTTCACTACTTCCGTTGAATGTAAATTTTGAGCACCCTAACGTAGCAGTTCTAAGCAATACTTACCTACTTCATATTGATGAGTTAAATATTTTGGTACCTATTAAAACCTGCAATTCCCAATATTTATAAATGGCTAAATATAGAAATACCTACACATATCACCTATATTTCAAAGAAAAATATGCTACGTCCAAAATGATGACACACAATACGCAAACAGCTGCTTATCTATCTGCTGATAGTGTCGATTCTGATGATTTAAACAGAGCAGCAAGTTTTACAAGAATATTTAAGCAGGTTTGAAATAAATAGTAGAATTTTTTCAATAGTGCAAGTATTTGTGTATGATCTAGCACAACAGCAGGATATTTTTTTAGACAATTTCACCATCCACATGATGTCGAATAATACTTCCAACAAACAGTTTTTTGACAAAGGTAACTCGAAGAATAACAAAATATTAGCAAAATGCGCTTGACTACAATAAAAACATGGTGCGATTTGAAATGTGTCGCAAGCGGAATAGTCCGTAACGATATCGATCTGGACAAGGCGATGTTTGGTCTGCCACTCCCGACCGCACCCACCCTAAGTTAATAAAAAAATCGACCACCCCTCGTCTCCGACGACACTGACACTATATTGTTTTACTTATAAGGTTGCGATCTGCTTCTACATAGTTCACATTGCCGACATCTACACCGATAACACTATCTTACACTTCTACAAATTGGAAAACAGTTTTAGTTTTTCCTTCATGACGAAACCTTGAAGTTAGGACAAAAGAAACGTAGTCACAGGAACGACCTTTGTTCAACTTTCTGAACTTTTAACAGAAAAAACCCTGACATTTTCCTTGAAATTAAATTATTTGATCAGTTTAATGTTTTTGTAAATTTGGAACACTAAATTAGTTGAGATAAACCGGTATTTTTTATATTTTATTCAATCTTGATTGTTCTATTCTTGAAACCCAGATTCAGAGCTACAAAACTTGTCCTACCACTAGCAATGAAAGTATCAAATAGAAATCGTAAAATCTTAGACAGAGCCCAATGTCTAAGTAAGAAGCTGCGACTTCGTACACCATTGAAGAGAATAGAACTTTCGAATTAAATATAGTCGGCCAGACCATTATGCTTAACAAAACAGAAGAAGAAACAAGATTGGAGGATCCACAGCCCCTGAGTGAGGAAAAAGTCTTATATTTGAATAAAAAAGTTCAAGACAGCTTCAAACTTTATTTTTTCCGAGTCCTCCTTGCACTAACCACACTATCAAACGACACTTCATCAGTTCTTTGATCAGAAATTCAGAAAGCTAGATGTTTGAAAACAAATATAGTGGTTCTCTTCATAACTTTGCCCATACAATTTCCATGGACTGTTTTTTTTTAAATTATATCAAAGGAAAAAAGCTGTACACTACAACAAAAAATCTGATGATGATCCCGTTTTTCCTTACAAGGTGACAACCTTCCAAAGGATGGTACGACGATTTCTAACAAATCTTTTGATAAACCCGTCGCGGTCGTCCATACACAGGAAAAGTGATAGTAAAATTGAAAATCTTAAGTCCAAGATCGATTTTGTGACATATCCAGACATTGGTGACTTGGCCACGTTCATGCGATTGTAGAGGACTAGCATCAAGTGGTGCAAAACAGATTGACGCTGGCTGTGACGTGATCACGTGACGAACGTTTGTTAAACACGCATGACGGACAAACAATCCTGAAGGAGTAACAAACCCATCTAGGCGTCCTTTAAACCCCTGGCCTTTTTTGGGGCTCGTTCCAGACAAAAATGATTGACAAGGTTTAATGTTGGACAGCCAAGTTATGACAGCCAATGTTACCAAGTTAATTTTTGGTTCACCTGGCGGGAAGACTACTTTTTGCTAGATACAGCAGTGATTAAACTACACACATCAACACCGTCTAGGGATATTTTGTATAAAGTTATTAAACTCAAAAAATACTGGCCAGTTTTAAATTCATTTGAAGAAAGCTTATTTTGTAAACCTTTTTGAACGATTCTAAATTTGAATTTGAAAAAATAAATTAAAAACAAAAGACTTACGCGGCATAATGGTAGCGAAGTCCGAAGGTTTCATTTACCTACAGTAGTTTTTGCCTGTTTTTTTGTGTCAAATTTAAGTTTTATAACAAGTTATCGGTTAATTTCGAATTAATGTTATTATGTGCATCATGCAGCGGCGCCATTTAACGAGAGAGGAATTGTTAAGGGCAGTAGGCATGCTCCAAACTGGGGCTACTCAACGGAGTATTGCCGAGGAGATTGGAACAAGACAAAACGTGATATCAAGGTTATGGTCACGTTATCGTGCTACTGGTGATGTGGCTGAAAGACACCCAGGCGGGAAGCGCGTTACCACTCAACGACAATACCGATTTTTGCAAGTTGCCGCGAGAAGACAACCAAATGTTACGGCCATGCAGTTGGTTCAGAGGCTCCAGTCAGAGCACCAGTTGCTTGTGAGTGACCAAACTGTGAGGAGAAGGCTGCATGAAGCTAACCTTCATACTCGCAGACCGCTTCGTACTCCAGCACTACGCCGAGGAAATCGTGGACTACGACTAGAGTGGGCTCGTGAAAATTTGCTCTGGGAAGATAACCAGTGGTCTGTAGTGCTGTTTACCGATGAGTCCCGGTTCGGTTTCCATCCCGATACACGTAGAGTACGTGTTTGGCGAGTTCCTGGTTGTGAGAGCCGTCTGCAACATCCTCAGGAAGTCTATTCATACCACGGCGGGACAATTATGGTTTGGGCGGGAATTCGTGTTGGTGGAAGAACCGACCTCGTTTGGATCAGAAACATCATGACGGCTGAAAAATACCGTAACAAGATGCTAGTACCAATAATCTACCCCCATCGACTACAAATGGGCCAAGAATTCACGCTCATGCACGATAACGCCCGTCCGCACACAGCGAGAGTGGTGACGAGCTGGTTGCAGGAGCACGACGTATCGGTCTTAGGCTGGCCCGCTCAATCGCCTGACCTAAACCCGATAGAACATGCGTGGGACATGCTCCAAAGAAGGGCTTTGAGGAATTTCCCTGCAAACATTGCGACAGAAGAGCAACTTTTTTTGCATCTTAGCCGGACTTGGGACAATATACCGCAGCAAGACTTGGATAACTTAATCCAAAGCATGAAAAACCGTTGCAGGACCGTTATTAACGTCATGGGGTGTTTTACTGATTACTGATTTTTCACATAACTGTTAAAAACAGATTAATTTTTCCTTATTTTTCACTTTTTCTTGAGAAACACATTCATTGTTAGTTTTACCATTATTTCACATTTTTTCTTTATTTGAATAAAAATTTGTTTACGCAAAAAAAAATAGTTTTCTTTTATTCTGGAGTGTAGTCTGATAAATGGGCTTTATAAAAATATATGCAAGTTGTATGTTATTTTTAATAAATTTTGAGTAAATTGAGTAAATCCAAAATATCCCTAGACAGTGTTGATGTGTGTACTTTTCTTTACATAAGCTACCAACATATTTATTTATGTTGGTTGTATTTATTACATATTCATTTCAGTTTTCCTTGAACACGTGTTTATTTATAGATGTATTAAAAAGGGACAATTTAACTCATTAAGTAGCATAGTAAAATATTGGTTTATAATATAAATAGCTTCACTTCATAAAATCGCACCATAATTAAATTGTATATTATTAGGATTATTAGGTGTATCATTCCATTAGTTTGTTACAAATCCGTGTCATAATTTTCCTTGATGTGTTTATAAATAGATGATTAAAATAGAACAATACAACAATAACTCATTAAGTTATTGGTTTAAAAAGTAATGATTTATGACAAATTGCTAAGTTATGGTCAAACTGTCTTTAAATTATGCTTTATCTTAAGTACTTTGTGCATATGAACAAAATTATTGTAGGATTAAATCACAATAAAACATGGTTCAGAGGGAGGAAGGGATATTTATATACATACCTTGCATATTATTATAACGGTTATGTCCACCGTGTGCCCGTGTATATATATATATATATATATATATTATTTTTTTTATGTAATAATTAATATTTAATTAAATAAATATTAAAATATTTAATATAAATTATAAAATTTTAAATCATTTCTTTTTTTTTCTTTTTTATAATAATTATATTTATAATTGATGACAATGGGCAAAAATCGATTTAAAATAATAATTTATGAATGGATATGTGGCTATTTTTACTATCCTGTATCCTGCCTTACTTCTCTATCCGGCCGTTTACCTAATAGTAGGTCAATATTCTGCGGTTACAGAATATTCAATACATTTTGTTTTCTTTATTTCATGTACGAATGCTTTTTTGGCAGAATTTAGGTACATTATGACATGGAAATAATAACAGAATGGTTTCACTATATTCGACATTTCAGTCATGCATAATTTGTTTAAGGCACATGCATGG
Organism: Apamea epomidion; assembly: GCA_947507525.1. Taxonomy (NCBI): domain Eukaryota; kingdom Metazoa; phylum Arthropoda; class Insecta; order Lepidoptera; family Noctuidae; genus Apamea; species Apamea epomidion. The sequence continues at coordinate 9,263,457 of OX382234.1, forward strand.
TTATAGAATTATTGATCATATTATAGAAAAGAAATAAAAATACTGTAATCTTCCCGAATCCACCCGATCCTCGACGATATCCACCAATCAATCCACCTCTAAAAGCGCGCTCAAATCTACATAATAAGATATGGATTAAAGCTACGTTCGGCCGAATATCGGCTATCCGGCTCATCGGTTGGCTGGGTATAACCACCAAGTGTTTCATCTATAATATTTTTTAACTGAGTTAAGAAATTAACAAGCAGGATAAAGTATTTTTAACCGCCTTAAAAAAAGGAGGAGATTATGTATTTGGCGAGTTTATTTTGGACCTCACTCTTTGTTTTTTTTTTTTTTCATTTAATAAAGGATGCCCGTTCGTTGGTCTATAATATACATTTTATTAACTTTGTTTGAGTACTTATCAATAATAGGTTTTTAATCCAGTTTGTCTTTGTTGATGAATTTGATGATGCTGTTATCTTCACATAGTAAGTAGTGGAACATTAATTTGTGTGAGCCACTACAACTAAGGGCTGATTTTTCAATCATCTAATAACATTATTCGAGGAATCATTTTGAAATTTTGACAGTTATTTCATACAAAAACTGTCAAACGTCAATTTTATTCCTCGAATAAAAGTTATATGGCGATGGACAAAAACCGCCCTGAGAAGTAAAAAATATAAGCTGGCTTTGATTTTATTTTGTTTTTTGGGTATTGCCAAATCGCCGACTGTCGGAACAAAAAATATTTTTTACTTTGTAGTCACTTTATTTTAGATGTTTTTTTAACCAGCATTGAAATATTGTATATCTAACTAAATGGTTTTATCATGCTTGTGATGTCAGCTTATTTGATGCCATTATTTGGTAAAAATATGCCGGAGGTCGTGGGTTCGATTCCCACCCAGGACAAATGTTTGTGTAATGAGCACGTTCATTTGTTCTGTGTCTGGGTGTAATTTATCTATAATATTTATGTATTTAGAAATATATAAGTATGTTTATCAGTTGTCTAGTACCCATAACACAAGCTCTGCTTAGCTTGGGACTAAATGGCGTTGTGTGATAGTTGTGGAATAAAAAATTTAAAAAAATATGCCTATGTACAGACGCCAGCACATCTAGCAATCCGAAACTGTCAAATTTTCCCGATCAACCTTGAACCTAATGCTTCAGCAATAAAGTTGAAAATCTAATAAAGAAATTTGACAGATTGTAGTAGCTTGATGTGCTCTGATGTGATCTGTTCAAAGTCGTCACTTATTCTGTTTAATGAGCTGCCATCTGACCTTTGCAATCTTTCAATAACCAGATTATTGCAGAATTTAATATAATCACAGTACAAAATGATTTTAAATACCATTAACCTGATTAGAACATGTATGAAATTACCTATTTATTAAATAAGTAATTTCATACATATTCTTATACCTTGACAATAAACTTGCAGTAATTGGCTGCATTGCATCATAATAATAGCCTCCCGACCGATTTCGGTCACGGTGGCCAGTCTCAACGGAGATTAGCCAGGTACGCAAGAGATATTATAGTCCACAAGTGTGCGTAAACACAGCTGCACTCTCTGTTCCTTTACTCTCATAGTCCGATGGGACGGTAATCCGACACGACCGGGGAGAGATCAGGCGCAGGACCAACGGCTCTTCGTGCTTTCCGAGGCACGGGGGGTATTAAACCGCCAACTTCAAAACTCCCGACTATTACTAAAAAAATCCCAATGGAAAACTCAATAAAACTTCAGGTGGTCGCATATTTATCAGCATCGTACGCGGCGCACGCGCCGTACGCGCCGCAGTTACTGATGGCCTCGCACTTACGCGCAGTACGTGCCGTACGGGCACTTCGCAAATTTTTAGGTATTGCCAACAACTTTTGCAGTTTTTTCTAACACTGAGTATCAGCCGTTTTATATGACGTCATCAGAATGCTTCCTTCAATATTCGGATACAGCATTTAACTAAATGCGGCGCGTACGGTTTTCATACAAAGAAGTCTAAAATGCGGCGCTACCGTTGCTGACAAATGTGCGATCAGCGTTTGTTGGAATCGAACCCAGGACCCAAAACTCAGCAGTCGCGCTTGCAACAACGATACCAACGGGGCAATTATAGTCAGTTATTGCATCATAGTGGCAATACAAAACATGGAATTAATTTTCAATTTATAAAATTCATTCATGGAGTGCAAGTCATAGCAGATACACTTTATTATTTGTTAAAGTTTTTTGGTAGATAAAATTTAAATTAAGTTTATGCCAAAGTTAAAAAAATTTGGCATATATAATCTTAAGAAGTCACATCTGGTATCTATAGATATGACTTTTCCAATAACTTGTGCTAGTGTATTCTGGTCATCATACACCTTAAGACACAAATAGTGATACCTAATCTATATGGTAGGCAGTGGTGACCCAGTGGTACGAATGATTACTACTAATTATTATTAACACACAAAGTAAATTAAAAAATTGCTACAATTGCTTGCTCGGTTCGAGCCCAGACAGGCGTTTACTTTGTGTAAGTACTTTCATCAGCATTGCTCTCAAAACGGACGAAAACATCTTGAGGAAACCGACATGTCGTAGAACCAACAATCCGAAGACATGTGACATCTACGGGACATGCGGGAAGACATGTGACTCAGGGCCCGCATGTGCACAGTGTACAGCCCACTCTCTCTCAAAGAGATGGCCTGTGTCCCAGCAGTGGGAACTATAGGCTGATTATGCTTACGCTAATCCTCTGTGTTGGGGTCAGCGCCACTCTAAACAAATGCAGCTGAATACCAGGATTTTACTTTATGTCTTTATAAGCGATAGGCAGTTGCATGACACGGCTTGGTAGGTACTGGTACTGTCAAAGACTGTAAGTGGGCTTTCCAAAGTGAGGAGGGCTCTCAATATGTTATGAGTGGTCACCCATCCACGGACCAACCTCGGTAAGCATAGCTTAGCCTTTGATCGACACGTACAACTGTTATTAATTTACACAATTGATTTTGTTGCAAGGATTTATTACAAGTAAGTACAATAAAGTAAACCGAAAACAATAATAATTATGTGACCACAAGGCAAGCAACTTAGAAGGAAAATATCGTCACTTTAGATGTGATACCTCGTAACTGCAATTATTAGTCAATTTTACATTTTGATGCGAAATTGTGATACCTTGTATATACAGGAGGATTACTTCACTAAAAAAACTGACTTTTAGTGGCATCTCGTAACAAGACTTTGAAGCACTTTGTAGGGTACCTAGTAAGTTTATTATACACCAAGCATGCTAAGGTGATTTTTTATGTACATACAAGAAAACATACGGTATTTTATTTAATATTCAATAAAATAACCAAAAGCATGCAATATACATAATTATCAAAACAGTTTTTTGTCTCTCCTGGAAAATTTACAGGTTCGTATTTACGAGGTGTCGCATCTAGAGTGACGATATTAGAGTAACAACAATATTATAATTAAAGGTAAGTAAAGGATTGTAATAGAGTCAGAATCAACAGTGTCAACCAAGCTTTGAGGCAATGAAGATCAACAAGTCACGAGAAAATGAAATTGTTGAGAATATTGTTGTAACACTTTTTAACTTTTTTTAATTTTTCTTTGTTTTTTTTTTTTTTTCATTGAATATGAGGCTTTTGGATAATTTGTATTAGTGTATGTATTTAATGTCTATTTTATAATATGCTTGTTATGCCTAATAGAGAATGTGCAGAATAAATAATTTTTATTTCTCTCTTTTTCTAGAACAATAATAATCAGAAAATATCAAAAGAGTAAGAACAAAAACATGTTGAATTTGTAAATTGATGAATGTATCAGTTTTATTCCACTAAAAAAATATATCTGATGACTGCAAAATTTTCTCCTTTCTTGATTAAAGTACAAAAACAAAATTATTACCGATATTTATGTTGCAGACTTTTTCCATAAAAATATGACTTTTTCCATGAGTTGTAACATAGAAGACATACCAGTTCTGATCAAACAAATTTTTTAGTACACAAGGAATCATCAACGTGAATGTATTAACCCAAAGTCCAAATAATGAATCACAGTATTGAACAAGTACTAAGTTACCACACATCACCGGATTACAAATTATTGCTTTCAAAAAAATCTAGAGAATTAGCAATGCTATACCATATTTTCATCAATTCTTTTATCAAATTATTATTGTTTACTAGACTAAACGCATCTGTTTGGTCCCAAAATTAAAAGTGTTTTAAGAAAACATAAGGGCAAACATGAAGGAATTACTCACCATGAATGTCAAATTCTCCTGTTTGAATTGTCCTGATGTATCCTTCATAGGATCATATTTAATCACAGTCTTATAAGAGTCATTCAATATGTAAAACCACTGTTTATCTATATTTCATTTCACATGTACACAAACTGAATATAAACTTCAAAAATGTTTACAAAGGAATCAAGCTTGAATAGCATAGTAGGTTGGATTCTAAAAATACATCAACATGATAAAACAGTATGAATGTGTTAACATAAAGCAACACAATGATGACAATATGTAATATGGATAATTGTGAATCCGGATTAACCGCTTCACGTGCATGATAGGGTAGTAATAGTGATAGGCTGGAGTTAATGATAATACTAAAATAGATACAGCACAATGGAAAAAAATAGAATTGCAAATCAAAATTTTTGTTATTTTTTCATTACATCAAATACTAATCATTATTAGCTCTGTATTCACAGGTAATCTAAGGTACAAACGAATTAAACAAAATAATAACACTGATGTTATAATCGAGTACGGTATAATTTAACACTGGACTTTAGAAAGTCGTAGGTACTCATGAATTGACCTGTATACTCAGTTAATAAGTTATGAAAATACTCGAACGATGTACAAAAGAATCCAAAACCTTTTAGTCGATAAAATCACTGTATTGCAACGAGAAACGCAAAAACTTGTAGCTTAGCAAAGTATACAAATAAAATATCTTCCCATCCACCATCACATAACCACCACTACTTGACAAGCACAGCACCATACATAAAAGTATCGGTATTCGGTAAATAACGAGACAACACTACTCAGCCAATAACCGTAACTTAGTTGCACCGATTGAGTTGGACTGATTAGTCGATTTTGAAAAATTCTGTTATTATTTACCGATAATATCATCATTATTCTCTTGCTTCTCAATTTATAACCTTGACTAATAAGTCAACAGAAATATTGTTGTATTTTTTAAGTTGTCATTGAGAGCCAAATCAGGGGCGAAGTAAGGAATCATTGAGTGGTCAATGCACAGACTAAGAAGAGAAGTATCCTTGGTCAATGTCATAGTGAATTAAGGCCCTGCCACAAAGTCTGTAAAAAGACCGCAGGTGCGTCAATTATTTCCTGGTGCCTGGCCCATAGCAAAAAGTACACTACGCTAGCGACATGCGCGCAACTTCCAACGGTGCGACGGCCGTGTATACACGAGCAGTAATAATGCTGAAGAAGAAGAAGCGAAGAAGAAGAAGAAGAGGAAGAAGCGCAGCGCGAGCGCACAACACAATAAATCCAGTTCTGGAAAAAAAATCCGTTTCATTGTGCGCTGCGTAGTGTATTGTCTGCATGTGTGAGCGAAAGAGAGATATACCGCTGTGCTAGTCACACGGCATAGCTTGCGCCGCAGGATGGCATGGTACACTGCAACTGAAAATAATTTACTTTTGTGTTTTATTACCGAATAAAAGTAACAAACATTTATTATTAAATGTTAAATAAATATATCTTTTCTCCCGGCCATTTAAAAAAAACTACTTATATAGAATGAAAGGTGAGACCAAGCTCATTAATGTAAAACACATTTGGTTTTTGTACGCAGCCTTTCATGAGCCGGGTCAAATATGCCCAATGACCTTTGAAAAATAAACCAATTTTAGTTCATTCAGCACGGCCCTCCATAGTTGCCTATATCTTTTTAAATAAGAAATGTTTGTTTACAAAATTCGTGATCCTAAATTAAAAATAAATAGTTGTTGTAAATAGCAGAATCGCAATTTATTTGGAACGAATGTACTTCTATACATAATTTAGGAACACGAATTTTGTAAACAAACATTTCATATTTAAAAAGATATAGGCAACTATAGAGGGTCGTGCTGGACGAGTTTTCGATCAGGTCACGTGTCCTGACGCGAGTTTAACATTTTATACCCATCACAAAAAACTCTTCCTCCGTCTTACGAATTTTCGATCAGGTCACGTGTACTGACGCGAGCTCAGTCTTACCAATTTTCGATCAGGTCACGTGTCCTGACGCGAGTTTAACATTTTTTACCCATCACAAAAAAAGTTCACAACGCCGCTAAAGAAGTTTTCACTTCAAAAAGTCTTCATTCCTACGAAAAATCATAAAAAAACATGACATCACGCCTGTATTGCCCGATAGGATAGGCAGAGGTGCACCTATAGTAGACCCACATTTGGCCAGTTATGTTTAAGTCTCATCTAATAGGAGGGGTGAGCATATTGTTACAAAAATATAATCAAAATTCTAAGCAGGTTTCTTTTATCACAGGACTGATAATGATTTATTATGCCACTATTACACTGTTTATTTATAAGTGTAATTTCAAAACTAATAGTGGCAATACCTTCTAGTTTATGTACCATAGTTGTATATGTAGTCATGAATAAATATGTATATGTACCATAGAGTAAACTAATAAATTTATGTACTTTAGCAGTGGTACGTAGTAACTATTCAGTAATCTGTGGTGGTACGTACCAAAGACTACGTACGTACGAGGCTGGCGTATTCTTGTGAAATATACTAATTTACTTCAGTCTTTACAATTTAAATAAACAAAATGGGTAAAGGATTCAATAATTACATGTGTAAGAAGTTCTTCCATCCTGCTTCAAGAGATAATTTGAAAAGGGTAAGTAATGCAGCCGTGACATTACATTTTTCATTGTGTTTACAACAGCCTCTGATCAGCTGTATTCTATTTAGCTTCGTGCTATTAAATCATCATTAAATTTATGTTAATGGACAGGTATGGATGGCAGAACAGAAAACAGAGGCATACAAAAAGAAACAAGAGGAATTACGAGTGCAATATGAAAAGGAACAAGAACTTCATGAAAACAAGTAAATAACAGTCGTGTTCATATCCTTATTCTAAGAATTTTAGTCATGAAGTAATTAAAAACATACATTTATTTCAAGGGCATTGCTGAGCAAAGACAGTAAGGACAAATTAAGTTTGAATTTTATGTATGAGCCACCCCCTGGTGTTAAAAAAGAAAGAGAACGTGAAGATAATGAACCTGAATATAAATTCGAGTGGCAACGCAAGTACAACGCGCCCAGAGAGAGCTACTGCAAGGGGGACAATGAAATCAGAGATCAGCCTTTTGGAATACTTGTCCGAAACGTCAGATGTATCAAATGCCACAAATGGGGTCACATAAATACAGGTGAGTTCATTAGTTCTAAACACATGCAGGTTTATTGCTTCTGGCAAGGTTTAGAAAATGTAATGAAACTCTATGTTCTTGAACCATACCTCTTGAGGAATGGTTTGTAATAAATGGAAGTACCTAATTGGTATATTAACAACCTTTTTCTATGTGTCATAGTAAGAATGTAGTGACATAAAGAGTGATGTATTTTTGTAACTGATTCTTAATTTAACTATTATGATCTTAGCTCTCTCACTCACGACTACAATATTATTTAACTGGTTGCATCCTTTTTACAGACAAAGAATGTTCAATGTACTCTTTATCTATGAGTGAGGCTCGTGCCCTGCAAGCTTCCACTTCGGCTCCTGAAGAAGAAGAGGAGAAACCAGATGTTCCAACACTGATGCAACAAATGAGAGATACTGGTCTTGTGATGAAAGCTGGAGCTCTGCCTCTGTCTGCCACTAAGATTGAAGAAAATGACTCATCTAATCTTACTGAAATGGATCTAATCAGTCAATTAACTAAAAAACAGAAAAAGAAGTTGTTGAAGTAAGTAAAGCAGTGTTCATAATCTCAAATCTATTACATTCCATTGTGTCTCAATGAGTTTTGTACTTTAGTGAAATTTATTCTAAGTAGATTTTTGAGTGACCATTTTGTAACAAAAAGGTCCTAATACTTTTTTGGTTGCAATGGAATTTGAACTTCGTTAACTATGACATTCAATTTGTTGTTTCATAACTTGAAAATTATCTCAAATTCCTGGCTCTAATATAGTTTCAAATTAGGCAGCCCAAACCACCTCAGTCAGTATTTATAAATAACATCATAATTCATAACATTCCCAAGAAATCAGTATGTACAAAAATTATACCAATTTTTTTCTGTTTACAGGAAATTGGAGAAAATGGAAAAGAAGAAGGAGAAGAAACATAAGAAATCGAAGCATTAAGAACTCTCGCGCGTATTAGACAACCAGTATGTGATGGTCAGCAATTGAGCTTCACTGGTATGGCTTGCTGTGGCCTGGCATTGCTGCTGGTCAAAGGATACTAGAGTACTCGGATCCCAGCAGCCTGGGTGATCTAATGCGCGCGTGCTTACAGTGTTATGTCAATAATAATAGAAATTGATCAAGCGGTGTTGGTACTTGGTATAATTAGTCTCTGATTTGATTGTTTGATACATAAATCAACTTTCTGTACAATGTGTTATGACAATTTCACTCAAATTTTTGATTAGGGTGATGCACTTTGTTTTCGTGTAAACCAAGTATTCCTCATGTCAATTAATATAAATGTTTTTTTAAATCTAAGCAATGTTCACAATTTATAAATCTTTATCAGGTTTAAAGTACAGCGCACATTTATTTGTTTTGTTCTAGAGGATTGTACCTAATAATGTATCATAAGTGTTTTCTTCTTTTTTCTTGTAACTAACAACAAGTACATACATAAAACTTTAATTACCTTTGAAGCATGTTTTTGTCTTTATTAAGCGTTTTATGTGAATTGAGAATGGTTGAGACATTCTCCTTGACCTAGTTTTCTTATTGAAAAATAAACACAAATAAAAGTAATATAATTATTTTATTTTTACATACACTTCCTTGTGATAGTTAGCATTCAACTTACAGTCATCTTAATAACTTTATCACAGTAACTTGATCAATAACTAAATAACAATAGTTTCTTAATGATAAGGTATATAAATTCCAATTGTGTGATTCTAACTTACTAGTTAATCATTCATGTATCTCCCAAAAGAAAAAAAAGTTTTTAAACCATAGACATACAAATAAAAATATTTTTTACAATCTAATTAATAGAAGATCACATTATTTCTTAAAAGTAATTAATTTTTAATTAGGTACCTAGTGATTATACACATTGCAAAACTAAAAACTACAAAACTAACTCAATTACAAAATTATATCTTAACATAAGTCTTTTCATCAATTTCTATAATATCCTGTCTGTCGTTTCTCTCCTTCCAATGCAAGTACAAAACGCACCCAGTAATAATAACTATGATAGCAGTCAATACAAACACGCTCTTAAGAATAACTTTGCTTGGTGTCACAAACAACTGAGCCTTCCATTGAGAAGGGTCACTGGGCGGAGCTGGAACAACTACGATTTGAGAATTTGGTATTATTTGAGTCCAACTTTTAGAATATCCTGAGAGGCCAACATTCAAAGTATCAACAAAATTTGGTGTGCGATCCAAGCCAAATATGGAGTAAGGTAACTGTAGAGAAAAGTATGCAGACTGTGGCAGTTGAGCACAGACACCTGTCCTGTAAGTACCTTCTTGCGACCATGTGTTGTAACCTATTTTAGGTCCAGGGAGATTGGTTCCTGCAAAAAAAAAACATTTATAAATACTTGTGGAACTAAGCAATCCAAAGAAACTAATTCAAATATAATTAACTGCTTACCAAATGTAACTTTTCTGTTATACAAAGTTCTATTATTGACTGGTATTCTTTCATTGGTCAAACCGGTAACAACAATGACTTTAATGAAGTTTGTGTCATATTCCAATTCATTTCTGAATGCATTCATTGTATGTTGTAGTGTTGTTACATTTTTCTTGACGTATATTATGTCAAGGACACCATCCATGTAGAAGTCATAGAAAGTGGCCATTATAACTTCATTACCAAAGGAGTCAAACTTATCCCACTGCACTTCAAATGTTCTGTAGAACTTACAACCTGGCAAGCTGCATGGCCTGTTGTGAAGCAGAAAAGCTCTGGTTTCATTACTATTGGTAGGACTTAAAGTCATCAAGATGTCTGGGTAACCATCCATGTTATAATCTCCACTTCTCATAGTGATGGTATCTAAATAAATTTCATTTCTTGGTGGCACAAATCGCCACAATGTTCCCTTGCCATCGTTAAAATCCACTTGCAGGTCATGCCACTTCTGGTTGTCATATATCAATATAGTGCTGTTAAAACACTGTATATCATAGCACACAGGTATTACTAAAAAGAATTGTCCAGAGAGAGCTACATCAAGAAACAGAGCTTGGCCATAGATCGTTGGATGGCCCACTAGTAGTTCAATACTGTTGTTATATCTAAATCCTTCTATTTCATCATTCAACCACAGTTCAACATTAGAAGTAGTTGTAACTAGAAGATCTGCAGCATCATCGTCATTCACATCTAAAAATGAGTGTGAATGTGGCAGCTTTATCATCTTAGTCATATCATCACCCATCTGTTTTTCAACAGGAGTTGTTCTGGACTTGTCAAATACCCAGAACACCCTTTGTTTTTGTGTATTCATGCCAAAAAGGTCAAGAATCATGTCTCGATTATAGTCGATTACTAATGGTTGACCTAATGAGATGGCCTTTATAAACAAAGCATCAGAACAGTTCAAAGCGGACTCGCCACCCCATAATATTCGAACAGTATGCAAATTAGAAGTATCATTTAAACTTTGGGTGGTCAGCATTATGTCCATGTATGCGTCTCCATCGAAATCACCTGGTACAACACTCGTTATTAAAATGTTACTGAAATTACAAGCATATACCGATGGCCTCATAAAAGGCTCTTTGTCGTAAGCAAGATAAACTTCCACACTTGAGTAATTTTTGATGACAAACGCATCAGTTAATTCATCTGAATTGAAATCTCCAAATGCAGCAATAACACCCTCTTTATGTTTTCCGAATGAACTCTCGGTCATATCACTTAATGCATAACTACTAGTGGTCAATAAAACACTTAAAATTATTCTCGTTACTAGTTTGAGGGACATTTTGCTTCGCTATCTTTAATTCTTTATTTATTTTAGAAACAAAACATTTTCTCAACAAGATGATCTGACAGCCAATGACGTCAATTGACATGACAATTCAATCAATTGTTATTATTTTGATGGCTTGTCTGTAGTCCATTTAGTCGATCCATTTAGTCGATTTTACAAGAAAAACCTTCAAACAATAGGAACAAAATTGTCAAATTTTGCAACGGATGTCGCTAGAATCGCTTGACTCATGGAAAATGTCAACAGAAGACAAATGCAAATAATCTTAATAATGCCGCGTTGAGTTCGCGACGTGAAAACCGGAGTGACGGTTACGGACGTAAGTTATTGAAATCGTCCATAAGTTACTGCGTGCGTACTTAGCTTAAGGCCGTGATAGAAGGAGGTTGACTGGCTAGGGTTATAGGAGGGTGGTCCGAGCGTACCTACATTTATGCGTTGTTCAAACAGAAGCGGTGGATGAATTGTCCGCCACATTTTGAATTAAATCGTTTAAAAACCGGTTATATAAAACTATAGAAAGCAATATGAGAGTAAATGAGCTCAACACTACGAATCCATGAACAATTTAAATCACAGATAACTATACTTAAGTCAGAATTTAAATTGCCTGGTGGTAGTGGTGGTGGTGTGTCAATTAAAAGGTTGCATGCTCTGTGGTGTCAAATTGACAACTTAAAAACGTAATGGCGTTATCGAATAGGCGTCAAATGACAATTTTATAAAATAAAGTTTCTTTCTACGACTACGTTAGTATTCGTAATCTTAGAGCCTCATTTATCCTGCTGGCATATTTTTTAAATTTGTAATCACCCAACCAACGTCCCATTCGAAATGGCCGTCGAAGCTGTTCAAATATTGAGACGAAATCGACCCGGTTCGAAAGCAAAGGTATGAGAGTGTTTTACAGAAAACCTTTAGTTTTCTAATAATATCCAACACCTATTTATTATCATGCAAATATAAACTTTGTTGTAGGATTTTTGTCGCTGGCCAGACGAACCCTTTGAGGAAATGGACAGCACCCTCGCTGTCCAACAATTCATACAACAAACCATACGACGAGACCCCTCCAATCTTGAAGCTATTTTAAAAATGCCTGAAGCTCAAGATGAGGGTGTTTGGAAATATGAACATTTGAGGTATGTTGATAGATTTACAAAAAAAGGCTGTTTTTTTATTAAACGCTAAGTAACACTCTTGTTTACTTTCAGACAGTTTTGCATGGAGCTAAATGGACTGGCAGTCAAATTACAAGCTGAATGTAAGCCAGAAACATGCACTCAAATGACTGCTACTGAACAGTGGATTTTCCTATGTGCAGCTCATAAAACTCCTAAAGAATGTCCTGCTATTGACTACACAAGACACACACTTGATGGGGCTGCTTGCTTGCTCAACAGCAACAAATACTTTCCTAGCAGGTATAGCTGTTTCCACAACATAAGATTACTTTTTTTATACAGGGTGGCTGGGACATTGACATGCAAACTGTAACCATGAATTCCTGAAACCTGCCACCCTGTATAGAATCTGTTAACTGTATATTCATAATAGTACTTGTTCCAGGGTCAGCATCAAGGAATCGTCAGTAGCTAAACTGGGCTCAGTTTGTAGACGAGTTTACCGAATATTTTCTCATGCATACTTCCACCACAGGGCAATATTTGATGCTTTTGAGAAGGAAACACATCTGTGCAAAAGATTTACTTATTTTGTTACAAAATACTCAATTATTTCAAAGGAAATTCTGATCCTGCCTAAACTAGATGATGAAACACCAGTGGGTGAATCGGAAGCATGAGGGTTAAAGAAATAATTTGGTTCTACATTGTGAACCAAATTATAAGACATTACTGACTGTTGTGTTCACAGCGATTTGTGATGATATCTGAAGTAGTAGTAATAATGTTTACTCTTGGTGTACCCATTAATAAGGTAGCATCTTTAAAATATTCCTTACTTTGAAGTGTCTTCTGTTTTAGTTGTATGTCATGAATAAGTTTATCTACAACCTGTAAGAGTTAATTTGAGACTTCGCTCGGATGACTTAACACGTGAGAGGCGAGGGTGGTAACAGTGGGGGGCGGGAGGGTGCTGCTGGGGTCTCAAGTTAACTCTTGCAGGTTGTAGGTAAATAATTAAAATCCCAGTTAACCAAGCAACTTTTTAAAAACCTAGGATATATAAGTATATTGTTACTTAAAATAGTATGGAGATAATGAGATGTATGTAATCATTGCATTTACTGCTTAAAGTGTAGATTTATTATAGATGTCTAAAATAATAAATCCCTATTTAAAATACATAGTAGCTAGTATTTAAATTATGTATGTGACTAAATCATGTTTATTATTAATATAAACATGCAAATATGCTCTCAAATATTAGGATGTGTAATATTTCATGTGTCAAGTATTTAACTATGTGTTTATATATATAATAGTTCTAAGAAAAATTGTGAGTTCATTTGTAATCTCCAACTATCTTATTTACTATGCACAATAAAACGAGTTAATTAAAAAGTATTTGTTTATGTTTTCTTTTGTTTAAAAGGTTTCTTAGATTTATATGATTGGTGTTGTTTAGAGTTGCTGCTCTGTTCTTTTTGCCAAAACTTCTTTCCTTTCAGAGTTTGGTACCTGTGAAATAAAAAAACAGATAATTATCAGGATTACAAATGTTATGAATCCTACAGGTTTCCTTAAATAACTGAGGGTTTTTTTTTTTTTACCAGAACTTTATTTTAGTTTGGACTGGTTCAGTCAGTAATAAAACACTTACCCAATTTGGTTGATGTCTGGAATAGCATCCACTGATAATAATATGTGTATGATAGGTATTTGTCTTTTAACTACTAATGTTTCAAGACCATCCAATTTTGGCTCCCAAAATTCCTCCACCCTGAAAGGAGTAAAATGTTCATGTTCAACCTGATATGACATTACATTACATTCTGTATTTGTAAGGGGTCAGATATCAATTCGGTTCTTACATTTTATAGGATAGTTTAGTTACTTGATGTTCAATAGAAAACTGCCTTTTCAGTATTTCAGCACATGATATAGCTTTAGAGATAGCAGCACCTGCCGCACTCCACACAACGGCAGTGGCTGCTTTGTCTTCAAAGATACCTGATGCATGGGATATCAAGTTTACCATCTTGCTACCACCTTTCACCTTAAAAATAAAAATAAATTATTATAGAATATATACTATTGACTAGAGCTGGACTCCTCTAATAAAGATTGGTCCTTGGCAGCTCGGCAGAGTGGTGAAACAGTGTGTCTCACTCTGGAGTGAGTGTGTCTGCTGGACATAGGCCTCCCCCGCGCCGTTGCCTAGCAATGGGACATAAGTGGCTAATAAAGAAAATTAAAAAAGTATTTAAGTACATAAATATTACTAATATTGTGCAATACTAGTGAATACAAGTTTACTGTTATGCTGTTCAACTTTTACACCATTAATTTATTCATAAAGCAAAACCTAGGCTCAGGGGATATAAGTTTTACTCTATTTACATATATCAATGGTTTAAAATTTTCAATATATTCAGGATATACTTAAGAACTCACTTGCATCCAAAGGAAATTCACTGGCAGGTCCTTGATAGGTATTTTGTCCCGTTCTAGTTCCTCTTCTACATTTTTGCCTTTGCTATAATTCTCCATTTTATTTCCGATATAGCATTCAAAGGCACGTATTTTATTTCCAATCTGGAAAAATAACAATTGCCTAACCTTCGCAACGCTTGCCGTTGGGCGTTGACACTTTTTGACAGTTGAATTTGACGTTTTTGTTTTCATATGATTTTGACACTAGTATGTAACCCTATCCAGTGTTACCAGATTCAAGTATGTTCAACCACGGGTTCAAAATCTATCTTCAACACGCCAATTCATGCATGGCCGTAGTGCTGGGCATGGCTGTTGTAGAGTAAAACAGCCTATGTCTAATACTAGATACATACGCAGTGACTTTAGTCATCAACGACTCGCAAGCTATTCTAAAATCTCACGTCACACACAGATTTTATAATCGCTACCGACAAATATGCTGTCAAAGTCTGCTTGTATATTTATATTATATTTCTTTTATATTTTTAAATCGCCAGCGAGCCGCCACGCTGGCGACTAAAGTTTCTGCGTGTGTATCTAGCATAAGAGACCAACATCTCCTGAGGTCTACAAGAGGCTCAAGATTCCCATCTTTGGAATCGTAATTCCTTTGAACTTGAACCCTGAGTCCCTGACCCTTATTCCAACAGATACCTAGTTTTTATATTCCACACGCTTTTATATTGTACAGGTTTTGTGTTGTTGAATGGCAAACTTACAGGCAAACAAGCAAACACCACCAATTGATAGGTGAGTAGTCGTTTAATAAACGAATTGAGAGGTAATTTGTATAATATTCCAATGTTAGTCGCTAGCAGATTGCCAGTCCAGTAGGTTAACTTTTACAGCGGTGATTTTCCACTGGAGTAACAGACAATAACCCTAAGCTCGTCTTCAGATGTTCGTCATGCCGGGTCAAAAAATGAAAAATTCGGTAAACCTGGTGAAATCTGCCGGTAGGTACAGATGACGATGACGAGCGCACATAATTATATTACTTTGGACAGCTTAGCAATAATATCTAGACGTCAAATACCTACCTATATGTGATTATTGTGGAAGGCATATACAAGTGGCAGCACAAATATTGAACATCGAAGGAACACCAAAACTATCTGGTGAGACAAGGGATGCCAAAATATAGAATGCTGCATCGGCTTCAATGTAATATTAATGCACATGTCTAATAACAATCCGCCTACTGAGTTAAATTCAGAAGAATGTGATACTTCGTTCTGATCGAAAATACCTGACATCACTTTGTCAAATTATCACATAATATATTTTGCAGTCACATATTAATGGATGAATCATGAAATCAGAGTTTATTACCGAGCTGTTCATACTAGGTAGGTATATATTTATATTATTCATGCTCGTGACTGTACAATCATTCACTCATCAGTGGTATTACTTGTGCTACAAAAATCATTCCTAATGCCACGTCGTAAAGGTGCTGATTATGTCAAATTGTTACCATTGATGTGCGGTTAACTGCAGGTGTGAAAGTTTTCGCACTATCTAATCTATCCACAGACCGTTGCGCAGCCGGCACCGTCCCGGGTTCTCGGCAGCCTGAGCGTGTGAAAAGGGGACTTGAAATGAACTGGAATGGACCAGTACACTCGGAAGTTGAAGCTTCCGCTTGAGTTTTCGCATGATAAGAGAGGGTTTAAGGATTAATATAATTATTACAATATTATCTTTAAGGTCTCTTGTTCAGTCAACAAGACTTTCATCTTTAGAGTTTTAGTAATAAAAAATGTTGCTTTTAAAGCGAAATTCTCGAAAACTAGGCAGCGGTGAACCTTTATAGGCTTCATGCAACTGTGTGGAGGTGCCTTATACCTACTACTTACTACAGTTATAGTGTACCTTCCATTTCAGAAACCTACTATTGTATAGTAGTTTACTGAGTAGGTACACTCACCTACTCACAGTTGACACCGAGGTAGGTACACCTATGTACCTACCTACTTGGGGAACGCTTGTACTATCGCCAGAGCCTATATCTGACCATTTTGAAAACCAAAACCCCTGCACATGATGACCACAGCTGCGTCCGTAAGTAAAACAAAAGAGGATCCTTTTTAGGTCGACTAATAATATGCGTTGCAAGCAGGAATATCTAGTCCTTACGGTAATTTCATGATTCTAGGACTCTAGGTCAACGGGAAGTACCCTATAGGTTTTGATTCCCTTGCGAGTGTCAAAATATGCGGCATAAACGGAACATAAACGCCCGTATCTTTTGATTGCGTTGACTTATAGAAGTTTGATTTTTTCACTGCTTCAAGGGATTGCAGGTTTGGAGTATTTGATATTAATATCAACTTGATAACACCACGTGTCCCTGAAAGGGTCTTGACAGACGGACAACGAAGTGATCTTCTATGGGTTCCGTTTTTCCTTTTGAAGTACGGAACCCCAACAAAGAAGAGTCATCTCGGTGATCTCGATCGTGTCGTGTAAATACGCCATCTTGTTATTAAAACGGCAGCTCCTATCTTTTACATTTATTTGATAGAGGATATTCATTAATTTCTTTAATTAACGCCATAATATTTACAGAGTCCCTGAAAACATTTCATCACTGAATTAGCTTGAAAAAAGAAAATTTTCGACCATTTCAATGATTTTGTTTCAGGCCCCGCTTTGTGAATTCCTTGCCTCGGGTCCTTTATGAATGAATCTGTATTCTATGGAGTTTTAAAAATTCTATTTTTGCGAGAGTCCCCGAGCATCCGACTAAGCTACCTACTTGCTATTTCTAATTTCAATGCATCAGTTTTGTTCTTATATAAGGTTTTCGTTGTGTAAAAGCTTCAATGGAATACCTACTTATACCTAATTGGGTTTGGAAACTCCCAAGGGAAAACTATAGGTAGGTACATTTAGGCAGGTACCGTAAAACGGGGTGAATAGGGATGCAGGGTTGAATCGGGACGAAACTTTAAAATGGATTTGTACCTACTTTAAAATAATGTAGTTGGTTGCTAACAAGGACACTAAATCTTTAATTAAAAAACAGTAAACACATTAGTCTTTTCTGGCAATAAACTATATTATTTCAACATTAAAATCCATTTTAAAGTTTCGTCCCGATTCACCCTTGCATCTCTATTCACCCCGTTTTACTGTACGCTAAAACATTTCCAAATGATGATATTTCTATAGTTCCTACTTACTGGCGATAATACAGGGAAACACCTAATTATTGATTAGTGTAGGTAAGTAGGTCCTACTTTAGAACCTGTAGGTATTTGAAAGACGTTCTCAGTTTATTTTTTAATTGGTACTTCAAACACAAAAATTTAGAGATGCATAAAGTCTGCCAATTTACTTTTATTTAACTAAGTAGGTAAGTACATACGTTTGATGATCTTAGATATCTACTATATAATGACTTCTCAGTTTCAATGTTTCACCTTCAAACATCATAGAACCGTAACATCAAACTTAGAAATGTGTACGTTTCAATATAAACGGGAACATTATTAATTCATAACGAAAGGTTATCTCTTGCGATATAAATGCGTATTACAAGTCATGGTTAAGCAGATATCTTTAGCTCGACATACGAATACCCAGTAGGTAGGCCAGCACAACTAGCCAGTAGAGACTGTACCGTTATATTTATCACACGGTAGTCAGTATTAATAATAACAATGTCTTACATCCCGATAATTTATTTGCTTTGTTTTTCTTTCGTAGTAGTAAACGCTCGAAATGCGTTTGTTATGGACGATCGCTTTGTGTGCATTGTCAAAAAGTCGTGCTTCGAGTGTTTGAAGTTATCTCAATGTTCATGGTGCCCGACGGAAACCAAATGCTTCTCAAAGATCCTGCCGAAGTTTGGCGAGTTCTGCTCCAATGACACCATTGTTCACGTAGATTACGGCTGTGAGTTTGGAAAGATACAATCACTTGATCATAATTAATATTCTTGTTAAATAAATTGAAGGCATCAATTTTTGTACGATAGGTACTTGATGATATTTACTACTTAAAATTAAATAATCTAGCAATCGTACTTAGCATCAAAACCGTGCTTTCGCAAGAGTAGTAGAGGTTCCATGAAACTCTACATAATTGTCTTCTTATCATTTCAGTGAGTTTCGAAGAGAATGCAGAGTGTTCGTGCGGCAAGGGCGATGTAGGACGGAGCTGCTACCCGCCAGGTGTCACCGAGGGCCTGGAGTGCTCCGGCCGAGGCACTTGCGTGTGTGGCCAGTGCGTGTGCAACCCGAACCCTGATCCTAAATTCCCGACCAAGGTAGTGACTCGGTAGACTATTCGAAGATCCAAGCACGAATGTTTTAATTTAAAAGAAAAAGTTATATTTTCTGGTATAATTAGGCCATTTTCTCCCTTTTTCAAAAATTTAGGTATAATGATCTCAAGACTTCAGCTAAATAACTTATCTGGCAAATAGTCTGTTCTGTTTTCTATTATATCTAGTAGATAATAAAAGTTGAGCCTTACCAAAACTATCTTCTTCCAGATGGTGATGGGCGAATACTGCGAATATGATAACTTCTCTTGTGACGATCCGAAATGCAACGAAGGACCATATTCTCTGAGCAACCCAACTGTCGTGGAGAGCCCCTCTAAACCTACCGACGACAACGTTGACAGCCCAGCGTCATAACCATAAAGCGAACGTCCTTAATTTAATTTTAAACTGTAATTAAACATAAAATATGTTTTATATAATAAAAGAACTTAATTAGATAATGGCGCCGATTCCCTTGTTCACAAACTAAACTAAATTTAAGTTTAGTGCATCTTTTTCTTTCTATCTCATTAAGATAAGGACAGAAGATAAGTATTAGTTTAGTCCTGTCAAATTAGTCAGCGCCTGACGTAAATTGACGCATTTTTAGTTGCCAATTTTTTAATCACGTCTAAACAATCAATGGAGTTTCTTAATTTGACAGGACTAAACTAATATTTATCTTCTGTCCTTTTCTTAATGAAATAGAAAGAAAAAGATGCACTAAACTTAACTTTAGTTTAGTTTGTGAACAAGGGAATCGTCGCCAATATATGTTAAATTAAAGAAGTAGGTATATGTTCTGTTTATTGTTTCTGTGGATAAATTTAGATTTCATAATCATAATGGTGTTTGTTATTCAGTCACAAAGTATCGATTGCGAAAGGATATATATTAAAGTAATATGTGTAGATAACAAATTATGAGATTACAAACAAAGCAGCAAATAACGCATCAACCGGGCGAGTAGGTATCTACTATCTTAAACCATCCCCAATTGTAAAAGAAAAGAATCTATCTCAACTACGTAGGTAGGTAGGTCGAGTCGAGATTTCTGTGTGGAGTGAAAAGTTCTCTGAATTTCTTTATAGCCAGCTATGCTTAGTTATGTTATGAAGAATGCTCGGGTGGATGGCTGTGAACCGCGCGGAGGCAATGAGGTTTTCAGGAGAAGCGTTTGAGCGAAGAAGCCGTGGCTCAATTAAGAAATTGATATGAGCCGGGCGTCTGTCGCGGATGGCTCATCGTTCTCAAGTACTGCCCGTTATGGTTACGCGAAATTAGATTTCAACGAGTCTATTTTCCCGCCCACAACGAGTTCACCTTTTATTTCCTCGATATTTATTGAACGCCTGCCTCCGATGACCGCAGTTTGTATAGGCACAGCATTTTTAATTGAAACGTGGCAATAACTAATAGGTGGGTTTAATTGGGTAGGTACCTACTGATTGGAAACAATAGATTTCGTAAAACAAAATTCGTCAAATTCAAAAGTCGCTTTCATCTTGGAGTTTAGGTAATTCATATAATTAGGTTGATTTAGACTCTCTAGAGGCAAAGAACATGAATTTACGTTGCACCTAAGTATACCTACACAAATATTCGAAACACTGTGTTCACAGGTTCCCACTGACAGACTATGATACCGATCTAATCTGTATCTTTCATCTGGTACAATTTAGGTCATTCGCTACGCAGCGGCACAATAATAGTTTTTCTTCTCGACTTGCAGTTGCGACTGACCACAGTCTAGACGAATGGCACAATGAGTTCAATAAGTTGTCGGAAATCGAACACTTTGGTTTCCGGATACACTTGTAACTTTGCGGACAAAACGGGCGTTCCTGAATGTAAGTTCCGTGGTCATAACCTTACTATCGACGATACTGGCAAATTTCCCTTCCGACAAGGGAAGCATTTATTTATTAAAAGAATTGACAATCTTTTAAGGGAAAGTTGAATTTTCTTTTAATAAAAACTTTTTGGGTAAATGGCAAAAGATACTCAATACCTTAAATACTTCCATAATAAAATAAAACTGTCACCACGTAACCGAATTTGTTCAATAATTGTGGCGGAATGCGGCCCTCGAGGAGCTCGGAGGAGATTCGATTATGGAAGGAGCGCTTAAATTGTTTTAGTGTCGATCAGCATCATATACAAGATGCTAGGTCGGTAGTCGGCACCACGTACTTCCCGTAAATTACACTACGCCCTTATGAAATTATTTGAAATTAAAATACGCACGCGTCACTGGACAATTCAATAAGCGACATCATGCAATATTCTCTATATTGCATGATGGTTATTGAATTCAGTAGTAACACAAAAGAAAAACTTTTTAACAAAAAAATTTAACCGCCGTAAAAACTGAAAAGCAAAAAATAATAAACCATTTTTATTTAACCTTAATAACTAAGTTCTTAAACGCCGGCGCCGCCGTTTAAATTTAAGGCAATTTAGTGATCTTTGTTTATTGATTGTTTGGTGCCGACTCAACATTATTTAGATATGCTTACATTAGTTTAAGTTAGTTATTAAGGTTAAATAAAAAAGGTTTATTATTTATTGCTTTTCAGTTTTTTCGGCGGTTTAATTTTTTTGTTAAAAAGTTTTACGTTATAATTTTTTGTGTCTATAGGTAATCTACTAATTGTTTGCCAAAGGGCAGGCATATGTGGCACTGAGTAGAGTCATAATACACAACTCAGCATTCAAATCTGTGGGTGAACAATAAATCACCCCTATTTTCCCACCCTTCGGGTTGGATTTTTTTTTCCAAATTTATATGGGGAGCAATTTTTTTTCCAAATTTATATGGGAATACTTATACGCGTCGACTTGAGAACCTCCTCCGTTATTTTTCGTCGGTTAAAAAGTAGACGAATTCATAACTACTTAGTTCAAACTGAAAACATTTTGAATTTTACTGCCATTGAATTCCGTCGAAAATATCTGGCAACTTTTTGATTTTTCATTAATAAAATCGTTATAGCCTACACCACAAAAAATAAATATAAAAAGAAAATGGTTTAGGCTACAAGTGGTCAAGCATTCAGCTATGAATGTCTACGACGTAGCATGTAGCAACAGAAAGCATTATGGATCTTATAGGAAATATTTAAAAAAAAAATCATTTTGAAGGATTGAGGTCTGTCACGCAAATCACATTCGAACCCATCGTTATTATGGGCCGGTTGTTTCACATTCACTTGACACACGCGTATACCTACGTCAAAAATGGCGCTAACTATCGTCATATAAAAAAAGCGTTAATTCACTAAATTATGGCCTTGACAGACGTCAAATAATAACGAGTACGTAATCGTTATTATTTGAAGTAGGAACGTATATTACGTTAACCAACCGATTGGAACAACCGGCCCTAAAGTCGTAACTTCTATATGAAAATAATAAAAACCGTTGTCTACGGCGTAGCACTTGATAAAGGTAATCCATACTAATAATATAGCTGAAGAGTTTGTTTGTTTGAATGCGCTAATCTCTGGAACTACTAGTGGAATTTGAAAAAATATTTTTGCATTTGATATCCTAATTCTTAAGGAGCTGAGCAAAAAAAAAGTCAGAAAGAACGCTTAGCGAAAACGAAGTAATAGCGTGGGCAGACGATGCGATGCGATGCGACGCGGTAGGTCGAGGAACAAGGAATTTCACGCAGACGAAGTCGCGGGCAGAAGCTAATTTCATCATATAACTTCGTCATTAAAGCAAAGGCTCTTGTTGAATATATAGTTTTCAGACCTAGTAGATCAAGTTATTGAAAATTAGATAGGTATAGTCTATTATTGTGTGTGTGTGCATTTCGACGTCTAAGATACGCGTGTGGCAAGCACGTAGACCGTACAGTAAATATTAGGGGTTAAAGTATGAAATTGCAGATTTGTACTGAAAATATGAAATTCATTTTTTTTTTTTTAATTTAACTTATTTATTTAATCAAAATAATTACCATTATTATAAAAACATTGCTGCCATCTAATAGGAAGGTCATTTATGCCTTTGCGATAGAACTCTCGTGATCTAGATTCGACAAACTGTGTGAAAGCATTTTGTACTGCATCCTGAGAAGAAAACTTTTTATCACGTAGAAAATTGTCCAAATCACGAAAAAAATGGTATTCAAAATTAACTCGAATTTTCGAAGTATCCATCTTTCTTGTCTAAGCTGAATAGAAAAAACCACTGAAAGTCGATAATCGGATGTTGCACATTTTTTAAAAGAAGAACTTCATAGGTACCATGTGAAAAAAGATTCACTCAAAAATATCAAACCATGAAGGTTCTACATATGTCCATTCGAAGTACCTATTACAATGAAACGGCAATTTCATACTTTAACCCCTATTATAATAATATTGACTATCCGGTCTACTTGCTTGCTTGCTAAAATCCTTTTGCAAAATAATTTTTAATAAAATAAATTTCGCCAAATGGATTTTAAGCATATATTTTGAACCTAAAATCAAACATGCAATGCTCATCTCAGGTTATACCTACAAATCGATCAATACCAAAAAATCTTAAATGCCTACAGCGTAGCATAATATTATGTCGTAGCAACATACCTACTTTAGAATTCTAAGTATAAGCATAAATAAATATATGCTAAAACAATTTTTGTTGCTTTGGTCTAAAAACCTGCATTGTTTCAAAAATAAAGTTAGAAAGTAACTTACGATAGCTAAATGTCTACGGGTCTACGGCGTAGCTTGTAGCATGACGTAGCAGGGTAGTCCAATACTTCAGGAATAACTTGAATTTTCTGAATTCCTGGAACGTATCCGTGATCACTAGAGCAAACAAAATTCTTAACTTAACATCTAACAGACTGAATAGGTTAAATATCTGAAAACGAATTTTACTATTGAATAATTCGCGCGGAAACGTGATCGGACTTTCGAGCACGGAATAAGATGTCAATGGAGGCGGGTGGTGGATATATATTGCACAATAGGAGCCGAGATCACACATAATAATATGGCATTGGTATTCTGGAGTGGGGAAGAATGCGCGTTCCGCCGGCGAGGCGGCGACTTCTCGGCGTGCCGCGTGCCCCAGCGTCAGCGACGGCCGCGGCCCGCGACCCCGCAACCCGCCACCCTTCACTCTTCACTTCCTAATTGTTTCTCACGAATCTACTTAAGAAGCTTATGAACTAGCCGCCATTGATATTAGTTTACTTTATTACTTACATATTTGTAAGGAAATTATAGAACCATCATATAATACACACTTTTTTCATTTAGGGCTGATTTTTCCTTCGCAGGTAACTTTTGTTCGTGGAATAAAATTGACGTTTCACAGTTTTTGTGTGAAATAACTGTAAAAATTTCAAAATTATTTCTCGAATAAAGTTATCAGATGATTAAAAAATCAGCCCATCCCTTAATGTTGTAGGTATCTCGATGTACTAATGTAAAAATACGCTGACATTGACAGACTATTGGTTCGGTAACGTGTTTATTTGGAATGCAAATTTATGTTACCCAAAAGATGATTGAAAAGACAAAGCCACGAAATTGAAAAACGATAGTTTACTTTTATATTAGTTGATGAATTTATCGCATTTAACATGTTATAAGCGTGAACTTTAAGGGAACCGACATATTAACTTTTCATATTATGCAGAATAATTACTCTCAGGAAACCTATTCAACTGGTGAGTCATTAAACACGAGGCAACTTCACTCCTTTTATGAAAATCTAAAGAAACAATTGAAGCTGCTTTCCTGAGTCATCTTTGCTCGTTCCCCGCTCATAATCATATTAAAGTGTCACCTCAGAAGCCAAAAGTAGAAACAAGTGTCAATCTCGGAGGCACAATCCTGAGGAGGAATATTTAGAACGGAAGGATGAACCTTGAATATTCATGTGGCCGCACTCGTTGACTCTTGAGCGACAACGAGTTCTCTTTCACCTATTTGGCTCGATTTTAATTATTTATAAGAAACCGTGTGCGGTCCGGCCGCGCGGCTTTTCCTCTGTAATTTGGTAAGCGTTTGTACGAAGCAGCGAACATGCGAGGCACGTAGGGAAATATCCTTTATACTGCTGAACATTCTATTAATACAGGATGAATAATTTTGTTTTAAATAAAGGCAACGAAAAAGCAGCTTTTGCCTCTTTTGGATTTTGAATCCAAAAGGGGCAAAAGCTGCTTTGTCTCTTTAGGAATTTAAATATTTTGTTAAGATAAGATAAATAGAATACATGTAATGTTTTTTCAACTAACTTCCTACTAATATTATAAACGCGAAAGTTTGTATGGGCGAATGGACTGTTACTCTTTCACGCCAAAACTACTAAATCGATTTGGATGAATTTGGCACACAGATAGTATATAACTAGGATTAATACATAGAATACTTTTTTATCCCTATATTACCACGGGATCGAAACTTATGTGGGTGAAACCGTCGGGCGCAGCTAGTTCTCTATAAAGAAACATGGATAGCAGAAATCCTTAAGCACCACTTGAGCTTGAAGGTTTTCTAGAATTTTAATACTCAATGTGTGACAAAGATGAGTCACAAGCCGACGTCCTCTTATCTGAGATTTTAGTGTTTGGTGCTTGAAACACTTCTAATCCGTACAGCGAGGAGTGACAGTAAATTGCAAACTTTAGCTATCTGTACCTACTCGTTCCTTTCATTTATTTATTTAAACTTTTCGCACAAAAGGGTACAAAGGCGGACTTAATGCCTCAAGCATTCTCTACCAGTCAACCAAGAGGGTGGTGAAGAGATTAGATGGCAGGTGCTTTGGTTGAGAGGAACAATGGTAAAGAAAAAAAATACTATTAAAACTAGGTACACAAATACATAAATAGGTTATATGCAAATACATACTATCTATTACTATAATATAAACTTATGATATGTATACATATATAGTATACAAGTTCAAGGGAGAGAGGTGTTGAGATGACTCTACGCTATTTGTTTTGAAAATAACTCTGCAATTTCCGCTTAAACGCATACCGACTGGTGGGCGTCCCGATATCAAGTGCTAGCCTTTCATTTACCTTTTCATAATAAGGATTATTATCAAGTTATAATTCTTGAAAACATTTATCATAACATCACACCTATCGATAGATAGTTTTCGCGTAGAGAAAAAAAATAGCAAGAAAAATATTTTATTTGGGATATACGCACAGGAAATATAAACAACCTCTCAACACCTCTGTCTATGGCATATTGGCATACCACATTTCAAAAGTTTTAATGTATAAGCTCCTAGGGGTAACTTAGTGAGAGCAGTGCAGAGAGCAGGCCCAGGGGTAACGATCGCGACTTACGAGTTAGTGTTGCAGGTTTGAATCCAGACAGGCGCTTTACTTTGTGTAAATTATTTCATCACCACTGCTCTCAAAACTCTATGTGAATTATTAAACAGCTGCAGTGATCTTGTCGATGTGCACTCTGACTCACTTGGTAAGTTCCGAAGTATTATGTACAAAAACTTGTAAAAACATTTTAGTGTGAATTGGAATTTAATTTTTATTTATGTTTTATTCAATTTAATGTTTATTTAATTTAATTTTTATATTTTAATTCAATTTTTATTTTTATTCAATTTAAGTTTAAGTGTTGATATTAATTTTTTGATTTTAGTGTTGATTGTGTTTTGATTTTAATTTTTATTGCATGTGATTTTAATTATGATTGTGATTATAATTTGGAAATTGGTTGAAAAAAAAAATATGTTCGGAGAGTAAATGAACTCACTCGATATCAATCGACAAATAAGTAATGCATGATGTGCTTACCTGTAAGAAATTGGTACACTATTGTATACGTCTAATGGATGTATCGCATATCTTTGTATCAGTGTATTCAATTGTTGGTGAGCCAAATAAATAAATAAATAAAACGGTGAAGGAAACCATCGTGAGGAAAAATTCGAAGACATGTGACATCTACCAACCCGCACTGGCCCCGCGTGGTTGATTACAGCCTTCCCTCTCACTGAGAGGAGGCCTGAGTCCCAGCAGTGGAAACATTATAGGCTGAATATATTGCTATTGGTAACTTAAAAAAACAAAATGCTTAGAATTCGTCTTGAGGGGTATGCCGGACACCCGCGGCAAATCGCTGCGGAGCGGACGGACTTCCGGCGCGGTCTCATGGTGGAATGGAAGGCGCGACTATCGCAACCCAGCGCAGGGCACGCCACGATAGCGGCGGTAAGACCCCTCTTTGAGGAGTGGCTAGAGAGGCGTCACGGCGCTCTGACCTACCGCCTGACGCAGGTCCTCTCCGGACACGGATGTTTCGGGAGGTTCCTGCACATCATCAGGCGGGAGGAGACGCCCGGGTGTCACCACTGCGAGGATCGCCCAGAGGACACGGTGGAGCATACGGTGGAGGTCTGCCCCGCTTGGGCAGAGCACCGCCGTGTCCTCGTAGAGGCGATCGGCAGCGGCGGCGACCTCTCGCGCCCGGCCCTGGTGCAAGCCATGGTCCGGGGCGAGAGGGAGTGGGAGGCGGTCACCTCCTTCTGCGAAGCAGTCATGCTAGCGAAGGAGGTGGCGGGATGGGCGAGGGAGAGATCCTCACGTCTCAGCCGACGAGGGAGACGCTCCGGGCGTCGGGAGCCGCGTGACGACTCCCGGCCACCGTAGGCGCGGGCCTGCGGGCGGAGAGCAATGGGTAGCTCTCCGTGCGATCAGGACCAGGCCCGTGCCGGACGGCGCGTATGTGTTCCACGTGCGCCTCAAAGAGATGTCAGCATAGTTGACGGGGCCCGACAGGGCCGAAGCCTGCCGGGGTAGCGGGATCGTCCGAAAGGGTTACCGCTGCCCTGGTACATAAAGGGCTAAGGAAGGAACACGGGTGGGTTTTAGTCAGTAAGAGTCTGACACTCCCTTCTGCTCCACCCAGAGCGGGAGGGGTCATTTGATGATTTCCAATACTCAAAAAAAAAAAAAAAAGGGGTATGCCGGAGAAAATTACCTCGCTTTACATTCTTATTACGTACAATGAACAACTTGCCAACAATGCCATATCTAATGATGATGCTTCAGACGTCACCTATACATATCGAAAGAATACTAGTTCCAATTAATTTAAATAACTCAGAGTTCATTTCTTGTATGAATAGAAAAATTCCTATTAATTATTTTATAAGTCCTTGGTCCTCGGCAGCTCTGGACAGAGAGAGGTCGAAAGAGAGTAGGGAGGCCTTTGCTCAGCAGTTGGACCTTAAAGGCTAATAATAAATTAATCTTATAAGTAGGTACCTACACTGTATAGGAATGCTGGCTGAAGATAACATTAGCATTACCTGCCTAGCCTTTTCCCAACTACATATGTATGTTGGGGTCGGCTTGCAGTCTAACTGGATGCAGCTGAATACCAGTATTGTACATGAAGCGACTGCTTATCTGACCTCCACACCCAGTTACCGGCTAATACGATACCCCTTGCTAAGACTGGTTTTCAGATTTCCGGCTGAAGATAACATGTTATAATTATATACATCTAATTTTATTTCCGCCTTAATTTAACTTGTGTAATGACACTAATGACATCGATAACCCATTATGACGTCACAATGAAGTTGTTTAAGTGGTACTTACTTACTTAAACAAGAAACCTTATAGTACTTAAAGCGCCTTTGTTCGCGTCATCGATGGGCTGCACCGGCTAGAGTGCACCGCGCGCCGGTGCAGGTTCGATTCCATTATTCTTGCCACACATGCTCAATTTACAAAATGAAATTTATCATTGCAAACTGACAATAAGTGCCGTAGTCTCTTATCTATACTAATAACAAAGCTGAAGAGTTTGATTGTTTGAACGCGCTAATATATAGAACGGTCGGTGGTGGTCGGATTTGAGAAGTTATTTTTGCATTTGATAGCCCAATTCTTAAAAGGAAGGGTATAGGCTATTTAACATTACGCTATCACCCTTAGGAGCCGAGCAAAAAGAAAAGAAGTCAGAAAGAATGCTAAGCGGAAGCGAAGTTATAGCACGGGTAGGCGATGCAATGCGACGGGAACAAGAAATTTTACGCAAACGAAGTCGCGGTCACAAGTTAGTGTTGAATTGTGGCGTCATTAATGTAACTTATAATAATAACGAGCCGTTTCAAAAAGAGGGAAGGTTCCTGTCCTATCTCATTTTACCAGATTTAGTCGTGGTCAAATCATATCACACACATAGGTACTATAACTTAACAAAACAAAGTTTCGAAGGAGAAACTTAAGTTTGTTAACTTTTTCCTAACTTTAAAAGACTGCATCTGACAACTGAACTTAATGAAAAACTATGTTAAGTATATTCCATGGGATAGTTGAAGTCGGTCGCTACTTAGACTTAGAAGGAGCGTGATCGTTCAGCTGACTCAATGAAGTGGCGTGGAGGGTGGAACGGCGCGACTCGCGACGTATCATTGGTCGCGGCGGACGTAGGACGCGGTCTAAACGTACGGCGGATGGCGGAATCGAAAAAGTGCATAAGTACACAGCCGCATCGCAGCTCATCGCTTTCCAAAGTCAATCATTTATTTCAATTAGGGCCGATTTTACCAACGCCAGTTAACTTTATTGGAGGAATAATTTTGAATTTTTGACAGTTCTTTCATACAAAAACTGTCAGACTGTCAGACGTCAATTTTATTCCACGAATAAAAATTATCGGTTGATTGAAATTCAGCCCTTAGGGCGCGTACACATAGAACGTCCGATTTTACAGGATCCTTTTTAACTGATCCGTCGCTACTGGAGGTATGTAATATTCACACAGCATTTACAGGACTGATTTTAACGGATCCGTCGCTACTAGAGGTAATATTCACACAGCATTTACAGGACTGATTTAAACGGATCCGTCGCTACGGGAGGTAATATTCACACAGCATTTACAGGACCGATTTTAACGGATCCGTCGCTACTGCACGTAATATTCACACAGCATTTACAGGACCGATTTTAACGGATCCGTCGCTACTGGAGGTAATATTCACACAGCATTTACAGGACCGATTTTAACGGATCCGTCGCTACTGGAGGTAATATTCACACAGCATTTACAGGACCGATTTTAACGGAACCGTCGCTACTGGAGGTAATATTCACACAGCATTTACAGGACCGATTTTAACGGATCCGTCGCTACTGGAGGTAATATTCACACAGCATTTACAGGACCGATTTTAACGGATCCGTCGCTACTGGAGGTAATATTCACACAGCATTTACAGGACCGATTTTAACGGATCCGTCGCTACTGGAGGTAATATTCACACAGCATTTACGGGACCGATTTCAACAGATCCGACGCTACTGGACTTTCGTTCTTCAGTGTATCGCCCACTTTCTACGAGGATGGACGTTGTCCTGTTGTATTGGTACTATCGTCGTCTGCGTCGGAGGAAGCCCCGGCGTTATTGGATACATCCATTTTTGCAAAGATTTTGTCGAGATGGTCTTGTGCGTCAGCTGCAAGAAGACGAATCTAAATTTTTTACTTATTTCCGAATGACGACGTCTACTTTTGATGACCCTCTTAAACGATTAGAAAATGATTTAAAAAAGAAAGACACAAACTGGAGGAAAAGCTTGTGCCCTGAAGTAAAACTAGGAGCTTTTATTTGTTATTATCAATTAATTTTTTTTATTATTAAAAAAATAATTAAAATGACAAAAAGGTTTACAAAAACAAATATTTATTTCAAAACAGAGACAGATCTGGTAAGTCCTGGCTGAATGTTGATGATGATCTACTGATGGCGAACATTCTACTGATGGTGTAGAGTCAGGATGATGTGGCCTACTAAAATAACCTTGGATGTGGTAGTGAGGAGTGCTAGAACTTTGTGAATATGGAGACCACTCGTCGTTTACTGACCATATCTCCTACTTTTAATATTTTGTAAAAGGTACTTCAGACTGAAATTCTAAAATTTGATCGTCATTAAGTGAAGCCAGTTGCGGCAAAATACCTTTGAAGAACGATAGATTGGGATCTTCAAGCTCATTTTTACTTTTTTTTAATTGATCATTCATGTATTCAATCATTTTGGCGTCTACTTCATTCACATTTCTTTTGATTGCCTTGCGTTTCGGCGGGGCTAAATTTTGTCTTTCCTTTTGTCTGTCACTACCACTTTGTTCCATAATCTGATCAGGTTCTTCTTCGTTTTCTTTATTACTTTCTTCTGTTTCCGTGATGTTGTCTGACTTATTTGTTTGATTAGCATTAGCAGGGACGTTCTCGTGTGTTTCACCTGAAATGACTTTTTTCAAAAATAACATTTGATTGTGATATTGGTAAGGCTTAGTGTTTGAGGCAGCAGCTCCAGATTTCTTCAATTTCTTTTTCTCAATCAATGTTCGTATCCAGGCATCTCTAGTCGAATTCCATTTTTTTATAACACATTTTCTTGAAACAAGTAAATAATAATATAAGATGGTTGTCAATAACTTAGTAAGTGAAAGGCGAATACGAAGGTAGAATAGACTTGTCAGTAATTAATTACCATATTGGTCAGTGGATAAGTCAAATTGTCGGTGCAAGAATATCGGTCAGTAAATAATGGGAAGCAAAAAAAGTATTACTAATGTTTAAATCAATTTATTTTAATTAGGTTTTTTTTTAATTTACTTCAGTTCAGTTTAATTTTATTTTATTTCATCTATATATACAAGGTAATTTTTTGGACCTAATATGAGTCCCACCTTATTAGTAAGGTCAAAAGCAACAAGTTTTGATTTACGACTTTGCTGACAACGCTCATAAAAATTTCGACTTCCCACACAAAATTTGTTGGTCACTAACGTTACTTTGTAAGGGAAATTAATATATATTATAATAGTATATACTAACTGTTTAATTATTTTTTTTAGGTATGCAGCATCTGGGTGTACATTTCAAGAACTTTATTAGGTCTTTCGTGTCGGTGTGTCAACTATATGTAAGCAACATTATTAAGGAAGCTACACGATGCATATGGAACAACTTGAGTGACGAGTTTATGCGACTTCCTACAACAGTGATTGAATGGGAGCATATAGCAAATGGATTCGACACAAAAGCAAATTTTCGCCACTGTTTAGGAGCAGGGGACGGTAAACACATCAGACTTCGAAAACCAGCAAAAAGTGGCTCAATGTACCTAAATTACGAAGACTTTTTTTCCATCACATTATTAGCGATCGTAGACTCTGACTATCGTTTTCTATATGTTAGTGTTGGGTCATATAGAAAAGAATATGATTCATCAATATTCAAGGAGTCGACATTTTGGAAAATGATGCTAGACGGCAGTTTACAAATACCAGAACCTTGCCCATTAACAACAGACTCAGAAACGAGAGTTCCCTACGTCATAATCGGCGAAAAATTTAATGAGGCCATTTAGCGGGACGCATTTGGACGTAAATAAACGAATATTTAACTATCGTTTGACCAGAGCTAGACGATACGTTGACTGTGCATTTGGTATTCTTGCTAATAAGTGGAGAGTATTCCACCGGCCTCTAGACGTCAACAAAACAACGGCTAATGGATAGTTAAAGCATGTACCATTCTACACAACTTTGTAAGGGAAAAAGAGGGCTTAAACGATGGCAACACAGCCGAATCTGAAGCATTTCATTTCAATAGCCTACCTGATGATGAAACGCTACGAGGTGTTCGAACTGCAAATTCAGTTCGAACGGAATTCGAAAACTATTTCGTGTCCGAATCTGGGTCAGTTTCTTGGCAGAATGAATGTATTTAAAATAAACAACAATGTCTCTATTACAATATAAAATACTTACCAAATTCTTGTCTTTCTTTTTGTTCCATAGCTTCAAAATCCTCCTTTAAATTATTATAGTTTTTTCAATTTTAATTTTGTCCCAAAGAACTGGTCTACTTTCAACACAATTTATCAAAACTTCTTGGTCAATATATTTTTCAAACGCCTTGCTTGCCATGATAATGAGAGCACTGCGGACACGTGCACTATTCTAGGAGTGAAATCGGCAAATGGCGGCTGTGTGCAGCACACGCACCCCGCGCATCCCGTGCCAAGCCCCGCGCGGTTTCGATCCGATAAAACAGATCAGTATTTCCGTTGTGTGTGGGGTTTTTTACTGGTTCCGGAATACTGTCATGTGTGTGAACTGACTCATACAACTACATACGCTAATAACATATACGTTTAAACGGAACTGTAAAACGGATTGCTGGTTATTTTGTCGGATCGGTATTTTTTACTGGATCCAGAATACTCTATTCTGTGTGAACTCGCTCATACAACTACATACGCTAATAACATATACATTTAAACGGACCTGTAAAACGGACGTTCTATGTGTACGCGCCCTTAGTCAGATATCTTTTATTCTTGGAATAAAATTGACGTCTGACGGTTCTAGTCCTAATGGAAAAACTGTCAAAAATGTAATTATTAATTCTAGGGATAAGACTTATTCGAGGTATAAAAATTTGGTGAAATTCGACCTTAGCCATATAAAAGGCACTTTTGTACATCGAAATTTACAACAAAAAAAAAACGAGTTTTTTCTATATACATAGTTGTAGTTGTTGAAAGGGCTAAGTTAATCACGACTGGTGAAAAGTGGGTGCATTCATCTCTGCTTACCCCTGTTGGGAATTCACCTTTATATTTCCGGTAATAGGCATAGTACTTAGATAATTTACAAATACATTCCTATTCATTTGCACGAAATTGTCTTTCGTACCTGCTTAAAAGTTATAATCAAATCCCGAACGAAAAAGATTTAATCAAATCGCTAATCGCGTATATCAGAGACACGTTCGGCATGACTACGAGCGAAAGCCTCCATGCTCGCATCCGCACCCCCCGCGCGCCCCCCGCCCTCGTCGTCCTCTCAACCGCAAGAGTGCTGGCTGCGGGCGTCGAGTCAGCCGGAGGCCGCCGCGCCGCTGACATCGCACCGTCCCATGCAACACCACTCGTTGCTCTCAAAACCGAAGTTCTGCTAAGTGACTGCAAGCTGCAACCATGGACGTGGAGGAGTTCCGTATTCGCGGCAAGGAGATGGTGGACTACATCTGCACGTATATGAACACGCTGCAGACTCGCCGCGTGATACCGTCCGTGGAGCCGGGCTACCTGAGGGCTGCGTTACCGGCTGAGGCTCCCCACCTCCCGGAGGCATGGGACGACGTGATGAGCGACGTGGAGAACAAGATCATGCCAGGGGTCACGCACTGGCAGCACCCTCGCTTCCACGCGTACTTCCCGTCCGGCAACGGCTACCCGTCCATCCTGGGTGACATGCTGTCTGCAGGCATTGGCTGCATCGGATTCTCTTGGGTAAACTTTTATATTATGTATGTCTTAATTCCTAGATTTAGACCCTGAAACCCCGAATAACCATTCGGTTATTTTTCATCTAGTTTTAATCAAATCATCTTATTATCATAATTATGTAACAATTATACAACTTATTGTTGAAGTAATCTTTCGAAACTGATTGACAACCAAAAACAAACAGCTAAGTGCTACACCGCACTTAGGTAATAACTCGACATGTTTGATATCATTAGTAAAATAACATAGATCTAACTAGACTATATTATGAAAGGAAAAACGAGAGTTGTGAACACAATTTTTCAAGTATTGAAATACTTCCAAACAATTTTAAAATGTGACAAAATTGAAAAAAGTTCTATTGTGAAAAGTTATAAGAAATTTTATTTTTTTGTTCTTTGATTAACACAAAAAGACACTAATCTCAAGTTTGCCATTGTTCACATAAAATCTCATATTATTGCTACTAAAAGTTGCTAAGTACTTAATCTTTTCAAAATTACACGAAAATTGGTTAAAAATAACTGTACCAAGGCGAAAACGATCTTAGTTACAAATTAAAGCAATCGACAGATTTGATTGGCGTGCTGTGAGACTGATGGATCGAATAATAAACAAGGGACGGCTATTAACTAGCGTGTATCATTAGGTCGATTACTTCATTACTCTTATCCGATGATTAAGACACACACGAGACATAAGACACAAGACACTTACTCAGATAAGGGATCCAGCAAAAGGTTCTTGCAGGACGAGGACAAAACAATTTTGCTCTCAAATGAATAATACTAGCCTATTGTTGGCCCTATTACCCTACCCTAGTAGTACCAGACCGGGTAGACCCTATTATTACCCTCTGATGGGCAAAGGGCTCTTCTCATATAGAGAAGGCATGAGCGTTGATCACCATCCTTGCTCAAGACTTATATTAACTATAGTCCAGGTTTTCTCACGATGTTTCCCTTGACCGATGTCAGTAATGTCTCAGTAATGATGGGTTGGCAATTCCAGACTTGCCAACCCATCACATATTAACTATTCCTCCAGGATTTTTCACGATGTTGTCAGTAAACTCCGAAAATACGTGTTCTCACGTGAATGACCAAATATGTATTTGAAAACACAATATATTTAGTAGATTAAGTCCATTTTCGTGGGTTCCATCGCCATGACCAGTTAAATGTGGTGGGTAAAGATTTAGAACACCACTGCCTTGACATTTTAAAAGTTGAGTGGATGAGTTGTCAAGCCATCACTCACCGTGGTTACAGCGTTGTATTAAACGAAAATGTAGTTTTATTAGATTTGTTTTGAACTATTTTCAGCTTGATTAGTTGTGTAAAAGGTAAATGTACATCACGATATTTAGAAGTAATAGTAAATTATTATTTTGCTAGTAACTACGTACGTATAACTGACATAGAACGGGCTGTGTCAGGGACTCCGATTGCACCGTATTGATTATCCTGTAATTGGTGTTTTAAATAACTTATGGTACTGGTGCCGTTTTAAACCTAACTAAACTACTGGCTTTGTTTTAAACGCGTAGTAACATGAAATTTTCTATTACCATGTCTATTAGATTTCACTTTTGTAAAACTATGGAAACCACCGTAATGTTTATTGTTCATGGTTTCAAATTAATTGAGTATTGCTTATTAAGATAAATTTAAAGACGGAAAATGATGCAGACATAGGTATTACGTCATTTTCAGTTTTTTACCCTTGTAGTAGTAACGGGCAAATAGAGTACCTAGAGCTATATATTTCCGTCCAATATGATTAGGATCACCTAAATTATAATGACCCAATGCTAACCAGTGTTCTAAACTAAAAACAATAAAAAAATAAAGGCCCTGTTTTAGTTGTTAGGATCTACTAGATAAATTAATTTAAAAAGAGGAGTAGAATTTGTATGAAGTACCTAATCTGCAAGATAAATGATTCAGATCTTATCCAAATGTGGTTAAAAAGATCATAAATGCGGTTCATCGAGATATTATTAGTTATTACCCATTGTAATCTGCATTATAGGCATTCTGCAACATTGCCTATATTATATTTTATAGTTTCATGTATTGATGAAGAGTTAAAGCAAATACTTATTTGCGGTGAGGTAGACATAATGATTCTAGGTTCCAAGGTGAGCCGTGACAACAGACATCGGACTAGTCATTTAGTATCGATAGCTTATAGTAGGCCGCTGAAACTAAAAGTTGAACGATGATAATTACAACTTGTAATTATGCGTTAACATACTGCCTAATGGCTTAAAACACCAAATAAAACCTCCACGCAAGTGTCTGATTGATTCCACCAAATTTTTCCTAACACTGCTATGTAACTGTCCTATTATTGATAGATTTTCTTATTGATAACTGTGCCTTATCGTGTCTGTTAAGGCTATCAAAGTGCAACTAAGACATCTCACAAAAAAATATCGTTTCTAAGTCAGTAGTTCAGTTTCTTAGAGAAACAATGCATTTTTATACTATAGCACAACAATAATGAATTTCCAAAAAAAATGTTTTTAGAAGAAAGCATTTTCTTTTTAACTATGGACAGTCAGAATCTCACAAACAGTAAACACACCCAACCAACACTTTCCTCGACTTGTAACTGTCTCGTCCCAGTGCTACGGCGTAGCGGGTTCGATTCCCGCAGGCCCAACGTTCAGGCACCGTAGACCGTGCCTTTCTATCGATAGTGGCGATGTTTCAATATACCGATATAGGAACTAATAAGAAAGAGATATAGAAGCAAGAATAAAGAGTTTATCTTTTAGACGTATTCTTATCTAATCTATGAAAATGCCTAAAAGTTATTAAACTTGATGTTATATTTTGCAGGCAGCAAGTCCAGCTTGTACAGAACTAGAGATCATTATGCTGGATTGGATGGGTACGTACACTGATTTGAAGAAAAATTTAAATGTTGAATTTTCATTTTTAACTACAACGGTAATTTAGGTAAAAATCGCCGATAGTATCAGCAACAATAAGTAAATTAAAACATATAAAGTAGATGAATAAAATGTATATAACGAGAATACCTTAGCGAAGGATTAGACTACTTGTCGCTTTAATTTTGTTTAACTCGTAGCAATGCTCGCGTACCCGCGTAGCCCTGTAGGGCTACGCGGGTACGCGAGCATTGCTACATTGGCACAGAGGCTACGAGTGCTACAGAACTTGTAGCCTCTGTGTTCGTAGCACTTTATTTGTAACTAGTAAAAGGGGATGTTTCACACATCTAATATAAAGATCAGATCGTAGTTAGTTCCGATTGTGTGAGCTATATTAGACAATTAATGGTTCATTAATTTAAAGTAACCAATCAATAGTCTCATTATCATGTAATTTGAAGAACATAATCAGCAATTTGTACTTATCCACTTTTTTGCTTTTTTTTTTATTCATAGCTAAAAAGGTCCGTTAACGTTCGCATTATTAAATAAACTAATGAAATTCCAGGTAAAGCAATTGGTTTACCACCAAACTTCTTAGCGCTCGAGGAAGGAAGCAAGGGTGGCGGCGTTATAGAGGTAAAGCAGCTTTTTATAGTTCTTAATTAGTTAATTTGCAAAAGATCTAATGTCTAATCATCAATATCATCTGTAGGGATCTGCTAGCGAGTGTGTGCTAGTCTCAATGCTAGCTGCTCGAGCCAATGGCATCAAACGACTCAAGCATCAGTTTCCCAACGTGGACGAGGGGCTATTACTCTCCAAACTAATCGCCTACTGCTCCAAGGAGGCGCATTCCTGCGTCGAAAAAGCTGCGATGATCTGCTTTGTAAAGCTGCGCATCTTACAACCGGATGATAACGGGTCTCTTCGAGGAGACACTTTAAAAGAAGTAAGTTGTAGATTATTGAGATGACATTAATCTCTAATTCATATCATAAACGAATGTCTTTAAATTTTTTGGTTAATTTTTCTTTTTTAACTATTTCGTTATGCTGATGCTCCCGTAACTTAACTCGAAAAATGTACAAACAATTCGAAATAAATCCTAACCACTTACGAATATTTGAACAGGACAAATAAAAAACAAAAATTAAACAAGTTACATTCCAATGAGCAGTACATCCTTTTATTTAGCTTCTATTATTGTTTTTAAATGGAATTGGGCCATGCTATGGAGTGCAGGCTATGCAGGAGTGGCGCAGATAGGCGAGCGGTAATTGAAGAAACAAGACAGCACCGTGCGCACGGCGGCGAGGCGACGACGTTGTCCCGCGTTTAATGACTCGCCCGTGGATGCCGGAAATACGTAGCGAGCCGAGCGGTAATGGAGCCGCATTGTGTGCCACTTTCTTTGCCGCAAATATTGAAATTTCACGATACTACCCTCTTATGAGAGGTCTCTATAATTGCGAGCTTCAGAATACGTTTAAGATTTTTAAGAATGCTCTTCAATTTTGATTCGATTTACAGGATAACTATTTCATAAGTTTATTGATTTGTTTTCTATGCCGTATTAACAATGATTTTATTCTTATAGGCTATGGAGGAGGACGAAGAAGCCGGCCGTGTTCCATTCTTCGTTTCGATAACTTTGGGAACCACATCGTGCTGCTCCTTTGACAATCTCCCAGAGATCGGGCCTGTAGCCCGGAAATTTCCAAGCGTCTGGCTTCACGTGGACGCTGCTTATGCTGGCAGCTCTTTCCTATGCCCGGAACATAAATACCATCTCTCTGGGATAGAGTACGCCGACTCTTTCAACACTAATCCCAACAAACTTATGCTCACCAGCTTCGACTGTTCTCTGCTGTGGGTTACTAACCGATATCTATTGACGTCGGCCCTTGTCGTCGACCCACTTTACTTACAACATTGCTATGACCACACAGCCATCGATTATAGGCACTGGGGTGTGCCATTGAGCCGCCGCTTCCGTTCACTCAAGCTGTGGTTTATGTTACGAAGCTACGGAATCAGCGGCCTGCAGAAATACGTACGCCGTCACTGCGAACTTGCTAAATATTTTGAAAAACTTGTGAAAAAGGACGATAGATTCCAAGTCTGCAATCAAGTTAAGGTAAGTCGTTTATCGATCTTTAGGGCTTGATATTATTAGGTATAAATGAATGCCTCGCACGCGGACACAGCAAAAGATAGGACAAGGTGAGTTCAAACAGAGCGATGCACGATTGTACACCTTCTTACTTAGTAGATAGGTCCTATAAGATATTTCAACAATAAAATCTTGTAAAATAAACATAGCACCGTTCATTTTAAGTCGGTCTTAATTAAACATTTCTGATTTTCAGTTGGGACTGGTTTGCTTCCGTCTTGTGGGGAGCCCCGAGGACCCGGGAGAACAAATAGACGAGCTCAACAAGAAGTTGTTGACCAACATAAACGCGTCCGGCAAGCTGCACATGGTGCCGGCTTCGGTGGGCGATCGATTCGTTATCCGTTTCTGTGTTGTGCAGCAACACGCCACGCGTGAAGACATCGGTAAGTGCGGCTACTTATAGATTTGTAAATATTTGATTTGCGACTTATCCACCTACATGGAAAAGGTTAGCAACTGTGTACCTACATTTTTTCCATGCCTGTGACTTTATGCTTCAATTGTACCATTCC
The DNA here is from genome assembly GCA_947507525.1 of Apamea epomidion. NCBI lineage: Eukaryota > Metazoa > Arthropoda > Insecta > Lepidoptera > Noctuidae > Apamea > Apamea epomidion. The sequence continues at coordinate 9,303,518 of OX382234.1, forward strand.
GACAACGGTCAACGTTAACGATTGCGACCAATGTGGCAATGCAATTTATTATTATTGCGTAAAAAATATGGGTAGGTACGTTCTGTTTCTGTAAGACATTATAATTATTTCAGAAATAGCATGGGATATTATAAACGACTTCGCTACGGAGCTTCTGGAAGGACCTGACAAGGAACGGGTATGTCATCATAGATTATTCTCTATTGACTAAGTTAAGTCGTGAACCTTGTTCTAGGGTTTTGAGGATAGTGAATGCGGGAAATAAAGTGAATGGTGCTATATATGCGATTGTGACCAACCGGTCGATGTCCAAAAAGGCTCGACTGGATGTTCACAATGGTGTGCTGGTGCCTATGCTTATGTATGGAAGTGAATGTTGGATGTGGCAAGAGGCACATACAAGTAGGATAAATGCAGTAGAAATGCATTCCTTGCAAAGTGTGTGTGATTCAACTATAAATGACTAGCTGACCCGGCAAACTTTGTTCCGCCTTAGAGGCAATAAATGAGCAGATTTTGGATTTTATTAAGTTCAATTTTTTATTAGGATAATAAATATAAATTAAAAAAATCAAGTATTTTAATTATTTTGGTGCATGGGTTGCATTCTTCAGTGAAGCACCTTGTAATAGACGATATTTTTCGTTTTATTATCAGGTTCAAGAACAAATAACGCAGATGGTCTTCCGACCCGTGAGCATGCCACATACCTATAATTGACCATGGGAAAAACATGGATTTTCTAGATTCAGACCACAAACTTTCAAGGATTGGCCTTGTGATTTGTTAATGGTCATGGCGAATGCAAGACGGATCGGAAATTGAAGTCGTTTAAACTCAAACGGCATATCGGTTGGGATCATAGGGATCCTCGGAATGAGAACTTCCTCACCTTCGAATTTTCCTTTGAGTATCGTCGCGTAAATCACATTGTTCATCAATTTACTTACTACCAAACGCGTTCCGTTGCACAGTTTTGGTTGGTTTATGTGTCGAAGCATGATTACTACGGAGCCAACCTTTAGTCGTAAATTGTGCGGTAGTAAGCCAGGCACATCCAAAGAGTTTAAAAATTCAATTGGATAGTTGGTGGCTTCATCTTCATTTGTTACACAGTCAATAGATTTGAATGAATGCATTGTACCAATGATCTCATTCTGAATTATGTAGTTTAAGTCATCTACATCTTTATTCTTAACCGCCAAAATTGCTCGCTCACTCAACCATTCATTATTTTTGTGGTTAGTAATGATGTTTGGGAATACTTTGTTGATGAGTTCGTCTTTCGATGAGACAAAGTTACAGAAATTCTGATGAAAGGAAATCAATCCGCTCGATTCGTCGACAGGTACTCGACCATTACCGATAGTCGGCAATTGCTCAGAGAAATCTTCAGCAGTTGTATCGTTCAGTAATGCAACTCTCATGTTTGTTGTCAGCTGAAGTTTCTTCACATAGCGCCATAGATTCGATGATTTGAGGCAAGCGTTTATTTCGTCGGCAGCAGTTGATCTTGGAATTACTGGCACTGTTTGGCGGAAATCGCCAGACAGTAAAACCATTGCGCCCCCAAAACATGTCGAGTCATTGCGTAGATCTTTCAATGTTCGGTTATGTGCTTCCAATGCACGTTTATGCGCCATTGTGCATTCGTCGCAGATGATGATGTTCGATGCTGATAAAACTTTGGCCATTGCGGAGTTTTTTGCAATATTACATGTTGGTTCTTCAATAGTTTGAAGATTTAACGGCAATTTTAATGATGAATGAGCCGTACGGCATCCTTCTAACAATGTGGCTGCTATTCCAGAAGAAGCAACTGCAACCGCAATGTTGGATCTCGCACGAACAGTGGCTAAAACTACTGACATGAGGAATGTCTTACCAGTTCCACCAGGGGCATCCAGGAAATATAAACCACCATTTCCTTCTATCAATTGCCTTAATTAATGTATCATAAACTTCATTTTGTTGGGGATTCAACAGGGGTACATTCGTTTGAACTACTAAATCTAATTCCTCGTGATCATATTCACGTCCCCGTTCCGATTAGGTAAATGCGTCATTCATTTCCCGATTTGGCGCTGGCATTCCTAATCTGACTAATAAACTACCACACATGAGGTAACACATGTCTTCGATCAAGAGCAAAGCCCGATTATGTATCTCCAATGAGGAGACCTCAAGATCGGGATTTCTGGAACTGACACGAATTTGATGTAAAATATCTTCTGACATATTATCCTTGTATTTGTGCCACAGGTTAGATGGGTTCGATGGAAAGCATGTCGAAATGATGATAGCAAATAATGTGCGTATCTGACTTGGAGATGCAGAGATAATTGCTTCAACGATTTTCGTATCCCAATGGGTATCGTTCTAGTAAATTGAGTTCTTCACATGCAGCACGATATGTTGGGAATATTGTACCATTAACAGTCCGTAGTGACTCAATTGACGTTGGCCCACGCACATTTACCAGCAACAACCGCAATTAATCATTCTTTGGATGAACTGTATACATACGACCAAGAGCATCAGTAGAACGCACATCGGGATAACCAGGAACCGCATCGCCTTGCTTCCGTCGTTGAAAATTCTTCGATGAAGCATTCCAAGTATAATAACGTGGCATCTCCGAGTAAAGCAAAGTTCGTGCAAACGGATCGCAATGGCAGATCGCATAGAAACTGATCAATGTTGTCGCTGGAGGTGTTTCAGCACGTTGAATAACATTCGAAGCCGTGAAATATACTCGTTGACCATTCTCCAGATGCACCGCCAAATGCACAACAGTAGGATGACGTTCGTGAATACGTCAATGCGAATATACGCCAAATCGCTTCATTGCAGTTCACATACCGACCAACTTGATAGCCCGCAATTTCATCGTTGGTATTGGAGGTCTGGATGCCAAAAACCGCCCTATCGCTGCCTTTCGTGACATATTTGCAGATGTATTTTATGGACTTTACTGAATTGCAATACTCAACGTTGCAATGTGTCTTGAAAGTTTTGGAAATAAGTGGCGAATATGGAACAATCCAACTGTTGTCGACAACGAAATCCATTCTTTTCACTTTTGTTGTGATAGTTCAACCTTTATCATCGGGTGATCGACGCCGATACAGTGGATAACCATCGTTGCCAGTGACGGTCTCTGCCGTTAATTTCCATGGATATCGTTTGAAACAATTGCCGTCGACCATGCAAGGTGATTGGGGATTGATGGCGCCACACGGTCTATGAATCATATTTGTAATTACAACAACATGTAGGTCTGGATCGGCTTCGTGATCGGGAATCTCGGCACATATGATATCATCTATTTGGTCTGGTTGAATTCTTTCCACTAACCAAATAAGAATGTGTGCGTGCGGCAGGCCTCGTTTTTGCCATTCGAGTGAATACACCCAGCATCGAGTATCTCCAAAGACGTGTTGTTTAACAATGTAGTTCATCAGGGACCGCATTTTTTGCCTGACTACACGTGCTGTGATGTCGTGTCGATCACTTGATGTTTGTCCGGGAAGCAGCAATTGAACAATTTCTATCCATTTTGGATTACAGGTAAAAGTAATAAAGAGATCTGGCCGACCGTAATGACGAACATATGTCAATGCATCTTGCGCATATTCATACATATGACGCGGACTACCTATGTACGTCGCCGGCAGAATAGTTAATCGACCAATATTAGCTGCATTTCCTTCAGTACTAATTGCATCACGTAAATGGATATACTCCTCAGAACGCAGTTTGGCTTAGTTCAACCTAAGAAAGTTAAGCGCTCCGTTTCTATTTTGACGTACATGTCGATGCAATACTGCTGAAGCAATCGACGAAACCGCAGCAAATAGTTGTCAGCATTTTGACGAATCATCAAACGATATGCGTAATAATTCATCGAGCTAACCTTCTTGGTAGTTTCTTCACCTGAAATTAAAACAGTAGATTTAGTATTTTGTACCTACGTAAAACTTACATCCATATTTTTAGCATAATTATAAAGGGGTGAAGATAAATGATTTTAAATCGGTTGCCAGTCTTTTGTCCAATTTTCTGTAAACAAACAGCCCCTAATCTTTAAATCTGTTCTTTTCCTGGTAATAAGCAGTGTAATTGGTCTTTTATTGGCAACCAAAACCAAAACCAAACAATGTAAAATGTATGTCATGTTGAAATCAAAACTATGATATTGATACTCACCATTCAATGGATTTTTCATTTTGATATTGAAATAATATCCATCTTCTCCTTGCCAAAACATCAGCGGGTATTTGTTGCAGTTGCCCAGTATCGCGACGTATAAGCACAATATCGCGTGTTTCCAAGTTTTCACCAACAATCAGGATGGCAACTTCATCTACCTATTGTTGGAGCGTTAAATGTGCGTTCGTGTGTTCCAGATGGTCGTCTATCCGCTCTGATCACGACTTTGTAGTCATCATTTGGCATGCGCTCCAAAGCACTCTTGAACAGCGTGACCAATGCATGATGTTCATGAAGTAGTTGCTGCAGATCTTGAAGAATTGCTCTTTTCATTGCTGCATTGATCTCTTGACTTCGATCAAGTTGTTCCTCCATGTTGCCCATGAAGTACCTATATTTGTAAAAATTTATGCTGTGCATCTTCGAGGGGTTGCAATAATCCAATTCGATGGTGAATCTGTCCTAGTATCTACAAAATCAAAAGCAAAGTCAGTATTACTGATTTATAAACACTTTTTTTAGAATTAGCATACCTACATAATATATAAGTATAAGTATTTTTCAGCCAAATCGGTTCAGCCGTTCTTGAGGTTTAAATAGTGTAACTAACACGACTTTATTTTATATTTATAGATATAGGTAAATTGAGGAATGATGATCAATGATGTAATAAGACAACGTTGCGGTTTAAAAGAAGATGTACAACAATACATCAACATCCGGACAAGGGCGAGTTATAGGACTCGCGCCCTGTAAGCTCAGTCTCAAAGCTGTGCCCGGCTGCCTACGGCTTTACTAAAAAAGGGGAATTCTAAATAAATTCAACGAATACCTAATCGTCGCAAATGAAATAAGTACCGCTTGCGTATTGCCACAAACTGCGATAACCCCCCTACTAGACTAAAAGCCGGTGCTCCACTTGCGAGGCTAGCGTCTTGCGGTACGATCTGCGTCCTCCAACCTGCCAACAAAGCCACCACTCGCAGCGCGCTACTTATTCAGTTATTTATTATTTTATTTACTTACTAGCTGAGGCTGGGACTCTGTGACCGCGGCTACGCACAAGTGCATAGGAAGGAAGTAGCAACTTATATATCTAGAAACCAGTCAATATACGACCGAGATGAACGACGTAAGCATCATATGTTGTCACTCTTCTGCGGAAATACTTAACACCGCGATTCAAAAAATAGCGTCGTTTGCGTTAACGTCTATCGACTACACTGGTAAATTTAAACTCTGCTCTGCATTACTTACGGTAGTATTTTGAAATTAACTTTTTAAATCAAACTGGGTTTTATGATTATTAAATTAAATTATTATAAAAATATCGAATAATATGCTTTTCATGGGTGACAAATGCTGTAAATTATCAATGATAATATTCATTTGTACATAAATATCCACGTCAATGTAAGCCACTGCTTAATAAATGTATGCAGGTGGCGGTGGTTCTTATGTACCATCTTACCTACAATTACAACCTAGTAAGGCAGGTACATAAGAGCCACCATAAGAACTTACATACCAGGGTAAGTACCTACTTTTACCAAACATGGTTCTGCTAACGACAAGGTAAGTCGAATTGAAAGCCCACCTACTGACTTTGTTGGTGATGTTCTTCAGAAAGGTCAGGGCCGTCTTTTGCATCGGCAAGAGCCCAGGGCCTCGCGATCCATCGGGCTCCCCTAGTTCCTGCCAGCGTTGTAGCTAGAGGCTGTCAAAAGAAAACCTAACTTATCCCGGGCTATAAATTTCTGGGGGTCAATAACATTGCAGTCGGCTTTAATATTGATGGGACCACTATTAACAATTTAAGCTATGCTGATGCTATAATATGGTGTTGCTGAGTCCTTCAATTAGGCAGTTTACGGAAGCATGTAAGGAGATGTGAGGAGTACGCCGTGGCCCATGGGCTCAGGCACAATCCGAAAACAAGCTTGTTTTCGGAGGTACTTGGGTCTTTGGGTCACGGGGGACCTCGATGAGGACGTGAAAGTTCAGAAGGAACGAAGGGCGTTGGCTGTACAGTCACGAGTAAAAGTATGTATACACTCGGCTTTATTCAAAAGCGATTTAATTACTCCTTTATTTTTTAATGAAATTTTATGTTGATTACGAACGTAGTACTTTTGAACCCATAGGTTTATGTAATGTATCGTATTTCAACGTTGCATTCGTTATTTCACGAAAAAATCGCTTTTGAAAGTTGCCAAGTGTTGACATATTGGTGCTCGTGACTGTACGTGGGAACATGCTGACTCGCAGTCGCAGGTTGAAACGGTGACCGATTGTGGTTAAGTGCACTATGTTCAAGGCATACTGCCAATAGTTTCATTCGACCCTGTGGGTCAGCTGTACTCAATGCCCTACGTGTACAATATAATAAAGCTTTTAGTATGTTATTGGAGCTGGCGACATACTGTAGTGCGGCTGGCATGTTCATGGAAGGCCGAATTGATGGCTTTCATACCTTCATGAGAATGAGAGCGGCCTCCTTATTGCACCGTATCTGAGCAAGCTCCAACAGCATTCTGAAAGTAATAGCGGTCAGGTTTGATGGACCATTTCTCAGGCACTGGATTATCCTCCTCCTTCTGGAGACTCCACGTGTGAATTTGATTTTGTTTGATTTTTTTTTTTTTGTTTGTTTATTAACGTCGATTTTATGTACTTACTAACACAAATATGGATGTCTCTGTAATGAATATGGTCTGAAATAAAGTTATTATAATTATATATTTTCTGCCTACCTCCATGGGAAAGAGACGTGAGCTTATATATGTATTATCAGGACTTGAACGAGGAGCGCGCTCGGCGCCACAAGGCTGCGCTGGCCCACAAGCGTTCGTTCTTCGTGCGCATGGTCAGTGACCCTAAGATCTACAACCCGGCGATCAACAAGACGCCTCCGCCGGCGCCCACCACCCCCTGCTCCCCGCCACCCTCCGCTGCTGCGCCTGCCACACCTGATACGCCCATTGATCTGGAGAAGCTTCAGCCATCTACTCCGTGAGTCATCTATCTTTGTGATATTTTTATTCGATCGGAAATGAGAGATTAGGTGGTAGTCACATTTGCATTTACCTAAAATGTAGGAGGCTTTTGCTTATAATGGATTGCTAGTGACGAGATATGTTTGGTTAGCCAGCCAGCCCCAACAGCCCGGCACGGCGACTGCCAGCATCCCTGGCTCTGTGGTCGAAAAATTGCGTGCAAAGCGTGGTGACTGGTGAGTGCTACCTATGACCAGTAGTCGACTGCGTAGAAATTGGGTAGATAGATCTTCATCTAATAGATTTCTATAGACAAAACTAATTTAATATTTTCTTTCAAATATTTAATTATTGCTTATTGTTTCTTGCAGGAAGCAATCCTCGTGGATTAGCTGGCCACTAGGATTCTTCTTCCAGAGTGTGGATAATGATGCTAATGATCTGCCATTGAGGTAAGCGCCAAAATTCAGTAGATAATGTAAAAAAAATCCAGTAGGACCTTTTTCCAAATTACTCAGGCACAACCACCAGGGACCAAAAAAGCCACGTGGCTGATTTGTCGCCTACAAATATGTAGTATAATTATTTGTTGTTACAATGGAACACCCGTACCTCGCTAAAGTTATCGTTACTCGCGTTGCTCGCACTGTGGCCAATAATTGATGATAGACTAACAATAATTTCTTTTTTTAATCCGGTAGAGTGCTGGTGTAAATATCCTTGTAATATTTTGGCGCCTGAATGACATTAACAGGGCGGCAACTTGTTGGTAAAATCCGTCTCAGGAAAGAAGTCCCGCGGCAATAAGTGTAACTAATTTTATTATTATATAGCTAGCAACATTCCTAGAACAACCTTCCTATTTCAGACACCTTTCTCTATAAGATTGTGCATTTTACCTGTAATATGATGTTGAGATAACTAAATAACAAAAGATTTATGATTTCGCTGCATGCCTGTAGCGCCACGTTTGCGAGACTTCTTTCGTGAGAAGGACTTTAAACACAAAAATAGCCGCCATGTTTTGTCAATACAAAACAAGATGGCGGCGTTAGTTCAGATTTTAGCCGCGCGCTTAAATAACCTTGTAGCCCCATATTTATTTATTTGCTACATGTAATACACAGGTTAGTAGGCATGCATTCAAATTTCACGACACAGTGTTAGAACATGTAACCTGTAAGGACACTGCAAATTGTACATATTACTTATTATAATATTGATTCTAATTATTACAATTTACATTATACCTACTAAACACTAACAATTAAATATAATTGTTAGTGTATATATATTCCATTATTATATTATTTTATTATATGTGTGTATTATATATTCCATTTTATTTTAACATGAGGTATTCTATAAGTAATAGCAAAGATTACAACTGTTTCGAGAAAATTGAGTCATTTGATAGGTATTTTAAACTTTCCGGTAGCTTATTAAATACATTAGCTACAGCAAGACAGACTGTTCTACATTACACTGATCTTGTCTAAATGTTCTGCTCCTCAGGTTCCGTCACTTGGACACGATGGTGCGGCTCAAGAGTCCTGGCACGACCAGCCGGCGTGGCTCCTCCCCGTGCGCCTCGCCTGAACATCGCGCGCCCTCCCCCTACCATTGACCGACCCCATGTAACCCCCACCTACATCACAATCACTTATCGCAGAAATAAATTATTATGTGAGCATTGAAAATTGTGTAACTTATTTTCCTATGGCTTTCGAAAGTTGTAGTAGGCCTTGAAATTTATTACGTGCATGCATCAGATTCTAAACGAACTTCAAGCTACCTCTCCAGTAAGAGTATTCAAGGGTCTACTTGAATGCAGAATCTTAGATAAATTATCATGTTTTGGCAACACATACTCAATGTCACACATAACAAAGTCAAAATTCCATTGCAAAAATTATTTTTTAGGACCTTTTCGTTACCAATTATCACTCAAAAATGAACAAAGACTACATAACGTTAAAGTAGATAATTGTGTAAATGTCTATGAATGGAAGATTATATCAGGCAAGATTCACAGACAGCATTTTGACTTTAGTTTGCTAAGCAAGAGTCGCATTCGATTAGAGATCGAGAACATTTTTTGCCGAGGTACTATTGATGTTCAAATTCGTAACGCTTACTCATGTTCGCTTATACGAATATAAACATTACATAAATAAGAATACGGTTCATATTGGCACGAAATGTTACTAAAGTGCGTTCAGTAGATCTTGCCCTCTAATCATGTATACCGTTGTTGCAAGCTATGTAATATAGTTAAATAAACCCGCAGTATTTTAAGTCGACGGTTCATTTAACTATTCAAGTACCTACTTGACTAACAGTTTGGGCCCAGTGGGGTGGCCATGTTGACTGCGGCATCATAGGCATTCTTTAGGTACTACAGGTGCAAGTGAACATGTTCAGCGGGACATGATTTTATCAGAATCACTATATGTATCCAGACACATCTCCTAAAGATACTTAAGGGTGGGAGAATGCAGTATGATTTTTATCCGACTGCAAAGAAGTCTGTGTGAGTTTTTTCCCGACTACATTAGCTAAATCCTTAATATTATTACGCCTACTTGTATGCATGCCTTAATTGATTGTTATACAGGGTGGCAGGGACATAGACGCGAATACTGTAACTGTACTGAATCCATGGTAAAAGATTGTGCGTCGATGTCTCTACCAGCTTGTATAACTTTGGGGCTTGTTTTATGATTTTTTTAGATGAATAACCATCTCAAGCATCAGCAAAATGACCGAGGTAAAATGGATTCCAAGAAAAAACTATGGGGATATTTAGAAATAGAATTATATTTTCAAAATTCTGCTTTTAACCCGATGATATTGTGTGTGATTTAAGTTCACCATTCCATCCGACAGTGTGGAGCAATGTCTTATCTTCTATGTCCCAAGCCGCTCCTCTGACATAGTTGCTGTGCATATGTCTATCATGGTAAACCACTTTTGGTTCAGAGTTCTCCGCTACTTCACAAACTGTGACTATTTTATTGTCACAGCATACTGCCACTTTCTCACCACTGCAACAAAGGAGAAAACAAACATGAATAAGGGATCATGTAAATCTGGAAGTTATTGCAATGCAGAAGAAGCAGCAATGAGGGAAATAGAATAAACTGTCGAACGCCATGACTTAATCTTGTGAAAAGGCGATATGCAGAGCCTATTTATGGTGCAAGTTTATGTAAATATTGGAAAAGAGACCTAGAAAAAAATTCAAAACTTCATCCGTAGCATTACAGTTAGGTTGGATGTATAAAAATAGAAGAACCAGTTCAATTCTCGTAGTATGATTCTCTAACAGGGACTACTAGTCTTAACTAAGTCAATTTAGTTTATTATAATGTATTATTTAATGTATTATTGACATAATCTACTCATTTTAATTTTAATGAGTTGATTGCAATATTGGTTAGCTAGTGACCTCGACGATTGATCATATTATTCTTGCCTGAACAACCGGCAGCAAGTTCGTCATGCATCCTTAGATGTCACTGCTTGCGGTGCCATCTAAGGAGGCAACCCGACCCCCGACGGTCGGGGGTCGGGTTGCCTCCTTCCTTCAAATATGGCGAGGGGGGTAATGGCTGGTCTTTGCGTTATGTTCGTGAACGGGTGTTGCTAGTGGTGACTGCTCGTCTTGCTGACCATGGTTTTATTGTTGTTATTAGTATCAACTTATTTATTTATTTTACTTTGATGGTCCTAGTTTATCATTTGTGACTTCAAGTGACAGCTATGTGAACAGAACCCAGCAATGCATAAATATGTAAGCTGTCACGCCCTTTATGCCTGGAGGCGTTTATTTTGGTAGTAAGTTTTTATTAAAATTTAATTAATTTTTTTTAGCTTGAGTATGTATAGTTTTTATTATATTTGTTGGCATATTGGCGTGGCTAGCTGACATATGGCAAATAATTTAATTTAGTGTTGTGTCTTGTAATGTTAATTACTTAACATACTTACTTATACATACTTGATTGTATACAATACTAGTATTGTATACAATCAAGTATTTTCTAACTGTACAGACAGCTGTGCTGCTGGGGAGTTTGTTGCGTCACTTCTTCTTCCCAGCGATAGCACTAGGAAGTGGTGAAGGGCGGGCGTTTTTGAGGGACTGTCTTTTGTAATTTTAAAATTCGAAAAGTGCTGATTCTCAGCCTAATTTAAATAAATGGCTTTTGATTTTGATAACTATTATAAGAAACTGGTACTTACTCTGGATGCACAGCCAACTTATGTACAGCAGCAGGAAACTGTGCTATTTTTATATCAGTTTCTGAATTTCTTATATCTAACAAATGCAACACTCCTGCTTCATCTCCAACTACTAGGCGGTTCTCGTCCATCCATGACAAACAACGAATGCAGCAATCGTTTTTCAATAAATCTGTAACAAAAAATACATTGATAATATTTGTTCAAGAATGATTTCTCCTATCTTCCCTACACTACTTTCTGTCTTGACCCACATTTTTAATTTCTCCCTGTTCTCTTGTACTGTTCCTGAGGTCTGGAAGCAAGCTCATATCATCCCCTTGCCCAAAATTCCTAAGCCGGTCTCACCCACCGATTTCCGTCCCATTTCTCTCTAAAGTTCTTGAGCATATTGTTCATCAACAACGTTCTGCCTTTCTATCTGCGAATGACCTCCTTAGTCCTTTTCAGTCTGGTTTTCCACCTAGTCATAGCACAGTAACGGCTGTTTTGAAGGTTTCTGATGACATCCGCTGGGCTATGGATCACAAATCTCTTACTTTACTTGTACTTCTCGACTTTAGCAGTGCCTTTAACTCTGTCGATTTCGACATCCTTCTAGGGATCCTTAAATCTTTCAATTTCTCCTCTTCCTCGTTTGGTTGGTTTAACTCCTATCTTAATGGCCGCTCACAGCGGGTTCGTCTTAACGAGTCATCTTCTGATTGGTGCTCTCTTACCGCAGGTGTGCCTCAGGGTGGCGTTCTCTCTCCTCTTCTCTTTTCTATTTTGATTAACTCTGTCACCAGAGTCATCTCTTCTTACTGCCATCTCTATGCTGACGACCTGCAGCTTTACAACAACTTCCTAAGGGAAGATGCGGAAGCCGCTGTTTCAGCCATGAACAGTGACCTGGATTTGATTAGCGAGTGGTCGCGGTCTTTTGGACTGCAAATCAACCCTAGGAAATCCCAGGCCATTATTATCGGCGGCAGGTATATGCGGAATAGACTCGATGTAGCGTCGCTGTCTCCACTCTGTCTGAATGGAGTTCAGATTGAATACGCAACCATTGAATATGCAACGCAACTCCAGGGCTTCTTGCCCTTGAACACCAAAATCTCTCTTGCTCAAACCCTTATTTAGCCCATTATTGATTACGCCGATGCCTGTTACTTGGATACCACGGAGGAGCTTTTAAATAAACTTGAGCGTTTGCAAAATATCTGTATTCGTTTTGTTTTTAACTTTAAAAAGTTTGATCATGTCTCCAACTTTCGCAAGATACTCAAGTGGCTCCCCATTCGACTTCGCAGGAACTCTCGGATATTGTGTCTGCTATTAAATCTCCTTCACAATCCTAAAACACCATCCTATCTGCGGGAGCGTTTTTCCTACGCCCGTCCGTCAGATGCACCTTGCAGGTCGCATCTTAAAAACCTTCTCAAGTCCCCTCCCCACTCCACCGACTTCTACTCCTACTCCTTTACAGTGCACGCAGTGCGATTGTGGTATTCACTACCGCCTGACATTAGCGACTGCCAAACTACTGCAGTTTTTAAAAGAAGAGTGAAAGAACACTATCTGTCCACTTCATCATAGTTGTGTATGTATTTATTATTTTGAGTATGATATAATTATTATCATTCTAGTAATATTTATTTTAGAAGTATTTATGTATGTTTATTTGTATGTATGTTAGTATATTCTCGTAATTTTTGTTTAGTTTTTAAGTGAATTGTTTTTTGGATTCTAAGTATTATTTTTTGTCTCCTTTGCTCTATCACACGCTGTCTACATCTCTGTATCTATTGTCCTATCTCAGGTATGCTGGAAGAGATTTCTTATGAAATAAGGATCACCTCTGTCCCAATTTTTTCTGTGCTGTTTTTCATTGTCTATATAATTATGTGTGTACATAAATAATAAAATAAAAAAAATACATTTTTATTGAAACAGCCTTTTTTTCATCACTGTTTCTCTTTCTTTCGTCACGTCCAGTTAAGTCCTGTTTCGCTTATCTGGCAGATTTATTTAAAATAAGAAAATTATCAAACGGTATTTATTCAAACTTGGCAGAGAATTAGCACTTTTTGACCTTCAAATTTACATTCGAGTGTCCCTCAAAAACGCTCGTCCTCTATGTATATATTGTTTAAACTAGTAGAAGGTAGTTATCCAAAGACTGTGGACCAGGATTCCCTAGACATAAAAGTGTGCCTACAAGCCTACCTTCTTATTTGGGCACAGTTTGTTTCTTTTCCTAAAATTTTCGATACATCAGAAGGCCAATTCTTGTAATTTAAAACGTTCAAAATCTAGTCGCAATCTCATCTCGGCAACAAACAAATGTCAAAAACTTGTCAAACCGTAGGGAAATTAGAGATATTTTTGACAAATCAAGACAGATCAGACGGCGAACTTTCTTAAAACTATGAGAATTGCCCCTCTGGTATTCATAATCATTTTGTACTGAATCAAATGAATTGGGGTAAGGGCAGGTGAATGGGGATGGTTAATATAAAAGTATTGCATTTCTTACCAAGAACTGGCTTATCCGTATTGTCATCCCATAATGTGACATACTGGTCCATAGAGCCTGTTGCAAAGCTGGTGGTAGACTTTGGTCTCACTGACAATGCATTTATCATCATACTATGTGCTGCACGGTAGTTTCTGATACAGATCATGTCAGTTATATCCCACACCTGTAAATATTGTTTCATGAATAGACAGAACATATTAAATATTTTGACAGTAGAGTGATGAAGTTATTTACTATTTACACCCATAACCTACAATTCCTACGTTGGAGCCGTTATCACTGCACCACTGCTCATGTTGTAAGTATTTACTTATTTAAAATGTTCAAAAAAATTACAATGCAAAAAAACCTTCAGGCAGTGTCAGAATAGGTTATTACTGTCACTCTAGAGATGCGCAAAACGTGTCCAACAAAAGATAAGGAGTAATATGTATATTTTTGCTTCCGGAACTAGTCCACTCATCTAGTTCATTAGTTCCTTTAGTACCGGGGAACGCTTTCAGTTCATTAGTACCACAGAATAGCTCCAGTACCGTGTAGTTCTGAACTATCAAAGCAAAACTGATATCACAGACTGATATATGATTACCTCGGGACTATACGAGTACAAAACTATTACGAACATACAATGTGTTCCCATTGAGTTTGAGTTTGATGGCGCGAGCGAGAGCATGCGAAAGCTAGCAGAGTGCTTTGGTACGAGTAATAGTTGGGAATACTCGGTACTAGAGGAACTAAAGGACACATTTAAATTGGTAGTGAACGAGTGAGTGGTGTAGTACCGGGACTGGAACTATATCATTTTCATGACTCGTTCCGGAACTACCCAAGTCTATGTCACTCATAAAATCATCCCATTTCATTTCCAGCCTCCGTGAGTACAAATATTCAATGGGTATTTCATCATTTAAAACTTCTCAGAAAAAATGCAAGATTGTAATAAAAATCTTCAATACAGCCCTTTGTACACTAACGTTTTGCCTGCTGTGAAAACCTATGGTTTATTTCACTGGCATAGGCACGTTCGTCAGTGATGTATATTTCACTATCATAACTATGGAAGCTTATACAGTCACAAGCACTAATATGTCAACACTTGGAAACTTTCAACAGCAATTTTTGCAATAACGAAATCGACAATGAAATACGACACAATGAAATACCTATTTGTTCGAAGATACTATGTTTGTAGCAACATAAAATATCATTAAAAAATAAAGGAGTAAATCGTTTTTTAATAAATCCAAGTCTATACATATTTATGCTTGTGGCTGTACACGGATACGTTTTTTCTATGGCGCGGTTTATACGCCATTCCATAATGAAACTCTGCCTTGTACAAATGGCCTCACTCTTTCCGAAGACCATAATAATTCTTTTATTGGTGTTTTACTTCTTAGATTCTATTTTACTCACATTATTTTACATTTTTAAATAATGTTTAAAACAGGACATAAAAATATGGCAAAAAAAAAGTAAAAAATATTATAATTTTTATCTTGTATTGTCCCACTGCAGGGTAAGGTTTCTTCACACACTTCTGATTGTGGGTCTGTCTGAGGTTTAAGATCAAAAACTATTTGAGTGACAAACCTTAACATTGCCATCAGCACCAGCAGTGACATACTGCTTTTCAGGTTCAAGGCAGTCGACTGCCAGGGCTGCATTATCATGTTCTGCCACAGAAATCTCTTCTTTCCACTGGTTCCATGCATCATTGTTGTTGGACCACACACTTACTGCTCCACTGTCTTCACATGTTAGTACCTGTATTAATTAAATTTATTTTTTAATTTTTTAATGCCCTTCCACATATTGTTGTGCTGTGGATGTGATACATGTGATTGAGCCTTAAGTCAGGCACCATCTAGCTAGATTAATGCCTAAACAAAAGAAACTATTAAAGAAGAAACTATTCTACAATTTTTTTGCACTATTGTAATGTGCACAACTTCACTGAAGTCCAATATTAATTACTTATATCTTACATGAGAACTATCGAAACATAACGCCTTTTGAACCAGGTAGGCAGATTTGTATAGAACACTTACATATCAGCAATTATGTTTAACAGCTGTGTAATAGTAACTTAACCTGTGTAAAGCATAAAATATATTTATCAACTGTAATTAATTGCAGCATACCTTAGTAGAAGTACCAATAAAACACCCATCAGCAGTTCCACTGCACAGGGGAATGCTCCTCTTCTCCTCATTTCGGATACAATGAGCGTTGGCTATACATTTGTACACACTCACTCCACCGTTCCAGTACCGGCCAGTGAGCTCAGAAGACCCCAGTAACACACTTCCATCTGTAACAGATATTTAAGAACTCTTCAACAGTTTTTCTAAAGGATATAGAAAAAGAATCCCAGTAGATAAAACGATTTTTCCTACTTTAATTTAAAAAACACTGGGTTTTCTACTACTATACAATAAATACGTACCGGAATGAATAAGGATATAGTCTAAATACGATAGAGTACTGGTGCCGGTGGTATCAGTTCTGTAAATTTCAGCGTTGAGGTGAGGTGGGACGATTTTATTACTATTATCCATGGCTTAAGACTTATGTTTTGGTAATTACTTTAACTCCTATTGTAATTAAGATGTAAAGCAGCAATCATAAAATAGAAAACATGTATACACAAATCAAATACACATTGTTTTTGCTATTGTTTGCTATTTTATTTTCTTAACCTACAAAAAAACCTAGAACTTTTGGCAGTTGACCAGTGTTGCCAATATAAATTTTTAATATTCCCTTATCCTTATTTTGTCTTGCTCACGTAGTAAACTTTTTTGAGTAATAACATCCTATTATGTCCTACTTCGGGTTAAAAGCCCCCATATATTACGTTTTCCCAGTTTTCTTTTTATTGTATTTTACCGCTGGACTGGTGACTGATTCTGGTTGATAAACATGCATGGTACCTATGGATTAGAAGAAAAAGAAAGGTTAAAATGGGGAAAAGCAGCTACTCCCTATTCCCCGAAATTCGCTAAAACTGGCAGCAGTCAGCACTAGCAGCTCTGTCACTGTCAGTGTAGTAGTTGCCGACTGCCGTTGTGTTGGTAAAAAATCTTTTACAACATCGACTAGGTATATAATTTTTTATTTGATTGTTATCAATGTTAACTTTAAAAAAAAGGAGTCTGCGGATATACCGCTGGATCACCGAGAGAGACAACGTAAATATCGCAAATGGATGTCGAATGGAATTGTAAAGTAGTGTGAAAAGTAGTGTGATAGTGAATGATGTTGTTCAGGTTTGTCGATCGGGCTAGGGCAACTCAACTCAACATTCATACTTGGAATACCTACTATAAACAACATCAATGTAAACATCAGTAAATGTGCGGTCATGACCTATTCAAAAGCCACCCATCCCATACACAACACAACACATACATGCAACACATACTCGTATAACATGCAAAGCATAGCATAGCATGCTGACCATAATGCTAAACCGAACCTAGCCTAATGCCGAAGCTAACCTAACCTAGTGCCGAACCGAACCTAACTTAGTGCTGAACCGAACCTTACCTTACGCAAAACCGAACCTAAACTAGTGCCGAACCGAACCTAACCTAGTGCTGAATCAAACCTTACCTAAAATAATGCTGAACCAAACCTAGCTCTTAGTAAGGTTAGGTTCGGTTCACCTTTTGGAGAAACCTGATTCCCGAAAGACTATGCTTTGCTTGCTATGTTATGCCATTTATTTATTTTTTTCCGGGTTGGAAAATCCTCATGGATGTCCGCCGCCCTGGGGCGGGCGGCTGGGTCTGTCAGACTCTTACTGACTAAAAACCATCCCAGTGTTCCATCTCACACCCCCGTTAGGGTATATATGTTCTGTGATCACAGCTACGCCCGGGGTCGCGAGAATGTACGATCCTTCCGCAACCCCCGACTGGCCCGCCACCGCGGGCCTCCTCGGGTCAGGGGGGGAGTGAGGTGTTAGATTCCCTCCGCGACGTCTAAGAGGGGTGTGCGTGGAACACTACGTGCTGATGCTATGTTGTGCCATGCCCTAACCTTTTTTTGTTTTTATTTTTCCCGGGTTGGAAAATCCTCCTGGATGTCCGCCGCCCACGACAGACCCCGCCGCCCTGGGGTGGGTGACGGGGTCTGTCGTTCGCAGAAGGAAACCACCGCATCCTAGGACTCTTCGCTACCAACCATCGTCTCGACCACGGCCGGCCGCAACAGGTCACTGCCTACTTCTGAGATGAGGGCACGGCGCGGCTCCTCCCAGGCGGCACAGTCTGCCAGTGTATGCCGCGCCGTGTTCTCCCGGCAGTCGACGCAGTGGTGACACCGGGCGTCCGGCTCCCTGTTTATGCAACACAGGTACTTCCCGAAGCAACCATGCCCCGAGAGCAACTGCGTCACCCGGAACGACAGGGAGCCATGCCTCCTCCCAAGCCAGCGGTCGAGCACCGGCCGGACCACTTCGATGGTGACGAGGCCAGCGGTAGGGCGTGTAATCCTGTTCCACCATTCCGCCACCAGGACCTCGCGAAGCTGAAACCGACGCAGCTCCGTGTCACGCTGCATCGGTCGCTCACCCCGCGCCCTCGCTTCCTCGTGCCACCGATACAATGACGCGAGTACTTTCGCCTCGAGGTCCCAGGGCGGGACCGCACTGTGTCCTGGGTCAACCTGGCGATTGCTATGTTGAATAACTCCGCGTCACCCTGCTTCTGTGGTGCCATAATAGCCTTGAACTGACAGAACCATGATTTAGGCATATCTGTCCAAAAAACTGGTATCTTTGTCTGCACCGATACCACTGCAACTCCGGTGGCAGCTGCCTGGGCAGCCGCGACTTTTCCGGCTGTCGTTAGGTAGTCATCGTAGCAGCTTCATTGGTTTCGAGACTATTCACTGTACTTGGACCCACGTGGTATTCAAACGCGCCCTTGCCACGTCGCCACTGAGTCGCTTACGATGCAAAAAAAAAATTAAAACTCGAAACTATTGTCTGTAAACATTCGGGGTCACCACTTGTTATGCGTGTTATTAATAAGGTCCAGATAAATGATACGCGAATGTAGTTTTATACTGAAATTGTTAATATCTTGAATAAAGGTTCAACATAACTCTGATTGCTTATTATAGTAAATGTGGACGTGGCAGGGCGATGGTATTTAAGTGACTGGCGAGTATAGCGCTCGAGATCGTTTACCATATCAAAAATTCAATTCAGCAATCGCGTCGCCAAGGCCGGTACACATGTGTCGCTGCATCGGTCGAACCTAATACCGAACCAAACCTAACCTAATGCCGAACCGAACCTAACCTAATGCAGAACTGAACCGAACCTAGTGCCGAACCAAATCTAACCTAATGCCGAACCGAACCTAGTTTTGAACCAAACTTAACCTACTTCCGAACCGAACCTTACCTAGTGCCGAAACGAACCTAACCTAATGCCAAACCAAAGCTTACTGAGATCTGTCAACAATTCGGAACGCTCGTGAACGTGCTCACAGTGCTCACTCAACGTCAAAACTATATTCTCTTGAATACTCATGGTTGGATTACGGTATTTCTTTGTGTATATGTCGCAGCCAACTGGTTTCTTTTAAGTAAACGGGGGCCGTTCAACTTACGGCCCGAATTTTATTCAATAAATTAGGAACTGTAACCAATCACGTGTGAGCCGAATTGGACGCAGTAACTAAACCAGGGCACCCCAACCAAATGGGTTAGGTTAGAACTGTGACAACCGCGTGCGAGCCGAGAGAGCAAAGCAAGGCGAGCACTACTTCCAAAGGCCAGGCGGTTGACTAAACGGCTAATTTAATCATGACTGAGCGTGTTATGGCTTACTGTCACTCACGCATCAGTCAAGCATCAGTCAGTCGTTATTCACAGTCGCTGTTCACAGCGACAGAAGAGCGCGTGTGCTCAGCGCACCGGCGCCACGAGCAGCAATGCCGTTGAATTATTTTGATAGCCAACATTTTCGATTGTTTCAATGTCATGTCATAATCCGCCTATAATGTTTGCACTACTTGAACATAGGCCTCCTCTCCACAATCGTGATAATTATATCAATCGGAACGCTGTTAATGTGAGTGCTGTGAGCGATTAAGGCATAATTCGGAATGTAGCCTAGAAAACTAATAAAAGTGTCAAACACATAAGACGAGGCGGTATGGTCGAAAGACTATAGCCTGCCCATTGGGCGAATTAAAAAAAATATAGTATTGATCTAAAACGTCACTGTCAGTCTGTTACTGATAATTGCTGGTTACTAATGGTTTTAAAATTAATTTCAATTTAAAGCTAATACGTATAATCAACACATTTTAATTGCTATTCTACAAAAAAGTAAGGTAAGTGAATTTGTGACTTTAGGTCAACTGTAATTTTTTTCTCGTAGAAGCCTGTAATAAACCTCAAATCTGCCAAAGTGCCAACAGTTGCCGAAACTGTTTTAGGGTTGTGGGTTTAAATCTACTAGGTACCTTCCATATCGATTCTGCACAACTATAAAATGAATTTCAATTTCTGATGCAGTACATAGTTACAATACAGTTTAAATAAGTGGTTGGCATATGCGTTTCCATTGTAAAGTGATAAATAATTTTTATTTGAAGAAATGCCCAATTTGGAATTGATACAAACACTGTCTGGCCATAAAGGCATTGTCTGGAATGTGTCTTGGCATCCTCAAGGGAAAATTTTTGCATCTTGTGGAGAAGATAAAACTATCAAGCTATGGAGCAAAGACGGCCAGCAGTGGACAATAAAAACTGTACTTGTGGATGGACACCAGCGGACCATCAGAGAGGTGGCATGGTCCCCATGTGGCAACTACCTGGCTTCAGCTAGCTTTGATGCAACAACAGCTATTTGGGACAAGAAAAGTGGTGTGTAGTTCTTTTCCCTATGTTGATAGCATGAAATATTGTTAAACAAATTTCTAAAATACCAAATACTGTGTTCATAGGTCAGTTTGAATGCAATGCAACATTGGAGGGCCATGAGAATGAAGTAAAGAGTGTAGCATGGTCTCCGTCTGGTCAACTGTTGGCAACTTGCGGCCGAGATAAGTCTGTCTGGGTGTGGGAGGTCGCTGGAGATGATGAATATGAATGTGAATCTGTACTCAATGCTCACAACCAAGATGTCAAGAAAGTTTGTAAAGTTACCTGTATTCAATATTTTAATTTATTAATAAATGCCACATGTTTATTCATAAATTATTCTTTTTATAGGTAGCTTGGCATCCTTCACTAGACATCTTGGCCTCTGCATCATATGACAACTCTGTCAAGTTGTATAAAGAGGATCCAGCTGACAATGACTGGAGTTGCATTGCAACCCTCCAGTCCCATGAGTCCACTGTATGGAGCTTAACCTTTGACAAGACTGGGGAGAGACTTGCCACATGCAGTGATGACAGAACAGTCAAAATATGGAAGGAATACAAGCCCGACAACCAGGAGGGTGTCATAGTAACTGAGAGAGAGTCTGTTTGGAAATGTGTCTGCACATTATCTGGATTCCACACTAGATGCATTTATGATATTGCTTGGTGCCACCACACTGGCTTCCTTGCAACAGCATCTGGTGATGACATCATAAGAATATTCAAAGAAAGTGAAGACTCTGATCCTAATTCACCAACATTTGACCTTGTTTGCACTAAGTTAAATGCACATGCCCAAGACGTGAACAGTGTGAGATGGAATCCAACAGGAAACAAAGAACTGCTTTCTTGTAGTGATGACGGTGAAATCAAAATATGGAGTTTTTCTTCTGACTAGATCACATTAGTTTATAAGAACAACTGTTATTTGTTGATCAACTTATTGCATCAAATAATTGATATATTATTTAGTTGTGTAGGCTTTAAAAATATTGGGGTTTCATAATAAATGAATATTATATTTTCTCAAGTGGTTTTCATTACCTCAGGTTGGGAACTGGAGTTAAAATTAGGGTTTATAAATGGCAAATGAGGCCCCATTTGCCATTTATAAACCCTAACTTTCGTTGTTGTTCTTGTTTCCGTATTTACATTAATACCATCTGGTAAGTGGCTTTTACTATGCCGTAGGGGCTGCGGGTTGTTCGAAAGAGGTACCGTGGCCCCTGGCACAGGCAACTGAACGCCCTTCCGCTCAGCCCAGAGCGGGAGAGGTCATTTGAAGATTTCCCACCCAAAAGAAAGGGGCTTTTACTATTCTTTTCCATGCATGAATTTCCATTTCAGTTCACATCTAATGATTTTAACAGTAGGAAAACACATCTTCTCACAGAAAAGTATCAGAAGTCTTTATTCAACATCAGCCACAATCAAAATGTCTACAGGAGAGAAAATTGGCGTCCCTCTGAAGAAAGTCACTTCTGTGTTAGAAAACTTTGCTTCAAAGCAATTATCTGAAAGTTGGGACAATACTGGTTTATTGGTGGAGCCTTATACTTCTAGGTAAATTAGCTTTTTATTTTAAATAATTTATTTAATAAATGGGATGGTATGAGTTCTTTCAAATATCATTTCTGTCCAGTTCATATTGAACTCATCAGAACCTATAGGAATGTTTTATTATCTTTTCAGGAATATAACAAAAGTCCTACTAACAAATGATCTCACAGAAGATGTAGCACTCGAGGCTAATGATCATGGATGTGAAATGATAATCTCTTATCACCCTCCTATATTTGCTCCAATGAAATCTGTGGTTCAAAGGTAGGTCCTACTACAAAAATTATCTCAATAGGACCAGTGCACTGTTTAAGTAATATATTGTCAATACTGGCACTCTACATATTCATATTATTTTTCCAGTTCAAAATAGACTACAAACTGTCTAGATATTACCAATAATTGTACAACTTGGCCGAATAAAAATCCCACATAAAAGTGTGTACGGAAATATAATATGTACAGTGTTATTTATTTTTGACTTAATGAAATAAAATATTGAATTGTTTTCAGTGCTTGGAAAGAGCGTATTGTCTCATTTCTTTTGGAGAAACAGATAAGTTTGTACTCCCCGCACACAAGTTGGGACTGCGTCCGCGGTGGCGTCAACGACTGGTTGGCTAGTGCATTTAATGTCGAAGAATCGAAGCCGTTGATCCCTGGTGTCCGTAATCCGCAAGTTGGTGCTGGAAGGTAAGTTCATCTAAACTAATATAACACTATAAAGAGAAAAGATTTGATTTTTTGTATGTTTGTTACGCTTTCGGATTCGAACGGATTTGGATGAAATTTGGCGTATGGATAGACCATGACCTGGATTAGGACATAGGATACGTTTTATCCCGATATTTCCACAGGATCGAAACTTATGCGGGTGAAACCGCAGGGCGCAGAAAGTCTTAGATATTTCTCTAAATACACAGTCTGGTCATAAATACTGTTAAAATTAAAAATAAGAAAGATATTACATTTGAATTTGGAATTGTTTTTTTTATACGATTGTTCATTGAGTTTTCTAATTTTGGCGCCAATACACTACAATATTTTGCGATATTAAAATGGAGTGGGGTGTTAAAGAGAACCGAATCGCTGTGATTGCATTACACAAAGTTGGTATGGAGCCAAATGCAATTTTTTAAACTCTCCATACGCTTGGTATTAGTCAAATGTTTGTGTACCGGGCTAGTAATAGGTACAATGAGACCTCCTCTGTTTGTGACAGAAAAGATCTGGCCGTCCACGTAGTGTTCGTACGAAAAAGGTGGTCAAAGTAGTAAGGGAAAGAATTCGAAGAAATCCTGACCGAAAGCAAAAGATTTGATCTCGGGAGATGAAGATAGCACCCAGAACCATGTCGCGTATTTTAAAAGATGACTTAGGACTTGCAGCCTACAAAAGACGCACTGGTCATTTTTTAACTAATAATTTAAAAAAGAATAGGGTGGTAAAATCGAAACAACTACTGAAGCGGTACGCAAAGGGAGGTCACAGAAAAATTTTGTTTACGGAAGAGAAAATCTTTACAATTGAGCAACATTTGAACGAACAAAATGACCGTATTTATGCTCAAAGCTCTAAGGAAGCTTCCCAATTAGTCGACAGAGTGCAACGTGGGCATTATACGACTTCAGTGATGGTTTGGTGGGGTGTTAGCTATGAAGGAGTGACTGAGTCATATTTTTGTGAAAAAGGTATCAAAACATCGGCACAAGTGTACTTATCAAGATACCATTCTTGAGAAGGTAGTTAAGCCCCTTAACAAGACCATGTTCAATAACCAAGTATGGTCCTTCCAACAAGACTCGGCGCCGGGTCATAAAGCTCGGTCCACGCAGTGTTGGTTGGAAGTGAACGTTTCGGACTTCATCAGAGCTGAAGACTGGCCGTCGTCTAGTCCCGATCTTAATCCGCTGGATTATGATTTATGGTCAGTTTTAGAGAGTACGGCTTGCTCTAAACGCCATGATAATTTGGAGTCCCTAAAACAATCCATACGATGTGCAGTGAAGAATTTTCCCATGGAAAGAGTGCGTGCTTCTATTGATAACTGGCCTCAACGTTTAAAGGGCTGTATTGCAGCCAATGGAGACCACTTCGAATAAGCTTTTTATATTTTAAATTGTTTTATATTAATGTATTAAACTAACACACTGTAAAAGTAATAAATATTATATGCAATAAAAAAAAGTTTATTTTCTTCGTGGCAATATTTATGGCAAGACTAGGTATATTATTATTTTTCTTGATTATTATATTACAGGATTCAATTCCTGTAGGTATCATGCTTTGCAAAGTGTGCTGCTTTTTTTTTTTTTTTTTTGTGGATGGGAAATCATCAAACCTCTGGGCGATCCTCGCAGTGGTGACACCCGGGCGTCTCCTCCCGCCTGATGATGTGCAGGAACCTCCCGAAACATCCGTGTCCGGAGAGGACCTGCGTCAGGCGGTAGGTGAGAGCGCCGTGACGCCTCCCTAGCCACTCCTCAAAGAGGGGTCTTATCGCCGCTATCGTGGCGTGCCCTGCGCTGGGTTGCGATAGTCGCGCCTTCCATTCCACCATGAGACCGCGCCGGAGGTCCGTCCGCTCCGCAGCGATTTGCTGCGGGTGCAGAGTTTCCCCCCGACGTAGTGCCTCCGCGCGCCAGTCATACAGGCGCGCGAGGACTATCGCCTCCAGATCCCATGGTGGCAGTCCGGCAAGGAGGCTTGCTGCCTCGCCCGAGATCGTGCGGTACCCCCTTATAAGCCTTACGGCAACCACCTTTTGGGGCGCGTTCAGATAGTGTGCGGCTCGAAGCCGCAGTGAACGCGCCCAAAGTGTGCTGCTTAGGTGTGTGCGCGTACGTCAGGCGACTGATGAGTGATGACCTAATAATGGCTGGCTAATGTCCACCAGTTTGCGAGCTCTATTGCGCAAGTTTTACCGTTTTTGATGGAAAACTCGTAATAATTTGATAACAAGTCAAATTATTGCAAGCTTTTTCATCATATTACACTATAGGACATTAACTTGCTCGTGGACATACAGCTTTGGTAATGTAATTCTTCTGTGCATATCTTTACGACGAACTGTTGCTTATACGGGAACCATGTACACATTGTATCTTACCTACATGAAAATGTCTGTATGAATAATCGACTTAAATTGCGTCAGTACAATGACGGTCAACTTACCTATTTGACCCAGTCTAGTTCGAATAAATGATGAGATATTCCGCAACAATCGATTACAAAATGTGTTTTACAAATTGTTCTAGGTTGCTGCAACTTAAATCAAGTATTTCTTTGTCGGATGCAGTTTCAAAAGTGAAGGAATTGACTGGATTACCGCATGTGCGCTTTGCTATAGGAAAGGGGAAAGAAATGTCGAGTAAAATAAACTCTGTAGCGCTGTGCGCTGGCTCCGGCACCTCAGTGCTGAAGGGAGCTGCTGCTGGTCTATACCTGACAGGTAAACAAGTATATTTATATATAGGCATAAGCATAAAAACCCGTGAGTACAGCCCATCGAAATTTTTACCGCGTTGAAAATGGGGCGAATGAGGATTATGAAAAAAAAAACCAGAAGAACAACATATTTTGAATAGCATACATAGATAGAGACTTGCTAATTACAAGATTCCCAAACAATAACGGTCTCAAAATATAACCCTGGGGTACTCCTGATGAAATATACTTCTATACGGACGTGCGAGACTGAAGAAATACCTTGTGACTGTATCCATCGATTTCCATCAGGCGAAATCGAGGTCAAAAGCTAGACCCAATAATTAATACAAAAAACGAACTCGATTTAATTTTAGCCCAAAATAATACTTACCCAGGTACACTACTTTTAGATATCTAACAATAAAAAACTTTTCAGGAGAAATGCTTCATCACGACGTACTCGATGCTGCACAAAAAGGAATTAGTGTCATCTTAACTAATCACTCGGATTCTGAAAGAGGATTCCTAAGAGGGTTTTCTACTAATCTTCAGAACTTATTAGACAATGAGGTACAAGTGTTTGTTAGTAAAGTCGACAGAGATCCTCTTGTTACTGTGTAAGTGGCTTAAGTATAATATAAATTGCATTTGTTTATAAAATAAAACAACCGAATAAGTTAATTAATTGTACGTTTTATTATTATCTGCAAACTGTTATTTCAAATGTTAGATCAACGGAAATACATTTAGGTTATTTATTTTAAATTACTGTTACATGTGAGATCATCGTTATCTTATTCTATCTATCTCTGAACACGAAATTACATAGCGCAAATAGGATTCAAAATATTTCGTTAATTTCTATGGTTCTTACGACTAGTAAAAGTAGTATCTACAATACTTGGCAAGACCTTTGTAAATGTACTTTCGTCTTCCATTTCCTATCTGCATAACTCAGTCCGTTTCGATCCTCTCGATGATCTTCTAGATGCACTGAAATATTTCCATTGTTTAAAGATGTAATCAGTTTATATTTGTTAGAATTTTCGTTAGAGCATGCACACGACTTACTTACGCGGGGCGAGTTTCTCTACCGCTTTATTTTTAAATGCTTTATTGTTTTCACTATCTTTAAATATTTCTTTCGACGATTTCTTCCGTTTTGGTGTTCCAAGGTTTGGGGCTATTTTCATTTTAGAGCATACAGAAGAAACGGTTCCGTTTTTATCATCATAATTAATAACGTATTCTTTACGCATATTTGTTTTATAACCGTTCGGCTTGGTGGCATAATCTTTTCCATTGCTCTTCGAGTTCATTGGAGGTATTAGCACTGTGTAACTTGGATCTTGTTTTTGTGATGGTTTAATAGTTTCTTTTGTAGACTTATCTCTAGATGAGTTTCTATTACGATTACTGTTTACACCGTGGTTGTCATCGAGACTGTCTTTAATTTGATGGCCTGCTTTCTTAACAATGATGCGACTTAATTCCTTGGATGTTTCTTCGGGCACATCTTTTGTTGAAGGTCTTTGCAATGACCTACTTCTATGATCTTTCTTTTCAATGGTCGATTTTTTCTCGTTTGAAAATTTACCTTCTCGAGGTTTGCGGGTTTGACTGGATGTGTTCAGCTCCTCAGTTACCTTTCCTCGGATGTCACTAGCGGGACGCTGTTTATCACTCTTCTCAGCTCGTCTTGAAAGTGTATCTTTGTAGGCAGAGCGTGAGATGGTGTCTTTATTTACCGAGTGTTTTGTTCGGAGACTGCTGTCGGTCCCGGAATCTGATCGACGTGCCTTTGTGCGATTACTGTTACTTAAATCAGAAGCATGCAGATCTGCTGTACGTTCGGTTTTGTGTTTACTTATTTCTGTTTTATGCGATTTTCTTTGACGTGTGTTGAGTGAGTTTGTTTTTATTTTATGGATGTCTCGGTTCTCCAAAGTGTTGGACTTTTCCTTGTTATCGTTTAGATTGACATATATTGGATTTTCGTCTTCGGGTAAATGTTTTTCGGTGATATAACTCATCTTTTCCACGTCGTTTCTGGGGTTTCCTTTTATTGATCGACTCGAACTAAAAGTAATCAAAATAGTTTGTATTTAATAATGATGACTAAGCATGTCATAATTAGTACATATTTGTTAGATAGTATTGTTACTTTCTCAGAAAATGTTTTGAAATACATACCATGTTGATTGATCTTCGCGTTGATGAGACTTTTCCACTATTTCACGTTCACGTCTATAAGCACTCGGTGGTGCGGAAATACTCCTACTTGTTGTAACCTCGTCATGTCTACGAAACTTAGTTCGTCGCGTACTAGATACAACATCATTTGTTTCTTGGCTTTCTTTTTCAATCATCGGTTTGAAAACCTGAATTTCGTGTATTTCATTAGGTTTGTCTTCATACCTTGAACGTAGTCTCGGTGTCGGGACTGGAGCATAGTTGGTATTTAAAGGTATGTTTTGATACTCAGGCGTCTCATCAGAATCATGTTCACTATTACATACGCTGTTTGAAACTTGCTGTATTAACTTGACGGACTGAAATATATTCTCGACGACATTATCATTGCGTCCCAATGTAGTTTTCACATGGTTTCGGCTTTTGTATGAACCTGTTCTACCGTGATCAACACCGAAGTATGTTAGTTCACTGTCCCGTAGTTGTCTGGTTTTGGGCTGTCTTTGTGCTGGCGACACTTGTAGACCATTGAACTGAGTTTTAACATCGTCGATAGAATCTTCAGTGCCCTTATTGATTTTGATATGTGTAACCACTTGCTTCTCACGTTTTAAACTGTCTTGTTTTGTAGGACCTACAACATATTAATAATTTAATATTTTAGCATATTTATTTACAAAGCTTGATTAATAAAATGTTAATTTTCAAGTTATTATTTTAAGTCTACGATAAACTAGCATGCGATATTACATAATGTGCATAGGTACCTGCTTTAATTGTCCGTAAAACGTTGGGTTTCATTACAGATTCAACTGTTTCTTTCGGGAATACAGATTTTACTTCAGCGTTGTAGTGTTTCTCTGATTTCAATTGCTTATTTACTAAAGAAACTGCCGACAGTATAGAATCATTAGAAGAATCTTTTTTTAAAAGATCTTCTGACATCCCAAATGCCATGTTCTCTCCTAAAAGATATGGTTTGGGTTTCGGAATTTTGTTTTTGAGAATACTCTTTGTAGCTGCTGTATTCTCATCGGATTCACCAAACTCACTAAGATTAATATTTATAGGAGTGCCAACTCCATTGGTCGCTGGGAAATCGTTCTTTTCACCAAACAACGTTATAGGTTTGTCAATCATTTCTTGCATGGGCACAAACGCACTTCGTCGTTTTCTAAAATCATTTGAGGGTGGAGGTTTCTCATCTGTTGCAATTATATTAACTTTACCTGAATCTGGGGTGAAATGTACTTCAGTTTTGCAGAATTCCACCCTTTTAACTCTTCTGTCACTTTCTTCAACCGTCTGGTGCTTTCTGTGATACTCGTCTCCATCTCCTTCAATAGTAACAGGCAAGGTTATTGACACTTTTCCAGATGATTGCAAAGTTATATTATTTTCTAATGGGTCTTCCATTACAATATCATGTTCTCGATAAGTCTTGAACTTAGTTCCTCTGTAGTGTGAACTCGGTCGGTTTTTGGAAAGCCAATCTCTAAATGATTCTTCATTATTATTTGTCTTTCTTTCGTCTCTAGTTAAATATTTATTATGAGAGTTGTCATCCAGTTGATCATTTACAATTTCCGTTGATTTACAAATACCGCTATCAGTGGAAGATTCCATCGCTAATGTGTCATTATTGTGTGTAATAGTTTCGTCTAATGGGGATGTGTCTTCAAAACTATAACTTTTTCTTCTTGAGTTCCATTCATTACTGCTGTTTAGAAGTGATTTGTATTTAAGAGTGCTTAAGGTTACAGGTGTGTCCAATAGTGGTGAGTTTCGGCTATTATTTCTACTACCAAATTGAATATCACTGTTTTCTGAATCGTAGGAGTATTTTCTGTGAAGGTTTCTACTAAGTCTTGAATCAAGATCGATAATACTGGCATTATCAGTGGAAGATGACTCTTCACTCGGCATCCGAATCGAGCTTCCTTTGGTAGAACCTCTCCATTTCGAGGGTTCCGAGATCTCGAAATCATCTGGTTCGGTTACTTTATAATTTTCAGATTCTGCGATAGGTTCAGGCGATGATTCAAACGGAATGGAGGATATCTCCAACGGTTTCATAGGAGATGTTGGTGACTCCAACATGTTAAAACCGGACGATATTACCTGCAAAACAAAGATTGGATTAAACAGTGAAGGTATCTAAATATGACAAAATAGTCCCGCTGAGTCGTTTTTAACGCCTTGTATGAATCGATAAGGCGATATAATTACTGTTTGGTTTTACGAACTTTTTACGATTACTGTGCGAATGTTGGCAGTTAGTGACATTGACCCAATAATCTAGAAACAATTGCAACTCCCTAGGCACTCCTGACTTAGTCATAAGATACGATTTATCTTAGATTGTAGTAGGAAGTGGGTAAGTACTGCCACCTTCCCTATTTCCACCGGTTTGATGGATAACGGTGCCGGTGCGGCGTAATTTCAGGCGCATGAGTTATTGTAGCTTTGTCTCTAGAATACACCGCATAGAGGATGCCTATGTTTTGTCTATAGGCGGCGGTAACAATTTA
The DNA here is from genome assembly GCA_947507525.1 of Apamea epomidion. NCBI lineage: Eukaryota > Metazoa > Arthropoda > Insecta > Lepidoptera > Noctuidae > Apamea > Apamea epomidion. The sequence goes on from OX382234.1 coordinate 9,334,106, forward strand.
ACATCAGTTGGGTGCCTTGCCATCCAATAACACAAAGAAAGAAACAAGTATAGTTTACCCTCCGTGAAGAGTGCAGCATGAAGGAGGCAGCGGGTGCTCCTGGGGCTGCGGACGAGTGGTAGGCGGCTCGCATGACACGCACGCGCGCGCCCGGCCCGCTCGCGTGCAGCACCTCCATAGCACGCGCAATGCGTCGTGTCACGCCTCCTTCTGTCACCTGAAATGAACGACAACATCTTTTAATCGAGCTTACTGCTATAACCATAATCCGTGACCAGTCTATAATGTTCCCACTGCTGGGACACAGGCCTCCTCTCAGTGAGTGGTAGTAGGCCGTAATCCACCACGCGGGCCCAGTGCGAGTTGGTACATGTCACATGTCTTCGGTTTTTTGGCGCTAGGACATGCCGGTTGTCTTACGATATTTTCCTTCACCGTTTTGAGAGCAGTGGTGTTGAAATAATTTACACAAAGTAAAGCGTCTGACTGGGTTCGAACCATCGACCGACAACTCTTAGTCGAGGCCGTTATCACTGGGCCACCACTGCTTTCACCATAATGTAATAATAAATAATCTTGTTGTAAAATTTGAATTAGCCGTCATAGCAAAAGTGTCCGGACATTAGAGAGAAGAATAAGCTGGCAGGATTAGAATCAACCAGTCAGGGTTACCACTGATACGCGGTTGATCACAACATTGTGGTCAACCGCGTATCAGTGGTAACAATTTGACGAAGACTGATTTAAAAACTACTTACTTAACAAACAAAAAAACTGTCGTGATTTAAGATCAGATCGTTTATAAGGCGTGGACACCTGGGTAGCCACTTGTACTTATAGTGATGACTAATCTACGAGTTCCTAAAGTAACCGTGTTTGTGAATGTTCTACAAAATGGAAATATACTTCAAATATTGAATAGCAACTTGTTGAGTTAATCTTACCGTTGCTTAGCAATTGAACTTTCAAAGTAGTGTATGAAATATTCATGACCAAGCATGTGATGACCTCAACTGTTATTATAACTGTTCGGCCAGTGGCTAGTGCTTCGTAGACTTAGTTTGACTGTAGTCAGTGTAAATCATTGTTAAAATGCAATGTGTGCGTGCCCGAGAACTTCTTGCTTAGCCATCGTGACGAATGTTGTTCGACTACTTTCGTGTCCTGTAGAACAGCTCGGGTACTTGTTTTAGTACTATAAGTAGATATGACTATAATTAGTAGCTTTGTTTTTTAATGTAATGTCTTAAACCCAATTAAAAACCTTTCAGAACAAAGCCTGATTGTCATAGGGGCTTACTGAGCAACGGGTCGCATAGGTTTGATAATTGCACGAAAATATTTGTCTGGCCTACTGTGCGCCGCCTACAGATAATATTGTCGCAGTACAAAGATACCATAAGGCTAATATTTAATTTTGTTCCGGGTCTCGGTGTCTGCATGTCAGATTTTTGTTTATGAACGCACCCAAGACAAAGAAGGCATGAGGTAGCGGTTTTTTACCGACAATTTTAAAATTAATGTTACGTTTATTGATAAGCATTTATTATATAAATACGAAGCTATTTACAAGTTAGTGTGTTACGCACAGTTGTTGTGGCCTTCACGGGCATTAAAGTATGTATTTATTGTTACTAGTGACGTGATCGTTCTTGCGGGGGCGAAATGAAATTGCGGTGTTGTGATTGCGATCTTTTCAATGATCAACTCACTTTTGAATACTTAAGTGGGTGTCAAAGACATTTAAATATTTGCATTACAGCCACAGAACGAGTTAATACACTAAGTTAAAATACTTTAACGCTAACACGGGCGTTTACTAAGGATAGCCATGCATGTTGTCGGAAATATTGTGTGCATGCCCTTGACTTTGAAAAACAGGCAAAAAAGGATCTCTGGCTGGATTCCTTTGAAATCGAGTTTTGGGAGGTTCGAGGTCGAGAGATTTGCCTTTAGTTTTGAACCTTCTGTAACTTAATTCTGGCTAGGTATATTTAATAGCATAAAATCGTCAAGTATAGGTCAGCCTAGATAACTAAGTAATATTATACCTAGTCATCAATAATATTTGGACAGAGGCTAGAATAAGTACCAGTCAAAGAAATATGTGTTTACCAATCTATGTTGACGTGTAAGCATTCTAACTAAGACAAACAAAGCAAAAAAACAACCTAATTTACATATTAAACTGTTTATTATATGTAGGCAATTTATCTGATGTTTTTTGCTCTATTATTTCGTTCCATTTAGAGAAAAAGATAAAGCCTTATTGGCAGGGAGCACTGTCAGTTTGGAAGTGCCGCAGCCTTTTACTATGAGTTGAATCAAGGCGATTTATTTCTGAGGATAAACTGACGTCATTTGTATAATCGAACGCCAACTAAAACCAGAAGGTCGCAGGCGACCCACTATGAGCACTCTACCAGCTTTATTATAGGTGTAGGTACGTACTCTAGAATATCTATATATACTTGTTTATTTAAATCGATACAAGTGGGCAAATAAAATCATACCTAGTTTTTGATTAATGAAATAACTGTAATTACAAGTTACCAAAAGAGAATCAGTGCCTGTCAATTATTTTACAACCGGTTCCGTTGCCGCCACGGCCTAGTTTAATTAATTCATGAAGGTAAGAGCGCAGTAGAGGTTGTTCGTTATGGCTTAGAAACTGAAAATTAAATTGATAATTTATTTAGTGTTAGTGTGTTACTAGCTCTTCCTAGTAGAAACAAATTCAAATATAATAGTTCTCTACACAGAATAACGATAACTGCACGATCTATTGTCATCCAGATGATTAACGACCGCACGTGGTTTTTGTACAGTTAACGGTAAACTTGACAGACTTATTAGTATTAATTAGAACACGCGAATTCGTAACAAATGCGTGTTTTGAATTGTGAGAATATTTCCAAATGGAAGACGGAAGGCTTAATTTGGCAAGAGGATCGCGAGGGGGGAGGGGTCCGTGACGTTAGCGGTCGTCGACTCCTGCGCGGGCGTGCGGGCATCGCGCAATATCGATGTTTTACGAGAAATGATGCAGGAAAATCTGCAAATCTGAACATCTTAGTTTCCAATGATTCATCTATAAGCATTCTCATTAATATGGATTAAAAATAAACCAAGTAGAAGACAGGGGCGCGTCATATACTTGTATCGATCACGTATGTAGGTAGGTAAACCGCAATTTTCTAGATAATCGCGTCATGGATTTTCCTACAAATCTTAATGAAGGCTGTAGAAAGTTTAACAAGTGTGGTCTCTTTTTTTTCCTATTAGATAGACGAGGTTTTTCCTGAGGGGGCTAAAGGACCGAAATAGTATGACTTGTTAGGTACCTAAATTAGAACATAATGAAACATTAAAAGCGTTTTTGCGAATATACCGACAATAACATGTGCCCTTTACGTAAATAACATAATAGATGCGTAGCGAAGCTCATCATTATGTGACATTCACGCAAATGATTATAAGTTGGCGTACACAAATAACACGAGACAAACAACGGATAGCGCGGTGCACCACAGCCTCGCGGGCCACGGCCTTTGCGCAGGATTTCCGGCAGTCTGCACACGAACCCGAATAACCATGTTGAGCTAACAACGCTTCGTTAACTTACTTACGGTTTAATGTAGTTTAGAGAGAGCGCTGTATTGTACCTAAGAACTCTGGTAACTTAGGTACTGGTTGTAGCAAGCATATTCGTTTTCATTTCCATGTTTATAATCGTCACTATTCAATGACTCATAGGCTTTATAAAGTTCACATGTAGAGCCAGATTGTCGTTTTATAGTTTCCTGCTTGATAATATAGGAAATACGTTCAGCAAAACGATCAGTAGCTTCCTCACGTCTATTTCTTCACTTTCACTGTTCGACAATCAAGCGTTGGGATCGAGATTACTATTGTGTTCACATCGCCTTCCTGTTGTAATAGCTTTTGTGATTGCGTTATAAGTTCCAATTATTATCTTCTACGTAGGTGTTGCTGACTCTCTTATTCAATCAGTTGCTTTTCTTCTGAATCCCAGAACAGATTCATAATTCCAATGTTTTTATGTATGTATGTTACTACATTTAAAGACACTTGGTGTGCACGGAATCCAAATCGAAATTCGGTATGCCCAATGGTAGGTACCGGGTTTTCGTACTAGATGCACGGCGTTCCTTTATCCGCGGTTTTGGTTCGACTATCTAGAAATTCAAGCATTTGGATATACCAAAACAGTGTCTTGCCGGCTTGCCCATGAAACTGGCGTGACCATCCACTTTTCTTCATCCCTCAACTCCTTAGCTTCCCATTGTATGAGATGGATTCTAAGACCATTATATTTTCGTCAATGGAATTATGACGATGTTTCGGCTCAGATAGCTTTTTTTGGGCCATTCTTCTTAAAAGATTTTTCTGTGCTATGTGCATCTAGATATTAAATACAAGCTCGTAAAATTGAATTTTGGTTGAATTTGTTTGTTGCACACGTCGACATAGAACTCGCACAGAATAATGAAAAGCAACTTGTTACGGAAACGCACAGGAACAATTTACGACAGTGACATAACTGTTACATACGATTCTGCAAAACTTGCATTTTAGTTTATCTCTTTCACACGAATTAAAGGAACACAACAAAAAAACTTACTGAACTAGCTCTCAGACTGGTTTGTACGAACATTTCCTCGCAACATTAAACCTTATGCAGTGAAACACAAGTCTCATTCTTTAAAGTTGAATAAATATCCATAATATAGCTCGAACGTCTCGTCGTCCTGAGTTTTAACACCGTAAAAGGAAATGACCACTTTAGCCTTTTGGCAATGACCTCCTGTTAATCGAAATGCCACAATCTTAACTTATTTACTTACATTATTCGATAGATAGATTCTCTTTGTATTAACTTCACATCTTTCTTTTATATAACAAATATGCAAATTAGAAAGCTTGCATCACGCGATACTGTCTAATTTATGCTGCTTTGTTTGAACTTTTCTTTAATTGAATAAATTTAAAATATTTATGAGTTGTTGACAAACTTAGCCTGAAATTAAAATATTTTACATTGACAAAGCTCAAGCACAGTTCTTAGGGGTTGTTTGACCTCACCTTTCCATATTCGGCAGTTCCAGCCCACTCTCGCCGCCATTGATCAGCCACTTCCATGTCAATGAGTTGGTGTGTGTCGTTTTTCGATAGTGCAGCTACACTCGGGAGCTCGGGCTCGTTCGATAGAAGCGCACACGCACGTTGTTGCTGCGCGCCGGCGCGAAGCCTACTGCCACTACTGCCAGTCTCCTCCAGTGCCTTCGGCGCGCGAGACGCGGTACAGCCTCAGCCCACAAAATAAATTTAAATATCGCCAATTCGTCATTGCCTTCCGTTGACAAAAACCGTACCTACTTAATGTCAACGCCCACCGTCAGTATAAGGCACCTCTCACGTAGGAAGCGACCCACGCTTTTACGAGAAATAGATACTGCAGTATGGAAACAAACGTATAAACTTTGGTTAACTTTAGAATACAATCAAATATACATAGGTAAATGTCAGAAAGCTTATTAGTGATCATAAATCAATCTTATTTCGTTCAACGTCCATAACATTTTTTATGATGGGTGTTCCTTAGTCGAATAAGACTTTAGTATAAACCCATATTTATCAGGTACGGACCGGTTTGTAGAGTCACAGACGCTTGATAATCTTCAGGGTTTACAAGAATACTCCTAAATTGAACCAACGGCCTACCGCTAAGCACTACCCACCAATGTTTCAGTCTTCCTTCAAACTTTGTCTGGACTTGGGACCGTTTCAGAGACTGCAGATGTGTCCTACATAACTTTCGAAAATTTTATTTCCGTCAAAAATGTCGAAAGTATAATCGCACGAGTGTGATAACTGTGCAGTAACAGATTTAAAAGGTATATTCTGCAATTAATTTACCCGAATCAATATTTTTTATACCCTACAGCCATTTTGACAGGCCTGTTGGTCTAGTGGTTAGTGACCCTGACTGCTATGCCGGAGGTCGTGGGTTCGATTCCCACCCAGGACAAATGTTTGTGTAATGAGCACTATCATTTGTTCTGTGTCTGGGTGTAATTTATCTATAATATTTATATATTTAGAAATATATAAGTAAGTTTATCAGTTGTCTAGTAACCATAACACAAGCTCTGCTTAGCTTGGGACTAGATGGCGTTGTGTGATAGTTGTGGAATATTTATTTATTATTATTTTTATTTGGAAGAGTCATTACCCTTGAAGCGTTATAATTTTATCTTCCACCACACATTTGAAAGAGCTTTTAGTCCAAGTAAAAAACAGAATGGATTAGAGAGAGAAAACGAATGGACGAATGAAGCTAAGGAACACAGAGAGAGCCTACAAAAGAAGAAGTCACTTTTTATTAGGTAGGTACTGCTAAGTGCTGACTAACTTATCTGCAGATGAGTTGCACATCGGTGGAACCCTTCAAGCTTGCTCACTGCTGAGGGTGAAAAAATACGGCCGAGAATAACGTTATCTAGGATATTTTAGTTAGGTATGTTAGTTTCGTGACACACAATATCTAATTTCGGACTCGAAGGGAGCTTAATAATCTAGATTCTAGGTTATCTATTTTGCAAAATATCTTTTCGCGTATCGTTTTAAGGAATTTCAAGTGTTTTTACTACTTTTGGTTGTTTTTTGGTAGAAATGTAGTTAAGACTTCAACAAAATGGGGATCAAGGACATGTGGGGGGTGGGGGGTTGGGGGTAAATCTGATACGTAGTATTAGGGGTTAAAGTATGAAATTGCCGATTTGTACTGAAAAATTGAAATTCGTTTATTTTTTTTATTTAACATATTTATTTAATCAAAATAATTACCATTATTATCTATACATTGCTGCCATCTAATAGGAAGGTCATTTATGTCTTTGGGATAGAACTCTCGTGATCTAGATTCGACAAACTGTGTGAAAGCATTTTGTACTGCCTCCTGAGAAGAAAACTTTTTATCACGTAGAAAATTGTCCAAATCACGAAAAAAATGGTAGTCCGTTGGAGCAAGGTCTGGCGAATACGGAAGGTGACAAATGGTTTCTAATTGCAGTTCCTGTAGAGTTAAAACGGTTTCTCGTGCTGTATGAGGTCTCGCGTTATCATGGAGCAATAATGGTGAAGATCGATTCATGAGTCGGGGCTGTTTCACTGCTTGTTTTTCTATCATTGTTCGGAGTTCGGCACAGTAGACATCTGCCGTTATTGCTTGACCAGATCGGAGAAAGCTATAGTGAATAACACCATGCTGAGACCACCAAACAGTTACCATTACCTTTTTATTGGTAAGCTTTGCTTTTCCATCACGAAAGCCTTTAAACCAAAATCGCACGGTGTGTTCATTAGCAGTCCCCTCTCCAAACGCAACATTGATATTGCGAGCTGTTTCTGCCACGTTAGTTCCGCGTCGGAACTCGTATTCAAAATTAACTCGAATTTTCGAAGTGTCCATCCTTTCTTGTCTAAGCTGAATAAAAAAAACAACTGAAAGTCGATAATCGAATGTTGCACTTTTTAAAAGAAGAACTTCATAGGTACCATGTGAAAAAAGTTTCACTCAAAAATATCAAACCATGAAGGTTCTATGTCCATTCGAAGTACCTATTACAATGAAACGGCAATTTCATACTTTAACCCCTATTATTATCTTGTTAATTAATTAATAATAATAGCCATTTAACCTTATAAACATTTTTTATTAAACATATAAATACAATGAATTCATATTACATAATACACACATTTTATTTTCTTTTGTAAAATGGTAGATTGCCTTTAAGTACCTACATTTTAACTGGATTTTTAATTTGGAACTAAGTAGTTATGTATGGTCTGTATGGAGTAAGTTAATTTTTAGTACTTAGTCTAGGTAGAAAAAGTTACTTGTATAATAAATAATACTAAAGTACATACATTAATTTTCTTATGTTCAATAAATTACATATTTAGCTAAACAAACAAATATATTTTTTACAAAAGTCTCAACAAAGTTATTTATTATTATTTAGATTTTTATTCATGTCATAAAAAATCCCATGGCATCAAATAGTCATAATTTATCCAATTAAATTGAAAGAATTTATATGAGGAGAGATGTAATTTAAAAGAGTGAAATATACACATTGATGGATGGAGGAGAAAGACTAAAGAAAAGATGGATGGATTGTGTGATATTAAAGAAAAAGAAATTACTGATAGACTACATACATTGTACCATTTAGGTTTTAAGATTATTTAAAATTCTTTACAAGAAAATTATAATAAATTGACTGGGGTCATGTAGCGGTTGTTTTTTTCATGATTAGTTAACTTGCAACGAGTTTTATTTCAGAATCACTTCTAAGTTGACTAACATACAAATCTAATAAATTATTATCACATTTTCTTAACTCTAATATGTCCAGAAAGGCATCATTTTTGAACTTGTTTCTCGTGTTCACACATCTTCGGTATTTTGCAACTAAAACATTGTGCTTTTGGCTTGTCATACAAAAGTTATAAAAAAATCTTTGCTCAGTGCTATAACTTTTGTTGATACCATTTTTGAAATATCTATAGAATAGTTGTTCTTCATAGTTGCACATGTTTTCAACTTCTGTCCATTGTGTGGTTGTCAACCCAAACAGCAGACCTATTTGAGGACCTTTGACTGCACATGTTACTTGTCCTGATCTATCGCTTATTCTTATAGTAGCACATGATGTTACTCTCCCTTTGAAGTTACTGATCTTGACCGACTCCAGATAGTATTCTGTCAGCAATCCCCATCCCTTTGTATTAAGTTTAAGACGTCGGGTCTCAGTAAGTTTCAAAGAAACAACAGAGTGGTAGAAATTATTGTCGACTCCTTTCTGATTCATGGAATCTTGCTGTTTATTTATTGGAACAAGTGAGTGACCAATAGTAGGTACTTACTGTTCACTTGCAGAGTGCTGCAATACTTTGTGTTGCCGCTTTAGCTACTTAGTTGTTTGTTTGAACAACGCATCTCAAACATATATTTGTCTTGGATACAAAATGCTTAACAAAACTTTCAAAGTAGAACGAATCTTACATGTTATGACATTACGCGGTCGGTGTCTTGTCGCTGTCATTATGTCATGTCATTGACGTCTGACAGATTCAGTGCTGCACTGCAAGTACACTCTCAACATTTGCGCCTGTACTAAATATATTAGTTGGTTTATGTTTAGGCACTAAAAACAAATTGTTTAGGAATTATTATTACCGAGGCTAGAGGAATAGTTTTTATACAAGGTAAACAATTTTATTTTGTTCTTGTAGTTTTTTTACCACTTTGTCAGTTTCAGCAGTGGAAAAACTTGAGAGAAGCCTATGTCTACAGACGCCAATACATCAAGCTACTACAATCTCTCAAATTTCTTTAATAGATTTTCAGCTTTATCGCTAAAGCATTAAGGTTCAAGGTTCATTAGGAAAATTTGACAGTTTCGGGTAGCTTAGCTTGACCTGCTAGCGTCTGTACATAGTGGTAAAGATGATTCAATTTTATGTAAGAAATAAGGCTTGAATTATCGATCTAGTATCAATCTAATGTATCCCATATCACAAATGACATTTGGTTTGAGACCGAAGGCTTCTCTCAAGTTTTTATATCGCTGAACAAGCTAGAATTTTCATACACACAACGTCAGGCTGTTTGTATCTTGCTTTCCATTCATGATGCTAATATACTGTTCAAGTACAAGCGGCCTGCGGTGGCGGACAGATGTAGTGTGATGAAGCTATTTAAAAACACGAGGCAGCGCCATCGTGCCACAGCTCCCGCCGCTACCACCGTGCACCGTGCACTGCCTCTGTCTCAGGTTTGCAGTTAATTATAGTCTGTGGACTGTGCAGAATGAGTTGAGTTTATTGGCAGCACTGAATCAATCATTCAGTTACGACATGACACACGAAGAGTACATTCCGAATTATGCCACCGCTCACAGCGCTCACATCAATAATTTGCGTTCCGATTTAGATAACACAATTATGACAGCTGAGAGCTGTCATCAATTCGGAACGCTCGTGAACGCGCTCACACAGCACACTCACAATGCTTCGCTCAACGTCAAAACTATATTCACTTGAATACTCAAGTGAATATAGTTTTGACGTTGGTCTTGGTTGGATTACAGTATTTCTTTGTGTCTACACGAGAAATTTCTTCTTCTTTAGTTAGGTGGCGAATGTAGTCAATGAAGCACAATTTAAAATGCCATGTTAGTATATAGATATGATGCGACTCAAGACAAAATAGCACAATTAATATTTTTGACAGCGCTCACAGAGATATTAACTTTTTTTTTTTTTGAGGGTGGGAAATCATCAAATGACCCGTCCCGCTCTGGGTGGAGCGGAAGGGAGTGTCAGACTCTTACTGACTAAAACCCACCCGTGTTCCTTCCTTAGACCTTTAAGTTCCAGGGCAGCGGTAAGCCTTTCGGACGATCCCGCTACAGAGATATTAACATAAGGCATGGTCGACTTTAAATTATCGCAAGATGGCGCATTTATCACGCTCACGCTAATTCAGAACGGGTGTAAGCTCGCTCAAATCAATTACAGCGTAATTCAGAACGTACCCTAAGTGACATTACTGTTTTGACATTTGGAGGTTATTTTGGACGTATTGTGATCGTATTGTGCTTATTTCTAGCTTATATAATCTAAATACGCTCAGTATCATTAGATTTTAAGAGATTTCCCTCAATCGGTTTCAATGAGAATAGGCTGGATTCAAAAATTTGTAAACAAATGGCCCGGGAAAAACACCCTTGGGATGTATAGGTTTCTTCCCTTGTTTTTTGTACTTGGAGCCGCTTTAGAGTTTTCTATGATCAACTGGAAAGTCGGAGAAGTAAACTTTTACAGCAGTTTCAAGAGGAGGCAAGCTCACAATATAGTTGAAGAAAAGATAAAGAAATACGCAGCAGCTTAGGATGCCAGCCGGAGTGACTTGGGGTCAATATATTGCATTTTCATCGGCAGCTATGCTGTCTATGTTTGCAGGATCGCAAATTGTGCATCAGTACTACAAACCTTTACGAGATTTAAATGATTACATTAACAGGGAACTCAAAAGTCTACCAGATAATGTACAAGTTAAAATTAGGCAAGAGTTGGAAAATGAAGGTGTATTAAACAAAAGTTAGAATCAAGAATTGTAATGTGTTAACCTTTGATGTATGGATATGATCAGCATGTAAATATAGTTGTTATATAAAAAGAAATATGTCTTTGTTTACCGTTGCCCACATTTCCCTAACATAAAAATCTTATATTTCATATTAACACGGAAAGTTATCCTTTTGCTGTTAACTCTGCTAGATTCAATTTAGGACTACAATCATTATTTGGTCACGGTCAGGGTGTAGAGTTACAAATGTCTTTCTCAGGTCCTTGCAACAAGTCTCCTTGTCTCAGACATGTATTATGTAACTGGATATTGGTTGTGCCATCTCATACAAAACTGTTTTAAACATTAATATTTAGGCACATTATTAAAATTGACTTCTGCAGTCTGCCTTAACACGGGAATGTGTAACTAAAATCAAACTATTAACGCAAATAAAACAATTATAATTATTTGTAAAATGTATTATAGCTAGCTATAAATTTTGGCTCCACTCTTATAATAATATTTACAATAGGTAGGTACATTAATTTTAACAATAAACTTTATATTCAATAAATTATCTTAAAATTTTATAACTACAATAAAATAGGCACTTACAAAAGTCATTTTTTATAGAAATTAGATTAACAACTTAGTTTTCTTATAAACAAAATATTATACATAGTTACTAACAACTTACACTTTGTTACAAACAAAATATTACACCTAATAATAATAATGAAATCATCTTGGTCTCAGTTTATTGAGTATTGTTAATAACATGATGCACTATTTTTATCACATAACATATTAGTTGATGTAGTAGTACATCATGTAGATTGACTACAGTATCCTTGATTTCATCCCATACCCAACAATGTTAAAGTTTTAACTCTGAATCTTAAAATTAGATAAAACACATTTCTGTCAATCTCTTTTTACAGTTAGTTTTGTATGGCGTATAAAAAAACTATACACCCAAAGCATCAAATGCAGTCTTTTAAAATGTAAAATATTGTACAACATTAGGTCATCTTGCTGAATTTGATATAGTTCGTCGAATCCAATCGACATGCGAGCTAATGGAGTCGTATATGCGAGGTCTCCCCAGTCCTATTTTTGTACAAGCAATGCGCCAACCACTGACTCCTTCCAAAGACCATTGCTTTGTTTTGTCGTTGAAGCACATCATTGAACTGCCTGCATATTCCTCCTCCTGCGAAAATTAAAGAGGTCTTATTACAGGAGCTTTTTTTGCTTACATGAGTAACTCTCTATTTTATTTTCTATTTACACTTACGTCACAGTCATCTTGGTCATACAAAGGTTCGGCGCATATTCCATTCACAGTGGCAATGCTCACATTCTCGCACGTATTCATGGGACTGGACACTACGTGAACTCTTTGCAGTTGGTCTTTATTTCTGGTCCATCCGAGGGTGTTGCAAACGTTTCGAGTTGCTTGTTCTGCGCCGCTTTCAGGTAGACATATAGGTCTCACGAAGTCAGTCATCTCTACTGGTTCCTCCAGTCGTACTAGTGCGAGCATACTGCCCTCTACCGGGGAACGGACCATTCCAACTATTCGCCTTTCCTGTTGCCAAGGTGTCGTGCTTTGTATACGCACTGTACCAAATCTAGCAGTCCATTCAGCTTTTGGTTGTCCCTGTAACCACGTGGTAATAGTAATAGTTAGTTTAGATTTTAGCTTTCTGATTACCCAAGAAGTGTGGTAGAAAGATAGTTCTTTATTCGTATAATCAGGGGACTAAACTTACTTGGAAGCAAGAGGCAGTAGTGATGAGCCAGGAGGGGTGTATGAGCGCGGCATCGCAGGCGTGCACGTGCGTGCGCAGCAGCGCGGCGTGCCACGGCCAGTCGCCCGGCCGAGCCGAGCGCGGCAAGCCCTCTACGCCCGCCACTGCACTGCCGCCGCGAGCTGATGCCACTCCACATTCTGGATCATTACAAATATAACAATATTACACAAGCAGGTAGGTAAAACGTGTGCTTTACACATTACATAAGTGTTCGACATTCGTAAGCATATTATAGTGGTGGGAAACCATGCAGCTGCCTGCCCTTACAATAACTGAAAACTCACCTAAATGGTCACAAATGACTCGTATCACTTTTCGTTCAGGACATTCACTTTTAAGGAATGATATTTCTGCGGCAAATGGGTCCACTATTTCAACATACTGTGGTTTTTCTTTTTCATTCTTTTGATCAGGGTTTTCGTCTTGGTCCACGTCTTCTGCATCGGGAACTACTTCTGCGCTAAATGAAGCCCTGTAAAAGAGGTAATTTGTCTATCATTATTATAGTATACGCACATTTATTATACCTACAGGTACAGGTATCTACCCAGTTATACTAAAGTAATTAAATGTAGGTATTTAAACTTGTTTTATCTTAATATCAAGGTCTTCTGAGCTAGTAGTAGGTAACCGTAGGTGTACATAACACCTACGCTTAAATCTTTACGACTCTGTAAAGAAATAACAATACAGTGATTGTGTTATTACTACTTCCATCCACAATGCTTTGCAGGTATGAATATAGACAAATACTAATTAGGTAGGTACCTCTTGGTTACGTGTCGTTTGTTAGATTTTTTATGCGAGAGACTGAAACGCATGAATGGATAACTATTTAAACCTACATAAAACTATATAATTAAGTCTCACGAATTTTGTTTATTTAATTGGTAGTACGCCAAGATGCAAGGTGTCATAGTTGACTGCATATAAAATAAAGGTGAGTACTCACTTGAAGGTGAGCGCTTTACAGAGCGAGGCGGCGACACTGGTGAGCGCACGTTTGTCGTGCTCATAGGGAGCCGCACAGATCTTGCCCTCGCGTCCCCCCTCCGCCCATACCGCATACCCGCTGCGGCTGCGAATGGCCCCCAGGGTTGACTCACTGTTCTCTCTTCGCCAGGATGACAGGGAGCGAGTAATCCAAACTGATTGAAAACACATGCGTTTCAATATCTTCTGATGATAGTTTTTTTTTAGTTCCAAATCATTAAGATTAGTCGTAATGAAAGAACTTAGGTATCAAAAATAAATAATGAGTGTATCAATATAGGCCCAACGATAGTTCCTTGTGGTACTCCTTTGGTTTTGAGGCAAATATTAATTTCTTCTTAGCATGGTTTTCGTAATAAATGTGTATTAATATAAGCCCAATGACAGTGCCCTGTGATAGTCATCTAATGTCGTGGCAAACCTTATTTAATTCTTAACATAGTTTTCGCATTCTGTATATTATATGTATATAATTATATCAATATGAGGCCAACGACAGTGCCTTATAGCACTCCTGCAGATTCATAACAAGTATTTATTCCGTTAATAATTTGATATTTTGGAACTTACGGCATCCAGCTTCATCGCTACCATCAGGACAGTCGGGTGTACCGTCACATCGCAGATGAGCAGGCAAACAGCGTGTGTGTAATGCGCAGCGTAAACCCCTCGCGCCCGCTGCAGCACAATGCGCGCAACTGCGCTCGTCTTCTGCTCCCGCGCAGTCGGGGATTCCATCGCACTCTCGACGAGATAGGGCGAGTCTTTGCAGGCCGTTAGAGCATCCTGTAGAAACAAAAATAAAATAAAGTAATGAATGGTAAATGCACTAGCGTAAACCAACTACAATCTTCGGGAGTTGGGATGGGACCGACGTGGGACCCATATTATTATAGAATTTCATTTGTCAAGCCATTTTGGTACGATCTCAACTTCTCTAGTGCTCTCTTTTCTCATCTATTAAATTTAAAAATAAACTCCAAAGCCATACCTGGTTCAGGAGCACAGGACCCCGTGCCGAAGTAGTCTGGGAATCGTGCGCAGTCAAAGTGTGGGCGCAGTCGGTCGGGCAGACGCGCCCCGCAGCCTGCGTGGAAGGCTCGGCAGTAAGCACGGCACGGACGGACCAGACGGTCCTCCGAACATCTCGGCTGCAGCATTTGACACACGAAATCCTGGAATATAAGAATATAGCGAACTACCTTCCTACCAAACCTCAAAATTACGTCATGGCTGTGATCCTTAATGAGATTGTGTATGACCTCTCTGAAATCGCCGTAGGCAATAAATTATCTATGAGATTTAGGAGTGCCATATTTACCGTACACGTGATATGAGACTATAAAAACCAATTTCGAAGCCAGACCTCAAGGTTGCGGTTTGGCATATAACTATGAGGTTTCAAAAATCTTTTAAGTAGGTAGGTATCATAGTTTCGGACAGCAATATTGAATATGGCTTTTTAATGTAATTGTAATCAATGGGTTTCAGTTCCAGCCATTCGTCTTATTTCATGCACTGTTGCGATAACAAATCGGAGTTTTATAGCCATAGCGACGAACTAAGTATTTTAATGCGTCGGTTTGAAATTCATGTAAGTTCCCAACAATATTGCCTTTTTTAATTTGGCAAAAATCTAGGATGCCTAATTTTCTTAGTTACCTGTGCAAGATGAGAACATTCAGCATCAAGGAGTTCTCTGAAAGCCACGAGGTCTCTCATCAGCGCGTCTTTCGACGTGTGTCCCACCAGGTTAGGGTACGAAGTGCTGTTGTACGGCAAGCTGGAGCATAACGACAATGTCACTGGGGAGCACTCCCTGATCTCTTCCACCGCGTCAGGGGTCACTGCTTCGGTGGTTGGAGTCTCTATGGGTGTCGTATCTGTCTCCTTCAGCTGTAACGACGAAATTACCGAGCTCTCCTGTAAAGAATTAACACAACAGTTAAAGCTAGTAGTTACCTTTAGAGTTTAGACGTATGTAGTTGCTTAAATTATTATTACCTAGCTCGTAATATGTAATACACTGATATATGTATATCGCTCTATTAGCTTCAGGAAATCTTGGACCAATAACCATGACTGACCACTTCCAACCTATGTTACTTTGTCAAAATCATTCAGTCGTCAATTCCTGTCTTACAAATATGGATATCGTTGTGAGTCATTGACTATAGCTTCTCGGTACCTCTTTGCCTTTCTGTATATCCTCCAATAGTTTGATGGATTTCGACAAAGAGAAAAAGCCTAGTTGTTAAATAAAATGAAGTCATTACGTAACAATCCTTTCAGATTGCAGGTCTGTGCTCTCAAAACCTTGACGGTTGAAAACAGTAGGTAGCTACCTACTTATGTTTTTTTCCATTCTACTTATTCATTTAGCATATTATATTATATTATAATGTTAATAAGTATTGACTATATTTGTGATATTTAATTTAATATATGAGGCGAGTCATTTTATTTAATGGTTTGTCTTGTGTGCAGGCACGGTCCGAGGGGGGGGGGGGGGGGATCGTGGGGGTCATGACCCCCCCCCCCCCCCCAAATCATTTAGCTTTCATGCACATCGGTAATCGTAAACTGCTACTCATTATAGATATGATGTTATACCCATAACTAGTTAGCTATTAGATGAGGATTGGCAAGCTGAGGCGTTAAGATGAAATGAAATTGTATGAAATGTATCTGTCTTTAATAATTTAATTGCCGCTCGATTGATCGATCTGCGAGGTTACACTGCGCTTATCGAGGTCAGTCCGCGGCTAGGTGACATTTCTATAATAAACATCGAAACGCTCCGTACTTAGGTGAGGTACCTGCAATAAATATTTTTAACTGTAGGTGTGTTTTGTGTCACGGTAGTTAACTATCTACCTATGTGTCGTCGACATACAAATTCCAACTACCGCATACCTATCTAATCAAGACTTTCAATCTTACGAAAATATATTAAAGTTCATTGTTCTTCGCAAACAATATACAAACGAATCAGATAATTATGTTAATTCGACGGGGTGACTGCCCCACTGCAATGCATTTCAAGAGCAGAAAAAAACGAATTAACGTTTGTTAACATGCGCATGAAACAATAGTAGGCAAATCTACCTATATTGAAACTTAAATCTAATACAACTATGTAACCGTGCAATTAGTATCATGTACCGAATTAAAAGGTGTAATTTAATTGCACTTTGTTTAATATTCCAAAACAGGATTTGGCAACAAAACCTCTCTGCAACTAAAGAAAAAGGAGAATATGAATTTGTGCAAATAATGATCATCTAACCGTAAAGACTGCTATGTTTCGCAATTAGAGTTGCTTGCCTTGCTATTTAGCGCTGAAATCTAGCTCGCCATGAGGAATTTGAGATGCTCACATTATATCTCATTAATAATGATCAATGAAATGTTAAACGAACCAAAAGCAAGGTAAGTACCCATGTATTTATATCGCCTGTGTTGTTTGATTATAAGACCTTGGATAGGGGTTTGTTTGAGTTGACAGTTACTTGTTGAGAGGGATTTAACCAACAGGGTGGAAAGACAAACACGTGTAAAAGTAAAACAAAAAGAAGATGAATTGGTGTCAATTTTACCGGACAGTCAATATTAGTTTTCATACGGTACCTACGTAACAAACGTTAAACCGTTTGGAACCTATTCCGAGCAAAAAGAGCGTAAAGATAAACTGATGTTATAAGGTGCTAATTGAACCGCTTACCTCAATATGTAGTGTCTCCGGCAACGTGGTTATATTGCTCAGGAGAGCTGTGGGCACGGCCAGCTCGCGCGCCAGCACAGCTGTCACCTCTGCGGTGCTCACCGCGGTGAAGATCGGCTCGAACGACACCTCGAAGTGGACACGAATGCCTTCCGTAGAACTGGAATTAGTATTTTGATTTAGTAGTTAGCCTAGTTATCTAATGGGTAGACAGAAGAGTTACCAGTGCGGAGCACAGCGGTCGGCGGTTTTTCCGTCAGATTGACACTGAGTGATTCTATCTGGATTAAAGCCTATGTCCAGTAAAAAGACTGGCCGTGCTCATTAACATGGCTTTACTAAATATACTTAGACGAAGCGTTTCATACACCTAATGTCGCCATCATTAGCTTCAGTTTTCTCTCCCGTTAACTTGTCCACTTTGCTTCTCTTATGATTTTCTGTTTTGATTGTCTCAGGAGTTGATGAGATAATGTCTTTAGAGAGTTGTGAGAAACAATTCACGTCGTCACATGTTTGCCAAACTTCTGAGTTATCTTTGTGTCAAAGTTTCCAAGCAATCCAAGGATGTCTAACTTGGAGTTTCCTTCAGGGACAGCTTCTAGATATTCTAGATACCATTTTGTCCATCTCATTAGGCTAATTATCTCATTAAAATAGTTAAGTATACCTATAGGTATTTTAATAAGATACAGTAAGTATTTTTCCCTATTTGTGGCTTCCCAAGGTTTTTGTTTACGGTTGTTATGTTAATGCTAACGCTTAAGTATTCATTGCGTAATAGTTACGGTCAGTGAACAACAATTATATGCTAGAAAAGCACTAAAAAGAGTAACAGAAGTGGAGTCACGTAAGATATAATAAAAATTAAAAAATCTGGGACAACTATTGGCACAGCAAAACTGTTTTAGTACTTCCGCCAGCTAAATCATAGTGGGAATGAGAATTTCTTATATGTTTGAATAACGTTTCAACAGCTTCAAGTTCTCAGGGATGTGCCTATCGAAGCTGCGTGTAAATTTGTGCAATCGTTATTACAATTGAAAACTTAATCAACTCATTACTTCACATCTTATGATTCATTTTTATGACTGGAACCATGTATACAGTGCCTATTGTAAAAAGAAATTAAATTAACTAGGTTATCACCGTCAATCTGATCCGGGTAGGTAAGGGGCCAGGATTTCCAGCAGTGAAAAGATTCACGGCGACCATTGTAACATTACAATTTCCGATTTAAATTCAGCTCGCAAAAAGAAAGGGCCGGAACATAAAACATCGGGAACAACCTTCAATGTGGATTACCTACATAGAACAGACAACGTGCGGCGCATAGAAAGTAACTAACGACGCTCTGAAACAAAGCACGTAGGTACCCGCCTATGGAACTTTCTTTGTCAAATACATAGCAATGTAGCGATATGTTATCGTATGACACTTTATTTATAAGGATCGACGTTTTATAGTACATAAAAAGTAAAAGTTGTTTTATATAAAAATGTTCTCGATTTCTACGACAGCTAATATCAAAGTATACCTATAGCGATAGTTCGCATGACTAATGTATAAAAACTAAATTCCTATGTGTCGCCACGCCAATGCTACCGGCAAAATATTAAATGGCCACAAAAACCAATAAGGTCAGATCAAATACCTAATTGAACACTACACTACTACTATAGGTAACCAAGAATGTTCAATTGACTTCAGGTACAATGGTTATTTATCAAAGTCTTAAAGTAGCGTCTATTCGTCAAATTAACTGATTGTATAACCATAACCATAATAAGGCACAACTTGAAATTGTAGCGATTTACTAAAACATGGCATGCGCAGGCGCACGCTCGATTACAGACCTCGGAGATTTCGAGAAAGTGTACTTTCTCCATCCATCGGTAAAGACATTACTAGTCAGCACCCATTAACATAATATTAATTTACATGTTAATAAAATCTTTGAAATGATTTTAGCCTGGTTAGCGAAGTAGGTAGTTTTAAGCCTGATAGGATTTTGTGTTTGACCGTGATTCAAGTTGGCACTGAACAGGTTTTAAATGAAGTATTTTTGTAAAGTAAAGACTTAAAAGAGGTCACTCGTCAGTTCGTCACCGCCAGTGTTTACAACCATAATTAATTATTCAGGTCGGCGTTGTGTGGTTTGAACTCATTAATCTTTCAGTAAGTTTTGCTCGTTCTAAGAGAAGAAGTCGGATCCAAGATAAAATTTATTAATCAATGTTGAGTTCCGACGTAGCGAGGCTGCAATTAAAAGCTAACTAATTGTGACATTGCATTGTTATTTCTGACCATTTCTTTTTTAGTAACCGTTTCTTTTTGTTACGACTCTTTTATGATTATGTTATGTTTTGCTAGACTTCTGGCTTCCGGACCAACAGTAGGTAGATTTATATCTTCTAAGAGGTATCTACATATTACCCACGTCTACTGTAGGTACCTACGGATTAATGGGCCCTTTCCTTTCCGCTGTATTCATTTCCTCAATACATAAATTCCACATTTTAGTTACATAACCCTAATAAATTGCTTTTATAAATGCTTACTTAAACCGTTTATATATTTTTCTCTTAATCATTTCAGTCATAGATCATTTGATGCCGGAACAAAGCAGTAAGACGTGCGTGACTTATAAACGGCACACAATAGTAATCTTACCTGTCCAAAGCTAGTATGTCTGCAGAAACAAAACAGGATTTCAATTCAGAGTTTAAATATAAATTGAATAGCGCCTGCTGCAGTTCATTTTCACGTGTCCGGTTGGCTCTGGACTCAAGGTCGTTGCCCTTCTCGCCCTCTTCGTCGCCGGGCCCGGCTCCCCACGAGGTAACGACGAACGAGCCCCGGAACGTTTGCCGGTTAAGGGGATCTCCGAACAGGTACATGTCTGTAAATACAACATATTATTATTGAGATCCGATTTAAGGGTCTCATATAGACCAAGGCACACGGGGCGTATTTTTTACGCGCCGTCGACGCGCTGCAAACGCATTTAATGCTGCTTTTTCACGGCAGGAAATGCAGGTGACGCGCTTGCCTATATACCCATAAAAACGCCGCATGCATACGCTCGATCAATGGTGTGAGTAGGTACTGTTTGGCAGTGTTTCGTTGGATTAATTTACGGTACTTAGGTACCTACACTTGTATAGGCAAGTATTTGAGTAGCACTCATGTGTTTTCGTTTTTTCGTGCCAAATACTTGGGTTTTCTCCAATTAGCATTTTCTGTTGCCTGTAGTGATTCATTCGATCATTTGGCAATATATACGAACTTAATAAAGTGAGAGATGGGCAGTTAAGAACTTCTGAAGGCCAATTCTCGTAATTTAAAACGTTCAAAATCTAGTCGCAGTCTCATCTCAGCGACAAACAAATGTCAAAAACTTGTCAAAATGTAGGGAAATTAGAAGTATTTTGTGACAGATTGAGATTGAGATCAGACTGTGAACGGGCTTAAAATTACGAGAATTGCCCCTCAGAGGGGCAATTATCTGATTTTCTAATCTTTACAAAAAAGTAAACAAATTGGTAAACATCTTCTAAAACTGAGAACGTGTCAAAGGGAAATTGACAGAAGTATGTTAAGCGTGACGCTAAACGACCGCAGAAAAGCAAAAGATATTAGATCTACGACAAAGGTGGAAGACATACTAAAGAAAACAATCTGTTCAAGCAAAGCTAAAAATAGAGAAGAATGGAAACTGAAAGACGCCTATGTGTCACAGGACACGCTGGCTACTAAACCGGGAAATCTGATGCTAGATTCAGCACGTTAAGCCATTGCTTGGTCCAGACTGTCATTCGTAGATCTTTAACAGTCGTAACAGGTCTGACAACCATTCTTATCAAGGGGTATCGTGTTACCCAGGAACGGGGTTGTGGAGGTGAGATAGTTAGAGGTTAAAACAGTTTGCTACTATGTATAAAATTTATAATGATGATGATCTATCAGCAATAAAAGTTTAACAATAAAACAAACAAATAAAAAGTTTAATAAAAGTAAAACAAGTGGTTGAAAGTAACTTGAAATGACTTGGGACACGTAGGTAGGCTTTGTCAAATCGTTTGCGTATCTTGAGCCAAGTGCGCTAGATTCCAAATTACTTGGAAAGTTGCGCTCCAAAACACAAACGATAAATGGTGTAAGTATCGGAAATCCATGGGCAAAAAAGCGATAGAGTTAACCGAGTGGGCCTAAAAAATGAAGGTCAAGACACCTTCAGCAAAAACAGAACGGAGCCCACAGGCTGATGGAATAAACTCTCCACGACTGGTGGAGAATATTCAAAGGGTTGGATTTTTATACGCTTGTGTTCCCAGAAGATTTTAACACTGTTGAAAAAATATTTATGTACGAGTATGATATATGGCGTAGGAGATGGCGGGACGACCTGGATAGGTTTCGTCAAATCTGGAAAGAGGACGCGCGGACTCGCGAAAGAGAAAAAGAAAGAGATAGGAGGCCTATGCTGTGCCACTCTGGGCTAGTCAAAAGTCGTAGGCTAGTTTGATCTGTGTGACAACCCCATCTGATATTATCTATAACACATGTCATTCCTAATAACAGCCATAATGAGAGGCCATGACTGAGGCAAGGAAGTAGGTTGCCTATTCGTTCCGAGAGGCACACAACCATGAAAGATTAACGATAACGTGATACAGACACATTGTTACATAAATTCAATAACACCTATTTATACCGAAATAACAAAATTTTCGAGTAACATGCACAAGTCACGCCAGTCGCGGAAGTACAATCTCTTTTCTTTATCGATCACTCTCGGATTTTAATTGAGGTGATCAAGTTTTATTTTCGTGACTTCAGTCAATATAAGGCAATATAGGCTTTTGTTGATGTGGCCGCCGCGCTGTACATAAAAGTTTTCCTATAAACTTTCAAATCGCTTGATCGATTCTTTGTTATGCACGTACCTAATTAGAAACAAATTAGGTATTCGCCTTCAAGATAATGATCATTTAATATGCCAGCATAGTTTATATAGCATAATGAGCCGGTTATAAGGAGTGCACTTGTCTCCGCGGCGGGCTGTGCATGCGCAAGGCCACACAGCTTACTGGCCTTTGCTCGGGCGGTGACAGGCAAATGTCGCTCAGTTTACGCCTCTACTACGCCTCTTAAGGAACTATGAATACCCACTGTTTACTAACAAAAGAATCTAAATCAGATGATAGTTATACTAGTTGAATTCGAAATAGAATTACGACATTGCTAGTTACTTGCGGCGATTCGATTACTGATTAATATCGATTGGATACAATAAAATCGATAACTGCACTCAATGAATAATATTTTCGCTCTATTTTCAAATATTATGAAACGTTTTCGTTTCCGCATGTTTTATTTATACTAAACTAAAGTTATCTGCTCACATGAATGGTAGATAGGTAAGTACACCATGGGCTACACTTCATCTAAGATGTTTTGCAACACGGTCCTTTAGGTCAGACGTTGAGTAATGTTACCATTTATGGTTGTAACGTGTAGACCTAAAATTACTCGGAATGTCTGACAAAATTGCTGCAACTTCGCTTAAATTCATCCATGGCTAATTTCAGTTATTTTAAATTTTATAACTGCACAAATGCAGCAGGTGTTTTATGTTGCGTGGTGAATATTAACGTGTGTAGGAACCCCATATTATCGCCGACGTTTTTATACTCAATTGGTATGCAAAGTGTGCATTACAAACGCACCTTTAGAAATCATGTTGGCAAAAACATGAGCTTACCAAAATAAATATTTACCTAGATTGCAACAGCGAGCACTTGCCGCAGAGAATGTCTTGATCGATAGAGTAACTTTATCTTTAGATAGTCTAGGAGATAATTTAAGTATGTCATAAGCAGAACAGTAGAAAACTTTTTCTAAGTGTCACTTAGAGTTCGAGATTTAAGTGCATGACTAGCTCAACTTGCGCCCACGTAAACCTGCTATGCACTGCTCACAGTCATCGTGAACTCTATAACTATACGTACGACCGAGGTACACTGCCACTGCCGCAAGTAGCAGCAACACCAGCAGCGACGCGAGCGCAGCGCAGCAGCCGCGGCAGGGCCGGCTTAGCTTGCGCCTCGTGAACCTGATATCGCTGCTTACAGACATCGTCGACTCCGGCGCACGGTGCCGCACACATCGCTGATTGCCGTTCCGGGTCCACCCGTATTCCAGCTGATAAACAAACAAAACCATTAATACATTGCAAACAAAACTATACAAATGAGTCGGTTCTTTTCATCTATTTTACTTACAACTCTGCCGAGAGACGTTAAATTCCGGGAAATACTGCTTCATGTGAAAGCGTGATATAACGACACATCAAGATAACTACAACGACCACTATAGTAACACATAATATGTATAATTAACCCTACTGGCGTAATGTCTCACTACGTATGTGCATACCGCGTCGAAACACAAAAGAACATTTTAAAGCGTTAGGTAATTTGTCACTTGGGTTACGATCTACTTATCACAAGAAAGTATATGGACATTCCTATAGCGAATACATACAGGGTGGCAGGGACGCGCAACCACTGCTACCATGGATTCAGTACATGAACCTCGAAATTTTTCGTCGGTTAAGAAAGAAAAATTGCGATACCGTACATTTTGACAGCTTAGGTATTGCCATTTTCTATGAAACAGCAGATTTTTTTATAAGTCTATTATAGTTTATAGTGTCTAGAATCACGTGCTGAATTCATGGTTACAGTTTGCGCGTTAAAGGCCCTGCCACCCTGAATAAATTCCGTATTCCATTGTAATGACCACACCAAATTGGCAAGGTTTGAGCCAATTCTTCGCCGGAGATTTCAAGCAATATCGTTAAGTAAATTCGGCGTTCAGCTTGGCATTCATTGGGTACAATACATTTCAAGTTGAAGATTGAATGATACGCTCCATCACCTTTTGTGATCTATATAATGTCGAAGCACGTAAGTACTGAAGTAATTCTTTGTTAAACAAATTACGTAAACAATCTTGTACAATAATGCTGGAAAAACACGAAACATAAAATAAAGGTAGGTAAGCTGGAAGAGATTTCTTTAGAAATAAGCGTCATCTTTGTACGTATTTTTCTGTTCTTTGCTTCTAGTCCGTTTATGTGTGTACATGAATGGTTAATTAAATAAATTAAGACTGCCTCGTGGGCCTGGTGGTGGCAAACGCTACTGCTGCTCATGGGCTCCTGGGTTCGATTCCCAGGTCTGGAAGTGTTATTGAGTTTTTCCATCAGGAATTTCTCAGTGCAGCCCGTCGTCTGGATGTATGCCCGGTTGATGGCAATAGTCTCCCCTATTACATAGGACTTAAACATAATTGGCGAAATATGGGTGTTACTATAAGTAAGTACACCTCTGCCTTACTTTTTGGGGATTACAGGCGTGTTGAAATCTTTATGCTAAATTATAAAATAAAAGTTAAATCCAACAGTGTCAAAGATTTATTGCGGAAGCAGTTTTTCAGCAAGAAAGTTCTTAACGTCATACAGTGACAGACTGACACACTGATGACTACTCAAGCTTAACATAATGACTTACCATTTCCTGATAATTACGTTACAAGATGTCTTTATTTTGCGGAGTTTGCGGCAGCCATATTGATTTGTCGCACTTATCTCATAATTACTGCGTTACGTGATGTGATATAACTGCTGAAGTGTCTGTTGTAACACAATAGGTGAATGGGTACTACGCGGGACTTCCTAAATCTTTAACCTCAGCTTGTAAAAATTACCCAAATCGTACAGTTTATTTTTTTAAATAATTTATCACGTAAGCTAGAGCTTTTAAAATAATACATAATTTAAAAAAAAAACATAAACGAAATCAGGGTTAAATATTGATTAAGTATTGTCAATTTAAGGCAAATGCAAGTTATTTTCTGACCTACATTATTTATAATAGTTCGGGCGTAGCCGCCTAATTTTTGCTACGAGTACTACGACCTGCGTAGCGATGGCGTGGGCGGCCAAAGTTTCGCTATGTTAAAACTTTTCAAAAGAATTCCCAAAATATATTGCCGATTAATTTATAAATTGGACAAGAGGCCCTGCTAAAACTACTTATTACTTTTGAATTGTAGCGCAACTTGGGGGAGGCGTATGTCCAGCTGTTTATTTCTATGTTAATTAGACCGTAGCCCCCTAGGCGTTCCTTTTTCGCGACTAGTCTCGCTAAACTGTCTGTTTAGCGATACTATCAAAGTTACGAGCCATGAACCTACCCAAATGTATGTCTAATCTGTTTTAAACTAATTGGCTCTCTCACACAAGGCCTACTAATATAAACCGTTTTTAATAAAGTCACGCAGTCATACCATCGGCATAGGTACAGTAAGTAGCTAGGCAATAAATAACAGTTATGGCATTTATTCGTGTCTAATAGGCATGTAATAAGTTTTATGTGATTATGGTGTGGCCAAATAGTGTGTTACACGCACATTATTGTAATTATTGTAGTACTTACATACTTAGGTACTTATCGCCATGACGAAATAGTTATGTAGATAGGAAAGGAATCTACCTACCTAAGTTATTCCACCATGTACTGCCTTAATAAGTATATACCACATAGGTAACTTAATTCAAATAGCACGATATTGTCGGCATGGAATAATTTAGTTACGAGTAGTAAACCCTTCCGGCATAGATTTCAAATTAAAATCAATTTTCAAAACTGGAATCTTCGATCAATAATTATTGATCGAAGACTGCAATAGATAATGACAATAATGATTTCCAAATCGTGATCGTCAACTTTTTGTTAATAATCTATGTTCTATAGTCTATAACAACAGCTTTATAACAATTATATTTGTAGCGACTCCTTACAAGGATGCGATGAGACTCACACGAGAACAACCTTGGTTCCTACACATGATACGTTCACTATTCATACAAAACCCAAAACATTAGTAGAGAGTACCTACGGTAAATTACTTGATTTATGATAATGGAAGTGTTGATTGTACTTACTTTATAATTAATTGTTACATTAAGAAGCTGTTGTAACGCGTTAATAATAATGTAGATTACCGGCGGGCGGTGTTGTTTCGTGTAATGTCGTAAGGTACTTTACTATTTCTCCGTAGTCTCGAGCACTCGAGCTCTAGATTACAAACAGCGAGAAAATAGTTCGGTTGCGTCAACATGGCGGCAGGTTAACATTCGAACTTTAAAATGCCATTTCGGATTCAATTACTTACCCCATTGTGTTTATGTTAGTTGTAAAGGTTAGTTTAGACAACGTCTATTTACAATTAACATTCAAGTTATTAGTTCAAGTTATCATAGGCGTGGTTTTAACTTGACTTAGGTAGTTTTATATGTAACTTATTTAAAAAGGTAAACTTGCTTACAAGTTATTGTATCTATACTTATTACTTTAATCGTCTTGCCTGATCGCCCTCACAATTTGATTTGGTGACTGACTCTATTATGAGAGTATAGCAAAAAACATGGAAACTGTCGTATTAAATTACTGTTACGTTATTTTGCACCTGAAAACTCCGAATATTGAATACCGACTGTGAAATATATCATGGTAACTTTCAATTGAATGACGATTGAATCTACAATACTTGAGGGAAAGTTTAACGTTGATGTTGCAAGACATTTCCAAACTATGTTTCTATAAAAAAGGATCACAAGATTTTAGGGTAAGTAAGGCTTAGTTATGCGAGCCTGCCGTTTAGCGACCACAAAAGCGTGACAAGCCTGACATACAAATGGCATTTGGACACAAACGTGCAGAACAAAGAGAATATTTGGAAGCATTTCGAGCGAACAGTTCCTTCTCTCAGGCAGTAGGTACCTAGAAGCAAGGTCAGGCTAGCTGTGTGCGGATGAGGAAAGCTTTACATGATGATGAAACTTTAAATAACCGATAATGGCAGTTATTGATGTATCAACTAAAGTTTATTACTAATTAGCGGTTTTGTAATACAAAATGAGCACTTTATTTTACCTTTGTGTACATTGTTGTCACTAATTGAAGTCGGTATGATGCATGTTTTTCCATGGGAAACAAGAATATAAAAACAAGTAGGTATTTATATTGTAGTTATTTACTCACATGACGGCCCGTTGGTCTTATAGTCTCGTGATCGCAAGCGCGACTGCTGAGCGTATGGATCTGGGTTCGATACCCAGGTCGGGCAAAGTGTTATTGGTTTTTCCATCAGGAATTTCATAGCATCTCGGAGTTTGGCGGTGTGATACCCGTACCCCCGTGCATCGGAAAGCATGTTAAGCCGTTGGTCCTGCGCCTGATCTTTCTCCGGTCCTGTCGGATTATATGCCGTCCCATCGGACTATGAGAATGAAGGGAAGAGAGAGTGCTCCTGTGTCTGCGCACCCACTTGTACACTAAGTATAATATCTCCTGCGCCGAAGGCTAGCTTCCGTTGCGGTTGGCCGCCATGGCTGAAATACGGTCTGTAGGACTATTTTACGTTCTTATTTACTAGCATGCAATTATTACAGTTGTATGTTTCCTTGTTTCTAGTCCCTTTTACCAAAACTACCTAGAGAACATGCTGTCCTACCTAGACTATTTGAATTATGTACGCACTTCCTGGCGTGTTTCACTCATTTACTTTTATTTTATTTATGTACAAAAACCAAATTTACCCTTTAAACCTATCTGTAATCGATATTTTCAAGTTTTATTAGAATGATTTAATTTAAGTTAAATATAATTTACTCCAATACATAGACAGAGTTGCTTCGCAGGTTCAACTGACTGAAAGCTGGCTAAAAATAAATATATTTTCATGAAACACTTTGAACATTTTTTGCACGTTGTTCCGCTCGTGCGACCTTCACTAAGAGCTGCAAGTAATACTCGCACCCCTGACGAAACCAATGTCCATACCTTATCTATTTTTTCTGTAAAATATTATACTTGGCACAAGCGAGTGTACTTACAGTCAAGAATTAAGCGGGTACTTGGTGATTAGGTATTTCAGAACAGAATGTAAGGGGCACTCCAATATCTTAGAAAGAAAATGCTTTTATTGTAGTTTACTCTGGACTGCGGAGGTAACTAATCTAAGTATAACAAATAAGATCACGACTGTTTTCCCCGAAAAGTAAGGCAGATAGATAACTACGATACAATAAGCGATATAACTTTTGAGTATTTTTATTAGTTTTGCATTTAGAAAAGTTAGAGAACATAAATATCAGCACTCTGTACCTACGGCAAGAGCGTTCATATAATTTACAAAAAAAAAACTTAAGTAGGCGTTGAAAATGATAATCATAGTGGTTCAGGATTCATACTTCAATAAATTATTATCAATATGGTTTCCGGACTTCTTCATAGTCTGTAATCGCCCGCCATCTTTGAGGTATTTTCCCACTACTCTTTGGCGACGGCGCTGTTAAATGACGTACAGACGCCAGCAGGTCACGCTACCCGAAACTGTCAAATTTTCGCAATCAACCTTGAACCTTAATGCTTGAGCGGTAAAGTTGAAAATCTATTTACGAAATTTGACAGATTGTAGTAGCTTGATGTGCTGGCATCTGTACTATCGCCAAGTCCTGTGCACGGGATTTTGTTTTCAAAATGGTCAGATATCTGACCATTTCTGACCACATGATGACCACAGCTGCGCCCGTAAGTAAAACAAAACAGGATCCTTTTTAGGTCGACTAATAATATGCGCTGCAAGCAGGAGTAGTCCTTAAAGTGATTTTGGCGATAGAAGATATCAATTTTATGTTACCTACGTTTAAGTTCGGCAAGTAGCTGTATAGTAATTTTTACACACGTCTAAACACTTTTATTCAGATACTAGCATCGAGCGGCTGAGACGGGCAGTCTAAAACAACGATGATTTCACGATCATGAATGATTTTTTAAATGTTTTTTAAAGTTTCTCAGTAAGGAACGGTTTCTTGATGATGCTTCTATATTTGAGATCGGCTTTTACTAAGCGACTGCTGATATTTTTTATCTTGATACATATGGGGACCCTTTTTCATCAATAGTTCCTGATAACGTATAGATAACGATGGTTTCATTTTTCAAGTTGCATGTTGCTATTATTTTCGGCGGGACAAATACTACTCAATTTACCGCGGTCTGCGGGGTGATTGCGTAAACACACTAACAGTAGGAATGGCTTTCGTTTTGAGAGTTTTAACAAAATTCACTGAACATAATATGAAACAATGAGTTAACAATATCCTTTAAAATGATTCTTAATCATTGATAGTGTGTTACGCAATTAGGGTTTTTGTTGTTATTTATCGCTTTATCGTCAATATTGTCATAAATGCCTTGAATTTGTTCAAATACTTTGCAGCTTAATCAAGTGATATTTTAAATCCTTTAGGATACAAGCACAGGGGAACGGTGAATGCTTATGCGAATCCTACACCCCCGGCCATAGGCAGAGGTATAACACCGCGGTGTTTTTAGCCGGTAAGAGTCCTACCTCTCTATCACCCCCAAGATGGAATTTTGAAAATTTCGCCGGTCACGCTCTTTTCTTACACGCTGTATATCATACCATGACATGACATTCACTGATAGTCATAGTTAAAACTACTCCTTTTAATCCTGTCTTATTCTAGGATTGAAAAGGAAAGAACCCAGCGGATAGAAGTGCCACTCTATTATGTCGTGTTTTATTCCTCGCAGCCGGAGGAGACTGTCTAGCTACAGAATACCTGCCTGCCTGAATGCTGCGTACAATGCGCGTGCAGCGAGCAGCGTGCACTTGTCGCGACCTACATCCCGCCTCAGCCTCACGTTTTTGCTTGGCGCTGCAACAACAAAGCCGCCTCGAGCTGAGCTCCGCGCACGCCGCAGCCTTTTCGCTGGTTTCTATTAAGATCTCTAACTTTAACAATGCGGACGCCCTCACTTTCGTTCGGTACGTGCTCATTTGCAGATAATGGCGCTTGTGACGACCGAACGCTAATTTGAACATGAATCAGTATCGCCCACGGCGACAGGTGACATCTTGTTGACAGAAAACGGCAAATGTTGTCAGATTAAAGGAAACCTAACCCACCTAATCGGTTGTATTATAAATCTGGGGCAAGACTTAAAACAAAAGTTCGTTTTTTAATCCCAGATACTAATCTGACATTTAAGTCTTTTGTGTTTGCGTTTTTTTTGTATAGTTTGATATTACACCTGTCAATTAGTATCTGGGTTTAAAAAACGAACTTTAAACTGACAGCTGGTTTTATCGCTTCATTCGTAAATTGTGAATACAAAGTAATACGTCGAAATAAATTGACACTACCGGTAAAGAAAGCGCAGTGATTAAAACAGTAAGGTGTCTCTGTGAAAGTTGAATAAGTGTCTACAATTTTGTCAACAAATACGACCGGTGAATGTTACGTGACTGTTTACGCTAGAGATTAATTAATTAATCATCAATTTGCATTACAATGGGAGTTAATTTAATCAATTTTACAGATATTTCAAGCTTATTTAATTAAAGACGTTCCTCTGGACTGGTGTACACCTAATTAAAATTTAAAGATTCTCCCTTTCCCTCTCGTTCTCTATTTACCAAAAATCGTGCTTCTCCCATCAACATGTTAACTTAAAATCCTGTCATAACATTTCATTTTTCTATTTTAATAACATAGGTACTTAAACATAACATCACACCTGTATCCCCCGCAAGGTTATGCCGAGGTGTAAGAACGTATAATAATATTTGTCCTACTCGTAATTCCTAATTTTGTTTTAGTAATACTAGCTGTGAACCGCGGTTTTACCCGCATAAATTTCGATCCCGTGATTAAATCGGGATAAAAAGTATCCTATATGTTAATCCTGGTTAAAAAACTATCTCTGTGACAAATTTCAACCAACTCCGTGTAGTGGTTTTTGCGTGAAAGAGTAACAAACGTCCATCCATCTAATGTAGTAGGATATAAACACATCAACACTGTCTAGGGATATTTTTGATGTACTCAATTTACTCAAAATTTATTAAAAATAACATACAGCATGCATATATTTTTATAAGGCCCATTTATCAGACTACACTCCAGAATAAAAGAAAACTATTTTTTTTGCGTAATCAAATTTTTATTCAAATAAAGAAAAAACGTGAAATAATGGTAAAACTAACAATGAATGTGTTTCTCAAGAAAAAGTGAATAATAAGGAAAAATTAATCTGTTTTTAACAGTTATGTGAAAAATCAGTAGTCAGTAAAACACCCCATGACGTTAATAACGGTCCTACAACGGTTTTTCATGCTTTGGATTAAGTTATCCAAGTCTTGCTGCGGTATATTGTCCCAGGTCCGGTTAAGATGCAAAAAATGTTGCTCTTCCGTCGCAATGTTTGCAGGGAAATTCCTCAAAGCCCTTCTTTGGAGCATGTCCCACGCGTGTTCTATGGGGTTTAGGTCAGGCGATTGAGCGGGCCAGCCTAAGACCGATACGTCGTGCTCCTGCAACCAGCTCGTCACCACTCTCGCTGTGTGCGGACGGGCGTTATCGTGCATGAGCGTGAATTCTTGGCCCATTTGTAGTCGATGGGGGTAGATTATTGGTACTAGCACCTCGTTACGGTATTTTTCAGCCATCATGGTGTTTCTGATCCAAACGAGGTCTGTTCTTCCACCAACACGAATTCCCGCCCAAACCATAATTGTCCTGCCGTGGTATGAATTGACTTCCTGAGGATGTTGCAGACGGCTCTCACGACCAGGAACTCGCCAAACACGTACTCTACGTGTATCGGGATGGAAACCGAACCGGGACTCATCGGTGAACAGCACTACAGACCACTGGTTATCTTCCCAGAGCAAATGTTCACGAGCCCACTCTAGTCGTCGTCCACGATTTCCTCGGCGTAGTGCTGGAGTACGAAGCGGTCTGCAAGCATGAAGGTTAGCTTCATGCAGTCTTCTCCTTACAGTTTGATCACTCACAAGCAACTGGTGCTCTGACTGGAGCCTCTGAACCAACTGCATGGCCGTAACATTTGGTTGTCTTCTCGCGGCAACTTGCAAAAATCGGTCTTGTCGTTGAGTGGTTATGCGCTTTCCGCCTGGGTGTCTTTCAGCCACATCACCAGTAGCACGATAACGTGACCATAACCTTGATATCACGTTTTGTCTTGTTCCAATCTCCTCAGCAATACTCCGTTGAGTAGCCCCAGCTTGGAGCATGCCTACTGCCCTTAACATTTCCTCTCTCGTTAAATGGCGCCGCTGCATGATGCACACAATAACATTAATTCGAAATTAACCGATAACTTGTTATAAAACTTAAATTTGACACAAAAAAATAGCCAAAAACTACTGTAGGTAAATGAAGCTTTCGGACTTCGCTACCATTATACCGCGTAAATCTTTTGTTTTTAATTTATTTTTTCAAATTCATATTTAGAATCGTTCAAAAAGGTTTACAAAATAAGCTTTCTTCAAAAGAATTTAAAACTGGCCAGTATTTTTTGAGTTTAAGAACTTTATACAAAATATCCCTAGACGGTGTTGATGTGTGTATATATGTACTGTGTAAGTATTGGCAAAGCGTTTAAGCGACTTCCAGCCTCTACGCTGTGTCTATACGATTTTCAGTGTCAATACATCCTCTATGGCGGTGTAGGGGATGCCCACGCGTAGCATACAGTGCGTAGAGTACCTACGCTACCCGTGCCCTGAAATGATAGCCTAAAATACCTATGTAACGAGAGTATGTGAAAATTTCAGAATACCTAGTCTCTTTAAATAGTGACTGAAATGGGCTCAGGTGCGTTTACGTCCGTGAACTTTGACATTGGAAATATTATGACTCTACACGTCGCTGCAGCTGGACCATAAAATATCTTCATGGCCTTTGCGACTAGGTAGATAAGCGAACCTTTTGTTATAAACTTAAGTATAACCCTGGTCAAACCAGTCCAAGTATTTATACATATAGGTATTTTGGCTCACTCGTAGACTTTTTTCAGAGCAGTGGTGGTCCAGTAGTAACGACGCCGAATTACGAGTTGGACGTCGTGGGTTCAAACCCAGTCAGGCGCGTTACTTTGTGTAATTTATTTCATCACCACTGCTTGAGAGCAGTGGTGATGAAATATCGTCAGGAATCCGGCATGTCCTAGAACCAAAAATTTGAAGACATTTAATATCTACCAATCCGCACTGGGCCCGCATGGTGGAATACGGCCCACTCCCTCTCAAAAGACAGGAGGCCTGTGTCCCAGCAGAGTGAACATTATAGTCTGATTATGTTGTAGACCTTTTCAAGATTTTTCATAAACCAAGTCTAAAAATCATATCAAATCTATGCCATATTAAACAAACATAAATAATGTAAATAATGATGCAAGTAGGCACCCGCGCAACACTCATCTCAGCGTCTTCTATGTACGTCTATGTTTGCGTGGTGAGTACATGTAAGTAACCGGACCGCTGACCGACCATTTTGAAATACTACCTGCGAGTAACTTAACTTGTATATGGATCTGTTTTAAACCAAGTGGTACGCATATCTATGTCTGTCTATTCAAAGCTCACCTAGTTCTCAGTAAGTAATACTTAAGTAGTGTCTATCTATGTACATTTAGCATTTCGTAAAAGTGACAGAATTATCGTTGCGTTTAAATACTTAAAAGAGCTATTATCTACTAGATGTTGAGATGAACTTCGTGACAAACGAAACTGCAGAAGGTCGTGAACTTTTAAAATTTGCTCACCTTGCTTATTACTAGTTTTTATTGTAGGTATTTGAATGTCGTAAACTTATTTATTTTTGGTTGATGTGTAATTTAAATGATGCATTTCAGAAATGGTGATCTAATGCCAAGAAAATAATAATTCCTCGTACCTTTAGGCTAGAGTTCTAGAAGCTATTATAAGTAAATAGGTACATATGTATCTAGTTTGTAAATATATATGTGTTTTCATTATATAATTAAAATACAAATCACCACTCTGTGATGGAAGAGAACGATAGAAGAGTTTTGTAACTTTTGAAAGTTCATTATTGGCTCATCAATTAAGAATTATATATTGTTAAAAGATTACTTTTTAAATTGGCATTTATACATCCGAGTCCCAGTGGATACTGGTTGACTAATTCTAATTTGTAATGTAGACTGGCCGCTGCGCTGCCGTGTGCGGTCAGCCAACACTGGCTGGCGGCGACCCGGATCACGGATGACATCGCCGCGCCCGCGCCGTTAATATCAACACTGACACACTTCCCTCTCACTCAATTCACATCATTCGCCAAAAAGTCAGAAAAAGCTTTAAGTATAGAAACAAATTCTTTATCCAATTCACTTTCGCAATGTTTCTCGATTTCTAAATCTACTTTTATTGTTAGATATATATATTTTCTAATACCTCTTTAATTTAGTTTATTCTAAAGAGTTTAGCAGTATTCGACAGGATAACATCACTCTACGCTCGCGCTAGTTAGAGAAAATTTTAAACAGTTAGTGGAATAAGACTAACTTTTTAGTATTTTTACATTACAGCTGGTTAACTATTCGTTGTTTAAGCACTATGCTTATGCATAGTTGTACATAAGGAACCTTGCACACGGTGTACATGCTCGGGTTATCCCCATGTTTCTATACCAGTAGCATAATATTATTTAAGAAACAGATGTTATCTTTTTAAGACATTCATCATGTTACTTATCTGAGTAGTATATATTCAATTATGCGTTTACATAGAACTGCATACCTAATATGAATTAATACATGAATGGAGAGAGATACCTAAGTGGTTTCAGGATTTTCGAGGCTATTTGTAACCTTACTAGATCATTCATAGCATTATTCTTTCAAGCCTCGAAGTTTATGTTACGATAGGTACAAAATATCATCATTCATCATCGTTTCAGTCGAAAGACATCCACATAGGACACATGCTTCCCCAAGCATATACCTAAATATAATACTGCAAATAGCTAGTAGCTATAGCACATAGGTACATCTCGGATAGTCGACGCTCGATCACTTTTCCTACCAAGGCTACTAAGGAATGGTCGAGCTTGTTACCTTACCGTCTCGTCTGTAAAACTCGTTTTACTAAGCCATCTAAGATGTTTATAAGTATTTGTACGTTTCGAGAGAAAAATTACCCACGTACTAAGAAAGAAACCTTTTTCACGATAGACTATAGAGCATAGATGTTTTTATGAACACAGTAAAGCTTTCGTTTCCTAGGAAAGCGGTTCCATCATTATTATAACGGCCGTCGTGAAAATCTGTGATTTACACCAGTATTTGACATCAAGTCAAACCCCGCTGCCCAAAGATTGAAATAGCTAGATTTGCTTTCACCCAGGTTGGCCGACCGCCGAAGTAAGGAAAACCTGTCCAGGTGGAGATTCATAGACGACTCCGCCTTGGAATGTAAATGTGGTGCTGTTCCACAAACGATGGGTTACTTAATATTGTGTCCTGCGTGTCCTGTCAGCTGCACGTTACAGGAACTAATGGACGCTGGTGATGGCGCCAAACAAGTAGCCGAATTCTGGGCCGAGTCCATTTAGATTGCTATCGACACGCTAAGAAGAACAAGACCGCACTTATCAAAGCCTAATTACACGATATTCAGGAACTCTTTCCCTAAATCGGGATGGTGTAAAAAGGGAAAGGGAGGGAGGGAAGACTCTTAAAGAAACACATCACTTAAATATCGTGTCCTAGAGGTTTTAGTCACGCGAAAAAATGTCCATACTGAGGTTAGTGAGTTCACACATGATTAAATAGCGTTTCAATGACAATCAAGTCAAGTCACTGCGTTATTGTGTGATAGAGGTGTCAAAACTCTAACGATTTAAATCTTTGCCACTCATGTCATCATTTTCATGACAGCCGTTACAAGGGCTGTTATGTGCGACCACCGCTCTTCTAGGAAACTGTAGCTTAACGCCAACGCTGTTTGGTGGTGGTGGTTTTCCGGATCAGCTCCTTCACAAGGAAGTCTACTACGAATACGAAACCTACTCGAATATGCTAGAGGTCGAAATAAATTTTGTATAGACTCCACTACAGCTGTATCATTAAGAAAACCTGCTCTCATAGGGCAGTTCCTTGTGGAAAAACTATAAGATCAATTTGCATAAACGCCGCATAAATACATATATGTTCTTTTCTAGATTCATCTGAGACTAATCTAGCTCTCTATTGCTGTATGTAATTAAAGTAGCTACTTTTATACTTACGCAGATAAATACAGCAAAAGTTGTCCTGTTTTACAAGAACTACGTGGTCATTTAGTGAAAGACGATAAATATAATGCTAGGGAGGAAGTGAAAATACTGAGACGACAGCTGATCTATGCATAGAAAATAACGATAAGCAAAGCCGATTTCAAATGCCGCGGACAGTTCTAAGAGCAAAGTTATCCCCAAAGAATTGCTTATTAGATGTTGCTGCCTGAACGAACTCTTGATGATAACCATGTTTTCAAATGTTTATTTCAATTCGTATAAGTACCTGGAACCGAATGAATACATACTGGAGGAACTCAACAAGTCAACATCACCAAGCGGCTACTTATCTACAATGTGCCAGGAGCGTGCCTTCAGCATTTTCGGACATATGAGGCGTTCACCTAAGCATAATCTAGAAAGGCTATGCTATGATAAGGGCCGGGTGGAAATAAAACGCGCTCAAAGCAGAGCGCCGGCAGGATGGTCAGACGCGATCAAGAAGGCTGTTGGAGCCAGCATTCACCGAGCGGTCCACGCTGCAAAATACCGCATTATTTGGAGACGCTTCGTATGTGGTCGCAATCCTCAGTATTGGAGGAATTACGAACAAGAAAAAGATCCCAATGAGAATAATATTAATCGACTGCATCATTGGTCAACTAGTGGTTACAAGGGCACTTCTGAACGTGAGCTCCTGCATTCGATTTTCTAGTGCGGGAAAGTGCTATTGGGTGGGCAAAAGGCTCGCCCCTTATCACATGGAAAATGTAAGTGTACTTACTAAGTTACTTAGGTACTCCTTTGTCTACCCCTTCGAGATATACTGTCGTGTTAAGTGTGTGTTATGTGTTAAGTCCTACCAATATTATAAACGCGGTAAGTTTGTATGTTTAAAGTTTGGATGTTTGTTACTCTTTCACGCCAAAACTACTGAACAGATTTGGATGAAATTTGGCACACAGATAGTTTATAACCAGGATTAACACATAGGATACTTTTTATTACGATATTTCCACGGGATCGAAACTTATGCGGTTGAAACCGCGGGGCGCAGCTAGTTAAAAATATTTTGAAGCTGTATTTGTTGAAAGTTAACATTGTTCTTGCAATATTTGGGTACCTATTGATGAAGGTACCGTACCACACACATGTAGCTAGATTACTCATAGATGATTAAACCGAAGCGCTTTAATTTAGTTATTAATTAACATACAATGCTGTATTGAAATGTTTCTTGGGAACAGTTTGATGAATATGTGTTATTAAGCCGTGATAATAATTTTATTAGTGTTATTACGGTCGCTTCCGGCCATTCAGAGAATTTAAAAGATTCGTTTGTAGGGCAGTAGTTTCAGGCCAGAACAAACACATGCAAAACATGTGCAAAGCATGCATCTTTACCCAGTGAATTTGCTACCTAGTAAAAATGTCCATAACATTTTCAAAAGTTTTCACTGGGTATAGACTGCATCTACACATATTCAGTAAACAATTGTTAACTAACTAAAGTACTAATATAATAACAATAATATACCACATAAACTCAATATGTTCCTAATTCGTCACAAACACTTATAATACGGACCGTGTCTGAAATAAGATTTATTTATTAAGTACTAGCGACCCGCCCCGCTTCGCACGGTTTTTACGACTCGAAAAAAAAAAACTTCTTTAATAAATGTAAGGCTAATATACCCATTATGAATTCTCTAAATGACGGTGAAAACCACATTAAAGTCTGTTGAGAAATTTAGAAGAACGATACTGTCACACAGACAGACAAGCATAGCGACGTTAATTTTTAAGTTAGGTATACAGGGTGACAGGGAAACTCGACGTGTTCCTTCCAGGGCATGATAGTGTGACTCACTTGCAACAATTAAGCACCCCATAAAGCCTAGGCGAAAATTCATGGAATCCGAGAAAAACCAATTTTCGTGTTTTTTTTTTAATTTCCGAGAAATCGTCACTAAATATCACTTATCTCTAAATTCTCTAATTGAGTGGCTTTCATAGCTATTCCATTGGCTACCTAATACTTTACCATACCTATTGATGTAACCTTTTCTAAAATATCAAACAGTTAAGAGTTAAAGTAAGATGTTTATTAACTATTTTCAAAAATCATCTACGTACACGAACTTTGACACCAGTTATCTCAAAATGTTACTATAACACTAAGCGTAGAAATTACGCGGAAGATCTTCATTTAATCAGCTATGCAACGAGGTACAAAAGTTTCATAAATGTTTAAAGGTGCCGATGAAACAGTCGATAATGTTGGCAAAGGTCGAATTTGCAGATTGTTGAAATATTTTAAAATGATGTGTTATTCGAATTAATTAACTAGTTTATGTTATTCCATGAATTTTCCGGATTTCCGGATTCCATGAATTTTCGCCTAGGCTTTATGGGGTGCTTAATTGTTGCAAATGGGTCAGACTATCACGCCCTGGAAAGAACACGTCGAGTTTCCCTGTCACCCTGTAGATACATAGATATCACATTGTTTAATCTACCTATATCAAATTGAGTAATGCGTTAATTGTGTAAAACAGTAGTTGTTTACTTTAATCTTACCGGCACTCAAATACCCATAATTATTACCCCAAATTTTAAATGCAAGATCTAAGCAATCTAGCAGATAACATTCCTTTTCAAATATTGTATTATGTAGGTACATAGTCAAGAAAAGTTTCTAAAAAGCTTTTGAGCACCGAGCTTCGAGAGTAGTTAGTTTTCTAATTTTAGGAACCGAATAGAGCTGAATTCAAAGCATTCTTGTCTTGTGCTGTTCAGCGTTTTTTTGTTTTTGCAACTCAGATGTAGCGTCCAAGGCCCACAAGTATTTAAATTTGCATCATTGAATGCATTCTGTTTTAAAAGTGAGACTATTTATATTTTAATTGCATTTTTCTGTTACAAAAGACAATGGAGTTAAAAGCTTCGCACAATAAATTCCTGAAGATATCTGTGATATCTATATAAAGAGAAAGTGGTGATTAAATACAGATAACTGCCACACAAACAATTAAGTGAGATGAAATCTATGATACCATAACAATACCATTGATCCCACGCGTGTCAATAAAATTAACCGCTGCGACACATGCATGAGAAATTAGAAATCATGTTGGGTTACACTCACCTCTGACTCCCAAGCATCTTTCACGGGTCGCGGTTTACTCTCCTTCATGTTTCCAGAGAACGTCATAGCAGTGATCCTTTGTTCCGGCCGTTGCACTTTCTCACTGCGACCCCTCGCACTGGACTTATGGGCTGTCACAACACACACTGTATTCACGTTTTCTGGATAAGCTTTGTTATTGAACACTGTCACTTTCTGTTATGTTTTTGCGGGCTCGTCGGTTGCAAGGTAAACATGGCTCGGCGCGAGCGCAGCGCGGTGGTACTGAGGGCGGTGCGGTCGCGAGGCGGGCCGGCGCGGACTGAGCGCGGCGTCTCGCGGTAACGGGCACGCACTACAGTTAACTTTCTCTCAACCCAGTCGCACGACCATAAGTTAGCGCCATCGAAAGTCGACACCGGCACAGCCTCACGGGTCAAAGCCTTCATTAATATTTCATTAAACCTCCCAAAATAATAGTTCGCTTTGCTTGGGTACACACGACTTTTGTGTTTCCATGTTTTAGTTTTAAGTAGGTATGAATAGTGGTTATAGTTTTGTGTATACTTTGAAGTACAAAAAAAATAAGTGTTGGAATTTAAACCAGGGTTGGGGTAGAAACAAAAACAATATTGTATAAAACTTAATGTATAATTATGATATTTACAGACTTACTTTATATAAAACAAGTAATTTTATAGCTATCAATATATACTCATTACAACAAGTCATTAATAATTTACATGATGTTTAAAATAAAAGCAACAGTATACAGATTACTGAAGATTAGCAATTATAAAATCGTAATAGCACAAAAATTTATGAACGATATTATTGGAAATGAGAGATTCCATAATTTACATTATAATAAAATTATATACAGACATAATTTTAAAAGAATGTTTATCGATATAATTGCTTTAAAATCACTACCGCAATACATGGATTATGTGTGTGTCTTTGATTAGATCTTCATCATTTTACTGAGCTTACACATTTGCTCTACTTCTCTCGATGGATACAAGCAGGTATTACATCGTGACCTTGGCTTTTTTCAGAGATTGGCCGATAGTAATTCGATCGGAATAATAGACCAAATATGTTAGCAAACTTTTCAACCAGCCTGTATGTTTATCCAACGCCACATAAATATAATAAGGTATATTAAACACTAGTACATTATACGTACACCGTAAGTGTAAACATGGAAAAATATTTTAAGTCAACATTTCGTTTGCCTGCGCTTGTTATCATATTTTGATAACAAGCGCAGGCTTTATGACATATATTAAATTATGAATTACACGAAGAGCCTACGTTTCGACGCCCCTATACGAAACATTGCAGTGTCTGAGTTGCTATTTGCATTGTGAAAAAAGTTAATTATATATTGATTTATGGTGAATCAACAGAAGTGTTTGCGCTTGCTAATATTTTCTGGTAGGAAATTATTGAATAACATAGTGTATGTAAAAAATGTGTAATAATATTTAACACTAGAAATAAAAATAATTATATCACATTTGTTTTTATAAAAAATAATATCGCAATTATACACTTATGGGGTGTATCGCCTGAGGAAGGCTTATCTTCGTCGATAACTTGATTTTCACATACATACATAGTGGTGGTGATGTCATAATATGTAAGCTAGTTAAAAGAATTTAGTTGAGCCTTAGATCTTTGGAAAATCTGAATGTCTTATTAAGTAATATTATATATCGATAAACATCTACATTTTACCTTATTAGTTTTAATTGCAAATCTAACAAAATCGTTTAGAAAAATAAGTTGTCATTTTGGCTTCCACTTTATTCTATAATGGAATGGTCTCAAGAATAACCATTATATCAACATTGTTTTAGCTTGCTATAATAATTTTGTATAATGTACTGTAATTACGCATTGACTTAACATAACAGAATAATCGCTATATAAAAACACGTGTAATGAAAACATTCTTCAGACTGATGCAGAGTTCGTGTCACCAAATTGACTTCAGTACTGCCAACACTGACATCGTCGCCAGTACTCTCTTACACGGCCGCGCGTCCCTCGCAATCAGACCCGGATGACTTACTCATGAAAACACTTCACACGAAATGGCACCGCTACTGAACAATACATCGCTTTAAAAAATATTTATAACTGATTCCTATCTATTAGTTACACTAAGAAGAATTAATCTATACAGTAATATAAAAAGTTTTCAACGCTAGTTCAAATAATGTCACTCGTTTGCCAAACAAGCAGATTAGCAGTATTATTGCTCTCTATGTGGCGTCGAGCCGACCGGGAAATAGTCTCGACGTGTAACAAAACGTATCGACACGTCATCAAATAATCAGTTTAATCTCAGAAGGCGTATTTTTTTTTTAATTATGTATTTAACAGCTACAGGTTTATAATAGGTTATTGAATCATTAATTAGTGATTTAGTTCGTTCAACGTTTGAGTAACTTACGCTAGAGCTAGGCTAGAGCAACGCGATGCTAACAAGTTGTTCCCGCCGAGGTTGCGTCGCGCGTCACGCACACGATGGACTTTATAAAGCCTAACTATTTAACACGCTTTACATTGAGCTCAATATTCAGTGTTACTATAACAACAGCGTTCTATTAGTGCGTTACAATCACTGAGTTCTTCCCTGTACTTAGGAATCTCATAACTGGACCAGTAGTCTTATCGAATAATCACAAATTAATTGCCTCTGTTCCGATGGTTAACGTTTTATTTTGTTATTGTTTCATTTCTAAGTAATTATGGAATTATTTATCTATTCAGTAAATTATATTTACTACAATTCATACATATTTGTGGCAAACTAGGTCTTGATTATTTTAATGATATCAAGTAAACTTTACAGGAATTAATATTAAAATGTAACTTCGGGAGATAATAGGTGGTATATTAGTGGCAGCAGTACAATT
This sequence comes from Apamea epomidion, assembly GCA_947507525.1. Taxonomy (NCBI): domain Eukaryota; kingdom Metazoa; phylum Arthropoda; class Insecta; order Lepidoptera; family Noctuidae; genus Apamea; species Apamea epomidion. The sequence goes on from OX382234.1 coordinate 9,377,074, forward strand.
TGCGGTTAGCTACTATTGAGCAAACAAACACGGCACGTGTAACGGATAACCATAACGAATTGTACTAATATCGGTGCGACTTTCTTCGCAAGTGAAAAATGTTTTTTTCACATAATTTGGAAGCACTTTAAGAACATCAATTGAACATTCCAAAGTAGTACCTACATCGCACATACGCACTTTTACCAAAACGTTTCTAACCAATATAACACCTATATTCACATCTCAACAAAATATTACAACATCTAATAGAAAACCCAATCAGTGTGATGAGAATACAAATTATACGTTTTCAAGTTCACAAAAAATGTAAAAACCAATTATTGAAAAACTGTGGTAGTATCTCCAAGGCCCAAACTCCAAAGCCCAAATCTTCAAAGAAATGCCGCAACTTGTATAATTGATTAAGAACGAATCAACATTTTATTCGGGAAGTATAAAAGATCTGTACTTATTATAAAACATTGCATTTAGCGCCGCTTTCGGCGATAAATAGTGTTGTGATTGAGTGTACCTTATAAAATACGACACACAAAGAAAAAATACAATTTGTGACCGTTACATAATACAGTATAAATTTTATGCCAAATAAATAGTTTAAAGTTGAAATCTAGCTTAACGACTACCGAGCTAAGAGCTAGCAATATAAGAAAAATCACAAGTTTACAAAAAATACAATATGTTGGATACGTCTCACATATCAAAATAATTCACTTGTAAACGTTACATACAATTCACATGTTTGAAAGCGCATAATCTTCACCACAATAAACAGTATCACTAACCTTTCTCGAAGGTCAATTCAAAGAATGTATAGTTATGCTTAGAATACGTCAACTTAATTATAATAAACGATACCATAATGACAATAATTGTACTCGGCAATAACTACGATATACAGGAGGTCAATTAAAAACGAAATTGCACTCTCGGTACGCATGTACAAAACGTAACGCCAGACGGCGGTACAACGCAACTTTAGAATATTCAACACTTTACCGATGCGTTCTGGTAAGTTATTGCATACAAATCTTCCAGAAAACGGAAGAAGTCAATATAAATAACATTAAAAATCACAGCTGCGGCCGCGGCCGGCAGGCGGGAAGAGTCGCCCGTGTGAGTGGGTCGCGTGCGGCCGCAGTGCGCGGGCCCCCGGCCGCGCGGCCGCGTCCCGGCTGGTGAGCAGGGCCCCTGGCCGCGCGGCCGCGCCCCGGCTGGCTCGCAGGGCCCCTGGCCGCGCGGCCGCACCCCGGCTGGCTCGCACGGCCGTCATGGGCGATGGAACCTGCGGACACCGCGCGGGTCAAGCTCACATAGCACTCACGTGTTTCTAGATAAAATCACCATAGAGCCTGCAATCACATTTGGACGTGCTTTGCTTTTAAAAGCTTTATATGTTTTGAAGTCTGATTTCAATATTATAATACAAATTAAAGTAAGAAAATGTTGTATGGGGACTGAATTATTCGGTTCTAGGTAAGAATATCGATACAAAATAAACATACCTGGTAAGGTGTTTGCTTTCCTCGTGTACTGCCATCTCCGAACTCTTAAATTCGTTGAGCTCGCGTCTGATGGCGGCCTTGTCCCGCGGAGTCAGGCGAGTCCACGGCTTGTCCGCGCGACGGTCGTAGTCATGCGCCTGAACAAACGTTATACTCATTAATAAACTATTGCCCCTATTGGTAGACAAGTCGGATAAGAGGTCTACATGTCTCGTGGTTTACATGTCCGTAGCCAAATATAGGAGAAAGTAGTACAAGCCCCCGGGTTATGAAGTTTTTTACAAGATATTTCTATGTTGCCAAAAATTTAAGTTTATGATGACGAACAACTACCGGGAATATTATGTTGAAGGTTGGTTCGGTTGAAAACTTTCACAAGTGTCACCATCCCTTTTTAACCGACTTCAAAAAAGGAGGAGGTTCTCAATTCGAAGGTATGTTTTTTTTTGTGTTTTGTTACGCGATTACTCCGCCAATTGTGGACCAATTTTCAAAATTCTTTTTTTGTTCGAAAGGTGATACTTCTGAAGTGGTCCCATAGTCACCAAGACAGGATCTTATGATTGGATCCTCAAATTTTATGGGCCCACACATCGTTTTTCGCAAATCTTATGAAGTAATTTAAGTACTTGCGTATGGTAATCATCATCTCATGTAGCTGAGCTGATGATGGAAGGTACAACTCCTTAACAGTAAGGTAGTAGTAGGCATCGACTGATTTAGTAAATTATTTTTTTGATGTTTGAAAGGGCGTTTGCCATTTTGGTCTCGTGATCATCAGGTCAGGAGGTGATAGACTAACCACAGACGATAGAAATCTTCAAAAAACGACAGCACATGTCTCGCGATTGCTGCGATTGTTTGTGTATGCATAGTTTACGCCATACCATAACATAACATTACGCCAGTTCGCTTTTAAGGGCGCTTTTAAATTGTAACAATAATACAGTAAAGGTGTAATTTATCATTGTTACATCTACATTTTTTTTTACTGTTGTTAATGTGTTCTGTATGTATATAATTGTAATGTTTGTCCATCTACGACATTAAAAATTAAGAAAAATAAAATTAATAATAACAAAAAAGTGAAATCGACTTGGCATGGGCATTTCATATAGAACACACTAAGTCAGGATTTAACGAAATACCAACGGGATAGGAAATAACGGGAAAACGAAGTTTCCGCGGGTGACTGCGGGGCGGAAAGCTAATCATAAAACATTCTTACAACCAACCTAGTTGTTGGAAAGATTACGCAACCGGGCCATTTCTGTTAAAGCTCTCTCATCGTGGGGTCGATTTAAAAGCTTATTTGCATCCAAATCGCATAAGGCGATACCGTCTAAAGTTTTGACACGACTAAGGGCTACATATATTTGCCCTTTTGCAAAGTTCTTCTTGCCCAAATCGATCACCGCTTTATCTAGGGTTGTGCCCTGAAGTTTGTGAGCAGTCACGGCCCAGCTTAAAATGAGCGGTAGCATTCTACGTTCGACATCTCCATATCCTCTTTGCGCTTGGAATATTGTACAAACAGGGGAGATTGCTACGCACCCGTCTTCATCTTTTAAGCGTTGCCCTACAGATGGGTCATCAAATTTAATATGGACAGATTCAGGCAACTCACCTTCCTCCAGTTGGTCTCTTCGTAGGGCACGCCATTTAATACTCTTAATAAGGCCCATGGCACCATTCACGAGTCCATCGGATACAGAAATATTACGCCTTAACATGACTCGAGATTCAATACCCAACTTGATAACTGATAAGTAACCACCGCAGTTATTAATGTCTTTAGGAATAACATTATCTGGTGGTTTTCTACCACAGGTTGCCGCCTCGCGAGACTCATCTACAGCCATTATAGTATACATGCGGTACGTCTTAGCATTTTTAGCGGTATTTTTTAACCTACTTCAAAAAAAGGAGGAGGTTCTCAATTCGGATGTTTTTTTTTACGTTTGTTCGCGCATAACTCGCTGTCGCTTACCAACCGTTTTGAAAAATTCTTTTTTGTTGGAAAGGGTATACTTTCCAAATGGTCCCATTGAAATTTCGACAAGATCTGATGGTGAGTTTCGGAGACAGACCACGGAACTCTTCAATAAATGCCAGCAAATCAACGGCTATTGCTGCTATCGCTTATGTACATAATTATGTAAGAAAAGAAAGAAAGAAAAAGTATTTATTGCGACTCGCACAGGAAGATCATAAACTAAACTAAACTAAACACAAACAAAAATAAAAAAAACAAATACGCCACGCGCAAATACGCGTATTGTTTACGCCATCACACAACATAACGTCACGTCTGTACCCTATAAAGGGGTACGCAGATGTGTTCAGTATACCACGGTACACCTCATTTCTGTCAAAGTTGTTATTGGGGTACCTCTAATCTTGTAAGTATATACGAATTTGTGTGGGGTAGGTACAACTAAAAAGTGAAAAATAAAAACTTTTTTACAAAAAAAAAAAACAACCGACTTCCAAAAAAAAAACACTGAAAAGAGAAAAATAACTTTAATTTCGGAAGTCGGTGTCAAAAAACGAAAATGCGGAACCAGCGACACCGACTTCCGAAATTAAAGTTATTTTTCTCTTTTCAGTGTTTTTTTTTTTGAAGTCGGTTGTTTTTTTTTTGTAAAAAAGTTTTTGTAGATATGCATACCCATATCTTTTATAAAGTTACTAACATAATTGTATTTCAAATATTGGTTCTAAAATAATAATTAGTTAGTTATTATTTTTTGTTGAATGTCGCTATCAGTATCGAACTGACTGTTTACAAATACAGCAAGCGTCAACGAGATCCAGGAAAACGGACGCAGAACAGTTCTATGTTACAAGCTGTGTATCCGATGGGATTTCCCCGATGGAATTTCCGATCGACAAATTAATATAGTAAATTTCCATACAAACTGTCAACTTAACCTCATTAGGGGATGCATTTTCTAAAATTCTTCCTTATTGCTCACTTTCAATATATTTATAAGGAACTCTTGTTCATGTTTCTAGACCCAGCAGTTAGGGCTGTACGTTGTCGAGTTTAAGATTTTTATTAAGTGGATGATGAAGCTGCTAAGCTTAAATGGAATTGGGCTGGACACATCTGCTGCATGTCAGACGATCAATGGGCCAAACTTACGACCCGTGGCCCCAGTGGGTCCCGTTTAATGGCAAACGACATCGCGGCAGGCCCAGACGGAGATGGCGGGATGAGCTGGACTCCTTTGATAAAGATTGGTCCTTGGCAGCTGGACAGAGAGAGTTGGAAAGAGAATCGAGCCCTTTGCCTATCAGTGGGATATTAACGGCAAAAAAAAAGATGATTCTCTATGACCATGATTATTACCTGTGTGACTTCGATGTAATCACTGAAGCGGATGATCTTCTTCTCCTTGAGCTCGTCGACAGTGGGTCGAAAGCTGAGCTTGCGCAACAGATAGCGCTTCTTCTCCTCCTTCTGTTTCTTCTCCTCGGCGGGTGACTGGCCTGTAACGTCATATTATTTAATAAAAATGTGTGAGGGAGTGTGTATGTGGTATAACAAGGAACCAGTAGTCGGGCACTACTTTCATTCGTTTAAGAAATAAGTCCCAAAAACAAGAGGGTTTTGAGATGTAAAAGATTCAATTAGACAGATACTGTAAAGTACAACAACAAATCTAAACTGAAAAACTCATTACGTTCAACAAATGTGTTTTAACAATACTGCACGATACAAGAAAGCAAGATTTTTTATAAGAGATTTCGTATCCAATCGTATTATTGACTCCTAAATAAGAGTACATAGTAAAGTTACGCGGTGTTTCAAGTAACTGTCGAAAAATCAATGTATGTTCTTGTTCGCATTTAAGAGCGTGTATGCAATGCATAATTGTCCATCCTTCATAGCTCATAGATCAGTAGTTCACATTAGCCCTGAATGAATGAATGAATTGCACCGATCCCAGCGTGGTTTGACCAGACTCGATTAATGGAATGAACCCCAAGATTTGCACTAGCTCCTGTAGTCTCATGTTCATCAGTAGTCCAGATTAGCCCTGGATCAAAAAACCTGAAAGTCATGGAGAGAGGGCGTTCCCCAGTAGTGGGATGATGCAGCCTAACAGACAACAGTAACATATTTCAAATGAAGTAAACAACAGAGCCGTCCAGTTCGCTAGATGTAGTTGATATCCTGACATGAAAAGAAGAAGTAATAGTTTGTAGTGTGTGCTTACTTTTGAGTATGTTCCTCTCGACGAGCTCCTCGGCGGTGGGCCGCATGGACAGGCGGCGGATGAGGCGCGCGCCGATGGCCTCCCACGACTCCTGCCGCTCGTGCTCACTCTGCACCACCAGGATGTTCCTGCGCACACATCACACATACATACACCACGAGTCTATTGCACCGAGCTAACTTTCTCCGAACACTGACAACATTGATTCTGTGCATCTAATCCCGTGTACCAAACGACCGACAACATAAAAGCTTACGTGAGCCCGAAAATGTTTTCATAATATCCGATTTACATACACACTTGGCTAATTCCCAAGACCCGTAATTTAGCTCACAGGTTCAATTAATAAATTAGGGATGTACTAGAAGTTTACAGCTGACTAATAGAACGATGTAGGTTTACTATAGTAAAATCAGTTTCTACGATAAAAGAGCTAAAGTAAACGTAGTAAATGGTAATTCAATAGGTTTTAGTCAAAATTATAACAATGCCAATGCCAAGAGCGAGCTCTTAGAAACAGGAAGAAATAAAACAGTGATAACAATGACTTTGACGGTGCCGACTAAAATAACGCTCCCAGGCGTGCATTGTTGCCAGACGGTGTGGAGTGGACTATTACTGTGCCGAACTGAGCTTTGCGTAACATTACACGTGCATGTGTTGATGTTCGGCCCGTGCGAATGTTAATTAATAGCGCATCTCTATTCAGGTATAGCCAGTATTCATACAATATTTTGGATATAATAATAAATACACAGATTTTCTTTATACCCTATGTTTGTATACTCACTGAACCATATTCTCGCGTCAAACACTTTTATATTATACTTTAAAAATTAAAAAGCTATATGTACTTTTATCTTGCTATCTAACTGTGCAAATGAACCAGTCTAATCAATAATGTTATATGGTTCATTAGTTTTTCCTTATTATTTACCAAATCGCAAATGTAATTTGCGGCTTAGCAGCAGCGAGGTTTTGTTTTCCTTGTGTTTATTTATTTACCGATAATAATAATGTACATATAATGACATAGGTACACTATACAATATGAGACAACAATAAAAGAAAATACTGCAAAACTAGTGCCTAGGAGTATTTCGAAACTACTAAATAAATCATAACATCGTATTTAAAAAATGTTTTTATTTCAAAAAAATTGAATAGTCGTAATGGAGAGATTGTGAGTTTTGCCGATCTTTGACTAACTATAGTGACTAAACTATTGGATATATTTGATTGAATTACCGCACGCAGACTGGGAACAACATTAGCATTACATATACGCAGTTTAATTTACTGTCCTATTGACGTCTCCATCTTGTATAGTCATAAGTAAATATCGTAGTAGATATTAAATGAGCACGTAACACTGCCAACCCTCATTAGCTAGAACGTAGGTAGTGACATTGACAATGTTGTGACTATGATATCATAAAAAGGAATTTGTGTATTTTTTTACATAATTCCTTACAAACGGTTATGATATGAGTGCTACTATTTGGCACACGCACCTGAAGTTTTGAATGATTCTCTTACTCATGCAGGTTGACTTCCGCAACCAACTTTCACTCTGGACACATTCACAGCAACATGACATGCCGATATCAAGCAAACACCTTTAAATGATTATTTTTCTTTAGCTTACACTATCTGACTTTATGGAAAACATAATTAATCTGTTGACTTTCCAACCAGCCTCTTCTAATGAGCACCATAATGATGGTTCCGGGAACATATTAGCCAAACTAACAGCTGTCATTAGTCATTACATTGTCAGTATAGTGCCAAAACACACATGTTACGCCATCAGCAGGAAGTAATTTCCAATAGAATAGAAACGCAGCTTGTTTTACGAAGGTCATCCGACCGATTACTAGATAGCTAGTAATCGGTTACACTGGAAGCCAGCTTAGTTCGGACAAGGCTATGTTAGGTGATAGTTGTTAAGAATAGACTATCACGATCGCAAACAGCATTATCAGCCTAAAACGGTCCCACTGCTGGGACACAGGCCTCCTCTCTGTGAGAGGGAATGGGCTGTAATCCACCACGAGGGCCCAGTGCGGGTTGGTAGATGTCACATGTCTTCGAATTTTTGGTCCTAGGATTTGGCAGTTTCCTCACGACGTTTTGAGAGCAATAGTGATGAAATAAATTACAGAAAGTAAAGCACCTGTCTGGGTTCGAACCAGCGACCCTCGTAAGTCGGGGTCGCTGCCACTGGGCCACTGCTGCTCTCTACGATTGACGATTTCATACGTGATAACTTAAATTATGGATTTAGATAAAATGAAATATTTAATGACGCTGTTTTATCACTCAATGACATTGCTGATATGACTATCTGATAATCCACCTCTAGTTTTCAGCCAAACTGTATCTCTCTCACATATTCTATCTCCAACGTAGTCTTAAGGATTCATCATTGTTCTATTATTTTTGTCGGACGGTTGAGAACACATTCAGAGGTTCATCCATCACTACGATACAAATATGAATTTATAAGTCCGTGTGCGCACAAATATGTGCATTCTATTCTTATTACTTCATGAGCCTATACGCAGTGTTTCAATCGCGGTCATTAAACGTGCGAGCAGGACGGTAAATATGGTAAGAGAAAGAGACTTCTAAAAACTCTGAACCGGTCTTTATGCGGAAGTTGAAAGAAATTTCCTGAATATCGAGGACATCAGTTTCACTCATAAAAATAAGCAGCCATCTTCGCAACACAAAGATCCGTGAAGAGAATTGCACAATACCCGGCTGTTGATATGGCTCTAAGGCACACACACATTTGGAAGATATTTGGCTTTGTAGAGTAAAAGTTTGATGTATGTGTGACAGTCTGCGTCAATAACTCCAATAATTTTTATATTAGTGGAAACTTGTAATTGGCTTTCTTCTTCATATTACTTCTGACTACACGAATGTATTAGCTGTAAGTTTTCTTAAAATTAATAAAATACAATAAAATGTAAGGCACACATCGACAGCCGCGTCCTCTGGTACGTCCGTGCTACACACCTGTTGATAAGCTCCTGGCGGTCAGGGCGCAGCGCGAGCTTGATGTTGAGGCTCTCCTTGCGCGCCAGTTTAGCCGCCACGCGATCCGATTCGTTGGAGGTCTCGTACTCTTCCCACGGCCGCGCGTTCTCCTTGTTCTCCATCCCGTTGCCCACGCGCACCGGCCGCGTGCTAAACGTAACAAACGCGTTAGAGAACGAAGGGTTTTAGCTGATAATACTTATGCTACCATGTGCTTTTGCATGTGTAAGCTAATAATGCATAAAATAAAATTAATAACGGGTCTATGACAGGCATTTAAGTATTCTTACAATTGAGATCTTTTTGTTTTTATTCATATTTCTATTGGTTGTAAAGTTATTCTGGATCATCAAGGCTTTTTTTTCTTAGTATTGGATTTAGTGTGAATAGTGGTGAGTGTAACAAAGTAGTTAAAATATTACTATATTAGCACATTTTTGTAATTGACGATCGAACCAGCACCTAAACCATGCATGTGCTCCACAAAATTTATTGAAATTAGTACCAAACATTAATAAGTAAGAGAGATTATTTGACAAGTCACCGACCTAGTATGCACTTTCAAGGAAGGCTGTAAGCCTTCCGTCACTCATTACATAACAATACGAAGAAAAATATGTAACTGACACATTTATAACTACTAAAATCAATAAAAATTAAACTCAATTTTAAAACAATGAACTAATACTAATTGGATTAATATAGTGTCCTTCATAATATGTAAACTAAAAAACAACAAAACATTTTTCAAAATAATAAAAAATCTATGATCGTCAAACTATAATGACAGTACACGTACATGCAACATAGAATAACGACGCTTAGAGCAAGAGTACAAGAGGAAACAGTCATAACTTTAACAACACACACGTCACATGTAGGTCGTGGCTACAAAGGTTTCATTCAGGATTTCTGTTTAAAAACTTCGGCTCTTTGTACTTTTGTGTGATTTATACTATTTTCCTTTTGAGTTCAAAGCATCACAATCGTATGTCATTATCATATGCATCTATAATGGCGTAAGTGTGTAGACAGTTAGAGATATCGACAGTTAAAATAAGAGATAGATGAGATTCGGAAGCGTGCACAGCACGATGCATGGGCTAAAGGCGAAGCGGACCGTCGGGAGGTCGGTGGCGATGCGTGGTAACAACACTGGCATAACGTATGGGACTGTTACCATATGCGGATCCTCGGTTTAGGCGGCGGCCGCCTGCTCGCCGACGCATGGTGGAAATAAACGGTAACTTTCACTATCACGCCCAACATTTATATGAACATCAATGAGCTGCAGCTGTACTATCTCCTCGCTCACAATTACGTCAAAATGATAAGTCAAAGTAAAAAAAAAAGGTCAAAATCTTCAAATTAAACGTCGTGGAATTGCGGGGCCAGCGATTTGGGATCACAGCGGGTGTTAAAGCTAAATAACTATAATAATCATTTTGACAATATCGTGATCAAAGAGTAAATAATACGTGGAATTTATAACTGCATATGGATGGTTAAGTTAAGCAAGGAATTCTTTCATATAGGTGTTCTGTTATTGATCAATTGAACTAAAATTAGAGTACTGCTATCTCTTACAATCTACAGACGTGAGAAAAGGACGGTGATAGATTCACACCTTGAACTTCGCCATGTTTTTAATCGACACGTTTTGACCTTTCTATAATATAATTATGTTAATTTGAGTTCAACTCAAATTGACACCTCTTATTTTATGTCCTTCTTGTTTTATTACAGGTTAAATGATAGCAATAATCTGAAATAAGTTCAGTTTGCACAACAGACTCAGCACCAATGACTAACGCCCACTTACATCACAAATCACTAAATGCATATACCTAATGCTAAACTTATTTAAAACATAATTCTGTCTCTGTCGCCTTCAACCGATTGACAGAAACAGAACGATGTTTTTAATTCATTTAGCGTTAAACTCATTTAATGATTTGTGATGCAAGGTTAAGTGAAGTGTCGATATGGAAGTGTACAAGGAGTTTGATTCCTTAGCAGTAGTGTTATACTGACTTGAAGCTGGTATGGTGATGGTCCTGCCTCGGCGCCAGCGGCGTTGCCAGCGGGGTAGCGGCGGGCGAAGCTGACGGCGCGGGTCTCTTCTTGAGCGCAGACTTGAGCGGGACCGCGTTGAAGATGGGCTCTTTCGGCGGGATCTCCTCCACCCGGGTCGTGTCCGCGCCGTGGTTCAGTGGCTCTATGTCGTCGTCCTCCTGTTCGTCCTCCTCTTCGGCTGGTGAATTAAAAGAATAACAATGTATTTACTATCGATAAATCGTGTCGTAATTAAATATGAAAGTACTAGACTTCTTTATAATATTATCATTATCAACGGCATCTTGTAGTAGTAACTGATTTGGGCCTGTCCAAGAATGTGGGGCCTGTTCGAAGGGCGATATTGAAGATAAAAACCGTAATGAGGTAAGCAGTTCAGTCACCGCGGAACCTCTCGCGCGAGTACGCTGCTAATGTTAAGAATGTGATCATTGCGCGAAACCCGTAACTATTATAAATGTTTGCAGGTAACAAGTCTGTAGAATCTGAAAATCATCTATACTTACAGTCAGAGAGAGGATGTTGCGCGAGGGGGTGTTGGTTGTGCGCATGCGCATGTTGGTGTTGGTGTTGGTGCTGGTGCTGATGGTGGTGACGCGTGGGGCTAGGCGAGCTGAACATGGGCGGCGGCGGGATGGGCCCGATCTCCGACAGCGCGATGGGCGGCTCGGGCAGTTCTGACAGCATGAGCTGCTCCTCCGCGTCACCGTGGCCGTGGCCGTGGCCGCCGCCGTCGGCCGTCGACCCGTAACCACCCACTGGAACATTTATGTGAATACAGTATTTGACGTATTTTATATTTACAGCTTTAGTTTTGGACAGGCCCATTGGCAAAAATGACGAACTCCCAAAATCCCCCATTTAACCCATTTAGAGAATGAATTTTCTAAAATCCTTCCGTTGTGTTCACTTTCGTTATAAAAAGAAATCTTGTGCAAAATGTCATGTTACTAAACCGTTAAGGCTGTGCATTGTCTTATCTGTCAGTGAATGAATGAATTTAAGATTTTTATTAAGTAGATTTGTCTCCTAGTTTTGTCCATACCACGATTAACTGGCGCTGTTTGCAACAAGACAGCCAATTGTATCACTGTTTTTATCAAACGTGGACCTCTCAATTTTAGTGTAGGGCAGGTCAGCGATTATTGATAGTAGCACCGCACATGATTCAAAATCGCTTAGCACTTCGCTTTTGTTAAATATTGATTTGCTAAAGATTGTACAACCATAAAGAGTATTCTATCTATTTATTTACAGGCTATGTCTACACATACCACAATTTCATTTAATTTGGTTCTCATTTACTAATTAGCTTACCCGCCTGTAATCCCCAAACGGCTCACATTTAGGCGTTATTAATTAACAATGTGTAAAGGCCAAGCCTATGGACTTTTATGGGCCAATCCACTTACACGTTTGTCCGATAAAGGGTCGAAGTAAATACTGCATCAGCTGTATCTGGCCATTTGGAATTATTTTTGGGGCTTTAAGTGCCATATAGACGAGCTATGTTGTCATGATTTTGACCATGACCTTTATTTATTCATATGGTATGCTTAATTGTTAATGACAATACATACCGACATCTCCTTGGTAGCATATTCGTCGTGGGATCTTGCCGGTCAAGGAGTTGGGTCGCTCGGGCCTCATTAGCTCACCACCATTTTCCAATTTGTCCTTCTTTGGTTCTGGAATGAAAGATATATATTCTATAAATAAGAGAAAACGTATTTTAATTAATTTAATCTGAACTAGATTTGTCTTTCTAAGGTTTTTATTGTTTTATTGCTTGTAAGTCTAAGTTGACAAAATTGTAAGCCATAAGTAGTAGCTGTAGTAAGTAGTTCAATGCTATCTCAAAACAAGAATGAACCGAGCAGATAGAATAACAAAACACCTTCAAGCTTCAAGAAGCGTGAAATTGTGAGGCGCCAGCTGAGAAATACCGCTCGAATCTAATTATGTGTATCCCCATTTGAAAAATTGTATCCAAAAATAAATATTCCAGATTTAAGCGAGTGTTTTGTACCATGTCCGTACATCAATTACTGCGCTTTCAATAACAATCATCGATCTTAGCACAAATTAAAGCATATTCAAATGTGGCAACAAGAATTTGACAGTAAGCCAAGAGCTCAAATGCTCGAAGTAAGGCATAAACATTTCAGAACGTGTGTAACATTTTGTCTATATGTAGTGCACGTCATTGTATAGGTAGTAATGTTTGCATAGCACAAATGAACAATTCCGTTGCAAACTTGGGAGTACGAGCGTGAGTGGCGATGAGCAATATAGAATTTCTAGGTACACTATGGCTATGGTCTAATAATAGTCGATAAACGAGTGACGGCGTGGCACGCGCCTCCATTCACCGCGCGACGGCGTCGGTGTCGGCCTTGGCCTCGCCATGGAACTGTGTTATTGACGCATCTCCGCCGCTATCATTCCCTAGATAAAAGTATGCATAACTCATGTTGTTAAATCACGCACAAAAACGCGGCGGCAGGGAAACACCCATATCCAATTGTATATCTGAATAAATTATCACAACTTGCCGATCTTACTTTATTATCTGATAACAAGTAAAAGATGGCGGGTCGAGCTGGACAAAACAAACGGCCAGTGGTCCACATTAGCCCTGGATCGCAAGGACTGGAAGTCACGGGGAGAGGCCTTTGCCCAGCAGCGGGATGATACAAGTTAACCAGAACAGTAACAAGTAAAACGTGGTCAAAGAAATACAACTTAATAAAGCGTGACGGTTGACAGGGGAGAATGGAAGAAAAAAACGTGTCACACTGACCCTAATTTTAGTAACCTGGGACAGGGTACTAAACAAGGGTAGGAAGATGATGATAAAAGAGAAGTTTTAAATTCTGAACCGGTCAAAGCTTAACTCATAAGTGAAAGAAGATTAGAAAACTGAATTTTATATAAAAACATTTGAAACATTTCCTTTACCGACCATACAATTTTTGCATATGTAGCGGGCCCTTACCGATCATACAATTTTTGCACATTAGCTTGCCCTGTCTGTATGTGCATGTGTACATAGTAAGTAGTACCTACACTATACATACACAATGAGCAGAGCTATTAGACCCTCGCCCATGTGAGGCAACATTTAACATAGCGCACCAGGCACCGCCAGCCTCGCAATTTTCGTGACCGAATGCGGCTTAGTTAGCTATTGCGACATAGATCAACTATGCAAAAACTACGTTTCGACAGATTCTATGCTTTGTATAAATCTTTTAAAGGTTTTATTGTTGAATGAGCCCCGATATCTGAAAATAATGTTGCGCTAATGTTATTTTATTACGCGTTGTAAAGTGTGTAAAGATGAACTTAAATATCGTCGTGATCAGGTCGCCAGCAAATCTGTAGCAGTAAATCAGAAAGATGACCATGACATCTACCCATGAATACGTTGAAATATTAGTAATTAGTATATAAATAGTACTTTTCGGTGCTATTTTGAGGACATGAGTAAATAACGAAATGACTAAATAAACAAAATCCTAAAAATATCCATGTCCCGTATAAATGATGAGTCACCGTGTTCCTCACCGTGAACGTAGAAGTTACTACAAACCGTTAATAAACAAACGTTTACTACCGTTTCTGATTGATTAATGAATTTCTCACGCAAAAATTTGTTGTGCTAGGTACTATTTATATTTTCAATGACGAAAGTCCACATCTCAATTGAATGACTATATCCTACACAGAGAGATTCTAGCCTTACGAAAACTTGAGTTAATTAGTTCATTGTACCTTTAACTAAGTTCCGTTCTGTCTCAAAACAAACCAAATTAGTTAATTTTATCAACAGGTGCCTAAGAGTTCATTGTTCATCAATTCATCATCCTACAACACAACCAGAAAACATAGAGATGACACCCTAAGAAAACTTCTTATCCTCGATAAAAATGCTACATTGTCGGCCAAGGTTAAACTGATCGATTGTCGCAAGTAGTCGCAACCTTCTTTCGTTTATTTAAGCTGACAATCGGACATGACCATGCAATCCAAGTTTTTAAGCTTAAACATTAGGTACTATGTTTCATCATTTTTGTCAAAATATTCGCTGATTTATATTTGATTTCATTGCTGATCGGAAGCGCGCTCTATAAAATAATGTTTACGGTTCCAATACTATCATTATTAAAAGCATAAATTAAAATATCTAAAACCATAAATGCTTAGTTAAATCAACAGGCTTTAAAGGAGCGAGAGGTTGCGCTAGCGCTGAGAGGAGCGGGACGCGGTTGGTCCGGGACTGGGCGGATCGATGCCGCCCGCCCTTGGCCGCCCGCCTTCGCACCGACACTCCGAGGACGTCGTTCGCTGCAGCGTTATGTAACCTACATCGTCCTTCACTCCCACGGACTCAAAGCTCTGAAGGTTAACCGATATCTGAGGCACGTGTATTGCAGGTAACTCCCTGACCTTTAACTAGGAATGATTCAGTACTTACGAAAAACGTAGGACAACGTCTTTTCAATCAAACCATTTTATAGAAATCCTTAATTTTGATTTACCCTGTCTGCATTGTTTTTAGAATCATAGCGAGACGTTGGGGTGGGCCATTCTAGTAACTCTGGTGACATCAACAACCATAATAAATAACCACGAGCACATACAAGGTTTGTAAACAAACATTTTGCCTGCACATTAAAGATGCCATGTATCGTCTTGCTCACAATTTTCCTGCCAAATGGAGGCCATTAAGTACATTCTTAATGCTGACGACGTGCAACATCAAACGGGATAGAGCGATGACATCGCTGCAAACACTCACAGACGTGATTGGAATTTTCCAAGATTCCAATTTCGATTTAGGACAAATAAAGTTATTCATTTATTCGACACTATTAAATCTTTCAGAATAAATCCGCTATAATCTAGAGCCCCGTCAAAGCCAAAGTAAATTATGTGCACAGCCTAGTAATGTCACAAGACTTGTTCGTTATCAGCTGCCACCGTTTCTACACAGAAAAACAAAATCTGTTTAATTGCTCTACTTTCAATGTTTTATTACTCGGCTCGCTTGAACATAATGTAAATAATCATCCAAATTAACCTCTATTTACAGACTCTGTGCATGCATAATCTTGTTGTAAAATAAATAGAGCGTCAGCTGGTTGTCAATCAACGCAGCCAAAAGGATCGACAGACACCAACTTGTATCACAACAGTGGACAATGTCAAGAGTACGCGAGGTGGCTACTCGCGAGCTGGCCACATGCTCGACTTGCTTGTTATGTCGCGTAAAACGACGAGAGACTACACTCGTTAAAAATACATTTAAGACGATAAAAACAGAAAACACTCATCGACACGTCAGGTAGGTATTTGGCCTGTTTACGCTACAAATAATGTTAAACGAATACTTTATTAAACTTTATAGCGTTTTCCAACGCTTCACGCGCGCACATTTATAAAAATTCCACAGGCCATTAATGCAATATTCCATTAAATTCACTATTTGAGAACTTCATTAAATTTTCCATGAAACATTACACCCTGCAATTATTCTGATGAAAATGTAAAGTAGCCAAAATAAAACTGTGCAACCAACAATACCACTAAAGAAAAGCATAGTTGTGTTTTCGAGGAAAACATGCGATTGTTAGGGGTATCATTATCTAAGACAATTGCACAGAAATCGAGATATATGGACAAATTATGTTAAGCAAGAGCAACAAACTGGGTCGCACGCGATATTTACGCGCAAGAGGAATTTTTGCGACGAACATAAGAAAGCATTTGCGACATTGACACACGTGGGCGGGCGGTGACGGGTGAAATAACTTCTCTTTCAGCCATTCTTCAACAGTTAATTGCAAAATGAAGAAAAGTTAAGACAGCGTAAACTTCAATAGAATTCTCTTGAGTTTAGTCTGTGTAGCGTTCTCAAAGTCTTAAAAACAAAGTTTGGTTATAGTTAGATACGCTAAGATTGTACATATTTATATTAGTCTATTTGTGCCTGAAATTACTCTTAGTCCACGTGGTTGTTTACACGAGAACGGTTTTATTAGGCGAAGAATCGTAAAAATATTGAACATAGTAATCATGGGTGTAATCTAAGCCACTTTAAGCATTTAAGCTTGGCCACGCTGTAGTAACTTTCTGCGATACTCGGGCTTCGATTGCTAGTCACACTTGCTGGCACAATTAATCTCATCTGAGTCATTTTGGACGAATAGAATCGCGTGCATAGTAGGTACCTACCGACTAAAGATATTTCAAATGCTCTCATTCGTCACCCACCAGTGCCCTACAAAAATGCCGAGTATAAAATGAAACATTATGCTGTGCTCTATCCGAATATAAAATGTAATTACTATTACATTTTATATTCGGATATAGATCGGATAGAGCACAGCATAATGGTGCAACACCTAGTCGATCCAATCAGCTGGGTTTATATTTTAAACGCGCGCACATGTAATTGCCGCCGAAGAAGCGGAAATCGTAAGCTTATGTATGTTCAGATGGAACAGAAAATATCCAATGTATGAAGGTATTTCCGTTGTATAACCTACTCTCTCAGAAACTCGAATAAAATGAGTGGGGATTTCGAATAAAATGGTAACGTGGGAATGTTCATTCCAAAACATCATATTGATTTAAGAACGACCTCTGGAATATGAAAAAGGGTAGATTTTCATAAAGAGAAAAACATCTGTATTTAATGGAAAACAAACATTTCGACATCGGATTGGAGACGCAGTGCAGCGATAAATGTCCAGTCAGAATCAGCGGCAACGGTAGGTCAAGGGCAGACCGCGGCAGCGGACGCTCGCATTTCAGAAAGCTGCCTTTGACGAATTCTGCGAATTATTTCTCTCCCCTTTGACGCAATTTCCCTACCATCAAGAGACGGACAAAAGGTAAACTTAAGTAAAGTATACCTTTTATCCGTCTCTTGATGGTTCATGGCGTCTTTTTATGGCTAAATAAGAAATGCTACACAAAATCATTAATTAAATAAAAAAAAAGCTTTTCCGTATTTCTAACGAGAGGCTAACAGGTTTTCATACGACGAGAGGTTTTTTTCTTGGTGAAATAGGAAGTAAGTGTGACATTGCTCTCTAAATATAAGTTTAGCGTGACTGACGAGGTTATCTATATTAAACGGACGTCATTATTGGAGGAATGTGGTGATTGACATTCGACGGTGGGACAATTAAAATGGCGTGTGTATGTGGCTTGCATCGCCGACGGCTCCGCTCACAAGCACACCGCTGCCGCAAATAGTTACGCAAGGCCACAAGACGCCTTCTCCGTTATTTATCGACATCGACGTCGGCGGCGCCTAACTAACCACGTTATATTCTTACAAACATCCGCTATCCTTCGAGACCGACACTTTATTTAATACAATCGCCGTTTCCCACAACTTCCATAAGCCTCGTCAGTACGACAAAGTGGCTCTACTCGCGTTTCAAATCAATATTTTCAGAGCTGAATTTTCCGTCCGTTGCCCGATCCATTAACTTCATAATTTGTATCGATTTAATTACAATTGCTTCTTTGCGGTTTAATATAAATTAGAACTCTGAACATGTATGTAAAACGAATGACGTATTCGAAATTGTACGAACTTTTGGCCATAATTTCGTGAAACGATACAACATGGATACCTAAATCTAAATTCCTCAAAATGATCGATTGTCATAAAGCATGAATACCACGACAGAAATAATCTTGAGCAATGAAGATGCAATGCGAAGACAAATAATAGGTATTACAAGATATCTAAGTGCGATTAGGTATGTTATTTACACATACCGTGAAGAATATAGCACTGCTGGTAATTAAAGGTTGTACGATACAAGAT
This sequence comes from Apamea epomidion, assembly GCA_947507525.1. Taxonomy (NCBI): domain Eukaryota; kingdom Metazoa; phylum Arthropoda; class Insecta; order Lepidoptera; family Noctuidae; genus Apamea; species Apamea epomidion. The sequence continues at coordinate 9,395,781 of OX382234.1, forward strand.
AGCAAGATTATTTTATTTGACAGAGCATATCGAAAAGTAACACGATTAAGCCAATAATAAGTGCGAAAAAAGATCGATTATTGTGACATGGTTAAAAATTTAAATAGCTAAGTAATGAAAGAATTAAGATAATTCATTGATTCCAAGTAAGTAAACTGTTCACTTAACGGCTACGAAATCGTTTGCAAAAGATGACTTAAAAGTGTTGGGACAATGAAATCAACTATAACCTTGTCTGTTGCTTCATGACTTTCACTCCTCACTGAATAAATAAGTAATCTAAATCTAGCATGTTTCACTATATTGTACGGGCACTTTGAACTTGTATATTTTCATGATTTATATTCAGATAAAGCTGTTTTCGGAACAGTAACTTTTGGTAATGCTTTGGTTTTTACTTCGATTGATCTAAATAACGCCATTTAAAGATCACATTAAGAACGGTCTAGGAAAAGAGAATTGATACAAAAAATCTACTGAATGGACAAAGGTTGAAAAGGAACCAATAGTAATAACAAGATCCTAAATGTCAAAGGGTACATGCAACGAGGGGAGCGTGACATTGACATTGGCAATGCACGTGCCGGCGGGCGGGGACAGGAGCTGAAGAACTGAACAAGTAGGTGCGTGCGAGCGTGTGCATGTGCATGCGGATGTCTGGTGCTGGGGTACCATTGTTACGCGCGAACAGCGTAAGGTTCGCGGTGTGTCTTGGGATAGGAGACTTGCGGCGCACGTAGTAGTGGTCGTGGCGCTGGGGCGGCGGCGGCGGCACGAAGGGCGGCGGTGGTGGCAGGCGCGCGGGCCTGCGCCTCGCGCCGCCCGCGAACGCGTCCATGGCGGCGAGCGTGCCGACGTCGCTCATGCTCGCGGCGCGCTCGCGGCTGGAAGACTGCGGCCGGCCGCACGATCGTTACTGCTCCCCCCAGCCCCCGGCACCGCGCGCGCTCTTCGATCGCCGCCCGCCCTCCGCGTTTGCCGTCCGCCCGCCCACGCGCTGCTTCGCTTTGTTTTGAATTTTTAATTTATCGCCATTCATCTAGCACTCGTTGAGAGTATAACAAGAAAATGAGCAACCCCAGGGTTTAAAGAGTGCAATGACCTAGGTGTAAGGGCTACAAAGCCCCTCGCTACGTCCTGATCTATCAAGCATGTAGTGCGCCAAGGTGTCGGTGTGCCGGTAACCCTCTTTAATTATTACGTGACAGCGCATTTACATGAGACGATAGTGTCGCCGTTACAATACTTAAACACTAAAATCATTGCAATACGGGTAATTAAAACGTCAGAATAACTTATGTAAGATTTTTTTTTTTAGATCGCATAGTTCATCCTAGTCCTCAGTCCAAATACAAGTTGTTACGTAATTTAAATTGCCGAAAATTCTAAACAATTTTTCAACCTAAAGACTTCGTTTTCCATGGAATTATGTTGTAACTTCAATACTCCCTAAGCTAATTCCTACTTTTGAAATATTTAAGTTCTTAGTTAAATATTTAATCATCATCATCAGCATAGCAGTACACTGCTGGACATAGGCCTCTCCTAAAATGACATATTTAATAGATATTTTTAATTCTATGTAGGCGAAACTTTGAGTAAATTGTAGCAAGCCAGCCGTATCCACCTACACAGCGCAGTGGTCCAGCGCCTTTGACCTTTAAACAGGGTTCAAATATGTACAAAATTAAAAAAGGTTTTAAATATTATACATTATAATTTATTACATAATTAGCACACCTAGGCCGCAGTGCTACAGCTTGGGACGCTCCAATGCTCTTTCTCTACGCTCCTGTAGAGTCATGTAAACAGGCTGAATGACGGATCATTCCCAGTTGAAATAGTAGGAACCCTCGCTAAAACAATGGAACTACAAATAACAGTTTGCTAAAAGTACACAAAGCTACGGTGGTTTATTCATATTCGTAAGTTTTCGTAACACAGGTATCAGAGTTTGCTCCGAATGACAGCAAACTACAAACACTACATATTATTATGTATTTATGCATACGTTATCGTGAGCTTACCTAGAAACACAAACAAAGCTGAACATACGTAGATAGGTGTTTGCTCTCATTCATGAATTTTGTTATTGGCAGTTTTATTTCTAGTTTTATGCGCCATTTAACCCCCTGTTCCTTTTATTTATGTACGCTTCGCTATCTTTACGATGATGGGAACATAAAGATCCATAACCTTTTGATAAAACATGGCGTCGCGTTGTGTTAAATGTTCGGTGTACATTTTTCCATGTGTCACTGCCATGACGTTAATGATAACTGGCATGGTTTCAAACTGCTAATACTCCTTAATCCTGGCCTAAAATCCCGAGGCGGGTAAACGATCCGTTGGGTTTATCTTTTACCAAAATATAATACTTTGTTCTGAGATGACATACAGCATCGCGGAAAATAATGCGCTTCTTCTTCTGCTTATCACGTCATGGAATAGAAGGAAGCGTGCCTGGCGAAGTGGAATAGTGTTATCGGGTGATTAAAATAAGCAATCTCAGCATCAACCCTATCTTATGATCTGTAAATGGCAACACGCTCGTCGATTTACTAATTAAATGATAAGAGAGTAGATGATGGTTTTAAGTCATTAAAAGAAAGTTTCACGCAAATAAATGCTGAGAAGGTTAAAGTTCAAAAACCTAGGAATGAAAGCTACAAAAAATTGTGAAACTACAAAACAAGAACTGGAAAAAAAAGGCAGCAACGAGAGTGTTGCAGTTGAAAAGACTTGTTCATTGATGCAGACTCCCGTTTCACTAAAATGTCGCCGGAGCTGCGCTCGGCTTAACACACAGGATATAGTAGATATAACCAGGGTAGAGGAACCGAGGTAGATACTCGTATTATCAGCAATAAGGGATAAGAAGGCTTATGCTACAACCTTGGTTGGGAAAATACTAATACACGCCGATGACACGGACGAGAAATACTCTTCTCTGGTCCTTTTAAAAGAACATAGTGTTGGGACCACAGTTGGACACTACAAAATATTCTTGGAGGGATTTAAGCGCAATCTAGACTAGATTACTCATAAAAGAGTGGTTGAAGTAATGGGAAAAACCAATGAAGAACAAAGAAGAGTGATAAATGATTCATAAAATTTCCGTTTTCCTTTTAAGGTAGGAACCCTAAACATTATACACATACAAATCGACCACTCCTTAAATTAAAACACCCATAGATGTCACTGTTATAGAAATACCTACAGCCAAAATAACAAAAAAATATCAGCGCTCTGTAAAGTCTATAATTATATTTCGATAAACTTTGTCCGTTGTTCGCGGCTATCGTCACATCCCAAAGCAAACGTCATCTCAAGCAAAAGGAGCATTCTATTTACCTCATGTGTTATCTGCGACCGCATGGCATGACGTCAGAGTGTTGGTACCAACTAAAACTGCATCGTGAACGGTCAAACGCCTCGTAAATTATTAACTGTGAAGTTAGTAGTTGCTCCGTAGAGATAACACAGACCTGAATTAAAGTGCAAGTAGTTTACAGTTGAGTTGCATGAAATATTGAAGATGGTAGAGATTAAAAGCAATACATGTTAACGATATTATGCAGCATAGTAATGAAGAGGTTAATTTACAAAACGTTGATTAAAGTTAAGAGACTTTTTTGACTTTTGTTTGTGACTTTTATGCCATACATTTTTGACGTTTCAACGTCAAAAATGTATGGCAAAAAAAGTCACTAATCATTAGTTAACTCTATGAAACGTTTATAAATAAATGTATATGTACGTATAGTCGACCTAAGCTTCAATGTCACATGCACGTCATGAAACGACAAAGTCTATTTGTCTATATGACAATCGGATAATTTCAACCTTAGTGAAGTTTAAATTTTTGTTCACTAAAAAAACCTTGGGATCGATAGTTGCCGTAGACTTCAAACTTCCAAGAGATTCCTCTTCAAACGAGGGTTTCTAAAGCAAGCACTGACACAGCTTAAAGTGAACTTGCTTTAAGCCCGGAATACACATTCCTGTAACTTGCACAAAAGTATGCAAGTAGCTTGCATGCCTTGTGCCATAACAACTTCTGATTGGTGAATACCATAATGGCATGCAAGCTCTTGCATGCTTTTGTGCAAGTTATAGGCATGTGTGTTCTGGGTTTTATTTTAACCAGTAATTTAATATTAAATCAAACATTAAGTTGGCTGTCTATCAACAGCGCAAGATATACATTAAATCAAACATTAAGTTGGCTGTCTATCAACAGCGCAAGATATACATTAAATGCGAATTACAAAGAAGAGGACTTTGTGCCGTCATTGTTAATTGTAGCTATCTAACAATATATCTTTAACTATATTGGGATTTTTGATGTTTTTCACAATCTTAATAAAGCAAAAATAATAACTGATGGCACTCGGAAAGCTGCCACTGCTGCTGAATTGGGCTGGACACATCTGCCGCATGTCAGACGATCAATGGGCCAAAGTTACGACCCAGTGGGGCAAACGACATCGCGGCAGGCCCAGACGGAGCTGGCGGGATGAGCTGGACTCCTTTAATAAAGATTGGTCCTTGGCAGCTCTGGACAGAGAGATATGGAAGGAGAGTAGGAAGGTCTTTGCCCAGCAGTGGGACATTAAAGGCGAATAAAAAAAAAAGTAATGAAATGACAGAAGATTACACGATAGTATGTTCCTCTAACGCGTTTCTATCTCTTTACCACTGCATTTGCGAGGAGGAAGAGGCTTCAAATACACGTCCCTTGGCGACAGAGGTCCTGAACATAAGCCAAGGAAAATTTAAAATGCATTGGTTTTGGCTAACCACTATCTTTCTGAATTTAAATAGTGTTGTTATACTTTTGAATGGAGCATCATAATCAGCCAACGAACGACATTAATCTTTTAAAACGACAAAAAGCGTATCTTTCACGATGCTGTAATGGATATTTGGGTGGTTATTTGAGTGACATTATCTTTTAGCTCTTTTAGATATTTCTGAACTCAATATAAGAGTTCAGAAAGATCAGATTTCATAGTTTTTATATGCGTTACCGGTATATACCGGTAACGCATAAAAAAATGTATTTAGTTTGTGAACGATATTTAATAGAAGGATAGAATAGAAGAATAAAAAAAGAATAAGAAGAAGAAAAGAAATAAGAATAAGATTAGAATAGAAGAAGAATAGAATTTTAAGTTAGTTTTTCAAGAAACATTAGATTTTAAATTTGAAAATTAACGTAAACAATTATTCTTAGGTTTAGCTTTGGTTACCCATACGCTGACGATCTTGCTTGTTATTTCAGGCCGTTGACCAAAAGCTTATTTTTTATTCCTCCCACAGCAAGTAATTATTTATTTTCTATTCGTTTTTTATCGTATCGTGTTTTCGTAATAATTTTCTTTTTAAGACAGAGCCAAGAGTAGTGTTACTTCGTCGGAATCTTATTAAATATTTCGTAAATGATTGTATCTAATCTGTAAGGGTTTTCGCGAGCGACGCTGTGTCAACGCCTACACCAAAAGCCCTGTGCGAAAGCACTCTACTAATAGAACGTTGATTCATTATCGGTATTATAATTAATATTTTCTCTAATCGCCCGCCACTGAGCTTGATCTAAGCCGATCTCATCCATCGGCTACTGCCAGTCACCTTGCAAAGATCATCGCTTCGTTCAGCCTGAGTCCCAACACGTCTTTGCCAACGGGTATCAGTTCACTAGAGTTCTGCGGCTAACAAAGCTGGTCCAATGCTGGCAACTACCAAGTACTCTGTCGTCATCTCTAATCGGAATCCGAATAGAGATGATTCGACAGAACACTACCCGTGAAGGTTGAAAGCTAAGTCTTATTCTAAATCCAAATTTCGGACTTTTGATGTCAGTAGGCTTGGCTATGTCTCAGATTAAGACTTATACGTGTCAAGAAGTGCGTACTGATTGAAGTGATCGTGCTAATGCTATGTGTTTTCTAACGCTCAGGCAGCTGGTTAGTTCACGTTGTAGGAGCGTATGGACAAGTATGAAAGTTATCACACGGTCCCGCATGACCCATCCGGTTTAGGGAGTGACCACACTTGTCGGCGCGGAATCGGCTCGTGTTGACCAAAAAGAGCTTTATGTCCATGCCATAATAGCGATAAAGACGTCATTCGTTTCGGTTCGAACGACGCTATTTGAGACCGCGTTGGACTATTCACTTTAATTACAATCCATGCAATAAAGCTCTTTCTGACCGGCACAATCCGAGCCCGCGTCGGTAAGTGTGGTCATTCCCTTTCCCAATACCCGCAAACTTATTGGCTGCCAAGAACCTGGCGCGAGCTAGCTGGCAGCCTGAACGTTTCAAACGGGGCTCACTTAGGTTAATTCCACTCCAAATCACTTGCAAAGTTGTTGACAAAAATTTCAAGACGCATTCATTAGTCACAAATTGTTCTGAAAATAAAGGATCAAGTGGGTTACCTTCAGTGCATACACGTTACTCTGCTTGAAATTGGTGTGTACGAATCAAAAGTACAAACCTCTCAGACAGGCACATCCCATGATGAAGCCCATCATAGAGAGGCGCTGCGCAGGCGGCGGTGGTGGCGGCGGCAGCGGCGGCGGAGGCGGCACGCGCCTGCCGCGCGGGGGCGCTCGTGACACTGCGCCAGCTATTACCCACCACTCTTAACCGTGCCCGGCCCGCACATTCTCACTACATCGTACCCCATCAAGGCATTTTACCGATCAAAGAAATGTGAGCAAAGAATACTCCCAAAATTCTTGAGCATTGTTTTAATAACAAGGAATTTGACATTTAGTTTATGGTAGTCTGACTTTCAGTTTACACTGTGAATTTCCTGAAAACAACAATCTACCTACATGCACTTTTCGGACATTACCACTGCATCACTGAAAATACTTTGATGTTAGGAAAGAAAGTGTGCGCAATGCGGAAAGGTAAAGGTATATAAAAGATATTGAGTCCATCATGATACTTTATGGCTCAATAGCAATTTTTGAAATGAATATTTGATATTGTTAGTGTTCAGTGGAACATGTCGTGCAAGCGTCGCGGGGCAACGACGCTGGTGCAGCGGTTGTATCGCGTGCTGGCGCCGACCCGATCGATACCGCACGCAAAGTTCGCGCCTCAGGTCTAACCACCGACCATAACTAAAACATATGTCGAGAATACAGAAAAAAGGCAATCAATAATATTGCACCAACGAGTACGAGACGGTCAAAATCTAGCGGGGTTTACGTCACAAGTTTATTTTATAAACCTTGAAAGTCCATGATTTATTTACGTAGTGTCCGGCAGTGATAAACACTAATTTTACATTTGTTTGTCACTAAAATGATATCTATATAGCAGCCGCAATATAACTAATATATGTTATCTTTTAAACTATTTATGGAATCAGCTCAATGTGCCATCATGTCATTCGTTACGTTATAACTAAAAGATAAGGAATAACCTAAGCTACGCTGTGGCATTATTTGCCTAAATAGCATTTATGTAGTTTTTATTATTATTTTAAGCATAAGACATAAGACACATCAAGCAGAACTGTTATGTAGTAATAGTTGCTATTAATCAGCTTAATCGTTATTTCGCGCCGTCTCTACATTTGATTACAAATTGCTTTGTATTAATTCTTTGAGCTGTATATTTTCGCGTCTATCTTCAACTAAAAGTGTTTTACAGTTTCAGATTCATCAATTAAAAACAAACGGTACACTGCACCTCCAAAAGCTTTCAAGTCATTTCGGTTCAAGTGATACAGTCATGCGCTTGTTGCAATGATTTCAACGAGGGGTAGGTAAGACAGCAAAGAAACATAGAATGCCGCTTTTCCCCGTGTGATTTGACAGGCGGTATATATGTGGGCAGGTAATCGAGTGAGGTTAGGGCAGCAGACGCGAGGGTCGGTTTGCGGCAGGTCGCGGCCGGCGGCGCGGGCGGGCGCGGGCGCGGGCGGACCGACACTGAGGCGCGCGCCGCACGGCCGCACCGCACCCCGCGCACAGCCGGTACCCAAGTTACCCAACCCCCAGTCGCCGGCTTCTCAATCTAGACTTCGACGACTACCTCACAGAATCGCCGCCACACTATCCCACCTAGATGTGCTCCAAAGATTCTGAACATGCGTATTTCAATTTTAGCCCAGCGACCCATTTAGCGCTGACAGAACAGCAGATTTCATAAATAAATTATAATGAGTTATGTAACCTCTCCATCTGTAAAGTAGAGCACCTATTTGTCTAGTTTTGAAAGCGCAATGTCTTGTTGACTTAGATACTGTATCTACCAATGATATGTGAGAATAAATCATTTACCAAAATTAACCGAAAATTCTTTAGACAAAGTAAATTGTTACACAACTGAAATATAAAAAAGTAATACGAATTTTTGCCAACTGATATAAATTCGGATCAATAAAAGTACCGAAAATATTTTTTCTCGCGTGTTTCAAATTGGGTTAGAATAACGGTAACAGATAGGTAACGAATTACCCAAGGCTCCAATTAATAGCAGGTAGTAAACAGAAAGTTAATTAAATTACGGGTTCATAAACGAATACTTCACGAAAATACTGCTTAAAATAAGTATAATGAGATGTACAATGACGTCACATTATTGCAGTAGCTCTGTGACAGCTAGACAGTTTGTGGTGGGTCAACGTTCGACGCCCGTCCTGTCAGGATGTCGTTAATTCCCGCCACGCGTCACTACCTATTCTCCAATTACATTTAATCCGATTCAATAATTTCTAGTACAATAAAATAAAATGATTAAATATGAAATATGAGATCCATACTTTTGAATGATTTTACTTAGTATACCGGTCGATTGAACATATTCAATGGGCTTGCACTGCTAGAGTTTCTATCGATATCTGTTCAATTGTTTTTCAATTACATTCAATCGCTCAATAAGAACTGGTCCTTGTCGATTGCTAAGTAGGTACACCGCTACTTAAGAACGACTGCGACTTTTAAATCATTATTATTCCTCGAATACAGTACTTCAAGTGGTATATGCCTGTGAATCATAACTTGCATATCTAAATGTCAAAATAAAAAGATATCTATGACCAATTTCTACACGCTACGAGTACGAAATGCATGGAGCAAGTTTCAGTAAAAGTTCGTGTACGAAAACATAATTTGATTGATACAAATCTGGAGCAACATTCGCGAATTAGCCAGATGTGTAATAGACGAAAATACAGACAATGCTGTACGAATGAATACTGACCGGTGCTATGCAAGACTCAAGAGATAATAGCAGTCTGTATGATCTCGCTAAATTGTGTTTTATTTTGCGTACAATGGCTGGAAATACCTAGATTAGGCTTTGGAGCATTGGGTTTAACCAGAATCGATGCATTGACCAGGGAAGGGGAAAGACTTCTTAAAAAAATTAAATCTAAAGAAAAAAAAAGCTCATTGCCACTTAATAAAAATTAATAAAAATTATTTGGGTACAATGTGGATTGCACCGACAGGAATATAACATTTACCAAAAATCATCAAGTCACAATGAGCAATTCTTCCATTTTGTAAATATTCCAAAATCATGTTGATCTGAGCAGAGTAAACTTTTCAATGAGGCGCCTTTGCAGGTGTTTGTGTATACTTATCTTGTCTCGTATCTCAAGTAGCACAATATTTAATAAGCTTAACACAGCCCTGTACGTGTATAATCAGTTTTACGCAGGTGTAAATAACAAATAGACGGTAAATGCTAATTTATTTGTCATCTGAATAAGCAAACAAAATATTACTTAACATTCCATGTTATTTTCCCTTACTACGCGTTGATAATTATACTGTTTTAAGAAACATAGGATATAAAGATAGGGTTGTGGTAAAAAAACCATCATAATTTTATGATCAGGGAAAAATCATATAACTTTACCGCTAAAATAATTAATTGATTTCCAATTCAAGAAATAAACATAATTATCTAATTTAAAAGCCCCGACTCTACTGAGGAAACGCATGGCAGCCCCAAACAATGTATTTGGGAAAATTCCATTACTCATGAACCCAACAAGTCTAATTGAAAAATAATTACACCTTTTCCAATTGGTGGAACCTTTGCAGGGTGGGAGTTTTTGGGGGCTGTCTTTTGTATAGCGTATTAGTAGTATAAGAAATTTAAAACTGAGCACTTGAAATTCTACGCCTGTTGATGTTATTTACAAGTAATCTATACGAATATAGTAATATTATAGAGAGGTAAAACTTTGAGAGTTTGTATGTAGGGGTTCTTCAGAACTACCGATCCGAATCCGAAAATTTACACTTATGAGAAAGAAGCTTACATGGATGCCGATGCCGCATTGTATTGCCGAGTGTCATAGGATATAGTTTATGTTAAAACAAGATAAGAAGAGAAGCTAATAATTTTGTGGTACAGTCTACCGCACATCAGTACGAAATAAAGGCGCTCAATTTCAAATTTTCATCCATTAAAATGTGCACTAAAAATTTAGAGATGATCCGTCTTTCATAACGGCGATATAGTTCCGTTTAGCGGCTTTTTAAAATCATCTACTTCACACCTTCATAAAACCCACTTTGAACTGCACAAGGCACCACGTCTCGAAGGACCATTAACCCGTTCAGCACTATTGGCGAAGCTTCAAGAGGTTTTGCAAGACGAAACTGAAGAGGATGTTCTTGCGTCTACAGATTTTCACGTCATTGAGCGTTCTTCCACAAGCGGATTCCTTCTAGGAAATTGTTCTCTACGTAATACTTCGACGAAGTCTGTTCTGTCATTCTTGGTACTACATAAGGCTTCAGAACCCTACATATATCAGAGTTGATAGAAGTCCATCATCTCCCGCAGAAAAGAAGAATTAAATGAATACTAAATAGAACCAAGCACTGACCTATGACATTATTGTTTTGATGATGGTGCGCTGCAGCGGCGGCAGCGACGGCGGCCGCCATTGCAGCTTGTTGGTGTTGATGTTGGTGCTGCAGCTGCGACGCTAACTGCGCTTGTAGCGCCGCATGCATGCCCACGAGCCGGTCTTGCGCCGCCTGCGCAGCGCTGACGTCGCTCCGTGCCTCCTCGCCACTCGGTGGAGACACTGGTTCATCTAGAAGAAAGAACATGTTAGTTTCGACAGTAATGTATCTTCACCTAATTGCATGCTGTTTGTTAATCGATGATTTGGCACATATAGCTTAGGACCACATTTGAAATGGCCCTTTTAAGTAAAAAAAAAATATTCTATATGTTGTAACAGCTACCGGCTTTGCAGGTAGGCTGCACAGGCCGTTAATAAGTTAGGATTGAATAGTAAACACTTAGGTAAGGTTGAAATGTATAATGTTCTAGTAGGTTACATATCTACTATGTAACCTGAGTAGTAGTGAAAAAAGGTCCATGCAGTAAAAGTTTGTGGAAATCATCTTTCTTCCAAAGCAGTAACCTGACCTTGAACATTTATGTTTTCGAGAAATTGAAAATGATTGACTGTAGTTCTTTCAGACCCATTGAACCACATCTGTGGTAATTGAAATGGTATTGTTGTCTACTTTAGAGCGTGAATGATACCAAAATTGGACTCTCCTTAGAATTGAATGTCAATGTACCGGTAACATGTTGAATTAGATGCTTGCTGTCAACCCAGTAGGTTTGATGTACAACAGAACTTCATGCTACAGCACAACATTCCCAACATAGGAAATCGATCGATAAGCGATAACGATAAGCGCATAGTAATTTAATATTAATATTACGTTATCGTTTAAATCGCTACGGAAGTTAAGTACCACAAAATTATAATAAAATTATAATTTATTTTTCGGAAAGACAAGTTAATGTGATGACGTGCATTACAATTACTTACGAGGTAATAATTAGGTATCTCGTTACTTAAACAATAAGTAGGTACAAACTTCAGGTTAATTTTTAAGAAGTCCGTTTTTTGTTGTTGTTTGAACGGTACCCGTGTCGGGTGTTACACTAATTAAACATAATTATTATCTACTGTTACTTTATGCAACAGCTGCGTTAAATAATTGTTATGAATAACAGGAATCAAATGTCTTTTGATAACAATAACTATTAACTAGTTATTGCCCGTGGTTTTACTCTTGACCTAATACTAATACTTCATGTACCCAGATATAAAGTATCATTTGGCCTTGTCTTGTTCGTGTTTAAGCTCTGAGCTATTTTCCATTGAAATCAGCAGCGCTATTCTGTTATCCTGAAAATGTCAACGTGAAAACCTAGGTGAAGTGCGCTTAAAGTGAGTTGTTATTTTTTTTTTTTGTTAAAGTAATGTTAATTCATAGTATCATTTCACCTGATACTATGGATTAACATTTTTGACAGCTCACTTCACCTAGGTTATCACGGTGAGATTTTTAAGGAATAGATCGGCTGTTCAGTAACTGAGACGTTAGGCAACAAACAAACCAATTCGGAATTATTTACTACTAACAGCGCCCCGCGGTTTCACCCGCATAAGTCTCGATCCCGTGGGAATATGCGAATAAAAAGTATCCTGTGTTAATCCTGGTTATAAACTATCTGTGTGCCAAATTTCATCCAAATCCGTTCAGTAGTTTTTGCGTGAAAGATTAACCAACATCCATACATCTATTCATCCATCCATGCATCCATCCATCCATACAAACTTTCACGTTTATAATATTAAGTAGGAAGTAAGATATTGTTTGGAACTTTTCCTGCTATAAAATATCTGATACACTTAAACTTACGTAATATTCGGTAACCAGTTTTCTATCACTACTCCGAAAATCAAAAGTCATTCATTGTAAATTATCATTATTAATAAATCTTTTGTTTTCCTCAAGCCTCAGGGTTTTCTTAGAACAATAATAATTACATTAAGGAAAACCGACTTCAAATGAATTTATGAGAGAAACATTATCCTGTGTTACCGTTGCCATTAAAGTATATTGATTTTGATAAACATTGTTAGTTTTCCTATAACTTGTGTTAGGAAGAAATTAAATAAACATGTCCTAGGAACATGTTTTACTGGGATTTCGGACTTTAGTGTCAAGTTCTGTCTAGCATAATCAGCCTATAATGTTCCCACAGCTGGGACACAGGCCTCCTCTCTTCGAGAGGGAGTGAGCTGTAATCTGCCACGCGAGCCCAGTGCGGGTTGGTAGATGCCACATGTCTTCGAATTTTTGGTTCTAGGACTATGACTACGCCGGTTTTCTCAAGATGTTTTCCTTCGCCGTTTTGAGAGCAGTGGTGATGAAATTATTAACAACAAAGTAAAGCGCCTGCCTGAGTTCGAGCCCACGACCTAGAACTCGTAAGTCGGAGCCGTTACGACTGGGCCACCAATCGTCCTTTCGTCTTTATCCACGTCACAGTACTTATGATCATTGGGTGCTCTTCTTTCAACTACTATCTTCAGAATTTCTGCGTTCTGGGTCTGACACATCAGTAAAATGCACATTATAGGTATCCTAAAAGTTTGAATGTTATTGACTTTCTCAGTTTGGAAATTTCTTACTAAATCACACTCTAACGGCTGAACGGATTTGGACGAAATTCGGCACACAGGTAGACTATGACCTAGATTAAAATATTCTATATTTTAGTCCAGGTCATAGTATATCTTTGTGTGTGTGTGTGTGTGTGTAGATATTTTAATATGTTTATCAGAGTTCACGTAATAGTTTCCTAAGGATGCGAGTAAAACTCCGTGCAATACCTAGATTTTATATGTTAAGGTGAATGTTCACAACTCACCGACTTCGGGCACAGGCGTGACCGGGCTTTCTGGTAACAGGATACCTTTCTGCACCAACTCATCTCTATTCGCTCGGACGGATATCTTCCTCTCTAAGGCTGCAAACAGTAAAACAAAATTGTATTGCACACTTCTTAATCTAATACACTTCATTATAACGTGATTCGAGTTCCCTATTAAAATTTTAATCTAAATAAGATCGAAATATGGAATAAAACATTATTTGCAGATAATTGATTAAACGACAGTATTTAGTTCCTTAATCAGCTGGGTAATTGCGTAACCCATTTACAATGGTAATGCCTTTCATTTTGACAGTTCAACAACATTCATAGCGTCATTTACGTTGTTGAGCAGACGATTTTTTCAAATATGAAGCAATTGATTAGCAATTTCCTGAGATTGAAAGTATGTCACGCAACTAGGGTGCAGGTTTATAAAACTTCTGAAACCGTTTTCATTCATGTGTTGTGAAATTTCATATATGTTTTTGACGAATTGTTGATTGTTGTTGTTTTTGGGTCTCAGTGTACCTACTCATCTGGACTAGGTATACTGAGTACCCACTGATCTGGTTCAACGATTCATTAAATTTTATTTACTAATGATACATAGCTTTATCAGGGTTTCTGAAACCGCGCATTTTTATTTAATGACGAGTGCCCAGTTTTCACCATTATTGATAAGCAACGTATGTCATGAATATTGTTCCAAGGTTCAGCTCCAGATGTTATCTCAGATATCATCATAAAAGACCGCAAAGGAGATTCTATTCTGTTTAGCGATAAACAAAAAGAATTTAGATTTCACTTCACGTGTGTGAATCATGTCCGGTTCCGGTTATCATGATGACCGTTTATCACCTCGTGTGTTAAGATAACAGATACTAAAGATGTACTCACTTCTAGAAGCAGCTTCGAACTTTTCTGATTTCTTTTTCCGTTTCCACTTCCAAGGCTTGAAAAGTCTACCAAAAGCTGAGAATTTGGACTTGGTTCGCTCAGCCGGAGGCGTGCGCGCGCCCGACCCCAGGCTGTTCGTGCGTACCGCAGAACCATTTTGTTTCTTTGCTGCAACAAAACATTTTAAATGTCAATCAAACTGGAAACTGTCATTCTCGTCTCATCTTTCAAGCCTTATTTGAGTTTGTGTATAATTTTCGCCACACGGACAAAAGGACCATTCTCAAAAAGGATGGCGCTGTCACGTAGTGGGTTAAAAATAAATGACTAATGTGTCATCGAACTTTGAGTGTAGTATTCATTAGGTAACTGTTATAAACATTTTAATATTTTTTCTGTGAGTTTCTTATAAGTAAATAACAAAAGATATATCGGCCTGTTATTGTCTCACTGCCGGGCAAAACCCTGTTTCTATACAATGATAGAACGAATAGGCAGGTGTTGGATATCACTTTGTGCACAATGAGCCCTAATGCTGTGCATGCTTCGAGCAAAACTTATTCGCATGGAGGTCGAAAAACCAAGAGCTAAGTGAAACAAATAGGTACTTTGAAAGACAACGTTAATACAAAATAGGTACCAGCAAGATGGGTACAAATAGTACCCACACATTCATGATACATCCACACAATCAATGGCCCCATTATGTCGAGAGTCTATTGTTATGATCTGTCCGCGCCTATCACAACACAATACCAAGGAGAACTAAGTATACCTACAAAAGAGAAATTTTCCCGTCGCCTGCCAAGACCACAAATCTATACATTTAGTACCATTGTGTTCCAGTTGCATTTATCAAATCATGTGGAATTGATATGTTACAACTTATAATGAAGAAGATAAAATATAAACGATGTATTGGCGGTTTCGTGAGGTTATACAATTAATTCCATCTGAGAATAATCAAGGAACAGGATAGGATGATCACGAGAAAGGCAGGACTTACAAGGTATGCATAACAAACTATAGGAACAAGTCATTGATATGCTGCTGGCGTCTGTAGTGCCGAGTCGAAATAACTTCAACTTCAATTTTCCAAGAAATACAGTACAAAAACTTGCTCAGAATAAGATGATCACTTGGGGAAGTATAATCTTGCAACAATTTAAACGAAACTTTGTATGTTATGTTCCTACATACAAACCACCTTATCAACTTCCAATTCAAGACTATCCAGAACACAACATTCTCAATCAACGTTATTTAATCTATATAAATAAAATATTTTTAAACAAGAGAGGTTTTTCTTTAACTTATAGTTACAGTTGACCATTCTTTCAGCCGCAGTGCGTTCATCATTTATGTGGCTTCGAGATATTATGCGACATACAGCTTACATTAAGTAACCGCTACTAGTAATCTCGTAACGGAACATATTTATTAACTTTACGTTAGGACAAAGTACCTAATTGAGCTAATGGCGTTTTAAATTCAAGATGTACAGACGCCAGCAAGTCAAGCTACCCGAAACTGACAAATTTTCCCAATCAACCTTGAACCTTAATACTTTAGCGATAAAGTTGAAAATCTTTTAAAGAAATTTGACAGATTGTAGTAGCTTGATGTGCTGGCGTTTGTACATTCATTATTTCGAGCGTGATTGTTTACTGACAAAACCAATATGATAATATTTCCACCATTAGATATTTTCAAATGAAGCTGCTTGTATGTTTAAGATAAAAATATCTAAAAAGGACGCTAGTATGACTCGACAATCTAAAAATATTTGTCGAAGAATTCGGCCCCAGATAACACATAATTCATTTTTCGACGCCGCCATTACCTTATCAACAAAGAAAACAAATTATCTGCGTACTTAGCATTTTACAGAATTGTCACTCAATATTTTAAATAGGTAAATCGTGATAAATTATGTAATTTTTAAAGATCCTCCTGAGCTGAATTGCCTTCCAGAAAACAATAAAATAAGTACCTAAGCTATTTTTTTTTATTGATTCCTACTTAGAACTGTTTCTTAGTATTTTATTTTTAGGATTCCGCACGATAATATTATTTAACATTATAAATTTATGAATTACAAAAGGAAAATTTTGTGTGGTTAGTAAATTACAAAACCGCCTGAGTTAAAGTTTCAATATTGAACTCATTGAGCCAAAATAATACATCTATGTATGCTAATAATAAAGCTGAAGAGTTTTTTTCTTTGATTGAACGCGCTAACTTCTGGAACTAACAGGACGATTTGAAAAATTTAACATCACGCTAAGACTATTAGGAGCCAAACCAAAAGAAATAACGCTAAGCGAAATCAAAGTAATAGCACGGGCGGGAATTTCACGGGAATTGCATTACTTCGTTTCTTGTTTCGTTTCTCTCCACTGCTGCGCCACTGGATGCGCTTGCACACTGCCTTGTGAGCAGTGGACATTTCCTACTCGTCAAATCTAATATGTTACTTCTTTTGTGTTGTCACTGCTATCTTATTGTTTGTATCTTTTTTATGTGTTGTGTATTTTTGAGATTTTGTTAGTATGTGTATTTTATTGTATGTTTCGTTCTATGTTCTGTAAGTGTACCTATGGACAGAAAGTCTGAAATAAACGTTTATTATTATTTCGTTTGTCGTTGACGCGGACGAAGTCGCGGGCAGAAGCTATACATTTATAAAAGTTGAACTCTGTAAGCTATTTAATGTTTACGGATATTACAGAAATAGTTTATTTTGATAATATGATCATTATTTGAATAATTTACACATGAATCATCTATGTATCAGGTTATAAATAACGCGCGAAACATTATTATAAACTCGCACAAGAACGCATATTATAATACAAATACTCTGTTTACTCAAATACTCTGTTTTATGTTCCATAAAAATAATATAGGTAGGCACCTACGTAATAAAAATATGTAATGTTATTACTTTATATTTATAACATAATACTTAATTTCACACCAATTTAGGTACCTATTACATTTAAATAATGATTGTCTCGAGAGTCGTTTAAAAAGTGTTCTATGCTAAAATTGGCAAGACGGTAACGAAAATAGTCTGTCTGCCACCATGCATGCAAGTGACTCTCTCTGTATGAAAGAAAATAAAAAAAAAGAACCGCGATGTGATAGAGCGTGGCTGACCGGTAGCCCAATCAAAGAAAAAGTTATTGCTTTTTCTTTGATTGGGTATATTAATTCTAGAGGTTCATAATTATAGAGGTAAAAGGAGATAATTATGAAACATATTCAGAAAATTACATCGTTTGGAGTGTTAAATGATAGTACGTTGACGCATGTATTAGAAATGGAAGTAGTTTTTTTTTTAAATGTATCCAATGAAAACACGTTTATCAATTACTATCCACTTAGCTCGTCACCTAAAGTACTGCTCAGTGAAAGAGAAGATAAAATATTATCAAGAAAGCATTAGTCTACATCTGTGTCACGGATATAAGTAAAATTTTAGTCATTGCTGGCTTATTTCGCGCCAATGTATTAGTATTTTACATAACATCATTGGATATAGGGTTATTTGATACAGTATATTTGCAAGACAAGAGCGTGGGTACTAATTAATAAATAAAAAAAATCTCATCAACACTGACACAACGTACGTGACCAATCGAAAAGGCAAATGAAGGGGTTATGGGTGTGATGGAAGTAACGTTTAATTCGCCAACCATGAGTCACCGGTTCGTGACGAAGTGACTCGCCCACAACAATTGTCAGAGCCCACCAACGCACCTTGCGTCCTCACTTCTCTCACCTTGTTACAAGATTTGAGGTTCTTACCTTCTAAGACCTCGATTTTATGCTTGATAGATTATATAGATACTGTGACAGGTTTTGACAATCATATCGGAAAAATTACAACCAGCAATCTAATGAATACATCTCGCAGACAATACCTAGTATTGTATACAATCAAACATTTTCTAACTGTACAGACAGCTGTGCCGCTGGGGAGTTTGTTGCGCCACTTCTTCTTCCCAGCGATAGCACTAGGAAGTGGTGAAGGGCGGGCGTTATAGGGGGACTGTCTTTTGTAATTTTGACGTTCGAAAAGTGCTGATTCGCAGCCTATTTTGAATAAATTACTTTTGATTTTGAATGCTTTTATTCTGAACGGTGAACAGGCAGTACTTGAAGTAAAGCACGAAAAGGAAAGTTTTATATAATGTGGTGCAATATTAAAGATAGAGTCGTTCGGGGAAAGGGGTTAGAGAACCTTAGTAATGTTTGAGGACTGTAAAACGTAGGTACAATCAAGCTATATAAACGCAGGTACATTATAATCTAGTGCTAACGGAAGTCAGTACTAAAACGTGTTTGATATTTGAAGAATGATTTAGATGATGATTGCAAAATAAATACAGAAAAATTCCATTATAAACTAGCTTTTATTGCGACTCCATAATTTTTCACTTGCAATTATAGCCTACGAAGGGACAACATGGAACAATAACTAAAACTGTCGAAATAAAAAGTAGAAACTTTCTCTGCGCTCATTAGACCATGAGAGGGCTACTTTAATTGTCATTTGGTACTCACACTATTAATTAAAATTAAGAGATGCTGCGTTACCCAGTATGTTGTATATCTTGATTTAAAAGAGTGTCCTTGGAGTTTCTAGCCCGTTCTTCTCCATAGAGATCTACGTTTTGGAATGGGCAACTAGCTTCAACTTTCTGACTTAGACAATTAAAAAGTGCCTCTAAATGGTTTCATTCAAATATGCTTTGAGTTTCTTTGGAGTTGAAATGTTGGTCCTGCGATCTGAAGCCAGCCTCATATTATGAGTTTTACATCTTTAGTGGTTTAATCATTATTATTGGCATTAAGTAGTAAATATGTTCCAAAATAAACTTATTATACTTAAATACGCAAACATCAATTAGCGACTCATTGTGAATTATTTATTTCATAATGTCTTCACGAAACATATGAAACCCCTTCCAAGTATCGTGAACACAAATGAATTAACTAGCTAAGTGGACAAGTACTTAATTATACTGTAAGTTTATATTAAAGTTATGGTCGTGCTCGTGGGACAATAAGGGAGTGTTCAAACATCATTCAATTATACTTGCAATGATTCAACAGCACCTTTGCGTAACGAATAGGTACTAGGTACCATAGTTAATATGCTTCTCGAGTGTCACCTGCGGTAACAAAGGGACATTACTAAATACCTGTAGACTGCACGCGAACATGCCACCATTTTGATAGGTTCTTCTACTATTATTTATATAAATTCTACTTTATATTGGTACTGTGGTCTGTGAGTAAAATGTATGTGTGAAAGTGTCTGTGCAGCGATACTCGCTGACCTTTTGATTAGAAATGCCACTGACAAAATAAAACAATATCCTCCCAGGAATGCAAATAAGTCAATATTGCTACTATTTGTTCATCAGTAAATGAATGTCAACGTTGACTTCAATTAGTGCTTGCCAATCAGCGGGCACGTAGGACGTGCTGTGTTCAGAACCAATGGTATTTCTTTACTGAATCGTGTTTAGGAATTCCAATAACTTATCAAATAGGTAGGAGGACTTTAATTATATAAAAATACGATGATTAAATTATAATAAAATTAGTCATGTTTAATTAATATCTTTATAATTGACAATGGAAATTAACCTATTTATATCTCATTCAATCGGTTACTAATCCCCCTTAGTATAAAATTAAGTATTGTTGTGTAATACAATTTGTTCCTATGGGGATGCGCTAAGTTAGCCGGTTAAACTTAAACTTTCTTACGTTTTTTGGCGTTATGTTGATCTTTTGAATAGCGGCCTGACTTAGATTTCGGGGGCTACCACATCGCATCCACCTCAATCACAAATTATATAAGCGAGTAATATTCTTGTATTTTCCAAATAAGTTAAAGTGTTTGGAAATACTGAGCCTATATGGATATGGCAAATGGATACAGCGAGAGCTACAATGTGACCTCATCGAGCTGTGAATAATACAACAGATAATCGCTAATATCCATAATGTATGTAATGTATTGTATACGTGTTACATATATGGCTATACGCAATACCGTATAGCGGTAACAATCACAAAACTTTTATGGAAATGTTGAACAGGTAGTACACAAAAAACTGGGTAAAATAAATAAAATCGGGTCTCGTAAGGTTATTGTGAGATTTGGGGGTGTCTACCTGCTAACTACGGTGTCCATAAGATGAGATGTTTGCGGTAAATTATTGCTTTTGGTAGCAAGTAAGTTTATAAGCTTTTACTAGGACAATAGTAAACTTTGAAACTTAGATAGAAAACTATGCAAAAAGTATTTCCATTCAAATAATACTTTAGCAACTTTATTTCTGTGATAAGATTGTACATCAGCAGATTCTAATACTTCTAATTTACTAGTTTTCATTTTTAAAATATCGATATTCCGGACTGCCTTTTTTGCGTAGGCCTTCTGGTAATGCTGATATCTGGATTGATTAAATAAAACAGTTCAACCTATCTAATGTGACGTCTATTAGCCTTATGCCATGCCGAGCATGGGACGTTCCATGGCTCTCTGTACCACTCTCACCCTCTACACAGCATCCTGCGTGAGTGTCCATGATAGGCCGATCCTCAAACGTCGAAATCCGCAAGCGTACGGAAGTTTTCGATATCGGATAACGAGTTATAGAACTCGAAAGGAGTGGGACAGGACACCTGGCAAAGCGCAGTGATGACAGGCGGAGTAAGCCAGTGACCGAGTGGCGTCCAAGGACTTGAAGACAAAGTGTCAGTCGTCCGGCGGACGATACTGTTACCATAGCAATCTGGATAAGCCTGGGACAGTGGCGTGGGGATTGGCACATGAAAAGACAGGCCTATGCTCAGTAGTAGGTGAACTCGGGCTGTGGATGATTATGAATGTGAGGTATATCAACAACAGATTAAGAGACGACATGACACAAGGAAATGAGAAAAAAAAAACGAGTTTTTTATCCTGTCCATTTCATTATGCGTTATAGCGCAATAAGCTTACAATATATAACCCTACCAATAAACTATCATCTTGGTTAGATAGATTAGTATCAATATCAATCCAGCTGTCCACGCTATTAGTGGTGAACCAGTACATATAGTTCTAAGAAATTTATGAGTTAGCATTTCACTTTCAATAGACACACCATGTAGATATGTATAAGCTACGAGAAAACGTGAGTAAAATCAGTCTCCCATCAAGTTGAGCCTCTTTTGTGTTCGAAGTGTGTAAAACCAAGTATCTACGAAGAAACAAGTTGTTTAAAATGACATAAATTAACATTTTCACATAGTAATCGTATAATTGCGTAGTTTATACCTACGACTCTACCGCCTACTACTCCACAGCAGACATTTTTTATTTTTCATATTAATTGATAACAGTGTTACATCGGTTCGCATTACATGAATCGAATGGTTACTTATCTATTTGGTTTAGGTGGTTTTACTAGATCATTTTCTGAGACGCCATTTTCAGGTTTTTATTGAAGTCGTCGTCGTCATCGTTGGTTGGAGGCTTTGGTTTGGTTTTTGTTTCTCTTTTTTCGCGTTTCACTACTTTATGCCGAGAAGATCGCTTGCCTTCAGGTCACGCTAACCGAAACTGTCAAATTTTCCCAATCAACCTTGAACCTTAATGCTTTACCGATAAAGTTGAAATCTATTAAAGAAATTTAACAGATTGTAGTAGCATGATGTGCTGGCGTCTGTACTTTGTAAGTTGCAAAAAGACTATCGTCGACATAGGCAACGTCGACAACTCCTTTTTTGAAGCTGGTTAAAAAAACGACTGACTGAAACGTTAATGAAATTTTTGTGGGACCAATTCACAGGTTTTTTGTGACAATTAAAAAAGAATCACGTAAATCGGACCAAAAATGTTGGAGAAATCGGTGCAAAGAAAATAATTGCGCATCTATTGCAAAACCTCCTTCTTTTTTGAAGTCAGTTTTAAACTGAATTGAAACGGAAAGTCTCTTACAATGATTTATAAGCAACAAATAAGATCAATGCAATTTGACCTTAAGACTAACCTTAGTACTTGGATTGCGGCATGATTTCCAAGTTTAAACTTACTTGAGGTTAATTCCGAGATCTTTACCTTCTGCCATAATTAAAGCATAATACCAACTGCACCAGAGAAATTGTAACTCTGCCTGGGCAAAAAAAGGCGCGGCTATCGCTAACCCGAAAAAAACGACGAAGCTCATGCTGTTGCTGTTGCCAATATCTCTGAGAGAATTTCGGATAATTTTGAACTTACATAACAGTTAATGGTATTCCTTCACGTAAGAGCTTTTTTTTTACTTTTGTGCTTCTTAATTTATTGTATAAAAATGTGTGCCTGTTAATAACATTAAAAAATATATTGAATGACACGCCACTTGCGTGTCATTCAATATATTTTTTCTAATGAAAAATAGCCAGACATTGTGAGCTGTCGTGTCTCGTGACTAACCCAAACCACTCCTGCAGGTAGCGTGATACCAATAATAATATCATTCATTGTTCCGAATTAAAACACCATAGTATAACATTATCCTGATTTTAGTCAAATTCTAAGACTGATTATATTATTGTTTTATTCATAATTCTTGGGTATCATTGTGTTAACGGAATCATTTAGATTTTGGACATGCTAAAAAGATAACTTTAGGGTCAGTTATCAAAAGACCATGTTGTTATACAATGTAGGAGTGTTGATGACCATCATTCTATGTTTATCTTTGGGGTGATGGGCAACATTGACCACTTGTCACTTCTCAAACTTCATGTGCGAAGTGATGGGATAAACCCAACATTTTATCAGTCGTGACACAAGGGCCGAAAGTGCGTTGTACATTCCATCAGAGGCTTACAACCAAAATGTCTAAACCATATTGTCAACACGACATTGTATGACATAGAAAGAGAGATCATTTTTTGTTGAAACTATATGTTACAATAAACGTGTGTAAGAGTACAATGCTGTGTTATGCACGTTAGTTTTAATTTCGCAAAGCTATTGTTAGGAATGTGCCTGGGCGTAAAGAGACAAAAGGGAAGGGGAACTGACCGGCGACTGCTGCCACCTCCTTTGCCCCGACATGTAAGAAATCAGTAAGAGATAAAGAACTCGCAATCAGTTGCCTGCGCTCCTGAAAATCGAGTTGGTCGAGGCTGTTGGTCTTAGTCCCGCGCACCGCCTGGACGGGCGCGCTCAGCGACATGTCAACTACGCGTCGCCATGTCGTACAGACAGCATCTTCACTATTGTAATAACACCAATTACACTGTCAATGAACACTAAACAAAGGCACACTAGATGTGAAACCGACGCGAACAACGCCGATCACGACGTTTTCATTGCGAAATGCCTGCGCCGCTAGAGACGCTCAACGGCAAACTGGCGTGCGGGCGGCCGGTATCGAGGGGCAGAGTGGGGGCCCGGCTGCCTGCCTCTGTCCCTCCTGCATGTTGCAATGCACTCAGCTCGCCTCTCGGGCTGTAGTTGGTGAGACGACGGGCGAGTATCTGCCGCGCCGCGCGCCGTCACGTCAACACCGACACAACCGGCCTACAACGAACTACGGTACGTCGCGTCGTAGCGGCGGCGTCAGGCCCGCCGGAATTATGAACGTTTTGCTCTATTTGTATTGTAACATTTGTACGCAGATACTGACAACTTCGATTTATATGATACCTTTGTTTGGTACTCGAGTATTACAAGCGTATTCATATAGTTTTACATGGAGATAATTATGTGAACAATCAAGCCTCGAGTAATAAATGGTAGAGTCGTTATAAGTTCAAGGTTGACTTGATTATTTGCAGGTACATTGATGAGTTTCATACTGTGGAGAGTCAATGACGTTGGGTTTCCGTTTAGGTGGTGATGAAAAAGGTGCGTGTGTGTGCATACAATTTTGGTAGGAACTTATGCGGTTTAAATGGTATAATGAGATTTAGAGTCACACTAGGATATTTGGTTTTTAGTGCCAAAGGATCTGTTAGCTGAACATGGAAATGGGGACCTGACGGTCGAGTGTTAAATCAGGGTGAACTCCAATTCAGCTATAACCTAGGAACTATGGCAGCAGTTTGTGGAATCCCAAAAAGACATACCCGTAATCGGTCCTTTTTGTACTTGTTCAGTGAAGTCTCAAATCATCATTTGAGACATCGCCTGCCCGCAGTTTCGCTACACAAGACGGTCTGGCACTCGAGAGTCGAGATGTGGTAGAGCTGACTACACACTACACAGACACAAAAAGCCGTTGACCTAAAACAGCGTTTAGGTCAACTGAGGATAGTAAGACAGGTTGAATATTCCAAGTGTGGTGAATGGCCAAATCCGGAACTATAAGATATAGCGAAAAATACGTAATGCAGTTTCGGCGCTTAGATAAAAACTATCATTAAATTTTTGCCTATTATAAATTACTTCTAAGAAAAACCTCACTAAAACCAATATACTGGTTTACCAGCTCTTTTAATAGTTAGTAAAAAAGTAATTAGTTATAACTTTCTATGTCAAAAAAATAATGAATCTGGGAGGCAGGAAAAGTTTTCCGCAACAGACATTTTTAAATGACGTACTGAATATGCTGAAAACCGCGTTAACCAAAAATCATATTTCTTAAAAAAATACCAATCGAGATTTTTGCCGCTTGAGGTGAGACTCTACATTTTTCATCTCTTCTACAAAATGACTAACAGGTACTTATGACTATTGCCGTGGTAAAAATATGAGCCATCCAGCAAGGTGGACTCGCGAGGTTGTCTGCCTAAGGTGCGCCAGACGTACATTTAAGTATCGCCGGGCTATTTTAATGCACCCAACTATTTTATACCCAGTTTACATTGCACCTTGCAATGTAGACTGGGTATAAAATATTATACTTTTAGGTTGTTTTCTTACAGCCAAAACAGACTGACATATCCATTCAGCTGAAGTCCGAAACTTTAGTATATTGTGGAAGAATGTTTTGAAACTTGTTTTTTTGTTGATTTTCTTGACTTTTTAGACGTGAAAATTGACGGAGAATATTAAAATATGGTCAGCGGGCTAATTGCTTAACACACTAACAGTAGAAATGGCTTTCATTTTGACAGTTCAACAGCATTCATTGCACTGTTTAAGTTGTAGAGCAGACAAATTTTTCGAGCATATGAAGGAATGGATTAGCAATATCCTTTATATTATACTCGTAACATGATACTGATTGTGATTGATAGTGTGTTCAGCAATTAGGACTTTTCTGGCTGGTGTAAACGCACCATTATAATCGATGCATGATGCAGAAAGCTGTGGGCTAATACTGTGGCACAACTTGGGAAAAGTGTCGCCAGCAGTGGACCAGCAGCCTCAGCCTATTGACATAATTGACGTAGAACGATAAAAAGGGGTTAACAAGAGTGCCTTTGGCTGTGTCGTACATAATGAGAGAACCCACATATTCGATAGGCGTAAGTCACGCGACATAGATATGTCATGTCGCAATGTAAAATATCGTGATACACACGCATAATTCTATTAGATACTCTTGTTTGGCTTGAGTAAAATAACATTTTAACGTTTAATTAATTTTAGCATCACAATATACCTTTTACCCTTTACATTATTTTAGTACCAGAGGATAATTTGTGAAATAGCTGTGTCAATGTAAGTATTATGAAATAGGTACTTACTATTTTTGTCGTCAAATATAAACAAAGCACACAATAGTCGTCTACTGGTTCAAAATTTACATAACACTTGGTGGTACAAACATTTCGTTTGCTACTTTCGCTGCGAAGTGTCGACCCGTGACCATCCAACTCTAATAACTGGTTGCCTATTTTCCATTACACTAATTTTAAACTAAAAAAATGGCACAATTATTTATTAGACTTATTTTGTTACTTTCTTCTTTGACTACCATGCATAATCAGCCTAAGCCCACTGCTGGGACGCATGCATTCTATCTATGAGAGGGAGTGGGCCATAATCCATCCAAGCGGGCCCAGTGCGGGTTGGTGGATGTCACATGTCTTCGAATTTTTGGTTCTAGGACATGCCGGTTTCCTCATGATGGTTTCCTTCACCAGTGATGATGAAATTAAATACATAAAGCAAAGTGCCTGCCTGAGTTAAATCGGGGCTGATTCCACTGGTCCTCCACTGCTCATTGAATACAATATTTTGATTCTGTTGTCAGATTTACTCTGTTCGCTTGCTGATAGAACATTAATACACTCTCAGGTTAAAGCGCACTCAAGTAGGACTGCCTCATCAAAAACTTCAAGTCTAACTTGTTATTAACATTTGACCCGGAACTTTATCCAAAGAGTACCTACAGTACCTGGGGAGAGGGTAGGTGCTCCGAGAGATATAAACTTCAGTTACTTTAGTTTATTACTCAAAGAAATGATGTAAATGCTTTTAAATATTCTACTGTTCTCAATTAGCGGTTATTCATCACCGATTGTGTCGTGAATCTGCGGTAAATACATAGTTTCAACCATAGAAATATAAAAAAACAGAAAAAACTTATTTGTTATGTCTATGATTTGGAAAAAAACCTTCTGTACAGTCACGAGCACCAATATATCAACACTTGGTAACTTTCAATTTCGATTTTTTCGTGAAATAACGAATGCAACGTTGGAATACGACACATTACATAAACCTATTGGTTCGAAAATGCTATGTTCGTAACAACATAAAATTTCATTTAAAAATAAAGGAGTAAATCGCTATTGAATAAAGCCGAGTGTATACATACTTTTGCTCGTGACTGTACATAGATTTCATGTTTTTAAATGATTACTACAGATTTTTTCAGCGTATCTTGACTTTCTACTAACCCTTTGAGACTTCGCATGGGATTATTCTTATTTTGTAAATAATTATATTTAACAAAACAATTGTAGTGGGCTTGTTAGAAAGGTTCTCCTTCATGCATAAGTTATGGGCAGTGGCAAGACCGGTGCGTGGAACATGAAAAGCATGCATTAATGTTTTGGGTCTTCAGGTTTGGCGCAAAGTGAATAGTTTAAAAAAATCTGGCAACTCTGCACCCAACCTACTATCTAACATAATCATGTATAACGTCCTATACCCGCGCATTAGTCTGTAAGACCGATAAAATACTCTTTCGTGATGTTTTCTTTTTTCATCAATTTTACCATTTTATATTTCCTATTAGGTTAGGTTAGATTAGTTTATTCTAGGGCGCAAAGTACGTTCGTGCGAGTAGCACGTGTAGCAGTATTTGAAGACAATTGGTCTATGAGACCGATTCTGGTGTTGATACAGGGTTTATATTAGGTGATTTTCTACTGTTTTGCACTGAGCTGAATTGATGACACTTCTGCCTTAAATGAGTTGTTTGTTTCTATGCTCATAAGGTTCGCTTTTAGATTTGAATGTTAGAAAAAAAAAATATTTTTGCTAATATTTTGTGAACTCTTACAAAAATCTTACTATGTCAGAGACTGAAATGAGAGACTTACTGAGTAAATTCATGATTCACTAATTGGGTTTATCTTGTTTTTTATATTCCTAAGTTTCTGTAAACATAATTTCAACATATATTTTTTTCCAAAAAATATACTGCAATCGGGTTCCGAACTTTCGGTCTGTGAGACCGTGCGCGGGTATATAAGTGTTACGATAGGTATTTGACGCGGTTATAGGAAGGTTATCAGATATTCTGACATCTGTTTAACACGATTTAAAGATCTATATTTTAGTGCACTACAGACTGGCATTTCATAACATCATTTATTAATATTGATAAACTAATAAAAACAGCGAAATGTATATTTGACAGCAATTTGCGACGTTGCCATCTTTCAGAATGCACTCTTTTAATACAAACTTCAATCTATTACCGACATGGATCTTAAACATAACTAGCGAAATGTGAGAGTAGGAACAACGCCTCTGCCTAACCCTCCGTAGAATAGAGGCGTGATGTTATGTTGTGTATTCAACCTTTTAAACTTGTAGGGTAGGAACAGTTAAACAAATTTCGTCAAATGTCTAGATGTCGTTTTATGAATAAGTAAGCCAAAGTCCGTCCGTTCGTCTGTCACAGCGCTGTATCTCTTCAACCGTACTAGGTAGACACTTGTAAATTTCAAAGTATGTACTACTATGGCCGCTATAACAACAAATAATAAGAGCCTCGACCAACACCTGAGGAGGCTCTCGTTAGGCAGCTGGATCAAGGGCTTGATTCAGAAAGCGGTACTTCTGGACACGGCTCGCATTATCAGGAGGTTCCTTTCTCTAGAGCCCTGACTACCGGTAGCTTGGACCCTGTTCCCGATACCGGTGGGCTACTATTCTTTATACTTTTTATATTCTAATATTTAAAAATATAACGTATATGTGTTTATATTCAAATAAAGAATTAATCATAAAAATAAAATTAAATTAAAAGGGCTAGTACTAAAGTATTTAAAAAAATTTAGTGTTAAATATTTTACGGTGGAACGGAACCCTTCGTGTGCGAGTCCGACTCGCACTTGTTTTATGAGATACAAGGACTTAGGACTAGCTCTACTTTAATATTTTAATTCCGATAATGATTCAGGAACTTAGTAGATTAGTATAACAGATAAGACAACAATAACATGTGAACAGAAATCAAGTGCTTCCAACTTAAACGCTAGAGTGGCATTTAACGCCACCCATAAATAACAAATATACACAGACGGTGACGACTGGTTCAATCCTAAGATTACATTTATTGAGAACTCAATCAATAACTCCGTAATGTGGAATGTAAGTACTTACAAAAGGGGTAATCAACAGATGTTGTCTTGGGTACTCTGTTACTAAACATAACGCAAACTAGCAATGAAAATGTCGATGGGATGTAATAATTGAAAAAAAATCATTCGCATCTAAAACGGGGATGGAAAATGCAAAGTTGATTTCAGAAATGTTTACGGTAGCAAAAAGTATGAAAAAACTCTCTTATTTACTTATAAACAATAATATTTAGGCGTACATACTCAAGATTACTAAGGAGGGAATGTGACTTACAGTAAACTTCGTCTATAATTTCAGAATCACTGCTCGTTTCATCGTCTACTGGCCTGTGCCTCGTTTTAACCTTTTGATTTCTAACATCCATATTGTCATGCTGTCGATCACAGTACACTCAGCTGCCCACTGCCAATACACACACCAAATATTAACATCTTACAATACACTTTGATATCCTAGTTGTACAACATTTAAAAAAACACTAAGACATTACGCATTGAATTCTGAGATTAGATAGCAATTGATAGCATCAACTTATCAAAATGTTTTTCTATTGGTGCTTGATCGTACTGATTTCGTCACAACAAATAGCAATAAACTTATTTACAAGGTCAACAAAAAATGATAGGTACTTATTTACCTCATTAAAACATAATGTACCTACTGTGTTATGTAATGTAAGTATACATACAAGAAAGCAAATAGTGCAATATGATGAGAAATTAACAAAAGTAAAGATAAGATATTTATAAGCTTTTAATTAACACCCAGCGCCATATGGAACAGACGATAGACGGGCAGACGCTACAATAGTAGGTAACAAACTAACAATACAGTCCGCGGTTTTCCCGACTTACTTTCCTGAAATTCAGTTTCACAATAAATACCAGTGTGATTCTTGTTTTCTTCCCGTTTGACTTTCGTGAAGCATATTGGCATAAAATAATAAGTTTAAACTAGATACCACAAAAATTTTCAGAATTGACGGGGTATAAAAATGTAAAAAAAAAACGATCTCGAATGAACACAGTGTTCGCTTTTGATGATGGGCTCGGTTAGATTAAGCGTGCAGTCCCTTTTTTATAAATAGATGTATATTGCCCTAGAAAATAAGCGAACCATATTTTCATGCTAGAAACCTACGTAGCGTTAAATGCAAGCAGTGAAGCTTAATACAAACATAAAATACTAAACACCCTATATGTCTACATACTCTCTTAATTAAAATAACGAATCGTAACATTTCTATGCAACGATTGCCTTACTCCTATAAGGCATTCGTTACATAGATGAAACTTTAAAAAAAGATCTGGAATAGTGGGAAAAGCGGCGATTTAAGATATCGATTACCTAGAAAATAACTCTAGGACCGTCCGACGCCGTTTATTCATCGGCGACGTTATTTCATAAAGCATTAATGGATACTAGTACCCATTGGATTAAACTGCAGAAAGCTACATTGGATCGGTTGGTTAACCCTAACTTCTAGAAAAAGCATCTCAAAGAAGAATATTTACTACAAATAGTATTAAATAACAAATCCCCTGAGGCAATAATATGATGAAAAAGAGATGACACTCTCACCTGCTCTAGTGTACACTGGGAAATCGCCGTCGGATCGACTGTGAGTAAGCATGGGTCCGTAGCACCGCCACGGCGGTCGGTCGCGCAGCGCCCGTGGGCCCTCCACGGCCGTTCACCTACGCCAGCCCATCAGCACAATAAACACGGCACTCGGGCCTACATCTACGTAGCACTCTCAGCGTGGCGTCCAGCTCACAGAACTCACGTCAACCCACCGATGGCGGCGCCACATAGACGGCGAGAGCGGACGGAGGCTGCGCGGCGCATCTCTCGCGCGCATCCCTCACCCTTTCTGTTTCTCTAAGCGGCGCCCGTCTCCCGCCGCCACGCAGGCCCTCCGTCCCCAATGCAAACACGTGTACTGTGTTAACGTGATCCTTTCTATGTAGTAAACGCCCAATATTATGATATGTATGCTGATATGTATACTAATGTCGTGATATATTTATCACTCTAATACTTACATGATGAGAGCATGATAATGATTGATTTAAAGCGTAAAAATCTCATTTGTTAAACGATGGACGTTTCTAATTTCGTAATTTATTTAACATACTGTATTTATGCATGTTTAGTAAAAAAAAAAAAAATACATTGAGAAAATTTAAAGTAAGTAGGTAGGTACTTGTAACACTTACAATCCTGACTTTTTTGTCCATACTACTTTCTCAATTATGTTTCTGCATTTTAATTTCCTTCAGCACCTTTCAGCCACCCCTCCAATTCATGATTCAAGAATAACATACTACTGAATACTTTTTTGATCGCTTTTTTCGCGATTTATAATTTGATTTTACAAGTATATTTTCAGAAAACATGATGTATTCGTTTTTTGACTTCTTATAAATGTTTCGTATTTCTTCCTAAATGAAGTACTCATTGTTTCATAAAGTTTACAATTTTTGGAAACATTCTTGCCACAAACAAACCTATATTGTAATTAAATGTTCACAAATATTTATTATAACATATTTGGAGTGCTGCTGCAAATCATAGTGTTTAACTGTGACTGGTAGGCCTGGTAATAAGCAGATTTTCTAGACATCACGGATCATCAAGTAGACATAATTCCACACTGGACAGCGTAACCTGGACAAGCCATATCTGTGTGTAGAGCCCATTATGAATTTGAAATAGTTTGACAAAAATCTTGTACTCACTTATGTCACCATTAGCTGTTGTTGAATCAAATGGAATAGATAAATGACGACCACCTTTTCCCACAGGATGCACACCCAGATTTGATTTGTCCTCGTTGTCACCTATGCAAAATATATAAAGCTTTTATGTACATATCAAAAGGAAGCAAAAGAATCCAAATTTGAAGCTTTAATGAACTGATAGTTTTATAAGGTGGAATTTAATAAAAAAATTAAACCTTCTTTGATACTTTTATTGTAAGTAATTAAATTAATTTATATACAAACTAAAACATTAATTTACATCACAACTTCCAATTCAAATTATAACATTCCACAGTGGATTATCAATGTAAGAAACATAATCTGAATAGTCCATATAGTCATGCATGCTTCCAGCTCCTTGATTCCGAGTTCTATTTCTCTTGTCCTGCTCCGCATCATAGAGTTTCTTGTACAATTCCTTCCAATTGCTGACTTCTGATTGAAAATTACATTCAAAATCTCTTTTACATAAGGAATACCACAATCTATCATTTTCAAGTAAAACTTTCAGTCTGGTACTTGTTTTACAGCAATTGAGGATGTCCACCACTGACAGGTTAAGCATAATTTTCAAGAGCACTTCCTCCGGGAGCCCAATTAAACTTGCACTAGCATAACCATGGTGACTTAGTATTGTGCTTTTGATAGCAGATACAGTTTTATTTTTAAAAGTTGTTGAGAAATGTTTTAGGTCCCGAAATATCATTGGAATTGATGTGGCTTGAGGTGAAACCACATAGCGACTGATGGGTACACAAATAGAATAAGTATCAAAGTTTAATTCATTGATCACTAAATTCACTAACACAGTCGCTCCCAGTGGGCTCATGATTAATTTCAGTGTGATACTTTTAAATCCAGACATTATGAATGCAGTTTCGTATACTCCAGAGGGTAACTTCCATTTAGATAATTGCACAACATCAAAAGATTTCAGGGGATACATCACCTCCAAGTCACTATTAACAAGTACAAATCCATTCTCTATCATTAAAACTATGATCAAAACAAACAAAAAATCTTTTTGGATGGAATCATAACTTTTGCTCTCGGATAAAATTCGTTTTACAATTTCATGCAACAGGGGTGATATCTTCTCTGTAGTACTTTCCTCTAATGTGATTTCCATGGTTCATCACATCAATTTTACTTTAATTCAACTTGAAGGGAATTATGCAGAACTAACAAGAATTTCCGGGCATATTAATTTGACTGAACAACGATTGTTTACTTATAGTGAAATGTCATTGGCATGGTCATCGGTGAAACGAAGAGGCATAGGCAACAAACGTCAAATTTCGCAGCCGGTAATGACATGACGCGTTGCGTTTACGAAGGTTGTAGTATTTTTATAAACTCTTATGATGATAAAATTGTATTTGGCACAAATATTTTATTTTTAGTATAGAAATAAAATGTATAGATCTATGCATTGTATAATGTTATTCTAGTTTAAAAATAATGCATAATTAATTGAAACTAATCTTGACTTATTATTACGACGTTTTCGAAATAATTATGTTATCTTATTAAATATGCATGTTTTGTAATATAATACAAAACGATCTGATAATAAAAACTTCGTATTCTATTCCTCTGTTGTTTTAATAATACATATTCAAATAAAACAAAAAAGCGTACTTCGTAAATGCTATGGCTAAGCAAGCCAGTTTTTGGTTTATGAAAAATGTGAATGTGGAGAGGTAACATAAATAAGAAGTAAAGGAGTAAAACCTATCCTTGGATTATTACAATATTTGTAAATATATGATTCCTTAAAAATTATCCCTTACAAGCGCACTGTAATAAAAATATTTACAGAACAACTTGTTTCTAGTTCCAGAGAGGAGCCCATTCTAAGCTAATATTAAAATAAGTAATCAAACATACTTTTATGATATTGGTGTCATATCATAAAAGTATGCTAATAGCATACTTTTATATTCTCTTCATTCTTCTATTTAATTTTGGCCGTTTTCATTTTGCAAATTTTATACAAGGTTCAGCTTTCTGTGATTAAAACCTGTTTTAACAGTCATTTCAAACATGTGCATTCTTTTTATAGGTAGCATTTTAATCATTGTTGAATGAATGAAACTAAATCTGTTACAATTAGAACAAAATAACTTTAG
Organism: Apamea epomidion; assembly: GCA_947507525.1. Classification (NCBI taxonomy): domain Eukaryota; kingdom Metazoa; phylum Arthropoda; class Insecta; order Lepidoptera; family Noctuidae; genus Apamea; species Apamea epomidion. Next base: position 9,430,096 of record OX382234.1, read on the forward strand.
ATTTGTGGTTATTCTTCAGGGATCTATTATACAGCAAAGTATTTATTTTGGCCAATAACAATGAAATCGAACTAGTAGAACAAACACCACATGAATTTGTTGCTTGTTGGGTTTACCTGGGCCACAAAAGCTAATGAGTAGATTTCAGTATAGCCAGAAGAAGTTGAAAATAATGGTGAGAGAAGAGTTGTAAAAAAAGTTCAATAAAAATATACTGCAATAACTAATTTTATGAAAAAAAGAGTTCTACAAGAATCAAAACTAGTAGGTCTTTAAAGTAGCAACTATTTTGTTATAATAATTATAAGTATATGATTCAAAAGTTTATTCATGTTTTCAGTGTAAATACATTCAATATTAGAATAAACGATCTTATTTTCTAGTCATTGGATTTTTTTTCAATATATTGATTATGCAATTTAATATGATTGTTTTTTTTTGTATTATTTTATTTTATACTCATCATAAATAAAAATGACTAGTAAATGTACAGCTTACTGAAGAATATAATTTTGTTATATGTTAACATTACATATTTATTGCAGCAGTTTTTATCACATGCCAGGAGTAGATATTAACAATTTGTTATTTTTTAATTAAGTATTAGTTTAATGATGGCATTGATATATTCTATCATATAATGTTAATTAAAATCGTAAGTGGTTTTCACAAGCTGTTGTAAGTTCAAAACTTTAAAACATGTTTTTGAAACTTCCTACTAAAATCATATGCAATAATTGTAGGATATAGTATAAATAAACATTGTTTTACTTTATATCAACAGTAGCAGTGGCAGTACGGTAATTGACGAGATTGTAAAGTTTTTAGTACTAGGGCTAACAATAATGGCAGCACTCTCCTGTCCAACGAGGTTATTCGTAATCAAAAACTTCGCGATCCGACTTCCCAAACAAGTAATATTAAATAAAATATAATAATACACTGACGCTTACCAATACTTCCACTATTTTTTCCACTACTCTTTAGAGAACCATCCAAGTTATGATTATTAGAACTTTTATCGTTGTCACTAGCCATTGAAAGGATTATAGTGGTTAATGTAACCGATAAAAAGTATCACAATCTATTGTCCATTTCAAACATGTTTTATATTTCCACTAGTATGTAAAAACGACTATAAAAGTAAAAAAGCACTCTTTCAGAGGTAAATCATGTTTACACCCTCTATTTCAGACAGATGACAGAAAGTCAGAAAGAAACTAACCATAACAACAAAAGATGCGTTCAAATTAATAAAAAAAAACTATATCGACAATAATGCATCGGGTAGGAGGTAAGAAATTTTGTTGGCAGTTTCAATGCAGTTATAGAACGGCATCTGTTGCGTCCAAACTGCAATTTTGCAGCTGGTGTGCATTTTAAATGCAGTCCATCTGCTTCATCGGTTTAGACACCAAACAGACAGATTAGATAAGCTAACTGCTTCTACTTAACTGAACAAAATATAACAAATGCCAGATTGATCGTCTAGGCCCCCCTGTGGCCATGTGGATTACGGTGCGGCAAAGAAAAGGTCAAAAAATTATTGTTTCAGGCTTAGCATAGGGCTGAAACAATAATGCTGACCCTTTAGCTGCAAGATTGAAGCCAACAATTTATTCCATAATAAGCTTATGATAAAATTTTCTTTGTCATACAGAAATATTATCTGTACAGATATATTTCGCATTCAATATTAATACTGCGGACTTCATTCTACCGCAGCTACGTCTTCAAATAGTGGTAAATCCATTTAGATCGAAACAACCTACTCAACTAATAAAACTAAAAACAACAAAGTAACCTCTTGTTTCAGCCAAGTATCAGCACATACGATTTTGACAATTTTCTTTCTAGTTTAAAATTTTGTTTTATCGACAATTCAATTTTTGCCTTAGTATTCTTTTATCGATATTTTGTAATCGACATCGAATAGTGTTGTATCATACGTCGCGACAATCTATGATGTTCATCGCATTCTCAAATTCACTATTCAGTACCTACTGTTGTTAAAAACTATTTAAGCTTGAGAAATACGAACGAAAAAATATTTTTAACAATTAAAAACATTTTCATTAAATCGAACAGTTTAATCTTTTCCCGAAACAAACATTAGGTTTTTTATGCATTTACAATATTATAAAGAACAGTGGCTGCTGATGTGATATTCTTGAAATGTCATCGTATATGGCTGGTGTTTTTGATTTAGATTTAGATGTGGATACAGTTACTGTTGGAGATTCAGATGAAGACGATATAATTGAAGTCGACGAGGTACTGATAACAATAATATGATGTAAAATTAAAGACACCTCATTATTACTTAACCTAAAACCTTGTTCCATATTCTCATGATTGTCAAGGATAAAATTCGTCGCAGTTGATTATATTTATTTGCATAGAAAGAAGTTAAAAACGACATAGGGTTATAACTTTTTGAAGTATAAAACACCTGTTATTTTTTTATCTACTGTCCCTTTTTACTAAATGCTAATTGTTTGTGTCATAAAATGTCTATCAAAAAGTTATTAGTTTTGATTTATTTTACAGCATGATAAAATTATTTAGGTGTTTACTTGATACTAAGTTTTGTTTTCATAGGTGGATTATGAGCCTGAGCTACATGTAAATGCTATTGTAGAGTAAGTGAATCCTTAACATAATAGTTTCCTTAAAAACTGCATTTAGATACTTACTTAAATATGTCTGAAACTTTTTCTTTCAGGACTGAAGGATCTGAAACTATTCAATTATGTGAAGATAATGTAAATCCAGGCCAATGTAAACGTCTTGGTCCTCAAGACTTTGAATTACGCAAAGTTTTGGGGAAGGGAGGATATGGCAAAGTGTTTCAAGTTCGAAAAATTACTGGTCCTGATGCAAGTGCACACTTTGCTATGAAAGTTCTGAAAAAAGCTTCTATAGTACGCAATCAAAAAGATACTGCCCATACAAAAGCTGAAAGAAATATATTGGAGGCTGTGAAGGTAATTAAAGATAGAAGTAATGTTTTGTTTACAAGTACCTTTATTTATTCTTAGCAAAGTACAGCTTGCTGTACTTTTGTGTATAAGTTTAGATGTGTTATTGATCTATATTTAGTACAAGGAATTGCTTGGTATGCATTATCAAATACTAATAATTGAATAAATATTTCAGCATCCTTTTATAGTGGAATTAGTATATGCTTTCCAAACTGGAGGCAAGTTATACTTAATATTAGAATATTTGAGTGGCGGAGAACTTTTTATGCATCTTGAACGCGAAGGTATATTTTTAGAAGATACAGCATGGTGAGTTCTCTTTTGTGTACATAAGTTGGTTTCAGAATATACCTGAAATAAACTGTACATAATATTAACACTTATGTTAATGTTATAAATATTAACTATTTATTCTGTTTTAGTTTTTATTTGTCAGAAATAATCTTGGCCTTAGAGCACTTACACAGCCTTGGTATAATTTATCGTGATCTAAAACCAGAAAATGTACTATTGGATGCTCAAGGTCATGTGAAACTTACGGATTTTGGATTATGTAAGGAACATATTCAAGAAGGAATAGTAACTCATACTTTCTGTGGCACAATTGAGTACATGTAAGTAATAATATTGGACTTTGGGCCTATTTGTTTCTTGGCTGCAATGGAATTAATTTCCTAAAACATATTGATACCAACTAACACATAACAACACATATTGAAAACAAACTTTTAATACCAACCTCAAAATATGCATGAATGTTTTAACTTTTCCAGGGCACCAGAGATCTTAACACGAAGTGGCCATGGGAAAGCTGTAGATTGGTGGAGTCTTGGAGCATTAATGTATGACATGCTCATTGGACAGGTTGGTGTTTATTAATTACATACAATAACTTCTTGTTATCCTCTTGGTGACCTTCAGTACAGGTAGAGCTCTAGTGTCTTCTATTTGCTATTTAATCAAGCTAGGAGTCCTCAGGCATCCTTAGGGTGCTTTTATGTCCATGCTTACAAATCGCGCACACGCCGTGGCCTACAATCGCGTCTTCACACCGCGGTCTGCAACCGCGTCTTCACACCCCATGTGCAGCTACCGAACATGGCGCTGTTCGGTTAAACGAAATTAATGTTATACAGAACAAAAGCCGGAGATCGGGGAACAGTAGGCCACAGGTAAGTGGCAAAACACCAGGATAAGCAAGCCTCTTATTCTATTGAAACTCCGTTCTACGCCAGTTCAAAGTCAAAGTTACCACAGAAGTGCGGTCGACCGTACATGCGTGGATTGGACGCTGCGCTTACGCAGTGTTAAGTTTTGAGATTGCAAAATAACCTTTATGTAATTAGTATAAAACCCTCTGGATCATTGCCCATCGATTCCAAGGCGACACAGAACCAACAAAAAATGCTTACAAACACACTGCGCGCACTGTAGTTTGGCTCTTTTCTCTTATACACCAATTAATTTATTTTCACTTCAAGACAGAAACATCAGTGTAACTCTACTCTACTAGGAGTTCATGTGTCACAAGAGCCCAATTAATATTACAATATTTCAAGCAGCAATAGGACAACAGTAAGATGTGATCTGACAAGCAAGTAATCCTGAGATCGAGCTCAACACCACAATATTTAGTCAGGCCTCTCGGAGTTGTTGTGAACTGCCACAACACAATCCCCTTTATTTATAAATGTTGCTTAATGTTAAGTAATGATTATCAATCAGAAATGGGATGATAAACTTTTTGCGGTATAAGTGTAGTGTGTAATATTTTATGTAACAATGTATCTACAAAGTTTTATAATATTTCAATTAATTTCAGCCACCATTTACCGGAGATAATCGTACAAAAACAATAGAGAAAATTTTAAAGGGTAAACTAATGCTTCCTGCCTACCTCACACAAGACGCACGTGACTTGATAAGGCGCTTAATGAAACGCTCGGAAACGCAACGTTTAGGAGCTCAGGGGGCGGCTGCCGTCCGAGGTCATGCATTTTTCAAACATGTTCATTGGGATGAAGTGTTTGCTAGGAGATTGGAACCACCTATAAAACCCAGACTGGTAAGATTATTTTGTTTCAGTAGTTTGAAAAAATAATCAACTGTCACATTAATTTGGATCAAGTAGGTAATAAAGGAATGGAAGTTTTGTATGGGACAGCTGTGTATTTTTTCGCGATTACGATGTTAGTTCCATAGAGAAAGTAGTTCAGTTTGATGGTTTGGACCACACCCTAAAATAAAATATGACCACACATTTCTGATACACTCTCTAGTTCTCATGTTAACAGGTGTAAAAAGCAAATACCAAACTGAGAGCCACATTCTTCCTGTCGTCATTATTATTATTAGCTTGTGATGTCCCACTGCAGGGCAAAGGCCTCCCTACTCTCGTTCCACTTCCCTCTGTGCCAAGCTGCTAAGTACCAGTTCTTGTTGAAGGGGTCCAGCTCATCCCGCCATCTCAGTCATTGCGATTTTAAAAATAAATACGCCACCAGGCGCTATACATACCAACAAATCATTCAGGCCGATGGTCGATAAATATTCCCGACAGACCTAACGTTCAGATGTGCACGCACGACTGTTCTTAAGGTGGATGCTGCAAGGTATCATCAACACAATTCGCTAAGATCAAGTAATCCTACTGAATGACTATTTCATGAAATCTTGACATTTTAGGATTATGCTAACTTAACAAGTGGTATTACTGATTCTAATGATTATAATTCTGTAAATACATATTTGTTACGGCCGCGAATCATATTTTAATCAACGTACAACTTAGTACTGACCAGCAAATTGCAAATAACGTACGAAAATTTGAATTTCGCGGGCTACGTTGGAGCATCCACCTTAAGCGCGTTTACAAAAAAAAAATCCAGTAATTATTTAGCTCAATGTTACTAAGCTAAGATGATGAGTTTTTTACACCTTGTATATTTTGTTTTGAATACTTATTAAAATAAAAAACAAATCTGTCTCCTTTCACTTACTACACCATCCAACTAGTATTTTTGCAAGAAGTGTTCTCGTAAGTAATAGAATAGCACATTATCATTTTACTAGTGATCTGCTCCTGCTTCGCACGATTTAATGGCGTGTCAAAACATCAAAATTTCTTTGTTATATGTAAGATAAATTGTAATGTATAAATGTAGTAAAAAATAAATATGTATACACTTTAACCTTCCAGAATAAATTATCTAAATGATTGTGAAAACCGCACCAAAATCCGATGCGTAGTTAGAAAAACGACTAGTTTATGATTGCATAGTTATATATGTAGGTATTGTCGTGCAAAACGTAGGTATTAATAAATAAGCATATTTGTGATTACTATTTTCAGACAAGTGATGATGACGTTTCGCAGTTTGATACAAGATTTACTCTGCAGACACCAATTGATTCACCTGATGAGTCTACTCTTAGCGAAAGTGCCAACCTAATGTTCCAGGTAAATTCATTGTTCACTTCATATTTTTAACCGACTTACAAAGGAAAGACGGCAAAATACGCGCATTGCCGTGGAGTTGCGGACTTCGTAAGTGTACCTTAAACGTTTGCAGTCCATTTCCTGCTACAATTGAATAACTTTCATCTCAAATGAAATAATTTGTCAGGGCTTTACCTACGTGGCGCCATCTGTAATGGATGAAATTCACAAACCGCGTATTATAACCGCACGTTCCCCACGACGTCCGAGACCTCAACACCACCACTTCGCAATGCCGCCGGCTTCCACTGCGCACCCACACTCTCACGCTCAACATGAAGACCTCATGGATGTTCAAGGTTTACCTATATAGTAAGTACCTACCCTTAGAAATAATTGAAAATAGATAAGTGTTGTGTTAATTTAACTACTGGTCTGTATTAATGAGATAAAGCGGGTTTATCCTTCCTATAAACTTTGTTACATAGATATCCTGAATTACGAAAATGAATCACAATTGTTTGATTGAAGTGTAGAGCGGTAACATTGTTACGATTAGAGAGAGTTGTTTATGAATATATAAGACAGACTTTTGTGTTTTAATTTCATTCAGAAATAATATGAACAAATAATTAAGTAAGTACATTTAAAAATTTGCGGCATTGATATATTTTGTTAACAATCATTCACTGGTGTACTTTAGTTCCGATTTTATTTTAATTTTTATAGTGCATTACCTATTACTGTTAAATTTAATAAAGGAATTGTTTCTGATATGAAGTGCCCTAGTTCAATCGTAAAAACCCTCACGAGACCCGCCAAAACTAACGTTAGTTAATAAACATAGTAAATGAATTAATACATAGGTTATTAGTTATTATAGAGGATATAATTTTAGTATAACACTATAATTTCTTTAGTTTAATTTAATGTCTGATTGTTTGTGTCACTCCTTATAATAATTTGTCACCAAGCTTCTGCCTGGATGAAACAGAAGTGGGTCATTGTTTACTTTTATAATCTGTACAATATTGTTTCGTTTTTATTGTAATTTATAATAATCAAACGAACTTCCTACAGAAAGCTTATGAGAATTGGAATGCAATAATAATGTATAACTATATTATATCGTAATAAAGATGTGTTTAAGTTATAAGAATGATTGTTATTTGAAAGTGAAATATTAAAGGGTAATACAGAGCAGAGCAAGTCTTAAACATGATAAAGTGCTGCGTCGTATTAGTGATATTTACTGATTGTACAGATTATACTATATGCCTTAAATACATTACACAGAGTTGTTGACTATTACAATTATAGAATTGACTGAAAAGTTTTTATTTTCAGGCCTAGTGTAAATTCATATAGTTGACCATTTTATGCTAAGGATAAATTCAACTGCAAAAGATGCCCATGTAATAATATCGGAAATATGATGGTACTGTTTTATACTACATATTATAATTAATGTACATTTTATACAAGTTACCGTTTAGTCTAATCTTTTGGTAGGAATTAATCACATGTAATAAAATGTTCTAACCCCGATATGACAAAATAATAATTTACAATATACCTTGTTACCATGCTTCATGAATTGATTAAAATGTCATTTTTTATTTTGTAATCAGTAGTTTTTTTTCCTTATTTATTAATAATCAAATAACAATCAGAGGGACAATTCTCGTAATTTTAAGAACGCTCACAGTCTGATCTGTCTCAATCTGTAAAAATTTTTCTTTACTTTCACTACATTTTGACAAGTTTTTGACATTTGTTTGTCGCCGAGATGAGACTGCGACTAGATTTTGACCGTTTTAAATTACGAGACTTGGCCTTCAGGTTTCTTAGCAAAATAAATTCTTTATAAATATCAACATAACATATAAAATCTTTTACATTGTTATCAATCCACAGCTGTGCTATGAAACCACTGCTAGGAGGATACTTCGTAATAAACTGACATCAAATTGGTATTCAGAAGCTATGGAATAAGTAGTATCAAAGGCTCCCGCAGGCGCAGACAGGCGCGACGCGGTTCCGGTAGAACGATTTCCATGAAGTTTTCATAAACATTGTTCTACTAGGAGTCGGGTCGCGCCTGTCTGTGGGAGCCTTAACTAAAACTAATCAATATAATTATATCACATGCTGTGCTTACGTCTACTCGCTAAAAGCTATAATTTTATAACAATGTAATCATTTACGCTTTATAATGTAAGGTGGGGACATTTAATTTTAGCACAGACAAGAGATACTCGTCGCTGGACTGTTTAGTCAAAGAAAATAAAGCACTGAACTGCATTGCATAGCCTCAGACACTCAGGGATTGTGCAATGTCGTATCATTCGTACCCTAAAAATACTCGAAAAGGACGAAAAAAGAGCAATTCCTGAAATTATCAATCAAATATGAACCACTTAAGCCCACAAAAAGCACTTTAGTCAAGCCTGGGAATAAATACATGGTCTGGCTTAGTGTTGGAAGTTTATACAATCGTAATTTTTCTAAGTTCAATAGTTCAGGAGGCGAGTTCTCACTAATTGCTTATACAGGGCGGCATATATCGACGCGCAAACTGAAACCATGTATTTAGCGCATGATTCTAGACCCTTTGCATAGAAAGGTTATCATTAATAATTAGCTGTTTCATCAAATCAAAAGTGCAATAATTATGTGGTCAAAATGTATGGAACAGCAAATTTTTTTAATGACCAACGAAAAATTTTAATGTTGAGTCTTGTGCTGAATACATGGTTTTAGTTTGTGCGTCTTTGTCCCCGCCACCCTGTATGAGGTTGGATATTTCAGCACAGCTAATTTTTAAACTTAATAATATATTGGGAGAAAAACAAATAAGAAAAGAAAACCTTAACACAACAAGAAGTTTAACAAGTTATTTGCTACCAATGGACATATTTTAAAGAAAATGCCTGGAGGTGTGCTAATTCAAAATATTAAACAATTAATTTCATTTCTGTACAATTTTCACAGATAAGATAAACATGGCTGTCATTTTCTTCTGAAACCATACAAAATTGTGCATCACTACTGCACATAGCATTATGTCCATCCACAACACTTAAAAGGGATCTTTTTATTTCTGCTAGTGATTTCTGTGTTCTAATAGCACTCTTGCATTGAGAACAACTCAGATAACCATTTTTAAGCTGAACGTTTGTCTTCTGGCACACTGGGCATATAACGTTGTTATCTTCTTCAACTGAGGACCAATCCACATTTTCCAGTTGGCTTTTTTCATACTCTTTGATGCACCTGTAAGGTACAATACCTTTTATATCATAACATCAGTAACAAGAACCATGTAAGTAAAAAAACTACATGCTACACATACAACAGAGGCCTAGTTTATACAGTCTGCTATCTTATCTTTCACAGTTTGCAGTAACAGGTCTACACCTGTAGCTACATGTACAGTCACCAAAGGAGATAAGTAACCAGAGTCGTTGGATACAGTTGAAGTTTAGTAAGAAACTGATGGGAGGTTTTAAAATAAAATTTAATTTGATAAATGAACTATGTTTTCTATTAATTCAATTAAATTTTATTCAAAAACATCCATCGGTTTCTTACTAAACTTAAACTATATCAGACTACCCTGGTTACTTATCTCTTTTGGTGACTGTACTAATAATTTGGGCAAACTTATTTGACAACAAAAAGTGAGTAAGTATTTACAACTTCTGTCTCAAGAAGTTTTTATCTATACTAATATTACAAGAGGTAAAATTTGTTTGTCTGTATCAGGGGACTACCAGGCAGAGTTGAAAAATTGTTTTCGCATTTGATAGCCCAATTCTTGAGGAACCCTATAGGCTATCTAACATCATGTTATGACCCTTAGGAGCAAAGCAAAAAGCCAGAAAGAATGCTAAGCAAGTGATAGGGTGGGCAGGTGATGATATGTGACGGGTGAGTCAGGGGAACAACAAATTTCATGCAGACAAAGTGTGCAGAAGCTGGTTTTTATTAAATTATGTGATTTTTTATATTGGATAATTGGCTATGATGATAACATACCATTCCAACTCTTCTTGTACAAGCTCTTTTTTTAGTTCCTCCATGAGTTCATATTCTTCATCATTGATAGGTTCTTCAGAATAATTGAACATATCTTTGTAAATATCAGTTAAAGTGTTGCATAAATCTTTTTCTATTAATGAACCCCGTAGTTTGTCCATCAAAATACCACGGCAGTTTTGAATTTTGTGCCTGTAATTCTGAAACATTATTTCCATATTGTACTCATAACGGTTCAATGCAGCATGACAACATTAATAAAATGATCAAATTATAATTGCAGCTATAAATGTTATGTTTTGGTAATAGACATAATGTTATTGAACAGCTGATACAAAGCGAATGTTTATTTAGTGCAGATTTTTTAACTATGTATACATAATGTTGGTCATGCATACTATAATTAATACAAGGACAATAGTAACTACATTATTTGCGATTGTTGAAGACTGCGATTATTTGAAGTAGGTACCAACTTACCTTTCTCATTTTTTCTTTCAGCTCTTTTGGAGATTGTTTAGGACTGAACCCTAAATTTTTGAATCTCGGGGATGAAGTCATATTCAAGAAACTACAGTAACAGGATAAATAGTTGTAAAAATCAGTTAAAAATACAACAGTACAAAATTTTACTTGCAAAAACAAAGTAGTTGGCGAATGGCGCTAATATTTAAATGTCAATGTCAAAAATATATCAAAAGAGGCAGCTGTCATGTAGACATTGACATTTGACATCTCGCTGATACTGAAGAGAATAGTAGAAAAATGTACTCTGTGATAGTAGAGGAATGTCTGATAAGTGATAATACATAATGGTTAGTGTATTATCAGATCATATATTTATTATATTATCATATATATTCAAGGACAATAACGCAAGATTTACAAAATTCAAAGGATACAATTTATAACTTTCACTTCATCCGCGCACATTTTGTGCTTTCCCCTTCTAACTTCAATACCCTCTCGATCCCCTCTTTACAATTATTATTATTTATATTTTTTTATGGGACAAGACAAGGTAGTTCAAGCAAAATTATCGACATATCTACAAAATTATACGATCAACTCATACAGCCGAGACGCTTTATTTATCACTGCCCTGACACAGTTGATCCTATCAGTACCGTACAAGGTTCAACGGGCGCTTCGCGAGATGAAATACAATCAAAGCCCTGGAACCGACGGAATAACTACAGAAGTATTGAAATTAGGGCGAAATGTTCTCGTACCTCATATCACAGCTTTTTTCAACACCATTTTACACACCGGTCAAATTCCTCCTGAAATGTGCCATTCCAATATAATTTTACACCACAAAAAAGGAGACAAAGCTGACATCTCAAACGATCGACCCATAAGCCTCATTTCACATGTATACAAGTTGTTTATAAAAGTAATAGAGAACCGTATCGCTCCGACCCTTGACCTTCACCAGCCTCCCGAACAAGCTGGATTTCGTCCCCATTTCTCCACAACCGATCATCTCCATACCATTAATCAAGTAATCGAAAAATAAAATGAATTTAACAAACCGCTTTACCTGGCATTTATGGACTATGCCAAGGCATTTGACAGCATAGACCATCAGTCAGTTATTAGTGCCTTGGAGTTCCAAAACGTTGCATACACTTATATCAACCTCATTGATGCCCTGATGATATCAAAGTAGCTCTGCGAGCATTAGTTTACATATTTCTGGTCCAAATTTCAACATAGAAAAAGGTGTCAAACAAGGCGATCCAATCTCAACTAAGCTGTTTACAAGCGCACTACAGGTGTTTAACAAGTTGCCTGATTCACGGCAGTCACGAGGCATAAAAGTTAGCGGTCACCAGCTAAGAAACCTCTGCTTTGCTGATGATATTGTATTATTCTCTATATCACCATCAGAACTTGAAGAAATGCTCCAAGATCTGAGCACAGCTAGTCTTGAGGTTGGACTTTCAATAAACGGATCCAAAACACAGGTCATGACCGACAGCACGAAACGTGGAGTCGAGGTAGACGGACATGTGTTGCAATATGTCGATGAGTTTACATACTTGGGCCTAGTATAGTGTCTTTCAAGAATAGACAAGACAAGGAAGTCGAAAGACGAGTCAAAAATGCTTGGAAGACCTACTGGTCCCTTAAAGAACATATGAAAGGTAATCTTCCTATAACACAGTGTTTTTCAATGTGCGAGTCGCGACCCCCTAGGAGGACGCCAAGCCTCCTTAATGGGGCTGACGTTTCTTTAAAATTATAGGAGGTTTCAAATGGAATCAAACACTTCAAAGCTTCAGTGGTTGATTATGGGAATTCTATTTTTCTGTTAAACCAAAAGGTATCCAAGGTGACAAACTTGAATTCCAAGTTAGAAGCAGCGGAGGGAAGAGGGTCGCGAAATATTTTCCGTCCAAAGGGGGCCACGCCATGAAAAAGGTTGAAAAACACTGCTATAACACTTAAAAGGAAACTCATCGACATGATGCATCCTGCCCGTCCTAATCTACGGTGCACAAAGTTGGTCACTTACTGAACAACAGAAGTCCAAACTCAAGATTTGTCAACGGGCAATGGAGCGCAGCATAATAGGTGTCAAGCGCACAGACCGAGTCAGAAACACCACGCTGCGCTCCATAACTCAAGTAGCGGATGTTAGAGAAAAAACAGCCAGGCCGAAGTGGAACTGGGCTGGACAGATCGGGCGAATGCACCCGGAGAGATGGGCAAAGATCGTCATTCACTGGACGCCTGAAGGAGGACATCGCCGTCGAGGCAGACCACGGTGAAGGTGGTGTGACGATCTAGCGAGGTTTGCAGGGTCAACATAGCCAGAGATAGATAATTATTTATACATTTAGATAATTAATACCAATTTTTGAGTTAATCGAAGCTAGGTGTAAAACACTCCCCTAAAACTTGATTTCCTTCCCTTTCACCCAGTTTGTATGGGGGAATTTTGACACGTAATCCAAGGTGGATTACGTGTCAAAATTCCTCCATACAAACTTTAACACTCCCTTTACCCCATAGCTAGTTTTAAAACAGTATTAATGTCCAAAAAAAAAATACGAAATAAGTTTACGTATTCGAACCAAATTTTAAGGTTTTAAGCACATGGAATAAGATATTTCATATAAACGACTTCCCCCTTTTCACCCAAATAATGGCTGATTCTTGCAAAATCCTACTACGACTACTGTCCAAAATTCAAGTTTCTATCTTTAGCTGTTTGGGCTGTGCGAGACATTGAGTATAGTAACTAAAAAGGTGCGAGAGTCTTAAGCTATGTGCGTAAGACTGTCGCACACCCTGTTTCTTTTATTAATGCACATAACTTATTCATTGCGTTTGGTGACTTTAGACTAATTTATATTCATAAAATGCAGTGTGTTATTAAATTACTATCGTGTCTATGACTTATACTTTAGTATTATATATCTGGTCATATTGCCATCCTGAAAAAAAACACAAATTCTAATTACATCTCTACTCTTTGTAAATAGCAACTCGCAACATTAGCTGTCAGATGAAAAAAACAATGTGTCTGCGAGTGTGAGTGATAAGTAAAAATATGGACAAGTCCAAAAGTTGATAGACCTTTTATCAAACGTAATTCAATAAAACCTCAAGTTATAACTTATTACTTTGAGACACACCAACATTCAGATCACCAAAATGAACGATGTTGAGAAACGGCAGTCCCGACCTGAAAAGGAGACAATACACTCGGGACATTTCATGGTGTCACATTTTGAAGCTGAAGCCCAAGACGACTTTGACGATTTGGTCACGGTTCCCGAAGAAGATGAGAAACAAAATGTTCAAAAAGTCACAGCTGTAGCCACCTATACGATGCCCGGGGCAATGATACCATACACGCCTGATACTGAGGAAAGTCAGCATCAACAACTTTCTATAGAGATATCTCTAACTAAGTTATTCAAATGTATGACTTTGGCTTATAGGTGAGTCCTCACAAATTTATATTTACATAGGTGACTATAGTAGCTGTTAATTGGCATTGATGTTTTCCTGGTACCTACATGTTTAGCTAGTTAACTTACGATTCTAGTCGCTGTTGTTGCATGGTTATCTAAATCATAAACATGTTTTTCTATTGTGCTTGGAATGGAAATACCTCAACTTTTATTACAAGATAAATTATTATGAACAATAATTATCATAAGGCATACCATTTTAGTTTCAATTTGTAATCTCTGATTCGATATGGCAAATTGGAGTTTTTATATTTTAACTATAATTTCATATCTTAAGGTTATTGAGATAATTACATATTTATAATAATATCAAACATCTTATCAGTGAAGCATCAAATGTTCTCTAAAAATAAGGAAACAGTATGTTTCCATTGGGTTTAGCGCGCAAAGATAAGAGGAGGTCATCATAGTCAGTACAAAAGACACAGGTCATATGCTGAGATAACTCAGTCTATGAATACTGACTTGCTTATTAATAATTTACTTTTCATTTTATTTAGTGTTAGTGTTATTCTCCAGTATTTTTGTCTACTTTGTAGTTACATAAATACATGATGAATGACCAATCATTAAGCTGACATACTCCTTTCTCTTGATAATGCTTTATTATGTGATATTATGTTGATAGCTACTTATACAATGATTGAATCTGTAAACAATACATGCTTCCACTACAAGTGGTTGTAACAAGTTTATAAATAAATTAATTTGCATGATGCTTGTGTTATATTGATATGTTAGTTAAAAGCCGATCAGATTAGATTTATATAATTTTCAAACTGTGCTATTTATGTGGTTCATATGAGCTTATAGGATTTGGATTAGTAGTTCTTGAGTAATAAGCACATTAATGAACTGACGGATGTTGTATTTTGAACATAACATCACACCTATTTCCCCGAAGAGTTAGGCAGAGATGTGCCTTGGACTAGTTTATATTTAAAAATTTGTAAAATTGTAAAAGTAATTTCTAACGACTTCTGTCATTACAAATTTTTGTGGTCAAGCGAAATATTGTATGAAGTTGTCAACAAATATCTGATATAATATAGGATACCCAAACTAGTAATATCTTAAGCATCACTAACATAGATGCAATGTGCGTTGGTTAAAAGGCTATCTGAAAGTATAACAGTTTTTCATTCTCATCGGTTATTGCTTAACAAACAAGTATATAGTAAGCATTTTCCTGGAGAGACAAAATACTAAGTGCTAAAAACCGAAAATCAAAATCTAATAAAAAATAAAAGGAGCATTAGTACAGAACCCATAATACTAGATTACTAGTGTTGACAATCAATTAACTAATTTTTTCTTTATGCTCCAGACCATTACTCATACTTAATTAATGGTATTACAAATAGACTGTGGAAGATTTCAAATAATATTACAAAATTATTTACTTAAGTATTTAATTGCCTATTAACGTAATAATATGTTGTCAGTACATATTATGTACATTCTGTACATAATACACTTTCGCACACTTTTATTGTTTGCATAGATTCTCATTGATTTCATGGCCACATTTTTTCCAGTTACGCCTAAAAACATGGAAATCAAAACAAAACATTGATCTAAAAACTCGCCTTTGTTGAGTTCTGTACATAAAATAACAAAGAAAAATATAGGTTTAGGTACCTCGTGGAATCACGGCAATAGAGGTAAAATATTATGCCTAGTAGTTATAGGTATTAATTACAGGAAAACCAAAGAAATTCGCCATATTTGCGACAAGAGTGAGGGATAGTCTTTATTTACTTTTGTGATGACTAAGGACCTACAGACACCAAGCACAGTCGGATGAGAAATTATGAAAGCAAAAATACCGTGCCGCGCCGTGCCGCACCGCGCTTGGGGCTCCTTACCCCTCCCCCCCACATTCTCAGTTGTTTCAACATGTTTTTTTTACAAACCATTCTTCATTCAAACAAAATAGAACAATTTTATCTAAGAGAGGTCGCGGCGATGTCGAAGACGTTTTCCAAAATAGTTAAGATATCATTTTACTTTTTCTTCGGCCCCTTGTTATTAAACAAGCTGCTACAGAGAATACCAAAATAAAAATTAATTAATAAACACAATTACTTTATCTCTCTTACATTCTAATCATCATTAGACATCGGATTATATGTACTGTCAAAATGCCAAAATATGCACAAAAAAGGGCCCATAAAATATGCACAGTCAAAAAACCATTTATTATTAGAATTTACGTTTATTTTCACATTATATTTATATATTATACATATATTAATATTAGTTATAATAAATTATTATTATAACATATAATAAACGATAAATTATACACAAGAATTATAACGTATTTATTATAATTCTTGTCGCAATAAACAATAACATATTTTTCCAGATTTTCTGCAGCAAACTTGTCACGTTTGTCACTTAATATTAATTTGTAGGCTGAAAATGACCTTTCGACGTCAACTGACGTTACCGGATAGAACTTGAAATTTGGTGCCATTTCTGCAGAGACCTCTTCAGGCAGAATTTCAGGCGTAATAATACTACACGCCTAACACGTATAACTACTGAAATAAGCACTGTCAATGAAAAAGTACCAAAATATGCAATAACGCTATAAAAATAGAATTATGTGCATTTGGATATGCAAATGCATATAATCCGATGTCTGACTGCTGGACATAGGCCTCCCCTAAGCACTGCCTGCATTTTAATATTGCGTAACAATGCACGCGATAATGTTGAGGAATGCCTATACTAAATCTTTTTCGCGATTTGTTACAATAATACACACATCAACACTGTCTAGGGATATTTTGGATTTACTCAATTTACTCAAAATTTATTAAAAATAACATACAGCATGCATATATTTTTATAAGGCCCATTTATCAGACTATACTCCAGAACAAAAGAAAACTATTTTTTTTGCGTAATCAAATTTTTATTCAAATAAAGAAAAAACGTGAAATAATGGTAAAACTAACAATGAATGTGTTTCTCAAGAAAAAGTGAAAAATAAGGAAAAATTAATCTGAATAGTTATGTGAAAAATCAGTAGTCAGTAAAACACCCCATGACGTTAATAACCGTCCTGCAACGGTTTTTCATGCTTTGGATTAAGTTATCCAAGTCTTGCTGCGGTATATTGTCCCAGGTCCGGTTAAGATGCTCTTCCGTCGCAATGTTTGCAGGGAAATTCCTCAAAGCCCTTCTTTGGAGCATGTCCCACGCGTGTTCTATGGGGTTTTAGGTCAGGCGATTGAGCGGGCCAGCCTAAGACCAATACGTCGTGCTCCTGCAACCAGCTCGTCACCACTCTCGCTGTGTGCGGACGGGCGTTATCGTGCATGAGCGTGAATTCTTGGCCCATTTGTAGTCGATGGGGGTAGATTATTGGTACTAGCACCTCGTTACGGTATTTTTCAGCCGTCATGGTGTTTCTGATCCAAACGAGGTCTGTTCTTCCACCAACACGAATTCCCGCCCAAACCATAATTGTCCTGCCGTGGTATGAATTGACTTCCTGAGGATGTTGCAGACGGCTCTTACGACCAGGAACTCGCCAAACACGTACTCTACGTGTATCGGGATGGAAACCGAACCGGGACTCATCGGTAAACAGCACTACAGACCACTGGTTATCTTCCCAGAGCAACTGTTCACGAGCCCACTCTAGTCGTCGTCCACGATTTCCTCGGCGTAGTGCTGGAGTACGAAGCGGTCTGCACGCATGAAGGTTAGCTTCATGCAGTCTTCTCCTTACAGTTTGATCACTCACAAGCAACTGGTGCTCTGACTGGAGCCTCTGAACCAACTGCATGGCCGTAACATATGGTTGTCTTCTCGCGGCAACTTGCAAAAATCGGTCTTGTCGTTGAGTGGTTATGCGCTTCCCGCCTGGGTGTCTTTCAGCCACATCACCAGTAGCACGATAACGTGACCATAACCTTGATATCACAATTTGTCTTGTTCCAATCTCCTCAGCAATACTCCGTTGAGTAGCCCCAGCTTGGAGCATGCCTACTGCCCTTAACATTTCCTCTCTCGTTAAATGGCGCCGCTGCATGATGCACACAATAACATTAATTCGAAATTAACCGATAACTTGTTATAAAACTTAAATTT
Organism: Apamea epomidion; assembly: GCA_947507525.1. Taxonomy (NCBI): domain Eukaryota; kingdom Metazoa; phylum Arthropoda; class Insecta; order Lepidoptera; family Noctuidae; genus Apamea; species Apamea epomidion. Next base: position 9,448,659 of record OX382234.1, read on the forward strand.
GACACAAAAAATAGCCAAAAACTACTGTAGGTAAATGAAGCCTTCGGACTTCGCTACCATTATGCCGCGTAAATCTTTTGTTTTTAATTTATTTTTTCAAATTCAAATTTAGAATCGTTCAAAAAGGTTTACAAAATAAGCTTTCTTCAAAAGAATTTAAAACTGGCCAGTATTTTTTGAGTTAAAGAACTTTATACAAAATATCCCTAGACGGTGTTGATGTGTGTATAAGCGCATGGGCAAACACGGACCTCTACACAGAAAAAAAATTACACTCGAAGTATTACGAAATCAGGCGTCTGAGAAAGCCAAAATATGGTCAAAAGTTGTCACTAAATTAGTTGACTAACCATTTCACCACATAATCTAAGTTCGTCGGAAAATAAACAGATAGGCAGTCATGGGGACTGACGACAGAAGTGAAAAATTTAAACTATGAAATAACAGCCACAGAAATATTGCCCGATTCAAACTTTATGGCTGGTCGGAACATGAAGCGAGTCGCTGCGCAGTAACAAATTCACCTGTCGGCGGGGGTGAGGGGTGAGGCACTGCAGCGAGTAACTCACTTCAGAGCCGCCATAAAGTTTGAATCGAGCTTGTACTGTTAACATTAACATTTCGGTGACGCGCCCTAATAAGATTTTCCCCTACCAAAAATCGTTCAATGCGCCTAAAGAAGTTTTCACTTCAAAGATGGTTCTTGTATGTGTTACGGTATCATACGAGCAGAGGATGACGACACCACGCTGTCTTTCAATTTTGAAACGCAAAAAAAGTAAGGGTGTGATAACCTGTGATATTCACAAACGAGATCGACAACGCAATGATGCCACCAATATCTTGGTCATATTGCGGTGAATAAGCTTTGGAGAACAGATTAGCCATCTCATAAAAGCATTCAAGTGTTAGTGCTAGATCTGGTTCGATCTATAAGATCACCGACTCTCAACAAAAATTTCGTCGCAATCATCGCTCAATCAATACTTGGAACTGGTTGATTGCATTTGATGCGTTATTCTCATTTCAAGAGATCGATTTGGTGTAATAGCAATATGAATCGATCGACGCTCAACGATATGAACAATTCAACTTAGCAAATTCTATTAAGCAACGTCCAGCGTGTTAGTGTAATACACCCTAAGAACATTAAAAACCTGTAACTATGAGTGGGCCTACTTAACCGATTGTTAAATGAATTGCCTATAAATAACGTTATGTAAGAGCGGTAGCCGTAAAGTGCGTTATGCAATAGGTGTTCCTTCAAGCCTGTTGAATCCTATAATTTATATCTATATCAAATTTATTGTTACAAATAGCTTTTCTAATTTACCTTCTGCCTTTTATTTGTACAAGTACAGACCGTAGATAAGATAGCCTATGTTTCTTTCTTATCAAACTGTTATTTGCAGTAAGCTTAAGATCATATATTGATAGCGATGCTGATAACCAGCTTACCGCTTGATTGTCTGACAATTTATTTTCACTGTGCAGCACAGTTTTGTAATATTGTCTACACTTTTGACAATTTTTTTATTTTTTCTAAATCATGGCTGTTTTTAATTCGTTCAAAGTAAAAATGCTTCTTATTAGTTCGAGGACCTTTATAGTTAACATTTTTATGAGAGTTAATTTATCTAACATTGTTTTGTGACTGGGTGAACGCGGGAAGAGCATGGTGAGTTATTTTTTTTTTCTAAATATATTTTTGTTTTGTTTTTCTCAGACAAAAATTAACTTCGCCAAAATGGAATCGTTTTAAAGGTATAAAACTTCGGTGGAAGGACAAGATTCGATTGAACAACGTCATATGGCGGTGCTGGCATATGCAGTGTAAGTGCATTCATTTTTTATTTGATAAATTAAAAGCATCAACGATAGGAACATGATAGACATTTTAAGATAGTGGCATTGAAAACGGTTTAAACCATCAATTTAATAGCCCTAAATTTCACTTCTTTGTCGACAAAATTCTATTTGCAGAGTTCGCTTTGATGACGTTTCTTGGTACCTACGTGTTTTTTATCTGTTACTATACGGCATGTTCTGTATTAGAATTTTTATAAAAAAGTGACTTATCTCCTCTCATTAGGTGTCTGCGTGATCGGCTTTCCGTAGTTTGGACTTAAAATGTTAATGTTAAGTGAAAGCTGAGATACTGAGGTTTCGTTTCTTTTAATTAGAGTTCATGTTAATATCTGTAAGGTGATTGATGAACATGCTGTACAAAATAAAACCTCGAACGGCATGCATTGGACGCGTGCTAAAAGCAATATTTTGATAATGATGCTGATATGAAATTGGTATAGGCGCGAAAATTTCGGACAAATAATTACTGTCTGGGAAATTGTACACCTGTATGAATAGCGCCAAACAGACTGGAGCACCAACATAGGTATAAGATACAGGAGATAACGGTGACCCCAAACTGAACATTAAAATAAAGACAAGGTTGATTTATATTTGATTGCTGCTACTACGGTGATATATTGCGTATTTAGGTACATTAATTTAAATACAATAATTTTGTTATGCTGTTTAATTCAGTAATTCATTTGGAGGCCGGTTGATAGGAGTTTTTAAAAATAAGAGTTTTTTTGTAATTGTTGTGTATAAAGTGGTTTTAAGAACTTAGAACCTTAGTTCTTTTTCGGTTTGCGGAGGCATTCGTTTTCTAATTACATTATTTATTTAATTTGGCTATGTAGAAGTTAAGTATAGCAAGCCACGCCCCCGCGCCCGTTTGAATTATTGAAGGCGTGTCGTGTATTACCGTCTACGAGGAGTACCTATGTAGACATTTTTATCACATTCATATCTGGTTGAGTAATAATTTACGATATAGAAAAGCTTTTCAGATTTATGCGAGGTGAACCTACGTCCGCGCGATTAAGAATTTACCGATAATGTAGAATATGTAGGACAAATAGTTTATCTAAAATCTATTTCAATTAAACTAGTAATATTAAATAGTTGTAACAGCGCTGGTCTAGATATTAATGAAACGCCAAAGGCCAGAAGGCCAATTCTCGTAATTTAAAACGTTCAAAATCTAGTCGCAGTGTCATCTCGGCGACAAACAAATGTCAAAAACTTGTCAAAATATTGGGAAATTTGAGGTCAGATTGTGAACGTTCTTAAAATTACGAGAATTGCCCCTCTGATGTAATTCATAACAATGTTAAGACAGCGTTATCGTCTTTTGACACCTTGAACACCGAAGGTTCCGATAATATTCTACTATTTATATTATTTTGGTATTGTGTGTAATTAAACTACAACTGCATAAATTATGTTTACAGTTATAAAGAAACAAAATACATTGGTATGCCAATTCGCTTCCCCGTTAGATGTTGACACGCACGTAAAACCAGAGGTAATGTACACGAATAATTAAATTATTTTTAATAAAAAACTAACGGTATGCTAAAATAATAATATAACATTACATTTTTAGGCAACAATACTGGAAGGTAAATATTGGAAACGAAGGGCGGAGGCGGTTATAGCAGAATATAAAAAATGGCGCAAGTTTCATATAATGCGACTCCTTGGAAAGGGAGACACTTCCGTTCAGGATACGGTATGACACATTTCAATCTACTATTATATTTGTTACTGAAAAATAGACGAGAATAAATATGGTTGGTTTGTTCAGATATCGGACATGGACACGGTGGAATCCTTCTCGCAGTGCAGCGACCTTGCAGGCAACATGCTTACGGACGAGGACTACCTAAACTTCATGACTGACACACTCTTCTCCACCATCACCAGCCATCAACCCTTCGCCTTCCCCGACTGTAGGGAAATAGGTAAATTGAACTTTGTGATGAAGAAAATAAGGGCGAGTTTACATTTAAGAGGAGATTAGAGGAGCAACTGAGGAATAGAAAGGCATAAAGTAACGTTTGATTACCGATCAGCCCTAAATAAAATATAATCATGAATTAATTTTTGAAATTGAAATTCGTTTTCAGCCAGAGGAGCAAGTTTAGCAGACTTCATACAACCAAGCTTAGGCCCACTGCAACCCAATCTTGATGATTTTATGGACACATTGGAACCTCTTCAGGGTAACTGTTATTCTAAATATTAAATAACTTATCTATGTATCTGTTTTAGTACTAATGTGTCAGTAAAATGTTTCAGATTTGTTGACGCCCAGATTATTACCGCCAGTACCAGAGGAATCTGCGTTAACTTCCGAAGATTCGATGTATCGAGGGGGCATGTCCGTGGACACCTACTCTCCACAAAGTTTTATGAACAGCAGCCAGAGCAACACAGCAGTCACAATGCCGACCAGTCAGATGTCTTTACACGGTACTATTTATAGTCCACACGTTTCACGATGACGCGTGAATCTTTTCGCGTCATCCGTATCAATGTCATAAAAGTGACATCATCCGTTATCTTATAATTTTAATCCCCTACTTATAATTCGATTTATTGAATGAATCCTTTGGAGAACAAGTAAATTACTAAACGACACCCCTTTTTTAGGTACAAGCAACAATACTCAAATGATGTCGATGGCAGAACATACAATAAAGAATGAGCAACAGATGGGAATGTACGACAATAACAGGTTATTTTCCCAGTCCGAACTACAGAACAATATGATGAATGCTCAAGAGATGCTATCTTCGTATCAACCCATCAGTTACGAACAGCAGAACACTTCACAGTCAGACCAACAAATGCACAATGTTTACGTTGGAAAATCATCTAGGTTACAATACGTTAATACTCCAAAGATTGTTGCGCAATCTGAACCTTATAAATATAATACCGGTAAGTCAATAACCGAGGGACTGTTGCTTTCGTTCTCCATTTGAAATAAGAAATAATACTATCACGTTTATTTTTCAGGTGTACCGCCTTCACAAACGGCACCAGAAACTGTATCATTGCTGCAGCAACCGATACAGAATTCTAAGTACGCGTCCACTATAGTGATTCAGGGGCGGGGCGGCTACGGGCGAGAGAAGCCGCGGCAGAGGGTGTCCCACTACTCGGGGCAGGTGCAAAACAATCAGTATCAGAGTTACGGCCAGGCCATGAGCCAGTCTGGGCCGCCGGTGTCTCCGCAGGGCTACGAGTCCCGCTCTGTGGGCTCGCGTCAGACGTCGCCACAGATGCAGTACTTGCAGCCGAGTGCACAGGACTCGTATAAGGGGAAGCCCGTATCATCTACGATGAACCCTCGCTCGTTTAAGATGCCTTCACCGCCGCTTGTGCCCGTCACGGCTTCACAGGTGCGATCTGATGAAGTGTTTATTTTTGTAAGAGTGTATTTCATCAATTCGGATGTCGAGTCTTACCATCGTTTTTGTGTGGACAGTTGTCGTCAGGGGCGAGTTCAAGTACGGGTGCAGTGTCGCGCGTCAATAAGGAGCAGTTCCGCTCGCACAGCTTGCCGCTGGGCTCGCAGCTGAACCCCGACTGGAGCGTGAGCGCGCCCGCTCAGGTCGCGCCCGCGCCCGCGCCGCATGACGTGTCGGTCGCTAAGCACAACGCGAGGGTATGCGCTTTTACTACATCACATTTCTTGCCAGGACCATCCGGACGGAAAAGTTATTCGGAGTAATTGTTCTACATCCTAACAACCACCACTGCTCCTCCCGAGATCGTCCATGCATCGAGCTTGTCAAGTTTTGAATTGCTGACGTTTTGAAATTACAAATTTGTTATGCAATTTTCCATGGGCCAACTACAAGATTTCCTTTATATTACCCAACAGATGTCTGTGGAAGTGAAGAGTGATTTAATCGCACGTATCCTCGTGCAATGAAATCTCGGCAAACGCTCGAATCATTTAAAATGGTAAGTACGGGTGTACGTGTAACGTACAAAGTTGACAATTTGCAGGCTCGCGAGTCGAACCCGGGCGGCATTCGCATTCGGTCACGTTCGACGTCGAGCGGCGTAGTGGAGGGCGGGGCCGGCGGGGCCGGCGGGGCCGGCGGGGCCGGCGGGGCTGGCGGGGCCGGCGCGGCTGGCGCGGGGCCGGCCGGGGCTGCGCGCCGCCCGCCGCCACTCAACAGCGTCGCGTCCGAGCCCACGCTGCCGCAAGCTAGCGTAATGCTCGCGCAGCTACTCTCAGCGCAACACTGTCAGTCAATATGCTAATTATTTTTTTTTATGTCACTCGCTCGCACGCTTTTTATAAGTTGCGTACAGATCGGTGTAACAATAATTGATAAACTTATACGTCTCGACGACTTTGTTGGCGAAGTCGAGACCAAGCTTTTAAACGCCAATGATTGAGATTCGACATCGATCACCAAATAACCATTATTTTCACAATTCCGATCTGTACCCATATAAAAGTCCCTACTAAAACCCGCGGCTTCCTCTGACCTCTTTTGTTTTTCATATTGCAGCCCAAAGCCTGTACAAGTTAAACAGCTGCGAGGAGGGCGCGGGCTCGGAGAGCACCCGGTCGCCGAGCCGGCGCGCGCAGCCGTCGCCCATCGGCAGCGACGTCATGTCGCCGCATCACGTGAGTAACTGGGTAATATGACAAGGCCGAAGGGCGCACTCTTTAGACGCACAGCATTTCGATTCACAGTAACAATTTCATCGTACATTTTTCTTCCTTCTGAATTAGAGACTAGTGAAGATCGTTATAAGTAGTATGTAAAGTGGTTCAACATTTTTTATGAATTAGCGTTGGGCGTACCAATATTCATTGAAAGCGGTGACGCCGCGCGACGCTGCATAAATGCATACGGTGAGCTAACATGGCCACACGATTCGATCAAAACTACGCCGCATTGCGCCCATATCTACTCGCTCAGTACGAATACACTTTTAGCTGTCAGAAGTTTAAAAGATAATGTTTAGTTTTGCTAGTTATATGTATTGTTGTTGACACCGAAAAAATATCGAATCACTTATACCAGGGCGTAATTGAAATAACTGAAAATCTCAAAAGCTTGTATTCGTTATGATGAGCAACTTAAACGATAGAATAAACTCAAAATTCATAATAATTAGAACAATGACTCCTTTTGAGGTTTTCAGCTATTTAAATTACACTTTGTATACCTACTACTAACAATTATCATGATCTTTGCGGTCATGCGCCGGCATTATGCTAACGAGCCGTCGTGCGCAGTCGCTGTCCCCGCCCACGTCGCCGGGCGCGGGCTGCGCGGGCGGCGCGGGCGGCGCGGCCGGCTCGCCGCGCGCGGGCAGCCCGCGCGAGCCGCGCCGCACGCACCTGCACGCCGAGCAGAAGCGCCGCTACAACATCAAGAACGGCTTCGACACGCTGCAGGCGCTCATACCGCATCTCAACACTAACCCCGCCGCTAAGGTTTGTAACCAAACTTACAGTAAAACCGGATGATACGTTTTGTTAATCTTCGTATTTCCTAAGTAGCACGAACGTACACACACACAGAGAGAGTAACTAAAGCTAAAGCTTCTAAGTTTTGTATTGCCGCGCTTCGAAGTTTTTTCTCTGTCGGGTTACATACTCCGATCACAGATCGTCATTTGTCACTCAAAAGTTTTGAAAAGTTTTTTTGGAATTGCATAGAATTGATAATCTATAATTTACAGTAAAAAACGAAAATAGGCAATTACTTCCTTGGTTATAACAGCTCTATATTAGATATTATCACCGCGCGTTCGTATTTCCGAAGATAGACGATGATTCCCGAAGCGTACATTTTACTTGGGATATGTACTAGACTAAAGGTTGATACAAATTGCTGAACGTTTTTGCAGGATTAACCGATTCCTCTAGCCTTGCCTAGCTTTTCTCCGAAAGGGGAGGAGGGTCTTAGGTGTAAAAGTCTAATGCACCTAGAATTTCATATAATAGAGAGTGAGCCAATTGCAATTAAAAGGACACAAATCCAGACTCCGGGCTGTTACTGAGATTTTCCTAACGTATGAACGGAACAACGCAGAAGTTAGGAGTCGTGGTCCAGACCACTCTATCATCTAATGTATGAACGGAACAACGCAGAAGTTAGGAGTCGTGCTCCAGACCACTCTAACATCTAATGTATGAACGGAACAACGCAGAAGTTAGGAGTCGTGCTCCAGACCACTCTATCATCTAATGTATGAACGGAACAACGCAGAAGTTAGGAGTCGTGCTCCAGACCACTCTATCATCTAATGTATGAACGGAACAACGCAGAAGTTAGGAGTCGTGCTCCAGACCACTCTATCATCTAATGTATGAACGGAACAACGCAGAAGTTAGGAGTCGTGCTCCAGACCACTCTATCATCTAATGTATGAACGGAACAACGCAGAAGTTAGGAGTCGTGCTCCAGACCACTCTATCATCTAATGTATGAACGGAACAACGCAGAAGTTAGGAGTTGTGCTCCAGACCACTCTATCATCTAATGTATGAACGGAACAACGCAGAAGTTAGGAGTCGTGCTCCAGACCACTCTATCATCTAATGTATGAACGGAACAACGCAGAAGTTAGGAGTTGTGCTCCAGACCACTCTATCATCTAATGTATGAACGGAACAACACAGAAGTTAGGAGTCGTGCTCCAGACCACTCTATTATCTAATGTATGAACGGAACAACGCAGAAGTTAGGAGTCGTGCTCCAGACCACTCTATCATCTAATGTATGAACGGAACAACGCAGAAGTTAGGAGTCGTGCTCCAGACCACTCTATCATCTAATGTATGAACGGAACAACGCAGAAGTTAGGAGTCGTGCTCCAGACCACTCTATCATCTAATGTATGAACGGAACAACGCAGAAATTAGGAGTCGTGCTCCAGACCACTCTATCATCTAATGTATGAACGGAACAACGCAGAAGTTAGGAGTTGTGCTCCAGACCACTCTATCATCTAATGTATGAACGGAACAACGCAGAAGTTAGGAGTCGTGCTCCAGACCACTCTATCATCTAATGTATGAACGGAACAACGCAGAAGTTAGGAGTCGTGCTCCAGACCACTCTATCATCTAACCAGTTAGAAACAACACCTTCAGCAAAAATGTTCTATTCTCAAATACATGTTACTATTTCTAGATAAGTAAAGCTGCAATGCTGCAGAAGGGTGCTGAGTATATTAAACAATTGAAAGCTGAGAGGAACCAAATCAAAGAGGAGATGGAGAGCTTGCGGCAGCAAATAGAAGGCTTAAACAATTCCATCACGTATGTATACACAGTTTTTGTTTAACAGTAAAATAATAATAAAATAACAGACAAAGAAAAAAAATACGGAAGAGCATATTATTTTATGTAATATTCTACATTCGTGTGTAATTTAGCGATTTAAATAATCTTTAAATATCGCATCGGCGGTCGATACTGTGTATCCGTCCTAAGCTAATTTATTTATATCGCTACAATGTGCTCTGGCTTATTGAAATTTTTAAGCGTCTATAAACAACTTGAAAGGTGTAGCGTTCTTTACTTTACCCACAATTAAAAAAAAAAAAAAAACTTTTCCCACACTAGGAATTTCTACTGTGTCGTGGGTGCGTTTACAAACATTTAAACTCACATACACAAACAGCCAGACCCGGAACAACTACTTGTAGGTCATACAAATATTTGTTCCGTGCGGGAATCGAACCCGCGACACGCAGCGCAGCAGTCAATCGCTTAATCACTGCGCCAACCGTGCGTCAAATTGGACAAGGACTGTTTTACGTTTTTATGTAATGGTCATATACATAATTATTTAAATCGCCATCTAAACTAATAAGTTCTGAATTCATAATCAGCCTATAACGTTCCCAATGCTGGGGCACAGGGCTTCTGTCTGTGAGAACTAGTGGGCCCAGTGCGGGTTAGTAGATGTCGCATGTCTTCGAATTATTTGGTTCTAGGACATGCTGGTTTCCTCACGATGTTTTCCTTCATCGTTTTGAGAGCAGTGAAGTTCTGAATATCTTCATCATATAACGAATGCTATTTCTGAATTAACAAAGTGCAAGTTAACCAGAAAAATTATGCGCTTCGGTAATCTTCGTGTATTTCGGACACAGCACGATTAGATTAGATCTCATCAACGCTCGTTTGTATTGCCGAAGATAGACGATGACGCCCGAAGCGCATACTTTTCTTTTTGATTAAACTGTAAGTATGCATCAACCCGTAACGTAATGTTGCAGCAACTGCCACTCGTTGCTGCCGGCGACGGGCGCGCCGGTGTCGCGCGCGCGCTCCGGCCGCCTGCGCGAGATGTTCGCGCGACACGTCACCAACAGGACCATGCAGAACTGGAAGTATTGGCTCGTATCCTTTTGTAACAAGTTTTAAATGGTCACGTAAGTATTTGATGAACCCTCTTTGAGGAGTGGCTAGAGAGGCGTCACGGCGTTCTCACCTACCGCCTGACGCAGGTCCTCTCCGGACACGGATGATTCGGGAGGTTCCTACACATCATCAGGCGGGAGGAGACGCCCGGGTGTCACCACTGCGAGGATCGCCCAGAGGACACGGTGGAGCATACGGTGGAGGTCTGCCCCGCTTGGGCAGAGCACCGCCGTGTCCTCGTAGAGGCGATCGGCAGCGGCGGCGACCTCTCGCGTCCGGCCCTGGTGCAAGCCATGGTCCGGGGCGAGAGGGAGTGGGAGGCGGTCACCTCCTTCTGCGAAGCAGTCATGCTAGCGAAGGAGGTGGCGGGATGGGCGAGGGAGAGATCCTCACGCGTCAGCCGCCGAGGGAGACGCTCCGGGCGTCGGGAGCCGCGTGACGACTCTCGGCCACCGTAGGCGCGGGCCTGCGGGCGGAGAGCAATGGGTAGCTCTCCGTCCGATCAGGACCAGGCCCGTGCCGGACGGCGCGTATGTGTTCCACGTGCGCCTCAGAGAGATGTCAGCGTAGTTGACGGGGCCCGACAGGGCCGAAGCCTGCCGGGGTAGCGGGATCGTCCGAAAGGGTTACCGCTGCCCTGGTACATAAAGGGCTAAGGAAGGAACACGGGTGGGTTTTAGTCAGTAAGAGTCTGACACTCCCTTCTGCTCCACCCAGAGCGGGAGGGGTCATTAGATGATTTCCTATCCTCAAAAAAAATAAAAGTATTTGATGATTATTTATTATTCGTCTTCGGTTTTTAATACTTTAATACTCAGAAGCTAGTATGCGTAAAAGCTTTTACAAGGTGTAATTGAAATAAATGACAACCTCTTAAGGGGTCATTGGTGAGTTAATTATGAACATCGTTTACTTTAGGGCAAGCCTGAAATCGCGAAAAAAAAAACTGCTTTTCCATACATTTCTGTTTACATAATTCGACAAAACGCAGGCAACCGCTGGTTTTGTTTAATTGAGCTGTTTCCGTTAACAGTTAGTTACAATTTTCCCATCAACGGAAACAGTTGATTAAAAATAGCACGTGTTCTTCGTATTGTCTAAGATAGCGCTATTTTAAACACAGCCATTTTCACAAAGCATTCGGGTGCCACTAGGTAGTGTCGTGAGGGCTTCCGATCGAGGGCACTGATAGATACGTTATCGCACTTGTTCAGCCGGCAACCTGCACTTTTTACTACTCATCTATATTTTACACAGCTGCCGCGATATAACTACGTCAAAGATAAAAAAGTAACTGATAAAGCCAAATATATGCCCAGTTAATAAAAATGAGTTATCACATGAACAATACTTATCTTAACAGGTTTTACAAATAACTTTGAGTGGGCTTCTGTTTTACAAATAACTTTGAGTGGGCTTCTGTTTTACAAATAACTTTGAGTGGGCTTCTGTTTTTCGGCTGGAACGAAAGGGATTTGTTTCTAACGGAAAAATGAATGCTTACTCATAACTTTGCTCTTTGTAACATACCTCTTATTCTGGGATATTTGAGATTAGGCTTTTATTTGAGATAAATCATGTATCACACCCCTAACCCTCTAAAATTATTTTCGTTGATTTTATACCGTCATCGTTCGTCATCTGACATGCGTTACTTTGTTAGTGGAGTCTAACAATATTAAAACAATTTTGTTTATTGTTGACTCGATCTGGTTTTCTTTAGATAAATCTGTCATATGCTCAGCAATACCCATAAATCGTGTAAGTTTAACCTTATTCATAGATTGTATTACTTCAAGATTAAAAATGATCACGAATCAACCACCACCCACTGGCTCATTCTATTCGGTTTGATTTTGGGGTTTAGTCGATAGCGATCTTTTTTCATTCAAGTTCCAAAGGATCGCGTTCATAAACAAACAATACATGTCCTTATCGAGCGTGTACAGTTTAGCGTAGTGAGCGCGGCGCTGGTGGAGTCGTTCAGCGCGTGCGTGTCGTGCAGCAGCGCCGCCGACCTGGTGCGCACCACGCTGCTGTGGGCCGAGCAGCACTGCTCGCTCGTCGAGATGCGCCCAGGTAACACTCCTACTACTATACCCTTCACTTTATATTCCCAACATCAGCAGGTCGTTGCCAAATCAATTTAAGTTGGCGGGGCTGATTACCAAAACTGCCTTATATACTCATCATTATCATTCAGCAGAAAGACGCCTACTGCCTCCCCGAGAGTCACCACGATACTTGGCGCAGCATTCAACCGCTCTCCCAGACTAGTGATTATAATGTAAAACTATTATGCTGTATTGTATGAATAGTTACACTGTTCTTAGTTCGGCAACCCTTACTTTTTCTTGCATTCTCAGACGTCACTGTCTAGTTGCAGTAGAAAAGCGATATTATTTAGATGTTCGTATCTGTTCCCAGCGGTGTTGAACTCCCTCCGCGTGCTGTGCACGACGACGGACATGCTGACGAGCCCGGAGCGCCTGCCCGAGGAGGCGCGCGCCGCCGTGGCCGCCAGCGCCGGCGTCAAGGCCGAGCCCACGTAGGCCGAGCCCACGTAGGCCGAGCCCACGTAGGCCGAGCCCACGTAGGCCGAGCCCACGTAGGCCGAGCCCACGTAGGCCGCGCGGCGGGGCGGCGAGGGAGCGGGACTCTCCCGAATGAAACATACATTCTCGACAACTTTTGAGGAGACACCGTCAACGTTGTTCCGAGAGTCCTCACATATAACATCTCGTACGTCGGCTCGGACCTAACGTCGGTGCGGTCATTTTGGTGCGTATCAATGCAGAATGTTACATAATCAACCGACAAAAAACATTGAATATAAAAAAAAACGAAACTACATTGTGACTTGTGAGGTCGGTTGTCTTATCTTTGTTGTTTTTTATTTATTTTTGTTCAAATAGTAGGTTTTGCCCAATTTGCATTGCGTGTTTCGATCCACGACTGCCTTAATTTTGACTCCGCCATTTATTGTTTATTTAAATACCTCACGAAAACTATAATTTTTGAATTGACAGCCATTGTTTTGGCGAATAATATAATGTTTTACATGACGCCTGGCAGTATATTTTGACTGTTGAGTAGAAAATATTTCCTACAGATCGTAAAATATGCGGAAAAAAATAGTTGCAACTAGAGATGGGCCGATTGTGACTTTGGCCGACTCGTCGGCCGACTAGTCGTCCAAGCCGATCATTGCTTTCGGTTGAGTTCGGGTGACATCGGCAATAATAGTAGTACAGCTGTAGTTTCTTCTTGTTTGTTACAAGTATTAATTAATTTTACTTTAGATCTAAGTCCAATTAATTAATGGACCAAACAAAGGGTTCTTATTCCTATCCTAATTTTCTATCCTATTCGACTGTAAAATTGATTCTATAACAAAAAAATAATAATAGTAATGATTTCAATTTCGACTACTTGGCCGACTAGTCGGTACATCACTAGTTGCAACTTAATTGTATCACTTTGTCTTTATTTTGACTATCATCGAAGAGTTCAAACACTGCCCGGTTTGAAGCGTAACCTTGCATCTGAATTGTTACTTCTTTTTGTATAAAGTTTATAAATTGTATAAAAAATGTTGGTTTTAATTAAATTATCATGATAACATCGTCATATTATGGATATGAAAGCGTATGTTTGTATTAAACTTAGCTGTAAAATTCTTAACGGGCTACGAATAATAAAAGTCAAGAAATGTAAAAATCTCAGAAAAAAAAAATGAAAAATTAAAAAAAACCCCGACACAAAACAAGTTAAAAAACTATGAAAAAATAGCCACAAATAGAACAAAAAAGGTATAAACGTGAAACCCTAAAAAAAGAAAAAATAACCTTGAAATTATGACTACGTAAGCACGTATGTACATTTATAACACTCCGTCGTTTCTGCGTCGGGGGTTAAAAATGGCGCCATGCAAACTGTGCCGCGGTGGGCGGTGCCGAAACTGTACCGCGCACCGCTGACAGTTCGCCTGGAACATTGCGTCGATGCGCTCGTGTCGCGAGGAAATTACGATTGTGATTATTATTGTGTTCTGCGTTGTTTACATACTGCAAAAATGCCATCATGTGCTGTTTATTGGTGTGAATTCAGGAATCACTTTTCATATATGAGTAATTAAATATTTTGAAATCCTATACTTGCGACTCTGGAAAGTGTGCAATATGAACGTAACATGAAAGCTTATTTTACGTTTTGAAAATTCACTTGAACTTAAAGGGTTTTTGTTTTTAGTTAAACGGAAAGATGATAATACTCAGGTAGATAATAATCACTCTATTATTACTGATTAAAATAATTCTTAATTTTAGATGCTTACGATACAACACTGCAACACATTTTAATTGAAGAAAACTCGAACCTCTAACTTTTAAATGAGTTTATCAAGAATTTTTAGTTAAATTACAACTAATTAAACCAAATAATATAGATAGTGCAAAAATACAATAATTTCTATTATGATTCATCCTCTCACACAATGCTTAACATCGTCCACGCATCGTGCACTGCAACAAGCGCGCGAACCAATTACCATTATCTAAAAATCTAAAATCTCACCGTGAAAACTTGGTGAAGTCAGCTGTCAATAGTGTTAATCCCTAGTAACAGTTAGAATGACCACTCACTTCAAGCTCACTTCATTAAAAGTGTTCACGGTGACATTTTTACGGAATAGAGCGGCTTTTCTGTCGAGAACCCATCACGGCGTTTGCCGGAAATACAACGCGTTACGCGAGCACAGCTGATTGGCTTATTTGCATGTGTATTATTTCGTTCGAATACACGAGGTAATTTCGTCAATGTGGTGATGTTTGGAGCACAATTTCTCGTTGATTTTGTTCACAATTACGGTTCCTGACTTTTATTATTCGTAGTTAACGGGTAATATATTTGGCGTAGCATCACAAGAAAGAACTATAATTAAAAAAGGTATCACATTGTCAACATTATGTTTTATATGGTATTGTATAACAGCGGTCCAAAATTCGTAGCTTTTATACTGACACCGGCGTTATGGCTCACTTACACGAGGTAGACAGTCTCGCCCCTCAACAGTCGAGACACTCTCCTCGTGTAAACGAGCCTTTATTCTGAAAATTCGGTACGGTCGGACTGTAACATAGCCCGCGCCTTGTGTTTGTGGAGGTGATCATTGAAGTGTCCTAATCTAGTGCCTTGTACGTGGTAACTAAATGTAATGTTATTGTAAATACATGACCGTCACACAATTTATGATTGTCAAAGAATTCGGCAGAGGAGTGTTTAGGTAGCGAGCATTAATAACCTGACTATCAGGCGTGAACATATTAATTAGACTAGTTAAGATTGCTGTACTAATGTTTGTCGCATAGTTGCGCAGGAGGCTTTGGTCGGATAGCGGCCTAACGATAGTCTGGTATTATTGTTGCTTGCAACTGTACATTCTTCAGTTTACCGAAAAAATGCCATTTAAATAATTCTAATCTTGGCCTCTATATTTTTCAAAAAATCTTACTAACCTTTATAGTCCAACCTTCAAAGATCCCAGGAAGGGTCTGCAGCAATACTGGCTGCAACTTAACCAATGGGGCGAATTAAAGGAAATAACTTTACCAAAGATATAACAGCCGCAGAACGCATTGTTGAGCGAGTGCAGACATATTGTAAAACATGTACTTGTGCTCGTCCTGTCCGATAACACGTGAGTACCAATATAGTTCGTAAGAAACAATGAATTTATTGTACTTGTCGAGATTTAATTTAGAGTTGTCTATGTGTATTTACGTAAGTACTTTAAGTAAATATTTTTATATTGTGTGATAACACAAATGTTTTTATATAAGTATATATAACTCGGTGCCAACGTAAATATTGTTGTAATTTGTTATGTAGTGATATAATTTTATGAAGTATCGTTGACTCTGGCAGCACGTTGTCGTTTGTTAGCGTCGGCGCCGCGCCGCACTCGTGAGCTTTAAATGAGGTTAAGTGCAATTGTTGTTCTATTGGAAATACAATCTGGAAACATACTAACGGCTGTTTTATTTGTCATTTATTTGGAACAAACAAGGTACAATTGAATAATAAGTTATTACATCGTATAATACTCACGATTGATTACAATCATAAATAGTTCAATCGTTCTCTTGGTTTCATCAAGTCGGTAGTCATTGCGAACATAGTATGTTAAAATTGCTAATTGAGATTCAATGTCAACACCTTTATAAATAGCTCAATATCCTCATTTATGAATCGTTTATCATCTGACATTCAGGGTCATATTATAATTGTTTGATATATAGGTATAGGATGATACACTATTCTCAATGTAATTATTCAATGTCAGTATAACTTAAACTTCTTTGCATGTTACATGTATTGCCACTAATTAACTAGCATCGCTGCTTAAAATATGCACTGTATCATATTGCCTATCGGGCAGTGGGTGACTGAATAAGTAATTTTGAGTTCTAGGAACCTTCTCGAGTAAGGTTTATCAAGATCTAGACAACGCCATGCTGCTTCTCGAAAACGACCTGAGCGTATGTAGATTTTAGATCAAGAAGTCGTTTTTATATCTCGCTTACAATCGCGAAGTAAGAGTTGGACAAAAAGCGATGCGGTGGGGTTAGTTGGATCGTTGCGCAGCGGCGAGCATGCGCGCGAGTCGCGAGCCAGGCTGCGCGAGCAGAGCGGCAACAGCGCCCTGCTCCACCACGCAGCCGCTGTCCAGGACGACGCCGCGCTCGTACCCGCGCACTGACGATATGCGGTGCTGGAAAGTTATGAGAGCATTTTAAATTGACAGAAATATAATGTTTATTTTGTCACAGAAACAATGATTGCTCATAAAAAAGATGGCTTGAATACCTACCTACTTACCTATAGCTAATTGCCTTGATACACGTATGCTGGGAGCCTGAGAAACTTAAATCATGCTTTGACTTTACTAGCTAAGCACAGTCAGCGTTTCATACGAAGAACCAAATAAGGTTCAAATTCTTAAAAGCGAGTATTTTAAAAAATCGTTTCGTATCAGTATGAATATTAAGATGAATACAGTTCATATTCATCTGACACGCTTACTTACGAGTAGGTGACCGACTTCTATTTCTCTCCGGACCAAGCATGGTGATTATGCCAATTTTGCTTTTGAATTTTTCAATCGGTGGCTCTTGTTTGTCTTGTAGGTGTATAATATTTTCTTTTACCTACAGTTCTTATGGATGGTCTATAAGCTATAAGCAAGGAATATTATAGGTTGATTATGCTATGCTTATATAGGCTGATTTTTTAAAGACCAGCCAAATTTAAGGATGTGGTACAGACCATCAAACTGAACAACTTTCTCCATGGGACCAACATCGTAATCGCGAATAAAAATTCAGCCGTCCCATACATTTAGGTCGAGTAGGTATTGAAGTTTTCTATGGGACAGTTGATAAAATTTTCGCGATTACGCTATTTGTCCCATGGAGAAAGTTGTTCAGTTTGATGGTCTGTACCACATCCTTAAATTTGGCTGGTCTTTAAAAAATCAGCCTGTATAGCATGATCAGCCTATAATATTCCTACTGCTGGGACACAGGCCGCTCTATAAGAGGGAGTGGGCCGTAATCGTATATAATCATAATCTATAGTGAATGGATTATCCGATAAGATAAAATGATTACCGCAACAGTGATGATGGTTGTGTGAGGTGCGACTGCTGCCAGCGCCGCAAGTAACGCTCTTTCAGCGCTAGCGTCCAGCGCTGCGGCGGGCTCGTCGAGTAGTAGAGCTCCCGCAAGGCGCGCGTGAAGCGCTGCGCGGGCAGCCGCCACACGACCCACGCGTCCTGCACTCCATCCAGAGCTACCGGAGCGACTGCATACGCTGCATTCTGTGAAGAATAAAATAAGTATAGGTACTCCAAGAATGCAGGCAAGAACCAACAAATGACAACCTATGTTCCTGATCCTTTCTATTCTACTATAAGTACCTACTGTTTGGCCTGCTAACCTTCTTAAGTATTACAAACGTGGAGGTTCTATTAAGGCTTACGGTCGCCAGCAGCCACTAATATAATATTTATACCATAAAGCTCATCTTATTCCTAAGCCTCTTGTCTTTGCGAAAGAAGAATAATAATTTTAGAAGATTCGCATACCTAATCCAGTGGTCTGAGCGGATACAAAGTCGAACAGCCCGACGGCTCGCAAGCTATGCCATATCTCTTCATCAGTATGCACGGCCAGAGGGTCGAGGTTCTCCCGAAGCGTGCCAGAGAACATGGCGGGGTCCTGTGGTACCAGCACTACGCGGTGCCTGAGCGCGCGCAGCGGAACGCGCGTGATGTCCTCGCCATCAATCAGGACGCGGCCAGCGTTGATAGTAGTGGCGCCGGCGCAAGTCAGTAGTAAGGTGGACTTCCCGCTACCGCTCCGGCCGCAGATTGCTACCTGATTTTGTGGAAAGCGGTGAGTATAAATAATTTATTATCATAAACTGGGTTACACAAACATGTGGAGCCAGCGATTTCTTCTAGTGGGGTTACAATTTAGCAGGTAGCAACAAAGGTAGGTAGTAAAATAAACATTAAAATCAAGGTTAAACTAAAATTGGCGGCAAACGTTGTTTTGCCATATAAATTATTTCTAGCTGCCCGGCACTACTTCGTTCGCGTGGTGTCCTACCCCCTACCCTACCCCTACTCTACTCTTACCCTACTCCTGCACTACTCCTACCCTACTCCAACCCTACTCCTACCTTACTCCTACACTACTCCTACCCTACTCCTACCCTACTTCTACCCTACTCCTAACCTACTCCTACACCACTCCTACCCTACTCCTATAAGTAAAACGCTGATTGATTGATAGAACTATACATGAATTATTACATTCGATTGCCATCTTGTGGATCTGTGTATGGAACAGAATAATATAAAAATCACGATTAAAAAACAGGGGTGGATCGTATAAGGGTGAAAATTTGGAATTGTATGTATTTTTCAATGCTGAATCATGAAAAAATAAAAAAAAAAATTGTCCAAAAATAAAAAAAAATACATTTTTGGGGTGGACCACCCTTAACATTTAAGGGTATGAAAATAGATGTTGGCTGATTCTCAGACCTACCCGATATGCACACAAAATTTTATTAAAATCGGTCCAGCCGTTTCAGAGGAGTTTGGCAACAAACACCGCGACACGAGAATTTTATATATTAGATTGAATTTAGACTCCTCGGTAAGTAAGACATTGATGTTGGAAATTTAAAAGATGCTGAGTGTTTTTGGTGAGTTAGGCAAGACTTTGGATTTATTTCGGTAAGTAGATATCTAGACGTATCGTTCCTTACACAGGGCTAACTGCACACAGAATAACATAGAAACATAATAAATATGGCTGGATTACCTTTTCACCGGGTGAAATCGTAAGGTTGATATTTTTAAGTATCGATGTTGAGCCCGGT
Source organism: Apamea epomidion (assembly GCA_947507525.1). NCBI lineage: Eukaryota > Metazoa > Arthropoda > Insecta > Lepidoptera > Noctuidae > Apamea > Apamea epomidion. The sequence continues at coordinate 9,468,382 of OX382234.1, forward strand.
TCATGCTGAATACTGACATTCTCGAATTCGATTTTTCCGTTCCTCTGCCATCCGACAGGTATTGGACCTGAAAATAAAGACAGACGTTAGTTACAAAAAATTAAAAGAAAAAAAAATTGATGGAACATTAAAGAACATTTAGAACACAATGTAACACGCTTTTATTTATTTCTTATCAGGTTTAAATTATTTTTAACTTTTTAGTCCTTTTTATTAATAAGTAATAAAAGCTTGTTTTTAAAAAGTTTATTTATTTATTTATTTTACCATTTATGTACACACATATATAAACAGACAATGAAAAACAGAACAGAAAAAATAGGTACAGAGGTGATGCTTATTTCATAAGAAAGTTCTTTTTAGCTTTTAATTTTATTTTTACTTTTTAGTAATTTTGATGCGAGATTGACTACGGCGTAGTTCGTAGCGCGTACCAGTGTTTTTCCGTTATATGCGTTTACTGCACTAAAGCTACCTGTTCATCTTTAGTTTTGGTTACCATCTAGTACCAAAGTACTCGTCAAGACGAATCAAACGAGCCCAAACTCGATGGGGTTATGTCGTATAATTACCGAGTTCCTATGGCCATCTTCCAGCTCCATCATCAGACCCTGGTTACCATCTAGCACCAAAGTACTCGTCAAGACGAATCAAACGAGCCCAAACTCGATGGGGTTGTGTCGTTTAATTACCTAGTTTCTATGGCCATCTTCCAGCTCCATCATCAGACCCTGGTTACCATCTAGCACCAAAGTATTCGTCAAGACGAATCATACGAGCCCAAACTCGATGGGGTTGTGTCGTTTAATTACCGAGTTCCTATGGCCATCTTCCATCTCCATCATCAGACCCTGGTTACCATCTAGCACCAAAGTTCTCGTTAAGACGGATCAAACGAGTCCAAACTCGATGGGGTTGTGTCGTGTAACTACCGAGTACCTATGGCCACCTTCCGGTTCCACCATCAGATCAGCTCAATGTCATAATAATTTTGCATTGTCATCCGATTTACACATGTATGCAAAATTTCAGCTCAATCGGTTGAAGATATCTGCTTCAAAATTGAGTTGCAAGAGTCCACCCAAACAAACATAGTTACATACATACATCGCAATTCGCAAGTTAAATAAAAGCTTCTAAAAACATTGACATTTGTCAACTGAACTTTATAATTTCCACACGTTTATTTAATCTTTGGTGATGTTGTTGATAAAAAAAAGAACCACGACGACGTATCATCTCATCAAAGGCGCTATAGTTTGGATACAGTTATATATACGAGTATATATAACTGTAGTAGTGTACAGTAGTGCAGTAGTGTACTGTAGTTTTTAAATATTGGTATGACCACCAAACTAACCAGGTCAAATGGCTTGGCGAGCTTTCGGACGAGTACGGGTTGGAGTGTGGAGTGAGGCAGGAGGGCTTAACATCTCCTTCACTCTTCAACTTGTACGTGAACGGGCTTATTGATGAGCTGAGAGACACCGGAGTGGGATGCTCGATTGATGATCATTGTATCAACAGGATTAGTTATGCAGATGATATGGTGTTGCTCAGCCCATCAATGGCCGCGCTCAGAAGGCTGTTAGCTAAGCGTGTGTGAGTAGTATGCGAGGGTGCACGGTCTCCTGTAAAATGTTAGCAAAAGTGAGCTCCTGGTATTCCAAGCCAGGGGTCGTAGACTGGAGGATGTGGCACCCGTGCTGCTTAACACTGTCGCTCTTCGAAAAATCAGGGAGTTTAAATATCTCGGCCATGTGGTCACCGAGCATTTAAATGATGATGGGGACATAGAATGGGAGAGGAGGGCGATGGCAGTCCGCTGTAACATGTTGGCACGCAGATTTGCCAAATGTCTGTTTAAAGCATTCTGCCAAACTCTTTACACCTGCAATCTGTGGGTCAGCTACACGCAACGGGCCATCAACGCTCTCCGAATATAATATAATAACGCGTTCAGGGTGCTGGTGGGACTCCCCCGCTGCTGTAGTGCGTCTGCGATGTTTGCGCACGCGCATACATACAATGCTGCGGCGCCGCATCGCTTCGTTGATGCTCCGTACGCGTGGGAGCGCCAACACCATCCTGAATGTGCTCAGCTACAAGCTGGACAGCCCTCTTCTGGGGCATTGGGTTCAAGCACAAGTGCGGGTGCCCGGGGCCCCAGAGGGTGGCAAATACTTAAATTAATTATTTTTTTATAATAATTAATAAAAATAATATTTTCGTTTTTTTTACGATTTTTAATATTTAATTTTTAATGATTTTTAATATTTAATTTTTTAATGTTTTTTTTTTTTGTGTAATATTTTAATTTTTTTAATGATTTTTAATATTTCAATGTAACATAGTTTTTTTTTTTTTTACTAACCTATGTATTATGGACATAAAAAGATTTTATTTTTTTATATGCTAGAAACTGGAATTGAGGAATTCGGAACAGTTAAGTTTTGATAGTAAAACTTCCACAACACAAGTGCTTAATATTGCTGCATAACGCCAATGTAAGCCTTACAGTCATCCCTATAATCCTCCTGCGGCACATTGGTATCGTCATGCACGCGCTCAAGTGCTGCCAGTTGCAGATGCAGATCGGCGCGGCACTTGGCCAGATGCGCGAGGTATGCGGGCAGTAGCAGCGCGTACGCACCGGCCAATCCCGCCGCTGCGCCGCTCGCGCCTCCTTGCAGGCACACCGTTAGTACCACGCATACGCAACCTGCTCCTACCAAGTCCTGTAATCATCATCATAATTTCAGTCGAAAGTCGCCCACTGCTGCACACGTCTAGGTCCCGTAACACGTTGAAGAATATGACATAAATATAGGTAGTTACTGCTGGTCATCTGAGGAACTAAGAGGAGCAAACTTTGTGACACGAGATGACTCGTGTCAGGAAACGAATTTGCGTACGAACACTAACCGTTGTCGTGCCACAGTGACTAGAATCCATATTTCGAAACCTGCAACCTGCACACTGAAAAGTCAATATCAAATGCAATAGTTAGGGTTTCCCTAATCGTTGCATTGTTGAAGTTTCAATATGTTTCCATCCATAGGCGTGAATCGTGATACCCATAGGCCACTAGCATATTAAGCTCACTTGAACAACATTGTTTGAAGAAAAAGAAGACAAACATGTCTACTTTCTTTTTTTAATAAGTATGAAAGGCAGTATCTCTTACCAAAGCAAGTCCAAGCCAGCGGTTGGCTGAATTTAGCAGGAGCAGTGTATTATGATTAGTGTCAAGACTTCGCAGGTATGTGGCGCGCATGCGCGGCTGAAGCCGGCCTGCGCGGATCGTACTGCCGCCTGCGCAGGTCTGTGCACACAGAGACACCACCACCGCTGCGCTGTGGGCCTCTGCGCACTGAAGCTCCCTGAATTTCGTGCAAATGCTCAAATGATTAGGCTTTCTCGATTTAATGTCATTAGCACTGGGTACTACATACATTAAATAAAAACTCTAATCTAAATCTTTGTTGGAATTCGATAAAGCACCAACCACGAAGTCTCAAATAAATTAATCATCATTAACTCGTTCGTTTTTTTTTTTGTTACAAAAAAAGAAGTATATCAGTATAAAATTCTGTTAGTGAGGTTAATTTCTAGTTCAGTCAAAATATTCATTTCTTCACGAGGTTAATTTCTAGTTCAGTCAAAATATTCATCTCTTCACAATTCGCCATCAGCCATTTTATCTCTTCTCTTCTCTCTTACTACCAAATAGCGCGTCGTCATCCATTGCCCGTCTGCCTAGCTAATATTTAGTTACTGCGTAAGTACCTAGCGTTACTCAGATAGACCGACTGCAGGGTGAGGTAGCACAACAGCGCCGGTATCGACGCCAGCAGGGTCCACGGCGCGATGATGGCGTTCACCAGCACAGCTGCGGTACATAGAAGAGCCAGCTGCGCCCAGCGGCTGATTGCTGTCGGCAGTTTCTGAGAGGACATTTACTTTTGGTCAGGGCCACCCTAACTTATCAAAGAGCGAGGTCGACCTGATTCGAGCTCCGTGATTGATGAAACATGACATTAGTTTCGGAAAATCTAGTCATCTGATGGTAGTATTTGGGAGGTTGTTGCGCTGTGATTTCCAATTTTTGGATAAGAAGCAGATAAGAATAATAATATTTATTTACTTGATAGAGTTAATTTTTTCACAAATTATGAGGAATCAGCGAATCTAGCTTAACTTCATCGAAGATAAGCAAATAACTTTTGTTTCTTTTCGCCTATTTTTACGTATATAAGAGTATGTACCTACGTAAGCCGATGATAAGATTAACGTCATAAATAAGTATTTATTATTTATATATCGGGGATTTTTTACCTTATCGATGACCAAGATATCAGCAGAGAACCGATGCAGGGTGTCGCCCAACGGTGCGGTGCGCAGATGATGCGGGGGAGCCCGTAGCGTGGCCCGCAGCAAGCAGTCGTGTACGGTGCGGCGCGCCTTGGCCGACGCGCACGCACTCGCCGCTTGCGCCGCGCCCGCCGCCAGCGCGCCGCCCCCGCACCACATCGCGTATGTACGCACGCCGGTCCATGTCTGACACAAGTTACAAAACCAATTTTCCTTTGCTGTATGAAACTTTGGGAACAGCTGCGATGAATGAGTAGGTATGTATCATAACATCACGCCTGTATTTCCTGAATGCGTAGGCAGAGGTGCATACCCAGTAGATGCACCCACATTTCATCAGTTAGGTATTTTAAGTTACATGTAATAAAAAGTTATATTATTGCCATCAACAGGGCGCAAATCCAGACTCCGGGCCGCTACTAAAAAAAAAACCTGATGACTGCTCGTTGGGGATCGATCCCAGGAAACTATAACTTATTTAGGAAGAAAACCGTCTTATTAAATACCTGTTGATCAGAGAGCTCACTGCCCACGCTATGTGAGGTTGTGTGCGTGAGCCAGTAGTCTGCGGCCAACGCCAGCGCTTGTGCAGCCGCCGCAGTGACCCAATACGCGCCACCCCACCAGCGACACGCTCGCGCGTATTCCCACCATATCGCACACTGAACAAAACCAAGTACACTGTTAGGTTTTATTTTGCATTGTTGGACTGCGACCAACAATTTTCATTGTATGTACCACCGATATGATTCTTGGACCAATGATATAGTCATGTAGGTATAGTGTCTACATTCTGAGGTGTCAGAACAAGAACAACTCGGAACGGAAGCTAGCACTAAATATATGGGCCAAAACTAAGCAGAACAGAAAAAAGGACTTAGTGAAAACATAACACACACAAACCTCACTGACTTCTTCTGGTTTCTGCGATGTATTTGAATCTTCATCTACTACTATGGTGTTATTAGTTTCTATGCCATTGGAGGCCAGAGAACTATAAGGCGTCGTGTCAACCATGGAGTCATCAACGACATCTAGAACAAAATAAGCAGTAAATATAGAAGAAAGCAAGAAGAGATACATTTTAATTTTACTAGCTCATGTTCGAAGTGAAAGAGTACAAACCGTTACTTTGGCTGTCTTCTGGTGCGGTTTCGGAATCTGTGCTTAGTAGACGTCGTAAAGTTCTTGGTGTCCATCTGAAACAAAATATTGGTTTAGTTAGTAAGGTAACTGGCCTGTTCCTATATTATGGATGAATGAAACTCATCTGTGATCTAATAAACCATAGGAACAGCTCTCGTCTGAATTGGCTCTTTCAATGAAATATTTTTTTTTTAATACTGAAGCCGGTTTCTCTACAGTTATTTTTAACTTTTTCAGCCCCAGCAGTCTCGGCATTCATAGCGATCTCTTTACGACCGAATTCGGTCGCAAAGTCCTGTCACTCCATACATTTCACCTGTCAATCCGGGACTTTGCGACCGAATTCGGTCGTAAAGCGACCGCTTTGAATGTCGAGACTGCTGGGGCTGGCTTAAAATCAAAAAGAACCTGTTGACACTGCGTGGTGCCCTGGGCTTCAGCAACCGCCGCAGATAGCTGGCCTCTCTGTGTAAAGCAGCATTAGACTCATCTGCACTTACAGCGCGTCGGACATCCGGGCGCCATCTGTAAAATTATAACCACCCACCCAACTTTTAACGACATCCAAAAAGACTTGAAGTAGTAGGTTTAAATACTAATACTTACTTGATGGGTTGCAATTTCGGACTCCAGTGAATGGCCAGCTAGTCATGTTTGGAGTTAGCATCAGTCACTTAATTTCATTTATCTGCCATGCTGGCTGGTTAAATCTTTGGAAAGGAACTTACTTTGAATTATACATGGATGGTGGCGGTGAGGACAGCTGTCTGGAGAGCGGTACGCGCGGATGAGTATACACCCGACGTCGCCAACTACCGCCCGCACACGTCGAGACTTCGGGCAGCAGGTGAGCCCCCGCCGCTTCACTAATGCCCACCTGCGCAGCATAAAATAAGTATTAAGGACCGAAACACAACGTATTGCAAAAAAATCCTCCTTCATTACTTTCATACATTTTCTATGAACCAACACACACTACAGGCGGGCCGCTCCGCACTATTTTTTACAAGCTTTGACTACGACACAATTTTTTAAAAGCGAGCATCGAGTTTGGGCTCGTATGATTCGTCTTGACGAGTACTATGGTGCTAGATGGTAACCAGGGTCTGATGATGGAGCCGGAAGATGGCCAAAGGAACTCAGTAATTAAACGACATAACCCCATCGAGTTTGGGCTCGTTTAGATTTAGCATATTACACCTTTATTATTTTTCTTATGCAAACAAGTAACACGCTTTTATTTATTTCTTATCAGGTTTAAATTATTTTTAACTTTTTAGTTTAAGAATAAAAGCTTGTTTTTAAATGTTTTTTCTTTCTTTTAATTTTATTTATACTATGTATTATGCGTTGCGCTGCAAATGGTAATTTGCGTTTGGCTTTAAGGTAAATCTGACATATTATGTATGTGTAACAATTGCTTCGATATTTTAAGATTCTAATATGATAAATTTACACCACAGTCGCATGCAACTTCCGTATCTAAGAATAGGATGAAGATGACTTCATGTTCTAGTAAGTGTGTAGCTATTTCTACAAATATTTGTATTGCCTTTGTATCGCTAAAAATGGCTTTGGCTAATTGGCTTCAATTTTAGATGGCCACAAATTGTAAGTTGCAAACTTACAATGAGTGTTGACGATAACCGTTACTAATCTCATTTTGACACATTTCAAGTTTCGGTGCATAAAATCGGGGGAAAGTGAGCCTTCGGATATAGGTAGATTACCTGGCTACAAGTTGTATTTACCGTGGTCTCTTCAGAGTTGCTGTGGAACCGCGCCCGGCTTAGCGCTCGCACGAGTCGCGACCGCTCCCGTGCCGTGCCGCCGGGCGGGCCGGCACCAGCGCGGGCGGCCGCGGCGCGCGCCTCGCCGGCGAGCCGCGCCCAGCGAGCTAGCGCGCCTTCACAAGCTGCGCCGCGCCCAATGCCGGCCACGCGACCTTCTTCCATTGCTATTATCTAGGAAAACCAAAATGACGTGCAATTATATGCTTTTGAACGATGCGACGGAGCGAAAGACATAAAGACGGTTTTTTTACCATAATTATGTTATTTTATACTTGTTTATTTGCAATAAAACAGTTTTGTCATATTTTAATTTCTGACCTTAGGGTCTATTCCCTTCTGGTTCTTGCCTTAGGTACCTACATACATATTGGATGTTTCGATTCAATTTCGATTTGATACAAAATGGAATTACTTATTTATTTATTTTGTGCACCTATCGCAAGTTTTTGCCGACATTAGCCGCTACTTGATTTGTTTCTTAAATCTCGGAAGTTCACCTGAAGTTAAAAAATCTTGATGAATCCTGTTTCGGTTGTGTGGGGTCTATAACAGATTATTATTAGACTATTCTAGAAATGCCCGCTACCTCAGGAGTTGGAGATGGAACCTACCAAATCAGCGTAATGGAGAAGTTCAAGCCTGTTGGTAGCAACGACGACGGTGCGTCCTGCGCGCGTGGCCGGCACCAGCGCGCGGGCGACCAGATGGCGCGCTAGTGGCGCATCCAGCGCGGCCAGTGGCTCATCCAGCGCCAGCAGCTGCGCGTCCGAGTACAGCGCGCGCGCCACGCATACGCGGATGCGCTGCCCGCCCGACAGCGGCGCGCCGCGGCTGCCCAGCCGCGTTGCGTCACCCTCTGTTCGGAGACAAGCCAGTCTCATAATGAATCCTACTACGAGTACCTACCTATACACACTACACGTCATACACAAATGTATAATGTAGTACGTTACATACAAATGTACACGCATAATAATAACCATCATTGTTCAACCGTTCCAGATTAATGACTTCTTTTGTAAATGTATACACGTGTCTGTGCCTTGATTCATTCGTTTGCAGATTGATTATGATCTACACTGATTGTGATGACAAGGTTGCCTGATAAGTTGATAAAGCTAAATCTGTTCAACGTAAATTCTGCTTTCTTGCCTGGTAAAAGCTGCAGGTCGGGTCTCAAACCGGTCGCCCTCAACACGCGCCCGTATTTTCTCTGGCACCACGAACTGTCCATAACGACGTTTTTGCGCACCGACCCCTCCAGCAGCCACGGAGGTTGTCCCGCGTACCATGTTGAACAGTTTCTGTGGACAAACGGACGGATAAAATTATTATTACAAATTGTAAATGCCCTTACATAATCCCCCACTGCTGGGAGACAGGCCTCCTCTCTTGGAGAGGGAGCGGGCTGTAATCTACCACACGGGCCCAGTGCGGGTTTGTAAATTTCACACGTCTTAAAATTTTTGGTTCAAGGACATGCCGGTTTCCTCACGATGTTTTCCTTTGACGTTTTGAGAGTAGTGGTGAAATAATTTGTACAAAGTAAAGCGCCTGCCTGGGTAACTTGTAAGTCACGGCCGGTACCACTGGGCCATCATCGCTGCTCCCGCAAAAGGCCTCGAACTTCATATTTTTCAAGAACACTAATAAGTTTCCCGCACAGAGTAAAATAAAATAAAATAAACATATTACTAATATACAGCAAAGCACATTTAGTTTCTCACATCTTATCCAACTGTGATTTTATCCTATACTAATATCATAAATGTCAGTTTGTATATGTGTGTGTGTGTGAATGTTTACTCAATCACACTAAAAAACGGCTGAACGGGTTTGGATGTTTGATAGTTTTTAACCTGGATACTTTTGATCCCTTGATAGTTTTGATGTAGTAGTACGTTCCCGTGAGATATTTTCCGACATCAACGCGAGTGAAGCCGCGGGCAAAAGCTTGTACCTATTTTATAAAGTCGTCATCTTGCATTTTTAGTCGAAGCGTATAATAGAATATTTGCATAATGATAACCCATTAAGTACCTACGTATTATATGTGAATTGTAGTGAGTAGGACGCTAGCAGCTAGTAGTAACACCATGTGTGCTATGAAGGCTATAGCTCCCCACTAGGTTTTACGACAAAGGATTAGGAATGTCTAGAATCTAAATAAACACTTATGACTTAAGATGAAATCTCTGCCTTTACGGGGCGTGTATTATTCGTTTATTGTAATTGCGGCATGTAATAAAATTGTGTGAATTGAAGCGATGTCCTCGGTACAATAGATTCTTGTCAGTTGTTCACCAATTTAGCTATGAGATACGTACAACGTTACTGTTTTAATTAAGGTAATTAGTTTTAAATTGCCTCGCTATTTTCGTTTACGGATGGGAACATTCCATGGTTCTCGTCCCAGGAGAGTCGTTAGACGACTAACACTAGACAGCGTATAGGTAATTAGGTAATAGAGGATAAGTTTGTTCCTAATGTAGGTATAATATTCTAATATAGATTCCAGTTAAGTTTGCAAGTTGCAACAATTCAATGATTTAGGAAGGCCTAAGATAAATCCCTGTGGTAAACCTTTGGTATAAGTACCTATTTTAACGGTCATTCTGATAAAGGCTGTATTGCGAAAATTGTTATTCTTACTTTATATAAACGACGTCACCTCTGTCCAAATACATCTCTCCGAGGATCGCAGATAGCAGTGAGGACTTCCCAGCGCCGGTACTACCAACTACCATAATCAGCTTTCCTGTTAAGGTAATGATCATTAAAAATTGATGAATTCATTCAGAATCTGCTAATATTAATGTGTCTTCGAATAGGCATCTCGGCAAGAACCACTAAAATAAAACAGGTAATCAACTCTTACCTGCTGGAATTTCTAGATCGTCTACTTCTAACAACATGTCGCTCCTTTTGCCCCAAGTGAAGGCTGCGTTTCTAAACGTAACTAACGAGTCCGCTCTACGAGTTGGCATAGTGAATACTTCATCATCAGAAAACTGATCAGCACATTCAGCTCCATCGGATTCATCTTTATTGATTATATAAGTATCGCCAACTCCGTTTCTATCAATAAAAGTTTCTTGGTTTATATCTTCTTTGGTCGTTTCCTTTTTATCATCATTATCATTACACTCATTAACATTGTTCGATTCGGGAAGTTCCAAGAAATCTCTAATTCTCTTCGTACTAACCTAGATAACAAAAATATAATCTTTATTTACTGGTAGTTGGCTAGTTAGAACTAATACATCAATTTTACATAAATGAATATTAATATTTATTCCTTACCATCGCTTGAATCACCATTAGCACTGTTACAGGCAGTATGAGAAGGGGAACAGTGAGTTGATTAAAAAACGCTAATCCAGCGAATACATTAGTAGCCGTTAACTGACTGTTATTTTCTAAAAAATAGTATACGGTAAAAGTGATAACTGTTATCATTATCGACGATATTTGAGTTGTGAAAGCTGAAATTATATTAAATGTTATACTCAAACACAATTTTTAGTATATCATCGAGTAAGATGATGAAATTACAAGCGCTTACTTAAGAAACTCCAGTAAACAGAATCCTTATTAAGGAGTTTCAGTTCAAGTTCTCTCAATTGCAAAATTTTCTCATTGAACAGATCCTCCCAAACATAAAGTTTGATAACATCTATGCCATGTAATATTTCCGTCATCTTCGATAATCTATGGTCCGTATATTTTGCGATATCCTTTGAATTGTCCGATAATTTCTTTCCGATATAAAATTGTAATGGCGTGATTACCAGAACGCTTGCAGCGGTGCCTATGATTGCACTCACTCCCAGTTTTGTGTATAGTAAATACAATATAAAGACTACCTGTAATATAAACAAAAGTAATAAAAAAATGCAGAATTTATATAATCGACTGCCTCTATCAAAAGCGACAGTTTACCTTCAAAGGTATGGCCCAGACATAATGACAGATCCAAACACACGACATGATATTATACGTGTCCTGCGAGACTAGATTCGTGATGAGCCCACTTCTCGCGGAGCTGCTGTCCTCGACGTCGTGCAGCAGGCGGGACTCCTCATCCTCGTCAGAGTCAGTCGATGACCACGGGGCCAGCCTCATACACTTATCGTACACCATGCTCTGTCAATAAAAAACTGCATAAAATGCAACTATTATATATTACATAGTGAATATTCAATATATGACAGCAACAACATTGTCATTAGTAAAAGCTGATTGTCGTAACAAATGAACGAACTTGTAGAGCTGTCTTCAGTCTTGCGCCTTCAACCGTCACTAAATGTGTTGAATTCTGAGATAAGAATGCTTGGCTAATTAGTGCCATCGTAATTATGAGAAGCATTACATATCCGTTGTTAAAGAATTCTTCAAGAGTCACTTGTGCACTGGGGTCATATATTTTAGTCGGACCTTCAATGTACTGGATTATAATGGCCAATCCTAAAGGAGGCACTACACCGATCAAATCGCCGAACAATTTTAATATTCCAGCAATATAAAAGTTTGGCCATACTTTACGAATGTAACATGACCACAGACTGGGGCTTGTATCTTTTGCTTTAGAATCCTGAAATGTGAAAAAACAATGTTAATCGCACCTCTAAAGAATACGATGACATTAAGTATAGGCAGTAGTTACGTACGTCTAGATCTTTATATATTTTCTCAAATTCCTTATAATATTTGACCGAGCGTTCCTCCTCTGGAAGTTCTCCCAAATAATCAGGTTCCAGTGGTGATTTATATCCCTTTTTCAATAGAGAATTTAGCCAAAAGAACGTGACTTTCGAGTAGAAGTGTGTGTCGTTATGTTTGTAACAAATATTGGGGACGCTTGACATAAGATCGTTTCTGAAACGTTTCGTGACCTGAAATATAAGTATTTAGTATCAAGATTATAAAGGTGGATCCTTTATTAATATTATATCTTAATCATTTTCAGATACTACACTGAGCAACGTCATCAAATCCCCGCTTTCCTATATGAAAACATCATCAACATGTGATATTATAACGCGTGATCTAGTAGGGAGAGGGCTTTGATAGCTATCACGTAAAATCTCGTTCGTATTGACCGCACGTGCACTCATGGGAAATGCCATCTGAGAGCGGCGCCAGACGCATTGTGGAAATCGTCTCCTCCGATGTGCTCCTTGCGCGACGGCTGGCGCCGGCGGCGGCGGGCCAACCTGACTCATACACCACATACCTATGCTTCTATATCAGTGCTTCCAGTTTTAAGCTCAATAATCTGTCATATAACTTAGTTCTATTAAAGAGAGAGTGGCACCGTGGCACGTAACGGTGCCGCTACTAGAGGATAATGATATGCGACCAACACGCACATTATATTGTTACGCACGTATCACCGCATGCTCGTTACTAGGTATTAACGTGTCTATTATTGACGACACGGTATTTACAAATAGAACTGTAGTCAATATAATAAGTCTAATTTAATTTGAATAAGCAATCCTGTAAGTGAATCATCAACACTGACCTATCAAGACGATTTTTTATATACCAATATTTAAATTACAATTAGCTTGTAAAAGGACCTAAATAAATATATTTATTATTATATTATTATTTATAGCTAAGTATTATACACACGCTAACTAGTTTAACCCCGATGAGCCGTGTTATAGACTACTTAATTTGAATAGTATGGAGGACATTTACATTAGTATATTCTACACATAATACAGCCAAATAAGTCATAGGTTTATGTAGTAATTCAATATCTATATTTGCATAAAGTGATGGAAGCATTCGAGCGGTGAATGACTGAGTAATGTTTTCCTGTTTGAAAAGAATTAATGAATGATAACGATAACTAGTCTGGCTCCAGACTAAAATATAATTTTTACTAATACCAGTGTGGCAGGGACATCGACGCACAACCTATTACCATGGATTCAGTACATGATTCCAGACCAACATGCAATGGGAATTTTTCAGCAGTTATAAAAAATAATCTGCTGTTTCCTACAAAAGTGCTACCTACGCAGTCAAAATATATAGAGCAGCAATTTTTTTTTTAATAACCTTCAAAAAGTTTCAACGCTAGGGAGTCCAGATAAATTATATTAGTTAGCAACATATTAATATCAAGAGGCTAGTAAGCCATATTACAGTTAGTCAATTTAAAAGAGTCAACGGACGACTCGCTCGTGTTTACAGCTCGGTAAGGTGTTTTTAATCGGAGACTTGCTGAATCGACTATAGGATAGGGCTTAAACGGAAGCGGAACGTTTATCAAGTTATATGCGCTAAGTCGATAAGTGCTAGTACTAAGGGGATGAGAGGTTCGGTTTACATAGCTCCTAGAATCAATAAGCATCCAGCCTACCCATTATCAATATTTTATCTAAAATGATGCGTGAGATATGTGCTCACGCACGCACTATGCTCTCATACTATGGTAAACACTGCCATCATCCGAACGTAAGCATGACATTGTCTATTTGCTGATACCTAAATGGAATGACGTGTGAAGGCCTAATGGTCACCCCCATTCAATTTCACCGCTTTTGTTTAATGATCTATTATGATCCATACGCAATGGTATCTTTTTGTTATTGTATGAAGTCGGCGTGCAATAATATCAGTACCAACAGCCTACAGGAATAAGCATACATACCTAAGGATTCAAATTGTGGTATAATTTTGTCGTAATTAGGTACACGATTCCATCTACTGGTCTTAATACCATGGTCAGTTCAGTTCTGCTATGAAGCCCTTGACAAAATATATTAGGTATCCCTATTTTACCATCTAATTGGTTATATCCTTTGAAATTATTAATATTGCAGTTAGTATGATGGATGAATTACCTCGTCATAGAAACAAACGCAGTCAACTGCAAATATCAGTAATGTCATCAGTAACGAAACACCTTGAACGTATAGCTCTACGTGAGTAGATGCTGCTCCCGTGACGAAGTGCTGCCACAGGATGGTACCCGCAGAGATGGTGGCGAGAATCCAGTATATGGCGAGGTAGAGGATGGGAGCTGCGGAGCGCCGGGTCCACAGGGCCACATGAAAAGCGGCCGCGGCCAGCCACGACCAGGGGGCCATCAGAGCGGCCACCAGCCGCACTGTGTCCGCAGGCCGGAGCATCGCCGCAGCCGCATCGCAACACCAAACAACTCCCAGCACGAGGCTCGCTATTCCACGTACATTTTGTCCACGCCATCGTTTTGAGTGCCTGCGTTGGATTTTGGTATTAAACATGTTTCTCCCAGTAAAGAGAACAAACCAAAGAGATCTTGGAATTGTATTTGGCATTAAGTCGAGCTTAAGACAAAGACTCAATTTAGAGAATACATTGCAGTCAAAACAAAGTTATGTTTAAAATAGTCACGTATGAATACCTAGGTATTTGGTCAACGTTAAAATAATTTATGACGTTGGTTTTTTAATAGCAAAAAATGAATCACGTGGGATTATAAAACATTCAACAGCCGAGTTTTATATTATCTTTCCTTATTTGTAAACCAAATATAGCGGCTCGCAGTATTTAAGATATGATATTTAAAAATAAATAAGGAAACTGTTTTTATTTTCACTTCAATCGTTTCACGTTCAAATCGGTTAAATAATAATTTATATGATTTTAATGATAAAACGATTGAAAATTTCGGTTTTTTGATAAACGAAGGCGGATTTGTCAACGGGGATTAAACTGTATATGGCGATAGTATTGATATGTGCTGAGTACCTGTAGTGTTTGTGTATGGGAGCACAGCAGCACATGAGTGCGGCGCTGATGGAGGCGCAGTACAGGTTGATGGAGTGCAGCGCCGCCGCCAGCGCGCGCACCTCGCACGCAGCGTCGGCGCGCGTGCACACCGCCTCCATTCCTCCTCCACTAACTCTTTCGGTGATATCACGCACTCTCACTGTCCACTATTGTTTTTACTATAGCTATCATTTGCGTGTAGGCGACTCTAATAAAAAACAAATATTATAAATATTTAGTAAGTAGTCCATCCCATGCATCAAAGCGATTTTTATAAATTGGAATATCTTATGAATTCTACTTTAGTTTTATGAATGTAATAGAGGGCTAAAAGAAGCTTGGCCGGGTCAGTAACGCCAGAAATACTGTTTGTACTTATTCAACATATTCAGTAAGTAGGTAGGTGTCAACCTTTAAATCCATAGTAACATTCAAGTACCTAAAGAGTGTCATTGTATTCTCATTTACATGTTACAATTTACGAAATTACGAGAGCACTAACAGTCCCTCGGTTAGTGCTCTCGCTAATACCTAAATAACTTTTTAGGTAATGTGCATGGTTGAACAGCGAGTGAGTATCAATATTCCTAGTTAATATTATCCTCATGATACTTAATGCTTGAACTTTTTTTTCTATTTTAGTCCAACTGTAAAATTTTATAAAGCCCAAACATTATGAATTTGAATATTAAGTCAAATGACTAGCATAAAGTATTCAAGCAAATTGTAGCTGTTGGTGTTAACGCCAAGTTTCTAAACTGTCCCATCACGAACAGGGTAACAACGAGGGTATTGTGAAGAATGTTTAATGACTAACTATCCGACTCAGGATATTGATTTGGTAAGATGATTATTTTGTAAATGTACTACGCGTCACTCAGCGTCATTCCACTTCGGCCGGTATTCACAACAAAACTCACCTCCAAAATAATTTTAATTCCACTGCAAAACAATCACTGAACACCATGCGAATGTCACTAGTTCGAGAATTTTACGTTCATCCGCTTGCCATTATAGTGAAAATTATTGTGTTGGGTTTATGGCATTTTGTGGTGGTTATTATTCGATCAGTTTGTGTGAATTTGCATCGCGTTTAGAGCGTGGCACGAGCGGCGCGTGATAACAGCCGGTTACTACGGTGGCGACTGGCCGCCAGGCAGTGGTCGGAGTGCCGCATGCCGCTCGAACTGTGCGGACTGTGTCGACTCGCTGGAGTGGCACTGACGAGGCTGGGCCCGAGCAGGCTCGGACCCCGACACCCGGCGCTGGAGGGCATTGCGTCTCGCCGTGTCGTCTCCCCAGCATTACTGTACATATACAAGCCAGCATTCTATTCCACAAGCAGTGATTGACCTGCTACTGCAGATGCTCGCTTTTTATATCTTTTACTAACTGGTTGTTTTGTGGAGCATTTGAAAGTTGCTCTTACTTATATGCAACTTGAGATCAATGCTCTCGTGTTGTAGGGGACACATATGTGTCTACAGTGATGAAATAGAGGAATCTACAAGTGTACCTCATAACTTAACTAGATTATATTTAACTTAGCGAAACTGTGAATAGATCTGTTAGAAGTGGACCTGTTTAGGTAGGTACCTAGACCTACTAACTTTTTTTTTTCAGCACTTGTATTGAAACTGGATCATTCTATGTAATAGAGAATGCTAATGCTGCCTGCCAATTCTTTAAATTCAATGTAGGTACTTGCAGACTGAAATTAAATATCATCGTGTTTTTTTAAGTCACTATTGCACGCATAGGTTAAATTTTGTACTTGAGCAAAACTCTTTTTACGAAACTATGGTTAAATATTTATTAATATCTATATTAATAAATATTTCAAAAACATACATTCATCAAAACCCTTCATAGCTCTTGTCTTTTAGGGTTCCGTACCTAAATGGTGTCAACGGGACCCTATTACTAAGGCTCCGCAGTCCGTCCGTCCGTCTGTCGGTCACAGGGATGTATCTTTTGAACCGTGATAGGTAGACACTTGAAATTTCCACAGATTGTGTACTACTACGGCCGTTATAACCACAAATAATAAAAATAAAATAAACTTTTAAATTAAAGGTGGTCCCCATACAAGAAACGTTTTATTAAATTAAAGTTTAAAAAAATATATGTAGTGTTAAATATGGCACGGTGGCACGGAACCCTTTGTTTGCGAGTCCGACTCGCACTTGACCGCTTTTTTTATATGCACGTGTTTCTAAAACATTTTTTTCTTTTTACTCTAGCGATTCATCAGGGGAAAACCCGAAACGGTTCGTTTCGTACTGTATGCATAATTTCTGTTTTTAGAATTCGATTTCGCGAGTTTCTAAATCTCATCGAGAGGCCATTTTTCAAATACGTTTTTGGTTCAAGTGCGTAGCTTACGCACTCGATACATAATGGCTGTTGGCACTCGATATTCAAATGGCAGTAGTTCGCATAAACATGGCGACGCGGTGCGCGCGCGCAGTAGTTCACTGACACACATATGCCGCCTGTTATTCTCCCCACTGACCTTATTCTCATTCCACGGCTTTTCGCTTGCTCACACGCCATCATAGCCCAGCTTTACCTGCATACCGCTGATCGATCACTTAACACATTTCTAATGCACTTAAATGATATATCAGTATTTTAATGTCTAACTGTAAACATACACAATTAACAGGTTTTGTCATATTAAAGGATAAAGAAAATAAAAAATAATTTGTAAAAGAGGTAGGTACCTATATATTTTATGATTAAATATATAAATATAATGATCACTTAAACTTAAATCTAGTTACTGATGCACTTATATTATTACTGTGGATAATAAATACTATATCCGTAAATATATGTAATATGTAGGTAGGTACTAAGTAAACTAAACATTCATTAGAATTAAGATGCTTAGAAATCTAAATCCCAGCCGGAGGTTTCATCTTGCGGCAGTTTATCCTTAGGGTACTTCTCAAAGTTGGCGAGGTCCAGGTTGCTAGCCACGGGCTGTATCAGAGGAGCCTTCAGTCGCCTTTCCACGAGCCCTTCCCAGTCGAAACCCAGGAACCACCTGCACAGTGGAACAGTAACAATTAATGATAAGACGATGTCTTGGGTAATCAAAAGATACATTCATTAATTTCCTAGTCATAAGTGACCTAGTCTCTAGTCTAGTTTTCTTAAATACATTCATGGTAAAGTTTAATAGACATCTTATATCACGATTTTGAAGGGAGATTTTATCGAAATCGCTGTATGTTGAACTATGCATTAACAAATCACGAAGTCATAAAATTAACATGATAATAAGAATATCAACATTTTGGAGGCAAACAATACATAGGAACTCTGTGTCGGATTCTCTGTAGTGTCTATGAGACGCGAAATGAATTTATATAAATTTTACGTTACATATCTTACACATGCGGTTGATGACGATATTATGAAGATATGTAACCTTGAAATTGAACGTACTTATGACTTTTGATGTCTGCTATTCCGTTTTTGAGGTATCCGAGTCGTTCGGCGGGCACTGCTCGACACAGTTTGCGAATGAGCATTTGAGCAGATTTGGCGACCCGCGGGTGGAACGCGACGGCGTCGATACCGCGCAGGATTAGTGTGTACGTCTTCATGTGGTCCCCACCGGGCGCACGGAATGGAGGCTTGCCAACTAACAGCTCATGGATCAGCACTCCTAATGCCCAACAGTCCACAGCTCGGTCGTGGCCCTGCAGCGAGTGCAAAAGTGAATAAAAAGATGTTTAAAAAATAAATAAAAAGCTGGCTTTTAGTTATCAACCAACCTTATTCAGCACTATTTCAGGAGCTACGTATTCGGGTGTGCCAGCAAATGTCCATGTTTTGCTATTTGGTGAAATCCTTTTGGCAAAGCCAAAGTCAACCTACGGAAAAATATCGGTCATGTATTTCAAGTATGGTATAAATGTCTGATTATCAATACATGTAGGTATGTACCAATTTAATATATCCTTGTTTGTCGAGCATTAAATTTTCAGGCTTGAGATCCCTGTAGATAATATCTTTAGAGTGCAGATATAGGAATGCTTCGACCACACAAGCCATCATGAAGCGAGCAATGTTCTCAGGGAAGTAGCGCTGCTTCTGAAGGATAGTCCAAACGTCTCCACCCAGCACCGGCTCCATAAGGAAGTAAATATATTTATTGTCTTTGAATGTTCGATATAATCTGAAAAAGCGAAACAATTTCCAGTAAATCATTGATTATAATCATTTCATAATCGTTTGACATAAGTCGTTGCTGTAATTAATTGATTTTTAACTTGGACAAGTGTGTCAGACGTAACCCAGTTATCTCAAGGCACATTAGATAAGGGTGACAAGTGATATTTGCATTTTATACAGCAGGTTTTTCTTTCTTGTAAATCTTAAACGGAAATTAGGTAAGTAACAATAAACAGCTTGCCATGGAATAGCGTATAGGTAGGTCAAACTTCAATTTGTTTGTGTTGCAAGGACACATAATTATGTGTTTGTGTGGATACCTTATTTCAGTTTTATAATATGTCAAGCCGTGTGCCCAATGGATTTTCCCATCGGCAAAAATGACAGACTTCCATACAAATTTTCATCCCCAATTAAACGATGAATTTGCAATCTTTTCTTTGTGCTAATGTTCCTTATAAAAGGTACTCTTACTACTTCTGCAAAACTTCATGCTTCTAGACCCAGCCGTTCGTTGTCTGTCAGTGCATTAATTTA
This sequence comes from Apamea epomidion, assembly GCA_947507525.1. Lineage (NCBI taxonomy): Eukaryota > Metazoa > Arthropoda > Insecta > Lepidoptera > Noctuidae > Apamea > Apamea epomidion. The sequence goes on from OX382234.1 coordinate 9,488,193, forward strand.
TCCCATGGCCGTTTTGCGTGGATGTGAATGTGACGCATATTTTCCCCCAACTTGTTTTTTTCTGTTTTACTTCTTCCTTTATGCGTCACGTTTAGTGCAAATAAATGTAGTATCTTGATTATCTCTATATGTAAGTACGCAATGTTCATATTTTAATATAAAGTTATTCGTAAATCATAACGGGCACAGTACTCAACATTACCTTGCCCTATTTCTGTCATAGTATTTAGAAATATACCAGCTGTACTAAAACAAACCTTTACCTGCAAATAAACGGACTTTTGCACGACATCATGATATGTTTCTCATTGTATGCATGCTCCTGCTGCTGTTGCTGCACCATGTCGATCTTCTTAAGGCACTTGAGAGCAAAGGTGAGAGACTTATCGGGTTTGTACTGCACCAGCTCGACTCGGCCGAACCCTCCCACACCCATGGTGCCCACAATCTCCAAGTCTTTGAGTTCCACGAATTCGAATTCTGAAAGCAATATTTGATCGTCCAGTCATCAATATATAATATACAACGATAGTTTGTGGCACACAAAATAATAAATATCTAGGCCAATGATAATTTTGGGTTCTAATCCGCTTTAAAAACGTTTATCTGTAATTATGTTACTGAATTCTTGAAAAAGATTTGCAAGCATTTACCTTGTTCATTTGGTCCAATTTGCTTGGTCAAATGTTCAACCCCGTCATTTTAATGTTTTAAGGACATCCAAGTAGTTGTTATAATCACTCCGTTTAAAACTTAACTTTAAAACAATTGTATAGTAATTGTGGTGTAGATGGGCTATATCAGAACTAAATAAGGTGAAAAGTAACAGGCGCAGTATCGACCCTTCTGGCACCTTTCTGATCACGTTCATACGCCATTCTTCGGTAGATACATAGATACACAGTTTACATTACTTACCGCTTTTAACTTGTGATGTTTTCTTTTGTTGCGATGGTCTCGGCACATCATGTCGAATTTTCTTCAGTTCGTCTAAATTGCCTAACAATTCCGTGAATGGTCTGTCAAAACAAAGAAACAAGTGACATTATAAACCAAGGATTTTTAAATCTTCCTTACCTATCTATTAATTAGGTACCTACTTTGTTTAAGACTTCAAGGAACTAGAACTTGAACTGCAAACTAATATATGCATAAGTCTAATGAAATCGTAGTGTAGTCAAAACTTTACATTATTGGAACGAAATTCTGTAACGCGGCTTGCGGTAGAATTAAACTTGTAGAAATCGTCACGTAACAAAAAAGCGTTATGCCCCCTCCATGCGACTTATAGAGATAGTTTTCATAGTTTTCGAGGGTGCTAAAGCCAATAGCGAGGTCAAAATGAAAATCCAATATGGCGACAACTTCATGAGAGCTTCTAAAAACACAAACTAGATGGATCTGTATTTAAAACGCGTATTAAATTCAGAAATTATTTTTCTATTATATACGAGTACCTATGTGTGTGTAAGAAACTTTGTTGCTGCCGTCGGTCTCCTGACTGCATTTTTTTTTTGTAATTGCTACGAGGTCTGGGAACGATTACAAAGAAACAAAAAACAAGAAACAAGTTTTTTTGGAATTTTTGCCTGTTTATCTGTTTGTCTGAATGTATGTTCCAGCATCACGCAAATATATAACCGGATAGATTCTGTTCAAATGCATAAATATTCCCTATAAGTCTGGTTAATCCACAGAAATATAAAAAGAACTGGGTCAATCTGTAGGCTACATATAAATTATGTTATCACGACATTTGAGCAATATTCGTATTCTTCTATAGTTTACCGCAAATAGTAAAAACGCGATCCCAAAAGGGTCGCGTATTGCAGATAGTTACAGGTTTAACCGCTATACCTTTACCTATAGAGCTAAGCAGTCAATTATGGCATATACGTACCTATAGGAACGCTTAATTTAGGCAATTTTCAACAAAGCAAGTAGTTTAAATTAGCGGTTCGACGACTGCATTCTGAGTTTGTAAAAATCCAATATTTATAATAAATATCAAAATATCCGATAAACGAGACAAAATATACGATACATATAACGGGTGATTCATTTAGAGGTACTTTTTTTAAAAGTAAAGGTATATAAAGTATAATTATACATGTTATCAGGTTAAAATGAATCACTCGTTAAATAGTGTGTGAAAAAACGATGCGGTTTTAATTCTGTTAGTGGTTTATGTGTTTTAGTTGTGTTGATTATTTCGTTTCGTTTTTTTTTCTATAAGTAACAAAAAATCAAGAGTCTTTGATGAATAATAATCAGTCTTACATAAGCAATTAAAAAATAAAAATTATATAATTATTTTTAGTGGCTGATCATAATTTTTTATTTCAGTTCTAGCTTCTGGCCGCAATTTGATTCGCGTGGAGGTCGTAAGTGATCTCAATATATTAAAATACCAGCTACTTTTTTAGAAAAGTAGTAAATAAGGATGTTTACTACTTCAGTACTTTGTTCTCAGCAGCCAAAATATAAAAATAACAGTTCGTCAGGAATAATCTGTAAGAATGCGTGTATCAGTGTTGTGCCATTAGAAAGTATATGCAGGAACCCAGGCGTTCATAAATTCAGTTAAAACTAAAAACTTCGAAAGCAATGGGAAAAATGGTTGCGGGTGTTGACCTCAAGACGAGCGGGGACTCTCTGTATATTTTGGCTGCAGAGACCAAAACTATAAACATAATATTATACAGGGAATTTTTTTATAAAAATGTGGCTGTTATTTTAGTATATTGTGTTGTCTAAAGACTTTCACGCGAACGAAGAAGAAGAAGGGCAGAAGCTAGATAAAAGTGATTCTTAGATATCGGTTTCTATGCATGCAATTGTAACCCTTAACCCCATTAGATAAAAAGTATATAACATTTTTATTATTATATTAAGATTAGGTAACTATACGGTTTTTAATCACGCTATTATTTTTACGAGCACATAACGCGGCGACAACGTCACAAATCGAGATCTCTGCCCGAGTTTAAAATAAGTACTTCGTCAGGCAAACCTGACGTGAACACGTGAGTAGAAACCGTATAAACTTAATCAGAAATAACCACATTGCAACTTTTTATGAAGAGTCATCAAACTCAAACTCATAGCATTTATATCAATTAAGCCAATTAATTATCACGCACTTTTCAATTGTCAAGGAGTCGGTCAGTCAAAAAGATGAAGCTAGTTGTTCATTTAAGACATCTATAGTTCTTTACCCTCGTTCCAGCGTCAGACACTCGACACCCGGCGGCTGTGCGGTGACAGTGGCCAGCCTGCGGTCCTCGTGCAGCAGTGCTTGTTCGCCGAAGTACTGCCCGCGCCCGAGCACCCCCACACGCTTTTCGCCACTCTCGCCTTCCCGCTTCGTCACCACCACCGTGCCACCCCGAATGATGTAGAATTTGTCACCTCTGTCGCCTTGTCGTACAACTGGTGTACCCGCCGAAAAGAATTCCTGAAATATGTAATCTTGAGACTACGTTCCTCTTTTCTCATGCTTATTTTATATCGACGCTTGAACGGCAACATTGACTAAGGGCCGGTTGTTCCAAACGGTTGGTTATCGTAACATACGTACGTCAAATAATAACGATTACGTAATCGTAATTATTTACCGTACTTTAAGGCCCTCATTTTGTAATCGCAATTAGAAACAACCCTTTTTTTGGTTTGACGATCGTTAGCGCCATAAACGACGTATACGCGTGCGCCAAGTGATCGTGAAACAACCCGCCCGGCCCTAAGCGACATAGGGCTAACTTTTACAGGACAACAGTTTAAAGTTCAACTTTTCAGAAAAAAAAAATCATATTAATTCTTGTAATCATCCTACAGGCGTAATTCTTACTGTTTTGGAAACCTTATTTTATCATTCGAATCAGAATTTATATGATTATTATTTCTGAAAAGTTAAACTTTAAACTGTTCTCCTGTAAAGTTAGCCCTGTGTCGCTTACTCAATTTTGCCTTTCAAGCGTCGATATTATTTATGTAGATTATTATTTCATACCCTCTTGAGGAATTCGGAGATTTTCGAGAGTTCGATAGGATGAATGCCTTCAAGTAGAGGCACTGAAGCCAGAAAACGCATATTATCATTTTGCTCTTGTTGCAGACTGCGTACCATAATCTTTTGGAAAACTCGTCGCTCCAACATCCATACTTGTGCTTCTGTTATACCTAATTTAAGAAGAGATAGATAGATGTATTATAGGGATTTGTTTGCTTCAAAAGTTATAATCCATAGAATAATCGACTTACATCGTATTGAGGCGAAACGTTTAGCTTTGTAAAGTATAGCAAGTTCACCAAACACTTCTCCTTGTCCGAAGGTTTTTACAACCTGTCCACCTTTGAGGACTTCAAACTGTCCGTTTGCTGAAACAAAAAGATGGCTGCCGCTCTCCCCCTCCCTGATGATGAGGCTGCCTGCTGGGAACTCCTGGCGACTCATCGCTTCGACTACTGCTGCAAGTCGCTCATCATCCATCAAGTTCCTTAAGAAGTCATTAGCCATAACAGCCTTTTTTATTTGTTCAGATGACCTATAAAAAGTGATAAATTATATACCTACATATATGAGTTTATGCAAGCTATAAAAGTATAAATTAGATAGAAGGTAATACCCGCCCTGTTTCTGACCGTAGTGTTTCGTAGGTTCTAATCTAAATTTTAAACTTTAATATAATTTATTAAATATTATTGAAAGAGTGTGAGCTAACTTACGTCTTATCCTTTTCGTGTTTTTCGATGTGTGTGTCATTCAAGCGCGAGGGGTCTGTGGGCGTGTGGGGGGCGATCACACCGCTCTTGCGGCGCCGCTTCTTCGTCCTCTTCTGCTGCTGCACCAGCTCCGATATAGTCTTACGACCAGCACTGCTCTTGCGTTCATCAAAATCAGTGTCGGACTCTTCTCTACTATACCTCGAAGGGTTTCTACTCTGGATGCTTATGGTAGTACTCATCTTTTTGTCGTCACCATTGGTAGTGGTACTACTATTTCTATTTTCAGTTTTGGCAGGCTCATCTTCATTATCATTCGGTAATTCCCCATTGATATTGCTGTAAAATGTATCTGTGGCACCGTCAGGTATTATCTGAAAAGACGCGATAGTGAAATCACATCAAAACATGAGGTGTTAAATTTTTGTTGGAATTTAATCGACTAAAACATAATGCAATTATCGCATGCCTTTGTCTCGTAGTAGCTATGTAATGTCGTTGTTAGTTGTATTATCTACACTATAGCGAATCGTAAAAGAAAGAGTAACGTTTCCGTGGTGACATGTACCTTGCAGGTACCTAGGTATGTTTGCACCTACAATATAGGTTTTGTTGCCTAGGTTGTGCCTTTAGGTAGGCACACTATGATGTGATGCTTTAGTTTTATTAAATTAAAGTCCGCCTTTTCTCTCTTTGAAGATGGGTGCATCATACTGCATAGTAGTGCATAGGTAGGTACTAGGTTCATACGAGTACTTTACGTTTTTAACATGATCTTAAAACATTGAAAAATCTTCATCGTTATTATCATCTACTTCAATGGTTTTTCTAGTCAATATCAGGCAGGCTATAATTTGTACATATTATGGCACACTTTTAATCACTACCTACTCGTTAATAATACAATACCTAATGAGAATGTGTCGATCTGCTGATATCGGGCCTGGATGACTCCGTCACGGCCGATGAAGTTGTGACTACAGTCGTGAGAATAAATATATGGACTGTGTATAATGGCTGCATATCTAAGTGTCCTTCAGAGTAATATCAACCACTGTGCTAGGGATCAGGACTTACTTCTCCAAAGCACATGTGTGAGTACTTCATGACACAGTGGTCGATTCATGTTGCTGTGGTTGCAGAGGCGTACTTTGGCATACCAAGGGATGACTGGGTGAGTGACTCCACCGGCTTGGTAGCGCTCATATTACGGGCTTCCATTGGATATCCGTCCTTGGAAAACATCATCACGGGGGCGGGGATTTGGTACTAGTCGGGGTGTGCCACTCTCTAAACCGGTTGGAAAGATTGACGATCCAGAAGGGTTGGAAGGATCCAGCGTTTGGGTCTCGAGGTGGCTTTGCACAAGTCTGAGGCTCTCTGTTTCCATGGGCCTTGGAACGAGCCACCTGGTGGTAGGAGGCATCCGCATCTCTGTCGAGTCTACGGTGAAGTACCTGGGACTTGACTTCGAGCGGCACATTTAGCGGCTGGTCCCCAGATTGATGAGCGTTCCTGCTACTCTTGCGCTACTGCTACCCAACCTGGGGGGGCCCAACGTTTCCTGCCGAAAGCTATATTCGATATATATCTTGGCTATACTTAGGGATGGTGCGGTCCATGGCTCTGGCTCTGTAGAGGCGCCCGTGTGGGCGGACACCCTGACAGCCCGCAACGTGACAATATTGCGAAGGCCATCGGCCAGAATAGCCATCGCTCTCTGATAACTTGCCATGTTTTACAAGCACTAAGTAGTCTACACCCACTAAGGACGTAGCACTCGTAGCTACCTGCGTAGCATGTAACGTCAGTCGTCTGACGTACCTACGTGTGTTGTTGTGTATAATTAAAATCGTAGCACGTAACATCAGTCGTAGCATGTAACGTCTGTCGTAGCACGGAACTTGGATCGTAGTACGTAGCGTCTTTCGTAGCACGTAGGGACTGTCGTAGAATGTAACTTTCTGCCGTAGCACGTAACGTTTATCGTAGTGCGTAACGTACTGTCTGTCGCAGATGCTTCTGTATTTAATTGCGGACGCTACGTGGCGGCCACCGCAGTCTTAGGAAACCCTAGCTTAAGTGCACTGCATATTTTAAGACTTTGGGGCCTAGGTGATGAGCGTTGCAGTAACGTCATTTTAATTTAAACAATTTCCAAACATATATATTTACTTTTAACAACTTCATTATGCAGCTGGTACAGAAGGAGGAATAGTTTATTTGGTAGATTATAATATTCAATTTTGCTGCATTCCATATTATCGATACTTTCCCGATGTAAAATCTAGATAGACTGCATTATTATGCGAATAATGCGTCATACTGACGTCACTCAAATCCTGCATCTTGCAAGCAGAGTTTACCGCGCAATTAGCATAATACCTAGTTTTGCCATAAATATTGTTACGAAGAATTTTTTTTTTTAAATTTCAAATAATATTTATTACTATTACAGTGTGTTAGTTTAATACATAAATATAAAACAATTTAAAATATAAAAAGCTTATTCGAAGTGGTCTCCATTGGCTGCAATACAGCCCTTTAAACGTTGAGGCCAGTTATCAATAGAAGCACGCACTCTTTCCATGGGAAAATTCTTCACTGCCAATCGTATGGATTGTTTTAGGGACTCCAAATTATCATGGCGCTTAGAGCAAGCCGTACTCTCTAAAACTGACCATAAATCATAATCCAGCGGATTAAGATCGGGACTAGACGACGGCCAGTCTTCAGCTCTGATGAAGTCCGAAACGTTCACTTCCAACCAAGACTGCGTGGACCGAGCTCTATGACCCGGCGCCGAGTCTTGTTGGAAGGACCATACTTGGTTATTGAACATGGTGTTGTTAAGGGGATTCCTTCTCCAGGATGGTATCTTGATACACTTGTGCCGATGTTTTGATACCTTTTTCAAAAACATATGGCTCAGTCACTCCTTCATAGCTAACACCCCATCAAACCATCACTGAAGTCGGATAATGCCCACGTTGCACTCTGTCGACTAATTGGGAAGCTTCCTTAGAGCTTTGAGCATAAATACGGTCATTTTGTTTGTTAAAATGTTGCTCAATTGTAAAGATTTTCTCATCCGTAAACAAAATTTTTCTGTGACCTCCCTTTGCGTACCCTTTAGTAGTTGTTTCGATTTTACCACCCTATTCTATTTAAATTATCAGTTAAAAAATGACCAGTGCGTCTCTTGTAGGCTGCAAGTCCTAAGTCATCTTTTAAAATACGCGACATGGTTCTGGGTGCTATCTTCATCTCCCGAGATCAAATCTTTTGCTTTCGGACAGGATTTCTTCGAATCCTTTCCCTTACTGCTTTTTTTTTTTTTTTTTTCAGGATGGGAAATCATCAAATGACTCCTCCCGCTCTGGGTGGAGCAGAAGGGAGTGTCAGACTCTTACTGACTAAAACCCACCCGTGTTCCTTCCTTAGCCCTTTACATACCAGGGCAGCGGTAACCCTTTCGGACAATCCCGCTACCCCGGCAGGCTTCGGCCCTGTCGGGCCCCGTCAACTACGCTGACATCTCTTTGAGGCGCGCGTGGAACACATACACGCCGTCCGGCACGGGCCTGGTCCTGATCGGACGGAGAGCTACCCATTGCTCTCCGCCCGCAGGCCCGCGCCTACGGTGGCCGGGAGTCGTCACGCGGCTCCCGACGCCCGGAGCGTCTCCCTCGGCGGCTGAGGCGTGAGGATCTTTCCCTCGCCCATCCCGCCACCTCCTTCGCTAGCATGACTGCTTCGCAGAAGGAGGTGACCGCCTCCCACTCCCTCTCGCCCCGGACCATGGCTTGCACCAGGGCCGGGCGCGAGAGGTCGCCGCCGCTGCCGATCGCCTCTACGAGGACACGGCGGTGCTCTGCCCAAGCGGGGCAGACCTCCACCGTATGCTCCACCGTGTCCTCTGGGCGATCCTCGCAGTGGTGACACCCGGGCGTCTCCTCCCGCCTGATGATGTGCAGGAACCTCCCGAAACATCCGTGTCCGGAGAGGACCTGCGTCAGGCGGTAGGTGAGAGCGCCGTGACGCCTCTCTAGCCACTCCTCAAAGAGGGGTCTTACCGCCGCTATCGTGGCGTGCCCTGCGCTGGGTTGCGATAGTCGCGCCTTCCATTCCACCATGAGACCGCGCCGGAGGTCCGTCCGCTCCGCAGCGATTTGCCGCGGGTGCAGAGTTTCCCCCCGACGTAGTGCCTCCGCGCGCCAGTCATACAGGCGCGCGAGGACTATCGCCTCCAGATCCCATGGTGGCAGTCCGGCAAGGAGGCTTGCTGCCTCGCCCGAGATCGTGCGGTATCCCCGGATAAGCCTTATGGCTACCACCTTTTGGGGCGCGTTCAGGTAGTGTGCGGCTCGAAGCCGCAGTGAACGCGCCCATACCGGGGCCCCATAAAGGGCCATGGACCGCACGTTCCCTTACTGCTTTGACCACCTTTTTCGTACGAACACTACGTGGACGGCCAGATCTTTTTCTGTCACAAACAAAGGTCTCATTGTACCTATTAATAGCCCGGTACACAAACATTTGACTTATACCAAGCGTATGGAGAGTTTTAAAAATTGCATTTGGCTCCATACCAACTTTGTGTAATGCAATCACAGCGATTCGGTTCTCTTTATTACCCTACTCCATTTTAATATCGCAAAATATTGTACAATGTATTGGCGCCAAAATTAGAAAAATCAATGAACAATCGTATAAAAATTACAGATTCCAAATTCAAATGTAATATCTTTCTTATTTTTAATTGTAACAGTATTTATGGTCAGACTGTGTATATACAAACTTCCCAACATTCATCGTTGGGCAATTGCCCGCCAGACACGACACCCGTCTGGTCGGAGGATCCTCCCTTTTCTAAAGAGGATGAGTGAACTTTACACCCTGTTCCTCATACCTCTATAACCTTCAGTAAATAAATATTAGTATGTCTTTACACGATTATTTACGCCAGAAAGATTTTACTAAGTATTACAAGTTGCCAACTTTTCTTTCTGATGATTACCATTATGTTATTAAAATTAAAAATATTATTATTATAGGTACTTATGATTGGGATTGGCGTCGTTGGTCTAGTGGTCACAACTGATACTGCTGAGCATAATATAATTAGAATTTACATTTAGGTACCTATATGATTTGCGAAAAACACTGGACCACTAGAAGCGACTAGGCTGTGCGCAAAACTATTCGAAACAGTTTTCGTTATCGTTGAGAAAACACTGTTTCAAAAATTTCGATAGCTAAACAGTAATTCTAATAAATAAATAAAATTACTGTTTGGCTATCGAAATGTTTTGTTACGACCGTCCAATCATTATTTGCATATAGATAATCTGACTTATGAAAGTCTAGGCTTGGTAATAGTTATGTGCAAAGGCTAAGAACCTAAGAGCTTATTTCTAGGAAATGAACCTATAACAATAAGCAACCAGCTAATGATGACATTAGCCAGGATCATCATAATAACAGGTAATCCTGCAAGCCCCGTTTAATTGCATATTACTTAATTGCCATCAAAACGTTTCGTACCTATGCTAGAAGTGTACAATTATATAAGTTATCTATCATACACGTTGCAGCAACAGGCGGTACAATATTAAATAATTATACTCAGAAGATTTAATTTTCCAATTACAATAAACAAGTCTAAAAATTGATAAAAACATAATCCCTCATTATTTTTTCATGATTGCTATCTGCATTGATTCGAATAACTTATCACGTTATTTTATCAAACATTTCGTTTGATTTTTAGTTATTTAGATGGCATTCAGATAACCAAGAAGGTGTTTTTACATTTTTTTATTTGTAACTCCTTTGTTCTAACCGTTGGTATAGGTACGTTTGAGGTTTTTTTATATATGTATCTAAGTGCAGAGCTACGTCTACCAAAGAGAGATCTCACTTCTTATTATCACTGAATTGGAAACAGGTATTGGTAGACACTACGATCCATATGAACAATCAATAAGGTGAAAACAACACTAACACATAGTTACCTAATTCTCTATGTCACGTCAGGGTTAGAGTAGTTGTCGCCTCAGATGTAGGTTGTATTTCTAAGAACCTTTTTGCTTTCCTGCAGGTATTTAGTTCGTCATAATCGTAGAAATATAAACAAACGCTGAGCGTCAGACCAGAGGTACCTAGTATTCTATTGTTTTACTTACAAAGATCGTTTCACGGCGTGCATCAGGATTTTCAACCGGTACAGTAAACTTGTACCTCGCTCGAGAAGCCCATCTGAACGGCGGACACAACACCATTGTGAATTAATTATTTTTTAAGGAATTAAATTGCATTATACACAGCACTGCATAACAGAGTAGCGAACCACTGAGGAGCGCTCGCGCCGGCCCGACACTGCTTGAACGATGCAACCGCAGCCCTTATCGCTCTTACCAGATAATCTCACCATTCCGATTGTTTTAATTATTTCACACTAAAGAATTCATTACCTACTGTGTTTTATCAGAGAGCCTTGCAATCTTATCGACATAATACGATTGTCACCCAATCAGTATTATTCACAAAAGAGTAATTAAATGTGCTATTCTGTAAAAGAAATATTTGGTAATCCAGTACGGGAATTAATAAAGCTGATGCAGAAATAAAATAAGAGTATTTTATACTATAATTTATTTATAACGTAAATGAGTACACAATGCCAAAGGCTTTAAAATGATTCACTTCATTCAATATTTTCCATTAGAAAAAAAAAATATTTACAATTTAAAAGAGAAAATCAGCTTTGCAATCCATTAAAAATTGCCACACAAAAAAGGAAAATTCGTATTATTAATTTACTTTAGGTATCACAAATCGTATATGAGGGGGCTCGCTGTGCACTTGGCTTGAAAAATCTCAGTTAAATCATATTGAACTAGTATTCTTTATGTAGATCCGTGCATTAATAAAATGTGCAAAGTAGGTATCTATAAAATGTGCCAAACGGAAGACATTCATTATGTAACAAACCTATTGTAGTTTATATTAAACTTCAAAAACATTTTGTCAACATTATACTTACAATGTACAGATACAGGAATTGAGCACGGTATTGTTATAATATTTCAAATACTGGCCGGCTGCGACAGTGTGCACGCTGTGCACGGAGTCGCGGCGCACGCGCAATGTGGCCCACTATGCAACTGCAACGCATACTGATTGCTTTAACTACTAGCAACTTCACCAAAACGTCATCTTACTATATCCTATATAAGATGGTACAATGTATAAAATTAATGTATTTCACACAGTTATTTTAATTTTATTAACTGTTATAATTTTACAATAGCATTAATGTGAAACTCAGAATGTAAATTATTTTCCCATTATACTTAATCATAGTGATTATTTTTTGGTGATAATATCACAAGCTACAAACTAGACAAGCGACAATTAATTTCACAATCAGTATGCGTTACATCATCTAACTATGTACGGGTTAATCGAAACTATTAAAGTCATAGCCGTGAAGTGTGACGATGTCGTGCGTTACAATGAGTGTCATGGCACGTCTACGACTTTAATGTTTCACAAACGGGAGCAAACATTACCCCGCTAATATCTGAATAATCTACAACACCAACGGAACAGCTTTGACGAGTGCAATTGACGAACAAGTGATACTTATTAACTCTGGCTACTTTAACAATATGAACCTCGGGTATAGGTTATACGCACAACATGAGGCGGGAGATCCGCCAGTAACACTATATACAGTCGACAGCAGCCGGCGCGCCGCTCGCCGCTCGCCCGCGAGCTGCCCGCAGGACGCGCGGGCAGGCGCCCGCAGGACACGCGGGCAGGCGGCCGGCTCTGTGGCGATAGTTGCCTTCAGTGCCGCTAGCGAACGTCGCAACTAGCTAACACCACTACTGATATGATTTATTATGCACAATATAACAATTCGCTTTAGATCTAATGAATACAGTATCGAAGCCGTCGATCGTATAAGTTGTGCACAGCATAAAACAAGAGAGTAGTATGAAACTTTAATTTAACATCTCATAAAAACTGAGAAACAAATCGCGTTACAAAATACATATCCTTAATTTTATGATTATAATATTTATAATACATTGTTCTTGATGTTATTTTTTTTTTTCAATCTTATTGTAGCACACTAACCATTTTGTCAGATATGTAATTTAAATTCTGATTTTTCTCCAAGTAACAACAATTTGGCTTATATTATGTAACTTTATACAAAACTTAGGTATTTTGCTTTTGTGATTTATTACATTATCATTAAAATCATACATAAAAGACTTAAAATAACATAATCAAAAATTATGTACCTTTTAGAATGAAGCAAACAAGACAGGTTTTGGTCAGAAATTGATTAAATTATACAGTTACGAGTAGACACGAATACAATGTTTGTAATTCATATAATTATTCCAAAACAGGTCCTGTTAACTTGTATAATAAAACTTGATAATTAAAAAATACACAATTCACAAATATTTGTGACTTTGATTGATAAAAAATACTAAAACTAAACAATAAAATCAAATAGAATCACATGTACTTTTTTCTGTACTCAGATACAAAATCTTGCATTAATCAGACAATTCCTACAAACCTAAGAATTACTTAAAATAACGCATTCACGCATGAGTATTCAGCAGTAAAGCACAAAATATTGTTCGAAGCTGCAACGAGACTACAATAACGTACGATAAAAGTAAATATAACTTATTATATAAAGCCAGTGGCACTAAAAGGTGAGAGTAATAATCAGTAAAAAGAAAATATGACACGAACCGCTTATTACATATCGTACGGAAAGAAAATAGAATACGAATCGAGACAAAGAGACGACAACTAATTCCGTAAATATCACATGAAACCTTTACGAGTAAGCACCTTTACTATTATTTTAATAAAAAGATTGTGCGCGAAGACTAGAATTCTGCAAGACAAACAATAATAATGTCATGGAAATGCTACAAACTGAGTTAGTTAATCTAATTCTGGTTTCAAGATGACACAACTGGGTGACAACATCACCTTAACACCTTTAATTAATTAAAGCTATCATCATCAGACGACACCGAGTCGCGGCGCGCGCCTGTCCCGCAAACGCGAGCTCCGCACACGAGAACCGGCCTGTGTTGATATGTCAGCGAGGAAGTCGTGCGGGCAGGACGACGCGCCTGCACCAGTCCCAACGTATTCGGTACATTATCTCTACTTGCTACGTAAAGGTTTGAAAAATAAACGGACAAAGCTCTAATACGTCGACGTCGACGCAACCTCTCATACAGTCACATCTGTAACACAATGTGTACCATATTCCTTAGGAATTTACAACAACATGAGAAGATTGACAATCAACTATGAATTAATCAATTCAGATCTATATATTTATGTATATAGTCATTGAACTACGTTAAGATTAAACTACGCTAGATGGCAAACATGTAGATATGTCCTTAGAAAAAAATTACTTAGGTGTAAGTAATGAAAACTTTTAACAAAATGAAGTAAAAAATAAAAGTCTGTTGTTTTGTTCTAGTTATCTATCTACACCACGACTTATAGATTTCGTAAGTTTTTCTCATTGAAAGACTATTAAATCTATCGAAAAGAGGTTAATGTCATGCAACACTTCTCCGAATACGTATGAATCGATGGGTTTTTGTGCTTTGGTATAAACGTTGAGCGAATTCATAGATGTTACAATACTTTAAAATCCTAATGCAAATGTTAGATCTAAAATTTACAACTTCTAAAAGGGTTGGACCCGTATGCGTGTTTGTTCTAGAAAATGAAAGTCTGTTCGCCAGACAAAAATATTAAAATAGCACTGTAAAAATAAGACATCGTTAAAAGACAATAGAATTATTGATTAAACATAACTACATACAAGGAGAAAATCTCAATGATATGTAAGAACTCGACGGAGTTCCCTTCTTCCCTTATAGACTACTGCTAAAGCGTTCCGCCTACATTACATTCTGTAAAACATTAGCTTATTTATAAACTAGCAACCGATTATTCGATTTAAAACTAACAGGACCTCAAGTAAACACTCCCGGGGTCAGAGATTAGAATCCGCACGAGAAGCGAACTGAGCACGCTTGGTCTCGCGGCTCGCCACCGCACGGGACTGACGAAGGAACGGGGACTATCGACAAGGTAAGCTTCAAGCGTAATGTACGAACCAAAACGACACAATGTTAGTACTACCGACTGACGACAGTTATATGAATATTCAAACTCGCATGTAAACGCCAGGAGACACTGTTTGCGGAGCAATAGAAGTGGCCGCGACTGTGAACATCGTATGACTGCGCCGAAGGCCACGTTCTCGGGGACAGCCTATAACTATGTGACATAAATTGTATCGGGTAAAAGGTAACTTTAGAAAAAATATAATACGTATGTGTAAAAATAACAACCAAACAAATGGCACCACATTAATATCGCACCAAATAACTTGTTAGTCCAAAATAGATGTTCTGAAATTTCTATTGTCTCTGTGTATATGTCTACCTACTAGATAATAAGAGTGACGTTACTTTAATGATTGGATTCAATAATTTATGTCGGTTTTAACGTTAACTCACTCGCGTTTATAATCGAAAAAACTCTTATGTAATAATTATGAGTGGAGAATTACCTTTTAAGTTAACGAGTATATTATTATTTAGAATAAGATCGCTGAATATGTATTAAGGAAACAACATTTTGGAAATTTTGAATAAAAAAAATATTGTGACCCAATAAAATGTGTTTCCCGTTTAGTATTTACAATTTTTATGATATGCAAGTGCAAAGCTCACTAAATATATCATTATAGTAAATATTTCTTCTATTGTCAATGATACAAGTGTAACATCTACACTAGATAGTACGGTACTCTAATCGTAATATGAATTCACTTCTGTGTAATTAGTAAAATTATAGTAACCCTTAGTATATCTAAATAGAACGAAAGCACTCACTTTAGCTGCTCGCACTTGTATAGCATTAGGTACACAAATCATTTATATTAAAGTTCAACTTAATAAAGTATTTCTGTTAGAAATTTTAATGACTTTGGTATTTCATAAGTTTTGTAAGGCGCGGCTGCGGCAGTCCGCAGCGCGCGCTTCGACGACTCAACGACGCTCGCTCATTACTCATTAGTTCGCTACCCAAGCTTAGATACTTATACGGTAGTCGGCTAGCGTTTATTATTGATCCTTAAATTTATGAATTATGTTTGTACGTTTACAAAGAGAGTTCATTGTCATGTTAAGGTGAAGTTGACGAAGGTAATATTCGAGTTAATCGTTTCATGATCCACTGGCTTTAGTATGGCGCAAATCTGTTGTATCCACTTCTGTACACTGCAGTCTGCAAGTTAAATATTATCACTGTTAATATCCTTTGTACATATCGTGTTGAGAGTACAGGAAAAAATTTAACCAGGGCGCAAACTGTAATCATGAATTCAGCATAAGATTCTAGCGTAGAAATATTTCGTCGGTTATCAAAAAAAAAAATCTGCTGTTTCATAGAAAAACGCAGTACCTACGCGGTCAAAATGTATAACAATGTATATATAGTCAGCCTATAATGTTCCCACTGCTGGGATTCAGGCCTCTTCTCGGTGACAGTGAGTGGAGTGAGTGGGCCGTAATCCACCAAGCGGGCCCAGTGCGGGTCAAAATGTATGGAACCACAATTTTTATTTTTTTATAACAGACGAAAAATTTCTACGCTAGGGGTCTATGCTGATCTCATGGTTACAGTTTGCGCAATGGTTTTTTTTCCCCTGTATAGCGCCGACAAATTAAATTAAATGAAGATTTATCTTACCCCGTACCCCGACACCGGTCCGATACCATGGCCTAAGTATGGATCTGCGTATTCTCTGCCGTACCTGCAACACGCAACATGTTTTCTTGTGTTATACAACATAATACTAATTAATTCTTTTTTACTTCAGTGCAGAGCAGACTTAGAAGCAATTTTTCTATCTCTATGCGTAATACGGTCTACTGTTCTACACATATAATAAAATAATGCACTAGGTACTCCATTGTATTTAGTTTATTGCATATATTTCAAAACTACACTTATGAAATAATGTGCAATAACTCAAGAATAGTGTACTGTCTTAAGGTCGTTACTTTTTATTCTAATTTTTGACGTTCAATAAATAGTGCCTTTTATGTGCAAATAAATGCTTGGACTTTGACAAGTGACTGGTGGTGGAAGTTTGTTTCTAATCGTGTAAATCAGGTATTCAACATGCGATAGTCGTTATACGATATGTTTTTATTTATGATGTACTATCTTACTTGAATTTGAAATAAATTATTATTAGGGATTCTTTCTTTTTATGACTTGATGAGGTATATTTATTCAATTCAATTAAAATAGTTTTACTTCGGGAATAGTGACGCTCGGTGCTCATATATATGTACGTTCACGAGCGGCAACGTGCCACTCGTGTATATGAGCACTTAAAAGAGGATCGAGGGTTAGTGTCGGATTATGGAACGTTATAAGTAATGTTAGTTAAGTCCGTAAAGCTTTGTATTTACATGAGCGACATCAAAGTGTTGGAGGTGGACGTAGGTACTGACGTGGCACCGAGCGGCGCGAGCGAGGGCGCGGGCGCGGCGCTGACGGCGGCGGCGGCGGCGCGCGCGGCGGCGCCGTAGTTGGCCGCCGCCGCCGCCGCCGCCGCGTGCTGCGCCGACGTCAGCGGGGACTTCAGCAGGGGCGCTGCCGCCGCCGCCGCTGCGGCTGCCGCCTGCGAAACACACCACTGATCAGAGCGCGCCGTGACGTCCCATCACCTGCACTCGAACGTTCTCATCCGAACAGTGAGCCCACAAAGACAAGACGGTCACCTTTTTTTCTCTGTTGAAGACTTACGGCTTCCGCGGTCGCTCTTCGATCGCGTATTACTCTTACCGGTATGGGAAGATCCACAGACGACATACTGGCGTAAAGATGATTTCCATGTCACATTGAATAGCGATCTGCGTAGCCATAAGTTGAAAGCGAAAACGATGCAGAAAGTAGGTACTACATACAAGAAAATGATTGTGCATGTTTGTAAATACTATTTATTTACATAAAAATCGATTCACATGCAACTCTGCCGGCACACGTTTCTATGATGTTGGTGTTATATCTTCTGCTCAAACCATCGATTTCAGTTATCGACTTTTAGAATGAGTTGCAGACGATAATGTTAATGTGGTCGATGAACATGAGCATGCATTTGAAGAAACAATTATGACGGAATCGATCCAAACTAAATCAAAACGTCGAAGTATTCTAAATCTAGCTACATATTATTATCGGTGATTGTTAGTGTACTTAATAATTGCAATTACATTTGTGGGCTCAATGTTCTACTCGCAGCATGGATTAGCATCAGATAGATTCAACGTACAGCCTCAACATATGCCTAAAACTAAATCACCCACCACAATACCAACGAACAAGGATAAACTCAACAGAAAGCAAACCGCGCGAGCCGACCGGCCGCGCGTGTGCCAAGTCCATCTGGTTACCACAAACACAATGTGCACCCTGCATTACGGTGGATTACCAACCAATAGGACCATACGAATATAATAAAGGAGCAAACAAAATCCCAGCACTCACTCCATGATGGATATCGAACTTATACTAGCGTGGTGGAACATGAATCAGGAAGCGATGGAGATACAGATACAGTCGCATATCGAGCGAAACTGAACTCTAAAGTCGTGACGTTTACCTCGGCTGCCGGCTTCGCGGCCTGTAACAACACACGCACTGTCACCACCTGGGCCCTCACTACGCGACTATTGACACGCTGTCAGAGCAGACTAGGCAGTACACTCAATCATTAGGTACTCAAATATTAATTAATAATGGAACTGACATTGAAATAGGGAGGAAAAACAAAACGTTTATTTACCTGCAGTCTGTAGTTGGAGTCAGCCGTTGCGGCCGCGGCTAAGAACGGGTCGTAATAGACACTGCGAAATAAAATAACATTATACAGAACATTATATTTTATAACATATTTGTAATATTATTGCAATTGATTTTTCATATTTATATCAAATAGTTATTGAATAAAAGTAGGTACTTAATAAAATGTCTAATCTACTTAGTGCAACGAACAGTAATGTTCATTCAAGTGCTATTAGTGCAGAGAAATATTAAAGAAGAAACTAGACAACCGTCATCTACTGGTACTTGACTAATCAACACAATATTACAACGTTGGGATAAGCACATTTTGTTATCTATAAGCTTAGCGAACAATCCAGTTAGAATTAACGTGACTATTGTTAGTTACACATTTACACTCAATAATTACGTGATGTGCTGGTGTAGTTAATTTATTAAACAAAAAATAACTCATACCAAAGTTAGGTGAATCGGGGAGTAGGGATTGGGGTGTAGGGGTGGATCGTGGAGGAGTCTTGCGCCCTGTTGTATAAACGTTGCTGTTATTATTTAACTAATTTACATGGTCGGATACAGGTGCAGCTGGTTAGACTGGCAGCCAATCCTAACGTAGTACGGAAACTGCAGATGTAGCATAATTTATGGTCGAGTTAACTTTATACAAAGACATTTCACTGTAAAAAAAGTTAGCGAGTAAATTACCTCGCTCGAAAGTGGTTCTATAGTTAAGTTTAATAAAAACACATCGATTTATCAAGCATCGACTTTGTCTGCCATATTAGCATAATTTCGCAATGTTGAAAACTTCGGCACATCGTGTCAGTGTGTACCTATAACCTGTCGCTACATGGTGTCAACAAAGAAAAGTAGGTTGTACCCGACGGGAATATATTAGTCCGTGGAGCTACCAGTGGAGTTACTTTTCCGACGGCGGCCACGAAAATAGGTCGCGAGCGCGACGATATCTTGTACGTCAAAGCTTCTTTTAATTAAAACTGCTTTTGACGCATAATATAATGTATTCTAGGACTATGAATATATTCGGTTCTGATGGGCACCGGAGACAAATAAGCTGTGTTTGTACTTGAAGTAGACACATGGATTTTAAAATATTGTGGCATGACCATGCAGCATAATTTGGAAGGTTTCTGAAATTAGACTGATTGTACCGCCTCAATTTTAAATGTTATCATTTACCTCATCATCGTTTACCTTTTCAAGCTCTACTGACCACTGTAATGGATCATAGATAGATAGTAATGGTGTTGGAATAGTTTATTTATTTGATCTGAGTTGTGGTTTCGGACTAAGAATTGTGTTCAGGAAATGAGGATAATTTGGCAACGTTAGCGAATTAGTGGACATTAAAATATTGCTGTTTTCAAGACTGATAAAAATCTAATCAATGTAATGTAATTAATTTTTGGCAGATTTTGGCAATATCGATTTTGTAATTAGCTAGATGTAAATGCTGTAATACAATCTGTCCAGATCATAGATATCCGAGTCAAGATTATAAAGTTCCGTGTGGACGACAGTGACTTGTAGCGTCGGGCAGCAGGGCGGGCTCGTAGCGGAGGGGGGTAGGTAGTGCGGTGCGTTTACTCACGGTGCGTAGGCGTGCATCTGCGAGGCGTAGGCGGCGGCGCGGTTGAGCACGGCGTGCGAGAGCGCGTGGGGCGAGGCGTGCGGGGCGTGCGCGTGCGGCGGCGGCGCGGCGCGCGGCTCGCGGCGCAGCGCTACATGCAACACACGGCAGTGGAGTGGGGGCATGCGTTACCTGCGGCGCTGGGCGGCGCGCGGCGCCAGCACGAGCGGCGGCGCGGGCGCGGCGGCCGGCGCGGCGCCCAGCCACGGCCACGACACGCCCGACACCCGCAGCCCTGCGCACACACCGCGTGAGCGTCGCGCGCACGCGGGCGCACCGGGGCACCGCGCGACGCGAGCCCACATAATACGACACGCTGCCCGCTCGGTTCGGGACGGTGTCGTTAGGCTCGTCTCACACTATTGAGTCCGAGCGAGCGTGGAGTTCGAGTGCCAGCACTGATGCGGCGGGGCTGCAGTCACCGCAGAGGGTGCTCGTATTTATTGGATTCGATTCGACAGATAGGGGCAAGAATCTAAATAACCGAGTGATCCCACCACATTGAGTGAAGGAGGTTCATGCTCGAATGATTGTTATGGTAATGTAAAAAACGCGAAAGCTTAATTTAGTTTATGGATTAAATATCATACCAAAATCGTAATGAAGGTTCTCACCTTCCGGCCACTGGACACACACTGGAACAAAATAAATATGATATTTATATATATAAACTTCACAAGTTACAAATAGGATTTCGCTAGATCTAAAACAAAGAACATACCTATAAGACATTCTCTACTACAAAATTGAAATATGAATATAGTGCATTACGGAAGTTGCATTCATTCCAGCAAACGTCAAGGTATGAACATTCATGTGTCTTGTAATAGCTGTACAAACTGTGTTAAGTTATCTAGCAAGCTGTCTAATTGACGGTGTCATCCGTTTATTAATACAGTGAGTAAGTTTGCCAGGCAATGCGACGCCGGAGACAGCCTTCTGCAACGTTCGGATATATTTGCCTGAAATACTGAGTGAAGTTCATGTCTGTATGATGCGACTCAAATGTACCGCGTGAGACGGGTGCTCAGCGAGACTGTCTCCGGAGCTGACAGTGGACTCATTCTCTAAATAGCATTCACCTAGGAGCATTCAGACAACGGAACTAGCCACATGTAGGAATAAGTAAGTACATTAACATGGACAACACCGATGTTACAAGTTCAGCTCTCTCACCCAAAGTGGGAACTGATCCATTTCTAGCCAGAATAACTGGATGGATTAAAAAGAGAAAATCCCAAGATGCATTATATTTGTACAGGTGTGATACAATAAGGTATTGTTATTTATAGTAATGTGTAAATTTATAACTTTATTTTGACAGTTTTAATTGAACTCATTAAATGTATTTCATGGACGGTTGTTGGATTACTTACCGTTGGGAACGGTTGGAGGTTTCTTTGTCTGCACTCTCGCTGTCGCATTATTAACCTGATTTGAAGTAAAATCTATATGAGAATACGTTCGGGTTTATACCAAAAACAAAAACATTGGCTGATTTTAAATAAATTTTATACATTAAAAAAATTATTAATTCTTTAAACAGGTTTTTATTTCACAAAATAGATTATAACTGCAAGGATATGGATAGTATTCAAGAAGCGTTTGATTCAAACTTGCCAATCAGATTATTTGTGAGATTCGAACCCACTTCAGCTTCTTCTCTAAAAGAGGAATATAAAAATAAAAGTATTTTTTATGAACTTCTAATGTGAAAATCAGCCAATTGTATACCAGATGTCGTACAGAAACGAAAACAAAAACAAAAGTTCAACTAATAATGAACTATTAAATACCAAACAAAAATAATTGTTATTTAAGACTTTAATAATTAAGCGCAGACATCTGATATGTCAACATAAAATAAAGGAAACTTGGGATTTACTTTTGACATTAATAAGGGATATTTAAGAATATTAAAGTGAGCATACTTTTCCACTCTTAACCACATTCACTCTCTCCTTAGGCGCAGACTGACTCGTCTACAAGACCACTTTTCAGCGCTTCTATTTAATTTTAAAATGAATAGATAGAATGGAACTAAAATTTGTTTAGCAATCTTACCTCTGCGGCATTGTGACGATACGGTTCGTTCTACATTTCTCTGTGAGACACTCTCTCTTTCGATCGGCATATTAAATGACCGTCTAGAGAGTAAAGGGATAAAATAAATAAGGTTTGTTTGTGGATTAGACGCCGGCATACTTAGTGCTAATATGCGGGACCGCGGCGCGGCACGCTAGCATGACAGTAACTACAGAGCAGACGAGCGCAGGTTGCGGTGGGCGTGGGCGTAGGAGCGGGATGTTATAAGTTACACAGTGCTACGGATGGTATTCATTGAGTCATGCACACCTCTATCTTTCTGCCCTCAACCACGGTGCCGTGAAGACGCTCTCGTGCTCGCTCCGCATCACCACTATTTGCGAATGTTACAAAACCGAATCCCTGCATGCAAGACAGACAAAACATGCATTAAAAACAGCGTCGCTCAAAAAACAACGTGCAACAAAAATTAACATTTATGCATTGCATATTCTTTTTAAATATTCTAGTGAAATATCGAGAAAATATTATCGAGTCGATTACGTTGATACTTTGAGCGTATTCTAGCTGTATGGGTACACATAAGCGTTTGGATCACAGTAATAAATTAATGTAACGTCGCTCGACCTAGTAGTCTGTACTATTGGTAGGAGAGTTTGTATCACTGTATACAACGAGTCTTAAGGATTGTTCGACACTAATTCATAGACACTACTTACTTTAATCAAAATGACAAGTCATTGTGTGAGATGTTAGCTGCGATTTGTTCTATACAGAAAACTCACCGATCATGCAGTGGCTAAGACGAACTAATTGGATCTAGGAACACAGGTGTACTCAAACGGACTTGATATTCCATTACGGAGCAACCACAGTACAAAAATCAAACATCGATACAGTACTTAGTTTTACATTTAAATGCTATTGGCGCCGATTCCCTTGTTCACAAACTAAACTAAATTTAAGTTCAGTGCATCTTTTTCTTTCTATTTCATTAAGAAAAGGACAGAAGATAAATATTAGTTTAGTCCAGAAACTAATATTTATTTTCTCTCCTTTTCTTAATGAAATAGAAAGAAAAAGATGCACTGAACTTAAATTTAGTTTAGTTTGTGAACAAGGGAATCGGCGCCATTATTAAGTAAAAATAAACTAACTTTGGAATCATACCAATATTACACCTATATTATTTTACAATATAACATTGTGCATGTACTTTACAGTGCCCAAAACTAACACGTTAAACATAAGCGATACTTAGATTTATTAGATATTGATAAATATACACCTGGTACACCTAATTAATTACAATAGGTGAATCACACAAATTACTGTCAAAATTGTCGTAAATGGCATTCAGTACGCGTTATACATTTTCGTTCAATATTATTGAATCAATAGATCGTGCTCAGACAAATGAAACTACTTACTTTCAATAAATGGTGATAACCCATAGATACAAAAAGCAGCTAGCACAGCACACAATACAGTGGAAGAGACGAGTTGTGAAAGTGGCAAACAAGTTGCTGATTGTACGAAACGCTTACACTTATAAAAGCAAATGACAGCTCTATTATTACCATTCTGAGTGCAAATACTTAACGTAAACATTAAATCTGGGCAGAGAGAAAGAGAAAGAAAAAATAATCAATTTACAAGGAGGCGAGGGCCCGTCCAACGCGTTACCGCGGTACCCGACCGGACTGTAACACAGCGCACACAGTGCAACAAGCTCTCAGTATGTTGACAGACACAATCGAACCGACGGACGAGGACGACACAAGTGACGTACAAACTCGGCGACATTACGTTCATCTCGACTCGGAGCATTCTAAACCGGTTCGTTTGATTACATTTATTTACCACTGAAACTTGGTATTTCTTTTATATTATTATTTTCATACTGTTGGATGTTTTCCAGATAAATCTTTAATACAATGATCGAATATATAGAAATAAATAAGGAGAAAAGAGTTTGAAAAGTATTTTAGTCTTAGCTACAGAATGTTTAATTTAAAAAAAAAATGTTGTAAATATATATTTGCAAACACAACAGCAACTGTAAGAACAAATTATGGGTTATATTAGCCAAAACCGGTTAGAATGTTCCCAAGTGAAAACGAAATGTTACCGAAGCTATACGAGATAAAGCCAAACTAAGTGATGCACCCTAAAAGTTACTTCTAGGAAAATAACTTACATCATATAGTCATTGCGTTACATTATATAACATTGTGTTTCCAGGGTTCAGCAAAATATACATGCCCAAAACTAATAAAAATTATATTCCCTTGTTAGGAAGCATATGACTGAACGAATTTTTGTATTATTTATTAATAACATAGTGCACAGAAAATAGTAAGTAGGTACACTGTCAATCTAATAGACTACATACATCAGAATGACTGATCATCCAAACTACAACATAGATGCATTAAAAGGTTCGTACATAGCAGTATATAATCATGTCATAAACATAATAAAGATATAAGAAAATACAACAATATAAAGATCGAAGCAGTTTGGACGATTGTAACAACCTCATTAGTGATGAATAATAGAGCTGTCCTGAAAATATGACTTAGGAAATCAGCTGTTATAGTGACGATGCATCATTCTCTAATACTGCATATCCCAATGTGAGGCATTGAAGAAAAAATAACTTGGAGCTATTATTTAAAAGAGTAAAATACTTCTTGACATGAGCGAGCATGGACTACTTTAGGGGCGGTCACCAAACTGACACAAGGAAAGCAGTAAACACGAAAAAGCGTTCAATCCAATCAATTATTATAAAAATATTTCGATAATAACTCTTTAAATTTCATGGGAATTATCATTTACAGTGAGTTGTTTTTTGAGTATATTTGAAAATGTAAAATTAATGTTGCTAAATATCAATATATTGCACCAATGACTTACTTCAGGCACATCATTTTATGAAAGTTATGAAATATTCTTACATTTGAACTAATGTGGAAAGTTACTAAAATGATACAATAAGTATGTCGATAGTGCAATCAAGTAAATATAGTTCAGATTTGTCAAAATCAGAATAATAGACATTATTATTCAATGATAATATACAATGCAATTAGAGATACTGCACCAAACATTAAAACCAATATGCTATGAGAAAGAAGTTTGTTTTAAAACACAATTATGATTATTTTAACTAAGCCCATTTGCCTTAAAATTTCTGTTAAGCAAGGAATAATTAATCAAATCGCATGACTTGAAGAGAAGTAAAACTTTAGAACATATTATTATTAGGAAATATTTGTATAAAATCGGTAGTTACTTTGGTTTGGGCAGCGATAACTAATAATTGTTAGTAAGACCTCTTAGCTACTGCACTTCTGCTTGCCGTTATATCGTTCATTACAAGTCATTTATCAATGTTAAATTAGTCCAAATGTGGTAAAGTCTAACAATACAAGTATTACAAGTCAATAGCTATGAAGTGCAAGATTGGTATATAAATTAAAGGAATAATTTGATTTTTTTGTTTAAATTATATTTATTCAGGAATTATCAAAAAGAGATTTATATACTTGTAAATTCTAACCGTGGCTTGCTTTAACGAGGTTATTAAATGTCCAGTACTGAATTTAAAACGAAAAAGAAAGTATAATTTTGTTAGGTCTCAGTCTCACCTTGGCAGATGGCTTTGTTATAGCATGTTGGTGAGTAGAAGCACCGCGGTAGCAGTGCATGAGACTTATAAGTAAATAACAAGAGTAATAATATCTGCTTAGTTAACCTTGACAGACATACTCGACGAGTCTGTCAGTCAAGGGACTCTTGCTCTACTACCTTTTTTATGGTTGGAAATATATAATGAGTATAATGACCTCGTTACAATGTTATAGCTATATTATTCCTTTAATTTACTTAAAGATTTGTAAAGAAACAAAAAGAACACTGCATTAAACTGAACTTTAAAATAACTAGGTATTAATTCTGTATTTTTTTTAAGTCGAATTCATTTGCTACCGCAAAACGTAGAGGTTAACAATTTAGTGTTTTTTTGTTTCTGAACATAGAGACACTTTATAAAGTGGCCACAAAGAAATCTGTGCATCGACAGATTTCAATGAGCCACTTGATTTTCAGCACAATGGCTGAAAATATTGCTTACCTTTGAGCCACGTTCATTGAAGATAATTTCAACATCAAGTATTGTGCCATATTGCTGAAAGGTAAAAGGTTAGAAATTAAATAGCTGGTTGTTTACAACGATAACTGGTTTGGTTTTGCCATGCTTGAAGGATATAAAAGTGGAAGTGAATACGTACCCCAAACATATTTCTAAGATCAGGGTCCCTAAATCTGAAGGGTATATTGGAGACGTGTAACCGTTTGGGTTGCGATGCTTGTGAGACGGGCACGAGTGTCTTTTCGGGCGTGCCGGCGGCATTGCCGGCGGCGACGGCCGCACTCACGGCCGCGGCCGCCGCGTGCGCAGCGGCTGCTTGCTGCGCGACCACGGCCGCCGCCTGCTGCGCCACTACCGCCGCCGCCACACTCACTGGTGTGCTCTCTTCATTTGATTCGCCTTCGCTTTGCTGAGGATGACAAAATTTGAGTAATTATCTTTATATTTGTATTTGATCAGGAATACAATGCAGCCTGTGTTAGACAAGCTATGTAAATATTGCAATTTCTTGAAATTACCTATGTTTAGGAGCAGTCTGTAATTAACAATGGAAGGGGATCTTCTCTATAATCACCATGGTCGAGGATTGAATGCGATCGCGAGAAATTCGCGAACGGATTAAGGCCAATGTTCAGCAGTAGACTGCTTATAGGCCAATGATAAAGAATAATTGATCATCAGATGATGGAGGATTAACAGTTGATCAGAACTTTTCAATCAATCGGTAAACCCTCGATCTATACATTGGAACTAATCATGAACTAATACACTGGCAAAACATTTAACGAACGAAATGAGTCTCGATGCCCCAGGGACCATTCTTTGTGAACCAAACAAACCATTCTAATCAAGTATATGGGTACCTAACTACACAGAAAAAAAAACTGTACCAACTACATATATATACATTATATAGCTAGTTGACGTAGAAATAGTTTGGTAGTAAAAGTATTTACAGACATGGGTCAGTTATCGAAAATCATCTGTCACTCTACGGCAACATACGAGTGTGCCGCCCCATTTCACACAGCTGAGCAGGACATGAGATATTATGTTTCCCCAACCGAGAAATGGTGTCTACAAGCGGTCATATCTTTAGAAGTTTTTCCTCTCTTTATGTAAGTATATAGACCCGGATCTAAGGATGTTTCCAAGTCTTAGATAACCCAAAACACTGTCTACAGGTACTTACTTAGGTAGTATATCTATTAATCATTCTTTCTTTGCAATCTTACCATCTCGGTATTCAGGAGAGTATATAAAAAGTATTGTTATCATCCATAAATACGAGCACAATGGGAATGAAGCTAGGATGGACTTTGCCCCAGAAACAGTCAGGCTTACCTTTACCCCTGGGAGCTGTTTCCAACAATAACGCTTTAAAAGTTATTGTTTGCACATAGCTAATGTAATAGTCGCATTTTATTTAGCTGATCTATAAAAACCGTGATAAAAATAATGAATTAACCCCACTGCCGTATCTCTACGTTGATGTCGTGGTGGGGCTTGCGCGTTCTAAACTCTAGGTCTGTGACGGAAGAGTTTACTTCGCCGGTTCAGGTCTAGGGTGAGGAGTCAGACCAAGAGAGATACAGGAACCCGCATGGCAGCATGTGGCGAGCTGTTGGGCAGTAGCGACCCCACGGACCCTATCTCCCGGAAGAAGTCTTGTCCCTCACCTCTGGCTTGCGTTTATTGGCTGGCTGGAGTGAACACTGACGAGGAACAGAGCTCCCATCTCATTCTTGCCCTTATTGGCTGGCTTGAGTGGAGATTCGCAAGAGCAAACGTGCTCGGAGGAAGAAAGCATTTCGGTAAGATGCTGGTAGGGATCTTGACCGTACTTCCGGGATTGTCCTGATAGTCGTGGAATACCTCTCCACTCCTCACAAGCACCTCAGGACATGTTGCCCCCTTGTTGCTACGACTACTTCGTGCTAGCAACCATTTTGGGGGGCCCATTATTGAGTGTGCAAGTCACCCCCTGCCATTTTATCTGTGAATTATATTATCATTGGTCAGGCAGGGGACATAGGCCTGCCATAGTTCAAGGTAACCGATCTAAAATAGTCACCCACACCCATAGCCCAGTATATTTTGTTTCCATGTTCTGCAATAGTCCTGCACCACCCGGGGGTTGTCCTTGGGTGCACTTGCATGGTGCATACAGGGATAATCGCCGGTTGGTGCCTCCTCATCATTAAAAAATTATCTAAAGGGCCTCTGCGAGTTGGCTTCGGCCCCTGGCACGCCTTTCAAAGGTCCGGGCCCCACGGTCCAGAGAAAAAAAAAATTAATTAAACTTACTGAGTTGTTATTTTGAGTTTCTATTGAATTCTGCGTGTGAGTCTGTGGCGGCGGTTGAGGAGAGAAGTTGGCTGGCGGTAACGGCGCAGGCGGTGGCGGGCCTTCGCTCTTGACGAGCGGGGGCTGTGGCGGCGCCGTCGGGCCGGCAGCCTCGGCCTTCACTCCCGCGAGAGCGTCGCCGTTGGCTGCGAACTGTGCAGCGGCTGCCGCAGCCGCCGCCGCCGCAGGGAACGGGGTCGCCATACCCGTCCCCACCATATGCTGAAATTAACAAATAAATCAACGCTATATAAACTGTTCAGTGTTCATCTATAAGTACCCATATATGTGTCAGCAGAACGACATTGATCATCAGAGAATTCAGAGCTATTTATCTCAGGGACGCGGTCTAGGTAGCTTATGTACTAATTCTGTCGTAATAAATAAGCCCGCTTATAGTTGACGTTTCTGGGCTGCGAATCGAAATATTGACGCGAAGAACTTGTGCCAAAACACGAGCCGCTTTGCACTGGCTCCTTCACAAACAGTAAATTCACTTGCTGCCAGGGCCGCAATGTTGTAGACCTTAGTTATCATGGATTAGAGACTTTTACTAGATCTTTATTTGGAGAGGTAAGTTCTTAATTCTTTGAATGTTACCTAACTCACCACTCAGAGTTAGGTTACCTACATTATGATATCTAGAATCCTGAACAACGCACCTACCTGTATTAACTTGGCAGTTACCTAGAGTTGACGCTATTGTTACAATGGCAATAATTTATACCTACACGTTAAAATGCATTTAACGTGTGTAAACCAATATTATGTTTTTAATTAAGTAGGTATTCAAATTAGTACGAGTTAAAGTCGAATATCCAACATGGCTGCACAGCCTGTTGTTATTTTTAATACACACGCTCTCTCCCTCTAATTTTATTTTACGTCCCAAAAGCCTGTCGGTCGGTAACGAAATTAAATTGCGTATAAAATCTAACAGAGAACACCCTCGGCCAGAGGGAGGCTCGTCACCGCTGAAAAACTGTGGCCCTGGGCATTAAACATAACTGTTTTAGCTTTCATCCCTACTATATTCCAGTTATTTTATCATGCATAGTATTTCATATGATAAGCTAGTTTTTAGTTGTGTTGTATGAGATTGGTTGAGGCAATTTAACAGAACGGAATACAGCAAGTACTATCTACGTAGCGCAGCGCCGGATACGAGAAAATTAGGAAGTGGCCATTGGACACAATTGCATAGAATGCCGGCTGACTCCTCGCTCGCTGGATCACAGACCTCGTCGCAAATTATCATATTGAAATGATGTTTTTGCTACGTACGAAGAGACACATGTATGCCTATGATCTCTCACAAACTCGTTCAACCCTGCAGTATTAGATGACGTCCTTTCCACAAATATTGGAAGAATGACTAAGGAATTTTTACTCGGAAGTCACTTATTAAACATGAGTTAGGAACACAGTACACTGCTTTACATAAGCATGGCAGCCCGTTGCCCCGTAGACGCAGGGCGATACGTGACTGAAAAATATAACTGGTTTTTACTATTCCCTATTGTTTTTCTACTCACGATATTTCAGAATTATCTCATTTAGTACACTATAAAATTATTAAAGCCATTTAACTATTAAAACTAATTTAATGAAGTAAAGTACATGCAATCTTGAAATTTTCAGTGAGCTTAATGTAAAATTTGTAAAGCGCTAAGTCCAAAGTAATAGTTGTTTATATTTACAACAGTCAAACAACCATTAAAGGGAGAGCGGGATTAAAGGCAGGTAGGTAGCGACTAACGGGCAAATCTCAAGATCGTCCCATAGATTACTATTGTACCCAGTTTCTGTAGAAATAAATACATAATCTTCACACCTGGACTTTCGAGACAAGTAGTGCCGAGGAATGCTGTTGGAATGTTGGAAACACAAATTCTTCGCCATACCACGTAGGTTTTCAATATTGTTGCGCGCCACAATGAATGCCTGGTACATGGTGACATTAGTTACCACTAGCGCCATCTAGTATCTAGTAACAGAACTAATAGATCCTTCTAGAAATTTCGATACTAGAACTATCGACATCTGGTCTGTCGGGGCCGGTATGTACTCGAACATTCTAGATGTTTCTATAATAGAAGGTTCTGGAGCTATCTGCGGCACTATATAAGGCCGGGATTAGCCGCGACCAGTCAGACTTGGATCAACGATACATGCGAATACATCGAAAGCGATCTTCAAGTGCGACTTAAGAGCGATTGTGTTTTATAATTATTGTGTTTGAGCTGTTATTAGTGTTGTTTAATTAAAGTGTAATTTTTGGTAATTTATATCGGCAGTTTTTATTATCACGAACCCGAAGCTCGTAACAATATCAATGTCTACAAAAATTAGCCTTTTTTTAAATCACGTATTCCTTAATGTACAGCAGAGCAGTGTAACGGCCCCGACTTACGAGGGCGGGTTCGAACCCAGGCAGGCGAATTCCTTGTGTAAATAATTTCATCACCATTGCTCTCAAAACGGTGAAGGAAAATATAGTGAGTAAAACTAAAAATCCTGGAACTTATAATTCGAAGCCGCACTGGGCCCACGTGGTAGGTCCGCCCACTCCCTCTCGAAGATAGGAGGCCTGTGTCCCAATGGTGGGAAGATTATAGGCTGATTTTATTTATTGTACCTAAGTACTCCTAAGATTAAACAAGACAAAATAATCTATATTTGTATCAAATCGTAACTTTACAGACCCTGAAATTGAAACCCAAACTCAACCGCCGCACCGTGCCCTAAGTAACGCAACGACAAGAATCTTGTTAAAGTTTCATAACACCGCCTCCTACTGTAAACTTGTAAAGTTTCTAATCTGTTTTTGTGCTGGTACACAAAGCTGAAGACACTTAATGTTGCTAACTCCATTGTCAAGATTTTGTTAACTAATTTAAAGCTTGGATAGTTGGATTAAAACAATCTTCCGTCATGTGTTGGTAATAGGTAAGTATAGAAATCCGTGATAGTTGAAACTCAAAATAGTCAGTATGAAATATGAATACTGGCAATTGTAGGTACCCAATTGATACGTACGTCACGCGTAGGCCTCTGCACACCGGAACCTCATCAATAATGATGCGACACCTCGAACCCATGTAGATTTTTTTTGATGATAAATGTAAAAAGTTCGTGTAATATTTTCTCGAAATTGCTTTCCCTTTTGTGTGTTTTTTTTTTTAATGGATTACTCTCCAAGAATTCCATGGCAACTAGTATTACTATTATACATTATTTCTTTTCTTTTCGTGAGAATTCTCAAAGCACACCCATAATTAAGTGATATCACACAAAGACCGCCTAACAGCTTCTAAATTCAAATCCCTTAACAATGAGCTGTAATTCCTCCCTTCCTAAAAAAATAAGTATTATAATATAACCGTTTGTGAATAGCACAATTCTACCATTGTGTCGCCTTTACAACAGACTGGGGCTCGATTAGAGAACCAGCCGTTATCGTTATTCCTTTTCACCTCGATAAAAAGGTCTTATTTTCAGGTAAACAAGTAGATAATCTAACTGTTGAAATAGTGGTGGCCTTTGCCAGTTCTTTTCAAATTCTTTACAAAACAAACCTTGGAAAAGAAACAAAAATCCTTTTTTTATGACATAATTACAGACGCCAGCACACCAAGCTACCCGAAACTGACAAATTTTCCCAATCAACCTTGAACCTAATGCTTTAGCGATAAAGTTGAAAATCTATTAAAGTTTGACAGATTTTAGTAGCTTGATTTGCTGGCGACTGTACGTACGTGTGGAAACAGAAAAAGAGACCTGAAACACCAAGGGTTTTATTTTATCTTAGGCAACCTGGCTGCTTGGCCCCAGACATATGTAGTATGGTTCCTCCATCTCCCTCTTTCACAAAAAACTAAGAGCAAATCTAGAATTTGCGAGTGACTTTTATTTTATAATAAACGAGCGATTTGAAACTTGAAGTCTGTTTTTTGTCTGAAAAAGCAAAGCGCAATTTCTTTCGATAAAAGATCCGGAGGCGATACCGATAATGTCAATTGTAGAAAACCATTCAACGGGCGGTAGAAATAGTAGAAATATTTTTAATAACCCTTTGATGACCGTTGTACGGCTTTTATCGATTTTTAACGTCTCGACTTTGCTCAGTTTTGAATAATAAAATTCCTTTCTTTTACCTGCCAAATATACCTACTTCTTGGCGGATAGTAAAAGATCTATCTAATATCACACAAGACACTATAATGGAAATTATTAAGTTAATCGCCAATAAACTACACATTCATCGCCAATTAAGTCTTATAATAACAACCTTACCGACGTTGGGAAAAGTAATAACGTGCGCAATATTTTGGGGAGGAGAAAAATAATAATGTCCTGCTAAAGTGCGGCGATACTTATTAAACGATAGTGTCACAGCAGTCACAGCTTACCAGCCAATAAAGTAACATGTGACTGTTAGTTATTTTTAAGACGATACGAAACAACATGAAGCAATAGTATAGAGAAGAAAGTCATTGTGCCAAGACACTCGAGACGACATACGCAAGACGGAGTGGAGTGTCTCAGCTCTTCTGGGAGAGAACGAAGGGCACTCCGTTTTTGAGTTCTAATTTTCCAACCGTGACACCGCCTCCGACACCGGTCGGAGGCGGACGATGATTTAGTACATGTGTCAAGTTGCCTTAGCACCCAGCACCCTCCAGATCTTGTTGCTATTTATGGTAACACGACGACACAATAGTCGTGACTCATTCCGTAACAGCGTAAGAGGCTACGTATTTATACGACAAGTCAGTCATACTCAACTAACTTCATGCATATTCTAGTCACATGGCCCAACGGCTACAACTTTATTTAAATTACAATACGATTTTTACAGCGTAAAGTTTATGTAAGAGGACGAATGGTAGCCTGAAGAAGCTACTGAATAAAAGATAATTAAGTGCTAACTCTTCACGTAACCAGAGGGCTGGTCTATTTTTTAGCCAAAGAATCAGCATCGCCATACAACGCCGCAATGCTATCAGCGTTTTGGACACTTTTCCTATTGACATGACAGAAGTGTGATGCGATATTTGTTGCCCTATGATTTTATCCCCTTTTCTTTTTTTTATATACATGTAATAGGGAGAGGCCTTTGCGTAGCAATGGGATGATGCAGGCTAACAGTATCTGTATGTACTTATTATTATTATATTATCTAGTGAGTGCTGACTACTGATTCAGTAATACAAATGCACTACATATTAATTGTGTGTTGACAAACAGAGATGAAACCAGATAGATGCTACTATGTATCCCTTGATGAATACTTGGAATAAGGTTAGAATATGCAAAGCACTACACATGTGGTGGGCCACCTTCCAGTTGTATCCGGCAGTCCTGTAAACAAACTGACTTTTTATAGAGTGCGCCTGCGATTCGTCTCGCGCAACCGCCTTGCTGCTTAGTCTCGTTTGCTTCGGAAACTGTATAACTATGTTTGTAAACGGCTAGGCTCAGTTTATATTATCGTTTCTATATATACCCACTAAATAGCTGTTACTAAAAGTATAGCCAATGGTTTCCTAAACAAAGAGCTTTTTAGGAGCTAGAAGACCATTTTAGTTAATTTAAATTCTGATAGCGTATTGTAGGCGCCACATGTGAAGAGCAAAGTATTACAACTGGCAAAACGTTATTTAAAAGTAATTCGATAACGTCGTGGTCTTTACGTTCATAAGATAATAATATTTATGAACAAAGTTTTGAATTTAAGAAAAATATTGAAATTTGAAAGTAGCGTCCACGTTTCTGAATCCGTCGTAAAAGTATAGGGAGGGTGGATATGTTTCATTTGCTACTCAGAACGAATGTATCAATATTGCAACTCCCATGTGTATAATGGTTTAGATGGGTACTGAAATGATGGAAGAATACAGAATGAACTACTTCTTTACGTTTTCATACTGTGTTATTTAGTATTAGCTCCTTAAGTTCTGATTTGAGCTGCATGTGATTACTGACAAATGCGTGCACTTATCTCAATGTGTGGTTCTTTCCTCAAAATGCCATTTCAGATACCAATCTACATGGTCTTCACACGATCTAACCAACATTATATCTGTACTTTAAAAGAAACTTGACCTCTGAGTTTGTTTCGGTCTTTCTTCTCAGAGTAGACAAATAGGAAACGCCGACCTCATCTAGTTTTTACCATATGATTGACGTGTAAAAGTTTTTGTACAAACCTACTTACAGAAATAAAATCATTTATCGTTAATTATGCTTCATGGATAAGTAAGAAGTGCATGAAGTATATGCAAGTTTTAATTTTCATTAATTATTGTGTCTGATGGAATTTTTTAGCGAATCGGCACATAGGAATATGCAATGCGTGATATCATCGAAAATAAGAAGCGTTACACTACTAAGACTAGTTATATCAAAGATACAAAAATAACTACATTGGCTCCTATGAAGCATGAATTCAAGTATAAACATAGTAAAAATGTTTGAAAATGGAAAATTATAGAACGGAAATATTTGAAGATTTTAATACTGCAGTGCATGTATCATTATTTTAGTAAGTGCATGTACCTATCAGTAACAGAAAAGGCACCGAATAGGTAAACAGAACCATATTTTATTCGAGTTGAATGTGCAATGAGATGTCGTGAAATATGTACGTCCAGGATCTTCCTTCTGAATAAATCTGAAATTGAATTCAACTAGTCAAGGCATTCCCTGATGTATCATGTCGTAGGTACTCACTCAGTGGAAATACATAAAATGGGCTAAAGAACGTTCGATTGAACATTTCAAAGAACATGTAAGGAAGAAAGACCAGTCGATCAACCATAGAAATAATAAGTGTCGTTTAAACTACCTACTTGATAAAAAGCTATCCTTAAAACTTGAATGCTCGAATAGGACGAGGCGCGGGCTGATTCACAATTAGGCAATTATACGAGGAGCGATTAAATGTAATTGAACACGACACAAGTTACGGGCAACGCACGGAGGGACACTTGTTAAAAACATGCGTCATCTCGAACAATATTATACATCTGGACTGGACCGCTAATTTAGATGTTTTGTATTGTTCTAAAAAAGCACTAATTTCTTTTTTGAGTATGTAAACATGGTAGCAACTGAAACGTGCCAGTCGCTGAATACGTAGCAATGTTTGTAAAATAGCGATCAATGAAGTAAATTCGTGCAGTTATTTTTAGAAATCGTTAAATTATGATTTACGGTACTTCTACGTAGGTTAAATGTTTCATTGCTCCTCAATGTACGTTCTTGTGAATGCAGTTTTTAGATCGATAATGCATAAAATATTTCAACGATTTGAGTGTGACTACTATATTAGAATTACTTGTACGTATACCCGTACAAGATGACATTATAGGTATTCAAAACCAAGATAAAGAAGTAGCCGTGTAAGCATCTTTTTTATTCTTACGCAAATGTAACATAATTACATAACATAATTCTTATTCATATGAAAACCACACCCGATGACCAATAAAAAATATGATACCAATATAATTATAAAACCATGAATTACCCGCTTACAGAAAACCTAAAAACGGGAAGTTTCGGATGTAACTCCTCGTAAAGTAACTATTAGGAATGTCAACGTTATTTCTAGTCGTTGTTATTCTCAACTTCAATCCTATGATACGAATAACGGCTCAACATATTTCTAGATATATTTTCCCGGCTATTTGCTCCGAGAAGAGTTCAAAGAGTTCAATAAACCTCTATATTTAGCAGATGTAAACTGAACAGCATTAGCGCTTTCTACAAACGCGACGATAAGTAAGTGCCAATAAAATTATGCGCTGCTTAACAAAGAATTAGAGCGGTGATGCAGCTGCAACAGTTTCCGAGGAAAAAATACATCCAGCTAAGTGCTACTTTCAATACCCGCTTAATTGGTCACCTAAGTTTTGAATGACGTTAGTGTGATGGAAACTGTGTTAGGTTAATTCAAATTTTTATACCAACATATCCTCGTCGTGAATGGAAGTGAGAACCATTAAGTGATTATAAAAGGAACAGATTAGGATATGAACAGCTGTAGTTGAATAATTTACTTAACCATGCTTTCCTGGTACACCGATATTGCTATGGACGATGAATTTGACAAATACTTCACATTGTGTTCTTTACTCATTACATCATTATTCGAATCAATTTCCAATAATAATGAACAAACATGAGGACTATTCAAACATAATTAGATACCTAGTTATTAGTAGTTATTATCATGGTAATAATTGTTCACAAAAGCGTGGATTAATGACAAGCCGCTTCATTGAAGTGTGTGGACTGTGGATGTTGGTGTAACTCCCTCCCCCTCGTCCCTCCCCCCTCACCTCGCTCTGCGCCCGCGCCCCCCGTGTGCCACCCGCGGCCCGCCTACTACCCTGACACCCTCACACTGAACAGATGCTGAGTCTGATCTGAGTAAACACAAACACAGACCCCTTTTAAGCCGACGGCATGATAAAACTACACAATGAAAATAATGATATCCCTTGGCGTTTAACTGAAATGTGCTATGACAATGAAAATGTCTTCATAATTTTTTGGTCTTTTATAATAATAGAATAGCAAAGTAACAAAAACTGTTCAAATACGAGTTTAATGGCCTATCTAATAAAATAAGCTAATCTGTAAAATTCCTAGCTTCATAATTAAAGTTTTCAGTGGATTTTATTCAATATCATTGAGCTGATACTAGGACAGCGAGTACTTTAATAACATCATTTTCCTTCTCGTCTACTATAATTAGTTATTTCGGAATATTTTACACCTAATTACTCTGCGGTATTGGTGTGATGGGCTTTAATTTTTAATCATTTCAGGTATCTCTACCTATCGCTTCAGGCATAAAATTGAAAATTGTTGCTTATGACCATGTAATTTGTTTAATGATCACATGATTTTCTCGCCATAGGTTGTCGTCATGTGAGTCACCATGAGTAATAAGAGTTCATGGAGTTCAATTCTGAGAACTATTGGTTTGCTACAAAGTTGCTAATGCTTTGGAACAAACGTGGCTGTATTTATGCTAAATTGTTCATGTTGATACATTTTCAAAAACAGATTTAATTATTTTCTACAAGATTGCATAGTAGATCTATTATTTTTACATTCTGTCTGTCATACAGGGTGACAGCGACATCGACGCACATCCTGTTACAATATGTGCTGAATTCATGATTACAGTTTGCGCGTCGACCGTCCCTGCCAACCTGTATAATATTTATTGAGTACGGGAACTGATGTACTAATTTCTTCTATGGACCACTGTTCAATATTCTACTTCTGTATCTTCTAATGTCTACGGAAACTACGGTATAATAAATGATGAGATGGTACATCGACCATTAGCCACATTGTTCATAATGTAGTGCATATGTAGAGAAGGGTAGTTCAGTTTAATATTTCAAAGTTTAAGTGAACGCTGCCAGATTTGCGTCCGGGATTCGCCCTCTCAGGCATGGATAGAGCTTGGGTTTGAGCGGGATTTCTTCTGGTGAATATTATTTTGTATTAATATTCAACAGTTTGCAGCGGCGCTACGTGACCGGGAGAGTATTTACAATGCTTAGCGAAGCGCGCAACCCAGCCTCCGCCCGGCCACCCTAATGCCCGCTACCTACACCGACATATGCATATGAATGATCTTGACGGTTCGCGATAAAGATTAACGTTATTGAGCACCAAATTATCTATTACACTCATTTGCTAGACTGGATATAATAGCACATTCAATTTAAACAGTGCTAACGACAAGTTGCTACAATATGTAACGCCGAATTTTACATAACAAAATGTATAAATTAGTAATCTTCGTGTAGGTTAGGTAGATCATTTGCAAATGCATGCATTATTCTTTGATTTGCTTGACCTTCTTTTTGACCAAATCTTTTTTCTTAGGATCAAGGATCTTCATTGAAAAGATGTACCTATACCATCACTCATTAATTATTAGGTGAAGTTTGAATTTGGAAAAATTATCATGCAGATTATATGAACAACTGATTTGTGAATAGCCCACAGTTATAAGTATAACCTACAACTACAGATAAGTATTACAAATTGGCTTCACATAATGATAATAAATTACCCGCATTTTATTCTAACGATAAAAAACGTTAGGTTTCATCATTTGTCATGTTGTAACAATACGCAGATTGTGTTGGGTGAATGCGACCCGAATCCCGACCCCACTTAGAATGCTGTGCGTACATGTATACAAGGCCGATCTGAGGGCGTCACTCGGTAATGTCCTCGCAACAATGGAGATGGGCATTCAAAGCTCACTCGTAAACGGCGGGAATAGCTCTCTTCCGGGCGCTGCAGCGACGGCAGCCGCGCCGCTCCGAGCCAATATCCGTGTGAATACCGCACTATTATGTTATCTAATTTACTACACAGAAGAACACTACTACAACACTTTACACGTTTAAGTGAAAATACAGAAACTCTAAAGAAAAATTGAGCGCAAAATGAAAGCACATTCTGATCAAAACATGCTTGAGTAAAAAAGGTTGAAATAAATTGGGAAATTAGAAAATTGTTTTTTACTTATGAATTTTCAATTTATGCTGTCAAAAGCGTGTATCGTCTAGTATAGTCGAGCACTAGATTAAATTCTAAAAATGATAACTTTTATAAAACTGATAGGTCCTATAATATCTATTCAAATTCAAAATATATTGGGCGAAAACTGAGTTAGTGGTCGTAGGAAAGATAAAAGTGCACTGTCAATGTTATTGGTCCAATAAAAGTGTACTCGAGTGGCAATTTACTCCGCAATGCTTACACTATAAACCGCAGCCGCTCTCATGTTGTAAGATCTATGTCCCGTTTTTAGGTAACTCTAGATGGCGTTTGTATTCTGATATCGATTTATTTTCAAAATAGCGGTCGTGAAATGATGCTGTTTTTTTCTTTTTTAGTTATTTAAATTTTCATTCATAGTGGACGCCTAATGAAATGATGAAAGTTTATATTTTTAAAGTAAAATCGTAGATCAATAGAAATTGGGATTTGGGCTTTCGGTTGAAAACTACAAAATATGTGGTTCAGCATTTTTGGAAATTCTACTATTGAGAGGGTGAATAATCAGAACTAGTATGAAAATCCACAATTTTTTAAGTAAAATCAATAAAATGAAAATTTGGCTTCAGGTTTAAAAAATATTAAGACGTGTTTCAGAATTTCCGAACATTCTACTCAAAAATGGATGAAATAGGAAATGAAGACTTAAAGGAAAGTCCGAAATCTACACGGACTAAAACGCTGGCAAAGTGCTGTTAGGATTTGGATCATATTCATAACTTTCAGGGCCGCTTTAAATCTTGAAACTAATGATATAACAATTGTACAGATAGATGAAAGATAACAGTTGTAAGATTGAAAGTTACAAACCCGAAGTGAACGTTTAAGTACAGAAGGAATGTTTTGTGTTCACACCTACTACCGTAGTTTCCGTGTTCTGTACCACACGAGAAGCCAGAAGAACAGGGGATCATTTGACTTGGCCCAGTTTGGTTTAGTACCTACCTCTTTCTGAGCCAGAATACATTATTTTTCCAGCTGAAAAAGCCTGAAGCCATTCTAAAATTACAATACGAATTATTTTATGGTTTAAAACAGAAACTATGCTATTTTACGTTCAAAATTGGTAATCAACCAGTAAATTGTTGTATATAATTCATTCTATGTTTTTATAGTAGGTATCTACTAAGAAAATTTTGTGGGTCAATTCACAATTTCCCTTGTACCTTCCTGTAACAAGAAAACCGAAGCATGTTTTCAAAATGTGAAAAATATGAGTTGTTGTAATCGATTTTATGGCGGAGGGTAATTGGCTCACAATAGGTGCCTATAAGTATATCATCAATAATTCCAATCTCCATTCGTCCCCACTCGTTGGTCGGTCTGCCGCTCAACAAATTGCCGGAATCAATAAATATTTGATTACATTTTGAACGGCATTTTAGGGAGAACAGAATGTGTCAATAAAGAAGATTCTAAACTCACATTATTTACTTTGGGTCTGACGAATATAATTGTAAATTCCTGCG
The DNA here is from genome assembly GCA_947507525.1 of Apamea epomidion. NCBI lineage: Eukaryota > Metazoa > Arthropoda > Insecta > Lepidoptera > Noctuidae > Apamea > Apamea epomidion. The sequence continues at coordinate 9,529,132 of OX382234.1, forward strand.
GTGAATTTAACCTAACCCTGTTCCTTGTATCCTTTGTTTAATTTTCGCCACAATTTATTACATTTCTAATTGTGTACTATAATAAGATTTATAGGCAAAGAGATCGGGTCTCAATAATACTACTCATCAGTCAAAAAACTCAATTTCCTTTAGCCCTGTGAATAGGCCTCCTTAACTCATAAATATTATGGATCGTGCACTCTCCCAGACATACTTCTTCCGCTGTGCTTTTGAGTGTGACAGAAATGAAAATTAATAATGGATTGGAAGCCACAGGATGAACATAACATGCAGTTAGTAAGCAGTGTACGTGCCCCTGTTAGTTATGTATGCAAATCAGGCATGCGTATGGTAACTTCACGCCAATACGAGTTGCTATTCACACGTCATATTATGATATCGTTGCTAAAAGACATCTAGCGACAAAAATCATTAACAAGAGTGTCTATTAGAATGTTTTACAAGCGCAGATTACTATCGAACTTGGTATTAGTTTTGTGAGTACTCGATCGTGGGTAATAGAACGTATTATGTTTTGTATAAATCTATCAATGAATAATAATGAATTTATTGAATACGTCTACTTAATTACCGAATGAATATCGGAGAAAATTGGTTCTCAATTATAAAGAGATATAAATATTTTAATTTATTATTGAGACAACAAAGTCTTTCGAAAACATAATTTCACATAAAACAAAATTGTTTGTTTTATGTGAAATTATGTATTAATACGTAAAATTATGAATTAATAATCGAGAATAAATTTTCTTAGTTATTCATTCGTATTTGCATAAATTTAATAAATTATGTTTAATAATAAAACGTATTTACATTAAGTACTAGAACTTACTCCAACGTTTTTTGTTGTTGTTGTAAACTACGCTTGTACCTAGGTACTCCAAAAACTTAATACCGGCTAGTCTACATTATATGTATAGTCCGACCAGGCTCAGGTTGTTTGCAACATTCCTGATCCGAAAGAGTTCCGTTCCAGGCCTGGCAGAAACAGATAATATGGCAACCACGTATTCTGCTTTATATTTAGATCAGTGTAAAGTAATGTACTGCAATACGCGCTTGGCTTTGAGTATTCCTGATCGTGAATCAGACTGAAGAAATTAATGGAATGCTGTCCGTACCAACAGGCACCAAACAATCAGTTCAGTCCGACCGAATTACGTTTTCGTTTTAGTTATAAAAACTAAAAGCACAATAAATGAGAAAATGCAGAAAAAACATGCTTTTTCTCGCATATAATATCAGATAAATAAATTAGTTTGACCTAAACTAATATTATAAAGAGAAGTTTGTTCGTTGCGCTTTCACGCTAAAACGGCTTAACGGATTTGGATATAATTTGGCACATGAGTAGACCATGACCTGGATTAGGACATAGGATAATTTTTATCCCGATATTTCCACGGGATCGAGACTTATGCGGATGAAACCGCGGGGCGCAGCTAGTTATTAATAACTGAAACTGAACTGAAATAGTTATTATTAATGATTGAGAAGTTTCGTGATTTTAGTTTTATCGGTTAAATATAAAGATTAAAATACCTACTGACACTGCATTTCTTTTACTTTTACCAATGAAAAAACTATTGTCAAACAAAAAAAGATTTGTTTCGTTTTCGATCGAAAATACAACTCTAACAATTACCGAAATATTAGAATACTGTTATACAAATCGATTAGATATACGATACCGCTGCATATATTTCGATTTCAATGCCGTAAATGCTAGGAATTTGTTCCCGGAAAATTTTACAATAGCCGTTTGAATGGAAAATCTAGAACGCCATCGTTGGAGCGTTAAAAAATGATGGTGCACTATTACGGAGGAAAAAGAACGTTGACGTTAGTTGCATCACGGGGCGTTCGCTCGGTCCGTCGAGCCAATCTCTTTGAAACTGCACCCGAGGTCTACCCTATTTAACGGACCGCCGATCGCGTTAATTAAGCGATTTCAATTTATATGCCACGTTTTATGTACAGCTTACACTTTCATAATGCGACGAAAATTCAGCAATGTTCGACATTTATGAAAAATCACACGATTTTGTTAACGTTTTATTCAGGACGGTTCTTGATGAAAATTTTTGCTGTACTTAATTATTATCATTCTATGCCTTTTGTAGCTGATATATGTTTCATTTTTAGGTAAGAATGTCTAGAACCTACGTAAACAGTTTCAAAAACTGTGCTGTTAAATATGTCGCATTAGATAGTTACATGGAGTCATTATGTATACATACAAGATAGATACTTCTTCAAATGCTATATAACTAAGGAATTTCTCCTGGCGCACGCAGGCATCTCACGCGAATGGTCACGCCACGCAACATAACATGGAAAGTAGGTATAGATTTTATCAAATAAGGTTGTTGACGATTGACTGTGTGTGCTTATAATAAAATAAAACACAGAAATCAGTTCAGGGATTTTCAACCATGTTGACTTAGAAATCAAGTTAATTAAACGATTAAAAATATATAGCAGTTAACTTGCTATAGAAGTATGAAAGTTACTAAATCGTCGAAAATAATTGCTATAGACACGAATTTGACAGAATTAAGCAATGAAAATAACAAATTATAGCGATGGGTATCCTACGGCTACGCCTCCTGTTCCATATTTAAAACATCAACTGTTCTCGAGTAAACACACTGTCATAGTAATGTCAAATGATGTAAAGACATTCCGACAGTGTGACGGTGCCCATCTTCGTCCGCTGCTGCCAGTAATCCTGGCTGACAGGGTATAAGTGGGCCGAGCACCCGACCCTGAGACACCAACGCTATCACTTCACCTACGGGAAATATTGATCTTATTTGAGCTTGATTAACTTTGTCGTTGTCGACGATGCTAATAATACCCAAACTCTGGCACCGGTCCAGGCGAGGTCTTAATGGTACTTCGATACACGATAATTTTCAAAGGTGACACACTATAAATATTTGATTCGATTTGATTCATTACAGAGATAGAGATAACACAATATTTCAGAGTATAAATGTACATCCACGCCTTTATGAAAATTAGTGACACCCCAATTACTGTTGGAATCTGTGCGTATTTGGTTTGGTAGGCACACGCGGCAAGCACGCAAAACTGCCCCATGGGCCTTCTTAACATCCTGCAACAGCATTGTGTTTAGGAATTATTACTGAATATAGTTGCTTGTGACGATTTTACATACTATAACGAAGCAGAAAAATATTCAAATGTATTCCAGAATTGTTAGAGGGCAATATTCCAATTTAAACTACGCATACCGAACGTCAACAAAAATATGCATTCGATGCATATGAACTGTATATGTAAGGTTGGAAACTCAACGCACTACCATTAATGGTTGCTTATAAACCAGATATGCAGGTTACGCACAAAAAGATTCGTGATTAGCGGACAGGTACTACAATCGATTAAATATTTAAAACTTGTTTGCATGCAAAGCGGATACTTAAGTTTAATAATGTCTTGATTCTTATACGAAAACGTTTGGTCGTCAACACTTCTTAGGAATACTGAGTACCTTTTGTTTTTATAATGCGCATAATCAAGTCAGTTTATGATTCTAATAAAATAAGAACAAAAAAAGCGTGTTAAAACAGACTAGTAACAAAACGGCTCTTGTCAAAATATTAAGTAGCTACATATATACGACGACATAATAAAAATCGTGTGTCGAAACATCAATAGCAAAAGGTAAATAAGTAAATAATGAATAAATGTATGATATGTAATAAATAACATTACGTCTACAGATCAAAGCGTATCTGGTGTCTCGTAGCCAGCTCCTGGCCTATATCAATGTCACTTGGAGATTGAGGCAATTTAATTTATTTATTACAAGATTTTGATGAGATTAAACTAACATGCAAGCAAAATGAAATAGAAGCGTTGAATGATAGCGAGAGAGTCGGACTGTAGTCCTGTGACAATGAAGAAATGCCAAGTCAAATTACAGTTTATAAACGGTATAACGCACAAAGTATATAGCATTTCAAGTGCTACGGCAAGTGGACTTGTGAAAATTCTACCATATGCCTACTTGTAGGTGAAAAGAGCCTGAAAGAAATCTTTTGTAACGCGCCGCACATTTATTAACCTTGAATTTTACTTGTTCCCTGCGGTCGTGTTCATTTTCACTTAGCTATTGTTAATGTGATTTTCTTCGTTTTGTGCGGAGATTTCCTTGATAATAATATTATACACGTTAGCAACCAGTATTTAGACGCATCGCAATTCATTATGTAAGTAACGCTAGGTTTTGACATAAATCTACTAGAAAAGATGAGCACATTCAGATTTATCTAATAGAAGCGAAACATTAATTCTTTGATCTAAACTGCTTTGATCTACTACTACTAGATCATACAACTAAGAGAACAGATCTAATAATTATGCAAAAAGAATAATCGAACTGTAAAATATAGATAATTCGGGTAATGCCTTGTTATTGTACCACGAAGTACAAAGTATCATGGCCTTCTAAGAAATTAAATGTAAACGATATAAAAGAAAATTAACCTCTCGCATAAGAAGAAGAAAAGGAAGCTTAAAAGTACTACGACGTTTAAAAATGAGGGTTAGTCGTGCCGGCGAGTGAGTAGGCGGTCCCTTGTTTAATATAAATCGAATTGGCAGACATGAAATGAGATCAGCTAACTTACGGTTAGTAAATTATAAACTAGTAATCATTCAGACATGTTAAATGTGAATGCATCCGCATGCGTAAGTAGTGCTAAATAATAAACGGTAAATACCAGCAGGGTAGGTGTTCCTGTATCGATGACATTGCCGTTACTCACCTGAAATAAACAAAACTCACTAAGTGACTTCTATCTTTGACAAGGTGATGTTTTTCATGAGGTTTTAAGTGCGCTGCGCTAAGTTAACCCTCGAAATTAAAATTTTCTTACTTTTTTGCAATTTGCAGGACAGTGTCAAGTTCTATGTTGATTAAAATATGATTCGCGACCGTAACAAATATAACTTTACAGAAATATAATCATTAGAATCAGTATTACAACTCAAATGTCACGATTTCATGAACTAGTCATTTCTATTAAATGACTATTTCATGAAATCGTGGTAATATCGTGGTAATAATATGAACTAGAGTTGCATTGATGATTTTTATGATTATAATTCTATAAATAATTGTGTTACGGCCGCAAATCATATTTAGATCAACATACTACCTGATACTGACGTGGAAATGGCAAAAAAACGTGAGAAAATTTGAATTGCGGGCTACTCTGACGCTTTCGCTTTAAAACAGGTCGTTCATGTGACATTGTGATGAAGTAACCAATGGAATGAATCGATGACACGGTTCTGTTGATTTTGTATATCATAACTTCTTCAAATAGTTTAATCTTATCAGAAGCTGACAATAGTGTCTGATCTTAAAGTGAACATCTTTAAGCATCGGGTGGATGTTACGTTACATTAAAATCTATTTCGAAATAACTGGAAGTTAGAGTGATTGCACAACTAAGGTATGCATGTTTTCGCAACCCCAATAAAGTTGCTGCTCTTTATAATTATGTATAGTAGGTAGTAGGTGTCAAGTTGAGTAAGTGATTAATGATTACTTAGTAACCCTGCCCGGAGGTGAACGGCTGATAGCGGTTTGACTAGCTAAACTATAATATTGACCACTTGATAGGAATAGACATAATTTATGAATTAACATGTCCTTTGAAAGCCAGGTTTAAAAAATGCAAAGTATGCAAATAGGTAATGACAACTTGTAGGTACCGGGAAAACATACATTAACTTGTCTTCCTACTGCCTTCATACCTAGTACTCGTAAATAATGACTGAGAAAGAGTAGTTACTATACCCAGTAATGTTCGCTGGTGAAAGCGAGTGCCAGCATCATATTGAGGGTCGTATACTCGTGTAAATATTTCCAGAAGAAGCAGTACGCTAGGCAAACAAAGAAAGATGCTGGAATACGATCCTCTACCTAAATATAAAAATTGTAGAGCATTGCAAAATTTTTCCATAGCGAGAATATAAAAATATGCTTTATTTGGTAACGTAAACTCCAGCATACCGGAAAACTTAATCGTGTGGACTTACTTAATATACAATAAAACCTTCGTAACAACGTGACAATTATTAAACGACAAAGTAAAGTAAAAATATAATAAGCCAGCTAAGTGCAAGTCGTACTTGAGCATTTGTTCTGAGGTATTTATGAAACAAACGAACAACAAAGTTCGATGGAAAGCTTTCTTTAATTAAGAACGAAAACAACACTGACATATTATGTGAAAAGGGGACAAATTAATTCTGAAATTGTTTCAGAGAAAATCGCCTTTGACAGGCAAACAATGGAGTGATTCCCGATGAGTTCTTTTTTGCTTATTTTTGGAACGTAAAAATACAAAACATTAGAAGCCGCAGATGTTTGTATGGTAACCACCAATAAGTAATTGATTTGCTGATCATTAAAAGAATATATTGAGGAGATATTAAAAAAAAACACCGAATTAAGGAATTGTTATTCAAAGATATTTTGAGTTGAGAGCAAACATAAGTGATGCACTTTCGACGTCAGGTATTGCATTGCGTTATCGAGTCCGATGGTCGAGTCAAGAGGCGTCGCGACGCGCCGCCGCGCCGGCCGCGGACCGAGCAACGTTGGCACAGACCCAAATATTTTTCATGCGCCTCACTCTACACCGGGATAAGTTGCCCTATTCACCTGAATCGGAATAAGAATACATTTAAATCAAAGAATAATTTATAGATATATCGCCGATCGTTGCTCAATTTGGTACAACGAACGAACGCGCATCGATCCTTTTAGGATTGGTCTCACGGCTGTTTTTGGAGATGGCATGTTTGACCATGTGATATCGGACTATTCTCATTGTTACATTATCCCCAAAGTGTCAAACATTCGCTTAGTATTCAATAGCAGACAGTAAATAAACTGTTACTGGTGTGCTGATAATAACAATGCCAGAACGCGATAAAAGAAAACTGTATTCATCATGATTTGTTACTGTTATTATTTTCCTTATCGTCGAGGACGAGGGCATTAGTAAATCTAAGTTTCGCGGAGCTTCTGAACTATTTACATTCATCATAAATGAAGTGGTGGTTAACTAGGGCTAATTGATAACACGTAACATGTACTTATAAATCATCCAGAGTATACGGATTAATGTGTATACTCGTACATCTGTTTAGCAGAGAGCGCGTCACGTCTGGCGGCCCTCCTCCACTACACGTTTGCAAACATTATTGCACAAATCGTGCCAGATCCATTTACTACATATTTTTCATACATTACGATGTAAACTCATTTTGTGAGCGAGTTTGTACCTAAAATGTAAAACAGAATACGCTTGTTTTTACTTCACTTGTTTACAGCTTCGCTTCTATTTCAGTAGATACCCAAGCATCAAAAACGTTTGATGAAACTTCACCAGATTTGTAAAACATACATTACATTTAGGAAAGGTAAACGCATTACTTCAGAGTGGATAGACATGGTAGATACACTTAATTTATCATAATTAGGAGTTTTGGTACTTACACATGAATTTTATTATTTTTTTGGTAAAAAAAATCGAATCTAGATGATGGTAGTTTTTGAAAGAACTAAAACCTTATGGTGACTGCATCCTAATCTCCTTTCGCAAATTACTTTTTGGGCGAGATCATTAGATAGCTGTTTTTTTTCTTTGGGCCAAAACATGTTGTCGACATTACCCAATGAGGATGTAGTGTATGTAGTGTTGAGTTCGATACGATTTCAGTGTCTTAAAACTATGTTTTAAAAAATCCTGCTCTTGTTTCGCGTTTATTTATTTATTCAACGAATAGCCTAACGAATAGTACTGGGTAGGTAGCGCTCCTGAGTGGGCGTTCCCAGTGTGTTGATGCATGATGGATTGTTAATACATTTTTTACGATGTTTAATTTTTCATAATCTTACTGAAGGCATTAATTGCGTCAGGGAAGTACCTACTTGCGGTTTCTAAAGTTTTTATGGCAAAGAAATTATGCTAATATACATTGTAAATTATAATCAACACCAATTAGAACAGATTATCATACTTAGTTAAGTACGGATCATTGACAAGAGCAGGAATATACCAATTAACTAAGAATAAGATGCAAAAATATAAAACAGTAAATAAGTAAGTACTTTTTATGGGTAATTAATCGTTTAATTTCTTTGTTGCTAATACCTTAATAAATTGCCGTTATAAAACCTTTTAAGGGGCTTTGAGAAAGATTTTATTAAGTAACTTAAAACAATGGAGATTTATTTCAAATAAAGATTAAATTCGAGGTTATATTTAGACGATCTGTTTTTCAACGTAAAAATTAATCTGAGAATGCTGGTTAACCTGTAATTGGCGACTGTGTAAGTCCGAGGCTACTGTTACCTATAATACTTGTATACAGAAGCTGTTGGTGTACCTTTATAAATGAATAAATAAGGCATTACCAATGAGGCCTTTTAATAGTTTAATGAGTAATTGCGTTTGTTTCAAGCCTAGAAATGCTGTCATGAAACACAATAATAACCATAATATCGAGACAATAAAGATTGAAAAGAGTACAAATAGTGAAAGTGTTCCGTCTTGTTCTTCAGAGAAACAAACGTGTCTGTATAAGTGTACAATTAACGTTGACCGCGTATGTAATCTGGAGCCGCTTTCCATTAGACGGTCTATTACACGCACGTCCACAGTGCATCGCTCCGATTGAACGATGCGATGCTCAAACAGAGGCGGCCATCATTATAAACCAAGTATTTAACTACATTGATACCAGTTTGCCTTCAACAGCAAACGCATACCACAGACTGCAACTAACCAAATTATTGTTTAGACACCACCAGAACCATAAACCCGTCACTTATTGATTTACTCTATGAGATAAACTGCTGATTAAGCGATGCCATTTGGAAAGTGAACATTTAGTGGATGCTGGAAACTTCCAATACCTATTATTGATAATATTAATAATACGAAGACGCCAACAGCACAAACAACGCCGATAATAAAGTTATTTCAAGGACTTTCACCCTTTCGGTTGATTATTTATTACATTATACGCGTCAAAGGCAAACAAGTTAATAACATTGGTTCTCGTAGAGACAATGATAAAGAACAATAAATCGTCTCTTGAGCGGTCAACTGTGTAATGTAAGCCCATCATCTTGTGGAAACGAGTCGAATAAAAAAGTTGTTTCGCTGATTCAACAAGGTACGAAGTTACTCGCATAAATATGGGTGGATCAAGGTCCCGTGAGCGGTGAGTGCGGAAACATTGGTAAAGCTTCCTTTCACCCGTGCAGTTCGACGCAGGCCTGGCCACTGCAGGTGCACCGTGCAATCAAAGCTTGCTATGCCACCAAGTAAACACTATGAACTGGTAATCCAGGTGTACCGCCACGTACGCACTCAAGCCGTGCCTCGACACGCTTAATTAACCGCACTGAATTCAATCTTATACTGCTGTCATCAGTCTTTGTCTCGTGATTGGATACCGATCTATTTTGGTGCTGAGGGTATGTATCTAGTATAGCGCCTAATTCACACAACACAATATCCCGGTTGTTTTTCGTCTAGTAAAGGTTGTTATAAGGCATTATAACGTAGGTAGAAATAAGCGAAACAACATTTCGAAGTTTTTTTTTTATGAGGAAAATCTGTTTCGCTATCGGCATTTCTGATAGGTATATCTATAATTACTTGTTTTGGCCCAGGCGGTACATTAGTCTCCCCATTTAGATATTATACGTACATATTTACTTTCAAATGAAATGTCATTAAAAACCTTATAATGTTTGTTATCAGCTCACAAATAAATGTTTGACCCCATTATCTGTGTATAAACACGCAACGACTTCCAATCAGTGACCGAAGCCGAAGATACGAACAGGAAGAACTAAACTATCGTCTTCATTGTTATAATACATTCATAACATCACGCCTTATTTCCCCGAAGGGTTAGGTAGAGGTGTACCCATGGTACACCCACATTTCGCCAGTTATGTTTAAGTCCCATATAATAGGGAGTGAGTCTGTTGCCATCAACCGGGCTGCTACCGAGAGGTTCTAGATAGGAAAACCCAATAACATTTTGTCCGACTTCGGAATGGAACCCAGGACCTCATGCGCAGCAGTAGCGCTTGCGACCACTAGACCAACGAAATACAACACAAAACAAAATACAAACGAAAATTAATTTAACTTTATTTTAGTGCCGCTCTATTAGAATTAGAAGATTATTTAATTTTTGTAGAGTTCAGTATATGATTTTAATTTTTTTAAAATTTCAAATTTAATACGCTATCAAAAGATTCTAACTTCCTATCGTGGCATGCCAAGCCATTGGGTTCTAAAACAGCTGGTACCCCGGCGGTGACAAGAGCACGATGGTTTATGGCATTGATGCTGGCGTGCCGTGCTGTCCACCCTGCGTTCTTACTACAGGATAAGCCATGGTGTCCGAGGCAGTCGACACCCTCAACGCATTGGCAGCGATGGAGTCATGCAAGGAGAGCCCAGACGCAGACGAGTAGCAATTTCAATTTGATTAGCAAACATAATTATAAGAATAAACAGAATGTCTACCTGGAAGTCAACACAGGAGGAAAAAATCTCTAAGGATTAAAATGCTATAAGCAGAACAAAGCTGCGCTGTATTCAGCAGCTTTACAGCGTGGATTAATGTTTAATACGATCTACCTGGTAAATACAATGCTCGCGATTCAACATCATTATCTGAATGTGAACAGTCCCTGATCTAAACTCTCTAAGTAGGTACATCTCCCAAATAACTTGCAATACAGATCGCAGTCATCTTTTAAGAGCATTCCTAAGGTTTTCAGTTTAAAACGAGACTAACAATATGAAAATTGAGTCCAGTTAAAATAAAACAGTAATAAATTGTGTTTTGTACTTGGAACAGTCAGCCAAACTCTCCAATTATCATTTCGCAACGATGCGCAATATAATACCTACCTTTAATAAAAATGGGAGCACATCAAATATTTTAGGTACTTATGTGTATCTATTCTAAATTGACACTAGGAGCTGTAAATCATGTGTAATAGCACTCAAGTCGTAGACGGTCGTCTGATACGACGATATTTAAACTAGATATCTAAGCTGTTGGACCATGGCCAATGATCCAAAAAGAATTTTGACAACAATTTTGAGATAATTGTTGATGCCAACCTATGAAGTAGAATCATCACATCAAGTTCGGGTGCTAAAAGAGGTAATAAAGAATTTATGTCACCTCTTAGTTAGTGTTTTACAAATATAGACGAGAGAAAACCGCAACACGCGCGTAGTGACAAAGTGAGGAATAGAACAAGCGGTTAACGAACCACAAAAAAACATTACACAGACCATACCGCAGAAATGTTTTAAAAGATTGTTCAAACACGACGCTAGAGTGTAATAACATAGTAACTACACAAGTTTCCGTTAACTCCTCCTTACTGATATTAAATTCGCTCTCATAATATTCTTCAATTTATACGTTTATTCTTCTAACTAAACAACCATTTGTTCCAAGCTCAAAGAAGTGGGTAATGATTTTGTTTAAAGAATGTAATCTCAACTAAAAATAAGTGTCATAAATTGTGAGTCTTTTTTTAAAATATTGATGCCTTTCGGAAAAGATGGAATTCAGGCCGTTGTCTACATAAATCCTGAAGTTAGCACACAAATCTTATGAGTAAGAAAATTGTCACAGCATCATGACACAGCGGGGTCCCAAAATATCAGGCCATTTTTAACTTTAAGGGATAATAGATAAGGTTGGTAGTAGAAATCAGCTGATTTTCAAAATTTTTATGTGGGAACTGGTCTGCAGCTCCTATAGTTAATCTCTAATTTATTTCAGTAGCTATCGATATTGTCGAAACAATGATCAATTTAGAAGATACTACAACATAGAATGTTGTAGTTCTTTATGTCGGCCTGTTGATTAGCGAGCGTCAACGAGCGGTCGGTAGACAAATGAACGCCCGCTGGAGACGGCTGCCATCAAAACTACAAAGAAAGTAGGTGGCCTGGCATTTTGCTTGGCGACGTAACACATAGCAGATATGTATTTACGACAAATATTTACATCGAACTGTACAACATCTAACAGATACATACACTCCACAACAGGTACCGTATACAAAATCTACAAATAAGTGAAAGTGTAGGTTTTTCAGAAGATTTCGAGTTTTGAATCATGATTGACCCGGTATCGGACCGTATCTGTATCAGATATGTAAATGACTTGTGTTATTTTTTTAGTAACGATTTGTTTTTAAGTCAAGATTATCAGTATTATTATTATACTAGCTTTTGCCCGCAGCTTCGCTCTCGTGAATGTCAGACAATATCCAACGGGAACGTACCACCAGAATTAAAAGTATTAGGTTATAAACTACCTGTGTGCCTAATTTCATCCCAATACGTTCAGACAGACAAAATTCTAAAAATAAGATTTCCGACATCAGACACGTCCCCACCGCGTAGCAATTACTTTTTTACAAAAATATTCTGTTTAGTTTTGACTTATACCACTACTTACTATTTTATTATATGTATAGATGTAGAAAACGAAGCCTTATTTATGTATTGATATTTTGTACTCAGTGATAATTTGATATTCTCGTAGAACGACTGATTACATTGGGTTGGTCTGTTTAGTTGATGTGTTGCGCTTATTTTTATACATATTATATTTAAATACCACTTTAAATATCAAAACTACTAGAACTAGGAGTAACCTGACTAACGATCGACTAGTTAATTATGTTATTAACTCGGAGATCGAGGATAAAAGAGAAAATAGACTAGAAATCAATTATTTATAACAGTAATTTATTTAATTGTATATAGTATATTATATTAGTGTTAGCTTGTAAAAATAGTAATTATTTATAGATCTACAAAAGTGGGTTAAATGTTTTAAAAATAAATGTCACATGAACGCTGACGCAAGTTTATTTTAATGCCATCAAATCAAACAGTACAAAAAAAACATTTTAATATTTTTAATAGGTGATTAATTTTATCAAACAGTTAGAAATTAAATGAGGTTTTGATATTGACTATTCCTAAATTTCTTCCCTCTGGAAAATAACTATGAGATATCGTCGTCATTGAAGCTGAGAATCTGGCAGTGAAATTCATCCCATTATAAAGTGAATGATATACATAAACGCAGCTCCTCTTTAGCGAGCGGTATTACCGTAAATAAACCCAGCCGCCATTCGAAATATACAGGGCAAGTTTTTGAGATGACTGCAGAGCGAAAACAGAAATCATGAGAAAAGGTAAAGGTTTTTCAGAACTCGAGTTCACGTCTCTTTGGAGAATTATTTGTTTTCTTGATAGTTTGGGGTTTTGTGTAGAAATTATATCACAAAAGCTCACTCTGTAAAGTTTAACATTGTGTGCACGCCTTTAGTAAGAAACACAAGGGAAATGATACCGCAGCTTTTGATTTTAATGCGCAATTTAAATTCGTCTTCAGTGTACTGCTGAAGGGCATCACATTATAATAGATTCCATTGTAAGTAAATATGGTTCCGTCGTTCTATTGATCCTGTTACGCCATTTACCTCTAGGGATAGCAGAAATACGAGCAGTCTAAGTGCCAAATACATCAATTTTGCTCACAAACATTAGTTTCGAGTGGATCGCTTTGAGACGTCCGATTACAATAGTCAAAGACCCCTGAAGTTTGATCCCGTTGTGGTCATATTGAGTCACACTTTCTAAAGCACAATCGGAAAAACTTTTCAGTGATAAGCAATATTTGGTTGGCATTACGAACTTATAACATACCATTAAATTTTCTGGAATATATGCTCGCACTGTCGCACATCACATCCCTAAATTCCATTCGAATATCGTAATTTAATATCATTTCGGTTTCGCCGAGATGGTATTAGGGAGCTCTGAATACAATAAAATGCGTGTAAGTGAAACGGATACAATACAATCAATTTACCGAAATTACACCGAGACAAGACGTTTGAGGTACCTATCCTTGATACAAAACACGATACAAACTTTCCGGCTTGGAAGACATTTCATTCATTTAATTTAATTTTAGACCATCTCGTATGTTTTTGAGAATTTATAAATATTAATTAATCATTTGGAATAGTATAATTTATAACTTTTAAACGCCTCTTTAGCATTCATTATAATAATTAATCTCACATTAGCAAATAAATGATCTATCTTCGAATAAGGAAGCTTTGCACAGGCAGAAGCACGACAACATATTTCTTTCCTAATCTAAAAATAAATAAAGGTAAGTAACTATGTATGTTTGCACGATATTGATCCCTCCGTGTGTGTCATTGTCTCGCTCAGCAGTGAGCTTGTTTTGTAGCAATATTGTTCCCTATCTCTCACCTCGACCGAAAGAGAACCTTTTTTTTTCCAAATAGTGTTCGATGGGTGAAAGAAGCCATGGGTGTAATGAATGTGTATTACTGACGTAACTATCCAGACATCTCTGGCATTACAAAATTAGTAAAACTTGCAAGGTTTACCAAATTTCTTGGTAATGTTTATATTATGAGAATGTTGTATTTATTCAGCAAACATCAGCGAGGGCGAATGTATTTAAAAGAAAGCTTCCGCCAATAAACAAATGACGGAACTCGTATGGCTCAATGCTGCTGACCGACGAGAGCGTTTACCAAAAACCCGTATGAAATTCACATGGAAGGATTAAAAAAAAATATTTTATGGTTAGGCGTTTCTGCAGTATTTGGTAGTTTTAAAGCTTTAATGGCGCTGACGGAAATATCGATGGTCAATATTCTGTAACATTATTTTGGGTTTAGTGCCGGTGCCTGCCAGCTTACAGCTTGCTCGCAATTTCTGTTGCAATCAGGGCCTACCACAAAATCTCCGGCCTATAAATGTAACAGCGCCTATGAGCGAGTCTTTAAAAGCAAACATTGTTTAGTATTTACATGACTTCGGAAAGTTGTACGGCGGCTTTATTTACACACACCGACCAATGCGTGAACAATTTACGAATTCAATAATACGTAATGCGCTCATTTCATGTGTACGTTGTTATGCACGGAGAGAAAAACCGTACACATTTTCTTGACGCATAAAGATTTAAATAGCAGAAACCAAGCCGTCATCCGACGCAAGATGTGGGACGGAAACCTATTTGCCATATCGTGGCGAACTAAGTGCTGTCTCATGGTAGGGCGAGAAAATGTAAGTTCCGTTCACTTTACCTTCTCATAACTTTAAAGTTAGATCTATTTACGGAATAAATTTAATATAGTACGTTGTGAATGTAATATGTACTATTACTAAAAAATCTCAGAGCAGTTATCATTTTACGTCGACGTTCGAAAAAGTATTATAGAGAAATCCTGGGTAGATAATAGTAATAATATTATACGCAGGCTACGTAGGTAACTCAGCCTGCATATAATATTATACTGCATATTGATTAGATTCTTATGATATGTAACATTACCAAAAGTTGCGGTTAAGCAACATTTTCCTGAAAGTAAGCTGTAACTGTAAGTAACTAATAATGATACAACAAATAGTTGAAAAGTGTATCCCCAAAAGGGAAAAGTAAATTTCCGTCATGTCGATGGAGTTCCAAACGAGCGAAATAAGTAAGTCATTAACGGATCCAACCAGGACGAAGCTGGCCGACTGTGTTTCGAACATTTAAATTAATTTGTAACTTTTAGGGATTCCGAACACCAACAGATCTGCTGCCATTAGAACCGGCTGCCCCGCAAAGAAATTAGTAAAACCTGGAAGTATTTTTTTATTGTTATATTCTGAACATTTCTGAAAGGAACTGCTAATGCTTGATAAATTTTCTACGTCGCTGATATCGGTCAAAGGTTTTTCATTTAGTAAAGCTGTCGTCTTCTTACTTTTATTGCTGTGATTTTGTACCCTTAGTCAAAATCACGTAGTGTCATTTTGTAGTAAATTAATATGAAAACGGTATTAAACAGTTTAGTATCAGCCTCATGGTTACCTGCCGCCGAGATTTAACGAGCAGGTAATCAAATAATACTTCAGGTAGGCGAGCAATATCCAATATCTCTCACACACTATACACATAATTGTGTTACCTACTGTACAGATGCATCAGAGCAAGCACGGTGTTTATGGCGTCGCTATATTTAGGACAATATGCGGCTGGACCATTTTTATCGACGTTGAAATTTCAATGTCTTGGTTATTTAGTTTTTGTTCACACGTGTTTATTGTTGGGGTGCTCCCCTAGGTTATTCATCCAAAAGCTAAATACGGTTCAAAATAATAATAATAAGCCAGTATTAAAGAGGCCAGCTGCGATTTGGATCGAGGTTTCGCTTGCTGCTACCTGCGTGTTCGATGTTTCAATGTTTACTGGCAGGTAGTCGACCCAAAGTCGTGAAGTTAATACATCCATGAACAGGGAGATGTGAACAAAAGGCCGGTATGCGAATAATTTGTCCTTATTACCATCACTGGAGGAGTTTCGCGTTCACCTTGAGCCATGAACGGGTTCCTGTAATCTCCCCCTTCCGTCGCTGGCAATGGCGGCTCGTTCCAAATATTCAAAATGAGGGGAGCAAGCAAGACGCTGCTTTTTATTAAACTTTATTTCAAATTTTTAGACGTCTGATTTCGTTACACCCGGCTGCTGTTACCTAGGTATGTAGGTACTATGATCGGCAAAGAATTTTGGTAGGTAAGGCTGAAGTTGAGTGGGTACCAAAATCATTTCGCCGATCATTGTAGGCATTGTATGTATATGTATCTATCTTAGTTTGAAAGATGCTGAGGGCCATATAAGTTTAAAAAGAAAAAAACAACACGTGTAATACTTTGGTACTTTGGTGGTTTATCCTGTACGAAATCTATGAAATATTTCTTTGGCTCTGAGCTTTGGTCTAGGTTTAGCGTTGTCTAGGAATAAACAGTGTTCGGGTTTTTAGGATCACAGATATTGTTATCTATAAGACCAGGATACCTACTGATTGAATATTCCGAGTAAAAGTTTCCGTATTTATGAAAGAACGTTAGGTACGTAACTGACGACTTCAAAACATCTATAAAGTGGGTTAGGATTATTAATAAAATTAGTTTCTCAACAGTCAATTCGGTGGCGCCGAGTCGTCAAGAGCAGCGATCCAAACATACACGTAAGAGAGTACAAAGTAGGTAGGTACCTAGACATTTTTATACATTTACATAATAAACCTTAGGTTCATCCTAATAATTTGAATCTGAGATTTAGACAAGCATTTCAGTCTTGTTCTAAGCAGACAGATAAAAGTTCCACGTTATTATTATAAAACATTATTTTATAATGAAGAACGCTCGCTTAAACATTAGCAATGAGGTGTTAAATTTCAGACGTATTTCTACCTAGTTATTGAAGCTAAAAGTCCCTAGGTATTGGTTTACATTTTAAATCAACGTGCCTGTTACTATTCGTCATACAGAGAACGCGGCCAAAAGCCCTCTATTCAAGTTATAATTGTTTTAAGACAAAAAAACGTGGATGAAATTGCTGGATTCCAAAAGACGTTTGACAGATTAAATATCAAACAATAACAAATGTTAATAGTAAACTATTTTTGGCAAAACATAAATAAATACATTTATAATTGTGTACGTAGTATATTAGGTACCTAATTATTTTTTATTAATTATTATAGTAAGGTAGCTAAACGGGTAGCTACTTTGTCAAATTGTAATTTTTGTTCTCCACTAAGTCTGATAAATAAATTGCCAATAAATAATATATATTTTAAAAAAAACTAATAAAACAAATGACTACAAAAATACGTAAGTAAACAACATTATGTACAAAAAATAAGAGTACGATTTACTGATACAACGTTGTGAGTAAAATGGAAGCGTCTCTTTTTATCTTACGTCATTTTAGTGGAGCAGAAAAAGACAAATAACAATGAATTTCAATGAATTCATTCAACTTCAATGTCAACAATGAATGCAAGTGAAAAATGCAATGATCCGTATTTTCGATAGGTAGGTAGGTAATTGTTTGTAAATTAACAATAAATGCAACTAAAAAGTCTATATTTATATAGATAGCAGGCACTTTGCGAGTCCAAAGACATAAATATAGGTTAAATTAAAGTTTGTTATTAGGAATTAAAATATTTTATGACAATAACAATGTGCAGCAATTAACAGTTAGGATCTTTTTATACCAGTGAAACCGTGAAGTACGTATGTAACGCCATGCGCCATAAGTGCCATAACATTGTGCTCCGCCGTCTGACACCAGGGTTATCTTTATTACGACCCGGGCTCGAAAAACAAATTATTATCTATGTTCTTATATAAACATTATTTATCGTTAAAGATATTGAAGTGTATACTCACAGGATAGTACATCCCCTGCGGCGGCAAAAAAAAGGCCCCTGATCCCCACAGCTTGCCGTTTGTATTTACTTTGTGTTGCACAAAAATACACTCCACGTACGCCCTTTAGCTGGGCGTAAACTTCCACAACACTAACTTATAAATTCGAGGTAATCATGAGTATTTAATGGTATTACAATGAATAGTACTAAAATAATCAGGGTTGTTTAACTTTGAGGTTATGTGAGTATAGCGCGGAGGAACGCGCTCTAGCACTGAAAGCGGTTAATGTCGATGTGCAACAACGGACGGCTACGAGCACGCGTGGCTACTCAGCGAGTCGCCTCGCCCGTGCAAATCCCTGTGTGAAAGACAAGGATAGAGAATCGAGTCGGTTTGGTTCGACATTCGAAGCGCGACAAGTAATATTGCCGTTTCTTTTACACATAATTACGGATGGTTTTCAACTTTTCGGTCACAAGCACAACTCTCATTAGCAACAATTTAAGCACTGGTGGTACAATATAGGTATTTTACTAAGTATTAGTTCTTTCATGTAATAATATTTCTAATCTCTCGCGATTACATTGGTATGCTGCTTACAAAGAAAATTCTCAAAATAAATATCGCTTGTGTTCAATATCAAGGTCACATCTAAATTCCAAGCGTGAAATAAAATAATAATACCAGTGCCTTATCTATTTATCTGCCAAAATAAAGCAATTTCTTTAATTTAGGTTCTAGTCATGATTATGTGCGATAAGCTACATTGAATGGAGTGAGAGAGAAACTGCACCGTAGCGGGCCCTCCCTTTGTTGTCCCTGTCGCAGTGCCGAGAACGGTTCGGATCAATGAATCGTTCCCGGGCCCCCCGCCCGGACCCGGCGTCATCCCAACCTCTATGCTCCGCGCTCCCTCTCGCGTCTTCTCATCTCATTTCCCATTTACTTACCTACTCTCGTCCCACGTTCACCCATGGTTTTGATACAAAAGATATTGTATTTTTTTTTGTTGTAAACGGAATTTACGGCAAGTACCTACGTATCTAGATACTGTCTTACCTATTTCTAGGGTTGTTTTAATATGTTCGAAACGGTACCAAGTTTGGAAATGGTTCTAGGAATCTGAAATTGATTCCTTTTATTTTTGATTCTTTAAATCGATAAATTGATCCTAGTCGCCCCTTCCAAAAGGTAGTTTTCGTATGGAGAAGAATGGGCAAGAAAGTCCACCGTTACTCTTTTAAAATGCCTAAGTTTATGTATTTACGACAAGGTACAGCAATACTAAACTGCTGCCTACTGGGTAGTATAATAGGTACTTAAAGTTTACTGACTTAATTAGTTTGTAGGTACCAACTTACACTATTCATGCCAGCATATTATGAAGTGGGAGCTACCTACCAAACTATGCAAAAAAAATACACAATCGAGCTTAAGGTACTTGTACAAATAATAATGTTCTCACAAACAAAGGAAGTTGTCGGGTAGGTACATTACAATAAATTGTTGACGTCACAGCTTCTCGCTACTCGAGACCAATAATATACCTACCACTTACGTTTGTCTGTCTATCTCTGTCTCGAAAACTGCAAAACTTTTATTGACATTATACCAAAAACTTGATTGGCGAATGGTGATCAAGCTCTCTTATAATTGAGTTTTATTTATTACAATTTGTCACAGGAAGTTGCTAGTTATAAATAATTAAAAATAACCAACAGTACCTATATGTGATGTGATCCATCCAAAACAACATAAATTAAGAGCGTCCTGCGTCTGTTACATTATGTATGTAGGTATCAATTTAAACTAATTAACGAATGCGGGTTTCTAAGATTAAAAACTCATATCACTTTTGAGATTCATCATTTTCCTTGCTTTCTTTTTAAGACGTTTGTAATATTGATTTCAATAGATACACGTTCTTATAAAGGTACCAATTACCATAGGAAGTTATTCGGTACAGACGCCAGCAGGTCATGCTACCCGAAACTGTAAAATTTTTCTAATCAACCTTCGATTAAGTTAAAAATCTATTAAAGAAATTTGACAGATGGTAGTAGCTTGATGTGCTGGCGTCTTTACAAGCTTTACATCTCGCTAGGTAGGTACTTAAAATAATAAAAGTCATGACGGTGTAAGTAGCGAAATCGAAAAATAAGTTGCACTCATCTATCTGTCTGGGTTACAAATGGACGTTTTTTACCCCGCAGCTGCGTGGACCCCCGGCCCCCGACGCGAGTATGTGAGAACTAGAGCGGATATATTTCATTGTTACATTACATGAGGGTACAAAACTCTCCATGTGTGTAGGTCCGTGGAATGTCTTAACTACATTTATATATTTAGGTACACTTACTGGGTTTGCAAAATTGTAAACTGTTTTAGGCATCGTTATCCCACGGACATCTGTTCCAAGTGTTCTAACTCGTACTTAAATAAGTTTTAAATAATTGAGGATTAACTTCCGATCGTCCTTTAACTATCAAAGCTACATAAAATATTATAGGGCTTTTCAAAACCACGAAGCGAATCCCGAAATTGATTAAGAAATTGATATTTATAGAAACAATAGGATAGGCAGTACATTGAGGTAGATATCATAATAAGTTCTACCTTAAATGACAAAGCTGTGATTCACTCCCTACTGTACAAAATGATCAATAAAGGGCTTAAAACGAGTTTTATAATGAGCCAATCGCTTAAAAGCCGTAAAGTTTTAACAGACAACGCCATCTGTTGACGTAGTGTGGCATACGAATCACTAGGTTACGGGGCTGGCGACTGCCTGTGAATTCGTTGGCAAGTTCATGGAATGTAGTTTATCGCTATGTTCCCCACCAATCGGCAGTTGAGGAAACTTTGCACTAGATGTCGGTTGGAATCTGAACATGGAACAAATCAGTATTTTGTTATAAACTTTCCAAAGTTATTGTACCTAAACGAAGCGCATCCAGAAATAGATTTAAACGTACCTAAGTAATAACAGAAGTAAATGCCAGCATTTATGGGATGATGAAAGAGATGCACACGTCTGTGGAAGTACCTACAACACATTGTTACGTTGAACGTTAGACAAAGGTATTCATAAAATTAAGTATTAAATAGTGAACCAGCCAAACAACGAGGTGAAAACAAGAAGGCAACAATTAAAGCGCTGTAGGTATAAATATAGAGATGCTTACTAAACTAATAATAATTGTCCACCCTCTTCTATTTCAAAAGGTTTAGAAAGTGTCACATTACCAAAAAGTTTAAAGAAAAGTCGGAAAGGTCAAAGCCCAGGCAATTCCAGGATTTCAGAGTGTAACTTGGCCTTTTAATTTGATTTGATTCTAGGTGAGTACCTGCTTGAATAGGTATTTTCAGTTGTACCTACGCACAGATAAAACCTTCAGTTCAGTTTTAATATTACGGGCTTACGCACACATGAAGAATTTAACTATGATTTTCGTAGAGGTGTAAGTACCTAGTTAATCAGCAAAGCTGCTGATTCGGAAATTGACAAGAATTTTTCGGAAAAAAGGAGGAGGTCCTCAATTCGAAAGTTTTTTTTGTTTTATGTTTGTTACCTCAGAACTCCGTTATTTATAAGCCGATTTGCAAAATTATTTATTATTTTATTTGTAAGGATATACTTTTAGATTGGTCTCATAGAAATTTCATCAAAAACGGTTCAGTAGTTTGGTTTTTAAACCAAAATTACTGGTACATATTACAACTTAAAAGTGATAAATAAAAACTTTTTTGCAAAAAAAAAATAACCGACTTCCAAAAAAGACACTAAAGTGAAAAATAACTTTAATTTCGGAAGTCGGTGGCAAACAACGAAAATGCGAACCCAACGACGCCGACTTCCGAAATTAAAGTTATTTTTCACTTTGTAGTGTCTTTTTTGGAAGTCGGTTGTTTTTTTTCTGCAATAAAGTTTTTGAAACTGGATTTATGCGTAGAAGTTCCATTACTTTGTGAGTACCTACAGATTTCAATTCTTAAATATCGTGAAATCGTATACCTGCATCATAAAAACCTTGAATTTCCTTCGTGATAAGATCTACGTAACAACACGTTGATAGTGTTAGTTAGTAAGTAGGAACATGTATAACTTAACGCTTACGTCGTAATTATAAGAACGCTGGGATTAATAAAGTTCTAAAGCCTAGTTTTTTTTTTTATGATCGTTACCAATATAATCGGACAATACCTAAGGATCATTAAGATTTTAATTAAAAGTAAGTGTCTGAAGGATATTAATCAAATTCTTTTACGACTGTTGATTTTTCAGGCAAATTAATTTAAAATTTGCAACAAGCACTGATAGAGGCGGCGTCGGATATTCTGTGTCATCAAAAAAGAATTAATCAATCAATGTAGGTACAATAAATCTCGTAATTAATGAATACATACCCAAATACATTTATC
The DNA here is from genome assembly GCA_947507525.1 of Apamea epomidion. Lineage (NCBI taxonomy): Eukaryota > Metazoa > Arthropoda > Insecta > Lepidoptera > Noctuidae > Apamea > Apamea epomidion. The sequence goes on from OX382234.1 coordinate 9,551,961, forward strand.
AATGTACTCCCAGTCTTGGTACCACTCCAGTAATAACAAACACTTTGTACGCAATGTGTACTTAAACGTACCCATTTTAGCTAGTAGATACTTGTGTTGATTAAATTAAATTAATTTTATGACAGGAATTTCAAGTTTTTTCGATTTTTAAATCATAACTTATCAAGTTTCAACTCTTCCAATTTCAAAACAAATTGTTTTCTTGAAACACGTGAGAACTTAATGACTTTTTTGGTACTTATCCACTAAATATAATACTTTAGAGACGTACTAGATTATAATTAATGTAATAAAATATATTTATATAATTACCATAAATTAAATGCGAGATACGGCCGCTATTAACATTTTGAGTTTGGCAATAACTTGTATTGAGTATTTCTTCAGTGAGCCGGAAATCAAATCATTTAAAGGAAATTCAAAGTTCCTCTTGTAAATTTTCCATAGGACATGAATAAGATGGGATAAACTTTCTTGTGATGTGTATGAAGCCTTGGCAGAGGATTTTAATGTAGGACATATCATTTATTCAGTTAACTCTTCGTCGACAACTGTTTGTGGATACGAACGGTTTTCTTCAGTCGTTAGTCAGCAGTAGCGTGTATCGTGGTTGATATTACACGGCTCCGTTATCGTGACCTCATCGCCCGATATAATTGTGTAACTCACTATCAATTACTATCTGAATCATTTTGAAGGATATTGCTAATCCACTGCTACATACCTATGTTAGAAAAAATTGTCTGCTCAACAACGTAAATAACGCAATGAATGTTGTTGAACTGTCAAAATGAAAGACATTCCTACTGTTAATGTGTTACGAAATCACCCCGCTGCTTACTTTAAACTCATGCTGTTAGTATCTAGCCTTAGTTAATAAGTTTTCTGTTTGTTACTCCTACAGTGTGGAAATTAAACGGGGCTTTATTTTTATCCAGACTCTACGGAATTGAATAAACAACTTTTCGATAACTGGTTTTGTAAAAGACTCCAGTAGGTTCTACTCTTGATGATCGTAAGTAGCCTTTATACTTATTGTTCCTCCAATTATCTGAGCACTCGGCAGTATCTCGTATTTCTGGAAAAGCGAGAAAATGTTGGAGCAATAAATAGGTCATTATGACGATCGCCTCCTTCGAACTGAGAATATATTTGTGACTAGGTTTATTCCGCGACTCCCTTCGTGCCAATCTCAAATATTCGGCCTACAATTGCCTACGAACGCATTAAATTCACCAAACTACCTCGTAAGGCGATTCTATAAATAAGCAATCTAAATTTTAATGTCTGACGCGGGTACATAAATTGGATTGATTATTATTTAACGTTACACCACTAAGTAGAGTTAGTTTTGGTGGCACGAAATTTTCTTTTATTGAGTTTTTTTTTTATAATGTTTAGTTGGCGAGGAAAGACAACCAATTTATAAACACGTAGTTTTTCCTTTCGTCGTTGTTAGGTTGTGACACGTCTGACGATCAAATCGAAATAAAAACTGCAAGGAAGACATAGCTACAGAACACTTAGCCTTTTGTTGACTACCTAGTTGGTATTCTATTTACTCTATTCTGTATATCTATTATAAACCTGCTCCTTAACGCAGGTCTCGAAGGATCATTGAAGAAACAGTAGTATTTAGGACGGCTTCGCCTTGCCAATGGACTGGGAAGTTGGATTTTATGTGGATATAAAGTGACAGTGAGTCGAAGATGTCTGTTTTTTTTATTTAAACTTAGAGATAACATTCATTAGATGAACAATTCAGTTTCAATTATTGGAAAACTATAAAATTGCCAGGCAATTACGTTATTTTAGTACGTCCGGCACGTCTGACCTCTGGGCTGTCAGCTCCCAATTTTGTTGTCTAATCTGTTCACCAAGGCATGCAGCATGCACGAGTTAATTCTCATATTACCTACTGGTAGCCTGTACTACACAACAAAAAATATATTTCTGCAAACAATTAACTGAGACTTGCCTTGTGTATCTACACAAACGGCACAGTATCTAGTAACCAATATCTTATCGTAAGTTGAAAGTCGCCTGGATATATTAGGCTGAAATGAAATGGTTAGTATTTATTTAGACACAGGTCAAAGAGCCAACATTATATTATCAAGGTTAAGGTAGGTAATAAAACAAAATCGAATAACATAATATACGACTTTATTCCCCGATGGCAGAGGCGTATAGTAGGTACACCCACATTTTGCCTGTTCCGTTTAAGTCACATAGTAGGGGGCGAGCACAAATTCAAATTGTAAGCTGTTACTGAAATATTTTCTAATCAAAAACCGAGCATCACACTACCCGACCTTTTAATCAAACCTACACTGAGCAACAGCAATTGCGCCACTAGTTTCTAACTACATAGACAAGACTAACGAACAAGGCAATCAAAACAAACTAGCCAAAAGAATACTAATTAACCAATTAAGTTTGTTGATAAGGTCGACATTACATAACATAGTGATGATCACATAACTCAGTGAGAGTCACAGAGATACGTTATCTTACCCAACAAATTTCCTAATTATGTTTGACAATATTCTTCTTGATTTATGGGTGTTGTTCCACAAAGAGTTTCGTGGAACTTTACTATCCGCAAAGCTATCTATTTGGCGATGGAAATTAAGGAAGTTTCGTTTCCGATAAGTGCCAGGCAGTCGATTCAGAAGTTTGTTTATCATTTAATCAAAGCAAATTAAATTACCTACACATAAGGAAAGTTTGAGAGAAAACTCGGTAAGTGTGGAGCTGTACTCTACCTTACTTAGCGAGTTTTAGTAGGTAACTGGCCCAGGCTAATCTGAAAAGAACAAATAACGAATACACAATTTTATTGTTTTAAAGCTGGTTTCGAGTCCTCTCGTACGAATTGTTTATATTTGAATGTTGATATCCTACTAATATTATAAACGCGAAAGTTAGTGAGGATGGATGGAAGGATGTTTGTTACTCTTTCACGCAAAAACCACAGAACGGATTTGGATGAAATTTGGCACACAGATAGTTCAGGATTAACACATAGGATACTTTTTATCCAGATATTCCCACGGGATCAAAACTTATGCGGGTGAAACCGCGGGGCGCAGCTAGTAATATTATAAACGTGAAAGTTTGTATGAATGGACGGATGGATGTTTGTTACTCTTTCACGCAAAAACTTCTGAACGGATTTGGATGAAATTTGGCAAACAGATGGTTTATAACCAGGATTAAAATATAGGACACTTTTTATCCCGATATTCCCACGAGATCGAAACTTATGCGGGTGAAACCGTGGGGCGCAGCTAGTATATTGTATACTCAAAAGAATATATATTCAAAAGGCATATCAATCAATCTAACGGCACATAGGGCATGTAATACCTACCTTCTAGTTGCTAGATCCTTAACGAACTAATGGAATTGTAAGCGTTGATAATACAGCGCGGTAGCCGCAAGTAAAACATACTTACTTGTGACATGCAAAGTTTGAATTTGTGGTCCCTAGTACCTACAATAAATAATGCTTTTAGGTGAAGAAATAGAAGACGTAATTATTCTCTCTATTATAGGATGGCAGGACATCGGTACGCAAATTGTAACCATGCATTCAGTGGGTCTAGAGTCAAGAATAATTTTCTGAATTCATGACGTAGTTTAGTAGTATTAGTATTTCGTAGACATTTTTCGTCAATTATCAAAAAAAAAAAAAAACTATGTTTCATGGAAAACTAATGCCTACGCGGTCAAAATGTATGGAACGGGTTTTTTTTTTAATAGCCCTACGAAAAATGTAAGCTCAGGTTTTTCTCCTTAAAACGTTTTCCTGTAGCTACCACCTACAACAGTTGAGATACCTGCCCTTACTGCCCCTTCTCAAAAATCTATCCTATATCTATGTAAGTATATAAAAAGCAGTGAGCTGTAAGACTGAGGTCTTAGAAAGATCAGAGAAATAAAGCATTGCCGTAAAAAGAAAGTTTAAAACTACTTAAGGCAGCTGGAAACTAATGGCGAGCATTAGAGATCGTAGATGTTGGCAATCCTTTTCTTTTCCTTGGTACTACTTACCTACATCTTTGTATGTACCTACTTACTTCACTAGGCTGAATCCTGTAGAATACACGCCTGAAGTTTAAATCTCATAAGAGTAAACTACAACTCAAATATAGGATCGCCTGCCCAAAAAGTTAGTTGTTGTAGTAGGACCTAAAGCGAAGTCAGAGATTTCAAGGCAAGCTCCACCATTCGAGCCATTAGTTTGTTTTCATACGAACAAGGTGTTAATTAACGAACGGTGGCTATAAATAAAGCACGTAACTTTATATATAAATCTGCCTGTGTTTAAATTTTTATAGGTAGGTACGTGTGTGTAGGCGTGTCGATGAGATTTTTAACGAACGATCGGAAAATATTTTACTCTTTTATCAAATTAAATACGTTATCCTACGCTATGTTGCGTAATGAAAGCTTCATCATGAATACACTGAAATACATATTGAATTTATTGTTCCCCCGTTATAGCTTCCATTAATTTCATTATATATTTTGCACACTCCATGCGCTCAATATAGAAACGCCATTTTCTCCGTAAACTTCTCCAAAGTTTCCTTCAAAATGTGTTTCGGTTAGTATAAACAGATTGTCTGTTTTCTTTGTTAACAAAATGATTTTCTAACATTGTTATAACAAGCAGGTAACTCGGCTACTTATTTACATTATGCTAAAGCCCGTATCTGAGAAATATTGTAACAATTTAATCATAATGAAATGAAAAAAATGATGTTAAAGTAATATCTAGCGGTGCCTGTAAGTAACATTGTTGTTGAAGCTATCCTTTGTAGTCATAGCTCTGATGTTGAATCAATTAACATGACTCTGATTGGTAAATTTAAGAACGCTTTTGCGTGAAAGCACACTATATACCTATTAGTACATGTATGCGACTATGCGTACATATTACTATACCTGAGACGTTCTTTTTTTTTACCGACAATTTCTGCGATTAGTTTTAAGATTTGATAAAAAAATATATACTTACGTCCTTTCTTTAATGAAATGTATTCTAATTATTGCGTAAACTATTGGAGATTCTAGAAACCAACTATGCATCGAAGTATGACTTATATTTTTTACGAAATTTAAAGGTTTTTTGGAATGGTAACAATAAATAAACACCTCAGTCACAAAAATGTATTAGTTTATTATATGTCATGCAAACACAAAATTTTACTAGGTATTTTTATTATACAAACACTTGTTTTGATCTAGCTCAATACAGAGGATTTTATATTCCAAATGTAAAAAAAATGTTATTTAATACCACTCTGTCACATTTTTCCTTGCTAAGACAGCGACGTTTAAAATATTGTCCAAGTTACAAAATAAATTATGATGAACCATTGTATTTAGTATATGACGGACTTACAAACTTAACAGACAGGAGTTAGTGAGCGAGGTCTAGGAAGTAAGGCCCAAGGTTACCTCAACCTTAGGCTTGACGGAGGAAGCGTAAAAGGCGGAGCGGTCATTAAAACGATCTGCACCCTAATTGCGTAACACACATACAATCGGAATCTGAATCATTTTGAAGCAAATTGCTAATCCATTGCTTCATAAGTTTGAAAAATTTGCCTGCTCAACACGTCAATAACGCAATGTATGTTGTTGAACTGGCAAAAAGAAACAGATTCCGATCGATAATGTGTTACGCAATTTCCCCTCTGGTGATTAGCGCTCAACGCTAAAACAGATCACGCGCATAATTTGTTTTGTAAAATGCGTGACCGAAAATGGCAACATAAATCATATTTAAAAGCGGGAGACATCCGCTCAAATCAATTTTTATTTAAAACTGTAAACCTGAAAATTTATTTTCGGCAGAGGGACATGGCTAATTTATATAATTTTTTTAAACTTTTTTATTTTCTTTTTGTTTCCGTCACAGTTTTTGAATACTATGTCACGATAATTTTGTTATAAAATAATAAAAAAAAAAAAAAAAATTCTGAGACGTTATAACGGTCATCCTGTTATAATAATGTTTCTAAAATAAAAACCTCAGGGTATTTTGGATTATTCCTAAGTTATTTTTTCGAGGGGACAAGCCCTTGTCGATGACAAACGAGCAGATCTCACCTAAGTACATTATTTGCTATTTTTCTATCTCTTTCTGTTTTGTATCGCTTGTAATCATAGGTGCTGTATGTAAGCAACTATTACAGTCGAGATTTTTGTAAAAATCTCACCGTGAAAAGTTAAGTGAAGTGGGCTTAGACTTAGAGTGAGCTGTCAATAGTGTCAATCCCTAGCATTAGTTGGAATGACAGCTCACTCCACGCTCACTTTACCTAAGTTTTCACGCTGAGATGGTTACAGAATCGCACTGCAGGTCCGATTTCATTTTCACACGTTCCATTGTAGCTCGGCAATTTCCTTTTTCGTGTACCTATTCGTTACTTGATGGTTCATAATGTGGTACTGAGTGGAGGCACTTATTAACAGCGACTATTACAGCATCATCAAGGATTCTGTTTGAGTCGCGCGGCGTGAGCCCACCATGCCTAAGCTTTATTAGTTGTCTACCGCGGTGGAGGAAACATTACGAATAAAATGAAGATATACTCCTTAGTAAAGTACCGTAAAAGAGAAAAAGTAATAAGGCACACGCGTTTTTACAAAACCTCTGTAGGTATTCCACAAACAAATAATAAAGAAACAGATTGACTAAAATGTAAAAATAATTAAAAATAATAATAAAAATAAGTCTTAACATAGTCATTATTAATCAAGCCCTCATGTCTTCTCCAACGACTGACGTTACCAGTCCTTGTACCTATGTCCATGTTCCAATGTATTTGCATACACAAATTAAATACACGGATAAGTAGGTAATACTCACACTGTCTCATATCGATTTCAATTTGGCCGCTCCTTTGAAGACATAATTTCTGTTCGAAATCAAACAATTCTATTATGGTCCTGAAATAATAAGACAGCTGCTCTACGATAATCCGAAGGGATTGCGAACCCATCACATCAGTTATGGTGACTGAACACATCCACACCGCAGCCTCCACAAATGAATTCCTAGATTTCAAAGAAAAAACACAAAAACTTTGACCGTTGTATTTTCCAAGAGACATCGTAATTACAAACGCAAAAGTAATTATAACAGAAAGCCGTTTCGATTGAGAATTCTAAAAGGTAAGCGCCTTAATTAAATTAAAGAGATGATAGATACTTCACAACATCAAGCTAGCTCTTCTGACTAATGAAATGTATTCCGTGTTTTTTTGTTGTGAATTTATGAAGAGTATTACAGCGAAATACCAGCACCTACAGTATCTACCTACTACCTACTTCACAGAATACAACAAGGTTGGTATTGGTTGGTACTGTGAGAGCTTTACGAGCTACAACAGAAGTTTTCTTTTCTATTCTAACTAATATTATAAATGCGAGAGTAAGTTTGTTTGTTACCTTTTCCCTGTCACCTTGTATATAGATAGATTTCAGGATGATCGGTTCAGTAACCGATCATCCTGAAATCTATCTATATACAGAGTGACAGGGAAACTCGACGTGTTCGACGTGTGTGTGAAAATGTTAGGTACTATAACACTAAGCGTACAAATTACGGGGAAGACATTTTCATTTAATCAGCTATGCAACGAGGTACAAAAGCTTCATAAATGTTTAAAGGTGCCGATGAAACAGTCGATAGTGTTGGCAAAGGTCGAATTTGCAAATTTTTGAAATATTTTAAAATTATGTGATAATCGAATTAATTAACTGAAGGCCAATTCTCGTAATTTAAAACGTTCAAAATCTAGTCGCAGTCTCATCTCGGCGACCAACAAATGTCAAAAACTTGTCAAAATGTAGGGAAATTAGAAGTATTTTTTGACAGATTGAGACTAAGATCAGACTGTGAACGTTCTTAAAATTACGAGAATTGCCCCTCAGGTTTATAAAATTTGGTTGAAGTATTAGGTAGCCAGTGGAATAGCTATGAAAGCCAGTCAATTAGAGAATTTAGAGATAAGTGATATTTAGTGACGATATTCTGAGAAATTTTCAAAAAAACATAAAATCGATTTTTTGTCAGATTCCATGAATTTTCGGGTAGGCTTTATGGGATGCTTAATTGTTGCAAATGGGTCACACTATCACGCCCTGGAAGGAACACGTCGAGTTTCTCTGTCAACCTGTATATAAAATTAAAAGTCCTGACTGACTGAAACATCAACGCACAGCCTAAACCACTGGTCCTAGAGACATGAAATTAGCAGGGTGTGTTCTTCGTGAAGAGTAGGCATCCACTAAGAAATTATTTTTCGAAATTTCTCCCCTAAGAGGGTTAAATGGGGGGATTTCGTTTCTATGAAAAATCTTATTCCTTGAGTTAATAAACTTGAACCTTGGCACGAATACTTATCTAAGTAAATTATGAAGTTTGTCATTTTTTGTTTTTCTAAACTACCCCCTAAAAGGGGATTGGGGGATTCAAAGTTTGTATGGAAGAATTTTAGCGCGCGGTCCGATTTACTCGAAACTCTGTATTTATACCTAGGATCGAAAGTAAATAATAATGTGTATCAGGGTTTTTCGAAAATCTACACCTGAAACGACGGGCTGAAAATGGGTAGTCAATTTTACAGGGAACGTTTTACAGCGTGTCTTGATTAATTCGAACATTGATATAAATAATCTTTGAGTCAAGTTATGAACACATCCAAACGATTTTTCAAAATTCCCTTCCCTGTGGGGGTGAAAAGTGGGGATACAATTTATATGAAAAATCTTATTCGTTAGGTTAATAAACTTGAAAATTGGCAAGAATACTCGCCTAAGTAAGTAATACAGTTTATCATTATATTTTTTACAAAACTACCCCTCAAAGGGGATATAGGGGTGTTAAAGTTTGTGTGGAAGAATTTGAACGCGCGGTCCGCTTAACTTGAAACTCAGTTATACTTAAGACGAAAAATAAAGAATAACATTTACCAGGGTTTTTCGAAAATCTACCCTTAACCGGGAAAAAAGGGGTAGTTAATTTTACAGGGGGGATTATAATGCGTGGCATAATTAACTCGAAAATTAGTATCAATAATCTTTGAGTCAAGTTATGAATACATCCCAAACGATTTTTCAAAATTCCACCCTTGTGGCGGTCAAAAGCGGGGATACAGTTTATATGAAAAATCTTATTCATTTAGTTAATAAACTTGAAACTTGGCCAGAATACTTGCCTAAGTAAGTAGGTAATAAAGTTTAAATCATTATTAGTTTTTCAAAACTACCCCTCAAAGGGGGATATAGGGGTGTTAAAGTTTGTGTAGAAGAATTTGAATGCGCGGTCCAATTGTGCCTATCTAAATTAATCATTAATTTTTAAAAACTACCTTTTGTAGGGGTAGTAAATAATCAAGTTTATACTTACAAGTTTTTGTAAACTACCCCTCAAGAATGGTTAAGGGGTATCAAAGTTTCTATGGAAATATTTGTCCAAGTGGTTGATGTCGAATTAACTTAAAACAAAAGATAAAGAATCATGTGTTTTAGGGTTTTTCAATCAAACCCTGGCGGGGTGGAAAGGGTTGTTGTTGTACAGTTTAACGAGAAAAAAATTACTGCAAAAACGGGTATAAATAAAGTTTTAGTCAACATCACATGACTCTTTTTGCTGATGATAGTACAGTTACTATTGACTGTACAAACAAACTAAATTATAATAATGAAGTAACTAATACTATTAATTCAATAATAAAATGGCTCAATAATAACAATCTCAAAATAAATATTGACAAAACCAAACTAATGGCCTTCAGTCAACGCAAAAACTTAACGATGAATATTCACTATGATAATAATAAAATAAATCAAGTAAGCACCTCCAAATTCTTAGGCTTAACCATAGACCAACGCTTGGATTGGAAAGCACACACTACAGAATTGGCAAAGCGACTTAGCAAATCGACGTATGCTTTATATAAGCTCGCTCCAGTCATAGGAACGGATGCTATTGTTACAGCATACCATGGAATGGCGGGTTCAATATTAAGATATGGCGTTATTTTTTGGGGAAACTCAGCCAATAAGGAACAAATATTTAAATCCCAAAAAAAGTGTATTAGAGCGATGTTCGGTTTGAAATGTACAGACACTTGTAAACAATTTTTTATTCAGTATAGAATACTGACACTGCCCTCTCTGTACATATTTGAGGTTGCGGTATTTGTGAAAACCAACCCAAATTTATTTCCCAAGCTATCTGACTCAAATAACCGTAGTAGACGACGCGTCAATATTCTATGTGCAAGACAGTCGAAGACAGCTCTGATGCATAAAAGTGTTTTCTGCATGGCACCAATTATATATGACCATATACCAGAATCAATCAAAATCTTAAATGTTAATTTGTTTAAAAGACATCTAAAAAACTTTCTCATAAGTAAATCTTATTATAATATCTCGGAGTTCCTATCGGAAAAAATAAGTGGGATTTAAGTACCGATGGCGTTGCAATTTTTTTTTTTTTTTAAGTGATTGTATGATTGACTTCTTGGTACTCATCTTGTTTTCAGTTTATTTATTCTTGACATGCACGTTGTAACAATAATTAAAATTAAAATGTGATTGGACTTTTTGATAAAATAAATTATTTCTTTTTCTTATTTTTACTTATTTAAATTGACATTCTTGTATTTGTATCGATTGTTGACATACTTAATATTGTAGCCAGTGACATTTGATGTAATATTACGACATTTTTATTTTTTATTTGTTGTGATTCAAATGATTTGATGACAATACTTTGTAAAATGGAATTATAATAATACTTTAATAGACTTTACCAAAATTATATTAAATGATTACGATTAAATTCTGACGTTGTATTTTGAATTGAATTTAAATTTTAACATTTTTAACTGTGAAAGAAACTTAAATTTTGACGTTGTTATTTAAATTTAATTTTTAATTTTTTGACGTTATTCTTTTTATTTTCTGTTTTTGTTTTTGTACTTTTTGTTTTTGTATTGTCGAGTGCAACTAATTTTGTATGCCATAAATGGCAAAACATGTAGCCACCTCATATTAATTATAAGACCTTCATACTATACTCATGTTTTACAAAAATAAATATTATCTTATCTTATCTTGTCAAATAATTGAAACGTCCCAAACGATTTTTTAAAAACAAGCCCTATCTAAGTGAAAAGGGAGGACATAGTTTATATGAACAATTTTATTCCTTTTATTTATAAACATTTCTGAATAAATTATAAGATCTTAATCATAATTTTCAAAAACTACCTTTTGAAGGGTAGAGGTCTTAAAAAATTAAAAGAAAGTACAAAAACCACGCGGATGAAGGGTCGCGCGAAGTGCTATTAAGCGAAGTAGTAGTATATAAAAGGACAGAATACTTCTGCCTAGCCTTTTCCCAAATATATTGGGGTCGGCTTCCAGTTCAACCGGATGCTAATTAGGGTTCCGTACCCAAAGGGTAAAAACGGGACCCTATTACTAAGACTTCGCTGTCTGTCCGTCCGTCTGTCTGTCACCAGGCTGTATCTCAAGAACTGCGATAGCTAGACAGTTGAAATTTTCACAAATTATGTATTTCTGTTGCCGTTATAACAACAAATACTAAAAACAAAATAAAATAAATATTTAAGGGGGGCTCCCATACAACAAACGCGATTTTTTACCCCTTTTTACTCGATATCAATAATGGCAACAAGTAGATAGGCACTTGAAATATTAACAAAATACTCAGTTGTATTTTTACTTTAATAATAAATAATAAATTTAAAATAAAATAAATATTTAAGGGGGGCTCCCATACAACAGACGTGATTTTTATAGATAATAGTACGGAACCCTTCGTGTACGAGTCCGACTCGCACTTGTTTTTAAATAGATATCGTACCTATCTATACAAATAAAGAAAATTGTAGTGTCTGTTTGTAATATCAAAATAAAACATTTTACTAAATGCGTATGAAAATACAGGCTGATTTTTTAAAAAGTCCCATACATTTAGGTCGAGTAGGTATTGAAGTTTTCTATGGGACAGATGATAAAATTTTCGCGATTACGCTATTTGTCCCATGGAGAAAGTTGTTCAGTTTGATGGTCTGTACCACATCCTTAAATTTGGCTGGTCTTTAAAAAATCAGCCTGTATATACTTAAAAAAAAAATCATTTTTTAAAATGTTTGTCTGTTTGTTCCGGCTAATCGTCGAAACGGCTGGACCGGTTTTGACGGGACTTTCACTGGCAAATAGCCGATGTAATATTTAAACTTTTCTCACACATAAAGGGTACCTACTAAGGCGGACTTAATACCTTAATAGGCTTTTTAGGCTGTTCAGGATAAAGCGGGAGGAAACGCCAGGGTGTCACCACTGTGGGGATCGCCCGGAGGACACGGTGGAGCATACGGTGGAGGTCTGCCCGGCTTGGGCGCGGCCCTGCCGTGTCCTCGTGGCGGCGATCGGCGGCGGCGACCTCTCGCGTCCGGCCCTTATACAGGCCATGGTACGGAGCGAGAGTGAATGGGAGGCCGTCACCTCCTTCTGCGAAGCAGTAATGCTCGCGAAGGAGGAGGCGGAGCGCGCGTGGGAAAGGCAATCACTGCACCCTCGCGCGCCTAGCCGCCGCAGGAGACGCCCTGGACGGGAGTCAACAGCCGACTCCCGGCCACCGTAGGCGCGGGCTTGCGGGCGGCGAGCTATGGGCAGCTCGCCGCCCGGTAAGGACCAGGCCCGGGTCGACGGCGCGTTGTGTTCCACGCGCGCCTCAAAGAGCTGTCAGCACGAACTGACGGGGTCCGCTAGGGCCGATGCCGCCGGGGCTGCGGGTTGTTCGAAAGAGATACCGTGGCCCCTGGCACAGGCAACTGAAGGAACACGGGTGGGTTTTAGTCAGTAAAAGTCTGACACTCCCTTCTGCTCCGCCCAGAGCGGGAGGAGTCATTTGATGATATCCCACCCAGAAAAAAAAAAAAAGGCTTTTTAGGCTACATTTTGTCTCGGTAGCGTGTTCCCGTGGGATAATTTCCGACATCCACGCGGGTGAAGCCGCGGGCAGAAGCTAGTATATATATAAAATTTTGCTTATAGGTACGTTGTCAGGTGTACAGAAACGCACATGGGGTACCTTTCATCCCGAAAAAAAGTGCTGTTCCCGAGGAAAACAGCAATAACGTTATTATGATAATAGATGGCGCCATGTGTCTTTCGAATCATGATTAATCAAGTCACGCGGACGAAGTCGCGGGTAGAAGCTAGTCCTTTTTATAAATCAATGTTTGTCTAGTATTTCTGCCATTTTTCAAACCTCAAATTGTAGCAATTTTAGTCTACTTTAAAACGTATGTATTTTGGTTTTAAAAAAACGCATAGTTTAGGACTTATATTTAGAATACCAAAAAACCTGCAAAAATTTCGCGGTTTTTCGAGTGCTGCAACGTTAGCACAGGTCTTTCGAAGCTGCAAATTTGGATATACGCTACTGGTAGTTGTCCTAACAACATATTAAAAAATCAGAACAAGCCGTTAGTTTGCGATTTTAGCGATTTTTTAGTGTTAGATATGACTGGCCTGAGGGTGCAGAGATTGCCTCTCCCTCCCGCGCTCCGCCTCCTCCTTCGCGAGGCAACGCCGCCAACAACAACGAGCAACGCCGAGCTCCTGCAAGTTAACCGCCGCTCTCGCCTTGGCAAGCACGTCGCGGTAGGAGATGCCCTTCTTCTCCGCTTGCGGCTGTAGTGTGATCACTACAGCTGCGGTCTTCCACGGCACGAAGCCTAGCTGCGACGCTTCGCTCCTTGCGCCGTTGCCGCCTCTCCTTCTTTTTTTTTGGCCGCCCTTGCAGCCTTACCCGCCTTCCTTTTCTCCCCGGCTACCTGCCAACCGGCGTCGGCCGGAGGCGATGTAGAAGGCGGCGGCGGGGGCGGCCGTTTCGCCGCCGGGGCTGGAGCCCTCGCGGGTTCCGGTGCGGTCCCTCTTTTTGCCTGCCCCGTGGCTGTGGCTGTGGCAGCTGCGGCGGCAGCATACGACGCCGCCTTCCGCTGGCTCGAGGCCGGCCGGCTCGTCGCCAGCGGGGGGTGCAGGACAATGGCCTCCAGGGCGGAGAACCGGCTCTGAAAGGCAGCCAGCTCCTGCCGCACCAGGTTCAGGACCCGGTCCTGAGCAGGTACTGGCCGCCCATGTTGCGCCCCCTCCTGCGGCATCTCCCGGAGGCCGGCTGCTCGCAGCCCTGCCAGGTCCGCTCGGAGCTCCTCATTCTCCTTTCGGAGAAGCTCCATGGCAAATGTCAAGCGGGCCACCTCCGCCCGCATTTCGGATATTCCGTCCGGCGGGGTCTCGAAGTGGATAGCCTCCGCTGCCGCTATGATGGAGGCCGTGGCTGCAGATATGGCCTTGTCTTTGGAGGACTGAATCCTCTTCAAGGCCACACGTGGTTGATCGCTGCAACCACGACCTCCCCCAAACCTGGCCGCCCGCTCCGAATTGGAGCCACCAATGGCGTCCGGCTCACCGCCTGATGACTCTGAGAGGGCCGCCCTGCGGCTGGCGACTCCCGAGTTCTTCCCCTCCGTGTCAAGCCTCTCGGCTCGCTGGGCCGGCTCGGCTGGCTCCATCGCGGCGGCGAGCCCTCTGCCCATACCTCCCTCATGGACCCCGCCCCACCAACTAATTTTCCTGCGGGCCGACCTCTATCCGCCCTCCGAAGAGGACCCCTGTCCATCCCCCGGTTTGGGACGCTTGTGGAAGAACCTGAGGTTCGTCCCAGCAGCCCCCTCCACTACGCGCTCCGGACTCTTAAATGAGCCCGTCACGCCAGATGCGACGTCGGACTCCGACCCCGCATCACTCCCCTCCTCTACGCGTTTTGTGTGTGTTTTATTATTAATTTCCATAGTTGTTCCCACTAGTACAAACTTTATAACTTGCTCAAAAATAATGTGGTTCGCACTAGCCACTAATTCATGTAGCTACCCATTAGCCAAGCTATCAACCTCCCTCACGGTGCGCCGCCGCTTGGAGGTTTGGGGTGATGAGAGGTTTTCTACCTCGCGGCCCGGGCGGTTAAGCCTAGACTCTCGACCCCCGTCAAAAGTCAGAGACATGGCCTTGACAATCTTCGGGGCTACGAGACTAACGGTGGCAGAAGAAGACGTTCTACCTGCCTGCCCGGCGGCAATGTTAGTGCACACCAAGCCCGCTCTTACTCCGCCGCTGTGCTTCTCTGCGAGTCAGAAAAACACACGTTGGAGCGTACCTCTCCGACAGGATATTGGCATACGGGCAACGAGACCCCTTAGGCACATAGTGCCCAATGGGGAGTCGTTGCCCGTACGCCGGTCGGGTGCACCGTTCCGGAGATTGGCCTTCCCCCCGGAAAAAAAAAAAGATATGACTGGCCTATGCCTACCTACTGATATTGATGTTTGAACGTTTTTTAGGGTTCCGTAAAAGAAAAAAACGGAACCCTTATAGGAATATTTCCTTGTCCGTCCGTCTGTCCGTCTGTCAAGACCCTTTTCCTCAAGATCGCGTGGACTTATCAAGTTCAAATTAATATCAAATACGTAAGTAAGTCTACGGTCCAACGCAACACACTTAAAAAATACAGCCATTTATGCGACATATTTTGATACTCGCAATTAAATTAAAACCTATAGGGTACTTCCCGTCGACCATTTTTTTTTTTGGGTGGGGAATCATCAAATGACATCTCCCGCTCTGGGCTGAGCGGAAGGGCGTGTCAGACTTTTACTGACTAAAACCCCACCCGTGTTCCTTCAGTTGCCTGTGCCAGGAGCCGCGGTATCTCTTTCGAACAACCCGCGGCCCTGGCAGGCATTGGCCCTAGCGGATACCGTCAGTTCGTGCTGACATCTCTTTGAGGCGCGCGTGGAACACAACGCGCCGTCGACCCGAGCCTGATCCTTACAAGGCGGCGAGCTGCCCATTGCTCGTCGCCCGCAAGCCCGCGCCTACGGTGGCCGGGAGTCGGCTGTTGACTCCCGTCCAGGGCGTCTCCTGTGGCGACTAGGGGCGTGAGGGCGCAGAGATTGCCTCTCCCTCACGCCCTCCGCCTCCTCCTTCGCGAGCATTACTGCTTCGCAGAAGGAGGTGACGGCCTCCCATGCACTCTCGCTCCGTAACATGGCCTGGACCAGGGCCGGACGCAAGAGATCACCGCCGCTGATCGCCGCCACGAGGACACGGCGGTGCTCCGCCCAAGCTGGGCAGACCTCCACCGTATGCTCCACCGTGTCCTCCGGGCGATCAACACAGTGGTGACACCCAGGCGTTTCCTCCCGCCTTATCCTGAACAGAATCCTCCCGAAACAACCGTGTCCGGTGAGAGCATGCGTCAGGCGGAAGGTGAGGATGCCGTAGCGCCTCTCTCGCCACTCCTCAAAGAGGGGACTCATCGCTGCAATTGTGTCGTGCCCAGCACTGGGTTGCGACAATCGCACTCTCCATGCCGCTATTAGATCCCGCCGGAGCTCTGTCCGCTGTACCGTGATTTCTCGGGGCAGCGGAGTTACGCCCCGGCGTTTTGCCTCCTCTCGCCACTCTCATATGTGGGCGAGGACTTTGGCCACCAGATCCCATGGCGGCAATCCGGCAAGGAGGCTCGCCGCCTCAGCGGAGACCGTGCGGTATCCCCGGATTAGCCGGACAGCCATGACCCTTTTGGACGCGTTCAACCGGCGGCCTGTTCGCCGCCTCAGGGAACGCGCCCATACCGGTGCCCCGTATAGGGCCATGGACCGCACGATCCCCGCAACTTCCCGTTGACCTAGAATCATGAAACAAGAATTGGCAAGAAGCAAGGTCTCACAGCACAAGTAACGGAAAAAATCGTTAATTTGTAGTTTTATCACACAAAAAAATATTTTAAGCTATCTCAAACTTATTTTGCAATTGTAGAATTTACCGTGACGTATATTGATGTATAGGAGGACATTTTTTCAACTACAAAGCTAAGTTTGTTCTTGGGATAAATTCATCCCAACTCAAGGCCCTTGTGCTCTTGGCCGGTTTTTTTTTAAATAGAAATAGTAATTATTAGGTGGGTGTGTGTTAAAACAGTGAAGGAAAACATCGCGAGGAAACCGGCATGTCCTAGAACCAAAAATTCGAAGACATGTGACATCTACTAACCTGCACTGGGCCCGCGTGGTGGATTACGTACGGCCCACTCCCTCTCACCGAGACGAGGTTTGTGTCCCAGCAGTGGGACATTATAGGCAGATTATGATTAGGTACTTAAGTTTACTGCTTTGTTACAAACTACTTTGTTGTAACTGGAAGTTACAAACTTAATGCCAGTTGACTTCCACAACGATTTCAGAAGTCACGTTCAATTTACTTAAATTCAAAGCAGACACAAAATAAACACAAACCGTTATAAACATTAACCCTTTTGTTATTTTTCACGAACGGAACATTTTAACCGACCACAGACCCTATAGATGCTATCAAAAACAAATCGAATGATTCGCTAACATCGCATCAACGAGCCCGTGCCGATGCCAAAGCTTACCGGAAATTGAAACCATGACACTGCACCGCCCACTCGTTTACGTACAGTCACGGGCATACCGATGGATTTCATGCCATCATCCGCAAGAAAACAGGCTCAATCCTGTGCAGAATAAGAGCATCCTGAAGGCTGTGGCGGCAGATACTTCCTCTGCCATAATAAGGCAATTTGAGCGACGACTTATATATACCCTAGTTTCCATTTCTCGTTGTGTCTAGTTGTTGGGTGGTCTTCTCATGAATTCGTCTTTGGCTGAAGTTACTAACAATAGGTAGTATTTTAAGTGCAAACCTGTTACTATAAATTTCTGGATCTTTTAGTTGTCCGAAATAAAATAATTTTATTTTTTTACTAGCATTTGCCTGCGACGGTTCACTAATGTTTCACCAAAACACCATTGACAAATTTTTAGTTGACAATCAACGTTTGGTATACTATTTATTTCACAAACATTTATTTGGGAAATGCTTCTCTTTACAAATGTTTCGGAAGATATTTACTTAATCATTTATAAATTTTTAATTTAATATTTAGATTCTTTTGGAAAAATCACGTTTATACAAATAGCCTTTAGCTTTCCTCAACATTAGGGTATCAAGTGCAAAAAGATTTCTTTAAATCCGACTGGTAGTTCCAGAGATGAGCGTGTTCAAACAAACAAATTCTTCTGTATAGATAAATAAATACAGGTAAGTAATTGTATGGTTTCGATAGTACGTTGTATACTTGTCACACCATAAAATATCTATCAATAATTTGAGAGAAATTCGCTTTTGAACCTTGTGTAACTGTAAGGTATACGAGTATATGCTCGTGACTGTACTGCCATCGAAGTCATCGCACAGCCTGCCGCCTGCCGCGCCCGACCTTAATAAAAACTTATAGCTTATACTTACACCTTGTATATCGACAAACAAATCCGTAGGTCGAAGCTTATATGCTACGGAGTTTGGGTAGCAATGCCTGATGTTTGTGTTGGGCGGATATTAGGTACTTAGGTACGGTACCTATTTGTTACCTACCTACGCTAAGAGACATGTTTTTGTTGTTCTATTTTGTTATGAGTACTTATTATTAGTTCTCACTTTCATCGACGTGTAGGCTCATTTAGGCCATTAGTCTTTGCGTAATAAATTGGTCTGTGTGATTAATTCTTATCTGAAAATAACACGTTCTAAGAAAGGGGGGAGGGGTTGCTAATCCCTGTTTTTTATGTGCCCATTTATTTTTAGTTCGTGACCCCATAAAACGCATGACGATTTTTATTGATGCTACAATTTACAGATGCAAGCCTTAAAATCGGGGAGGATTAAACCCTTGGGTTCTCAATCCTGCATTAGCATATAGAGAGAGGAAGGAAACCCTCCTTTCGTTTTACTTTTATAGAGATTAAGTTCAACTCTTTCTTTGCTTGTGTTTCTTTAAGACAAATGCATATTTAGTCTAGGAAGATTAGATCTGAACTTTTATAGATAAATAACTTCCACCAGGAGGGCAATTTGTCTAAAAAGAGATTTAAAAAAAATTGTCTACTTACATACAAGGTGTCCTTTTGCATTCTCGTCAAATTCAAGGAGGTAACTATGCTACTGATTCTCAACACGAATCAATAATAAAATAAGTACAGTAAAGATTCTGTTCTTTGAAAGTGGTGTATTCTGAAATACTGTCAAACTTAAATAACTAAATAAAACAAGTATCTGATCGCTCTTAGCGATAAGACCGACCATTGTGTCACCCTTTGTAAATATTATATATATTTATGTTCTGTAATTTCTATGGTGTACAATGAAGAGTATTCTATTCTGTTCTATGTATTCATTATTGACCAGGGATCGTAATTTTATTGGTTATTTATGTCTTTCATAACAGCCTCCTGAAATTTTGACGAGGATGCAAAATAACAGCTTGTATAATACACTTACATACAATATACTAACTACATTATTTCTTTCCATAAAAATAACAAAATTAAATCGTAACTTAACTAAAACTTAAATACCTACACAAACTAAAATATAGCGTCGAAAAATCCATCATTTTGGTAATGTACCCAAGAGACTGGCGGCATTACCACGTTGTATGGCAATGCTTAGCCTCTGGCCAAGGTAAAAGCCAGCCCTTGGGTTACGGGAAGTGTCAACCAGCTTTCGAAATTTCTTAAAAAATGCCATGAGCACCCGGACCCCACGGGCCGAGGGTATCAACCCCAAACGGTAAGAAAATATAATTTCCGATAAGGTTATACTAACATCTTTAACTAATTATAAACATAATATATTCCTTGTGAATTCACGAACAGAACAGCACAAGAAGTCCGTCTCACTTGTTATGAGGTCTAGCGTGCCGAGCGGAGTGCACGCGTCAGCGGCAAGAGGTAAAGCAGCATTTCCGTGTTCTGGATGGGTGGCTTAGGTTTTATTAAAAATGCTTAACGAGTGTTTTAGAGCTTTTTATTAGAAAGCGGGGGTTTATTTTCAGCACGAGGGTTATCAGGCGATCCGAAACTTATACCAAAACGACTACCAATACCTACTTCTTTTTAGGGAACGAAATTGTTTTTATAAGCTGGTTGTGGAGATCAAGAATTCTGGATTAGTAAGGGTTCTGTCTAGAAATAATAACTTATTCAAGCGAATTTTGTCGACTGGAAGGAAACTGGCCTTAATGTACCCTTGAGAAAACGCTAAGATGAAGACATAATAGGCAGGTATACCTAACTTAAAATATGTAACGCTAAGCAACATTAACGCTCCTCTGCTCCCCATAATCGATATTACGAAATCGGTCAAGGGTCACTAATGTGATACGGAAACTTGTGTACCGGTGTAGGGTGAATCATATAGATGAACGATAAGAAAACAACGTCATTAGCTGTAACCGTATCGATTTACTCGCACTGATATTAAGTTACAGGAATTGTTATATTCAAACCTTTTGTATCACGAATTTTATATTTATTTATTCAAATCTTACCTACAACTACCATTACAGATCAGCAATCCAATGCGATAGCGAGGCCTTTTTTTTTTTTTTTTTTTTGTGGATGGGAAATCATCAAATGACTCCTCCCGCTCTGGGTGGAGCAGAAGGGAGTGTCAGACTCTTACTGACTAAAACCCACCCGTGTTCCTTCCTTAGCCCTTTATGTACCAGGGCAGCGGTAACCCTTTCGGACGATCCCGCTATACCTACTTCTTACTTCGGCTTCTTACTTCTTACTTACTATAGCGAGGCCTTAAGATAAGATAAGATAAGATAACATTTATTTGTCAAAAAACACGTGTAGGTTTTACAATGAGATGGAAAAAGAGAAAAAAGAAGTCTCAACATGTTTTGCCTAGAAAGGCGTACAAATACAATCGAAATAAATTATTCGTATTAAAACGACGTAGACCATATTGAAAAATTCATAACAAGCGATACAATTGATAGTTAAATAGAGTTGTTAAAATACAGATAATTCGTTAATGTCCAATAGCAAATATGTTAAAAAGTAAAATGTCAATAAGCTTTAAAATAATGTCAAGAGTGTTAATAATGTCAGAATGTTCAAAATCATAATCCAAAATAATAATTAATTACATTAGCATGTATGTCTAAAGTAATTTATCATTTAAATAGTCGGCAACGTTATAATAGCATGTATTTATTAAAAGTTTTTTAATGCTTTTATTAAAACTATTTATATTTAAATCTTTGTATGCCTTTGGTAGCTTGTTGTATAACTTTTGGGCCATGCAGAATACACTCTTACTCATGAGAGCTGTTTTAGACCTGTGTAAACGAAGTATGCGATTGTCACGTTGACTTCGTTCGGAATCATCTGAATACTTTGGAAACACATGCTAAACAACAACTTACATGCTAAATCCTTAATCTACATTCTATTAAATTACATACAATATCCTAAAACTTGACCTACATCTAAATAACATATTATATATAATGCAATAAATGCTGCTGATAAAGCTGTAATATGTAGTAAAGGTACTAAGTATATTATTATTAATTTTTATTTAAAAAAGATAACATTTACATATTATACAGCTGACTATTATATGTAAATGGATTAAAAGCAAGGGGAAAGAATCATAAGGCATAAAAACATGCCCAACGAATCATCATCGCCATACAACGTCGCAATGCTGCCAGCCTTTTGGGCACTTATCCTGTTGACAGCGATGCGGACGAACTTTTTGATGCCCTAAGGTTATTCCCCTTGTTATAAATTCAATATAAACCCACAGAAAAATTGCTCATCATCATCATCTTGTAGTAGTCCACAGTTTGACAAAAAGTTACGTCTCTCATCACGAAATTCATAAGACAAGATTTAGCTGCAGTTACATGTATCTCGCTTGCAATTTTCATATACTTAGTTGTCAAGATACTCATATTATCTTGTGTACATGCAAATACGTTCACATGGCGCTCAATTTCTGCATAAAATTACATTTTCATACTACATTTTCGTGCCAATGCTTACACGAAAACGGTGAATATACAACGTAACTATTTGCACAATGTAGGTACTGTTACGGACGAGACTGGTGTCGGTATATAACTTCGTTACCGGTACGGGAGACTGCATCTGCGGTGACACACATGTGAATGCATCTATCATATCATTCTGCTGATTTAGTGGTGAGCGTTGGTCCGAACGATAATGCCCAGTGGTTACGAGCTAATGCCATTACCAACAAATTAACAAACTGATTAGTAACTGCAATATGTACACATATTAATGTTGTTTTAGTAAACAGAAGGAAAATATACTCTTGTTATTCTGATTAAGTCATCCATAGATACAATAGTCTATTGCTTGCTTACATAGTAAGTCATGCCTGGTTGGTAATGTAAACTGCGTAGGCTTCGTAGCAACTTGCTACGAAGCCTACAGACGTATTACGGAAAGATACAGAAACCCCATTGTAAACATAGACGTACTCCCTCAACCATGAGTGGGTTTAAATACAAAATGTATGAACGTTGTTGATAATTTCCTCAAGGCAACATGTTTATGATAAATAAAAACTTCTTGAATGTACAAGTACATACTTCTACATGTTAGAGCGAGGTATCGTACTTATTTGTATCAAAGACTGTGAAGGCAGATTTTTCCTCGTATTTATTAAAAAACTTTTTCTTTTATTACGAACGTGTTTTCTTTGAACAGGTTTGCGGGAAATTACAGTGGAGACGTAGCCGAGATAAAAAAGTTTTTATTATATAAAGCTACAGATCGATCCCGTCAAACATAACGAAAGTACCCAGTGCATGTTGGGCCGAAAGAGGGTTCCGTGATCCGTGACTGGGAAAACGGAAATTCATTCACTAGGATTTAGACCCATAGTTATGGTAGTAGTAAATTCGAAGACATGTGACCTCTACCGACCAGCACTGGGCCCGCCTGGTGGATGGCCCGTTCCCTCTCACATAGAGGATGCCTGTGACACAGCAATGGGAATATAGGCTGATTATACTAATTATTAAGTACTCACCATCACTCAAACTCATGGTTAGAAACAATATTTATGATCTGTTTTGATTTATTTTTGATTTGGCAGATGATTTCATCCAATTCAGTTCCAATTTTTGGATACAATACTCAGTTTTCGTTCTGACACTGTGAAACAGGACCCTATATCTATTTTTTGACCATGCAGCTGGTTCATTACAGAAAGTATGGTTACAAAAAATTGTATCTGTGTCCCTAGCGATTATTGTTCCACTGATAAGTATCCTATAGTTAATCTGTGAACAGCGCTGTGGGTTGCAATATTGTCTATAAGTTTTGTGTATCTCTTATTTCTATGTTTTATATTGTAGGTGTTTGTTGTACCTTTTGTACCTTTTGAACAAAAAGAAAAATGTATATAGTGTGAGAATAAAAAGGGCCCTAATATTTTACAAAAGTTTTACTTACAGGACCCTAAAAAATCGCTACGTTTGATGTCGTTTGCTTTCAAGTATCTAAACGAGCGAACATTTGCGGCTACAGCCTACCACAACTATTATGTGAAACATAATCATATTCATAACCATTGTAACTCAAACTAAACACAATCAAATTTATCTTAAATTATGCATATATTTGGATTAGGTTAAACTTAGTAAGTTTACGCCTAGTGTGTACGCATATACGAACATATAAATTGATGCTAGATTTTTGAGCATGTGACATTTCTTTTTTACCATTATGTATTTATTCTGACGTAGGTGACCCTTTAGTTGATGAAAACACAGTCATGCATGGCAGACGTAGCTACCCGCGTAGGCTTCGTAGCAAGTTGCTACGAGGTCTATACGGACTGTAATATCTCGATCAAAGACCGCCTTCGTACAGTTATTTTTACTATGTGTATAAATAATACCTAAAAATTAAAGTGAAAGGTAATTATGATAAAAGGTTATGAAAAAACTGACTGCTCATTCATAAAAATAGGACTTTAATTTCCTTGAATGCTTAGTTGCTTTTAGCTAGGTTTATAGACGAATTTAAACGTTGTAATATAATAAATAGTACCTACAGCCTCTTACAGTATTTCACAGGTGGCCTTGGAATGTTGGCCAGAATGCTGAAAAGGTACCTACGCAGCAACAGACAAAGATTGATGACTTTTTACTCCTTTTAACACGCGCTGTTTTAAACGGTGACTGTGAAAATCTATGCAAATTATTTTTAGCATTCGTTTGCGATTTCGTTTAAATGAAAACTAGAGTTTTGACCTTTTGGTTTCAATAACTTAGGGGCAGGTCTCTAAACCAAGGTAGAAAACCAAGAGAAACATGATGTCTCTTTTCTTATGTCGTAGAAATTACTTGGTGATCAGTGACTATTTCACTGATATAAAGCTTACAATTTCAAAACGCCTTAATAAGTTATACGAGGTTTATATGACATTTAGAATAGGTTAGCGAAACAAGAATTGTATTTCGACTGACAAATCCGCGGTTTACCTACATACGATTAACACGCAAGCAAATACTCGAGTAGCAAAGCTGCAAAGCTACATAATATCTATCATTCAGTAGAACGGAATGGTTCGGCAATTAACCGCGTAGGCGATTTCAAACTATTGTTAGTTAATAATACCTAGACAAGTCTATTAGGCCAGGTTACCTAATTTGATCCTCCAGTTCTGGAAAGGTTTCAGAGTAGAATAGAATAGAATACTTTTTATTATGTACACATTGTACACCATATAAATTACAGACAATTAATACAATATTCAGTATCTCATTTACCTATAATTTATATTGTTGTAATACACTGTTGTTAAATCCGGAATCTTATTCAGAGTCCACATACTTACGAAAGCTAAGAGCATAATTATTTTAGTAAATTACAATTATAATAAGCTCAAAGTCTCTCGACACCTTAATTATTATTTCTAGTCTAAGCCCTCTTTTCAACAAGCGATAGAATAGAAGGCACAAGCTTATACGGCTTACTGTGTGTGCTAACATGATAAGACGGAGAAACCTGCTTTACATGAGGAACACATGTGAGACAAATCCCTTCAATTCCACTAGCATAAATAAGGGGAGACTACCCTTCGAATACAAAAACGGAACTTCATTTTAAGACGTTTTTAAACAGGTTCTGTCACTACCATACACTTTAAAAGGTGCAAACATTATATCAGAGTGTACATTAATATTTTTAGGACATCAAAGTTGTAATTATTAGGTGTTCGATTAATGTTGTTACATGTTTTAAAAAAATGTCAAGGACTGCGTGAGACTGCGGGTGACTTCAATTGAGTTGCGTTTGACTATTCACCTGTAAGTTTATTTATCAGGTCACAGTACTTGTAGGTAGCTTAAGCAGAACTATTAGCAGAGAATTGGGTTCCCTTGATGAACTGATCTGATACGCCCAAGACGAAGGAATCGCGTGATGACGAGAATTGCTCGTAAAAAAAAGCGTTGATCGTTTGCGGCCGACAGATTGGTTTTCCTCAAAATTGGATACGGCTAAATTGAACATCAATTAAGTCCGGATAAATGGCTTACAATATAATAAAACGGCGGGGTCAGCGAGGTTTTTTTAATAAAATAACATGAATAATTAATTATGCGCGTGGTGTAATAGAGTTGGAATAAAAATAAAACATGCATTGTTTATAAATACTTCCATTAACAATAGTTTTATTATTATGTGGAGAAAAACTAAGTTTTAAAAAGTAAAGTGTGCACTGCACCTTTATCTAATATGTAAAAAAAAAATACTATGGACTACAAAATAAATTAAAGAAATAATTTAAGTAATTGTCATAATAATAAAAGAGATTACATTCGCTAGACTGAAGAAACTGACGAAGAAAATGAGAAACGTAGATACCTTGTTGTCCAACTTTTTACAAAACTTCGGAGACAATGACCGACCGTAGGCACCGTAGTGTAGCGCCCGCTACACAAGCCTACGACCGTAGAGCATGTCGTTGATTGTAGGCAAATAGTTATCGCGTGCCTCGCTCTATTACTCCTGCCCAGACTTTGGATAATCATTCCACAATACCAGTTAAATACCACCCTTGACCCGACAGTGCATTAAAACCACTATTAAATGAATATTTGCAATTTGTTGTAACGGCTCAAGTTTACGAAAGCTCGTTTATTAAATAAATTGTATTACAACCTAACGCTACGACCTAGCGCGTTAGTAAGACCCAACGGAGCTTACGATAAGGTATCTTACTGTGGATTGCACGCAGCACATAAGTAGTGATAAGTGTTAAGGAAAATAGAATTTAATTTTATATCGTCTAACAACGTTGAAGTTCTCTATTGCAGTTTTAATATTGCCAAGTTTAAACTTCGTCCCAGATAATATCCGCCATCGAAGTTTGTACTTTTAATATAAATTAACGTAGATAAGTTTTGGGTCATCAAGATCCCTCGAGGCTGAGGGTCAGTCTGCCGCATCTACCGGATTATGATTACTTAACAAGTTTGAGACATAAGTTGGGGATAATGAACCGCTATCAGAATTAACTAACCACATCATGGAGATCTGTCTGTTTAGGAACAGTAAGAGGATCAGCTTCTTTTTATGAGGGAAATTCCTTCTTTGTTGTTACTAAACTCAAACTCAAAACTCAAACTCAAACTATTTATTTCAAATAAACCAATTACAGGCACTTTTGAATTGTCAAGGTCGGTCAGTCAAAAAGATGAAGCTAGTTGCCCATTCCAAAGCGTAGTAGCTACCTATGGAGAAGAACGGGCAAGAAACTCCATGGACACTCTTTTAAATCATAATAATATTGTTACAAAGTATTGGTTACATCATTCATGTTCAAAATTATGCATGTGAGAACGATGCAGAACGTTAAAAGCGTCCGTAATGAAAATATAAATAAAAAACAATTCAAATATTAAATTAAATTAAAATAAGCCATGGCAGCAAAGAGTTGACCAGTCCCTACTGACGGCGCCCGTTCACGAACATGACGCATAGATTAGCACCATTCAGCTCAACCATTTTGAAGGGAGCTAAATGATCCAACACATGTGCCACCATCAGCGAGACATTAGAGTGAGCATGACATACTCTCATCCGCCAAGGCACATTCAAGTCAATGAAAGACGTACCCAGTAAATGGTAGCTTTACAGTATGTAAAATAGTACTCACATACGTTCTATGCAATTATACAATACTAGGAGATTTAATTTATATAATGCAAACATAGTATTTTAGAATCTTCAGCAGCTCCAACAGTATGTAGGTAGGGTAGGCGTATGTGAAGTATTTTCAAATGCTAATCAATTTATTTACGCGTCCTGTGGAGCAGCACCAGCGTTTAGCCAAGCATTTTTGTCAGCGATGTAATCCCCCAACTTATAATATGCTTGGCTGCATAGTGTGCGCGTAAAATACGCGAACGTGCCAGTGCGTCTTCATACGCTAGGCGAAGCTTTAAATTGTTATTTTAAATCACAATGCCCTTTCTTCCTACTTCTAAACACCAGCATCGATCAAGTGACTTCATTTTCAATTAAGTCGATATTAAATGTGTCAAAGAGTTCAATATGAAGTGAGAAGCAAGTAGTGAGCAATACAATAGTGTTGACGTGATTAATGGCGTGACCAGGCTACAGGGCTCAATTGAGTGGAGCAATATAAAATGAGCATTGTACGCTCCCACCCCTCCGACACCCCGCCTGGCCCGCATGCCCCCGCCGCCAATAAACGCCCCTTATGAACTTTCTCCTGTGTATTCGGAAATAATAGCGAAAAAGTTGTTAAGGTCTTTTAATAATAACTTTCCCGCATCGCGTGTACAAACTATATATGTATAAGTTTCTGCACAATACTTACATTACTTAGTATTATTTTTATTAACTACTGGCTGACACGTCCTACTGAGTAGCAATAAGTCATACATACGGAGTATTTATTTTATATGAACGTAATTCAAAAACGCATTTTAAAAACGATTGTACCCACAAAAATAAAACATGAATTCCAAGATAATGACACAGGCTTATTTAAACACTGCCAAATTGTAAATGTCTTTGACAAGGTACGTTTACGTGTCATAAGTGAGAATTACCATAATTTTAGTTATATTCGTAAATACGAAAGATTAAAGTCGTTGCGTTGTTTGACCTACTTACCCACATTTATCGAACCTAAATCAAATAATGTTTATGGAGCACGGACGTGGGAATGCATGCTATATCGTATATGAATGATTTACCTATGGAAATCTGCAATGTAATAAATGCGAAGAACTGCTCAAAGGTATTAAAAAGATACTTTCTAGATTGCAGTGCGATCTAAAAAAAAAAAAAATATCTATGTACCTATGTACCTAATTTGTACCGAGTTGCCGTGTCTGGCCATACCGCTGTTAAGCCCGCGATGGTTTGTGTGGTATGTTTAATTGTTCAACAATGATTTGTAACTGTTTTGATTTTGATTAATAAACAAAAAAAAAAAAATAAAGTGGCTAGGATAAAATTCGCTGAAATATTAAAATTAAGTCAAAATATTTCACCCAATTTAAACGCCTTTGACCTTAATACCGAGGGTACCACATTTTCATATTCATCTGTTCATATTTTAGTTAAAGCGCAAAAGGAATCTTACAAAATTAACATGTCGCCACTCGCTAGCTCGCCACTGAGGAAATGTCAAACGAATTTAACTTTTAAACCGTTCCGCCTGTTGATTCTTGACCGATTTTCCTCGGCGTCTCTTATCTCAGTTTTCTGTGAATATTCAAGTGAATATGGAATTTAATATATTATCTCTGAGCCAGAGGAAATACACTTCCAATTTTCTAGTAACGTAGACGTCTCTTGTAATAATACCAATTAACGAACTTATTTTTAAATAACCTAGTTACGTTGAATAATTAAATGAATAAAGAGGATATTAAAGGACGTAAAATATTCATGCCGAAGGGGGGATGGCCGAGAAAAATAAATTCTCAAGAGCTTTTGTTCCCGCGAAGCTGTAATGACTGCAGGAAATAAATTGCTGCCCCGAGGGTGACCGAATTTAGGAAATTGGGAATATCATTTTAAATGTATGTGTCGTGAATTCATATTTTTGTAATTCATGTCTATTGTAGGCACATAACTACATAATGAACACTGAACTACCTAATTGCATGTATTGCTCAATTATTTCTTTGTTGTACCTTTTCAACGTTTTACAAATTGCGATTTGTTATCAAAAGTTTTGAAATTACGAACGGAAGCGCAGCCAACAATTACTTGGTACAGTTCCGTACGGCACTTTTCTGTGGCAAGGTCAAGACTTCGCGGTAGCTGAGCCACCACGCTCGTGTTTATGCCCCGGCCTATATAATACATACAAATAAGAACCAAAGCTATTCTTACAAGTAATTGAACCGAGCCTACTGTTCAAATCGACTTAACAAACCGCGCAATTCATGGAGCGACTCGTTAACAATGAGGAGCTACTAAGCTTTTGAATAAATGGGATTTTTTTGCTTTATCATTCTTTTGTAATTTAAAAAATGTATGCAAAGAAGTTTATTTATTGATTCGAGGTCTCATTATTATAATAACGACTGAAACAGCTTTTATAGTTAGGGACGACAGGTGTTAGTCTGTTGCGGCCGGTGTCAAAGCCAACCCATTAAGAGCGGTGGCACTAGAACTGAAGGGATGCCATTGAAATGGATCGCTAGACTCAACTCAATCTAACCAAACGCTTCCTGTAACCAGAAATGACTAAAATTCCGGTCATGTTGGGATTTACATTATCTAAGACTCGACAGTCTATTAACTCGGTCGCTACATTTGTAGAATATTCATTGGATGCTCATTTTGATGAGCCCCCCTACTGCGACAGTGGTAAAGCAAATCTTAACAATGAACGGCAGGAAGCTGTCCTCGTTCAAAAGACACCAACTTTTTTAAAGAATAAAAAAGAATGGCACACGTAGGTATAAATATAGGTATGAATATTTGAAGACCAGAAACACGGAATTATACGAATTTCACCACAATTTCAGAATCCAAGGTTTGCGATTTTTATAATCCCATTACATATTTTTACCTGCTCACGTGCATCATTCATAAATGTGTTAAGTAAATCTCTCTAATTTCTTGCCGTCTGTGAGCCCCTTTTGACTTCATTATAAATTTAACGTGCTTAGATATTCTCTAGGCTAGCGAGAATACTTGGGATAGTCTACTGAACCTTTGCGAAATAGCACTTGAATATGACAGGATACGTTCTTAATTTGGCACAGGGCAGACAAGGCGAGTTGTGTCTAAATGTAGAGCTTGCTACTTTACTTACCTACTTGTAAGATCTAACTTACTAACTAGTAGGACTATACAGTAATCGAGAAAGAGACCGGCTTGCTACTTTTGCATAAATATAATGTACATAAAGTTATTAAAAACGCTGCAGAGGATTAAAAATCAACTTGCACGGACTACGAATAGGTATTGCGTATGCTATTTGGGGAGAAATTCTAATTAAATATTTTGTTTACACAATGAAAACGTTCCCTTTTTAATTAATTATCCACTTAACTTTGGCGATCTAAACGCATTTCAAAACTCACCTAAAGCCATTTAAAGCTGACCTGAATTAATAATGGCGGCGCCAACTTTTCGGCTAACATGTGAGAATTGTATCATGTCAAATAAATTAATGGGATCGGAATGGTTGCAAAATCTACTGATGATAATTTGACAATTTCGTCCAAACAAACGGTGAATTATTAAATAATGTAACAGCACTGATGCGGATAATCCAAAGGGAATGACTTAATTTCCCAACACACCGCACCCTATTATAATCCCGACAGCCACATCAACCAATTAATATTAATAACTTAAATGGTGGGTAGGTACTACGAGTATTTGCGTAAACGATTTACCTATTCAAGTAACCATTTACATAGGCCCAATTTCAGAATATCCTATGAAAACTCAAGTGCTTATAAGTTACACAAATCTGCCGTTAAAGAGCGAGATGCGGTTCAAGCGCCGGCAGTATACTTAAACTATTGGATATTGGCGCAAGTCGCAAGGAAGTTACTTATGGTATTGCGAGCGCCAGCTAAGATAAGCCTGGTTTAAAGCGAGCCGGGTGAACTTGTCGCGAAATTCCGAACTATTTCCGTGCTATCTCTGTTTCGTATCGCGCTGCAGTCGGCAGCTCGGCGGCTCGGGGGCGTTCTAACTGCAATATCACAGCTTGTTTAGTACTTATGATGAGGGACCCAACTTGCCGCTGAAGTCCCCTTTTTGTTGGATATATGTTTTATTAAGATTAATTTATGTGCGCTTCAGAACTTCTGCGCTTGTTCAGTTGCGTTTCATGTTTGTGTGTTTAATCGTCGGCACATTTAGGTACCTACTGCTTTTACGTTTTATTTATATCGTTGCTATTTTTACTTTTAAGTATCGCTGAATCTGTTGCATGTTACTGATTCCAATTCGCTGCAAAATATGATACTAGATATTGTTCTTCGAGTCTAGATCGATCTGCCTAGCCTTTTCCCAACTCTGTTGAGCTCGGCTTCCAGTCTAACCGGAAGCAGCTAAATACCAGCAGTTTACATGAAGCGACTGCCTATCTGACGTCTACAACCCAGTTATTGGGCAATACGATAGCCTTTCCATGGTAAAACTGGTTGTCAGACTGTCGGGCTTCTGACTACCCGTGTCAAAGATCTACAAATAACAGCCTGGACCAACGGCTTAACGTACTTTCCGAGGCCCGGTGGAGTCTCGATATATTATGAATGGTCATTGGTCACCCATCCACTAACCGACCGCGGCAAGCGTAGCTTAACCTTCGATCGACCCGTGCGGCTGTTATTATTTAGCCTCGTGCTCCTACTTTTATTCTTAGAGTATCGCCATAAATTACAGTCAAATTACCTAAGATATACGAACAACTATGGCGAGAAACTGTCACTCAATTAAAGTTTGTTGACGTCTATAACCGTAGAAAACAAGTGCCATTTGTCAACTACAAACAATTCTGCGAGCTAGTTGTTTTCACACAATGTGATGGAATGTTATGCCATTCTTCCTTCGTGTAACCTGCACGGGAGCTCGCCAGGAGTGCGATCTCTCTCAAACATTGTTCAGAATGCTGTACTTGGGAATTCGACCGCATAACTCGTGAACTATCAGGCATCAGCCCCGACCCAACTGTGAGTATTTCCACGTCATCTGTCACTTTGATTCTGTAAATTGTTATTACATAGACAGTAAATCTGTAATAGTACGATGAGGCATTGCAGTTTGTATGAATTTTATCGTCTGGCAAGTATTTAAATATTTGATAACACGCAAATATTACCTAGGTACTCTTTATTTTCGCAAGTTACTTTCGAAATTGCGGTAATTCACTAAAGTGTGAGCAGATTTGAATTTTGTGTAGCTTTAACCATTAAAAACAAGTTACTTTCAATCTAATTCTGAAGCAATAAGAAAACGATAACTTAATAGAGCCTTGCGGATGTTTTTGGCGGAAACCGTTTACGCTTGCGGTTGAGATTGTTGCCATGTAATATGTGGGTAGGCAAGTAGGCACCTACACTTATGTAGGTATAGTCGCTCGTAGGTAAAGGAAAGACTTGTTAGAGAAATATACCTACTATAAGGGGACTAATGTTTATATTCATTATAGCGGACACTAATGTAGGAGACAACCTACAAGAACAAACACCGAAGGGCAGTTATAGCATTTATACATAATATTATACTCTGAAGTGTGAAATAAGTAGCTACTTTTCTGAAACGGTTCTGAATCCACGAAAATAGGTGGCCAATATAAAAGCCAGGCGGAGACAGATGGCACCTCGCGGTTACAAGAAAAATAACCGAGCATTCATTTGCTATGACAATGACATATCTGTCTGAATTCTTCTCTATAAAGATAAGCATTCTCCATTATCTTACTACAGAATGCTGAAAAATGTCAACCTGGGCAATTAAGATTTTAAATTAAAAGATTGTTGAACGGTTTGTAAGTGTTTACTATCAGGTACATTACAGTAGAGGTGGAAATGCCAAACATTTTCCGACTATTAGGCAACATTATTCCGCATCGATAAACGAAGACGTGTCAGTGGTCCGCATTTATCTGAACGACCCCACGCGTATTCGTAGGGACGTGATTAGTTGTCGGTTTGATCGAATTTAAGACCGGTTCCGGCACTTTGTGCGTTAAGTGGAAATAAAAGCACTGGCCAAATTTAATTTGGCGGGGAGAGTGAGAAACCAACGTAGTAAGTGAGTAATATTTCAGAAGATTCTTTGACTTTAAGTAATGTCGAGACTTTTTATGGTGACTTTTACGTAACCGTGAAATGCACTAAGAAAAAGTAAAATAGCAGTTAAGTTTCAGGTAGAAAGGGTTCTTGCATAAAGTTCCGCAAACTTCTGGTTTTTGTGGGAAGTATAAGGTAGGAGTAGGTAAGTACTTATTCAAAAATGTCGTTAGTCCGTCAATGAATGCAAAACGGTTACACGCGCGGTGATAAGGTACAGCATGAGACCGCCTTCCGGAGCCCTGGTGGCATTTCAACCACATTCACCTCTCCCCCCCTCACCTACGTCGGAACACCTCCCCGCTGCATACTTTTTGTGAAATCAGATTTATTTCTTCCGCTCGACTGTAGTTGGTTTTCTTTTTCAAGAAGACTGGCTTTGCCGCTGAAAACTTGTTAGAAACATGAAAGGAAAATTGTTACCAATGGAAAACTACAATTGTTGCGTTGGCAAACAATCATAGTTTCCAGATGTAAACGCAATAAATATTCCCTCAGTTTTATTTTTCTGATGTTAAAAATAGGTCGGTAATGTGTGTATAAAATGTTTAGATAAAAAATGTATAAATTGACGATGGTTTCATCGTTTGTTGAAAATAATCCCTAAGTATAATAATTGGCACGCCGCCGTAGGGTAGATCGTAAAACTCTTTGTTTAGTTTTTGGAATTCAATTTCAGTAATCTTTTATTGATCTATCTATACTAATACTAATAATAAAGCTAAAGGGTTTGTTTGTTTGAACGCGGTAATCGATGGTTCATCGCGTCGTTTATTACCCAATTGAGGAAGGTATTTAACATGATACGACCCTCAGGAAATAAGCAAAAACAAAAAAGCTGGCCGAGTAACAGCTCGGGCGAGCGATAGAACGCGACGTGGTGGGCCGTGGGTTGAAATTTCACGCAAACGAAGTCGCAGGCAGAACCTAGTCGTCTTTATAAATTGTGTAGGTACTTTATAGGTGTACCTACCTATTCACCTAAAGAATAAATGCACCTATCTACTCGTTTCCTAAATATTGGCAACCGTCTACGATCAGTAGTCATATAAAATGATTAAAGTTATTGATTGCACGTCAACAATTAACGCGAAAGTTTTCAGCGTGTCATTCCACAAATGGGCGGGTTGTGGGGCGCGGGGCGCTGGGGGTGATATTGGACCGGCTGCCGAGTGGTCCCGCTAAAAGCACACTACAAATGTTACAATGCTCTCCGTAGTCGTCTCAGCTTTCCACGATTCATTCACAATAAACGTTCCCTGAGAGGACAAAATGCTGATACACGACTTTGTGACTAGGAATAGAAGAATAATAGGAGTCTATCTACGAGCAATACTTTTCATACATGAAAGGAAGGCTTGAGCGCATGAAAACGTGTACGTAAACTAAGTACCTCAGTCAATTATTTTTTATTTTTTTTATTTATTCAAAATCTGTATAACAATAACATATAAAAAATCTGCCAAACTGCAATTTGTTTACAAAATCTGATTTTATTGGAAGTTAGTTACCTTATTAAAATATCCGCACAACTTAACATATCGTATGTATTAATTAACGTATGTTGTAAACAGAAACCCTCAAAGGAAAACTTTATTAAAATAATCCTGCTTTCCCAATGAAAAAAACTGCATTAATTAATTTCGTTAAATGACGCAATTAAATACATTTACATCGGTATGTCCGTGAGGTGTGCTGCGAGCGTGCAATGCTAATGGCTTACTACGAATAACCAACTCGTCTCGATGAACACTCCGCGGAAACGATTCCGCGATGAAAATGTTTGTTTCTCTCCACGACCGCGAAATACACATCAATCTCAATAAGTGACATTTACGGACTTCGTACTTCGTATTGGGGGCTAATTCGAAAATAATTGTTCACAAATGGAACGATAAAATAAAATCGCTGCTGAAGAAAAGTGCACCCAAGGTAGGTGTTGCTTAGAAAGCGATTAGACTAAATGGTAGGTTAACATGTAGGTCTACGAATAGATTACACGCGAATGTTACGTAATTAATTAGGAGATCAATAAATATACTGCGCAGCTATCAAAGTTCATTATGTGTTAGATATTATTAGAGAAAGTATGCACTTTGCACAGTAAATAACTCATCGTTGGTAGGTACTTAGGTAGTCTGTTAATTCGTAGAATTTGGAATGAAACAGTTTCGGCGAAGAATAGAACTTACAATGTAGTGACGCCGTCTTAAGTCTGAAATTTAATCTAAGTGTCGTTGTGCTCATGATTCTTGAAGCTTTCGCGGTAAACGCCTATCATTAATGTCTAGATACTTGAAGATTTGGTTTATAAATTAATTTTACTTAACTTGGCGTGTAAACTTTTGCATTTTACAGCGACCGTTCAATCACAGACTATCTCAAAGTCAACATCAACGTTGTTCATTACTTATCTATAGGTACTTTGAAATATTAAGATAAGCATCAAAGGTAAATCTACTATGCTGATTATGCTAATGAGTTTTGTTTTTTAACGAGGATGCCTTTTGTGTATCCTAGATGACAAGCAAAAGGAAGTGTCCTAGAAACAAAATAACAAAAATGGTTTATTTCTCTTTGCCCAAAAGAGAAGTGGACGAATTACAAACGCAGTCCAACAACGGCGAACTATGAGAACTTCGCGTAGTTACTAACTAAAAACAAAATATTAAAGGGGAAAATGTTGTGTGTTGTCTGTGGCTGGGCACGGAGGTAGCGGCGGGCGCGGGCTGCGGGCAGCAGTCACGTCGATATGCATCGCTAGGCGAACACAACCTCCGACATCATTACATCAACTGCACTGTGTGAACACACAGATGTATAGTTCGGTGCTTAATTCGCTCACTGAACACCACACAGCCCTCTGAACTTGCTTGTTTCCGCCGCCGCTGCAGTTTGCTATTGAATTTGTACGGCTTCATCTGAGTTTGAGGTATTACAAAACATGGCTCTGGTGTATCTACCTACGGTTTTTTGTTTAAAGAAAAGCAGCACCACTAAGTAAAGTAATATTAGAAACATTTTCTGTTGCATTACCTAAAATACGTACTCGTAGGTATAATATCTGCAAAGCCTTTTTCCCAACTATGTTAGGGTAGGGTTTCAGTCTAACCAGATGCAGCTGAATTCCAGTATTTTACATGGAGCAACGGGTTATCTGACCTCCACAACCAAGTTACTGTGTAATACGGTACCTACCCCTGGGTAAGACTGGTTAGCAGGCTTTCCGGCTTCTCACGACCCGTAACGACTGTCATGAATCCATGAATGTCCGCCGGGACCAACGGCTTATCGTGCTTTTCGAGGCATGGAGGTCTTGGCGTGAAAAGATGGTTACCCATCTACGGACCAACCGCTGCAAGCGTAGCTTATCCTGATCGATCGACCCGTGCGGCAGTTATTACATAGCCACAAACCCCTAGATAGGTACTTAGTTAAGTGGTGTTCGGAAATGATCTGCAAAAAACTGGCAGTCACTAGTCAAAATAAGCTATAAGCGTAATGAATAAATAAATCAAATAGTTTTCTAAGTAAACGGCGACAGTCAACAATGGCCGGTTCAGAAATATTGGAAGCTTTATCTTCATGAAAAAGCAAAATAATAAAAAAAAGGAAAATTTTACGGCATCAATATTATTTTGTGTTCAGATGGCTAGTAAATTAATTACCAACGCAAAAAAAGAATCTGCTTTGCGTTGCATATTTTATTACACAACCCCAGTGTTAACAAGAACTACAAGGCAAAATTAATAAATCATACATACACAAATTGGGCTAAGTATTATCTAAGCTTACCTAGGTATGTACCTAACAAACAGGTTACAGGTTGATATTAACGGATCCTCTGAAAAGCGTTCAGAATCATTTAATAAAATTCCAAAATGAGAACCGCATTTTACATAAAACAACTTTTCAAAATCTTTATAGAAGTACTTATTAAAATTCTTTAAAATATTGGACTTTTTGACTCATTTTCCTGTGCAAGAACGGAGATCAAAAGGATTTTTGTTGTCCGAGTCTCGATTCCGCGAATAAGCTTTGTTTCAGAAAAGGCTCACAAGATTTTATTCAAACTATGTAGGCAGGCCAATTCGAATTCAAAAGCTATTATAATACTACCTTTTTAAACACAGTTAGTATCAGAGAGTCGGTTATTCCGGGAAATATGTTGGATTTGTAAAAACTTATAAACACTTTTTCTCTTTTACATAGATTAAGCTCACCACTGCACTTAGTTGTAAGTAGGTATGTAATACATACCTACTATGTATGTATACTACTATATACATACTATGTATGCAGAAAAGGAAAAATGAAATTAGATTATGTACCCGCACGGTACATAATCTAATTTTCAGAAACGCAGTACTAAGTAATATTTATTTATTTAATAGTTCAAGCACATACTTGTACAGGGCGAACTTAATGCCATAGGAATAGAAAATCTACCAGTCAACCATCACCCAAAGTGATGCAGAGACAAACAGTGGTAGGTGTAATCATGAAAATCTATATACAGGGTGACAGGGAAACTCGAAGTGTTCCTTCCAGGGCGTGATGATAGTGTGACCCATTTGCAACAAATAAGCACCCCATAAAGCCTAGGCGAAAATTCATGGAATCCGAGAAAAACCGATTTTCATGTTATGCTGGGTGGTGAGGAGGTAAAGGGATAACATAAACCATTTAATTCGATTAAACAAATTAAATTAATTAATTCGATTATAACATCATTTTAAAATATTTCAACAATTTGCAAATTCGACCTTTGCCAACATTATCGACTGTTTCATCGGCACCTTTAAACATTTATAAAACTTTTGAACCTCGTTGCATAGCTGATTAAATGAAGATGTCTTCCCCGTAATTTGTACGCTTAGTGTTATAGTAACATTTTGAGATAACTGGTGTCAAAGTTCGTGTACGTACGATTTTTGAAAATAGTTAATAAG
The DNA here is from genome assembly GCA_947507525.1 of Apamea epomidion. Taxonomy (NCBI): domain Eukaryota; kingdom Metazoa; phylum Arthropoda; class Insecta; order Lepidoptera; family Noctuidae; genus Apamea; species Apamea epomidion. The sequence continues at coordinate 9,590,271 of OX382234.1, forward strand.
CTTCTTACTTTTAACTGTGTAAAATTTTAGAAAATTTTGGTTACATCAATAGGTGTGTTAAAGTATTAGGTAGTCAACTGAATAGCTATGAAAGCCACTTAATTAGAGAATTTAGAGTTAAGTGACGATTTAGTGACGATTTCTGGGAAATTTTCAAAAAACCATGAAAATCGGTTTTTCTCGGACTCCATGAATTTTCGCCTAGGCTTTATGGGGTGCTTAATTGTTGCAAATGGGTCACACTATCACGCCCTGGAAAGAACACGTCGAGTTTCCCTGTCACCTTGTATATAAAATTCAAAGTCCTGACTGACTGACTGATACATCAACGCACAGCCTAAACCGCTGGTCTTAGAGACATGAAATTTGGAGGGTGTGTTCTTCGTGAAGAGTAGGTATCCACTAAGAAAGGGTTTTTCGAAATTCCACCCCTAAGAGGGTGAAATGGGGGGATTTTGTTTGTATGGAAAATCTTATTCCTTAAGTTAATAAACTTGAAACTTGGCACCAATACTAATTCTAAGTAAAATATGATGTTTGCCATTTTATGTTTTTCTAAACTAACTCCTAAAAAGGGGTTGGGGGTTTTCAAAGCTTCTATGGAAGAATTAAAGCGCGCTGTCCGATTAACTCGAAACTCAGTATTTAAACCTACGATTGAAAGTAAAGAATAATGAGCATCAGGGTTTTTCGAAAATTACCCCTGACGGGCTGAAAAGGGGTAGTCAATTTTACAGAGGAGGATCTTACTGCATGGCTTGATTAACTCGAAAATTAGTATAAATAATCTTTGATTCAAGTTATGAATACATCCCAAACGATTTTTTTAAATTCCACCCCTGTGGGGGTGAAAAGCGGGGGATACAGTTTATATGAATAATCTTCTTCATTAGGTTAATAAACTTTAAACTTTTTAAGAATACTCGCCTGAGTAAGTAATAAAGTTTATCATTATAAGTTTTTCAAAACTACCCCTTAAAGGGGGATAAAGGAGTGTTGAAGTTTGTGGGGAAGAATTTGAATGCGCGGTCCGATTAACTCGAAACTCAGTGTTTATACTTAAGACCAAAAATAAAGAATAATATGTATCAGGGTTTTTCGAAAATCTACCCTTAACGGGTTGAAAAGGGGTAGTTAATTTTACAGGGGAGGATTATAATACGTGTCTTGATTAACTCGAAAATTAGTATTGATACTTTTGACAGAAAATAATTAATAATAAGTATGTAAAGTTGTCGAAAATTGACCCCTGACGGGGCAAAAAGGGGTAATTCGATTTTTAAGGGGAGGATTTGAACTTGAAGTATGTTACATTTTCACACCTAAACCACTGAACTTCTGATTTGGCAAAGAGATAGATGGCATCCTGGGGAAGGACATACTTTTTATCCTGGTAGCACGTTCCCGTGGGATTATTCCCGACATCCACGCGGGCGAAGCCGCGGGCGGAAGCTAGTAATAATATAAGTAACCTTTGCAGATCACACAACTGTTCAGTTCGGGGAAACAATCTGCGACCCTTTGTGAGTGAGTGCTGCAAAGAAAGCCACAATGTACATAATAATAATACTTATTAATTATTATGTAGTGTGTGGCTTACCTGTATGTATTTACTAGCGAGGAATAACCTATAATTATTAACTGTATTTAATGAAAGCCTGCCTTGATTAAATCCAGGAAAAGCGTAGCTGATTTAAATACATATCACATCGTTGCTCAAATGGAAAGAGATTAATCAGTACTATTATTGTGTTGATTGTGAATGATATAATATTGAGTTTTATTTGACTGGCGAAATGTGGGTGTACTATATTGGTACCAACTCTGCCTAACCCTCCGGGAAAACAGGCGTGGTGATATTTTATTTAGAAGTATGTGGGTAACTTTGTTTGTTTTTAGGGTTCCGTCGGCAACAAGGAACCCTATGGTTTCGCCATGTCCGTCTGTCCATCTGCAGCTTAGCTCAGAGACTCTTAGTACTAGAAAGCTATAATTTGGCATCTATATACGTAATAATCACGCCGAAAAAGTGGTAAAATAAAGTTTTGAAAAAAAAAAATTTTAGTGTTCCTTCTCTACATGTAATGTGGGTATGTTTTTTTTTCTCGTCTACTCCTTGGTGTGGAATATCGTTGGATAGGTCTTTCAAAAATATTGCGGGTTTGTGAAAACAATTTTTCGATTCATGGATCCGTTTTTGAAATATTAAGCTTTAAAGTGCTAATTTTCGTTAGAGTCAAGTGTCCCCCCCCTGCACAGCTAAATGGTTGTTTTTGGATATGTGAAAAATTCACGCTAGTAGTATATATTAGGGGTTAAAGTATGAAATTGCCGATTTGTACAGAAAAATTGATATTCGTTTTTCTTTTTAATTTAACATATTTATTTAATCAAAATAATTACCAATATTAACTATACATTGCTGCCTTATGCCTTTGCGATAGAACTCTCGTGATCTAGATTCGACAAACTGTGTGAAAGCATTTTGTACTGCCTCCTGAGAAGAAAACTTTTTATCACGTAGAAAATTGTCCAAATCACGAAAAAAATGGTAGTCCGTTGGAGCAAGGTCTGGCGAATACGGAGGGTGAAGAATGATTTCTAATTGCAGTTCCTGTAGAGTTAAATCGGTTTCTCGTGCTGTATGAGGTCTCGCGTTATCATGGAGCAATAATGGTGAAGATCGATTTATGAGTCGGGGCTGTTTCACTGCTAGTTTTGCTATCATTGTTCGGAGTTCGGCACAGTAGACATCTGCCGTTATTGCTTGACCAGATCGGAGAAAGCTATAGTGAATAACACCATGCTGAGACCACCAAACAGTTACCATTACCTTTTTATTGGTAAGCTTTGCTTTTCCATCACGAAAGCGTTTAAACCAAAATCGCACGGTGCGTTCATTAGCAGTCCCCTCTCCAAACGCAACATTGATATTGCGAGCTGTTTCTGCCGCGTTAGTTCCGCGTCGGAACTCGTATTAAAAAATAACTCGAATTTTCGAAGTATCCATCTTTCTTGTCTAAGCTGAATAAAAAAAACAACTGAAAGTCGATAATCGAATGTTGCACATTTTTTAAAAGAAGAACTTCATAGGTACCATGTGAAAAAAGTTTCACTCAAAAATATCAAACCATGAAGGTTCTATGTCCATTCGAAGTACCTATTACAATGAAACGGCAATTTCATACTTTAACCCCTATTATAACGAAGTTAAAAGGAAAACCACCACAGCTAAGTAGGCTTTACAAATTTACGAGTAATAGTCGACCAACTTATATTTGCCGTTGCAATGTATGGGAGAAGAATGATTTTCAACTGCAATGTGAAATTTGTTCTTGGGATAAATTCATTCCAACTACGGCACCCTTCCCTGTTTTTGTAAAGAACGAAAACCAAACCCCTTTGTGCAATACTTTGTACATAGGGGCTTTCGACAAATAAAAAGAACCAATTTATTGTTTCATATTTTTTCCTGCTCGGTAGGCACTCCCATCGAAGACAATAAATAGTATTAGGAACCTAGACCACACATATATATAAACTACATTTTTAAAGACATCGGTATCATAAACTAAAAGTAATATAGGTACATATCTAAGTAATAGGGTTTTTCATAAAAGATACAATAGCCTCCACTAATTTAATATGTACATTTAAGTTGAAGTTAACAGAGGCCCTATAGGCAGGGTGCTGCGCGCCGACCTCCGTAGCGGCGTCAGCGTGGTTTGCTACGCTGACGACACGCTGATCCTGGCGCAGAGGAGGTCGCACCAGGCGGCGGCCGAAGCAGCGACACGCGGGGTTGCGACAATCGTTGAGAGGATCCGGCAATTGGGACTCGAGGTGGCCCTGCACAAGTCTGAGGCCATGTGTTTTCATGGTCCTCGGGACGCGCCACCGTCGGGTTCACAAATAACGGTAGGAGGGGTTCACATCGATGTCGAGTTGACGATGAAATACCTGGGACTCGTCCTCGACAGCCGGTGAAACTTGGTGGAGCATTTCCGACGTTTGGCTCCCAGACTGGAGCGGGCCGGGGCTGCCTTGAGGCGGCTTCTGCCCAATCTAGGGGGACCAAACGCCTCCTGCCGGAGGCTCTATGCGGGGGTCGTGCGGTCCATGGCCCTTTACGGGGCACCGGTATGGGCGCGTTCCCTGAGGCGGTGACCAGCTCGCCGGTTGAACGCGTCCCAAAGGGTTATAGAGGTATGAGGAACAGGGTGTAAAGTTCACTCATACTCTATAGAAAAGGGAGGATCCTCCGACCAGACGGGTGTTGTGTCTGGCGGGCAACTGCCCAACGATTGATGTTGGGAAATTGTATCTATGCTAATTGCTCGGTAAACTCTGCTTGCGAGATGCAGGATTTGCGTGACGTCAGTATGACGCGTTGTTCGCATGTGGCATCGTAGATACCGCTACATCACTCCCCTCCGGAGACCGGAGGTCGATAGTGGACTGAGTCTTGTATCTTGCGATACTTGCCAGGCCAGCTGAGGTTCCAGTGAGTCGGAACCGGTTGCCGCATAGTTCACGGTGAGTCGGAACTGTCTGCGGAGTTGTCCCCAGTGAGTCGGGGTGGCGATGCGTTATATTCCAGTGCGTCGGATGTACAGCGCCGGGTTGAGGCTGGCTGCTGCGTCGACCAGGAGAGGGTGCTCTGCTTGTTGACCGGCCGAAAGTGCAGTGTGCTGTGCCGAGGTTGCTGATGAGGCTGAGGGTGATGACCAGGTATGCGCGGACTCTGCATGCTGGTGGTCAGGATACCCGTTGAAGCCGTGGATGCTGGCTGGCTGGGTGACTCGCCGCTAAAGCTTGCGGGAGTGATGGTGATGACGTCACGCTGAAGTGTTTGCACGAAGACTGCGCTGACGTTCATGTCCGGGGTCACCAGTATAGAGGTATGAGGAACAGGGTGTAAAGTTCACTCATCCTCCATAGAAAAGGGAGGATCCTCCGACCAGACGGGTGTTGTGTCTGGCGGGCAACTGCCCACTCATCCTCCATAGAAAAGGGAGGATCCTCCGACCAGACGGGTGTTGTGTCTGGCGGGCAACTGCCCAACGATTGATGTTGGGAAATTGTATCTATGCTAATTGCTCGGTAAACTCTGCTTGCGAGATGCAGGATTTGCGTGACGTCAGTATGACGCGTTGTTCGCATGTGGCGTTGTAGATACCGCTACAGGGTCATGGCTGTCCAGCTGGTCTGAGGATACCGCACGGTCTCCGCTGAGGCGGCGAGCCTCCTTGCCGGATTGCCGCCGTGGGATCTGGAGGCCAAAGTCCTCGCCCACATATGGGAGTAACAAGAGCAGGCAATACGCCGGGGCGTTACTCCGCTGCCGCGAGAAATCACGGTACAGCGGACAGAGCTCCGGCGGGATCTCATGGCGGCATGGAGAGTGCGATTGTCGCAACCCAGTGCTGGGCACGCCACAATTGCGGCGATAAGTCCCCTCTGGCGCCGTGGCGCCTCTCTAGCCGCTCCTCAGAGTGGCTAGAGAGGCGCCACGGCGCCCTCACCTTCCGCCTGACGCAGGTCTTCATCGGACACGGTGGTTTCGGGAGGTTCTTGTTCAGGATAAGGCGGGAGGAAACGCCAGGGTATCACCACTGTGTAGATCACCCGGGGGACACGGTGGAGCATACGATGGAGGTCTGCCCGGCTTGGGCACCGCCGCGTTCTCGTGGCGGCGATCGGCGACGGCGATCTCTCGCGTCCGGCCCTGGTCCAGGTGATGGTACCGAGCGAGAGTGCATGAGAGGCTGTCACCTACTTCTGCGAAGCAGTAATGCTCGCAAAGGAGGAGGCGGAGGGCGTGAGGGAGAGGCAATCTCTGCGCCCTCACGCCCCTAGTCGCCGCAGGAGACGCCCTGGACAGGAATCAACAGCCGACTCCCGGCCACCGTAGGCGCAGGCTTGCGGGCGGCGAGCAATGGGCAGCTCGCCGTCCGGTAAGGACCAGGCCCACCCCGGCGCGTTGTGTTCCACGCACGCCTCAAAGAGATGTCAGCACGAACTGACGGGGTCCGCTAGGGCCGATGTCTGCCAGGGCCGCGGGTTGTTCGAAAGAGATACCGTGGCTCCTGGCACAGGCAACTGAAGGAACACGGGTGGGTTTTAGTCAGTAAAAGCCTAACACGCCCTTCCGCTCAGCCCAGAGCGGGAGAAGTCATTTGATGACTTCCCACCCAAAAAAAAGGCTTTATAGGCAAGCCCTAATTACTAGACGCAAGCTTTCATTTTGCATACAAAATAACAGGCGACTACTCACGTACAGCTCATATCATGGCCTGGAATCTTGTCAGTTTTTTAAAATTAAAACGTCAGAAACAGGCACTTATGTATAGTTTCAGCTTCAGTTTTATAGAACAACCAATTTCCTAGATCGCTTCCACTTGATAACGATCTGATGCACAACACAGCTTGTTATTCTTCCATTTTGCATAGCGATACATTGAACAATCAAACATGGATAAACCTCTTCCGCGATTTTTATGGATTGCACAACGAAATAGATAGGTACTCTTTTCCCAGAATTTTTTAAACGAATTAATTTCAATTTTGTTATTGAACTGATGATACAAATTCGTGGTATGCTTCTGTAGCGTACTTATTCGGTATGCCTACTGTTCTGAATAATATTGTTTCCTGAAATTAATTAGGGCAAACAAAGCAGGTACCGATGCGTGGTTGCGATGCTTGTATAATTTACAATATGTGAGAACCACAGAACATAACCAAGTTAAACCATCTAGTGTGGGTATAAGTTCGGTTCCCGAGGCAGTCTAATCTAGGTACGAACTCACAAGTTTCAAAGCCAAAGTTAAAGTAAATTTATTTCAATTACATAATTTACAACTCACCACTGTCAAATAGTCGAGAGGTCTCTCAGTTAAAAAGTTAGATGTTTGCGTAGATTCTTGTGGATATAAGAGAGCTAGAAACTCAAATTTTATATATACATTTAATAATATCTATGATGAATTGATTACTAATTAATGTACTCTGTCATTATAGTGAGTTATATGTAATGGTACCTGCTTATGGACATTGATATTTCCTGCCTTCACCGGCCTTTGTCCAACCTTTGAAATGTGATAGGTCTGAGTACCGAGACATATCTAGGTACCTACCTAACGTACAGTGGCGTAGCTCATCCTAATGGGGCCCTGTATCATATTTTTTTGGGGTCCTTTTTACTCAACTGTGAAGCTACCGAGGGTATTGTTTTTACGAAATAAAGAATATAGCATACTGACTTAGAAGGTGACTTAGAAGGTAACAGCCGCACGAGTCGATTGAAGGTTAAGCTACGCTTGCCGCGGTAGGTCCGTGGATGGGCGACCATCTTAACATACCGAGACCCCTCCGTGCCTCGGAAAGTACGTTAAGCCGTTGGTCCTGGCTGTCATTCGTGGGTCTTTGACAGTCGTTACGGGTCGTCAGAAGCCCGAAAGTCTTGACACCCAGCATTACCAAGAGACATCGTATTACCCAGTAACTGGGTAGTGGCGGTCAGATAGCCATTCGCTCCGGAGGTAAAATACTGGCATTCAGCTGTATCCTGTTAGATTGGAAGCCGAGATCCAATAACACTGCCCGACCCGGGAATCGAACCTAGGACCTCATGCTCAGCAGTAGCGCTTGCGACCACTAGACCAATGAGGCGGACATAGTTTTCTTCCATACTTCTCTATTAGTCGTCATCTCGGTACTCACCCCCTTTTCAAACATATTTTTGAACCAATTTACAGAAATAAATATAATTTTTCAACAAGAATTTTAGGTTCTGGATATTATTTAAAAAATGTTTGTTTGATCTACGGGGCCCCCTGTAGCTCAGGGGCCGCGTATCCTTGATACGGCTGATACAGCGGTAGCTACGCCCCTGCTAACGTACCTAACGTACGGAAACATTGATGATGTCTGCGAAATCACTCATGAAACTTTTGGCAAAATGGTGAATTAAGAGTTTGTCTTTGTGTGAATTGGCACATATTATTCATACAGTACATAAGTACGATAATAGAGAGCTTAAACATAATGATTAGGTATGTTTTAGATCCACTGAAACAAAATATCTACATCTTTGTAGGTCTGTACCCAAATATTTAGCTCTACAGCATACATGAGCTGTCAAAACATTACGAGATACCCAAGTATTTAAGTAGGTTGTTCCTTAATTAAACGAAACAAGAAAGGGCTACATCAAAATAACAAGACGAGCGCCGAGCAGACGCATAAATTATAATTTAAGCGTATTGACGCGCAAAGTGCTCGGCGCGTGAGTCAAAACCACGTAAATAAACGGACACGACACCATCACTGCCCAATGTTAAGAAGGTCCTTGTAAGGATAAAGTACGATTTAAAGGCTCGGTTCCCAAGCATACCTTTTATTTAATATTTTAATAGACAAAGGCTCTCTCTGCCGTATTCTTCGCCCCTTGTTGACGTCTAAATCTCCTATTGTTGCAAACAGTCTTATCAATGTCTTCGTCCACCTTACCGAGGGTATTTTGAGAAAAACATTTAGATTTTAGAGAGCGACTTTTGATTGTTTGTTGTATTCTATAAACAAAAGTTACAGAGCTTTTGTTTGGTGCTATGATGCTTAGGAATTCAGAAATTCCATTAAAAATAGAAGTAAAGTAGAACATCGAAGAATAAACAAGGATACAATGAAGAGCGATATTGAAAAGTTAGCCATTCAAATGTAAGTAAGGAAATAAGAAAGTACGAAGTTTCTTTGTAAATTGAATCAAACAACTGTCGAAGAAATTAAACTGAGTTCAACAGGTTGGGTTAGTTACCCGATAATGTAGAAACTTCGTCTTGTTCATTAACAATACAACACAATTGTTACATGGAACTTTTTAACATAAGTTCACCAAGTTTAGGTACATACTGTCCGCAACTTCTAAGTGCATGTTGCAAGTATTAATGGCCGCCTGCAGCGTTGTAATTAAAGGAATGTCATCTAAGTATAGTTAAAGTGTTAAACTTACCTTTAGTGACAGCTTAAGGTTTGTTTTTTATAAGTTGGTAGGCAGGTCGGTAGACACGCGTGGCGGGTGTCGCGTGCGGGGCGCGGGGCGGGCGGGGCGTGCGTTGTGGCGCGGCGTCGCGACGGCACTACCGCGCGCCGCCGCCGCCCGCCCGAGCGTCCACCCGCCCTAGCGTCCGCCCGCCCCACGCGCCGACGAATTCCTTGCTGTGATTAATCGTCGAGCCACCTGCGGAGCCTTTTGTATATCGTTAATGTGTTCGGCTTGGTCTCTATAAACAATTTTGAATAACAATGGGGTATATAGGACATTTTCCATCAAATTCACATTAACTCTCTATAGGTATTTTCATATGTACGGTAGCACATTTATTATAAGGAAAACTCATCAAGAAAATATAAGTAATTTGTCAAAATACCACTTCAATTTGGCTTATATAATACACAAGTTGTGTTTAAGTGTGCATCATGTGTACAAAATTAATACCTAGTAAGCCTAGTCGTATTCTCACAAAGATTGCTTAGCATAAATCCTGAACACACTCAGATAAAGTTTTATAGTGTACTTCATACAAAACAAATAAAACACAGACGTTTCTCTTTAGTTGGTTGAGTAATGACTGTGGAATGAGGGGGAGGGGGGGATGTTGAACGGAGGTTTTACTCGTAAACGTAACTACTATTAATCGGTGCGGTGGAGGAGCAGAGCCGATGAATGAGCTCAGGATGAAACAATGACAGCTACCTAAAGCAAGCTGGGGGCCTACTCCGAAGTGCAAAGTGCGAATGTTCGGATTGGACCGACACATGGCCGAACCGAATATTATTGAAAAATGCGAAAAAAGTTCGGATTGGCCAAGTTGGGTCGGGACCATAGTCAATATTCGAAAGAATGTAGGAGTGTAGGATCGGAACCGACCTAACCAAATAGTAACTTCGTAGCAGGAAACGGCCGAATATTCGGCCGATACTACTTCGGAGTAGGCCCCCAGGTCTGGACGGTGGACGAAACGGCCTGCCCGCGACCTGAATTATTTGACTAAAGAGATACCAAGAGGAATGATGCTACGCAGATAAATTATTATTAATGTTGTTTTCTTGCCTGTAGATCACGATGATTGAAATTCATAACAGGGTAATATTAAAAATGAAAAACATTTTGATAATATGGTTTTCACAGCTTAATAATTTGTTCTAGAAAAATCACCATGACACCTGCAGAACGACAACGGAAATTTTACCGAAAACGGCAAAAAGATCCCGAATAATATGAAGAAATTCGTAAAAGAAACTTGCAGAGTAATCTATCCAAGTTGTATCTTACTAGTTAAATTATATCACGTGATTGATTATAATTAATAAAAATCGGAAACTTGTGTGGTTTAGTCCCGTAGTGTGAAATAATTAGTCTCTTTTTGTATTATCATTTATACATTTATCATTTTTGGAACGAAATTCATTTTCGTTTCTTTTAGTGACTGTACCTACAATTTATTTTAACACTGCGCACTGTACATTTTCTTTCGCTGTCTGCCACGGCGGTCTACCTATAACTCTCAAGCGCGACTGTTGAACGTGTTGTCCTGGGTTTGATATCTAGGTCGGGCATTATTGGATCTTTCTTCAGGAATATCTTAGTAGCAGCACAGTCTGGACCGTATCTATCCGGTTAAGAGCAGTAGCATAATTGAAATGTAGGTGTATGTACAAATACATTCCTGCCTACCCGTGTATGTTATGTATTCTGTAACTGCGATTGCACACGGCGTACTTTTTGTAGGGTCCTACATATGGGTCAGATATTTTTTTTGTATTAGGTACCTATGTTTTGTAGGACGTGTACATTTTGATCTCTCCTGTTTCATTTAGGTCCTAGAAAAAATCGGCCACCGATTGTATGCCGTCTGCGAACGCTCTTAGTCTTCCTGTTTCAATTACAAAGCCCCGAATTTGGTCGAATACAAACAGCCTAATTCTGGTATAACCTCGCTGTGGCAAAGTGCACAAGACCATATGAAATCATGCCCGGCAAACAATCCCGCTTATGAGCTGCCGAACTGATAACGGCACATTTACGAGCGCACGGGGAAATTGAATTTCTAAACGAATTTTTGGAAGTGTCAATGTTATGTAAACATTTATGATAAATCGGAGGTAGGTAGTAGAGCTGTATTGAGCTTTTTTTTATTGACAATGGGCTCACTCTTGACCTCAATCCAGCCCAGAGGCAGGGATGAGATCTACGGTGGAAGGAGCTTCCCCAGAAGAAGCCTGTTCACTCTCGCCCTGAAGAGATTATCGCTTAGGAAGCGATACAGATTATTGAAATATATAAAAATGATCATCTAGAGCCTAGGACCTCCCGAAGAAGCAAATTGAGTAATGATTTCGATTAAAGAATTTAATCAAATACATACACACTATTAATCTGTAGATATCTATTTATACAAAGAAAGAACAAATAGTGTTGACCATACGCTTGATCTAGTGCTAAGAGTGTAGTTAAGCGTTAGGTATTTCAGGTTATTTAAAATCATTCTTTCAGGTATCGTTCCTTAATTCAATGACATATAGGTTCTTATTTATTTAAAATGTAGGTATGTATGCAGGAATCTACTTATTGGCATTAAAAACGTTTTAAAACTTACACCAGTAGCTTCAGTAGGTAGGTACATTCCAAGTCAAAGAACCGCAACCTGGAGACCTCGAGGCGATCACGACTTTCTTTTATGATTATTTATGCCACCAGAATTTTTATTTTTAAATACCTAACTAGACTTACAAGACAAGCTTTCTAGAGCTCAGATCCATAGCGGAGCTTTATTTAATTAAACGGATGATAACCGTTTGTCTGTACCTAATCTCACAAAGGTATTTTGCGTAGGTAGTTTCTTTGATGTAAAACGCAATTTTACATTTATTTCTAGGTACCTATCATAAAAGAGGGATTTTAATTAGAAGTTCGTTACATAAAACGCCCAACAAAACCATGAGCCTATAGGTAGCAGTCTGAAGCTGGACACTAGGCTTCTTCAATCACAATATACAGGGTGGATGGGAGTGATGGGGCTCGACGCGCAAACTGTAACCATGAATTCAGTATATGATTACCTAGCGTAGAAATTATTCGTCGGCTATCAAATAAATTATCTGCTGTTTCATAGAAAAGTGCAATATATCTACGCGGTGAAAATGTATGGAAGAGCATTTATTTTTTTAATAACCTACATAAAAATACAAAGCAGGGGGATTCAGAAATCAGAATCACGTACTGAACCCATGGCAGCCACCCTGTATTCAACTCGATTCTCGTTTTCTTTCATCCTGCAGTCCAGCTGATCGTCGCTTCCGCTAGTCTGAAGGCGTCTTAGCCTAAGTTCTACGGCTTACTTATATAGCAGGCCCGCTTCAGCTTGCTTATTTTGTGCTTAACTTTTTTCGATCACTCTCGTTTTAAGTCATGCTATACTTAGATGTGAAAAACATTACTGCGGGTTCATAACAAAACTGTGACATGCGGGCTTTACACATGTGACTAGCCGCACGGCGAAATTCGACTGTCTAAATAGTAATTCGGGTAGGCCGCAAATGACTAAAATTGCAAGTTCTAAAGTAGAGTAGGTTTCGACTTTTGTCTTACGACGACAGGTCGCATGTGGCGGGTGACTAAAATCGACCGTGAATATGCTGTCACAGGCGATCGCCCGCCGCATGAAGGTTGACAGTTTGATGCAAAATTAACTTTATCCTGCGATTTTTATCGACCTGTGTAAATAGGGTCGATTCGGCTTGTGAGGCGATTTGAATCGAGTGTAAATACCCCATTAATGTGATGTAATAGTATATATTTTATGTCTTGGTACTCAAATTTCTAGATTCGTGCCCACAGATATACCTACCTATGTTACATAGAATATAGCTCTGCGGTTGTAATATCAAGCAAGTACGAGTTTCTACGGATACCACCTCACCTATTGATTACTCATGTGTAAGTAATTCATTTGATTTTGGGCACATCAAAGTAGCGACAAATAAAAGCACCCGGCTATATCATCGTATGCTTAACATATGTGTTGGGTTCGTACAGTATTCCTTGTATGATCATTCTATTTCAGATGTAGGTAAATACTTAATCGACTAGTAAGGCCGAAATATCTGACTGCTTGAATAGGTTCCGGTTATATTAGGTAAGCTTATGGTAGGTAGGCTTATCTCCTCTTAGCAATGTGAGTTGAGTTCTATTTAGGATTTTCTTTTCTAATACCTACTTATAGGCCAATCACCGTAGACACAAACATTAATATAAATAATATCAATCCCTTACCTACTTGTGGTAAGCAGAATCAACAATCAAACCTTGAAACAAATGACGGTTATTGAACAATGATTGTTTGGCCCCTTTGTAGTTTCTGCTATTGAAGCTAGTACACACCAGTTTGTTTGACCAAACTAGGCAGATCTTGAAGGCCTGTTGAACGTTCCACGGTATTTCAGACTCCTATTATTAGAGAAATAAAGGGACTAGGAACTTTAATGAAAAATAAATATTTGTGTTAATATTTATTAGCTACTATTAGAAGCCACAATTGCTTATAATCTTTTTTGAATATAAAAACCTAAATATTTACAATCGGATGAAAAGAAAAGAAAATAACTAAAGACAACAACATAATATTTTTCGATAATTGCAAAAACTGTCAAATGTATTGCATACGGGTTCAACCACGGTCCACAAATACTTAAATAGATATTTTCCTGCTACCATAAATATCCCATTACTTACAGACACAAGTTCCTACCAAATGTCGGTATTAGCGTCAGTATTGGCTTTTTATTGAAAACGATCATGGAGGGAGCGATAAGGAAAGGCGATACAGCATTTTTATCGCTCTCATGGTCTTTAATGTCATTCTAAACAAAATTGAACGTGTAAATCTTTGTAAAACTCCAATTGTGCGTTTTCCATGACTAACAAAAATACATAAAATAAAACATAAATGTATTTGTAAAAAATGATGTCAAAACTAAATCTTATTTAAAAAACTTACCACACTAAATTACATTAATTTACGATTCTACATATCAACTTTAATATTTGAAATAAATAATATTTTTCTTTTACACACTATATATTAGTAATGGCACTAGTTATTCATGTTATAACAAGGCACAAGGGCGAATGAGGGAAGCTGTAGCAACGTCGTACATATATTATAAGACGTCGTATTGGAGATTGACTGAGATTACCTCATCGAATCTGTACATAATATTTTACTTATGTACTTTATATTTTATAAGATTACGATTATTAGTACACTGCGGATCCTTGAGAGTATTCGGCGTTTCGTCGTAATAAATTGATGTTCTCAGAACTTGACTGAAAAATATATCCGAAATACGTGAGATCACTCATATCATTAATTTCAGACTTTTCGCCTACATCATTTATTCAAGTTTTACGTCAAAAGGCAGATTACAATATATCTCACTTTCTGCCTTACAATATGAATTCTATTTATGGCAGTGAGTAAAATAGTTCATTGATCAGACAAAATCACTTTATATAAACTCGCACAGTTATACGTTTTGATGAGTCAATAATTATTCGACGAATATGAGTTTTTATACGAATATTATATTGTAAATATTTACGTGAATTCCATTTAATATTAATAGTATTACAATTACGATATATTAATATCGGGTACTCCAAATTGACTCAACGATATACTGTCTTCATGCTCATAGATTCTTCGTAGTCTTACGGCAAAATGAGATTTGACAATGCAGATGACGAAGTCAACCCTACGTTTTAAATGTATTAAATGTTATTCCTGATTTTGTCAGTTTTGTAAATTAGGATTACTACCGTCAATAATAATAATTATAAAACATTATAAAGCTCTAAACTACAACCTATCGAACGCGGTATGGTCATGTAATGAAAATAGTGTTCGTTTTAGCACCCCGCATCACGTTCGATTTTACGAAGCTACACACAAACACATAAGTACATACGACATACATTCACACATAAGTACAAAAAGCGTACAATATACATCCTGAGATTAAACAGACCTTCTGATAATTATATAAAATTAATTTTAAAATAAATGTAAGGCATAAATACAGACTGTTTGCATTTGTGTTATATAAATATTTCTTTGACAATGGAGACCAAATACGATCAATAAACTCATTACCGTCCTTTGCGTCGTGCAGTCGGGTAAATATACGCTGAAACGTAATCAAGTAAGCAGGTAATATTTTAGCATTTTGTGCTTTCATATGCAGTCATTTAATTTAATCACATGTAATATAATATTCTATTGAAAGGCACATTTTTAAGGCAACTCTCTAAAAAGTTCTCAATATATCATGACTCTAAAAACTTATGTTTGAATAAAAATTCTATAAACCACAAAATTTCATTAAATACTCACAACTTGATCATTATATAAATGCGGCATACATTATTGTATATTTTGAGACGACTACTTTACGTTTCTGACTATTTATACACCATATTATTATTTTCCAGCATACGTAGGGTTTTTGAAGGTCGACGTCGCTTGCTTGTAAATGGGGTTCTCACCCTAGGAAACAAAAAAGGACACAGTGAAAACCAAATACATTAATAAATATTCGAAGATATGCGACATACACCAACCCGCGATTGACTCGTGTCGTGGTTTACGGCGTGCACAGGGTGGGGCCTCAGTCCACTCTAAGCAGAAGGAACATAGGCTATGTTGTTGTAGCGCCGAACATAACAAACGTTATATGAAATAACGTTGATATACTGACGTCCTTCTGAAAGGTTTGGTGCGTAGTATTGGATACCGGCGCGCATGTATCAGCTTTATATCTACTCCGTGATCACTATGAACGTGGACAAAGCAAAAGGAGTCCCACGTAAGGATCATAGCACGCAGCCTTCTGTTGTTTCTGTATACCCCATGGGAAAAGGATATGAGGCCCAAATGCATAACAAATGAAAATATTCCCAAAATGTGCAAGGTAAAACCCAGTTGTTTTTTTGGGCTTCCTATGACCCACTATAAATTTTTTCTATGATATTTATTCTGGAATTTCATGCGCAGAATTTTCCTTACCGTGTCCCACTTGGCCATCATGCGTTCCTTCTCGAAGCGCGCGAACTCCCTGCGGTCGTGGATGGTGGTCGCCATCTTCCACAGCATCAGTAACGCTAGACCCACAAGCACGATCGCCGCGATCACACCGAGCACAATACCCAGGATAGGCACCTATGAGTCATGAAATAATAGCAGCTGAATGTGGGTGTACTATAGATAAACCCCTGCCTAACCCTTCGGGGATTACAGGCGTGATGATTTTGTATAATAGCAGGATAGGTAGTGGTCGAGCAGTGGTGGCCCAGTGATAAAACCGAGATTTACGAGTATTGGTCACGGGTTTGAACCCAGACAGGCATGTACTTTTTGCAAATTATTTCATCACCGCTGCTCCCAAAACGGTGAAGGAAATCATCATTAGGAAACCAGCAGTTTTAGGAGCTAAAAAAACGAAGACATATCCACAAACCCGCGCTGGACCCGAGTGTACCTCCATTTTTTTTGTTTGTGGTCTTTGCTCTAGAGTGCTATCAATGGCGAGAAAAGATTTGAGCATGGCATCCCAATGGTATGAAAATGAAAAGCTAAAGAACAACAAATAATTATTCCTATTAAAAATAGATTTGTGCTGTAAATGCAAGTATAAATTTAGTCTGTTGTTGATTCTAGCAGTTGTTGGAGGGCTTTTGTACAATAGTGAATGTTTACATGCTGATATGAAAATGATAGGTATATTTATTGTTCTTTGAGTTCAGCCATATTTATGTATTTGTAAACTAAATTTATAAATAATGCCTATGACTAATATCCTGTGATAAAAGAAATAATCACGCTTGAGAGTGAATTAGCGTCAAACAATGTATCATTACTTTAATTATATATACTGCTAATTAAAGTGATAATCGTCCATACCTTCTTAGGGCATTCTCGTTCCTTTTGCGCCCTAATAACAAGTTGCTGGTTCTCATTGTACGAGTAGACGTACACATACAAACAGTCTTCGTCGTCGTAGAATGAGCACAGGTGCTCGTTTCGAGATTCGTTGGCTGAAATAAAAAACAAAACATTATGGTAAAATTTGGCAAAGGCACGTTTGGTTCACGCGCGGGTAATGCTGGTGATATGATTATGATTCAGTGCGGATGACACACTAGACTTGTCAATGAAGATGTTGATGACGCGAGCAGCGTGTCATACCTTTTTTTAATAAAGGTGAATGCAACTGTAGGGCACATCAAAGGGCAGAGGCCGAATTTCAACCATTTCCTTGTCTTGTCTTGTGTTGTTTCCTAAAAGTTGTCTTTAAAAGATCGCTCTTAGCGATAAGACCGCCCATTGTGTCACCCTTTGTAAAATTTTATATATTTATGTTTCTGTAATTTGTATGGTGTACAATAAAGAGTATTCTATCTATCTATATATCTATCTATCCTTGCTACAATTATAATTAGGTTTATTCCTATCAATGAAAACTTTAAAGAAGCCCAAAAGATAGGCATTGAAGTTTGAAATTGTAATTTTTGTGGTGGTTGTAATTATATCAGTTTATCTTATTGAACTTACGAAGAGGTCGTAAGTTTAATTAGATTAGCTTGCTAGATTGCACCTTATCCGATGTCGTTAAAACTGTTTTTACTGTACAATTTTTTTTTTATTTATCTCTGTCGTAGGTAGTAACTGTCATACTGAAATCCTTTACAACAATCATTACAGTAGTATGGCCTCACCTTCAATTTTGCCTTCTTCTACGATAGGGAACAGCGCACAATCGCCACAGGTGTTTGTATCAGGGTTGTACAGGTGACCTCGTTTGTGTACCTCGCACAGTACACAGTCTTTGAACTCGCCGCAACGGCCGGGACAAGTCTAGAACATATTGATAAAGGTTTAGCTCTCTTGTTAGGAGTTAATTAAATAAGTATTTTTGTCCTTATATGGGTACTTACAGGACACTTTTCACAGTATTTGCCAGAGTAATGACGGTCGTCATCAACATTACACACACATTGACCGCACACACATTTTCCGTTACCACTGCATATTTCGTTGTTTTCTGTAACAAACGTAATGATTATCGCCTTGAAATTGAAAGTGTGTATTACATTCAGTTATCGGTAATTACCACATTGATTAAGACACAATTAAATAAATTTACTGCACTGTAAACGACACGCCACATGTATTAGTCGCAAAAAAACTAAGTTAATAGTTTAAACGCCGTATAAATTTCATGATTGTTTAAAAAGCGTTTTTTTTTATCCTTCGGGCAGTAATGACTACTTAAAACGCCAGTAGCAAATCCTGCGTTTATTATATAAAGGTAAAATGAATCCGCATCTGTATAAGTTGACGGTGTCAAAGGGTATGCTTCGTTTATGTAAAGTCAGGGAAATCAATTGTTAAGGTAATTAACAACCAATTTAAATTGTCCGTATATTCAAATCACAATCGTGATTCTGTGACAGTTGCATGAAATAGCCATCACACGACAAAGTGACGTAAGATATGAAGAATTAATTTCCTTAACCTTATATCAATATTCTTCTTACCAGGCGATCGGCAAGGCGTCTGATCCTTCAAACACTGACAGGCTGGCCCAGTGTACTCGGGTGTACAGCTACACTTGCCACACACACATTCACCGTGCTCAGGGCCGGAGCATAGCAGACCCTTGTTCATGTCACATGTGAAGTTATCGCACTCGCAGAACGGGCCGGAGATCACCTGGTGGAAAGAAGTAAAGTTCAAAGTTGGTTTCTGCAGACACGTAAAGCAAACGTGATAGATAACATATTGCGCTCCGTTATTATTTTTCCTTCCTTTACTCGTGCTTAAAACAAATGAACTCTTGACCATCAAGAGTTTATTTATTTTGAGCACTAGATTACGTGCAAGTTAAACACAAATGATAACGGAGCGCGATATGTTATCTAATACTTTTGCTTTGCGTGTCAATGGCTCCTACTTTACCAAATCAGGAGACATATTATGTAACTGGCAAGTAGCTAATTAGATTTGATTTAATTTGTAAACTCCTTGTGGTTTATTCCCCAGGTACAGGGCATGTCTCACAATGGACAAGAGAAGAAACCGACATTCTAAACACATCCATATAATGCTATAAACTATTAAATAAGTCACAAATACTGAATATTTCTTACCTTTTGAGAGTCATCCATCTTGTTACACTCGCAGACACCACATATACATGTTCCTCTGTTAGAGCACAGAGGTCCTGAGCTCGCATTAGTAGGCCTGCAGCCACGTTCCTGTTCGGCTGATACGCCGCCGTGGGCCGAACATTCGCAATTCTTGCCGAAGCGGCCGGGGTGGCACACGCATACTCCGCACGCTGACACACCTTCGCCGCTGCAGACTAGGGGACTGTCGTTGTAGGCCTGGGTGTGGGAATGAAAGAATTATTGATGTAGTTATTCAATGGTTTTTTAAATGGGTGCCTTAGTATCTAATTTTAGCTCTGCGCGGGCGTTCGTCAAAGTATACGCTGCGTAGACGTAGCGTGAACGCGACGCTAAGACAACGTGAACGCGACGAAGTTACATTACAATCACGTGTCTGGTATTGTAGTGCACATGTGACTATTGCTGGACAAACACAACCCAAATGTTAGTGCCGTTTAACAAATTTACTTTCAGTAGTATCAAGTATCGTGATACTTCTGCGTATTACATATTTAATATTGAACAGATAACGGTACATAACCGGCATTTTTATTTTATGTAGAATATGAAGTAAGTACTGATTTACACATGATAGTTATCAAATGACTACAAAGTGGAATCTAAACTTAATAGTGAATAACTTACAAAATGATTAGGTTGTTCGCAGGGACAGTCGCAGACCATCTCGAGGTCAACGATGAGGCTGTCTGAGATACCGACGGGCGAGATATCGAAAGTCTGCTTCCACTTGTTGCGGTCCTTGGGGCATTCTTTGAGGGTGATTTCAGCTGTGAATTCTACCACATCTCCCACCTACAAATGTATGAAACAAATTAGTACACAACATCCAAAAAATAATAATATTAAATAACTATTTTTGGGTCCATACCTTTAATCCGTCGCATTTGTTCGTCTGCGTAAGTTCTTTGCCGCTGAGACAAGATGAGTAATACACTATTTGTACAGCATCACTCGATGAATCTTTCATTTCCACCGCTGACGTAATTTTCTGCAAATAATCATAATGTAACCTTTATTTTTATAACTGCAATAAAACATTGATAAGCTATTGTCATATACATCAAAGTTACAAATTAAAACACTTTTTATCAAGGTCAAGGATTTTCATACTCCTACGGTTCCTGAAAACCTACTCTTTATTTTGTGGTAATCTCATTAGAATGTTGATTGTTTTTCTATCAACAAATCATTTGTACAAATTGCATTGTTATAAACTTGGCATTCGACCACCTATTGCAGAACTATATACCCTGATGTTAGTACTTGGCTGGATACTAAGTCAGGGAGGTAAAATATGATGTATGTCATCAGCATACACGGTGCGAGCGAAGTAATAATATGTTGTTACTCATTTATTTAGTAGCGCCAGACGCGTTTTTAAGAACTTTACGATTTATTTAAGAACTTTACGATTTATTTAAGACAGCATTTACAACAAATACATATAATGTTATAAAAATGCATGTATCTAATGCTATTGTTAATTTTAAATCATGGTAGGTACTTATTTATTTTATTCTTATTATGTTGCGAAGGCAGATCTATAAATGCGTAACTAAAACCGCTATCGGGTATTTTCCGCAAGGGTGGATGGGATGGCGATATATTGCTTCCGGCGTTATCTTAGGCAGTCAATCATGCTCTAGCCTTCCTGACTGGTTTTGCTACAACTATTCGCATAGTTCCTCGATACTAAAGAAGAAGAGATGCTACTCTCGTCAGGGTATTCTCAGTAGAAGTCCGGCTCTATATTACATGGGACTTAAACATATAACTGGCGAAATGTTTGTGTAGGTACTATAGGTACACCTGTGCCTTACCCTTCGGAGATTTCCGGCGTGATGTTATGTTAAGGGTGCTACTCACGTTGTATTGTTCCCGCACAAGGTCGACGATATTATCAGAGTCGTTGCTAAGCACTCCGGTACTTGATCCCTCGATGTGCTTGCTCAGTTGCTCATATACGCTGATCTGTTCTGCCGTCACCGCGAAGATCACGTTGATGGCGTGTTTCTTTACCTACAAACATACGTTACAATGTTACTAAGTGACATTTAGTTTATCGCAATCATCGTGTGTGAATGGTGATAGAGGGCGTACGGGACGGAAGGTCCATGAAAGTGGGTTAATGTAATATTTCACCTTGCCTGAAGGAATGGGCGAAAAATGGAAGAATGAAGTAGTCAAGGCAATAAGGTCGCAAAAAATTGTGGTCGATGATAAAAAGCCTGTGCGTCAGAAAACCTCAAACATACGTAACAGCCTGCTATGAACGATATTGTAGGGAAAAAAAAACATTCTCCGTTTGAAATTCCATTTAAGCACGATTGCAGCGCAATTCACCAAATACACTAAAAGTATTTAAAACATAGTTCCATTGTTGTAAATCTTTTGAAGATGACAAAGGCAGAATGATGTTTTCGTTTAACCCTAAACGTACGTATTTAGCGATTTGTAGTGCAAGTGGGCCTTAGTATCGTTCTGGTTCAGACCGCGCGAATTGGACAAAATAGTTTACCATAGACGATACTAATCGCCAAAATATTAGTCACTGGACTAATTTCAACAATTACTTCAATTTAAGTCAATTTAGATACATCGTTTGAAAATGATGACTAAAAATTTACTCAAAGTATGAAAGTGACAGCTATTCTTTATTAAGTATATAGTAAACAGGAAACTAACATGAATGAAAGGTGACGGAAAAACTAGAACCAATTAAAAACAAAACATACCTTATGATTAATTTGTGAAATACTGGGGTAATCCTGCAACGTCGAGTGGGTGTAGGTATTGTCCGACATGTGACATTTGCCATCGTTAGGTTGCACGATACCGCCAAGCTGTAATTGAATACAACACTTTTTTTTACAAACCATTTACTTACACTTAGCATATACTATATATAATGGCGACTTTTATTGCATATGAATACGCGATAAAAGTCAGTAGACCTTTTTGATAGGAAATGGCAAAATATAATGTAATTCATCCCTTTTCTGTACGTTCGTTTATCTAAAGTTTAGACAATTTGTTTTAAGAACTAGCTTTTGAGTCTTTTTTCAAGAGCTCTACTAGTTACAATGGACTATCTAAATCCGTTAAAAATAATAATTTTACCTTTCCGTCTCCAGCGTAATGGAAGCCAGCATCCGTTGAGAAGACAAGCAGTCTCCTAGCCTGGTCGCGCCAGCCTATCTGTTGCTTGCACACAACCGCTTGCATGATCGCGTCGAAGCCTCCTTCGGGGGCGTCCAAGTTACCTGATACGTCTGCATTAGCTACCGCTTTCTGTAGTGCGAGAAACATAGTCAAAGACCCATGAATTATGCAATGTAGTGCTAAATAACTACGCGTAATATTTCATAAAATTTAAAAGGATTTCCAGAATTGGTTCTCGACCTTATGATCCCCTATAAAGAACCCCTTCCACTGTCTTATTCCTATATGTTGTCAAAACGCGTCAATTTATAGCATTTCCTACTTTTCTAAGGGAGGTCAATGATAAGTAGACAGTGTTTATGGGATAGTATGATGATGATAACTTACCTCAAAGAAATCAGTATCAGTGCTGAGCGACATCTGATTTTGGTATCCATAAGGAGCTGCACATCCTTCACAGGGCGATATTAAACTGAAAATTATAATCATTAAAGTCACCAACACAACTCTCTAAGATCTAGTAATCCTACTGAATGACTCTTTCATGAAGTCTTGACATTTTATATTACTGATTCTAATGATTATAATTCTGTAAATACATATTTGTTACGGCCGCGAATCATATTTTAATCAACGTACAACTTAGTACTGACCAGCAATTTGCAAAAAACGTAAGAAAATTTGAATTTCACGGGCTACCTTGGAGCATCCACCTTAAATTATCTGATCTAATACCACTTCTAAGCCAACTATTTAATAGAATATTTCATCACTTACTTCTTGGGCACAGTAGATACGTAAGGCATGACTAGTTTATCTACAAATGAGCCGAAACCGATTCTGAACATGGAAGTCATGTTCCTCATGGTAGCAGAGAGCAAACTTCCCAATGTACTGAGCTTCTCTTTGTCGTTCTTCATAGATCTACTGAGGTCCATAAGATAGTATAAGTCGACGGGATAATCTTGAGCCCTGGAGTAAGCAAAAGTAAGCGTCTGCATCTGGTCTGTGAAAAAAAAAATACATGTAGGATTAACATAACAAGTTAAATTCATCAGGACATTGTGTCATAGAAAATTTAAAAAAATAATTAATGCATACAACTCTGTGATGACATTGAACGCAAACTGTTTATCATAACTGGTTGAGTTATGATTGATTACTTAACTTCCCACACAGAACGGTATGAAAACAATGTACTTACTCATTCTTAAGTTGAGTTTCACTCTCTGTGGTTTCATCTGTACTAAGCTCTCGCCACCAGCGGCGCCAGCGGCACCTCCGGCCGCTGCTGATGAGGACCCTGACGCTGAGGAGCTGCTTCCCTTCGAGCTATAAGATTCCTCGATTGATGATGAACCTGCGGCCATACCCATTCTAGACTTTGCTAAAAAGAAAAAGTACCGCATGTAACCAAGTTGCTGGAAAAAGGGAAAATCATTAGGTCAGTTCCAATTAATGACTAGTATCTACTATCTGTTACCTCTACTCAGCTCAATATTGTACTTGGGATCGATAGAGCGCTGGTTGTCCGGATTGAAGATGTAGGCTTCATCGCAACCTGCGGTTCCGCCTCTCTCCATGGCAGGGTTGAAGCACCTTGGGCCATTGAACTCTGCCGCGAAGCACCAAGCACAGCTGGCAGTGCGAATGCAGTCGCTGCAAGTCGTCTTACTGGAGCAGGGGTTCTGCGCCAGGAGTTGTTCGGCTCGCTGCGCCCAACATACCGCCAGCAGGCACACCCACACACACAGTCGTAAAACAATCGATCGTTGTTTGTACATTTTGTAGTTATTCTATAGATTCGTTTTCAGATCAAATTCTGTAACAAGGACAATTTTGATTTTAATAAAAGTCTGTAATTTTAATTAATTTACGTTAAATGGGCAATGTAATGTATGTGTGGATGATAGTTGCCGAATATCGAGTTGAATGGCGTGCAATAGGAGAGGCCTATGTCCAGCAGTGGATTGCCAGCATATTATTTGTTATATTGTTCTAGTATACGTATAACAGGCGTTTCAGCGTGCTCATATAAAGGCAAACTTTCTACTTGCGTGACCCAGTATTACAGACCAGAACGTCAGGAAAACTTATTTTAATCTTGAACGCATTATACTTTTGTGTTACCGGTATTACACAAACTCGTGCAAGCCTCATATAAAATGCATACGAGTAGACGCAATGGAGTATTATAAGTCTCTCACAAATTAAACAGTAACCTGCATAATGATCATGCCCTATAATCCCCGACCGGAATCCCTTTTAGATGTGTATATTTACTATCGGTCAGCCGCAGTAGATACTTTGATACTAATTCCTCTGATACTTCAATAATAATTTATGTATTATGTTTAAACAATGATGACTGCCTTATCACCATACTACCTATATACTTACGTTTATGTTATATATGCAGACAATATTCATTGTTTTACTTATTTGAAACGTAGTCCCTTTAACCATAGCTTTCCTGCTGAGTAACTGAAGCTTGCACGAACCAAACGCCTGGTTGGAAGTAAATTTTTAGACACGTAACAGGCCAAGGTCTTAAATACAACTAGGTCAATGGGACAACTAAAAGGATAATTTTGTTTACAAATTCATAGAACAAAGTAGCGTATGTAGATGAATACGGTGGTATAAATAAATATTGTGTAAATCCAGTGACAAGAATTTAGATCGCACTATTAGCTGTAAAGTATGAATGATTGTACGACGCCGTCATCGGCTCACAGGTAGTAAAGAGCGTTGAGTAAACGTTATGATACGGTTGGGACATATGGCCACCTGTGGGCGGCGGCAGCGAGTGAGAAAGGGCGCCGCCCACGCAGAGTCGTATCCAGTCCGCCTCGTCTATTTTATGCCATGTTCTGAGTTAGGTACTGACCAAAATTATAATGATATCATTTGATTGTAGCCTGTAGGTACCTAGGAACATGCCAAACTTATTCATATTGTAATACTTTTCCCTTTAACATAACTTTTTTCCATATAAATAAATGAGTAATTTACACACTAACGTCACAAGCAGCAGAGTCTAAATAAGGCCATGTGTTCACCTTGTTGACTTGAGTTACAAACAGCATGTTAACTGCCATAAATGCTTATCTTTCCGCATAAGATGTAGGAGTCAAATAAATGAACTAGGTTGCTTGAGATGAAACGCTCGTGCGAGCACCACGACTATAGAGTGCATTTTTTAGAAACAAACTTATTAACAGAGTAACCAACTAAACAAGCTCGTAAGATGTCAAATGTCCAAAATATCGTAATTAGAATCGAATAGACAAATTGTTCTAAAGCCTGAAGGCGTTATTTAAATAAAGCAAATACATAAAAAAAATAGGTTGGACGTCTATAATACCGACCAGCAAAAAAACAAGACAAGATACCAGAAAAGAGATTTCAGTAATCATTGTTTGTATTAAGCTGCTCTTGTTTGCACTTACATATTGACACCGGCAACTTGATAAGTCACTTATCATAATTATCACTGGGTTAGCTCACATAGTATAAGCATCACAGTTGTGTACTCTTCAGTCTTCACAATAACTGTTTATATAAAAATATTTTATAAAATTTATATTTATATCACTTGTAGCTTTTAGCTCCTTTGTTAAATCTACAGTTAAACAAATAACACATCAACTAAAAAATATGTTCTCAGTTCACCAAACCAACTTTAGCCCAAAATTGGAATTATGGGATTTTTAACACAATTATCAGATTCTAACTATTTTAATCAGTCTCAGAACAGTAATTTTTACAAATTATATTTGTAATATTGTTTAACACAGCGCGACCTGCGCCCGCGCCGGATACACGCGTGACTAATTGTACAGAAAATAACTTCGTCAGCGGGTGATACAGCGAGTGCCGTCACAGTTTTTTCTCGGAATCGATACTCAATACACTCATCAAAACATAATCAATACGAGAGGGCTGGCAGAACTCGTAAAGCCCTACGAATATTTAGGTCATAGTCCTTTAGATTATCCCTACGAATTCGAACCATATTGATCATATAAAACTTAAGAAAACAGTTCCCTGTCTAACTAAGATCGTGCTTGGAAGATAGCCATCAAGTAGTTCATGACACGTTGTAAAATCATATCGTTCAATGGGTGTTCCTCAAGGTTCAATACTGGGGCCAATCATTTTTACGCAAGACCGCACATAACGGAGTTTATGCGGTAGGTGTCCAGGTTTCATTTGCGTTTGTAATTAGTGTGTTCAACATCAACATACATCGAACATGATTTGCCTTAAGATCCACCAGAAAGACGTAAATGACGCTATGTTAAGTATGTTACAAGAAGCTCCTTACATCAAGACACGCTATTGGTATACCGAATTGCTTTAAATCAATAAAAGTTCATTGACTCACTGCAAGTAACTTAGCCACTAATTAAAATGGAAACATCTTGTAGTGCTGTCTGTATAAAACGATTGCACGATGGTAATTAGGGAAGTGAACGAAAGCATTAATTACAACAAGGAAACCCGTGACTTAAGATCAGGGTTTATTTCACGAGATCCCTTTTAACTTTACCTATTCCGTATTTGGTGGATCACTGAAACAACGTACAATAAAATTACCCAGTGCCTTGATCCACATTAGTTCTTAGTAAGAAGCGCTACTCTGAATTGAAAATTAACTAGAATTAAATAATATGTACCTGAATGACTTTGAAGAGTGCTGTTTCACCGAACATCGCTTGTGATACTGGGTCAGGTGAAGGTCCATTTTGGATTTTAGCTTCATGTTTACTTAAATAAATTCGATAACTTCGAGGTTTTGTTTTGACTCTACGTCAAAACAAAACCTCGAGGTTATCAAATTTCTTGAATGTGCTAAAAATATCTTACATATCAGGAGGCCAATTCTCGTGATTTAAAACGATCAAAATCTAGTCGCAGTCTCATCTCGGCGACAAACAAATGTCAAAAAGTTGTCAAATTGTAGGGAAATTTGACGTATTTTTGACAGATTGAGACTGAGAGCAGACTGTGAACGTTCTTAGAACCAGAATTGCCCCTCTGATGCACTGTTACTGGGATGGGTCGGGCAGCCTGGTTTTTCCATCAGGAATGGTGACAAAAGACCCGCCTCCTATCACATGGGAATTAAATATAACTGGCGAAATGTTTACCGCCTAACCCTTCGGGGAATTCAGGGGTGATGTTAAGATGCACTGTTACATCTTAATTATTATTAGCATCGCCAACTTTCAGAGTCAATCGTTAGCGTATCCATAAGACGACCTCCAATTTTGAAGACAAACCGGTGCTTCTGTAGGTCGACTAAATTACGTCATTGACAACTCTGACCGAGCAAACGATGATTCAAGTTGTGATATCGTAAGCATTCTTTCGCTTATACTCGTACAGTCACATTTGATGGCCATGCGAACATTTAAATCATTAGTTGGTCGCACTTGTGAGTAAGCGGAATACAATCGATACTAAATTATTATGAACAGAGCTATGAGGAAACAAAAACAGGCTTATCTATTAAATAGACTACCTGTTACTAGTTTGTTTGATAACAAATTTTGTTTAGTTACACGTAAATTAAACACAGACTTCCTTAGTAAGTATTTGTAACGAAGATTACGTCATATTTTGAGAAGTCGCGAATTACGAACGGGAGTCATTTATAGCATGATGCACTTTCTAGGAAATTGATTAGCTAACAAGTATAACTGAACGCAGTACCTACAAAGTTCCGCAAAGCCTTCAGCAGGTTTCCTTATATCGACGATAACGGTTAAGGGGTGTACCAGCCGGGTCATCGACCGCTCCTGCTTACTTTGGCGGGCGCGGCGCCGCCACTATTACCCCACGACATGGAACGCCATGTATGGAAGAGAATACCCAATTAAAACGTTGCATGTTTTTTTACTGTAGGATTCTGCTACATTTTTAAATCCTTTGCTGGTTCTCTTAGAATTTTACATGCTAGGTTGCATATTTGACTTTTTTGCATAGAATACCAAGAAAGCCTTAGTACATATTTTTCTGTTCCTTTATTCTTGTTTGTTTATATGGGTGTACATAAATGGTTAAATTAATTTAAAATAGTAAAATCTTCAATAAGTACTGAAAATATAGAATTGAATAACAATAATTTTCCTTAAAATATGACTAAAGACATTAATTGGATCATAAGTTTTTAAGTGAAAACATGAGTTCTTAAGGGGAACTACACATGATGTTCTGTGTTGAATTTAATGTTATGAGCACATTATTTATGTCCATTCATAAATAAGGATCATTCTAGCATGAAGTTGATTGCTTTGTTGAATGGAAAGTAATTTATTAAATGAAAGTTAAATTAAACGGAAGAATCCAAATAATTACCTATCAGATGCATCATTAATATGTGTTAGTATGTGAGTAGTGAGTCACTTGAACGACAAAAAAAAAGAATTAATAAAAAGAATAAAATTATGAGCCAGCATAGTTACTGGGATTCATATTTTAAAGTTTGGTTTATTATAGGTGCTATTTGCACAGCTGATTGTTGTGACTTAAAAAGTAAACAATAATAACAGGATAAAAATAAGCAGATAAGCTTAAAGTTACCAAAACATATCTCATGAAAAAAAGAAATAAATAATAACTATTTTAAGATTTACTTGTACTATAATATTGTGTTGATGGCAATAGGCCTTCTCCTATAACTTGGGACTTAAACATAACTGGTAAAATGTGGGTGTACAATTGGTACACCTCTGCCTAACCCTTCGGGGAATACATCCGTGATTTAATGTTATTGTTTTTATTCTATACTATAGGATGCGAGTGAGGCTAAGAGTATAATAACTACTTATGTCTTCTAGTCTGCTTGTCTCATTGGTTTTTTTTTTTTTTTTGTAAGTATGTTTTAGGCGTTAGGCATACTATTTTTATCCTTTCACAATAGCTGTTATGAGAACTAAAGCATCAATTAAAAAAAGAATACCAGGCTAGTACTAGACTAGTATCAACATTGAAAGCATATCACTGAAGCACAGTTTATTAACAACTAATGGCTTATCACAGAGGCTAGTAGTCCCACTTTTTAGTCGAAGATTTCCTAAGTATTCTTCCCTTCTTAACTAAGTTAAAGTTAGCTGTTTGTTGTCACGTTCTTATCAACAATAATTATCATGGATTTAAACCTGTTTTCAAGTACATAGCGTGTTTCCAAGTGAGTCTGTTCATGTTTTATTTATAACTCACTCATTTGTGTACTAAAATATTTTTTCTAACTGATTTTGACCAGTGTCATGTCATGGGGCAGGAAACCCGAAAAGGTACCTAATTTCTTCCTAAAGTGGTTACAATTTTTTTGTGAATCATAAACAAATAGGGATCATGTCGATAAGTTTAATGTTGAGTTGAAAACAGTGGTTATTGTGGTGTTAAACTTCTAGACAAATTAAAGATAAGTTTTAATATTTTTCCTTTAGCTGGTTTTGTAAAATTACATAGTTTTATGGCGAAATAAATATAATTAGGTCGCTCGTGGGCTGACCACTCAGCTGAAGTTTACATAGTTTCAGATCAATACGGAATACATAAAAGATGCCAGATTACAATGCAAGCAACACTTACCAGTGCTTTCCCGTTTTAAACGATGCTATATTATGGTCAAACACATTTTAATTCATTTTAGTTCTATCAAATAAAATAATACATATCACAAAATGTACAAAATATATGAATGAGTGATTGAAGCAAACAGACAAATCGTTCACAGGATTACTCATCATTCATTCCGGCTATGGGCAAACCCAATACATTCATTCAATTGTTTTTTACTGAAGTTCAGAAACTACGTTTCTAAAGGATTTAAGGCTTCTTTATGCAAAGTTTTTTTTTATGTTTTGTATGGAAAACTGATAAACCGTGATTGATCTTTTTAACCTTGTTGACTACCTCGAACTGCACATTTTATATTTTCTCACACAATCACAATTTAAAAAGTAATTAGAAGAGATAGAATTGACGATATTAGAGGTTTTGAACGCAAAGTAGTTCCAAATCGATTTCATTTCATTATGTTGGTTGCACGTCGATCGTTCAGCCAATGAGACACTTCTGGCCTTTCTTCTTCGAAGAATATGGCCGACATTTTGATATTGCTGTCATGAAGATTTTTCAGTGACAAAATTTTAACTTTGTAGTTCTTCATGCACGGTTTTATGTTCCCAAATCGTTTTATTTTTTAATTGCTTAGACGGAGTGTAGTGTAAGCTATTTTATTTTTTGAAAATGGCAGCTGATCGCGAGATTGCTGCTGAAGACAGCATCAGAGTGGTTTGCCGATTTCGGCCACTGAATGACTCTGAAGAAAAAGCTGGATCTAAATTTATTGTGAAATTCCCTTCAGGACCCGATGATAATTGCATTTCTATAGGGGTAAGTGCAAATAATTTTAATGTCTATTGCTTTCCCCTATCATCGCCCTAAATTAGATCATGATGACTAATACATTACGAGTTGTTCACCTGCTACGAAATGGCCTTTCTTTTTCATTCCGCTTCGATGGTTATGATTATGATCGTGTTAATTCAAAGAATCTTGCCGAATAATCTCTGCATAAATACAAACGTCTTTGTTTTGTCGAAAATCAATACAAATACCTCCTCGACCTTGACCTGAGTTGGTATACCACGATTTTTAAGGATTTATTTTGTATATTTAGCTCAATTATTTTAGCCCATTACCTAATTCCAATTCCAAGATGAACAAAATAAGAATGGTTGCTCATTGAATTCTCTAAATTACCCTCTTTACGCACATGAACATATTGTACAAGCTGAAATGAAATCTCTGACAATGAATATGTATTGCAATAATAAAAAATATATCTAACATTATTTTTCTATCCTGCTTCTTTATTGATTCTTACTATAAAATTATTTAGAAAACTAAAATACTCTATGTATCAAATACCTTGTGTTAATCAAAGATATAAAGCTAAATATATCAAGAATAGTTGGCCTCACTGACCCTATAATTATTACATAATTTATTGCATCCTATAAAGTATGTAATGAACTACTAATTAGAACTGGTTAGATTCACATCCAGTTATGATTCAAGCTTGGCTAATAAACATTTCAGTAATTATTTTCGCATCCACCAAAATCGATACCTAATAGATACTGGCACCTAACAAAAGAAGCCAGGTAAAGATAATTAGAGTTGTACTTATTAATATGAGGGTAGTCTTTAAGATCTTAAAAATGGTTGGAATTTGACAGGCAGTAAAGCAATACCTATATAAAAAAAAAATTGTGTTAATTTTTTTGATATAACAACACCTACTCCATTTTAAATATTTGTAAAATTATAAAAAAAGATCAGCCTGCTCAGCATAATGGAACAGGGTCCAAGCTAAAAGTAAATAAATAATAATTATGTTTTCAAGAATTTAGTTACAAAGCAAATTGGTTCAGCATTTATTTTGGCTCAAAATGTTTGAGACAAATAACCCAGTTTATTGCCTGTCTAGGTGATGATGTCATATACTTATGTTGACCTGATTCATCTTGGGATGAATGTACAGTCTATCTACAGTATGTTTTTACTTTAGACTACACAGGAAATATTTGCAAATGAGGAATCTATAAATAAACTGTTCAATATGTCTACCAACACCAATAGGTACATTGAACCTTGTTAGTTTATGTTCTGAAAGCAGAGAATTGTTTGAACATTACTTGTTATAATAATTAAGTGATGTTTCATAAAATTCTCACGTTTTTTTTATCTATTAACCACGGCGCCTCCAAGCTCGGCCCAGAAAACGGTGGCGTGATGACCTGGATGAGTACCACGAGGGCTGGTTCGAGTTGGCGCGAGAAAAGAGTTCCTGGAAGGATTTAGGGGAGGCCTTTGACCAGCAGTGGGACAGCATAGGCTAAACACAAAAAAACAAATATCTGAAGACATTTCATTTTTTTGCAGCATGGCAATAAAATTCTTTAAAGTCTAAATCAAGTAAAAGTCAATAGCTCACAAGAAAAATGAGGATGACTAGAGATACTCTTTTTAATAGCAAGCCTCATCAAGTAGTACATAAAAATTAGCATTACAAGGGAAGTGCTTGTTTAACATCTAATTTTAGAGGAGTCAATTTAACTTGTGACCATAATTACAAAGTTAATAATAATTTCAGTATCTTAGTTTTAAGTTTGAGTGGATTCAGGTATTTTCTTACAGGAAATGATAACAATACGAAACAAAAATATCTTGATATTATTAAGTATGAAAGCCTCTGGCCTTCATGCTACATGTTGAAATACAGACTGTTTTCTTTTTTTTTCTTACTTAAAATAGTTTACAACAATTTAATATTTCAAGTTATTAAGCACATACACAACATCCTAATGTGTAAAACGTTGAGAATGTTTTGAATATTGTAAGGTCATTTGCATAATGAAATGCCAGCTAGTGACTAACACTTTAACAAGTAGGATTCTATTGATCTTGCAAGAGTAGTAGTATCTACAACAAGTAGGGTACTAGCTTTGTTGAATTACTCATAGTCTTCAAGCACAAATTGTAATTCAGTTTTTAGTCTACTTAAATAATTCATAATGTAGTTATTATATCATACATCTTATACCTATAGGTAATAAATATTCTTTACAATGTCTCGCACTGTACACAAGAGTTATTTAGAATGAAACTTTCATAATAGTATAGTATGAATTGCCAATTCAATTACTGCTTTTTCTCGACACAATATATTTTCTAAAATAAATGCAATGCTCTTTATGTATACATTTCCAACGTTTTTAGGGTAAAGTTTACTTGTTTGACAAAGTATTCAAGCCAAATGCAACCCAAGAAAAGGTCTACAATGAAGCTGCCAAGAGTATTGTGTCTGACGTACTGGCTGGCTACAACGGCACTATTTTTGCATACGGACAGACCAGTTCAGGAAAAACACATACTATGGAGGGTGTCATAGGTACGAGTATGTAATTCGAATAAGATTTATGAACATCTAATTCATCTTCTCTAATTCATTTTTAATCATTGAATTTTTGTTTTACAGGGGATCCAGGCAAACAGGGTATTATTCCACGGATAGTAAATGATATATTCAATCATATTTATGCCATGGAAGAAAACTTGGAATTTCACATTAAAGTGTCATACTTTGAAATTTACATGGACAAGATCAGGGATTTGTTAGACGGTTGGTAACTCAACTATCTAATGTTTTAATAACTTTATATCTATGGTATAAGTTTTCATGTCTGACAGGTACAATGGTTATTTTCAGTATCAAAAGTGAACCTCAGCGTTCATGAAGACAAAAACAGAGTCCCATTTGTCAAAGGTGCTACAGAGAGATTTGTGTCAAGTCCTGAAGAAGTGTTTGAGGTTATTGAGGAGGGAAAATCAAATCGACACATTGCAGTCACAAGTAAGTATTAAACATAGTTCAACATAGAAGCAAGTTGTGTATGTTTAGTTATTAACCAACACTTTTTACTACAGACATGAATGAACATTCATCTAGATCTCATTCCGTCTTCCTCATAAACGTTAAACAAGAAAACCTTGAGAATCAAAAGAAACTTTCGGGCAAGTTATATCTGGTGGACTTGGCTGGTTCTGAAAAGGTACTTATTATTCTAATACTGAAATTATGTTAATGGATCAACATTCACTAGTTAATGCATATTTATTACATTATTACAAGGAAATATTATTTATTATTTTCCTGGTCCAATAAACCATAAATCTTATTTCGAAAAATGTTTTAACAGGTATCTAAAACTGGTGCTGAAGGTACAGTCCTTGATGAAGCTAAAAATATTAACAAATCACTATCGGCGTTGGGTAACGTAATTTCTGCATTGGCCGACGGAAACAAATCACATATACCATACAGAGACTCAAAACTGACGCGTATCTTACAAGAGTCGCTCGGTGGTAACGCTAGGACTACGATCGTCATCTGTTGTTCTCCCGCATCGTTCAACGAGAGCGAGACCAAGAGTACACTAGACTTTGGTAAAAGGTATGTGTTAAATACACTATGTTGAATTCTTGCTTTACCAAATCAGTGCCATGCAGAAATAAGGAAATTTAATTCAATATCAACACCATAATCACCAATCAATTGTATACCTACCTATGGTCATTCCATTAAATGCATTAATGTTTGATATCTTTACTACTCTGGTGATAATCATACTTGATGTATTATTTCCTTTGTAGAGCTAAAACTGTCAAGAATGTTGTCTGTGTCAATGAGGAACTCACTGCTGAGGAATGGAAGCGCCGTTATGAGAGAGAAAAGGAGAAGGTGGGCAGGCTGAAGGGCAAGGTCAGTACTATAGCAGAGCATTACATGGTAAAATTACTTCAACAGTAGGATTCTTTATTCTGATGACATATTCAATTTATTAGGTCGAAAAACTGGAAGCAGAGTTGAACCGCTGGCGCTCGGGCGAGACCGTACGGATCGAGGAACAAGTTAACTTGCAAGAAATCGAAGCCGTCACTCCCGTTACGTCATTCATTGAAGAGAAACCACCTGCGGCGGTAAGCGATGACTCACTACGAACTATTCTAAACTATAGCAAGATATAGGAATCCGTGTAACACAGATGAATGGTTTCAAATGAATAACTACTACCTATTGTTGTTTTTGTAGGACACTCTTTTATTCTTAAGAATTTTACATCATGAAATTGATTATGCCTTATACATAATGTTCATTGAATTCCAAGTCCCATAAACTTCGAATAGAAGGTCATATACCGACCTTATTCGTGTCGTCCTTCAAAAAGGTCAGGTGCGCAATATGCGCCGCCTGTAGGCATATATCAATAGTTAAAAAAAAAGAAAATACATTTATATTAATCAAATGAAATTATTGTTTGTAACATAATAAATAACAAGCACTTTCTGTAGCTTCTGTTTGTGCATATGGAACACATGTGTTTATCTAACCAAGATTGTTTTTCTCAGCCGGTGCCAGTCGCCGTGTCTAGCGCAGTCGAAGATGCGGCAATGCAAGGCAAACTGGAAGCTCTGTACCAACAGCTGGACGACAAAGACGAGGAGATCAACCAGCACTCGCAGCTGGTGGAGAAACTCAAGGACCAGATGATGGAACAAGAGGAACTCATTGCTTGCACAAGGTAATGCATAAGCGCGGTAAACCTTAGAAGCATTTACTCTGTGGCGCGACGTTTTTGCTTATTCGGATACACGAAGTTTACTGAAGCGCATACCTGTTCTAGTATTTATACTTGTATTTAGATCAATGGATCTTCTCTTGACTGTTTTATTTTGACCTATAATATTAAAAATATACAAAAATCTAAACCTCCTTTTGGGCTTGCCCACAGTCGGTTAAAAATTCCTCATTAATACATTTTTAGCAGTCATGCACGATGCAACGTCATTTAGATTTGCGATTAACAAGGCGTCATGTTTTCTACATACACTGATAAAAACGTGCTGATACCTTAAAAACTTGAACATCTTTGAGATGTTTAATATTTACATTCAGATGGTGGTATTTTCTTGAGTTTGAAGCAAAAAATTTAGACTTACCTTATTTTCTTTATTTGTGATTTATATTAGAGATGCACCGACTAGTCGGGAAAGCCGACTATCCTGATCCGGTCAAATTAGATTCGGCGAGTAGTTGGAAAGAAGCGCCGACTAGTCGGCTCTTTACTATTCATATTTCTATGCTTAAAAATAAGGTGATTGGAATGAAATCATAACCTTTAGTTTATTGTTAATAAATATTTTAGAATCACCCTTTATATAACCTAGGAATAGGAACTTCCTTCGGTAGTCAATTGAACTTAAATCAAGAAAACTACGCCAAGAACAAAAAAACAAAACGGCCGCTTCCGCAACTCTTAGAACGTATGTAACCTATGGTTTAATATTTATTTTAGAATCAGAGTTTCGGTTCTGTACACCCGAAATTCACTGAAATAATCCGGGTTGGCCGACTGACCGGCCCGGGCAGTCGGCTAATCGGCCCATCTCCAATTTATATTCATCCAACAATATGTTCACAACAGACGCGACTACGAAACCCTGCAAGGCGACATGAACCGCATCCAGCAGGAGAACGAAGCCGCTAAGGAGGAGGTCAAGGAGGTGCTACAAGCCCTCGAGGAGCTCGCTGTCAACTACGACCAGAAGTCTCAGGAGGTCGACAGCAAGAGCCGCGAGTGCGACCAGATGTCCGAGGAGTTACAGACCAAGCAGGTCAGTTGCAACGATAAAAGGATAGGATTTAGTTATAATTAGAGTCCAACCGAGTTTCGTTTTCAGCAGAAATATCTATTATCAGCTATTTTAGTTTTTGTGGCCGAAAAAATAAAGTACCATCAAATAAATATTTTTAATTCATTCACTCAGGGAATATTAATTACAACAACTAAGGGCACAATAACGGTGAAAATGCAGTAAGAAAATGACATCATATTGTATGATATATAAAAATTAAACAAAAATCTGATGTCTATCTTTCTGAAATGTAAATATAATGATATGATTAAAAGATTGACACTTTATTTATTTTACTCTTACCAAAATGGAAATCATGCCGAATTTAGATTTCGCCCGAAAAAAAAAACCATTTTCAGTTTACAACTGCAAATAGCAGACCAGCAAAGGGCTCCAAAGTAGAAATACTTCGGAAAATCCGAAGGTTGTGTACAAGTGACTAAAAAAACATTTTCTTGTTCTCAGAGTGCCTTGGCCAGTGCGACATCCGAACTCCAACAACTGCGCGATCTATCAGCTCACCAACGCAAACGAATTGCCGAACTACTTACGAACCTTCTTCGAGATCTCGCTGAGATCGGCGCTGCCGTCGGAGGCTCCGAACTAGACTTCAAACTGAATGTAGACACTGTGGGCAAGCTGGAGGAAGAGTTCACGGTGGCACGTCTTCATATCAGCAAGATGAAGAGTGAGGTGAAGAACATCGTGCAGCGATGCCATTCACTCGAGTCGGCCAACATCGACGCTAACCAGAAGGTGAGTGAACATTTTCCTTCACATTATTATGACTTTCCCCTTGCCTTCTCCGGCCAATCGGTCAGGAATGAGTTCAAATCGTCACGCCAGCGTTTCTTGGGTCTGCCTCGGCGACAGCGCCCGTCTTTTGGCGGGACTGTGTGACGACGCCCATCCGTCCGTGCGTCCTATAGGTATGCTGTCTCCCATCCCGTTTTAGCCTGCGACGCTGAAATGGGTTGAATGGGAAAAACATCAAACTAAAAAAAACTTGTAGAATTTTATTCAATCAAACCTCCGACCGGCTCAGGTAACAAACTACAGGTACTTTTGAATTGTCAAGGAGTGGGTCAGTCAGAAAGATGAAGCTAGTTATCCGATTTAATTTGATTCATTCTTCTTTCCAACAGATTGAGGAGTACGAACGCACGCTAGGCGAGTGTAGGCTCCTGATTTCCCAACATGAGGCGCGGTGCGCATCTCTCGCCGAGTCCATGCGGGAGGCCGAAAACAAGAAACGACAGCTGGAGGAGGCCGCCGACGCTCTGCGCGAGGAATGCGCGCGTCTGCAGGTATGTGGACCAGTAACATTTAACTGTATTTTTTTTTACTTTTTGGTGTAAAGCAGCAACATACTGAAGTTGTCAGCCTCTCTTGATAGCATAATCGGGTCATCATATCCCCAATATTGAGACACAGGCCTCTCTGTGTGGCATAGTTTGGATTAGTGTTGGTGGAGCCCTGATGCCTCACATTCGTGCTTCTGTAATGA
Organism: Apamea epomidion; assembly: GCA_947507525.1. Lineage (NCBI taxonomy): Eukaryota > Metazoa > Arthropoda > Insecta > Lepidoptera > Noctuidae > Apamea > Apamea epomidion. The sequence goes on from OX382234.1 coordinate 9,628,532, forward strand.
GTGCTATCATTTTTGTGCACACTAGTTGGCGCCACTGGCAAGTAAAGTCCTGTCAGTTCTTTATTTGATATGTTATCGATATGTTAAAGTACCCATAACTTCATGATTTTTTTATTACATTTACATTATATTAATAAATAAATAAATAAATAAATATTCCACAACTATCACACAACGCCATCTATATTGTTCCTAAAATAGAATTATTTTAGTACCAACTATACCCTGTCCATTAGGTTAACTATTTTTGACAGCTCTCTTAGAACGTATATATTCCAGATTACGTAAAAGTTAACTTTAAAATGCGTAATAATATAAATATATAAATTACCTTATCCTAATGAATTATCATATTCATCGCTTCTTACAGACACTATAATACCGTACGTGTATCAATCAATGTATTGTGTGTTGCTGCAATCACGAGTTCCATTTGTCAAAAAATGGTTTACCGAATGGACAGGGTATAATAGCATAATCTTTACAACAACAGCAAACCTTCAGTAACATTGAACTTTTCTAGAGACCTTACACTACATTAGCGCCTCTAGTGGCGATTTAAAGTGTGTTAGCCGTCAATCTTGCTTGTAGGTATTATATGAAGGTGTACTCTACAATAGTACATAAACTTTAAATATTTGACTGTGTACAGGCTGCCGAGCGCGTGCAACTGGCAGCCGCTGAGCAGCGCGCCGACTCACAGGTGCGCAGCGCGCTGGAGGCGCAGCTCGAGCAGCTCCGCAACGCGCACGCCACGCAGCTGTCCGCGCTGCGCGACGAGCTGGCCGCGCTGCAGCGCCACCACCAGGAACTCAAGGAGTTAGTACCGACACTAATACTCGTGTTTTGTAATGTTACACTATAAGCCATCGATCCTGCACCTGAAGACTTTTTTTTAGGATTTATAAACATTAAAACCTGACAAGGTTTTAATATTCCCTGAAAGTTAGATTTGATCTGAAAGTTAGAAGTGTTTTTGACAGATCAAAACCGTTGAAATGATTGTTCTTCAAAATACGGGAATTGTTCCTCTGATCTCTCTCTGGTGGTGTCGAATTGCAATTCCATTGCTAGATAAAGGAAGGAATACTCGTGGACACACTTGTGGACTATAATTACGTAGTTGGCTAGTCTCCGTTGAGATTGGCCGCCGTGTCCAAAATTCGATCAGAAGGATATCACTATAATATTCACAGTAGACCTATTGTCCTTCGCTATCGTCACAAATATATTATGAATAATACACGTCGGTTAGGCAAAATACTGATTTGTATTTGTTTGTTTGCAGTACCTACCAGGAGCTGACGTTGGCTCGCCAGCAACTACAGGACGACTACGAGAAACTGAAGCGCGAGGAGGCCGACAAGTCCGCCAAACTCAAGGAACTCATGTTAGTGTCACGTTCGCCGCGACGTACTCTCGATAAATACGAGAAAGAGGTTGTCAATCAGCAGATGGTGTTAAAAGAGGAGGGCGATATCTTTAGGGATTACATTATATCGCCGAAGAGAGAGAAACTAGGATTTGCATACGGAATGGGCCTTGATATTGAAAAAGCTTCCGCCAAAGAGGAGAAGTCGCTCTCGGCAATCCCCAAGTCCCCCGTCCCCCGCCACTCCTGCAACATCCACCCCCTCCAACTGCATCTACTTATATCGGTCACCATGATCCTACTCACCCATCGTTATCCACAAATTGTTGTTTTGGTTTAAGCTTTGTTACATGTTTTCTGTGATATAAATGTGGATCTCTAGATACCAGACAATATTTTTTGCAGTGCCTTTAAAGACATTATCAGCAAGTATTTAATAGAGAATCGGAATTGGTTTTAGTTGGCATGTTATTTTATTGAAAATATGTCGAACGGGACCAGCTCAGATTACTAATTGAATCCTATGTATGGATTGCTGAATGAAATGTTGACTTTAGCTCAGTTTATTAATTTAATGTGTGTGAGAGATCCATATACTTATTTTTTGTAAAAATAACGATGCTATCACATTCACAACTGGCTTACATTTTAAAGTATAGCAATAGTACAAACTACCTAGATCTGTTATAATGTAATTTGATGTGTAAGCCAGTTGTATTTATTGTTGTTTTGATATTCAAAACGATGAGTTCATATTTTTTTATGCATTTTTGACGCTTGGCTTTGAAGACTAATCATGACACTAGTCGATAAAGCATTTATTGCCTAGTCAATCATAGATTAATTTATAATGATTATTTTGCTTGTAAGATACTTAAAATATTTGAATGTTGTAGTTATCGGCTATATGGTAGCATTTTCTATATTAACGTTCATATTTATTTAGCATGAAGTTATTTGTAAAAAATACAGTAAAAACTGTATTAGTATTACTAAAACTATATTCTCTACTACATTTCGTTATGAATTATCGCGTTGTGATCATTTCGGTTGTTAATATAATATGGCATAAATGAATAGTCGCGCCTACAAAGCTAGTATCAATTCACACTGCCTTACTGCGTTGTAAACAATGAGGTGTTTGTACAGTTGCAATTTTACCTCTACGGATTTCGTTTAGTGTTCCTAGATTTATTTACACTTGGAATAGCATAAAGTTACAAATAAACCCATAGTCGTTTGTTAGAACAGCTTGTATCGCTGGAATACGTAATAATCCAACTCGTATTGTATAGATCGTCATTGATGCTTGCACAAATTATAAGTCGCAAATATATAAAGCAGCAAATTAGAATGATAACGTAAAACAATATTTTCATGTAAATATAGCTGTAAGTAACCCTGAGTGTTTGTATAGAGAGTCGGCAAGTAATATTTTTATCAAACTATTTTTTTATACAATTTGAAAACCGTTATAGCTAACTTCGCATGGATATTATCGCGTTTCGGAACAATAGTGTTCATCTTACTGTTTGTCCAAATAAGATCTCGTATACTTAATCAAAGTTATTAGAGGCAATTTAGATGATAGATATACGTAGGTATTTTAAAGTTATCGATAGACGACAGGCGATATGGAACCATTTAGTAATAATTTCATTTGAAACTGCCATGTCTGTTTTAAGGCATTTACTATTAGGAGCCATTTTAGCATTCCTTCAAGCATTTACCACATAGGATTGAATCGCATTTAACTGATAATTTAACTGCATGAAACATTTTTCATTCCACTAATACTATCAATTCAGTATTCGATTGCATTTTAACGCATTATTCTTCCTAGTGTCCATGTCACTTTCCCTAGTCTGTGTGCACTCGAACTGCCGAAGAGTGATTGTCGCCTCCATGTGTTTAAGATACCAGAAATAAAAACTTCTCAGTGTTCAAAACGATATACTAAATCACATATCGTATGTGCATGTAACTTAAACACACCAGGCATACCTTTGGTCTAGCAATTTAAACGATGCAATATTTAGAACATTCCTATTTCAATACACTCTTCTAGATTGCTTGAAAGAAGCGACAAAACGTATATGTGTTACCCATTGTTATGATCGATGTAAGTACGATGTAGACGTAGTGCGAGGTCTTGTAACGCCTTACGCTTTTTACTTTTGAGTTATCATTTTATTCCGCACGTATCCCATTCATATTCATTCTGCCGAGGGTTGGCATTTTCTAAAACATACGGCCTAAGTACAAGGAGCGCGATGTATATGGATGGGTGCGTGCTGGGAGTTAGATAGCTCACATCTGTTCGCAGGTAATAAGGGGTGACCATTAACTATCATTAAATTCTTTAGTATTTAAGTGTACTAATGAAAGACCTATTGTTATCTGTAGTCAAAGCGTGGAACGGCGTGAACAAGCCCGCGCTGACCTCAAAGGATTGGAAGACACTGTGGCCAAGGAGCTGCAGACACTGCACAATCTGCGCAAATTATTTGTACAGGATCTGCAGGCGAGTACAATCAATATTGAAATCAGTTTGATTAGAATTGTTAACATAACTTTGTGCACCATTATTATTAACATCATTATATCGCGCAGGCAAGGATAAAGAAATCCAACAATTCGGAAGAGGGCGCCGAAGAGGAGGGCGGCTCGTTGGCTCAGAAGCAGAAGATTTCATTCTTGGAGAACAACCTGGAACAGCTGACCAAGGTGCACAAGCAACTTGTGCGCGACAACGCGGACTTGCGTTGCGAGGTGCCCAAGCTCGAGAAGCGTCTGCGAGCCACTATGGAGCGCGTCAAGGCTCTGGAAACAGCACTCAAGGTACATTTTATTAGAACTGTTTAAAACATTGACAACTGACTTTTTAAAATCATTTTGTCTGAAATTTCGTTCAACGGAAATAAATCACGAAATATTTCATAGAGAAATATGCACTCATCTTTGACAACGTAATACTTTAAACGGTCGGATGTGCGTAATTAGTTTTTACCCGCGTCCTCCTACACGCGCTAGGACCATCGGACTGTCACCAACGTAAACGTCGATATAGTTACGCATTACTGCAGGAGATGACATTGATGTGCTAGGTATGTGTGTGGTACAATATATCGCGCTTTTTAGGGTTTCGAACATCGAAAGGAAAAAACGGAACCCTTATAGGATCACTTTGTGGTCCGTCCGTCTGTCTGTCTGTTAAGACCCTTTTTCTTAGGAACGCGTGGAGGTATCAAGCTGGAATTTATATCAAATACTCAGGTCTACTGACCCTTGGAGCTGTGAAAAAATCAAACTTCTAAGCCAACGCAATCAAAAGATACAGCCGTTTATGCCGCAAATTTCCGCAAATTTTCGACACTCGCAAGGGAATCAAAACCTACAGGGTACTTCCCGTGATGAACTCAGAATCTTGAAATTTGGTACGAAGCAACGTCTTATAGCACAGATAAAGGAAAAATTGCGAAAACCGTTAATTTTTAGTTACACACATACAAATTTGTACGGAACCCTCGGTGCGCGAGTCCGACTCGCACTTAACCGGTTTTATTACTATTTCTGTTGATTTATATCTTTGCTTTAACTTTTATTGTACTTTACAAATAAGAGTTAGTTCCTAATCTTGCATGCAGTTCGTTCATTAGGAATGTTAACTAATTGTTTATATGTTTGGTTTGCAGGAGGCAAAGGACGGCGCCATGCGTGATCGCAAGAGATATCAATTTGAAGTTGACAGAATTAAGGAGGCAGTGCGTGCTAAGAACCTCGCACGGCGGGGCCCACAAGCCCAAATCGGTATGTAGAATTTTAAATTGATAATATTATTTACACTACAAAGGTCTACAAAATGTTAACATTGTGATTTTTTTCCAGCGAAACCCATCCGTGCTGGTGGCGGTCACCTAGTGGGCGGCGGAGCACCCGGCGTGGTGCGACCTGCGCCCGCGCAAGATATCAAACGGAAGTCTATCATTGTGGGCGCGCGAGGTAACTATATTAAAACATAAATGTCCAACCGTTGTAACAATTAATGACAATTCATTACTAAATAATTATGCACTTGTTACAGATGAGAGTTGAAGAGATAGCCGTTACATCATAGAGAATTTAAATGAAACTTCATAGATGTACCTTACAGGGGCGACGAAAATAATTCTTTTAAATCATAACCGTTATTATAACTATGTGTTTATGGAAAGCCTAATAATAAGTGCAACAAAAAAAAAAAAAGAAAAATATTGGTAGTATTCTCTTAGGCTTAATGTTTTGAGCTACCTAATATTAAAGTCTATAAGTGCACATGGATTTAGAACAGTTAATAGCTTTCTGCGATATAATATATCAGGTTTCATATAAATTCGATATAGTACCAGTTCTAAAATAAAAGTATTACGGTTTGAGCAGACCGAAGCTTCAATGGTCTTTTGATGTTGCTATTTTTAAATCAGATATAATATTTTTATGAAATGACAAAAAGTATTAATTTAGTTTCTCATTATGGATGCTTAAACTCGATTAAATGTTCGATGAACTTAGAGATTATTTATCTGCTTGAGAAAGAAATGCGGCTAACTGAGACGTGAGCAATGATTCAGTACAAAGACATACCGAGCCAGTTACCAATTGTGTGAAAGAGACGGGATATACATGCTCTCATTTCTTTCTCATATGGATATAAAATAATGTTTTCCAAGATGCAATATCTCGTTATCTTTAAGAATATGCTGTGAATTAATTGCAGAATTGCATATGCTGCCGCACAAATAAAATAAAAACAAAAAAAGTAAAAAAAATATATTAATAATATGTATGTTACTGTCGGCGTTATCAATTCCACGTGTGGTGGCAAATGCAGAGCAGTGTGCATCTTCAATGTGTAGTTGTAGTTTAAGCTTCTTTAATATATATTTTTATATATTGTGATAAGCGTTGATATGCCGACATGCGAGCATTTATTTAGTTAACGAAACGAAAACCTTTGGTATATGTTCACAAGGTGTCATGGGTGATAACGAGAAGGTTCATAATTATTCAGATACATAAAGCTTCAGGTATCCGCTCATACCCGGTGAGTTTGCATTGGTTTCACGTGCGTGTGCCTGGACGACTTGCTATCACAAGCAAGTTCACTGTCACTAGGCACGGTCTGCGCCAGATTGACATGCGATTCGATATTAGTGGGTGATTTTTATATTCAATTATGAATATGAAAATCTCTTTCAACTAATCACATTTAGCTCCAGTGACTTGAAATACTAAAAAGTAACAGTACGTTTGTTACTGCTTGAAACATAATAAATAACACACACTTAGTTGTTGCATATTGTAGGTTATCATTCATTGCACCTTTCGCTTAGTCCCTCCTACTGCGCGTCACCTTCACGTTAGCTTGTGAGCTGTGATGTTTTTTTTGCAAAGATTTTACTTTTGTATTGCGTCTTTCTTGTAACTGTCTCAGTAGTAATTTTAGTCACTAAGTTACAATATCGGCTCTTATAATATAGTCCGTAACAATTAAGAAAGTATATTTTTAATTAATTGTATGGCATACTTCACTTCGGATCAACATCTGACACCTGTTCACATGAGAAATAAATAAACTTGGGAAAAATAACAGCATCTAACATAGTATGTTTGATTGGTTAATAAAGTTCTCTATTTGCTTTAGGATGCATCAGCTTCGCAGTAGATCTGTAACTTATATAAGTACTTATGAATTAATCACGACGGATCGCAGTCCAGTATAGGCTTGCTGCATCTAGACACGGAGCAGTGTAGTGCCCATGTGGCTGCGTCCTATGAGGAGTTATGGAACTATAACCGACGCAATGTCCAGAAAACCAAAGATGAATCACAAGTTTTAGATTTATTGTTCGAGATTACTTACCAGCTGAAATTTAATGTAAGCCCCCGAATTACTCAATGGTTCCAAAGCTCCTTAGTGTGTTGCAATACATTTATATCGTTTAGATGTAAAGTTGTAGTAAATTATTTCACACTTAATTTAGATACATGATTTTTATCATATTTTATTTATTGTATTACATAAAACTAAATATCTCGTTTTTTTTCACTTGTGAAGTGTAATAAATGCGCTTTTTATATACCTCTACTTACATTATTTTAAAATCATGATCAAATACCATATATTTTGCATTCAAAATTAGGGATGCCTACAAAGATGCATTCCACGAGGAAAGCACATTGTATCTTTGTTAATCTTTAAGATAGTTGTTTTGTTAAAATTTAGTTAAAGAGGCTATCCTCGGTTTCCACTCGCCTGTTGCATAGATAGCTCTAGCCGGAGGTCGACGCGGCTCGGACGCGCCCGAAGGTGGGCAACCCCAAACCGACAGGCTTGCCTTTGCACCAAGTGATTTAGTTTGTATTGACATCTTTTGTATCATGTATTTTAATATATGGAAAATTCTCAGAAAGAGTGTTTTCTTGATTTTTTTTATTTATTATGAAAATAAAATCATGAATTTATTTGCTAAAGCGTTTTTTTTATTGAATTCGACCCAATCTACCTTTTGTATAGTAATTAATGCCACTGCATACTATGTTTTATGTGTGCTAACTTAAACCTACTTTTAAACAATTTTTGGAGGTGGCGAGTACCTACTCTCAAGCGATTGTTTTACATCACTAGTAGTAGTCCTCCAGACCGTACCATGGCAGCAATATCAGCTAAGATAGAGCCATCGCGGGAGGCACAATTCCCAGGTCGGGCAGTGTTGTTGGGTTTATCCCATAAAGTAAAATATATCGGGTAGTTTATCCTATAAGTATTTCTCAGTAACAGTTCAGAGATTGGAAGTTGGCGGTGATGCCGTTGGTCCTGCGCCTAATCTCTCCGGACATCACTATTAAGTATGCTACGGGCTTTGCAGAACCCGATCTTGTATTGCTTCTCAAAGAGGCGGTCCGTGAAAGGCCTGTTGCGAAGCTCCTTATGAGTTTGGACAGTGTCCGTAAAAAACTTCGTACCTGTACATGAACCCTGTCAGGGCACTGCAAAACAATAGTTATTACGCAAACATATTTGTTTTGTCTGGCCTTTACTCTCCCACTGCTGCAATGGAAAAAGGCCTCCCTCACTGGAATGCCAGGAAACAGCCCTCGCGGTACTCGTTCAGGTCGCACACAATAAAAACGAATAGTGGAATCCATACTAACATTATAAATGCGAAAGTATCTGTTACCTTTACCTTTTCAAACATTCGAGTCTACCCACTTCTCATGTATCTCATATGCCATGCCGCCATACATTCACCGGAATTAATGAAAATAAACATAAGTTTTATTATGTGCGAATGAAGCCCTTTCATCATGCGATAGGCTCCTGCTACAATGACAATACCTATTTCTTTTTCAATTCTCTCACTTTTTATACAGAGTGGTTTATTTTCAATTTTAACATTTCAATTCAATTTATCTCCATATTTTTTTTTTATTTGCTAAGAGAAATCTATATTACAGTTAGCCATGGAGGGCTCTTGGCAGTCGGCACCTCGAATACGACTAAGAGAGTCGTCCGAGGACCCGGTTGAACGGATTTGGGAGGGCACACGAAAAGACAATGACCTTAATGAACTAGGTTAGGACATGACGAGTATAAGAGCCTCCCGACCGATTTCGGTGAAGGTGGCCAATCTCAACGGAGATTAGCTAGGTACGCAGAAGATAATTATAGTACACAAGTATGTGTACGCTCGGCAGTCGCGCTTGCAACCACAAGACCAACGGGGCAGGCAACACGCGGGACATACCTAGTATAATTTTTATCTAAGGACATTGTTATAAAATAAAATACGTTAGCTATATGTACTGTGGTTTACTGATATATAACATTTCTACATCCTAAATAACATGTATAAAATATTCATTACATTAGCTTGTGTGGCTCATTACGGAAACCTGGAGTTGATTATGTACGTAGCGAGTTACTTTTCCCTATGAGTCATATTTATAATATCTACAATAAACACACTAATACAATTCCATTTAAATATCTTATATGTTAGTTTAATAATAATACATCATAGATAATACGTCCAAAGTAGCTATTTGCTACATAAATCAGCTCTAGGTCCCCAACAATGAACACCTGAATACATACGCATTTTATAAATTCCATCTTTATTTACATAATATATTATTTTACTATCTTTGTAAAAGATCGGCTTCTACAATACTCAAATATAATATTACAAGCCCGATCAAAACTGTGAAAAAGATAAGGTATACTAGTCAATCACCTATACGTACAACATTTCATTTTATAACATAAAAATAAATTATATTTTTGTAGTGTTGGTATCCTGTACTAGGCATACTATCTAAAAGCCAAGTTATCTTAGAAACTGGTCTAAAATGTACTCATTTGTTTGAAAACTTTAAGGTCTGTTTCACCAATGGATAAATTCCGGTTAACTGATCCGACAGACAAATTCATAAAAGTCCTGTTCTATTCTTGAATTTATCTAATGGGTAGTGACTAACCGGATACTGGGAAACAGGGCCCTATACGTTTTTATGAAAGCAAACTGACATCAAAGTGCATTATATGAAGAAATGGAATCATTCGATTGTTGGCGATCGAGTGTGTTGTTAAAACCATTCTCCTTAGCAGTAGATGAAGTTCTGTAATGAAAAATATATTCTTATTAAAATAAAATATTGAACGTAAATATTGATGTTGGTATGACCGTTTGGCACATCGACCTTTACAGCGTTTGTCTACCGCCACCGTCACCAGGACATCAAGGAGAAATGGGATTATTCGAACCGAACGTTACGTCCCGTTGACGGCCGTGCGGTGGACACGAGGTCATAAATAGTAAATTGTTGTATCGCTACTTCGGCGCCGTCATCTCATTCTCGTTTCCGTCCTGCTGACGTGGCGGTGGACAAACAGCCTTAGGATGTTTCCATAGCAGCGGAAACGCACTTTAGGAAAGGGGGTCTCACGCAGGTACGAGTGACAGAGCCAAAGCTCTACAAAGTCTAAGTTTTACAAAAAAACTCGATGTCCTACATAAACGGCCGCCCACGATATAAAGGTGTATACGAACCCAAAGAAAGGTAGTAAGGTGATGAGTTGTGCGCGGTTGGTGCAGTCCCTAAGCTCCGGAAGCACGAGTAGTATGTGTCGCAGATACGTCTGGAGAGCCACTCGGCGTTGTTCAACCAAATGAGCGTCCTATAATATAGAAATATATTATTATATCGTGTTTAACTTGATATCGTCTCTTGAGTGGTATGTTCTTTCCATCGTAGACCTCATCAAGCGCTTCCCATAAGGCCAGATCGAAGTCAAAAGCAGGCCAATTAGGTAAAAAACGAGAGGCGAGGAACGAAAGGACATCCTTTTGGGTTAGAACGAAGTTCATTTCGCTTTTGCCAAAAGCAACGGGAAGAGACATGTTCTTAGTTACCACAGCCAGACCACTTTTCACCCTTTATCCCTTAGTAATAAGTAGAGACCGGATAATATGCATTTGCATATTTGCATATGCATTTGCATATGCATTTGCATATTCATTTGCATATGCATTTGCATATTTAAGCCATTTTCAGCGCTAATAGCATATTTTTCCTAAGATCTAGTGATGATGCATATTATCGTTATAATTTACAGTATTTTTCGAGCGCAGCGCACTCAGCAGCCGCGCGAAAATAAAAAAAATTGCCAGAAAATATAAGCGCTAACATAGCACCCAAGTTCAAATTCTACCCAGTTACCTTAGTAGATGTGGAGCAATCATTTTCGACCTATAAAAATATTTTGAATGATCGAAGAACTAATCTTACCACTGAACATTTAGAACAATACTTGATTGTTAATGTTTACAAAAATATTAAATAATGTAACATGTTACTGTATCGATTATCGTCTATCAATGGATAGTTTACTAAATGTATGCTGATTTTGTAATAAAAAATCTAAAACTTAATAGTTTTTTATTTTAATAAAAAAACAATAAATTTTAAAGATGAGAATAAAGTAAAACTTAAAACAAGTATTTACTAACAATAAACTTAAATCTAAAGGAACAATATTTACGAAACAAAAAAAAAATTTAGGCATATTAAATGCCAAAATTTTTTTTTGTTGCATATTCTGTCAGTTTTCGTGCATATTTCAAGCATTTTTCATGCATATTTGCATGCATATTTCAAGCTTTTTATGTTGCATATAATCCGGTCTTTAGTAATAAGGTTGAAAAGTGGTCAACCAGCGCCAGGAAACGTTATCTTCTATATATGTAAATAAAAATGGATCTTCAAAATGTATGTACGCCCACGACTGCACCAAATTGGATAATTCTTTTTTTTTTTGTGTTTATTATTATCAGGATAAGGTTTGTATACACAATTGGACCCGGTAGGTGGCGCTGCTGTCGGTATAGGATGACTCAAGCGGGCAGGACGACGTCTGCCGGGTCCGCTAGGTTCTATCAATCAATCAGCGTTTTACTTATAGGAGTAGGGTAGGAGTAGTGTAGGAGTAGTGTAGGAGTAGGTTAGGAGTAGGGTAGGAGTAGTGTAGGAGTAGGGTAGGAGTAGTGTAGGAACAGGGTAGGAGTAGGGTAGGGGGTAGAACACCACGCGAACGAAGCAGCGCCGGGCAGCCAGTAATAATTTATATTGCAAAACAACGTTTGCCGGGTCAGCTAGTAATGAATAGAAGTTTATATTGCCACAATCGCCATTGGTTAACGGATTGGTATTTATAGAATTTTTCTTTAATTCGTGGTGATTACGTACACTTCAGTCGATTATCTTGTATGTTCAGCTGTCTGATGTTGTAAAGGTACTTCGCTTACCCGTTTTCGTAATGTTTTCTTTGGAGGAAACTTATACGTCGCTATATCAGGATGACATTTTCTTAGTTGCACGTGTAGTTCGTGAAATTTAGCGTATCTATGATAAACGATCCACTCCTCTTGTCCTATCTTCAGGTAGATCTGAAAATCATACATTCATGTTGTGAAGGACATCACAAAATGCATAGGTACATCCGACACAGGTTTTCACTGTAATTTTCATCTTTATCTCAATCAGGGCAAAGTCGATATTTGTTTGGAAATGACAATAGCGCGCCGGCCCTAAGATTTGCGCATGAGTGGATAAAGCGTTCATTTACCTGATAAACATGATATGAATGTGTTTTCTTGCCAACGAGGAATGCGCTAGGTATGTGAGCCTTAACATTAGACTCGGGATAATCCAGAACTTCCATAGCCGATATACTCTCATATTCTTTGAGTCGCTGTTGCAGATATGTATTGAACTCCATAAGCTCGGCGTGCATTTCGGCCACCTACAAATATAGTGCTATCAACCACATGTCCAGTAACTATTTAATCAAAACAGCACCTTTATTTAGAAGCAGTAAGGGCGGTTTTCGTATTTCAAATGGTACTAATGTAGTGCGTTTAGCGCGTTTACCTGAACTAGTTTCCTTTCATACTGATCAACTTCCCCACTATCCCCGGATTCGTTTTTTAAAGCCTTCCCAATTTCAACAGCCGACATGTATTGACGCAACTGGTCTTTCAATCGGTCATTTTCTCTAAAAAAGAAAACATTGATTAAAAGTTAGAACTCATGAATACAATTTGCGCTTGACCATCCACTAGTTAATTATTCTGTGGATATGTTGTCCTAGAGTACACCCATATGCCAGGATTCAACGCCTCACTCCCCCTACTGGTCCAGTCCAGTCCGGGGCCGCAGAAGTCATATTCGCACCCGCAGCCCCCCGACGCAAGTGTGCGACACCGGTGTGGTTTTAGTCAGTAAGAGTGTGACTCTACCCACCCAGAGAGGACATCCACCCCGACCAAAATGCGTACACCGACATGTTTTACTTACTTGCTCAAATCTAGTACTACATTTTCTAACTTCTTAATTTTTTCCTTACTGGCTACTTCCATCTGGGCGAATTTCATTTGCAAGTTCATATACTCTTTTTCCTTATTTTCTAAAATCATACTTAGTGTCTTATCCGCCGTTACACATTCGTCTTCTGTAAAACAAAGCTCTAAGCATGAAGTACTTCCATCAATACTTCCTGCAACCTCTTCACTGTCGCTTTCAGATATTTTTAAATTATTTATACTTAATTCAGACAAATCGTCTTTTATAACGTTATTTACATCAATACTGTTAGAAGATGAGAATATTTCCTTTGCACATTCTGATAGTTTCGACAGAATTTGTGAAGGACTGTCCATAGCTTTGACACTGTCTGGAAAGAAGTATCTCAGACTACTCTTGTATTCTGAGCTAGTGGGTTCACTAATTGAAGCAACTTGAGAAACAATTTTGGGATCAGGTGAATTGAGGCAAGTCGCCGGTGCACTGTTCCATGCGGAGTTATCTCCTTGTTCTGTAGCTCCAAGAGATTTTCTTTTATTTGCATTAAGATTTTTTTGATCGTTTTTATCAAAAGATATAACTTGGCGCAACGGCCTTCGTTTTAAATTACTCGATGATTTCACGGGCATTGGCAAAGGTATCACATGTTCTGCTTTGTTAGAATGATTAGCTTGTTGTGAGTCATTCAACTCTGGTCTGTCGATTGATAACGCAAACAAGACTGTCGATAAACCTGAAATAATAGATACAAATTATTATTAGTATTTTATTTATCTAAGCTCATATTACAATAATATAATAAAGAGAACAGATTTGATTTTTTGTATGTTTGTTTGTTACCCTTTCACGCTAAAACGGATGAACGGTTTTGGCACATGGGTAGACCATGACCTGGATTAGGACATAGGATACTTTTTATGCCGATATTGTTACGACTTTTGCGGGTGAAACCGCGGGGCACAGCAAAAGTGCTATACTCACTCATGTAAACTGTCATTTGCTTTTCTCAAGGGGGTTTTATTAAACAGGGTTTTTTAAAAAAAAAACATGTATTGAAATTAATAATGATAAATATTTAACCTGCAGCCATGCTTGGTAGAAGATGGCAGGTATCATGATCTCTGACCAGAGCCCCTTCCTCATAATATTCCATTAGCAGACCATGAGCTACCCAGCTTTGAAGATACCTGATAAAAAAAAGAAAAATAATTATATTTACTTAGTGATACTGGTATTCAGCTGCAGCCAGTTAGACTGGAAGCCAATCTCAGCATAGATGGGAACAGGCTAGGCAGATTGGTTTTTGACTGAAATATTTACCTGTCAAGAGATCTCTCATTCAAGGTTGCTCTGAGAAAAGCTCTGAAATATCCTAGTGGTGTGTTAATGTTTGTGAGAATTTTAAACCTTTCCTTTTCATGTTTCGTTAGATGTAGGCAAGTGTAACTCCAAAGAGAGTTACCTGAAACAAAACAATACTTACAATAAGATTCCATGACATAAGATTAAAAAAAAAAAAAAAACATTATTATGCATGTGTTACTGAAAGCAAAGCTATTTCCGAGTATATTTTTTTTATAACATTATCTTACCAACATTAACAATATTAAAAGTGAAGTTTAAACCTGCTGTAACCAAATTCTGAATTGCCGAGTTTGATAAATTAGTTCTAATGCCATGGCTAAGCAATTTCTCCCATTTTTCGCATAGTTGTGCTATTCTGAAATAATCACCTAGTTAATATTACATTTGCTTAAACATTCATAGTTATTTAATAGAGCTAAATTATATTTTTATCACCTTATATCATCTTCTGTTGCTAACTCAGATTTGCCTCCAAAACGAGTTTGACAATTTTGTACACAGTTTTGTAGTTCCTGATAAATAATTTTACCATTTTCTATCCTTTTCTTTACCTCCTCTCTATTGTCTATAGCATTAGCTATTGTGTTTAGTATCTTGCTATTCTGAAGAATACACAAAAAAATCTCTTTTCAGTTTATACATATTTCCAAAAAAATATTAAGCCAATAAACAATTCATAATACTATTGTATTTTTTTTGTAACCAGCTTATTAGCTTGAGAAATTATGAAATATTATTAGATACATATTATTGAATGTTACTTAAATTCAATAAAATTTTAGGTACATTTTATTATTATTAAATAATATTTAAATATTGAATAAAACAATTTGGATGCATTGAAAAATTGGTGAATGAGCCTGCTCTTGACCTCGATCACGCCTGATGGAAAGCGATTGGATGAGGTGTAAGATGGGCTTGCCTAGAAGATGCCTGTTCACTCTTGCTTTGAAAGCTAATTTGCAAAGAACCATGAGATAATTGATCAAGGCTTACACCTGCTGCTGGTGGGTACATAATTGGTAATAAGAGTGGTCTAAGTATGTGTTACAATAGTGGGTTCCTGAGTTGATAATGACACATGTGCTATAATAATAAACATTCTATGATGTTTACTGAAGACTCCACATTCTATTATACTTTACTGCTATCTTACAATGACTAGTTTACATTGGACTGTTCAATTTGAAATTCTTGATAGAAATATATAAAACATAATCATAATAATAATATGTTGTGTTGTGAGGATAACTTAATATTCACATTAACATACTTATGACTATGCTCTTCTAGAAAACCATAGTCTTACTCCTGTTTTCTAAAAGCTTGATCAACTTTTGGTAATCTCAGATTGCTAATCAGAAACTTGATGACACTTTCAGAAACAATAGGTCACTTTGTTATGAGAGGTACACACATATGTACTAATATAGATGAAACACCTGGATGACGGACGCACAGAACTGGGAAACATGGCAAAAGAAATGAGAGGCCTAGAGGCCTCCCTTTTTGCTCCCCTTGATTCCTGGGTATATCCAGCTGTGGGTGATTCCGGGCTGAAAGGATGATGACACACTAATCTCTCTCAAATCATTACAATGCTACATACAGCTTCACCTATTGGTTCTTTGGAATACTGTTTGGATGTTTAATTGCTAAGTGCACCCACTTTGGCCATTAAGTATACTTACATCAAAGCATGGTTCATACAAGGAGTTATCAAATATGTTATTTTGATGCCTACTAGCTTTTAAAAACGTGGGTGTTTATAGTTTATAATTAGTCATGTATCCATATAGCGAGCAATTCAAACCGTTAGTATGCAAGCTTTCTTCTAAATAAATAAATATTTATTTATTTTTGACCAAAAATGAAGTCGGTAGGTATTCATGTAACTTCAGTTCAAAACTTGAATACGACAATTAAATACCCTTGAATGTTTGTATTTAAAAATTAGGATATCGGCCTTAATTCTAACAAACACTTGCGTGAAGTATATGTCCATTTTTATCATACTAAATCGTAATTACATTATTGAACGCTAGTGGTCATTTCTTACCATGTTATTATTACCCCCCGTAACTCATAACATTAATAGAAATTCAGATAATCAATTATATCACATAGTCTTATAAATTCTAATATCTACAAGTTACATCTTTATGTAAACATTATTTATTTTGACTTTCGTTGTATTTGTCTGACAATTTGTAATTTAGAATGATGACATCTTGCTTGATGAACAAAACAATGGCCAATTTGGCCCTGAAAGAAAAAGGGTTTGTTACCGAGTTGGGACTGTTACCCTAATGCTATTTATTGCTAATGTATTATTTTTCGATCATTAATTTATTTTTAAGCAGGAAATTAATATATAAATATCTTTAAAAAATACAACTTTTGCTTATCAGAACGCAAGAATAGATATTTTAATTCTGAACGCATTCGTATTTTGAACGTCTATGACATGTCGATTTTGTTTCTAAATAGAAAATCGCAGGCAATGACAACTGTATACATTCTTATTAATACTTAAAAAAATAAGTCATTAGCAGAATTTGATGTTACTGTTACGTAAAGGGTTTTGATAAATCCAATTTAAATAATTGAATACAACATGATATTATTATAAAATGGATCGATAACGTAGCCTCCTTATTTTGATAAGGATTGATTGATTGATGATTGATTGATTTTTTGGGGTGTATCCGTACTCTACTTAATTTAAAGTAAAAAAAAACATGTAAGCTCCAAAACTGAAAACTGTCACAAGTAGCAGCACTGCTGCCCGACTACAAATCGCCATTGTTTCGTTTCTATTTACTTTCGTGACGATCACAACTTAGTCCCTCAATTTTCGTCTTTCATACTACATTTCATACATTTTAGGGCTGTATTTTCCAACGCCAGATAATTTTATCCGAGGGATAATTTTGAATTTTTGACAGTTCTTCCATACAAAAACTGCCAGAAGTAAATTTTATTCCACGAATAAAAATTATCTGTAAATAGAAAAATCAGCCCTTAGGCAAATACTTGGGTCGTTTTTTGCAGTCAACACCTGCTCAACGGGGAATATTAATTAATTATGCGTAAAACAAGTCACTTCTTTACAAAAATGTATGGATAGTGACTGCTAGCTGTCAAATTCTTGGACGTTGGATAGTAGCGACATCTGAAAAGTTGCAGTTTTTACCCTATTGATCGTTTCGGGGACGGGTAAACTTTATCGTGTACAGCCAGCTGGCATTATGGCAAAAAGGCCTTTTTCCAAATAGCTAAATTGTAATGCCCTATGGAAAAATGGTTTTATATTAAAAAATATTGCTAAACAAAATGGCGTTACCAGCGTGAGTGTATAGAATTTGTAATTCGGTTGTGTGTAAAGTACATTTGGTATTTTCCTCCTAATTTATAAACTTAGAACTTATTTCATTTAGTCAACTTTATGATTTGTGGTTACTCTTTCTTTGAATACTTTGAAAAGAGAGATTAGCTATCAAAGTAAAGAAGTTGTACCATGAGTAATTACGAAGACGATCAAAGCGAGGATGGAGAATTAGCGCGTAGCCCTACTCAGGATGAAATGGATTTTAGGTAAGTTATCATAACATTTTGCTACATTATTTTCCTTTGAATCAATGTTCTCAACATGTAAAAGATTGTAATGTAAATGTTGTGAAATATCATGTCTGTCAAACAATGTAAATCCAGTCCAGTTGTAGTGCTTGTCTTCCTTGTTCAACGATTTGTTTTCACACCTGCTAAATAGTACCAGCTATTTACGTCTTCCATTATCTTCCTTCTTCTTTCTAGTTTCATGATAAATCTTCCTGTGGGCTGGGATGGGTTTTACCTATCGCCATGCGTATGAGGAAAATGGTTGTGCACTAATGCCCAAGATGAAATGAAATTTTAGTTTTTGTGTCTGCATATTAAAATGTTATTATCACAATATGTTTATAAAAATAATACACTGCGCATTACATCGGAAAATAACTTTTTTCTGTCACAAAATGTTGTAGGTTTCACATCAACTGTTTTTGCCTTGGCAAAAATAACCAAGTTGGCTGTCTGTTTGTAAAATTATCTGGTCAGTAGTTAATTATAAGGCCACATCGAGCTATACGCTATGCAGAAAAATGAGTACTTATAAAGGTATTTTACTCATTTTTGTATATTTAGCGTTACTGTGATATTTTCTGACTCTTATGGTAATTTTATAGCTTATCTGATGAAGATCGTGACAATGCTGACTCCTTAATCATCAAGCCGCCCCAAGCTGTTATTCGTACAACACATCGGGACAAAAGAGGTCATAAAAGAACTGTCAAGGATAGATACAAAGACAATGCTAGAAAAGAAAAGAAACATCTCTACAGGTAATTATTTTTCAAACAATGTTTTGATTGATCAATTTACTTCATGTAATATAAAAGGCTTTAATTTAGTGTTAACAGTATTGTGATTTTATTGCTTTGGTATAAATGATTGTTTTGTGTTTAGATAGTTCTGATATGTTAACTTCATTTTGCACCTTAGACAAACAATAGTAATTACTAGTTTGCTGTGTATATGAACTCCAAGATCAGTTGATGCAGAATTTGAAGGAATATTAATTGTGTGAAGTATTTATATTTTGAGTCTATTAAAGTTTTAATTTATTTGTTCAATGCTTAGTGAGATATTTATACAATCTTCACTTTTTCATCACCTTGTTTAATAACATGTTTATAAATCTAATATTATGTGCTTTAAGGTCTGACATCCTACTGACACTGGGAATGTTATAGATCAATCATAAACCTTTTTCAACAGGGAACGAGAAAAGTCTGACAAATCAAAGCGAGAGATTAATAAGAATCCTGATCGTGAGGATATGGCCAAAGAGTACTATAGAGAAAAGCAATATTATAGGGAGAAGGAAATGTATCGAGAAAACAAGGAAGCATTTAGGGACAAGGAAGCTTACAGAGAGAAGGAAGCTTACAGAGAAAAAGAAATGTATAGAGGAGATGGTAAAGATAACATGTATAGGGACAATAAAGACATCCGAGAGAAAGAAATGTATCGTGAGAGAGATATAAGAGAAAAGGAAATGTATAAAGAAAAAGAAATGTATAATAAAGAAAAGGAAGTTTACAGAGGTGAAAAGGATCCATATAGAGAGAGGGGGGAGCATTACAGGGAGAGAGAAATGTACAGGGATCCTTCTTTCAGAGAACCAACTAGGTCTAGAGAACCCTACAAAGATATGGCATATAAAGATAAGGATATGTACAATAAAGAGAAAGATATGCAGAGAGAGGCTTATCTTGGCCGTGACCGACAGTATAATAAATATGCTGAACCAGAGCGAAAACGTCCTGACAATGAAAGAATAGAATCTAGATTAAGATCATTAGCTGAAGAAGGCCATACTAATCATAATAACGAAAAAGAAAACAGAGATAGGATATCGGGAGATAAAGAATTGGAGGATTTAAGAACTAGACTACTCAATAAAAGAATAACCAAAGAGTTACAAGGTCAAGATGGCAAGAAAAGTTCTGAATATTATGAGAAAGAGAGTAAATCCTCATCTCGTCACTCCTCACTAGACAAACATCAAGAACATAGGAAAAATAAAGTTTTGTTTGCAGGTAATAATTGTAAATATACTTATTAATATTATTTTGCTTTGTTGTTAAACTACTGTTTAGTGTTCATCATTAGCTACTATAGTATAATTGTATGCTTCTTTGTTAAGTTTAGCAACAAATAGTTTATAATATGAGCATTTTATAAAAATTAAAACTTTGTTTAAGATAAAGAGAGGGAAAAAAGGAAACATGAATCCCGTACAGAGTTAGAGGCTAGAAGACAGGAGCACCGTCGTCGCGGCAAGAAGCGTTCTGTGTCGCCCTCTGAGACCACCACTAAGAAAACTAAAACTGAGTCGCCCAACTATGGTGATTCTGTAGTTACTGTATCTGATTCTAGTGATGTAGAAATGAAAACTGACTCACTGCACTCAGAGCCTGAAGATGGTAAGTTACAATCACTCAATTTTATGTTTACAAAAATATTCTGTTAACATTTTTGATCAACAGGCACTAGATCCTCACTCAATACGCCCTTAATAAACGGCCCGAAAAAAGCGCAAATGCTTTTGTAGTCTTATTTTCAAAATAGCCCAATTTAAATCCTAACCCAAAAATTTAAATTGCTTACATCACCAATAACAGAATACATTGAAATAACATTATTTAAATTATTTTAGGTGAGCATACTAACACTGAAACAGAGGAGGATAGCTCATGCACAGAGTCAGACTCCGCAGCCGAATCTAAATCTGAGGGAGAAGAAGATGAGGAACATATGGATGATAATAAGTCTGATAAGGAGGATAAAGAGCAACAAGAAAGGATCAATGAGAAGACTAGACCTCCATCTAAATCAAAGTCACCCAGCCCCAGCCTGTCCAAAGCCAAGCCTGAGTCACTACCATCGTCTCATGGATCACACTCGCACAGGTACATTTCTTTATTGATTTCTGATTGGATGATAGGATAATGTCCTGGTAATGGAAAATTTCGGCATCCAAAAACTTATAAATTACTTGATTCAAATATAACTTCTTTAAAATTATAACACTTGTTTGTAAATTTTTACAAAGTATTTATGTCCTTATTTACAAAGGCATACCATAATATATCAATCAACTCAGCTTATCGCAGTCCACTGCTGGACATAGGCCTCTCCCAGGCTGCGCCACAACACTATGTCCTCCACATTCCGCATTCTACGGAATATATGCTAATTTTAAATTACTTTTTCAGGTCACTGTCCAGATCTAAGAGTAGAAGTAGATCACATTCCTTTTCGCCTCCTCCGCCTGGAGAAAATGGAAAGACTACTGAGGAAGAAAAACCCAATGAAGATGATGAGGAAACGAGACAGAGAGAGGAAGCTATTAATGCTCTTCCTCCTTACTACCCTGCATTACAGGTAATTATCATTTTATATTTTGGTAAACTAATAAAAAATAAGTCTGAGGAACTGATAAGCGCGATCTGAGGGTTGTCAAGCTTACAACTACCCTAAGAACCGACTAAGTCGACTAATAAATGAGCTTGCACTACGCAGTGAGTGGTGGCGCGTCTAATGGCGCGGCAATGTTAGCCCGCCCACGTCGTCACAGCCTCTTCCTGTAGCAGTGGGCTAAGGTGGTACCACACGCTATGCTATGCCCATGTGGTGTGTACAACTTCGAAATGTTTTAAGGGGCATTTTTAAGTATTAAATTCCAGCTCATCTAATTGTTTTGAATATGTCCCAATGTCTAAGAAAAAATGTTTTATTACTCTGAACATAGAAAATCATTGTTTGTTTGCAGGTGATCGATAAGTAACATTGCTCATGTAAAGTTACGCCACTATTTACCTTTTATTATTAGACTAATCACGATAATTTTATGAAAAATATTAATCAAATAATTAATAACATTTTATAGGGGTGTCGATCCGTTGAGGAGTTTCAATGTCTCAATAGAATAGAGGAAGGCGCATACGGAGTCGTTTACAGAGCGCGTGACAAAACAACAGACGAAATTGTTGCTCTCAAACGACTTAAAATGGAAAAGGAGAAAGAAGGATTCCCCATCACTTCTCTGAGAGAGATTAACACATTACTTAAGGTAAGATCACAATCTTTAATGTTATTATTGTAAGCTCACTTGAGCCATCATAATGCATCACTGCTCTTTTCTCGAAGGTATTTTATTTTAAAACTTTTTTGTTTACTTTACATACGTGCTAGTGTTAGAGCCGCGAGCTGTGAAGCACTCGATGGCTCCTGTGTTGAATTCATTTCATTAATGCCTTGTATTTTATTCCTACAGGCCCGGCACCTCTTACCTGCAAGAGGGTTGTGCTAGAGGTGTGACCTCCGATACGGGCGGGCTAAAAGTATCTTAGGAATTTATTCCAGGGGGGACCACCCTTCAATGCTTTCTTGTTACGTTCTACAACTTCGAATTTGATGGTCTACAAAAAGTAATTTTTTATATACAATGCTTAAAATACGAACATCGAAGGTTACTATAAGATAATGATGCAAGTTTTGATTAAGATCACCAAGAACATCATCAGGTAAAGTTAGGGAGTATTTTTAAGTTCTGCTGAAGTACTTCGAAAGTAATTTAAGAAAAGTGTTTTTTAATCAATACTTTAAGAATCTTAGGGACTAGGAAAACTCATGGCTTTTATACTCATTATAACTAACAATTTTGTCCCTCGACTTGCTGTTTGGCAACTTTGTGTGGTTCTTTTTTTGTCAAAGCTGTGAATCAATGGTAGAATATTATAATGAGTTAAAAAAAGTCAAAGGTTTCCTGTAAATCCTGGTATGATAATGTTATCAGAGTCAGCTATAAAAAATCATCTTCTGTGTTGGTACAATGGCCTGGCAACCCATTCATAAATAAATAAGTGCATACTTTGCTCAATGATCACTTGAAATTTAATTCCCACTAAAGGCAAAAAAGCATGACAGGACTTAAAGTAAATGTGTGCTGTGAAATATTTCATACTGACATATCTAGAAATAAACTTAAATAAGCACTCAAATGGTTTTTACTTATGCAAGACGATCATGTTTACACTGTAGTCTGCAAATGTGTCATGAAATGTTTTGTTTCCAGCACAACATTTATATGTTTTTATTTCTCAGAGTTCAACAACAGCTGTTTATATATTCACTCTTAGAAATGCTATGGGACGCTTGACGCGGCTAATGCCCCCAGAAGTGACGTACATGCATTCGTCTGACAAATATGTGATTGAGACGGACGGCAAAACTCGACAGACACGCTTCTTGCCCGCACTACTGATTCTGCTTCGCATTAATTTTCCGCTAACAGGGGCAACTAAAATCCCACAATTCTTGGCTCTATTTTTGCATTACCGAGACCACATAGTTGACCGCAATTGTCAAGAATTGGGCTATTTAATTGCTCGTATAAACCAGCACCTTAATATTACAGATCGTTCTTATTTAGATGTGTAAAAGTAGTTCACTTTCGCTTGTTTTTTGCATTATGTGTGGAAATATTAGTTAAACTAGTTTTTATTTAATTTAAAAAATCTATTTAGTTTAGCCGCACAGCAAAATCAGGGCTATTGTAATGTAAAATCGACTAAATGTGTAAAATAATAACTTTTGCCCGATTGCACTGTTCTTACAAGAGGAAGTGGTGGCGTACACTCAAATTACTATAGACAACTAGCGCGGCTTATGCTCCGGTAAGCCCGCCAGTAAAATATGCATCCAACTAGTAGCAACTAAAGATTAATCTAATTTAATTTGCAGATTGCTTAAATATATCCATATGATCAATGAACCCAGCCTGTTACAGTGCAATGCTATGCCCATGCCTCCCATAAGTTGTGGTCAATGTTTGATCCTCACCCTTCCGAACCCAGAACCGCTGGCTTATTAGCTTAAAAGCGAGCTAGCTAGCTGTCAGAACACCTAAATTGAATCAAATATTATTCAGATTATTGCCAACCAAATAAAGGGCATATTTAATAACTCTTGTGCGAATCAAATTAGTGTCAAATTGGGACTAATTCGATACAAATCAGTGCCCAGTTTGATCCGAATTCTGAATAATAATTGTGCATTACGTTATCAAAATATTGGGAAATTGATTCTATTAATTAGATAAATTTTATTGCAATTGAATTGATCGTACATGATTTTATTCAAACTAAATAGGGGTAAGCGTGTCGATCGCATCATTTTATTCACTTTAATTTCTTTAACTTGCACGCGTGAGTGGCGTGTCTGCGACTGTCATCGCGTGTCTCTATATCGTAAATATTTGACGTCTTCCTCGACAAGCGTCACTAGAAAGATATTCTCCTGAGTCAACAAGTTTATTTATTCACGGGTTCGTTGAATGTTGTCGAATAAAATATATTCCATCAAAGCGGCTGTGGCAATACAAACAGTATGATATGTTTTGAATAGTGATCAGATGGTTCCCCATATAAAAACTCTGCAACAATTAAATTCTTCCATTAAATAAAACTCAGGGTTATCATTATCTTCAGGGTGGGTATTGAGATTGACCATTAAAGGCAGACCTTAACTATTGAAACTAGAGGAAAACGTTCTTAGAAGACCATCCTTGGCTTTTAGAGTATGTACTGCAAAACCCAAACAATGCTATTAATGGTCCCAGGGAAGCTGTTCTTGTAGCTGCAATCAGCTACAAGACAGCTGTTACTGCAACAGCTCTTACTGCCCTATCTTAAATTTTCACCCTGAATATGTTTGGTTTTTAATTACCAGCAAATACTATTTTTTTTCGTATTCATTTCTTGTTTTACTGTCATGTGTCAAAGATCACGACTAGCTTGCGTGAATGAGGTGAATTTTGTAGAAATATCGATCCACAAATATCACAGTCATGGCCTTCTGGGCTCTGGGCCGTCCTTAGCATGCCTTGACTTACACGAACTTTGAGCCCAATCAGCCCGGAGCCCGGAAGACCCTTGCGGTCTGCACTGCATACGATCCGAATCCCAGAGATGTCGGTCCAAAGTAGGCATACTACTATTTGTATGAGGCGCACTAGATCAAAACTGTATCCGAATTAAGAAAATTCCCAATTCGGATTAAACTCGAATCCTGAATTCCGGCAACGTTTAAAAAAAAAAAAATCGGATTCGGATCGGATGCAGTGCAGAATCGTTCTGACCCAGTACTTTGACAATAGAGCTTTATAGTTATATTTCCAAGTATTCACGTATTACAATAGACCACGCTTTCTGCACCTTTTTGTAAAATAGAACATCAACAATTTATTCATGTGTGTTCCGAGTACTCTAGTTAGTTTTACTCATTTGGTACCAAAATAAATGAGAGGATATACAAAGCAGGGAATGTTTTACAATCTGTAATTTTGCAGTTTCCAACAACACGTCATCTTTTACTCCGATTCTGCGACGAAGTGGTTGAAGCGTCTACAGGATATTTATTTTTCTTACAAAGTTCAATGAAGTCCTGCTTGCTGACCATGACTTAAGACGACGAACACCACATGAAGATTGATTATCTAGATCAGGGTATCTACCAGCCCTTTTTCCGGAAAAAAAAAAACGAGCTCATAATTTAATTTATTGTGGGTTGCAAAATACGTCTTGTCTTATTAATAAGTAAATGAATTACCTGAATAGTGTATTACTAAAGGTGGCTACGCACATTACTAAAGGCTTTTCATGCTTGTAGTTACGTATGTAGCCGCCTTAATTCGCTTGTTTTCTCCGGGAGACGTGCTCACCTGGTCTAGATTATCTTCAATATTGTTTGCAATATAACCGATCTGCCCTGCTTTTTTTGCCTGTAGTACTTAGTGGAATATCAATTTCCGTTGATTAACATGCTGTTTATGAATCTGAAGAGCCGATCAGTACTACTTTCAACTTATCAGGATTGAACATGTTGGTATATCCTGATTGGTTGAACGTATGAAACGCCTCGAAAGCTGTCCAAATAGCGCTAGTAGTCTACAGCTTCTATACGAAGTGTTTTTGCATTTTCTATACTTTAGCCAACTTTTTTATGTGCTTAAAATTACACTGTTTTAAGTTCGGAACATTTTTAGTGATGTTCACTAATTTGAAAGTGATAAGTACTTTTCTCTATTTGCAACGTCTAAGAACCACTTTCGCAAAATCATAAACATAATCAACATTATGTTCCCACTGCTGAGACACAGGCCTCCACTCTGGGAGAGTGGGCAGTAATCTGTTTCTCTATACTGTTAAGCATTTTAACGGACAGTTTTGCATAGTGAGACTATGTAAACATGTATAACAGTCCTTTTATTAACTAACAATATGGCGAAACTGGCTTAAAATGTTTTTCTTAACTACGCTTTCAAAGTTCAGTATAGTAAAGCGGCTATTAATTGTTATTGAACCTTTTTTGGTTTATCATGTTTTTAATTAAAAATCTGATGTCTTTCCAAATGTTAACCTGCCCAGAGATATGATTGAATGCGCTTGAATCTGGATGAAGGTGCTCTTCCGATGTCGACCGTAACCGCATACCGCAGCAGCAACGTCGCCCAATCGCAATCACAGCGACACGATTGGTTGCGGTCGTCTCGGAAGTGTACCTTGATAAGGCTAATAAAGAGTTTAGGAGATTCACTAAGCCTTCATTGGTCCGCTTAGGACGGCAAAGCGATTACCAAAGAAACTTCCAAAAACGGACGCTACTTTATTTTGGACCAACTGCCAGGAAGGGTGGTTTTTCTTTGCCATCAGTACTTAGGAAAACAATGTAATTTCAGACACTCACGTTAAACCAAGCATGAATTTGGCAATATTTTTTATTATGATAACATTATTTTAAAGCATCTTAAAGATGTGCCATTGTTGCATTACGCGAAGCAAGACCACTTCTACATATTTCTACTCTACGCAGACAAAGTGATAATATTCCTTTCTTGATGTTTGACATTGAGGCGTAGAAATCTTTCTATAATCTGTTATTTTGTCTTTTGTGTCATCCGTTTCTACGGTGGTCATGCTACGCGTGCTGGTGTAAGACCAAAGCATTGTATTTTAATAAACTTGTTTTTATACTGCCCCGTCACTAAGTGCTAGGAAAGTTCTATCTATACTAAATTAAGAAGAAATATCATTTTGTTTTAGCTTTCTAATCAGACTTAAATGGCATCAGTAATTCGCTTGGGTTTTAAATAAACATGCCTGTTACTTAGCTAATTAATTAATCGACAATTCACCCGACAATGACTATTTTGTCATATTTTCGTAGAAATATGTCGTTTTTCAATGCATCGTTATTAACCCTCGATGTTCGTAATTTTCTGCCATCAAATTCTATTATGATATTCGAAAAATATAAATACCATGCCAGTAGTTCGAATAACAACTGGCATGACAATACGTGAACTTGCGCCCATTTTGCAAACCTTATCTTGAAGAAAATAACCACATTATAAATTTTTGTGTAATAAAAGTTTCATCTTGATATTTTAAAGTGAATTTAATGCTCCCATATGTTATTAAATTCGCGTTAAATATTTCATTATTCGTTATTGTATCAATTGTTTCGCTGGAAACGGTATCTATTTTCTAGTCAGCATTCCTACGTATAATGCCTCGGTAAAAAAAAATATTCATAAGTTACTTATGTTACAGTATAGTATTTAAATTGTTGCAGATGTGAAAACATCAATGTATTCCTCTGCCCCAGAAGTTCCAATTTATATAGGAATATCATTAATAATAAAAATGATGTATAGTATTTGATAAAACCCTCATTGTTATTGTCAAATCCTACGCTCGAACTTCAACTTAAATTGTTTCATGACAATGGGCATATATCTATGTTATATTTTCGAAAAGTATTGGTATGGAAATTATTGTAATAAATGTTTAAAACATTGAATTAGTAGAATTGCTTACGATAATTTCTATAACCGAAATATTTATCTAGTTTATGTACAAATACTTACTGTAAAATATTTGTAAGAAAACTTTGGTAAATTTCAATATCACGAATTTTTAATGATTGTGTCAGTTTCATTATATAAAACCTTGTTCAAAGAAATAAAAAATTACAATTTTATCCTGACACTCGATATCCTGCGTGATTTTAATTATTAGACAGCGGTATGACAGTTATTTTTATCTACAGTTTGATTAAATATGTACAACTTTAACACCTGCCACGAGTGCTTTTATCTCAATATTATTGTCAATATTATTTTGTTTCCGTGTTTGTTTTAATTAAACTGTAGATAAAACAATTACTCATCGTAAAAGCGGTAGCACTGGATAGTTACTATTTTGTTGTCAAAAATGTTTTTTTATTTTTATTTATATTTCTTAGAACAAGGTTAATGTAATTATCTACTGCTAGACGCGTTTTAATTAACATAATGTATGGGCCTAATTTTACAGTGTATAATTTTCTTCAAATCGTTGTCGTAAAGTCATACTCGTAATAGGTATCTGAAAATGTTTTCTTCACAATAAGTATGTATTTTTTAAGACAAAGTGGCTATTTGAGAATGTCTCTTGTTTGATTTTGCCACTTCAATTTATTTTGTTATTAAGTTCTGGCAGTGTATATCTCTCCTTATACTTGATTTCAAAGGTTTGAACTTTTCAAGTTTAGAGAAGACTGTTATTAAATATAACAATAATTCAGGAACTCTAAAGTGCAACTTGTTTTGTTTTCATTTCTCTCTAAATTAATTTTGTGTGGAATTTATTTTACATTTACTTTGGTTTGTTTTTCAAGTCATTTTGTTCAAAAATCAGGAATTAGCATAATTATGTGTGTTTATGTTGTAGTTTGGGTACATTTCTGGAGTGCACGGTATGTATTTATTTACTCAGTATGTCTACTGAGCCTGAGCAATTTTTTGCTTTGTATAAAATTTCGTTATTTATTAGTATTGCCAATTTTTTATTGTTATTGTAATATTGATTTAATTTTTTAACCTAAAGCCATATTTATCTACGCTTCATATGAGTGCTTTATCCTCGTCACAAGGTATTTTTACAGGCGTCTTTCTGCAGTTCTAATAAACTTGTAATGTGAACAACATGATTTTCAGAATACATTCGTTGGATATTGTATTGTTGTTTATCAAGGGAGTTTGAATTTTTTTTTATATGGAAGCTGTCATAGTCCACCCATCGCCATTTTGATTGTTTTAGCAAACATGCAGTGCACGGTGAAACTGGTATATGTGGGTAGAAGACAGTTAAACGTACAGGAAATGCTCATACTTACCCGTTGCAAAATGGGCCGCAATTACCGAAATGGCGATGGAATCATTATGCCACCAGATTCTACGCCCTTAAAAATTGTATTACATAAGAATATAGATGCGAAATAGTTATAGCTGCCATTTCGTGATGTACCCAAACTTACAGCGGCATTAGTTAACAATAATTCATCTAATAATAGTTTTTTACATACCACGTCGCGGAGTGAGCTTGTTTTGTATAAGACGTGCGTCATGTACAGTCCTCAGTATTATTATAACTGATCAAGTATTGTGAAGCATTCATTTTCAGATAATTCTGTATATTCAATCGCATGCGCGAACACGTAAGGGTTTAAACGATGATATGAAATACCATAGCGTAAGAATGGTCCGCCATGGCTTCCGTACTAACACGTCGCACATTCTGCTCTGTTGTTGCAGGGCCAGCACCCGAACATAGTCACAGTGCGGGAGATAGTCGTAGGCTCCAATATGGATAAGATATTCATTGTTATGGACTACGTAGAACATGACTTGAGGAGTCTCATGGAGACTATGCGTGGAAAGAAACAAGTATTTTTACCAGGTAGGCCGCATGTAACGATATTTCTCAAATTCACATTTTAATTCTATTTGTAATCTCCACTATAAAGCGTTGGTCTGCCCTTTACAGGAGAAGTAAAATGTCTAATGACGCAACTACTCAAAGCTGTCCATCATCTACATGACAACTGGATATTACACAGAGATCTTAAAACTAGCAATCTATTACTGTCACACAAAGGTGTATTAAAGGTTGGTATCACTAAAGTATTAGAGTAAATGAGTAGATTTTTCTTTTATAAATTCAAAATAAAATATAGTCATTTTTTTTTTATATGTTCAATATTTCAAATGGGATTGTTTTAGGTGGGAGATTTTGGCTTGGCAAGAGAGTATGGCTCCCCGCTGCGCCAATACACCCCGATCGTAGTGACGCTGTGGTATCGTGCCCCTGAGCTACTCTTGTGCTGTAAAGAATACTCTACTCCCATTGATATGTGGAGCGTAGGGTGTATATTCGCCGAATTTATTACCATGAATCCATTGTTTCCTGGAAAATCCGAGGTGGATCAATTGAACAGAATATTTAAGGTATATTCTTTGGCCTTTAAATCGAATCCTCTATTAAATGGAAAGAGAAAAGTATTCACCAGTAATGTATGATTTATTTACAGGATATGGGTACACCTTCAGAGATGATTTGGCCCGGCTACAGCGAACTGCCTGCTGTACAGAAAATGACTTTTGCTGAGCATCCTTCTGGTGGACTGAGGCAAAGAATAGGTTCCGATCTACTCTCGGAACCGGGATTATCTTTACTGCAAGGTTTCCTAACATATAATCCAGCTAGAAGAGTCACAGCAGACGCCGCCCTAGAACACACTTACTTTAAGGTAATGAATGTCTTTATTTCACTTAGCGTTGTCGTAATTCCGATCTTATCATTTAAAATGCCAAAGTCAGTAATCACGACCGTAAATGCTCTATATGTCCTTAAAAATGTAGCATGACTCAAAGTTTAGCTGGTATAGACTTTCTAAGTACTTGGTTCTAAAATAGTGTCGTGTTTGGTGTGCAGGAGCAACCGGTGGCGATCGAGCCAGCGATGTTCCCGACGTGGCCCGCCAAGTCGGAGGGCAACCGACGCACCACGCACAGCCCGCGCCCGCCGGCCGGAGGCGCCGCCTACGCGCAGTACGCGCGCGCCGACTCCGACGAGGCGCTCGGCTTCCAGCTGCATCAGCGCTCGCTCAACGTCGCGCCAGGCTTCTCGCTCAAGTTCTAGCGACGGCCACTCGGGCGACGCTCGAATCTATAGTCTTAGCTAATACTAACTATTACTGTGTAACATCGTTTAATGTAGCTACGTAACATTAGCCGGACGTAGCTCTAGGTACTTTAATTTCCAAACAAATTAGCCGCTAAAGTACCGCTACTGCCGAGATGTATGATTTTAATTGCCATCTCGCTAGATACCGTCGCCTTTTAAGGCACAATAAAATAGAACATATGCAAGGGAATGACAAATTCTTTACACATCACACGATGAATGAAAATAATATATATTTTTTAATTTGATGTAATTGCACAGATTAGAATTTCAAGAAAACTGCCATTTTGATAAGTATTCTGTATATTGCAATAAAATCATGCGTTACAAAAATGACTAAAACGTTAAATAAAAACCTCGTGTATATAATATAAAACGTTATTTATGTACTTATGGAATATATAACAACAACCTATAGAATTAAATATTTCATTGTGACTCTTTGCCATTGCATTGTTGATGTATGTATATGTAAAATAGCATAAAATAATATTTTTTCATTATTGATGTAATTGTGTATGTAATTAATGTATTGAGAGTCTGACGCTCAAAATATAAAACTGATTGAGTAAATAGCGTTCGACCTCTGATATTGGTCATTTTAATGTTGAATGCACATAATGTTACATACAAACTATTCAACATGTCTGTGAAGTTACAGGTTACACTGTGTAAATACCTCTTAATTTTAGTGGTGTACCTCAATGAAGGTGGAATTAGCGTAGTATAAAAATATGGTACAATAATTATATGTTTTCAACAGATATGGTATTATTATTTTAAAATATCCTTATGTACCTATAAGATACAACAGATAAAACGATAATTTAAACTGATGTTCTTCTAAACAATTATAATATTTGTATTTTAATCTGGCATACATCACCAGCGTATGAAGAATTGATGCATGAGTTTCAGCAGATTTATTTAAACTGACTAGATCAAACTTCTTTCTCGTTCATTTAGGTAGACAATTATCACAATAGATTAATTTAACTCTTGATACTGGACTAACGGCCGGCTTCGTTCATGCCTTTGGGCAATGTTAGTAGTGAGTTTATCAAGTCACCATTGCGTTTCCACGTTTTATACTTGGTGTCTACGAGAGCATTTGTTTCTATCACCATCCCGGCGTCCAGGACGTCATCTCTATACGCGTTGATCATTGAATGAATGTGGCGAATGTACTGAAAATAAAATTTTAATTTAATTTTTGACTGCAGTAGTCGCAACAATAAAGCGCCTGAAAAATCACGGCGATAGTCTCGCAGTGCCATCAAATATAGTTTCTAATATTCTATCATACGTAGATACTACATATTACATTTATATACAAAAGTTATAGTTTTTATAGAATTTGGTGTCAAGGCGTGACACTCGCCCTCTCGCCGCCCTCATGTAGATGGCGCCCAAATAGCATCCTAAATCCTGGTATGTAATGTAGCATGGTGATGGTGCAGCTGTAAGTGCGAGTGATTCCCTCCCCCTGTGGTAGCTAGACGAACACCTAATGGTAGTCAGTAAGTCTGTTCGCTCCAAAGAGGATCCATCTATGAGGATTAGCTTAGGCGGGTTCTGAAACTTGAACCCGCATGTGCTAATAACAGAGATTTTATGATGGCTACGAAAAAAACAAATGACTAATGAACGAACGGACCAATGGTTCAGGCTGGCGTGAGCTAGAAGCGGGAGTGTTTTTAAACCCACTTGTTGTAATATTGACGTAGGTAAACTCAATAACACTAGCTTTATTAAACAGAAGTGGGTACTCAGAGGGATTAACAAGAATACTAGTAATGAGTAAACCACAGTGCAAGTAGTCATAAAATATAAGTAGCCTACTGACTACCTCTCGAGTTATCTAATCTGCAGATCAATGAAGTTTCCGAGGAAATCATGCCCAGTTGTCCATAGCGGATACGAAAAGACTTGTTAGCCCAAAATTAACACATTCTATGTTACCGCTGATGCGTTACATAACCGTCAAAGCCATATCCGGTGATAATGCAAAACAAACACTTATCTACAGAACGCGGCCGTTAGCACCAGGCACACGGAGTTTAGAAAAAAAATTGACTTCGTAGAGCGTCGTCTCTCGTTACTAACGCTGCGGGCACGAAACCAGCGGGGTAATTTCGTAACACGCTAAAGTTGTCAAAAAATAAAAGGCCCGTTTTGACATTTGAGAATGCGTTTTTGACACCTGTCAGTTTCATATAAACGAATAAGTGTTTGGCGAATTTGATCAAACTCAAACAACATTCAGTTCAACACAGGACGACACGGTTGGCGCAGTGGTTAAGCGATTGACTGCTGCGCTGCGTGTCGCGGGTTCGATTCCCGCACGGAACAAATATTTGTATGACCTGCAAGTAGTCGTTAGGTACATCTCCTCGTTGGTCTAGTGGTCGCCAGCGTTACTGCTGAGCATGAGGTCCTGGGTTCAATTCCTAGGTTGGGTACAGAGTTATTAGGTTTTTCCATCAGAAATTTCTCAGAAGCAGCCTGGACTCTGGATTTAGGTATGCCTGGTTGGTGGCAGGAGGCTCACCCCCTATGACATGGGACTTAAACATAACTGGCGAAATGGGGTATAAGTACTACATGAACGTACACGCCCTGCCTAACCCTTCGGGGACTAAAGATTACGTAGGGTGGGAAGAGCGAGCGAAGCGAGCTCGAAAATTTTAACAACCCGCCTCGGTTTGGTTATATTTTCAAGCAGAAATAGGAGTTACGTTATCGACTTATCCAGGGAAGCCCAAGCAACTACTAGAATGTAGAATTCAAGAGCGAGCGAAGCGAGCTCGAAAATTTGGCACACTCTCGGATAGGTTCGATTTTCTTATGATCATTCCAAAAGGAGTAGGAATATTACTTGCTTTGTCAACTTATGAGTTACGAAGAAAGGCTCAAGAATCAACAGAATGTGAGCGAGCGAAGCGAGCCTGAAAATGTTTGCACCCCTCTTTAAAATAGGTTCGGTTTTCTTATGACCATTATACAGAAAGAGAATTTATTTTATCGAATTATGACGAAAAGCTTAATCTCGTTTTACAGCAGTTTAAGTTTTGGAATCAGGCCTTAACCTAAGCCTTTCGAACCTTACGTACAAGTGGAGTGCCCAATTGCTTCGCTCGCTCTTGCATCCTACATTCTATATTTTATAACAGGCTTATTAAAGTAAAAACTTTTTTAGGCGCGTTAAAAAACACACTGTCATTTCATAGTTAAAGTTTTCACTTCTGTCGGCGGTCCCCATGTCTCCTATGTTCTTAATGTTTTTGTATATGCCCATCGGGTCTCTGTGGCTCAAGTACAGTTTTAAGTTAGTAAGACAAGTAAATCATTCGGACTCTCGATAGCTTGAATGATTTGGGGGGACCGCACCTGGGATATGCTATATCCTTCAACATCATTCAGATTGTGATTGATTGTGTGTCACGAAAGGTGCAGCGGTGATAAGCGATGACCAAGCGAAGTAGCGCAATGGCCAGCTCTCGCCACTGGTTTCTTATCCGCAGCCTTATTTCCACAGAGGATTTGAGTTTGAGATTGTGACGGAGGAACCCTCCATCTCAGTCTCCACAAAGAACTCGACGTGCCACATTACCAGCCGCGTAGGTTCTCAATATACGTACTACTGGACCTACAACCGTGTTGAATAGATAACATTTTCGATTTAGGGAACAATACCTTCTTTTCGTTTTCACGATAAGTATAGTCATACAGCGGCTTTGATTTGCAGCTTATGCACGCACGTTGTGATGGCCCGGAGCCATACGAGAATGCGGGTTCAAAACGGGCAAGCAGAATGGTACAGACTTACCAATGTGACCATTTTTTTTTTTTTTTTTGTGGATGGCATATCATCAAATGACTCCTCCCGCTCTGGGTGGAGCAGAAGGGAGTGTCAGACTCTTACTGACTAAAACCCACCCGTGTTCCTTCCTTAGCCCTTTATGTACCAGGGCAGCGGTAACCCTTTCGGACGATCCCGCTACCCCGGCAGGCTTCGGCCCTGTCGGGCCCCGTCAACTACGCTGACATCTCTCTGAGGCGCACGTGGAACACATACGCGCCGTCCGGCACGGGCCTGGTCCTGATCGGACGGAGAGCTACCCATTGCTCTCCGCCCGCAGGCCCGCGAATGTGACCATTTCAAATTAATATTAAGTAGGTAGGTATTGCTTTTACAGTAAATTTATAATGTGACCATTTAAACCTACTTGAAGACCTGTGTGACCTTAAGGTGCACGTATAATTGGTAATAACTAAAACCCGTAGAGGGTCAAGTAGGTATAGTGCGACCTATACTTGATGATCCTGTTCCGATAGTAGCGTGCAATAAAAACTGTTAATTGGGGGAGTGCAATAATGCCACCGTAATTACGACACATTACTAACCACACACATTATTGCCTACAGTTAACACATAATCGGCATTTTCGCATTTTATCAAAAGTGATATCAGTAGGTAGGGTACTAAATTTACATCTAAGTATTTACTTTTTTTCGAAATACGAAATTATTGAGACTGAACATGGAAAAACTTTCACGATAACGCAGCAGGTAGGTATTTGCATATAAAATTTATTTTAATGCGTTTTTCTCGTAACCGCAATGTCGTAAGTACCTTATCTCCCTACTTAAGTACCTGCCTATTGCATTTCACAACAGCAGAATTGCAAGGAAAATTCGGAAAGCTCATACAGGGTGGCAGGGACATGGACGCGCAACCTGTTATCAAGGTTTCAGTAGGTAGGTACATGATTCTGAACACCCCTGAGATAAAATTTTACGTGGGTTATTAAAAAAAGAAAAATACGCTGTGCGGTCTAAAATCATGACTGCTAAATTCATGGTTCAAGTTTGCGCGTTGATGTCCTTGCCACCCTGTATAGTTTTACAACTATTAAATTACAAGGGAACATTAGAAACACTACTGTACTGCGATCTACACTACAAAATTACCTTGTCATTTTCCACGTAGGGTATTATATTGGCTAAACCTTCCTCTCCATACGATTCGATTTCAGGCTCCTCGATGTAGTCGCTGGCAAATACTTCACACGTCAGGACCAGCGCCATGAAGAGAAAAACCGCGCGACGGATTAGGTTTAACATTCTGTATCACTACAAAGAAAAAATGTGATGAAAGTTTATCCACTAAGGCAAATCACTCAATGGTAGAATCTATTTACTGCATTATTGGACTGAGCATGTTGCTATCCCGCATCTGTCCAATGTGTCCACCCATGAGGAGTATTAGACAGCGTATGATACCTATCCGCAGAACAGATCACCTTATAATGAGCACTAGAAAATATTGATAGACCGCCAGGACCTTAAAAGCTTAAATTGATAAGTTAGGTTTACGTTATCACTATCAGGTAAGCTGGGATTGTATAATATATTATTTATTATATTCACTAGTGTAAGTCCCTTCATGAAACTCGACCCGTAAACCGTGGTTGGCTGCGTGCTGCCTACTGCTGCCTGCTAGGTTCGGCACAGAAATTAATGAGGAAAGGATTTAAAGAGTCCACTCATTGTTTATTTATTAAAACAATTTTCACAACTTTATACAACTTTTAACTAAAAGATCAACGATGCATTGAGCTTTCTTGAATTTGCAGTTTTGAATTTATTTTTATGTTGGTACGTTGACACAAAATAAACGGCTTGAACGGAAAACATTTTCTTAATTATAAGGAAATCACTTCTTACGTAGTTACGTAGTCTACCTTACCTTAAACTAAAATGAATCCTTCAGTTAGTTTTAATCCGTGGTCTTAGTAACACAACACTAAACGTAGAGTCAACAAAAGTACACCCAAGTCGCAGTATTGTTAAGTAATGATGTGGATTGTATTTGGTGGCGACCGCCTGCTTTTCGGAATGACAGTGGTGAAGTGTGTTCCTTCGGTTAAATGAGCAAGCAATGGTGGGTGGCCGGCCGGGGGGCGAAGTTGTTTTTCCTGGCAGTGTCGCGGGGCGCGCACTCGGGCGGAACCAAACCGACGGCCCACGGAGCGGTGCGACCGACAGCTCAACCGCACTCTGCAACCCTTCGCCGTATCTGTGCTTGTCAACTTAACTACGTCATATTTTATTTTTACTTAGGCCATAACGATATTGGCATTAAATAGAATGACAATCGTAGACCTACTTTATTTTTAACTAGCTTTTGCCCGCGGCTTTACCCCCGTGGATGTCGGAAGATATCCCACGGGAACGTACTGCAGGAATTAAAAGAACCCTACACACACGCATCAGGTCCAGTTGAAAACCAGCGTCAGGCACTTGTTGTCTGGCATTTTTGCTGAACTGGGCTTTTTTGGCGCACCCGTGAAGCACACTTTCCTGCTAATTTCTTACATCGGACTTTTCACGTTTTATTTGATCTTTATTTTTTTGTTTTTGTTTGATGTATGTATCTGGTATATTGTGTGTCAGTCTTTGTTAAATAAATGTACCTATTTTCTTTCTTTATGTGTTAATCCTGGTAGGTAAATATGGTATTAATTCCATAGTACATTGTTTTCATATAACTCTACTAGCTGCGCCCCGCGGTTTCACCCGCATATGTCTCGATCCCGTGGGAATATCGGGATAAAAAGTATCCATGTTAATCCTGGTTATAAACTATCTGTGTGCAAAATTTCATCCAAATCCGTTTAGTGGTTTTTGCGTGAAAGAGTATCAAACATCCATCCATCCATCCATCCTTCCAAACTTTCACGTTTATAATGTGAAATTTCTTGTTCCTCTACCCACCGCGTCGCATCGCATCGCCTGCCGGCACTATGATCTTTCTGACTTTATTTCTTTTTGCTAGGCTATTAAGGGTAGGTATGTTTAATAGCCTCCTCAAAAATTGGGCTACCAAATGTAAAACAAAAACACTCAAATCCGACTGGTAGTTTCAATCATTAGCGCGTTCAAACAAACAAACAAACTGTTCAGCTTTATTATTAGTATAATACCTATAGATAGATAGGTTTGCAGTTGGTGTCATGAATTGTGTGGGTCCAATACTTAGTAGGAAAGGCACGATTACCTAGTTATCTCAATGACGGGTGATTGGATTACCTAGTTTTGTTGTTACTTACTTACGTAGCATTTTTAGACGATGTTTTTGGATTTTTATGTCGAGTTCCTAATGGTTGAAGATTTGAAGATTGGATATGGTTTTAGAATTGTCTCACTCTTATATAAGGAGTGACGTGACATGACGATGATGTCAAGCACGTACCTTGGTACTCCAGACATATACTTAGGCAAGTTTCATGGAACGCAGAAATAAGTTATGAGGACGAGCTAAATATATTCTATCATGGAAGGACTACTGCCTATTAACTGCTGCCCTCCCCTAAAGCCAGAGGGAGCTAAATCAGTAAATCTAGAGTCAACAACACAACAAAACTATAACATCGCGCCTATATTTCTCTAATTGGGCAGAGCACTATAAATGCAGCCACATGTCGTTAATTATCCTAAGTGGGTAGGAGGCGAGCCTATTGACTGCATCAACTGGGGGTAGGTATGCACATATCCAGACTCCGGGCTTCGGGAAACCTAGTCACTCTGGTCGATTTAGTTTCTACTCCTCTAGTTTAATCGTTTTCATTTTTACGAGTAATTTGCAAAATTCACGTTCGTGTCACGTGGGAGCTCGCGTCACAAAGTTAGCTAATTAGCCAAGCACGTCATAATTTTTAACAGAAAAAAAAACAGTAATCAGTTTCCCACCAACGTAATCAAATGGTAGATCCATTTTGATTGTTTGCTATATTTAGAAATATAGGTATTCATTTATTAGGAAGATAATCAATAGTCTTTGGTCATACATTTACGTGACCAATCATTCGGGCCTGATTGGGTTTCGTTTTACTTATTTACTTTATCCTTACCTTATATAGGCAAACTAAGGATGTGTGATGCCGGACGTGATCCATTGACATTGGCTCTTTCTATTCCCATCAACACTAACATTGAACTTGATTAACGCCTAGTAGGTAAGTAGGCACTTAATTAATTTAAAAGCTTTGTTTTGAATAAAATATAAGCGACGCAGTTTATTAGATACTATAATGTTTGTGCCCTTTAAAGTTTTAGGTATGACTTCATTAACTCATGACGACTTGTGATAAATTGAATCTTTATGTTACAGGTAGCGAAAAAGAACGAAAAACTCCCAATTTTGTTTTGTTTTATTACTTACATTATAAACATACAAATACAAGCAGAATAAACTCTACTTAGAGCAAGTGAATTCTGTCTGTACTCCAAGCCATGAGCGCAATGTGTCAAGTTGATGAGTTACGGCAGCTCGCGCGGTCCCGCCCAAGCTGGTGTACTGTTCCACACTCGTCTCCCATGAGAAAATACTCTGAAGTTCCTCCTCTGTTCCAAATTCTGGGCTGTAATGAAAAGATGAGTTGAATATGTGGTTTACTTGCTAAATAACGGACCTACTCTATTCAGTTAAAACTGGAAAAGAGTCATGTTGAGGATCGATAACCTGTGTCGTTAATCGTTACCAATCTGTTAGAGAATATAACAATCAGCTCCTATCTGACCAAGAGAAATAGTGTACCAAATATTGTGGTATTCCTGGTAAGGCAAGCTTTTGAGGTCAACACCGAGAGTTGACGCGCGTCGCAGGGCTGCCCCGACGAAGTGATGTGCTCGTCGGAAGGGAACCCCGCGACGGACCAGTGCATGGGCCAAGTCTGTTGCTAGCATGCCAGGGTCCAGGGAACTTAATGCTCTTTCATTATTCACCTGAGGATATAAATCGAAATTATAGAGCATACATTTCAGGCTTTGAGAATCATACGATTACGAAGATTATGAAGCCAACTTACTTCCATGGTTGCAATAGTTCCAGCAGCAACTTTCAAACAATCAAACAGTCGATCATAAGATCTAAACAGGAGCTCCTTATCTGATTGCAAATCTTTATTATAAGTGCTCGGTAATCCTTTGATAACGCAACTGAATGCAAACGCCTCTCCGAGCAGGAGTCCCGCAGCTCCTCGAATCAGTTCCAATCCGTCTGGATTACGTTTTTGGGGCATCAAGCTTGATCCAGTCGAGAACTGGTCAGAGAAGCGAACAATGCCGAACTCTTGAGAACTGTAGATAATCAGATCTTCGCCTAATCTACTAAGGTGCAGGCCACATAAGGAAGCCCAGTTGAAGAATTCCACTGTAACAAAAATAGCTGATTAAGGAACATCCATTAGTTACAGACAGATACGGCGGGTCTCAGATCCTTGCTGTAGTATAGTTGCTTATTTGATAGACTATGTAGTGTGTGGAGTATTGGATTCCCGTTGTTACCTTTTTTTTTTTCG
The DNA here is from genome assembly GCA_947507525.1 of Apamea epomidion. NCBI lineage: Eukaryota > Metazoa > Arthropoda > Insecta > Lepidoptera > Noctuidae > Apamea > Apamea epomidion. The sequence continues at coordinate 9,669,214 of OX382234.1, forward strand.
AGCGGAAATCATCATGGATACCCTCCATCTAGGAAGAACGGAAGGTTATGTCAGACTCCTACCGACTAAAACCCCACTGTTCCTTCTAGTACCATAATGAGTCGGGGGCTCGGGAGATACTTGTATATTCACCGCTCCCCCGACCGGTATCAGCCCGCCATACCTAGCGGGCCACATCACCAAGTGCGGCCGGTCCCACGACCGCACGTCCTTCCATTAAGGCGTGCATACTGCGTGCCACCTCTCCCGTTCTTACCTACCCAGATGATCTCGCGAACTGACGGCAAACATGGAGTTAGGCGTCAGGTCTTCGAATCCTAGATTTTTAGCCAGTCTCAATCTATCGATAGGCAGCGCACAACCAGCTATGGCTCCACTGCCTAAAGGACAGCGCGACAGGCGGCTCTTTTGTTGTTCTAGTCTTGTAACATCGTCGTGAAGAGCCCAAGCATGACTGAAAATTTAAGTGAAGTAGTAAAAAACATGGACACTTTGAGCACATTTATTGATGTGGTTTGGTTGTGTTTCAGTTACCTCAAGAGGAAGTGACTCCACCGCACAGGTTGAGCGCGTTGAAGATGGGTATAACCTGGTGCAATTATATCTATTTCGCTGCTAGCTCGGCCCACCAGGACCTTCAAACATTGGTAAGTACATCAAATTAGAATGACAACGTTTTCGATTCTTGCTGTTAGTTGTACAAGTTGGAAATAAATACCGTGATCAGTTCTTTGAGGGCAGCGTGCAACTTAGGTAGGTTGCCAAGCATCCACAGTCTAGTATCGGTGGCCGACTGGTCGTTGCGGCTTCGGGCTGTGTGCAGGCGCAGCGCTGCGTCACCTGCGTACTTGAACAGTCGGCGCTCTACTACTGAGTGGATATCCTCTTCGGGATCATTCAATCGCCCGCTTTGTTTCATTTCCTCTTCAATATCCTTCTCCACCTATAAGGGTAGTCATTTTTATAACACGCGTGATTATAATAAGACTTTACCGTTAATCTAGTTATAGAGAGTGCGACTCCCGGCCCGGGTCAGGTAGGTACTTAAGGTTTTCCGTTACAAAGTTCTCAGTCTTGGTTATCAGTACAATAGCCGCGCCCCCAATTACAGGGACTAGCTATGTAGGTATAACTTGTGAAATGTGATTACCTTGTAGGTACTCGTATTGTAGCAAACCCGTGAGACTATAAAAATATTATTTCAAAACTAAGGTCATACCTACGCTGTACGTTATTCGATTAAAAAAAAACTTACCTTGTTAAGTCCCTCCTGTATTGCTTTATTGTCATCTTCAGAGAGGTGTCCACTTCGATGTTGCTCGGTAGCCCAGCCGCGACTGCCTTGAATGTCTTCTCGGAACAATCGAGCATCCACTGCCAGAGAGTCGTTTAATCTCCGCAGCACGTCCGAGGGTTCCTCTTCGAAGCATCCTCCCCATAGTTGATACCTATCCTAGAGAATTAGCTTGAATGTTTTAGTGTACCTAATTAATATATTTTTAGATAGATATCTACCAAAGTCCCTATGTAGTTTCTCAGCACAAAATTCGTGTGTAATAGTTATAATTAGTTAAGTAAGTCTCAAACAAATAAGATGTGTACTCACGGTAGACATTATCTTCAAGGAATGACTGCTAAGATAATTAAATGTTGAGGCGCATGATCGTTCAACAATAATATTATCTTATCTACAGGGGTTAAAAAGGTTACAAACATTTAAAATATTTTACACATTCACTGTTGTCGAAACGTGTTTTGTAAATCTGTATCTACAGTAATAGTTAAGTTGGGCGAAAATCCAAAGAGCGCAAAGAGTCCCAAGTTTAAAACCCGACCCATCCATCTGAGCTGGACTCCATTTGGACTCATTAAAACCGCTTAGCTATTTATGCTATGGCCAGTGCCGGATTAAGCCAGCGCGGAGCCTGTAGCAAATTTTATCAAGGGCCCCTTGATTTGCTTTAGGTTATCAAGTTTTTTTTTTACTATCCTCCACTTTCCAACTCCTGGGCCTCACTCCACTCATTCCATATTTCGCGAGCCAGTGCGTCCTCCTTCCAGTTTTTACGGAACCTATCCAGCTCGTCCCACCATCTCCTACGTGGTCTGCCGTAACCCAGCCTCACTGTCTCAGGGCACCAGTTCTGTGCTATTTGGGCCCACAGTTTGTCCGGCATGCGGCAGACATGTCCTGCCCAGTCCCATTTGATCAACCTTTTGAGCCACGTCAGCTATCGTTGTTTTGGAACGCAGTATTGTGTTTCGAACACGATCCGTTAATTTAACGCCTAGTATAATACCTCGCTCTATTTCTCGTTGGCAGACCTTGAGTTTGGACTTCTGAATGTTATTCAAAGACCAATACTGTGCCCTATAGGTTAAGACGGGATGAATACACATGTCCATGAGCCTGCGTTTCAGTGCCATAGGCAACTCACCCTTAAATAGTTCTTTAATGGACCAGTAGCTCTTCCAGGCGTTTTCCGTTCTCCTTGTGTTTTTTTTATCTTGCGTCGCCTGGAAAGAGACTACTTGGTCCAAGTAAAGGTATTCCTAGACATGTTGTATTATCTCCCCGTCTACTTATAGGCTTCCAAGTGTTTCGTTGCACAAAACTTTTGTCTTCGACATATTCATCTTTCCAACCTCAAGGCTTGCATTGCTGAGTTCTTGGAGTTTATGGTATTAAATTAAACACAAGAACAAAAAAACTCTTCTGGATGTCATTTGGGAAAATTTAGAAATAATACTATTCATATCAACTTCTCTGAGCAAATCGTATTCAATATTCATCAAGTTCTTGGCTCCTCGTGTTCCTTAACTCATTTTTGACATGTTTTAACGTTGAGAAAGAACGTTCACCACTGCAGTTGGCGATCATGAGAGACAAATAAATGCGCAAGGCAATTTCTACGTTTGGGAAACAAGATTCTAAAGAATTATTTATGTAACTAAAGTTTGTAAAATTGCAGTTCCAGAGCTTCGTGCTTCTTGATGTCAATAATACTAGCCGCATCAGATTTTAGCAATGCAGCGAACTGCACTAATTTGTAGCCTAGGGTGTCCGCCAAATCATCTGCGTAATCACTGACAATAATTGAAGATTATTTCAAAATCTCTTCTGTTGAAAGAGATTTCTATCGGAATATTCCAAAAACGCCAGTAATTTTATGATATACTTTCATACATTTAGTTAAAGCAGTCAGTACGTTTTCAATAATGACACACCTGCCTCGCTAGGCATTTTTATCTTTATGCAACGCGTCCTCATTAAAAAGAACCTAGCGGCCCGCCTGGCTCAGTAGCTTTCGAGCTTTACGAAGAAGAGGACATGTTATTAATTTCAGCAGCATTTATTGCAGCGACAGAATGGCAAAATGGAGTGGACTGACGATCAAACTCTTCTATTAATGGATTTGTATCAGTGTTATGGGATTGTCGGAGTTGTTTTTATTAAAATAAAATCAAAAGGAATTATGCCCTGATGGAGATTGCTACATGATTATTACTATAAATGCTCCTGAAGCTAGAAGTACCTCCTCTTCTTCGTAGGTACACCTCGAAAACAACGCGCGGCTATTATAATCGTTGCAAAAACAACACAACAACAACACAAAAACTTCGCGAAGCCGGGCCTCGAGGTCCTAAAAGGCCGCGCGGCTCTAGTGGGGACGCGCCTTAAGACGACCCCATTGATAGGTAAAAGCGGAAAAAATGTATTTAAGTTTTCAAAAAAATCTAAGAATGAAATCTAAGAATATTGATGATTCTGTACAGCAGTCTGCAGCGCATTTGGCAACTAAATTTTATGAGTGTGCAAGACAGGGAATTACATGTATTCTGCGTACTTATTTATTTGCTTATAGTTAATACCTGCTTGTATGCCGCTGTATTTCTCACTCATATTGCTGGCGTTATCATAACATTTCCCACGACAATCTTTGCTATCAATGCCACTCTCACTTAAGAAATTTAATAAGCTTTGAGCGAATTATTCATCAGGGCCTTCAACATGGCAGTTGAACATTTTGATACCCAACTCTTTTGTGTTATGTACCTACATTGATTTGAAAAAATATTTTTACGCTTATATCTAAATTTATATTTTTTTACAGTCTTAGAGCGTTAAATAATAAAAAAATATGGCTAATCCGCCACTGGCTATGGCCATGGAACATCACTGTGTTGTGTGAGTTCATCAAGTTATGATCCACTACATAATAATGAGCCACAAGACTGTTGCTATCCATTAAAAAATATGTTGTTACTACTGCTATTGCATACGTTTGCTTGTAAACATGTGATTTACAAAGAAAGTCCATCGATTTTCGATCGAATATTATTAATGATAATAACTAAACGTAATACGATTGTTTTGCGGCTTGTTTCTTTTCATTTGACAAGTTGTAATCAGATGCGGATGACAATGACATTGACATTCATTTGACAACGAATACAAAAGCATAGCCTAAAAATCAACGTTCTTTACAAAAATATTATTTAATAAATGATATAGAATAATATTAAAAATAGAGCGTTGTTAAAAAAAAAACCGCAACAATAGGACTTGAAAATGCCGGTAGACTAGACAGCTAAAGTGACCACACGTGTTTCGTAAACTTCGTAAAGTATGGTCTAACTTTGCTTTTTGATGAAAATACAGTCAGAGAAAGCTTTAAAATGGATAGCACAGAAGCAAGTTCTACGAAAGATAATGTGAAAATCACCAAGGAACAAGAAGAAAATAATTTTCCGCATTATACACTATTTGACATTACGATAGATTCAGGTTTGCAAGACGATGAGGGCAACGAAGTTCCGAGACCTTTTACCAAAAATCAAATGCGCAAATGGTTAAAAAAAGTGAAATGGGAAAACCGCAAAGCGGAGAAACGAACCAGAGAGAAAGCAAAAGCCAAACAAAGGAGGAGAGAGGCACGGGAAGCCAATATTGATCTAGGACCAAACAGGAAGGCGTTAAAGAAAATGAAGTTAGAAAGACCGAAAAGAAGTACTGCTATAGTAATAGATTTAAGTTTCGATCATTTAATGATGGAAAAAGATAGGTTTAAAGTAATAAAACAAATTCTCCGGTGTTACTCAATAAACAGGAGATCAGAAACCCCGGTTCAATTCCACATTACTAGTTTTGGAGAAAAAGCTAAAAGTGATATGTCTAGGCATAATGGTTACGAACATTGGGATGTAAGTTGGATTCTTATCTAAACTATAAACTAATTTTATAAAGAGAAAAGATTTGATTTTTTGTAAGTATGTTTATTTGTTACACTTTCACGCTAAAACAGGTTAACGGATTTGGATGAAATTTAGCACATGGGTAGACCATGACCTGGATTAGGACATATGATACTTTTCATCCCGATATTCCCACGGGATCAAGACTTATGCAGGTGAACTGCAGGTTGCAGCTAGTTGTCAAAATAATTTGCAAGTTTGCCTATTTTTGTCCTCATTTATTAGACAAGTTCTTACTACATTTACTATTTATGACTAGTTAGCTCATTCCTAGATCCAATATTTACTGTAATGTTTAGCGATTATAACAATGCTAATTAGTCTCAAGATTATACTGGTTTTGCCTATGATTGAGGAATTATATACAAGCCTTGCTTTTACATACAGGGTGGCAGGGACATTGATGCGCAAACTGTAACCATGAATTCGTTGATTATCAAAAACTGTTTCATAGAAAAGTGCAATACCTACACGGTCAAAATGTATGGAACAGGATTTTTTTTTTTTAATAACCGCCGAAAATTTTGTCCCTATGGGGTCTAAACTCATGTGCTGAATCCATACTTACAGTTTGCGCGTCAATGTCCCTGCCACCCTGTATAATAAAGTAAATATATCCTCTTAGCTATTAAAATAAAATAAATAAAAGTTTAAATATTTTATGTCATGAATTGGAATTATACTGATCATTTTCTAAAAGTCATAGCTACAACAGTCCAAAAGCTTATAGATTAAATGGGTTATGTATTTCAGTGCCTATTAACACTAGATTTTATTTTAGTTTTAATGCATCAGTCCTTTTAAAAACATTGATGTAGTTGTAATATAAAAGTTTGTTCACTGCCAGCCAACATCCCCGAAAATAAAACAACACATTCAAGTTTTCAACTTCCTGTAATATCACATCGATCTTGTACACAATATCGAAGCATTATATCATACCTTTGTATAAAGTCACAATTAATATAATAAAATTCACAATAAATAATATCTTTTAAATAATAAAATATCTTTAATGTTTTACAGATAAACTTCAATGAAGCACCATATCTTGAAGTATTTCCTAAGGAGAATATAGTCTATTTAACAAGTGAATCTGATAATATCATTGAACAATTTGAAGAGAACACTGCCTATATTATTGGAGGTCTTGTTGATCACAATAAGCATAAGGTAACGTTTTATATGCTGCAAAGTTAAATGAATACAAATCCTAGTCTGTACAGTCACGAGCAAAAGTATGTATATACTCGGCTTTATTCAAAAGCGATTTACTCCTTTATATCGGAATGAAATTTTATGTTGTTACGAACATAACATTTTCGAACCCATAGGTTTATGTAATGTGTCGTATTTCAACGTTGCATTCGTTATTTCACGAAAAAATCGCATATGAAAGTTGCCAAGTGTTGACATATTGATGCTGGACTGTACACCTGTTTTTGTGCTTAAGAGACTGCAAAATAAATAAAATAAATGCTAGGCGTTAAATGCTGGGCAGTTTCTTTGATTTTAAGTTGTACATGTTAAATAAATCTATAAGTAGTAGGTATAACAATAATCATGAAAAAACAATTAAACATTGAACAATTGTTAATTTTTTTATATACTTGTTTTCAGGGTCTCTGCCATAAAATAGCAGAAGAGCAAGGAATTAGACATGGACAACTGCCATTGGATAAATACATTAATATGAAAACTAGGAAAGTGCTGACAATTGATCATGGTAGGTATCCTATTTAAAGAGACACATAAATTACTTAATTGAACTAATTAATCTAGAAAATTAAACATAATATCTTTGTTTTTTTACAGTATTTGAGATTGTCCTAAGGGTGTGTGAAGGAGTGCCCTGGCAAGAGGCACTATTAAAAGTTCTGCCACTCAGGAAAGGTGCCCACGTTTGTGACAATGTTAGTAATTCTAATTCAAGCATAGACATTTCATGTAACAGTGAACATTCAAATTAAGTTAGTCTTATTAAGTATTTTGTATAATTTTTGTTATGTTTACTTGTGTAACAATAAACATTTTTTTAAACAATATGTACATGTATTATGACGTATTTATTTGAATACTTATAATAAACACAACAGTTAATGGTGACTAGTCGACTTTTTATAGTATTTATCACTAGAAACCCTTTATTATTGGAGCTACTAACAATATTTTCATGTTTTAGCATTCAGAATAATATTTATATCTTAAGTAACTGTTCATTGAAGGAAAGCCTTAGAAAAAGGCTATTATTAGTACTTACACCAAATATTCTTAAGTTTTACACCAAGTAAAGAATGCTTTGCGTCAATTTCACAGAAGAAAATATCAATATTTATGATGCTTTTACTTAGTAAAAACCAGACTTGAGACATACAACGTAAGGCAACATTTTTTTGACATAATTATCAACATACAAAATACTTATTACGTCAAATCTGATTTAAGTTTCAGTGGCATAAAATTCAATAATCAATAAGTATGAATAACGTTTGTATATAATAATATCATATTTAAGGCTGATCTCACACTACAACGCGCCACGCGACAGTGCGCGGGATTCGCGCCCCGCGCGTGGTTTTTTACATACAAATTCAATACAACGCGTTTCTGCGCGCTCCGTTTATTCTCGAAATGGCTCCGATTCCCGTAGCGTGGTGCGTTGTAGTGTGAGATCTGCGTAATGAGGTTTGTACATGCTCTTACTACTCGTAGAACGACGACTACTTACTATGTGTAGTGAAGATTACAAGCACGAGTCAATCTAGATTACTGTGCAAGATTTGCGAATAGTAATTCAACTTAGTTACCTTGTACCTACGGAGTAAATCATTTTCAGAGATTTTAATATTTTACAGTATTTAAATAATTAAGTTATTCTTTTGGATGAAATTTTTAACAAGGGGGGCTACTAGTTCAGGGTTGTTTAAATGTACATGATGTGTACCACGAACAAAATGAAATTCGTAGTTTTCATTGGTTTGCTCTAAAATTTCCCGCATTTCTATAGAATACGGGTCGGCCGAGTAAGGAGAGTCTATCGCTTTGACATATAAAGTTGGACATTTTAGTCTTCTGACGAGAGCTTCGACGAACTTCTTGTCTTCTGCATTAAATAATGAATACTTCAATCTGGAGTCACGTGAGAAAAAGTATTTCGTCGGATCAGTTTGTGACTGCTTTGCGCCCCTTTTCAGTAGGTGGGGAACACTTTCTAAGGCTACAGATTTCCTAGTTCCCGCATGCCATATTTTAATCATATCTTCTATAGTATATAACGGAGGCTCTTTATCCAACCGTGTTTGTGCGACTAATCCTTTTCGCATGGTTTTAGAAATTCTATCTATTACAGAATTTAAATCGTAGTCGTCGTAGATAAGACTGTCTATTGCAATATAAAATTCGACCTCATCTGGGAACACAGTCGCAAACCGCATGGCTGCTATTGCTCCCATAGAGTGAGACAGTAATGCAATTTTCTCCATCTTGAAGTACTCCTTTAGATATAAGATAATTCTCGGTAATTCCCATTGATAGTACAGCATACCTGGAAAAGATAAATTATAAAATTAAATAAAGGGTGTGTGTAGGTAACCGTTACCGTTATAAATAAGTGCAATCGGCATACCAGCCACATAATTTAATAAGTAATTATTTAAATTTAATAACAACTAAAACGAATCATGAACCTACCAGGGGGAATCCACGACGAAAACCCATGTCCAGGAAAGTCCAGAGCTAATATCGGTCTATCTTTGATGATCATCGGTATCAAGGGGTCCCAGGTGCCTGCGTTGTCTTGCCAGCCGTGTAGTGCCAGGATGGGTTGTTTGTCGCTGCTGCCCCATAGCTTTCCCGCGATGTGCCCAAACTTTACTGGTATCTGTATTTCTTTAGTTGGCACCTGTTATGGGAAGTAGATCATTACAATAACCTAATCATCACTAGACCAAGACTGCTTCGAAAAATCTTTGTGGTAGCCTACTACATATTTCGAAGCATTAAGGATTATTTCATCAGACTAACGCTCGTATATAATTAATTTAGTGTTTTCACGAGATCAATAAAGCTGTAAATCCATTATTCCTTTTTTAGAAACTGAAAATAAATTAGGTTTGTAAAAAAACCAATGACACTAATTAAATCGATTTAGTATAAATTGTTTAAAAAAAAATGTAGGCGTCTAATTTTAAAACGCGAGTAGACCTGCCTAAATAAATAAAATAATTATTTTTTATTGGTAAAGAAAAAACGATTTTGTGGATCAATAGGTAGAAATAATGAGTAGGGGGAAAAAAAGGACTTATGTTTTATTCAAAAGCCTTCAGTAAAACAAACAAACACCTTCATAATAAAAAATAAATAAATGGGTCTTTATTGTAATAATCTTTGAAATTACTGAATTAAAAAAAAAATATATTAAGTATTTGTAGCATTTATGATGACTTATAGGTAAAAAATAATTAACTCACCTGAGTATGTAGTTTTTTACTGAGGATAGGCAGAGACGACTTTAAAGTCGTTCTACTAGAACTCAAAATCAATTGGGATAGCAACCGCTTAGCCATGTTTCAGGTTTAACTGCACAACTTTTAGGTATAGTTAACGTAAACACAGTAAAATATTGTTCGCAGTTGTTCCTACTGCTTTATTTTCGCTAAATAATACAGTGACATGTTAAAATAACCATAGTCACGAAGAGGTTAAGTACATCGATTCGCGAACCGTCACGAATTGTTACTGTGATATAATATTCGACCAATGACAATTTAGAGTCATCACGCACTTTTTAGAGTTTTATGAAGTTTGCTTTAGATATGTAATTTTTGTACAATAATTGAAGATATTTCACTAAAACAGCGCGGTTTAACGTAACGGAATGACGCACCGCGCAAGAATAACATTGTCAAGGCCGGGCTCGCTGTTATGTACGATTGAATGTTACACTCAGACACTAGACAGGTTGGACTTTGGACGCATAGTACCAGTCATTACTTATAATAAATTATAAGTAAGTATTATAAATGAGGATTATCTATTTATATGATTAGGTACTATAATATCTAATATTAATCATAGTATTTTAGTCGTATACATTACAGGGTGGCAGGGACCATCGACACGCAACCTGTTACCCCCCTAGAGTTGAATTCTTTCGCCGGTTATAAAAAAAAAATGAATCTTCTGATTTTTTTTTACCGACTAAATCTGTACGTTAGGGAGTCTAGAATCATATGCTGAATATTTATGGTTACAGTTTGCACGTCGATGCGATCCTGTATTGTTATTTTTTTTTAATGCACATAAACCATCACCGTGACTACCACAACAGTAGTAAAGAACTTCCCCACATTGCGTGTCGCATCCTGGCTGCATCTAACCGCCTTATGAGAGCCTCCTGATATGTTAAATTACACTTGGTCGCTCTTCCGAATTCGATAGCCTATGGAAATCGGACAAACGACCAAGTGTAGGTAAATGAATGGGGTCGAGTACGCCCGTCTTGGACAATCTAATCCAGCTTCATCGTTTCAGTTACCCGAATTCGGATACCCGACGTTTAATTGCTATCAGTGCTTTGCCAATCGTCACATTAGTAATCGAATTAATTCTAACTACTAGTAGTCGTTAGCCCAGTGCGATAACAAGTTTAATGAATGCATTGACTCAAATTCGGGAAAATTCGAGTAGTCTTTCGAGCTCCCGAATACGGGCTAGCAACCAAATGTAGGAATTTCTCCTGTATCGTGGGTGCGTTTACAAACATATAAACTCAGTAACTCACATACACAAACAGCCAGACCCGGAACAACTAGGTAGGTACTTGTAGATCATACAAATATTTGTTCCGTGCGGGAATCGAACCCGCGACACGCAGCGCAGCAGACAATCGCTTATCAAGTCATTGACCGTAACTAATAATTTGTATGGTGACGATTTCAGAGTCCACGTCCCATATATTGACAAGCTTATTTGCCAACCCAAGATAAATTTGATTTGTTTCAATCTGGACTTTTATAAAATTCTCGTCATCGTGAAGAACATTGGCATCAACAATCACTGAACAGCGCTCTAGTCGTTCTACTATCACTACCATACTCAGGGCCGGATTAACCATGCCGGGGCCCTTAGGCAATGCAATTCTCGGGGCCCCTTTTCAGCCGTTTGTTTTTGTTTAGGGTGAATATTTTTAGGAACTGCTTGTAAATATGCAAGTTTCGAAGTGTAGGTAGGTACTATTAATTTTTTTACTGATAATTTTTAAAATTTAAAAAAAAAAAATTTTTTAAATAAAAAAAAAAAAAATTTTTTTTTGTTTGTCCGTGTATCTGTCCTTTTTTGTTGGTATTGGTGATGTTCCGACAACTATAGTTTTTTTATTTCAATAGTTTGGTGTTTTATTTCTTGAACATTTTTTTTTTGCCAATACATTAAATCCAGAATCCAGTACAAGTTAGGAATCAACACAAGTTTAAAATCCCTCCTAAGCATTTTTTTTTTCATACAACTTTTAATACAACTTCAAGCCAAGGGAAGCAGAGATAAGTACCTTTTTGAAGTTTTTGTCGTTTATGGATCAGGGAAATTATAAATAAATATAAATAATAATAATATATTTATTATTATAAATAATAATTATATATTTATTATTATTTATTATTATAAATAAATATAAATAATAATTATATATTTATTATTATAAATAATAATAAATTTATCATACCCAAAAAAGAATTCGAACAATCTTGATTACCGTAGTTTTGTGCATTCTATAAGTCATGGAAAAAAGACAGCCCCTCAAAACTTGTTTTGTGGTAAATCCCATCAAGGCTTAGGTATAACAACGCGACCGAAATCGAAACCTCGCGTTGGGAGAAACCCGAAAGCATACAGCCAGATCCAACAAGGGTAGGAAGACGACCATTATCTTAGAGCTTTTAAATCGACTTCGGAAAAAGGAGGAGGTTTTCAGTTTGTCGGAATCTTGTGTTTTTTTTATTTCCCCAATGTGAATAAAGTCTAGTACTCACTCAGCTGACCTCTCACCGGCTGCGTTCCGAATTAAAGCGTATACTTTAAGTATAAAAATATATAGCACTCACTCTATCTCCAAATTCGAGGAGAGGAGAGTGAAACTTTTTAAATTAAATTCATTCACGGTCGCAAACTCACAAATCGCAATTACAGATCAAGCATTTCAATACTTTTGTTTATCATACAAACGCTACGTAATGCATCCATATTATTAGTTCTACTACTAGATGGTTCTGTTCTGTAAGTATAAAGTATTTCACCAACTGACAATGAAAAAGGCGAAAGGCTGAAAAGGCGTCGAAAAAAAGCAATAACACCTATTGTCATTGATTAGATTTTTACTGTATCAAATATTTTCAATTACTTTTGTGCGCGCGCGACGCCGATGCGGAGCCCCTAAGCAGTTGCCTACTCTGCCTAATGGTTAATCCGGCCCTGACCATACTTAATAGACTTCTTGCCAGTAACCCTGATAATTTATCAGGCTTACTGGCCTGGCAACAAGTCTATCATCATCTTTCTGCATTTTATCACTCTTATTAAATGGTGTTTTGTTTACCTATTTGGATTATATTTTTGATGAAGGTAAGTAATTCTGGTATTCATTCCAATATAGGTATAATAATACTAGTAGGTGCCTTAATTCATAATTTTAGTACTTAAGTTACATTGATAACATACTACTTAACAATAATTAAAAATAAATATTCATAAACGTAATTTATTCTTTTCTATGAAGTTTTTAATTAATGGTGCCACTCTTTCAGGATTATTCAAATGAACGTGATGTTTTCCGGGCACAAAATGAAATTCGTACTTGTCATTCTGTTCTTCTATAATTTCCCGCATTGCAATAGAAAACTTGGAGGTAGAGAAAGGAGAGTCTGTCGCTTTTAGGAATAACATTGGACACTTCAGCCTTCTGACGAGAGCTTCGACAAACATTCTATCTTCAGGAATAAGTATGACGTACTTCAGTCTCGAGTCCCGCGAGAAATAATATTTATTGGGATCAATTTCTGATTGCTTCACACCCCTTTTCAGTAGGTGCTGAACACTCTCTAAGGCTATAGACTTTCTCGTTCCTAAATGCCATGTTTGAGTCATTTCTTCTAACGTATATGTTGGTGGTTTCCTTTCCAACCAAGCTTGAGACACAAAATCCTTTTGTAGCAGTTTGGGATATATCGTGTTTACTAATTTATTTGAATTTAGGTTTTCTAATATAAAACTGTCTATTGCTATAAAAAAATCGACGTCATCAGGAAACACGCTGGCGAAGCGCATACCAGCGATTGCTCCCATAGAGTGAGACAGTAAGGACACTTTCTCCCAGTTGAAGTGCTCTTTTATGTACAAAATCATTCTTGGCCAGTCCCATTCGTTGTAAGTCATACCTGAAAATGAAAAGCATTGAAATCTTCGTACGGTTAAGCGACTTTTTTGAATTCTCAAAGATCGTGTGTTGAGTTGTTATAACTGGATATAGGTAACGTAGGGAAGGTATAATTTTTTAATGAGTAGCTTATTTATGATTGCGATAGGAAACACCCACAAGTTTAATTATAATTGTGTATATGTACCGGGTGTCCACGACGAAAACCCATGTCCTGGGAAGTCCAAAGCTAATATCGGTCTATCTTTGATGATCATTGGTATCAAGGGGTCCCAGGTGCCTGCGTTGTCTTGCCAGCCGTGTAGTGCCAGGATGGGTTGTTTGTCGCCGCTGCCCCATAGCTTTCCCGCGATGTGCCCAAACTTTACTGGGATCTGTATTTCTTTAGTTGGTACCTGTCCATATAAAACAATAAATGAATGAATCTTGAAGATCTATTCGATATTTTTGTAACGACTTTGTATCAACTAACTTTGTCCGCGACTCCGTTCTCGGGAAAGTCGCAAAATCATAAACACCTGCACGTCACATCATCGGCATCTTTAAGCGCTTTTACTACCTATACTATATCTGACCTTACAGCAACCGTCGCGACAACCCATATATCTGATAACACACCAACACCTAAATACCCATTAGGTACCGCCAAGTCAGTTTTTCCATTGCTTAGTTACCAATTTTTTTTATTTGTAAACATTCAGATACAATATGTGTTGTTATTGAATAAATGAAATGAAATGAAATTAATTATCAACCATTACCGTTGTAAGTTAAAGTAGCCCAATTTCAACTCGTCATGGCGATCGTAAAAATATATGCAGGTGTTAGTATAACAATCCGTTTAAAAAATACTAGTAGGTAATAATACTTCAATCATTATCCTTTAGTAGATAATCGCGATACAATTTACAATGAATCGTATGATAAGTTTACCTGTTTTTAACATAAAATAAACAGAACTTGTAAAGAAGCTTACCTGAGTGTTCAGTTTTTTGCAGAACACAGAAAGAGGCGTCTTGATTTTCGGTACATTATTGGTGAAACCCGCGGAGAAGAGTTTGGCCATGTTTCGGGTATTGGTACTACCTAAAGTAGATAGTTGAAGTAACTTTCAGCAACTGAGTAAAAAGGTATTAAGTAGGTGCATACCTACTTAACATTTATCGTTTTCTTATTTAATTTGTAAAGGATAATCACTTGTTATGTATTTCTGCAAACATGTATTTAGGTGAACACATAAAGGCCATTGAACTGTGGATTTGGCTAAATATTTTGGTCCAATGTCATTTAGAATGTACACAAATAAATAATGGTCACTATTATTAATCGCTTGAGACACTTTTTCGTTTACGTTCCGCGTAAATATGAATTGCCAAAGTCGTGCTCCGATATATGAATCAACTGTTAAACTGAATGGAGTTTGAACTTAGGTATCTAGATACCATATCGAGTATTACTACGAAAATATCCAGTAGAGTATTTAGCGGAGATATCATATCAATTGGTCTTACGATTACTTATTTTATATCCAGGATGTTATATCTATATGCAAAAAAGATTATATAGGTAGGTGTAATCTTTTTTGCATTGATCGGCGCCCTTGGCTAGCTATTTACAAAACTGGTATCATCATAATCACAACTCACAAGCTGAACTTTGGACTTGACAATTGTTGTACGTACCGTGACACAGCATGTGAATTATTCATAAGAAAGAAAGAGTCACGAAAATGATCGTCTGATGCAATCATGTAACATAACTATTATTATCGCCAGCATAAGGAGTCTTGTAAACGCTCCGTTAAAATCTGACGTGATAATATGTATGTCTGGATTAAAACGTCGCCAATTATTTTAAACGAAATTGTGAGCAGTGCACCGGAGCTAGACAAGAATAAACTACATATGCTGCCATTCTTGGAAATCGTGCGTCAGAAAATCTGACTTGTCTAGTCAGATTACAAAGACAACCCGATAGTTAGACACACACACGAGTCAAATCTATTTACAGTATTAAATTGTTTTGAAAACGTTAGTAGATTATTAGATTTACCTTGGCTTAATATTAGAATTATGTGTACCTAAATATGTATAGTAACTAGTTGTTATGGCAGGATAGTCATTAAACGAAAATATTATAGGTAACATTGTCGAGCCTTGCTGCATGCGCAAGTGCGTGTTAAATCAGTTGTGTAGGTCAAGATTTACTTACAATCGTTTTAATACCGCATGCGCATATTATTATAGATAAGTAGGAAGTTTATCAATTAGGTATAGGTGCCTACACAATTGCAGTAGGTACTCCTTTGTAGTGTCATTAGAAATTATAGTTGCAGTTACAAGATCAAGATGGGACCTACAATACTACCTTGGGGTAACCTTGTATTCGAGCGTAGGCTCATCATAATTTTACATGGAATAAAAAATATCTGGCGGGAAGAACTGGACTCCTTCAACAAGAACTGGTCCTTAACAGCTTTAAACAGAGACAAGTGGAAGGATCATTAACCATTACAGTCTCAATCTGTCAAAAATACCTCTAATTTCTGTACATTTTTGCAAAGTTTTTGACATTTGTTTGTCGCCGAGATGAGACTGCGACTAGATTTTGAACGTTTTAAATTACGAGAATTGGCCTTCAGGTTACTTTTAAAATAATTGTAACCTTTATTTGTTTTGCCACCAATAAACACTAAATAATCATTACTGGTTTAAACATATTTTTACCTTTCCTCAACACTATCCCTGTTTATTTTTTGAGGTGAACAAAAAAGTATTAGCAAATGTCGTGTCTTTTTATGCGATGTTATGTTTATCTCATTGTCACATAGCCAAGGCATTCATAATATAGTTTCCAAGGTAGGTTTCAGTAGGAACAAGAAATAAGGAAGGATAAATATAATGTATAATTCATATTATAGTTAGGTATTTCCTGTATGTTATGCGTCACTTCAAAGTTTGTATGTATTGCATTTTCATAGGCATTTTCACATGATAGTTTTTAAGAGTACGTATGGGAATGCTAAGAGGCATGTGTGGTTTTACACGAATGGATAGAATAAGAAACTAGTACATGTGTAAGAAGAGGTCTGAAGGGGCACCGGTAACTAAAAAGTTGTGTGGAAATCGGCTGTCATGGTATGGACATGTGATACGGAGAAATGAGGAAAATGTCGTGAGAAAAGTTTTGAGTATGAACACAGTATGAATGTCGATGGGTATAACAGTAGGGCTAGGGGAAAACCAGAGAAACGATGAGTGGTGGTGACTGGACTGTGTGATATAGCTAGAAAGTGGGTTACTACTGAGATGACGACTTAAAGTACCTATATGTATGTTATGTTGTATGGAAGAAAAATATAAGTCGCGCCTACCTCAAATAAATTGGGCTGAGGGCAGGAGATTGACGATGAGTTTTTAAGAGTACAAAGAGCGATCAGATGAATTACATCTCAAAAACTTTGTTTTTGGTTGAGGGTGATGATGAAAAATTCAACAATGTAAAAATTATAGTATCGTTTTATTATCAGACAAGACAAAACATGAATCAAAAACCATATTTAAGGCATCTTGTATGAAACCGTATTCATTGTAAGTATACAGTTATGGTAACTATCTATTCCATATTAGTAATAGGCACAGTATTGGTTCTAAATTAAGTATTATATAAAAGTTGTGATTTTCTTTGTCTAATAATTCAGTTAAAATACCTACTAAATTCCTTGCACTTTTACTTAAATCGGACATTCTAAACAACCAGTAGGTATCGAAAAATATTATAAAATACATATTATTTACTCCTATACTATATAAGTGCTACCGTCAAGTAAAAATCAAGGAATTCACAAGAACGACGACATCAGTAGACAGTTTATCTACGTATCAAAAATATCACATTGAAGTATCTAAATATGTTAAATTTTTACCTAAATTAAGTCTTATATAAGCACCCACATGACACAGTCTCATAATCGGTACTTTACATAAAAAAGTAACCGTTTTAAAATTATAATTGCTGCGGTGGTTCCTGATGTTGGACCCCACGTTTTACGCGTCTACATGTTTCACGCGGCGGGTGCGCACAGCTCTAGAGGTAGTTCAGGTTCGGTGAGACCTCGTCGCATCGCGTTCAGCAGCGAGCACTGTCCTCGTGCGTCCAAGTCGAGTGCCCACAAGGCAGCACCGCGTGCGCCCGCGCGCCTGGCCGCTGCGCCCGCGCCGCCCACGTCCGCATCAGTCAGGTACGACGCCCATTGCCCACCGCGAACGCTGAACGTACCCGCAGAACTTCGACTCTCCTTCCATTGATGCTTCGCTAAACCATCGGCGACCTGTGCCAAATGAAATAACATTAGCTGTAATACACAATTTTTTGAGGAATCATACAAAGTCCGGTTCCGCAATCATTATACTGTCGTAGGTACATCTTATACGATGACCAAAAAAATCTGATTAGTTAGAAAGATCATTGAGCTTTCAAGCTAAACTAGGACCAACTGAATTAAGCAATGGGAATCACAATTTCTAGAGCCAGAGAGACTTGAGAGTATGCTAGTTTTGTCGTTACCAACATGGAAATTGGCTTTGGCAGGAAGTAGGGCCTTCCGAGAATCATAAGCATAATAATATCGTGGTATCGTGGCTATTGGAATAAACACATAATTTATTAGGTACCTAATAAATTATTAGGTACCTAATTAATTATTAGGTACCTAATTAATTATTAGGTACCTAATTAATGATTAGGTACCTAATAATTTATATGTTGCGTTTATTCCAATTGCCCTATTTAGATACGTAGGACTCGTAGTATCTTGGGTTTACAAAGTGCACCCAATAGCGAAGTCTTGAGCTAAGTGTCTGCAGGTCATGCAAGTAACTACATACATTTTGCACCGTCACTTGAATAGAACCCAATCTTATCATGCGGATGTACGCTTCAGAGTGCTGCGTCAATTAACATGTTACGTTCACACGATGAACATTGAAATATTCACTATCTTTCTTATCAGCAGATAGGAACCGTGTCGCGATAGAGTACAAATAGGCAGTTAACTATGTCTATTGTCTATAGCGGAAAACGGTATCAGGTTGACCTTGCTAGACGTTCCACAATTTCATTTAATTATTTTATAAAATGAAATGCCCTCATAATTTTGAAGAGAGCCCTTATATTTATAGAGTCGAATAGGCGACAGTGATTAAGTTACAAAT
Organism: Apamea epomidion; assembly: GCA_947507525.1. Taxonomy (NCBI): domain Eukaryota; kingdom Metazoa; phylum Arthropoda; class Insecta; order Lepidoptera; family Noctuidae; genus Apamea; species Apamea epomidion. Next base: position 9,688,111 of record OX382234.1, read on the forward strand.
TTAGTAATATTCACTCATTAGGTATGTGAGTCTGGCGAGAATCTCTTTGTTAAATAAAAATGAAATAAAATGATTATATTCTTGACCAAGGAATAAACGTGAACAAACCGCCACAAAAAACAACTACGCAAAAACTGTAAGACTTTGATTAGGTTCGGAATCCTAGCATTACCTAGTTAGCATTTTGGTTATTATTTGTTGGAGTTGTTTCTCTACTCACCTCATAGTAGGCCAAGAAGCCAGGCACTCGTGTGTAAGGTCCAGGTTCTCCAGGGCCAGTGAATGGGGCTCCAAGCCCAGCATTTGCAGCGCTACGCAGGCTGTAGGACCGCGCATACGCAGGAATTCCCAACACCACATGACGAGGCGGTAACACGCTCGTCCAGTATGATAGGGACGTGTTCTGTACAAAACAAATTTCATTTATTTATTGATAAAGTATTACCAACAGCTTCTGCATACAATATATATCATGTTGATACGAGAGCAAAATCACCAGTTTGCTTTAATTAATTAATTTACTCATGGAAGAGAAGCCATATTATTAGAGTACACTAATATCTCACACGCGTTTTTAGTGAAGGGCTTCTTGTCTTGTAATAAAAGATTATTTGGAACTTTCTTGTCAGCAGAATTTCTTAATTTTTATCTTTGTCTAAAGTCAGGGCATTTTGAGTTCGGAGACTTAAGATTCCTTACTTATGTAAATAGAAGAAATAAATAGAATTATATTTACATACTTACCAAGCTATTAACTTCTCGAACATGACTAGATTCGAGCGGTACTAAATACGACGTCTTTCCAGTTGACGATGCATAATAATCATTAGCAGCAATGGCGACCCAGTCCAACTCTGCGGCTAGAACATAAGGCTTGTACGCTAATTGAGCTATTTCTGGGGAAGCGGAGACCATAGCTGATAGCTCCAAGTTTTGAGGACGTAGGGTCCTTGATAACTCTGTCAGTAATTTAGCGAAGTTGTCCTTTTCTTTAGTATCCATTGTAGCATTTGTGCATGGAGTCTGAAATTAAATCATTTTAGAATTAGCAACGTGTATCTACTTAATGTGCGACATATATCTATATTTGCTTTGTAGTATTGCTCGAGTAAATGATGATGGGCTGCGATTGCTCTTTAAACTAAAATAACTGGTTTGAAGAAATACGATAGTTTACCTGTTTACATCCTGGATATTGCCACGCTATCTGAACTCCATCAAAGTGCCATCTTTGCAAGAATTTCAACACGGAGTCTACAAATGTCTTTCTGTTTTCCGGGCTTGATACCATTATGCTCCATTTTCTGCTTTCAGAGTCCGTTAGTCCACCAGCACCAATAATAACTTTGACACCTGTTTGCTGCAACTGAGTCAACTTGCCGTAGAAGTCTGAAAGAGACCCATCATCATTATACAAGGACAAGGACTTGACAATCAAAATAATCGGTAAGTTTCTTTTGTATACTATACATACCATTTTCAAGATCCAGCTCTGGATTTCCAGGTACCAAATTGAAGGAATTTCCATCAAGATGAGCCCACGCGTATATTATGTGCGTACAGAGAGTTGGGTTTATTTGTTCAGGTCCAAAGCTGCCTTTGCCGGACCTAAGATTTAAAAACAATTTGTCAAATATTTTGTGCAATACGTTTTGTCTTTCACCAATTGATTATGTGCTGTCTTTACCTATAGAAAGCCCAGTTAGTGAAGTAGCATCCCACGATAGGTTTGTCCTCTTGCGTCTCTTCGGGTTCTAGTACTGCAAGCCGCAGTGCAGACTTTGTTCTGCATTGGGCTTTCTCTGGCCAATCGCAGTGGTTCTATATAAATAAAATCATAAGGTGGTGTAAGATTAGGTACCAACACATATAGTAAGTAGGTGTTTATTTATAAATGTTGCTTTAACTGAGGTAATGATTAGCGACTGTTTAACCATACATTTTTGGCGTTTAGTTGTCTCTTTAATCAATGTTTGCTTTTAATTTCACCTTACGTTCTTAAGCCTTTAAATATCAAGCATTGGATAATTCTGTATATTTAAGCCACCTTAGATGTTAACTTACCTTATTCCAGTGCAGCGGTGCGGGACACTCTAGTTGCATCCAGTTACCGTTGAGACATAAATAATATTTGCTGCATTTACCCTCGTCAGCTTTGAATACGTTTCCAGTGCACGACATGCCTTCAAGACTTGGACCCTGTCAACCATTACAATATATTGATATTATAACAATATTACAGAAAATCTTTAGTTAGCAGTTAAAGCTTTATAGGGGTTACTTACACTGTCAGTATCTAAGTCCGTGTCGGTACCAATACCAGTATCAGTATCAGTGTCGGTATCAGTATCAGTATCAACTTCTTCTACAGGTATCATCACTGGGATATCATCCGTATCTTCAATGTCCGGAGTGGGAGTGGCGCTCGGTATCGAAACTGGGATTTCCATATCAGTTTCTGCATTTTCTGCTTGCACTGTTAACATAAAGTAAATTATTGATTACCTTTTGTTTTACTTGGTCATCCTGATTTTTTTCACCGACTGTCTCATAAATCAAAATTTGGATGGATCTTTGTCCATATAGTGATAAGGAAGGGTGTCAATATGATTTCAAACTTACATTCTTCAAGCGAGCACCTCGGGGGTGCTTCACTGCCACGCAGCACATGATTGATGGTAGCGAGGAGGGGTGACTTTCCACAGCCGCAATTTCTTCCACTGAAGTCATCAAGGTCAAGGGACCACGCCATGCTGCCTCCCAATCCCATGGAACGGACATACTCTGCCTTGTGGCGCACCATAAAGTCATCGTCGAATGACACCCATTGATCGTCGAAGCTGGCGTACGGACCCATACGACCACCTGGGTCACGAGATACTTGCCAGCCCTTCACTCTAATGCGGTCGCATATCTGGGGGAGAATAGATAAAATGTGATTACCGTTGCAGAAACCGGCAGGTAGGCTGGGTACCACATTTAAGTATATACAACAAATTTTACTTTAAGAATATTAAGTCAAAAGTACATATTCAGTCCATTGTACACCATCTGCACATTAAGCATTCCATTAATGCGGTGCCTTTAACCAATTGAGTATTTAGTAACTTGGCACAGTGTAGTTCAGTACGTAACAGCAGTATACAATGAAGGTTTTTATGATTTTCACTACATTATTACTCACTTCGTAGAATGACAAGAAGCCTCTAGCTCTGGTTTCATCGCCAGCCTCTCCACCCGCGTAGGAAGGTACTCCAAGGCCAGTTCCTGCGTTTTCTTCCAATGAAAACGATTGGCCGTAGAAAGGTACACCTAATATTAGCTTCTCAGGAGCTGCTCCTTTGTCGATCCAGTAGTGTACTGTGAAGTTCTGCGAGAAAATACAGTTGATATTATCAGGGCCTTTGAAATAATAGCCATTTCTAATTTTAGTTTTTGGTAAGGACCTACCGTGTTCAAAGTTGTGTCTATGTCTCCGTCGCTAGCATACATTGGGGATACATGTCCAGTCTTTTTATCCCATTGACCGTGGTAGTCGTATGTCATTAGGGAAATCCAATCCAGATTTTTGGCCAGCGTCGCAACATCATAGCCTGAAGAAATGAAATAAGTATCAACATTCTGAAATCAATTTAGACATGGAAGATGGAGGGTTGAGAAAAAAATCTAGTCTTACCAGCATCTATGACTCGTTTGCTGCCTGAGACAGCAGCGGATAGTAATAAGCCGCGAGGCTTGAAGGCAGTTCGTAGTTCCTTCACGAGACTGGCAAAGCCTTGTTTATCGGAGCTCGGACCCTTTTCACAGTTCACCTAGAAAAGAAATGCCAAAGTTATATTTGTTCATTTGCAATCAGGATCAGAAATTACTTTTGAATTTATTTGCAACACTAACCTGCCAGCACTTAGGATACTCCCAGTCGAGGTCTAATCCATCAAATTCATATTGTTCGATAAAGTCTAGAGCGTGGATCAAGAACTTCCTTCGCGCTGACGGACTGTTCACCATTCGTGAATACTTGTCACTCGCAGAATCGTCCCATCCACCCAATCCAAGGACCACTTTCACACCTTTCTCTTTTAGGGACACAACCTTTTCATAAAATTCTGTAAAATGTGAAAAGTAGCCAGTTAGTTAAGAATATTATGGCAGAAATCAAATACTAGAGCTTGTTCTAGAGCTACTTACTATTTTCCACATCCAACCACATGTCATGTGGTTTGATCACTAGGCGCTTAGTGTCGAGAACAGCAAACGCGTACACTATATGGGTGCAAAGCGAGGGGTCAATGTCGTTAGGTGTGTATTTTCCTGGACCAGGTCTGGAAAAGTTTAAAATTAGTTAAAATTAAGAAGAATGTACAATAGAACTAATTCATGGTTTTTTATATTTCCATGTGAGAGCATAAAAACATAATTAAGTTAATTACCTGTACCAAGCCCAATTAGTGTAATAGCAGACGACTTTGTAGCGTTCTTCCAAATTGGTACTGACAGCAGTCGTGGGTTTTTTAGTCGTCGTGTCTACTATGGGTTGTCTATGCGTTGTTATTTGTGTGGGCCTTGGAGTCGGCTTCGTGACAGGCCGCACTTGAATATCATCCAGATCTTCGTCTATTTCGTTTGGAGGATCAATTATTGAATCAGATAATATTATTGTATCTTCATCTACGTTAGGATCCAGTAGACCGTTCTTGATTGCGTTGACAAGTGGATGCTTGCCTTGACCGCATCTAGAGAAGATAGGGAATTGTTAAATACGATTGTGAATGGTAGGTTTGTACATTTTCATAAATTTACATGGGTTAAAGTTTTACTCATATCATTTTTCTATCTACTCACCTATTTCTAAAATCGTCAAGATCAAGAGCCCAGACCATACCACCACCGAGGTCTAATGATTTTATGAAGTTCACTTTCTTTTTAATGATTTCAACATCATCGAACGACACCCATTGGTTGCCCTTGTATGCGTATGGTCCCATTCGCTGGTTAGGATCCTTTACTACCTTCCAGCCGTTATATCTGATGCGATCGCAAATCTAAAACGAGAAAGAAGATAATATGAATAAATTCATGATTATTCTTTTGTTTTGGTCGGTTAGCAATCCATTATGGTATTTGTGGCTCATTACCTCATAATAAGACAAGAAGCCTTTAGCTCTAGTATATTCTCCTGCTTCACCGCCGTCTGAAGCTGGAGCGTTTAAGCCTGTAGCTTCATTGCCCAAACTGAGGGTCTGTGGCGAGTCATTGTCGGCACCCAAAGTGAACGTCTGTCCGTACATTGGCATACCCATTATCAGCTTATTCGCTGGCGCTCCCTTTTGCATCCAATAATGAATTGTGTAGTTCTGCAGTTAAAAAAAAAGGCTTTATTAGAATGGAATTATCATCACGCGATTGTTATCGAGAAAATTCCTTTACTTTTATCCCTCATTGTCGGTTTCATTCAGGAATACACTCAGTCGAGAGTATGATGAGTCTAGTTAGACTCATTGTCATGTTTAGCTGTTCACAAATTCTTTGTTCGGATGAACTTACAGTGCGTTATTTTGATCAATCAAATGATGCCATTTGGCAGTTATGTAATAAATCCGTACCGCATTGAAGTAAGTGGTGCCGTCTTCCGGGTGGTAGTACAGAGGTGCTACATGACCAGTCCGCTTGTCCCACTGTCCGTGGTAGTCATAAGTCATGACAGCGATCCAGTCGAGATGGCGAGCCAGTACTGGCACATCATAGCCAGCGTCTATGACTTTCTTGTTAGGAGATACAGCCGCTGATAGAAGCAGACCCTTAGGTTTGAATTTAGCTGATAACTCTAGGACGAGGTCGGCGAAACCTTCCTTGTCTGAATCAGGACCCTTTGAGCAGTCAACCTGTGGACAATAAAATTGTAGGAAATGTTAGTAAGAATAATAAACTGTAAAGTTGTTTTGATTGATGCATCAAGTTCTGTTTGTAACAATTTTAAGTAGGTACGTTTTCAGTCGGTAATTCTTTAATGTAAAACGATTTCTTTCTTGCATGCTATGCATTTACCCTATTAAGGCCATTCTGTTGTTTACTGCCTAATAGTTTGTTTTTTTTAACTCTTGATTGCCTTCGCCGTTAAATGCACAGGAAATTTTAGCAGAGAAAGCGAACAAGTGAACGCAGCAAGAGAGGACAAGTGTGCTTATAATTGCCTGCAGTAAAAAGTGTTAGATAATTCTCACCTGCCAACACTTAGGATACTCCCAGTCGAGGTCTAAACCATCAAATCCGTATTTCTCGAGGAAAAGAACAACGTGTGAGACGAATCGGGCACGGGCCGTGGGGTTATTGACCAGCTTAGAGTACTTGTCGCCTGCTGAGTCATTCCAGCCGCCGATAGCTAGAGATACCTTGATACCATAGCGTTTGTATTCTACAACCTTCTCATAGAATCCTGAAAATGTTGAAAACATTAACATGAGTCGAATGGTTCCTAAACCTTTAGAAATAAATACTCCAAATGATGGCGAAAACCGCATCAAAATTCGTAGCGTGTGTCAGAAGAACAACGCGGTCACACGGTCAGACACAAAAAGCGATTTTGTTTTATAGTATTTAGAGAAGTCTTGAGAGTGTCGCATATCAAACTTACTGTTATCATAGTCGGACCAGGAGTCATGGGCCATAATGAGACCATCGTCCCCAAGAACTGCGAATCCATAGACGATGTGGGTGCAAAGACTGGGGTCGATATCCTCTGGACTATACTTGCCGATACCAGGACGGTACCATGACCAGTTCGTGTAGTAACACACCAGTTTATAGCGAGCTGGAAAATAATTAACGTCATTTAAGTGTGCATTGATATTCAAAAAAAGCTATTGTGCATTAAAATTACTTTATTATTAACAATCTTTGGTACTTATTATTAACGGGTACAAAACCTACAGTTTAGAAGAGCAGGCTTGGAGCTAATGTCGGGCTGTGTGATGCTAGTTGAAGAAACCAGTGGCTTATTTGGTGCTGGTTGTGAATGATCGTGTCCGTGGTCATGTGTATGATCATGTCCTGGATGGTCATGTCCTGAATGGTCATGATCATGTCCTGAATGGTCATGGTCCGGCATCACGTCCATTTGAACTGGGCGGGATGTGGTCGTTGTAGTTGTAGTAGTGGTAGTTGGGCTGGCCTTGCGTTTGCATTTAGCGTTCTTGGGCCAATCGCAGATCTGTCTCTCCTGCAAAACAAAATTTCGATGAAGATAACTTCTAACTTATTGAATCATAATGATAGAGTATGGATATCCTGTATTATTGTTACTTGATTCCAGTGTAATCCTGCACTGCAGGCAAATTCTTCGAATTTTCCAAACAAGCAGTGTAGGTATCGAGTGCAGTCGGTCGGTAACTGGGCATATGCTCCAGCTTCACAGTATTCTGAAAAATTGAGGAACGATGTAAAATTTTGAAGACTTTTAAAAATGTCAATATAATGCAATGTAGGACTTATAAGTGGTTAAAAATGGGAAGAGAAGAGAGAGAGAAATAGAAAAACGAGAGAAAGAGAGCGTTAGAGTTTATTTGGAAAGAGGCTATCGACTTAGAGGTACATATCATGTAACAACTCACTGGGTGGTTCTTCATTGAGCTGCTGCATCACAGTAGACTGAGAGTTGGAGTCCACGGGAGCGTCACTCTGTCGCTTGTCAGTGCAGGACGAGGCGGAGGGGAAGTCGCACTGGCTGCGGTCAGGGCGCCACGTGAGGCCGGGCGCACAGCTCTGAGTTATCAGGAGTCCATTCACGCACACGTAGAACTTCTCACACTTGGGATGAGCGTGGTATGTGCCCGTGTTGCAACCCTAGAGCATAATGAAACGTAGTACATAATTCATGGTCTATTGGAAGAAATTAAAGCTGTTGCTGTGGTTCAATTAAAAATGCCGTCAACAAAAGTAAACAGATGTTTTAACACATGTACATGAACAGAATAACTTGGTTCGGGGATTCGGTCGCTGACGTATAGGAAAATGAAAGCTCTATAGTAAACAATTATTTTTAAAACTACCTTGCCAGGCACTTGCGCTTCATCGACGATTGGTCTCTTAGTAGTAGAAGACGTAGGTCTCATCGGTCTTCTAGATGACGTCGTAGGCCGTTTGGTGGTGGTCGATGCGGTTGTCTGCGGTATCGGAGATTTGGACGGTTTGCCCACTGTTGGAATAAGTGCATCTATATTAGAAAAAGGTTAGGAAGTAGAGAAGCTGATGGCGCTGTTGGTCTTTTGAAGCACCACTTAGCCTCTTTTGAGTTTTCCGTTATTTAGTACAGCCGTTTCTAGACGAATGAAGAAAACGTTATTGGTGTTATTACCTTCACACATAGCGAACTCGACCCAGTCGCAGCGTCTAGTGCGCCTGTCCCAGTGCAGACCAGGCGGACACATCTGCTTGCGCCAACGTCCTCCAACGCAGAGCAAGTATGAGTCGCAAGTCGTCGCGGGCGCATGCACGTCGTTGCCGCCGCATGGAGAGTCCTCGGATTGAGAACCGGATGAAGGAGCTGTTGGGAAATGGTCAGGTCTTATTCAATATTAATTTCTTTATTTCCTTCTATAATGTATTGAAAAAAAATATATAGAGATTCAATGGTTAACAGCAGTAAGATAAGTTATGGGTCTATCTTTGCATAATCTTATTTACGCTTTGAATTTAGACACACTTCGATGTAATAATAATAATAATCGTTTATTTCAAGCATTGGCACCCATTAAATTTCAAAGGCTTACTTGATAAACATCAAATAAAATTTAAAAAAACACAAAACAGTAACATGTAGAATTAGTTATGTAGAAAGTACCTATGTAAAAATGGAGGATAGTGTAAAAGACGATTTTAAAGATAAAGGGTCCACATATGACTTGCCTTTTGAAGTGGTCGATGTTGTTGTAGGCCTGGTTGGTCGTGTTGGTTTAGGAGCAGCTGTCGTAGATTTAGGTACTGAAACAAATGAAAATCGGATTGGAGATGAAGTAATATTTTCTTTTAGTTATTCGACTGCGCAGCGGGTAGCTGTAATTGCGTAACCCACTATTAGTAGCAATGGCTTTCATTTTGACAGTTCAACATCATTTATTCCGTTATTTACGTTGTTGAGCAGAAACATTTTTCGAACCTATAAAGTCAGTCGCAAAGTGCACTATACGTTCCATTCCTTGAAATGTCTCTAGGACTTCTTGCTCTTGAACACCAAAATCTCTCTTGCTCAAACCCTCATTCAGCCCATTATTGATTACGCCGATGTCTGTTATTTGGATGCCACCGCTGAGCTTTTTTCAATAAACTTGAGCGTTTGCAAAATATTCGTTTTGTTTTTAACCTTAAAAAGTATGATCACGTCTCCAACTTTCGCAAGATACTCAAGTGGCTCCCCATACATAATATCCACGAGACATAATATCCAAGACATAATATCCGCGAGTTCCTGCGAAGTCGACTTCGAAGGAACTCGCGGATATTATGTCTGTTATTCAATCTCCTTCACAATCCTAAAACACCATCCTATCTGCCTTCATCACCTTGCAGGTTGCATCTTAAAAACCTTCTCAAGTCCCCTCTCCACTCCACCGACTTCTACTCCTACTCCTTCACAGTGCACGCGGTGCGGTTGTGGAATTCACTACCACCTGACATTAGGGAAACTGTTGCAGTTTTTAAAAGAAGAGTAAATAACACGATCTGTCCACTTCATCATAGTTGTGTAAGTATTTATTATTTTGAGTATGATATAATTATTATCATTCTAGTGATATTTATTTTAGAAGTATGTATGTATGTTTATTTGTATGTATGTTAGTATATTCTCGTAATTTTTGCTTAGTTTTTAAGTGAATTGTTTTTGATTTTTTTTTTTTTTGCAGTCTCCTTTACTATTTCACACGCTATCTACATCTCTGTATCTATTGTCCTGTCTCGGGTGTGTTGGAAGAGATTTCTTATGAAATAAGCATCACCTCTGTACAGTTACGAGAAAAAGTATGTATACACTCGGCTTTATTAAAAAGCGATTTACTCCTTTATTTTTTAATGAAACTTTATGTTGTTACGAACATAGCATTTTTGAACCCATAGGTTTATGTTATGTGTCGTGTTTTAACGTTGCATTCGTTATTTCACGAAAAAATCGCAATTGAAAGTTGCCAAGTGTTGACATATTGGTGCTCGTGACTGTACCTATTTTTTCTGTTCTGTTTTTTCTTGTCTGTTTTTATATACAGGCTGATTTTTTAAAGACCAGCCAAATTTAAGGATGTGGTACAGACCATCAAACTGAACAACTTTCTCCATGGGACCAACATCGTAATCGCGAATAAAAATTCAGCCGTCCCATACATTTAGGTCGAGTAGGTATTGAAGTTTTCTATGGGACAGTTGATAAAATTTTCGCGATTACGCTATTTGTCCCATGGAGAAAGAAAATTTGATGGTCTGTACCTCATCCTTAAATTTGGCTGGTCTTTAAAAAATCAGCCTGTATATATAAATAAATCAAAGGATTAGCAATATCCTACAAAATTATTCAAATTGTGATTGATAGTGTGTGCCAATGTAATATTGTTTTAAAATTCTTTATTTAATTAGGGACATTTATTGTCCCAATGTGTATGACAGTTACATCAAAACCTCAATACATAGTGCTACAGATTATATTTGGGCCATAAACCTGAAAAGACTCTTCGCAAAGTGCTATCATGTATGTAAGTATGTTATAAAATGGTATTCACCTTCGCACTTGGCGTACTTGGGCCAGTCGCAGTGCTTCTGTCCGTTGCTCCAGTGCAGTCCAGGCGCGCAGTGCTGCATGTGCCACACGTTGCCGTCACAGTGTAGGTACGCGTTGCAGTCGCCGGGGACTGAGTTGTACTGTTCGCCGGCACATGACTGTCCGTCTGCAGGACCCTCTCCTGTGTCTGAGGGAATAGAGAATAGTGTTAGTTTAAGAATGTTTCATTCATAACTGCCTGTTGTCTTCAGTAATATTAGCAGTGGTAGCGTGTGTCACTCCCGTACATTTTCTGCTTTTCTACTATAGTTACCACTTATAGTAAGTTACTTTGTCTAGGACTTTAGGCCCCTGATATTTTTTCAAACAGTTACTTCAGGAATCAACATTGATACAGTTCCTTTTTACAAACTTTTAAATATATATTCTTTTTTTTTTAGTATGAGTTTATCACAATAGCTTATATCAAATATCTTATAGAAAAAAAAGCTAGTTAACTCATTACCCATAGTAAGCCGGAGACATAGTTTAGTGTTGTTGATTATAAAGTTAATGATATATTTACCAGATTGAACCGGCACAGTGGTGGGTTTAGTGGTAGGTCGCCATGCAGTGGTAGTAGTTGTAGTGGTGGTGCTTGTGGGTCGTCTGGTGGTGGTGGTCGGTCGTGGCGGAGGACGTGATGTCATCGGTGCTAGAGTCGAAGTTGCTGTGCTTGCTTCGCTACTTGCTGTTTCTAAAAGTAAAAATGATATTGTATAGATTTATATTTATGTCTTCTAATTTATTATAAAGGTCTATGACTGCATTGAAACATTTTAAAATACGCTATAAGTTGTTATTTTCAGTGAACAACAGTTTGTTTATACGTAAAAGCAGAGAAGACTAGCCCAAATGAAGCAGCAACAAAACGTAGCAACAAAAAAAGACCAAATGTCAAATGTTCGACACGAAGATGCAGATGATATTATTCGGGTACAATACATAAATACGAATAACTTTATTCCGTCAGTCACAAATATGAATTTCAAAATACCGATTTTCATAATTCCGAATGGTTCAAAATTCCGAATATAACAATTCCGACTTGTCATTACTCCTATTTTTATAATTTCTAAATTTCAATATTCCTAACGTTTATAATTACTATCCTCAAAATACCGAGTTTCAATAGATTGAATAACAAAAAGTCCGACTTAATGATAATTCGAAAGATCAAAAATACGAATTCTGATTATTAAAATACCGATTAATAGAATTCCGAAATAAAAACGCCTTGTGCCACCAACAATAGGGGGAATCTGGCACTCGGCGGCCGCTCCCGCGGCACGCTCGCTTAGCATGCTCGCCTTCGCGCTTTAATAGTCACAGTTCTAACCTAACCTAACCGAAGTGATTCATCAATAATACAGGGGATTTGCAGCAAGCAAGCAAACATGCACCGTGCAAGCAAGCATGCACCGTGCAAGCAAGCATGCACCGTGCAAGCAAGCATGCACCGTGCAAGCAAGCATGCAGCAAGCAAGCAGGCATGCAGCGTGCAAGCAGACATGTAGCATGCAAGCAGGCATGCAACATGCAGCAAGCATTGTTTCTGTCACGGCTCCAGCGCTGCGGGGTTTGGGTGGCCCCACGCGAGCTTATCGTTGCAGATGGTTTTTACGCTCACCACCGCAGCTTCGGCTTGATGGCCGGCCCACCCCTCCGCGCCTACGCGGGCTTAAATTACACTCTAGGGTAGGGCAGACAAGACTGCGTGAAGTCGGTTTTGCAGCGATTCGTTTTTGTCACTAAATTTTGTAGCACAACATGTTGACTTTTTATGACAGTATTTTAATTTAATATTGAAAACGCTACCAAGTAACTGGCTATATATTTGTAACCAAATAATATTCCGTAAAATGTTGTTTCAGTGTGGTGAAAATTATGGCAAATAAATCATTTGCCTAAAAAATTTCAAAAGTGGTTTCGGCCAATAGCGAAAAGTTATTTTGTAAATCGGCGAAATATAGTTCAGTAAAATAATACCTATGACACATCTAAAAAAACAAAACACATCACACACACAAAAAAAAAACACACACACACAAAAAAAAACACAAAAAAACGCATCACATCTAAAAATAATGCATAGTATAGCAAAAAAGACGTCGGTCAATAGTTTTGGATAAAATGAAATTCGAACAAATAAAATTCGGAAAAGTGAGATTCCTACTTTTAGTAGATTATTCGAAGTATTGAAAATCGGAATGTCGTTTTTCGGACCGAGACCCCTTCGAGCATTTGATTCTTCGAACGTATGAAAATCGGAAAACTAACAAACTGCATTTACGACTTTCAGTAAAATAAATTTCGTGATTTTGAATAATAGACATTATAATAAGTACATATTATGAAATTCGGAATATAAACAAAAAAACATCGAACTGCGGAATAAAATATTTCGGAGTATTTGGGTGTTCCCGATATTATTCAGCTGCATCGTTAAACTTATCCTAATTTAATGGAGCCAAAACTAGCTGCATTATTAATGATATATGCTACTTGCTTAATATCGCAAATGGTTCAATTGACTGTCCTGAACTTGTTTCAAAAGTAAAGTTACGTACTAATCAGATGGGACTGCGGCCGCTACCACTTCTGGTAGCGGCCGCAGCCCCATCTGATTAGTACGTACCTTATGAAAACGCTAATTATAGGCGTAATGCATACTTTCTGAGAGCCAGTTGCAGTTTTAATGAGATTTGTTGTGAAGAAGGCACTGACCTTTTCTACACCAAAGCAAACACACTAAGAAAGCTCTTAGCAAAGCCATTTTTTTGTACAGGAGGCACCTGATTGTACTTGAACTGTTTGTTGTCCAGATTGACTTCAAATTTGAACAAACGAGATAAACAACTTTGAGAGAATTAATGAATGTGACTTAGGGCTGATTTTTCAATCGCCGGATAACTTTTGTTCGAGGATTGAAGTTGACATTTGGCAATTTGTATGGAAGAACTGTCAAAAATTCAAAATTATTCCTCCGATAGAATTATCTGGGGTTGGAGGAATCAGCCCCTAGACGATGAAGAATATTTGTATATTTTTTGTATTTATCTGTGGAGGCTTGTAATTAGCAATATAGTTATATATTACTGTTATTATAATATTATTAGTATGTAAGCCTTCAGAAATAAATAAAATATAGTTACCAGTGCACTTGGCAAAGCTAGGCCAGTCACAGCGGTTGACGGTGGAGGCCCAGTGCAGGCCCGGCGCGCAGCGGTGCTTGCGCCACGCGCCGCCCTCGCACTGCAGGTAGCCTTCACAGTCGCCCGGGGCGGAGTGGTAGTCCCCGGCGTTGCATGTTTGACCTTCAATGCTGCCTGTAATGAATAAATTGTGTATTAGACCTATGAATTATTGAGTTAGTAAATTAAGTTACTATTTTACTCTTGGCTTACCTAATGATTTTATGAGCGGTTTATTCCGAAAAAAAATGAAAGAACTTTCTCAGGCGTTACTCTAAGTCAGCGGTACTAAGGTACCTACCGCATACGTACAGCTCGATTCAAACTTTATGGCGGCCCGGAACATGAGGCGAGTCGCTGCGCAGTAACAAATTCACCTGTCGGCGGGGGTGAGGGGTTAGGTACTGCGCAGCGAGTAGCGCACTTCAGAGCCGCCATAAAGTTTGAATAGAGCTGTACCAGGAGTAGGTGTATTTACGTCACGATTGACAATTGCCTAATTTATCGGCTACCTTGTTTTGAAGACATCATTTTAGTAGAAGCGCTACACCGTTGATATTGATGTCATTTGAAATGATTGATGTTATTCCACTTACCGGAATCAGATGGAGGCTTTTTAGTAGTAGTGGGACGTTTCGTTGTGGTGGTGGGTCGTTTCGTGGTAGAAGTAGTTGTGGTCATGGGAGTGGTTGCTGCAGGCCACCATGTTTGAGAACTGCTCTGTGTTGTTGTGGATGGGTTCCAGCCCGGCCAGGTTGTTGAGGTTTGATCGTGGTGGTGATGGTCGTGACTGCCACCTCCGGCAGAACCTAAAATGAGGAAGTTAGTGAGTACAATAAAGTACTTACTACGTTGCGTCTGGTAGCGAATCAAAATTAAATAATACCTACCACGTATCGTATGTTGCACTAACAAAAAAAAAAAAAGTATTGGCCCGAGGTATGCGTATGCGGTACGCGACGACATTACGCAAACTCATATCATAAAACAAAATGTGTACGATTAAAAAGCAAAGAGCATGATTATTGGATTGCCGATCTGAAAATGTATAAAGTAGCAATACATTTTTAGTTGTAATTAAACTCACCATCAGCAGCAACAGTGGTAGTTGTAGGAGGTGAAGGTGTGACGGGTTCAGGCGGCCTTTCACAGGCGGCAGTCGGTGGCGCAGGTACTCCTCGACCGAGGGCGCGACCGGCAGCACGCAGCAGAGGTGATGGCTCCGCGCAGCAACGGTTGCTGAAGTCATCCAGGTCGATTGCCCAGGCTGTGACACCACCCATGCCTTGGCGCAAAGCCCATTCCACCTACACATAATTCGCGCATAAGTTCCAATAAACCAATAATGTAAACAAACGCATTTTTCTTTCTTTCCTTCTAGGTCTAGCTAGGAGCTACAATTGCTATACCTTTACTTTGAAACACTCTCTTCATCAATTGGCAATGTAATACCTGTATGTACCTGTACCTAAATATATTTAAGGATGTAAAAGTAATTGAACCTAAATATCACATCATTTTGTGGACGCAACAGCGCATAGCAACAATACAAAATAGCAACAACACAAAGTAACTACTGATATTTTGTGGTGTTGTCACTGTAGAATAATAATAATTATAATTAATTTATATCAAAATGTAACAATTAGTCATTATAACTGCCCTGTATATAAGTGATGAATCATGCCAAGTAATTTAGAACCAATAATATAAATTAAAAGCGACCTAAATTAAGTTCAAGCTGCGGTTTGGAATTTCAATTGAATTGCATTGCTTTGAAGCAATAATTAATTTATGGAGGCAGCAAAAAAAATTATGTATACAAACCTTTTCAGTGATAGATTTGGGGTCATCGTATCCAACCCATTGGTTGTCGGAGTATGTGTAGGGTCCTGCATTGTCCTGTCTGCCTGTCTTCCACCTTAAGTTCTTCACTATAATAAAAATACGATTCGGCTATTATTTTTTATCACGGCAGCACATTGCCTACTACGAGTACAGTCCAGTTTTTGACAAATTGTAACGGCAAACCTGAATACTGGGGTTTTATAAAATCACTTCATTTTCAAAAACAAAACACAGTCGTGACGGGTGAGTGGAATGTCACGTAACTAACCTCGGTAGCATATTTCATAGTAAGCCAACATTCCGGGTTGCTTAGTGAACTCTCCTGGCTCGCCAGGTCCGGCTGCTGCAGATCCTGGTCCCTTAGCTCCATCAATGTCTGCTAGTCTGTACGATTGACCATAGAACGATAAACCAAGGAGAAGTTTCTTAGGGTCTGCTCCACCACTTATCAGAGCTTTTACAGCGTATTCCTGAAAAATAATTCTATTTTAGAGACAATTCAAATCACTTCGATCAAACAGTTAAAATGGTACTTAAAATTCCTTTACTTACGATTGAATAATAAGCTAGATAGTCTCTTTGTGATGGTACTAGCGGGGTATGGTGTCCAGTAGCCTTCTCCCATCCACCATGGTAGTCATAAGTCATGGTGCTGAGGAAATCAGCCGCCTTCGATAGAATTGGTAAATCATACGCAGACTCGATCACTTCTTTGTAACCAGAGAGTGCGACACCAAGTTCCATGCCAGCTCCATGTAAAGCTTTGGATAATTCCTGCAAAGGAGAAAAAAAATCACCAATAACTAATTTTTCTACAACAATATTTATTCAAAGAACAGTGAAATAGCGTATTTATTTTATACCTGAACGAATTTAGCAAAATTAGCTTTATCAGAAACTGCACCCTTCTTGCAATTGCTTTGCCAACAAACTGGGTAGTTCCAGTCCAAATGAAGGCCCTTGAAATTGTGCATGCGCAAGAATGGAATCAACTTTTCTATGAACTTGCTGCGATTCGCCTCGGAGGATACCATTCGGGAATATTTGTCGCCAGAGGAGTCCGTCCAGCCTCCCAAACCTAGGATGACTTTGAGGTCTCTCAAGGAAGTTACACGCTCATAAAGATCTGAAAAGAGACATAGAATTATTTGACTGCCCTGTTTTTAAATTTGACAGCATATACTCTCATAAACTCTTTGTACTGCATGAATCTGATGACTATTATTTTCTGGGTATATTTTCAGAAAACTAGCTTTAAAATTTCCTATTATTGTAATTTTTACTTACTGTTGGTGACATCAGCCCAAGGATCGAACTCCTTAACGACGAGGTCATCCGGAGATAGCGATGCGTAAGCGTAAACCAAATGGGTACAAAGCCGAGTGTCTACGTTTTCAGGAACGAACTTCCCGTCACCGCGACGGTAGAAGGCCCAACTTGTCATGTAGCAAACCACGAGTTTGTCGCTCTGTTTACCTACAAAATAATAAATACTTAAGAATTAAGAAAAAAAAATAGGTTTCCATCAGATTTATGAAAATAATGTTAGCAGTTTATCTTACTTTTTTTGCTATCCATCTCGGCAACTAAACGCTCTGGGTCTGTATTTGCTGACATATCTTTGCTAGGGTCATTCCACTGCAAATGCACATTGAAATTATTTGGATGTTCAAGATATGGAAAGAGTAGGTACCTACTCATATGCATAATTATGATTTAAGCTGAAGGGGTGATATACAAAAAGTATTTCAATGATTTTTTTCACCTGAGACCACACTCACCTCAAAATCATTTTCATATGCTTGCGATAGAAACCGAGCTGCGTCCTCAACGCTGATTCGTAGGCTTTGTCCTGGCATACATTTTGCAACGTCTTGGTGACTGTTGAAAGAATGCAATATTTAGGGACTATTTTTTTAATAATCAGACAACTTTTATCTGAAGAATATGTATGAGAGTAACACACAGTAATATAATATTTTCTATGCAAAAGGTGTCAAACCGCAGGTATAACTTATCTGGGTTAATGAAAAACCATCTCTTAGACAAATTATAGTACCATTAATTGTCTTTGTTTGTCCGGTAGGTATGTCCATTATTTCAGTAGGTATCCTAAAATAGCTTCATCTTACCCGCAGAATCCAGTAGAGGGATCGTAAAGGCGTTCGTCTTCGCAAGACATCCTGTAACTGATGCCTCCGGTGCAGAAGTGGAAGTGTGCGCAAGAGTCTTCGTCAGATGCCAAGTAAGCGTTCTCAGATTCACAGGATCCTAACTTCAATGAAGACTGATCGGTTTGAACGGCTTCACCTATATAAAAGAAAATTGGTTTGTGAGTTATATTCCTATTGAAAGTTTTATTTAGAAGTCGTTGGTTTCGTTGGAAAGTCACCGTTCAATGTGGTTGAAATAGCGCTCAGCATTGGGAATGGTTGACCGCACAGTCCTCTGAAGTCGTCCATATCGATTGACGACGCTGCAGCTCCTGCTAAGCCCGTTGTCACCACAAACTTCATCTGTTCGGAAAAAAATAAAATTAGAATGTGATACTAAACACTCTAATGAAACTATGGATACTCAGATTTAAGATAGCCGCAATTTAAACAACAGTAATTCGTTGCTATTACAAAATCGATGGTACCTTTTCTAAGACAGTGGTTGGAGTATCGTAAGTGATCCATTGGTTGTCGAACAACGCGTAAGTGTTTCCAGCTGCATCTGTACCGCTTGGTCCTTTTCCTTCGCGTTCAGCCATACATATCTGCAAATAGAAAAGCATTAATTAGAATCATTTAATGTCACATTTTCATTAAGATTCTTCCAGAACCGTATTAATTTTGAATGCAGCAATATCTACACCATAAAAAACATATGCAAGGAACTCCTTGCATATGTTTTTTATGGTATAGTTTTTTTTTTAAACGTTGACCCAAACTAGGAATCACTCCTGTATCGTGGGTGCGTTTACAAACATTTAAACTCACATTCACAAACAGCCAGACCCGGAACAACTACCTGTAGGCAATACAAATATTTGTTCCGTGCGGGAAGCGAACCCGCGACACGCAGCGCAGCAGTCGATCGCCACTGCGCCAACCGTGTCGTCGTGTCTATTGTACGAAGGAATTGGCAAGATTACTTTCGCATAATGCTTGTAAAAGAGTGATACTTACTTCAAAGTAAGCCAGAAGTCCTTTAGTCTGTGTATAAGCTCCCTCGTCGCCCCACCCGCTGACAGCTGCGCCAGGTGCGGGCAGGGTGGACGGTGCGAGAGTGTAAGTGCGCCCGAAGAACGGAACGCCAAGCACTAACTTTTCAGCGTTCATGCCGTGACGCAGGATGAACTTCACCATGAATTCCTGCGGAAATTATTAAGTAGGTGAATTTTGAATAAGTCGGGATATTCAGGAATTAGTAAAAACGTTTTACCTTATGAATTGAATTCAGATGTAAACAAGACCTATTTAAATATGTGAGACCTATTAAAATGTATTGACACTTTGGGAACTTTAGTCTGAGAGAGTAGCTAAGCTTTTATTAGTTAGTCAGAATTAAATGTTATGTATACAAACAAAGGTATAATAAAAAGAAGGCATTACTCAATGAGGAAAAACTGTATTTATTTTAAATTTGCTTACTGCTTAATGCATACGACTCTACCATAATCAAAAGTACATGAAACACGATATAAACATAAATATCGACCCTGCAGTCCACAGTGCACTTACAATATTATCATATCGCTGGTCCCGAGCGGCCGCTCCAGGGTCTCTATGCAACGGACTGTGCTGTACGGCCCTGGAGGGCGGTTCCTCACGCCTGGCGTGAGTCATGTCCCACGCCTGTAATATTGTATAGTCGGTAGCTCCGCTCACTGCGCTCAGGTCATACCCGTCTTCTATTTGATACCTGATAATGTTTTGGAGTTTTTGTAAAAAGTTTAATTTTGTTATTAAAATTGATTTTCGCTAAATTTTGAGCTATTTCCTGTTAGTATTTCTTATGTTTTTTTTTATTCAAAGTACATTTTGATATTAATTGTTTAGTTTCTGTTACTATAATAGGCAGTCAGAATTGTTTTACCTGAACGGAGGCAGAACAGTCGAAAGTAGGAACCCATAAGACGAAAACTTCTCTCGGAGCTCGTAAAGCAAAGCTGTCAAAAGTTCCTTCTCTTTCTCGTCTTCACCTGAAAAAAATCATCAGCTTTAGTACACGTACCTTATTTCAGAAGTGGCACATACTAAGTCGACCATCATTTTGGTAATGGGTAATGACATACCTGGGTATACCCAATGGAGATCCAATCCATCGAAGTCATGCTCTTTCATGAAGTTAACAGCGCTTTCAATGAACATGCTTCGTCTATTTGGTTCTTGTACCATTTCGCTGAACAGGCGATCTGTGCCTTCTCCTCCTACACTGATCATCACTTTCATCCCGTGCAGGCGACGCTTCAACCCGGTTGCTATGCGGTAACCACCTGTGAGAAATTATCTTATTTATTTTAGTAGTTTGAACAGTTCCGATCATTTAGTAGTTCGAAACACATTAGTAGTATTTTAACTCCTAGAATATGTTTATATATTTTAGTAGTTTGAACAGTTCCGATCATTTAGTAGTTCGAAACACATTAGTAGTATTTTAACTCCTAGAATATGTTTATATATTTTAGTAGTTTGAACAGTTCCGATCATTTAGTAGTTCGAAACACATTAGTAGTATTTTAACTCCTAGAATATGTTTATATATTTTAGTAGTTTGAACAGTTCCGATCATTTAGTAGTTCGAAACACATTAGTAGTATTTTAACTCCTAGAATATGTTTATATATTTTAGTAGTTTGAACAGTTCCGATCATTTAGTAGTTCGAAACACATTAGTAGTATTTTAACTCCTAGAATATGTTTATATATTTTAGTAGTTTGAACAGTTCCGATCATTTAGTAGTTCGAAACACATTAGTAGTATTTTAACTCCTAGAATATGTTTATATATTTTAGTAGTTTGAACAGGTCCGATCATTTAGTAGTTCGAAACACATTAGTAGTATTTTAACTCCTAGAATATGTTTATATATTTTAGTAGTTTGAACAGTTCCGATCATTTAGTAGTTCGAAACACATTAGTAGTATTTTAACTCCTAGAATATGTTTATATATTTTAGTAGTTTGAACAGTTCCGATCATTTAGTAGTTCGAAACACATTAGTAGTATTTTAACTCCTAGAATATGTTTATATATTTTAGTAGTTTGAACAGTTCCGATCATTTAGTAGTTCGAAACACATTAGTAGTATTTTAACTCCTAGAATATGTTTATATATTTTAGTAGTTTGAACAGTTCCGATCATTTAGTAGTTCGAAACACATTAGTAGTATTTTAACTCCTAGAATATGTTTATATATTTTAGTAGTTTGAACAGTTCCGATCATTTAGTAGTTCGAAACACATTAGTAGTATTTTAACTCCTAGAATATGTTTATATATTTTAGTAGTTTGAACAGGTCCGATCATTTAGTAGTTCGAAACACATTAGTAGTATTTTAACTCCTAGAATATGTTTATATATTTTAGTAGTTTGAACAGTTCCGATCATTTAGTAGTTCGAAACACATTAGTAGTATTTTAACTCCTAGAATATGTTTATATATTTTTCTCTTGATACTATGTTACGTGTACTAGCAAAATGTTCAAGGTAGTAATTTGGAGACCTTTGTTTGTATGTTGATAATGTGGCAAAGGTAACTCAAAACAGAAGAACATCTAGAGTATGTCACCAATAACTTCTCTTACCTTTAATGATATCGAAATCTTCATTATTGGGAATAACAGAGTAAGTATGGGGATGCATAGTGGCGAACGCGTAGTGTAGATGCGTGCAGGAATTGGGCACCAATCCAGCGGTGAAGGCCAGCGGTGGGGCCCTGTATGCGGCCCATGACTCCATGTAGCATACCACCAAGCTACGTGTTCTGGGGCCGGGCACCGTCTGCTGCATCGCTGGACAAACAAACAAATAATATAAATATACAGAAACTTATAGTAAATGCAAATATTGAGAAATTAGTCATGGAGTTGTCTGTGTTACCTTGTAAGTTCGCATTTCCTAGCTGTAGTCTCTCATCGTTGCGGGTGCTGCTGCCAAGATAACACCATTTGATTTAGTAATGCATTAGTGTGTTTATTATTATTTGAATTATGCGTATTTAGCATGTCCTTACTTATTGAGGTAACCAGCAGCTCCGTAATATTTCCATGCACCCAAACCCTCTTCATCCGTAATGACTTCAGCATCCTAGGAACCAGTCAAAATCATTAGTATTTACGTTCGAACCAGATTTAGTTTTTCATACTTTGCATTTTGTTTTGCTGCTTAAATTATTTACCTCTAATAATTTAAACGAAGATCCCGGTTCTATAAGTGAGATCGGTCGTTTTTCCACGGCGTCACGTAATGGCAGTCTTTCGTCTCCTTCATCACGAACACTCCTATAACGTAAATACAATTCTGGTACTTTGTATGTGCTTAATAAGACACCGTTTTTAAAGCATTTTTTATTCTATTTACCTTAACGGTATACTTTCGACGGAGGCACGTATCGGTGCAGCTATAGGATCGTGCTGCGGGACCGTCTCGACGGCGCTTCGTGCGAACGTGAAGCCCGCGCGGGGAGACGCTAGTGCGTACGCGCATAGCGCTAACGCTAAAGCGCACTGCAAAAATAAAATTCATATTACAATATTTTCAAATGACAAGAAAACAAGAAAAATACGAATATGGTCTGTTGTTTATTAGCAAAGCTTCGTTAACATTAGCACTTAGGTATGGGTTCCGTGTTTCGTCTGCCTTTCCTTAATTTTTATTCTCGACAAGAGGCAGCTATCGTGTTTTGCATTAAATTCATGGAATAGATGGCTGGAAGGCTATCGACCTTTATCATAAAAAAGTTTGTTGACATCTATAACAATACAAATGGTATCAATTATCTGGCGACATTTAAATTAAAGCTTATAGGGAACACCGTTAAGTGTAGAGATTGTAAAAAGTGCTTATAAAAAGTTTACTCTGCTAACAATGTCTTTGTAGTGAATCAATTGATGGCTTACAAAGGAACCATTAATAAAGATTGAATGTTTTTTCTATGTGCGGCGCCCG
Source organism: Apamea epomidion (assembly GCA_947507525.1). Taxonomy (NCBI): domain Eukaryota; kingdom Metazoa; phylum Arthropoda; class Insecta; order Lepidoptera; family Noctuidae; genus Apamea; species Apamea epomidion. The sequence goes on from OX382234.1 coordinate 9,711,110, forward strand.
AACTGAAAATATATGAAGTGTAGGCGGTAGCGGTCAGTGACCTGTCGATCATGTATCGCACCGCGTCTTTGCGTAATTAACATAACTTGACAGCTTCAAGAATTAAGATCAACACTTGAGACTGGTTCACCAAAGATTGTGTATATTCCCATATTATTGTGGTGACGATGTCAACGGCCGAAACTTGTTTAGATGACTATCAGGTTATTTGTGGTAGAATATTTAGTTTGACATAAAAATAAATAGGTGCAGTTGTTTTAGTGCCAATGCCAAAATATTATAAATTAGTCTTTATTAAACATAACCACCCGAAATAAAGTTATTATTATTATTATAACAATCAACAGGACAAAAAAATACCTTACAGGTAACCCATCCATACCTACCCCGCAGCTACTTATAACATTCCTATTTCCTTCTATGAAAATATTTCGTGAAAGTTCGCGATAAAAAAAAATCTTTTGAAACCTTATAAGTTTGTGTATCTAAACGCCTACTATAAATATGATAATCTTACGCAGCTTTCGTTATTCTCAAGCTAAAGGAAAACTGTAGGTATATTAAGGAGAATCGTGATGTTTTCGCTTGAAAGATATATTTATATACTTAATACCTAGAGATCGATCTACTCTACATAAGCAGCGGTTGTTCTCAAAATCCTGCTATACTCGTATTATTATTATTGAACAGGTAATTTGTGACCACCGGAATAGCTGATTTTCTAACGCTTTTGTGATGTATTTTGGGTGTGGGGAATCGATCTAATAAATAACTAATAAACGATCTCTAGTACATTGACTCGGGTCGTTCGGAAAACAACACAATTTGCATACAGGCATCAGAGGCAGGTAGCGCTGGCCGGCTACCCGCGGGGTCATCGTCATCATCCCAACCAGTCCAAGATGTTTTCGCGTGACATTTCGCCGGCGATTAGGACTTGAGCTTTTATTTTTTGTATTTTTTGGTCTCGATATTTGTGTACTTAAGTATGAATATAAATCCCACCAGCCGTGTTATTGTCCCAGTCGTCAACTCATTAACTTTACGGTCAAGATATGTGCATTTAATTTGCATTTAAAGTTCGATCCCATGCAAAATGCCCTCAATAAATAATGTTGGATTAGCTTTTTGTCAAAATGGAACAAGAATTGTTTTTATGACTTGTTGCCTGGCTGACTTAGATATCAGGTTAGACTTAGAGGTCTAATAGAGTTCAATTAAGTGATAAACACTGAGAACAAAATAAATACCCCTAGATGATTTAAAAATATCGATGTTCTAGGAAACTGGAGTGATCCGACATGACATTGTGTTGATATGAAGGCCAAGGAGCGACGCACGAGCATGCGTCCCCGTGCGTGCATTGCATACTATACCATATAAAATAATGACGACTATAATATGGTAATATTTTACTTTAAAATACCTGTAGCACGTGAAGACACGGTCATTATCTACATTTTTCTTAATAAAATAGAGGGTAGGTACCTTCGATAGCAATTTACTCTCGTATGCAGTTGGAGATAATAGCATACAATTTTGAGCTTTTATTATTTACAAAGGGTTTAAGGTAGGCATTGCACTACCGCAAAACTCAAAAAAACGTACATATACTCTATAAGTAACAGAACGTATAGAATATGACGGTTTCCATATACTCTATAAGTAAGAGATTTTTCTGAGACTCCTCCAAAACTAGGTACCAAACAATAATTTCGCAGGACCCATTTATGGTACTTGCTAATTCACAACTCTGCGGTACTCTACAATGGTTTTTGAATAATATTGGCAAAATTAAACTCTTCTGCTTATAATAAACTTTTCACTTTTTCATAGTAGGCACTTATGCTTATTAGCAAGTACCGTCCATAAAAACAATGGTCAATTAATGTCAATGAGTCACGATGAGGATATAAAACCTGTGCAACGATGTCACTTCTTCAAACTTAACATGAAATTAGTCATTGCTTTAAAAACACTTCTAAACCACAGTTAGCCGAGCTTTGTCAATAACACGCGTCTGTTATTTGCTTATGTTCTCGTGTTTTAGTGGTACTTGCTAACTAACTAATGTTGTTTTGATGATATTTCAAGACACTTCTGAAAAGGTAAGTACCGCTATCTCTTCTAAAAAGATTCTCAAACTAAGCACTTGACCAAACATAAATAGAGACTGTTAAATGTTACAGTATTGCCGGCCTAGTTATAACTTTTTGTATTTAATTCATCAACAATTTGCGGTTTACTGCAAATCATCAAATAACAATCCTCGTTGAATAAAATGGTTTCTTTTTTATTTCACAGAAAATACCACTACAAACATTCATTCGAATTGCAAATACGATTATTCTTAAGTAAATAAATAAACAACAAAGTTAAGTAGAGCATCTTTCATGCAAAGGTGCAAAAATACGAAGATGAACCGGTTTCGTACTAAGTACTGCCCTGGTTTACCCTGATCCCGACCTTGCTCCCGACCACGTGTGCCCCACTGCCTCATATCATGCAGGTGCTGCAGTTAACTTTCTCATATGACTTTATATATAAGTGGGCATTCATGTCGTGCATATTAAATGAGCCAAAGAGACGCTTACGTATTTCACCGAAGCAAATTTTGGGACAGTATTCAAATAATGTATTTACAGTTAAGTCTAAGCTACTTGCCAGGCATCTGTATCTTTGTTACGTACGTCCTTTTTTAGGAGTATCAAAATTGTCTTTTCTCGAATTTATTTTGGTGTTAATATAAGAGTTCATTAAACTTGACCCATAAATAATAATCGCTTTTCCTATTAACATAAATCATTGTGATCGATAGTTACAAATGCCTAATTTTATGCCATGCTATAAACTCACATATATTTAGATGGAACATGTTATGTTTAGAGGAATTATAATTTATGAAATTTTAGGTACAGGCTTATAATTATTAATGTTATGTTTAAAATTATGTACACAGGTACCACATAAAAATAAAACCTTGGAACTTTCAAGAAAAATAAAGAGAATAAATAATCATAACACTTACCCAGACTGTGAAGTTGTGCCCCATGACGGGGAGCTTTCAGCGATACTTCGAACTTATATCTGAAAATGAAAAACATAACTAAAGTTTTTGTTTCTTAAATTACCGGCATTTTCATGTATGCACTTTAGATACCATTAGTTAGTTTATTTTTATTGCTTTGCCGAAAACGGATGAAATCATAATGCAATTTAAAATTATTTTATAAACGTACCTATTTTGTATTATCCTGTGTAACACAATAGGGTATAAATAAAACACTACCCCTGTGTTGTGAAGCTGCGCGTGCGCGGTTCTGGTGCGACTGAGCGGGCGGCCGTCGCGTCACCTAGTGTTAAATACCCCGGTGTCATCGAGCCGAGCTTCGCGTCGCACCCACGTTTGTGCACAACAATCAGAGATGTTTAGGGACATGTTACAATACTGCTAGAGAGGAAACAAGCTCAAATGGAAACTAAATCTCGGTACTTTTTCAGCTCTACCAACGGCAGTATCGACAAGAACTAAAACACAATGCACCATTGAAGGAAAAAGGGTTTAATGGCTGAATACAATAAAATGCAACTGCCCTTAGAGTACCCTATAAATTACTTTCAGTTTTACTCACTATAAAACCAGCGTTTCATACTTCATAGGTACTACTCTTACAACCTTTTCGACAGAGCCTACTGCACCGGTGTGTTTCGCGCAATCATGTATCTACATTCAGAAACTCATGGTTACCCTAAGACGAGACAAAATGTTATTATTTTAAACTACCGGTTAATTTGTAAGCTTTTTTTGCCCCAATACACAATTTGAAAAGCTCTTTATTAATAGAACTACTTGACTGTCAAAGCTTTTACAGTCTTTATTATTCTTTCATCATCACTGAGAGCTTAGCAGAGCTTTTTAGCTTTAAACTGTTAGTACCCAGTCTTCTTTTCTTACGGAAGCTTTAAGAGACCTACCTAATAAATAACATCAAAGAAGAAAACTACAGCGATGTTTCATCGATGTAGCTCTGGAAATAACAATCCGCTTTGAGCTTACTAAGGGTAGTCGTTCAGTCTTTCTAGAAAATTTATATAGACGACCCTTGAACATGGGTCTAGCTATGGGTTTTTTACTAGAGTGGTTTTATAGTCCAGCAAAATATTTGATAAATCTCAATCTATGAATCAATTCCAATTTTTGAAGAAATTATGATCAGTAAGAATTTCTTACCTTCGGAGTATTTTCGAACAGGAGGTAGATAGGTAGGTAGGTGATGGATTTATATTTATTTAAAGACTGCATATTATTTTCCCTTTAGATTATTATGTCAAATGTAAAAATTTGGCACATAAAATAAAACATCTCATTAAACGGGTAATGAAACCGTTATTCAAGTCTAAGTAATAAAATAAATGAGCTACGCATAAAAAAATAATGAATGGATCTGGAAAAAAAATGTCAATATTTAAATTTCCATAAAGTTGGTTATTGACTTTTGGTAATAAATTATTTAGGTAGGTATGTATAAAGGTACGATTATTAACAAAAAATATAGAGGAGCAGCCCAACCACTCGCCACCACCTGCTTTTCATTTGTTTTGTCGAGTTCAGACAAATTACATTATCATGGGATTGTATACATATTGAATCAACGCAAAAAGTGAGGTGTTCGATCCCTAAATAAATTTTAAAGCAACGTTAGGAACGCTTTTTTCTCCATGTAAATAAAATTTTAATTACCGAATGCCTATTTGTTCCCTGAATATATTTGTTTTTAGTCTATTAGGACTTGCCAAGAAAGAAATTAGTGCTAACTGCTACTATCAGTTTTAAGCATGGACTGGTTTATATTTTTCAATAGTGTTATAAATCTTTAATCATATGAATTATCGATATGAGATTTTGAATAAATCAGACTAGCAAATAATTGCAATTTGCACATAACGACGGTTTGGGTTTATGAACTAAAAATTAATTTACTAACCTGTTTTACGATCTTGTTTCTCATGTCTTGATCTCATCAAGATTTGCCAAATGTTTTGTATAGATAGTCTACATTAGGGTACCTGATTGAAATATAATCTGTCTTATTATACCTACATACTGAAGTACTTATGCAGTATTATAAAGTCAGACGTAAAAAATATTAATAATAAACGCACATAAAGTAGTTTGCTCTACCTTGGATTTTTACAGGTCTGAAGTACCAGAGTGCTGATCTTACAGAATATCCTGAGTGTGTATAGGTTGGTATAGATCGAAAGTACAGTCCAAAAAAATCTTTTACCTTTTTTGTTGCGTTGCAGGTATTTGAACACAACATTCACGAAATTAAACTCAAAATTCACGCTTTTTCCACATTTCACATTGCAATATTAGCATTGAAAGGAACCGCGCACTCCTTGATGTGTCAGTTTGTGTATCGCATGCTTTGCTTGAGTTGGCAAGGGATCGTCAACTGGTGGTTGAGTTTATCACGAATGTATCCTTGTTTACTTATGTCTGGTTTGGTGATAGGTATACCAGATTCTATAAGACTGCACTCGTCAATATTTTATAAGTTATATAATATACAACTAGCAATAAAGCTCTGTCAGTTGTGGGTCCTGTGCTCGGACTCGCGCATTGCTAGCGTACGTGGTGTCGAGGTGCGTTGGCGCACCGGGCTCATCCATCATTACTATGCACGGAGCGTTTCTTCCTTTCTGGCCGCCAATGTCAATCGCATTGTTTACCGGCACGACCGTCGCCATCGGACACCACCTAACTGTACACACACGAAAACAAGGGCATTGCCAATTTCAGGGTCCACTTAGGACCCTGAAATTGGCAATGCCCTGGTTTTCTGTTCAAAGTTGACCCGAACGAGTGACCTAGCTTCTTAGGAAGTTTTGCGCATGTATGTGTTGTTATTATTCGCATTTACGTGGAATTGTGAGAGCGCGTAATGAGCTGATGCTAGAACAAGACTTTTTATTATTATGTTATTAATGGCTCGTTCGGAATCTGGATCATCATGCCCTTTGGAAGAAGGACAAACCGGAACCGGTATGTGTTTACAGTTTGCTGAGTACTTGTGCACTGGCATTGTGTCCGCCGCGAGGGGGGGTTGGTGGTGGCGGGCGATGGCCTGGAGCACCCCGCGTGCTGCGAGCTCTGTTTCAAGGCGAGGTTCAAGGCAGGCCGTTGGCATTTATTGTATGATTCGTCAACATTTAGTGTCAAATGCTCCGCGCCCACGCTCAGTATGGGTTCACAGTTTAAAATGAAATTAAATCTAAAATTAAATTATCTATTGTACTCGTGGTTACAGTTCATTGTGTATCACTATTATTTTGATTAAAGATGGAACAATGGGGACAGCAATTAAGAACATTTGTTACAGAGCGGCTATTTTGATTTAATACATCAAATTGCGTATTGAAAATCATTATCAGTAATCTTTGGATGGGTCGTTTAATCAGCTATCATATCATCTTGATCTTTAGAATATTTTTAGTAGCTTGTACTTTATAGGATCTGTCTTCCTTTCATTCATTATGTAGGAAGGTACCTACTTAGATAGATACAGAATACTGTACAAGTAACCATTTTTACTCTTATCAAACATCTTTCGTCATCTTTATCACTATCGTCCATTTGTTTGTTTACAATGGTCACAAAGTTTTCACGATAACAGAATCTGCTAATAGCGCGTGGTCATGAGATCAATAGTTAGTTGTAAATTATACAGCGGTGGTGTTGGACGCTCGTGGTTCGATTAGCATAGCTGTTGCCAGTCGGTGTTGCGATGGCGTTGTCTGAGCGTCACTTGTTTTTAAGCAAACGTCTAGTCACTGATAGCGGTATCACTGATGGCGGTGTGCTGGTTGATGAACGCGGTACTATCGAACAAATTGTTACTAGGGAACAGGCAGATAAAATTGTAGCTGCGAGCGATGGAAAAATCAAGGTAACAAGTTATTTTACAGCTCTCAACTACTTAAACTTTGCTGTACCTCGTGTGGGGCACATCATTTTCCTCAAACAAGTCTTCAAATTAATTCGTTCCTGGTGAGTTATTTGCTTTAACGTATCTATGGTGCACTATAAACAATAAAGCCTCGTGCCACACATCAACATTTTAGCATTTTGTATTCGAAAAAACAGATTTTTATAAACACAACATCGTTACAGGTTAGGTCACGGTCTAACGGACCGGCCTCCAGATAGCAGAACAGCGCTATCGTCGAATTTGAATTAACTTCAAAGGTAATGTTTGTTATAATCTTATTACCCATGTTTTCAGGTGGTGGATGGCGGGAGCCTGGCGCTGCTGGCCGGTGTGGTAGACTCCCACGTGCACGTGAACGAGCCGGGTCGAACGGCATGGGAAGGGTTTCGCACAGCCACCAGCGCTGCAGCCGCCGGGGGCATCACTACCATCGTCGACATGCCCTTGTAAGTTGAATAAAGTTTTATTTTAGCTGGGAAGAAGAATAAAATCCTTATTGGCCTTGTGAGTCCGTGTTAAGTAAGAAAGTCCACCTTCATCATAATCATCATTCACAACCGGACTTCACGGACTGCTGAGCATAGGCCTCTCTATGTGCCAATCCCCACGCTCCTGTGTCAGCAGCCAGCCTCATCCAGGTTCTACCCACGATGGTAACAAGTCGTCTGCCCAGCTCACCGTCGCACGACCGACACTTTGTCTCCCAGACCTTGGACGCCACTCGGTCACTGCCTTACTCCACCTGTCAACACTGCGCCTTAAAAATCCACCTTACTGCAACGGAAAAGAGCATATTACAAATATCGTTTACAAAGTGGGCGAAAGCGGCTGGCATAGAAAGTACCTAATACTGACGGTAATCCGAGGGCTGTACGCTACAAACATCGCATATAGATCACAAAGTAATATTGTGCGATCTTTTTATGTATCTAAGTGGATTTGCATGTAATAAGTATATAAGTGTATCCCTCACATAGAGAGGAGGCCTGTGTCCCAGCAGTGGGAACATTATGGGCTGATTATGCTAAGTATATTAAAAAAAAACAGAGAATACACAGAATTTTATTTACATCTTACCAAACTCATAAGATTCGTCTGAGCCAATGATTTGGCTACTTCAGTAACTACTTGACTGTTTTATCGATACACAAGCGAAGTGCAAGTCGTCAACGACTATCACGAACAGCAATTAACAAAGTATCAACATTCAATAGTGAATGTATTGTTCTGATCACTAATTGGCACTAATAATGACATCACACAAATCATTCATTCATTCATGTTATATAGTTAGGTACCCATGTTGCCTGCCTTTTAATTTTAAGAGTCATAGTTCTTTAAGTTTTGAGTATGAATGTGGATAGCTATATGATTAGAGGAAGACCAAAGAAACAATGAATGGGCGGTGTGAAAGATGATATGGCTAGAAAGTTGTTGACTAATGAGAAGACGACTAATAGAGAAATATGGAAGAAGAAGACATGAATTGACGCGTACGCCAAATGAATTGGGATAAGGGCAGAATAGTGAATATCTTTTGCAATGCATTGATTTGATAGCTTACAGTGAGTTCAAACACGGTAATATTATCTATACAGTATTCCAACTTCATACAAACAGACGAAGCGCGAGCTATGCCTACGCGCCTCGATCTCGGCATGCGCTCGGCATGCAGACAGTCGCGACTGTGCCGCAGTGATGAACGGACGGTGTGTTGTTTTTTTAATAATAACCGCGCGATTTTTTCACTAAAAATAAGTTCCAGTACATATTTAATCTGACCAGTAGGATATATAGTGCTGTTTTTGGTCGTATGAATTCGTCAATAACGCATCCAGAGATAACTTTTTTTAGATTACCTGGAAACTCTGAAAGGTAAGACTATAAAATAATTTTACGTACTAGTACAGTACCGAGTTACAATACTGTATAGATAATATTACCGTGGTTCAAATGACCATTTCAAATCTTGTTTTACAATTCTCTGAAATAGTCCATAAAATACAGCATAGGAGATAGTTTATCACATATCATATTATCGATGTTCTACTACGATGATTCCTATCTTTGCTATCAGACAAGATACTATTAGATATCTAAGATCTGATGCGAAATAGCTCAACGGTCAGCGACACCTTCTATACTTTTTCGAGTAAAATATTTATCTAATGGAAAAAATATTATATTGGTTTACAAATTATTGCATTGGTGGCCCAGTGCTAATGGCCGTGACAAGTAGTAGATTCGAACCTAGTCGGGCGCTTTCCTTTGTGTACTTAAATTATTTTATCACCACTGCTCTCAAAAGTAAAACATCGTGAGGAAACCGGCATGTCCTAGAGCCAAAAACTCGAAAATATGTGACAGCCGACCCGAACATAGTTGGGAAAAGGCTAGGCAGATGATGATGATGTGATATCCACCAACCTGCACTGGGCCCGCGTGGTGGATTACGGCCCACTCCCTCTCACTGAGAGGAGGCCTGTGTCCCAGCAGTGGGAACATTATAAGCTGATTATGTTACAAATTAGGTCTTATCTTTTTCCAGGAATTCAATTCCACCGACCACGACTTTGGAAAACTTGAAAACTAAAGCATCTTCCGCCGAAGGACACGTCTATGTGGATGTAGGATTCTGGGGCGGAGTTATTGTAGGAAACGATGTAAGTATGATAATAATAATTAATAATTAAAGATCAGCCTTTGTATTGGGCGGTTGTCTACCGTAGACGATGCGTCTACGCCATGTTTTTTCACCAACATAAATACAATCGCGAGACAAATGTTTAAGGTTCTTTTATAAATACTCAGAAAATAACTCCAAATAATCAGTTTTTTATTTTCTCATCTTTCGTGTGCATAAGTATTTTTTTTAGCAACAAATCCGCAATATTGTTTTTCCATCGGGACCAATTATTGTTTCGAAACGATAGATTGTTCCAATCGACGCCAGTGTGCCGCCTATACCACACCTACGCTCCTATGCTCTTTTGCTACGTGGTTGCTACGCCGCGTCTACGGTCCCACGCTCTTGCTACGCGGCTGCTGCGCCTTGTCTGCGTTCCTACGCGGATGCTACGCGGCTGCTACGCCTTGTCTGCGTTCCTACGCGGATGCTACGCGGTTGCTACGCCGCGCCTATACTCCTAAACTCTTACTACGCGGTTCCTATGATCCTGGGGGCTTACGCTATTGCTACGCGCCTGCGACGCCGCCCTAAAGCGCATCATACGCTGTACATTACATCCAACAAACTAAGCATGCGCAAGACAAACGCTATGTGCGAAGAGACGAAAACCTTAGGCAGTTATTTATATTTAGATATCCATTACATAAAATGTTTTTCGTATCTAACACGAAAAGGTAGGGTTTACGACAGTGATCGACGCATTCGTCCCCATATTATAACCATTATTTGCTTTTTCATTGGACATATTTTTACGATTATTGGGTAAAAGAACAAGTTTTAAATGTTGTGAGTTTTGTTGCACCATAATAAAGAAGCAAAATAATTATAAACTTCTATAAGGATAAACGGAATTCGTTAGAAATGTCTTTATGCAAAAAAATATACCTAAAAACTTAAAAAGTCGTATTTATACTCAAAGCTAGGTTATTCACTCTTGGAATAGGTAAGACGACAAATCACTTCCCGTAGTTAATTTTAATTTATTAGAAGCGTAGGCGTTTCATCATTTCTTCTAAATCATTAAATTATTTAATCATCTTATAAATCATTAAATTATTGAATGATTTAGAAGAAATAATTATTGACTTAGATAAGATTAGAAGATACCGGAATAAATCTTTCTTACTATTTTGGTATACATTAAGCCTATAATGTTCTACTGGGACACATCACACAGGCCTCCTCGCTGTGAGAGGGAGTGGGCGTAATCCACCACGCGGCCTTAGTGCGGTTTGGTGGATGTCACATATCTATGAATTTTTTGGTTCTAAGACATGTCGGTTTCCTCGCGAAGTTTTCCTTCACCGTTTTGAGAACAGTGGTGATGAAATAAAATTCACATTGTGAAGTGCCTGGCTGTGTTTTAATAAACACAGCCAGACTCACAATCTTCAACTTGTAAACTCAAACTCAAACTCAAACTATTTATTTCAAATAAACCAATTACAGGCACTTTTGAATTGTCAAGGTCGGTCAGTCAAAAAGATGAAGCTAGTTGCCCATTCCAAAGCGTAGTAGGTACCTATGGAGAAGAACGGGCAAGAAACTCCATGGACACTCTTTTAAATCATAATAATATTGTTACAAAGTATTGGTTACATCATTCATGTTCAAAATTATGCATGTGAGAACGATGCAGAACGTTAAAAGCGTCCGTAATGCAAAGATAAAAAAAAAACAATTCAAATATTAATTTAAATCAAACTAAGCCATGGCAGCAAAGAGTTGACCAGTCCCTACTGACGGCGCCCGTTCACGAACATGACGCATAGATTAGCACCATTCAGCTCAACCATTTTGAAGGGAGCTAAATGATCCAACACATGTGCCACCATCAGCGAGACATTAGAGTGAGCATGACATACTCTCATCCGCCAAGGCACATTCAAGTCAATGAAAGACGTACCCAGTAAATGGTAGCTTTATAGTATGTAACATAGTACTCACATACGTTCTATGCAATTATACAAAACTAGGAGATTGAATTTATATAATGCAAACATAGTATTTTAGAATCTTCAGCAGCTCCAACAATATGTAGGTTGGGTAGGCGTGTGTGAAGTATTTTCAAATGCCAATCAATTTATTTATGCGTCCTGTGGAGCAGGACCAGCGTTTAGCCAAGCATTTTTGTCAGCGATGTAATCCCCCAACTTATAATATGCTTGGCTGCATAGTGTGCGTTTTATGCAAGATTTGAATTTCGTTTCATTGAGTTGGAGTATGTGGGGAGGTATTTTATTATAACATTTTAAACAGTACCCCATGAAGGAAGAGTCTACTTTAGCCAGTCTGTAACGTAATTGGTCCCTATTTCTGGTTGTATAGGCGTGTCTGTCACCTCTTTTACTGAAAAGATTTAAATTTTTCCTTACGTACATGATGTTTTCATAGATATATTGACAAGGTACCGTCATGATATTAATATTTTTAAACAGTTCCCTTAGAGAATCGCGCCTGCGTAGGCCATATATTGCTCTGATGGCTCTTTTCTGCAGAATAAAAATGGACTCAATATCTGCAGCCCGTCCCCATAGTAAAATACCGTAAGTCATGATACTATGAAAATAATTGAAATAGACCAGTCTCGCGGTATCTACATTAGTAAATTGACGGATTGTTCTTACAGCATATGCTGCTGAACTTAGCCGTCTTGCAAGAGATGTTATATGAGGACCCCATTGCATCCTTGAGTCGAGCGTTATCCCCAGGAAAACAGTTTTATCGACGAATTCTAGTTTCTCTTTATTCAATACTATGTCACAATCACTACTTTTAACATTCGGTAAAGCAAATCTTATGCATTTAGTTTTTTTCCCATTTAATACTAAATTATTAGCAGTGAACCAATTTTGCACTTGCAGTAGGGCGTTATTTACGTCGTCAAGATTTGATGCACGTCTATTTATCTTAAAAATTATGGAAGTATCGTCAGCTAATAACACCATTTGTGGTTGGTTTTTTAATAAATGCGGCAGGTCATTTATGTATACTAAAAAGAGGAAAGGACCTAATATCGAGCCTTGTGGAACACCCATTCTTACTGGTAAACCAAGTGAATTGACACCATTTATTTGAACTTTTTGCTGTCTATCATGTAAATAAGATTTTACTAAACTAAGCGCAAGTTTACCTAGTCCATAATGCTCAAGCTTGTTGGCCTGGCTGGGTTTAAACTCACGATCTACAACTCGTAACTCGCCGCTGTTACTACTGGGCCGCCACTGCTCTCTTTTTGGTAATTCCTAATTCAAAATATACGTGTTACTTTTCAGGATTCACTGCGAGACCTAGTAAAGGCTGGCGTGGTGGGTTTCAAATGCTTCCTCTGTCCAAGTGGAGTCGACGAGTTTCCTAATGTAGGGCCTGAAGATTTGGAAAAGGCCTTTGCTGCCTTAGAGGGAACAGGATCTGTGTTGGCGGTAATTACAAGAAAATTTAATTTTATAATGCTTTTGGTTATATTAGTACCCATAAATTAATGAACATGTTTCGTTCCAGTTCCATGCTGAACTTGAAGATGACAGTCCGCCCAGTAAGAAGAAAATGAAAAAGAAAGGTAAGATTGATTTAATTAACACAGTTTTAACACTGAAAACAATGCCAAGTTTTATTGCGAACAGTGTAGGTACTATTTAGTCGGCAATAGCTGCTTAGCATTGATGCTGTAAATAGGTACAGCTGACCCGTTGGTCTCGTGGTCGCAAGCGCGACTGTTGTCCGGACTGTGGTCCTGGACAACAGTCGCGCTGCCCGCTGCCCAACAGTGGTTCGATGCCCGGCTCAGGCAAAGTGTTATTGGATTTTTCCATTAGGCATTTATTACTCGTAATTAATAATAGCTCGGAGTTTGGAAATTGGCGGTGTGATACCGTCGTAGCTCGGAAAGCACGTTAAGCCTTTGGTCCTCTGCTTGATATCTCTCCGGCCGTGTCGGTTTGCATGCCCTCCCATCGGACTAAGAGAGCGAGGGAAGAGAGAGCACACCTGTGTCTGCTCACACACTTATGCATTATAGTGTCTCTCGCGCCAAAGGCTAGTCTCCGTAGAGATTAGCCGCCATTACCGAACTACGGTCTGGAGGACTGTTATGATTAGGTACATTAACGATGTTATAAAAATATCAATTTATTTTCAAATCCCTTGAGTCCTTCTATAACAATTTTTATTTAGGTTAAATGGTTTGTAAGTAGGTTCTTACAAACAATGTAACCGAAACAAAGGAACAAAACCAAAGGTGGTTTTTCAATAAGTACCTAAATATATTCTTTTGTTGTTTCAGATCCCGAAGAATATCAAACATATCTTGAGTCAAGGCCGCCTAATATGGAGCTAAATGCGGTGTCGCTAATCAAAGATTTTGTTGACAAAACTGAGTAAGTTATTATTTGTGATTCAGAACTGCAAAAATATTTACGGACACTTTTACCGAGAACAAATATAGGAAAAAATATTAATAAATGTTAATCTACTGGAGTGCTTTGGAGCGTACATGATTAATATAGACTTTTATTAAGTATATTTTACTCACTTACACGATTTCTGAAAAGCCAAACAACACGCAAATTCTCTGACAGGTTGTTAAACTCATGTCAAGTGTAACAACTCTTGACATGAGTTTGAGAATCTGTCAGCTTGTGTTAATTGGCCTTTACGAAACTGGATGTTAGGGCAGCTCCTCAGTCTTTATGCCTAAAACTCATAGAGTTAAAATTATTTTACCACCAGCGTCCGAGTGCACGTAGTCCACGTGTCTTCTTCGGACGTGGTTCCTCTACTCGTGGAGGCGAGGAAGGTTCGACTGGCGAAGGGTCACGAGGCCTGGCGCGCCGGTGTTACCGCCGAGACCTGCCACCATTACCTAACCTTCAGTGCTGACCAGATTCCTAAAGGAAGGAGCGAGTACAAGTGCGCTCCACCTATTAGGGATAAAGATAATAAGGTACTTATTTTATTCCGAAGTTTATACTTACAGGAGATCTTTTACATTTATAACAACTGATAAGATTTGCAAGCCTTAATTATATTGATATAATTAAATGTCGTTTATAATTTTAAATAAACCAATAAAATATTAATTAAATAATACATGATATCTTTTGTTTTGCAAACTACTCGTACATACATTTGAAATTAGAAAACTTTTGTTTTTTTTATGTTTGATAACTGCCAGTTTTATTGTACTTACAGCTATCGATGCCAAGATATATTATGAACTTTTTCATAATTATTCTTCATTTTCATTTCATAAATGGAGCTAGAATTGCGATTTGCAAGAATAAGAATTTCAAACCCTCCAATATAAACTATATTTGTCGTAATAAATTATGATTTCGTTCCGAACACATCCCATTGAATAGTTTTGCTCCATTGATGGGCAAAGTGTACGGAATGCAATGAGGGCGAAGAAGGTTTAAAACGTATAAATATTTGTCAATTAGGAGCATGTGGAGCATTCTGGCTTTACTAACATCCACAACCGCTAGAATATTATATAAATAAGTTAATTTACGGATTAAGCGTAGATGTTTGACATGTTCACAATGTGATAAAACCCTAGCTATAAACAAATAAAAAAATATATACCGCTTGACTAATGATCATTGATCAGCGGCACATTCTTTTGTAATCTGTGATATTAATTCAAAATGTTAGGTCTTACGGCTCACAATGACAATGTTAGATGCAAAAAAAAAATCTTTTTATATGGTTTCATGTGGTGGACATGGTGCACAAAGGTTACGCAGTAGGTAGAGTATTTATTTAGGTATACTTCGGCAATAGAAAAAGGGAAAATGTAAAATATTTACAGGAAGGAAATAATTATTTTATTAAAAATGTAGTTTATAAAAATAAAGTATGTATCTTCTTACTTAATATTTTAAAGCATTTGTTATTTGTATACAGGAAAAGCTATGGGAATACTTATTACAAGATAAATTAGACCTGGTGGTGTCTGACCACTCTCCCTGCACTCCGGACCTCAAATGCTCAAACAATTTGGAGGCTTGGGGCGGGATCTCATCTGTACAATTTGGTACGTTTACGTTTGTTACTATTTCAATAGAAATCACAAAATATTATGGGTCGTTATATTTTACGTAAGTACCTACTGATAATTTTCTAAGTCCATATATGCACCTTCGCTACTCTATCTATGTTGGAGACAAAATCAACATAACAAAACATCACGCTTTGTTTCCCCGAAGGGTTCGGCAGAGGTGTACCTATAGAACACCCACATTTTGCCAGTAATGTTTAAGTCCCATGTAATAGAGGCGAGCCCATTGCAATCAACCAGGCACAAATCCAAACTGCGGGATGCTACTGAGAAATTCCTGATAGCCCAGATAGAAACCCAGTAACGGTTTGCTTGACCTGAGAATTGAACCCAGGACTTCATGCTCAGCAGTAGCTCTTGAAACCACTGGAGCAACGAGGCAGTTGGAGACAAAATAAATAATTTATTTTCGTAAACCTCAAAAATGAGTAATCATCAAGAGGCAAAAGGATTTAGGAACTAATAAAACCTTACAGCAAATGAGCAAAGTAATAAACGTTTATTTATTTCCTAGGTTTGTCACTATTCTGGACCTCAGCGAGTACCCGCGGCCTCGACTTGACCGCGATCAGTAAATACATGAGTTCAGGGCCGGCCCAGTTATGCGGCCTTCAGAACCGCAAGGGAGCACTGAGGCCTGGCCTTGATGCTGACCTCATATTCTTTGACCCTGAAGCCTCCTTCACCGTCACCACTGAAATTATACGACACAAGAATAAGGTAAGCAATAAATTTTGAATATCATAAATAACATTGAATGCGGACTTTCCGTGTAGTGCAGAAAATATCGTTTATTGTTATAATAGTTTACTTTTATGGGTGGAATGCCTGCCCTGGGCCTTTCTTTAAAAGTCCATTACTCTTTTTGGTAGTTATTTAGCAACTCCATGATGCCAGCAGATACTGTTGATTCTTTATTTGTAAATCTTTATTAAATGTCGGACGGTAACGAGTACTTAAATATGTTTTTCAAAAACATTCCCAATTGGAATTAAGTAAGTAGGAAGCGCACACAGCAACGGAATGAAGTTGACACTATCGAAAGTTTTAAAAGAGATGTAAGTAGGTTGGTACAGACCTATGAAAACTTGATTGCAAAATCTTGGATGTAACAAATTATTAAAGAGTAGAGCTTACTTCAAAAGTTCAAAGGCTATTATCATGACTTCATGAGATATTTAAAACAATAATGGTTCTACACTACACTAATAATAAAAATTCCCACTATTCGTGGGAATTTTTATTATTAGTGTACAGTACAGTCTACGACAAAAGTCGCTAGTCATTCGCGACTTTTGTCGCAGACTGTACTTATTCGTTTCCGTAGTCATTGGGGGAAATGTAGACGTAGGTAGATCCATAAAGTAGTCCGGCAGATGTCGCTATTGTAGATAGCTTATAGGGTGGGCTTAGAGTTAGAAACAATTGATTATTGTCCATGAACAAATAAACAATAAAATTAGTCTTTTCCAAGATATTAAAAAGCCCATGATTAAGGCCTCTATAAAGTACTTCTCTTCTATATCCTTAAGATAATTATTCTCCTTATCAAGCAACTATGGAACTCCCATTGCCTACAGCTTGTAGGCTTCTTATCTTATCGGTTAAATGGATTCTCATTTCTTTGTTTCAGTTGACGCCATACATCGGTAAGGAGTTGAAAGGTGTCGTGAAACAAACCTTTCTACGCGGGCGCCTAATTTACGAAGACGGAGAAATTGTGGAAAAGCCTAAAGGGAAACTATTATTAAATGATATTTGAAGCTTTAGTACGATATTATTATGTATAGTGTTGTTTATTTACATACTGAAATATATAGAAACGTTAAAACATGTTGTATTTCAATGCCATCATTGATTCATTCATTATCGTTTCTTCTTTTATAGCCATTATTTTATTTTATGTTCAGTAGGTAAGTGTTTATGAAGGTCATATAAAGCTACAAAGAAGACTAATTATCTTACATTGTCTTAGCTGAAGAACAATGCTATATGATGGGTAGGGTATGGTTGCATAAGTTACCCCTGTTGGTCAACTGCTGTAGAGATTCATATAAATGACTCAAAATCGTCTTACCAACTAGCTCAAGCAAATATCACCATATGGTAATATTTGCCTGAGCTAGTTGGTAAGCGAATAAAAATCGTTGAAGCAAATCTAAGTAATTTTGACGTCACTATAACGACCTTATGCCTTATGTAATGGAATTGATATGCTTCGATAGGAATTTAAATAAAAAGTGTGTATGTGTGTAGTTACCTTTTCATATTCTTCTAGACTTTGGAACCTTTCACACTGAATTCGAGTCATATACAAAACATGAGTGTCCTCTAATACATCTTCCAACCTCTCATATACTCTCTGAGGTATACCTTTAGAGGCAACGTAATCTGTGATATGCTTCGGCATGCCTAGTCCTCGAGGGCTGACATACTGCAATTGTACTTGATAGAGAGTTAGAAGCCGTGCAAGAGAATGAACAGTTCGACCATTCTTCAGGTCTCCAACCATAGTGATGTTTAATCCGTTAACTGTACCGATTTCTTCACGAATTGTAAAGACGTCGAGCAGAGCTTGTGTGGGGTGTTCTCCAATGCCATCTCCCGCACTTATTATACGTTTGCGACAATGGACAATGTATTATACCAAGCCACAAAGAAATTATAAATTTACTAGATTCTGATCATTGCGGGCAAAGGATTACTATTCAAAATCAAAACAAAATAGTGGTTAAAAAAGATATCACTGTTAACCCCAAAACTGCAAGTCGCTTGGAGGCTTTCAAAAGTAAACTCACTGATAAATTACCAGTTTTGTCAATTCATGCGGATCCTAATCATCTATATGATATTTTTTTAAATATATACTGTAAACAATTTAATTCAACCTTTATTCCCAAGACTATCTCGGTTAATAGTAACACATGTTTCAGTGATTGGGCTACCATCGGTATTCATAAAAGTAGAACGCGGCTTTATGAACTGTAGGTACAATGAAAGGACTTACGTAAACACTGATGAATTTAATTTGTATGTTAGAAATTATTCAAAATTATTTAAAAAAGTTTGTTATATGGCCAAGTCACGTTATTAGGGTTCAAAGATTAAAAACAGTAGTAATGTAATTAACACGACTTGGAATATTATTAATAGTGAAACGGGAAGGTCTAGTAATCGAAATACTGACTACAGCCTGTCGATTAATGACAACATAATAAAATCAGACTCACAAGTCGCCGAGCCATTTGAAAATTTCTTTTCAGATATTCCCGTTTCAACTACTAAATCCCTAAACTCATCACCTTCTGTTGCTGAGTCTTTGCTTCTGGAAAATATTAATGGTTGCGATTCGGAATTTCATTTTGAACATGTTACCTGTAGAGATATAATTAAAACCTTTCACACTTTAAATGTAAAAAAGACTGCAGATCTGTGGGGTAATTCTGTAGAAGTTGCTAAGTCTGTTATTGACATTGTAGCACCTACTCTAGCGCTTATCTTTAATAGTTGTATTGAAGGTGGGGAGTTTCCTGTCATGAAAAATAGTAAAATAATACCTTTGTTTAAATCGGGTAGTACATCAGACCCTACAAATTATAGACCTATTTCTGCACTACCTACCTTTAGTAAAATTTATGAGAAATTAATTTTAGAACAAATGCAAAGATTTTTTAATAAATACAAATTATTACATAGCAAACAGTTCGGTTTTACAAGGGGCCATTCAACTACTGATGTGTTGAACTAATGGGACATATTTATAATGCATGGGCAGACAAATGCGATGTCTTGGGCATCTTTTGTGATTTGTCCAAGGCATTCGATTGCGTTCTTCACGAAACATTAATCAGGAAACTCCGCCACTACGGGATCCGGAACGCTGCTCTGGATCTTCTTGCTTCATACTTGAGTAAGAGGATTCAGAGCGTTGATGTTAATGGAAAAAGATCTCCCGGATCTATAGTAACAATGGGAGTCCCACAGGGCTCAATTCTTGGTCCTTTCTTGTTTCTTATTTATATTAATGACTTGCCGTATCTCATAAAGGATAATCATGATATAGTGTTGTTTGCAGATGACACTTCATTTTTGTTTAAACTTAAACGTCAGCAGCAGGTTACTGATGATTTAAATAGCGCGATCTCTGAAGTAGTCCACTGGTTCAATCTTAATAGTTTACTTCTAAACGAGAAAAAAACCAAATGCATTAAGTTTACGTTACCTCACGTTAGACAGGTGAAAACTAATGTGTTGATAAAGGGCGAAGAATTGAATTATGAAGACAGCACAGTATTCTTGGGCATAACTTTGGATGCTAAGCTTCAGTGGGGTCCACATATAGATAAATTGTCAAAAAAGCTAAGTTCCGCAGCATACGCTGTTAGAAAAATTCGTAATTTAACTGATATAGAGACAGCCCGTTTAGTGTACTTTAGCTATTTTCATAGTGTAATGTCGTACGGTATTCTATTGTGGGGAAATGCCGCTGATATTCAGACTATCTTTGTTTTGCAGAAGCGAGCTGTTCGATCAATTTATAAATTAAGTCCGAGACACTCGCTCAGAGACAAATTTAAAGAAATTAATGTTATGACTGTGCCTTCTCAGTATATTTATGAAAATCTTTTATATGCCCATAAAAATATAAAATTGTTAAAAAAATACAGTGATATCCATGACATAAATACTAGGAACAAACACAAATTTGTTGTACCTACAACAAGGCTTAAGTAAAGTAAGGTTGCTCGTTCAGATGCCAATGTATACGCTTCTACAATAAAGTTCCAAGCCCCGTTCAAGATCTAAGCCTTAATAAATTCAAATAATTCATTAAACGTAAGTTGTGCCAGAAAGCCTTTTATACCGATAAGGCTTATATAGAGGACAAAAAGGCTTGGGATGAAGCTGCTTCCAATTTTTACATATTGAATGTTTTTTTTTTTTTTGTTTTGTTGTTGTTTTTTTTTATATACACTTTGACATTAATGAATTTGATATATACTATGACATTTGCTTACTTTGTAAAGTATTCTATTATTTTAATTATTGTGAATGTGAATACCATGTGGGTCATTTTATTTTTTATTTTTCTCTCTGTGCTGTTAGTTTTTGTCATGGTCTGGCAGTTTGAGTAATTAATGTGGCCTACCCAAATGTCCTTTCTTTGGTATTGTTCGTCGAATCGTCGAGCTCTTTAAGTGTTGTGTTGAGCTGCACGATTTCTGACAAATGCGTGCACTGACTGGACAGATCCTCTCAAACTGTTTGATTCTTTCTTCAAAAAACCATCTCAGACATGGTCTTCATATGATCTGACCAAGATTATGTCTGGACTTTAAAAAAGACTGTGACCTCTGAGTTTGTTTCGGCCTTTCTTCTCAGACTAGTCAGATAGGAAACGCCGACCTCATCTAGTTTTAAAATATGATTGACGTGTAAAAGTGTTTGTACAAACCTACTTACAAAATAAAATCAGTTATACTTTGACGTCTTTTGACGTCTGTACAATTGCAATATTAGGATTGATTAATACAGTTTGTATATTTTCTTCTTGTAAAGCTTTCACCGCTTACGCTCCTGAATAGTCAAACTCACCAGCTTGTCCAATTGATAATCCACCAGAGCCAAGGATGAGTACTTTTTTTTGTCTTTCATGTAAATTCGGTACAAACTTTAGTTTTTCTGTAATGATGCCATCTATACTACATGACTTCTTATTTTTGTAAGATTTCACAGCGTCGAAAAATACATCAAAAAGACATTCTAAATCCGTGGGTCCGGCAGTGTGTTCCGGATGAAATTGAACTCTGAAGTAAGGCAAAGTTTTATGAATACTTTGCCTTACTTGAGTGCTTTGCTTACTGCGCGCTGCACGCGTGGCTGAACTGCGCACTACATGCGTGGTTGAACTGCGTACTACACGCACACCTATCTGCGCGCTACCGGCGGCCTTCTGACGCGCCGCGGCCGGGCCTGCATCACTACATACGTGGTCGGCATACGGT
This sequence comes from Apamea epomidion, assembly GCA_947507525.1. Lineage (NCBI taxonomy): Eukaryota > Metazoa > Arthropoda > Insecta > Lepidoptera > Noctuidae > Apamea > Apamea epomidion. The sequence continues at coordinate 9,732,860 of OX382234.1, forward strand.
GCGCTTACCTACTGCGCGCTGCATGTGTGGCTGAACTGCGCACTAGATGCGTGGCTGAACTGCGCCGGTTTGGGGTACCAGTATCTTGGGGACCAGGGACTCACTCCTGCTTGCTGAGCAAGCGGATGTTAAAATGGCAGAGTGTTCTTAGGAAATTAGTGTTGTGCCATGATTTTAGTGGTGTGACTTGCAACTTACTAATTAAGAAATATTTAGCATCAGTCGACTATTTCCCGTTGAGACCCTCACAACCTGTTTGTGCTAAAACTTTTTTTAACAGGACATCGCAAAATGATTTTAAGTTGATTCGAGTTTACCGTTTTACATTTATGGTTATACGCATATTATAAAACGCTTTAATGCCCTGAAGTTTGGTCCAAGTTCATTGGTATCCCATGGAATGCGATATCAATCTATTAGTGATCGTTGTATGTAGCCATTTTATTCCTTTTAAATTTAAAGTTTCAAGTAATAAGAAAATAGTCATACCTATTACTTACTTATAATTTCCATGTGTTTGTTTAGGACCTGTACGTGTAGGTACCTTATGTATAGAATGTTAGTAGTTTGTATGTCGTATCCCTATAATGAAGCCGACGACAGACAATTTTAAATTTTGACTGTGTTCTTTCACGCAAATTACATTTTATTGGGAATCCCACTTGATGGCCAATCTTCTTTCATCGATGGCCAGATAATAAATAACTGAAAATACTTACAAAATGTTCTCGGATACTTACAATATATTATGGAGATGACGCTTCGTTGTAGCTTAAAACACCCGTTTAGGTATTGGGTAGAAATAAAATTACTTTGTAAACTTTTGTAAGGATATACACAGTCTGGCTATAAATACTGTTACAATTAAAAATAAGAAAGATATTACATTTGAATTTGAAATCTGTCATTTTTATACGTTTGTTCATTGGGGTTTCTAATTTTGGCGCCAATACATTGTACAATATTTTGCGATATTAAAATGGAGTGGGGTGATAAAGAGAACCGAATCGCTGTGATTGCATTACACAAAGTTGGTATGGAGCCAAATGCAATTTTTAAAACTCTCCATACGCTTGGTATTAGTCAAATGTTTGTGTACCGGGCTATGAATAGGTACAATGAGACCTACTCTGTTTGTGACAGAAAAAGATCTGGCCGTCCACGTAGTGTTCGTACGAAAAAGGTGGTCAAAGCAGTAAGGGAAAGAATTCGTAGAAATCGTGTCCGAAAGCAAAAGATTTTATCTCGGGAGATGAAGATAGCACCCAGAACCATGTCGTATTTTAAAAGATGACTTAGGACTTGCAGCCTATAAGAGACGCACTGGTCATTTTCTAACTGAAAATTTAAAAAAGAATAGGGTGGTAAAATCGAAACAACTACTGAAGCGGTACGCAAAGGGAGGTCACAGAAAAAAATTGTTTACGGATGAGAAAATCTTTACAATTGAGCAACATTTTAACAAACAAAATGACCGTATTTATGCTCAAAGCTCTAAGGAAGCTTCCCAATTAGTCGACAGAGTGCAACGTGGGCATTATCCGACTTCAGTGATGGTTTGGTGGGGTGTTAGCTATGAAGGAGTGACTGAGCCATATTTTTGTGAAAAAGGTATCAAAACATCAGCACAAGTGTATCAAGATACCATTCTTTAGAAGGTAGTTAAGCCCCTTAACAACACCATGTTCAATAACCAAGTATGGTCCTTCCAACAAGACTCGGCGCCGGGTCATAAAGCTCGGTCCACGCAGTCTTGGTTGGAAGTGAACGTTTCGGACTTCATCAGAGCTGAAGACTGGCCGTCGTCTAGTCCCGATCTTAATCCGCTGGATTATCATTTATGATCAGTTTTAGAGAGTACGGCTTGCTCTAAACGCCATGATAATTTTGAGTCCCTAAAACAATCCATACGATTGGTAGTGAAGAATTTTCCCATGGAAAGAGTGCGTGCTTCTATTGATAACTGGCCTCAACGTTTAAAGGACTGTATTGCAGCCAATGGAGATCACTTCGAATAAGCTTTTTATATTTTAAATTGTTTTATATTTATGTAATAAACTAACACACTGTAAAAGTAATAAATATTATTAGCAATAAAAAAAATTTTTTTTCTTCGTGACTATATTTATGGCAAGACTAGGTAATTAAATTTTGTACTTTAATATTCTTACAAAGTCTCGGAGCAGGAGCACCTGTACACTGAAACACATGACAAAGAATAAAAAGAGAACAAAACTAACGAGTCTTTATTGTAAAAAATAATTATGAACTTTACTGTTTAATTGTACATAAATTACGAGTATTAGGTTCGTTTCGGTTGATATCTCCACCAGTAGATTGTATTTTTTTCTTTTTACGTTGCCCCACACTAGGAATTTCTCCTGTATCGTGGGTGCGTTTACAAACATTTAAACTCACATACACAAACAGCCAGACCCGGAACAACTACTTATAGGCCATACAAATATTTGTTCCATGCGGGAATCGAACCCGCGACACGCAGCGCAGCAGTCAATTGCTTAACCACTGCGCCAACCGTGCCGTCATCATTTCCAGTTTGGTTGAGCATAGGATGGTCGATGAAGTCCATGGCGAGGACCTGGGGAGGTTTGTCAAGTTCCAGGATCTGAAGGTGGTTCTTCTCTGGTGCTGGCTTCAGCCATAGGCCAGGCAAGTACAGCGTTATCTGGGGCTCAGCGCTGGGCCAGTACCTGCCGAGGTTGTGCCCGTTCACCCAAACGTAGCCCTGTAATATTGAAATTAAACATATATAACTGTAAGATTATGTATATTTAAGTTAAATCACACAATTGGGCAAACTTATGTAAAAACGAACCACACACGCAGCGCCTGCCCGTGTTATGACTTCGTTTTAACTTAGCGTTCTTTCAGTCCTTTTTTCTATTTGCTCGTCTCCTAAGAGTCGTAGCGTGATGTTACCTTTACCTTACTTAAGAATTGGGCTAACAAATGAAAAAAAAAACACAATTTTGACTGCTAGTTCCAGAGATTAGCGCGTCCAAACAAACAAACACTTCCGCTGTATTATAACGGACAGAGCTATTGAACTATTGGTTGGTTCGTTCGGGCATTACGGGTCTTATTGTGATGACTGATCCTTATAGAGCCACTAGAATTCACTACATAGAAATATTATATAGAACGTAGTCAGACTCATAGTTAGGTCGGGTGACAGTTATGCGGATGTACCTGGCACTCTTGTAAACCAAATTAATATCTTTCTAGGTCGAAGTTACACCAATACATTGGATACATTGAATTTGATGTTAGTCTCACCTTGCCCCATCCATTAGTGCTGACAAATGTGTCCAGCGGCGCCTGACCAGCTGGTACGCTGAAGTCACCCTCATAGAACGTGGGGTGCGTCATACTTTCACTCCTTACTGATGACGTGTCGAATGTCTCCAGAGGGAATCCAGTTATCTTCCATTTCCCGTCTAATGCCACACTATTAAACCCCACATTACTTAGTATTCCCTGAAACAGTAACAAAAATTGTGAAGACGGTGATAAATTCAGTGAAATCGATCTACGCACGGTTCTTGAGTCATTGCCTGTAATCTATTATTATTATTATCACATACACCAGGGATTCCCCTTTACATGTAGTTTTTTTTTTCGATTTCCGATTGATATTTGCGTGTAGCTCTGGAATCTAGAGTCTAGCAGCTAGACTCTTGCTAGATTATTTTACAAAGAAAACTCCAAACAATATAAAATCTTAGTAAGTAGGAACGAGCTACATCACTATTCGTTTCAAATTTATCTGCAAATGCTGTTTTCATAAGACGGGATAAATTTCAAGTGCGGGGTCAATATTTTGTAGATCTAACATAACATTTGTTGCCATCATTATTAAGTTCTAACCTATGTTTACTTATTATTACACTGCTGTTTGTTGTCCCTAAATATATCCCAACTTTCATTACAGCCGTGATTGAAAGCTGAAATTAACAGGAATGAATGTTCATGAATCATTTTAATTTGTTTAAAGTATGCCACGTTTCTTAATGTTTTGGGAATTGCGTATTTCATCGCTAAAGTTCGACTAGTCTAAAATTAATCATTTTTGTTTTTTTCTTCATATCGTGTAAAGATACAAAATTTAATATTATTGACGTTATAAGCGTCTACCATGGGTATTTTTTTACGCCTGTTGGTTTGGTTATAAGTGTTTTGGTCTACTTGCAAATCCGTTTTTATCTGATTTTTGAAACCATTTAATTCCATTGGTTTACGACAACCAAATCAAAAACGAATGTTTAAACAAATTTAAACAAATTAAGGTCTCTAATTGGTATTTTTTTTCAATCTTCTGCGATGAGCCGTTTTCGAGATCTGGGAAATCCCAAAACGTTACCGCAGCAAAATTTTAAATAACTCAAGAACCATATCACACACAAATTTTGCTATTTACAAACATTTACTACGCAACAAAAGCTATTCATGTATTTGGTTCCGGGTTGAACGAATTTTTGAAAATCGATTTTGCTAAGGAAACGTTTCAAACGTTACTCCAGCAAAATGTGTTTTTCTCAAATAACTTTAAAACTAGAATTCACACAAATTTTGCTATTAGTAAACAAATTGCTCCTCGTGATACACTAATTATTTGTTATAGTCTCACCTCTCAAATCCACAACATTTTGCCAGAGTAACGCGATTACGATTTACGATTACGCGGTAACGATTTTATTAGTAAATAATTTCTGCACGGTGTCGTCCCCATGTTATTTATTTTTTTGGACATCAGTATAGATCGAAATTGCCAATAAATTAAAGTGATCTTTAACGTGGTTTTCCCTCGTCTCTTATAACTTGAAAGTCTTCGCAGACAAACACATTTTTTTATTCAGATTCTAATTTAAATGTCAGGCTCAAATATGGGCATCTTGCCTTTTTATACGAGCTGAATTGGTTGATTGCTCAATCATCCAATTCGGCATTGATACAGTAGTAAGTATCTACGCTTTTTAATTGAATCATCACCAGTCACTGTTTTACTTATGATTGCAAAGTATAAACAGTAGGCGCTAAAAGGAAAGCCTTCTAATATTGAAATACACTGCCTATACCTAATGTTCCCACTGCTGGGATGTGTCCCAGCAGTGGGAACATTAGGTATAGGCAGTGTGAGAGGAGGCCTGTGGGCCTCCTCTCAGTGAGAGGGAGTGGGCTATGTACTTATAATACCTATACCACGCGGGCCCAGTGCGGGTTGGTAGATGCTACATGTCATTGAATGATTGGTTCTAGGACATGCCGGCTTCCTCACTATGTTTTCCCTTACAGAGCAGTTTGCAGCGTTTTGAATAGTATTAAAAAATACGTGAACGCCCGTTACTTAGTTGTAGATAGGCCCAGAGGCACTTTGGTCGAGATATGACCCGCTCAGTTTATTTTATTTTTTGCTTTATCTTTCGCAATTGACTGAATACCTACAGTTTACTTATCAGTTCCAACGTCGTAATATTTAGGTTTAGATGATGTGTCTTTGTTTAAATTCGTGAATATATTCGTGAATAAACTGTCATTTGGACTCGTGAAAATACATAAAGAACTAGATAACTTACAAGAAATACAGATAAAGAAATTACTTTCTATACAATAACCATCAGCTGAACGGTAAATTAGATACATAATGACGTTAAGATAAGATAACATAAGATAATTTATTTGCGTAAAAACATGGTATACATACATAGGTGTTATTAAAGCATGAGATCGTACAAATTTGCAATTTCAATGAATAAAAAAATTGTATTTACAAACATTACAATTTATGTTCAAAAAAATTCTTAATATCATAGAAATTATTTTCATTCGGCCATTTATATAATTTAATTTTGAATAACCCGCTATTTAATATTTTTAATAAATTAGGTAATTTATTATAAACACGTACACACATAGCCAGACAGCTTTTATTATATTTTGCAGACCTAGGGAGCTCATCCTAGTACAAGTCTGTATTGATCACGGCTACTTCGAGAACTTATTTCCTCTGCTGTTTTGAACAATCTAATATATAAAATTCAAAGTCCTGACTGACTGACTGATACATCAACGCACAGCCTAAACCGCTGGTCAGAGACATGAAATTTGGAGGGTGTGTTCTTCGTGAAGAGTAGGCATCCACTAAGAAAGGATTTTTCGAAATTCCACCCCTAAGAGGGTGAAATGGGGGGATTTTGTTTGTATGAATAATCTTATTTGTTGAGTTAATAAACTTGAAACTTGGCACGAATACTAAATAAATTATGAAGGCTGCCAGTTTGTTTTTTCTAAACTACCCCGTAACTAGCGATTGGGGGGTTTCAAAGTTTGTATGGAAGAATTTAATTTAGAATTTATTTTAGAATTTACTCGAAACTCAGTATTTATACCTAAGATTAAAAGTGAGTATTTTACAGTTTGGCTTGATTAACTCGAAAATCGGTATAAATAATCTTTGAGTCAAGTTATGAACACATCCCAAACGATTTTTCAAAATTCCACCCCTGTGTGGGTGAAAAGCGGGGATACAGTTTATATGAAAATTTTTATTCTATATTGATTGATTAATTGAATAGGTTAATAAACTTGACTTAAAATTATATCATTAATCTAGTCACGGCGACAGGTAGCAAGAACGTGCGACTCTGCAACTCGACGTCAAGTGTGCGCAGCTTTGAACCAAATATATGAAAATTGTCGGCCGCAGTCTATCGTTTCGTGTAGTCGCCAAGCTGTCGCAGTCGCATGTCGCATAGTGTGCGCCATGTTTGGTGATATCCACACACCGTTTTTGAAAACGTCAACGACTGGGGAAAGAAAAATAATTATGTTGTAATGTCTCGCTGGTGATGGCGTGTGTGTTGGATCATTAAGTTCGCTTTAAAATGATTGAGCTGAATGGTGCTGATCCATACGTCATGTTCACGAAAACGGGCGCCGTCAGTAGGGACTGACCATCTCTTAACTGCCACGGCTTATTTTAATTTCTGAATTGTTTTTTTATGTTTTTGATAACGGACGCTTTTAACGTGCACGTCTTTCTACATCGTTCTCACATGTATAATTTTAACATGAATGATGTAACCATTGATATCTAACCGACTTATTGATTTTTATTCAATTTCAAAGAGTATCCGTGGAGGTTCTTGCTCGTTCTTCGGGCAAGAAACTACTACCGGTACTACAGGTAGGGTACCTTTAGTACCAGTAGTACCTAGTTACTACGCTTTGGAATGGGCAACTAGCTTCATCTTTCTCACTGACCGACCCCTTGACAATTCAAAAGTGCCTGTAATTGGTTTATTTGAAATGAATGCTTTGAGTTTGAGTTTGACTGCAAAAGATGAGAGTAACATATTCATAGGGAATCATAACTAAATTAAAATTGAATTAAAGTCGCTTTTCGTGTCTGTCTGTGTGACCGGGTTGTACACAACGGATTTCGATGCGGTTTTCACCAATTACATTTCAAGAATTCAACATTTCAAGAATTAATTCCAGAATGTTAATGTGTATGAAACATTCATATTAAAATTATATTTAAGTTTTATATAATAAACAAAACTCGATGCTTTGTCAATTCGTCAAAACCGTGCGAAGCTGAGGCGGCAGAGGCTAATTAAAAATAAAATAAACTCGGAACTATAAAATATATCACACTACAACAATTTCAGCCGTTGTGAAACGCACGGAAATTGAACATTAATTAATTACAGTTACCTACAGGAGGCCTCCCAAATTAACGCGCTTATCTTTAAGAATGGATTTCCTTATCAGCTGAACAACTAGTTCTAGGTATCTACTTGAAAACAATGTACCAACATTTAAATGCCATAACATAATATGTAGAATACTTTATAAGGTATTAAAATGTTGGTACCTACGTAGTTGCTGCGACCCCAAGTAACATGGGACGAAGGCAGGAAGACGATGATGATGATAGGTAGATACCTACCTAATGCCTTTTTTATAAACCTGCCTCTAAACTTAAAACTACGATAAAATTAGATTTATAGAGTTGCAAGCATCGGTGATGCAGGAAAAAACTTGGAAGGAGATTTCAACGTCGAGTTACATACATGCATCTTGGAAAAAACCGGTATAAAATGCCAAACAAAAACACGAAGCAGGTTTTAGCTGTCAAATATTTATATAAGTTCAAGTTCATGTTTAGGTGGGTTTTAAGGCACCCGCAGACAGGCGCGACACGACGGTGCGACGGACGCGATTCTGATAGAACAATTTCCACGAAGATTTCATGGAAATTGTTCTACTAGAGTCGCGTCGCACCTGTCTACGGAGTTTTTATATGGTCTTAGACTGGTGTATTAACGATATCGGTCCAATTTAGCAAGCAGATATTTAAAAAAAATGCAAATTGGCTTTGTTAATTCATCTGCCAGAGATTTCAATATATTTTTGTTGATAAATCATTTTTGACTCAGCACTTAGCCCGAGACAGCTCACATGAGTGACGAGATAGGAAGGTACGAGTATCAAACCCATTTTGATAAAAAAATATCGACCTAAATAGATATCCCATAAATCTTATTCTGAACAGGTAAAATCATAAGCGAAATCTGATTATCAGAATCAGGTCGACATTTCATCTGTTTTAAAAGATACGGTAGCGAACTAGCGACTATCAATATCTCAAATAATAGGGTCTAACGATAAGGTATTTTGTGCATATTGTTCATATCCACAGAAGGCATTTCAACGCTGTCTACAACATTACCTACTTATTTGTCGAAAAGCGTGTTTCATTATCAACCAATTAGGTTTTACACGGTCGCGGTTATTACTCGAACAGATAATTGCCTGTGTCATTGAGGTAAAGAACTGCATTATGTAAAGCTGTTCTCAACTTAAATGTTATTCAGTTTTTACTCAGCAGCTGTACAGTATTGACCACTATGTTGCTGCCTCAATTTTTATTATCAACGATATTATTGTGTAAGTTGTGTAACTAACATAAATCGTTTGGATTTTGTGCTACTTCCTACACGTTGATTAAGTAAATATTTTTAATTTTTAGCGGTAGTTACCTGTCATATAATCGGGCCGCCAGCAACACATTTCGAAAAGAAATTATTCTTAAGTCGCCGTGTGGTTACCGAAACCGAGGAGTTTGCAGGAGGAGTCTTGATTGATGAGGACGGAGTCATTGAAGCTGTTCTGAAACAAGAATCTGTTGATTTGTTACTCAATTCTGAAAAAAGCAAGGACTGGCAAGTAAGTGAAACTTCTATAGATTTTTTACCACAAGTGACTGTTAAATAAAAATAAGCAGAGCTAATTATACAGTTACGTAGATGTGGGATGGTTAGTTAATTCCATAAGTTTTTTGTTCGCTTTATCTAGTGTTAGTAAACTGTATTTATTAATCATTCTTTTGGTATGACTTTATAATATATTTTTTTAAATTGCGACTAAGTTCAGTTATAAATTTACAACTAGTTTACTGGCTAGCTACCAATATAATTAAATCGCGGCCGACATTTGCAAAAATTAGGACTCAATGTCGGAAAATTGTATTATCTGTACCTACAATATATATTCCTACATATTACTACCTTCACCAGTGTAGTGTAATGGTCTACAGAGATTATTAGCGTGACAGTCACGCCAAATACACATGTATTTTGGTTACCTATTGTAACATTTGTCTTAAGAGTTTCATTATGCGGCGGTAAGTCGAATTGGAGACTATTCAAACTGACCTTCCATCTGAGTACAAATAAAAGAAATCTTACAACTGTTTTTGTTCCATTTTAGCTAATAGATGGAGGATCATGGGCCTTAATGGCAGGAGGAATCGACTCTCATGTGCATGTGAATGAGCCCGGCAGGACCTCTTGGGAGGGATATGTCACGGCTACCGAGGCTGCTGCGGCCGGAGGGATGACCACCATCATGGACATGCCTTTGTATGTCAATCAGATTTTTCTTTTCTTATACTACATGTATCAGAAATTGAACATTGGGATGGGAATGGGACCCATGGAACGTACATCGTAATCGCAAAAAAAAATTCAACTGTCCCATAAATGACTTCAATACCTACCCGTCCCAAATGCATGGCATGACAGCTGATTATTTTTTCGCGATTATGATGTTGGTTCCATGGGTCCCATTCCCATCCCAATGTTCAATTTCTGTTCATGGAATAAGTTATTCAGCTTGATGGTCTGGACCAGACTTTTTTAATACATGCTGTATATTGGAGTATGGATCGAACAACGTATTTGAGCAATTAAATAGCCTTATTATGTCATAGGTAGGTACCTTTTAAAGAAATACTAGCCAGTCAGCAAGGTTGTGAGTATCCCACACTGCGTCGGATCGCTAGATAAGTACCTACTTACTGGTGGCTATGTTATCAGTCAGTCTGGCTACAATAACCTTTAATCAATAATTTAAGCCTTCGTTTATCTTAGACTAGCTGTACCCGCGACTTCGTTCGCGTGAATAAATACCGTATATATGCTTTCATATGCATTTAGCCAAAAGCTGTTATTTTGACATTACAGATACTTCAATTTTATTTATTTGTATATATGTATGTGAGGGTCTGTCTGCGTGTCTGTTCTATGATTTGCAATGAGGCTTCCGGGATAGAAGACTTTGCCTCTAAGCAGTACATTGGTCGTAAGTTGCTACCTATATTATAAGAGGAAGCGGGAAGCGGTCATGTTATTGTTGGCGTGCTCTATTTTTCTTATCTTTTGTTTTTAAAAAAACCAACAAAAATACATGTATTTACCTAAGTAGGTACCTACATTGTTTATTAACTAAAAGCTTTTATTCCAAATTACAGGAATTCCATTCCTCCTACAACGACTCTTGAAAACTTGAAAGTTAAAGCCAACATTGCAAAAGAAGAAATATTTGTCGACGTCGGTTTCTGGGGAGGCGTTGTCCCTGGAAATGAGGTAAAAGTATTATTTTTTACTAGCTGCGCCCCGCGGTTTCACCTGCATAGTGTCGATCTCGTAGGAATATCGGGATAAAAAGTATCCTATATGTTAATCCTGGTTATAAACTATCTGTTTGCCAAATTTCATCCAAATCCGTTCAATAGTTTTTGCGTAAAAGAGTAACAAACGTCCATCCATCCATACAAACTTTCGCGTTTATAATATTACTAGCTGCGCTCGGCGCTTTCACCCACATAAGTTTCGATCCCGTGGGAATATCGAGATAAAAAGTATTCTATGTGTTAATCCTGGTTATAAACTATCTGTGTGCCCAATTTCATCCAAATCCGTTCAGTAGTTTTTGCGTGAAATATTAACAAACATCCACCCATCCATCCATCCATCCTGACAAACTTTCGCGTTTATAATATTAGTAGGTTACTTTCCTGTTTTTGTCCTCTTGTTGTAAATACTGTACAATCCTACTTGATTGTACAGTATTTAAATCAAAAAGACAAAAACAGGAAAGTAACCAATATACATAAGTAAGCACATTAGCACATAAAATATAATAAAGAGGCTAAAATAGGCAGTTAGTGCAAACAGCGAATTAAGATACATAAGAATAGATAACGTAGGTAGTTAATTCCTTTTTATAATTTTCCATTCATTATCAAATTCATATCATTGTACAATCACAAATCTTTTAAGACCGTCAAAGTATATGTAGAGTTATCTATAAGGGCGAGGACTTTGGAGACCATATTGGCTAGTAACAATTAAAGTTGCTGAAACGGTAACCGGAAGTTTCAATGAAACCTGAATATGTACATTCATTTTCCTTTAACAATCTCGTCCTGGTGTGAGGCCAAACGTGTCAGAAAAAAACGCAGATGGTGTAATATACCTAGTAATTAAATATTTAAGTAATGTATTGTTTTATTTCCTCGTCTGTATTTTCCCTTCTTATTCAGGAAGAGCTACAAGACATGGTAAAAGCTGGTGTTGTGGGTTTCAAATGCTTCTTGATCAACAGCGGCGTGTCTGAGTTCCCCTATGTTACACCAGAAGATTTGGAGAAAGCCTTGGTGTACCTCAATGGCACTGGAACCGTTTTAGCTGTAAATATTAAAGATTTTCTTATGTTAGCTAAATGAATTATAAATGGGTTATAAGGAGATAAATTGGTTACTTATAATGAAACATTTTTAGTTCCACGCAGAAGTACAAATTGGTGATGAGCAACCAGAATGCACCGGTCCTTCATGTCCAGGTATTTAAACAGTTATAAACTACCTACCTATATACGCTACCTATACCAACATAGACACTTTTACGAATTGACTCTCAATGCTATAAAATTAACAAAAACTTGTTCAATATTTTTATATTTCTTGAAAGTACTTATTCTAAATATAAAAATGTGTCAATATTAGAGAGATATATAGATAGAGATTGACCGGTTTCAGGTATAAGCTAATGCTTAAAATGTCTGTGTTGTAAATAGGAACCTACAGACTAAAAATATTTTTTTTATCTGTTAAATTAAATAAACCTACCATTCCAGATCCAATTTTGTACGACACTTACCTTGCATCCCGTCCGGAAATAATGGAACTAGAAGCAGCCTCATTAATCGCGTCTCAATTACACAAAACTGAGTAAGAAATCTTTTCGTTATTCGAATATTATACAAAATTCCAGTCTGCTTACAGGTCATTGAATATCTTAGGAACAAGAATCGGCTCTTTAGTCAACTGAGGCCGCTCGAACTTATCCCGCGGGATGAGTTAACTAAACAATTATTTATTTTTATTTTTATGCAAGTTTTTATAAGAAAAAAGTTGACGACCCTATCTAGAAATGTTAAATATTCATTTACTGGCGAAGAATAAATTACGTAACCGTTATGAACAGGTATACGTTATGAACGGTTAGGTTAGGTTATTTATTCTTCTCTCATTATCTGCGTAGCTATATACCTATAGGTATACCCCTATATAAGCAAGGAATAACAGAAAAAAAAGAATAATAACGGTGAAAAAAAAACAGCTTACGCATAAAAGCATCCATCCAATTCGCTGGCAATAAGTTTAGCCACCACGATGAAAAATAGAGAATCCTATGGTGACCGAATGTCACTTGAAGACTGGATGTAGAATTGAAGAATTTATTCAATCAATCAATCAACTCTACCTACATTATTATCCACTACTGAACATGGCCTGTCAAGTTGCGCTATAACACCCGGTTCTCTGCTTTCCGCATTTAGTCTGTGCCAGCTGCCTTGACGTCAGTCCAACTCGCAGGAGGGCGTCACGCGCTGTGTTTGGCAATACACAGTCTCAACTTTAGGCCACGTCTGCTCCAACAGCCTTTTTAGACAGATATCACCCTCCCACTACTGCCAAATCTGCAAGCGGAGGGAGTCACCAAGTAGTAAGTTAGTAAGGCAAGTAATGCAGACTCTCGACAGCTTGAATGATTTTGGAGGTCATGAGCCCACGACCCAGCGCCCCTCCCCTCCCCTTGGACCTCGCCTGGCTATATCACTCTAGTTCTATTCTTTTTATTTTCGCAGTGTTCATGTCCACGTGGTGCATGTCTCGGCGGAAGGCGTGGTTCCTATCCTGGAGGCGGCGAGGGAGGAGAGAATCAAGGGTGGTTACAAGGGTTGGCGGGGAGGTGTTACTGCGGAGACATGTAATCAATACCTCACGCTCAGCTCGGAACAGATCCCTCCTGGACACACAGAGTATAAGTGCGCGCCGCCTGTTAGGAACATTACGAACAAGGTACACTGACTCTTTTTTTATCCCTTATATGTACATTCGTGTGCTTACACGGAAGGAAGAAGAAAGGAGTGTGAGGAGTCTTTAGGGAAGGAAAAGGGTTAAGTGAGACTTCTACGATAGCCAAACACATTCAAATTATGAGGATTTCTGTCGGAGCATGTCTTTGGCATTTAGCATTGTTTTTAATACACCCTGTCGCGGTACGACTTGGTTGCGAATTACACATTTACGTGGTGGGTATTCAGCGATTCTTTACAAAAAGTTCTAGTAATTTCCCACTCCTCGACTTACCTATGGGGTACCTACGGATAGAACCTAAAGATTATACGTAATGTTTTATTTACAGCAAAAGTTATGGGAGTATATTCGAGATGATAGATTGGATTTAGTCACATCCGATCACTCACCCAGCGTAGCAGAGCTGAAAGGACCAAACTTCATGACAGCCTGGGGTGGAATATCTTCCGTTCAGTTTGGTAATAATACTACATGTGTATATATATACTATTAAAACTTGGTTAGGTATATTCAATTCTACGTTCTTTTAAAACAGGAGAGCTACCTATTTCATGAAAATCACTTCTTTCCTGTCGATTTCCAGATCTCTCATTATTTTGGACGGAGGCGAAAGCCCGTGGATATTCATTGAGTACCCTGACCCACTATTGGTCTGCGGGCCCGGCGCGCCTGTGCGGCCTGCAAGAGAAGAAGGGCTCGCTTAGGCCCGGCCTTGATGCTGATCTCATTTTCTTCGATCCCAACGCCTCATTCGTCGTTACGCCTGAAATCATAAGATACAAAAACAAGGTGACTACTTAATAGTTATTTTAATAAAAAGTCAACATTTTATTAGATATTTCCGCATATTATATTATTATGATCGAGGTCAATCTTCTACTTATATTCTTTCTTGTATTGAACTACTAATTACCTATTCGAATCCATCTATTGACTTCCGTAAAATGCTATAAAATTTAAAATTTATCAGTTGCTTGACTAGACTGGAGAGAGTTGGAGTGGATAGGTACGGTCACCAAAAGAGATAAGTAACCAGGGTCGTTGGATATAGTTGAAGTTTAGTAAGAAACCGATAGATGTTTTCAAATCAAATTTGATTAAATTAAAAGAAAAAAAAAAAAACAAACAGTTCGTTTATCAAATTAAATGTCATTAAATTAACATTATATACATCGGTTTCTTAAACTGTAACTATACCCAACGACCCTGGTTACTTATCTCTTTTGGTGACTGTACCTATTAGATTATTTATAATAATATCTTAATAGAAATGGTTATTAATAATATTAAAATTATTGAACAAATCAGTTATAATCAAAGACCGCATTTACTTACGTTTTCTGCTTTTGAATTTCGCGGGCTATATTGATCAATAATAATACTATTGCATCTGCAGCTGTAAGTGCTAATTGATTAACAGAATTTTAAGCTTATTCAGGTATTTTAATACCTACTTTTCTTTGATTACAGATTAGTCCTTACATGTATAGAGTGTTAACGGGAAAAGTTATGCAGACGTACGTTAGAGGACAACTTGTCTACTCCGATAGCGAGCTGATAGGTGGACCTAAAGGAAAGCTGTTGTTAAATGATGATTAAATAAAAAATTAAAAAGTAGATAAATATTTATTTTGCCCCGAAAGCGAAAGCCATCCTCCGATCCTTCCCATAACCCCACTGTCACCTAAATGATGGAATCAGTGATCTCACGGTTTGTAAAAAATTGGCGATCGCAACTGGCTACTTGTAGCTACAAAGATCGTTTGGCGCTGGAATAACGTGAACATGTGAGCGCTGTACTGTAGGTAAGTATTTGAAATATTTTCAAAAACCCAGATAGTGGAGTTGGTTTCGATTTTGACTACGCGCCAAAATAACCTTGTGGTGTAGCGCTATAAGTACACCAAGTTAGGCCCTGTACCACAGCATTGTTAAGATAAATTATAGTGATTAGTTTACATATTTGTAGAATTGTAAATACAGGAGTCTGTTCCACAACAGTCTCAGACTCGTATTGAAACATTGAAATAAGAATTTTGCTGACCTTGTGTCCTAATCCATAAAAGGCTTAAACTTTTTAAATCCAAGTTTAATTTTAAAATAAGTTCTTTTTTTTTTTGGGTTGGAAACCATCTAATGACCTCTCCCGCTCTGGGCTGAGCGGAAGGGCGTGTCAGACTTTTACTGACTAAAACCCACCCGTGTTCCTTCAGTTGCCTGTGCCAGGGGTCACAGTATCTCTTTCGAACAACCCGCAGCCCTGGCAGGCATCGGCCCTAGCGGACCCCGTTAGTTCGTGCTGACATCTCTTTGAGGCGCGTGTGGAACACAACGCGCCGTCGACCCGGGCCTGGTCCTTACCGGGCGGCGAGCTGCCCATCGCTCGCCGCCCGCAAGCCCGTGCCTACGGTGGCCGGGAGTCGGCTGTTGACTCCCGTCCAGGGCGTCTCCTGCGGTGGCTAGGGGCGTGAGGGCGCAGAGATTGCCTGTCCCTCACGCGCCCCTCCTCCTTCGCGAGCATTACTGCTTTGCAGAAAGAGGTGACGGCCTGCCATGCACTCTCGCTCCGTACCATGGCCTGGACCAGGGCCGGACGCGAGAAATCGCCACCGCCGATCGCCGCCACGAGGACACGGCGGGGCCCCGCACAAGCCGGGCAGACCTCCACCGTATACTCCACCGTGTCCTCCGGGCGATCCACACAGTGGTGACACCCTGGCGTTTCCTCCCGATTTATCCCGAACAGGAACCTCCCGAAATAATCGTGTCCGGTGAGGACCTGCGTCAGGCGGAAGGTGAGGGTGCCGTGGCGCCTCTCTAGCCACTCCTCAAAGAGGGGACTTATCACCGCTACTGTGGCGTTCCCAGCACTGGGTTGCGACAGTCACACTCTCCATGCCGCTATGAGATCCCGCCGGAATGCCCAGTATACCTTAGCCGACAGCGTAATAAAACTTTCAAAAATCAAATACACATAAACTATTATTAAAAGGAAAGCTCAAAAAAAAAAAACCTTTCTTAACATAATATGCCGTTCAATGTAAAATTAACATAAATTGACTTAGTAACTTATTGAGAAAAGAGAAACAAAACGAGGGACTGATAAGGGGTGTCACCAAGGTGTCTTGCGACGAAATGTTTCCAAACGCACTTTCCTATTGCCATGTATGTAATTTTCAGTTGGTAGCATTGTTTGTCGTCTAACCGTCGCGCTTCTTTGAATGAGTCTTCTAATTGTTATTGTAATGCTTGTGATTTTTTTTCGTATATTGTTGTTGCATGAGATTTTTAAATTCAGTATAATATTTGTTAATATTAAATTTCTTCACTCTTTTTGTGACTTTCCGAGAATAATTTTAAAAGGTATTAAAGTGTCACTTTTGACAGACAATCTAACCTAAAAAGTAAAATAAAAATCCTACAAAACTAGTCCAAACTTTATTATAATGTGTATTGTTTTATATTGCTGTTTTTAGATGCCAAGTGTAATAAACAATAGTATTGACACAACACGTCCGGCAGACGGCACCAAAATGCAACTAGAATCATTGGAATTGGCTGGTTGCACACTAGACCGGTATATTAGTGCAGATAATTCGCGCCCTTCGTTTTTAGAGGTTTGTTGACTCATTCTTACCTCCTCTAAGATCTTTTACTGAGTATTCATGTAATTTTGAGTGAATGCATGCATCCCAATATGTGTACGAGAGTCAAGTAATTGTTATTGTTACTTTCTAGATAACTGGAATAGCCTCTCAAAGAAGTCCAACATGCAGCGGTCTGAACGCAGGAGACTACAGGAACCTCGCTGCCCTAGTGAATCACCCCAGCTTGTCGCAATTGAAGATATTAAATAAAGTTCCACTGCCACCTGAAATTATGGAACACTTTGCCCGTATCCTTTACAAAGCACCCAATGTTGTTAATAAGCTTTGCACCCTATTTATTAAGAAATTTGTATTGATTTATCCTTCATATTATAAATTCATTAAGTTATTAAATCCATAAAGAATCTAAAGAAAATAATGGTTATTGCTATTGTTTTGATACTAATTGTCCAGTAAACATGTTTCGAAATTAACCTATTGTGTTATAATTAAGAAATACATCATAGTTTTCTTATAAAAAACATCAGATATGCAGTGCCACTGTCTAATGGGAGTATTTCCAGAAATCAGCAGAGTCTGGCTTGCGATAGACAGCAATATATATGTATGGGCCTTTGAACATGGAACTGATGTAGCATATTTTGATGGGCTCGGCGAGACTATAGTTAGCGTGGGCTTAGTCAAACCCAAGGCTGGAGTTTTCCAGAATTTTGTTAAATATTTATTAGTCCTTACAACAACAGTTGAAATAGTAGTCTTAGGTAAGAATTGTTTTGTATTATTATATGATAATATGTAATCTGTGTATTATTTAGGCATTCAATATTGTTTAATGCTTGCATAAACAGAAAAAAATATATCTCACAAAGAAATTGCATTCTCGGTAAGACTGCATATTTTGCAAACCTCAAGTCACTCCCTCTCACAGAGACACACAGTAGGCCTGTGTCTAAGCAGTGGACACAGTAGGCTGAGTATGCAAGTCACTGTATATAAATCTAATTAAATATTTATGTTTCAGGAGTAACATTTTCTTCTAGTAAAAACGATGGGTCTGGTGACTTACAAGAGATTCATCTAGTTCCCGAGCCAGTGTTTGTGTTGCCTACTGATGGTATTTCTATGATGTGTGTCAAGTCTACAGCTAAGGGAAGGATCTTCATGGGAGGCAAAGATGGGTGTCTGTATGAAATTACTTATCAGGTATGTTACTTACTGAAATTAAGCAAAATGCTCATGCAATCATAGCTTACCTTGGTTAAGATACTTCAAAGAGATATCAGTTTTCTGAAACTTGTGTTGGATCTTCCAGTAGCTATAATTGTTACTGCCTTTTATTATCTAAATCTAAATGTTAGATAAAGTGTTAAGATATTTTACACAATCTAACAATTCTTTCAGGCTCAACTAGGGTGGTTTGGAAAACACTGCAAGAAAGTGAATCACTCGACAAGTACACTATCATTCCTAGTACCTACGTTCCTCAGTGCGGCCTTGTATGACGAGGACCCTATAGTTAAGATTGAAGTAGACAATTCTAGACATATTCTATACACTTTGAGTGAAAAGGGATGCATAGAAGTGTTTGATTTAGGCGCTGATGGAGAAGGACTGAGCAGGGTTGTGAGACTATCGCAGGGGAAAATTGTTTCATCAGCTTTTGATATTGTGAAGTAAGTTATGACATAAATAATAGTCCACCATTTAAAAAAAATGTTATTAAATGATACCCACTTTTCACACACCATGTGCTTTAAGTTAATCTTTTAACTTATAAATAGTCTGGAAAGTGATTAATATTTTGTTTTCATTTGGTACAAGTAAATGTATGTACTACCTAAACTAATTTAATTTATTATTCTAGAACATTGGAACCAAGCAACTTCAAACCAGTAGTAGCTATATCAGCAGTAGAGGAATCAGAGTCTGATCATCTTAATTTGGTAGCTGTTACACAGACGGGCGCTCGTTTATATTTTAGTACTGGAAGTTCAGAGTAAGTATATATTCCATTCAATTTGATCGATACACATGACTGTAGTTGCATGTTCTAATAATAAAAAATAATCCGTTATTTTATGTGTTCAGTGCAACTCAAGGTGGGCCCCTTAGACCGCAGTATCTAACGTTATTACATGTACGACTGCCACCCGGATTCACGCCTAACTCTTCAGTATTGAAACCGAAACAAGTTCATAGCGCCGTTTATGAAAATGGTGAGGAAATATAATTTTACTGTTTTTTTTTAAGTATTAAATTATGACTTAGATTTGTATCCTGTATAAATATGTACTCTAGCATAGTTTATTAATATTTTAATTGTACAGGTTCGTTAGTAATGGTGTGTTCTGCGGGCGGCGGTGGCGAGGCAGAGACCCTGTGGTGTCTCTCCCGCGTGCTCGCATCCACGGCCACGTTCAGCGAGTCGCATACACTGCTGGCGCTCGATGGACCTGCCTGGGCACTCACTGCGTTGCCAAATTATCACTCTAAACATCTCTCTCAAGCTATGCTGACCAAAAAAGGTAAGATTCCATTCATTCTAAAAAAAATTTTTTTTTTGTATTTCATTATTGACATGGATTTCATCCAAACAGGAAAGAAAGAAAAAAAGAATAATAACTACAATTTATAAAAATATTGGTGTATTCCTGTAAAATAACAGCCACATAAGTAAACATTTTAATTATAGACTGCGAACTTATAGGCTTCGAAAGTTGTGTGTAATGTCGAATTATTAATCATTATATTGTATGCGACAGAGGTATGGAGTGTGTCTCGGTGGGCGGTGGTGACTGGTGCAGGTGCGTGCGTGGTGGAAGCGGGAGCTGCGCCCGATCTACTGCGGGCATTGCTACGTGACTGTCGCGGACCTGACGCACACCCTGTCAAGGACTTCTTTCAGGTATTTCCACCATTATTTCATTCGTCTTCTCTACTGCTACTTTAAAATCGACGACATGACTGATATATCTGAAAATGATTCCAAGAAAACTTTTCTCCATCTATTTTATATTAGTTTTAAACCGTAGTAATCATGGTTTTTCAAATAAATCTTTTTATTACAGACGCTAAACTTAATATTCAGTCATAACTTTCTTCTAATCCTGATACATTATACATTCCACAGTTATACAGCGTAGAACAAGCATGTGCGTGCGCATTGTTCCTAGCATGCGAAGATATAACAAGTGGCGACCTCTCTATCAGCGAGTGGGCGACCCGAGCCTTCTTCCTATACGGCAACCAGTTATCTCCGACACCTATGTTCCAACAGGCTTCACAGATGCCTTCTGCTATCAGTAAGTAAACATATTTCACAATAAAGAAAATATGCAGAATAAAAACTTTTTTGCAAAAAAAAAAAAAACAACCAACTTCCAAAAAAGACACTACAAACTGAAAAATAACTTTAATTTCGGGGTCGTTGGGTTCGCATTTTCGTTGTTTGTCACCGACTTCCGAAATTAAAGTTATTTTTTGGAGTTGGATGTTTTTTTTTTTGCAAAAAGTTTTTATTTTTCACTTTTAAGTTGTTATTTTTACCAGTAATTTTGGTTTAAAAACCAAACTACTGAACCATTTTTGATGAAATTTTTGTAGGACCAATCTGAAAGTATATCCTTACAAATAAAAAAAGAATTTTGCAAATCGGCTTATAAATAATGGAGTTCAGAACTCCATACTCCATACATGGTACTTAACAAACATAAAAAAAAATACAGTCGAATTGAGAACCTCCTCCTTTTTTGAGGTCGGTTAAAAAAGTCCGAAGGAAGACTTATTTGCTCTCTTTGTTTTTTCACAGATTCGCCAAAATTCTCGCCTCGTCAAATGTCGACCCCAATGTCTATGAGAGGACCACAAGGACAAATGCAGCCAGGAAAACTGAACCAGTCATACCAGCAGAGCCCTATGAACCAATCCTTCCCTGGATCGCCAAACCAGTCTACGATGCCTCAATCCCCATTCCACCAGAGCATGTTAAGTCCAGGGTTCAACCAGTCGTCGTTTGTGGGTAATATGACCCAACAGCAGAGGGACCCTAACTTCCCGATGCCCATAGAATATAGCGCGAAGCATAATGGTCTTTATATCTACATTGGCAGAATCTTGGCTCCGATATGGGGTTTGAAATGTGTTTCGATGTCGCAGTCCAATGATCACAAGGAATTCGTAAGTAAAAATGTTGTTGTTATTTACAGCAACTTTAATTTGTTTTCGAAAAGGACGGTCACGTGTTCCGCTTCTTTATCTAGTTACATAAAATGTTTTTGAACTCTACTTAGTGCTAAATAAAATTACAATTACTTTTTTCACACAGATGAGTAGCAAAGTGACGGGCGAAGATTGCGCGTACATAGTCCAAAAGTTGCAGCGCGTGTCTGCTTTCATGCAACGGACACTCGCACCTCAACATTCCGATGAGCACACCTCCCTGCACGCTCTTAAATTATTTATTAGTAAGTATTAATTCTAATTATGGTGTATTATTTCAGCGAATGTAAGAAATCCTTGTCAAAGTTGAAGCATATATTCCAAATAATATACCATTTTGTAAAATAATTATAGCTGCATGTTGATGGAAGAATAGCTACAGTTTGAAAAACGTCCTAGTGGTTTGTTACAAATGTATAAAACTTGTGTTTTGTTTCCAGCGATGGCTATAGAAATGTTAAGTTTATGGAAGGTGCTCTGTGAGCATCAGTTCCACGTGATCGCCGCTAGTCTTCCGCCCGAACAACAAAATGCGTTGCAGGCTGCTAGTTATAGGTATGAAATTATCTTATCTATGCATATTCAGAAAATATAATGAAGAATAGCTTTAGAGTAAATTATTACTAAGGCAAACATTGTGAGGAAACAATCATGTTCTAGAACCAAAATTTCGAAGACATGTGACATCTAACAACCCACACTGGGCTCGCGTGGTCAATTATGGCCCACTCCCTCTCACCGAGAGGAGACCTGTGTTCCAGCAGTGGGAACATTATAGGCTGATTATGAAATTATTACAATTCATAACAGTTATTTTAAATCTGGAAATCATTAAACATTGTTTTATGTTTTAAAGGGAATTATTAGTAGGTGGACAAGAAGTAGCATGCTTACTCCTCGGATCTCTAGTCGCCGGATATTTAAGAGACAATGCATCAGTGGATGGCATCTCTCAAAAGTTGAGACAACTCTGTCCCACACTTTATAGGCAAGAAGACGCCACTTGTTCTAAGGTAATAATAAATTATTTTACTACTGATAAATTTTAAGAAAAACGTGTCTATAACAGCTTATATGTATTCATATGGTTTTATGTTCCAGGCCAACGAATTGTTAATATTTGCAAAACAGCAGAAGAATCCAGCTGAACGAGAAGAAATGCTTCAACATGCGCTCAAACTATGTAAAGTGAGTATGTTGCACCATAGAGTTACAATGCGCCCACTTGGCGCATCAGAACAGTTTGTTTCAAATCCGTCAATTATTTGCGGATAACGACTGAGTTGTTTGAAGCTTGGTCGGCCAGTAACTTTCATAGCTGTGTTGTAAACTTGATCTTTCCTTTTCTAGGATGTAGCACCAAACGTGAATCTTCCATTGGTCTGTTCAAAATTAGTGTCAGCTGGCTTCTATTCCGGTGTTGTTGAGTTGTGCGTGGCGTGTGCGTCTAAACTGGACCCGCAGGACAAAGCCGTACATTATTACAAGAGCGATCAGCCCTCCCAGGATAGGGAAGGACACTTTATTTATTATAGAAGGTAAAATGATCTCCATTATTTTAAATTGTGTTCCTTAGATAGAATTCTAAATGCGACTATGATTGTGGTGGCATTGTGCTAATAAATAGAAACTGTCTATTAAAAATCCCTCGAATTTTAATGATTCATGTTACAAGTCACTTGAGATATTACAAAGGATTTATTAATAGGAAGGCATTTAAAAACTAGGGCTTATTTTATTTCTACAATCAACACCAAAATGCCAGATAGTTTACCAAAATTTAGAAACCTTATCTTTGTATGTTACTTCAAAACTCATTACGAAATACAGCTTTCACTAACATGTTCTCCTGATATTGTTTAGAATGGAGATATACCGTGAAGTATGCTCTGCTCTAGAGCGTTTGTACGAGCGTAGTGCGGAGGCG
The DNA here is from genome assembly GCA_947507525.1 of Apamea epomidion. Classification (NCBI taxonomy): domain Eukaryota; kingdom Metazoa; phylum Arthropoda; class Insecta; order Lepidoptera; family Noctuidae; genus Apamea; species Apamea epomidion. Next base: position 9,756,363 of record OX382234.1, read on the forward strand.
TCCAGCAGTGAACCCTCACCTCTGCGCTCACAGCCCACCAACGACAACATCCTCACCATGTCACCTGCAGACGCTAACTACCAGGTAAACTATCGATATTATCGATACTTTATTCGATACAAGTTTATCGATCTCTATGACATATTTTTAATTACTTATGTTTTTGTTTTCAGGGAAGAAAATTGGTGTGGGAATGCCTCTCCCGTGATGACGAACTTTTACATGTTGCGGTGTACGAGTGGCTGGTATCGAAAAACTTGGGATCAGGTAACATTACATTCACGTGGTGCCATAAGTTTAGAAGTAGCTCAGGAATTTGTAAATTTCTTTATTAATATACCATGTAAAACGACGGAAGCTTTAAATTCCTCACCCGTTGTCTCAGTTGATCTATTAAGAGCTAACGTTCCAGGCTGCATTTCAATTTAAACATGTAAACCCTTTTCGGTAAATCAAAATCAAATTGACCGAAGATTTATGGGGAATGTCTATCAAAGTTTGTACATCATCGAGACTATAGCACCATACTTAGCTTTGATATTTAATTTGTGTGTAGATCAAAGAGTCTTCCCGGATTTATTGAAATACAGTAAGGTTATACCGCTTTTTAAATCTGGGGACAGCAAAGACACCAACAATTATAGACCAGTATCCATGTCGCCCGTATTCAGCAAGGTGTACGAAAAGGTAATGCTCAATCAAATGCTTAATCATTTTAACCAACAAAATCTTACACGATCAGCAATATGGTTTCACCAAAGGACGTTGTACGACTGACGCCGGTGTCACCTTATTAAAGCACATATTTACTGCGTGGGAGGAGTCCCAAGATGCCATAGGAATCTTTTGTGACCTCTCCAAGGCATTTGACTGCATCAATCACGAAACCTTACTTTTTAAACTTGAGCATTACGGCCTAGGTCAACTTGCGCTCAGTTTAGTAAAATCTTATTTAAATGATAGACAACAAGAAGTTCAAATAAATGGTGTCAATTCTCTTGCTTAAAAAGTAAAAATGGGTGTTCCACAAGGCTCGATTTTAGGTCCTTTCCTCTTTTTAGTATATATTAATGATCTAACCCAATTATGAAAGAACCAACCACAAATGGTGTTATTGGCTGACGATACTTCCTCAATTTTTAAGATAAATAGACGTGCATCAAATCTTGACGACGTAAATAACGCCCTACTGCAGGTACAAAATTGGTTCACTGCTAATAATTTGGTATTAAATGGGAAAAAAACTAAATGCATAAGATTTGCTTTACCGAATGCTAAAAGTAGTGATTGTGACATAGTATTGAACAAAGAGAAACTAGAATTCGTCGATAAAACTTTTCCTGGGGATCACGCTCGACTCAAGGCTGCAATGGGGTCCACATTTAACATCTCTTGCAGGACGGCTAAGTTTAGCAGCTTATGCTGTAAGGAAAATCCGCCAATTTACTAATGTAGATACCGCGACGCTAGTCTATTTCAGTTACTTTCATAGTATCATGTCTTACGGTATTTTACTATGGGGACGGGCTGCAGATATCGAGTCCATTTTTATTCTGCATTGCAATATATGGCCTCCGCAGGCGCGATTCGTTAAGGTAACTGTTTAAAGATATTAACATCATGACAGTACCTTGTCAATACATCTATGAAAACATGTACGTAAGAAAAAATTTAAATGTATTTAATAAAAGAGGTGAAAGGCAACTATAGGACTGGAAATAAGTACCAATTAGTTCAAACAGGTTTCAGACTGGCTAAAGTAGACTCATTCTTCATGGAGTACTGTTTAAAATGTTACAATAAAATTCCTCCCCACATATTCCAACTAAATGAAACGAAATTTAAATCTTGTATTAAACGCACTCTATGTAGCCAAGCATATTATAAATTAGGGAATTACATCGCTGACATAAATGCTTGGCTCAATGCTAGTCCTGCTCCACAGGGGCGCATAAACTAATTAGCATTCGGAAACATTGGAGCTGCTGAACATTGGAAAAAACTATCTTTGCATTGTATAAATTCAATTTCTTAGTATTGTATAATTGCATAGCACACGTGTGAGCACTATGTACTTGCTATAAAGCTACCATTTACTGGGTACGTCTCTCATTGGCTTGAATGTGCCCTGGCGGCTGAGATCATGTCATGATCATTCTAATGTCTCGCTGATGTTGGCGTGTGTGTTGGATCATTAAGTTCCCTTCAAAATGATTCGAGCTGAGCCGTCGGACTGGTCATCTCTTAGCTGCCACGGCTTATTTTAATTTCTCAATTGTTTTTATGTTTTCTATAACGGACGCTTTTAACGTGCACGTCTCTCTACATCGTTCTCACATGGTTAATTTCAACGATTATATTATATCGATTATAATTCTGCTAATACATATTTGTTACGGCCGCGAATCATATTTTAATCAACGTCCAACTTAGTACTGACCAGCAAATTGCAAAAAACGCAAGAAAATTTGAATTTCGCGGGCTACCTTGGAGCATCCACCTTAAGGTGTATAGAGGGCTCGCTGACCTTGTGCATGTGGGCGGAGCTAAACGCTCTACCCCCGAATACGTAAAACGCGCGCGGTGGCGCCCTGCACTAAAACGACGATCAAAGAATATGTGGAGGCGCAGACATGCCGCACGCAGGTCGCCATTTTTGCCTACGATTCCAGAAGGGAATGGCGGATGCAAGGCTGATATATTTTGTATATGTTACGTATATTTTAAGTTTTTACTGGACATTATTTTTTAGGATTTTTTCATTTTTTTGATTTTGTTTAAAATCATACGTGAGAAGGAACTTAGTTCCCGACGGGGGTAAAACTTTAAAAATGATATCGAGTATTTTCTTAGGAATAGAATAACATTTTATTTGCATAGACTGTAGGTCTTCTTAGGAGTACTTACATAAAAATTAGATTTTATAAAAATGTGATCTTGTTTCATCAATTTGAATTATTATAAATCAGTAATAAACCTACCTAACTAGCACTGTACCTAAATGGCATTTTTAGGGTTCCGTAGCCAATCTGATGATGTTATAATCAACTTTCTTTCTCTCATTGTTATTTACATAGCAGGTAGTGGTATTCTAATTTGTGACCGGTAGGTGCCACAACTAAAATGTGAAAAATAAAACTTTTTTATAAAAAAAAAAAAAAATAACCGACTTCCATAAAAAAAAAACACTACAAAATGAAAAATAACTTTATATCGGAAGCCTGTAGCAAAAAACGAAAATTCAAAACCAAAGACATCGACTTCCGAAATAAAGTCATTTTTCACTTTGAAGTGTTTTTAGTTTTTAGTGCCAATAGTGAGGTCAAAATGAAAATCCAAGATGGCGGCTGCAAAAATTTTCAAATTTTTCGTCATGGGTGTTGTTTTCATGGTTTTCAGGGGTGCTGGAGCCGATAATAAAGTCAAAATGAAAATCCAAGATGGCGGCTGCGAAAATTTTCAAATTTTTCATCTTGGGTGGCGTTTTCATGGTTTTTGAGGTTGCTGAAGCCAATAGTGAGGTCAAAATGAAAATCCAAGATGGCGGATGCGAATTTTTTTTAATTTTTCGTCATGGGTGTAGTTTTCTTGGTTTTCGAGGGTGCTGGAGCCGATAATAAAGTCAAAATGAAAATCCAAGATGGCGGCTGTATTTTTTTTTTTTATTTATGTCTTTTTATGGGTGTCAAGGTTTTACAGTCACCATCTTGGATTTTCATTTTGAACTTCGTTCCTGCCCAACCACAAACGTTTTTTTTTATATCCAGTAAATCAATTACTTTTTACTTAAAGTGCCTACCTGTTCTGAAAACCAATGCACGCCACTGATATCAATAGGTACGCTTGTTTATATACCTCCGTCGTAATGAGGTTTTAAATAAAACACAGGTTATTCTAAAAATCTGTAAATATTAATTATTGTTTCATAATTTTGCTCTACTAAAACTTGTACATTTTGATTTCCAAAGACCACAAATGTTATAAAAAGAAAGAAAGAAAATACATTTATTTGCGGCAAACATGACCCATAAAAAAGAACATAAACACACAAAAGAAAAACAAGTTTGGGTGTAAACATGCGACACATCCACGCAAAACGGCCATCAGTCAGCATTATGCTAAGACTCTATACGAGACAGAGACACTCACTCATGCGGTCTGGTGATAAGAAAACATTGTTTATTTGGCAACTCATCACACTATATTATTGTCAAATATGTATCGTGTACCTAAAATCAAGTAATCATTAGTTACTTATTAATTTTAGTTTGATCAAAATAGCTTAGGTTATTCGAAGTTCCTTATCACGTATGATTTAAAACAAAAACAAGTTTTTGCAGCCGCCATCTTGGATTTACACTGTGAGCTCACTATTGGCTGTAGCACCCTCGAAAACTATGAAAATGACACCCATGACTAAAAGTTTGAAAATGTTTGCAGCCACCATTTTGGATTTTTATTTTGACCTCACTATCGGCTTTATCACCCTCGAAAAGTATGAAAACGACACCCATGATGAAATATTTGAAAAATTTTGCAGCCGCCATTTTTGATTTTTATTTTGACCTCACTATCGGCTTTATCACCCTCGAAAAGTATAAAAACGACACCCATGATGAAATATTTGAAAAATTTTGTAGCCGCCATTTTGGATTTTGATTTTGGCCTCACTATCGGCTTTATCACCCTCGAAAAGTATGAAAACGACAAACATGATGAAATATTTGAAAATTTTTGCAGCCGCCATTTTGGATTTTTATTTTGACCTCACTATGGGCTTTATCACCCTCGAAAAGTATGAAAACGACACCCATGATGAAATATTTGAAATTTTTTGCAGCCGCCATTTTGGATTTTTATTTTGACCTCACTATCGGCTTTATCACCCTCGAAAAGTATGAAAACGATACCCATGATGAAATATTTGAAAATTTTTGCAGCCGCCATTTTGGTTTTTTATTTTGACCTCACTATCGGCTTTATCACCCTCGAAAAGTATGAAAACGACACCCATGATGAAATATTTGAAAATTTTTGTAGCCGCCATTTTGGATTTTTATTTTGACCTCACTATCGGCTTTATCACCCTCGAAAAGTATGAAAACGACACCCATGATGAAAAACTTGAACATTTTCGCAGCCGCCATCTTGGACTTTTATTTTGATCAAATTCAATATTTTCTCATTTTAATATTAGTTGGATAAGCCTACTACTTGTATACTATCGTAAGCGTCCTGACGCGCACAATAGAAATGGGCCATCTGCAGCGAGCTAGTCAATAAACGCATAATGATACAATTCGTTCGTAAATATTTGCACTAACTCAGACAAACGCGCATAGCCGGAGCGGAGCAGCGAGCGACACAGCCCTCCCGTCTCAATGCTAACACACGACTGCCGCACGCGCCCGCGCAGAGCACCTCTGAAGCTCGATCTCAAAGTGGGGAAATTTTCTTTGCAAATGTTGATTGATTTACATAAGCTGTTTCATTTCTGTAGTACCTCTAACCATCAATTTTTCAGTGTAAAAATATTTGCAAACATCAAAGCCGTTTAGAAGTAATATGGAATATTAGGAAAAAATAGCGTTTTGCTAAAAAATTTTTTAAGGCAAAAGTATTAGCCATACGAAAAAATCCTGTTTCAGAAATGTTGTACATGAATCTATAGCAAAAATATATTTTTTTCAGATCTTCTAATCACTGTTAATGAGAAATATTCTTCATAAAGTGACCGTGTTACGGTACTAAACGAGAGTAAGGCCCTTAAATGATTTGAGTTTGAGTTTACGACATTAAATGAAACTATTTCCTATTTTCTCTTCTCATGTTATGAAAAAGTCATCGCGAAGAAAAATAATAATTAACTTATTAAACAAAAACATAATATATTCTAAGGCCTGTGTTATGCAACCTCACTCAAAACTCAGTTTAATTATATCATTCAGATGTATGCTGTTATAAAGTAATTCGTAACACCTCTATAACAAAGAGACCTAGAATCGCCTCTCAATGAAGTGAAGGAAAAACGGTGATCAATGGTGATTCGTCCCTTCAGAAGAGGTTTTTGGTTTGCAGTGGAACAATAATAGGCTGGTATAATTATTATAATATAACAAAAAAACTCTGTCCAGAGCTGCTATCGCTCGGCACGGCGCCGCCGACGTCGCTGCGCACGTACCTGCAGGCGGCCGCGCGCTCGGCCGCGCCACCCTCGGCGCTGCACCTGCTGGATCTGCTGTGGAAGGTCCTCGAGAAGGGCGGAGACCACCTCGCCGCCGCTAATGTGTTGGAAGGACTTGCTACCAGACCTGAGTGAGTGGGCTTGGGCGTTTATATATAACAATAATAATGTTAATATTTATATCTTATGCACATAAAAGATTTCACGTAATATAAAATTGCATCGTATGCGAACGTGCCGCTCCTGTCCTAAACTCGAAATAAAATCATTTTGGCGGATTTTCAACTCCTCGATATACTGTACCGATAAAAAGATCAACTGTCGTAATAACTCGCATCCTTTGGACGTCGACGTCGTCGTGAAGAGATTCCAGTAATTCGAAATCGATATCGATGCAGGTCTGGCGCAACCCTAGCGCAGCGCATGTCGTGGCTGTCGGCGGGCGTGGTGTGCGTGCGCGGCGCGGGCGCGGGCGGCGCGGGCGGCGGCGAGCTGCTGCGGCGCCTGGAGGAGGCCGGCGAGGTGGCGCGCGTGCAGGCGGCCGTGCGCGCCGCCGCCGCCGCGCTGCCGCCCCAGCTGCAGCCGCACGCGCTGCACATGCAGCGACTGGACGATGAGCTGCTGGAGATCACGCAGGTGACACACCGAATAGCGAGTTTGATATCCTTCGGACCTCGGCGGCGGGCGGTGACGAAGGCACATTGATAGCGTTTTTATTTCGTAGGAGGCATTAATGTCCGGTTATCCAACTCTACCTATATATTACTTAAGGCTACGACTGTACGATATGTTTCTTTCTCAGCTTTACGAGGAATACGCAGACCGCTACAACCTATGGGAGTGCAAGCTCGCAATCGTGCAGTGTTCGGGACACAACGACGCGCTATTGGTCGAGAACATCTGGAGCAACATCCTGGCCGAAGCGGAGGCGGTTGCAAGAGGTCTTCCTACACCTGACGAGCGGCTGGCCTCCGTGCTTAGCAAGCTGACCACCCTCGGCAGGGAATATGTCAACACGGGACACTGCTTCCCATTGTGTGAGTAATCATTCTGTTGATTGTGTTCGTAAAAATAACAAAGTCTTGTACGATTTTTTCTCTCATCTATTATGAGTCTAAGCGAAATCGCTTTTCGTGTCTGTCTGTCTGCTTAGTGCAACTACACAATGGATTTTCATGCTGTGTTCACCATCATTTTGGAGAATTTATTCCAGAAGGTTTATGTGTATAATACCTACTAAGTTTTGGTATGACGCGCGCGGGTCGCTAGTTTTTATTATAAAGCAGTAATTTGAACGTAATTTTCTTTGTCAGATTTCATCGTGCGTCAACTAGAAATCATGAGCTGTAAACTTCAAGCGGACCGAGGGATGGTGTTTAGAACAATTTTAAATATCGGCGTATCGCTGGAACAGGTTCTGGACATCTATATCAAGTACGTAAACCTGATGTTCACTTTTAAACTTCCTTATGAATTTTGTGGCATTTTATTATCAATTTGACAGATTTCTGGCTCTTCCATCTAAATGCGTTGTTCAATAATCGTGGTATTTTATCCACAGATTGGTGAGCGTAAACGAGCGCGTATGGCTGGGCTGCGGCGACGAGAGTCACGTGTGTCGCGCGGCGGCCATGTTGCTGGAGAGCGCGCGCGCCGAGCTGGCGCCGCTGCCGGCCGCGCTGCGCCGGCGCGCGCTGGCGCGGTGCAAGGACCTGCACGAGGCTGCCTTGTCTGCGCTACAGGTGGGTACGACGGTATGATGGGGAAGGAATGCTATGTTCAGTTTTCCAGCGCATATTCTTGTATATAGTGTCGAAATGCTTGACTTGTCGACAGTCGAAATAACTCAAACGTCAGTAACGGTACGAGGCTATCATTTGAATAATTTTTAACAATTATATTTAGGAAAAATCTTGTAAAAAGGAAAACGAGATCATGTATTTTTTTTTCATGATCTTATCTTACTCCTGTATTCCTCGATCAAATTATTTTTATACCTGATTTTTTTTCACATTATCTATTTACATTGTTTTTAATGTTGGTTTGATTCTTTCCAGTCGCGGCCAAACACTCAACGTCTTATCGATCGGCTGTCCGTGGCGCAGGCACATTTGGACCGCATGGATTGAAATGATTTATAATTTGTAGCGTAAGATATTATTTAAGTTTATACATGTGCACATTGCTCCACACAGAACAGCAAGATTTCTCAAGCCTAACTTGCGATTACTTGCTTCATATTGGATTAACTTAGCCATTATGTATTTGTTTATGCATGAATCAGAAATATGTATAATATATTTTTAACTGGTAAATTGTTGGTGTGCCTAGATAATAATTGGATTGCATAACGAAAATCAAAATACACATAGACTGACATAAATTTTTTATTTAATATTTTAATAAATTACTAAACATACAAAAAGTCATACAGTAATTATTATTAATTATATAATTTGCTAATATATTAAACTATAGTCTGATTACATAATATTTGAAGTGGCAGTGACATACAAACATTCTCCTCATAAAATTATGTAAAATGTACAAATATGTTGAATCATGTGCATAATTATAAAAATATAAGTGATTATGCATCAAAAGGCACTATGATAATGGTTTCTATTTTTGTAAATAAACGATGATGATTTAAGAACAATACTGACTGTGATTTATATTCCTCGTAGAATGTGAAATGCTTAATGAGATCTAATATTTAAATTGATCGTAAATTAAAATTAGTCTATTTATTATTTACAATCCAGATTCCCTAGGGGTGAAATAAGTTTGGAAACCGCCAGTAGTACTCAGCGTGTCCTTTAAATTAACAAAAGTTTGATATTAATGATAAATGAATATTGACGTGACTATGAGGAGTCTTCATCGAAAGGGTTTGTAGTTACCTGATGGCCTGGGTGATGATGATCGTCATCTGGGTAAGAGTACACTCCGCTGTGCTGTCCTCCGCTGATGGTGGGTACTCCCACTGTATTCATTGGAGATACAGCGCTATTATATTGCTGTTTTGTGGGATCCCTTCCTATAGAGTTTTTTCTTATGACTGTAGTGTAAGTAGGTGTTGACTTTATCGGCATGTCTTTAATTCTGGGTCCTGCGCGGTACGTGCCGAATTCGTCCGGAGGAGGCGGCAGCGAAAATCCATCTGAAGTTTGCGTTATTTCGGAAGTTTCATCGCTCAGTTCCTTTGCGAGTTTATGTCGCATTTTTCTAGGCATCGTGTAGAACGTGTTCATCTGGAAAAAGGTACAAAATGACAGAGTTACAATAATTTTATTTATATAATTATTTAAATTAAAAAGAACGAAAAGACGCGTTTACCTACCGGTCTTGGAACATTGTAATTCGTCTCTGGCGGTAGATGCAAAACTAGATGATCACACAGTGCGTCCATTTCTCTCTTCCTGCTAATATTCTGCAAGGAGTGCACCCTGCAGGTGGTGTGTCGTGGCATGTCGCACTTGTTCGCACTCTCCTGTTCGGCCATGTCGTGCATATAGCGCGCCGAGTGGAAAGAACTTGTTCGACGTACATCGAAGTTCTTCGAGGGACGTCGCGATACTGCCCGTCGAAACGAATCGGTCCGTCGCACGTTGCACTCGCTGCCTTCATCGCTTTCGTGATATGTTTCGCAATTTGATTCTGGAAATGTTAACAATATTTTTGTATCAATTATCTGTCGGGGTTCATGCAAAGCCGAAATACCGATCACCAGAAAACCTGATCAAGTTTGTTTACTGGATCTACCTAATGTCTAACCTAATAAAATAGGTAGGTCGAAAAAAACACGACAAAAGACACTACCCGTCTTATTCAAAAACACGATCTAAATTTAGTACTGGGATTGTTACTAGGTTTAAACCATGACTAAATAAAACGTTATTATAAAATGAAGTTTATCACTAGTTCTTGAACTATATATGGTACTAAAGTTAGTCCGCTGAGACCCCTAGTTTAAAGCACGGATTTGACATCGGTACTAATTTATTTGAGGTTAGCGTTGTCTTTTTATTTACAAATCGTATTGACTTGATGGATTTGGAGATTTGGACATGCTGGAGACATCTCGGCGATCTTACAGACATCGTCATTATGTAAATCCTTTTAAATTGAGTGACAAAGATTTTAAATATAAGTATACGTTCACAAAACGTTTTGGGGAAAAAATGTGGATGTTTTACGTGAAGATTTATCCCACAACCCTCGAGGATGCCCATTGAGTCCTGAAGTGCAAGTGGTTTGCGCATTACGTAACTAGGCTCGCCATGAAGTAAGTACCCTTGGTCAATGCTAACATAACATTAGACAAAATCCAAATAATATACTAATATTATTGTTTTATTTGTAGATTCAAGACGATACAGCTGAATTACATGGTGTGTCTCAACTAGTTGTCAGCAAAACTTCTAAAAAGGTAGCGGACATTTTATCACGGATGTACCGAAGATGTTGAAGATGTTGGATTGTAAATTTCATGCTCTAAAAGCAGATAACAGAGCACTTCCCACATAAATAATATAAAATCAATAAATGTTATATGGTATGATATGTTTAAGAAGTTTTATTAACCAATGCATCACAATCGTACTCATTAACTTCAATAACAAAGTCGTGACGAGCAATCGCCATTACTTCTAAGTCCTCAGGAGAAGGTGATGGTGGTTTGTCAGCACCGCCTGCCTTTGATTGTTGCGTCCTATGGGTAGATAAGTTGGATTTAGCGGACAACTTCATCATTTTCCAAGCCAACTGTAATTCTCCATCTGATCGACATTTAGCCGTTAGCCGTTATCTCATTTAATCTAAAAATAATAAATACCCTGATTAATATCACGTAAATAACGTACTTGTACACATAATAATAGCAATTCTTCCACTCTTTAGTTTCTGCATATTTACTGACGTTTTCGTGGACTTATCTTCTATAATGTGTGCTGATTGAGCAATAAGCTCACGTAATATTTCCTATAATAATAAGAACATCCGCGTTTGGTAGTAGAAATAAGATGAAACAAAGCATTGTTTACCTACTATTAATTAAAAAATTGTGTTTTACTAACTTTTTCTTCAGAACTCCAGTTTTTACCTATTTTTTTATTTTGTTGTTCCATTTTGTAGCTAGCTCACGATTTACCACACAACAACTTACGAACAAACCAACTAACTACTAAGAATAATGAATAAAAATAAGAAGTGCATTATTTATATTAAAATCAAAAGATAAACATTCGCTTTAAATGACGCGGGCTGTCACCGAATGTAATTCATTCCATTTCACGCTAGAGGTGTTAAAAAATATGACAACTTGATTATAAACAGCGCCTCAAAAGTACAAGTTGTTCTTGTTCATTATATTGTAATCTAAACAAAGAACTAATTATGACATATTTTTGTATTGATAAATAATTATTAAATTATTTCAAGTATTATTATAAAATCAATATTAAGATAAACAGAACGTTGCTTCAAATAAAGCCTCTACGAACGAATGAAAGAATGCTATTTTTGTTTCTTATCTGTGGATATTATTTGAACCATGGATCTTCTTTGGTACTAACAGATCCTCAGATAGTCTTCGTTTTGTAATCAGGACACATTTTGATCCTGGTACTAATCTTAATACCGTCACAATCCTAGACTTTTTAGTCGTGGTTTAAACCAGTACTTAAGCATTTTTTTGTAATAAGACCGTACGAGTCCCTTTTTTTTTTTTTTTTTTTCAGGATGGGATATCATCAAATGACCCCTCCCGCTCTGGGTGGAGCAGAAGGGAGTGTCAGACTCTTACTGACTAAAACCCACCCGTGTTCCTTCCTTAGCCCTTTATGTACCAGGGCAGCGGTAACCCTTTCGGACGATCCCGCTACCCCGGCAGGCTTCGGCCCTGTCGGGCCCCGTCAACTATGCTGACATCTCTTTGAGGCGCGCGTGGAACACATACGCGCCGTCCGGCACGGGCCTGGTCCTGATCGGACGGAGAGCTACCCATTGCTCTCCGCCCGCAGGCCCGCGCCTACGGTGGCAGGGAGTCGTCACGCGGCTCCCGACGCCCGGAGCGTCTCCCTCGGCGGCTGAGGCGTGAGGATCTCTCCCTCGCCCATCCCGCCACCTCCTTCGCTAGCATGACTGCTTCGCAGAAGGAGGTGACCGCCTCCCACTCCCTCTCGCCCCGGACCATGGCTTGCACCAGGGCCGGACGCGAGAGGTCGCCGCCGCTGCCGATCGCCTCTACGAGGACACGGCGGTGCTCTGCCCAAGCGGGGCAGACCTCCACCGTATGCTCCACCGTGTCCTCTGGGCGATCCTCGCAGTGGTGACACCCGGGCGTCTCCTCCCGCCTGATTATGTGCAGGAACCTCCCGAAACATCCGTGTCCGGAGAGGACCTGCGTCAGGCGGTAGGTGAGAGCGCCGTGACGCCTCTCTAGCCACTCCTCAAAGAGGGGTCTTACCGCCGCTATCGTGGCGTGCCCTACTACGAGTCCCTTGATCTGACTTTTGCTTTTTTGCCAAGATATTCGTTTCTATCCTATCCTAGTAACTACGTTGTGGAGGTCAGATAAGCAGTCGTTCAATGTAAAATACTGGTAGGTATTCAGCTGCATCCGGCTAGACTGGAAGCCGACCACAATATAGCTGGTAAAGACTAGGCAGATTTTGATTCAATTCTATCCTAGGTTTATAAAAACCCGATTATTACCCCCGATTATATTCCCTCTTGCCCGATTTACCTTCAGTGTTATAAGCGCAGAGCGGCGGGTCGGCGTGGTCGCGCGGCAGGTCGTGTCGCGAGGTGCGCTCGTACGTGCACAACACGAGGCCACACGCCGCGAGCGCTACTAGAGCAACGCCGCCGCACAGCGCTAGTGCTAGGCTTGTTATGTTCTTCACACTGCTTGCTGTTACCTCCGGAACTAAAAATAATGAAAGAGAGTTGTAGGTTGGAGGAGAGTAATATTTTAGGTGTGACTGACATATGGGAGAAAACAGATCTTCGCTAGGTGCCCTAGTTTTTGAGATATAAATGTGACCCTGCTGGGTAGACTCTCCAGATCGGCCGTAAACCCTTATATCTTTTGAACCAGTGACCGACAAATTCTAATATTTGGCGACAAATTTCGACTAATTAGCGACTTATTTTTAGTGTTATCAGAATTTAAATCCCTCATGGTGGCCCTGCCAGAGTCAGAGACACATATTTTAGAAGAAAGTTAGGTTAAGGGATAATAAATTAACATTCATACTAAACAGATTCATGATCTGTGTTATTAAAAGATCGAAGAATGTTGCTGAAAATCCTCTAAAATAATAATATTTATTTAATTAAGCCAACTTTAGATTCAGAACTTTATGCCTGTAAAAAAACCCGCCGGTAAAATTATGCTATATTGGATGACTTTAAATGATGAATTTTAGCATAGCACTAGACTAGCGAGTACTCACTAATTTCTTCAGTGACTATGCTGTCCTTATCAATTTCTACGACCTGGCTGTCTCCTTTATCGTTGAAAGCGATGATGACGAATTTGTAGCTTTCTTGACTCGGCTCTTGTATCATGAATGTTGGTTCTAAGTTGATTATTGATACTAGTTGCTCTTCAGTGTCCACTGCTTGCACGAGAAATTTGAATTTCTGGAACACAAGAGAACATTTACATAAAGAAATATATCGTAAAAAAAAATATTTACTAAAACTCTCGAAGGCGCAAAATATCAAGTAAGTATTATAATTTTTCGATTATCAAGCAAGTAAAACAACACTTCTAGGCTATGTCAGTAAATACTATAAAGAACTGAGTTGCCCCATATAGTTTACTACCCATTTGTTTTGAATAATTTCGATAACTGACTTTCACTACCCAAACCTGAGATACAAATCAACTGCCTCACCTGAGGTAATCCCCCGTCATGCCCCTTCTCACACGTTACAATGATATCGTCCAAAGTGTTCTTCTTAGCTTCACAGTTTGTAGGAGGTCGTGGTATAGTCTCGTCTGTGACTAAGAAGGTGCACGGAGTGTGGGTCAATCCTTTTGTGGGCACGTCGTTTTGTCCCCAACAGAAAATAGTGCCTAAAAAAAAACGAGCAGTCATAAAGAACATATTTTTGAGAAGTTCGTGGCTAAATAAACGCTGCAGTGTCATGCATAGTTACAACGTCATCGTTAGTTACGTTTATCAAGACTGCTCCGCGAATCATAGAGTTCGTTGGTCCAGATCGACACAGTCCAGATAGGACAGTCTGAAGCCCGAAAGTCTAACTCACTAATCTAACTTTAATTTTAAAATACCTGTATTTGTTCCAAATCGAGAAAGCTCGATTTAGATATAAAAGCATTTTGTTTCAATCCAAATACCTTTGTAACCCAGCAACAAGCTACTGTTAACATGTGAAACAAACTTAAGTATTTATATAAATTCTTCCAAAAAGGACCCAAACTTACTAAAAGCAGTTCCATTAGGTCGTTCATACAGCAAAGTTCCTTCCTCAGTCTCAACCGTCTCGTGCGGGTGGTTCCTCAGAGTGGTGATGTTAACCGCCTCGTTGACGAACACCCAGCGATACGATCCAGGCGCAGGGTTAGCTTTCACGCTGCACGTCAAGTTTATCGCTTCGTTCTCACCAACGCCATATTCTACTACAGATTCATCTTCGCAGTAAGCGGGATCTGCAATTTGTATTTGATGAAAAATAATTAATTTTATTTCGTATCTTGTGATACCTACTGTGATTCACGATTGTACAAAGAAAGGGCGCACTAGAAGTACATCTATATCGGTTCCTGAATGTTGTGATTCGTGACTCGCTCTCTATTTTGTGAATGTGGTTTGTGGGTTGATGGAGCACTTTCAACGGCACTTTCAGATGCTCCGACTAATCTTTCACTTAGTATTTTTTTGTTAAATGTTTGCTCTTAAGTGCTTGATAAAATTATCAAAGTATACCAATAGGACGATAAAACAAAATGGAATAAAAATTTATACCTCAGATTCACATATATCATAAAAAAATAATAACATAAGTAATTATTGCAAGAATCTTACAAGTGACATCGACGTTGATTGGCTCGCTGTACGTGGATCCCTCGTTGTTGTTCGCGACGCATGCATATTCGCCCCCATCATCTTCAGTTATGTTCTTGAGTTCCAAAAACTGCTGAATTGTGTCTTTACCATCTTTTTCAGTATTGCCTACCATGTCTTCCTAGAATGAAATGGGAATGATTAAACTGTTGTCTGACAATTCAAAAGTACGACTGTTATTATTTGCACCACTTCAAATGGAACTCATTATACCTTTTATAATTTTATCTAATAGTAAATTACCTTGTGAAAAAAGAGCAGCTCATACACAGCAGGGTTGGCTTGATAGCTGCAAGCCAGTGACAGATTGGTACCTTTAACTACGGCTACTGTATTATTTTCTACGTCTGCATCCGTCACGACGATTTCTAGTATGGGTGGATCTGAAATTATTACGATGATGTTTAATTACGCTTACTTCATAAAGTAGTCTGAAAGCAGAAGTACTCGTATGTTGCAAGTAAACGAACAGAGTCGTCTATCTAATAAAAACATTTTAACAAAAAAATTAAACCGCCAAAAAAACTGAAAACCAAAAAAAAAAACCTGTTTTATTTAACCTTAATAACTAAGTTCTTAAACTAATGTAAGTATACCTAAGTAATTTTCATTCGGCGCCAAACAATCAATAAACAAAGATCACTAAATTGCCTTAAATTTAAACGGCGCCGACTCAAAATTATTTAGGTATACTTACATTAGTTTAAGAACTTAGTTATTAAGGTTAAATAAAAAAGGTTTATTATTTTTTGCTTATCAGTTTTTTCGGCGGTTTAATTTTTTGTTAAAATGTTTTTATTTTATAAGTAATTTTTTGTGGCTATAATCTACTAATTGTTTGCCAAAGGGCAGGCATATGTGGCACTGAGTAGAGTAATAATACACAACTCAGAATTCAAATCTGTGAGTGAACAATAAATCACCCCTATTTTCCCACCCTTAGGGTTGAAATATTTTTTCCAAATTTATATGGGACCAACTTTGGGGTACTTATACCCTTTCCAATAAAATAAGAATGATCAAAATCGGACTACTCTGTAAAAAGTTATGCATGGTCATACATAAAAAAAAAATACGCGTCGACTTGAAAACCTCCTCCGTTTTTTTTCGTCGGTTAAAAATATGTACCAAACTATAAAAACAAATGATATCATTATGTTGATCTTTTACCACAATCATAATGTTAATAACTTTGTTGTTGTTACAAAAAGCCGTCTAACTTGTTATGCTCCTATTTCATACTCCTTGTCGGATCACGAACACAGCTTTCGCAGAAACTTTCCATAGTGTTAGCGCTACCGTTTTCCTCGTATGCGGTATGCCATTACTCACATAGCACGGTGAGGGGTAGCGGTTGTGCGCACACGAACTGCTCCGAGTTGCGCTGATGCGCCGGCGCACAGCACGTTATTGTTGATTCATCGTACTTCCGGTCTATCGTCAGCTGGATCTCGCTTGCCACGAGCCGCTGGGATGGCTCCATCTGTGTGGGTTACAAAATGATTAAAGCCAATTATCACGATCAACGTCACCGGTACACTAGATGACTTTGTTACCGACTCATTTGTTGGGCGAGGACTACAGAAATTTAAATGTCTGGATTTCCCATTTTGCAGTTTACGGCATAAAGACCATAATTGGTGTCGAGGTTTTGTCCAATTGCCGGACAATATCTCAAATTCGACCACATTACAATTAATACACTCTTACAGTGGATAACAAGTCAACAATACCTACCCGATCAATAACATCATTCACAATCATGTTATTATGACAGATAAATAAACGCATCAAGCGCATGTCACTCACAGTAATTTTCTGCTCCAAGTTGAGCAGCTGATTGTCGGCGAGCCGCCACGCGATGGGCGGCAGGGGGCGCGCGCCGAGCACGCGGCACTGCAGCCGCAGCGCTTCGCCCGCTCGCACCCGTCCCACGGCCCCGTCCGACTCCGGGCCCTCGCTCCGAAGGGACACCAAGTCGGGCGGCACTTTGATTGATAATGTTATTTGAATTAGGAGAAGAAACGGGGTTAACCGAGCAGGAGAAGGTAACAATGTGCAGGTCAAGGTAACAACTAATACTTAGTTGAAGCACGCAAGGTACAAAATCGCTTGACACATTACTTTGTGTTTTATAGAACTACTATTATAAGAGTGTATGGTTCAGACGACAGCATATAAACCTAGTGGATTTATAAATCACCTTAATTTTTTTTTATTTCAACATAATATGCCTAGTTGAAAACGACTCACGAATAGTCGGGAACTAAGGAATACTCGTGTACCTAGGTATGATAATAGGTACGGAGAACCATTTCTGGGAATGCAATAAACGGACTAGATAAGTCGCTTCTAGTGCCTACCTTCGGCCAACTTAGCTAGAAAAGGAAAATGTAGTTTTTATAAAGTATAGTAGCTTTTACCCGCGGCCTTGCCCGCGTAGAGGGCGAAAATTATCCCTATTGAACTTACCTACCATATGGGATAAAAAGTAAATATTTTTTTTGTGTCCTAACCCAGTCATGGTCTACCCGTGTACTAAATTTCATCCAAATCCGTTCAGCTATTAAGACGTGAAAAGGTAACAGACAGACAGACAGAGTTACTTTTGCATTTATAATATTAATTAATAATTAGTATGGTGGAATGAATTACTTACAATACATATCTATAGTGATGTCTATGGACAGCGGTGGAGTCTTCTCGTTATTTTTGGCGAAACAAGTGAAGACCCTGCCGTGGTCCTCGCGCTGTAGCGGACCGTATATGAGGTCGCTCCGCACGCGGTGTTCCGATAGTGGAGTGAGCGTGTTCTTCAGGAGACGTTGCTCTGTCCACCAAGCCAGTGAAGCCAGCGGTTTACCTATCACATTAAGGAATAGGGCTATAGAAGTGTAAGGTAAATTTGGTAAATAGATGCTAGCTGCGAATCGAGAGAGGGAATGCAAGAATTTGACGATGACGGCAAAGGGATTCATGGCAAAGACATTACTGTAATCATCAGGAGAAGCTTTAGGAAATGTTAGAGGTACAGAGCTAAATAGGTAGATATCTCCAGCATCTAATAATTTTGCAATTTAAATCCAAAACTATCCAGCTTATTGCGATGTATTTATGTGTTACTGAAGAAGGAACAATTTTCCTTCCTTGCACCGCGACACCACATCACGTTAACGAACGCTCCATTAAGATCGGTGAGTAGATTACATAATCACTGAATTGACTGATGTTACTACACAGCTCGAGCAGACGGAGATCAGTCAATCGTTCCACGTTCATTCATGAATCATGCGCAATACGTAGGTAAGTTACTGACTCCGTTGACTGCGGTCAAACCATCCGGTATCGAAGATCGTGGCACCTCTCAATTGTTCTCTGTCTGGACTTAAAGAAATATAATACGACGTAGGTACCTACAGAAGTAAAACCGCTGAAACTGGTGTATCATACGGCCGGATGGTGTACGCTAATCGCTGTATTTTTAAGTTTATGGAACTTTCGATACGTTCAATCAGTGAGCACTGCTTTAAACGGTAGATTTTTAACGTGAATGGCAGAAGTTTCGTAGCTACACAAAATAAGTGGTCTAGAACTCTAGGCTCATTAGGTAGGTATGTACACACTACAAACAGTATTATAACCTTACCTCCATATGCCACGCAGGCGAGATGAACCGTGTCCCCCACGTAGTAAGGTCCCACGTTCTGGCTTGTGTTGACTCCAGCGCTGGCCTTGGCCACTTGTGTGCCGTTTTCGTGCACCACCCACAGATGACGCGGCGGTTCTAGAATTTTAATGGTGTTAGCAGCTGATTCCCTTTAAGTATAAAACGTGGGAAATATCACTAACAATAGACTTAAGTCAAAAATATCGAAAACCTCGTTTTGTACAGAGGATTTAGGTTTCTGATTATTGCGTAGGTTTAAGCCTTCAAAAAAAAAAACACTACTAAGTAGGTTCCTTGAGAAATAGGTATCTATTTTTATTTACTTACTACATGTCTACTTAAACGAGTAGGTAGGTACCTACCTAGATTAGTTATTCAACAATCGTGATGAGTCTAGTCCTAAAATAGTGTAATGTCAGTACCTAGCTAATTATTATGCTATTAATGATGTAATATTTACGTCGCGCAATTGTTTAATAAATGGAGCGAGCAGTTCCGGCGCAGTCAGCTTCCTCATTAGCCTCGCGGACCAATTAACTGAGCGGCGGCTATTCTGCGGGATAGGTAAATTTCAGTTCGGCTCGTTACAGAATGCCTTTGTTCACTTCATGTAAAACGAAAAAATAAGTATTGTTCTTGCGTCTACAATAACTTGAGTGAGTTGTTGACACGTTTAAATGAAGACTGCAAAGTTTGTCGTTATTATTTGAATGACTTTACAAAGTGTAAGGTAAATCCTGAAATCTCTCATTAGCTTCTAAAGTAGTTGAATTGAAGAAAGAACTGCACAGTACACTATATGACTCATTTGACATGAGTTATGTGACATAACTCACTCGTCCACATTGATCCTATAGTCATGCAGCTAAGTGCATGAGCAATTTGCAGTCACATGCCACGGAGATCAGCGCATAAAGACGTTAACAGTTCAAACCGTGTGTTACGGTAATTTTAGAAATTGCTACGGTCCTCTGTCAAATCATATGTCCTCGACCTTCTGTTGTTACATTGCATGATTCCAAGCAAAAAGTCAGGAAATTCCGCGCCAGAGGACAGCATATCACATATTTATAGTCACCTATACACTATACGTGGACGGTTAACCTAGGTACCCACCTAGGTTAACCGTCCACGTATAGTGTATAGCACGTCCACGTATAGTGTGTGTACCTAATGTACAAATACCACAATGTACAAGTACCAGTAACATAGGTCCTGTATTTGAGGACTATCTGAGAAGTCCACAAGGCTAAAGCTTTTGCAATACCAGCAGGACTTCATTGTATCTGGTAGGTATGCTTGATGACTTGGGGTATCAACAGGAATCAATGAGTGACCAGTACCTACTGTTCGAATATAACCCTTACCAGAAATAAAAGAAGCAGGAAAAACAATCTGCACCCTAATTACATAACACACGTACAATCACAATCTGAATCATTTTGAAGGATATTGCTAGTCCATTGCTTCATGTTCGAAAAATTTGTTTGCTCAACAACGGAAATAACGCAATGAATATTGTTGAACTGTCAAAATGAAAGCCATTGCTACTGATAGTGTGTTACGCAATTACCCCGCTGAATTTAGATACGTACCGATAACAGCGAGTTCAATGTAAGTTTTATGCGCAGGACTGGCAGCGAAGTCTGCGAGGCAGGTATAGACGCCGGCGTCCGATGGTCGTACGTAGATTATCTGCAGCTTGTCCTCCCCTGTGGAGTCACCAGTTACCAGTCGGTAGCGGCCGCCTCCCGCCGAGGTGGTGCTCTTGTCGCCATCGCGGAGGTCTCTGCTGCTGATGCAAACCACGTAAACGGTCACAAGTTCCTAATTTTAACTTAATTGATAGCCAGGTGGGTCAAAGATAAGTATAGAATAATCTCACTCTTACACAGTACGTAAACCTGGTTGTAACTATTTATTCCTCTTTGGGGTCCAAAGATATTTGGAACTTTGAAGTTACGAATATCAGATCAGGTGTCCGGCAAGAAGAGTAGACGGGCAGAGGCATGCCTATGGTGATGTAGTAGGCAAAGTCGTCTCATTACGATTCACAGATATATGTGACGATACCGTAGAAATAATATTATACTTAATGTTCATTAAACTTAAAACAGTCGATGGTTTATCTTATCAACCTGATAAAAATAGTTTTGTAGGGATCAGCTTCCAGCTTCATCAGATATCCAGCTGAATGTTTATGATAAATAAATCAGTAATTACCTGTAGAATGCGGTAGATGAACCGTTTCTGTACCAGGCTAGTATATTGAGCTTGTCGTCGTCTTTCTCCGCGGTGATGTTGCATGGCAACTCCACAGTTTGCCCCACCACGCCGTCCACTACGGTCACCAACCAAAAATACAAAATGGCTGAGTAAAATTCCTAGATAATCTTTAAACCAAATCTGAATCCCATACCTACTTATGAAATAGGTAGAGACAGCACCTTTATTTAGGTATTTCGCTAAAAGTTTTTGGGTAAGTAAATGAATAAGCTGACCGTTTTATATGAAAAGTTGTCAGATAGCTGCCTAGCAGACCAGACATATGGCAAACTTTAGCAAAGTGAGTTTTCGTCAACCCCTTTACAAGCCCCTGCTAGTCTGCTGCTACAGCTAAGTATAGAGATAACACCACAAGTTGCGAGATGCCAATTTGTTGTCTTTTTAAGTATAGGCTTAGACAAAAAGATTTAGTTTTAAATTGGAATATATAATCGTTGTAGATATTTAGGGTGAACTCCCCAACCCGGACCAGACAAAACTTTAAAAATATTAAAAAATTGCACCGTTTTTTCTGATGATGTTTCTACACGTTAAAGACCGGTCAACCCCAAGCCCGAACCATTTAGTACTTCTTGTAATTGCACGACATCACACTAATAAAGTTTGTGGGTGTGTATGTTTGTTACTTCTTCACGCTCAAACGGCTGGACCAATTTTGATAAAATTTGGTACAAGGATAGATTATAACCAGGATTAACACATAGGATACTTTTGATCCCGATATTCCCAAGGGATCTAAATTTATGCGGATGAAACCGCGGAGCGCAGCTAGAATCATAACTTTGACTTATAATCGATTTGGACCTTTCTTAAAAACACAAATGTTACTTTTAGAGGGTGAGACAATGTTTAAACCCAATTTGACTGGAGATTACAATAGGATTCAATATTTTTATCGATAACATAAATAGCAAAATCATATGCGTATTGAGACATTGAACAACAAGGGAGATAAAGGTTCACCCTGAGCCAAACCACGACCGGAACTTCTTCTGAAGTCCAAGTTATCTAATTTTGAGAAATAATATTGAGAAATCACTTGGAAAGTTCCACAAATAAGTACATAGTTTTGAGCTAACTCCCAATGTATCTAAAATGAATAAAAGGTTTTTTTAAGTGTAGGTACATTATTAGCATTATTACCTATAGGCATTGTCCACGTCAAATAAGCGCGCATAGGTATTATGATTCTTTGAAAATCCTGATTGGACTCTGAAAACCAGATCATAAAAAGGGACTGAAAGCTACAATAACCTACCTAGTTAAGCTAGGAAAATGAGCGATATCCGGAAAAATACTCAGGTGGCGGCGGCGCTTGCTTACTTGTGAGAAATAAAATTCTAAGATAGGCACAACTGATTAGGTATTTAGTGCCTACTTAATTTAATTACCTATTCTTAAATATTTAAGGAAAACAAAACAATTCTTAAGACTTTTTTCATCATTTTAAATATCATCTGTAATTCCATTTATGTATTGCTAAATGGGTATAGTATATTACACCGCAACTTGTTTTAAAGTTAGAGATGTTATTTTGTAACTGAAAAGTTTGAAGTTTAGAGTCGCATTTATTACGACCTATGTGGGTACTTTTAATGATCCAATTTTGACCTAATTATTCATAATAAAAGTTTTTAGGAAGATATAAACAGCTAGACGAACTTACCCTTTTCATAGATTTCTTGCGCACATAAACAATTAAACAATGAAACAATCACCGTTAAATGTATAAAACAATTCATTTTTACACAAATATTATAATTGTTTTATTACACATTACAAAATTCGTAGCCCGAAATTTCACAAGTCGTAGAGGGCACGTCCCGATTGGGCGCAACGGACACGCGTTTCAATTGGCGCGCTCGGCCGCAATAACGATATCGCCGGTCCAGGGAGCGCGGGACTCCGCTACCGGCCGGCGTGCGCGGTCCCCGAACACTTCCGGAGCGCCCGCCTGTCCCCGCGTGTGACGTCACGCCCGCCCTGCCTGCCTGCCGAACCATCATTTACCTTACACTTTTTAATTGGGGAGGTCAAAACAATTGGGTCACTTCATCTGGATTTATTTACTGTACAAACTGGGAAACATTTTGTTCTGGTAGTTATGCTGTTTCCGGTTTGCGCTGACCCTTTATACTCCTTTGTGTGCACTTGTTAGCGGCCGAATGACCGTGTACATTACGAATTTGCAACCGTCGTATAACCGTGGGGACTGTGCGTCAGGACAGGCGGAGCGAATGCGTTTTTGTTTGTTAAACGCGTTAACGGATCGAGATCAATTCTGCCACGACAAAAATAGTGTTAACAGCAAGTTTAACAGAGATACGAGGGATTTAAAAATACATAAATTATAATAAATTTTTATTATTCAACAAAACAGTCTAGTTAGAGTTCAATGGTATTTTTAAGTATGTTAAAGAATGTACAAAATTGGATTCTGGGAACACACAGTAACATTAAGGCTAGGAGGTAGTTGTTTTAAAGTTTAGAAAAATACTAATCAAGTTGTTTCAGGGACCGAGCAAATAATACTGCCAACATAACAATCACAGCGCTACCAATTGTTCCAACTATAATCTTCTTTTTTGTACTGCGTCGTGTGTTTGTCTTCATCTGAAAATAAATGGTTTGTGAAATCAATTAACAGTAGACCTAACACTTAGTTTTAATTAGTATGTGCTTTTAGTAATTTCTTTGTTCTGTCATATCAATATTCAATATTAATTTACATTCCATAATGAGAACTTAAGTGGTAAATTAAAAAAATAAATATATCATAGTGGACCCTGTCGGGCACAGCAAAGTAGGAGTGTGAATCCACAAGAGACACAATGGATTTTTAATTGTTTCTGTAATTATGGCATTCAAGCAGTTAATTTGATATTTACCTTCAATTGTGTGTGTACTGCATTGTCCATAGAGTTTAATATGGTGACAATTTCATTTAAAGTGAAGAGTGCTATGTTAGATGCATATTTGTCTTTGTAAAGCAAACAATCTGATATTCTCTTTGTTTTGGTCAGAACCATATTGCTGGCAACCATGCTTAAATGTATTCTATGGAGAAGTAGTGCACACTCCTCAAAAACTTCAACTATCTCCATTGGACCAAGATTTGACCTGAGGAAGATTTAACAAATAATAATTCATTATTATTAGTGATAAATAAATCTAGTACTTATGCATTTTTTTGAGACTGTAGTCCTATTTTATGAAGAAATATGTTGTTTTATATAGATTTCTGTCATAAAACTAATAAGGTAGTCTTGAAATTAGTTACCAAATAAATGTTATTCAAGAACTAGCAATGGATTGGAGTTATCTGCACTCCTTACCTACATCTTTTCCTGTTTTAATATTACTAAGTACTTGCTTGTTCCAGTGTATGTTCATATTGAAGGATTTTGACATATGAAGTAGTCTTTAAAATGACATGAAGTGATTTATAGTTAATTAAAATGGTACAACACCTTAATTAACAAAGAAAGATAAAAAAAGGAACGAACCCAGTGACTCTCTCTTAAACTAGATCAGTAATAACCTACCTACCGAAGAAATGGTGTATGGTATGGGTGATATGATAATGATGTTACATGTTTGATGGTGACATTGTGTAGATCTTCTAAATTACATTTTTGGTACTTACGTGCAGACAGTGGTCTCATCGTATGCAGGAATTAATTTGGCACGTTCAATGATTTGTGTTCTTATTTCTGGTTCATCAATACCCAACTTCGTTAGATCTTCGTCTGATAATTCTGATAACCCATACTGGTCAATATTTTGTTTTCTGTGTGTAGTAAACAAAATTAAGATGAAGTAAATCAAAATACGTTATGATTGTTAAAGTTTGATTTTTGAGCGATCTTACTTGAATATATCGATATATTTTTGAGCGCCTAGGCCGCAAAGTATCGAGCTTACGGTCTCTTCAAACTTTGCGGAATCTATCTCATTAGGTTCCAGTACTGTTTCTGTTTTCTCAGACGTCATTTTATTTTTATTAGCGAATTAGCCAATATTTTGTTAGTGCAACTGGGTGAGATAAAAAATTCAATTGTCAATAAATTTTGACATTGACGTTTGAGTCCGTTCCGTTTGACATAGTTTTACGGTGAAAATTCACACTCCATTCCAAGTACCTATTTGTGGTCTGGCCATACCTGGTGTGATACCTGAGGATACGTGTCATATAATTACTCCTAACACATATTCGAGTTCACTAGGGTGATCAGACCGAATTCGGTAAGGTATGCTTACAGGAAAATCTGCGTCCGTTCATGTTTCTCTTTAACGATATTTTGCTTCAAGTAGTAGTCGCTCGGTTCAATAAATAATAATGATAATAATCCCACCGCCGTATCTCTACGTTGACGTCGTGGTGGGGCTTGCGGGCTCCGAACTCTAGGCCTGCGCTGGAAGAGTTTACTTTGCCGAAACAGGTCTAGGGTGAGGAGCCAGAGCAAGAGTGATACAGAAACCCATAGGGTAGCATGTGGCGAGCTGTTGGGCAGTAGCGACCCCACGGACCCTATCTCCCGGGAGAAGTCTTGTTCCTCAACTCTGGCTTGCCTTTATTGGCCGGCGGGAGTAAACAATGACGAGAAACCGAGCTCCTACCTCGTTCTTGCCTTTACTGGTCGGCTTGAGTGCTCGTAGGATCTTGACCATCTTCCGGGCTCTGGGATCGTTCTGAAAGCCGTGGAATACCTCTCCACTCCTCATAAGCACCTCAGGACATATAGCCCCCTTGTGGCTACGTCACTATGTGCTAGCGACAGTATCCGGGGGCCCATTATTGAGTGTGCAAGCCACCCCCTACCATTTTATCCGTGTATATAAAAAACATTGATCAGGCTGGGGCCATAGTTCTTCCAGAGTTATTGGTAACCAGTCCACTTTAGCCACCCAAACCCATAGTCCTTTGTATTTTTCCATATACTGCAATAGTCCTATATTGACCGGAGTTATCCTTGGGTGCACTCGCATAGTTCATATAGGGATATTCATTGGTTGGTGCCGCATTTCAATAAAATTTCGTAAGGGGCCTCTGTGAGTTGGCTTCGGCACCTCGTACGCCTTCCAAAGGACTGAGACTGCATGGTCCTGAGATATCTCAAAACATAAAAATAAATGATAATAATAATCACTTTATTTCAGGCAACTAAAGCCCATAGATAAAACACACAAAATAATCTTATATGATAATAAACTAATACATACAAAAACCTTATTCTACTGCAAATTAACTACGTTGAGTCGGCGACGTATCGTGCTGTGTCGAGGTGTCATGTAGCCTTCCGCGAAGACGACGATACACGATACCCATCGGGCAAAATTGCTCCTTCTTGAAAGTCTCCAGATGGTG
The DNA here is from genome assembly GCA_947507525.1 of Apamea epomidion. Taxonomy (NCBI): domain Eukaryota; kingdom Metazoa; phylum Arthropoda; class Insecta; order Lepidoptera; family Noctuidae; genus Apamea; species Apamea epomidion. The sequence continues at coordinate 9,782,969 of OX382234.1, forward strand.
AGTCGGAACCCGCACCACAAAAGACTTGAAGTTAATCTTGTGGCGACTCTCAAGGTGAACTCGGTCTTTATCTTTATTACTCCACGATCTCCTCTGATGTCGTAGAGTGATGTTATAGGTACACGTACAGCTGCGTCGATGGAATAGCGGGACGCAGCAACATGTTGGGACCAGCCAATGCGTTACCGCACTGTACGCTTCTTCTTTTCAACACGAATGAAGCCTTCTTTGAAGTCCTCGGCTTGTTACTAGCGGTCGCTTTGGACTCCCTCGGCGGGCTCCTGGCCAGTCCTCGTAAATTTTGGTTTTAGTTCTGGTATAAAGCCTGACATGGAACACAAACATAACTGGCAAATTAAAGATGTCCGTGCACTATAACTAACTTCGGGAAGTACCTTCAGAAGTAGGTACCCTAGAAGTTTATTTTTATACAGACCTCTACCCCCATTACGGGGGTTGGAGGGTGAAAGTTGCAGATTTCTTATTTTTTGTTGTTGTTTGTATGCAAATCCTGCATACCAAATTTCAGGATTCGAGAACCTCAGGAAGTACCCTAGATGTTTTGATGAGTGAATCAGTCAGTGACGAAATCGACGTATTTTAGGTATTAATAAAATCCAAAGTATAAAAGCTAGACAAATGAAACTGAAACTGAAGTGTGTTTATAAATGTATTTTCTGTCTTTTTCTTTGTTTTATGTCTGCTAACTATATCTTAACCTGAGAATTTTAGCACTCTAGCATTAACCAGGCCAAAACTATGAGGGTTTGAAATACTACCAAACACTTAGGAGAAAAGGTAGGTAGTGCCCGCCTGCTTTTTGTTTTTGGCTCGTCGTGGCGGGGGCACTGTCGTGCCCTCAGAAATTAGGAGTCAGGGCCGAATCACATTGATGAAAACGTTGCTGATCTACTGTCACGCCACTTACACGTAAGTCATCAACATTTCAGCCCGGAATCACCCACTGCTGGAGATAGGCCTCCCTTATTTTCTGCCATACTTCCCGGTTCCGTGCGTCCCTCATCCAGGTGTTTCCCGCAACTTTGACGATATCATCAACCCAATGCGCTTTTGGACGGCCCGGGTTTCTTTCGCCAAATTAAATTAGCTGACGAGTATCGGTATCTAAACATGATATCATCATTAAATTATCATTTTTCGTTGAATCGTGTTTAGATATCGATACCCATCACGTCTGCTGAATTTCGCCAGCTAAATAAATTGACCCTGAACACAAACATATCAAACTGTACCTACCCATTTGAATGAAGATGCGAAAGGTAGGTATTATTAAACCAAGACAAATTACACGACGACGACATGGCGACCGTCTGATGTAAGTAAAAATAAAACGACTAACTCTAATCTGACATTTATTTTAATTTTTCTACTTACCCAAATACATACACCTCAGCTTAAAACACCGTAATTCTTTGTACAGACTTTGTTCTACTCGTCTAGATTAAGTGCAAAACGAATTCGTAAAAACTAACTAAACTTAAAAATCTAGTAATTTGTTAATGTCAGCAATAACTCTATGTGCTTAATAAATGCGTGTTTTTTATTTTTATTTATTTTCGTATCAGCCCGTAATCGTTCACATTGATCACGGGTCTTCTAAAACGCCATTCCCTACGATGACCACAGACCAGTCCTAATCACTATGTTGACACAGGTTTGAGGTTGAGCAGTAGGTAAGTTATACCTGTGAAAATGCCATAAGGAATCGTTGCGAAATAGTGAGATTTTTTCATATCTAGGTCTTCTCAATGTAGCTAACGTATCTTCAAAAAGAGTTGAAAATATTTTGTTATCTATTGGTTAGGTAAAAAGTAGTGATTTACTTATTCCTATTAGCGATCTTTGTCAACTTATAAATTATGGCAATAAATAATAAATTATAAAATCGAAAAGTTAGGTATTGTATAAATTCTAATAACTAAACTAATATCTAATTGAGCAACTGGCGAGGCGTATACAATTTCAATTAAGGTACCTACTTATATTTCAAATTTTGTTTATCCATTTGGGTTTAAGTTATCTACTATTGCTTTGACAGCTTGCCAGGTTTCACGGGCCGTGGACACAATTTGGGATCCCGGCAGCAAGAACCCGTACGGACCGAATGAATCCCTCAGGTCCACATGATACGAGAATTTGATTCCGGCGCGTGCTTTCGCCCAATCATGAGACATCCCGGAAGCAGGCTGTCGTATTTCAGCGGCCGTGCCAACCTGAAAGACCAAATACAGTTATTTAGATGACACATTATTAGACTGCTCAACTAGCGAGGCTATCTTTTTTAGGAACGATAGGTACCTACAGGGCTGAACCAAACAGGGTTAAAAAAAAGGACATAAAACTAATGGCTCAGGCTTTAGCCACGGAGGGAACGAATATAATACTTATTTACAAAGTAACACAGGGATAACGGATTAACTTTCTATGATTAGATTCTTACTTGATACTTGGTGCCATATAAGTCAGCGAGTGCGACGGTAGCCAACTTGCCCATCTCGGTGAGCATGCCATCGTCTGGGAACGACTCATGCGCATGTGAGCTCGGCACCAACCACGCCTGCGAGTAGGCGTGCAGCGACAGGTACAGCTGTGGATCAACGTGCCATTGTACCAATTACATTTTTTAGGTTTATAATATAAAATAACACTACCTACTTACTTATTGTTTCATCTAAACGAAACTAATGTGTTTGTGCACGCGACAAATTGCTAGTTGCTTTATCTTTGCCATTAATTTGCAAATTACGTAGTTATTTTGTAGAACCGTTAAATATCTAATACATGCTATAAATTTACACACCATCTAGAAAAAGAAACAGTTCCATTTTGCATTTAAGTAAATCACCAAAAATGCGAAATGGAACTCAGTTTCTTTCAAGAGTAGTAACTCTACTGACTGAAAAAAACCTAAATGAATAAACAAAGAGGGAAAGCTTTTGTTTCGCTGAAAAAATCCGTTGTTGATACTTTTAATAGGTAAGTATAAAACGACCAGGACTACGTATCGTTGTAAGGAGATATTTTCAGCAGCTAGAAAACGCGTCACCACTCTCCGACTGAATGCCAATGCACATACCTACCTAATTTTACACAGCGCTGCAGCGTATTAAAAAAATAAAAAAAAACGACGTCCAATACGATCAGAAACTCGATTAATGTAGGTTATCTGAATAATTTATGTCTATTTTGACCTTGCATAAGAAGCAAAACTTAGCAAGTGTAAAGATTAAACGAGCTTAGTTACCTACTTAAAAGGTGTCAGTCGACACGCAATTCTGATTGCACATTGATGACACATTTGGCATATAGACCTGTCATTCTTTCTTACTACATTTAGAGCAAGCTACAGACCACATTTTACAACTTCATACCTACTCTCTTGAATCTCAGTACTTTTGAGGTGTACGTTTGAAAGTGTAGTAGAAAATCTTTTGAAAGTAACGATGTGGGCAAATACCGTATTCTGTCACAATTTCCAGCCATAGACGTGCGGTCTACCTGTACGGTTTTGAACGAATGATAAATTGCTATACTTAAAGGCGGTGGAAACCATTTCTGATTTCTATTTAGTGACTACAGGTGACTGCATACAGTCATAAATTTTTGTAAATGTGTCATTCCTGAGAGTGATATCTACCTAGTTACCAACCTAGTTATCAGCTCTATAAAATACAATTTTATTAGAATAGGTACAAGACTTGTTGATAGTTATAGACCGCACTAGGTACAGTCGTAAAATAATACTAAAGAAGGCAACTAAAGGTTGACGTACCTAATGACACGCTATATCTCTACTAATAGCTAAAAGATAGCATATTATTATGTCTTCGGTACTAGTTTGTAAACTAACAAGATCTAAAGTGAAAACGAATACTACGAACCCATTACACCCAGCAATTATAGGTACTAATTAACCATTTACATGAACACTGTAAATGGGTAATAAGTACCTATAATGACGTATATCGTTGTGTGCATCCGTCACGCGATAAAAACACTGAGATAGAAAACAAGATTACTCGCTTGAACCTCGGTTCATATTGGCAGATTACCGAGGTTTGCACACTCGTAGGTGCAACAGTTTAATATGGCCAATAAATAGTGGTATTTGATATCAAACTCAGTGACCATATAGACCACCTTTTGAAATTGACCAATAAAGTAAGTGTGTCATGCATTAATACTAGTGGATTTTCAAGTCAATAAACACATCTTAGCTAAATTAATGTTTCCAATTAATACTTCCAATATTTCACGATAAAATTGGCACAGTTTATAGGTATAATAAAATGTTTGCCTACCTTGATCTGTCCTCTATGTTCGGATAGGAACTCTGAAACGGCTCTTGTCTCTGGCTCGCTGAAGGGATGTGGTCCGGCGTAGTTATCCGAACAAGGGTCGAGTGATGAGTCCTTTTCGCTCCAGTGGTAGTCCCAGTTGCGGTCTGCATCCACGCCAACACACTCCGTCTGACCCCAGTTCCATGGAAACCTTAGTGAGAAAGATTTTTCTTAGTACATATATCCTAAATACACTTGGTACATCTGGCGGGTATGTTACTTCCTAGGTGTTTGCCCTGATTGCACTGACATGGTCGATTAAACCCTCCTATCACGATCGCGGTTCTGGTTGTTATACAAATAATATTTTTGAAGGATTTTACTGGTAGTCAGAAAGAAACACGGAAGTTTCGAAAAGCAGTAAAAAATTGGAATTTTCCAAACTTTCAAATTTAAATTTAAAAGTATTTTAGTTTTTAGTTGAAGCTGACTAGCTTAGAAAGAAAATTTCATCATCAGTCATTTTTTAGCCCCCGACGTAAAAACGACGGGGTGTTATAAGTTTGACGTGTCTGTGTGTGTGTGTGTGTATGTCTGTCTGTGGCATCGTAGCTCCCGAACGGATGAACCGATTTTAATTTTGTTTTTTTTTGTTTGAAAGGTGAATTTGTCGGGAGTGTTCTTAGCTATGTTTGATGAAAATCGGTCCAAGATGGCCGCCGCCACAAAATGGCGGATTACATATTTTTTCACAACTCCCTCAATATGGGTATCAAATGAAAGGGCTTGACTAGTAGAATACTATACACTATGACAAATTTGAAATCCAAGATGGCCACTACCACAAAATGGCAAATTACAAAAAAACCTGATTAAATACCAAATTACCTGAATCTTAAATGAAATAACAAGGAGTCCCTACAAAAAGCATGAAATAAAAAATTCAATTAAAAATTTAAAAAACCCCCGACAACGTGAAACCCTATAAAAAGAAAAAAATAACCTTGAAATTATGACCCTACGTAAGTACGTATGAAATTTTTTGATTAAATATTGTCCTGTCGGGGGACCGCTACTATTTTAAACTTTAACAGAACGTTTGGCTAATAATTAGAGCGGCCCCCGACGGGACAACATTTAATCTAAAAAATTCATACGTACTTACGTAGGGTCATAATTTCAAGGTTATTTTTTTCTTTTTATATGGTTTAACGTTGTCGGGGGTTTTTTTAATTTTTAATTTAATTTTTTTAGTTGAAGCTAGTCAGCATCAATTAAAAATGACTGATGATAAAATTTCCTAATGAACCCATGACTAAAGATAAGTTGGCAATATATATATAATACACCCATGACTAATGATAAGTGCCATGAGTGAAATGTGGTGTGTATTATAGGTACATCTCTGCCTATTATGTTATGATAAAATTTCCTACTCCGGTTCACTCACGAGAAAGCCCTCGATTATTATTTGAGTGACTTATCCGGAAACCATAACGCAAAATGTGCTTGATTGTTTAAAAAAATATTAAATCGTCATTAGAACATTCCACCTGCTCGAATTAATAGAGGCCTCGTGATTTATATTACTTTAATAGGACGTAATACCATCGCTGTAGAAAGTGTTTTCGTGTGAGTCAACTTATGTACATTGTAAAACGTAATGCACCCTCATTCTGTAATATCATACAGTCACAGAGTGTTTTGTTTGTAGGATGATATTACACATGCCATGGTTGTGCAACTATAATATACTGCCAAAACGTCAACATGAAAACGATTTCACTCAAAGAGTTCTCTGCTTTGCTTGAATACGTATGTTATCCTCGATAGGTATAGTGGATTCAGAGAAACACTGGGTACTCCTTAATAATCCTTAAAAGGCATGACGTGATTTATGAAGATATCTGTGCTTTTGTGTTAAACAAAGCTTTCACTATAAACTTGTCTTGTTGGTTACTATACAAATAATAAGATAAGCTGATATCAACATCTGCGGCCACACCATATGGCTAGAATTACAACAAAAACAAAATCTTTGTCGGTAACGTTGTAGTTGCTCGAACAGGATATCCCTCGCCATGAGCAATGCACAACGATGTTTCAAATACAGACTAACTTTCTATACGAAGGTAAAAAATATTTTAAGATGAATACCTTCGAAAGTAGTTACTAATGATTTCATTACAAGTTTTCTTTTGATAAAAAGTAGTCCATAAGTGAGATGTCTCGGCTAATGGTAATCGTAAGTGGTCACCGTCGCCAATGGATGCTTTCAAAAGAGGTTTACCGTTTAGATAAACTAAAATTGGTCAAAAAACACATTTTGCAAAAATTTAACCTTAGGTAGTTATTGTTTTTAACAATTGGTTGAATTTAACTACGGATCAAAAAATTGACCCTAAACCGCCTGCAAAAAATTACCTAATGGTCAACTTTTTGGCCAGCCCAATCACAGATTAATAAAAAAATTACCTAGATTTTAATTCGCCTTTGATGGCCAGTCACCGAAAGAAAAGCATGGGGCGTTTGGACATTGCGCATGAATTATCTAGCGTGCTGATTCAAAGCACGTAGGCCATATTATATCAACTCGAAGTAAATCAACATTTCCCCGCACAAAGCGGTTCAATCAAATGACTTACCATCCTACATAGTAGTCGTCGGAATGGTCGGGTAGTCGTGAACGTGTTTTCCTCCAGAGCCGGTCGTGAGTATGCGAGTGCTCGTAACCGTCGGGGTTCAACACCGGCATGATGTAGAAGTCGGCTTGCTTGAGCATTTCGTACTCCGCGCCTATTGATAGGTAGGTACAACAAACAAGTTTACTAACTTATATATCAATTGGCTACGCTAAAGAAAGTTGTACTCGGATAATTGATTAAAATGGATTGAATAAATTATTAGATAGATGGTTACGTAAGTGTCTGGGAAATTTTAGTGAAATGTCGTGCATATTTGTTGTGTATAATGATATAATTATGTAATAATTGTTATAATCTAACCTTGGTCTTTCTCCCCCTCGACGAGTGCATGTATCATCCATGTCGCGACGGCCGGCGCTATCCACTCGCGCGCATGCGACCCGCCATCCAGCCACACGGCAGGCTTCATGCGCGAGCGCAGTTTCCACTTTTTCTTCTCTTTTCCTTTCATCACAGTCTCATTATTTGATAGTGAAATCTGGAAACAACAAGATAGTTTAGCTTATCTTTTTAAGATAAGTGACATTTTGTTTTAAACGAACAGTTGCATATATAGATCAAGAATTTACCTTTACTGCAACAAGTGGTAATCCTTCCGATGATCGGCCCATTGGTATGAGCTCTACTAAGTCAGAATGCGAGTGCTGTAGATACTCTAAATACCGGAGGATATCTGCATATCGATGATATCTTCGCCAAGTCATTGGATGACCACGTAACTGCTCCAACTCAAGTCTCTGTTTCTTTGACAGCCGTGGGTTCTCGTAGGTTATGGCTTTCTATGTTAGAAATTAAGTTAATTCAATTCAAATTCAAAATAGCATTACATCACAAAACTTTATAATTGAAGCTACCGTACCTGCAAATCCCAAATTACTATATCGAAGTCTATTTTATTTGATTTGAGATGATCTTTGACGTCTAGGAGAAGATCAGGAGGTACAAGCAAGTCGGTGGATCCGTTGAGTGAGGGTGAGGTCCACCACATGAGCCCCGAGCCTTGAGCCTCCTCCTGCAAGTCCAGCATCTCGTGTACCTTCCACTGAACGTCGGGATACGTTCTTATTAGCTGGAAACCTTTGTAGGTCTTTTTCAAAGACTTCTTTGTAGATTTTTCTAGAGTGCAATATGAAACGCCGATTAGAATTTTGTTTGCCAAGTCACACACATTCATACAAAAAACTATGAGAAAGTTGTAATAGTAAAAAAAAACATTGACAGTAGAAAGTTGCAAACGGTGTTATTATCTGGAGCCAAAACTGCTGAGGTCGGCAATGTGACCTAGGGTCCGGTACCTACACGTAGGATGCTTGTTTTTATTATGTGCCCTGAAAACTACCTATACATATATAAATTGTAAAATAGCCTTTGATTAAACGAAGTTCAACGAAACAATTGCATATTTTGATAGTGAGTTTAGGAAGAAATACGACGCATCAATGCGCGCAGCAGTGCGCTATTAAATGATAAATGATTTTATTTCTGTAAGTAGGTTTGTACAAACAACATACAACTTTTACACGTCAATCATATTTTAAAAACTAGACGAGGTCGATGTTTCTTATCCGGTTACTCTGAGAAGAAAGGCCGAAACAAACCTAAAGGTCTCTTTTAGAGTCCAGACACACTTAATCTTGGTCAAATCATGTGAGCACCATGTAAATTAGTGTCTGAAATGGTTTTTTGAGGAAAGAACCACACAGATTTGAGTAAGGTTCTCTACGCTAATCTAGAAGCTCAACTTAAAGTTTAATCTAAATAACGAAGTACTTAAATGTGCCGTTAACTATTATTTTATGACTAAATGCTCACAGTTTCTTGTCATGAACCAGAAAATAGAACTGTTTACCAGACCAAAACGTCATTAACGGCAGTTAACTCTTTATAAACTAAATTAATGAAAACAATCTGGCGTCAGTACCTATTGTAAATATGAATAAATTTTGAGAAACAAGGCTTTTGAAAGTCACACTACTGGTATCTTTTAGCCTAGAATACTGACCAGCACATTTAAATCAAAAGTGTAAGACAAAATTTAAATTGTTAGCCCCTCTTCTCTTACTTGTCACAAATCACTGAGCTACTCTTCCAATATAAACACGTTCTTAGGGAATTAATAATGACGAGAAAGTGTTGGCTTACCTATCATTCGCTTGCGTTGCTTTATTACCTGGCTCATAAAACTTATCAAGTTTTTTAAATTGAAAATACAATGCCTGCTGGTGTTTATAATTACCTACCTACAACACAGTATTTAATGCTTGGCTATTCTATTCTTTTCTTTGATTTAAATTCGTTAACTGCCTCTTTTTTAAATATATACTAATTAGACAATAGGTACTTCTTACTTATAGTAATATCATTGGAGATGTATGCGCCGTCACTCTCTTCTGTATCCAGTAGCGTTTGGAACCAGCTGCTCGGTGCTGTGGTTAAGGGCCGATGAGTAGTTGTGGTGATCGGCTTCTTAGGCATAATATCTTCAGAAAACCAGCCGCCGTCAAACCACGATGACTTCGATTGCATAAACCAAGAATATATTGAAGAAAAAAATCCTGGAAAAGAAAATCGTTGTTTGAAGTAGAATTTTCAAGCCAAAATTAATTTCGATGGGAAAATTGTTTTGTTTTTTTGATATTAAAAAAGACCACCAGAGAATGAAGAAAGAAATCTGTCTGAGAATGCATTTAAAAAAATACCTAGCAAGTTGGTGAACATAAAATGCGGTCCCTCCAAGCTATGGCAGCGTGCATACTTAATTATTTCCAGTCTGTTGCGTGGAACTGCTCAATAATTCAATAGGTACCTATTCTTGTTATCGGAAGCTTAGTCCAGTATTACTACATTTAAGGAGAAACTTTTTTATGTTAGTGGGGCAAGAGTATCGAGCGAGAGCTGGAGGCCGGGTGCGCGGGCGCAACGCGTCGTGCGCTGAGCCTCTGCGGCATGCGACAACTTCCCCGAGCATTGCACTGCATGACTGATACCATTATGTTAATTACTCCGTCGTCTTGTTCACGATTATTCTCACGTTCGTTTATATTTGACCGTCATCACTGACAATTGGAACATAATAAGTCATAATAGCTTTGAGAGAGTCGAAGTCTGTCGAAGAGAAATTTCGATTATAGTTTTATTTTATTATGAGATAGAAGATTATCATAACGATCGGGTCTATACGATGGTAAGAGATAGTTTACGAGCATATAAAGTAAAGGCTATTTGAATACTTAATAGACGGAGTTATTGACATGAGAAAACGCTGTTACGTATATATAAGCGACTTTGTAATCATTAACCACTTTCCCGATTATGACTTCGACTTGATACAAGAACATACCTAAGTAGGTAAGTATATCAACGAGAGATCTACTATATCTAGATAATCTTAGATATTTGCTGTAAAGCATTTCAAGAATATATAAAATAGGTAGATACATGGATTTGACAAGCAGTATTTACAATATACTTAATCTTAATTTGTATATAACTAGCGACCCGCCCGGCTTCGCACGGGTGCAATGGCTGCATGTCAAATTAACAAGATTTCTTTGCCATACGTATGCAAGTAAAATATGAATTTATTATACACACAAACGTTCGGGAATAAATGCTCTATAAGCGATGGTGGAACCCGCTTAAGAATCCATTGTGGAGTTAAGAAGATCTAAGCGGTCACACTGACAGACATGAAAAGCGACTTTGTTCTACACCTACTATGTACTAGCGACCCGCCCCGGCTTCTTACCATTCTTACAACTTGACAAAACATCGAGATTTCTTTATTATATACTAGCTTTTGTCAGCGACGTGGTCCGCGTGTTTGTCGGAAATTATCCCACAGGAACGTACTACCAAGATAAAATTATCCTATGTGTTAATTCATGTTATGAACTATCTGTGAGCCAAATTTCATCTAAATCCTTTCAGCCGTTTTTGCATGATCGCGTAACAATTACTAAACATCCAAATATCCATCCATTTCACATTTATTTATAATATTAATATTAGTAGGATTATGTAAGTTTAATATTAATTTAATCAAAAATAAAATCTCTAAATGATGATGAAAACTGTATCAAAATCCGTTGCGTAATTGAGAAGGACAACGCGGTCACACAATCAGACACGAAAAACTACTTTAATTTATAATATCTATAGATGTAGATATTGATGTTAAACAAGCAATAGGTACAATTATTTCTAAAGTGCTTTATGTAATAGGTATGGATAATTTTTAATGATACTTGTCGAATTAACGGAACATTCTTCCGTCTTAGTTTGGTATTCCTTTCGTTCTCAAACATTACATGATCCCAAACGGAAAATAAGTAGGTAGGTATCTAAGTAGTGACAAACTTAGGTAAATATGGCCACTTTATTATTACTTCATGCACGGGAATATTATACAAGGTGTCGTTTTACATCCTCATCAAATTTAAGGAGGTAACTATGCTACTGATTCTCGACACGAATCAATAATAAAATAAGTAGGTTATTTTTTTTTCTATTTACCGGAAATCGACATGTGTGGGACACGCATTTTAAAACGCGGCCTGTGCAAGACCGCACTGTAACTGCCCTTTTACACACATAAAAACGCAGCCGCTTATACGATACCATAACGCGATTCTGTTCTTTGAAAGTTGTGTATTCTGAAATACTGTCAAACATAAAATAACTAAAAAAACAAGTATGTATTCATTATTTACCAGGGATCGTAATTTTATTTGATTATTTATGTCTTTCATAATAGCCTCCTGAAAGGACATTACTAAATGACTGCCCCAAGCATGAATAGTAGGTAACCTCACATTAACTCGTAATATTTAAATATTCATTCATGAATTATCAAGCGTTTAATAATTTCCTAGAACTTTCGTGAACTGTTAAATATAAAAAAGTATCTTAGGTGCTTTTTTTGATTGACATGACAAGTTCAAGGGGAAATAATACAGGACTGCAAACTAGTGAGGGGTCATATCGCTTTTCCAGAATGTCAAATCGAAACTGTACTTAAATCGATTATTGTTAACAGGTATCAAAACGATTTATTTTCTGAAACTAAGAACTGGCAATCAGAGTTTTTGGCGGGAATCAATGGCGTTCAATTTGGTGTACTGTTTAGTCGCTTGTTATTTGGTTTTCACAGGGGTTTAATTCGGAAAATGGGGTTGTTTTTAAACTGACAATCGACTCTATTCAATTCCACTCTTTTCGTATCAAAATCAAATAAAAATAACTGAAAGCTTCGGAATGTGCTTCTACGTCTAATGTTACTACCTATTTTGTGTTGAAAAATATTAACTGATTAGAGGTCGACAAAAACTAATTCTATTTTTATCTTTCAACCCTATCGATTATTTTATTGATCCTATTACACTTGACGTTCACTCCCATCTCTATGAAAAAAAAAAACAAACGTCAGATGTTAGACATCGTTGGAACGCTCGGCCGTTTGCTTGTTCGTTGTGCTTTTTCATTTTGGATTTTCATTGACCCTCGCTTGTTTATTGGACTTATTGTGTGTGCTCGCCAAATAAATATAAGAAATATCGAACAAATGTGACTTCAAGTTGTTTACCGTGTTTTCAAAATACATAATGAACTCAATACCAATGAATCAGAAAGACTCGTCTCGTCTCATCACGACCACAACACGTCATGACTACAACAAACTGGTTGCTTTAGATGTCATAATAATCAAATGTGTAGCTATTATAATTAATTCATGTGGGTACTAAGGTAATTAAGTTTGTTCTAGGTGCCAAGGGATGCCAATATTTGTCATGTTTGTTATGAACTGCTGAATTCAGAAACAACTAGTGATGTACGTTTATTTGGCCATACAATGGTGTGCATAACTTGTGGCCGTTCTGTGAGAAGTATACAACGCCATGCAGTGGAAAGAAACGATTCAATGTTGCAGAATTTACCATCGTCACATCCAGCTTTCCATCAAGTAAATAAAATGGTTTTTAAACACATTGTGTTCTTTTGTATTTACATGCCTATCCGGTAGCAAGGATCATCTTCCTCTTCAGATATTCAGTATCTCGGCCTATAAATCATCAGGACTACTGTCCCTGACCTCTCTCTCTCTGGTTGTGATAATGAATTAACATCCAATCAGAATTATTTAATCAGACAGACAGATAACCTGAACTAACTTTTTTAGATAATGTTCTTATAAGATTTACAGAATAAATCGCATTTTTGTTGTTTTATTTCAATATATTTTGTATCCTTGGTTACTCAGCGTATTCGTTATCAAGTTTAGGCAGGATTTAACAATCACCACATACAAATTAAACTAAGTCCCCCAGGCGCGTTTGTCTGTCAGTCTGTCTGTACGGATGTATCAACAAACAGATTTTGATGGGGTTGTCACCAGTATTTAGATTGGTTCTTCCGGAAGGTTTAGGTATACATTCGTGTAGGTTGTATTGACCAATGTAAATCAAGTCAGAAAATCCTGCTGCCTGAATGTTATTCTTGCGCGCGTTGTCCCATTCAGCGCCAATTATTATCAGTTAATATTAATCCTTATTTTCAAATACTTTCATGATTTCAACCACTTACTTATATTGTCTGTAAAAACTATCTTTATTTCAACTCATTTGAATAAGTAGTTTAGGATTTACGAGAGTTTAATACTTAATTACACGCGGGCGGGGGTGATTTTTGCGCGGATTGTAGATTAGAATGTTCGTTGAATCACGGTTTTTGGTGCAATTACCCCTTTGTAGATATTTACTCAAGTACCACCGTGCGAGATCGGGGTGGGTCGTTAGTCAAAAATACAATTGTCAATATCATCACAGATACATCTAAACGCTTAGGTAAAAGTTCATAGCAATATCATTTATTTGCAGTTTTTGTATACCTATTGACGTAGGCTTTACACAATTTCATTTTCAGGAATAAATAGATATTAAAAAGTTCCTGAAACTTTTTTATATGAAATTCTAATATTCAGCTATTCAGCATTACATATTGCTAGGTAGCATGTTTATACATTGCTGAAAAGTCGTCCATATTTCTATTTAGCCATCTCCTTTGACGAGGATGCAAAACAACAGCTTGTAGGTATAATATGATTTAATCAATGATGTTATCTACATATTATGCATGCAAATCAGATTGCGAAATTATTTATTTATGAGGTAAACTTGTTTTAGGCACGTATAAGAAAAATAAACAACTTGGTATTCAATAATAACATACTTTTTCTTTTCTTTTCTTTCCGAGAACATAGCAAAGTGCTGTTATTCAGGGGCTGCAGTCTCGACATTCATAGCGATCGCTTTACGACCGAATTCGGTCGCAAAGTTCTGGACTGACGGGTGAAATGTATGGAGTGACAGGGTTTTGCGACCGAATTCGGTCGTAAAGCGATCGCTATGAATGTCGAGACTGCTGGGGCAGGAAACGTGTGTCGCAAGCCATGCTGTACCTCCTATCCAGCAGGATAGCATGACTGCATGTTTTGGGGCACAGAGAGCAGTGCCCCAAAACGTGCAGTCAACCTCTGCGCTGCCGCCGATGACGCAGTGGAGGTGGTGTAGTTTTGTGCCAACAAGATTTTAAATACTGTCGTGCCAGCGACACGAAGAGGAAGAAGGAAACGAGTTCCTCATCTCGGACCTAGACCAGTCTAATAAGATGCAGATAAAGCCATATAAATAGGTACTGTTCAAAGACGGATTCTTATCAACTCTTATCTAATCTCTGCCATCTAAGTACCTAATTACTCGAGATCACGAAGTGAAATCTCACTAAGGGCCAATTGTTAATCATCTGATAACTTTTATCTGAAGAATAAATATGGCGGTTTGACATATTTTCTATACAAAACTTTCAAACCGCAATTTTTGTTCTTCAGATAAAAACTACTTATTTAAAGATTGCAAATCGGCCCTGAACGAAACTTGGGGCTTACCACCAGCTCTTATAACAGGGCAGAAGTTGAACTGCACTGCTTTTTTGTTCTATGACTAAGGGCGGATTTTTCCAACGCCAGATAATATTATCGGAGGAATAATTTTGAATTTTTAACGGTTCTTCCATACAAAACCTGTCAGACGTCAATTTTATTTTACGAATAAAAATTATCTGTCTATTGAAAAATCAGCCCTAAGTACAAAAAAGCAGTCATTCATCACATTCTTTCCTATTTATTATTTGGCTGGCATAATGTATAAAACAAAGAAATTAAACAAAAAAGGAAAATTTCCGTCGAACTGACATGCTACATTTTTAAAGTGTTTGTGCAAATTATGGTAAGCAAAATATTAGTTTTTTTTTGTGTTGTTGTCACTTTACGCTTGTCTATATGTCAGTGCCAAATAGTGATGCGACTCTATACAACTCAATACTCCAGTAAGTAAAATATTGGTAAAATAATGGCTCGAGTTGACAATCGATTATCGTCATTATCCGATCTTAGTCGAATGTCACTGACTTAAACCCCAATATTGAAAGTTCAGTTGCTGTATTTTAAGTTCTTGCTATGATTATTTTCTTTAAGTTTTTTGTATGGCCAATATAGGTACACTGAACGTTTCAAACGTATGAAGCTTACCCTAGATTCAATTTGAAATTGAGTTTTCGAAATACATAATCGTACCAAACGAGTGCCTGACCGTTAATGACTGAGTAACATCACTAGAGTCAAACTGACAAACACCAAAAAACTATGTGTGTATAACTCCAACTTCCTCATATGTGATAGAATAATTCTACCTATGCCAATATTTAAGGCATAATAGCTGCAATCAAAGTTCCCAGTCTTAATTTAGCTGCCACAAAAACTTCGTTAATATGAGTCGTTTAGTGTGTGTTAGCTGGAGTGACGTCACCCCAGCTTCCTTATTCAATACAGACAAACCAGTGAGGGGTTTTCGACTATAGTCAGAAAAATAAGGCATAATAAGGCGTAATAGCTGCCATCGGCAGCAAAATTTTCAAATCTCTGGTCAAAATACTCTATGAGTTATTAAACCGATAAACATTTGTAAGCTGGAGTGACGGCACCCCAGCTGCTCATGTCATATCTTCTGAACGAAAGAAGATATGATTATGTATTATAGCTCAAAAATTTAGGCATAATAGCTGCCATAAGCAGCAACATTTTCAAATCTCTAGGCCTTGTAGTTTCCACGTAATAAACAAAGAAACAGTTTTTGCGCCAAAACATCAAATTATTGCTTCGGAGGTGGTAAGGATCGGAGTTGCCGTTCCGTGCGCTACATTATTACAATTAAGTTTGAACTTAGGAGGCATTCTATTAGAAGTCATTTTAGCTTCCGCTCAAGATTTTTTAATTTTGTTTATTGAAGATATAGATTGACTGCCGACTGAACTTTAATCGAACTATGAATGTAATATTAATAAATAGATTCTCAACTTTATACGACGAGATAACTACTATTGTTGTTTTTTTTGTGACTTGGTTCTCTGTAGTTCGGTTAAAGTGGATGAGCAAAGGTAGCCCACAAAAATGAAGTTTATCGGTTCATGAAATCGTGACTTGAGAACAATTCTATAGCAAATTTAAAGCAACATCGAATCAGAAATGCCCCAATGCCTAAACTAACAGTTACATTTATCTGAACAATATTTTATCTCGTGAATGTATCTATTAATCTGAACAACTCAAAATGTGAAAATGATAAAAATATACGAAATTGTTACCCTTAGTTTTTTTCTTTAATCTTATGATTAAACACATAATATGACTATAAAAAACTTCAATATTTACCTAATACGATTAAAGTGTGTAGTCGGCTCCCTGTCTATAATCTAGTTCAAACTACTTCAAACTGATAATTTGATTGCAGCTATTATGCCCTAAAATTATTCTATAACATATGAGGAAGCTGGAGTTATACACACAAAAACTATATTTCGTTTCACGTTGATTTAAATCACTTTACGCGAGAATAAACAACAGCTGCAGTATGTTCACAACAAATGTGAACCTGCTGCAGCTTCAATGATAAGCTGGGTATCCACTTGCGCAGTCTCGTGACGAGCTGCCTCATCCTGAGCGTCCCGAGGGCTGCGGAAAGTTCATGCATCTACACTTGAGCCCACATAATATCGTATCGAGCGACAAGCCTCAACCCGAGCCACGATTTGCTCAATTTTAGTTTAGTTTTGTTTTTTTTTACTTCGGAAACGGGTAGTTTCATTTCGTTGCTTATTATTTTCCAAGAATCTTCTTTAAATTGTTTATTATAATGATGCGGTGAAATTGGATCCTACAAATGTCGGTGGTTTTCATGTAACTTAATTAAGTCAATACATTTATCATTATCCATTTTCCGCGTACCGAGCACACGTACAAACGTCTCCACTCAACCCACGGCTCACACTGAGCTGAGGCATCTTTGAGCATGGCCATTTACCGACATAATTTGGCTCGCTGCGCGGCCGCCTCGTTTGGTTCAAGTCGCGGCAAGCCTCGACTCGCGGCACGGTCTCCACTATATCTGCCTCGGGTCGTGGCAGCCTCTTGGTCCGACGCTGCCTCGAATGGATACCGAGCTTTAGGTATATATTCTTCACTACATAGTATAAAACTAGTCGCTTCGTGCTGTCTGTCTTTCCCTATGTATGCTTAGATCTTTAAAACTACGCAACGGATTTTGATGCAGTTTTTTGAATAGATAGACTGATTCAAGAGGAAGGCTTATATGTATAATACATGCATAATATAGTAGAGAAACACTGATTATTTTAGAGGTTTCTAATGTGATGTCGTAAATTAACACATTTTTTTGACCCGTGCAAAGCCGGGGCGGGTCGCTAGTAATTAATAAAAGTCGCTTTGATTACTAGGTACATACCACAAACGGTAGTTACACTATTTTTTTTAAATCTATAATTATGTTAAAGCGCTTCAAATACATGCATTTAGCCGGTATTGATTCATATTCGCCTATGGCGTGCCTAAGGTTTAGCAGCTGACACAGACGTAAACAGCCCAAATAAAAATGATTCCTGAAATCCCCTTCCTTAGAGCACTTCCTCTCTCCTTATACATCATCATTATATTTTCTTTGCTCTTGTCTCTTCTCCATGTTTATTATTATATGTATATTTATTTAGATTAGTATAATATACTTTATGCATGTATTTATTTATTATGTACTTAAATGGTAAACCACAGACTACCTACAGTATTTGTCTCTCATTCCCCTTTTTAATCCATTCAAAGGTTGTCTTTAAAAGATCGCTCTTAGCGATAAGACCACCCATTGTGTCACCCTTTGTAAAATTTATATATTTATGTCTGTAATTTATATGGCGTAAATAATAATAATACTTTTTTAACACACATAAAGAAAGCTCTTCTCGCATGCTTTTCATAAAAATAATGATACGCTGCCATTTCTTTTAAAACAGTGAAAGGAAAAGCCGATAAAGCTACCCAATTTTTTTTTTTTTTTTTCTTTTTTTTTTTTTTAAAAACCTTTTACGCCTCATCATTGTTAAGATTCCACTTATGGGAAGAGCGAGACAGCTCCGACACAAGTACATTTGTAACTTACTGGGGCTGCCTCAATTTATGTATGACACAATGTTTAAGTTGAAATAAATATTATTATTATTAATTATCTAAAAAAATTACAGCGATGAAACTGCGTAAGAAAAATTTTTGACGCATTCATTACGCTAGATGAGACGCAGTTCTTTGAACATCTGCATCCTCTGAATGCGTTCGTTTCCGTGAAAGTAAAAGTTAATTTGTGAACACAAATTAGTAAACAATGTAGATTGGTTTATTAGCCAGTACACAATCGCGCGAATCACGAAAGTACATAGTTTGTCGAACGCGTGCCCTGAGTGCCTTTGTTCGACGGGACCTCTAATCTCAAGCAAATTGTTATGTGTGTGAACAATACAACAGAGGCTGATTAAAAATTAACTGAATAGGTATTGTCTGTGCAAAATCGATATAGGACGCAGCTTAATTCGCCGGCATGATCTTGAATGTAATAGGTACAATTGACCTATCGCTGAACTTAACCTACTGATGTTATCCAATTTATCAATAAAAAGTGAAAGTAAGTACTTAATTTAACGATTTTGATTTATCGCGCGTCTGCTTATAACCAGCTCTAAAAATGTTCTTGTCATAACTACATATACTTAATAAAATAATTATGATTATTAACCGTGTAGTTTCAGCATACTTAGCTGTTTTCTTGTGTGGGTAAATCTTAGATTTTATGGCTTCATTCAAATGATAAATCGAAATATCTAAGAATCTCACCTACCATACGAATGCTACTTGGTTTGCCAATCAATGTTTCCTATTAAATGCAAAGTTTATGTATAAAAAGTCATTATTTCAAGTTGTAAGTTATAATTAAGTATTGCGGATGTTTAATTTCACCTTTGACCTCCGATCTCTCATTTTACCCGAGCTGTATTTTTCCGTTGTCAACTGGTTTAAAGTTGATTATATTCCTAATAGTAGATGATTCATAATGAGAGTTGGGCTCGTGGCTAAATAATAAGAGTAGGTACAGACCCCAGCACATGAAGCTACCCAAAACTGTCAAATGTTCCCAATCAACCTTGAATCTTAATACTTCAGCGATAAAATTGAAAATCTATTAAAGAAATTTGACAGATTGTAGTAGCTTGACGTGTTGGCGTCTGTACCTAGTAGAGTAGAGTAGTGGCTCGTGGCTAATAAAATAACGGTCGGTTCGTGGACGGGAAAGCATGTTTAGCCGTTGGTCCCGCCTGTCATTCGTAAATCTTTGACAGTCGTTACGGGTAGATAGGAGCCCAAAAATGTGACAGCTACTCTTACCATGGGATATCATGTTACCCAATAGGTAACTGGGTTGTGGAGGTCAGACAGGCAGTCGCTCCATGTAAAAAAATCATACTGGCGTTCAGCTGCGTCCGGTTAGACTGGAAGCCGACCCCAATATGAAAAAGGCCAGGCAAATTTATTGAGTAGATGGATCTTATTGCAGGACCGGCGCAATTAGTAGTAATTAACACAGATTTAAATACAAAATTTATTAATTTAAGTCGGTAACCATCGATTTTGGCCTTCATTTGCAAAGCTATTTCTTCTATAAAGACTCTGTTACTCTAATAAAAACAGCCTGTCGTCGAAACGTCTGCGCCTGAAATTGATATTTATTTTTGAATCCGATACTAACATTTTATGATCATTGATCAATATTTTACATTACTGTTTTATTTTAATTACAAAATGTCATTTGAGCAACAATAACACCGATATTTATGAACGAAATTTTATAGCAACTTTTCTAAATTTTGATTTACTTTACGACTTACCCAATTTCTTAGGTAGATTATGTTTAGATTTCAAATTTCAATTTAAAAAATTAATAATCATATAATTTGTACACGAATAGATTGAACGGTGACCCCCAAACTAGCCATTTCTCTTCATCTTGGGGGTTAGAATTGTGACATATATTACTATTGATACTGATACAAATATAGTGTACTATCATTTAAAATATCGATTAGCGTGTATTAGTTGCTTATCGATTATCAGAAATAGCTTTCGAGCTGTCATTTATTCGCTGCTGAATTTTCCGGATTTAATGGGCAATCGAGCGAGTAGGTACTGTAGATAACTATAAAGAATGCACTTTAAAAACGAAACAATAAAATATACCATAGAGTTTTGTTTTTAATCGTTTCGTTCTAATAGGAGCCATCTATTATTATTTATTTGTTTTGAGAGTTTGGTTCAAGTCTCATTTTTCTTTTCAAACTATGGCGTAATTTTCTCCAGTTGAATATGAACAGACGGAAAAATCGGCTATGAAATTAATTATTATAGATTTATGTGTCTACATTTTTTGTTAGATCTCACGACTATTTTAGGAACACGTAAAAAGTTATTATGATCATTATTCTTATAAGTCGAAATCGTAATGTAATGTTACTCTGCAATTATTTGCTCGGAAATGCTCTACCTAATCCTGATACGGACCAAGCGTATATATATTATCATGGTAGGTAACTTGTAGGTATGTACAGTACATGTTTCCTATAAGCATTGATGCCAGAATTGAATAAATTATGAAAAAATAACTGGGGTAGGGAGCTGTTACTTAGTTGTCGTTTGATGATATTTTCACTATATGTTGCGAAAATAAATGTACCTTAAGATTCCTAAGAAGATGATGAAGGTTTAAAACTGAAAAACCTGCTTTTATTTTCTTTATAAACAAAGAAAATTAACACAATAGCCAGTGTACCAGTCAACTGCAATATATTGCTCTATCGCAGAAACGCTTTATGAAATGTGTTTGTGCTAACCAGTAGCTTTTAATCCATATTGTGGAATCGACAACGAACCTTAAATTTTGTCTCAATTAGTAGTAGTGTAAAATAAAAAAATACATTAAAAAGTCAAAGTTCCAAAATCTGATTTTATACTCATCGGACCGGACGTGTGCAAATAACGAAACGATCGGACGCTTTTAACACGTAGATACCTAGTTCCGGCCGTCGAAGGCAGCCGACGCGACTGTACTGATTTTAGTTCAAATCAGATAGATCTGGAGGTAGAACTGATGAATGGCGGTGTGCCCACGTGTTGAGAACTAAATACTCTCTAACTTTTATAATGTAAAAAACCTAAATTGTGCTCTAGAAATGATACGCTGGGTACGAGGATAGAATATTTCAAAGAATCATCGTCAAGAAAATTATCCTAATGGGAACTTCTGTGAGGCGAATCTTCTTTTTATATGTGCCGATGCCGAGAATCGTAAACTAATCAACCGATCGTGACTTGATCGAAGTGCCTCTAACAATGGACAATTTAAATATAAATATTGGTAGGTGCCAGTGGGCACAATTCCAACCTTACCTAAAATTTGTATAATCGAGAAACTACGACCAACTCTGATCTAGAGCTTAACCTTATGACTGTTCTAAGGAATGGCCCATGTCGACATACGATATTGGTCTTCACACCAGCTACTATATGGTTATCTTAAGTCGACATATAATCTTATAAATCATCGTACTCCTCAACGCGAGGACAGTATCGAAAACCTTATACTAACAACCAAAATAATAATGCCTTAAATCTGCTTTTTTTTAAGATTTCGACAGATTTCGCCATTGCTCCATCTTCTCAGAAGAGAATCCATAAATCAAACAACAAGCTACGTCATAAAATAAGCTGGCAGAGCCGCAGCATCAGCTTATATCGGTTAGTGTGATTCATTACTTTTAAGTCGAGTGCTATGAAAGAAAGTTGCACATAATAACGTAAACCGAGTAAGTACCGGGGAAAGTCATATAGCGCTGTAATGTAGAAGACTTCCTAGCTTTAATTTAAGCGGCTTATGTATGTAAATGATGTTTTTCAAAATGACGTTTCAACCTTTTTCTTCCACAAGTATACCTAAATACATTTTCTTCATGAAAACGAGTACCTACACGATATTCTGGTAATTTTCATTAAAAATCTCAATAAAATTAAGCGGATTCTATCTCTGCAGGGTGTGTGTAAATCTAAAAACTTCAAAATAAGAACTTATTTAAAGTTCAACCCAGACTATTAGCACATTCACGTTAGATATACGTTTTAAAGCGTGAAATAACGCATTAGAAAGCACAAGTATAAATAAAACGCCTTTTTCTGT
Organism: Apamea epomidion; assembly: GCA_947507525.1. NCBI lineage: Eukaryota > Metazoa > Arthropoda > Insecta > Lepidoptera > Noctuidae > Apamea > Apamea epomidion. The sequence continues at coordinate 9,805,646 of OX382234.1, forward strand.
CTTAGTCGAGTCCGCAATGATTCGGTTCGTCTCGTCTGCGTTTTATAATGATGATTTCGGCTAAAGTTCAACATTTTTCAGAGAAACTCCTTGTGATATGCTTGTGGTCATGGTTAGCGCTTTGACTATCATTAGATATCATTACGCAGAAGTTTCCTTCCGGTAACATCCGGTCGAAATTCAAAAGGTAATAATTATACACACTCGTATAGGCACTTCCAATCACATCATATATTTTGATGAGGCGAACTTTTCTATTGACGTCTGACCTAGCTTAACGGTTGTTGGAGGTTGTGCTACGCTAGCACGTAGTGTTTTGAAGTGGTCTCTAATATATAGTTCACTTGTAATTCTAGTATACATCTTTAAATTTTGAGCGTTTTAATCCTTAAAAGGGGGTCATTGTACTCATCATTATGAACAACTTTTACTACGGGACCAACCCTGAAATCGTGAAAAAAAATCAGTTGGTCCATAGATTTATGTTCGCATAACTCTACACAATGTATGGATCAACTGATTTTTTTTTTCACGATTTCAGGGTTGGTCCCGTAGTAAAAGTAGTAAACGGTGTATAGTTGGAAGACATATATTAATTATAAAGTAAAAATAGACCTACCTACAAACCAACCTGAGTTTGCTGGCCTGTCTGGAACCTTCTTTAATTTGTTGTCTTCGAAAAATGTTGACAACCACCCAGAATATTTGGGTGGACAAGTAGTTTTCTTCTTGGAATACGATGACTTGGTTGTTTTAGTGCGTCGCATTGGCCGGGTCGTGGGTCGCCGTGTGGTTGATGGTGGTCGGCGAGACGTGCTCGGCCGCTTGCCGGGCCGCCGGGTCGTCGGCGGCCGCCTTGTTGTAGGTCGAGCCATCTGCTCCATCTCAGGAGATTCCATTAACACGTATCGGTCTCCTATCTGAAGAATCGGGTGCCCTGCCACGGCATTAGGCTTTCCTTGCGGTGGTTTAGCTATAAAATTAGTATGACTTTCTATATTAATATTAGTGGTCTTAATTACTTGTTTTTCTTCAACTTCATCGTTTTTCATAGTCACGTTCACTTTGGGGATTTTCCCCTTGAGTATCACTTTAGCACTTAGTGTGGTGGTGCGCGTTCGTGGCGCAGGGGTGGTTTCATACGAATCTTCGTATTCGTCCCACACGGAAAAAGGATCTAGGGATTCGGAATCGGAGATGTCTGCGGAGTGTCTGGGCGGGTGGCGGAAAGCGGCCGCGCACGCCAGCAGCGTCAGCAGCGCCAGGCGACGCGCCATGTGTCGAGCGTGTGCGCATGGCGAGGTGCGCGCGCACTGTACGTCCTGCGGCCGCCGCGCCGCCGCAGTCGGCCGGACCACCTTCCCTGCCACTGTTATTATGCGTCGATGTCGCTTTCAACGCGCCCGCGACCACTAGGTCAGCACGCCCGTACCCGCTCGACTTATCTACGTGCTACGTGCCCGCTTCCTCGGTACATCTTTGTATTGTCCAACAACTTTTCACATTTTTTTATGAATGCACCAGTTGAATATAATAAATAAGTACTAATGTTTGTTTAGACATTTCTAAAAAAACCTATAAAGCCTTTACCAAAAAGAAGCGCTGAATTTAGAATAAGGAACCTATTTTCAATTCGTCAGTTTTAAACAGAAGGAAATAATTTATTATTATAATAAATACACTTATTTATCTATTTCTATATAAATACCTAGTTAAGTACTTAATCAAATCGATTTTGAAAAATTTCCATTGATACTTAAGTACATATAATCTTCTACCCTCGGACTTGAATAAAGCACAATATCAACCAATTAACCCTCTTAACTTTATTCGTAAAAGTAACGATCAAACGATAGACAGTTAGTATACAGACAGGCGAAATCAATAAGATTTCTAGTTCGTCTAATGAAAGTTACAAACGCAGCAGGCGTAACAAAGTGGCGAGCAAAGTCAACATCAAATCATATTGTTTGGTATTAAAACATATGATTTAATTTCCATCGTTTATCATCACATATGAATAGACAACGCGTGAAATGTAGTTCAAACTGCATGGTTCGTTTAGCGCCGCCCGGCGCCGTGACGCATGCGCGGCTTAGGGGTGTCTACTCCACAGCAATCGCATTTCACTCGGATTTGTTCCATAATTCCATTGTACTATTTGAAATTACTATCCGTCAAGCTTTCCTTCTAAATAATTATGTATGAGCTTTCTAAAGTGAAGGAAGTTGGGAAATTTTACCTGCATTTCTCTTTCCAAAAATAGTCTATTGAACCCATTGATATGAATACCTGTAGGTAATTGCCGTTGGACCTCAAAGTAATGTCTAATTTATTGCCGTTCAAAATGGGAAACTCAAGTTAATCATTGTAACTAATGGGCTTGCATAGTTTATGGTATACTTCGTGTATCGGTTTTTCATTAGGACAAGACAATGAAGCGAAAGACGATCTTTCTCGACCTAATTTTTCCAAAACAAAAGGTGTATTAGCAATTATTGTGAGAAACGTGATGCTCTATGATGCATGTAGAGATTACGTAGGCATTCAGTATATTGTAAGATAGAAAGCAGATGTTTCACTTCAAGCTGAACTCTCCTTATGTGAATCGGGTTTTTCCACTCAACCAAAAATACAAAGGTATGATAAGTATCTTAATGCTGTGAGAGCAAAGATGCGTCAATCATTTTTTTTTTCGAGAGTTATAAATTACCATTTCTTAACCGACTTCAAAATGTTTTTATTAATTAGCATAGAAAAAAGTAAGTAAGCACCATCTCCAAAACAAATGTAATACGAGTACAGCTATATGGAAAACATTTTTGGAAGTCAGTACCAAAAACAAGTCAAAAACACAATATCCCTTTCACACATGCATACCTAGGCACTTTAACATACAAAATAGTTTCGGAAGTTCCTGAGACTCTGTTCATCAATGACAAGATGATGAGATGACGATGATTGAATTGAATAATGATATGATATTTATCAGAGGGGCAATTCTCGTAATTTTAAGAACGTTCACAGTCTAATCTCAGTCTCAATCTGTCAAAAATACCTCTAATTTCCCTACATTTTTGCCAAGTTTTTGACATTGATTGTTGACTAGATTATGAACGTTTTTAATTATGGGAAATGGCTTTCAGGTCATCAGTATCATAATCAACATTTGGATAAATTCGGAAGAGACAAAGAATTTATTCATGTTGATTATGTATGATACTTCACACAGAGTTTATACTAAGAGCTTATGTACCTATACACCTTATGTACCTATACACCACCTTTCAATAAATGCAAATGTGAAATTTTATGGCGTGTCTAGTCCACCTAACCTACTCTTAGTATTACCAATTGCTAATTAATAGCAGTAAGATGGTTGAAACTTGAAACATCACACTTAGCTATGCAGATTAGGACATTTTCTTTTATTTTACTTCCTGCGTCACACAAAGCACAGCGGTGAATTTTACGGGTACATTGAAATGATGTTTGAGAAGAATAAGCCTGATGGCCATATCAGTTACCTACCCAGTTTATTGTAAACCCGATTTTGCCGCTTCCACGTGCTTTAGCACGGAAAATGTTTAATTAGAAGACAAAGGAAAATATTTTGAATTAGATATCTACCGTTATGCAATATTTATTTACTTTGAAATATTATCCTCAGATTGTTATTTGTCACCTGGCACCACATTTGATAATAATTGTTGAGTCACATTACATATTAATGTGAAAATGATGAGATATCGATTTAATAGCAAAGGAAGGGTAGCGGGATCGTCCGAAAGGGTTACCGCTGCCCTGGTACATAAAGGGCTAAGGAAGGAACACGGGTGGGTTTTAGTCAGTAAGAGTCTGACACTCCCTTCTGCTCCACCCAGAGCTCAAAAAAAAAAAAAAATAGCAAAGGAAAATTGCTTCGATCTAGAATTATAACACGAAATTGCGGGAAAGGCTATTTGAAGAGATTATGCTGATGATTAATTGAATCGCTAAGCGCACCGAGTGTGGCAGTCCAAGTTCTGCTAGGCCAGTTATATTCCTGTTTGTTGTTATTTTCTCGAGCCTCGACTCGGATTGAACTGCATTTTTTTTTTTTCAAAATCGGTTCTTGCGGATTGGATTGGGATTCTTGCGGGGCAAGGCCTAACTCTTCAGCATTCCTTCAATGGTTTCTGAAATAGACAATCTATTTTAAAAATCTCAATTCTGGGATCAAACTAACCGATCATATTTGATACTCCCAAGCAACCTAGCTTTAAAAGAATACTATCCATATTTATTATTATTAGTATTTATTTTTATGTTTTAACATATCTCGGGACCCTGTGTCCTTTGGAAGGCGTAAGACGGACCGAAGCCAACTAGCAGAGGCCTCTTAGGATTTTTTAATAAATACGAAAAATACTACTTATCTATAATTTTTCTTACCTCTTTGAAAACATGCCAGGTTTGGTCTTTTTTTTTTGGGTGGGTCTGACAAGTTGATCAGTTGGTTGTTGGTTGAGTTGAAGTTGAGTTGTTGTTCTACATTTATGTTATCTTTCCAGAAAAGTGCCAAAACATTCAGTCCTGTGGAGAGTTAAGCCTACGTTTATACATGTGGTAATGTGGGTATGTAATACTATACTTATCTATATAAATCAATATAGTTGAAGTGTCTGTTTCTAATGTCAAAATAATAGCTTTTTATAATATATGTACTATAATGAATTAAATAAATGGGTTATAAAATACCCATTTATTTAATTAATTATAGGCATAAGTTGAAAGGGTTAGATTTTGTGTCAATAATTGAATATTTCAAATGTAAAAAATGATAATTGCCATCAATTTATCTTACGAGTAAGTATAGAGGCAAGACCGCGTTGGTCTAGGTGTCGCAAACGCTACTTCTGAGCATGACGTCTTGGGTTCAATTCCCAGGTCGTGCAAAGTGTGGTTAGGTTTTTGCAACAGGAACTTCTCAGTAGCACCCTTTTTTTTTATTTTATTTTATCGTGGAGAAATGCTCATCCATTCTGCACTACCACGGGGAGATACGGCAGTTATGTGGGACTCTAACCCACTAAATCTCCACGGTGTCCTCCTCTGCCGCTTACGGCGGGAACACGGGCACGCGTTACCAGTCATCGCGTGAACCCGCCGCGGCTGTCCGTCACCGGACCCTCCTCTGGGGGTACTCCACATCACCGGCGCACCAGAACACATAGCACGCCTTGACCACCCCAGGGACCAAACCAGCACATGGGCGCCAGACGACCCCGTGTCTGGGCACCCTTGGTCCCCTGTAACGGGTCAGGTCATTGGCCCCGCCGCCTGCCACTTTTCGGCCGCAGAGGATAGGGAGAGCGGCCAACGTCATACTAACACTCCTTCTCCCCTGCGGCCCCACTGCATCCGCCATCAGACGGTGGCAACCCCGTCAAGGCCGCGGAAGGTAGGGAGAGCGGCGCACCGCAATACAACTCCTCTCCCGCCGCGGCGTCCAACCCTCAACCGTGATGCCTCCCATACGACATCGCGGCCCGTCTCAGTTGCGATGTTGCCCAAGCGGCACCGCAACCTACTTGTTGGCCGCTACGTCGTCGGCTTACTAGCAAAGCCCTGACGAGCGGCCCCTCCTCGGGTTCCTCTTGGCTTCACCGTGGGTGACCAAGCCGCCGTGGCTTGGTCACTTGGTTACTGAGCCCCCCCACCTCGACAATGCGGGAACCCACCAGTTGGGGGGCACTAGGGGGACCCACTAGGGGGGCTCAGTAGCAGCCTGGAGTCTGGATTTGATTGATGACAATAGGCTCACCCCCCATCAGTGCCAAATTAAGACTACTTGATGCCTTAAGCAATCCACGCCTGTGAGCCACAAACTAGCACACTTGTAACAATCTTTAAAAAAAACGTATTTATTACAACGAAATATATGATTACGTTCCTTAGAAAAGCAAAAGCAGCTTTTTTTTTTACAAGCTTTTATTTAACTCTCGATGTATGTATGTATGTAACTATGTTTGTTCGGGTGGACTCTTGCAACTCAATTTTGAAGCAGATATCTTCAACCGATTGAGTTGAAATTTTTATTTATTGAAATGCGACTTGCGACTTTTACGGGAACTAAGTTCAACATTTTTAGCATATGTACCTCTCTCCTATTAAAAACTAACTTTGCTGTGCCTGACAGGGTCTATAATTGATTCGATGTTTTGTCATACCAACTATCATACTTATGTATGTACACATTATGGAATGCAATAAAGTATCGAGTATATATAATACAGGCCCTATATTACAGGGTGTCTTGTAATTTGTCGCATTCCTACCAGGACGTGATAGTTACTGATAGTGATGGTTAGTTGGTAGATGCAAATGGGGGACCCATTTGCAACAATTAAGCACCCCATAAAACTAGGTGAAAATTCATATTTTTGTAAATTTCCCAAAAATCGCTACTAAATATTGCTATTCTCTTAAGTCTCAAATTGAATGGCCATCATTGCTATTCTATTGGGTACCTAATACTTTAGCAAACCTTTCGATGTAACCAAATTTTCTAAAACATCAAATACTTAAAAGTAAAAAGATTTTTTTAAACAATTTCCAAGAATCATCTAAGTACATAAACTTTGGTGTACCATTTATCTCAAAATTTTACTATGGCATGAACCGTACAAATTCTATGAGAAGACATCTTCATTTAATCAGCTATCTAACGACGTACAAGATTTTTTTAAATATTTTAGGTGCCGAAGAAACAGTCGATAGTGTTGCAGATTGATGAATAATTCTTTATAAATTTTAAAAATTACATAAAAATGGAGTTTTCTCGAATCCCATGAAATTTTACCTAGGCTTTATGGGGTGCTTAACTGATGTAAATGGGTTCCTCAATCACGTCCACGTTGTATAATATTGATAAAGCATCCTTCCAACGTCAATGCAACAACATTCCCGCCTACAAAACGCGTGGGTTTTCAAATAGCCTTGCTTTTCATGTGCTAGCAAATATTTTTTCGGTGCGTATAATGGTGCCCTCCGAGATATGATGCCCTAAGCAATTACTTAATTTGCGTAGGGGCTAATCCGGAACTGCCCCCAATACATGGGACTTAAACATATGTGGCGAAATTGATGTGGTACTATAGATACTCTTCTGCCCAATCCTTCTGGGGAAACTGGCGGGATGTTATGTATTTTATTTTGTTTTCTTTTGCTTTTTTTATGGATCACTAATACGCTTGCTTACTTCTTGACTGTCGCTACTTGATTGTCACCCAATGCGGCCGAGCATTGAAGTCAAGGGCCTATGTTCGTTCAATATTCTTTATTTACGAGGTACTATGATACTATAATCACCAATTGGTTTAAATGGACAATTTGGCAGTCTATGATGACTAGAATGTTTAACAGTTAGCATTCAACTTTTTCAGTGATTAGGTGGCATGCCAAGATAGGGGGTGACTACCGAGATGACGGCTAAAAGAGAACTATGGAAGAAAAAGACAAGTTCTGCCGACCTCAAATAGAAGATGATGTGCATTTTGGTGCCCCCCGCCAGTAGCCATGTGTAATGCATCGTTGGTTAGGGGGCGTCCATAAATTACGTGAGGTGTTTTTTTTAATTTTCTGTCCCTCCCGGCCCCTGGTGAGATGTCGTGAGATTTTATTCAACCCCCTCCCCCATCCCCCAATCTCTCGTGAGATTTTTCAAAATGTGGGTTTCTTACGTAAACGCGTTGGACTGTTATTGTAAAATGAAAGAAAAAAAAAAATGCTTCGTGCTTTTATTTACGACTAGTTAAGACTAGTAATCAATATTGCTGAGAGCCTAATTATAAGTGTAATAAAAATTTAACGATAGAATACTTAAATCGTAACTACTGTGATTAAAAAAAGAATATCTACTCTAATTCAGTCCATGGAGAATCATGCGCGGTCTCAAGAGAGACTATTGGAACCAACATGTCCATATGATTTTCAGTAAAATCATCTGCTCCTTCAACTTTGTTCTGATCTAGCCACTCTAAGCCGTTGGTGCTTGCGCACAGTAACTCATTAGCTCGTCTTGTGACAATCCGTGAGGGTTCGCACTTTGCGGAACATACGCGCTTGTTTAGCTGGTGCAATGCGGGCTGCTCGCCTGTGCTCTGCAGCTCTTGTGCTAGATGTAAAGTAAATACCGCATGTACTGCAGCATCTTTTCTCTAAATCATCACGTACACTTGGGCAATAGAGATCATAAGGCGTGCTGATGAAGGCATTCTGATTAAATCTTAAGCATGTACAATCTGGATTAAATGGACCAAAATAGCTTTTTTTTTTTTTGTTTCAATCAGAAAAAAAATTGCGTGATATTTGCCGAGACCCCCCCTCTATCCAACGTAAGATTAGATGAGATTTGACTCAACCCCCTCCACCCCTTAAACATCTCACGTATTTTATGAATGCCCCCTTAGCCCTTCTTAAACTGAATAGAAGTTACTACGGTACCTAATTCCAAATCCGTTCAGAGTTATACTGTACCAAACATGTCAGTTTTAGCAATACACCGTTACTAGGTATGAGAAAAGTTTTTTGCGATTTGTGACTTTTCTAGTACTCTAACCTCAATTTGTGACTTTTCTAGTACTCTAACCTCAATTTGCCAAAAGAGTCTTTGACTCCTTATACGAAACTGCATCGATTGGCATCATAAAAATAAAATGTAAGAATTAACGTTTTTCGAGCAGACTGTACCATTTTTCCAAAATATTTTAATGCATTTACTCAAGAAGTAAAGGACAGTCTCCTAAGAACGTTTTTCTGTAGCTACAACGGTTAAGGTGGCTTCCCTTACTGCCTCGTCTCAACTTCCAACCTGTAGTACTCCGATCGGACAAGGAATCATCAAGGGCCCTTGGAATTCTTGTACTAAATCTAATAAACCTTTATAATGATATATCATTTATTCCTATTAAAGCGGCTACCAGTTTCCACACATTTCATGGCATCATCCTTTGGATCAGGGCAGGAATGATGATTATGATGAGGTCATTTGCGAGGTTAACTGCCGGAGGTAATGCAGCATAGTGGAGTGTGGAGTGATATCTACAATCTTGGCATAGTATACTGAATATCGCTCCACTTGCTAAAATAATTGCGGCAACAATTGCTAGTGTAGCCGCAGCATTATAATACATATAGGTATGATTGTTTGTTCTATTCTAAGCTAAGATTCTGAGAATAAATTAGTGTTGAAGATATTTTCTGACCTTCAAATATGTTCTTCATCGTATTTTGAATAGTCACTATAAATTATCCTCAATTTCATATTTAAATACGACTACAGTCTTAATTAAGAAAAAAAACAAATCTACTAACATGTTCCTACTATTTTAAACACCTGACGGAAGTGGTGTATTTTTTTAAATTAGTCTGTACAAAAAGTGTTTTAATACTCAGTTTTTTGTGTTCTATGCCAAGCAAAAGGAACACAACACATATGAATCGTTCCAGTGTCTGTCTGTCGATCGATTTGAATTCGAATCAATTTTCTCACAATCACCTTGACGTTCAGATTTGAAAAGTACAAGACTGAAAAATTGTGTGGAAATCGGTTATCATCGGTGGGCATGTGATGTGGAGGAATTTGGAGAATGTGGATGGCTATAAAATTAGAATGGTTGGACCACGGAGTACAGAAAGAAGGGTCGGACTGTGTAAAAGATGATTTATATCTAGAAAGGGGGTCACTACCGAGATGACGACTAATATAGAAGTATGGAAGAAAAATACATGTTACGCCGACCTGAAATAATTAATGAATGATGATTTAACAAGTACACGAGCACTTGGCCTTTGTACAAAAGTCCTTCTCACATATTCCAACGAAATCCTTGCTGATCAGTAAGTAAGCCTAGCACAGCCATCAATTCGAATATTCAAAGATGATGACCAGAGGCTCTCCGGTGATCAAAACAAATGATTAGGCACCCAAGATTACATTGGCCATGATTATATTCTAGTTTTGGTCTATTGAAATACTCCTTTGATTTTAGAACATCTCTCCAAATACAAATAATCGTTCTTCAGAATAATTGGATTCTACTTTCTTGCTGATTTATGTATTAATAAATAATCAAGAAACACACCTACGAACACTTGGATCACTTATATGTGCGTTTTATCACAGTTGAATGACTTTCAATACTTTCAAAATATAGTGATGAAAAAAGAGTAACTTTTCTTGCTGAATCATATTGAAGCCATTCATCATTTTGGATTTTGAATTGTAAAGTCATGTTAACTTTCACTTTTTTTGAGTCTACATTTTTTTTTTGTTAAATCAGACTACTTATGTACTTAGGTTTTTACTTACACTTGAACTCATTACTGACCAGTTTAAAAAAATCCCTACCTATGTGTTATTTTTTTCTAATGTAACCCAGATACATATTCTATGTGCCGATTAGAACTTAACTGTACTATTTGTACCTACGACATCTGCGGTAATTAATATTAATTATTAAATATGTATCTTCTTTGGCCTCTACTAGTGTGAGTAAACACGACCTCCCAAACAATTAAACTTACCTATCTAATTATTCATGTCTAGCTCTACAGTTGACTTTAAATTGCACGCTCCAATTTTTACGCTAATTATCGTTTATTAGCATTTATATTACAATCACTTACATTTTTTAACCTGAAAATACGCAAAAGTAGAATCAAGAAAAAGTATTTATTTTCATAAGCATTTTACGTTGTCTTTTACTATAAACGGAGAAACTGTTTGTTTGTTTAAAATCATGGCCATGAATAAAGAATAGCGGAAATAAAAATCTTTTATTTAAGTAAGTGTTTGAATATTTTAAAATCTGACATAAGTACCTAAACTACCTACTTAAAACGGATAGGTATGCTTAAGGTAATGTATATTTTCAGTCAATTAGTCTTCCACAAACACTGTATGCATTATGTCTTCGTTGTACTTACTTAGTTCAGATTGAACACTTAATTCTTACCTACCTTACCTTACCTTACCTTTTTTTACTTTTTTGATTGATAGTGTAGATACAGATTGCTGAAAAACGAACCCTTGCCACAAAAGGTGTCTATCACTTTAATAATAATATGTAAGTACCTACTTACATTTTTTTTGACAAGCATCATAGTTTTTCCTTCTTCATTATATTCTTTAGTGATTCTTTACTATACATAATATACTAAAATAATAATATAGTACTGACCTGCAATTGTCCTACTGCAGGGAAAACTTTTAGCAATAGCACTACGCTCGCAGCGTGTAGACGATTATAAACCATTATTAACTTTAGTCCACGCTTCATCACGATGTTTCTGTCACCGCTGTTCAATGACGTCTAAGATTAACTTGGAAAGTACAGAAAAAATTTAAAAGACACGTTGGTTGGTACTAGCATCCTACATATTGTTTCATTATTTGTAGGATTATAAAAGGAATAGATAGCGTTTTTCCGAATACTGTGTCTAATTTTGTGCTGAAAAACTCAGCTATTTTTTTTAAACAATCATGTACTAAGTAATTTTAAAAGTACAATCTTGTGTACCTACTTTCGTATTAGGTAATATGAATTATTTTATGGATAACCTTATTAGGTTATCCAAAAAATTTGAAAAAACAGCACTTTAAAAAAATATCGTGATCATAAATTACTAATCAAATATGTGATTTAGTAGCCTCCTCCAGCTGCTTTACAAATTTTAGTATTATAGATAAAGATGGTATTTTCTGTGTAGAAAGTTAATTAATATAGCTATTTTCAAAATAACCTAGAAAATAGCTATATTAATTAACTTTCTACATAGAAAATAAATATATCTTTTTTCAAAATAACCTAGAAAATAGCTATATTAATCAACTGAGAAAATACGATCTTTATCCATAACACGAAAATTTGTAAAGTAATTAAGGCTACTAAATCACATATTTGATTAGTAATTTATGATCACGCTGTTTTTTTAAAGTGCTAAGCATTTATGTCCGAATAATATGTCCGAATATATAATGTCCGAATTTTTTAAAATTACATGGAATAATTACATGACCAGCCATGTTCCCACTGCTGAAACACAGGTCTGCTCTCTCTTTGAGGGAAAGGGGTTTGAAATTGCATAATTTTTATTTAAATATATAAATTATATGAGATTATATCAGGTAAATATTTACCTGATATGACCTCATATAGTTTTCTCACAAACCATATACTCAGTCGTGATCGTGACCAGCCTGAAACAATCTTAGCTACAATGTTAGCTTACGGAGAGACCACGATCATCTTGAATTAAATTATTTTAATTAGAGTAAGATTTCAAAAAGTTGTTATCCAGTTGGCAATTCTAGCTAAATAAATTGAATATGAGTTTTTGCATTAATGTTCAACTATAATAATTATGTTTGTTTCGTGAATCTTTTCCTTCCACCAATTGACGAATATGGTTTACGAAATGTTTTTAGACATTGGAACTAGCAGTTAACTTGTAATTAACTACACACATCCATTCATGGAGGCTGAGCAGACTGATAAAGGTATTTAGTAGGAAATCTAAACATGGTATCAAACAATACCATGGTTTAATACACGAGTAGTTAGTCCTCCATAATGACTACTGATAATTGCCCGGATACCCTTGGAGAGGTACCTTTAACGTATTATAAACATTAATTCCATTCAAGCTAACGCATAATAATATTCGTAGCGTACAAGATTTGAGTCTATACTTACCGAAAAATAAGCTCCAACTGGACCGCTTTACAACGGTCGAGTCAACATCATCATCATTATTTCAGCCGAACGACGTCCACTGCTGGACATAGGCCTCTCCAAAGAATCTTCACATCGACCGGTTCCATGCTTCTAGCATCCAGCGAAGTTGGACCTACTTAACTGGACAGTTTGTCCTAACCTAAGACAAATCTTCCTAGGACTCCGAGGTCTCCTAGGTAAACATAATCATCACCAACTTCGAGTCTAGTCTCCGATCTTTATAAGTTAATTACATGGGCATTTGAACATTACCTTTGTTTTGTCCATGTTCATTTCACAGTTTCGCGCTGAAATCCTCCATGGCCACCCATGGCTAGAGATATCCTCATACATGGTCTCCATCTCAGCGTCAAGATATTCGTTGAACTGGTCGGGCTCGGAATTCGTTGGTCGAACCCGACCAGTTCAACGAATATCCTGCAGATATTCCGAGTATAAGGTACCTATATACGCCACCCTGGTCGACACACTCTCGACCTTGACCACGTTGCTCACAAGGGACCTGTGGACAGTAAACCGACACCGCCTTGGGACTGCTAATTACCCCTTCTGGAAATAGAGAAAGTGCCCGTATTTTAGGATTATCGAATCCTCGCCATCTTTTCAAACTTAATATAACCCATCGTAACGTGCTCAATTCTTCTTTTACTTCGGTGATCTTATCGTCGGTCCGGAGTGTACGCGTGTTGTATGTTGCCAGGTGCAGTTTTCGGTGTTCGTGGTAACACGCGGCACGGAATACCTACTTAGAAGTAACAATGGGGAAATACTTCGGATGTTATTATAAGACAAGACCACGATTACTGTGACAAGACGGAACAGACTTACGTAAAATAATAGAGCATTATAAAGATATGGGATAGATCACATTTGCGCGGCCGCGTGCAGTAACATTTATCATCAAAACTCAACTTTCAAAACATTGGAAAAAAAACTAGTTGTTTTTTCCCCGATGTTTTGAAACTTACCAAATTGCATTGAATTTTATCTATTTACATGGAAATATATCTAGATCGTCCGCGATGCAAAGGTACATTGAAAATGCTTTAATTTGGTGCACCTACTATTTCCCCAAAATCTTCATAGAAATGAGCCCTGCTGGATAAACATAATTTTTAATGTAATTTCTGCTGTACTATCAAAGGTTTTTGACAATAATTAGATAATTTGGAAGTTACATGGAAGGAGTATCTCCAATAAAATGTTCAAGTCTCTAAGCAATAGAATATCGAAGGACATTGTGACATCGAGGTAGCGAGCTAAACCGCGACCACGAGGTATCGCAGTGAGTCACCTTAGGGATGTAATTACCCAAAAATAACGTTATATTGTTGATTACACTGCCACATAGCTAGACCATGCGTGTCAATATTGCTACAACGAACTAAAGAAAAAAATCCGTCGGGTCATTTAACGTTGGAGGGTCAAAAGTTGGTAGGTACTTGTTTGAGATTGAAAGGATACTTGGAGCTCATAGTATTGAGTAATTAGGTTTCAATGCTACAGACCTCGGCAGGATTTGAAACTCTAGAAACTGATTACGATTAGATTTAAAGAATAGAAATCGGTTCTATACAAATATTAATAATAATTTAAGTATTGAACGTTAAATCAAGGAACATTAAACACACCCTTAAATAATAAAATGATAATTAAAAAAAATGAAAAGCTTATAGAAGTCACGACAGAATTTAGCCAAGATATAAATATGAAATTTGGGTTGGATAAGTGTAAGACATTGTGTAACTGTATTGACATCGGTCCAAGAATGTATCGGTAGATTTATTATCTGTGGCAACTTTAAAAAAATAAAGCATCTTTTCTAACGATCATACATGGTGACAGCGCGTGCGATCCGTAAAAAAAAGTGTAATTTTTCATCATGGACGAGTTAAAAAGCCAAATAGATGCACAAAGGGTACTCATACAACAACTACAATTGCAGTTGACACAACAGTCCCAGCCAGCATCAGGTCTTACCACTCAGATGGATATTGCATCTTTACTACCCGGAGTGTCCACACCACCGCCTCAACAATTTACTTTCAAAGCCGCCGACTGGTCAAACTGGATCACCAGATTTGAGCAGTATAGGGAAACGACACGTCTCAGGTATATGCCAAGCGAAACACAAGTAAACACTTTCTTATACTTATTGGGAAGCAAAGCAAATGACATACTAACCTCTATGAAATTGAGTGAGTCGGATAAAAAGTCCTACGATATCGTCAAAACTAAATTCGACACCTATTACACTGCAAGAAAGACGAAAATGTATGCCAGAGCACGCTTCAACCAAAGAATACAAAGTGAGCTAGAAAGCATAGACGACTTCATAACGGATCTACATGGCTTAGCAAAGAAATGTGAATTTGGGCAGCTCGAAGACGAACTTATACGAGACAGAATCGTAGCCGGCATGAGAAATACAGAATTGTCTAAGGCCATCCAAAACCTTGAAGAGGAACCTAAACTAGAAACGGTGATTAATAGAGTGAGACACGCCGAGATGGTTGAAGCTAACATGGAGGTACTAAACCCCACTCTACCTAACCCTCCACCAGAGGTAAATCTAGTAAATAAATTTAAAAAGCCTATTAAACAAGGCCAAACATCAGATATGTGCAGAAAATGTGGTCGTAACCCAAAACACAAGTTCTCTGAGTGTGAAGCAACAAAGTCTACGTGCAATGGATGCGGCGTCCGTGGTCATTGGTTGGCTGTGTGCAAGAAAAATAAAGTGGATAAAAAAGAGAGTACATCTAAGAGTGTAAATGAGATAGCAGATGAAAACTTTTTCTTTGGAAGTATTGAAAAAGAGAAAATCATTGATTCAGTTACTACACCGAAGATAGCACGCTCTAAACCTAAATTTGCAAGCATAGCAGTCAATGGACAGAAGATAAAGTTTAAAATAGACACCGGAGCATCTGAGACAGTAATCAGCCCAGAACTTAGGATCAAGCTGAAACTACCTAAGCCTATACAAGTACAAGAGAAACTTTTGGGACCCTGTGGCATAGTATTACCAGGACGTGGAATATGCAAAAATGTTCAGATGACTTGGGAAGGTAATACAAAACTTACTGATATATATATACTGGAAGACCAACATACCCCACTACTTGGACTACCAGAATGTGATGCTTTTGGCATAATAAAGTGGCATGAGGGAGCACAAATTATGCAGGTGCAAATCTCTAACAACACCCATCCTGAAGATGAATATAAAGAAATGTTCAAAGGTCTCGGTGTAATGGAAGGCAAGTACCACATACAGTTGAAGAAAGATGCAACACCCTATGCAGTTACAATGCCACGACACATCTCTATACCTATCAGACCTCAAGTAGAGAAAACTTTGAAGACTCTCCAAGACATGAAGGTAGTAGAACCGGTCTCACATGCTACAGAGTGGTGCGCTCCTATGGTACCAGTAGTAGAGAAGGGTAACACCGATAAGGTAAGAATCACGGTTGACTACACAGAGCTGAACAAGGCAGTGATGAGAGAATTTCACCCTCTGCCAACAGTCGAGGAATGTTTAGCACAACTAGCCGGAGCCAAAATATTTTCCAAGATTGATGCATTGAAAAGCTATTTTCAAGTAGAATTAACTGAAGACTGTAAAGACCTCACAACCTTCATCACTCCATTTGGAAGGTACAGGTTTAATAGAATGCCCATGGGAATGAACTCATCTAGTGAAGTTTTCCAGCGGAAAATAGCTGTAATATTGTCAGGCATAAAAGGTTGTGTAAACCATGTTGATGACACCCTGGTTTATGGTAGAACAGTAGAAGAACATGATACAAACCTGCGAGAAGTATTAAAAGCTCTTCACAAAGCTGGAGTAACTTTGAATCGTGAGAAGTGTATTTTCAGAACAACAGAATGCACATTTCTGGGATATAAAGTCACAGTCAATGGAGTACAACCCCTTCAGGACAAGGTAAAGGCAATAATTGACTTACCCATACCTAAAGACTTAACAGCATTGAGAAGTTTCATGGGAGCAATCAATCAGCACCTCAGATTTCTAGGAAACATAGCTGATGTAACAAAACCTCTGCGTGACTTGCTAAAGAAAGACTCTTCGAGGGAGTGGAATAATGAACATTCTACTGCATTCCAAGAAATAAAAAAGCTGTTAACTTCAGCCCCTCAGTTAGCACATTATGACCCCCAATTGGAGACCAGAGTCTCAGCAGATGCATCCCAGCAGGGAATAGGAGCTGTACTAGAACAAAAACATGGAGATGAATGGAAACCAGTTCATTTTTGGTCTTCTTCATTCACACCTACTCAACAAAGGTATGCAATGATAGAAAAAGAAGCGTGTGCAACAACTATGGCCTGTGAACGATTCAAACTATACCTCCAAGGTCTAAAAGTCTTTACCATACGTACAGATCATAAACCGCTCGTATCCATACTAGGATCTAAACCTATATCAGACCTCCCAACCAGGCTCCAAAGATTCCGCATGAGACCATTTAACTACAATATAGTGCATGTACCAGGTAAGTACATGTACACAGCTGATTTGTTGTCAAGAGCACCACTTCCAACACAAGAAGAAGATAAAGATATCTTAGAAAAAGAAGACAGACTTGACAAGACAACATTCCTCAGCATAATCAAAGACATGCCTTTCTCTGATGAACGACTTCAAAAAGTCAGAGAAGCTCAACAAGAGGATAATGTATCAAAGAAACTCTACAGGTACATAAAGGAAGGTTGGCCCCATTACAAAGACATAGAGGAAGAATTGAAACCTTTCTATAATCACAGAGATAACTTGATTTTACTAGAAGATATAATAGCTATTGGTCTACGATTATATATCCCCTCAAAAATGAGAAGAGACATACTTACAAAAATTCACACTGGACATGTCACCAGTTTTAAAGGTCAGCAGCGAGCCAAGCAAGCAGTGTGGTGGCCTACTATGGATAAAGACATCATCCAATGGTCAAATACTTGTGAAACATGCAGCAAGTTAGCTACACAAAAACCAGAACCTTTAATTAGTGGAGAAGTCCCAGAATACCCTTTCGAAATCATAGCGGCTGATTTATGCACATACAGAGGAAAAGAATATCTTGTAGTTAGAGATACTTTATCCAATTACCCAGAGGTAATCTCACTCACATCTACTACCTCCCAAGCTATAATCAACCACTTGAAATCAATCATGGCAAGACATGGAATCCCTAAAATCTTGAGGACCGATAATGGCCCGCAGTTCTCTTCAAGGAACTTCCAGGAATTTGCAAAAAATTGGGATTTTACTCACATCACATCAAGCCCACACTTTCCTCAAAGTAATGGAGCTGCAGAAATTGGAGTAAAGATAATCAAAAAGATTTTTGAAAGGAATCCAGAAGATCCACTCCTTGGATTACTTCATTACCGAACAACCCCCACTCAATTGGGACCAGCTCCAGCTGAAATTGCAATGTCTAGACTCTTGAATACGGTAATTCCAATGACATCAACAGCACTTAAACCCAAGGTGCAAGATTTGGAAGTATACAGACAAAAACTCAATAAGAGAAGAGAAAAAGCTAAGGAAACATATGATAAAAGACATAAAACTAAAGAACTTCCTGAATTAAAAGTTGGAAATAGAGTATTTCTACCTGATGATCAGATATATGGGACAGTCACGGAAAAAAGACAAGAGCCCCGCAGCTACTTAATATTGACAGAGAAAGGGAAGGAAATTAGAAAGAACAGGAGAGCAATCATCGAATTGCCTAATCAATATATCATTCCTGTTTCCACTCCTGCATTACCTCCTCCCACTCCACTTCTCTTATCCCCTTCAACTCCATTAAAGCATATTGTTTCAGACCAACCGCAACAGCATGATGAGAAGTCAAAACAGTCTGAATCAGAATTGGCACAGAGTCAACAGCAACCAGAGCCTGTTCAAGGTCTACAAACTCAGGAAAACCTAGATTCAACTCAACTGTTGTTACCAGAGATGAGACCATGCTCTCCGTCACAGGAGATAGGAATAGAAGCTCCTACACAAGATTATAACATCCCTACCAAGGAGAACTCAAGCTCATCCTCTCCTTTTGGTACCCCTGATTCATCTACTACATCTACAAACTTTGAATCAACACCAGAGAGAGATAAGGAAGTTACCACCACCAGATCAGGCAGACAAGTGAAGCCAAGAAAGTGTCTGTGCAAAGACTGTAACTTCTAGGTGAACATAATTAATTAATTAACTATATGGTTCTCTATATCATTACAGTGAGTGTGTGATTTATATACATAAATTACTTTAGTACCATAATGTTATGTTCAGTAGGGTAAGAAATAAGTAAACAATTTAGTTTAAATAACTTTACTTTGGCATACAAGCATAATGTACATCACAACAAATCACTCATGGTTCAATTTAATAATAGCATTGTCAAAAACAAACCCACTGTGTGTATAATTCTGTAAACTGTTTTGTTAAAATGCATAAGCTCTTGAGATATTTTGATGTAAGACTTGTTGAATTCTTTACTTCTAAATGTATTTCTATATAAACGATTTCTAAATGTTTAAAGCCTCAATAATTGCACTAGGCTCTAAGTTTAAGTTTGGTTTGTTTACTTTGAAGATAGGCTTTGAATTATGTCATTAATGTCACATGACAAGAACAGATCTTAATCATATTCTTTGTAGAAAAAGGAGATGTGTAACTGTATTGACATCGGTCCAAGAATGTATCGGTAGATTTATTATCTGTGGCAACTTTAAAAAAATAAAGCATCTTTTCTAACGATCATACAGACATTACATATCATAAGAGGTAAAATCAAACCTGGTAGCTATACAGTTCACGACACCGACACAATTACAGCAATGGAACCAGATCTATACAAATGTTTAGGATACAAACAACTTAAGGGACTCGATCACACAGCAATTAAACAGACACTAAATTCAGAATATCGTAGGAGAATTAATACAGTTTGCAAAACACAACTATCAAAAAATCATATTATTAAAGCCTTAAATACTTTTGCCATACCAATATTGACCTACTCATTCGGAGTAATAAAGTGGTCAAAAACCGACATCGAACAGCTAGAGAGAACCACGCACACAATACTCTTAAAACACAACAACCTGCAAACTAAATCTGCGATCGAACGACTCACCATAAAAATACAGAATGGAGGGAGAGGCCTAATGGACATCCATCAAGGAAAAAGCAAATCACTAGGCTAAAAACATTCTTCTTTTCAAAATCTCGCACAAGTGATATACACAAAGCTATTTCTCTAAATGATTTTAACTACACCCCACTTAACTTAAATGAACAAAATATACAAGACATAAATAACCCTGACACACAGAACAAAAAAAATTGAAAACTGGAAGAAGAAAGTCCTTGACGATAGACATCCTCATGATTTGGAACAATCCCATATTAACATAGTGACGTCTAATAAGTGGCTTAAAATAGGAACCCTGTTCCCTGAAACAGAAGGCTTCATCATAGCTATACCTACAGGATCAAATCATCAACACCAAAAACTATAGGAAATTTATCATTAAAGACCCTACCACTGTAAATGATAAATGCCGCAGATACCACATTCAATCAAACCATAAAACACATAACAGGAGCATGCACAACCCTCACACAGACAGATTACACTCACAGACACAACCAGGTTGCAAACATAATTCATCAAAAACTAGCACTCAAACATAGTCTCATACAAAACTCTAACACTCCTTAGTGCACACAACAAACTATCCTAGAAAATGATACATACAAAATGTACTACGATCGCGCCATACTTACAGATAGGACTATCCACTATAATAGACCAGACATAACCTTTCAGGATAAAATAAGAAGAATCACTTACCTTATAGACATTACAGTTCCTAATACCCATAACCTACAAAAAACAATCGCTGAAAAAATAAGTAAACATGCTGACCTCAAAGAAGAAGTCACAAGAATCTGGAGATAAGAAAAAGTATACGTTATCCCTATAGTTCTCTCCACGACAGGCGTTATCCCCAACCATCTTCTCCGTAGCCTGAAATTAATAGATTTAGAAGAATCGGACTATATGTGTAATAACCTCCAAAAAGCTGCCATCTTAAGCACCTGTAGAATAGTTAGGAAGTTCATGCAGTTAGAGGAAGAAAACACACCCTCGTCTTAAATACACACCACACGCTGCATTTACTTGACTTTGGCTTGTAAATGTAGCTAAAATCAGCCTTAGAGCTGAGAAAAGGAACACCGCCGATAATAATAATAAATTGTTTTATTTAGAACTTCATCGGAACCAAATGCAGCGAGTGAAGTCACGAGACGAAAGCTACGCTAAAATAAAACAGAAGAGTTCTTCTTTGAACTTCTTATCATACTGCAAAAGTCGTCTTTGGGGTTACAGCGGAGTTAATAGATTAGATAGGACTTGGCCTTCCCAGAGTCCCCGCTATCGGATGAGATGGGATTACAACCTGCTGAGTAGGTATTTTTAAGGGGACCGAAAATTATTTTCGCAATCAATTGGAGATTTTTACAGACCTAAATGAAGATATGTAATATCTATATATCTATCTATTGCTGATAACATAACGAGCCTACCTATTGGGAATCTCCAATCATGTTTGTTCTACTTCTCATTATATTACGGCAGAAGCTGAAACATTGATCTGATGAAATGAGAAATGTTGTATTTCTCACTTCATCACATCAATGTTTCCAATCAGCTATCTCTGAATTGTATGTTAATTTTATAAAGTTCCCACACTTCGATCACTTAGATCATTGACACCTCCAGCAACGCGTATTGTTAGCACAATAAAGTCAAGAACATCGGTACTACGGGTACTACCCGACGTAAATTATGTATAGACAGTAAGTAGTCACCACCGTTCTGAGAATTTAATTAAGTATGAAAGTCTGAAACTTGATTTTGTGACTGAATCCAGTGGAAATTATGAACATAGCGCTAAGTTGTTGATCGTGGATGTATGTACCTAGCTCATTAAATTTGATGTATCGCGACAATACTTTTACAATAATAAATCACCTTTTACTCGGCCTCCAAGTTTCGCTGTCATAAAATACAAAACGTTGTTTATAAAGGAGAAATAGAACATGGAATGGTGCGACTAATCCGCAATTATTTGACTTTTTCGAACTTCGGAATAAAAACCACAATTAAAAACTCGTTCTACTAGCAACCTCTAATTAAGTACCATCAAAGTCATTGAATTTAAGTTGACTGAGACGAATCGTCATTAGTATTGTGATATGACCTTACTCTTTCACTTTAAAGCATTTGAGCAACCTACAGGCCAGACGGTTCCGTTTTTTGGCTCATAATTAGATAGGTAGGTATCAGGTATGTGATTAGCGACGACATGCGTTGCGACCACGCAGACACTGACAAGCACAGAATGCATTTTTTATTGTTAAAAGTAAATCTATTCTCCTATAAGGAAAACAAAATCATATAAATTCTTTATTGCGAGTAACCATGAGACTCATAGAGTGTTAGTAACAATAAAATAAACTTACAACTATGTTAGTGATACAATTACAACAACCATTACACAAAAACACACAACAAAACAATCACTGCTTCCGCATTCCAGCTGAGATACTGGAGCAACGACTTACTATACAGCAGTCCAGCCTGTCCGCAATAAGTCCCAGGATGCTGTTGGAACTGGCTCGCACCCTTCGCACCAAGGACGCACATCTTTTACGCATCAAGGCATAAAAGCAATCAACACGCAATTCCTTAAACATCCCTGATGCGCTACAGAAGGGAGGCAGCCCTATCAGCACCCTGAAAGCATTATTGTACTGCACGCGAAGGGCACTGTACGATCTCTGCGTAAAATGTACCCACAGGCCGCAGATGTATAAAATGAGGAACGGAAGGCTCTAAAAAGTGTAAGGGTGAGTGTGTTTGTGTGAGGGTGCGTGTGTGTATATAAGTACCTATGTACAGAAGTGAACCTTGTATGAACTTTGAAGATGAACTAACTTCTTAGTAAATAATATTATCTTCGCTTATCACATAATTTCTTACAAATACATGCCAATAGCAACAAATTACTTGTTATTGTGTCATATTTAGTTATAATAGATACGAAATGTGTTAACAAATCAGGTCTATAATCTGCATTCCAAACAATATGTGCCCGTGCGGTCACAGGTTCAAAATCAGCGAGCGAGTGTCAGAGGGAGTGCCGAGGCGAGCGGTCGTGCAGTGGCGAGCTGTCGAGTCCATCGTGTAAATAAAACACGCTATTCAAAGGTACTTGCGCGCTCTAATAACCTACCTAGTAACTGAACCAAAGGCGAGCGATTGTGACTCGCTCCTCGGGGTCAAGACGGTTCACTGCCAGCTCTGTCTTAAGCCAGCGAGGGTCATTGCCGCCTCGCGAGACCCACAAGCAGTCAGGTATCTATCTATCTATTCTGCATGCCAACCATGTTTGACGGGTGACCCACGAAGAAATGTCTGATTGATTGACACCATGCCCATGCCCTAACTTTCAAACTTTCTGCTCACCGTTTTGTGAAGTGTCAATGTACGCGCAGTAGCGAAACTCTAAAACGAGTTTGTATTGTATAAGATTTTTAAATGTGTATTCAAACGGCTTTTAGTTTTGGATCTTTTCATACGGGTCAGAATGCCAGAGGTCATCATCATCTCATAATTCAATCTTTGTGTTGACTTTAAAACAAAAAAGTGGTTTGGTAAATAAGTTTAACTTACATTTATTTATTTTTATGATTTATTTATTCAGTAGTACACATACATTATAAATTTAAGTTGGTGCCAGCATAAACTCGAGTTTTACCGTGCACCGAAATCATCGACTACATAATTTAGATAATTATAACCACTTAAGTAGGTACTTAGATAAAAGTAACAACAAAAAAACTAACATTACAACGGGTACAAGCGAAATATCATCTAATATTAACCGGTGCACCTCAGTGACCAATCCGGTCGTCCATCCTTAAAACAAAAGTGGTGGAGAGTTTTGGAATTGATACAGGTTTTTCCTAAAAGTACCTATATGTTTTAAGTAATAGTTAACTTTTAATTTTATTTGAGTTATGATATTATTGTTAGGTATTATTTTAACTTTAATATTATTTATAACTATCTATCTATAGTATATATAAGTGATACGAGTATCTTGTAGGATCTTGCAGTGAATAAAGTATTACCAAAGATGAAGCACTCCAACTTGACACACATTATTAAATTACTTAAGTATTAATGGTAATGTTTTTTTAATTTTGCTTTAGTGTAACGCCATCCGTATCATTCAACTTATCGCGTTAAAGTACAATAACAATAATACAATTTACTGATATATATCAACTTAAAACTAGTTACACGCCGCTGCTTCGCATGGTTTTTGCTACTTCAAAAACATCGACATATCTTTTTTATATGTAAGTTTTTTATCAATGTATTACATGTAAGCCTACTAGAATAAATTCACTAAATGATGTTGAACACCACATCAAAATCCGTTGTGAAGTTTAGAAGAACAACGTGGTCACACAGACAGACCGAAAAGCGACTTTAATCATTTATAATGTATGTACAGAAGGACAAACAAACTCCCTCACCTATATACCATATTGTTTGTATGTATTCCATTGCGTAAATATCTCTACAATTCAATGGAACTTCATTTTACAAACGTGACAAAAATGCACTACCTCTGCTTATATACATTTTTTGGATAACAACAAAATAGAATACTTACATGAAATTATTTGAAAGTTATGAATAGCTGATGAATTTTTTACATAATATTTGCATAATTTAATTACAGAAAAGTCGTTAAAAAGTTAAATATGTAATTAATTAAAAGCGAATAAAAGAATATAAATCGTATTTAACGTGAAACTGAAAATAAGAATGGCTAGTAAATGTAAAAATTACTAATTCCGAGGCAAGCAACTAAGCGCTTATCTACTCAAATAATATTATAATTTTGAGTAATTATAATAAACGTCTGGCAACCTGATTCGTTTCGTTTTGTTCCGTTTGTTAAACAACGGACTAAAACTTTGAAGTAATTATTTCCTGTTGTTCAGATGGTTCATTTTAATTTTGGGTAAATGTACCTACCTTATATGTAGCTGTATTTATTACAGCACCCCAAATGCGCAACACACTTTCTATCAAAATTTGATGAATTTTTAAGGAAATTCCTAAACTATTGCTTCTTATGTTTGAAAAATTTGTCTATTTGACAACGTAGGTAACGCAATGAATGCTATTAAATTGTTAAAATGAAAGGCATTACCATTGTTTGTGCGTTACGACGTTACACGGTAACACCTCGATTCCCGTAACTCTCGTCTGCTTTTTGCGCTCCCGATTTTCACGAACTGGAGTTGAACCAGTGAGTACCTAGTAGGTTATAGGCTATTGCTGCTCAAGCTTCACTAAAGACATAGGTACAAGTTAGTTTTCTCCCTCCCTACTTGCTCCTGCCTGTGGCCGAACAAACACGTTAAAAGTCTTATCTGTCAATAACATAACTGCTTTTGCTATTTAACATTGTTCAAGTCATTAACCAAAGTTATTTTTTACATTGTTATCCTTAACAGCGATTGGTTTGATAAATAAGTAGTCTGATCAGTGCCTGCATATAATATGCACTTACACACTGCTGTGTAATATAATATTCGCATTTAAACGTGACAGTTGCATTGGGACTTTGGTAAATCAATGTGAGTACCTCAGATTTATTTTTAATATTATTATTTATTTTTATTTAAATTATTGTATGTATTGTTTTTAATTGTTACAGTTTGTTCAATTGTTTATTTCATAGGGTTGTCATAGCTTTCAGAATGTATGTGTGAGTAATTAACACGGATGCATTATTTATGTAATTTAATTATTTTAATCAGCTTTCAATGGGCATGTTTTCTTTTAGAAAAGTAAGAACAATTACATTAAATCATGACAAGTTTCTTTTTTAATTTAAATTAATAAATTATACAATAAAACGGCAAGAGTTTTTACGAAACATAGAAACAATTTCAGCGGTCGAAATGGCCAAGTCAATTAATGTGGTACTTCATTAAAAATATTAGGTACACTTACGATGAAAATGTATACATTGGATTTTCTTGAACTTAATTAACTAATTAACAAACTATTTAAATCCTATCCTACTATCCTGTCCTATCCTATCCTATAATATTATAAGTGCGAAAGTTTGTAAGGATGGATGGATGGATGGATGTTTGTTACTCTTTCACGCAAAAAGTACTGAACGGATTTAGATGAAATTTGTCACACAGATAGTTTATAACCAGAGGGGCAATTCTCGTCATTTTAAGAACGTTCACAGTCTGATCTCAGTCTCAATCTGTCAAAAATTACATCTAATTTCCCTACATTTTTAAAGGTTTTTGACATTTGTTTGTCGCCGAGATGAGACTGCGACTAGATTTTGAACGTTTTAAATTACGAGAATTGGCCTTCTGATCTCAGTCTCAATCTGTCAAAAAATCCTCTAATTTCCCTACATTTTGACAGGTTTTTAACATTTGTTTGTCGCCCAGATGAGACTGCGACTAGATTTTGATCGTTTTAAATTACGAGAATTGGCTTTCAGGAATAACACATAGAATACTTTTTATCCCGATATTCCCACGGGATCGAAACTTATGCGGGTGAAACCGCGGGGCGCAGCTAGTAGGTAATAATATAATCCTAATTTGAACCTATTAAAAAATGGCACCGAAAAATTCGTCCGCATCGCTGTCAACTGGTAATTTACCCAAAAGACTAAATATCTAATAAATCTAATAAATACAAATAATAAATTATTAACAATTATTATAAAATATCTGACTAACATTATAAATCTGTTAGTTTTTCTACCTCGTATCTTTCTTAAAAGTGTTATCTCAGTATGTAGGTACATAACCGATTAATCCCACTAAATATATTATGAGAAAGTTACTTTCTCATATCTTGTAGATTTGATAAGTATCTGGCTAAGATACATATATTCTTCCTTTTTTTGTTATCAATTATACCTAATAGCAGACGAGTACAGGAAATGATGTTATAGTCTATACAGCGTATCATTCATTAATATTGACAGACAGTCGACTCACTCTTTGTTTCGTGAAAAGTGTACCAGCTACATACAGGGTCAAATTAAATTAGCTGGCGAAACTCCACCACAGACGTGATGTATTAAGACAATCAATAAATCTTGTCCATCGTCCTTTTAAAGTCTTTATTTATCTATAAACAACATGTTAATCTGCATAAATAAATATAAAGCCTGTATTAGCTATTTTTTAATTAATATAAAAAGAAATGTTCAAAATTAATATTTACTCGAGCTCTACGTATACCAACACAACAACAAATCGAGATGATAAATTCATATTGACTTACCGTCCTCTTAATGTCTCTATTTATAACCAAAATTTAATGTTCATTTGCATAAAGAAATATATAGCCCGTAATAGCTATTTTTTAATAAATATAAAAAGACATGTTCAATCTAACAATTTCCAGGACCTCTACGTATACCAAGACAACAACAAATCAAGACGAAACAATTATTTATTAACTAGCTGCGCCCTCGGTTTCACCCACATTAGTTTCGATCCCCTTGGGAATATCGGGATAAAAAGTATCGTCTATGTTAAATTTCGTTATAAACCATCTGTGTGACAAATTTCATAAAAATCCGTTCAGTAGTTTTGTCGTGAAAGAGTAACAAACATCCATCCATCTATCCATCCATCCAAACTTTCGCGTATATAATTTATAAGTATAAGTAGGACTTACCAGCGTTTTAATGTCTATTTATAACCAAATATTAATGAGCGTATACAAATACGTAGCATGAGATAGCTACTTTTAAATAAATATTAAATTGATACTTATTAAAAATAACAATTTCCTCGACCTCTACGCATACCAAGCCAACAATTAATCAAGATAAGAAATGGATTGATTGTCGTTTCTGTCGTCGATTTAAAGCATTAACTCTAAATCTAACATTTGGTATGTTAATCTGCATAAATAAATATTTAACATAAGATAGCTATTTTTCAACAAATATAAAAATAAATATTCATAATAATAATTGGGTAGTAATAAAAGCTCCGAAAAAAAATTAAAATATGAGCGTACTCAAAATATGAAATTTACTGCTTTAAATACTAACTTTTCGACAACTTATAACCGAATACAAATAAAGAAACGACCGAATAAAATGCTGAAAATTCCGAAAAATTAATACAATATTTGCTGACGTTTTTTTTTTCCACCAGCTTAAATTGTGTTTTAATGAAATCTACAGGTCATCATTTTTATCGTAACTTACCCATTTTATATTATAAATTTAGAATCAATCTTACACATTTTATAACTGTAGCGCTGTGGCTGTGTGGTTTGGTTTTACATTCAAAAATATGTTTCTGGTCACAGTTCTAACCTAACCTAACCTAGCTATTACAATTTAAAGAAGATCTATGCGTGTTACGTTGCAAATTTCACTAAACTATAACTTTTCGGAAACTTAGTATTTTTTTCGGAAATTTAGTATTTTTTTGGAAATTTAGTTTATTATTTGAAAGTATAGAATATTTTTCGTAGAATTATAATTTGAATAAGCTTCATGTTTGTTTGTTAAATGCAACATTTTTTGTCGGTTAATTTTGTATTAACTTTTCGGTAATTCATTTTAACACAGCTTAGTTAGTATAAAGTCAACCACAGATCGCTGGATATGGCTCTATGAATACCAAGCGACACTCTACGAATACAGTAAATCAAAACGAAAATGTATTGATTGTCTTATTATCTTTTTAGTGTCTGTATTTATAATTAAATGTTAATTTGCATAAATAAATACGTACCTGTGATATCTATTTTAACTGACTTCAAAAAAAGGAGGAGGTTCTCAATTCGGTTGGTTTTTTAAAATGTTTGTTACCTCGAAACTCAGTTATTTTTATGCCGATTTGCAAAATTCTTTTTTATTTGAAAGGATATACTTTCAGATTAGTCCCATAGAAATTTCATCAAAATCAATTCAGTTATAAAAAATTACCAGTTATTTTGGTTTAATAAAAACCAAACTGGTTTTTAAACCAAAATTATTATAACAAAAATTCAAGTTTACGAAATTGCGTCCTTTGCTTTCCTATGACTTCACAGAGGTGGCTTATAATTTTCATGGGATACATTGTGGCTATAAGTGCCACGTATACTAAGCTAACAATAAACCATGTCGAAAGATGTATTTATTGTTTTGCCCATCGTCCTTTTAAAGTCCCTATTTATAACCACATGTTAATCTGGCTCAATAAATGCGTGGCCTGTGATTGCTATTTAAAACTTCACGACCTACATACTTTCCGCTTGTCTCTATTTAAAGCCGATGATAATGCCATGCTTTATACATAAATGTATGTCACAAAGTCTTGGACCTGCGCGCACTATTAGCAAAACCACAGGACTGAAACCAGCAATAGACTTAATTTCTGGTCTAGGCACCCCGATAAAGAATCCCACTTTACGCCACTGACTGTAATGCCTATTGGCACCATAATCGTTGAGTCTACATCCCATATGTCGACACGCTCACAAGTCAAGTCAAGTTACTTAGTTTCCTTATCATTCTCGGATTCCACAAGATCCTCGTCATGCTAAACTATGAACAATCATTGTGAGACGCTCCATTCGATTATCATTGCACTCAGGCTTATCAGCAACGATAGTCCTGTAAGTGACGAAACTATCAAATCTATAACATAACATCAAATGACGCCTGTAATCTCCAAAGTGTTAGGTAGAGTGATAGTTATAGACCTATAGTTCACCCATATTTCGCAAGCTATGTTTAAGCCCCCTTAGGGTGCGAGCCGCGAGTCTATTGCTATCAACTGGGCATAAATCCAGGCTTCGAGCTGCTACTGAGAAAATTCCTTATGGAAAAACCCGATACCATTTTGCTTGACCTGGGAAACGAACCTAGGACGTCAGCTCAGCAGTAGTGCTTCTGATCAAATCCGATCATCTTTAATAATGTTACTTTTATTATTTCTTTCCAGATAACAAAATGAGGATGCAATGGGGCGTGTTCGTAGCTGTATCGTTGTGGAGCGTTGTGAGCGGCCCCCTGACGAAGGTGGACGCTTCCGACGTGAATGATCCAATGGTCATTCAAGTGGAACATAAGCGAAATGAGAGACTTTCAGAGCCAATTGCAAAGGTAGCTTACAATTTATATTATTTCCAACTACAAAAGCAAGGTACAATAATGTAGTGTGCGAGGTGTTTCAATACTTTCCAACTCGTCTACCAGCAGGGTAACCATGACACACGCGACAATTACTCACTCTCGCGTAGAAAAGATTGTCACTTTTCTCGTTTTCCGCCAACGCTGTGTTACAGGTTAGGTTAAGTCGACCTAGATCTTTTAAGAGGTTTTAGTTTTCATCATTCCTAGCTGATTTGACTATGAAAAACCCCACCCCAAACCTAACCCATATTGAAATATTGGATTTTGATTATTTTTTAAATAAAATGAAGATATTTTGTATAATTGTCCTTTTTTTTTCAGATTTTGTGCCTCTAATTTATAATGTTTTTGCTATTCTTGTGTAGTAGATTAGTTTGTTTATTACTCTCAACACAAAAAAAAAACAGGTAACTGAACCAACTACCTGATTTTATTTAGTACATCTGCAGCATAACTGTCATAGACTTTTTTTGAAATATTTTCTAAAAGAAAAAAAAATGTTTATACAAATTTGTTTATTTTTTAAACTTTCTATCGGCGACTACTACCCAGTTGGTTCAGTTACCTGTTTTTTTTTGTGTTGTATTAAACGCTAATATGTTTACTAATTATGGTGATGGCCACAATTTTCAATACATGAGTTTTATGGTAATTACGTATTACAATATCAACCGTCGCTTTATAACATTGTAATCGCATCAATCGTGGTGATCTTCTATTTTGATTTCATAAAACGTTAATAATTTTCGTAAAAAGCGCCCTTGAAAATCATCCAAAAACAACCACTATCTTGAAATTTGACCGACCAAAGTTTCACTAAAAGTGTATTAATAAGTGATTATTGGTTTTTACATGATTGTATAAAGTTTCAATTAATAGGACAAACCCACCTTTTCCTCATGCTAATGTATTGACCTAGTGGTTTGTCTTAGGCCAAGGAAAAACGTTCAATTTTAATTAATAAAGTCGGTTACACAAAAAGTTACACATAAATTAAAAGAGGTGAGAATGTAAACTCAAGTGAACGAAACAGAAACTTAAGCCGATGTTGCTTTGAAAAAATATATTTGTTTTTAATAACTTCCTATTTCGGTCTCTCGTTGTGCGAAAACGAAGTGCCAACGTGCCTTCTTTGGGTTTACACGAGCTTGGCGGGCATTTAATGCTGCGTTTCTTTTTGTTTTGTTTATACGAGAATGCAAGATACGTGCCGCGACAGGCCTCGACAGGCATAGCGATGCCTTTTTTTTTTTTGGCTGGGATATCATCAAATGACCCCTCCCGCCCAGGGAGCAGAAGGGAGTGTCAGACTTTTACTGACTAAAACCCACCCGTGTTCCTTCAGTTGCCTGTGCCAGGGGCCACGGTATCTCTTTCGAACAAACCGCAGCCCCGGCGGCATCGGCCCTAGCGGACCCCGTCAGTTCGTGCTGACAGCTCTTTGAGGCGAGCGTGGAACACAACGCGCCGTCGACCCGGGCCTGGTCCTTACCGGGCGGTGAGCTGCCCATAGCTCGCCGCCCGCAAGCCCGCGCCTACGGTGGCCGGGAGTCGGCTGTTGACTCCCGTCCAGGGCGTCTCCTGCGGCGGCAAGGCGCGCGAGGGTGCAGCGATTGCCTCTCCCTCACGCGCTCCACCTCCTCCTTCGCGAGCATTACTGCTTCGCTGAAGGAGGTGACGGCCTCCCATTCACTCTCGCTCCGTACCATGGCCTGGATGAGGGCCGGACGCCAGAGGTCGCCGCCGCCGATCGCCGCCACGAGGACACCGCGGGGCCCCGCCCAAGCCGGGCAGACCTCCACCGTATGCTCCACCGTGTCCTCCGGGCGATCCCCACAGTGGTGACACCCTGGCGTTTCCTCCCGCTTTATCCTGAACAGGAACCTCCCGAAACAACCGTGTCCGGTGAGGACCTGCGTCAGGCGGAAGGTGAGGGCGCCGTGGCGCCTCTCTAGCCACTCCTCAAAGAGGGGACTTATCGCCGCAATTGTGGCGTGCCCAGCGCTGGGTTGCGACAATCGCACTCTCCATGCCGCTATGAGATCCCGCCGGAGCTCTGTCAGCTGTGCCGTGATTTCTCGCGGCAGCGGAGTAACGCCCCGGCGTTTTGCCTCCTCTCGCCACTCCCATGTGTGGGCGAGGACTTTGGCCTCCAGATCCCATGGCGGCAATCCGGCAAGGAAGCTCGCCGCCTCAGCGGAGACCGTGCAGTATCCTCGGATGAGCCGGACAGCCATGACCCTTTGGGACGCGATCAACCGGCGGGCTGGTCGCTGCCTCAGGGATCGCGCCCCTACCGGTGCCCCGTAAAGGGCCATGGACCGCACGACCCCCGCATAGAGCCTCTGGCAGGAGGCGTTTGGTCCCCCTAGATTGGGAAGGAGCCGCCTCAAGGCAGCCCCGGCCCGCTCCAGTCTGGGAGCCAAACGTCGGAAGTGCTCCACGAAGTTCCACCGGCTGTCGAGGACGAGTCCCAGGTACTTCATCGTCAGCTCGACGCCGATGTGAACCCCTCCCGCCGTTATTTGTGAACCCGACGGTGGCGCGTCCCGAGGACCATGAAAACACATGGCCTCAGATTTGTGCAATGCCACCTCGAGTCCCAATTGCCGGATCCTCTCGACGATGGTCGCAACCCCGCGTGTCGCTGCTTCGGCCGCCGCTTGGTGTGACCTCCCCTGCGCCAGGACCAGCGTGTCGTCAGCGTAGCAAACTACGCTGACGCCATCAGGGAGGTCGGCGCGCAGCACCCAGTCGTACCCGATATCCCACAGATGCGGCCCTAGAACCGATCCCTGTGGGACACCGCACGACATCTCTCGCCCGTTCCACTCTCCCCGGTGACCGGGGTAGATGACGGCTCTGTCCGTCAGATAGGCCTCGACAATGCGACGGAGGTAGGTCGGCATCCGGTGATACCCGAGTGCCTCCCTGATGCAACTCCAGGGCAGGGTATTGAAGGCATTGGCGATGTCTAGAGACACCGCCAAGACAACCCCACCCCGGGCCACAGCATCCCCCGTCATGAGAGTTCGCACGCGCATGATGGCATCCACCGTAGAGCGCCCCCTGCGGAAACCAAACTGGCTGTCCGCCAAATCCGGCCCCACCCGCACCAGCTGCCCGGCAAGGCGGTCTGCAATTACTCTTTCAAAGAGCTTGCCCACCTCGTCGAGCAGCACGATGGGCCGGTAAGCGGACGGAGAGTCCGCAGGGCGCCCTGGCTTCTTGATGAGGACCAGTTTCCCCATCTTCCAACGAAGTGGGCCCGAGAGCCTCCAAGGCCAGAACCCAGGCTTTTCCAGGTATGCCGTCGGGTCCTGGGGCGGTGTTTCTGGCATTCAGCCTACGTACCGCTACTCTCAACTCTACCTCGGTCACCTCCGGAGCATCGTCGTCGTCGTCGGTGTGGTCCGCATCTGGCAGCGCAGGAGGCGGAGCCATGGACGGGGTAATATGTTCCCCTCACGAAGGGAACAGAGCGCTCACCACGTCCTCCACGAGCTGGGGCTGGAGACTCTGCGTCAGCGGGGGAGCCCATGGGCGGAGTTTATCCCGCACCATCTTGTAGGGGCGTCCCCACGGGTCTCTGTTCAGAGTACCCAGTGACTCCTCGCGGGCCAGCCCCCTGGCCCGCAGGATCTCCGCTCGGAGAGCGGTCTTCGCCGCTCTGTACCCCTCGTACAGCTCCGCCTGCATGGCTTCCGTATCCGGAGGGCGGATACGGAGCCTGCGCTGCCTGGTGTACCGGCGTCGCGCAGCCACGCACGCCTCGCGCTGAGATGTCAGCTCCGGCGACCACCAGTACACCTGGCGCCGGGCGCGTCCGGGCCGCACCCGGGGCATTGCCACATCACATATTTCGGACATGGCCTCCCGGAACCACTCTGCCTCGTCGTTGATGTCAGCAGGCCTGTCCGGTGGTGACACCCAGGCCTGCACGATCGAGGCTTCCAGGAGGAGCTCCCGGTCCAGCTGCTTCAGCGCCCACCGCGGACCACCCAGGGCCGGTCGGACCGGCGCGCTCGAGGTCTGGGCGGAGACGTCGAACCAGATATACCGGTGGTCGGAATAGGTCTCCACCTCCTCCAAGACACGCCAGTTGATGACATGCGGCGACAGAGCGGGGCTGGCGAACGAGATGTCTACCACTGATTCACCCCGCATCCGCACGCATGTTGGGACCGAACCCCGGTTTAGGACGACCAGGCCTGTCTCCAGAGCCCAGTCCTCCACCATTCTGCCCCGTGTGTCCGTATGCCGGGAACCCCAAGGCACATTCTTGGCATTGAAGTCCCCGAGGACGAGCACGGGGAGAGAACGGAACCCGACGACGACGACTCTCAACTCCGCAAGGGAGTTGTGGAACTCGGCGAGAGTTCGGCTCGGGGAGAAGTATACCCCTACCACGACTACATATCTCCCCGAACCGTGCTGCCACGCAACCCCGTTCTCTCTTGACAGCCTCGAGGGACGGGGTACCGGCGGCGGCCGACGAAATTAGGGTCACTGAGCCGCTCAGGTCCTCCACCCAGTCGTCTCTGGGCGGGACAAAGTACGGCTCAGCGACCACGGCGATGTTAATCGACCACTGCGCCATGCTCTGGAGCAACAGATCCTGAGCGGAGGCGCAGTGGTTGATGTTCGCCTGGAGGAGGCGTAATGGGGCCATTATTGGCACTCCATAACAGCCCCCTCCTGATCCCCCTGTGAGGGTCCAGCCGCGGTGGATGCGGCGGCAACGACAGCGGAGGCGGCAGTGGCGACGGCAGTGGTAGCAGCGGCTGTGGCGATGACGGCGGTGGCGGAGGGCTTGCCCCTGCCCCAGGCTTTGGCGGGTGGAGCGCAGGCCTTGCTCCCAGCCCGGTGATCGGCCGGCTTACCAGCTGCCGCACATGCAGTGCGGCATGGCGTTGCACGAGCCGGCCTTGTGACCAGGCTGACCACAGCGGAAACAGAGATTGCTGCGGTCCACCTCCGAGGTGCATTTAGCCCCCCACGTGGCTGCCCACATAGCAGCGGAAGCACCTCAGAGGTCTGGGCTCCATTAGTTTCACCTGCGCGGAAACCCATCCCACCAGGAGCCTTCGGCCCTCCCCGGCTAATTTTTGGGCCACCGACACGGGGCAGCTCACCGTGATGGCTTGCATCCCCGTGCAGTCAGTACGGAGAGTGCCCGCCCTCACCTGCTCGGCAGAGCACCCCCCAGTCCTAACGATGGCGGCCACCACCTCTTCCACCGTCGCAGAGTCGTCCAGACCCAGAATGCGCACGTCAGCGCACTTGGTGGGTCTGGACACTCGGGCCTCGTCCGCATTTAAGGACGCTGTGAGCCTTTCGGCCAGAGCGTCAGCAGTCGGGCCGCTAGCCGCACCAGGGACCTCCAGCATCCTACCGCACGTCGCGGTAGGACATGCCCTTCTTCTCCGCTTCCGGCTGTAGTGTGATCACTACAGCTGCGGTCTTTGGGGCACGAAGCCTAGCCGCAACGCTTCGCTCCTTGCGCCGTTGCCGCCTCTCTTTTCTTTTGACCGCCCTTGCAGCCTTGCTCGCCTTCCTCTTCTGTCCGGCCACCTGCCAATCGGCGTGGGCCGGAGGCGATGTTGGAGGCGGTTGCCGCGTTGCCGGCGTTTCGCCGCCGGGGCTGGGGCTAGGGCTGGGGCTGGGGCCCTCGCCAGGCCACGTCCCGGATAGCGGCCTCCACGACCGCCGCAAACTTCTTCTTGCGGTCCGCATCAGGACCGCCAACCTCACCCGCCTCGTCGCTTGAAGGCTCCGATGCGAAGGTATAGCGATGCCTGGCGTGGCCCGTCAGTCAATGGGCCGTGGGACCGCGCCTTTAGACATTTAAATGACGTTAGAATTGTAGACAAATCTGGACAAATCTTGAGAGATACCGTTGTCGCTCTTATCAGGTTAGCCCTGAGGATTGAATAACCGTTAGCTTATTGGACTACAGAACAAAACACCGGGTCAATGAAAAGGTATAATGATTAAATTCGTGATATGATCATCAGAGATTATTCTCACTAAATGTATCATACTGAATCATCTGGTAATCCAGAAGATGATTCATTAGAGGTCATTAAGTCAAGGCTTGACCAATTGACCCACTGATCATAGTAACAATTGAACAAATGGAAAACAGTGCACTTATAACAGTACTTAGCGTTTCTGTACATAGGTATATTTTTATCAAAGTAGAATTTATTCAATATATGCATGTTTTCCTCCTCTATAATATTTTATTACCATCAGTAGGTAGCCATAAAGTAGATAGGTATTAGGAATTTTCTCAATATCATAGTGAAAACATCACATTTTCAAATGGTATCTATGAATAATCTACCTATGCTAATTATAATAACTACTATAAGCATTCATTATTTAAACAAGATACCACATCATAGTATCGAAGGTATTAGTTAGCGAATGTTTGAAGCGTGAACTTTCCCTATAGACCAGTATCAAATGAAGTAGGTATCCTGACTGGGCCAACGAGGCAATTTATTATAAGTACCTACCTAGGTAGGCTACCTATTTATATACAATGTGGAGACAACAACACGACAATAAATGCGACCACTGGCAATATTGAAGCATAAGACTATTTTGGAACTATCAAATAAATCCTAGCATCGAAATAAAAAAGTGATTTTTTCAAACAAACTAAATATTTAGTAGTTATGAGCCGACAATGGGTTTTGCCAATCTTTGAATAGCTATATTGACTAAGCTATTGGATATCTTTGATTGAATTTTTTGTATCCAGACTGGCAACGGCATTAGCTATGCGCAGTTTATTGTTGTATTGTCGTCTCCAGCTTGTATATTTTCTTCTTTGTTGTGGTAGGTTCGCATATTAATATGTTTAGTAATTGAATCTACTTTTGTATTGAATATAACAGTGTTATGACTAACGATAATAACGTAATCGCGCCACATGGCGTTAAACACTATTTATTATCTTGGAACTGCATACTATTCGCTATTAAAATTTTAAAGCATTAGGTATAACACAGTTATATTTAGGTACATCAAAATCTACTCTGCATTACTGAAAATTAAATTTTGACGTTAAAAAGTGCCTTTTATGTGCTTATTTAAAATAAATGCTTTGACTTTGACATTATTTAACGTACGGCTCCATGTATCTACTAATTAAGACCCTATTCTTTACAGAAATAAATACAAATATAAAAAATAAAAAAATATTTTGCAAGGTCCATAGTATTTTCGCTAACCAAAGAATATATAATATGTAGGTACGATGGAGATAGGCTAAATATACTGTACATTTACCTACTCCTTACATCAATTTTAAACTCAATATTTGTTTTCTACTTTAAATACATATTTATGTGCTTATTTAAAATAAATGCTTTGACTTTGACATTATTTAACGTACGGCTCCATGTATCTACTAATTAAGACCCTATTCTTTACAGAAATAAATACAAATATAAAAAAAAAAAAATATTTTGCAAGGTCCATAGTATTTTCGCTAACCAAAGAATATATAATATGTAGGTACGATGGAGATAGGCTAAATATACTGTACATTTACCTACTCCTTACATCAATTTTAAACTCAATATTTGTTTTCTACTTTAAATACATATTTATGTGCTTATTTAAAATAAATGCTTTGACTTTGACATTATTTAACGTACGGCTCCATGTATCTACTAATTAAGACCCTATTCTTTACAGAAATAAATACAAATATAAAAAATAAAAAAATATTTTGCAAGGTCCATAGTATTTTCGCTAACCAAAGAATATATAATATGTAGGTACGATGGAGATAGGCTAAATATACTGTACATTTACCTACTCCTTACATCAATTTTAAACTCAATATTTGTTTTCTACTTTAAATACATATTTATGTGCTTATTTAAAATAAATGCTTTGACTTTGACATTATTTAACGTACGGCTCCATGTATCTACTAATTAAGACCCTATTCTTTACAGAAATAAATACAAATATAAAAAATAAAAAAATATTTTGCAAGGTCCATAGTATTTTCGCTAACCAAAGAATATATAATATGTAGGTACGATGGAGATAGGCTAAATATACTGTACATTTACCTACTCCTTACATCAATTTTAAACTCAATATTTGTTTTCTACTTTAAATACATATTTATGTGCTTATTTAAAATAAATGCTTTGACTTTGACATTATTTAACGTACGGCTCCATGTATCTACTAATTAAGACCCTATTCTTTACAGAAATAAATACAAATATAAAAAATAAAAAAATATTTTGCAAGGTCCATAGTATTTTCGCTAACCAAAGAATATATAATATGTAGGTACGATGGAGATAGGCTAAATATACTGTACATTTACCTACTCCTTACATCAATTTTAAACTCAATATTTGTTTTCTACTTTAAATACATATTTATGTGCTTATTTAAAATAAATGCTTTGACTTTGACATTATTTAACGTACGGCTCCATGTATCTACTAATTAAGACCCTATTCTTTACAGAAATAAATACAAATATAAAAAATAAAAAAATATTTTGCAAGGTCCATAGTATTTTCGCTAACCAAAGAATATATAATATGTAGGTACGATGGAGATAGGCTAAATATACTGTACATTTACCTACTCCTTACATCAATTTTAAACTCAATATTTGTTTTCTACTTTAAATACATATTTACGTGATTTTTGTATGTGTACCTTTTTACTAAGGATACTCTGTGTTATCAAAAAAAAAAAATTCAAAATTAAATAATTTTGTTAAAATACTTTAGTATAAGTACCTATGTCATAGTTTCGTTTTGTTCTTTTAATTTTCCGCAACAAATGAGTGTATTATATTTAAGTCATTAACAATAGGGTACCAACCTATTCATAATATTGTTACAAATATTTAAATGCAGCGTTCAAGTATGTACAATTCGTTTACCTTTATATTTAGATCTACATAATTACAACAATCATAGAATATAAATACACAGGTACACAAACTGGCTTCTGTCTATCGAAGCATCGGATTATAGTTTCACACACCTATGATTAAATTATGTTTATTAATAACACGTTATTACAATAAACTTTAATTACCAGTAAATGATGATCACAAATGGCCCATCGAACAGTTTCTGGCTTATATTGTACCTAGTCATTCTGTGCTTTCATTCAACTGTAAACTTATAAAACAATCTCTTATTTCTTTGTTTGAATATAGGTAGGTACCTATATTCAAACAAAGAAATGAGAGATTGACATATTTCCTCATGTAGGTAGGTACCTACATGAGGAAATATGTCATATAACAAAAGTAAATATATAAAATATCTATTAAGTAGTTATAATTAAAATATTTCTTACATTAATCACAATGTTTTTTCATTTTCATTCATTATATTAATAATTCGTCATTGCTACCACCACACCTGGTTAGTGGTTCTTTGTTTGATATTTTTTACAATAGGTATATTTATAGATAGATGGTTACATCTTATTTATGTAAATAGTTACCTTAGTACTCGTATAAAAAAAAACAAAAATATCAAGACAAATAAATGTGTTTGTTATGAAAATAATAGCTTATTTTCCGTTGTTTCCTCAAATAACAGGCAGAACAAGCAAGTCGGAACATCAGTATAGTTGGAAACCATTTCATGGTGGATGGCAGGCCGCTGCGCATCGTGTCGGGATCACTGCACTACTTCAGAGTTCCTGCCCCCTACTGGAGAGACCGTCTGCGAAAGATGAAAGCTGCTGGACTGAACTCTGTTGCCACGTAAGAACTTTTTCAATTTACATTTTATCATAGTTCTCTTGCCTTTATCCCAATTTGTTTGCAGTTTTCATTATTTTTTTCTATTAGCTGTCATCTCAGCATTCAAATTTTTCCCAACCATATCATCTGCTACAATATCCATGAATCTTTTTTATTGTCCGTCTCTTATCCACGGAAATCGTCATCCACAGAAACATTCCTATCTTTCTACATCAAATAGCAGCGTCTAGAATAAAGCTTGTTAATTGATGCAAAAAATCCAATCTACTTTACATCTTGCTTTATAACGTCGCGCTTTACGGTTATTTCACCACTACTAGTTTTGTAAGCAGCCTCTGCCCAGTTTTTTTTTTCTCTTTGACCGTTTTGTAGGCCTATAATTTGTTATACATTGGAATGAACACCTAAATTCTATTAAAAACTAATGTTATACAGCGTGCCACTTTAAAAGAGACACTAATTTAACATTTCGCGTTTTCGTTTTATGAACATATTTTAATTTAATTATACGTTACTATTTATTTACAATTTTCTAAAATAGCATCTTGGAGCAACCTGTACTTAAAGAATTGTAGCGCAGTGGTCATTTTCCGGGGTCACGGATCATAACGTCGCATCAATGAAATTAAAACAAATTAATAACGTGCTAAGTGTAGGCGAATTGAAGGAGAGAGAGAGCCCTACGACGGCGAGCGGCGCAGGCGGTAATTTTCAAATTACGAATAATGTTACATTCTTGTAATTTTTATAATTACTGTTCACTAAGCCCCACCCGTGTGTTAAATTAATGTCACCATTGTTGTATGCTAAATAAGCGAACATTTTTTTTTTGTTAGCCTTTAATGTCACACTGCTGGGCAAAGGCCTCCCTTCTTGGTCATGGCCGTCCAGCTAATCCGGGGGTACCGCACGTCTCACTCTCTCTCCGCTGAGCCGGCGAGCCTCCTTGCCGGATTGCTGCCATGCGATCTGGAGGCCAAAGTCCTCGCCCACATATGGGAGTGGCGAGAGGAGGCAAAACGCTGGGGCGTAACTCCGCTGCAGTGAGAAATCACGGCACAGCGGACAGAGCTCTGGCGGGATCTCATAGCGGCATGGCAAGTGCGACTGTCGCAACCTAGTGCTGGGCACGCCACAATTGCGGCGATAAGTCCCCTCTTTGAGGAGTGGCTAGAGAGGCGACTCGGCGCCCTCACCTTCCGCTTGACACAGGTCCTCACCGGACACGGTTATTTCGGGAGGTTCCTATTCAGGATAAAGCGGGAGGAAATGCCAGGGTGTTACCACTGTGTGGATTGCCCGGAGGACACGGTGGAGCATACGGTGGAGGTCTGCCCGGCTTGGGCGGAGCACCGCCGCGTCCTCGTGGCAGCGATCGGCAGCGGCGATCTCTCGCGTCCGGCCCTGGTCCAGGCCATGGTACGGAGCGAGAATGCATGGGAAGCCGTCACCTCCTTCTGCGAAGCAATAATGCTCGCAAAGGAAAAGGCGGAGCGCGTGAGGGAGAGGCAATATCTGCGCCCTTACGGCCCTAGTCGCCGCAGGAGATGCCCTGGACGTCGAGAGTCAACAGCTGACTCCCGGCCACCGTAGGCGCGGGCTTGCGGGTGGCGAGCAATGGGCAGCTAGCCGCCCCGTAAGGACCAGGCCCGGGTCGACGGCGCGATGTGTTCCACGCGCGCCTCAAAGAGATGTCAGCATAAACTGACGGGGTCCGCTAGGTCCGATGCCTGCCAGGGCCGCGGGTTGTTCGAAAGAGATACCGTGGCCCCTGGCACAGGCAACTGAAGGTACACGGGTGGGTTTTATTCAGTAAAAGTCTGACACACCCTCCCGCTCCGCCCAGAGCTCAGAAGTCATATGATGATTTCCCACCCAAAAAAAAAAAAGGCTTCCCGTCTAAAGGAGTCCATCTCCATCTGGGCCTGCCGCGATGTCGTTTGCCACACGGCACTTACGTAGGTGCTGTTCGGGAACTGAAAACAATATTCTTAAACTGTTCCTCCGAAACGTTGCAGTCCGCACGTCTGTGCGTTTAGTGGAAGTGCTCAAGTGCGGTTCGCAGTAGTGCTGTTCAAATCAGTGCTCTCAGTGGAATACCATGTAAGTTTGGCCCATTGGTCCTCTGACATGCGGCAGATGTTTCCAGCCCAATTACATTTACGCGTAGCAGCTTTCCGAGTACTTATTGAATAAGTAAACACATCCTTCCTGCTAAATAATGGTGTTTGATCATCCAATAATGCCGTTTAATCATCCAATAATGTCGTTTAAACATTCTTTAGATACGTAGAATGGAGCTTCCACGAGCCAGAGGAACGACAGTACTCATTCGAAGGCGACCGCGATGTCGCCATGTTTATCCGCACAGCGGCAGAGGAAGGCCTGTACGTGCTACTGCGAGTCGGCCCCTACATCTGTGGTGAAAGGGATCTGGTTAGTGACTATAAATCTTTGACAATCTCATTACCTAATTATTTTTTAGCCATACCAATTAATATTTCACATTTTAGTATGTAAGTATCACAAATAACGTAGAATTGTGGAATACCGCTACTGCTTTAATATCCTATTACTGACAAATTGAATTATTGTGTTAGGTATGTTAAATGTTCGTGTCATACTTAAAGCCTACTAAGCAATTTCAATAAATTATTATAATTTTAATGAGATGCTTGTCTCCTACCTGTTTCTCTTCCAAAGCTCATCGTTTTTGGTGATTATTTTTAGTAAAATAAATGGCTTTTGCATGTGAAAGTTGTTACCTAAATACTGTAAATGTAAAATAAACATACGTACTAGTCCAAGGTAACGTTAGAACAATAGGTCCACCTTCCACTGCTTAAAATGCGTGAAGGATATCTACTTCCGTACTAACGTACGTAAGGTACTAACGTACGTAAACACAAGTTTACCTATAGTTCAAGAGATCTCAATAATATTCACCTTATTTAGTCTAATAATATAATAATAAGTCTTCCATAATCAGTAATACTAACTACTAAC
This sequence comes from Apamea epomidion, assembly GCA_947507525.1. Lineage (NCBI taxonomy): Eukaryota > Metazoa > Arthropoda > Insecta > Lepidoptera > Noctuidae > Apamea > Apamea epomidion. Next base: position 9,848,537 of record OX382234.1, read on the forward strand.
ATATTGATCCTATATTCTAGACTAGCTGTGCCCGCGACTACCTTCGCGTGCATGTAGGAAAAACAATTGGAATTCATGGGTTTTAATTTTTTTGCGCGGAACCCTAATTCTATTTCTAAAATAGAAACCTAAGTTACGCCTTATAACATCTTTCAGGTATCTGCCAGTGAAAGTCACTTCAAAATCTGTCTAGTAGTTTCGGAGAATAGCCGGAACAAACAGACATATAATTTAAATAAAATGCGGTTTTGTTATAAGTACTGTATACTTTCATATATACTTTTATATATGAAAGTATACAGTACTTTATATTTTACATTACAAACAGACAATTCAATTTCATTTATTTATATAGATTTCAGTATATTCTCGTATCGCTATCGGTTATAGTATACTTACTCGTACTTTTTTTTACCCATACCATCAGTTGCCATACAATCAGGTTGCGGGGTCAGATGGCAATCGCACGGTGTCCAAATGTGCATTGCCTTCTATTTATAACTGAAAGACTACTAACAGACATTATCTGCAACTTTCTTGCTAGTTTTAGCGAACTGTTTTAGAAACTGTAAAAAAAACACCCGACCATCTGTAATGTTCTACTATTCTTGCAAATCGAATTGATTTCATTTCCTACTGACCTTATTACAAGTTTTTTCTTCATCGTCTCATAAATTAAGTTTTTGTGGCTAATCAAGGAGCTTAAAAAAAAAGAACATCGATTTCTAATATGAGAGCATGCAAATTAAATCCACTCGTCAGAACATGACTAAAGTAATGTTATACCTACTCTTTGTTTTCAGGGTGGTTTCCCGTACTGGCTGCTCGGCAAATATCCAAACATTAAGTTACGAACCACAGACAAAGGTGAGTCATCGATCAATAAATGTTGAATGTGTGAAAGTTTTAATTCATCTCATGTTGAATTACTTTCTCTCGCTGTTTTTATATTATAATGGTTTTTATTAACTATTCGAAGATTACATGGCTGAGTCCGAGATATGGCTAAACAAATTCTTCGAGCAAGCGTCTCCGTTACTGTATGCGAACGGAGGCCCTATCATTTTAGTTCAGGTAAAGTAAAAGAATCCTAATATAATCTAAGAAGCTAGATGATTTTATTGGTTTTGGCATTCTGTTTTTGCTAATCTACAACTTTAAAGTATAATGTATTCCACAGGCGTGCTTTTGATTGAGTCCATTTGCCTTTAAATCATAAAAAAAAAGTTCTATCGCTGCGACGTATTTTAACAGTTCAATGACAAAGGTTAACTAACCACTACGAACTCTTACAAACCTCCATGCTGAGAAAGCTTTGAACTTTGGCCCCTTTTCCTTTTAGTTAAAGCCAAGTTATCTACATTTTTAATCAGTCAGTCAGAGTAATTAAGAATTATAACTTTTATGGAAAACGATTATTAAACGTTGGTCAATGTTTCTTTGTTTTTGTTGGGATACCTAGATTGGAAGACTTCTTAATACAGCATCTTCTATTGTAGGTAGAAAACGAGTACGGGAGCTATGGCAACGACCTGGACTACCGCGTGCAGGTCCGCGACATGATACACAAACACGTTGGCTCTAAAGCCATCCTTTACACTACGGACGGGAACTCAATCTCCTACTTTAACGGCGGGGCAATTCCTAACACTCTCACTACCATCGACTTTAATGCTTACTCAGGTGGGTAAACTATTTATTTTATTACAGATATAGCATATAAACATTTTTTAGATAGTTTAAAAAGATAACAGAACAAAAAGAAAAACATCGCTTAGTAATTTTTCGGTATGTAAGACCATCAATGAACAACAACTGACCCAAATTGATGATCTAACTTACAAAAAAAAATACTAGAAATAATATCTGTTGTTGGATACAAAAGTAATCCTTATTTATTTATTTTATTATTTATGTACACACGGTAAAATACATAGGGATATGACATAGTTATAATATGAGTAAAAAGGAACTGCATAAAAGTAATCCTTCGAATATTATAAATGTGAAAGTTTGTATGTTTGGATGTTTGTTACTCAGCCACGCAAAAACGGCTGAACGGATTTGTATGAAATTTGGCACACGAGTAGTTTATAGCCTGAATTAACATATAGGATGGTTTGTATTCCGGTAGTTGGTTCCCGTGGGATAATATCCGACATCGGTACGGGTAATACCGCTGGCAGAAGCCATATTTTCTTATATTATTTCGACCGTACGTCGTTCGTAGCATCTTGAGCTAGTCTAGCGTGTAAACGGAGTTTCAATAAAATAAGAAGCCAGCTTATACTGGTTTGGTTAGCACTCAGGCAATCAGGGTCATCATCTGTGTACAAAATTACCGATTCGTACATTACTCTACCGAGGAACGCGCCGTGCATTCTACTCACACAGCATTTCTACCTATTACATATGACATTTAAAAATATTTTTAAATAATGATCATTTAAAGCAGTCGGTTTTATTACAACGTACCTGGGAATCGATTTTAGAAGTTGAACTTTAAATTCTTCGAATGGACGAATTTATTGTTTTTGGAAAACTTACAGCTCTGTACCTTAGTGCATTTCGTTAATAACATGAATATGACCAATTACAAGTTTTCACAAATAGTTAAACAAATAATTATGTTAATTGGGAGTGTTAAATATTATTGTTTTTTTAACTTAAACCAAAAGTTATGACTATTTTATTTTTTCATTTATTTAGATGTGAACAAATCGTTCGAGGAACTGCGCCGGTTCATGCCGGAGGGTCCTCTGATGAACTCGGAGTTCTACACGGGCTGGCTGACGCACTGGGGCGAGAGCTTCGCCACTACCAGCGCCGACTCGGTGGTATCTACCCTCGGCCAGATCCTCGACTATGGGGCCAGCGTCAACTTTTATATGTTCTTTGGAGGCAGTAATTTTGAATATACTGCAGGTATGTTTTTATTTTTGTTTGTTTTTTTACTTCTATGTAGAAACACTGTGCAGCATTTTGTGACTCAAGCGTGGTGGTTAATGCTCATGCCTTCTCTGTATGAGAAGAGGCCTTTGCCCTGCAGTGGGACCGCCATAGGCTGGTATTATTATTATCTTTTATTTAATTTATAATACAATTCCTTTACCTACATTTGTAACTATAAAAAAAATACATTAGAAAAAAATTAAATTAGTAGCCTATCTGCACAGGAGCGGGGTCCAAGCTGCCGGTGGTCAGGGCTTTGTTATTATACAGGGCATTATTACTTCTATGCGGACTTGATGGCCAAAAGCAATTAAATAAATAGAAATCTTACTTGATTCCGAGTTCAGCAATTAGAGAACTCGGTACTTACTTTAGTAACTTTCTGTAACTGTATTTATAAGCCTGTCCTGTCCATTGAACGTAACGATGAGTTATAGAAAGTCATATTAAGCATCTCAAATCGTTCAATTCGACACTACGAAACTAGCCACGGAAGTAGCGAAATTCCTTTATTTTTACAGGAGCCAACTACGTGGGTACCTACCAGCCGGACATCACTTCATATGACTACGACTCGCCACTGTCGGAGGCCGGAGACCCCACTCCCAAATATTACCTCATTAGAGACAAATTGAAGCAGGTATCTATCTGACGTCTATTTATCTCACATATTAAGGTATTTCAAAATATAAATATCCAATGTAAATTTCTAGCTTGAGTTCTTAACTTTTTTAAATATATTTGAAGCAGAAGATCAATAACAAAGGAATACCTACGATCCTAATCAAAATGACTAACTGTGACTATATAATTACACTAGCTTCTGCCCGCGACTTCGTCCGCGTGTAATGTTTGGTTCCTCCGCCACGACCCGTCGTCGCCTGCCCGCGCTATTACTTCGTTTTTGCTTAGCGTTTTTTCTTCTTTCAGACTTTTTTTCTTTCTGCTCTGCTCCGAAGAGTCGTAGCGTGATGTTAAATAGTCTTTCTCAAGAATTGGGCTATAAATCAAATGCGAAAATATTTTTTCATATCAGACTGGTAGTTCCAGAGATTAGCGTCTTCAAACAAACAAACTCTTCAACTTTATTATTATTATTACCTCAACTTGAGATAGTTAGAAACAATCGTAAGCCAGAATTACGAAGAGGAGAAGGAACGAAGTATTTAAAACAACCAAAACCAATAGAAATCAATAGAAACACATATAACCAATTTACATCACTCAATGACAATACCGACTGTTGCGGCGGCTAAAAACCTTGGGGGGAAAATCGAAATTTTCTTTAGTGGACTGTATGAGGGGCGGTTCGATGATGCAAGTAGGTGCTGGTGGTGTGAGAAAATAAGGTTTTAGAGGCTTAATAGTTTATAAGGTGTGTAGCTTCACTTGTATTAGGTTACGATGAGGCTGGCATGGTCTTATTGTGACCAAAAGCCCCTAAATCTATAAAAGACAATAAAAAAAAAACTTTAATTCATTCCGCTCTTCACATGCTTTTTGCAGACGTTTTATCCATTTACCCATAGATGGCGTTGTACAAATATGCAATTTTTCTGACTCGCGGTGTTCATACCTTACGCGGATTTAAGATATTGTCGGTGTTAACGCCATAATATGTTTATTTATGGTTCATATTTCATGCCTAATTACTGGCAACTCTCATTATTGATATCTGTGCGACACAAATCCCTTCCACTTTCCCTCTCCCTTCCGCAACCCTTATAATGCCTGAGCGAGAGCGAGAAGGAAGATTCGCAATGCGCGAACGCTGCCGTTATAAATCAAACCGCCAGTTTCTCAACCGCTATCGACGCTTGCGGGTCATAAAAAAACCCCAAGTCGAAAAGAACTCAAACTTCACCGCGAAGAACGAAGATTGTCATTAAACTGTGCAAGTGCGCGCTTTGTGTGTTGTGAAAACTGCCGATCCCAGTCCGTACGTGACATCCTGGACACGCCGCTGCCACGTGGCTAGGAGTCCTTCTCATCGACTCTCCACGATAGGTCACCAGGCAGATACCATTATCATTTTCCCACACCACCAGCACCTATTTGCATCATCGAACCGCCCCTCATACAGTCCACTAAAGAAAATTTCAATTTTCCCCCAAGGCAATAAGCCGCTGCAACATTTCGGTCCTTCGATAACAGATACCTATTTTTCTTTACCTTTCGGTAACGGATATTATTATTCTATCCGTATATCATAATCCCGCAACTACATTTCATTTCAATCTTCGTTCCTTATACTCTTATAATAAACCGCTTTCATTTATTACAATACCTACATTGTCATTGCGTACATTTCCAGGTATTTCGCATCCGTACGTACGTTATATTTTCCTATCTACCTACATAAATTAAAATGAAGGGCGGTTCGATGATGCAAGTAGGTGCTGGTGGTGTGGGAAAATGATAATGGTACCTGGCTGGTAGGCTATGGTGGAGACTCGATGAGATGGACTCCTAAGCCATGTGGCGACGGCGCGTCCAGGATGTCACGTACGGACTGGGATCGGCACTTTTCACAACACACGAAGCGCGCACTTGTACAGTTTAATGACAATCTTCGTTCTTCGCGGTGCAGATTGAGTTCTTTTCGACTTGGGGTTTTTTTATGACCCGCAAGCGTCGATAGCGGTTGAGAAACTGGCGGTTTGATTTATAGCGGCAGCGTTCGCGCAGTGCGAATAGTCCTTCTCACTCTCGCTCAAGCATTATAAGGATTGCGGAAGGGAGAGGGAAAGCAGAAGGGATTTGTGTCGCTCAGATACCAATAATGAGAGTTGCCAGTAATTAGGCATGAAATATGAACCATAAATAAATATATTATGGCGTTAACACCGACAATATCTTCAATCCGCGTAAGGTATGAACATCGCGAGTCAGAAAAATTACGTTTTTGTACAACGCCATCTATGGGTAAATGGATAAAACGTCTGACGTCTGCACAAAGCATGTGAAGAGCGTAATGGATTAAAGTTTTTTTTTATTGTCTTTCATAGATTTAGGAGCTTTTGGTCACAATAAGACCATGCCAGCCCCATCGTAACCTAATACAAGTGAAGCTACACACCTCATAAACTATTAGGCCTCTAAAACCTTACTCACTATTTTATAAACAAAGATAGCTGCGTTAGAAAGAGGCTCGGATAAACTACTTTGAATAAAACCAACATCTACCAAATTACATTTAAAAGTATTCATCAGTGTCTCTCTAGCAGCTCGGGCCCTGACGCATTCCACCAACAAGTGATGGACATCCTCCACCGTACCGCATTCTGCGCAATTTGGGCTGTCCCTTTTACCCATTAGATGCCGAAACTTGTTGAGTGAAACGTGTCCAGATCGCAGTCTATGCGCTATTATTGTAATAAACTTTCTATTAAGCTTAATATTGGCAAACCAAGGAATACGAGGAGGTTCACATTGTATTGTCTTGTACCAGATTCCCTTTTCTAGTGATGTTTTATTAAAATATTCTTTCCAATTCTTAAAACATTCCATTTTGTATTTCAGTAGTAGTTCGGAGTAGCTTGGAGTAAGTAATATTCACCTCAATACCATCCGTCACAGAAATCTTTGCCAAACGGTCGACCTCCTCGTTTCCCAGTAAGCCAACATGCGACGGGACCCATTGCAATATTAAATTCACATTATTGGACATGAAGTAAGATATTTGTCTTAATATGGCAGAAGCTATCGAGACACCTCTGTAGCCAGAGGCGCATCGAGCTATATGCTGCAGAAGACTTCTGCTATCTATAAAAATGACAACCTTATTGTTCTCGACCTCCGCGTTTTGCATGTATGTAAGTGCCTTTGATACTGCAACGAGCTCCGCCGTCATTATACATACATTACTGTCACAAATTTTAAACAATCCTTTACTGTTATCCCTCGGATCATGAAAAGCGGCACCAATGATATTGCCTATTTTAGAACCATCCGTATATAATTTTAACCAACCGTACTATTTAGTCTGAATTTCCTCCAGGATAATGTTTTTTAAGCTCTAATAATATCTCCTACGTTTATATTGGAAACCCAAATATCTAAGCTAAACATTTCTAAAGGATAACTACATGACACAACTTCTTCTTTGGTACTGCTATACACTGTTACTAATAATGGTGGTTTTTTATTACGCCAATAGCTATTAGTAATGTAACTAGTTAAGGTATTTAATGAAAGTAGTATTAGTAGGTATTTAATGTAAGTGGTATTGAATGAAAGTTGTATTCGTGAATGTTTTAGCGGCATTTTGCGCTATAATAATTTTCTACTATCTCCGAAACTATAATATGACCAATTGACATACTGTAAAAGGCAAATCTTATCTCTGTAATGTCCTTATGATCATAAAATAATTTATTTTGATAAGGATTCATATTTAAAAAATATATTTTCATCCAAACGTAAGCATGTCAAAAAAATACTTTTTTAAAACATAAAAGTGATATTAAAAGATAAAATATAAAAGATAGAAATATGGTGTCGCGGACTTTTTTGTAGAAATATAGATTGCCATTATATTGTTTTTAGTTATATATAACTGTTTAGGCAGCGCATGCAAATAATTCTGTTTTAAGAGGTATTTCTTTCCGACTTGCTAGACAAAAGTTTTGATAGCTCAGCTAAAATGCATGATGTAAACATAATTTACAGCCTATAGCCACACATAATGCAGCTTTCTACCAGTGAAAAAATTTTTAGAATTGGATCATTAACTCCGGAGATTACCCACTACACACATACTAACAAACAGACTTTACCTCTTTATTATACTAGTATAGATAAAAGAAGATAAATTAAATAGATTTTTTAACTTTCAGTATAACTTTGTAGACGAAAGCATCCCAGTGCCCACACCAAGTCCGAAAGGCGACTACGGGCCAGTCAATGTTACTCCAACAGTCAGTCTGATGAGTCACGAGGGTCGTGCGAAATTAGGCAAGAAATACGACGACTACACGGGCTCAACTCTGCCTACTTTCGAACATCTGCGCCAGCGAGGAGGTCTGATGCTGTATGAGACCACGCTCACCGAAGCTGATGATTTGCTGTACATCAAGAAACCACGAGACATGATTTTCGTATTTATTGATGGTGTTAGTATTTCTGAAATTCATCATAATTATATTTTAACATTAACATTTTGGATACGCACACATTGAGAGCAGGTTCCTCGCTCAGGATCCCTAACTACCGTTAGTTTGGGTGTTACCATCTCACTGTGAAAGGAGTATTATTTTCATACATATTTTCCTACATTACCATTTTGTCATTTGATTAAAATAATATACTAAATATGTAAAAATAAAGAATAAGTACTGGGAATCGAATGTTACATAATATAACGTTCGCTCGACGACAAGGCAACTGCAACGCGCCGTCTACGAACGCCTACGAGACGCCTTAGTAGCGCCTACGCCGCGTAGACTCGGCGTAGGCAGGGTCTACGCGGGTAATACGCGGTGGTGCTTACGCTACGCCTACGTCTCGTTACTGACTTCATGATTCCTTTATACCAATTTGAGGTATCCAACCGGGATATACTTTGGCCCTTGAATTTTTTACTAGCAAACTTTTAGGTATCGATGTGTGCTGCATTTTAACGAATAAAACGGTGTAAAAAGCAATCTTGCTGATGGTTTATTTTTTTATTTTTCAGGAATTAAAAGGTCGCATTAGCAGAGTTCACAAGATCTACAGTCTACCTCTGTCTGCCAAGAATGGTTCACTATTGTCATTGCTGGTGGAGCCTCAAGGCCGCATTGGTTTTGGAAGTTATATTCACGATTTCAAGGTAATCTTTTTCTTTTCTTGGTTGATTTTTTTTGTTAAATTAGCTAGGTAGCAACATTGTGCTTACTGAAGAAGGTATTTCAGTAAGAAGCACAATGTTGTTCAAATTCGATATTCAATAGCTCAAATGTTTTGCAACGTGCACAAGCCAAACAAATATTACGAACTTCCACAAAAACTTTCATCCCCTATTTAACCCGATTAAAAATAATTCCTTAGTGCTGATTTTCGTTATCTAAGGAACTCTTAGGCAAAATTTCAAGCTTGTAGACCCAGCGGTTTGTTCGGCTGAGACTTGTCTGTCAGTGAATTAAAGATTTTTACTTCAGACTAAGATTCCTCTATTTCTTACTCTGTTAATGTTTTATAATAATGTGTTTTCAGGTTTCCAACCTGTGAATGATTTGATACCCATTTCTATTTATATTGGCCTTATCAATGTTGGTCGTGCTTTCCGTTGTCTATGAAAACCTCATTATTCATATATTCAATGTGGTCGGACCTCCATCGGATGTTCCACGACCTATTTGTGATTAGCTGTGTTTGTACATCATTATGTACCTATAAAAAGATCTCTACTGTTAGTAATAGCGTTCAGGTGGGAAAATCGATCATTCGATCTCCCCGAGCAATCGACAATGTTAATTCAACATGTTGGGCAAGTCTATCAAGCAGCAGCAAGGGCTGAACTTTCTCTAGCCCACCAGATCATCAAAGCGGACAGCACGTGGTGCAGTATATTTACTTTCGTCTTTATTGCAACAACGTCATTATGTACCTAATTTACCGTCCAGCTGATGGTTATTTTATAGAAAGTAATTTGTTTATCTGTCTTTCTTGTAAGTTATCTAGTTTTATGTATTTTAGAGTCCAAATGCCAGTTTATTCAATAATATATTCACGAATTTAAACAAAGACACATCATCTATACCTAAATATTACGACGAAGTAACTGATAAGTAAACTGTAGGTATTCAGTTAACTATCATTTGCGAAAGATAAAGCAAAAAATAAAATAAACTGAGCGGGTCATATCTCTATCAAAGTGCCTCTGGGCCTATCTACAACTAAGTACCGTTCTGTTGCGTATTTTTGAATACTATTCAAAACGCTGCAAACTGTTCTCAAAACGGTAAGGGAAAACATAGTGAGGAAGCCGGCATGTCCTAGAACCAATCATTCAATGACATGTAGCATCTACCAACCCGCACTGGGCCCGCGTGGTATAGGTATTATAAGTACATAGCCCACTCCCTCTCACTGAGAGGAGGCCTGTGTCCCAGCAGTGGGAACATTAGGTATAGGCTGATTATAGTGTATTTCAATATTGGAAGTGTTGTGGAGCTTTGCAGAGCGAAAACACAGGAAATACTGTAAAGCATTTATTAGGAAGTTATAAAGGTGTGCGGTCCATGGCCCTTTACGGGGCACCGGTATGGGCGCGGTCCTTGAGGCGGCGACCAGCCCGCCGGTTGATCGCGTCCCAAAGGGTCATGGCTGTCCGGCTCATCCGAGGATACCGCACGGTCTCCGCTGAGGCGGCGAGCCTCCTTGCCGGATTGCCGCCATGGGATCTGGAGGCCAAAGTCCTCGCCCACATATGGGAGTGGCGAGAGGAGGCAAAACGCCGGGGCGTTGCTCCGCTGCCGCGAGAAATCACGGCACAGCGGACAGAGCTCCGGCGGGATCTCATAGCGGCATGGAGAGTGCGATTGTCGCAACCCAGTGCTGGGCACGCCACAATAGCGGCGATAAGTCCCCTCTTTGAGGAGTGGCTAGAGAGGCGCCACGGCGCCCTCACCTTCCGCCTGACGCAGGTCCTCACCGGACACGGTTGTTTCGGGAGGTTCCTGTTCAGGATAAAGCGGGAGGAAACGCCAGGGTGTCACCACTGTGGGGATCGCCCGGAGGACACGGTGGAGCATACGGTGGAGGTCTGCCCGGCTTGGGCGGGGCCCCGCCGTGTCCTCGTGGCGGCGATCGGCGGCGGCGACCTCTCGCGTCCGGCCCTCATACAGGCCATGGTACGGAGCGAGAGTGAATGGGAGGCCCTCACCTCCTTCTGCGAAGCAGTAATTCTCGCGAAGGAGGAGGCGGAGCGCGTGAGGGAGAGGCAATCGCTGCACCCTCGCGCGCCTAGCCGCCGCAGGAGACGCCCTGGACGGGAGTCAACAGCCGACTCCCGGCCACCGTAGGCGCGGGCCTGCGGGCGGCGAGCTATGGGCAGCTCGCCGCCCGGTTAGGACCAGGCCCGGGTCGACGGCTCGTTGTGTTCCACGCGCGCCTCAAAGAGCTGTCAGCACGAACTGACGGGGCCCGCTAGGGCCGATGCCGCCGGGGCTGCGGGTTGTTCGAAAGAGATACCGTGGCCTCTGGCACAGGCAACTGAAGGAACACGGGTGGGTTTTAGTCAGTAAAAGTCTGACACTCCCTTCTGCTCCGGCCAGAGCGGGAGGAGTCATTTGATGATTTCCCACCCAGAAAAAAAAAAAAAAAAAAGGAAGTTATAAAGGTTTTGGACAGTATTTATTAAGAAGTTATAAAGGTTTATCTACGAACAATGTGTAAAATGGAGTCCAATGACAAAACTATATGTCAACTCTTACATAGATATGGTTAGAGAGAGATAGTAGAGCTAGTTTTTCATCTAGCCAGTGTTATAATTTGACCAAAACCGCTGTACCGCGCCTGCGGTATGTGCGCGGCGAGACGGGGGGGCAGTGCAGGCCGCTCATTCATCAACGCTCGTCCCGCCCCCCGCCTCGCCGCGCATTCCTCCAGCCTCGCCGCGCATTCCTAAGGCGCGGTACAGCAGTTTCGGTCAAACTATAGGTTAGTACATGGAGGAGATATAACTTGAACAGGAAAGCTTTGCTTTTAGCGCCTACTGTTTAAACTTTGCAATCATAAGTTAAACAGTAACTGGTGATTCAATTAAAAAGCGTAAATAGATACTACTGTATCAACGCCGAATTGGATGATTGAACCAATTCAGCTCGTATAAAAAGCCAAGATGCCCATATTTGAGCCTGACATTTAAATTAGAATCTGAATAAAAAAATGTGTGTGTCTGCGAAGACTTTCAAGTTGTAAGAGACGAGGGAAAACCACGTTAAAGATCACTTTAATTTATTGGCAATTTCGATCTTTACTTGTGTCCAAAAAAATTAATAACATGGGGACGACACCGTGCAGAAATTATTTAACCAATAAAAATCTTGAATTCATTCATTCACAAAACAACGCACAGCCTTTAACCGCTGGGTCTAGAAGCTTGAAATTTAGCACAAGAGTTCCTTCTATGGCGAAGCTGCTGAGCACTAAGGAAGGATTTTTAAACATTCATCCCCTTAAGCGGTTCAATATTGGTTCAAAATTCATACGGCAGGTAGTAATTTTTGCCAATAGGAAATTCCAAGATGCATGTGGAGTGTTCAATGATAAATTGATGATATGACATCTTCCGAACCCGAAACACTGTTATCAAAACACACACATACAATTATTATAGATTATGTTGATTAATTACTTATCTCACTATAGTAATCCTTGTGTCAGACATTTATCACGACAGACGACTGGCTATCAGTTCACTACACTTCCAAACATTTATTTTATCTAACCTTTTATAATTGTAATGACCTCCTTGTCAAATGAAATGCGTTGTATCTAAATCCATGATTACCGTGGTTCGAAAACAAAAAGCAAAGGGTTTTATTATTTATTTAGGGACAACAAACAGCAGTGTAATAATAAGTAAACATAGGTTAGAACTTAATAATAGAGGTAACAAATGTTATGTTAGATCTACAAAATATGGACCCCGCACTTGAAATTTATCCCGTCTCGTGAACAACAGCATTTGCTGATAAAGAAACGAATAGTGATGTAGCTCGTTCCTATTCACTAAGATTTTATATTGTTTGGAGTTTTCTTTGTAAAATAATCTAGCTAGAGTCTAGCTGCTAGACTCGAGATTCCAGAGCTAAATGCAGGTATATCAATCGGAAATCGAAAAAAAAAATACTACAAGTAAAGAGGAACCCCTGGTGTATGTGATAATAATAATAATCTATTAGTATTATTATCACATACACCAATTTCTTGCCTGTAATCTATTAAAGGCAAGAAATTACATACTCAAGAAACGTGCGTAGATCGATTTCACTGAAATTATCACCGTCTTCACAATTTTTGTAACTGTTTCAGGGAATACTAAGTAATGTGGAGTTCAATAGTATGGCATTAGACGGGAAATGGAAGATAACTGGATTCCCTCTGGAGACATTCGACACGTCATCAGTAAGGAGTGAAAGGATGACGCACCCCACGTTTTATGAGGGTGACTTCCGCTTACCAGCTGGTCAGGCCCCGCTGGACACATTTGTCAGCACTAATGGATGGGGCAAGGTGAGACTAACATCAAATTCAATGTGTCCAATGTATTCTTGCAATTTGGACCTAGAAAGATATTAATTTGGTTCACAAAAGTGCCAGGTATCTGTAACTGGCACTTTTGTGAACCAAATTAATATGTTGTCCCGTCGGGGGACCGCTCTCATTATTAGCCAAACGTTCTATTAAAGTTTAAAATAGTAGCGGTCCCCCGACAGGACAATATTTAATCAAAAAATTTCATACGTACTTACGTAGGGTCATAATTTCAAGGTTATTTTTTCCTTTTTATAGGGTTTCACGTTGTCGGGGGTTTTTTTAAATTTATAATTTAATGTATTATTTAATGCTTTTTGTAGGGACTCCTTGTTATTTCATTTCTTTTATTTTCTTGCGTTTTACAATTCAGGTAAATTGGGATTTAATCAGGTTTTTTGTAATTCGCCATTTTGTGGTAGTGGCCATCTTGGATTTGAAATTTGCCACAGTGTATAGTATTCTACTAGTCAAGCCCATTCATTTGATACCCATATAGAGGGAGTTGTGAAAAATAAATGTAATCCGCCATTTTGTGGTGGCGGCCATCTTGGATTTGAAATTTATCCGAAAGTTTAGTTTAGTTTTTTTTTTAAATGAAAGGGCTTGACTAGTAGAATACTATACACCAGTATAGTATTCTACTAGTCAAGCCCTTTCATTTGATACCCATATATGTAATCCGCCATTTTGTGGCGGCGGCCCGTCTTGGACCGATTTTCATCAAACATAGCTAAGAACACTCCCGACAAATTCACCTTTCAAACGAAAAAAAACAAAATTAAAATCGGTCCATCCGTTCTGGAGCTACGATGCCACAGACAGACATACACTCGCACACACACCCTCACACACACACAGACACGTCAAACTTATAACACCCCGTCGTTTTTGCGTCGGGGGTTAAAACTGCGGTCGAATAGGAATTCTGCAATGGTGTGAGATGCATTCGGAAATATGATAGTAAAATTCTACATCACGCAAACTTGCGCGAGCAAAGCTTGTGTAATGTGGTTCGTTTTTTCATAATTTTGCACAATTATGTATTGTGTCATTTAACTTATATATACATAATCTTACAGTTATATATGTTTAATTTCAATATTACAGGGCTACGTTTGGGTGAACGGGCACAACCTCGGCAGGTACTGGCCCAGCGCTGGGCCCCAGATAACGCTGTACTTGCCCGGCCTATGGCTGAAGCCAGCACCAGAGAAGAACCACCTTCAGATCCTGGAACTTGACAAACCTCCCCAGGTCCTCACCATGGACTTCATCGACCATCCTATACTCAACCAAACTGGAAATATCAACTGGTGGAGATATCAACCGAAACAAACCTAATACTCGTAATTTATGTACAATTAAACAGGAAAGTTCATAATTATTTTTTACAATAAAGACTCGTTAGTTTTGTTCTCTTTTTATTCTTTGTCATATGTTTCAGTGTACAGGTGCTCCTGCTCCGAGACTGTGTAAGAATACTAAAGTACAAAATTTAATTATATCCTTACAAAAGTTTATAAAGTCATTTTATTTCTACCCAATACCTAAACGGCGGTGTTTTAAGCTACAACGAAGCATCATCTCCGTAATATATTGTAAGTACCCGAGAAAATTTTGTAAGAATTTTCAGTTATTTATTATCTGGCCATCGATGAAAGAAGATTGGCCATCAAAGTGGGATTCCCAATAAAATGTAATAAAATGTGAAGAATACACTTACTATATTCAAATAAATTGGGAATGATATCAAAATTTAGAATTGTCGTAGATACGACATACAAACTACAAACATATATACATAAGGTACCTAAACGTACAGGTCCTAAACAAAAACAAGGAAATTATAAGTAAGTAATAGGTATGACTATTTTCTTATTAATTAATATACTTGAAGCTTTATATTTAAAAGGAATAAAATACCTACATACAACGATTACTAATAGATTGATATCGCATTCCATGGGATATCAATGAACTCGGACCAAACTTCAGGGCATTAAGGCGTTTTATAATATGCGCATAACCATAAATGTAAAACGCTAAACTCGAAGTCCCGTTAAAAAAAGTTTTAGCACAAACAGGTATCAATCATGACAGGAACCAACCAACAAAAGAGCCATCAACGCTACAAGTGGTTGCGTTTTCGGAGCCAGTTTAAGATTCTAATATAGAAGCATAAAGAACACAAACAACAATTCACACTGTAAACCCATAACAAGTGACATGAAAGAGACGGATGTAGAGAAGTCATTGAAGTGTGAAAGAGTCAAAAGTAGGTAGATTCGTTGTGTGTGTGACGGAGTATGATAAGGAGTAGGTAATGGGTGAAGCGAGCCTGTCGTCGTGCAGACCGCGACAGCGCCGGACCGTTCCTCACCGGCTTCATAATAAACCACGTGGCCGGCTCAGCGAACCTACAAAAAGTGAGTAAAACTACGGCTTATTGACCGATACGTAGGTTATAACTATAACTAGCTATAACTTTGAACCTCAATATATTTGCTCCGTCTGAAGCCGCCAATACTAACTCACTTTGTTCTTCGTCTTGAAGTATTGATGCCCGTAATTCATGCATGGTCGACACAGAAACTTTATTGCAGTTATTAAAAAGTTGGCTGTATTTGTATAATTAGTTATATTTTTATTTGAATTTGTTAATTTATCAATGGTTTTTAAATTGAACTCATGAACACAATATTAAATTTTATTTTAAGATTTTATCACTTTAACCATTTCAAGGTATGAAATGGTTTTAATTGTTGTTCTCTGTTATTTCTATGTTTACCTATTAGCTATGTATGGATGTATGCATGGTTACCTATTAACAATCTGTTTTACATATACGATAGCCGTAATAGATAGGTAAGGACCTACATACAAGCAATTCATTCTTGAAATAGGTCCTAAAAACAGAATATTATTTCATAGGATTACTCACTGAAAAAGTGGTGCCTTCAGTTTGCGTTTTGTTTAAATACTTAAACAAAACGCAAACTCGTAGCAACGCAACTCGTACGCAAAGTATCGTGTAGCAACTAAGGCTCAGCTGTTTTTTAAGTAGGTATCAAACTAGTATCTATCGGTATATTTTTATATCAGCGTTACAAAACACCGATGCTCCGTTAAATGCAAAAAGCTGTTTAATTATGATTACGAGAATTAGAATAAAAGGATCTAGATAGAATGTAAGGATATCTGTAAAATATAAGACAAATGCATTAGTAATTCGGGTTACATTCGTTTAGTGTTCTAGGTAGGAAGGTCATATTCCAGTCATTGTGTTCAATAATTATAATTGTTTAGTATCATAATACTCGGTCGTAAGAGGTTGTAAAATGAGATCGACATCCACTACTTACGTATTTATTTTGACTACCGCGTATTTCAATGAAGTACCTATACTACGCCGTAAGTATTTCCGTATCTAACAAATTATCCGTTCCGCATATAATTACAAAATAAGTAAACAATAAAATGAATGGTTATAATTTTAAAATAACTTCGTAATCAGATCGAACAATCAGTGATCAAGAATGGTTATATTATAATAGAATTCATTTGACACACATTAATAAAACTCGATAGCTTCGTTAGTCCGGTGGAGTAGACTGCCTAGGGAATCCTGGGTTCGATGCCCAGGTCAGACAAACTGCTCGGGTGGGTGCTGAGTTTACAGGGTCGTTCAATAATACTACTATAACTAGCGAAATGTGAGTGTACAGTACACCCTGCCTACTCCTTCGGAGAAAACCGGCACGTGGTAATTAAATTAACATAAAAAAAAGGTTGGCCCGCAAACATGGCCAGAAATCGCAGAGAATGGAGTAATTTGAAAGGAAAAAGGGAAGGTCTTTGCCCAGGTATAGAGAAAACACAATGTAGGCGAACAAAAAAAAATATGCTTTGCGTTTTTAGATGGTGGCAGATGATTTGAGTTGTGAGGTGGGCCCGCCCTGCAGCCTCGTGTTAGCCGATGGATCGGTCTTCACAGGGCGGAGCTTCGGGGCACAGGTGCCTGTAGATGGAGAAGTTGGTTAGTACATCTTATTTGTAAACATTCAGATACAATATGTGTTGATAGTGAATAAATAAAATGAAAATAAATAAATAAATATTCCACAACTATCACACAACGCCATCTAGTCCCAAGCTAAGCAGAAAAAAAAGAAAAAAAAAAGAAAATGGACATCAATAAGTTCCTGTTATGCTAAAACGAACCTAGCTCTCTAAATAATTATATTAATTCAATATTCTATGTGTACTGTGTTATAATTATTACTATCCAGCAAAACGAGTCCATTGTACCTAACTCAAATAATTGATTGAAAATTAATCCGCAGCTATCCAAAATATGTGGTTCAATTAGGTATAACTAGGTCAAATTAATTTAGATGGCTTCAGCAATTAAAGGCCACAAATCACGTACGACACCTAAAAGTAAAAAAAAAAGAAATCTATTTACTTACGAGTTATAGAACTTATCTTGTTTTAAAAAAAAATACCGGTTGGTTGATGAAAGGAACAGTGCTTGGTCAGGCAAGCGATTTTGAATTTGTAACCTTTGTTCCTTAGTTTCAAGTATCGATAAAATCGCTTGTTTTCCAGTACCTTACTGTTAATAATAATAATAATAATTGTTTATTATCAGAAAGGTGGGTACAAAAATCTTCTATCCTATTCAAAAAACAGTATAAAAAGTTTGACTTTTAAAGGATAGAGTAAACGATGATGTCCGAGCTAGTGTAAACTGTGTGACGGACATCAGTGCCTTCCTCTTACAGATTTAAACAACAAAAATTAACTTTATTTGCATTAAAAAAATATAAAAGCTACAAGATTTTGATACAAAATGTTGATTCAAAAATTAGTAGAATATAAATTTAACATAATAAAAATAGCACAATAATAATTACAATATAACATAATTTGAGTTAATGAAATGTTTAATCGTATTGTTGTGTTGTTGAACAGTATTTCAGACGGGCATGGTCGGGTACCCGGAGTCGCTGACAGACCCGTCGTATCACGCGCAGTTGTTGGTGCTCACATACCCGCTGGTCGGCAACTATGGCGTCCCCGACGAAGACGAACGAGACGAACATGGACTACCCAAGTAATACGTTTTACTAGTAGCCAGCCAATACTTATAACACTGATGACCAATTAAAATTGTTTACAGATTAAATCATTTAATTTCACCTAGCTATTGGACAACATTAGGAGACCATCCCTAAATTTTTCAGTAGGTAGGTAAATGAAGAATAAAAAATTACTAAAACTTGAAAACGTTTTCCTGTAGGTAGCTGCCCTGCTCCATCTGCCCTGCCATGACGTACCTCTTGAAAATCATCTCACACACACAAGTCATAATGAAATTACTAGTTTGAAGTTAAAATAATGACTATCTATTCCCTACACTATATTCCAGGTGGTTTGAATCCAACCGCATATGGGCAGCTGGCTTGATAGTGGGTGAGGTCAGCACTCGCGCGTGTCACTGGCGCGCTAAACGCTCCCTGGGTTCCTGGCTAGCAGGCCACGGTATCCCAGGCCTCTGTGACGTAGACACCCGAGCTCTGACCTTCCGTCTTCGAGCTGGTGTCACTCTTGGACGTATCATTCAGGGAGTACCGCCGTTTGGACCACTGCCAGCCCTATCGGACCCAAATGCCAGGAATCTGGTCGCTGAAGTGTCTGTTAAGGTGAGCCAAATCATTTTTTAGGCAACTTTTAACTTTCATCGGTCTTTCGTAGACTATCATAACAAATATTGTTGTTGTCTCGACATGCTCCCTGCATCGTATAGTTTAAATCCACTCGTTACTCATTTCAAACAGAAACAAAAAATAGACCGATGTATTTATTACTGTACAATATTGTATCTGTACAATATTGCATTGTGTTACGCATAATTACCTATGTTACATAATATTTTATGTCTTCCTTCAAGATTTGTTATTAAGATCACGTTCTGATGCAGTCAACATCAGATCGTTAAGATCATCATGCAATTAGCTTAATAAAATAACAAGTGAGTCGAGAATTTGGAACTATTGTTTCTATATTGATTGACCAACTGTTTTTTCAGGAACCCAAAATATACAACCCCAGCGGTGAAGTAACAATAATGGCTGTTGACTGTGGGTTGAAGTACAATCAAATCAGGTGTTTGATTAAACGTAATGTTAAGGTTGTGCTAGTACCATGGGACCACAAGTTGGACCCTAGCCGGTACGATGGCCTGTTCGTCAGTAACGGTCCAGGTGACCCGGCCAAGTGTAAGAAGGTGGTGGACAATATGCGCTCAATCATTCAAGACAAGACAAACGTGAAACCGGTATTTGGTATCTGTCTGGGACATCAGTTGCTATCCACTGCAGCTGGCTGTAAAACTTACAAAACCAGGTAAGTAACAAATATTTCCTTGACTTTTTTCTCATTAACATTAAATACTTAAATAATTAGTATAAATAATTATTAAAACTAATTTTATTTATGTTATTTTATTGCTAATTTTAATATGCAAGACCTCGTTAGTCTAGTGCTAGTGGTCATCTGCTCAGCATGGGGTCCCGGGTTCGATTCTCAGATCTCAGTTTAGGTTCCTTTTCAGTATCAGCCCGAAAAGATCGTACTTTATTTTCATATTGGTATTTTTTTATTTCAGTTACGGTAATCGTGGACACAATTTACCTTGCACACATAACGGCACTGGCCGATGTTTTATGACATCCCAAAATCACGGATTTGCTGTGGATCCGGATTCACTGCCGGAAGGTTGGAAAGTTTTATTTACCAATGAAAACGATAAAACAAATGAAGGTATTATTCATAAAACTTTGCCTTACTTCAGTGTTCAATTTCATCCGGAACACACTGCCGGACCCACGGATTTAGAATGTCTTTTTGATGTATTTGTCGACGCTGTGAAATCTTACAAAAATAAGAAGTCATGTAGTATAGATGGCATCATTACAGAAAAACTAAAGTTTGTACCGACTTTACATGAAAGACCAAAAAAAGTACTCATCCTTGGCTCTGGTGGATTATCAATTGGACAAGCTGGCGAGTTTGACTATTCCGGATCGCAAGCGGTGAAAGCTTTACAAGAAGAAAAGATACAAACTGTATTAATCAATCCTAATATTGCAACAGTACAGACGTCAAAAGGCCTAGCTGACAAAGTATATTTCCTTCCTATCACACCGGAATATGTAGAACAGGTTATCAAAGCGGAAAGACCCACTGGAGTACTTCTCACATTCGGTGGTCAGACAGCCCTAAATTGTGGAGTAGAGTTGGAAAAATCTAAGATTCTAGAGAAATACAATGTAAGCGTTTTAGGTACTCCTATTCGGTCAATAGTTGATACTGAAGACCGCAAAATATTTGCTGAAAAAATTAATGCAATTGGCGAAAAAGTTGCCCCAAGTGCAGCTGTGACAACAATTGAAGAGGCACTGGTAGCTGCACAGCAAATTGGGTATCCAGTCATGGCTCGATCTGCATTTTCCCTCGGTGGTTTAGGATCCGGTTTTGCTAACAATGAAGACGAACTTCGAACACTCGCACATCACGGACTATCACATTCCGATCAACTTATAATAGATAAATCTCTTAAAGGATGGAAAGAAGTAGAATATGAAGTGGTTAGAGACGCATTTAATAATTGCATCACCGTGTGCAACATGGAAAATGTAGATCCTTTAGGAATACATACCGGAGAATCAATTGTAGTAGCACCTAGTCAAACTCTCTCAAACAGAGAATATTACATGTTGAGAAACACTGCCATCAAAGTTATTCAACACTTCGGGATTGTAGGCGAATGTAATATTCAGTACGCATTGAACCCAAATTCGGAAGAATTCTTTATTATAGAAGTAAATGCCAGGTTATCTCGAAGTTCAGCTTTGGCAAGTAAAGCAACAGGCTATCCATTGGCCTATGTAGCTGCTAAATTAGCACTGGGTATATCGTTACCTGTTATTAAGAATTCCGTGACTGGAGTGACGACTGCTTGCTTCGAACCAAGTCTCGATTACTGCGTTGTCAAAATACCAAGATGGGATTTGGCTAAATTTACTAGAGTAAGCACAAAAATTGGTAGTTCTATGAAAAGTGTTGGAGAAGTTATGTCAATAGGCAGGAGCTTTGAAGAAGCTTTCCAGAAAGCATTAAGAATGGTAGATGAAAATGTTAACGGGTTCGATCCAAACATTCAAAAAGTTAATGAAGACGAATTGCGAGAACCAACTGATAAGCGAATGTTTGTCTTAGCTGCTGCTCTAAGGAAAGGCTATACTGTGGATAAGTTGTACGAATTAACCAAAATTGATCATTGGTTCCTCGAGAAGTTCAAAAATATAATAGATTACTATCAAGTCCTGGAGGCCGATCATCATGGTTCTATTCCTTTTGATATTTTAAAGAAGGCAAAGAAAATTGGATTTTCTGACAAACAAATAGCTGCTGCTATAAAAAGTACTGAAGTCGCCGTTAGAAAGCTAAGAGAGGAATATAAAATTATTCCATTTGTTAAACAAATTGACACAGTTGCAGCCGAGTGGCCAGCTACTACTAATTATTTGTATTTAACTTATAACGGTACCACGCATGATTTAGAATTTCCTGGTGGTTTTACAATGGTTTTGGGTTCAGGTGTATATCGCATTGGAAGCTCCGTTGAATTCGACTGGTGTGCGGTCGGATGTCTAAGAGAACTTAGGAATCAGGGCAAAAAGACAATCATGATCAATTATAACCCTGAAACGGTCAGTACTGACTATGACATGAGTGATAGGTTGTATTTTGAAGAAATTTCATTTGAAGTTGTTATGGATATTTATAACATTGAACACCCAGATGGAGTTATTTTATCTATGGGAGGACAATTACCAAATAATATTGCAATGGATTTACATAGACAACAAGCAATTATTTTAGGTACGTCTCCTGATATGATTGATAATGCCGAGAATAGGTTTAAGTTTTCCAGAATGTTAGACCGGAAAGGTATAATGCAACCAAGGTGGAAGGAACTTACAGACTTAGAATCAGCCACAAGTTTTTGTGAAGAAGTAGGATTTCCATGTTTGGTACGCCCATCGTACGTTCTAAGTGGTGCAGCTATGAATGTTGCCAATTCAAACCAGGAATTGGAAGCTTATTTAAAGTCGGCTAGTTTAGTAAGCAAAGATCATCCAGTGGTAATATCTAAATTTATAATGGATGCAAAAGAGATAGATGTAGACGTAGTCGCTGCTGATGGTGCTATTTACTGTATGGCAGTATCTGAACACGTTGAAAATGCGGGAGTCCATTCCGGTGATGCAACATTAGTTACTCCGCCGCAGGATATTAATGATGAAACTTTGGAAAAAATAAAAGGAATCGCCAGTATTATAGCTGAGACGCTAGATGTAACTGGACCGTTCAACATGCAACTTATTGCAAAAGATAACGAACTCAAAGTCATCGAATGCAACGTCAGAGTTTCAAGATCCTTTCCATTTGTATCTAAGACGCTAGACCATGATTTTGTTGCGATGGCCACTAAGATTATCTTGGGTCTACCAGTGGAACCAGTTAATGTAATGACAGGCTGTGGAAAAGTCGGTGTGAAAGTACCACAATTTTCATTCTCTAGATTAGCTGGTGCAGATGTAACTTTAGGAGTAGAAATGGCATCTACCGGTGAAGTAGCATGTTTCGGTGAAAATCGGTATGAAGCCTATTTAAAATCGTTAATGAGCACTGGGTTTAGAATACCCAAGAAAGCTATTTTGCTATCTGTGGGAACATTTAAGGTAAGAAACAACTAGTATAAAACTTGTCTTTTTAGTTCCAACTTTATGCAACCTCGTTCATGTATCTTTTTTTTTATTTTCAGCACAAAATGGATTTACTTCCGAGTGTTAGAATTCTACATAAAATGGGATATAAATTGTACGCCAGTATGGGCACAGGAGACTTCTACACTGAGCACGGAGTCGAAGTAAGGCTTTATATTCATAGCTTTTCTCTATCTTTTTAACAAACCTGTATTGATTGTTTTTTTTTTATTATAGGTTGAAAGTGTTCAATGGACATTTGACCATATAGGTGATCCAGAGGATGTAAGATCGGATGGGGAACTGATGCATTTAGCTGACTTTATGGCGAGACGTGAATTAGATTTAGTAATTAATTTACCAATGCGAGGTGGTGCTCGACGAGTGTCTTCGTTCACTACTCATGGATACCGCACTCGCCGACTAGCGGTGGATTACGCTGTGCCTTTAGTTACTGATGTGAAATGCGCTAAACTATTAGTTCAGGTTGGTCAATGTGTATAATATACAATTAAACAGATATTTCTGTACGAGTTTTTTAAGCATAAATAAATAAAAATATT
Organism: Apamea epomidion; assembly: GCA_947507525.1. Taxonomy (NCBI): domain Eukaryota; kingdom Metazoa; phylum Arthropoda; class Insecta; order Lepidoptera; family Noctuidae; genus Apamea; species Apamea epomidion. The sequence goes on from OX382234.1 coordinate 9,872,133, forward strand.
ATTATATTTTACAGGCTATGCACCTTTGTGGTGGCGCTCCTGTAATGAAAACACATACGGACTGCATGACATCGCGCAATATCATAAAGTTGCCAGGTTTCATTGACGTACACGTGCATGTGCGTGAACCCGGTGCTACGTACAAAGAAGATTTCGCGACTTGCACTGCGGCTGCTCTCGCTGGAGGCATTACAATGATATGTGCCATGCCAAACACTAATCCTCCAGTAGTTGATCGCGCTGCTTACGATTATACTTCTGCTTTAGCACGCGTTAGTGCTCGTTGTGATTATGCACTGTATATGGGAGCGTCATCCACGAACTTTGAAACTGTTTCTGAAATGGCTCCTCAAGCGGCTGCATTGAAAATGTATCTTAACCAAACATACAGTACTCTTACATTAGATGATATGACAGTCTGGCAAAAACATCTCCAGAACTGGCCAAAGAAAATGCCTGTATGTGCTCATGCGGAGCGAGAAAAAACTGGAGCTGTCATTTTAATGGCATCTTTACTCGACAGACCTATCCATATTTGTCACGTAGCCAGGAAAGAGGAAATTCAAATAATTAAGTCAGCAAAAGAAAGAGGCTTGAAGGTAACTTGTGAAGTATGCCCTCATCATTTGTTCCTAAGTACATCAGATGTTGAAGAAATTGGACAAGGCAGGGCTGAAGTGCGCCCAGTATTATGTAGCCCGGAAGACCAAGCCGAACTATGGAAAAATATAGATATGATTGACGTTTTTGCGACGGACCACGCTCCACACACTGTGCAAGAAAAGAATTCAGAAAAGCCACCTCCTGGTTTTCCCGGATTGGAAACAATATTGCCATTACTTCTTAATGCAGTTCATGAAGGTCGTTTAACTCTAGAGGATCTGATAAATAAATTCCATCGCAACCCTCGCAAAATATTTAATTTGCCGGAACAACCAAACACATACGTTGAGGTGGATATGGATTACGAGTGGACGATCCCACAAGCTATGGAATTTTCAAAATCTAAATGGACGCCATTCGCAGGTATGCAAGTTTGTGGAGCAGTTCATCGCGTAACATTGCGAGGTGAAATTGCGTATGTTGAGGGGCAAGTTCTAGTACCTCCAGGCTTTGGACAAAATGTACGAGACTGGCCTACACCCAAGAGTAAAGCGTACTTTACTATTGAAAAAATGGACAAAGAAGTCAGTCGACCAAATTCTGCACTCGATATACATACATCTGCTGATTTGAGTAGAGTTAGTGATATTGATTTTGATCAAATCGATAACAAGACTGAGGCACAATCCAAGCCTAATGTCCATTTCAGTGAAATTGCAGCAGCAAGGTGTTTATCACCATTACCCCAGGTGACTAGACAAAGATGTGACAGTACGTCTAATTATAATCCCCCTGCAATAACAGTTTCTCAGCGTCAACGTAGCGACTTATTCGGAAAGAGTATACTTACTGTTGACTCGTTTAGTAAAGATACTCTCAATGATGTATTCAATCTAGCGCAGTTCATGAAAACAAGTGTCAACAAAGGACGATTCCTAGATGATATTTTACGAGGCAAAGTTATGTCGTCAATATTTTATGAAGTCAGCACTCGAACTAGTTGCAGTTTTGCAGCAGCAATGCAAAGACTGGGTGGTTCGGTAATTCATACAGATGCTACGAGTTCATCAGCAAAGAAAGGTGAAACTTTGGAAGACAGTGTTTCAGTAATGGCAAGCTATTCTGATGTAGTGGTACTGCGACATCCTGAGCCCGGTGCAGTTACTGTAAGTTCTATTATCCTAAATCTTATCGTAACCATAAAATTACAAATATGCTAATAATATGTTATTGATATACGAATTTGAATTTTATTCTTCAGCGTGCAGCTCGCCATTGTCGCAAACCTATAATAAATGCGGGAGATGGCATTGGAGAACACCCCACACAAGCTCTGCTTGACGTTTTTACAATTCGTGAAGAAATCGGTACAGTTAACGGATTAACCATCACTATGGTTGGAGACCTGAAGAATGGTCGAACTGTTCATTCTCTTGCACGGCTTCTAACTCTCTATCAAGTACAATTGCAGTATGTCAGCCCTCGAGGACTAGGCATGCCGAAGCATATCACAGATTACGTTGCCTCTAAAGGTATACCTCAGAGAGTATATGAGAGGTTGGAAGATGTATTAGAGGACACTCATGTTTTGTATATGACTCGGATTCAGCGTGAAAGGTTCCAAAGTCAAGAAGAATATGAAAAGGTAACTACACACATACACACTTTTTATTTACATTCCTATCGAAGCATATCAATTCCATTACATAAGGTCGTTATAGTGATGTCAAAATTACTTAGATTTGCTTCAACGATTTTTTATTCGCTTTCCAACTAGCTCAAGCAAATATCACCATATCCCTATTCTCAAATGACTCGTATTTCAGACACGAGGGCTGATGGTGGTGACTCCTCAGCTGATGACGCGCGCTCGCAGGCGCATGGTAGTGATGCACCCACTGCCGCGCGTCGACGAGATCTCGCCAGACTTCGACTCGGACCCGCGCGCCGCCTACTTCAGGCAAGCCGAGTACGGCATGTACGTGCGGATGGCTCTACTCTCCATGGTGGCTGGCGTGAATCCGCTCATTTAGAATCATTATATATTTCCTAATCAGTCATTAATTAATCTATTGAATCAGTCATGATTTCGGAATATTGAGTTTCCGCTTGATATGTACGATACGAATCAAAACATCAAAACGATAGAATCACTGGAAAATATTTTAAATCAGAAGCGCATTACATGTGTACCGTCGTTTGATGTTACTGGACCGTATCAAAGAAAGATTACAAATCCAGCTACTAAGTATAGTACTTAGGTAGGTCATTTGATACGTAACTACTTGCATCTACGTAATACAGTTTTGAAATTCCAGATTGGAAAAAAATCTAGAATGCAAACAAAAGCATATTTACAATATGTATTAGTAAACTGTTATAGTTTATTTCATACCAAGGTTAGTAAGTATAATTTTTTATGAGTTTACTAGTACCTAACGACTCACAGAAACTCCATTCAACAAAGCCGACCATTCCTATTAAATAAAAAATTGTTATATGTAATAATCAGATAGTTTATATTTCTTATATTATACAATACTTTAGTATACATTTAATATTAAAGTAATCAGTAACAAACTGGCGTACATTATTTTTCCTGCTATAAATAATATTGCAAGCATCTACAACATAATCAATAAAACGCGCGAGATTCCATACACTTAAACAAATTACAACGAATTCCAAGAACCAACTCGAATCAACTCTTGAGTAGCAAGATCTTATTTACAAAATTAATGTGTACATTAATTTAACTTTTCCTAATTAAAGTGGTTTACAATTTGGATTCCTCTCCACTGATAAATTCATTAAATCTCATATGATCGTGACTTGAGGAGTTATCAACGTGTACATCAACAAAGGTAAATGCTGATATACCCGGATTATCAGTCGGCGAATCGTGAACTTCCTCAAACTTTGGACGCTGCTTCCGGAGCGGTTTTTGTTGAGTTCTTTCAATCTTGGTTTCTCTTCTTGTTGGTAACATAAAACCACCTTGGTTTGCTAATTTTCTCTGACAGTCAGTCAGTTTCTCATGAACCACATCCAAGTACTCATTGGCTGTCATATCTCCACCTGGCTCTTCTAACAGCAATTTGCATAGTCTCTGAGCCTGCTCCAAGTATATTAATGCTTGTCTTATTGCTTCAAATCTTTCGCTAGATCGCGCCATAGCGATGAAATGAGGAATAAAGAATTCGAGAACTAGTCGTCGGCGCTCTGCTTCCATCTTTGATGGTAACACAAACTGTAACAATAAAAATTAAGTTTAGTAATGTAAGATCTACAATAATCTTTCCATTCGTAATTGTGTCTGACAAAAGGAAACTGTGCGGTTCGGCATAACAACACAATGTGAACCCCCCCAATCCACATCGCTCACGATTCGATGCTTACAAGCAATGATGAGTAGGTACTACGTCTATTACAATTCTTCAAATTATGTTTTATAAAATTACTACTTCAAATTTTAGGTAATTATTTGCATACAGCATAAAGTTTTGAATATGTCAAAATAAAATTACAATAATATTATTTTTACAAAACAACTTACCATTTCTCGTTCCTTTTTCACTGATCTTTGCTTTTTTGCATGAACTTGTGCATTTCGCCTTTCTTGTTGTAGTTTGTATTGTTGCTTTGTCCATTTATAGTTTTTGTCTCGCTCTTTGTCCCTATCCCTGAAGTTTGTTTGAGTATCGTCGTCACTATTAGAACTGTCTTCATACTTGGACACAGCTGGGGGTAAATATGGATTGATAAGGCGTAAAGGATTTTTACACGTTAGTATATCATACAGCCTTTGGCTGTTGAACGCCGGATAAAAATCTTTCTTAGCATATTTTATCTTTTGAAGAGCATTCAGAACATGCATCACAGGAGCCTCTAGGATTTCTGAAATTTTTTTTTGTTGTGCGTGTAGCAATGGTTGCGGTATGTTTTTAACTTCATTACAGCTTTCTACAAAATAATTGGGCATTCTTTTTTTCACACAATTCATGTAAAAGCTTCGCAAAAACATCCTCAAAGATTCGCCGAGACGATCTTCTGGCCATTTTGCGTAATTATCTTCACATTGCCAAAATAGATGGTTTTTAATATGACTAACATCTAGACCGATTTTGGCTGTTTCATTTTCCAGGAATGTCTTATGTAACGCCAAAGTGAATAAATAGCAACGTATATGAGAATGCGCCAAACAACTTTGCAGATAACGTTCTGCTGCTGGAAATATGATTTTCCACTGTATATTCTGTTCTGGATTTTGGCCTCTTTTGCTTCTAAATCCAATAGGTACTAACAAACATCCAAAACCTATAGCCTTGCTGACCATTTCTTTTTTAGGCCATTGGTAAGAGAAATTTGTTCTAGGATTTTGTATTATTCTCCTTTCTCTAATGATCCACTGGTTAGCTGCATTGGGCCAAGCGGCGACAAGCGCAGGAAATATTTCATAACCGATTTTGGAGCCATTTTTAATTGAGTCGCAGTAAATACTAGCGCCTTGAGTTAAAGCAGAATTAACTTCTTCGGTAGTCAAACCTAATCCAGACCCTAAATTGATTATGAAGTTATCCACAAAGTTATTCATAAATCTCAAAGAGTTGAGGTAATAACATCTCTCGTACAAGTTAGGCGACTGTGAAGACTTGGAGGCACTCTCAGCGACTTCGTCTTCATCATCGCTCCATTCGTTCAACGCTTTTACGTCCACGGCTGTCCACGTCTCATCTGGCAACGCCCCTGATGTGAGCGAGTAGTTGGAATGCAAACTGAGTCCTATTCTTTTTGGTGTAGCGGCCTTGGTTATTGTAGAATAACCATAATCGGATTCAGCTTCGCTAGAGTTCGACTTATAACCAGAGGTCTCTGTATCCTCAGCTAGATTGCCTTCTGAATAAGCCGCGCGCATGTTAGTTTTTGGGCATTTGTGAAGATCCTTGGTTGAACTACTTAACTTTGTGGTATATTTTAATATTGATTTTCTCGGAGCTATAACGTTTTGGACTTGAGGCCCTTTCTTTTCATCTATAAAATTATTGTTAGTTTCAGACTCATCCTGTTCTTCGGGTAAAGCATTGTTATTTCGAAGTCTGTTTATGTTTGAAATATTACTTTTTGTTACTTGTAAACTAACTTGTTTTATCGGTCCACTGTATCTTCTACCGACAACCCCATTTGTGTCGGAAATATTTTGGTCTTCGGAGGTCAATACTGATTCAGTGTTCTCCAATTTAGTTTTGAGTTGATATAAAAGTTCTTCGCCCTTATTGGCAGTGTATGAAAATTCATCAGAATCAATTGATTCTTTTTCAGATTCGCTATATATGCTATCATCAGAATCCGTTTCATTCATAGTCATCGCTTCGTTTTCTTTTTGCAGAGTGCTCTCTAAAACTTCCATTTGCTGCAGTTTTACATATCCTGAAAAAACAGACTGAGGTTACTATGTGCTTCTTGTATTTAAATGATTTAACACTTCTACCAAATAATATTATTAAGTTGGATTTATCATTGTAATTTTTTTACCTGGTACTTTGCCGTCTTCTATGCGCAATTTGTAGAAAGGGGCATCGAGAACTGCGCTGTAATCGGAGGTATCTCCTGGTTCACTGGCTTCCACATTGTCATAGATAACAAAGAGCCTCGGCGCTGACAGAGGCTCCTTTTGCCCTCGGTGCCTCTGGAAGGTGATGTGTTCGTGAACGGACTCTTGCAATCGATCCGCGAAAAATACATGTTTGTTCTGTCGCACCATTGCTTCGTTGATAAAGTGTTCACGTTCACTTATTGGATTGTTTTTTATTTGATGTACTTCCCTGAAATCAAACATGAAATTGGTTTTATTTTTATATCTCGATACTTGATTACTTTTTACATTCACCTACCCATACCTACATATTTAAATTTTCACGTATTAACATTAAGCAGATGATAACAAATTAATTAAAAAACTAAATAAATCACCTCTAACATGACTGTGATAACTTAATAAATATGTAGATGCTAAACGTTATCATTAATACCAATCTCTTTCCCATTACCATATCTGTCGGCGCGATCGTTTTAATGCTGTAATAACAAAATTAAATTAAATGCTTTGATGTAAGTACCGAATGCAATACCTACCTACCTATCTTATATAATCAATCAAGTATTAGCGAATTAGGGTTCAGGGGTAAAAGCTTTAGGCACTCGAAAGTGTGCTAAAGCGATTTAACCCAAACACTTAGTACAATTTCCTAACAATATTTATCCGGGGTGTACAATTAAACTTTACAACATTCTCCATGGGACCGACATCGTAATCGCGTAAAAATGATCAACAGCTGTCCCATACAAAACTTCAATACCTACTCAATCCAAATGTATGAGACGGTTGATTATTTGGTTGGTCTGTACCACACCCTTAAATTTGACAACATCTTTCTGGGACACATGTTTGCTACAATAATAAACTCTAGCAACTTGACTCCAGTCAAGTTATTTACTAAGTACAGATTTCATTACTTTGTTTATTTACATATTTAAACTACGAAGTAACAACACCCTCACACCAACACCCTTGAAGATTATTTTATAATTTATTGAAGTAAATCCGCTATCTGAATGATAGTCAGCGGGACTTTCCTTGTGCCTCTACACTGATAAGGACATGCCACCAATTTGACTAATATTTATAATTGGCTATATATAAACCAGATAAATGGACAAAGGACACATTAACCCAAAAAAGGATTAATATAATCATGGAGTTATAGATTTGCGTATAACTACTTCACCTAACAGAAACATCAAATTAATTTAAAAACCTGTACATTATACTATTTTATTTTTTACTTTGCGCGACAATATGGGTAAAGAAGGGTTAATTACTTAGTGATTAGATGTAGCTACTAGTATACTACTATTATATACTAAATCTATGGAAAAAATTACACTTTGAAGTATACCTACTTCAAATTTGTGTAATGTTTTCAATTTTTTCCGTTTTTTATTATTAACCCTCGGCGGAAAAATAGGAGAATGTTATAAGTTTATCTAGTTTTTGGAAGATCTCTTGCAACGACGACTGGCAAGCATTCAGGTTCAGTCTCCTTTATGATACAAAGGATGTCCTCCATGTCACGTTTTTCTATCTCCTTTAGTATCGTTTTCTACTTTCTACTTTTTTATAAATACATATGTATGTGATTCTGAAGTTCAAACCGGCTATTAGTACTTATTTATGCAGATCCTTATGAAACTACTGACACATAACTAAATAAGGTCTGTTGGGAGTTGGGACGGGTTGACGACATACAAAAATATGTTATTATTATCCTTTGTATTTTGTTTTGTTCAAATGATAATTATTATTGCAATGAATATTAACTGTGTACTCACATTTGTACCTTGTTATCAAAAAAAAAAAATTAAATCTGTGCATGAAGATTATAATAATATATCTACTGTAACTATACCAACAACAGATTTAGATTATATATAAGGACACTTTTAATATATATTTTATATTCTTTATCGCTTCGTGTCACTGATTTTGAATTCCATGAATGCGATTAAATTGGACAATGACGGATGCAAACATGTCGATTTAAGGTAATGGGGCAGATTGGGGTGACCTGCGCTGCAACGCATTGCAAAAATCCTCCTTTATTATTTTCGTACATATTCTATAAACCAACGCACACTGCCCTTTTTTGCATGAAAATGCGTTGCGCTTCGGCCCGTTGCGGTTATGTGCGGTTAACGTTTTTATTGGATATAAACTTACCGTTCGTAGTTCTCAAAGAACTGCACTGAGAGTAGAATATTATTCAGTAAGAAAGCATCGGAGTCATTCTGGAGCTGGTAACGCATGCGGTCTAGCGCCTCCTCGTCGTAGTTCCGCGCGTGCTGCTGCAGGCACGGCGCTGGTCCGGGGCTGGCCGCCGGCTCCGCCAGCGCGTCCGGCGGCAGCAGCACCTCCTGCTTGCCCGCTCTCCTGTTCGCGGGGTTCACCTTCTTCTTCCGTGTCTCCTCTCGCTTCTGCTCCTTCCATTTCTCCCGTTCAAAAAACTTATCGGGCTCCTTCTGAGTTTTCTTTGATTTACAATTGCCCATTGAAAAACTGCACTCGCTATATAGATCACGCCAAGATTATTGTCTGAATAGGTACTCAGACCATACAAACTTTCGCGCACATTTCAGTTCTAAATATTTAAACACGTAAAATTAAATTTAAAAAAAAGCGTATTGTCGAGTGTTCCGTGTTTACGTCTGCACAAGTAAACAATGCCCGCAGCACTGACAAAGTGATTCTTACAAGTCGATCGGCGAAAACTGTTCTTATCAGGCACCAATGATGATTAATATACTTAGTTATCGTTAATCGATTAGAGCTGCAGTGCTATGCACGGATATTCGCGATGACCCATGTCACAGGGTGTTTTGACAAGAAGTGCATGTTGCCAATCAGACCTCGCCTGCTGGTCACGCACCGTGCGTACGCGCCACTGGAGAATCACTCAATAGGAAAAACTACATTCCTTTTGCTCAAGACACGCTATTACGTAAAATGAAGCGCGCGTTACATAAATAACCTGTATATTGTCACTTTTTTTCAATCATCAACTTTATTGGAGGAATAATTTTGAATTTTTGACAGTTCTTCCATACAAAATCTGTCAGACGTCAATTTTATTCCACGAATTTAAATTTTATCTGTCGGTTGAAAAATCAGCCCTAAGAATTACTTACAATACGATTCACAAGTAGTAAGATAAAAAAGGTACTTAGGTGCCTACTTGGGAACTATGCCTATCATAACCAAACTATAAGTACTAACACAATAAGTATTTAAAACCCTTATCCGTTGACCGCTGAAGACACATTTTTACACTCGTCATATTGAGCATGCGGAGGTGATCAAATCACTGACATCATGGTAGTGTTAACGCACTGGTACACTCTTTTTTTTTTGGTTATTAATCAAAAACAAAACAGTTACAAATCATTGTTGAACAATTAAACATACCAAACAACCATCGCGGGCTTAACAGCGGTATGGCCAGACACGGCAACTCGGTACAAATTAGGTACATAGATATTTTTATTTTTTTCTAGATTGCAGTGCGATCTAGAAAGTATCTTTTTAATACCTTTGAACAATTCTTCGCATTTGACTCCGAAGAATCTTTGCAAAGAGGTAGGAAAATACATTTAGGGAAAGAATGTAATCTGCAATAACACAATCTGCACAGCAACTATTGACCTCTTCTCAAACTCTATAATATGCCCAATCCTATAAGCGCTACACAACTGTAGGGAACAGAATCAACGCAGGTCCAGAAAATTGTTCATAATTGACTACTGAACCGATTTCAGTAACTTTTAATATAGGTATTTTTTCAAAAAAATATGTAATATGTCATACTGACCGCCGATTGAGCAAAATAAAATTATATGTTATTTCAAGGCAATAAGACTCAGTTTTAAATAGGTGAAGTAATACTATGGTCAACACGATTTTCTTATTAATAGAAGTTCGCTACACCTGAGGAGGCTCTCGTTGGGCAGCTGGTTCAAGGGCTTGGTTCAGAAAGCGGTACTTCTGGACACGACTCGCACTGTCAGGAGGTTCCTCTCTCTGGAGCCCTGACCACCGGTAGCTTGGACCCTGTTCCCGATACCGGTGGGCTACTATTTTTTATATTTTGAAATGTTTTTATACCTTTTATATCCTAATATTTAAAATATAATTTATATGTGTTTATATTGAAATAAAGGAGATAATCACACTAATATTATAAAGGCGAAAGTTTGTGAGTATGTGTGTGTGTTACTTCTTCACGCTCAAACGGCTGGACCAATTTTGAGGAGATAATAGTTAGCTATTCTATGCTGATGGCATGGTGCTGCTTAGTAATATGATCCGGTTATTGTCAACCTCCGTCAGTTGATGATCAACATTCCTAACCCTTGTCTAATGTTGATCAGGCAAACGACACGTTTGAGGAATTGATTTAGAGTCATCGCTCTTAATCGTCTTCTTAATTGACATATAGAAGAGTTATGTACATTACGGTGTATTTACCTACACTAGGTCGATTTTCATCGTGCGGCTGGTTGCTTACCAAATCGCCTCACAAGTTGAATCGCCACCACATTTACACAGGTCCATAAAAATCGCAGGTGACTAGTTAATTTTGCAGCAAAATGAACATTTTACTGAGCATTTTCACGGTCGACTTTAGTCACCCACCGCATTCGACCTGTCGCCGCACGACAAAAGTCAAAACCTACTAATCTACTTCGGAACTTGCGATTTTAGTCACCTGCGGTCTAGCCGAATTGCCATTTAGACTATAATGCGGCCAATGCGGTATAATGTGACTATATTGCGGCTATAGTCACCTGTGTAAAACCCGCATCCTACCTGTACGCAAAATACGCGCATTGACGTGGAGTTCCGGACACCAGCCCGTATTACCTATTAAAACGCATCACAAAGATTTATGATGATAAATCCTCATAATGTAACTCTTGAGCCTGGTCTACAACTTAGGCTATCGCTGTAGTTAGTTTAAAAGACACATTATGTTATTTAGGAACAGGTCAAACTACAAAAGTGTAAACTGAGCCAGAAAACAAACAAATATAATTAAGCTTAGATCAGACGCGCCGAAATCACGGAAATCTTGAAGATTTCCATCCAGATGCTATCGCTGGTGCGGCTATCAATAATAATCAATCTTTCGGTCTACTTACATCAACGAATATACAAAGTAATCGTGATCGATATTTTCATAACACCGAATCAAAAGCTCGCCAATTAAGGAGATATTAAATCAAATTCGTCGATTCATTTTATAGTCTTGTTCTTTGTGTATGACACACAAAAGCATATTTAGTTGAAGCTAAACTAAATTATCATCTGCCTTTTCCCAACTATGTTGGGGTGGGCTTCTAGTCGAGCCGGATGCAGCTGAATACTAGTATTTTACATGGAGCGACTGCCTATCTGACTTTCACAACTCAGTTACTTTGTAATACGATATCCCTTGGTAAGACTGATTGTCAGACATTCGGTCTTCGGGCGACTGTTAAATCCTGAATGACTGATCCACGAATGGCAGCCGTGACCAACGGCTTAACGTGCTTTCCGAGAGTCTTGGTATGTAAAGATTGTCACGGACCAACCGCGGCAAGCGTAGCTGAACCTGATCAATCGACCGTGCGACTGTTACTTAGCCTTTTATACTTATTGTTTTTACCAATAAGTAGCCAACTTGATTGCATTATTTGTCCAAAAAATCTTGACCCGGGAACAGATGGAGCATTCAACTGACAATACGATAGCTTGAGAAGGGGCTCTGCAATCTGGTGCCAAATGAGAATTGGATCTATGAGTATAACCAAAAACCCAATCTGGAAAGGAAAAAATAGTTTTCTAGTTTGCATCTAGGTCTTTCTTTCGTAGTACTTAGTCGTCAACCTTATACCTACTTACCAGCTAATTGTAGTAAAATGTATCGATAATATAGCGCTTGATACCTTTATGAAATTCATTGGCGAAAACTCAACTACAAAATGCAGATGTACCCTTGTACATCTGCATTTTGTAGTTGAGTTTTCGCCAATCTAAGCGAGAAAGATAGGATTGAGTCTTGCTTTAGCTGAATATTTTTTTTTTTTTGGGTAGATGGAATTATTCTGAACGAAGAGCATTAAAAAAAAACTTCAATGTATACCGTCATTCATTTCATTTATGAAACTGGCACGGTACAAAAATACCTAATTTATATATCAACAGATTCTTATCTTAGTCATAATAATTAAATCCTTCACTTATTCGATTTCATTTGTTAGGACAAAACAAACTATGGTATATAAAAAATAGGTAAAATAAAGTTATATCACATCATATAATTTTGCTTAAATGTATAAAAGAATGTTGAAAAATAATTTAACTATTCTTCCACAATCTTGGGATCAATTCCTAAAATAACATGCTTAATAAGATTCAATTGATTCGCCTACTTATAATTACTATGTACACGAAGCTTATACTTTGGCCTATTGAACATAATATAATAATTATTGCAAACAAATTGAAAATAAGGACAAACTAAGTCCTATACTTCAAAATACATAGTTACGTAGAAAACAAAATAGAAGATTTTACTTGTAACTTGACATGTGACCTAAAACAATCTGTTAAATTGCCATAATTGCCACCTACTAGAAATGCTCAAATTGGGATTCACATCGAAGCCTTTAAGTCCTTCAAAACAAGTTGTTGATATTGTATATATTTTCGTTACATGTATCCTGATGATTTTATTGTAATATTAATGGAAGACATTGTTCTCAAGTACAGAAGTGCTGTTTCAATGCTAGGGTATATGCCGCAGGGCTTCAGCCGGAGCTACGCTCATGCCTGGCTCCTCCATGTTGTTGGATATGCTAGCATCATCTGCTTCAGGAGTCGTGTTCACTCGTCTGCAGGTCTTCATGCGCTTCGCTTCTCCCATTTTCTTTTCTAATAATCGCCTGAAAGTAAAATGAAAGTTATGATTTCATTTCTTCTTAATCCTAAGCCAACTCGATAAGTGAAATGTCAGAGAAACCGTAGATCTACGGTAGGTACGCAATCTCTGACACTACGCCGTAGAAGCAGATACTTCGATGGAGATGTCGGTGTAGAAAGGATTTTTTTCCGGGTCAAGACTTGCAATGTGCCATTCCATCACAATCGCTTTACTTACTATGAGACACCTTATTAAACAGTTATCTACTGATAAAACTACAAACAAACAACAATGTATAGGTATCTTTACTACCACGATTTCCTATTAATAGGATTATTATATCGCCTAATCCGTAAGCTTTGGACACGGATAAATTCTCGGAAACTAATATTCTGGTATTAAATTGGGCACATTACACACTTTCACTCTTATCAGCGATGGCATTGTAACGAATGCCAAACATTTGGAATATTTAAACCTCCAAGGTGATTATGTAATTACATCACTTCTTCCGTCGAAATGACGATATCAATCATACATCAAGAACTTTGCGAAGGATTATCGTGACATTTTCCTCAACGTAAGCAATAACGTAATTAGAGAGAAACCTAATTCCTTTGTCGTGAAGGTGTATACAGAACAGCCTGTAAAAAACACACTACAAAGCGAAAAATAATAACTAATTTCGGAAGTCAAGTAAAGTCTGTATCATTTCCGATTATTTCGTCAACCTACAGGTTGACGAAATAATCGATGAACATACATAAAAAACATGTAGACGGTAGACATATAACCTTTATTGAATCGGTTAAAAATGAATATGTCCAACTTACTGTTGCCTGCAATCAATGAGCACTCCGAGAATGAATACTGCGAGGATCGCTATGAGCATCACCACTGTCATCCCCACGATGGTGGTCACCGTGAGGGCTGGCAGCTCCTCGGAAATCATCGCCACCGTCAGGTTGGGATCCGCCGTCGGCACCACATCTGAAATGATATCATGTACTTAACACCGGATGATAATTAAACAGTTAATCTGGCATCAGTGTGTAATCCGATCGAAATTGACACCACGAATCAAAATGTCTGCATATTTCGCGGTTCGATTCATAAAGTCATCAATCTCGATACCTATTCCAATATTAATCTGGCAACAATGTTACCGAAGTTACGGATTACCTGATGCCAAATTGACTATCTTTCCCAAAGTACCATTGAGCGTTTACGGTCATTTCACAATTTTGTAATTTTTGGAGAAAGTGTTTTAATGTTTCACACGATATGTATTATTGTTTGATGAATATGCACCTCTCTCTTAAGTACGTACCTACTAAACGCTGAACCAAAATTCTACTGACGTAATATTTTTCTTGTATTTTTATAATTTTGAGATTATGAGGATGATGGAAATCGATCAAATTCCTTAAACTCGTTACCTACAGTTAATTTCCCTAAAGGCATTTAATACTAATAGGTACGGACGACAGAAAGTGGGTTATCAGTGAAAAGAAAAACGCGCAAAAACAATAATTATGTTAATTTTATCATAGGCAGGGTGAGTAGGTAAGTACATTGTGTGCTGTTTCTACGCAGCACAACCTTCAACATAGGGGATGCAATATTTTTGTAGATTAGTTGGCTTTATATAGTAGATAAGTTTGACGACAAAATAACGAAAAATGTAGATTCGAAAACCTTTATTGACGAGGAAGCTGCCGGAAAAATATGAAATAGTTACCAATCTTTATAGTCACATACATAAATTTAAACGGGAATATAGAGGTACAAAGAAATAAAAAATCCCAGACAAAATAGTAAATACAACAACAGAAGAAAAAAGCAAAAGAGGAGACATATAAGCTAGCTTCAGCGCAGCTATCTAAAGGAAATTAGCACTAGACAGAGTGGACTCTATAAAGTGCTAGGGCGATAAATGCACTTTACTTTCGGGAAGGGGGTAAAAGTTCAACAAACAATAATTGCTTGTTAAATGCTAAGACAAGTACCTATAGATAGTAAGAGTGACGTATACAACTGTTTACCTTCGTCCGGCCAATTCATTGACTTGTCTCCAGGAGAATCCATTTTCTCTTCACTCTTTCGTTGCAGTTGTAGTCAACTGTGAAAAAAAAGAAATATATATAACTAGCTGTTCCTGCGACTTTAATAAACGTTCCAATTCCCGTTTCACTGCCTCAGCGGTGGATTTTCACGTGCCGGACGGCGCGTATGTGTTCCACGCGCGCCTCAAAGAGATGTCAGCATAGTTGACGGGGCCCGACAGGGCCGAAGCCTGCCAGGGTAGCGGGATCGTCCGAAAGGGTTACCGCTGCCCTGGTACATAAAGGGCTAAGGAAGGAACACGGGTGGGTTTTAGTCAGTAAGAGTCTGACACTCCCTTTCGCTCCACCCAGAGCGGGAGGGGTCATTTGATGATATCCCATCCTCAAAAAAAAAAAAATTTCCGTGAAAAGTCTTTCAGTGAGTGGTATTTAATCTACCAAGTAAGTAATAATTATTCTACGAAGTTTTAAGTTGTAGTTTATATTATCGAATCATCAAAGGAATAAGTGATCCATATTAAGGGCCTAGACAAAGTGAAATTTATCAGCGATAACGATGACGGAGAAGTCAAAAATGTCAAAAACTGACATAATCTATAGAAAAGCATAATTATGTCAATCCTGTTAAAAGTCGCCGTAGAAACGCGAAACGCTTTGAAAAGTAATTGCCTCTTTCCATAAGTCATTAATTCATTTTTTTTAACATATGTACAATAATAATGGTAAGTACATAAAGGCTTTACGCTCTCTTGTTGGTTATCGAATCCTGTCAATTATTTTTGAATTTTTAGGTATTTGATCGGATTTTTCAGTTTGCAAATTCTTTCCTTGCATGATTACAAACTCATTATCAGCCGCTGATAAAGCGATTCTGTTTAAAAGTGGATGATTTTTATATTTTCGTGATATTTATCATTCCTTACGGGTTTAGAAAACAATTCCAAGAAGTAAATTAATTGACATGACGCAAATCAATTATGATCAAAGATAACATTTTGGATATTGTGATCGAAAAAGTCGTAAAAATTATATGTAGTAGCAAAGATTGGCAATCAATGCCGCTATCAGATATTCACATCTCTGATTATAGAATTTAACAAGGAGCCGCCCATGACATTGTCCGCTGGAGCGTTGTACCCACTAAGTTCAAAACCTAATTCATGAGTAACAATGAATGCTCGATAATGATATGCATTAGTTACAACCTAATGTTTTTTAAAATCTTAATCTAAACGTATACTGATAACACTTGCGACTAGTATTGATAACAGAATAAAAATAACTGCTTCTGGACACAGCCATGGATCGTCGTCAGCGCATTGTGTAATAATCTGCTTGAGTACATCGACGGACAACTTCTTAATAATATCAATGGTAATTTAAAATGGCCTATGAGCCATAACATTCTTGTTTAGTACTGCAGGATATGCACCTGAAGGTGCATTCATACAACCTTCCAAGTTAAATCTGATGCGCAGAACTGTAAATGGAATGAATTTGCGTCAGCGCAACAGTAGCACCGGATTATCGAATGTAGTTTGTGTACCTACCGATAAAAGTGACGTACTATATGTAGTATATATACTATACTATACTACGTACCTGTTGTGTTATCTACACATCCAATTTTACACCAAATGTCGCATGTTCGAGACGCACAAGATTAAAAGTTTACTTCTTCTTCCTGCAGCCTTTAAATAAATTAATTGATACCCAACACTCGTTAAGTCGAGTTATTTTTTAAACAGGTGCATATTATTTCAGCGTGTTTTCAAACACGTGAGCTTCAGTTGTTGTGTTTTGCTACTTCACTATATTATTGTTGATGTCATTCTCATTTTTAACGATGTTTTTTTAGTGTCAGCTATTATTGTCACTGTCACGGTCGTCATCATCATCATTTCTAAAAAGGTAAAACGGTTTTAAGTACTTAAATACTTATTGTGATAATTCTGACTGGCTTTTCAAGGTTCTCTTAACTCTGCTTTCTCTTGCCAATCATTTTAAAAAGCGTGAACATTCAGGCTTGAATTGCTATTTAGCCTGTTTTGTTGCTATTTGCTATGGTAAAAGAATTAAGCCATTCGCGTCTTACATTCTTCGAAAAATGTTGCCTGCACTTTTATATATACCTACTCTAACTTTAAATCATTGAAACCTTTTCCTGGTTTATCTATATCTAATGAGTATAGATAGCATTCAGGTCGGAAGTACATATAAGCTACTACAATACAAATACGTTAACAAATCGATTTTCCGATTTGTTTTCATATCAACGAATTTAAAGCTTAAAATCCGGTTGGAATTATGTTTATAAATATAATCTTTCTAATTATTTTAATGCAGTATTTATCTATATTATAAGAACTGCTATTGTTTTTCTAGGAACTGTATACATTATCAAGATATATCCGTTCTTGAAATAATAAGGTTTCTTTCCTGTTCGTTTTTGTGTCCTAAATTTGCAGAATCAATCTGTAATGGTCATGATCAATACCTACCTAGTTATTATTTTCTGCTGTAGAATTTTGTTGTTTCATTATTGCTTTGGTTATGTTGCCATCACAAAACTTTTTGTAAAAATTGCCCATTTTCTTGCAGTCTGTAATTTTTTTTTTTAATCTTTGATCAGAATGTCCCAAAAAGTTCAGGCTCTCCTAAAACCATTTTCCTGTAGCTACAATGGGTAAGATACCTGCGCTTACTGCCTCAAAAATTCACCCTGTATATTCATTTTTACCAACCTACTTAAATTAAGTACCTATTACTATTGTTCCCGGTAGATATATAATTCCAGTCAGTCGTCCCAGAGTGATATAAACCAGTTGTGAGTAGTGATCTTTAGCAAATAGCTATGCGACCAGTTCAATCCTCAGTATTTCCCCCATGACTCAACTGGGCTGAACACATAGCCCAGTTCTCCAAAATTGCTTCAATCCACTCGTATCGCTGCCTCGCCAAGTCCCAAATTCAGTCATTCAACTGTGTGTGAATACTCTGCAAGTTCGAAACTAGATTCTAACCGGTCTAGTTCACTGATCACTTCTACCTTGTTGTTGTCGCTAAGGACTCCTTTTAGTTATTGAACCGTTGTCACTTCTATATAATATTCATATAATAGGTATATATGGTATAAGTCCTCGGCGGGGAATGTTGGGGTCTATTAATTCCAGGGCGGAATTTACTGCATATTATTTCCAAATGCTCTTAAAGATCGATCCAAATTATGTTACCCATTTAAAATTTCCAATCATTGCTTTACCCAGTGGGTTTCATCATCATCGTCAACTTTCTGGCCAAAAGAACTCAACTGCTGCACTAACATCACCAAACATCATAGTCCTCGTTTATTAATCATACTATCTAGTAGGTATTTAGTTTATATTTAGCTGAAGAACCCTTAGTGCGATGATCTCCATGGGCTTCATTTGAGGGTTCTAGACCACGAACAATGTTCACACATTTAAATATCTCTCATATCTATTAGAAAGCAACGATAACGGCGGTAAAATACCCACATGGTTGATGGTCGCTTTTAAAATCCTTAGTTGCCTGGAAGCAACTTATCACTTCCGCGATACCGTACAAATATTATAGCGGTGAATCATTGTGTCGCTCGTCACACGTGCAAGTAACTACCGAACTACACGTTAAGAAATGTATTTATTTATATTTCCATTCACTCTGAATTTCAAAATCTGAGCGTCATCATTTTTCAGATACTTGAAAAGCCTAATTGAAACGTTATCAAAACACTTGGGTCCCGTGGCCGTTATCACACACTCTTGAGTTGTAATTCAATACCCAAAGGTAATTATAAAAACACTTGCATGTTGTGAAGCATTGTTATATATCGATTGTTTAAATAAATTGTTTGACGTCGTCTTCAACACCGCTTGACTCGAATGGTACCTACATATAACCATTCGAGTACCTATGATTCTTTTTATTTCTTGGTAAAATACTTAGCAATTTTTTTAACTAGATAGGTATCATTTGTAATAAAATATACATTGAAATAAAAATGAAGGTAATACCTACTTAAACTTATTTACTAGTACTTAGCAGTCCCTACCTAAGTTAATACTGCATCATCGGTAGTTCTTTACAAGATTATAATTAAATAAACTTAACAGAGAATTCAAAAGCGATCCACCTGACTAAAGGAGGGCCCACGAGCTACTTTTGGCTCAGCAACTTTGTCTCTCACCTCAAGTCTACGGATTTGTATGAAAGTGCGCGCATGTAGCGACGTGACAGCAGGGAGACATTTTTGTCCGTGTGTTTGGAGGCAACTGTCCACGTCTATTGGTTGCAATACAAGCACATACGCGCACGACGACAAATAAGTTGTCAGCTAGCCAGTTACTGCTCAACGGAAAATTTAACAAAAAAGTAGCGTTGCTGTCGGTTCTGTGTGCGCATCGTCCAAATCTTGGCGAGGAGACAGCGACACAGACAAAAAAGGGGCTGGACAACTAAGTTGCTAATGGGCACCCTCCCTAAACAAAAAGGCCTGCATATTATCTAAAGACTAAACAAAAGAATTCCACAGCGACTCTTGTTGCACCTAGTCACTCGACGAGTACAAAGTTATTATGTTGTATCCTTTATTCTGCAATGTACTTATAGCCTTACCTATACATAAGTGCATGAAATGAATTACCCATAACAAAACTTCTTTATGTACTTAGTACTTAACATCGCTAGAGTATATTTGCTCAGAATGAGGTTTACTGCGGCCGTAAAGATATTCTAAGTGGACGGAAGATAAGCTAAATACAGCTTGTACATACATACTTAATTACCTGAAAAACAACACAAGCATTTTGTGCATGTTAGAATCAAGGTTAGGTTAGCTATTTGATTTTCAAAAAGTATCCGTTGAGTGTAACGGATGGAAGGACATCGACCAAGGTTTACTAACGGGATCATTGTTAGGGAACTAGGTCAAGAACTTGAGACCATCGCAGGCGCATCGCTAAGGAATCCATGATTCACCAACACTACTGTGAGCTATGTGGAAACGATCACAGGGTCACGACATAAAGAAAGATAACTTTATTTACATTTTATTAATTAAAAACAAGTTATACATCTTCGTCTTCCACTCAGAATATTTGTTAGATCAACATTCAAACAATGTTTCTTTTCTCACTCACACTTTAAATGATAAATAAGGACGAAACATGTTCAGCTGATTGTGAATTTGGACGTGCCAAACATTTATCCAACCTTCAATTGGCAGGTATTTTCCGCCAAGGTAGTACGTAAAAAATACAAACGGTAGGTAGTTTTCCACTTACATAAACACGCAGACGTGAACAAGCTGAACCTTTCACTTGGACAAAAAAAACTAGTTTTTGTTATACTCGATTTTACACACTAAATACTTTGGCACTGTTTATGATAGTATCACTTTTGTGTTTATGTTCGAATATCACAGTATGTGCACGCGTCGGCGTGTTGTTCGCGCATGCGCAGCGCTCCACGGCGCGTCTCTCACTGTGGTGTCCGTAGCCGCGAGATCACTTCACTGTAATGTCTTGTGACAAAACCTTATGCTAGACAATAGTTCGGGCACAGCGGTTACAGGTTACAGCCTATTATTGCACCGGCCGCTATTGTATGACTCTGGGAACGACAACAATCATCTGTGCCTTATAAAAACACCGATTCAATTTCAACTTTACATTTAAGCCGACTGACGACGTCAAAACCGCCCCCTTTTACGCCAGATCCTATTAAACCAGACGTTGAACGTAGATAAGTTATCTATTATAGTAAAAATTACGTTGATCTACGTTAAAACATGTCATATGCCCTGAGTCATCAACACTGCATACTATAAAAATAGATTACGTAGTTGTTCTTTATTTGCATGTAGTACCTATTTGACCACCTATGTACTTAGTAAGTAGGTAAAGTAGTAGGTACTTTACCTACTTACTAAGTACTTAAGGTAAGGTAAGTGAGCAATAAATTAATAAGAGACAAATAACCGTTGATTCAAAAACCTCGGTCCTTTAAAATTTCAGACTAGACAACAATAATTAGTCCAACACGTGAAGACGGCGATAAATAAATTATATAAGTAACTCGTTTCGCAGAAGTCGATTTGCTCTTATAATTTCAATATTGGTTCGATCCATGTATAATTTGCTTTCATGCAGCTAAGTGAACGTACGACGCGATCACGTGACTGTGCAGTCGAGTCCGGCGCAGGTTGTTTGCACAACTTGGAATTGCGCTCACAACTCCACAACGGATATTACAAGACATTATTTTTTGTTCTATCCTATAGCAAAAGATTGATGTAGTTATGTATATTCTGCTTATATTACCTAACAGATAATTATATTATTAAAAACCCGTTAAGATCTTAGTGCTAAGCTTGCACATTATTAATAGGTAACACACTTATCTAAGTAGGTATTAATAACAATGATACATTTTGACTATTGACCAATTCACTGTTAAGATGTCATTAAATAATTAGTAGGCAATTAGTGAACAAACAACGGTCTCCCGTTCAATGAACGGCCCTGACTTACGAGCCCTGGGTTCGAACCCAAGGGCATGCACTTTACTGTGTGCAACTCATTTCACCACGACTACTGCTGCTCTCAAAACTGTGAAGGAAAACATTGTGAATAAACCGGAATGTCATAGTAGGTACCTAGCTCCGAAACATTCGAAAACATGTGACGTACACCAACCTACACCGTGCCCGCGTATCAAATTAATTAATTACAGACGTGCTTGGAAAAAAGCCATAAAGCTTTGATATCGAGAAATTGCTTCTCGATATCAAAGCTTTATGGCTTTTTTTATATTATGCTGTTATTATATTATGTTATTTCATTGTTTCTTTTCGATATTTGTTATAGACCCAAGACGTTACAATAAAATTGTCATAATATGTCATAACACTTATTCATATCCTACTTACTTTTCAACCCGGACCCTGAACTAGCTCACCACACATCCTTCTTTGCAGTTACGCTAGCTCTATCCACAAACTGGCTATGGAAGATAGCACTAAGCCAGTCTACCTTGCAGAAGCTTCTAGCTGTGCCTACAATAAGTCAGGCCAGACTCTGCCTAACTATATCATGTGTTGAAAAGTGATAGTTATGAAGCTGCTGTCTTTCTTGGATTGGCACTGTATGCGTGGTTTGCTGGATGTGACCCATTGCTTACGGGGCAGATAAAGAAACATGAGCAGGTAATTTAGTTAGCTTTATTATTTCATATCTTGCTATATTATCAAAGGTCATCAGCAGGCTGTGTGACATGACGTGATGCGACTCATTTCACACAGAAGAGGGAACTGATGGGACTTTATAGGCTGAGTATGTAGGTACTTTAGTGTGACATTATATTATTGTCGTCCGACGGTTAAAATATCAAGAATTACAAAATATAACTAAGGGCTTGTAATATAGTTCAGCTGAAATTCATATTTTGGCCCCACTTCCCCGCGCCATGTATCTCTCCATCCCGGTCGCACTGTCTAACTGATTCAGTTAGGGTGAACTACACAGTTGATCGACGTAGGCTTGGTAATAAATATGTTTAAATTATGATATAATTTCTTCCGAACATAAAACGTTGTAAATCGGGTCTTTTGAGCGCAAGCGAAGTGACACGAGTTCTCAGTCTGATAGCCGAAGCGGTACTGACAAGTACTGAATCGGGGTCCTGTCGGGGGCCGGGCGGCAGGGTGGTTCAAGGTGTGAGTGGTTAAAAAACTTGATATTTCTGATCTCATCATTTTACGTTAAATGAAACGATTAAAAAATAACCGATGACACCTGCTTTATGCATAAGTAGTTCAATTAGCCTGCAAAGTTTCATGACATGAAAGGAGAATAATCAATTTAAATTTGATAATCTTAATAGATAATTCTCTTTTTATTTTACGGCTTAGAGGTAACTTTGAGATTCATTTTTATCGAGAAAATGGTATGCAATCGTGTTTTCGCAAGAGACGACACTTTGCAGTAGTCCTCATCTTTACTGTATATTAATTATAAAGTAAATACTGCAGTACCTACTGTTGAAACTTCAGTCATTAATGCTAAGACAATTTTCGCAATCTGAGGTAGTACAGGCCCTTAATCTAAATGGCACGTTTCCGGATGACGATGTGGACCAGTACTTCAACACCTAAGTTTCCTATTGTATTTATATGTATTAGTATAGTTAGTTAATTTTAAAACCTACTGTATACATAGTTAGTTGTGTAATAATTGTATATAAGCATTTTAAGATTAATCTAAAAAGGTGACATCATGAGAACATAATCACAATTTCTAAAAACTAAACCGGAAGAGGAAATAAATGTTGTGTTACCTAATTGCTATAAAGTTAATCATAGTCATTTTCAATTTAATATCTTGAAACTAGATTCTATGACACATAATACGGACTTAATATCACGAATATAATGAATAGGAAATTAAATCTGGGTTGAAAACGCGGTTGGTCTACTTAGGTACCTATTACAAACTGTTACTGAACCACGACCAACTTCTTTTACAATATAAAATTGTTTACCTATACAGATATCTGTACCTTACAATGAAACAAATAAAAATTATATTAAAAAGTAGAAATCTATTTATCAAACAATAAGAATAAATTTATCAAAAACAATAAGAAAAAATGATTTTTGACAATAAGAATAATCAACATCTTCATCCTCCTTCCTGCCCATATCCCAATTTAGGGTCGGCGGCACAGTATGTCTTCTTGGCAGATGTGTCCTGAACAGACTTTTATTCCTGAACCATAATTATGTTTTTTTGTCTTAGTCTTCTGTCATGGCTGTGGCCATGGGTACATCTCTATCAACTGTCAACTCTAACAATCCCTAGCCATATCCCCTTACATAAACGTTGCTTAAAGTTAAGTTGTGATTAGCGATTGTTTAACCATAATTTTTTGACGTATAAACGTCACTTAACTTTAATCAACGTTTATAAATAAACCCCATAATCTGTTACACAATCCACCGTTCATCGGAAAATCAAAACATGTCAAAATCGTCGCTAAAATATTCTTTTTTCCTTCCATAAATGACGTTTTAGAGTGAGTAAACATTATTCACTACAAAGCCCACGATTATCTTGTCCACAAATATTTATATGAGCACAGCAATGCATAATCACCCCAATTCCATTAGTAATAAGGTGTATATTGAAATAATGGGTTTCGTTGATGGCATCTAAGATCTCGTATCGTGTAAAAACAAAACCATGAATTAAAGATAACTTGAGTTAGTCATATAGAAAGTGACTACACCAAAATAAAATAGACGATTTATTGATAATATCCTTGTGATTGTTTCAGCTATTATTAGACCAAAATGTCAAGTAATATTTATTCATAGGAAGAAAATCATATCCAATCATAATAAACATTTCGAACCGGTAGGTACCTCCATTGGTATTTACCAATGGAGGTACCTACCGGTTCGAAATGTTTATTCTTGGCTTCTAAGGATTATTTTCGTAGAGATTTAGCCCAAAAAACAATCAACCAGCTCTTGAAAATAACTGATCAGATCACATAGTATATTCAAGTACCGAAACCGAAGTCAACTTAAGAAAAATCTAGTCGGGGTCACAACTTCAAAATAAACACAATCACGGCCATCAATAAAGAGGAAAAGAATTAAATAAAGTATTTGCGCACGTGACCGAAATTCTATCCAGCCTGTTCTAGACAGTTCCTCATTTATAAACAAAAGATAATCACTGAGTACAAGCCGAGATTGCTACCAATACGTATCTATCACCCACATTATTATCTCAAGGCTCGCATTTGAACAACTGATATCAATCACTAACACCAAATTAACCCCATCACAAACAAACAACAACTAGATCATGATTGTTTTGAAATTTATTTTATCTTCGTACTTGGTATGTACTATTTTCCTGATGATGCGTAGTCTTTATTCGTGTGCTAGAATTACTTTTGTTATGCATGTAACCATATATTTTGTAGCCAATAGGGCGACAATGGCAATTTACTCTCTCCATAAATATAACCAACTAGAGTTCATTTTGACGTTCAAAAAGTGCTGATTCTTAGACTTATTTGAACAAATTACTTCTGATTTTTATGTAACAGCACAGCCAATCTCGCAAAGGAAGGGACGGGCAACGAGCACATCTTACCAGAAAAATTGTAAAATAAGTAGTCTAAGGACTATCCAAAGTAGGATTCGAAAAGACAAGGACATTATTTACAAAAAAATTTAGGGTAATGGAAAAATATTGTTATTAAAAACTTCACTTGGGAAAGACCCCAATGATCCCATTGGGGAAACACATCAAGCTTATTTCACGACTGTAAATTGTACCTAGATATCACATGTATCACATACGGATAATGAACTCGACATATTTTAACTTTCAAAAGTTATTGTGTTACAAAAAAAAACAAAAAATAAACCTAAAACAAAATAGTTTCGCAACCTGTTTTTTGAATTAAAATACACAAAACATATGAACAAAAACAGGTAACCGGAATGAAGAGTAGATATTAAAATGGTGAACGGCTTTTTAATACCTTATAAAAAGTAAGTTAATTATCATTGGAATTGTGTTTTTACCAATTTTACATTTTAATTGCATTGTTGTCTGAAAGACGAAACATCAGGTTATGACTTGCTAAAATGTCAGTAGGCTACGCATTTCTCTGCTGAAATAAATGACGTTGGTCTTTATCTAGCCACGTCATATCATTTCGTGCGTATATACTTACGCTGTACGCACACCTTCAAAAAGTGTAGTCAGAGTAGTCATTTATTTTTAAGTCATATACACTTCCGGACTCCTAAATAGAGCCACCTTGCATTTTTACGTTTAAGGCCCTTAAAACATCAAAATAATGATAAGACAAAGACCAAGTTTGTATGCAGGTTGGAAGCTTACTGCAGTTAATGGCCATCATTTCGATATAATATCATCTATTGTTCCATATTTGAATTCACAAATTTGAAAAAGAGAAAAAATTCGGAGTTCGGAAAAGAAGAGAATCGGTCGCTCTAAAAGCAACAAGCTTTGATTAAAACATCTACATACAGGGCTGATTTTTCCATCGCCAGATAACTTTTATTCGAGGAATAAAATTGACGTTTGACGGTTTTTGTATGAAATAACTGTCAAAATTTCGAAATTATTCTTCGAATAAAGTTATCATATGATTGAAAAATCAGCCCTAAGTCAAATAGTTATTTCTTTATTTGTTTTGTTTTGTATAGAGTATCGAAATTGTTGTTCCCTATTTTTTTATCTGTGGTGACGTTCAAATTATGGATACTGCACCTTGAAGTAGCTACTGCACTTTTTCAGTCTGGGCTTAGTCAGCGAAACGTTTGTAACGGCAAAACGACTTGCATGAAGTTATGCACTTCATGTAATTTGTTTTTCCGGTCAAAGAATTTACCGGTAATACCTGGAGGCTGGCGGCTTTGTGCGCCGTCCAGGAGGACCAAGAAACCGGGTCACTACAGCACGACAAGATCATCTTATCTTTACCACCAGCCTGCGTAATCGTCACCTGACCTTAGTACAGATCCAAGAATAGGTTCGAGACTTTCATGAACTGACCGTTTATGCTCGAACTGTTGGAAGCGTCCTTGTCGTGTCCTTAAACCTCACAAGCCAGCCAATGGTCCCAAACTGACCCGAAGTCACAGAATGGCGCGCCTATGTACAGTCCGCACGCGAATATTTGCATTGGACTCAACGTCAATGGAGTCAGGTTCTTTTTACGGGTTAAACCAAGATGTATATGCTGTATGAAAATGATGGATGTAGGAAAGTCTACCGAAGATAGGGAGAACGGTTTCAGCAATGTTGCATTGAAGAGAAGAAGATAGAGTTATGGCGGTACCACCACTAAATACACATTTATCAAATCAATGCCTAGAGGCTCATGTGATGCAATATACTGAGTTTGTGGACCAGGGTTTCATTTTTATGCATGATAATGCATGGGCGCTCACTGCAAGAATTGTTCGAGAATAGCTGCATGACGTTAGTATCGCAGTAATGGAATGACCAGCACGAAGCCATGACATGAATCCAGAAGAGCACTTATGGGATGAGTTGAAGAGGCGTATTCGAACTAACCAACCAGCTCCAGAAACTATACACGAGCTCAAAAATGCCATCTTAGAAGCATGGAGAACATTCCACAGCACATTATAGTGACATTAATTAATTCCATCCCAATCCGCATGACGGCCATCGTAAATGCTCTTGGAGGACTAAATAGACGTTAGCACAAGTTGCTATATACACATGTAAACGTTTTCTCGATTTAAACCAAAATTTTCTTTAAAAATTCCACGCTAATTTTCCCCCTAAGAAACACGATTTATTGCCATTAAACTATTTTTTTATTATTCCGATTTCAAAGTTGGGACAATGTCTAACATATATGATAGCGAGTGACTGGCTCCACGTATGTTTTCTTTGTACTACCATTACCTAAAAAGATAGAGTCCTAAGTTAAACTAAAATATACAGGTTGGCTCGATTCAAGTGTCCTGGCAGTGTATTTTGCTAATTATGATAAATATGATTACGCATGACGTTGACGTGTAGTAGGTATGCAGGCCTTACGAAATCGGGGAATGTTCTAAAGCTCTTCAAACCCGTCGTCAGTGAGAATAATGTCTAAAAAACCGGCCAAGTGCGAGTCCGACTCGCGCACAAAGGCTCCGTACCAATAGATAATTGTTATGATTTTATTTTTAATATTTTACATGTTTACTTATTATTTCGATATTTTTGTACGAAATTTTCCAAGTAAGCGCATTTTACAAGTTAGGCCTCTATAACTCCTGAACTAACAAAGTTATCTAAGCCGTTATAGTTTCCTTCAAAGTTCATCACATGGACTATTATTATCATCATAAATTTTTCAGATTTTTTGATTTAACAAAAAAATGCGCTTTATAGTTGAATATCTCGCAAACGGATACCTAAATCAAAAAATCGTCTTAGCAACCTCTAAATGTTTTTAAAAGACCTATGTAATGATACCCCACACTATGGGGTAGACGCGAGAAAAAAAATCATCCATATTTTACGTGTAGGGCAGGTAGGTACCCCAAAAAAAAATATTTTTCGTGATTTTATTTTAGTACTTTGTCTACGTGGTAAATACATATATCCTTGCAAAGTTTCATCTTTCTAGCACTAACCGTTTGGAAAGTAAGCCGAGGACGGTCGGACGGACAGACATGACGAAACTATAAGGGTTCCGAGACGTGAACTACGGAACACTAAAAAGGAGATTTAGCTCACATTTAGCGCTGGCGGGATAGGCACGGATTGAATGAAGAAGAACTGAGTACAAAAAACAATTTAGAAATAAGTTCAGCCGTTCAGCTTGGCTATATATGGCATACATGTTACTTACGAATTGTCTGAATTCTTCTTACCTATATGATAAATAC
The DNA here is from genome assembly GCA_947507525.1 of Apamea epomidion. NCBI lineage: Eukaryota > Metazoa > Arthropoda > Insecta > Lepidoptera > Noctuidae > Apamea > Apamea epomidion. Next base: position 9,900,803 of record OX382234.1, read on the forward strand.
AGGTAAATAATTAAATATTCTAATGAAAAACGTGGAATCAAATACATACGTGCAAAAAAACGTTACCCACGAAAACATTTCACGATAAGTTCAGCTATCAAATCCGATAATCATGATAATTTATCGTATAATCAACTGCTCATAAAATGAATACTATCGATGATACACATCCGCATTAAAATACGAGATTTTTAGATAAGAAATGACTGATTGCAAAAATATTTCTAGCTTAAAAACTATGTCAGACAGAGTACGACAAAAGACTTCACGGTGGATCCACTGTCAACTTCGAAAACACCAACTAGGTGACGCCCCAGCGGCGCCGAGAATGTAATTAAACATTTTAATTATAGCAATGAGAAATACCTAACACAAATCTCAGATAATGTTAATCATAATTACGTAACATAGATTTTTAATTATATCAAATCATTCTTCAAGAATGTGAAACATAAAAGCCGATCAGTGGACTGTGAGCGGTCGGTTTTTAGGTAGGTAAGGAAGTATTAGACTAGATCGAATCTTCTAGAATTTCTAGATTATTTTTGTTATTCAGAGGAAAAATAAATTATATTTTAAATTTACACCTTCTAATCTTCACGGTGGTTCTTCGAAGTGGTTCAAAGGAAAGAAACGCTGTCACTTAACGACATCGACGGTCTTCGTCTTAACATTCATATTCCATGAAAAGACAAACAAGCGACCCATTTGCGGTTTCAGACTGGCTCATCTTCTAGTGGAAGGATAAGTTTCAAGAAAAAAAAAGAATTGCTCAATATCTCCTGGCTAATAAGAGTATTCAAAAAGCAGCCAAGTTTAAGTGGGACTGGGCCGGCCATCGAACGAGTCATGGGCCAAATCTACCACCATGTGGATCTCAGAAAACGTCCGCCGACATCGACGTAGCCCCAGGAGAAGATGGCGGGACGAGGTTAGCGCCTACAGACAGGATTGGTCCACACTAGTTCAAGATAGAGGGGAATAGAATAGCTTTGAAGAGTCTCGTCTCTATCACCTACTTGTGTGACAACCTTGCCTATTAACGCCCCGGTGTTATTCGTCAACACCCTTTCAAAATTCTACTTTTCATTAAATTGGACACGACTTTACCCATAGTCAACACTTCTTCATGTGACTTGTAATAAGAAAACAGTTAGAAGAGTTCTATATATGTTGCGAAACTTTCATCTATTAACCGCAATAGCCGGTTGACACTGTTTGTTAACTTGAAGATATTAAAATGTGTGCACTTGGTAAACATTAGGAGAGGAGTATCTATAGCTATCTAAAACGATATTGGGCGTAGGGAGGCCCCTGGCATAATGGCGGCCCACTTTCAGTGAGCCACTTTCATGGCACTAGAGCGCACCGGATGTCGAAAGCTGTGTCGAAAGTTGGCGCGATGTCGCTGCGCCTTTGAGATAGGTACCTGGCTCTGTTTCCGAACCAGATGGAACTACATGCGCCATGTACGCGATGCAAGTTTCTCGCCTTTGGCATAATAAAATGCTTAGACGATGCAACTTTAATCGTTGCTTTAACTTACGGTATGCGAGAGGCAATAAAATCTCACCGTGTAAAACTGGCTTAAATCATGTTTGAGTGTTTCTGTTTTAGACAAATATTCGAAAACCTGAATTTAAGTTTAAACTTATATACATAAACAGATATTCACGGAAAAGATTATTATAAAATGTGACTCCAGTCGTTTAACGGGAATTTACCGTGTTTTGATAATGACAAGTAGGCTGTTGTATATTATATGAGGCACTAATTGGAAACTACAAAACAGAGCGGCAATTCCCTTATTTTTAAGAACGTTCGCATTCAAATCTCAGTGTCAATCTGTCAAAAATACAATCAATGTACATAGGTAACATTTTTGACAAGTTTTTTGACATCAATCAATCTCATCTCGGCGACAATTAATGTCGCCGAGATGAGATTGCGACTCGAATTTGAACACTTTTTAAGTACCTACGAGAATTGACCTTCAGGTTATCAGCCCATAAAAAAGAAAATATCATAGAGCCAAAGAATTCAACGCAATAGATTTGATTGATCAATGATCTCGCTATGTAGGTAGTCGTTAAGTGGATACGGTCATGGTGTTAAACTTGTTATAACCGGTAATTTGATTTTAACATGATTTGAGCCATCACGCTTTTGTGGCAATAAAAAATTGCCTGAACACTGATTGAAAAATAATAACTTTTAAATGAGAGTGCCTTGTGACGATTTGCACTTGAAAATTGCGTGTTTGTAATGAGTATACAACTATGCAGTCTGCGGGTTTCACCCTAAGTCAACTTGCCGCGTTATAACTATTTCATACAACTGTCAAAAGATGACATGATGTTAGTCAATTGGCTTAACAATTAATTTCCTGCATTATATATTTCACGAAATGGATAAACTTTTATCTATTCCGTGGCTAATTCTCATGGAAGCCCTCTGCTCAGGAAAATTCACATGACGTTCCTTTCCCTCCCTCACTGTTTTCCTCCAACCTAACTTTGAGAGAGTACCTGCAAAAATTCTAATAAGTGATTTGAATATACGGACAATTTAAGTTGGTTAGCCAATTTTCTTTACAATGAATTTCTCTGACTTTGGTACTTATACCTACTTACCTCATTATAAACAGCACTGGTGCAAGCCGAGTCGTCAAGTTAAGTGAACATCAAAGGATAGTAGTAAAATATAGTTATCTAAGCCAAAACAATGAAGTAAGTGATTGCTTATGTAGTTAGATGTTTTATATTTGCCGACCAATATACTGATCAATATACCGACTGTCATAATATTATAATAACATTTTCTTTCACGTTTTATAGTTCAATATTTTAGCAATACTAAAAGTTGTGCCTCGTAAAACTGAAAAGCAGAGCAAGTGATCCTTATCGAATGTTTAATCCAAGGTATTTAGGTATAGGTAGTAAAGTCACTATGTATGCAATCACAACTAAATCTCCTGTACTGTACTTATTATTCTCAAATTTCTCTATGAACCCTGAATCGATAGCCCATAATTATGATGTTGGCCCCGTATACTCAAGGACACAGTTTTCAAGGATGTGGTCGAAACACGATTAATTTTGCTGGACTGCCTCATTGGTCAAATCAGTTCAATTTATTTAATTAGTAACGCAAGCGCAAGCAGTACTGCTGCATGAGGTCCTAGGATCGATTCGCAGGACGGCCAGAGTCATATTAGGTCTTTCCATTAGAAATTCCTCAATAACAGCCGATTTGTGACACGACAGATTTGTGCCCAGTTGGTGGCAATAGGCTCGTCTCCTATTACATGGGACGAGTACATAACTAATGTGGGTGTAGCTACTATATATCACCTCTGCCTAATCCTTGAGGGAAAACAGGCGTGATGTTACAATGACGAGGGAAAGTCATCCCTGATAAATCTGCGTCCGTGACTATACAAAAAATCTGGATCCTGACTGCTTCACTCCACACACTAACACAATAGCTTTCATTTGAACCACATCCTTCTCGTCTGTCAAGATTTGAGAGGACGAATTTTCCAAGCATAGTTCAATGTCTAAGGGGATGGTTAAAAAGCTATTGTGTATTGTGTGAACGTGAGAAATGGATTCATCGTCCATTTGCCTCGGCCCCGAGCTATCCATGCAACTCAGAAGTAACTGTGTATAATCTTCGGAGGGTTAGGAAGGGAAGAGGTGGTCCTATAATACACCCACATTTCGCCAGTTATGTTTAAGACCCGTGTAATAGGGGGCGAGCCTATTTCTAACAACCGGGCGCAATTCCAGACACCGGGCCTGTGAAATCCTGAGAAATTCCTTATTGAAAAACCCAATGCCACTTTGCACGATCTGGGAATCGAACCCAGGACTTCATGCTCAGTAGTAGCGCTTGCGACCACTAGACCAACGTGTCAGTCATCTCATAAGTACTGATTTATTTAACTGCATCACCTGTAAAAGGCTCGACCTGCAGCTTATTATGCAGTGTACTTACTGTACTTGACCTTGTCTGGCCTTTACTACTTATGGTATTGTCGGTCTCAACCGTTATGTTATGTGTTATGTTACGTCCAAGCGTAGCGCTAATCAAGGAAGGTAACTACCTATTATCGGTAAACATCTTCATAAAACTCTGTAAACGTTTCGATCCAACATATAGCACTACCACTGAGCATTAAATAAGGAAAATGTATACCTTAAATCAATCAATATAATTCCAAAATATAGGTAAATATAAATAAGCTATTTTAGTATCTTAGCCTAATACAAATACCTAAACTATATTTACAATAATGAAAGACTAATACTTAGATATAAACTAAATCCGTAATTTATTGAAACTTGTTCGCTATCGCAGACTCGTAGCGCGCGGTGACGCGAAGGTCGTACCAGGCACGGCGCACGCGCACACCACCGAATAAAAAAAACCAAACACAATCGCTGGACATCACAATGCAAGTTCAGAATTCTTCACGAAGTAAAAACCTTTGTTCGCATGGGCACACAACGAATTGCACACAAGTTACGTAGTTAGCTCGAACTAATTAGTATTTAGGACTAGCTTTTGCCCGAGTCTTCACCCGCGTGGAGGTCGGAAATGATACCACAGGGACGTACTACCGGGATAAAAAACCTTGTGCCGGACACAAGATTGTTCATGGGCCATCCGTGTGCCAAACATCCCAATTCGTTCAACCATTAAGGCGTGACAGAGTTACTATCACATTAAAATAGTTATTAAGTAAACTAGCTGCGCCCCGCGGCTTCACCCGCATAAGTTTCGATCCCGTGGGAATATTTGGATAAAATGTATCCTATATGTTAATCCTGGTTATTAACCAACTGTGTACCAAATTTCATCCAAATCCGTTCAGTAGTTTTTGCGTGAAAGGGTAACAAACATCCATCCATCCATCCATCCATACAAACTTTCACGTTTATAATATTAGTAGGATAAGAGTAAAAACCGGATCATGTTTTCTGTCATTTTTATTATTTGATAGCAAACAAGCCAATGACCCGAAGGCCTTGTGGCTAAGTAATAACAACTGCACGGGGTGATCGATCAGACTAAGCTACGCTTGCCGTGGTTGGTCCATGGATGGGTGACCATCTTTACATATCAAGACTCCTTCGTGCCTCGGAAAGCACGTTAAGCCGTAGGTCCCAGCTGTCATTAGTGGATCTTCGACAGTTGTTACGAGTCGTCAGAAGCCCGAAAGTCTGACAGCCAGTCTTACCGAGGGGTATCGTATACCCAGTAACTGGGTTGTGGAGGTCAGATAGGCAGTCGCTTCATGTAAAATACTGGTATTCTGCTGCATTCGGTCAGACTGGAAACCGACCTCAACGTACTTGGGAAAAGGCTAGGCAGATGCATGCATGCAAACAAACAAGCCAACGACCCACCTGATAGTAACTGGCCTCGCCAGCTCGCCAACTCCAATAGCATCGCAGCTGCGTTGCCATCTCAATGACAAAGCTAAAATGTATATTATTATGCTTGTAATTACACCTGGATGCACCGATACCCTCAACTGAAACAGAGCAGCGCTGTGTGGCAATAGCTATGGTAATAGTACTTCCCCGTAGAGCCTACTTAAGGTATTTTTTTTTTCTGAAATTTCCAAAATTTCTAAGCCCAGCTGCAGCTGTTCAGTAAAATATTTATAATGTAGCAAAAAGATAAGAAGTAGCTGTAAGAAAATTTCATAATCCTTAATCCCTTTATATAGGCACTCCTATCAAACATCTAGGTTAAGTCCCCTCGTTCTAGAAGGTTTCAAGATAAGTTGCAGGGTCATATTAAAAAAGGGGCCAAGTGCGAGTCCGACTCGCACACGAAGGTTTCCGTACAATATTTAACACTTCCTTGCTTTATACTTATGTTAAAAAAACGCCGAAAAAAGTTCGTTTCTTGTATGTACTTTAATTTTTAACTTTATTTTCTTTTTATTATTTGTTGTTATAGCGGCCATAGTAGTATACACTCTGTGAATATTTCAAGTGTGTGCCTATTACGGTTTAAAAAATACAGACCTGTGACAGACGGACGAACAGCGGTGTCTCAGAAATAAGGTCCTGTTGCCACGGGTACGTTTGGGTACGGAACCCTAAAAAAGTATTTGAACCTTAAGAAAGGATTGATAAACCACCGTGGAAAAATTCTCATAAAAGTGGCGTTCCTCTGCTTACAGATCTCACGGTTTTCCTCAAAACTAACTTTGAAAGAGTACCTGCATCAACTCTGTAAGAAGCGCGAGCACCGTGCCATCATTCCGTTTTCCGCATGATTTCTCGTAATGAGCTAGCCAAACTGCTGCCGCTTGACCTTGGCGAAACAGTGATAAGATTTCGTGTGCTGATATTATGTTTAAACTAGCTTCAGCCCACGGCTGCGCCCAAGCGGACGTGCTACCGGGACAAAACGCAGCCCATGTTACTACTTATAACATCAGCTATCTGCCAGTGAATGTTCAAAGTCATTGTACGATTCCGTCGAGCAGAAATTTGTTATTAGGTACTGCTCGACGAAATCGTACAATGATGATGTTGGTTACGAGGCTTTATAGCTTTTCGGGGATGTTAATAAGCGATCGAACCATAAGAAATCGCTTGCATGAAGTCAATCTCCGTTCCCGGACGCCGCTACATGTACCTACTACCTATTGAGACCCGCAATCGCGGAACGGGTTTAAAATGGGCTCGTGAACACAGAAATGGACAGAAGAAGAGTGGCGTTTTGTGTACATGTTTCTGACGGATCTCGCTTTGGTATGAGGCCAGATACTAGACGTAGGTACACGGTATTGGAGGACCTCTGGACGCCAAGAACGTTTAAAATCATGCCAGAAAGTCCATACATATTACATACTGGGTATTTGGATCGGCGGAAGAACCGAACTGATTTGGATCAGAGACAATCTCAATGCACAGATTTACGCTGAAACGATTGTCCCAGTGTGGCCATTCCTTTGCAGAAACAAATTGATGCTTCACAACGTCCTACCATGGCTTGCTCAATCGCCAGAGTTAATACCATTGAGCACGCATGGGATATGCTTCAAGGAAGAGCTCTCACTTAGGGATGCCGTACACACATTTTAATGTCTTGTTATATTGAATTTTTATGTTTAATGTGTAAAATTCAGCATACGCAAAAATCGCGAAAGTCTTTAGATATTAATGCAAAATCAGAGAATACTTCGTCGATCTACACGTTCGAAAACATTTTATTTAATCAATATAAATAGGTACCTACATGCAATTTTATTTTATTTCAATAGAGCAATTTTTTTTTTTTTTTAATACCTTGAGCTGTTAACACTTGATGTGTGTAGATGATATTCATAATTGATTAGTTACCTACTAATAAATGAAACTAAGGGTATTCGCGAGGGTTACGCAGTTACGCTACACTCTAGGTAGGTCAGTGTTACGTTTGTTTATGTTATTCATAAAATAAGTTAATTTTCATGTTTTTATTATTGGTTTGGGTTTATTTAAACTTGTTTACATTAATTTATTTTGTTACCGAAAAGTTACTAACTAATATAACCATAGATTCAGTATATTATATACTAAATCTATGAATATAACAGAGTAACAGGCACACAAAGAATTTTTCTCCGATAAAGAGTCCTTTGCAAGGAAATGTCTGTCTCTTGCTGTAAGTGGTAGGTATTTATATAATAAAATACAGACATAATAAAATAAATCTGATAAATGCTTTATTATTCCATACTGCGTTATACATTTTAGTTCACGTTATAACTTGGATTATATCTTTATGAGTAGGTACATCACGTAAAACAATGGTTAGATAGTAAAAATACTTCGTAAGAAGAAATAAACATAAAATCATTTACTGGAATGAAGTGTTACACAATTTGGTAAAAGAATTAATTGCTAAAAGATTTAGAACATTCTCGAGTCTGGCAAGTTTTGATTCACAATCGCAATAGCCTTCATTTCGACAATTCCACATTTTCTAAAAGCCTACACCGTTCGTCAATCGCAATGAAATCAGGATTATCAAAATACGTAATAATATTAATCCTATTACATGGAACTTAAAGATGTGGCTGTACTATAATAGGTGTATGTTTATTATTATATCTAAATGTCGAAGTTAAAGTGATTGCGATTGTGGTACCAAAAAGTCTCGTGTTCACGGTAACCCAAAACTGTTGCACAATATTGTTGCAACAACATGTTTCCGTGCTGCTGGAAACAGGTTGCAGCAACACAAAGAACATGTTGCTACAAAAATATCGTGCAACTTTTGCTTCCTTACAATGAACACGGGGCTTGCACACTCTGTTTCTTATATTTAATATGTTTGTTACGTTCACCGGTATCCCTTGTGATACTTGTACGACAAATACGCGTCCACGCCATGGAGGATCCCGACCACGACGCCGATGTACTGGAAACATAAATAACGATCACTTTATTTTATAGCCCTCCATAAAACATAAAATAAAACACGAAAAAGTAATCAACTTTTTTGTGTTGTTAGAATTACAGTGGGCGCAAAGAAATTAACGATAAAGAAGTAGCATTTTAGTTGTTTTAGCGAAGTAGACTACGCTTTGTCGACGTCTGTCGTCAAACACTTATGTAGCAGGTCTGCTGAAAAAATCTTTAAGAAATAACTTTGAACTTTTTAAGCGTTGTGCTTTATTACCTACCTAAATTATCTCTATGTAGGTAATATAATTTTGCATAGGTCCATAAGTAAACAAATAATTAAGAAGAAACAAAACAAACTAGGTGAGACAAGCGAAAGCAGCGGTGGCCGAGTAGTAACAACCCCGAGTTACGTGTAAGTAAGTCGTGGGTTCCCACCCCAGCAAACGCGTTACTCTTTGTAATTTATTTCATAACCACTGCTCTCAAAACGGTGAAGGAAAACATCGTGAGAAACCGTCCTAGAATAAAAAAATTGAAGACATGTGACATCTACCACCTCACTGGCCCCTTTCGGAAAGAGGAAGCCTGTGTCCCAGCAGTGGGAACATTATAGGCTATATATGCTAAAACAAAGTACTAAGATATCACTACAAAGTAAAAAAACAAGACCACATTCCTACTTTATTATATTTATCATGACTACCTATGACTAATTGTGATTATTTGGTTTTGAAATGCGAAAGTGAGTGTATATATTTGTCCCACTTTCACGGCTCGTCAGTCAACTTATCGTGATGTTGATGTGATTTTCATTGTTACATGCAAAATGAATCAGGAAGTCTTCAAAGACGCTGGTTTGGTTATACCAATGTTTACTGCTCTTCTAACCTGAATTAAGACGACTAGCCTTGTTTTGCAATTCAAACAAATAGCTATCATTCCCATAAATGCAAAGAGGAAGCACCAAATGTTGAGTATCTTAGCACGAAAACATAATCTGATTGACGAAAAACTCGAAACTACGAGTATACATAACATAGCAATTTTTTTTTATACGCCCACATTTCGCCAGTTGTGTTTAAGTCCCATGTAATAGGGAGCGAGCCTATTGCAAAAATCCAAACTCCGGACTGCTACTGAGAAACTCCAGATGGAACACCCAATTATATTAGGGGTTAAAGTATGAAATTGCCCATTTGTACTGAAAAATTGAAATTCGTTTTTTTTTTTAATTTAACATATTTATTTAATCAAAATAATTACCATTATTACCTATACATTGCTGCCATCTAATAGGAAGGTCATTTATGCCTTTGGGATAGAACTCTCGTAATCTAGATTCGACAAACTGTGTGAAAGCATTTTGTACTGCCTCCTGAGAAGAAAACTTTTTATCACGTAGAAAATTGTCCAAATCACGAAAAAAATGGTAGCCCGTTGGAGCAAGGTCTGGCGAATACGGAGGGTGACGAATGGTTTCTAATTGCAGTTCCTGTAGAGTTAAAACGGTTTCTCGTGCTGTATGAGGTCTCGCGTTATCATGGAGCAATAATGGTGACGATCGATTCATGAGTCGGGGCTGTTTCACTGCTAGTTTTGCTATCATTGTTTGGAGTTCGGCACAGTAGACATCTGCCGTTATTGCTTGACCAGATCGGAGAAAACTATAGTGAATAACACCATGCTGAGACCACCAAACAGTTACCATTACCTTTTTATTGGTAAGCTTTGCTTTTCTATCACGAAAGCGTTTAAACCAAAATCGCACGGTGCGTTCATTAGCAGTCCCCTCTCCAAACGCAACATTGATATTGCGAGCTGTTTCTGCCGCGTTAGTTCTGCGTCGGAACTCGTATTCAAAATTAACTCGAATTTTCGAAGTGTCCATCCTTTCTTGTCTAAGCTGAATAAAAAAAACAACTGAAAGTCGATAATCGAATGTTGCACTTTTTAAAAGAAGAACTTCATAGGTACCATTTGAAAAAAGGTTTCACTCAAAAATATCAAACCATGAAGGTTCTATGTCCATTCGAAGTACTTATTACAATGAAACGGCAATTTCATACTTTAACCCCTATTACTTTGCCCGACTTGGGAATCGAAACCCAGGACCTCACGCTCAGCAGTAGCACTTGGGACAACTAGACAACGACTTGGGGCAACGAGGCAGTAATGCGAAACTATGCATCCAATTATTACCATAAAACTGTCAGGTTCACTTTAACTAGAGGGTTAACTTAGGTACTTACCCACTTCATTTGTCGATAGCAACACGATATCGGTATTAAACTACGCCAAAAAGTATGTACCAGAATCCAGACGGGCTCGAAAGTGCGTGAAAACGGAACAAAACCAGCATAGGGTAATCCTGTCTTGTACTTAAATAGTCAGGCATAGACTTACATAGACAGCTGTCATGGCGGGGTAGGCGGCGTACATGTTGACGAGCGCGTACCGCGGGTATAGGTAGATGTTCACCGCCACGCCCATGTAGGACGATGCCGATAGGTAGAGAAAACACGCCACCGCGTTGAACAGGCATTCCTGCAATATTTACATAAACGAAACATATTAAAAACAGCACCTTCGTTGCGTATCGCACTCGCTACCTAAATCAGAATAGAGTGGTAGGTTTAGATATCCTGTAATGGTTCGCTATGTATCATTAATGGAAAAAAAAGAGTCAAAAAGTCCTTTTCCCAAGGATTACCAACAATATTATTCGACAGGAACAGGACCTTTTTTTCATGGGTCATTATTGAAGATCCTGTTGCGAATCGTCATAACGTACCTACCTACTAATTCATTCGCTAATGGCAGAATGTATCATGACCTCTTGTTGCAAGAGAATGCTATGTAGGACGAAGTACACACTTAAACTAATTCGATGATGATCACACATAACATCACGCCTGTATTTCCCGAAGGGTTAGGGTTAGGGTTGGGTTAACATAAATATCGAAAAGCTACATGAGACAAAAATAATTAACAAAATGAAATGTGTATGAAACTTATATGATCGATTCTTGTAACCGGCCGGCCTCCATTAATTTATTTCAGTTCTTCAATGTTTTTTTAGGATAACGTTATATTATTTCTTCTTACAAAGATAGATTGCCGTATGAGTTGCTGCGTGTTTGAGGAGAGCACGTAGCAAGTAATGAGAAGTGCAGTAGTGAGGAGACAAGCCGATGCCGTCGTCAGGAACCCGTGGAAGGCAGAGCCCATGCTGCTGGCCTCCGACATGCCATACTTCACCAGCAGGCTCTGGCAGAGACCGCCCAACATCTGCCGGTAGGAATACAGACAGGTCATACTTTATACAACACGACACTCATACAGGTCTTACTTTAGACAACACGAAAAAGGTTCTATCGTCAAAAATCGATAATTATTTCGACGTTTGTTTAAGCTAAACGATCTCAAGCTGGCATTCATAATTTGTCAGTGGTGAGTGGAGCATAAATAAGCGTTTGCTGGTGCTTCGATAAAACTCATCGATGAAACTTTTAAGTTGTGAATTAAAATGGTTGATTGCTATTTAGTAGACGTACCTAACGTTACCAGAGTTACCCCGGCACAGTTGGAACATAATGTCCGAATTCTCACCAAGTAGGTATTTCTGACATGGATAATTTCAAATCAAAGTATAAAACGTACAGTGCAAAAAAATATATCTGATCTGCTCGTCATAATTTAATCAAAAAAGTTACGGCTTAAATTGTGATTTAGTATTTTGAAGTTATTTGCCTCAATATTGTCTAAAACTCACGTTGAGCTGGCTAAACCTGATTTTTTGGTGTTACCTAAAGTTGTAATTTTATAGAAATGAGTCAAATTATTACACACTGAGCAAAAATGTGGCGAAATTGATTAACCAGATGAACTAATTACAAAAACCGATCTACGCTTGACAAAAGAATTCGGCTTGCACAATAAAGACAACTGTTGCGCTGAAACTGAAATTGCGTACTGCTGAAAGTAATGGTGGATCCATTTAGTTTTCACTAAAAGGATGTGAAGGTGACAAGATGTTACGGTACTTACAGCTTCAGCTAGCTTAATGAGGCCATGGTGGGAAGTCAAATATCCAAGGTTGAGGCATTCGCAGCATCGACAGCAGCAGCACTTTATGCCTTTACCACCACCACCACCAGGCGGCACACGCACTATTGTCGGTCCACGAGTCATTTTAGATCACTGAAACTTCACTGAAAGTGCACTGAACACCGGCTCACAAGTCCATCAGAAACTTCAACCACACTGCTGTATAACTAGACAGGAAATAAGGGAGAGTTCAATCCTCTTACACGGTCAGTATTACTCATAATAACGTATATTTAGAAGACCGCATAGTTTTTAGGTGTTTGGGAGCGCGTTCATTCAACTATGACCTACACAATAAACTTTGAAACAGGAACAATTAATTTTCAGTTTACTCTTCGTAGCAACTTATTACTTTTTAGAAAAATACATAAACTGTTTACAGAATTTTTTTCAAACAAATGATATGTCTGGAACGGAACAAAGTTGGAATAATTTTGAATGAGTCGCGTGCCCGCGCTGCGTGTGCGCTTAATTTTAAAAATAGACCGACGCACTCGCGACGTGAGGGTAGATTTCTATTTCAGGATATTATTTATAAACTCGTTAACCTTATTGTTTTGTTTTTTAGGTACAGCGACATATCAACATGTGGTATATTTAGTTAAAATCTGGTCTACTAGTGTAAACAAACAATTCAGAATTTTTTAAAGTTGTTTTATGATAATAAAATGTTTGTGGCCATCTGTCTGGCTGGCATGTTTGGTCCGTCTAGTGAAATCTATCGGTTGTGCTCGTTTTGCGTACTATGTACGTACCTATGTACATGTAATGAGTACAGTAAGCGGTCATTAATGCATTATCACCTTAAGGACTGTATTGCTGTAAACACGCGGTAAAGGCCGTAACGCACACTGGCTGGGGCGTCGAACGAATCAAAAAACACCGTCGCTTTTCACACAGGCTACGTAATTACGTATGACCTTGATTGGTTCATACCATTGCTAATTAAGTCAAATAATTATTAATTAAACTTCATGTTATATTAATCAAGTAAATTTTACTATTGGATTTTTTTTTCTTCTATTTGGACCTTATGGTAAATATAAAACGTTTAAAAAAATAACCAAAAGGATCAGCAGTAATACTTTAATTAGATAAATGTTCGATAAAATAATTAAATCATAATACTCACAGTCAGTCCGGTTTCATCAAATATTTGTGATATAATATTAAGTCCACTTTTACGCAGCGCGATAATATTCGCTTTTATCTCAATATTTTCCTTGCATTTTAAAATGGACAACAACACCGCTAATAGATTAAACACACGTCACTAACCCACAATAACAACCAACCAAGAACCAATAACGTTCTATTTAGTCGCGGTGAATGAGTCGTAATCGTAACTAAACTGCATCTGTCTACCTTATAATTTAATTATTTCGATATCTGTAGACATCATCATAAAGTTTTACGAATTATGTGAACAAGACGAACATCACACAGAACTACACACATCAACACCGTCTAGGGATATTTTGTATAAAGTTATTAAACTCAAAAAATACTGGCCAGTTTTAAATTCATTTGAAGAAAGCTTATTTTGTAAACCTTTTTGAACGATTCTAAATTTGAATTTGAAAAAATAAATTAAAAACAAAAGACTTACGCGGCATAATGGTAGCGAAGTCCGAAGGTTTCATTTACCTACAGTAGTTTTTGCCTATTTTTTTGTGTCAAATTTAAGTTTTATAACAAGTTATCGGTTAATTTCGAATTAATGTTATTGTGTGCATCATGCAGCGGCGCCATTTAACGAGAGAGGAATTGTTAAGGGCAGTAGGCATGCTCCAAACTGGGGCTACTCAACGGAGTATTGCCGAGGAGATTGGAACAAGACAAAACGTGATATCAAGGTTATGGTCACGTTATCGTGCTACTGGTGATGTGGCTGAAAGACACCCAGGCGGGAAGCGCATTACCACTCAACGACAATACCAATTTTTGCAAGTTGCCGCGAGAAGACATCCAAATGTTACGGCCATGCAGTTGGTTCAGAGGCTCCAGTCAGAGCACTAGTTGCTTGTGAGTGACCAAACTGTGAGGAGAAGGCTGCATGAAGCTAACCTTCATGCTCGCAGACCGCTTCGTACTCCAGCACTACGCCGAGGAAATCGTGGACGACGACTAGAGTGGGCTCGTGAAAATTTGCTCTGGGAAGATAATCAGTGGTCTGTAGTGCTGTTTACCGATGAGTCCCGGTTCGGTTTCCATCCCGATACACGTAGAGTACGTGTTTGGCGAGTTCCTGGTCGTGAGAGCCGTCTGCAACATCCTCAGGAAGTCTATTCATACCACGGCGGGACAATTATGGTTTGGGCGGGAATTCGTGTTGGTGGAAGAACCGACCTCGTTTGGATCAGAAACACCATGACGGCTGAAAAATACCGTAACGAGATGCTCGTACCAATAATCTACCCCCATCGACTACAAATGGGCCAAGAATTCACGCTCATGCACGATAACGCCCGTCCGCACACAGCGAGAGTGGTGACGAGCTGGTTGCAGGAGCACGACGTATCGGTCTTAGGCTGGCCCGCTCAATCGCCTGACCTAAACCCGACAGAACATGCGTAGGACATGCTCCAAAGAAGGGCTTTGAGGAATTTTCCTGCAAACATTGCGACAGAAGAGCAACTTTTTTTGCATCTTAGCCGGACTTGGGACAATATACCGCAGCAAGACTTGGATAACTTAATCCAAAGCATGAAAAACCGTTGCAGGACCGTTATTAACGTCATGGGGTGTTTTACTGACTACTGATTTTTCACATAACTGTTAAAAACAGATTAATTTTTCCTTATTTTTCACTTTTTCTTGAGAAACACATTCATTGTTTACCATTATTTCACGTTTTTTCTTTATTTGAATAAAAATTTGTTTACGCAAAAAAAAATAGTTTTCTTTTATTCTGGAGTGTAGTCTGATAAATGGGCTTTATAAAAATATATGCATGTTGTATGTTATTTATAATAAATTTTGAGTAAATTGAGTAAATCCAAAATATCCCTAGACAGTGTTGATGTGTGTATATTCAATAGCGTGATTTTTCGAGTAACTATTAAAACATTTAAAAAATTTATCACCGCGCGTGAGATTCGAACCCACGGCTCGCTGCGCATTAACGCGCTTACCCAGACATGATAACCGCTAAGCTATCGTGCTATATACCTTAGTTGAATTTATGAAATACAATCAGTTGCAAAAGAATGTTTGTTTACAGTATAAAAATTACTCATTAGAAGAAAGTCTTAAGTTAAACAAAAGTGCTAATCTATTGCTTTGTGAGAATGTCACTCCACTTTTGTCCGCTACTGTACCTACCTACTACAAAAAACACACATGCAAAAATTGCGGCTAAGAGTAGATATACACGAAGCAGTCATGCTAGCGAAGGAGGTGGCGGGATGGGCGAGGGAAAGATCCTCACGCCTCAGCCGCCGAGGGAGACGCTCCGGGCGTCGGGAGCCGCGTGACGACTCCCGGCCACCGTAGGCGCGGGCCTGCGGGCGGAGAGCAATGGGTAGCTCCCCGTCCGATCAGGACCAGGCCCGTGCCGGACGGCGTGTATGTGTTCCACGCGCGCCTCAAAGAGATGTCAGCGTAGTTGACGGGGCCCGACAGGGCCGAAGCCTGCCGGGGTAGCGAGATCGTCCGAAAGGGTTACCGCTGCCCTGGTACGTAAAGGGCTAAGGAAGGAACACGGGTGGGTTTTAGTCAGTAAGAGTCTGACACTCCCTTCTGCTCCACCCAGAGCGGGAGGAGTCATTTGATGATTTCCCATACACAAAAAAAAAAAAAAAAAGAGTAGATATACACCAGCAACGGATCTTATGTAAGTTATAGGTGCTCCTTTAACTCCTTACCGAAAATTGAAAGCCCAAATCACTGTACCCTTTAGAACGCTAACCCTTTGGGTATGGATCCCAAACAGAGATATCCCTAAAAACCCTAACCCTGCTATTCCATAGGTCTTCTTCTTTTTAGCGTGTCGATCGCAATATAAATGGACTCGGCCCAGAATTCAGCTACTTGTTTCGCGTCATCACCAGCGTCCATCAGTTCTTGTAACGTGCAGCTAACAGGACTCGCAGGACACGATATTAAGTGTCCCATCGTTTGTGGAACAGCACCACATTGACACTCCAAGGTGGAGTCGTCTATAAATCTTCACCTGAACAGGTTTTCCTTGCTTCGGCCTACCTGGGTCCGGAGTCTGTTTAAAGTCTTCCAGGTTACCCAAGGTAACTCATGTCTAGGTGGGAGATATTTATCGGGTGGAACGAATGGTTTGGTTAAGGAAGCACTGTCCCGACACAGCTTCAGTCTTTCTTGGGATCGTTCGTCAGTATTCCATAGGTACTAATTCATAACAACTATGATGGGTGATGAATTTACAAACTTGTGAGTCCAAGGAGTCCACAGACTCCCAAGATCAGATTGAATCAAGGAATTAGGAGGGAAAGTTTAAACTGCTGTATCTAAGTAGGTATAATTAAATAAAACAGCGTAAAATACCAAAAGTACAAACATTTATGTTCTTATTTCTCTTTGTAAATCTATTTCAAAACTGTGTCCAAAATAGTAAGTTTTGTGACTGTCTACCTTTCACTTGCATAAAATCACGTAATAGGTACATAAATTCACTTCATAAAAAATACCAACCTGTTATTCTAATTAATTCAAAGATGTTACAACAGGTGCACATTGGCAAAAGACTGTCTTAAATATATTATAACTATATCTATCACTAATTATAATACATAACATTTTCCAAGGCAACATTTTTATTCTAAGCATATTTTAATACAATACTGCAAAGTTTAATCATATTGGAAGCTAATGAAACAAATCGCACCTGCCTAAATAAAGTTACATTGTTTACATAACTAAATAGAGTTGACACATAGACATTTCTTTTTTAATTCAGCTAACATTTTGTAAGTACTAGAAGGTTTAAGCAACCCTTTATTAAAGTTATTGTATGAGCAGAACGCAAAATACAGCATGTTTCAGAAAGGTAAACATATAGATAGTTTTTTTTTTTGCGATTACGACGTTGACCTTATTGAGAAAGTTTTAAAACTTGATGGTCTGTACATTTTTTTTATTTTTTTAAACGTTGGTTCACACTAGGAATTACTCCTGTATCGTGGGTGCGTTTACAAACATTTAAACTCACATACACAAAGAGCCAGACCCGAAACAACTACCTGTAGGCTATACAAATATTTGTTCCGTGCGGGAATCGAACCCATGACACGCAGCGCCGCAGTCGATCGCTCAGCCACTGCACCAACCGTGTCGTCATTTAACCACACCTTTCTGAAACATCACACATACTGTGATGTTTCGCAGGTTATATTCAGACTGTTTTAATATTTTGCTTCAAGGTACAACATATGTAGGTACATTATGTGTTTATGTATTGTTGTCTTGCTATAATCAAGTTGTGTAAAACTAAAGTTAAACAAAAGATGTAGCACCAGTAGCACCCTCATTACGGTATAAAACGAGTAAACACAAACGCCATAAATTGTAAATTATAGCTGTTAAGGTTAATTAGTTTTCCTTTGTAACTCTTGCAGTAGTTGCAAAGGAGGATAGACAGATTTATTAGCACTTAATAATTTGCATGCATTCTTCATTCATTCCGGAAGGATGGCGCTTGCAGCTCATTAAAAAAAAACCCGTTAGTATTAACAACATTGACACTAACAGGAAAGTATTTTTGGACATAGGGTGTCAATTTGCTTAACAATTAATTTAAATTTTTGACAAGAATGTTGGTAGGTACAGACCTACCAACCTAAGTGCAAGCATTCCTGTTTTGTGGATTAAATGCAGTTTTCTCACAATCAAATCAAAGCAAATACGCAAGTATTTGCTAGGCAAACAATCAATCACTGATGATAACACACGATAAAACAAATTAATCAAACATGATTTTGCAGATAGATATAAAAAAGGCCAATTTTCCTCATTTTTAGTTGTTGCTCTGTCAAATACTTTCGCGAATTGGAAAATAAATAGGTCCTTGCCTAAGTAATTCCTTCGGAAAACTAAAATCATTGAAAATGAATTATAAAATAAAACTTACTTAGTCTACAATTACTAATATTATACTTGCTTTTAGGTATAATTAGAAATATTCATACATCAGTTGGCAACAATATAACCATTTGTCCCCAGACTAGATCTTTATTTAAAGCATAAACATTTTTGCAGCGAAGTCAGACATGAAGTTCTTGACTTTAGTCTAAACGAATAATATAAAGAGGTTAAATTGTTTGTATGTTTGTTTATAAGAGGTAATCTCTGGAAGTACCTACTGTTTCGATTACAAAAATTACTTCACTAATAGAAAGCTACACAAGATTTTGCGGACGAAGTCGCGGGCAGAAGCTAGCCACGAGTCAAGTCAAGAACTCGATGTCTGACTAGTTTTGACTTCCTCTCACAATCAGATAGATAAAATAGAAAATATATTTGACTTGAACCACATCTTGCCAATAACAATGCTAAAAAATATCGCAGATGTAAGGTAATGGACTTCCATTACCTAAACATTAATCAACAATAATCCGACGTAAAAACTTCCTACATTGCACTTGCAATGTAGGAAGTTTTTACGTCGGATTATACATGTTTATCAGAGAATTATATCAAACGATGTGATTTAGAATTAACGTGTACGAGATAAAACGCACATTACTTTATATATATGTCGGAGTCATTCGTTTGACTATTCGGAACGCTAGCGCCATCTCGTGGCGCTAGACAGAGTCTAGCCTGAGTTCGTGGAGGTGGGCGAGAGTGACAGCTACAAGAACGGTGTCAGCAGATCTCTCGGGATGATCGAAACATTGGACATCGTACGAACAACATGTGCTTAGAAACGTTCTGCGTTCCGTATCGTTGAGTTGTGTACCTACAGTGTGTGATTCGCTAGTGTAACTAACTTGTTCGTAAATTGTAATCTGATTTGAACTGCAAACCGTTTTTCTATTGTGCTATAACCAACACTACCCATAGTACGCCCACAGTAATTAAAATATGCCTGATGTTAACGAGAGACAGACATACCTTCTCCGACATATATTTTAAAGTTAAACATGCTCGTACGGCACATTGTTTCTTGCCTTTCCAAAAACGGCGCTATTTGACTTGAGTTAGGGCTGATTTCTCAAAAGGCAGGTAACTTTTTTCGGAAGAATAAACAAATTTAACCTATTTTCATTACAAAAGTTATTAAACCGCAATATTTATCTATTAGGTAGTCAGACATAAGTTATGTGACTATTGGCAAATGAGCCCATATCTAATGGTTAAATACATAGGTACCTTTTTTAGTTCGAAATGCTTTAAATATAAATTCTAAAAACTTACCAATATAATAAGTTATATTCCAAATAGTACCTATACCTACTCCAAAAACAACAAGGTATATCAAAATAAAAGCTATTATATATAAATATATAATATTCAAACACTTGTACAGTACATATATTCAAGGTGTATTTAATTAGTATAGCTGTACCTGGATTTTTTGCCGCATGACCAAAATGGAAACGAACTCCGCCATCTTGTTTTTTAATACAATTGGCACAAATTTTTGCCAACAGCGCCCTCCTGTCAACGTCATTCGAACCCCAAAATATCCTTGTATAGCAAATATAGGCACAACATCAAGCACAGTATGCACAATTGCGCAGGTTTTCTGAAACTATGGCCGACACAGCACCCTAATTGCGGAACACATAATCAATCTCAATCCGAATCATTTTGACGGATACAGATAATTCTTAGCTTCCTATGTTTCAAAAAAAATTCTGCTCATCAACGTAAATAATGCAATGAATGTTGAACTGTCAAAATGAAAACCATTGCTACTGAAAGTGTGTTACGCAATTACCCCGCAGGAGCAAACCACCTTCGGACTACACACTGGGCTGTGGTTACCCCGATATTTTGTTGGCAGGTCTTGTTACCAGCACTTAAGTGACCCCGCCATGAGTTGACGACTGGATCCACAATTTTTGTTTGTGCCCCTTTATGTATTCACATTTCACCTCACCCCTATAGTGTCCAGTGCATTTTTAACAACATCGGCCCAACAAAAAGCAATCTTAATTAAATTTAGCCCCATAATTCGTTACCTAGCGTCTGTCATGACTTTCTATATGGACAGAAGACTGTAGGTATTCTTACTATTCAAAGATATCCAAGATCTGGTACTAATAGACACTATTCCATGTTACAAGTTGCAATCAATGTAGCCTAGCTTACATTTTTCATTCGATCAGCGCCACTATCGGCTGATTAAGGAAACTAATTTCGTCAAGCATTTGTTTTCGTAGAGGCACCAAGCTCGCCGTTCATAGTAAACGAAAAGGGTCACTAATTACTAACGCATGACATTGTAACATATAATAGCATCTGCTTGTATAAAATTAAGTAATAAATTACTATAAGGTAGTGAACAATGACTCATTTCCAATATTTAATTAAATGCCTCGGTACTGACGATTTGCTATAAACGTACTGAGCAAATACAGGCCCGCCATGACGAG
This sequence comes from Apamea epomidion, assembly GCA_947507525.1. Lineage (NCBI taxonomy): Eukaryota > Metazoa > Arthropoda > Insecta > Lepidoptera > Noctuidae > Apamea > Apamea epomidion. Next base: position 9,921,903 of record OX382234.1, read on the forward strand.
TCCCATGATCTAAAATAGAGAAACAATAAATAAATTGTTTAGTTTCACATGCCTAGCATAATCAGCCTCTAACGTTTGCCACTGCTGGGACACAGGCCTCCTCTCTGCGAAAGAGAGTGGGCCATAAACCACCACGCGGGCCCAGTGCTGGTTGGTGGATGTCACGTCTTCGATTTTTTGGTTCTAGGACATGCCGGTTTTTTCACGAGGTTTTCCTTTTCCGTTTTGAGCAGTGGTGATGATATAATTTACACAAAGAAAAGTGCCTGGCTGGGTTCGAACCCACGCCCTTCAACTCGTAAGTTGGGACCGTTACCACTGGGCCATCACACAACGGGCTCTGAACATGCTCGTTGACGTGAAGGTAGCCCAGGAAATTTCAATTTTCATAGCCCTTTTTAGTCTTCCCCCTTTAGGTCCCATTGGAAAAACTAACGCAGTGTAGAGTTATCTATACTTGTTATGAACTTACCGCTGCTGCCAGATAGGGTTCATAATCTCTGTTATAATACTGATCCTTCGCATGATTAACTTCTATCATCAGAGTGATGCCAGCACACAGGTACAAGATAAACGCCACGCCATGGTATATCACCTCCTGAAAAACCAGAAAAAAATTTAAAGACAGACAGTTTATACAAATGTCGCCATTGTAGCGGCACATTTAATTTAACACATGGATAGGGCTAGTGGCAAGTAATCATAAAAATTATATTAACATAGAATCATTCGTAATTTGAAAACTACCGCCTGCGCTGCTCGCCAGCATATGGCTTTCTCTCTTTCCTTCAATTCCACCACTCTTTGCACGTTATTCGTTTTAAGTTCATTGATGCGATGTTAAGATTCGTGACCCCGGAAAATATCCCCTACGCTACAGTTCTTTAAGTAAAATAAGCAAGTTAGCAAAATAAGCTCTATATCTAGATATGGATACCATACATGATCGGTTGTAACATCCAGTTCGTGACACCTCTTAAAAATTCGTACCATGTGTATGTAACGGCCTCAAGGCCAGTTTAAAGTTACATTATTCTATGCGCTATATACCACCTGGTCAAGCAAACTAAAACAAGCTCACCTGTTTTACTGGTCTTCCCCATCATTTTCATGAATGGGTTCATTTATGTCTCTCTCTAGATAACCAACCTCATGGCTCACTACTCATGACGTCACTGTGTTTAATGTTTTACTTACATAAATAGTTTTTGATATGATAGAAGCTGTAGACAAGGAGACGATGCACGCAGTTATTAGGCAAAATGTGCCCACAAGGCAGGCAACTGCGACGAGGAGGTAGAACAGCTCTGGCTTGCCGGTGTTGCCCGAGTAGCGCCTGTGGTCCATGTAGTAGGCCACCACGCCCACGCATGCTGCACCCAGCAACTGGAATCCAGAGAATATACTCTTCAATAACTAATTTAATAACGTTAGTGCAAAAATTCTGATAATTTGGTGGATATTAATCTCAAACATTTTTTTTGAGCGCGTCTTTTTTTTGCTGTTTTTAAAAGGTCCAACCTGTCGTCATCAATGTCGCCAGACATTTTCTGGGACCAACATGGTGGTAGATTTGGCCCATGACTCGTTCGACATGCGGCAAACGTGACCGGCCCACTTAAGCTTGACTGCTTTTTGGGTAACATCAGCGATTTGTGTTTTGGAGCGCAGCTCTGTGTCCCTAACACGGTCGATTAAACTGACTCCAAAAAGTCATAATGTGTCACATTAACCTACAGTCCCATTTTCCTCTTCTGAATGTCATTTTTGCCGCAGTAGGTCCTGAGTTGTTCTAGTACCTAGTGAGTAATTGATAGTACAACATTTATTAATACGAGTAGCAAAACGTGGAATGTCAACGACGAATAAATTACTTATTTACGTAAATGAGTTTCCTTATTTTATTAACATTGGGCTGAACCTTGGCAGCGTTGTATACATATTCGGCTGGAATTCCACTCTATGAAACACTTCAAACATTTGCAGGCAATTGTTCTACACAAGGTTTTCCTCAAACCAGGCAATTTCTGCTGCATTGAAAGTGACGCACTTTCGCGATGCAAATCATCGTTCGTTTGTTTATTCTGGTTGCTCCGAGAATAACCGCGCGGGTGAAGTCATGGCTACCTCGTAAAACGCGAGGTCAGAGAAAATTACAATACTCACGTAGGTACTTAGCTTTACTTCAGAAATTAATTTTTATTTCAGTTAACTTCAGAACTTCGCTGTTTCTGAAATGATTCTGTGTTGTTGTAGTTTTTTTTTTTTTCATATGTGAGTGCAATGCAATGCAATGGGTACAGCAATGCAAGTGGGACGTAGAAGTTCACCACTTAAGCATTAATTAATTTGTCACAATAAAAGTGATTATTGGTATAAATGCAGTTAAAACGATAAACGATAAATAAAAAATAATAATAATATAAATAATAATAATCGTTTATCGCAGGTATAAACGATAGTTCATTGCAGAATTTTAAGTACGTCCTACTCTGACTCATTTGATAAAAATAGGCTGCTAAATTCATATACCAACACTACTTTATGTTTCTAAATATTCTCGCAGACGATTCAATAAAGAGCGATGACGCCAACCGTGATATCATTCATGGCCTTTTCAAAGATATCTGGACAGGACACAAACTTAACTAACAAAATGTACAAACTGAATACATTTAATTGCATTAAAATCGTGACAATTCATTGACATATGGTTCAATTTCAATGATTTTATAATTTATCTTCTTTTGAACTTATATTTCCTTTGTTTCAATTAGGTTGAAACCAAGTAGGTAATCGAGTAAGTTCAGTGTAAAAATTCATATTTTTTAGTAAAGGTTAATTCTTTGTTTATTTCTACGTGAAAACGTACATAAAACCGTGTAAGCCTTTCCATCAGACCTTGTGTTATTACATTCGACTTTTAAAAATCAATGTTACTGATTTCCCACCTTTCAAATGATCGACTGGTTCTAATTTCAGCCTGTCTATTTGTCTCGTAACTTTCATTTAGGCGCATAATTCAAGGAGCCTCTTGTTTTGATACGGCCGTGTTGCCCAACCATGATATTTACGTAACTGAAACTAGGTTACACTCCGGATCAAAATATCTGAGGAGGCAGGAAATATTGTTGATCATTCACACCATACGCTCACTCGATAGTAGCCAGTGTAGCGTTAACATTACTATTTTAATACCTACTCCATTAGATAATGGTGATTTGATTTATAAATTAACTGTAATTTAGTTGCCGACCGTCATTGATTTATGTATTTTTATGCCTCGTAAGCAATCCTACTCTTTTATGAGTAACCTGAGGCTAATACCTATCTATGTATGTAGATTGTATGTATGTATGTACCCCAGCTCTACCTTACGATGTACAAATTGATTTTTAATGTGTTTAAAAACAATTAACGAAATTAAGGTCAATTTAAAAACGGAACATCAATTTCTATGACTGTTTATTAAGGGCTGATTTCTCAATCGACAGATAATTTTTATTCGTGGAATAAAATTGACGTCTGACAGATTTTGTTATGGGAGAATAGTCAAAAATTCCAAATTAAATTGGTTAAAATTATCTGGCGTTCGAAAAATCAGCCTTTAAACAATTATTTTCATAAACTATTAAAAACCAGCCAGTAAAAGATTTAGAAGATACCGCACTCCTAAGGTAGCACCTATTCGGAATAGGATTTCAGCGCCATTGATGAATATAATCATAATCGTCAATTGTTTACTATAGCAGGTATTGATGTCGTGCTGTGTCCTTACCAATTCTGCAAGCTTCAAGAGTCCAGGTGTGGTGCCCAAGTAGTTGCTGTTGAGGTACACATGGGTGCCAGACGTGGCCACCGTCGTCCGAGTGATGGTCAGCGAGTGAGACATCTTGGATCACTGAAATGTTATACATGCTTATTTTAACAATGTATGTACTCTACGGACTGCAGCAGTGGAAGATTTGGGGAATACCAAATAAACGATGAATGGATTTTGTGAAAGATGATTTAGCAAAAAAATAAAAAAGAAGAAGACATGCCGCGCCGACCCGAAACAAATTGAAACATGGGCATGGCCTTCCGCATAATTGTTTCGGGCCCTTAGCTAAGGTAGCAGGTATGCGTAGATGTCATACCCATTTGATGAACACGTCTGTCTGTGGACGCAACTTTCTGTTCGGTCGATAGCAAAATTCTTTATATTTGACGTTCTTTATAAATGACTGTTTATTTTGATTTATAGGTTCTCATAACTCTCAGGTTTTAATGTGGACTTTAAATATTTACTGTCAATCCTTAACGAGACTCGGTATCGAGACTCTTTAAGGACTTTAGTACAATTGAATGTAACGGAAACCAAGCTAAGTGTAAGTAGAAATAAAAACAATTGAGAACAATTGGTTAGAATGATAGAATACTGTCTGAAAAACGAGCTTTTAATTAAAAAGTGGGTTACTGTCTGGCTTTGTTTGGTCAATAGTAATGTATTTTAGTCAAGACTAAACTTAATATCATTTCATTTCCGAATAAGGGTCGGTTAGGTCATCGTGTAGGCGTGAGTTGCGCAATGTTTGTATGCCAGGGTCGCCTGCTCTCACAATACGACACTATACTTATCTATATCATGTGTGACACACACATGCAATACCGCATTCGAGCATGCATCTACTATCAAAGAATGTCTTGTAACCTATGCATCCATTGATAGTGTAATCATCAAGTCCTTGACGAGTGAGTCGTTTTGCCGGTGATTTATAAATTGTTCGGCATAGCTGTTATCAGTTTACATTGGAATATATTGTATAATAAATAGAGTTATAAGTAAATCCTATTTAAATATACTTCTTTTAGTGGAAAAATGTAATTGAACCAGTTTTAAAAAGTTTGTCCCATTAAAACATGTTGTTAGTTTTCATTCAAGCTGTTTTAAAATATTTGCGAGATGTGTAAAATATATTTGATACATAACTTGCTGTATTCACGACACATGACAACAGCTTACAACTAACTTAGGTAAAGTAAACATATGAATAATAATCTAAAATTTAGTTAATTTCCTTACAGAATTTATTTGACGAAACTACCGTGGGGAAACAAAATCTGTTGGTTGATTCTAAATGAATAAACAATAAAATGGTACTTACAGTGTTTATATTCGTCGGGAAACTATGGGATATGTTTTAAAACAAGTGAAAAGCGCACGTATGTACGTGCGGACAATGTTGGCACGACTGTGGAGTGGGCACCGCACTCTGGCGGTGAGTCACCGGTCGCCGGCGAATATCGACATTGCGCGCACAACATACACCAGGCGAACTGCTTTGCGCACCAAGACATCACCTGGATACTATCGATGCGTCAGGGCCGGCGAGACAGGCTCGAACACAAAGGAGCTGACAACTAATGCTCCAGTAAGAGAAAAGGAGTTTGAGAACACATGCGCACTTCCCACTCTATTAAATAACACAGATTAACTATTAATAACAAAGATGACATCTTAAAGTTTCAAGACCGCATAGCTAAATTAGAACTTCACTTCATCAAAACACAGGGTCTAGGGGTCCCTATGAACAACATCGAAATCAAAGGAGTGCCAATAACTACCGATGAAAACTTATTCTCAATATTGAATAAAATCGGGTATGTGTTTGGATTCATATACCCAACGAGCAGATTAACTACATTGCTGGAATTCCAATGCGTAAAGAAAAAAAAAAAAGAAAATACGTTTATTTGCGGTAAACATGACGCAAAAAACATAAAAAAGGGTTAGGGGAAACATGCGTCACATCCACGCAAAACGGCTATCGCTCAGCATTATGCTGCGACCCTATGCAAGTCAGAGCCTCAGCGCTGGTTTTCAGCGACAGCCATAGTAGACCCAGACTGACCCAGTTAATAAAAATATAATTTGTTCGGTGCATAATACCTACAGCAAATCTGATTTTGTTTCTACGGCGAAAAAGCCCTAAACGATCTGCAAGGCACAAACAGGATCTAATATATTAACGATCATCTTACGCTGGATAATAAAATTCTCCTGAACCACACCAAACCTCGTGCCAAAGAACGTGGTTTTGAGCACGTTTGGGTCACGGGTTGCAAGATATTTCTTCGAAAAAACTTTACATCCCCAAAACTCCACATCAAGACGGAGTACGACTTAAAAAAATTCTTATTCTTTATCCAGGTATTTATTTTTTCTGAGCATTCCTTTCTCGCCGTCCTTTTGTTTGATTATCGCTAGTTTTGAACCAGTTCGTACATTATTGCTATTATGACTTTAAATCCTCCGCTCGTTACCTTAAATATGTATATTGCATATAGAGATTTAACAGTCTACCTTCAACTATGTACTTACGCTCTTCGGGCCTTATTCGTATGGAGATAAAGTTTTATTTCACTTATCTGTATTCATCTCTCAATCAATCAATCAATCAACTCAGCCTATTGCAGTCCACTTACAGAACATAGGCCTGTCCCGGACTGCCCCATAACACCCTGTTCGCCTTCCCCATCCAGTCTACCCTAGCCACCTTCTTTAGTTCATCCGTCCATCTAGCTGGGAGGCGTCCCACACTACGCTTGCCAATACGCGGTCTCCACTCCAATATTTATACGATTCCAATACTCCATGTCTCAATATTTAAAAAAATATTTAAGTATTATATTAAAGGATTGAATGTGCTTTGTATTCTTTTTCTATAGTAACTGTAGTGTTTTAATTATGATGTATTATGGCGCCTATTAGTATTTTTTATCAGAACGTGGGAGGACTGCGAACTATAACAGGTGTTTTCTACAGAATATATGTATTAATGGTTTTGATGTTATATATTTGCTTGACTGAGACTTGGCTAACTGATGGTATATCCGATTCCGAATTATTTGATGATAGATATATGTTATGGAGACGGGACTGGGATCACACCAGTACAAGTCAGACTATGGGAGGTAGGGTTATAATTTCCGTTAGGCGTGAGATTATGCCTCATGCGCGGCAAGTGGCATTCATCGGCAGAAGACCTATGGGTCACATTACGCCGGCAACAAAAATGACCTAGGACAACATACAAAATTCATATATGCGTTGTTTATATTTGCTCTGAAAATCTAGGTAACTCATTAACAACTCAGCTGGGTAACTATTCTGATAATTTGACTAACATTATAACGGAGCACCCGGTCTACAAGTTTATTGTGCTGGGCGACTTTAACCAACCCAACATAACGTGGACCCCTGCAAATGATGGTTATTCTCTCCACCCTACAAACCAGAACGGTCATGTCCAAACCATTTTTTTTTTACAACATTGACTCATGTAACCTGTTGCAGTACAACTGTCACCCTAACAAAAACAATAGGATTCTGGACTTTCCAGTAATGAAGTTTCTGTCTCCTGCGGCATTTATCCCCCGGTCTCAGACTTATAATAAGCTTATCTCCGCGCTTGTGTAGTGCAATTTAAGACAAGGCATTCAGGTTTCCTTGCAAAGTTTTCCTTTAGCGTCATACAATGAGTCAATTGCATGCACCATTGTCAACCGCAGCATCACTCACCATCAGGTGAGATAGTGGCGAACGCGAGAAAATATTACTAAATAATGCAAGGACCTAAGACATCACCTAAGAAAGAACTAAGAAGCAGCTATGTATCTAAGACTGATATTATCAACTGAGGGCAGAAACCGAATTGTTTCACTATACCCCACCAAGTTTTCCCACGAGTGGGACACAGTCGAATTATATAAAAAAAATTATTGTGCTATGTTACACTAACTATTTTTTTAAGTAATCCCAAAAAACTTGAACTCTAGTATGTAAGTATATGGGGCGACTGACATTGGCCTAATGACTAAGAGATGATTTTACATTTAGTTAAAGTGAATGGATGAAAATAAAATGGAAACAGAAAACAAAACAAATGGAAACAAAAAGGAATTAATTATGAAATATTGTCTAATAAACAAATATTATAAATTGAATAAGAAGCTCATTAGACACATAAAAACATAGCTAAAGTAGTTTATTTTCTACAAAAAGTTTCTCTACGACATCCACATAATGAGCCTGGTTTTCCTTGGTACGAGATACGTATAAATGTTCTTATTTTATAACCCTCAGGTTAAAATATTATAAATAAAAGACAATATATACGTTAAAATATATTTATTAACTTTTTACAAATTAGGTCAATAAAATTAACTATTGTTTAAAAACTTCACATAACACCCGACATTCAACACAACTTAAATATTTCAGTACTTAACAAAAACATCAAAATGTAACTTTAAGAAGTATATTAAATAAGTGTAAGTATTGGTACCTAAATAGGTTAAGTGTAGAAAAACGTGCTCAATCCCTTTTACAATAGACAACATTTATTTTTAGTTACATTTAGAAAAAAAAATCCGAAATAGGTACCATATTTTCACGACTACTGAATTCTAGATTGGTACAGTAACTATAATTATATTAACTTCGTAATAATTTAGAAAAGAAGGAGCATTAAAGACCTTAGTCACATCGATACATAGTTATAATGTATCAGGTACTCAAACTCGTACATTAGGTACTTAAGTGCGTATAAAGTTTTATTTACCAGAATATCTCGTCCCAAATTACATCAAATATATTATTTAACCATTAATTAATTCGTTTTAGATTACACATACATATAACTTTAATACAAACGAAAAGATTTCTGTAAGACTATTTTGTAACAACCGTGTGATAAAATACAAGTAAATAGGTAAAGAATTTCCTCATATAAGAGAAGCCTAATGTAGGTACTTTGTCAAAACTGGCCCCACTTTTTCTTTGAAATATATTATTTTTTACTTTATAGACAAAGACAATTATTCGTATTATTTATATATTTAACTAATAGACGCTTCTGATTCTCGTCGATTTCGTTTTTAGCGTCACTTCCTTCCTTTTCAATAAGAATTAAAATAATGTGCAATATAATTTAAAATAATCTAGTTTTGGTTGATCTTAACAGTTCTGCTGTCTTTACTTATCTTTTCAAACGACAGTCTCCGAAATGGTATTCAATTTTTTTATAAAAGCATTGTTTTGTCATAGGTAGGTAGTTCAAACCAATTCGTCTTATAACAACTGGACAAATGAAACCTAAATGTTTCAGTTGCATATTTTTCTGACAGGGAGAATATTGCCCTCCTGTAATTTATCAATTATATAGGCGTTTGTTCAAAAAAGAATCAGGTTGAACAGTGGTTCATTGTATAACATACCTTACCATTTTATATTCCTTACATGTACACAATCTATGGCCATTAATTTAAGTATTATTCTATTAATATTAATATAAAACCGTACTGTTTGTTACATGACTTTTAAATATAGTAAAATTATATTATAAATTACAAATCTATCTGCATAAAATGCAATGGTTTTGATCAACGAATATAAAGTGAGAAAATTTTCACTCATAAGCGACAGAATAATTATAATATCAGATGAAGAAATAAATATCAACATTCAATATAGATATGTAATAGTTTTATTATGATCAGCCTGGCAGCTAAAAACACATTCATAAGGCCTTCGATTTTGAAATTCTGTAAACAACAACATATTTGGGTACCTACTATCTACGAAAGTATTTTAAAGGATCTCAAGACAAAATCTTTGATAAAACATATCTTTTAATACAATTCTCATAAACGAATAGCCACGTTTCTGGTATAAAAATAAATGTTTAAAATAAGTGCATATTGTAAAGATCGTGAAAAGTACGGTTAGATTTAAATGTTCAAAATCGAAAGCGAAACGAATGTGAGTGATACGATAATAGGCTTCAGTTGAGGTTTATGGTAGTGGCGCGCCACCTGCGCGTGAGGGGCACGCTCACGCCGCCTGCGCCGTCGTCACCGTGCCGCGGTACTCCTTGAACAGCAGGAACGAGCTAGCTCCGTACGCCACAGTGTTGAAAATACCAAACACCTGTACAAACAAAATTCTATTTTACATTTTTTAAACAATAGTCCAAAATAACCCCTACTCGGAAAGGGCGATCAGCGTCATCTGTGATATTCACGATCATTGTGGTTACCATTCTCTTCGCACAGCATGGTTAGTGATGACCACATCTAAGAATTCCATTTAGTGCGAAATGCGTGTCGTTAGATTCAATTCTGGTTCAACAGTTTTGGAAAGAACGAAGAACTATGGCCTTACAATTTACAAGAGACTATCATTTATGCTACTTGTAAGTTCAACAACTTTACCGTTTTCAATGATCCACTAACGTAATACAACTTATGATATCAAGCAGTGGCATGAGGCAAGGTCTGTCATGAAAAAATGTCAAGTTGCTTTTGTTAACGGACGTAAACATTAAAGACCCCTTATTAAGTTAGTTAGTTAAGTTACTACCTACGAAAGTAAGTAGGTAGTCGATATGCAAATCAAAAATAGAAAGTAAGATTTCATTCGTCGACGTTCTCAAAGAAAACCACTGAATATACAACTCTTCATCTTCATTAGTCTTATAAACTTCACTCGTGTGTTCTAAATTATCTGCAATAAACCTACTTATTTATTTTTATATTTCGATAATATCCATTATTTTTAATAGACCTTAGATCATTCAAAGTAATTCATTCATTATTTTCTTAGTAATGCTTTCTAGAGATTCTAGACAGACCAACAGTGTTCTAAAGTTTATTGTTATAACGGTAGGTAGCGAAACTTATAAAGCTTTGTTTGAAGTCTAGGAATCTTTCGCGCTTGGGTTATTCTTCACCAAGTTACCATCCTAACCACCTAGTTCAATAGGGAGCAGACTGATGGTAGCTGCGAAAAAATTATAAAATTCTAACCCTTAAGTTAAAATGCAAACGGTAATACTAAATTCAGTAAAAGCACTTAATAATTATAGATGGGAAAATACTATCTCATGAAGTCATGACACTGAACCTATAACATAACATGAACCTTCACATAAGACACTGAACATAAATTAATGCACTGAAGAACACGATTCACGAGTGCTATTGAGTATTGTTACTGCCCAGCCTGGTCCAGATTGATCAACATTCTTTGGTGAATACTAACTATTGTCGTCACGTAGAGGTAGCTCAACAGAAAATCATTAAGAAAACTTTTAAATCGGATAACTTGGTCACTTTTTAGGCATATCAGAAAATATTACAAAATACAAGAATGGGCAAAATTAATGTCATAATGTAAATACGCTGCCATTTGGCTGAAAATAAAAACAAAAATTTGGGTGATTGATGCACATTTGTGCTAGTTTTACGGCATTTTCAATTGATGCTCGCAAAACATTCTCCAAATTGGTGATTTCATCTTCAATGTTGGCTTTCAAGAATTGGTGGTGATTTGTTGTGGTAAATGCGAGATTTTAAAAAAATCCCAAAGAAGAAGTCTTGCGCGTCAGATGGAGACTTGGCCGACCAATTAAAATCGACAAGACGGGAAATCACACGGCCCCGAAATTGGTGTTTCGATAACTCCATCGTTGCATGAGCTGTGTGATTGTGAGTATCAACATTGCATTCTCAACTAATTCACTATCTGTCTATAACACATTATGTATCAAATCACAATGACATTATAACGTCATTAGCAAAAATTATGGCACATTCACATTATGACATTACTTTTGCCCCATCTTGCATATAGGTAATTGAGTTACCGAAATTAGAAGGTGTAAATGAATTTTAAAAAAATTCACCATTTTGAGTGTTTACTAAATATCTTCTGCAGTGTTCTCAACGCTCTGGAATAAAATCATCATCGTCAGCCAATAGACCTTTACCCATGTAACACTGGTGTTCCTATAGCATGGGAGTCTTAAATCATTTATTTTGTGCCAAGCTTGGAGTTGCCATGCAATGTCTTGCCCGTCTACTCTATAGAAACCTACTACGCTTTGCAGCAACAAGGTACAATTTTCAGACCATTCTGACGGCCGAGTCCTTTGAAAATTTAAAAGTGCCTGTAAATGGTTTAATTGAAACATATACTTTGAGTTTGAGCTATTTGCACTCGTAAACTAAGTGTCACCACTGTATCTGTACATATTGATGTCAAATAAATATTATGTGCAGCAGTCCACTGCTGCACATCAGCCTCCACAATCACACGCTCTGGGATGATGGCGACAATCTATGAATGATGATGATGGTTTGAAGATACGTACAGCAGCTGCAACATTGGCTCCATACGCATGCGTGTAGTAGCTAGCCGTCGCTGCGAACAAGACTATGAAGGCGATCAGGTACATCAACGTCTCTATGCTTGTGCTAATCAGCTCCTGAAAGAACAAATAATATTTTCGTTAAAACAGAATTTCGTAGAGACCATCACAAACAATTAATGAGTAGTTTTGGGACAACGAAATTTGAATTACTACAGTGCCTGCGAGAAGATGAATGAGGTGTTCAAATAACATGTGGTACTAGGAAAGTTGTGGTACAACATGGTGAGTATTTTATTTAATTATTTAATTTCTGTATTTGGTAGGTACATTGATTGGGTTGGCATTGATCGACTTACACAGTTTGAGTAGACAGTATTTTCCGCTAGGTTTAAGAGCATTTTAAACTATCCTTCATGAAATGTTTTAGATATGTTGAATACAGTGGTAAAAACAAAGTAAATTCGGATAGTTAACGAACTTAATTTCTTAACCAATTAAAAAGCGGAACCTCGACCCCTCGTTCAACTGTTATAAACGTAAACCTGCATTTCCGTACGTGAATGTGACTAGGAAATACAAATTCAACGAGATTATAATATTTTTTTATGTTTTTTTCTTTTTTTATTTAGGGTACACTTGATAGATATATTGTAAAAAAAATATTTCTGTATTGACATGGCCCTTAAGAAATGTACATATTTAATTATTTGACTTATATTCTAAAATACATGACTAATTGTTTTGTTTGTACTATAAAATTGTGCTATTCTTTATTATCTGAATTTTATCATTGGAACTATTTAATTTTTACTATACAATAATATTGTTATGAATGAAAAAGTTAATAATGAAATGTGTGTGTGTGTGTGTGTGTGTGAATGTTAATATACTTATACTAATTTTATGTTGATGCATGTCCCCACTTAAATCTACTAAGCACGAATTTGTTTGTGAAGATTAAATAAAACCTAATAAGTAAAATTTGCATGCCAGTAAAGTAGATCAAAGAGAACGTTATCACATTTCCACCACTGCATATCTTTGATCAGCAAATAAATGATGATTTGATTTGATTTATTTTTATAAAATCATTCACTTGCCGACTTTCACAGTTCTTCACTTTTACAGCTTTTGGGACTTTTACAGTTCGGCAGTGTGCACCAGGGAAACGGATACGTGGCTTGTTCTTAAATATTCAAGTGCTTACAGATAAAAGCCAGTTGATTGGGATTTTGAGCGCGTCCTTGATGCTAAGCAGGAACACGAAGCTCCACATGAGAGTGGTGATGAAGCTGGTGACCGCGACGAACACGAACCACGTGGAGTACCATGGCGACGCCAGTGCCATGCACAGGATGCCCAGAATCTGGAATAGAAAGAGTAAGCCTGGTCAAATATGATTCGTAAGTTGTTTATTGATAGTCATTACAATTGGATTTCATAGTGACCACAGTAGCCTCATCGTTCCTCTTCCTCTCAATCTCTCTTTGTTTCGGTATTTCGTTAAGTGTGCATAATTTAGCGAATTTAAGAGCGTTCAAGGAACACATCCTAAATTCACCTGTTAGGTTTTAAGCCAACTCTGGCAAAGATAACTTAAAAAACCAAAACCATTAACCTTAATTTTAGGAGGATATCGGACTACGTAAAAAAAATTGAATTTAGAAATTGATGGCTTTCTCAACATAACTCATTTGAATTTAGATGCCAAACATGTCGATTTTAGGTTATTTTAAGTTTCTTTTAGAGTTACATTTGAATAAAACCACCTTATTTTATTTAGTTCAAATATGGCATTAACAATAAAGTTACATTTGAGTTAGAGCACAACTGTGCTTTTTATTTCGAACCAACACAAGGTAATTTGAAACTTGTTTCCTAATGACAATGTGTGATATTGTTTTTAGTTACAGGTGTGCAATCTTATCGTCCACCAGTTCTGATAAAGATGATCCCAGAGCATGACGCGTCGTTGATCATATTTTTTTTTGCTAAGTCAAGCTAAAAATAATCATGCGCACAGCGAGCTGTAATTAAATAAAATATCTAAACGATGAAGAATTTTGCCATGGTCACAGAACAGTCCATGGTTAAGAAAAACAATAGAGCTATATAAAAAAGATATAATGTAGCTAGTAGGATTAAGCCACTTTGTAGGTCCCAAACAATATAAGTACCTAGTCAATGACTAACGCAGCAAAAGATGTACCTACACATTATTGTTTAGATTACGAATTTTTTATCGCAGGAACGATAACATTCAATAATATCAGTTTCACGTTCGAGGGGACTTCTTTTGATTTTTTCCTGTAGATAATTAACTGTAAAGGTATAACTACATAGATTGCGTTCGATCGATGCCCCCGATCGATACATAGATCGATCTAACCGATCGGGGGCATCGATAGATGTAGTCATGCACCCCACTATATGCAGTGTGGTGCATGTCAGCCGGGAAACGTCCATCGGTCGACCATGGATCATGTTTTGAGGCGATCAACATCGACTGTTCGACGTCGTTCGATCGGAATCTAATTGCACCTTAAGGATTTAGATGTATGTAGGTTAGAGTATTCCTGCGGCGCTGCTTGCTGGCACTTCATTTTACACACACCCTTTTTCATCGGTGCTAGTTTTGGCACAATGTGTATTTTTTCTAATGGCGCATTTACTTTATGACTTGAGCCACTGGGGAGGTTGTGACGTTCGATTTTTAGGGTACGAGTAATTCCTATATCCACTGATGTACTGTTTTTAAAACTAAACACGTTTTACGTACTCACTGGCGTATTTTTGTAATTACTAATTTAGCAAACAAGTTGCGTAACTTGTCCGTAAAAATTAAGGAAACTGGTTGTCTGTTTGAGGCACATGATTTCACTAATTAGTGTTAATAATAAAATATGAGCTACAAAATCATGCCGGCGTCGTCTATATCGCTTGCGATTTCTATTTTATTCATGTATTATATATTATTAATAATAGTTAATAGAGTGTATAGAAATTCCCCAAATGAATACTGGTAAAGTATTAAATCACATTTCAGCTAATTACTTGCGTTCTAATGCACTTGCGTTGATGACAAATACCTTTGCTGTTATAATATCTGACTAATGAAGTTAACTATGTGTCATTTGAAAATAACTTTTAACCAGCGCAAGGTAATAGATAAACTAGCGGTATTATCCCAGTACCACTAGGACAACGGTGTCAGGTAAATGTGAACCATTAGCGTCCATCGAAGAAGGCGGCAAGCGCGGGCGCAGGTAAGCGCGCACGCCGCACTGCGCTCCGCTGCGCGACGGCCTCTACGAACCAAACCGGTTTGATATCGCGCGCGAACATGAACCCTCTGTCGCAATGCCCACTAACAGGTGTTGTTTGTAGAAATTCCATCCGATAACCAAACAGGCAAACATTGTCTTACAATATAATATTGTGACCGTCCCAACAAGACTTTAAACTACACAAACACTCTCCGCGCACGGAGCATCATTAATTGCAAGCACAACTTAGATGACATCCGCTCCACAGGTATAAATGTTTACGAACGTCCCTACCTTGCTAAGGAGGGACGGAAATGTGTGTCAAATGAGGCACGTGTATAGTTGCATATAATATGGAGAAAGTGCGTCGCCGGGCGCAGCCGCGGGGCAAAGTTGTCGTGTGGACGTATATATGACGCGACCGCCATACCGAGCTCTATCAATGGGCTCACCGACCATCATCGCTTTTACACGTTGCAGTCTCGCTCCAAATAACAAAACGTGGCCGGATTTCCGACACTACTGTATTCCGTATCTACATCTATTGACGAAAGTGCCACAAATAATGGGACACACCCACGGAATTTATATGGAAGTAGGGACAACAGGCCAATACTGCACAGTCTTAGCTCGCATAATTTCTCAAACTATCGTCACTTTCTAGTCTAGACAAAACGTAAGTTAAATCTGTGTTCTCCTTTACCCCAAAATTAGATTTGGACAGTTTTCACTCTACTGATTGACTTCGCATTTATACATAATATGTAGTTCTGTTTACTGACTCAAATATTTAGGGTTGGTTTAACGTAGGCGTTCGTGGAACGTATGCGCAACTCAGACGCCGAGAATATGCCCCGTTTTCACACCGAAAATGTAACGGAAATGTTTGGGAAATAAAATAGTATAAAAAAAAATGTCCACTTTCAGGGCCCGGAAACTTTAGTTTTAGCCAGCAATAATTTTTCCATCATTCCGTTTTTTCCGAGTTTATGTTTAGGTCAATTTTGTATAAGCTTTTTATCTGTCAAGTGTTATTTGTACAACAGATCTTAAAGTAAATTAAAATGAAACGTGTCGAAAATTACGAACCTACTACGCCGCTTCTACGTAACCGGGAAGGCCCAAGCGTAGCAACTACGACAAAACTACGCAGACTCAACGCTGTGTCTACGGACCTTCACGTAGCGCTGCACCCCTGAGTTAACTGTTCGTCTACGGTCCTTTCTACGCTGCTTCGTAGCGCTGCTACGCTTAGTCAACGCTGCGTCTACAGACCTTCCACGCAGCTCCGTCGCAGCAGCAGCTACGTAGGTCAAGAAATCATCAGACTTTTTTGTTGTTTCCAGAACTCATCATAATATATTTTAGATTAGAGGTAATAATATTATTATGACTGTCCTTTCATTAATTATTAGCTTTAAGAAAAACTTTTCTAAAGTATTAGTGCCCTGAAAACGATCTCTGTTGATGTCTTCTTAATCAAAAGTGGTATATTCTTTCTATACTATAGATATATGTATGTTTTCTCGGTAATATTAACAAATAGTGTTACTCATTTCTTAGCTATACTTGCGTGTATTTGTGCCGTTACTCTGCTCCCATGTGAAGGTACAATGCGCAATTGCCCTTGAAATTAATACCGATTCAGAACGGCGGCTAATTAAAGTGCCTCCATCGATCCGTATTCTTAAACCGTAGTTAACGTATTATTATTATTTTATTGAATTACATCGGTAAATGTTTCAGAATACCGTTGCATGACTATTGAGACACCTGATTTGTAGAACAATATCCAGGGAAATGGACACAAACCGGTTAATAGTATAAAAATAAGTGATGAATGCATTCGTCTGACACTGTTCCGTAAGTGGGGTGTTGTATCGGAGTCGATCCAGCAACGCAACGGTTGCGAAGTGAAAATGCAATCAAGTAACATAACATTGGGGTCAATGGGTGCGTGCGGCGCGGCGTGGCGGAGCGGCGTGCTGGCCAACTTGCCCAAACACTGTCTAGTCCGTAGGCGGTTCATTGACCATACTTCCGCATAGGGATCAAAATGAACTTCGTGAAATGGAAACCGATTATTTAACCTTTAGACTTAACTTTCACCTAGCAACAAACTAAATATTCTGTATAGTATAACAAATTTCATTAGCGTCAAATAGTATTCAAGTTCACCACAAAAATGCCAAGTCGTTAGACTCGTCGTTATAATCTGTAATTGTTTCGTATTATGTACTTAAGTATAAAGTTATATTCATTAAAAAACCAGTTAGACAACGTCATTACGTAACTTGGGCTATTGTTATAAATACCTGGTCAGGAGCAATTGAATTTTTATTTATTCTTCTAGCGCTAAGAAGACGTATGCTTCCTTGTCGAGTCGGTAACATTCAATTATCAAAATATATACAATGATGTTGACCTTGAAAAATAATATTATAAAATAAACAAAAGATAATATTATTAAATAAACCCACATACCTAAAAACATGCCAATCGTCGCCGATTTGACGTTGCGAGTGAATTTTAATTTGGTGCTCGCTCACGCTCAAGAAAATGACGCAATCCCCAGATCTAGTCAGACTTCGAATTAAGCAACCCAAATGCCTGGCCACCAATTGAGTCGCCTAGTTTAATGGTAGCTACGAATGGCATTCTAGCCAACTAGATGTCCTACTGTAACAACCTGCGTGCCTCCGCATTCTTCACTACTTAGGTATAACTATTTCAACTTTATTCCAGCCACTGCCTACCTACTCAATAACCTTTTACATATCGGCTTTGACCGCAGTTTGAACTTTGTTAGTATTGATTTCCACAAAAGCGCAAAAGCCAACCCGAACAGAATGATTGTAAAAGAAAGTTATTTCAATTTCGTTGACCTTGATTTCGCAACCGTAACTGTTGAGTGTTCGACAACGCAGCATGGATTGACGAAAGCGATGTTTACTAACAGATGAACACAGTAACATAAAAACTGGCCTGCTTGCAAGGGAAATAAATGATAGAGTATTACGTTGGAGACTCATTCAATATTGAAGTCATGAATACGTATTACGTGTCTTTTCCTTGTGACCTTCGGCAACTAATACGAAAACTACACAGTTACACGTTAACACACACATAGGTACTTACAAATTACATAGTAAACAATACAAATGAAGCATGCACTGAAATAACGCTATATTACATATATGCATTGGGTCTGATGAGTCTAATCGAATAACCTAAGTCACATCAGCAATGACTTGAAAAGCTTGCGCCTTGTAGCTGTAGAGCAAACAATAGGCACTCGCTGTGTTACATTCACAGGGAAATGTGGTCGGTGTGAATATATAACGTCGCGGTTGGTTGACATCAATCCAAGCAGATTACAGGCCGCTGATGTTAAACCAGAACCAGAATTATTAAAACTACTTCAACTTAATAAAAAAAATATCATCTCTTAATTAAAAAGTCTAATTTGAGTTCGCAGCGGTTAGCAACGGTAGCCAGCATTGGACACAGGTTGTTTAACTTATTACTAGGGATAAGTTCAATCAAGTCAAAAATCATATGTTCAAAGGAGTAATTTGGTGGAACAAAAAAAATAAGAAGCAACATTCAGCGAACACAAAAAATAACCTAGATTTACTTAGTCAATACGCACGTGAATCGCTAAGTACATCTCGAAAGCGCCCAAAAAACGGCATTCAGAATGCGGAATACCTTTTAATATTGACCTAGGTTACGTTTAGCAACTACCAGCAGATCAAGTTTTGATCTGTACCAATACCAAACTAAAGAACATACTATAAGTACATATGTAATCATACAAGTGCCTAACTACATTTCTTATAATTAAAAAATTAAACCCAAGGCTGAGAGGATCAGTAACTCAATAGAGGCGATTTGAGAGGTGTTGGAAGTCAAAAGTCAGAGGTCACATAACGAATGCCTCGAGGATCTTCTAGACTAATTGATGAAAATGAAAGTACACGAACTATACAACCATCTTACGAGTACCTACACATGACACAGTCTTGTTCTCCTATTAGAAGTGAGACTTTAAAGCTGGAGTATGAAAACGTTTTTATTAAATTGTATGTTTGAAGTTGTCTATGATCTCCGTGACCCGTTTTCTCGGACGACGTTAACAAGAAAAATAAGAGAACAACAGATGAGCGTCCTCCCAAAATAACCGACCGTGCTGTAGCGGCAGACAAATATAAACTGTTGTTTAGACGAGATTAAAGCCATGACATAATCGAAGATAAGACGAGTGATAGCTTTCTCCTGCACAATACGAACCCAATGCCGGGAGCCTAATCAGCGCAAACATTTGCCAAATTCTAATTCTTGATAACTCCTCAACAAAGTTTATTGACAATAATTGTTAAATGTTACTCATTCGTAATAACATTCATTTAGAGTTGTTAAAGTATTATTCAGCACATCATACTGAAATTATACCATTGACTCTATTTACAGAATGCGCGCTGTAATAATTTGCGCCAAGTATGTTATTTGGATATCATACTGTTGGTTTTATTTTGTAAATACGAACCTATTACCAAGTTAAGACTTTCCTGCATACACTGTTGCTTTACATGCATACAGTACCTACAACTGAACTAAGCGTTTAGGTGTGTCGCAAGCTAGCGCATACAATGCGAAAATTTCGAAACACATTTTTGTGTTCGACGTGAGTATGTAACAGGTAGTTATTCTGTTATGTTAACCGTGTTCTTAGATATGGATTTTCACTAACAAGTTACAATGTTTCAGTTTAATGGAAGTTCCACCCACACAGTTTGTTGTTCGTAGCAACAGTCTTGTTTGGGATGGGAAACCAAAAAAGACGTAAACTATGGGATTTTAGAAGCCCTATAACCATCGTCCTACCTTGATAATGTAAGAGGGGTGACTGTCAAATCGTTGTCAAAATATAAAATACGGACACATGCCTACTCTGTCGAACAGACGATGCTGAACTTTTAAGAAAGAAAGTAACCAAAGAGAAACCTATCCTATCGAATTGCGTAAGCAACTCATTAAACTTCCAACCTAGACGTGGCCCAGTTGACTTAGTTCTTGAGGTAAACTATGTCTGACTAGTGAAAACGATTATGAATACACGCAACTTCACGAAAGTACACGTTATTGAGCGGTTGAAATGATGGGAAAACGACAAGTTGTCACACCGGCCCGCGTTGACTCAAAGACGCGTAGGTACGAGGCTGGCCGGCCATGGCGGACCACATGTTGACACTACTACTTTCATTTTGATGCCAACTTTCACCCGATGTCGCTCTCGAATAAGCTACGAATGCAAAATTTTAATCGTCAGTTAATTTAATATGCTTGTTATTTTTTGCTTAATACATATTTCAATCGATATTACTTCTTGTTCCGTTCATTCTAGTGTCTTTCTCCACCTTTTTCTGTTTAAATGGAAGCAATATTCGCCATATTGTTCAATTCCTTAAGTTTTCAATTAGCTGAAATCAAAGCACTACAACCTGAAACCGATATTATCGAACCCACGAATGATTTGAACAAAGGCACACATTGTTTGATAACATGTTTCGACTGCTTTATCGTCGAAAGAGATTTTGCCATTATATTTTTATTTACAAGCGTACCTACCTACCTACTTTTGTACGATAACAAAGAAAGAAAAATACAATTAGAGAGATTAATTGGATTATGACGCAGTGGCCCTATCAATCTCTATTAGCTGAGTAACGGTTTGTAAAATCCGAACCTGGAAGTTTTTGCAGTCCCCGCCAAACGTCTCATGAAGTGTTAAAATTTAAAAACATTAAAAATAGAGCTTTAATGTTTGTTACTTGCTTGAAAATCCATTCTTTAAACAAAAGCGATGGTTGCCTCTAACTCATGAAGAATGACAGATGATTACAACCAGTTTAATGAAGAGGGAGAGGAGTAACCTGTAGAAGACGATATATAGGGACGAAAATAGCGAACAAACATTATGTTACTACTCTTATTCGAACTATTTCCGATACGAACCATAGCTATAACTAGGAATCTATTTAAATCTTAAACAATAGCTGAGTTTATTTGAACAGTATGTAGGCAACTGTAATTTCGCCCAGCCTTGAAATTGACAGCTTTCAATATATGGTAAGTACTTTTAAGGTGCCCAACGATGTGCTAGAACACACCTTTGAATGTGGGTATATTGATGGTCATCCAGTAGCTATACTTAGTGGGCTATTCAAAGTTTGCCGCCCCTATCGACCTTTAATGTCCCATGTCTTTTGTAATTCCTTCGCCTTTTTAACCGACTTCAAAAAAGGAGGAGGTTCGCAATTAGACTGTATTTTTTTTATGTTTGTTACCTCAAAACTCCGTTATGTATAAGCCGATTCGCAATATTCTATTTTTATTTGTAAGGATATATACTTTCTGATTAGTCCTATAGAAATTTCATCAAAAACGGTTCAATAGTAAACGGTTTTTAAACCAAAATTACTGGTAAAAATTACAACTTAAAAATGAAAAGGAAAACTTTTTTGCAAAAAAAAACAACCGATTCCAAAAAGGCAAAAATAACTTTAATTTCGGAAGTCGGTGGCAAACAACGAAATTGCGAACCCAACGACACCGACTTCCGAAAGTAATTTTTTTTTTTAGTTATTTTTCACTTTGTAGTGTCTTTTTTAGAAGTCTGTTGTTTTTTTTTTTTGCAAAAATGTTTTTATCTCCAAAATAATTAAAATGTCTCATTCAGCTACGAAAAACAATGATCAAATCTACGGTAGAAGCGTGAATTTGAGCATTCACTTTTTTTTATTCTTTCCAAAAAAACATGGTACGTATATAAATATTGATCTTTTTAAGTACAGTAAGACATTTTAAAAAATGTTGGCCCTAAGTTTGCCGCCCCTAAAATCTGCCGCCTAGGCTCCAGCCAACTCAGCCTGTTGGTAAATCCGCCACTGCTTACCTCAACTCATAAGCATCCTTTGAAGAACATAAAAGCATACCTATTGAGATTTTCGCTAAATTCTACACATCAGTCGAAGCATCGTTCATCTAGGAACCCTAACACAATAGAGAAATCTGCCGTGTTTACAGAAATCGAAAGGAATGATACAGACAAAAACCTTAACAGCATTAATGCAAAGACTGTGTATATGTGTCATCGTTTGCTTATTCATGGATATTCATAGAATGTTACGTAAACTTTGCAAATATATATGAAGGCACATTTAATAATACGTACTTACTTGTTTTTCGTTTATATAGTATCAGATTAAAATTAGGGAAACGCGAGCTTATCTCCGGTAACAGTGCCAACTGTTTTAGGTTTCTTATCGCGATTGTGGCGGGTAACTACCTCAAATTCCGGTTAAATATGGTTTTTTAATTCATCTGTCGGAAGGTTTTAAATTAGAATTCACAGCTACAGGATGGAGGGAATTCGAGGGTTTAGAAATATTTAAACTAACATTACGCTGGCTACACAGACGAGCTCATTTGAAACGCCATTATTCAACCTAAACCCAGTACTATATTGTCAACCTTATAGTATCGTATATTTCTCGCCATAACAGTTCATCATTCAACGATAGTGTACGATAGTGCCGCCAAACGCTATAAGGTCATAGTTGAATGACATTTCTAGCTTTAACTGTAACTAAGTTTATAACCGATTGAATTTGAGATAACAATCTCTAGCTAATATTTGTTGTTTGATAAGCTGTTATCCGATGTACCAAGTACCAACGTTATATATTTATTCCTAACGTTCCCATACTTATTTATATGTTAATATGTATCAATGTATGTATGGCTTGTCGTCGGTTGTCTTACCTACTTTAACTCGCAACTTACTATATTTAAAACAGATTTTTACTTGGATTTGTAATGTCACGTAATGTGAAAGCGAAAGCGAAAATAAATGTTTACTGTAAGAACCTGAACACGGGTTCGTAATATTGTTAATATACTAAAACCTGCGGTACCTACGGATTCTATTGCAAACACATAAAATCAATACCTATCTTCGGTAGGTATGGGTGTTGTGTAAGGAACTTTGCCCTTCGGGTGTCTGGGGATTATGATCCCAACCAAAGTAATTTTCCGCTATACTTAAACAATTCAGCACTTGCGGCTAGGAAAGAACTGAAGAATAAACCACTTCGTCTTATTTTCTAAAAGAATCATCAACTATATTGGAGTAAAAAAACAAAGAAGTGGTGGAAGAACATGAACTCCAAGAAGAAGTCACTATGGATCCATGTCCACAACGGCTTACCAAAACTACAAGATAGCACTGGCTGTCAATGTGGGTATAATCCTACAGGATAAGTTAATAAGAGCTCCAATTAGAACAATTAATCTAATTGAAGCCAAAGACGAGCAAGGGGAAGTAAATAATATCTATGACGTGATCTTACTCATCAAAACCTGTTGCTAGCTTGCATTGCATTCTATCATTGCACTTATTCTAGTGATGATGATTTTGATGACGTCGCAGATTTTGTAAAACAGGTAGCCTATCCTTTTATACCTACCTAAAATACTTAACAAATCACAATGCTTCGCGATCCTTTCATCACTTAGAAGAAACCTTAGCTTAAAAATTAAAAAATAGAAATTATTTCTCCTTACAACGAAATAAAGATTGCGTCTTCAAGTGAGCATTGTGCTTATAATATTAATCCTACTTATATGGCTAGCTGTATTATTGGAGCAGAGGCAAGGACGGACGATGATATCAGCGTGTATGTAGAGCCCGAGTAGGCGAAGGCAACTCACGCCCAGTCAAAATATGACGAATCCTGCGTATTAAAGTTCAAATAAGGCGATACTTTTAGTAGTCCCAACGTATATTTATCGCTCCGAGAACTGACTAACCATTTCAAGGCCGCCAAGGTGACATAAAGAATGACAATTCTCAGTGACGTGCGGCCTTAGTAATTAACGAGTCACAGGTAGAGAAATGCGCGATGATTGTTTTTCTGTTCTAAGTAGGTATAATATAGTGTCCTATGGAGATTAATGAACAAGTTAAGTAATCAATAATGATAAACTACAATATGGTAGCAGTTTTCCCCCATACATGCAACAATGCTCTGGGTTAAGCGTTACATAGCTGCTCCACATGGTCCCGGCCATTGTAAGAAAACCATATTTTAACAATCAAAGTACAATATCAGCGAATTTATTTAACATTTACAATAAAAAATACCAGAAATACTCGCTATGACTAAGCCACTGACTTATCATTATCGTATAAGATGGATAGCATTTATGTTGTATTAAGATAGCAAACATAATCTATAGAACAAACAGGAACACAAAGAAATAATATACATACCTTACTCATCTACCTGTTACCTTTCAACAGACCTTAGGATCCCAAATCAGTACCCCTTTTTTTTTTTTTTTTTTTTTTTTTTTCTGGGTGGGAAATCATCAAATGACTCCTCCCGCTCTGGGCGGAGCAGAAGGGAGTGTCAGACTTTTACTGACTAAAACCCACCCGTGTTCCTTCAGTTGCCTGTGCCAGGGGCCACGGTATCTCTTTCGAACAACCCGCAGCCCCGGCGGCATCGGCCCTAGCGGACCCCGTCAGTTCGTGCTGACAGCTCTTTGAGGCGCGCGTGGAACACAACGCGCCGTCGACCCGGGCCTGGTCCTTACCGGGCGGCGAGCTGCCCATAGCTCGCCGCCCGCAAGCCCGCGCCTACGGTGGCCGGGAGTCGGCTGTTGACTCCCGTCCAGGGCGTCTCCTGCGGCGGCTAGGCGCGCGAGGGTGCAGTGATTGCCTTTCCCACGCGCGCTCCGCCTCCTCCTTCGCGAGCATTACTGCTTCGCAGAAGGAGGTGACGGCCTCCCATTCACTCTCGCTCCGTACCATGGCCTGTATAAGGGCCGGACGCGAGAGGTCGCCGCCGCCGATCGCCGCCACGAGGACACGGCAGGGCCGCGCCCAAGCCGGGCAGACCTCCACCGTATGCTCCACCGTGTCCTCCGGGCGATCCCCACAGTGGTGACACCCTGGCGTTTCCTCCCGCTTTATCCTGAACAGCCTAAAAAGCCTATTAAGGTATTAAGTCCGCCTTAGTAGGTACCCTTTATGTGTGAGAAAAGTTTAAATATTACATCGGCTATTTGCCAGTGAAAGTCCCGTCAAAACCGGTCCAGCCGTTTCGACGATTAGCCGGAACAAACAGACAAACATTTTAAAAAATGATTTTTTTTTTAAGTATATACAGGCTGATTTTTTAAAGACCAGCCAAATTTAAGGATGTGGTACAGACCATCAAACTGAACAACTTTCTCCATGGGACAAATAGCGTAATCGCGAAAATTTTATCATCTGTCCCATAGAAAACTTCAATACCTACTCGACCTAAATGTATGGGACTTTTTAAAAAATCAGCCTGTATTTTCATACGCATTTAGTAAAATGTTTTATTTTGATATTACAAACAGACACTACAATTTTCTTTATTTGTATAGATAGGTACGATATCTATTTAAAAACAAGTGCGAGTCGGACTCGTACACGAAGGGTTCCGTACTATTATCTATAAAAATCACGTCTGTTGTATGGGAGCCCCCCTTAAATATTTATTTTATTTTAAATTTATTATTTATTATTAAAGTAAAAATACAACTGAGTATTTTGTTAATATTTCAAGTGCCTATCTACTCAGTACCCCTTAATTACCAATCAACTTGTGATAATAGAAGCCATTTAAATATACCTATAGCAACGTTAAATGAAAAGAAATCGATTAAGTAATTAGATGTAAGATGACTTCATCTGTGATGAGACGTAGTAAATCAGGAAACATCTTCTAGTGAATAACAACATGTGTAGTACAAATAAATAGTTAGGTACTATTACTGTATGTAGGTTCTTATTTACCTCCTGGGTCAGAGCTTTAGGTAAGTGCGATTGTAAGTACTCGAAAATAACTTATTTTTAATGAATAATTGATAATATTTCTCCCGTTGCGTTTCGTACGGTTAATTAAATACAACCCAGTAGCACCTACAGCTACATGAATTCAACATTGCGGTCTGCTATGCACTGGTTTCCCTTTACTTAATTGGTCCGATTTTCAGGTCCATTAACAGTAGGTACCTTACTAGGAAATATTTTGTACCTACCTAATTCTATATAGTTCTGGATTAGGGGGACCGTTACTGGATTGGCGGCTGCCTCGAGATAGTTGTTAAGGAATTTAGGAGAACCTGGGCTGCTCTACCGTAGTTGGTATCTACTTCTTACAGACTGTTTTCAAAAAAAGCGGAAGAAGTCGCAGATCCCATGGCAGAGGCATATACCTACCTTGTATAGCCTTATTTGCCATAGTCTAGGGGGACATTTTTGGGATAAGGTGACCCAAGGAACGTTAATCCCATTTCTTCTTTACCAATTTAATCAATGGGTCCTTTCTGAAAGAATATATATACCTAGAATCATATGCAACAGCACCGCATACAAACGCTTCGGATGGAATATAGGTACTGATTAAATATTAGTTGTTTCATAGCGTTGGTGAATGGAGGAGT
Source organism: Apamea epomidion (assembly GCA_947507525.1). Classification (NCBI taxonomy): domain Eukaryota; kingdom Metazoa; phylum Arthropoda; class Insecta; order Lepidoptera; family Noctuidae; genus Apamea; species Apamea epomidion. Next base: position 9,948,913 of record OX382234.1, read on the forward strand.
AAGATTATCTCGCCTCCTCCGCAAGTGGCTCGGCAGTCGTAAGTACAACCTGCGTCGTCAGCCCCCGCCGGCCGCGCCCCGCCGCCTCTTGCTGCCTACTGACCTCCACGACACCAAAAAGCATTCTCAGCGACAATATGCAACGTTTTATGGCCTCGATAACTCATATGCATAAAATACATTAAGCTTGTGTACACGCTCTCACAGTACGAGCGTCGAACGCGAGCGCCCGTAACTTTAATGACACACCTAACTTAGGAGATGTTGAATATTAAATTACTGTTAACATCATTTCTCTTAACACACTTTAAATCCAGCTTTTTGTCGTTAACTAGACACAATTAAATAAAAACTAGAACATATAGAAATAAGGTACAAGGTAGTTACGGTACTGTACCGATGCTGTAAGAGGTAGCGTTAGTAAATTCATTAGATGGCCAATAAAATGCAATCCAATGAATTAGTAGATAAGGAAACAGTAAGTATGAACATACATAGTTATACAACTTAGGTATACATAGATTGTAACTAATTTGTAAAAAATATTGAGGACAAGCTTTCTTTTATTAACTTTTATCTTACGGGGCTTGACATTTAATCGACAATCTATTAAAAGTTGTTTACCCAGGAATAAATCAGACTTGAATAACATCTACATCGCTGTTATTCAGCTTAATTAATTAAATTAGAAATTTTAAAAAAATAGGTACTTACAAGTTGTATTATTTTTAAAAGGCCCGGTGGAGTTTTGAAATAGTTAATGTCGATTTTAATCCAATCCAGCGCGCCGCCTTGCTGCTGAGATGGAGGTGCAGTTGGTTTGTTGTGTTCCGTAGTCACCACTGTCTCGGGCGCCATCATTATTTGAATTATAGGTTCGTTTTAAAAAGTTGAATTCGTGTGCGTAGATCACGAGCACTGCCACTATAATATTTAGTACACTGTGGACGCGGCACACATTTTCGTCCGTCGGTAGCGAGCGTAGTATCGTCCGTGCAGCGCACAACTGTCGAGCGGAACCAAGAGTGGCGGGACTGCCGCCGCGGGGAACAAGAATGGTGGTGATGGCGTTTGTGCGCCACAACTGCCACAAGTCCGACCGACCCGGTGCGGTGACGGAATGCTACGCATATTATTAGGTATGTAGGTGCTCATATGTGTGTCGCGAACAGAAAAAGGCAAATAGCTAAATCACTAATCACTTAGCAATATATTACATACGAAGACAGACTAAGTGAATACAAATAAACTATCTCAATACACACCTATACTTGCCCGACTACTCATAAAGTTTTTTTTACCTTGTATTAAACTCTTATACTACATACAATGTAATGCAAGCTAGGTTCAAAACGCTAACCACCTGGGCAACAAGGGCCAAAGTATACGGATATAGGAACTATAGAGGGTTCTTGATTTCTTATTGATGAAGTGTAGGTAAAGATAAGAATTAAAAGCTAAAAGATCAAAGGTTTTGTAAGTATCCGGTACCATGCCATAGATAGGGGAACACTGAGGGAACATGCAGAGTTTAGAAACTGACGCTTCTAAAGTTCTAAGAGTAGGGCCAAGAAAGGCTCAGAATATTACTGACAAAACACAAATAAACGGGAACGTCCGTCGTGGATTGGTGCTGCTACAGGCCCTTTTTTTTTATTGGGTAAGGAATCGTCAAATGACCTCTCCCCCGCTCTGGGCTGAGCGGAAGGGCGTGTCAGACTTTTAGTGACTAAAACCCACCCGTGTTCCTTCAGGTGCCTGTGCCAGGGGCCACGGTATCTCTTTCGAACCACCCGCAGCCCTGGCAGGCATCGGCCCTAACGGACCCCGTCAGTTCGTGCTGACATCTATCGTCTCTTTGAGGCGCGCGTGGAACACAACTCGCCGTCGACGGGGCCTGGTCCTTACCGGGCGGCGAGCTGCCCATTGCTCGCCGCCGGCAAGCCCGCGCCTACGGTGGCCGGGAGTCGGCTGTTGACTCCCGTCCAGGGCGTCTCCTGCGGCGACTAGGGGCGTGAGGGCGCAGAGATTGCCTCTCCCTCACGCGCTCCGCCTCTTCCTTCGCGAGTATTACTGCTTCGCAGAAGGAGGTAACGGCCTCTCATGCACTCTCGCTCCGTACCATGGCCTGAACCAGGGCCGGACGCGAGAGATCGCCGCCACGAGGACACGGCGGTGCTCCGCCCAAGCCGGGCAGACCTCCACCGTATGCTCCACCGTGTCCTCCGGGCGTTCCACACAGTGGTGTTCCACACCCTGGCGTTTCCTCCCGCTTTATCCTGAACAGGAACCTCCCGAAACAACCGTGTCCGGTGAGGACCTGTGTCAGGCGGATGGTAAGGGCGCCGTGGCGCCTCTCTAGCCACTCCTCAAAGAGGGGACTTATCGCCGCAATTGTGGCGTGCCCAGCAGTGCTGCTACAGGCCCTTCGCTTTCAAAGTGGGATGTAAACATATTAAATACCTTCAAAAGAACAAGCGGGTGATTTGATTCGTGTTCCCTTTACTAAACACTTGACGACGCCAACGCCATCTATATTTTTATTTTTTTATTTTTTTTATTTTATTTATTGGTCTATCTACAATTGTTACACTGTTTATCCTTTAAAGACAAGCAATACAAGAATACAAGCATGGTGTACAATATGATACGATAGACACAGCATGCAGAAACAAAATGATAACATCAATAAAATTGTAATAATTGTGCAGAAATAACACTTACAGCACTAGTGGGTAGTTTTGGAAAACATGACAAGGAGAAAATTTTTTTAATAATAATAATACAAAAAAAAAATACAAAATGAAGAAAGAAAAAAAGAAACAGTCAATTGTGTTGGTTACTTTCTATGGACTTGGCGCTTGAATTTTTTAAGTGATGTGGAAAAAATATCTATTGATTCATCGCAATTATTAAGAAGCCTGCAAATTCTGGGGATGGGGAGTTTGATCCTGAAACAGTTTTGCGGAATGGGGGACGTAATAGTTTGATAGGGTGACGCGGATAATTGTGGGGTAGGTTAAAACTTAAGTTACTTAACAACTGGGGGCAGTCTAATTTACGCTGAAGTATTTTATAAAGAAAAACTAGATCAATACCATCTCTTCGTTTTTCGAGTGAAGTCATGAAAAATTTATCAAGCCGTTTTGCGTAGCTCGGAACTTTTTTGTCTAATCCAGCAGAAAAGGCAAGATGGTATAAAAATCTTTTCTGGATCCTCTCTAACCTAAGACTATGTGTTGCATAATGGGGACGCCACACAACTGCGCAGTATTCCAATACAGTACGCACCAGACAGTTAAAAAGATGAATCTTAGTTTTAGGCTTACGAAAACATTTACCATTTCGTAACACAAAACCGAGTGTCTTTGAAGCTTTTTTAATTACGTTGTCCATGTGAGGGGTGAATGTTAATTTACGATCAAGAAGGACTCCCAAATCTCTGATCACATCAACTTTACTGAGGTCCGAACCATTCATACTGTAATTGAAATCCATAAATTTAGCCTTGCGAGTAAACGTAATTTGGGAACATTTTTCTACATTAAGTTGCATGCTATTATTGTTACACCAGTTTAAAAGTCTGTTGAGGTCTTCCTGAAGTAATGTTGAATCGGCTAGAGAATCTATAACGCGTGCTATTTTCAAATCATCGGCGAACAAGAATGGCGTGGAGTTGAAGAAGCAATAAGGAAGGTCGTTCACAAAGATAATAAATAATACAGGGCCCAGATGGGAACCTTGCGGAACACCGGAGGTTATGTTCATGGTTTCAGATTTATAGCCATTGGCCACGACATAAAAGGATCTATCCGTTAGGTAAGAGTGCAGCCAATTAAGAAGAGAACCAGCAAAGCCGTACGCAGGAAGTTTTTGAATAAACACTTCATGGGAAACGTTGTCAAAAGCCTTACTGAAATCAGTGTATATGGCGTCGACTTGCTGGTTCAAGTCAAGTGAAGCTAACCTCAACGAAAGTTACTAAATTACTGCAGGTGGATCTTGCAGCAGTAAAGCCATGCTGGTGGTCAGACAGATGTTTCTTAAAATAGTTTTGTATGTCAGGACATACTATTGCTTCAAAAACCATGGCAAATATCGGAAGGATACATATAATATATAGGACGATAGTTTCCAACCATATCATCAGCACCAGATTTATAAATTGGTACTACTTTGGCCAGCTTCCATTGTGTAGGGAAAATACCAGCGCTAACAGATTTGTTGAAAATCATGCATAGGGGGGTTGCCAGTTGGTCAGCGCAAGTTACGATAAAGTAAGGGGGAATTTCATCGCTGCCGGAGCCTTTGGATATGTCTAAGCTTTTGAGAGACTTGGCTATTTTATCCAATGGAATCTGAATCAAGGAAAAACTGTCAGAGTGGCAAAGAAGGCTTTCAAAGAAAGGCGAAGTTTGAACTACGTTGGAGGCATGAGTAGCTGGACTGTACACTGAAGAAAAATAGTATCCGAACATGTTGCACATCTCATTGCCATTACAAGTTTTGCTGACGCCCATTGACATTGAGGCTGGATAGGCATTAGTAACACCCCGTTTCGACTTAATGAAGGACCAGAAAAACTTGGGATTCGTTGTTATTTTCTGTTCTATACTATTTATATAGGAGTTGTAACATTCTCTTGCCAGTCTGTCACAGCGCTTACTACACCAACGAAGGGATATCCTATCCATAGGGTTTTTGTACGTACCATACCTTCTTCTTAAGTTATTTTTTTCACGCAGCAATCTCTCCAGCTTTTTTGTGTACCATGGTGGTCGCGAGTTATTTTTCACTAAGGTCGATGGGACATGCCGGTCTATGATCTGATAAAGTAGCGCATAGAACCGTTCTAGCATTATACTGGGGTCGTCTGTATCCGAGAGTAATGCATACCAGTCGGTACTTTCTAGTTCTGATTTAATAGCAGAGTAGTTGGCTTTTTTGAAGTTTAATCTAATGTTAGGTTCAGGTTTTAAACAATTATATACTTTAGAGCTTAGGGAAATTTCAAGAGGAGGGTGATATGGATCTATCTTTGTCAGACTATTAAGAGCTTCAGTCACCTTACATTCAAGAAGGTCTACAAGAACCAAGTCCAGGATTCTATTTTTAACATTACAGACATTGTTATATTGTTTGAGGTTATTTAAGTGGATAAAGTCTAGAAGGGCCTGATTTAGTTTAGAATTAGAATTAGTTCTTGAGGGAGTGGGGTCGGAGTGAGTAACGCCGCTGCTAATGATTTGATTCCAATCTATATTGTTCATATTGAAGTCACCGATAAGAATAGTACAATAATTAATTCTTTCGGTTACAGAATTATAGCTATCCAAGAAGTGCTCCAAAGTTGAATAATGCACAGGTGGGGGCAAGTAAAGAGCACAAATAGCTATTTTGAAGCCTGTTGCAACACTCACAGTGACCCATAAGTCTTCGCACCCACTCTCCCAAGAACATTGTCTGTTAGCAGCGTACTTTCTCGATATAGCGATCAAGACACCTCCACCATCTTTTTTAGGATGAAAACTCGAAGTTTCTCTGTCACGTCAGAAAACTATGTACCTTTTATCAAAAAGTTCGCCGCTAAGAATACAATTATTGAGTCAGGTTTCTGTTAATACTAAAGCGTCAAAATTTGAACATACTAAATTACAATAAAATTCTTGAGTTTTAGATCGTAATCCACGGGTGTTTTAGTAATATATGTTAAAGGAAGCGAATTTAACTTAGAATAACCTCAATGACAGCTTGTGGTTGAAAAATGAACATTATACAATTGACTGTAGCGAATCCATATCCTTTATAATCTTGGTATCATAATCATCTGACTTTCTAACATAAATACGCCCTCCTCTGATCCAAACGTAACGATACCCTTTTTCTTTAGTTTTGAGGCGTGTAGCCGTGTGCAGTGCCTTATTAGCCGGGCTCAGATGCTCCGTCACGAAGATCGCAGACTTCGCACCATCAAGCTCGAGATGGGAGGTGTTTAGCTTTTCACTGACTGGCTTTGCTTTATTGAAATTTATCGAAGCTGCTAGAAAAGAGTCCCGAAATCTGGGAGTGGCAAATTGTACAACAATTGATTTAGGCCGATTTGTGCTGTTGTTGAGCTTCATCACACGAGTACAATTACTGATGCATTCCTCTTTAATGTCGCAACCTATGGTTTTCCCCAGCTGAGTTACAATATTGAAAAGGTTTTCCGTTTTCTTCTGAGGGACACATTGAATCTCAACATTACTTGCACGGGCGTGCTGTTTCAAGGTGTTTAAACGACTTGACATATCTTTAATTGCGGACGATAACTTCTCGTTTTTATCAAGCAGATCCCTTATTCTTTCCTCACCCTGCCTCTTTTCCTTCAACATGTCGTCATATTGGTTGCTAAGGAATTCCACGGAGCCCCTAAGGCCAGTAACTTCTTCACGTATTTCTGTTAACTCCTTGTTCAGTAAGTTGCTCATCTATTGTTAAATCGTAGAACTTTTTTTCTGCAGAAGTCTTGATACGGAAAAAACGTCTCGAAAAGAGAAGGTAAACGCCAACGCTAGACAAGTATTGCCCCAGAGGAATCTCTAGCAATTAATATCCTTCAGACCTAGATACGGCCGGAGTTACATAGCTAGTTATAGGCTATATTAAATGCCTCCGGCTGGTGTCATTCGTTTTTTTACTAGTATTTTTTTAACGATTCTTCAAGTTGTTTTAGGTACGACACATACATAGACTTACTAGGTACAAGGTAGATTACGGGACGACCAGCCAAAATATAAGGCTGTCGTAGCTGCAGCGGCGCCGCCGCCTCCGCGGTGCCGCTGTTATTAGTCACCCTTGTATATATGTATTATGTATATAATTATAATACCGGGCTCCCGGTGTTGGCTCACACAATTTCGTTCTATTGCATATTATATTTCCAACCAATTTTTTGTTTTAAAAACTGCTTATTTTAATTATCTCGTGGTTTATTTAGACAGTCACTTACCTACATTTTACTACTACTTGTGCAGGTAAATGGAAAAATGGAATGTAATTTAAAAAAATTTAGTCTTTGTTTTTGCCTCTAGGTCAAGGCAAGACGTAAAAGAACAATAGAAGTACTATCCTGAGATTCCGGAGGTGAGAAGGAAGGTCCTGAACGGCGCGGGGGAATCTTCCATGCGCTAAAAGGTGCATCCTACGGAAAAGTCACCCAATAAATTTTTAAAGTAGGTATACAAAATTTAAGCGCAGCCATAACTCTGTAGGTCCATTAATTATGTTTTGTTGATACTTTACTATTAATATTCTTCTTTTATATTGTGTACAACGCTAGTCTTAAAATTTACCAAATTGTTTCATTGTGTATCTTTGGAGAACGTGGTTGTTTAGCATTTGCATCATTTCTGTATCCTCTTTTTGTAATTCTTAATGTGTAATTGTTTGTTTTCCTGAATAAATAAAATAAATTATAACTCGAGATAGGTACACGTTTTGTATACCTACTTTAAAAACGTATTGGGTGACTTCCGTAGGATACTAGAAGTCAAGTAAAAACTGAAAGATGTCCGAAAGTTTCGAGCTTTTTCGAGAACCACGCAGTTTGCATAGGTAGGTATTTCGAAACTGCAAACTTAATTTTACACTATTGTTATGTATCCTAACAACATCCCAAAAAATCAATTTGTGCAATTTTTTACGACCTAACGCGATTTTTGTGTCTACGGTGACTGGCCTATAAAGTATATTATTGTTACGGTTACGGTATTTTATTGTTTTGTAGTGGAACTTACCTACTATTTTACTAGTTATGATTTAATTATTTTTTTTAACAAATTTTGGATAAAAATAAAGTCTCATACCGGGATCCCGGCATTGGAAATTTTCTATGCGGTAGGTATTAATAGCGGTATTAAAAAAATCCGGTATTCGGAACCCTTAGCGCCACCTGCACCGCCGCGGCGGCGAGTCTAGAATAGTCTTGTTACAGTTGTTACCGCGGCGTCGAAAAAACTACTGCTGCGGGCGCGCCGCCATGTGTAAACGCTCTTACGCGTGTCAAGTGATCCGATTGGCCGTTGGCAAGTCGAATAAACAATCACAGCAGTTGAAGTGTCACTGACTCTGGCAGGGCCACCATCAGGGATTTTACCTTTTGATAACACAAAAAAATTGGCGCTAGTTATTAGACGAAATTTGTCGCCAAATATCTGAATTTGTCGGTCACTAGTACAAAAGATATAGGGGTTTATAGGTGGCCGATCTGGAGTCTCCTCAGCAGGGCCACATTTATATCTCAAAAACTAGGGCACCTAGCGAAGATCTGTTTTCTCCCATGTTTTGTCGCTAATTAGTCGCAATTGGCCATCAAGTTACAGATTAATTCGGTGTGTAATTAATAAGATATTATAGAATTCAATTGCCCCATACAGTGGTACCTACAAGATGGTTCGATCTAGCTCTTGGACTAAACCTTACTAATTGAACTAAACTAAACCCCAAACTCCTCTTCCTCCTAAATTAAGACCCGATTAAATCTGTGTGGTGCTCATTTTTGTGTAGATTTTCGTTCCAGAAACCAGGCGCAAATCCCAGCAGTGGGAATACTATACTGATTATGATATGGCATGATGCATAAAACTATTGATGCATAACTCGATCCAAAAAATGTTGTATATTGTTGTCTAAGGGTGATGGAGACAAATCAGCGTACACTAGACTGAATCTATTTCCTGCCTGGATGAATCTCGTTGCCTTATGCAGGTGTATTGTTGTTCTAAGGAAAGTAATTTCCTATTCAGTAGGCAATAGTCTCCTGAACAAGGTAAATGTGTGAAATAAAACTGGATAAACCTAGGTAAATAAAAATATGGCACAAAAGAAACTCACGCCATTGATAGTGCGAGATGGATGTCAGGGGGTAGTGGTAAGGTGGTCGATCAATCGGGCAAGCCCGTCCAAGAACGGAAAAGCGCACATGCGTACGCGACATCGTTCCTAATTGAGGCACGTCAATAAAAAAGATATGGTAAAAAAAGACCTCATTGAATGCAGTCTGAGAACAAGTAACAAACAGGGTGAAGTAGGGTCAAAGGGTCGAGATAGTGGAAAGAGAATGTCAATTAAGGATAAGTACAAAATGGAATAATATTTAAATATCACAAATTGTACTTAGCCATATAAACTTAGTATTATGGTTACAATGGGACACAAAGTAAGGTTTTAAAATTGTAATTTAATATACAATACGTTATAGGACTGATATTTCACAAGCCATATAACTTTTATCTGGGAAAGAAATATTGTGGCTTCACATCTTGTGCCTGATAAAACTTATCGATTTGCGTTCCCATTGAGGGACCAAATTTGAATTTTGAGCTTTTGAATGCCTCAGCTTCTAGTAAAAGTTCTCAAACAATTGTAAATTCAGCCTCTGGTTTGTAAAAGTAGCCACTCAAAAGATACAATCGGTTGAAGGTGGTCCCTCAGTCGTCGTGACTGACAGGAATCCATATCTCAAAATCTAGTTAAAAATTATTACTGCTATAAATGACGTAAAAGATTAGTAAAACTAATTTAATGAATATCAACCCTTCCTTTTCACAAAATAGAAAGAACTAGGATGCGGAAGGTGGTCCCTCAACAGATCACCTCTATCTCAGTATTTCTTCCCAAGAATTGGGTTATTATTTGAAATAAAACGGTAAATATTTTGATACTGGCGCCGATTCCCTTGTTCACAAACTAAACTAAATTTAAGTTCAGTGCGTCTTTTTCTTTCTATTTCATTAAGAAAAGGACAGAAGATAAATGTTAGTTTAGTCCTGTCAAATTAGTCAGCGCCTGACGTAAATTGACGTATTTTTAGTAGCCGTTTTTAATCACGTCTAAACTTGCTATGGAGTATCTAAATTTGACAGGACTAAACTAATAATTATCTTCTGTCCCTTTCTTAATGAAAAATAAAGAAAAAGATGCACTGAACTTAAATTTAGTTTAGTTTGTCAACAAGGGAATCGGCGCCACTGTTTAGTAAAGTAATCGTTAGTAAAAAAGATTACTAAAGGATATACTGTAGCATTCGTCAATTTAACTTCGGAATGCTACGTAAATTGATTTTTCTTTTAATAAACATTTCAATTGAGGGTCCACCTTAAATCAACTGCAACTTTTGAATGGCTTCTTTTACAAACTAGAGGTTGACAATCGTTCAAGTACTTTTACTAACGCTAGACCCTAAGTATTTCAAATTCCATTGTGGTCTCCACTCAAGGTGAACCTTATGGTGATTGGTTGAGGGACCACCTTCCGCATGCTAGTTCTTTTTATTCTGTGAAAAGGAAGGGTTGATATTCAATAAATTAGTTTTACAAATCTTTTACTAGTAGTCATTTATAGCAGTTATAAATTTTAACTAGATTTACAGATAAGGATGCCTGTCAGTCACGACTGAGGGACCACCTTTAACAGATTGTATCTTTTGAGTGGCTACTTTTACAAACTAGAGGCTGAATTTACAATTGTTTTGAGAACCTTTACTAAAAGTTGACGCATTCAACGCTCAAAATTCAAATGTGGTCCCTCAATAAGAATGCAAATAACTTATCGGACTATTGAAAAATCAGCCCTAAAGGAATTTAAAAAAAAACAATAAATTATTAGTGGCTAAAGCCTTTCTTGCATGTGGTTGCGGGTTCAATTCCAGACAACTACCAATGTGACTTTCATTCATATGTAATTTTTTATTTTATCTTGGATATTAGTGACATCAGTGAAGGAAAACATTGTGAGGAAAATGTATTAAGTCTGAAAACACCAACCCATCTTGAGAAAGCATCAATCAATGGTCTTGCATTCCCTGTATGAGAATAAGCCTTTGCACTAAAGTGGGATAATAATAAGGCTGGATTATTATTCAAACCAGTACAAGTAAAATATGCAAGGAAAGAACTGCATAAAACTCAATTAAATTGTCATTGTTCTATAATTAAAATATTTTAACATAGGATCCAAATGTTTTTGGAATGATTGCAAAATGTGATTAAATTAAAACAACCAAATACATTTTCATTTATATTGGGTAAACTTAGAAAAAGAAGCCTAAAATTTTTCCACCAAGGTGTTTCCTTCTGGCTTCTTCATGGTCCATGATTCCACCACTGGTTGTCAGGACCAGGTAGCTGAAAACAAGATAAATACAAAATTAGCATTGTTTGTAATTAAACAAAAGGCTTTTGCTTTCTAAATGAGTACTGCAGAAGACTTCCTAAATTATGTACACTTGTTCAAAACACCACTAACAATATCTATCAATGTGAAAGATATCAATTTGTGACATTTTATTCAATTTAGCACAACATATCAAATGCCGACCAACAAGAACTATTGGCGATCCGCGGTAGTTATGCAAAAATATCACGGCTCATTGTATTATAAAACATGGATGGATTTGGATGTTGGATGATATCTTTCGGCATGATTAACAATTTCACTATATTATTTAGATGGAGTTGAGTAAAGGGGTTTATGAATAATTTGTAAACAGTTACATTTAGAAATCATGTCATGAAACCAATATATAAATGGTACAAATTTGTACCGCTTGTGGTACACATGTACACCAGTTCGTCCTAATGAAGTTAATGCAGTTCACTAAGCTCTGTGGTTTTAGCAAATACTAGGAATAACAATATTTACATAGAGATGAAATGAAATTGTTTATTCTGTAAATAGGATATTGGAATCACTTTTACAAGTCATATTAAAAAAAAATAAGCTAGATAGATTCAGCATTTCTAATCTGACTACCCCCTAAGAAGAAATGGGGAAACAAACTCATGATCGCATGCTGGAAATAATTAACTTGATCTTTATCAAACTGCCACAAATGCTATACTATCTTCAGTTACTGATGAGTTTTTTTCTACATTTACTGTTTAGACTTTCTATTCCTAACGACCAGTTTCTTCTAAAGTAAACAGTAAAAGTATTGACTTTTACTTGACTGTGTTTCTTCATTCAAGTAACAGCTAAAGTAAAAGTTAAAAGAGTTGCCATTACACAAACGTCGTAATTTCCCCAAAGAATCGTGGGGAGCTTTTTTACACATGGCAGCACCACAATTTTACTGTCAAGTTCTCATCTGTACTGCTTTTATTGAAATTAGAGTTGTCAAAAAATAAAAGGCCCGTTTTGACATTTGAGAATGCATTCTTGACACCTGTCAGTTTCATACAGACAAATACGTGTTTTGCGAATTTGATCTTTATTAACTACTAGAACTGTCAATGTCAAAACGGGCCTTTTATTTTTTGAGAACTTTAGATTGAAATACTGTACATTGAATATGGAGTTTATTGGAGTTATGAAGAAAATGGGGACAAACTACTGATGAAATGTTAAAATAAATGATTTATATTTTTATTTGTTTGTTTTATGATGTTCATGAATATTTCTTGATTTTAATTGATATTATTTTTTATTAATTAAAGATATTAAAGATTTTAATGAATTTAAAGATAATTGCGATTTAACTTATGAATTTATTTTACAATTTGATGTTATGTACAGACAGCACCACATCAAGCTACTAATAACTAAGTATGTCAATTTTTTTTAATAGATTTTCAACTTTATCGCTAAAGTATAGGTTGATTGGGAAGATTTGACAGTTTCAGGTAGCTTGACCTGCTGGCGTCTGTACTTCAATTATTTAATTAAGTTATAATAGTATATTATTGTAGCAAGTATTTTTATTCTTCGGTTACCGAGACTGTGTCCAATTTAAATAAATAACACTAGGGCCTTGGGGTCCGAGCGCCCATCAAATTTTTCGGGACATCGCCAAGCGGTTGGTTGAGTCTTCACGTGACCAGAAGGCTGGCCTATTTTTAGCCCAAAGAATCAGCATTGCCATTGCAGCTTTTGGGCACTTATCCCATTGACAGTGATGCGGACGAATTTTTTGATGCCCAATGAGCTCCTGCTTTATCTATATTTTTTCGTATTATATAATTGTATATAGTATGTATTAGTGTCAGCTTGTAAAAATAGTAATAGATAAATTAAATTAAAATAAACTTGATGCATAAGGTCTATTCAAATTTATGTGGGCAATCAATGTTATTTCAAGTTAAACAAATATCAACTTTATTTTAATGGTAATTAAGTTGATTTTAGAGTGATTAGCACTATTGAAAAAGTTATAAAAATGTTAAAAGCTGTAGCGTAAAATGAACTTCATTGCGTAGGAATTAAAGTAATTTTTCCATAAACTCATATTTGTTTACATTTTTGAACGCAGATTATGTATGTTGTCATTATTATAATATTTTTAGTTGACTGTTTTAAATAGCACATATTAGATGTTTGGTTTAAGTTAATGTGCCTAACCCTTTTTCATTTTATTATAATTATATTTGTAACAAAAGATCCCTACACTTCTTTTAGGTAACCGTTGTTTTAAACAATACAACTTTGACAAAATTACTATTACTTTAGCTTTCACATCTGCTTAAGTAGCAGTAAAAGTCAGGGGCAATAGTAACAGTAAAAGCAACAGCTAAAATAGTGAAGAAACAAATTTAATCATTACTTTGACTTTGTGTTAATATTGATGAAGAAACTGGCCATAAGTGCCTGCCTAACTTTACCAAGCTATAGTGACAATACAAATGAGAAATTAAATTTAAGAATAGCAAAGTGCTGAGACCTTTTCAGATAAAAACATGGAACGTCTTGCAATGGGATAGAAAAGGCTGTAGATGATTTTACTGACAGGTTATATATGTCAAGTATTTAAGTAGGTAGGTACTTCTCCTGATCAGTTTTCTGGTATTAGTCTAGATGGCAGTACCTAAAGCAATTATTTAGCTTGTTTTACAAATAAAATCCTGTGGGCTGTAAGTAGTATATGCAGCTTACCCGAACTGTCGTGACGGTAGCAGGTTAGTCCACCTCTCAATGTCGTTGATGGGAACGTCGAAGCGGGGTGAAATGACTCCACATTTGTTCAGTCGGCCGGTCAGATTGACAACAATCTTTCCAGCTCTGTGGTCATCGACGATCTCAAATTCGCCTATGTAACCATGCTTCATCATCACAGTTAAAAATTTAACTATGACTTTGGAACAAGGCCGGATAAGCACTTGTCTTTTGCCGCGCTTCTCAGCATTGTGGATTGATTTGAGAGCATCACTCAATACGTTCATACGCACCATGGCTGAAATAACAGAGATGTAAATGAAAAACTTCGCATAACCAATAAATTTGGTAACAAGGAACTTCACATCTGCATGAAGAAACGTCAAAACACCATGAATCGCCAGAGGTTATCACTGAACATTGATTCTTTTAACCAAAATATAATGTAGAACGAAGATCACAGTAACTGCTTAGCAATATAAATTACTTTCTTGTGATTTTATTGCGTTAAAAACAATGATTACCTAGGATTTAATACCCGCCGCAGCGAACCGAAATGACAGTACACTCCGAAAGAAATATTTTACCGTATTTTAGTGATGCCTTGGTTTAGTGATCTGAAATTAAAAATCTACTAAGAACTAATAAATCTACTAAAAGTAGAAAAATACTTTTAGTAGTTATTTAAAATTAAAAACAACAAAGAGAATAAGACATCTGTAGAATACACTTTTATTCATTTAGTAAGAGTTTTAATAGAAAAATCAGGTATTTTTGTAAACATTAAATTGCACAATACCCGTACTATAACTATGCTCTATGGACCCGACTAATAGAGTTCCGCTAGTATATAAATATTATCTCCGTATACTTATGCCATCCTTCTAATATTTTAATAATGCTTTTGTAAATAGAATGTAAAAAATACAATAAAGAATAAGAACGCATTCCTACAAATGTATAGTAGTTTAGGTTTTATTATCTTTTATCGCAGGAGTTAGCAACTAATTAAGGTGGATGCTCCAAGGTAGCCCGCGAAATTCAAATTTTCTTTGTTTTTTGCAATTTGCTTATCAGTACTAAGTTATACGTCGATTAAAATATGATTCGCGGCCGTAACAAATATGTATTTATAGAATTATAATCATTAGAATCAATAATACAGACGCCAGCACATCAAGCTACTACAATCTGTCAAATTTCTTTAATAGATTTTCAACTTTATCTTTAAATCATTAAGGTTCAAGATTGATTGGGAAAATTTGACAGTTTCGGGTAGCTTGACCTGCTGGCGTCTGTACTGTGATCTGACTTTGTTTTTCATGGTAACTGTAATTAATTGTAACGATAAAAGTTGTGTCAACTATTCTACCTATTCGTACTACCTTTTGATTGTATTTATGTGTGCTTTGACTGAACTATTTTATTTAATGTAATTAGTAGGTACAACATACATGATTGTGTTTACCATTTATTAATTTATCACCAGTTTTAAAATTGATAGAAAATGAATCAAAGTATAGTTAAACCTTGATTACGTAATAACTTCTGAGGCGTAGATGTGGTCGTTTGAGAAATAATATGTTAAACCATCTTATTTATTATTCAGATAAAATCAAACTATACTTAGTTTCTTTTAATTTCCCGCTGTTTTTTAGTCATTTTATGTGCCAATAGCGCCGATTCCCTTGTTCACAAACTAAACTAAATTTAAGTACAGTGCATCTATTTTTCTATTTCACTAAGAAAAGGACAGAAGATAAATATTAGTTTAGTCCTTTTAGTCTAATTAGATAGTTGTATTGATGAGTTCAATTTATTATTAATACAATTAGTTAAAATAAATAAATACTATTACTATTAATACATAGTCATAGCATTGATTCTTAATTTGATCAACATACAAAATGATACTGAGCAGCAAATTACAAAATACGTAAGGAAAATTGAATTTCACCGGCTACCATAGAGTCCATAGAGCATCCCAGCATTAAAAAATAAAATGAGTTTTCTGGGAATTTGCCACAGACCACAGATACAAAGTCCAAAACACATTCTTAAACAAATCAGCAGCCAACCAAAAATGTTTAATAAATTATCATCATCAAATAAAACGATCAAACCAAACAATCGATCAACAAAAAACAAACAAAAAAAAATCGATCGGTCGTCCATTATTGTTTGTACACTTTGCAGTTTCTTAACTGGCAACAAAATAATCGACTAACAAGCAGCCGTACGTGTGTCCCTAGCGCTAATCGGTCCCGATAACAGCCGAAGTTTACCGAACACATCCTAAAAGAAACGAAACAAAAACATATTTTTGCCGTAGGTACCCGTTTTGCTCGTCAAGTCAAGTCGCGTCCTTCGACGATTGTGCAATGAAGTTCATGCCATGAAACTTTCGAAGTTTATAAAACTTTCAAAAAATAATTTAACTATGTTGTTGGTATTCTAAGACTTTATAATAGTGAATTAGTGAATTATAATTGTCCTAAGAGAGGTGCAATATCCCAGTATTTATATATAAAAGTTGAGTGAACTTAGGAAGTTGTGAGTAATCCCTACCTTGTTCATAGTTGCAAGGCGAGCGAATTCCACAGGTGTATAACGAATGTTGTGGCAACTAAAATCCTAGCAACCGATCTAAAATGACGGAACTCAATCTACAGTTGTATTAAAGTGTAAAGGTGTTTATTAAATACTGAGAAAAATGTAGACAAAAGTGTTTAAACACGAACAACGAGATTTAACGTGTCATGGAAGAATTAGAGCGGTGGTCCAAGATGTATTGCAAACAGTTTTGTGGAACTTTTATTATATTGTTTTTCTACTTTGTACATCCTATATCATCAGTTAATATTACAGGTAAGTCATATACCGTGATTTGTAATTATTAAAAGTTTGCAATTTAAAACAAAACAGACTTCTTTGGTGCTAAGTACATACTGCTTTTCAAAGTTTTTATAAAATTTTAACTTATGGTCCCTCACCCTTGAAGTAATGCATTATAGTCCTATGCTTCTATACTTTATACTAATTCCATTATTCCTGACAAGCTATTAAACCATTTTAATTATAAAGTTGAAACAAAAGGTAAGTTTGCTATTATTTAGTATATAAACTCACAAATATCTTGAAAGATTCATAATTTTTTTTTTAATCTCTTAATCTAAATGGCTTAATTTGATTAATTTTGCTAATACCCATGTAGTAATAAAAAATATAATAGTAGTTAGTCTAATTCAAAATTCTGCCATGCCTATCAAATTGCTTGTATTAGTAATCTGCTACCATCTGATCACATTGCTACTGCATTCAACATATATACTCTTAAGGTTGTGTGACCTGTCAACTAAAGTGTTGTGTCAGCCGTGATATGAATACAAGTTGACAAGCAGTAAGTAACAAAGTTTGATTGTATTACTCTCCATTTTGTTATCTTACAAGAGATATCAAGAACCAAGTGGTTAACTGCACACCTATTCAAACCTTGAAAGGCCCTTTCTATATTTATGATATATCCTAGACATTACAGACATTGG
The DNA here is from genome assembly GCA_947507525.1 of Apamea epomidion. Classification (NCBI taxonomy): domain Eukaryota; kingdom Metazoa; phylum Arthropoda; class Insecta; order Lepidoptera; family Noctuidae; genus Apamea; species Apamea epomidion. Next base: position 9,966,366 of record OX382234.1, read on the forward strand.
GAAAACCTTACTTATAATTTAATAAAAATTTGAAATCATCAATTGGCCTTGAGCAAGTGTGGTGAATTCACATAAAATTACTGCCCTCTCAGACCTCTATGAGACCTACATTACCTACCTCCTCCCCACAATACCTATCACTTGTTACTAATTAACATTCAATCAGCTGCTAATTAATTAAACAACAGAAATTGGAAAACAACAACATCCTTTCAAAACAACTGATTAATCATGACCTATGCTCTGTAAGACTGCAGGCAACGGAGAGGTCAAACTGCATCTTGAGATTTTCTCGACTAATCAAGATATAACAAACACTTGTTTGTAAGCTTGGCTATATTAAGAACATTACAAATACAATGATTCTCTCATGATTATAATTATGTGATTATATAAGAAGAATGTACAAGTTATTGATGAGTCATCATTAGCTAAAAGGCATCTGATTAGCAATTGATATGAGACTGGCGTAAAATAATCTAAAATGTTTTACCTAATCGTGTTTTCTTATAGACAATAAGTTACGCACATCACTAGCACAACTGCATATAAGACCTGGAAGTGCAAGCGAGAGGTCTAATGAATTCAATTTACGAACCAAACTGCATTGGTTTCGTAAATCGGATTCAGACTTTGTATCTACCTATATTAGGTACAAAACAGTTATTCATTGAAATTCGTCTAAGCATCCTTTCGTGATGACGAGAATATAGACAGAAAGAAATAATAATAATAACGATCGAGTCTACAGCCGTTCACTTTTAATTTAGGTACGTAAAAAAAAAAATACAAACTTGCTTTTGCCTCCGGCGATCGTCCAAGTCTTGTATATCGGAAATTCGAAATACGACATGAGACATTATTTTAGAATAGCCTACTGCCTGCCGTCGTCAACGTTCGCGTTCATTGATGTAAGTATGCGGTCATTAACAACCAATCTTAGGAGACGTCCACTGATCTCATCCATAGAAATCTACAACAGTCTGTTCTGGTTTACTCGGACTTATACTAGTTTAAAACTATCAATTTTTCCCCTCTCGTATTAGATTTCTCTCATGTAGATTTCCGTTTTTACGTCAATTAAGTCACAAAACAGTTACTGCTTACTGCAGACCCCATTGTTCTCACGGCCCTGTCCCCTGTGATAATTATGCAAGTTCTGATTTCAAATGTGGGCAAAACTGAATAACCGAGGAGGATCAGCTACCATTTAGCAAATACACTTTTGAAAACATTTCCAAATATTTATAGCTTACAGCCGTAGTGATTATGTTTTACATTTATGTCGGTAGGCTCCTGTCCGCTCCCGTTTGCCTTTTTAGGGTTCCGTACACAAAAGGGTACCAACGGGACACTACTACTAAGACTACGCTGTCCGTCTGTCTGTAAACTGGCTGTATCTCATGAACCGTAAAAGGTACCGCTGTAACAACAAAAAATAAAATAAAGTTTAAAATTAAAGGGAAACATACATTAAACGTCTTTCTTTGCCTTGGAACGGAACTCTTCGTGTGGAGTCCGACTCGCACTTAGCCTGGTTTTGTTTGTTATGATTTACGTGTCGTACGTTACGTTATAACGATAACAAAGCCATAGACAACATTTATGTATATTCAGGAGAACCTCTCAATCAAAGACTTTAATGAACTTTGCTAAGTTAGAGTGGACCTAAAATATTCACTCACGAATTACCGTCAGTCCCCATAACTCTCTTGTTAATTCACAGGCAGGTGGTTAATTAAACGCCTGTCATTTATTAATGAGGAGCTAGAGTAAAATGTAACTTTATAATTCTGTTGTGTTGTCAAGCCTGTATACCTATTACAAAATTGTAAAGGACTACGAAAAATGTTTTTACAAGAACCAGCCAAGAAATGGAACTATTATCTATTCTATATTGCGGTATAGGTAAGTATAATGTACAATTTACCCAAGCAAATTAAAATCGCGTGCGTAGCCGTAGCCTATTCTCAACTACATAACATAGTGAATCGTTGGAACGAGTAAAAAAGGCTTTGTGTCGCCAAGGATCTAAGGACTAGCTGTTTGAGAAATGCATTCATGGGCACGCTCCCATAAGTGCGTCGCGTCGCTGTTCCAAACTTAGGGTTACCATATAAATAATGAAGTAGGTATTTGGATACCACGGGGATCTCCGCCCTGGAGGTCCGCAGCGGAAATCCGGTTTGATGTGGTGATAGGATTTTCTTAAAAAATTATGTACCTCCATTTCCGATCATCACCAGCCTTACATCTTTCTAGCCTCTAATCCAACAACTTCGGTCCACACCTAGAAGTAAGCTGAATTAATCGATACAGCTTTCATTTTTATATGGTCCTCTTCAAAATGCTGTGTAAGATTCAAAATAAAGTCACGGAAAACCTCAAAGGATATATATTCCAATTTTCCAAGAGCTACAACTAAAAGTAGGTACAGCTGAAACGCCTGCTGCTAATATATGTATGTTCCTATCCTATTTATTACTCATACGATAATTTGCATACAATATACCTTTTCCTAACTGTAACCATTATGTCTATTTAGTATTTCCTGAGCAGTGGTGGTAGCCCTACGACACGCACATTACGAGAAACGCACACTCGCAAACTTGTACACTTGTCATTGACTTTCGATCAAACCGTGTAGGCTTAAACTTTTCCTGAAACCCATATTGAATCCCGACTAATGAAACCTAGGTTACATCGATTTACGTTCGCTTTTGCAAATAATTTAACGGTTGTCGACTCGTAATTACAAACAAAAGTTCACGAAATTTAATGAAGCAGTAAATAAAGCGTATTTCTCCAAAAATAAGTAACAAACTCACACCCTTCTAAATCCCCAATTAGATTGAACACTCTCCATCGTAAATTGAAATAGCCGACCTCAGTAGCTAGTTTATTTCAAAGAGGAGGTTTTTCTAGTAAGAAAGTTTACCCTCTGAGGCAAAACCGGCGACGAGGACGCGCGACGTGCGCGAGTCGGCGGTAAACATCATCATAAAAGCTCCAGTCTCGCAAGTAGGTGTAGCTACTGCAGGAACCTCCTGTATGGGGTTATTAATATTAAAACACTGCGAACCGGGTAAATACAGGCAATGAAGGATTAAGACTCTACGTACAAAGTCGAGTTGCCTTCGTTTTCCACTTAGTAATTTCACAATGAAGGTTACGGAATCCATTAGTTTACAACTGTACCATGTATTGCATGAACATTTTATACTGTAACCGCTTTAAATTAAAATAATACTCTGTTTATGTAATAGAAACCTATTATGTTAGTAAGTACGTTGTACAGAAGTTCACGGTTACATTGAACTTTTATCAAATTCAGTCTTATGATATAAAGAAAGCATTCTACGATAAACATTGACGTCTTCGCGTTATGTTTTGTAACGCTACTCATTTACAAACTTCGTTTGATAATGATTACAAAACAAACGTGTGCGTTACCCTGGCAAAATGTTGTGCATTTGAGAGGTGAGACCATAAATAATTAGTGTATCATGAGGAACAATTTGTTTACTAATAGCAAAATTTGTGTGAATTGTAGTTTTAAAGTTATTTGAGAAAAACACATTTTGCTGGAGTAACGTTTGAAACGTTATCCTGTCAAATTCGATTTTCAAAAATTCGTTCAGGCCGGAACCAAATACATGAATAGCTGGCTTTTGTTGCGTAGTAAATGTTTGTGATATGGTTCTTGAGTTATTTAAGATTTTGCTGCGGTAACGTTTTGGGATTTCCCAGATCTCGAAAACGGCTCAACGCAGAAGATTGAAAAAAATATCAGTAAGAGACCTTAATTTGTTTAAACATTAGTTTTTGATTTGGTTGACGTAAACCAATGGAATTAAATGGTTTAAAAAATCAGATAAAAACGGATTTCCAAGTAAACCAAAACACTTATAACCAAATAAACGGCTGTAAAAAATACCCATGGTAGACGCTTATAACGTCAAAAATATTAAATTTTGTATCTTTACACGATAAGAAGAAAAAAAACAAATTTGATTAATTCTAGACTTGTCGTACTTTAGCGATGAAATACGCAGTTCCCAAAACATTAAGAAACGTGGCATACTTTAAACAAATTAAAATGATTCATGAACATTCATTCCTGTTAAATTCAGCTTTCAATTACGGCGGTAATAAAAGTTATATCAAAATCAAGAATATGTCAGAAATTCTCTAATAATCCGACCAAATCGAAAAGGTCACGAAAAAGCGGCCGCACCATACATACGCGTAACCATCTTAAATGAATGGGATAATAATGGATGTTTTGTTAGTACAGTTGCATACAAAAGTTTGCTGGTCAGGTTAGTAAAAATAATAAAATGGTCATGATTCATTATTTTTATTTAAAAACCAGTCTCATATTTGGTTGACCAAACAGAAACAATAAACTATATTTTCGCGTCGGTGTCCCTTCCACGCTTTTTATTTGGTTATAAGTGTTTTGGTTTACTTGCAAATCCATTTTTATCTGATGTTTAAAACCATTTGATTCCATTGGTTTACGACCCCCAAATCAAAAACTAATGTTTAAACAAATTAAGGTCTCTTATTGGTTTTTTTTTTCAATCTTCTGCGTTAAGCCGTTTACGAGATCTGGGAAATTCCCAAAACGTTACCGCAGCAAAATCTTATAACTCAAGAACCATATCACACACACATTTTGCTATTTACCAACCGTTAACTATGCAACAAAAGCTTCATTCTTTCATGTATTTGGTTTCGGGCTGAACGAATTTTTAAAAATTGATTTTGCCAAGGTAACGTTTCAAACGTTACTGCAGCAAAATTAACTTTAAAACTACAATTCACACAAATTTTGCTATTAGTAAACAAATTGCTCCTAGTGATACACTAATTATTTGTTATGGTCTCACCTCTCAAATGCACAACATTTTTCCAGGGTAACGCACACAAAACAAACACTATTGTATCAATTGTATGCATGTACTCATCTTTTAACGTTTTATGCCCTGTAATCTGAGGGCCTAGCCTAGACAAAGTGGCATTCTATCGGCGATAACGTTGATGGAAATGTCAAAAATACACGGGACAGACATTAGCTACCGAAAAGCTTTAAAATATCAATCCTGTTGAGAGACGTTGTAGAAATACGAAACGCGTGTTTTAATTTTTGCCAAAAACTTGTAATAAAAAAATGTACTTAATTGAAAGTAAAACATCGCTTGCATAAGTAAATATTCATGGCACAGTGTTGTTCATATTCAACCAAATTACCGGAATATGAGCACCAGCAGCATTAATAACAACTTTATTAATAAAACTTTGAGTTGATGAGTTTGTTACTAGCGGGCATTGTAATAAAATGGGTTTCTAAACGAATGTATTGTTCTAAACTACAATTTCGCAAACAACTTTAAAAATAATTCCCGGTAATTAAGTCATTGCTTCTGGTTGCCCACTTGTGTAAAATGATTGACTATAAATCTACCATTCCGAAGGAGTATAAATATTCAAACGAATCAATCGCTAAATGCGCCGTATTCCGGGGAGTAGGTTCAAACCTAGTTTCTGCTTCTATCCTATGATAGAAACAGAAACTAGGTTTGGTCCAAAACTTTATTTGAAGTAAGATTTGCCTTAAAAATAAATTAAGTAATAGGTTTTTTGTGAGTCCACCTGCGTTCTTTGTTTTTCGTGGTCCAATTACATAATAGCAAATGTATTTATTCATTTATTCAATTTTATGACGACACTCGAACGGATGTGGTTGTCAAGTCCCGGAAGATAAGATAGTCTTGGGCGACTATAACCCTAGCGACCCTTATTCATTATTCAAGTTATGCGACGAAATCTTAACTGTATTTGTTTGTAGGTACGCACCTTACCAAAGATCTAAAGTATTTCGAAGTGTTTCGTGGTAAAGCAATCACAAACCCTCCGGGTTCACTTTTAATTATTAACAAGCACAATAAACCTTTTTCAAGGTCTTTTTTTTTAAGGTCTCACATTATTGACATGAAAATGACAGGGATAAGTATTCAGAGAGTTCTTTTATGTTGGCAGGATCATAACAACTAGCATGTTCTACAATAAATAGAAGCAAACTTGAAAAAGACATATACACGGGATCCTTTTACAATTAATTACACCACCTGTGTTCAACAAGCAAGAGCGAAACAGCTTCCTTATGTGTGTCGATCACATCAAAAGAGATGATCCTAAAGCATCTCGCTTTCTCCGGAGCAAAGGGCACCATATTCTCATCGGACTCGTTCAGGTTTACGAGGGATGTCCATGCTGGAGTTCTGCTCACGCTAAAAGAAGAGGACGTAGTATTGGTTAGTTTAACTTGGTATCCAGATAAATTCAAAACTTCACAGGCAGTGTACACCATACAATGCCGATTGAACCACTAGTCCATAGATTTGCCATTGCTTGATCGAATCCATAAAAAGGGGGCGGCCCCTTTTGAACGTGGCGAACCTACAAAATATGAAATTGATATATGTACTTAGATATTATTAAAAGCAATTTCTTGAAGGATAATTAAATGACTATTCAAAAGTTAACAGCTATTAAAAAACTTAGTATCAACCTACCTATACATATATTCTGCGTTTTGTCTGAGTGCCTCAGTTCAGGCGCGTAGTACTTTTTGAGTGATACGTGATACGTATCTGTCTTGACACACTTACGAGCCCTGTTCAAACATTGCGGTGTTTTACAACTCTTAGATCCCTGAGAAGAATTCTGAGACTGAAGTAGGTAATTATCTTCAAGATTTTTCGTTTTCCCAAATGATTAATCTCTAATAGCAAGATCAATGTTGTTTTTTTAGCCTGCCACCATCATACTTACTGAAGCGTTTAAGCCTCGCTCCCTTTCTATGTTATTATTATGCATAATCATACTAAGTAGTAAGTTTTATAGTCGACAATTACATTGGGGTCGGGTTTTTTTTTTCTCCTGAAAATAGTAAAAACATAACCGTGCATAAAACAATAATGTTGATTAAGTTTTTGTAATTAATATAAAACAGACAAGCAAAATGAATAAAAGTGCCTTTAGATATTACGCACAGCAGCACAATTATGATAAAACACATTTTTGTAAACTGATGAACAACCAGAAATTCTTTGGACTAATGCCTCTGTGGGGACAGTAAAAAGCATTGAAAAAACCATTACGCACCGTATTTATGGAGCCTAACGTGACACAATTAGGTATAAATTATACGAACATACTTAAGATATAAGTACTGTGGTGTATTATAGTATTAAACATAGGTAAACTCATTTCCCAAGTACGGCGACGATGACACTCCCGAGGGTACTTAATGAAAAGATCTTAATGCTGGAGTTTATCCATCGTCTCCATACATTTAGGGACCACTACAGAAGTACCTTCATCAACCTCTTATAACATATTATAATCGAGTTGGTAATCCAACAATCTGAATAGTGCAAACATTCCTAATTTTTGTGGAAACCCGAATTTGTGCTTTGCGACACTTGTTTCCAAAATCCCAACACACGCTGCGCAATTAACGATAAATTAATCATAAATCACAAGTAAGCAAGAGTTGAGCTTTCTCAGTTAATTTTCGCGTGTTCAGTTTAACTGTGTAACGTCGACTGCCTCTGCTTTAACGTTACGCGCAAATTATATGTAATTAATTAATATGCATCCACTAAACAAATTGCCCGCTAAACGAAGTTAATCCACTCGGATAATAAATTAAGTAACCGCTGAGCGAGCAGTGGCCAGAGAGCTAACAGTAACGCTATTCTGTAAAAATCTCACCGTGAAAACTTAGGTGAAGTGAGTTAGAAGTGAGCTGTCAATGCTTAAATTCCCTAGAGTCAGGCCTACCTGAAAATTTGTCAAATGTGCTTAAAGTTGAAGAGAAATGTCATGTGGATGACAGTTCATTTCAAACTCATCGTGAGGTTTTTTTTAAAATAGACCGGTAAGCACTCACAACAGTACCAAGCTAATGGCTGGCAAACATCTGAAACATGTAGGACCAGCGTCACTCGGCACTGCAACTCGACCATATTAATCTGATGGCCTTTTTGGTGGACCAACCCCCGAAACATTTGTAAGACACGGGTCCTGTTATTGTTTTAAAAATACCAAGTTCCTATCAATACGTTACGAATCTATTACACAATATTACTTGAATTTGAAATAACCTCAATTTATATCATATCAACTGACTCTAAAATCCAGTCAGAAACCCCATATAGCCCCAATGAAAATCGAGGGTTTAGACACACCCTGTACAATTTAATGAAAACCCATAAATAAAATAATACAATATTATTGATAAAAAGTCACTGAAAATCGCCCTCGTGATCTTAATAAGAAAAGGAACCCTCGAAATACTAACCAACTCACACTGGATCGGTTTTTATTACCTTCGCGAGGCTCAGAATTACAGAACACAAATCACGTGGGATTTTGGGATATATGAGAAATCCTAACAATTTTACAATCTTGCGGCCCTTTGACACCACAGTATTTTAAACGAACCCATGTGCTAATAATAGATAACTTGGCTAAAAACTATATACTTCATTGAGTTTGACATACGTGTTAGAAAAGGTCGGGTTCCTGTTGGGTACCTGTTGATGATGTAGCGAGCGGCTGACACGAATAAAAGGATCGATTAACTTCTATTTTTACTCATGGTCGTGCGGGGCGGTAGCTTAACGCTCTGCTGCCTGGGCTCTGATAAACAAAGGACACCGGGAACGTAGGACATCCAACAGCATTTTCATGTTCGCGCAATGTCTCATCGTCATCGACATTCATCATTTATTGTCGAAAATATTAACGTTAGCGTGCGATCCCCACACTGAGCACTTTCGTTATTTATCTGCCTTCTATTTTGTTCTTATATTCCAGTCTCCAGGATTAGTGATAAAAAAGAGTTTAAAGGGTTTTTCGATATCCGTGGTTTTTTCTCTTGCCGATATTGTCCCACAGCTGGGCAAAAGCATTCCCGATGTCCTTGCAATAACTTTTTTCCTTCATCATTCCGAACAAGTACGTTATTGTTAAAATATCTTTATTTTATTCCCAAATGATAAATGGTGATGATTGTCTCGTTTGAAATCTCTGACCTAATTTTCTATTAAAATCAATACATCCAACTTTATTACTTATGGTTGAATTGAAAGGTTATCGTAAATGTATACGTGAGTCATTTATCATCCGTGTGTTTTTTTTAGGGGTCTTTGTATTTTTACTACCCTACGAGCTTGTTAATTACTGCCTTTTTTCGAAAGAAAACGACATTAAAATAACCGATTAAATACAATCTCATACCTAAATTATGCTACTAAGAGTTTAAAAAAAAAATGAAAACTGTTAAAACCCAATTACATTAATCACTGCATAAGTTGATAATAATGACTGGCATAGAATAACCCTAACCAAAAAACAGTTCACCGATAAATGACGTAAATTCTGTATAAATTGCGTCAATACACTCATCATATCTTCAATAAAGAATACCGTTTACATCCACAGTAACACTTTCTTATAACCTGCACCACTTCCAATCCAACATCATCTTGTTCAAGAAGGTTAACAATGAAAGAAATCACAGTAGAATAGTGACCTACTTAGTAATGGGCATTTAAGTACAGTTTCCTGGCAATGGCATTCTGTAGGTACTTTAAAACCGTGGTCAGAAAAACGTTAAACACCATGCTACACATGTTACATCACACACGCAATTTTCAATGCTATGTACCTATTAGGTCTAAATTAAACTAGTATAATAGTGCGATAAAAGAAGCCTTTAATTTCATAGCATTGTGTGTGAGTATGCCTGTATTCATACCGAGAAATGAGCCGTTTTATTCGCTATAGTGTTGGTTGCATCGACGCCGACCGGTTACTGCTGTGGTGCGCTGTGGCGTGCCGTTTGTGGACTGCGGTCAAACTGCACACATACTTCAACAACGACAACGGACTCGCTGAGAGAGTAGAGCAGCAACATTCAGAAGGACTATAACACTGTCCATTCTTTGTGACTCAGCTCATTTGAATCCACCAAACGGAAGTACAATCTCGCTTTGCAATTAAAATGGCCAGATTATAGCAGCTTCTGAGTTTCTGACCCCGATGAATCGTTATACAATCGACTATTTACATTGCTGAGGCAGAAGTTTACATTTAATTACGGAGTCAACGAGTACCATTTATTCTGGAATAGCAGAGCTCAACTGCTGTTTATAAATCGTAGATGGGCTGGGCTGCAAATATGTGAACTGATGAGTATAGAGATAATGCACACATTTTCAACTATACCTTAATTCCATATGTACCGTACGCTATTCCTTGAAAACAGACACTTGTAAGTCTTCTTTATAAAGGGACCTGAAGCTAATCGAAGGGTTTCCCGTACATTGACGTGTGAGTAGATACTTGCTCGCAGTCCATATGACCGGCGTTTGTGGTACAAGCTCAGGTTACCGCCTGTTATTGCCACCTGAGCGACAAAAAACAGGAAACGAACTAGATTTGGAACACAGAATTGGTATAGTCATTAAATGATACGATACAGATTTTAATTATACCATTGAATTGACGTAAAATGAGGCATTGTGATTTGTGGTTATAAAATACAATACAATGAATTTTTATAACCACTATACCTAATACATTTTATTAGGGTAATAGGCTAGTTGACATTTTTTTTCCAATTAGTAATGTTCATTGTGATTTATTTTTTCGTCAAATTTTTAATATATTAACTAAATATTAAAATTAACAGAAAATCGCACTTTAATTTTGATTATCGAGTTTTTTTTATTGGCTCCTCGAGTGTCGTTATACTTTTTTTTCGTCAATCAGCTTCTTTATTATGATTAAACTAAATCACCTGAATTCAGGTAAAGAATAATCCTTTAGAATCGAATATCTCTTATTAGTATGTTAGTAGTCGCTGACTTCAACTAAACGTGCCATAGGTGTGAGTCACGTAACGGAAACGGTTCTTTCGATATTGATGTCTCAGCTTGATGCGTTCCCATGTTTTACTTTTACATAACCTCGCTTTTTACTTTGCGAAGTAGGTAGATGAACAACTGTAATATTGAATACTTTTTATTACTGTTTATACTTCAAATCCCTTTATTGGCAAACATCTGCGCATTCGAGATACCCGAGCGGAGCACGTAAATTAAACTTAGCTAAACGAGTATTTTATTCTTTATGAAAACTCTTGAAAACCTTCTGCTAGCGAATGGGAATACTTTTATTTTATTGTGATCAAAAAAATGGAACGCTTCCTAAAATAACTTTGTTAATGATAATGTTTTGCTTGTTAAAAATAAAGTAGGTGCAGTAAGACTTCTTTGAAAACTAGACAAGTGTACTTAAGTAGGTATCTAGTTTTCTAATAACTCTTTCTGAAAAAGTGAGGGCTCTGAAATGCAGGCAATTTGTACCTATATTTTCTGTACCGATACCCGCGCCAAGCAATGAGGGCGATGCTTACAAATTAGACCATTTCTGTGTAATATGATTTGACATTCTAGTGCCTTGGTGATGTTCGATATTGGTCCGCAGCGGACCTACACATTAGTTGCTCTATTCAGTCTGTCTATTGCAAATTAATAGTTACCCTAATTTGTGTTAATGTCCCACTATGTAGATTACTTTGATAAGACACGCTATAATTTGCCGAGTTCTTAAGTAAAACGAAATGAACAATGATTAAATTAAAGGCTACGTGTAAATTCGGTTTTATTTTCACACCCATGAATTTTGTATAACAAATTAATTATGTAGGTGTTTATCTAATAACGAAACTTCATGAATATTAAGCCTCGTTTACATATCCAGTATCTGTAGCAGATAGGCAGTATCTAGAAATACTTTCTCATTTGTTTTTAAGATTTTTAGATACAAACATGATTTTATGAAAAAGAAATTTTCACTTTGTGATTGATAGATAAGCTAAAGAAAATTGTGTGCTAGCTGTTTCAATGACCTACCTAGTTAAGGTAGACGTATCTTATCAGTTTATCAACTTGGATATTGCCAAATTAAGAAAGACGCGTGCATAGCCTCTTTTACAGACTTACACGTAGTAAAACAATTAAAATGGGAATTTTCTCTGATATGTATAGACGTTATCTTAAGTCCTTGTACTAGATTTTAGAGGAGATACCTTATTCATCTTACGTGTCTGTCTCTCCTCTCTGTCCTGTGTGTTCCGTTATTTGCAAATTTGTGTATGCCTATTTTGTTTTATTTTATTTAAATGCAGAAAAAAAGTAATAATATGGCTACACAATTGAAATTATGATGATACAGAGTTACTTTTGTAACGTGTGACTTAATATTAAATGATCTAGAGTGATGTTATTCGCTTATTTAGTCACACCATGTCACTCAAAATCTGTCTCTATCTCACACACACAAACACACTCACGCACTTATAAAATTGATCGTATTCTCTTTATTTCTTTATTTTTTCTTTTTGTTTTAAAACTTACCTATCTGTGATTTATAATGTTAGGGAAGAGCGGAGCCTTCAACTACAGGCATTGCTGTGCCTAAATGGAGACTTCTCGACATGCAATGTAAGCCAAAATTATAAGAAATAAACTTATTTTTATTGCTATTTTTTTCTAGTTGTAACAGTGAAAATCTAAACATTCAATTATATTAAAAATAAGGAGGAACATCTGGCAGACAAACGAATCCGCTCATCGCCAGAAATGCTCACGCATGCTATTGAGATATCATCGTCACTCTCCTGCCTTTATCCCAATTTCAGCGCAACATGTCTTTAAGATATAAAAATAACACAGAACTTTCTAAAGCAATGCTATATTAACTTAAAACCTGATATTTTATTATACATGCCTTCAACTTCAACCTCACTGTTTAAATTATGGTACGCATTTACTTAGAACCAAACTCAGAAAGCGTAATTTTACTTATTCCACCCTTTACGCGTTATTAGATTTAAATAACGACCGATATTCAAGCGGCAGTCCAACTTAAAGTTTGTTGGAACGTATTAAAAGTTTGTTTGAAAGCGTTTAGCAAAAGCAAAGGCAAATGTATGTTACATTGTATTCAATTATACAAACGAGACTGACGTCTGAAATTTAACGTACACTACATTAAGAAACATTGTATTTTTAAGGATATATCAAAGTATGCACTTGAACATAAAACGATTTTTAACATCAAGAGACAGGCTGATACTGTAAGGTGTTTTCCATCATACAATGTATTATTTGTATGACAGTAATATGTTGCTTCTATATGAATTATACAAAAACATTCAACAACACGAAAAACAACACCAACCAGAAAAATAAGCCTCACATTTCAACAAAAATAATGACTTACTTCCGTAATACATCATAATCATAACAATTTTTACCTAAGACTTTTCATCTCTGCGTCAGTGGTGGTCGCTCGGTATCAATTAACCTATTGTGTATATTTCCTACGAATCTCCGAGAAATGTTTTGGTAAACTTTTAACTGTTCCCGTTTAAGAAAAGGCTAATGTACGCTAACTTCAACTCGGCGGTATACTCGGTATGATACTCAACACGTGTTGACTGGTTGGTAACTGGGTCAGTCACTGCAGTCAATCAAGAGCCGCGTAAAAAAAACAAATTCACTGTTTCTTATAATTGCATCACAAGAATATGTTCAACATTATGATTTTAATTGAAGTTGGTATAAAAATCACAAAATGAAAAGATTTCTAGTGTTATAGGAGAAGGCTCAAGAGGAGGCATTCAAATCGCATGAAAATGCGTTAAGTCAACAATGCAGTCTAAGGCCCTTTGTACGCACACGTTTTTTCTTGCCGCGAAAAACTACGGTTTATTCACCGTGTGTAAGCACGGTCGCCAGTGTTGTATGGATCACTATGGATGCTTGTTGGCGGACACGTGTTTTCTACGGCGTGAATTATACGCCGTACCGTAAAGAAACCGTGCCGTGTACAAAGGGCCTAACTCTTTATTGTTTCAAACCTCATTATAAATTCAATGAACGTCCAAAATTGTTAACAAATACTTACACGATTGTCAACGACTTACCAACTTATTAGTAGTCCCAACAATACCACCATAATATTCAACATACGTATCTTACAAATTGAAACGGAAGCCTGGATTGCTCAAAATGATCTTTTATCAAACCTAAGTATGAGTATACTAGAGATAATAGGAACGCAAGAGGATTTGCCGAAATTTATACGTGGGCAGCTTAATGATCCCGCAGAGACAATTACTAACGAAAAGGGTCCAGAATAGAGGTCAACAATATGTTACAATCAATGTTAAATAAGTGTCATCTATAAGGATTTTACTGTTAGCAGTATTGACGTGAAAAACTGCCTCCAACTTTTATCTTCAAACAAAGAGAAGGCTCCGAAAATACACCGTATTTTCGGAGCTTACTAACACCGATCTGTCAACGGCTTATTCGACGTGTTTAGTACCGATTTATTTCTTTCTCCTAGTTACTCTAATCGTGGCGCAGTATTTTTATCCATCTGTTTTATCGTGAGTTCCCATTACTATTTCGACCAAGGAGTAGGTTACCTCGGTTAAAATATGTGTGTAAACGCAGGAATTTATATAAGCCAGTTAGGTATTCTAAAATATAAGGGGTGAAAATACATTTTTTTTTTCTGTAATTATGTATTTATTTAATCTCAATCTCAAAGCATATATTTTAATTAAACCATGTACCTACAGGCACTTTTGAATCGTCAAAGAGTCGGTCGGTTAGTCAAAAAGTTGAAGCTAGTTGCCCGTTCCAAAATGTAGATCTCTATGGAGAGGATCGGGGAAAAAACTCCAAGGACACTATTTTAAATCAAAATATTACAAAACCCTGGGTACATTATTTTATGCATCCGTAAATGTACAAAACAACCAAACTTTTAGAATTAAGTAGACTTGATAATTCATGTTTTTAAACGATAGAAACGAACGGCGCATATAATACTTAGTCTTATTGTAGGTATACCTATACGAAAATAATTACGGTCATCGTTTTAGGGCTCCGATAAGAATTCCGTCTACCTACACAGTTAAAAAGACTTCCTTTTTTCAGTTACCATTAGAATCTTTTTGTTGTCCGTCAGTACGGCTTGACTCGTAACGTCGGGCACGCCTTTAGTTTTGATCTCGGCTCTCGATGATAACAAAACGGAAATTAGCCGTTCTGTAATAAGTTTTCCCAGTAACAAGGGAAGCAGCTTTAATCAAGACAACCACTCATGAAATGTTTTAGGATACTCGCGGGAGCGTAAAAACAGGACATCCAACTTTTGACACAAAAGTTGTCTCATCGGAGCCGCTATCTGGTTCAGCCTCCCAGAAAAGAGCAATATTTTAATTCAATTATTGTATTTGTAATAGATTTTCTAAAGCTTTATAAATGTCATACTTAATGTATAAGGTTTCGAAATCGGATTCATGAGTTGTTCCGCAGCGAGCTTCGACCATCCGCACTCCGCAGTAGCGATTTGATGGGGAGATAAATTCGGTCAATGAGCAACACGCCTCCCACAATATTACTCAGGCTGGTTTCAAATATAAAGCTATAAAATAGAATCGGAATTTCTTGGTTCACACCAGATTGATAAACTTTCAGGGCAATTAGGCATTAAGTTTTATTTTAAACGTTAGATAAATTAATTATTTGCTTAACAATAAACTTCTGTTCTTACTAGGCGAAATACTTAAGGAACTAACCACACTTATTCAGCTCTGTTCAGCTTTTGTCCATAGAAAACATCGATTTTGTATGGAATGCGTACGCATCCGTTCAGCTTTACGACCGCGTACGCATTCCATACAAAATCGATGTTTTCTATGGACAAAAGCTGAACAGAGCTGAATAAGTGTGGTTAGTCCCTAAAACCGTTTTTCTCTTGCAGTTCAAATGCAGCCACCGCGGTTTAGTATGCAACCTTCATCTTCGAATAGTATAGTCAGAGAAGGAACAACAAAAATCTTACAGTGTTCTGCTATGGGTAAGTTAATCGATTCCTTGGCGTCATAGTACTATAGAAAACTCCAACATGTGCTCACCAAAGCTCGACAAATGTGACCCTAGCATAAATAAATATGTTGTTTCGCTTATCATGGGTTATCACAGTTATCGCTATAAAAGGGACTTGTTTCTTCGGTTGGTACGTGCTAGCGCGAGTTCATACCACAAGTCTTTTATAGCATAAACTCAAAGTCGAATGAAAAAAAAAATGTTATCCTTGTGTTGAAGTACTTCAATAACTTAGATCTCCCTGAACAATATAATTTTGCACATTTTAGGCATACCACAACCAATGTACAGATGGTCGAGAAACGGTGTGCCGCTCAGTGAATATTCATCAGAGTCGTTTTATAAGATTCATAATACCCAGCGGCAGGATGCCGGAGCATACCAGTGTATAGCGAAAAATGACGTCGGAGCAATATTCAGCGAAAAGAACAACATTGTCGTCGCGTGTAAGTAAACTTTCATACGTCGCTTTGTACTTTCATGTGTCTCTTTGTTGTGTAGGCGGAATAATCTTGGAGAAAAAATATGCCTACCGTCCTGGAAACAACTATTTTGTATAAAAAAGACGTTTGTTAGGCAACCCATAAACATCTGAATGCAAAATGTTCAGTATTCTATTATAGTAGTAGAATACAGCAAATTTTGCTCAATGCTCAATTTCTTAAGAAATCTTTGGTTTACAGATATGGGTGTATTTGAACCTATTGCTGAAACAGTAATAACTGCTGAATCTGGTAGAGCGGCAGTAATAGCGTTTCCTCAGATAGAATCTGAACCACCACCGTCGGTTATATGGCAGGACGAGAATGGCGCTCTGCGATATGATCAAAAATACGCTGTCACTGAAAAACATGAACTCGTAATACTGTGTACTTCACACGAGGATGAGAAAGCATACAGGTTAAATTCTATCCTATTCTCAAATGAGTTGTGCCATTTTCGTTCCATCTTTCATAATCACTGAAGAATGTGATTTTTTAACTAATCTAATATTTCAGAGTACGTGCCATAAATACACAGCTTGGAAAAGAAGAAAACAGTCCTTACATACAACTTAACGTTTTTGGAAATGACAGCAAAGAAATACCACCAGAAATTATTATAAAACCAGAAGACACGAAAATAGTAAAAGGACAAGAGTACACGAGCTTATATTGTATTGCAAACGCTAGGCCTCTGCATGAATTAGAAACCTTGTGGTTTAAAGATGGAATAATGATTGACTCAGCGGGAATCACATTCGACCTAAACGATCAATGGAATAGAACTCTTACCCTTATATCAGCTAATCTAACGCACACTGGACAGTATACATGCCAAGCCAGATTAAAAACAGGAGGGTACGCCACTGACTCAGCTTCTGCGTTTGTCACGGTGTTAGAGAAACCAGTGTTCCTATCCAATTTAAAATCCGAAACATTTGGAGAATTCGGAAGTACTATCGTTCTGGACTGTAATGTTCAGGGCATTCCTTTGCCTAGTATCACTTGGTACAAAGACTCCAAAAAGATTGCAAGTGTCGGTGCTGGCGCTGAAGAATCTGATAACCCAGATGTCGACGACGGCGGTGGCAGATACCGGGTGGAAGTGGACCGGTCACTCGTCATTAACCACCTAAAAATGGAAGATACGGGTATATACCAATGCATTTCCAGCAACGAAGCAGGAGAATCTTCTATTTACACATGGCTAAAGATAAAAAGTAAGTAGAATCACTAATTCCATTTTTAATAACTCTTTGACAGTAACTGTGGTGTTAAAACTTGCATACCTATGAGATTGTTAAAAATAAAACAATGCATGTGAACTGATGTCTAGATGGTCAAAAAAATATGTAAATTGATCATGATTATTATTCATTTCTGGAATTCGTTCTCCGGCGCGTAATTCGAATCTACTAATCCGTCAAGCTCTGTGTCTCAGGGTCGTTGTCATATTGTATGTGTGTATTTAGGTAAAGTAACAATACTGACTAATTAACGTATGAAACTATCGTGCAGTGAAGGACAATAGGCGGCTTCCGCGAAGTCACATGAAGTTAATAAGAATGAGGACCTCCGATAAAAAAGCAAAAACGTTCAGATTTGACACCGGCAGTAAGAATACATTACTTGTTGTCATTTAACAATTCACATAGCATAGATGATTTTCTTTTTCAGCACAGAGTGATGATTGCTTTATGTACCAATGTTTTTATTCCCTTGCCTTAGGTGATATGCAATATTTTAATTACTTACATGTTTTGTCATTTGATTTGTTCTTAGATTATACTGATTTATTAGAAACATTCTTGCATTATAAGATTAACGCGTAATCCGTAGATAGATCATAGATAATTAATATATTAAACAATGTAGATTAGTTTCACATACACTTCTAAGCCACTTTTATTGAGCCATATACATATATTAGCATGTCAATTTGATTAACTAAAATAAGTAATCAATATCAGATCAATTTCTAAGACACGTAAATAACTTACTCGGGTGGAGGAAATGTAGGTATTTTATTCATTCCTACTTTTATGTGGTAAGGTGCGTGTAAAACGCAAGAATTTAACGTACATCCTTCTAAAAAATTCATCCATTCCCAGCAAAATTACAGTGGGCCACGAGACACCTGTGCGGTTTACTAAGTGTCGGCGCTCAATACTGACCATTTAAAGTTATGGTGTTTATGGCTGCTCCACCATGAAATTAATAAATGCCCAAATGATTTCATGCCGATTCCCTTTTGTAGTAAATTAACCCACCGCGAGGCATTGTTTAAAACAATTGAAGAGGAATATGTTGTATTTCATTATTGGCAGCATGTTTAACAAATCACAATATTAGATTATTATATTGGTCACATCAAGTATTATATTATATCTTTAATAAAATAAAATTGCATGCGCTTTTACATAGAGACGAAGTATTACTGATTTTGTGTGCACTAACATTAGTTATAGAAGATTTCGTCGTAATTGAAATAACCCGCTAGTTCGGTTCGTGTTCTAACCGTGTGCGTGTGGCTTGTAGCGTCCCCGCCCATAATGCAGACTCCACCGAACAACCTCACCGTGCTGGATGGCAAGGACGCCACCGTCACGTGCCGCGCCGTCGGAGCTCCCACCCCCAACGTCACCTGGTATTTTAATGGTTAGTAATTAGGACACTTCTGGCATCTGTTTATACTGTTAACTGAACGTCAGCTCTTTACCAGAAGAATTACTGCTTAAATATTTGCTGCTTGCAATTATATTTATAGCCTGCTACTAGGCAGGCTATAAATATAATCAATTAATCATAAGCATTTTTTTAAATTTTTTGTCCAAATTACAAATAATAATATTTATCCTACAGAATTATCGACAAAACTGTTTATCTAAAGGAATCTCGTCGTTACTAAGAAGTCACATGTAGGTCCCTATTCTGTAATAATTTACTGTTTATAAACTCCACAACTGTTACAGATTCTTTAATCATAAAGTTATCATCAAGACTTCAAGCACTCGAAGAAGGCGACCTGCTAATCACAAGTACTACAACCGCCGATAGTGGAAAATATACCTGCGTACGATCAAACGATGCTGGGAACGTATCCGGAGAGGCTTATCTCACTGTACTAGGTGATTACCTCATCTGTTAAACGTGTCATTTAAAAGTTTATAAATCATTCCGTTTCATGTCAAGAAATTCTCGTTAATAGTTCATTTGTAATATTCCTGTAATTGATAAGTTATAAATTGTGGAGGTAGCTGATAAGATTGGATTTATCAACGCTTCGATATCATCAACTTTACTTTACTTTGAGTTAAGATGTTGTGGTATGATATCGCTATCATGATTGTTATCACCGCTGCCTGGTGAGACAACATATTTTAACAAATCAGTTCAGTGTAATTAATATAGGTCATGTAGTTATATGATGTATCGAACGAATCATCAGCCCTGGAGGACGAAAATATTATCTGAGAATTGGTTAGGTAAGGTAGTCAGCCCGATCTATAACTGGAGTTCGTAGCAAATATCGGTGGCGATATTGACTTAGCATTTCTGTGGTTTATTTATTTACCTTTTACCATCTGGCTACGTTTGCTAATTTCGACTTCCCCTGAACGAATTTACTAGTCTACATTATGTAGTTTAGATTATACTCTACCTAAGTCAAGGCTAAAAGTGCAATCGATCCCGAATTCGCGCGGCATGCTATGGCAGATCCACTACTCAATGTGAATTTATCGGTACGAGTCCGCCGTATTCCTCGGGTTTCATTGACTGACGGATGGAGGCTACCGATTTATCAAGAAAAAAGCAATTCGATCGTCTCGACTGATGCACAATCAAGTTTTTTCTCTAAAATAAATTATGAGAATCCTTGTGTTTGCTCTGAATTCATACTTAGGTTTAAAAACTAGCTCTATTAAAAACTTATTTTCAACAAACAACTTCGAAGACAAAGGGGTGGGATATTAATTTTCTTAAACCATTTAGATAATATCTTCAAAATGAGGGGAAAGCTCCCGAGTGCACAAAAGATAACCCTTTTCAACGTCATTTTACTTGATGAGATAGAAAAGTATTTTTTCAACCGATATTAGACCGCTTTTGGTATTTGAAGACATTTACATGCCCCTTCTCTATATTCAAATCTTTTTAATCCATTCTATGTACTTAGCAGCGGAAAATGGTACTGAGCGATATATGCGGTATTAACATTTTAGCTCCTAAAATAGAATTACACAAAAAAATACTTGTATCATTCCCGTTTCTTATTTTTGATACGCGACCCTAAACGGGACTTTTTTTTTCAGTGAGAACGCAAATTATTGCTCCACCTGTGGATACACGAGTGTTATTGGGTCTCACGGCAACGCTACAATGCAAAGTATCGAACGACCCGAATGTGAAGTACAATATTGATTGGTTCCACAACAAACAGTGAGTTGGGAAACATTTACTATTATTTCTTTGAATAAAAGCTGGTGACGTGATAACTATTTTTTTTTTTTTTTATAGGCCAATGACAGCTGGTACCCGCGTATGGGTGTCACCAGATGGGGCGCTGCAAGTGCAGGCCGTGCGTGCGAGTGATGCGGGCGAGTACACGTGCGTAGTGACGTCGCCGGGCGGCAATCACACGCGCCATGCGGTTCTGTCCGTCATCGAACTTCCGTTCGCTCCCACAAATGTACGTGCCTTCAGACTCGAAGCTGCGTCACAGCGAGCTGTGAATGTCTCATGGAAACCGGGTTTTGATGGAAACTCTCCTATACAAAAATTCATCGTACAACGACGTATTGTTCCCGAGTTTGGTAAGTCAAGTAGTTGCAGATGAACACAAAACTGCAAAAACATTATGAAAAAAATCTCCTCAATTATTTTTATCATAGGTCCTACACCTGATCCATTGCTGAACTGGGTGACCGAGCCGATGAATGTATCGGCAAACCAACGTTGGGTTCTCTTGACCAGTTTAAAGGCCGCTACATCGTATCAGTTCCGAGTATCAGCCGTTAACACCGTGGGAGAAGGTCCTGCTTCTGACCCAACTGATGTCTTAACATTACCTCAGGAAGGTATGTAAAATGAATACCTAACAACCCAACGGAAAAATTAAAATCACTATAGTCTGAAAAACGCGCCTAGCGCTTCACTGTGCGGAACTTTCATTTCCCATTTTCGTTGGCGGTAAAGTGAACCTAAAACAAACACATACTTCTATACCGTAAAAGAAAGCTGAAGATCCATCACACATTCTAGTTTAAAAAATAACCAGCAAAAACAAAACAAATAGCGTCGTGGCGGAACACTACTCCGTCGCGGATTTACCGATACCGACAGCAAGCTGGACATCGGGAATAGTAAATTATTTAGCAGGACAGTCGGCACCACGCTGAGGCAAATCGGGACAGAATTTGTATTCAGTGTGACGCC
This sequence comes from Apamea epomidion, assembly GCA_947507525.1. NCBI lineage: Eukaryota > Metazoa > Arthropoda > Insecta > Lepidoptera > Noctuidae > Apamea > Apamea epomidion. Next base: position 9,988,336 of record OX382234.1, read on the forward strand.
GGCTTTGCACTATTCAAATGGTTTATATTTAATTTCACATTATCTGTTGTTAACTATTAGCACAATAAATGGTAATCGCACTTTAAACATTATCACTGTACACCTCTGTCTAATTAATCCTTCGGAATCTTGACGAACATACTTAATTTAAGTCCTGGGCAGGTAAGATATTTTTATGGATGTTCTATATCATATTAAATTGTATTCTCTTTGCGATCAAGCAGCCAGTGACCTTATATGCTGCCAAGGTATGCGGAATATTTTGAAACATTAGATTGCATTTGTTTGGCCATGCCTTTTTCGTATTCTACCTATTTTAATTTTTTGACTGCTGTTTTTAATAAGTAGCGACCTTTTTTAAACCTAAATTAAATAAATGTGCGTGTTTTTCTTTTTTACCAATAAATAATGTGTCGCTTATTAAAAGAAATATTTTGTGTAACTTGTGGTGTCCGATAGGTTACATTACTATTGTGTATCGTCTGCATGAAACGTGACTTGTCTATAATTATTACAAAATGTATGTCAGTAGTTTACTTACGATTGTTTGAAATATTCCTCAAAAGCATGGAGTGCATGCAGATAAAACATTTAAAAAAATATAATTCAATTTTTTTCCACTCTATCTTTCTTGCTTCTTAATCTGAAACGCAGTTATTGCATATACTTTCTTAAAAATCCCTACTAAATAATTCATAAAAATAATTAATGATGAAATTATATCTAATAATACTTTATTCACAAAAATGAAATAAACAGCATGCTTTTAGATGAGCGATCTTTGCTTAAGAAATACCCTCACGCAAAGATTGATCGAGCTCAATTAAAAACCGAGAATTAACTCAATTGCTAATGTTTCCAGCACCATCTGGTCCTCCCGTCGGCTTTATGGGTTCTGCACGATCTTCATCCGAAATCATAACCCAGTGGCAACCACCACTCGAGGAACACAGAAACGGTCACATCCTGGGATACGTTATTAGATACAGACTCCGGGGTTACGACAACAGTCCGTGGACAGATCAGAACATCACCAATGAGGCACAGAGGAACTACCTCATTCAGGACTTGATAACATGGAAAGATTACAATGTACAAATTGCTGCGTACAACGACAAAGGTGTAGGTGTCTTCTCGGATAGCTTCATGATAAAAACAAAAGAAGGTGTGCCTGAAGCTCCTCCCGATAGCGTTCGCTGTGAGCCATTCAACTCTACAGCATTAACTGTCTGGTGGACACCGCCCAATCCACAGAAAATTAATGGCATAAATCAGGTGCGTACAACTATCATAAAAGCACAAATTAATTATGTGGTATAAGCTTAGGATACGTACTAATATCCAATATTATATTTTCACAGGGCTACAAAATGCAAGCGTGGATCTGGGACGAGCACGAGGGTGCTAATGTTGAGCAGAAACTAGTTAGCGTGCCCCCTAACCTCCTGGATCCTCTGACTGAACAATCAGCTGTTATCAGCGGCCTTGAGAAATTTACTGAGTACAACATAACGGTATTATGTTTTACGGAACCCGGCGACGGGCCCCGGAGTGACTATGTACAAGTTAGAACGGATGAAGACAGTAAGTTACGACTCCAAACATAATATTATATCATTAATAACCATATTTAAATCACTACAACTAGACTATTTACCATCGAGTATGTTTTAATTGAATTATGAGACATACCAACCTTCACCCCTCTAAAAGCTGTAATAAGATTACGGATATTGGCGCCGATTCCCTTGTTCACAAATTAAACTAAATTTAAGTTCAGTGAATCTTTTTCTTTCTATTTCAGTAAGAAAAGGACAGAAGATAAATTTTAGTTTAGTCCTGTCAAATTAAGACGCTTTATAGACAGTTTAGACGTGATTAAAAACATGGCTTTTAAAAATACGTCAATTTACGTCAGGCGCTGACTAATTATCTTCTGTCCTTTTCTTAATGAAATAGAAAGAAAAAGATGCACTGAATTTAAATTTAGTTTAGTTTGTGAACAAGGGAATCGGCGCCATTGTAAGGATAATCTTACTCATGCAAATATTGCTTCTTTCTTCTTTAGTTCCGGATGAAATAGGAAGTCTACTCTTTGACGATATATCGGATCGCGCAGTGAGAGTGTCTTGGACTGCACCTAAAAAATCAAACGGTATCCTAATGGGCTACAAACTATCTTACGAGATGAGAGATAGTAACGATACGATACGGGAGGAAGTTCTACCACCGAATGTCACTAGCATTAGGGTGGAGCACTTGCAGGTATGTATGCAGCATTATTTTGTGTTATTTATAAACACAACATGGCGAAATGTGGGCCTACATTAGGTACGCCTCAGCCTTACCCTTTGGGGATTACAGACGTGTTGTTATGTTATTTAGTGGCAATGGCGAACAAGCTGTCTGTCCACCTGATGGTAATTGGTTGTCGCCGCAAATGGACATCTGCAATACTAGGGAGAAAGCCAAAATGTCACATGTGCCACATACCCTTCAAACCGAAACATAGATACGCTGCTTGGAGGCAAAATAGAAGTAGAACTTCCGCAGACGAGTAACTTCACAAAGATTTCAACCCCAAAATAATCATAACTTAGTAATAAAACTACAACATATGCTAACAGTATAATTATCTCGTTATAAGGCTAGTACACACTACAAGTTCTGGCTATGCGCTATGACTGCGGTCGGCGAAGGACCGGCAAGGGCCGCCGTAATCCAGTCAGGCGTAGAACCAGTACTTCCCGATGCTCCTCGCAACCTCGCACTCTCCAATATCGAAGCATTCTCTGTACTACTACAGTTTACACACGGCTTTGACGGCAACTCTTCTATATCGCTGTGGACGGTACAGGTAAAATTCTGCATGGTTTTTCTTTCTTTTCCTACAGCCTTGTTTTTAATGCGTATTTCAATCTATTAAATAAACTTATCATAAACCTCTCAAAAGATCTCGTAAAACGAAGCCTGCTAGCCTAAGTGGCTTTGGATAGCGATAAAAACAAATCCTAGAAGACTACAACACTCGAATTTCTGATATGGGAACCCTCAACATTCTAATCGTTCATTTACTTCAATAGGCTCAAACTGCACGAAATTCATCATGGGTGACGATCTTCGAAGTTAACGCTCCAGATGCCCAGTCTATACACGTTACTGGTCTGATACCATTCACTACATACAGGCTGCGACTGATTGCTACCAATGTGGTGGGCTCGTCGCCGCCTTCGGAGCCTTGCAAGGAGTTTCAGACTATTCAAGCGCCGCCTCAACACCCGCCTAAGAATGTGACTGTACGCGCAGTTAGTGCCACCAATCTACGCGTCAGATGGATTGTAAGATATTTGAACATCAATTTTTTTTTTTAAATATTGCTTTGCTTTTTGATGTTTTTGCTTTTTCCTAGTTCCTAGGCATGAGCTGACACGCGGCAAAGATGCTTTATTAATAACGAACCTATTATTTTAGCCTCTACAACAAAGCGAATGGTACGGTAATCCAAAAGGATATAACATAACGTACACAAGAAGCGATAGTAACGACACACTACACAGCATTATTGAGGACCACACGGCAAACTCACACGTACTGTCTAATTTAGAAGAATGGTCAGTGTATGAAATACGAATGACTGCTATTAACGAGGTAGGGACTTCAATCGCAAGTCCCACAGCTATGGAAAGGACGAGAGAAGCAGGTGAGTTCCAGCAAATACTTTGTCTTGTCTAGCGCTTGTCTTAAATTAGAGAAAAACAAAACAATAATAATGTTCGAGTTATATCTTCTAGTTAGCTTAATTCTATTAAATCTTTTCAGTTCCGTCACGAGGTCCCACAGACGTATCAGCCAATGCGACATCTTCAACAACAGTAGTCGTTCTTTGGGGAGACATCCCACCACCAGAGCAAAACGGTTTAATCGAAGGATACAAAGTGTGTTACGCGGCAGTAGTGCCACCACCACGACCCGAACAAAAGAAGGTGGAGTGCCAAGCAGTGCCGTCGAACCAGACTCATACAATAACGCTTACAGAGCTGAGGAAATATGTTGTGTATCAAATACAAGTGTTGGGATACACGAGGTTAGGAGACGGAGCCTTGAGCGACCCGCCAGTTACAGTCAGGACTTTCGAAGACAGTATGTATAAGGTCTTATAAAATGTGGAGACGACAATAAATTAAACTTTTTAATTTTAATGACGTTCGCAGTCTGCATACAAAAAATCTATTAAATATTAGTAGTTTAGTCGGCTGAACGGCAAAACAAATAGTCGGACACATTTAGAATGTTTGAAAGAAAAAAAAACATATTAGGATTTATTTGTTCGTTACGTAATACATGCAGTCTACAGTATACCAGTTTTAAATTTATTGTTGTGCATGCTGCGCCCCACGGTTTCACCCGCATACGTGTCGATCCCGTGGGAATATCGGGATAAAAAGTATCCTCAAATTCAAATTGTTTATTGTGGTACACAGGTAAACATATATGGTGTTACAGTTTATAAAGTGAAGTAGGTACATCTATGACCCGCCTTTAGGCATACAATAATTTAAAGACTTTTGCAAAACTACAGTAGTAGTCAATAATTTAAAGTTAATTAATATATTAGTCAATAATAATAATAATCAATCATTTAAAAAGAGTCAATAATTTAATAGTAATTGGTATAGTAGTCAATAATTTGTTAATATTTAAAACAGGCAATAATTTAATAATATTTAATATAGTGATATCCTATAAGTTAATCCTGGTTATAAACCATCTGTGTGCCAAATTTCATCCAAATCCTTTTAGTAGTTTTTGCGTGAAACAGCAACAAACATCCATCCATACAAACTCACGTTTATAATATTAGGGGTTAAAGTATGAAATTGCCGATTTGTACTGAAAAATTGAAATTAGTTTTTTTTTAAATTTAACATATTTATTTAATCAAAATAATTACCATTATTATCTATACATTGCTGCCATCTAATAGGAAGGTCATTTATGCCTTTGCGATAGAACTCTTGTGATCTAGATTCGACAAACTGTGTGAAAGCATTTTGTACTGCCTCCTGAGACGAAAACTTTTTATCACGTAGAAAATTGTCCAAATCACGAAAAAAATGTTAGTCCGTTGGAGCAAGGTCTGGCGAATATGGAGGGTGACGAATGGTTTCTAATTGCAGTTCCTGTAGAATTAAAACGGTTTCTCGTGCTGTATGAGGTCTCGCGTTATCATGGAGCAATAATGGTAAAGATCTATTCATGAGTCGGGGCTGTTTCACTACTAGTTTTACTATCATTGTTCGGAGTTCGGCACAGTAGACATGTGCCGTTATTGCTTGACCAGATCGGAGAAAGCTATAGTGAATAACACCATGCTGAGACCACCAAACAGTTACCATTACCTTTTTATTGGTAAGCTTTGCTTTAGGACACTGTTGCGGCGTTTGACCTGGGGTCAGTCATTGCATTTTTAGCTTACGGTTATCGTATAGAATCCACTTTTCATCTCATGTCACAATTCGATCCAATATTCCTTCATTTCTGTATCGATTCAACAAGGCAACACAAGTTTCAACACGCGTTTCTTTCTGCAGATCAGTCAAATCATGAGGCACCCATTTCTCATATTTTTTATTCTATTGATTTGACGCAAATGAGTAAATATTGTTGGTAAGGTAACGTTAAACCATGCCGCTAATTCCTGGGTAGTTTGGCTCGGATCGGCTTCCATCATCTCTTTCAATTCATTGTTATTCACCTGTGTAGGCGGTCTTCCACGTGGTTCGTTCTTCAAATCAAAGTTTCCATCACGAAAGCGTTTAAACCAAAATCGCACAGTGCGTTCATTAGCAGTCCCCTGTCCAAACGCAACATTGATATTGCGAGCTGTTTCTGCCTCGTTAGTTCCGCGTCGGAACTCGTATTCAAAATAACTCGAATTTTCGAAGTATCCGTCTTTCTTGTTTAAGCTGAATAAAAAAACAACTGAAAGCCGATAATCGAATGTTGCACATTTTTTTAAAAAAGAAATTCATTGGTGCCATGTGAAAAAAGTTTCACTCAAAAATCTCAAACCATGAAGGTTCTATGTCAATTCGAAGTACCTATTACAACAAAACGGCCCTATTATTAGTAGGATTGTCGTCTCCACGTTTCTTACCAAATAATAATTGAATGTAACTTGTATTAATTAACTTTCATTTCACGTCAGCTCCCGGTCCACCATCTAACGTATCGTTCCCTGATGTCACGTTCACGACGGCGCGCATCATTTGGGATGTACCAGAGGATCCTAACGGAGAGATCCTGGCGTATAAAGTGACGTATCACCTCAACAGCACCACACAACACGTGTTTTCTAGAGAGTTCCTGCCTTCGGACCGAACTTTCAGGTAAGAGCTTTTTTTCTTGGTTTTTACCGACTCTAAATAATGGCGGATCAACTTAGTATCTACCATGGAATCGGCTGGCGTTTTTGGCATGCCCTGTACAATCATAGGTTCAGTTTGTCAGGCGCTTTCTTGTCCGGGCTTTTCCTGTGGAATCTATACTTTTTAACGAACAGCTAATTTTCTGTCTTAGTGAGTGATCATAACTATGGAATGCAATCTCGAGTCGAGATCTCGCCCGGCAATCAGGCGACGTCTCGTTTTCAAGATAGAGATTTCACCTAGTTTTTAAAATAATTAGATTGTCTTCCCTCGAGATTGAATCTCGGAAAAAGGCTCGAGATCAAGATTGCATTCCTTAATTACAACCTTATTTTGAAACAGGGCAACAGAGCTATCTTCGGAGCGCTTCTACCAGTTCAGCGTGCGCGCGCAGACGCGCCTGGGCTGGGGCGCGACCGCGCGCGTGCTGGTGCTGAGCACGGCCAACCGCGCCGCGCCCGCGCCGCCGCCGCGCCCCAACGTGGCGCGCTCGCTGCTGCAGCCGCACCACATCACCTTCTCCTGGACGCCGGGCGACGATGGATATGCGCCGCTCAGGTACTACTACCCGACGAAGGTCTTAAGGGGGATGCGCTAAGGTATCTCGCGGAATTCAAATTTTCTTACGTTTTTTGCTATTTGTGTTAGTATTAGGTTGTATCTCAATCAACAAATTATTCGCGACCAAATAACAAATACGAGGGCGACACTGAAAGTTTTTAGAACTGGCCACTTGTAAACGATATAATAAAAAAATAAGTTCAAATTTTGAAAACGGAACTCTTTGCCAATATTATTGTGTAGGTATGTATTTTATAATTTTTTTTTTCATTTGTTTACGATTTGGCGGCAAATTGAAAATTGTCTGCGTCGCGTCAGCATGAATTTAACGCGAGAAATTTTCGTACAATGGTTTTTTTGTGACTTTCAATGTCATTTAATGCAATACAAATTCACCCGGTTTTTTGTTTTTAAAGCTCTACGGTGTCTATCCCTTCTTCCCGTTGATGTACCCGAGTCTCGTTGTAATAGGGATGGTAGGGTACAGCTGGCTGGCGGTGCGTAGAGACGTCGCCCTGTGTAGCTTAGTGTTTCGGGCGCTGCGTGGCTGGCTTCACCACCCCGACCTGTTAGTGGAGCTGGGGCTGCGCGCGCCGCCGGGCTGCGGGGGTGATCCGCTAGGACTAACCTGAACAAGTTTGCCCCCTTGTCACGCGCCATAACATTATTAAATTTGATTTCTATTGAGGTAGATATATTTCACTGCAGCCTGATGAAGTTCTCAGGAGTAGCAGTGAAGTGCATTGAAAATGTTGAGAAGTGCTATTAATTGTACGAGTATTTTAATTTTAATGGTATTTGTCCCGTCTCGTCCCGTCCCGTCTGTGCCCCATCTCGTGCCACTGTTTACAACTGGTTTAATGAGTTTAAACGTGGTCGCAATAATCTCACCGATGATCTGCGTGAGGGACGGCCTTCTATGGCGACGACTGAAGATAACATCAGTGTTGTGCGGCGTATGATAGAGACTGACAAAAGAGTGACTTATCAGCAGATTCGGACAAGCTTTGGCATCGGTATGAGTCAAGTGCACAAAATCCTCCATGAACATTTAGCGGTCAGGAAGCTTTGTGACCGGTGGATACCTCATAATTTGACTGAGGCTCAAAAGCTCCGTCGTGTTGATTGGTGTCGTGAAATGGTTCAAATATTAAACGGAGGTGACTCAAATGCTGTGTTCGACATACTTACGGGTGACGAAAACTGGATTTATTGTTATGATCCTGAAACTAAGAGACAGTCTGCTGTCTAGGTGTTTCCTTCTGAGGATTTGCCAACTAAAGTGAAGAGAGGTCGAAACCTGGGAAAAAAGATGGTGGCTTCGTTCTTCGGAAGGACAGGTCATTACGCAACAATTGTTTTAGAGGATCGAAAAACAGCTACTGCAGAGTGGTACACTAACAATTGTTTGCCCTTGTCTTGGAAAAAGTTCGGGAGAAACGACCTCGCAGTAGGATCCTCCTTCACCACGACAACGCCTCGTCGCACTCCGTCAAGCAAACAATCGACTACTTGGCGACGTCAGACGTGGAATTACTGGGTCATCCGCCCTATAGCCCCGACCTCGCACCTTGCGATTTTTATTTATTTCCGAAAATAAAAGAAAAACTGCGAAGAAAACGTTTTATGGACGCCGAGGAAGCAGTGGCTGCGTTTCAAAATGCCGTCGAAGAGACCCATAAGGACGACTGGGAAAAGTGCTTTCTCAGTGGTTCCATCGGATGCAGCGATGTATTGATGTAAATGGACACTATATTGAAAAGATATAATAAAACTAATAACTTGCTAGTTTGTTCAGTTTTTTATTTTCTAAGAACTTTCAGTATCACCCTCGTATGAATTTACAGAATTATAATTATTAAAATCATCAAAACAACTCTCTAAGTTAGACCGTGATGTTCATCTCTACGACTACCCGACATAGGTGTTAAAGGGAAGTCGGCTGTTTAAGGGAAACAGCTGGCACTTTTCGATGATGGAGGTAATTATTAAGGTAAGTACTAACTTAGGGCCGATTGTTTGATCCGTAGTTAACGCAACCAATTGTTGAAATAGTAACTAATGGTTAAATTTTTGCCAAATGCGTTTTTTGATCAATTTTTAGTTTATCTAATGATATAATATCATTGCAAATAATTAACTGTTAGTGAAAAAATAACCATTCACTAACAATTGATTAAAGAACACATTTTGCAAATATTTTACCATTAGTTACTATTTTTAACAATATTGGTTGAAGTTAACTAGGGATAAAAAAATCGGCTCTTAGCTTAATAGTTACCTCCATTATCGAAAAATTTACGAAATACCAATTTTCCGGCCTCGAGCATAGAGCCAATCTACCAACCCCCCTTGGTTATGAGGGGTTGGTAGATAGGTACACCGGGCCGCACGTCAGTGATAACACTTGAACTACAAAAATCATGCTTAGTGCTACAATATAAAGGCGCTGTCAATATGAAATTGCTACTATAATTGTGTGTTAGACTGTACTTTGCAAAGGGCATAGATCTTTAGATACAGTAACGTCACACAATGTGTACAATTTAAATTTTTATCAGATACTACACTGTTCAACAAAAGGAAGATGGGGGAACTTGGCAAACGATTCCCGAGCGTGTGGATCCCTTCGTGACGTCATACACGGCCGAGGGTCTGAAGCCGGCCACGGCGTATCAGTTCCGTATTCGAGCGACCAATGACATCGGACCCAGTCGGTACAGTAACGCAACCGAAACTGTGCGGACACTGCCCGCTGGTAAGTACTCAATAATTACGGTTTTAAGTGCTAATTTTATAATTTCTGACGTGACGATAATTATTATCGTGGACGTCCACGGCAGGGAAGTAAAATGTATGGAAATAAAAGCTTTGCCGCGCGCCTTTGACAGTTTGCTTTGGTTACGTGGTGTTCAAGTGGCGCCAACTGCTCCTTTTTGTCTAAAAAAATATCGTCTGGGTTTTGGAGTACTTATAATATTGTGACAAATGAAGAGCATATTTCCAAAGGCTATCGGTTGATTTACTTTGCTGCTATTTACGACGCTATTTAAATACGGTTTATGTAGAGTTAAACACAATATTTAATTACTACTCTAATCCTAGAGAGATTACAATATATTATTATGGATATTATTATATATGGTATTGATGTAACAGTAGCATACAGAGTATAGTCTGTCCCGCAACCACTTTGCTGACTGGTAAATATTTTTTACCACGGCATGGCATATCCTCAATTGTTCGTTTCTATACAGGCCCCTCGCGGAAAGGATCGCTTTTTGCGATACTGCACGTTGTGTCACCCCATCTAAAATTTCTACATTCATATCTGTTATTGTTATGGTGTACATGTACGTAATAAAGAGCATTATATCTATCCGCGAGAAGAAATATCTCTAACCATTAATTTCTACCATTTCGCAGCACCAAGCAAAGCTGTAGAAAACCTTCACGTGGTTCCGATCACGCCAAGCAGCGTGCGCGTTCACTGGACGCCACTGGGCGACGCGCACTGGAGCGGCGACACGCGCACCGGCGGGTACCGCGTGCGCTACCAGCCGCTTACCGACTTCCCCACCGCACTACAGCAGACCTTGAAGCAGGAGGTGCCGGGCATCAAGGTATTTATTTATTATACGTGTCCCAGAAATCAACGTCAAGCCGAAAACGGGCAATAGGCCAAGTCATGACAGTTATTAGAATTTTTTTTTTTTAAATCTTGGTCATGTACTTTTCAAATTTTATGGATTCAAAAATAAATCTCAAAAAGTGACACCCTGTGATGATCTTTCAAGTCCTGTGACTACAAATATTAACTTTTCGTCCTGCTGTATATTACAGTTAAAACTACCTCAGTTTTAAATAAAATGTTTGATTTTATATATTTATATTGATATTTACTTCACCCAATTTTAACCGCGTGTAGTGAAAAAAAAATGTACTACACTATTTTGGGAAGTAACTTTAAAAGTTTAGTCAGGATTCCAAAATGGTATGCCACTTGCTAATTGCTACTTCTTAATTGAGGAAAAAAAGTTATTTGTTAGTTTTAGGTGCGTTTGAAATAAAATTCAGTTGTTGGATTTCTTTAGTTATAATTTTTATTAAATCAGATTTACCAAGTTTATATTAAATGTTCGAACTGTTTGCCTTCAGCTGCAATGCAAGCTCTACATCTCTTTAAAAATGATCACGTAATAAGACGGGCGTACCTTTTCGAGTTGATGTATTCAGCGGCTTCTGCAATTCTTTGGCGCAGCTCGTCTAAATTTTTAATTGGTTTAGAGTACACGATATCCTTTATCGTACCCCAGTAAAAGAAATCTATGGGGTTTAAATCGGGTGAACGGGCAGGCCACGAAATTGTACCACCCCGCCCTATCCACCTACCGGGGTATTCACGATTGAGAAACTCACGTACTGTTAGAGCATAATGCGCTGGGCAGCCATCTTGTTGGTGCCACATGCTGCCGTAAGTGTTCAGTGGCACTTCTTCCAATCATTCTGGTAATTGGTTTTGTAAAAAGTCCAAATAAAAACGCTTTTATTTATTTCTTATCAGGTTTAAATTATTTTTAACTTTTTAGTTCTTTTTATTAACGAGTAATAAAAGCTTGTTTTTAAAAAGTTTTTTTTTTCTTTTAATTTTATGTTTAACATTTTAGTATTTTTGATGCGAGATTGACTACGGCGTAGTTCGTAGCAGTGTTTTTCCGTTATATGCGTTTACAGCACTTAAACTACCTGTACATCATCAGACCCTGGTTACCATCTAGTACCAAAGTACTCGTCAAGACGAATCAAACGAGCCCAAACTCGATGAGGTTGTGTCGTTTAATTAATGAGTTCCTATGGCCATCTTCCAGCTCCATCATCAGACCCTGGTTACCATCTAGCACCATAGTACTCGTCAAGACGGATCAAACGAGTCCAAACTCGATGGGTTTGTGTCGTTTAACTACCGAGTTCCTATGGCCACCTTCCGGTTCAGCTTGTTGAGTTGCAAGAGTCCACCCGAACAAACATAGTTACATACATACATCGCAAGTTAAATAAAAGCTTGTAAAAAGATCACCATCATATATTTTACTTTACTCTATGATCACCATGCAAGTGCGGTTGTAAAATAATGTTGCATTCATTTTAGAGCGAGGAAGTAGTCCTAACGGACCTCGCGCTAGACCGCAACTACGAGATCAGCGTGTGCGCCGTGAACTCGCAGGGCGCGGGCCCGGGCGGCACGCCGGCCGTGGTGTGGGTGGGCGAGGCCGTGCCCACGGCGCCGCCCACGCGCACGCAGGCGCGCGCGCTGTCGCCCACAGAGGTCTCGCTGTCCTGGGCGCCGCCCACGCAGGCGCAGCAGAACGGCGACCTGCTGGGATACAAGGTATACAGACAGGTTTTTCAAACTGGGATAATAGTGGGAAATCCGAATCCATAAGAAATACGAGGAAATAATAGCTCATTTTTCATGAAAACAAAAATTGCCATAATAATTTCTAGTCAAGTGGGAGTTGTCCATAAAATGAGTAATACGATCCAAGAAAGCAACACGTCAAATTGTTGACTGGTCGCCTGTCTTGTGTGTTGTCGGCTTGGCGACAAGTAGGTGACAGCATAATTTTAGCATCAGATATTGAATTTCTTCGGAACCTTGATATGCCCAGCGACAATGCTTTATCTCTCCGCCAAACAATTCAGCGTCGTAAGCAAACGCAATTTATAAACCGTATTCAAACAGAAAGAGTCGCCAAAACGCGATGCAGTGTCGAAGTAATCCCTGAAACGTGTGATTTTGCTATTGTGACCAAACAAATAGTCGCTAAAATGCATCTGCTGTTGTCTTTAGAGCTTGTATCAATCTTCCGAAAAACTAATAAATCCCTACTCGCTAACATCAAAAGCTACATGTCTGCTGAGAACCTAAATGACTTCCTTTATAAGTAAACACTATTTTTTCGGATTTTCTACAAAAAGGTTGAAACTGAACCCCATTACTAAGTCTACGGTGTCTGTCTAAGTCTCAGTCGTTCTATTGTATCAGAACCCACGCCATACGCCAGTTTCGTTCGGGCCGAAAAGTCGACCACTTTTTGGCCGAAACCGAACCTTCGTCGGTCGGACACTAGGCTTAAGTAACTCCTAATTTATATTAATATCAATATACCTTTTGCTTTGCAGATCTTCTACCTAGTGACTGAATCTCCTGAGGAGCCGGAACCTGGGCGCCGCATAGAGGAAGAGATCGAGGTGGTACCCGCCACGGCTACCTCGCACTCACTCGTCTTTCTCGACAAATATACGCAATATCGCATACAGGTATTCTGTTAGTCACTAGTTAATATAATGTCAAGCCATTTGATTTGAATACATAGGGGACAATTCCCGTATTTGTAAGAACGTTCGCATTCTAATCTGTCTCAATCTGTCAGAAATATCTCTAATTTACAAATATTTTTGCACACGACATTGATTGGCGTTGAGATGAAATTACGACTAAATAAACGTTCTTAATTACAGGAATTGGGCTTCTGATTAGCTTAGAAAAACCAAAGATTACTTGTGATCAAATAACTAACCCGTGTTTAAACAAATTCGTCCAGGTGCTAGCATTCAACGCTGCCGGCGACGGTCCTCGGTCCACCGCAGTGATGGTTCGCACGCTACAAGGCCTTCCTTCAGCTCCACGCAATATTACCTTCACCGACATCACGATGAACAGTCTCGTCGTGTCGTGGGAGCCACCCTATCGACGCAATGGACTCATACAGGCCTACCTTGTGACTTATGAGACTATAGAACAGGATGAACGTGAGTTTCATAATTATGTTTACTCAAAATATTACAGTATTGATAAATTCTTCGGTTCTTAGAAATCCTAATTATCTTTGACTAAAGAAATCTGATAATTGAAAATCAAAATTAGCCCTTCAATCAAACTATTTGTTACAAGCCTTCAAAAAACGATGGGCCTCGCTCGGCTTAGGCCGAAGCTAGAAGAGGAGTCGAATATTCAGTTACGGTTTCGGCTGAAAATCGTATTTAGATCGGACTAAATATTGTTTAACCTTCAATCGAGTTCTCACAGCAAATGATAAATTGTTAATAATTTCGGTCAATTTATGCGGTATACCTTACCGATTATAGTACTGGAAATACAGGTGTGACGTTATTCTCGATTAGTTTCATATTATGTGAATCGTTTCAGCAGGTCTTTCAAAGATTGCTTTTAGCGATACAAGAACCTTGTCACATTGTGCTACCCTTTGTAAAATTTCTACACTGTAATTCGTCGTAAGATACAGCCTGGGTAGTTTGGGGTTCATTGGCAACCAACACTAATGTAGCCTAGTCGCAGGTAATAGTCAAAGAGGATTATATCTATTTTTCCCCGCGGCGCAGGTTTCAGCAAGCAAGTAAAACAGAAGGTGACAGAGCGTCGCCTAGCGGTGGGCGGACTGGAAGAAGAAGTCGAGTACCGCTTCAGCGTGCGCGGGGTCACGGAGGGCGGCGGCGCGGGCGCGGCCAGCGCGGCGCGCGCGCGCACGGGCCCGCAGGCCGGCTCGCCCGCCGCGCCGCGCGCGCTGCAGCTGCAGCCCGAGCCCGCCGCGCTGCGCCTGCGCTGGCGCAACGCCGCGCCGGGGCTGGGCCCGCTCAAGGGATACTACTTTGAAGCTCGCCGGAAAGGTGCGTCACTGTACCCGCACGACTGATACATACTTACACGCAAATCGTTGTGCGGGGTCAAATTAAATTAACTGGCTATCGGTAACGGTATCTAAAAACAAATACACAATCACGGGGTCGATCGACCCGCCCGAAATATATAAATCGGCTATTGTTTACCATCACGTTTGTGTTTTGCCAACTGATTCAAAATACCATGAATAGCAAGCTAGGAAGTATCATCGATACGACGAAGTGTGCTCACCAAATCACTTGCACATCGTATTAAATTCCATCTCTGTCTAAACCTCGCAACACGTAGTCGACAGTAGCAATAGAGCTCTCTCAATCTCGTGTTTCGTGGCAAATGTGTACATGAATGTTATATTTTTAATGCAGCTAAGGAGTCGTGGCAAGCCTGTAAGTTTATTCGTTATTGTGTACACCTTGTAGAAAATCCTTTCACTAAATTAATGTTCAATTAGAGCCTATCACTGTAACCTTATTACGTGCAGTTTCCGTAGTGTTATCATAATGATACCCTAATACATTAATTGTTTTTGCTATCAGTCATCAGAATCACAAAATCTTAGCGCACATTTTTTTGTTAACGATCTAAATCACATGCTATAAGATTAACCCCCTTCCTATTTAACGATGAAACGTTTTTTTGTTATTGTTCGGCATACAGATGACACAAGATGGGAAACGATTACCAGAACCAGCAACGGCATGCTAGAGGAGTTCACAATATCATACCAGAGTCTTCTGCCGTCAACGGCGTACTCATTCCGGGTGATAGCATACAACATGTATGGGATCAGCAATCCGACATACAGCGAAAAAGTCATCGTAACGCCTTCAAAACTGTATTTGGAGTACGGATACTTGCAGTATCGACCGTTCTACAGGAGCACATGGTTCATGGTCGCGCTAGCGGCTGCTTCAATCATCATCATTATTATGGTCATTGCAATTCTTTGTGTAAAGAGCAAGAGCTATAAATATAAAAGTGAGTTTCTTTTTTTATATATAAGTCTAGAACGTTAGCAGTACGATTTTAATCATTTTTATTTTGTACATACATAATATGACTGTGTTACGGTCACGAATCATATTTTGATCAATATACAACTTGACACTGACCTGCAAATTGCAAAAAACGTAGGAATTGAATTTCGCAGGCTAACTTAGCGCCTCCTTTAACCTAGTAATCTTTTTTCCCAGAAGAGGCGCAGAAAACTCTGGAGGAATCTCTGGCAGGAGAGAGCGACGAGCGCGGCACGCTGGCCATGGAGCTGTACCGCTCGCGCCAGAACTCCAGCGCCAGCGGCGGCGCGGCCACGCTGCGGCGCGGCGCGGCGCTGGCCAAGTCCCCGCCGCGCCCGGCGCCCGGCTCCGTGGCCTACCACAGCGACGAGGAGAGCCTGCGCGCCTACGACGAGAACCCCGACGACTCCTCGCTCACCGAGAAACCCTCCGAGATGAGCTCCTCCGACTCTCAGGTGATTACCATCAAAATAAGCGTCGTCTAAACCCTCGCTCAGAGCGTACGAACACTAAATCGCCCCTTATTTTTTCTCCACCACTCCCTGGAGCGCGTTACGGTAAATATCGACGACTGAGCTCTCACTACTGCTATCTTTATCATTTTGGACACGCTTTCGATGAGATCAGCACTTTCGTAGTTTTATTTTTATTGGTTTGAGTATATTAGAAGGGCGCCTTAGCGGCGTGTTAGTGTAATCGTGTATTATTCAATTAAATAGATTTTTAAGAAAATACATGTTAAATAAAAATAAATATTTTCTATCGTCAGTAAAACTTTAATTAGTTTACAGTCAACGGTAAAAGTATAACATTTTTTTAAACTTTACGACAAAAGTGTAGATGAAAGATAAAGTAATATTAGCATGATTGTTGTCATTGACATCTTTGAGATTTAAAGCAGTACTTTTGATGTTGACTGTACATTACATAAATTGAAGAATTATTTAAATTCGTTTTTTTTTTAATAAGTGTCAAAAATTTTGGCAATATTCAGATGAATAATAGTTAACTTTTATTTTAACAGAATTCTGAGAGCGAAAACGAGAGTGTCAGGTCGGAGCCACATTCTTTCGTGAACCACTACGCTAACGTTAACGATACGTTACGGCAATCGTGGAAGCGGCAGAGGCCGGTGCGGAACTACTCGAGCTACACGGACTCGGAGCCGGAGGGTAGCGCCGTGGTGAGCCTCAACGGCGGCCAGATCGTCATGAACAACATGGCGCGGTCGCGGGCGCCGTTGCCCGGCTTCTCGTCATTCGTATGACACGAGCCCGCCGGCACGGCACCGCACGAAGCCGTGCACATGTAACTATTCACTGCCCATTCCCAATTATTTAATTAATTCGTTAGGAACTATTGCAACTGTACATATCGAATATAATTTGTAAGCTTTAATTAAATTGGTAAAGTATCTGAAATTAAATTATGATCCTTCAGATTATGTATTAGGGGATATTCTTAAAGTATATTCATGTAGTCGTAAGTTCAAAATACAATTTAAAATTCAATTATATATGAGAATTTCCGATTCAATCAGCTTCTTATAAATTAATAATTACAATATTTTATGCCATACCACAAATTAGTAATTTCGCTATGAAGCACATGATAAATATTTAGTAAATGTCTTGACTAATGGCGACTGTAGGCTATTTTATAGGGCGTAACTAATAGATGGAGATCTCGTTTAGTTAATTTGAATTTCTTTAACAAATTTTCAGACTTTTAACAAATTTATTTAAGTGACATTTCAAATTGTTTTGTGAAACAAACATTTGTTTGATAAGATTCACCGTGTGTTTGTATAAAACTGACAGTGTGAATGAATTCAAAATACCACAAATTTACTATCCACAAGTGCCAGAAAAGATGTTGGTAATTATCAATCTAAACTACTGCGAGCTAGCATGCTTGTTATATTTCATTTCAAACTTCTTTGAGTCAAGCTTGAAGCAAGTAGCTAGCGCGAGTTCACGAAGCTTTGCCAATATAGTGAATTTTAAAAGTCAGTTGGAGCCCGCCTTTAGCATAGTCTGGTATAATTGACCAGACACCTCGATGAACGCCAACGCCCTATTCCGCTTGGAAATCAAAGATAAGCTCAACGCCCGACATCATATATACTGCTGAGACTGAAAGATCTTCCTAGGGCTCAATAACTTGATTGCAGCGCAATTCGTTCCATTTTTATTTCTCACTATAATTGATTTTTGGTGATGACTGTACATAATAAAATTCCAGTGCTGCAAGCATGTATTACTGAGTACTATAATGTATACATGATACAAAAAGAACTATAGTGTTGTTTAAATGTAATTTCATTAATTAATAATCATCTGATTAAACAAATAGTGTATAATTTTGTTTAACTAAGCCCCGCTTGCACCACAAATCACTTAATAACTTTTAGTGCTAAAGAATTTAAAACATCATTCTGATTCTGTCAATTGAAGTGGACTGAGACAGAATGATATTTTAACTTCATTTAGTGATTTGTGGTGCAAGCGGGCTTAAATGTATTGCATTTTGCGCATACTATCTTACACATAATTTAATTAAACTTATTGATAAATCAGTATTGATTAGTGCTTAGAAAAGTTCATAATGTTAACTCCAGTTTCAAGTTATAGTTAAGTAAATAGCGACGTGTCTAATAGATCAGTACGAATATTCGTAGTTTAGCATTTTATAATATTTTTACAATTACAATTATTATAATTATGCAATTGACTGATAGATGTAGTGTCTAATTCTTTACGTGTGTAAATATATCATAAAATTTTATTACAAATTAATTTATGTATTTGAACAATATTTGGCACAATTTCTTCATAAATAACCTGTGATCTAATTATGTATTTGGATTGTGACTTTCTAAACTAAACAAATAGTATATTTTAATATTTCACCTATATAAATACAAATATTTTCAAAGAGACCATGAATAAACATAAAATGCACATGATGGTGATGATATTGGTTCAGATCATCATCATTCTCCTGCCCTTATCCCATTTTTTTGGGATGGGCACAGCATGTCTTCATGATGATCAATGTATTTTAAAGAAAATTACACAAATTTTGTTATTTGTGAACCAAAAGATTTTAAAATTGGACCACAAATATTTGTAAATACTGAATGTACTTAATTTTTTTCGTAAAGCTAATAGGTACATGCTGATACAAATGGCAACGTCAATTTATTGTAATAATGACACCCCAATTAAATAATGAAGTCTTGATTAAATGTATTTCAATTTTGTTATACATACATATATTATGTTTACATTTAATCGACTAAGTTTTACCTACAATACCGGCACGTGTGGTATATTACAACTGTATGCAATATTTTTAATTGAAGGCATACTCACACGTTAACGAAATACCGTGACCCCCCCCCCCCCCCCCCCCGTGTCCTAATAAGCGACTGTCTTGCGAACACGCAATCGTTTCCATGAATTGACGTATTAACGCGACTAGATTGATCGCTCGAGTAGGTTATATTGATATAAACGAGGGATTACGTACGCGCGATTGTTGCCGCTAGGACACGGCCTAAAGGTGTGCCATCATTTCAAAGACTAAAATATCAACTTTGTCTTTATGTAGTTGTATGGTAAGGCATACTTTTTATTTACTTTAATAAATAGCATAAATAATGTGTACTTGTTTTTTTACCTTTTAATTTCAAACCTTTCAGGTATGGGCCGGGATTATCGGTCATTATAGTACGTCACGGGATTGGTGTCCAGGATGGGTAGGGAACCAAAAATAATTAAAATACTCAAATTGTCAATTGTCATTTATTCTGGCAAATATTTATACAGTAGCTACATGCTTAATTGAATTTAAGGTAAACATAAAAAAATTATAAAAATAATTTGTCGCACTTGTCTAACCAAGGTTTAGGAACGTACTTTGGGACGTTCTTCCATTGCTTAATTACATTGTAAGCAGCTAAATCCACGATAGAAAATTTACTTTCGTAAATCCAGTTTTTTTGTTGTGAAAATAATTTCATAACAACTACTTCTTTATTCTTTTCTGGTGTTCTTTCCAACACGTGGCAGAGGTCAAGTAAGTAGTCAACATGATGATCGTTAGCATTGTATGGAATAACACTTGGGTAAACATATGAAAGGTATCGTAATATGTTTACATTGCCTACAATGGGAACATCCAGAGTAGACAACTTCAACTCGGTGTCAGCCGAAACTGTAAATAAAATAGAATGCCATTAATAAAACTTCCAGAACAGAGTTGAGCATTCATCTGGGTCAGATGTACTCTACTGCTTGCAGAAGATCGTAAGCAGTAGTACATCTGGCCCAGGCGTGTAAGAGCCAAAAGGCTCTTATGCTTTTTAAGAAATTTTGTTCACTGATACGACAGCTGCAACATAAGAAAACCTCCAGTGACTAAGTACGCGCCTGGCGCGGCTTAACGAAACTATGGTAAGACTGATTAAAAATAGTAAAAACAAAAGTATTTCCACTTTGTATCACTAAATTATCACATGCATACTTGCTTTTCAATGTTTCTCCGATTTGAAAAATACCCTGACCTAAATTTTATGTCAGTGGTCATTATTAGTATTGCAAAAAAGTACCACAAATTTTTGACAACTTTGCAGATCTTGCATTTTTAGTCTCGGCCAAGACAGACAGTGTACAAAATTATTTTCTGAGATCAAAACATCAAATACCAGTACTCATAATCAGTGTTAGTATTTCTTTCAAGCCTTGGCTGTCTAGGAAAGCTACCAAGCTCTTGTTCAAGCACCAAGTTTGTCCCATAGGACATCTTATCAATTGTGCGAAGTTACTTAGTCTCGGAAAGGCATTTACCAAAGCTCAAAGTAGATATATTATAAACTTTTGAACTACTTGTGAAGGTTCAGCTAAAGCCCAACATGCATGCATGCATGTTTATCTACTTAATATGAATTGGAGACTTACCACACTTGAATATCAGCCTTAAATTTATTTTAGAGTTATTTTTTGATGCTTGAATAATTTTGACATAGTTTTTTATTTTTGGCACTTTCTCGTTAGGTACTGAAGAGTGAATATGCCATGAAATATTGAGTGCCACAGGTGATTCTTTTAGGATAGCATTCAGGTACCAGGGTAAACTGTCCGGACTAAGGACCAATACAACTTCTTCAGGTGCAGGTAACTGAAATAAATATTATTAATTGGATATGGGATAAGTATTTTTTAAGACGGGGGGACTTATAAAATTCCGAACTGTGTGAAGTAGAGGAAAGTGAACAGTCATGAAGCTTTGTTTATAATCCGAGTTATAGAGAATATGAGTGATGTTAATACAACCTCGGTCAAATACATTATGGTTCCTTATGCAGTACCAACAGATATGTGACACTAGATAAATAAAAGGTTTATTAAAATATAGTAACCCGCCCCTGCTCCCTTTTTATGATTTGACAAAACATCAAGGTTTCTTTATGTATTGGTGTTTAATATGAACATATTACACACATAAACCTTCAGGAATAAATGTTCTAACTAAATAATGGTGAAAACTGCTTCCAAATTCATTGTATAGCTAAGAAGATCTAAGCAGTCACACAGTCAGACACAAAAATCTTCTGTGTTTTTATTATGTAAAGCTCTTACATGTTCCCCTGGTTTGCTTGTTTTAACATCTTGAATATTGGCACCTTTACAATATGAACTAATCATCTTAATTCGGTCATAGAGTGTATCCAATTTTTTTAATAATTGTTCCTGACGTTGTTCCAATTCAGACATTTTATTTGATCCCTGTAAGATAGTAAATCAAATTTTATATAAAAACACAAATAAATAAACATGTATAGGCAAGAATAGGAGCATTAGTGCTACAGTCACCTGCATATTATTGGGGCAGTTTGTGTTACTTATACCATCCCCAAAAAAAAGGAAAAGCTAAAGCATATGGATCATAGGTAGCATTCTGATTAAGCTCTATAATACGTTCGTCCAGAATGTGTAAGTGGTAGCTTGGTGGTAGGTGGATTGCAGTATGTTTTTTAAAAACCCTGCAGTAGATAGGTGCTTAAAATCATCTTTGAGTAACAATGCACTTTACCAGTAACATAATACAGTAGAATAATTCCAATAGGTGTTAGTTTTAGTTAGTCATATCTACTAAATACCGGAGAACATACACACACAGGTATAAATTAATTAATTTAATAACTTCAGTGACATAAACCTTAAGAAACTTGATAACCTGGTTACTGATATTGATGTCGCTATCATCTTCTTTAACAAAATCTGTCCGATATTTTACGGAATACATGCAGTTCGGCAAAACGATTTCTTTATCATGAACAATTATTTTCTTCATATGGTACATCATTTTGCAGAGATGATGATAAAAAAATTGCTATTTTATTATTATTCTTACCAAACTGAATTGGAATTGTTATTAATAAAATCACTAAAAATACTCAGCCTGAACCACGTTTCGTTCGAATTACCACGAATTACATTAATGTTTGATATTGATTACCCGATATATTTTACTTTTACTCTATGTCACTCTATGGCGTCTATGGCTGATGGCTAATGGTTCGCTCGAGAGCTCGAGCTCGAGACCCGAATACAAGGGTATTAGTGTCCTGTGCCCGAATACCCGATATTATGCCCGTCATAGACTAAATGAGATAGACTGGCAACTTAACGTCTGCTGAAGTGCTGACAGATTAGGAATACGATCAGCGCCACGAAAAGCCATGGAACTAAAATATCTATAGATATATTATGTAGGTATAGATTCAGTATAGTTTATATCGTAGACAGAGAAACTAATAGACGCAGGGACTCTGTAACCGCGGTTGAGACAGAGATAGTTTGTCAATGTGTGCTATAAATGTTGCCATAGTAACTGCATTCCCCTGTTTTTGGAATGTTAGATGGAATAGGGTAAATTATTTGCAGGAGTTGATTAAAACAAAACAGATTTTTTTAATTTTGACGTTTTATATAACTTAGATACTAAACACTTCAAACAAAATAAAAAGAAAACACGTTATTGATTGCGAAATAATGTTAATTTTGTGAACATATTTCTTACCTTTTCTTTGGGCTCTGATAGCTGTTTTGTAAACTTGTAAATTCTAATTTGGAGGTATTTCATGGTAATTGCTTTGATTAAAAGGATTTTATGATCATCTAGAGGAGAATGATCGTAAGAAACACCATGTTCTATAAAGAACTCTTTTCCAATACATTGACGAAGACATTGATTAAGTAATTGCAGTAGAAGATTATTTCGTTCTAGTAGTTTAATGCCAAACTGTGTTAAATTTTGTTTAAATATTTTTTCCGCAATTTCACAAACGGCGATTACATCAGCGGCAGGATAATGCAGACCACCTTTGTCCTTTTTTAAAATTAATGTATAATTGTTTTTAGAGGCAGTGCTAATCATACACATCAAGCAATTTTCACATTTCACTATCTTTGCTACTTTAGTTACAATAAAACCTGAAATATATATAATTATCTGCTTAGTGAATTCTGTAAGTCGCGTAGGATCTGCAAGGTAGTCATGATCAGTGTCAATGGTTAAATACCTAATCATTTTCAGTTTCGCATTCTAAGCCGCTGGAATTTCTCAAAAGGGGTAAAGTAGCACTTATTGATTTTTCATAACGCGTGTTGGTATATGTTAAAATGCTTATATTTTCAAGAGATGTGCAATTTCCAGTATCTATGTGTTTGAGTTCTCCATGAACGACTAACCTCTTGTATGCAGCTCGAAACTGCAGCGCTGAGGGATTATTATTAAATCCACCTTTAGATCGAATTGCACTAAAAAATGATTCTAAATGATCCTAGCTTAATTTATAAGTAGGTAAAAATATCAACTCTGAGCTGGCGATAGGTTTATTAAATAAAAATTGCACACCACGAATGCAACATCTAAGTCCGATTATGCACGCCTTCCTGTTACTTTGAATAACATTTTGGCCATTCGCCATTTTAAGACTATTTAAATAATTAAACATATCATTTAAAAACACATTAATACTTTCAAAATTTTTCATATTAAGAGGTTTTTTATAACCATACGCATTAATATTGCGGCTATTTAAGATATCGAACAGATTGTTTATTTTTCTAATAAATTCAACGGTAGGTGATGATCCTTGGAACTGTTCTAAATCAATTTCCTCACAAAATTCAATAGCATCAGCAACTGAATTGCTAAAAGTTTGCACTGCCAGTTTCACTTTCATAATCTGTTTTACAAAGTTGATGTGAGCTTTTCTTAATTTATTTGCTAAGTGAAGACCTTCTTGTTCCTGCAAATCATGCAAAGATGTAATAAATGACCATTTTATTATTTTATCGTCACTAGTTTTTAATATGGCTTTGTTGCCCAGCAGATTTCTAATTAATTTCACCATGTGAGGTGGATCAGGAAAAAAACAGCATTCTTTAATAACACCGTCCATATCAATTTTAAATACAGGTTCAACTTCGTCATCATATTCAATTTTGCAGCCTAATATTTTCGCCATCGCAAAATTTGATGGACATCCATCACAAGTTACTGAAATAACATTTACGTTACATGAATACAGCAACTTAATGCAATCAATAACAAGCTGTGCCTTCTGTTCTGCAGTTAGGCTTTCGATTAGAAAATACCTGTAGGGTATTTTCCAGGATTCGTTTAAAGCTGTTACCATAAAAACTAAAGCCTGGGTGGCCATTCTAATATTATCGCCGTCTAAATTGACACCAATATTAACTAAGCCAACACATTCCATGCCCTCCAAAGTCACGGCTTTCCTTATTGCCATTTCGTCAAATGAGAGGCACACATGAACGTTTTTACCTGATGCATTTGCTTTTAGCTTTATTGCATGCAATGCCTCTTTGGTAAATCCGGGATTACCATCTACTGATCGATACCAACTAACCAATGTTTGCGGGTGTGGAAGGCAAGTATTAAATTGTTCTCTTACGTAAGAATAAGCACGTGGACTAATAAAATGCAAACATAATGCGAACTTTCTCAATGAAGGAGAATATTTTTTAGTTTTTCCAACTAAACCCAAAAACCGTTTAAGGAAATCTTTGTTTTCGCTATCAATAGTGCTTAACATGTCAGCATCTTCATATGATATCAAGGATTTGATTTTAAGTTCCGAAATAATATCTGATAATTTAGCATTTCGTTTCATTAGGCGCCTATTTGTTTGCCGGACAGCACGTATTTTTTTTGTAAGCTTTGCAATAGCCTCAGTTTTTTTCTTTAAATCTGCTTTAAGTTTTTTCTTTCTTGGCGTATCTTCCTCTTCCGGCAAATGCAATTTTCTTCTGATGGTTTTTATTTTTGCGTCATCTAAATTGGCGCTTGAAGATGTGGATGGTACTGGATCAGCACGCTCCTCAGGTGTTGAAATCTAAAACATTCAATCAAATCATTAATAAAGTATGTTTAACCTGTTGATTCGGAACACATATTATGAATTCAAGAAGAATGTCAAATAATGTTGTCAATAGAAGAATACCTTGATGGGCTTTTCTGGCTCTTGCATTAATGAAACTGACGCTGACTTTGATATTGTTGAGTTATCGCTTTCAACAACTTGTATCTGCAAGGTAAATCACAAAGTTATGAAATATCTTTTGAAAAAAAAAAAAAACTAAATTAAGTATTTTAGTAAAGTAAATTCTTACCGAATTTGGTACTGCATCAGAATGCAGAACTGTTTTCTTTTTCTTTTTTATTATTACATTTTCTGGGAAATGATTGCTACATATTTTACAATATTTTGTGGGAGTCCAATCTTTTCTTCCAGTTGCTTCGACCCATTTTTTACGTAGGTCTGGATCGTCTGGAAAACTAACGATAAACTTAGCTATATTATTATTACTCACAGGTAGTTCAGTCATTCTGTAACGACAGATGTGTCATTCTTATTCGATTGCAATTTATAGGAGAAAGAATAAATTAAAATAATACATTTATAGACAACGAACCTTCCCCTAAAAGATACTATGCTATTATTGGATTCCATATTTTTTTGTTTTCATTACATTGTCGATATTTTTTATCGAGACTCGGGACATTTTTTAGCTGACGCTGGCAACCCTTACATGTTATTAATTATAGGTTATGAATGATAAAAACTTGACAAAATCCTATTATCTTCAGAGATTTAACGAGAAATATCGTTCCGTCATGCTATGGCATAAATAATCATCACTAAGAAACTATATTTAGGGATAAAACCGTCGTACTTACGTGTGAAAAGACACACCGGCAATTTTCTTCTCACTATCGCTTTTACATGAAATAACACGACAAGAAAAGAAAAAGAAAACAGTTCTGCATTCTGATGCAGTACCAAATTCGGTAAGAATTTACTTTACTAAAATACTTAATTTAGTTTTTTTTTTTTCAAAAGATATTTCATAACTTTGTGATTTACCTTGCAGATACAAGTTGTTGAAAGCGATAACTCAACAATATCAAAGTCAGCGTCAGTTTCATTAATGCAAGAGCCAGAAAAGCCCATCAAGGTATTCTTCTATTGACAACATTATTTGACATTCTTCTTGAATTCATAATATGTGTTCCGAATCAACAGGTTAAACATACTTTATTAATGATTTGATTGAATGTTTTAGATTTCAACACCTGAGGAGCGTGCTGATCCAGTACCATCCACATCTTCAAGCGCCAATTTAGATGACGCAAAAATAAAAACCATCAGAAGAAAATTGCATTTGCCGGAAGAGGAAGATACGCCAAGAAAGAAAAAACTTAAAGCAGATTTAAAGAAAAAAACTGAGGCTATTGCAAAGCTTACAAAAAAAATACGTGCTGTCCGGCAAACAAATAGGCGCCTAATGAAACGAAATGCTAAATTATCAGATATTATTTCGGAACTTAAAATCAAATCCTTGATATCATATGAAGATGCTGACATGTTAAGCACTATTGATAGCGAAAACAAAGATTTCCTTAAACGGTTTTTGGGTTTAGTTGGAAAAACTAAAAAATATTCTCCTTCATTGAGAAAGTTCGCATTATGTTTGCATTTTATTAGTCCACGTGCTTATTCTTACGTAAGAGAACAATTTAATACTTGCCTTCCACACCCGCAAACATTGGTTAGTTGGTATCGATCAGTAGATGGTAATCCCGGATTTACCAAAGAGGCATTGCATGCAATAAAGCTAAAAGCAAATGCATCAGGTAAAAACGTTCATGTGTGCCTCTCATTTGACGAAATGGCAATAAGGAAAGCCGTGACTTTGGAGGGCATGGAATGTGTTGGCTTAGTTAATATTGGTGTCAATTTAGACGGCGATAATATTAGAATGGCCACCCAGGCTTTAGTTTTTATGGTAACAGCTTTAAACGAATCCTGGAAAATACCCTACAGGTATTTTCTAATCGAAAGCCTAACTGCAGAACAGAAGGCACAGCTTGTTATTGATTGCATTAAGTTGCTGTATTCATGTAACGTAAATGTTATTTCAGTAACTTGTGATGGATGTCCATCAAATTTTGCGATGGCGAAAATATTAGGCTGCAAAATTGAATATGATGACGAAGTTGAACCTGTATTTAAAATTGATATGGACGGTGTTATTAAAGAATGCTGTTTTTTTCCTGATCCACCTCACATGGTGAAATTAATTAGAAATCTGCTGGGCAACAAAGCCATATTAAAAACTAGTGACGATAAAATAATAAAATGGTCATTTATTACACTCTGCATGATTTGCAGGAACAAGAAGGTCTTCACTTAGCAAATAAATTAAGAAAAGCTCACATCAACTTTGTAAAACAGATTATGAAAGTGAAACTGGCAGTGCAAACTTTTAGCAATTCAGTTGCTGATGCTATTGAATTTTGTGAGGAAATTGATTTAGAACAGTTCCAAGGATCATCACCTACCGTTGAATTTATTAGAAAAATAAACAATCTGTTCGATATCTTAAATAGCCGCAATATTAATGCGTATGGTTATAAAAAACCTCTTAATATGAAAAATTTTGAAAGTATTAATGTGTTTTTAAATGTTAAGTTTAATTATTTAAATAGTCTTAAAATGGCGAATGGCCAAAATGTTATTCAAAGTAACAGGAAGGCGTGCATAATCGGACTTAGATGTTGCATTCGTGGTGTGCAATTTTTATTTAATAAACTTATCGCCAGCTCAAAGTTGATATTTTTACCTACTTATAAATTAAGCCAGGATCATTTAGAATCATTTTTTAGTGCAATTCGATCTAAAGGTGGATTTAATAATAATCCCTCAGCGCTGCAGTTTCGAGCTGCATACAAGAGGTTAGTCGTTCATGGAGAACTCAAACACATAGATACTGGAAATTGCACATCTCTTGAAAATATAAGCATTTTAACATATACCAACTCGCGTTATGAAAAATCAATAAATGCTACTTTACCCCTTTTGAGAAATTCCAGCGGCTTAGAATGCGAAACTGAAAATGATTAGGTATTTAACCATTGACACTGATCATGACTACCTTGCAGATCCTACGCGACTTACAGAATTCACTAAGCAGATAATTATATATATTTCAGGTTTTATTGTAACTAAAGTAGCAAAGATAGTGAAATGTGAAAATTGCTTGATGTGTATGATTAACACTGCCTCTAAAAACAATTATACATTAATTTTAAAAAAGGACAAAGGTGGTCTGCATTATCCTGCCGCTGATGTAATCGCTGTTTGTGAAATTGCGGAAAAAATATTTAAACAAAATTTAACACAGTTTGGCATTAAACTACTAGAACGAAATAATCTTCTACTGCAATTACTTAATCAATGTCTTCGTCAATGTATTGGAAAAGAGTTCTTTATAGAACATGGTGTTTCTTACGATCATTCTCCTCTAGATGATCATAAAATCCTTTTAATCAAAGCAATTACCATGAAATACCTCCAAATTAGAATTTACAAGTTTACAAAACAGCTATCAGAGCCCAAAGAAAAGGTAAGAAATATGTTCACAAAATTAACATTATTTCGCAATCAATAACGTGTTTTCTTTTTGTTTTGTTTGAAGTGTTTAGTATCTAAGACGTCTTAGGAAACATAATACAAATTTTATTTGAAAGTAATATTTTTATATTATGTGTTCCGTTTGACGTCCGGAGTCCATTATGAGAGATATGTTTGTTATCTCCTAGTCGATTGTATGAATGAAAGGCAACAATGTGAATTATAAACCAATATTATTTTTAATCACCATTTTATTATACCTTAGGTACCTTCATATACACAGGTTTTAAATATGAACAAAAATATAGCCATTTAAGCACTGGCAGTACCTGTAATTAAAAAAAGAGAAAACTTAAGTAAGCAATCGTGCAATATCTTCATGAGTAATTTTAACCTGAATCAATTTGATTTGACACATCGGTTAACTTAGAATCAATTGGGGACTTGAAATAATCTTGCGAATGCGACGAGGACATTTCGTTATTAGATCTGATTTCTTTACGGTAAAATTTCCTGAAAGTTGATTCATGCCTCCAGTTTGCCTTAGATAATATGTCATTTATAGGATAATTTTCTAGCCAATTTAATGATGAGACAGCCGATCTAAAACTACCTGGAGAGGCTTGTATACCAGCGTCAGATAGAACACGTTTTACCCAACCACCGATTATAGTTGGTGTGGCTGCTCTAACGGGATCTCTAGTAGTTATGAACAATTTTTTTATTGAACCCCGTTTTTCCTTTGATAATTTTTTTAACATGCGGAGCCAATATAATGGATTTGTATTTTGATCTTGGGATGCCAACAAAACCCAACTGGATTGCTGGAAAGTTGCACTATTTGTCTTTGACCCGAACACTGGGTGTAAAGTTATGGAATCTCCATTATCTACAAAATGATCACAGTCAATATGCAAAAGGTCGTGTACACGACGTCCCGAACATAATAATAAAATAGTCGCCGTTCGCTTGGACACATCACACAAACTACTGATGCAAAGAGTTTTATCTTTTAAATAAGTAATTAATTCCCTGGCGTCCCATGTGGGCACCTTAGGTGGCAACGGTTTTGCAATTGAAATTGCTTTCAAAATGTGTTTAACAATGTGACTAGAAGAAATTCGAATATTTGAAACAGTTTCACAAATAGAAGCGATAACGGACTTGTGCACGAGAATAGTTCTGTAAGCTAACTTTTGATTAAGATGTAGATATGCTAGATATTTCGCAACATCTGTCGGATTTGGTGTACGGAAATTTACATTATTTTGACTACACCACAAAAACCACTTACCCCAAATAGGTGTGTAAGTATTAAGAGTTGAAGGTCGCCAGCAAGATAAAAGAAGATCTTTCTCTTGTGGAGACCAATCGCTTGTCATGGTGTCTCAGCCGAAATGAGCCAGGCTTCCAACTGCAGATCTTTGACATGAGCTGGTGGTAGGCCGGTCACCGTGTCCACTAAGGTCTTCTTCAGGTCTCTGATCTTCAGCGGCCGTGCCAATCATTCATTCTTTACGTCTGGTCGCCAAAAGGGTTTCTTCCACTTGGGTGCTACTATTATGTACCGACCTGATGCCGAGTTGAGGTGGTGAAGGACTCGTGGCAGCAACGCCGGTGGTGGGAACACCCATGCTAGGTTGTATCGCCAGTATCTGCTGAACGCGTCGTGATAACAGGCGTTGGAGTCTGAGGAATCTAGAGAAACGTAATTTATCACGACGTGTGCCGTTTGTGACGCGAACAAGTCTATGTCCGGTTTTCCCCAAGTCTGAAATATCTTTGAAGTTGCTGCCACCTGCAGGTGCCACTCGCTGCCGGCGCGATTTCGCGACAAGTGGTCGGCTTCGGTGTTGTAAACCCCTGGTAGGTGGTGAGGGATCAGTACAACATTGAGGTCGTCTATCAGAGTCAACAATTCCCGCGTCAATTCCATTAAACAGTGTGGTTTCGTGCCGCCTTCCTTCTGAATGTACGAAACCACTGTCTTGTTGTCGGTCTGTAGAATAATCTTCGAGTCCCGGAGGGCTCTGGATTCCTTCGACAACACAGCAATCACAGCATACATCTCTTTGAAATTGCAATGCCATTTTTTCTGGTCGGGTTGACATGCACCTTGTACCTTGTTGTTGTTGACCAGGGCACCCCACAGAGTGTCGGAAGCGTCCGTGATGACAAAGTTTGTGGGTAGCACATCTGTGTGAATTGCTGTCGTTTGACCTACATTCTCCATCCACCACTCGAATTCTTGGCGAATGTCTTGTGTCAGCTGTACTGCTCCGAGAGGATTTTGACGCAGTACTTTGATGTGACATTGCAGCGCACGGCAATGCAGCCTTCCCCGTAACAAATATATATTTACATAATTATAATCATTAGAATCAGTAATACAACTTGTTAAGTTAGCATAATCCTAAAATGTCAAGATTTCATGAAATTCAGTAGGATTACTTTGATCTTAGAGAGTTGTGTTGATGACTTTAATTATTATAATTCTGTAAATACATATTTGTTACGGCCGCCAATCATATTTTAATCAACATACAACTTAGTACTGACCAGCAAATTGCAAAAAACGTATGAAAATTTGAATTTCACGGGCTACCTTTGAGCATCCACCTTAAGGCTCGAGACGAGATCGAGATCGAAAGTGTTGCCAATTGTGGCGCGCTCCAAGTCGCCAAATTTTTTGGGAAAAGTAGCCTTAAGTCGCCCAACTTTATTACTGTAAAGTGGCCTAAGTTCGCCGAAATATAAGTCCGATACCACACGTCTGCAAATCGTGTATTTGAAGGCATTGGTACAAGTTTTAAACGTGTGACCGAAATCCAAGAATGTGTATCTGACATAATTCAATACTTTACAAGCCAATGTCAACTTTATTATAAATAAATAAATAAATAAATATTCCACAACTATCACACAACGCCATCTAGTCCCAAGCTAAGCAGAGCTTGTGTTATGGGTACTAGCCAACTGATAAACATACTTATATATTTCTAAATACATAAATATTATAGATAAATTACACCCAGACACAGAACAAATGATCGTGCTTATTACACAAACATTTGTCCTGGGTGGGATTATTATTCATTATGTTCCTCTCTAATTGATGTAAAAAAATTGTGATGTTTTGCTAGGTGCCATTTAGTACCGGACATTTCATCGTTCCTTAGATAATCTGGATATAGCCTAAAATCGCCAATTCTTGTCAGAAAATTGGTCACCCCGACACACAAAATGGCCTAAATGATGACAAGTCGCCTAATCTGGCAACACTTGGAGTTCCATATTGACAGTTGACACTTGGATGATGGTAATTCTAGCTAAAATCAATTTCTATACTCTATGCTAGCTATACACAGACACGGCTCAGTTGCCATAGAAGAAAAAAAAATAAAGATCGCTAGTTACAAGCCGGTGCCAAAAAGTAAAAAGGAACTTTATACGATGTTTATGAATAAAGGGGTTAAGTCAACCGTAACTCTGCTTTGTAATTTGCTAAACTTAAGTGACAGCTGTGATTTTATTTCTTTGTCAACATGACATTATTTTGTATATTTATTAGCTGTCATTTTGGTCTTGCAAATTAAAAATCAGAGTCTATGTGCAGGTAAATGTCGCGTGAACGGCAAAGTTTGCACGAGCCATCGTTTGTCGGATTTTTGACGCGCACCATAAGCGTGCACCGTCTATCACCCGTCTATAATCTATTCATCAGATGGTGCTGAGCGCGCCACGGATCTAGTCGCCCATTGGCGTTTATGTTCCTACAGAGATGGAGTGGAATAATGATATGATTAAAGAATCAAGTCACCACTGAGCAAAATAATAACTATAGCAAGGCGTTTCCGTTTATCCGACGGCATAGTTGACGGACTAAAGAGCGGAGTGGCGCGGAGGCAGTGCGCGCAGTTCGTGTTGAGGTGACCTAGGCGTCATGTGAGGCTGTATAATCTATGGATCCTTTAGCGCTTGAATGACATTGACAGGGGATGTATTGGGGGACACAACGAGACGGCATTAATTCCAATTTTAGCCACGCACCAAAATATCCTGGTAGCGTTGTCAACATTTGTGAATTTATATTGGAAAAAGATGGCGGCGTTAGTTGTGTTTTGGCCTCGCGCCAGATGATCCTGACACTATACATGTATATGGTTTACGAATTATATGGTTTACCTTTACAATGCTGAATGTAATAATTTTTTCTGGTATTTTTTTATTTGGTGTGGAACCGGAAGTCCAAACCTTTGTTATGTTGCATAAAATCAATGATCACCGAAGACAAATTTTATCCCAAGTTGACTATATCCGGTTTGTCGTTTTCGTACCAAAACTACAACAAGGAAGGTTTTAATATTACAAAAATTTATACAATATTATTTTTTTATTATTAACCCGCAACGGTGTAATTAAAATAAAGAATTGTCAGAATTACTAGTAAAAGAAATTGAAGTGAGTCTTCTGGTCGAATAGTTTCGAAAGAAAGAAAATGGCTGCCGATGTCTTCCGTGCGGCAACTACCACTCCTGCCAGTGATAATTTTCGATAGATTATTCTGCAATACAGCCCCAACTTGTTATATTTTCTTGTATGAATTATTGCTTGTGTATCAGTTAACTTCAAGGATAATGCTAATTCGTCATACCGAAAATTCAATACCTACAAGTTACGAAAACGACATGGCGGACTGATAATCAACCAATGGGAAGCCAGCATCAAGCGTTTCAGAATTGCATGTACTCGCATTTCGCGTCATTACGTTTCGGTGCCTTCTTTCTCCTATAAAATTTAGTAGGTAATCTTTTGATATCAGTGAGTTGATTGACTTTTCAGTTAATTACTAAGAAAAGAGTGTGAATATTGTGTTTAAAATTGTTATGAGACGATCGTTTGATGTGAAGCATCCCGACGGCTGGGATCATGACTGCGTTGGATTTAGGATGAACTGAAATGCAATACCATCTTTTTGTTTTTGTAAACAAGACTATGTTTTTACGATACACGTGCGAGACTGTATACAATTGACAGTTGTTTTCAATGATGTCGGGAAGGGGGGCAAAGAAACGCGGAAGGCCTCCAAAATCGGGGAGTTTCGAGAAAAGCAGGAAATTCCAGTATCATTTGTTGAAAAAACCAAAATATTTACTAAATCAACAAAACGCAGGGTCACCTTCTTTGGTTAGTACACCCTCAGCATCAAGAGCATCGTCTCCTCAAGGGAGCGATATAAGTAGACGAAGTACACGAAAACAAAGAGGAGGAAAGACACATAAAAATAAAAGAGGTGGAATATCAGGTTCGTATTCACGAAGAGGATACAACCCACAAGCTGCAGATTATCATGAATCGGAATATCATTATGGATCTGATTTTGGTGATGAATACAGTGATAGGTCTGAAGCCGAAGAAGATCGCGCCAGTGACAGTTCTGATGGCAGTGTAGGTGACGCTGCTGCGAGCGATAGTGACTTTTCGGTCAGCAGCTTCAGCACTACCAGTGGTACACCTCGTAAGGTTAATAATTTACTCAGACCACCTAGTCCAGATCCTCTATGGCTTCAACAGGAACGACAAATTCCAGTTCTAGGTCTTCCTGCTTCATCAGATGACTTGCTAATTCCACAGAATTTAATTTTACAAGTTGTTGGTGTTTATGAAGTGTTAAGACACTTCAGGCATCTGGTGCGACTATCACCATTTCGCATAGAAGATCTGTGTGCAGCTATAAGTTGTGAAGATCAGAGCAATCTACTTGTAGAAGTGCATATGATGCTACTCAAAGCTTTGTTAAGAGAAGAAGATGCTCAACAAACACATTTCGGTCCACTGGACCATAAAGACAGTGTTAATATTACTTTGTTTTTATTAGATGTCATGACATGGCCTGAAGTCCTTAGAATTTACATAGAAAGTGACAAATCTTTTGATCAGAATGTTGTCAGAATTTTAAATGCATGTGAATATCCCTTCACAACAGTGGATGACCGTCTGGCTGTTCTTCAATTCTTATGCAATCAATTTTTAATAACTAATCCTGTGCGTGATGATCTGCTTAGTGAAGGTAAGTGAAATGAAACAATACACATAATAGTGTAAATGCAATGTAATATAATAAATAGTATTACTGATTCTAATGATTATAAATCTGTAAATATATATTTGTTACGGCAGCGAATAATATTTTAATCAACGTACAACTTAGTACTGACCAGCAATTTGCAAAAAAATTAAGACAATTTGAATTTTGCGGGCTACCTTGCAGCATCCACCTTTTTTTTTTTTTTTTTTTTCTGGGTGGGAAATCATCAAATGACTCCTCCCGCTCTGGGCGGAGCAGAAGGGAGTGTCAGACTTTTACTGACTAAAACCCACCCGTGTTCCTTCCTTCAGCATCCACCTTAAGATGCAATGGTTATTACAGAGAGTTGATCCTTCTGAATGACCCCATCAATAGGTGCATAATACAAGATGTTAGTTTTCAGCAAACATTTCAAACAAAAATGGCTTTTTTACATTTTCAAATTAAGGAGAATGAGCACTGATGTATGAGCTTCATATAATATAATGTTTCTTATCATCCTGGGCCTGTTCAATCATTTCACCCGTTTTGTTTAATGTATTAGGCTATGGCCCATTACATACTTTGTCATTCAGTTTTCTGATAGACAAAATTAACAATATACTTGTGAAAAGAGGCAAGTTTGTCCCACAATCTCTGGGCCTGCTGTTTGCTGCTGTTTGGGACACTGTGATTATTTTATCCCATAGCTCTTCTGACATGCTACAGACTAATGTGGACAGTTTCTTGAATCCTGGCAGCAGTAATATTGATTAAATTTAAAATATAAAATGCTGCATATAGAAATCCAATATAATTTATCATTTAATTTAACTTCAAAACCATATTTGCAAAAGATTCCGTTTTGAAAAATATGTATTTGTACCTACCTAGTTAAAGTTTAAGATATTTGTTTAAAAATCCATTTACTAGCCTTATGGGCAACAACTGAAAATCATTTGGTAAAAGTAACATATCTATTGTGCTTTCATGCTTGTCATACAAACTGTTAGTTTTGTTACTAAACAAAAATTCCCTTGAATCACTAGGGAATGTCACTTCAGACCCATATTCCCTATCTATTATATCTATTCAGCTCTCATCATGTGATAATTGTGATAAATCAATGTAATTAAATTAGCAGGGGGAGTAATTTTAAATAATGCCAATTATCATAATGGTAATGCCTGTCAGGTTGTTATAAAAGTATTGTCAATGCATATGATACACTCCCAGGTGTCTTAAAGTGTGTTTTGATCTTACTGCCTCACTCAAAAGATGATTGATTATTTTTTTAATCAATGTCTCTCTCTTTACAGTTCCTATACATTATGATGATCATTGTCGAGTATGCCATCGTCTGGGAGACCTTTTATGTTGTGAAACATGTCCTGCAGTCTTTCATTTAGAATGTGTGGATCCTCCATTAGGCGACGTACCATCTGAAGACTGGCAATGTGCCCTGTGCAAGCAGCATAAAACAATGGGAGTCACAGATTGCCTCCCAGATGCTGAAAAGCAGGGGTTAATGTGTAGACACGAGCACTTGGGCTTTGACAGACATGGAAGAAAATATTGGTTTATAGGTCGACGTATATTTGTGTAAGTATTCTATATAAAATATTAAACTATAAAATAATCTTATCATGTTATCACACAGGCAGTTTGGTGGCAAGTTTACACCAAATATGAGTTGAACCTTGTATTTAAAGTAAAAAGCACAGTTCTTATTTACAAAATCGGCAGAATTTGTAATCGAAATAATATCCTATGTTGTATAAAATTGTGATTATTTTAAAGATTTTTGGGAACTGTTGCTTGAAACTTTAGTAACGTCATAATAAAAATAATATTATATTTTTAGTGAAGCTGAAAATGGTGATGTGTGGTATTATTCATCACCTCAGCAATTTGAAGAACTATTAAATGTTTTGGATTCTGATGAGATGGAAGCTCCACTAGTTCGAGAACTATTGGAAATGAAACAAGAAATTTTAAGACAAATGGACATTACAGAGCGTCTGACGAACCAAGTCAAGGGAAATCGGAAGTCATACTTGGAAATTGAAAACGCTAATATAATTAAACAGCGTAAAGTTAAAGAGGAGCAAAAACAACATGACCACAATCCAGAATTAAAAATAGAAGATGATAAGCTTGATAATGTGTCATCCCTAGTAAACGATGGAGATGTGGTAAACGAAGTGACAGTGGTCAGTGAAGACACGACCCATGAAGACAATGATGAATCTATAGAAAATGATGACAATAATAAAAAAACAAAAGGCAATACACTTAGTAGAGGAAAACTACCACTGCAAAAAAAACATGAAGAAGGTATAGTAGCAGCTATTAATATTATTTGTTTTGGTATAAATTTTTCCAATTAATCTTATATTTTCCAAAGTGCTGCACTCGTCTACTGATAAGTCTGCTCTCTTTGGGTAGGTAACAGGGATGTTACGGATGCAAATTTTTTCACATCCGCGGATGCGGTTTTTAAGAGGCTCACATCCGCGGATGCGGATGCGGATCTGTACAAAAAACTTAAGTGTGGGTAAAAAAAATACAGTAATATTTATCCTTTCTTTATTTAATGGTTAACAAAAGTCAATTTGAATTAAAAAAGCAGCACTCACTTTACATAACGTAATACGTAGTACTTACGTACGTAAACAATACAGTTACATGTATGCGATGATACTTTTTAACAAAAAGCACAATAAAAAAGTAATAAACTTGTGATTGACTATTTACGACAAAACAACAAACGTGCGCGTCAGATTTTGTCACTAGACATGGGTAGCTCGTGAGCGAGTGATAGAAAAGAGCTAGCTCTTTTCGATTGACGTAGCTCTCGCTCACTCACTCGCTCGCTGGATAGCTCACTAGCTCAGTTAGCTCACTCAGACCACGGTAATATTATCTATACAGTATTCCAAATTCATTTATACGGACGAACGCGAGCTATGCCTACGCGCCTCGATCTCGGCATGCAGACTAGAGATGCGCAAAACGTGTCCAACAAAAGATAAGGAACTAGTCCACTCATCTAGTTCATTCGTTCCTTTAGTACCGGGGAACGCTTTCAGTTCATTAGTACCACAGAATAGCTCCAGTACCGTGTAGTTCTGAACTATCAAAGCAAAACTGATATATTATTACCTCGGGACTATACGAGTACAAAACTATTACGAACATACGATGTGTTCCCATCTCGTTCTATCATAGGCGTAGCGGTGCGTCGATGTGCGATGGCGCGAGCGAGAGCATGCGAGAGCTAGCAGAGTGCTTTGGTACGAGTAATAGTCGGGACTACTCGGTACTAGAGGAACTAAAGGACACATTTGAATTGGTAGTGAACGAGTGAGTGGTGTAGTACCGGGACTGGAATTATATCATTTTCATGACTCGTTCCGGAACTACCCAAGTCTAATGCAGACAGTCGCGATTGTGCCGCCAGTGACGATTGTGACGAACGGACGATGTGTTGTTTTTTTAACAATAACCGCGCGATTTTTTCACTAAAAATAAGTTCAAGTACATATTTAATATGACGAGTAGGATATATTGTGCTGTTTTTGGTTGCATGAATTCATCAATAACGCATCCAGAGATAACTTTTTTTAGATTACCTGGAAACTCTGAAAGGTAAGACTATAAAATAATTTTACTTCCTAGTAGGTAGGTACATAATGTGTGTCTTTTTAATGGATAAGTATTTCCTTTTATCTCCCGAAAAAAAAGATATCTGGATTAATAAATAAAGTGAATAGAGTAAAGGAAAGTGATTGGCACGAGTGAAATAGGTAGTTATAGGCAGTTCATGAATCTTGATACGGTAGGCACGCTTGTGTTAAAACCTCAGGGCATGTGTGTTTTGTTTTGTTAGTTTGTATAATTCAAAGTAAAGACGAGGTATTTTATTATTAATAATAGTTGTTCAATTCAATTCACAAAGTATTTTATTTGGTTATATAAAAAAAGTACACAACAATCACAAAACTAAATGGAAACACAAAGTAGGCAAATGTGATTAAAAGGCTGCAGGCGGGCAGCCCTATCGCATGTTTACGTATCGCGCGGGTGTAGGCATTTATTTCAAAGATACGGCCGAGTTACAATACTGTATAGATAATATTACCGTGCTCAGACTCACTACCTCAGTACTTCAGCGAGACACCGAAGTAACCGTCCAAACGACTCATTCGGCTCACTTCGGAATACTTCGGTGCGCATCGTTCGTTCAGCCCAACACACAACAACAACAGTACAACAACACACACAGAACAGTATTACAATTAGGAAATATTGTAATACTGTGGTTCAGCTCTCCGGCACAATACGTCATTGTAATTGTTTTTTAATTAATTGTTTATTGAAATAATTGATTTACATAAATATTTACAAAATAGGGCCTTAATACTAGATGTAGATAAAAATATTTGGATTCTACCTGAACTAGGAATAAACCTGTATCTCAGGTATCTCACTCAAGTGCTTATTTATTATACATAAGTATTATTTTATTTAAAATTCCTTAAACGTAAATAATTTATCTACTATAAATTATGGTTATATTCTAATTGACAGAAATGTGATACTCATGCATCATCGTAAGACATTTTTGCAACAATGTTCTACTTATTATGATTTTTGAATTGTTACATTTTTAATAAGAGGTTGTGTTTACTTTGTCATACTTGAAAACTTCTCATACGACGTAAGTCACAGTAAATCTATCTTTATTCTCATGGTCTTAAAGTAGAAAACACGTTGGCCACATTATCAAAAGCAACCGCATTGTAAATTTTTTTGCATGTTGTTTGCGTAAAATCCTATTAGAAACAAACAGTAAAACTTGCTTTATTCTCATTTACTTAAAGTAGAAAATACTTTGGCACATTATTATCAAAACAACCGCATTTTTTTTTTACATTGCGCGTCTTCGTAATGTCATAACATAATTTAAAAAAAAAAACAAAACTGCGGCAGTCAAATGAGCTAACAGTCGGCGTCTGATCACTCACTGAGCTATAGAAGAGCTACTGCGCTAGTGAGTAATAAAGAATCCAAACTTCCAAAGAGCTATTGACTATTGAGCGTGCCGAGCCATCTCCTTCGACGCGCGTGCGGCGAGAGTCAAATGAGCTAACAGGAGGCGTCTGATCACTGAGCTACAGAAGAGCTAGTGAGCTAGAAGAGTGATATAGCTCTTTAGAGTGAGAGAGCTAATCACTCTTTTTCTTTTCACTGAGCTATTTGGCCCATGTCTACTTGTCACAACACAACACAAACAACAGCGAGGCGCGTCACCGTCACCGATTCACCGAAGTCCAAAACAAAATTATTGCTTTCTTATTGGTCAATCAGCACGCGCGGTCGACACGCGCCACTCGCTGGGCCCGTCCCCTTTCTTTCTTGTCGCGACCTGCTACACATCCGCATCGATTTATGCGGATGCGGATGCAGATGCGGATGTTTCGCATATGCGGATGCGGATGCGGATATTCGCAACATCCCTGGTAGGTAATATGAGCAGACTTTCGCCTTTTTATCTTTGCGATTTTGTCTACCTTGTCGGCTCTTCTCTCTGATGCCTTCAATATGGGATTCACTAATTAATCATTTATTGTAATCAACAAAAACTCCCCCAAAAGAGCTCTACCAAATACCTCACTGCGGAGGTCATATGAAAATCACTTGTGCTTGCTCAGTAACCCGGAAGTTTTTGACGCGACTGAATCTGTGGGGCCCCTTAGAATAGAAAAGGGCTGAGAGAGTCACCGCTGCCGCAATGACTTTCAAGCTATTTCTGGAGCGCACCTTTCGAGAATGCATCTTATTCTCGAAAGGTGCGCTCCAGAAATAGGTCATTCAATGCTCACAGTGAACAAAGCTACAAAGACATCCTTTCTATGAGCAGTTGAGAGAGAGGTTTAGTTTTTATCCGAAACAAAATATTGTTGTCTGTTCCAAAAGTATCTGATGAAAGTGAACACAAACCCTGTTCAGGGTAAATTCCGAGGCAAAGACTCACGGTGGAACCCTTCGCAATCTCTCACCACTTTTGCAACAATTTTTGTTTGGATAACATTATTACATTGTAATTGAAAAATCATCAGCGGAAATTGAGGTTAAAAAATTAACCTCAAATTGTCGAAAGAAAAACGTCTTTAGGTGATTAAAATTAGAATTTTGGGTTTTAGTGGCACTACAAATCGACGGATATACGTTTCTTATCCATTTGTTTACGTTTTCATCAGATACTTTTTACACAGACCATCGATTTCCAGCTTCTATCTAGTCTTGAACAATAGGGAATGTTCGTGTATATTCTTTTATTTAGAAGCCACGAACACATAATCATCTGTTTTAAACGACAAGCAGTGTTATTACACTGCTTGTTGCTTAAAATAGATGATTATTAGAATACATTTTTACTGAAAATAGTAATGTATCAAAACTGTAAAAAATACCGAATGGTCTCTTGACTCGAATACAACACATATTTAAAAGGGTTTCGAATTACTTGCATATTCACTATTAACATTTTGTAACATAATCGTGTTTTATATTTCTCAAATACGAATTTGAAGCACTTTTAACACTTGATTAAATAAACTACGTTTTTCTTCTTTTTTTTTTCAGTGACAGAGAGGTTGACAAGATTAAAGTCCAATCAAATATCTAATGGAACTTACCTATTTAAATTAGGAAATGAAAATAGTTTTAAAAATTACATAAACCAGTACTCAGCAAATCCTTTAGCTTTAAACAAACCACAGAGAAATGAAGAAAGAGACAAAAAGCGATACATGTCCCATAAGTTTTCTTTGTCTTCAGCACAAGAATTCAAATGGGTAGGCTTGCTAAATGGTAA
The DNA here is from genome assembly GCA_947507525.1 of Apamea epomidion. Classification (NCBI taxonomy): domain Eukaryota; kingdom Metazoa; phylum Arthropoda; class Insecta; order Lepidoptera; family Noctuidae; genus Apamea; species Apamea epomidion. The sequence goes on from OX382234.1 coordinate 10,030,008, forward strand.
CTATAAAAAAAACTTATGTAAGACTAAAATCGATCATGTTTTTTTATAAAGCTGAATGTTAATACTTTCTATGTTTATACTTTCTAACGATTTTATTCTTCTTCAGCTACAAAACCACTACTGGAGGTTACACTTAGACAAACCTTACTACAATTAGAATCAAATATAGTATTACAATTCATGCACCCCAACTGGTCGCTTTTGAGAAAGCCATGGGTACAAGCAGTACAACTTTGTCAAGCACCTCGTGATTTCGCTAGAGCCCTTTGTGTACTACAGGTGCGTATTTTTATATTACGAATAAAAAGTCTGTCTACTGACTTGATACTAATTTAAATATATGTTTAACAGGCTTGCATTAAAAGTGTGGTTTGGGTACCAGCGTGGCATGAACAACTAGGTCACGTTAGGTTATCACGCACGACTGCAACCGAAAGGGAAGAACGCAAAAAACTAGATAAGAGGGAAAAAAAGGAAAGAGATGAGGAAGAGGAACGATATCGTACAGCTTACAATTTTGTGAAATATTCTCTTGGTCTTCGACATCAGGTATGTCTAAAAACTAAAATGGTTAATATAGTTTCCTAAAACCCCTACCTTTAATAGTTTCAGATTTGCGTATAATGCTGACCCATCTCAATGGAGATCAACCTGTCGAAATAATGTTTTCGTGTATCGAAATTGTCTTAACCTTTTGAATGGTGCGTAAAGTCTCGTAACTACGAAGACAGTTTCTTGACTCCAATAGGAGATAATAATAAAATTTGAACCGCGTAAATAGTTTTTAGATTCAATTCACACCGAGATGGTTCGAAAGGGTCGCGCGGCATCCTCGCTTCTCAGAGGAAGCGGGCCAGTTCATATCACAGACAATATGAACTGGCCCGATGCACAGCGCGTGACATCGCGCAGCCTTTCGGTGTGAACTGAGCCTCACGATACTCGCATTTCAAAGAAAGGGAATCGCTTCGACTTTCAAATATCAGATCATCATCATAACATCATCATGACGTGTTTCAAGTAGTCAAACAAACGTTTGAGATTTCTCTACTGGGTAAACACATGAATGCGAATAATCACCCGGCGATTCTCACCGAGTCTAGACGGTCGAGAAACAATTCTTGTAAACGTCGCACGATGTCGGCCACTGTAGTACACTGTAGAACCAGGACTACGCACGCTACAAATGTAGCATTCTACACTGTGGCTTTGTGTTGCTTCAGTGTAAAGTCAGCTTTAGCTTCGAAGTACTTAGGCTATAAATCGTCAATGGTACTTTCTTACATATCATATAAATCCGACAGTATAATTATCACACATTTTAATTAAATTGAATTGTTTTTAGGTATGGAAACAAAAAGGAGAAGAGTACAGAGTTCATGGACAATGGGGATGGTTGTGGAATTCTTCTACCAGAAAATATAAAAAGCATAGTAACACAAAAACCTGCCTTTTAAATGGTCCTGCTAAAATAGCAGTGCGAGTAAGAGAAGGCAGTACTATAAAAGTTTTAGCTGTTGAACCAAAAACGTATGACTATCTCATTTCAAACGAAGGAGAAAATAAAGACGTTATGGAAAAACGTATGTATTACGTAATTTTTTTTTTCCTTTTTTGTTATTGTTACTTTTGAGAGTCTCGAGGTTAATTATGAACGGCCCGCAAGGGTTATGAAGGTTAAGCTAGGCTTCCCGAGATCGGACTGTGGAGGGGTGAACATCCGTTACGTATCGAGACTCCTCACTACCTTGAAAAGCATGTTAAGCCCTGTTAGGTCCCTGCTGTAATTCGATGATTGGTAGTTGTTATGGGTAGTCAGATGTCTAAGTCTGGCAACCAGTCTTACCAAGGGGTATTGTGTTATCCAGGAATTCGTCTGGTTAGACTGGAAGTTGACCCCAACATAGTTGGGAGAAGGCTAGGCAGATTATAATGTTAATGTATTTTACAAAAAAAAAAATATATATTATTATGACTTTTTTATTACAGTGCCACCATCAATGCGTAATTTAAAAGTTGATAAAGATGAAGATGGTTTTGAAGAAATAGATGTTGAAAAGGCACTGAGCTCCTCAACAAGAAGGTATTATCCAAAAATTGCAAAAAAAACCAAAATAGATGAGTTTTTAGCTCGACGAACATACTTAAAATTCATGGAGGAAAAGAAGTTAGCCAGCTTGATAGCTAATGTGAAAAAAGAAGATTTAGAAGTTAAAAGCGAGGATGATAAGAATATTGATGTAGAAAATGATGATCCAGAACCTGACATATCAACAATTTGTGGCACAGTCAGTGGAAGCAAGCAAAAGGATGCAAGCAGTACTGAAAACGTAGATGCACTGAGAGATGAATATCAAAAAATATCTCAGTTAACAAAAAGATATCAGTGTTACTCACATTGCTGTAACAAAATCGATCCATCAAATATTTTACAAAATTCTGGAATAAAAATTAATTGTTATTCACCACTGTGCATTACAAAAGGGAAACTTTTGACTCAATTAGTAACTTTATTAAAAGGTGGTGTCGTAAATTCAAATAATCTAGTTGGAAATTCTAAAGATAATACCAAAATGTCAATATTGGAACAATATTTATTAGGTAAAAGTTCATCTTATACAAGTTCAAACGAAAACATTTTGACTGACCTATTATCGGCCGTTGCGTGTGCTCAAGAATGCGACAATAAAAGCAGTGATTGCTATGTTAAGAGGAAATTAAGTGGCGATGACAGCGATGTTAATTACAAAGTTGAAAAGGATGATATTAATGATAACTCATGCATAGTTAAGTCAGAAAGTACACTTGAAGAATCTGCCGTGCCAGCCGTCGGGAATGAAATGGATATTGACATAACATGCAACAGTAATGAGGACAATGAAGTCGAAATAGGTCCACTGAAAGAGTTAACTGATTGTGAATCCTCAGAGCAAGATAATAATACTAGTACAGCTAATGATAGCAAGGAAAGACCGCCCATCCCTAAATTGAAAATAACAAGAGGGAGGGCATCTAAAGCATCATCTAATACACAAAGTGTCGGAAATAACCCTGAAGCAAAGGATTCATCTTACAAATGTTCTGTAACATCAGCTAAGACTAACCATAAAGCAAAATATCGTGCAATAATCAACAGGAGATTTGGGGCACCAAAGACCTACAAAAGAGAGGACAAGTCTATCAAAGATGAAAAAACTGAGGGGAATGTAGTAAGAGTATATTCTACGGAGAATCCTGCTGGAAAAGTATATCTAAAACGAGTTCAAACATCAGCTGTGGAAAAGAAAAAGAAACGGACCCCTGTAAAGTATCCACTGTGTTCAACATTCCATACAAGGAGTAAAGCCAAAACTATAATGGTTTTACCTCATCATGAATTGCGAAAACTCTGTAGACAATCTGGGCATAATTCAGTGGCTGGGTTTAGTCATAATGCAAAACCTAATCAAGCAGTGTGGCCATATCCATGTCCTCGACCATTATTTAAAACCTGTTGGCTATATCGCACTGTAAATCTTCAATGGTTAGCAAGTGCAGCTCTGCAACTTCGTATTATGTGGGCTTGTCTACGTTGGGATGATATGGCGGCCAAACCTGCTTCTGCTGATGGTAAACATCAGCTCACTACTGATACAGAAATAGTATCACTTGAATTACTAAAACATCGCCATATAGGACAGTTTTCGGAGCGATCGCAATATCTTCGCCGGCGGGTAGTAATACCCCTCGAATTACCCAAAACAGTTCGTGAAGTGACATCAATTCGTAGTGGCTTAAGGAAAAGGAAGCGTGCTGAATCTCCTCAAAACACCGAACCTCAGGTAATTGAACTAAACAGCTGTCTGAATTGAAAAAAAAAAGAAAATGTATTATAACCTTGTTTTAATCAGAGTATAAAGATTGTTAAATGAAAATCAATTATTTCTTAAGGTCTCTGAAGAGTGGGTCGATGAAGATAAACTGGAACTTTGGGAGGTGCGTCAATACGGTGAGCGCACGGAACGAGCTACCCCGGTCACCCGCACCTCCACCGGCAAGCTGCCGCAGCGCAATGTCGCGCCGCCGGCTAATGCTGCCGATCTTAAAGATAAAATGGAGCAACAGCTACGTGAACAGAGAGCTGCCCATCAACAGAAAAGAGCATTAGAAATGTCACAAGGTATTTATTTCTAACCACTATTGTGTAATATCCCTATTATTAATATTATACAGTACTAACTGTAAGACTAAACAAATTAAATTTATTATTACAGAAAAAGCAAAATCGACTCCTAACCAGAACTCTGGCAAAAGTACACTCACATCTTTACTGACAACGAATGCCACCACTCCCACTGGTCAGAAAACAGTAATCGGTACTAGAAGAATTATTATGACAAAAGGTGCCGATGGTTCGACCCGAGTTATTAGTCAGCCTATCGCGGGGCCAACAAAATCGGCGCATAGCGATGGAGTTAGTTCGAAATCCAATGCAACGCCACAGAAAGATGGGCCACAAAAGGTGCAAATAATTCGGGCCCCCGATGGAAAATTAACAGTTAGAGGTTTGCTAGCGGGGCAGCAGCTAATTCAAATGCCCGATGGAAAGTTACATGTAGTAATGGCAGGTCAACAGGGTGTCACAGGGCAGCTGGTGGCGGCTTCCCCAGTGACTAAACCAGTCGAAAGTGGTAGCTCTCCCGCCGAAATCGCTCAAGTAAAAACCGCCATCGAAGAGCCTAGACAAACGCCGCGCGCGGTTGCGTCCTCCGCTCAGCAGGTGGTGGTGCAAGGTAACCGGCAGATCGTGGTGCAGCCGGCGCAACAGATGGTCGTGCAGCCGCAGCAGCAGGTGGTGGTGGCGCCCGCGCAGCAGGTGCTGGTGCAGGCGGGCGCGCGCGCCGGGCCCGCGCCGCGCGTGGCGCCCGTGCAGGCCGTGCTGGTGCAGGGCCAGCTGCTGCAGCGCCCGGCCGCGCCGCGCACGCCGGCCGTGGCGCCGCGCCCCGCGCCGCAGGCCCCGCGGCCCCGCCCCGCGCAGGCGCAGCAGATCGTCGTCAATAACCCCGTGCTGGTGCAGCAGATCGCCGCGGGCAAAATACAACTGGCGACGGTCAACGGCCAGCAAGTTCTCATACGGCCCACTGGAAATAACCAGGCGCAGATAGTCGCCCACATCGGGCAGAGTCCTGCGGCTGTGAGCACGGCACCGGTGTCGTCCCCGGCGCCCGCAGTCCGCCCCGCGCCGCCCCCGCTAGCCCCGCAACCCACTCCACCCTTGGTTCAGGCACAGCCGCAACAACAACAACTTACCGAAGACGAAATTGTAGAGAAACGACTTTTGGTCGGTCAACCTCCTGGCACTGTAATAAAGACTGTAACAGCACAGGTAATTATGATACATTTATACAAAGTTGAGACATGTGACTGCAGTGTAAAAATTTAAACTGCTCAAGAGTGTTAAGGGGTTGATTTGAAAAAACTAAAACTGCATTGTATCGCTGATTAATGTGTCTGTTTTCACCACATATTACTATATTTAAACTCACCCTAATACTTGAATGCTTAATAGTAAATATGCAGGCAGTTTTTTAAATCATAAATCAATAAAAGGCGGTATTATTACCCCAACACAAGTATTAGAATTTAAATTCATCTAGTAAATCTTATGCCCTCAATTGAACAAATTAAATTATTTCCTGTGAACTCAAGCAGAAATCGCGATTACAATTAAAAATAGTGCTTAAGATCACTCTAATCTCCAGAATTTGGCAAAGAACAGATGATTGTTTGTATACTCGTATATGGATAATTAGAAAGAAGGTAGAAATGAAAGAAAGAAAAATAGTTCATTCTGCACTAATAAATTCAAAGCAGACAATTATTTGTGTTAATGTGTGCTTTATTTAACCTTAGGTAGAATTATTTATAAACACGTATCATGGAAACTTCATCAAGGTATGTAAATGAACATTTTCGTCCAGGTTCTCAGTCACACTTTGCATCATTACAGGTCATGCAGACAAGTAGTGGACCTAGCATAGTTCTACAGGGACTGCATGGATATACTTTGACACCACAACAGCTGGCATTAGTACAGCACCAAGTGAAACAACAATTGCTAAAAGGTAAATTAGTACATACCAAGATTTATTTAATTTATTAAACTTCATGGTTATCCTAGCATTCATTGACTGCACTTTTACAGCTCAAGAGTCTACAGGCAAGCAGGGTATGCTGGGTCCCAGGAAGATGTATCTGGCCGTGCAGCCGCCGCCCAGCGCGCCGCCGCCGCTCACCCCGGTGGCGCCGCAAGCTCTGCACACTATACAGTCCCTACAACCACTACCCGTGCCTACGCATCAGGTAATATATTACTATTAGATGACGATCTGGACTCGTATGACAACTATTTACTATGTATGTATGTATATTGCGAACCGAATCATTTTAAACATACATAATTTATTGTAAATGGATAAACCAGGATTCCATAAATTGACGAAATACTGTTATCATATTGCCTTACTAAAATCCGCCATATATTCAACTTTATTACTATTGAGTAGATGAGAAATGGCGGATTTAATAAAAGGCTCTGCTCGGTTTCATATTGGGGTGGGATCAAAATGAGCGCTGTATTTTTTCTATACCTCGAAAAAGCAAAAACATTTCATAAATTTAGTTACAAGTTCAAACGAGGAATGCATTGCTGTTTCTGTAGGATGCACTTGTTATGATCAAACCCTGAATAGTTATGTACAGACATGTCTGTGCATACAATAATGTATTATAATTTATAAGACTGGGACATAATTATGTTATTAAAATGGTGTGAATAATAGTTACTACTACTATAAGTTATACATGAAAAACACCAAAGATTTTTGTAAATATTAAGTATCCATGTATATTATAATTTATATTTTTAGATTACACACATTTATCCTCTTCCTCTGATTCAATATAGGTAGTAGTATAGTCATAAAGTAGCATTTATCTCAGTATTATAACCCTTTATAACCGGTATGAATTCTTTCATAATATTTTAAGACAGACTCGTTCAAGAGACTTATTAAGTGGAACAACAGCAGGATGCCCACATCAATAAATATTTCGGTTTTTTTTCTTATCTCTTTCTTTTTCTTTGCTATCGTTTGTGATTTCTATCCAAATCTGCCCTGCAAACCTATCTAATTCGTCACACACGCTACCTTCGCTGCAGTCGGCCATAACGGCAATGTAAGGACATTGCCGTTAGGGGGGTGGTTCCTTCGGCGATTAGTATTCGATAGCGCAGTAATTACCAAATTTTCTAACCCAATAACATTTTTATACGAAAAATTAAAGTGCTTTTCGTCAATAATATAATTATTTAGACGTATTTTTTTAGTTACGGGCTGATTTTACCTAAGGGCAAATTTTTCAATACTTAGTTATCTCTTAACTGAAGAGTAAATTTTGCCGTTTGACAGATTTTGTATAGAAAGTATGCCAAACTGTCATATTTATTCTTCAGACAAAAATTATCTGACTATTAAAAAATCAGCCCTCTGATAACTTTATTCGAGTAATAATTTTGAAATTTTGACTGTTATTTCAAATTAGCCCTTAGGGCTGATTTTTCCATCGGCAGATAACTTTTATTCGAGAAACAAAATTGATCTTTGACAGTTTTTGTAGTACTTAGGGCTGATTTCTCAACCAGACAGATAACTTTTATTCGAAATATAAAATTAACGTTTGACAGTTTTTGTATGAAATAACTGTCAAAATTACACAATTATTCTTCGAATAAAGTTATCAGATGATAACGAAAAATCAGTCCTTCATCGGATATCTTTTATCCGTGGAATAAAAATGACAACTGACAGTTCTAGTATGGAAAAACTGTCAAAAATTCAAAATTTATTTATTTAGGGCTGATTTTACCAACGCCGGATAACTTTATCGGAATAATAATTTTGAATTTTTGACAGTTCTTCGATACAAAAACTGTCAGGCGTCAATTGTATTCCACAAATAAAAATTATCGGTCGATTGAAAAATCAGCCCTTAGACTTATTCTAGGTTTAAAAGTTAGGTTAAATTCCCCCTTAGGGGGCAATCTACCAAACTTTTATCTTTTTATCTTAGGGCTGATTTTTCCATCGCCAGATTACTTTTATTCGAGGACTAAAATTGACGTTTGACTGTTTTTGTATGAAACAACTGTCAAATTTTCAAAATTATTCCTCGAATATAGTTATCAGATGATTGAAAAAGCAGCCCTTAGATAAAATGACTTCTAAAAATAATAGATAAACGCTGTCTCTTAAAAAACCAGGCGGCGTGTGTCTTAAGAGACAGTGCCTTATATGCCTTATTACAATGGAGTGAGTCTGTAAAAATCTATAATATTTTTAACAAGCGTTTGAGTGGCGTCAGCACACCTTTTTCGGAAGACTTAAGCAGTACAAAATATTTTAAAGTGTATTCATACAAGAAAATAGCCACAACTCGTCAGATCGCTAAGCATCTTAAGTCCCTATAACATTAAACGACATTTGCAAAAATGAGTGCATCTTTCTATTAGATCATTACTTTTGCGCCATCCCTATGACGTTTTTTTCCCATCTGTGATGCCTTCGCTCAACGTGGTAACGTGGTCAGCCCACTTTCACTTCAGCTTGATTGTTTTTTCTCCAACATAATTTAAGTAATGTAATTTACTTTTTCGCGCAAAAACATACTATTGCTAAAAATGATCCCATTATTGTTTAAGAATAATCTTATTTTTCAATTTTAATTATTTCCCGTATAATAAGAGTCAGCTCAGACAGAGCAGCAAGATTGAAGAGCAATGTTCTTTGATGAATTGATAATTAACTAAATTTTCAAATATGATTCTATTTAAATATCGTGGAAGGTATAATTCCGCCCGGCATGTGCGCATACACCCCTCGCAGAGCTACGCTGGGCGAGAGCATGCTCGAATGTGCGCGACGCTTGCGAACAGTTGCCACCTTAGCACATGAATAAATACCCCACAGAGAAAAAGCTTCTTAGTCTTCTTCTTCTTCTTCTTCTTCTTCTTCTTCTTCGTCTTCAAATTGTTCATATCCATTTTACAACAGCTAGGTACCTGTCCCTTAAACTTAAAACCGTAGCAGGGTATTACTCCAAATACACATATTTCTTGCCAGGATACCCATACTCTATCAATATATTTTTGTGTCTATTTAAAATCTTATTCATGTGCTCTATATATGCGATCTCCTCTTCTACCCGTTTTCACTAACACTAGGCGACATGTAAATGTAATGCGTAGATATAAAGAACTTTCTTTTTTAAATTTCACCAGCCACTAGGCGATCACTAAAATTACAACACCGATTCGCTGATGCGTAATGCTTAGACAGATCTTACGATTTCTAGCTACCCAGGCCTATAACATGACACGTCTAGTTTAGTATTCTGTGTAAAGCCTAGAGTAGTATCTCGAACAAAAACGAGCGTAAATTGCGAGGTAACTTCATTTCCTTTATGCACGTGACCTGAATGTTTCGATGCTCCGCAAAGCCGCATTACGAACCGTTTACCCTGGAAAAAAGGGGAAACTGCACTTCCTTAAGTCGTTCAAATCAATACAACTATATACATGTCATTGTCATTTAAGCAAAAATGTAATAACGATCGTTACTTCGCCGGTATTTCTCTAATGTCCCCGAATGGAGTCATCATTCTCTTCGCCTTATCCCAATTAAAATTTTCCCGAGTGGAGTATAGTTATTAAAATTCTCGTGTGACAAACAAACACTCGTGTTTTAATAACCCCCGATAGGCACTGTTTTAAACTACTATTGTCAAAATAAATATAGTAGTATAAAGGGTATTTTTTTCACACAACTAGCAACACTATTAATTTTGTTTACATTTGATTTTTTTCTATTATGTTAGTTTTACGTACAATATTGCTATTGCATAAATGTAAGTATTCACTTGTGTAATGTTATTTAACTCTTTTTTATGCTTCCTGATATGTTAGCGCATTTCTGTACGCTGCAAACATTCATTTTATAATACATTTTCGATAGGACGTGGCTGCATTGAGCACTGCAAACATTTTTACTTTCTTTCTTGCTTTCACTGACGGTTCGTTTCGCATTATATTTAAGATATTTTAGTTCCCTCACTTTTCTTGTTCGGATAAGGCTTTTAGGCGTTATTATTCTAGCGCACCCGAGCTTCTGCGCGAGCAGTAGCGCAAATGTCCAGCGGATTTTAGTCTAGCATGCCCACGCAGTGGTCGCTCTGTCTGCGCTGACCCTAAACAAGTAAAATATACGTTAAACTGCAAATATTTATTGATGTGATAGTGATCTACTGCTTCTATTAGCTCTTTCGCACATAACGCTGGTCAGGTTAAGTCTCCGAGCTACCACAACAATATTTTTGCTTAACACACATATACCCCTCGCCGAAGTGTCTCTAAAGTACTGTTAAGGCTGGCGCAAATTTTTGTGGGCCACCCCGCTACGCAACGCATTTCATAAATCCTCCTACTTGACTTTCGTATATTTTATATGAATTATCGCACACTACAGGCAGGCCTTACACGGCTTTTTGGTTTTGCAATGCAAAGCGCTGTGACCTAATCCGCATTTAATATGCGCTTACCTTTATAGTTGAGATATCGATACCTGCGTTGTTTGTGTACGAAATGCATAGTGGAAAGTACATGAAGTAATAGTAACAAATTAAAATACACACAACTTCGTGACAGTATCTCAAATAGAATGTCAAATTGGACAACTGATGAAATTGGATAGATTTCTGCAACCGGAGGCAAATCCTCGCGTCTCCCATTTCGTACGGCATGTATCTGCTTTGATTGCTGTTGCAATTAAAGCTTTTACAATTAGTATTTTGTGCCGCAATATTGTAAGAATATTCACGGAGCAGCAAAAACTGTCGGTTGTTATAAGTTTTAAATGAAAACAATATAACAATGCGCCCATAATTATACAGGGTGTAAAGGATATCGACGCGCAAACTGTCACGATGACTTCAGTATATGACTATACATTCAGAGATAACAGTTTGCGCATCGATGTTTCTTACACCGTGTATGTTCTTGATTATAGTAACAGATTTGGTATTGATAATTTTCTTTTGTCAGTAACTCTTATCTTATTACGTATATACATGATCAAAAATGATAACTGAAAAAAACAATATTGTCAATAACAATCTTAGTTCTAGTACTATTGAATTAATGCCCCCCAATAATTATTGAAGTATAAGCTACCGGTCTAAAGAATTGCTCATACACCACCTGTTAACATGTATTATACCTGTAAGTTATTACAAATTGATTCCTTATTAATATATTGATAGTAAATTAGTATCATTTGAATAAAATATTAAAATAATCATCGACTTTTATTTAATCACGACCTGTTTTTTTTTATGTAGTTTTTATTTCTTGTAATTATTTTTTTCTTACAAACGTTTTGTGGGGGTGTATGGGCAATTTAATGCTACTATGATTGAATTTTTTTAATTAATAAATAGGGATTGTTTATATTTATAGTTATAAAACAAATTATTGGTAATACTTACTGACATGAACTGATATATTCCCACAAACGGATGTTGATGGTTTTTAGTTTTTCTTTTTTTACATGAAACCCTATTTCTTAATTTGAATTTTCAATAAGGTAAATATTTTCTAGGGAAAAAAGGAAAGAAGATGATGGTTCATATTTTGACAAATATTACACCTTTTACTTATAGGATGTAAGTGAAGAAGATCAAATAAAAAGACAAACACTTTTGAATGGTGAAGAAAATGTGGCAGAGGCGGCGAGTCATAAAGAGGCGACACCTTCCAAACCTGAAGATATCAAAGAGAATAACACGAAAACAGATATAATAAATTCTGGTCCAGATGTTCTACAAAGTAATAAATTCGTGTTAACCCCTGACTATATTCAACAAAGTAAGTATTTTCCCTGTTAATACCTTTAATTTTGTAACGAAAAAAATCAGGTAATTCCCGTTATGTGTTATTTCATTGTCTAGCAACAACTCTTCAAAGAATTTACTACACTCAAATCGTAACGTTCTTACAAATAATACCGTAATGACTTTATGGACGTGCAACACTAATAAAATAAAAAGAAAAATAATGCTTTAATAGTAGTTTATGAAACTGTTGCATGACAAGTATTGTTAACACACGGTCACGAGAGATATTTAGTTATGTGCACTTTCATACACTACTTTATCATAACTCAGTTAATAGATATCTGCCTAGCCTTTACCCAACTATGTTGGGGTTGGCTTCCAGTCTAACCGGATGCAGCTGAATACCAAAACTAAACTAAACTCAGTTAATATATTTTTTTAAATTACAAGAATCTAGTTATCGTAAAATATTGCGCTGATCAACTGTTCCATGATCCGCCATTACCGCGCAAGCACTGTAGCCAAAAAGTGCGCGCTGCTGCAGATAGGAATACCTATCTATTTCTTAACTATAACATAACTATTTGCATAATGCCATCATTTTGTGTGTCGACGGCTATCTACGAATTGAGAACTCATTGGTCAGGGTGTAGGTACATTAAGAGAAGAAATAGTTAATTATGATATAAGTGGACAAAGTTTGCTGAAAGACTTGAAAACACCTTGTATTTTGGCCGCGTACTTCTCCCTGCCGAAAACTTATAAGGCTTGGCGTACGCCCGGCCGAAGATGCGAAGGATTTGTATGTAATGTGAAAAATGAGCGTTACATACTCTCAGTGTGTTTGGGCCCTTACCCCTTGGCCACGATCTGCGCCTCAAATTACATGCGGGTTGCGACGAATGCGGAGAGAACGTATGCCAATCAAAAAGTAGTAGGAGGAAATTGAACAATGTTTAATACGTAATTCACCATATTTATACCGCTCTTTATTTACATTGAGGCAAAGGCGTTATCTAAAGTGACTCATCACTTTGGATAACGCGAAGTCATACGTCCACCTCGGTGCCGCCAGCCGACACCGCGCTGCTTGTTGCGCCGCATCTCGCTTAGCCAAACAAAAGAAACAAATAATTTGATTGGTTTTAGAAATAATATACAATTTATAAATAAAATTTGATACTATTTGAAAACATACATAAACATAACATCACGCATGTATTCTCCCCCAAGGGTTAGGCAAAGGTGTACCTATAGCAGACTCACATTTCACCAATTATGTTTAAGGTTCATGTAATAAAAACATAAAAAATACACATGGAAAGTAATTTCGTAAAAGCTCCATTAAGTCTATTTTTTTGTAATTGGAGTATCAAAAAATTTTTCTTTTAGCATTTATTTCAAAATGATGCAGCATGTATTGTTATTATTTGAGTTATTGAACCCATTGTTAATACTTTTCAGTTGCTAAAAGTTTTTTTTTACGATAATTGGGCTTTAAATTCCAAAGTTACTGTACTTTTAGTATGCACGCTTCAAAAAGGCGACCAAAACTTGAAAATGTCTGCCATTCAGAAAGGGTTGGGCTCCGACTCCACTTATAGAATAATTTTATTGATAGAATTAATCAAACTTAAGCTTATACGGCCTAAAACCGGATATAGTGTAGATTGGTGTCTGAAATGGTCTTTTGGGGAAAGAACAGCACAGATTGAGTGGACCTGTCCAGTGAGTGCACGCATTTGTTAGTAATCATGCAGCTCAACTCCAGAACAGCTCAACGATTCCACGAAAAATACCAAAGAAAGGACATTTGTGTAGGCCACATAAATTGCTCAAACTACCAGATTATCTAGTTCTGCCGACCTCATCTAACTTTAAAACATATGATTGACGTGTAAAAGTGTTTGTACAAACCTACTTACAGAAATAAAATCATTTATGTATCATTAAAAGTAACTGAGAAAGAGAAAAAAAAATGACTGACATAGTCCTCACATTCACAATAATTAAAATAATAATATTATACTACACTTAGTCAATATTCATGTCATTGTTTAAATTTTAATCATCAAATGCCAAATATTAAAAAAAAGTAAGCAAAAAATAAATCTGTATGTAAAAATTAGAGCAGCTCAATCCCAAGTCTTGTTTTCAATATAATCTTTAGACTTTCTGACACGTTTAAAGAATGATTTGAATTTATTATAGTGAACATATTAAAAATGATCGATATTTATCAGTTTCCATTATTTATCACTAGTGTTTTGACCAAATAACAAAATTATTGAATTTATTATTAAGGTAAAGCTATATTTTTAAATAAAATACGTTAAAAATCTGTAGTCCAACAGCGTATGCTTCATTTCAGTGAATGCATTGTAATAGCCGAAAAATAAATAAAAAGTTAACCCAGCCATTAGATGCTATGGCTCAGTAGTCTTTTCACAGATATTTTACTGGGTCCGTAACTTAACTTCGAGAGTCATATTTTCGATTAATGGAAAGTCGACTGAACGATTGTTCGAATGGAATTTATTGCGAAACAACCTTTTATCGCCAAACTCTACTTCGACTGAACGATTCATCGAATATTTATTAATCGATGGACTGCTTTTCGCTTGAGTTTTAGTTATTATATAGTTTAATAATTGAAATAAAATTATTAAAACAAGATTTTTCGTCACATATTATTTCATACATAATCGAGGAAATCAAACACTTTTAAGATATCGTACGTTCTGCCCGTACATTTAGAAACATGCAATTTGGTGAAAAGGAAGATAATAAAGCACAAATGAAGGGAAAAATGTTTATTAGAAAAAACCATTTACGTTACGATTTTTCCACAAAATTAAGGTAATCAAAACCCGGTTAAGTTACGGACCCGATTTTGACAGACTTGTCAGTAGCAACAGCAACCTTTTTGTAACGAGAATAAAGATCATTGTGATTTTGACAGACTTGTCAGTAGCAACAGCAACCTTATTGTAACGAGTATAAAGATCATTGTGATTTTGACAGACTTATCAGTAGCAACAGCAACCTTATTGTAACGGGTATAAAGATCATTCTGATTTTGACAGACTTGTCAGTAGCAACAACAACCTTACTGTAACGAGAATAAAGATCATTGTGATTTTAAATGGGACGCAAAATTAGAGGTAAAATAAGCGTGAAAAGACTAGTAGGAATAAACGTCATTATAAACCCAAGTCGGAGAGTTTTTTCCGCCAAATAAAACTAAATTAATTCGCTAATCTGAGAAAATAGTTAACCCGTTTCACATTAGATGTCAATAAAACCCTAGCTTGAAAATGTTTTAACCTATTTACATGCACAATTACTCTGAACCTCCCATTACTTAATTGTCTAATTTAGATTTTTTTTTTTAAACAAAATAAGCCGCCTTACTATCTGATAAGGATCCTTATACAGGGTCTTAGGCGGAGGGTTAGCCAAACTAGGGAGGTTTGTAGACCCATTTAGGAAATACATATTTAGTTTGAAGATCCCTCTTTTTTTTTTAGTTAGTAATGTTGTGTTTATTGAGTTTTTTTTTCGTTCTTGTACTTTGAGAGCTCAAAACTATTCAGTTCTTATTTGCACAGACCTACTATATTGCCATTGCTAGACCAAGAATGCACCATACAAAAAAAAAAAATGATATAAAAAATTGTGAAATTCTTTTGCTGTGTGATTTTGTGTTGTTGTTACGGTCTTCAAACTAAATATGTATTCCCTAAATGGGTCTACTTTCCAACCCCTTTTTTGGCTAACCCTCCGCCTAATACCCTGGATAATCAACAGAAATTTTTGCACTTTTCGGTTACACGCCTAGGTGTGTAAGCTATAATCAAATGATTAGCAACAAAACTCCTCCCTTTTATCTAATTTAATCTATTTTTATAAAAGGGAGGAAAATTCAAAGTCCTGACTGACTGATACATCAACGCACAGCCTAAACCGCTGGTCCTAGAGACATGAAATTTGAAGGGTGTGTTCTTCGTGAAGAGTAGGTATCCACTACGAAAGGGTTTTTCGAAATTCCACCCCTAAGAGGGTGAAATGGGGGGATTTTGTTTGTATGGAAAATCTTATTCCTTAAGTTAATAAACTTGAAACTTGGCACCAATACTAATCTATGTAAATTATGAAGTTTGCCATTTTATGTTTTTCTAAACAACGCCCTAAAAAGGGGTTGGGGGGTTTCAAAGTTTGTATGGAAGAATTTTAGCGCCCGATTAACTCGAAACTCAGTATTTATACCTAGGATCAAAAGTAAAGAATAATGTGTATCAGGGTTTTTCGAAAATTACCCCTGACGGGCTGACAAGGGGGTAGTCAATTTGACAGGGGCGGATTTTACTGCATGGCTTGGTTAACTCGAAAATTAGTATAAATAATCTTTGAATCAAGTTATGGATACATCCCAAACGATTTTTTTAAATTCCACCCCTGTGGGGATGAAAAGGGGGATACAGTTTATATGAAAAATCTTCTTCATTAGGTTAATAAACATGAAACTTTTCAAGAATGCTCGCCTAAGTCAGTAATTAAGTTTATCATTATATTTTTTTCAAAACTACCCCTCAAAGGGTAATATAGGGGTGTTGAAGTTTGTGTGGAAGAATTTGAATGCGCGATCCGATTAACTCGAAAGTCAGTATTAATACTTTTGACAGGAAAGAAACGATGATAAGTTTTTGGGTCTTTCGAAAATCGACCGCTGACGGGGCAAAAAGGGGTTATTAATTTTTTTAAGTGGTGTATTAATTTTAATACGTGGCTTGATTAACTCAAAAATGATGTGGTATACATCATCTTTGAGTCAAATTATGGAAACATCCCAATTTTTTTTTTTTTTGTTTTTTACGCCAGTGGGTTGAAAAGACGGGATACAGTTAATATGAAAAATCTTTTTCCTTTGGTTAATAAACTTGATACTTGACAATATTTGTCTCATTAATTAATACAGATGGTCACTTTTAGTTTAAAAAAAATCCTCACAGAGGCTTCAGGGGGTGAAAAAGTTAATAGGTAAGAAAACATATTAAACCACTCGGACGGATTAACTCGAAACTCTGTACTAAAACAAAAAGTACTTATGTGTTATAAGGGTTTTTCAAAAATCGTCTTACCGGGGTGGAAAAGGGTAATAAAGTTTATAGGGTGGATTTTACTGCTTGCTTCCATTAACTCGAAAATGGGTATAAATAATCTTTAAGTCATACAATGGGAACGTATCAACGTTTTTTTTTTAAATAAAGCCTGTCGTGCTAAAAGGGGACATGGTTTATTTAAAAAATCTTGTTCATTTGATCTGCAACTTTAAAATTAACCCGAATTAAATAAATAAATGATAAAGATCGTAAACATACATCTTCGAAATTTTGAAGAGTAACGTACACGCGGACGAAGTCGCGGGCAAAGTGCAATACTATATAAAATCATAAATTCTGTCTGTATGTTACATTTTCGGGCGGAAGTTAGTTTTCTTATATTATTTAAACTATACTTACGATATTCCTATATTGCGGTGTCCAGACACCCCTGCGGTGAATGCGATGCTGCAAAATTGATCAATCTGTCTATCTCTCTCTCTCGGCTATCGCTAGGGGAGAATTACACAGTTGTATCAGATTGTGCATCCAAAATATAATAAATGAAATTAAATGCTCAAACACACTCTGCAGGGTCGAGGGTGATCAAACAAATAAACATTTTAACACCAAAATAAAACTGCGTTCTGAATTAAGTTTGCAATGTAGATAAGGACTATTCAAATTCATGTTTCCAATTGATGTTATTTCAAGTTGAACAAATATCAACTTTATTGTTGTGAAAATGTAAGTTGATTTCAGAGTGACTGAAGTTGTAGCGTAAACTGAACTTTATTGTGTATGTATTAAGTTATTTTCCAATAACTCATATTTGTATACATGTCTGGAAACTAAATCGCGAACGCCGATTATGTGAATTTGGAACAATAAGTGAAGGGTATAAAAGCAAAACCGCTTCAGTCCAAAATTGCAATTTTTTAAACTGGTATAACCAAATTGTTGTATGTACTTGAAATCTGCAATATTATGCCATAAACGATAACGTGCAAATCCACCTCAGTCAATGGTAAATTTACTATAAAATAGCGTTCACTTGCAAAAACGCTTTAATCCAAAATTTGTTAGAAGCAAAACCGCCTCTGTCACAATCGACCAATCAGAAGGCGCCATTTCAAAATTTCTAAGATGGCGATTCTGTTACTTTTCGTAGTTAGTCGACTGGAGATAGCGTCTGTTTGAAGCAAACATGCTTCAGTCCAATACTTAAATGCAAACACATCTTAGTCCTAAAGTATTTCTTATTTATTAGGGAACTGATGTAAATTTGATTAATCCTAGTTACTGCTGCTTATCATAAAAGTCATAATGAATGTACCAATAACATAAAGTATTCAAAAATAACAATTTCTTACGACACAGTACAAAATTGTTCAGTTTAGACGTTTTTTTACGAAAGCGCCTTTGCTTTTATACCGCTCAAGTAATGTAGTACATATTAAGTTTAGTGTTTGTTACAACTTCAATATTTTTATGACAATTTCAATAATAGTACTAGTCATTCTAAATTGAAATTGATTTTTTTTATTTCAGACCAAGCACACAGTAATTGATACAAGTGCATATTATGTTAGTAGGTAGATACTTATAGCTATGTTAGTTAAACTTAAAAAAAATATTAGTTTGGACATGCATGAGCGACCTATGCCTCAGGATTTGGCTTTCAACTGTGTCCGACACCACGCTCAGAAGTGTCTAAAATCAAATTAGTTTTCACTGACGTAAAGTTGATATTTGTACGTTGACTGCCAGACAACAGACACAATAGAAAATCTATTGTTGGTGGTCACCGGTGACCGCGGTGGCAGTCAATGCCTTAAGTAGAAATAACGTAATGGAAACCAGGATTTGAATAGATTTTTGGTATTATCTTGAATCAGTGACTTTGTTTCTTTCGTTATTATATGGATAATCTATTATATGATAATAATATACCAGGGTATAGTTACGAATTGAAATATGTACTTTTGGCGATTGGCGGAGCAGTTGGTCGTTATTTCAGCGGCATCGGCGCACGCGCAGAAGAAAGGTGCACAGGCTTCGCTTCTATACAGTTTTCTATATACAGGGTGTCTCACGGCAGAGTTAGGGTTTTGAAATGAAATAAAAGTCAATTTGCATATTTTTGTGAAAACATTTTTATTGAAAATTATTGAACTACAGTGCGGAATTTATTTTTTAAAGATTACATCTTCCAGATGTCTTCCATTTCGTAGCACGCACTCACGGAATCGATTCATCGCATTTTGCATAACGCGCCTAAGCATAGCCGGATCGATGTCACGTATCTCTCGTTGGATATTTTGTTTTAACTCAGCGATATTCCTCGGAGTATTGACATAAACTTTGCTCTTAAGGTACCCCCATAGGAAAAAGTCCTTGGTGGTCAAATCGGGCGATCTCGGAGGCCACGCAATATCACCAAAGCGGGATATCAATTTCTGAGGAAACAATTCACGAAGTTGGTCCATAGTGTGCTTGCAGTGTGGCAAGTGGCTCCATCCTGCTGAAACCACGTTCTTGAGCTGTAGGCTGGATGCTCTTGAAGTTGGGGTATAAAATAATTGGATATCATTTGCCGATACGCCTCACCAGAAACAGTTATCGCAGCACACGTCGCATTTTCAAAAAAATACGGCCCGATTATTCCATTGGCGAAAGAGCACACCACACTGTCACTTTTGGGCTATGCAGCGGTCTTTGATGTTTTTGTCTGGGATTGACATCTGACCAAAAGCGACAATTTTGTTTGTTTACATATCCATTCAAATGGAAATGTGCTTCATCACTCCAAAACACAGCATTCAAAGTGCGAAATCTCTCTATGATTGTCTGGCAAAAACTTTTACGTAAATTGTAGTCATTTTCATTTATTTCCTGCACTATCTGTATTTTATAGGGATGGAATTTCAAATCACGTTTTAAAATCCGCTCTACGGTTGATTTGGTGACGTTTAAAGCCGCCGCTCTTTTGCGTATTGACAAGCGTGGATTGCGTCGAACGCTAGCTGCAACTTCGTTTATTGTTTCTTCCGTCCTTGAAGTTCTGCTTGGGCCTGGACGCGGTTGATTTATAGCGGAACCGGTAGCTCGAAACTTGATAATCCATTCACGAATCAAATTTTCACTTGGTCCATCGCGTAAACGTCTGATATTGTAGTGAGAACAAAACTGTCTCCGAGCCACGACGTACGATTCTCCACCTTTCAAAAACGCTTCGATAGCGAACGCGCGGTGCTCTCCCGACCACTGCGACATCGTGACTAACGAATCCGCACGAATGACGAAGCTACTGCGCCCCTCACCCCGCGCTTACTTGCAACGGTTTTTTAAATATTCAAATTTAAAATCCTAACTCTGCCGTGAGACACCCTGTATTTCTACGCCCGAGATTGATTGACGTTACTTAACACGGACTTTGGCTAAGCATTATTCCTGTTACTGTCGTACAACTCTCAAAACTACAAATGCAAGACATGTCAGCTAAGCATGTGCTAATTAACGTTCATAAATCCCGGCTTAGTTTTAACTTGCGTCTTATATTAAAATACGCCGTATGTATGGTTGCAGCTATTAAAAGTGCGCTGAAGCAAGAGAACTTGAATCCTGAAATAGAAGAAAAACTACTACAGCTTCAACGCTACCAAGAAAAACGGATGAAGCCCGAGGTCCAGCCGGAGAGGGAGACGCGGCCGGTCGCCGTAGTCGTGCGCTCGCCCACGCCGCCGGCGCGGCGCCGCGCCACGTCCTCGCGCCACGACGAGGATGACGACGAGTGGGTGGACAGCAGCCCGCGCAAGCGCGCGCGAGGCGGCCGCCCGCCCTCGCCGCCCGCGCCCGCCCCCGCGCCCCGCGTCGGGCCCCGCGCCGCGCCCGCGCCGCCCGCGCCGCCGCCCGCGCCCGCCGCGCCCGCCGGCCTCGCGCTGTCCGAGGGGATCGACGAGCGCCGCCGAGCCGCTTCCAACAATTCCCGTCTACAGATGCTGCTCTTCAAACATAAAGAGATGCTTAAGAAGGACATCATTAAAAAAAGAGGTCTTCTTGAGAAAGAGCTCGGTGTCGAAATCCAGGTAGATGTACTTCCTAGACTGCTGCATATTTTCACGTGGGAACTCACACTTGAGTATTTAATTTGATCATAATGTTGCAGAAAGAGCTGTCTGCGGAATTAGCGCTACGAACGAGAGCAGAGCGTAGCAAACAAGACGAGGTTAGGGGTGGCAAGCGTCGTGGAGTGACCACGGCGTCCACGCCCAGACCTAACAAGAGATCTGTAAAAAAGGAGAAATTACTATGTATATGTCGCACACCATACGACAACACCAAGTGAGCAAAACTCTGTTCTAAATATCTGCTACAACTTTTATTCATGTCTTCTATGTGTCTAGCCTTTTCCAAATTAAGTTAACAACTTATATTCCTGTAATGATTTTATTTATTTTTTGTCAACGCCTGCAACTCGAGTAACGCCAAATCCATTGGTTAAATGCTTCAAGGTTTAATAAGTGCATTCGCACCCAAAAGTCCAGTTTAAGATAACCTGCTTTTTTGTCAGACTTTCGTTTGGCAGATGTAAATTTTCAACCCTGGAGCAATATTTTGAAAAAATATACAACAATGCTTGTTTTTGTTGTGGTCCATGATGGTCCAAAGTTGATTACCCGAATTGACCATAATTATAGTTAACAAAATCTATTATTTTTGAGGGAAATAAAAGTCTTCGTGGAAACATGACGATTTCCCAAACAGTGCAGAATCGATTAGTGCCAAAATTTTATTAAATCTTGTTTTTTTTTTTAGGTTTTATGTTGGCTGCGAGCACTGTAGCAACTGGTTCCATGGCGATTGCGTTGGGGTTACGGAAGAAATGAGTAAGACGATGGAAGAGTATGTTTGCCCAGATTGCCGTCGTGCTGAGGAAACACAAGAACTGTACTGTCTCTGCCGACAACCTTACGACAATTCACAGTACGTCTATTGACCAAACATTATTTTTAACAAACATAGTTTACATGGACATGTCACTGGCTAAAGAGGTTACAACCTCTTCTATGACTGGGTTTTCGTGTCGTTTCGTGGGGAATACAACCGTGATATCTTGTTATCACCACATGTTATAAAACAAAGTCTCCCCCGCGGCGTCTGTCTGACTGTCAATATCCGGCCTCCACTCGGGCGAAGTCACTGGCAAAAGCTAGTTAAAAATAATTGATATAAGCATGTACTGCCCACTTCACGGCAAAGGCCTTTCTACTTTCATTCCACTTCACTACATTTTAGTAACAGCTATAAAAAAGTTATAACATTGTTATAATTATTTTTCAGATTTTACATATGCTGCGATCGCTGTCAGGATTGGTTCCATGGCCGTTGTGTCGGAATATTACAATCAGAAGCAGATAACATTGATGAGTACATCTGTCCAAATTGTCAAAAAAACAATTCTGTCAATTACGCTAATATGAAAGAGCTTACTCTTAAAGATTTTGAAAACTTAAAGAGACTGGTCAAACAAATACAGCTTCACAAAAACGCATGGCCTTTTATGGAACCTGTAGACCCCAGAGAAGCTCCTACCTACTACAAAGTTATCAAAGAACCAATGGGTATGTTTTATTTTTCCTTATTATAGTTATTATGTATCATTACAATAAATTGACATGCTTTCTAAATATTATTTTTTTCACAGATTTACAGACTGTGGAACGAAAAGTGAATGAACAAACATATAGTACTTTAAGTGAGTTTATTGGTGATATGACAAAAATATTTGATAACTGTCGATACTTTAATCCAAAGGACTCAGAATTTTATCGATGTGCTGAAGGTCTTGAAGCCTTTTTTGCACAAAAAATCAAATACTTTCGGGAAAAGTTATTTGAAACGACTCAATGATGAAAGTGCTAGTGTACAGTGTCTAAAGTATAAAATGTGATGAATTCGGTCTATAGAACACATGGTTCGCTGTTTTCACTTCTCTATTTTGTTTTTATGATCTGTCTGTAAATTGTAAACTATGTGATGAAAATTACAAAGAATAATTTATATTAAATTTCAAGCTGAAGGTATCTAATAGAGTATGTCAGTTTTGGTTCTCTGTTAAAGTATTTATTGTATTTATTACACATTTCAATATTATATCCCTGAATAAAGCTGACGCTCGTTAGATATAAGGCTCTTGACGGGAAATATTATTATGTATACATTTTGTGAGATATTATGTTAGCTAATATAAATTAGCAACTTTAGTTACGTTAGTTGTATTTAGAATAAGACAAACGTATTGTATGTAAGTAATAAATTTTTAATAACAACATCTTTATATCAATTCTGCAAATTAAATCCTACATTTGAAACAATACAAAATTAATGTACATTTTTTATGGAAATTGTTTAAGGGTTGGTACCTGCATAACATATAGCGGTGCTTATAAATGTGATACATTCTGGATGTTTTGCTGAATAAAGACTGATAACCACTAAAATATTTTAAGAGATGTCGAAGTGCCGTTTGATTTGGGTGCCAACTTATAATTTAGACTGAAAACAAAAATAATTAAGATTTTTGCTCAACACCAAATACCGAGTTTCAATAACTCTTCCCAAACAATTAAACAGACGTGCGGAGTAACGACGTGTCGTTGAGTATTTTGGGATTATTCTATTTTGCTCCACCGAGGTGCCCCAAAATTGTAATGATAAAAATTGTGAGATCTACTTTGTCCCACTTATCAATTTTGATGGGACAAATCACACTCTTATTCATTCATAAGACAATTTGTTCCCACTAGGGCTGGATGTCCGTAAGGATAGTGTCATTATCGTGAATCGAATAACTGATGATGACAAGATTTAGGGCGGATTTTTCCATCACCAGATAACTTTTATTCGAAGAATAAAATTGACGTTTGACAGTTTTTGTATAATATAACTGTAAAAATTTAAAATTAATCTTTTAATAAAGTTATCAGATGATTGAAAAATGAGCCCTTAGTAGAAGATGTAAAAACCATTTTTTTTTTATAACTTCTACTAAATCTTAATAACATTATTAGTTTTTAGACCGACTATTATGGCCCTCAATCCCAGGGCAGATACTGTTGATTGTTGATCAATCTACTTAGGTTCACACGTCGACGTCCCACAGTTCGTTAAAAACAAATTCAGAATGAAACTGCCGTGTGATCCCAAAATTATACAGTAAAATATCGCAGTGATCATCGTCGTATGAACGTGGCCTATGTAATCGCAACTTTCCATTTTAATGAAAATAAATTTAATAGTCATGCGTCTGCTGCCAGTATGCTTATCCAATGGTATCATTTTGAAATGGAGACGTGGCCAGAGAATTTATATCGTTCGTCTCTACATGCACTTTCTGGACGCTGCGCTGGAGCAATACGCTAGGGTCTTCGCAAAACATCAGGTTGAAAAAATAGTCCTCTTTCTAGTACGTCCGGTTTTCTTTTATTACTTTATTTGAAAGAATGTAAAAAAGCTTATACTTAGGCGCTAATATTATAGTTTGCATTTTATAGTTTGTAATAGTATGTAGTTATTATAATTTGTACATATTGTAAATGCAAGTAATAACACAATAAAACACATGTTGAATAGTAGTCTGCTTTTATTACAAAAAAACCTATTTATATGAATTATTTATTTGTTTTAAACGATGTAGAAACAATGAAATTACAAAATAGAAAAATCAAACAAAAATAATTGCGCCTAAGTATGAACAAAATGTCATGGTTTATTGTTATAACAAATATTATTATATTTTACATTTCAAATTTTAAACCAATAAAAGAACAACGAATTCACCTTACTAATTCCCAATAAATTCGTTGCCGTTTACCATTACTATAAATATAAAAAGATTAATGCTCGGCCAACCACTATTTATTATTATTTATTTATATATAGTTTATTGTACACCACAAAAATACATAGCACAAAAAAAACATGAAACACTACAAAATATACAATGGGCGGCCTTATCGCATTACTGCGAGAGAGGTCACGACGTTAAACGACCTCCCATAAGGGGGTTCCGCTAAGGTAGCAAAACGCATTTTTTTTGCAATTTACAGTCAGGTTGTATGCTGATTTAAATATGATTCGCTGCCGTAACAATAATTTATTTATAGAATAAATAATCATGAATAAGAAATTCATTCAATTTGCATACTGACCTGCAAATTGAATGAATTTCGCGGGCTACCCTGACGTTTTCGCCTTGGCGGAAACACCAACTGAACGAATGCAAGAGAATGCTAATGGGTTGTTCAAACAGAGGCGGTGGCGGAAAGTTGTAATAATGTAGTCCGCGTATTTTTGAATGGCTCCTCATGACTCCAGCAATACTTGTGTTACCTACCGCCTGAGCCAAACTGCGCCTAATTTACACGTATCGAAAATGTCTAGGGATTGAGGTAGGTATTTTCAAAGATATTTTATTGCCCTATTGAAATGAAACAAAAATGTCTAAATTGTGATTAAATAAAATGTTTTCGTACATAATACTAGATCTACGAAGTACTCTTTGCTTTTGCATAACTTCGGGATTTTTGCGTAAGGTGTATTTTCCAGTATAATGTGATGAAAAGATAAAAATAAAAGTTTTTAAAGGTTTTTATTGCTTAAAATAAACAAGTGGTAGCCTGTATTAATTAATTAATTGATTTGTATCGGAACCGCTCAAGCGCCCTATGTAATGATGCCCTGATGGAGATAACTACATGCTTATTACTATAAATGCTGCTGAAGGTATAAGCATGTAAGTACTCTTGTTCGTAAATCTCGAAAGCAAATGGGTCGCGCGGCTCTTATATAAAAGGACGCGTTCCAAAAAAAAACAAGTCTCACTAGTCCCCAAAAGGCCGCGTGGCTATATAAAAAAAAAAATATAATGAGGACGCCCTATTTATTAGTATAGGTACTCTTTGGGGACGCGTCTTCACCAAAGAGTAATATAATAATAATACGGAGGATCTACTATGTACCTACTTGACAAAATTATGCAGTAAACATAACCAGCTTTGCCAACGCCCTTTTATCAAATTGCCCAATTTTGGGAGAAAAATCTGCTGATTCCCTCCAATTTATTTAAAGAAATAAAACTAATTTCAGCTATTTAAATAATATTTATTTTTCATCTTTCATATCGGACACTTCCAAATTTTTGTTGCAAGCATTTAGCTCGATGGGTGAAACTTGACACTACTGCACAGTTTTTTAATCCCTTCTCTGTATTTTGTCGATTGAGGTTTTCTGTTTTTTTTTTCAGTAATAAGGACATCACAGTTTTTGTGAGTTTTTATTTTTATTTGTAAATACATGCACTAAATCAAAAGTCATTTATTCAAATTAGTCTGAGAATCAGCACTTTTCACGGAGTCTTTTAAGAGTGTCCCCCAAAACGCCCGCGCTTCACCACTTTCTCTGCTTAAGGGACTAACCACACTTATTCAGCTCTGTTTAGATTTTGTCCATAGAAAACAACGATTTTGTATGGAATGCGTACGCAGTCGGTAAAGCTGAACGGATGCGTACGCATTCCATACAAAATCGATGTTTTCTATGGACAAAAGCTGAACAGAGCTGAACAAGTGTGGTTAGTCCGTAACTTAGTGCTTTCGCTGAAATAAGAAGTGGCGCAACAAACTCCCCAGCAGCACAGCTGTCAGCACCCTAATTGCGTAACACACTATAATCACAATCTGAATCATTTTGAAGGATATAGCTAATCCATTGCTTCATATTATGTTTGATGAATTGGGTCCGCTCGACAACCAAATAACGAAATATGTTGTTGAACTGTCAAAATGAAAGCCATTGCTAATGATAGTGTGTGTTACGCAATTACCCCGGGTCAGTTAAAAATTTGGACCCTGCTCCAAGTTATTGCACAGTTATTATTCAACGGTGAAATGTCAAAATCCCCGCTTTTTTCCCGAATACGGCTATTCGCCAATCACCAATCAACTTGAAATTCCCCGCAGCTTGGGGAATTCCCCACACATTGGCAACGCTGCTTACGACAGTCCGCTGTCCTTACAGCGCAGCGTTCGGATATGCATGCCAAAGACAATATTTTTTTAAATGGATACTAACTAAAGCCGAAAACAGTTTTTTTTAATTCACAATTATTCACTAAATTACGAACATTTACGAATCACCCTTTATTATAAAAAAAAACTATCAAGAACCTTTATGTTATGCCGCATACACAGTAGAGACTAGGTACAGAACTAGAGGGTGAATAATGAAAATGAAACCTACTTAGTTGATTCCCGTGGTTCATTTTTTAAATAGATTTCTTTCAGGTATAGCCTTTATTCAGTTTAGTAATTTAAAACACATTTATCAAATAGGCATCACGTTTGACCGACCCGTTCCAAAAATAAATCTAAGTTAAGTTTGTTTTGATTCGATCAAAAACAGTTTGTAATGTAAGGTATACACGGCGACCAACCTGCTGGTTGAACGCGTTCCAAAGGATCATGGCAGTCCGGCTGGTCCGAGGATACCGCACGGTCTACGCTGAGGCGGCGAGCCTCCTTGCCGGATTGCCGCCATGGGATCTGGACTCCAAAGTCCTCGCCCACATATGGGAGTGGCGAGAGGAGGCAAAACGCCGGGGCGTAACTCCGCTGCCACGAGAAATCACGGTACAGCGGACAGAGCTCCGGCGGGATCTCATGGAGATATGGAGAGTGCGATTGTCGCAACCCAGTGCTCCGCACGCCACAATTATGGCGATAAGTCCTCTCTTTGAGGAGTGGCTGGACAGGCGCCACGGCGCACTCACCTTCCGCCTGACGCAGGTCCTCACCGCACACGGTTGTTTCGGGAGGTTCCTGTTCAGGATAAGGCGGGAGGAAACGCCAGGGTGTCACCACTGTGTGGATCGCCCGGAGGACACGGTGGAGCATACGGTGGAGGTCTGCCCGGCTTGGGCGGAGTATTGCCGCGTCCTCGTGATCGGCGGCGGCGATCTCTCGCGTACGGCCCTGGTTCAGGCCAAAAAATGTATACACGCAGCGACTCGCTGGCGATTTCAAAACCGCACGTCTACACAGATTTTACATGCAATGGGAATAAAAACTGCCACTTGCTCACTTTAGCTACTATCCAGTGTCTACAAATTTGACAGCTAGCTGTCACGATCCATATTTTTTGGAAGAAAGCGACTTCATTTACGCATAAACATTATTGTGCCCCGTTGCGGAGTTGTTGACTGCATACATACGTGTATTCATGTATTTCCCGAAGATGTTATAAGACGAACATAGTGGGAGAAAGCTCTCCGAAAAAAAAATTGGAAACTCGATATTTCGTCGAGGTGATGTGCTATCCTTTTTAGCCTGAAGACTTTTATGGGAGAAATTCGTAAACAGGTAATGCTTTTTTTTTTTTTGCGCATAGGAAATCAGCAAATGACCCCTCCCGCTCTGGGTGGAGCGGAAGGGAGTGTCAGACTCTTACTGACTACAACCCAACCGTGTTCTTTCCTTAGCCCTTTATGTTCCAGGGCAGCGGTAACCCTTTCGGACGATCCCGCTACCCCGGCAGGAGTCGGCCCTATCGGGCCCCGTCATTTACACACACACCCTCCGAGCAACCACATACTTTTGGTAGAAGGGGTTACAAATAGAGACCGCATATTCTAACTGAGAGCGAATTGGCGTCTTATACAGATAGAGACAGGTTGAGGTACGCTTAAATTCTGTTGAGGATCTCATCACAAATCCATACATTTTAAAAGCACTATTGACTATGGCTTAGATATGCTGGTTCAAGGATAGTTTGCCATCAAAGAGAACACCTAGATCCTTCAGTATAGACATATTATTTAAGGGAATACAGTTAAGGTTGAAATGTAATTAAAATTCAAGATGAAATTATTCTTAGTAAAGTGTATATAATTACACTTGGGGATACTAAGATGCAGCTTATTGTCAATACAGTAGGCAGTTAGTCTGTCTAGGTCCTCTTGAAATGACTGGCAGTCGTCCATAGTACGTATCGCTTGAAACGCCTTAAGGTCATCAGCATACATCCAGAATTGGGACTTTTTAACAGCCTCAACAGCTGGTCCTAGAGACATGAAATTTGCAGGGGGTGTTCTTCGTGAAGAGTAGGTATCCACTAAGAAAGGGTTTATCGAAATTCCACCTTTTTTTTTTTTTTGCGGATGGGAAATCATCAAATGACCCCTCTCGCTCTGGGTAGAGCCGAAGGGAGTGTCAGACTCTTACTAACTAAAACCCAGCCGTGTTCCTTCCTTAGCCCTTTATGTTCCAGGGCAGCGGTAACCCTTTCGGACGATCCCGCTACCCCGGCAAGCTTCGGCCCTATCGGGCCCCTTCCTTTATGCTGACATCTCTTTGAGGCGCGCGTGGAACACACACGCGCCGTCCGGCACGGGCCTGGTCCTGATCGGACGGTGAGCTACCCATTACTCTCCGCCCGCAGGCCCGCGCCTACGCTGGCCGGGAGTCGTCACGCGGCTCCCGACGCCCGGAGCGTCTCCCATGGCGGCTGAGGCGTGAGGTTCTCTCCCTCACCCATCCCGCCACCTCCTTCGCTAGCATGACTGCTTTGCAGAAGGAGGTGACTGCCTCCCACTCCCTCTCACCCCGGACCATGGCTTGAACCAGGGCCGGACGCGAGAGGTCGCCGCCGTTGCCGATCGCCTCTACGAGAACACGATGGTGCTCCGCCCAAGCGGGGCAGACCTCCACCGTATTCTCCACCGTGTCCTCTGGGCGATCCTCGCAGTGATGACACCCGGGCGTCTCCTCCCGCCTGATGTTGTGCAGGAACCTCCCGAAACATCCGTGTCCGGAGAGGACCTGCGTCAGGCGGTAGGTGAGAACACCGTGACGCCTGTTTAGCCACTCCTAAAAGAGGGGTCTTATCGCCACTGTCGTGGCGTGCCCATACAGGTAATGCTCCCAGGAGAATTGAGTCTGTTTTCATTACCTACAGGAACTTGGGGTGTGATATTACAAAATGTTCATATTCTATTTACTTTTTAGCTATAGTTGATTTTTGATTTACCGGTGTTAGACGTTCCCCTTTTCTTTAGCTCGTCTTTTAATTATGCTACACTCCAAATCGCATAAATAATACTAATTTAGCTAGTTTTCGTTTTTTTTTTTTATGATCGACACAAAAGTAAACATAAACAAAACAATCAGTGCGGCTTGTAAACAGTGAACAGTGTGGTCACCTATGACGAGCTTCAGTTTTTAACCCCATTTGTCGCTAGCGATGTCAAAATAATCATGTGTGGACATGACATATTGAAAACACCACTGGCGAGGAGGCGACTAAAGTCACTGCGTGTGTATCTTGCATTATAAAGAGTATTTTAGAATGTCCACCCTTATGTTGCGGCTTATCATAAAGATTGTTGATCGTTTTCTTTGAGAATAAAGGGTGATTCGTAAATGTTCGTACTTTATTAAATAAATGTTAATAAAAATAAGTTTTTTTTTTCTAATTGCGGCTTTAGTTATACTCCTAAAAAAGAATATTGTCTTTGGTATGCATATCCGAACGCTGTAAGGACAGCGGACAGCCGTGAGGTTATGTTTACTGCATAATTTTGTCGAGTCAGAATTCAGTCGGTATCTAATTTAGGACAAAACTTGCTCAATCATTTAAAAGTTGCAAAGAAAGTAATCAAAATGTTGGTGACGCTGAAGACACTTCAACAACAAACTTTTCAAATAGAAATCGACCCAGAGGAAACAGTCAAAGCGCTCAAGCTGAAAATTGAAGTTGAGAAAGGTAAAGATTATGTTGCTGATCATCAAAGACTTATTTATGCAGGGAAAATCTTGCTGGATGACGATAAATTAAATACCTACAACATAGATGAAAAAAAATTCATTGTTATCATGGTAACGAAACCGAAATCCTCGGAAATCCCGGCATCAACTACTTCTGCTCCTGAAGCTGGTGAAAGTGCTTCAACAGAAAGCGGCGACGCTAAACCCAAAGCTACCGCTGAAGAAGCGCCCAAACCACCTCCCGCTGCAGAACCTGAGCCTGCTGTAGCCACCGCAAATGAACTTGACTTTGAAGCTACAGTCCACAGCATTATGGACATGGGATATAATAGACAGCAAGTAGAACAAGCGCTACGGGCCTCATTTAATAATCGTGAAAGAGCTGTGGAATATTTAATAACAGGCATTCCTGAAGAATTACTTCAAGAACAGGATGCTGAAGAAGGCACTGATGAAGACCCACTGGCTTTTCTTCGTGATCAGCCTCAATTCCAACAAATGCGTGCAGTAATCCAACAAAACCCTAATTTGCTAAATGCAGTTCTTCAACAGATTGGTCAAACTAACCCAGCGCTGTTACAAGCAATCAGTCAACACCAATCAGCTTTTGTCAGAATGTTGAATGAACCTGTGAATCCATCTGCTGCTGGTGCAGTAGCTGAAGAGAACGCTATAGAGATTCCGCAAGTACAACAGCCACAAGTGTCACCACAAGACAAAGAGGCCATAGAAAGATTAAAAGCATTGGGCTTTCCAGAACATATGGTCATCCAAGCATACTTTGCTTGTGAAAAAAATGAGAATCTTGCAGCCAATTTCTTACTTTCACAGAATTTTGATGATTAAAATTTATCTTTCATGGATATCTTTAGAGTGAAGAGACAAAATTAAAAAGATGACACAGAAATGTATTTAATATGTTGTCGACATCAATAGCCTAATATTAGTGTTTACTGCTTGTGTTTCACGTGTATTTTTACACTGAATTTCAAACATTTTGTCATAATTCAATATCTAATAAAATTTCTTATTGTTCAAATATTTACTTTTTGTTTTTTAATTCTGCCCTTACAACCCATTTGTTGGTACATAAGAGTCTTATGGGAGTATATTAGATTTATCCAAACAAGTGAATGCACATCACACCACCAAATTACATATTTTAGTGTAAACAGGGACAACGTTTTTTGTTGGTCTCCATACCAAAATGTTTATGTCAAGCAAAAAGTGCTTTGTTGTGGTTCGAGTGGTATGGGTGCATTACCACCAGGGATGTGTGCGATTCCCACCAATAGGTTTAATTTATTTTCTTCCACCAACTCTGTGCGGCGGCTATGGTGAGAGGCACTGTAGGTACAGCAAAGCAGACTCAGTTGTGCGACCGTACTATTCGTATCGGTCTGTGTACGAGGAAGGGAAGGGGTTGACATACGAGTCTCGGAGTCTGGGACAATGTCATGTAGTGGGGGTTGCGTCGTTTTTTAATCGAGCGAATATTGACTCCTTTTCTTAGACCATTTATCCTATGGCCTTGTAACCATTATGGTAAATAACGTCTATTTCAATGAACAAAAAGTCTGTTACTTTTGGTAGGAAAAAAGAAAATATCTTCACGGTAACTATTGATATTTTATTTTATTTTCTTTATCGATAGATAAAGCGTTCACAAACGTTATAAAGAGCACTAGTATAAGATTCTTCATTTGCCTAGCCTTTTCCTATGTTTGGGTCGGCTTTCAGTCCAACCCGCGTCCTAACCAAAAAGATCATTCGTGCGGATACGCGGTCACACACAATCGTCGCTTTCATAATGTATAATGTCACATACCTAACTCTGAAAATCGGAAGGCGCGCTCTATGTGCACCGAGCAAAATGAACGCGGCGATCGCGTTGGTTAGGACGCGGCCTAACCGTTAGACCCCATATTATATTGTTTGTATTGTATGTTATTTGAACGCTTATTTTATTTTAATCTTTATAATTCTACGTTAATTAATGTAATTGGACCTGTGCCGTTTTAATAAATAAATAAATTGTAGTCTGTGCTTTTTTTTTTATATATGGCGTCTCGTAGTTGACCTTGAGAGGTCGTGACTACTTAAAGCCTCCAGCCAGGGCTTAAAACTAATTAGAAATTAAGCGACTGCACGCCAAGGGCACCCCCTGTGGGGTACGAACCTCGGCTTAGGGCGTTGCTGGGAGAGGACAGCAAGGGGACAGGCTGGATCGAATTTATATTATTAGTGCTTTGATGAGCACGGCGTTTCCTAGGACTACCTCTGAGAAGAAAGGCCGAAACAAACTCAGAGGTCTCAGTCGGGGACTTTAAAGCTACAGGCTCAGCTACGACGCGGACTGACACTTCAACGAGCAATTGGGGGGGATTTACTTGTGGACGTCGCAAAGGAACCTCGGCGGCGAGGTCGGAATGTCGGTCTTTTGTTTGTGTGTACTGTACTGGTGGCCCTATTTTTTTCTTGGAGGAGGGATATGGGGTCATCGGGGTCAGTGAGAGTGCCTCGGACGGCGAAGTTTACTGATTTTAGAGGGGGCGTAACTAGCGGCCGCGACAACCAGAGGGTTGCAATGGTTGGCGGCTGTGTCAAAGAAACGCTTGGAAAGGCGTTTTATGAACTGCTGGATAGTGGGGATTTTGAGGTCAACATGGAGGATCTCATTTCGAACGAACCAGGGGGAGTTTGTGGCCTTACGAAGGAAGCGGTTTTGGAGGGTCTGCATCCTATGGATATGATGGGGCTTTGCGTGTGCGAAGACTACACAAGCATATGTCATTATTGGACGGATGCACACTGTGTACAAGCGCATTTTGCACTCAAGTGACAGCTTGCTGCGTGCATTGAGGACCGAGTGGAGACAGCTGAGAGCGAAAGCGGCGCGCGAGCGGACCGTCTTTATGTGCTCTGAGAAGGTGAGGTTTTGGTCGAGGATAACACCTAGGTACTTGGCTTGCTTTTCCCAAGGGATCGGCTTGCCGAACATGGTGATAGGTGGAGGGGGGTGGGGTTGAGTCTAGGTTTCGAATAGAGAACTGCTTGACTCTTATCGGGATTGACTTCTATGTAGTCTGTGCGTTAGACACATCCCTTTTATAGTTATTTTACCTGTGACAGAAACTACCTAAAAGCAACGTTATTGTGACGGAAATAAAATAATAGCATTGTGATAATGACAACCTTGTCAGTGCCAGCAACCTTATTACGATCACTGATTTTGACAGGGATGCAAAATCAGATCTAGTTACTTTGAAAGAACAAAGATATTATCTTATTAATATTAATTACATACATAATTTAAAGTAAAATGAAGGCAAAGCTCCGTGGAGCACCCGAGATGGTAAATTGGAAATAATTAAATGAAAATAACTAAACTAAAATCATAAACAGTAGGAATATCATAATCATTTTAAAACAAACATCTGCTCCTACTATGAACCCGAAAACGTATTTTTATCCATATCGATCCAGTCTTAAATCACATCATTGTTTAAAATGGCAAACGTTTTTGCAAGTCGAATGGTCGAAGGGAGAATTGTGTGGTCACGTGTTTCAGATTTAAACAGCTTGCTGAATCTATGAAGTTCTCGATGCATTTTTCTGGTAATATTTTAATAGAGATATAGTGTTCATTTCGCCGAAAATACAGTAACTGGCTCGATGGTTTAAGCTTGAACTAAAATTAGAACTCGTTTTGTAATAAGAAGGTAAATGTTTGAACTAAGACTATTTAAACGCCTGTGATATGTCCACAATTCTTAGATTTACCACAAAAATGACCCCAAGTTCTTCCCACTTAAAATCAGGGGAATATAATGAAATAATAAGACCACAATAATACATCAAACAGTTAATATTATTAATTTTATAAATAGCATTAAGTTAACATAAAGAGCTATGTTGGTATAAATTTTATTCATTCTAAGTAAAGGCACTTTCCACAATGTCTATCATTAATGCTAAGTCATTTGCCATGATCAATATATCAGTAACATGGTCTCTTAAAAACAACAAGTAGATAGTACTTTATATAAGTGATCTTCTTTATATATATATATACCTAGCTATGTGTTCACTACAATAATAAACAATTTCATTGTTACAAAACTACTCAACTTAAAGAGGTTTATATATCAATCATGGCAAATAAAATATATAAAATCTTACTTTTAACTCTGGTAGTCAGCTAAAATTACCCATTCACAAAAACAAAATACAATGTGTATGTATATTATATGATGTGGATGATAGAACTAGTAACTAGTCGTTTGAAAAATAACACGCGACAATCCCAATGTTTTTCGAACGTTACGACACATAAAAACTGATAGTAATTGATTAAAACAATTCTCTTTTCTCATCCACATTATTACACTAGTATAATATATACAAAGATTTTTTATACATTCTTTTTTACATATCTTTCATCTATACACACTGTACAAAATTCTTATTCTCATTTATTAAAGGTATGTATCATTTATAAGTATAAGAAAAATAGATAACTGTACATTGCAATATGGATATTGCACAAAACAACTAAAAATATTAACTTTGGCTTATCCATTATAAACACCCTGTGTGGTGTCAAAAGTAAAAGGTAATAATCAGCTTACACAGTGTAATGTATCTATCACTTCTCAGTATCTCTGATCACAGACGCAACTATGACAATGACTTGTAGCAGCATCCAAACTGTTCGTTTAGGTTTACATGAAGAATGCCTTATTCTACATAGAGCGAAATTATACAAATATAAAACCAATTCTGGAAAGGCACAATCATATCAATGGCAGACAAAGGCACTTGTTCCGCCGCCGACGAGAACGACTGGCAAGTATGTATTTTCTCGCTCAAATAAGACAATATGCATGATCAATACATAGTATGCAACAGAGATGCTTCTCGCGTCTGTCTGTGTGACCGCTTACATCTTCTTAATTACGCAATGGATTTTGATGCAACTTTCACCATCATTAAGAGAATTTATTCCGAATGGTTAATGTGTTGTGTGCGATAGCACTAGGAAGAGGTGAAGGCCGGGCGTTTTTGGGGGACAGTCTTTTGTGATTTTGAAGTTTGAAAAGTGCTGATTCTCAGCCTAATTTGAATAAATGACTTTTAATTTTATATAGTACATTAACAGTTAACTTACATAAAAGCAAAAAAATAATAATGTTTTGATATGTCGCCATTGTAATCGTGCGAAGTAGAAGCGGGTCGCTAGTTATGTATATTTTATTAATGGGGGATAAATAAAATAGACATAAATATAATGAAGTAATAGTTGATTGCCGACTATTCACATATGAGATAAAAAAACTCGCACAGCGAGAGTTCTCTTGGCGCAGGTCATAGACTCAGAATGTTGTCGTTGCTTGCCGACTCGTTCCTAGCTTCTGGCTAAATCGCAGGTCGCTTATCGTCGGCAGCGAGACACGTACTGCATTATAAAGTAAATTCGAATGGTAGTCACCTCATCTAGGTTCGGGAAAAACGATTATGCGAAATAAAATAAACTTTATCCAAACTAACAATACAAATTAATATGGAAGTGGCAAAGTTTTGGGCCAACAAGATTTGAAATTCAGTCGTGCCAGCGACAGGAAGAAGAAGAATGTAGACAGAAATTGCATTTGAATAGAGTGAAAAATAAGACGAAATGCATCTGCTGTACCGCACCGCATTGCAAAATTTTCAACGAACCATCCCACAGTATAGGCGATGCAATGCTACGCGCTGCCTGAAAACGAGATATATTTTTATGCTTTATTTTCAGAAAGGTTGTTTTCGAATAAATGCCTATTATTGACACAATTTCGTAAAGTAATTACAAACATTGTTGATTCTGGCGAGATCTTTTTAATAAAGTTAAAGCCTAGATGGATTTCTAACATCAAATCTTCTATAGAATTTACTTTAAAAAAAAAAAAACGATACTATTATTCGAAATCATTTTGTTCCAATCACTTAAACCACGGGCTGGTTTTTCCAACGCCAGATAACTTTATCGGAGGAATAATTTTGACAGTTATTTCATACAAAAACTGTCAAACGTCAATTTTATTCCTTGAATAAAAGTTATCTGGCGATGGAAAAATCAGCCAGGCCTGGTTTTTCCAACGCCAGATAGTTTTATCGGAGGAATAATTTTGAATTTTTGTCATTTTAACATACGAAAATTGTCAGACGTCAGTTTTATTCAACGAATAAAAATTTTGGGTCGATTGAAAAATCAGTCCTTACACTTACAAATCAGTTAA
The DNA here is from genome assembly GCA_947507525.1 of Apamea epomidion. NCBI lineage: Eukaryota > Metazoa > Arthropoda > Insecta > Lepidoptera > Noctuidae > Apamea > Apamea epomidion. The sequence goes on from OX382234.1 coordinate 10,067,139, forward strand.
ATAATTAGCCGTTTACAGAATTATTCATGGCCTAAACCGGTATTTTGTTGTACTGTTTGTTTGTAAAATTTTGCATTTTCAGAATTGGTCATTTGTGGTCTAACACATTCCATAACCTTTGTTAACATCACAAATACAACGAAAAAGTACCTTCGGAAGAAGAATTTTTTAAAATAATTTATCTCTTAGAAATCATTTCATCATAATGACATAATTATTCCAACTCACACCATGGCACCAAGTCGAAATTGCTCGAAATGTATGCAATAAAAACATTTTGGAATGGTATGTTAAGGCTATGACTGAAGTTTTCATTAGATTCAACTCATAAGCTTATGATACTTTTTAACAGTTTAACATATTTAAAATCAAACAGTGGTGTAAACAGTTACTATTATGGTGTCGAGTCTGTTATTATTAAACAGCATAAAATCAAACAAATGATATTAAAACAACAATAGAAAATTACAAAACACATTAACAATTCAATACATCAAATCTAACAATACTTTAAGAAAATATGGATTGATCAACCATGCATGAACAATTTGACTTGACTTCATCAACTGCTAAATACAGAATTACAAAATTGCAATCCTTGTGAAGTTGAGAGCCAAATTATGCAATCTGAATGCAGCACTTTAGCACAGACAGTACAGTAACAATGAGTGCCTTTAGGCTCTCTGGCAGGCAGCGGCACACCCGTTAGCCAGCTGGACCTCATTCTGTCTTTTGCTGACAGTATAATTCTTTTAGGGACTTTAATTCTTCTATAAGTGCTTTGTTTTGGTTTTCGAGCACTGCAACTCTGTTCTCTAGACATTTAATGTATTCTTTTTTCTTCCGACGACATTCCCTTGCTGCTTCACGATTTTTCAACAGCCGTAGTTCACGTTTGCGCGTTTGATCTTCTAGCATTGGACCTGCAAGTATTGTAACATTTACTGATTTATCAATTTATTTGAATTTGATAACAATAGATTAATGACTGTGAATACCAACCAGGGACATAAAAATGTTCATCTTGATTTGTAGCATACTGCACAATGGCACCGCCAGCCCCCCCTCCCGATACAGATAGCGTGTGTAAACCACTGTCTGTCTGGAGAGCTCCAGCTGGAATAACTAAAAACAAATTAGGTTATTAAAAAGAGTTAATCCATTTTACACAAAAATGAGACCAGTTTTAAATGCCACACAATATGATGAATGAAAAAATGATAGATATACAGGGTGGGTAAAAAATCGTGGATCAAACGAAACAGGGCGATAGTGAGGGGTTATTTGCAGTAAAAAATATCTTTGTGGCAGAGCACTCATTTCATCTCCTTAAAAGTTATGACTATTTGAGTTTTTGAAAAAAAATACCAAAATTTGTGATAATTAGGCAATTAGAGTAAAATGGGTACCTATTTTAAAACAATAAATGGTGTTTAGCAGCTTCTAGAAAATGTATCATCACTACAAAAGTGCTTTTATGATAGTAGGTACCATGATTTAAGAGTATTGGCACTTTTTTCAATACCTTTTAAGTCTCACGTAAAATTATTTGTAACTTTAAAACCTTACTTTAAAAAAAATGTACCACCAAAAATGACTGTATTCAAAAAACTTGCCTATTTAATGACGATTAAAACGAGGTGTAACACACTTTTTCATAGCAAGGTCTAAATTAAAGTAAATCAGAGGATAGTCAAACGCCAGTTATCTGACTGTAGTATTTTATTTCATGAGCCCTTTATTTCACTAAAAAGTTAGTTCGCACCCTTGGCTATCTTTTACAGAAAGATCCCAGCGGCATTGCTAGGTTTCTAACAAATCATAAACAACACTTTTTTAATGAAAACATTCCAATAAATGCGACCGAGTAGCTACAAAAGACGTCCACGCAGCAAGCGCGTGAGCAATGATCCTAAGTGTGAAAAGGACACGGATAGTCTCTTTCTTTTCGAAGTCCGAACAATGTTTTACAAAGAGCTGATGTGAAAAAATAAATAATTGGCGTGTGATACTGTACTATCTAAACCTAGCGATTTAAGCTATTCGGTCGCATTTATTGGAATGTTTTCATTAAGAAAGTATTGTTTATGATTTGTTAGAAACCTAGCAATGCCGCTGGGATCTTTCTGCAAACACTGCCAAACGTAGCCAAGGGTCCGAACTAACTTTTTAGTGACATAAAGGACTCATGAATAAAACACTAGAGTCAGATAACTGGTGTTTGACTATCCTCTGATTTTCTTTAATTTAGACCTTGCTATGAAAAAGTTAACATAAAAAAATAATGAGGCAACAAACAGCTATGTGTTACACCTCGTTTTAATCGTCATTAAATATGCAAGTTTTTTTAATACAGGTTAATTTTTTGGTAGTACATTTTTTTTTTAAGTAAGGTTTAAAGTTACATATAATTTTACGTGAGACTTAAAAATATATTGAAAAAAGTGCCAATACTCTTAAATCATGGTACCTACTATCATAAAAGCACTTGTAGTGATGATACATTTCCTAGAAGCTACTAAACAGCATTTATTGTTTTAAAATAGGTACCCATTTTGCTCTAATTGCCTATTTATCACAAATTTTGGTATTTTTTTTTCGAAAAAACACTCATATAGTCATAACTTTTAAGGAGATCAATTGAGTGCTCTGCCACAAAGATATTTTTTACTGCAAATAACTCCAACTATCGCCCTGTTTCGTTTGATCCACGATTTTTTACCCATCCTGTATAAACCAAAGAGCATTTTAAATTTGAGATCCTGACAAGGTCCATGCTGGGCTTAACCGAGGTACTCCGCAGCGTATTTTGAACATACATACGAAATGCTTGTACATGTATTTCTTTACAATAATATGCATAAAATATTGTATAAAGATTGTGCTCTGTTTTAAAAATATATACCGCAATAGCTCTGAATACTACGAACTAACAAAAAAAAAAAAAAACAAATAACAGAGACATCGTGGCATGATCAGAAACAACAGATCAGCGATTTATCTTCTAACCCTAGAAAGGGTAGGTCTCGGGTTCCGTAGCCAAACGGCAAAAACAAAACCCTTATAATTTCGTCATTCCCTCTGTCCGGATGTCACACAGTCATTTAATTCGGAGACTATTAACATTATGGCGATGAAATTTGGAAAGGTGTGTTCTGTGCACCGATAAACAATGGTGAAGTGAAATTACGAAAAAGTAATTAAGGTTGGCACTGCGTGTAACAAAAAGGATGAATAAAAATCAGCGCACATAAGTCTATTATTGGATCCTATAATTAAAAAGATTATGAAGTTTCTATAGTCTGAGTTTGAATAGTTTTTGAGATATCGCATGCTTAGTGGAACACTGACCCATTAGTAGATAGGTCAGATGTGATTTCCGTTTTTTTTTTACTCAGATATCATCAATAGTTAATCATAGACGTTCAAAATACAAGCATTCATGATTTATATAAATCAGTTTTATTTTTATGCATCAACAAGTAGGATAAGTCCTCATAGCAAGATCTTCTTTTGCGATTTCCCAAAAAATCGTCTTTTTGAGTTAAGTCAGTATTCCATTAAGCATGCGAATGGGATGGTTACGGTTACAACCGCATCAAATAACGTTCGTTTCCATTAAATCAATACTGTGCATGCGTAAGTATTCATCCCGACTATTGATACCTTCACTGTGCGTGGTCCGACACATTCTTATTATTATTATTAAAACAATATATCGAGAAGTAATTATCATGGTGGGCTTACGCGTTGTCGATGTTACAAACATCGCGCCTATAGTTATTTGAGATTTGAACGCATCGAAGCAGTGAACTGCTGCGCACATAATTCATTTATGGTTAAAGAAATGTATTTCTCAATAAGAAATTACAAAGATTTCACTTACTTGAGATTAAGTACATTTTTAAAACTTATAAGAACTTTGACACACAAACAAAGCAGCTATTGTTTTTCTTTACAACAAAATCATTTACGTAATAACATTTCAATTCATACGCAAATAACATTAACGAATACAAAATTTAAAAATTTTCAATCCACCCGCAAAATAAATAATTACTTTATTTTGCGGGTAATGTTTTTGCTGTATTATTTGATTATCATCAATGGTCAAGGGTAGTGGTCCAAGAACTGATCCCTGGGGTACACCGAATGAGCCTGTACTGTGTAGTTTACTTTGGTACTCCCCGGGTTTTACTATTTGATACCTATTCTTTAGGTATGAGTCAATCATTTTGTATACCACCCCCGAAACACCTATGTTGCTGAGTTTTTGTAGTAATATTGAGTGGCTAACGGTGTCCAAAGCTTTCTTTAGGTCTATAAAAAGACCTAGTGCTATCTTTTTTTGGTCAATATTTGTTTGTACTACTGTTATTAGGTCTGCTATGGTTGATGAAGTGTTGGACAGAGAACGAAACCCATACTGTCGTTTGTACAGGAAGTTAATAGAAGTGAAGTATTTGTCTAATCGCGAATAAACAACTTTCTCAAAGATTTTCGACACGACAGGAAGGACGGAGATAGGCCGGTAATTGTTGGTCACTTTTTGTGCCCGATTTATGGTGAGCGTCAAAATGAAGGGACCAAATCTCCAATCTCTGTCATACATATATAAAAACATAATACCATTGATCTACTATTTCCTACCTTTGCTATAATTTTAGCTACCTCATCATATACATAATATTTGAACAAAATGCTTGGTCCCTCCATCATGATATCAAGACGGAGGGACCAAACTGATAGACTACTCCCTGGAATGTTCTACCTACTTAGTGTTATAATACCTTAATATTATTGATTTTGGCTGCCCGAAACATATATTGTTTTAAAGATATCGATTATATAAGTTGGTCCCTCCAAATTGACGATTCAATTGTTTAGTACAACAGGTAAATGGGCGGTTTATTTTCGATCTTCGAAGGATATATATTTAATACCTATTTACTACCTTCTAATCGTGCAAAATTTCTTACGTTAAAGTTTATTTTAACTAGCGAAAAAAAAATTAAGAAATAAGTAGGTACAACGTACAAATTTTAATCGTAGTAGCATTAATAAAGGCGTTTTTTTACTAAAATGTATCTTTAGTTTTTAATAATTACTAATTTTGTTGGTTCATTTTATTTAATTCTCGTAATATTCAATGTAGGTAAACACAAAGAAAAATATTGAAGGTAGTTCTAAAACATAGTCGATGTATTGACGTCACTTAATGTCGCGTGATGAGTTGACGTCACTTAATTATAATATGTAGATTAAGAATATGTGTAATTTTGTTAATAAGAAATTTTGCACGATTAGAAGGTAGTTAATAGGTATTAAATATTTATCCTTCGAAGATCGAAAATAAACCGCCCATTTACCTGTTGCACTAAACAATTGAATCGTCAATTTACAGGGACCAACTTATATAATCGATATCTTTAAAACGATATATGTTTCGGGCAGCCAAAATCAATAATATTAAGGTAGAAATAAGGTATTATAACACTAAGTAGGTAGAACATTCCAGGGAGTAGTCTATCAGTTTGGTCCCTCCCTCTTGATAATATCATGATGGAGGGACCAAGCATTTTATTAAAATATTATGTATATGATGAGGTAGCTAAAATTATAGCACAGGTAGGAAATAGTAGATTAATGGTATTATGTTTTTATATATGTATGACAGAGATTGGAGATTTGGTCCCTTCATTTTGACGCTCACGATTTATGGATAGGGGTAACTTTAGCGTTTTTCAGAGCATCTGAAAACGTTCCCTCAGCAAGGTGTTCATTAATGCAAGTGGTCAGTTGTCTGATATTAGGGTTCTTAAACATTTAATTATTAAAAAAAAAAATAACGCCGACTGCCTTAAAAACACTTAAATAGTCGAACTAGGCTTGCCCTTTGGCAAAAATCTTAGCGCCTAGATCAACGACGGCTCCATTCAAAGCTTGTTAGCGCCTTGACAATGGTCTAAGGAAAAATAATAATAATGCTGTGGCGAATAATGCTTCCCTATCCAACCCATTCGTACCATCTGCTGAAAAACTCCAACCTAGACATGAGTTGTCTTAGCTAACCTGAAAGTAATTAAACAGACTCCAGATTCAGGTTGACCGAGGCAATGATAACCTGCTCGGGTGTAAATTCTGAGATAACTCTGTCCTGGATAGTAAATGTGGTGCTGTCCCACAAACGATGGGACACTTAATATCGTGTCCAGCGTGTCCTGTTTTCTCCATGTTACAGGAACTGATGGACGCTACAGGGGTGCCAAACTGGTACCTAATTTAGATTGCCATCGGCACGCTAACAAGAAGACCATTTGGGCTCAATGGATGGCGTTATGTGTATCTAAATGTAAATATTAATCGGCGACGGCGACTTTTGGGACGGATATTTTTGTGAATGACTGGTTATTCAATAATAGCGTCGTAATTTTGCAAACTACTCATCCATTTATAGACAACGATTATAAACATTATCGGATTTAAAAAATAAACATGTTTAGTTTTCATTTATATACAATGTCCATAGCTACATTTTTACAGGAGGGTTCACCCCTAAAAAGAAAAAAACGAAACCCTTATAGGACCACTTTCTTGTCCGTCCGTTCGTCTGTCTGTCTGTCAAGACCCTTTTTATCAGGAACGCGTGGAGATATCAAATTGAAATTAATATTAAATACGTAGGTCTATGGCGCTTTGGCGCTTAAAAAATCAAGCTTCGAAGTCGACGCAATAAAAAATACGGCTATTTATGCGACATATTTTTATACTCGCAGCAAATCAAACCTATAGGGTACTTCCTTTGTTACGGGAAGTACCCTATAGGTTTGATTTATTTGCTAGTACATCAAAATCGGTTCAGGTGTACTATCATCAGTGGTCGGAGTAGGTAGAGCTGTTTTTGCTACTTGCGACATGCGGACATAACATGGATATGCCAAATATTTCCCAGAATCCCGGAATTCTCGGAATTAAAAAAACATTGTTTATTTAATATTGTTGTATATTTAGTATTGTTTCTAACAGTTTTACTTAATTAATTCATATTTCACGAAGCTACCTCTAACAACATTCCAGGATCCCTGTGTGTGTATTTAAGTAAGTATATACTGTTTGGGTGCCCACCTACTACCTGCTCATAACTGCCCATCTACCCATATTAACTCATTTAAATCATTCGACAATTTCAAAATCCCGGGATTTCAGAGGCATATCCATGTTAACATCAATGTTTCCGGTCATTCATCCCAAACAGCTCTACCTACTCCGACCACTGACTATCACACATCCGTACATACATACATATGTACATAAACCTTGAAAACATAACAGTCCTTTTTTGGGCAGTTCTGTAAAAAAGTAAATGAAGCAAAATGAGCAGAGATGTATGGCTCGTAGCAGGTGGCGTTCTGTACTCTCTGCCTGTCTCCATGGGAAAAAGGCGTGAGTTTATGTAACCTTTTATTTTCCTTCTGAAAAGTATCCATTATCCTCATATTCGACCACGTTGAATGCTAAACATTCCGTAAAATAGATCTGAAGATCCTATAGAATGTGTAGTAGAACTGTACTATGATTAAACACCTTTTCATCTGATGTTAAGCTTTGATGCAGTCACGATATCTGGTGCAGTATAGATTTACCTATTAATATCAATTCAATTTCCTGCCAAAATACATAATTACAAAAACATTTTAATTTTCCATTCTTATACAGCATACAACGTAGCGAGATCAACAAAAATAATTACAAGTTTGAATCAATGCCTTGACTAACCAACTTTTGATTTATGTTATCTAAATATACAATATTCTAAAATTAGCAAATGAGTATAGCGAATTTACCCAATAGTTACGCTAGTTAACCATATAATAATAATAAGACATAATATCAAAAGACCATAATATTTAAACGCGAATCTAAAATAATTATGAATAAGCCAAGTAGGTTGGTGTAGTATGCCGTCATCATGACTTCTCACCGCGGATTACGTCACCGGGTAGAATATTAATCAGGTCTCACCAGTGATGACGTCATTGTTGTTGGAATTTGTACCTACAACTACAGATTTATAGCTACAATTTTATAAGTAAGTAGATATTTAAACATGTTTAGAGATCAAAAAAGAAAATATACAACCTTACGAAAACATTATGCTTTACTTAGATTTTATTCACTTTACTGGTATGTAAAATGAGGAGTTTACCTATTGTTTACTTCGTCTTAAAAAGAGTGATCTTAAATTGGAATTATGTAGTCACTTTATACGCGTAACAGAGATATGAAGAGAAAAATAAGTGCAAATAATGTGTGTAGAGTATGGTAGGATTCCATAATTTAAAAATGATGCACTGCTGTAGTCGAAAAAAAATGTATATATACGGTAAAAATAATATACGGTGGAAAATTCTGAATATAATAGTGGTAAAACTTAAAAAACACTTTCCACGAAAATTGGTTTGTATAAAATGTGTCGTATCGTTTTTGAGTTATAGGATCTTTACGGTTAGGTACTTACAACCGCAGAATAATTTAGTTTTTGGGATTCTATGAGAAATACTATGAAATGTAATACTAATTTATTTTCGTTGTCGAGAAAAGAAATTGCATGCTTGCGTAAATATTCATCCCGACTACGGAACGCACTTGGCCGATTATTGTCTATAGGTAAGGTACCCGGATACCTCGGGCTCGTTTTGTGGCCTGAACTTTATTCTCGACATCAGAGCTATCTGGTCCGATAACCATTTTTGCAACTTTTCAGAAAACAAACATTGAAAATAAATAATTGTTCTATAATTTTGAAGATTACACACACGAACACGGAAATTTAATGTTAATTATTTATTTTTAATGTTTATTTTCGCTCTCCTGAAAAATTGCAAAAATGGATATCGGACCCTGATGGCTCTGATGTCGAGTATTGTTCTTTACACTTTACAATGTTCTCAGATACCTATTTTATGCGTTTCAAGCAATGCAAGAAGTTAAGTACTTTTATGTGCTGTTTTATAGTCATGTTGATGTTACAAAAATATTCCAGAAATATATCAAGTCCTGAAATATTAAATCTGTACTAATATACCAAAATTTCGATAAAATTTGGCAAGGAGATAGATGGCATTCTGGGGAAGGACATGGGCTACTTTTTGTTTCGGTAGCACGTTCCCGTGGGATAATTTAAATTAACTTGCTTCTGCACGCGGGCGAAGCTGCGAGCAGAAGCAACTTTTCTATAAATTATACCTATGACAACATTGATTTACTTACTGATTTATCATCACCCATTGATGAAATAGTTTAACCTATGTGGTGAGAATACGAACATTGAGATTAAAGCATTTCTAAAATGTTTAATAGCTATTAATATTATGAATGGAAAGATAATATGAAACAAGAGAAGAAGTCAATGAATCGTAGCCAACAAAACTAATCTACCCTAAAGGATATTAATAATTATTTTAATGAGATTTAGTTTCTCATTTAAAACTAAATGTAGGAATTCCTACAACCAATTATGTAATGTAAAACAAATGACAATGGTAGAGTCCTGAAGCTAGTGGTTATGAGCTGTGTACCAACACAATGTACATTAAAGTTATGTATGATGCGTTGTAACAGGTTAGTGACACATGTTGCACACAGAAACAAAGAGTGTCAACGGCGGCACATATAACTGACCTGGCGCAAACGATAAAGAAGATGACAGCGACACTTCGTTCTCGCTTCCTGGTTTAGATCCCATGCGATTTTCTGCAATATCATCAGGATCTTATACTTATTGAGTATTTTGGTTAAATCTGTTCAACCTTTTTATAATGTGCAAGACCTGCTATTTGACATTTGAACAATATGTATGGTATCCTAAACCTACATGACCTAAGCAATAGATGAGGAAAATTACTTGTTATTGTATGATCTATTATTATATGTGAACACTTTATTAAATTCTGTTTAGAAAGGTTGTACTATTTTTACTAAGATTTTAGGTACGCACGACATATCAAGCTATAAATTTAATTATACTGTAAGCCTAATGTATGGCGTGATATTTCGTCGTTTTTGCTAGTTTCTAGTACAGTCAGTAACAATTTTTCATTGACAGCGCCTTTATGTTGTAGCTGTAAGGGCTGTTTTCGAAGTTCGATTGTCACCACTGACATGTAGTTGTTCCTGCAACGCATTTAGTAAACCAAAATTGGAGGATCTAGGTGTTGATTTATTTTACAAACGTTTAAAAAAATTCGAACTACATAATTTCCGAAATTATGAGTTATTTTGCTATGATTTTCACATTGTTTTATATTCTGAAGACTTCTGCTTCAGACACTTTTGTAAATTTTTATTGCTTTTGATCATAAGAAGGTAAACAACCACCAATATAAGTTTGCTATGGTTGAATTATGTTTGATCTTAAAGATTTAATCACAGCACAATCTTTATATCAAGATTAATTGTATTATTGCTCATTCATTTAATTTGTGACACATTTGTTGTATTATTAAGACCTTGTTATGGACTCACCAGCAATTTCAGCACCACCAAGATCATTTAAGATTTTGCGGTATGAAGGACGCCTGGTCAGCATTTCCCTGTACTTCCGCTTCGGACTCTCATCACCACTACAACTGTCATCACTGCATGATTGGCCTTGGGTGCTGATTAATGTGTTAGGTTCAGGTTTAATCTAGAAATTCAAAAGTGATTAATTAAATTAAAATAATTTTCACAGCCAAGCCTTCGACCTGAAATGTAGATGCTTACAACCACTATTAATAAAATACCGATAACCTCTCATCGTCTTCACCTTCACTGAATCATTGGCCAGTTTAGACCATAGTTTTTGGAGCTATCATAAAAATTTAATGATATTAGACACATACTTGATTATAGATCATTTTCAGATTTTTCACCTACCTCAATAATATAATCAGCATAAGCAAATGGCATGGCTCAGTATTAGAATATAAAAAGAACAGTTTTTGTAATATTATGAATACCATTTCATATTATCACCTCAAAATTGAAATATTAGTTTTAACCTTAGTAACTGTGAAAGTATGTTGTATACTTACATAAAACTCAAATGCTGGCACCATTCTAAGCCACTCATTGTGAACAAGAATGTAGTAAATCAATGGGTGTGCCAGGGGGCAATTGCAATGCATGCAAACTGCACAACAACCCATTTCCCTTAGATGACTATTACTTGTTTACTGAAGTATTTCTTTCATTGATTTACAGTCAATATTATAGACATGGAATATGGACCTTTAAGTTCTAATATACATTGGTAGCATTACACATTAGCTGATAATAACATTTGTCTAAGGTAAAATAAAGGAATGCATATGCACAAAAGATGTAAAATTTTGAAATAAAAATCACTTCAATTAATACTAATAATATAAAGCACATTAATTAAAAATTGACCTTCTATATTTAATATTACGTAATATATAAATCTTACCTGCAATGTTTGCAACGTCCCTTGAGTTGTGTGTATTACAGAACTTGGTTTACTGACAAGAATCACATTCCCTTTTGGTAACTGCACAGATTGTATATTGGATGCTGTTTGTATAACAGATTGTTGGTTTGGTTGTATTACTGATTGAACCTGAAAATGTAAATATCTATAAGTTTCTAACATTTAATCATAGGAACTGACAAAAATGTAAACAAATCATATTCATCATTAGAATACTTAATATTCATGATAATAAACTGTAATAGATTTTATCTAAGCTGATTAAAAGTTACCTACTGATATGATTGCACAAAATATAAACATGCAGGCACCTATCACTCACACATTAGATCATTTCACTAACTTAGATCTTGGTTGATATCATTAAACAACCAACCAATATGTAGGTTATGGGTTACTACTGTAATCACAACTTGTTGTAAACACTACATGAGTACCAATGAAAATAAATAAAGATCAAAATAAACACCTGTGCAGATGGAGCTTGAGTTGGTAAAGTGAGTTGCACAATGCTAGTGACGGCTACTACGTGAGGAGCAGACGCGCCCGCCGAGGAGCTCGCACTGCCCAGCGGATCCGTGGGACCAGCACCGCTTGAAGTGCCATTCTCTTCCACCATTCCATCCATGCCCACTAAGGTCACCTAAAATTCAAGGTCAACTTTCTGTGCATTCCTTGATCTTCAGACATGCTCAAGGCAATATCTTTCGTTGAATATAAACACTCTCTGGTTTTCTGACAAGTTTCTTGTTGGCTTGGAAATCCTAAAACGGAATCATCGCGTCATAGACGGGACGCGGAATTTCCTATTGCGTCTAATACATACGCAATATATTTTTACGATATTTACTAGATTTGAGGATTCCAATATCATAAGGATCATACATTATTAACGATTCCAAATAAAAGTAAGCATGACAGGTCGCAAGGTTTGTCTTCACAAGCACTCACCAGTTACGTATTCCTCGTCACCGTCTATGCTGCGTCCGGAGTGGGCGAACGGGATGGTACGTAGTAGCCACGTCAACTGCGAGAAGACTCGTCACTGGCGGAGACCTATGATCTTGTATGCGTCATAACAATATGGCCGAAAATTGTCAGACGCATGCGCTAAATGCGCTGTTTCTCTATGTTACCCAGCTTGGAAATCGAGAAAAAATAGGATCAAAGTTTGACAGTTCTTTGTTGTTTTGAAGACTGGCAACAATGGTTTACTATCCGTTTTGTCTGCAAGTAGTATGCACTACATTGTAATATTGAAAACGATAGCTGTGCATACACAATGCATACATTTTCGGTAAACATTGTGTACGACGTCTTTTATGCATAAATAATTAATATGCCAAGTTGCGCAGCTGTTGACTGCAAAAATAAGGGGACTTATGTAATTATTTGTCAAAGATGTTAAAAGACGAAAACTGTGGAATTCTTCAAGACCAAAGACAAAAGTCTTCAGGTTTAAAAATAATAGCACATAATCTTGACGAAATAGCGAGTAAACAATTTATTTTTGAAGAGTTTACTTCCATAGTTTTCGTCTTTTAACATCTTTGGCAATTACATGGGTCCTCATATTTTTGCAGTCAACAGCTGCGCAACGGAGCATATTAATTAATTATAAGTAAAAGAAGTCGTACAATATTACAAAAATGTGTAGATAGTGACAGACAGTTAACTGTGAAATTCTTGGACTGGTGATAGCAGCGACATCTAAAGTGCTCATTTAGAATACCACAATGGCACAACGTATTGTAGTACTTACTAGTAGCTTGTCGAATACGACATGACATTGACACTTTAGTTTTGTTTATTATTATGAAATATCAGAAACCAATTAAAAAATATAATATTTACAAATAAAAAATTGTGCGTAACCCTGTGGTTTAACCAACTATATAAAATAATGGCCCCAAAAGGTTCTTTTGAAAATCAATATGATGACTATTCACCTGAAGGGGCAGCCAATATTCTTAACAATTCTCGAGATGGGGTGTGTTTGTTTTATTCGTTTATTAGATATCTCTCTTCAAAGTATATCCAATAATTGTATTTTCTTAAATCAATTGATTATCAATGATGTAGGGTTATGATGGTTATTTTTTTTTAACTTTCGATCTAGGTGCTGTAAATGGAATCCTCAACACTATACCTAGTAATAATAAAATACATATTATGGTTTTTACTGCTTCCATTAACTAGATATCGACTACGAAATGACGAGATAATTGTTTTCTAACCACAACAGGATGAAAAGCTATAATATTTACTTTTAAATCATCCCACGAGAATACACTAAAGGGATAAGAAGTATCCTATGTCTTAAGATACTTCTTATCCCAGGTCATGGAGTACCTGTGTGCTAAATTTAATTAAAATCCATACAACCGTTAAGGTGTGCAACGGAAACAGACAGACAGAGTTACTTTTGCTTCCTTAGCTCATGAGTCAACTTCATCTAGTCATCATTGCAAAAGCAGGCCGGCAATAAACATAGAAATGCAAAATTCCTGGTGGTTACAAGTTTCATTATGGAAGTTACAACCAAACCCCTAGTAAAGACCTACCGTAAAACGGGGTGAATCGGACCGAAAATTTAAAATGGATTTCAACGTTGAAATAATATAGTTTGTTGCCAGAAAAGACTGTAATGTGTTTACTGTTTCTTAATTAAAGATTAAGTGTCCTTGTTTGCAGCAAACTATATTATTTTAAAGTACAAATCCATTTTAAAGTTTCGGCCCGATTTACCCCTGCATTCCTATTCACCCCGTTTTACCGTTATGAAAATAAAGGACTAACACCCGGTCTCTGTAATGAAGATCACAACAAAATTGCTAACAATTGGTCAAGCAGGCATCAACTACTGTGACAGATTGACTGAATTATCAACAGCCAAGCCAGCAAATGGATCAATTGATTTGCTTTTAATTTTGACACATCAATAATTTTTATTCCAGAAACCGGGTGTAAGTTAGAACTGTATTAATTAAAAGACATTGGTTTTGAAAATAAATTCTCCTGTGTTTCAGATTCATAAGCTTGAATTATTTTAATGCTCCTCCTTTACAGATTTCGGAAAAATTTGAAGCAAAGTTGCTTAAGTTTAAAACTGAAAAATTACACATTCTTAAGATGAAAATGGAAAGCAACATATTCTTTGATGGCACAGTATACACGGGTTCAACTGGTCTTGCACTATTTTATCTTATGAGTTCATTGAAAAATGATAATAACCCTGAAACACTAAAGGTTAGTGTCTAGTAATTTAATAAAATTCTATTAATAACTAACCAACCATACAGTCACTGTTCTGCCCGAATTTTGCCTTGCCTGCTATAGCAGCGCCACTACTGGGTCCAATTGTGAATCTATACCATCCAGGAATCCACTCATACATAAACCAAAAATTTCACCAAAATGGGTCCAGCCGTTTGGAAGAAGTTCAGTGACATACACACAACAGAATGATATATAAATGATAATGATAAATGATTTTATTTTGTAAGTAGGTTTGTACAAATACTTTTACACGTCAATCATATTTTAAAACTATATGAGGTCGGCGTTTCCTATCAGACTAGTCTGAGAAGAAAGGCCAAAACAAACTAAGAGGTCACAGTCTCTTTTAAAGTCCAGACATAATCTTGGTCAGATCATATGAAGACCATGTAGGTTGATGTCTGAGATAGTCTTTTGAGGAAAGAACCACACAGATTGAGAGGACCTGTCCAGTCAGTGCACACATTTGTCAGAAATCGTGCAGCTCAACTCAAAACTTAAGGAGCTCAACGATTCGACGAACAATACCAAAGAAAGGACATTTGGGTAGGCCACATTAATTACTCAAACTGCCAGACCATGACAAAAACTAAGAAAACAGTGAGAAAATAATATAAATAAAATGACCCACATAGTCTTCACATTCACAATAATTAAAATAATAAAAAACTTTACAAAGTAAGCAAATGTATATATATAAAATTCATTAATGTCAAAGTGTATATAAAAAAAAAAACAACAAAGCAGAGAAAAAAAATATAAAAACATCCAATATGCAAAAAATTGGAAGCAGCTCAATCCCAAGCCTTTTTGTCCTCGATATAATCCTTAACGGTATAAAAGGCTTTCTGGCACAACTTACGTTTAATGAATGATTTGAATTTATTAAGGCTTAGATCTTGAACGGGGCTTGGAATTTTATTATAAAAGCGTATACATTGGCATCTGAACGAGCCACCTATTTTCTTGAGCCTTGTTGTAGGTACACACGGCTACACATCAAGTTAAACTGTTTGGACTTTGGACTATTAGAAGTTGAACGCTGCGAATCGTGCGAGAGGGTGCGATATGTTTTTGTTATTTCGTCTCACTCTCGCACGTCGCAGGACTGCGCGGGAGGCACCAACATCAACGCGTATGTAGATAGATGCGTATCATGTATATTATTTTGTAAACAAGTTGAGCTCGTATTATAATACTAGCTTCTGGCAGCGACTTCGTTCGCGTGAAATTCTTCTTCCCCCGCCCTACCCCGTCGCATCGCATCGCTCGCTTCTCGTTCTCGCTTAGTTCTCTTTCTGACTGTATTCATTTTGACCTAGCGTGATGTTGAACCGACCCGAACGTTATCATACCTATTTAGTCGCGGAGTTATTTTAAAATTATGTTATCTCCTAAGATGTTGATATTGAAATCAAGTGATGTCAAGGGCAATTTTGTTCACAATTAAATACTTGTGATGAATAACGTATTTATTTGGATAAAGATTAATAACATATTGATAAAACACCTTCGCAGATAATGCATTAATTTCGAACAAATTTGATTACCATAAAAAAGGCTATAGTGAGTCAATCTTAAAAGATAGACATATGCTGTCGCGGAATTTTTTTTTTAACTTTTAAAGAGGAATAATTCCTTCATACATTTCTGCGTAACTTAAACCGTTTACGCAGCGCACGCAACGGAAGCTCTCAAAAAGGAATCATTTTTCCCGTTTTTGCAATATTGTCCATTGATGCTCCGTTCCTATTGGTCGCAGCGTGATGTTATATAGTCTAAAGCGTTCCTCGATAAACGGACTGTCCAACACAAAAATCATTTTTCAATTCGAACCAGCACCCTAATTGCGAAACGCAATCAATCAGAATCGGTTTCATTTTGACAGTTCAACAACATTCATTGCGTTATATACGTGTTGAGCGGACTTTATGAAGGTAACCTTTTTCGAACTTATGAAGCAATAGATTAGCAATATCCTTCAAAATGATTCAGATTGAGATTGATTGTGTGTTTCGCAATTAGAGTGCAGTACTTCCTAAGGTTAGCGCGTTCAACCAAACAAACAAACAAACTCTTCAGCTTTATAATATTAGATTAGATGAGTTTGCACTAATAAATCCATTACCATTACGTATTTATTATTATCATTTAAGGATATTATTATATTATATTTCGAGCTTGCATACGTGTAGGTAATTCGGAAATCTACATCCTGTCGGATTTTCATACAAACTTTCAACCAACACCCCCATCCAACCACCCATTCCATTTCATTCCATTTTATAACAAAAACACTGAAACACGTATTACTTTATTGTCAACCAAAATTACAAATACGAATTTTGATAGATCTAACTTCAAAACGACGGATTTTCATACAAACTTTCAACCCCCATAGGATTTTTATCAAATGGGTTCTTATATTACATAATATCTACTTATGGCAAATAAAACTTAATTACTAAAATCATTAGTTAAAGGCCTATTCTATTCAGATACCTATAAGCGATATTCGATAGATACGGTTGTGGGTAACAACGAAATACGAGTGGTATATTCCGCCGGGTAGGTAGGTATATTTTGTATTCTGGTTTCGCGCTAGCCACGGGAGGTTATACAAATATAAATAGATTTGAATAGGCCTTTATACATGTTGCCTAAGCTAGCATCACATGCATTGCATAGGTCATCATCATCAATGTGTCGAAGAAAGCCTTAAATGAATTAACAATTTAAATATACTTCATTTCACAAAGCTCCGTGCGGGGCGTCCGCGTCGGCTGACCGCGTAACAATAGTTAATACTTAATGTAATGATTAATTATAAATTTTAATTATTTAACGCTTGAACGGCGCGAAATAACAATCATAGTCTAAATATAACATACCTAAATACAAGTTACCTCAGGAGCCAACAATAGCTAAAAATCTAAATAAAAAATGAACATTTAAACAACACAGTTGAAAAAAAAATATTCATCCAGTGACAACCCTCTATAATGAATATGGAAAATAAAACTTGATATGGTTTATTGGTCTATGCTACTAATAGATATGAGAAATATCCACACACTAGAGTAATTATTATGTAAATCCTACTAATATTATAAACGCGAAAGTTTGTATGGATGGATGGATGGATGGATGTTTGTTACTCTTTCACGCCAAAAACTATTGAACGGATTTGGATGAAATTTGGCACACCGATGGTTTATAACCAGGATTAACACATACGATATTTTTATTCTGAAATTACCACGGGATCGAAACTTATGCGGGTGAAACCGCGGGGCGCAGCTAGTAGTTATATAAATTATGTTCATGACTTGAAAAGAAGCTGAATCCACTTAAAAAAATTGTAAACCATTAACATTTATAACAATAAAATATTATTCTTAGATAACAGACTACCATCAAATTTAACAGCTTCGAGTTACTTCGGGAGCCATTATCAATTAAAATAGTTTAAAATTTAAACTCCTAAATGAGTAATAGAATTATAGAAATCAATATAGATAAAAAAACAAACAATTAATCTTATTAGTTTGCCTAACTTAACGTAACATAATAGTCGTGAATCCTGGGCGACGTTTAGGAACTGACATACTGGCATAGAACGTGCATAGAACACTGAATTGAATACGAGGGATACTCGCGAATGTTTTGCCAAAAAAAAGTGCATCTGTGTGCGTAGGCGCAACGCGGCAAATGCTGTCATTGGCCGATGCCACGATACGCAGTCCCTTTCCTACAATTCTCTGTATTGCTGGTAGCGTAGTTATACGTATATAGGGTGTCCGACTTGATGTCTTGCCGTGTGTACAACAAATTTGTATTTGTTCCTAGTATTTATATCATGGATATCACTGTATTTTTTAAACAATTTTATATTCTTATGGGCATATAAAAAAATTTCATAAATATATTGAGAAGGCACAGTCATAACATTAATCTCTTTAAATTTATCTCTGAGCGAGTGTCTCGGACCTAATTTATAAATTGATCAAACAGCTCGCTTCTGCAAAACGAAGATAGTCTGAATATCAGCGGCATTTCGCCACAATAGAATACCGTACGACATTACACTATGAAAATAGCTAAAGTACACTAAACGGGTTGTTTCTATATCAGTTAAATTACGAATTTTTCTAACAGCGTATGCTGCGGAACTTAGTTTTTTTGAAAATTTATCTATATGTGGACCCCACTGAAGCTTAGCATCCAAAGTTATGCCCAAGAATACTGTGCTGTCTTCAGGATTCAATTCTTCGCCCTTATCAACACATTGGTTTTCACCTGCCTAACGTGAGGTAGCGTAAACTTAATGCATTTGGTTTTTTTCTCGTTTAAAAGTAAATTATTAACATTGAACCATTGGACTACTTTAGAGATCGCGCTATTTACATCGTCAGTAACCTGCTGCTGACGTTTAAGTTTAAACAAAAGTGAAGTGTCATCTTCAAACAACACTATATCATGATTATCCTTTATGAGGTACGGCAAGTCATTTATATAAATAAGAAACAAGAAAGGACTAAGAATTGAGCCCTGTGGGACTCCCATTGTTACTATAGATCCGGGAGATCTTTTTCCATTAACGTCAACGCTCTGAATCCTCTTACTCAAGTATGAAGTAAGAAGATCCAGAGCAGTGTTCCGGATTCCGTAGCAGCGGAGTTTCCTGATTAACGTTTCGTGAAGAACGCAATCGAATGCCTTGGACAAATCACAAAAGATGCCCAAGGCATCGCATTTATCTTCCCATGCATTATAAATACACACATCAACACCGTCTAGGGATATTTTGTATAAAATTCTTAAACTCAAAAAATACTGGCTAGTTTTAAATTCTTTTGAAGAAAGCTTATTTTGTAAACCTTTTTGAACGATTCTAAATATGAATTTGAAAAAATAAATTGAAAACAAAAGATTTACGCGGCATAATGGTAGCGAAGTCCAAAGGCTTCATTTACCTACAGTAGTTTTTGGCTATTTTTTTGTGTCAAATTTAAGTTTTATAACAAGTTATCGGTTAATTTCGAATTAATGTTATTGTGTGCATCATGCAGCGGCGCCATTTAACGAGAGGAAATGTTGAGGGCAGTAGGCATTCTCCAAGCTGGGGCTACTCAACGGAGTATTGCTGAGGAGATTGGAACAAGACAAAACGTGATATCAAGGTTATGGTCACGTTATCGTGCTACTGATGGTGTGGCTGAAAGACACCCAGGCGGGAAGCGCATAACCACTCAACGACAAGACCGATTTTTGCAAGTTGCCGCGAGAAGACAACCAAATGTTACGGCCATTCAGTTGGTTCAGAGGCTCCAGTCAGAGCACCAGTTGCTTGTGAGTGATCAAACTGTAAGGAGAAGGTTGCATGAAGCTAACCTTCATGCTCGCAGACTGCTTCGTACTCCAGCACTACGCCGAGGAAATCGTGGACGACGACTAGAGTGGGCTCGTGAACATTTGCTCTGGGAAGATAACCAGTGGTCTGTAGTGCTGTTCACCGATGAGTCCCGGTTCGGTTTCCATCCCGATACACGTAGAGTACGTGTTTGGCGAGTTCCTGGTCGTGAGAGCCGTCTGCAACATCCTCAGGAAGTCCATTCATACCACGGCGGGACAATTATGGTTTGGGCGGGAATTCGTGTTGGTGGAAGAACAGACCTCGTTTGGATCAGAAACACCATGACGGCTGAAAAATACCGTAACGAGGTGCTAGTACCAATAATCTACCCCCATCGACTACAAATGGGCCAAGAATTCACGCTCATGCACGATAACGCCCGTCCGCACACAGCGAGAGTGGTGACGAGCTGGTTGCAGGAGCACGACGTATCGGTCGTAGGCTGGCCCGCTCAATCGCCTGACCTAAACCCCATAGAACACGCGTGGGACATGCTCCAAAGAAGGGCTTTGAGGAATTTCCCTGCAAACATTGCGACGGAACAGCAACTTTTTTTGCATATTAACCGGACCTGGGACAATATACCGCAGCAAGACTTGGATAACTTAATCCAAAGCATGAAAAACCGTTGCAGGACCGTTATTAACGTCATGGGGTGTTTTACTGACTACTGATTTTTCACATAACTGTTAAAAACAGATTAATTTTTCCTTATTATTCACTTTTTCTTGAGAAACACATTCATTGTTAGTTTTACCATTATTTCACGCTTTTTCTTTATTTGAATAAAAATTTGATTACGCAAAAAAAAATTGTTTTCTTTTATTCTGGAGTGTAGTCTGATAAATGGGCCTTATAAAAATATATGCATGCTGTATGTTATTTTTAATAAATTTTGAGTAAATTGAGTAAATCCAAAATATCCCTAGACAGTGTTGATGTGTGTATGTCCTAAAAGTTCAACACCGGCATCAGTAGTTGAACGACCCCTTGTAAAACCGAACTGTTTGCTATGTAATAATTTGTGTTTATTAAAAAATCTTTGCACTTGATCTGAAATTAATTTCTCAAAAATTTTACTAAAGGTAGGTAGTACAGAAATAGGTCTATAATTTGTAGGGCCTGATGTACTACCTGATTTAAACAAAGATATTATTTTACTATTTTTCATAAGGTCAGGAAACTCCCCACTGTCAATACAACTATTAAAGATAAGAGCTAGAGTAGGTGCTACAATGTCAATAATAGACTTAGCTACTTCTACAGAATTACCCCACAGATCTGCAGTATTTTTAACATTTAAAGTGTGAAAGGTTTTAATTATATCTCTACAGGTAATATGTTCAAAATGAAATTCCGAATCGCAACCATTAACATTTTCCTTAAGCAAAGACTCAGCAACAGAAGGTGATGAGTTTAGGGATTTAGTAGTTGAAATGGGAATATCTGAAAAGAAATTTTCGAATGCCTCGGCGACTTGTGAGTCTGATTTTATTATGTTGTCATTAATAGACAGGCTGTAGTCAGTATTTCGGTTAGTAGATCTTCCCGCTTCACTATTAATAATAGTCCAGGTCGTTTTAATTACATTACTGCTGTTTTTAATCTTTGAACCCAAATAACGTGACTTGGCCATATAACAAACTTTTTAAAATAATTTTGAATAATTTCTAACGTACAAATTAAATTCATCAGTGTTAACAAAAGACCTTTCATTGTACAGTTCATAAAGCCGTGTTCTACTTTTATGAATACCAATGGTAGCCCAATCACTGAAAGATGCGTTACTATTAACCGAGATAGTCTTCGGATTATAATGTATAAAGATGATCCCATTTCAAACAGATTTCAGCTATGGTGACTATTTCTGTTTTGAATTCTAATATGTTACTTGTCATCATCATCTGTCTAGCATTCTAAATACTAGCATATTACTAGTATCATATCAAAAACCCTTGGTTTGTAACCCCTTCACATGTATATACATTAAAATTGTTACTTCAGAACCTCTACAACTAAGCAAATTATTAAGACCAAGAAGATATAAATAAATAAATAAATAAATAAATTAGCACAATGTATTGTATTGAATTCAGTACCCAATGATTTATTGCTTTCCACAATGTGTAGTTATTTTTAGAATACAGAATATCAAAACTGTATTTAAAGCTTATTTAATAATAACTACACTGTTATGAACATGATATTTAGAAATTGATTGTTATCTGACTATAGAATAGTTGCCTGGTAAAAAAGAGAATAATTTTATTTAGTCCGTCAGTTAGATTATCGAAAAATAATGGACACGTATTTTTTCTTTTGTCAATCAAACAAAAAATGACAAAGTTAAAGCGCGTCAAAATTTGGGAGTGGGGGATCGTGACGTCACTTGCTTGCAAAAGTGTCGTAAGCAATTGACGTTACGCGGAACTTTAACGGGCGATATCTTCATCATTTTTTATATAATTGATAAAAGAAAAAATACGGGTTTAATATTTTTTGGTAATCTAACTGACGGACTAATTAGATTTTTTTAGGAAAATAGCCTATTAAAAAATCAGCCCTTAAACATTTATCTGTTTCAGTATGTATTAAAATTTAAGCAACAAATAGAACATAGTGAACCTATGAAACACATAGGTACTGTTGCGCGCCACAATTAATGCCTAATACATGGTGACATTAATTACCACTAGCGCCATCTAGTTTCGAGTAGCAGAACTAATAGTCACTTGTGCGTCACTGGCGCCATCTATTATCGAGTAGAGATGTCGGTGCTGGAACTTACTAGAACTCTCGACATCTGGTCAGTTGGGGCCGGTATGTGTTCGAACATACTAGATGTTTCTACAATAGAAGGTTCTGGAATTATCTGCGGCACTATATAAGGCCGGGACTAGCCGCGACCAATCAGACTTGGTTCTGCGATAGAAGCGAATACATCGAAAGCTATCTTCAAGTGCGACTTAAGAGCGATTGTGTTTTATTATTAGTGTGTTAGAGTTGTTATAAGTGTTGGTAAATTAAAGTGTAACTTTTGGTAATTTTTATCGGCAGTTTTTAATGTCACGAACCCGAAGCTCGTAACAGTACGGTTAACACACGTCCCTTGCCCCATGTGTGTGACATTACACATTGGATCATCATTATCATCTGCCTAACCTTTTCCCAACTATGTTGGGGTCAGCTTCCAGTCTAATCGGATGCAGATGAATACCAGTATTTTACATGGAGCGACTGCCTACACATTAGATATACTCATAAAATTAATTTTTTGTTTGTACTTTTTTACAGACTGCATTGGAATACATAAATATTGAAAATCTAAAAGGACGCAGAATTAGCTTTTTGTGTGGAGATGCAGGGCCACTAGCTCTTGCAACTGTAATATCATATAAGCTAGGTTCTAAACATACTGATAAAACGCTCCCGGATCACAAAACTTTAGCTCAAAGGTATAGTGATATAAAATGTTACCACACAACCAATAAGCCAACGATCGCAAACATCGCGGCGGGATTTTTCCTCGCACTGGATGTTCAACCCACTGTTTAGCGCCGAGTGTTGAAAATCCAACAGTGTGGTTTTTTGACGCGTTGGTATGCGCTCTGTTGGATTCTCAATGCTCGGCACAACACCGAGAGTTAAAAATGCGATAAAATCCCGCCGCGATATTTTTACGTCCGTGCGAATGTCCGCTAAAAGCGAATCTTGCATTAATAATTACCTACTAGAATTCAAGATACTACCTACCCATTTTCCAAGTTTAGTTGTACGAGGGTTTACACGGTCGCACACACGCTCTGAAAAGAGGAGTAGATACACGCCAGTAGCACAAGATACACGCCAGTAGCACAATGGGATTTAAAATCGAGAGGATTTTCACACAAGGACAATTCCATAAGCAACGGCAGACGGCAGTGGCGGCGGCCGCGTTGCGGTCAGCAAACGCAATAATCGCCAAACTCACTTGTCAAATAAAAATAAAAAACGTCTTATCGTTCTTTTAGTGACAGCCACTGACAGCACTACTGGTATGCCGTCGGTAGTCGCCGCTCGACCGCAGCAGCAAGCGGCACTGTCGCCATATACGGAACCGATTTTCATAGAAATTGGTACCTACATAGAAACCAGAACCTAGTGTGATTACAGTTAAGCGGCACTGTTGCTGCAGTCTGCGGTCTGCCGTTGCCTTCGGAATTATACCTTTACGGATTCTAGGATGATTTTAATTTTTCAGATTAATGTCTCTAATTTCCTTGTTACAAGAATCACCCGATGAGCTTTTATATGGTAAATCTGGATATCTCTATTCTTTACTGTTTGTGAACAAACATATTAGTGGAAAAGAGGTCATTCCTGTAAAGCACATTGAAAAGGTACTTATAACAATAAATCATCATCATTTTTTTCAGCCGAAAGAAGTCCACTGCTGGCCATAGGCCTTTTTGTTTTTTTTTTTTCTGGGTGGGAAATCATCAAATGACTCCTCCCGCTCTGGGCGGAGCAGAAGGGAGTGTCAGACTTTTACTGACTAAAACCCACCCGTGTTCCTTCAGTTGCCTGTGCCAGGGGCCACGGTATCTCTTTCGAACAACCCGCAGCCCCGGCGGCATCGGTCCTGGCGGACCCCGTCAGTTCGTGCTGACAGGTCTTTGAGGCGCGCGTGGAACACAACGCGTCGTCGACCCGGGCCTGGTCCTTACCGGGCGGCGAGCTGCCATAGGCCTCCCCCAAGCATCGCCACTTCGGCCGGTTTTGTTAAAAACTGCAAATTAGGTACTTACGCAGTGTTGCAATTTTCAGGTGATTAATAGCATATTGAAATCTGGAAAACAATATGCCGCGGCAATGAATTGCGCCAGCCCATTATTATGGCAGTGGCACGAAAAAGTATATTTTGGAGCTGCTCATGGAATGGCGGGAATCCTATACATGCTGTTGCAGGTACAAATATTCCCTAGGTACTTACCTAAACAATGAAAATGTGCACTAATTCTATTAATTTGTCATTAGGGTTGCTAGATCCCAAAATTTAGTAGTACCTACCTACCTAGTGATTTAACCTTATTTTTTCGGCATTCCTATTCAGTCACAGCATAACTGAATAAGAGTAATGCCGAAAGAAATAGGGTTACCCCCTACTCAAAAAACTTACGTATTCAGGAGACCGTCATAGCTATTCACAATTTTTCGATTCGGTTGTTAAGGTTCGTTTAGGGGGCACTCTACAAAATGGTAATTTTTATGGTAGAAAACATTTAAATTGTAAATAATTAATTATTTCGTAACATAACGTAAATGCTACTATAACCCTAAACATTCGATTTTAATACCGAATCCTACCAATATTTGAGAAATTGTTTAATCGAGAATCTTTTCTCTGTTTATTTTTATTCTAGGCTCGTTTATTCATCAACGTTGTTGAAATACGTACCTTTATTAAACCGGCTATAGACTGGTTACTAAATCAGCGCTTTCCAAGTGGCAATTTCCCGTCATCCATGGGGAGTGGCTCGGGAGACAAACTGGTTCAATGGTGTCATGGAGCTCCGGGATTTGTACCCTTGTGCATTCTGGCTTACCAGGTTATTAAAAACATTAATACTTGCCCTTATTAATAAACGTTAAGTAAATCTACAACCACTACCTATAAACCTACAGATTAACCATACATATTTTGAGTTTTAGGTATGTTAGGCCAATACTTTACTCCACGTTTATTAATAAGAGGGTAGTTGTTTGGGCTCTTAGGCTCAATTCACACCGAGATAGCAGCAGTCGGCAGTGGCTAGCTCTTCAAGCAGGCGGCAGGCCCGCAGAGGCGCGATGACACCCGCGCTGTGCCTCGGGCCGGTTCATATCGAGCCAAGCGAAGCGAGGTAGTCGTACGCGGCGCCACAATCAGTCGCGCGATGTCTCCTTCATGCTGCATTTAGACGTAAACGAAAACTTTCATGCGGCCGCCGCGCTTTCATAAACAATTGTGAACTCTATTTACTGAGCAACAGCATTGAATTTTCTCGACATTGACCTTCTGGCAACGCAGTCGCTCGCTCGCTCATTCAATTTAAACCGTAACTGCTACATAAATAGAGCGCACTTTGCTATAAAAGCGTCTACGCGGGCGTAAGATCGCGCCCCGCGGTTTGTATTGTGAATCCGTCGCTAGTGAGCTCGCGGTGCCACGGGCATTCGCGCGACCTTTTCGAATGTATCAGCGATTTTGAGACTAACCCTCAGTTTACTAGCGCTCAGTGCTCTACTAAGTATGTCTTAAGGTTAAAAAGTTACGAATAATTTGAACGTATGGCGATAGTTCTTTGGGTTGTCAGGCAGTTTTCCCGGTTTAAGCAAGGCTGTAACTTGTGCTTTCCTCCAGATTTTGGAGATTTTCGAGCTTTCAAGGCAGACATTAAAAAGGGTAAGGAGCCATGACACGCCTACCGGACCCAGGTTCTTAAGTTGTTCCACGGTAATGTCGTCCAGTCCAGCCGCCTTACCATTCTTCAGCGCCTTGATAGCCGGGATTATATCCGACAATGTGAAGTGCTTACTAATTTCTGCTGAGGATTTTAAGTTCTTGGTGGCTTTTGGTAATTTGGGCAGTTTATTTGGGGCCTTACCATTCAGTAAAAGTTGGTGGGCTACCTGGTTAAAGAAAGAAAGAAAATACATTTATTTGGAACCAACTAAAAGACACACAATACCTACACCAGATATAAACAGCAGACAAAACAAACAATAAGATAAAAACAAAAACCGCCGCCGCTGCCGCCGTAACTTTACCTGGGTTTGTCGGTTTTTCCACCGACACCGACAACGCCGTGGAAGTGGCACAGTTTTGGGAAAATAACATTTAAAATACAGTCGTGCCAGCGACATGAACAAGAAGAAAGTTACGGATACAATAAATGAATATTTTCAAGATTATTGTTGTTGCTTGCTGTATTCCTAACTCTAGCTGACTGTACTACGCGATTTTGTTTTGTAATCAAACTAGGATAATAGCGTGATAGAGGACGGGTCGGCAAGTATTCATAAATCTGCTAACAAATACATACTGTCGTCTCTATGATCGATGATTAATGAGTGTAAATACTTATATACGAGGGTCATTCAATAAATACTTAGCCTACAAAAAGTAAACGAAAATTTTGGAAAAGTGGCAATTTATTTTTCAACATAGTCTCCTTTTAGTTCGATACACTTAGCCCAGCGATGCTCCAACTTTTTAACCCGTCCGAAAAATAGTTTTTGTCAAACTCTGCAAAATAGGCCTCCGTGGCGGCGATGACCTCCTCATTTGATCCATATCTATTCCCGGCGAGAGATTTTTTCAGATTAGGAAACAGAAAGAAGTCACAAGGGGCCAAATCTGGAGAATACGGTGGATGGGGCAGCAATTCGTAGCGTAATTCAACCAATTTGGCCATGGCAACGGCAGACGTGTGAATCAGTGCGTTGTCGTGGTGAAACAGCACTTTTTTCTTCGCCAGATGGGGTCGTTTTTTCTTTAATTCGGCGTCGAATCGGCCCAATAAATCGGCATAGTAAAGCCCTGTAATTGTTTTACCCTTCTCGAGGTAGTCGATGTAGATCACACCTTGTGAATCCCAGAAAACGGTGGCCATAACTTTTCCGGCCGATTTTACAGTTTTCGCCTTCTTTGGAGCACGTTCCCCGGTCTGGATCCATTGTTTTGATTGCTCCTTGGTCTCTGGTGTGTACCAGTGGATCCAGGTTTCATCGGCGGTCACAAAACGACGCAAAAACTCCGCTGGATTCCGCTTAAACAGCGCCAAACACGTCTCCTATGTGGTCTCACCGTTGCACTTGTTTTCCGGTGTGAGTAAACGCGGCACCCATCGCGCCGAGAGCTTTCTCATGCCGAGTTCCTCGTGAACAATATGATGCACTGTTCCTTCTGAAATGCCTACAGTCTCAGCTAGCTTCCGAACCTTCAATCGGCGATCTGCCAATACGAGATCATGGATTTTTTTAATGTTTTCCTCCGTAGCAGCTGTTTACGGTGCACCTGGACGTGGTTCATCAAAAACCGACGTACGGCCACGTGCAAACTCGTTGAACCAATTCTTGACGGTGGCCATCGATGGAGAAGAGTCACCGTACACAGCATCCAAGCGCTCTTTGATTTCGATGCGCGTTTTCCCTTCCAAAAATAGGAATCGAATCACCGAACGATATTGCTCTTTTTCCATTTTTGTAAAACCGATCGATACGTTCGCTTCCATAAGTTGTCAAATTAAAACAAATGAAGGGATTGGAATGAAAATTTGAAAAAAGAATTAAAAAAGAATGTGCTACACTGTGGTAAAACTCGTTTAAAACTACAGCGCCCTCTGGCGATGAGGCTAGGTACTTATTGAATGCACCTCGTATATTTGTATAAATTAATTAATGGTTCACCATAACAAATCAATTTAAATGTTTCAGATTTTTGAAGAAGACAAATATATGAAAATTGCTGTGCAATGCGGAGATCTCATATGGAACCGTGGATTATGTACTAAGGGTTATAGTATGTGTCATGGGGTCAGTGGAAATGCATATGCGTTTTTACAACTTTATCAAGCCACAAAGGTACCTATGACACCTTAACACTTTGCAGGACACTGAACGCCCCCAGACTTAATAACAGTAAAACTTCTGTTTCTCGTTACCTTCAACCAATTAAAAAAATAATCATTGTAGCACATGCACACACAAACTTTTCAAAACCTATGACCAGTTTACCAGCTTCTTAACTAACGATATTTTACTACAGCCATACATAGGGTATGGCTGTAGTAAAATATCGTTAGTTTTCTACAAAAAAAAAAATTGTTTTGTTCTTAAGTCTAATGAAAATTGATGAGACAATCCGCAAAAAGGAAATACGAATTAGATTTTGATGCCTCAGAACAGGCACTCGCTTCAGGCAACAATTTTTACTTTTCAGAAACCTATGTATCTGTACCAGGCTGGTTGCTTTATGGAGTGGTGTGCGCTGGAGCGCTCGGGCACAGAGTTACATAACCCGGACAGACCAGCATCATTGTTTGAAGGATTAGTAGGGCGTCTTTATTTAGCCGAAGATATAACACGTGTCTTAGACGCCAAGTTCCCAGCATTTTCTCTGTAAGTCATTATAATAGTAATGAAAAAATATCTCATTGTAAAAATATTTAATAATGTTTTAATTCTTATTCATACTTAAATTAGATTCATTAATATCACCCAGCTTAAATTATAAATGTAAATAATGCTACCAGGCGGCAGTCCAACAGTTAAGCTTATAATATTATATCCCTATGCATAATATAGATACTTTGTAAATTCTAATTTGAACACATTATACAATAATTAAGAAGGAAAATAAGTATTGGAAGTATTGTTACTTATTTTAAATACGGAACATAATTACATAAAATATACCAAGACAATAACATAACATCATTAGGAATAGTATCATAGCATCAATACAAAAAAATAGAGTAAAAATTAACCCAGAGGACACAAGGGGCAAAATTAATTTATATACATTTAGAGACCTGTATTAATAAAACCTCATTTGAAAGTTCGAATGGGAAAGTCATACAAAAAAACTGAGCGTTTTACGGTGTTCTGCGTATGGGCAGCGCCTTAAGAGTTATTTATTGATACAGGCCTAGAACTGCTACGTTTACATATGTTCCATCGCGATTGCTAGTAATTATTTTCAAAATAAAAAATGAAATTGCGATGACTGTAGCTAATTAATCTTTCCCCCACAAACAATAACTGTTCCCATTTCCATAGCCTACTTTGGCAAAATTGGCAATTACATTTATGTTGCATTGTACCCTATCTGTATGTTCACATACATTATAGCGACACAGTATACAGTATACAGTATAGCGTTGCATTTTTCCATGCGTCAGGATCATGAAGCAATATCACGAGCTGCCTTTTACCTCTCTTCCTCTACCATAATAAAGGTCTGCCGTGGACACATGGTATTATTCAAGTGTCATTATAATATCATCATGTCACTACAAAATACAGGCCCCAAGCGTTAATAATTGGCACACGAAGTTTAAGATTGAGACTGTCACATAGGTATGAGTTACAGATGCTAAGCTCAAGATTCAATGTGCCAAGTTAAAGTCGCGTACTGTTAGTGAATATTATTGTAATGGACAATTCCAGTGGTGTGAAGTATACGACGCTTTACATGCGTGGTCCACGCGTCGTACTAAAATTTTTGAAATGTTTTTGTGTTTTCATTTTGTTTTTATTTTTATTTGGTATGCAATAAAGAGTATATTCTATCTATATATTTCAATAACTTATTTTCAGTCGAGTTGGTGTCGAGTTCATAAAGTGTGCGACGGCTATTAATTAAAGTATCTGTTCCACGTCAACACAGTATAGTTCCACCGTGGAATTATTAAGTACTATAGTACAAATGGAATGCTTACAAGTACCGAAAAGTCGATCTGGAAATATAAAGCCAATACCTACGTAGTAGTGACTTTTAAATAAATGAATAGTGGCCATATGTGCAAGAGGCACACCACTACGTAACTTTGTTCCTAGACCATTATTTTCGTACTTTTATTGGTAATGCGAAACAAACTGCGTGTAGTCGTGTCCTATAGTTGAGGCGTCAAGAAGTAAACAAAGACACACTATCGGTTTTGTCCCCTCATCTGTTAGGCAAGCTTATTAAGTTACAATAGAAAAAGTAAGTCTCTTATTAGTGACAGTTGAGCTCTTATAGGTCACTAGCTCCCCACGGTTTTACTCGCATCCTAGAGAAACCACGTCACGAAACTGGGTAAAAGTAGTTTTAATTTAGGACCTAATCAATCCGTGTGCCAAATTTCAACCAAATCTGATCAGCCGTTGAAGGACTCGAACAAGGTAATAAATATAATTAAATATCCACACTTGCACATTTCATAAATAAGTAAGTTATAGGATATCAGTTTGGATTTAACAGTTGTGTAAGAAAATTGGACGAATGACTTTCATAATCCAAATAAACCTCACATCAAAAAAATTACCTGTGTTATAAAAATGGAAACATGAGCTATACACTGTTGACTGTTGTGTTAACTTGTGTTATTGTTTTACCAAAAGTGCGAATATATTTTGTACCTTTGTCCTAGATACTAGTTTTTGGAGAAAAAACAATGGGCAAAAGTGGTCCAAATATCCATCACTAACGAGACGATTTTTTATAAGGCACCCATAAAAACAACTTGCAACTATTTTAGCCTAAAATGGTTGATTGATTTTAACAAATAAGGTATCTATTAGATTTGTCTATATATAAATGATAGTTTGTCTTGTCCACTGACTGTACTTTGATGAAAAAAAAAAAAACAACGTGACGGATTTTAGACACCATTGGGAGTTTTGAGAGTAGTATTTTTGAACGGTTTTTTGATATTATATTTAGTACTTAGCCAGCGACTTTGTCCGCGTGAATTACTTATTTTCCCCTTCAAAATTCAACACCCCTTCCCCTTTAAGCTTTTAACTTCACCTTTAAAAGGTAGTTTGCGAAAATTTATGATTACGTTTTTTTTATTTATTTATCATGTATAAATAAATTTAAAAAAAAGGTTTAAGTTAAGGTAGGATTATTATTATATTTTTTTTTATCCTTTCACTAGGTTAAGTTCATTGGAAAACAAAAATTTATTTATTTGGGCTTTAACTTTTCTCTAATAGATATTTTTATAGGTGTCTTATTAAAAGTTACTCCTTACTTAAAAGACTATTTAGAGACACAGGTCCCGTTCGTGGTGGACATAAGGACCAAGCCCCATAGGTTTTGACCCTGCCAATGTCCTTTATGATCCCATCGCGTCTGCAGCCCGGTGTGGGGTAGGAGCTGTCAGAGCAGCGCGGCGCCGGCCTCGGCGCGCGAGTGCGGCAGCGGCGGCGCGGCGCGCCACGTGTTGTCGCGCGGCTCGTATGTCTCGACGCTGGCCAGCGTGGTGCGCGCGCGGTAGAAGGCGCGCTCGCCCGCGCTCTCGCTGTCGCCGCCCGCCACCACCAGCACGCCCTCGGCCGCGCCCGCCGCGCAGCCCGCGCGCGCCTCCTTCAGGCTCGCTACCTCCTCCCACGTGCCCTGAAAGCCAAGCAGGCGGTCGGAACATAGTATGCGATACTTTTATCAAAAAGTTTTAATTATTAATTTATGTATTACCTCATCAAAGCTGTAACGTTCCACAGACGTGAGAACTGACCGCCGAGGCGCATTCCCACCGATGACATATAGGTAGTTGTCAAGAACGACTGCTGCAGCTTGACTACGAGCATGATGCATCGGTGTCAACGTATTCCATTTTCGAGATGCAGGATGATAACATAATAAATCTCTGGTGTGTCTCCATGTGTGAGTACATCCTCCAACGATGTATATTAGTCCTAAAAAAAAAATGTATTAGAAATCGGACCGGAAAATAAAAATTACTTTTTCTTACTGCTATTATACCTTCAAAATTGATGACACCCATTCCGAACCTTGGCTCCGGCATTCTGCCCACTAATGTCCATTCGTCAGCGACTGGATCGTACACCTCAACTGATGAGCCCATGTCTGATCCCACCCAACCGCCAAAGGCGTATAAATTTCCATTCCAACCTGTAAGCCCAAATTCACAGCGCGCCTCCTTCATTGGTGCTATATTCGACCACTTATCCGTCTAAAAGAAAACTTTTATATTTAATATAACACGCAAATTAAAAAAAAACGGCTAAGAGCGAGTCGGGCTCGCACAATTAGGGTTCCGCACTAAACTACACTGAGCAGTCTATATACAGGCTGATTTTTTAAAGACCAGCCAAATTTAAGGATGTGGTACAGACCATCAAACTGAACAACTTTCTCCATGGGATCAACATCGTAATCGCGAATAAAAATTCAGCCGTCCCATACATTTAGGTCGAGTAGGTATTGAAGTTTTCTATGGGACAGTTGATAAAATTTTCGCGATTACGCTATTTGTCCCATGGAGAAAGTTGTTCAGTTTGATGGTCTGTACCACATCCTTAAATTTGGCTGGTCTTTAAAAAAATCAGCCGGTATAGAACGGTTGCGGGTCGCAAATTTTGAACTATTTCTTCAAGACCACTGGACCAAACATTATAAAGAGATTTTTTGGAACCTATCGAAAGTTTTTTAAATGATACCCAACACGATACGTACGTTTATTTATTATTAACACTTTTCTTGGAATGGAATTGACTTTTAATTAATATATTTAAAAAAAATTGTCTTTGACTTGCGATCTGTGTGTGCGTCATCGAGGCCTAAAATTATGCAAAAAAAACCGACCAAGTGAGCGTCGGACGACGCACTGAGGGATTCTGTATTTGGGATGAATATTTTTCGCATACAGAGTATTGATTTACAAACGAACGACGAAATTATAAGGGTTCTGTTTTTGCCATTTGGCTACGGAACCCTAAAAAGGTACTCAAAAAAACCACACAGGGTGTCAATAATCTGCCAAGTCTTTAATTTCGAAAATCCAAGTCGTTTGTTTTGGTGTCAAAATAATCTAGATTTAACACTATACCTGCGGATCGTAAACCTCTCCGTTGGCGAGTATTTGACTTCCTTGTTCGCCTCCGACTGCATAGACGCGCCCTCCTAAAGTGGCCACGCCTGGCTGGATTCTTGCTATTCCCATCGGTGAAAGATCTTCCCATTCTCTTGAAATCATAAAACATAAATATTATAGTTTATATGCTTTATCACTTTTTAATATGCTGCTGTACAACTAAAATGGTATTAATTTTTTAGTTTTGGTCTTTAATGCGAGCAAGGGTTTTATAGTAAGTATCACTCACTGTTACATAACAAACAGGGTCATGACAGGGTCTTCCAATCGTAAAAATCTGTGTTACACACAAAATGAACTATTCATTTTACTATTTAGAGTGAAATAAGATAAACAAAATTACCGTTTATGAAGATCGAATTTTAGCACTGAAGAGAGGATGTTGTCTTGATTATAGTGTGTTGACAACGGTTGGTGCGCCGCTTTGTCGCGGCATGACCCTCCAGCTAAAAGTAATATACGACGCGCGCGCTGGCGGGGCTCCACCAACAACGAAACTAAAGCACCTCGACGAGTTTTCTAAAAAAACAAACAAATATAACAACTTATCCCATAAAGCATGTAAAGACTGGTGACGATAACCTAACGGCGGAAACAGTTATTTTAATTGATAGCAAAACGGAATTTGATATTCAAATCGACTACTTAATTGCCAATCGAAACGTGTTCGCACCTACGTACTAAGCCAACTTGACGAAAGTAGTAGGTATGATAAGTTACAATAATCATAATCATGTAAGTACTTAGTTCTTGATTATCAGACAAATAATAATGGAAATAAAAACATGTCTTACCATGTCAACTCTAACTGTTTTTAGAGCTACAGCTATAGATGGATCTTGTACATTTTTGATAGCTTGATCTAAAACTTGTGGTGAGATAAGTGGCAGTCTAACATGACTCAATACTTCGAAACAGTGACGTCTACGACATGCTGGGTCGTTCTCTAACCATCGTAGAGCTGCATATAAAACCTGAAAATAGTTTTTTTTGTTGAGAATAAAGTAGGTACCTACCATTTCCAAGCAGCAGCCTAATTACGTAACACACTTTCAATTGAAATCTGAATCATTTTGAAGGACATTGCTAATCCATTGCACCATATGTTCGAAAAATCTGTCTGCTCAACAACGTAAATGACGCAATTAATGTTGTTGAAAACGAAACCTATTGCTACTGTTAGTGTGTTACGCAATTACCCCGCTGAGTATTACACGGTGTTGACTAATCTTGATCATTTTGGCTTTTGCACGGTAAATGATAACTGCTGTTCCTTGACCTTACTGTGATAATGTAGTCTAGGCTACGAATTTATCCGCCGTGCATTCGAATAAAAAGACCGCCACCATGTATCGTAATGAGGTAACACATAGTCCCTACTTTATGATACAAAAATGCAAATGACAATATTATGCTCACGCGTTCAAGTTAATCCGACGAAATTAAAAATAGGTCCGTCTCACGCGCAATACTATGACGTTCCATCTTCGCAATTTATCACCCTTAGGTAGGCATAGACTCCAGTAACCAACTGAGTATGAATGTTAAAATTAAAAATAATACTTCGTAATTTGGCCGTCCGAAAGAAGAAAGGGGTGCATAATGAGGTCGCCGATACTGAGGTAAAAATGAAAATCCAAGATGGCGGCTGCAATAAATTTCAAATTTATCGTCATGGGTGTCTTTTTCATGGTTTTCAAGGGTGCTGGAGCCGACTATAAAGTCAAAATGAAAATCCAAGATGGCGGCTGCGAAAATTTTCAAATTTTTCATCATGGGTGTCGTTTTCATGGGCTTTGAGGGTGCTGAAGCTAATAGTGAGGTCAAAATGAAAATCCAAGATGCGGCTGCGAAAATTTTCAAATTTTTCGTAATGGGTGTCATTTTCATGGTTTTCAATGGCGCTGGAGCCGATTATAAAGTCAAAATGAAAATCCAAGATGGCGGCTGTATTTTTCTTTTCATAATTGGTGTCGTTTTTATGGGTTTCAAGGTTTTACAGTCGCCATTTTGGATTTTCATTTTGAACTTCGTTCCTGCCGGGGGTTCCCCGACCACACACGTTTTTTTTGTACACAGTAAATCAATTACTTTTTACTTAAAGTGCCTACCTGTTCTGAAAACCAATGCACGCTACTGGACGAGCATTACCAAAATTAACAAATAATTTGAAATTAATAAATAAGTTACTATAAGGTAAGCTATAGTTACATCACCAAATCATCAGAAACAAGTTCATTTAAGTACATAAATTATACAATAAATAAATAATAATAATAAGATTACAATTAAGATAAAATTCTTATAATATTAGATTTAAATTTATTTTTTGAGCATGCAATATACCTATCAATATCAATGAAATTTGAATTATAGGATTCCAACATCCATGAATAGGGCAGCGTAAGCCAGAGTTCGTACGACAGGAATTAAGCGCGAACAGAGTACGTGAACGAACCTGACGCTCATGAACAGTTCGGGGGACAGAATAACACAGCTTACTCGTTAGATCAATGCCATCAAAATGATTGAGAACAATATCATGAAGCATGTTGGCCTCCAGGTATTTGCGCCGGTTCTCCAAACTGATATGCTTGTACTTATCAAGAAGTTGAGAGTATGACAGATAAGTCTTAGTCCTATAACATCTGTAGTACATAGCACGGAGGTACTTGCGCTGGACCCTTTCTATTCCAAGTATGTACTTGTGGCACCGCCCGTGATCAGAGGAAGCGAATCGAACGCTTGACGACGGAATTTCGACTACATAGCTCAGTAGGTACACAACGAATATACGCTACATACCTGGTTCCGAGAACGTGGTCGCTGATACATTGCCCCGAATACAGGAGGTACGAGTTCCTAAAGGAATCGATTATCAGGCACTTGCACGATGCCAAAACACAGATCCAGAACTACAAAGCCTCCTAAAAAGTGGATCCTCGCTTAGACTCGAAAAGGTTAGAATACCTGATATAGACATCGACGTCTACTGTGACGTTACGGTTACACCGCCACGACCGTATATTACGCCGAAATTCCGTCGTCAAGCGTTCGATTCGTTACACAATTTGAGTCACCCCGGAAACACAGCTACAGTGCGACTGAAATTAAGAACGGATCGCGGCACTCAGTTCCAGTCACACCTCTTCCGAGCTGTCGCTACAAGGATTGGTGCGCACCACTACAGCACAACCGCATACCACCCTGCTGCGAATGGCATGGTTGAACGTCTGCACCGACACATGAAAGCAGCCATCATGTGTCACGCTACTCAGCAATGGACCGAAGTCCTTCCACTAGTACTTCAGGGAATACGAAGTGCATGGAAGCCGGACATCGAAACATCACCAGCAGAGTTGGTCTACGGCGAACAATTTCGACTACCAGGGCAATTTATCGCACCAGCTGATGACTACAGATCGTCTGACGCCACTGACCTTGCAACACGCTTGCGAATTCGCATGGCCAACCTCACACCAAGGCCTACACTGTCACAGAAAAGTTCCATTTTACTTACCACATAGTCTCAGCGAATCATCTTATGTGTTCTTGCGGCAGGATTTCGTTCGAAAACCGCTGGAACCGCCCGTACAAAGTCATACAGCGCCAACCCAAATACTACAAGCTTGACGTACGTGGTAAGGAGGTTACCGTCAGTGCTGATCGGCTGAAGCCGGCCTACATCATAAAGGAAGCAGCCGATCCAACATCAGTTCCTGAGCCGCCAGCTCCACTCCCTGTTCCAGCAAAAGAAAAAGGGAGGAGGACGAGGTCCGGGCGTCGAGTGCACTTCCCAGATTATTACCCCCCGCAGTAGCGGTCTAAGCGGGGGAGTACTGTGGCACCGCCCGTGATCAGAGGACGCACCTGAATGGAGCGCACGTAGCTCGCACCTTCGTCGACCGCGCGATGTGTGTACATCCACCGCCTGCGCCCGCGCAAGCCCCACGCTGCCGCCAGCGCTGGGTCTTTAAACCGCGATCGCTCGATCATCCGCGCCAGTCATTAGCCTACTCCGACGGCGAATGCACGCGCTAATCGTTCCAAATATATAATTACGTTTCTTATCCTAATTTGCCTAAAGTCTCAGTTTTCATCCTAATTCTTATGTCTGTATCTCCCTAGTGAGGTATCTTCTTCTAAAACTTACTCGCTAATTAAACTTCTATCTTCAACTTGGAAAACGCCTGTCATTTCATCACACACCCTCCGAGCAACCACATACTTTTGGTAGAAGGGGTTACAAATAGAGACCGCATATTCTAACTGAGAGCGAATTGGCGTCTTATACAGATAGAGACAGGTTGAGGTACGCTTAAATTCTGTTGAGGATCTCATCACAAATCCATACATTTTAAAAGCACTATTGACTATGGCTTAGATATGCTGGTTCAAGGATAGTTTGCCATCAAAGAGAACACCTAGATCCTTCAGTATAGACATATTATTTAAGGGAATACAGTTAAGGTTGAAATGTAATTAAAATTCAAGATGAAATTATTCTTAGTAAAGTGTATATAATTACACTTGGGGATACTAAGATGCAGCTTATTGTCAATACAGTAGGCAGTTAGTCTGTCTAGGTCCTCTTGAAATGACTGGCAGTCGTCCATAGTACGTATCGCTTGAAACGCCTTAAGGTCATCAGCATACATCCAGAATTGGGACTTTTTAACAGCCTCAACAGCTGGTCCTAGAGACATGAAATTTGCAGGGGGTGTTCTTCGTGAAGAGTAGGTATCCACTAAGAAAGGGTTTATCGAAATTCCACCTTTTTTTTTTTTTTGCGGATGGGAAATCATCAAATGACCCCTCTCGCTCTGGGTAGAGCCGAAGGGAGTGTCAGACTCTTACTAACTAAAACCCAGCCGTGTTCCTTCCTTAGCCCTTTATGTTCCAGGGCAGCGGTAACCCTTTCGGACGATCCCGCTACCCCGGCAAGCTTCGGCCCTATCGGGCCCCTTCCTTTATGCTGACATCTCTTTGAGGCGCGCGTGGAACACATACGCGCCGTCCGGCACGGGCCTGGTCCTGATCGGACGGAGAGCTACCCATTACTCTCCGCCCGCAGGCCCGCGCCTACGGTGGCCGGGAGTCGTCACGCGGCTCCCGACGCCCGGAGCGTCTCCCTCGGCGGCTGAGGCGTGAGGATTTCTCCCTCGCCCATCCCGCCACCTCCTTCGCTAGCATGACTGCTTCGCAGAAGGAGGTGTCCGCCTCCCACTCCCTCTCGCCCCGGACCATGGCTTGAACCAGGGCCGGACGCGAGAGGTCGCCGCCGCTGCCGATCGCCTCTACGAGGACACGGCGGTGCTCTGCCCAAGCGGGGCAGACCTCCACCGTATGCTCCACCGTGTCCTCTGGGCGATCCTCGCAGTGGTGACACCCGAGCGTCTCCTCCCGCCTGATGATGTGCAGGAACCTCCCGAAACACCCGTGTCCGGAGAGGACCTGCGTTCGACGTCATGCTTGCGTCATGATGTGGGTAATTTGACTAATTCATTAATTAATGACATTATCTAAGGGTATAAAGGTAAAATTTCATATAGTTTGCTAGTTATCCTTAGTCAACGACAACTGCAATGGCTAACGTGACAATGTTGAAGAAAATCGAGCACCCCGCTGTTATTGAATTCCTTACCAAACAAGGAAAAAGTTAAAAAATTATTCAAGAAGTGATGGTGGCTGTTAACCAAGATTCTGCACCTTCGTTATCTACGGTTCAAAAGTGGTCAAGTTAATTTAAAAGGGTCAGAGAGAGTATTGAAGACGACACTCGCTCGGGCGGCCCGATTACTGCCTCTACGGAAGAAAACGTGAAAAAAGTTGAGAAGTTTATACTGGAGGATGCCCGAATGAAGATCAAAATGATAGCAGGGATCACCCACCTCTCTGTTGGTTCCATACACACACACACATACACGCTTCATGACCGTCTTTACCTTTCAAAAGTCAGTGCAAGATGGGTGCCGCGAATGCTCACGGCGCCTCAAAAGCATGTGCGAATCGAGTGCTTTAGAGTTTTTAGAGCTCTGTGGTGAACTTCCATCAAGTATTTTCGATCGAATTGTTACTGTAGATGTAACGTGGGTTTATCATTATGACCTTGAAAGTAAGCAAGAAGCAGTGGCACAAGAAGGGTACTGCGCCCCCTAAGAAATTCAAAGTCGTTCCGTCCGCCGGAAAAATCATGGCAACAGTGTTTTGGGACTCAAAGGGAATTTTGCTGATTGAGTACACAAGAAAAGGTGAAATTATAAACGCAGCATCGTACGCATCCACTTTACGAAATTTACGGGAAGCAATTAAAGAAAAAAGACGGGGTAAACTGACCACCGCACCGGTGTGTTGCTTCTTCACGACAACGCCCCGGGTCCACATGGCGCGAGTTTCCAAGGCTGCTGTGCGAGATTGTGGTTTAGAAGAAATTAACCACCCACCCTATAGCCCGGACGTAGCCCCGAGTGATTTTTATTTGTTCCCTAATTTGAAAAAAGTTCTTCTTGGGAAACTATTTTCCAATGGTGAAGAGCTCAAGGCAGCAATAAATGCGCATTTTTCACAGAAAGAGAAAAGTATTTTTTTACAGGGTATTTAAAAGTTAATTTCGAGATGTAATAAATGCATTGGGGTACTGGGGATAACATTGAAAAATAAAAATTATTTTAATTAAATTTACGTTTTTTTTCATGCCGATACCGAGAATACATTGAACGCCCCTCGTATGTTCAGCAGTTTCCTCATATGTCCTAAACTACTCGTAGCATTTTTGTTTTTGTTGAATATTTTTGTTCCGTGTAAAGTAAGCGTAAAAATATAAGACAAACTACATCAACGCGCGACTTTGTGAGATTTGTGTCACCGGGGTGATGACTTAAACAATGACGCTTTGCAACTAATAATATTAGTGCTGGGTGACCGCTACGTGATGCCGGGAAAGTCACAAACATTACTTATGTCTTACTAATTTCTAACTAAGTATTAATCATCAACATCATCATTGGAAGCTATTTCACCCCTTGCTGAGTAGGTAGGATAGACCTGCTCCCTTTTGTACCAGGCCACCCTGGTCTACTACGTCTTATACGCGATCATGTGTCGTAAATAATTATTCATTTGGATATTGTTATGTTTGGCTCCAACTTTGATTAAAATGTTGAAAATATTGTAAAACCAATTATTTGTAAAAGAATAACCGTGTTTGTTGGTCGCTCTTCTCCATGGGAAACAACAAACTGGAACCGTGCACCTAGTCAAACTTCATTTTCACATTTTTTTTTTATGGAAAAAGTCCTTGTGAGTGTATAACTCCAGCTTCCTCATATGTGATAGAATAATTCTACCTATGCCAATATTTAAGGCATAATGGCTGCAATCAAAGTTCCCAGTCTTAATTTATGTTAGCTGGAGTGACGTCACCCCAGCTTCCTCGTTCGATACAGGCAAACCAGTGAGGTGAGGGTTTTGGACTATAGTCAGAAAAATAAGGCATAATAGCTGCACAAGGAAGGAAAACTGAACGATAATACTTAAAAAGTGTTGAAACTACGATAAAAAACGTGTGTGTAAACTGGAATGACGTCACCCCAGCTGCTCATTCATATCTTCCAAACGAAAGAAGATATGATTATGTATTATAGCTTAAAAAATAAGGCATAATAGCTGCCATTGGCAGCAAAATTTTCAAATCTCTAGGCCTTGTAGTTTCTACGTAATAAACAAAAAACAGTTATTACGCCAAAAACATAAAATTTTTACTTCGGAGTAGGTAACGAGCGGCGTTGCCGTTCCGTGCGCAACATTATTACAACCAAATTTGAACTTACCAGGAATTCTATTAGAAGTAATTTTAGCTTGCGCTCAACATTATTTTAATTTTGTATATTGAAGATATAGACAGAGCCGACTGAACTTTAATGGAACTATGAATGTAATATTAAAAAATACATTCATATCAACTTTACACGACGAGATAACTACTATTAAGTAGTTTTTTTTTTTGTGACTTTTTTCGCTGTAGTTCGGTTAAAGTGGATGAGCAAAGGTAGCCCACGAAAATGAAGTTTATTGGTTCATGAAATCGTGACATTTGAGAACAATTCTATAGCAAATCTAAAGCAACATCGAATCAGAACAAATGTCATTAAAAAAAGAGATGGCTGAAAGACCAATGCCCCCCAATGCCTAAAAATACGGTTACATTTATCTGAACCATATTTTACCTGGTGAATGTATCCATTAATCTGAACAACTCAAAATGTGATCTATGATAAAAATATACGAAATTGTTACACTTAGTTTTTTTCTTTAATCTTATGTTTGTATTACTAAAAAACTTCAATACTTACATAGTACGATTAAAGTGTGTAGTCGGCTCCCTGTCTATAATCTAGTTCAAACTACTTCAAACTGATAATGTTGCGCACGGAACGGCAACGCCGCTCCTTACCTTCCCCGAAGCAATAATTTGATGTTTTTGGCGCGAAAACTGTTTATTGTTTATTACGTGGAAACAACAACTTTGATTGCAGCTATTATGCCTTAAATATTGGTATAGGTAGAATTATTCTATCACATATGAGGAAGCTGGAGTTACACACACTCTCTGTTGGAAGCAGAACTTTTCTTTTAAAATTTTGTATAAATATAAAGTAACAAATTTTTATGTTATAAAATTGACTTTATGATATTCTAATACTTACTAGGTACAGGATCGAGCAATGAAATGTATACGTTGACCAATTTTCGAATATGTGTTAATGGATAGGATAGGAGGATATTTCAAGATTAATTGCCTCTTTTTGTGTTCAAAATTATGTAATCAAAGTCATGTGTCACAATTAGATGTACCATTTTTCACAAACACAATCAGTGAATACTTTATACTAGACACTCGAAACACTATACTAATTTAAATTCATGGAATATTCAGTATATGTACCTATGCAATCAATGCACATGCAGTTGAACTACAATGTCACAAATAAATATACGTCATAGTGACTGTTT
Organism: Apamea epomidion; assembly: GCA_947507525.1. Classification (NCBI taxonomy): domain Eukaryota; kingdom Metazoa; phylum Arthropoda; class Insecta; order Lepidoptera; family Noctuidae; genus Apamea; species Apamea epomidion. The sequence goes on from OX382234.1 coordinate 10,109,962, forward strand.
TTTAAATTAAAATACCCCGGCCCTTGAGTTCTCAGTCAAATTTCTTACTCGACGTCGTATATGCAGCAGGGCACATGCGCGCAGCGCGGATGACATACGATTGAAACGCCATCTTTTACGATATTATTCTGTTATGTAAAGTGAACGTTTATATTATAATGTAACTGCACTGTGTAGGTACTTACGTATTTTTGTCAAGAAGCGAACAACTTCCGTAGTTTTATGAGCGCACGTATAGACCTATAATATAAATGCATACTAAGTGTATATGTCGCAGCCAACTAGCTAAAATATGTGCCTTTTAATTAACAGCCTAAACGGCGCCGTTCAACTAGCGGCCTGAAAGGTATTCATTAAAGGTTAGGTTAGAACCCGCACCCCGCGAACCCCGCGCGAGCCGAATTGATCGCAGTAATCAAGCCACGGCACCCCAATCAAATGGGTTGGGTTAGAGATAGAACTGTGACTAACCGCGCACGAGCCGAGCGCTGCCTAGGCTGTCGCTGGCGAACTCTACTTCCAAAGGCTAGGCTACTAACTAAACGGCTAATAAGCCAGTTGGCTGCGACATATACATATAAATGCACTGTTGGCCTAAGGATATAAGACTCGAAATAGCATAGTGTATTGAAATTGTGTGCCTAATAATGAGTTTATTGTTACTTGATGATTAATAAATATACTATACTAATAATCATGATTTCTTGACCTTTTTACATTTTAATGTTACAGCATTGTGTGTGTGTATCTACGTGTTTCAGAAATCTTCATGAATAAAAAATGTTTAACGTGAAACGTGTTCTGTTCACTAATATCTGATAGTGTTTTGATTACAATGAATTGAAAAAAATGTAAACATCGTTTTGATACAATGCGACGATTACACAATTTTAAAGTAAACCTCGTACACTTGCTTCTCGTGAAATGTATTGTGTAGATATTAATTCGAAAACTTGGCAACGTATACATTTCATTGCTCATGAATATACCAACTTGTTTGATAACATACCTGAGCTTCACTGTCAACTTTTAGTTGTTCTGAAGAAAGCAAAGTTATTAGCTGTGGTAATGGCAATTCTAAAAGCTCATCTCCATTAGATACTATATTCCAGTTTGCTTGAACATGCTCTAGTGCCTCTTTTACCAACTCTACGCAGTTGTGAGCTTCTGCAAACCTAATATAATGAAAGCAATAATAAATGCATTAGTGAATAAGCTATTAAACTCTATAAATAGTAGGTATAAAACAAAGTCGCATTTTGTGTCAGTCTTTGTTTCTGCGTTGTTCTTCCAAACTACGCCACAGATTTTGATATGGTTTTGATCATCCATCAGTTAGATAATTTATATGTACCTATAAAAGGTATTTCATATTAAACTTACAAATAATATAGAAATCACGGTGTTTTGTCAAATCGTAAAATTTTCTTTATGGTATCACACGAAATCTTGCTACGTATTCACTTTACAATGCAAATAGTGGTATGGTAACTAGTGTCCGACCGAAGGTTCGGTTTCGGCCAAAAAGTGACTGAACCTTCGACCCGACCGAAACTGGCGTTCGTGACCTGGCGGTTTTGCTAGAGTATAGACTACAACTGACAGATAGACAGACGCTGTATACTTAGTAATGGTACTCCTTTTGTACAAACCCAAAAAAAAAGTGTTTACTTATAAATTGAAGTCAATTAGGGTTTTAGTAGACATGCTGCTTTTACTATCAGCGTTTAGGAATTGAGTCGCTTTCCTGAAGATTGATAAAAACTCCAAGGATAATTAGCAGATGCATCTTAGCGACTTTGCGTTCGTTTGCGATTGCAAAATCTCACGTTTCAGCGATTACTTCGACGCTGCATAGCGTTTTGGCGACTTACGTTTGAGTACGGTTCAAAAATTGAGTTTTCTAACGATGCTGAATTGTGTGGCGGCGAGATAAAGCGTTGACGCTGTATCGAGCTTCCCAAAAACGACTAAATCGCTAATCGCTACGCGATTTATTTATTTATTTAGAAACTCAACAGCTTATAATTAATTTACATGAGTTATGAATGTTCACCCCACTATCAATGAACAGCTCACTGCAGTTGCAACAAAGTTACAGTATCTTAGTCTGCATACACACACTGTTCCGTGATAGCGATATGGTGACAATTATCACTTAAGCTAATAAAAGAGTTTCACGGCATTGATAAAGCTAGGTTAACTTTAAAGTAGCGAAAGAAAACACAAGAAAAAACTTAAACAGGTATAGCTATTAATAATAGGTAAAATGCGATTGTTGACACATAACTCACATTAAATTAAGGGTAAAAATATGTACCTAAATACTATGACTATAATAATTAACAAAAGGAAAAACTAAATATTTTGCTTAACATTGTTTAACATAGTGAATATATGCTAACAATAGCGTGTCTACTAAGGCCCTTATTTTTAAAATAGGTAGTATAGTTAATTTTTGAATGGTAATTTTGACAGTTTTTCACTCAAAATCTATAACAGGAAAAAGGGTTACATTGTGAACTTTGTCAACTTATTTATGAAAACAAGATTGAGAAATAAGAAGGTATATAACATGCAAGAGTTCGAAAATTTTGGCACCCTACATTTATCATTTGTACATGAATGGAGCCTCGAATTGCTATAAAAGTATGTGAATTATGTAACTGACTAGCTGCGCCCCGCGGTTTCACCTGCAAAAGTTTCCATCCCGTGGGAATATCGGGATAAAAAGTATACTATATGTATAATCCTATGTGTTAATTCAGGGTGTCAGCTACGTCCATACCAAATTTCATCAAAATTGGTCCGGCCGTTTGAGCTTGAAGAAGTAACAACATACAAACACTCACTCACAAACTTTCGCCTTTATAATATTAGTGTGATTATGGTAAAATACCCAACTATGTTAACTACTAAACAATACCATTTTAAATTACCTAAATATTCCAAGTGCATTAGAGGGGTGCAATTCTCTCCTCAGAAATTCACCACAGCCAGTAACAAGCTCTCTGAGTTGTAGCATATCAGCAGCAATTAATAAATGCTGTACTGTACTTTTATCAATCATAATTTCACCTTAAAAAAATAGAGATTAAGATATTTTATGAATATTGCAAGAGTTAAAATTTGTTTTTAAACTAAAAGAATAGTGAGTAATGTAGTATGTAAAGTAGTAGTGAGAGTGAGTGTGGTCTTTATTAGCAAATATTAAAATATTTACAGTATTTTAAAGGAGTAAAAATTCATTCATGTTTCAATCATTTTAAAAGCATGAGCTTGAATATTAGCAATTACTCAATTAGTTTTAAACATCTTCTCTTCTTAGCATCCCAATGTCAATTTATATGTAGACAATCAAATCTATCAAGTCTTGTAACATGCATAGCAGGCACACTGGGCATAATATCTGTTGTCGACCCACTGTCTGTGAAACAGCGGCACATTTGCACTTGAGGCCGGATTTGTATATAAATCGCCACCGAAACAGGTTTTTCCAAGCTTCAATGAAATGTATATAAAGTTAGTGTAGTTGTATGTAAAGTCTGTTTAGAGTACATTAAAGTCTGTTTTGAGTACTTTAGTACTTCCAGGATAGCAAAGGCAACTTAGGTCCAGGTGGGAGATTTTCAGTAGGTGGTACGAATGGGATGGGCAGCACCATCTTGCAACAGATTTACTCTTGCTTTAGACCGTATGCCAGTGAGTGGGAGGGACTGAAACATTGAAAAGCCACAACAGCTTCATGAAGAAGCTGTTTCGTCTATTTAATTTTTTCAGTCCCTGCGGGGCAAGAATGTTATGGTGCAAATGGTGTTGTGTGTAATAAACCATTAACGTTTGAACATACTAACATTTGAATTTAAAATTGTATAATTTGATGGTTTATAAAAAAAAAAAAAAAAAAAAGTTATAATCATTGCTATCTGCCAGTGTGCACTAGCTGTATGAGTAAAGTGAAACCCTGATAGAAAGTAAAATTTATTCTATTTTACTTTTTTGTTTTTGTTTCTTTGTGGAATATTATGTTTATTACCTGTGTATATAAAATCTATTATCATAGGAAGGATATCAGGTGGGACACTTGGAAGGGCAACATATCCTTTTTGAGATTCTTCCAGGCCCACATTAAACATTGCATCAAAATAAGCACAACTTGCTGCAAGCACCACGCGATGAGCCTGAAATTAAAAAACATAATTTTGTATAAAAATAAAAGCTGTTTGTTGGTAATTGCATTACTTTTTTTTTTAATTCATAAGTGCTTTTTTTTGATAGGATTTTTGTATGAATTATTGGAATTTAGACTGGACAACATCTGCCGGGTCAGCTAGTGTTAAATAGTTGTCTTTCGGTTGAAATGATAATGAATTATGTTTTAAAATTAATAAAAAGAAATACCTAATATTTTTACTTATTTCATATTTATAATTTTATACGCCTAACCATGACAATTTTGAATGGGCCTGCTTTGCCCACACAAACTACACTTTAAAAGGTTGAAAGTTACATTGACAGACTCAATATGTAATGATTATTTGTAACAATCATAATATATATCATGCAGTTTGTGCTATTGACTATACTTGATACCAATAAACAATATTTTTAAACAATATTTATTCATTCAAGGCCACCTATTTACATACTATTTTGTACCTTAAATTAGATTGTAACTAAGTGGCAAGATTCTAGACATGTGCAACTGGGCTTAAACTAGGAGGACTCCTGTGCTATAACCAGACTAGTTAATGTGCACAAAATTGAAACTCATAATTCGTTCCTATAAAGGACCATCTGTTAGGTTTGGTTTCGGTCACATGAAAGTGATAGTGAAGTCACAGGTGCAGTCTGCAGAGATGAAAATAAAGAGAGGACTAAGATGCAGTTCGACTTAAGTTTCTGTATCATACCTTAACTCTCGTTGAGCCTGATATTAAATCTATATCACAAAACCTTCCATCCCTTTTGAAGTGATGTAAGTTTACGGAAATTTTGTTGGCGTAGTCACAACATTTGTAAGGACGAGCCCCATCTTTGGCCGTGCATTTCTCATAGACATTTGTCGTCATGTCAAAAATTAATATATTATAATAAATGGATGTATCCACCGGAAACTAGATAAAATAGATGACACTGACAGCCATAAAACTATAACATTGTTAAAATAATTAACACATTCGCCAGAGGAATTTCAATGAAGTCATTATAATTCGTCAAGTTTTTATTTTGACTTTTTGTCGACTGGCTTGGCTATAATTGACACTGACAGTACACTGTCATTGACATTGTCATTTGTCAGCATAACAGTCACAGACTAAGTATCCTCTATCTCTATATCTAAGTATCCTGATAACAGTATTCTATTGACAGTGGTCTAAGTAACTTGTGACAGTGACAAGTCTCACAGACTCACAACTGCAACTGACTGCAACGGTGCAAACCAATGCAGGTGCAAACTACCAATAATATACTGTATAATCTATGGTGCAAACCAAGGAATTAGTTTTTACTAAACTAGCTCTTCGCCCGCGTTTCTGTCATGAATTTCGGACTTTCTCTTTGGAGCTTCGATGCCACTCCACCCCTATAGGGCGTAGTTTTGCAAAATTAACTATCATAATTAATTAATAAGTATTTTTGATAAGTTTTCTTAAGAGCGCTTTTACAAAATAGAAATGCTCAGATTTAGGTAAAGACGGCGCGCGGCAGCGGTTGCGCACGTGTGCGTCTAGTGAAGTACGCTACGCACACACGCAAACCGCTATGCGGAACAAACCAACATGAGACTTTGCCACTTTGTTTTCGAAATAAATTATTGTTATTATAGTTCGTGTAATATTATTTGTACCGATGAAAGTTATCACCTAGAACGGCTCTATAGAGCTACAATAGGGTCATACTAATTTACTTGATTTTTTTAAATAAATGAATACATCTAAGTGACAAACTAGCTAGCAGCCTGCCTGATGGTAAGCAGTTATCGCAACTTATAGACGCTCGCAATGCCAGAAGCATCAATTACGTGTTGCCAGCCTCTAAGAAAGGAATAGTACTGCTATTTATAAAAATAAGTTTTGTAAATATATATCTGCTTTCTTTACGAAGTTTCTTTAAAGGTAATTTTTTCAGAAGGTAGATTGACATTTTAGTACTTATTTATAAAAATTAATGAATGCAATGTGATGCTGTTTCTACAGTTTGAATAATGTTATTATACGGTTTAGATAGTAGTATTTTATACTACAGTGTAGTCCGTTTAGTACGACTTCGCATTTAACAACCAACCGTTTTTAGCGACGTAAGTATAGGCATGTTTGGTTTTAATATGAGCCACCATGAAAGTACATCCGTTTATTACGACTCTGCTTACAACGACCAACCGCTTTCAACGACGGAATTTTAAACATAATTGTCCGGTTACAACGACGAGCGTTGACGTGTTCACAAATAAATCGTAGGTAAGAAGCTATCTCCGCCCCACGCACCCCCGTTGCCTACACATCGCTGATTGGAATGCGACTGTTTATTTTATGGCAGTACTGAATTTGCGGGTAACAAGTGAGCACGCGTACAAAAATGGCTTCTACAAAACGAAAAAATTTCTCTATTGAAGAAAAAGTGTAATAATACAACGTTTAGAAGTTGGCGAGTCGAATGTAACGATTGCGAAGGAATTCGGTGTAAATCATTCGACAATATCCACAATTAAGAAAAATAAACACAAGAGTATGTTGATTATTGAAATTAAAATTACATTTTTTTGCATTCTTAGTAATGTACATACATACGCATGTAAAATAAATAAATATTTTAATTTAAATATTTTTCTTATTTACTAGTCACCTAAATATTAATAAATACATTAATATGTGATTAATAAAAATGTCTGTTCGCTTAATACGGCGTCCGGTTAGTACGACGTAATATCACCGGTCCCTTGGCCGTCGGTATAACCGGATTCTACGTACTTTAAAAAAAGAGTAGGTCAGTAGGTAGTTATATCAAATATTCACATTTAAAGATTTCTTCACTATTTATAGTTTATAGTGATGCAATCCTTAAGTGTGTATCGTTCGGGATAACTTACTATTTTATGGATGGGTATAACTAGCAAATAAAATCAAAGACTAACTAAAAACTCAACTCAAACTCAAACGATTTATTTCAACTAAACCAATTACAGGGACTTTTGAATTGTCAAGGGTCGGTCAGTCAAAAAGATGAAACTAGTTGCCCATTCCAAAGCGTAGTAAGTACCTATGGAGAAGAACGGCCATGAAAATCCATGGACACTCTTTTAAATCACAATAATATGGTTACAAAGTATTGGTTACATCATTCATGTTAAACATTATGCATGTAAGAACGATGCAGAACGTTAAAAGCGGCCGTAATGAAAAGAGTTGACCAGTCCCTACTGATGGCGCCCGTTCACGAACATGACGCATAGGTTAGCACCATTCAGCTCAACCATTTTGAAGGGAACTAAATGATCCAACACATGCGCCACCATCAGCGAGACATTAGAGTGAGCATGACATACTCTCAGCTGCCAAGGCACATTCAAGTCAATGAAAGACGTACCCAGTAAATCGTAGCTTTATAGTACTCACATAATATTTGCTATGCAATTATACAATACTACGAGATTGAATTTATATAATGCAAAAATAGTATTCTAAAATCTTCAGCAGCTTCAACAGTATGTAGGTAGGGTAGGCGTGTGTGAAGTATTTTCAAATGCTAATCAATTTATTTATGCGTCCTGTGGAGCAGGACCAGCGTTTAGGCAAGCATTTTTGTCAGTAATGTAATCTCCCAACTTATAATATGCTTGGCTGCATAGTGTGCGTTTTATGTAAGATTTGAATTTCGTTTCATTGAGTTGGAGTATGTGGGGAGGAAGAATATAGCTGCTATTTTTTTAAATATATTACTTGTTAAAACTTAATTTTCAACATATTTAAAAAAAAATAGTATCTATTACAAATCACAAGCAATACATTACCATGCCATGTGTATTTCTGTCAGAATGCTCTGTAAAAACTGTCGTTGGGTTAAATGTGCTTTCATTCTCCTGTAAAAGAAAACAGTCCATTTTTGAGCAGTCGTATAAAAAAAATACTCCTCGACATTGAGTTTCAAGTTCAAACAGCAAAATAGAGAAGAGTACATAAGCGTATGTTGTTATGTAAATATTTGCCAACTACAATATTTTGAGTATTTTACATTCGCATCATCATCATCATTTTTTCATTTTTGTTATTGTATGTACATTCATTAATTTATCAATTTATTAAAAAAAAAATACCGATAAGCTTCTCTAGCGCGTTTCAAATTATCGGCCAAAACCTTTTTTTTTATTTTGACAGCACCATATGTTTTATTTTTTCCTATTTTTCCCATTATTATGAATTATGTCTGAAAATAATTAAATTTAAGTTGGAGATTAGATTAAATTAACAATTCTGAAAAAGAAGAAAACTAAAAACCATAACATTTACGTATAAACATATTTGCATTCGAATATCATAGGATAATACTTATATATTTACATTTCAACCAGATCATCATAACTAAGAAATAAAATAAAAACTCACTTGTATCAAGAGTAGTTGCGCTATATCTTCATGAACATGGCGAGTTTACGTGGCGCACAAAGTGGTAACAGCGAGCGATACGTCCTCCCTTGGTAAGCGCTTGGCGCGGACTAAAGCAGAAAGCTACACACCGCGCGTCACGAGATTTATATTGATTTACAGCATTACATACAACAATTGTTTAAAAATACTATTTTGCTTTTAAATAGAAAGATTTTTTTTTTAAAGTAATGTAATATAGTTACCTTAATTATTAAATACTTTTCGTTTGAATATGGATTATATATTCATAGATAAAAAATATAATTTCGTACAGAAAATTATTTACCATTTATGTACACACATATATAAACAGACAATGAAAAACAGAACAGAAAAAATAGGTACAGAGGTGATGCTAATTACCAGTAACTCTCTGTTTTACGGAGTTATTTTCGGTGTATTACTGTATGAAACGTAATAAATTGAACTAAGCATTCCCGAGTAGAAGATACAGTTGTACCAAGGGCATTTTTATAAATGATTAAATTATTATATCTTAAGTGTAACAAAGCATCAAAAGACACCCAAAAGTAAAATTTTATGAAACATCCTTTGCAGAGACAAGGTTTTTACTGATTTATGTAAACAAATTGAAATATTTATTTAAAACATTCTTAAGAGAAATGATCAAACTTTCTCAGGCATATTTTTGTTTTTTTATTGTGGCTATATCTAAAGCATAATCACACATCAAAACTCGAGTGAAACGCTCAAATTCATGAAAAATTGTGATAGCCCTCTAACCGAGGGAACGAGATTCGTATTCGTGCCAAGTTTCAAGTTTATAAACCTAATGATAAAGATTTTTTTTATAAACGAATTACCTTCTCTTTAAATCACCTCTTTAAGAGGGTGACCCATAAAGAGTCGATTTTCGGAAACATATTTTTAATGCTACGTAAGCAGAGTTTAGTGATACGTTCACACACAGATATCACCTACTAGGGATATCTGTGTGTGTACGTGAAATTTTAACAGCCGAATACACGCTAGGGATTCCCTAGCGTGAATTCGGCTGTTAAAATCTGTGTTTGGACATGAGATTTTTCGGCAATTAAAGTGGCTACGTGCGTACAACACTTTATATATATATAATACTTTCTAATGAAGTGACCTAAAAACGTGAAATGTGATCTGTCATCAGAGTTGCCAACCCGTACGATAATTTGACCTGTCATAAGATGGTGTACTACTACGTTATCTTGGCCTATCATACGATATGCAGTGATAATTTCGACGTGGAAATTCGATAAATTGAACTTTTGGAATTGGCAACACTGTTGTCATTGTCAAATGCCACTGTGACACTGACACCACAGAACCATAACGGGACTGACACAGTCAGAAAATGACTTCGGTGTTATTGTTTTGTTAACACTATTTTATGACTACTTGTTGAGATTGTTAAAAATAAACTAATATTTATCTACAGAATAGGGAACTTATTGAAAAATATGTTAAATAAGGTTTTACTTTCTTCCGATGTTGCGTTGGTTTGTGTCCAACATGCGCTGTCTACAGAAAAAGAAGAAATTATGGGCCTCCTAATTGGAGAGGTACATGACTACAAAATTTTATTAATTGTTTTTAAGTAAAACTACTTACTTACTGTTTTAAAATTACCGAATCTTTAACAGGTCCATAACAATGGTACTTTGGTTTCAATTGTGTCTTCCGTAATACTACGACGCTTAGATAAAAAACCAGATCGTGTTGAAATATCTGAAGAGCAGTTGGTACAAGCGACATTGCGTGCCGAAGCGTTAGCAGCTGAAGTTAACAGACCCCTACGAGTCGTTGGGTGGTACCACTCTCATCCTCATATCACTGTGTGGCCCTCACATGTTGGTAGGTTATACTAAAAATTGAGATTTCTTAGTAATTTAGTTTAAATATTATTTTTTAATAATAATAATTATGGTATAATATATACTAACATGAATACATTTTTTCAGATCTTGCTACTCAGTCCATGTATCAAAGAATGGACACAAGCTTTGTTGGAATTATATTTGCAGTATTCCTTACAGATCAGACAACAAAAGCTCCTTCGGTAAACCCCAATTTTCTTTATATCTCATAAAAATTATGGCATAAAGCATTCATACAGGGTGTCCAGTATTAACATTAATAGTGCTGGTGGATAAGCTGTATGACTAGTTATTACTACCACATAAAAAAAATAGTGTTTTTGGAAAGGCCAGTTGTTTTTTTATAAAAGTCATTTCTAGGTTATCAGTTAATTACTGGGCACCTGTATATTAATGGACCACACACAAGGCCAGTTTAGAAGTTATTACACAAGGCCAGTGTACTTCCTGAACTGTCTCAAAATTTGTTTGTATTTCCTCGTATACAACTGCCACAGCCCGTGACAGGACAGACTTATCAACTGAACCGACTCACAAACTGGCCTTGTGTCTGAAGCCCATAAACCAGAAATAAACAAAACTAACCTAATGCACTTCCATGAGTTCAATGCATTTTTTTGTTACCTAATTGTAATGTTACTTATTTCCAGATTCAAATTACTTGTTTTCAATCTATAAATGATGGTTCTAGTCAGAGTAGGAAGGAAATTGAAATGGAAATATTAAATAATAATGACTCTTTATTGTCAAACAATTTTGAGGTAAGTACAGATGAGGATTATACTATTTGTTGTCACATGATAATAACCTTTTTATTATTGCATTTTATCATTATAGGTAGTTTTATACATTGCCAAACCTAATTGCATATCATTGGTTTTGGCTAAACACAGGGGCTAATAAGTTTTTCTATAAGAAATATTATATTTGGTTGTATTCTAATGTAATTAATTTAATTTTAAGACTTTAACTCAATTGCCTGCAATATTGAAAGAGGAAGAAGATGAAGCCTACAATAATGAGGCTGGGCCAGATGAAACTGATGATATAATAAACAAACAACATAATGCAGCAGTTAGAACTATTGCAATTGGACACATAGTGGATAAGGTAACACTTATTGTATAATAAAGTGTGGGTGGTAAAACAATTGACATATTGAAGGAGATGCAACCAATCTTGAACCTGACATGCAACAAACCTGTACATATTCAGTGTGGAAAGTAGAAGTGGGCCCTAAAAGGGTAATAACCTAAAGGCCTTTTTTTGGCACGCGGGTGTGCACCCCCTTGCTAGTCCGCTTGCGTGAGATTAGCGCGTGTGATGCACCTGCATACTCCCCGGGTACCGCATGCATGACAGAAAAAGTAAGTACGAAACGGTAGGATTCGGGCGGCAGCCGAGCATATGGGGCAGAAACGCACGCGGACACCAATCCACAAGATAGCAAATAGGCCTTTTGTGTATTGGTATTGATTATATACACTGGACAGCAATTAAACCGAGCGACCCACTACCTTGGAACTCTGATTAGATTTTCTTAAAAAGTATAAAACTTATAACTTTAAAAGTTATACCTACAGAAAGTGAGTTTCATGACGATTAAAATGAATGGAAACTCATTGGAATCAATCAATTCATTTAAGTATTTTACAAAGAAGAGTCATTTTCCAATCTTGTAAATCATTAGTAATAGTAAAATGAAAAAAATAATAATAATAAAGCCAGAAACAAAGAAAAAATTATAAAAAAGTTTTTGGTCAGTATTCAGTATTCCTCCCCCTTGCTCGGATAACTGCCAGCATCCTCGTATTCATCGACCTCACGAGCCTGACGATGAAATCTAGAGGAGTTGCATTCCACTCCGCTTCAATTGCGATTCGCAGCTCTGGAAGCCTTGTTGGAGCAGGTACCCGGGCTCGAACCCGACGTTTCAGCTCATCCCATAAGTGTTCTATCAGATTCAAGTCCGGGCTTCGAGCTGGCCAGTCCATCGTACGAATGCCGACGTCGTGTAGATACTGGGTCACATGAGCAACATGAGGCCGTGCATTATCAGGCATCAACTGCATATCCTGCGTAACCACATGTACCACATGTCTGCGAGGATTTCAGTAATGTAGCGATGAGAAGTCAATCCACGTCGGTTACGGCCCGTCGGTTCGATGAATACTAACGCTGTATGTGCGGTTAACGAGATGCCGCGCCAGACCATTACAGATTCTCCTCCATAAGCAACAGTTTCCTCGATGCAACACTGAGAATAACGTTCTCCAGGGCGACGATATACTTTCTGACGTCGATCACTTCCATGTAGACTCACCCTGGTCCCATCAGTGAAGATTACATTACCCCACTGCTCTAACGTCCAATCCATATTCTGTCGAGCAAATTCAAGTCGTGCTCGACGGTGGGCTACCGTTAATGCTGGGCCTGTTGCAGCTCTCTTTGGAGTCAGGTTCCGTTCAGCTAGTCTCCTTCTGACGGTATCTGAAATTATGAACACTTGGCGTTCCTCACGCAGACTTTGTTGGACTTGAACTGCGTTGAGGCGGCGATTTCGCAGAACAGTAAGTTGGATATAACAATCATCTGCTGCTGATGTAGCCCTAGGTCTGCCCGTACCTGGAGGGCGATCGAATGCTCCAGTCTCTAGGTATCGTCTGTAAACTCGTTTCACCGAAGATCTGCTAATTCGAAGTCTTCGAGCGACCTCACGTTGCGCAACGCCTGCTTGAAGTAGTGCTACAGCTTGAGCTGCTTCCTGAGGTGTTGTATTCATTATTGACCGAAAAAAGTAGCAAAAATACACGCGTCTGAGTAAACGATGGATAATAAAAATTAAAGAAATTATAAGAAACATCCGACTACCCTCATTCTAGAAACAAAAGAACGCTAATCGTGAACTCTTAGTCAAAACGAGCAAATCGTTAGCATGGTGTATGTTGCTTGATTACAATGTGAGTAGACGGTACTTATAAATTTATAGTCATTTTAATCATCATGAAACGCACTTTTTGTTGGTATAACTTTGATAGTTGTACGTTATATACTTTTTGAGAAAATCGAATCAGAGTTCCAAGGTAGCGGGTGGGTCGGTTTATTTGCTGTCTAGTGTAGATATTGTACATTTTTTCAAAAGTAAGCAACACTGCATAAAATAAAACTACCTAATAAAAAACAGGTGCCTACTTACGAAGGACTTTTGACCTTTTAGTATTAATCTGTATTAAATAAAAAACGCTAGTTTGCTGAATCATATAGTGTAGGTTAATTTTATCTCAACTCAGCCTATCGCAGTCCACTGCTGGACATAGACCTATCCCAGGCTGCGCCACAACACCCTGTGCTCCGCCTTCCGCATCCAATCTGTCCCAGCACCCTTTTTAAGGTCGTCGGTCCATCTAGCTGGTGGCCCACACTACGCTTGCCGCATACGCGGTCTCCACTTCCCACGAATCGAAATCTTATCTAAATGATATAAATTATGTTAAATGAAATAATTGGAGCTAGCACATGTTGCGCGACACAGCAATTATGGCTTTATTTCGGATTCGGAACCTTAATGTTGGGAGTCCGACTCGCTCTTAAAAGTCGCTTGCTGGAACCGCGTATTGAACCAACTCAACTCCAAACATTAATCAGTATTGTATGCACATTCAACAAATAACACCTGTATTTTTATGGAACCGATCAATAGTGTCAAACATAAGGACTAAATCTGGAATGAAAATTTTTCATCTAACTGTAGGAAGATCATGAAATCTAACAAAATTATGTTCTTTATACTTAATATTAGGATGCTATCGCGTTTCTGGAACAAAAATTATCGATACGTAAAAATTTAATGCAAGTCAACGCCAAAACAAAACCGCAATTAATATTTTGGAAAATAACTCAAAATGCAGCAGTAGATTATTAAGCCTTTTTAAATCGTTAAATTTATCTAATGTTTTTACAGAGCCGACTAGAGTAACTCTTCAACTTTAACTACTTGTATCGATAATGTCTCCTGCGATGCGATAGTGTATACTGGTACCTTTAAGTTTAAAACACCTTTACACAAAGTGCAAATATAATTTAGGGCTGATTTTTCAATCATCTGATAACTTTATTCAAGGAACAATTTTGAAATTTTGTCAATGATTTCATACAAAAACTGTCAAACGTCAATTTTATTCCTCGAATAAAAGTTATCTAGCGATGGAAAAATCAAACCTTAGACCAATAATGACTGGAATATTAAATAGATTCAATAGTACCCTAAATAATAAATTGTATGAGGATTTCTTTTCAGTAGTGCACATTGAATTCAATAAAACTTTTGACAAGACAACAAAAAATATTTGCCTTACATTTTTTATATTATGTCTGGCAACTAGAGGCTTAAGGATAAGTAGGGAAATACTGTGTTTAATTGACTTGAATATGCCCTGGCAGCTAAGAGTATGTCATGCTCACTCAAATGTCTCGCTGGTGGTGGCGTTTGTTGAATCATTTAAGTTCTCTTCAAAATGGTTGAGTTTAAGGGTCTGATCCATACGCTCTGTTCGTGAACGAGGGCCGTTAGTAGGGACTGATATCTCTTAACTACGACGACGTACGCCCTAAGTGCAGCACATAGCTGTTCGCAAAACACTAAATTAACACCAGCTGTATTATGTACACTATCCTATGATCCACAATAAAGACGAATTGAATTGAATTATTATAATTTCTGAATTTTTTAGTTTTTTATTACGGACGCTTTTAACGTGCACGTCTTTCTACATCTTTCTCACATGTATCATTTATTAATTATGTAAACAATATTTTGTAGAAATTTTAAGGGTATAAAAGAGTGTTCATGGAGCATCTTAGCCATTATTTTACGATATTTAGGATACTTCCCCCCAGTTTAGTATAAAACAAAGTCGCTTTTCGTACTCATTTTCGTAATGACGAAATGGATTGCATCATTGTTCATTAATATTTCATGAAGAAGAAATCTTGATGTTTTGGCATATCACTCACATCAAGCTATACATTTCCAGTTTTAGCTGACCTCGCATTGTATAGGTTTTTCGTACATTCAGAAGTCAGCTTATAGTGGTTACGTGTAGCTTAATATGTAACCGTGCGTACCTACATTGCAAGTTTATTTTAAATAATTGAAAAAAATTAGCTGATCCTTACATTTTGTTTAGTTATGCGAACATGAATGTATAGAACAGCAATTTTTTCTCGCGATTTCATGTTCTCCCTAGTAAAAGTTGTTTACAATGATGAGTACAGCGCTCCTTTTCAGGTTTTCAGTTATTTCGGGTACATCTCAAGTTTCACAACATTAGTGAAACAAAACAAAGTATGACCGATGATTCGGAATGACCTTTACAAGGCGGGGAGGTTTTGATCTGTAGCTAGGCTTATAACAAAAATGCAAATTCCCACTACTTGCGGAATTTATTGAAACAATAAAAAATCAATGTCATATTTGGCACGAGAATCGGTTGCTGTAACACCCTTCAATATGTAAAATGTTTAAAACCGGTTTTTAATGCTAAAAGTCTACTTCGGAATAAATATGCGAGTGGATAGATGTTTAGAATATTGAGCTCTAGATTTTAAAATTAACTATTTCGAGTTTCACAGATATTTTAATTTAAAACATAAAAAAAAAAAAAATAATGTTATTTAATTAAACTGCGTGAATCAAGGCTTATACTACTTAGTAAACACAATCTAATATCTAGTATTGTTTCAGATGTCCAGGCCTATGCTAGAGGGTCTTGTAGCAAGGAACACTCTTAACACAATACGCTTGAAAGCATTAAAAAGACAACACCAGGAAATGATGTCTAAGTTAGAAAATATGTCTTGTAATGTTTAAGATATACTCTTCATTTAATGATGGTGACTGAATTACATTTGATTGTAAACATTTTAGCTATTTCGATATTTATTGAAGAAGTTATTAACGATTTGTTTGAATGTTTCAATTATTCAGTCATCATAAAATGAGAAGAGTATAAAAATTCTACTTTACCATTAATAATTACATAATAAATAACTGCTTATGAAAAATGATATTTTTTCTGTTTACATTTTTAAGGATTGAATTTGTTATGTTAAATCATTCTGATCAATCATTTCGAAACCATCAGATGAGTCTATACTTGATAGTCGGTTCCTTTTAGTTTCAGCTGATTCCGTTTGAATCATATTGGAAACTACTCCAGTAATATTCCAGAATGCATTATATGCAGAGCTGCTCCAGGTACTGGCTGGTTCTACTACCTCTAGAGTAGATTTAATTTTCACCTGCTCTTTTTGTTGTTCTAAAACAAAAAAAAAAATATCCAAATTAGCAAAAATTCAAATCATTTTATTTTTTAAATAGGTGGCATTTGCTTTTAACTTCCTTTTAACTGTTACGAAATAAATATTAGAATTATTTGTTTCAAAACATGCTGATATTGTGTCAGTATCTTACAGGTTTGCATGTTCTTCATCTACAAAATAATCACTCATAGAACTTGCCTAGAGGTATATATTCATCTTCACTGGTGTCAGAAGAATCTACATCTTTTTCCAGAGTTTGCATTTTTTCCATGGAGAAATTTGTAACTAATGAGCTGCTGTTGTCAGAGCTGTCACTGCACTCGGCCAGTGGAACATCTTCAGGTTTCCAGTAATCTATTAATTAATCAATATAATTTATTAAACTGTGCATGCCTCTGCAAAAAATCTTATCATGATAAACAGGAATTCCTAAAGATGAAAATGTGTTAAAAGTATATGAATAATTATAATAAACTATTCATATTTTATTTTACTCTAATTTTTTTTTCATTTTTTTATACTACTACTGGATGTAATCATGAAATATGATGATACTGGCTGGATATGTCAGGGCCCAGTAAGAAACCACATTATACTCGTCAGGAGTAGTTTTCTTTCTTGACAATAAAGTGCTTCTCGTTTGTACTTAAAACAGTTATCAGCAAGATTATTTTATTACTAATGACTAATGAGTAATGTAATGACGTTGTAATAATTGAAGTAAATATGATGTCATGTATATACCTACTACCCCATCGTGGATTATAGCCCACTCCCTCTCACTAAGAGGGTTGTCTATTGTTTACCCGAAGATTATATACCATAATCATCATATTCCCGAATGTTTTGTTTGCCCTAAAAGACATATGACATACTTTTAATTGCCCGAAACTTTTATACCATAAGATACGAGTGCCATACGTACGTATTGTTTTTCATATTTTTAATTGCCATAATAATGAGTAGACATAATATTTAAACACCATAATGATTATTAGACATAATATTTAAATGCCATAATAATTATTAGACAAATATTTAAACGCCATAATAATCATTGCCATCAGTGGGCTTGGTCGACGGAGCCCCGCTACGCGGGGCTCCTACTTCTGGTTGGTTTATAAAAAAATAACCACGAAAAATAACCCTTCTAACCTAACCTATCCGAGTCGGAGTGCCTTAAAGTCCCGATTGCATCCAGTTTCTCCTAATATAACAACTGTTACACACCCAATATCGATGGCAAATGATGTTATGGCATATGATAATTAGGGCATGTGATAATTAGGGCATGTGATGATTAGGGCACGTGATAATTAGAGCTTACAATGATTATGACAAATGATGTTATGGTAAGTGACTTCATGGGAAACAAAGCTTCTAGCACGTGACTAATATAGCAAATAAGATAGGGCAAATGAATATTACGTCAAATAATATTATGGCTGTTGACTATTATGGCAAATGATATTAGGGTGTAGAAAATCGGTACGGTCACAGATTTTCTACCGGATTGGGAATCGAACCCGTACTAATAATTATATTAGCTCTAAAGCGTAAGGCGTAGCGTAAGCGGAAGGATGAAATAATGTTGTGAGTACAGATGAAGAAATGAAGAATATTATTAAAGCGATTAGATACTTATATTTAAATTAAATTACTCAGACAAAACTCAGCGATTACAATAATAATAGCGCGGCGCGATCCAATCGGCTCGGTAGGCGGTCAAATGACGACTGGTGGTCCGCAGCTCGGCTCATGCGCCAGTGGAAGCGCGTGCACGCAGTCTCCCGCAGCCCGAGGTCATTGACGCCGTCGCCAGTACAATTATCACGCGCGCCTTGAGTGCGCGCGGCACGTGTAAGCGTGCGGTCATTCGGTGCAACCGATCGTATGATCTGTATGTTTGGCCCAAGATTCATGAGCGGAGCGATTCCGCTCTAAAATGTAAGGTGGTGGTCCAATCGGTTATTGTTCCGCCACATATTCCCCCTGGCCAGACCGTAACTACGGTCGATAAAAATCGGGGAATCTTACTCGCCGCCCGCTTCTTGTCCTCTTCTCTGTGTCTGTTGTTGCTGGTGTTGTAATGACTGTTGGAGCGGCCGTTGGTGTTGACCTGACTTCCGGTTGCTTTTCCTCTTCTTTCAACATATAGGCGGGTTTTAATCTGTCAACAGAGACGTTAGTTGTTCTTCCTTTTACCTCTATTGTGTAATACTTTGGATGCCTTTGTATCACTTTGTAGGGGCCAGCATAAGGTTGCTCGAGTGGGCTTCGGACGTAGTCTCGGCGTAGAAAGACGTGTGTAGAGGAATGCAGATCTCGAGGTATGTAGAAGGGAGAAGTTGTATGCCAGGAGGTCGGCCTGGGGGTGAGTTTGGCCATGTGCGCACGTAGTCGTGTTGCGTACTGTGTGACATCGGCTGCAGTGTAGTCTGTAGCAGACAGAAACTGACTAGGTAAATGGAGAGCTTCACCATATACAAGCTCAGCAGGCGTGGCTTGGATATCTTCTTTCCAAGAGTTACGCATGCCGAGTAGCACCAGCGGTAGGACTTCTGTCCACTGCGAAGAAGTGTGGCACATGATGGCTGCCTTGAGCTGCCGGTGTAGCCGCTCTACGATGCCATTCGCAGCTGGGTGGTAGGCGGTGGTGCGGAAGTGGTGTGCACCAACCAAGGTAGTAAGGGCCTTGAACAAGTGGCTCTCAAACTGGCGACCTCGGTCTGTAGTTACCCTTGCCGGACAGCCGAATCTAGCTATCCAGCCGGACACCAAGGCAGCTGCGCAGGTCTCCGCGGTTATGTCCTTCAGCGGGTACGCCTCAGGCCACCGAGTAAATCGATCGATGACAGTTAGGCAGTACCTGTAATCACAAGAAATGGTTAAGGGCCCTACGATATCGAGGTGTATGTGGGTAAATCTGGAAGACGGAGTATGGAAAGAGGATAAAGGAGTTACGGTGTGGCGGGTAATTTTACTTGCTTGACATTGCAAGCATTGTCTGGCCCACTCTCTACAGTTTTTTCGGATCCCCGGCCACACAAAGTTTTGTGTCACCAGTCGCACTGTAGCAGAACATCCTGGATGATGTATGTTGTGCAACGATTGGAAGGCTTGCTTTCTTAGTTGTGGTGTCACATATGGGCGAGGCGTCGGCATTGAAGTATCGCATATAATGTGCGCGTTTCCCGTCAGTGTAGCGACCTTTCTCAGCTTGAGTGAAGAGCCGTTTCGAATCAGGTCTTGCAGTTCTGGATCTGTTTCCTGTAATTTTGCAAGATCCTCAAAGTTTATTGCCGCTGACATCTCTTCAACCCGTGACAATGCATCAGCGACGACATTTTCTCTGCTAGGTATGTACCGTATGTCTGTAGTGAATTGCCCTATGAAATCTAGGTACCTGAATTGCCTTGGCGAATGACTGTCTCTGTTGGTTTTGAAGGCGAACACCAGTGGTTTATGGTCGGTGAAGATGGCAAAGTTCCTAGCTTCAACCATATGCCGAAAGTATTTTACTGCTTCATATGCCGCTAACAATTCGCGGTCGTATGGGCTGTATTTCTTTTGAGCACCGTTAAGTCTGTGCGAGTAAAAAGATAGAGGTTCCCAGTCGTCTCCTTTTCGCTGTTGAAGCACAGCGCCGATGGCGGTATCAGATGCATCAGTGACTATAGCTAATTCAGCTGACGAATTTGGATGAGCGAGGAGAGTTGCGTTGCATAATGAAGTCTTCATGTCTTCGAAAGCCTTCAGGAGTTCAGGAGTCATGTCGACTGGATGTGCTCCTTTGCTTTTGGGGCCAGCAAGGACAGCATTCAATGGAGCTTGGAGTTTAGCTGCGTTTGGGACAAATCGGCGATAAAAATTTATCATACCCAAGAATCGTCGAAGCTCCTTGACTGTCTTGGGGACTGGATACTCCTGGATAGCCCGTATCTTGGTCCCGAGCGGTTTCGTCCCTGCGGCTGACACACTGTATCCCAGAAAAGTTACCTCTGAACGTCCGATATTACACTTTGATGTGTTCACTACTATACCGAAACTTCTCAAGCGGTCGAACAGTTGCCGTAAATGCTGTTTGTGTTGGTCTGGAGTTTGTGAGAATACGAGAATGTCATCGATATAGCCGTAGCAGAATTCCAAACCAAGCAGAACTTCGTCGATGAACCGTTGAAAAGTTTGAGCAGCGTTCCTCAAACCAAAGGTCATGTAGGGGAACTCGTAAAGACCAAATGGTGTAGTGATGGCAGTTTTTGGAATGTCGTCTGGGTTGATGGCTAACTGGTTGTATGCTTTTACCAGATCTATGGTAGAAAATACTGCGCAGTCTGATAGCTGGTGGGAGAAGTCATGAATGTGGCGGATGGGGTACCTGTCTGGTATCGTTCTTGCGTTTAATGCTCTATAGTCGCCGCATGGTCTCCATCCGTCCTCCTTCTTCCTAACCAGGTGAAGTGGAGCAGACCAGGCACTCTCCGATCGTCTAGCCACGCCACTCGCTAGCATGTCTTCAAACTCCTTCTTAGCAGCTAGAGTTCGAGCAGGATCAAGGCGACGAGGTTTGCTTGCTACAGGTGGACCTGGAGTTGTCCTTATGTGGTGCATCGTGTTATGCTTACTTGGTAAATGTGTACCTGGAGGTCGCGTAATTTCCGGATACTCGCGGAGAATTTCGTGATAGTCCGAGTCACCAACTACAGCCTTCACGGATGCGATATCGTCTGTTGGCTTGCAATGAGCTCCTGAAACTGATAGTGTCGTTATGTTGTCTATCAACCGCTGGTTTCTGCAGTCTACGAGTAAATTGTAGAAACTAAGGAAGTCGACCCCTATGATAGGTCGTGATACATCTGCTACTGTGAATCTCCAGGTGTAGTCTCTTCTGAGACCTAAGTTAAGTCGCAGCTGCGTTGGTCCGTAGGTGTGAATCACAGTATTATTAGCAGCGACTAAATCAAATTTTGATTGTTTGACAGGCGTCTTTACTGCCGACCGAGGGAAAACACACAAGTCTGAGCCAGTGTCTACTAGGAACTGCATTTTCGTAGTCCGGTCGGTTATGAATAAACGGCCTGTTGAAGTAGGGCAGTCGTTAGCCGCTACTTGCGACCACCCTTTGAGTTTTCCGACGTAAATGTGCAGGGCTGCCTGCACTTGTTCGCTTTGTCCCCGTAGGTGAAGTGGTAGTAGCAATGCGGGTGATTCGGTGGTGGCTGCTGTGGTCTATTGTTATTTGAGCGATCGCGATCATACCTTTTCTGGTTACGCCGGGACTGTGAGCGTGAGCGGGAACGTCCTCTCCAATTACTGTTCATCTGCGATGTCAGTAGTGCCACTTGCTTTGTGAGCTCGCTTACTTGCTTGAGCAAGTCTGGTGAAGTGCTGGTAGAGGCGGTGGCGGCAGCAACTTGTGGAGTGGATGGCACAATTTCGTACACCCTGTCAGCAATCTCAGCTAGCTTTTCTACCTGTAAGTCGGCAATCTGTGAAGCAATAACAGTTTGTATATTTTGCGGCAACCGGTTAGTCCAGAGACTCTTCACAAAATCCGAAGCTCCAGCGGGTCCAGCTAGGTTTTGCAGGTGCCGAAGAAACTGAGATGGCCTGCGATCGCCTAGCTTCTCATGAATTAAAAGTTGTTGAATCCGCTTTTCCTGCGAGGCAGACAGTCGTTTAATTAGTTCACTTTTTAATTTGTCGTACTTGTCTGTTTCCGGTGGTTTCGTAATGATGTCCTTTACTTGGAGTGCATATTTAGTTTCCAGCTGTGTAGTAACGAAATAGAATTTTGTCGCGTCGCTGGTAATCCTTGACAGGATAAATTGGCCCTCTAATTGGGCGAACCATAAAGCCGGCTCCTCTGGACAAAATGGTGGACAGCGTAATGGCAGTCCTATTTTCGACACTTCTCCTGAGACAGCAGTGACTGCTTCTTTAGCGTCAGCATCGGCAAAATTCTCGGTATCGGACATCCTTCAGCAAAATATAAAATCGCTCACCGCTTGTGTTTTAGACCACAGCCTACTTTTTTCTCCGCTCCGATGTAAACAAACTAGCACCAGTTGATTCGCCACTCTTCTTGCTTCACTGAAACTGCTTGCTCCTTGCTGCACTCGAGTCTTCAATATGCGCGGTAGTCGAGGGTCACCGATGTAGAAAATCGGTACGGTCACAGATTTTCTACCGGATTGGGAATCGAACCCGTACTAATAATTATATTAGCTCTAAAGCGTAAGGCGTAGCGTAAGCGGAAGGATGAAATAATGTTGTGAGTACAGATGAAGAAATGAAGAATATTATTAAAGCGATTAGATACTTATATTTAAATTAAATTACTCAGACAAAACTCAGCGATTACAATAATAATAGCGCGGCGCGATCCAATCGGCTCGGTAGGCGGTCAAATGACGACTGGTGGTCCGCAGCTCGGCTCATGCGCCAGTGGAAGCGCGTGCACGCAGTCTCCCGCAGCCCGAGGTCATTGACGCCGTCGCCAGTACAATTATCACGCGCGCCTTGAGTGCGCGCGGCACGTGTAAGCGTGCGGTCATTCGGTGCAACCGATCGTATGATCTGTATGTTTGGCCCAAGATTCATGAGCGGAGCGATTCCGCTCTAAAATGTAAGGTGGTGGTCCAATCGGTTATTGTTCCGCCACAAGGGCAAATAAAATTCGGACAAACGGCGGTATACCCACTGAGAGGAGGCCTGTGTCCCAGCAGTGGGAATATTATAGGCTGATTATGTATATACCTACCATAAATTTGTTTGTCATCTATACTTGGAACAGGATCAGGTTCAATAGACAGTAATTTTATGTTAACTTCAGATACTTCAGGTATAAGACCTTCTAATTCAAAGTCAGATTCTGAAAAAATAAAAAAATAAAATTGTTACAAACTTTAAATTATCTTTTCTAATGAATAAATAAAGAAATAATTAGTTACCTAAGTCTTGTCTCATATTCTTGCATAATTTAATTACAGGTAATATCACTTTATAAAAAAGACATATAAACATTAGCAAAAAGTATGCTAGTAGATAGCCATTAATATATTTCCCAGTGAGAAAAACTATTATCAGGTTGATATTGATTAATAGGAAAGCCTGGAACAGAAAAAAATATGTTCAACTAAAAATGTAGTTGATAGAAATTTTCTCTAATTTCTACAATAAATAAAATGGTTGTTTCATCAAAGTAGGTAATAAAAAATAAAACATGCTAGTTTGGGTGTGGTATTGTGATTTCAAAGACTGACAAAAAATGTATAATTAAAATAAGATAGTAAATCAGTATTTATATTTAAAAAACGGAGGAGGTTCTCAAGTCGACGCGTATATATATATATATATATATATATATTTAATGTATGACCACGCATAACTTTTTACAGAGTAGTCCGATTTTGATAATTCTTTTTTTATCGGAAAGGGTATATCCCAGTTGGTCCCGTATAAATTTCAAAAAAAACATCCAACCCTAACTACCACATATGCCTGCCCTTTGGCAAACAATTAGTAGATTTTAGCCACAAAAATTATAAAATAAAAACTTTTTAACAATAAAACTACCGCCAAAAAAACTGAAAAGCAAAAAATAATAAACCTTTTTTATTTAACCTTAATAATAACTAATGTAAGTATACATAATAATTTTGAGTCAGCATCATTTAAATTTGAGGCAATTTAGTGATCTTTGTTTATTGATTGTTTGGCGCCGACTCAAAATTACTTAGGTATACTTACATTAGTTTAAGAACTTAGTTATTAAGGTTAAATAAAAAAGGTTTATTATTTTTTGCTTTTCAGTTTTTTCGGCGGTTTAACTTTTTTTGTTAAAAAGTTTTGTAGTGTTTTATTTGGAAGTTGGTTGCCTTTTTTGTAAAAAAAAAGGCATTTTATTTTTCAGTTTTTAGTCCTGTTGCCTACCCCACACAAATTCGTATCAATACTTACTATGAAAATAACAGTGCCAGGGAGTTTTTTATCATCACCAACATACATAGTGGATTAAATCCGTATTATTGAACTTAACTAAAACTAAGTCCTGAAGGAAAGTTAATAAAATTTATACGGGAGCGTGAGCTTCCTCTATCAAATGAAAAAATAATCATGTAAATCTACCCAGTAATCACAAAATTGTTGTTAAAATAAATAATAAAAAAGGAAGATTCTTCTCAATACATAACCTCCTTTTGAAATTTGGTAAAAATAAAATTGAAATGAGTTATCTACAAACTTAGTACATATTCTCGAAATCATACTATTATGAAATAAGTATTTAGTCAAAGTTTTAATTGTTATTTTACAAGAAAATTGTTTTTTGAATGTTGTGTAAATGGATTTACGCTTGTGACTGTTCTCTCCCTGACCTCGCCCGTAACAGCCAAGGTATTGCAGGCCTTTCGTGAAAAGTTCCATTCCAAATAATTCAAGTCCCATTAACAAAATATGTGGTACATGGAGTTGCAGACACCAGCCAGTTATACAATAGATTTAAATATTGAATATTATTTTATCTTGAACACAACTTGTGACTTCAGACCCTCTACTTTAGTATGGGAAGTACAACAATATTCATTGTGCTGACTATGGCATGGAAGTAACCCTTCTAAATGATTGCAGATGAGGCTAAATTTTCATACAACAATAAACCGTATACCTAATCAAAGTAATACCATGCTACATAATGTAAATAAAATATGTATATTGTAACCAAATATTGATAGGCAAATACTTACTTTGGTGTGATTTGTTTCTCTTAAATACAAGAAATCATTACATCTGCTTTGCAGCCACACTTTCATTTGACTTGCTGCTGTATATAGTTGGTCTCCATGACTGGTTAGCCGTTTTAAACATGAAGTTCTATGTTTGTGTTTTAACCATGTCTCAAATGCATCAATGCTTACCACTGCGGTGCATGAACCCAAAAAGAATTCTAAAAGGTTGACTTGTCGATGAACACTTACACTGACAACAAACAGAATTATTGAAAATACTTATAAAATACTGCAGATACATGCTTATGAAATATTGGATATATGGATACTTACAAAAATATAAGATTAAGGACAAATATAAATGACAAAGACATCCACATTTTTCTCCAAAACAAAACATCTTCAAGTATGCCAATAAACGCTGCCAACAAGAGGGATGTCTGGGTATTTTTGGTTTCTGGAGATTTTGTCGCATTCCATTTCAATGTCTTTTTTAATGTCGCTAGCATGAGTTCAATTTGTTTTCAAATAGAACGAAAGAATGTGTTTTGCACGTACAGTACTTGCAATAGGATTTATTGTTCTGTGTTTGGAACGAACGAAGCAAGACGAACCAACAAATAAATGACAGATACACAGATGCACAGATGATGAGATGACACTGATAACCACAGAACACTAATACCCTAGGCCATAGATTATACAGTATGCCCTAGGCGGGCTGATGACAGACAACTTGAGTTTGTTGGGGTGACCAGCAGTACTGGGTGTACCAGACATCGGCTTATTTGCCATAAAGAAAAATAGAATAAAAAGCGTAGTATTCACTCACGGTTTTGCCTAGCAGATGTACAAGGTATCATAATTATGTTGCTACCTAGCTGGGCCCCCTGAGTAACAGCAACAAAACCGGTGTAGACTGTTAGTTTGTTAAATTTACCTGTCTAATCCAAAGAAATTATTCATCGTGCGCACGGCTATACATCAAGCTATACATAACCAGTATAAGCTGACTTCTGATTGTACGAAAAACCTATACATTGCGAGGTGAGCTAAGACTGGAAATGTATAGGTCTGTGTAGCCGTGCGTACTCATTCCGCAGCTCCGCTACAAAAACAGATGTGGCATTAAATTTTGGGTTCCCATCCAGCCAACGGGGGCAGAATCGTTATCCTATAGCTTGCAGACTTGAAAATTATACTGGAGATACTCCTTCCGACGCCTTCCAAATTACCCATGAATTTTTGGAAGTTTTTTCTATACAGGGATTCACAAGTGAAAGTAGTTAAGAAAATGAAAGCATTTTCAATGTGCCTACAGCGGGTGGTATACCCCCTGGCTTACTACCAGCTCTTATAGCAGGGCACAAGTTGAACTGCACTGCTTTTTTGTTCTATGACTAGTACTGTCGCGGTCATTAATGCAGTATCACCTTAAGGACTGTATTGCTGTAAACGCGCGGTAAGGGCCGTACCTACGTCTCTGTGCATAAAGTGATGTATCAACACAGAACGCTCACCTCATAATTCGCACACTGGCTGGCGTCGAACGAAACAAAAAATATACCGTCGCTTTTGCACACAAGCTACGTAATTACGTATGACTTTGATGGTTCATACCATTGCTAAAATTGAACTCCTTACAAGAAGTACCGATAGCTGGTAGTCTTACGTATTGGATAATTGAACGCATAGGTCTGGGTTCCGATCTCGAGTTGGGACTTTTATTTTTCTATTCCAACAATAATCTTTATCGGTTATTTTGTTATTCGTTTTATTAAGATTAATAAACAAGAATCATAATGTAATAATTATTTTACATAATAGGGGTTAAAGTATGAAATTGCCGTTTTATTGTAATAGGTACTTCGAATTGACATAGAACCTTCATGGTTTGAGATTTTTGAGTGAAACTTTTTTCACATGGTACCTATGAAGTTCTTCTTTTAAAAATGTGCAACATTCGATTATCGACTTTCAGTTGTTTTTTTTTATTCAGCTTAGACAAGAAAGATGGATACTTCGAAAATTCGAGTTATTTTTGAATACGAGTTCCGACGCGGAACTAACGCGGCAGAAACATGTTACGTTTTGAGAGGGGACTGCTAATGAACGCACCGTGCGATTTTGGTTTAACCGCTTTTGTGATAGAAACTTTGATATGAAGAACGAACCACGTGGAAGACCGCCCACACTGGTGAATAACAATGAATTGAAAGAGATGGTGGAAGCCGATCCGAGCCAAACTACCCTGGAATTAGCGGCATGGTTTAACGTTACCTTACCAACAATATTGACTCATTTGCGTCAAATCAATAAAATAAAAAAATATGAGAAATTGGTGCCTCATGATTTGACTGATCTGCAGAAAGAAACGCGTGTTGAAACTTGTGTTGCCTTGTTGAATCGATACAGAAATGAAGGAATATTGGATCGAATTGTGACATGTGATGAAAACTGGATTCTTTACGATAACCGTAAGCGAAAAATGCAATGGCTGACCTCAGGTCAAACGCCGCAACAGTGTCCTAAAGCAAAGCCTACCAATAAAAAGGTAATGGTAACTGTTTGGTGATCTCAGCATGGTGTTATTCACTATAGCTTTCTCCGATCTGGTCAAGCAATAACGGCAGATGTCTACTGTGCCGAACAATGATAGCAAAACCAGCAGTGAAACAGCCCTGACTCATGAATCGATCTTGACCATTATTGCTCCATGATAACGCGAGACCTCATACAGCACGAGAGACCGTTTTAACTCTACAGGAACTGCAATTAGAAACCATTCGTTACCCTCCGTATTCGTCAGACCTTGCTCCAACGGACTACCATTTTTTTCGTGATTTGGACAATTTTCTACGTGATACAAAGTTTTCTTCTCAGGAGGCAGTACAAAATGCTTTCACACAGTTTGTCGAATCTAGATCACGAAAGTTCTATCGCAAAGGCATAAATGACCTAGATGGCAGCAATGTATAGATAATAATGGTAATTATTTTGATTAAATAAATATGTTCGAAAATCGAAAAAAAAGAAAAAAAAAATTAAAAATGAAATGATGAATGAATCGAAATTTCATACTTTAACCCCTAATATTTTCATTATTATATTGCTATTGTAATGTATTGTATATGTATTGTAATACGGGGTTAAAATAAAACTATTTATTATGTGATTTCAAAGCGTTTATTCGTTATAATTTTATAAACTAAAAAAAAAGAAATAAATAAATTTCTAGTCAAAACAGTTTATTTTCTCATTAAGAACAATTTATTGAAGTAAAGCAGGTAATCAGTGAACTACGACCCTTAGACTTAAAATATTGTATGTCGGAGTCATTCGTTTGAATATTCGGAACGCTAGCGCCATCTCGTGGCGCTAGACAGAGTCTAGCCTGAGTTCGTGGAGGTGTACGAGAGCTACAGCTACAAAAGCGGTGTGAGCAGAGCTCTCGGGATCATCGAAACATTGGACATCGTACGAACAACATGTGCTAAGAAACTGTCTCGCGTTCCGTATCGTTGAGTTGTGTACCTACAGTGTGTAATTCGCTAGTGTGACTAACTTGTTCGTAAATTATGATCTGATTTGAACTGCAAACCGTTTTTCTGTTGCGCTATAACCAACACTACCCATAGTACGCCCACAGTAATTAAAATATGCCTGATGTTAACGAGAGACAGACATACCTTCTCCGTCATGTATCTTAGTAATATAATAATATTGTGCTTTAACTACTAATGTGTGTACTACTCTAAGAAATCACAACTATCAGATCTACCCACGTAAATAAAAAGAGTGTGAACTCCTTGTCACAATACAATTAAATTACTCAGTAGTAATACTTTTTATTTGTTGCCAGTGCGTTCGTTTTAACTTTAGTTGCCTATCTCAAACGTCAAAGTTAAAAAATCGAATTTATTAGGACTTACTGCGGTTATAGCTTAAGTATTCATTTTCTTTATGAAAAGAAGATTGAAACTAAACCTCAAAATAATCTTATTACGGATATGACACAATATTATTTTAATATTACTAAAATCAACTCGTAATTTACAACTTAATACTTTGTTTGTATAACCCCCCTTATTATCAATGCTATCAAGTAAACGCTGGCGCATGAATCCAACAATATTGAAACATATATCTGTTTCTCTTAAATGTTCCCATATTTCCATGCAATGCAACTTCAACTGCTCATCAGATATCTCATTCCGTGCTTCCCATCGCTGTATCGCAAAATGTAAACGTTCTTTTTTATGTTTTTCGCTACTATTCGCTACTATTCATTTTTCATGACACCGTCTATGGCTAGGTATCAGTTACAAGGGTGTGTTTTTTATGTACATTTTAAAATAAAATAATTTTAAACGTGTTTTGCCTCCGAATTATTATAGCACTCAGTTTATTACGATTTTTGTGTAAAGTAGACCTATTATGTCACAAAGCAAACAGATCAGTCGACCTTGCGTACGTCCAAAATATAAAAGTCAAAACACTTATGTTGAGGAAATTACGGGCGTTCTACTTAAAAATCTCATACATGACGGTCGATCAAATAATGATAGCAACTACTAGCAACAGATCAGACGTTGGGGATATAGTCAGAAATACCATCCATTGAAGAGCTTTTAAAAGTTGTTAACAAACACCCACATAGTAAAGGATCAATAAAATAAATTTTAACCGGTTTACATCGCGTTCTTTCTTATTTTTTTTCCTTTTGCTCGACTTCTAATAGTTCTAGCGTAATGTTAAATAACCTATAGCCCTTTTCAAGAATTGGGCTTTAAAATGCAAAAAGAAATTTCCAAATCCAACTGGTAGTTCCAGAGATTAGCGCGTTCAAACAAACAAGCAAACAAACTCTTCAGCTTTAGTATTACTATAGATTGTCAAAAAAGTTTAGCTCTGCAGCATACGCCGCGCCGTTGAAAAAAATCGTGATTTAACTGTCCGTTTACTATACTTTAGTTCGGTTATACGGTATTATTTTCAGCCAGTATTATATTTTAAGTGTTATTTATTATTTACCTTAATAAATATTATCGATAACAAAATCGATAAACAACATCCATCTCAACAAGGCAGTAGTAAAACTACTCAGCAATAGAGGGCGTTAATTACAAAATTACAAATTGTCTAAATCTCTTTATGAAAATTATTGAATTCTCATTACTAAGTAAATATAAATAATTCATGCGTAAATAAACTGGAGTTAGGTCCAGTTGTTTTACCATAACAAGATTTGCAATATCGTAATGCGCAACTGTTGACATGTTTCCTTAGAAAATATTTTTCCTTTGGTGGACACGAATGCTTCTTGACACGCAGGCGTACGACACTAGAATGAGCGACTTTTGAACACTAGGACAAAAGTATTGGATGTCGATTTTGTTCGTAATGTCCTGTCTATTGTCAAGTAAATAATTTAATGTCTTTGGCGCAACATAAGTCTGTACACGACGTTTGACTTCCTGCCAGCACTTTTAATCAGCATAATGATGGCAATTATTTATTTTGGAAAACACGGAACACCTGCAGTTGACATGATAAACACCATAATTCATAAACGACCACATGGCGGCAAATGATTATTTCCGATTTCGGCCGCTCCGCTCGTAGACTATTTTGCGTGCACTCTAGTAGATACCTAAAACAAAAGCACACATAGATATTCGAAAATTTAACCTGGCGTAAAGTGGTTTATTTATTATCTAATCAATGTGACGTGATCTATGGATATATATTTTTTTTTCTTTTTGGCAAAACCGTGTCGCTATATGGTTAAGTTATATGTAATTCATCACTAATCTGTCATCTGTGGACTCTGTAGTCAATCAATGTCATTTTATAGTGTGCATGTTTTACTTCAGGCTTACAAATTCAACTGTAGTTTTTTCTAAAACGTACGTATCGCTCACTCTCACATGCTTTCGTCCCGAACACAGGTGCGGGTGTCGTCTTAATTATTATTATCTCTAAGATGTGTAAAACATAATCTTTATTGGTCGCCACTACTGGAAATAAGCCTCCCTAACTAGGGCGGCGCGGCTCCGTGAAGCAAAGCCGCGCGGCCGAGCGTCGTGAGTTCTTATAATGGGGACGCGTTGTAAAACCCAGCAAAAGCCTCGCGAGGCCGCGCCTTGCGAGGCATTGAGGCCGCGCTTTAAGAGTAGCGAAACCTAGACAATGTGGTATATTGTGTACCATTGGTGGTTTAGGGGAAATCTTCAAATAAACAAAGCTTTAGAAATCAACTAAGTTTATTAACACAAATAATAAGTAGACACTGAACAATGATAATATAGCGATGTGCGGCGCGAGTCGATGGTATGTTACATGCTCGATTCGTTGTTTGGCGCAGACTACCTTGGGCGATCAAGACTGAGGGACGCCGCGCGCTTCAGCAAACATCGTTACCGTTCGGAGATATGATGACAGAGTGGGTGTAGATCAAAGTCGCAAGAGACCGAGGGCTCTGCTAGCAGTCGATCTGGAGGTATAGCTTAGCTATAGCCTACAAACTCTTCAGCCCTTACATCAGCCATCAGTGCTACGGGCAATGTGCTCCGACCCCGTGCCTGTAGGTATACCACGGTTCTAATACAAATGTCTCCATTTTTTATTTGATCAGGCAGGGAATCTCAGAGCACAGCCTTCTCTATTGCCCTTTGGACAACTTTGAGCCTTCTTCTGAGTACGTCTCGTACGTTATCTCTGGCAAGTGAAACTACACATTGGTCAAGAGCTTTCGTCTTGCATTTACTTGTTTTTGACGTGAAGATAGCGTAGCTTTTCGAATGCTGCTCAAGTGCCCAGTCAAGTCTGATTCGGCGATTGACCTCTTCCTCGAAGTTAACGATTATTTTTGTGTTTATGGGTCTATTATAAGTACATCTTTAGGTTATTGGGTGGGCAACATACTTACATAACAATCATCACCTTGTTCGTATTTTTTTGAGGCTCAATCTATTGAGGTCCTCCATGGGCTCAGCGATTGGGTAATGTTATCGGTAAACCAAAGTGAGTGGGTTGGTAGGTACTCGACTACTCGCCATTAATGTTCAAGCTTACCTCCTTTCAGTCCAGAACCATGTAGACAACCTTTAACGCAATGGTGAACAGTTTCGGAGAATTAACTTCTTCCTGCAGGTTTCGAGGTCATTTAGTCGGTCGTTTTCTACCGACCGATGCACTGTGAAGAGACTCGGTTCTTACAATTCAGATCTCGATCAAGTCGGAGGCGGTCCACTGTATAGATAGCCTCAGCCAGTTGATATTTTCAGTGCTGAACGCTTTATGAAACGTTATACCTGCGCGCGAGAACCTTTCGGCTCTATCGGCCATCTGTTCTGCGAGCAATGTGCCCTGCCTACGGCCACTTAAGTTTGGCAATTCTTCGGGCTATGTCGGTTATCTTGGTTCTCCTACGGATCTCTTCAATTCTGATCCGATCACGTATAGGAACTCCAAGCATAGCCCTCTCTATTGCCCTTTGGGTGATAGTTCAGTCTTCTAATTAGATTCATTGTGTGCGACCACGAAAAACAAATATGTCCGAAATACGAGTATATCAATTTAAATAGCTCGCATAAGCTCACAAGCATTGAATATCGTAGGTTCAAACCGCTTATACCCGGTATAGATTGGTGAAATGTAACACATAAAGTCGCATAGTTAGTGTTGTTACGAGCTTCGGGTTCGTGACAATAAAAACTGCCGATAAAAATTACCAAAAGTTACACTTTTATTGAACAACACTAATAACAACTCAAACACACTAATTATAAAACACAATCGCTCTTAAATCGCACTTGAAGATCGCATTCGATGTATTCGCTTCTATCGCAGAACCAAGTCTGATTGGTCGCGGCTAGTCCCGGCCTTATATAGTGCCGCAGATAATTCCAGAACCTTCTATTGTAGAAACGTCTAGAATGTTCGAGTACATACCGGCCCCGACTGACCAGATGTCGATAGTTCTAGTAAGTTCAGCCAATCGATAATCGATGGCGCTAGTGACTCTATTAGTTCTGCTACTAGAAACTAGATGGCGCTAGTGGTAACTAATGTCACCATGCATCAGGCATTAATTGTGGCGCGCAACAGTGTGTTATATTTTATGTTGCATTGCATAATTTTGGACGGCTCGTTTGCTTTAGATTTCGTGTTACGTTCCACCAATCTGTAGGTACTTGGCATTAGATATAGGTAGTTGGCCCCAATTGCATGTTTTGTTTTTGTTTTTAGTCTTGGTAGTGTAGTAGTTCTTATTTTATTTCTCACCTAACAATGTATATTTTCAGAATCCTCACGATAAGTGCGTAGGTATTTTTTTTCTGAGATAAAGTGGCATTTTGCGACCGCCTTATTTGCTGTTTTTAAAGGTCCGCCTTATCTATCCCATTAGTTAATATTATGCTATGCCTGGGCGGTCACGACAAATTTAACGATACCCTAATCATGTAATATTCAGCCTATCCGCAGTAGGGTAAAATGTTGAATTTGTTGAAGAAGCAAGGTATATTTCCGACGTTTGGCCCCCAAACTGGAACGGACCGGGGCCGCCTTAAAGCGGCTCCTGCCCAACCTGAGGGGGCCAAACGCCTCCTGCCGGAGGCTTTACGCGGGGGTCGTGCGGTCCATGGCCCTATATGGGGCTCCGGTATGGGCGCGTTCACTGCGGCTTCGAGCCGCACACTACCTGAACGCGCCCCAAAAGGTGGTAGCCGTAAGGCTGATCCGGGGGTACCGCACGATCTCGCGCGAGGCAGCAAGCCTCCTTGCCGGACTGCCACCATGGGATCTGGAGGCGATAGTCCTCGCGCGCCTGTATGACTGGCGCGCGGAGGCACTACGTCGGGGGGAAACTCTGCACCCGCGGCAAATCGCTGCGGAGCGGACGGACCTCCGGCGCGGTCTCATGGTGGAATGGAAGGCGCGACTATCGCAACCCAGCGCAGGGCACGCCACGATAGCGGCGGTAAGGCCCCTCTTTGAGGAGTGGCTAGAGAGGCGTCACGGCGCTCTCACCTACCGCCTGACGCAGGTCCTCTCCGGACACGGATGTTTCGGGAGGTTCCTGCACATAATCAGGCGGGAGGAGACGCCCGGGTGTCACCACTGCGAGGATCGCCCAGAGGACACGGTGGAGCATACGGTGGAGGTCTGCCCCGCTTGGGCAGAGCACCGCTGTGTCCTCGTAGAGGCGATCGGCAGCGGCGGCGACCTCTCGCGCCCGGCCCTGGTGCAAGCCATGGTCCGGGGCGAGAGGGAGTGGGAGGCGGTCACCTCCTTCTGCGAAGCAGTCATGCTAGCGAAGGAGGTGGCGGGATGGGCGAGGGAGAGATCCTCACGCCTCAGCCGCCGAGGGAGACGCTCCGGGCGTCGGGAGCCGCGTGACGACTCCCGGCCACCGTAGGCGCGGGCCTGCGGGCGGAGAGCAATGGGTAGCTCTCCGTCCGATCAGGACCAGGCCCGTGCCGGACGGCGCGTAAGTGTTCCACGTGCGCCTCAAAGAGATGTCAGCATAGATGACGGGGCCCGACAGGGCCGAAGCCTGCCGGGGTAGCGGGATCGTCCGAAAGGGTTACCGCTGCCCTGGTACATAAAGGGCTAAGGAAGGAACACGGGTGGGTTTTAGTCAGTAAGAGTCTGACACTCCCTTCTGCTCCACCCAGAGCGGGAGGAGTCATTTGATGATTTCCCATCCACAAAAAAAAAAAAAAAAAAGGTATATTAATAAAATATTAATATTGATATTGTGTTTATCATTTCTTTGCAGAAGGAGGCGTGGCGCCGGCGCGACGTCGAGGCACCTGAAATGATTCAACCTCTGCCTACTACTATTACACTAACTACGTAATCTAACGTACTTAAGCGGTTGGATCCTTTACAGATCTACGATCAGCTCAAATCTCTACATACGTACAACCCCTCGATATCGATCGGATGCGCATTGATCAACGTGTGTTAAGTAGGTTCGTATAAACCGTTCAATGTTACTCTTTAAGTGCTCGCTCATCCATTTGCATTGCTGGAAGTCGATTTTCGACCTTTAGTCATGGCGCCCACTATCGGTGGGCATCGGTGCGGCCCGGTACCGCTCGGGCGTCTTACGGCGGCTTCGGGCGCCTGAGACCTGCTTGGGGCGCCTGAGAGCTGCTTCGGGCGGCTTCGGGCTGTCTCGGTAGTCGATAGCATGCCTAAGGATGCCGAGGCTGTCTTCGGGTAGCTCGGGTGGCATTTTCGTGGCAGATACGTCGCAGAACAGTCATAACGTTCACCGCGCGCGCCTCCATTAGCTTGGCAACACCCAGAGGAAAATAAAAGGCAACAGCCTCATTAAGTCCCAATCCACCATTATAAATACACACGCACAACTGTTTTCACGTATCATTACGACTGCTCTGCGACGTGTCTGCCACCCGAACTATTTTTAGTTTTGCTGAAGCTACTCGAAACCAGCCTCGGCGTCCTTAGGCATGCTTACGACTGCCGAGGTAGCTCTCAGGCGCCCGAAGCCGCCCGAAACAGCCCTCAGGCGCCCGAAGCCGCCCGAAACAGCCCTCAGGCGCCCAAAGTCGCCGTAAGGCGCCCTAGCTGTACCGAGCCGCACCGATGCCCGACGATAGTGGGCGCCGCGCCTTAGGCCCAGCGCCCACTATCGGTGGGCATCGGTGCGGCTCGGTACAGCTCGAGCGCTTTACTCTGGCTTCGGGCGGCTTCGGGCGGCTTCGGGCGCCTGAGAGCTGCGTCGGGCGACTTCGGGCGGCCTCGGCAGCCGTAAGCGTGGCTAAGGACGCCGAGGCGGTCTTCGGGTAGCTCGGGTGGTCAAGTTTCTCTTCTTCTTCAGCAAGATGAACAATGAGAACTAAGTCCCAATCCACCATTATAAATACACACGCACAACTGTTTTCACGTAACGTTACGACTGCTCTGCGATGTTTCTGCCGCCCGAACTATTCTGAGGCTACCCAAAATCAGCTACGGCGTCCTTAGGTGTGCTTACGACTGCCGAGGCAGCTCTCAGGCGCCCAAAGCCGCCCGAAGCCGGCCGAAGCTGCCCGAAGAAGCCCGAAGAAGCCCGAAGCCGCCGTAAGGCGCCCGAGCTGTACCGAGCCGCCCCGATGCCCGCCGATAGTGGGCGCCGGGCCTTACACGTCGATCGACCGTTTGTTTCGAGCAATTTTTTATGAGATCCATCCGATGCTATTCTTGTGCCGATTGATCACTGAAATAATAATAATTAATAATAATATACAAACACTCCTTATTACAAGTACGTACCTCAAATAGTTCTAGAAAGTACAACACACAAACTCTATTCGATCGCGCACTACTAATGGATAGGACCGTTCACTATAATAGACCAGATATAACCCTTCAAGATAAAGTTAATAAAGTCACATACCTCATAGATATTGCAGTCCCTAACACATAATTTACAAAAAAACAATAAGTGAGAAAATCAGTAAATATGCTGAACTGAAAGAAGAAGTGACCAGAATCTGGAGCCAGGAAAAAGTCTACGTAGTACCCATTATTGTCTCCACGACGGGTATTATACCTAATCACCTCCACCACAGCCTTACACAAATAGACCTAAAAGACTAAACTTATATAACACTCCAAAAAGCCGCAATTTCATATACCTGCAGGATCGTTAGAAAGTTCATGCAAATTGAGGAAAATGAAATCACTCCTCATAAAATTAATTCCTCTTAAAAAAAAAAAAACACGCTACATTGACTTGGCTTGGGCCCGTTAATGTAGCTTAAACTAGGCAAAGAGCTAAGAAACAAAAGTTTACCAAAAATAATGAGATCGATCCGATGCTATTCTTGTGCCGATTGATCACTGAAATAATAATAATTAATAATAACATCATTTAAAATTGTGTAAAGGGCGTCTGCGAGTTAGCTTCGGCCCCTGGTACGCCTTTCAAAGGTCCGGGACTCCAGGGTCCCGAGATATGTCAAAGACATAATAATAATAATTTTATTCACACAAAAACATAAACTTTGACAATCAAGTTTACAGAGAGGTATGCAAACATAAATAAATTTTAGACAGAGATTGGAAACAAAACGTAGGTAGTAGGGTCAAAACTCCAAAGAAATAAGTACCCTACCCCCCAAACTAGGAAAATCCTGTATCTTGGGTGTCTCCGCATTACATATAGGTCGTGCGGTTTTTTGTGAGCTTACAAGTTATTATTTCTTTATTACTTATCCTCCCACTGGAACACAATACAACAAGTACTCGATCAATTTTAAATACCTAGTAGTTTTAATTAAGATAGAATTTTTAAAGATAAGGTTATGTACCAGTGAGATGAAAAACGTTGTGTAAGTACAGTATGTGTATGTTAGTGTGTTTTGGAGCTATATTATGTATGTGTGTGGGGTGTCGTGGCGTGTAATGAGTGTTAGGTGTATAAGTGGGAAGTGTTGAGTGTACGTGTGTGCGTGGAGATGAGAGGGCGGTGCTGCAGTTTTTGGGAGAATGGAAAACTATGTAATAGAATCAACAGACCCAGGTAAGTAACTCTTCAACAGCCTCATATTCTAGGTCAATTATCCACTCCTCAATTTTAGCTTTCACCCTGGAAGTATCTAATTCAATAATGTTTATTTTGTTATTAATTTTTGCGTATACGTGTGAGCTTAGAACATAATGCTGGCGTCTCGCAAAAGCGGACTTGTGGGGGTTTCCGTGAGACAAAGAGGCTTTTTCTTACGCCGTGATGGATCAGGTGGGGGGACCTTGGTGTGCTTTTTCAGTACGGAACGAAGCACAAACAGCTGCCTTACAGTAAGTTCTTTAGCATCTTTGTATAATTGTGAAGTTGGATACCTAAAGTATTTCTTTAACATCACCTTGAGAACCGCTCTTTGTGCTCGATCCAACTTGAGAAACCTACTCTTAGCTGCACCTCCCCATTCTGTGATGCAATAGGTGATGACGGACTGACAGATAGCAATACACACCATTCCAATCGTGTGAGATCAGCAGAAGACCTAAGAAGCTTGAATATATAAATCATTTTTCTGACTCTGGTGCTTATCATATCTAAGTGTAAGTACCAGTTGAGTCCGCCATCAATCACAACACCCAGGTATTTGAGATTATTCACCTCACTAAGGGACAAGCATGACCAGTGCATCTGACCATTACAGGTGTGAGCGTTAATGGTGAAGTTTGTAGGTAGGTGGTTTCGTATTTGGATGTAGCTTGAAAGGGATGTAGTAAGTCTTTTCCAGGTTTAGAGTAAGGAGATTTAGCCGCAACCAACTCATAACGGTTTCTAGTGACGATTCGGCAGCAGCTTTAACATGCTCCCAATCTGCCCCATAGACTATAATTGCTGTATCGTCAGCATAGGTGATTATTTTGGAGTTCATGAGAGGTATGCAACATAGCTCGTTAATGTATACCTGGAACAAGGTTGGCCCTAGCACACGTCCTTGCGGGACTCCGAAGGTGGTGGTTTCCTCACTAAGAAAGAAAGAAACAAAAAAGTTGATTTGGACACAGTTCGTGAAACACAAAATAAAAAAATAAAAAAATAAGGTTTCAGACAACAACAGTGTGTGCCTCACGGCTGCGCCAAAAAGGTTCATTTCAGCATTAATGCCAGACAGATGCTGTCTGACGCTAGTTTTTCCTAATAACGTGGTTACCAACGCTGACACACAATCTACGATTAGTGAGATAACTTTCGAAAAAATTGTGAGCTAGTCCGCGTATACCGACGTCCTCCAGTTTCGAAAGGAGGGTGGGAACAGAGACTGTATCCTTTTTTACATCTAGATGTAAAAAAGGCGTGTTTCTTGCGACAAATTTTTAAACCGAGCACTGCATCTTCTATCGAAACTCCTTTTTTGAAACCATACTGATTTTGTGCAATGACGTTATTTTTATTGAGGAACTGAGAAAGTCTGAGGTTTATTAGTTTTTCATAAGTTTTAGAGATAGAAGAGAGGACTGTGATAGGTCTATATCCGTCCATACAGTCACTGTTTCTACACTTATAGATTGGATGCACGACAGCCTTTTTAAATGCCTCCGGAGAAACTCCAGTGGCTATTGAGCGATTGAAAATATGCGTGCGTGATTGGGGTGACAAGAATATGGCGACAGAGTTTCAGAAAATTTGTTGAGATGCGATCCCATCCAGTAGCAGAATTTGGACGTAGGTTTATAATGGCGTTGTTAACTTCCGATTCGTCAAAGTCAAGGAGAACAAGTGAGTTATGGGGGACATTTTTCAGAGGCTGTGCGCGTGGATTAGAGGACATTGACGGAGGCAATGTGATTTTAGACACGAGGTTTTTGCCAATTTCTGCAATATCAACAGATACTTGTGGATCAGGATCAATTTTTAATAAGTTCGTAGAAGGTGTGGGGATTTTTTTGTAGTTTGTAATGTCTTTAATTTTATTCCATAGAGTCTTAATATTAGTTTTAGCTTTTTCCAGCTCATGCTTTTCAAACTGGGTCTTTAAATTTCGTAAAAGAGTGCTACAATGGTTCCGATAACGATTGTAGGTAATTCTTAGGATATCGTTATCTGGTGACTTATTAGTGTTCATGATAAGTGTATCACGATGACGAATGCAACGCAACAGACACGGTGTAATACATAGCTTAATATTTCTATCTTTTCTGGGAATGTTTACCTCGTATGTGTATTTCTTTATTAAGCCCTGGATAATACCGATCAATTCATTCGCGGCTGCATTCGCATCGTCCATATTCATGAGATGCGAGAACTCCGTACCTACCTTTACCTTTCTGAACTAACTAATCGTAGTCCAATCGTGTGAAATAGTTTTTGGTGGTTTATTAGGCAATTTTGTATCCTCAAGAAATAGCAAAGTTGGCAAATGATCCGTGATGAATGATTCTAAAATTAACGTTGTTGCTGGCATTTTACACAGCGACTAATGCTATCCTATTATCAATCGCGCAGACGAGGGAATTAGCGTATGGAAATTCTGGTTCGTGAACAGAGCAAATCAAATTATTTTTAGTGAAAATCACAATCCCCTCATTCTGATTTTGTATATTCGATGTGAAGTGTGAGTTGTAACCGTCTAAAATTGGAATATTCGCAACCTTACTCAACCAACATTCAGTCAAAATAATAACGACGCAGTTAATTTTCATCATAGCTAATAATATTAACAGTTCGTTAAAATTATTATTAATAATTCGGATATCTAGATGTAGCATGTTTATGCCTGCAACAGATACATTATTAAAGTCTGAAAATTGAAATCATTCGGTTTTGGTTGATTGGTTGGTCGATACACTAGCTAGCTGTAGGGGACCAATGCCAGATTGATCGCCTAACGTTCCCTTTCAGTTCAAAGAGATTTATTTACTTACTAATCTTAGGAAGCAAAAAGCGCGGGAAACTTCCAACTTTGCGGACGCGTCCTTTTTGAACTTTTCTTGAAAAATTGAGTAAAACTGTAATATATCAGTAGTCGTAGTTTTAGTGTCGTAGTTTATTTATTTTTTAATTAATTTTAGTTTGTGTGTATATTCTTCGGTAGGGGTAAGTTTTTTTCTATTTTACATATAGCTTCTTGGCATGAAATTGACAGCAAATCTCAATTTCGGCGAAAACATAAGGTTAAGCGGTACTTCACACCGGGACAGCTTTTAACCCTTTACAAAGCACAAGTCCGATCATGTATGGAGTACTGCAGTCACCTGTGGGATGGCTCAGCTAAATACCAACTCGCCACTTTAGACTCAGTGGAGCGCAGAGCTAAGAGGCTCATTGGCGATAAAGAGCTAGTGGAGGCAAACCTTCACAGTTTGGCTCATAGGCGAAGTGTTGCCTGTCTGTCCGTCTTCTACAGACTGTACTTCGGGGAGTGTGCTCAAGAGCTACATGAGCTCATCCCGCCTTCACCTTTTTATCATCGCGAGTTCAGACGCACTGCGGGATACCACCCCTATTTGGTTAATATACCATATATACGCACTAAGCGCTTCTCATCATCTTTTCTGATGCGCAAAGCTAAGGAGTGGAATTGTCTGCATGCGTCTGCATTCCCGAGTTCTTACAACCCGAATCTCTTCAGGGCGAGAGTGAATAGGCTTCTTCTGGGCATGCTCGTTCCACCGTAGATCTCATCCCTGCCTCTGGGCTGGATTGAGGTCAAGACTGAACCCACTGCCAATAAAAAAAAAAAGCTGAAAATGAATGATCCGCCTGATCCGGGGAGCTTTGTCTCCCCGGCAGGCAGTTACGTTACAATTTCCAATGAATCGGGGATGGAAACCGATGGGTCGTCTACGACCAGATCACTGAAGAGAAATCGTGTGCATGTGTGCAAGCACTGCAACAGACGACGTCGTACCCGCAAAGGCCATGGATCCGAAACTTCTGGTTGTGGTTGTATGGACTCAAACTTGAGTGCGGAACAAGAAATAAATACACCCACCACCGCTAGTATATTACCTGTCGCTCCAACTCCAGCTCCTTCAGTTCCCGCTTAAATTGGGCGTAAAATTAGAAAACAGACAGCGCGTCCTTTGTTATACCTACATGATGACCTACAAATTTTATGTCTGAAAATGATGGAACAACACTGTATCCCATCATATTTGGCATGTTTTTGAAACATAATGCCTTCCAAAACATCATCAACGGGAGTGTTAAGAAAATCGGGCGTAACAAAATGAGTATTTCTTTTTTAAATTTCATAGACGAAAATTCTTTTATTATTAATACATACCAGTCTTGAAAAATACAACTATAAAGCTTACATACCCACTTTTAATGTGACTAGAATGGGCTTAGTACGTGGAGTCCCTGCGGAATGGTCGCCGGAGGA
The DNA here is from genome assembly GCA_947507525.1 of Apamea epomidion. Taxonomy (NCBI): domain Eukaryota; kingdom Metazoa; phylum Arthropoda; class Insecta; order Lepidoptera; family Noctuidae; genus Apamea; species Apamea epomidion. The sequence goes on from OX382234.1 coordinate 10,152,390, forward strand.
AATCATTGAAAGTATTTCAGTTCCAATTGGTTGTGGTCCAATTTAAAAGGGATACGTCTTAATTTTAAATCTATTGTGGATGGCAGTACCACATGGAAATCTTCCCAATCTGATGTTGTTACGTTTGATGGGCAGATTTTACCCAAAAGGATTTTTATGTGTTACAACGCATTACCTGTTGAATTATACATTTTCCCGACAGTACAGTGTTTTAACTTCTGCCGTTTTGGTCATACAAAACTCCAGTGTAGGTCGAAACCTAAATGTTTTAAATGTGGCCAAGGACACACTGGGAATAGCTGTGAAACTGATCAAGAAAACGCATTTTGCTGTCTTTGTTCTGGTTACCACTTTGCGAAAAATAAGTATGGCCCAGAGTTTTCTAGGCAAAAATTAATTAAAACATATATGGCGCAAAGCTCTGTGTCATATGCTGAAGCAGCAAAAGTCCACCCACCAGTTTCAAAATCCTATGCAGATACACTCTTATCTCCACCATCCAAAAACTTTACTGATACTCCTTCAATCTCTTTACCTAATTGAATGTCTGCTTCAACAAGTTATAAAAAGACTGTCTTCTTCAAACCACATTCTCCTCCTAGGCTATAATAAAGAAGCTCACAATGCTATTATTAAAGATTTTAACATCCCCCAACCATCAAATGGTTGTGCTATCTGTGCGGGACAATAAATGTAATGTGACCATAAGTGTGCTAGATAATAGTGACTCAGTAAATAACTTACAACTTGTTATATAAAATCTGTGCGTATCAATAAGAATAAGTTAATAGCGTACATATCGTTATGTTTGTATATAATCTATGCGTAACCATAAGAATTAGTAAATAAGTAAGATTGTTATGTTTTGTTGTTATGTTTATATAGAGTTCTAACCCTATGTATGTATCGAAGCTGTGATTGAGCGCAATCACAGCCCGGGATCCTGACTCCGAGCAGGTTCAGACAGGTCCAAACCTGTCGGGAATGTAAACCGAAATAAACGTTTTTATAGGTAGTACACTGTAATTTAAGATAGGGGTACCCACTATGTGTGCCCACGTAGCTGGGGTAGTAATATACGTCAAATTCAGAAAAATGTTACATTCAACCAAAGTGTTCCTGTATATTACCAAAAATGTAAGTGTGCCAATATATCTGTAAAACTCTGCAAGCATTTGTGTCCACCAACCCAGTAAATAGTGTACATAAAGTACACTATCTCTAATATTGAAGATAAAGACACTAATTTCTCCATAAATGATTTTCTTTCTGCATTACAGTCTTCTTTCTCAGTTCAACATTTCACCGTCCAACGTTACCCCTTCTTTCAGTGTACCTCAATCCATTCAATGGACAACACATCCAAAAAATCCAATGTAACTGCAGCAGTCTTATAAACCATAAGAGTGATGTTATATATTTTGCTAAACCAATATGAGCCTATTGTGTTTGCTTTAGCAGAGACTTGCATAAATCTTACCACATTTTTAAAATCAATGGTTATTTAACCATTAGAGAGGATAAATCTGATGGGTACGGTGGAGTAGCTATACTTATCAAGAATTCTATCCCTTTATCTATCATTACGTATATACACTCCTCACCCTTCTTCTGTACTTCAAGAGATGAATAATCTCTTTTCTTTTCTTCCAAAGCCTTTCTTAATACTGGGGGACTTTAATTGCCATCACCAATCATGGGGTTATTCAATTTCGAATTGTTAGCGGGATGAATTACTTGATATAATAGATTTTCATAACATATGCATCTTAAATTGTCATTTACCAATAGTCATCTCTTATCCTCTTTCAAAACCAAATGCACATATTAGGAGATCAAATCTAAAACATAAATTACCCCATAGTAATAGTAGTGACTGGGACAAATTTAAGGACATTGTTGACAGAAAGCTTTGTTCTTTGCCTGTTATTTCTGATGGTAATGAAAATAGTTGTGCTGAAGCTTTAGCACGCTTATTGATTGCAACAGCGGATGAAGTTTTTCCTGTAAAAAAGAACATTATTAGTTCAATTCCGTCGCCTCCTTGGTGGGACTCGGAGTGCACAGAAGCGATTAATAAACGTAATGAGGCTGAATATAAATATAACCTCGAAATGTCAAATAATAACTACGAAATCCTTACTAAAATAATTTCAGAAACTCGCAATCTATTTAAAAAGAAAAAAATTGAATCTTGGCGTTACTTTTGTTTATCTATTTCACCGAATGCTCACCCTACGATTGTCTGGCGCTACATTCGTAGATTTAGACCAATTTATAAAAACCATTCTCCTATCCCTGATTCGTTAATGAAGATCAACTGCGTTTCCCCTACAACTTTTAAATATGAACCGGAAATCGATCTTACAAAATGTTTTGGGATCACCACTAATTCTCGAACATTATTCAATCTCTTAGCCTATCAACACGACTACCAGCTACTTTTTAGATAAATTAGCTCCTCTATGGGTTCCCGAGGCTAACCTATCTCTCATAGGTCCATTAGTCCTATTAACCAAAATATTAATTCGTCGCTAGATCTTCCAGTCACTCTCACTGAATTGAAGGGTGTTATTAATAAAACACAGGATTCAGCCCCAGGCACTGATGGCATACCGTATTCCTTTTTTGCTCATTTAAATGACGACGTTCTCAGTTATTATTTAGAGCTTATTAATTCTATTATGATTTCAGAAAATATTCCTGTTAAATGGGAACGTCAAATGGCGTTGCCATTCCTAAAACCAAATAAAACTCTTGCTGATGTTTCTTCATACCGTCCCATTGTTTTGTCTTCAATTCTGATATAAATTAGCGGAACACTTAATTAAAAATCGCCTAGAATGGTTTGTTGAAAGTAAAGGTCTCCTGGCAGAATCACAATATGGCTTTAGAAAAGGCAAAAGTACCACTGACTGTTTAAGCATTTTAACATCGGATATTCGTGTTTCATTTTCTAATAATCAATCCACGGTCGCGGTTTTCCTCGATATTAATTCAGCTTATGATAATGTCGTATGATCAGTTTTACAAAATAAATTAAAAGCCTTACAAGTTCCAATGAACTTGTTGAATTTCATCATTAATATCCTGACTGAACTAACTAACAAAAAACATTTAATTCATTATTCATTCAATCATTTAATTAATTCTAAAATTAACATTTAGCACCTATATGTCTTTACAAAAAATTGAAATAAGGTTTAGGCCAATTACATGTAAAAATTTAGAGAAATTAAATAATTCTTTGGCCAGTAAATTATGTGATCAGAGTTTTAATAATATAGATGACCTCAATGAGTTCTACGCCGAGTTCTTTTCACTATTAAACTCGCAATTTTATGACACTTTTCCACTGAAAACTAAAAGTATTTACACAAAGTTTTTATTCAGTGACTGGGCTACTCCAGGTATTCGTAAAAGCAGGGAAAAACTTTTTGAACTGTATGGCTTAAAGCAACATATGAAAAATAAAAACTTTCATCAGTATGTTGCAAAATATTCAAAAACTTTTAAAAGGGTGTGCCATAGCTCTTTATATAAGCAATAAAATAAAATCAGCTGATGATAAAATAAAAACTACCTGGCAAATAATAAATAATGAAACAGGTAGGAAAAAACAGCGAAATAGTGAACTTAATTTAGAGACTGCACATGGCCCCATCAATTCAGGTGTAGAAATAGCTCAGGAATTTGAAAACTTCTTTGCTAATATTCCCCTTAAAACTACTGAAGCTTTAAATTCTTCCCCCACGCTTTCTGCTGCCTTACTTAAAAGGAACGTAAAGGCATGCCCTTCGGAGCTTAGGTTTCCTCATACAAACCCCCAGGCTGTTATAAGAGCTTTTAAAGATCTTAAAATTAAATCAACAGAAGATCTCTGGGGTATGTCTGTAAAAGTATGTAGATCTCTCATCGAAACCATTGCGCCCTATTTAGATTTCATATTTAACACCAGTGTTGACCAAGGAGTCTTTCCGGATCTTATGAAACATAGTAAAGTAGTACCATTGTTCAAATCCGGTGATAGTAAAGATCCCAACAATTATAGACCTGTGTCAATTCTGCCAGTTCTCAGTAAGGTGTTTGAAAAGTTGATGCTCAATCAAATGTTACGTCACTTTAATAAAAATTACATCTTTCATGAACACCAGTACGGCTTCACCAAAGGGCGTTGTACCACTGACGCCGGTGTTATCCTAATGAAGAACATTTTTAACGCCTGGGAAGAAGCACAAGATGCTATTGGAATCTTTTGCGATCTCTCTAAGGCGTTCGATTGCGTAAACCATGAAACACTTCTGATGAAACTCGAGCACTATGGGATTAGGAAAACAGCACTTGACTTGTTAAGATCATACCTGAAAGATAGAAAGGTTAAAGTCCAAGTAAATGGCGTAAACTCATTGGGTTCTGAAATGACAATGGGCGTTCCTCAAGGTTCGATATTGGGTCCATTCCTCTTTTTAGTTTATATTAATGATTTACCCCAATTACTTCAAAATCAATCGAAGATGGTGTTATTTGCAGATGACACATCATTGATCTTTAAAATAGACCGACGGTCACAAAATCTTGACGACGTGAATAACTCTATTCTTCAGGTCCAAGATTGGTTTACGGTAAATAATTTAGTACTTAATGAAAAAAAAAAAACAAAATGCATTAGATTTAAATTACCTAATGTTAGAAGTAGCGAAGCTGACATCGTATTGAATGGCCAAAAATTAGAATTTGTTAATCAGACAGTTTTCCTAGGAATCACGCTAGACGAGAAATTACAATGGGGACCTCATATAACATCTATTGCGGGGCGGCTAAGCTCGGCCGCATATGCTGTTAGAAAGATAAGACAATTAACAGACGAAGAAACCGCGCGCTTGGTCTATTTTAGTTACTTCCACAGTATTATGACATATGGCACATTTTACTGTGGGGTCGGGCTGCTGACATTGAATCCATTTTTATTTTGCAAAAGAGAGCTGTCAGAGCCATTTACAATCTACGTCGCCGCGAATCTCTTAGGGAACTATTTAAAAGGGTTAATATGACGGTACCTTTTTTTTTTTTTTTTTTTTGAGGGTGGGAATTCATCAAATGGCCCCTCCCGCCGCCGGGGTGCCAGGGCAGAAAACCTCCACGTGTGCCTGGGGACTGGAGTTCCCTTCTGGATACGTCCGGGGGGAAGACCAGTTTTCGGGCCGGTGCATCCTGGGGTGCGGGCAGCTATTTCTCAGTGGGATTTTTCCCAATGAGATCTCGCTGCCCGCATGCTAATGTTCTGCCAAGAGGAACGCTCCACACAAGCCGCTATGAGGAGCAGAGCGGCAACTGTGTGGAGTAAGAGCGGGCCTGGTGTGCACTTACCCTGCCGCCGGGCAGGCAGGAGGGGTTACCCCCCCTCCTGCCACCGTTAATATCGTAGCCCCGAAGATTGTCAAGGTCATGTCTCTGACTTTTGACGGGGGTCGAGGGTCTTGGCTTAACCGCCCGGACCGCGAGGAAGATTAACCTCTATAAAAAAATCCCCAAACCTCCAAGCGGCGGCGCACCGTGAGGGAGGTAGTAAGCTTGGCTAATGGGTAGCTTGATTTAGTCACTAGTGCGAACCACAGAATTTTGAGCAGGTACCTAAAGTTTAATACTCGTGGGAACAATTATGGAAATTTTTTCTAAAAAACAAAAACCCAACAGACGAAAGGAGGAGTGATGCGGTGTCGGAGTCCGATGCTGCATCGGGAGGAGCGAGCACGGGAGGCTCAGTGAGCCCTTGCCGTGACCAGAAGACGGCCGCTGCTAAAAGAAAGGCCCATAGCAAGCGGCCAAGGTCAGTGGACGGCCAGGGGTCGTCCTCTGACGGGGAGCTGGCTTCGGCCAGAAAAATCCCCACCAGCAGGCGGGGAGGAGCCCGAGAGCGAGGCGTAGGGAGGGGGCTCACTGCTCGGGAGGCCGCAGAAAAAGCGGAGGAGCCCGCAAAGGAGGGGGGTTCTGGTCGCGCGTACGCATCAGAGACCTCAAGCGACGAGGCGGCTGAGGTAGGCGGCCCTGAAGCGGACCGCATAAAGAGGTTTGCGGCGGTCGTGGAGGCCGCGATCCGGGACGTGGCCCTGAAGAAGTTACAGACTTCGAAAAACAGGGCCATTGTCTCGGCCAAGGCCTCCATCTTGGCGGCAGCGGAGGCCATCCACTTCGGGCCTCCGCCGGACGGCATGTCCGAAATGCGGGCGGAGGTGGCCCGCTTGACGGCTGCCATGGAGCTCCTCCGAAAGGAGAACGAGGAGCTCCGAGCGGACCTGGCCGGGATGCGAGCGGCCGGCACAGCGCAGACAATTCCACCACCAAGCCAGCCCGTGCCGGTGGAGAACCAGGTCCTGAACCTGGTTCGGCAGGAGCTGGCGACCTTCCAGGCGCGGTTCGCCGTCCTGGAGGGTATTGTTCTGCGCCCCCCCTTGGCGGGTAGGACGGCCCCAGGGCCTAAGGCGGCCTCGTACGCGGCCGCTGCCGCCCCTAAACCCGGGTCGTCTGGCCGGGCCCAGGCGCCGGCCAAACCGGCGTCGGCTAGAGGTGCCCCGGCGCCGGCGAAACCGACGTCGGCTGGCGGAGCCTCGGCGCCGGCAAAATCGGCGCCTGCCGCCAAACCCGCGGCTCCGGCCCACAAAAAGGGCAGAACGGCTGGGGAGGGGAAGGCCCCAGAGCCTACGCCTCCCCCAATCAAATCTCCCACGACCAACGCCGAGTGGCAGGTGGTCGGGGAGAAAAAGAAGGCGGCCAAGGCGGCCAGGAAAAAGGCGCAGAGGAGGCGCCGCAAGGAGCGAGCCGTTGCGGCTAGGCTTCGCTCCCCTAAGACCGCGGCTGTAGTCATTACGCTACAGCCGGACGCGGTCAAGAGGGGGGTGACCTACTGCGACGTGCTCACCAAGGCGAGAGCGACGGTGGATCTCCAGGAGTTGGGGATCACCGGAGGCCTCCGGCATAGGGTGACCGCCACTGGTGCCCGCATGCTGGAGATCCCCGGTGCGACGAGTGGCCCCACCGCTGACGCCCTGGCTGAAAAGCTAAGGGCGTCCCTCAATGCGGACGAGGCTCGAGTCTCCAGGCCCGTCAAGTGCGCGGATATGCGCATTGTGGGCCTGGATGACTCGGTGACGGGGGCAGAGGTGGTAGCCGCCGTCGTCAGGACGGGCGGGTGTCTGGCCGACCAGGTGAAGGCGGGCACCCTACGTCCTGACTTCACGGGTATGCGAACCATAACGGTAAGCTGTCCCGTGACGGCGGCGAGGAAGATAGTGGAGGGCGGAAGGCTCCTGGTAGGCTGGGTGTCAGCGCAGGTCAAGCTGCTGGAGCCCAGACCTCTGAGGTGCTATCGATGCCTCGTGGGGCACCACGTGGGCGTCCAGTGCACCTTAGAGGACCGCAGCACTCTGTGCTTCCGCTGCGGCAAGCCCGGACATACGGCCGGCTCGTACAACGCCGCGCCGCACTGCGTCGCATGTGCGGCTGCTGGCAAGCCGGCCGATCACCGGGCGGGGAGCAAGTCCTGCGCTCCACCCGCCGAAGCCAGGAGGAAAGGCAGGCCCTCCGCCGCCGTCGCCACCACCACCGTCGCCGCCACTGCTGCCGCCACCGCCACCGTCGCCGCCGCCGCCGCCGCCACCACCGCCGCCGCCGCCGCCGCCGCCGCCGCCACCACTGCCGAGGGGGCCCGGGAGGGGGCTGAAATGGAGGAGTAATGTCTCCTCCTCTACGCCTCCTCCAAGCGAACATCAACCACTGCGCCTGCGCTCAGGACCTGTTGCTCCAGAGCATGGCGCAGTGGTCGATTAACATCGCCGTGGTCGCTGAGCCGTACTTTGTCCCGCCCAGGGATGACTGGGTGGAGGACCTGAACGGCTCAGTGGCCATAATTTCGTCGGCCGCCGCCGGTACCCCGTCCCTCGAAGGTGTCACGAGGGGACAGGGGTGCGTAGCAGCACGGTTCGGAGAGATTGTAGTAGTGGGAGTATACTTCTCTCCGAGCCGAACTCTCGCCGAGTTCCAGAACTCTTTAACAGAGTTGAGTGTCGTCGTCGCCAGAAACCACGCCTTCTCCGTGCTAGTGCTCGGGGACTTCAACGCCAAGAATTTGGCCTGGGGTTCCCGTTGCACGGATGTGCGGGGCAGGATGGTGGAGGACTGGGCTCTGGAAACAGGCCTGGTCGTCCTAAATCGGGATTCTGTTCCTACGTGTGTGCGGATGCGGGGCGAGTCGGTGGTGGACATCTCGTTCGCCAGCCCCGCTCTGTCACAGCGTGTCATTGACTGGCGCGTCATGGAGGAGGTGGAGACCTACTCCGATCATCGGTATATCCGGTTTGAGGTCTCCACCCAGACCTCTAGCGCGCTGGTCCAACAGGCCCCGAGTGGTCCGCGGTGGGCGCTGAAGCAGCTGGACCGGGAGCTTCTCCTGGAAGCCTCGATCGTGCAGGCCTGGGTGTTATCACCGGACAGGCCTGCTGACATAGACGATGAGGTGGAGTGGTTCCGGGAGGCCATGTCCGAGATTTGTGACGTGGCAATGCCCCGAGTCCGGCCAGGATGCGCCCGACGTCGGGTGTACTGGTGGTCGCAGGAGGTTGGGGCGCTACGCAAGGCGTGCGTCGACGCGCAACACCGGTACACCAGGCACCGCAGGCTCCGCATTCGCCCTCCGGATGCGGAAGCCACGGAGGTGGAGCTATACGAGGGGTACAGAGCGGCGAAGACCGCCCTCCAACAGGCTGTTCAGCGGGCCAAGGATATGGCCCGCGAGGAGATGCTGGAGACTCTGAACAGAAATCCATGGGGGCGCCCCTACAGAATGGTGCGGAATAAATTCCGCACATGGGCCCCCCCGCTGACGCAGAGTCTCCGCCCACAGCTGGTGGAGGAGGTGGTGAGCGCTCTGTTCCCTTCACGGGGGGAGCATAATCCCCCGCCTATGGCTCCGCCACTTGCGGTGCCCGAAGCGGACCACGCGGACGACGACGACGACACCCCTGAAGTGACCGGGGTAGATCTGAGAGCGGCGGTAGGCAGGCTGAAGGCCAAAAATACCGCCCCAGGACCCGACGGCTTGCCGGGTAAAGCCTGGGTCCTGGCCTCGAAGGCTCTCGGGCCTCGACTGGAGGCGCTCTTAAGCGCATGCATGGAGAGAGGCCAGTTTCCACTCCGTTGGAAGACGGGGAAGCTGGTCCTCATTCAGAAGCCAGGGCGCCCTGCGGACTCTCCATCCGCATACCGGCCCATAGTGCTGCTCGACGAGGTCGGCAAGCTCTTTGAGAGAGTGATTGAAGGCCGCCTCATCGGGCACCTGGTGAGGACGGGGCCGGATCTTGCGGATAGCCAGTTTGGCGCAAGGAGCGCTCGACGGTGGACGCCATCATGCACGTGAGAGCTCTCACGACGGGGGACGCGGTGTCCCGGAGTGGGGTCGTCGTGGCGGTGTCACTCGACATCGCCAACACGTTTAACACCCTGCCCTGGAGCTGCATTCTAATAATAAATTCATTAAATAATACTAATAGCTCTGGTTATGATGACATTACAACAAATGTTATTAAATCTGTTTCAACGATTATAGCACCGGTACTTAGTTATATAATAAATATGTGCTTAGAATCGGGTGTGTTTCCGGATAGGTCAAAATTTGCTGTTATAAAACCACTACATAAGAAAGGTAGCAAACAAGATCCAGCCAACTACCGTCCTATTGCCTTACTACCCATATTCTCTAAAATTGATTGTAGAAAAAGTGATATATAATACATTATAGACATTTTTTGAACGTAACAATCTTTTTGCTGATGAACAATACGGTTTTAGAAGAAAAAGAATATAAATATGGCGACACGGCTGGCGCAGTGGTTAAGTGATTGACTGCTGCGCTGCGTGTCGCGGGTTCGATTCCCGCACGGAACAAATATTTGTATGACCTACAACTCACTACAAGTAGTTGTTCCGGGTCTGGCTGTTTGTGTATGCGAGTTTAAATGTTTATAAACGCACCCACGATACAGGAGACATTCCTAGTGTGCGGCAACGTAAAAAAAAAAAAAATCATCTCTTTGAAAAAATTATAACTGGCATTGATAACAGAAGTCCGGTAGCTGCTTTATTCATGGACATGAGCAAGGCGTTTGATTTTGTGGATAGAACCGTACTGTTGAAGAAGCTGGAAAGGTATGGAGTTATGGGCAATGCTTTGAACCTTTTGAAATCGTACTTGTCCGACAGAAAACAAGTTACTGAAGTGGGTAAGGTGTGCATCACGTCAAAAACCGAGCGTACGTATGTATCGAGTCAGAGAGCTAATAACTACGATGTACCCCAAGGAAGTATTGTAGGATCTTTAATCTTTATTATTTATTATTTACATTAATGATATGCCCAGAGAAACACATCACCCGATGGTTTTGATAGCTGATGATAGCACGGTCATTTTTAGTGGTAAGGATGATGCGACTACACTTGAGGGAGAGATAAACCACTGTCTCCAAGTAATAGTAGAATGGATGAGCGCGAATAATTTAAAAATTAATATTGACAAAACTAAAATAATGACTTTTGAGCAAAGGACAAATCATAAAAAACCTGACATAAAATATGGAAACAAGACAATTTCAGAAACGACAACTACAAAATTTTTAGGGCTTGAGCTGGACAGAGACATGTCGCGGAAAACTCATACTGACAGTGTTTGTAAACGTCTGAGTCAACATTCATATGCTTTACGTAATCTTGCAAAGGAGTTCAATCAAAAGGTTTTAGTTATGGCGTCTAATGCATATGTATGTTACGTCTGCATTACGATACGGGATCATATATTGGGGTAACTCCACCAACATGTGGTGGAGTTACCCCAATATATGATCATCTAATCCAGTATTTACAGCGTAAAAGAGGTGTGTTAGGGCGAAATGCGGTATTCAAAGCACGGAAAGCTGCAAACCGTTCTTTGTGAATTTCCGTATTTTAACAGTACAGCCTATACATATGTGAGGTGGCTGTATTTGTCAAAACAAACTTCCACCTATTTCAAAAACTGCACAATTTGCGGTATAGAAATAAAATAAGCAGCAGGCACAACAAAATAGTAGTATTCCAAAAAAACTTTTTATAAAATTTTCGCGATTACGCTATTTGTACCATGGAGAAAGTTGTTCAGTTTGATGGTCCACACCACACACACACCACCACACCCTTAAATTTGGCTGGTCTTTAAAAAATCAGCCTGTATTTATAATAAATTACCTAATGCTTTGTTATGTATAACAGATATCAATGTATTTAAGAAACAACTCAATAATCTACTGATAAGTAAGACATACTACACAATTAATGAATACCTGTCAGATAGAAATTTGTGTGTATAATAATAATACATAATATAATTATGGTGAATACTTGGGACCGATTTATTTTATTAAAATTATTTTTATTTGTATTGTTAATTATGTGTTGATTGTATTAGACTTTACTTAATTATTGTGACATTATATACTCTGAAATTTTATCTAATCAGGAACATTTTATCTAGGTCTTCTTTTATCTAGGTAGGAATGTGTGTTCTCATTGATTCAGTCACTAGTTCATATGAAAAGCTCACCTATAGCATCCCTCAAGGAAGTATATTGGGACCGTCACTTTTCCAAATATAAATCAATGATCTATGCAAGCTCTCAATCTCTAATTGCGAAATTTTCTCTTATGCAGACGATACGGCACTTCTAGTGGCTGACAAAAATTGGGAGCAAGCTAGAGATAGAGCAGAATACTCGCTTCGGTTAATAATGGAATGGCTGTCAACTAACTTGCTGACGTTAAATCTAGATAAGACGAAACTTATCAGGTTCTACCGCCCACAATCAATAACCCCATCCTCTTTCTCTCATAAAGTTAAAGCCCACACTTGTCCCCCTCATCAATCAGTAGGTTGTAACTGTCTTGCTCTCACTACAGTCCCCAATATGAAGTACCTAGGAGAGATTATTGATGAAAAACTTAGCTGTGACGCGCATATAGAGGCACTCTGCACTAGAGTCAGAAGACTAATATATATTTTTAGGGAACTCAGGCATTCCGCTAATTCTGAGACTCTGACTCTTGTGTACCTCTGCCTTTGTCAGTCTATCGTTATGTACTGCATCCCGGTGTGGGGGCTGTACTTACAAAACTGCAATGGTTTGCGCAGAACGTGCACAACAAGCCGTTCTTAAAGTGATACTTTTTAAACCTAGAGACTACCCTACTAATCAGTTATATAGGTATTCTGAGGCTGAAGTTCTCACAGTAAGACAAGTATATGTTCTTCATTCAGTCCTACGGAGGCACTCCAACCTTCCATTAGATAAAAATCTGCTTCTGAGACGCCACGGTTTCCCTATATGTAAAACAATCCCCTGTCGTTATGCATTTACAAGTCGACAGCTGTTGGCTCAGAGTTCACGCTTGTATAATAAAATCAATAAAATCATTCCGCTGTACAGATCTAACTTACATGAAATTAAAAATAAATTAAGAAAATGGCTCTTATCCTTAACTTATGATGAAACAGAAAATCTTTTGGCTATAGACTCATAACTTTATAAAACTTGCCTTGAAGGAAAGCTTACTCAAACACTCACACTTCAAATACGCACTCTTAGTTACACAACCACAATCATTCACTCCATTTGCTGTGTTATCAACCACTGTAAACAAACAGAAAAGTCACGGTTGTATTATATAAATTGAAGCCGCAATTTCTCTGACTCCTAAGATACAGGTCTGCGTACCTAGTTTAGGAGCTCGGAAAGCTGACAATAATTTTAAACTTGGTAGTACAGCCCACTGTTTAAATATGTTACGAACTGTGTTATAGTTTTTTTTTATGTGCTAATAAACTTATTATTATGATTATGTGACGTCACAATTCTCATAAAAGTTTGCTAATTTTATAAATAAATAAAACGGATAAACGTTTTTGTTATCATTCAGCACGACTTTTTTATTTCCACCTTCCAAGACCGAAAAGATTTGAATTAAATATAACATAATCACATAAATAGTGAAGTAATAATACAATGAATACAAGCATGAATCTATATAAACCTAGTCTTGCCATAAATATTGTCACAAAGAAAAAATTTTTTTTTTTTTGCAAATAATATTTATTACTTTTACAGTGTGTTAGTTTAATACATAAATATAAAACAATTTAAAATATAAAAAGCTTATTCGAAGTGGTCTCCATTGGGTGCAATACAGTCCTTTAAACGTTGAGGCCAGTTATCAATAGAAGCACGCACTCTTTCCATGGGAAAATTCTTCACTGCCAATCGTATGGATTGTTTTAGGGACTCCAAATGATCATGGCGTTTAGAGCAAGCCGTACTCTCTAAAACTGACCATAAATCATAATCCAGCGGATTAAGATCGGGACTAGACGACGCAGTCTTCAGCTCTGATGAAGTCCGAAACGTTCACTTCCAACCAAGACTGCGTGGACCGAGCTTTATGACCTGGCGCCGAGTCTTGTTGGAAGGACCATACTTGGTTATTGAACATGGTGTTGTTAAGGGGCTTAACTACCTTCTCAAGAATGGTATCTTGATACACTTGTGCCGATGTTTTGATACTTTTTTCACAAAAATATGGCTCAGTCACTCCTTCATAGCTAACACCCCACCAAATCGTCACTGAAGTTGGATAATGCCCACGTTGCACTCTGTCGACTAATTAGGAAGCTTCCTTAGAGCTTTGAGCATAAATACGGACATTTTGTTTGTTAAAGTGTTGCTCAATTGTAAAGATTTTCTCATTCGTAGACATAATTTTTCTGTGACCTGCCTTTGCGTACCGCTTCAGTAGTAGTTTCGATTTTACCACCCAATTCTTTTTAAAATTATCAGTTAAAAAATGACCAGTGCGTCTCTTATAGGCTGCAAGTCCTAAGTCATCTTTTAAAATACGCGACATGGTTCTGGATGCTATCTTCATCTCCCGAGATAAAATCTTTTGCTTTCGGACAGGATTTCTTCGAATTCTTTCCCTTTCTGCTTTGGCCACCTTTTTCGTACGAACACTACGTGGACGGCCAGATCTTTTTCTGTCACAAACAGAGGAGGTCTCATTGTACCTATTAATAGCCCGGTACACAAACATTTGACTAATACCAAGCCTATGGAGAGTTTTAAAACTTGCATTTGGCTCCATACCAACTTTGTGTAATGCAATCACAGCGATTCGGTTCTCTTTATCACCCTACTCCATTTTAATATCGCAAAATATTGTACAATGTATTGGCGCCAAAATTAGAAAACACAATGAACAATCGTATAAAAATTACAGATTCCAAATTCAAATGTAATATCTTTCTTATTTTTAATTGTAACAGTATTTATAGCCAGACTGTGTACATACGAGGGTGAATCAAAAAATTCTTGGAATCAATATAAAAAAATGCAAAGATTAAAAAAAATATATTTTATTTTTCTATATAATCTCCCTCCAATGCAATGAATTTAGAACAACGCGTTTCTAACTTCCTTACTCCTTGTGAAAAAAAAATGTTTTGCTTGACTCTCGAAAAACTCCTCTACGGCAGCCATAACCGCGTCATTATAGTAAAAAAAAATTTTGTTCCACGAATGTCCTCTTTTAATTTTGGGAATAAGTGAAAATCACATGGGGCTAAGTCCGGAGACTATGGTGGGTAGCTAAGGAGATTGAAGCCAGCACAGCGGATTGCGTTGAGCGCAACTTCCGATCGCTGAGCAGGAGCGTTATCTTGAAGAAACAACACGCCCAACGATAGTTTTCCACGACGTTTTTCTTTAATCGCTTCACGCACTTTCGGGATTCAATTTGGATAATAGGGTCCAGTAATCGTCCGGGCCTTTTGGCATGTAATCAATAAAAAGGATTCCTTAACTATCCCAGAACACTGAGGCCATTACTTTGCCAGCGGTAGGAGCAACTCGAAATTTCTTAATGGATGGAGAGGATGGTCGTTTCCAAGACATACTTTGTCTCTTAGTTTCAGGATCGAAATGGTGGACCCACGTTTCATCCATGGTGACAAGGCAACGGCAAAAAATATCCGAATCACGCTGGAACATTTCGAGATTTACGCTTAGAAATTTCCAAGCGTTGCTTTTTGTTTTCTGGCACCCATCTTGCCGACACTTCTTTAAACCCCAGTTAATCAATTAAAATGGATTGAACGCTACCAAATGATATCTTTAGGATCTCAGCTATATGTTTTATAGTTATTCTTCTGTCTTCCAAAACCAGAATCTCAACCTTTTTGACATTTTCTTCCGTAACGGAGGTTGAAGGCCACCCAGAACGCGGGTCATCTTTACAGCTTGATCTACCTCTTTTAAATTCAGCCACCCAGTACGTAACCGTAGAATAGGGTACAGCATCATCTCCTAATGTCTGCTGAATGTCCGAAAATATTTCCTTCGTAGACATTTTTTTCAAACTGAGATATTTTATCACCGCATAACTCACTTTTATCCATAATTTTGGGTTTTTAGCAACTCGTTGCACAAAACAATTTATTACGTGCGAACGAACTGACAAAAACAAGTGACAGTTTGCATAAATATTGTGTGATTGACACTTTAATTTGAATATCGAACTTCTCCCAAAAAGGTTTTATATATATGCAATTCTAAGAACTTTTTGATTCACCCTCGTATAATATTCAAAGTCCTGACTGTCTGACTGACTGACTGATACATCAACGCACAGCCTCAACCGCTGGTCCTAGAGACATGAAATTTGCAGGGGGTGTTCTTCGTGAAGAGTAGGTATCCACTAAGAAAGGGTTTATCGAAATTCCACCTTTTTTTTTTGCGGATGGGAAATCATCAAATGACCCCTCCCGCTCTGGGTGGAGCGGAAGGGAGTGTCAGACTCTTACTAACTAAAACCCACCCGTGTTCCTTCCTTAGCCCTTTATGTTCCAGGGCAGCGGGAACCCTTTCGGACGATCCCGCTACCCCGCTAGCTTCGGCCCTATCGGGCCCCTTCCTTTATGCTGACATCTCTTTGAGGCGCGCGTGGAACACATACGCGCCGTCCGGCACTGGCCTGGTCCTATCGGACGGTGAGCTAACCATTACACTCCGCCCGCAGGCCCGCGCCTACGGTGGCCGGGAGTCGTCACGCGGCCCCCGACGCCCGGAGCGTCTCCCGCGGCGGCTGAGGCGTGAGGTTCTCTACCTCAGCCATCCCGCCACCTCCTTCGCTAGCATGACTGCTTCGCAGAAGGAGGTGACTGCCTCCCACTCCCTCTCGCCCCGGACCATGGCTTGAACCAAGGCCAGACGCGAGAGGTCATCGCCGTTGCCGATCGCCTCTACGAGGACACGGCGGTGCTCCGCCCAAGCGGGGCAGACCTCAACCGTATGCTCCACCGTGTCTTCTGGGCGATCCTCGCATGGATGACACCCGGGCGTCTCCTCCCCCTGATGATGTGCAGGAACCTCCCGAAACATCCGTGTCCGGAGAGGACCTGCGCCAGGCGGTAGGTGAGAACGCCGTGACGCTTCCCTAGCCACTCCTCAAAGAGGGGTCTTATCGCCACTATCGTGGCGTGCCCTGCGCTGGGTTCCGAAAGTCGCGCCTTCCATGCCACCATGAGATCGCGCCGGAGGTCCGTCCGCTCCGCCGCGGTTTGCCGCAGATGCGGAGTTTCCCCCCGGCGTAGTGCCTCCGCGCGCCAATCATACAGACGCGCGAGGCCTATCGCCTCCAGATCCCATGGCGGCAGTCTGGCAAGGAGGTCTGCCGCCTCGCCCGAGATCGTGCGGTAACCCCGGATCAGCCTTACGGCTACCACCTTTTGGGGCGCGTTCAGATAGTGGGTGGCTCGCAGCCGCAGTGAACGCGCCCACACCGGGGCCCCATATAGGGCCATGGACCGCACAACCCCCGCGTAAAGCCTCCGGCAGGAGGCGTTTGGCCCCTCAGGTTGAGCAAAAGCCGCTTTAGGGCGGCCCCGGTCCGTTCCAGTCTGGGGGCCAAACGTCGGAAGTGTTCGACGAAGTTCCACCGGCTGTCGAGGACGAGACCCAGGTACATCATCGTTGTCTCGACGCCGATGTGAACCCCTCCTACCATCAGTTGGGATCCCGAAGGTGGCCCGTACCGGGGCCCATGAAAGGACATGGCCTGCGACTTGTGCAATGCCACCTCGAGACCCAACTGCCGGATCCTTTCCACGACTATCGCAACCCCGCGTGTCATCGCGTCGGCCGCCGCCTGATGCGACCTCCCCTGCGCCAGGACCAGCGTGTCGTCAGCGTAGCAAACTACGCTGACGCCATCAGGGAGGTCGGCCCGCAGCACCCAGTCGTAACCGATGTCCCACAGGAGCGGCACCAGAACCGATCCCTGCGGGACACCGCACAACATCTCTCGCCGGTTCCAGTTCCCGTCGCGACCGGGGTGTATGACGGCTCTGTCCGTCAAATACGCCCCGACTACTCGACGGAGGTAAGTCGGCACCAGGTGATACCGGAGTGCCTCCCCAATGCAAATTCAAATTCAATTGTTTATTGCTCAACACAGTACATAATATACATTTCTAGATATCAAGTGAATGCGCAGTCCACTGTGTTGCACCAATTCAGGCATGCAAAATTATCATTAAAATTATACTATGTCATAAATTCACATTAATACGTTATACAATTCCATTAATTCAAAATAACACCACAAGCAATGTCATAGATTGAAATCAATAAGTTAAGTATAGGTACAATGTCATAAATACAAATAAATAATTAAGTAATTTCATAAATTCAAATTAATTTTATTCGCTACTATTCATTTTCATACTCTTGTAAGAGACATAAGATTTTTCTTGTATACCCACCATAACATAACAAAGAAAGGATTCTAATAACATAAATATACTTGTTGATACCCAGTTATTATAGGTATCGGTATTCAGCAGAGTTTATTGAAAACTAATATGTGATTTATTATGTAACGTCACAATGAATGTATTGAGGTTATAGCTTAAGTGTTCATTTTCTTAACTAAATGAAGATTCAAACTAAACCTCAAATTAAGATCATTAAATAATTACGGATATATCAATAGGTATTACTAAATATTATGTTACACCGTCTAATTATTAAAACCAAAACATCTAAATAGGTATTAATATTTTGTATAACTCCCATTATATTCAATACAGTCAAGTAGACGTTTGCGCATGGACCCAATATTACCACATATTTCGGTTCCACTTAAATTTTCCCACACCTCCATGCAATGGGCTTTTAATTGTGTTAGACACCTCTCATCCCGTGACTCCCACCTTTGCACCATCAAACCCCATAGATTTTCTATGGGGTTGAGGTCGGGTGATCGCGCTGGCCATGGAACAACAATTATCTCCGGGTGATTGTGATCACGCACAGTGCTCGCCCGTTAAATAGGACAATAATAGTCCTGGACAAATAATATTTGTGTCAACTCATCAGCTGGGTAAATGTTGCGCACAGTAGGTAGCATGACATTGTGTAATACTTCTACATAAGTAGAGCTGTTGGCGCGTGGAGGAATAATAAAAGCCAGTTGTCCTGGCCCTGCTGCACTCATTCATCCCCACATATTAATAATAATTGTAATTCGACCTGAGTCTGTATTATGGATTACGTTTTTATCACACCAGCGACTGTTATCCTTGCGCCATAAATGAAGCTTACCCTTTTGACTAGATTTGAAGGTCTTTACATCTGAAGATATGGTAGTATTTCAGTCAAAATCTAAATAACCCCGTGCGAAACGTAATCGTTCTTGTTTATGTCTTTCTGTCAAGAAGGGCTTTTTAGCTGGTCTTCTGTGATGCAAGCCTTCAGCATGGAGGGCACGGCGAACAGTTTGCAATGAGGTGTCGAATAATACCGCAAACTGTCTAGTTGGTGTGAAACCATTTGTTTCATACTCGCTCACCATTTATGTCGTCGCTGCGCCTCGCTAATAAGCGACGGCTTTCCACTTCGCTGTCGACTAGCAAGGCTACCCTCTTCCTCATATCTCTTGGTCCAGCGACTTACAGCAGTATTCCTCTAAAACAAAAAAAGTGATATTAGGCAGCTATAAGAAAATACTAAAGTGACTTCATTTTTATATTTATTTAATATAACAATATAATATTAGGGGTTAAAGTATGAAATTGCCGATTTGTACTGAAAAATTGAAATTCGTTTTTTTTTTAAATTAACATATTTATTTAATCAAAATAGTTACCATTATTATCTATACATTGCTGCCATCTAAGAGGAAGATCATTTATGCCTTTGCGATAGAACTCTCGTGATCTAGATTCGACAAACTGTGTGAAAGCATTTTGTACTGCCTCCTGAGAAGAAAACTTTTTATCACGTAGAAAATTGTCCAAATCACGAAAAAAATGGTAGTTCGTTGGAGCAAGGTCTGGCGAATACGGAGGGTAACGAATGGTTTCTAATTGCAGTTCCTGTAGAGTTAAAATGGTTTCTCGTGCTGTATGAGGTGTCGCGTTATCATGGAACAATAATGGTCAAGATCGATTCATGAGTCGGGGCTGTTTCACTGCTAGTTTTGCTATCATTGTTCGGAGTTCGGCACAGTAGACATCTGCCGTTATTGCTTGACCAGATTGGAGAAAGCTATAGTGAATAACACCATGCTGAGACCACCAAACAGTTACCATTACCTTTTTATTGGTAAGCTTTGCTGTAGGACACTGTTGCGGCGTTTGACCTGGGGTCAGCCATTGCATTTTTCGCTTACGGCTATCGTAAAGAATCCACTTTTCATCACATGTCACAATTCGATCCAATATTCCTTCATTTCTGTATCGATTCAACAAGGCAACACAAGTTTCAACACGCGTTTCTTTCTGCAGATTAGTCAAATCATGAGGCACCCATTTCTCATATTTTTTTATTTGATTGATTTGACGCAAATGAGTCCATATTATTGGTAAGGTAACGTTAAACCATGCCGCTAAATTCTGGGTAGTTTGGCTCGGATCGGCTTCCACCATCTCTTTCAATTCATTGTTATTCACCTGTGTCTTCCTGGGTCTTCCACGTGGTTCGTTCTACAAATCAAAGTTTCCATCACCAAAGCGTTTAAACCAAAATCGCACGGTGCGTTCATTAGCAGTCCCCTCTCTAAACGCAACATTGTATTGCGAGCTGTTTCTGCCGCGTTAGTTCCGCGTCGGAACTCGTATTAAAAAATAACTCGAAATTTCGAAGTATCCCTTTTCTTGTCTAAGCTGAATAAAAAAAACAACTGAAAGCCGATAATCGAATGTTGCACATTTTTTAAAAGAACTTCTATGTACCATGTGAAAAAAGTTTCACTCAAAAATCTCAAACCATGAAGGTTCTATGTCAATTCGAAGTACCTACCTATTACAATAAAACGGCAATTTCATACCTTAACCCCTATTATTAAAGTATTAAAACTCTGCATTTATAAATCCATTATTAAACACTAATTATTTATCTTTTAAGCCTTATGATACATTAAAATAACAATAAAAAGAATTAATCCATATGTCTCCAAATAATCTCAGGTAAAATTTAAAATAATAGTTTCATATAATACTCACATTCAGTCCGGTTTTATCAGATATTTCTGTTCTATTAAGACCACTTTTATGTAGCGCAATAATAGTCGCCCTCGCCTCAATATGAATATTTCCCTGCATTTTGAGAATAAATACAATACCGCAATCTATTAAATCACACGTCACTAACCAACAACTACGAGTACAA
Source organism: Apamea epomidion (assembly GCA_947507525.1). NCBI lineage: Eukaryota > Metazoa > Arthropoda > Insecta > Lepidoptera > Noctuidae > Apamea > Apamea epomidion. The sequence goes on from OX382234.1 coordinate 10,173,185, forward strand.
CCAAACAACAACGTTTATTCCGATCAAGTTAACTATTCATATAACTCATGTCTACCTCACAGAAATCTGAATTCTTTATGAGTTTTCTATGATCTACCTACCTTTCTATGTTTACGAAATGTGTGAACAAAGCGAACAAGATAAAGAATATTATATTTCTGTCTCATTACTTCCAATCGAGTAAAAACTTACAAAAAGTCGAAGTACTGCGTGAGATTTAAACACACGGCTCACTGATTCACGCTATGCACGCGCTTAACCGCTAGGTCATCTTGACTCATATTATAACGTTGAAATTATGAACTTCAATCACTTGTTGACGACAATGTGTTTATTTTCTTGAAACTAGAAGGACGTAAGTCAAATTAAACGTCAAGCTATTGCTTTGTGAGATTGCCTATGGACTTTTGGTCGACACTGTACATTTTGACATTCATGGTCATTCATTCGATCTTTCAATAGTCTCTAGGACTTTTAATTGAAATAAATGATTTGACTTTGATTTGGTAAAATTTTTAATTTCGTCCCTAGTCCCAACCTTACCTTGACTATTGATTGTATGTAAATATTTATTTATAGATGTATAGGTAAGTCGGTGTGTGCCCCGGACACCGCGGCTCGCGGCTGCGCGGCTGTACTCTGCAGAGGACCCATATAATCACTACGTTTACTCCTCCCCGCGCGCGGCGCAAACGGATACAGTGCGTTAGCGAAGAGCGACGTTCCCTTCGTACTATGGCATTGTAGATATTGTTGTGAACGGACCAAATTTGTAATTACAGTAAAATTTATAGTGACGAGGAAAACATACAAGTGTTAAGATGTTTCGACGAGCAACGATCAAATCGTCCTTATCACCAGTGGTTTTAAAAGGTATGTTGTTAATAAATAAATAAAAAATATAATATACCTACTAAGGTAGCTAGACCGTGTGTACATAAAGGTAGGTAAGTACCTAAATGCGGCCAAATTCATATTTTTACTACATAATAAACATTTCTTACTACATAAGTGAAAAAAATGCGATGAAAATTTTTTCTAAACATATTTATTTTCGTAGTTTAGTTAAAAAATGCTAGTTGAGATATGTTACTATTTATAATTTCCGTTTTAAAAAACGTCTTTTTAAATTCATTTTCTTGAGTGTTATTAAAAATACTAGGTCATCTCCCAAGTATGTTGGGGTCGGCTTCCAGTCTAATTGGATACAGCTGAATATTTTACATGGAGTGACTGCATACTAAAAATGCATATGTTTGTTGAATGAAATGCTGGACGTCAGAAATACACTCTTGGAGGTTATATAAATACAGGGTGGCAGGGACATCGATGTGCAAACTCTAACCATGAATTTAGCACATGATTCTAGACCCTAGCGTAGAATTTGTACTTCAGCTATAAAAAAAAAAAACTGCTGTTTCATAGAAAAGTGCAATAAGTACCTATGCGGTCAAAATGTACGGAAAAGCAACTTTTTCTTAAAATACCCGACGATTAATTTCAACGCAGAGAGGTCAGAATCCCTGCCCTGTATATATGAATTTCTTTATTACAAATAAAAGAATTGTAAGTAGATAATAAATTAACTCAAGCGTTAGGTAACTTCAAACTTCTGGTTACAATAATTTTAACAAACCTTTTTGTTCAGACATACATTCATATAAGATCATCAGTATAACGACGGATTTTGCCAAATAAAATTAGATTGTATCGAATACACCGACTTACATTAAGTGTTATTAAACGTTAAATTGCAATGGGGCGCTCTGAGGTAGTGAACCCCCAGTGTCATTTTCAAAGAAAAATCTGAAAACATAATCGCAATACATATTGAAAGTAGAACAATGATAATAAATAGTAGGTACTGCCATTGTGGAAGTTTGGTGAATGAGACAAGTCGTCATCAACAACGTCTCAACCTCTCACAGTCTCACTCGACGTTCCATTCCCACTTGGTGACGTAACGAGCAAGTCAATGACGGCTTAATACCTAGGTATGACCTACGTATCGGACTAATGAAACTGTGATCTTTTAAGCGGGACATTATTTTCATCTTCAGCTTTATTCTACAATCGCCCAAAATATTAATAAAACCTAACGGGTTTTCAACAGAATTTCGAGGCTATGCTTCGGGGTATTCGTCTAAACATAAGGAGCCGGAAGGACCTTGCGTGAGAACAGAAATTCCAGGTCCCAAATCGCAGGCACTTTTTAAACAAATGGATGCAATTCAGGTAAGCATCTGCACAATTCATAACAGTAGGTAATAGCACATCTACGTTTACCAGTCCCGTGATCAACCCCTAAGATTGTTTGATTAACATGAATAAAAAAATTAAGATATCAGTGAAATTAATCAATTAGGAACAGGTAAACAAAAAAATTACCCGCTGAATGCATAACGTCCTATTTTCTTTGAATTCGTGCTTCTACCGTTGTTGTCGGATGGTTAGTTGTGTCAGTGTTATGTTACTGCGCCACATGCGTCGTAACGCGTTAATTAACACGTTAAATAAGACATTATGCAGATAGATATTAATACGTTTATTGATTTGTGGCAATGTTAATAACGGCGATTACTCGAGTGCCGATTTTCGACATCATTGGGTTTTAGCACGTTGAATAACGCATCAAACCGTGTTGACTTACATTTGGAGGAAAACCACGTGTAGCCACGCGTTTATTGGGCTATTTTTTCAAGACGTTAACATTAAGGTTGTAACGATATCTTCAACGCCACATGCGAACAAGGCGTCATACTGACGTCACGGAAATCCTGCACCTCGCAAGCAGAGTTTACCGCGCAACTAGCATACATACAAACTTCCCAACATCAACCGTTGGGCAGTTGCCCGCCAGACACAACACCCGTCTGGTCGGAGGATCCTCCCTTTTATATAGAGTATGAGTGAACTTAATACCCTGTTCCTCATGGCTCTATAAGGCCAAGAGCATTACAGATAAACAATTTTACCTCTTTACAAGTTCAGATTGTTTTATCTACCTACGTCTATTTGATAGTCGATACGAGTTTTTTGGATTAACAATGAATGTCGTACGTTATCTATGTGAAGGGCAGGTGAAGTAAGTTATCGTGCGGTTCAGAATGGGCAGATTGTTTTTGGTTTTGAGTGGGCACCTAAGCTACCCTTGATATTATATGTCGAAATCGGTCGGTAATATGCACGCTTTCCTTGTAGCTTCTTTCTCGTGGCTCCCAAGTTATACTTAGTTATCGGTCAACACAGTCTCTACCAAAACAAACCATCCTTCCAGGGGCTGCAGTCTCGACATTCATAGCGATCGCTTTACGACCGAATTCGGTCGCAAAGTCCCGGATTGACAGGTGAAATGTATGGAGTGGCAGGACTTTGCGGCCGAATTCGGTCGTAAAGCGATCGCTATAAATGTCGAGACTGCTAGGGCAGTCCTTAGAGCTCCCATAAATATATATACCTAACGGATTCGCCAGGTTCGGTCCGAAAAGAATGAAACCGAAATGTCAGCAAGAAAAAGAGATGACAGTTGCAATTAGATAATATTTACTAATTATTTTTCGTAGTTTCACTACAACATTGTTTAACGGTGCACTAAATACACCTTTTTTCCAATGTTCATCGATATAGTGATAGTCGTAGTCCCCTAGTAAAATGGCTGTTTTATATACGGACAGATGGACATGACGAAATTAACGCACTGTCTTTATATAGGTACGTACCCATTTGACGCTGATAAAAGTCTATAATGTTCAATTGGTAGTTCATGGACACAATTGTGGTTGTCTCTGTACGGTACATACTTTCAAGTTACAATAGAGCAGCACCCTAATTGCGAAACACACAATCAATCTCAATCTGAATCATTTTGAAGGATATTGCTAATCCATTGCTTCATAAGTTCGAAAAAGGTTACCTTCATAAAGTCTGCTCAACACGTAAATAACGCAATGAATGTTGTTGAACTGTCAAAATGAAATCGATTCTGATTGATTGTGTGTTACGCAATTAGGGTGCTGTTTTGTTCTTGTTAATCTTTGATGTGTTGACTTTGCTACAGCTGCTTGCTTTGTTTGAACAGTATATCTTATCACTGAGTTTTAAGTGCGTCCTTTATATAAACTTAACCTTCGTATCAATGCAAAAAACAAATAAATAATCGTCTTCAAAATAATGGGCAGGTAGCTACATAATTATGTACTTTTATTTTCTTGTTATTTCAGCAATGTAGTTCTGTTCAACTGTTTACTGACTTCGAACAATGCGCTGGAAACTATATTGCGGACGCTGACGGCAATATTCTTTTGGATACTTATACGCAAATATCTTCGGTGCCTCTTGGATATAACCATCCGCAACTTCTTACTGCTTTCGACAATGATAGAAATATTGTATGTATAACTACAGTAAAACCTTGAGGTGCAACCAGACTCCTGTCGATTGACGACCGACTATCGATAGATAAGGACGATCGTTAGTGAGTACCACACCACTTCAACCAACCATCACCGAATGATCCAACGTTGAATGAAAACAGTCGACGTCGATCGGCCGCAGTCTCCCTGCACCTTTAGTGAAAATTTTCCTAAGGTTGATTATTAAATATGATTTCAGAGGGCCTTGGTGAACCGCCCAGCACTTGGTGTGTTTCCGGCAGTCGACTGGCCTGAAAAATTAAAAGACGTTTTGTTGTCAGTAGCTCCTTCCGGTTTGCATCAAGTAATGACTATGATGTGTGGTTCCTGTTCTAATGAAAATGCCTTCAAAGCTGCCTTCATACGGTATGCTATAAACAAACGTGGGGGCTTAACAACCTTTACTGATGAAGAAATGAAGTCGGTCCTCGAGAACAAGCCACCAGGCGCACCGAACTTATCAGTCATGTCGTTCAGGGTTAGTAGCCTTCATCTTTATGCATTGCTATCTTTTTGTTTTGGTCGTCTACTAGTCTAATTATTTTTATGAGAACCCAGTAGTTAGAAAGGCAGGTATCACAAGCAGTGGCGGATTAGCCACGTAGCAAGAGTAGCAAATGCTACGGGCCCCGCGCATTTGGGGGCCCCGCGTGCCAACGCTTTCTGATCGTAAAAAAATATCAAAAGGAAGCAGCCAAGTGCAACATATGTATAGTAATTTTATGTCTACAAAGAAAATTTACAAAAAAAAAAAAAAAGAAAATAAGCCACGCATCTGGCAAAAGTTATTTTTTTATCTATAAACATAAACTGATGAATCTAACTGACGTCAGAGATTAGTTATGTTATTCGGAAAGCAAGTTACGACTTTTCTGTTTTATTTGCAAAGTTACTGATTCAGATAGTTTTTTGTTTGTCATCACGGTTTATGAAAGACGGATTAGATGCCTGGAAGAACGCGCATAATTTGTTGACAAGATATGAACTCAAACTCAAATCATTTATTTCAAGTATACCATTTACAGGCACTTTTGAATTATTGTCAAAATTAAATAGTCGGTCAGTTAGTCAGAAAGTTGAAGCTAGTTGCCCATTCCAAAACGTAGATCTCTATGGAGAAGAACGGGCAAGAAACTCCACGGACACTCTTTTAAATCAAGATATTATTATAAAATCGTGGGTACATTATTCTTATTGCTTCTATATGTGAGAACACTTTAAAAAAGAAATAATATAAAATTAAAAATAAGCCCTGGCAGTTAAGAGATGACCATTCTCAACCGACGGGGCCCGTTCACGAAGATGACGCGTGGATCAGCACCACCCAGCTCAACCATTTTGTAGGGAACCGAATGATCCAACACTCGCGCCACCACCAGTGAGACATTTAAGTGAGCATGACATATTCTCAACTGCCATGCTCTTTCAAGTCAACATCAAAATATCATAAAAAAAACGGATCCATGGTTCTTACATTTACAACATTTAAAAAATGCTTCTAAATTATACAAAACTATAGTTAGTTTTTTCAAATTCACATTAATTAAAATAATAGAATACTTTACAAAGTAAGCAAATGTCATAATATGTATATATACAGTCAATAATTTATATATACATGAAGAAAGTACTCAGCATAGCATACGTCATTTCGCTGTAGAAGGCGCCTGTTGATACTGAAATTGTGAGCCAAATTGAGTCTAAGCAAATGTATTGGCGGTTACTTTTAAAACGAATTATTGCAGGAGTAGGTAATGTTTTTATCAGAACGAGGTCTTGCTTTTCGGGGTTGTGATGAAATTGTTGGTTCACCTTAGAATGGCAATTATTTGGGCTTATTAGAATTAATCTCCGATGCTTTTATAGCCCATTTATTCAAATATTCAAAGTCATGCCAATAAAGGAAAGGGGAATACGTAATATTTTTCAAAAACAACATGTGAGGAGTTTATCCATATAATTGCATCAAGCATAGTGGATCAGATTATTTGCGAAATTAAGAGCTGCAATTGCAACTCAGTATCATTGGATTCTACTCCAGATATATCCCATGTAGATCCACTGACGCTAATAGTGCGCTCTGTTCTGCCATCTGGACCAGTCGAAAGATTTGTTAAGTTCTAGGAAATGGAAGGCCATTCTGCTGAACCACTTGGTCAAAGCTTATTAAATTTCTTAAGTGAGAGTGGCATTGATATCAAAGATTGTCGTGGGCAAAGCTATGATAACGCCAGCAATATGTGTGTATAACTCCAGCTTCCTCATATGTGATAGAATAATTCTACCTATGCCAATATTTAAGGCATAATAGCTGCAATCAAAGTTCCCAGTCTTAATTTAGCTGCCACAAAAACTTCGTTAATATGAGTCGTTTAGTGTGTGTTAGCTGGAGTGACGTCACCCCAGCTTTCTCATTCAATACAGAAAAACCAGTGAGGTTAGGGTTTTGGACTATAGTCAGAAAAATAAGGCATAATAGCTGCACAAGGAACTGAACGATAATACGTAAAAAGTGTTGAAACTACGATCAAAAACTTGTGTATAAGCTGGCGTGACGTCACCCCAGCTGCTCATTCATATCTTACAAACGAAAGAAGATATGATTATGTATTATCTTAAAAAATAAGGCGTAGTAGCTGGCATCGGTAGCAAAATTTTCAAATCTCCGGTCAAAATACTCTATGAGTTATTACACCGATACATATGTGTAAGCTGGAGTGACGGCACGCCAGCTGCTAATGTAATATCTTCCGAACGAAAGAAGATATGATTATGTATTATAGCTCAAAATTCATGCATAATAACTGCCACAGGCAGTTCAAATCTCTAGGCTTTGTAGTTTCCACGTAATAAACAATAAACAGTTTTCGCGCCAAAACATCAAATTATTGCTTCGAGAAATTTAAGGAGCGGCATTGCCGTTCCGTGCGCCACATTATCAGTTTGAAGTAGATTGAACTAGATTATAGACAGGGAGCCGACTATACACTTTAATCGTACTATGTAAGTATTGAAGTTTTTTGTAGTCATATTGTGTGTTTAAACACAAGATTAAAGAAAAAAACTAAGTGTAACAATTTCGTATATTTTTATCATAAATCACATTTTGAGTTGTTCAGATTAATGGATACATTCACCAGGTAAAATATTGTTCAGATAAATGTAACCTTTTTTTAGGCATTGGGTTATTGGTCTTTCAGCCATCTCTTTTTTTAGTGACATTTGTTCTGATTCGATGTTGCTTTAGATTTGCTATAGAATTGTTCTCAAGTGTCACGATTTTATGAACCAATAAACTTCATTTTCGCGGGTTACCTTTGCTCATCCACTTTAACCGAACTACAGAGAACAAGTCACAACAAAAAAAACAACAATAGTAGTTATCTCGTCGTGTAAAGTTGATATGAATCTATTTTATAATGTTACATTCATAGTTCCATTAAAGTTCAGTCGGCTCTCAGTCTATATCTTTAATGTACAAAGTTAAAATAATTTTAAGCGCAAGCTAAAATTACTTCTAATAGAATGCCTCCTAAGTTGTTTGAACTTAGGAGGCATCCTATTATAAGTCATTTTCTCATTAGTTCATATCTTCTTTAATTCGGAAGATATGACATGAGCAGCTGGGGTGCCGTCACTCCAGCTTACACATATTTATCGGTGTAATAACTCATAGAGTATTTTGACCAGAGATTCGGAAATTTTGCTGCCAATAGCAGCTATTACGCCTTATTTTTAAGCTATAATACATAATCATATCTTCTTTAGTTTGGAAAATATGAATGAGCAGCTGGGGTGACGTCACTTCAGCTTACACACGTTTTTGATCGTAGTTTCAACCCTTTTTAAGTATTATCGTTCAGGTTTTTCCTTCCTTGTGCAGCTATTATGCCTTATTTTTCTGACTATAGTCCAAAACTCTAACCTCACTGGTTTGTCTGTATTGAACGAGGAAGCTGGGGTGACGTCACTCCAGCTAACACACTAAACCACTAATATTAACGAAGTTTTTGTGGCAGCTAAATTAAGACTGGGAACTTTGATTGCAGCTATTATGCCTTAAATATTGGCATACATAGAATTATTCTATCACATATGAGGAAGCTGGAGTTATACACACCAGCAATATGAGTGGGAAATACAGCGGCTTACAAGCACGTGTTAAGCAAATAAATAAGTATTCAGAATACATTCCCTCTCTTGTGAGCTAAATCCGCTGCAGACTGCTGTACAGAAGTATCAACATTCCGAGATTTCATTGAAAGCTTATATGCATTTTTATCCGCTTCGGGTCCTTTTACGAATGCATTTAATGAAAGTAGTCAAAAACTTATATTTTGAAAATGTTGTCGGATACTAGGTGGTCAGCCTGAGCTGGTGCTACGAAGGCCCTTTTATGTGGTTTTTACACATAACTGCCTTCTGACATTTCGACGTTTTTGGAATATTCCGACAGCTAAAATATGTTGCAACAGAAGAGATTTTGAAAAAATTTTAATTTATCGTCAGTGCTTATGCAGATGATTTGGAGGAGAGCCTAGGCGACGAATTAGTGCAGTTCCCTGCATTGCTAAAATCTGATGTGGCTAGTATTATTGACAGCAAGAAGCACGAGGCTCTGGAACTGCTATTTAACAAGCTTTGTTAAAGAATTCTTTAGAATCTGGTTTCCCAAACGTAGAAATTACCTTGCGCATTTATTTGTCTAACTGCAGTGGTGAAAGTTCTTTCTCAACATTAAAACGTGTTATAAATAAGTTAAGTGACACGATGAGCCAAGAACGTCTTAGTCACCTCACTTTGATAAATATTGAATACGATTTGCTCAGAGAAGTCGATATAAATAATATTATTTATAGATTTTCCCAAATTAAATAAAGAAAAGTTTGTTTGTAACAGTTTTTTTTAAATTCAAGTCCATAAACTTGATAACCTAAAGCAAACTAAGGGCCCCTTGATAGAATTTGCAACAGGCCCCGCGGTGGCTTAATAGGCACTGATCACAATAAATTTGGTGCTAGCTTCTTGACCTGGAATTAATTTTTAGATGGGCCCACCGTAACCCGATGCACTATAGAACATTATTTTGGCCACTTTAAATGTGAGCATTTCGCAAGAAGGTAGTCTTGCGAGTTTGCTCTGCAAGAAAGGGAAAGTTTATAGATGACAGAAAGGAAACATTGATCGTCATTCTGAAAACGATGACGGAAATATGGGTATTTTTTATTATTACTTCGCGTATCTATAGAAGAGTAGTAAAGCACTTACAAGGTGGCTGTACTGACAGGGACATCGACGCGCAACTTGTTACCATATATTCAGTACATGATTCTGCAAAAATGCGATCCAGGGTGCAATTTCTCGTCGGTTATTTTTTTTTAAATTGCTCTCCATACATTGTGATCGCGTTGGTACTTTGCTACGAAACAGCAGTTTTTTTTCGATGACCGACGAAAACGTTTCTACGCGTCTAGGTTCATGGTTTCAGTTTGCGCGTCGATGTCCTTGCCACCCTGTATAATTCTGTAAAGAGCCAACGATTGAAATGTGTTATACCTACATGGTGTCCGTGGCTTTTTTTTTTTTTTTTTTTTTCCAGGATGGGAAATCATCAAATGACTCCTCCCGCTCTGGGTGGAGCAGAAGGGAGTGTCAGACTCTTACTGACTAAAACCCACCCGTGTTCCTTCCTTAGCCCTTTACGTACCAGGGCAGCGGTAACCCTTTCGGACAATCCCGCTACCCCGGCAGGCTTCGGCCCTGTCGGGCCCCGTCAACTACGCTGACATCTCTTTGAGGCGCGCGTGGAACACATACACGCCGTCCGGCACGGGCCTGGTCCTGATCGGACGGAGAGCTACCCATTGCTCTCCGCCCGCAGGCCCGCGCCTACGGTGGCCGGGAGTCGTCACGCGGCTCCCGACGCCCGGAGCGTCTCCCTCGGCGGCTGAGGCGTGAGGATCTTTCCCTCGCCCATCCCGCCACCTCCTTCGCTAGCATGACTGCTTCGCAGAAGGAGGTGACCGCCTCCCACTCCCTCTCGCCCCGGACCATGGCTTGCACCAGGGCCGGGCGCGAGAGGTCGCCGCCGCTGCCGATCGCCTCTACGAGGACACGGCGGTGCTCTGCCCAAGCGGGGCAGACCTCCACCGTATGCTCCACCGTGTCCTCTGGGCGATCCTCGCAGTGGTGACACCCGGGCGTCTCCTCCCGCCTGATGATGTGCAGGAACCTCCCGAAACATCCGTGTCCGGAGAGGACCTGCGTCAGGCGGTAGGTGAGAGCGCCGTGACGCCTCTCTAGCCACTCCTCAAAGAGGGGTCTTACCGCCGCTATCGTGGCGTGCCCTGCGCTGGGTTGCGATAGTCGCGCCTTCCATTCCACCATGAGACCGCGCCGGAGGTCCGTCCGCTCCGCAGCGATTTGCCGCGGGTGCAGAGTTTCCCCCCGACGTAGTGCCTCCGCGCGCCAGTCATACAGGCGCGCGAGGACTATCGCCTCCAGATCCCATGGTGGCAGTCCGGCAAGGAGGCTTGCTGCCTCGCCCGAGATCGTGCGGTATCCCCGGATAAGCCTTATGGCTACCACCTTTTGGGGCGCGTTCAGGTAGTGTGCGGCTCGAAGCCGCAGTGAACGCGCCCATACCGGGGCCCCATAAAGGGCCATGGACCGCACGACCCCCGCGTAAAGCCTCCGGCAGGAGGCGTTTGGCCCCCTCAGGTTGGGCAGGAGCCGCTTTAAGGCGGCCCCGGTCCGTTCCAGTTTGGGGGCCAAACGTCGGAAATGCTCGACGAAGTTCCACCGGCTGTCGAGGACGAGACCCAGGTATCTCATCGTTGTCTCGACGCCGATGTGAACCCCTCCTACCATCAGTTGGGATCCCGAAGGTGGCCCGTACCGGGGCCCATGAAAAGACATGGCCTCGGACTTGTGCAATGCCACCTCGAGACCCAACTGCCGGATCCTTTCCACGACTATCGCAACCCCGCGTGTCATCGCGTCGGCCGCCGCCTGATGCGACCTCCCCTGCGCCAGGACCAGCTTGTCGTCAGCGTAGCAAACTACGCTGACGCCATCAGGGAGGTCGGCCCGCAGCACCCAGTCGTAACCGATGTCCCACAGGAGCGGCCCCAGAACCGATCCCTGTGGGACACCGCACGACATCTCTCGCCGGTTCCAGTTCCCGTCGCGACCGGGGTAGATGACGGCTCTGTCCGTCAAATACGCCCCGACTATTCGACGGAGGTAAGTCGGCACCCGGTGATACCGGAGTGCCTCCCCTATGCAGCTCCAGGGCAGGGTGTTGAACGCGTTGGCGATGTCGAGTGACACCGCCACGACCACCCCACCCCGGGACACCGCGTCCCCCGTCGTGAGGGCTCTCACGCGCATGATGGCGTCCACCGTCGAGCGCCCCTTGCGGAAGCCAAACTGGCACTCCGCAAGATCCGGCCCCGTCCTCACCAGGTGCCCGACGAGGCGGCCCGCAATCACTCTCTCAAAGAGCTTGCCGACCTCGTCGAGCAGCACTATGGGCCGGTATGCGGACGGAGAGTCCGCAGGGCGCCCTGGCTTCAGAATGAGGACCAGCTTCCCCGTCTTCCAACGGAGTGGAAACTGGCCTCTCTCCATGCATGCGCTTAAGAGCGCCTCCAGTCGAGGCCCGAGAGCCCTCGAGGCCAGGACCCAGGCTTTACCCGGCAAGCCGTCGGGTCCCGGGGCGGTATTTTTGGCCTTCAGTCTGCCTACCGCCGCTCTCAGATCTACCCCGGTCACTTCAGGGGTGTCGTCGTCGTCGTCCGTGTGGTCCGCTTCGGGCACCGCAAGTGGCGGAGCCATAGGCGGGGGAGTATGCTCCCCCCGTGAAGGGAACAGAGCGCTCACCACTTCCTCCACCAGCTGGGGTCGGAGACTCTGCGTCAGCGGGGGGGCCCAGGTGCGGAGTTTATTCCGCACCATTCTGTAAGGGCGCCCCCATGGATCTCGGTTAAGAGTCGCCAACATCTCCTCGCGGGCCGTATCCTTGGCCCGCTTGACAGCCTCTTGGAGGGTGGTCTTCGCCGCTCTGTACCCCTCGTACAGCTCCACCTCCGTGGCTTCCGCATCCGGAGGGCGGATGCGGAGCCTGCGGTGCCTGGTGTACCGATGTCGCGCGTCGACGCACGCCTTGCGTAGCGCCCCAACCTCCTGCGACCACCAGTACACCTGACGTCGGGCGCGTCCTGGCCGGACTCGGGGCATTGCCACGTCACAGATCTCGGACATGGCCTCCCGGAACCACTCCGCCTCATCGTCAATGTCAGCAGGCCTGTCCGGTGAAAACACCCAGGCCTGCACGATCGAGGCTTCCAGGAGAAGCTCCCGGTCCAGCTGCTTCAGCGCCCACCGTGGACCACTCGGGGCCTGTTGGACCAGCGCGCTAGAGGTCTGGGTGGAGACATCAAACCGGATATACCGATGATCGGAGTATGTCTCCACCTCCTCCATGACGCGCCAGTCAATGACACGTTGCGACAGAGCGGGGCTGGCGAACGAGATGTCCACTACCGACTCGCCCCGCATCCGCACACACGTAGGAACAGAACCCCGATTTAGGACGACCAGGCCTGTTTCCAGAGCCCAGTCCTCCACCATCCTGCCCCGCACATCCGTGCAACGGGAACCCCAGGCCAAATTCTTGGCGTTGAAGTCCCCGAGCACTAGCACGGAGAAGGCATGGTTTCTGGCGACGACGACACTCAACTCTGTTAAAGAGTTCTGGAACTCGGCGAGAGTTCGGCTCGGAGAGAAGTATACTCCCACTACTACAATCTCTCCGAACCGTGCTGCTACGCACCCCTGTCCCCTCGTGACACCTTCGAGGGACGGGGTACCGGCGGCAGCCGACGAAATTATGGTCACTGAGCCGTTCAGGTCCTCCACCCAGTCATCCCTGGGCGGGACAAAGTACGGCTCAGCGACCACGGCGATGTTAATCGACCACTGCGCCATGCTCTGGAGCAACAGGTCCTGAGCGCAGGCGCAGTGGTTGATGTTCGCCTGGAGAAGGCGTAGTGGAGGAGTTATTACTCCTCCATTTCAGCCCCCTCCCGGGCCCCCTCGGCAGTGGTGGCGGCGGCGGCGGCGGCGGCGGCGGCGGCGGCGGCGGCGGCGGTGGTGGCAGCGGCGGCGGCGGCGGTGGCGGTGGCGGCGACAGTGGCGGCGACGGTGGTGGTGGCGACGACGGCGGAGGGCCTGCCTCTCCTCCTGGCTTCGGCGGGTGGAGCGCAGGACTTGCTCCCCGCCCGGTGATCGGCCGGCTTGCCAGCAGCCGCACATGCGACGCAGTGCGGCGCGGCGTTGCACGAGCCGGCCGTATGTCCGGGCTTGCCGCAGCGGAAGCACAGAGTGCTGCGGTCCTCTAAGGTGCACTGGACGCTCACGTGGTGCCCCACGAGGCATCGATAGCACCTTAGAGGTCTGGGCTCCAGCAGCTTGACCTGCGCTGACACCCAGCCCACCAGGAGCCTTCCGCCCTCCACTATCTTCCTCGCCGCCGTCACGGGACAGCTAACCGTTATGGTTCGCATACCCGTGAAGTCAGGACGTAGGGTGCCCGCCTTCACCTGGTCGGTCAGACACCCGCCCGTCCTGACGACGGCGGCTACCACCTCGGCCCCCGTCACCGAGTCATCCAGGCCCACAATGCGCATATCCGCGCACTTGACGGGCCTGGAGACTCGAGCCTCGTCCGCATTGAGGGACGCCCTTAGCTTTTCAGCCAGGGCGTCAGCGGTGGGGCCACTCGTCGCACCAGGGACCTCCAGCATGCGGGCACCAGTGGCGGTCATGGTGTCCGTGGCTTGAAACAAACAATCTCAGTGTAGCAGTGATTGGCTTGTGACTTGCTACATTGAAAAAATGGAACTTATTACCGGTACCTACCGGTTTATTAAAGGTAGGTACCCTATGCTCAGACATTACGTGTAGGTACATTATAACTATTGTATGATACCCGATGTATAAAAGGTAGGTCGGAAGATTACTTTTAGATTTTTCTGCCGAAAGGCTAGGCCAGTGATTAATTTGATTTCTAGAGTGATTATGATTAATCAGTTTCAAGTTTCCCCAGAATATACTTACCTAGATAATGTTTTTGCTCATACATATAGTTTTATAGGAGTAGTTACTAGGTATACGATACTTATCAACGCACCGAAACGAATGTAAATTGGTTTCACATGGAACTTTGTAAAATTGAATTCAAGGGTTACGTGCCTACCTTCAAATCAGTAGCGATATTATAGCATAGCTGATGTTTCTCTGAGAACGATTTGTTCTCCATGTTGTTGGGCTTAGGGTAGAAACACAAACAAGGGACTAGAAACGCCGCGAGAATCGATTTCTATTTTTAAGTTTAGACAAATTGATTTCGAGATTAAAGGGTTCTGAGAATTTCCCCCTAAAATGACAATTCATTAATCAGTATTCCATTTTGCTAGACAAGCGCTAGAGGCCTGTTGTTGGTCTTATGATCTTGTCCTTGTTGTCCCCTTGTGCGGCGACGATCACGACTGGCGACCGCCTGTTAACTGGCTTTAATGTTTCAATAACTTTAATTTCCGCTGGGCATTGTAATGGAGCACTGATACGTACAACTACATAGCGTCGGGTAAATATACATAGTTCGAGACCGTGTAACTAGCTCTGATAAATACCGCGTAAGTATGGAGGCAAAAAATCCTGCGGGGTAAGTAATTGCATAACACACTAACAAACAGTAGCAATGGCTTTCATTTTGACAGTTTAACAAAACTCATTGCGTTATTTATATTGTTGGGCTGACAAATTCTTCGATCACATGAAGCAATAGATTAGATATCCTTCAAAATGGTTCAGATTGTGATTGATAGTGTGTTACGCAATTATGGTGCTGAGAATCTGAGATTGACTTCATTTTGTCGACGAAGAAGCAAAATATATTCAATAACTGCTTTTCGAGTGCCTAGGGAGCTACGTGCGATAATAACGATGAGTTTGTGGAAACTATCTACACGGTTGTAGGTCTTCAGGAACCGTAGTACCAATAGAAAAAAAATACTCTGACATTAGGTAGGTACTGTCAAGCTCATAGAAGAAAGGCAAGAGGCAAAATCAAATCATAAGTCATTTACTCAAATTAGGCTGAGAATCAGCACGTTTAGAAAGTCAAAATTACATAAGCATAAGAGGGCCCTAAAATGCCCGCCCTTCACCACGTTCTAGTGGTTTCGCTGGGAAGAACTGGCGCAATTAACGCCCCAGTAGCACAGCTGTCGGTTCAGTTAGAAAATACTTGATTAAATTAATACCTATAATAAGTACGTGGGTAACATTGAATTAAATTATTGGCCATATGTCAGCGATTCTGCAGTCTTCGGATGATGCGCTTACATACCGGCAGCTCAATAGAAGGATCTTCGAAAGGAGGGGGGAGGGGGTCTTTGAAATGCGACCTACGTCGATTAAATAACAAGCATATTAAGGACACAAATAGAACGGAACATGGGTTCTTTACAAGTGAACTGTTTATTGGGCAGCGACGCCGATGACATACCATTTTATTGTCAACAACCTTTGTTCCATAACATTGTATCCGCGTATACTATACTAACTCTCTTTGTCTGTCACACAAAATCTCTCTTATTCTCTTTTTTTAAGAACTTCACTTCGATCACGTATGGCTGCACGCGCAATTTTATGAATAAATAGATAAATGATATGAAAGTCCAAACGATTTTTCAAAAACCCGCCACTGTTGGGGTAAAAAGGGGGAATATAGTTTGTGTGAAATATTTAATTTGTTCGGTTTAGTAACTTGAAATTTGACACAAACGATTCTATAAGTATCAGTTTTTTATAGGTAACAGCTACTAAATACACCAGACTAGACAACTACTAACACTATTAAATATATATTTTTTACAAGTAAATAGTCCCCGTCGCCCCCTTCTGACTAGGTCAGAAGGGGGCGACGGGGACTACTAGGGATTACTAGGGTAACCTATCCGAGTCGTAGCGATAGTGCATGGATACTGGGTTTACTTGGTTAAATCTTCTTCTACAGTGTCCTTTTACAGTGGCTCTGGGGTAAAACATATTTACAAAACATGCAGTAGTTATATCCTACTTAGGACAACACGACAACCTAGGATTACGGTGCTCAAAACGAAGCTCTCAACGTAATATTTTCTTATTTACATAATTCTATTATGTGTCCAATGTGTAAATGTTAATGGTGTGAAATCTTCCGGGCTCCAGTTCAGTTAGGTGTACCGCAAGGCTCAATACTGGGTCCATTCTTGTTCTTAGTATATATCAATGATTTACCATTCCATTTAAAGGACATCTGTGACGTTGTACAGACGCCAGCAGCACCCTAATTGCGAAACACACAATCAATCTCAATCTGAATCATTTTGAAGGATATTGCTAATCCATTGCTTCATAAGTTCGATAAAGGTTACCTTCATAATGTCTGCTCAACACGTAAATAACGCAATGAATGTTGTTGAACTGTCAAAATGAAACCGATTCTGATTGATTGTGTGTTACGCAATTAGGGCGTTGGTCAAGCTAACCGAAACTGTCAAATTTTCCCAATCAACCTTGAACCTAATGCATTAGCTATAAAGTTGAAAATCTAATAAAGAAATTGGACAGATTGTAGTAGCTTGATGTGCTGTCGTCTGTACTATTTGCAGATGATACCTCTCTTATTTTTAAAGTAGACAGGAATAGACAAGATTTTGACGACGTGAATGGCAGGCCAATTTTCGTAATTTAAAACGTTCAAAGTCTAGTCGCAGTCTCATCTCCGCGACAAACAAATATCAATAACTTGGAAATTAGAAGTATTTTTTGACAGATTGAGACTGAGATCAGACTGTGAACGTTCTTGAAATTACGACGATTGCGCCTCTGTGCACTCTCAATAGTTACAGATTGATTTACGTCAAATAACCTAGTTCTCAATGCCAAGAAAACGAAATGTGTAAAGTTCGCTTTACCGAATGTTAGAAATCTAGGACCCAACATCGTCTTAGATAAAGAGGTGCTTGAAACTGTAGGCCTAGCAATTTTTCTAGGACTAACAGTAGATGCCAAACTTCAGTGGGTACCTCATATTTCAAGTCTAGCAGGAAGGCTCAGTTCGGCTGCCTGCGCCGTCAGGAAAGTAAGACAATACACTGAGGTTGATACAGCTCGTTTAGTCTATTTTAGTTATTTTCACAGCGTTATGTCCTACGGTATTCTGCTGTGGGGCAAAGCCGCTGATATACAAAATATATTTGTCCTTCAAAACGAGCTGTTCGAGGAATTTACCTAGGTGCTAGAGTTTCTCTAATGTGATGGGTAAAAAATGTTAAACTCGCGTCAGGACAGGTGACCTGATCAAAAATTCGTAAGACGGAGCTCTTGTCAGGACACGTGACCTGATCGAAAATTTGTAAGACGGAGGGAGAGTTGACCGCATTGCAAAATATCAAAAATGCACAACGTTAATATTCAAGTTTTCACTTCTGCCGGCACTCCCGGAGTGCAACCCGTTTTTTTTTTAATATTATTAACTTATTTATTTATTTTACTTCGATGGTCCTAGTTTATCATTTGTGACTTCAAGTCTTTAGTCTTTAGTCATTTATTTCTTAACAAAATACATTGTGTAGAAAGTCTTACATTATAAAATAACTTAAAATTAGATTAATAATGATAATATAATGTAATAAAATAAAGAAAAAAAAATAAATAAAAATAATAACTCATTTTTTACAATAATAAAATTAATAGTCGTTTAATAAAGTAATATAATGTCAATAGGTGAAAATAAAAAAAGTAAAAATAAATGAATAGTCAATTACCTACAGAATAGAATGTAAATAAAGATTGACACAATGAAAATAATAATAAAACTCAATAATAGCAAATACCGCATAAATACATGATTGTCATTTGTCAACTCATAAACTCTTCAATACTGTAATAGCCCTTCCTCAATAAATATGTCCTTAATTTGTTTTTGAATAAATTTGCACTGGTTATGCTTTTGAATTCTAACGGCAACTTGTTGTAGTTATAACAAGACGGATTGATGTCTGGGACTATGTCGAACCACCTTCAATTTAGGTTGAATTGTGTAGGGCAAGTGTTTCCTACGAGTACTATCTCTAGCTTGTCTTTGCTCTACAGTTTCAAATTTGTGCAAATTTCTAACAAAGTTGGTTAGCAAAACAAGAATATAGAGACATGGCACTGTTAGAATTTTTAGTCTTATGAAGTGTTCCTTGCATGATTCTGTCTGTCTTATGCGAAGTATTGTCCTTAGCGCTCTTTTTGGATTACAAATGCTGACTGGATATTGTATTTGTAGCTGTTGCCCCAAAACTCAATACTATATCTGAGCCTAGACTCAACCAAAGTGAAATACACCCTCCTAAGTTGAGGTAAAGTTAATTCTTCCCTCAGGGTTTTGATTGCATAGCTTGCCGAGCTCACAGACTTAGTAATAGACAATGTCTCAACCTTCCAATTTAATAATGCGTCAATGTGAACACCTAGAAATTTGACATTATCAACTACTTCTACCTTGTTACCACACGATACCACCTCAATCTTAGCGTTATTTCGCACCGTCGGCTTGAATAATACACACTTTGTTTTATTTACAAACTTTTAAATTGTTAGTCCCAAACCAGTTTTCAAAAGCTTTTAACATTAATTTTGGATTCTAATTCGATTATATCGTGTGCAGACACTATTGCATTTGTGTCATCAGCAAAAATTATTAGTTTTATGTCATTAAAATGTCTTTGAATATACTCAATCAAGTCATTTAAGAATATTATAAAGAAAAGTGACAGCAATGTGAACAGAACCCAGCAATGCATAAATATGTAAGCTGTCACGCCCTTTATGCCTGGAGGCTTTTATTTAGGTAGTAAGTTTTTATTTACATTTTAATTAATTATTTTTTAGCTTGAGTACGTATAGTTTTTTATTATATTTGTTGGTATATTGGCGTGGCTAGCTGACATATGGCAAATAATTTAATTTAATGTTCTGTGTCTTGTAATGTTAATTACTTAACATACCTATTATTGTATACAATCAAGTATTTTCTAACTGAACAGACAGCTGTGCTGCCTGGAAGTTTGTTGCGCCACTTCTTCTTCCCAGCGATAGCACTAGGAAGTGGTGAAGGGCGGGCGTTTTTGGGGGACTGTCTTTTGTAATTTTGACGTTCAAAAAGTACTGATTCTCAGCCTAATTTGAATAAATGACTTTTGATTTTGAACAATACAAAAAAGCTCTGTTACTCTGGCTGTTGCTCTATTTTGGCACATGGCACTTTCTTTCATTACACTGCTTGGAATAAGACTTAAATTATTTCATATGTAACCTTCAACAATACAGGTTTTTATACGAATATTAAAACTAAATTCGAAAACAGGGAGTTTCACAGGGGGCTTTCCATGGACGCACATTTGGCTCGTTGGCGACAACAAGATCGAAAGCCATTCACAAATTGGACTTCCCTTCTTTTGATTGGCCGGCTGCTTGGTTCCCGAACTACCGGTACCCTCTGGACCAATTTAAATGTGAAAACGAACAAGAAGATAGAAGGTAAGACTTTTGTTTTAGCTAGCATAATTATCTGTCTTTTTATGACGTGCATAGTTTTTTTTTGTAACAAGTGCAATGGTTTGTGTTTGGCAGTTATTATTTTATTTAGTCTCGGGAGCAATGCTACCGAATCACCAACAACATACCCACCTAACCTAAACCTTACACAAAATGGGATCGGATTGGAACAAAGTACAAGGTAACTAGCGAAACTGCACAAACGTTATGGGATCGGTATCGCTAGGTAACTAATCATGCTATCTAGGTCAAACAAAATAATGATTATATATGACCTCTTTTATCACAAAAGCTGAAAAGCCGAAACAGTTTTTTAAAGTGTATCGTCCCACTCATTGGCGACCGATCACAAGAAAGACAAGCTGTGGACCCAAACCATTCGTTCCACCCGCTGAAGACCTCCCACCTGGACATGAGTTACCTTGGGTAACCTGGAAGTCTTTAAACAGACTCCGGACTCAGGTTGGCCGAAGCAAGGAAAACCTGTTCAGGTGGAGAATCATAGACGACTCCTCCTTGGAGTGGAAATGTGGTGCTATTCCACAAAAGATGGGACACTTAATATCGTGTCCTGTTAGCTGTACGTTACAGGAACTGACGGACGCTGGTGATGGCGCCAAACAAGTAGCCGAATTCTGGCCCGAGTCCATTTAGATTGTTATCGACACGCTAAGAAGAGAAGAAGACCTCTTTTCGTCAACGCCCACAGATAATGAAAAAACGTACGGAAAAGACGACATTTAAACAAGAACGCAGGCTGCAGGCCCATTCTCGTAATTTAAATAATCAAAATCTAGTCGCAGTCTCATCTCGGCGACAAACAAATGTCAAAATGTAGGGATATTAGAGGTATTTTTGACAGATTGAGACTGAGATCAGACTGTGAACGTTCTTAAAATTACGAGAATTGCCACTCTCGTCTAGTGCGCACTGCGAAATATATCTGTACCATTTTTATCCGCAAAATCTGTAAACTAACACATAGAAGCGCGCACATTGTGGGTCAAAATCGCATGTAGGTTTAAATTCTCTGGTTTGCTACGGATTTGTTGCGGTGCGTCCCCGCTTTTTTCATCGTATAGACTTACCGCATGTCACCGCACCGCAGTTTATCCCGAAAAACACGAGGCTAGTTTTTCAAAGCTTGGATAGCAAGCTAGAACCACGGTATACTATCCTGGCTTGGTACAGGCTAGTGTTGTTTACATGATGAAATTGAAATGAAATGAAATTGTTTATTGAAATAATTGATTTACAAAAATATTTACAAAATAGGGCCTTAATACTAGGTGTAGGTAAAAATATTTGGATTCTACCTGAACTAGGAATAAACCTGTATCTTACGTATCTCACTCAAGTGCTTATACATAAGTATTATTTAAAATTCCTTAAACAAATAGTAAATAATGATGATGATGATGCCAGAGAATCAACACGGTTGCGTGGTAGGTATATAACTCGACTGGGTGGCATCAAATCTGAGACTGAACGAAAATAACTTACTAACTTCTTTTGAACTTTTTAGTTGAAGTAAATAAATAAAATAAAATAAAATAATTTTAATTCGAGTATCACTGACTCATAATAGACAAAAATACACAAAACCACCAATTCAATTCAATTACAATAAGTCATACACAATAATAAAAAAATAATCATAATTAAATTAACAAATTACAAAAGAGATGAGCTTGTTAGTCGCGTCAGCCTGCCACATGTCGCTCACAGTGGGAGATGATGGAGCAATCCATTTTACCGCGAGCGCGGCCAGCATGCAGTTAGCGCTCCCCCGCACACGCCGCACCAGCGACGTACTTCTCTTGCGCATAGTGGCGTGGATGCAATCCACGTGCGCTTCCGCAAACATAGTCGATGCGCTCCAATAGCGGGGGAGCGCCAACATCATCCTGAGCGCGTTGTTGAACTGGACACGAAGGGCGCCGTACGACTTTTGTGTATAGTCAGTCCACAAGCTGCACGTGTACAGTGTAGTGCAGTAAGCTCTAAAACGCGTTATTTTGACCTCTTTACGTGCAAACCTGCGAATAAGCGGGAGCGGAGGGCGCTGTCGGTCAGATCGAACATGATCTGACCGACACAGCGCCCTCCGCTCCCGCTCAATGTCCACATCATCCCTCAAGTCACGAAAGTCACGAAATGTGACTGGAGGGATGATGTGGACATTGAGCGGGAGCACAAGGATAAGGACAAGGGTACAAGTAGTCACGAAATGTCCTAAGTACTTAAAAATGTCCACCCTTTCCAAGGGTGAGCCATTCAGCTTTATGGGTGGCATTTCCAGTACTTTCCTAGGCCCATCTTGAAAAACCATACACTGACTCTTAAGTAGGGTTTAAGTGATTTTTTAAAAAATAAAAAGTAATCCTGAAGTACCTAAATAGAAAATCCTTCGGATCCTTCATGATTGTAAGTGTGTTATGCAATTGGGGTGCTGGAGAACTATCTAAGCTAGCCTGAATTGAATAAAATGTTGCATACGGTGGAAGCTTGGATACTCATGTGGGCTGAAATTCGAAATTGGACTGAGCTAATGCTCATCGAAAACGGCACTTTGAATAGCCCAAGATACGAGGCGCAAATCCTAAATGAGTATGTCGGTCCATTTATGGTAAACATTCATGGGTGAGAACGAAGTTTTTACGCAGTGAATGACTACCATCAACAGTAGAGTTGTGTAGAGTGCCCACTGTGGCCAGCACGCGGCCCCGACTTATTAAATCCTATTGAGCATGCCTGGGACAAGTTCGGGCGATGTGTGTGGCGACGAAGGCCTCCGCTTCAATTAAACTTCGATAGCTGATAATTGCATTGATAGAGGAATGGGAGAATATTCCTTAACACCACTTCAGAAACTTGGGACACAGCATAGCATGCCTCATCGCATGACCTGAATTGACATTGCTGTCAGTCATGCATGACATATCTGAGGTATGATTATTGAGTAGGTACATCAATGAATGAGTAGGCACTGAGTTATGAGAAAATGATATTATATTGTAAAGACATTTAATTATACTGTATATTTGTATCAAAATATAGTATTAAAAGTACAGATAATAATCTATCAAATTATTTTTATTGGAATCAGCTAGCATTCTTAGTTTTCGAGATAAGTATTAAGGTTTATGTTGGTGACAAGGATTCAATGCTCTCGAGTTTAGTTTCGTAGCGTATGCAATCATAGTCGGGACTGGACTATGATTTTACTCTACCTTCGTCAGTAATTTCAACATGATTTTAATCAGTATCACTATTTTTGGGCACTCGACACGGGCACGCGTTGGATTGGGGCTGTTTAAATGATATTCTAAAATGAAAATAAATGGCGTTTTTCACACGTCCGTAGGCATTTTTACCTTATTACCTACAAAGCCAACAACCCGCCGCGCGCTCTATACCTTTAGAACCGTAACAGGTAGCCCGTTGAAATATTCATATAATATATGTATCTATGTAATCTATGGGCTCTATCGCCGCTACCATGCCAAATAATCATTTTAAAATCGTTGGGGGTATTAGAGCTAGTGACTAAACTATAGTTGTAAGTATTTATATTTGTCGTAAATTCGATTTCAGGTGCCTCGCATATGTATGTGAGCTATTCGAAACTTGGCAAAAGAAAAGTCCAATTGCTGCTGTAATTATTGAACCTATTCAGTCGGAAGGAGGGGACAATGAAGCTTCGCCGGAATTTTTCCAAGAATTGCAAAGAATTTGCGCCTGTGTAAGTCGAAGTTGATGACTCGAAATATTATATTCTCAAAATGGTGTCACCTTTTTTACTTATGTATATATACAGGGTGTCTAGTAACGACATAGAGTATGGGGTGATAGTTTGGGTCAGCAACTACCAATAGAGTATAATGTTCCGCGAAAAGTTAAAGTTTCCAAGTTTTATTAAATTATAGCTTCTCGTGCTTAAACGAAAATTCTCTACTTTGCATCAGATTATTCACCATCTAGCTATGATATAAATCTGCTTCTAGTATCTTTGTTACAACAGATTATTTATGGATAGTTTCTGTATTCACTAAAAAGTACAAAATTTTCTTAAAGCCTAACTTGGTGAATATAAATAAATGTGACAGTTTTGTATAGTCCACCTTACAGTTGCTCTAGAACCCCATATTATCAGTTTAATGCTATTTACACGTCATAAAATGTCAAGGTCTAATTTCTTTAAGACCGTAGTGACAGTTGGATTGATAGTTTCAAACATAGACAAGTTTCAATTTACTGGAGTCTTTGTCGATAATGGTAAAGCAATTACGAGGACGACTATAGAACATCTATAAAAAGCTTTAAGTTGGTAGAACTTAA
Source organism: Apamea epomidion (assembly GCA_947507525.1). Lineage (NCBI taxonomy): Eukaryota > Metazoa > Arthropoda > Insecta > Lepidoptera > Noctuidae > Apamea > Apamea epomidion. The sequence continues at coordinate 10,197,598 of OX382234.1, forward strand.
AACGTTTTTGAAATACAACGTGGCGCTACAATGGTGACATTGATTTAACACACGGATAGGGCTAGTGCCCATTAATCATATAAACTTTGACAGGTTAAAATAATTCATAAATTGAAAAAAAAAAATTTCAAACAAACTAAATAATAAAAAAGTAACTAAAATTGGAATTACCCTTGCAAAAATTCATTCATGAAATTACTTACCTAGCGCTAGCTGGCTTATGTTATCTCGGAGCGGCAACGCGTCTTGTACAGACGCCAGCAGGTCAAGCTACCCAAAACTGTCAAGTTTTCCCAATCAACCTTGATCCTTAATGCTTTAGCGATAAAGTTGAAAATCTATTAAAGAAATTTGACAGATTGTAGTAGCTTGATGTGCTGATGTCTGTACCTGCTCGTGGTGATCGGTCCGATTCTTTGACGGCATGTTATCGGTTTGGTTCGGCTAGCACTAGAAAAGCAAAAAAAAGAATTCTCTGTGCGGGCAGGTGTGCGGGTGGAAGGAAGGGCGCGCGTCACCTGTGCCACTCGCCGACAAAGGGCTCTTTCCTTCAATTCGCTTACTCTTTGCATTTGTTTCATCCTAATAGTTTTGCTTATTCGTTTTAATTTGATCCGTGACCCCGGCAAATGATCACTGCGCGGCAGTTCTTTATGTACAGGTTGCTCTAAGATGCTATTTTCTAAAATTTTACGTTTAATGAAAATATAATTTCTTAATGAAACGAAAATGTGAAAACGTATGTGTGTTAATTAATGTCACCATTGTAGCGCCACGTTGTATATGTATAATACGTACTATGTGTCAGCTGGCCGTTTATTGGTGTGGCCAGTAAAGTGAAGTAAGACAAAAATATATTCTTAAAAAATTACTGACTTTTGCTATTCTTCCACTAGATGAAATTTTCAAAAGTTGCCGTATTTTTCCTTTGATTTTGATGGCAACATACAACGGTGATTAACGGTGTCAGTTTGTGCTTCATGCCCCATCAAAGTAAATGGGGCGGTGTCGAATCTAAAAAAATGAACTCTTCTTCAATTCGTGAAGTTGAAATTATCCGAAAATACTTAATCTAATTTGTAAATCTATGGTTTAATTGGCTGCTTTTTTCGATCCTAATACTTATTGAAAAACAAAATTATCAGATTTTGATGCCGCTTTGCACAAGCAATGAGGTATCCGTGCACAAATATCAAAACCGTATCGATTACCGTATAGATTAGAATTAAGCTATGGTCACACAGAGGCGAATCCCGCGCGGGATGCATGACGCTACTGCGCGCGTCGATTGTTTTGATGATTAGGAAATCTCGCGACTACAGTCCACAAGTCAGTTGTCACAATCGACGCAAGCGCTTTACGTCCCGCATCCCGCGCGGGATTCACGTCATCGTGAGTTCTTAAGGAAATAATAATTTTGTTCTTAATTTATTTCAATAGAATGGAGCGGCTTTGATTATAGATGAAGTGCAGACTGGATGTGGACCAACAGGTAAAATGTGGTGTCATGAACATTTCAACTTACCATCCCCACCTGATTTGGTTACATTTAGCAAGAAGATGATGACGGGTGGATTTTACTGCAAACCCTTGTATAAGTAAGTTTTTCTTTTAGTCAAGAATATATCACCATTCTATAGAATTATAGGTACTTAATATTTAGCTAAAATAATTCGTAGATTCCGTGTTTCAAGCAACTTTTGCACACTGAATATCGATAAAAACAAATACATAACCTTCTCACTTTCTCTTCTACCTCACACAGCTGTTATGAGTACCTAAACGTACAGTCACGTTCATTAATGCATTATCACCTTAAGGACTGTATTGCTGTGAACGCGCAGTAAAGGCCGTACCTACGTCTGTGTGCATAAGTGATGTATCAACACGAACGCTCACCTCAGAATTCGCACCTTGGCTAGCGCCGAACGAAACAAAAAAAAAAAACTATCGCTTTTGCACACAGGCTACGTAATTAGAATTACGTATGACCTTGGTTGGTTCATACCATTGCTAAAATTGAAATCAATACATCAAGTACCGATAGCTGGGGCCCGACAGGGCCGAAGCCTGCCGGGGTAGCGGGATCGTCCGAAAGGGTTACCGCTGCCCTGGTACATAAAGGGCTAAGGAAGGAACACGGGTGGGTTTTAGTCAGTAAGAGTCTGACACTCCCTTCTGCTCCACCCAGAGCGGGAGGAGTCATTTGATGATTTCCCATCCTCAAAAAAAAAAAAAAAAAGTACCGATAGCTGGTAGTCGTATTAAATAAATAAATAAATAAATAAATATTCCACAACTATCACACAACGCCATCTAGTCCCAAGCTAAGCAGAGCTTGTGTTATGGGTACTAGCCAACTGATAAACATACTTATATATTTCTAAATACATAAATATTATAGATAAATTACACCCAGACACAGAACAAATGATCGTGCTTATTACACAAACATTTGTCCTGGGTGGGAATCGAATCGTATTGGATTAATAAACGTATAGGTCTGGGTTCCATTCTCAAGTTGGGACTTTTATTTTTCTTTTCCAATAATAATCTTTATCGGTTTTTATTATTATTCGTTTTTTATACATTAATAAACGGGAATAATAATGTAATAATAATTTTATTTTTATTATTATATTGTTATTGTAATACGAGGTTAAAAATAAAAATTATATGTGATTTCAAAATGTTTATTCGTTATAATTTTATAAACTAGAAATAAATAAACTTCTAGTACAAAACAGTCCATTTTCTCATAAAGAACAATTTGCAAAGAAGTAAAGCAGGTAATCAGTGAACTTAGACTAAAAATATTGTATCTTAATAATATAATAATATTGAGCTTTAATTACTAATGTGTGTGGGTACTCTAAGAAATCACAACTAGCAAATTTACCTACGTAAATAAAAAAAGTGCGAACTCCTTGTCACAATACAATTAAATTACTCAGTAGTACTACTTTTTGTTTACTGCCAGTGCGTTCCTTTTAACTTTAGTTGCCTATCTCAAACGCCAAACTTAACAAATCGTATTTATTAGGACTTATTGCGGTTATAGCTTAAGTATTCATTTTCATACTGAAAAGGAGATTGAAACTAAACCTCAAAATAATTCTTATTACGGATAAGACTCAATATTATTTTAATATTACTAAAATCAATTTGTAATTTATAACTTAATACTTTTTATAACCCTCATTATTATCAATGCTATCAAGTAAACGCTGGCGCATGGATCCAACAATATTGAAACATATATCTGTTCCTCTTAAATGTTCCCATATTTCCATGCAATGCAACTTCAACTGCTCATCAGATCTCTCATTCCGTGCTTCCCATCGCTGTATCATCCCTGTGTCGCAAAATGTAAACGTTCTTGTTTATGTTTTTCAATCAAATATGTGCGAAACGTAAACCAGCTTAAAAAGCTGGTTTTCGTTTGCACGGCGAACGGTTCGTAAAGACGTGTCGAATAATTCGGCAAAATATCTCGTTGGTATGAAACCACTTGTTTCATATTCACTGACTAGCTGGGGCCTTCCACTTCGCTTTCGACTGGTAAGGCTACCCTTTTCCTTATATCTTTTGACCCTCCGACTCACAGTAGGTATTTCTCTAAAACAAAAAAAAAAACGGGTTGCACTCCGGGAGTGCCGGCAGAAGTGAAAACTTGAATATTAACGCTGTGTATTTTTGATATTTTGGAATGCGGTCTACTCTCCCTCCGTCTTACGAATTTTCGATCAGGTCACGTGTCCTGACGAGAGCTCCGTCTTACGAATTTTCGATCAGGTCACGTATCCTGACGCGAGTTTAACATTTTTTACCCATCACAAAAACTCTCCTTCCGTCTTAAATTTTAGATCTGGTCACGTGTCCTGACGCGAGTTTAACAAGTTTTACCCATCACAAAAAAGTGCACAACGCCGCTAAAGAAGTTTTCACTTCAAAAAGAGTACTGTTAGGCTCATGTTAGGCTACTAGCAAATTACGAATATTACCAATTTGAAATAAAATTATTTTGAAAATAGAAATGTTGCATATTATACTACGTGGCGCTACAATGGTGACATTAATTTAACACACAGGTAGGGCTAGTGCCCATTAATCATATAAACTTTGATAGGTTCACATAATTCGTAAATTGAAAAACAAAAATTTTCAAACAAACTAAATAATAAAAAATTAACTAAAATATGGATCACCCTTGCAAAAATTCATTCATGAAATTGCTTGCGCTAGGTGAGTAACCTAGCGCAAGCTGGCTTACGTTATCTCGGAGCGGCAACGCGTCGCTTCGCGCGCTGGCAACCGCGCAACGCGTCTTGTACCTACTCGTGATCTGTCCGATTCTTTGATGTTATCAAAGAAACCGAGCGGCGCAAGTGGTACCTACAGCGGAGGTGCTTAGTCAAACACTTATCATATCACCCTCTCTTATTACTATTAGTTATAACTGTCATGATGTCATCACTAGTCACTGCTTATAATTGTCTTTATTTTAAATTTTCTTATTTTCAATTAAGACCACGGTGTTGGCGGATACAAAGAACTAAACGGCGTTTCATGTTTTCCAGCACATTTGAAAATAAATAGTCACTTATAGCCATTTGCCTCAATTTCTCAAACGCATTTATTATTCGATGGCGTAATTGTTCCACCGAATCCACGTTCTCCGCGTACACATCCGTATCGTAAGAGATGTAAACGTACCTACTAGATTAGAAAACAAAGCAAGGCGTCTTTATCACAGTACCATAATCTAATTACTATCCTAATTACACAAAAATAAATAAATAAAACAATAGGTAAGCGTCTTTTTCGCGGAAACATTCACAAAAATATTTGACGACGTAATTATGCGCACTAGTATGAAGAAGTGTGTCAAGGCCACGGGTTCGGCTAGCACTAGAAAAGCAAAAAAAAAATTCTCTGTGCAGTGTGTTATGATCCGTGACCCCGGCAAATGACCGCTGCGCGACAGTTCTTTATGTACCTACAGGTTGCTAACGATGGTATTTTCTAAAATTTTAAATAAATCCGTAAATATTTTTAATGGAAATATAGGTAATTTCTTAATGAAACGAAAATGTGAAAGCGTATACCTAGTCTTGCCATAAATATTGTCACGAAGAAAAAAAAATTTTTTTATTGCAAATAATATTTATTACTTTTACAGTGTGTTACTTTAATACATAAATATAAAACAATTTAAAATATAAAAAGCTTATTCGAAGTGGTCTCCATTGGGTGCAATACAGTCCTTTAAACGTTGAGGCCAGTTATCAATAGAAGCACGCACTCTTTCCATGGGAAAATTCTTCACTGCCAATCGTATGGATTGTTTTAGGGACTCCAAATGATCATGGCGTTTAGAGCAAGCCGTACTCTCTAAAACTGACCATAAATCATAATCCAGCGGATTAAGATCGGGACTAGACGACGGCCAGTCTTCAGCTCTGATGAAGTCCGAAACGTTCACTTCCAACCACGACTGCGTGGACCGAGCTTTATGACCTGGCGCCGTCTTGTTGGAAGGACCATACTTGGTTATTGAACATGGTGTTCTTAAGGGGCTTAACTACCTTCTCAAGAATGGTATCTTGATACACTTGTGCCGATGTTTTGATACTTTTTTCACAAAAATATGGCTCAGTCTTCCTTCATAGCTAACACCCCACCAAACCATCACTGAAGTTGGATAATGCCCACGTTGCACTCTGTCGACTAATTAGGAAGCTTCTTTAGAGCTTTGAGCATAAATACGGACATTTTGTTTGTTAAAATGTTGCTCAATTGTAAAGATTTTCTCATTCGTAAACATAATTTTTCTGTGACCTGCCTTTGCGTACCGCTTCAGTAGTAGTTTCGATTTTACCACCCAATTCTTTTTAAAATTATCAGTTAAAAAATGACCAGTGCGTCTCTTATAGGCTGCAAGTCCTAAGTCATCTTTTAAAATACGCGACATGGTTCTGGATGCTATCTTCATCTCCCGAGATAAAATCTTTTGCTTTCGGACAGGATTTCTTCGAATTCTTTCCCTTACTGCTTTGACCACCTTTTTCGGACGGCCAGATATTTTTCTGTCACAAACAGAGGAGGTCTCATTGTACCTATTAACAGCCCGGTACACAAACATTTGACTAATACCAAGCGTATGGAGAGTATTAAAAATTGCATTTGGCTCCATACATTTGGAAAAGCACCTCCATTTGCATGACGCTCAATTTGGGTTCAGACCCGGGTTGTCAACTGAGAGTGCTATCCTATGCCTCAAGCAAACTGTTCAGTACTATACAGACAGAAACACACCAATATACGCATGCTACTTAGACCTTTCAAAAGCTTTTGATCTGGTGTGTTACGACAAGCTATGGCAGAAGCTACAGTGTGAAACAGATGCATTGCGCTGTAGCATAACTATTAGGCTCCTATAGTATTTTTATCTCAAGAAGCGACACTCGCTTTACTTGTGGTTACCAAGTTAACAAACAAGCTGTGAATGTGTGTGTGTGAGCAGGAGCTCTCGGTACCGTCCGAGACAATGACGATTTAGGAACTGTCTTTGTTATGTGCTGATGCTACTCGTCTTTACGCACACATTCACAGCATATTTGTACACTTGGTTACCACATGTAATGTGCGCGTCGTTTCGTGAGATAAAAGTACAGTAAAACGCAACAAATTTTTGATGATAGATCAAATAAGTTTTTTACACATTAAGGTGGATGCTCCAAGGTAGCCCGCGAAATTCAAATTTTCTTCCGTTTTTTGCAATTTGCTGGTCAGTACCTACTAAGTTGTACGTTGATTAAAATATGATTCGCGGCCGTGACAAATATGTATTTACAGAATTATAATCATTAGAATCAGTAATACAACTTGTTAAGTTATCATAATCCTAAAATGTCAAGATTTCATGAAATTGTCATTCCGTAGAATTACTTGATCTTAGAGAGTTGTGTTGATGACTTGAATGATTATAATTCTGTAAATACATATTTGGTACGACAGCGAATCACATTTTAATCAACGTACAACTTAGTACTGACCAGCAAATTGCAAAAAACTTAAGAAAATTTGAATTTCGCGGGCTACCTTGGAGCATCCACCTCAAGCTAAAATGGGTCTTGGCGAGACTGCGTACCTTTGCCCAACGTATAGGTAAAGATACGCGGTTATGTGGGTAAAGGACGCATGTAGAATAAAAGCAGTAAATATAAAAAAATAATAGACATTATGGTTTATATTTTAAGCGATCTTTAATAAATCAAGTTAACAATGACGTAATTTGAAAATATTATAAAATAACAGTTTGTAACTACGTTTATGCCCAGAAATTCCGCTGCATATCGTTGTCTTCTTCTCTTTTTAACTTTTTAGTTTATTCGCAGCAATAACTTTCTCAGAAACGAACTGTCGTCCTGGAGTTTTTTTTTTAAATACCTATATTTGCGTGCCATAATGTCGCATTCTGAAACTAATATAACCAATACAAATATACAGGGTTATTTGTAAAACACTAACACCCTCGCAGGACTTTAATACCATAAATATTATGCGCATTAGTATCCCCGCCCTTCCACCCCCTTAGAGAAAACAGCACTGAGTAACTTTGCTCAGTGTCCTTTTACCCGGAATGACTCTACCTCTAAAAATAATAATTAATCTGTGTATGTGAAATAAAGAAAGAGACTCTACCCCTTAGATCGTAGTTCCCCCATACAAAAAACTCAATTCCATTTGAATCCATACTATGAAACTGAAACTACATTACGTGTTATGCATGCATTGACATTACGCATGAATACTTATTTAGCAATTACTAGCTGACCTAACATATGTTGTCCTGACCAATTTTCAATAATTCATACAAAAGTTCCATAGAAAAAAGGACGTTTAGTTTTTCCTGAATTTGAACATTTCACGAGAAAAAATTCTTTCCAAAAAAAAACTAATTCGGACTATACGAACATTCAAAAACAAAACATATTCAAATCAGTCTAACCGTTCCCAAGTGATGCACTTATGAACAGCATTTAAGCATTTTTATTTATATGGACTAAGACTGTATATTTTCTGCATAATTCCTCATTTCAGGCCTCCACAAGCTTTCAGAATATTCAACACGTGGATGGGAGACCCATCGAAGTTAATCATGTTAGATCGCGTATTAAAGGTCATAAAAACTGACAAACTTCTGGAATTGGTGCAAGAGTCAGGTCGTATTCTGAAATGTGGGCTTCACAGCCTGGAGTATGAATTCCCGGATATGATAAAAAGCGTGCGTGGTCGAGGCACGTTTTTGGCATTTGACGCCGGCTCAGTGGCATTGAGAGAAAAAATTGTTGGCACTTTGAAGAAAAACGGTAAGCAAATTCCTACTTACTAGTTTTGTAGATTTTTATGGTTCCGTATCTAGAGATACCGCGGTGCCGCCAACTACAAAAAGCGGACAGTAGTACCAGGACCCTCAGTATTTGGGGGCAGACTCAGTTTTATTATCGTACATGTTACCGGGCCCGGAGGTCTCCCTAGGCCAACAACGAACCGGTTTAGGACGGTCAAAGCTTAGCCAGCGAGTAACTTTTTTGCATTAGTAACACAACAACACACATAGAGAAACTTCTACTTCTGTATGAATGGTGAAAATAAAACCGAACCTATCGCCGGCGGGTGCGCCAAAAGCTAAATTCCAAGTAATTGGTAAAAGAAGCGTCAGTACACAATATTCCAAACTATCTTGTAAACTCAAAACTATTTCTCCAATAAGATACTCTACAAAGCTCGATGTACGAATAAAAGTAAACTACCTATTTAGATTTCAATATAAGTTTTTTTTATTTACAGGTGTGCTAGCAGGAACGTGCGGAGAAGCCGCAATTCGTCTTCGACCTGCTTTAATTTTCGAACCAAAGCATGCCAATATCTATTTGGATATACTCAGGAAAACATTACAGGAATTAAAGACAGGGGTCTGCTACTAGGATGCAGAAGGCACTTTTTTAATGCTTCCGGTAATTTATCAATTGTTCAGTTTATGCGTTTTTATTTTACCTACTAATGTTTTTGCACGGAGCGTATGTTCAGCATAAGCGTTGTGGTTGTCGTCGTAATGACGCAGTGTCACGTCGCGTTGTGTAGTGTACACGCTGCGCTAGCGCAACGTAGACAACGCGAGGACCGACTACGCTACGTCGACGGTCTGCGTCTAGTTTTAGATACAATGATGTTCAGAAAATGTATTCCATCGAGAAAACATCACGGTTGGCTTTCTTGTTAAAAGTTATTATGAAAACAATAAAAGATAAACTTAAAGTCTATGGACTAGTTAAAGAGTTTTAGTCATTTGAAAATGACTATTTCCTGCTATTTTGTGAAAGTGTAAAAATAACCTACTTTTGTTGCTAACTGGACATGTTTTTGAGAAAACATGGCGTTTGCGTCACGTTAGCGCGTCAATTATAATATACATACATGCGACCAGCCCGTGCTGGTATATGTTGTACCCGTGCCCGTTATGTATATTGTACGAGTATACCTCCGATAACAGAAGAGGCCTAAACTTAATGTTTTTCGTGTACCTTCTACGAACTACCACGTAATAAATAGTAGTATGTACAAAATGTATACTGCACAAAATATATCAACTGTGGGGAATCGAACTGTTGGGTTTGTAAAGCAGTCGGCTCCATAAAGTTATGTATATCATTTAAAAGGTTAAATCTGGTCGTTCTATATGACATGTTCGTTCCCTATTCAGCCCAGTCCAGCGAATTTTTTTGCGATTTCTGACTTTTCTAGAACTCAAAACTCAGTTCGTCCACAAGAGTTCTTTGACTCTTATAAGAAAAAGTTTTTTTGAAGATTGTTATTTTTTTTCCTGGCTTACATTTTTTTCAAAACCGGTGAATGCAAATCAAAATATTTTAAAAAGTTAAGAATGTTTTTTTGTAGCGACGGCGGTTATGCCCCATCTCAAAAATCCACCCTGTATATGTCAATGACAGACTGCTTAAATCCATGAAGATTTAGACAATAATCTTTTAAAATGTTAAATCTGTAACTATCTGCAATCTTCTAACCTTTTTGCTCGTCTTTTTTCATTTTACGGTAACCTGTAAAAGAATACGAACATCAGCAATATTGTTCATCCCCCATAGCAAATAGCGTGATAATTTATAGCCTATAGACTAACCAGACTTATATAGCCAGATAGATTTTGTTTTAATTTTGCATAGATATACCCTTATGTATGCAAAGTTTAAACATAATCTATCCGGTAGCATTTGCGTGGTGATGAGACATATATTCATACAAACATACAAAAATTTTAAAATCTATATTTTCAGCATAAGAATCGTTCCCATTGCAGACCTCGTTGCAATGACTTTAAAAAAAAATCAATGTGTAGTTTTGACTTCGCTACGATTTCATTATATGATTTTATTTTTATTATAGTACCTATTTAGTTTTTATTATTGTATAGATATTTCTTTATTTTACTATGTATTTTTTTTATATATATACCTGCAACTAAACACGGTACGTACCTACACGTATACAATATGCAGAATACTAATTGCGCAAGTGCAACTTGTATTAGCCCGTTTTTTTTTACTTTTACTGAAGGAGATAATATAATACCTATATAATTTGTAAGTACAACTAACTGAAATAATCGATGTTTTTCCGAGTTGGTGCAAATTGAACAAGAACATAGAAGACACCGCGGAGACCAGACCCGGTGTTCATGTTCACATACAAGTTAATCATGGCATTTATTTAATAGATCTTCAAATGATTTCCTTAAACTAATAATCGATCGTCTTTTTACGCTTACTGACTGATCGTCTTTTTGTGATGTGCCCTAGCCTTACTAGGCTAGGGCACTAACTTGATCGCCCGCAGTTACTACTGCGGGCGATCAAGTTGGATGTACTTAGCGCTCGCTGCACTTACTCGGCTCGGACGCGATTGGTTAAAGTTCTTTCCTAAGTAATCCTTACCCATAAGGTCAGGGTGCCCTAGCTTAGTTACTGCGACCTACTTTAACGGTACAGATAGTTAAAAAAACAATTAAAAAGGTAGGTACATACAAAACATGGCATGTTAAAGCAAAAAGAAAACAAAAAAATATATTTTTAATTTAATTTTACCGATTTTCTTAATATATTTTCTTAGTTACCTACACTTATATAAATATATATATTTAAATCAGTATTTTTTGTTTTATATAAAGTAAGAAAAAAACAATACAAATATTTGTAACTTCTAAAAAATTTACTTAGACTACATGAACTTACGCTACCTACTACAACAATTTGAATGTGTGCAACATTCTACCCACAGTTTTGCTTTGTATTATTTGTAAAGTGAGATTATCTAATTATTTTCTCTCAAATCGGCTTATTATTATATTGTAAACAGAGAACGTGGAAAGATGTCCCACCGTAATACGGTTTATAACTGGTACGGGGGTCAGGGTGAATCGGTTTCATAACAACCTAAATTTATTATTGTGCACCGTTACTAATTGGGTATCTAATCTTTTAGTTTCCTAGAAAATAAGTAGGTATTTGTAAAAATTGGCGTAAGGTGTTATTCTTTTGGCAAAATAGAGATTTATTTATTTATACGTACCTATGTGCACAATGAAAGGCTATTAAATTTGAACAGATTCAGAGAAACACCTACCTATGTAAAATGTTTACTTAAAATAATAAATACATCTATGAACCTTGTGGGTATAAATAATTAACGTCTAATGTTTATTATAGTAAGCAAAATAGATACTAGTACGACTGATTGATGTCTTCCAAATTATACCAGGTCGATTCTGAATGTTGTTTCTTTTTTGAACCCCTCTATACTTCGACTGTCAGTACTCACTGTAGCATTCGCAGCACCAACTTTACCACCGCACTAGAATGCACGAACTTTTCAGCGAGCAACATGCGCGTGCGAGAGTATGCGGCCCCAGCATAATCAATGATAGTTATAACGCTCCAGTAGCAATGTCGGTTACCGTTTGCTCTTTAGGCGCAAAAGTTGATAATTAATTATTTCCAATAATCTCTAAATCTCAGGTCATAATGCTCTTAAATTTACCAATTCTGCCATAAATGTATTTTATTATGGTTCACGACTGACACGACGAGGTAGATGTGCATCTGGATTGAGTGTGGGATATAGCAGCAGTGGGCGCGACCCGTTGTCGGCAAACTACTCAATTTGCAAACATACACGATCACTGATGACCAGTCTTGGCTAATGTGCAAGATCACAAATACATTTTGAATGTGTAGGTCGTTCCGTGCAGTATTTTTTTATGGATGTTTTGCACAGGTTAACAGGTCTGTCGTTAAAATAGGTTTGGAGATAAAAGTGATTGTTAGGTTTTGTTATTTTTTTCCAAGTAGGTAAGCATCAAAATGTAGTAGCGAGATGACCAATTTGCGCATAAGTACTTTTAGGTGGGTCTATTCTACCTATATGGATTGGTATGTACACACGACGACACATCAAGCTGTAAATTTCCAGTTTTAGCTGACCTCGCATTAGCTTTTCGTACAATCGAGTCGTCGTCGTGCGTACCACCGTCACGGATGTTCTGGAGCGAGAGCCCGTAGGACGACATCGCCTCCTTTTGCGAGGAAGTGATCTTCGCATAAGAGACGGTGGAAAAGAAAACGGGAGGATACACCTCCCCTTCCTATCCGCTGAGATACACGACACATAGCGGACGCCGGAAGGCGCACAATGATCTCCGGCTGCCATAGCCCGAAGATGACTCAAATGTCAATCCAGACTGACTTTACCTCAAATAGTATTTACTAATTCCACGGTTTACACAATAATACATAAGTATTTGTAAAATTACCACTGGTTTCCTCTTTTAATTAAACACTCGAATGTACACACATCAACACTGTCTAGGGATATTTTGGATTTACTCAATTTACTCAAAATTTATTAAAAATAACATACAGCATGCATATATTTTTATAAGGCCCATTTATCAGACTATACTCCAGAATAAAAGAAAACTATTTTTTTTGCGTAATCAAATTTTTATTCAAATAAAGAAAAAACGTGAAATAATGGTAAAACTAACAACGAATGTGTTTCTCAAGAAAAAGTGAAAAATAAGGAAAAATCAATCTGTTTTTAACAGTTATGTGAAAAATCAGTAGTCAGTAAAACACCCCATGACGTTAATAACGGTCCTGCAACGGTTTTTCATGCTTTGGATTAAGTTATCCAAGTCTTGCTGCGGTATATTGTCCCAGGTCCGGTTAAGATGCAAAAAAAGTTGCTCTTCCGTCGCAATGTTTGCAGGGAAATTCCTCAAAGCCCTTCTTTGGAGCATGTCCCACGCGTGTTCTATGGGGTTTTAGGTCAGGCGATTGAGCGGGCCAGCCTAAGATCAATACGTCGTGCTCCTGCAACCAGCTCGTCACCACTCTCGCTGTGTGCGGACGGGCGTTATCGTGCATGAGCGTGAATTCTTGGCCCATTTGTAGATTATTGGTACTAGCACCTCGTTACGGTATTTTTCAGCCGTCATGGTGTTTCTGATCCAAACGAGGTCTGTTCTTCCACCAACACGAATTTCCGCCCAAACCATAATTGTCCCGCCGTGGTATGAATTGACTTCCTGAGGATGTTGCAGACGGCTCTTACGACCAGGAACTCGCCAAACACGTACTCTACGTGTATCGGGATGGAAACCGAACCGGGACTCATCGGTAAACAGCACTACAGACCACTGGTTATCTTCCCAGAGCAAATATTCACGAGCCCACTCTAGTCGTTGTCCACGATTTCCTCGGCGTTGTGCTGGAGTACGAAGCGGTCTGCGCGCATGAAGGTTAGCTTCATGCAGTCTTCTCCTTACAGTTTGATCACTCACAAGCAACTGGTGCTCTGACTGGAGCCTCTGAAGCAACTGCATGGCCGTAACATTTGGTTGTCTTCTCGCGGCAACTTGCAAAAATCGGTCTTGTCGTTGAGTGGTTATGCGCTTCCCGCCTGGGTGTCTTTCAGCCACATCACCAGTAGCACGATAACGTGACTATAACCTTGATATCACAATTTGTCTTGTTCCAATCTCCTCAGCAATACTCCGTTGAGTAGCCCCAGCTTGGAGCATGCCTACTGCCCTTAACATTTCCTCTCTCGTTAAATGGCGCCGCTGCATGATGCACACAATAACATTAATTCGAAATTAACCGATAACTTGTTATAAAACTTATATTTGACACAAAAAAATAGCCAAAAACTACTGTAGGTAAATGAAGCCTTCGGACTTCGCTACCATTATGCCGCGTAAATCTTTAGTTTTTAATTTATTTTTTCAAATTCAAATTTAGAATCGTTCAAAAAGGTTTACAAAATAAGCTTTCTTCAAAAGAATTTAAAACTGGCCAGTATTTTTTGAGTTAAAGAACTTTATACAAAATATCCCTAGACGGTGTTGATGTGTGTATATTTTATAGTAGCACTTAATCCGGCCCAGGGTGGATTGATAATGAGGATTTCCACACGAAACAAAAAAAAGGTCGTGTATTGGCTCCTTCGCTTCAGAGCAACAAGATCACGGGAACACTTAAGTTGAAACTAACGCTGCCACCTTGTTTTTTGAATACATTTGAGCATGGAATTAGTATGTACTGTATATGATTTCAAGTGACAGTTCATGTTCTACATACTAAATCCATGCATAAATGTTTACCGATAGCGCCGCACTGTCAATGTCATTCCAGCGCCAAAAGACCAGTCGCAGTGTACCCAAGTACTTTTATAATCTATGAAGTATAATAGGTTACGTAGGTTGATAATACCTGCAACAAGGGCACATTATATTTTGTTGTTAAGTACAACAAAATATAATGTGCCCTTGTTATTGCCCATACAAATTACATCTTTCTGGGTAAAATAAAAGTACAATTATATCTTAGCTATCAATAATAATGTGCCAAATCAAATTAAGTTTGATTGTTGTTGACATTCAAAGAAACACTTTCTCTAAATGTTGGTTAGTCGTCAACTCACACATTTACTTGGCGTGTTGTTGACTGACTGTGGCCGATTGAAAACTCCGTTACTTGCTTGTTAGTGTAAAATATATGAAGAGTGCAATTTAATGGAATCACTCATTTCATGGGTACCTATTAAATACCGTTCCACTGGCCTCGATCACGCGCCAACGAACTAAAGCAACGAAAAGTTAGAAAAGTTCAATTATCAATTTCTCTTTTATGACTAGTATGTCGGATTGATTTTTTGCGGTTCATTTTACATATAATTATGTAGCATTAGAGCATGGACGTCAAGCTGTCAAGTTCTCATCTTTACAAGCATACGAGTTTAGATAGTTCACGGAGTACTATCACTTCGATGGGCCGCTGACTCACCCCATCAAGGAGCTCCGTCATCCTCCACTTCGAGCCCTGGTAGAGAGAAGAGGCTTTCGCTTAAGCGCTTATTACACTATCCAATTTTAAGGAATGCTAACTAGGAACACCCTAACTAGGTAGTCGGAAGCTAGTGATTACACTACACTAAATTGGATTCTAAATCGGACAGACGACGCATTCAGACGCATTCGTGAAGAAGGATCGTACACAATTTAGGAAGTAGTGCGGTTGGACCTCCAATTGACACTAAATTGGATCCAATCTGTTCTAACTGCAATTATATCTGCCCATTTCCTAGTTGGCATTCCTTAAAATTGGATAGTGTAATAAGCGCTTTACGGTGAGGTAAGCTGGCGGTTTACTTAACAATACCGACGCACGCACGCACGATCGATCAAGTCGCGTTTGTACGTCACAATTCATACAAACGATCGTGTCAATCGCATATCCACGCGCGACGCGACGCGGTCGCTTTCAGTTAGGACGAGGGGTACCTATCGCAAGGATTGCTGGGTGGTTAGAAAGTAGTACGATGACATAAACCAGTTAATTAACTTGATTAACACAATTTTTTTGATATTTTAACAATTTGCAAATTCTACTTTTGCTAGCGTTATCCACTGTTTCATGGGTGCCCCTAATTTTTTTTAAATAATATTAATAAATTATGCCTCGATAGATAGCTGATTTAATTAAATTGTAATTTGTAGGCTTGATAGAAACATTTTGGATATATGGTGTCAGAGTTCATAAATTAATAATGTAGGTAGATGATTTTAGCAAATGGTTACCTAACTTCTTGGTGTTAAGTCTTAGGCGTTTTAAAACACTTATTTACGTTGAGAGATGTATTGGCTACCAAATGAGGACCATTTAATTTGAGCGTTTAGAGGTTTAATGACGAATTCTGGGAATTCTCTGACGAATTCTCAATTTTCAAAAATAATACACAACGAGGATTTTCTCGAATCCCTTAGATTTTCGGATTTCCGCGAATATTTCAGATTAGTAACACCACTGTCGTTAGCACTGTTGACAATCGGGAAAAAAAATACTTTCTATTTTGTATCACAGGTAATCATCTAATTGAACTTTTCTAAACCTTGACTCTTGAACTAAGCAACACACACTGTGAACGAGCGAAACTTTTTTTCCTCGATCGTCAACAGTTTGGCCGACGGGGTGTGACTGATCGTGAATATTCGGATTTTCGTCTAGGCTATATGGCTTGAATGTTGTAAAGGAGTCATATTAACACGTGAAGGTGTCCGTTGAATTACTATCATACCTAATATGGGTTTCGAATACCGGATTTTTCAATACCGCAAAGAAAATTTCCAATGCCGGGATCCCGGTATTAGACTCTATTTTATCCAAAATTGTTTAAAAAAAATTAAATAACTATTAGTTATTTAATTTTTTTTATTTTCACCACAAAACAATAAAATACAGTTTTTTTTAATATAAAATCCCTTTTTTAATATAACTATACTTTATAGGTCAGTCACCGAGTCACCGTGGACAAAAAAATCGCGTTAGATTGCAAAAAATTGCACTGTACTGATTTTTTGGGATGTTGTAAGGATATATACCAATAGTGTAAAACTAAGTTTTCAGTTTTGAAAAACCTGTGCAAACTTACAGAGTTATAGTTGCGTTTCAATGTTATAATTTAAAAATGTATTGGGTGACTTTTCCGTAGGATGCACCTTTTAGCGCATAGGAGATTCCCCCACCTTCCTTCTCACTTCAGGAATCTCAGGATAGTACTTGTACTTCTATTGTTCTATTACATCTTGCCTTGACCGAGAGGCAAATACAAAGACTACCTTTTTTTTAAATTCCATTCTTTACCTGCGCAAGTAGTAGTAAAATATAAGTAACTGTCTAAATAAACCACGAGATAATTAAAATAAGCAGTTTTTCAAACTTATCACAAATTAAAAATTGGTTGGAAATATAATATGCAATAGGACGAAATCGTGCTACTGTAGTTTCAACTGAAAATAAAATAAAAACATCATTACCAGGTTTCCGGTATTGGCTATTTCAATACCGGTATTGAAAAGTGACAAAAAATGTCCGGGATTCCGGTATTGGAAGCCCTAATACCTAACCTAACCTACTTGTCACATGTAATGTGTTAAATAAAAGGAAATAGCATTTTTTCAATTTAAGTACCGTAATTTAGAAAAACATAAAATTTTCAGAAACTGGCACTTAATTTTCCTTTTGCTGTATTTTATCCTTGTCAACTACACTATCGGTTGGTCCAATGATAGAAGGTGCAGGTTAAGTAAAAAATCGGGTTACAATCCCAGGTCACGAAGAAGCTTTTTCAAAAACTAAAAATGCAGTTTTATTTGCCTCCAAACTTGAGGTCCCTTGACCACTTTTCTATAATGATTATAGTTCCGGATTATGCCCTCAAGTCCCATATCCAAAATCAACATGTATGTACGTTAGTGTTAGGCCCTACCTACTGTAGGTACACATGCATTGGAATGGCAGAATGAATAAGGTTTAAGCGAAGATCACTGCAAAATGAATAGGATAGAAATTAAGTAAAACCGTACCTATAATATGATTCATCGTGACGCGCCGGGACTTCGACATACTTCGCGGGACACCGCGATATCTGTTTGCCTATTTAAATACCTAGGTATTCAAATATCACATACTTAGGTATGAATGTACCTAGGAATATATTTCAACAAGGTATTCCAAACAGCTGCATATATAATATAACATAATACTAGACGTACACAGCTTATTAATAGAAAGTGACGTCACACACGTGATATATTTAGGAAGCAGTAGTTACTTACGTAGGTATATCTGTCTACTTCTATAATTATACCAACTCTTGCGACGAGCAGAAATAGCCCAAACCTCTCAACCTATCCGCGTAGCACTCAAACGATTATCTACAAACATAATCTAGATTTACGCAGGTAGGTAAATCTAAGAAATGTACCTGTCACTTGTGGGTACGTAAGGATATTGTAAAACTATTCCGAATAAAAGGAATCATTTCATTAATTCTTACGAAACTAACCTAACTCATCCCATAAGCTGTGAAAAGTACGAGTAGCTGAACATTGTGAATTTGTAGTATATTGATTTCAGTCAAAATAGATAGACACAATATACCGTGTACTCACGTCGTACAGTGTTTCATGTATACATGTTACACCAAAAAAATATAGTAGGTTACCGCACCAATGCATCAGAATATGGCATAATAAAATCATCTTTTTTATACCCTCGGTATGTAGGTGGAATACATAATTCTTCTGAAAATTCTAGAACGATATATCTATGTAACAGTATTTTGTATTGATTTGAAACATTACGGGAGGTATCACCCACAACGAAGTGCTATTTACGTATTGCGATTTAAAAAATAGATTTCCACTGAAATATTATTTTTATGCGTAACATTGTAGCTAGTGATGTGTTTACTCGCGTCATTAAGCATTTAGAATAATTTCACTACCTACCAAGTGCTTTTGTCAACATTTCATCTAAATTCATATACACTCAAGATTTTTTTACCTTTTTCTTCTCTTCCTCCTTATCTCTTACTAGCTTCTGTCCTTGGCTTCACTCTCGTGGATGTCGTAAAATATCCCACGGGAGCGTACTAATACAACATGTTAATCCATGTTATAAACTATGCGTGCCATCATTCATCCAGTTCCGTTCAGCCGTTTCTGCGCCAATCCGGACCAACAGACAAACGGACAAAGATTCTAAAAACGATATTTTCGGTATCAGACTCGTAGCAACTACTAAAAAAGAACAATGTGCAGTTTTGACTATATGTATCCTAGATAGTGTTTCGATGTCGGTATTATTTGAAGTGAATCGAATTTAGGAACAACAACAGCGGTCGACTTTTTCGTGAATCGTGACCTACGGTGCTACCTACCAACACATGAAAGATAGAAGGAAAGGTATAATAATAGAGAAGTAGAGAACGCAGGAAAGAGATTATTATTTGTTAATATTTCGACTTGTGATACCGTATTGTTTTTTGATAGACCATCTAGTAATCATGGACACAAAAAGAGCCTCCCACGTAGTGAGCAACAATTAAGTACCACTATTTTACACATTACCGTTAGAACTATTAGTTATTCTGTGACATTACACACACGCCATAGATCACTTTTCATGTCTGATGTAGTTGGTGGCAGTTATCTTAATTGAATTTTAAATTGTATGCCACCAACTGCATGATACTGCTTGAAAAGTGAGCTTGTTTTCAATTTTTTTTTTTCCCCACATGGTACAATTTGTTTTTTTAATACATTACTAACGTCTAAAATCCGCCATTTTGGTTTTATAAAAACGAAACCTAGCCTTGTACTATCGCGCGACCCAGACGAGTCGATATATATCTAGAGCCGTTAGGATGCTTTGAGGGAATAAAGAATCAACATACAAAGATATTTAGGTACGCATGGAAAACATAACCTTGTCTTTGCTATCGCGCAGTCGGGTAAAAAAAGACTTCTCTAGACTTGGCCCCTCAGGGCGAACCTAGGGCGAACCACCCCCTCCGCTCCCCCTTAGTCCCCCACTGCCAGACAGCACAGTATATGAAGGCACAGTTTACTTCATGTACGGCGCCCCACCATAACACCGGTACTGTTTGTGTCTTGTGTCTGTCATTGTCTATAAATTAAACTTTTAAGAACTAAATTGTAGTTACTACTTTCGGCTTTGGTACAGTTACAAATGCGAACAATGTAAGCTAATCATTTTAACAGTTGATAGCCTATTGTTTGTCCTACTTCTACATACCACACACACATGCGTTGTGGTATCTCAGTACAATACTATTTTCAGGTTCAAATACAACGCGCCTACTAACCTATTTGTGTTGGAGCTAGTTTGTTGACCTCGTTGACCAACGACCTGCTCGCGGTTAAATACAAAAGCCACGAAGCAATGTGTTGTGCAGTGTGCTATATCGTCTAACTTACAACTTGGCGTCATTATGCGCGGTTGTACCTACTACAGCGAGCATTGACCCTTTGTGTCATTATGTGAATGTGCTAGTTAAGCCTACATTTTGTAGGTGATTAGGATTACACAAGTAGGTAACCAATAGATTACGATGAAATATGGGTTTTACATAAATAGTATCTCACTTATAAGTAAGTTATCTTTGTAGATCTATAAATTGTATCATTAACAATTTCAACGAACGCTTCCGGTCGTTTAGGGGTTTAGCAAGTGTTATGCTCATCCGGCCAACATGATGGGAACGAGGCCTCACAATTCTTCGCACTGGAAGTTATCCGCTACTGAGGGAATTGGCGACCTGGTAAGGTCTTACAATAATTAAAAAGTTGGTAAAACCGAGGCCTATGATTATAATTAATCAGTAGCAACTTCATTAATAAATAAAAAAATTACGATACAGGGTAGGTACTTGTTTCAGCGAGGCTCAGGTATGTCTGGGTGCTAAAGTCTAGAACCACTAATCGGTCCTGTGACCAGGAATGTAATCAGATAATAAATACTCAAAAAGCGGGACGAAGTTTGTAGTGGCATACCGTGGTAGTAGTGGTCGGATTTTCATGAGACTTTATTGTTGAGCTCCTAGAGGGAAGGACAACAGTTTTAAAAAATCGTAGCAGCGAATTTATTCCATATTTTAGGGTTTCGTACCTCAAAAGGAAAAAAACAGAACCCCAAGGGTTCCGTAGAAAAGAGAGGAAAAGAGGCTTGACATACAGAAGTCTGACAAGACTCTTTTCCTCAGAAACGCGTGAAGGGATCAAGTTGAAAAAATTTTAATCTTGATAGATTAATATTTTTTCAACAGATTTGATAATCTTACTTTCACTCGATAATTAATTAAATAATTAAAACCAATTAATTAGATACTTGGAATGCACTCTGAAAGTTCAAACTTCCTTCCTCCTTGATCATGTTATACCTATTATTATTAACTTTCGCCATTAACTATCTATCAATCAGCACCGAAAAAAATATTTTATGCAAATTAGTTATAGAAATCGAGTTCGTGAGAATTGACCATGTTATCAACGAGAGTGGCATGTTTGTGTGAAATTTTTTATGATGAAAACGATTCCATGACAGTTTTTGATTAGCAACTTGTTTGACGAGTGTGTCATGTATGGTCATGATGAATAGTTGAATCTCGCGGGACCCGATAAATCAAGAAACTCGATTCAGACAAGCAATAAATAACGTGAAGAGAGTTGAAGTAAAAGTTACCCTTATTTAGTAAATGTATGTTATGCATAGTAAAGTTATACATAGGTACACATGTAGTCGATGCACTCAGTCTAAGCTTTATGATGAAGGCAGGACAGCCATTCTATCAAACCGTAGGCACGGTCAACTGCACGTCTTAAGTGACACTTAAAACTACCAAAACGGCAGTACCTAATAGTAAAAGTCTTTTACAATGATGCGTATAATGAACCCTTTTCAGGTTTTCAGTTATTTCATTTACACCTTGTTTATTAAAGATCGAAAAATAAAATGAATTTATAAAATTCTGAAGTTTAACTAAGCTTTTCAAATATGGTTGAGTCCTTGAGTCAAAGTCAAAGTCAAATCATTTATTTCAAATATGCACATAAAAGGCACTTTTGAACGTCAAAAAATAAATTAAAATAAAATTGATTCTAGTCGCCCCTTCCAAAAGGTAGTTTTCGTATGGAGAAGAATGGGCAAGAAACTCCACCGTTACTCTTTTAAAATGTTTTACAATATTTTGCATACATTAATTATATAATTATATGTGAAGACGATGCACCTAAAAATAAAATTACTATACCACAATAGGTAAAAGAATTAAAATGGATTAATGAAACCATGACATATAAATTAACTATGTGATAGATACATGGTGCTCACATATTTACAAACATTCTAAAAGTACAAGATTTTCATAAATAAATAAAGAGTAATAAGTCCGGGTGTGACTTTAAGTAATTACACAATGTAAATCAATTTCGCAATTGAATCTTATCTGGATCTGTAAAATCAATTTTTCGGTTAACCTATCCTGTAGGTATTAAAACTAATCTTGTAGGACAAAATCTGAGGGTAACTTTACGCCAAGCTAGTTATGTTTGTAAGCTTAATTTTTGACGTAAGACCCTCTGGGCCTTTTCGTAATCCTTTTCAGGACAGTTCATCGGCAAGACAAGACAAGGTACGTGTACTGCATTAAGAGTGTATAGCTCCTCATAACTGCCTCGTGCAGGAGAGGTTACTTAAAGAAAAACTTTGTTTTGCCGATGTTAACAAAAACAAAGCACAGATAAATCAAAGAACCAAGAGTTTTAGCAGTTTTGCTAGCTCTTTAATTAGTATTAGCACTGAATCGAACTACAGATGCTTTAAAGACGTTCACGACATTAAAAGTGTGCAAAAGCTGTAATACCTGTTATTGACAACAAAAGGCCATAAATTATGATAAGTGTCATAAAAGGAGCTAAGTCGGTAGTCTAGCCACGATAAAAAACTGTGGTAATTCTTAAATAACATAGTCTGTCGTAAGAGTTTCTTGGCCGACTTTTGAAACACGTCGTTGGTATTACTGCAAGCGGGCCGCAAAGCAAATTCTTGCAATGCGTTGCGCTCGAAACATTTTACTTTAAAGCTAAGATTAGTAAGATTTAAAAATATATTGCTACAATCAATGATCATCACCAACTGAGTGTTGTGTGTTGTCGTATTACGCATGTAAATCTTCAAATTAAGTACCTTTCACTGGATTTGTAAATACATCGTAAATATTCGTTTACCAAAAGCATTGGTATTTTGGGTCTTGCGGACATCAGCAGTTAGGCGTTTCATGTTTATTAAATTGTGACGGACATGGAGCTCATGCAAGCCACCGCCAATAAAATACTACAACCCGTAAGACATGACGAAAAAGAGCTAAAAACTCAAAGAATTACGTCCATTTGTGCTACCAAAAGTTTATTCCTTATTAAATTCTACATAAACCAAGCATACACAAGATTCATCTAGGATCAGTAGTTCTCGAGATACCCATCTTCCAAATATTGGGTAAACGATTATTTTGCTTCTGTACCTAATTTTTGTTTAGGTACTTGATATCGTAGGCCTAATCCATGAATTGTGAATTATGAAGCATTTTATTAATAGATAACATTATCTTCTTCCTCACCCTCGTTTGTGTCTTGTTTCTCGTATTCATCATTTTTAAAACGCCTTCATCTCTATAGTAATGTCAGTAGGTAACCCTGTTAGATGATATATTTTGGCAACCTCGTTTTCGGTTCTTATTTATTGCAATATTAGTCGTAAGGTATTTAAAACATACCTGACTTGGTAAATAATATGGGTGTGTATATTTTTGAGCATACAAACTTCATTTTATTGGCATAACACAACATTTAGGACAGTAGTTATCTGACATGTTGAACGCTTTACTTGAAAATTTCTAAGCCATGCGTTTGTAGAACCATTAATCTTACGAGAATCTTGTGGACGATTTCTTTAAGCAGAACAAACAGTTATTGAATTAAGCAAGGATGAAAGTTGTAGTACCCAACATAAATTGACTTCAAGTCAATATTTTTCTAAATGTTGGCGCAAAACTGACTTTCGGGGCCTTTGGCAGTCAATACTTTTTTTGCACAAGATATCTTACTGAACTTTGCACACAGTATTTCTAGTGGCTGAAATAAAGATAATCGCCGTGGTAAATCTTAAATGGAATTTAACTTATTTTCCTGGGCTATAGATAGTACCTACTGATGAAGCTATGGGACACTACCAGCTCATGTTCTATATTTATGAAACCTAATTGCATGTAAGAGAAAACTATCTCTAAAAGTATTTCGCCCACATACGACTCATGAGTAACGAGTTAATCATATCATACCATAGGTATACATTCTGACGGTTCATTTTTAGCTCTATTTTTTGGTCGTGCTCAGGTGATCTTTCGCTTTCTCGAATGACTAAGTTGAATGTTTTAATAATTCGGATTGAACATGATGATGAAGGTGGGCGAATTCGCCCACCTCCCATTCATTTGTCGAATAATAACCGTTAAATGAATTGAATTTATTTGTGTAGGTAAGTATGTTTGGTTGAAGTTTGAGATATTGTAGTTTTATTTTAATTTACTAACAATAGCTATTAATAGGGATAAAATCTTTGATTCTGGTGCTGAGTCACTCAAAAGAAGTTGAATGAAATGTTCTGTCACACAGCCACATTATTAGCATGTAGTGAGTGACGTAAGTGAGTCTTACCGTATCAGCTGTAGTGACTGTACCGCAACCGGTCTCTTGAAGGCCGAATGATGCTGAATACCACACTTAATGCGATATCTGCAGTCTGCTTAGTAATTCAATTTTATTTGCATGTGTTTGTACTAAAATAAGTAGAATTATGGTATTCAATTAATTTATTATTTGGTTAAGTTACTATTATGAATTATTCGATAGGTACCTACCAACGCAACAGTACAAAATATATTCCTTTGGTGTCCAAATTAGGAAATAATCTTTGACCAAACTTTTCACTCAGTTGACAGTATGTTCAAGTTAAGGTTATCCATTACGTACTTATTGATGAGGTTCATTGACAAGCAATAAGCGAAACTCTCACAAAGCACTCTAGAGTCGACAACCTTGATCACGAATTCAGACTTACGTCTAAAACTGTAGGGAAACGAAATATACACAAACGCCCGGCGCCCCTTAATTAGTGAAGGGTCTAACAACTTTTTTACTTTTATAGTTAACTAAAATTAAATAGAGACGCATATAGTTATGTATATAATATTTGTTAAGAGCTAATAGTGAGGCCATAAATGAAATCAAATTCGTCAGATGAATTGTTGATCTAAGGTATCCGTATGAATGAGCTTATGAGGCAATCCTAACCAAACAATGGAATATTTTAATTATTTTCTTTCTTTACATAGCCGCAGAATTAGGTAATGCGCCATCGCTCATGTTCTTAAACAAATACCTATCCGGATTTGTATACTGTTAGGGACTGAATGTTGCATACTTTGGAGAATGCAATATCAAATACATTGGCTATTGGGTTTATGAATGTTATACACCTCTAGTCTGTAGTCTTGTCCTTCACGCTCACGTCAGCTGGTGTGCGCTACTAGCGCTATTATTGTGTCGTGTATCCGCTGTTCGTTGGCATTCGTGAATCGTTCGTTAGTATTCGCGTCTTCGAATGTCAGTCGATGGAAAACGTGCGCTCGGATCGTTTGTACTTGTAGGTGCGGTTACGTTACCGCTACCTCTACCTACGCTTTGTCTTATCGTGCCCACACTGACACCACTGTGAATCTGTGTTTTATCGATTTCATGTGTAAAAATTTTCCATTTGCTGGCCATTTTGTTAACAACGGATAATTTTATTATTGTTTGATTGGTTACTCATGCAGATTGAAAACAAGTGTCATTGGACAAGATCGGTCATCCATTTAGTGCAAGTGTGTTCGACATAAAACGTGATAGTGTCGTACAATCATTTGAGAACAAAACGAAGTTGCATAAGACAGAAGAAACCGGAGAAGTGCTACGAACGCCGAGTTTCGCCTAGTGCAGGTGGAGACCGTTTTGCTATCCGTGGTTGGCACCTACGTTATAGTCACCGGAAGAGCCAAATGTTATTTTAAGGTTTGTACCTATTACTTAGGTTAACAGAAAATTTAGATTCGCTGGGACCCAATACATCCATGATCATAGTGTGCTTCTCAGTAACCAAGTTTCAAAGCTTAATTCTTATACAGTCAATGTTGTGTCTATGAAATATGACACTGACGCTAAACACAAAGTATTGTGAATGCACAAAAGATTCAGAATAGGCGTTAGGCGTGCCTTGCATGTGCAGATCTATAAGATAGCTATAACTTAGCTTCAAAAAGATAACGCATGCGGATCCGTTGCCTATGTGATGCATAACGTAATAGTCGAAACAATAACAGCAGTTGTAGTGGAAAGTGGCGCCCTCTAATCTGTCTTTCAGCTTAACTTCGTCCTCGTGGTTAATTAAATACTATTGAATGGGATCCCCAACCCCATTAAAATTAGGTTTCGCGCCATTGTAACTAGAATGATTAAGAATTTGAAGCTTAAGTTCGACGTATTAGGTGGCTATGTCCATTGCACATTTACTATAGGTAATATCTTATTAGTTATCGGTTTATACAATCAATTAAGTGATTATTGGCTTACATTTTTGTTTTCTAATATAACTGTTTAAAATTGTGTAGGTAAAATACCAAGTCCCAACTAGCTGCTTAGCAATTTGTATTGCCGTGCCGGTAATGGCGTCATTGACAACACTATTCACCTGTCACCACATGCAGCACAGTATTGTTTAGTAAGGAATTTGTAAACAAATAGATACGCAAGTAGATTTTTTCTGGAACCGTCCGATAATTTTAGTAGGTAGGTAATTTAATTTGACCGCCTGCTTACAAAACACTGCGCAATGAAGTTATTGGAATCAACGATTGATGATGGATGACACATAAATAAGTAGGTACTTACTTCTCACTTTCGACTAGACGGAACTGAAATGGCTACTTATCTTATCATTTTAATATCAACAGGGATTCCATGCCCACTTATTCGTTCCGTGAGGGTTCCGTACCTACTGAAAGGTTGAATTAAAACGGGACTCGGGGCCCTATTACTAAGCCTACGCCGCGGACTAAGATAGTTGTAGATAATACTAACTAATATTATGACTGCGAAAGTGAGTTTGTTTGTATGGTACTCAATCACGCAAAAGAGCTGGACGGATTTGGAGGAAATTTGGCGTACAGATCGACCATGACCTGGGTAAGGTCATGGACAATTTTTTTTATTTCTCTTTAAATAAATAAAAAAAGGGTAAGCAAACTAGCAAGTTAGTGCGCTACCGTTAACTAGCAAGTGCGTGTGTATCATACATAATAACCCCCCGCCGGCATCGGGAATAAGGTTCAGAGTGGCGATCTTAGAGTATCGCTCTCGGCCCGCATGCTTACTGAGACTCGAGAGCCTCAGCACGGCTCTTGGTGAGATGGTTTGTTATTTACTTTCAAAACTTACCTATTAAAAAGTAATGGTGAAATGTGGGTGCCTCCACCCATCCCTTCGGGGAATATAGGCGTCATGTTATGTTGTTGTTGTACCTATTCAATAGTACGAAACCTGAACACTGTAATATAATAAACCTCGCACTCATATTATTATGAGTCTTAGCTGAGACCACAATGTTACGGGCAAGTTTAGGTAGCTGCCAACCTACTTTCCTTGTATATAAATACTTACATTTTTTAAAACAAGACGGAACAAACATGCCTGCCTCATCGATGCAGCGGTGGCTCCTCCTCCTTTTCCGCGTAATTATATCATCCATTCCTTTTGCATTGGTAGGTACCTACATACCTAAATGAATTAAAAGGAGCAAGCCATCTAGATTGGTACAGTCGACCGCACGTCTTACGTCGGTGAACAAGCAGTGACCTTGAGCTGGGCTAGCGTAGTATGAAGTTTCAATTAAATATTTAGAGGCCAGCTTATACCTACTGATTTTGTTACCACTGACGTCCTGTCGAATGTACATACTATACTTAGGTAAAAATTAAAAATGCATGTAGCTGTATTGTAAATAGTGAAAATATATTATATGACTTCAACAATATATAATAAAAATACAGTAGGTACCTACCTAGGTTTGCAAAGTAGATTTTTCGTCTGATTTCTCTTAACTTTCGACGCAAAATCCATTGATTTCATAACGACATTCACGAATTCTACGAAAAATAACGAAATTTAAAAAAATGTTCTTTACTATTGACATAAGATGAAGTGTTGCCACTTTCATGCTTTTAGGGTAATTTTTTTAGGGGCCTAACCACTTGGCTTTCACTACCGACTGCTGCTTTTTCTTACTAATGAAAAAAACATGACGAAAATTATATTTTATCATTGTTTTTGTTATTTAAACAAAAACTTTTGTGCTTTTACTTTTGTAATTTGAATAAAATCACCACGTTTTATGTTGTTTCTTCTCCTCTCCTCCAACAAAGTTCTTCCTGGTTGTTCCATAGATATTTTTTATTACATTCATAAATTCATTTTATTTTTGACATAATTATGACATTGTTGTGTGGAATGTTTTTTTGCGTTTTGAGGTAATTACAAAAAAAGTCACATCAGTTTTAAAATTCTGCCCTATTCAGGCCATATTTAACATATTTCTGGATTATAACATAAATTATTGTTCGATTAAAACAATTGGTGAGTAGATTGCGTGGTCTCGAGCGGATACCTGGAAATCAAAGTACGAAGCAGTCATTCCAAATCGATTTGTCTATGTATTTTCGACGAAAGTAGTAGGTACTAGGTACTCCGTGTGCGAGTTTACCAATTCGAGGGTGTATTTCGTTTATGTTTACCGTATTTTATTAACAATATGGTTTTTATTGTCTAGTGTACCCTGATAGGAAGATGACACTGACCATTTTGCATAATCCATCTTCAATCTGTCACCCTTTTGTATATCAACTTTTTTGCTGATTGTGATTGTATCATATTTATCAACATAAAATAGATCTCAATATATCATTCAGTGCTTTTGTGTGCAAGTAGTAGGTACAATAATGATATTTCACATAGGTATAATTTTGATTTCAGATCTTCTCACATCCCTTGAGGGAGACCAGCGATGGTGGACTACTACAGGGTACTCGGTGTCACTCGAGCTGCTTCCGATGCAGAAATAAAAAAGGCGTAAGTTCTTTAAAATTGATCAGTTTATCCTAAACAGCTTAAAACATTTATAATAGGTAACTTAAGTAATTTTTTTTATCTTTCTCTCTTTCCATTGTGTGTAAATAAAAGCATTATAATGCTTACATTAAAGTTATTATACACATAAAGTACTATTAATGAAAATGGTTTTTATGGCAAATTTTTTTTTTTAACATTAGCACTTCTTTCATGAACCTACCCTGTCCCAGGTCTGGTCAAAGGCCTCCCCCATACGCTTCCATTTGATTTGAATTAGTGATAATTAAACAAATCTCAGATTAAAGTATTATCTACATTCTTTGCATTTCGTGGAGGCAATGCTAGCAATTATGGGAGATTCTCTTAATGCAAACTTTAATTTCAGTTACAGAAAACTAGCATTAAAATGGCATCCCGATAAAAATCCAGATAATGCTGATGAATCTAATAGACGATTCAAAGAAATATCTGAGGCTTATGAAGTTCTTTCTGATGGTGAGTGTGAGTTTATTATTTATATTTTACATGAAACATTTTAGTATGTTTGTTTAGCTGGAGTATTCAGTGTTTCTCAATTATCAATGTCTTTAATGTAGCTATTCAGGTAATTTTGTCTTCTAAATTTACTTAGATGCTTTCAATATTGTTTAACTTGTAATCTAGTAATCCATTTATTAATATTTCATTATTTATGTATTATACTATTTAATATAAATCAATTACTCAAAGATTAATCATTTATGAATATTCTATAAATGTTGTTAACCTTTGATTATGAATACCACAGCTACTCAACAAGTTAGTATTTATGTATCTTGTATTATTATGTCTACCATTATTTTCTATCATTTTGATTGATGTTTTTAGATTGAATGTAGCATTCTTTAATTTACTCATCAAAGGATATAAATATCTACATTGATGTGTAATAGCACTATTAATATTTCTAAATATAATGTAGTTAGAATATTAGTGGTTGCCTGATATAGAAGTGTAAAATGATTTTTGTTGTTGGGTAGCAACCAAGCGGAAAGTATATGATGCACGGGGATCCAGTCATCACGCACACAGATATCAAAGCAAGAACGGAGTCAATGGGCATCGCCACTTTAACTTCAGAGGGTTTTTTGGAGACACTCCATTCCACCGCTTTTTTGGTAGCTGTCCATTTAATGCAGGATTGGCTTAAGAAGTTGTGAATATTATCATTTGCTTATATTTTGTCTTTTCAGAACTGGCTTAATTTTTACACATAACGCAAAACATAAATGATCTGCAATTCAGGTTAAGCATAGTCATGGTAATATTCAGAACAGTTTTGAAAAAATAACCTTAATTTTATTTTGTTTGGGTCCACTTACCTTTTATTACTAACATAAATATGAGTTTTGTGTGAGTTACTCTGACAATGTTTCAATTGGTTGTGCATAACATTCTTATAGTTACTTAATAATGTAAGTTATAACCGGGATATTGTCGTTGTTAGAATTACTATAACCTATATTAATATAAAATTAAGTATAATACAAACACCTAGGCCTAAAAGCACAGTAAATTGTGAAATTTGACAGGCTCTAATAAGTAGAATTGCATCAAACTTGCATCATTATTGTTAAGCCATGACAGACAGTAGGACAGTAAGTAGAACCTTTTGTTGCATTAAAACTTCGTTTAGTTCCAATTCTTATAAACGTGGAAGTTTTTATAACATTCATAGGTTATATACAAACATATCCTCCTACGCACGAAATGATTCACCTTCTTGGTGATGAATAAAATGGGAACATTATATTTGGCGACTCATTGTAACGGTACTTTGGAAACACGGAAGTCGGCTAAAAGTAATTACTACGAAATTGATGTTGCGTTCTGGAAACGTCCAAATTAGGATCCAAAAACAAAAATAATTATGAAAACACGTGGTGATAGAGATCGTAATGCTGCAAAATATGAACACTAAAATAAAATTCAATACTATGTATCATTTCAAAAACTAATCAGCATCATAAGCATAACACATAAATCTAGAACATTCTACTATTCTAAAATACGATAAAAAAAAATGTATCAGCGACGAAACAACTCTATGAACGAAAGTCACATCATGCTATGTTTTTCCAAAAACAGAATCCTCACACATCCTGAAATGTTTACAATATTTATACTTATCAGCATTCACACACCACAACACAAGCATTTTTAGAATCGCGTCCTTATCTATAAATAGGTACCTAGTAGGTATAAAATTTTCGATTTCGTGTCTGTCTGTGTGTCCGCTTCGTTGTTCTCAACTACACTATGGATTTTGATGCGAGTATATATTAAATTACACACAGAGAGAAACATCCATGTTTTGACAAAAAAAATTGCACTTATTGCAAGTTGCAATCCGATAATCTCCCATGTAAAATGTAACTTAACTTAAATTTTCCAATGAATACTTACTAGTTAACACCTCAAATTTCAACGTAGAATTTTTTGTTTCATACCAAACTCCACCTTGACTTGATTTCTAAACGCTTATCGCGTTTTTATATTATTTTTGCCCTCATGCAAGTACTTACATGCTTTGCTTTTTAATTCTTGAATAATAATTGCGAACTAACTTTGACACTGACCCTTATTTTTTAAGTATGTTTTTTCATCAAGAAATACTATCGGATCGGACGCAGAATGTCCCATCCTATAATTTAGTAGGAGATCCAGATAGATTCAGCTCTCAAAACGGTGAAGGAAACATCGTGAGAAAACCGGCATGTCCTAGAACCAAACATTCGAAGACATGTGACATCTACCATCTCGCACTGGGCCCGCGTGGTGGATTACAGCCCACTCCCTCTATAATAGAGGAGGCCTGTGTCCCAGCAGTGGGAACATTATAGGCTTCTTACTTATATACATATAGATAGCTTCAGCCCACTGATACTTACCTATACCGAACTTGTCAGTCTGGTTTATTTATAAAATTAACAACATTTTCCATAGCTTTATTTTGTACGTTTAGTATTGAGTACTTTGCTGGTATAGTACCTAATTGACTAACTATTTGAGCAACGTAATTTATGAAAGTATTTCGTTACCTAGCAACAACCTCACGTTATGTACCTAGGTAGGTGCTGATATTTAATTACGTGACCTATGTCATAAGTTAATAACCTTCCGGTCACGTATTAAGGAACTTGTCTACATTGTGTAATGTATATTTATGGTAAAACTGATTCTTTAACCTTGGATGGTACCAAAATTATTCTTGAAATTAATAATAACTACAGACTATCGAGTAATTTTAAATCACGCCCACTTCGTGTGCGTTAATAGTTTTTTTTTTCTTTTTGAACAAAGTCGAGATCACAGCAATGCGCTACTAGGAAATTCGCCACAGACGCAGTTAAGGTCGTTTCTGCCGAAGTTTCGTGCATTGGTGACATCACTTTTGATTATCTCCGCTGCGCTGTGGGTTCGAGATCACACGTAGACTTTATAAACTCGAATATATATATGTAAATATATATACTTGTACATACGTTCTAGTTCGAATTATTGAACTCAACGCATGATGACGTGACAAAGACAAAAACCCCGCACATCTCCTCAATTTATGTTAATGCAAGTATCAAAGTATCAATACAAACCTACGCATTTTTTGCTCTTTATTGCAGAAAGGAAACGTCGAGTGTATGATCAGTACGGCAAAGAAGGGTTGAACAACGGCAGAGGCAGACGTTCCGCCCCCGACGACGATTACGACTTCGGCTACCCTAGTTTCCCGTTCACATTCCGTGACCCTGAAGAGGTTTTCAGAGAATTCTTCGGCGGGTCTCCATTCGGCGATTTATTTGCTGGTAAAACACTTGAATCAGCTTTATGCAATATTATTGTAAATAATAGAACATATCAACCTAGCGATAGAACATACTCTTTTTGGATGGTTTTCTGTAATTGAGATACATCGATTTAATATCCTTTATTATAGTATCTTCCCTAAATTCACTTAATATAGCCCGCTAATGGGTGTCATAGTGACTTGATAGAGTACACAGATAAACTGAGAATATACAGACTATATTTTGGTGATAGTATTAATGTTAGATACGATATATTTCCAGAAATCAACGGTCATGGACACGGTCATAATAGGCACGGTCGTCGAAGCCACCCGAGCACTTCTCTCACTTCATCCCTATTCAGCCCATTTGGGTTCGGCATGCAAGGACTCGATGACATATTCGCACATGCCGCGTCTAATGGGAACGCTTTCACTTCATTCTCTACATTCAATAGTTCATTAGCGGGACCTGGCAGCGCCAACATGAGGAGTACCACAACCACTACGCGCACCGTCAACGGGAAGAAGATTACAACTAAGAAGTAAGCATGTTTTTTTAAGCACCACAAATATTGCATATTTAGCCAACCAAAAACCGCTTTCACTGTCAGTAGTTGACAACAGTATGTATCAAAGTGCTAAATACCTCCGAATAATAAGAAGGCCGCAGCAACTCCGAAGCACAACAACGGTGCTTTGGCAATGCTGCAGGCCTAGGCGCCATAAAGTATAACTTTCTTGGCAGTTGTCGTCGGTAGGAAGAAGCCCGGAGTCAGGCTTCCTGTATTACCTGGGCTTCTTTCTGAAAGACAGCTGTTTGCTTTTAAACATAAATTATTAATATCGCGTGCAAAATCACGCTCTTAAACACTAGGGAATAATGAGGTAAGCATCCCTCGGGGTCCACACGTGGGCTGCATTAATTTGTGCTGTCCGATTACAAGTATGTATTATGTACACAATAATTTAATAACGGACTAAAGCCGAAGAAAACTAATAATTCGACTTGTCAATGTACTCTTACTTTCGGAAATACGAATGCATCGAGATGATACTAATTTTAAATGATTGCTCTGTTTACCGCTCTTTTTAACCGACGAAAAAAAACGGAGGAGGTTCTCAAGTCGACGCGTAAATATTATATATTTTTATGTATGACCACGCATAACTTTTTACAGAGTAGTCCGATGTTGATCATTCTTTTTTATTGGAAAGGGTATACCCCAAAGTTTGTCCCGTATAAATTTGGAAAAAAAAATCTAGCCCTAAGGGTAATAATAAACCTTTTTTATTTAACCTTAATAACTAAGTTCCTAAACTAAAGTAAGTATAGAGGTATGAGAAACAGGGTGTAAAGTTCACTCATACTCTATAGAAAAGGGAGGATCCTCCGACCAGACGGGAATTGTGTCTGGCGGGCAACTGCCCAACGATTGATGTTGGGAAATTGTATCTATGCTAATTGCGCGGTCAACTCTGCTTGCGAGATGCAGGATTTGCGTGACGTCAGTATGACGCGTTGTTCGCATGTGGCGTTGTAGATACCGCTACATAAGTATACCTAAATAATTTTGAGTCTGCGCCGTTTAAATTTAAGGCAATTTAGTGATCTTTGTTTATTGATTGTTTGGCGCCGACTCAAAAT
Organism: Apamea epomidion; assembly: GCA_947507525.1. Lineage (NCBI taxonomy): Eukaryota > Metazoa > Arthropoda > Insecta > Lepidoptera > Noctuidae > Apamea > Apamea epomidion. The sequence goes on from OX382234.1 coordinate 10,232,287, forward strand.
TACTTAGGTATACTTACATTAGTTTAAGAACTTGGTTATTAAATAAAAAAGAAAATAAAAAATAAATTATTTTTTGCTTTTCAGTTTTTTCGGCGGTTCAATTTTTTTGTTATTAATATGATACCTACACATATGCCTGCCTCGTTGGTGTAGTGGTAGCTAAGTATTATTGGGTTTTTCTATCTGGAATTTCTTAGTAGCAGCCCAGAGTCTGGATTTGTGCCCGCTTGACGGCAATAGGCTCGTCTCCCTATTACATGGGACTTAACTGGCGAAATGTGGGTGTTCTATAGCTACACCCCTGCCCAACCCTTCGCGGAAACGCGGCGTGATGTTATGTAAAGTACGAATGAGTGTAAATGAACGCGACTTGAGATGTGGATGTCGAAAGCGTGTTTTCAACTTTATGACGGTTCTTAATTTCTTTCGTCACTTCCTTGTGTGTACTTTTACCCGAAAATTCCGACAAAATGGCCATGTTTTTAATTTATTTATAGATACGATGTTGTTGGACATTCAATAAATAGCATTTCTTAGTCGATTTTTAGACATGAAGACGATAACAATAATATGAAACAGATTAGTTGGCAAAACGGTATGTTTACTGAAAATACACTATATTATACTCATATTTTTTATTATTACAGGGTGACAGAGAACGGTCGGGAGACAGTAATGTCGTATGAAAACGGGGTCCTGAAATCAAAGACTGTCAATGGCGTACCTCAATCATTAACATATAGTTAAACTATGGTATAATAGCTCATAACCAAACTTGATCCAAATGTACTCAACATGTTATGCGATTTATGAGTTCGAACTTATAATTTATAATTTTGCTTTATTTAAACATGTTGTCCAGTCACTGTAAATTTTAGTGGTGGAAATGTCTAAACTAAAATAATGCCTATCTAATTTTAGTTTTAATAGGTTACTATTTGCTTCTATACCTACTTATGTTAACTTTAAATAATTATAATTTGAGTGAGATTTTAGAGTATTGCTCAATGTATAAATCTCGCTCTAGGAATTTTAGGTTCCGTTCGTAGTCGTCGCACGTGCACTGGCCGATGATCTCCGACTCAATAACGAGCCATGTAATTAATTATGAAAATGACACCGCGATCTTACACTTTGTGTACAGCGACGATAATTTAATAATTTGCTGCCAAGGTAAGTTTTATTTTTTTAGCAAATAGGGTATAGACATAATAATCACAGTTACTTTTAATTTCGATTTGTAAAAAAAAAATACCGACATACGATAGGAAGTCAAATTACAACCAATTCGAATAAAAATTCTAAATATTTAATTAACCATAATTACAATTGATGGCATTTTAATTTTGTAGTTAATATTTTTTAAGAATTTCATGTTGATAGAAAAGCTTTAATTGACTGGAAAAATATCATCAGATTTTTCAATATCAATTGCGTATTTTTACTATGTGGTACTTATAATAATATTAATATTATATCTGTGTAGCAAACATAGCTCTCCTAAACTTATGAAATAGACCACCTTAAGAAACGTAAGTAGTCAGCCCAACTCCTTGTGTAGAAATAGTTATGTGTGTCAAATCTTTGTCGTTACCCACAACACTATTCTCGTTTATGCGTTTGCACCGAAAATATTAAACATGCAATGTTTCGAAACTAGTCATATGATACAAATCCCAGAACTAGTTTTGTTGAATTTGCGTTCCCACTACATGAAACAAAGTAATAGGAATATGCATGTATTTTTTTTTGCTTAGTCAATAAAAGACAGTAATATAAACCCAAGAAAAGTATTATATAAAAGTCAAATCAAGTAAGTACTGCTTGTTGCTCAAAATTGTTTTAAAACAATTTTCTACTACAGTTCAAGCTTCCGTTACTTTTGCGATCATGATGTGACGCCCGCCATTAGCTACGATACTGCAACATAACATAATTAATCGTAAAACATGTAATGCATTAAAAAAAATGTATCTGGACTCCTATATATTATTCCAATGTAATATTTTTATTTTAATAATGTAAAAGTTTTAAATGATTTGTGTACTCCCTATTGTTTGGCATATTTCAAGATTTGTTGGCTGTATTCGCACTGACTAGAAACGTAATCAAACAGACCATGTTTGTAGAGATTTGTCTCGTTTGACTTTCGCTCTATATTTGTTTATCTCGCAATTTGTCTATGACTTGTGTTTAGTGCAAGAATTAATGTTTTCAAATTAGGGCAGTAAATATCGCAGGTACGAAGTACATTATATATACAGCACCGTTATAATTAAAGGGACAATATAAAAAAATCATATTATTTCAATTGTTTATCATAATGAAACGTATTAACGCATTTATGTGCGAGTACATGCATTAAAAAATATATAATATGTACGTCTCTCACAAACTGTACAGACACGATGGGAGGGGACGGAGTGAAAGGGACCGTAGTGTTAATTTGTCTCTTTCTAAGCTGCATTAAGTCTCTATTTTGTAATAAGTTTGATAAATATGGTAATCCAAAATATTTTAAAACTCGGTCGAAATCTTATAATTCCGAATTAGGTCTCCATAATTGTAAAGGTGCTAGTGAACATGTCGCAGGGTCCCTAAAGAAACATTTGTTATGAAATCGGTTTGTAAAACAAGAGATGAAAGAACAAGTTGTTTGACAATACAAATGCGGTTCGATACATTGACGGAAACAGTTTTCAACATGTTTTTATCTGAATGTGTCGACAGTGCAAGCGCACAGTTAAAAAGACTTAAATTTAACTGTTTGTGTCAAAATGCACTGACCAAACCTTATTTGCACCATTTGTAAATATTGCATACCTAATTGAAATAAAACAAATTTTTAGTTTCAAGTTTTTTGAAACTATCACATGACATTTTATTTATAAGCGGTACTAATAGGTACTTCTGCGGTCAGTGTATAAATATAAACCTAAACTTATATTTAATCGATGTTTCACGTTCCCATTACTGGACGATAGAACAATTCAGATTATGTAGAAGACTGTATCGTAGTCATGCCCTCAATTCCGTAACTCACGTGACACAATAATTTGTGTTTTACTTATCTTGTATACCTAACATTTTAAATTAATGTGTTTGCCAAAAAATAGCTTTGTAAGTTAGATTTGCCAAGTTTTTGTTCAAATTTGTGTTGGGTATATGATGAAGTCAATAAAATAAACTACCGATACTGTGTTTTATATAGTATTAAAATATACTCTCCACTTGGATATGCTAATTGAAAATGTACTTAATATTTCTGAATTTTGTTCAAAGAATTTGATTTAAATTACAGTATCCTAATAATATTCTAATAACGTAGTGCAACCGATACCGCTTTACATTAGTAAATAGTGCCATTACTAAACCAGAGGAAGCAAGCCTAGCACACATTACATGTAAATAATAATGTTAACTGCAAGATCTCGTTCTTAAATTGTCAGCAACTATTAAGCACTGCAGGAGGAATTATTAATAAATAAAAATAATTTGTATTTTTTTTTTTTATTTACACATCATAACGTCCTATCGCCTATCAGCACACATCTCATAGGCATCCTTACACAATCCATGTTATTTTGATTATAAATACTCAAGCAGATGGAGCGAAGCAGAACATAACTGTTTCTTAGTTTCTAAATCCGAAAATGTATAAGGTCGTGTCCTAATAGAAGCGAAAGCAATAGTCGCGCGAAAACGTGATCGGAAATTGTTCGGATAACCTGAATGCCCCCTTTATCGGAAGGACGACGCGTTCAGTCTATTCGCCGTACAAAACGCAACGGTCGCTTATATTAGGACACGGACGAACACGATCTCTGCCGGTGCGACGGCGCGGCGCGGCGACGAGGCGTTTGGGTGCGCCTAACGAAATGATTCATGTACCTATTCGTGCGACAATCGCTTATATTAGGACACTGCCTTCCCACCTGTGGTAGTCGCGCAAATATAAAATCGTTGCGATCATTTTCAGGTATTCGAGCGATGATAGCTTTCTTTTACCCCTTGTTCTAATAGAAGCGATCAATCACTAATTTGTTCTGAAAAACCGGAAGGCGTCCTATTTCCCGGCGCAACGATCGCTTATAAAATACATCATGTCACAATTTGTCCGTCGATCGACTGCGTACCTTGTTGCACCTTATGACCAGGTTTAAAATCAAAGTGTTTTTTGACGCGCTGGGATGCGTCCTGTTGGATTCTCAATGCTCGGCTCAATGAACCTAGCTACGTGGGTCAAGTCAAGTCAAATCATTTATTTCAAATACCTCATACCTCTATAGGCACATAAAAGGCACTTTTGAACGTCAAAAATAAAATTGATTCTAGTCGCCCCTTCCAAAAGGTAGTTTTCGTATGGAGAAGAATGGGCAAGAAACTTCACCGTTACTCTTTTAAACTGTTTTACAATATTTTGCATACATTATTTATATAATTATATGTGAGGACGATGCACCTAAAAATAAAATTACTATACCACAATAGGTAAAAGAATTAAATTGAATAAATGAAACTATGACAAATAGATTAATTATGTGATAGATACATGGTGCTCACACATTCACAAACAATCCAAAATGCAAATTAAATAAATAAGGAGTAATAAGTCCGGGTGTGACCCCAGGTAATTACAGAATGTAAATCAATGTCAAAGAAAAAAAGAATAAATTATATACAATTACATTAGCACCAGTTTGATTTTGTCTAGACTCTAGAGATTATCCTATGGAGCAGGACCAGCATGTTTCCAAGCATTCTTATCTTGGATATAATCCTCTAATTTGTAATATCCTTGCTTACAAAGTGTAATTTTAATATAAGTTTTAAATTTTCTTTCATTTAATTGCAATATTTCACAAGGTATTTTGTTGTAACATTTAACACAGTACACCATAAAAGATGTATGTAATTACTTTAGATAATCTGAAAAAAGGTTGATCTAATTTATCTTTATTTCTAGTATTAAAATTATGTCTATCACTTATTTTATTAAAAAGATGTTGATTTTTTCTTACATACATAATGTTTTCATAAATGGATTGGCAAGGTACCGTCATAATAATAGGGGTTAAAGTATGAAATTGCCGTTTTATTGTAATAGTTACTTCGAATTGACATAGAACCTTCATGGTTTGAGATTTTTGAGTGAAAGTTTTTTCACTTGGTACCTATGAAGTTCTTCTTTTAAAAAATGTGCAACATTCGATTATCGACTTTCAGTTGCTTTTTTTATTCAGTTTAGACAAGAAACATGGATACTTCGAAAATTCAAGTTATTTTTTAATACGAGTTCCGACGCGGAACTAACGCGGCAGAAACAGCTCTCAATATCAGTGTTGCATTTGGAGAGGGGACTGCTAATTAACGCACCGAACAATGATAGCAAAACTAGCCGTGAAACAGCCCCGACTCATGAATCGATCTTCGCCATTATTGCTCCATGATAGCGCGAGACCTCATACAGCACGAGAAACCGTTTTAACTCTACAGGAACTGCAATTAGAAACCATACGTCACCCTCCGTATTCGCCAGACCTTGCTCCAACGGACTACCATTTTTTTCGTGATTTGGACAATTTTCTACGTGATAAAAAGTTTTCTTCTCAGGACGCAGTACAAAATGCTTACACACAGTTTGTCGAATCTAGATCACGAGAGTTCTATCGCAAAGGCATAAATAACCTTCCTATTAGATGGCACGAATGTATAGATAATAATGGTAATTAATTTGATTAAATAAATATGTTAAATTAAAAAAAAAACTAATTTCAATTTTTCAGTACAAATCGGCAATTTCATGCTTTAACCCCTAATATTAATCCTTTTAAATAGTTCCCTTTCCCCAGAGATTCGCGGCGACGTAGTTTAATGGCTCTGACAGCTCTCTTTTGCAAAATAAAAATGGATTCAATGTCAGCAGCCCGACCCCACAGTAAGATGCCATATGACATAATACTGTGGAAGTAACTAAAATAGACCAAACGCGCGGTTTCTTTATCTGTTAATTGTCTTATCTTTCTAACAGCATATGCGGCCGAGCTTAGCCGCCCCGCAATAGATGTTATATAAGGTCCCCATTGTAATTTCTCGCCTAGCGTGATTCCTAGGAAAACTGTCTGATTAACAAATTCTAATTTTTGGCCATTCAATATGATGTCACATTCGCTACTTCTAACATTAGGTAATTTAAATCGAATGCTGCTGCGTGGGCTATATGTATACCAGAGGGTATTGTAAATGTGCGATTTGTAGGCAGCAACCTCGTTCCATCGCGCGTAAAACAACAAACTAGATAAACCTAAAAATAATTGTCGTGGATCGTGGACACACATACGGACCACGGCAATTATTTTGTGGGGTGTAATTACTAGATAACGTGTGTTAATTTGTCATGAAACTTTAATTGATATAATTATCGAAGATCGGTGATAGCTAAGCCACGGCTAAGCTGTTGTTTTTTTTGGGCTTATTTAAATGTAATTGTACCTAAATATAGTCTGCTTAATAATGTTATTGGTTGGAGTACCTACAGGCAGGTAATCGGGTTATTTCGTTTATCCATCCCAAAAATCCCACCCTAAGTTGAATACGCGGAAACGTAGATAGGTAATCAGCCTAGGCCTAGTTGGATAAACGGAACTTGTAGGCTTAGGGTGGATTCTCAGATGTGCGTTTCCGTGAATTAACCTAAGGTGGATTTTTCGGGATGGATAAACGGACTAACTGAGCTGATCTTCTTGAGCGGGTGAACTGGTCAATATCGATAATAAACTTAAAATAAAACCTTAAAACTGTTGAACCAAAGAGGATCCCTTTGCTTGAATGGTTTTGTATAGTTAGCTACTGACTCCCAAAGCGATATCAGAAGTAAGATCTAGTACCTATATCAATACCGTCGGCAATTAGCTATCGTGATTCGTTGTTATTATAAGCTATTAGGTACCTACCTCCATCGTTTTTGTGACACGACACAATACAATGGATTTTGTTTGGACACGTAACATTTTGTTGTGAGTTGCGAGACAGAACCCTAGGCACCAGCACTGGTACATGGTGTTAACACAAATCAAAATGTGATGTTCATTGGAGTATTATCATGGCTTTAGTATATAGCTGCTGCTTTTGGTTTTCATTGCGTTTAGGAGGCATTTTGATTGGGATAATTTCATTGGTGAGTTCAGTGTTATAGTGATATGATTTATTAATTATTAACATCATACACTTTAGGTAGGTACATACTTAATCCCAAATATTAGTTTCAGGGACTCGTGATACTAGTATTTTGTTGCTTAGGCTACAGTCGATCTCAATTAGTAAAAGATGAGATTAACAGCTGGACAAATGATTACAATCTCATTTACGCAAAGAGCTATCTAGAAGACATGCAAGCAGGTGGGCATGGGCGTACAGTACAGATGCTTATAATGGTGACGACCACACTATGTGATACTTCTAATCAATTACTTATGAATTTTTCAGATCCAGAAAAATATCTTTCACTTGGCATTAGTTTTACAAGTATTTACATGATTGTATGCATTATTTATATCTACGGTGCATACACGGTATGTACCTATATCAATATCTTAAGTAACATCCAGGTACAGTCAGCGACAAAAGTCGGTTAACAGCTAATCTAACCTAACCTAACGAAAAACCAGAGATGCTGGTATTTAAAATTAAAGTATCACAAAATCTTTTCTAGTTACTGTCCATTAATGAGAACAAGTGGAATAATCTCTAAAGCGACAGTATACCGACTTACCTACACCCTTTGACGGCCACAGACGTCTATGGAAGTACGTATTTTGAACTTTAAAAAAGTGGTATTGTCGACGTGCCATGCCGTCGGAAGCGTCGTGAGCACGTTTTAATTTAACGTCCATAGACGTCTATGGCGGTCAATGGGTTCATTGCAGACCGTACCGATACACACCTTTTTTTTTTCGTTTTCGTGCCTTTCGAAGGTTTCCCCCCGAAACCTTTACCTCACTAAAACCACCCCGGTGATCGTGAACCGGCACATAGGGGTGGTCCCGGTTCCTCTTAAAAGACCAACTCCGGAACCATCCCTGCGCAACGCCTGTAGGCACATCCCTGGGGAGACTGTAAAGGGGCCTCCCCTAAGCCTCGCTATGCACGGCAGCACGTGACAACTGTGCCACCGTCTTCCCTGGGATCACTTGGTAGGCGGACAGAGTCCCCACTCTATGCGCCCGCGACCCCAAAGGTCCACCTACCTTAATTGGTAACCGGGTTTTGGCGTATTAGGCGCCAAGGCCTCCCCGGTGCCTCCTTCTCCGAGCAGGATCAGCCCTCTCCCGATCCCGCTCGGCGGCCTCCTTCTTGACCATAACGGTCTCACAGAAGTAGGCTACTTCTGTCCAATTCTCTGTCTCTGCCAGCATAGCCCTCACTACTGCCGACAGGTCTCGCCCGATCCTGGCAACCAGGGCTCGCCGCTCGGAGGCCCAAGCAGGGCACTCCTCGAGCGTGTATTGTGCGGAATCCAAGCTGCCTCCACAGTGGTGGCAATTTGCCGTGGCTTTTGGCCTATTCTGTTCTGGTACTCACCGAAGCAACCATGTACGGTGAGTACCTGGGTGAGCCTGAAGGAGATGCGCTCCCCTCTTTTCAGCCAGGCTTCGAAGTGCGGCAGAACGGCTTCGACAACGCGTTTGCGCGAATATTGCGGCTGCTGTAGCCGTTCCCGCCGCCTCAGCCTTACAAATGCGCTTCCTGGCACACTATTCCCGCTTTGGCAGATATCGCGAATTTGGTCGTAGACCTTCGCGTCCATATCCGCCAGGATGTCCAGCGGCGGAAAGCGCGCCAGGAGAGTTGCCGCCTCAAATGATATCGTTCGGTATCCTCGTTGATACGAATGGCCATCTTTCACTTTAGTCCTGCTGCGTGTGACGCCTGACAGTCTGCCTGACCAAACAGGCGCACCGTAAAGGACCATCGATCCCACGACACCCGCGTAGAGGCGGCGAACTTCCTCCCGAGGTCCCCCGAGATTGGGCAGCAATCTATGCAAAGCACCCACTGCCTTTTCGATCCGGGGAACCAGGCGCTCGAAGTGCTCTTCGAAGCCCCACCGACCGTCCAGGGTGAAGCCAAGATACTTTATGAATCGCCCCACCTGGACTTGCGCATCTCCGACCTGGACCAACGAGCTGGGTGGCTCTCTGTTCCTCGGCAGTTTATGGAACCACAACGCCTCAGTTTTCTGAGGCGCTATCTCCAGACCGAGTCCGCGGATTGCCGCCACGACTTTTGCCACCCCGAGCTCAGAAAGCTGGATGGTCTCCTCACCGATACATACCTAGTAACATAATGTAGGTCTGTAATTCATTTTTTTTTAAATCTACTAAAAAGGTACCTTTTATTTCCACGACAGTGTAACAACATGCTAATGGTCACCTACATACTGATGGAACTAGTGCGTCTCATTTTGATATCTACTTTAGTTGCAACCTTTCTACTTCTAATCAAGCAGAACACTATGGACATTGGTTTGCTGATAGGGGCAAGTGTTGCAGGCGGATTTCTGCTTCGTAAGTTTTCAATCAAGTACTACGCTGGCTGTTAGAAATAGAAAAACTTGACTATAATACCTAGGTCAGAATGTATTTCAATGCTAAAGCTATGGTTTCCCAGAAGAACGGTGGCAACCACATAATGGTCGCAGTGACGGCTATCATGAAAATGATGGCCGCGGAGTTTGACTTTACGTACGGTGTCAAAAAACGCTCTCTACGAAAACACACCAACCTACTTTCATAGATAATGTAAAACCGTAATAGTGACGTCATTCGCCGGTAAATTGCGGACGCTATGTGGGCGGCCACCGCTCTTCTAGGAAACCATAGCTTTAGAGAGAAACACCCGGCGATACGCCAAGGTTGTTCTCAGACCTAATTAATTATGTAGGTAGGGAAGGAACTTATACCTACTTGTGTAGGACTAGGTACAAAGTTTATAAATAAAGAGTATAATACCTACCTGATTACTAATATGAATGTGTGCTTTCAGTGGGAATGTTCTACTTATGGGTATGTGCTGCCAATCTGCCTATAGTCATCAACGAGATGGATCGTGACGAGCAGGCTGCTATGATCAACAAACTGCAACAACTCCTCGATGTCAACAATCAGAGAACAGTTCCTCGTGCTTTAGATAACATTCCTTTTTCAGCGGAACCCGAAGACATTGTCAACAGGAACGTTTTTATTGTCCCCAAGAAAACAGGAACGGGCATCAGCAACAGAATTAACGGTCCCTCTAGAATTACTAAACGTTCTTATACTAATAATATCAAATAAACTTATTAAAATTGTATTAATTTTGTTTTGAAATGCTGATAAATAGTCGCTACCTACCCACTCGTAAGTAATGTAAATGTTTTTAGTTCTTTTACTTTTCTGGTGCAGTCGGGTAAAATTAAACGGTATAATAAATGGTCTAATAATGGGGTAGGTACCTACTGTAGTGCGTTCCTTGTGCTCAATTCCTAATAAACGCCAGATTATGTATTTACTTTTATTGATTGAGTTCGAAAGGGCAAATGTAGGGTATCAAACATATTTAATAGGTAGGTATAGATATAGACGTATGTAGACATATTGCGTGTAGTAGATAATAGCGTAGCTGAAAGCATTAATATTTATTAGCTTCACCACACTTGAAATTACGAGTAGATAGGGAGGTCGGTAGTGTGGGTACTTGTATTGATTTTCTTACTATGTCTAGCAAGCTACCTACTATAAAAATTTTGGTGAGTGAGTGGGACTGGCGACGGTCAGTAATGAGCGACCGGTGACCGCGCAGACGCGCAGTTCGATCAATTTTCGAGGCCATGCCCCGCTACTCGAACTGGATTCACTCAGACCGAATGCATATTTTTTTGTCTGTGTTGAGCGTTTTACTAATTTTCGTACTTATCCTACAGCACTATTTTATAGGTACTCAGCTTCTTTAGTAAAGAAATGGGAGATAGAAAACAGACGCGGTTTAAACAAGGATAAAATACACAAATAGTTATATACTTCTGTTTTATTGTTCAGAGCGATTATCAACGGTTATCAATTTTACGTGTAGATTTCAACTTGGTAATTGAGTGCACTTCCACGTTCACTCTTAAGACGGATGTTGACGAAACTGAAACCGACGCCACCAGCGGTGACGATGGCGATTGCTCCTGTGTGGTCGATGTCCCTCGCAATGACCCCCTAAAATCAAAACATTAGTTATTAACCCTCTTAATATTAGGTAATGTAGATATCGTTTTCTTTACCTGCCCTATCAACGCATGTACACGTACCGCTATAAACTTTCTGTCTAGGGCAGGTAACTAAGTATCTATTATTTAAAAACATGTATAAGTATGCCAAACATGTATTTGGCCATATTATGTATAAACTATTATTTACTGTATCTGTTTAACTGTAAGTTTTCCTAAAATAAATAGAATAAAAATGCCTTTGCCATCGCGGATAAAACTTGAATGAGGCTGGCACAAGAGCGTGGTGATTGGCACAAGAGAAGAGAGGCATATGCCAAGCAATGGGTGAAGTCAAGCTGTGGAAGATGATGATATGCTTTTGGTACACTTATTAAATAAATATTCAGTAGGTACAAATGTATACTGTTCACCACATTCCAAAGTATCAGCACGGCCTTAGACAGACACGGTATAGATCCGTCTCTGAGCGGCTGGATTACCAATATGCTCAAACAGAGAGCTGTACAAGTGACCGTAAACGACACCACAAGGGCCATCGTAGCAAAGGGTTGCCCACAAGGAGGCGTCCTTTCGCCGCTCCTATGGAATCTGGTCGTAGACAGCCTGATAAAGGCACCAAACGATAAAGGCTACTTTACCGTAAGCTATGCCGGTGATCTAACCATAATAATAAATGGGACCCACGAAAACACCCTGTGCAACCTAATGCACCAGGCACTGAAAATAGTAGAGAAATGGTGTAAGACACACCAACTATCAGTGAACCCGACAAAAACCGAATTGATCCTCTTCACAAAAAAGAGGAAACTTGCTACACTACAACTTCCACGATTCTTTGGCACCACCCTAAGCCTTTCAACTGAAACCAAATACCTGGGCATCTTTTTGGACAAACAGCTAAACTGGGCTAAACACATCAACCACGTCACCACAAAGGCCAGCATATCCCTGTGGCAATGCAAGAGAATGCTTGGGAAAAACTGGGGGATTAGCCCCAGGGTCACCTACTGGCTTTATACCATAGTTATCACACCAATCATCACATACGGCTCACTAGTCTGGTGGCCCAGAACAGACCTGAGCACAGCCCAAAGAGCTCTCGAAAAGCTGCAGCGATTTGCTTGTGTGGCAATCACTAGCTGCATGAGAACTGCACCCACCGCTGCCCTACAGGCCATGCTTGGACTGCCTCCCCTACACCTCATCGTGAGAGAGGAGGCGGCCCTGTCTGCCTTCAGACTCCATCTATCAGAAACCCTAAGCAAAGACTCGAGTATCAAGCACATACGCCTAAAGGACGAGGCGATCAAACGGTAGCCAATGATGGTGTCACCCTGCGACAAAGCCCCTAAGCAATACTGCTTCCAAAAGCATTACAACCTAGAGACTACTCAGGCCCGGGAGAGCTGAGATTTTACACTGATGGATCAAAGACCGACTGCGGAACTGGAGTCGGAGTTTTCTCACACGACCTCAACATAAACATATCCAGCCCGCTAGGAATGCTCAACACGGTCTACCAAGCCGAGTGTGTGGGTATAATACAAGCAGCCCTGCCATAGCAACCCGGAGAGTTACGGACACCCATGTTCGTATACTCTCTGACAGCGCCTCAGTCCTCCAATCCCTAAAGAAGGGATGCATCACATCAAATCTAATACTATAATGTCATAAGGCGCTTGAACCGGTAACTGTATCGAACCGCAACACAGTGACACTACAATGGATAAAAGGACACAGTGGATCACTAGTTAACGACGCGGCTGACGAGCTGGCCAGAAGGGCATCCAGCCCGCCAGTCTACGGACCGGAACCAGTCGTGCCCATCCCCTTCAATCAACTACGCAGGTGACTACAGAAGCACACCCACACACAGGCAGAGAACTGGTGGTCCTCGTCACCGGGCTACAGGCAGTCCAAGGAAGTCATGCCATCATTAGATGGCAAGCTAACCAAACTATTTCTACGACTGGAATGGAAAGGCCTGCGCCTGGTGACGGGGACCATCACGGGATACTGCTCACTGAACAAACACTTCCATACGATAGGCATAACGGACAGCCCCCTGTGCAGAGCTTGCATGGTGGCTGATGAAACCGTCGCGTATGTGCTCTTTGAGTGCACAGGCGTCACCCAGATTAGATCAGAAACCCTCGGGACACCCAGATCCTACACAGATGTTCTCGACAGACCAAGAGACCTAATAAGCTTCTGGAGGGAGGTGGGCTGGTTGGAATAACCACCGACGGCCGCCATGGCCCACGCACAATGGTCCACCTGAAGGACTAAGTGCGGAAACCAAACCCGTAACATAGATAGAACATAGACATGTATACTGTTCTAGTTCTAGTAGGAGTCAATTATGGCACTTATTGATTTTCAAAGGTCTAAAATTCCACGATCGTTATCAAAATAAATAACGAAACTTAATTCCAATTTTGGGAAAAACTTTGTAGGTAAGAAATAGACTACGAAAATGATTGCGCACATACCTTAATAACTTGCTGGCCGGGATCCGAAAAGAACACTTCCTTCACTCTCTTTTTGAACGGAATACCCATGTACTCTGCTTTCTGTTGCCATATTAGACGACCGTTGTAGCTGGTGCCAATAATTAGGTCACTTGCTACACATGAAGATATTGCTATCAACACAAAAACACTTAAAGCAAGTACGCACTTCATTCTCAAAATCCTACCTACGTGAAACTTGAAATCTGACTAAATGTGACTCAAACCTTCACACTCTTTATATCAGAAAAAAGTTTAATAATTAAACTTTATAATTATTATAGCACCAATGCTGACCTCTTAATGACTTCACTCGAAATGTTTTCGTCTTGATAATGGTAACCCCTAAGAGCAAAGATAAGCTGCCGAGACTACGAGCATAAATATCATACAAGTTTGTCACTATTATTAATAATACTCTTCTGAGAAGTCATTAGTAGGTACCTACTGGCCACGGGGGAATTTTACATTATGACGCTCAATTTGTTAGATAGGTACTCATTTCATCTAAACTAATATTATAAAGAGAAAAGATTTGATGTCTTTCTCGCTAAAACGGTTAAACGGATTTAGATGAAATTCGGCTCATGGGTAGAGCATGACCTGGATTAGGACATAGAATACATTTTATCCCGATATTTCCACGGGATCGAGACTTATGCGGATGAAACTGCGGGTCGCAGCTAGTACAAGATATGTAAGGTTTTGTTGTAGTCTTACTATAAATTGTGAAAATTACTGTATTTGTACTAAACATTTATATTAAATTAAAAACTATTCAACATTTAAGAAGTTTATTCCGGATAATTTCTGTAGATAATATTTTTAAAATAAAAGCTTTTAACAAACAATTTACACAACAGCATTTTTAAACATTTTATTATGTTATAGGTACATAGACAAAGCAATTTCGACCCAATGTAGATAAGTTAGTTAAATCCATACACCGTAACTGGTAACCACTTCAAACATGACCTTAAAATATTGCGTAGACGTATGTCGCGGTAAAGGACGGAAAATGTTTAGCAAGTTTCAAACAAATTCCTTTCCTACGTAGCGAGCCGCACCTAACGCGTGTCACCTTTTCGACCTGTCAATTTCATTGTTACAATTGTTACTACATAGGTATTGCTAACCTATGTAGTAAAACTTAACCTTATGGCGCTTAACATTTTCATTCCTTGACGGTACACCAAAGTTCGCTACCACCTTGAAACATATATCATACTATATAAAAGTAATTTTCAAATACCCGACAACCATTCAAATTATACCGAACTAACTTGCATTGCCGCAAAACGTGGAGTTGTCTCCATATCCAGTGAGTCAGAAGTGATTTGAGAACGTGTATCAGAATTCTCAGTGCTGTTATGTATTGATGACATAGACATCTTTTCATCTTTCATACTACCATTGGCGTCTACAGAAATATCAGTAATGTTCGACTTCTGTTGCGCATCTACCATATCACCGCCGCCGCCGCTGAGTGAATTCCAAATACCCTTTGAAGACTCCTTGAGAGTAACTTTCTTCTCGCCCATGGTCGCACCTTTGTCTTTACCATCTTTTGTCTTTTTGCCAAGAACTGGAAATGAGCTTAATTTGGGCTTGGAACTGCGGACCGCACCGCCTCTTTGTATGGGGGCGGCTTCCGCCTCGCACTCTTCCGTAATTGAAGTGAGCAAGTCTGCCGAATCAGATGGCACTGCTTGTCCGGCTTGTATAGGAATGTCATCTGGAAATAAATGATGAAATGTGTAAATCATGTACAATCAGGATTTCGTAATGAGTTATTATTTTGTGCATGAATGAAACATTTAGAACAATACATGTAGGTGATGCAAATATCTCATTCCGTTAGAATTATCAAAAAAAAAATCGTGTTGTTGCTATTGTAGCAGTGTGTACATTTGGGTAATGGTTTGTAGCTTGCTTTTTATATTACTACGGAACTATCTACTAACTAAAGGGGCTTCTAAACACTGCAATATTTTGATTGCAGAGTATGGCCGGTAGTTTTTTCGCCTACACGGGCAACGTTTCTAATTTCAAATAACAAAAATAAAGGAAAAGAAGGACTGGATAAGACGTTAAATTTTAACAGGTGTTTAACGATAGACAGCCTGTTGGCGTAACATGGCCCGTTTTAGAAGCGCCTTAATATAAGCTAGGCAACGTTTACAATACAATGAGTAGGTATACCCTCTATGGTTGACAACAATGCAGGATTTACTATTTATTTTAAATTAAAAAAGTGTCTTATCAGTGACGTTAAGAAAATGCAAAAATAATTATGAATGAACGGTTTCTTAAAGGCCTGTGCACTAAAAACCCTTTTGTAGGTTTTTTTATCTCATTGTAAGAAAGCTAAAAATAATTGAAATATAGGTCTGCGTCTGAATTGAAGTATAGGTATGCAAGTACCTACAGTTTTCATTAGTGCTAGTCACAGACAGCACATATACTGCCATGCTGTAAGACTGTCATCCTACCTGATGCTAGGGAATCTAAGGATTGACAGTCCACTTCACCTTTTAGTAGTTTCACTCATCACTTTTATTTCGTAATATTTCTCGAAAACTGGTGCCTAAGCAGAAGTGTCGAAGCTAATTTAGCAAAACTCACAAAAACCAACCATGAATTTTATTAGAAGCGATATCAGTAACGATATCAACGCAGAGGTTCATAGTTGCAATAAAACCTTGAATAGAGAAGCGTTACAACATAAACAAGTCGTTAGTTAAACGTATTCGTAACTTTTAAAGAAACTGTTGTTTTCCATCTTTGCACAGCTTTATAAAGAAAATACGGGCACCTCTGTCATTTTTTTAAATAGTGATAGCTCGTTGAGGATCATTAAATGTGGATGCTGACGAATAAAATTAGTTTGCTTTTTGTCATAATAAAATGTTGAAATAATTAACTCTGTTTAGGGTAAACCCAACAATTTTCAAATTTCGCTACTTATCTCTTAATCATTAATTTAAATTGTTTGGTATAAACTTCAGAATATCGACATTTGGTTCAGAACCTTAAATGTATGAGGCCGACTCGCTCTTGGCCGGTTTTGGGGAAACTTGTTGCGAATTTAAGTGATGTAATGGCATTATTACTTTAATTATTTGCAAAATCACTACAAGCCACCTGTGAGACTAAGAACGGGACTTTTAAAATCATAAACAATTTTGGATATATTATTTTTCCCTTTCTTACAAACAGTAAACAAAATTGTCCAAAATGGGTTGATTTCCTGCGCGGCCTCTAAGACCCAACTCAACAATGAAATATACTTTCGATCCGTAATACTTACGTACAACTGTGACTATAGTGTTACCCCGACGTTCGTGGTAGACGCGGTCATAAAACGCGGGAGTCAGATGACACAAAACACTTTTCAGAAATTCCGTACTAATTATTCACATTACCCACATATTATTCTTCGTCCTACTCAAACGTGTTATGACGGCGGCTGCTACGAGTCTTGGCGTTAAGTATAGGTTTATTGAAGCAATGGTTTTTTTAAAAGGGATCTACTTATTAAAAAGATGATAGACGTGTCCCACTAACACACTTTGACATAGTGGATGGAGCTGTGCTCATAAGTTGCACTCCTACAGCTGGACGTCACATGTGCTTCAATAAGCATTTCTAAAGTCCTACAAAAGTAAAATAATGTGATTTATTTTCCTAAATACCTCAGTGTATTACTTGACAAAGATGTTAACATAATATACACAATATTTTGACAACTTCTAAAAAAGGCTTTATTTCTTTTAATGATACCCTAAGTTTAGGGATCTGTTTCAGTGCCGCCGATTTCCTTGTTCACAAACTAAACTAAATTTAAGTTCAGTACATCTTTTTCTTTCTATTTCAATAAGAAAAGGACAGAAGATAAATATTAGTTTAGTCCTGTCAAATTAGTCAGCGCCTGACGTAAATTGACGTATTTTAGTAGCCATGTTTTTAATCACGTGTAAACTCGCTATGGAGTATCTTAATTTGGCAGAACTAAACTAATATTTATCTTCTGTCCTTTTCTTAATGAAATAGAAAGAACAAGATGCACTGAACTTAAATTTAGTTTAGTTTGTGAACCAGGGAATCGGCGCCATTATCCTTGGAAAATCTTTCATTTCCCCACAAAAAGAATATCATGTTTCGTTCTAATATTGTGAGATTATGTAGACTTATCAATGTCACTGCACATACAATTAATGTTTTTAGTCCACAAGCTACAATCCAAAGTACGAGGCGAGGAGCATGCATTTGGCAGCATACAGTTATGTTCATCTGTATGTAAACCAAAAACATTGAAATACAATAATATCATGTCAGCTAGGTATTATTTATTATATCGGGAGCAATTCAACAACTGTCTACATACTACTAGAAGAATGTTAAACTAAAAGATAATAAAATTGCGGGTAGCAGTATACTGGATAACAGGTGAACTTTAATTCTCACCTGGTAACTTCTTAGTACGGAATGATGCATTGGTAATCATAGACTTAGACATTGTAACGGTAGTAGTCGCTGGTGACAATGCTACGCTAATCCCCATGGGGCCGTCACATGGTTGTCCTGAAAAAAGTAATAATACAACATTAGTGCAAAATAATAATAGAGAACATAGGCATCGCACAAACTGCTCTGAGCCAAGCAATGGGTTTTAGTGTTTTATGCTAATAGCTCAAATAGTATGAAAAGCACAAGTTTCGTAGTATGAGCACCCGCTCATTCGGAGCCACGCGTGACTGCCGCGGCATGGAGTGCAAGACGCCTTAAGATCATTTCTGTTTATAACATTTATTTTGGAAGCATGTCTTATGTCAGCATCATAGCCAATTTGCGTAATTTGAGAAAAGGTTAGGACTTTATACAAAGATATGCAGGAAATCAAAAATTTTAAGTATTCTGTACCTGAAGGATTATTTTTTAAGGAATTTATCACAGCACTGGTAACCAACATCACATCAGGAAATAGTTCATATTGGGCTCTTTGGTCGATATCTTGCACAGCCTGATGTGCCAATGTATAGAATTCATTGAACATAGCAAAATATGCACCTTCAATCATTTCTAATAAGAAATTAGGTGAAACCGGTACTCTAGAAACTTTTTTTCCAGATGAACCACCATTTTTCTTCTTGAATCCTTGGGTAACTATTCTGTAATCACAAATATTAACACATTTAAAAACCTAGTAAGTAAGTAGTACCTAACTGTTAACATTATGGTCTGAAGCACCCTAGTAAAACAGTCTAGCTCTAGTAAAATATGAATATGAAATGGGTTATTCCTCCTTATGGGTTATTCTTCTCAAAAAAGCCACTCTAAGGTGGATTTATGCGGAGACACATGCTATGAGATACCTTTTTCGCAAAAAAGAATACAAATTAGCCAACACAATGGTGGTATACTGCAATATTTTTAAAGGTTTCTTAGAATTTTTTTTGAACCCTACATATTATACATATTTACACAAATAAATAGGGATAATAAACAGTTTACTGTATTCAATTGATTACCTGGATGCAGCAATGCAGAAATGTCGTAATGCCAGTTTTGGTAACAAGCTCAGTTGGCGGTTGTAAATAAAGAGCAATGCTGACATCACTTTCAACCGATTCTGTGCATTGATTACTTCAACTTGTGGCAGTGGTCCCCAGTTCACTAGCTTAGTATTGCACTCTTCCCATCTTCGTAATGCACTTTCAGTAAGAAACTGAGATCCCAAAGATAGTGGCTGAGAATCAACAAATAATTGGTTTAAATATTGGTCTTGCAAACAGGTACACAGTTTTTTAGATATGAGAAATCACTTTTTTCCAGTTAAAATGTTCGTGATTTCTCAAATATTCTTAGAATATTCAAATATCAAGCAAAATATTACTTTAATTAAAATATATTTATACCTCATGATATATGGAAGATTGAGCCAATGATGGAAGTCTGAATGATACTACTTTGGGTTTGCCTTCTTCATCTACTACTTCAAAGTTATACAAACCTGTAAAATTATTACAAAGTTAATTAAGCTGATATACTTCTATGTGATTAAGCTATAAAACAGATTGTTTGCTTTATGTTTTACCAATCAGTAATGTTTCTATGCAGCGGCATGTCTTCTTGTTTCCTTGAGCCACTGAGCTCAGATAGTTATAAATTAATGTAGGAACAAACTGGAGTGTAAATCTTTGTAACTCAACCTCCTTTGATCTGTAAAAGCTGAATAACTGTGTACATACATTTTCCATCATCTGAAATGTAACAAGTATTTTAAGACTAATTTCCAAAAGAGATAAGTATTATGAAACTCACTGACGCCGATTCCCTTGTTCACAAACTAAACTAAATTTAAGTTCAGTTCATCTTTTTATTTCTGTTTCATTAAGAAAAGGACAGAAGATAAATATTAGTTAAGTCCTGTCAAATTAGTCCGCGCCTGACGTAAATTGACCTATTTTTAGTAGCCATATTTTTAATCACGTCTAACCACGTCTCACGACTAATCGAGTATCTTAATCTGACAGGACTAAACTAATATTTATCTTCTGTCCTTTTCTTAATGAAATGGAAAGAAAAAGATGCACTTAACTTAAATTTAGTTTAGTTTGTGAACAAGGGAATCGGCGCCATTGTATTGCAAATGTCATGCATTATACTTATTTTGTAAGTTTACTGTAGTAGATACCTGTTCAAATTGTGAATCGTTCTCTATTTTACTACTATTGTTAGCTTCACTTTCATCTTCACTATAGAACAGGTTAAAAATGGCAGTAGCTATTTCATGGTTGTGTTCATGTTCAGCTGCAAAACTTTTGATTTCATTTTCCTGCAGTGCAGCATACTCATTGAGCCACTCAGATATTAGTTGTTTCCATTCCGCCATTATGACAAATGTAATACTCTCTCTTTACACCTGTAGAAAAATTGAAAAGGCACCCACTTGGAAAAAAAAACAGTGCAGAAAAGAGTATGAATGATTTTCAGATCCAATAAAATTAAAATATTAATTTTTGTTTGTCAGTCTGACTTAAGGTGTTCTTTTACTATTTTTATTTTCTTGTTTAAATAATTATATGTATGTACAGCACAACATTTAGAAAAAGTACTAAGTCAGTGTTGTTTTGATGTTTAGCCACACCCCTTGTGCTAATTACTTTAACATCGGTAGCATTAAAATAAAAACGCAGTATGTAATCTTATAGTAATTATTACGAGGTCTTGTTAGATTATACTGTAACAAACATAAGTTTTAACTTAGCTAAGAACTTAACGTAACAAATCAATAAAATCAGAGCACTCTAAGCAATGTGATGATGACATACCTGTCAATTCAAGGATTTTAGTTTTACAGATTTAATAATGTTAAATTTCGCTACTGAACAGACACTTAACAAAATTTCAGTGTTTTCCTGAAAAATTAACTAAATGGAATTGGACCCACAAAAACACAGATGATGACACTGGTGGCATAGAGTAAAGCACTTGTCAGTGGACCCAGTGGACGATCATCAGTGTTGCCAACCCTACCAAACCAAAAAAACAGCAAATCAACCATACTGACTGTTCGTTTTTTAAGCCCAGAATCGCAGATACTAATCTGACGTTTAAGTCTTTTATGTACCTATGCGTTTTTTTAATGTAGAAACTTGACATTACACCTGCCAAATTAATATTTGGGATTAAAAAACGAACTTTAGCCTAAGATAAAGAATATTGAAATGATATTTATTCATAACATAAGATTTTAATTATATAAGCTAACATTTAAAATAATACTATGGGTGTCCACTTGGTTCTTCGAGATATCGCCAAGCGGTTAGTCGACTCTTCACGTGACCAGAGGGCTAGCCTGTTTCTTGGCCAAAGAATTAGCATCAATATACAACGTGACAATCCTGCCAGCCTTTTGGCACTGTTCCTGTTGACAGCGATGCAGACGAATTTTTTGTTGCTCTATGATTCGTTTGCTTATTTTTTCACATGTACAGACGCCAGCAGGCCAAGCTACCCGAAACTGTCAAATTTTCCCATTTAACCTTGAACTTTAATGCTTTAGCGATAAAGTATAAAATCTATTAAATAAATTTAACAGATTGTAGTAGCTTGATGTGCTGGCGTCTATACATATTATTATTTTTTATATTAGCTCAGATAAAGAATAAAAAACTTTGTAAATCTGAAAATCCGCACTTAGTTTTTATAAATTTTGGGTCAAACATCAGAATCAATAGACAGTAGACCTTGTTCGTACCCACATGAAAACTAAGAAACAAGCTTTTTGGGTGCGCGGTTGGTGCCACCACGTGGTCCAAATAACAGTAGAAATACGAACTAAAACAAAAAAACAGGCATGGCATTAGAAAAACCGTAGATGTACTGTTAAAACCACAAAAGCGGCAGGGTTAGCAGCACATTGACCACAGATTACTATGAACCACAGATTAAGCAGTACTTTATCAACTAGGCTACTTTAGTCAGCGGTGACTCGTTGGCAATTTCAAAATCTCAGATTTTAACAGCTGATTTGTCGTCCACATCGCTGCGTGTGTACCCAGCATTCGTCAGAATACAGCAAGGATTATTTAATAATTTGGCCTTGTTACAGCAGCTCTTTACGTAAGTTACATCAAATTCTGCAAATGGCTTATCTCTTTAAATAATTATAATGATTGATGATTTTTTATGGTAGACATAACCTGCAATTTAATTTAAATTTAGAAATTAAATGAAATCCAATAGGATTTTAGAATTACATATCGAATGTAATATTTACGAATGCGTTCAGAATAAAGCTATATAAACCGGTGTTCTGATAAGCCTATGTTGTGTTTTGAAGACAATCATCTAATATTTCCCCTGCTTTTAAAAATAAATGTATGTTGTATGTATGTTTCAGTTTGGCGACAGTCTCATCTCCGATTTCATAACAAATTCTTTGTGTTTTTTCTCGTCTAAAATGCCATTGTTCTTTAAAACTAAACAGCAACAGAAACTCACTAACGCTGACATCCCACGAATGAACTTTCTGTTTTTCACCCCAGGTTTAAAAACTGGAAGCTCGTGACTGGCAAAAAAAGAAACTCCTCTAATGAGTTATGAATATGGCCATGCTACTAACCATTTCCATGGATGCATGCTATTGGGTTTCTTTTTTGCGGTTTTAAGTATATTTTAGTCGAATGGTAAATAACTTTTATTTTTTAGGAGCATCACTATTAACTTAGAGTACTGTGCAACTGCAACTTCATGCCACGTAATGGAAATGTCAATGCCAAAATTATTGCGGTTATAAAGATTTTTTAGTTTGAGGAAAATATAATACAAACTTCAAATATTATAATAAAAAATTGCCGGTAATAGGCATTTGCACTTTTTAAAATAACCAATGGGTTCCTCCCATAGTACGGAAGTGCCAGGAGGCGGCTCTGAAGGATATCATGTTTTGCGGGTTTGTGTTGTTAATTTATAAAATTTGTTACTGTTAGATGTTAAAGCGCTCATTGCATTTGTTTTTCTTTTCAGGTTCAGGATGGATCTCCAGGTCAAAAGGCGAATCTGGAAGCATTTTTCGACTTTATAGTAGCTATTGAAGATACTAGATTGGACCAGGATAATGACACTCTAAAGGAGTTGTTGAAAAAAAATGTCGATAAAACAATCAAAATGTTAATTTATAGTAGTAAAACCCAAACCGTGAGGGAAGTAATGATTACACCTAGTGCTAACTGGGGTGGTCAGGGCTTGCTTGGAGTTAGCATTCGATTTTGCTCATTTGAAGGTGCTAATGAAAATGTCTGGCATGTATTGGTATGTATTATTAATAAAGGATGCTCTTTTTGATATTATTGATTAAAATATATGTGTAGAAGACATTTTGTAGACAATATTTATGTAAACTTACATCGTAACTTGTTAGCCAATGATCTTGATATTATTATGTTTGTTTTGGGATTGTGTTTTCAAGTTGCTCTTCAAAGTATGAATAATAGTTTTTACTTTGAAGTGTTACGGTTATACAATGCTTAATATTCGGTTTTCTTCTTACAGGAGATACATCCATCATCGCCTGCAGAACTGGCTGGTTTGAGGCCATTTTCTGATTATATAATAGGAGCTGATTCTATTATGCATGAGAGTGAAGACCTATTTACATTAATAGAGGCCCATGAAGGCAGGGCTCTGAAGCTTTATGTGTATAATGTAAATGATGATACTTGTAGAGAAGTGCACATCACTCCAAATCATAATTGGGGAGGTGAAGGTAGCCTTGGTTGTGGAATAGGCTATGGATACTTGCATAGAATTCCAATAAGAAGTGCTCAAGCTCTGCCAGCACAACAGTCTTATGCAGCAAGTGCACCAATGGTATGCAACACTTGGTCTTCAACTTTTTTTTCACGATTCTATGGCTTTATTGAATTAAAGGTTTAATCACATTAATAACTTTTCAGGTGGCACAAACTGTTAACGTTCAGCAGAATCTAGTACCAGGTGTACAAAACCTGAATATGGATGACGATAAAACCCCATTGATGTCTGCACCTCAAATGTCAAATGCTCATGCAGAGTTTCCACAAGTTGCACCTCCACCTTTCTTGTCAGGAGTGCCAATGGTAAACCCTGGTAGCTATGCTGGCCCTCCTGGTGATGTTGCTGCTACTGTATCACCGGCTTTTCCACTTCAACAACAACCTGGTCAACAAATAATCTCTTCGCAGCAGCCTATTTCTCAAGCACAATCAGTTGTATCTAATATGGCAGCCTATTCTAGCAGTAAGTATTTACTATTTATCCACCTGATAATATTGAATTTAAAAAAGTTTTTCTTTTAATATCTGTCAAATGTGTGGTTTAAGAGTCCCTATCAATTTCGGCGGGCTACTAGATTAGGTAACTATCGGAGCGCAGTGTGTCTGTGTGCGTTCGAACTATAGCTGACAATGGTAGTGTGCATTGAAGCGTACGGTGAAGCGAGAACAAATAATCTTGGTCCGTAACCGCTATTATCAGCACTCCATAGTTTTTACTTACTAGGTTCCGTAATACTGGATGGATTTTATTGTGATTATGACATGTTATTTTTAGGTACCCTATAAAAATATGGTAACCTAGTACGACATTCACTATAGTAAAAGCAAATTATAAAGTGTGACCAGCGAATAAATATAAGGTACTACGTCTGAAACGAATTACACGTGTTATTGTTTACCTAATACAGAACGACGGGGAGGTCAGTAGTATTCCCTCGCTACAAGACCACAGACCATGAGAGTATAGTATAGCGAGCCATTTTGTCGTATTATAAAGCTAATCAATTTATTTGTATACAAGGAGGAAAAAATGGGCGGGACATGGACATTAATATTGAAGATAGCTTTTATTCAAACAAAACATTATTTTGTTTTTAGCCTACACTAATCTAATTAAAATTTATAATTTCCTATAAGTTTTTCATTTCAGAATAGCGTAAAAAAATAAATACAAGACCATGACAAAAACTAACAGAAAAGAGAGAAAAGAAAATTATAACACGTATTTATACAAGCATTTTATTCTTCTTTAAGAGTTTAGTACGAGGTGTTTCGAATATCCATAGAACGTGCTTTTCTGGAGTCAACAATTTCGGGTAGTAAACATGTCATATAAAATTTTTTAAGCTTTTGTTCCATTTTATTTGTCCAGAAATCGTCGTCTTTTAGTATCCTTTCGACTTTCAGAGGCTGATCCGGTCCAGTCCACACAGCAAACAAACATAGTGTTTTTTTTGTTATATGTAACTGGCCCTGTATTTGAAAGAACCAGTCGTGTTTGGTGTTTACAGAAATACTTTCGTTCTGAACACTCCAAAACTTGATCTTTTTCGCTTTTATGGCGTCATCGGCATTCATGCCAAAAGCTGATAAAGGGCACTTTATTTCTATTAAACCTTCATCAAATAAGGCATCTGGCGTAGCACCCAAGAAGAAATATTCGTCATCAATGTGCAACCCACATTTTTGAATCACGATATTTTCCTGCTTCGCTAATTGTTCCAGGGCAATTGATTCATTAGTTTTGCCATGCTGGATGGCTGGAACGTGGCTTATTGAATAGCTATAAAGCATGTTCTTTACAAGAGGCGCTGAACTGATATTTTCACGTCGCTTGCAAACTTTTGGAAAATTTGATGCTGTTAAAAGACACCTTCTTAATTCCAGCCATAGAGCGCTTTCAGCTTGCAATATGGTATCTCTTTCGATCTCGTGACGCTCCTGTATTTGTTGCTTCAGATTTTCCAAAAACAGTTCTTTGGCAGTTTTGTATTCATCCGATGGCATGTCAGGCTTTTGACATGCTTGTCCGTAGTCAGTAGTGTCAGCGTTAAATAAAAGATGTTTTTTTGGTAATCTTTTCTTCGTCCTAGTATTTTGTATATGTTTTTGCTCTTCAAATTTTTTTACAGTAGCAGATGGGCTTTTATTGAAAATAGTTTTATTTAGTGTATATATTGGTGTTCCTGTATTATAAGCGACCACTGCCGCGTAACATCTTAGCTCGTAAGAGTCTTTCAACGCATAGTTTATACGTTTTCCTCCTATATATTTTGCGACGATAGCATTGAACTGCTCAGCTCTATTGTTATTTAAGTTGTACAGGAGGCTTCGAGCATGATATGCCAAACTGGATGCATTCACCTTCAGTTTTTGCATCAGTGTTCTAATTTTGGGCACATTGTTAGGTTCCAGTTTTTTTTCAGTGGTGCAGAAATAGTCTTCGCAATTACTGTGTTCCCCAAATATGTGCTTCGGACTGTTTAAAATGTCATTTTGTAGATTTTTTATTTTGGCTGACAAAGGCAGATTTTGAGCTGTCCTATATCGAACTGCTGATTTAACGGCTATTCGTAAACGTTTAAGGCGATCACTGTTGAGCAGTTTTCGTTCACCTATTGGAACCGATGTATCCTTCGTCAAGCTCAAGTTCTTTCCATTATAATTGCGTAATAAATGATTAGAACACTCAATTTTTTGCACGCTAACGTTTGGATAGGGTCGGCTTTCCAAAATATTCTTATACGTACTCGCGTCGCCGTCTGCAATCAGTTTAGAATACACTAAATTATGTACATCCACAGACTGTTTGAAGCCGTCTACTATCGCCGCTTGCTCCATGCTTGTGGACGATCCTTTATGATTCGCATTGCATTGGTGTTCAGGAGGATCTTGTTTTTTATTTATTGCACGCACACAAACTACACAGTACTTATTTTTCACAGCAATATGCAGTACTTTGCCTGAGTTAATGCCTATTATAGCACCAACACCTGCCAACGAAGAATAATTTGTGCGGTAGGATCGTTTACACCAACTCGCGTCTGCTGTCACGGATATCTTTGGTATTCCAGTGGGAGTTTTTTCAGTAGCTAGAGCACGTTCTTCAGCAGCTGCTTCTTTCATTGTATGTTCGGCGGTAGATTTCCACCAGTCATGCAGATTTTTATGACATTTGGAATAAATATTATTGTTCATTGTTGGCAAATTCATTGAGGAGGCTAATTCGTTAAGATTTGCCCGACCACATCCTGCCATAATTGTACCAGATACAACAGAATGATTAATATTCATTCCACTTTCTTCTTCGTCGCAAGCGTTTAGGTAAAAAATACTTTCACACATAGAACAACGCAATAAAAATTTTGATGAAAAACCATGCCGCTTTTCTTCAATTGTTTGGAGACAGCTCATTTGACATCCAAATTTTAAAGAGTGTTGCGAAATCTCTACGAGTTGGTCAAAAAAGTACTGGTAGTCTATTATTCTTCTTCCTTCAATTCGTATTGGCGTAGCAGGCTGAAAAAATATAAGTTGTTTGTTATTATTTTAGTCATTGAAACAGGTGAAACCGAAAGGTGTGGTCAGATATTATGAGGAGTAGCATCCAAATGTACAACTTTTACTATAAGACCAACTTTTGAATCGCAAAAAAATCTGCTGTTTTACACAACATTTCATAGTCCGCTCGACTAACGTATATGGAACAAGTGATATTTTCTTCGATTTCAGATTTGATTCCATACTAAAGTTGTTCATATATCGGTAGTTGATCACACCTTTCCTATAAAGTAGTACAGTAGATAATAGTGTTAAGACAAATAAATGAATGTTTCGAATTATTTATTCTAACTTGGTACATGTAAGTACGTACTTTATCCAACTCCACGACTAAATCTTCTAACGAATCATCGAGAGAACCAAAGGTCGTTGGGAGAGGTGTTTCTTGAATTATATCCATGTTCTGAAATTATATGAATAAATTACATTAATATTTTAAATGCAAAATCTTAGATGATTGTTACTCAATCACGACGACAAGACTAAACATGTTTACATAGAACTTGGTACAGACAGATATAGATTATAATCCTAGGTACCGGGGACCCTATAAAAATATTATAATGTCCTTTCACCACACGCATATAGCTAAGACACATTACAGTACCCCTTTGCTAGTAATTGAATATGTTTGAAATAGACATACTTCCGTAGTTTTGTTGTTTTTTGTAAGTGACCATGTTCCTGAACTCCCTGGTGACTTGTTCTCCTTTTCATCCCTATAGAATATAAAAATAATTTTAATTTATTACAAAGAATATAGTGTTTACACAATAATCAATATTTGAAAAATACCTTGTTTCCCCCTTTTCACCTACTGATAACGCGCCTGGTGGAACCTGTTTGTTAGTGTTGCTGAAAATAATGAATAATACATTTATTATAAAACTAGCTCACCCGGCGAACTAGGTACCGCCTCAGAACCAATAAATGTTGTTCAATCCGTTCTCGAGATTTCATAAAAAAGCCATTCCATGAAAAATGTATGAGAAAATGAATTATCTTCATGATTATTTAAAAATAAATACGTTGTGTCCCCATCCTTTACGCTGATCGGTGATGTTTCGGGCAATATCATATTTTGGGAAGACTTCTGCCTGTGTAATTTTCTACAAATACAATTAACATATTTTTAGATTACCTATATTAATAATAGCTAAATTATAGCAATTTTCTTAAGGTGATGGCAACAATTATTATTTACCTAAGAACTGCACATGCCTTTCGTGTTTTTTCAACTTTTTTCTTTTTGCCTTTGATTTTTCCTTGATAATATAGTTCACTTTTTCGACCCATTTTCTAAAAATATATACACTATTTTACTGACAGTACAATACAAAACATTAATATGATGTATGAATAAAATTAACAAATCACTAAGTTTCACGCTATTAAAATAAAAAAATAAATATACTTACAGTCTCAAAACTGGTTAGGCGTAGTACAAAATCACGCGCGATTCGCGAGTTGCGTCGGGAGCGGCGAACGTCACAGGCGACACAGGTCCGTCGTCGAGAAGCCCTTGGGCGCGACTGAATGCATCGAGCGAGCGCATCGATTTATAAGGCATTACTTAGATATTTTACTACAATTAAATAAGTTGTCAAAATGAAAATATAAAAATTGACTTTGGTAGATAAACACCTGAAATTTGAAAATATTTAACACTTATTGTTATTTTCAATAAATTCTTACGCGTAGACGACGTTTTTGCACATGATTTTATTGGGTTTTTTCAGCGTGTTCAACATTTTTTTACAAGTACTAATTCATTAAACTTTAAAAAAATAAATTGTAGACTTACTAATATACTATATGTCCAGTATTTAGCAATTTTTTTCAGATTGTTATTTGCTACCAGTAACCTAAGAAAGCAATTGAAAAACTTGGTGTTTCGTGCTTACGTAAAAACGTGTGTTACATTTTTATTTTTCGTAATTTATATTAAGTACTTATCAAAATTTAAATTCGTAGACTTACTAGATAAATAGGTGATAATTAACTGTGTATTTAAAAAAAAACTAGATAAGTTAAGGTTATTGAGAAATTTGCGCTGAAAAAATTGAATTTTCAGTTTTTAGACCGCGAAATTGATAGGGACTCTTAATACAATACACACCTAAATTAAAAAGATAATTTTGACAAAAATTAAAAGAAAAACTATTACATATTGTATATCTGTCTGTGTTTGTATTGTTTTGTGTATCTGCAACTCTAGGGCCTAGTGCAAAATGTGTGGGTTTTAAATAAATGTTTTTATTTCCAGATTTAGCAGATGCAACATTAACTAACCTGGGAAGTATACCATCGGTATCTCATATGCAACCTCCAGCACCACTGCCCAACTTACCTGGTATTCCTATGAACCAGCCTCAACCCTACATACCAATGATGCCTAACTACACTGCCTCTCAAGTCCCTACATCTGCACCATACCCTCAAAGTGCACCAAACTTAGTTCCCACTTTTGACATGAGCAACTTTGCTCAGGCACCAATCCAACCACCTCCAATATCCACTGGACTGCCAGTAGTCACACCTGTTTCGCTACCAGGAATGCCGTCGATCACAGTTAGTGCTACGCTACCTGTCTCTACCATGCAGGAAATACATCACCAGCAATCACAGCAACACCAAGATTTATTATCGTGAAATGATAAAATTGTTTTACTATATGCCTATTTAATACTATTATTTAATATTATTAAGCTGAGACTTCTGTTATTGGCCCAAATTTATGTTAGTTTATTTTAAATATAATGCTAAAATCATTTACTTGGAAGGCAGGTATAATGATTTTAGCATTTTGTTATTATAAATATGATTTTCATTTATTATTGTAACTTTATTATAAACAAGTGCAAATGTTAAAGTTATGTACCAGATTTGGGTATATGATAAATACACTTAAGGTTTCCTTTCAGGTCAGCCTTCAAAGTTATTATAAGTGTACATTCAAAATGATAAAATAAAATAATAGAAAAAGGAAATACATTATTTTATTAATTTAAGTACTACAAAACAATATTAGACATAGGTAGTGTCAATGAATATAAAACTACGTGAATTCTTTCAGTTTACAATTTCATTATACAATATAATATTTTCTATTACCTACTTAATTATCCTACTTCCTACTAATATTATAAACGTGAGAGTTTGTATGGATGGATGGATGGGTTTATTCCAGAAATCCCCACCGACAAATCCCTACCTGTGGGGATTATTTTTTTTCCAGAAATCCCCACTAATTAAATAAACTCTGCCTAGTTGGGATTTTTGGAAAAATAAGTAGGTAACAATCCCCACCAGGTGTTGTTGTTTCTGAATTATTAACCAAAGGATACGTTAATAAATACGTTTAATAAGATTAGTAAGTAATTATGTCAATATTATAATCAACTTTCTTTGTTGTCAACATTGTTTGCATTGAAACTAAAATCAAAAATATTTACAACAATTGAGTAGATAAAAAAAAAAAGACTAGGATCACGTAAATCGCAATTGTGAATTTATCTCATTCTTTCCATTAAAACTATAGTTCAGTTGAAATTCATATTTTGCCCCCACTTGTCCGCGCCATGTATCACTCTATCCCGCTCGCACTGTCGAACTGATTCAGTTAGGGCGAACTAAACTGTTGATGGTTCCTTTTTAGTTACTATACTCTCCTGTCCATCAACACTTTAGTTCCAATCCAATCATAATTTAATCACTTATTACCTTACGATTACCAAGCCTATGCTTAAGGTAATAAGTGATTAAATTATTTATTATACGAAATCAATGTCTTCTGTATAGAATAAAATGGAAATATATTGAAAGTTAAATTATTCATTAATACATTATAAATTAGCTAGCAAATTGTCAATTTATAATGTACTAATGAATAATTTAGCTAATTTACCAAGGTAACTTACGTACAGAGGGGCAATTCTCGTAATTTTAAGGGTTTAGACGAATATGTATTGGTGAAAATAACGCAGAAGGACTAAAACGCGAAATAACCAACACGCAAAATAACCAATACGCAAAATGACCAATCTCAATGACTCATATTGACCAATCTTCTTATTACGCATATTGCCCTATATTAATGATGCAAAATGACCTATATCAAATATACGCTTAAGAGTCAAAGTCTTTCAGTTAGGAACACAAGACATGACAAGGGAGCGTTTTGCGCTCTTGCTGCAGGATAGGCCATGGTGTCCGAGGCACTCGACAGCTTCACCGCATTGACAGCGATGTGGAGCTCCGCAAGGAGCGCCCAGACGCAAACATGTA
The DNA here is from genome assembly GCA_947507525.1 of Apamea epomidion. Lineage (NCBI taxonomy): Eukaryota > Metazoa > Arthropoda > Insecta > Lepidoptera > Noctuidae > Apamea > Apamea epomidion. The sequence continues at coordinate 10,264,221 of OX382234.1, forward strand.
GCCAGCCGGAATGTGGTGTCACCCAGCATAGTGCCTATATTGGGTGACGGTAGCGCCTGAAGCCAGAGGCCCGACTCCAATTCACCCACAGCCAGCAGGCGGGCACGCTCAGCAGTATTGGTGGACGTATTAATAAGTTTAGTTTCTATTTTTTTAATTATTGTGAATGTGAAGACTGGGTCATTTTTCTTGTATTTTTTTCTCTCTGTTCTGTTAGTTTTGTCATGGTCTGGCAGTTTCGAGTAATTTATGCGGCTTACCCAAATGTCCTTTCTTTGGTAATGTTCGTCGAATCGTTGAGCTCCTTAAGTTTTGAGTTAAGCTGCACGATTTCTGACAAATGCGTGCACTGACTGGACAGGTCCTCTCAATCTGTGTGGTTCTTTCCTCAAAAGACCATCTCGGACATCGATCTACATGGTCTTCACATGATCTGACCAAGATTATGTCTAGACTTTAAAAGAGACTGTGACCTCTGAGTTTGTTTCGGCCTTTCTTCTCAGAACAGTCAGATAGGAAACGCAGAGCTTATCTAGTTTTTTAAATATGATTGACGTGTGAAAGTGTTTGTACAAACCTACTTACAAAATAAAATCATTTATCATTACCATAGAATATACAGTTTTTTATTTTGTTTACTAGGAATCATCTCCCTAGCCTTTTCCCAGCTCTGTTGAGGTCGGCTTCCAGTCTAACCGGATGCAGCTGAATACCAGTATTTTACAAGGAGCAACTGCCTATCTGACCTGCACAACTCAGTTACTGGGTAATACGATACCCCTTGGTAAGACTGGTTGTCAGATTTTCGGGCTATATAGATTCTATTGTCCAACAGTGGACAACTGTAGGCTATGGATTGTATTAGTTGGTCGTTTCCCCTGTCATTTCACGTGTGGGTCATTTAGTGTATTGGTCATTAAGCGTGTTGGTCATTTAGCGATTGGTCATTTCGCGTATTTATGACGGTAACCATCACTGGTCAAAATGCGAATTAGTCAATATGCGTCGTAACGATTTTAAGAACGTTCACAGTCAGCAGGCCAATTCTCGTAACCTAAAACAATCAAAATCTAGTCGCAGTCTCATCTCGGCGACAAACAAATGTCAAAAACTTGTCAAAATGTAGGGAAATTAGAAGTATTTTTTGACAGATTGAGACAGATCAGACTGTGAATGTTCTTAAAATTACGAGAATTGCCCCTCTGATCTCAGTCTCATGCCGCATTTACACATTCGTGCGAATCGCGAGGCGAATGGCGAGGCGAATAACGAACACGCATGTGTAAACAGTGCGCTCGCTATTCGCCTCGTGATTCGCCTCGCGATTCGCGCGATCGCGTTGGGAGCGGTTTTTCGGACGCGAATCAAAGGGCACGAATGGCGAACACTAACTTACTGTTTACACATTCGCCTGCATTCAGTTGACAGCTAGCGCCCGACCCAACAGGACGTGTAGACAGAATGGAGTGAAATGAGAATTTTAGAATTCCTAGAACTTTATAATAATAATAATAATAAATTTTTACTTCATAAAAAGGAGATTGTAGTACATGAGGTAAAGTTATTCATATAAGTTTGTACCATGTCAAACACAATCTGATGGGTGAAGTTCAGCTTTCCTAATACCTAGCAGTCCCTGTCCCTTACAAAAAGTTACAATAAACTAGTACAATTATATATATTTTTTTAATACTACAACAATGATTATAATTGAATAGGTATCTTTATTGATTGTTTATCTTTATATTAATTATCAAAAGGAAGCGCTCATTTGGAACCCAAAACATCGCAATCATAAAAATAGACAAAAGACAAACGATGCATGGAACCGTATATCAACTAGTATGGGATAGGCTATTTCCCTAAAAAAATCTAATTAGTCCGTCAGATAAATTAGCAAAAATATATTGAACCCGTATTTTTTCTTTTGTTAATTATATAAAAAATGATGAAGATATCGCCCGTTAAAAGTTCCGCGTGACGTCACTTGCTTGCGACACTTTTGCAAGCAAGTGACGTCGCGACCCCCCACTGCCAAATTTTGACGCGCTTTATCTTTGTCATTTTTTGTTTGATTGACAAAAGAAAAAATACGTGTCCATTATTTTTCAATAATCTAACTGACGGACTAAATATAATTATTATTTATATTTAGTCCGTATATTTGCAAATTACATTATCATAGCGGCTGAATCGCTGTATGACTTGCAGCAGAAGCTGTACAGCCTAGTTGATTCATACGTATTGGTCTCCGGATGAACTTGGACAAAACCCAGGTTATGTTCAACGATTGCTGTCAATGTTAATGCTTTCAAGGTTGTCCGAGAATACCTTTACCTACGGAAAATTCTGCAGTTTGGTAAGAACAACTTTGAGAGCTTAACAAAAGAATTTAGCTGGACTGGACAGCGTTTAGGAAGCTTCATCGAGTCTTCTCGTTGAGTATTTTACTTTCACAAAACTAAGATCTTCAAACAGTCCGTCCTGCCTTTTATGACTTACGGAGCTTGTTTGCGCAAACAGCAAAGGACATTGCTCTGCGCCCAATATATTGTTCGCCCTGGAATCAAGAGCATCGGAAAATTATGTGTTGAATTGTCGATCATTAGTAAACTCCTATAAGATCTTATTTGTATAGCGTAGCTGCTGAATAGATATATTTAAAAAAAAAGTGATTTTGAAGTTATAATCGAACCACAACAACGAATATTAATTACGGTACCTATAGTTTATCATAGCTCCGAGTGATTTTTAAGAAACTAAAAAACAATAACAATACATTCAGCTATTTTTTGTACCTACCTAGATAATTAGTTACCTATCTCCTATCTATGCAGTTTTTTTCTAAAGCCTAAGTGTATATCATTGCAACGTTTAAATGCATAGAACCTAATTAACATAGGTACCTGCCCCAGCAGTTTCGACATTAATAGCGATCGCTTTACGACCGAATTCTGTCGCAAAGTCCCGGATTGACAGGTGTAATGTATGGAGTGACAGGACTTTGCGACCGAATTCGGTCGTTAAGCGATCGTTATGAATGTCGAGACTGCTGGGGTTGTATTCTTAGCATTGGTTTTGGAATGAGATAAAATGTTTGTGTGTATTAATGTAAAAATAGAAACAGTGCCATGTTATCGTTTGAACAGTACACAGTTCCGAAAACCACAGCCAGTGTCGCCGTATGATTGTGAACACCGTTAGTTAATAATCAATCTCGCGAGATTGCAAACTGTCGATAAATTGTGAACTGTGCCATACTGCTCACAATATAACGCATTCATTTTTGATAGTGTCGAAGTGTGTGTGATAGTGTAGAAGTCGTTTTTGAAAGCAATCAGAGTCCGTTAAAATAGCCAAGTCGTGTGTTGTAAATAGTCGTTTACGTTTATACTTTAAATGTTCATTTTGGCATGCAGCTAGTCCGTGTTAAAAAAGTATTTGCAACTAATATACTAAAATAGACAATTAATTATCGTGTATGTCCGATAATTCTTGTGCACAGGACGATTCCGGACAATGTCCTTTTCACACCAAAAATAAAAGTCGATTCCCAGCAATTAGTTTTGTGCAATGTTACTTAGTTTGATGTATGACGGCTATGGGCCTTTTTACACCTTTTTTTTTGTGTGGGAAATCATCAAATGAAGTCTCCTGCTCTGGTCGGAGCGGGAGGGCTTGTCAGACTTTTACTGACTAAAACCCACCCGTGTTCCTTCAGTTGCTTGTGCCAGGGGCCACGGAATCTCTTTCGAACAACCCGCGGCCCTGGCAGGCATCGGCCCTAGCGGACCCGGTCAGTTAGTGCTGACCTCCACCGTATGCTCTCACCGTGTCCTCCAGGCGATCCACACCCTGGCGTTTCCTCCCGCCTTACCCTGAACAGGAACATCCCGAAACAACCGTGTCCGGTGAGGACCTGCGTCAGGCGGAAGGTGAGAGCGCCGTGGCGCTTCTCCAGTCACTCCTCAAAGAGGGGACTTATCGCCGCAATTGTGGCGTGCCCAGCACTGGGTTGCGACAATCGTACTCTCCATGTCGCCATGAGATCCCGCCGGAGCTCTGTCCGCTGTACCGTGATTTCTTGCGGCAGTGGAGTAACGCCCCGGCGTTTTGCCTCCTCTCGCCACTCCCATGTGTGGGCGAGAACTTTTACCTCCAGATCCCATGGCGGCAATCCAGCAAGAAGGTTTGCCGCCTCAGCAGAGACTGTGCGGTATCCTCTGATTAGCCAGACGGCCATAACCCTTTGGGACACGTTCAACCGGTGGGTTGATCGCCGCCCCAAGGAACGCGCCCACACCGATGCCCCGTAAAGGGCCATAGACCGCACGACCCCGCGTAGACCCTCCGGCAGGAGGCTTTTGGACCCCCCAGATTGGACAGGAGCCGCCTCAGCCTTTTTACACCCTGTATATATTATTATTTTACTACGGTTTAGGCGCCTACCCTTATTTTACAGGCGGATTTTTGAAAGGAAGCATCATTTCAAAAATCCACCTGTATCTAAACATTTGTGGTAGTTGAAATATATGTATTTCCATTACCACAAACCTATCTCAAATCAAATTATTTATAAAAAAAGTTTTGCTGAATATATTGAAAACACCATAAAAAATTGGGAACTGTCTAAAATAGGTACGTGTACATCCCTAAATTTTTGACAATGTTTTGACATTGACGTGAGATTACGATTTTGAACCATTTCAAAGATGTTTTTATGAATGAAACTACAAAATTTGGAAATAATAAAAATATGGGTGCCTTATTTTTACATCTAAATTAAATTTTCCATTATTATATAATTTTTTCAGAACATAAAACGTTTTCAATCGGGTCTTTTGAGCGCAAGCGAAGTGACATGGGTTCCCCATCCGATAGCCGAAGCGGTACTGACAAGTACTGAATCGGGGTCCTGTCGGGGACCGGGCGGCAGTGCGGTTCAAGGTGTGAGTGGTTATAAAGTTTGATATTTCCAATCTCATCTATTTACGTTAAATGTAACGATTAAAAAATAAAAACGAACAGATGACACCTGCTTTATGCATAGATCGATTAGCCTGTAAAGTTTCATGACCTAATTTGAAAATTTTCATTGATTATTCTTCTTTTATTGTACGGTTTAGAGGTAATTTTGAGATTTCTTTGTATCGAGAAAATTGTATGCAATCGTATTTTCGAAACATACGACACCTCGCAGTAGTCCTCGTCTTTATTGTGTATTAATTACAAAGTGAATACTGCAGTATTGTTGAAACTAGAGCCATTAATGCTAATACAATTTTCGCAATTTGAGGTATTACAGGCCCCTAACTCTAGTTGAGCATCTAAGATTAACTGGTCTTTTTCTTTGCTTCTTTGTGATCGCGGGTTCCGACGGTGACTTTCGTTAGCACTTCTTTCATAAAACAAATCGTCTTCTTGCAATAAATGTAAGAGTTTCAGTTATCTTGGTTTTTTCTTCGATATAGATTAAGCTTATTATGCCACCCTTTTTTTTTTTTGAGGATGGGCAACCTTTCCAAAAAGTTTGTGGTTCTGTGCCTCTCTCCGTAAACACTTATTAGTTTTATGAAATCTTCTATTATTCATTGACTTAACATATACCGGCGAAACCGGTCACTGTTTTGACTGTCTGGGCTTTGGCTGGCAGCATAGAACCAGCCTTCCATAATTAGATTTTCCGGTAAAAGTGGTACTATTAAAGTGGTACTGCAACAAGTTCAATTTGCTTCTTCAAAATTTGGGATTTCTTCAGATTCAATTCTCGCCCTTTTTTCCAAATGTCTTTTGTATAGTGGAAAAAGCAACCTCTAACAGTTACTTCCGGGAAGACCTCTTGAATAGCATTAATCGTGGGCTTTTCAAAATCGCATCCGAACGTCTGTGGGTTCCACATGGGTATAATGAATTTTATCATGGAAAAAACTGTGCTATAAGATTTCTGTGTTTTGTCATTCATCAAAACGCACAACAATGGTACTATATGTGTCTTCTCATTGGTGCTACCATGATCACCATGTACTGTATAAAGTTGCTCCAACAAAATGTTTTATAATTTTCATGCGACTACTAGCGTTGCTACTCGTTGTACTCGCATATTAATATTTGCTATCGAAAGCAAATATTAATATGCGAGTATTATGATCGTTAAAATCTGCTATGAGAAATGATTTAAATTTTAGAGGAACTGTAACTTCTGCGAGGTTCCTGAATTAATTTTTTTTTACTTGTGCCGTTGTATTTCTGTGGTTATACCTACAAAGTACTCTTTGGGATCCTGCCGTTTTGCCGAAAAGATTTTGCCAAAATTTCACTACCCAAACAAATTTTAGCAACCTTTTTTTATACCAATGCAATGTTTGGAATAATTTTAGCACGCACATTTTCATTTGGTCAAATTTTTACTTGGCAGAATATTATCAAGGATAATGTCATTTAGGCATTTGGTCTTTAATCAAATGCTTTATTACAGTAAACAATCTTTAGACATTAAACGTTTGGTCAAATGATTTGTTATGGCAAAAAATATAAAGGCAAAAATAAGATTTTGTTGGGAATTATATAATTAAAAAATGCAATTTTATTTTAATATAATCATTTATTTAATACAAATAAGGAAAAAAAGAGGTTATTGTTAGCAGGCTATCAAGAACCAAACTAGTTAAACGAGGTTAGGTAGGTAATTAAAAAAAAAAAAATGGTTAGGTTAGGTTAAAACTCTGACCTAAAAATCTTTACACTGCCAGAAACGACTAGATTGTACCTATAGAAAAAAAATATGGAAAAAAGGAGATTATTTTTAGCAGGCTGTCGAGACCCGAACTAGTTAGACGAGGTTAATTCGACGACACGGTTGTCGCAGTGGCTGAGCGATCGACTGCTGCGCTGCGTATCGCGGGTTCGATTCCCGCACGGAACAAATATTTGTAGTGCATACAGGTAGTTGTTCCGGGTCTGGCTGTTTGTGTATGTGAGTTTAAATGTTTGTAAACGCACCCACGATACAGGAGTAATACCAAGTGTGGGGTGGTTTTAAAAAAAAAAATATTAAAAAAAGTGCTTAGGTTAGGTTAAAACTTTGACCTCCTACGCTTTAGCCGAGCGAGCGAAGCAAGCGGTGCCGCGGCAGCGGCCAGCGAGTGCCAGAAACGACTAGATTATATAGAAAAAAATATGGAAAATAACAGGCCACCCGAGACTGAACTAGTTAGAATATAACAATTGACTGAATAGAAATGGTAAATTGAAAACTGACGATACTAAATATTTGGCAAATTTTATTTTACGTAAAATGAATTATTCCAACTGAAATATTTGACTACATAAAAATTGGTAAAAGTACTAGTTGGTAAACAAGTCATTGTTTAAACGTTGACATGCCAAAGATTAGGTTTGCGTTACGATTATTTGTGAATAGATTTTTTGCTAAGTAATGATTTGGCAAATGAAATTATGCGGAAATTTTTTTGGGAAGTGATAATTTGGCAATTTCTTTTCGATGAAACAAGGGAGACCCGTACTCTTTATGTTTTTAAAAGAGGGAATTGTGACCCACTCAACTGAAAACCTGAATCATTGTACGGTGCTGCTGCCGAATTATATGCTGTGGGAACATTCGGTAAGTCTGGAGTATCCAGGAGTACTCCAGACTTACCGAATGTTCCCACAGCATACTATAATTCGGCGCAACAACAATAAAAAAAATCCGATTCAAAATGAAATGGATTTTTTAGTAATTCTTCAGTTTTTGTATTTTTAGAGCTATTAAATTTTTTTCGAAATCTACTGTGCATTTATGTGGCTTTTCCTTGACAATGTTAGTATTCTGTAACAAATAAAAAACATACAATTAAAAATATATATATATATATAAATATGTAATTTTGTGATTACAGTTCTTATTATCACGCTATCTATTTACGGATATATATGCCTGTGGTTAGCAGACACTGCCTCAAAGAGATGTCAGCACGAACTGACGGGGTCCGCCAGGGCCGATGCCGCCGGGGCTGCGGGTTGTTCGAAAGAGATACCGTGGCCCCTGGCACAGGCAACTGAAGGAACACGGGTGGGTTTTAGTCAGTAAAAGTCTGACACGCCCTTCTCCGCTCAGCCCAGAGCGGGAAAGGGCATCTGATGATTTCCCATCCAAAAAAAAAAAAAACAGACACTAGCTCTTTCAGTTAGAATGTCAAGCCACATTATTATCAATGCAATGCAATGAAGTCACTTTTGGAAATACATAGTGAAATAAAGTTAATCTTGAATATGTTAATAATATGAACTTACTTGAATAGCAATAGATCCATTCAAAGACATTAAATTATTTACTTGACAATAGACAGGACATTACGAACAAAATCGTAATCCAATACTTTTGTCCTAGTGGTCAAAAGTCGCTCAGTCTAATGTCGTACGCCTGCGTGTCAAGACGTATTTGTGTCCACCAAAAGAAAAATATTTTCTAAGGAAACATGCCGAGTTGCGCATTACGATATTGCAAATCTTGTTATGGTAAAACAATTGGACCTAACTTCGGTTTATTTACGCATGAATTATTTATATTTACTCAGTAATTAGAATTAAATAATTTTCATAAAGAGATTTAGAAAATTTGCTAATTTTGGAATAAACGCCCTCTATTGCTGAGTAGTTTTACTACTGCCTTGTTGAGATGTGATGCTGTTTATCGATTTTGTTATCGATAATATTTATTAAGGTAAATAATAAATAACACTTAAAATATAATACTGTTTCAAAATAATACCATATGATCGAACTAACGTATCTAAGTCAACGGTCTCTAAATCAGTTAAATCACGATTTGTTCTAACGGCGTTTGCTACAGAGCTAAACTTTTTTGACAATATATACTAATACTAAAGCTGAAGAGATTGTTTGCTTGTTTGTTTGAACGCGCTAATATTTGGAACTACCAGTTGGATTTGGAAATTTCTTTTTACATTTTTAAGCCCAGTTCTTGAAAAAGGCTATAGGTTATTTAACATTACGCTAGGACTATTAGAAGCCGAGCAAAAAGAAAAAAATTAAGAAAGAACGCGATGTAAGCCGGTTAAAATTTATTTTATTAATCCTTTATTAAGTGAAAGTTTGTTAACAACTTTTAAAAGTTCGTCAATGGATGGTAAGTCTGACGTTGGGGACATATGTAGCATGGCAGCCCATGCTCTGATCTGTTGGTAGTAGTCGCTATCATTATTTGGTCGACCGTCATGTATGAGATTTTTAAGTAGAACGCCCATAATTTCCTCAGTCTATGTGTTTTGAATTTTATATTTTGTACGTACGCAAGCACAAACTTGTAAACATTGAAACTACTAATCAATTTATTGCTTTCCTAATTTTTTGGCTTCTTCAAATCTATTCAAATGCGAAAAAATAGTCTTATAACTTTATTCAATATTATCGATACCTTTATATCTAAATGATAAAATCCCTACCACAGGTTTTATAGTTTCTACTTAGTGTCACCCCCGCATTGCCGGACTTATGAAAGTTATGAATTTAGTAGTTCTACGGATTTTAGGACCTCGCCTCGAATATGCGTACGAGTATATCGATATAATAAGATTTACAATTATTTGCAAACAAAAGTGTAAAAATAATATTTTTTTTAAAAACGAAATGCAATGCAGACAATTGCAAAAAAATGCGCTTTGTGACATAATAGGTCTACTTTACACAAAAATCGTAATAAACTAAGTGCTATAATAATTCGGAGGCAAAGCGCGTTTAAAATTATTTTATTTTAAAATGTACATAGAAAACACACACTTGAAACCTAGCGCGTAATAATAGTAGCGAATAAAATTCTAAAATAGTTTTTACTGTTTGAGACAAGTTTTGCTTAATTTGTTTAGTTTTCAAAATTATGTACCTGATTGATTAAATGTATATTAGGTTTTTCAAGCTTAATCCACGGATCGAAAATCGGATCTGGCAACACTGACGACACTGGCCACCTACCGAGCGGTAGCTGAATATATTTTAATAAATTTAATTCATTTTACTCTTTGATGTTCCTAATTGCCGCTCCAATTTTGCTATATTACGCTAGATGGCGTCACTGAGACATGGGATCACAGTTTTTCTATGACATTTCATTGCATAGCCTCTCTATTGTACCTATCTTAAATCTCTTTGGATCCATTACACTTTTGTTTTTACACATTCCCATATATTTGCACAATTTTATATTTCTTTTTAAGACAATATTGATGTCCCGCACGCACATGAATTTTACTGTTTTGTTTTATGTATGTATTCAAATATAGACCTAGAAGAACTTTCTCCCAATATCGTTTATTTACACAAGATAAGATGGTTTTCACCTAAAGACACTTTAATGACTTCAACATACATTCATGACAATAGCTTTTTGTTTTACACATGATATTTGTCTGTGGTTATTCGAAGAGGTCGCGCATTGCAATCATATGCAACCTTATTAATATTTTGTCTAACTACCTTACACGCGACTGTTAAACCACCAGTAGAACTATGCATCAAAATCTATTCTCCTTCCTTTTAGTGGTGTATAATATTTTTTTTTTCTGGCTTCGCACGATTTGTGCAAAGTGTATAATTGTTTATCTCTGGATGCATATTGCATTATGACAAACCAGATTTCCGGTGACTGAAAAGTTTTGCAATATTTACTTTAATTTTATAATGAATGCTTAAATAATTAAATTGATAAACGCATTTTTTGGTTAATAATTCAGAAACAACAACACCTGGTGGGGATTGTTACCTAATTCTTTTTCCAAAAATCCCCACTAGGCCGAGTTTATTTAACTAGTGCGGGTTTCTGGAAAAAAAATAACAATCCCCACTGGTGGGGATTTGTCGGTGGGGATTTCTGGAATAAATCGATGGATGGATGTTTGTTACTCTTTCAGGCAAAAACCACTGAACGGATTTGGATGAAATTTGGCACACAGATGGTTTATAACTAGGATTAACATATAAGATACTTTTTATCCCGATATTCCCACGGGATAGAAACTTATGCTCGTGAAACCGCGGGGCACAGCTAGTAAAATATATTTATAATTTATTTTATGTCAATGATGAATTGTTATAATAAATTGATGTATGGGTATATACAAAATACTACTAAACTATTAAGTTGGACTAAACCAACTGAATAGTTGATACAAACCTTTAAATTTTAAAACAAAATGTCATATATTGTGTGAACACAGCTTTAGGTTGTGTAGAGGAATAATTTAGGGAAGCCAGCCTCGCTAACGATCTCTAGAATGAGTATAGGCTTGAGACAATCAGAAGGCGCCTAAATAACCCTTGTTATTTTCATATATTATAGGTAGGTAAGTAACGTGGTTGGTTAAATTTGAGCTATGAAAACAGCGTGTGAATAAAGACAAACAATTTATTTATTTTCACTTCAAGACACAAACGTGTATATAGCCCTAGCTCTTGAACTAGGAGTGATACAGGAATCACAAGAGCCAAAAATGGCATACCTACCTAATATCCTTAGTGTAAGTGGACCTGCTAAATTTCATCAAGACCGATCCAAGTAGGTACAGGTATTTCTACATAAGTTTCAGTCTTCTACTAGCTACCTACCTTACTATGAATTAAATAAAAGCTTGTAGAAAATAAAGTATCGTTATCGTAGAAGACGTGATGGATGAGATGTGCTTTTCAAGAATACGTCTACATAATATTGCTACTTAAAATACTTGCAGAATGGCTCAACACGTGGATGTCTCTGGCAAATGATTTTCTGAAGAGGGTTCAAATTTAATACTGTTCGATCGGTTATGGTCATCTGGTGGGGGTTTTTCTGGGTCAAGACCAAGGGCGAAATTATCGTAACCTCGCGTGAGTGTGGGACTATCGCTGTAGAACACTCCCCCGGCCATCTCGGACAGTCGTCGTCGACGGCGCGTGTCTTTGTCATCGGCCACGCCTGGGGGGCGCACGCTCGAGCTACGACGGCGCTCTGAGCCAAGCCGCGTGGGCACCCTTAAAACTCGCTATTGTAAATTAGAAATATTTATTAGTACGTACACCATGGGGAGGAAACTAAATGACTGATGAAAGATTTATTGACACTGAAAAATATTTTACTTAGATTGTCGAACTTTCTTCTTTTGAGCTTGATACAATTAAACTACGACATGTGAAAATTTTACAGACGGGTATATATCCTAATGATCCTACCTTAAGTCTCTTGGGCAGAGAGTTGAGGAGAGCGACCACAGGCGGTGAGATCAGGTCGATGGGCACTTGCGCCGGGTCGGTGACGCCTGTCAGGACGGATACGATCAGTCCCGCCACCAACGTAGCAGCACATCCCAGGCCAGAGTACCAAAGATATGACACACGGAACAGCCAAAACACAGCCTCATCACGGTTGTCACTGAAAACACCAACGCCACAGGTTAGGTCGGTACCTTCTTTGCCGGGAGGACACGGCGCAGTATACGCTGGCAGAGTTTGCCGCCTGGGAGGAGCTGCGCCGTGTCCTCATCTCAGAAGTAGTCGAGTCGATGGTCGGCAGTGAAGAGTCCTGGTACGCGGTGGTTTCCTTCTGAAAAACAGTCGTTTCGCAGAAGGAGGCTGCGAAAAGGGAGAGGGAGATCTCGTCCACTCACCCGGCTCGCAGCAGGCACACCGGGCGTCGGTGGAGGGCGGACAACGCCCTCTTCCAGCCCCCCTAAATGGGTCCAGGGGCGACGAACTCGGAGACGTCCGTCGCCCCCCACACATCATCCGCCGCGCCCCTCTTAGACGTCGCGGGGGAGTCAAACACCTAACTCCCCTCCTGACCAGAGGAGGCACGCGGTAGCGGGCCGGCACCAGTCGGGGTTGCGGAAGGATCGTACGGTCCCGCATCCCCCGGCGTAGGTGTGAGATGGAACACCGGGTTGGTTTTTAGTCAGTAAGAGTCTGACAGACAACGCCGCCCACCCCAGGGCGGGGGACATCCATGAGAATTTCCGCTCCGGAGGAAAAAAAAAGGTAGGTACCTTCTTACCTTGGTAGGTAGTTAGGTGGATACTAAAACATATCTACTTTTGTTTGGCATAAAATCGGACGCCATTACGCGCGAGGTGCCGTCTTTATTTACGTTAAAGAATGCTTACTCAGGGTTCATAGTCATATGAGTAGTCAAGTTGTATGGCACGACGCAGCCGTCTGTGGAGGCGGGCAGGCGCGGCATGGGCAGCTGAGCCAGCTGCGCGCCGCCGCCGGCAGCCACTACCAGCAACAGCCCGAACACACCGCCAGCTACAGCACCCTAATCGAGAACATAATCATCTGCCTAGCCTTTTCCCAACTATGTTGGGGTCAGCTTCCAGTCTAACCGGATGCAGCTGAATACCAGTATTTTACATGGAGCGACTGCCTATCTGAGCTCTACAACCCAGTTGCTGGGTAATATAATACCCCTTGGTAAGACTGGTTGTCAGACTTTCGGGGTTCTGACGACCCGTAACAACTGTCAAAGATCCACGAATGACAGCCGGGACCAACGGCTTAACGTGCTTTCCGAGGCACGTAGGTAAAGATGGTCACCGATCCACGGACCAACCGCGGCAAGCGTAGCTAATCTGATCGATCGACCCGTGCGGCTGTTATTACATAGCCACAAGCCCCTCCAGTTTATTGAAAAAAAAATTGTATAGTAGTAGGTACTATTTTTTTTTTCAAAAATGGAGTCTGAGTACCTAATGCCTAGAAAATCCTGGGTGGTGATTAAAGAATCATCATGTATGAATATCCAACTGACAAACCTTAGCATTAGCCCATGGGAAGAACATGCCAAGCGAGAACAGCCCTAGGGCTACGCCGCCTGCCATCCCGTTGAAGGACAGCGCCAGTTGCAGCACAGGGCCCAGCCGCTCCACCGCGAACACCAGCCCAAAGGATACCAGACCGCAGGCGAGGACAATCCAGCGCGCTATCTGATCATGAAAATTATTGTTAATCGTTTGCTAGCAGATTCGATGACACTTATATTATAGCGATGGTACTATTATGTTTCCCGAAGTCTGTATTTTACCTCGGCGTAGGTACTGAAGCTTACAGTGACGAAGGGTCAAAGATCTTTATGACGGAAGATCTAGCAAACAACATCACGTCTGTAATCCGCGAAGGGGTAAGCAGAAGTACACAGTGCTACACTTACATTTCAACAGTTATATTTTAGTCCCATAATTAGTTCACCTATCAAGCACAAATCCAGACTTCGGGCTCGACTGCTATTGAGAAATTACTTATGAAAAATCCAATAAACATTGCCTGACCTGGGAATCGAACCCATGTGGTAGCTAGGTTAGGTACCCTATGCTCAGTAGTCGACTACTAGACCAAAGCGAGGCAGTTCGTTGAATAAATCTTGCTTCTTTTCAGCTTCCCTTACGAAAACTTTTGTAACCCTATGACAATAATTGTACAGTCAGGGAAATAAATAATTCATAGTGTTATAGCGATTTCAAATAACTGTCAAAGAATGACAGTAGCTCGTAGTATGTACATACCTACTAATTCTATGGTCACTTGTGATTTTAATATAAACTACATATAATTTTATTTAAGATGGTAGTCAATTTGGTTACCGATTCATTTCCCTGACATTATATTTATACGAAACTTAATTAGCTTACTGCTGCTCCTCTGTGTTCTGGCAACGTGATTCCAAGCAGCCCCGTGGCAAGGTCTTGACAAAGAATAGCAGCCAGGGAGTTGAGCGCCGACGCTACCGTTCTGCAGAATGAACAATAATGTTGGCAATTCATCAAACAAACCGTTGTAACAGACTGGGCCATCATTTGTTAAAGTAATTCATAATCTAAGTAGCTAATCATATCTCCAATTTCCAAGGCGTTTTGACCAGGAGACTACAAGAAACAATATATTAAACAACATAATGAGTTAGGTATGTCTGTACATATACCTACGAATGATTTAAGTGATCGGTGTCTATTACTTCAAGCAATTATATTAGGTTTTTAGTTCACGTATGATTCCCTCAAATTAAAACCAGAACAGTCCAGTCAGAATACAGTATCCCAACTGGACTTTTCTAGTTTCATCTTAATTCTGTTCCATGGTAGCTATCTGTGTCAGTTCATAGGACGCTTGCAAGCGTTTCGCAGTGTCGATTTCGGTTGTGCCAAATTGTGCTAATTGTTTAACTCAACATGGATTTAAAAAATGTTTGCCATGAAAAAAATTGAGTGCTACTATAACATGTGTGACGTATACTTAACCCGAGACTGGCTGCGAAGATCCCGGCGACGAAGAAGCCAGGAATCCCGCGCGAGCTCCCTAACTGCCTCACCACGTAGAGCGGCAGCAGACGGTCAGATGCGTTGATAACACCGGCCTGAGGTAAACAGCTTTATTTACTTTAACTATCGTAACATTCATGGTTACCACAAGGGTGGGTCGAGGTGGCCCCGGAAAAGGATGCTTGGAAAAATTTGTGGGAGGCCTTTGCTCAGCGTAGGACAGAATAGGCTAAGTTAAAAAAAAAATATTACGGCTAAGAAATGTGTTCATTAAAATTTTTCGGTTAGGTCGAGTGGTGACTCAAAGTAAGTAGGTATTTCCTAATCCGATTAAAATAGTCAAGCTAGGTTTTTGGCACTGACCCGTCAATTTGTTACAGTAGGTAAGTACACTGACTTTATCGGATCTATTTTTAACAGACTATAATATTTTGGTCACTAAAATGTGATACCTAGTAGGTATGTTTAGGTAGGTGCTTGCCACTAATGTTTAAGCAGCAAATATTCTGTTGTGGTAGGCGTGGTAAACAAACGTGGATTTTTCTGCAGTTGGAACGGATTTTTCAACGTTGTTCGTACTTAATCTATTGAATAGGAGGTGAAGATCGCGGTTTCGACATCAGACGACATTTGACTAAAAAACGGTAGTATTGCAACGTTGTGTCAGGGCTACATTGAATTACTTACTTCTCCAGACGTGTTTACCTGAATAGGATCACAGTCAGCGTAATGGACAGCAAGGACAGCGCCGGTGATGAAATTGACCGAGTAGATGGCGATCAGACCGAAGGCCGACACCCACAGAGCCACCCGGACCTGAGCTATGCGCTCTACTGACAGGTACTTCTGAACTGACGCCTGGTTCGCGCAGAACATGCTGACCCAGTACATGGTGCCACCGATGACCACCGACCAAAATGAGTGACGCACTGTCGGGTCGGGGTTCATGCTAAAAATAATAAACAAATGAAATTAATTATTCGTCGTTAACATCAGAAACAGTTGCTAGGATCTGATTAGGTTTATTATTGCTTCTTCTTATACATTTATTGCATATTTGGTTTACGAGGTGAGTGCTACTTCAAGCATAGCAAGTTAACATCATAACATACCTTCGCCTTTTAAAGTCACCTACTTACATACATTAGTAGGTAATACCACAATGGTAAAATAGGTACCAGGTACGTACTTACGAGTACTTATGTACAAGTAGTTAAAAGACGCTGCCTGTGCAGAATAATAAGTAAACATAGAACTCTGATTTTCTTTTCTACCTGATCAGGGTACAAATTCTTAGGTTTTGTAATTCCATGGCGCAATAATAGATTAGTTTAATCAATGTGTTCATTACAACTCTGGGACGATTTACGAAAGCTCAGTGGATCCGCAACGTCAGTGACTGCTCCGTCCTTACGTGAGATAACTGACAGTTATTCCAGACATTAGGTCTCAGAACAGCCTAAATCTACATAACAACAATCTTAAATTCATTCAGTCTCTGAAAGACAACACACGCCTTAAGCCGCTGGGTCTAGAAGCTTGAAATGTTTATTTATTTATTCAGTAGTAGTAGGTAGAATGAAATACCTTGATATTACTTTAGACAATAACCTCGACTTTAAAGAACATGTCAAAATTCTTTGTAATAGAGTACGAAAATTAATTTATCTCTTTAAAAACCTACGTCATGTCGCGGACCCTGCACTGATGAAGCGAATATATCAGGCCTTGTGTCAGTCGCTTCTTACCTACTGCCTTTCATCCTGGGGAGGTATCTGCTAAACCACGCGAAGGGCAGTTGAGGTCGCCCAGAGAGCTATTCTGAAGGTTAGCACGTTTAAACCGATGCGCTTTCCTACTATTACACTGTTCCAATGTGCGAGGTTTTGACAGTAAGACAGTTATTTATACTTAAAATTATCCTGCAAAAACATAAAATACAGCCCTACAACCCAATGTTACTACAGAGACGTCGTAAACATCATGTATGTGACTATTTGACCACATTTAAAACAACCTTTGGTAAAAGATTTGTACGTTTTCTAGGCCCTTACCCTTTTTTTTTTAATATAAAACGTTGCCCCTCATAAGGAATTACTCCTGTATCGTGGGTGCGTTTACAAACATTTAAACTCACATACACAATCAGCCAGACCCGGAACAACTACCTGTAGGCAATACAAATATGTGTATTTATTCCGTGCGGGAATCGAACCCGCGACACGCAGTGCAGCAGTCGATCGCTCAGCCACTCAGCGCCACCTCAGCGCCAACCGTGTCGTCATATTTTATTTCGTCATACGTCCATTTAAGAATACGGCTAAGAGCTCAGAAAACCAAGATACACTCACTACATAGCTCACCTACACACGCATACACTCATGCATCCTCACACCCACACACCCACCGCATAATTATTCTCACACACACACCTACATACATATATACCACACACACTCTCACATTCTCATATACATACACCACACACACACAGCCTCACACGCACCACGAACTCACAACGAACACACCCCCACGAACACACAAACTCAATCCATGTAATTTATTTTGGATTAAAGTTATGTACTACCTATTTGCAAATTCTTATATAGATTACTTACATACTTATCAACTATTATTCTGTATTTCTGTAGTACTGATTTAATTATATGTATATGCCTCTATTGCTTGGTACCTATTCTTGCATTAGAATACTCGAGGGGAATGGTGCTGATAGCCGAAACACAGGCTATGCCTAGTTCGGCTACAGACGCTAATCTCTTTACCTTAACTGAAATAGTTGCCACATTACCATTGTAAAGTAGTATTAAGTTTTTGGAAATAATCTATTATTATTATTATATTTTAACATATCTCGGGACCACGACGTCCCGGTCCTTTGGAAGGCGTACGAGGGGCCGAAGCCAACTCGCAGAGGCGCCTTAGGAAATTTCATTGAAATGTGGCACCACCTGAAGATTATCCATGTATGCACTATGCAAGTGCACCCAAGGATAACGCCCGGTTAATGTAGGACTATTGCAGGATATGGAAAAATACAAATTTGGACTATGGGTTTGGGTGGCTAAAGCGGACTGGTTACCAATAACTATGGAAGAACTATGGTCCCTGCCTGATCAATGTTTTATATATACACGGATAAAATGGCAGGGGGTGACTTGCACACTCAATAATGGGCCCCCGGAAACTGTCGCTAGCACATAGTGACGTAGCAACAAGGGGGCAACATGTCCTGAGGTGCTTATGAGGAGTGGAGAGGTATTCCACGGCTTTCAGAACAATCCCAGAGCCCGGAAGATAGTCAAGATCCCTACTAGCACTTACTGGAATACTTCCTTCTCCCGAGCAAGTTTGCTCTTGCGAGTCTCCACTCAAGCCGCGGCCAGTAAAGGAAAGAATGAGGTGGGAGCTCTGTTCCTTGGCATTGTTCACTCCAGCCAGCCAATAAAGGCAAGCCAGAGGTGAGGAACAAGATTTCTCCCGGGAGATAGGGTCCGTGGGGTCGCTACTGCCTAACAGCTCGCCACATGCTGCCCTGCGGGTTTCTGTATTTCTCTTGGTCTGGCTAGACCCTAGACCGGTTTCGGCAAAGTAAACTCTTCCGGCACAGACCTATAGTTCAGAGCGCGCAAGCCCCACCACGGCGTCAACGTAGAGATACGGCGGTGGGGCTATTGTTATTATTATATTATTTTAAACTCTAGAGTTGCACGTCAGTTCACTAGATTATAACCAAGATGAGCACTAAGGATGGATTTAATAAACTCATCACCTAAAGGGATTAAATAGGGAATGAAAGTTTATATTGAAGTTCTTGAAGTTAGAAACGTGAAAGCTGGTAATTAGCTGACCATAAGTGAAAGTTAGTTGTTGTTGTAGTATCCGTTATATTCTTATCTTGGTAATTAACTAATTAATGTAATGACCGCGAAAATCTTTAAAAGGTGGCTCCTGAGGAGTGGCTGATTTTAAATCCCATTGGCACACAGCTCGTAGATATTAGAATTTTCTACTTAACGACCGTGGGTTTTGGACTTTTCGCATGACCGGTTTCAATCTTGAACAAAACTTATCGGACGACCGGTCGTGCGGCCAAACTCTTGGCCAAGATTGCAGCCGGTCGTGCGAGAAGTCGTAGTTGTGGCCGCGTAATGCGCAAGATTCCTTAGAGGTGGAAGTATTGGCATCAGCCGCTGTTTTTGTAAGACTCCTCGAAAATCAACATAAATAATGAAGAAACGAAAATAGTTACTCAAAAAAGTGTAGTCTGTCAGTTCGCCAGGCGTGCTCCCACACCACGTCAAATCCGCCAACTTGTGTTGAAGACATTGCCAAGACAGCTGCCAGCGAGCCGATAAGGACCGCCGATTGAAAAGAGTCCGTCATTATTACTGCTTTCATACCACCCTGTAAAACAGAAAAAAGTATAAGGCTGCCTTACCACCTGCAGAGATGTGCAAGGATGCGTAGCGAGGGATGTGTTTGAAACTAACCAATAACATCACATCATTCTCATTACTTACCTAAAAAGCTTGAGCTAAGCCAGCGTAGTGGTAATTACGTGTACCTATAAATATTTTTAAAAAAACTTACCTGAGTAGCATAGAATATGCAAACCACGTACACCAGAGTAACAGCTAAATATGTATTCAATCCAGTCACTGTAAATAATAACATAACATTAAAAAATAGCCAAAGATTTTGACCAAAAAGTGCTTGGTCACAATTCAATAGGATAGTATCCCTACAATAAGCATAATATCACCACTAAACCATTGCCATTTAGCTAAGTATTGTAGTTTTGCAAGAATAGATAGATACTGTAAAGTGCCAACACATATCTACCCGCTAATGAAGAGCTTAAGAAATACGAACACGACAAGCTAACATTTACCATTCTAGGTGGCATGGCTAGGTACAAAGAGCAAGAATAAGAAAGTAGCTAATTTTAATGGAAACTTGATTTACTTCAAGGAATTATTAGGACTTTCAAGAGAACCGTCGTCGTCTCAAATATAAGTTTTTCTACCTTTGTCTTCGACTTACCATCGTTGTTCACTAACATTTGCGTGTACATACCCAATTCATAAAAATAACAGACCTACATAAAGGTACCTCAGAAAACAATACTATAGGTATCATTAGGTATGGAGACGATTCCATGGATGGATGCAGTATTTTAATATTGTTTTATAAAAAATGTTGCCCCACACTAGGAATAGTATGTCTTCTTAGTTTAGATACTTAGTTGGTTCTGTTAATTGCCTACTCAGAAAGTATTAATCACAAAACTAATGCGTCTGTATAATAATCACATACAATTAAATCGCACCGTGTAAATCAAGATTATTGGAGTATGGAATCGGTTTCATCAAATCTTGTAATTACCTATTTATTTGGGGTCGGCGCTGCACGTATTTTTTATGAATCCATGTTAGCCTGCATCTAATCATGTAAGCATCTTAGAATTCACTTCGTTCTTAGCCATATTAATATCATCTTTTACACAATCCTATTGATTATAATTTTACCAATTTGAATATCATAATGATGACACAAAACGTTTGACACCAATCGCCAAAACTGAAATGATGGCCACAATTGATTCATTAGAAATCATTACCGTTTCCTTACATGGCTTAATGGGGGAGTTATGTAATTTGTGCAATAATAATCGTCGGCATGCGGACTTAAGTGCAAAGATGTCATCGATGCACCGTAGCTGGCCTGCAGTGGCCGGTCGGGCGGGCTAATATAGACCATTATAATGGTCGCTCATACGATCCATCAACAAATGTTCTTACCGATAAAGTCATAGCAATAAAATACCGATAAATTAACCAACAATTGTCTACGTTGAATATCTGATTATTTTTCTTTCATAACTTTGCAAGTCGAAGGCCAACTAAAAATCTGAATCGAATACTTATTTAGATATGATTATTTTAGTATGAACTATGTATTATTTCAGTGTTGACATACACATGAATTTCTTAGCAAGCTGTACAATCTATCCATTAATAATTCGTTGTACAGATTTTATTCCATTTCGTTGCCAAGGGGCCATTTGCAGCGATACCTATAATTACCTAAGCTATGCTAAAAACTTTCACTACTTTTGAGAAACCCTTTTCTATTGTGGTTATGTGAATTATCATTGTGACATAGTTTTTCTTTGTCAAGGATGATTTCTCTGCACTTGTAGTTCTCAAGTATGCAGGTTCGTCGGATATAGTTGAAGTTTAGTAAGAAACCGATGAATGTTTTCGAATGAAATTTTATTTTAATTAATAGAAAATAAACAGTTCATTTATCAAACTAAATTTTATTCGGAAACTTCTATCGGTTTCTTACTAAACTTCAACTATATCCGACGAGCCTGCATACTTATCTCTATTGTTGACTGTACATAAGTAGGTAGATAACATAAAAATGATATGCTTCAGCTCAGCTAAAATGATATGCTTCAGCTCAGCTAAAAGGACTGAATTTCGAGAGAATACCTTTCGATTTTTTTTAAGGCCACGTTCATTTAAATTGGTACTTGTTAGAGATTCTCTTAACTGGTGATAAATATCAATACATATTGTAATGTACCTAGGTACGATTCATATTAGAGCAAGCAGCATGCTTGCTTATAGCGAAAACTGCATTCTCAAATGCTGCATCCCTTTGAGAATGCAGTTTTCGCTATAGGCAAGCATTTCATTCAAAAGCTCAGCGAAAAAGTCCGCCCAAATTGATCAGTGTTTTACTAATTTATTATGTTTAATAATAACATATTTAATCGGTTAAATGCCGTAATTACAGAAATAATTAAAAAGCCATTGTGTCTCGCGTGGATCCTCGTTCCGAATAGTTAATACGAAGGGTTAAGGGTGGTTTGCTATTTTAGCTATAATAAAAATATTATAATAAATAGCTCTAGGTTATTGGTACTTAAATACAGGCAGCATTATCTATGACTATATGCTATTGCATGGAGATATTTTATGTTATAGGTATTGTAATAGGTACTGCCCAGACTGTGTTCAGATAGTCGTAAACGGCACATTATGCTAGCTCACAATACGAGCTCCATTAGATATGATATTTGCCATGGAAGTGACTTTTATACAGACTTCACTTTCACTGCGTCCGCGCCGTCTAGAACATACGCAATATGGATGACATTAGAACATTATCCATAAGTATAATTAAACATTGATGACCTTGTTGAACATCGATGTCAAATGTAAAAATATTTAGCGAAATACGAGTATGGACGCCACAGTCAACAATCGTGCGGTATGACAGTTACATGTCGACGATGCCCAGCTAGGTACTTAGGTATAATGTTATACGAATCCCTTATTTTTTTTCTTCAAATATATTTTTTTGGCCATTTTAATAATGGCCAAAAGTAGGTAGGTAAAACTGCCATTGCGCGGGATGTTCAAGTTAGGACGGACAAGATAACCTTCGTTCGTAGCGAAGGATCTACAAATAGGATTTAAATGATTTGGTAGGTATAACCTGTACCTACCCATGGGCCCATGTATCCATGGGTTGTGCACGCGGGGTGCAGGTAAGCATGCATTTATTTTGTTCTTCATTGAATACTTGCAAACCTCTTCGTGCCTTTACCCTACCTATCTACAGTGCCCTCCAAAAGTGATTTGACATTTTTCCACTTCTGCTGCATGCTTTTGGAGGGCACTGTAAGTTTCTCTTGTGTTTGTTGGCTTAGTTTTGTATCGAAGATACCTACTCACAGGTGCAAGGATGATATCAGTTATTTTGCTGCAATGTTTTGGTATATATAGGTACTAGGTAGAGGCACCTACGTATGTTTAGGGTTGTGATGTAACGAAATACTATCGCGCCGTTTGCACGCTATTTGAATTTTAATTCTAATGTTGATTTTCGGCAGTATTGCATACTTTGGAGTATCACTTGAGAAATAATAAGTAGGCAAAGTTGCCGAATCAATAATCGTAACATTACTAGAGATCGGTATTACTAAACAAAAATAACATTTTGCATATTATGTAAGGAGCAAGCAGGTTGGTAAGGTGTACAGTGTCATCGTTTGGGAACCAAAATCGAAGATGAAAAAAATGTAGCGTGCCAAAATAAAAAAAACGTGATTTGAATACAAATCAATTTTTTCAACACGTAAAAGTTGTTTTGCATTCCGCTAAATGAAAACGGAACAAAAATATTTTAATATATTCATCGGCAGGTAATTAACTCGCATGTACCTTCGGGGGCCTTGTAATCTCAATTCAGTTTAATAAGTCTCGTCAGATTATATAACATAACGCTATTAAAACTAATTGCTCGTTACATCGTTACATCTCATCTAGAAATGGCGATACAGACCTAGGTGTTATGGTTGAAAATATTTGGCGATTGGTCGTGTTCTCTGATGTAATGTAACCCTAATACATTACTAATATAATGTACCATTCAAGAGCCTTGTTATGTGAAAAGCGAATGCTGTGACATTGAAAAATTTAATGTATGGATGGGACAGGAGCACACGATACCGCTTTACTTGACTCCTTATTTGGCATCAATACTATTGCAACATTTCTATTGACATTGACTAGGTATATAGGTATGTAAATGAAATCGAACGCATGCGCATCGCTTTCATAACGTTTAAGCAGTTTTGTTCCGCAGAAAAAGCATTCATATGAGCGATTGCATAAAGACTTTTCAAGGTCTAGAATTTTGGGTAGCGGGATTGTCCGAAAGGGTTACCGCTGCCCTGGTACGTAAAGGGCTAAGGAAGGAACACGGGTGGGTTTTAGTCAGTAAGAGTCTGACACTCCCTTCTGCTCCACCCAGAGCGGGAGGAGTCATTTGATGATTTCCCATCCACAAAAAAAAAAAAAAAAAAAAGGTCTAGAATTTAGTTTCAATGTACAAGTTGTGGATTTTTTGTAAACTGAATACCATATAATTTGAATAATTAGTTAAGATTTTCAGATCATTTTATTGCTGTAGGTATTCTTATTATCTATTATCTCGTATGAGTTGCATGTTGAAAATAAATCGGGATAAATGTTTTTTTACATGGTTTAAGACATTTATATCTCAAAAACGATTTTATTTACTTAGAATGAGAACCACTGGCATATAAGTAAACGTTCATTTGAAGGAGTATCGGAACAGACATAACTTACCGTTCCGTTGAAGTCAAAAGTAGGTAGGTACAATGTTGATAGTCATTGTCTTATATTGTGTTAGTAAAATAAATTATTCTAAAAGACACAAGTTCAACATTTTTTTCTTGATGTACTTAACCTATATCTGCAAAAAATGTTGAGACTATGAGTCCGTATTACGTAGGTCACAGTTTCTATCATAGTTGCGTATTTATTCAACTGTTTATTTCACGTATTGGAAGTTATAGGTATAATTACGTACATTGACTTAACTGGTATGTAGCACGTTACAAAAGATATTATTTGAACAATAGCCGCACTGAAGATAATTAGGTATGGTTATTACAACAAGTAGACTTTGACAATGTGTATAATTTTTATAGCTAATATACCTAAATAGATAGCTCCGGTTTTTATCGACGGTTTTGTAATCATTTTGTTTGCTATTATTCTCTCATAATCACATTTGAAAATAAGAACGTATAACAGCAGGATTAACTAAATTTGTGGTAGATTTTGCAGTACTCATAATTAATTATCTCAATAAAAAATGTACATCTGTAGGTAGGTACCTATTAATGAATATAATATGCTTAACATATTTTACTATCAAAGCCATGGCATTGGTTTAAATCAGATTCTTTCTCAACTAAAATTTCAATATGATTGATCAAAAAAATATAAAGGATATTCAGAAGCTATTAAAATGTGGTAAGTGGGTTATTATTAGTTACCGTCGGAGAGTGCAAGCGCCGGCGCATACACCGCCACTGCCGTGTACAGTATCATCTGCATCAAATACAGTGCACTGGCATACACGCGGATGGACTTGCAGAACCGCACTTCCTGTGAACAAATTGACAAGTGTCATCAATTACACTCTCGTGGACAATTGAACATTGTAGCGGATCATTAGAAGGTCGATGTTCAGTTGTCTGTGTCAGCTATGGGGATGCTTATCTCACAACACATTAGAAGGTCGATGTTCAGTTGTCTGTGTCAGCTATGGGGATGCTTATCTCACAACACATTAGAAAGTCGATGTTCAGTTGTCTGTGTCAGCTATGGGGATGCTTATCTCACAACACATTAGAAGGTCGATGTTCAGTTGTCTGTGTCAGCTATGGGGATGCTTATCTCACAACACATTAGAAGGTCGATGTTCAGTTGTCTGTGTCAGCTATGGGGATGCTTATCTCACAACACATTAGAAGGTCGATGTTCAGTTGTCTGTGTCAGCTATGGGGATGCTTATCTCACAACACATTAGAAGGTCGATGTTCAGTTGTCTGTGTCAGCTATGGGGATGCTTATCTCACAACACATTAGAAGGTCGATGTTCAGTTGTCTGTGTCAGCTATGGGGATGCTTATCTCACAACACGTGTAAATTACAGAATGACCTATTCTGTCATCATCATCTTCGTGTGTTACGTTATTATTTTATTAGCTAGGTACCTACGAACTTACTCGTTCAATTATTGGCATCTTTATCGATCTAAATCTGATCTGATCAATTCTATAGGTACATACATAGTGCATTTACCTCGATGATACCTGTCATCTTATGTAGTATGTATATCTCAATGTGTCATTCAGTTTGCTAATGCGTAATGTTTCGTAGTCATCCACTGCAGTAGGTTTAGCATTAGGCACTCTCCTACCTTGAACAAGTCATTAAGTTAGGTACATACCAAGTATTCGTAGCATGATGTCAGTCGTAGTCTCATGAACACTGGCAGGTACAGATGGCTAGCAATCGGCACCACCAGCACAAAGGCGGCACAAATCATCCAGAACTGAGCACCTGCCATATACATCTCCGCTGGGTTTCCTAACAACTCAATGGCTGTGATGAAACTGAAAACGATCATGGCAAAATGAATAAGACACAATGATAGAAAATATTGCAAAGTTCAAATTAAATTCGAACGGTAAACTGACCTTGCGGCAAGACTTAGGGCCATGGGGAATGTGCCCATTGATGACCCACCAAGCAAGAAGTCGTCGCCGGTGGTCTGTTTTTCCCCAAAATACCCATAAAATACACCAATCAGGCAAGAGATGAGCAGCATAGCGGCTAGCACGCTGTAGTCTTCCCAGTGGAAAAGAACTTCCGCCACACTTTCATTCTGCGTTGCAACTACATCTATTGTCTTCATTTTCGATACGTTGAGTGACGCTGAAGCGACTGATATTGAACTTAAACTCCAACATAATATTGTTAGTAATAATATCTGAAAGGAAACACATTATATGCTTAGCGAATAGCTCACTCAAGTTCAATGTTTCATGTCAATGTAAAAGTAAATTGGATCAATGTATGTGAGCGTGACTGACAGAGCTAAATAATAAATAACCGTATGTCGGTAAAGTGTTGTGGTGGATAGTTTGAAGACCATGACAGTGCACAATATAGACTTTCAGCAAATAGCTACGGGTCCTGCTTTTTGTTTAGCTTCGATCAAGAATTTTGTGTTTAGTATGTCCGTATTAAATTTTCAAATAACAGCACAAAAAAGATTTTGTATCTTGTTCATAGTTAAGTAAAAAGTATTTACGTAGGTACTATAAGAAATTGATAGCTGATTTTGTTGAAAAACTTACAAGTTCTAGCTATTTGTACAGTAAATTAAATAAATTAAAAAAAAAATTAATGGCATTTCCAATCGTTTTCAGCGTAAGTAGCCATCACCAAAATTAAGAAACAAAAATGTCATATTTGAGGAAAAAATATTTTATGGTTGAAAGTGTTGAAACTGTAAATAAAAAACATAAAATAGAAAAAAAAAACCTATTTTGTAAAACCCTTACAAAATGTCACAGACTCATTACAGCACTCGTCTAAAAAAATCGTTTGCCTTGTTTTTTTGTTTTTATAAATGGCATCTCGTAGTTGGCCTAGAGAGGTCGTGACTTAACCAGACTATCCTGTGGTTGCCTTAAGAGAACTCAAAGCCTCCAGCCAGGGGCGTAAAACTAATTAAAACTAAGCGACTACACGCTGGGGGCACCGCCTGTGGGGTTGAACCTCGGCTTAGGGCGTCGCTGTCAGAGATGTCAGCATAGATGACGGGGCCCGACAGGGCCGAAGCCTGCCGGGGTAGCGGGATCGTCCGAAAGGGTTACCGCTGCCCTGGTACATAAAGGGCTAAGGAAGGAACACGGGTGGGTTTTAGTCAGTAAGAGTCTGACACTCCCTTCTGCTCCACCCAGAGCGGGAGGAGTCATTTGATGATTTCCCATCCTGAAAAAAAAAAAAAAAAAAAAAAAAAGGGCGTCGCTGTGGAGAGGACAGCAAAATGGGACAGGCTGGATCGAAATTTTTATTTATGCTTAAGAAAGGCCGAAACAAACTCAGAGGTCACAGTCGGGGATTTAAATCTACAGGCTCAGCTACGGCGCGGGCTGGCACTTCAACGAGCAAGGGTCGGGGGGAGATCGTTGCCTTGTGTATAACAGCGTAAATATTGACATCGCTAATTCGATGTTAATTTTCAAGTAGACCTACTTGCTTCAAAATGACCGCAGTCAGTGGGACCTTACTACAGTGAAATTGGTACAATTGTTTTGACTGCAATTTATTCAGAGGTTTTGTGCAGCTCATAGATATAACATTTCTATGGTGCAGCTACTCGGGAATTCGTGACCCTACGTTTGGTAAATAATTAATTATGTTAATAGGTAGATCATAGATGATCTTTTTATTACAATCATCATTATTTTCTTCTTCAAAATCGGAAAACAGACTCCGAAAAGGCTAAAGTACCAATCAAATTAATGTCGTACGTATGTAATAGGTAAGTGCAAGAATACTGTGAGTAATGCGAGTAGATATTTTTGTTTATTCTACATGTGATTACGGATAGGCCGGTACGATTGCCTACTTAAACGATTTTACCGGGGCAGGACAGTAAACGCTCTTTTAAGACTAAAGCTCAGTCATGGAGAAGGTCAGCGTTATTTGGCATGACAGAAAGTCAAGTCTATAACAATTAGTCAAAAATCTAAGGCCAAAGCGTGCCTGGCTGTCGATTAATCAACTCACCAAATTATCAGCCACTCCTAAATTGGGAAAAAGACCAATTTTAATTATTAATTTGAGATTTTCTTAAACGTTTTTTGGTCCCAGCACTCCCAGGTTGGCGCGTCTAGTCATGCAATCATTGGGTGCCGTAATGCCATTAAGTGAATCTAAAGTGAAGTATAGTATAGTTTGGACTAGTGTAATCTGTGTAATGTAAACGAGTCACAACAGAGGTTACAACAGTGCTTATGTAGTGAAAGGTCGCAAGCCCATCAGTTACAGTTACAAACAAATCGTTAGCCTATTTTCTGTCTCTCTAACAGGATGATATAATATGACATACATTTTTAAATTTTTGTAAACTTTAAAAAAAAAAGGGAACCTGTCGAACTTTGAAATGCGTAATTTCAATCTTAAGCATAGATGTGATACCTGTAGGGACGTAGAGTACAAGGTCTATCTATAATGATAAATACTGGTAACTGTGAAAGAGAGACATTATTTCTGGGAAAAGATAACTCAATTTGACAACGGAGCTATAGAGCTATACCTAGGTATTTCCGCGATAAAGCAACTATAAAATAATTATTTGCTTTCCAGTTGCCAGCGTAGCGGTATAGCTTTAAAACAGCAGTAGGTACCTGCTTAAGTAGGTAGCGTACCCTAAATTAAAGCTACAATAATAATTTAATATAATGTAACAGCTAACAGCACAAAATGCTGGTTTACGAAAGACATTGAAGTTAAGGTTTTAATTACTATGATTCAATATGTTATGTGGTTGTGAAACGAGCCGCTAGAACGTTAGAAGTTAAATTAGCTGTTTTAGTTACGTTGATCTTTACCGTGTTATTGCTGTTTCGTTTTGCATGTAGGTAATTCTTTTGCTCGCCCATCTCGAGTTTCGGATCAGACATCCACTTTTTAATTACGTAGCCTCGAACTCATATCAATCATTTCGAAAATAACGTGGTATATACGCTATACATAATTGCTTAATCGGCGAGTGGGTCGATGCCAACTGTAGGTACACAGACGGTAAGAAATAATGTCCGTTCTTACAGTATTTTTTTAATTAAGAACAGACACAATTTCAATTGCCTTTTAAATTGTTTAAAATTGTCGTAGTCTGCTAATGAAGACTAATAATCTAACTGCCAATAAATTGTGTATCGCCAAACAAAAACAACAAACAAACCACTTAGGTTTTTTTATTTAATTATTATTACAGGATACCTTTAGCTGGGTTCTCTACCATTAAGTACCTAATCGGAAAACATAAAATTATCAGAAATTCTATTAATTGTAAAATCTCGTTAAAGTAAAATACGAACTTTTTGATATAAATATACCTAGGTGTGACCTAGGAATAAAGAGGGAATCGCAAGATAACAAACCCAGCCACGCCTGACCGGAAGCGGGGATTTTCCGAGGATTAATTGATTCTCAGTCAGTGTAGAGTTGTAATTAGTTCAAAGTAATGCTTAATCTGAACGCGGCTACAGACGACCCATGGTTGGCAGTAGCGTCACTTCGACCTGGTTGATTTACTCGAGAGTGTTCCAAACAGTCAATCAAGACTCAACAATCAATAGCACTCAAGAGCGACGCATGTTGTGCGACACCGACACGCAAGGCAATGTAAGGGCGGAATAAGCCGGTTTAATACCCGCGCTAGCTTCCTCAAACCGGATAGTTCCGGACTGAACGCTTCAATGAATAGCTCCAAGCCAGCTCATGGGCATGGGACTGGTATTAATGTCTCACTACATTCCAAACAATTAAGCATAGCTGATGATACATCTTGTTTCTATTTTGTTTGTATAAATATTAGGTAGGTACGCATCTAGGAAAACAAGATTCTTTTATTTTTAACCCCTGTATTCGGTCTTAGTATCTATTATAATTGACATGTGCAATCATATTAGTTTTAAGATCAGTAGGTATTTTTATTACAACACTGTCTATATTTATTAAATTATCTACCGACCGATATCGGTAGGTATATAGAATAATTTTCGTAGTCATTTGCGTAGCAATTTTCGTAGACCCTGTCGGGCGTAGTAGGTTACGACGCAGCCATGTAGGGCCTACGAAACAAAAATAGTTTTTTAGCGTAGTCTGTAGACTTAACTTCGTTTTACCAAAAAATGTACCTAGATTTTTACTTATTATTAATAACTACTTTTTTGTATTATCCTCCATATATGAATTGCAAAATATCATGTATATATTTTGCGTCGTTATAATAGTATGTATATATATATATAGTATACGTTATAATAGTATGACAGGTAGAAGAAGGGACATACTCTAAGGGACTGTCGTACTTATGAAAAGACTCATTTTACTACGGGTTCAACTCTGAAATACGAAAAAAAAAACAAGTGTTCCA
Organism: Apamea epomidion; assembly: GCA_947507525.1. NCBI lineage: Eukaryota > Metazoa > Arthropoda > Insecta > Lepidoptera > Noctuidae > Apamea > Apamea epomidion. The sequence continues at coordinate 10,295,111 of OX382234.1, forward strand.
TACAAAAGTACAATACGAACACGATCAAATGATGGAACAGATGACTTTTTATGAGTAAGTACTACACACCCTTAGTATGTCTATTCTTCATGCCAACTGTATTTCGTAGCAGGATGTAATTAATGAAAAAAAAAACAAAAGTTACCACTATTAAAATTCATCAACTTTTTATACATATAACTGCTGACAACGTGATCCTATTCGAAAATCATGTTCAACCGCGTATTTGACCAAGTTGGTGATGACAATAATGTTTTTTATTGTGAAAATAATCTTGATCCAGTCCCCATTCTCTTAAAATACGGTTCCGTAAGTAAGTACTTATCTCAACATACAGGATTTATTTATTTATAAACGTTGTTTAAAGTTAAGAGACTTTATAAAGTCAAAAATGTATGGTTAAACAGAAGCTAATCATTACTTCACTTTAAGTGACTTTTATAAATAAGGGGGATATCTATAGCAAATCAAATGTTGTAAATTCTAATAATAAAACTGTAGCTCCTCGAGATTGTTAATTAGGTACATAATGAATAATGCGGCACATTGTTAAGCCAAAAAATATTATTGAAATTTACGTCTACATGCTGTCTACTCAAAACTTAAAATGTTGAAATCTTAAAATGTTGCTGGAGGTTCCTACTAGTTACTGCAGAATTCAAATTTTTGGTTTCGTAATTTTCCGAAACGCCGCTATACTGTTCGTGATGAATTGCAACCTTCTGTAATTTGGCATAATAGAGCCTTGGGGTTTTTATAAACCGAAACACGGCTATTACGTCGAATTTCGAAGACTTAAAAAAAATAATGGCTGTATTGTTATGTTAGTAGAACATAATGTTCGTGTGCCCTTTGTTCACTTGACGTTTGCATCACTTTCTACGTTTTACTCATATTTTACTATGTTTTGAGTCGCCGTCCGAAATAATGATATCGAAAACGCTTGCAACATGGATGTAATGTTATGCTAATAAAGAGACATTTCATTTAAGTTGTTCATTATTATTACTGTAAAATTCTTTCTAAGTAATAGTAGCATGGTTATGTGTTAAATTATCGAGTGGATACTTACTTATTTTTTCTGATTACTTAACAGTGATAGCTACATATTTGCATCTTTAAAGTGAAGTGAGACCAGTAAGGTCAAAGGTTATTTCGTGTGGCGGCTAATTATACAATGCGGGTTTTAAAAGATTTTATTTGAAACTGCGATCGCAACACTGAACTTATCCTTGGTGAAACTTACGAAAGCATAAATGCGTAATTGAATATTAGAATTCAAATAAATACCTATCTATGCATAAAAGTTGATACGTAGTTACATATTTACTCACTATTAGTGTTATAGCAGCAACAACAATCATATTACAAGACTGTGTAAATGTCAGCTGCTATAAACGTAGATAATAAAAATAGTTACTTATTTCATTTATAAAGTTCAAAAAAGACATTTAATAAATACATTGGTGAATGAATGCTTGCGTCAGGTTATTCAATAAAGTGCACCGGAGCTGCAATAACATGTATTTACAAACATAGTACCTACCTGCTCTTCATCTTCATTAGATATTGCATACAAATATAATAAATTGCAGGCGCGAGCTTGTGTCCGCATCTGCTATTTACTGTACGATTTATGAACGAAGTTGGAACTCACCTCTCTTGGGCCGGTAATCTTAAGCCTTAATCTTGTATCGGGTGAATTTAACGTCATTTCTTGGATTCTTATTCTTTACGTCAAATTTAGTTTTCGTCAAATTATTCTTTTGTCACTGATTTGATTCGAATTGCATTACATATCTTCCTATTTATTAGGTGCATAGACAACGACAGGCATTCCACACTCGTGTTACATAGATACTGGAGGCTGAGAGAGGTTCTGATACGTGCCGGATATGTACACCAATCAATTGTAACTAAGACAACGAGCACGGAACAATGCGCTGCACGAGGCGTCACAACTGGAGCTTTTTCGGATGTGTCAACATTGGGCTCTAAGAATCTTCCTACGATCTCTGTAGTTAATTGTTAATCAAGGGCGCCTTCATCTCCTGGTGAATGAGTGTAATCTTTTATCGATGACGTGTGACTGCGTCTTAGTCTCGTTATGTGCCGCAGCAATCTGCAACTTATAGCCATTAGGCGTTTAATAGTGTTTATAAAACATCGATAAGAAAACTGCATTTGGTGGTGGAAAGTGATTAACTGTTATGCATGAACATAAGCAAGCAAAATGATCATAAAATCAAATGATAATGATAAAACATTTTTTTTTTCTGATGCTTTTCATTAATTTTATAAAATGTATAAGTATAGGTATATCGAGATTTAAGTAGATATCTGCCTATTGTACAAAACAATTATGAAGCAGGTAAATGATCGCGTGGGGTGTTGATTACTAAGGATGTTTAAGAACACCGCGTCCCAGATAACACTAATAGTAATCGCATGTATAAATCAACCGGTTTCGTAGAAATAGGCACCGATGCTCGCCTACCTTCCTGGTGTTTCCACATTATGGGGCCTGCGCCGGGTCAGGGGTCAATTATTCCCACTTCGCTTCGACACAACACAAACCGTAAACAATGATGCACTGACAGATTGTCACTAAGTGCTTTGTTCACACTACAAATTACATCCACAACGCGTCTCTTCAGACTTGTCATGAAACATTATATGTATACAGTATTAGAATCGTGCACCTACTTCACAATGAACGCGATACTGCGAAACGAGCAAGCGTATCGTATCGGAAACGATTGCTTAGATGGAATCAATCACAAGTAAACCAGCACGAAATATACTTAAACTATACCTGCGTTTTAATCAACAACGCATTGTTGTACTACCGACATGGGCACTTACATTTTGTTGAAGTCGATAGCGGGTAGGCTTGTAGTACCTACAGCATGGATAAAAGTCTAAGTTATCTTTCGCAATTAGAACTTCTGACTTAAGTAACATCTATAATCTGCAATCATTCGCATTCCTAATAGGTATCCATTTAACTTTGGTTCTCCACACGACGATGAGAGTTAGGTACTAAAGATGCGCTGCGAGTGTCGGTTAACCTGCAGTAAATTAACATTTGAACTCGTAGCAAATTGCGATTACCTGGTTACACAGTAAAAGGGACATTTCGCTACCACCATCATACATAGCTCGGAGCGATACTTGCTCAAAGCAAGTAATGTTACTACAGTTATGTGCTAATCATGCAATGTTATCACATCCAAATAATGGATCCAAATTATCCTATCTCAAAGCAGGTATGGTAATATTTATATTTTGAGGGCTACGAAGGGGAAACTCATTATTGAAAATAAGTAGGTATATAAATAAATAAACTATTGTATATAATAAATATACTATATAAAATATCTGGATAGCCTGGATTCTGAATGGACATTGAATTGTTTGGTTTTAAATACTGGGTGGATTTTTGGGACGGGACAGTCTCATCATCATTCATCTAAAGGGCAGTAGATAGGTAGTTCCTAGACCTTTTTCCATAGACTAATTCCTTAACTTTTTGACTTAAAATTGGAGATTCATTGGCATTCAAATATTTTGGAAAAATGGTACAGACAGCTGCTAGAAAAACATAAATTTCACGTTAATTTTTTATGGTGGCAATTGAGGTAGTTATGCATGTCTGTCGTGGTTCCTCGGTTTCATATATAATGTATCATTAAAAGAAGGAAAAACTGAGGTTAGAGCACCTACTAGTACACGTTATATACCACGTTATTTAAACGAAATTGAAAAAGTGGTTTGGATAGACATTTAATTAGGAGTAGCTGTTTTTGTTAAAACAAATGCACACCTTAGATGAAGTAGTCCCTTGTAAGGCGCGACAACAGCAGGATTTATGCTCTCATCCTGCGAGAACGACCCTCATGCGCAAAAGTGTTTTCTGTATGGCTCCTGTCATATTTAATAAACTACCTAAAAGTTGGAGAGAACTGCCCTTGTCACTTTTCAAATATAAGCTGAGAATTTTTTTAGTTAGTAAAGTGTATTACTATATTGTAGATTTTTTAAATGAAAAGGACTTTTCGATTCAGACTTCTAACACACATAGTTAAGAATAACAATTGAATAATGTGAATTTTAAATCAATTGACTTTTGAATGATTCTATCTGACTGCATAGTAATGAATATTCTGGACATAATTTAATTTATTTTGACTATAATATACTTAGATATACTATAATATCTTGACATCAATTAATTATTTATTTGTTTTGTATTTTGTAATGAAATTGAGAATGACTATACTTATGTAAAATGCAATTAAATATGTAATTTTTTTTCCCTGCAAAATTTGTACGCCGTTATTGGCAAAACATGGACGCTCACAACATCTATTAATTTAATACCTTGCATGTCTGATTAGTCAGCTTATGTAAACACATGTTTGACAAATAAATTATCTTTATCTTTATCACAATGGCCCTTAAGAGATTTAGGGACAAACAAATACTAAGCGTGTATACATCCCCATATTCTTCCAGCAGTTATAACTACATAATATAAAAAAAATAATAATTTCAGTCACAGTACTTAGTACCTAAGTACGTCATAATATCGTTAGATACGTTAGTTTTCATTGCTTATGAGCTAGAACTGTAAGAATGAGAAAACCAAGGCCAGGCTGTCAGTTGATAAGTCTGGTAGTATTTGTGTAGCTTAGTAGAGTCCTTCCTATTTTATCAGGAACTAGTCCCGCCCATGCTTCGCACGGGTGCAATTTACTGAAGTAGCGAAATGTCAAAACATCGATTTTCCGTGATCTATCTACTTTAATTAGATAAAAATATATTATGCTCATATACCATCCGGAATAAATTCTCTAAACGGTGGTGAAAACTGCTTCATACAAAAAAAAAAAAATAACCCAGCGGTGACACAGATGAAAAGTGACTTTGTTTTATAGGTTTATAAAACGTTATCGGTCGTAAGTAGAATAGGTTTATTATTTTTACTTTGAGTTATCTGCATAAAAATAATATGGATCTCATCCTCCACTGATCAATAATTTCATATAAATTTGAATATCGCTTAGAAACTTCTTAAGCTACTTATACTTTATTGCTGAGGTTACACTAGGAGCATAGATTCTGTCATACGAAAATTAATTCAATATTATTATTCAAAATTATTCAACATTACCCGAAACTGAATTTTCAACCCTTACCTGAAATAGAATCCTTTGGAAACTTCATCAACTTTTTTAATATTAACGCTGTACCTACCTATTCAGACGAAATTGTAATTTTTTACATAGAAATTAATTAATTACTGTTATTAGTGTATGACCGTTGTAATTAATAAATAAATAAATACGGCCATTAAATTAATTCTTCTGCTAAGTGACATTTTTGATTAGGTATGCTTTGCTTACCTATTCACATCTTTTGAAATGCTTAACATATGGGGTCGATTACAACGATCTGTAAGACAATAATTTTCTAATTTGACCAAATTAATGTGGACCCTTGCCTACAACATCATACTTATATACCAGCTACTATCGCGATAAAATAAATAGTTCCTCTAGATCAGTGTTTTTCAACGTGTAGCTCGTGACCCCCTAGAGGGTCGCCAAGACTATTTAATGGCCGCCGTTTCTTTAAAATTATACGAGGTTCCAAATGGAATCAAACATTTCAACGCTTCAGTGGTTGATTGTGGGAATTCTATTTTTATGTTTAACCAAAAGGTACCCAACGTGAAAGACTTGAATTCCAAGTTAGAAGCAGCGGAGGGAAGGGGGTCGCGAAATATTTTCCGTACTAAGGGGCCACGCCATAAAAAGGTTGAAAAACACTGATCTAGATAAAACTAGGTAATTAAGTACCTAATATGTCAAATATATTTTAAACAATCTACAATTATTTAGAGCATTTACTAACATTTGGGGAGTTTCTGAAATACTTTTATAAATAAAATCTAAATAATATTAGTTTGCCACCTAAAACATCGCTGTAAAAGCCAAGAATTAGCGGCAGAATGTGCCCTCGAGCACGTCACTTGATGCGGCGTCAGTAGGAGGGCGGCGCGTGAGCACCATCTCGTTGCGAAAGGTATGTGAACCATCGAAAGTGCCCCCTCCCCCGGATATGGAGCGCAGAACTCTTATAAACACAGGCGGCGCCTGGGCACTGGACATTACACTATCTAGCTGCGTCTAATCGCATACCCAGGATGTGTGACAAAACGGTAGGTGCTCGTGGCTAGCTATATTTTGAGAATCATCTCTGATCAACATAGTGCCCTGGTGATATTAACAAAGTGCATTCCTGATAAGATATCAGTATCTTATGGACAATAATAGTGCTAAAGTGTGAATTTAACAACCTTTATCAAAAATTTATATTTAAAAAGATAATTAATCAGTTTTAAAGTATACACTTTATTATACGATCGTTATTTGTGTGTGCAGGTACTTCGATCCCTGGTGGTAGCGGTGGTGGTGGCATGTGCGGCCGCGAGGCCAGAGCCTCCGACGTCGTACGGTGCACCTGCCCCATCCTACAGTGCCCCCTCATCATCGTACGGAGCTCCCTCGTCATCGTACGGAGCCCCCGCGCCGCAGTACGGGCCTCCCCAGCAGCCCATAGTGCACAAGCATGTGTACGTGCACGTCCCACCTCCAGACAATGACATCCAAGCACCTCGAAAGCCCATCTGGGTGCCTCCTCCTCAGAAACACTACAAGATTGTGTTCATCAAGGCACCGACTCCACCCACCCCCACTGCACCTATCATCCCTGTGCAGCCTCAGAATGAGGAGAAGACTCTTGTCTACGTGCTGGTCAAGAAACCCGAGGAGCAGCCCGATGTCGTGATACCGACACCCGCGCCCACGCAGCCCTCGAAACCAGAAGTTTACTTCATCAGATACAAGACACAGGTAAGCTCCTAAGGGGTTGCTTTGCGTTCATTTAACTAGGTGTAGTTTCGCCCTCTTCTCAATGATTTTTTGATTCTTTATCTATCCCTCAAGCCTTGATCAAAATTAACAAATTTTATTGTAAATTCATGATGATAAGAAACTAGAAAGAGTTTGACAGTTAAATCACAATATTAATTATTTTGGTCGATCTTGTAATACCGATATTGTAGTAATGACGGCAATATAATTTAGCATTTACTCCACGCAGTTAAAAATATTTTTAATGATTGTGATATCCAGATGTTTTTATGTCGATGCCAATGATTTTTGATTGAGCCAGTCGACAATCATACGACTCAAACCATACTGAAACAATGTCTATGTGATGTGCTGCTATTTGATACTTGCCATAATTATTATCAAAGAGAAGAGTATCAATAAGAAAATAAAACAGATATTCTCAATAACTTAAAAATAAATAAAACTTCCAATTAAAATTTAATTAAACGCATTTAATTCAAAGTAAAGAATAATCGCTTCGTGCATGTAGGTAATCGTTATCGTTGCCAAATTTAGCAACATAACTTTACGTTATAGACGCTAAATATAGTGTAAGTAAACCATTAGTGATTAAGGTAACTCCGTAAAGAAGAGAACACATTCGTAATGTATTTCACGGATCTTGACTTTTTATCATTTCTTCACGTTTATAAAGTCGTCATATGTCATGGTGATGCCTCGAGGATGCGTCCGCGCTCTACCTCGTGAAAGTGCGCGTAAACATTTCCTACAACATCTAGGAAGTAGATATTATAATATGGCATTATCTGCAAGACCTAGCGTGCCCACACTCCGCAGGTACACCTGCTATCATCATTACATTAACGCACGAGGACGCCACTGTACTCCGACAACCCGTAGTTTCTGTGTAACGCAATGTGTCTCGCAATAAGTGGACAGGTAGATTTTTTGTATCATTATCGCCTGGTGGGGGGTAACCCTCTTCTAAGAAACGTCACCAGGAGGTTGCGTCACACTGGAGCTAGATTTCTATATCTTGGCCCCATAATTATCTACTACTATAGTCCTCAACGTCACTCACCTCACCATAAAAGAAAATATGAATTTTGCAATTATACCTACTTACTTTCCTTACTTGGTACTTTCATAATGATTCCCAATGATAAGAAGGCAATCCTACTACCTACTGCTGCACTATCATCACGGTATTTCCATTTTGGTAGATAACAGGAACTTTATGCCATTAGGTATATTATACAGGCTGTATCAGAAAGGTGTGAACAAAATTAAGGATGTGGTACAGACATCAAATTGAACAACATTCTCCATGGGAAATTGTAATTGCGAAAAAATGTTCAGTTTGATGGTCAGATGCGAAAAATTTTATGTAAAAACATGAATGAAGATTATTTGTTTGTTTGTGAACTGAGTATTCTGGGCTATTTCTTTTACGTAATGTAAATAACTCGTAATAACACATATATATTCCAACAAATAGCTTTATAATTGGCAGGTCGTCCGAAGATCAGAATGGAGTCATAAACGAAAGTATGCGTAGCATTATTACATGGTAACACGTAAAGGCTCCGAACACGTAACATGTCGACGTCTTATGTAGGTCAATTCCAAACATACTTAGGGTATTTAATGAATAATATTTTAATATCCATTCATCTTCAATCGCGAAATAGGTTTTTTAAATGTTTTAAAATTCATTGGTCCAACTGCTTACAGGTTTATGTAAAAGCTCCAAAGTCTCATCAGAAAAATAACTAATCAAAAATCATTGTTATTCTGGCGAAACTATAGGTAGACTTCAAGTTTTAAGATTATAGGTACTTATGCATAGGCAAAAAAGTTCCTGGGTATAATTCCGAAAGTTTATCGCAATTCATATGTATATCTTTAACAAAAACTATCAACCACTTTATTTTAGTAGATTCGTTAGACTAAAGTCATGCTGATAGATCTGAAAACTTATCAGCTTTCAAAAAGAGCTCCTTCTATCTTGTACGTTAAAGTTCCAAAAACACTGTGTTGTTAAACAGTATTAAAATATTTGATAGGTCATTTTTATTGAGTATTTTTTATAAAAGTAATGTTCCTTTCACCTGATGACCAACACTTAACCTGTGAAAATATTTAACCTTCAGTGCAATCAATTCGTCTATTAGATCCAAAGTGCATCTTCTTGCATTCTCCATTTTGTATTTGTTTGAACACCACGTCTAGATCTTTTATGCAACAGACAACATTTGAATAGGTACTAGCATATTAGTAAAACACCGATATTGGTAAGCTATTAAGTATGTCATTTACCTACTTGCAGTATTATAAGATTCCTATGTACTTCCGTACGGTACATAGTAATTTTTTTATGGCATCTAACTTGATCTCCCTGAAGGAGAACTAGTGAATCCTGGGTGTACTAGAAGTGTATACATAGCATGCATCAGAAAGGGGTGATCAAATTGAAGGGTGTGGCATGGACTATCAAACTAAAAAACTTTCTCCATGGGAGCAAGAAAAATTATCAGCTGTCCCGTACAAGATCTAACTACAGGCTACCACTCGTCCGAAATGTATGGGACGGCTGATTATTTTTTGTCGGTTAAGATGTTGTTCGCATAGAGAAAGTTGTTCAGTTTGATGGTCTGTACCACACCCTTAAATTTGACCAAACCTTTCTGATATACCCCGTATAGAACACTCACATTTGTAAGTGGTTTTTAAACCCGTGGTAATGGGGAGGCGAGCCTTGCACAAATGCAGTCCCCAAGTACTTACCGAGTTTCTAAAATGAAAAATTCAAGACACAAGACAAAGAGGCAGTCTTACTAAGCACAAAATCTGTAAAATTGCAAGGAACACTGTAGTTACTTATCATACTTAATTAAAACATAACTTAATTTTGTTTTTCAGAAACAGGAAGGTTACCCGGCTGCGGCCCCCAAGCCCGAATACGGACCACCCGCTTCTCAGCCCTCATCAGAATACGGTGCTCCTTAAGGCGATCACTCTTGACGATCACAAACCAGCTGACGATTAGTGCTCGGTCTTCTTCTTGGCTCTCTTATTAAAAATCTTAGTAATCACGTTATTTACGTAACTTGGTCAACTAAAGGTTTTATTGGTTAGATTTATTCTAGTTACACCAAAGTTATACAACCACGAGCTCACCCTGCTATAAATGTCCCCACAAATATAGTGTCATGGTAGACCCTTTATGCAGATAGCATTTGAGGCTGCTTAGTTTTGTTTAGTTAAACAATAAATGTTTTGATAAATTCTTGATATAAAGTCAATATTTTTGAAATAGCATAACGGTATTTTCGCTTCTTATTGAGTTGTTTCGTTATAATCTGAAGCGATTATGACTTTTTCATAACTTTAAGATTAATGCGCTGACGTGGTATTAAGATCATTATAGATGAATTAGAATAATTGCCATTTTCGTCAGTGCCTTTAATGTGATATTAAAAGGGTAACGTGTGGAACCTTAATAATCTAAAAGTCGAAAGTCGGCCGAGCACTTTGAGGGCAGCATGTTGGCGTATCGCCAAAACGTACTGCAACTTGTATTATTACATCAAATTGATGTGAATGTTTGTAAATAATTATTTTTATATGATTAAAATGTTTTATATTAATTAATATTCTTGTTTTATTATTAAAAAACTGAACCCAAAAAACACAATATCTTGATGGCATGTTATGCGACGAGATCAACGTTTTTTGGGGGATACCTACTTAGTGTTTTGAAAAGTCTTGGTAATTAATTTATTGAAACTTCTTTTTACGTCCAGCTGTTAGCCAATCGCTAATAGATCTAAGGATTATCATGTAAAAAATGATTTTGGTTCCTTTAAGCGATAATTAGGTCATATTCAATAGGTTATGAATAAGGTAGCTACTCGTTTTGCAAAGATTGACGACTATATCCTGTGATCTACTTCTTCGTGTCGCTGCACGACTGTATTTTAGTTGCTGTTTTCCCAAAACTGCCACTTCCACGGCGTTCTCGATGGCAGCGTAGAGGTCACTTTGACTGTATGTTTTGGGACACAGAGGGCAGGATAGGATAGGAGATGGAGCATGGTTTGTGACATAGCTCCACAATTACACCCTACTGCCGTTCCGTCAAGGTAGCCCCACTTTACCAGGTTGGACATATATCTTCCCACTAGTGTCCAGAGACGGTTCAGAGACTTCCAAGTGGACCACGGAAGGTTACACCCTGCAGAGAGATGCTCCGTTGGTGGTAGGTAGTAAGTAGGAGGGGAAGAGTATCCTGCCACAGTTTGCAACGGGCATCGGCCGGGTTTCCTGACAGAGACCCTGCGATAGTCTTAGTTAAAACAGTACCTATGCACTACCTACATTGATTGTTGCCTGCCTAACTCTTCTATCCTTCCCCAACTTAAAAAATTTGTTACCCAGGTTAGTTAGATTAGTAACTTCACAACTAAGATAGGCTACATTATCTGATTTATTCTTCGTTCGTCCTGAAGCTTTGTCCCACATTTCAAAAAATTCTTAGTCTGTCTCATATCACTATTGAAGTTGTGCTTCGTCCCAAATTACAAGTACATTAAAGGAACACTACATAGAGTACCGGCTCATAACTCATAGCCGTTAAAAACAAAAATGGTTACTGTAGTCGAAATTGGCATGGGAATATTTAGTGACCTAAGTGAAAAGTGTGTCTGTAAAACACGTAATTTAGTTTTAAAGAAAAGGATTTTCATATGTATTCTGAAGTGATTATAACTTCACATGAAAATGTCTGCGAGTCCGTTGCGAAAGGTGTTAACGAGTGTCCAATAGGGACCCTGATTAGTAACGCGCTAAAAGCGAAAACATGTGAATTATATTGAAGATAGTTTATATAGTAGGTATGGAGTTACTTCATATTCTAAAGTCACGTAATACGACCTTTTTTGTAAGTTACAATATAATAAGTAGAAAAAATATTTTATCAAACATCTAAGTAGGTACCTAGATTTATGTATTAGGCATGTAACATAATTCTATTTAAAAAACTACTATACAGCTGTCATAGTCCCTACTTACAATGACTGCCCTGTTGGTCTCGTGGTCCAAGGGCGATCGTTGAGCTTGGACTCCTGCGCATAGCATAATCAGCCTAGAACATTCCCACTGCTGGGACACAGGCCTCTATGTCAGATGGAATGGGACCAATCGAAAATTAAAAATAAATTATGAAATACACAATGCACAAAATAATTGGGCAAAAGAGGTCCTATGAAATATGTAGAAAAAAAAACCAGCAAGATGGCAAAGGTGGTTTTGTAAATCTGGAAACGGCCCAAGCACAAACCCAAAGGCATTACAAACGTTTCCCACGTTTGTAATGCCTTTGGGTTTGTTTAGAATGGCGATTTCTTGTCACAGAAGATATTTCCCCTACTTCCTTGGCTTTGTTTGAAATTGAAGAAACTCCATAGTTAAGTATGTAAATAGATGATTTCCAGTAGAAGTTGTTACATACACTCTAAATTGGAAAACGAGTCGACGGAGTCAGGTTCTGTAACAGACGTTCCCCATAAATAATATGCAGCTGCAGCTAGATACACAACTGGACCATGGACCAAAAGTTACCACGTCTTCATTGTTACACTTTTTCGCGTTGTCCCATTTATGTGACCACGAACCCCACATTACATTTTGTGCAAGATTACATTAACGTATGTGGGTAGATTATGATGTAATGTGAACAATCACTAGGTCTCTGAATGTACACAATAGTAAGCAACGTCTCACGGCTCTATTATATGTCAGAAATTTTACATTTTCACTTTCACAGGTGGTATGAATGTGGTCAATGGACGCTTCCGTAAACTAGGATTGTCTCCAAAACAATATAGAGTGAGTATCTAATGTATGCCATGCATGCTATCAAACTGGTTTCGTTGTACGTGGTTCTAATGCTCGCGTCGGGTACACCGTAGCAGTTAGTTGCTCATCCTTTTCATTGTTTTGACGAATGGCCAATGGTGTTGTGTAACAATGATATCATATGTGGTTCCCGTAATATTACGTGGTTGCTTGGCTACTTGCTACCGAACAATGCTAAATTAATATGCCTTACTCGTACGTATGGTTTTATTACTATTGGAATTGGTATGGAGTCCTACTTCCCATTGGTAAAACTTCCATAAAAAGTCTAAGAGCCATTAAGTTTATGAACATAATGATGAGATGATGTTACTTCTAATCTCCCTAAATGTTGTAGATCTAATTTACGCTTATAAGATACAAATCTTGAATATTTTATGACATAACTAGCATTGCATTACGATTTAATGAGCGTAAAGATATTGTAGTCATAATCACAATCTGGAGATGATAGCTGCATTTTTCTTATTGCGTGATAGGTTAATACCTACTTAGTTACAGTGCTTCGGTGAAAAGAATGAGCTGGAAGAACTTTGTTTTTATGTCATGCTATGTTATGAAAAAGCACCTTGGCCGCAAAGGCTGTTTCTCGAATATTAAAGCAGACAATCTCATCTTATTTAATCCAAGTGTTAATTTTAGGGGTTAAAGTATGAAATTGCCGATTTGTACCTACTGAAAAATTGAAATTCGTTTTTTTTTAAATTTGACATATTTATTTAATCAAATAATTACCAATATCATCTATACATTGCTGCCATCTAATAGGAAGGTCATTTATGCCTTTGCGATAGAACTCTCGTGATCTAGATTCGACAAACTGTGTGAAAGCATTTTGTACTGCCTCCTGAGAAGAAAACTTTTTATCACGTAGAAAATTGTCCAAATCACGAAAAAAATGGTAGTCCGTTGCAGCAAGGTCTGGCGAATACGGAGGGTGAAGAATGGTTTCTAATTGCAGTTCCTGTAGAGTTAAAACGGTTACTCGTGCTGTATGAGGTCTCGCGTTATCATGGAGCAATAATGGTGAAGATCGATTCATGAGTCGGAGCTGTTTCACTGCTAGTTTTGCTATCATTGTTCAGAGTTCGGCACAGTAGACATCTGCCGTTATTGCTTGACCAGATCGGAGAAAGCTTTAGTGAATAACACCATGCTGAGACCACCAAACAGTTACCATTACCTTTTTATTGGTAAGCTTTGCTTTTCCATCACGAAAGCGTTAAAACCAAAATCGCACGGTGCGTTCATTAGCAGTCCCCTCTCCAAACGCAACATTGATATTGCGAGCTGTTTCTGCCGCGTTAGTTCCGCGTCGGAACTCCCATTCAAAATTAACTCGAATTTTCGAAGTATCCATCTTTCTTGTCTCAGCTGAATAAAAAAAAAACAACCGAAAGTCCATAGTCGCATGTTGTACATTTTTTAAAAGAAGAACTTATAGTTGCCATGTGAAAAAAGTTTCACTCAAAAATATCAAACCATGAAGGTTCTATGTCCATTCGAAGTACCTATTACAATGAAACGGCAATTTCATACTATAACTCCTATTATAATACCTAACTCCCCGCTAATACTTCCCGCTTCTGCCATGACTAGATTCGTCTAGAATCGTTATTTTTGTACAGAATGTTCGTAAGATCATTGGACGCCGCGTTAGTTTATTTTGGTCTCAAATAGCTTTGGTGTTGTCGGCACTAGCAGTATTCACAGATATTGAAAGGAGACTGGACGCATTTAATAAGAATTAGGTTCATAGATATAGTTTCCAAAATACACCAGATAACGTTGAAAATAATGTCACTAAAAATTGAGATTGAAACGAAAGTTGACTCGGAACCGTGTGTGCTGACCTGGGGCAACAAATTGTTTATTGGCACTGAAGATGGATCCATTAAAGTAAGTGAATTGTTTATTTCCACTGAAAACTGCTGACCTGAGTAACCTGAATCGGAACTAATGAAAATTTTCGCTGTAAAAACTATAAAACAAGAAAATATTCTCATCTGAAATTGTTATTTATACAAACTACTTAGTTAGGTATTCAATATTTTTCGTATATTAAATAAGCAACAGTCACGTAATATATTTCCACGTATTTCATAGTGATGTTCAGAGGATAGCCGTGCTCATATGTATGTTCCTATGCGTCTTTGCCCTAAGGCTTATGATCGCTTAGCTACTGTTAGAATTTACCTATTGTTTTGTTACGGTAGATGACCACTCGCCGCTCGCACTTCGCCTTAGTCAGTTAAAAACAAACAGCACAAACTTACTGTCTGTCTTAATTCCTATTTCTAATCCAAAGTTATAACACAATAACCTACTAAGAGGTACAATAATACAATCTAAATGCAACACAAAACACAACATACAACCTAAATGTAATAATACAATATTTTATTTTAAGTCATTTGATGCAAAATTGACGCTAAAAGAAAGCTGGGCTGCGCATGGAGTACAACCGTTTGCGTTAGCTACTGATGGAGACACATTATACTCATCGTCGAATGATGGAGCGATCAAAGTTTGGTCCATGACGGGAGACAAAATAGCTGAACTGCCATCTACGGGAGCTGATGTAGGCGCTTTACACGTGTGCAACAAACAAGTTTATGCCGGCGACGAAGCTGGAAACGTAAGTAGAAGTTAAAAATCCGATTTCGTAGAGGCTTTCTAATGAATACAGAAGAGGCACATAGCCTCTGATTACTTATGCAAATTTAGTTAGCAGCTTAAACTAGGTGTATTTAGTCGTTTTGGTTTTTATTGTTATGAATAAATACTGAATATTGATAGGTACACACTATGTTTGTAAATGGCAGCTAATTTAAAAAGACCGTGTAGGTAAGCTATAAGTACCTAGGTACATAGGTACCTAGTTAATATTAATTAAAGCTTAATTTAAATATGAAAAGCTTTTAAGTAGGTACCACTATAATCAAAATATTATTATTGTTTTCAGATTATAGTTTATGAAAACAATGTGATGAAAGCTACATACAATGTTTTGGAGGAAGTGAAAGATTTGTGCTTCCTTCCTCCATTCCTATTCACAGTTCGAGATCTCTACGTTACCGCCACTGAAATAAAGCCAGGTAAACATTACAGTCACAGTATTATGGATTGTAATACTGTGAGTATGGTAGGGTCTACATTTAAACCTAACTAGTTAATGTAGTTGGGTAGATGCATTACCTTAACACCTACATATTGGTAGATACCTACATAATGCGTGAACGGTTGACGCGATACATAAGGTAGGTATCTACAGCGTTTATTAGTCTTAGGTACTTGGAATAGGTACAATGGGTTTCTATTATAAGTATATATGCATTCTGCCGTACCTAGTTACGGACCCGTGCTGCATCACCAACTGGTTTGTTTTCTGCTTTTTTTTCAATAGCAATCAACACCAAAAGCAGGTTAAATATTATAACGCTGGAAGCGCAGGCGTTTATTAGTAGGTATGTAGTGTAGAGAGTATACTCGCCTTCAACCTTTAATAACGTCCTAAAAATATCTTACTAGGGTCTGTGTTAATATGCCTAATAACTTATTAATTTAGATAGTAAGCAGCTAAAAATGAAAGATAAACCAAAAATTAGGTAGGAAGGTACTAATGTAGGTATCCTAGGAGGAAACCCACCTTCCTTCCTATAGATTTCTTTAGGGCTGATTTTTCCAACGCCAGATAATTTTATCCGAGGAATAGTTTTGAATTTTTGACATTTCTTTCATGCAAAAACTGTCAGACGTCAATTTATTTCCACAGTTAAAAGTTATCCGTCGATTAAAAAATCAGCCCTTAGCCTAATAAAGCCCTGATAAGGGAGCAAACATAATTGACACTAAAACAGCAGGTTACGTCAAATCCACTCTTAGACTTCAATGCCATCAAGTTTTCTACATTTTCGATATTTCTCATTTCAGAGGAATCGAAGACCCGTTTCATGACGCGGCACACTATGGAAGGGCGAGCACCGTTGCAGAAATCTGGGAATCGACTTGTATTCATGTCTAGGGATGGCAATAGCTTGCGGTTACATGACGGCTCCATCGATACTAGTTTCAAGCCACTTGATGAAATCAAGGTGACAAAGCCGGATTAATTATTTTGTTTTCTGAAACGTTTTTGTACCTACCTAATAGTAGGTCGACATACCTACCCATCTACTTTGTAAAAATCCGTCCTTCAAACACATGCTTGAAACTCTTCCTTGGAACTCGGGTTACAATTCAAAATACATATTTTTAACCCCAGACGCAAAAACGACGGGGTGTTATAAGTTTGACGTGTCTCTGTGTGTCTGTGCGAGGGTGGGTGTGTGTGTATGTCTGTCTGTGGCATCGTAGCTCCCGAACGGATGAACCGATTTTGATTTTGTTTTTTTTTTTGTTTGAATAGTGAATTTGTCGGGAGTGTTCTTAGCTATGTTTGTTGAAAATCGGACCAAGATGGCCGCCGCCACAAAATGGCGGATTATATATTTTTTCACACAACTCCCTCAATATGGGTATCAAATGAAAGGGCTTGACTAATAGAATACTATACACTATGATAAATTTCAAATCCAAGATGGCCGGCACCACAAAATGGCGAATTAGAAAAAACCACCAAACACCAAACAAAAACAACAAAACACCAAATTACCCGATTCTTAAAACGCAAGAAAATAAAAGAAATGAAATAATAAGGAGTCCTTACAAAAAGCATGAAATAAAAAATTAAATAAAACAATTTAAAAAACCCCCGACACAAAATAATAATAAAAATAGTATGAATGTAAAAAGCCTAAAACTATTTTTAAAAAGTATTGAAAAATACCTAGCCACAAATAGAACAAAAAAGGTATAAACGTGAAACCCTATAAAAAGAAAAAAGTAACCTTGAAATGATGACCCTACGTAAGTACATTCTAAATTTGCCGAATGAATATTCTGGGAGAATTACCCCAATCAGGACAAATTTCGATGTTAGAAATCACAATTTAAATAATTTGTCTGTTTGTCTGGATCATGAAGATTCTTATTGTTTCAGCATTTAAACGTCACGTTGGACAGTTGTTAGTGATTTCAAGAATTAAGTGTCTTGGTGTAGTGTTTATCCTCTAATCATTTTACCTTGCAATAGGGGAGATTTTCGGAATGCTCCGTCTAGTTCCGGTTTGTGATCCACGACAGGGTTATTGAACCGTGGTGGCGTCTATTGGATATTGAACACGCTTGAGTGACAATACAAATCTTATTCAATGTTTTAAAAGGTAAGGATTTTGTTGTAATGGTGTTATGAAGTGGTCTGTGAGCCCTTCCCTGGTGGTTAAAAGGATATGGTCGTGATCCATGGATATTTATTACAGGATTCCAAATTGCGCATACGCAGACCACTTTCCAGCCAGCCGAGGATTTTGCAGTCAATTGCTTTCTCCCTAAATCAACCGTAAGTGTTTCGCCCGCTGACTATTTACCATAGATTCATCAGTGTCAACTTCGGTATTAAATTATTGTTCAAGGCAACAAGCCCTTGTTGTGGAATTGATGAACGCCACGTGGGTAATCCTTATTCTTATTTGAAGGCCATGTTAACCGGCTAATGTTTTAGCCTTCTAGATTTGAAAGCTCGGTCAGCTCAAGGAAAGTAAATTAGTTTCCCCTTATAATATTAGGTCTCCGTATTGTCAATTCCAGGAGAGGCACCTCAAGAGATTCGTCTCGCCGCTAGGGTCTAGAGGAGCGTCTGGGGCCTGGACGCTAGACCCTTTCCTCGAGTCCGTTCGAAGCCTCTTGCGGAGATGATTATGCGGCTGTTGGAGTCCGTCTAGCGATAGCGCAGGCGGGACGGTTTTTTTTATCCCTTAGAATATTTTTTATTAATTTTAATACTGTTTCTGTAAGAACCCGTTGGTTGCCTTAGTCCGGTTTTCAACATTGGAAACCGGTCTTCAACATAATTTGAATTGAGGATCTTGGGTTCGACATTCTACGTTCATCCAGAAGTATATTGGACACCTTCGTCCGGGATCCAGGACTCTCAAAGTCCCTGGCGCCCATTTACTAATTAATAACATACAAATGACTAGAAGGTTATACCTTAAATTTGAAATTTATATTATTTAATTTAAACGTTTAAAACGGAACAGTACTGGGTTTATCTCCACTCCTCCACTCCCCACGACCCTAGCTCTTTCTGCTGAAATTTTAGCTGACTGGTAATATTAAGATATAGCTATAGACACCTACCTGATATGTTAATGATAAGGTAAATTCGTTTTTTAAGGTTCACCGTTTATTGCTTTACATTTATTTTTATAAATAAACGGTGTTTGAGTTTGTTGTTTCCTTATATATCGATACCAAACCACCTGTCTTTTGGGCTTATGTTAGCTTGCCGTGAGAGGCCACAAATTTTAATTTGTAACAATATTATTATATTATATTTCGAGCTTGAGGTCCGCATACGTGTAGGTGATTCGGAAATCTACATCCTGTCGGATTTTCATTCAAACTTTCAACCAACACCGCCATCCAACCACCCATTCCATTTTTATAACAAAAACACTGAAACACGTATTACTTTATCGTCAACAAAAAAATAAATACGAATTTTAATAGATCTAACTTCAAAACGACGGATTTTCATACAAACTTTCAACCCCTTTTTTACCAACACTGCTGCACTGCTTTTATAAAATCACTGAAACACTTATTTCTAAATAATCATAATATTTATCACGAATTTTAAACTGTTTGCCCCTTCTTTACGACACAACAAAGCAATTAATACATCGACGTGATTCTACACAGACTGGTTGGAAGCCTGGAAAATATTAAAATGTACCTATGTTTGTTTGCCTGTAAGACCACGTTCGCACGGACGACGTAAAAATATCGCGGCGGGATTTTATCGCGCAATGGTTTTTAAGAATTTAACAGAGTGCATCCCAGCGCGTCGAAAAAACAGACTGTTTGATTTTCGACTCTCGGCGCTATTGTTGAAAATCCAGTGCGCGGAAAAAAATCACGGGGATATTTTGACGTCCGTGCGAACGTGGGCTGAGCATAAAGTGTGTGATGCTCTTTCACAGCAAAACTACAGAATCGATTAGGGGATTTATAACAAATGGGTTTTTATATTATATCTACTTATGGCAAATAAAACTTAATTACTAAAATTATTACTTAATGTAATGATTCATTATTGATTTTGTCTAATTATTTAACGCTTGAAAGGCGCGAAATAACTATCATAATCTAATCATAACTACAAGTTACCTCAGGAGCCAACAATAGTTAAAAATCTAAATCAACAATGAACATATAACCAACACAGTTGATAAAAAAATATTCATCCAGTGACAACCCTCTATAATGATAATGAATATGGCTAATAAAACTTGATATGGTTTATTGGTCTATGCTACTAATACGTATGAGAAATATCCTCACGCTAGATTAATTATTATCCTACTAATATTATAAACGCGAAAGTTTGTATGGATGGATGGATGGATGTTTGTTACTCTTTCACGCAAAAAATATTGAACGGATTTAGATAAAATTTGGCATATAGATGGTTCATAACCAGGATTAACACATACGATACTTTTCATTCTGAAATTTTCACGGGATCGGAACTTATGCGGGTGAAACTGCGGGGCGCAACTAGTAGTTAGATAAATTATGACTTGAAAAGAAGCTGCATCCACTTAAAAAAATTTAAGTGGATTCAGCTTCTTTTCAAGTCATAGGTACTACAGTAAACTATTAACATTTAAAACAATAAAATATTATTCTTAGATAACAAACTACTATCAAAAACAGCTTCGAGTTACTTCGGGAGCCAAAAATAAAAACAAATAAAAATATTATCAATTAAAATAGTTTAAAATTTAACCCCTAAATGAGTAATAGAAATCAACATAGATAAAAAAACAAAAATTTGGAAACAATATTAACAATTAATCCAATTAGTTTGCCTAACTTAACGTAACTTATTATTCGTGAATCCTGGGCGACGTTTAGGTACGCTGGCATTGAACACTGAATTGAATACGAGTGAAACTAGCGAATATTTCTTCCAAAAAAAAGTGCATCTGTGTGCGTACGCGTAGGCGCAACGCAGCAAATGCTGTGATTGGCCGATGCCACGATACGCAGTCCCTTTCCTACAATTCTCTGTATTGCTGGTAGCGTAGTTATGCGTTATACAACGTGTCCCAGAAATCAAGCCGAAAACGGGCAATAGGCCAAGTCGTGACAGTTATTAGAAAAATATTTTAAAAAATCTTGGTCATGTACTTTTCAAATTTTATGGATTCAAAAATAAATCTCAAAAAGTGACACCTGTGATGATCTTTCAAGTCCTTTGACTACAAATATTAACTTTTCGTCAGTTTTTTTTTCTGTGACGTAACCATGACTATTTGTCATAAATTGTCAAAACAGAAATATTGTTATTTGTTCTGATAGTAAAAGTTCGCTACAGCATATAGCTCGATGCGCTTCTGGCCACAGAGGTGCTTCGATAGCTTATGACATTCTATCTAAGATACGCGAACTAACTCAAAAAGGTGTTCAGCTGAGATTGCAATGGGTCCCATCGCATATTGGAATACGGGGTAACGAGAAGGCTGACATGTTGGCCAAATATGCAGCCAAACACGGAAAAGAAACCAAACTTACACTTGATTACTCAGAAATGTTGCCTAAATTGAAAAATGTTTGTTATGATCTTTGGAAGGAATACTTAGAAAAAGGAATATGGTATAAGACCATACAATGTCAGCCTCCCCGTGTACCCTGGTTTGTAAATAATAATTTAAGCAAGAAATTAGTGGTTACGGCTCACAGACTCAGATCTGGACATATTCCATGTAACAAATTCGTTTTCTTGATGAAAAAAAACACCTCTCCCAACAAGGAGGTGTGTGAAGTTGTGGAGGACATGCATCACTTATTGAAGGAATGTGTTCGCTTTGAGGCTGATAGGAGTAAGTTGTTCAGGGCTTTGAAGTTGAACAAGAACGCTAGAGGTACATTCCACCAAATACTATCTAAGCCGAGCTCTGAAGATGCGAGAAATTTGTTCGACTTTGGCCCTGATATATTAATCTCATTAGTTTGATCTGTATCCTGTAGTAGGTTACGATGGGACTGACATACGCTGTGCGTTATAAAAGTCCCTAAAATGTAAAGAATTAAAAAAAAAAAAGGTTATTTTTTCTTTTTATATGGTTTCACGCTTATTCCTTTTTTGTTCTATTTGTGGATAGGTATTTTTCAATAGTTTTTTAAAATAGTTTATGTCTTTTTACATTCATACTATTTTTATTATTATTTTGTGTCGGGGGTTTTTTAAATGTTTAATTTTTTTTTTATAATTTACACACAGGTAAACCTACATGGCGTGAGAAGGTAGGTTCACTGTTCCAATTATTGGTATTTTCTTACACAGAAGAGCCGGCAAGAATCTCCACGGTTATGTACGAATGTAGAATTGGAGGACAGTGTTGAGTGTAGGCCTGACAACAAGTAGGAAGTTGAGGTACTTAACAAAATAGGGAATGGCCAACGTCTGTCAGTCTATAAAGTAAAGCCTACAACTTTCTTACATTCACAAAATAGAAAATAATCTATATATAATATAAATAATTAAAAAAAACCCTGTTTGAACTAAATTACATGCTTGTTGTCATTACAATAACTGTAACAAATCTGAGTGGATATCATGTCCACAAAAGCTAAATACCTACTAATGAAGAGTAAAGTTAGAATTGTACCTTCATAAATTCAAATCATTGTAAGAATATATTACTTATGTCATAGTAGTAGGTATGGAAAAATAAGAAAAAAGAAACATCGTAATTTGGGAGCAGTTATGCCGTTTTTGAGGTACCTACCAGGGAAGCTACAAATGTGCAGAGGGAATTATTGCTAAACATCTTTGTCTTCAACGTAGTCTTGTAATAATTATGTAAGATGCTTTTTGCAATAGAACCCTGAACCCTTTCCTGCTTGTCCCAAAGCAATAAAGTACCTAACTAACACAGTAGGCAGGCGCGGTCCGGAAGGGGGGGCGGGGGTCTGGTCGTGGGGGTCATGACACCCCCCCGTTCCTGGGCTGCGACCGCGCCTGACCGTAGGTACTTAATTTCGGTAGTTAGTAGTACTACCTAATTATAATAATATGGTAACTAGTATGATAGCAGATAACTATACATGTATTATTTTCAGGTAAGTGACATGATTGTAACAAGCTTGTCAACAAGTGGGGACTACGTGTGGACTGGCGGTTGGGATGGCTTCGTGCGCCGGTGGAAGATAGCTGGCGAAAAACTAGAACCTGCTGGAGACATCAATCTTGGTAGTTGTATTAATTCCTTAGTTGCTATTGGTGACACCGCTTACGCAGCTGTGACTGGTGGTAAAATAGTTCATGTATGCGCTGTATAAGATTTAGAAGGTTATATCTACAGGGTGTAAAAAGACCCACATAGCCGTTATCACATCAAAATAACTAACATTGAGATTTTTTTTTTTTGCTGGAAAACATTTTTATTTTCGGTTTGAAAAATCACTGTTTACGGCAGCGCGCTATGTAACGCAAAAGATTGTGCTCATGGGTGCATGCAACGGTACAGGAGCTATGGGGGCTATTTAAAAAGGTATAAAAACGCCGAAAGGTTTTTTTTGTAAAATAGCCGTTATAATAAAAGATTTTAATTAGTGTTTTATGATTGCTGGTTCTTGGTTTAATAAATAAAGATTCAGTAGATGCAAGATTTTGATTAATTTAAATTACCCTAAAACTACAGCAGTTATTCCCTATGGGGGACGACTTACCTACGCAACTAAGGTGCCGAAAGCCGTATTGCTACAAAATAAACGCACTGTCAAAGTTGAATGAACGTGCGGTTGACTGTACAAGGTACTTATGTATAGTCAGAAATTAAAATAGATTAACACTTAAGTAATAGGTACCTACCTCTGTTTAAGCTGAGGGTGAGGATCTAAAATCTAGATTAAATGCTCGTGCAGATAGCTCTGGGATCAGAGAAATTATACTTTTGATTTTGTATCACTGTCAAAATCACAGTGATCTTTATTACCGCTGCAGTAAGGTCGCTACACTGGGTTGCCTACTCATTAGATATAAGTAGTAACTTAATACTTTTTATGAATGAATATTGGTTAGGTACATAATATTTTGTATTATGTAACGTTTCATATTTACATATTCTTTATGTTTCAAATGAAATATAAGTACCTACCGTAAAAGTACATACAAATTTATTTATCCTCAGTCGGGGAGGCCTATGTCCAGCAGCTGAAGTGTTTCGGCTGAAATAATTATATGTAGGTAAGTACCTACATTATACAAGCTAATACAAAATATATAATAATGTGTTTAAGGTATCTACAATTTTATGAAGAAAAGGGGAAGAGCTCCTTCATCGGGCATCAAAATATTTGTCTGCATCGCTGTCAATGAGAAATGTTCCCAGCAAGCTGGCTGCACTGCCATGTTGAATAGCAATGCTGATTTTTATTTTATATTGGTTTCGACCTCATTTAAACTTTACTAGTACCTACCTACCCAGTGGCGTAGCTATCGGACGGCTAGGCGGTGCCGTGCACCGGGGCCTCGTCGCCTGACCAGCAAACCTCGAACTGACCTAGCAAAAAAATTGTACCACCTTCAGAAGTATAATAAATTCATTCTGTTGTGTTTGTGTAAGTTCTTGTGTTTAGCCACTTCAACCAATCGGCTGTTATACGACCGATTTATGAAAACTAGCTTCCTCTACCGAAATATTACCTAGTAATGAACTGCACTCCTTTTTTTGACAAAATTCCATTCCATATCCTTGACATCTTCTACAAAATATTGTTACGGTACTCCTAACCCATAAATTTACATACTTATACAAGATTACAGATTAGAAACAATCCCAGTAGCATTTAGCAGTTAGAGTCCCACATAACTGCACTATTTCCCAGTGGTAGTGCAGAATGCATGAGCATTTCTCCACGATAAAAGAAAAAAAAAAGGTTCCTGGAGGTCCTGGAGGTGGCCCTCAGCAAGTCAGAGACCATGGTTTTTCATGGCTCCCGGCGGGCGCCACCGCCCGGCTCACAAATCGTGGTCGGGGGCTCGGATCTCTGTCGAGACTACCATGAAATACCTAGGATTGGTGCTGGACAGCCGGTGGGGCTTCGGACCCCACTTCTGACGGCTGGCGCCCAAGTTGCAGGGCGCACCTGGCGCGCTCGCAACGCTGCTTCCCAATCTGGGGGGCCCGAGCACCGCTTGCAGACGGTTGTATGTAGGGATCGTGCGATCGATGGCCTTGTATGGGGGCCCCGATTTGGGCGACTGACCTGATGGCCAGCAGCATCGCAGTTTTGTGAAGTCGTAAAGCAGCCTGTCCATTGAAGCGGAGCGGAGAAACGGAGAAATATTAACCAATAGGATTGAGCGGAGCGGAGATTTTATGATATTATGCAATCGTATTAGTTAATATTTCTCCGTTCCGCAGCCTCGCTCCGCTTCAATGGACAGGCAGCCTAAGGGGCTATCGCACGATCCCCTACGAGGCGGTGATCCGCGCCCTGGGCCCTGGAGGCAAAGGTACTCGCGTCGATGTACCGGTGGCGCGGTGGCTGATGCAGTGTCAGATTGAGCTGCGTCGGGCGCAGCTTCACGAGGTCCTGGTGGCGGAATGGCGTGACAGGCTCTCACGCCCTACCTTGAGGCCTCGTCGCCATGGAGGCGGTCCGTTCGGTACTCGAGCGCTGACTCGGGAGGAGGCACGGCTCCCTGTCGTTTCGGGTGACGCAGGTACTCTCGGGGCATGGTGGCTTCGGGAAGCACTTGTCACATAAACAGGGAGGCCGACGCCCGGTGTCACCACTGCGTCGACTGCTGGGAGGACACGGCGCGGCATACGCAGGCAGTGTGCCGCCTGGGAGGAGCCCTCATCTCAGGAGTGGGGAGTGACCTGTCGCTGTCGGGGCAGACAACGCCGAAGAGGCCCGCTGTGGCCGGGCCGGCACCAGTCGGGGATTGCGGAAAGATCGTAAAAATAATCCTAACCAGTTTAGATAGAGCCCCAACTTTTTTTCGCACCCGGGCCCCTGGTCACGGAGTTACGCCACTTTACCTACCTGCCTAATACTATTGTAAATCTAATTAAAAAATATTACTATTAAAACTCCAACATCATATTGTTTCCTTGTGTGCCTGTTGTCATTGCCCATCTTTTGATGTACCGAAGGTGCCATATCCGGATTTGCAGTTCATTTGCAATTCTGACCTCAGACTAGCAATTTTTGACAGTTTGAAATTTAAAGAAAGTCTAATATTTCATGTAGTCTGATTTATATTGAACTTAATTTCACCCAAATTGATATCTTTATGGGAACTATCCCACGGGAAACTACTACCAGGATAAAATGTCCTATGTCCATTCAGACTTCAAGGTGAAAAGGTAAGTTTCTTTCGCATTTATAGTATTAGCGAATAGAATGTGTATAGTATTAGTTGAAGCGAAGGTTCTGACAGTACGCCAACTTTTCATTAAAAGCGTAATACTTAAACAACACTCACTGCTAACATACCACCCTTCAGCTTCACAAGGAAAGAGACCATATAGCCCCATAGATCGCCCTGAAATTCGCATTTCAACCCAATTTTCCAAGCGTTTCTTCTGCCATCTGGGTGGGTTTCTTTTTAATAAAATTAATGCGATGCTACCGATAGTCAATCTTAATAAGACCATGTGTAAAATGAAAATAACTTCCTTCCTACAAGAAACAAATTATGGCGACACCGAAAAACTACTTGCAACTTTAGTGTAATAATATAAATGTAATACCCATACACGAGCACACACACACAAACACTCACTGACACACACACACACATAATCACACTCTCATACACAACACACACTCACTTATATGCCCACATACATACATACATAAACACAATCATACTAACTTTAATTTTTAAACAATAATTATGTTCGGCCTCACCGACTTTGGTACAATACCAAATGTTATTCACGTGATTGATTTGAATTCTATGTAAAAGGTGGAGTCCTGGTGTCCTGAAACACAGGCTTGCAGCTTAGCTCAGGCACCAGTCTCCCACAATGTTAAAGTTATTATCATAACATTTTAAATGATGTATTGTATAATATTGTGGTGAGAAATAAACATTTATTATTTATTATTATTATTATTAAAAGTATGAATGTATAGTAAAACAGTCTAATAAGACTAATGTGCTTAGTATAAAAATAAAAAGCATAGTGGTGAAGAATAATTATTTATTTATTTGTACAAGAATTCAAATAATTACAATAAGGTAGAACTGACTGCAAAACAATTATTTTCCATAGTCAGGGCACAGCATCCTGTTGTCAAACAGAACTCTGTTGTTGATAATAAATACATTCATTTGAAGACAAACATCATGGGATTCTAAGGTATGTTGAAATTAAATAAAAGAAAATTACATATTTCAAAGTTTACTATGTATTAACTACATCCCAAATATCTACAATGCAATCATTATTATATATACAGAAATTAAATAATGATTTCAGCACCACAGATATCCGATTCTTTGGGAAGTTTCATTAGCCTTGGGTCAATAAAGTTAGGATCTATTGGGCGAAGTCCCGCCTTTTCACGCCGACGCAGTTCTAAAAATGCTTCTCGCTGAGCCCAATCCCTCAGATGAGTATCAGGACCATAGGCCCAGACAAATCCACCGAAGACCAAACACAATGTAACGGAGAAAAAGAATGAGGCGTTGTGCACATTTGTGTCCTCTTCTTTACTATTGTAGTCAAAGCCATAGCTCACCCAGTTTTTGTCTTTCTCACTGGTAGCAGCAGGTACAGTTGCAGCGCTATCGCTATTCTTTTTCGAAGTAGAAATATTACGGCTTAAATGGTTCCAAACACATCTCTGTAACACAGGCATTTGACGAAGCTTTATCAGTGCAGCCATTGTTATAAGTTTCCTCGCGTTCCTTGGTCAAATAACAATCCAGCAAGTTATTTTTTTACAAGAAGGTTAAAAAATTGATTATGAAACCTGAAAGCCCAAAGAAACGAAAATGTGTCAATCGTCTCTGACATTAGTGACACTTTAATTGTCACAATTTCCAAACCCTAACCATAACGTCGAAGATCGCCTATTTCAAAAAACATCATCAGCTTAGCCTAGCCCTAGTCTTTTCCCAACTATGTTCCAGTCGGCTTCCAGTCAGTTCAGTGTTGTCCATGTCCAACCGGCCGCCCCGGCCAAATTCAGCCGAACAGCAATATTTCAAAAATATAAAAAAAAACATTTTTTTATGCTCTGTGATTCCTTCCCCTCGTTTTAAAACGTGCATCGTGATGTACGATACATGTAGATATTTTTAAAATATCCTTAACATCGGGACCCTGGAGTCACATCCAAGATGACGGTAAATCTAGGTAAAGGAATCAAATAATTCCTTGATAAAAGAAAAAGAATATTGTCTGAGGGCTCATAGTTTAAATTAACTCGAGTGAATAAAGTTAGAAATCGAGTCAAGTGCTCTAGCCTACTGTTTTTTTTATTCACGCATTTTTTGACGTCCTTTCATTCACGTCACCCGTCGTCCTTAATCGCTGCAACCAACGGGCTGCAGCGATTATGTCGTTGCATCGCCAGTGAATTTAAATCACAGCTAATATTGACACCACTTTTGAAATCTCTAGTGAGTCTTTGTGTGTGGATGGTGACAATGACAGCCTGATAGGACCATGGTTATAACTTATACATACTAATTCCATGGACAACACTGCACTGACACTTGATTGACAGTGACAGTAGTAACAGTAAACAGTCAGTCAAAGTACTTAGGTGCCCTTATCTATGACTAGCAAGAACTGCAAGAAGCATCTAAGGTATATATGTTCTCCGGGGCGCCCTGCGGACTCTCCGTCCGCTTACCGGCCCATCGTGCTGCTCGACGAGGTGGGCAAGCTCGTTGAAAGAGTAATTGCAGACCGCCTTGCCGGGCAGCTGGTGCGGGTGGGGCCGGATTTGGCGGACAACCAGTTTGGTTTCCGCAGGGGGCGTTCTACGGTGGATGCCATCATGCGCGTGCGAGCCCTCACGACGGGGGATGCTGTGGCCCGGGGTGGGGTTGTCTTGGCGGTGTCTCTAGACATCGCCAATGCCTTCAATACCCTGCCCTGGAGTTGCATCACGGAGGCACTCGGGTATCACCGGATGCCGACCTACCTCCGTCGCATTGTCAAGGCATATTTGCGCGAGAATCACGGCACAGCGGACAGAGCTCCGGCGGGATCTCATAGCGGCATGGAGAGTGCGATTGTCGCAACCCAGCGCTGGGCACGCCACAATTGCGGCGATAAGTCCCCTCTTTGAGGAGTGGCTAGAGAGGCGCCACGGCGCCCTCACCTTCCGCCTGACGCAGGTCCTCACCGGTCACGGTTGTTTCGGGAGGTTCCTGTTCAAGATAAAGCGGGAGGAAACGCCAGGGAGTCACCACTGTGGGGATCGCCCGGAGGACACGGTGGAGCATACGGTGGAGGTCTGCCCGGCTTGGGCGGGGCCCCGCCGTGTCCTCTTGGCGGCGATCGGCGGCGGCGAGCTCTCGCGTCCGGCCCTCATCCAGGCCATGGTACGGAGCGAGAGTGAATGGGAGGCCGTCACCTCCTTCTGCGAAGCAGTAATGCTCGCGAAGGAGGAGGCGGAGCGCGTGAGGGAGAGGCAATCGCTGCACCCTCGCGTGCCTAGCCGCTGCAGGAGACGCCCTGGACGGGAGTCAACAGCCGACTCCCGGCCACCGTAGGTGCGGGCTTGCGGGCGGTGAGCTATGGGCAGCTCGCCGCCCGGTAAGGACCAGGCCCGGGTCGACGGCGCGTTGTGTTCCACGCGCGCCTCAAAGAGCTGTCAGCACGAACTGACGGGGTTCGCTAGGGCCGATGCCGCCGGGGCTGCGGGTTGTTCGAAAGAGATACCGTGGCCCCTGGCACAGGCAACTGAAGGAACACGGGTGGGTTTTAGTCAGTAATTGTCTGACACTCCCTTCTGCTCCGCCCAGAGCGGGAGGAGTCATTTGATGATTTGCCACCCAGAAAAAAAAAAAAAAAAAAAAAAGTATATATCTTCTGTGATTACCTGTGATTACAGCCACAGAACACTAATACCCTAGGCGGGATTACAGCAATTTACAGCAGCAGCAAGCCCGCAGAAGCAGAATACCGAGTTCAACTAATAACATACAGTTTTAGAACACTTTCCATCGTATTTGCTTCATAAATCCGAAAAAAATGGTTGTGCGTCAATATAACGAAGAATTGAAGTACCTTGAAAAGATCAATCCGTATTGCTGGAGAATCAAAAAGGGTTTCCAACCAAATATGAATGTTGAAGGTGTATTTTACGTAAATTCTACTCTTGAAAAGCTAATGTTAGATGAATTGAAGAACGCATGCAGGCCGGGAATGACAGGAGGATTCCTCCCAGGCGTGAAGCAAATAGCTAACGTTGCGGCCTTGCCGGGGATCGTGGGCCGATCTATCGGCTTGCCAGATGTACATTCGGGGTATGGATTTGCTATTGGTAAGTTAATTTATTTTGTAGGTGCTTAATGTTATTTTGAAAAGATCCCTCTGACCTTAAAATGGTTCATGCAGAACTTTACGAATCTATTCCTTAAAATAAATCAAAATTATACATACTTAAACTGAATTTCCTTGGTTTCATCACCACTGCTTTTAAAACGGTGAAGGAAAACATCGTGAGGAAACCGGCATGTCCAAGAACTAAAAATTCGAAGACATGAGACATCCTCCAACCCGCACTGGGCCGGTGTGGTGGATTACAGCCCACTACCTCTCATGGAGAGGAGGCAAGTTCATTTGCATAGCTATGCCAAGTAGGAAAATGTGAATATTTTTTTGTATAAAGCAAATCTAATAGACATTACACAATATAATTAAAAACAATGGGTCTGTACTCTGTACCTTATTGAAAAACTTTGATTTTATTTATTTCCACAATAAAATTTTATGGTTGTTTTAAAAGCCATTGGACATGATGCAATCCTTATAATCTCATGGAGATATTACAAGATATTATGCAATCTCTGCAGTTGTTATTTGTATGTAAAATTATGTTTCAGGCAATATGGCAGCTTTTGATATGGCTGACCCAAAATCAATTGTATCGCCTGGAGGAGTAGGTTTTGATATAAACTGTGGTGTTCGGTTATTGAGAACCAATCTCCATGAGAAAGATGTCCAGCCCATTAAGGTAATTAGTTAGATGAAGGGTCTACACTTAATTCCTTAATCTGAAATATGGCAATTACAATTCTATGAATGTTTATGCTCAAAAGAACCAGAATTGTTTATAAGCTGTAGTTTTATTGCAGATATGTACTGCTTATCATCAAATCAGCCCTTTCTTTTAAACTTAACTAAATACTGGAATGAAATATGATTAAAAATGTGTGGTCCATGAATTACCTGATTCCCATTATAAGCATGTTTATTTTAATTTTAGGAACAACTTGCCCAGAGTCTATTTGATCACATACCAGTGGGTGTCGGTTCTAAAGGTATCATTCCTATGAATGCCAGGGACCTAGAAGAAGCCCTTGAAATGGGAATGGACTGGTCTCTCAGGGAAGGTTATGTCTGGGCTGAGGACAAAGAACATTGTGAGGAGTATGGACGCATGCTAAATGCTGATCCCTCGAAAGTTAGTCTTCGTGCCAAGAAGAGAGGCCTGCCACAGTTGGGTACCCTAGGTGCTGGCAATCATTATGCTGAGATACAGGTGGTAGATGAAATCTTTGATAAATATGCTGCTGGTAAAATGGGTATTGAAAGAATTGGACAGGTCTGTGTAATGATTCATTCTGGTAGCAGAGGATTTGGCCATCAGGTAGCCACTGATGCACTTGTCCAAATGGAAAAAGCTATGAAAAGAGACCAGATTGAGACAAATGACCGTCAGCTGGCTTGTGCAAGAATTAATTCAGTAGAAGGTCAAGATTACTTGAAGGCAATGGCAGCAGCTGGTAACTTTGCATGGGTCAACAGAAGTTCAATGACGTTTTTGACTCGCCAGGCATTTGCTAAACAATTCAAAATGGCACCTGATGATCTAGACATGCATGTTATATATGATGTCTCTCATAATATTGCAAAAGTTGAGGAGCATGTTGTAGATGGAAAAGTGAAGACCTTATTGGTTCATAGAAAGGTAATTTGTTTGTTTTATTTTTAATTGGGCTTGAAATCTATTATCTAGCTAGTTAAAATATATTCTGATCTATGAATGTAATTCCAGGGCTCCACAAGGGCTTTCCCTCCACATCACCCTCTGATACCTGTGGACTACCAGTTAACTGGACAGCCAGTACTGATTGGTGGAACAATGGGTACATGCAGCTATGTACTAACTGGAACTCATCAGGGAATGACTGAAACTTTTGGATCTACCTGTCACGGAGCAGTAAGTGTTGCATTTATTAATATCTGGTTGTATTTATATTCTTTGGTTGTGTTATGTGGCAGGATAAGATAATATGAGGTGATTACATAAATCAGAATGTGATATTTCCTATAAGTAATAGACTCACTTTTACTTGGTCTTTTATGAAATTCAGGTGTTTGAAATTCATTTCTGTAGATTTTTTACTCATGCTTTTATTATGTTTCAAGGGTCGAGCTTTATCTCGGGCAAAATCCAGGAGGAATATAGACTATAAAGATGTACTCTCGAAGTTGGAAACTATGGGTATTTCTATAAGAGTAGCTTCACCAAAGTTGGTCATGGAAGAGTCTCCAGAGTCATACAAAAATGTTACAGATGTCGTTAATACGTGTCATGCAGCTGGTATAAGTAAGAAGACAGTCAAGTTGCGACCTATTGCGGTTATCAAAGGCTGAAGTAATTATTGTATTGTAAATTGATACTTGTTTGTATCCAAAGATTTCCATGACTGGATCAGTAGACTGTTGAAGTTATGAAATTATTATCAATATTTATTCTTAACACATCTCATATTTTTAACCGACTTCTTAAAAGGAGGAGGTTCTCATTAATGGCGCCGATTCCCTTGTTCACAAACTAAACTAAATTTAAGTTCAGTGCATCTTTTTCTTTCAATTTCATTAAGAAAAGGACAGAAGATAAATATTAGTTTAGTCCTGTCAAATTAGTCAGCGCCTGACGCAAATTGACGTATTTTTAGTAGCCATGTTTTTAATCACGGCTGAACTGTCTATGGAGCTCTTAATTTGACAGGACTAAACTAATATTTTGTCTTCTGTGCTTTTCTTAATGAAATAGAAAGAAAAAGATGCATTGAACTTAAATTTAGTTTAGTTTGTGAACAAGGGAATCGGCGCCAATGTAAGTTAATGAACATCGTTTGTAAGTTTGCATTTCTTGATAAAAATAAAACAAAGGTAAATATTTATAACTGTTTATATTATAATGACAACAAATATATTAACAATTCAGCTATGAATAAATTAATACTTTACAACTAACTTTGGAGGTACACAGAATTGTTCTACTAATGACTTTGTAATGGCTTGGCTCTTGAGCCTATTTATTAGATAACTTTTAATTTATCTGCAATAATTACTAGAAGCGCCGTGCCGATGAAAAACAGACCGGGAGGTATGACTGCTGTCGTACGGTCCATCTCTTCTGCAATAAACCATTGATACTTTTAAAGTTACTCAGATTTTGTGTTTAGGAAAACTTAAACTAGTTCATAGGACAATAAGGCGCCATCTACACGGGCGATAGTCACGCCGCGCCTTGGCAACAGATTCAAAAGAAACTATGAAAAAAATGGCACGGCGAGACTATTCTCTCGCTCGTGTAGATGGCGCCATAAGAGTCATTTCACGTTTTCGCGCAAATATCTAAGACTTTAGTCCACTAACTTACCATCTTAGGTAAAACTCTGGCATTGTTGAATACATGTTAAAAAAAGACTAATCTTTCGTACTGATACTACATGTAACACATTTACAAAAACTTATTTGTTTACTATGTAGTGATTAATCTCCCACAACTAGTTAACTGAAAAATCATCGCAGACTCAATTTCAGACTCGCTATAATCTATCATTATTATTTATAAATTTCACTGAAAAAAAAATACATAAAGCATCAGTCGTATAATTTTGTCGACATACAATGTACTAGAATATCGATAATTAATAACATTAATTAGTAAAAAAAAGCAGTCTTAGGTCAATTTTTACGTTTTATATCGCTATTTTATCGCGATTTTTTGGTTTGAATAAAGCGTAATTACATTTGAAAAATCATATAAAATAAACTATGTTCTTTTACTAAACTAATTCAATTTTTTTTATTAAAATCAATTAATTTATTCACACATGATATAATTTTTAACATCACTCTAAATTACGATGCATAAGCGGGCACAGATTAGTAAGGCACGAGCGCCCATCGACGAGGGGTCTGTGCCATTTTTTCCCGCGTCCCGATTTTCGAGCGCATCTATCGTGAATGCATTTCTTCCTCTTTGTATTTTTTTTGCATAAGGTAAGAATTTCGTTTATTGCCAAGTATTATTTTAGTAGTTTGTAGAATAATTATTATATTTCTGTTTTAGCAATGGGGCGTAAGGGTTGTGTACCTATTTATTTTTCCTTTTTTTGACATTGTGTCAAAAAAGGAAAAATAAAAACTCTGCAGCCTTAAAGAAAGCAACAGAAGCGAGGTAGATATTATTTTTATTTGCAATTAATATACATAATTATCGATCACTTAAGGTGGAAGCGACAGGATAGCCCGCGAAATTCAAATGTTCTAACTCCGCCCGCCTTACCCCTATCCTATCAATGACTATTTCATGAGAGTCATTCAATAGGATTAAAAAAAATATATATACATATATATTCCAGCCTGATTGGGAGTTATATCTTCGAGCCGTTTGGGGTTGAAACACTAGGGCCACGGGGTCCGAGTGCCCACTTGGCTTTTCGAGATATCGCCAAGCGGTTAGTCGACTCTTCACGTGACCAGAGGGCTGGTCTGTTTCTTGGCCAAAGAATTAGCATCGCCATATAACGTGGCAATGCTGCCAGCCTTTTGGGCAATGACCTGTTAACAGCGATGCGGACGAATTTTTTGATGCCCTATGATTCTTTTGCTTATTTTTAACATGTACATATGTATTATTATTTTAAATGTTAACTTATACAGGGTATAAGGGAAACGCTTCCAAAAAGGAAGACAGGTGATAGGGCTACTGATTCTCGATATGATACCGTCAAATAAATCTGAAAAAAAAAAAATCAGTTTTACCTATATTTTTTAGCATTTTTCGTACACTATGCTGTGAGAACACTTAAATGAAACCATTATTTGCGATTAAACACATTTTTTTTCTTTACAACTCTTAACACGCAATGTATTCGTAAGTAAATATCATCTGACGCTTGCGCATGACCTCGAGTTCAAAGTGCGCGCGCGCTCGCCGACAGCCGCTCGGCCGTCGACCCCACGAGTCCACGTGACGCGCGGCGCGACGCGGCGTACATGGGGAGGTGAAGGAGGAGGCGAGATGGGCATAGCATTCCAGCGAGGTACAGAGATAATTGTGACCGTGTTGTACCAGCTGTCTGCACTCACGTGCTCAAGTTAGTAGGTACTCACAAAACTTATTGGTATAGGCCGAGGTTTGAACCCGGGCCGGCGCGGCGACCTTAAATGCCTAAGGTCGCCATAATTTTTTGTTTTTAACAATGCCTGAGGCATAATTGTACAGTGAGTTGATGTGTTTAGGAGAAGCCCGTGGCAATGCTTTCTAGCGTTGAGAATTTACTGAGACAGATTTCCGAACGTCCGACATCCGCTCTCGCATGATAACGGCTGCTTTTCAGTCTTAGAAAATCGACCAATTGCTCCGATGGCGGCAGGTGGTGGACAACAAGTGAATGTTTAGACCGAGGAGCGTATTTTAAATGTGATTCGCCAAAATCCACGGCTGGGCACACGAAGTGCGGCGAAATTATCGCGGCGCCGCCGGCCGGGGCGTATCGACAGTCTCTCACTGGACAGTTCACAAAATCTTGCGCCGGAACAGAATGCGGCCCTACAAAATACACAAAGTACAAGCTTTGCTACCCAATGATCACGTTCGTCGTCGTGCGTACTGTCGTTGGCTTCTAGATCAACAACAACATGCGCCTGGCTTCATTGAGCACATTATCTGGACGGACAAGTCCACACTCACGAGAAACGGGATATGGAATAGGAGGAATGCCCATGTATGGACAGACGTGAACCCGTCCGCCACTCAAGAAACCGGCCATCAGACCAGATGGGATCACTGAGCTTTTTAACAGTCAATCTCAAGTCGACATGCACCTGAATCATGACTGGTACTACCAAATACAGGGCCAGTTGCACATTGCGAAAAACAAAAGCTATGTTTATTTGCAGTGTGGCCTGGTCCTGATTTTCCATTGAAAGTAGTAAGGGTGGTAAAAGATGACGTTTTTGGCAGGAAAAGATGCTTCCGAAATTGATTCGGTTTTACCAAACTTGCGTATTGCCAGAAATCATAGACCCTAGAAAGGCAAGATCAATGCCTTTACGACAAATATTCATTTAACGTAAACGACAGAGCTCAACAAAATTTAAAAAAAAATTGTCCTAGTTTATTTTACTATTTTTCTATGCATTATGATCTAAAGGGAAAATACCCCTAATTCTTAAAAAGTTTGCTTTTGTAGTAGTTATGATAATAATATTTTTTGAAAAATGTAAAGTATGAATTTTCTAGATTAACCGTTCTCCTGGATACAAAAGCAAACTTTTTCAGGCCACATATTTTTTTTGTACCTTACTATGGATAAATCTACCGAAATTTCATACTCTCTAATCCAGGACAAAGGAGATGTTTCATTTTTGGCTAGCACTTGTACAATATATCAAAAAACGGGGAAAAATACCCTGAATTTAGGAAAAATATTAATCTGTGAATTAGAGAATAAACCTTTGTGTACAAATAAATTAAAGTTTTTCAATTATTGCCATTTGTTATCGTTATGGCCAATATGGCGGCGTCCTAACAGCAAACATGCGTTATGAAACCAGAATGGATCTGAAATGAGTGTGAAACCGTAAATACGAAAACATTAATTAAAATTATAAAAAGGTATCACTTATTATTAATTCATCTATTACACCTATTTCTAATGCGTTCTTAATGGACACATGTAAAAAAAAATAATATCAATATATATTTTGATAATAATATTCTAGTTCGATTAATCATCTACTTGGCCAGTGTACTTCCGAACGTTTTATTTTGACATACACTGTCTGTCAATGTCACGGGACTGACTGTCAATCAGTCTCGTCTCGTCTCGTGCGTTGCATTTGCGTGTTCGTTTTGTGGCTTTCAGTTTTATTTTGCGATTTTTCTCTACGACTTCCCATTTATTACGTAGTTGTAGTTAGTAGAGCTTAACAATGAAGCAAAAACATAAAATATCCCGTTTTAGGTTATAATGACATAAACGTCATTGTCATCTGTCATTGACTCAATATGTCTCCATTTTACTCACAACCAAAGACATTAAATTATTTACTTGACAATAGACAGGACATTACGAACAAAATCGTAATCCAATACTTTTGTCCTAGTGGTCAAAAGTCGCTCAGTCTAGTGTCGTACGCATGCGTGTCAAGACGCATTCGTGTCCACCAAAAGAAAAATATTTTCTAAGGAAACATGCCGAGTTGTGCATTACGATATTGTAAATCTTGTTATGGTAAAACAACTGGACCTAACTTCGGTTTATTTAGGCATGAATTATTTATATTTACTCAGTAATTAGAATTAATAATTTTCATACAGAGATTTAGAAAATTTGCTAATTTTGTAATAAGCGCCCTCTATTGCTGAGTGGTTTTACTACTGCCTTGTTGTGATGTGATGTTGTTTATCGATTTTGTTATCGATAATATTTATTAAGGTAAATAATAAATAACACTTAAAATATAATACTGTTTGAAAATAATACCGTATGATCGAACTAAAGTATCTAAATCAGTTAAATCACGATTTTTTTCTAACGGCGTATGCTACAGAGCTAAACTTTTTTGACAATCTATACTAATACTAAAGCTGAAGAGTTTGTTTGCTTGTTTGTTTGAAGGCGCTAATATTGGAACTACCAGTTGGATTTGGAAATTTCTTTTTACATTTTAAAGCCCAGTTCTTGAAAAAGGCTATAGGTTATTT
Source organism: Apamea epomidion (assembly GCA_947507525.1). Taxonomy (NCBI): domain Eukaryota; kingdom Metazoa; phylum Arthropoda; class Insecta; order Lepidoptera; family Noctuidae; genus Apamea; species Apamea epomidion. Next base: position 10,333,285 of record OX382234.1, read on the forward strand.
AATATTACGCTAGGACTATTAGAAGCCGAGCAAAAAGAAGAAAAAAATAAGAAAGAACGCGATGTAAGCCGGTTAAAATTTATTTTATTGATCCTTTATTAAGTGGGAGTTTGTTAACAACTTTTAAAAGATCGTCAATGGATGGTAGGTCTGACGTTGGGGACATAATATGTAGCATGGCAGCCCATGCTCTGATCTGTTGGTAGTAGTCGCTATCATTATTTGGTCGACCGTCATGTATGAGATTTTTAAGTAGAACGCCCGTAATTTCCTCAATATAAGTGTTTTTATTGAATTTTATATTTTGTACGTACGCAAGGTCGACTGATCTGTTTGCTTCAAAGAGCAGAGCTTGTACTGTGGGTGCTAAACAATGGATATAATACTTTCTTTTGTAAATAAATACTTATAATACATACATAAGACACACCCGGACCAACACAAACACTTATATTCATCACATAAATATTTGTGTCCTGTGGGAATCGAAGCCATGTCCTCGTGATTAGCAGTCTGACACTTGGATCACTAGACCATTATAACAATAATTTATTAATTTGTATGTAAAAAGAATTTTATAGATAAAAAACTTGTAAACATTGAAACTACTAATCCTATTATTGCTTTCCTAATTTTTTGGCACTTGTTCAAATCTATTCAAATGAGAAAAAATTGTCTTATAACTTTTTTCAATATTATCGATACCTTTATATCTAAATGATAAAATCCCTACCACAGGTTTTATAGTTTCTACTTAGTGTCACCCCCGCATTGCCAGACTTATGAATTTAGTACTTCTACGGATTTTTGGACCTCGCCTCGAATATGCGTATATCGATATAATAAGATTTACAATTATTTGCAAACAAAAGTGTAATAATAATTATTTTTGTAAAAACGAAATGCAACAGACAATTGCAAAAAAATGCGCTTTGTGACATAATAGGTCTACTTTACACAAAAATCGTAATAAGCTAAGTGCTATAATAATTCGAAGGCAAAGCACGTTTAAAATTATTATAATTTAAAATGTACATAGAAAACACACACTTGAAACTGATACCTAGCGCGTAATAATAGTAGCGAATAAAATTCTAAAATAGTTTTTACTGTCTGAGACAAGTTTTGCTTAATTTGTTTAGTTTTCAAAATTTATTTACCTGATTGATTAAATGTATATTAGATTTTTCAAGCTTAATCCACGGATTGAAAATCGGATCTGGCAACACTGACGACACTGGCCGCCTACCGAGCGATAGCTGAATATATTTTAATAAATTTAATTCATTTTTACTCTTTGATGTTCCCAATTGCCGCTCTAATTTTGCTATATTACGCTAGATGGCGTCACTGAGACATGGGATCACAGTTTTTCTATGACATTTCATTGCATAGCCTCTCTATTGTACCTATCTTAAATCTCTTTGCTCACAACAAATGTCAAACATTTTCAATTTTAATTTTGCACTAAATTAATAATAGGGGTTAAAGGATGAAATTGCCGTTTTATTGTAATAGGTACTTCGAATTGACATAGAACCTTCATGGTTTGAGGTTTTAAAATTGAAGTTCTTCTTTTAAAAAATGTGCAACATTCCATTATAGACGTTCAGTTGTTTTTTTTATTCAGCTTAGACAATAAAGATGGATACTTCGAAAATTCGAGTGATTTTTGAATACGAGTTCCGACGCGGAACTAACGCGGCAGAAACAGCTCGCAATATCAATGTTGCGTTTGGAGAGGGGATTGCTAATGAACGCACCGAACAATGATAGCAAAACTAGCAGTGAAACAGCCCCGACTCATGAATCGATCTTCACCATTATTGCTCCATGATAACACGAGATCTCATACAGCACGAGAAACTGTTTTAACTCTACAGGAACTGCAATTAGAAACCATTCGTCACCCTCCGTATTCGTCAGACCTTGCTCCAACGGACTACCATTTTTTTCGTGATTTGGACAATTTTCTACGTGATAAAAAGTTTTCTTCTCAGGAGGCAGTACAAAATGCTTTCACACAGTTTGTCGAATCTAGATCACGAGAGTTCTATCGCAAAGGCATAAATGACCTTTCTATTAGATGGCAGCAATGTATAGATAATAATGGTAATTATTTTGATTAAATAAATATGTTAAATAAAAATAAAAAACGAATTTCAATTTTTCAGTACAAATCGGCAATTTCATACTTTAACCCCTAATACAAATTAATTCTATAAATCATTGCCTGTTATATGTTTATAGATATATTTCACAGATTTTCTGAAATGTACACGTCCTAGCCAAAGCTCCATACAAAATGAAACGTCTCCTTTCGTGTTGACTTGTGTGATAGTCACTTGAGAATATATGTCATTGTTTCCCTGACACACCAACTACATCACCACAAAGGCCAGCATATCCCTGTGGCAATGCAAGAGAATGCTTGGGAAAAACTGGGGGATTAGCCCCAAGGTCACCCACTGGCTTTACACCACAGTTATCCGACCAATTATCACATACGGCTCACTAGTCTGGTGGCCCAGAACAGACCTGAGCACAGCCCAAAGAGATCTCGAAAAGCTACAGCGATTTGCCTGCGTGGCAATCACTGGCTGCATGAGAACTGCACCCACCGCTGCCCTACAGGCTATGCTTGGGCTGCCCCCCCTACACCTTATCGTGCGGGAGGAGGCGGCCCTGTCTGCCTTCAGACTCCACATATCAGGAACCCTAAGCAATGACTCGAGGATCAAGCACATACGCCTAAAGGACGAGGCGATCAAACGGCAGCCAATGATGGCATCACCCTGCGACAGAGCCCATAAGCAATACTGCTTCCAAAAACACTACAATATAGTGCTCAAACAGGAGCAGTGCGACCACTCAGGCCCGAAGGAGCTGAGAGTCTACACTGACGGATCAAAGACCGACTGCGGAACTGGAGTCGGAGTTTTCTCACACGACCTTAACATAAACATATCCAGCCCGCTAGGAATGCTCGACACGGTCTACCAAGCAGAGTGTGTGGGTATAATACAAGCGGCCCATGCCATAGCAGCCAGGGGAGTTACAGACACTCATGTTCGTATACTCTCTGACAGCGCCTCAGTCCTCCAATCCCTAAAGAAGGGATGCATCACATCAAATCTAATACTAGAATGTCACAAGGCGCTTGAACAGGTGACTGTATCGAACCGCAACACAGTGACACTACAATGGATAAAAGGACACAGTGGCTCACTAGGCAACGACGCGGCTGACGAGCTAGCCAGAAGGGCATCCAGCACGACAGTCTATGGACTGGAACCAGTCGTGCCCATCCCCTTCAATCAACTACGCAGGTGGCTACAGAAGCACACCCACATACAAGCAGAGAACTGGTGGTCCTCGTCACCAAGCTGTAGGCAGTCCAAGGAAGCCATGCCATCATTAGATGGCAAGCTAACAAAAAGATTATTACGCCTGGACAGGAAAGGTCTGCGCCTGATTGCGGGGACCATCACGGGACACTGCTCACTAAACAAATACTTCCACACGATAGGCATAACGGACAGCCCCCTGTGCAGAGCTTGCCTGGAGGCTGAGGAGACCGTTGCGCATGTGCTCTTTGAGTGCACAGGCGTCACCCAGATTAGGTCGGAAACCCTCGGAACACCCAAATCTTACACAGATGTTCTCAACAGACCAGGACACTTAATAGGCTTCTGGAGGGAGGTGGGCTGGTTGGAATAACCACCTACGGCCGCCATGGCCCACGCACAACGGTCCACTTGAAGGACTAAGTGCGGAAACCAAACCCATAAAATAGAACATTGTTTCCGTTTGTGTTATTTTTAATATATACTTACATAACATATATTTGTGTTTTTTATTAGTCTAAAAAGCTTTAATAGACTGAATAAATAAATAATCTTTTTGCATAAATCCCAAACCAAGGTGCATTACGATTATAACGGCTCAAGATTGTTTAGTCCGTCTCGACATTCGCGCTGTACTGTTTGCGTTGCGTATGTGTGGATAACTACGCACACATACACAATGCTGCGATGTTTTACCTAACTCGAGCGTTGAAATTTTGTGAAATGGCTCTTATGAAGTCACAAAAGAGAAAATTACAACAATTTTGAAGTTATTGAGAAGATAACTAATTCCAATAAGGGCTGATTTTTCAATCATCAGATAACTTAATTCGAGGATTAATATTAAAATTTTGACAATTATTTCATACAAAAACTGTCAGACGTCAATTTTATTCCACGAATAAAAATTATCGGTCGATTGAAAAATCAGCCCATAATTTTTATTCGAGGAATAAAATTGACATTTTTTCGTTGGAATAAGCCTAGTCACATTAATTTTTAATAATATTCGAAGTTGATTTTCAAGCACTGAAATATTTACCAGGGCTTATTTTTTCTTTCTCTTCGCTGCCATCCGTAGTCCACGCCAAACATCTGTTAAGCGCCCCCTCCCATCGTACACGTCTGATATCGCGTTCTGAAATTAAATGAATAAATATCTTTATTTCATTTATGTATAAACTTGAAACTGTCCAGACTGATCAAAACACAGAAACTGATCTTTTAAATAAAATAAAGCAGTAATCAATAACTAAGAATTGAGGAACTAGTTTTCAAAATACATTTACTTATTAGTCATTCACAATTACATTTACTTATTACTCATTCACAATTACATTTACCTACTTATTTATTATACATTTACCTTCGGAAGTCATAGCTGGCGAAAAAGTATCAGCTGGCGGGCTCGGCGTAGACGTGGGCCACACTCGCAGTGCTCGGCCCGCCACTATAGCGGCTCCAAGCGCCGTACTTTCCATCATTAGAGGTCGAATCTGAAAGTTATTGAATTAGGAACTGTTTGTCTGGGTCTTGGTGTCTGCAAAGGCACTTTTAATAGATGAAAGATTCCATAACGCAAAATTTAAAAACAAGGAACATTAAAATGTTATAATGAGCATACCACAGGGATTCCTAGAATGTCTGCTTGCATTTGCATCAATAGCGTGTTATGAGTCATACCGCCGTCTGCAAGCAGTCGTCCCACTGGCGCACAATCCTTTGCCATCGCAGTCGCCACACTACATGTTTGATGACACACGGATTCCAAAGCTGCTCTGACTATGTGTTCTCGACGTGTCTTTCCACTTATTCCACACATTATACTAAAAATAAAAATATTTTTAAAATATGATATGTGGCTACAGATTCCAAAGTTGCTCTGACTATGTGTTCTCGACGTGTCTTTCCACTTATTCCACACATTATACTAAAAATAAAAATATTTTTAAAATATGATACATGTGGCTAATTTATTTCCAACACTATCTGTGTTGGAAATAAATAAAATAATATTAAACAGTATCAATTGGTTACCTACCCTCTAGCGTCTTTCCTCCAATAAGGAGAGTATAAACCATTAAATGCAGGTACAAAACAAATGCTTCCTTCATCATCATCACCAACCTCTGCTGCTAACGCCTCTGTATCTTGTATATCATCGATAAGCTCCAAGCCATCTCGTAGCCACTGTAATGTGTCACCTATATAAAATATCAATAAAGTCAATGAGCCTGTTCCAATAGGAAAGTATCTAGTAATGATTATGATTTTATGTTTACCTGCAATGGCAACAGATCCTTCTAATGCATAAACCGGTGGTGCATCTGGCCCTAGTTTATAGGCCACAGTAGTTAGAAGACCTTGATGCGAGTGGATAATGGAATCACCTAAAAATCGATTTGTTTTTAGGAAATTCACGTTATGAAACTACTTCTTGTGCGATGATAAGAGTACATACCTGTGTTGTATAATAAAAAGCATCCAGTACCGAAAGTGCATTTGACTTGACCAAATCGCGTGCATCCTTGTCCAACTAGAGCTGCTTGTTGATCTCCTAGACACTGCAGTAAGTATAATTTGTTTTAATTAAAAAAAAAAAACATTTTAAACATAGTAATGCAAATACAAAGTACCAATTTAAAAATATTTGGTTTGTAGAAGTGATAAAGCTATGTAAAAAGTTAGTTAAGTAGACAAGTTACTCTCAGTGTGTGATAATGATAAAAAAGGCACCCACCACCCTTGCATATGCACATCTGTAATAAAAATTTGCTTGTGTGCATTGCATATAAAATTCAGAGTGAAGTTGATAAAAAAAAAATAGTTTAAGAAACAATAAATAAAGTTTTGTTCAAACAAAGAATATTTTAAAAATACAAACACAGGAAAAACATTAACCTCCTGTAAGCTTCGCCGTAGGTAGTCGTGTAAAAACAATAAAAACTGACCCCAGCTATTGGTACGCCAAGAAGGGATCCTGTTGAAATGTAACCATATATTTCGGCAGAACTTTTAATCTTTGGAAGAATTTCAATTGGTATGTCGAAAAAACGCAACAATCCTTTATCCCATTGCAGGGTTCGTAGTGACATAAGCTGTGTTCGTGAAGCATTTGTGACATCGGTGACGTGAGTTCCACCATGACTGCCACCAGTAAGGTTCTGAAAAGAATACCTTTTTTGATCTCTATGCAGTATGTACACATCCATGACATTTATTATAAGCACACACTTTTTGTTTAACTGTTTACAATGAAGTTTTTAACAATGTTATAAATGAACAATGAATATGGAAGTCAGACTGTAAATTGTCTGTATAATGTATGTACATTCCCAAGCAGTTTCTCGGTAGCAGCCCGGAGTCTGGATTTGTGCCCAGTTGATGGCAATACTCTCATCTCCTATTAAATGGGACTTAAACATAACTGGCGAAATGTGGGTGTACTATACATACACCTCTGCCTAACCCTTTAGTGATTACAGGCGTGACATTATGTTATTCCCAAGCATTTACTGGAATGCTAAGAAAACCAAACTAAGAGAAACATACCCAAATCAACCAGGAATCCACAGTGCCTGCCATACATTCCCCAGCTTTAACCGAATCCTTTACTGCAGATACATTTTGCAACAACCATTTCAGCTTTACAGATGAGAAGTATGTGGATAAAGGAAGCCCACTAGTCTGTGTGACAGCATTAACACATTGTGCACCTTTTGCTTTTATCAGTTCATCTACAATTTTTGATGTTCTCACATCCAACCATACTGAAAGGATAAGTTAGTAAAATAAGATATAAAAAATATTTCATTTGAGAAATTAAAAATATTCATTTAAGGTGATAAAAACAAATCTTACATGTTTTCTAGATTTATTAAAATCTTACCTATGGCACTATACAATGGTTGTCCAGTAACTGAATTCCATACTATTGTGGTTTCCCTTTGATTCGTAATACCAATACCAACCACATCCTCAGGGTTAATGTCTAGCTTTCGTAGGTTGTCAGTAGTGACCTGAATTATTTACAAACAATGAAATCATCTTTGTACACAACCAACATCCTTTTATATAAACAAATTACATTAGCATGTACTGAGCATTTCATAATAAAAATAATTTGACCAGTCATGCATGAAACTCTATCTATCATTTCCATTGGTTTCTTTTTCAAGTTTTGGTTAGTTTCTGTCCTTGTGAAACTTGCATGAGTTTTTTAAGATTTAACCTTATAATTAAATCTGCTTCCTTTGTGTCACTGGTACAACAGTATTTTAGATTTTGTTGGCCCAAAACTTTGCCATTTCCACGGCGGTTGTTGGTGATAATTCTATATAATATGTACTTGTATATACTCATAAAATACTAATCTGTTGTTTCAGTCTCTTACCTCAATGCATTCCAATACCGCATTTAGAATTTCTAGAGCATCCTGCTCAATCCACCCTTCTTGAGGACTAAATCGTTTTAATGTTATTTGGTGGTAGGTTAGCACTTCTGATGTGTTTGCTGCAAATACCTGTAAATTTGCTTACCTATAGTACTTACTTACTAATTTCAGCCACTGAGTTAAAATTCGTTTATGAATTCAATTGATACGAAATATTACCAGAAACTTAACATTTGAAGTTCCTTCATCTACAGCACCAATTAAAGGACCAAATTTTCCGAATTCCCGCATAATAACTTAGTTATTACATAGTGAAATAAAGTAAAATTTTCAATAAATAATGTTTTTTTTCAAAAATATAATCAATCAGCTGATAGTAACATAAATCAAATCACAGAGCATGTAAAATCAAACGACAGAATGACATGATGTTTTATGGTTTTTTTTTTCTTCTATTATAGCCGATTGGTTGTCTTTTTGGAAGTTGGAATTCACTCATAGACAACGATATGTCCCATCACTATTTTGCGGGGTTTATTTAAGTGGCGACATTTAAACGTCAAAAAGGTATTGTTAGCTAAGCTAGTCAAAACAAGTGGATAAACAGCAACGGATATAAATGAAGGAGCTTATCTACGGGGTCGGTATGTACTAATAGTACATACTAATTCCATGGGTTTCAGCTTACGTTTGACAGAATCAAATTGACAGTTACTTGACAAAGTGGCAAGACACCAGACCAGGGTATTAGTCTTCTGTGTGCACCAGACTGACAGAAACATAAACAAACAAGATTCGTATTTTATATTTTTTAACTTATTGTCAATTACAATATTTACAATTTAAAATTGATCAAATAAAATGTCACCCCAAATTAAACTTACTGTAACACAAAACGACAAATTAATTCAGACAGTCACTAAAACAATCGAAAAACAACATTTCATCAAGTCACTTGAGGAATTTCAATTAGAGGCTAATGCCGCATTAACCAAGATGATAGAAGAACTTGTTGAAATTGGGGAAGCCAGTAAGTTTTATGTATTCATAGCGTCGTTGGTTCTGCTGGGTTTCAACCGAAAACCAGTTGTCGACAATCTGCAACACATTCACATTCTGCTTTTATTACCACTTACATACAGCATAACATACCACATTGGGACCTAGGTTATAAAATATTTATTACCAAGAAATAACATATGTGTACATAAGTAAACTTTTCTGCCTAAATACTGTAATTATTGCATGCTTACGATTGTGCCTAATAATAATATTTTTTTAAATTTTTACTCATCTGGCCTCAAATTAACTCATGTATATTTTTTGTTCAAGTTGGTGATGCCAACATGGATGAGGATGATGATGAGGACACAGATGATGACGCTGACAATCGAAGCTTCCAATCTACTGGCATGGAATCTAACGGACACAGTGAATCGAAAAAGAAAAAACATGATTAACCCTTTGTATGCTGGATCCGAGACACAATGGCTTTTTTATTGTTTCTGTAATTACAGCATTCCACCAGTTAAATTGGCTTGACCTTTTCAGTGGTCTCTCTGGACAGTTTTTAATTATGGTATCTAAATATTACATAATTATATTAATTATGTGTTATCATTATCAAGAACATTTAAACACTAGAACTTTTAGTAAAACTACAAGTATCTGTGTGACCCAGTTGTTGTATTGATTAGTATGTTTTATCTCTGAAGCCAAACCTCCTGTTGAGAAATGGTTCCTGCTGATAATGGTGGGCCAATATTTTAAAATAGTTTTGTTGTTATTTTTATAGAAACATCAGAATATTATGTAAATAAATGTGTAAGATATTAAATTAATGAACAATGATCAGTAATTTTTTTTTTCTATACCTTGTTTCTGTAATGACCTCCCTAATTCTGTGTCAATTTCAACTGGCTCCCTAATACAGCTAAAAATAAAATGTTACAGTACAGCTCTGCACAGACTGCTCAGCTCTGTGGCAGACAGCGGAGCAACAGCCAAACAGCTGTAGGTACATTTTCGTTGCGCTGGGCGTAGAGTATCCTATTGGCAGCCCTTGGATACTAAATCCTAAAAATCGATCCCATTGTGAGGGTCTGGGGGAGAGGTGCCAGGGCAGAAAACCTCCACGTGTGCCTGGGGACTGGAGTTCCCTTCTGGATACGTCCGGCGGAAGACCAGTTTTCGGGCTGGTGCATCCTGGGGTGCGGGCAGCTATTTCTCATTGGGATTATTTCCCAATGAGATCTCACTGCCCGCATGCTAATGTTCTGCCAAGAGGAACGCTCCACACAAGTCGCTATGAGGAGCAGAGCGGCAACTGTGTGGAGTAAGAGCGGGCCTGGTGTGCACTAACCCTGCCGCCGGGCAGGCAGGAGGGGTAACCCCCCCCTCCTGCCACCGTTAATATCGTAGCCCCGAAGATTGTCAAGGTCATGTCTCTGACTTTTGACGGGGGTCGAGGGTCTTGGCTTAACCGCCCGGACCGCGAGGAAGATTAACCTCTATAAAAAATTCCTCAAACCTCCAAGCGGCGGCGCACCGTGAGGGAGGTAGTAAGCTTGGCTAATGGGTAGCTTGATTTAGTCGCTAGTGCGAACCACCGAAATTTGAGCAAGTAAACAAAGTTTAATACTCGTGGGAACAATATAGATAAATTTTTAAATACCAAAAACCCAAACGACGAAGTGAGGAGTGATGCGGGGTCGGAGTCCGACGTTGCATCGAGAGGAGCGAGCACGGGAGGCTCAGTGAGCCCTTGCCGTGACCAGGAGACGGCCGCTGCTAAGAGGAAGGTCCATAGCAAGCGGCCAAGGTCAGTGGACGGCCAGGGGTCGTCCTCTGACGGGGAGCTGGCTTCGGCCAGAAAGATCCCCACCAGTAGGCGGGGAGGAGCCCGAGAGCGGGGCATAGGGAGGGGGCTCACTGCTCGGGAGGCCGCAGAGAAAGCGGAGGAGCCCGCAAAGGAGGGGGAGTCTGGTCGCGCGGTCGCATCGGAGCCCTCAAGTGACGAGGCGGCGGAGGTAGGCGGCCCTGATGCGGACCGCAAAAAGAGGTTTGCGGCGGTCGTGGAGGCCGCGATCCGGGATGTGGCTCTGAAGAAGTTACAGACTTCGAAAAACAGGGCCATAGTCTCGGCAAAGGCCTCCATCATGGCGGCAGCGGAGACCATCCACTTCGGGCCTCCGCCGGACGGAATGTCCGAGATGCGGGCGGAGGTGGCCCGCCTGACGGCTGCCATGGAGCTTCTCCGAAAGGAGAACGAGGAGCTCCGAGCGGACCTGGCCGGGCTGCGAGCGGCCGGCATAGCGCAGACAACTACACCACCAAGCCAGCTCGTGCCTGTGGAGAACCAGGTCCTGAACCTGGTTCGGCAGGAGCTGGCGACCTTCCAGGCGCGGTTTGACGTCCTGGAGGGTATTGTCTTGCGCCCCCCCTTGGCGGGTAGGACGGCCCCAGGGCCGAAGGCGGCCTCGTAGGCGGCCGCTGCCGCCCCTAAACCCGGGCCGTCTGGCCGGGCCCAGGCGCCGGCCAAACCGGCGTCGGCTAGAGGAGCCCCGGCGCCGGCGAAACCGACGTCGGCTGGTGGAGCCTCGGCGCCGGCATAATCGGCGCCTGCCGCCAAACCCGCGGCGTCGGCCCAGAAAAAGGGCAGAAATGGAGGAGTAATGTCTCCTCCTCTACGCCTCCTCCAGGCGAACATCAACCACTGCGCCTGCGCTCAGGACCTGTTGCTCCAGAGCATGGCGCAGTGGTCAATTAACATCATCGTGGTCGCTGAGCCGTACTTTGTCCCGCCCAGGGATGACTGGGTGGAGGACCTGAACGGCTCAGTGGCCATAATTTCGTCGGCTGCCGCCGGTACCCCGTCCCTCGAAGGTGTCACGAGGGGACAGGGGTGCGTAGCAGCACGGTTCGGAGAGATTGTAGTAGTGGGAGTATACTTCTCTCCGAGCCGAACTCTCGCCGAGTTCCAGAACTCTTTAACAGAGTTGAGTGTCGTCGGCGCCAGAAACCACGCCTTCTCCGTGCTAGTGCTCGGGGACATCAACGCCAAGAATTTGGCCTGGGGTTCCCGTTGCACGGATGTGCGGGGCAGGATGGTGGAGGACTGGGCTCTGGAAACAGGCCTGGTCGTCCTAAATCGGGGTTCTGTTCCTACGTGTGTGCGGATGCGGGGCGAGTTGGTAGTGGACATCTCGTTCGCCAGCCCCGCTCTGTCACAGCGTGTCATTGACTGGCGCGTCATGGAGGAGGTGGAGACATACTCCGATCATCGGTATATCCGGTTTGATGTCTCCACTCAGAACTCTAGCGCGCTAGTCCAACAGGCCTCGAGTGGTCCGCGGTGGGCGCTGAAGCAGCTGGACCGGGAGCTTCTCCTGGAAGCCTCAATCGTGCAGGCCTGGGTGTTTTCACCGAACAGGCCTGCTGACATTGACGGTGAGGCGGAGTGGTTCCGGGAGGCCATGTCGGAGATTTGTGACGTGGCAATGCCTCGAGTCCAGCCAGGATGCGCCCGACGTCAGGTGTACTGGTGGTCGCAGGAGGTTGGGGCGCTACGCAAGGCGTGCGTCGACGCGCGACACCGGTACACCAGGCACCGCAGGCTCCGCATCCGCCCTCCGGATGCGGAAGCCACGGAGGTGGAGCTGTACGAGGGGTACAGAGCGGCGAAGACCGCCCTCCAAGAGGCTGTCCAGCGGGCCAAGGATATGGCCCGCGAGGAGATGTTGGAGACTCTGAACCGAGATCCATGGGGGCGCCCTTACAGAATGGTGCGGAATAAACTCCGCACCTGGCCCCCCCCGCTGACGCAGAGTCTCCGACCCCAGCTGGTGGAGGAAGTGGTGAGCGCTCTGTTCCCTTCACGGGGGGAGCATACTCCCCCGCCTATGGCTCCGCCACTTGCGGTGCCCGAAGCGGACCACGCGGACGACGACGACGACACCCCTGAAGTGACCGGGGTAGATCTGAGAGCGGCGGTAGGCAGGCTGAAGGCCAAAAATACCGCCCCGGGACCCGACGGCTTGCCGGGTAAAGCCTGGGTCCTGGCCTCGAGGGCTCTCGGGCCTCGACTGGAGGCGCTCTTAAGCGCATGCATGGAGAGAGGCCAGTTTCCACTCCGTTGGAAAACGGGGAAGCTGGTCCTCATTCAGAAGCCAGGGCGCCCTGCGGACTCTCCGTCCGCATACCGGCCCATAGTGCTGCTCGACGAGGTCGGCAAGCTCTTTGAGAGAGTGATTGCGGGCCGCCTCGTCGGGCACCTGGTGAGGACGGGGCCGGATCTTGCGGAGTGCCAGTTTGGCTTCCGCAAGGGGCGCTCGATCGTGGACGCCATCATGCGCGTGAGAGCCCTCACGATGGGGACGCGGTGTCCCGGGGTGGGGTGATCGTGGCGGTGTCACTCGACATTGCCAACGCGTTCAACACCCTGCCCTGGAGCTGCATAGGGGAGGCACTCCGTCGAATAGTCGGGGCGTATTTGACGGACAGAGCCGTCATCTACCCCGGCCGCGACGGGAATTGGAACCAGCGAGAGATGTCGTGCGGTGTCCCACAGGGATCGGTTCTGGGGCCGCTCCTGTGGGACATCGGTTACGACTGGGTGCTGCGGACCGACCTCCCTGATGGCGTCAGCGTAGTTTGCTACGCTGACGACACGCTGGTCCTGGCGCAGGGGAGGTCGCGTCAGGCGGCGGCCGACGCGATGACACGCGGGGTTGCGATAGTCGTGGAAAGGATCCGGCAGTTGGGTCTCGAGGTGGCATTGCACAAGTCCGAGGCCATGTCCTTTCATGGGCCCCGGTACGGGCCACCTTCGGGATCCCAACTGATGGTAGGAGGGGTTCACATCGGCGTCGAGACAACGATGAGATACCTGGGTCTCGTCCTCGACAGCCGGTGGAACTTTGTCGAGCATTTCCGACGTTTGGCCCCCAAACTGGAACAGACCGGGGCCGCCTTAAAGCGGCTCCCGCCCAACCTGAGGGAGCCAAACGCCTCCTGCCGGAGGCTTCACGCGGGGGTCGTGCGGTCCATGGCCCTTTATGGGGCCCCGGTGTGGGCGCGTTCACTGCGGCTTCGAGCCGCACACTATCTGAACGCGCCCCAAAAGGTGGTAGTTATCAATCACTACGTGCAGCAATAATAGGGTGTCGCTGTGAGCTTTGGTCACTGGTCACTACAGGGCGCTATCAGTCGCCGCGATCAGTCGCCGCGCTATTTCGCGTGCCTATTATTTGACTAATACCTGGTAACCTATTATTCTATATTCGCATATCCTAATATGAATATACATGGCTTGTATTATGATACTTGTACCTATTACGAATATACATGTATTAATATATAATATATATATATATATATTAATATATATGTATTAGTCACACCTCTACTGACCACACTGGCCACCTACCGAGCGATAGCTGAATATATTTTAATAAATTTAATTCTATTTTACTATTTGATGTTCCCAATTGCCACTCTAATTTTGCTATATTATGCTAGATGGCGTCACTGAGCCATGGGATCACAGTTTTTCTATGACATTTCTCTGCATAGCCTCTATTGTACCTACTATCTTAAATCTCTTTGGTCGACACGAATGCGTCTTGACACGCAGGCGTACGACACTAGACTGAGCGACTTTGGACCACTAGGACAAATGTATTGGATTACGATTTTGTTCGTAATGTCCTGTCTATTGTCAAGTAAATAATTTAATGTCAAGTAAATAATTTAATGTCTTTGGTTGAACACATCATTGAATTGTCCTGTGTTGAGATCGATAAGCATGTTATAATATGCGTATACAGACCTCCTAGTTACCAGAATCTATCTGTTTGATTCTGTAATGGAAGATGTGTTAAAGAAACTTAGTACTAGTAGTAAGTCAATAATTGTATGTGGCGATTTTAATATTAATTTATTGGAAAATAACTGGAATACTGTCAGATTATTGAGTCTTTTTGGGTCATTTGATTTGACAAATGTGTTTATGGAACCAACCCGAGTGACAGCTTCTTCTGCCACTTGTATATATAATATTTTTTGTAATTGCGATTACTTCCAAAAACAAATTGTAAATAAGTTGCCATCTGATCACAGTGGACAAATAATAACATTTAGCTCCTACATGCCTTTACAAAAAATTTAAATAAGGTTTAGGCCAATTAAATATAGTTCGGTCATACGGTATTATTTTCAAACAGTATTACCTATATTTTAAGTGTTATTTATTATAATAGTATAACTTTTCATTATTTTGTTAGTGTTTAGTGATTGGTCATTGGGTTGATATTTTATTTATTATTATTATCTCCTTTATTTTAATGTAATCATATAAATTATATTTTTAAATATTGGAATATAAAAAGTATAAAAACATTTAAAAATAAAAAAAATAGTAGCCCATCGGTATCAGGAACAGGGTCCAAGCTACCGGTGGTCAGGGCTCCAGAGAGAGGAACCTCCTGACAATGCGAGCCGTGTCCAGAAGTACCGCTTTCTGAATCAAGCCCTTGATCCAGCTGCCCAACGAGAGCCTCCTCAGGTGTTGGTCGAGGCTCTTGGCTATTAAGCCATTGGCTGTCACGACTATCGGCACAATGATCGCTGAGTCCACATCCCACATGTCAACAACCTCGCGAGCCAAGTCAAGATATTTGATTGTTTATCTTTCTCGGCTTTCACGAGGTTCTCATCATGCGGGACGGTTATGTCAACAATCATTGCACGTCGCTCTGATCGATCCACCACCACTATATCAGGCTTATTGGCAACAATAGTCCTGTCAGTGATGATGGATCGATCCCAGTACAATGTGATATTACCATTTTCGAGAACTGGGTCGGGCACATACCTGTAGTACGGCACCTCCGATTCCACAAGGTTGTATTTCAGAGCAAGTTGTTGATGTATTATCCTAGCTACAAGGTTGTGTCTATGCAAGTACTCTCCGTTAGCTAGACGAGAACACCCGGAGATAATATGCCTGATTGATTCCCCCGGCCGGTGGCATGCCCGACAGATGTCAACCGTGCCGTCTTTCACAATAAATCTCCGGTAGTTGTTCGTCATCATAACTTCGTCCATAATTGCACAGACAAAACCTTCGGTTTCTCCAAAGAGGTCACCACAACGTAGCCAGGCTACGGACGCTAGTAGATCTACATCAGGCCCATGTAGGGCCCGAAAGAAGCGCCCGTGAAGCTCCTTACTCTGCCATACCTCCATGCGTTCATTAGTGTCAAGCACTACTGGCTTGCGCCAGTTCTCTTTACCCAAGGAGAGCGGTGTGAGGCCCTTGTCCATCGCGACTACATCTCGATGCATCCCCACGTCGGTTTTTAGGAAATATTCCCTGAGACTGCATATCTCGCGATTGTGGAGGTTCTTAGCGTTTAAAAAGCCTCGACCTCCACACTTTCGCGGGATATACAGCCTCATTACCGATGACCGTGGGTGATGCATTCGATTTGCAGTTAGCAGCGTACGGACCCTCCTATCCAGGGCGTCGAGTTCGGTCTGAGTCCATTTGAGTATGCCGAAAGAGTACATCAAAACCGGCATGACCGCACCTTCTTCCCGCCTGATAAAAGACTATTAAATACTTTTTTCAGGCGGCCAAAGAAGCGCTCCTTCAACGATTGCTTCATGTCAGTAACATTGATGCCTAGCGCTTCCGACATACCCAAATACTTATAGGTTTCGGATGCGGAGAGGGCTCTAAGATTTGTGGAATCCGAGAGTTGGGTTCCCACGGATTCCACGTTCTCCCCTCGCTTTACATGCATGACCGCACATTTGTCCACACCAAATTCCATCCTGATGGCGCTACTGAAAGTTTCAGTAATTTTCAGTAGCTCCATCAGTTGCAAATTGTTGGGGGCAAAGAGTTTTAGGTCATCCATGTAGAGGAGGTGAGATATAACCTGACCACCTCTCCTCAGCCGATAGCCTAGACCTGAATCTTCCAGCAGCGTGCTTAGAGGATTCAAGGCTAAGCAGAACCAAAGCGGACTCAAACTGTCACCCTGGAATATGCCTCGCTCGATCCTTATCGGCTCGCTATTCCTCTGGATATTTCGACATCCTGGATAGCGAAGGACCGTCCTCCATTGCCCCATACACGTCATCAGGAAGGTGCGCAGAGTTGTATCTACTTTATACAATTCCAGCACCCTCATGAGCCATGTATGTGGCACCGAGTCATAGGCCTTCTTATAATCTATCCAACATGTCGACAGATCCTTTCGGGAACGACGAACCTGTTGGCTAATGGCCATATCAATGAGAAGTAGCTCCTTAGTACCGCGGGACCCGTTCTTACATCCATTTTGAGAGACAGACATGATGGAGTTGCTGTCTATATGTTTATTAATTTTAGCTCTCAAAATGGATGTAAGAACTTTATAGAACGTCGGTAGACAAGTGATCGGTCTATAATTTCTGGGATCCGCGGTACTACCTGATTTATGGAGCAGGTGGGTTATTCCTGTCGTTAGGAACTGGGGCAGCGATCCTGACTCTAAGGCTGACTGGAACTGGGAAGCCAAGGGGGCGTGCGATCTTTGGAACCACTTTATCCAAAAGTTGTGCAGCCCGTCCGGCCCTGGAGATTTCCAGTTAGGCAACGGACGGACTGCACGAGCAATATCTTGGGGGCTGATGATAAGTGGCTCCATCTCTGGTATAAGTTCGCACGCTCGCTCGATCTTCCCAGTCCAATCTCCTTCGGTGTGACTGACAGGCACCGACCAGATGTTTTGCCAGAACGAACACATGGCGTCATCATCTGGTAGGTGCGTGTCAGTCACACATTGGTCCTGTCGGTCCCAATCCCTGTAAATCCACCTTTCGTCGCTCTGGAATATGCGATTCTGAGTGTACCGCTCCACTCTCCGCCTGTACCGACGAATACGGTTTGCCCATGCACAGATCTTCTGCTTCAGGTAGTCGATACGTTCTGTGACGCGGGACAAATAATCTCGAGAACTAATATCAGTCCCCGAGAACGCCCGCCTCACAAAACGCATCACTCTAGGGCGAGTATTGCCCTCCCTGAAGCAGATTAGCTTGCCGATGAGTGCTCTAGTCTCCCCGATACGACGCTCAATCCTGCACTGCCAAGCTGGTACAGCTGGTTTTGGTCGTGTGGCTCTGTCACTGTTCGGGAATTTGACATGAGCCACACGACATGCCGCAACAGCCGCACAGTACAAGATTGAATGGGTATCGGTGAGGTCTTTGCTGTCGTTAAAGTAATTTGACAGCTGTGAGTCTAGAGCACACACCAGCGCCTTGTTTTTCTTGTGCATGGGCAAACGAGGTAAACGTGGTCTGAGTCCAGGCGGAATAGATCGGTACTCACGGAAAGCATCGTCCAAAGCGCTCCTCAATCTTACATTGCACTGGGAACTCACGGATATAGCCTCGTCATCATCCTCTTTATCAACGCGGTTGGGTCGCGATGAAAAACTGGGTAAATTTTGCAGTTGCACCGCGACCAATGACGAAGCAGGCGCAACGTGGCTATTCCGTGATTCGAGGCGTAGTCGATCAAGTACAACGTCATCCAGCATATGGTTACGCTGGATAACCCGCACCTGATCCGACAGTCGTTGCGTTGACACGTTGACAGCTGGCTCGAGCACCTGAAACAGAGAGAGCATCCTACCACGGTACGCAGTCAAGTTACTTCCCCCCTCTGTAGCCCCAAAGTATGCGCGCATGACATTTTCATTGACAGTTTGTGTCCATCTCATGCGCTGCACACTTCCACCGGCAGCGGGGACCCTATCAGAGGCCGGTGGGCCTCGGAGTCCTAAGCTGGCCGGTGGTCGGCCTCTTCCGCGTCGACGTACTGGTGGTGGTGTCGTCGGCGGCGAAAAGTATTCGTCGCTCGAGCTCGACGCAACTGCAGCGGTTGGTGTCACTGGACTCACGTCTGGAGCAGGTTCCGGCAACTGCGAGGCGGAACTGAGCGACGAACCCGAAGATGTTGGGTGTGTGGTCTCGAGTTGTCGTGCCCGACTTCGTGTCAGCATTGAAAATTTCTTCTGTGTATTATTCGTATTGGATCCATTATGATAGTATTAAATTCCGGTCATAAAAATGGTGTAGGAACACATATCAAAAGATTATTGTTGTTGTTGTTTGTTTAATTATATTAAAAATATTAAAAAATATTGGAGTAAAAATTATTATTATTATTGTTGGAGGTTTTGGTCCAAGGAAAATGTAATCACCGTTTCACTTCTTTAATAAGCATACGTGAATAATAAACGTGCAGAATCTCGTGTTTCATATTAATAATTATGGAGACTATTACCGATATTACGCAGATATGCATATTAGATTGAGTAGCTATATTGATTCGGTTCACTAATATTTGACTAATATCCAGTAATAGGTATGGTATCATAATATGCGTAAACCAATATATTCAATAATAGGATTACCTAAAAATGACCCTAATATAACATCTCTAGTGGTCAGTATTGCCAAATCCGATTTTCAATCCGTGGATTAAGCTTGAACAACCTAATCAATCAGGTAAATAAATATTGAAAACTAAACAAATTAAGCAAAACTTGTCTCAGACAGTAAAAACTATTTTAGAATTTTATTCGCTACTATTCATTGTCCATGACACCGTCTATGGCTAGGTATCAGTTTCAAGTGTGTGTATTCATGTACATTTTAAAATAAAATAATTTTAAACGTGCTTTGCCTCCGAATTATTATAGCACTCAGTTTATTACGATTTTTGTGTAAAGTAGACCTATTATGTCACAAAGCGCATTTTTTTTTGCAATTATGTGTTGCATTTCGTTTTTAGAAAAATAATTATTTTTACTCTTTTGTTTGCAAATGATTGTATAAATAAATAAATACTTATATTCATCACATAAATATTTGTGTCCTGTGGGAATCGAACCCATGTCCTCGTGATTAGCAGTCTGACACTTGGATCACTAGATCATAATAACGATAATTTATTAATTTGTATGTAAAAAGAATTTTATAGATAAATAACTTGTAAACATTGAAACTACTAATCAATTTATTGCTTTCCTATTTTTTTGGCAATTGTTTAAATTTATTCAAATGCGAAAAAATAGTCTTCTAACATTTTTCAATATTATCGATACCTTTATATCTAAATGATAAAATCCCTACCACAGGTTTTATAGTTTCTACTTAGTGTCACACCGCATTGCCAGACTAACGAATTTAGTAGTTCTACGGATTTTTGGACCTCGCCTTGGATATCGATATAATAAGATTTACAATCATTTGCAAACAAAAGAGTAAAAATAATTATTTTTCTAAAAACGAAATGCAACAGACAATATTGCAAAAAAAATGCTCTTTGTGACATAATAGGTCTACTTTACACAAAAATCGTAATAAACTGAGTGCTATAATAATTCGGAGGCAAAGCACGTTAAAAATTATTTTATTTTAAAATGTACATAAAAAACACACACTTGAAACTGATACCTAGCCATAGAGGGTGTCATGGACAATGAATAGTAGCGAATAAAATTCTAAAATAGTTTTTACTGTTTGAGACAAGTTTTGCTATGTTTCATAAGATCCGGAAAGAATCCTTGGTCAACACTGGTGTTAAATATGAAAGCTAAATAGGGCGAAATGGTTTCGATGAGAGATCTACATACTTTTACAGACATACCCCAGAGATCTTCTGTTGATTTAATTTTAAAATCTTTAAAAGCTCTTATAACAGCCTGGGGGTTTGTATGCTAAACCTAAGCTCCAAAGGGCAAGCTTTTACATTCCTTTTAAATAAGGCAGCAGAAAGCGTGGGGGAAGAATTTAAAGCTTCAGTTGTTTTATGGGGAATATCAGCAAAGAAGTTTTCAAATTCCTGAGTTATTTCTACATCTGAATTGATGGGGCCATGTACAGTCTCTAAATTAAATTTACTATTTCGTTTCATTATTTATTATTTGCCAGGTAGTTTTTATTTTATCATCAGCTGATTATATTCTATTGCTTATATAAAGAGCTTTAGGTCTTTGGTACACCCTTTTAAAAGTTTTTGAATATTTTGCAACATGCTGATGAAAGTTTGTATTTTTCATGTTGCTTTAAGCCATAAACTTCAAAAAGTTTTTCCCTGCTTTTACGAATACCTGGAGTATCCCAGTCACTGAATAAAAACTATGTGTAAATACTTTACACATTACATTACATTTCATTACTTACACGGATGTTTCGGGAGGTTCCTGCACATCATCAGGCGGGAGGAGACGCCCGGGTGTCATCACTGCGAGGATCGCCCAGAGGACACGGTGGAGCATACATATTATTAAAACTATGAAACTATGATTAAAACTATGATTTAAAGTAGTACCATTGTTCGAATCCGGTGATAGTAAAGAACCCAACAATTATAGACTTGTGTCAATTCTGCCAGTTCTCAGTAAGGTGTTTGAAAAGTTGATGCTCAATCAAATGTTACGTCACTTTAATAAAAATTACATCTTTCATGAACACCAGTACGGCTTCACCAAAGGGCGTTGTACCACTGACGCCGGTGTTACCCTGATGAAGAACATTTTTAACGCCAAGATGCTTTTGGAATCTTTTGCGACCTCTCTAAGGCGTTCGATTGCGTAAACCATGAACCACTTCTAATGACACTCGAGCACTGTGGGATAAGGAAAACAGCACTTGACTTGTTAAGATCATACCTCAAAGATAGAAAGGTTAAAGTCCAAGTAAATGGCGTAAACTCATTGGGGTCTGAAATGACAATGGGCGTTCCTCAAGGTTTGATATTGGGTCCATTCCTCTTTTTAGTTTATATTAATGATTTACCCCAATTTCTTCAAAATCGACCGAAGATGGTGTTATTTGCAGATGACACATCATTGATCTTTAAAATAGACCGACGGTCACAAAATCTTGACGACATGAATAACTCTATGCTTCAGGTCCAAGATTGGTTTACGGTAAATAATTTAGTATTTAATGAAAAAAAAACCAAATGCATTAGATTTAAGTTACCTAATGTTAGAAGTAGCGAATGTGACATCATATTGAATGGCCAAAAACTAGAATTTGTTAATCAGACAGTTTTCCTAGGAATCACGCTAGACGAGAAATTACAATGGGGACCTCATATAACATCTATTGCGGGGCGGCTAAGCTCGGCCGCATATGCTGTTAGAAAGATAAGACAATTAACAGATGAAGAAACCGCGCGTTTGGTCTATTTTAGTTGCTTCCACAATATTATGTCATATGGCATTTTACTGTGGGGTCGGGCTGCCGACATTGAATCCATTTTTATTTTGCAAAAGAGAGCTGTCAGAGCCATTTACAATCTACGTCGCCGCTAATCTCCTAGGGAACTATTTAAAAGGGTTAATATTATGACGGTACCTTGCCAATTCATTTATGAAAATATTATGTATGTAAGAAAAAATCAACACCTTTTTAATAAAACAAGTGATAGACATAATTTTAATACTAGAAATAAAGGTAAATTAGATCAACCTTTTTTCAGATTACCTAAAGTACATACATCTTTTATGGGGTACTGTGTTAAATGTTACAACAAAATACCTTGTGAAATATTGCAATTAAATGAAAGAAAATTTAAAACTTATATTAAAATTACACTTTGTATAAGGATATTACTAATTATAGGATTATATCCAAGATGGGGTGCCAGGGCAGAAAACCTCCACGTGTGCCTGGGGACTGGAATTCCCTTCTGGATACGTCCGGGGGGAAGACCAGTTTTCGGGCCGGTGCATCCTGGGGTGCGGGCAGCTATTTCTCATTGGGATTATTTCCCAATGAGATCTCGCTGCCCGCATGCTAATGTTCTGCCAAGAGGAACGCTCCACACAAGCTGCTATGAGGAGCAGAGCGGCAACTGTGTGGAGTAAGAGCGGGCCTGGTGTGCACTTACCCTGCCGCCGGGCAGGCAGGAGGGGTTACCCCCTCCTGCCACCGTTAATATCGTAGCCCCGAAGACTGTCAAGGTCATGTCTCTGACTTTTGACGGGGGTCGAGGGTCTTGGCTTAACCGCCCGGGCCGCGAGGTAGAAAACCTCTATAAAAAATCACCCCAAACCTCCAAGCGGCGGCGCACCGTGAGGGAGGTTGGTAGCTTGGCTAATGGGTAGCTACATGAATTAGTCGCCAGTGCGAACCACATTATTTTGAGCAAGTTATAAAGTTTGTACTCGTGGGAACAACTATGGAATTTTTAAAACAAAACAAAACACATAAGAAACGCGTAGAGGAGGGGAGTGATGCGGTGTCGGAGTCCGACGCTGCATCTGGAGGAGCGAGCACGGGAGGCTCAGTGAGCCCTTACCGTGACCAGGAGACGGCCGCTGCAAAAAGGAAGGTCCAAAGCAAGCGGCCAAGGTCAGTGGACGGCCAGGGGTCGTCGTCTGACGGTGAGCTGGCCTCGGCTCGAAAAATCCCCACCAGTAGGCGGGGAGGAGCCCGAGAAAGAGGCATGGGGAGGGGGCTTACTGCTCGGGAGGCGGCAGAAAAAGCGGAGGTGCCCGCAAAGGAGGGCACGGTCGCTTTGGAGCCCTCAAGCGACGAGTTGGTAGAGGCTGGCGGCCCTGAGGTGGACCGCAAAAAGAAGTTTGCGGCGGTCGTGGAGGCCGCGATCCGGGACGTGGCCCTTAAGAAGTTACAGACTTCTAAAAACAGGGCCATAGTCTCGGCCAAGGCCTCCATCATGGCGGCAGCGGAGGCCATCCACCTCGGGCCCCCGCCGGACGGAATGTCCGAAATGCGGGCGGAGGTGGCCCGCTTGACAGCGGCCATGGAGCTTCTCCGAAAGGAGAACGAGGAGCTCCGAGCGGACCTGGCCGGGCTGCGAGCAGCCGGCCCCCGGGAGGTGCCGCAGGAGGGGGCGCAACATGGGCGGCCAGTACCTGCTGAGGACCGGGTCCTGAACCTGGTGCGGCAGGAGCTGGCTGCCTTTCAGAGCCGGTTCTCCGCCCTGGAGGCGATTGTCCTGCGCCCCCCGCTGGCGGCAAGCCGGCCGGCCTCGGGCCAGCGGAAGGCGGTGTCCTATGCTGCCGCCGCGGCTGTCACAGCCACGGCCACGGGGCAAGCAGAAAAGAAAAGGACAGTCCCGAAGCCCGCGAGGGCCCCAGCCCCAGCCCCAGCCCAAGCCCCAGCCCCGGCCCCAGCCTCGGCGGCGAAACGGCCGCCCCAACCGCCTCCTGCATCGCCTCAGGCCGACGCCGATTGGCAGGTGGCCGGGCAGAAGCGGAAGGCGAGCAAGGCTGCAAGGGCGGCCAAAAGAAAGGAGAGGCGGCAACGGCGCAAGGAGCGAGGCGTCGCGGCTAGGCTTCGTGCCCCGAAGACCGCAGCTGTAGTGATCACACTACAGCCGGAAGCGGAAAAGAAGGGCATCTCCTACCGCGACGTGCTTGCCAAGGCGAGAGCGGCGGTTAACTTGCAGGAGCTCGGCGTGGCTGAAGGCATCCGGCTAAGGGTCACTGCGACTGGTGCCCGGATGCTGGAGGTCCCTGGTGCGGCTAGTGGCCCGACTGCTGACGCTCTGGCCGAAAGGCTTAGGGCGTCCTTAGATGCGGAAGAGGCCCGAGTGTCCAGACCCACCAAGTGTGCTGACATGCGCATCCTGGGTCTGGACGACTCTGCGACGGTGGAAGAGGTGGTGGCCGCCATCGTCAGGACTGGGGGGTGCTCTGCCGAGCAGGCGAGGGCGGGCACTCTCCGCCCTGACCTCACGGGGATGCAAGCCATTACGGTGAGCTGCCCCGTGTCGGCGGCCCAAAAATAGCCGGGGAGGGCCGAAGGCTCCTGGTGGGCTGGGTTTCCGCGCAGGTGAAACTGCTGGTGCCCAGACCTCTGAGGTGCTTCCGCTGCCATGTGGGCAGTCACGTGGGAGCTAAATGCACCTCAGAGGTGGACCGCAGCAGTCTCTGCTTCCGCTGTGGTCAGCCCGGTGACAAGGCCGGCTCGTGCAACGCCATGCCGCACTGTTATCTATGTGCGGCAGCTGGTAAGCCGGCCGATCACCGGGCCGGGAGCAAGGCCTGCGCTCCACCCGCAAAAGCCAGGGGCAGGGGCAAGCCCCCCGCCACCGCCGTCACCGCCGCAGCCGCCGCCACCACTGCCGTCGCCACTGCCGCCTCCGCTATCGCTGCCGCCGCATCCACCGCGGCTGGGCCCTCACAAGGGGATCAGGAGGGGGCCGTTATGGAGTGCCAATAATGGCCCCATTACGCCTCCTCCAGGCGAACATCAACCACTGCGCCTCCGCTCAGGATCTGTTGCTCCAGAGCATGGCGCAGTGGTCGATTAACATCGCCGTGGTCGCTGAGCCGTACTTTGTCCCGCCCAGAGACGACTGGGTGGAGGACCTGAGCGGCTCAGTGACCCTAATTTCATCGGCCGCCGCCGGTACCCCGTCCCTCGAGGCTGTCAAGAGAGGACGAGGTTGCGTGGCAGCACGGTTCGGGGAGATAGTCGTGGTAGGGGTATACTTCTCCCCGAGCCGAACTCTCGCCGAGTTCCACAACTCCCTTGCGGAGTTAAGAGTCGTCGTCGTCGGGTTCCGTTCCCTCCCCGTGCTCGTCCTCGGGGACTTCAATGCCAAGAACGTGGCTTGGGGTTCCCGGCATACAGACACACGGGGCAGAATGGTGGAGGACTGGGCTCTGGAGACAGGCCTGGTCGTCCTAAACCGGGGTTCGGTCCCAACATGCGTGCGGATGCGGGGTGAATCAGTGGTGGACATCTCGTTCGCCAGCCCCGCTCTGTCGCCGCATGTCGTCAACTGGCGTGTCTTGGAGGAGGTGGAGACCTATTCCGACCACCGGTATATCCGGTTCGACGTCTCCGCCCAGACCTCGAGCGCGCCGGTCCGACCGGCCCTGGGTGGCCCGCGGTGGGCGCTGAAACAGCTGGACCGGGAGCTCCTCCTGGAAGCCTCGATCGTGCAGGCCTGGGTGTCACCACCGGACAGGCCTGCTGACATCAACGACGAGGCAGACTGGTTCCGGGAGGCCATGTCCGAAATATGTGACGTGGCAATGCCCCGGGTCCGGCCCGGACGCGCCCGGCGCCAGGTGTACTGGTGGTTGCCGGAGCTGACGTCTCTGCGCGAGGCGTGCGTGGCTGCGAGACGCCGGTACACCAGGCACCGCAGGCTCCGTATCCGCCCTCCGGATACGGAAGCCGTGCAGGCGGAGCTGTACGAGGGGTACAGAGCGGCAAAGACCGCCCTCCGAGCGGAGATCTTGCGGGCCAGGGCGCTGGCCCGCGAGGAGTCGCTGGGGACTCTGAACAGAGACCCGTGGGGACGCCCCTACAAGATGGTGCGGGATAAACTCCGCCCATGGGCTCCCCCGCTGACGCAGAGTCTCCGGCCCCAGCTCGTGGAGGACGTGGTGAGCGCTCTGTTCCCTTCGCGAGGGGAACATACTCCCCCGTCCATGGCTCCGCCTCCTGCGATGCCAGATGCGGACCACACCGACGACGACGACGATGCTCCGGAGGTGACCGAGGTAGAGTTGAGAGTGGCGGTACGTAGGCTGAATGCCAGAAACACCGCCCCAGGACCCGACGGCTTACCTGGAAAAGCCTGGGTCCTGGCCTTGGAGGCTCTCGGGCCTCGACTAAGGGGGCTACTAAGCGCATGCTTGGAGAGGGGCCGGTTCCCACTTCGTTGGAAGACGGGGAAACTGGTCCTCATCAAGAAGCCGGGGCGCCCTGCGGACTCTCCGTCCGCTTACCGGCCCATCGTGCTGCTCGACGAGGTGGGCAAGCTCTTTGAAAGAGTAATTGCAGACCGCCTTGCCGGGCAGCTGGTGCGGGTGGGGCCGGATTTGGCGGAGAGCCAGTTTGGTTTCCGCAGGGGGCGCTCTACGGTGGATGCCATCATGCGCGTGCGAGCCCTCACGACGGGGGATGCTGTGGCCCGGGGTGGGGTTGTCTTGGCGGTGTCTCTAGACATCGCCAATGCCTTCAATACCCTGCCCTGGAGTTGCATCAGGGAGGCACTCGGGTATCACCGGATGCCGACCTACCTCCGTCGCATTGTCGAGGCCTATTTGACGGACAGGGCCGTCATCTACCCCGGTCACCGGGGAGAGTGGAACCGGCGAGAGATGTCGTGCGGTGTCCCACAGGGATCGGTCCTAGGGCCGCATCTGTGGGATATCGGGTACGACTGGGTGCTGCGCGCCGACCTCCCTGATGGCGTCAGCGTAGTTTGCTACGCTGACGACACGCTGGTCCTGGCGCAGGGGAGGTCGCACCAGGCGGCGGCCGAAGCAGCGACACGCGGGGTTGCGACAATTGTCGAGAGGATCCGGCAATTGGGACTCGAGGTGGCATTGCACAAATCTGAGGCCATGTGTTTTCATGGTCCTCGGGACGCGCCACCGTCGGGTTCACAAATAACGGCGGGAGGGGTTCACATCGGCGTCGAGCTGACGATGAAGTACCTGGGACTCGTCCTCGACAGCCGGTGGAATTTCGTGGAGCACTTCCGACGTTTGGCTCCCAGACTGGAGCGGGCCGGGGCTGCCTTGAGGCGGCTCCTTCCCAATCTAGGGGGACCAAACGCCTCCTGCCGGAGGCTCTATGCGGGGGTCGTGCGGGCCATGGCCCTTTACGGGGCACCGATATGGGCGCGATCTTTGAGGCGGCGACCAGCCCGCCGGTTGATCGCGTCCCAAAGGGTCATGGCTGTCCGGCTCATCCGAGGATACCGCACGGTCTCCGCTGAGGCGGCGAGCCTCCTTGCCGGATTGCCGCCATGGGATCTGGAGGCCAAAGTCCTCGCCCACATATGGGAGTGGCGAGAGGAGGCAAAACGCCGGGGCGTTGCTCCGCTGCCGCGAGAAATCACGGCACAGCGGACAGAGCTCCGGCGGGATCTCATAGCGGCATGGAGAGTGCGATTGTCGCAACCCAGCGCTGGGCACGCCACAATTGCGGCGATAAGTCCCCTCTTTGAGGAGTGGCTAGAGAGGCGCCACGGCGCCCTCACCTTCCGCCTGACGCAGGTCCTCACCGGACACGGTTGTTTCGGGAGGTTCCTGTTCAGGATAAAGCGGGAGGAAACGCCAGGGTGTCACCACTGTGGGGATCGCCCGGAGGACACGGTGGAGCATACGGTGGAGGTCTGCCCGGCTTGGGCGGGACCCCGCCGTGTCCTCTTGGCGGCGATCGGCGGCGGCGACCTCTCGCGTCCGGCCCTCATACAGGCCATGGTCCGGAGCGAGAGTGAATGGGAGGCCGTCACCTCCTTCTGCGAAGCAGTTATGCTCGCGAAGGAGGAGGCGGAGCGTGCGAGGGAGAGGCAATCGCTGCACCCTCGCGCTCCTAGCCGCCGCAGGAGACGCCCTGGACGGGAGTCAACAGCCGACTCCCGGCCACCGTAGGCGCGGGCTTGCGGGCGGCGAGCTATGGGCAGCTCGCCGCCCGGTAAGGACCAGGCCCGGGTCGACGGCGCGTTGTGTTCCACGCGCGCCTCAAAGAGCTGTCAGCACGAACTGACGGGGTCCGTTAGGGCCGATGCCGCCGGGGCTGCGGGTTGTTCGAAAGAGATACCGTGGCCCCTGGCACAGGCAACTGAAGGAACACGGGTGGGTTTTAGTCAGTAAAAGTCTGACACTCCCTTCTGCTCCGCCCAGAGCGGGAGGAGTCATTTGATGATTTCCCACCCAGAAAAAAAAAAAAAAAAAAAAAAAAAAAAAAAAGGATTATATCCAAGATAAGAATGCTTGGCAACATGCTGGTCCTGTTCCATAGGACAATCTCTAGAGTCTAGACAAAATCAAAATGGTTGCTAATGTAATTGTATAATTTATTCTTTTTTTTTTCTTTGACATTGATTTACATTCTGTAATTACTTAAAGTCACACCCGGACTTATTACTCCTTATTAATTTATGAAAATCGTCTAATGTATAACATCGAACATCGTAAGTATGTAGTGTCCATGTTTTGTTCATTAGACATGACAACATTATTATAATCAAGACATCCAGTCAGAGATTTTGGTAAGCTTTATGGGTACAAGAAAAAGCATTTTTTTTTGTACTTCATCTTAATTATTATTGTACGTCGTCTGCTGTGGTGTGCTGTGGGCTGGCTAATAACTTAGTTTTAAACTAGGCGTCTTGGAAAAATTCAAAGATATTTGGCTCTGCAAAATCTGATGATGATACTGACGTCGATATGATCAACCTTGTAAGCCGTAATTGATCTCGTATGGTGGAGGATAAACATGATGAGTGCAATTTCTTTTTTTCCGAACTCATCCATTTTTTAAATATTTTTTTATTTTCCCCGATGGGTCTCTAAAGTTGGGAGCGTCGCCTGGAATGGAGAAACAAAGCGGTGGTTTGGAGCAAAGTTGAGGGTCAAAAAATCCTATCAATATAACAACTTAGAATTTAGATGATAGTTAAGTACAGGGTGGGCAAATAAGAGGTACCTACCTATACACTTTATTTTTTAAATTTTATTCTATGAAATATAAAAATTATTAGATATTTTTATTTAAATATAGTATTTAGGGCCGGCAATTCAGTATGGAAAAAAATCTCGGACGAATGTCCACCTCTAGCAGCATGGCAGATGTGAACCGTTTTCACTGCGTTTTTCATGACATTTTCACACACATCCTTCGTTATTTCAGTGACTATGTCTCAGATATTTTGTTTTAATTCTTGAAGGTTCATTGACCCGTTAGCATAGACAAGTCCCTTTAGATAGTCCCACAAAAAAAAAAGTCAGGTGCTGTTAAATCCGGTGATCTTGGGGGTCAATCAATGTCACCGGTTCTCGAAATTAATCAACCCGGAAACGTTCTTTTTAATGTCTCGATTGTGGCTTACCGAAAGGTATTTGCTTAAAATAGAAAAATAAATTAAAAAACCCCCGGTACTAAATAATTATAAAAATTGTATGAATGTAAAAAGCCTAAAACAATTAAAAAAAAACTATTGAAAAAATAGCCACAAATAGAACAAAAAAAGGTATAAACGTGAAACCCTATAAAAAGAAAAAAATAACGCTGAAATTATGACCCTACGTAAGTACGTATGAAATTTTTTGATTAAATGTTGTCCCGTCGGGGGACCGCTCTGATTATTAGCATTATTATTATTATTACCGTTCTGGTAAAGTTTAAAATAGTAGCGGTCCCCCGATGGGACAAAATTTAACGTTTATACCTTTTTTGTTCTATTTGTGGCTATTCTTTCAAAAGTTTTTTAAAATTGTTTTAGGCTTTTTACATTCATACTATTTTTATTATTATTTTGTGTCGGGGGTTTTTTAAATTTTTATTTCATTTCTTTTATTTTCTTGCGTTTTAAGATTCAGGTTATTTGGTGTTTAATCAGGTTTTTGTAATTCGCCATTTTGTGGTGGCGGACATCTTGGATTTGAAATTTATCATAGTGTTTAGTATTCTATTAGTCAAGCCCTTTCATTTGATCCCCATATTAAGGTTTTTGTGAAAAAATATGTAATCCGCCATTTTGTGGCGGCGGCCATCTTGGACCGATTTTCATCAAACATAGCTAAGAACACTCCCGACCAATTCACCTTTCAAACAAAAAAAAAACAAAATCAAAATCGGTTCATCCGTTCGGGAGGTACGATGCCACAGACAGACATACACACACACAGAGAGACACGTCAAACTTATAATACCCCGTCGTTTTTGCGTCAGGGGTTAATCAAAACAAAATGTTAAAGACAAATTTTATTTTTTATTTAATTACTTATATTAAATGCTACAGTAACAAGTTTAGTACTTGTTTATTTACAAATAGTTACTTATTTACATTACGAAACAATAATATTTTAAGTTACATTGTACTTTGATTTCATTCATTATTTATTGTATTCATAAATATACCTATAAGTTTATTGGTGTCTGATTGTTTCATAGAATAGGTACATAGAGTATCTACCTACCTAGGTTCATATCATTTACAAAGTTGGTAGAGATCTTTTAATTTGAAATTGCATGCAATTCTACTAAAATTTCCATACAAACATTACAAATGTGTATGCAATAAGCAGTGGAGGAGCAGGCGTGCAATTTTAATGGAAACGATCTCTACATCGTACGTAGGTACATTTATTTTTAGTAAACGTTATTTAATCAATTGAGTAGGTAATGTCGTAACAGCGCAACATTATCATAAAGTAAGTATTAGAATTTATACCATACCTACCCGAGGCAATGAGATTGTTAATATGACAGATTGCTTAATTTTTTTTCAATTCGAATCACTTTATCTAAGAATATGATATTTACTAGGAATAAATAGAAATTTATCTAAATTATATAAAATACGATTTATAATGGAATGACTTTGATCACAAAAGTTTTAGGAAACGTACTAAGTAAATACTTGTACTAATATTTGTTTTAAATATGACAACCTCGATCACATTTAACTGGATACATTTAAAACTTAATACTGGTTCTGTTGGGTTTCTACCATCTACAATTTACTTAGGTACCTATCTACTCATCTACACAAAATGTGTTCTTTGTTTAGACTGAGTAAAAACTAAATGTTCTAATAAGTAGATTATATACGTACACAAATAATTGTTTGTACAGCTGCTATAAAAATTGTTGACAGTATAAGTAAAATCGAAGATCGTTTCAGCCACCAAAAAACGATAAAGAGCTCTCAAAGCGAACACTCGAACGAACGAAACGATGCCAACACTTCTTCATTAGTTTAGTAGGTCGAGTGCGCTCCCCGCCTTGTTGTAAATTAATGATAATTATGATGGAATACCGTCTCATTTCATTATCTTACTGTCTTGTTTATTCTTGATATCAAAGTATCATACTATTGTAGAAAGTAGGTATGTTCTTATTCTCTAAGTTGTTTTCAGACTAGTTGATAGCAGGTTTATCGTCCGGTTGCTCAGACTCCGAGTAGCAAATATCGCACCCAGTGACACCGCATTCACATAGAGACGTCGGACGTATGGAATGACGCAGTTTCTGGAAAAAGGAAAGGTTATTTTAACTTATCACTGCATTATCATATGTATTTGGGTGAAAGAAATTGTTGAGTCTATCAAGAAAGATCACAAAGTAGTTACGAGTACCTATGTATATCTTTTCGAGATGAAGCAGTAGTTACTTACTAATTTTGGGAAATTTCACGATTTTCAGCGGTTTGTAGGTACTTACGTAAGTTCGTTGTTCTATAACAGGCATGTATTTATGACAATATGACTGATAAAAAATATTCTTGACAAATGTGTTTTTTTATAAATAATTATCATAGGGAATGCATTTTCTACAGGCTGTTTTTTTAAAGACCAGCCAAATTTAAGGATGTGGTACAGACCATCAAACTGAACAACTTTCTCCAGGGGACCAACATCGTAATCGCGAATAAAAATTCAGCCGTCCCATACATTTAGGTCGAGTAGGTATTGAAGTTTTCTATGGGACAGTTGATAAAATTTTCGCGATTACGCTTTTTGTCCCATGGAGAAAGTTGTTCAGTTTGATGGTCTGTACCACATCCTTAAATTTGGCTGGTCTTTAAAAAATCAGCCTGTATATTGACCGCATTTTGACGTCGCTTACACGTTGACGACGTTTTAATTTTCCCGTTTGACGGCACCGTGGGCGCAGTGGTTAAGCGATTGACTGCTGCACTGCGGGTCGCGAGTTCAATTCCCGCACGGAACATATATTTGTATGGCCTACAAGTAGTTGTTCCGGGTCTGGCTGTTTGTGTATGTGAGTTTAAATGTTTGTAAACGTATCAACGATACAGGAGAAATTCCTAGTGTGGGGCAACGTTTAAAAAACAATAGTAGTATTTCATTGTCCTGAAATGTGTAGATCGTGCTCAAGGGCACCTATTCATAATTAAAGGCAAGTAGGTATTTTATTATCTTGTAAGTCTGTAATGAAATGGAATAGTGGTCTCTTAAGTCTTACCTCTCTCCAACCATTTCCAGGTGACTTAACTACGACAAAGACGGCATACACTGGGATGCAGAGCAATGAGAGAGACGCGATGATCCACCCGAGCGCCTGCGCCCACGTTGGATACTGGTACTGTCGGTAGCTCGGCGGCGTGTAGTCCACCAGGCTGGCCACCCACAGCGCTATGAGCAGTGCCGGCGTTGCTACCAGCCAACACACTCGGAAATATAGCGAAGGGCGACGACCTGAAATCGACAACCAACATCGTAAATAACATAAATGTAATATCTGAATTTATTAGGAACTAGTTACGCAGGTAAGTGTATTGCATTGCAAACTACATACACATACACCATTTCTAACTAATTTTTACCAAAAAGTCCAGACCAGGTAGCAGCATTTTGGACACGACAATAGTACAAACTAGGCCTGTAAGACATGTAAACCTGAGCTAATCCATCTAGGTAGATAGATCAGCTCAGATGTAAATGGTAGGTGGTAATGCAGATCTCAATCTGCATACACTACCTCAACACTCATGTTGAGGTACTACTATCAGTTAAGTAGTAGCAGAAAGCTCCTGGCGAAATGCATAGGTTCTAAGATATCGTCAAGGCATCAATATCATCATGTCGTGTACCTACTCATACATCCGATAACATAGGTGTAACACACATCTGTTTGGGAGTGGCGAAGTATAAAGTACGTATTGATAAAGTAACAATAACGATGACTCATCCTTATTTAAACGTTCATAATGCTTAAATGCAAAAAAATGTGATTATTATCTTCGAGGGTAACTACAAACAAAAACGGAAGTTGCGCTGTAGGAAATGGCAGGACATCCCGTATGACGTCACCATACAGGCAGGTAGATAGTCAATTGCAGATATGAATTTATGAACAGGCAACGAATGCCATATATAATAATATTCATAGCAGGTACAGTGAGTATTCAAATATGAAGACAATTAACTTTGATCAAGGATAAACAAAGATTGATGACATGAAAAACAATACAGATATGACGATAGAAAAGTTGCTTTTATTAATGAATTGTTTGATGAATAATTTTGAACAATATTATTCTTCAAAATGTACATAATTGTATAGGTACCTACTAATTTAACTTTAATGAAATCTACAAACCTGTCATTTGTTTAATATTTTTAGATAGTCTGTCCACGCCGTAAAACCAAGCAATAGCCACCACTTCGAAGAAGGCGAGATATGTAATGCTGAGTGAAGCCGCGTAGTAGTCCATCAGCTGGAACACATATATACCACTGTGTATTATGTGTGGTAACCCGAACACGAGTGACACTCCACATACGCACAGCACTAATAGTTCGTGGTACACAAGTTTTCTGCGTATCATGTCTGGGAACCCATCTTGTATTGACGTCACCACAACTTCAACGATTGCAAACTGGAAAGTGTAGAGACACAGAGTAATTAGTTCGCCCATTAATTCGACTTAATTGCATTTGTATGTAAGTATGAAGTTTTGATTATATTCACCTGGCTATTAAGTCCAAGACAAAGGAACATAAAGAAGAACAGCACCGCCCATAATTGAGATGCTGGCATTTTTGCAATAGCTTGTGGATACACTACAAATAATAATCCAGGACCTGAAATAAAAGTATTAACATTAGAAGACAGTTATGTTGTATCAAGTAGGTAATCAAGTTAACATTTTTGAAAGTTAAACTTACTGTCGGCGATGACATCCTTCACGGAAGTATTTTGTTCAAAAGCGATATTCCCGATGGTCGCAAACGTGAAGATTCCCACGATGAGACTAGTGATTGCGTTTATTAATGAAACAGCCAAAGTGTCGTGGAGGAAATTATTGTCGAATCGATTATATGAAGCGAACATTATCATGGATCCAAACGCAACTCCGATCGAGTTAAATACTTGTGATGCCGCGTTAACCCATGGTCTAGACTGCTTTAAAAGTTCCCATTCTGGCTTGAAGAAGAACCTCAGACCTTTATCAGCTCCATCGAGGGTCAATGAGCGTCCGAGGAAAACTATAATCAGTAAAAAGGGCAATGTTGTGGTGATATAGCGTACTTTGGCGGAAGACTTGATACTTTTCCATAGAGCGAAGTAAACTAGCACCCAAGCACAGACCAAGCAAGCTGCCAACTCCCATCGCATTCCGTTCGGGTATTCCATGCCGGCGCTCATGTTCAGTACCTTTTTCCTGAAAAATATACAATTAACCAATTAATCAATCAATTCTAGAGGCATAAAATCACATTATTTTGCTTCATGTTTAGTGATTTATGGTCTACATTAACTAGGTATTTGTATGCGACTGTTTTCAGCTTATATTTCTAAACATAGCAATTAATTTGGCCTATGTTTTTTTTTTTCGGTTTCTTATCCAGCTTCCCTTGACAGTTTCAATCCTTGAAGCTAAAGTTTGTGAAGTTTTCTACTGTCTTGCAACCCAATAGGATATATTATTCTCAAAACACCATGCCACCTTTTTATAAATAGATGTTTGAGGCTGGGAGTTAGCAACCATTTCGGAGAACTCGATCAACGTTAAAATTTATGTATACATGACTTGATCACTGATAAATATTTATTACTTATCAATAACTATAAGTATGCAATCTTTATGAGCCTTATTGACGAATGACGAGGCCTCAGGTATTGGCATAGTTGTGTGTGCTAAAGTATTATTCATATCCGGAACTCAAAGTGTACCTACTTACATATTTTTGACTAAGTACTAGGTATT
This sequence comes from Apamea epomidion, assembly GCA_947507525.1. NCBI lineage: Eukaryota > Metazoa > Arthropoda > Insecta > Lepidoptera > Noctuidae > Apamea > Apamea epomidion. The sequence goes on from OX382234.1 coordinate 10,368,779, forward strand.
TGTAGTCCCAAAAAGTCGAGCACACGTCGGCAATTGTACATAAGTACTTGTGAATGGTGCTTAATCCAATATACTAGCTAGCGTTTTCATCTTGATGAAGTTGTAGGTAGATAGGTGATGAAAATGAAAGGATAAGATCTACCCGAGCCATCATATCTTAATAATTAATAAGATAAGACACTTATTATCACCTAAATGGGTACCTATGGGAATACAATATAAAAAACCGCGTGTTTTATAATGTTATTCAATTACTCACTCGAAAAATTGTTCGGTGGGTGTTTGCGAGCCGTTTGGCTTGGTCATGTTGTGGTTGGGCACCCAGCACTGCGGCGTGTTCCAGCGGTTGGAGCAGCTCGCCCACGGCACCTCCGTCTTGAACGACGTGAAGAAGTAGTAGATAGCCCACGCTATTATCACCGCATAGTAGGTGGACATTAAAAATGAGATCACTACGCTTGCTAAGCCCGCACCTGAAATGATTTCAAATAGATGCTAGTATTTTTACTTGTCCGTTTATTTTCAGAATTAAAAATAATAATCAGATATTTTAGCTCACCTTTAAAGAGTGGGCATATTTGTGACAGAGCACCAATGGGACCGTGAGCTGTGTACTGGCCCACAGCCAATTCCATGAAAAGCATTGGCACACCGCATACTAAGAGTATTATGAAATAAGGTATGAGGAAGGCTCCTGAAACAATTAAATAATATCATCAGTTTCATTAAATCATCAAATACTGAAGTGTTTTAGATAGAGTACAGTTTTTTTTTTCAAGTACAGACAAAGATTCCTAAATGACGCCGGTACATGTACTTTTGCGCACTATACAGGTAATCATCATTCTTCATGGGGTTGGTTGATAGTGGTTATGTATTAGTTTTAGCTGGTGAGGTCTTCTCCATTACATTTCTCTGTACGTTTTATGGTGCATGACCGACATATGGCCGGTTAAGAGATGGACGAATATTGTGCTGATTTATCTCTAGATACCACCCGAAGTAAAGAGGACACTTCCTGCTGCTAAAAATGTTTAAGTCGTGTTATATAAAATCTATGTAAATAAATTTTGTATCTACCTAGAATGTCTCTAAAAAGATTGTTATAAATATGTAGGTATTACAAGAGAACTGAGGTGGGAAGTTATTTCTGTAACGTCACTCTCATTAGTGTCCTTAGACCCCACGTGAGAATAATTTGATAGCATGTGGGACGCATCTGGAGACAGGCGTCAACAGAAGAAGGAATTTAAGTGGAATGAGCAATTAATCACGAACTAAAATTAGCACCATCATATTTATTAAATATACGTTACTAATATTACTTATAATATTAATAAAGTCATTTTATTTGCAGGCTGACTTTTAACACATGGATAATTTTTAAGGGGGTGTAAAAGTACTCATGAATATGACCAACCTTTACTATTGAACCAACTTTGGAACGATGAAGAAATAAGGATCTGACAATCTGTGAGAGCGTGTACGGGTCTCTTAGTAAGTCTTTCCTCAAAGTATCCTAGTGAACCGGTACAGTCCCATAGTTGAAGGTGTTTATAATAATTTAACGTGAAAGTACTGTACCCCTGAAAGATGCAAGTGATTTCAGAGTCAGCCTGTATAGGTACATCGGACGGTGTTCAAGTGGTCATCGTTGCGCCAATTGTATCCTTGATACCAATGAGTTGACCTACAGGAACTGGCGTAATTAGTCTAGTCATTTGCTCATCCGATTATGTGGGCAAAGGTAGGAATCCTTAGTTCCACGCTTTGATGATTAGTAAACAAATTTTAAATCGAATGACTGTAAGGCTCGTTATCATTAATATTTTGATAGTTTCCAGTGAAGCTAGATTCTAATTAGATATTAATAGTTAGGATCGTGAGGAGATATTATTCACTTGATAAGTCTGGGTCTGGGCGGGACAAGTGACGTAGTTGATAGGAATACGAAATAGAATGGAGAGCAGAAGTACTCTGGGTCGTTGTGTTTCAGTGAGTGGAGAGGTATGCTTGGAATTCCTGCAGACTAGATGAGACTAGAGATGCTAACTAGATATCAGTTCTCGTCGTCGATAACCCATTTTGGCTATCCCATAATATATCTACGAATGTGAAATGAAAGGCCCCTTTTTGCATGGAAAACTAATGGACAAAAACATTGTTAGTTCGGTACGTTGTAAGGATATACATAAGTGTGTTTTAGAGCGTTTAGGTCACCACACTTGTACAGTGTCTGGTACAATACCTACATTTAAATAACCAGATACATATTTGTTCCCACGTCGTTTATTTAGTTTAGTTGACGGCTTTAGTGCTATCGACTTCTAGGAAAGTATTTAGTCATTCATAATTTATATTTACTCACCACATACTTATACCTAGGTACTCCATAGCTGAAATTTGTCTAGATACATAACCCGTTCCTTTGTAGGTGTTCTAATCTTTATTTTTGTCTTATTTGCTTTTGTCATAATTTTACTTTAAGTTTATTTAAGAGAGGATAAGGTACGGTAAGGATGGTATGCGACATTTGTTTTTAAACTGAATTTTATGTGCTACACGCATTTAACAATGTGACATAATGATGTCATTAACATAACGATTTATTTCATATGCTAAACGTTACGATGTACATACATACAATCGATGTCATTTAAATATCTGCAGTGATTTCTAAATATATCTGGCAATAAATCATTTGATATCTTGTGAATACGTCTACGCGGTGTCAAGTATCAGTTTACCGTAGGCATCAGCTGTAATTCACACCGCATTGTAGTGTCGTTGAATCGTGTTGGAGCCTCGGTGTCAACCAGCCTGTTAGCACACCGCGACACAAACACACTAACGTCGCTCGGGCACGATGTCGCACTCGTGTGTACATTATATATTTTACCTTGGTGACTAACTTCTTTCCTGTTATTTGAGATTATGATTTTCTGTGCCATGTATGGCGCTAACTTATTATTACAATTTATAATAACAATGGAAGTGTAAATATAAACAATGCAATTATCTAGGGAGATACCTGTTATGAATTAGGAAACGGTTTCAGCACAGAAATTAATCGAGACATGGCTGTAAATAGGGCAGGCATTAATTGTATCTAGTTCAAATAATTGTAACGTTATTTATGATAAAACCTACATTAGGTACTCGACAATACGTTTTCTATAGCATGGGTACAAATGCTGCCAATAAACGAAAAATTATATATTATCAACAAGGGTGTGACGTTATTTTGATTAGATATCGATTCGTCAACACAAACATAAATGACAGGCGTAAAATTTATTTTCACTACTAGTGACAAATAAAAATGTGTTAAAAAGTTATATAATTATAAGCATGTGATAAAAACATAATCGATGTCCTCGCGGTCATCTCAATTGTGTCCATATTTCGTGCTTAGATCATTTTTACTAAGTGTAAAGTGCTCGACAATTAGTATAGACTTAATGCAATGTCACGACGGACACGATCGTCTTTTTGTCGCCTTAATGAGTTAATTTACAGTGGCCGCGACGACGTGCCATTAGCTCAACTACTACGAAGATATACTCTGCCAAATAAAATTATACGAGCAAAAGTAGTTGTATCTATCCGGTAAAGAATTCCTAATCTTAACTTTGTAATCGTGTGGGTGTGTCCTATTGTTAGTTTGTAGGCTTGTAGCAAACGTTCCTGGGTTATATAATAATATGTACATACCTACTATAGTAAAATTTTCCAACGCTACACCTATCTCTTGGTAAAACCAAGATTTTGCAAGGCTTGATTTAGAAGCTTCTCCTTCGATATAGTATGACAGTCAACGATGTTGCAAATACAAACTAACAAATGTTGTATGTAGTAGTAATGTAGTGTATGTAGTAATGTAGTTTGTTTGTTTCTTAGCTGTGACACTAATAATAATAACATGTTTTTACGTCACAAGATATAGTCGACTGCAGACCGGTCATGAGAATGAGATTGTAACGATCTAGTCTTTGATTGTAATATCGCTCGTTTGTATCATCATGAGAAACAGATAACAGAGTGGCCAGAAGTGTCAAAAATTGATTACAATGATTAGGCATCTTGGTAGACAGGTTTTGTTAAGCCTATCATTCAGTAAATCACGTACAGTAGATAAACCTTCCTAGCTACCATATAGTTGTAAATGGGAGTACCCGAAGAAACCTGGCAGGTGCATTCATACATGGGAATGCTGATACTTACTGATCAAATACTACGTTATGCCTGATTTTTATCTATCAAGTTTCCACTTTGGAATTAATTGGTGTTACTCGACCGATTATCGTAGCATCTACGCTGAGTCTACGCAAGTTCAAATCGACGCCCAAGTTGTTCCTACGCGGGCCCTACGCAGCTGCTTCGCAGGCTTCGACGCTTCTACGCAGGCCTACGTCGGGTTTACGAAGGCCTACGCAGCTACTACGCAGTCCTTCCCCGGTTCTATGCAGGACTACGTAGTTGCTACGTGGAATCTAAGCAATGGAAACGTAGGGTCGACGCAGCAGCTACAGGACATCTGCGTTGTGCAACAGTACATAAAATGTGGTGGGCAGAAAGTCCATGGTAAAGTTTTCCGGTCCGGAAACACTATAATTATTACTATAGTGAATGTTTTCAGTGAAACAGCCTAACTATGCCATACAATAAAAAAAAAACAGGCAAAAATTATTTTAATGCTTATTTTTCTTACCTCCTCCGCTTTTGTAGCACAGGTAAGGGAACCTCCACACATTCCCGAGGCCAACCGAGTAGCCAACACATGCTAATACGAATTGTATTTTGTTGGCCCAGAACGGTCGGCGGGGCTTCAGGTGGGCTGTCGTGTCCTCTTCTTCCTCCTCGCAGTCACTCTCGTGCGACGCTGTATCCTCATCGGGAGGCCTGCACAAACAATTTTTATTATTTTTAAATACCGCTTGAAACCTTCTTGATTGTATTTATGTTGTCATTTATGAGTTATATCTGTTTTAAATACCGGCAGCCTACTTACAATTGCCTTCAAGAGTGGCAATACTTAAATAACATCACGCAGCTAGCCCTGGTATTGCTGACTGGCTAATATTTTTACCACGGCATCGCCCTTGAGACGACACTCTGACTCCTTTTGTCTCGTTAGATACGAGAGAAGAAAATGCATACCATTTACAGGAAAAATCCGGTTGCGTAAAGTTGGAATATAGTTTTATTTAGTTGTTAAATTAAGTAAACATAATTTACAGAAGCTTCTTAAAATAGAAACCAAAAAGTAATATTATGTAAGAATGTAAAATAGTAACCGCATGAAAGTGTAGGTAGGTATACACTTTACTTTTTTAAATTTTATTCTATGAAATATAAAAATTATTAAGTATTTTATATAAATATAGTATTTAGGGCATACAGTATTTAATTCAGTATGGAAAATAATCTCATACAAATGTTAGCCGCGAAGGTAACTGATTTCTACCAATAATTGGCCGCAATTTTCTTAAGAGTTTCCACAAGACATGATTGGGCTCAGTAGAATATTTTAATAATTAAAACCCTTTGTTCAGTCGTAAAACGCTCCATAACGCCGTAATTATACAAAATAATTTTCATGAAACAACTGTCATATTTGCCGCCAAAACAAAATGACGGCAAAAAAAAAGTTGTATACCTCCAAGTTGCCCACCCTACATATATGTATTAGTGTAAGTACACTAATATTTTTCGGTTGGCAAATATGCCAAAGCTATTTAATGAAGTCTGCAGACGTAAATAATCATATAGGTACAATAATAAAAATCCACAAATAATTGTAACTGTATAAAAGAGATTCAACATGTCGTAGATAATTTATGTAGATTAGGTGTGTGTCGAGTTTTATATGAAATGACATGTTTGTACAACTCATGAAATACTAAACATAATGTAGATAACAAAGTTTACAAATGAAGAAAAGACGACGGCTTGCAATACTTTTTCTTGTTACTTTTATTTAAAATGGTCAAGATTTTTCCTTTCGTAAGGTCATTTAAGGAAGAGAATCTATGGCAAACATGAAACTTGGAAAACCGTACTTGATAAACCGAGTTGTTTGGATTAATGATGAATGATCTACAATGACGGTAGATTAGAGTGACGTCACACAGCTCAAAGGCTTTACCTACTTTTGATGATACGTAAGTAAACGTAGGTTTACAGTTTCAGAGGAGAAATTTTAATCCGGAAAAGTCTGTGATATGAAATTAAGCAATTGAGCTATTTAAATAAATTAAGGCAATAATAACACATTAAAAGATAAGTTCAATCTTTATTCCCAGTTTATCTTACAGTGTTATTGAAGTAAAAGTAGTAAAGTAAAGTAGAAGACGCTCAAGGCGAAACGAGTCCCTACTTGCGGTTGCGGCTTAGTACCTAAAGACACCGTTGATTTTATCAATATAGAAAGTTTAATTCGAAATAAATAAGTGTCTATATCGTCTGGGCGCGATATCATTAGTATCGGAAGTCGGAACGCAGGAAAAACACTGAATTACCGATAGTAACAGGACTATATTTTCTTTTCACCATCTTATTTGTGTTTAAAGAAATTTATTCTCATAAAAGACTACAGTCACTTACATGAGAAATATCTACAATAATAATAGTGCTTATTACTAGATTTTTTGTCGGTCGTTGATTTTGTTTTTGTTTTTGTTTAAGCAGGTACTTTTATAATGCATCCAGTAGTACTTGGCTGCTATTGGAGTACTTATCATCGATATTTTTCGACTACATGTCGAGCAAGTTGTACTTTGAATACATTAAAGGAGTTAACATTTTTAATGGTCGACGGTAGTTGATTGTAAATATCTGCGCCTGCATAGGTAAACATTGTTTTACCGAGCTTCGTTTTTGTCTTGGGTAGAACTAAAAAACTCGCTCGACGTGAACTTCGCTGTGTTTGTTGCTTTAACCATACAAAGGATAAGTTAGTATGGAGAGATTTATTTAATATTTTTCGGACAAGCATGCAAGTATGATAAATATATAATTGTTTTATGTTCATTAGTTTTGTTTGTTCATATATTTTGTAAGTAGGTGTTAAAAATTGATAATGAAAGAGTATCTTTATAATTTTATTTTGCATAATTTGGAGATCGGCTAGACTAGTTTTGGTGGCATTACCCCAGATTTCGATCAGGTAATAGCAGGTGTGGTTTCACAAGGGAGTTATATATGGAGTAGCGGACCCAACTCGGCATGCACCGGACGATGCGTCGAAGTGATCCAATAAGTGATGACAATTTTGTTTTGATGTGTTCAATCTGTGCCTTCCACGTCAGGGCGCTATCCTTTCGTAAGCCAAGATACTTTTCGCAGTTTTTCTTTTGGGGTACATAATTTATTTGTAATGGCAGCAGGTTTTCGAGGTGTTAATTGTTAAAAGATTATATTGGAACCACGAGAATAGCTTGTTGAGGTCTTCCTGTGCTTTTGTAATTAAATCTTGTATAGAGGAGCCGAAGTAAAAAGACATGTGTCATCCGCGTACAGAGCAACATGACCATGTAGGCCTAATTCGTGAATATTATTAATATAAATTGCGAAAAGTAACGGGGCCATTAATGACCCTTGAGGAACCCCACATTGGATTGGTAATTGTTGCCTTTGAGCGTTTCCTAATTTGACTACTTGGTATCTGTTTCTTAGATATGATCGGATTATCTCCAGTGCCGGACCTTTGATGTTGATTCTTTTTATTTTTTGTATTAGCAATTTGTGACTGACTGTATCAAATGCTTTTTTTAGATCAATATATTATACGCCAAGCAAAATTTTTTTTAAATCTATATTTGATGTTATCTCGGTGACTTGTGTCTGTGATGTGTTTCGGTGTTGATACCATCTAACTGCACTGGAGTTTGAGTCAAGATTATTGATTATTTCGATTATTTCGGCGTTAGTACATGGTTCAAGAGTGGATAATTCGGAGGTAAATAAGGAATGGGGAAGGGCTTGGGTAAGGTTATTAAGTCACTTATTTGTTTGGATCTTACTATAAACTTCGGGGGGATACTGCTTTGTTTAATTTTGTTGTTGGCCAGGTGGTTTACCAAGTTCCACATCTTTTTCGGCTTTTTGATACATTGAGTGAATTGATTATAGTATTAGCTGTCCTTTGTGTCTCGAATTAGTTGTGTTACGCTGTCCTTGATTGATTTAAAATCTTTTTGTGTTATTTCATTTTCCGGTTGTTGTTTTGGTATAGACCATAGGTAGTTTCTTCGATTAATGCCATAAATTATGTCTTTGTTTATCCAATCGTTTTAGGGTAGGTTTAGTATTTTTGTTTTGGTTAGTTTGCAGTCGTTAATATGTTTTTTTTAGGGTATTTTCTAGTTCTATATATTCCGTACTGGTTTCATTAAAGGTCCACTTTTTCAACCGAGGCATACAATTTGATGTAGTCAATGGCATCGTATTTGGAATATGTTTTTGCAGGTGGTTTTATTTTCTTTAGCTCAACATAGTTCTGTTTGTGGTCCGACGTAGAAGATTCGATGATTGCCATTTGGAAGTGGTCGTTTTTTAGATTGGTACTATCATGGTCTATAGTAGATTTCCGTGTGGCCGAGTCTCGTGTACAGTATTTTTTCCCTGTTTTGTTGAGTATTTTGTGTCCGGCTTCGTTTATTACCTCTTTGTATTGTTTAGTAGTTCTATCTTTTGTTAGCAGGTCGACATTAAAATCTCCAAAAAATATTGTTCTGCTTCTTGCTTCAGTTGAGAGGAATAGGTTTCAAGAAAGTTTTTAAAATTGATATCATCTGGATTGTATATTACTCCGACTTCTAGTGCATATTTTTCTAATCGAACCCAAAGATAGTTGTTTCCAGCCAGATAGTTTGACTCGGACAGGCTGTGTATTTAATTGTAAATACTTTAAAGATAAACATAGATATGACAATATTTTATTTTTATTAACATTACCTAATAACGCGACTTCAACAGGCATTCCATAGAATACCAATGAACTTGAGAGTCCAGCGTGTGCTATACTTACGGGAAATTAATTGTTAATCAAATTTGCACATTAGTTATAGACGCCAGCACATCAAGCTACTACAATCTGTCAAACTTCTTTAATAGATTTTCAACTTCATCGCTAATAAATTAAAGGTTGATTGGGAAAATTTAACAGTTTCGGGTAGCTTGACCTGCTGGCGTCTATACATAAATTTTCTGTGTTATAGCCATGTCAATATTACAACTTTCAAAGAATGATTGTACATTGTGATTTAAGTTGGTAGTCAAATTGATAAACAATTAATTTCCCTGGTTTTACTTAGTTTTCTTGCCAGTTTGCATAGAAACAATAGTAAAACAAAGACGAGAGTCTTTATCTCTTTAGTGTAATTTGTTGATTATTTATTATTGTTGATACCAATTCAATTTTCACTATCAATTGATAAAATTTTGTACGTATTTTGTAAAGTCATTTTAGGGTAACTACCTACCTATGTGTTTTAGACTTAATTAAATAATAACATGACATGAATTTTAACCGGCTTAAAAAGAAGGAGGGGGTTCTCAATCCGGATGTTTATATATATATTTTTTTTTATGTATGTTCGGATTGTTCGGGCACAACTCCGTCATATATGCACGGATTTGCAAAATTCTTTTCGAAAGCGGTTTATTTCGAAATGTTTCCATTTACTCGCAAATTTCGTAAAGATCTGATGATAAGTTTCGGAGATAGACAACGGAACTCTCCAATAAATGCCAGCAAATCAACCGCGATTGCTGCTAACGCATTATGTATGCATTGTTTACGCAATAACACAACATAACATCGCGCCTGTACCCTCTAAAGGGGTACGCAGATGTGTTCAGTATACCACAGTACACCCTCATTTCTGTCAAAGTGGTTAATGGGGTACCTCTAATCTTGTAAGTATATATGAATTTATGTGGGGTAGGTAGGTATAACTAAAAAGTGAAAATCAAAAACTTTATTACAAAAAAAAAAACAACAGACTTCGAAAAAAAAAACACTACAAAGAAATCGGCGTCAAAAAGGAAAATGCGGAACCAACGACACCGACTTCGAAATTAAAGTTATTTTTCAGTTTGTAGTGTTTTTTTGGAACTCGGTTGTTTTTTTTTTCTTCTAAATTTTTTTATTGTGATTCACGTTTATCTTTGAACTATCAAAGTGGGTATCTAGGTGGTTGTGCTAAAAGTACGTTATTTAGTGTGCTTGAATGTGAGTGCATCCACATTGCCCTGACAATAATTATAAATCAAACTACATAATTGCTACTGTTACAGTTACTGGATTGGAATGGCTGCAACTGATTATTTGATATCAAAGTTGGTTGTACTTTACATTTTTGAAATATTTTACCTTCCACACGACATCAAGAAAAGTGTGTTATCAGTTAACCACTTTGAAAATGCAAAAGCATTTTACTCGTGACGAAACAATGAACAGCTGATTGCAACCGTTTTCATGATATGTCATAGACTCTATGAGACATATCCTAATGTAATTTTTCCTTGTGTGTAAATGGTTGAAACATGGTCGAACCATTTTGGGTGGTTGAATCATCAAATATTTCAAGAACAATTTAAAGAAGTAATCCCTAGCCGTCAACATGTAAGTAGGCAAACGTATTTTAAAATCATTATCAAGTAGGCAGTGATAAGGCGAAGCGGCGCTGGCGCACGATCAATCGTCGTATCCACGTCGTATGTGAGATATGTGTGTGTGGAAAGATAGCAGCATTGCAGTGTTATCGGCTCATGGCGTGAAGGTCAAACGACCAAAACTCCCTATAAACTTAAGCCTCTCGGGATTTTAGGATTGCCACAAGTAGTTCATGTCATAGTTTAATCGGACGTATTCAAATCCTTCGCCTGACAATTAAGGTGCAGAACTCGTGTACCTACTCCACTTTGTTTTATGGATTTATGATGTTTCATGTAGGTGCAAACGTTATTCAGCTAAAGAGGTTTTTTAATGATAATAACAATAACCCCACCGCCGTATCTCTACGTTGACGCCGTGGTGGGGCTTGCGCGCTCCGAACTATAGGTCTGTGACGGAAGTGGTTACTTTGCCGGATCAGGTCTAGGGTGAGGAGCCAGACCAAGAGAGATACAGAAACCCGCAGGGCAGCATGTGGCGAGTAGGGCAGTAGCGACCCCGCGGACCCTATCTCCCGGGAGAAGTTTTGTTCCTCACCTCTGGCTTGCCTTTATTGCCCGGCTGGAGTGAATACTGACGAGCTCCCACCTCATTCTTGCCTTTATTGGCTAACTTGAGTGGAGATTCGCAAGAGCAAACTTGCTCGGAGGAAGGAAGTATTTCAGTAAGATGCTGGTCAGATGGAGACATGGCCGTACTTCCGGGATTGTCCTGATAGCCATGGAATACCTCTCCACTCCTCATAAACACCTCAGGACATGTTGCCCCCTTGTCGCTACGACATTATGTGCTAGCGACCGTTTCGGGGGGGCTATTATTGAGTGTGCAAGTCACCCCCTGCCAATTTTATCTGTGAATATTATACATATTAATAATATTATACATATTGTCATTGGACAGGGGACATAGACCTTCTATAGTTCAAGGTAACCGATCCACTATAGCCACCCACACCTATAGCCCAGTATATTTTGTTTCCATGTTCTGCAATAGTCCTGCACCAACCGGGGGTTGTCCTTAGGTGCACTTGCATGGTGTATACAGGGATTATCGTCGGTTGGTGCCTCCTCATTATTTAAAATTGTCTAAAGGGCCTCTGATAGTTGACTTCGGCCCCTGATACGCCTTTCAAAGATCCGGGACCCCAAGGTCCCGAGATATGTCACAAACAAAAAGAAATAATTATAATAATAAATAATTTTATTTCAGGCATGGTATACATACACATACATACATTTCACCCATAGTGACTACATGTCACGTCATGTCTATTGAAGTACCTATATAAGCTGCTTGTTTTCTTGCACGAATATATCATGTATACTTATTACCAATGTATCACTAGTACGGTTAAGATATAACCAAGGTTGGAAAGGCTAAGTTCATGCCATAATTAAATTATATCTTTATGGTAAGTAAGATTCTGAGACCATTTATTAGACGAATTTCTAGCAGTTCCCAGGTTTATTTATTGCCTCTCCTGGCGAGAGCACAGCCGTGCGTCCCCAGACTCATCAATTTGTAACTATGGGCATAAAATGGGTGATCTCATAATGAAGGGAGAGATACTGTAGAGTGAAACAATATGTATGTATTTTTTTCATTTTCTATTGAATTTAAGCAAACTATGGGTATGACATCATCAGATAGAATCGAAAAACAAAGGAACCTTTGTCATTTTTATTTATCGTTGCGTTCGAAACTTGTGAAATAGATGGTCATTACCTATATGTTAAAGGCTATGTTTTATCATCAATGAAAATGTTAGAGGATTTATGTTTTGGGTTTCTGCATGAAAACATTGAACCAGGTTTCAGGGTAACCCAAATTCTGTGTGCTTACTGTTGAGTGAAAGCTCAACGACATTTGCATTTTTTTACTTCCCACACTCTCAGCGTAGACGTGATCATTAATTAAGCGTCAATGCCACACTCTGTTTGTTAGTTGGTAGAGGAGCAACCGCGCTTCAGATTGTCTAAAGTAAAAACTTCTTTTATGGGGTACTGTGTAAAATGTTATAATAAAATACCACTCGATATTCTTCAACTAAATAAGAAGAAATTTAAAACATGCATTAAACGTACACTATGTAGACTAACATATTATAAGTTGAATGAGTATATCGTAGATTAAAATGCTTGGCTTAATGCTGGTCCTGCTCCACAGGCACTTGAGCTCACTAGTTGATCACAATTTCAATATTTGGAAGAGATGCTTCCCCCCCTACGAACTTGTTTATTTTATTTAATCAAGATTTACTTCTTAATACTTCAATATTAAATACCTCTTCCTGATTAGTAGTAGTTTTTTTTTAAATGGTCCTAGCGATAAAGTAAAATAGTTAGTGAAGGTGAGCTAGACTTTGAGCATAGGAGTTGGCTCATATAGAACATAGAAAAAAGCAAAAAAACATTGGTTTTCAAAGTTGTTTGTACATCATAAAATAAAAACAAACCAGTAGCATTGAATTTATTATATGCCAGTAGGAATGGACTTGCTTTTCAGAACGAGTGTAGTGGTAGTGTACCTCATACCCCAATCAAGTAGAATAGAGACTGTATATCATACATGTCATATTAGGTTTCGTTAGTTTAGGCAAAACCGTTGATAGATAAAGCAAGGAAAAATTTAAAGATTTCCCGCTAGACATAATAGTTGGATGAGGAAAAGGGATTCTGGAAAATACATAAGGAACTAGATAATTTTTTTTGGAAATGCAGTATCTCTAGATACTTTGTGAAATGAAGTGCACTACGTTGTCGCCAATCAAAATTCTTTGATGACGATTTAATTGGAGATAAACTACTTTAGCTTTGATAAATAACCATTGATTTTTAGTGAATTCTTCGAATTCACTTCTTTTTTAAGAAAGCTACAAACATGACTTACACCAACATCATATTAGTTCGCTTATTTCATTTCACTTCATCACGACCTAACATCGCGAACAGTCTCTAATAACCAAACTTTACAACGAATGGTCAAAATGTAAATTTGTATATATTCCACCTCAGGTTAAAATGTGTTTTGTTACTCCAACGCAGAGGAAATAAAATACAATATTCCCATTAAATAGCTTGAGACGCCAGTTATGTATCCTTTTATTTCATTCCAATCACGGATAGATGAAACTACTATTTTACAATAATGTTATTGTTTTCATTATTGTAAAATAGTAGTTTCATCTATCCGTGATTGGATAGATGAACTTATTGACTTATTGATTGATGACTTATTGTTAATTAAATAGAACCTTAATGACATCATTAAGGTTCTATTTAATTAACAATAAGTTCGTATAACATACTAAAGCGAAAAATCATGGACATGTGCATCTTTCCCATTCTGACCTATAGCTCCCAGACTTGGTCTTTGACAGACATTCAAAAGTCCAAACTCAAGGTTTGCCAATGTGCAATGGAGCGCTGTATTCTAGGGGTCAAATTGACAGACCATATTCGCAACACCACACTGCGCAGATTACCTACTGACGTTGCTCAAAAAGCCGCTAAGCTGAAATGGGATTGGGCTGGCCACGTCTGCCGTATGCCCAATAAGCTGTGGGCCAACATAACCACCACGTGGAGCCCGAACACAGTAGTAGATATGAGTGGATGTTAGAATTCAGCTTTTTATTCAAAAATGCAACGGATTCATCTCTGAAATGAAATTGTTCTATTTCTCGGGAACTCTACTTTTACCGATCTCTTATGAATGAGCTTTTTAATGCATTAAAATTTTATAAACTCTAAGAACACCGAGTTACAATAATAATTATTTTGATTTTCAGACAGGTAATGGTAATACTTAAGGCAAAAAGTACACAAGTGAAAACACCAATGAAATACCATATTATAAGCAAGTAGGTAGGTACTTTCAGAATGGTTTTCTTTGATAATCGAAGTAGGTTTTGTTTTTTTAAGTATTTTTTCCTTACAAAATCGTTTCCTACATAGGTAAGTGCTGGCAGTCACCGACGCCATTAGAAATACACTAGTAAGTTAGCAACCTCAGTGAGGTGAATTGATGCTGGCCAGTCGACCTTGACAAATGACTGGCAATAACGCTTTTTGTAATAAAATTATGTTGTAACGATATTTATACATTCAATTGTTACCTAAAATGATATGAATGATTGGTTACTGAAATATAATGTTGAAGTGTTGAATGAAGATGCTGCAGGTAACTGACCGAGAGACAAAGGTGTAGTGCAGTGTATTGTCTTAAAGTAACCCATCGACGCGTAACCTGATTATTTAACCTAATTCAGTTCATGATTCTGAACGCACTGCGGTGAAATTTTACGTGGGTTATTTTAAAAAAATAGCTGTTCCATACATTTTGACCGCTCTTTTCTATAAAATAGCTGATTTTTTTTGATAACCTAAGATAGATTTCTACGGGTCTAGAATCATGTGCTGAATTTATGGTTTCAGTTAACGCGTCGATTTCCCTGCCACCCTGTATAGGTAATATGGCTACCTTATGATTAGTTAGATCATTGTTAAGCTGTTTGCTTCTTGACATTGAAGGTTTCATATCAATCAGATCAGATAAGCTATTTTTACATGAATGACTATCAAACAAAGCTTCTCTGTTTACTTTAGTATGATAATGTTTTAAATAGGCCTACGTATAAAATACAAGTATTTTTCTGAAACAATTTGTATGATACGTAATAAGTGCAAACTACATATCCAGAGTACATGTTTACGAGATACCGAGATGCGGAACTCTTTATTATAGGTAGAGGGCACAGCGCACATTGTAAGAACCACTTATGATAAGTAATTGGACACCTTTGTTCTACAGTTAGGAGTGATAATACCAGTTTGTTAAGACCTCATGTGCCTAACTGATTGTAGCACTTTGTGTTTTATTAGATTTACTGCACAGAAAGTATTGTTCCATTTCAGTAACCTTCACAACTTTTCATAAGTTTATTAAGTACTTTACATAAGTAACTTTTCAGTGTTTAGACTCCTTCGATTATGAGATCCATAAGGTAAGCGCTAGGCTAAACGATATATAGTTATACCTACACATGAAACAATTTATGTATACCTGTTTTTTACCTGTTATTTCGAGGAAATAATTGAATTGTACGATATAAGAAAACCTTTATCAAAACAACTCAATCTTACTCCATGAAAAAAAATGTGATTCATCATCAATCATCATCGATTCAGATAAATTACCTGTTTTACTACTTACCTACAATTTAATTAAATCAAGTGTACCTAGTAGGTCTTGTTATTATAATTTTGTTGTGTTCGAGGTCTACCTTTATTCCCTACAACATAATTTTAATGATGCAAAGGTCATTGATTCATGTTGTTATTAGGTTCACTGTTGTAACAGTGAACCTAATAACAATGAAAAGTAGAGCAAAATGCAGAGTTATAGATTATTGTAAACAAAAGTAAAAACGCTTGCTTGTATACAGGGAAAATATTTTTTGTTTATTTATTTAAATATTTCATTTAAACATTTTATTAATCAATTACTGTTCCAATAAAGTGATCAGGGAAATAACTAGAAGAATAAACGTGTAACTAATGAGTTATAGCTGTTCAATAGTCGCTTAAGGTGGTAAAATACCACCACCAAAATTAGATGTGCCTACTATATAGCTATATAGTGTTATCGATTATAAAATATAAGTACCGTATTTCATGCGTTTTACATAATAATATTATGACGATAACGATGATATAGTAACAACTGTGTTGCTTGGAGTATTTAGGCACACCTAATTTATTACTGATAGCTCGATATCCACTAGTGGATTGTCTGAAGTCTGAACATTGATATTCATTATATGTTATGCATTTATATTATCCAAATTAAACTGTCTACATCGTCATACAGTAACCAATATATATTCTTTTGTTCAAGAATAGGCGTCAGCTTCAAGATTGATGCCAGGCACCTACTTAGATAGTTTAGAGAAGGCATAACAATTTTATTACCTAATTTTGTTAGACTTACGTAAACAAAAGTGAAAACCGTTTGTTAATTTACCAGCGAATTGTCTGGTCTGCCCGCTTAGTGTAGTAAACCGAAATTAAACTATTCTCCCCAGATTCATTGAATGAAGCATGGCATGTGACCAATGACGAGTAACCTGAGTTTATACATATTTATGAATGTCAATTCATATAAATAAATAGAAAATCATCTAGCACGATTAACTTGTCATAGCATAATAGTTTACATACGTAATAAACTACTTGTATCTATTTAATTATATTAAGTTAGGTTATAAATTTTAGAGCTGTGATATATCACAGCTCTAAAATGTATAACCTAACTGCTTGCCCACTGAGTTAGCCAATACGGTATACCGTATTGGCTAACTCAGTGGGCAAGCAATGTATTATTAAAGAACAGAACGCGTGGAGGATGGGGAGATGTGTGCGGTTGATAGAAGTCAATTGAATAATGGCAACCCAGAGGATGTCATTCGCAGAGGTACTCACGTAGGAGGACGAACTAGATGGAACAATTCCGTGGGCGATGTTGGTACCCGTCTTATAACCATTTTGCGGCCATCCGTGCATCCCATACCGATCGAGGCAAGAGATCGGACTGATGGGGCGCCATAGTGGTTGGTGCCACTGTCAGATCCTTCAGGATATGTGGCCACTTGCTCGTAAGGCCGTAGGCACCGCGCGGATGCTGCACCCGAGGCTGTAGACACATCACGAATCCTGTGTGTATCACTGAAGCTCTTCACTTTGCGCATTTGCCCAGAGGGCGTTATCATCGGCGCCGGAGCGTGTAGGTCGAGGAGCTTTGAGTTGTCCCTGTCTTGGCCGTCATACTGCTCCACGTGGATCGCCACGCTGGGCGCGGCGGCTTCCGTCGAATTTTCGGTTTTACTCATACTATCACGTCACAGGGTCATGACGCGGTGACTATCGTCGCGTGCGTCGCTGGCGACGCGCGACTGTGAATAATGACCGATCGCGAGAGCGAGCGAGGTCGGCTGAGTTGGCGGACCGACTGCCCTGACTGGTTCGTCAATCGCGGCAAGGCAATTGGTAAACAAAGTGCGATTCTAGCATCGGGTGGGGGGAGTATATCACCAGGAGGGGGGAGGGCCGCGCATGCGCCGTGGCGGCCATGAGACATTGCGCTGCGCTTGCGTTTATCTCAGGGCTTGGGGCTTGGCCACAATAGCTACGGTTAGACAGTAAGGATGAAAGTACCTATGTGAAGATATTAGTTTTATGAAAACTTAAATTAGGAAACAGTTGTCGCTGTAAACCAAAACAATTTCAGTTGCAGCCCCGCGAAGCAGTTATAATCTGTGCCCGGTTGATGTCAATAGCGTCGCCCTACATTGGACTTAACTGGCGAAATGTGTGTAGTTACTAAGTATACGTCCATACACCTCTGCACTGCACAATTCTTCGGGAACACAGGAGTAACGTTATCATTATGTTGCATCAGGTTGGGATGGACGTTAACCTCGACAAAGTTGGGAAAAGGCTAAGCAAATGATGATGTTATGGTATGTTGTAGGTATCTATTACGAACAGTTGTTTACCTCACGATACTAGGACGTAACGTCTCTGGCAGAGTCAGGTAATAATATAGTAGTACCACCTGCTGGAGTTTATACTAGTCAAGGAAAGACAAATCATTAGGAAAAAGATGAAAAGGATAAAATGTGAAAAAAATCATAAATAGATATGAAATGAAATTGTTTATTTTGCAAGTAGGATATAAGAATCACTTTTACTCGTCGTTATTTTAACACGTCTGCGCAACAAACACAGGGTTATTTATAATATGACTTGTAAAGTGGCTCTTATTTCACCACTTTAAGGTTCACACTGTAGTGTATTTAACACGCGTTCTTTTTTTGTATATTAAATGAAAATAATGCTTTACCCGTGATTTTTATATTAGAACTAGATAGACTAGATGATGTAGGTGTGTCATAGCATAGCCGACTACTCTGAGAAGAAACACCGATATAAACTTGGGAGCCTTGGAGGTCAGTCTCTTTTGAAGCTCATACAATTATTTTGTAATGGGCAGATCATCATGAGGACCATTTCGGTTAAAGTCTGAGATGGTCTATTGAGGAAAGGTTCACCCATGTTTGAGTGCATCTATCCGGACAGTGCACGCATTTGTCAGTTATCGTGTAGTCAACTCAGAAGTTGAGGAGCTCAACGATCCGACGAATTATACCAAAGTAAGGACATTTGGTTGGGCCATATTTATTCCAATAAACTCGGATAAGTTAGTCGAGACTTCTTAGCGTGAACCTACTTGTACAATTGGGTTGATATATGTATACTTAGTTACGAACGCAGCGTGTACGTGAAAAAAAATTACCAGTATTAACAAACAGTCTATCAAATAGTTGCGTTAAGTTCTGCCCAACAAATAATAAGTATTGATTTATTGGTAACTATTTAGCGGTTTAATATTGCTTTAATTCACCCTAAAAGAATACAATTATCCATTTCTAAGAGGAAAAACTGTAAAGTTATTAAGTTAAGCGACGGTTTCGCCGGATGATAAAACTAAAATTAAGTTATAAAAAACTAACTATAATTTAAACATTTTTAAAACGTAGCAAAGGTTGGAAGAGGTTTTGATTTTGTTGCTTAATCACATTAGGTAATTGATTATAGAGTTGTGATTGTTCATATACGACATTACCGTACTTTGCTCTCGGTATTCTTAATATTATAAATGGTTAGCCTCCCTTGTCATGCGCATTTGAACTTGCATATTTTTAAATAAATGTTATTTATATACCTTTAGTACTTATTATAATAACAGTTCTCGTGGCAAAATAATAACTGCAGCACGGGTCGATAGAAGGTTAAGCTACGCTTGTTCATGGATGGGTGACCATCCATTACATATGGAGACCCCCCGTGCCTTGGAAAAGACTTTAAGCCGTTGGGCCCAGCTGTCATTTGTAGATCTTTGATAGTCGTTACGGGTAATCAGAAGCCGGAAAGTCCGACTACTAGTCTTACCAAGGGATATCGTATTACGCAATTAACTGGATTGTGGAGGTCGGATAGGCTGTCGTGTAAAATACTAGTATTCAGCTGCAACAGGTTAGAATGAAAGCCGGCCCCAACATAGCTGGAAACAAGGCTAGGCAGATTATGCCTCTATTAATTATGTTACGTGCAAGTAACAGCAGGTGAAGTATAGTCAGATCCTATTCAGCACATAATGGAATGGTTCCTACTATACCAAATCCGGAGTTTAAACTAGGGAAGTCTTGTATCCTAAATTGCCAGATCATAGACCTTCCTTCCCGTGTCCGCGTCGTGCTCCTAGGGAGATTGTCAACTAGTTCTTCCTCTCTTTAACAAACCAACTAGGTAACCTAAAGTGAAATTTATAAATATTTTTTTTACTTTAAGAAACTAACTGCTACAGTAAGCAGCAGTATAGCAGTAAACTATTGCTTACTTGCTATTTGTTGAGTGAATTGTGAAATAAAAACAAGGGGAGAAATGAACTGGAATAATTTAAAGTTCAAAAGAAGCGAATAGTTTTTCGGTAAAAGTGGTATTGTAGATTTGTAGGTATGTTATTTAAAATTTTCATCTCCATTGAGTTGAAAAGTATTTCCTGGCTCTTGTGAAAACAATGAAATTTATCTCTTAGTAACAAAATACTTGTTTACAAATTGGTAGTAAAATCAATGAGGACTTACGGAATAGAACTCTCGAGATCGGCTAGCAACACCAATATCGAAATTTGACAAATGATCCAAAATTTTGCTCTAAGAAGAATCTCAAGCGCCCTGGTTTTTCAGAAACACAGAAGAACCTAAACCAACCGATACCAACAGTGAAAGAAGAACTATACGAAAAATGCAAAACATGAACAGAGACTGAGCAAGCACAGCAATGTCTTAGCCAAGAACCTTTTGAACAGACAAGGGGATATGATCCGCTTAAAGAGATGGCAAATCCTGAACTTGGACCGGAGACAATGAAAATCTAAAGTTTCTTTAGTACTGAACCACATAATGTGGATGTTCAATCGAACACCTTAAAAATAATCTCACACGAAGATCCCATCTGATTATGGCTAGAAGGCCGATCGCAGAAAAAAGGAGAACACAAAAAAAGAGTTGTTTTAATTGGGTAGTTACAGTTAAATTAGTTAAAAATAAACTTACCAAATGGGTTCATATTTTTTATTTAATGTATTTTGGAAAGTTTTAGACATAACTCTTACACTTTTGATATTGAATGATATAATATATTGTACCCCACCGATCAGTGACACGGTTAACGTTAAATGGTGTCGCTCCTCTAATAGCCGTGCCCCCACTGCGTTGCTAATTTATTATTCGTTCCCAGCCCATTAGCACTTATAATCTGTTTACGTGTTCAGTGCCACTAATTCATATCTACTAAATAAACGTTTTACGTCGCTCTTCCCTAGTACCTCGAAATTATTTATTTTACATGATTATGTTTGACAACTTTATTATGTTTAGATTAAGTCCGCCAATTAAGCGAGAAGTACAGACGTGCACATAAGAAGTTGGTGATCAGCATATTAGGCATATTGTGAATTTGTAAATACTACCTCAGATGTAATGTGGTTGAACTTGAATTCGAAAGATTTGCCTGGGCAGCAGCCCCTTATCATAAGCAGAGTTCATTCGGGATATGTAAAGTCAATTTATTGCCACTAAGGATAAGCCGGTAACGACGAAAGGGTAACTTACGCTTCGATCTGTCAAAATCAGTGCATTTGGTTGTGGTTCACGCTAAATTATGTTCCTGTTTTCCTAAATGTCTGCTGGTAGGTAATAGCGACTAGTTCTATGTAGGCTTGCATCAACGGTCGACTTTAATTCCTTAGGTACTCCAGCACCCTAATTGCGTAACGTATATGAATCACAATTTGAATCATAGTGAAGCATATTGCTAATCCATTGCTTCTTAGGTTCGAAAAATTTGTCTGCTCAACAACTTAAATAACAAAATGAATGTTGTTAAACTGTCAAAATGGAAGCCATTGCCACTGTTAATGTGTTACGCAACTACTCTGCAGTTTATAATGTGCACTCTGATGTCAGACATGCAGTAAGACACAACCTGGTGCATTTTCCAGTCGGAAAATGAAGAAAGTGTTGAACATGTGCGTGGATGGCTTTTTAGCCATATAATGATACCGAAAATGCCAGATTTACTAGATAAATGTGGCAGTATCTGTGATCTAGCAAAAACGGGAAAAATTGTGAGGTGACGGCTCACTGTGATGTATGGAAGAAGAGCATTTATTGCCACGATCCCTAATAAATGGTAGAGCAGGAGGAC
This sequence comes from Apamea epomidion, assembly GCA_947507525.1. Lineage (NCBI taxonomy): Eukaryota > Metazoa > Arthropoda > Insecta > Lepidoptera > Noctuidae > Apamea > Apamea epomidion. The sequence goes on from OX382234.1 coordinate 10,390,790, forward strand.
GATTACTCAATATAGGGAAATAGGTGTAAAAGTGATAATAATATCAAACTTTTGTTTATTATTTTGGGTTTTTATTTTATTGAGGTGTGATTTTTTGATAAAGTTTATAAAGTGAGCACGCAAACTACAAAAATAGCCAACTTGACTACGGAACCTTACGGTGCACGTTGTCACGCACATGGTCCGTCTTTTAGTTGTATAATGAGTAAACGTGGCTTTCGGTAATCGTTCTTATGTTGTTTATTTACATTGGAGTGAGGCGCAATAAAAATAAAAGTTGGCGACAGTGATGAACGTGATATGGACAAAAGTAGCCCAAATAGATTTTGGAGAGTTAGGCCGCATCGTATTTAAAAGCGATAGTCGCGAGTATACGCGATCGTCGCCCTTATATGTCAGTTTTTGTTCGGTGAACCCGACAGAGGGCGTTTTCCGGTTTTCCGAACAAGAAGTTAGCTTTTAAATAGGACGCGGGGTCACATTGCTTTTACCCACAACCTATAGGTATTGATGATAACGCGATTATTCGATGGTATTAATACCAACCAATAATCACGTTACCATCGATCGATCGTGTAATATTTATTTTTAAAATTTTTGTCATAGGTATTATGTGCCGACCTTTTTTCGTTTTCATAATAGCGTTGATCTGTGGAAACTTGTAATTTATACATTTCAATATTTTTTTTAACACTAAGTTTCAAGAACAAAATAAAATTAAAACCCCCGACACAAAATAATAATAAAAATAGTATGAATGTGAAAAGCCTAAAACAATTTTAAAAAAAACTATTGAAAAAATAGCCACAAATAGAACAAAAAAGGTACAAACGTGAAACCCCATAAAAAGAAAAAAATAACCTTGAAATTATGACCAAATTATGACCAAAAAGAAAAAAATAACCTTGAAATTCATTGTGCGTGGTCTGACACGCACTTGACCGGTTTTTTACTATTACAGCCAGCGAAAGTCTAAAATTAACCCCCCGGCTGCTATTTGAGATTGAAAGTGCCAAAACTTATATTTTTATAACAAGTGTTTTAAGCATGCCAATTATTATTTAAAATTACCAATACCAACTTTTAATTTAATTTAACATCCTGAACATGTTTTAACTCCTTGTTATTAAAATATGATTTTTGGCATTTTCAATTTCTAATAGCAGCCGGGGGGTTTATGGTAGAGACTATAGTTGTAATAGAAAAAAAAGCTCAAGAGGTCATTTCCCATAAGACAGCAGTACTTTTTTTTCTATTATTATTATTTTTCAGCACCGAGATAATGGCGTCTGCGTCCTTCATATACAAAGAGATTTAAGATAGTACAATAGAGAGCCTATGCAAAGAAATGTCATGGAAAAACTGTGATCCCAAGTCTCAGTGACGCCATCTAGCATAATATAGCAAAATTAGAGCGGCAATTGGGAACATCAAATAGTAAAAATGGTTTAAATTTATTAAAATATATTCAGCTATCGCTCGGTAGGTGTCCAGTGTGGTCAGTGTTGCCAGATCCGATTTTCAATCCGTGGATTAAACTTGAAAAACCTAATATATAATCAACCAGCTATATAAATATTGAAAACTGAACAAATTAAGCAAAACTTGTCTCAGACAGTAAAAACAATTTTAGAATTTTATTCACTACTGTTCATTGTCCGTGATACTGTCTCTGGCTAGGTATCAGTTTCAAGTTGTGTTCTTTAGATTATGTACATTTTAAAATAAAATAATTTTAAACGTGCTTTGCCTCCGAATTATTATAGCACTCAGTTTATTACGGTTTTTGTGTAAAGTAGACCTATTATGTCACAAAGCGCATTTTTTTTCCAAGTCTTTTTTTTTTTTTAAACGTTTCCTCACTCTAGGAATTTCTCCTGTATCGTGGGTGCGTTTACAAACATTTAAACTCACATACACAAACAGCTAGACCCGGAACAACTACTTGTAGGTCATACAAATATTTCTTCCGTGCGGGAATCGAACCCGCGACACGCAGCGCAGCAGTCAATCGCTTAACCACTGCGCCAACCGTGCGGTCATAATTTATATTGCATTTCGTTTTTAGAAAAATAATTATTTTTACACTTTTGTTTGCATAAAATTGTAAATCTTATTATATCGATATGCGTATATCCGAGGCGAGGTCCAAAAATCCGTAGAACTACTAAATTCGTAAGTCTGGCAATGCGGGGTGACACTAAGTAGAAACTATAAAACCTGTGGTAGGGATTTTATCATTTAGATATAAAGGTATCGATGATATTGAAAAAAGTTATAAGACTATTTTTTCGCATTCGAATAGATTTAAACAAGTGCCAAAAAATTTGGAAAGCAATAAATTGATTAGTAGTTTCAATGTTTACAAGTTATTTATCTATAAAATTCTTATTACAAACAAATTAATAAATTATCGTTATTATGGTCTAGTGATCCAAGTGTCTTACTGCTAATCACGAGGACATGGGTTCGATTTCCATAGGTCACAAATATTTATGTGATGAATATAAGTGTTTGTGTTGGTCCGGGTGGGTCCAGTGGCGTACCGTAGTGTGGGGGTGGGGCACCCCGAACGGCACTTTTTAGGGGGTGGGGCACCCCGAACGGCACTTTTTAGGGGGTGGCAAAATTTCACAGTAAGTAATAAAATATATTTTGTAAATATGAACCATTTCATATTTTTAACGCAACTATAAATTCGGACCGATTGAAAAGAGCACGGAATTTTTCATTACTTATTCTGTGACGAATTCAGGGAATCCCCTTAATAATACCTATGTACCTGTTATATCAATGGTTGAAGTAAGAATTTTTGTATTAATAAACGTGATTGTAAAACAATTAAACTTTTTTATTTAAAATGTAACCTGTGTAATGCAAAATAATGATGACTGTTCTTGCCGAAAAGTTCTCTAGAACAAATATTATTGTATAGTACACATTAAATTGAAATACCTAATTAAGAGGGCGGCAAAATTGTCTTCCGCCCCGGGCAGCCGATGCCCACGCTACGCCACTGGGTGTGTCTTATGCATTATAAGTATTTATTTACAAAAGTATTATATCCACTGTTTAGTACCCATAGTACAAGCTCTGCTCTTTGAAGAAAACAGATCAGTCGACCTTGCGTACCTACAAAATATAAAAGTCAAAACACTTATATTGAGGAAATTACGGGCGTTCTACTTAAAAATCTCATACATGACGATCGATCAAATAATGATAGCGACTATTAGGTACCAACAGATCTGAGCATGGGCTGCCATGCTACCTATGTTGAGTTAAGACATTTATTTTTTAAATGTCGAAGCATCATGCTAAGCTAGGAGCCTTTTGGCCTCGTATAAGACTTTCTGTATCATTTTTCCTTTTGTTACTTTTTTTTATATAATTTGTTTTATTTTTAACTTTGTTTAGTTTAGTTTTTGATCCTGTACTAGTCGCAATAAATACTTTTTCTTTCTAATACGGTATTCTTATTAATTTAACATAACTTTATGATTTTTGCACTTTGAATTATATTATTATTATATTTGTACGCCTTTCTAGGCAAAACATGCTGAAACTTTTTTTTTGTAATCGTTCCAACTGATTGTAAACCTACACATGTTTTTTACAAATAAATATACACACATCAACACTGTCTAGGGATATTTTGGATTTACTCAATTTACTCAAAATTTATTAAAAATAACATACAGCATACATATATTTTTATAAGGCCCATTTATCAGACTACACTCCAGAATAAAAGAAAACTATTTTTTTTGCGTAATCAAATTTTTATTCAAATAAAGAAAAAACGTGAAATAATGGTAAAACTAACAATGAATGTGTTTCTCAAGAAAAAGTGAATAATAAGGAAAAATTAATCTGTTTTTAACAGTTATGTGAAAAATCAGTAGTCAGTAAAACACCCCATGACGTTAATAACGGTCCTGCAGCGGTTTTTCATGCTTTGGATTAAGTTATCCAAGTCTTGCTGCGGTATATTGTCCCAGGTCCGGTTAAGATGCAAAAAAAGTTGCTCTTCCGTCGCAATGTTTGCAGGGAAATTCCTCAAAGCCCTTCTTTGGAGCATGTCCCACGCGTGTTCTATGGGGTTTAGGTCAGGCGATTGAGCGGGCCAGCCTAAGACCGATACGTCGTGCTCCTGCAACCAGCTCGTCACCACTCTCGCTGTGTGCGGACGGGCGTTATCGTGCATGAGCGTGAATTCTTGGCCCATTTGTAGTCGATGGGGGTAGATTATTGGTACTAGCACCTCGTTACGGTATTTTTCAGCCGTCATGGTGTTTCTGATCCAATCGAGGTCTGTTCTTCCACCAAAACGAATTCCCGCCCAAACCATAATTGTCCCGCCGTGGTATGAATGGACTTCCTGAGGATGTTGCAGACAGCTCTTACGACCAGGAACTCGCCAAACACGTACTCTACGTGTATCGGGATGGAAACCGAACCGGGACTCATCGGTGAACAGCACTACATACCACTGGTTATCTTCCCAGAGCAAATGTTCACGAGCCCACTCTAGTCGTCGTCCACGATTTCCTCGGCGTAGTGCTGGAGTACGAAGCGGTCTGCGAGCATGAAGGTTAGCTTCATGCAGCCTTCTCCTTACAGTTTGATCACTCACAAGCAACTGGTGCTCTGACTGGAGCCTCTGAACCAACTGCATAGCCGTAACATTTGGTTGTCTTCTCGCGGCAACTTGCAAAAATCGGTCTTTTCGTTGAGTGGTTATGCGCTTCCCGCCTGGGTGTCTTTCAGCCACATCATCAGTAGCACGATAACGTGACCATAACCTTGATATCACGTTTTGTCTTGTTCCAATCTCCTCAGCAATACTCCGTTGAGTAGCCCCAGCTTGGAGCATGCCTACTGCCCTTAACATTTCCTCTCTCGTTAAATGGCGCCGCTGCATGATGCACACAATAACATTAATTCGAAATTAACCGATAACTTGTTATGAAACTTAAATTTGACACAAAAAAATAGCCAAAAACTACTGTATGTCTTTCTTCAAAAGAATTTAAAACTGGCCAGTATTTTTTGAGTTTAAGAACTTTATACAAAATATCCCTAGACGGTGTTGATGTGTGTATATCTTATCTTATTATCTTCTCTATAATTGTCAAAACTTTGACAATTATAGAGAATCGTTAATTTTGATATCGTTAATATTACTTCTTATACCATACTTATTTTATTATTTTAAATAATACCGAAGGATAAAATAAAGTTTTAAATGTTAACCTTTTCTACTCGGTTGCTGTGCGAGGCCCCTGCAAGAGCGAGGCCCTGGGCGGTTGCCCTGCCCACCCTCTAAGGCCGCCACTGATTATGAGCATCACGTTATCACGTGGGCAGAACTTCAAATAGGACCTACTTATTCTAGCATTTAGAATCGATTAAATTAATACTACATCGTTATAGCAATAAAACTAAGAACATATTATTAATTGTTTATTCTTAAAATTAGATATACTTAGTCGATAATTTTTTACATAAAATTATGGTGATTTCGAATATTTATATGAATATCACAAAATTCGAAGAGCGACGGATGCCACATTAGTAAAAGTAAAACGTAAAAAATAATATAAAATAAAGTAAGTATAGGATGGGGCGCGGCGAGCGCGAGCTGGCGCCCGGCGCGCCCCCGGCCGGCGGTCCTCCGGCGGCAGCACAGAGATAGGGAGAGAGGAAGACCGACACCGCCCGGTGCCGGCGGAGGAGCGCGGCCGCGACTAGCGTACTCAGCGCTGGAACAGCGGGTTAGGGAAGTCGGCCGGGTGCGGCAGTGGCGCGGGCGGCGGGCGCGCGCGGCGCCACGCCACAAGCCAGCACGCCACAGCCGCTGCCACCGCCACCAGCGCCAACAGCGCCGTGAGCGCCAGTGCCACGGCCAGCCCCGCCGCCGACACGCAAACCTCGCCTGCGCCTGCGCTCGCGCCCGCCGCGCTGCCGGCGTCACGCTGCCGCGCCACCTGCGACGGGTCGCGCCGCTGCAGCGTCAGAATTTGGTTGGATTCGACGGTCACTTCCTCGCGGAACTGGCCTGCAGGTGAAGATGACGCCCTGCTGTCGATCGCTTCTCGTTTTCGTCGCTTGCCAAAGGCGTCGGCACCACGACAGTTCACCTGCGGATAGCGGTAAAATATTGTAAAAAATAACTTTAATTGCATACATTGATTGTTTCGAAAACAGCTGTAAGTATGCTTGCGTTTCTTACCGGTTGACATTTTCCGAAGCAGACGCGAATGTTACATTGGAATCGTATGTTATCGCTGCTGGGAAACTTAAAAGCGTTAAAGGCGACTCGCAGTACGCTGCCGTCTTCACTGCGTTCCCATTCGCCGAAGATTGATGGATCCGTTGCACATCCGTCGGCGTCCGTCACCGGGTATTCATTCTCCACATTCGTAGCTACTTCGCTCGTCTTTGCTATACAGCTACGCGCAAATCCGCCGTAAATATCTATGAGAAAATGAATATTGTTGAAAGTATATTATAAACTTAATTACTTTTACTTATTGTATGGTTGGTTCTACTATAGTCGACCATTTCGTGAAATGGTAGCATTTCGTGATATAGTCAAGTACTTGCCATAGCATTTAATGTTCAACCTTTTTTGATGTGTTCATCGAGATTTGGCCATTATTAATGTAGAGTGCCCATGTCACAGTCTAAATCACTTTCGACCGGCTTAAACTATTTTAAAAATGACTAAAAATTCCTTTGAATCCTATTAGGTTGATAGATTATATTTTTGTGACCCTTTTAAAAATATTTTTGGTTGAAGTTTTCAACCAAAAATATATATAAGTTATAAGTCAAAACGAGTTAAAACTCGCTATCAAAGCCGCTAGCGGTAAATACTGTAACTATCTTATGATACGATCATGACAATATTTGACCACATTATGAAATAGCCATGTTTAGTTGTTTACATCGTCAAACCATCTGTATCTGTATCTGCATTGATTGATTTGATCGTGCCATATCATGAATATGGTCAACACAACGTTTAATATATCACCATTTCACGAAATTGTCGACTACTTTATGATATGATCGATTCTATGATGTAGCTACGACATATAAATGATGTAAAAATATAATAACGTTTCTTACTTGAGGGTTGCACATCGACTTGCAGGACTAGGTTCTCTCCAATCTCAGCGGAGCTGACTTGGCTGCCGGAGCGAGAGACGATTCTCATGGAGCAGGTGGGCGGCGGGCCGGTGTTGGCGATGGTGCCGGCTGTCGTCAGCATCGATACGTTGAAGGCCAACGTCACATTTTGTTCACCCGTTTGGTATATACATTTTATGTGGAATGCCTTGGCGTTCGAAGTCACAAGTTTCGGATGTTTCTGCATTACAAGGACGAAACTTGCCAGACCCTGTAAAATAAAAATGTTTTATATGACTGAGTTTTATTTAGACATCGTGAAAGCTGTAATGCATTTAAAAGTTGATAATTCCGTTAGTTATTTTCTTTTTTGAACATCTTACGGCTTGCGTCTAAACATGACTTTTTAATATAGATATTCTGGTAAATAAGAACTTACGTTCACATGCACTAAGCCACACTCGCCGAAATGCACGGTAAAGTCGACAATTGTCTCATCATCCTTAGGTGTGTCTACGGCTAGTCGGCAGCGTTCATCCTTACTGTAACTCTTTACATACAGCACGCCGTTAAAGTCCTTGATCTTCAGACTAACCCGAACGCCGTCGGCAAGACAATGGACCTAAAACAAGTTATTATTATTATGTATCAGAAAGCAGTGATCCACCAAACTAAGCAATACCTAAACGATAAAACAAAGGTACATATGCCAGCACAAAAAGGGAAGTTTCTGGTGCTTACCTGCATATCAGGCAGAGGGAAGTCGGTGCGGTACACTGGTGGGTTGGTGGTGTTGCAGTGCACCCGTGGGTTACCGGTGTAGCCGGCGATGCAAGTGCAGTGCGAGCGGTGGCCAACGGCGTCGCAAGTAGCGGACGTGCCGCAAGGCTCGGCCCGGCACGCGTCCACACACATGCCATTTATGCAACGTTCACGATCGTCACACTGTGCGTCGGCGCGGCAGCCGCGTGGCTCGCAAGTGTCGCCGCGCGGCACATAACCTCGCGCCGCATCACACACGCAGCGCCCTCGCACGTCTAACACGCGACCATCGCTTGCACGGCACGGCACGCACTCGCCTGTAGAATCGATGCCTTGCCCTTCTATACATTCTGGGATCGGACCTGCGTGTAGAAATCTTATTTGTGATATACAATCATTTGAGTGTGTAGGGACTGTTGGTGATTACAATTGTTGATTTTGTTTTTTGGGCATTTAGTATTGTATCGCCTGTCTGTTTCTGGCTGAGTTTTAGTACCTACTGCATGGTACTTTGAAATATGCACTAAAGTGACAAGAGACTAAGGTAGGTAGATAAACGTTCCCGGATTCCTAAATCGAGCCACCCTGCACTCTTTTGTATGAATGTCTTTGTATTTTTAAATGGTCGTGAATTCAAATTCGGAACAATGATAACACCAAAATGATGGCCAGTATGTCAGCTTCAAAACTGCATAAAAACTTTTTCTTTGAGTCATCATTATTTTGATGTTTTGGGCCATTATATTTTACATGGCAATGCAATGTGGCTCGATTTAGGGAGTCCTGGAGAGTATATTACAGCAATGCACGTTGCTCGCGTGTTTACGTTACTATGGTGTAACGCGGGTTTTATTTCACAAAGAGGAAATGCATTATGCATACAACATGATATAACATTTTTTCAAATTAAGCACTTGTTTGTTTTGCTGAAGAAAATCAAATAAAACAAATGTAATGTAGTAATAACTTTTGAAAAAAAAAAGTACTCACGTCTATTGGAAGTACACTCGATAAGAGCATTTCCTTTGTATCCGGGTACACATTCACAGATCATTGTCCTGACTGGTAGGGTGTCAATGACCTTGCACTCGGCATTAGTGCCACATGGCTTTATTTCCAGACAAGGATTTACACACTTTGCGTTCAGGCAAGCGGTTCCAGAGGGACAGTCAATATCTGTGATGCATTGCGGTTGTCTCGTACTTAAGCATCCGCTTTCAGAGCTTTGGTAACCAGGTGGACATATACAGTGCACCTCGTGGAGGTGTACTCTGCATTCTGCGGGTTCGTTACAAGTTGTTGTGTTGCAAGGGCTCACACATTTAGTGTTTATACACGATTTGTCTATTGGACAATCGGAGTCCGCGCGGCAGCCAATGGGTGTACACGCAATTGAAGGATTTCCTATAGTACCAATCTTGCACCTGCACGAAGCGCGATGTTCGTTGCCGTAACATTCGGCAGACTCTCCACAGACATCGGAGTCAACCGAACAAGCTGGTATACAACGGCTGTTGAAGCAAGTTTCATCATCTGCACATTGTGAGTCAGATTGGCAAATAACCTTGTAGCACCCGGTGCGGGCATCGCCTACGAAGCCGGGCTGGCAAGCGCAGACTGGTTTGTGGTCTTTTATTTGACAATCCGTATTCGGACCGCATTCGCAAGGATTTTTGCAGACGGAAGTAATACAAGCATGATTAGCTGTGCAATTATCATCGGCATTGCAAATGGCATCTGCGATTGATGTTGCTGGACGGCAAACGCCTCCGCCGCTACTTACGTAGCCCGGTGGACATGTGCACAGCATTGTGCGCACCGGTAGAGTTGGTGACACTTCACATTGGGCTGGAGTTGCGCAAGGCCGCAATTCTGTGCAAGGGTTTACGCATCTTGATGATAAACACGCCATTCTTGATGGACAGTCGGCGTCCACGTAGCACTCTGCGAATATTTGTGGCTTACATTCAATATATGGGCTTCCGGTATAGCCTTGTTCACATTTGCATACTGCGTTATGATTTCTAACCAAGCACGTGGCTCTAGTGCCGCATATATTTTCGCTAAGGCATGGATTCACGCATCTGTGTGCGCGACATTGTTTGTCTTGTAGGCAGTCGCCATTACTTCTACATTCTATTGCATGGCAACCTAAATAAACGTCACCTTCAAATCCAGGACGGCACCTGCACAATGGTAAATTCCTTTCTACGTAACATTCTGCGTTAGGACCGCACGTGCTGTTCAAGAGGCAAGGACTGATGCAGTTGCCATTGACACATGCTTCATGAGATTGGCACTCCGAATTGCTGCGGCAACCAACGATGTGGCATCGCCGGTATGGGTCACCTTCAAATCCTTCGCGACATGAGCAAATGGGTCTATGATTACGAATGAAACACTCTGCATTATCTCCGCAATTACATGGGTTACGGCAAATTCTATTGACACATGATTCGTGGTCACCGCAGTCCTGGTCCGAAGAGCAGCTCAGCGCCGGTAGTTGCGCAGGTTTACAATTTCCTCCTTCTTCTGGAATATATCCATCGGGACAGCGGCATATCAAAGTTCGGAAGGGTACGCTGTCGGAAACAGTACAACGAGCGTTGCCGGTGCATGGTTTTAGTTCAGCACAAGCTTCGCGACACTCGTCTCTAAGACAAGCGTAGCCACTGGGGCATTCACTGTCCATGCGGCATTCGGGTTCACCGATAACATCTATTCTCAGGCAGTGGACTAGAGGATCTCCGAGAGGTAGTGCCGCAGGACACTTGCAAGACGCAACATGGTTTCGTGCGAAGCAGTCAGCATTGTTGGCACAAGGGTTTAGGCCGTCGCTCGAACAAGCGTTACGACAAGATCCCTTTACACAAACGCTGTTGTCGTTACAATCATTATCAGTCTCACATTCAGCGGCTTGGCACCTGGTATAGGGGTTTCCTGTGGTTCCCGTCGGGCAGCGACAGTTAGGACGATGTGCTTTACCGAAGCATTCGGCGCTGATAGCGCAAGGAGCTTCAACTACGCAAGGGTTGACGCAAGCGCTGTTGTAACATGTATCGCTGTCGGGACACTCTGAATCAGATGTACAACCAACTGCAAAAAGAACAATATTCATTATGGTAAAATTACATTATGAATATTTAAATTAAAACATTATACCTAACTAGCTGACCCGGCAGACGTCGTCCTGCCCGGAAAAGTAGCGCCACCTACCGGGTCCAATTCTGTTTTCAAACCATCCAGGAACCCATTGAAATATACACGCAAACTTTCATCCAAATCGGTCCAGTGTTTAGGAGGAGTTAGGTGACAAACACGCATACAGACAAATTATATATATTAAGAAGATAGCTTAAGAAAAAAAGCATGCAACGTACCTTTGGTGCAGCCGACATATGGATTGCCTGAATATCCACGTTCACAGTAGCATACGGGATGGTGCCTCACTACAGTGCACTCTGCTTTGGAGCCGCACGCACATGGGTCTGCGCACGCTCCGTTGACACAAGCTTGTGATAGTGGACACTCAGAATTGGCTTTGCAGCCAACAAGGAGATTTCTATCGCCAGAGGCTAAAAAGAGTAATTTCGTAGTTTAAATATGTATAGTGAAATAAGGTTTTTTTTTTAATCTAAATATTTTGGTATTAATAACGTTTTTTTTTCTTTTAACTCTTACTTGAATTTTTCATGCTGAAATATAGTGAAAATAGTCAATGTTTTCAACATATTGCACTATCAAAAAGTTACTTAATAGTTTTGACCGGTTAAGAGTTTTGTCTATAACATACAGGGTGACTCGAATTCGACGAATTCCTTTAGATGTGATAGTATGACATACCTAGGTAGTGTGGTGGCGTTTTAGAAAACTAAAGAAAGTATTAAATAAAATTCAATTCAGAATTTTAGAAAAAAGTGAAATTTAATGCCAACTTCTGAATAGCGCAACACCTCACTCACGTTCCGCCCCGTCTCTCGTTCTGGGAACTAAAAAACACAACACTTGGATTTTCTCGAATCCTATAGATTTTTGTCAAGGCTATAGATATGGAGTACTTAATTGTTGCAAAGGGGTCACACTATCACGTCCTGCAAGGAATACGTCGACGACCCGTCAGCGTGTATATACATACATATAGTAAATATTGTTTTTGATAACTTACGAGGCGAGCATCTGACATATCCATCACCCGAATATCCTGTAGGGCAGGAGCATTGCGGTTTATGGTTTATACCACGGCACAGCGCTCCGAGGCCACACGCGTCGTTACATGGGTTCACGCAAGCGCGCTCGATACAAGCTCGTTCTGGGCCACATTCCTCATCATTGTAGCATTCATAGATCATCGGTTTTCGAGGTACTGTGACAACAAATAACACATCAAACATTGCTACACAAATATTACTTGCAGGAACGAAAACGTCACGTCATCAAGGTACTTACTCGGGCTACATTCAATTCTCGGATTTCCTGTGTATCCACGTGCGCAAGTGCAGCGAGATGTATGGTCTATAGATTCACAAAGAGCATTTTGTCCGCAAGGATCGGCTCTACAGGACTCGACACAGCTGCCACGACGGCATGTTTGGCTGTTAGCGCATTCAGAATCAACTGAGCATTCGGCTTCCGGTGGAGTTCGACATCCATTGTCCGGGGCCACGCGACCTCCATCGGGGCAAATACAAGCGACAGCGCGCAATGGTAGCACGTCCACGATCTTACAAATTAGGCCAGAGTCACAGGGGTTTCCTATACAGAGATCGATGCAGCGGGCATTTACACAGGCAAATGGCGCCGAGCAGTCGGCGTCAGTGGTACACTCTGTGTCGTCGTGCACTTTGCTGCAGCCACGACCGTACGGATCTCCGGTACGGCCTGCTGGGCACGTGCACTCGGCGCGGTGACTGCGTGCGGTGCACAGCGCGTCGGGTGCGCACGATTGCTCGGAGCATGCCGGCTGACAAACACGGTTTAGTCGGTTGCAGATTTGTGTGTCGTCACAATCTTCGTTGTAGTGACAGATAGCGGAAACGCATGCACGTCGCGGATCACCCTGGGTTCCCGGCGGGCAACGGCAGCTGGCGATGTGCGCAACCGCAACGCAGTTCGCGTCTCGCCCGCATGGCGTGCCGAGCGTGCACGGGTCTTGACAGTATCCGTTGACACATGACTTGTCGAAAGGACAGTTGTCGTCTGATGTACATTCAGCTGTAAAAAAAAAAGAGAAATTATCGAACGATCTAGCCGTTTGTGGGTCTGAAAACTGATAGCAGCGAAGTTAGGCTTACGTGTGTAGCAGATACGCGCGGGGTCGCCGGCGGTGCCGGGCGGGCAGTGGCAACGCGCGCGGTGCTCCGCGGCGTCGCACAGTGCGCTGGTGCCGCACGCGCCCGCGCAGGCTGACACGCAGCGCTGCGACACGCAAGCTTCGGCTCCACCGCATTGCGAGTTCGATGTGCACTCCACACCTGGTAAACCTGTATGCGAGAATAATAAATAACCTTCAATTATACGCTTCAGTTAAGCATGCGCAATTATAATAATAAATGCTAGAAAAAATCATAAAAGTAAAGGCAAAGAATTCACACTATTTTCTAACTACTCACCTAGCGTGCAGGCCACTTCCGGGTTGCCTTGCAGCGGTGGCACGCAGGCGCATGTAGCGCGATGCGCACTGGCGCGGCATTCGGCGCCTGGCCCACAGGTTTTATCGGCGCATGCACTCACGCACATGCGGTTAACGCAACGCTCTTCTGAACCGCATTCACTGTCTGCGCTGCATTCACCCCCTGGTGACCAAATAAAATTTAGTTTAAATATCTACTGCCTAGTACATTCCAAGCTTACATGATGCTGTTTCTTGAGCACAAACAAACCTTTTTCATACACGTCAAAGTCAAATCTATAAACAATTTGTCCCTACAGCCTTGGAAGAACCATAAATGACCGAAAGTTAGGTGCAGTAATAAGTAGGTACTTATAATGCTGTATATATTTACATGCATTGAATAAATCCTATCCATAGTGTATATAACATAATTGAAGCTTTATTCCGGTGTAATCACACCTACCGTTGAAGATGTCTTGATACAATTACTATAAAATTGAAAGCATTTCATCCAGTGATATCTGTAAATAAGTCTGCATGGCTGTCACAAGCAGGTATAATGATCATTAAAACAAATGATTAAATGATAAATGATTAAATATTACTAGTTTATTTAAGAGCTGTGAGTAAAACTAACGGCTCTCTGAAATACTTACTTGGGCTACATTGTACCGAGGCGTCCCCAACGAGAGGTTTAGGACATTCACAAACGAGTGTTCGGAATGGTAGTGTATTTGCAACTCTGCATTCAGCTCGGACGCCACAAGATGTTGGTTCACAGGGATTCCTGCATATACTCTGCAGACATGCTAAGCCAGGTCCGCATTCGCCGTCATTTTCACATTCTATATCTTCTGAAATTTCTGAAAAAAGATGGGTAAGGGTAAGTACATTACACATTGAGATTAGTTAAGATAGCATTAGTTAAGAGGCTATAAATGAAATAACAAACCTCTTCGGCATTCAATCTTAGGATTGCCCTGGGTGCCTCTCGGGCACTCGCAAGTTGGTACATGACGGACAACCGTACAGATTGCGCCCTGAGCACATGCTCCGAGGCATGGGTCTTTACAAGTATCGCGAGAGCAAGCCAGCCATGAGGAGCAATCATCGTCTACAACGCATTCGGCTCTACGACATCCAGTCCATGGGTTGCCGTGGGCGCCAGCATTACATTCACATGATGCAGTGTGGCCGCGCGCAACACAGTGCGCCTCGGCTCCACAACGTATGCGCAAGCAGACCTTCACACATGAACCACTCTCGCAGCTTTCATCATCTGGACAGTCATTGTTGCTATGACATTGCACTGGAATAAACAAAAAGAAGTAAGAATATATTATTTATTCGTATAAAATGTTGTAGGTCCTATTAGATTTACGACTGAATTATTTAGAGCGGTATACATTTTAATTACTTACATAATTAAAAACATTGTTCTACAAGCAGCCTAGGTAAACAAAAATAGTAAATACCTGAGTAACATCCCGTGTAGCCGTCGCCCTCGTACCCTGGTAGGCAAGTGCAAAGGGCTCTATGTTGTTTGGCTATGCAGCGCGCATTGAGTCCGCAGTTGTTGGGCCCGCATACGGGCGAGCAGTGCGCGTTGACGCACGCGGCGTTATCGGCGCACTGATCGTCGGAAACACATTCGGGCGTCGGCGGTGGCGGTGGCGACAAGATCACGCTGCATCGCACAAGCGGAGAGCCTGTATATCCAGCAGGACACGAACACACTGGCGAGTGTCTCACGCCCGTGCATATCGCGTTGAGTCCACACGCGTTAACGCATGGATCAGTGCACTTTCTGTTGATACATGCGTGGTCACCAGAACAGTCATCGTTGACGGTACATTCGTAGTAAGTGCATATTCCATTGCGGCAGGTAGCATGCGCTCCACAAGGATTGGGGTCGCAAGGATCGTCTGACTTCGTTGGTGTTTCTAAATGTAAGAAATAATAAATTAATGCCATATTAATAAGCTCGAAGTAAAATGACACCAATATGTATAGTCGAACAGAGGTTATTACTGGAGTTCAAGTCCTTGTTTTATTTTTATTAATAAGAGTGTATGTTTGTAGTATAAAGGACATGGCTACCCCGAGAAATCTTGTACTACTGACCTATACAGTGAACGAACGGATCACCAGTTGTGGATGGTGGACACCAGCAGATAGGTGCGTGGTTAAAGACGCGGCAGTTGGCTGCGTTGCCGCACGTGCCGGGGCAGGGATCGACGCACTTGTTGCGCACGCAGGCGCGGTCACGCGGGCATTCTGAGCTGACCACGCACTCGGGCCGGCATCCTGTAGTGGCCGCGTCACCGCTCGTGCCGCTCGGGCACGTGCACATCGCGCTGTCACCGACCACTGAGCACAGGGCTCCTGAGCCGCATGGAGATGGAGTACACGGAGGTTCTGTAAAGCATAAATGGAATTGGATTGACGTGTTAGGTTATTACGCTATCGGAAATAATGTATATGATCCTTTGGAGATAGACTTACGGGTCATTTCAACATAGCATCTTTCAAAAGCGTTTCCTCTAGTTCCTGGTGGGCACGAACACAGAGGTATGTGATTGATGGTTTCACAGTCTGCCCCTACACCGCAAGTGCCCTGACAAGGATCGCGGCAGTGGGAGCGTATGCAAGCTTTCGTAGGTGAGCAATCAGAGTCCGCGAGACATTCAGGTCGGCAACCAGTGTTTGGGTCACCACGTAGGCCAGGCTCACATTCACAAGAAGCGCTTGTTCCTTTTAGTCGACACAAGGCGCCAGGTCCACATGGTGATGGTACACAGGCATCCTTTGGTGGATTAGCTGTAACATGGTACGTAAAAGTTTAAACATGTGCATAAGATAAGATCAACGAAGCAAATATAATGGAAAGCTCTTCGTCAAGCTAAAACTTTCGATACTAAAAGAGGCGAACGGCGCACTTGGTTTCGCTAGTAAAACCCATGCCTAAGCTTTAAAAGCGAAGACGCAAGATTGCCGCATCCTACATCCCTGCATTTCTGTCATCAATCACATTATTTTACGAAAATATTTTTATTTTAAAGCAATCATCCGTTTGATCTAATCTGTCTTACGAATATTTTCGATGGGATGGCACGCCGCGAGGGGATTTCCGGTAGTGGTGGGAGGACAAGTGCAGCGTGGCTCGTGAGCCACCGGGACACAGTCGGCACCCTGGCCGCACGCTCCCGGGCAGGGATCTACGCAACGTCTATTAATGCAAGTTAGATGCCATTCGCAGTCATTCGAATCCAGACACTCGTAACGACAGAATGGAGCTTCTCCAAAGAAGCCTGGGCGACAGTGACAGCGGCCATCAGCGCAGTCAGCATTCGGGCCGCAATCAGGACAGGGTGAATTCTTTTTAGGGTCAGAATCGAGGGCTGTAAAAAATAATCACGTTAAGTACGTATGATTGAAATAAATATCGTAATTATTTACAGAAATGTAATAAATAGTCATCTCGACCGCTAGAAGTAAGAATTAACATACCTGGCCTACAACGAATGAATGGATCCCCAGCGTAACCAGGTGGGCAAGTACAAATAGGTGAATGCATGGTTGTTCGACAAACGGCGTGAGCACCGCACGCGCCGGGGCAAGGGTCACGGCACTTGCTGGCACGGCACGCTAGCGCGGCGGGGCAGTCGGCCGAGCTGTAGCACTCGGGCCGGCAACTCGGGGGCTCGTCGTGCATGGGCGGCCGGCACGAGCAGTGCGCCACTGAGCCCTGCGCACGGCACACGCTGTTCGGTCCGCATGGGTTGGGCGAGCACGGCTCCGTCTCCACTGGCGCTGCATTTATAATTTATTGTTATATCGGAATATTCTTTTTGCGGTATTTTGTTTCCGACTATCATAATGCAGAAGGTTAAATATTATATACGAATAAGTAAGTCTTACCTATCTCACGCCGGCAGGCTATAAAAGCATCTCCTTGAAGAGGTGCTGGGCACTCGCATATGGCAATGTGGTTGTAGACATTACACACTGCTTCGAGACCGCATGCGTTTTTGCACGGATCCACACATTTATAGTTCACACAGGCTTTTCGTTTGTCACAGTCATTATCAATGGTACATTCCGGTCGACATTCTATTGTAGGATTGCCGTGGTATCCCGGAATACATGAACAAGTACCGTTGCTACAAATAGCATTACTTCCGCAAGGATTTCGAGCGCACGGGTCGATTAGTGCTGGTGTTTGCGGTTCTGTAAAACACACATTAATGAATTTGTTTGTTAAATCTAAAGAATTTTATACCTTCATATTCCCTAAGGCCCATATATTGTGTGCAGTCAAATTTACAACATAGCCTTGTTTTAAAAAATAGTGAAAATCACCAACATTACAACATGATGTCTAAAATATGCTTACGAAACTAATGAACTATGATTATAATATTGTATTTTAGACAATATGATTCACAATTCCTGCATAATCGAGTAAGCATTACGCTAGGTAGATATTTTTTTTTTGCTCCCTATTTAGTTTGTTTGTTCTAAAACTTATACGTACCATCAAATAGGTAACATCCGACGAAGGAATTGCCACGATGGTCTGGTAAACACGTACAAATAGCCAGATGGTTCATCGCTCGACATTCAGTATTGGAGCCACAAGATCCAATGCAAGGGTCTATACATCTCTCCCGAACACAGGCTTTGTCATTCGGACAGTCTTCGTTGATAGCGCACTCTGGCACACATCGAGGCGGAGCACCGAAGTACCCCTCCCTACAACTACAGATAGCCGATTCAGCTGACTCCCTGCATGTTGCAAATGGACCACAAGGATTGGGTTCGCAGGGAGATTTTACTTGTGGCGGTGATACTTTTTCCTTTGAACATCTGATGAATGCATCTCCTTCGAAACCAGGTAAACATGTACAGTAAGGACTGTGGTGATACACACGACATTGTGCATTTTCTCCGCATGCTTCGATACATGGATCGATACACTTTTGCTTGACACATGCTTTGTTGAGAGAACACTCTGAACTCATCACACATTCCGGTCTGCAATTTGGTGGGTTTCCAATATAATCTGTTAGACAAGTACATATGGCTTTATTGCCAGCAGCGTTGCATGTACTATAAGGACCACATGGTGATGGATTGCAAGGGTCACCCGGTGATTCTGCGAATAAAACATTATATTTAAAACCTGCGTATTGCCATTAGTTATTTCCAGATTAAGACAAATCATTGACTTTTAATAATAAAATGAAAGCTAATTTAGAAAAAGTTTACCTCGTAAAAAAAATATAGTTTACCTTCTCTGAGAATGCACCTGTCATATGGGTTACCCACATAACCCGGCGTACAAGCGCAGTTGGGAATATGATTAATCATTTGGCATTGAGCGTTCGTTCCGCATAGTCCGGGGCATGGATCTTGACATCTGTTGTTGATACACGCTAAATTTTCAGAGCAGTCAGAATTGAGTACGCATTCAGGTCTACAACCTTCATAAGGATTGCCGAAATATCCCGTGGCACACGTACAGCTGCCAGCGTTGTTACGCTCTTGGCACACAGCATTTGGTCCACACGGGTTAGGTACGCATGGTGCAGTCGGCGGTGGCGGTTTTTGAGCTGGAACTGAACGTACAAGTTATATGAGAGATGAGTTGATGAGTTATATGAGATCAGTTAAAATATAGTAATCAAATATTCGCCAGGAGAAGCACATTTAAATACCTTTGATAGGAGTGCACTGATAGAATGAGTCTCCTTCGTATCCCGGTTGGCACGCACATTGCGGTGAATGACTGATGACCCGACATTCCGCGTTAAGCCCGCAGGCACCAATGCATGGATCAGCGCATTTGCTGTTTATGCACGCCCTATCAAAATTGCATTCACTGTTCGTAGAGCACTCTGGGCGACAGTATGGTGGTTGCCCCATGTAACCGGGTTGACAAGAACACGTTGACGCTTCGTTTACTGCTCGACATTCAGAATTGGGACCGCATGGTGACGGTTCACACGGCACTCTCGTTGGTGGCGGATCATCTAATAAAGAAACACATGTACACATTAGTTAAAGTATTTAGTTACTATTATTTTACCCTACTCGCATTTCTATTATAGAAAAATAGTGGACGTATGGTTCCCCATACGTTAACCAATGAATTACGATAGAGTTTATAGTTGTAGACTTTTCGTGAACATACAATTTTTATGAAACAATTATTTATGTAATTTAAATCAATATGATACTCACTTCGAATGATTATACACTGGGTAAATGGATCACCGGTGTACCCATTTCTGCAGTAACAAATTGGCTTGTGATTGTGAACGCGACACTCCGCATTTAATCCGCACGAACCAATACAAGCATCGGCGCATTTTTGATTTGAGCACAACATGAGACTTGTACAATCTGAATCCACTACACATTCTGGCCTGCACGACGGGGGCACCCCAATGTAGCCAATGAGACATGAACAAACCGCTTGTTCATGCAACGCTCGGCATACGCTATACGGGCCACATGGAGACGGATAACATGGGTTTCGGTTTTCTGGTATTACTGAAAACGAATATAAATTTTTATTAAATATGTAATTTTGCTATAATATCAAAATACGTAAATCTGCAGAATCCGAAGTATAATTTTATTTACCTGTTATTGGAGTACATGAAAAGAATGCATTTCCACTAGTGTTGGATGGGCAACTACACATCGGTATGTGATTATATACTTCACACAATGCTCCCTGTCCGCAAAGATTTGTGCAAGGATTAACACATTTGTTGTTAACACATGTTTTGGTAGGAGGACAGTCGGAGTTGTGTGTGCATTCCGGACGGCAACTCAAGTAAGGATTACCGAAGTATTCGGGCCTACATGTGCATTGGCCATCGTTACAGTCAGCGTTCGCTCCGCAAGGGCTTGGATTGCACTTATCAAATACAGCAGGCAGAGGTTCTGTAATCGATGTAATAAGTTTAAAATAAAATTTAAAGTAACAATACGAAGAATAAATAAGGAGAATGTTAGAACAAAGAAAAGGAAGTAGGCGATATGAAATATTTACCTATTTTCTCCTTTACGTGACAACTTTGGAATGGATTTCCAGTATAGCCCTCTCTGCAACTACAAATTGCTGCGTGCTGATAAACCTGGCACTCTGTTTGTAGGCCGCATGAGCCCGGGCATGGATCACGACATTTCTGGTTAATACAAGCTTTGGTGTTGGGGCAGTCTGAGTTCACAGTACATTCCGCTCGACAGTTCGGTGGTGAGCCAACATAGTTCTCCAAGCAAGCACATGACGATACTCGATTTACAACTTGGCATTGAGAATTTGGTCCGCAGGGTGATGGTACACATGGATTTTGATTTTGAAGTGGAACTGTAATTTCTACAAGGAAAAAATATTGTTAGGTGGATTACAAGCATAATTATATCAGTTTTATAAAAACATAATTCGATTTGGTGAATACATTGTCAAGCATCCATACCTTTGACACATCTAACAAACGGATCGCCTTCAAATCCTCTCCTACAGGAACATATCGGTGCGTGGTTTACAACTCTACATTCGGCTTCTTGTCCACACGAACCAATACATGGGTCAACACATTTCTGCCGGATACAACTCTTGGTAGAGTCGCATTCTGAATTGACTGTGCATTCGGGCCGGCAACTAGGCGGGGATCCGTAGAAATCTGGCAAACACGAACATATTGCTAGTCCGTTGTTGTCCTTACAGATAGAGTTGCTCCCGCATGGATTTGGCACACAAGGATTTTCAGGAACCGGTGCTGTAAAACAGCGTTAAGATTAAAACAGTGTTAATATAGGGATATCGTTTGCGTTACTTACTTAATGATTGAAACTTACTTTGTTCAATTATTATGATGTGACAGTAGGTATATGGATTTCCAGTATATCCAGGTGCGCAATTACATGATGGAATATGATTTATAACTTGACATAATGCTGTAGAACCACAAACTCCTGGACAAGGATCTTCACATTTGTTCCTCAGACATGCTTTATTGTAAGGACAGTCGGTATTCACCACACATTCAGGTCTACAAGACTCGTAGGGATTTCCAAAATATCCAGAGTCACATATACAGGCTGCAGCCCCGTTTCTTGAAACTTTGCACTGAGCATTAGCCCCACACGGTGTAGGATTACAAGGATCTAGTTTTTCGACTACTTGGGGTATTAAGTAACAAGCAGTGAATGGATCGCCCGTGTACCCTTGATCGCAAGAGCACATTGGGCTATGTAAACGTACAACACATTGCGTATTTGTTCCACAAGATCCAGGACATGGGTCTTTGCACTTGTAGTTAATACAAGCTTTGTTTGACGGACAGTCGTCGCTTGTCGTGCACTCGCGGCGACACTGCGGTGGAGTGCCTTCAAACGTTAGTTGACATGAGCAAACATACGAATCGCCGTTAGGTGTTGGGTTGCATATACTATTTGGTCCACAAGGCGACGGTACGCAGGGGTTCGCAGGCGGTTCTTCAATTGCTTGGACTGAAAATATAAGTAAACATATTAGGTACCTACTACATAATATTAATTATTTTCGGTTCATACCAAATACAAAAAATATCGATTTATGAAGAAGAAATAAAATAATTACCATAGCAGTGACTAAATGGAGAGCCAGTATATCTTGAAGGACAGGTACATATTGGATTATGATTGTTAACGTTGCATATTGCGTTATGACCGCACGATCCTGGGCATGGGTCTTGGCATTTTCGATTAATGCAAGCCAGAGAAGGAGTACAATCGGTACTTTGAATACATTCTGGGCGACAGTTGGGTGGATTGCCAATATAATTTGAGAGACAGGCACAGATTGCTTGGCCATTTGCTTCTCTGCATAAACTATTTGGTCCACACGGAGAAGGTTCACATGGTCTACTCACAGGTTCTGTAAATGAAAAGGTTTTTATTAGCGTCTATTATTAATGCAAAAGAATTACGCACATTTTGTCTGAAGAAGAGAGAACATACTTTCAATGCGGATGCACTGCGTGAACGCGTCACCTGTCATACCGCTAGGACAGCTACAGATCGCAACGTGATTATATGCATTACATTCTGCGTTCAGGCCACACATATCAAGGCACGGATCTACACATTTTGATCTAAGGCACGCTTTGTCCAACGGGCAGTCTGTACTAAGAACACATTCAGGTCGACAACCAAAGTAAGCGTCTCCCTGATACTCTGGCAAGCATCTGCACTCGCCGTTGTTACATACTGCATTAGCTCCACAAGGCGAAGGATGGCATGGATCAATTTTCTGGGGTGGTTCTGAAACAGTATCATAAGGTTGACAGAAATACAAGCACAATACGGTTTTGATGAGATTAAGTTGAAGGGTTTTTCAAAACTTGTTTGTATCTACAATAGATAATAAATTAAACTTACGGGCTGGTTTAACGTTGCATACTGCGAAAGGATCACCTTCATATCCGCTTGGACATGAACAAACTGGTATGTGATTCACGACGCTGCAAAGTGCATTCATGCCACATGATCCCAAACAAGGGTTCTGACATTTCATGTTCATACAAGACTTATCGTTGCTACAGTCTGTGTTCACTACACATTCCGGCTTGCAGTTAGGAGGACTGCCAAAGAATCCAAGTGTACACGAGCAAGATGGTATTCCACCAATATCGCGGCATTCTGCATTCAATCCACAAGGCGAAGGGACGCATGGGTTGACTGGCTCTATTAGAGACGGACGCTTTTCAGGAAGTACGTAACAAACCGAGAATGGATCGCCAGTGTAACCTTGCTTGCAAGAACATATTGGATTGTGATTGATCACTTTGCATTCTGTTTGTATACCGCATGCTCTGTCACAAGGAGACACACATTTGAAGTTTTCGCATACTTTGTCTAACGGACATTCTGAACTTGTAACGCATTCTGGACGGCAGTCTGGCGGTGATCCTTGATAGCCACTCAAGCAAGTACATATAGCTATACCGTTTTGTGTTTTGCATTGACTGTTCGGGCCGCATGGTGAAGGATTGCATGGGTCTATTGGATCAGCTGCAATAAATGTTAAATGTGTTATTGATGTTGTAATATAGGACTCGTCAAGATTAATGTGATGTCAAATTTGGGCCCGCTTGCACAAAAAAACGCTATATGCGTTTAGCGTAAACATTTTAAACATCTTTCTGTCTCTGTCATCTTCAAACAATTGACAGAAATAGAACGATGATTTAAATTTGTTTAGCGCTAAACGTATTTAGTGATTTGTGGTGCAAGCGGATTTTACTATAATATATTGCTTTTATTAATTTCTAATGTGAAAGTACCTGTAACATTTATGTATTAGTATTTTTAGTATATTATATTTATACTTACATTGAACTTTGTATGTACATATTTTGTACGGATCGCCATAATGCAGGTCAGGACACGAACAACTTGGAATATGATTGATCACGTTACATTGAGCATTTATGCCACATGTGCCTGGGCAGGGATCATGACATTTATTTTGATAACAAGCCAAGTTTGATGGACAATCTGAATTAATCAGGCATTCTGGCTTGCAAGCTTCGTAAGGGTTACCAAAGTATCCAGATAAACATGTGCAAGATCCAGCATTATTTTGCTCCCTACATTGGGCGTTTGCACCACATGGTGAAGGAACGCAAGGGGTTGGCCGTTCTTGTTCCGTTGCGGCCACTTTGATGTTGCAGTAGAGGAACGGATCGCCGGTGTAGCCATTTTGGCATAAGCAAATAGGCGTATGACTAACGACTCTACATTCAGCGTTCACACCGCACGAGCCACGACATGGGTCTTGACATTTCCTATTTATACACGCCATATTTGATGCACATTCTGTGTTACTAGTACATTCGGGTCTACAATTGGGTGGAGCGCCAGTGAACTCGGGCAAGCACCGGCAATCGGCGTTCTCTCCATTTTCTGTGCATTGCGAGTTGGGTCCACATGGCGAAGGAAGGCATGGGTTTACTTTTACTGGTGGTGTGGCAGCTGTAAAGAAATATTTTTATAAGATATTGCGGCAAATACAGCAATAACATCCATTGAGGTAACATTTACTGATGTATACTTACGAATTAATTGGCAAATAGAAAACGGGTCTCCAGAGTATCCAGACAAGCAGGTACATACAGGGTTATGATTGACAACTAAGCAATGCGTGTTGCGTCCGCAGGCACCTGGACATGGGTCTATGCATTTCTGATTGGAACAAGCTCGGTTCAGTTTACAATCGGAGCTGACTGAGCACTCCGGTCGACAGTTAGGCGGACTTCCCTCGTAGCCCTGCACGCAAACACACACAGCGTGCCCGTTCACTTCTCTACACTGACTGAATGGGCCGCACGGGGACGGCTCACATAAATTGATCGGTGCTGCCGGTTCTGCAAAATATAACAGTTTTAACCAGATTTCCTTTTGATCGATGTGTAAAGCAAGATAAGTCAGCAGACTAGTATTAAACTTTACCTTTAACTTCATTGCAATAGTGGAATGGTGTTCCTGTAAAACCTAGTGGGCATGAACACATGGGAATATGGTTGATCGTTTCACAAATGGCTCCAATTCCGCATGTTCCAATGCATGGGTCATTGCATTTGTTTCTGATACAGGCTTTATCTCTTGGACAGTCTGAGTTGAGCACACATTCAGGTTTACATCCAAAGTAAGGATCACCAAAGTATTCTGGTAAGCATGAACAAGCACCATTGTCGCACACAGCATTGGCACCGCATGGTGATCGCGAGCAAGGATTCACTGGCTCGAGTTCTAAACAATAAAAAAAATGTTTTAGTTACGAATAGGCACTACATAAAATTTAAGTCAAAGTATACTTTACGTACTAGCACTAGTCAAATAAAAATGATATCTATAATTAACTACCTTGACGCATGATTTGACAGCTGCTGAACGGATCGCCGCTGAAACCAGGCAAGCACGAGCAGATCGGTAGGTGGTTGTTGACGTTACATTGCGCATTGTTGCCGCAAGCCCCGGGGCACGGGTCGCTGCACCGGTTGTTGATGCACGCCATGACTGCGTTGCACTCAGAATTGATAGTACACTCCGGTCTGCATCTCGGCGGAGAGCTGATGTAATTCGGAAGACAAGTGCAGCGTGCGTTACCATTGAACTCTTGGCATTGGGAATTTGGACCACATGGTGATGGTATGCACGGATTTACTTCTGGTCGTACCGTCGGAATTGATGGCACTAAAAAAATATTGAATATTTAGCAAAAGCAATATAGGTACCTACATAACACGAGTAGATGTCAAGTGTGAAATTATTTGGAATATAATGAGTACTTACTGGGTACACAATGAGTAAATGGATCACCGGTGAATCGATCCTGACATGAACATATAGGGTTGTGAGCAATTACTCTGCAGTTTGCATTTCTAGCACATTGGTTAACGCATGGGTCTACACATTTGCGGTTTAAGCAGGCTTTGTCACTAGCACATTCACTGTTTATTGTACATTCTGGTCGACAGTTGGGCGGTGTCCCCATAAAATCGATCTGGCAACTACATATTGCTTGTGCGTTCACTTCTCTGCACTGACTGTTAGGACCGCACGGTGATGGCAAGCAAGGTGTTGGCTTAACAACATCTGTAAGAAATACAAACAATACAGTACAACACTAAATTTAAAAAAAACCGTGGCAACCTCCATACTCATTAAGCGTAAGGTTTTACTAAACATACCTTCCAGTTTCTCAATACAATTAACATATGCATTTCCACTTAGTCCTGGCGGGCAATAACAGGAAGGCAAATGGTTCACAACTTGGCAGATTCCATTTGGTGCACATATGCCCGGACAAGGATCTCTACATTTGTTCTGAATGCAAGCTAGCATAGGAGCGCAGTCTGTGTTAATAACGCATTCAGGGCGACATCCCTCGTAAGGGTTGCCTACATACGTATCAACACATCTACAAGCTCCGGCTCCATTCCTTTCAGTGCATTCTGCGTTAAGACCACATGGTGACGGTTCGCAAGGAGAGTTATATTCAATTTTGTTGTCTGTAAAAATATAGTTATGTTATTATAACATTCAGTCAAAATTAAATATAAATAGATTTCATTTTATCCAACGATCGCAATGCAGGTAAAGAGTTTTAAGTGAAAATTTATTTAATTACCTTTCACAGGAGCACAAGATATCAGAGGATCTCCAGTTTGACCAAACGGACACGAACATATTAGGGCATGACTGATAACTCTACAGTCTGCGTTATATCCGCAGCTTCCTGGGCAGGGATCTTTGCATTTTTGGTTAACACATGCTAAGTTGCTCGGGCATTCAGAATTGCTAATGCATTCTGGTCGGCAATTAGGTGGACCGCCAATGTAATCTGGTTGGCATGTGCACGAGGGCGATTCACCAATCACTTTACACACTGAGTAGGGACCACAAGGCGACGGCGTACATGGGTCAACCGGTGGCA
This sequence comes from Apamea epomidion, assembly GCA_947507525.1. Lineage (NCBI taxonomy): Eukaryota > Metazoa > Arthropoda > Insecta > Lepidoptera > Noctuidae > Apamea > Apamea epomidion. The sequence continues at coordinate 10,417,798 of OX382234.1, forward strand.
GCGGAGTAGAAACTGAAATATAACAAAAGCCGTTAATAGAATGTTTTAACTTATGGGCGTTGGAATCATAATTCGTATCGAAATAATCATAAATGGTTGACAAGATGTGGACATACCTATTGGACTGCAGTGCGCAAATGGATCCCCAGTATATTGTTGTGGACATGAACATATTGGGTTATGATTGACCACTTCACACCTAGCTCCGTAGCCACAGCTACCGATACAAGGATTTATACACTTGTGATTGTTGCACGCTTCGTTCAGAGGACATTCTGCGCTGATTGTACATTCTGGCCTGCAAGACGGGGGACTACCGATGTACGTTGGCAGACACGAGCAAACGGCTTGGTTGTTTATTGCGCGACACTGGCTGTTGGGGCCGCATGGGCTGGGATTACAAGGTTCAACGTGCATAACTGAAAATAGAACCAGACATTACCAAACAATCTTATAATAACAGCTAATTTGCTGAATATTTTAGTTTATGTCAAAACCTAAAAGTATCGTTTAGTACACAGCTGACGACGAGCTGGCTAACTAACCTTCGTATGTATGACATTCGACGAATGCATTTCCTGTTGTTCCTTCAGGACAAGTGCATATTGGGATATGATTGTAAACATTACATTGCGCAGTTGGGGCACATGTTCCAGGACATGGGTTTATACACTTATTTCCTGAACAAACTTTGTCTAACGAACAATCCATGCTTGTTAAACATTCTGGTTTACAGCTGAAATAGGGATCTCCTTGGTAGTCACTAAAGCATGTACATACTCCATCTCTGCATTGTGCATTAGATCCACATGGTGACGGATTGCAAGGATCTGCTGGAATTTCATCTGAAATGTAATAATGTTAGTAAAGTAACTTCGTCAAGTTTCTTGAAAATTCAATTTGGTAGTATTTGGGCACACGCTTTTTCAACTCATAGACGTACAAACTTTAAATAATTGTATGGTCTTACCTTTTAAGGGTGGCAGCATTGAACAGAGAGCGAACGGATCTCCTGTGAATCCTTGAATGCAGGAGCAGGCGGGAACGTGTGAAAATACTAAACATACAGCGTTCCGCCCACAGCTACCCGGACATGGATCACGACATCTCAGATTGATACACGCTTTGTCTGAAGGACAGTCTTGATTTATAGCGCATTCTGGTCGACAGTTTGGTGGAAGTCCCTGATAGTCGGGCATACATGTGCACGACGGAGCGTCATTGACATTGCGGCAGATGGCATTCTCACCACAAGGGCTTGGCACGCAAGGGTTCGCAATAAGTTCTGGTAGATGCTGTATAGGCGCTGAAACGGAAAATGAAATGTTAAGTAGGAGGAAAATATTGACATGTAAAAATAAATATTTTATAAAGCTTTAGTTAAACTTACGTTGAGAGTAACAGCGAGTAAACGGATCCCCAACGAAGCTTGGACTACAAGAACATATAGGACTGTGATTTATAACTCTACAGACTGTATTCAATCCACAATGGCCAGGGCAGGGGTCAGAACATTTTTGGTTGATGCAAGCCTTCTCTTTGGAACATTCAGAACTAACTGTACATTCCGGTCTACAACCAGGAGGAGAACCGATATAATTTGACATACAAGAGCATACGCTTTGTCCGTTAACGGCACGACAAATACTATTCGGTCCACATGGACTTGGCGCGCACGGAGTTGTGATTTCTGGAATTGGTTCTGAAATGAAAATAATAAATTGCAATGTTTTATCAGTCCAATCTTTATTACTTTTAACGTAATGGTCTTTTACCAAATTTTAAACATCAAACAGTTTTTATGATCGTGATGCCTACCTCTTAATATGTCACATCTTATGTAAGGATCCCCACTGTGTCCACTTGGGCAGCTACATGATGGGAGATGGTTAACAACAGTACACATTGCCAATGGTGCACACGTTCCAGGGCAAGGATCTTGACATTTATTACGGATACAAGATCTGCTAGGAACACAGTCTGTATTTACTGTGCATTCTGGCCTACATCCTTCGTAGGGGTTGCCAATGTAATCAGGTAAACATGTACAAGAACCAGCGGCATTATGTTCTCTGCACTCAGCGTTCGGTCCGCAAGGCGACGGCTCACATGGTGTAGGTTTTTCAGGGTAAATGTCATGTTGTTGATAACAATTAGAGAATGGATCTCCAGTAAAGCCATTATCACAGAAACACTGAGGAGAGTGACTTATTGTTCTGCACTGAGCGTTGATTCCACATGCATTGAGGCAGGGATCTGCACACTTTTGATTGATACATGCTTGATTAGAAAGACATTCACTGTTACTAGAACATTCAGGTCTGCAATACGGTGGTGAGCCAAAGAAGTTTGGCATACAAGTACATGAGGGTGTCCCGGAGATTTCTTTGCATATAGAATTAGGTCCACATGGCGACGGCGTGCAAGGAGTTATATCAACACTTGGCGCTCCTAAAAAAAACATGTTATTGATAAAGTATATTTTGCGATGGATGATAATTTCGCAAATGGGTCTGAAACTTTGTCACTTTGTCGTTGCCTATCTCCACAAGGTCTAAACTTACACCCATATAGTATTTTAACAAAAGTACTTACTGTATGGTACGCATCTTGTAAACGGATTTCCTGTATATTTGGCTGGACAAGTACAAATAGGATTATGTTTCACGACATTACATTTTGCTGCAATGCCACAAGACCCAACGCACGGGTCAATGCATTTCTGATTACTACATGCTCTGTTGAGTGGACAGTCGGAACTGACCACACACTCTGGTCTACAAAGAGGTGGGCTTCCAAGGTATCCAAGGACACAGGAACATACTGCTTGCCCGTTGATTTCTCTACATTGACTGTTGGGTCCGCAAGGAGACGGAATACACGGATTTGTTACGATGGGTACTGTAAGAACAAAAAAAGTGAGTTTAAAATTTCAATCGTGATTTCGTTCTAAACTTAATGGTTGAATAAAATACACTGTTTGACTTACCTTGTATAGGTTCACAATTGTAAAATGCGTTACCAGTCATGCCTTGAGGACAACTGCACATAGGCACATGATTTATAACATCACAAACTGCGTTAGGAGCACATGTGCCCGGACAAGGGTCGACGCATTTGTTGCGGACACAAGCTTTGTCACGCGGACAATCAGTGCTTAGCACGCATTCAGGTCGACAGCCAACGTAAGGATCTCCTTGATGCTCTTCTACACAAGAACATAATCCATCTTTACATATAGCATTTGATCCGCAAGGTGATGGGTTACATTTGTCGATAATCTCTGCTTCTGTAAATGAGGTGAGAAAAAATTCAAAAAACATAATTATGGAGTAGTAGAAAGAAGAAAGTTTTTTAAGAGGTCTTTATGGTATGGTTACTTATGGAATGGTTAAAAAATAAATAAATAGCCCTGCGGTTTAATGAAATACATGGAATTCTCACGTACCTATCGGCTTAGGCGAGCATACGGTGAAGGCATCGCCAGTGTAACCATCTGGACACGTACATATAGGAGTGTGCCGTGATACTGTACACAACGCCGCCACCCCGCATGAGCCAAGGCACGGGTCCCGACACTTCTGCTGAATACATGCTTGAGAAGTGGGACATTCTGCGTTTAACGTACATTCAGGCCTGCAGTTAGGTGGACTTCCAACGAAATTAGGCATACACGTGCAGGAAGGCACATTTCGTAACTCTTGACATATTGAGTTGGGGCCACATGGTGATGGAATGCATGGATTTCTGTATGGTTCTAAGACTGCATTTGCCACTGGTGCTAAAAATAAAACAATAATGTTAGTTTCATATCATGTGCTAAAATAAAAACATGTCATATTTGTTTGTTAAAAAAGTGCGCTAACTTACGTGGTATTGGGTTGCACCTAGTGAAAGGATCACCAGTGTATCGAGACTTGCATGTACAAATAGGGCTGTGGTTAATTACTTTACATTCGGCGTTGGTACCACATGCATTTATACATGGGTTCTCACATTTCTGATTTATGCATGCTTGTTCTCTCGGGCATTCTGCGCTTGTGACACATTCTGGGTGACATCCTGGTGGTGCGCCTATGTAGGTGGGTAAACATGAGCATACTGCTTGCTTGTTTACCTCCTGGCAACGGCTGTTTGGCCCACAGGGTGACGGTTGACAGACATCAATCGGTATATCCAAGATTTCTATAATAAAATTATTTTTTTCAATTATTAGAATACTATAATTTACGATTATTGGTAATTAATAAGTCAAAAAAAATGGGAAGGTAAACTTACGTTCAGGAGTACAATATCTAAATGGATCTCCTGTATAACCTCTTTGGCAGGAACATGATGGAGCATGGTTGACCACTTGGCACAAGGCATTGGGCGCACAAGCACCGGGACAAGGATCTTGACATTTCGTTTGTAGGCAAGCTTTGTTTGATGGACAGTCTGTGTTTATAATACACTCAGGCTTGCAGCCTTCATAGGGATTGCCAAAGTAGTCTGGTAAACATGTACATGATCCTGCTCCATTGTATTCTTTGCAAATAGCGTTGGCTCCACATGGGGAGGGTTGGCAAGGAGATGTAATCTCTTGGAATATATCAATTCTATGGCATTCTACAAATGGATTGCCAGTATGTTCAGCCATGCAGGAACATGACGGAGAGTGGCTTAGAACGTAGCATTGAGTGTTTGTACCACAGGAACCAATACAAGGGTCAGCACATTTCTGATTTATACAAGCGAGTTGGAGAGGACATTCAGAATTACTAATACATTCCGGTTTACAGTACGGCGGTGACCCTACAAAGCCACTGAGGCATGAACATGAAGGTGCACCTGACGTTTCTTTGCATACTGAATTTGGTCCACATGGTGATGGAAGGCAAGGGTTTACGGGCTCTGGGTTAAATTGTTGAATAATACATCTGACGAATGGGTTTCCGGTGTACGATGGTGGGCACGAACAAATGGGATTATGGTTAATCACTTGACATTTTGCTTCAACGCCACATGCTCCTTGACACGGATTAACACATTTCATATTACTGCAGGCTTCATTAGGCAAACAATCTGTGCTAACAGTACATTCGGGCCGGCAGGATGGTGGACTGCCCTTGTAACCGCTAAGGCACGAGCATACAGCTTGATTGTTTATTTCTCTGCATTGACTATTAGGTCCGCACGGACTTGGTTGACAAGGTTGCGTATGTACAACTGAAAAAATAATATTACAATTATGTCACGACAGAACATTTTAAGAGGTAAAATGAGTTAACAGTGGAATTAAAACTGTTTTGTTACCTTCAACGGGTGAACATTGTATAAATGCATTGCCTGTCATACGTTCTGGACACCGGCACATCGGAATATGATTGATAACTTCACATATAGCGTTAGCTGCACACACCCCACTGTTACACGGGTTTACACATTTATTCCGTAAGCATGCTTTATCTTGTGGACAGTCTGAACTAAGGACGCATTCAGGGCGACATTCATAGTATGGATCTCCTTGATATTCTGGTAGACACGAACATTCCCCATTATCGCAAACTGCATTTGCACCACAAGGTGATGGATTGCATAAATCAACTTCATCATGAGGTATTTCTGAAACACAAGTGATATTTTTCGTAAGTAAGTAACCTACCTTATGACAAGTCATAAGGACCGTGACCATATTTTTGGACATTACTATAAAGACTCACCTTGAAGCTTACACTCAGTGAAGGCATCCCCGATGTAATTGTCGAGACAGGTGCAAATGGGCGTGTTTGTCTTAACAATACATTGAGCGTTTAGACCACATGAGCCTGGGCAAGGGTCTCTGCACTTCTGATTAATACAAGCTAAGTTACTAGAGCAGTCGGCGTTAATGATACATTCGGGACGACAACCTGGTGGAGCCCCTATGTAATTGGGAAGGCAAGTGCAAGACGGTATACCACTGATATCTCGACATTCACTAAACGGTCCACAAGGCGACGGCAGGCAAGGATTCTTTGGTGATTCTTGAACCAGGGCAGTTACTGTTATTTGGTAGCATCTACTGAATGGATCTCCAGTAAAATCATTTCTGCAAGAGCATATTGGACTGTGGTTGATGACGAGGCAGTTCGCATTAAGACCACATTGCCCAACACATGGGTCAGTGCATTTTAGTGCCACACATGCCTTATTTGAAGGGCATTCAGCACTGACAACACATTCGGGTCTACAGTTAGGCGGAGCGCCTCTGTAATCTGATAAACAAGTACAAACAGCTTGATCATTTACTACTTTACATGCGCTATTTGGCCCGCATGGGGATGGCGAACAAGGATCTGTCGGCGGTTCAATATCTGAAAATAATAAATACACGATGCTTAATACAATTGCCATTTTACAAAAACAAATGCTACGGGTAAATAATTCATATTACTTACTTTGCATGAGAATACAATGATGGAAAGGATTGCCAGTGTATCCACTATTACATGTGCAAATTGGAACGTGGTTAACCGTCTGACATTGAGAGTTGGTACCACAAGTGCCCAGGCAAGGATCTTGACATTTATTTTGTTGACAAACTCTGTTTGAAGGACAGTCTGTATTTACCGTGCACTCTGGTCGGCACCCTTCATAAGGATTACCGAAGTACCCAGAGGAACAAACACAGGAGCCAGCGTTATTACGTTCTTTACAGACCGCATTGCTTCCGCACGGAGAAGGTGTGCAAGGTGTAGGTCGCTCTGTCGGTGCCACATCATGTTGTACGTTACAATACACGAACGGGTCTCCAATGTATCCTTGAGGACATACACAATTAGGAGTATGACTGACGACGCGGCATTCTGCCATGGAACCGCATGCTCCCGCACAAGGATCATTGCATTTGTTGTTTATGCAAGCTAAGTGATTCGGACATTCGCTGTTACTAGAGCATTCTGGTCGACAGTTCGGTGGCGATCCAACAAACTCAGCCATACAAGAACATGATGGTACTTCATTAATAGGTTGACAAACTGAATATGGTCCACAAGGTGAAGGCAAACAAGGGTTTATTTGCGCCGGTATTTCAAGTGCTGAAAAATATTAAGGAATTATAACATCTGTTGAAAAACAAAAAAAAACATTTTTAAGTTTTTCTCCCGTTTTCTACTTACGTTTTGGTATGCATCTCGTAAACGGATCACCAGTAAATTCATTTGGGCACGAGCAAATAGGATTGTGATTTACAACGTCACATAGGGCTGCAACTCCACAAGCGCCGGTGCAGGGATAAATACATTTATAATTATTGCAAGCTTTGTTAAGTGGACATTCTGCGCTGGTAGTACACTCTGGTCGGCAAGTTGGAGGGTTTCCTGAATATCCAGGTATACAGGAACATACAGCTACTTTGTTTACTTCTCGACATTGACTGTTCGGACCACATGGAGTTGGATTGCATGGATTTGAAGGCAGAGGCGCTAAAAATAATACCAAATATTAGACAATCCGATAAACTAATAATATAAAGAGGTAAAATTTGTTTGTTTGTATGTATAACCAATTCTAAAAATGTTTTCACTAGTAGAAAGCTACATTATATGTAAGTGCTATAGGCTATTATATTACATATAATTATGTTTACATCATACATTTTAGCTGAGCTATCAAAAATTATATCTAGCAAGTTGGAAAGAAATACCTCATAAAACATAATTATTTGCATGCGCTGCCTTAGTTTTATACAACGGATATAACTAAAAACAATGTATGGCAATCTGGTCCGCCTTAAATAGTTCTAAAAAAAGACCGCCACACCACATTTCTATGTTTTATATTTTATCTTTTAATATCACTTTTATGTTTTAAAAAAGTATTTTTTGACATGCTCACGTCTGTATGAAAATATAATGTTTTAATATGAATCCTTAACAAAATAAATATATTTTGTGATCACAAGGACATTATAGAGATAAGATTTGCCCTTTACAGTACGTCAATTGGTCATACAGTTTCGGAGATAGTAGAAAATTACTAAAACGCAAAATACCGCTAAAATATTCACGAATGCAACTTTCATTCGACCGCATGCTTTGTGTAGACGTTTTATCCATTTACCCATAAATAGCGCTGAACAAATACGTAATTTTTCTGACTCGCGGTGTTCATACTTTCCGCGGGTTGGTGATATTGTCGGTATTGACACTAATAATAAAGCTGAAGAGTTTGTTTGTTTGAACGCGCTAATCTCTGGAACTACCACCAGTCTGATATGAAAAAATATTTTTGCATTTGATTTATAGCCCAATTCTTGAGAAAGGCTATTTAACATCACGCTACGACTCTTCGGAGCCGAGCAGAAAGAAAAAAAGTTTAAAAGAAGAAAGAACGCTAAGCGAAAACGAAGTAACTAATAGCGCGGCCAGGTGACACGGGTCGAGGCGGAGGAACCAAAAATTCCACGCGGACGAAATCGCGGGCAGAACCTAGTATTACATATGAAGAGCTCAAAATGTTGTTTGTTTGTAAGATGTAATCTCTGGAAGTTCTGATTCAGTTCCAATAATTTTACTGATAGGAAGCTACACTATTGCTGAGGGCCATAGGATATGTTTTATAGTATAATTGACTTCCTGGCCTACGAAGTCTCGAGCAGAAACTAGTATTAGATATTTTGCCACTGACGCGTGACGTCTCGTGAAGAAACATCGCAATAAAAATATAAATTTTATATACCTTGGACGATGCTGCACGAAACGAACGAATTTCCAGTATATCCGGCAGGACAACTGCACATTGGTATGTGGTTAAAAACTTCGCACACAGCATTAGCTCCGCAAGTGTCCGGGCATGGTTTCACACATTTCTTACGTACACATATCTGATCTTTTTGACAATCTGCGCTGATAGTACACTCTGGGCGACAACCCACATAAGGGTCGCCGTGATACTCCGGCAGGCATGTACAATCTCCGTTGTGACATTGTGCGTTAGAGCCGCAAGGTGATGGATTGCACAAATCAAGAGGAGAAGTGTCTAAAACAGAAGTATAATATAATGTTAAAGCTACAGTAAACATTACAGATAAAGTAGGTACAAGATTATTATATTGATGTGGGTAAAACTGTCATAATTCCATGAATTCATTATCATCATCTGCCTACCTTTTTCCCAACTATGTTGGGGTCGGCTTCCAGTTTAACTGGATACAGCAGAATACCAGTATTTTACAAGCGATTGCCTATCTCTTGATTTCATCAAATATAAATAAATATCATTTATTACCCACCTTTTAAGGGTTCTACGATGCATGCAGTAAACGGATCTCCCTTATAACCTTCGTAACAAGTGCAGATCGCTAGGTGGTTCATCACTGAACAGCGTGAGTTTTGTCCACACGAGCCAAGGCAAGGGTTTTTACACTTCTCGTTAACACATGCCAATGAACTAATACAGTCTTGATTCGTGACACATTCAGGACGACAACTTGGTGGACTACCAATGTATCCCGGAGAGCAAGAACATGAAGCTTGGCCTCCAAAATTACGGCAAGTCGCGAAAGCACCGCACGGTGACGGTACACATGGATCCTTGTTCTCGTCTAGAACTGGCTGAGGCACTGAAATATAAGGGGCGGTTACTTAATACCCTCTGGCATTTAACATATTGTATCGATAAAATTGAAAAATAAATTAGTTGACTGGCTATTTACCTGGTTTTGAGTAACATCTAGTGAATGGATCACCGGTCAGACCAGTACTACAGCTACAAATAGGGTTATGATTAAATACCCTACATTCTGCTCTTTGACCGCAAGGGCCTGGACAAGGATTCACACACTTTTGGTTTATGCACGCTTTATCTGAGGCACAATCCGAGTTCATTACACATTCTAGTTTACAAGCCGGTGGCTCGCCAAGGTAATTAGGTAAACAGCTGCACGTGGCTTGGCTATTTATCTCGCGACACTGGCTATTTGGTCCACATGGATTTGGATAGCATACATTTACTGGAGTTGTGCCTTGCACTAGAAAAAAATAAATGTATTACATAATAATACTTTAAATGTTGCGAAACTACGACAAAAGGTAATTAAACGTTAAAACTACTCACGAGGAATGGGGTTGCACCGACGGTAAGCATCGCCTGTGTAGCCTCCTATGCATGTACATGTCGGAGCGTGATGTACCGTAGCACATTCAGCGTTGATGCCACAGGTACCCGGACAAGGGTCTTGGCATTTGTTTCCAATACAAGCTCTGTTTCCTGGACAGTCTGAGTTGCTCACACATTCGGGGCGACAGCCTTCATATGGATTTCCAAAATACCCTTCATTACAAATACAGGATCCAGCCTTGTTTTGTTCTCTGCATACCGCATTGGGTCCACAAGGTGATGGAGAGCATGGAGTTAATAGCTCATTCACGCTTTGCAGTACGCATTGTGAAAATGGATCACCGAAATAACCTTGTGGACATACGCACATTGCCGAGTGACTGACTACACGGCACTCGGCATTTGCTCCACACGCCTGAACGCATGGGTCTCTGCACTTTTGATTAACACATGCCAACTGTGGCGAACATTCGCTATTACTTATACATTCCGGCTTACAGTAAGGTGGTTGGCCCTTATATTCTGGCAAGCAGGTACACGATGGGCTTCCGTTAATTTCTTTACAAATCGAATTTGGTCCACATGGTGAAGGCTGGCATGGGTTGATTTCTAGAGGCGGCGCATCTAAAAATAGTATAAATATGATTTTGTTAATTTTGTGATAAACGTTTAGAAATATTCAAATTGCTATAAAATACATATATGTGATATTTACTTGAAACAAAACTGCACTCCACGAACGGATCACCGGAGTGCGCTGCAGGACATGCACAAATAGGATTGTGGTTGACCACTTCGCAGGTGGCCCGCAAGCCACACGTTCCGATACAAGGGTTCACACATTTCTGTTTATTACAAGCTTGGTTTTGCGGACACTCTGCGCTAACTACACATTCCGGTCGACAGGCTGGCGGTATGCCCAAAAACGTTGGCAGACAAGAGCACACAGCTTGGTTGTTAATTTCACGACATTGACTGTTGGGGCCGCAAACTGGCGTGCTGCACGGGCTTTGGACTGGTGTTTCTGTCAAAAGCAACATTATCATTTAAATAAACGCAGAATCAACAAAAAATAACATGGTTCTTTTGATATCGTTAATATAATTACCTCTAATAGGATTGCATAAAACAAAAGCATTTCCGGTAAAACCATTGTTGCAACTGCACATGGGGATATGATTTACCACTTGACATACGGCATTTTGCCCACATGCTCCAATGCACGGGTCAACACATTTTCTTTGCACGCATGCTTTAGACTGGTCACAATCAGTACTAAAAACGCACTCTGGTCTGCAATTGAAATATGGATCTCCATGATATTCTGGTAAACATTGACATTGACCATTTATGCACTCTGCATTGGGCCCACAGCGTATATTTGTGCAAGCATCCACGACAGTCTGTTCAACTGAAACAAATAGTATAATAATATGTAGCATAATTTTAAAGTAAGTGTTTCACAATGGGTAGCGGGATCGTCCGAAAGAGTTACCGCTGCCCTGGACCATAAAGGGCTAAGGAAGGAACACGGGTGGGCTTTAGTCAGTAAGAGTCTGGCACTCCCTTCCGCTCCAACCCAGAGCGGGAAGGGTCATTTGACGATTTCCCATCCTCAAAAAAAAAAAAAAGTGTTTCACAATTTAAACGCAAGGTATTTTGGAAAAAGTAATAAATACCTTCTAAAGGCTTCGGCCTGCAGCTGGTGAATGGATCACCGACGTACCCATCGATACAGGTACAGATTGGAATATGATTAAGAACGCTGCATACAGCCGAAACACCACATGACCCCGGACAGGGGTCTTGGCACTTCGAATTGATACATGCTCGGTCACTTGGGCAATCCGGATGTATCGTGCATTCTGGGCGACAATTCGGTGGGCTGCCAATGAAAGAAGTATGGCACGAGCATGATGGTGTATTGCCGACATCTCTGCACTCTGAATTTGGACCACAAGGCGATGGAACACAGGGATTCCTTACATCGTCAGGAACAGTCTCGTCTGTAAAGAAATCGTGTTAAGTTTATATTGGCACATAAAAAAATAATTATGTAGATAGGTATATGTATTCTATGTTTTCTATAACGATAATTGTATATCTCTATTACTTCTATCACTCTCCTGCCCTTATCCCAATTTATTTGGGGTAATTAATTAATTAATTCATATTACATCTATACATATTATAAATTTATCAAGAAGTAGTTTTTTTCACCATCTTTTATAGAATTTAGTTCTGTTTATGTGTATCATACATTCATATGAAACATAAATATAAAAAAGAAATCCCGATGTTTTATCAAGTCATAAAAATCGTTCGGAGCAGCTTATACAAGTACCTAATAATGAGGGACCCAATTATGTTTTAGAAATAATTTTTAAAATTATATTCTTTAAACTGTGTCCAATATCCCTTCCTTTCTACTAAGTAAACGAGAACTTACATTTAATAGGAGTGCAGAGTGTAAACGGATCGCCGATGAATGACGACTTGCACGAACATATCGGGCTATGGTTGATTACTTTGCAGTTAGTATTAGTACCGCAAGGTCCAGGACAAGGATCGACACACTTCTGTTTGATACAAGCTTTGTCTTGCGAACATTCGGAGCTTACGACACATTCTGGCCGACAGTTTGGCGGGGAACCCACATACTCCGGCAAACACGAACATACTGCTTGAGTGTTGACGACCTTACATTGACTGTTTGGTCCGCATGGCGATGGATAACAGACGTCGTTTGGAGTGGAAACTGGTGTAGATTCTAGAATAAAGGCAAAAACAGTTTAGGAATATTTGAAGAACTGTTTGTTATTATCAATAACTCATATAACTGTAGTCTGAATTGTACCTTGGTAAACGCAATATCGGAATGGATCTCCGGTATAACCATTGATACATGTGCACAGAGGGGCATGATTTACAACTTGGCATTCAGCATTGGTGCCACAACTACCCGGGCAGGGATCGCCGCACTTGTTGCTGATGCAAGCTCTATTCGAAGGACAGTCAGTGTTTACGACGCATTCCGGCCGGCAACCTTCGTATGGGTTTCCTATATAACCCTCCAAGCATGTACATGACCCTGCGTTATTTCGTTCTTTGCAAATGGCGTTGGCTCCACACGGCGACGGCGAACAAGGAGTAGCGACATTTTCTATATATAATGGCTCTTGAACGCAGTCAAAGAACGGATCTCCAGTAAATCCATACGGGCAGAGGCAAATAGGGGAGTGACTTACAACCCTACAGTCCGCATTTCTAGCACAAGCACCTTCACATGGATTTTTGCATTTGTTGTTGATGCATGACAGATGGTTGGAGCACTCTTCGTTACTTGTACACTCCGGTCTGCAATAAGGAGCTTGACCATAGTACCCTTCCAGGCAAGTACAAGATGGTGCTTCATTTACTTCTCTACATAGCGAGTTGGGTCCACAAGGCGACGGCTGACATGGGTTTACTGGTTCCGGCAAACGATCCGCTGCAACAAACAAAGAACCGTACCTAAATCGGCGGGAATCGTATATAAAAAGCGTTGGACATGTTTTTCTTTTTTTGCATTTGGTAGCCCAATTCTTGAGGAAGGCTATTTTACATGACGCTTTGACCCTTAGGAGCCAAGAAAAAAAAAAACAAAGTCAGAAATAATGATAAGCGAAAACGAAGTAAACGCAGGCGATGTGATGCGACGGTGGGTCGGGAGAACATGAAATTTCACGCGGACAAAAGCCGCGGACAGAATAAATTATAAAATTATTTTTTTTACTTACGCAGTCTAAAGCATCGCGAAAATGGTTCTCCGGAATAAAATACTGGACATGTGCAAATTGGATTGTGATTGACTACTTTACACTCAGCGTTTACACCACAAGAACCGACACATGGATCGATACAGCGTTGGTTGCTGCAAGCTTGGTTGAGCGGACATTCAGCGCTTATGGTGCACTCAGGCCTACATGCCGGTGGAGCCCCGATGTTGTTAGGAGCGCATGAGCAGGCCGCTTGGCCGTTGACTTCTCTGCATTGACTGTTCGGTCCGCATGGCGATGGTTGACACGGGTTCGAAACTACTGGTTCTGTAAATAATGTAGGTAGATGATACTTATTGATGTCTTTTTGTTGCATAAAATTTAGTAATTTATTTAATTTTAAAAACATTCTGTTGAAAGATTTTTTTTAAATTATCTCTTACCTAACACAGGTCGACATTCGACAAATGCATTGCCAGTCATATGCTCCGGACAGCTGCACATAGGAATGTGGTTAACAACGCTACACACAGCTGTTGTCGCGCAAGTGCCTGGACAAGGATCCTTGCATTTGTTTCGGATACAAGCCTTGCTGCGGTCGCATTCTGAACTCTGCACACATTCTGGACGACATCCATTATACGGGTCTCCAATGAACTCCGGAAGGCAGCTACATTGTCCGTTATTACATTCTGCATTATTTCCACAAGGTGACGGATTGCATGGATCGTCATTTTCTATAAATGGGAAAATTATTGTTAAATAAAAGCAGGATTATCTTAACATCAAAACTAGGTAATAAATATAATAGGTTAATAAATTACCTATATGTGGAATGAGATTACATTGAGTAAACGCATTGCCAGTGAAACCTTCAGCACAAGAACAAATAGAAATATGTTTTATGACTTGGCAGTTAGCGTTTAATCCACAAGAACCGGGACATGGATCTCTGCACCTTTGATTTATGCAAGCTAGGTTGCTAGCACAATCTTCATTGATCGTACACTCTGGTCTACAATTTGGAGGGCTGCCTTCAAAGTTCAGTAAACATGAACAAGATGGGTTGCCACGTAGGTTTTGACATTGTGAATTAGGTCCACACGGTGACGGAACACACGGATCTCTTTGATGTTCTACAGGCTGTTCTGGAACTACAAAAAAACAAAGATTAAAGACATCGTAAATAATTATGCCAACGATAGATTGATGGTTAAAAGAAAAAAAGTGTCAATCATTATGGTAAATTAACAAAAGACTTGTTATAGGCAGATTAAGCATAGGTAATTGTCTTACCTGTAAGTATATAGCAGCTGGAGAATGGATCGCCAGTGTATCTAGTTTGACAAGTACATATGGGACTATGATTGATGACTCTACAGTCTGTGTTACGTCCACAAGGTCCTGGGCAGGGTGAAATACATTTCTGACTCTGACATATTTTGTCTGCGGGGCATTCAGCACTCACGACACATTCAGGCCTACAGTTTGGTGGTGACCCGCGGTACTCAGGTAAACATGAGCATGCACTCTGACCATTTGATACTCGACACTGGCTGTTAGGACCGCAAGGAGACGGTTGACATGGGTTAACCGGTACATCTTCATGTGCTGTAAATATAAAATAAAATAATATAAAATAAACTATATCCTACTCAATTATAACTCAGATCCTAAGAATAAAATAAATGACACTTACGTTTTAAAATACATTGTGTGAACGGGTCGCCGACGTAACCAAATCGGCATGTACATAAAGGCGAATGATTAACTACTTGACAATCGGCATTTACAGCACATGTGCCTGGGCAGGGGTCAATACATTTATTTCTTGTACATGCTTTGTTACTTGGACAGTCAGAGTTTACTAAGCATTCTGGATGACAAGCTTCATAGGGATTTCCAAAGTATCCGGTAACACATACACATGCGCCGGCTCCAGCTTGTTCCCTACATTCCGCGTTCGAGCCACAAGGTGATGGCGTGCAAGGTGACACCGGGTAAATGGGTGCCAGTGCAGTTACAGTACACTGCACCGCCGCGTCACCTGCATATCCCTCGGGACAGATGCAAATAGGCGTATGGCTAACGACTCTACAGTCGGCGTTGGTACCGCAGGCTTGTGTACAAGGATCTTGACACTTTCTGTTTATGCAAGCCATTTGTGGAGCGCATTCGCTGTTAGCAACACACTCAGGGCGACAATTCGGTGGTGCTCCTATAACGTCAGGTTGGCATTGACATGAAGGAATAGACCCGCCGGCTTGTTGACAAATAGAATTGGGCCCACATGGGGATGGCTGACACGGATTTACCGGTATCAGAGAGACATCAGCAGCTATAACAAAAATAAATTTAAAAGTTATCGCACCTGTATCGATTGAGGACAAAAAAAGAAACAAATTGTTCAGAATATTCCACTTACGTATTTCTCTGCATCTTGTAAACGGATCTCCGGTCATTCCTGATGGGCACGAGCAAATAGGATTGTGGTTAACTACTTGACATTTGGCTGCCACACCACACGTTCCTTGACATGGATTTATACATTTCTGGTTGCTACAGGCTTTATCAAGTGGGCAGTCGGAACTTGCCACGCACTCTGGGCGACACGACGGAGGAGCCCCGCGGAACCCAAGCAGACAAGAGCACACTGCTTGTTCATTAAACTCTCTGCATTGACTGTGTGGGCCACACGGGCTCGGTTGGCAAGGATTAGATGGAATTATTTCTGTAAAAATTATTACTTATTTTTAGTTCACAAAAGTCACAAATCATATTAACTATATTTTTATATTATATTAACGCCTTTTATTTGTAAACGTTGTTTAAAGTCAAAAGACGTTTAATCGTCAAAAATACATGGTTAAGCAGACATGAATCACAACTTAAGTTTAACCGACGTTTATAAGTAAAACCCTTAAAGTTTTGTAAGATTTCAGTGTCCTCACCTCGCACTGGATTACATTGTATGAACGCGTTACCCGTAGTTCTAGCTGGGCACGTGCACACTGCCATGTGATTTACAACTTCACAGTTGGCATTAGTACCACAAGTATTAATACATGGGTTGACACATCGGTTTCTAACACATGCTTTATCCATGGGACATTCGGAACTTATCGTACATTCGGGACGGCATTCAAAGTACGGATCACCGTTATATTCCGGTATGCAAGTACAAACTCCATCGTTACAAACCGCGTTCGGCCCACATGGTGATGGATTACACAAGTCTGCTACAACAGGTTCTGGAAATTAAAAAAACATAATACATCATTTGTCATCATGTGTACAAACTGTTTGAACTACTACGTACGTTTAATATTTCAATTCAATATAGCACGAGTACTGCTTACCTATGTTCGGTTTTAAGGAACAACTTTGGAATGGGTCACCAAGATAACCATCAAAGCAAGTGCATATAGACACATGGCCTTGCACTCTACAATTTGCGTTTACTCCACATGACCCTGGACAGGGATCTACACATTTTTCATTAATGCATGCCAACTCATTAGAACAGTCTGTATTAATAGTGCATTCTGGACGACAATTTGGTGGACTGCCCATATATTGTGGCAAGCAGGAGCACGACGGTGACCCTCCCGCATCTCGACATTGAGAGAATGGCCCACACGGTGACGGTAGGCATGGATTCGTAGGTACAACATCCACAACTAAAATAAATATTTTCATATTTAATCAAATGCGTTCCAGTAATATATAAAAACTTAAATCAGCAAATTGAGAGCAATAAATACCTGGTGCTCTATAACATCTACTGAATGGATCGCCGGTGTACTGTGGACGACACGAGCATATAGGACTGTGATTAATGACTTTGCATTCTGCATTTAATCCACAAGCGCCTTCACAAGGGTTTTTGCATTTTCGTTGAATACATGCTTGTTGTTGATTGCACTCCGAGCTAACAAGACATTCAGGTCTACATGCAGGTGGCGTTCCTAAATATTCAGGCTGACATGTGCACACGGCTTGGTCATTTGTTATTTTGCAAATGCTATTTGGACCACATGGTGACGGAGAACAAGGGTCTTTTGGCACAGCAGGAACTTCTAAAATTTAAAAATGAAATCATTATTCATTCGTTGAACTTTATCTACATCCTGTGAACGGGTATTATATAAAATAAACTTACGTAATATTTCTTCGTAGCAATTTTGATAAGGACTTCCTGTCAGACCAGGCAGACATACACACGTGGGAGCATGATTGACGACATTGCATACAGCATTACGTCCGCATATATTGTTGCAAGGATTTTTACATTTACTTTGGATGCATGCCAAGTTCGTAGAGCAATCTGAATTAACAACGCATTCCGGACGGCATCCTTCATAAGGATTTCCAATATGATCTGGTAGACACACACATGCGCCAGCGTTTCTGTACTCTTTGCATATGGCATTTGAACCACATGGTGATGGTGAACAAGGGGCAAGAGGAACATCCATAATTTGACATCCTCTGAATGCATCCCCAGTGTACCCTGGAGGGCACAAGCATTGAGGAGAATGACTGACTACCCGGCACTCTGCTCCAGATCCACAAGAACCAGGACAGGGATCTCGACATTTTTGATTTATACAAGCCATTTCATTAGGACATTCAGAATTAGATATGCATTCCGGACGACAGTTTGGTGGATTTCCCATAAAATCAACCTGACAAGCACACGATGGTGAACCGCCTACTTCTCTGCATACAGAGTTAGGCCCACAGGGTGAAGGTTCACACGGATTGACATAAGGTGGTAGTTGAATATCTGCAATAGTAAAATATAAACAAGGCAGTTAGTTAATCTGAGTCTGAAGTAGTAAAACTCGACTGTACAAAAATATTATTAGTTATATATATATACCTTCTAAAATACATCTAGTAAACGGATTCCCGGTTAAGCCCGATGGACATGAGCATATTGGATTATGATTTATTACTTGACATTGGGCTCCTGATCCACAATTTCCTTTACAGGGATCGATGCATTGCTGATTGGAACAAGCTCGATTTAGTGCACATTCTGCACTCGATGTGCACTCCGGTCTACAAGTCGGCGGTGCACCCATATATCCAGACAAGCATGAGCATATGGCTTGACCATTGATTTCACGACACTGACTGTTAGGACCACATGGTGATGGATTACAAGGCTGTATACTTTCAACAACTCGGACTGGTCGACATTCAAGGAAAGCATTTCCTGAGTATCCTTTGGGACATGTACACATAGGTACGTGGTTAAAGACATTGCAAATGGCTTCTCTGCCGCAAGTATTTACACAGGGGTCGACGCATTTGTTTCTTACACAGGCTTTGTTGTGAGGACAGTCTGTGCTTACGAGACACTCTGGACGACAACCATAGTAAGGATCCCCTTGGTATTCAGGTAAGCACGTGCATACACCGTCGTTACATAAAGCGTTCACACCGCAGGGCGATGGATTGCATAAATCAGTTTCCGTAACGGTTTCTGTAAGACAAGTTAATGGTACAATTTTATTGACATACTTATTTTGTTTACATTTAATGTAGTTTTTCCTTTACAGCAATCAGTATATAACGAATATAATAACTATCAGAGAAATAACGTAAATAACTGTAATTAATTTTTCCCGATGTTTGAATACTGATATTAAAAATGAACAGTAAAAAATGTATAGGTATGTTTGTTGTTTTGTTGTTCAAAAGGTGTATAGGTATGTTAATAATGCTAATGCCTACCAATGTGTGCATATAGGTAGGTATTAACATAACTTGTGAAAACAAATCTATCATCTCTCACGATTAGAATAGCTGCTAAAGTAAACAGTGATGAATAATTTGACTGTAATAGTATAAGTAGTTTATTTACCGTCACTTTCTGGCTTTAGTTGGCAACGAGTAAACGGATCTCCTGTGTACTGTTCCAAACAGCCACATTGAGCAATATGGTTGAATACAGTGCACTGAGCGTTTATACCACAGGCTCCTGGACAAGGATCGCGACACTTTTCATTCATGCAAGCCTGGTTACTGGGGCATTCAGAATTGATTGTACACTCAGGTCTACAGTTTGGTGGACTACCAATATAATTGGGCTTACAGGCACACGAGGGAGCACTGCCAATATTACGACACTCTGCGTATAGACCACATGGTGCTGATAAACACGGATCTTGAGGTGGTACATTCAGAGGCGGCTGTGATACTGAAAATATGCAAATATGATTAAGACATTCTAGAGAAAATATTTAAGACAATAACATGTAATTTGTGAAAGTGCTTACTTTTAATTGGATAGCATTTTGTAAATGAATTTCCAGTAAGGCCTTGTTTACAGACACATATAGGGCTGTGATTGATTACATTACAGTTAGCGTTTTCTCCGCATGTGTTTTCGCACGGGTTTATGCACTTCTGGCTCGCACAAGCCAAATGTGACGGGCATTCCGAGCTCACTACACATTCAGGGCGGCAATTTGGTGGTGCACCTATGAAACTTGGCAAACAAGAGCATGCGGCTTGGCCCTTCACTTCTCTGCATTGACTGTTCGCTCCACATGGCGAAGGATTGCATGGATTCGTTTCGACTACTAGTGCTGAAATTTTATTCAGTTAAGGTTAATGTTATTCTTTTTACAACATTTTGTACGGGAACAATTAATGTATTGGGTATGAAATTATTGTTTACTTACGTTCTTGCATAATATTACAATGGCTGAATGGATTTCCCGTATACCCTTGTTGACATAAGCATGTTGGCATATGATTATGCACTTGACACATAGCATTCGAGCCACATGTACCCGGACAAGGGTCGATACACTTCATTCTGGAACAGGCTCTGTTAAGAGGACAGTCAGAGTTGACGACGCACTCAGGTCGACATCCCTCATAGGGATTTCCTAAGTACTCATCCATACACTGACACGATCCAACACCTCTTTGTTCTTTGCATGCGGCGTTAGATCCACACGGGTTTGGATTGCAAGGCGTTAATACTTCAGTCTGGTCCATGATTGGCAAAGCGCTGCAATATGTAAATGGATCGCCCGTGTAACCTGTTCGACACAAGCACATGGGAGCGTGACTGACCACTCTACATTCAGAATTTGAACCACACGCACCCAAGCATGGATCTGCACATTTTTGATTAAGGCATGCCAAGTTATAATCACATTCACTATTACTAATGCACTCAGGTCGACAGTTAGGGGGTGTTCCCTTGTAACTTGGTAAACAAGCACAGATGGGGCTTTCGCCGCTTATCCTGCATATAGAATGCGGCCCGCATGGTGATGGTTCACAAGGATTAACCTGTTCCTCTTCTTTGACTAAAATAAAGAACATTATAAATTAGATCACAACTTCAGAAGGGCTAAGTTTGTGTTGATGATTTACAAAAATAATACGAATGTAAGTAAATCACGTATAAGTGTAAAATATTTACCTATAACTATACACCTCACAAAAGGATCTCCGGTAAATGACGGTGGGCATGTACAAATTGGATTATGATTGATAACATCACAAACAGCCGCTGTACCGCATGCTCCTACACACGGGTTTATACATTTTTGATTGTTACAGGCTTCTTTAAGTGGACATTCCAGACTAACAGCACATTCAGGTCGACATGTCGGAGGACTACCACGATATCCAGGTACACAGGAACACACTGCTTGGCCATTTGATTGTTGACATCGACTATTAGGTCCGCATGGTGAAGGATTGCATGGGTTCGTAATAGACACTGCAATACAAAAATATAATTATCAATTTGTGAAATATAAACTAATGTTTTTATAACACAAGTATATATTTAAAAAATATATATTTACTCGCTGATGGTCTGCACTCTATAAAAGCATTTCCGCTCATGCCTTTTTGACAAGAACACATTGGCACGTGGTTCATAACATCGCAGATGGCGTTCAGTCCGCAGGTTCCAATACAAGGATTCACACATTTGTTTCGTGAACAACCTTTGTCTAACGGGCAATCTGTATTATACACGCATTCTGGTCGGCAGCCAAGATTAGGGTCACCATGATAGCCAACAATACACGAACAAACGCCATTGTTGCAGACGCTGTTCGGACCGCAAGGACTCGGATGACATGGATCACTTGGAACAGTCTCGGGTAGAACTAGAAATAATTATGTACATATAACTTAAATCATTAAATAATTGTAAGATAAAGGTAGCTATTATAAGCCTGGGTTATAAAGGGTGTAAAAATACCCATCACACAGCCATTACAATTGAGCAAAATGTATTGCTGGGAAACCACTTTTACTTTTTTTGTGCAAAAACTTACAGGACTTGTAGAGGTATTTAAAGTTAACTTAAAACATTGTAAACCGGTTTTCTTTAAAAAAAAAGTTGGAACTTTGTCCTTTGATATCTCCGTAACCAGAAGGTTCCCAGGTATGGTCCAGTAAGTACAAAAAATAATCATAATGAAGGGAAGTAGGTATAAGTGACAAAGTATCGGCTTCGCTAAGCGTCTTTTTACACCCATTATTTTCAAAATTTTGGCATTTTCTGAAACATTTTTTATCAAAGAAACTCATATTATTTCAAACTTCTAAGACATTTATGCACAATTTTACAAAGAATATAAGTAAAATTAATTTTTTTACCAGGCACGGGCTTAAGACTGCACTGCCTAAATGGATCTCCAGTGAAACCATCTGGGCAAAGGCACACAGGAACATGATTGTTTACAAAACACTTGGCATATAGACCGCAAGAGCCATCGCACGGGTTTCGACATTTTTCGGCTTCGCAAGCCCGATCACTCGGGCAGTCAGAATGGACGACGCACTCGGGCTTACAGTACGGCGGAGAGCCGACGTATGACGGCAAGCAAGAACATGAAGCTAATCCGTTATGATCTCGACATTCGGCGTATGAACCACACGGTGAGGGTACACAGGGATCTGAAGGAACTGCTATACTTGGAGAAGTTTCTACAAAATAAATTAAATACAATTATTATGCGCCATACGATTTAAAAAAAATAATAATAGGAATGTTTATGCCAACTTACGCAATATTAGACTACACGTTGTAAACGCATTTCCAGAGTAACCCGACCGACAAGTACATACTGGACTGTGATTTATTACTTTGCATTCTGTATTTTGTCCACATGGCTTTGGGCAAGGATTAATGCATCGTTGATTAATACAAGCTCTATTCGATTTGCATTCAGAGTTCGTCATACATTCTGGTTTGCAATTTGGTGGCGAGCCCATATAATTTGGAAGACATGAACAAACTGGTTGGTTGTTTATTTCTTTACAAATTGCGTTGATTCCACAAGGTGACGGATTGCATACATTTATAACTGCAATGTCGTTTTCTGAAAGGATATAACCTATGTTTAAATATGCTCAGTCATGATCAATTAAATTATAACTTAAGTGACTACGAATATTTACCTCTTACGAGATGACAAATTGAGAGTGGAGTCCCAGTATATCCCGGCTTGCAATTACACATTGGTTTATGGTTGGTGACATAGCAGTCAGCATTATATCCACAAACTCCCGGACACGGATCTACGCATTTGTTTCTGTTGCACGCCGAAACCAACGGACAGTCTGAATCAGCTAAGCATTCAGGTCTACAACCTTGGTAAGGGTCACCGAAATAATCAGGCAAACATGAGCATGATCCGGCGTTTCCTTGCACTTTACATTCGGCATTCGCACCACAAGGGGACGGTTCACATGGGTTTAGATATTCGACCTTTGGTGGAGCTGAAATGTTTTTCAAATAGAATAAATTGACTTACCGATAAACATGTCAGTCACCGTAGAAGCAGGTCCTGTTCCGAAGCGTTAGTTGAAGCTTGCTGGGCCTGGCGACGTTTAGTGACCTCCTTATTCCGGCTTCAGCGTCACTATCTCAAGCAGCGCCGTCCAAAAGCGGCTGTCATGGCGGACAGCCTAAGCTTTACTGTAAGTGCTAGGTTATCTCCGCGTGCTCCGTAGTCAAGCAAAAGGCATTATATCACATTAACAGTTATTTTTATAAAGTTATATCCCTCCTGGAAGCGATTTATTGACCTATTGTTCATCGTATCGGTACCTACCGACCTGGTCCTAGGCTTATGTTGAAAGCATTTGCATAGGGGCTGTATTGATGTAATTGCCTTTAAACCAATAGGCGGGCATGGTCACCACTCAGTTCCAAAGTAAGAACATCTATACAGTCCTATGTTCATTAGTAAACCGTGTGAGGCGTGACCGCTAAGTTTATATTTTCTTACATGACAAGCACGTCATTTAAAGCATGAACAAATTATCACGCTTTGCCAAGCTGAGGGGTTATATGCATCTTAAGTGGTTGGTACATCAGTTTCCCTAGAGCATTATTATACAACTTCCGTTTACCTTAATCTTAAAAAATATTTTAAGTGTAAAAGTTGTACCTACCAAAACCCACATATAATACATTTTTTTTGACAATAATTTCAGATTTTTTCATATTGAACCTAAACCCTTTAGGTGTTCGGTAAAACAGTAATTAAAAAGTGTCAAATATAATACAACATTGTATTTGATGATTACCTTTTGGCTGTGAGCATCCCTGGAAAGGATCGCCCTCTAGACCCGGTTCGCAGGCGCAGATCGCACGATGATCGACCACAGAACATATGGCTCGTGGGCCACAAGCTTGAACACACGGATCTTTACATTTCTGCGCGACACAAGCTAAAACCGCTGGGCATTCAGCGCTGATGGTACACTCTGGCCGACAGTTTGGTGGAGCTCCTATAAAACCTGGCTGACAGCTGCATGCTGGTGTCTCTCCGGAATTAAGGCAAAGCGAATTTGGACCGCATGGAGAGGGCTCACAAGGGTCGACAGGCTGTGTCGGCGGTGCTACAAAATAAAAAGGTTTTAAGCATAACAACCTCGAAAAATGCAATATGCCATTTTAAATCACAAGACATAAATCAGAGAGATCACTATTTTAATACCTGGTTTCGGATAGCAATAAGAGAAGGGATCTCCAGTATAATCTTCGTTACATGTGCAGATCGGTGAGTGAGCAATAACTTGGCAACGAGCGCCGCGCCCACAAGCTCCTTCACAGGGGTCGCGGCATCTTCGATCAATACAAGCTAATTGTAATTTGCACTCGGCGCTGACTAGACATTCCGGTCGACAAGAAGGAGGAGATCCAATATGTCCTGTTTTGCACGAACAAGCTGCAGCACCATTTTGGCTTACTGTACATTCACTGTAGGGGCCACATGGAGACGGCGAACAAGGTGATATCGGATCTATAAACATTTAAAATGATGATTTAAAAGAGTAAATTCTTGGAAAAAAAATTATTCACTAATTGTGAATTAGTTTAACATATACTTTACCTTTTTGGATTTGAATTTGAGTACACAAACTGAAAGGATCTCCTGAGGTGGCAGGAGAACAAGTGCATGATGGTATATGGTTATTGACTGAACATACTGCATTCGTTCCGCATGCACCTGGGCATGGATCGACACATTTGCCTCTTTGACATGTACGAGTCGGGGAACACTCGCCATTAGTACTGCATTCAACTCGACAACCTACATAAGGATCTCCAAAATATTCAGGCAGACAGGAGCAAGCTCCTGCATCACAAATAGCATTACCACCACAGGGAGATGGATTGCAAGGATCCGGTGAAGTTGAAGGAGACTCTGCAAAATGGAAAAAAGTGGCGTTAGGCATGCGTTTGAGCCATATTGTCTAAAGACAGGGTAGGTGTTTCACAACAAGGAGCTTCTAAATACATACCTATCACCTCCGTACATTGTATAAATGGATCGCCAGAATAACCAATGGGACAGCTACAAATAGGTATTTGGTCATGTACATGACATTCAGCTCTAAATCCACAAGAACCTTCACATGGATTTCTACATCTTTCAGCGATACACGCCTGGTGCGACGGACAATCTGTATTGACAAGGCACTCAGGATGACAATTCGGTGGAGCACCTATATACCCTTGAATGCATGAACATGACGGACTGTTGTTAATTGGTCGACATTCACTGTACGATCCGCATGGATTCGGCTGACATGGATGAATTGGTTGTTCAAAATCAATTTTTTCGATTTCAATACATTTTTTAAACGGATCACCAGTCATTCCCGCTGGACAACTGCACAAGGGACTATGATTTATAACTTGGCAGTGTGATCCTATGCCACAAGTACCTCTGCAAGGGTCGGCGCATTTTAACCTGTGGCAAGCCCGATCTGACGGACATTCACTACTGTCAGTACATTCTGGTCTACAATCAGGAGGTGCACCTCTGTAGTCTGGTAAGCATTCGCAAGATGCTAGTCCACCATTCTCTCTGCAAACACTATTAGGACCACAAGGCGATGGCTGGCATGGTTTAATAATTTCTGTAATTTGTTCTTTTATACACTGGTCAAACGGATTTCCTGTGAACCCTTTGATACAACCACAACTAGGAACGTGATTTATAACGTTACATTCAGCATTTCTACCACATATTCCTGGGCAAGGGTCCACGCATTTATTTCTTATGCATGATTTATCAGCTGGACAATCGGAGCTCAGAACACATTCAGGACGGCAACCGTCATACGGATTTCCTTGATATCCTTCCAGACATGAACATGATCCAGCCCCGTCCCGTTGACTACAAACGGCATTTGCTCCACAAGGGGATGGATCACAGGGCTGTACGGGATTTTCTGGAAGAAAAAGTGTCACTTAAAATATCAATTTTTTATTTTTGTAATTTTGTTCTTTGCTGTCTAATATAAGTATATTTTCTTGTTCTTATGTGCAACTCCTGTGTGTTTTGTAACAAAACAGAGCTAATGAACTAAATCTTTCTTCTTGTGTTCGGGAACCTATGATTAAATGGAATGGAGTTTATTTCTGTAAGTAGATCGTTTAAGAAACTTTTATACATAACATTTTTGTTATATATTTTAAAACTAGATGCTGCCAGCATTTCGTAGCTAACTAATCCATCTAATCCATGAGAAGCAATACAGAAACAAACTCAGAGTAGTTCCTATTAGCCTATTATTTTTTCCAACACATATCCTTATATTCTATAAAGGAATACATTAACCCCATACCTTTTTGAGGAACACATTGCATAAACGGATTGCCTGTAAACTTTTCTCGGCAACTACATGAAACAGTATGGCTGACAACAATGCAATCAGCATTCACTCCACACGAGCCAGGGCAAGGATCGATGCATTTATTTTTAACACATGCTTGATTTGAAGGGCAATCTGGATTAATAACACATTCAGGTCTGCAATTGGGTGGCTGTCCAATGTAATTCTCGATACATCTACAATTAGCTTTTCCATTTCTTTCCATACATTGTGAGTTAGGTCCACATGGGGATGGATTACATGCATCTGTTGGCTGAGATGGTGGAAGTGGAATATCGTAACAACTCTTGAATGGATCCCCAGTTTGTCCTGGATTACAGCTACAAATTGGGCTGTGATTGATTACTTCACAGCGAGCAGATATTCCGCATGCGTTGATACAAGGGTTAATGCATTTCTGATTAACGCAAGCTTTAGTAGACGGACATTCGGAGCTAACCACGCATTCCGGCCGACAAGCCGGAGGTGAACCTTGGAACCCTTCAACACAAGCGCATATAGCAGCATTGTCAACGTTCTTACAAATACTATTAGGTCCACAAGGGGATGGATGACAAGAATCTCTAGGTCTTGCTTTTTCTTGTTCCATACGGCGACAGTGTGTAAATGGGTTGCCGGTGTAATCTGTCATACAAGAACATGTAGGTATGTGATTTATAACGTCACATTTGGCATTTTGTCCACATGTACCTGGACACGGATCTCGACATTTATTTCTGAAACAAGCCTTATCCCTAGGACATTCCTGACTGCCAGTGCACTCTGGTCGGCAACTTTCGTAAGGGTTTCCACTGTACTCCGCTAAGCATGTACAGAATCCGTTATCGCATACGGCATTGGCGCCGCATGGAGACGGATTGCATGGATCTGAAGGCTCTGGAGTAGTCGAATCTAAAACAAAATATACATTTATAATTTTGTTCAGAAAAGCACAGCCATATTCCGCAGAAATTATACAGAAAACATTGTCATACCTTCAAGGATTGGCAAGCATCTTGCAAACGGATCGCCAGTATATCCTTCGTTACATACACAGACAGCTACATGGTTCAAAACGTGACATGATGCGTCGACTCCGCATGACCCTGGACATGGGTCTTCACATTTTTGTCGGACACAGGCATGTGAAGCTGGACATTCGGCGGTAATCGTACATTCGGGCCGACAAGAAGGTGGGGAACCCACATAACCAGGAAGACATGAGCAAGCTGGTCCACTTGCTAATAATTGGCAACGCGAATGAGGACCACAGGGTGAAGGAGTACAAGATGGAGGCCTTTCAGTTGTTGGTGGAATTCCTAAAAAAAACAATGACAAATTGTAAATATCGGAAATATTAATTCTGATATTGGTTTTAAACACATTTTATTTTATTGATGTATTATAAACTTACCATAACATTGCGTAAACGGATCGCCAGTCATGCCTAATGGGCACGTGCAGATAGGGCTATGGTTCTTTACTATGCAGTGTGCTCTCAAGCCACAGGAATATGGGCATGGATCATCACATTTTTGACTGATGCAAGCTTTAGATGTATCACATTCACTGTTTACAATACACTGAGGTCGACATGACGGTGGTGATCCAATATAATTTGGCAGACATGAACATACTGCTTGCATGTTCACTTGTCTGCACTGGCTATTTGGACCACAGGGTGTGGGTTCACACGGATTTTGTGGACTTACTGTAAATTAAAATTATGATTATTTAGCAATACACGGATTACACTGTCAATGTTAGTTACTACACTAAATTAAAGATTCAAACTTACGTGGCAATGTAATTTCTTTGCACTGGAAGAATGGATCACCAGTATATCCCCTTGGGCAAGAGCAAACAGGAATATGATTTTCAACGGTGCACTGTGCTAACTGACCGCAAGTTCTTGGACAGGGATCAATACACTTGAATCGTGTGCACGCTAAGTTTGGTGTACAATCATCATTACTCTCGCATTCTCTACGACACCCGTGTGTACTGTATGGATCACCCTCGTAGCCTTCGGAACAAACGCAAGCACCAGCTCCGTTATATTCTCGGCACTCCGCGTTAGGGCCACACGGAGATGGTGTGCATGGACTTGATGTTGTCATTTCAGTAGCTGCAAAAATATACAATACATCATTATTACTATCTAAGGTACCCTTTTCAACCATCGTTTTAATTTTAATGTTCAGGTTTTAAAACTTTGGTCATATTTAAATATATGTATACGAAAATATACGCACATGATATAAAAATTTGGATACAATTTCTCACAGCATCCCCTGTAAAACCTTGTTGGCAAGAGCACACTGGATTGTGATTAATTGTTAGACAAAGAGCATTTACACCACATGCACCTTGACAAGGATCTTTACAGCGTTCATTAATACAAGCTGTGTTACTGGGACATTCCGGATCCATGGTACATTCCGGTCTACAGTTTGGTACTCTGCCGATGTAATTTGGTAAACAGGAACAGGCCGCTTGATCTCCAATAACACGGCATTCCGAATTGGGCCCACATGGAGAAGGCACACAGGGGTCGGTGGTGGGTGGAACATCTAAAAAATAATTTCACAATATAAAACCATTATAATGCAAATATTTAAGTCAATCACTTGCAGCGTTAACCATGGTGAAGTAAAATTAATCTGCTTCCTACTACATACATTCATGAACTCACGCATTCTTCACCTACTATAATGATTGCTTAGTTACTTACATTGTACTTGACTGCACTGAGCGAATGGATCTCCTGTGTATCCGGGACTACAAGTACAAATAGGATTGTGTGTAATAACTTGGCACCGAGCGTTGAGACCGCAGGAATCTTGGCACGGATCTTTGCATTTCTTTCTAATACAGGCTTTATCTTGCGGACATTCAGAGCTAACGATACACTCGGGGCGGCAGGAAGGTGGCGTGCCAATGTAGTCACTGTCACATGTACATACACTGTGACCATTTATCACCCTACATAAGCTGTTTGGCCCACAAGGGGATGGTTGACAGGGGTCCAGTGGCATCTTCGGAGATTCTGTAACAACTGCAAAAAAAATTGTGATCACAACTGCGGTTATCAGGCGCTTAATACAAATTATACTTAATGCAGTTCAGAACTTAATTAAAAGTGAATAATAATAATAATATAATAATTAATATTTACCTACTTATTTAAAAAATAAAATAGATCAGGCAGGTCTACATTATAGTTAGAATTTAACTTTCCTCGATTGTAATTAACGTAAATCATATTTTTACTTTACTTTATACTTGAATAATTTTTTTTATTTATTATTTGTTTATTATAAAATGATGAAACCAAAAAAAATATTTACTTACTTTCTATTTCACATCTGACTAATGGGTTACCGTTGTATCCTGAAAGACATGTGCATGTCGGAGAATGATTGACAGTTCGACATTCAGCGTTTATTCCGCAAGCCCCTGGGCAAGGATCTTTGCATCGATTGTTTGAACAGGCCTTATTGCGGTCACAATCCGAATTGGATACGCATTCTGGTCGACATCCTGTGTAAGGATCACCAAAGTACTCTGGCAGACACGAGCAGGACCCAACTCCATTTCTTTCTTTACACAACGCATTAGCGCCACAAGGTGAAGGACTGCAAGGATTCGGTGGTGGTTGTTGTTGGACTGAAATAAATAATTCAATATTTTCATATAAATCCAAAAATACCTGATATACTGGATGAAATTGAAAACTTGCGCCACTCGAAATAGGAGGTTCAATAACTGTTACATAATTATTACAAAGTGTCCTTTCTCAAATCTAAATTCTTGAAAAAAGTCGTATAGTTATCATTTAGATAGTACAAACTAAGTTATTGCCTCCAAGTGAACACGAATTATTGGCGTTCCAGTAAAAAAAAAACGTAATCCGTAACAAAAAAGAAAATTAAAGTATCAATTTTAGCGCGCGCCCAATATACAATCCATTCATCGCAGAGTTCACAACCTGAAGCAAGTTGGCAACGCGTTGAACTAGCGGTCATTTACCTAATTTTGACCGTTCCTACGAAAAAAGAGCACGCGATAACGTGTCCAAATCGCTTGCCTACATGCACGTATGTGCTTTCTTTTTCCTTTTTTAATGACATGCTCTAAATTTTCATTATAACGCGTTGAATTAGATATTTTTATTTTGCGCACCTATTCAATTTCATCCTGTATAATACAATGATGGTGCCTTACGTTCCAAAACTTACGTTCAAACGGTGAACAGCCACTGAAAGGGTCACCCGTATATCCCGTCAAACAGCTACATTGTGCAACATGATTGGCTACAGAACATTCCGCGTTAAAACCACAAGAGCCAGGACACGGATCCACACACTTTTCATTTTGGCATGCAAGATTACCAGGACATTCAGCGTTGATAGAACATTCAGGTCTACAATTTGGTGCTACACCAATATAATTCGGTAAGCATGAACATGCAGGCGCTTCTCCAACTACTTTACATTGAGAATATGGACCACATGGCGAAGGAACACATGGATTTCCTCTAGGCACCTCTAAGATAGGTTCTAAGAAAGAAAGAAAATAAGACAGATTTAGAAAAACAGTACATAGAAAATATAAAAGGGCATACAAAGGTAGAAAAATAATGAAAAGAATAATGAAAAAAAGAGAAAACAATGAAATTTAAAAATTGAGAAATCAAATAAATAATACATATATTTAAAGGGAGATCAAAAAAGATAAACAATTTCAATTGAGTTGCTTTTATTATTTTTGTTGTATTCTTACTTTGCTCCAACTGACATGTAACGAATGGATCACCAGTAAATCCGGCTTTACATGTACAAATTGGGTTATGGTTTATCACTTGACACCTTGCGTTGACACCACAGGTTCCCGGGCACGGATCCCTACATTTTTGCTTAATACATGCTTGGTGTTGCGGACAATCCGTGCTTAAAACACATTCCGGTCTACAAGTGGGAGGTGAGCCCACGTACCCTTCCCGACAAGAACATACTCCGTGATCATCCACAATTTTACAATTGCTGTAAGGCCCACAAGGCGACGGGATACAAGGGTTTGCATCCGCAAGTGCTAAAAATAAAGTGAATTTTAAAAGTTACAAGATGGTACAATAATATACTTTAAATTGTTTAGAACCAAATTACTAACGTTTTCTCTGAGGATGGCAAGACACGACTGGATTTCCATCGTAACCATCAATACATAGACATACTGGTGTATGGTGTGCCACCGTACACTGAGCATTTATGCCACACGCACCCTGACATATGTCTATACACTTGTTATTGGAACATGCTTTATCGAACGGACAGTCGTTATTTGTGACACATTCAGGTCGACAACCCAAATATGGATCACCAAAATATCCGGGCGCACATGTACAGGCCCCAGCCGAGTTCCTTTCAGTGCATATTGTGTTTGGCCCGCAGGGTGATGGGTTACAAGGATTTGTCTCGTCTTCACTTGCCACTGTGACTATGAACGAAAAATAAATTATTAAGACATTGCGGCATACGGGATTAAAAATACAATTAAGAAACTATTTTTCACGAAACTCACGAATAAAGTAACAACCGCTAAATGGATCACCCGAATAGCTTTCGCGACAATGGCAAACAGCTTTATGATTTATCACAACGCATTCTGCGTTTGCACCACAGGATCCTTCGCAAGGATTAACACACTTTTCACGAATACAAGCCAGGTTACTCGGACATTCTTCATCGTATATGCATTCAGGGCGACAATTTGGAGCCCTGCCAATGTAACCAGCTTGACAAGAACAAGCTGGAGTTTCTCCAATAACCCGACATTGTGAATTAGGCCCACAAGGCGATGGTATGCAGGGATTGCCAGAAGGCTTTGGTTCCGGCCCTAAAATAATTTTAAAAGTTGATCAATGAATATAGTTTTCATACACATAAGTATGTTTATTAAGACGTATTGGAAATAGTTAGTATTCAATAAAAATGTGTTTAACTCACTTTTTTCAAAGGCGCAATGCACGAATGGATCGCCGGTGTAATTTGGAGGACAACTACATAAAGCGTTGTGATTGACAACAGTACATTTAGCATTATTACCACATGCTCCGATGCATGGGTCAACACATTTCTGATTAATGCAAGCTCTATTGGGCATACATTCACTGCTAACCATACATTCCGGCCGACAGAAGGGCGGTGAACCAAAGTACTTTTCTTGGCATGAACATATTGCATGGCCACCGTTAACCCGACACAAACTGTATGGTCCACAAGGTGATGGTGAGCATGGATCTATTGGAACTTCATTTTGACCTAAAATAGCCAATTAGAATGGTTATTCACACGAGAATAAATTACAAGTAATTTGATTGATCGATATGTTATAGAATTAAGTAGAATTCTTACGTATATAACAAGATGTAAATGGATTTCCTTCATAACCAGGCAGGCAGGCACAGGATGGTGCATGATTGTTGACACGACATTCAGCATTCATTCCACATACTCCAGGACAGGGGTCTTTACATTTATTGTTGATGCAAGCCCTATCTTTCGGACAATCTGAATTCAATACACATTCTGGACGACATTCCACATATGGATCTCCATAGTAATCAGGAAGACACGAGCATGATCCTACTCCATGCCTTTCTTTGCATATAGCATTCGCCCCACATGGTGACCGTGAGCAAGGATTTTCGACTTGAGGTTCGATAACTACAAGTTTAATACAATATTTATTATAAATCCCAATTTAAAATAATAACAGAACATTTATCACAAATAATAAACTTACTTGGGATAGGAGAACATCCTGAAAACGGATCTCCCGTATACCCTTGGTCACAAGAACAAACTGGTACATGTTTAACAACAGCACAACTTGCATGGTATCCACAAGACCCTGGACAAGGGTTACGACATTTCTCAGCAATGCAAGCTAAGTTGCCTGGGCATTCAACGTTTATCATGCACTCGGGCCTGCAGTTAGGGGGCCTTCCCACGTAATTTTCTAAGCATGTGCATACGGACAGGCCATTAACATCTTTGCATAGAGAATGTGGTCCGCAAGGATTCGGTAGGCAGTTATTTATTGGGTCCATTGGTTCTGTCAAAAGTAATAATTCAAAGAGTTATTCCAATGACTAACTACATAAATAATAATATATTTGATTTATTTTAAATAAATTTCATTATTACTTACTTTCTTCATAGAAACATCTAATGAAAGGATCACCGGTATATCCGTTAAGACAGCTACATATAGGATTATGATTAACAACTTGACATTGAGCGTCTACACCGCACATACCAGGACACGGGTCCTGGCATTTTTGATTAATACATGCTTTATCTGGCCGACAATCAGAACTAACAATACATTCAGGCCTACAATTTGGCGGAGAACCAATGCACAAATCAAGGCATGTACAAACTGCATGCCGATTAAACACGCGACATTTACTGTAGGGCCCGCAAGGCGAAGGGTTGCATGGATCCACAGGTTCTGGTAGAGCTACATTGTATAGGAAAGAAAATAGGATAAGTATAGCATGAAATACAGAAATAGACATATAAAGAAAGATCAAGAAAGAAAGTCTTACATGAAACAGGAGTACATGCATGAAGAGGATTTCCTTTATATCCAGGCAAGCAGTAACATGAAGGTGCATGGTTTGCAACTCTACATTCAGTGTTCTGTCCACAAGCACCAGAGCACGGGTTCACGCATTTATTATTGAAACAAGATCTGTCTCTAGGACAATCAGTGTTCATGACGCATTCTGGGCGACAGCCACGATATGGATCACCGTAAAACTCATCTACACATGTACAAGAACCAGCACCATTCCTTTCTCGACAAATGGCATTAGGTCCACAAGGTGATGGATTGCAAGGTTGATGAGGAACGTCTTTTGAAGCTGCAAAATTTGTATAGGTACATAAAACATGCTATCACATACACAGTTTAGGAAAAACATGCAGATGGTGCGATTTAAAAATGTAAAATTAATTTAAGCTTACCTTCAAAAGGATTACAGCCAGCAAACGGATCACCCGAAAAACCTTCATCGCAGGAACATATTGGTTGATGATTTTGCACTTTGCACCGTGCATTGAAGCCACAGGAGCCTACGCATGGGTTGACACAATTACCCGCCAGACAAGCGAGCCCCAAGGGACAGTCCTGGTTGATAACGCATTGTGGACGACAAGAAGGCGGGGCTCCCAGCGTGCCGGGCTCGCAAGAGCACACGGCACGGCCGGCTTCGTTGCGGCACGAGGAATGTGGCCCACATGGCGACGGTAGGCATGGGTCTGGTGCGGGTTGAATAATAGCTGTCAACAAATAGAATAAATAGAATACTCTTTATTATGTACACCATATAAATTACAGACAAACATAAATAGAAGTTTTTTAAACAAAGCCACGTACTTTGCCCACCACGTTCAAATCATTTTCAGAATTAATGAATAAGGTAAAAAAGAGTAATTTTATTTTTAGTATAAACTGTTCCAAAATTACAAAATAAAGGTTATTTCCTTGTTCGCCATAATTATGGTTCAATTTGTCCACCCTCAATAGTTGTATTGTAACAAATGCTACTACTGGCTTTTAGTTTAAGGTTTTTAGTTTAAGGTTTTTAGTTTTTGGTCAATCTTATTCAGGCAAGCACAGATAACAATATATTCCTATGTATAGTTAAAATACATATATTTTTTTTCAACTTACGTCGTCTATTGCATCTTATGAACGGATCACCTTCTGGTAGATTTTCTGGACAAGTGCAAATGGGGTTGTGTCCGACAACATGACAGCGTGCGTCTAAACCGCAGCTGTGTAGACAGGGGTCCTTGCACTTGTGGTCGATGCAGGCTCTGTTTGTGGGACAGTCGGAGTTGACGGCACACTCGGGTCGGCAGGTGGGCGGCGCCCCAAGGTAGCCCGCGCGGCACGAACATGCGGCGCGGTCGTTCACCACGTGGCATTCACTGTTTGCTCCGCAAGGTGATGGCTCGCATGGATTGAAAGTTGGCGCTAGAAAATATTTTGGTGATATTAAATTATTTGTGAAAGTAAGATTTAGCGGCTATTAAAAACAAAGTTAAACAGTTTTATTTAGGAATATTAAAATATTCTACGCAACTACTTAAATGTACGAGTATACATACGTGGTGAAGATTTCTGACGACATGAAGAAAATGGCTCGCCTTCATAACCCTTGAAACAAGTGCAGACTGGAACGTGATTAGTGACAGAACATTCTGCGTTTACGCCACATAAGTCTTTGCATGGATCACGGCAGTGATTTGACAGGCAAGCGAGGTGATTTGGACAATCGGAGTTTATAGTACATTCTGGCCGGCAGCCTCCTGCATACGGATTACCGATGTTGGGCGGTATACAGGAGCAACGAGCTATATTGTTAACGACTGAGCACATAGTGTTGTCCCCACATGGTGATGGGTTGCATGGCGTCGGTGTTTCACCCTGAATAACTTCGACACAGCCTACAAACGCATCGCCTCTATATCCTTCCAGGCAGCTACAGAGTGGCGTATGATTTACCACATTACATACAGCTTTGTTTCCACATGCTCCAACACATGGATCGACACACTTTTCATTGATGCAGGCTTTATTAGATGGGCACTCTTGACTTATAACACATTCTGGTCTACAATATGGTGGAGTGCCTGAATAATTGGGGCGACAGGAGCATACTGGATGATTCGACTTAATTTCACACACAGAATTAGGGCCACATGGCGTTGGTACGCAAGGATTTTTGTCCACGGGCCCAGGCCCAGGCTTTATCACTTCTGCGCAAGCTATAAATGGATCTCCAGTTTGCCCAGGGCTGCAGCTGCATATTGGATTATGATTAACTACAATACACTCTGCATTGACACCACAGCTGCCCTGGCAAGGATTAGAACACCGTTGATTTACACACGTCTCTGTTTGAGAACAATCCGAATTACCGACACATTCAGGTTGGCACATGGGTGCTACTCCTCTGTGGCCTGGTAAGCATGAGCACACTGCAAACCCAGAGGGTGACATAAGGCAACGACTGTATGCTCCGCAAGGCGATGGATCACATGTAGATAGTGTGGGCGGCACTGAGACGATGGGTTGGCATCTCACGTAAGGATCTCCTGTGTTTCCTGTCTCACAATAACAAACCGCATGGTGATTAACAGTATTACATAAAGCTCCGACACCACATATGTCTTTGCAAGGGTTTTCACATTTATTGTTTAAACATGCCAAATCTGGTGAGCAGTCACTATTGACGACACATTCAGGACGGCATGACATGTATGAGTTGCCATAAAAGTTGGGTAAACATTTACAAGTTTGTGCACCATTTATATCTTCGCATACAGCATTAGCACCACATCGTATATTATCGCAAGTTTCAAATATATTAGCTAAAAAAGAAATGTGTTATCAAAATAAGATAATTATTAGAAATTACTAACATTTTAATGGTACTTCTTAGTTCCGAATACTTACGATTTGTGGTTGGTTTGCAGTGTTCATATGGATTTCCTTCGAAGCCTTCTATACAATGACAAATTGGATCGTGATGGTAAACTGAACATAGGGCATTAACTCCGCATGAGCCCGGGCAAGGATCTTCACATTTATTTCTTAAGCATGCCTTATTGAAGGCACACTCTGAATTAAACACGCATTCCGGTCGGCAAGCTGCGTTATTCACGGCACTTGGTCCTACGCAAGCGTCACAAATAGCAAATTGATTTCCATAAGTATCGCATGGAGCATTGGGGTCGCATGGATTAGGAGAGCAAGGTTGAACTGTCGTATTACCAATAATTATTGCTGAAATATACAAAAATACATTACAAGAAGATAAAAAAAAAGTGGTTTGGTTTAGATTTGAAATCAAATGAATACAAAATTCCAATTAATTTAGGGACCATGGTTATTTAAATACTCACGTCGATAAAGACATTGTGTCAATGGGTCTCCAATATATCCATCTGGACACAGACATGACACTGTGTGTTCCGAACACAAACATACTGCATGAATACCACACACGTTATTGAACGAGCATGGATCTATACACTTTTGATTGATACACGCTTCGTTGGATGAGCAGTCTGAATTCATTGTGCATTGAGGTTTACACTCTATACTTGGATCTCCAACGTAGTCGGGCGGACAGAAACACAAAGCTTTATCAACAACGTCTTGGCAAAGAGCGTTTATACCACATCTTGCGGTATTACAAGGTTTTTTGTCATTTGATTTTTGGTTTTCCGGTGGTAAGCAGCTCATCAAAGGATTTCCAACCAAGCCACCTTTACAAACACAAACTGGTCGATGGGACTCTACTTGACATTCAGCATTTATTCCACAAGCCCCCGGACAAGGGTCGCGACAGACATATCCAATGCAAGCTCTATTAAGTTTACATTCATCATCTACTTCACATTCTCTAGAATGACATCCGTCAACTCCAAAAGCATCACCTATACTGCCTTCAGGACATATGCATAACGCTTGCCCTTCAAAGTTGACTTGGCAAATGGCTTGTGGTCCACATGGATTTGGTGTACAGGGACTTCTTTGAGGTTGGCAGCCAACATGAGGATCACCAGAGAACCCATACTTACAGAAGCACATTTCCATGTTCCCACTTACGTAACAATCTGCGTTTGGTCCACACGGGCCTGGTCTACAAAGCACCTCGGGTGGTATGTACCCTTGAGGATTACAGGATTTATAAGGATTTCCTATAGCATTTTCGGGACAGTAACAGGGTGGAGATCTATTCGGGTCGCATCGTGCTCCTTTTCCGCAAGTATTTGGTTCGCAAGGATTGCGTGATTCCACACAACCTCTGATTGTATTGGGACTTTCGATGTAACCGGGTAAACAAGTGCATTTTGCAAATCCATTTGATTGTGTTATACATTGTGTGTTAGGTCCACAAGGTGACGGGTTGCATGGGTTATTTGGTAATCGACATATTTGTCTTGGAGGATCCCCTTCATAGTTTGGTAGACAGAAACAAGCGGGTTTGCCGTCTATTAATCTGCATCCGGAATATGGGCCACATGGATTTGGTTCGCATTCGTTACCTTCGGGTACTGCAATAAATAATGAAAGAGATTTATCAGGGCATACTACACGTCGGTATTCGAGGATTTTAAGGATGTGAACACGTGAGCAAGCACACACACATGCACGTGAACAAGAGGATTAATCAAACAAACTAGATTTTTAATAGTATTTAACTTACTGCAATTTTTGAAAGGATTTCCTGTCAACCCCTTTGGACAAAAACAGATTGGGTTCCCATGGTCACTTTCACACATTGCATTTGTGCCGCAAGGATTCGGAATACATGGATTTGTAGGTGGTTCACACCCATTCTGCGGATTTCCACTGTAACCTGGCAGGCATTTACACGACGCACGGTGGTTCAGAACGTCGCATACAGCGTTTATCCCACATCGACATGGAGATCCACATTTACCATTTATACACGCCTCTGAATTTGCGCATTCATTATCAGAACGGCATCCTTGTACTAAAACAGTAATTATATGTTGAACAAGCAAATCTAATCTTTCTAAAGTTTGAACGCCAAGATATGGATGAGCTCAGGATAGGACAAATATGAAATAAAGAATAATGTGGTGATAATTATAATATTAAAAACTCATTCTTTTCTTACCCTGGAAACATTCTAAGAACGGATTTCCGGTGAATCCAGCAGAACATTTACATTGAATTCCGTGATTGAATGGAATACATTCTGCGTTATCTCCGCACTCGTTCATACCACACGGATTCATGCATATTCTGTTTAGGCGGTCACATAGTAGTTCCGGGGGACAATCCTCATTATACTGACACACTGAACCAGTAGGTATTACTAAAATCACAATTTTGATTAGAATTTAAGTACCTTAAATATTAATTATATTCATGTCTTGAAACCTGAAAAATTAATTACCTGGGACGCATCCGACATAGCCATTTCCTTGGTATCCTTCCGCACAGCTACAGTCTGATCCGTGGTTTGTGTTTATACAGACCGCATTAGGTGTGCATGGATTATGTATGGCACATGGGTGTTGACATGCATTATTTATACAAGCTTCAGTCAAGGGACAATCTTCATTTTGAGTGCAACCAACTGAGCAAAATGTAAGATACATATTTATATAATATACAAAGAGTATTCCTATATTACCAGTCATAAAAAAAATATTTTTGACTGCTGTATTATTTACATTTTTAGCCGCAACCATAATAATTTTACTGTTTATTTAGTAGTTACATTTTTTTTTAAATATATTACATTCACCTGATTTCATTAACTTTCTTGTATGGATTGGTAAAGCAAATGGTTAAAGTCAATGTAATTACTATTAGTAGGTATAAGTTGAAGCTTACATATTTTAGGTGAACATTTAACTGCAGGATCTCCATCATGTCCAGCGGGGCACGAGCACATAGGCCTTTGTTTTACTGGCTGGCAATTGGCTCCTATGCCACATACGTTGTCGAACTCACAGGGATTTTGACACAATCCCATAAAACAGGCTTCGGTCTCTATACAGTCCCGATCAGAGTGACAAGGTTCTGGTACCTTTGGTGTTCCAGGTGGTTCTAGTATGTTACACGTTAGATACAAATTAGTATGTTACATTTAAATTAAAAGAAGGTGAACATTAGTGTATTTACAATTAATAACGTGAATTAATGATGTCCGATAAAAGTACTCATCTGTCCGATAAAACTACCCAACTGGTACTGGCACAGTATAATAAAATTATTAAGAAATAGCTTTGTACACAAAATACAAAGGTTTTAAAACAACTAGCTTCAATAATGTTTAAACCTTAAAAACAAAACACCTTGTAAGCCTACCTTTACGTGAACAGTGGATCCCAGTGGCGTCATCACACACGCAAACAGCGGCATGGCCCACAACTATACATGATTTGTTCTTTGTACAACCACTCCCAACCGTTTGACATGGATTCTGGCACACTCCGTCTAGACAGGCTTTATTCGTCGGGCAATTTGTGTTTATTTTACAGGATGTGTGAATATGTATGTCAGAACTTTGTACAGTAGTCTCAGTAGTAGTCATGTCAGTAATAAGGGTAGTGTCTGGCCAAGCAGAAATATCAACGCCCTTTCTACGAGACGATAAACTTTCAGTAGACGTACTGATGATACCTGTTGACGTATGT
The DNA here is from genome assembly GCA_947507525.1 of Apamea epomidion. Classification (NCBI taxonomy): domain Eukaryota; kingdom Metazoa; phylum Arthropoda; class Insecta; order Lepidoptera; family Noctuidae; genus Apamea; species Apamea epomidion. The sequence continues at coordinate 10,459,067 of OX382234.1, forward strand.
TGTGCTTTAGGTGTGACGTCAGTATGTTTCGACTCAGTATCTAGGGTTTTATTAGGGTTTTGGGTTTTATTTTTTATTGTTGCAGTTATGTCTTGTTCAAGGAACAAAAATGTTGTAGTGTCCTCTTTGATTGGTATTTCCGTTGTTGCATCAGCATGACTAAATGACGTAGTTGAGCCACTTACTAGCGTTGATGAGAAAAGAATATTATCTGTTTCATGTGTCAACGTAGTTAAATCATTTGGGGTGCTAGTAATCTGATTTGAATTTTGTGTTCCTGAGAATTTTTCTTTCATATCTACATTGAAACCTGTAGATAGTGACATCCCAGGGGTTTCTGTAGTAACCTCGGTAATATTGGAATCCATTTTAAGAGTACCAATTTCAGTCTGAATTGTGAAAATACTTTCTGTAGTAGATTCAGATAAATCTAAGTTACCAATAATCGTTATAGGTGTCGTTTCAAGGAGTGTGCTATCGCCTTCATTGCTGTCGGTAGTACTAGAAGTGTTTATGATGTGACTCTCCGTTTCTAAATTGTTTGTACTCGTTGTAGTTATAGGACTATGAGGAGGTCCTATTGTTGCGGTGCTTATGCTATCTGCTTGATACGCGGTGGTAACTTTTGTGGTTTCTGCATTTAACTCTACTGAACTCTTTATTGTTTCAGTGTTCACGTCCTTGTCAGTCACAGGCGTTATTGCGTCTAAATGAGTAGTTTTGTGAAAACCTTGTTTGATATCTGATGGATGTAAGGTCGTTTCAAAAACTGTACTCTGTGGTCCCGAAATAGAGATTGGCGTAACCGTTGAAATCTTTTCTGAATCTTTAGACTCATATTGCGTTGTCGACTCTGTTGTATTTGTCTTGACTCCTACTGGAGTGAAAATTGTGCTTTCTGTTGCATATTTCTTTGTGAAGTGCGAGTCGTTATCTTGTATTGCTTCCTTAATAGTTGTCATTTCAAAAACAGTGTTCGATATCAGTATTTCTGGACTTATACTTTCAGATTTAGTTGATTCAGTTACCGCTTCCGTTAACATTTCCTGTGTGCTACTTGTACCCCAAGATACGGTGTTGGTTACGTAATTCTGGTTTGTTGTAGAATCTGTTTCTAAAATAGATGTATCGTCAATATTTGCAAAAGTCGTTTTTTTTACACTTTCTTTGCTTGGTCTCAAAGTGGTAAATAAGAATGGTGGTAAATAATAAGGATGATGAGTTGTGTATAATATTTTTCTGTTAGTATCAGTTGTGGTGCCTTGAGTGGTGATTAATTTTTGGTCTGATTCCTCTGGAATATCATATCCTGATGTAAAAGACTCTGTTGAAAATATTCCTACATTCATATTAGTCGTTATCTTTTCTTCTTTATATCTGTTTATATCTTCTGTTGTGTTTGAAGAAGTAATTTCTGTGATATCGGATCCGGCTATCGCGGTGGTAGAAGGAACCAACTCATCACGGTTTTTATCCGTTTCGGCTGTAACTGGTCCACTATCAGTAGCCTGGTTAGGCGTCGGTCCGTTGTCATAACCTAGCGTAGTTGGTGTAACTGATCCGACGTTTGCAGCTGGCGAAGAGTTTTGCTCAACATACTGAATAGATTCAGTAGTACTTGGTACAAAATCAGTCGCACGTGAAGAAACAAATTCATCAGTGGGTTTTACTTTTTCTGTGATATCGGATTCAACTTCTGTAACAGTTGAAGGAACCAATACTTCCGTAACCGCGTCTGTTGTAACTGGACTATCAGTTGGTTGAGTAGAAACGGGTCTGATGTCAAAACCTTGTGATTCAACGTCTGTCGTAGGGAAAGAATTAATTTTAATATTCTGAATAGTTTCAGTAATACTTGATGCAACTGTTGTACTTGAAGAAGCAAATTCATCAGTGGGTTTTACTTTTTCTGTGATATTGGATCCTACTTCTGTACCAGTTGAAGGAACCAATACTTCCGTAACCGCGTCTGTTGTAACTAGACTATCAGTTGGTTGAGTAGAAATTGGTCTGATGTCAAAACCTTGTGATTCAACGTCTGTCGTAGGGAAAGAATTAATTTTAATATTCTGAATAGTTTCAGTAATACTTGATGCAACTGTTGTACTTGAAGAAGCAAATTCATCAGTGGGTTTTACTTTTTCTGTGATATCGGATTCAACTTCTGTAACAGTTGAAGGAACCAATACTTCCGTAACCGCGTCTGTTGTAACTGGACTATCAGTTGGTTGAGTAGAAACGGGTCTGATGTCAAAACCTTGTGATTCAACGTCTGTCGTAGGGAAAGAATTAATTTTAATATTCTGAATAGTTTCAGTAATACTTGATGCAACTGTTGTACTTGAAGAAGCAAATTCATCAGTGGGTTTTACTTTTTCTGTGATATCGGATTCAACTTCTGTAACAGTTGAAGGAACCAATACTTCCGTAACCGCGTCTGTTGTAACTGGACTATCAGTTGGTTGTGTAGAAACGGGTCTGATGTCAAAACCTTGTGATTCAACGTCTGTCGTAGGGAAAGAATTAATTTTAATATTCTGAATAGTTTCAGTAATACTTGATGCAACGGTTGTACTTGAAGAAGCAAATTCATCAGTGGGTTTTACTTTTTCTGTGATATTAGATCCAACTTCTGTAACAGTTGAAGGAACCAATACTTCCGTAACCGCGTCTGTTGTAACTGGACTATCAGTTGGTTGAGTAGAAACTGGTCTGATGTCAAAACCTTGTGATGCAACGTCTGTCGTAGGGAAAGAATTAATTTTAATATTCTGAATAGTTTCAGTAATACTTGGTGCAACTGTTGTACTTAAAGAAGCAAATTCATCAGTGGGTTTTACTTTTTCTGTGATATCGGATCCAACTTCTGTAACAGTTGAAGGAACCAATACTTCCGTAACCGCGTCTGTTGTAACTGGACTATCAGTTGGTTGAGTAGAAATTGGTCTGATGTCAAAACCTTGTAATTCAACGTCTGTCGTAGGGAAAGAAATAACTTTAATATTCTGAATAGTTTCAGTAATACTTGATGCAACTGTTGTACTTAAAGAAGCAAATTTATTAATGGTATTTACTTTCACAGTAGTATCAGATCCAACTTCTGCGGTAGTTGAAGGAGCATCAATGTTATTTCCCGTTGCAGTTGTAACTAAATAACTATCAGTCGACGGATTAAGAGTCGGTCCATTGTCAAATCCTTGCATCTCTGATGTAACTGATCCGATATCTGTTGCTGGCGAAGAGGGTGTTTTAACGTTCTGAATAACTTTAGTTGTAACTGAAGAAGTAAATTCATCAATTTTTTTTACTGTTTCGGTTGTAAACGATCCACTAATTGTAACATTTGAAGAAATAATTTCCAATCCATTCATTTCTGTTACGTGGGAAGGATTCAATTCCTTAATATTAATTAATGTTGCTGGCTCAATAGTCATACCTTGTGTAAGATCTGAGTCTTTTATACTTCCCATCTTTTCAGTTATGACTGATCCAACCCAATTCGTTTCTGTTGTTATATCTGTTGCTCGGAAAGAATTCGTTTCATTCATATAATTATCAGTTTCCATAGTTTTTGATCCAAAATCTGTTGTTTGTGTCGGAATAGATTTTTCGTCACTACTTACAGTTTCCGTTGTCGTTAATCCAACATTAGTTGAAGGATGTTTTTCATCGTATTTGGTTGTATCTGTTTCGATTGTTTTATCCGTGTTATATTCAGGTACAGTTATGATTTCTGGTTTAGATGTATCAGTTACACTCGTGAATTTTGTTTTATCCGTTTCCATAGAATTTTTTGTCTCTTCTGTTGTTGACTTTGCAAAATTATTATTGGATGTGCGTTGTTCGATGTCATTTTTCAAAGTTGAAGTATCTTCAGATACATTACTTGTTTCGATTTCGATGCCATCAGTGGTCGATGCATACAAGTCATAATCCATCATATTATCATCAGAAGTTTTAGTTTGTGAAATAGGATTATTGGTATATTCTGTTTCCCTTGCAGTATTTTGTAAATCTAAAGTACTTGGTATCGTTTCTGTAGTTATATCTGACGTTTCATTATTTTGTGTATTATTATGTTCCTCCAAGGTCGTTAACTTATTGTTTGAAAGTTGAATGGATAGTGAGATATTCTCTTTTAAATGTGAAGTATTTACAAAATCCGATTTTATTGTAGTAAACTTATCAGGAAATTCAGTTACCGTACTTGAATATTGATTTGTTTCTGTTGCAATTTCAGTAAGTGACAGAGAACCGAGGGATTGTGTTGTCGATGAGCCTATTTCGGTAGTAGTATAGTTTAAATTCATCACGACAAAAGTTGATGCTTTTGGAGTGGTATTTTCGAGGTCTTCAGCAGAATTGTTGGTACTCTCATCTGTTATTTTCGTGGTTTTATCAGAAACAGTATCATCATATATTGTTATTTTTGTAGAACCTACTTCAGAGTTACCTGCTAATGTAAATTCACTACTTGTTTCTATAATATGTTTTTTTAGATCATAGCTAGTAGGAGAATTGGTGCTAGTGGCCAAAGTAGATGTGGTTATAGTTTTATCAGGGTCTTGTAGTAATTTGATTCCTGTGTAGTTGCTATTTAATTTCCGTTGATTTTCAGGAGTTTTAGTATTTTTGTTTTCAGTTGACACTGTCGAGGAATGATTGCTTTCAACAGTCTTTTTAGTATACGGTTTCATAGTACTCTCAACATGAATTGTGCTACTACTTGGCAAAAGAACGTCGGAATCGATTGATGGATAATCTTCTATGTTAGTAGAAGGAGTAGTCATTTGTGTAGTGACAATGTTGATCTGATTATCTTCAGTTATGTAGTTTGTTTCATTTAATTTGTTACTAGAAGATTCAGTTGTGTGCCTCAATTGTGTATTTGTGCTACGATCTTTTTCGTTATTATTTGGAAATTTTGCTTTAGTTACAGCATTAAATGAAGTCGTAGTATCATATAATTGTGAGTCAGTTATTGTGCTCTGTGTGGTACTTGATGAGTCTTTTATGTTTCTTCCAATAGTAGTTATTTCGCTTACGTCAAAAGTATTAAGGGCAATAGTGGACGTTTCGATTACAGAATTATCGGTAGTTATTGTACTACTTGAATCTTCAGTAGTATAAGATTTACTGGGCGTCGAATTTTCGAATTCATTTCCACTACCAGATTCGATTTCATTGGAACTGGTGGTCATAAAAGACTCAGTAGTTGATTTAAATTCATTATCAAAAGCAGTTGATTTTATACTAGGCTCGGTAGTATATTTGGTGTTATCGGTCGAAAAAATGCCTTTTTCGGTTTTTGACGTTGATATAACACTTTTAACAGTTGCTGTATAGTCAGTAGTTTTATATTCAGGGTTTATGGTATTAGAAGACGTATGAGGGAAGTCATAGTTATCAGTAGAGTGAATTATGTGGTCAGTGGGCGTAGTCATGTCTATAGTAGTGGCAGTTTCACTTGTTCCTCCTGATGTTAGTAGGACATCTGTTAATAGGAATTTACAATACCATTATTATTATTTATATTATTCGATTACATACTTCAACAAACTACATGCACACAAACGTGTACATTGATGTAATCATTTATATTTTATTATTAATTATAGAAGAAGGAAAAGTAGAAGTCTTCTGAAGAATACATACATTATGTTTATGCATAAACATAATATAGTTGAAAAACTATCTACAATAATGATCTAATGCATGCTCAGGTCTAAAAACTACAGATAGAACAGAAAAGAAAAAGAAGAAATGAAAAAACAACGAATTTAGGCTTAACAGACCAACTAATAGTAACGAAGTGTGCTAGTATATTCAGTAACTGTGTTGTAATGACAGACCAATTACATTTATTTACAAAGATAAGGACAAGAAGCTTGTTTACATCCTGAAGTAGTGTTCATAACAATGAATAAAAATTGTTTCGGTCTTTAAGCCTAAAGTCGTTTACTGGTGTCAAATAAATACAGAGTCCTGTGAAACTAACAGCGTCTCAAAGTGTTTCGGAGAATGTAGGCAATGTATATAACCTATGAAGTATAATAACGTGTAAGAATTGCCTGTCGGGTCAGCCGAGATATCGTAGCCAGTACTTTGTGGCGTTTTATCGGACAAATGGTAGATAAACTAAAATTATAGCAATGACCAGTTCATCTGGAGTTAGTTTTGCTATTCACATAATAAAAATAATAGTAGTTGCAGACTTGCAAGTATTACCAAAGTCCACGAAACATTAATTATGTGAAAATAGCATTTACGAAAGATACAGAAGCCTGAATCGTAATGTAAATACGATTAAATATCGTAGGTATATCACAGTTAGCTTATTTTAAATTAGCAATGTTAACGTTATGATCAGCATTATTTGTATTTTCTCATATAATGTACACAGCACTTACTTTCCATGCAGGCACCAGAAAATGGGTCGCAAGGTACTCCAGGGCGACAATGTGCACAGTTCGTAGATGGAGGTCGTTCTTCTGTTTGACAAAATCAATATAGAACCATTTTATTGCCAGTTTTGTAGTCTAGGTTCCTCGTCCTTGATTCAGTTCCAATAGGCAGTGCTATCGACAGTCGTGACGTCGTGACCATCAGTAACGGAACGGCAGTAGGGTTTGTTTGTGGAGCTATGTCATAAACCATGCTCCACCTCCTATTCTATCCTGCCCTCTGTGTCCCAAAACATGTAGTCAAAGTGACCTCTGCCCTGCTACCGACAACGCCGTGGAAGTGGCAAAGCAACACGAAGAAGAAGAATAGGCAGTGATTGTGTGTTTTATTCTGTTCGAAAATATTATTGACTACCCAAACATAGAGCCTGGATTGGCGACCTATATGATATGTTACTAACTGACACTTTTAGTAAGTTTTTTTTTTTTTTACTATTTATTGATAATGGTAAACTTACCTCGAATACAAGCGCATCCGTCACAGAAAGTATTTGGATATCTTGCACAATCCGATGATGTTTGACACTGACACACTGAACAAAAAGATTTTCAATTACTTTAAATGAATCTTGATATTTCTTAGAAAGATTCAGTCACAAAAAAATAATATTTTGGGAAAACCCATTTAGTTAATTATAGATTATTAATTATTTTATTTGTGTTGCTAGTAGATAAATTCTTATAATGAAACGCATACCCTTTGAACAAACAGGTTGGTGATCAACTACAGCACAGTGCTGGCCGGTGAGGCAAGGCCCGCCGCGCGCGCACGGGTCGGCGCAGCGCCCGCCGACGCACGCCAGCGTCGCCGCGCAGTGCTCGTGACCGCCGCACTCTGTCGCTGTACATATCAAACAACGGCCTCAGTGCATTCAGAACTCTTGTAATAATCGAATAATCTAGGCAGCCCTCTCTGGTAGGAATGCATGAGGATACCAATAGGCTAGATCCAAATAAAACAACGTACAATATTGTAAGTTTCATTGCACTTCACAATGATATTGTTATAAGAATCAATATGCTGCAAATCAGCCGTTATTATAGTAAAAGCTGGACGACAGAAGAGCGAAGGAGGTTCCTTCGGTAGAAACTTAGTATGTTTCTTAGTTTCTTAATGTAGATGATAACTTTCAGTAAAAGTTCTGTAGGTAGGTACATTTGAAAAGGACAAGGATGCGCATGACGCATACCTATTAAAGAAAACATAAGTAGGTTATATAAACTGGGTTAACAACTATGCAGATACATGTCATGTCAAAGGACTTGGGTACCGCAATAAATGGCTTTTGTTTTAAGATATCATACAGAAAAAGGGATAACTTGCAATAAACTGATTCCCCTGTCAAGAAAAACTCAGTAATTTAAGAAATATAAAAGTAATTGTAACATAACACAATGTTATATAATAGATACGTACATAAGTAGTGTGTAGTAGTAGGCATACTAAATAATTCTGCAAACTCTGTCTCGTGGCGGTTTTTGTTGCATAACGTATTAATGCCAAAGCGTTAAAAGCATTAAGAGTAAATTTAATTAGAGCAACCATCACCAAATGAGTGTGAAATTAATTTTAAAATGAATATTATGTACACTACAATACTATAACATGCAAGAAAAAACTACCTGATGCAGAAGGAGGTCATACTGTGGAGTAAGATATATATGAACATGCTAGAAACAATAGAAAACAAAGATAGAAAAAGAACCGCATGAGAGTAGAAACTATAAAAAAATCCTGTAATAATGAAGAACAACAAGATTATTAAGATTCATATAAGACTAATATACTAAATGGTAGGTACACTAATATTTGAACTTTTTGCTCACTATAGAATTACCTTTAATGCAGCCATGTTTTTCATCGTGTGTGAATCCATTAGGACAAAACTTGCAAACAGGGTGGTGGTCTTCTACTGAACATGGAGCACCACCACAAGCGCCTTTACATGGGTCCTTACATTGGAAATCTTTGCATGCCAAATTACTTGGGCATCCGCTATCTCTTAAGCAAATTGATAATGTTGGATTACATTCTTCGACACACACGCACATAGCGCGGTGGTCTACCACTTCACATTGTTTTCCTTTCGGGCACATTGGCTCCACAGACGCCTGGCACGGATTCACACACTTGGAATTACGGCAGGCCGCATTTGATGGACACTGTTCATCTCTTGTACATTCTGCATGTTCTGGTGCGCAAGTCAATTCTCCTTTTTCATTCAATGCAAACCCATTTCGGCATACACATATTGGTCTATGATCCCGAACTTCACATTTCTGATTTCGTCTACAATTTTGATACCCAAGGCAAGGGTTACGGCATTGATTAGTACTGAGATCACAAGCTAGTTTCGATGGGCATGATTTAGTTTCAGAACAGGTAAACGTAGCGTTATGTTCATTCGTGGACTTGCATGTAGGATCGAGGCGACACACAACCCGTGGCTGCCCCACATAGCACTGCGGGCAGGAGCACTGCGCTTTGTGCATCAAGGTCACGCAGAGGGCATCTTCGCCGCACACTCCGCGCACCGTGCAGGGGTCCACGCAGTGTAAGCTCAAGCACGCTCTGTCTACCGGGCAATCCTTGTCGCTCGTACATTCGATACCTAGGAAGATGTGAAAGAAGAAAGCAGAGTCGAAAGAGCGGTACCTTCAGCCGCGAAGAGGAAACTTTCTCACGAGACAGTGCATGCTTTTTGAAACTGATAGTTTATGACCAGAGATATGTATATAACGGAATATTATAATACAAGCGATATGTACATGAAGCCGAACAAAATGTTACTGACGATTTGATAACTTAAGCACGAACGGTGAGAATGCTTCCACTAATTAAACATACCGTTACGTACAGATATGTTAAGGCATCAATATTTTAATGGCAGACATATTTGTACACACAGTATTTTTTTTTATTAGCTATAGGTAATTAGAATCATTCCTTCATCAAATGGGTTCTGAAGGATGTTTGCATTGCCAGGCCAAAATCAAGTTAAGAAGACACTATGAAGTAAATAATTAAGTATTATATTACTTAATAACTTTCAATATAAACTTCCTTCGGTACCCATGCCTATTATCAGATAAATGAACTTAATCCCATTAAAATACCATTTGTATATACAAATATGTGGTAGAAGACCTATGATAATGTTGGTATCATAAAGTACCTATATTACAATATATTGTAGGTATTTTTTTAAATAATTGGAGCACGAAATCTACCTGAATCATGAATACGCCAATTTTTTTAAACATGACAGAACACAACTGAGTGGTACAGATAGACTGTACAGAGTGCATTTTTACATGGTGTCAAAACGAACGAAAGTCTATGATATCTACTCACTGGTGTGACACTCGACATCGGCCTGTCCTTCTGTGCCAGGAATGCATCGACATACAAATTCAGCGCCTTCTCTTAAACATTCCCCATTAATTCCACAACCCGTTGTTCTACAATCAACTACACTCCGTTCTTGGGCACCTGAAATAAGGTTTATTTAACAATCGCTTAAGTAGAAACTTCATTTGAAACATAGTTGACTAAACTATAGTTAATTGTATTATAATGGTATTGCAAAGGGTGTGTATTTGAAAATGAATCAATAATGAAACTGTACATGTATTGTTATTCTAGTACAGCACTTCACCGCTAAGTTTAAAAAATATATATTGTTTGAAGGCAATTGCATAGAAAATATTGTGTACAAAAAATATCAGGATCATAAGATTTTGTACGAAAACAGCAGCACTACAACAAACTTCGTTTTGCTATTATAAAGGCTTGGTGTGAAGAACCCTACTTAATTACCTAATTAAGGGAACACAAGTGTTATCCAAAGTCAATCAAATCAAAGGAATATCAATCAAAGAAAATCAAAGGAATACGGTTTAGTACAAAAATTACTGAGAAACAATTACTTACACTCTATATTGGGGTCACCGTTAGGATAGTTTCGTGGACAGAAGCACTGTGCCTCTCCATGTGCACCGATATGACACTCCGCATTGGTGCCACATGATTTATATGCGCATGGTTCCATGGCGCCGCAGAAGCATTGTTTATGAGGATTACCGGCACAGTTAGGCGGGCACGTGCACTCGTAGTTGCCATCTTCCAAGTCACGACAACGCGCACTCACCCCGCAGGGATTGCGCAAGCAGCTTCCGGCCGCTGGCTTAGAACATTCCACCTTCGCATTTCCAATGTAATTTGGTGGACACGAACATTGAGGTCTTCCATTGACTGAACGACAAATTGCATTTACACCACATGCTCCTGAGCATACATTCTTACACTTGCCATCGGAGCACTTCTCGTCAGCGTCGCAATCTTCATTATTAGAACATTCGTATGCTTTGCATTCTTCGGAAGGGTCACCGGTGTATCCGCTCGGACACTTGCATATTGCGCGATGCTTATTCGTAAAACAAGCTGCACCTTTGCCGCAAGTATCTTCCCGACAAGCTTTCATACAAAGTTTCAAAGAACATAACATATCATCTCCACAATCTGCGTCGTAGTTACATCCAGGGACACAAACATTTTCTAGACATATTTGTCTTTCAGGGCATTTATTTGGTACAGAACATAAAGATCTACAAGCTCCATTGAAACATTTCTCTCCACATGAGCAGTCAGGGTCGGCTTCACAAAGTGACACGCAATATCCACTGTCATCACAAGGACAAAACCCGTCACATGACATTGTTTTTCTTTTACACTCAACAAGAGGATTACCAGTGTAATTGCTGGAGCAACCGCACTGAGCCCTGTGATTTTGTACTTTACATTCGGAACAAATTCCACAGACCGCATTTTCACTGCAGGGATCTATAGAAATTGAAACAAAAAGGTAAAATGAATACATAGGATGTTATCATTGAATTAAGCTACATTACAAATAATTACAAAGTCATTCAATACCTTTGCATTGTCCACTTAAACAGGCTTGGTTAATGTCACACTCGTTATCGTCTCGACAACCTTGTTTACAAATTCTGCCGTCGCAAATGTAGCCTTCGCTACATGCTTCATTGCTATTGCATACAACTCTGCATATGCCTCGAATACATTTTTCGTTGGACAAACAAACACTATCGCTGAAAATAAATAAGGGAAACCAAATAAAACAAAACAAAAATACAAAACATTAACTTAAACGACAAGGTAGGTCCGGTTGAATTCATAACTTGAAATTCTCATTAACACTATTTTTCATATTAGAGCATTTATTTCTTACCTCCTACAAGATGGTTGACATGTTCCTCCATAGCAGTTAAATCCATCGAAACAGTTCTCGTTAGCCTTGCAAGATGAAATTTTTCTGCGACACACAGTTTTTGGATCTCCAAATAACGTCGGCGGACATGTGCATACCGGTTGATGATCTTTAGTTGTACATAACGCGTTAGCTCCGCAAGAAGCGGGCTCGGCACAAGGATCCACACACTGTCCTGATACGCACGCTAGCTGATTCGAACAATCGGAATGTGATCTACAACCTGTGACACAAATGCGACCATCGCAAACCTCCTCGTCAGAACACTGTTCGTCAGAAGTGCAAGCGTATCTACAAACACCGGAATCGCATCGTTCGCCTTGTAAACATTGGGAGCCATCGACTGTGCACGCAGGGCGACAGCGGTCGTCTTCACATCGCCAGCCGGTAGCACAGTCCGTGTGCATGCGACATGACAACGAAGGGGCTCGGACACAACCAATGTTAGGTGTTGGGTTAGGTATTAAGCCTTCTAGACATGTACATGAAGCTTTCCTTTCCGTAACTGAGCAGGCTGCGTTAGGGCCACAAGGATTTATATCATTGTCACAGGGATTTTGACAGGCATTGTTTTTACAAAATTCATCAGGTCCACAATCATCATCTTGTCTACATCCATACTGACAGCTATTTCCCAGACATATGTGGCCCAGGAAACAATCGTTGTCTACGCGACACGTTACTGTAAATAATAATATTTATTTTTAAAAAGGTGTTCTTATTTTTAGTGGCAAAATTGAGTCGAATTGTGTTTGTCAAATTTATATGTTTTCATAATTTAACTTCTAGGTACATGAAAAATTTCAGTAAAAACACATTACCTTAGTAATCAGTGTTATACTTACACAAACAAGTGCCTTTGGAACATCGTTCGTTCAGAGCACATTCTTCGTCGGCTATACACTTTGGAAGACACATGGAATCTTGACACATATAATCATCTTCACACTCACCAGCTGCACCACATAACCTGGGCACTGAAGAAAGGTAAAAATTAAACATAAGTAAATTACTGGGATAGAAATACTAATTAATGGAATCATACACAGAATTGCAAGGAGTCAAAACAGACTTGAGTCTGTTTGTCAAATTCTGTGCATGACTAATTTAAGGGATTTCTTAAAGTGTAATAAAACTTATTCTTACTTCTAACACATTCCATATCTTGATTTCCTGTAAAACTTTGAGGGCAACTACACTGAACCACATGGTTGTCTGTGCGGCATATAGCATTCAAACCACAAGCTTTCTCCATTTGGCACGGGTTAAGACATTGCCCATTGGAACATTTCTCATTTGATCCACATTCTTCGTCCACGAGGCATAAACCTAGAAAAGATTTATTTTTTATTTTTTATTGTGACGTTGTTTCTACAGAAGTTTGTGATATTAAAGAGAGAGAGAAAGATTTACCCCTATTAATAGTAAAACTTACTTTTGCAAAGATCCTTGTGGCAGTATTGATCTTCACCACAATCGCTTCGCTGCTTGCATGACACTTCACGAAGTCTACAGCCTTTATCACTAGCAGCATTTCCAACATATCCTATCTTACATTTGCATTGACCAGTGTGTCTTGAAGCAATACACTCAGAATTAACGCCACACTTAACGGTTTCACAGGCATCTATAAATACAGAAAGAAAGTCTTAGATTTTAAAGTAGGAGTAAATAATGAACCTACATATGTTGAGTATATTGTTTTAAAAGTTAAACTAACCTGTGCATTTTCGAATCCCATCGACTACTGTGCAATGGGCTACTGTAGGGCAGTCTCTGTTATAACTGCACTCCTGAGCTTTGCGGCAACCCTCCTCGTACGGATTTCCTACATATCCCGCGGGACAAGCACATTGAGCTCGATCTCTTAGATTTTTACACTCAGCACCATTACCACATGGATTAGAAGCGCATCTATTTACTTTAACACAACCTTTTATAGGGTCACCCGTATAGCCAGGTTGACAGTAACATACATGTTTATGTTTCTCTGAGGAACAGATGGAATTTTCGCCACATGTATTCTCCACTAGACAAGCAATTTTACACATATTTTGATGACATTGTTTATCTTCAGTGCATTGAGTGTCCACGTCACATTCTTTTCTTTTACATCCTTGTAGAGCATCGCCGAAAAATCCTTGTGCACACGAACATGTAGGTTGATGGTTTTTACCAACACACAATGCTTGTCTTCCGCACGGATGTCTTTCACACACTTTAAAGCATTGCGGCACCCCTTTCCTTCCAACGGTGCATCGTTCATCATCAGCACAATCTTCGTTTGATGAACATTGTACTTCTTTGGTACAAATCCTGTTTAAACAAAACTGAAAATCTGGACAGGTACTATTAGAGTCACATGTGACCCGGCAGGTGTCTTGAATGCACAGTTGGTCATTTAAGCAGTCTCTTGAATTTTTGCACAAACCTGAAAAACATAGATTAAGTTAGTGATTTTAAAAACTAAACAAAATTATATCTATTTCAGAAGAATATTTTTTCACTTACCAACACATAAATTGTCAATACACTTAGTTCCCGACGAGCAGCTTCTATCGTCCGTACAGTACTGAATAGGAACACAACCAAGCACAGGATCTCCCGTAAATCCGGATGAGCATGAACAATGACCGATATGGTTTCTTGAGAGGCAGTCAGCATTTTTTCCGCACGCGCGAGGTATGCTGCAGGAGTTTTTGCATTTATAATTAACACAGGCCTCCTCTGACGAGCAATCACTATCTTTAATACATTCAAATTTGGTACACTTTTTATAGGGATCGCCTTGACTATCAGGCGGACATTCACAGATAGGATTGTGATTTACAACTAAGCATTCAGCATTTTCACCACAGGGTGAAGACTTTTCACAGGGGTCGATGCAATAATGGTTGTTACATTTGGTTTTCTCGGAACAATCACCGTCAGAAAAACATTCTCCTGGTGATCTGCAATTTCCTGTTATTGCATCTAGTACAGTTCCGTTTACGCAACTGCACGTATAAGATCCACGATTGTTTAAGCAGTTCGCATTCAAGGGACATGGATTATTTAAGCACTCATTTATATCTTCACAAACATTGTTCACAAAATCATATCCTGGTGCACATGTACATAGAGCGTTGTGATTTTCTATTCTACACATTCCACCTTGACAATATTCTTCCTCACATTTATCTGCAAATAAAGACATTTTGATTTGAATATGGCCTTCAAAGAAAAAAGGTACGTTAATCACATTTGCGACCATTAATCTAACAAAAAAGCTACTAATAATTAGCCTTTTAATTCAGGTCTATTGGTCGCAACGTATTGTATATTCTGCGAAAAAAGCACTTACCAGAACATTTGTTATTTCTTGTGTGGCAGAATTTGTCGCTTGGACAATCAGAGTCATCTATACATTCCACCTTAAAGCAGCCGATTTTTTTATCGAGTGGATTTCCAAGGAAACCTTTCTCACAGACACATGCAACTCTATGTTTTACAACTGTACACAATGCGTTGAGGCCACATGTTTTGATTTGACATGGATTGGAACATTTTCCTCTTATACAGGCAAGTGAGTCCTCACATTTGTTATCGCTTCTGCACTGATTTGGTAATAAACAGCCACTCGTATAAGGATCACCGATTGCTCCAACTGAACAAACGCATTTATAAGAACCTGGTGTATCTACACATTGCGCTGATGGATGGCAAGGATTGTCTACACATTCGTTTATGTTTGTGCATTCATCGCTGGTTAATTCAAATCCAGGAAGGCATTGACACTGTTCTGAATTACACATCTGGTTGTTCAAGCAGTCAGACCCTGTTTTACAGCCTGGAATGCATAAACCAGAGCTGCAATGTTCTCCATGTAAACAGTTACTACTTGAATGACAGATTTTGTGACATCTATTATCACTACATTTTTCTCCAATTGCACATCCAGAATTATCTTGGCACGGTACTTGACAAAGGTATCCAATGCACATGTGATCTGGGGGACACTCTGATGTTCTTGAGCATGTACTGGGTTTCCTCACGCAACCTTGTTGAGGAGTTGGTGAACCTTGAAATCCAAGAGGGCACTCGCATTTGGTATTATGACTGATTCTCGAACAAATTGCATTCGGGCCGCAAGCTCTAGTTGACAAGCATGGATTTGCACACTTGTTATTTATACAAGCCTCTTCGCTAAGACAGTCTTCTTGACTTCTGCAACCAATCAAACATTGTCCACCTACACAAGCTTGCCCTATACCACATTGAGTATGCTTAGTGCACTGTGTAATACAGAAATTGTTTGCACATGCTTCGCCTGGGTCACATTGGCTTGAATTTTTGCAGGCTGTAAAGCATTGACCATTGGAACAAACGTCGCCATTGCAATCCAGTTCACTTGAGCAAACCAATATTTTTTTCTTACATGCATTGCCTTTTATATTTTCATATCCATCAGGACATACGCAGATTGCTTTTCTGTTAACTACTTTGCATAGAGAGTTGATTCCACAAGCACCATCACATGGATTAACACAACGACTGTCAACACATGTGGTTTCTAACGGGCAGTCCTCATCACTTTTTACGCATTCGCCTTGTCTTCTGCAACCCCCACTCAAATCTTCCACATAACCTGTTGAGCATCTGCATACGTATGATGAATGTCTCGGCTCGCAAATAGCTGTAGAATGGCACGGATTGGGATTGCAAACTTCAATCTTTCTGCAGTTAACATCTGGTATGGGGTCCGGTTTATAACCATTCGGGCATTGACAACTTGCTTTATGATGTTCAGCTATACAGACAGCATTCTCGCCACATGAGTCCTCTCCACAAACGTTCATGCATGTGTGTGTCAAACGGTTACATAATTCATGTGAAAGACAGTCTGCATTGTAAATGCAAGGCACAGATTGACATCCTTTTTCTAAATCATTTGGGTTTCCGGTAAACGGACCTGATGGACACTGGCATTTTGCAATGTGGTTGTTAGTAACACAAACAGCGTTAGGACCA
This sequence comes from Apamea epomidion, assembly GCA_947507525.1. Taxonomy (NCBI): domain Eukaryota; kingdom Metazoa; phylum Arthropoda; class Insecta; order Lepidoptera; family Noctuidae; genus Apamea; species Apamea epomidion. Next base: position 10,475,832 of record OX382234.1, read on the forward strand.
CAGATAACTTGTTGGCATGCAGAAATACATTTTTTAACGTCGCCAACATGTTTACACACTTCATTTTCCCTACATTGTACATCATCTGAGCATTCATTTCTGTTAATAGCTATACAACCGTCACGATCATTTGGATTTCCTGCAAAGCTAGCCAGACACTCGCATTGACTTTTGTGATTTTTAGTTATACACTTTGAATTTTGCGGACAAGTGAATAGCGAACAACTGTCTTCACATTTATTAACTCCAAGAACATCTTTTTCACAAGATCTATTGTCATCGCAATCGTCGTCAGAATCGCAATTTGGAGTTGAGGGTTGTTCACAATTAGAATTAACAGGATTCCAAAGAAAACCATCTTTACATTCGCAGCGTGGATTGCTTTCTACAACTCGGCAAACTTCATTAGCACTACAAGCTATTGTTGAGCACAGATCGAAACATCGCCTCGCGGTGCCATCTACTGAAATACAAACCTGAGGTTCGTTACAATCACTGTTTATATTACATTCGGTCTCAGGGAGTACTTCACGTAAATGGCAACCTGTTTTTACATCCGTAGGTTTTCCAATATATCCTTCTGCACATATACAATGGGCTTGGTGGTTAGCTCCAATACAGAGAGAATTTGGCCCGCACTGTAGTTTACTGCAAGAGTCTACGCACTTTCGAACATTTTTAGCCACTTGGAAACATATTTCAGAATCTTTGCAATCCCCATCTACCAGACATTTATTGTCAGGGACACATCCTCTTTGTAAGTCATTAGGATTACCACTATGTCCCGGAAGACAATGACAGCTACCTTCTTCACAGATAGATTTAGGACCGCACAACATTGAACGACAAACATCAACACATTTTGATTTTTCACAAATATAGCCTTCAGGGCATGTAGCGTTACGAGAACATGTGCAAATGGTGCCATCGGTGCATTTAGAAATGGAAACTTGTGAACATAATTCGTATGGATTTCCCACATATCGGCTTTTGCATATACAACTGAAACTTCCCGGTGTGTTTATACAAATGGCATTTTCCCCACACGGTTTACTACTACATTCATCTATATCTGTACATTGTATATTAGGATTTCCTATGTAGCCAGGGGGACACAAGCATTCAACATGAGATCTTGTTTGTTGACAAACTGCATTGCGGCCACAAGAGGCTTTAGCACATGTTATTTGTCTTCGAGGTAAACACGTTTTATATGGATTTCCAGTAAAGCCTTTGTTACATTTGCAAGCATTATTTTGCCCGTAGACACAATGTGCGTTTTGCCCACATCCAGGTTCACAAGATGGTGGAGAAATAGCTGTAAACCAATAACAATTTGACATTACATTTTACTTTATAAGTTAGTAAATATATTTTAAACAAAACTATATATTTCGTTACTCACGTGGCATGCACAGTAAATCAGGATTTCCGACGAAGAATGCGTTACAAACACATTTGCCGCTCTGTTGATCACATGAAGCTCCAACGCCACAGACCACACCCTCACAGCGCTGTCGACAACGGCCAGCCACACACATCAATGGTAGCTCACAAGGCATGCCAGACCCGCAAGTATCTCTTCTGCATGCTCCTCCGGGGAACGGATTTCCTACCGTTCCTTCGGGACAGACGCATGTAGGTCCGGTTTTCGATATTATGCACTGAGCGCCAGATGCACATGAATATGTGTCACATCCTAAAAACATACATCGGTTATTACTTCATCAGTAATTAAATGATAAGGGAATTTAAACGTCAAGGTTTTATAGTGCTTACCGGAAATACATTTGCCACCTTCAGGTTTAGTGTAACCAGGATTACAGCGACACCAAGCCGCATGATTTTCTACTTCACAAAAGGCATTCAGTCCACATGAAACAGTGGTACAAGGAGACAAGCAGGTACTATTCAAACATGCGAGGGTATTGGGACATTCATCATCTGCACTGCATAAACGCTTCTCCGTTGGAATTTCTTCGGCTGTACCTAGAAAACAAATGTGCCATTTGTTATTATCAAATTATTTTCTGATGAAAACATATAACAGCTTGTTAACTCATACTGATCATTGTAATACTTACATCCGCTTTTGTAGGGGTCCCCAATCATGTTTGGAGGACACTCACAGCGATAACCACCTTTCTGGTCGTGACAAATCGCACCAAAAGCACACGGTGCACTATGACATTCATTCATGTTAGTACATCCCGTGTACGGATCTCCTTCAAAACCTGTCAGACACATGCATCGAGGTGGATCACTTGGTGTACATTTAGAGTTTATTCCGCAAGTAAATCTTTCACATGGACTTTTACATTTCTGTCCATCTGTAACGTCTAAATAAAATGGCGGTGGACACACGCATTGGCCAGGTTGAATACATTTTTCATTAGGGAAGCAATCCGAATCACTTATGCATCGCTTTTGATTCAATGTGCAATGTCCGGAAATTGAATCTTGACTATAACCAATAGGACATTTACAGGTGAAAGAGCCGATTGTGTTTACACATTCTGCACCAAATCCGCAAGCTGACTGTCCAGATGTGCACTCGTTTATGTCATCACAAGACCCTTCAGTTGTTTGTGAGAAACCAACTGGACAAGCGCAATAGCTCACTCCGTCCGAAATGACGATACACTCTGCACCTTTTCCACATTTATTATCTTTTGTGCAGCCGGAGAGAACACAATGACCATCTACTACTTTGTATGGTGGCTGGCACTGACAGGTTATATCGTTGCATACTTCACAGAGCGTATATGGGTTTCCACTGTATTCTGCCGGACATTTGCATTCGTAGCTACCTGGCAAATTCTTGCAAATGGCGTTTAAACCACATGGTGATCGACCGTGTTGGGTACATTCGTTAATATCTTCACATAATCCTATTTCCTTGCTACGAGAAAATCCTTGTGTACACACGCAAACATTTTCTCCATCATGTAAAATACATTGTTCACCTTGAGGACATGGATTAATGCTGCTACATTCAATCGGCATATTACCGGGAATACAGCCGTCAATATAAGGGTCGCCACTGAATGTACCAGGACATTCACACAGAAAACGTCCGGGAAGATTTTTGCAAACCGCTCCAGTACCACAAGGATTATCTATACATTCATTAATATCTTGGCAACCAGTTGGAGATGATGGGTCACCAGCAAAACCGCTTCTACATGTACATTGTGCAATCTGATCATTCAATAGACACTCTGAATTACTTCCACATCGCAAAGCTTCACAAGGATCTGTAAAAGATTAACATAATAATTATTTAATTGTGACTATTACTTTATAAAAATAATATATTTAATTTGTACTGTTAAATTACTTACGTCGGCATTCATTCCCAACATTTGGCTCTGGGCACAGACATCTTGAATTAGGGTCACATACTGCGTTGCCAGGGCAATCGTTATCGGTTTTACACGTAAGTATTTCAACGCAGCGTACCCTGGGGTCAGGATCTGGTATAGTACCTTCTGGACATTCACAAGTATAGGATCCATCTCGATTTATGCAATCTGCTCCGACTCCACAAGCACTATCAATTTGGCACTCATCAATATCTGTGCATTGTTTGTAGGCATCGCCGGTATACCCTTCAGGGCATTGACAAATGAAACTTCCTAGTGTGTTACTGCAACGCGCATTGTAGCCGCAGCGACCGCCGGGGCTGGCTGATGTGTCACACTCGTTGACATCGACACAACCTGCTGCTATATCTGTCGGATCAAAGGTCCAGCCATCTTCGCATACACAGTATGCTTCTATTCCATCTGGCTTACAATAAGCATGCTCGCTGCATTTCACATCCTCACATGGGGCTCGACAAGCAACACGTGGAGGAGCACCGACAAATCCGTTAGCACATTCGCAATTAAATCCGCCTAGCGTATTTAAACATAGTGAATTTCCTCCACATATAGATGAATTTTTAGCGCATTCGTCAACGTCAATACAAATTGAGCCGCGAGCGTCGAAGCCTTCTTTGCAAAAACATTGACTTTCTATGCATTCTGCATTATTGGTACAATCGAAGTTTGATTTACACAACGTATTAACATCCACCTGAAAGTTAAAAGTTCGTATAAACTATAACAGACTTAAATCATCAATGCAAGTTATTGATCATCAACATTACCTGTTCGCAAGCAACTTGTGGATCTGGTTGGGCTCTATAACCTTGTGGGCAGACGCAATTGTATCCTGGCGCCGCGTTCTCGCAGATAGCGTGGGTGCCGCAGGGATGATCAAGCGTTTCGCACTCGTTGATGTCACGGCAGCCGCTTGCCACTCGCGCGTCTCCTGTGTATTCTGGTTTGCATGTGCACACGAAGCTGCCGAGGGTGTTGGTACACAGAGCGTGTTCGCTGCACACTGCTTCGCTATTCTTACATTCATCCACGTCTGGTGTAACAAACAACGCAACCTCTAATTACATCTGCCACGTCCGCGATCACCCGTTTTTAAACATACGCACGCAGTAGGTACGCTGACAGCCACTACGAAGAGGAAGTGATAGAGACATAGACGACACAGAAGGCGACAGAGGAAACGACGAGAGACAAGAAGAAAATACTGCAGAGAATGATATTGTAAGAACATTACACATTCTTCGATGCACTGAAACACAAAAATGAGCCCGGTCGTCGTAAAAGTATAATGTTGCCGACGACACGGATACGGAGACTCACTGGAAAAGTTCGATTTATTTGTCTATTTAAATGTTTCGAATGTTATAACCGCTTGAATTAGTAGAAGCGTGAAGCTACCGAGCGTCCAAGTCCGGTAGTTTTCAGCTCGATTCGTTAAACGCGAATAGGTTAAAGTGTCACAAAGCGTTAGACCACAGAAAATTAAAACATGTTAGAGTTAGGTCACACCTACTGGCGTTTTAGATAAAGACTTACCAGTGCACTGCACGTCTGGGTTGCCTTCGAAACCTGGTGGGCACAGACAGCGATAAGCGCCTGGGAGATTCTCGCAAAGAGCGGCAATCCCACAATTAGCGTGTGCACATTCGTCCTGATCACGACAGCCGACGCGCGGGTCGCCTTCGTAGCCGGGCGGGCAGCTGCACTCGTAGCCTCCTTCCACGTTGCGACAAACTGCGCCGGGGCCGCAGCTCGCGGCGTTCGCGCACTCATCGATATCAACGCACTACATACCAAACAAAATAATTACATTTTAGGTGCACACGACAAAATAAATCGCAAAGTATTGTAAATAATAGTAACACTTTTAATAGGTTCTTCAATAACCTATTAAACACAGACATAACTTTCATCAAAATTTATAAAAGAACCAAATTGCAAATATCTTCATTAACAAATATCTTCATTAACAATTTTTATCATAGAAAAACCAATTCACTTACGCCATCGAATGCATTTCCGGTGTAACCAGACTGGCACGCACATGTGTAGTTTCCTGGATAGTTTTGACACACAGCGTTCACTCCACAAGCACCAGGTCGTCGACATTCGTCAATATCTATAATACATTCGATTCATCTATATTTAAATAATTAGTGAAATATTAAATATTTAAGAATGTACAGTCAACCAAGCAGTCAAAGTCAGATAAATAACAATAGACGCCTATTGTTATTTATCTGAGTTTGACTGCTTTATTTCGTAGCAATGAGGTCGTTTCACTGACATGCCATTGACCGTACCTATTTTAAGCATTCACTACAACCGATACGACTCGTGTCGGGTTTTGTGCATAAAAGCATTTCATATAAAATGTAGCTTTATGAAGTACCTCTGCACTCTTCTTCGCCGTCCCCCTCGAAACCTCGATTACATTTGCAAATGAAATGAGCTGGCAGGTTACAGCACTCTGCGTTTGCGACGCATCGTGAAGATACCGCCGGATCCTCGCACTCATTTATATCTGCAAATAAACATCATGTTTTATTTCTTGACTTATATTTATAAAACTACGAATAGTTCGAGAAATATAAGCGAATGAAAATGAAAAGTGTGTATAACTTTACATACTTTTCACCATTCAAGAACTAAACAATCAATCATTCAATTAAACTTCTGATTTTGGTTTACAGGAGACATAATCAGACGCAGATGAGGGTTTGTCAATGTTAACTAATGATAAGTTCGTTACCTCTGCAAGTGAAACCGTCGCCTTCGTAACCTGGGAAACACGAACACTGGAAACTACCGACTGTGTTCGTACAGTGAGCAAAAACATCGCATGGTCTTTCTTTGCATTCATTTACATCTAAAAGCAGACAACAGGAAATTAAAGTACACGTTTACTGCAGACACAAACATAATTACAAGTATTATAATAACAGTGCATACCTGGTTCCTGGCAGTTGCAGCCACCGAAACCATCATTACAATGGCACACCCCGTTTAGACAACGACCATTTATACATTGGGCGCCATCTTCTTTGGTACAATCATCTACAACATTAAATTATTAACAATGAAATAAGCTTTATCTTGGGTTGGCAACGAAATAGTTTTTGGACAACTAACAATGGAAGGGCAATGGCTGCGTTTATTTGCTCTGGACTCACCTGTACATTTCAACTCTTTCTCGAGTTCGTCGGATCCCTTATAGCAATCCTTGACACCGTCGCATAACTTTGATAATTCATATAATTGTAATATTTGTGTCGATTCGTTTACTTGACAGCCAAAATAGCCGTCTTCTAAATTTAAGAAAAATACTTCTCGTTTTATTCCTAAACCTATTCCATATTGGCTTTGTGTCGCTACCTGTGAAAGATAAATTATAAAGTTCGACAATAATTCGATAAGAGAGTTAGTCAGGACTTACTGGGTATTATCTAAGCAATCAATAATAATTATATTCTATTACTCACATTTGTCGTTGTGACTAAAAGCGTCCAAACCACGAGCGGTAAGGTGTCTATATACATTGTCTCTGGAACAAAAGAAATGATACATTATTAAATAGAATTAAATTATAATCGTTTATTAATTATGTGTATAAACTCACATACATTTTAGATTATATACAAACGATTTAAGTCAGAGACCAAGCTACTGGCTACAAGGTCCAGAAATAAGAACCTCCTTACAATGCGGACTGTGTCCAAACATACCGCTTTCGTCATCAAGCACTTGACTAAGCCTAACTTGAGCCTCTTCAGGTGAGCCTATACAATTTGGGTTAAGGAGTTTTTGCAGTAAGCGGTGTAAACGCTTAGCTCTATATTACATCATTTGGACATAACATAAAAATGCACATGTTTGCCGTAATATACATAAAGCGTAAGCTTAATTTATCATTATAATCACCGATACTGACGTGTCAAATAAGAAGAAAATACCTACGATTTGGACGCAACACGCATGATTCATTACATCGACACGATTTGCTGTATGTTAACTATCTTCATTTATAAGTTAAGCTTTATAAAAAGCTTTACAACTTAACAAAAATCTTAAATTAATTTAATGACATACAACGCGCAGCTACAACCTAGAACCATGAATTTTTGCACAATAGTTCCTTAAACAACGAAGGCGTGCAACTAGGAAGGAGTTTTTAAAGTTCATCCCCTAAAGGGGATAAAAGTTTGCATGGAGGATCCTCACTTTTGCCGATGGAATATCCCGTAAGACACTCGACTTAATATCTAAAATAAGGCCTCACAAAACAGTTTTTACAGTGAGCTCGTTTAAGATACTACATAAATCTAATTCACTTTACACTTCGTACGACGAAGATATTGAAGATGAAAGTCATATTGAACTCATTCAATAAATGGATATGGATAATAACTGAACAAATGAAACCTCGTTAATCAGAAAAAATAAAGTTTAGATTATTATCAAATATCTTTAGAGTTCAGTTAACGGAACTCTACATTTCCTCAGAACTAATTTCATCTTCTCGGTTGACTTAGTTTGGTCTGAAACTGGTTGAATTAAATACTTTTTATCTGAATCCCAGATAATACTTACTTTATTAAGTATTTGCCTAAAAAAGAGGTATTACTTATGATCAGAAATATCTTTACAAGCACGAGTAGCATACCGAAGTAAAGAAATCGTCATTCATGTCAACCGCTCAATGTTCGAGGTTCAACTCAATAAACCTGTACATAAAGAAAACGCTCTCGATCTTGTATTACTAATGTTGTTTTATTTCACACGGAGGTAAATACGGTTTTTTAAAAGCCTACTGGGATTTAGTATCGACAAAAAACTGGATATGCAGTTGCAGACTTAAGATTTATTTTGGCCCTATGCAATAGGAAGGACTACACAAAGTCTAAATAATATGTAGATATTAACTATGTAGAGAATAAAAATAAAAGGTTACACCTTCTGTATAGTCAAGTCTCGCGTTTTCTAAACAAAATAATAAAATATTAAGTAGTGGGCAATGTAGAAGTAAATCTAGAGTAGAGATAGTAGTACATTAGAGTAAGTTTTCGTTTAATAATTACAGCCACGACAAAGGCGAAGGCTGCGGCGCGAGGTCAGATAACTGTGTGAGCGGTATATTGTCGTTTACCTACTTGTCTGTATCGCACTGACAAATAGGTATAAGTTCAGGTACATTGTACGTAGATATTGTGAGCAATTTGGCGCTTGTGTTAACGATGTTGCGTGTTTAACTGGTTGCATGCCGATTTACGAGTGCGTTTGCACTTCACCTAAGCACAGACCTCAACGCAAATGTCGTTGTGCCAGTTGTCACAGCCGCTGCACTCGTCATTTGCACGCACATTATTATTTGTACTTGGTGATAAAAACTAATAATTGCCACTTTGAAAGTGAACGCATTAGACACGAACTGACCATATGTTAACTTTACTTAAGTTTACAAAACATAATCTATTATAGAGACCACCATTTTTATTCGGTATATGAAGTGCATTTAGCTAGTTTTTTTTTTCATTTAAATCTACTCAAAGCATTGCATGCTTCTTTTAATATGGTATAAGTGGGTAGGTACCTACTGAAAAAATCGGTTGTCGAAGTTTATCTATTTACCATTAATCGCAGATGTTATCTGAAGGTAGGCCAGGTGATGAATGAATGAATAATTAAGTAAGCACAAAGTTTAATATATTATTACCTACACGTTTATGTAACAAGGATATCTACGCAAATAACAAAAGGAATGATGACAAGGCTTCTTAGATGGTGTCACAAATTACCTACAAACCATTATTACGCACTAAGGCCAAACGAGGCACTAAGAAAACACCTAATATTGTTTTCAATCATCGTTACCCTTGACACCTTAAAGTACTCGTAACAAACGCTTATATTTTATTATTGACAGAAATTAGCTATAAACTGTAGCCTCCAGCACTTAAATCTGTTCAGAACGTGTAGGTAAGTGGAAATTTATGACTATTAAGTCCAGTTAATCTGATCATCCTTCTGCCCTTAACCCAATTTAGGTATTTGGGGTTGACGCAGGATGTATTTTTCTTCCATACATCTCCTATAACGGTCATCTCGTTTGCCACCAACTAATTCCCATAGTCCACCTAAATGAACTAGGCGGGTGGACCATGGGCAACGCACGCTAAAATTATTCTTTACCCCCTTAACATATTTTTTCAAATAATCCGCCACTATTACTAATCCGGTACAATAACTATATTTAAAAAAATATATACATTTAGGTGCATGCAACAGAACAATATTTTGAGTTCTGCGAGCGTTACAAAATTGTTCACTATTAACTTGTAAGTACCTATATTGTTCTTGTTATTCTGTTGTTATGCTTGCAGAAAGTCTCGCATTCAAATAGTGTGAAATGGCTTTGCAACAAAATGGGGTTTTTTTTGTTATCATTTGTTAAAAGTTTTGGGATGTATTAATCAGTTGATGAAAATAAAAAAAAAATAATTTCAAGTGACCACTTTTCTGGCCCTAGCAATATCTAAAAACAGTAGCGGCATTTACGTAAACGGAAAACTATCAAGGCTAAAAAATATGCTTTACCAATATTATATAAGTATGAGTAATAGATACCAACAACACTAAACAGAATAACTTCAATTAACTGTAAAAAAAACTTGAACTTTGTATTTTTAAATGTATTTAACATTGAACCATTTAGGTTACATACACTTACATGCACGTAATCACTACGCTAGTATTTTGTTTTTATTTATAAATTGAAAATGTGTACAATTAGAGGAGAGGAGGTTCAGAGGCCTAGTGATGTGATTATTCAAATGCAGTGTCGACTAGGCCTCTGTCGGAAATATCCGAGATGATTGTACCCATAAGAGTATGGAACGTTACGCGTAGGACTTATTTAACATTCTGCTCAAATGGAGCGAAGTGTATAAGAAAAACAAGTCTTGTCATAGGCGGAAGCTTTTGTGATTGATATTTAAATAAATTAAAAATATAATTCCTATCTCAGGTATGCTGGAAGAGATTTCTTATGAAATAAGCATTACCTCTGTACCTATTTTTTCTGTTCTGTTTTTCATCGTCTGTTTATATATGGGTGTACATAAATGGTAAAATAAATAAATAAACAATAATTGAAATCGCAGAAAAAGTTACGGTAGACAGATTTGTATTTACTACGGGAAACCGTTTATATTTTTAATAAAATTCCTGTTTCACACCTATCATAACTTTCACAAACTTTGATTGGACCAAGATGAGTGCAGGCAGGCTAAGCATGCACTCCCTACAATTGATGGCCACCTCACGAAACAGGTTCTCCGACTAACTTAACAACATCTGCGTACAGTTACAGCAGCTTTAACTAGCCACAGGTCATTTAATAAACACCTCTCTGTCGTAGAAGCCACAGACAGTCCGTAGAGGATGACAAGACTGCAGCTCATGTACTTCTAAACTGCCCGATGATTGCCTAATACAGGGCAAAGTACTTCAGCAACCCAGGGTTACCAAACTGACAATCTTGCGAAGGGTACCTACCCTCCGTGAGATTGTGAGTAACACCAAGGCGTTGCTGGCCTTCCTTGAGGAGCTGGTGTGGATTGAATAATCGATTTTCTCACCCGTACGGAAAATACTTGACTCGGAGTTACGGACACCAGCCCGTATTAGGTACCTATTAACTTTCACATTTATATTTGTTTTCATTTTTTATACTGGCCATGAACAAAGTTTCCTTAAACTTAGAAACTTGCTGAATAAAGCAAGCCGTAGAATTCATTCTTTCTCATCTAACATTGGATGTATGTTACCCATCATGTGTAAAATGATGAAGTTCATATATATCTCATTTTGTGACGGAACCTTGGAACGGAACTAAAACCGCAGCATGCATTTATGCCATGCCATTATACCTATTATACCAGTTATAAAGGTGTAGCATACAATTTCATTTGAAACGTTAAGTAGTGTTGACTAATTGTAAATGGTGACGTAACCAATACAATTTTTTAATTAGTGTTCAGTTATGATTTTACAGGCTATTTACATAATGGCTAAGGCCTGTATTTTCAAAAAACAAAAATTATTATTATAAAAATACACATACAGATTATTGAAAATACAGGCCTTTTCACTAAAATAACAAATGATACTGCTTAACCTACCTAAACAGGTATCAGGTGCATTTACGCACCAACCAAGAGAGAGCAAACCTTTTAATGAAAGTGAAAAAAGTAGATAATCAATATCGATAATTCAGCACATTCATCAAAGCACGTCCGCCGCCATAGGCGCACGCTCAAAGTAAGTATTGAACCTTACGTCATGAACGAAGTTGCAAGCCGCCATGTGGGTTCGCGTGTACGAATGTGGTATCAAATCGGGCGTAAAATGTGTCCGCGAGCCCGCGCGCGGCGCTTGCGCCATTCACTTTCACGTGGCGCTCGCTGCCACTGCGTACTTCGCTCGTACTGAAAGTGGGCTGAGAGCGAACAATGCCTTTACGCAGTTTCTCTCATCACAAACAATTCCATATCTGATTCCAGTTGCATCTTGTCAACTTCACTCGCTAATGTTCTTGAGTGGCGCGTTATTTCTACCTACTGTCGTAGTCCCGTAGACTTTGTCTATGAGATTTATTTGTCTATGCCTACGAGTTATTTGAACTGCTACGCCATAATTTTTTGGTACGACCTTTAAATTCAATAGATGGTAAACAACATGCTAACTATATTTTATATTTTGACAAACAAGTTCGTTGCTTATTACTGTTTTTTTACTTTTAAGCAATAATACTTATTACCTCAGACAATTCAAAAACCTAATTGTTTTTTTGTTCAAAGAACGATGTCTGGTGAGTGCAGGCGCGGTCGCAGCCCAAGTTTTTGGTGAGGGTTGCCAAGTAGTAAGTTAGTAACTTAAGTTAGTAAGGCAAGTAAATCACGCAGACTCTCGACAGCTTGAATGATTTTGTGGGGATCATGACCCCCACGACCCCCCCCCCCCCACCCCCCTTGGACCGCCTGGGTGAGTGATTACGCTGTAGAGATATTTCCCAGAAATGACTCACGGTACTCTAACTAAGGTATCTAAGATGATACATGGCAGTGATGGCTGTGTGCCGTTTCTCACAGAATTCACACCACCATTATATTTATTTCCCACTAATTAAATACTTTCTCAACCAAATTGCGGCCAATGCATATCATATTATTTTTCTCTTAACTTGGATTTTATAATTATCTTATCTCGGATATATAATATTAAAAACTTCATATGTAAGTAATTACATAAGAAGTTTTATAATATTTTTTAATCAATCATAAAAATAAACTTTATCATGAAAATGAAAATGACATAAATAATACATTATTTAAATTGTTGTGCAGTTAAAACATATATGTAATTATATTTTTACGGATGCTAGCTACACTTTTTTGCCAAGATATCTACGTGTGTAACTAAAGTACCAAACTTTTTTAGATCTACAGTTTTTACTTCTACGTTCATTTACATAATGCCTTGAGGCATCTCTATTGTTTTATTAGCTTAATTAAACTATACACATCCTAATGAAGGAAGGTCAGATATAGTATAAGTGGTTCCTTTGAACCTTAAGCAATCATCCTTACTTATAAAGACGTGATCAAGAACACTCGTGCAAGCGTCTCGTAAGGCGCCTCGCAGCACTCGCCAGTTCGCAACTATGTATGCCCGTCGTTGTAGTGAATGTGTTCTGCTTAGATCTCGATAGCTCAGCACAAAATTGCGTTGGTGTTATCGATAATAATCGATTGGAGTGAGTGGCGCGCGTATCATTGTGAACGGTACCAGTAGTAACACTAGCGGTACAATCCATCTGTTCCAACAGCAGTAGCGGAATTATGTACAAGTTTACATTGTTTATTGGCCACACATTCACGTCACGCCTTGCTCATTACTCATACAGGTACGTGTTACCTATCTATTGATGGCATGCGTTATAATAAGGAAATCGTAGGACTGTGTCCTCAGTAATAATTTTACACCGACTCGTAAAGAATTGACAACCCGGATCCGGTGAGACCAGAAATGTAAATGCCAATTACCTATTTGGCATTGTTCCGTCAAAATATACGAAGGCGTAAATTTAGGTTGTTTCAATTTTGTATAGCGGCACACTTTATTCTTCCTTCATTTTATAAAAATACTGTATGATTTTCACGAGCTTGGGCAACTCAAACTCTTATACTAAAACAATATCTGTGATTATTTCAGACCCCGACGTTATTAGACGTGACGGCACATCGATAGCATCTATTAAAGGAGAAAGAGCGGTTAGGTCGAGACCATCAAGTTCCGGTGACGCGGACGGCGCGGCGGCGACCGGCGACCGCGTCAGGAATACTAAACAAGCTTCGCTGACAGAGCCGAGGGACGGTCAAGTGGAGCGACCGCTTAGAACGCCATATTATAGTGCCAGAATCACTCGAGTAGTCGAGCTTGTTCCGTGTTGAATTAGTTTCCAATATAAATCTCTACTATATAACTCTCTCTATTAAAATTTATCTCGAAGAATTCATTAGAATTTGCCATATTGATATACTAGCTTCTGCCCGCGGCTTCACCCGCGTGGATGTCGGAAAGGAAGAAAGGAAGAAGTACATATGTCCTTCCCCACGATGTCATCTATCTCTTTGGCATCTGCTGGCAGGCAATTTTATCGAAATCCGTTCAGTGGTTTAGGCGTGAAAATGTAACATACAGACAGAATTTATAATTTGATTTAGTATAGCACTTTGCCCGCGACTTCGTCCGCGTGTACTTGACTCTAAACATTTCGAAGATGTATGTTTAGGATATTTATCATTTATTTATTTAATTCGGGTTAATTTAAAAGTTTTCAGATCAAATGAATAAGATTTTTTAAATAAACTTTGTCGTCCTCTTATACCACGACAGGCTTTGTTTTTAAAAAAGCGTTTGATACTTTCCCATTGTATGACTTAAAGATTATTTATACACATTTTAATGGGTTTCGAGTTAATGGAAGCAAGCAGTAAAATCCATCCCTTAAACTTTATTACCCTTTTCCAACCCGGTAAGAGACGATTTTTGAAAAACCCTTAAAACACATACTTTTTGTTTTGAGTATTAGTACCGACTTTCGAGTTAATCCGTCCGAGTGGTTTAAAATTGTTTCTTACCTATTAACTCTTTCACCCCCTGAAGCCTCTGTGAGGATTTTTTTTAAACTAACAGTGACCATCTGTATTATTTAATGAGACAAATATTACCAAGTATCTTTATTAACCAAAGGAAAAAGATTTTTCTTATAAATTGTAACGCCGCTTTTCACTCCCACAAGGGTGGAATTTTGAAAACTCATTTGGACATCCCAAACGAGTTTTAAAAATTATTAGTTTTTAAAATTCATAACTTGACTCAAAGATACCAATATCCAACAATTTCAATTTCAGTATATACCGATTTTCAAGTTAATTAAGCCACGCATTATAATCCTCTCCTGTAAAATTAACTACCCCTTTTCACCCCGTTAGGCGTAGATTTTCGAAAAAGCCTGATACATGTTATTCTTTATTTTTAGGCTTAAGTGTAAACACTGAGTTTCGAGTTAACCGGACCGTGCGTTCAAATTCTTCCACACAAACTTTAATTCCCTTTCCCTTTCCCTTTGAGGGGTAATTTTGAAAAACTTGTAATGATATACTTTATTACTTACGTAGGCAAGTATTCTTGCCAATTTTCAAGTTTATTTACCTATAGAATAAGATTTTTCATATAAACTGTATCCCCGCTTTTCACCCCCACAGGGGTGGAATTTTGAAAAATGATTTGAGATGTGTGTCATAACTTGACTCAAAGATTATTTATACCTTAGATTAGTTAATCAAGCCACGATGTAAAATCCTTCCCTGTAAAATTTACAACGCCTTTCTAGCCCGTCAGGGGTAGATTTTCGAAAAACCCTGATACTACATTATTCTTTACTTTCAATCTTAGGCATAAATACTGAGTTTTGAGTAAATCGGACTGCGCGCTAAAATTCTTCCATAGAAACTTTGAAACCCCCCAATCCCTTGTTAGGGGGTAGTTTAGAAAAACATAAAATGGCAAACTTCATAATTTACTTAGATTAGTATTGGTGCCAAGTTTCAAGTGTATTAACTCAAGAAATAAGATTTTCCATACAAACAAAATCCCCTAATTTCGCCAAAAATTCCCAAATTCCACCCTCTTAGGGGTGGAATTTCGAAAAACCCTTTCTTAGTGGATACCTACTGTTCACTAAGAACACACCCTCCAAATTTCATGTCTCTAGGACCAGCGGTTTAGGCTGTGCGTTGATATATCAGTCAGTCAGTCAGGACTTTGAATTTTATATATGTAGATGTAGTATGTGAGAGGATTTTCAATACAATATCTGCATATATGTAATGTAAAATGGTATGTACGAGTGCATTGAAACACCCTGTCTCCCCTACAATTGTTTTGAATCGATCGTTATCTGAGACTCCAGGCGTATTATCGTTTATAATTTTCAAATCCCGGAAATTAAAAGTTTATATTCAACTTTAGACGGCATTGGTAACATTCCTACACTTTAAATTATAATTAATTAATTGGCACACATCTAGCAAATTTAAATATACAAATATTCTTGGTGATTCAGTATAAGTGTTAACAACGTCTCATTACAATATCTTCATTGATATGATATAATGTTTGCATAAGCTCGGCCCACATCAGCTGTATCATTGATAACCATCTGACATCATGGATATATTGTATAAACAGGCCCTAACGTATTTTTGAAATATCGAGAATTCTGAGAACGGGTGGAGAGAAAACAAACACATCTGTTTCCAGAATAACAGTCTCCGCGACTGCGAGGCATGCACATCAACATCCTTGTAGTTTAAATTTGGGTGCGTGATCACAAAAACCGGTCAGAAATAATAAGCAGGTTTATCTCAAACCATGTACAAATGTTCCAAAGTTAGTAGTCACAGTCAGGCATCGCCTCAGACAGAGTGTCAACGCCAGTCAGAAAGGAATTTATTGTCGTTTAACTTCTACGGAAAGATCCAATCCGATTGTTAGGATAATCTTACTTTTTTATAAATGGGAATCCTGCACTACTTGATAATAGAATGCAGAAACGTAATGTATGAGTTTTGGTTAAGCACCTATTAGAGCCCCAAACGCATTTTTTTATGTTTATGCATAATTTATACCAACTATCCTGTTCCTTTACCTATTATTTTGTCTCTATTGTCAAATCTCTTTCCTTTCATATGTCCTTGCTTTGGCCTTAAAAGCCACTTACCAGTTATATTTGCTCGCAAAATCGTTATCTAGTTATCGTTTTAACCAACTGTTGCAAAACTGTTGTGTCCCTTGTCGCTTACAGAGTCAGAAGCTTTATTTGCACAGGGTGTATTAGTAAGCTATCCTTTGATGTTTTGAGGAAAGACATTTGAAAAATCCATTGTTTTTCACCTTCGGAGCGAATCCTCATTCCAAGGTAATCATGATTGGTCTCTGTGAAACTCTTCAAAAATAGTTTTAATATACCTTTAAAAAGTTAATCCGATTTTAAAGCAGCCAACAACTAGGTAAGCATTAGTCTCGACTTTTTTATTTATTATAACTACATTCAATACATTTTATAGGGTAAAAATTCTTATCACGAACACGAATATGAAGTTTATTTTTTCGTATATTAGAAAACCATTCTATTCTCTGATAAATAATTTAACTATGTATAAATTAAATGACATTAGCTGACTCTTGAGTCAATGATGTTATGACCAACCCAAGTCCAGAAAGTTTATGAAAAGAGTTTGCAGCGGAATATGCTTCTGAATTTAGTTATATTTGATTGTTGGAACAACTTCTTGCATTTTTATTTAATACGAGTATAAAAAACTGGTTTGAATGTTAACGAATTCGTCGACAACATTCTGGTTTGCAATGATTATGAAACATAAGACTTTGGCTATCTACATCGGACATAGAATAATGCGTGAGCATTAAAATTGCAAATTACCCAAAACTACAATGTAGTTAATTAGTATTTCCGTTCATAATTCAATTTTGTGATCATTCATAACAAAGTAAGCAACGCTGCATCCAGTGAGCAACAGTGAGCTATGTCTACGAATGCAATTCAAAAGGAAACTTACGTAATCAGATCAGGCAGATCATTGAATTAAATGAACAAATCAGCATCATAATCTTACCTTTAGGTAATTTAAATACAGCTGGAATCAGATTTGATTAAAATAACATTCAGTTTCATGGTTTATGGAGCCCCTGCACGCAAAGAGGAGAATGCCGTGGATGTGAATAATACTTGAATTACAGGAATACTATAAAGAGTCACCATTATTAAGTCAAATCTGCATGGAATTAAAACATTTGCGTGTTCTGTTTAGTGTAAATTTTATATATTGCATTCAATAAATGCCTTCGAGCCTAATATATTTAACGGCGCAGGAGAGCCTTTACCAGAAGTGGTCATCGTATTATTGGCTCAGCAGCTTGAATATCATCAGGATTGTGCCGGAATATAGTGGTTCGTCATGGACGTGGTACCTACGACAGTTGCTCCCCTCACATCATCTGTCATCAAAAGACAGTCGCCACGCAATCATCAACGCAGCGCTCTGCTATGGTGACACTCACCAGACAGCGTCACTCTTATCCGACCTTTTCAGTGATTCCAAGAACTTCATTACAAAACTAAAGAGTGTGCTTGCACTTGCTGTGCTGTCATATTTATCATACATCCTCCTGTACATATTATACAATATGTAAAAAAAACCTGTCCAACCCGTGAGGATATTGTTAGGGTATGTAAAAATAAACCCGCCATTTTTTAGATGGTTTACCTGGCAATACGTGGGGTGCGGGTGGCCAGCGGCCTTCGTTAAGAGGGGTGCCTTGACGTCATAACTATGACCTCTGTTGACACTTTGCTTGAAATTGGGGTCATTTTGGTATGATTTTTATTTTCAATAATAATAAGATTTATATTACTTTTTGGTAATGTTATTGCAGCACTTAGCCTCTTTCGGATCGGACAAGATTTTTCACATATTGTCCTATACAAAAAAAACTTTGATTTTAATCCCGCAATATGATCTCATATTCAGAGTCATGTCATATAAGAGCCATAAAATACAGCATACTTATGCAGAAAATGTCAAAGATAGCAGGAACGAATGCATGAAGAAAGAATTCTCAGCCATATGTGGTTCCAACTTAATGGGTTGGTAGATACACAGTTCTCACAGGCAATGGGATATTGATGTGTTGTTGCGTGAGAATATGGGATGAGTTAGGACCGTACATTATAGTTGTATTACGGAATGACATAACGGGCCAATGTCGCCGGTCGGTCGACCAGGGGCGGCGAACGGCGGCGGTGACAGGTGCGCACTGCGCTCGCACATCTAATATGGCGCCACCTGCGTAGATACAATACCGACACGGGCAGGTCTCTAGAGACTATCGTGTTACATTATTTAAGCATTAAGACTCAATCCACACCCGCATTATTTTATGTAAGCAGAAATTCTTATATGAGTAAATAATTTGAGTTACTTAAGATTATGCATGTGCAATTACCTAATGTAGAAATAATAATAGTTAGTAACTCATTAGGATTTATAAATAAGTCGAAGTACCTTATAAAATAAATCTTATTTCACTTTCAGGTGGGAAGGAAGTTAGTAGGTATACCGCTAATTGTTGAAATATCATCGTTTTCTAACCGTAAATGATAAAACTTACTACGCTACAACGGCCATAAATAGTCAAGTAATAAAAATACTGGCATGCGTGTTTAAAATATCCGGCTACAATGTAAAGAAAATGGTTAAAAAAGTTGAAATAATGTAACGTTCCGATGTTGTTGTTTGAAAGATTTCAATAATGGATAGGG
This sequence comes from Apamea epomidion, assembly GCA_947507525.1. Taxonomy (NCBI): domain Eukaryota; kingdom Metazoa; phylum Arthropoda; class Insecta; order Lepidoptera; family Noctuidae; genus Apamea; species Apamea epomidion. The sequence continues at coordinate 10,495,185 of OX382234.1, forward strand.
TTTACATTCAAGACGAGACGTACGGATTAACAATATAACGAACATAGCAAAATAAGTGGTATCTATTTCGAAACGGAATAAAAAACGTCTTGATCTGCTGCTGATTACAATTACAGCTCGGTGGGAATATATTGCATTAAGAACAAAGGGGCCTTGAAGGAGGCGCTACGCTCGGGTGCAACCTCGTCTACTCATGCTGTGCCTTTGTTGCTATTCTCACTATCCTTCTCAACAATAACCCACGCGAATAATTAATGCAATAGGCCGAGGGCTAATGAACTGTAACTATTATGAGTTTAATTATTTTTATTAACAAAGTAACTAGCCACTGTTTTTCTCACTCTACTGTTTGCTAAGGGTACCTCTATCTGTTACAAAACCTTTTTTTTTTTGTATAATTAATATATTTTGCATGGGAACACAATAGTAGCAGTTGAAACTCCTTCCATTACTGTATGTACACCAATGGTAGTATTATGTCTGGGAATTTGGAAATAATTGCACGAACTTTCAGTTTCAGGATTGTCATAGGTCTCCCAAATAGATGCCGTATGTGAATATATGCCCTTATTTTATTTCCATTGCCCGATGGCAGTCTACACAGTTATATCGTGGTAGAATGTACAGTAATACAGTGGGGTGGCGAAAGATCCATATACTACTATGCAATTCGGTTTAAATTTCTAGAAATGGCAATTTTATATTGTAGCAGCCTTTGTCCGCGGCTTCGCCCACGAGACGTACTACCGCGTTTCAAGTGTCGTATCCTATCCTACCTAGGTGATTGTCTACCTGTGTGCACATCGAATAAAGGAAACAGACAGATAGACCAAGTTACTTTTGCACATAAAACTGTTATTAGCCTTATAAAAAATTACAACCTTCATAAAGATGTATGCTAACATTCCATAAAACCTCTCTTATTTCATATCTCTCTTACATCTTAAAAATAAGCTCAGGTCGGTATACCCTGTGTGAAAGTTAATATGGTACTTGCATGTACTGAAGACTTATAGTCAGGGCCGTAAATCACACAGTTTATATCTTTTTTCTAGATAAATGTACACTGGTTGCAAAATTAATTGGCTGGTGATTAAAACGCTAATCAGAATAAATGGTAACCGCAACTGCGCTACCAGCTGCATCAATGGTTTTATTTTAGTTACTAATAACGACTTCAGCATTGACTTATAACACTGGTTTATCTTCTCAGACATCTAGGTAAGTAATTAGATGTCTACAAAAAGCTTATTCCGCCAAATTGTTAAACATTAAATTAAGTTACAACTTACATAATTCTAATGCTGTTGTTTACGAATTTTATTGACAGAGACAATTATTGAATTCGAGGGTCGTAATCAATTATGTATGAATAAACGGCTAGAGTAGAGAACCTAAGGTAAACTAATACTGATTGGATTTGAATTATAGTAATAAATATTTGTTCTTTTATGGGCGTGCGTTAAGAGTTATCTTCCCACCTGCCAGGAGGTTATCAATCTTAACCAATGAAACGAGTGGATAGCAAGCAGTCTAGAACGTATTCCAGATTAATCGATTCGTAGTCTAAAATAAATTCCGGTTAAGAAATTTAAACCAACCAATTAAAGTCTGCATGTAATTGGCGTGAAGTTACAAAAAAATTGTAAAAACGGTCTGCACGCGAGGCATAATCTATTTTAGGAATATACGAGTATATATCCCCATGGTAACTATTACACTTTAAAGTCTAGAGTCTATACTTGTCTTCAAACAATGCTAAAAATGTCCCTAGACAAGAAATAGTTTCCAAACATGTCGATACAATAGGCGACACGAGAAGAGAAAACGTACCTATAGTGCTGCATTGTTGTCTAAATTATTCATATATGGTAAACTATGACGAAGGCTGACGACCACGTCATTTGTGCCACAGTGATTTTAATTGCCAAATCCAATTCCCTTGAGTCCATTAATGAAAACCGTTAAATTACGAATGGAGGAATAAGAAAATGGCTGAAAATCTTGAAACCAAGCAAGCCACAATTAGACAAACTTTACATGTCTATAGTTTTGAGTGAATTCTTTAATGAATGCAATAGTCAGTTCGTGCACAGTTGGGCACACAAGTAGTGGCAAAAGATTTATTGTTTGTATAGTGAAAGTCTCATACATTTTTTTAGATTCTCATCAAGTCATCACCTTCAAAATCAACTTGGCTCAAGAAATCTTCCATTTGAAAAAGTACACGTTTAAAATAATTCTCAGTCAAACCAATATTTTTTAGTACAATTTATTACTACAAATATTAGATATCTGCATGTTTAAGAGGAAATCCAGTTTGACCAGTAAAGTTAATCACTGTGAAACCGGACACAATCTCTTGACTGAATTTACGTTTTAAGCAGAGGTGCTAATGAACCATGAACATACGCGATTTAGGAGTTCTAAATAATACAAATAAAGTGGGAAGAGAAGGTCGAAATATGTTATTGACCATGAACTGTATAACTGATCGTCAAGACTGGCAGCCAGAGAACCAACCAATTAGGATGCTAAAATCCGGTAAAAGTGGAAGAAGTGATTTATAACGTCAAGCAAAATTTATGGTATTTGTGTAAAAAAACATAAGTTAAGTAGTTCCAGGCTTACGTAGATATAGCCAGAAAAAAATATATTTATTAAATTATTATTTTTTATAATATTGGTTAAAAATTAAATAGATAAATTTCACGCCTGCATGCCATTTATCTGAATATTGGTACTCCTTTGAAACATTGCAAGCCAGTTAGTTGTTGCACTATTCCAGTTTCGTATTATATGTATAAGCCGATTGCATCACCAGGCGTAATTTCTGTGTACCGGATGCAGCTATAGAAAATCAGCTTATCCCTACATGGAAAAATATGCATAGGGTTTATACACTGGTGGAACTGTTATTTTAGATGTGAATCTCTGTTTCTCATCAGATCTTCAGGAGTGTAAATAATAACTAAACATTTATTACTAAGCTCTCATTTTTCTCTGCAATAATTTGACATGTTAGTTATTTCAGATTGAATCATACTAGGTGCTATTATTATATAAAATGGTTGGGTTTTTATCTGCTTCTTAGGTCACCGCGCAAAAAACTATTGAAAGCATCTTGAAAGGACTTTCACTGCTCGAAAGTTTCGGGTTCAACTTTGATCGTAAGTGTATCTTTATGCAATATGTAAAGTGAGATTCAATTACAAAATTAAACGATCAATCAATCAAAACTAAGACGATGTATCTCTTGTTTTGCTGAATGTTGGGTTGCGTTGAACAGTCAAGCGAACTATGTCTAAAAGTTTGGTGTTCTCACCGACCACACTTACTCCTTTCTGTGGTATTTATATCCATGTCCTTATAGGTGGTAGTCCCTATGCAACAGACTACAAACCACAAAGATATATCAAGAGACGCCGGTGTAATGATTGGTTTACAAATAGCAACTTACTTTTTTACCGGCACCAAATTATATGCTAAAGTCATTATCTGTGTTCATACATGATTTCCTTGGAAACATCCGTAGGCAGCTTTAAAGGAAATTAACGTGTCATGAAATCGTAAGAATGAAAAGATTCTGTTGGGTTTTTCCATGACTCATTTCTAATACTTTAAAAGGTCTTCTTGACGCCTCGTAAGTCATTGAAAGAGTTTAAATTTAGTAACTGTCCACTGCAGGTTATTGGGCTTCTCTCTTTCCAGTAAAAGCTTCAAAAGACCAGTATTTTTAAAAGAATCCATTTTTCCGATTGACATCATTTCGTTTTATTATAAAATGCACCAATCCAAGATGGATGGATGGTTTACTGTCAACTTTTTAAACCAATCCATCCTGGATTGGTGTCATTTTGACTCAGTCTAAAATATTTAATAGGTACCCAATGGATTTCATATCACTCTTTCATTTAATTTTCTGCTTTATAGAAATATTGTGTCGTCAAGAATGACTCTTAAAGAATTATTGTAATGCGGGTTCTATTTGAATTCTAATGTCAGAGAAGTTGCATTTTTCATTTCGTGATAATATGTCTCAAAGTTGATAACCCTGTGCGTGCTTCCACGTAAGAGCAATAAAGCGTGTTGCAGTGAAACTATCTGGTTTTGCAATCCTTACCAGTCACCAATAAGTTCCGACGTAGTATGCATTTATGTAACAACCCCTTTTTAAAAGATTGTGATACGGTTTGTAAATGTAATTTAAATATTACCGAGAAGTTGGTAGTTATGGCTGTTCCTAGAATAACTTGTTAAGACATTTACATAGAATTCTTTCTACTTTGGAAAAAGCAAGTTGAACAGGTTTAGTATCGTAGTCGTTTAGAAGGAAGTTTTAATTATTTGCGAGTATATTTAGTATTATAGACTCACGAGTACATCCTATGTCGTTTGATTTATAAGATCAATAGTTTGTTCAAACGAATGAAAAGTTTTGCCCAATTAGAATCTAATAAAATTTTAATGAGAGAAAAAAGAGCTACAAGTTCCTCGTTAATTATATAAACTATGAACAATAACTGAGGTAGGCAAGTGAATGTTTCACAGAGTTGAACACGAGCGAGCTAAAATGAATGTTAAGTTATTGGAATGAGATCAGAGTAGAGTGTACGTAGAATACGAGCGCGGTCGCGGGGTCGAGTCAAGTCGTGCGAAGTTGCGCTTGCGACACTGCAAGAGGCATCGCCAAGTCGTATGAGGCGACTTTCAGTGATATGAGACCAACCTTGAGATCATCGGTGAGTGCGGGAACTGTGGTGTACGGGGCTCATTCCTCCCGGTTGATGCGATCCGCCTTCCCTCGCCGGCAGGCGAACAGCCGTTAGGCAACTCCGTGGAACTCGCCACACAGCGGAGACAGTAATACTTATTAGCGATACACTTTTATGTTGTATAGCTAAAAACACACCATCACTTAGCACTACACCTACACTCCAAGGGTCGGAGTTAACCGTTCGTTTAACGGGCACTCGTACGACTAATGAAGTAGCGACAACGCCGGTCGATGTTAGGACGTACGACCGAGATGTTGGTCGAACAATGACTGAACGCGAAGTCGCAGGCTTCGGCGCCCGCGCAGGTTGCGCGGCTCCCCGCAGCCCGCGCCCACTGCCGCACCCCGCGCCGCTGTAACCTTACTCTGGAACGCGTTCCCAGTGGCCAACCTTTTGCAGCCCTGCTCTATCTACACCATATACTAAGGCTGCAAGGGCGATAAAGCGAGCACCAAACCCGTTCGCCCACAATTGCAAAAAGATAGAGGCACCCATGTAGCCCTCCGCCAGAAAGGTCGACGATTAGAATACAAGGGCACAGTAACAATTTTGACTTAATTTCCAGAACCTTCCGTCTGGACTTTGTTACCAAGTTTGTAAGAGAAAATGTGAAACAAATTACTTCCAAACATTTCTTACAATTACAGTACCTTCTATACTTGAGTCACCCAGAATTATTGATTAAACTTTAATATTTTATATGAGTTACGCACAAAGCAGTTTACCTCAAAACATTAGCTCTACACAGTACGTAGCCCTTAACGGAGCACACATAAAATGTTAAATGTTATTCAATCACAGCATACATTCCTGCTAAGTCTGTCTAAGAGATATAAAAAGTGTGGCTTCTGTGTGGCTATTAACATCCTCGTCGCGGCAGAAGGTGGGCCGACTCAAAGCGCGGCGCGGGGCTCAATACGCGATCTTCGTTTTTTTCTCATAACCAATTACATCTATTTTTATAGGTCCATTGAAAAACACAATCGCAGTAATGGCTCTACAATTCGATTGTCCGGAGAATACGCCTCCGGTGATGTTATTCAAAGGCACTCGATAAAAGCAAAATTGAATACAAAATAACGTAAGCATAGGTAATATGTCATTACATTGAAACAAAAAGATAAACTGCAGGTACGTGGCCCTGTACCTGACGGCTGTTTTCACTTTTGTATAGATTGTTGCAATTATTCATTACAATTAAATAACCTACAGTTACATGGCAAGTAGAATCGCCTATCATATTAACACGATATGACATACTTCAATAAAACTTCTAATTGCATTGGCATTTTCCTGTATCGAGAAACGCAGCAAAAATATAAAATCAGTAAAGATTATTCCACCGTAAATATGATTCTAAAATCATAAAGTAACTGTAATATTTTTATCTGATGAGCTAGTTAGTATTATTACACTAATTTCATGTTTATAGCATTTTTGTGCAGCACTTTTAACAGTACACGAGTAATGGTCGAGTATGGTGAATGATTTTGTAGCACATTTCATTTGACCCATATATTAGACATCAACGCGCGCGGTTCCCGAGTTATTTTTACGTTGTGTTCGTGATCAATAACACTCGACATATTTCCACTTCTTCGGGGAAGTTATGAGAATGCTGTCATCATAATACCTAGAACACGTTAGTGGTTGTAAATTAATACGAATTTCACTTTACTTGAGAGTAAATATGATCTAAGTATGACGTGATGCTGGGTGGATGATAGGTAACTTAGTTTGCATTACAAGAGATATTACATTGTCTTTAATTCTTCTTCTTTAATTGTCTTTAAGTCTTTCTATTCTTGCAAATTTCCTAAAATGTATATTGTGTTCTAGTTATTTTTATTTTTTCTATGAATGTGACATATTTTGCCATTAATTATTATTAAATAGTGACGAATGCTTCTCCATTAATTTACTCAAGACTGTTCGTGCCATGATGTCAGACAATATATTGACTTTTTAGACTTGAAAAAGTGGTCGTGTTTGAGGCACAGTCAAATGCTTGTTGTAAAACGTCTGTTATTAATGCTTGATCTGACAGCATCATAATTAAACATTTGAAAATAACGAATACTATATCTTTGTTGGAATTAAATAATGTTTTGTCTGCAACATTTAAAAGACCAAAACCAGTTTGATTAACGAACTTGATTTAATTATTTTTGTCTTGTTTTTACAGTGTTGCTGTATGCATAAATAAAAAGACATAAAAGTAGCCTGTCCTGGATGTTTTCCTGTTAATTAAAAAAGAGAACAATTGTTTTCCATATCAGTTACTTATATAATTTTGTATTGAGTTTAAAAAAACAGAAACACGTGCATACAAAAAGATCAGTTAAGTTGAACAATAAAGAAAATACAAAATAGATATACAACCACTAGCGCAGAACAGCAGGCCAATTCTCGTAATTTAAAACGATCAAAATCTAGTCGCAGTGTCATTTCGGCGACAAACAAATGTCAAAAACTTGTCAAAATGTAGGGAAATTAGAAGTATTTTTTGACAGATTGAGACTGAGATCAGACTGTGACCGTTCTTAACATTACGAGAATTGCCCCTCAGAAATAAGGGTAATCCCCGTGTATAAAGAAATATGTGATTTCTTTAATAATGCAGTACAGTTAACGCTAGAAACAGCATTGCACGAATTTCTTTAGACGTCATGAAAGGTAATTCGTTTCTGTTGGTAACTAGTAATAGCATTTGTGCAATAAATATATATAGTCTAACTAAATATATCATTGCATAGTGTATTGCATAGTGCAATGATATATTGAGTTAGACTATGTATATTCACGAGTGTGAGTGTGGTCATCAGTCAGTCGAAAGTCCATGCTTAGCTAAGAGTATTAGTAATCTCAGGAAAATAGTGACATAAATGATCAAAAGTAGTAGATAGGTACGCAGGTGATCGCATTTCCTCTACATATCTTTGACTTAAATATTTCTAATACATTACGTATTTATTTAAGAGCATCGAGTTACATCCGTGTTAAAGAGATATGCATTAACTTAAGAATTATGCAAGGTGAATGAAAGTTTCTTAGATCATTCTGTCACAACCGCAAGAACTAGAAAATTAGATATTATAACTACACATCCGGTTTTATGTATATTAATCAAATGTAAATAGGTAAATAAATTTACATAATTTCTAAACCTAGAAAAAGGTATCGTGAATTAGACATGAAATTCGTCAGAATGAAAATGAAATACTTCTTTTCTAGGTTCCAATGTTATTTGCAGCAATTATTTAGGCGAGAACAATAGTATAGATTTTAAAAGGTTATTTATTTAATACCCTTATTGAGGAGGTCATCTTACGCGGAACACAGATAGTATTGATTTATCGGCACCTTCGTATGTAACATGCAATTCGTGAGACTATATCAAACAGGAGGTCTCTCTGAACACGAGATATCGTAACATCGCAGATCTTTACCGTGCCGACAGTAGAACTGAATTCTCAAAGGCTGCCAAAACATTGAAAACCTTTTGGGTTGCATTCATATTTATTTCTAAAATCTCAAATGTATTATAACGATAAAATCAATGTGTCTTAGTTAAGTACTACTTGCAATTGCTTTTTCAATAACATTTTTTTTATGGCAATCAAAGTCGACAAATGCTTATTTATTTATTCAATTGGTCTTACGAGCTAACAGATTTGACATCCAAAACGCTCATACGATTTATTTCCTTACAATTCAATTATGGCTGCATATATTACACATGGTTGCTCGTCACCGTATACAATAGATTTTATATAGCAATAATGTCCAAGTCTATAAATAATAATATAATTTCAACTATTTTTGTGATTTATTTTTCTGTGATCATCTGCTTCAGCTGGTAAATGTCAATACCTTGTAGAAAACAAGTATAGTTTGTTTGGAATGCGTCGGGTACTCGAGCACGCCGCAATTGCCACTCGCCGCTGTCATTCTTACAGCACCAGGTGAACCATCATTTCCTGTTGTATTGCCGCAATAGAGTTAATTGTTTCAAGCGGTAATTGGCTTCTTAAAGAAATATCTTTACAACCCGCCGGCTATAAACACGAGTATCTATACGGAGTAATGTTGTAAACCGACGATATCTGTTATGTATCTAACTAAACGTTACTTATGTACCGACAATAAATTTTATAACGGCACGAACATGCGATATTGCTACATTTTTAAAAATAGCTTTACTTGTTTGATGACTTCAGTATTTCTTGATTCTATCAAAGAATGAAAAAATAACAGTAATTAAAAAAAAACTGCTTGTTTTCAGTCAATACTTCTCTTTCACGTATAGAAACAGAAAGCTTTAAAAAAAACTGACGTTAATGAACTGTATAATTCCTCGCAGGGGTCTCACACTTAGTGCAAACTAAACCGTTCTTGTTTCTAATTCCCAGCGACTTGAATGTTGTAGTCATTTTCCGCGGCGTGGCAGCGGCGACGTGCGGCGTAGCGGTGACCGGATAACGGTCGCCGAGGTACTCACACTCTGAGGGCAGACACCGAGTCCCAACTACATATTTACACCGAAACTCGACAATAGTTAGTATACAAGTCGTCATTATCATAACCCGCGTCAGTGTCACGGTCGGCTCAGCTTCGCAATCGTGGCTCGCCATCGCACAAGGTTGCCTCGCATACGTGTCCACACGTAACGTTATGCCATGTCGTTGTAATACACCGGAATCATATGGTTTCCAGCTGTAACTGTAATTCGTAATAGAACCGTTTTGTACCCACTATAACAAAACGAGCTTCAGTCTCCCAGCATCTAGTGTAAGGGGCAATAAGATTCATTCATTTGATAAGATATGCTTGTGACTACTTTGGCGAACTTAGAAAGCTTTCAATACAAATTATCATGATTATCATTATGATGCATAAATGTTAACAGGTTTATCGAATTCACGCCTCTAACCAAAAAGTGCCTGAGCTTTACTTGGAAATCCGGTTTGCCGAAAATTATTCAGATTTTCGTAAAGTACTTACTAACATGTTGTCGGCAGAATAGATATATGGTAATACTTAAATAGTTTTTACAAATAAGAAAGCACCAACCCTTTTCCTTAGATACCTATATTTTACGATTCGCTAAGTATGCATTGGCACTTGGCAAGTTAAGGCAGTTAAGAAGTACACGCTTTTTGTATTGCTCCCATACCTCAAACACAAAGTGATTTTATACGATCGTTGACGCATGTAAAAGCCCATAAAACGCTTTTTGATAGCTTGTGTTGGAGCACGTAATTTGATAGCTTGTGTTGGAGCACGTCATTTGATAGCTTGTGTTGGAGCACGTCATTTGATAGCTTGTGTTGGAGCACGTCATTTGATAGCTTGTGTTGGAGCACGTCATTTGATAGCTTGTGTTGGAGCACGTCATTTGATAGCTTGTGTTGGAGCACGTCATTTGATAGCTTGTGTTGGAGCACGTCATTTGATAGCTTGTGTTGGAGCACGTCATTTGATAGCTTGTGTTGGAGCACGTCATTTGATAGCTTGTGTTGGAGCACGTCATTTGATAGCTTGTGTTGGAGCACGTCATTTGATAGCTTGTGTTGGAGCACGTCATTTGATAGCTTGTGTTGGAGCACGTCATCACGTCATTTGTCGAAAGCTTTTGCTAATTTTATGTTATATTGACTTGCTGTATACCTATGCGTTTACGATTGCAGAATGTATCTTTGTCGAAGGAGCCTGGTCAATGTGCAAGAAGAACTTTACCCTACCCTATTCAATAAAACAATTTGATTATTTACATGAAACTTGTACAAGTAGATATCTCCTTGATACGGATAAGTATTTTGTTTGCCTGCAAAAACAACTTTTACTGGCCGACTGTTTAAGTTGCCATATACGTAGAGAGGGGTACTCCGAAAGATTTGGCACATGCATTGTGGGTGTGATTTCGCCAGACGAGTGCAGCTTTCTCCGTGTGTTGTGTTGTAACACCGCGAGCGTCCTACTCCTGTCTGCACAAACAACTCGTCTCGATGCGCGACGCGCTGTGACATTTATCATTAACGACCAAATATCAAGGCAGGCAACTTTTCACATATTGCCCGTCTTTAAAACCTCTACAACCGGATAATTCTATATTCGTTTGAAATGGTAAATAGCCTCTGATTCATATTAATATATGCAGGTGTTATATGAAATAGGAAACTTGTATATGAGTTTTATCGTTTAAAGCAATTTAAAGGCTCTTTTGATACGGCGAGCAGTGACTTGTGAGTCAACAGTAATTTACACCAAATAAAAAGTCGTAGTTAGTTACGATCTCTTAAACTTGATTAGCTTGCCCAAATAAAAACGATACTGTCTACCTTAAAAGCTATAGTAATATATCACGCCGCCAATTTCGGATCATCAAAGACTCACCTGTCCTGTTTTGGGAACCAAAAATATGGAACCGATTTAGAATACATCAAGTAATCAAAATCGTAATCAAAACAAAAAGAAATACATTAGGTAAGTAAATAGGTATTCGAATAAATGATGGGGCAATCACTTATTCAAAACCTATAAACTGTAGAGATATAACTAAGGTCTAGGGCACGGTTTCCGGTTTGAAGCATGTTTGTTGATTTCTCTATGCATAAGTTTGGTCTGACATCATCAACACTTCGTGATTGCGTGACTACATATGTATGTACCAGCTTCCTCCAAATTGTATGCTCAGATTATAAAGAACTTTTCCCACGAAATCAAAAGTGTCGGCTTTATAGCTGCTATGCACTATGTAATTAAAAGACTGAGGTAATCTGTACAGATTGCAAAAATGCTTTAAACATTGCGTAATATATGTGCAGGGCCGTGGGCAGAGTCCTCGGCGCCCGCGTGGGTAGCGGGGAATGGCAGTCAAGTGGCAGTCACCAGGCGACACCTAAAACCGTGCGTCCGTAGGTGTAGAACGACACCGCAATCGAAAGCCTTGACAAACAACTCGTCATGACCAATCTACGCCCGATATACTGTTACTTCACTATGTCATTGCGCAGTTCTATGAGTAATCGATTTTAAATACGGCCATTCATAAATAATTGTTTGTTACGTTTATTAACATGAAGACACATTTTTATGCAATTAGTCTTGTTTATTAATAGAACGTATATCAGTGATACCTACTGTTCTCCATAAGGTATCTGTACAAATTTACGAAACCAAGAATAAATTGTAAATACGAGGTATATATGCTTCTTTAACAAAACACATAAACAGTGTCGAGGCGAAGAAGGAAATGCGTTCTGTTTGTATGTAGACATGTTTAGAAATGCTTCTTCATGCCAACACTAGCATGGAAGCTGTGCTAAAGAATTTTTTGGGTCAATTTTATGTACGACCTACGTATGCTTCACACAATACATCATGCAACACAGAGTTCAGTGTTGTGTTTGTACGTTACTGGTTTCCAAACGTTTCCTTGAGTGGACTGCGAGCAAGGTGTCACTGTAAAGGAAAAATTAAACCATGAAGATGTGGTGTATGTGCAGTCTATATGTATCTACTTTATTTACATTTTACGTATATTATGTGTCGTATATTACATTATTAGTTTCTTTTGTAACTGCTCATAAATATGAACAGTCACCAAAAGAGATAAGTAACCAGGGTCGTCGGGTATAGTTGAAGTTTTGTAAGAAACCGATGGATGTTTTCGAATAAAATTTTATTAAATTAATAGAAAACAAACGGTTCATTTATCAAATTAAATTTCATTCATACACAGTACATATGTGAGAACTGATGAACTCTATATTTTTATACTTGACTGAACCACTACTTATTAATTTTTTCCAGTTTTTGCTAACGATTTGTCAAGGATACAAATTTAACATTTTTTTTTATGTTAAATTAACTACAAATCTTTTGCATACAATAAATCAAAGGCCATAATAGCAATCAAACCTCTTAAAATCAATCTTTCACTCTATAACTACCTAAGATTGGATAATTCCGACCAACGCTTTTTCCTAAATCATAAGTTCGCTTGATTCTTTTTTTTTTGAGAACGCTGTTCCTTCTTCGCTCCAACTCACCTTATGTGTTGTGTTAAAGAAGCATACGTAGGCCCGTAATTACAATTTTTCTGTCCAAAAGCTTCTTTAGGACTAACACATACAAGTGTTAGCACGCAGGCGCATTTGTAACACGCGTCACTGTCTTCAGATGCCTGAAAAGAACGAGGTTGAACTTGAATGGTATGGCATGGCTGCCTGCTGAATATCTTTCTAAAAATTAGAGCTAATTGTGATACCAATATAGCTAAATCAAAACTATTAAAAACCAACAAAAAAGTACTGTAAGTGGTCGTACTGTTTTTATTACATTATAGAATTTAGTTAGTTTCAGACTTTGATTAATCCTTAAAATAATTATTATTACACCATATTATTTCTAAGCAATAATTTTTTTCTCATACAATCATGTGAGAAACTCGAAGAAAATTACTTAACGACACGAAAACTTTTATAACGGCGATAAACAACAATCACACGACACTCGCGGTCGAACCGTAATGTACGTAACAAATTGATAAACACTGGACAACGGACTACGAACCACTGTTTTGCTACTCTAGACACCAATAATAGTGTCGTATAATGAATGTAGTGTATCTGCGTACGTATTAATATGCGTGCTGTTACATAACGCTGCATCTACATAAGGGCAGAGCCCATCACATGCCGATGACATCATGGCGCCCGACTTACTGTTACATACAACTTAACACGTGATCCGAATAAAAAAAATACGCGACTTCTAATGCGAGTGCGACTCAATGCGGGTTTCACAAGTCACATAGGGTGACTTGTGAAACCCGTGGAAAATGTTAACAAATGTGAGTAAGAAATGCAAATGACTATCATAAACGTTGTCTTCTGCACAAAATTATAATAAAGGCTAATAATAACTTTACGAAGTTCGCAACTCAGAACACTAAGATTGCAAAGTCGTTCCAGGTACACATACATAATTACCAAGTTTAAAGCACTTGCAGTGCATTGTTAGCATGCCACATATTTTAATGTTAATTCTTCAACCACTGCTGTAGGTAAGGCTTTATTCGCATGGGCGAGCGGGGCGCGAGCGCAAACGAACGGTGACACAGCGCTAAAAATAGAGCTCGGACTCGGACTCAGGGCCGATACGGGCGGCGCCGCCAGACCTGTCCCGGCCACCCCCGTCACCCCCGTCCCTCGCACGAGGCCCCGATGATCCCCCACCGCCATCTTGTTGATCCACAGACCGTAGCGGACAACAACTTTGGTCTAGATGGCAAGGACATCGCAGTCAACTTGAATACTTTACCTGCAGGAGGTTACGATGGCACTTAACTATTAATAAAGCAAAACGTAGAGACATTGAACTCTGGGAATACTTGCTTAAGTATGCGTTTATGTTTCAACGCATACACCATAGGAAATTGCATAATAAAAAGTTTAACCGGTTTATTGCTTTTCTCACTTTAATAAATCCTATGATCTTAAGATTCTGCCAATAAACAAGTTTTATACGACATGATAAAAAATATGCCAATGCTCCATCTAGAATCTATCTCAAAGTGCTATTTTTTATGTTTTTTTTTTTTGTTCATAATTGACATTAAAATTCTACCTATGATAATCAATAACCAGAAAACAACTGTCAACGAAAATAAAAATGTATAAAATATTGTAAGTTCCCATTCTAAATACATTCGAGATCGAGACTCAACAAAACGTACTTATCAAATAATTAAATGGGATTGACATCTCATTGATATAAACAGATTTTATTTTATTTTAGTTGTTGCTGAAGTCGAATACCGCATGTGCAGGACACAATATTGGGGTTGGCTACAAGTAGGCCATCGAAGGAGTTTATAACGTATAAACTGACTTTATGTGTGGCCTTTATCTTCACTTACTTAAAGCAGAGGGGCAATTCTCGTAATGTTAAGAACGTTCACAGTCTGATCTCAGTCTCAATCTGTCAAAAAATACTTCTAATTTCCCTTCATTTTGACAAGTTTTTGACATTTGTTTGTCGCCGAGATGAGACTGCGAATAGATTTTAATCGTTTTAAATTACGAGAATTGTCCTGCAGGTGGAGATGTAGCAGCACAGCAATATACAATAAAATCATACGATTTTTTTAAATTTTCCACATCAATCTTGTTAGACGGCTGATCTATCTGTTTTTAAGGTTCCGTAGCCAAATGGCAAAAACGGAGAACCCTTATAATTATTTCGTCATGTCGGTCTGTCCATCCGTCCATCAGTACGTCTATCTGTCCGTCCGGTGTGTATGTTGCACACATTTTACTTATAGACTATTTGCACTGTATCGATGAAAATTTGAAAGAAGGTGTGTACAACAGTTAGGTAGGTATGCCTCTTTCCATACATGTCATGTAACACAATAGCAGTCAGTGGCGGGCCAATGGTAACAGCTCCGACTTACGAGTTGTATAGATCGTGAGTTCGATCAGAATGGTGCTCCGCTTTACTTTGTATAAATAATTTCATCACCGTTGCTCTCAAGCGGTGCAGGAAAACTTCATGAGGAAACCGGCATGTTCTAGAACCAAAAATTCGAAAACATGTGACGTCTACCACCGCAATGGGCCCGCTAGGTGGTTTCAGCAATGGGAACGTTATAGGCTGATTATGCTCCCCATACTTGTAACCGAGGGATGAAAAAAAAGTTCAATGCACATAAGTGTGTGTTTTCAAATTACTTTTTTATTTAAGTCAATATTTATTTAACATACACTGTCCGAGGCCGTCGACTGCTTTACCGCATTGACAGCGAAGTGGAGCTCCGCCAGGAGCGCCCAGACGCAAACATGTAGCGAGCCGGAATGTGATGTCACCCAGCATAGTGCTATAGAGGTATGAGGAACAGGGTGTAAAGTTCACTCATACTCTAGAAAAGGGAGGATCCTCCGACCAGATCTATCGTCTGGTCTATATTGGGTCTATATTGGGTGACGGTAGCGCCTGAAACCAGAGGCCCAACTCCCATTCACCCACTGCTGTGGACCGAGGATAGGCACGCCGCGGGCCGGTAGGCTTACACTAGAAATTTTGCGGACGCCGAGCCCACCGAAACGAATGGGTAGTGTGGCTTGTAGCCACGCGCGGTCGTCCAAAGCCACATTAAAAATGGATGTAAGAGTACTGCAAATAATATGATCGATTTTGTCCAAAAGGTGGTGGATGCTTCCATAAAGAGGAAGAGCGGAGAAAATACGTAAAATTTGGACCGAAACAACAATATCTGGTTAGGGTGAATGCCGAATGTAAATTAATTTTAGAAAGTCTATCCGAAATATCGTTAAAATGTTTAATTTTTCCGTCGACGATTGGTGAAAAACTGTTTTCTAAAATTGGGGAACCTAAGAAGTGCAAAGAACTTTTTTCCAAAACTTTGATGCCTGGGGCTACTAAATTAAATTTCTGTATAGTCGATTGTCTGTCAGTATTGTCACAAATGTAAATTTCACATTTTGAGTTGTTGAGGTCAAGGCCGATGGATTGGAACTGCTGCTTTAGGAATTGAAGATATTTTAGAACGGTGTCTACGTCACCTCCTAGTGTTCCGTCATCTAAATACCACACATTGAATTTTGACTTTAGTTGTTGTATTATGGGATGGATAGCCAAACTGAAAATAACTGGCCCGAGAGGAACACCTTGTTGGCATCCGACTGCAGATTCTAAAACGTTTTCTTTATATAATAATTGTGATGGGTGCCTGTAGCACTGCCACATTAAACCATAAATTTCTGGTAACTCCTTTTTTACTTCAGCCAACAAAGTATCCCTGTTAACAGAGTTGAAGGCGTTCTTAACGTCAACCTTGAGGATGACCTCACCTTTAACTGGTATTTAAAAACTAGATAGGGCATGTATGGCAGCCTCGCAGCCCCCTTTGGAACCAAAGCCAAGCTGTAGGGGCTGTAACTTGTTGGACAGAATGTCGCCGTACAATTTGCAACATATTTTGGCTGCTGTACGCCTGTAGGTGCACCCAACGGCAATGGGACGAATGCCGTCGTCCCTCATCCCCAGGGCACATAAATTGGCCCCGTCGACGACGACGGCATCATTCACACCGCCGTTGAGCATCAGGTTAATTAGAGCTGCAAGCTCCTTCAAAAGCGACTCACCAGCTTCCCCGGCGCCTGAACTCAATAAATCTTTTAAATACTGAGGAGTCAGGCCGTCGAGGCCGCCGGTGGAACCACTTCGGAAGGAGCTCACGGTTGCAACCAGCTGGGGTGCAGTGGCATTAAAAGGCGTTGAATCTGGATCGAGAGGGAGGGGGGGGGGGTCGATTAAAGGTGAGACCATCCGCAGGCGCCGGATGTTTACTCTCCAGGGCAGAAAGGATTTCTGGGCGCCACCACATCACTACTGAAAAGTACCCTGGCCGCTCCCCTGATATCACCTTCGCTTAATTTGGATTCTACATGTGAATATAACTCTTTTCCTGAAAAGTTATTGAAAACAGGTATTTTTGGATCCAAAATAAGAGTCAAATTGTTGCAGTGGTCTTTAATTAGGGTTGTCATTGTTTTTTAGTTACCAAATTTTTTTGGTCATGCAAAATCCTATAAGGGAAGGTCAGTAGTTGCTCCCAGGCACTTTCTGAGTTCTCCTGGGTCGCAAGACGGAGACATCGTGCCAAACTCAATGCAACAGACCGTCTCGCGCCCCGGGGAACTTTAATACTGGGGTCGAATTTTTGAATTTTGCTAACGTTTTTCAAAAAGTTTGGTCTGGAGTTGTTGATGTTGGGGATGTGGGTGGGAGGCACAAAGGTACACTATGAGGTTTGTGTGCCTTGCCATAGTGTATCCGTAGCCCCCGTTCGCCTTTAAAGAAGCGTGGCTGGGAGCAGTGGCAATATCTCACCTGGACATGGAGTGATGTGGCAGGTTGACTGGCACTATTTCCGACGTCGCTACAGCCGGGATTTAAATATAAACATAAATATAAATACATATACTTACCCAAAAGAAAAATAATTATAAACATTAAACACAATATACACTTAAATTATTATTTACACAAACAAAGATTAAAAAAACTATATAAAATTGTCTGTCATGTCACTTGGTGACACGAGCTTGTCGGCTGCGGCGCACTGCCGCAGACAGGCACAGACAAACGCAGACGCGCGGGCCTAGGGCGCCGCCGCCGCGCTATCAGAGCTCAGCTCTCCAAAGAGGATGTTCCTTTATAGCATTTACGCTGTAAGAGATGGTTTTGCTCCAGGGTTCGGGTGAGGCAAGTGGAAAAGGAAGTCGACACTGCAGACGTCGCCAACGCCGATGTCGGTAACAATAAATAGAGCCGCGTGTGAAGCGGCCGGCCGTCCACGGGCTCAGCGGATGATTTCTCGGTGGTACTGTCTGGAGTTCCGATAGTCGATCAAAAACTGTTATTTATATTTTTTCAGGAAATTCATATTAAAATAAACTTTTATGTCTCTTCCACAAAGTTGCTAATTACAATATTTATTTATAAATCATTTAATTTTTATTTTTATATAGTCAATACGATTTGAGATATGGGATCTTTTCGTAACAACCAGTTCTTGTGGTTTTTCGAGAACTACTATAAAAAACAAGCTCATTTTTAAGATCGATAAAATCAATACTGTACATGTGTAAATTTTCATCTCTACTACGGAACCCGACACTGGGCGTGGTCCAACACACACTTAGCCAGTTCTTTTTTAGGTTTCTGTATATCAAAATAAAAAAGAAGGAATATTAAGTTAAATTATATAATTATAGGATCACTTCGTGGTCTGTCCGTCCATACGTCTGTCTGTCCAGACCCTTTTTTGGTGGAGGTATCAAGTTGAAATTAATGTCAAATATGTACGTCTAGTGCCCCTTGGAACTCTAAAAACATTGACGTGACGTATGTCGATGCATGGGAGAACATGTTTTTCAACAGCAATTTTAAGTTTGTTCTTGGGATAAATTCATCTCAACTACGGAACCCTTTATTGTACAGTCCAACACGCAACGGGCCGATTTTTTTTTTACATTCTTCGTTTATCGAACTCAGGCTAAGTGCATTTCCTAAGGGTCATACGAATACTAAAGCTTGCGTAAACGAGTCAGATGGGAGGCGCAGGAATTCATCCGTAGCGCTCATTGTTACCATAAGCCTATAAAATAAACAATGGACGCTACATCCTATCTTATCTTATTCTATAAGTAACAATCAGTTTATAGTATATCATTGTAAACAAAAAGAAGTTTTTTTAACATTTATTTAGTTAGTTTAATTAATTTTAATATTTGACTACCTATCCTATCGACGTAGGTATGGCGTGCGGGGTGATAAGTAGGTATAACCTTATAATTGTATTAGTACAGGAAGTTGTTGACCAGCCATAAAAAGGCCACAAAACGGATCGATCTTCAAATAACCGAGCAGAACAGGTCGAACTTATAATTTATGCTCATTAGCAAAAACGGCAAAAACCCGTAACTTGACAATACATAACTTAGAAACTAAAAACAAAACCTACCAACTATTGTTAACTTTTTCACAAACAACAAAATGTATTTGTAGAAGCTAATTAGAGATTTGTTCATACCGAATCCGCAAAGGACACGGCTTCTTGGAGAACAGGAAGATGATGTCACTGCTTCAACTGGTTTTGCTTATTATTCGATTGGTGTTTAGCAAAGAGCCGAATACGTCGGCCAGTCGATCCGGTCGTAAATGTTTGTCTAGAAAATACATAGCTGTCTCACTTATCGATCTTATACGAAATGCATATGAAGAAAAAATCTTTCGAGACGCGAGAACGCATAAATACATTTAATATTAGCAACGATGTTCTTCAAGACTCTCTATATTTGTTATAAGTATGCAAGTTCTCATTCAATTTCATTCCATTGTTGGTGGGCGACGCGCCGACGTTGAAGAGCGAACGTTGCAGTGTTCACAGGCGCAGCGCGGCGCGTCCTCCAACATTCCTGGAACTTCGTGGTGACGGACGTTTGTCCTCCACATTGAGAACATTCTCGTTTGGATCCCACATTTTATTTTTTACAGTTACAGAAGCCCCTTTTCAATTCCATAGGTTCATTCATCTAGGTATGTACATGAATAAACGACCTTAGCCTATTTTGTTCTAAACCTAAACTTAACCTACTTACAGCTGCAATTGCGAACCCAACAAACCTTGGGATAATCTCTTGACCATAACTAAGTAATTAGTTAGATGAAGCCACATGCAATCAATATCAATTATTATTATTCATCTAAGTGCCACTAGTTATCCGCGAGCTTCCATCAATCCTACGCCAGTAATGAATTAAAGCTAATTGAAATTCAATAATATGAGAAGGTCTCCAAAAGAATGAGATCATCCAAAGACCTCGACTGATGACACAAGACGTGATTCAACAATACTCATATCCTAGAAGATGGATTCACCGAAGGTGCTGGCAAAGTAAATAGCAAATACTTATACAATGTGATGTTAGAAAAAACTACATTAATTTGCGGTTTGTGCAGAAGACCACATGTACATAATAAGCGGCCATTATGCGAACCTAAAACAAGAAAAACGTTATTACACTAATTGCAGTAAAACGGCGTGATAGAACTATAAGAACACGAACAGCTACTGGAATTGAGGATATAAAATAATGTTATCGCAAGCATCCATTTTAGAAATATGTTAATGCCATAGAAACCAGACTTAATAACAAATAATATGGAGAAACGAGGCGCTAAAATGAATTTGTCAAGCTCAATAATGTTGTAGAGTCAACTGATAACGTGAACCGGTCATTATACTGAGCTTGCGGTTCGTTTGTTCAACCGTTTAGCAAGTAGTGTGTGCAGGCAGTGTTGTTCAAATAGTTTGGTGTGGGTGTGGGCTACGAAAGAGCGGCCCCGTGCTATATCCGCCGGTCGCGCTGTCGAAATCGCCGCTTGCGCAATGCTCTTTGGACGAACCGGTAACATACATAAGTAGAGACGACCGCCACTTGAACGAGATATAGTTCTTAAAATTCACGCTACGTGTGCGTTCTTGCTCTTACTTACCCGTCTAGCTTACATGTGGAATATAAACGTATGGTCTGTTTCAAAACCTCCAAAAAGTTCAGTAATATCATTTATTCGCAAATTATTGAACAGACACTTAAGCTTCTTTATAGAGACCCCATAAAAAAACCTAGAACACAAGTAATAAATAATTTCCTGCAAGATAATTACTAAGAATTTTTCAATTGCTTATGCGTACATATTTACAGATGGCAATCGTAATGGTATGCGGGTGCCTAATTGTACCTAAATTTAGTCACACTGTGACTCAACAGCATTTACAAGAAAACATTTTAAGAAAAACTTGGTGTATTACACGCAAGCCGAAGACGCCGCCTAAGTATGTACGTTATCTACAGTCGGCCTGTCGCTAACATTAGTTATTCATTAGCAGCATCTTCGAGGCAACGAAAACGGTCAAGGTTGTCACAACACAAGAGACACACCACTCGTAAATACAGCAAAAATCAAAACAAAGGTCACATTGAGAACTCGTTTTCTCGTGCACTGTGTGCTTCTTCGTTCGAATTCTCATTCAACGGAAAGCTATTAAACTTCAGCCTTTACAACATAATACAGGTTAGTTATTATAAAACTTTAATATATTTTATCTATATATCGATTTGGAGAAATACCTAATTTAAAAAGGTTGGATTCCGAGCCAACCTTCACATTACCTGTTTCGTGTCGGAATGGTAAAAGATGCGTTGCAAAGTGTATAAATGCTTCATGACTTAGTGTCATGACTTGTCCTGTTGTCATGACGCGTCCGACTTCCAATACAGCATAAGCGGCTGTTCCCTATAGTATACTCGTAAAGGCTTTTCAATATAAACGATAACTAAAACTAATTACTATGATATAACTTAGTATATAGAAGGTATAATTACGAACCTACTTATAGATCCAGGCTGTAATGCATGAACCGGAGCAGAGTTAGGTGCAATGGCCGATGCAATCTGTCCGTAATTAGTCTAGTCTGCCATAGAAACAGCACGGTGTTGGCGGACGACAGGCCAAGCAAGATTTCTAAGTATGAGATGAATTCTCACGCGACAGGCGCACCGCATCCTTTCCACTGCTCCGCCCACGTTTGCAATATTGACCGCACGTACATAAAAAAACATAAAACTCGTTGCTAAGCCACGTTTTGGCGTTTTCTTGCGACCTTAGAAAACCCGTCTCAATATAATCCCTGCTGTATTATTCAAATTGCATACAAGTTACAATATTACTCTGTACCTAGGCATATAATGTTCTATGGCATCCAAGTTCATACGTGGTGAGATCACGTAACGTCATTATTAAGTACGAGAAAATAATTACACAAGTTATTTATAATAGTTATTATTAATACCACATTTGTAAATGTAGATGAAATTAATTCCACACTATAACGAGTAATCACTATGTATTTATTCTTTTACAAAGTGGCATTATGTTTGCAACCATGACACAGCTCTGAAAAGATTTACAACACAATAAAGATTGGATGTACATCAAAGTTTAATCTAATGCAGTTTTGATATTAATGTTGGGTGTTAATTGGCAATCAAGCAATCAATGCTTATTAAAAATAAAATGTTAACCATTGGCAAAATATTTTCAAATCGTTTAGATCCAACACACATGGGTGATTTTAATTAAATAGTAATAGTATATAGTAAATTGAAAGTATAGAGCTGATTCATGAGTGAACGTCATACTTATTCATTATATTCATCAAAAACTGTAAAAAATAGTGCTGACCATTTTTACCGACTTCACAAAAAGGAGGAGGAACTATGTTCGGATGTTTGTATGTTTTTTTTTATTATATATTATTGATTTAAAGTTGTTTGCAGGAGGGTATAGAAGGTGAAATTAATAAATATATAGGTAGAGATTCGTTAACCCTAAGTTCCGTCTACCTTAAAAAAATGTGTTCAGCAAGGATAAGCTTAAAGCATTGCCGTTTTTAGATTATGCTAGATCACCTGAATAACAAGCTCACATTATTGAACCATAACATACCAGAGTCTTGTCGCAACTTCTCAAGCAAGTAATGGGAAAAATAAGCAGTGATTTAAAAATAATTTCTTAGAAACCACAACACGCCTAACGTTAGCTTTATGTTAGTTTTACATATCTTGCATTTTAAGCATGACATCAGCGTCTCGTGCTTCGCTGCTCTCAACAATAAAACATAAATTCGTTCCGTTCCACACGACGCTGTAAAAACTCTTGAAATTAGGCTCAGATATTAAATATCTACGTTACGTGATGTTTGTCGGTTTTTGCTGCTATTTCTAGTGCCTGAAGGTAATCTTAATATTTAAGATTACTTACCGTCAGGCACTTCGTAACTAGCCTCTAATGTACAAAGCTTAAATGATTCCAATACTCGACGCTAAATAACTTAGTAAACATTCTATGATCACTTTCGGTACGGTACTCTATTCGCTCCTTGACCTGCTGGATAGCAAAACACTTATGTGGATTCATTCATATCAGCACATATATTTAAACATCGATCAATATGTAAAACTCAACAGAACTTCAGTAGTGGATGCATGAAAGTAGTAACTATACAAAACAACGAATGAAGACTATTTATACGCCAATAAATATTTTAATTTGCTCGTTACTGCTCGAGCAATCGCA
This sequence comes from Apamea epomidion, assembly GCA_947507525.1. NCBI lineage: Eukaryota > Metazoa > Arthropoda > Insecta > Lepidoptera > Noctuidae > Apamea > Apamea epomidion. The sequence continues at coordinate 10,518,698 of OX382234.1, forward strand.
TCAGATCTCCATGCGCAAGCAATCACAGTCGTCAACATTCCGCATAACAAGACACTCATTACAGTAGAAAATCACCCCGAGTAGATTCCGCAGCAGCGTTTGACCCGGCTCAGGGTGTCTTAAAGGCATCGTGATATTTATCTTGCATACCAACCACCACTTCGTGTACAGTTTTTATTTTTTTGCGTATCTTTTTAGGATCTTAAGGTAAATCCAATTCTGCACTTATCTTATTTCGCCCACATAATGTTCTTCATTTATATTATAGTGTGCCGGTTGAGTCGGCAAAAAGCAAAACTAAACGTGATCTTGGAAAATAGTTAATCTACAGACATATTACCAACACGCGTCGTATGGGTGCAGTTATTAAACTTACAGCAACAATGCCATAAACCGATAACCACGAACGATGACAAACAGATACGGATATATTTTAAACGACTGCCAATCAAAGTCAATAATAAAAAATGGACAAACAAACAAAACAGTTCAGCATCTATAATTATATAGGTCGTCCTCCAGCATCGCATTAAGTGTATAATTTTATTTTATAGTATTTTTTATCGACTTGCTTGATCATCTAATAAATCTCGATGACAGTATGGTAGCATCAGCCTATTAGTAACGAGAATGTAATGTAGGTACAGCCACCATCCATAGCCACGACTTCACGGCTCCTTGTCAAGTCAAACTTGATGATGTCACCAAAGCAAATGATGGCGGACCTGCAAGGCTATGCAAAGAAATAAATAATAAGAAATGGTTTGATTCAACATACGGCTGCGGTTTGTGCATGTGTGTGAAGGACCTCGACCGCTATTTCGTGAGCCTGTCGCCGCGCCGGCCAAATAAAGCTAAACTAGGTAGGTACATTGACTTGGTCTACTTACATATTGTGAAAGCATACCCAAAAAATATACTAACTGAAAATAAATTTAAATAACACCCCGTCGTTTTTGCGTCGGGGACTAATGATAATTCGTCATATATATTTGTGCAAGATTTTTCACTGTCTCAATCAATCAACTCAGCCTATCGTAGCCCACTGCTAGACACAGGCCTCTCCCAGGGTGCGCCACAACACCTTGTCCTCCGCCTTCCGCATCCAGTCCGTCCCAGCAATCTTCTTTAGGTCGTCCGTCCATTTAGCTCTATTTTTATTACATGGAATAGAGCGAATAGTGTTAGCTTCGTCGAATACTGGGTCAAGGGACAAAATTAACTTATTTTCAATCATTAAGTATTTGCCATCGACACGCTACGAAAATTACACAGCTTACATAAAGTCCTAACATACATTGATGAAGGAAAATATTCCTATGAGGTAGAAAACCAGATGCAACATAATATTAATAGCTGTGCAACGACGCATCATATCGTAAATCATAAAAGCAATATGGCCCTGTTGCATACACAAGGATACCAGCTTTAAGTCTTGAAGTACCTACTGAAAAACATCGTGATGAGGAAAATAGACATACCTACATCCATGATTTCATTCTAGCTACAATGATGAAACAACTACAGCACCTATTATGTGTCAATGAATATATACATACTTAATCAGTAATTACTGTTGTGTAAAATATGTTAGCTAACATTTATTCATGATTGTTTTACAGGTTTATTCATAAAGCTTTAATAATAATCCTAGACAACAAATACTTTTATATTGTTAACCTTGTCCTTTAATTGAAGACTAAAATGTCTTTCGTTTGACCTTACTCATCACCTTTTGATCTTGTTCATCGACATAAATTCTTCGTCCATACCTAATACCTAGACAAGTATTTATTTATTAGCATTTGGCATTTGATTGCGACCTCAAAACACGTCATTTCTACTTTTTTACGTAGGTAAATATAAAATAATGTTCCAAAGAAACACAATCCGCAATCGTGGCAACATTGTCAATTATGTTTAAAATTCCGCTAGCTATATGTACAGTGTTTCTTTGCGTAACTTAAAATACGATTTAAAACGAAAAGAAAAACTTAAAATAAGCTATTTTGATGTGCCAACATAAATACCTTTTTGCGTTGCTAACCAATAGTGTGGTTAATTGCACGCCATTTACCTACTTAAATCTTGTAACATTTGCATTCAACCTTTTCTTATAACTTTCACTCGACGTCATCTGCCCATTATTCTTGTTCTTTTTCAAAATGACGAGGGCATTCTCATGAATATCACAAAGATATTTTAGTATTTTGAAGTTAATTATACGAGTACGTTGGAACAAGTGGAGTAGCTACATCGAATTGCCTTCCTTTTACCGCAACATGTGGACACGTTGGTAATGCTTGCGTAAACAAGCAAGAGCAGTTTCAGTAAGGTGTGAAGTTGTGGAGGGTTCATTGCTCGCCTGTTTGAGCAGATGTTACGACTTCTGTGTCGTTGCTGTAGACTGCTGTCTAAACAACGCGTGGTTGACCGTGTCAGTGAGCGCGTCACTGTTGCCTCCTGTCCCTAATCACCTGCCCTACTTCAATTGTCACATTGTGGATCACAATGAATCACCAAGACGCACTTTACGAAGAAACACATTTGATTCAAACTGCAAATTCGGCTTTTTCTAGAACGGTAATAAAAGATCTGGCCCGTAGTTCCTATAGACATGTATCTCGTAGGCATTCACACATTTTTCGCAAATAAAAAATAACTTCGTTCCATCCACACTCAGGTTCCAAGGGGCGACGCCGGCGGCGCCGCAGTACAGAGATTATATCGGTATGTTCACAATTTCACAAAAGAAAAAGCATAAGTGTTGCAAAACCGGAACCTCAAAAATGAAAATAAAAACACTTGGCTCCATTATAATGCAATGCCATGTTTAATACACACATAGTTTTGTATTGGTAAAAAACAAGTGTGTCCATATCCACAAAGTGGCGTTGAAAGTCGCTGAATACTTTTAGTATAGCGTAGGTTTTGAAAACCCTTATTTTCTCTGAACATCACATTTACATATCTGCCGAATTTTGTACAACTCTGATGCGACTGATCCTACGATAAAATTCCTTGCACTTGGGAAGAGGTCGATCGTTTTGTGGCAATATACTGTAGTCTAGAAGCACCAAAGAAACATTTGCTCTAAGCGACGTTCAAGCATTTGGTATAAAATAAGGAATACGCCAAACATTACAGTTTCAGCCCTATTCATATCTTAGATGAGTTTATTTTATAAAAAAGAATGAAAAAGTATTTATTACAGAAATAAAAGAAACAGCTTACAACGAAACCAACCACCACCACCACTACTACCACCTTTTTACCAAATGAAATGAAATTGCTTATTCTTACGATAGGATATCGGAATCACTTTTACACGTCATATTAAAATATAGCTTAACTAGATGGAGTCGACATTTCCTATCCTGACATCGCAAGTAAAGGATATTTAGGTAGGCCGCATAAAGTACTCAAAATGCCAGACCATCATTAAAACTAACTGAAAAAGAAACAAAAAATACTCACATAGTGCTCACAGGCACAAAAGTAATATAATACTTTTCGAAATAAATATTCATGTAATTTTGTATATAATATTCAGCAATGTCATTGTGTATATAAAGTGCTTATATTTTCAGTTTAATTTATTTTCAAACAAGATATTAACATAATATTTCCCTTGCTTTGCCCTCCTTTTTTATATAGGTACATGTACATATTATTATTACTATTTTAAATCGGTTAAGGCAGATAAAATGGTATACAGTGATAATTTTGCATAATAATGCAGTGTCAAGTTTTTCGGTTGTATCACAAGCAAAGCGATTAACTTAATCATTTTCAACCTAAAATTTTGAATTAAAAGATCGTCAGTATAGACACGTTCCAGTAGCTACATTATATTCGTGCTGCACGTCTCCAGGAACACCCAACACATCAAAAGACTGCATAACCAAGCGTTAGGTTTAATTCTTTTTATTTGGTTTTTTTCATATGTATGCGCTTATTACTATTGTTTTTGGATATGCTATCTCAGTTAGAGCCCGAAATCTGAAGTACTTCTGCCAAAAGCTTCGTTAGGGGAATACAGACGTGATGTTATTGCATAAAAACTATTAATGTTCTAATGGTTTCACTTACGACCTTCAGTGTGGGAAAAACACAACGAGACCGTCTTCTCAGGAAATATAATAATCCAAATAAGATTATATCAATTGTAGTCAGTCTGAAGTGCAGGTACATTAAAACTAGGTATTCTTTCTAAAATCGTCTCTTTTAAAGATAAGCAACTATGAAAATAATTAATGGTTTGTAATGACCTCTAAGAATTTTTGATGGGAGGCTTAATAACTACCGTATACTGAAGGCCTACTTCACTGTGTAATACCGGTAGTAGTACACAATTTAATTAGTATCCTTCAACCTTCGCTCTTCTCGTATTCAGAGTATAAATGCTTAATAGCACTTAGTTAGATTTTTTTTTTTAAATAATTTTCTAATAATAATATTTCTAGCAAGGCATGCCAAAACAATAATATCGTCCAAGTAAAAAACAGAACCTTCCTTAAAAAGAATGAGGTTACCTATATTAAATCAATCAATAGAGGCTCGGCCACTTTTCATAAAAAAAGTAGGTAGGTACTCGTATGTCATAAAATATTTTTTTTTTTGGCTGGGAAATCATCAAATCACCTCTCCCGCTCTGGGCTGAGCGGAAGGGCGTGTCAGACTTTTACTGACTAAAACCCACCCATGTTCCTTCAGTTGCATGTGCCAGGGGCCACGGTATCTCTTTCGAACAACCCGCAGCCCCGGCTTATATCCCCCCTTGACGGGTAATTTTGAAAAACTTATAATGATAAACTTTATTACTTATGTAGGCAAGTATTCTTGCCAATTTTCAAGTTTATTTACCTATAGAATAAGGGGTCACGGTATCTCTTCCGAACAACCCGCAGCCCCGGGTCATCTAGGATCATACTCAGAATCAAGGAACTAGTATGTACTAAATAATTAGAATTTATTATGAATGACTTGTCACATTATGGGGAGAAGCTTGTGGCTAAGTAATAACAGTCGCACGGGTCGATCGATCAGGTTAAGCTACGCTTGCCGCGGTTGGTCCGTGGATGAGTGAGCGTCTTTACATATCAACCTCTTACCAAGGGGTATCGTATTACCCAGTAACTGGGTTGTGGAGGTCAGACAGGCAGTCGCTTCATGTAAAATACTGGTTTTCAGCTGCATCCGGTTAGACTGGAAGCCAACCCCAACATAGTTGAGAAATGGCTGGGCAGACGATGATGATGTGACTTTATGGAAATCGACACCAACATAAAGGGTGGGCCATCTAGTGTTTTAAATTTGAAGTATCGATTACTTTGACTTTGAAAGGTAGAATGACATTCATTTTTTGACAGGACGTTAGTTTTATCTTTGACATTTGCAAAATGGGACGCTATATGTTCGACCAAAATTGAGAAATATTAAAAACTTACTTCCAAAGTAGTGAGTCTTTAATGCAAACTTTACCGAAAAATAGTGTTTTCAGATGAAGCACATTTTCACCTCGGTGGCTATGTCAATAAGCCAAATTGCTGCATATGGGGTTCAGAGAACCCACACGTGACTATTGAGAAGCCAATGTATCCACAACGAGTCACTGTTTGGTGTGGGTTTTGGTCTGGCGGCATCATTGGGCCATTTTTGGCCATGCCATGCTCAACAAAGTTTTGTTTCCAAAAATTGATGAGAATGACATGGACGACGTTTGGTTTCAATTTCAACAAGACGGCGCCAGATGTCACACAGCCAACGTAACTATCGATCTTTTGCGCACTATTTTTGAAAATCGAATAATCAGCCGAAATGCTGATGTCAATTGGCCGCCTCGGAGCTGTGATTTGAGCCCTTTGGATTGTTTTCTGTGGGGAACCATTAATAATAAATGTTACGCAAACCAGAGACAATTGAAGCGTTGAAACATGAAATCGATGTTGCCATTGAAGAGATTCAAGCCGAAACAATTGAAAATGTACTGAAAAATTGGGTTGATCGGATGGAGTACTGCCGAGCCAGTCGTGGTAGTCATATGAATGATATTGTGTTCCATTTTAAATGACAAAGTTCAACCTTTCCATAAAACCAGTTTGAAAAAATAATTAGTAGTTTTTTTAATAGCCGATTCAAATTTTAAATTTTAAAGCGCCCACTCTTTAGTTGGGAAAAGGCTGGGCAGGATGTGATATGCAAACTTCTCACTTTAAAAGATCTTCAAGGTTAACCGACCGTCATAATTATGTTTATTTCGATTTAGTAACTGATCGGCTACACTATCTCTTACTTGAAGGCTTGAAATAAATACCTTACCCAAGCTCAGCTAGTAAATTGTACTCGGTACGTACCTTAGCATTCTCTATTATGATATTTCTAAAGGTACACGAGCAGCTTATTACGACTACTAAAAGGTATGCGATAAGCTTACACCAACTATTAAAAGAGACACATTTTAATAATCTTAAACTTATAAGCGCATCCTAGAAATAAAATCTCGGCATATTTATAGCTTTAAGCTCTTACGAGAAGGTTGTTTATAAAAAACGTACACTTGGATGTAAGGGCCCCGACTCCCGCTCGACTTGCCTTCTTATTAAATGTAGGTATGTTATGTGGCACCAGAGATGGACTTCCAGTGAAAGTATAAAGTTCAAAGATTTCACATCGATTTCATATTTAATGGCGTCATAATCACTCAAAATTGATTAAAGCCATAATAATTATGTATTATTTCGTTCCACGGCTTCATGTTGATTATGTTAAATGCATATAAGATGAGATAAAACTTAATATAAAAATTAAATGTCAAAGTTTTGTAAGTTGCGCCGCAATAGATTGTTCCCGTTGAAGTCTTTTGTAGGAGAGTTGTGACTTAGTGAGCGCGGTCCGTGAAGCACCACCGCCCGCTACAAAATAATGAATAAAATACCGAATCCGTCACACAACAATAGAGCACTATTGGGAAACTGGACTATGGCCACCATGGCCGAACAGATCTAATCCCAAGATTGTCTCACCGGTACTTTAATCAACCGATAATTCATCTCGACGGAGTACACAGCGAGTATGATAGAAAGTAGATACAAGATACGAATCATTCTCGCAATAATAATCTATTTCTTGCTTCTGATAGACATCAAACATTGAATACTAGTACCTAGTTGTTTGGTTTATATAATGTAACCTTCTATGTACCTAATTGTTTATACAAAATTATTTTACATGTTTTTATTTGGTTTTGTTATCGTGCTATGTCGTCATTTTGTATAAGAGTATGGTCCTTATTTTATTAGGTGCTCGACTGCTCGTAACATATTTAGAATTTCATATTTATTAAAACCTACAATTCTAAAGTAGGCAGTACCGTGGAAACTTGGAGAACATGGAAATGTGTCAATTAGTTTGACTATAGTAAAATTTACCTAAAATGCAGATGCAGATGCGTTTGCTTATTTCGTAACTGTCTTATAAAAAGCATCAAAATCCTTATAAACATTTGACTGTTCGGTGGCTAATGGATAAACACTAAGTTTAAATTAAGAATGAAGTCACGTTAATCCTGTCTGCTATGGTAGTGTGAATTACGTAATGTTAGTACTCGTAGTGAGATATTCAGCGAAAGGTCACAGTGCTCGGTGACCGTGGCGGGCAGAGGCTACGGGGCGGGGGAGAGCGGTGCCGGGAGGGGGGGGGTCTGTTCGGCGACTGACGCACGTCATGACAACACCACCTTATAATGTGTGTTCAAAAAGACAGGAAATCATGACCGACTGCTGAGTACCAGTAATAACATCGGCAGCATACTAACTGAATCGCCTCCAGCAAGTTTATGTAAACATAGGAATGTAATATTTACGTATTATCAAATGAGCAACATAAGTAGCATGGGACGCTGATTATATGCAAACGGTCATTCCAGCCGTGGCATTGGCCAGGATATGGCTCCTTCCGGTCCTCTTGCCCACAAGGCGACTGCCTATACTAACGGTAACTACTCAGTACGCAAGCAGCAATTTTCCTTCAAGGAAGAATAAATCTAATAACATAAAAAACGTGTTCCCACTTCTGATATTCTGTTTGATTTCCGTTTTATTCCATAAAGGTATTTAAAACACTGTGTATTTTTATAACCGTATAAAAAACAGCAGAGACCAAAAACATGTTAATCTAATGACATTCAAAAGCGATAAACAACTACTAGCGGAAAAAAAACTAGAAATACTGCTTGGATCTTCTACTAAATAAAAAAAAAAATAGTTGCTTAGTTGATTCATTGTTTGAAGTCGTCTGAAGCTAAACTCACACTCCATTCGCCATCTAACAAAATTACTGCAAAAATAAAACTGCTGTGGTGAGGTCAACATCAATCAGGAAGCTACGTCATCACTCTTTATAAGTACCTGCTAGTATCAGAAAAATACTATCATTCAATCTAAAGAAAATCACTTAAGACACAAAACAGTGATGGATCGTCTTAGTTGAAGAACAATTGACGTCTTACAACATATTGTAACCGCTTTACTAAGATGCAAGTATGATGCTGACCTATATCTTCCGTAGATGTCCAAATTCGGAGACGGCGCATGTACAATACTGCAACATGTATACTGGGTCTACTCTGGACTTAGGCCACTGTCACGCTGCGTAAACGCCTACGCTAGTACTACGCCAGGCTTACGAAAAGCCACTGCTATGCTGCTACAACGCCTACCCTACCTTGGTACTACGCCGGGCCTACACCGCTGCTAGTCTACGTCAACGTCTACGCTGGACCCAATACACACAGTGTATTGTGTATACATACAGAGTTTATGTTTGAGTTAAATGCATGGCATTAGAATTTAAACTGTCTTACTAAAGAACCTTAGGAAAATATTGAAAAACTACTCATTTCTTATAAACACTGACACATAGCATGTAACTGCTATTTAAGGAGAAAGCATAAGGGAAGCCCGCGAAATTCAAATTTTCTAACGTTTATTGAAATTCAAATGTCAAATATTGTACACAACCTGATACTGACCTAGTATCAGGTTGTGTACAACATTTGACGACAAGAAGCAGAACTACATTGGTTGGAAGTGGGAAGTGCAAAAATTAGGACTTGCAATAAATTGGCAGAAAATCAAGGTTTTGGTAATAGATCGTGCGGGAAAGCTATCGGGCGCCTAAAACATCCAAGGCATCGATACTGTGGACAGTTTCATTTATCTGGGTTCTAATGTTAATAATGAAGGCAGCCGCGTTCCAGAAAAAAAAGATAGCCATGGCTAAAGATGCTATGACACGCCTCCAGAACATCTGGAAAAATCGTGGTATATTTGGTTTTATAACATATTGCCTGATTGGTCAGAGCACAAGTTTTCCCGATTTTCCTCTATGGAATTCAGACGTGGACAATCCGAGCAAGAGACAGAGAATAGACGCAATCGAAATATGGTGCTGGAGGCGGATACTCCGAATACCATGGACAGCCAAACGCACATGTATCTGTCTGTTCTTTCCCAACTAGAAATCCAAACCCGATTGTCTACAGTTTGCCTACGTATTTTGACTTATTTCGGCCACAAAATCCGAAGGGGAGATAGCGAGATAGCAGCCATGAAAGATGACCATTATTCGGAATACCGAAGGAAAAAGAGCACGAGGCTGGTCACCAACACGATGATCTGACCAAGTAAAAGAAGCTACGTCCTCAAGCAAATTTCAGCAGATGGTGATGACAACTTTGAAGCGGAGTAAATGGAGGCAGATTATCCGCTTAAAGAGGTCCAGTGACCACGATTCTCGGTAGTGAGGGACCGATTGAAGAAGGAAGAAGGATCAGGTTGTATGGTGATGTAAATATGATTCACGATTTTATATAAGTAAGATTATTTTAATCAACATACAACCTGATACTGACCTGCAAATTGCAAAAAACATAAGTAAAATCGAATTTGGTGGGCTACCTTAGCGCATCCCCCTTAAATTAAAAAGATTCTCAAGGTATTCTAAAGAAAAGGAAGCTATATTTTATTTATTTATCATTTTATAACTTAGTATACAATCGTTAGAGCGTGTTCATTTTGTCTCTAAATCAGGACATACGACAAAATAGAGATCCAGTCGCTACTGCTTTATGCACTAACTTCCTTATCTACTAGGCATAGTTATAAGAAGATTGGCATGTCTCTGTAGAATGTAGATAGTACTTAGACGATTCCAGAGATATGATAGATGTATATGTATATGTAGATACGCCGTTCTCCCCGAGAGAACTCGCCCGCTGCATTACTTATTGCTATGACATTCAAGTCAACAACACATTATTATTGTCTTTCCTGTGCGATGCTTTGTCATACTGTTGCCCCGGACTGTAATGTCCTTTGCGGCCATAACCGTCCATTAAATAAACATACTTAAAGTACCAGCATTCGCATTTGTAAACTTACCTATTATTGACACATTGCTATTTTCTATGGTTACGATTAATAAAAACATCGACGTCCAATATAAAAAAACCTAACTTAAAAAACTCACTGGTTCAAAAACCTACACCACTTTTACTTTTTAAAGAAAATTAACATATGTTCACACTGAATTAAAATGGTAGAGTTTTATATTGTTCAGAACTTTATATTGTTCCCGAAGCTTTTACCTTTCCACCATTTTATTCGGTGGAATTAAACAAAAAGAGCTTCAAGAACTAGACAATGTAGTGTGTTGCCCGAAGGAACTGTGAATTCGTGAGCTCGAGGTAAGTCGGCGCAAGGCTCGGCGGCGGAAGCGCGCGCGACGCGCTGCGCGCTCTTGGGTCCCGCGGATGCTCGGGTTCATTACCCGCGCCCGTTCGATCACGGACTATCCACAATAGGGGCCATACCATACTTGAACGTGGTAAACCACCGTCTTGGAACCGTTCCGTAGAAACAAAGCAATGTTAAAATATTTCAGTACACTAAATACTTGCAAGAATATTTTAATATAATTTTGTAATCAACGTCAACGTCGCCATCCGGATCGTAAAACGGTAGATTCGCGCGCCCACATTTAAGGACACAGTCAATATTAGGCTTACATTATGTGTCATAAAATTTGTGATTACTGTGTAGGCGAAATAATACTGACAATTATTTATAATACCTTAACATTTGCTGTAAGGCATTTATTTGGTGAACAGAAATATATGGTTATAACGCTAACCTATGTCCCTCTGCTCAAAGTTAAATTATAATGACTAAAGGTTATACCTACATTTTATGAGTCCAGGTAAAAAGTTAAAATGGGCAGCTAATTTTAATGAAATAGATCTCAATATTTATTTAAATTAGCAGACGTGTGTGCAGTTTTCTATACCGACTATACCTTGGCTGACGAATTGAATAAAACTGACGAACAGACGAAAACTGGCAAACCCTGGAAACTGTCGAGTTAACGCAACTGTCTAATCGGCAAAACTGACGAATCAGTGAGACTCATCAACGAAACTGGCGAATTAAATAAACTGACGACTGAGGGAAACTGATACGCAGACTCCACGTGTCTTAACTTCAAGCAATATTTTTATGTAAGGGAGATGTTTGTTTGGTGTTCAGGGAGGAACATCACAAGTGAGTTAAGTCATTATCAAGAAGTTAAACCAAACACTATCTGCCTAAAGTAAATATTAGAGACTTTGCAGAGTAAAACTTCTTGTCTTTGTTTTTCTTAAAAATAAATTAATACAGAACCATTTAAGCCATGTACACCAGATACATGTTCGATAAAATAACTACAGCCAAATTGAGGTAACCAGTTGTTTTTGAAAATCAATTTAAGTATATCTAATGTAAAGATACCTAATTAGGTGTATGTACATTAAGTAATAACTACGAAATATTTAAACAAGCTTTCCGAAAAATGTGCATCGGTGTCATTATTGCTTTGTTTCAATTCAAATGAGGAAATAGAGAACTTACTAAACTACAAGATCGTAGAAAATAAGGACGACAGCTACCTACGTTCTGTAATTATTTAGCAAGCACTGTTTGCTAGTCTTTCAAACTGTTAGTTCAAGTGAATTACTCATATAAGCACGATATATCAGGTGTTTTATTGGGAGCAGAGTCTATTTGTAGAGATCTCAAATTTCGATGGTTCTACTTTCTATTATTTATACAACCCGAGAGGTATGTGGAGTCTTTAACTTTACAAAATACTTACTTACCACTGTGGTTATTTGTAGACACATATTTTGATCCACTTTAATTAAATCAATGTGTACGTACACTACCTAATTCACAAAGATTTTTCTGAAATTAATTATTGTGTTCAGCACGTTTTAGGTATGTTCTCCAATTTCAGCTTATGTGATGGACCACTCAGTTACTTTTTATATATTGACAAACCGGGTGCCCGATGTGATGTCCCATCGGCAAAAATGACAAACTTTCATCCCCTATTTAACCCCTTTGGAAATAAAAGAGGAAAGAATTTTCAAAAATCCTTGCTCATTGCTCATTTTCGTGCGAGTATTTCTTTTTGGAACTCTAGCTCTTCGCCCGCAACTTCTGCGAGCAAATTTCGTAATTTTCCCTAGGTGAGTATTTGTGCTAAGTTGCAAGTTTATGAACCGAAACGTGACTTTTCATACAAACTGTTTTCTCCCTTTTCGCCGCTACGGGGGTTGATTTTGTAATAGTACATTATGATATAAGTGCGGTAAGTTGAAAATTACAGCCGAGGCGATAATGGTACAAGAAAGCAGAGGCTGTAATTATCAGAGCGCACGTATGTCATACGACGTTTTATAACATATTTGCGAGGAAATAAATAAAACTCGGACTTTTTTAAACGCATAAATCTTTAATCACTTGTTAAAGCAGTTATAAAAATTTGAAACATTTGTAAAATTGATTATTACGTTGCCAGTTGGCATTTTTAATGTTGTCAAGTTATTATTATTAGTTACAATTTCACCAGTATCTCTCTCACTCTCTTGAATGTAGGAGAAACGAGACCACAGAGTTCTGCAGTCGGTGGCGGCGACGGAGGCGGCTGCGGCGGCGGCGACGATGGTGGAATGTACGCGTGTGTGCTCGCTCGGTCGAGAGTCAACACTTGGCTCCAAAATTAATTCCTTGTAATGCAGGAGCTAATTTCTTCTTTATTTCTCATCGAGTCATCTACGTAGCCCTCGGCTACACTGTTCGACCGCCATCCTCCGTGGCGTTTTAGTGTCAATAAGTTCGCACCTGAATCGGCGAGCAATGTAACCGAAGACCTTCTGAAACTGTGCCCTGTATATTCATATGGATCATTCAAATTTAAGAAAGTGGCAATTTGTTTCGGCATTGCTCCAAATTTATTTATGCCAATGGGTTGGCTAGTGCATTTTTCGTTTTGGTAATTTTGAAAAAATTTGTTAGACATCGCTTTTGTTGAACGAAGCGTTTCGTATTTCTTCACTATGTCGTGAAAAGGCCCCTGTATTGTGAACGATCTTGGAATTTTATTTTTTGTGTTTTTGACCTGGACACGAATATTCGCTAGATTATAATTCTGTAAATACATATTCAATAGTATTTTAATCAACGTACAACTTAGTACTGACCAGCAAATTGCAAAAAATGTAAGAAAATTTGAATTTCGCGGGCTACCTTGGAGCATCCACCTTAACGGTGTTCCATCGTTTCCTTCATTTAAGTCCTGAAGGGTACAGGTAAACTGTACAGGACGAGCAGGAAAGAAGATGCGGTGTATCCTGTGACGGGGCTCCGCACTCACACTGAGTTTTCAGTATTTATTGAGACAAATGACAGAACTCTCCTGCCGCTAAAAATATAGTTTATTGACACGAGAAGAAGATAAAGTCTATTTTTATATTGGCCGCGATTTTAACCTAACAAAATTGTCATTTTTAGATTTGAAATTTTAGAGGTCAGAGCGATCAATTTTAGTTTTGGAGAATGAGCCTTTAAGCCTTAGAAACTTAGATTTTGTGCGTCTGAGATAGATTTATTACTTTAAACACCTACTTGAATCTTGACGACATCCATTTGTAACTTAGTTACTTTCAATAATATATGAACACTGTACACTGTACCTACTTATTGTGTTTTAACAAAGTCATTGTTCTTTGACCGACTTTGACGTTCCCAGACTGTAAAATAAAAATTCTTACTGAACTTCAAATACCTAACAACGTAGAGTTGCTATGTAGGTACCTATCGTGAAAAGTGAAAATGTTCGTATTTCTATTGAAAACAGGAAAGAATGAAAACACTAAGATTTCACATTTAACTAGTTAAGTACGTTAGGTAAGTATGCAGATAAAAAAGCTTTGTTCCGTAAGGGTCGTAAATTTTAATGCGATTTCAATCGGTCTGAGTCAAACTATTCATTTAACAGTACAGTTTCCTATTGTGCAACACGTAGGTATTGCAATGATCTGTGATTTATAAACGTTGCTATAAAGTAACATAATTATTGACACTTTCTTCAGTGATGGGTGTTGTTCTATAAAAAAAATCTTTTTATGTAGGTAATAAAATAGGTATAATTTCAGATTCAAGTTTTTTCGTTGTATCATTTATGGTGATAATAGCAATCGAGTGTGGGATGTCAGGGAAATCATTCTAAATGTTTAGCGAAGACTGTGGGTAGCACCTATAAGGTCAGCCTTGCACCCACACACGCCTTTTATGTAGGTATCTCAACACTAAACAAGATAAATTATTTATACAAAAAGGCGAATGTCGCTAGTTATTTTTATATTAATTTACACTTTAAGCTCAAAGGATAAAGTTGCAAATTGTATAGTTTTTATTCTAGAGTTTGTTTTATATAACTCGTGGCCATACGGTTTGCAACATTCACCTTTTCCTAAACAGGCAAGCGGATTTTAGAACGGCTGTTGTGGGCGACAATCGTGAGTGGAGGGCGATACTTTGGTGAACATACATTCATATTTTAACGAAATTATTTTTATTACTATTTTAAAAGGCGAACGTCAAAGGGCAGGTACTTGTATAATTATTTAATACCTTCCTTATCTTTCTTATCCCCTGCATTATCGTGAATTCGCAAAGCAGCAGTGATGGCCCAGTGACAGTATTGATCGGTCAAGAGTTTGAACCGGCAGGCACACATTTATTTTGTGCAATTAATTTATTTGTAGGTAAATAATTACAATATTTAAAAAAAAAAAAAATTGTAATTCAGACTTTTTGAAATCAATAGAATGTTAGTACAATAAAACTTATGAAAAACTAATGTTAGGAGGAAAAAATTTAATCCCTCCAAAGAAAAATAGACCTTTGTACCTCACTGCCTCTCTCTTTGGTCTAGTGGTCGCTTGTGCGACTACTGTACGCGGGGTCCTGGGTTCGTTCGGTGCTTATATCTGGTCGGGCAAAGTATAATGCGATTTTTCATTGGGAAATCCCACAAGGAGGCCCGTTTAGTGGTGCAACATGATTGTTTAGAAGCTGTTCTTCAAGAGCTTTTCGAAACACTTCAGCTTTCAGCGATTAATTTAGTTTAGGAGAAAACTTAGCTCGTTGGGTAACATTTTCATAATTTTCTTTGACGTCTAGATTTACAGTCCCTAAAAATGTATAAAATCCCAGCGTGAAAAAGACTTCCTAGCAGTTTTAGTAGTACATTATTTCTCAAGGGGACAAAGCAGTGTCACGGGTTCTATATTGAATCCCGAGCGTACCGATGTAGGTATTCTTGTGCGCAGCGAGTTTTAGAAAAATTTTAAGTTAAGACTAGAATCACGCTCTCGCTCAAGAAGAAAATGCCTTTATACCCGAGAAGAAGTGTTTCAGGGATATTTTGGAGCTCGAATGAAGTTGACAGGGAAAGCCAAATATAACTATTGAAACAAGGTGGCGGTGTTAGTTCCGCGAAGTATTAAAAGCAATTCGATTTTCGAACTTTTTTTGTAACTTTCAATACGAAGTTTTTGTCGAGGTGGTTGATTATTGACCAGCGGGTTATAATGAAATTCAGTACAATATTATTGCCCGGCTAGACACCGGAGTTATAAAATCTTACTTTAGGTTAGGTTTGCATGACATATAATTCGATATCATCAAGCAGGTCGTTTGAGAAAGAAGCCGACAGAAGGATTCAGTTGGGCTGGGCAGCATTTGGAAAACTGCGTCAAGTCTTCTCGTCGCCTATCCCACAGTGTTTGCAGACTAAAGTCTTAAACCAGTGCGTCCTCCCCGTCATGACATATGGCGCCGAAATGTGGACACTTACGGTCGGGCTAGTCCACAAATTCAAGGTCGCTCAGCGCGCTATGGAGCGAGCTATGCTCGGAGTCTCTTTGAAGGATAAAACCAGGAATTAAATTATCCGGAAGAGAACCGGAGTTACCGACATAGCTTGCAGAGTAAGCAAACTGAAGTGGCAGTGGGCTGGCCATGTTTTTAGAAGGACCGATGGCCGGTAGAGCAGATGAGTCCTGGAGTGGAGGCCGCGTATCGGCAAGCGTAGTGTGGGACGCCCCCCAGCTAGATGGACGGACGACCTTAAGAAAGTGGCTGGGAAAGACTGGATGCGGAAGGCGGAGGACAGGAAGCTGTGGAACAGCCTGGGATTCTCCAGCAGTAGACTGCGATAGGCTGAGTTGATTGATTGATTGAGGAGGTGGTGAAATTAATTCCAAAGTGAATTCTACTCAAATGATCTGTCTGTATTCCCTTCCACATTTAACGTCTACCTTCAAAACAAGAGTGAAGCCCATCAGCCCAAGAGTGAACTGCAAGTCCATTTAGCAATTAAAAAAGTAAAAATCTAATTAAAACGACCTCTTATCACTTATAAAGTATAATACATTTTATAACTCTTGGACAGAGGCTTCGAAGAAATTGATTTTGGCCACTGTAAAAGGGCTACTCTGTATATAAGTGTCTCCTGTGTCCCGACTCATCATTGCCCAGTCCAAAGCCCAGCCCCAATTACCGATTATCAAAATAGGTACCTTTTTGCGATGTCGTAGTTGGTCCCATAACAAAAAAGGTTTATAATGATTAATTTTATAATGATGAGTGCAATGACAACTTTTCTTTTCAGATTGTCATATGTTAACCATTAAATTGATGATACTCAAGAATAGATGACGCAGACTTTATAGTACCTACCAATTCCATGCGAAGCGGCGAATGGTGTTGCAAATCTGCCCTTGCCCTACCTTCGACTTACTCTACACAAGTCTACCACTCTTTGTATTGCTCTATGGCTCGGGGATTTTTTTACAAAGAGTGCGACATGAATCTAAATGATCGTGGCGAAGTAAAGAACTAACGTTAAATAGTAGATTGTCGCTGGGAACTTTCATTCCCAGACTTTTTAAAGAGCGAGAAATTGTTTAACCATCATTTTTAAGATTCTGTAGCCAAATAGCAAAAACGTGTCATCCTGACCGTCTGTTCGCCTATCCGTATTTATCACATTGTATAAGTATCCTGTTAAGGTTGTTGTCAGAAGTAAAGTTACTGTGTGTAAGTGACTGTAAAAAAAGGATTATAAGTTAAGTACTATTTCTTAAAAAACATCACTTTTCGACCTTATAACTTACAAGTTGTATTGGTGATTTCAATTATATTATTCTGTAAATACTATAACGGTAAATACATATTCGTTACTGCTGGGAATTATATTTCGAGTATCATACTGAGCTCAGTAGCTCTACCATGAGTTTGCACAGCCAAAACTCGCTAGCGTCTATAATATACATTAGGGTATATAATGTTCTGTGCATGAAATACTGTACAGCGCCCCTAGCGGTCACAGAAAGAATTAAAATTCATACCATGAGCACTATAGATTTCGATAGGTAAGAAACCTAATGTTATCTATTCGATAGTCACTAACGTTACTCGATGACACAACAGTAACATATAAGGAATAAAAATTCAACAACCAGTAAATTACCTTAGTAGTTCACTAACCGCCAACCTTTCTATTTAGTCGGATTATTGAATATCATAACATTTTTAGCATAGGCGATAACACTACATTTTGAGCACATAATTATGCCATTCTCTCATCTTATTACTGAGAAAGAAAGAAACCAAACTTAAGTAAACGACACGATCTATAGAGTTTACCTTAGCGCCTGCGTAAAATTCCGTTAAACTCATGGTGCAAGCATTATCGAAATCTATTCGATCCACGTTAATACGCTAGCGAGTAAGTTTTCTATAGTAACTCACGGTAGACGTACAGCTCTACATAGCAAAAAGCGTAGGAAATTTTGAATTTCACGGGCTACATTAGTGCATTCGTCTTTACCAAACCATAAAGTCATAACTTTATGTCTTTCCCAGTCTTTCTCTACCTGTAGGTATTGAAATAAAAAAATAAATTGATTGTCTATTGATAAGATGGCGGGTGATGAAAGTGACAGGTTTGTAAATAGTAAATGAAATTACAAAAACCTAAGTTGTATTTGATAAATTACAAAGTCACACATGAATTGTAAACCTTTGCTCACGAAACTCATAATATGATTTATTATAAGTATCTTAATTACATAAATGGGCTTTGTTTATAGTGATCTAAAGCCATCCAGTGTCGCGATCATAAGAGAAGTTTATGATAGTGAAAATGCTCACATCAAATTTGAAATGGAACTGGAAAGAGCACTGGAGGCCGGCGTTAGCGTTATTGTGATAGAACCAGAGCCACTGGGTGAAGAAACAGCACGTTGGATTTATGTAGGAAACCTCTTGCATAAGGTTTCTGTTTACAGTGGACTCTGTAGCATTGCATCAGGTGTGTGTTTTGTCATTAAATATACTTCCTAAAATGTACTACTATACTTAAAAAAACAAATTGAAAATACTTATAAAATGCTGACCATGACTACAATAAAATAGATTTTTGTTTTTTTTTTTTTTGCAATGCTAACTGCATGTAAGAATGTAGCTTACAACAACACCTATGCGTATTCTGTAATAGTGTGTTTAGGTATACATGATAATGTAGTTACATGGTTTAGGATACTTACATACACATTCCTTTTTTTTACAATTCACTAAAACTGTTCTTACTGGGGTCCTTATATAAATTCGAAATTAATCATTTCAGGTGTTGCTTGGAGTTCACTAGCCTGCGCTCCATTTGGCATTGTGTCAGTGCTTTGTGCAGGTTGCTACACACTGTCATGGCAGTGGGATCCTTGTTGCAAATATCAAGAAGAAAAGAACCGTAGACATTTATCTACATTACCTATGTTGAGTGACCTAACATCTGCATCACCTGTAGTACTGGTACACACAGACAATAAAAGGAAAATAATATTACATACAACAGTGTCAATGACAGCAACGGCAATATGCTTATGGAGACTATACAACATCTTCAAGTAAAGATTTAGTCTGCAGCTAGCATAATAATGGCATTGAGCTTAAATTAGGAAGTCACATAATGCTCCATCGAAAAGCATAAAAATATATTAGTGCTTTCTAATAAGTTGATTTTATGTCTGAAGTCTAATATTGTAATTATATAATTTGTTGTAGGATGCAGTGTAAAAATGTTATAAAGTTATTAATAGTAGAATTAGTTTAAAAGCCTGTACAAAAGATATTTTCTTGTAATTTAAGGATGCTTTTTAGTTAATCAAATGTGATAGTGGTTTATGAAGGATTCTGTTACAAAGCTAAGTTAACAGTGATTTCCGAAATATAATAACCTCACTGTTATCATGTAATAAAACAATGATGAAATTTAATAACGAATTTTATTCATTTTAGTAACATTGAGTATTAATCATTTAAACTTCTAAATATTTTATTGTGCCCATATTATATAAAATGCATTTCAATATTCACTTTTATATAGAACTCATTTAAATGTTAAATTAAATAAGTATATTATACCTACTTGCTATTATAATAGAATACCCAAAATAGAATCCCATGCTGTCACCTGTATTATAGTTTGACCGAAACTGCTGTACCGCGCCTTAAGAATGCGCGGCGAGGCGGGGGCGGGACGCCGTGAGCGTTGACGAATGAGCGGCCTGCACTGCCCCCCCGTCTCGCCGCGCACATACCGAAGGCGCGGTACAGCGGTTTTGGTCAAACTATACATTACACCACAATTAATAAATGATTAGGTACTTAAAAAGAACTTCAAGCTCACATATGAAAGACTTGTCTGGAATCCTTGAGTTGCAAGAAGCCCAACTCGATATAACTTACCTATATTTTAAGACAGTAGTCGCGAAAGTGAATCGACACTACATTTCTGGACTGACAGCTATTTTCACATCCAATTTCTCTTAAATATTAATTTACCTACATTACCTAACCCATTTTCATATAAGGTATTTATTTTTCTATTGATAATATGTACCTCCTACTGTAATAAAAAGACTAAAAATTAGTGTCATGCTTACAGAGGTGGAAAACATTCTTTCTATAAATGGTGTTTCCTAAAATGCAACTCCTTACTTAAGAAGTCTTATTTGCCCTTTTGGCCATAACCCAATGATATAAAGATGGTGCAGAATGTCTCACAGTAATTGCTAAGTTGGGCAGAAACTGGCTAATAACCAGATCTTTTTCTTTGTTGACTATTCCATCGAGTATCTTCTTTGCAGTATACTGGGGTGTAAATCCAGCAGCAGTACTGGTATCCATTACTGAAACAGGATATATTTAGCTAGAGTACCTATTACAAGAAAGTTAGATGTTTAGTAACATTTATATCTCAAAATTCTTTCACCTCCATGTGGTTCACCAGAAGCAGTATATGCATTCAGAGATATAGCAGTCTTTATGTACCCAGGGCTGACCACTGTTACATTGACATTATGCTGATGCATTTCCGCACGAAGTGAATCACCAAATGCTTGCATTGCATGTTTAGCTGCTGCATAAGCAGATCTTTCTGGTATTGCAATAAGTCCCTGAACTGAACTCACAAGCACAATGTGACCTACTTTACGCTGAACCATTTTTGGTAAAAATTCTGAAAAAATTACAAAAAATATACAGATGTATAAAAAAAGCAATTATAGTAAATATCTAAGTTTCAAAATCATTCAATCTGCCTAGCATTTAAAAATCATCATTTATCGAACATAAAATCAAACCCTTACATTAATAACGTCAATTAAAGTCTAAACAATTTGTATGTTTAATTCTTATAATCACAGATTCAATTTTTGGCTGCAAAATCTTATAATTATAAAACTCAGTAATCTAATAATCATCACCTAGCCTCTGTTCATCAGTCATATCTATACTAATAATAAAGCTGAAGAGTTACTTTGTTCATTTGAACACGCTAAATCTCTGTTAAAACCAGTCGGATTTGAAAAAATATTTTGAATTTGGTAGCTCAATTCTTAAGGAAGGCTATATAACATCACGCTACGACTCTTAGAAGCCGAACAAAAAAAAATAGTAGTCCGTAGGTACGCTAAGCAAAAACGAAGTTATGTCGCGGGCGGGCGATGCAATACGGTGGGGGGATAAGATATGTGACGCGGGTAAAAGCTAGTAAATATTAATATAATGAACTAGCAATTTGACTTTATTGCTGATTTAATCAACCAGGCTTTAAAAAAACAGTGTGTACAGCTTTGTCCGTCAATCTGTTCCTGATTTTTGTAATAGAGACACCGCCAAGGAGAACTCTTGTTTTCAACAGATGTTGGTTTTATAGTGTTCAAAGCTTTGTAAAGTAGTACCAAACTTTCAGTATGTTTTCCGGTTGCTTCAAACAACCGGAACTCATTTTTTAAAGTTTATTATGACCTATTGAAAATAAAATGATTACTTGAATACATCGAAATTAATCTAAATGGATAAATCACAGGACCCCATCCCTACGGTGGCTGTGCCACCGGTATAGTGTATAGCAGCTTTTCTCATACTTTGAAAAAATGATTAACATGGTTTCTCCACTAGTTGGCATTTTAGGTGAGCATAATAATATGGCAAAGTTGTGTTGAAATATTTTTATGAAAGTTTTTTTTTTTTTTACCTTTTGTTAAAGCAACAGCCCCAAAATAGTTAATGGCCATAATCCTCTCAAATACATCTATCTTTGTATTCAATATACATCCTCGATGGGAGATACCACCATTGTTTATTAAAATATCAATATGGCCACAAGCATCATAAACATTATGAGCAAATGCACCCATTTCTTCAAATTTTGCAAGGTCCAGCTCCAACACAAGTGGCTCCAAAGTTGCAGTAGGCTGAAACATAAATTAAATGTGCTTATAATATCTTATTAATATTCTTGATTGCTATTAAACACTACACTACAGGGTAACAACATTGTTTAACATTACATAACATCAAAAAAGTGGAAACTCAGCTACTTTAAAAGTTATCCCACAAAAATATCTAAGAAATTATCCCACAAGAACATACTACCAGGATAAAAAGTATTCCATGTCCTAACCCAGATCATCTCGGACAGACTTACTTTCACATTTATAGTATGGATATTTGCTATTTTCTACATAAATACACTTTTGCTTTAAAACATTGGATAAAAAGACCAAATTAACTCATTTTTATTAGATTGTAAATATTGAATTAATAATGTTACTCACATTATTCATTCAATATACTGCCATTATGCCATACTATAATGGATTATTTATCATAATTCAAAACAGTTTTTCTTTTTATTTTAATCCCTGTTGCTAAAATAGTTTCATTCAGTTGATACTAAAAATATTGAATGCATAGCTACCAGATTCTTTGCCATCAGGTCATTTTTCACCCTCTCTAATTCAGATTTTCTGCGGGAAGCTAGAACCACTTTGCTTCCTTGCTCATAGAATGCATGTGCCAAAGCTTCTCCTATTCCAGAACTCGCACCAGTTATAACTACAACCTGAAAAATATAATCTCAAATTATTACTTACTTTATGAGTAAGTACCTAAAGTAGAAGAGACACAATATAAAGTGTAATAATTATTTAGAGGTCAATACTATGCACAGAGATGCGTACATGGCACAGCAAGGTATGTCCATTCAATATTTACAATTAAATATAAGCACAAATGGCAAGAAATACGGACAGTTACTAAATTCAATAAAACAATAGGTACCTTTCCTTGTAGTGCAGCTCTTCGCCTTTTAGTAGTAATACAATTGAATAATTTGCACATCGTTACGCCAATTGCCAATGGTACACCGATGTACTTTAGGTACCAAGTAAGTGAGTGAACTGCATTGCTGCTATGCATTTGCAAGTACTTCATTTTGTAGAATGTGTACTGACAGTAATTGTTCGGAAGTGTAGTTCAATTAAAATGCCGAAGAGATATGTTTATGTTGCTGGTGATCCACCACTAACTTAACAAATTATCAAAAGTAACGAGTAGTACTATACAGACAAAATTCGCTTTGAAAACAAACCTGTGAAACAAACAAGACAAGACGTGTATCACCGATATATTTTACTTTAATAGATGATACTACACTTCTAGATATCACACTTGTATCGTTGATGACAGCTCGACGAGCGTGACCGTCTGTCCCCGTCCTGTCGACTATACACTCTGGACTCCCTTTTTTTTTTTTCAAAAGTCAATACCGCTATCGGGCCCGTAGATTTCACGTGTACAGATACAGTGCGCCCTCTAAACTTAGTTTTGAGGCAAGGAGGCAAATACTGACTTAAAAAGGATATTGACTCTTATTGCAAATTACTTCAACGAAGTATTAGGAACTTCATGTGATAATGTGATATGTAAAGGAAATTATACTGCCTGGGTAGCCCTCAAAAATCAAAATCTCTTAGGTTTTTTGCAATTTGCAGCTCAGCTTATGATTTTTATCAACCTGATTTATATAATTCTTCTGTGTTTCCTTAACTCGGCCTAAACGGCTGGATCGACTTTGATGAAGTTTTTTGTGTGTGTTTTAGTGGGTCCATAAATGGTTTCGATTCACAATTAGACCCGCTAGGTGCCGCTGTGATCTAGTTCTAGGAAATAGCTGGGTAATTGCGTAACACACTAACAGTAGAAATGGCTTTCATTTTTACAGTTTAACAACATTCATTGCGTTATTTACGTTTTGAGCAGACAAACTTTTCGAACGTTTGAAGAAATGGACTAGCAATATCGTTCAAAATGATTCAGATTCTGATTGATAGTGTGTTACGCAATAAATAATGGTGCAGGATAGCTTATGTTCGGTTAGCTAATATAAAATTTTGAAAAGTGGGAATTGCAGATGTAATTCCAAAAATTTTTCAAGACTTTTGAGTGACAGATGACGAACTGCGACCGGAATAGGTACACTACAGAGAGAAAACTTCATACAAATGCAGGCGCAGTCCGCGGGGCGGAGGGGCGTCGTGGGGGTCATGACCCCCCAATCATTCAAGCTGTCGATAGTTTGCATGAATTACTTGCATTACTAACTTACTACTTGGTGACCGCCCCCAAAATCTTGGGTTACGACAGTGCCTGTACAGTCACGAGCAAAAGTATGTATACACTCGGCTTTATTCAAAAGCGATTTACTCCTTTGTTTTTTAATAAAATTGTATGTTGTTACGCACATAGCATTTTCGAACCCATAGGTTTATGTAATGTGTTGTATTTCAAAGTTGCATTCGTTATTTCACGAAAAAATTGCAATCAAAAGTTGCCAAGTGTTGACATACGAGATATTGGTGCTCGTGACTGTACAAACGTACAATGACAGGTGTACGCGGCAGTACAAGACTTAGACGCTTTGCCTCTGTGTTTACTCTGTAGCACGACGCATATTAATTCGGAAACTTACACGAAGATTACCAAAGCTCCTACATATTTTGTTTTAACTGTATACTACCTGATACTGAGATGAAAATTGCAAAATAGCACGATAGTTGGTCCCCGCTGTCATTGGAAGATGTTTGACAGTAATAACGGGTAGTTAGAAGCCCAAACGTCTAGCAACCAGGGGTTTATTTTTAAACGACGATTAAGGTGGAGGCTCTAAGGTAGCCCGCGAAATTCAAAATTCTTACGTTTTTTACAATTTGCTGGTCAGTACTAAGTTGTACGTTGATTAAAATATGCTTCGCGGCCGTAACATATATGTATTTACAGAATTATAATTATTAAAGTCATCAACACAACTCTCTAAGATCAAGTAATCCTGCTAAATGATAAATGATTTTATTTTTGTAAGTAGGTTTGTACAAACACTTTTACACGTCAATCATATTGTTGCGCGCTGCAATGAATACCTGATACATGGTGACATTAGTTACCACTAGGGTCATCTAATTTCGAATATCAGAACGAATAGTCCCTAGCGCTATCTATTATTGAATGGCTGAACTAATAGAGTCACTGGCGCCATCTATTATCGAGTAGAGATGTCGGTGCTGGAACTTACTAGAACTGTCGACATCTAGTCAGTTGGGGCCGGTATGTGTTCGAACATTCTAGATGTTTCTACAATAGAAGGTTCTGGAATTAGCTGCGGCACTATATAAGGCCGGGACTAGCCGCGACCAATCAGACTTGGTTCTGCGATAGAAGCGAATACATCGAAAGCGATCTTCAAGTGCGACTTAAGAGTGATTGTGTGTTATAATTAGTGTGTTTGAGTTGGTATTAGTGTTGTTTAATTAAGGTGTAACTTTTGGTAATTTTTATCGGCAGTTTTTATAGTCACGAACCCGAAGTTCGTAACAATTGGTGTCAGAAGCAAGGATTAAAATCATGCCGATTTTACCCAAAGACGACACGGAGGGTATCCGTACCCGAAGTCAACGCCAACAGGAGACGGACCAGAGACGTTTTGGTGGAGCTATGCCGAAGAGGTCGGAGGGCCAGCTACCAACCACGGAGGCCGACCCGTCCGCAGCAGCCCCAGCATCAGCAGCACCAGACTTTGCTGCCCTGATGATGATGCTGCGGGAGCAGTCTCGCCGACAAGAGGAACAGGCTCGTCGGTTGGAAGAACAGCTCCAGCGGGACAAGGAGGAACAGGCTCGCCGACAGGAGGAACAGGCTCGTCGGTTGGAAGAACAGCTCCAACGTGATAAGGAGGAGCAAGCGCGCCGCCAGGAAGAGCAGATGCTCCTTATGAAGGACCTTCACGCTACCTTCGGGAAAGACATGAAGGAGGTGAAGGATAAGGTTGCTCAACATGACAACCGCCTGTCGGAAGCTGAAATCCGGATCGACCAAGTGTATAATCGGGTTGACACCGTGGTGGCTGACGTAAAGAAAACCATGATGGCTGACGTAAAGAAAACGCTGGATTACCTTAAACTTGGAGATGGAATCGCAGCTCCCGCAGCTACAACACCTTCGCTACGTGGATTCAAAGTGCCACGATGGTCGATGTCTGAGATGGTCTTTTGAGGAAAGAACCACACAGATTGAGAGGACCTGTCCAGTCAGTGCACGCATTTGTCAGAAATCGTGCAGCTCAACTCAAAACTTAAGGAGCTCAACGATTCGACGAACATTACCAAAGAAAGGACATTTGGGTAGGCCACATTAATTACTCAAACTGCCAGACCATGACAAAAACTAAGAGAACAGAGAGAAAAATAATATATATAAAATGACCCACATAGTCTTCACATTCACAATAATTAAAATAATAAAATACTTTACAAAGTAAGCAAATGTTTGCTTACTTTGTAAAGTATTTTCAGACCATCTCAGACATCGACCTACATGGTCTTCATATGATCTGACAAAGATTATGTCTGGACTTTAAAAGAGACTGTGACCTCTGAGTTTGTTTCGGCATTTCTTCTCAGACTAGTCAGATAGGAAACGCCGACCTCATCTAGTTTTAAAATATTGTTACGAGCTTCGGCTTCGTGACGATAAAAACTGCCGATAAAAATTACCAAAAGTTACACTTTAATTAAACAACACTAATAACAACTCAAACACACTAATTATAACACACAATCACTCTTAAGTCGCACTTGAAGATCGCTTTCGATGTATTCGCTTCTATCGCAGAACCAAGTCTGATTGGTCGTAGCTAGTCCCGGCCTTATATAGTGCCGCAGATAATTCCAGAACCTTCTATTGTAGAAACATCTAGAATGTTCGAACACATACCGGCCCCAACTGACTAGATGTCGATAGTTCTAGTAAGTTCCAGCACCGACATCTCTACTGGATAATAGATGGCACCAGTGACTATATTAGTTCAGCCATTCAATAATAGATGGCGCTAGGGACTATTCGTTCTGATATTCGAAACTAGATGACGCTAGTGGTAACTAATGTCACCATGTATCAGGTATTCATTGCGGCGCGCAACACTGCCCCCTCCTAAGACATGCTCGTCCCGAGCATTATGGGCTCCATAATAACGCGCCAATCGATCCACATGGACGATCTTAGGAGTACCTCTTGCACCTTTCTGTATCCGGTAGGTTACGTCATTGATCTTTGTCACAATCCGGTACGGTCCATCCCATTTAGCTTGAAGCTTAGGAGATTTCCCCTTGCTGCGGACTGGATTGTGCAACCACACTAGTGAACCTTCGTCGAACCCTTTATTGTTCATTTTGCGGTCATAACGGGTTTTCATCTTTTCAGACATTTGCTGGCCCGTTTGTCTGACGTGCTCATAAATGTCATTCATTTTGTTCCGCAAGTTATTCGCATAATCGGTTATACTGCGTGGGGCATCAGGTGGTATTCCGGTGATCAGGTCTGCAGGCAGCCGTAATTCTCTTCCAAAGTTTGCGAAAGCTGGTGTCACCGATGTACTTTCATGAACAGCGCTTCGATATGAGAACAAAAACGGTTGTATGTGCTTGTCCCAATCTCGTTGCCGATTTTCCACAACTTTTGCTAGGTACCTCTCCAATGTCTGATTAAATCGTTCCACCATTCCATCCGATTGTGGGTGGTAAGAAGTTGTTCTTGTTTTATGTGTACCCATAACTCGACAAGTTTCCTGGAATATTTGGGACTCAAAATTCCTTCCTTGATCACTGTGAATCTCTAAAGGTACTCCAAACCGACAGAAGACTTCATAAACTAATTGATCTGCAACTGTCGAAGCTTCTTGATTTGGAATGGCGAAGACTTCCGGCCACTTAGTGAAGTAATCCATCACAACCATGAAATACTTGTTACCACTTTCACTTTCCGGAAACGGCCCCGCAACGTCAAGGGCTATCCTCTCCCATGGTGCGCCAACATTGTACAATTTCAATGCACCTCTACTACGAGTCTGAGGTCCCTTTACAGCTGCATAACTTGTACATTTGCGACATCAGTCCTCGACATCGTCCCGACAGTGGACACAGTAAAACCGTTCTCGTATCTTCAGTAGAGTCCGTTTTACTCTCAGATGACCTTCTGAACAACCATTATGGTACAGTTGTAGAACATCCGGTACTTGAGCTTTAGGGACAACCATTTGCAAATGACAGCTGTCTCCCCGAGCATTTTCCCATTTACGGCACAGGACTCCATCCTGAATCACCAAGCTGTCCCATTGGGCCCAATAGCTTTTTGTGATCGAACTCATTGCTGAGACGTCGCTCCACCTGGGCTTATTAGGAGCTCTGGCCTTCATCCAGTCCAGAATCGGCTTGATGTCCGCATCTTCCTGCTGTGCACGTTGTAGGCTTTCCTTCCACTCGTTGCTGAGGTCTGTCTTGAGCATCCTCACAGGTACGACTTCTTTACTTTCTTGCCTAGTACAATGCTTGCAGTCTTCAGGACAAGGCCTTCTTGACAATGTTTCTGCGTTTCCATGAGATTTTCCGCTGCGATGTTCGACCACGAAGTCGTATTTCTGCAATAGTTCAATCCATCTCGCAACTTGACCTTCTGGATTTTTGAACTGCAATAGCCATTTCAGTGCAGCATGGTCAGTTCGTAAGTGGAATTTCCGCCCCAGAAGATATTTGCTAAAGTGCTGCAATGACTTTACCACAGCAAGCAGTTCCCGTCTCGTAACACAATAGTTCCTTTCAGGTTTCGACAGTGACTTGCTGAAGTACGCTATCACAAACTCTTGATCGCCATTCCGCTGAGACAACACACCGCCAAGTCCTATGTCGCTTGCGTCTGTGTCAACAATAAATTCCTTGCCCGCATCAGGGTACCCCAAAATAGATGTTTTGCACAGACGGTCCTTTAGCTCCTGGAATGCGATGTCGCAACTTTCATCCCAGCAGAAATGTCGCTTCTCCTCGGTTAGCTTATGCAGGGGTTTGGCTATATCTGCAAAGTTCTTGACAAATCGCCGATAATAGGAGCACAAACCCAGAAATGCTCTGACCTGCGTCTTGTCTTTTGGAATTGGCCAATCCTTGACAGCGGCGATTTTCTCTGGATCCGTGCGGATACCTTCTTCAGACACTATATATCCCAAAAAGCTAACTTGTCGTTTGAATAGTGAACACTTCTTCGGACTTAACTTGAGGTTGGCACTCTGGATCTTCATGAGCACGCGTTCCAGGTTTTGAAGATGTTCTTCAAACGTACGGCCTACGATGATGATGTCATCCAAGAAGACTAGGCAAGCATCGCCAATAAGCCCGGTAAGTACAAGTTCCATTAACCTTTCAAACGTTGCCGGAGCATTGCATAATCCAAACGGCATAACTTTAAATTGCCACAGACCCTTTCCTGTCGAGAATGCCGTTTTCTCCTTGTCCTTAGGATCAATTTCAACTTGCCAGTAGCCACTTTTCAGGTCCAGCGTGCTACACCACTTTACTCCAGTAAGCATGTCCAGAGTGTCATCAATTCTTGGCAAAGGATAGCTGTCCTTCTTCGTAACGTCGTTCAGACGACGATAGTCAACACAAAACCTCATGCTGCCGTCCTTCTTTCTTACCAGCACTACAGGTGAACACCATGAAGGTTCAATAACACCATCCTTCACCATTCCCTCAATCATGGTTTCCACTTCCTTTTCGCGTGCTACCGGCAATCTCCTTGGCCGCTGACGGATAGGCAATTCTTCTTCTGTGTTTATTTTGTGTTGAACTAAGCCAGTCCTCCCGATGTCAGCATCGTTTGACGAGAAAACATCGGCATACTGAAGTAACATTTTCTTCGCCTTGACCGTTTCATTTTGGGACAGAGCGCTGCGGCAGTCTTCTAAAAGTGTGGTCACTCTCGTTTGTGCATCCTTGCTGAGGGTCCCAGTCGATAGATATTGGCATCGACTCAACCAATCCACTTCCTCGCAAGTACCAACTAGTGTGCCTTTTTCTATAACCTGTTCCTGATCACAAAGGTTCAGCACACGTACCCCTGAGATGTCGGTGGTTCTGACCAAAGTTCGTGCCACTTTCCATGGGAGGTCATTGTCTACCCTTTCCAAGAGTAAACAACGTATTTGCCCAGGATTCCGAGGAAGACTAACCGGCACAATCGTTTCCGATCTCGGCGGAAGAACAATCTTCTTAAGGCTGTACACGTTCCCTGGTAACGCCCCTTCCACGAAAAGTTCCTCTTGTCCACATTTCAAAACACCTTGCTTGACGTCAATTTCGCAACAATTCTTCCTCATAAAGTCAAATCCCAGGATGCAATCGTCCATTATATCAGCCACGATGACATTATGCAGGTAGATTCTGTTGCCTAGCTTCAACCCCATCTTCTTCTCTCCATGGACGGGTATGCGCTGACCGGTGGCTGTTACCAAATTAATGTGTTCCCGGTTGTTTGCGGAGGCCCCAAGGGACCGTCTTCTAAGTTGGGAACTGACAACCGTACGAGAGGCTCCAGTATCTATGGTCTGCTTACACGGCGTTCCGTTGACTTCGCCCTTGATGATTAGGCTGTTTCGTCTTGGGTTTGTGTGATCAAAACCCTTGGGGCTCTTTGAACATCAGCCAGCACCCGCCCCTTAGTCCTGGCTATTACTCGTTTCCCTGCTGCTGGTGCTGGGCGGTGCTGTTAGCTGCACTGCCCTCTGGAGATCGGCCGTCTTCTCTTTCTGCAGTTCGCTTAGGGCAACTGGATCGAAGGTGGCCCTTTTCCCCACAGCCGTAGCACCTAGGGCTGTATCCTTTATTGCGGTCGCGAACTGTAGCCGCTGCAACCTCCCTGACGCGATGGGAACGATGATCCTGCCGCACAGCTTCCACCTCCAGTGCATGGGCTAAGGCATCCTTAAGCGTCCCGTGGTGCCCGAGCCTCACAGCAGCTCTAACTTCAAGGTCGCGGATGCCGTCGATGAATGCCTGCACCAGGTTCCCATCAATAAGCGCAGGTACGGACTGGTAAGCTTTACGAACCAGCTTCTCCACTTCAAGGACCCACTGCTGCAGGTTTTCGTTACTGCGTTGCACGCGATCCTTGAGCTGCGCACGAAACACGTGTTCCAAGTGAGCGTCGCCATACCGAGCCTCCAATGCCTCAAGGAGCTGCTCGTAAGTCACTTCCTTACCGAGAGCTTCCAGAACAGTTAAGGCCTGGTCGCGCAGGCCTAGGGTGAGGGCAGTCATGGCCTGACTGTTATTCCAACCGTTCGCCTCTATGACAGCCTCAAACTGGATTTTGTAGGCTGACCAGGAAGAAGTTCCGTCGAACGGTGGCACTTTGAATCCACGTAGCGAAGGTGTTGTAGCTGCGGGAGCTGCGATTCCATCTCCAAGTTTAAGGTAATCCAGCGTTTTCTTTACGTCAGCCATCATGGTTTTCTTTACGTCAGCCACCACGGTGTCAACCCGATTATACACTTGGTCGATCCGGATTTCAGCTTCCGACAGGCGGTTGTCATGTTGAGCAACCTTATCCTTCACCTCCTTCATGTCTTTCCCGAAGGTAGCGTGAAGGTCCTTCATAAGGAGCATCTGCTCTTCCTGGCGGCGCGCTTGCTCCTCCTTATCACGTTGGAGCTGTTCTTCCAACCGACGAGCCTGTTCCTCCTGTCGGCGAGCCTGTTCCTCCTTGTCCCGCTGGAGCTGTTCTTCCAACCGACGAGCCTGTTCCTCTTGTCGGCGGGACTGCTCCCGCAGCATCATCATCAGGGCAGCAAAGTCTGGTGCTGCTGATGCTGGGGCTGCTGCGGACCGGTCGGCCTCCGTGGTTGGTAGCTGGCCCTCCGACCTCTGCGGCATAGCTCCACCAAAACGTTTTTGGTCCGTCTCCTGTTGGCGTTGACTTCGGGTACGGATACCCTCCGTGTCGTCTTTGGGTAAAATCGGCATGATTTTAATCCTTGCTTCTGACACCAATTGTTACGAACTTCGGGTTCGTGACAATAAAAACTGCCGATAAAAATTACCAAAAGTTACACCTTAATTAAACAACACTAATACCAACTCAAACACACTAATTATAACACAGAATCACTCTTAAGTCGCACTTGAAGATCGCTTTCGATGTATTCGCTTCTATCGCAGAACCAAGTCTGATTGGTCGCGGCTAGTCCCGGCCTTATATAGTGCCGCAGCTAATTCCAGAACCTTCTATTGTAGAAACATCTAGAATGTTCGAACACATACCGGCCCCAACTGACTAGATGTCGACAGTTCTAGTAAGTTCCAGCACCGACATCTCTACTCGATAATAGATGGCGCCAGTGACTCTATTAGTTCAGCCATTCAATAATAGATAGCGCTAGGGACTATTCGTTCTGATATTCGAAATTAGATGACCCTAGTGGTAACTAATGTCACCATGTATCAGGTATTCATTGCAGCGCGCAACAATATGATTGACGTGTAAAAGTGTTTGTACAAACCTACTTACAAAAATAAAATCATTTATCATTTAGCAGGATTACTTGATCTTAGAGAGTTGTGTTGATGACTTTAATAATTATAATTCTGTAAATACATATATGTTACGGCCGCGAAGCATATTTTAATCAACGTACAACTTAGTACTGACCAGCAAATTGTAAAAAACGTAAGAATTTTGAATTTCGCGGGCTACCTTAGAGCCTCCACCTTAATCGTCGTTTAAAAATAAACCCCTGGTTGCTAGACGTTTGGGCTTCTAACTACCCGTTATTACTGTCAAACATCTTCCAATGACAGCGGGGACCAACTATCGTGCTATTTTGCAATTTTCATCTCAGTATCAGGTAGTATACAGTTAAAACAAAATATGTAGGAGCTTTGGTAATCTTCGTGTAAGTTTCCGAATTAATATGCGTCGTGCTACAGAGTAAACACAGAGGCAAAGCGTCTAAGTCTTGTACTGCCGCGTACACCTGTCATTGTACGTTTGTACAGTCACGAGCACCAATATCTCGTATGTCAACACTTGGCAACTTTTGATTGCAATTTTTTCGTGAAATAACGAATGCAACTTTGAAATACAACACATTACATAAACCTATGGGTTCGAAAATGCTATGTGCGTAACAACATACAATTTTATTAAAAAACAAAGGAGTAAATCGCTTTTGAATAAAGCCGAGTGTATACATACTTTTGCTCGTGACTGTACAGGCACTGTCGTAACCCAAGATTTTGGGGGCGGTCACCAAGTAGTAAGTTAGTAATGCAAGTAATTCATGCAAACTATCGACAGCTTGAATGATTGGGGGGTCATGACCCCCACGACGCCCCTCCGCCCCGCGGACTGCGCCTGCATTTGTATGAAGTTTTCTCTCTGTAGTGTACCTATTTTGAAGACTGGGTTTCCTTCAATTTCATCACTCTGCCAGCAGCGCCCAGCTGTATGAGATGCATGAATATAAGTCTCGTCCAAAAATATGACTGGTTTTTGTTCACCTCGTTCATTGTCTTTAATTTTTTGAGGATAATTGGCTCTCCATGCTGAAATATCATTTCGTTCTATTAGAATTTTTCTGTTCGATTTTGTCTTCTTGTAACGAAATCCAATTTTATGTAGTATTTTCCGAAGAGTTTCTCGACTCCCTTTAAAATCAATGTCTTCTTAGAGCACATTTAATAAGTTTGGTATTGTGGGAATTTCTTTCCGCATAGTGTAAAATTCATGAATTTATCATCATAGGACACCGAGATCGAAATCATCTACTTCAATTTTACCTTTCGTCCTTTTCCTTTTTTTCCTGGCGTGGAATCTTTTGTTCCAGTTTCATCTGCCTGTTCTTTTTCCTTCACAAGTTTTGTAACAAATCGCTCCCCAACACCTACAACAAAAGTAACGAAAATTTTAAAAAATCATACATCTATTCTACTAGCACGTGCGAAATAGTGTTTTCGTGGAATTTATTTTCAAAAGCTGACAACACTAACCTGTGGCGGCAGCTACCACAGAGCATCCACAGAGTACATTTTTTATATGCAGCTACGCGTTCATACAATTTTTCGAACGGTAATAACGGTGTCAAAAGGCGCTTTTCTCCTTCATAAAATCTAAGACTTGAGTTGTAATATAACGATGCTCGCATCACTTTTTAAGCTTTCGGCATTTTTCACTAGCTCTAACCACTAAACGAAAAATAAACACAGAGCAAACAACCAATGGCGGATACAAAAATGTACTCTGTGGGCGGATATGTCAGCAAATGGCAGGCAGATTGACATTTCAAAATAGCATCGTTAGTTCCTCTTTTTGCCACCGGGCCAGATAAGTTTGTGGCACTAGTTAAACAGGCGCAGGGCGCTAATCATAACAGTGTTTACCAAAGGTTATCGTGTTACCCGGTAACTGGGTTGTGGGGGTAAGATGGGCAGTCGTTCTATGTATGTAAAATACTGCTAATTTACACGGAGTATCAGTCCCATCCATGAACTTGATGCTGATCGATCGTGTAATGCTTTGTTCAGACAGAGGCAGTGAAGGTAGCATGGAGTTTGAATATATTTACTGTAATTTCCTCCGACAGCAGCAACCTTATTTGTAAATAACGCATGAGGTCGTGGGACCCCGTCAAGAACAAAATTCAAAAAGAAAATCCAAGATGGCGGCTGCGAAAATTTTAGAATTAGGATTTTTTCTTAGCCATCTTGGATTTTCATTTTGACCTCAGTATTTGCCTAAGCACACTCGAAAACCATGAAAACGACACCCATGAAGAAATCTTGGAATTAATTTTGACCTCACTGTCGGCTTCAGCATCCTCGAAAATCCTGTAAATATATGTCTCTTTTTGTTGTACTAAACGTCGCATAACGCTTTTCCGTTACGTGACGATTTCTAACAGTTTACTTCTACCACAACCTGCGTTATAGAACTTCGTTCCAATAAAAAAAATAAAGATCACTGTGTTTTGACAATGATGAAAAATCAGAGAAAATCGGGATACCCCTTTATTCATAAACATTGCTCAAAGTTAAGAAGTAATTAGTGACCGTTTAACCCACAGAACACATATACTCCTAACGGAGGTTTAACCATACATTTTTGACGCCTAAACGTCACTTAACTTTAATCATCGTTTATAAATAAACCCCAAACCAAAAAGACACATAGCTTAGACAATTTATTACTGTCAAACTGTGCGCTACCACCTCTGTCTGAACAACCCATAACAATGATTTGATTGAATGGCATGACTAATCAGAAAAAGAAGACTAGATACGATGCATACGCATAGAAAAAGAAAAATTCGATGACCAAACCAAAATCGATACATGAACTCGAAGATATCGAAAGAAGTGGCATACTTTGATTGAGTGAGCATACATGCTCTGTGTGAATGAGTTTATTTCTACGACTGATTGTATCTTCAGCGTTTTGGTAGAAACTTCGCTGATAAGACTTAATAAAAAGACTAACTAAATCGCTAAATAGAAGAAAAATGTATTTGAATTAGTGGTCTGAATGGTCTTGTTTTGGGTCATGGACCGTGGGCTCGTTGCAGCCTTAGACCAGAAATAATGGGACTAAGGTAGCAGCTTTTAATTCGTCTTGTCTATGACTGTGGAAAATATTTTTAGCGTCATGTGGTGAAACTTTTAGGTAATTGGCAACACCAATTCATAATTTCTTGATTATCTAAATGTTGGGATTATGTTTGATTTGTCCTGGATAAATAAATTAGACATAGTTATCATAATGTTTCAGTGAGTATTTGCTACATATTCAATCAAAATATGGTTTAGTGTCAGTTAAACTACTTTTCTCAGTTTCTCATGGGAGTGTCGTACAGATGCGCTGACCTTCGTTTTGATGCACAACGCACAACAAAGCATCAAATTGACGGCTGCCCCATTTTCACAACAATCTTCGGATTCGATGTAACTATATGTATTATTGAAACAATCCGCATTAGTATATAGTCAATTGGCTATGTTAAACCTTTCTTGTGTAAAGTGTTATGTGCGGATGAAAAGTAAAATGATAATGGAAACTACGACTACGCAAACAATTTTGTATGATGTGTTCTATAGTACCAGTACAACAGCAAAAGCTTTCTTTTTAACTTCTAGGAAAATAATATTGAACCTGAGAAAATAACTTGTATAAATCAAGATGAATGAAAGGGATATCCCAAGTGTCCCAATTACTACATTAGCAGGAGTAGCCAGCTTGACAGACTGTAAGTATGTGAGCTACATGCTAAGAGAGCATTTCGACAACTAACATTTACCTAAAACAGTTACATATTATTTGTAGATCAATAATGATGTTCTTTAATGCATGTTTAAATAAATTATTTAAGCCTTGTTTTATATAAATGGCAATGTTGATTGCATATAACAAGAATAAACATCTATAACTGTTTATTTATTTATTTACATACCAGAATTCTTCAGTACCTACTTAAACCTGTTAATTTATCTTTACCTGCCATAGACAGATCACAATTATTATTGTTCAAATCTAACCAGATTATTAGTACTTGTTTCAATTATTATGGTAACATTATGTAGCAATATTGATAAAAAAATGGTCATTCCCATTGGAAGAAATTGGTATAAGTATTATTATGTTTTACTTTTAATTGATAATTTATTAGTTAAACTTAGTCATCAAAACTTAGTGAAAGAGTCAGTAAATTTACTCCTAATTCTTAAAGAATCATAGTGTTTTTAAACAAATAATAACTTTCACCTGTACCAAAGTTTAATTAAAATACTGAAACGTAAGTAGTCCAACAAGTCTTAACTGAGGTACTCTTGTTCAAACCATTTCTGTTTGCCTGCTAAAACGAAACCATCTGAAAAATACCTATCAACATTGGTTGTTAGTGGATTGAGAATAGAATGACTTAAAACAAAACAGTCAACTTGTACTAGACTTTTTTAACCCAGAGCCATGTTAATTATGCTGATTTCTATTAATCCCGTATTTCAACCAATCCTATTTAGTCCAGCATCCAGTATCCATCAATGTCAATCAGTCTATACAGTGTGGCAAGGAAATCGACATTCAAACTTACTTAATTACTAAACTGTAACCATGAAGTCAGCACATGATTCTAGATGAGAACAGCTAAAAATTTTTTTAATAACCAACAAAAAATTTAAATCTATGGAGGTTCAGAATCATGTACTGCATGGTAACATGTTGCATGTCAATGTCTCTGCCACCCTGTACAAAATTAAAAATAACAGTCTCCGTGAACATTGAAACAAAAGGCAATATAGCAACTTTCGTAATTTGTGTATAACTGACACTAACTTATTTATGAACACTTTGTTGTATACCACATAATACAAATAAGAAAAAAGTATTGTACAATGCGCGATTTTATCATCTTACGCTACAGTGTGATCTCTAACAGTCAGTGTACAGAAAATTGTATACATAATAATTATTATAAAACAATGGTAAAATGTACTAATAAACATCATCAAATTTATACATATAATAGCTAGGAAAGAAGAAGAAAAATTACAGTGGAAGGTGCTCCTTCACCATTTTCTTGAAAATTATAGTTTTTCAGCGTGCCTCACTCTTAAGGATAATGCAATCCATGAACAAGCGGCTTGAATGGAAAAAGATTTGTAAGAAAGAAGTGGAATGCACACACATCCTTTCTTTTTAGATTTTCCTATGATCTTAAGGACCTAGAATGTGTCACAGAGCAAGTGAAAGCGTTATCTAAGAAAGGAAGGAGTGGAACTAACTAATTAGTGACTTAAGCTTTTAAACTGAAATAATAAACAGGAATTCCGAAACATACTAACTTACACCAAAAAAGTGAAAATCAATGCCTTGCCTCTTAATAAATTAAAACTCTCAATGTTAGTAATTATTAACACTATTAACAGTTTATTATTAATTTTGGAAAATATTATCTATTTAGAATGTGATGGGAAAGTTTTTATTTTCAGTATTACCCGTGTTACCACTCCCGGCGCCGTTGCCTGCAACACTCAACAACAAGTCCCAGTTATTTCATCCACGTGTTGCTGAAGAGGCGGCCATTCTGCTCGCAACGCGCGATGAAAATCTAGTGTCGCTGCTAATTCAATCGCTTATGCAGACATCAGTATCACACATGTAATGATTTTATTTCCTTCACATTTTTAAATTTCCTAGCAATAGAGCATTTTTTACTAGACCTACAAGTAAATGTTGTTATGGTTACACCAATATTTATCCATCGTTGTATATGGGATTCTTTATACCCTTGGAAGCATTTTACAACTGTATGAATTTTAATACATTAGGTGTCCATTGATTCGCCTAGGGCATGCAATGAAAAACTAAAATAGCTGATTTTACATGTTAATAAGTAATGTTTTGAAATTAAGTAAAGGGTTTGATGAGACGATTCCAAAAATATAACACACTAAAAGGTTGAAAATTTCAGAAATAACAAACCCGTCTGCAATTTTCTGTTGCAATTGGGTTTTCTCATATCATTTTTTTTTATAATAATCCTGTTTTTATCATTTCAGAGATCTAAAAGATGATACCATGGCAAATTCATCAAATCCTCCAACACCGCAACCTCTGCCAGAACTGTTAAGGGCAATCTTAAACGTAAATCCTAACGTGTTTGAGCAGCAACCAAGGACTCATTGGGGCCCCAATTGCCACTCACACAATAAGTTTAATGGGATTTCCCCCAACACTGTACCTTCAAGCCCATCATCGCATGGTACAGCATCCATTCCGAACCAGCAGTTGCTAGCTACCCCATCTCAATCCTCACCCCATGTAAACATGGGATCTCCACCCTCGCAAGCCAGGCCAGGGAACCAACTAAATAATACTGCTCAGAACAGTGTGTCCCCCATTTGGAACAGTGGTAACTCTTCCAACATGTATGCAAGCCTACTGTCGAATACATCCAGTTCTAATCCACAAAATGGTGGTTTCTATAATAGTTTAGTACAAGACAATAGGAGTTATGGTACTAATTTAAGTGAAGATAAGGATCCACTCTCTATGTCACCAAGCAACCAACCTGATCAACAGAGATTACTAATGCAATTACAAGAGAAAGCATTTGAGCAAGGTATTTACTGTTGCAATAATTGTTACTTAAACACTAATTACTGAACAAGTACTTTATATTTAAGTGTATTTGTAGATGGTAATGTGAGGACAGGCCAGTCTCCAGCACAAGCCAGCGTGGCTCCGTCGCCGCTACGTTTAGAACCGCAAGTGCCTCAACCGTCGATGGGCGCGCCATACACGCCTCAACAACAAGCTCAAAATAGCAACCAAGATAAGCAGGACCCAAGCAAAAGTACGGGCGTTATAAATAACAGATACCCTGTTGTGAAACTTGGACGATTATCAGTAAGTTGTTACAAATTAGGTGAATATTTGAATTACTCGTATACTTCTCCCAGATGAAAGTAAAACGCCGCGCAACAGTAACTTTCAGTTTCATCATCATCATCACCTTGTCACATTTAAATTCTCGTCGCCAATTTTGGTCTATGAGTATGTGCTCCATAAAGTGCAAAAACGTCTTCCGAGGTCTTCGCGGTGCAATCTTAAATATTCTAGAATAGGCTAAAGCCCATTTTTTCAACTTAATCGCACTTCACAAAATAATATCGTAACCTCCAGTGAAACTCTTTACTTTTCACCCACGTTAGGATATTGTTTTTCAGTTCACACGTGTCTTATATCATTTTTATAGGAGGGGTTATTGAAGAAGCACGATTTTACAACCGAAGAAAGATCTAGGAAAAATAGTGCACTGGAATCTGATTCTGATGATAATGTCCCACTGAAGACGAAATCGAGTAGCGGTACACCGACTGTAGATAAAGAAAGAGAAGCAATAGATATAGCTAGAGAGAAAAATTGGGAAGCCGTGAAAAGGAAACATGAAGAAGCTAGCAAAAGGGAAGAAGCAGAAGCCGCAATAGGTACATGCGAGCATAAGATCTTTTTGTTGATGATGTTTGTATCCAATAGGTGTCCCTTGTACAGGTATATAGACATGAAATGCAGGATTGAAGAAATGTGCTGCATTTGCGACGCGTATAATATTCTTGAAATATGATTGTTTTTACTTTGGTAATTTAATACTAATAGACAGTGCAAATTTTTCAGTGCGGCCGAAGTTACGAAAGGTAGAACGGAGATTAGTACCTGTGCTAGAAATGCTATCTGTAGACGAATTAATGGAGACAAATACGTATCAACGTTTTAACAAATTGATCGAATCAGTATTCGAAGCTATCGACGATGACATATTAATTACTGACGAAATGGGTAAGTATAAACTGCACAACCTAGAGGAAACAGCCAACTCACTATGTTCATCGTGTGTGGTCGCAAGTCTGAGTAAATATACGTTTGAATGATGTGACGTGAGCTGGAAATATTCTTTGGCTTGTGAGATCTTTTTTATTTTTAAATGGACCTTAAATGACATCAATTTGTTATATTGCAGAAGGCACAGATATACCTGAAGAATTATTATTGCCGCGTTATCAGCTTCAAGAGTTATGCTCAGAAGCAGCTAAATTAAAGAATCTTGGTGCTATGGAAGCTATACCAGCAGACAGATTAGTTCGATTGTTAAACATATTGGAGAAAAATATCAGGGCGGCGGAGAAAATGTCATTAGTGAGCGACCCTGTGAGTATTCTTACTTGTCTTGTAAGTCGCAAATATCTGTCTAACCTAACATACATAAAACTGAATGTTGACTTTTTAGGAGGACAGTGAAGAGATGCGGCAAATATGGTTGGAATCGGCATTGGAAAGGGTCATGTGTGCGTCGGACGCAAGTCTTACGTCTCTGTACGTAATGACCTCCCCGAATATGCCGAAGCGCATATTTCTAGAAGACGTTATAGATAGAATTATTATGTTCATAAAATTCCAGTTGAACAATACAATTTATTGTGTCTACGATCCTGTGTATAGCATTCAAAGTACTTCTAAGAAGAAAGGTAAATATAATCGATAGTCTTGAAATTTGGCAGTCGCCAGGTGTTTAATAATCATTTAGATTAAACACTAAAACTCCAAATATAAAATGTTAATGTTTCTCGTGGAAGAGAAATCCATTAAAAATACGTTTCGCGCAGTGGACGGTCGCAAGCGGCGCGGCGGCGGCGCCAGCAACTCCACGCGGCGCAGCGGCGGCGGCGCGGCGGGCGGCTCGGCGCGCGCGGCCCGCGAGCTGTACACGCACGCGCACGAGTCCGTGACGCTGCTGGCCGAGCTGTTCGCGGCGCACCACCTCACCGACACCACGGTGCTGCACGCTTCCACCGTCGGCGTGTCGCCCTTCTTCGTCGAGAACGTCAGCGAGCTGCAGCTCAGTGCGCTCAAGCTCGTCACTACGGTCAGTGCATGACGTGACCCGCGTCTTTACATCGCCTTTCGCTTTAAGTATGAATACAATAACTTCGCGAGTTATTGTATTCATACTTAAAGCGAAACACGGTCGGTTCACTCAGTTCTACTCTCAGATCATTCTGATATGAACCGATCCGGACCGCATGTGGCTGTTGATCCGGTCAGATCGATTGTTCGCCACGGTGAATGTTTACTGATACAATAAAATCGTTGAACCTGAATATTCCAATCGTTTCATGTGTTTAAAAACTGCGGTTGGCTCGATCATATGTCATAGCAGTTATTACAGCAGGCCAATTCTCGTAATTTAAAACGTTCGAAATCTAGTCGCAGTCTCATCTCAGCGACAAACAAATGTCAAAATGTAGGGAAATTAGAAGTATTTTTTGATACACTGTGAACATTCTTAAAATTACGAGAATTGACCCTCTGGTATCCACACGACTATGATTGACACTTTGTGTTGTTTCCAGATATTCACAAAATACGAACAGCACCGGAGACTGTTGCTAGAAGATATACTAGCGTCGATAGCGCGCATTCCCAGTTCCAAGCACAACTTGCGATCGTTCCAACTAAGCTCGGACCAACAGATACAGATGCTGACGGCGCTTGTCCTGCAGCTGGTGCAGTGCGTGGTCACGCTGCCAGAGACACTGTGCAAGTCGCAGGATAAAGATAAAAATCCTGAGTCATCTGACAGTAAAAAAGTAAGTTATTGTATGTGCAATTCCCAATAACATTTTAAAAGGCTGGTAAATGTACTGTCAAATATTATCTGGTATGTTATTGCGATTTTTAGACTACTGAAAAAAAACACGTCCCGATCTTTTAGGGCATCAAAACTTACATTTTGATAACAATGTAATTGTATTTTTTACAGAATGCAGTAGATAAAGATCTCATGATAATTTCTAAGTACGAAGCAGCGATCAGTGTGGGCGGTACATTCCTGACGTCATTCCTGAACAAGTGCCGGAGTCGTAACGAGGAGGTCGACTTCAGGCCTCTGTTCGAAAATTTCGTGCACGATTTGCTTACCACTGTCAACAAACCAGAGTGGCCTGCGACTGAACTGCTGCTTAGCCTACTTGGAACTATGCTAGTGAGTTAACTCTATATTAAGCTTTTTATTTTTACCGTTAACTGACGGACTGCCTCGTTGGTTTAGGGGTCCACCTCTGCCTAACTCCTCGGGAAATACAGGCGTGATGTTATGTTATTTTTATCGTAAAATCCTCATTTGCCGCGTGTCAATCGTTTTTCTATCTGAGAAGCGATAATCGTACAACCATTGCTGAAGCGATATTTGAACCGAACCTATCCGAGATGGTACAATAATACACGTTTCGAGTCCGCTCTTCTCACTCTTGCATTATTCGTTCTCACAATTCTTAAGTTTTTCTGCCTAACTCGTAATCCTGCCGGCAGCCATGGGGACCACCCCTAAATTTGAGGCGTTGACCGCGTCCATCTGCAATCTGTGAAAAAACTTTCAGCAAATTAAAATTAATAAAAAAATATTTACGATTGTAGATTGGTCAAGAATGTTTGATCATCTCGTTATACTATCGATTGAGTACGACATTGCAAAAAGTATTGATGCAGGCTATATTATTATTGACAAATTTACCCCAGAAAAAGACAGAAGAATACCCTTATAAGTTAAGAGAATAATGCTTACATTATATCAACGAATTTGTGTTGTATTATTTCCTTTCCTACTTTCTATTAGTAAGGACTATTTTAACTGTTAAATGATTTCATAACTTAAATTATATTTTCAAAGGTATTGTGGGTGTTTTTTCTTCTTCTAGAAAACTAAGTTTGGGGGAGGCAAGATTCAAACTCGTTATTTTGTATAATGAACTCTTGTGCTAAATTTAACGCTTCTAGACCCAGCGGTTTAGTCAGCGCGTTGTCTGTCAGTGATTTTATTACTGTATATATAGTCCTAAAAGGATATTATAAATAAAGATGTATTAAGTACATTATATATCACGTTCAACACTAACCTGGAACGTGTTACAGGTGAAGTACATGTCCGACAAGTCGATGGAGATGTCGGTGCGCGTGGCGTCGCTGGAGTACCTGGGGCTGGTGGCGGCGCGGCTGCGGCGCGACAGCGTGCAGTCGCGCGCCAAGCTCGCCACCATGGACGCCGTGGTGCGCGACATACGCGCCGAGGAGGAGAAAGACGGCAACCAGGCACAGGTGCGGTCCTAACATTACCTAATACAAAAATCCGCTTGTTTTTGTTTTATCGTGTTTAGATTTTGATACTCATCACGTCTGCGGAGTCTCGCTAGCTAATTCATTTTGACCCTTTATAAGTGTTGAGGAAAATTAAAAAATACATTTGTTCTCCATAGAGTGCTACATCAGGCTTAGACGAAGACGAAGAAAGGACCGAATTCCTGCAGCGGGTACTACTTGATTATCTTGCCATCAACGGGCAAAAAGATCAAGCTTGGAACTGCGCTCGCCATTTCTATATCACACAGTGGTACAGAGACATGGTAGTGCAACCGAAGAGTACGTCGCCGACTAAGAAACCGAAGAACAAATCGAAGAAACGTTACATAAAGGACGATACGACTGACGAGGAGTCCGATGCAGACGACGACAGTGACGATGAAGGACGGCGCCTCAAGGACTTGAAAGCTGAAAAGAAGCTCGCCTCCAGTGCGCTCATATCGGCTGAAAAATTTAAAACAATGGAGAGACGGAAGCATTTCTTTTTGGAGAAAATCCGACCGTTTAGGTATCAAGGTGGCACTCAGGTGCAAGTGATGCAATCATACATTGACTACAGTGGAGCAGAACTAATCTCTCAGTACTTAGCTTCGAAAAGGTCATTCTCTCAGAGTTTTGATAGATATCTGAGAAAGATCCTTGTTATTTTGTGTGAAAACACTATAGCGATCCGCACGAAGGCGATGAAGTGCCTCGCGATGATCGTGGAAGCGGACCCGGCGGTGCTGGCGCGACCAGACATGCAGATCGGAGTCAACCGCTCGTTTCTGGACCAGTCCACCGCCGTGCGCGAGGCCGCCGTCGATCTCGTCGGCAAATTCGTGCTGAGTCGGCCTGACCTTATTGATAAGTATTATGGAATGCTCTCAAATAGAATATTGGTGAGTGCTATGCAGTCTATAAAGCCTTTTTTTACTTGTGATTAATGCGTTGGTGATCAAATTAAAAATAATATTACATCTTTTAGGACACTGGTGTATCGGTGCGTAAACGTGTGATAAAAATTCTAAAAGACATCTGTATAGAGTGCCCAGA
The DNA here is from genome assembly GCA_947507525.1 of Apamea epomidion. Classification (NCBI taxonomy): domain Eukaryota; kingdom Metazoa; phylum Arthropoda; class Insecta; order Lepidoptera; family Noctuidae; genus Apamea; species Apamea epomidion. The sequence continues at coordinate 10,563,589 of OX382234.1, forward strand.
ATTTCCTAAAATACCTGAGATTTGCGTTAAGATGATTAGGAGAGTGAACGATGAAGAAGGTATTAGGAAGTTAGTGATGGAAGTGTTTCAAAACATGTGGTTCAGTCCGTGCGCGAACACGACGCGGCCGGGCGCGCTTGACATGACGGCCGCGGCCGCGGACCCGCTCACCCGCAAGGTTCTCAACATCACCGATGTGGTCATATCGTCCAGAGACATCGGGCTCGAGTGGTTTCAGCAGTTGTTGACTAGTGTAAGTACATTATCATATAACTAACTGAATACTTTGTGAAACATGGACATCCATATTGTACTACATCATTTATAACATTTTTGCAGTTGTTCAAACCCAAGGAAGATAAAGATGATTCCACGAAAATTATTTATCAACCACCTAAGTCGCTCTTACTTGCTTGTCAGCAAATAGTAGACTGTCTTATTGAAAGTTTACTTCAGCTAGAAGAGACAAGCGCTGATGGTAAATAAATAATAAATTACATATAATTATGATTTTTTTTATGCAGTTTATTCATTTTAATGTTGACTGTTTTCAGGGACTGGTTCGTCGCAGCGCATTCTAGCTTGTCTCTCCACGTTGCATTTGTTTGCGAGAATTAGGCCCCAATTGTTAGTGAATCATGCATTAACTCTGCAGCCATACCTGAGTTTAAAGTGTCAGGTATGTATTTTTATATTTTGTTACACTTATTGCCAGTTATTACAGTAAGTCAAATACCAACTAAACTACTGTACTAAAAATCGCCATCAAAACAGTTATCTAAAACACGTAAAATGTAAAATAAATGTTTATCCTGTCACAGAATCAGTATGAGCAGCAGATAATGTCGACGGTGGCGTCAACGCTAGAGTTAGTGGTTCCTCTAATGGAGCACCCGAGCGAGGTATTTCTGGCTCAGCTGGAGGAGGACGCTGTGAAGCTGATCCTACAGCGAGGACAGCTCGTAATCGCCTCGTGCATCGCCTGCCTCGCCGCCATCGTCAACAACCTCACGCACAACTACAAACTTATTAGGGACGTGTTCAATAAGTACCATGGTGAGATTCACTTGTTTTAGTCTATCGGTAACTAGCTTCTGCCCGCGACTTCGTCCGCATGAAATTTCTTGTTCCCCCAATCCACCCCGTTCGATCACATCGCCCGTCCGCGCTATTACCTACTTCGTTTTCTGACTTTTCTTTTCTATATTCTCGGCCCCTAAGAGTTCTAGCGTGATGTTAAATAGCCTATAGCCTTCCTAAAGAATTGGGCTATCAAATATAAAAAGATTTTTTTAAATCCGACTGGTAGTTCCAGAGATTAGCGCGTTCAAACAAACAAACTCTTCAGTTTTATAATATTAGTTTAGATATATGTAGATATTGATTTTGTTGCGGAGTTATTTTATAATTATGATATCTCCTAAGATGTTGATTGAAATCAAGTGATGTCAAGGGCAATTTTGTTCACAATTAAATACTTGTAATGAATAACGTATTTATTTGGATAAGGATTAATATCATGTTGATAAAACACCTTCGCAAATAATGCATTAATTTCGAACAAATTTGATTACCATAAAAAAAAGTTACAGTGAGTCAATTTTAAAGGTAAGACATATGCTGTCGCGGACTTCTTTTTAGAACTGTTACGAGCTTCGGGTTCGTGACAATAAAAACTGCCGATTAAAACTACCAAAAGTTACACTTTAATTAAACAACACTAATAACAACTCAAACACACTAATTAAAAAACACAATCACTTTTAAGTCGCACTTGAAGATCGCATTTTATGTATTCGCTTCTATCGCAGAACCAAGTCTGAATGGTCGCGGCTAGTTCCGGCCTTATATAGTGCCGCAGATAGTTCCAGAACCTTCTATTGTAGAAACATCTAGAATGTTCGAGTACATACCGGCCCCGACTGACCAGATGTCGATAGTTCTAGTAAGTTCCAGCACCGACATCTCTACTCGATAATAGATGGCGCCAGTGACTCTATTAGTTCTGCTATTCGAAACTAGATGGCACTAGTGGTAACTAATGTCACCATGTATCAGGCATTAATTGTGGCGCGCAACACTGCCCCCTCCTAAGACATGCTCGTCCCGAGCATTATCGGCTCCATAATAACGCGCCAATCGATCCACATGGACGATCTTAGGAGTACCTCTTGCACCTTTCTGTATCCGGTAGGTTACGTCATTGATCTTTGTCACAATCCGGTACGGTCCATCCCATTTAGCTTGAAGCTTAGGAGATTTTCCCTTGCTGCGGACTGGATTGTGCAACCACACTAGTGAACCTTCGTCGAACCCTTTACTGTTCATTTTGCGGTCATAACGGGTTTTCATCTTTTCAGACATTTGCTGGCCCGATTGTCTGACATGCTCATAGATTTCATTCATTTTGTTCCGCAAGTTATTCGCATAATCGGTTATACTGCGTGGGGCATCAGGTGGTATTCCGGTGATCAGGTCTGCAGGCAGCCGTAATTCTCTTCCAAAGTTTGCGAAAGCTGGTGTCACCGATGTACTTTCATGAACAGCGCTTCGATATGACAACAAAAACGGTTGTATGTGCTTGTCCCAATCTCGTTTCCGATTTTCCACAACTTTTGCTAGGTACCTCTCCAGTGTCTGATTAAATCGTTCCACCATTCCATCCGATTGTGGGTAGTAAGAAGTTGTTCTTGTTTTACGAGTACCCATAACTCGACAAGTTTCCTGGAATATTTGGGACTCAAAATTCCTTCCTTGATCACTCCTTGAATCTCTAAAGGTACTCCAAACCGACAGAAGACTTCATAAACAAATTTATCTGCAACTGTCGAAGCTTCTTGATTTGGAATGGCGAAGACTTCCGGCCACTTAGTGAAGTAATCCATCACAACCATGAAATACTTGTTACCACTTTCACTTTCCGGAAACGGCCCCGCAACGTCAAGGGCTATCGTCTCCCATGGTGCGCCTACATTGTACAATTTCAATGCAACTCTACTACGAGTCTGAGGTCCCTTTACAGCTGCACAACTGGTACATTTGCGACACCAGTCTTCGACATCGTACCGACAGTGGACCCAGTAAAACCGTTCTCGTATCTTCAGTAGAGTCCGTTTTACTCCCAGATGACATCCTGAACAACCATTATGGTACAGCTGTAGAACATCCGGTACTTGAACTTTAGGGACAACCATTTGCAAATGACAGCTGTCTCCCCGAGCATTTTCCCATTTACGGCACAGGACTCCATCCTGAATCACCAAGCTGTCCCATTGGGCCCAATAGCTTTTTGTGATCGAACTCATTGCTGAGACGTCGCTCCACCTGGGGTTAGGAGCTGGCCTTCATCCACTCCAGAATCAGCTTGATGTCCGAATCTTCCTGCTGTGCACGTTGTAGGCTTTCCTTCCACTCGTTGCTGAGGTCTGTCTTGAGCATCCTCACAGGTACGACTTCTTTACTTTCTTGCCTAGTACAATGCTTGCAGTCTTCAGGACAAGGTCTTCTTGACAATGCATCTGCGTTGCCATGAGATTTTTCGCTGCGATGTTCGACCACGAAGTCGTATTCCTGCAATAGTTCAATCCATCTCGCAACTTGACCTTCTGGATTTTTGAACTGCAATAGCCATTTCAGTGCAGCATGGTCAGTTCGTAAGTGGAATTTTCGCCCCAGAAGATATTTGCTAAAGTGCTGCAATGACTTTACGACAGCAAGCAGTTCCCGTCTCGTAACACAATAGTCCCTTTCAGGTTTCGACAATGACTTGCTGAAGTACGCTATCACAAACCCTTTATCGCCATTCCGCTGAGACAACACACCGCCAAGTCCTATGTCGCTTGCGTCTGTGTCAACTATAAATTCCTTGCCCGCATCAGGGTACACCAAAATAGGTGTTTTGCACAGACGGTCTTTTAGCTCCTGGAATGCGATGTCGCAACTTCCATCCCAGCAGAAATGTCGCTGCACCTCGGTTAGCTTATGCAGGGTTTTGGCTATATCTGCAAAGTTCTTGACAAATCGCCGATAATAGGAGCACAAACCCAGAAATGCTCTGACCTGCGTCTTGTCTTTTGGAATTGGCCAATCCTTGACAGCGGCGATTTTCTCTGGATCCGTGCGGATACCTTCTTCAGACACTACATATCCCAAAAAGCTAACTTGCCGTTTGAATAGTGAACACTTCTTCGAACTTAACTTGAGGTTGGCACTCTGGATCTTCATGAGCACGCGTTCCAGGTTTTGAAGATGTTCTTCAAACGGCGGGCCTGTTCATCTCTGTCACGCAGCAGCTGTTCTTCCAACCGACAGGCCTGTTCCTCCTTGTCCCGCTGGAGCTGTTCTTCCAACCGACGAGCCTGTTCCTCCTGTCGGCGGGCCTGTTCCTCCTGTCGGCGGGACTGCTCCTGCAGCATCATCATCAGGGCAGCAAAGTCTAGTGCTGCTGATGCTGGAGCTGCTGCGGACGTTTCGGCCTCCGTGGTTGGTAGCTGGCCCTCCGACCTCTGCGGCATAGCTCCACCAAAACGTCTCTGGTCCGTCTCCTGTTGGCGTTGACTCCGGGTACGGATACCCTCCGTGTCGTCTTTAGGTAAAATCGGCATGATTTTAATCCTTGCTTCTGACACCAATTGTTACGAGCTTCGGGTTCGTGACAATAAAAACTGCCGATAAAAATTACCAAAAGTTACACTTTAATTAAACAACACTAATAACAACTCAAACACACTAATTATAAAACACAATCACTCTTAAGTCGCACTTGAAGATCGCATTCGATGTATTCGCTTCTATCGCAGAACCAAGTCTGAATGGTGCTAGTGAATCTAGTGCGCGGCTAGTTCCGGCCTTATATAGTGCCGCAGATAGTTCCAGAACCTTCTATTGTAGAAACATCTAGAATGTTCGAGTACATACCGGCCCCGACTGACCAGATGTCGATAGTTCTAGTAAGTTCTAGCATCGAAATTTCTACTCGATAATAGATGGCGCTAGTGACTCTATTAGTTCAGCCATTCGATAATAGAGGGCGCTAGTGACTCTATTAGTTCTGCTATTCGAAACTAGATGGCACTAGTGGTAACTAGTGTCACCATGTATCAGGCATTAATTGTGGCGCGCAACAGAACGTTTAAAGAGGAACAATTCCATCATACATGATTTTTGCGTAACTTGTACCGTTTACGCAGCGCACGCAACGGAATTTTTCCCGTTTTTGCAACATTTTCCATTGATGCTCCGTTCCTAGCCTAAAGCCTTCCTCGATAAATGGACTATCCAACACAAAAATAATTTTTCAATTCGAACCAGTAGTTCCTGAGATTAGCGTGTTCAACCAAAAAAACTCTAGTTTAGATAAATCAAGAGGGTCATCAATCCGCGGAAAGTCTTAAAACCGCAATTCAGAAAAATGACGTATTTGCACAACGCCATCTATGGGTGAATGGATAAAACGTCTGCACGCGATGAATCAAAGTTGTATTCGTGAATGTTTTAGCGGCATTTTGCGTTTTTATTAATTTTATATTATCTCCGAAACTATATGACCAATAGACATATACTGGAAGTGGCGGCATTTCGCCAAAGGCAATAACATTGAACTTGCCTGGGAATTGAACGCGATATCTACGCCTCACTGATTAAATACGCACTTATTAGGATACACGTATTATCACACCCTGTGCGTGTTTCTAAGCTTTTAAATATACAATTATATTTATCAATAAAAGCGAAATCTGGGACGGATTTTGAATTTTTACAAACGACATACGGCTGTATTCCTTTTTTGTCTCGTCTAAATTTATCTTGTCATTGAAATGCTAGTGAATGACATAAAAAATATCGACTATTTGTACAAGGAGTATGTAATACTCCTTTATTGAAAAAAAAACACAGTTTAATGTATTTCTATTTGTTAAACTGGCAATAATCGTGTTCCGCCGCGTCGTAGGTCTATTGGTAATATGGGGACTCCTCTAAGTTTTAAAATATTATACTGCTATAACATTTTTTACGACTTATAACGAATACTTTAAAAAAGAGCACGGCTTGCCGTGGATTCGAACCAACGTATTGCCCAATGTCGCCTTTCGGGTTCGAATGTGGAAAAACTGTTTCTGGGAATTGAAACTCAATCATAGCCGCTTCAAGCGATCTTAAAACGCCCGAGACTAGACTTCTAGTGTATCGTTATACTTATATGTGCATAGGGATGAAGCTATGACGAATAACCGGCAATATATTGTGCAGGACGGTATGTTTGACATCTGAGGTAATATTCATCAATTAATTTAGATTACAGTTGTAACTACGCGTTTTGCAACCAGTGCAAAATATAATTGTATTAATATCTTGTTCGTTTTCACGATTTTCAAATCAAATCAAACTTAACTTAACTTATGAAGATATCTCAATATAGAATATACTGAAGAAACACTACTAAAAAAAATCGTAACATCAAAACTCAAAATTCATACCACCACATGACTAAATCATAAACAATTTCGAGCGGCCATTGTTGTTTACATCTTTGGCGAATTTTGAAACGCCGGACTATACTGTAAAAGGCAAATCTTATCTCCTTGATATCCTTGTGATCATAAAATAATTTATTTAGATAAGGATTCATATTAAAAAATTATATTTTCATCCAAACGTAAGCATGTCAAAAAATTACTTACAAAAAAAGTAATCAAAAGAGATATTAAAAGATAAAATATAAAAGATAGAAATATGGTGTCGCGGACTTTTTTGTACAACTATTTAAGCCGAACCAGATTGCCATACATTGTTTTTATTTATATACAACTGATTAGGCAGCGCATGCAAATAATTCTGTTTTAAGAGGTATTTCTTTCCGACTTGCTAGACAAAAATAGATTTTTTGCTAAGTAATAATTTGGCAAATGAAATTATGTGAAAATTTTTTTGGGAAGTGATAATTTGGCAATTTCTTTTCGATGAAATAAGGGAGACCCATGAACGGCATATTGACATAGAGAGCTCTTGAATGCGATTTCAATGGTGAAATTCCCTCTCAATCCGATACCAGATGATTCAGTTGAGTGAATGTTCATTTTTGTTTCATTCCACGTTCACACGACGGCATGAAACTTATATAGTAATTGACGTTCATCTATTCCTTTCATTACATAATATATTTTGATCCTTCGGCAGACAAGTGAAAGATACCAAGTGCCGAAACCCAACATTTTTAGCTTGGTTCACTAATGAATTCATTTTTACTTTGGTTTCATTGATCAGATGTTTCACTTCCAGTGAAAGATACCGAATCAAAGGCAAAAATAAACGAAAACTGACGTATCTGATGAAGTCGATGACTTCAAACTTGGTTTTATAGATATTAAGACTCGCTTGCACCACAAGTCAATAAATCATTTTTCATTTTCGTTTATTTTTATTAATACGTTACCGCTAAACATATTTAAAACATCATTCTGTCTTTGTTATTTGTAAACGTTTACAGAAACAAAGTGGGCCTAATGTGTGGGGTAACAACTCTGTTTCAACTTTCATGTGCTAATTGAGACTTCAAGCATTACTTTTCAGTGTTGCTAAAGTGTCATTTCATGATTTCAGTTTCAACCTTACCATATTTACTTAAGGCATTGACTGCCACCGCGGACACCGGTGACCGCCAATAATAGATTTTCTATTGTGTCTGGTAGTCTACTTGTTAACCAAAGTCTTGAGTTCGTGTATTGTAGCATAATAGTCATAAACAAAATTAACCACCAACTACCTTACTTAATTTACAGGTGTACTTCTTCAATGGAAGCATTGCTGGCAGCGGAATCCTGAAATGACGAGAGGGTTGCATTCAAGGCCTTATTTTAGACGCGCGTTATTTATCGTAGGACTGCTGTTGCGGTATTTCGATTTTACGGAAGCTAGAGTCATAGAAGGACTTCCAGTAAGTGACTTTCCGATAAGTTTAAAAGCTAAATTTACCGTTAAAACAATATTATCACATTTAACATTATGATTTTTCTACAGGCGGACATAAAAGAACAGATATTCTCAACGTTAATGTTTTTCGTCGGTCTTGAAGACGAAGATTTTGTGTCACACACTCTCAAGGCGCTGGGTTCAGTTTGTGTGAGGCATTACGAGTTCATGTTGCGACCTGAACTAAAGGAGTTCTATCATCAACTCCTCACGTCGGACTTAGCGCCAATAGAGATGAAAGCGGACGTGCTCAGAAACATTGAAATGTACTTACAAGAAGAAGAGCAGCGGATGATAAGACAGGATAAGGAATGTGAGTAGTTACTTCTATATTTTTTGTTATCGTTTATGCTTATAGTCCCATCTTAGGGTTCGATCTCCATGTTATCGTTTATAATGCCCAAGTTAATTTAGGAGGATGCGCTATTTTTTACGATTCGGGAGCTACCATATAGCTCGCGAACCGTAACAAATATGTATTTATAGAATTATTATCAGTACAAGCCGTGTGCCCGGTGGGAGTTCCCATCGACAACAAAAACAATAATATAATTAAATTTACTTATTATCGGAAGCGGAACGGAAATTCTTTTGTATCGAAAGTGAGTAACGCTGAAATTGGCGTTTAAATTTCAGCGTTATACACTTTCGTTACAAAATAATTTTAAGCTTCTAAGCCCTGCGGTTTAGGCTGGTCTGTCAATGAATTAATGAATTTAAGATTTTTATTAAATAGATAATCAGAACTCTCTAAGTGAAGAATTTGCCTCAAATAACATGAAAGTCATTCAATAGAGCAATTTGAATGTATAGTTTATTGATGATTTTAATCATTATAAATTCTTTAAATACATATACGTAATGGGAACATATTTTGATCAACATAATTATAACCTGCAAATTGCAAAAACGTATGAAAAATTTGAATTTCTATCCTGTCTATCCATCAACCCGCACTGGGCCCACGAGGTGGATTATGGCCCACTCCCTCTCTCAGAGAGGAGGCCTGTGTCCCAGCCACGGGAACAGTAGAGGCTGATTATGTATGTACGAGGGTGACCTGAAAGTTCTTAGAAAATCAAAAACTGAACAAACTAGCAAGTTATTAGTTTTATTATATCTTTTCAAAATAGTGTCCATTTACATCAATACATCGCTGCATTCTATGGAACCACTGAGAAAAGCACTTTGCCCACTCGTCCTTCGGGGTCTCTTCGACGGCATTTTGAAACGCAGCCACTGCTTCCTCGACGTCCATAAAACGTTTTCCTCGAAGTATTTCTTTTATTTTCGGAAATAAATAAAAATTGCAAGGTGCGAGGTCGGGGCTATAGGGCGGGTGACCCAGTAATTCCACGTCTGACGTCGCGAAGTAGTCGATTGTTTGCTTGGCGGTGTGCGACGAGGCGTTGTCGTGGTGAAGGAGGATCCTACTGCAAGGTCGTTTCTCCCGAACTTTTTCCAAGACAAGTGGCAAACAATTGTTGCTTAATGACCTGTCCTTCCGAAGAACGAGGCCACCATCTTTTTTCCCACGCGTTGACCTCTCTTCACTTTAGTTGGCAACTCCTCGGAAGGAAACACCCAGACAGCAGACTGTCTCTTAGTTTCTGGATCATAACAATAAATCCAGCTTTCGTCACCCGTAAGTATGTCGAACACAGCATTTGAGTCACCTCCGTTAAATCTTTGAACCATTTCACGACACCAATCAACACGACGGAGCTTTTGGGCCTCTCTCATATTATGAGGTAGTCACCGGGCACAAAGCTTCCTGACCCCTAAATTTTCATGGAGGATTTTATGCACTTGACTCATACCGATGCCTAAGCTTGTCCGAATCTGTTGATAAGTCACTCTTTTCTGTCTCCTTCATACGCCGCACAACACTGATGTTATCTTCAGTCGTCGCCGTAGAAGGCCGTCCCTCACGCAGATCATCGATGAGATTAGTGCGACCACGTTTAAACTCATTAAACCAATTGTAAACAGTGGTACGAGATGGGGCTACATCGTGAAAGGCCAATCGAAGTCGATCATAACTTTCTTGTTGACTTAAATGACATCGAAAGTCATAAAAAATCATTGTACGAAAAATTTGTCGCGTAAAATTCATGCTGACGTGACGCAGACAATTTTCGATTTGCCGCCAAATCGTAAACAAATGACGAATGAATAAAATACATACCTACACAATAATATTGGCAAAGGGTTCCATTTTCAAAATTTGAACTTATTTTTTTATTATATCGTTTACAAGTGGCCAGTTCTAAAAGCTTTCAGTGTCGCCCTCGTATGTCTACTCTAGCGTTTCGCTTTAAGAACATGTGCTCTCAGGGTCAAAGAGGTCAAAACACGAGAATCTCAAGGAGATGGGCGACGTGTCGTCGGGCATGGCGTCGACGGTGATCCAATTGTACCTGAAGGAGATCCTGGGATCGTTCCTGCACCCCAGCACCATGGTGCGCTCCAGCGCCATGAAGGTGGTGCAGCTTGTTTTGGCCCAAGGTCTCGTGCATCCTGTGCAGGTATGTTTGCACATATTTTATACAGACAGGATTAATTGTGTCTTTGTACTCATTTGTTGCGTTAGTGATATGGTAGTAGCGTAAATAAATCGACAAATAAGATGTTGCCCATAAGGTGTTTCTGTACATACTGTATCTAGAGTTGAGGGGATTTATAAGTTTTAACTACAACACCTTGGGTGCTCAAAATTATGGCTTAGGCACGCGTCGGTAAATATATCAATCCTACCCATTAGCCGCCTCAGACGGGCTCAGTAGCAGCATGCTGATAGGCAGAAAGATGGTTTAAAAGTATCCAATACTGGACCAGATAGTATCTACTAAGAATTATTCTTATGTATAGTAGTGTTCCTTACACTGTCTAGTAAATCCGGGTAATTCAGAAGTGTTGTTATTAAAGAGTCATGTGAATGTGTACCTTTTATTTCTGTTTTAGATTGTTCCATATTTGATTTGCATGAGTACGGACCTGGAAGTGACAGTATCACACACAGCTGACAAACATCTCCAAGAGATTGACAAGAAGTACCCTGGCTTCATTCACATGAAGGCGCAACTTGGCATCAAACTGTCTTATCAGTTACAGAAAATATTACAAGTTAACGCAAACAAAGGAGTTATAAGAGGGTTTAGGTAAAAAAAAAAAAATTTATATCTCAGAATTAAGAATTCTCAGAAATATTATACAAATAACACTTACTGTCATTATATGTAATAATTTAATTGTTGTTTTCAGGAAAAAGGATCAAGACGAGTTGCCAACTGCTCTCAATGGTTTTCTATATTCATTGCTTCGTAACACGCGGCCACAACGACGTGCGTTGGTTTTGTCGCTACTCAAACAATTTGATGACGTTTCTGTAAGTAATGAATTCAATAGAATCTCTGCTCACTATGTTATTTCATGTGTTAAAATAAATTGTTGTTTCGTTTCAGACTGCTCCATTGGATCAGATGCTGTACCTAGCTGATAATTTAAGTTACTTTCCATTTCAAGTTCAAGATGAACCATTATTTATTATACATCACATTGACATCATTATTTCGACATCAGGATCAAATCTTTTGCAGCTTTTTCGTGAGGTAAGAGTTCCATCGCTAAATGATCAACCTGATTTAGTCAATTGACCGCCACGGCTGATCCAAACATTTTGGCCCCAGACGCCAAAAATTAAACAAAGTTATCTACACTTCACGCACGCTGTGCTTGTGATTAATGACGTTTTAGGATGACAAAGAGTTGTACAATGAAACATAAATGATTAGGGTCCGTAAAAGACCAAAATAGTCCTCCTACCAGAACCACAATGAACAATAATGAGAAAAATACTCGATGTCTGAATATTCTTAAACAGGGACTAAACAAACCAGCTACAGAGGAAAAGACCGAGGAGCCACTAGATGAGGAGGAGGACGATGAGGAAGCGGAGACTCTGCTCGCTCAGATGCCGGAGGGCACGCGGCCGCTGCAGGACGCCATGCGCCAGGCGCGCGGCTGTCTGCTGCTGCTCGTGCTGAAGCAACACCTCAAGCAGCTCTACGGCTTCACTGATGCGTGAGTTTTATTGTTTCTGGTTGTTTTCTATGTCACATTTATGGTTTCAATGTCTACGCCCATTGTCGTAATAAATATCTAACGAAACATAATATTTTGCAGAAAAATCAACCAGTACTCACCGTCCGAGAACGTGAAGGTTTACGAAAAGGCAGTGTCACGGCGGCACGCGCCCATTTTCGAGCCCAAGGCGACCATCGCACAGCTGCAAGACGCCGAGCGCGCCGCCGACGAGCTGGACGAGCGCGGCCGCCGCAGGCTCGTCGACGACTACCTCGAGGTGAGCGCCGCTCTGCGGCACCTGCCCCAACTACACGCTGATAACGAGGCCTCGCTCTCACACGTTCGCCTCTGTTTTACAGTTCAAGCAATTGATGCTGAAGTTCGACCCGGAAGAGGAGGAGGATGAAGAACAGACTGGGCAAGCTCCCGGCGCCGCGCCGAGCGACGCCGCGCCCGCCGCGCCGCCCGCGCCCCCGCCCGCCACCTAGCGCGCGCCCCCGCCCTCGCGCGCGCCCCCGCCCTCCCGCGCGCCCCCGCCCGCCCCTAGCGCGCGCCCCGCCTCGCGCTAGTGACGTCAGCCGGGCCGCGGGGCGCCCCGCGTCCACACCCTACTTGAAGTTCTTTATATAAGTTGTATTTGAGAAACTCGATTTTGTTTTTATATTAAAGTCTTGTGTGTAGATAATTTTTATGAGAATATAAAGTATATGTACCTACTCCGCCTCGAGTCTTTGCAAGTTCGCCCCGCCCCCCGACCCGGCCCGGCTCGGAGAGTCACCACTTGTGTCCGTTCGATTGATGTGTTATATTTGTACATATTTCAATGTTAAGGGTATTAAAGTGATTACACAACTTATAAAAAATATCATTTTATATATTTACATTTTAAAGAGTACAAAACAAAATTTATATGATATGGTTATTAATAGATAAAGTAATACTTGTAGTGTTTGGCGTGAACCTATCATTACCTAAACGACGACTTTCTTCTGCCGATCGTCGGAAATGGCGAATTTATTACAAAGGAAAAATATAAGTGTCTCTGGAGTAGGCTTCACTTTGCCATCGGCGATGAGCTTGCGCAGGTTACGTATACGTTGCTTATGTGGGTACTCTCCACGAGACTGTGGTTGCGGCTGAAATTATACAAAAAGATTAAATGGAGACTGATTACAGCTACGTCAACTCAACATACCCATTTACAACCATGCTATAATAGTACACAATGTTTTGTTATTATTATAATTCTAATATTCAACGCAACGTATGTGATTTATGTATGTACATAATTATATAATATAATTATAGAAAAAAAAAACATTAAAGCAATTTCAACTCTGATGTGCAGTTCCTTTTATTTAATTACGTAATATGTTCCGCTACATACCTACATACGCTATAAATATTGTGTGCTATTAGCGTAGCATTAAGGCATACGGCAATGTTTGCGTACTGTCTGACGTTGCATTAAGTTTTAATTCTAATATTAATAACGCTCAATCAGTACCGACAAGAAATAATATAATGTATTTCCATCATATCACGTCATGGTTAGAACCATGAACGTCAATAGATCAAGGCCTTTCCTGTTTACGAGAACACTCGAGCCATAAAAAAAGTAATTTAATTAAACTATTTTGTCTAATCTTCTTGCATATACTATATCTGGCCCAAAGTGCAGTGACGCTAACTACTACGCTACGATGTTGCTGGGACTGCTGGGAGCACTAAAACTGTAACGGACCTTGTGATATTAAAACCTGACCCAATTTTTTTAGCTTCGCATGTATCGCTGTAAATAATGCACGTGGATATAGAATGTTTTATGATACATGGATCGATCACGGCTTATAGACATGGTTTTGAAGCATATAACGCTTCTGCATGCAAGAAAGAGTTAATTGCCTTTGGGGCCACAGATCACTCATCAATCAGTCGACCAATAAAAAAACTGAAAGGATGCTGAGGGGTTCCTTACTTCCTTCCTACACCCAGCTAATAATTATAACCATATCTTCGACATATTCTATATCGTGTTCTATTTGAACAAATGGCAGTCTTTGTAGTTAACGCTTGGCACATTCAACATGTCGCGTTAGTAAATCAACCTTAACATGACAAGTGATATGCCCGTCGCCAGAAATTTTAACGCTAGAGGTTTGAAATAATTTGTATCGTCATTGTTTCCTTTACTGTTAGAAGTAAATGACATATTTTGTTTATGTATATTTGAAAAACACATTGGCACACACCCAGAATTAAATTCACAACACAATGATCATCATGTTCTGTCCAACGCCCAATTCGGCAAGTCTGTCATCGCTCTATCGAATGGTGCCTTCGCCTTTAAATTCTTAACTAGCAGATGTCTGAAAATAATATAGTAAGTCTGTATTGGGTCTCGTGTGGAACGGTAGCGACCGAGCCTGTTTCGATGATCTATATCAGCCTTATGTCATCCAGGCCTAATTTAAATGGGCATCTAACCGTTTAACCTAAAGCGCTGACCAGCAAAAGGGTTTTGTCGCTAAATAGCTTGGACATGGTACCTACGTGTGAAATCATTATAGCAAGAATCTTATGTAAGACTTGTCAGAAGGAGAACGGCTGCCAAGCGCTATAGCAAGTTAACTGGGGAAACAAAATAAACGGCTTATGCATTTCGCACACCTTTCAAAAACAGTTCGTTTAAGGTACCCCATTGCCCATTGCAGTCACCGATCTGATTTTTTCCAGCGTGTAATATTGCGAAGCCCATGGCGCCATTCGACGTTTATGTCATGATTATGCACTATTAAGATTATGCTGAAGACATATGATTATGGCATATGTGAGTATGTAGTTACTCAGCGAATTCTAGAATTCTCTTTGATGAATAAGATCTGTAATGAGATCGAAAAGTGGTGAATTCCCCGACATAGCTTTAAAGAAGCAATGGGCTGACCATTTCTCTCTCGGAGTCTGTTGGAGTACGCGAGTTCTTGATTCGAGCCTTCTCGGCTTCAGCAAATGTAATGTACGGCGCCTCCCAGCGCGGACGTCGGTCGACCTGAACAAAGCAGCTGGGGTAGACCAAAGAACTAGGTATTATAGAGGAAATGATGTACCTCATCATGAGGCAGTTGGTACTATAATGTGTGGCACTGGTCATCTGATGGATTTACTCCAATATGCATAGATATGATAGGTAGGTACCTACCTATCTGAAGAAAATGTTTGGTATTGTGTGTAATAGGTTTTTGATCACACTACTTCTGCGATACCAACCTCGTCATTATAAGGATCGTAGGCACCTAAGTTTTTAAAACAAACTGGTACTGCGGTTAGACTTTGCTTAGTTGTAGCAGCGGCAATGGGTTAGTGACGTCACAAAAAATCAATAGATATAGCGGACTCTAGCCAACGTAATGCGAAAAAAGGAAACCCGACTAATGTTACAAACGGTACTTAGTATTTTTCTATATTCAACCTATTAAAAAACTCACGTTTCTTTTTCATTTCATAATTATTATGAAGCTTGTGGTCCTGGGTTCGAATCCCGGGTCGGGCAAAGGGTGTTTTTGGGGGTTTTCCATATGGAATTCCTCAGTACCTATCAGTCAGTAGTCTTGATTTGTGCCCGGTTGATGGCAATAGGATCGGCCTTAAGCTATCAGATGGGACTTTAAACATAATTGGCGAAAAGTGGGTGTACCTACCTACTATATAGATAACTTAAACCTCTGCCCAACGCTTCGGGGAATACAGGCGAGATTATGTTATATTTTTAATGTTACGGTACGATTTGAATTCATCGGCAAACTGGTTAAATACCTCATCATCTGTGTCCCTGTGGTCATGTGAATGAATGCCGATGAGAGAGTCATCCCACATGACGGGGTGCCATGGCCGGCGCACCGCCTTCTCTGGTGGTATCATCGGCTGCGGCGGTCTTAGCGGCAGCGAATTTACGTCCACATATTGTTCCTCGTCAAAGTCCTCGTTCTGCATGCTTTACGAGTTGACTGAAAATTTCAAATATACACTATAAGCAAAACAAGACAATAGTTTATTCATAGCTGTCTGGTTTTTCTAGTTTTATAATCTGTATAAATAAAACAAACTCTTCCGATTTGTTGGATCTGTCTCCGCCCCGAATAGCAGAATATCTGTTATAACAAAGGAAATTTTGACGAAAAAAAAATTAATGAAAATAATTCATTTTCTCATACATTCATTCCTGTTGATTCTGATGCGGTACGAAGTTCCCCGGGGTCAGCTAGTTTTAAATATATCTTGGTACCTAAAGGTAAACGCGCATTATAGTCGCGTCGGGCCGGAGGTACCTACAGTGCATCGCATTTCATATCTATTATAAACCATCGGACACTGCTGGCGGACCGCATTTTTTAAGGTTCCGTACCCAAAGGGTAAAAAGGGAACCCTATTACTAAGACTCCCCTTTCAGTCTGTCTGTCACCAGGCTGTAACTCATGAACCGCGATAGCTAGACAGTTGAAGTTTTCACAGATGATGTATTTCTGTTGCCGTTATAAAAACAAATACTAAAAACACAATAAAATAAATATTTAAGTAAACGCCAAAAAATTACGTTTGTTGTATGGGAGCCCCCCCATACAACAAACGTGATTTTTTTGGCGTTTTTCGGAACCCTTCGTGCGCGAGTCCGACTTGCGGTTTTTTTTACTTCAAACAAAAGGTGCGAAAGTGATGTAGGAGAATTCTTCGAATGAAGTGCGACCCGCCTAAATCTGTCAGATGCACGCAAGCATTTTGTCTACCTACCTACGGTAGGTATGAATTTGTATATAATTTGTATACATAGGTAATTAGTATACCTACCTACAGCAAATAGTCATAAGCGGCGGCGGTTAGCTTTGTTTCATAGTACCTATTTGACGTCCCGTTGACGTTGTGCGGTGAACAAACAATGTTATGAACATCAAAAGTTTGTCTATGTGACAGTCAGATAAGTAGATTCGTTTTTACCTTGAAGTTTCAATTAAAATACCTACTGCGAATTATTGACAAAAGCATTAAAGTAGGTATATGTACGAGATCGACTACAAAATAAAGATCACAAAATAAGCAGTGTCAACAAATAATTTTTTCACTGAGGGTTATGAAATGATTCTTATAGTTATACCTAACTATAGTTACAATCGTTCTTCATCCAATAATGGAAAACTTATACCTGCCAACAGGTTAGGTCCAGAAATTGATTGCCCTAACATCGATACAATTGAAATGCATCGATATTATTAGAATGTACGCAATAAGCCTTTGTATACCCGAGTGACGTGGGTCTAAATGCGATAAAAATAAAGTCTCGTAGCCAGTACTTCGAGCCTCTGATGAAAACCGCTGCGCAATAATATAACCCCGTTTTTTATTCAATTGGCTTCTTGGCACAGCGACAATAAATTTTTTTTCGACATCGGTAGCTGGCTGTGACATTCTTTGTATCAGCAAAGTTCCAAACTACTGTTTATTGAGTTTGCACTAAAGACGGCACTTTAAAATTGAGAGTGGGGGAAAATATCTAAAAGCCAAATTAAAGTAGGTACCTACCTAAGTGTTGTGGAAATTTAATTTAGGACTATATTGGAATCGGTTTATTACATAGGTACTTTTGTTAACTTCTTGGGTGGTTTTCTTTTTTGTTAATTTATTTTAACTTCATGTATTAATATTCAATATTTAAATTATATAGATACTATTTTATATAAACATGGTAAAAAAGGAAAGGCAAGCATAAATAACTACTTACACAAACTTCAACAACACAAACTCAACAGTAACTGGCGTGCAATCGACTAGTGCGGTCACTACACAAAACAAACAAGATCTATCTACTATTTTATTATTGGCTTTCGATCTTACACGCTTTATTTATATAAAGAACAGACACATAACACTGTGCTGTTGTATGACCAGCTTACGACTGAAATTAATTACTTTCTTCCGAAGTCTGCTAGCCTGCTTGTGCTTATACGAGACCATTCCTTAGTGACGTTGGTATCTTGGACAATTACCAGTAAAAATAGAAACATTAAAAACAGTATTGACATCTAGGACACTGACCGAATATCATGCCAACAATTGTGACCTGACGATACAGTTTCAATATAGTATTGGTACCTACTTTATTATATGTCTAAACCATACCGGCAGGATTAACGAACGCATTCATTACAAGATCATGTTTTTACAAAAGCTAAAATTAAATCAGTAGCAGCCATTTTTGAATTTGTACCTACACATATTTTACAGGAAAAGGAGACTGGACAGTCATACTGTCAGCCTACTAAACTGTTGGTATCGTCTATCTTCCTGGGCGCATTCAATACACAGTCTTTTCGACAACTATCTTTAGAATAGACTATTATATTAGTTCCGCGCCATAGACATTATTTTTCTTACGACCGATACCGACGAATCATTGTTTAGTACAATAGCTACAGTCAACGTACGTTTAACTACTATTGTACTAAACAATAATTCGTCCATGGTAACAATTTGAATTTGCAATTTGCATTGGCATCACCTTTCTATCGAAGCTGTAAGGGCGGTTATCGTGGTTCAAGTCAAAACTTTTCTTTTCGGCTGCAGTTGCAGCAGTGTACTAAGTAAGGCCTCGTACCCGCGAGCGATTGGATTTTCAACGCACGGAGGGCCGATAGTTGAAAATTCAATAGATAGTGTTTTTATGACGCGCCGGGAAGCAGTTTCGGATTCTCAATCCTTTTAATTTTCAACTCTCGGTGTTGAGTCGAGCAAACCGAGAGGTAAAATTCCAGCACGCGATAAAAAATCGTCGCACCCGTGCGACCTGGCCAAATCATTCTACGGTCGGTACTCTGGCGGTCATAACCGCAGACATCGATTGCATTGGAAAGGTATTTGCTGTAGCCTGCAGGTTTTAAAAGAAAACCTCACCTTAGTCATCAGGTTAAGTGAGAAGCTGGATTCTAATTTTTCTACACATTTGGAGGAAAATATTTACGTAGAATTGTTGTTATAGTAAATAGGTATTAATTTGTATACCTAGCAAAATCAAAATAACAGGGTTTTATGTTTTGGTCATTTATAAATTTAAAAACTTCCTTCCATGTTCCTTTGCTTTGTTTAACGGAACGATAGGTATTAAATTAATTACGACAGTGGTTTAGTCCGTTGATAAGGTGAAATATTTTTTAAACATAAATAAAAAGCCAATAATATAATAACCATAACGTCAAATTTAATAATTTCATAACATCTATAACTAGTTAACAACGTAACATAAGTACATCTGATAAAATGGACAGTCATTGTATAAAGTTCGTCAATACATCCTAATCATGTTTTTGTATTACTACGCCTTACTGAACATTTCCACTTTATTCATAATTATTTAATAATAGCCAACAAAAACACTACCAATAATTTTATTTGTGGGCTGCGATTTTGTTTTTCATATCTGACTCGCCGCATGTCAGTCTGTGAAATCTTATTTTACTATTACGCAACAAATACCCGTTACCTTTAGTTCAGGTTTTATCTAAAGCGTTGTACAACCGACACGCTCTACTAATACTGAGTTTGTTGGCTAACAAATCAAGCCTCAGATATCTTTTACGCGCTCGCGACGGTTTCATCAAACGAAAGTTCGTGCTCTGACCTTGCCAGCATGTATTCAGGCAGTGTAACGCCCAAAGTCGCGCTGTATCTTGGCATCGTGTCTGCCCAAAAAGCTCCCTTAGAATCAACACCCGCGAATTCTTCAGGCGGAGCTATATTAGATTCATCTATAATTTGAGCATTTTTTTCGGCATCAGCGTCTACACTTCTCTTGATTTTGCGCGTATTAGCAGCAACAAATCCCGGTTTCACAGCACTGGCGATGGGAGCGGTAGCAGCAGCAGCGATACTTTGCGGCGTCTTCTTACGCTTTAACTTTTTTCCGTAATTGGTATTGTCCACCACATATGCGGCAGATTTCTGTGCTGGAGGAGCACTTGTGGTCACTGTTTTGCTTTCAGCACCCTCGTTCCCTTGGTCGAGAGTGGCCGGCTTAGATGTAAATTCTTTGAGTTCTTGATAAGCTAAATGGCTTCGTTTGGGAGCAGATTCTGACACGAACATGCATTCCTCATTTTTCAAGCCATTTTTGTCAATACATTGGAAACAGGTCATTCCATTTTTCTGTACCCTTTTACATGAAGACCTGTCTTTTTTCTTGAATTCCGCTAGAACATGTTCCACGTCTTTTTTGGGTTCATTGTTAGTATAAAAACCGGGCAAAGCTTTTTTATAATCGTATGCCTTGCCTGAAGAGCTATCTCCCTCTTCTTCTGAACTTTGTTTGTCATCTGCCGCTCGCAAAGCTTCACTTGGAGTGGGTTTTGATGTATGTTTGTAGTAGGCCTTGTACTTTTCACCGGAATCGTCCTCGTGGCTTGCTTCAGGTGCTGCTGATAACTTAGCGTACTTATGTTCACTGCTGTCATCAGCCTGGGTATATTTTTCGGATTTCTGTGCTGGTTCTGCTTGTTGTGGCGCCTCAGCTTCATCCGGCTCATCGTTGCTGTCAAATTTCCTTTCCTTTGAATATGCATATTTGTTGTTCTTAGGTTCTGCGACATAAGAACACGACTCAAAATTACCACCTGTCTTCGGGTCCTTGCAGGTCGTGCAGGTCATACCGTCCTTTTTGACTTCCTTGCAGTTTCCTGGGTTTTGTTTTATTTCCGCAGCCTGTTTCTCTGACAGATCCTTAATTCTATCATATTCTTTATGGTCATAGCCTGAATCATAGCTGTAAGGATATTCATAATCCTTGTTAGGATCCTTTTGTTCCTTGTAAGCGCTGCTATACAGCGAGCTGTCGAATGCTTTGGGTTTAG
Source organism: Apamea epomidion (assembly GCA_947507525.1). Taxonomy (NCBI): domain Eukaryota; kingdom Metazoa; phylum Arthropoda; class Insecta; order Lepidoptera; family Noctuidae; genus Apamea; species Apamea epomidion. Next base: position 10,584,531 of record OX382234.1, read on the forward strand.
AAATATATTCGACGTTGTAGTTATAGGGATCGTCCTCGTCATTGCTGCTCTTCTTCAGGTTTTCTCTTTGTCTTCCGCTAGTGTATCGTCGGATACGTGCTGGTCCTGGAATATAAGCATTAGGCTTGTAGTTCTGTTCAATTTCAGAATTCTCGTTTACTTCTTCCCGGCGATAGTTTAGTGGATGGGCTACTTCAACATTGGTTTGTGCAGGTTTAAAATAAGCGGCCACACTAGGGTTTTTTCTCAAAGCAGCTAAAATCTCTTCCCCCTGTTCTTCCTCAGGTTTGTACACTTTATAATCAGCGTCGTGTACGGTGCGGATATCATATCTTAAAGGAGAAAGCTGTTGCCCGATAGGTATCGCTTGAAGCTGACTATGCTGTTGTCTTGGTTGCGCAACTAATTTAGCAGATCTCCCTGGTGGCGGTAGAAAGCTTTGGCTCGCAATTGGGTTAAAACCAAAATTGTCGGCAGAAAATGCCTTTTCTATGGGTGCTACTCGAGTTTGCAAAGAATCGATGGAACTACTAACTAAAGTATCGAACAGTTGGGGATATTGGTTTTTATCTACTTTTAATACTGCTGCCGCAATAGGTTCTGAAGCCAGCGAAGAAACGCCTGAAAAGACGATAACTGGGATATAAAATACATAAATAAAATAAATATTAGCGTGTGAGCATAAGCGGTTGGTGGCATTTGTGTTTACTACTTATATTCTAAATAAAATAAACTATGTATATCGGAACCGAAAATACCTGAATCGAATAACGGCCCAAAGTCCAATGGCTGTACGAATCCATCTTGGTCTTCACTGGTAACCACTCCTTCACATACCGCCCAGACTAACAACTGTAAAAGGATTTAGATATAAATTAAATGACGAATTTCATTGCACTTTAAATAAAAACTAAAAATAATAATTACGTACCAAACATCCGAGTTTGGACATTTTGAAAATGGGTTTACACCCAAATAAGATATTTTAACGAAAATTACTGTTCAGTTGGTCGAGTTGTATTCTTCGTTTGTGTTGGAATGAAAGTAACTTCACATTATTGAAATGACAAGGTTTTATAGGCGTCAATATTGCGAAGGTGAAAGATCGGCGCAACGAGCGCGCACCACTCAAGCGTGTCATGCCGGACAATGTCCGCTTACTCCATCCGGCGCCCAACTGTTGCGGTCACTCTCGGCGGCGACGAGCGTTCGGCTGCTATGACTGTAGCTGCCGACCATCTGCTGCCGGCGCCGGCGCATCTCACCGCACTACGATACCACTACATTGGTTCAAAAAGTAAGGGCATTCATTTATTTACAAGACATCATCGCCACGCTGTCCTAAATAGTTGGACGATAGAATGAACGTATAGATAGCTGATAAACACATTACACCTACTCCCCGAATCGGTAGGAGTTATGGACCATTTTCAAATCCCGGTTTCGAATCTACGACCTTAGTAGGTAGCTATTGAAACTATTAATAGGTAAGTACTTACTTGTTTCCCCCAATGAGGTGAAATTATGAAAGTTTTCGGCTATGTAAGTTCAATCAGCCTGATTGCATCGTCAATTGCATTTAGGTACCTACTACACAGGCTCCACTCAATCAACTATCTAATTGAGCGATGGTATTGCATTCACCGGTGCATTACTTATTCAATCATTATCGATGATTTTTCACTTTCTTTTAAACTATTCGTTAACGGGAAAGATCTGGATGATCCAGGTGTTAAATAAAATGAGAGGCATATGGCTAAGTAATAACAGCCGCACGGTCCGATCGATCAGGTGTAGCTACGGTTGCCGCGGTTGGTGCGTGGATGGGTGACCATCTTTACATAACAATACCCCTCCGTGCCTCGAAAAGCACGTTAAGCCGTTGGTCCCGGCTGTCATTCGTGGATCTTTGACAGTCGGGTCGGTTACGGGTCGTCAAAGTTCGAAAGTCTGACAACCAGTCTTACCAAGGGGTATCGTATTACCCAGTGACTAGGTTATGGAGGTCAGATAGGCAGTCGCTCCATGTCAAATACTGGTACTCAGCTGCATCCGGATAGACTGGAAGCCGACCTCAACATAGTTGGGAAAACGCTAGGCAGATGATAGTGTAAAGGAAACAGCGTCAATATTAGTATAAACGAAAAACATTTGTGAAGATTGATCTCAAAATAGCAGATGTTATTGAAATAAAATCAAAGGAGAATTAAACACACGCAGACATATAAATCGATCAAATTATGTTTATTGGCAGTGACCATAATAATACATGATGCACTCATAATACACTTAATTAATATATAAGTAACCCTAAGTAGACATTAAATCAATGGAATGATCAAAATAAATTTCAATTCTCACGAAAACCACAACAACATAGCTCATTGGGCCGACATTTCCTAATTGTTATGACATTATCGTTAATTAAAGTAATTACAACACTTCCATTCAATATTGGCCGATATCACTATGACGCCAGATTTATAGAAAATAGATATTTAACGAATCTTTCGAAACTACCATGTAGTTGGCGTACTAATTTCTCTTTAGATCGACTAGAGCAAAAAAACCTTGGCGGTATAACAAAAAAATGCTAGAAGTAACCAAAGATTTAAATCGTTAGATTTGGCCTCACCATATTTATGTCGCGTAAAAGTGTCCATACTGAAAAGAGTAAGCTCACACACTCCGTATGTGGCATTTCCATGGCGACTGCGACATTGTGTGTGTCAGAGAAGTCATAACGATACAGAACTGCGACCATCTTCTGACGCGATAGGGCGAATCTAACAATTTCAATCTTTGGAACTAACATAATTAAGTTGCTTTTTTGCGGCTAAAATCTTACAATAGCACTCACAGAGAGGATTTCATAGTCTTATAAACTTTATACAATAAGTTCAACAGATCTTGATAATTTTACGAATCTTTTACGCCTTCTTCCAGCTTTTGAAGCAAGGTACGAATATTTGGGTTGGTTTCTTGTTGTAATGCCGTTAGAATTGCTTTCTGTAACAAAAGATGCGCTCAAATTATTGCACACCGGTCACTAACAGAGCAATACCGCGAAATGCTATTCTCATTTATTTGTTTTTGAAATACAATACCTACTCTCCAAAAATGTGAAGGTAGTTTAGATATACTTACACCAAGTTTATTATTGGAGTGTTGTGTTTTCTGCGACAACATCCACAGATTCCCCGCGAGGCTCATCATATTGCGTTCCGTCAGCTGGCCGCGCCTCACAACCCGCCAGAACAGTTCCAACGACAAGTCATACTGCTTCTTAGCCTCCTTGTTGTCGCCGAGCATCTTCAGCACAACCAGCAGCTCTTGACAAATGTTAGTTGCATATCTGTTTAACACATCTATGAATTCGGAATCGCATCCGTATAGTTCGTCGTTCGAGAGCACTGGAAACAAGCAAGCAAGTAAGTAAAACAATTAACAGGAATAATACAGAATAGTTATCCATCATCATTCTCCTCTCCTGCCCTTATCCACATTCATGCTGATGTCTACCCTTATCCATATTGATCAGTCATTAATCCTTTATCCTGAAGTTAGGCAGGTCTAAGTAATATATTGTTTGTGTTTTCATGCATTCCTTCCTTTTTAAGTCGGTTAAAAATTATTTGCCAACCTGATTCTAAATGGTGCATGTAATTATCCTGCGTCATTTCACAGAGCAAGTCCAAGGTCCGAAGCAGTGTGTTATAATACAGGGGTTCCGTTTTCTTCCAGTGTATCCTTTCCATCGTCTTTATAAAGCCGCTGAGTATGTACGCCTTACAGTTGCTGTCCACGTTGTCCTACAATATGATGTGGGTTAATTTTCTAGAGACGATGGGGCGCACGAATACTAAAAGAGGCTAATACAACTGTTCTGACTTTTGGAAAAGTTTTAAACTGAAACTATTATTTTATGTAACTTACAGAATTATTTTTCAGCAAAATCGCATCATAAATAGTGGATTAATAATATTATTGAGAACCCTTTATACTAGAATCTTCTAATCTAGTAATTATGCAAAGACACTCACAGGTAATAATAATAACGTCGATAAGAAATCGCTCAAAATTCCTCCAACTTTGACATGCGTGGGCTTCTTTTGTCCATCTTCTAAAATATAATCCGGTATGTCAGGTATCAAACCAATGAGCGCTTTGAAGTTTGCTTCCGCTAAAAATAAAACTTGGTTATAGGGATAGAACAGCAAAAGTTGCAATTTAGAAAGCAATTTTGGATTTTGAACAGACGAACTAAAAACATACAATTATTGTTTATTCAAGGATCTTCAAACACATGTCTTACAAACGGTTTTTGTTCGGGGTCAGTTATCATCTCGTAACATATTGGCCGAAACTCAGGTGATTCTACACACAACGCCGTATGTTTAATACAGCACTTTTTTCAATACATTGCGTCATTGTGTCTGAATGCTGGGCAGAGGCCTCATCTTTGTCTTATAAACCTAAACATAGCTTGAACGTGCATGGAAGGACACACAACAAGGACGTCCTCGGAACTGGGCAATTACGACGAAAAACAATAACTGAGTAGCCTATTAGGAAAGCACAATCGATTGCGTACCCAAGTAGGCCGCTGCAAGCATAATTAGGCAAAATGGGGCATTATCGATTTATCCATCCTCCAGTGTGAGTGCAGTGCTCCTGAACAGACTATGCTCCCTCTGCTAGAGTGTCCCAAATGTCCGTTTACCTGCATCCTTGACGATCTGAATAACGCCTCTGACGCCGCAATAAATATGGCCACCTTCTGGGCCCAAACATATGGCCCACGTATAAGTTACATAGATGCTGTCGAAACAAAAAATAAAGAAGAAGTACCTACCTTGTCCAATACAATTGTTGATAAGTGCGACCTGTCCCGACAGGAGGTACAGCTGCGTCTTGGTGAGCGTGCAGTGCAGCGAGGGCACGGTCACGAAGCAGTAGGCTGCACACGCACGCTGTAGCCACTTGCCTCGCGCCGGACTAGCGCGGGCCGCTAGGGTGTTTACAGCCTACACAAGACAGTAACATTTAGCCCTCGTACCCACGGGCGATGTTTATTTATTTATTTATATATACTTTATTGTACACCACAAAAATACATGACACACTACAAAATATACAATGGGCGGCCTTATCGCATTACTGCGATCTCTTCCAGGCAACCTTAGAATGGACAGTGATTTTCCTTGACATAAAATGGGACTGTCGTTGGTGCAAATATTATGCACTAATACTACTATCCAATACACTAAAATAGATACACAAATATATACATAACCAAAATTATAGATACATAAATACATAAATACTATATATACAAGCAACGAAAAATAAAAGAAGACTGATGATTGCAGCAAAAGAAGATGATTGCAGTTAGAACAACAAGATCACAACGACAAGTAGTGCTGATTATTGGGTGTGATGTTTATCGTGGCACTAGATTTTCAAAGCACTGCTTAGCGCCGAGAGTGACTGCACTTGCACATGCATTTCACTTTGATTGATTCTCAATGCTCGGCTCAACACCGAGAGTTGGAAAACCCGCGCGCAATAAAAATAGTCGCGTTAAAAAATCACTAGTGCGTACCTGGCCTTATAATGACTTACCCTAGGCAAGTACTGCCACGACAAGTCGACATACTGTTCGTGTTTACCATATTCAGAAAAATGCCATAACAGCTATAGTAAAGCGTAGCATATGCCTAGCGCATGGGCTACTAGTATATGAGCCAGAGCTACATGCTACGCTGACGGAAGCCTGAGATGCAAGTTCATGGGCCCAGGTGAAACTGAAGCTAATAGCAAGATAACCGAGAGACCGGACAAATGCGAGTAGGACTCACGACCTGAGAGCTCCGTCTCTAAGCTGTGCCCGGCTGCCCGCGACTTCACTCAAGTGACACGAATGCCAATTAATTTCCAATTCCAGATTGAAGGACCAACTTAACTTTACAATTGAAAAATATGTTTTCCCATACATATAACAACCAATTAATTTTTGGATTCTTGCCAAATTTCATGCTGCTAGATCAACGGGAAGTACCCTATAGGTTTTTAAAAGTGAGATAATCATCACAGACATTAATTAATTAAATGATAATTAATGTTAATTTATTTTGTAAGTAGATTTTACAAACACTTTTACAAGTCAATCATATTTTAAAAACTAGATGAGGTCGGCGTTTCCTATCTGACTAGTCTGAGAAGAAAGGCCGAAACAAACTCGGAGGTCACAGTCTCTTTTAAAGTCCAGACATAATCTTGGGTAGATCATATGAAGACCATGTAGATCGATGTCTGAGATGGTCGTTTGAGAAAAGAACCACACAGATTGAGAGGATCTGTCCAGTCAGTGCACGCATTTGTCAGAAATCGTGCAGCTCAACTCTAAACTTAAGGATCTCAACGATTCGACGAACAATACCAAAGAAAGGACATTGTGAATTGGACATTGGAACGCGTTGTGCGTCCTGTACAATAACTTGCACCAGTCGGTGTCAACCAGTCTCATTAGACTCGATTCAGTCGATTCTTTATTGCTTACGTATTTACAGTGAAAAATCCCGAACACATACGTTTTGGCACAAAATATGCCAAGATGAAGAATGTTGTTTTAACCCAAAATCAACTTATAGCGAGCATTGACGTAGCAATGATACTAACATCCGTCTTAAAGATTTCACAAGCTTTTTTATTTTCACATTTTAGTTTCTGATAGTATACATTCTTGTGAGCTGTTTTAGAACCACTCCGCTTGGCCTTTTTTTTTTTTTTTCTGGTTGGGAAATCATCAAATGACTCCTCCCGCTCTGGGCGGAGCAGAAGGGAGTGTCAGACTTTTACTGACTAAAACCCACCCGTGTTCCTTCAGTTGCCTGTGCCAGGGGCCACGGTATCTCTTTCGAACAACCCGCAGCCCCGGCGGCATCGGCCCTAGCGGACCCCGTCAGTTCGTGCTGACAGCTCTTTGAGGCGCGCGTGGAACACAACGCGCCGTCGACCCGAGCCTGGTCCTTACCGGGCGGCGAGCTGCCCATAGCTCGCCGCCCGCAGGCCCGCGCCTACGGTGGCCGGGAGTCGGCTGTTGACTCCCGTCCAGGGCGTCTCCTGCGGCGGCTAGGCGCGCGAGGGTGCAGCGATTGCCTCTCCCTCACGCGCTCCGCCTCCTCCTTCGCGAGCATTACTGCTTCGCAGAAGGAGGTGACGGCCTCCCATTCACTCTCGCTCCGTACCATGGCCTGTATGAGGGCAGGACGCGAGAGATCGCCGCCGCCGATCGCCGCCACGAGGACACGGCGGGGCCCCGCCCAAGCCGGGCAGACCTCCACCGTATGCTCCACCGTGTCCTCCGGGCGATCCCCACAGTGGTGACACCCTGGCGTTTCCTCCCGCTTTATTCTGAACAGGAACCTCCCGAAACAACCGTGTCCGGTGAGGACCTGCGTCAGGCGGAAGGTGAGGGCGCCGTGGCGCCTCTCTAGCCACTCCTCAAAGAGGGGACTTATCGCCGCAATTGTGGCGTGCCCAGCGCTGGGTTGCGACAATCGCACTCTCCATGCCGCTATGAGATCCCGCTGGAGCTCTGTCCGCTGTGCCGTGATTTCTCGCGGCAGCGGAGCAACGCCCCGGCGTTTTACCTCCTCTCGCCACTCCCATATGTGGGCGAGGACTTTGGCCTCCAGATCCCATGGCGACTCCGCTTGGCCTATCGTTTGAATATTCGTTTTTTGTATATTCGTTCTGTTTGATTACATTATATTTATTTGGTAGAGGTGACCTGAAAATGCTGCCAGGATAGTCAAAGGATAGGCACGCGGGAACTGAGTAACTAGATCGAATTTAGTGTACACGTCGACGCAGCATGATACTCAATACTCAAATCTTTATTGCATTCCACATGTGTTACATAGATAATAAGATGATGAAGATGATATTGATAGAATTTGTTAACTAACAAGATTTTGTAATGCTGTTTTTTTTTTAATGTTAATTTTTCTTTTTTTTATACTTACATGTACCAAAGTAATGAGTACGGCGTCAAGCTTGATGAATGAAGAGCGACATTCTACGTAGAAGTTCAGCTGCCGTTCGAGATCATCTTGATACGTAACCGCTTGTATGAACTTGTTGATCAGCTCGCCGCAGATTTTACTCTCGTCTTCAACAGTTACCGCACTGAAACATCATAGTGTATTACGACATGCATGCTTCTGACGCGAAGCCCGTCTGTGGCCGGAATTAGGAGCTACGGAAAAGCCTATTGCCGTTTCCCAAGTTTATATTCAGCATTAAGGCTGGTTTTAACACTTTCTCAGTATAACCCAAAATCACTTTCCCTAACCTGTGAACCCGACACCTGAGCTTGCGCTTGCAGCATCATTAATATATTTTTTAATTAAAAAAATATAAGCAAATTAAATCTCATTTTGTACCAGACTGTTTGCAATACTTCAAATAGTTTTTATGACAGCTAACTATTTCAAAACTTCCTAAAAGAAAATCTCCAATTCGTTACAAAAAGATCCGTTTCTCAATCTGACTGGATCATTGCCACTTAGCATAACTACGCTACTAAGCTTATAAAATCGATGTCTATTTTATTTGCAAATGTTGTTCCGGGGCTGCATCGTTGTTATTTTTACAGATACACATCTTATACACACAAACAGCCACACCCTGTGTGACTATCGTTCGACCGAAAATGTATTCCACATCAAATATATTAAAACTGCAATACGTAGCGAAATCCAACCGTGTCGTCCAAACAGTAGTAATGAAAACATTAAACAATTGAAGATATTAGCCGAGCAAGTAGGTCTTGTGAAGGAGTGTGATAAAACCTGACCTCTAAAGACAAAACAAATGGACAATCGTCACCATTAGCAGTGGATCGAAATAGCTGAAAGTCACGAGGAGAGTTCTTTGCCGAGCATTGGGATGATGCAGGCTGACAGTAACCAGTAACTTCTAAAGAACGAAAGTAACATGTATGCCTCTTAAACCACTAAAAAGTATACTTCTAAGATCAAAATTGTCTGCTGTTGCAAAACAAAAATCATAAGGAGTATAAGTTTAAGAACAAACAAAATCTAAGGAAATTATCATTAATTGGGGCACAAGCCTTACAAGTTGTGATGATTTTTTGATGTCAGATAAATTCATAACACTTTTCACGACTGTGAACTGGCCGTTGTGGCGGTAAAATAATAATAGTAGCAAAGCATCAAGTACTTGATGGAATCGTGTAGGATGCAGCAGAGCCTCATCAAACTGGAGATGACAATGTGGTCCTCAATATGCACGGAGTTGTATCGTGAGAAGAACACGGACAGCACTGTCTTAGCCATCATCGTGCGCGCGCTCGATGTTTGTACCAGCTCCACCAGAGGCATGAATGCATCCTGTAACAAACAGATCATTATAGTACAGTAGCTAACCGACATTATTGCATGCAAACATTTGTTTCATAATGACCACTCGCAAAAAATAAATAACAGTATTAACATTTTAGCGTAATAGACATGAACTGACATGGTGAAATATCAACAAATGCGACAAATTACATACCTACTGTCAAAAGTAAACTCGTTCAATTTTTCAATGACAGAGTTTTGCTGGTGTTTTTGCTATGATCAAGCTTCACAATTTTAAAAGTGGTATGTTGAAATGATAATAAGTGTTAAGACTGTATTGCATTAAGTTTGAAAATAATCTAATTTTGGTCAACCGCCAGTCAGTAGTAAACTCAAAGCATTTATTTCAATGAAACCGTTTACAGGCACTTTTGAGTTGTCAAGGAGTCGGTCAGTCATAAAGATGAAGATCCCATTCTAAAGCGTAGAACTCCAGGGGCACTCTTTTAAATCATAATATTGTTACAAAAATATTTGTGACATCATCCATCCATGTTTAAATTATAGGTACATACTGTGAGAACGATGTAGAACGATATGCAAGTTAAGTAATTAATAACGAAAACCCTCACAACTGCTAGAAATAAAGGCGCTGTCATTTTCGAACTGATACCATGGACGGTTGGCTCATGGATCAATGCTACCACCTTTATTCTATATTTACTAGTAAACATGCATCCTTACCATTAGGAAAAGTTCTTCGACGTCAGGAATGGACTTGAGCATCCTTTTGATAACGAGCTGGAAGTTCCCGGAGAACTCGTCGGCAGGCTTGCCGCACTTGATCATGTAACGTATCGTACCTCGCAGTATTACGTTCACGTGTTGAGTCTAAAAGGAAAGACCATTTAGACATTGTGTTATTAAAAACTTTATTAAAAAAAAAAAAAGGCTTGCCACACTTGATCATGTAACGTATCGTACCTCGCAGTATTACGCTAACGTGTTGAGTCTAAGAGGAAAGACCATTTAAACATTGTGTTATTAAAAACTTTAATTTTTATTATGTACAAGCCAAATGTGAGCGACACGTCTGGAGGGGACGCCCTAGACGGGCATAAATAGTGACTTGATTGATGATGTTCTTCAGTTTCTGTAGGAGCGTCGAGTCGGCACCTCTGTCGCTGGTCGTCCCCCGCCGGGCCTCCCCCGGGTAACTGGGGGTCTCACCTGGCGGGGACAGACCGCCGAGGTGTCGTGAAGAAAGCGACGCTGTGAGTCGGCGTCGTGACGCGCCTACAGAAATACGCATAGCAACCACTCACACAGGCGCGCGCAACTCACGCGCGCCAAATTACCAGGAGCCATTGACGCCAACCAAGAGAGGGGCCCGTATTAGCGGGCCACCGTATGGCTATCTGCGGCCTGGGGGCGAAGCCCTGGTGCCGCTCGCCACGCCCCCTAACGGGGGCGTCGCGACTTCCAACTGGATGTTCTTCAGTAAGGTCAGGTGCGTAGTACTGGCAACCGGCATGCCCGTGTGACCAGATGTATGAACATAAATGAAGCAAAAGGAGTATGTAAGGATCAGTCCAGGTGGCGTTCTGTCGTTTCAGCCTACCCCCATGGAAAGAATGCGTGAGTTTATGTATGTAAAAACTTTAATAGGTTATACAACAGCTGGATTGTTTGTAAGAAGATATGCCTAGGAAGTAGTGAATACTGACGACAGCTGATGCACCAACCGAAAATAAATTAGTATACGAGCAGAAGGAGGGCATCTGGGCAAACGGATGCGAGGTAGGTAAATGATCATTTTGTACAGGCAATGTTGCCGCTGTGTGATTGCCTATTGACTAGAAAATTTGTACCGAAATTTTCTAGTCATATTTTCTTACTCAAAAGCGTCTGACTAAAAAAAACAAATAATTTACCGATAAATGTGTACAGGCGAACTGAAGCCACGGTTCCAACACTTGCAGGAATTGGTTGGTAGATTTCATGCTGCTCGCTATTTTCCACCATGTCTGGATTAACGACTCGGACGCCACCTGGCGATGGGTATCAGCTTTGCACAAATGTTCGCCCAGGGAAGCTAAGACTTCTTTCATTAATACTGTAACAAAATATTTTTTATAATAATTTAATTTATGAACTTTTGCATCACCACAATGTTCCGTTAAATTCGATGTGAAAACAAGCAATGAAAAGATTAAGCACCTTATTTTTGACAACATACTGCAAACATTTTAAAAGCATATTAATCACAAAGTTCGAAAAGCTGTCATGCCATGCACCATGTGCGAAAGGAATTTGTTTTTGAATATTGCTAAACCATTTAACTCCGCAACCAATACAAATATTTTTACCCATTTTATCAGCATAACTGTGAACCATCTCCAGAATCTTCGGTGCCTTTTTAATTACAGAAGGAGAGTCGAAGGCAGATACAATACAACTTAGGAATAATTCACTGAAACCAAACGTCATATTAATAATAAAAAGTAATGAGCAGTTAAATAATATATATACTTTTTTATGTTTTTCCTTACTTGTTTTCTATTTGTTCGCATTTTTGAAAGAACTCATCCAAAAGATCACTTTTACATTTATTAGAGTTAAGTGTCCCAAACAACAACCAATCCAGGGCCGGTACGAAAAGATTCAAATACTTGTCTTGTGTGAGTAGTTGTACTTCATATTTTTTCCTCATTGCTGGTATGAAAATCTGAAAACATTTTTTTTTTTTAAGTAACTAATAATATGGAAATTAAGTACACAGTGTGCTGCACCAAGTATTTTTCTTTTCGTTAATGTGGTTACTCAATGAAAAAAAAAAAAATACTTGCACCATGTAAGACAGAAGAGTTTAAGTCTGAGTCTATATCATTCCATGCCTCATAAATACTTTCGTCATTAGAATTATGCCAGCCGATACAGAAAAGTGACAACCAGACTTTGTTAATATGGATTTTAGAACCAATGCTGTCGGCAAACTTACGATTCTTACACGTTTCTCAAATATGGGAGAGTGAAGCGAGAATTGAAGGAGTTTCCTAGCTAAGCCAGCACATAAACTAGCCAGCCATAACAGTTGCAAAAGATTTAGAAACTACAATATTTTAATCGACCAAAAAAACAAACATTTACCTGCTGATATTCCTCTAGAAATTCTTTCAAATTAGCATAAAAATAGCTTTCACTGTCTTTGCCTAGCAGTTTAGAGGCATTGTGACATAAATATACTCGTAAATATGCTGCAACCAACGGGTTCCCTATTCCTCTTATCATGGTGGAAATTCTTGCTATGGCTGGCTTTATTTCATCTTTAGATATAAATACGTAGCATTTCAGCAAAGCCATCTCCATGTACAGGCGCGGTAATATTTCTCTGATTGACGCCATCTTGTACATCCAGTTTTGGCATGTCTCTTTAGCTGACTCTGGAACTGTCCTTGGATCAATATTGTTAATATTTACGAGATTATTGTTTCTGTAAAAAAAATATCAACAAATACTTTAGAGATTTCTACAAATATATTAGAACAACAACCTTTAATGGCGACGGTACTCACCCAAAACTTTTTTCTTTGAGACGGTTGAACACCAAGTTACCAAATGTGTCCAGTGTATCAGTGATCAATATAAACTTGCTAGGATAAAACTGCATTACACTTATATCTGACAATAGTTTTGAGCACTGGATTCCTATTTTAAATGCTTTCACTCTTTGTTCTGATTCCCAAGCCTGTAAATAGAATTTAAAAAAACATTTTTTTTAAATATGAGTACACTGTCTATTTGCCTTCAATACTTGTTAGGTATGTATGGCATAAAATAAAAGAGCCACTCATCAGAACTTTACTGATAATCGAGTTTTACAAAAAAAAAAAAAACAAGTTTTACAAAAAGTCCAAGTTACTGAAAAAATATGATAAATGCTGATTTAAGTCCCAAATTACCTTTCTAATTTCATCATTAAGCAAGTTAATTTTTGTAACAAATTCTTGTTGGCTTAAACCCATTGTTTTTCTTACTGAGCCTTCATCAAAATCATCCAACTGCTCTAGCCTGTGTTTCACCTTCTCATTCAAATTAGATACCTGTCTAATAAGAGCTGAAAAGGAGCTAACTTAAAATAAAATAAAAGAAAAGAGAAAAAAGATACACTATTAGTTTTATTATATTTTATAAATATAAATATCAAAGATCATAATAATAACCAATTTATGTACTATCTAGCTTTTGTCCGCGTCAGTGTCAGAAAATATCCCACGGGAATGTGCTAGATCGAGATAAAAATAATCCTATTTCCTAGCCCAGGTCATGGTACCTGTGTGTCAAAATTCATCGAAATCTGTTCAGCCTTTAAGGCGTGAAAAGGAAACAAATAAATAGACAGAGGTTACTCTGGCTTTTATGATAATATTCCACTTCCTCTCCAAATATATTTATTTTACTAAACAGGAAAACTGGATGATACATACTTTTTTCTCCACCTGGTAGGTAGCTGCTAACAATTGTTAGCTTTTCACCAGTTGTGTATTTACTGAGGATACCAGCACGCTTAGCACTCCAAGCTTTGGAATAATTCACACCCTCAATCTTTTCTACCTCCAAAGGATTGATATCCTAAACATTTTCAAAGTGACTTTAATTTAAATTCTTAGCAAATATCAAAGAAACTTATAGGCAGGGACTTACTTCCTCTAGCTTCATTTGTTCAAATCTCAACAATGGGTCCACTTCTTCAAAGCCTGAACTCCATTTATTGATGTGGTCAATGATACTGGAGCTAGACGACTCCTTCTGCAATATGAAATAAATAAATTAAGCAGAATGAAGAAGCAATATAAAGTTTTGAAAATAAGATGGCCCAGTTGGGCTGATATTGTTCTTCTACTTTCCATCCCTATTTATAAATTAATAGGGATTTCACACAGGATTATGTTACATAATCGGCCTATAATGTTCCCACTGCTGGGACACAGTTCGCCTCTCGGTGAGAAGGAGTGGACCGTAATCTACCACGTGGGCCCGGTGCGGGTTGGTAGATGTCACATGTCTTCGAATTTTTGGTTCTAGGACGTGCCGGTTTCCTCACGATGTTTTCCTTCACCGTTTTGAGAGCAGTAGTGATGAAATAATTTAAGTCAATTTCATTTTTAGTGCATTTAAAAGCGTGTTTTTTTGTTTTTTTTAAACTACATATTTTTATTTTTGGCTTTAGCTTCTAGTACATTCTTCATTAAGTTAATAAGTATCGTAGTATAAGTCGACGTAGTTATGACCATAAAAGCAAACTCGACAGGTTTACAAGGCGCCCCTACAGAGTTCCACAATCCACCTCCTGGCTCCATCATCCGACCCTCGACAGCAAGTGAAATATATTGGACTCGTCAAAACGAATCATACAACCCCAAACTCGAGGGGTCTAATAGTAGCCCCTAAAGAATTCCAGTCTCCACCTTCCGGCTCCGTCATCAGACCCCACATCCAGTGCAATATGTTTACGACAGTTAAAAGTAGGTTAAAATTGACTTTTAACATTTTGTTAGATTGTTAGTTAGTTAGTTAGAAGTGAAGCTAATAAAAGCATGTAATAAGGTAGTTGACTGATATAGTCATTGCCAGGTTAGTAATTTTTGCTAGTTTCCACAGTATTATGTCAGTCATCCTGCAAAATTTAATTAAAATTGAATCTACGTTACAATCTAGATCAATTTTAATTTTACAAAAGAGGGCAATCCGCGCGATCTTTAAAATGGGTCCTCGCGAGTCCCATAAAAACAAATTCAAAGAAATTGATATACTGACTGCCTTCTCTTTATACATAATCTTAGAAAAAATTTCGTATGTTTGCAAAAACTTAGGACTTTTCAAAATCAGAAGAGATTTAAATAATTTAAATACACGTCGTAAACATGAAATTGTGATTCCTTAGGGGCAGTACTGGCCAGAAAAAAACCGTTTTTCTTAAGGGAAATGTTTTACTATTACAACAAGGGTATACAATTAAACACTAGGTACTTACTATTGTTACAACGTTTGCCTTTAGAGGATAACTAGTCACTTCAAATCTGTGAGAATCATGTTTAATTCGATTAGATTTCTTTATTGATGTCCTGAAATGGGGTTTTATACAATTAATTAAAGAAAATTTTGATTAAAATTCGATTGTAATTTATTTATCTAAAAAGGTTAGATAAATAACTGACCATTCATAATATACAGGCATAGTTAAATGTTTGTAGAATTACTGTAACCGAATCGTAACTCTAAAATGATTTCAAGTTCTACGTTCTGTTCTATTTTAACTTCAACTCTTCATGAATGGCTTTTGCCAATAACGCGTAGGTACTATGCTTCTCCGTATTATTATATTACTCTTTGGTACTATGATTTGATAGACCATCAAACGCTGGGATCGGATCAGTGTATGTTTTTTTGAATAGCTACATGAATACAAGTTACAAAAAAAATGTAAACAGCAGGATTTGATGATCTTGGGATGATTAATTGTCAAATCTGTCAATGTCAGTTGTCAGGAGTCAGTCGGACTGGACCATAGACAATACACTATACCATACTGACTAAGGCGGTAAGGCATGGCGCCCATTGGCGGAACGGCATGGCAATGTATTTTTAGGCGATGAATAAAAATCTAACATATTAGTATAATAAATTGATGCCGCTGGGGTAACGTTTAGTAAAAACCCTACAATCAAACCTTGCGCTTCGATGAGAAACCCTAGAAACTTACCAAATAAGGTGGTTCTATCAAGCCGAAATCCTGAAAAGTGACAACATTCCGCTGGCGTAACGCACACGATTTTGACAGACTTGTCAGTGGCAGCATCCCAACAGCAACCTTATAACAAATCTTGACGGACAACTCACAAACATACATCAAGGTAAATAAAAGCTTGTAAATAAAAATCACAGTGATTTGGACAGTGATGCAAAATCTGAGTTAGGACTAACGTGCCGTGGAAGTAGTGAAAACAATAATTCCAATAAACGTGTAGATGCATCGCAAGCCCTTGCAAGAAATCAACGCCAAACGCACTATCCACACCTTTGAATGTGTGATGTTTTGGCAAGCGTGTGAAGCCGGCATTATAAATATCCAAACCAAAGAGTAAAATAATATAGAGGAACCAAACTGACGGTGAAATCAGATTAGAAGGATTGTGTAAAACTTCCTTTAGAAGTTAATAATGTTTTTAATCTAATGGCAGCTCCAAAATTGAATGTTACTGGTGGTAAAGGTGGTTATGTTGCTCTGTGGTTACTGTCGGCTGTTGATTGTCAATGTCATGTTACTTTATCTAGGTAGGTACCTACCACATCCTTGGTCTGTCTGTACCACCTCTCATCTCGTGCTCAAAATCATGGTCAAACTTCAAAGTCAAACTCATTATTTTGGCCTTGATGAACTGTAGAATTAGTTTTATCTAGAACAAAATGTAGTTCAGTTTTGTGTTACATTAACATTCTGCCGGGAAATTTCGCATTGCGTCGTTTCCATAGCTAGACCACTTCTGCTGTGGGTATAAAATAATGAACTTACGAACAAGTTGGTTTGATAATTGTTAAAGTATGGGGGCTTACAGCAAAATTTTCAATGCTTTCAAAAAATATCCTCTCTTACGAGGAATGGCATCTTATAGCATTATTTGGCCTGCTTCTAGTTTAGTACAACAAACCTTTGAAGGTAAAACAATTGGTAAGTTGGTATTAATTTTGTTGTTTAGATGTATCAATTATTTAGCTTTGATGAATTAAATTATCCTTATCTAAATTACAGATAATTATGATTGGTGGCGCTGTGCTCGATATGGTCTCTATGGGTCCTGCTTTGTTGCTCCTACTTTGTATAGTTGGCTAACAATTGCCAATATAATGTGGCCAGGGAATTCAATAAGAGCAGGTATTATTAAGGTAAGAGGTAATATCCTATATAATTAATGAATCAGTCATTTTACATGAACAACTGCATTGGGTTGCTCATGTAAAATAATGTTACGAGCGTGGGGTTCATGACAATAAAAACTGCCGATATAAATTACCAAAAATTACACTTTAATTAGACAACACTAATAACAGCTCAAACACACTAATTATAAAACAGAATGCTCTAAGTCGCACTTGAAAATCGCTTTCGATGTATTTGCTTGTATCGTTGAACCAAGTCTGATCCGATTGTGGCCCACCCCTACCTTATATAGTGCCGCAGATAGTTCTAGAACCTTCTATTATAGAAACATCTAGAAGGTTCGAGTACATATCGGCCTCGACTGAACAGATGTTGATAGTTCTAGAAGGATCTCTTAGTTCTGCTACTCGATACTAGATGGCGCTAGTGGTAAATTAGTTCTGCTACTCGATACTAGTTGGTGGTAGTGGTAACTAATGTCACCATTTACCAGGCATTAATTGTGGTGCGCAATAATAACTATGATTATAATGATGACAGTAGCGATAGTCCATTGACTATCGCTCCTGTCATCATTATAATTATTTTGTTTAGCTAATAAGAGAGTAAGGGTTAGCATAATTGCAGAAAAAGATCTTATTATACTAATGTTTTTATTTCTTTTGTAGACGTTTGTAGAATCAGTCACATACGCACCATTCGCGATGTGCAGCTTCTATTTTATTATGAGCTTACTTGAATCAAAGCCTTTTCACGAAGCTGTTGCAGAAGTTGAAGCCAAATTACTGCCAACTTATAAGGTATATGTTATTTAGACTGTTTTTAGAATATTTATTATTTTATTGTTTTCTCATACCTACCTATTTCTATATTTCAGGTTGGTGTCACCATTTGGCCAGTTATTGCCATGGTTAACTTCTGTCTCATTCCTCCAAGACACAGGGTGCCTTTTATTAGTATATGTAGTCTTGTGTGGACATGCTACCTTGCATATATGAAACACATAGAAAAAGAAACTGTTGTTGCAACATTAAATGCAAATCCTTTGAAAATTATTAAAGTTACTTTATGATTAGGAAAGAGTTAGCCAATTTATTAGCCAAATTTGAATTCATCTTAGATGGTGTTATTTTATAATTCTAGTTCAGTTACTAATTTTATTATTAATAATTTCATCTCAAATTTGTGTGATATTTAAATAGTCCATAGTTGCTTTACAAAGATCTTGTTATTATTTATACAAACAGTATTTACAAAATACTTAATAAAGTAGGTAGAATATACAGTACAACAGGCTTACTTTTGACAAGAACTATTTAATTACAAGAAATATGCAACAAAAAAATCATTCAACTAAACAATGCCTGATAAGAACATAATCCTTTTATGTTAACTACGAAAAAATTTATTGATATAAAACATTGACTCGTAACAAAAAGAGAGGGAAAAGGAAATAACTATTTCTTTTCTTGTTCTGTAGACATTTGATGATTATGTAATTTTTATACATGAGCGCCGATTCAAATTTTTTCTTACGTTTTTTTGCAATTTGGTGACTATTTCATGAAATATCAATCAACTACACAACACATCGCATATGAACCCCACATTGAATTTCGCGGATACCCTGGCGCTTCCCCCTTAAGTATAATTTTAATATGTTGATAAATAAATACATTTCCATTACATACATACAGGTTAAGGAAATGTGTGATGGGCAATTAAAAACTTGTATTGACAATATATTTTCTATGTTAATGTGCTTGTTTTAATTTAAGCCATATCCATTCCTATTTAATACCTAACTATTCAGTAATTTCATTGACATGCAGTGTAAACACGTGCCTACGATCCACTGGCAGACAAAGAGGGGGGGGGGGGGGGGGGGGCAAATCTTAAGAAGTACTTTTTGATCAATCGCAAACAATGTAAAAATATGTTGTGCAAAACAAAAATTTTGGAGCTCGCTTCGGCCGCTCTCTTATTCCTAAGACTGCACAAAAAAGTCGACAACTAACTCCTATTTCCGAACGAATACGAATGTTCAAAATTTTAAAAGAAACCTGACCGAGTATTCAGCTAAATGGGGTAAAATATTTTTGAGCTCTTGTCGCTCGCTCTCGCGTCCTTGCCGGCTTATCTTGAACAGCATAATGAGGAGATGAATATGCACCTCCCTGAAAAAAATTATCCTGCTGCTTGCGAGGCCCATGTTGTAGGTAGAGTAATTATTACGCCCGTTATACTTTTTTTTTGGGCATTATTCATTTTTTGAAATTTTTTAATAGAAATTAGGTATAAAAGCAAAACCACTTCAGTCTACAATTGCAATTTTTTAAACTGGTATAATAAATTGTAGTACTTGAAAGCTGCAACATTATGCCATAAACGATAACGTGCAAATCCACCTCAGTCAATGGTAAATTTACTATAAAAGTCGCGTTCACTTACAAAAACGCTTTGATCAAAAATTTGTTATAAGCAAAACCGCCTCTGTCACAATCGACCAATCAGAAGGCGCCATTTCAAAATTTCTAAGATGGCGAATCGGCGATGGTGTTACTTTTCGTAGTAAGTCGACTGGAGATAGCGTCTGCTTTTTTGAGTTTTTTTTTGTAATTACCATTGTAATGGAAGAAATTATTACACCGGCTCGTCCAGGGCGAGCCAGGAAACGTGCTAGAAATGTAGACCAGTGGCGACGAGTGCGCGAAAAGGCAGAAAGGTAACGAATAATTCACTAGTATTTTGCTTTTTGTGGTAGGGTCTGCAAAAGTTTTCTTAGCTTACAGCATTTTTTTTATTTGTGGTTGTTATGAAAGAAAATTTTAAGCTGTTTTAGGGCCGGCGCTCACTGGCGGCATGGTGCCATGCCGCCAGTAGAACTTATGTAAGTATGACAATAAAATTGAAATTTCAATGATGATGCCAAAGGACGTCGCGGCATGTCTAAGAATACCGCGGCATCGTTGCTGCTGGTGAAATTTTAATTTTATTGTCATACTTTTAAGTTATATTTTTTGTTAGTCGCATAAAAATCCCTTGCCATGCCGTGCCGCCAGTGGGCGCCGGCCCTTAAATGCTTTTGGTAACGGTTTTTCTAACTATGCTGTTTTAAATGCTTTTGGTAACGGTTTCTTTTTTCATTTTCTTAAAGGTATTCTGCAAAATATCTACCAGCATTATCTGCATGTCAACATAATAAAAAGGCTATTTACGAATGCAAAAGCGTGACTTTGGCTGATGCTAAAAATTTTCATGACATTTTCTATAGTAACCAAAGACATTAAATTATTTACTTGACAATATCTTAAATCTCTTTGATAGTAACAAAACCAAACAAGACCAAGATGCTTTTCTGTTGAAGTTTTGTCATGTAATTGATGTACAACGTCGTCGTCCGAGAACAGGAACTTAGGGTGTACGCCAGTCAAATTATTCAACAAAGCTGTATAGCTTTGTTGAATAATTTGACTGGCGTACATTACTGCTGCGTGCATTACTTAAAAAAAAAAAGTTCTACCCGTATGCTCAATGTTTGTCAATCATCATTTTTGGGCATATTGCAAATACCACGTAATAGAATCCGTCAAGTTGCAGAAATTTACAAAAAAAGTGGTGGTTTAGTAGCAGAAAATAGAGGCGGAGACCATACATCATACAAAAATATCCAAAAGTTACAGGAAGTCAAAAAAAATAGAATCTTTTAAGTGCATAGAGTCTCACTATTGTCGGTCTACTACAGAAAGGAAATATTTGGATTCGGCATTAAATGTAAGAAAATTGTGGCGTATGTTTAATGAACAAGCAGAGAACCCAGTCAAACAGTGCTATTTTCGAAGAATTTTCAACACTCAATACAATGTTGGGTTTGGTCAAAGACATTAAATTATTTACATTAAATCTCTTTGGGTTTGGTAATCCAAGAACGGATGTATGCTCGAAATGTACAGAATTGTGTGAGCAAATTAGGAGTGAAAAAAATGAAGCACTTAAAACCAAATATATGATTGATAAGACCGTTCTTAAACGAAAAGCTCAAAAATTCTATCAATTATTAAATGAGAGACAAGATGGAATATTGACACTATCTTTTGACTGTCAAAAGAATCAAGTCCTACCTAAAATACCAGACCAAATAACTTAATAGAGTAGACAGCTTTATATTTATAATTTTGCAGTAGTAATAAGTAGTAAATCTATACACATGGAATGGAAATGAGTAGATACAAGAAGGGAGTAAACGAAATTGCATCTGCAGTGTTTCACATGTTGAATTTGTTAGTTATGAATGGAATCCAAACTTTGCGACTTGTGGCTGACGGTTGCGGAGCACAAAACAAAAATTCCATTTTCATCGGAATGTGTTGTGTGTGGTTGAATAGTGCTCCAAGTAGCATAAAAAACATTGAACTTGTATTCCCAATACCAGGGCATTCTTTTTTACATGCTGACAGAGTGTTTGGAAATATCGAAAGGAAGTTAAAAAGGAAAGAAGTCATTGTAAAACCAGAGGTGTACCATAATATTTTTAATAATTATGGGACAGTTGCGAAAATGGAGATGCTTTACGATTGGAAAGCTGCTCTACAAGATATTATTAAGCCACCTGTTCAATGGCACTTTCAATTTGCACAGACCAAGCGATTTTTTATTACTAGGAGTGGTAGCAAAGTCAAAGTGAAAGGGGAACTCCATGACACCTCGGACTTTACCCAATTTAAATCTATTTTAAAAAGAGGAAAATTATTTAAAGACGTCCTACCACTGCCAATTGCTAAAAACAATGTTGTGATAAAACAAGAATAAATCAATGATGTGAAGAAGTTTCTAGAGATACATTATGGACTGCAGTGGAAAAGTCACCACGAACTGGAATACTATAAAAATATTTTAAGTAACACTAAATGACTTTGTTGAAGAAGATGAGCCTATTTGAGATCCACAAACAGCTGAATCAAATATTATGCTTTAAAAATAAGTTCAGTCATACTTCTTACATTCATCTCCTTCTTCTTCTTACATAATTCTTAGTAGGTAATAAGAAAGAAAAACTGTAACACAGGACGTAATAAAAAGTATAATAATAAGCGTTTCTACGTAATGTATACGTTTTTTATTTCTAATTTTATATCCAATTATTAAAAAAAGACATTGTGTTTTCAAATATATACATAGATATATTTTCATATTTTTTGTAAAATCTTGTTTTATTGTGCCTCAGTAGGTACCTACTCTTACGCCATTGTCATTTTTGACAGGTTGTCAAATAAGATAGTGAGTTGCAAACTAGGTTCGTCCTAGTTTATGTGCTGTATTTAACACCAAGAGTGAAGTAATACTAGAGGATTTAACATAAACTGAGAAGACTGGGGGGACCTCATTTTGTTTTACCGCCCCGCGGTCCCGACAGGCTTAGTCCCACCACCGCTACGATTATGTCATATGTGACACATGTGACGAGCGAGCACAGGTACTGCAGGTACATATATTATTATTAACATTTACCTAACCTGCTAAATAGAGGCTACTATACGCAATTGGTTGAATACACCATCCATATTAAATCATTCTCTCAGAGCAAAATATTCAATCTCCGAGACTGTAGGTAGCGTGACAGATTGGTTTGGGACGTCGCTACCCGCCACAGACTGAGTATCCTCTAGTCCGTGCTACCCGCTATGGTAAACTATAACTTAAAACGTAAACGATAACTTGTTATAAAACTTAAATTTGACACAAAAAAATAGCCAAAAACTACTGTAGGTAAATGAAGCTTTCGGACTTCGCTACCATTATGCCGCGTAAATCTTTTGTTTTTAATTAATTTTTTCAAATTCATATTTAGAATCGTTCAAAAAGGTTTACAAAATAAGCTTTCTTCAAAAGAATTTAAAACTGGCCAGTATTTTTTTAGTTTAAGAACTTTATACAAAATATCCCTAGACGGTGTTGATGTGTGTAAGTTCTGTGCATAGAGTAAAGTAAAATATATTGGTTCTGTGGTTCTTCCATACGATGAACGGAACGGTCGCTCCAGGCGTCAAACCAAAGGTGAGGCACCTCTGTGGTCAAAACTTTTAGGAAAAAAATTTAAAGAAAAAAAATATTTTAAAAAACAAGCTTTTATTACTTGTTAATAAAAAGAACTAAAAAGTTAAAAATAATTTAAACCTGTTAAGAAAAATACCATTATATAGGTACCTACTAAATAAAAGCGTGTTACATTTTGATAGAACATTAAAGAACATTAATTAGCTTATTACACCTTCATTATTTTTCTTTTGCAATCACAATGTAAACTGTATAATGGTATTTTTCTTATCAGGTTTCAATTATTTTTAACTTTTTAGTTCTTTTTAGTAACAAGTAATACAAGCTTGTTTTTAAAAAGTTTTTTTTTTTTCATTTAATTTCATTTTTAACTTTTTAATTTTTTTGATGCGAGATTGACTACGGCGTAGTTCGTAGAGCATAGCACTGTTTTTCCGTTAATGAACGAACGAACTTATTTTCCCAAAGATGGGGTCGCATATTCACGTCCACCAAACCACCACCACTCATCACCCATCAAAAAACGGTCCACCCATCAAGACGAATCAAACTCAACGCGGTTGTGTCGCTTAATTACTGAGTTCCTATGGCCACCTTCCAGCTCCATCATCAGACCCTGTTTACCATCTAGCAACAAAGTACTCGTCAAGAAAGACGGATCAAACGAGTCCAAACTCGATCGGGTTGTGTCGTTTACCTACCGAATTCCTACGGCCACCTTCCGGTTCCATCATCAGATCAGCTCCATGTCATAATAATTTTGCATTGTCGTCCGATTTACACATGCATGCAAAATTTCAGGTCAATCGGTAACCGGGAAGTGGATCAAATTTAACTTGCAAGATTTGATTACAGACAAACATCGGGACAGGTGAAACTAAATAAAAGCTTGTAAAAAATAATTAAAAAAAATACCGCGTATTGGGCGCGCCTGGTTTCCCACCCGTTCTGACGCCTGGAGTTTAATTGCGTACTTATCGGTTGGTTGGTTGTAAAAACAACAATAGCTCTAGTCAGTTCAGTCTAACACTGCACTATTCTGTCACCAAATCAGTTTCAGACGATAATTCTATATCCATAAAGCCGTAGGTACCGCGAAACACAATTTCTTAAAATTTTTGACCACTGAGGCGCCTTTTCTGCTTCGATAAAATTTGAGAGGCAGGGTTGAGTTGGACACCCCTTGGACTACTACTACTTGGTATGTGCTTGCACCTATAAGGCAATGAGGTATACCAACAAAAGGTGACAAGTTTGCAAAAAATTCGAACATCAACTGGCATGGCATTGATGGCATTTTTTATCCGGCGGGATAAAAACTATCGACCTCGCTTCGCTCATTCTTGCAGCCTACGTACATCCATAATTTTTTGAACTTGCGTACATCCTGTAGCTTAGATGTTTGATTATTCTAAACATTCAGGGTGATTATTTCAAACATATAAGCAACAAGATGTAAGCAAGTTTAAAAAATAAGGATGTCACGTGATCCACTTTGAAAGTTCTCATCTCGGAAACGTGACACATTACGGGGTTTGGTCTTATTATGCATAGATTAATATACAGTTATTATGTTTTAAAAAACAATCCGATAAACGTGTGGATGATGCATCGCAAGCGCTGGCAAAAAATTGTCTCTACGCATAATGGCAAACGTGTGAAGCCGGCATTATAAATATCTAAACTGACGTTGAAATCATGGGATTGTGCGAAACTTCCTTTAGTAGTTTTTAATGTTATTTTTGAACGGTAGCTCCAAAATCTATTGTTTGTTACTGTCAGCTGTTGATTCTTGATTGTCAATGTCACTTCTCACAGTACAAACTTGGTTTGTGCTTCTCATTTCTCATGGTCAACTCTTCAAATTGTTATAGGAACTACAATAGACTAGAACCAAATGTAGTTCAGTTTTGTGTGGAAGCGTTTGGTTGTACTTTCATCAACTTTATTTATAGGTGCTATATTGGCATTCTACCAGAAAATTTCGCAGTGCGTCGTTTCCTTATACCTCTCCTGCTGTGGTTTTAGAATTATGAACTTACATAAGAACAATTCGGTCTGCTATTTCTTAAAGTATGGGTGCCTACAGCAAATTTTTCAATGCTTTCAAAAAATATCCTCTCTTACGAGGAATGGCGTCTTATAGCATTATCTGGCCTAGTTCTAGTTTAATACAACAAACCTTTGAAGGTAAAACAGTTGGTAAGTACATTATTCTTAATTTTTTGGTCTAGGAAGTGTATCAATTCAACTCTGATGGAATAACCAACATTAAAATAATCCTTTCTTAAATTAAAGAAAATTATGATTTGTGGCGCTGTGCTCGATATGGTATCTATGGATCCTGCTATGTTGCTCCTACTTTGTATAGTTGGCTAACAATTGCCAATATAATGTGGCCAGGGAATACAATAAAAGCAGGCATAATTAAGGTAAAATTATAATTACTACTATACCTGTTCTTCTTCTACTAACCAACTACACAAAAACATGCTATAATGATGCAAAAGTTTTTGTATTGATGTTGTATATTACACAATAGTTGTACTGGTTGCTTTTCATAACATTGCTCATATAATATCCTAGATAATGAATGAATCATGATTATTTTACATGAACAACCCAATAGACTATAAGTTACTTTTATCATTATAATACTACTATATTACTTTTATTTTATTTACATTCTTTTGCTTATTTTTTCACATGTACATATTATTATTTTAAATGTTAGCTTATATAATGTAAATCTTATGTTATGAATAAATCATTATAATTATTTATTTTAAATATTATGAGAGGAATGGTTGGATGATTTTTCATAATTTCATAAAACAACTTACTAATGTTCTTATATCTTTTGTAGACATTTGTGGAAACTCTCACATACACACCATTGGCAATGTGCAGCTTCTATTTTTTTATGAGCTTACTTGAATCAAAGCCTTTTCATGAAGCTGTTGCAGAAGTCGAAGCTAAATTTCTGCCAACTTATAAGGTATATGTTATGTGAATTTTTATTTACGCTGTGTTTTGAATATTTTCCATTTTATCGATTTCTCATACCTATTTCTATATTTCAGGTTGGTGCCTCCGTCTGGCCAGTCATTGCTATGATTAATTTCTGTTTCATTCCTCCAAGAAACAGGGTGCCTTTTATTAGTGTATGTAGTCTTGTGTGGACATGCTTCCTTGCATATATGAAACACAATGAAAAGGAAACAATGGTTGGAACATCAAGTACAAATCCTATGAAATTATTGAAAGCTAATTTATGATAAGAAAAGAGTTACCCAATTTATTAGCCAAATTGAATATTTTATAAGACATCTTAGGAGGTATTATTTATTCTAGTCCAATTATTAATAATTTAATCTCAAATATGTGTGATATTTAAATAGTCCATAGTTGCTTTGCAAAGATCTTGTTATTCTTTATTTCAATGTTATTATTTATAAAAACAGTATTTACAAAATACCTATTAAAGTAGTATATACAGTAAAATAGGCTTAGTTTTGACAAGAACTACTGGGTTAAATCATATTTATTTAACAACAAAAAAAAACAATATTGATGAGGTAAATTTTATTATGATGACTATGAAAATATTTATTGCCATAAAACATTGACTCATAACAAAAACCAAAAAGTTTGTCACTGGGAAAAAGAAATAAACAATATTAGTTTAAGTTTTTAAATTTCAAATGAACCCAATAGTTCTGTAGAGATTTGATGATATGTAATTTTTATACTTACTTATGTATAATTTTAATGCATGGTATTCGTTTCTACATGTTTTCATACAATGAAATTATGTAAGAGACCAGAAACAGGGTGATAAATAAATACATTTCATTTAGATCTACACAACATAGGTTAAGGAAAAGTGTGATGGGCAATTAAAAACTTGTGTTGACAATATATTTTCTATGTTAATGTGCTTATTTTCATTTAAACCATAATTATTCCTATTCAATACCTAACTTCAGTCTGTCCTGAGGATACATGCCCGTTTACCTCCATCTGATCCAAGGAAGCGTACATATGTTCCCCCTGGTGTACAGTACAAAACCTCATTTGCAAGAAGCCAATTCTATGTCTTAAGCCATCAAGTTTTTAAAAAAATACAGAAAGAACTAGACATAATAGACCTAAACAAATTTAATGTCAAATTAAAAACCTCTAACTGGCTGATACTGCAGGACTATATCAAAACAGAATCCTTGCTATCATACATCGCTTGACATAATAAACCTCATCATAAACCAATAACACCACAAATACTCCAACACACATACACAATTACACATACATACATCGATACACACTCCCACTCCCTTCCCAAACACACACTCATATTACACACATCTACACTCACACATATTTGATTAATACTATTAAGAATTTAAAATGGTAGATCGACACACTTTCACTCTTGTAAACTTCAGTTTTTATTAAATTCCATTTTTGGCCGATCACTGTCTCTTAAGATACAGGTCTCCTAGTTTAAGAGACAGGGTTCATTATTATTTTTGTATGCATAGACTCTTTTTCTTTTTTTTTTTTCTTGTAGACACATCTTTGGTGCACAAAACTATAGTATTATGCTTATTGTATCTCTGCTACCTTGTTTTGAACTGTGTCTGTGTGTATTACTTGGATAAATAAACAATTATTATTATTATTATTATTAACTATATTCAGTAATTTCATTGAAATGCGCCTGTGAGCATGAGCCCACGATTACGTGACTCACGAGTTACACGTGGCGAGCCATAATATATTATTATTAGCATGTACCTACCTAAGCTGCTAAATAGAGCTTCCACCAGTGCCAACTCTATGTACATAATTGGCCGAATACCGGAGCAAAATATTCAATCCACTGACTATAGGTAGCGTGATTGATTGGTCTGAGGTATAAGAACAGGAAGGTATAGGAAGAAAGAAAGAAAATACATTTATTTGTGGTAAACCTGACGCAGAGGAAAAATAACAAGTTTAAAATATGCGATTAACCTGCAGCCAGGGTATAAAACTTAAAAACTAAGCGACTACACGCTGAGGCAGTACGGACCGCAGCTAAGTAAGGGTGCCGCTGGGGGAAGGCAGCAAGGGATAAGACGCCTGTAGAGGATAGACTGCCTTCATGCATGTACTAAATACCTACTGTACTGTCAGAGACTCGAGAGTGCTTAGCCTAGAGGGAAGGGGGCGTTTTAGTAGTCGACAAAGTGACTCCATTTCTGGGAGAAAATTGAAAAGCGATACAGGGTGTAGTAAGAATTTTCGAAGTCGCTTCACGCACATTTGTTTTTTCTGAACTCTCAGTGTTTCTGCGTTTGTGACAACGTAAATCATCTGCATGTCCAGTCTTACCGGATTCGGCTGTATACCAGTATTTCACATGACGGATAAACAACAAACATGGTTTTTTCCCCGGACACCTCTGAAAATTTTTTTTTGCAACAAAAGTAAAAACATCGTTATAATTTTTTATTATTTATTCATTTTACAGCTTGTTATTAAAATCGAATTAGGTATGTATGTAACCGCAACAAATAATAGACATTTTTATAAAAAAAGCCACAAAAACGAAATAGGTAGTCAATTATAGACCCATTTTCCAAACTGTGTTTTTGAACGATTGGTCTATGATCAGGTTTATTCTGCACTTAGTTCATCTTTTAGTCCTTCATAGCACGGATTTTTAAAGGGTCGTTCAACAGTTTCCAACCTAGCTCTGCTAAATGATTTTTTAACACTTAGTATTGACAAGGGGGCGCAGGTAGATGTGGCTTACACGGAATATATAACACGGGCAAAGTGTTGGACAGAATTAATCATGACTTACTTAAAAAGCAAAACTCTTTAACATCGGTATTAGAGGTGACCTTCTTCGCTGGTTTTTGTCTTACTTAGATAACAGGTCCAAGCTGTTGTTGTCAGCAACTAGGTACATTTCGAGCTGGGTTTCGGTTCCCAGTGGTGTTCCCCAAGGTTCCCTGATGGGCCCGTTGCTCTTCATTATTTACGTAAACGATATTGATACGTGTTTCCATAACTCTAACCTTCTTTGTTTTGCGGATGATATTAAGATATTTACTTCTATATCATCGTTTAGTGGGCTGCTCTCCAATCTGACCTAATAAGACTCGATGAATACTGTCGCGTCAATAAATTAGACTTAAACCCTACTAAATGCTCCGTGATTTCGTTTAGCAGAAAACGCTTTCCACTTCATAACTCCTATAGTCTGAAAGGTCAGCTCCTGCAGAGGTGTGACGGTGTTCGTGACCTGGGCGTATACCATGACTGTAAACTTCAGTTTAATGTTCACGTGGAGCAAATAGTGGCTAAAGCACCGAGAGCATTAGGTTTTGTAATGAGCGTGTTGTAAGAAAGCGAAAACTATCAAGATATTGTAGGTATTGCTCATTTGTGAGAAGTCATTTAGAATATGCTTCTCAAATTTGGAATTCGCGTTATGGCGTGCACATCGATCGCATAGAGGGTGTGCAAAAAAGACTTGTCAGGTTTCTGTGTTAACGTTTGCGGTATGGTATCCGTTAACGTTTGCGGATACCATATCACAGTTGTGACTATTTGGATCTTTGCAGGAAATTTCACCTACAACCACTTAGTAACCGTTGTCGATTAACAGATTGCACATTTTTGCTCAAAATTGTATCCAATGAGGTGGATTGTCCGCAGCTTCTACGTAAGCTGTATTTTGGGTCTCCCTTGTTTCATCGAAAAAAAAATTGCAAAATTATCACTTCCCAAAAAATTTTCTGCGTAATTTCATTTGCCAAATTATTACTTAGCAAAAAATCTATTCACATTATAATCGTAACGCAAACCTAATGTTTGGCAAGTCAACGTTTAAACACTGACTTGTTTACCAACTAGGTAGTACTTTTACCAATTTTTATTTAGTCAAATATTTCAGTTGGAATAACTCGTTTTACGCAAAATAAAATTTGCCAAATATTTAGTATCGTCAGTTTTCAATTTACCATTTCTATTCAGTCAATTGTTATAGTCTAATTAGTTTAACTTTTTTTTCTTTTTTTTTTTTTCTATATAATCTAGTCGTTCCTGGCACTCGCCGGCCGCTGTCGCGGCACCGCTTGCTTCGCTCGCTCGGCTCGTGCGTAGGAGGTAATTGATTTAACCTCACCTAACCTAAGCATTTTTTTTAAAATAATTAACCAATAAATTATTATTTTAATTTTTTTGTAGTGTTTCATGTTTTTTTTTGTGCTATGTATTTTTGTGGTGTACAATAAAATATATATAAATAAATAAATAAATAACCTTGTCTAACTAGTTGCGTTCTGGACAGCCTGCTAAAAATGTTCTCTTTTTTCCATATTTTTTTCTATCCAGTCTTGTCGTTTCTGGCACTCGCCGGCCGCTACCGCGGCACCGCTCGCTTCGCTCGCTGGGCTCGTGCGTAGGTCACAGTTTTAACCTAACCATTTTTTTTTTTAATTAACCTCATATAACTAGTTTGGTTCTTGATAGCCTGCTAACAATAACCTCCTTTTTCCTTATTTATATTAAATAAATGATTGTATTAAAATAAAATTGCATTTTTTAATTATAATTATATTCCCAAAAAATCTTATTTTTGCCTTTATATTTTTTGCCATAACAAATCATTTGACCAAACGTTTATTGTCTAAAGATTGTTTGCTGTAATAAATCATTCGATTAAAGACCAAATAAATGCCTAAATGACATTATCTTTGATAATATTCTGCCAATTAAAAAATTTACTAAATGAAAATGTGCGTATGTAAGTACTAAAATTATTCCAATCATTGCATTGGAATAATATTGCACGATGTTGGTCCCATGGAGAAAGTTGTTCAGTTTGATGGTCTGTACCACATCCTTAAATTTGGCTGGTCTTTGAAAAATAACCCTGTATATCTTTTTTTTACAACAAGAATTTGTAAAAGTCGGAACAATTCAGGTCCTTGAAATTATACTTGATTTTGATCAGAGAAGAAACCGTGTGTATGTTTAGCGAGTTTCTTTCTTTCGTCCATTGCTGCGTGACTAGCGAAAACACTCACGCGGCGCTGGGGCACAGGTCCGGCGTTCGATCGTCGACTATTTGCCGTGCCTTTATTATATGAATTTCTTGAATGCCGGTTATTATATGAATGAATTTTTAACTAAGATTTATTTGAATTTATCACTTATCTTTAAAAAAATTGGGTTTCCCCTGACAACAAAAGTCTCCGGGTTTCACCTGGACACTTTTTAAGGACCCCTGCCGGACGGCCCCCGGACGTCCATCAAACTAGGATAAATCTGAGGAATCCCGGACGGATGGCAGCCCTACCCCTTGGTAAGGCTTTCGGGCTTCTGACTACCCGTAACGACTGTCAAAGATCCACGAATGACAGCCGCGACCAACGGTTTAACGTGCTTTCCGAGGCACAGAGAGGTCTCGGTATGTAAACTGTAATGAGTTCTACCTACTCGTTCAAAGTTAAATGTTATTGAGTATTACTTAAACACTCAAAACGAGTATCTGAATATTTTTGCCTCGTTGGCAGGCATTTAATTCATACGATAGCTGATAAAATGTGAATGTTCTTAGGATAAGTAATCTTTGGGGTAAGTTTCATTGTAACATTTCGAGATGGCCTTCTATAATGTTTATGTAATAGATGATTTAGTTAACGAATTAACTCGTTTGATGGCGGCGACACACGAACGCGATTTTGCTCCGATTCATGAGTCCTCCTCTATATAAATGGACTCTGTGACTGTGCCTCATGATGTTCCGCTACTGAAATAGCAACATAATGTAGTAATGTTTCTCAATCTCGCGGTAGCGACGAGCGGATGTTTTAAAAAATGATTGGGTTGTGGAACAACGACCGCGAGCTAGCACTGCTTGAACATAGACTAATATATATAATGTGCTTGAATGTTATCAAGTAGAGCCCGTGCTTGGCAGTCTAAACACAAAGATTACAAAATCAAAAATAAGGTGCATGACGCTTGAATGAGAATGAGCACCAGTAGGTAGATCTTACATAACCACGCGCAGACGCGCCATGCTCCGGTGCGCAGGACACGCGCCCCGCGCATGATTTCTACATACAAATTCAATAGAAAAGCGTTTCCGCGCGGGGCATTTGGTTCCGTTTCCCGCGCTACGCGTCGCGTGGCGCGTTGTAGTGTAAGATTATCTACGCATCAAGCTATACATTTCCAGTTTTAGCTGACCTCGCATTTGTTTATTTGTTTATAGTTAATTAAAACGGTGCAACACCAATTACATTAACTAACATAGAGGACAATAGTTAAGTTGACAATAATATAACTTAAAACTAACATGGAACAGTGGACTCCCTTGCATACATTCTCTCACAGAACACCAGACATGTACGCATAATTTTCATCCATTCATCCGCAAACACATCACATTCAGGGTTGGCAGCCAGAAAGGGAATTCAGCACCTTTAGGGTACGACAGATTGGGGATTCAGCTCTGGCTATAGTTTTCGCTGGGAGTTGCGCAAACAGATCGTGCCGGCGGCTCTGACGGTGTCCGATGTAATAGTCGGCAGAAACGACCATGGAGCTCTAGGCAGTCGATACGTCCCCGTAAGATCTTACAGGCTAAAGTGAGTTAATGAAGGCCTCTTCTCACCTCCAACGAGTTAAAGCCCAACGTCCCTAAAAGATAGTTGGTAGGTTACACATAGGGAAAGAAATGGTATAACCTTTGGAATAGGCATCTGAGGAAAGTTTTCTGTACCTTTTCCAGCACCAGTGTTTGGGTCGCGTTATAGCTTAGGGGTGCCAGATGCAGGCACTGGACTCGAGCTTGCTTCGAACAAGAACGGTGTACAAAAGCCTAACAACATTTGGATTGCGAAAGTCACGATCATTTCGCAAAACAAATCCCAAACATCTGAAAGATTCCTTTGCAAGAGTAGAAACGTAACGTGGTCCCTAAAAGTCAGACAGCGGTCGAAAGTCACTCCCAAATCCTTTATTTTGGTGACACGAGTAATGACGTCACCACCCAAACTATAGTTATAATGAATTGGCCGCAACCCTCTACCGTATGTCATGACGTAGCACTTGCTTGTGTTAAAAAGTAGTATGTTTGCAATGCTCCACTCATAGATGGCATCAATATCCCTTTGTAGGAGTTTGCAATCCTCGTCTGTTCGGACTTGTGCGACTAGCTTAAGATCGTCGGCATATAGCAGGCATTTGGTAAACTTAACATTAGTTATGAGGTCATTGATCATGATCAGGAACAGAGGCGGCCCTAACACGGATCCTTGACTTACACCCGAGCGTGTATTATAAGGCTTGGACTCGAAGAAGCCATGTCTTACAAACTGCTTACGGTCGCGCAGATAGTCCGAAAAGAAGTTAAGAAGACCGGACGAGAAACCGATGACCCCCAGCTTAGTCAAAAGCACATCGTTGTCAACTCTGTCGAATGCTTTCCGGAAATCGAAATACAGAGCGTCAACCTGCCCACCGATGTCCAAGCTACGGGATATGTAGTGTATGTGAATCAGTAAATTCGAATTTACATTTTGAAATCGTCATCAATCGTATTGTATTGGCTTTAGGTACAATCAGAAGTCAGCTTATACTGGTTATTTATAGCTCGTTGTGTAGCCGTGCGTACATTCATGTAGGTACCAGTATTGACAAAAAAACAGTTAGCCACAAGGCGTTGTGACCAGTTTCTTTGCAAAAAAAAGTTTTTTGTCATTTCCCTACAATTTTCCTCGGGAAATGCGAAATTTCATGATCACGTCTATTAAGTATTCGGTACACCATTCCTTATAAAGTTATCGTGGCGTATACTACAAAACAGTCTCAACACACATATTACCTACTGAAATAAATGTTAAAATCAGCCTAGTATAAACATAAAATACCTATAACAGACATACGTAATTATGCTGACGTTGAAGACTACCTCCTATTTATATGCTGCATTGTGTAAATAATCTTATAATTTCGTTCACTAAGGGCACTCTACTTCAAGAATTGAAATATACTTACTTGAAGAAAGAAACACCGCATCCTGCATAAGATTCGCTTTTGCAACCTTGAATCGCACACTTTTTAACCATCTTTAATACGTCCGAATAAAGAAATTGATTGTTTTATCGTCGAATTGCGGTTAAAATTCAAATCACCATCATTTACAACAAATTAATATGGCTGACGGGCTGCCAGTCTAACTTATATATATTCTACTAATAATCTTTTCTTTTTTAATTACATTTCAATACAGTGTCCAAATTATTGCTAAAAAAATGTTCTCATTCTAACAAATCATTGAACAATATTAGAAATATATCAGAACCAAAATTAATGTTTTTTTAATAAGACATGACAATATTATTTTTTGCTACCATTCCTACTAAATTCGAGAATAATCCTGCTGGCAACACTTTAGAAAGGGACACAGGGCTCTCGAAGCGCTTTCTCTCTCGGACCGGATTTCTCTTTGTCCAATCCAAGTGATTGTCTGTAATAGAACTTAGCTTCATATACATAAGGTTTATTTTTATATTGGTGTCAAATTTAAATGCACATTCCAGATTGGATATAAGTTCCTTGGTCTAAATATCATCCAAAGTGACAAAAGTCTAAGCAACTTAACCCAAAGGGAAAATAAGCCCTATTATTATTGCCGAGCCCAACGTAGGGTACTTGTCAGTGAAATACATCACTAATTTACGTAGCTACTATTTATTTTTACTAATCTGTGAACTGTCACTGTCATCAGCTCCAGGCAGGTTAAACTCAAAAAATAGA
Source organism: Apamea epomidion (assembly GCA_947507525.1). Lineage (NCBI taxonomy): Eukaryota > Metazoa > Arthropoda > Insecta > Lepidoptera > Noctuidae > Apamea > Apamea epomidion. The sequence goes on from OX382234.1 coordinate 10,619,724, forward strand.
AATATCGCAGAATACTGTGCTCACCAAGGAATGAAGGAACATATATTTACTTTGTGCTCACTGTGCACCGATCGGTATTAATGGGGTAGGTGAGTGGGTAAAATATAAAAGGAGCAACGCGGACATAATTACAAGATATTACTAAGTATACCTATTGTGTTTAGCGGAGTAAAAACAGAATACAATTAATTATAAACAAGAGCTTGCAACGTATTCGCTATGCTTTTGTGTATAAACTAATAATTAATTATGTCTGGCAATTCATTATTGTTTTCCATTAACAATGAGGGCAAAGTTTACGCCTTGTCAACAAGTGGGTCATGTTGGAGAGAATTCATGTATTTAGGCTTAGAATTCAAAACATTGTCTGCTGTTCCACATTTTCTATGGGCTGTAGGAGGTGACCGACAAATCTACCTCCACGTGCATGGCTTGGAAATACCCATACGAGTCAAAGAAGAGTCCTACGAAAACGAAAGGTGGTTACCACTTGAGGGCTTTAGTGGCAGGTTGCTTCCCACAGACAGATATCATTTTTCTTCTCAAGATGGCACAAAGGATAGAGCAATTGATCGCATTAGGTTACCATCAATGGCCTGGCAATGGGAGGGTGATTGGCAACTTGAACTAACATTAGATGGTCAACCCTTGGATCATGATGGATGGACATATGCAGTGGACTTTCCAGCACAATTTGGCCCCTTAAAACAGTGGAAGTCTTGTGTAAGAAGAAGAAAGTGGATAAGGTACAGAAAATTTAGTGCTATGAATTCATGGTGTGCAATTGCTCCTTTACACAAAGATCCAACACAGGAGCCATTCATAGATGTCAGCATTGGTGGTAATCAGATCCCATATGCTTCCCCTGGAACATTGTCGGTTTGGGCTATAACTGCTCATGGGCGAGTTATGTACAGGGCTGGTGTCAGTGCTACTTCTCCTGAAGGATTGAAATGGATTAGCATAAGCATTCCTCCTAATTGTGATATTAGACAGATTTCTGTGGGACCTACTGGGTTAGTGTGGGCTCTTTTGTGGACAGGAAGGGCTATTGTTAGAAAAGGCATAACCAAAGACTGCCCCACAGGAGAAGCTTGGATGGAAGTTAAATCTCCTAATGATACTAAACTAGTGTCGCTTTCTGTTGGATTTAATTCCATTTGGGCTGTGAGTTCTGATACAAGAGTTTGGTTTAGAAAAGGCGTAGATGGAATTACATCTGGAAATTCTGAAGTTGCTGCAATGGGAAGTGGATGGCTAGAAATCACAGGTCATATGAGCTATATTTCAGTTGGCATCAATGATCAAGTGTTTGCTATTGGTGATTCAGATAAGTCTATTTACTGGCGCAGTGGTATTACTCCCGCAGAGCAAACTGGCAAACGATGGAGAATGGTTCAGGCAAATATGCAACTTAGCCGGACATCTAGCTCAGCAAGTGTTGTGTCTTCAACACCCAATGCCAAACATCACAGTCTCAACATGCTCAATGAAACAACAACAGAGCTTAAATCTAATATAAACCTGCACAATTCCTGGGAAGAGTCACATTCAGCACCAATTGAACATACATTGCCTGTGAAACCAAAAGAAGCTCGGCAAAAACGAAATGAACAAATAGACAATATTGATTATACAGGAAAAAGTTATGAAACAACATTAAAGAACCCAAGAGCATGGAGCCCTGTAAGAAGTGTTGGCTCTGTTGTGGGCATGGAGGCTCAGCCGGATAGTGACAGTAGTGTGTTTGATGTTGACTCAGGAATGTTTTTTGATGATGAGATAAGCCAAACTGCTTGGGGTACTTGTGAAACTACTTGGGCATTTGTTGAAGCTGGGGCTTGTTCTGTAGATGTAATGCAGGTGCCCCACTGGTTTACAGACTCCCATAATGCATTTAATACGGATCTAACTGCTAAATGGCGAATTCAGATTTTAGATTATCTAAAAACAAGAAACAATAATGTAACATTGGATCTATCTAATTATGGTCTAGCTGTTGAAGAAAAAGGTTGGACACGGAGCTGTGAGTCAAGACTAATAAATGCAAATCATTCTAGTGAAGACTGTATATTATCTTTATATTGGCATGACTTGGAAAATATAGGAACATTGTCTGTTTTTCAACCGGATGGTACTATAAAATTTATTTTGAACCTAGGTGAAGTCACCAGTGTTATAACATCATCAGAACCTGGAAGTCCCAGAATAACTTTGTCTGTTCCAAGACAAAACAAGAGTCCCATAAAAGTTCACTTTATATCAGAAATGGAACAAGAAGAATGGTTTAATGTTTTAGTTGATATCACATCACAGATCAATGCAGTTACTGGTAAACCATCAGCCAATTCAGTATGGGCAATTGCTAATTCTGGAGATATACTAAATTGGGATCCCATGCCTGCAAAACTGAATACTGCAAATGATGGTAAATATATTAAGGAGATTCAAGTCTTTGGAAAAGATATAGTATCTGGTTTTACAACACCTTTGCATAACAATTTTCCACCTGGGAGTACATTAAAAATCTTGGGCTGTTTAAATGACGAAGTCAACAGATTTCACATTAATTTAGAAGGTCCAGAAATTAAGAAACAGAGACATAAAATTGAGACAGAAGTGACCGAAATACCTTTGCACTTCAATGTGAGATTTGAAGAGAGAGTTGTTGTGTGTAATTCAAAAATATTTGGTAGCTGGGGAGTTGAAGAAAGACATGAATTACCAATGTCTCCAGGGCAAGAGTTTTGTATAACGATTATTTGTGATATCAATGCTTTTAAGATACTGGTAAATGATAAACTTTATTGCTTCTTTGAACATAGACTCAGTCCTAAAACTATTACATCAGTTGCTGTAAAGGGACCTTTAAAACTTTATTCCATGGAATATTCAACAACAAATGCTATAATTGGATCAGAAGAAATGTATTGGCGGATTATAGGAGGCTACTTACGGCGAGTTGAGTCTTGCCAGAATGGTATTGTTTGGGGGATATCTCATGATCACCGTGTTTGGGTGTATACAGGAGGATGGGGAGGAGGTATTCTAAAAGGTAGCCATCTATTTTATTTGACTGTGCCTGATACTTATATTATGTGAAATACATATTATAGAAACTAAACTTGTAATTTTAGGTATAGGAAGCAAAGAAGGCATTCATTCTATGACAGACACTCAAACTTACTGCGTCTACGAAAACCAGAGATGGAATCCTCTTTCAGGCTACACATCCACTGGCTTGCCTACTGATCGTTACATGTGGAGCGACATCACCGGAAAACACAAAAGAACTCGAGAACATACTAAACTTCTTAATCGTCATTGGCATTGGGTAACTTACAACTCATTTTGCTATAAAAATTTGAGTCATGTGTTCACTACAGGACAAATGTCCAACACGCGTCTCCGCCAGAGACCGTGCGAAGTTGACCGACTCCGCACGACATGTTGTGAGACATGAGTATGGCGACGTGTGACGTTGCCTGACTTCGCGCAATATATTTGAGTGCACGGGTGACGGGACATTTATCTCCTAGCGAGTACATAACTTTAGATGATTCGTTATCATGTTAACCCTTATTTAATGCGACAAACATCTGCTGTCTCCAGATTTCCGAATGGATGATCGACTACAACACACCTGGTGGTGTTGATTCTGATGGATGGCAGTATGCAACCGATTTCCCAGCACCCTATCACGGAAAAAAAATATTTACCGATTGCGTCCGTCGACGAAGGTGGTATAGAAAAGCTCAAATTATTACAGAAGGTCCGTGGATTCGGGCCGGAAATACTGCATTGTTAGATATTTCTATATGGGTGAGATTTTAAATGATTGTATGTATAAATATTATTATGTGTACCACTACCCCACCCTACCCTTCGACTTTGGGGGACTTAGGAGTGTGATGTTATGTTACACATATTAAAAACATATTTCTGATGTGAAGATCGCTTACTAGTAACTATAGTACGACCATTATAATTATCTGAGTTGTCTGGTCTTAATTCTTTTTTTTTTCTATTTGTCTGATTTGCTTTCATTATGCTTATGGAGCGCTATAGTGATGTGTGTAATAGCAGCGAGTGGACATCGCTGTCTTGTGTTGAATATATAGAGCCACGGGCAATTTAATTGATTTTCAATGAATCAACTCGGCCTATCGCAGTCCACTACTGAACATAGGCCTCTCCCAGGCTGCGCCACGACACCCCGTCTTCCGTCTTCCGCATCCAGTCTGTCCCAGCCACCTTCTTTAGGTCGTCCGTCCCTTTAGCTGGGGGGCATCCCACACTACGCATGCGCGATACGCGTTCTTCACTCCAGGACTCGTCGAATTGATTTTATACATATCATATTATAAGCTTGAATTGAAATGAATGTATGTATGTATAGTAACCACACTATGAATGACTCCAACGTGCGTAAGCCGTAAGTTGTTTGCACATTCCTATTGTTACTGACGTTTATGACCACACGACTCAGATACAAGTACTGCCGGCACTATCTGAGTTGTATAAACTTATTACTTAAGTTAAAATACATTTTTGCTTAAAGGCCAATGGTGACGATGCATCAGTCTGGGCAATAACATTGGCAGGTGACGCCATTTATCGAACTGGAGTTACAGTTACAGCACCCACGGTAGGAATTAAGCAATATTTTATCAGTGTACAATCAATCATAGTCATAGTCATTTATTCATGAACAATAAATTGTATCTAAAAGCACATGGTATAAAAAAGAAAATTAAGTTACATAAGGGAAAAAAACACGTTAAATAGTACAATGCATTAATACAACAAATATAGGCATTTCGTTATAAATCTTCAAAAGCATAAAGACACTATTCTACAGGAAACTTTTAAGTTAATTTTTATAAGAGCTCTTGTAGATAGCGCTTTTTATATCTAGAGGCAAATTATTAAATAATATAACCGATTGATATCTGGGACTATGCTTCACAATATTCAAATTAGGCTTTACTTTATAACGTTTAATGTCTTGTCTACGTGTGCCTTCTCTAATCTGTCGTTTTTGTTCTGTCTCATATTCATGTATATATTTGGCCATGTTACCTAGAAGTACAAATACATAAATGCTCGGCACTGTTGCCGTGAACATTTATAAATCTGAAATTACTTAATATTCAGATTTATAAAATGTTCACGGCAACTCTTTCTTCGATCAATTACAAATGTTGCATTTCACAAACACGCGTCAATCATTCTAATTTATACCTTATTACAATAACATAAGAGTCACATGACGCGCGCTCGTGAATTGCATCGACTATATTACGTAATATATAGCTTAGGTCACAATTACAATTTTAGTATGTTGTAACAAAAGATAACATTCCCTTTGCTTTTTTAGGGTGCGCATTGGGAACATGTTAACAACCCTCAATCACTCATAGCAATTAGCACATGCAATAATATAGTTTGGGTAGTCGGCCGAAAGGGAGAACTCTATTACCGAGAAGATATTACTAGAGAGAATCCATCTGGAAGCAATTGGAAGTTGATAGAAACTCCTAAATTTAGCCATCCCTACAACCACAAGTCTGGAGCGGGCGCTAAGGCAGTGTCATTGACCAAATCATCCGCATGGGTGTTACTCTTGAATGGTGCTGTGGCTGTTAGAACCGATATTTCTAGAAATCAGCAGGATGGTAAAGAATGGAAGCATTTAACAGGTAAAAATTTTAGTACTCTATAGTCAGAAAACACATAACTTCACACATCAGTGTGAAGGTCCTTCTGGCAGAGCACCCATGTGTGATCTGAATTATGATTGGAAACAAATAAAATTGCAGTCGACAGCTACACACGTTGTGTAACACAGCGCTATTGGAGAGTACCCGCAATAATCAAATACTATTCAAATTATAATGATTTTAAAATGTTTTCAGAATGTGATTTGACATTCAAACATGTATCGGCTGAAGAGAACGAGGTATGGGCAGTTACGACAGAGGGAGTTCTTCAGCGCCGAATCGGTATAACCGCAGATAACGTTGTCGGTTCCGCCTGGCAGCCAATATTATCAAGCAGCTTAGCCCACGTGACGGCTAGAGGAGGTTGTTTACAATGAAATAGTTGAATGATCCGTCTGTCGTATGATTAACTGATATTTAACTCGTAAAGGCTCTATACAGGGTGATTGGAAGATGGGTGCAAAGCTTTAAGGCGAAGATAATACAGACAATTTAGAACCATTTAACCCATGGTTGTCTTAGATGAAGTCTTACCAATTTCTTTTTAACTTATTTTTATATTTTTTCGTAAATTCCCAAAATTTTAAGTAAACTGCTTATTTATGGCCAAATGGAATGATAAATGAATTCATTTTTATGCTATGTAATTAAATTAATGTGTAAGCAATCTAGCAAAACATGTTTTAGGCCTCTGTGTCATTAGACATTAAATTTAAAGTTCATAATTTAAAAAAAAAATTATAATACTTTTTATAAACCTTATTTAAAAAAAACCGGAGGGTGGTTTTTTGTTCGAACCCTTTTAAAAACATGCTTGATAATCGCTCTTTCTTTCGAGGTATCACTTACGCGGATATCTTACAAATGATTTGAAATTAGGACCTACAAACCAATTTGAGGGAGAAATTTTAAATAATAGACTAAATAAAACAACATTTTTACTTAAAAAATTACTTTATGTGTTCGAAATGATAACTTAGTTCAATTCTAAGATTTTTTTGCACATGCAAGAACCAAATTGAGGGGATTCTTTAAACAATGGCGACGATGCGGCAATGGATCTTTGGCGCGGCGGATGTATCAAGAGCGCTATTTAAATCGTAGGGTACCGAATGTCCGAGTGTTTTACAACACGTTTCGTCGACTTGCCCAAGATGGGTTACACCGCGTGGAACCTGGAGTCAACCTGGGCAGACACGAATCTGACGTCGAAGAAGATATTTTGGCAGCATTTCAAGTGGATTCCACTACCAGTACCCGGAGCAGTAGCTTGAAATCTAAACATTTCACAAGTGAAAGTGTGGTATACAATGCACCGAAATGACAAGTATTCATTCCATGGAGGAGTGTGCCCTGTGCAAGGTCTGGAAGAGCAAGATTCCCAAAGAAGAAGACAGTTCTGCCGTTTCCTGCTCAACAGAGACATTGAAGATGCGTGGTTCCTGAAATCAATCTTATGGACGGATGAAAGCAAATTTTCTAGGGAGGGCAATACAAAATTTCACAACCTCCATGAATGGGCCGACAGAGACAACAATCCACATTATTTTAAGAAGCAGGTGCTGTTTCAGAGGAAATTCTGTGAATGTATCGGCTGGAGTAATTGGCAGAACGTTCATTGGGCCCCACTTCTTACCGGATCCTTTGAATGGCGAAAATTATTTGCAATTTCTACAAAACGATTTAAGGTCTCTGCACACAGCGGTCGGGGCGCGGCGGGACGGGACGGCGACGCGACGCTGAGCAGTTGTAATGTACTAGGTATTACGGACGACGCCACACAGCTGCCCCGCTCGACGCGACGGTAACTGTCGCGCCACGCCGCCGCCGCGCCGAGCGGTAATACAAGTCAGAAGCGGCGGGGCGGGGCGTGGCGGAACGCGAGCGCGTTTTTTATTTATTTCATGCACCCATTTCCGTTTACGTTGTTTTTTCTTAGCTAGCGCAAATAAGAGCAATAGCGTTTCTACGTCTGAATCGCTAAACATCTTTTTGATAAAAGAAAGGCGCGGCGGGACGCAACGTGATCGCGCCCGCAGTGTGAACACTGCCGCCACGTCGCCGTCCCGTCCCGCCGCGCCCCGCCCGCTGTGTGCAGAGACCTTTAAAAGATGATGATGAAAATGAGCAAGACGGCTGCCCAGCGCATTGGATGTTAAATGTAAGGGAACACTTAAATAATTGCTTTCCTGACAGCTGGATCGGCAGAGATGGACCCATCACTTGGCCCGCTCGCTCACTAGATCAGATCCCAGTGGAGTTTTTCGTGTAGGGCCGGGCCAAGGAACTGGTGTATACGAATGTAGAAATAAACACGAGAGATGAATTGATAGGCAGAATTATGTCAGTGTTTGAAACCATGAAGATGATGTTGAAAATAACAACAGCAGAAGTGAGAAGACGTTGCCGTGCTTGTGTTAGGAATCACGGCAGTCATTTTGAACATGAAAAATATATAATTTCGATTTAAATGTTGTTTTAATTAGTCTGTCTAAAATTTAAAAGGACATTGACAATCTATGTATGGATGTTGCACCAAGTGCTGCCCAGAATGAACACAGTGCATTTTGTTCCATACGTCATTACTAACCTGTAAACCGAAGCGCTCCAAATTGTGTTCAGGGAGTCGAGAGAAAAACAAGTTTTTCGTTGTGAATTATTTATTGACCAAAAATGAACTGAAACAAATAATTGGACTATTTTTAATAATTATTGATAATAAACTATTAATAACAGCTATAATTGACAATTTTTAATCATCACTGACGATAAACTATTAGTAATCACTGTAATCTATTAATACTAACTAATTAAACTATAGTGTAGTACTACGAATAAAGTCAATTCTTCAGCTGTGAGGACTGGAAAAACATTAACACTGTCCTGAATAACATTAATGTTTTGAAAAGAAACTATATTTCGGTTAAGTCGTTTAGAATCGACATAATCTGCTAAGTCATTATTAGTATTCAACCGCTGTCGGGCTATATTTATGAAATCACGTGCATGAGGATTATCTAATATATCCACATGAAAAGCATTTGCTAAGAGGCAGCAGTTTTAAGATCTGCAAAAAAATTGACATGGCTATGTTGCAGTATTCATGTCGAAATATTTTAAAATCCCGTTTTAGTCTACCGTTTACCACCTCCACGGGCCATCGGCAAGTAGTGCACAGCCTTGATTTATTTACTTGGATTGTGCTTAGTTGAGGAGATCCCCTTGTTTGTGATTCTGGGAGAATGCTAACATATCCATGCGACTCTAACATAAAAATAGAGTCACGAAATCCTCTGTCCAATATAAATATATCATCAGGGTGAAAAAACCAGTGAATTACCCTATCAACACCATCTAAATGGTTATCCAAAATAGAGGCGTCATTGTAAGTCGCAGCATGCGGCCCGGATATATCTATTAGACATATGTCAAAGGCGTGCGCACAGGTACAAACCGTGTGTGACCGAGACAAACTATACACTCTCCATTACCATTAAGAAAATATTGACAAAAATTGATAAGTACCTAAAACCATAAAAAAAATCCTGGGATTTTTTATATTTTTTATAATTTTTTTGTTAAGTAGATTGATCTAGGAAATCATTTGGAAATACTCCCATGTCTGGGCAGCATTTGGTCCAAACCCTGTCAATGTCCTTTCTCTCCCTCAAATTGGTTTGTAGGTCCTAATTTCAATAATGTGTAAGATATCCGCGTAAATGATACCTCAAAAGAAAGAGCGATTATCAAGCATGTTTTCAAAAGGGTTTGAACAAAAAACCACCCTCCGGTTTTTAAAAAATAAGGTTTATAAAAAGTATTATAATTTTTTTATGAACTTTAAATGTCTGTAAAAAAAAATGTCTAATAATGACACAGGGGCCTAAAACATGCCGCGTGACGACTCCCGGCCACCGTAGGCGCGGGCCTGCGGGCGGAGAGCAATGGGTAGCTCTCCGTCCGATCAGGACCAGGCCCGTGCCGGACGGCGTGTATGTGTTCCACGCGCGCCTCAAAGAGATGTCAGCGTAGTTGACGGGGCCCGACAGGGCCGAAGCCTGCCGGGGTAGCGGGATTGTCCGAAAGGGTTACCGCTGCCCTGGTATGTAAAGGGCTAAGGAAGGAACACGGGTGGGTTTTAGTCAGTAAGAGTCTGACACTCCCTTCTGCTCCACCCAGAGCGGGAGGAGTCATTTGATGATTTCCCATCCACAAAAAAAAAAAAAAAAAAAAAAAAAAAAAAAAAAAGGGGCCTAAAACATGTATTGCTAGATTGCATACACATACACATTACTTTAATTACATAGCATAAAAATGAATTCATTAACCATTCAATAAGGCCATAAATAAGCAGTTTACTTAAAATTTTGGGAATTATCGAAAAAAAAAGTAGGTAAAAAAAAATTTGCAAGACTTCGTCTAAGACAAACATGGCCTATATGGTTCTAAATTGTCTGTAATATCTTCGCCTTAAAGCTTTGCACCCATCTTCCAATCACCCTATCTAACAGGTTCTGTATGAATTTATGAGGCTTTTTATGAAGCCGCGAAATTTTACAAAGTTTATCTTGATAAGTTCAGTAAACGGCTCATAGTTATAAGTTAAATCGAGTCGGGGTTTTGTGTTCCGCCACAAGCTTGCTATGCTACTTCAGAAATTCTACTATAAGTTGTCGATCTCATTTATGTTAAAGATTTTATTGGGAAAATGCTCAAAATTCCATTATCATCATAATTACTAACATTACAACTGACTGGCAGCTTCGTTCGGCATAAAACACCTTTAAATGAATAAGAATACCTAAGCTGAGGTGAGAATCTGCGATTGCTTTCTCATTTAGTAGATAAGAATTGCGAAACTAAATATAATATAAAATGTTAATTACTTAGTATTTAATCCTGTATTGGCATAACATAGCTTTGTTATTCTTTCTGTAACAAATATACCTGCGTACTAAAAATGTATGAAAATTTAAAATCATTTTAGTATGCATGAACGCATAAACTCTTTATAAATACTTCCAAGCATTCGTAGCACTTACACAATAAGAACATGCACTAGCCCCGCGTCTCTTCTAGAAGTCCTTCTCGACATCGTCATATTTTAAGGTCGAATTACAAGATTAGATTAGATCTTATTACAGAAATCTAAAGCTAGGTTGCCGTAAACCTATGTAGACCTAGCATTAGATCTAAAGCACCATATTCATTGTAAACTAATCGTAACTTTTTTGCAGTATCGTGTTTCTGTTGCTTGAAACATGATGCCACTTTTTCCAGACAGGACAAGAAAAAAGTAAATATTGTTTCAAGCAACATATAAAGTTCATATAAACAGGTCTGAGCAACTGATGCACAAGATTGGTTTGCTAAGAATACGTAGCTTAAATACTCACTATCGCAGCAAAATGATCCATAACGAATTGTTAATGATATCATAGAAACATATTCTCGTGATTGTTCAAAATTCTGAACACATTCTTGCGGAATAGTTCATGACCGGTTGGTGCGACTCAATATATGATAATTACATCTAGAATGTTAGGGCAGCTAAGTTTCTTGTGAAATACGTATTTGTGATTTTTCTAATAATTTATTAAATAGACTGAGGCAATATATATATATATATATATATTTTGTTATTTTTAATGTTAGCAACTTAAGCAACATTCCAAATTGGTAAACTTGAATATCCTATTATGTAAGTAATTCGTAAGTGATAATAAGATATTATTTTCTAGTCATTGGTGTTTATCATATTAAAACTTATGTAAATCAAATAGATACCAAAAACAAAGCTTTCGCTTAAATTACAGAGGGACATATTAAATAATAAAACTGCTATGTAATTATAATGCCTTTTTAATAACTGAAAACCTCGTTTATCTCAATTGAATGAAGTTCTTTCTTAGAGCAAAAGCCATACTAACACTTGTATAAATTATAACGACTAATGATTTTTTGACATAAAGATCTATAATTTATTTATGTTATGTCAATATTTTTGCACATTTGCAAATTGTTTTTATTATGTTGTAGTAGTGGCCCTTGTTCTATAATTGAACAACATGTTTTTATTTATACTATACGAATTAAACAAAACTATACCACGACATATTATATCATACAATAGTTATAATATTAGAGCAAATAATCCAGTTCGTATCTCAAATAGTGATTATTTGGATCATTCTGTATTCTTGGGTATCCAGCGACCAGTGCGTCTTGTCCTCCTATGTAAAGGGTATTGTATATTTTCCAGTACACGTCGCGGACTTTTCTTGCAGGATGAAAAAGTCCCTGAAAAATAATAATTCATTTACAGTATGTATGAAAAGCTAGCGTTCATGGCGCAATGTTTACTTGCGCCCGAATCGATTGCAGGTCCATGACAATCTGTATTTTTAGTTTTCAAGACCAAACAACTATATCACGTCGCTTAGAACAGCTACTTTTCTAGTCACTAGCTAAATTACTAGCCAACAGTGCTGACACTATGTTATTCCGGCGCAGTAAGTCATCAATCAACTTAAATCTTTGTTGAATAAATTGTGGAGGTAGGTATAGTCAAGCTCGTAATTGCTTTTAATAAAAACTCCTAGTAAATTGAAACTTCACAAAGGTTGAAACTATTTAATTGTCACATTGGTCTTAAATCAAAAGTAGACCCTGAATTTTTATGACGTGCAAGTACATTCAATATTACGTGATTAACCAATTACGAAGTCGACTATGGTCTGTTCCAAAAATACTAACGAAAGTGTTAACAAACTCTGTTCAGTATCATCACATTCATCCGTATTTAGAAGGTTTAAACTTTATCCCCCTTATTACAAAACAAGGTTTTTCTTTAGATCAAGTTTAAACCACCGAGCCAGTTATTGAATTAAGAACCTAACTGTTATATAAATGTAGTTCTTCATACAAAAATGACAGCTTAGTTCGGTGCTAAGTTGTCATTTTAGTAATAAGAACTTTTCCTAAATCGAAATAAAGTTAGAAATACAAATACTGGCCCAAAGATTTAGGCTAGAATTAAAGTTACATTTCGTTTTGTAATAAGACGCTCAATGGCGCCGATTCCCTTGTTCATAAACTAAACTAAATTTAAGTTCAGTGCATCTTTTTCTTTCTATTTCATTAAGAAAATGACAGAAGATAAATATTAGTTTAGTCCTGTCAAATTAAGAAACTCCATAGACAGTTTAGACGTGATTAAAAATATGGCTACTAAAAATACGACAATTTACGTCAGACGCTGACTAATTTGACCGGATATTTATGGTAAATATTGATATAAAATATAACCTTAAAGATGTTTTTTTTAATGATTTGAATACTTTAACCCGAAATTCTAATTTTAAACAGAACATTCGAATTTCGGGTATAAGTATTCCAATAATTAATTATCAAAAAGTGCGCTACAAATTGGCATCCTCAGAAACGTATACTGATCCATTTGTTGACATTTCCATCAGATACTTTTAGAACAGACTATATTATACATGTTAGGTATTTTGCCATTTTTTATGAGACTGATTTAAATTGTTAATCGAATAAACACACGTACAGATAACAAACGATACATACCTGCAGAGCATACTGTAGGATCTTAACGGGACCAAGAGCGACCCTCATGCCCTCCACAGCGTCCATGAATGCTTGCACTAAATGCGGCGATGTTTCGAATATGTTCGGCCACACGTGGTTGAGCAGATGAACTAAAGCATCTTCGCATCCAAATCCGTATACGCCCAAAGCCATATGCTTTATGGCAGCACATGCTGTCTGTCGATGCACCAGATCCCTGTTTTCAAATAAAATGTAAATGAGTCGATAATTTAATTGCTTGCTGTAATCATCAAAGACAAACTATTAAAAATAATTAAGCCCTACCTGTCCATAAGTGCATCTTCTAGCAAAGGGCAAACTGCGTAAATGTAATCTTTGCCCATTTCTCCAATGTACTCAAATAAGAAAGATAGTGATTTCAACACTCCATTCTGTACATTTAATTCTGGTACCCGATATTCATTCATCAGAGCCGGTAATACTGTGAATGGCGAGCAAGTTTCCGCTACTATGGCGATAGCAACTGTTGTACACACTCTAAAAATAAAAACATACATTTTATTAGGGAATTAACATACATGTATATTAAAAATTGTACACATAATAAAGTTTATTTTCATTACCGATTCTGTCTTTCCTGTACTTTCAAATTGTTGAGCAAAGTCGCTAGCACATCGTGGGGACCAATGGCTTTAGCAATATAACCGAAGGTATTTACAGTCGCCCTTCGGATTGCTTTTTTGTGGGCCTTCAGAAGTTCTAGAAGTTCAAAACATATCCTCATCCATTCTCTTGCAGAGACGAACTCGGGGCCTCTGTCTGCAATACGTCCAACCAAATCGATACAATTTTCTTGAACTTTTTCATGTCTAAAACAGACAACAGAACAACATTATGAACAACGAAAAATAAGCAATAAAAAACATGTTCATCACTTATCTAACCACTGCCACCATTTACCTGTTCTTGAGAATCGGTGTAAGCCTAGGTAGTAGATCTTTAATGGGTGGTGTCATCTTCGTCATACCAATCACATTAACAATAGCTTTTAGAGCGCCCAGAATGGAACCCAGTACTTCTGGATATTCTTCACCCAAGTATTCATAAAGTACTACGCCAAGATGTCCCATCAATTTTTCCTGTAACATTAATTATTATTGAAATACATGTAAAAAAAAACTATTTATTATCAAGAAATACAAAAGGTGAAATTAAACTTGTAGCATATCAGTTTAGTACTTACCTCTTGGCAGGTTTTCATGACGACAGCAATTCGTGAAATGAGATCGGCAGCTTGTTGACGGACTTTAGCGGATTTATTGTTCATGCGCCACAATATTATACCACAGATCTGTGGCAGGTACGGCTTCACGCGCTTACCCAATTGGTTCACTATGGTGCCGAACCCGTTCAACATTACTACGTCCTGTAAAACGTAATATAAGATTATACAAATCGAATGCTAAATCGTGATCGTGCCACTTGTCATCGGAATAAGTTGAACAAAACCCATGCATTGGCACAACCAGGCAATACTTTAAATACTCTTACCTCAGTAGTCTGTTCCTGGAATGCGTACAGTATACCGTCGATAAGTGCTTCTTCCAACTTAGAATCAATGTCAGCTGCGCCTAAATTGGCTAGGATTTTTTCAATTGACTCCATCACCATTTTCCTGTATTGCTCGTTGTCATCTTTGAGATCATCCACGATTCTGTTAATTATTTCAGATGCTCCAACCTGTAGAATAATTTAAAAATGTTACCTAAATAACTGTAAAATAATTACATTAATTAGTAATATAAAACAAGGAAGAATGCTTGTCTGTACTTATTGAGTTCTTACTTTGTTGGCGATTTCAACAGTAGTGTCTACAAGCTGGCGATAATTACGTCTATCGAGGGCCATACGGTGGTTCCAGAAATGTTTGAAGAAGTGTGGCAGTATCTCATCCATTATGTACTGTGGCTCCACACCGTCCGTACCGCAACACTGTTTCACTACCTGAAAGTTAACACATTATATTAGAAACATGATCATTTATTGGATTTGCCTAAATAAAATATCACAATGTTTTCACCATACCTTCAATACAATCTTCTTCATTTCTTCATCTGGGGACTGGAACTCACGGATAAGAATGAGCATCACTTCACGCGTATAATAGTTGGCATATTCGGCGTCCATGAGCGGGATGAGATAACCGATGGCCTTCAGGAAGGCGGCTAGACCCTTGCCGCGGTGGGTCCTAATACCCTTCCAGAGAGGCTTGAGCACGGAATCGAAGGACTCGATACCGTATGGAGTAGCAGCTTCAGCGAGGGCCGCGCTGGCTAAAGCTGTGATGGTACGCACTTTTTGTTGTTCGTCCACCAATCCTGTAATTCAATTAAAATATTTACATTCATTATTACCATATAAAGACACAAATTGCACTGTAGATTAGCCTTAAATGCTACACAGTCTGAAAAAAAAAAAGAAACTAGAGAAAATCAATATTTAAAAAAATATAAACTTACCATGTTCAATAATTTCCACTAAAGATTTGAGATGAGGCAATATAGCACAGCCCATAAGAATAGCAATTTGCTGAACAATTTTTATTCCAGTGTGTCTAGCTTGCCAAGATTTCTTTGATCTACACACAGCCTTCAAGAACGGAAGAAGAGATGGAATACCTGTAATGAATGGATTTAGATTAGTATAAATTTGAATACTTTTATTATAATCTTAGTTTTTTATTTGGATTACTTACCCAAAGCAGATGCAACAACAGCAAAGGCTCTGGCAGTTGTGTTACGAACGTATTCATCAATGTTGTCAATATCAGGCCTCATTGTAGAGATCATAGTAGCTAGACCAGCAGCTTTAGCCAGGTTTGAGATAATCTCTCGACCTTCAACACGTGCATAGTAATCTTCGTCAATCAACAGAGGTTCAATTACGACAAGGATCTGTAAATAACAAATAAATAAGAATATTTTCATATTCACGATATAAATTCTACCAACTAAATATTGTCAAAGAAGTGTGTTGTGTTGTTGAATAATATTTTAGCATTTTATTTAAATTTTTTGGTCCCACAGGACAATTCTCAAATCTTAGAATTTTTTTACAATGCCTGTCTTCTAAGCTACAGGTGTTATTATCTAAAATTCAAACTTCATACCTTGTGTACGTAGGGACGGACCAAATCATCCAATTTGTAGAGAATTCTATCAATAACTTTGACAAGCAAATGTCTCTCTTGGTCTTCTAAAGTTGGACTCATAAGGAGTGGTAGGATCTGGTTAAAAAGGGGCCCCGCGCCGAATTCACGAGCTTTGTCTGTTATTTGACGAAGTGCAGCTTTGCACATGGGTGGAGTTCCATTCTGAAAACAAGAAAAACATATTTGTACTAAGATTCCAAAATATATTTACTGGCTCTTTCATTCTGGGAAAGACGACCGGCTATCTGTTATTATTCGTCGTTTCAGCGTATTATTATTCTTATTCCTCAATGCAATAGAAAAATAAACCGTACCTTAATTTTCAATAGAAGTTTCATGATCTTCCTCTCTTTGAGTTCTTCTGGGGAGAGAGTGTCCTCGTCGACGTCAATGAGCAGTTTATCAAAGTACTGTGCGTCTTCTGGTTTCATGAAGGGCAGTTGCTGGCTACCCTTGGGCTGCGGGTCGAGCAGACGCGCGGCGGCGGCGGCCGAGCCTCCCAGTTCCTCCGTCTGCATGAAAAAGCCGATAGGGGTACCACCCAGTGGAGTAGGAGTTGCGGTCAGCTTTCGGGCCGGGGTCCGAATCGGAACATAACCTGGGTAACAATGCATCAAGTTAACAAATTGCTACAGTCGCATGCCGCAATGAATACTATTATCTTGTAAACATGCAGTTTAACGTAGTACACAATCAGCAACTGACAAAATATTTAAGCTCAATCTGGCAGTATATCCAACGGCATGAGACTGTAAAGCCATATTGTCATCATTCATCTGAAAGAAAAATTGAGTATTAAAACGTAGGTATAATATTCTATCATTTCAAATTTGATAACACATGTATTGGACAACACTTAGTTACGTCGATAGATTTCCACATGTCGTAGGCTTTGTATAATACATGTGTCCTGAAACTAAAGTGGTTATTAATAACTATGTGTAAACCCTTAACATTGTAAGTCTTAAACATAGCAACTTAATTAGCGTAGTCCCACATTAACGTGTACATACCGGCAGGGGGCGGTAAAACCTTGTACCCAGGTGGGAACATGGCATCTAACTCTTCATCAGTGTAAGGACGGTTTCGCTCGTCGATTTCTTTCTCCCAGCGGTAGGCTTGCAGCTGCTCTGGGGTCATCGCGGCCACATGTCCAGGTGTAGGAGTTGCCATTGCCATAGCCTTCATTCCCACTGGTGTTGACTGTAAAACAAAAAATGTAAGTAAATATGGTCGTTGCGAATCTTGTGTTTTATTTGTTTCATTGCTTTTTATCCGACAGGTTCTTTAATGAGACAAAAGAACAACGGTGAAAAACATTACTCACTCCTCCAGGTGTGAACATGGGCGTATGAGGCGTATGAGTGGGCGTCGCGTGTGAAGGCGTGGCGTGCGAGGGCGTGGTGTGTGTGGGCGTGGCATGGGACGGCGTGGGCGTGGCCGCGGCCGGAGTGGCGCCGGGCGTCTCGTCCCAGCGCGAGCGCCGCTTGGTGCCAGGCGTCGGCGTCTCTTGGATAGTGTCCACACCAGTGCCGCGGTCGGTGCGGGGTGTTTCAGCCCAACCACTGTTATGTCCAGGGGTTTCTACACACAAAATTTCATAATTATGGAATCAATTTCGAAATATCGAAATTTCTGAACTTTAATAGTAAACATGCAATTATTTTCAACTATAAATAGATTTCTCTATATCGAAGTTAAATATTAATCTACACAAATATTATAAAGAGGTATTTGACATTCAAAAGTGGCTTTTATGTGCCTATTTGGAATAAATGCTTTGACTTTGGTAAAATTTGTATGTAGGATGTAATTTCCGGAGCTACTAATCCAATTTCAAAAATTATTTCACCAATAGTAAGAAAGGACCTTGATGGGTGGACATAGGCTAGACTATACAGTATAATATACAGGGTGGCAGGGACATCAACACACAACCTGTTACCATGATTCTGGACCTCTGATTTGGTTGGTTACAAAAAAAAAATCTGCTGTTTCCTGCAAAAGTGGTCAAAATGTATGAAACAACAATATTTTTTAATAACCAACGAAGTCAAAGTCAAATCATTTATTTCAAATAGGCACATAAAAGGCACTTTTGATCGTCAAAAATAAAATAAAAATAAAATTGATTCTAGTCGCCCCTTCCAAAAGGTAGTTTTCGTATGGAGAAGAATGGGCAAGAAACTCCACCGTTACTCTTTTAAAATGTTTTACAATATATTGCATACATTAATTATATAATTATACGTGAAAACAATGCACCTAAAAATAAAATTACTATATCACAATAGGTAAAAGAATTAAAATGGATTAATGAATCCATGACATATAAATTAACTATGTGATAGATACATAGTTAATTTTAATTTTCGCTCACATATTTACAAACATTCCAAAAGTAGACGATTTTCATAAATAAATAAGGAGTAATAAGTCCGGGTGTGACTTTAAGTAATTACAGAATGTAAATCAATGTCAAAGAAAAAAAAAAAGAATAAATTATACAATTACATTAGCAACCAGTTTAATTTTGTCTAGACTCTAGAGATTGTCCTATAGAGCAGGACCAGCATGTTTCCAAGCATTCTTATCTTGGATATAATCCTCTAATTTGTAATATCCTTGCTTACAAAGTGTAATTTTAATATAAGTAGTGAGGTAGTAGGTAGTAGTGAGCGAGTGAGCGAGGTAGTAGTGAGGTCAAAAAATCTATTTGTGCTATCTCCTCTACTGCAGTCGGTAATGATAATATTTGTTCAAGAATGATTTCTCCTATCCTCCCTATGCTACTTCCTGTCTTGACCCACATTTTTAATTTCTCCCTGTTCTCTTGTACTGTTCCTGTGGTCTGGAAGCAAGCTCATATCATCCCCTTACCCAAAATTCCTAAGCCGGTCTCACCCACCGATTTCCGTCCCATTTCTATCCTCCCATTTCTCTCTAAAGTTCTTGAGCATATTGTTCATCAACAACTTTCTGCCTTTCTATGTGCGAATGACCTCCTTAGCCCTTTTCAGTCTGGTTTTCGACCTGGTCATAGC
Organism: Apamea epomidion; assembly: GCA_947507525.1. Classification (NCBI taxonomy): domain Eukaryota; kingdom Metazoa; phylum Arthropoda; class Insecta; order Lepidoptera; family Noctuidae; genus Apamea; species Apamea epomidion. The sequence goes on from OX382234.1 coordinate 10,639,274, forward strand.
ACAGTAACGGCTCTTTTGAAGGTTACTGATGACATCCGCTGGGCTATGGACCACAAATCTCTTACTTTACTTGTACTCCTCGACTTTAGTAGTGCCTTTAACTCTGTCGATTTCGACATCCTTCTAGGGATCCTTAAATCTTTAAATTTCTCCTCTTCCTCTATTGGTTGGTTTAACTCCTATCTTAATGGCCGCTCACAGCGGGTTCGTCTTGACGAGTCATCTTCTGATTGGTGCTCTCTTACCACAGGTGTGCCTCAGGGTGGCGTTCTCTCTCCTCTTCTCTTTTCTATTTTTATTTACTCTGTCACCAGAGTCATCTCTTCTCACTTCCATCTCTATGCTGACGACCTGCAGCTTTACAATAATTTCCTAAGGGAAGATGCGGAAGCCGCTGTTTCAGCCATGAACAGTGACCTGGATTTGATTAGCGAGTGGTCGCGGTCTTTTGGACTGCAAATCAACCCTAGGAAATCCCAGGCCATAATTATTGGCGGCAGGTATATGCGGAATAGGCTCGATGTAGCGTCGCTGTCTCCACTCTGTTTGAATGGAGTTCAGATTGAATACGCACAAACGGTTAAAAATCTGGGGGTGACCATGGACTCCTACCTGTCGTGGACTGCTCATGTTGCTCAAGTCAGTCGCAAGGTGCACTATACTTTCCATTCCTTGAAATGTCTCCAGGACTTCTTGCCCTTGAACACCAAAATCTCTCTTGCTCAAACCCTCATTCAGCCCATTATTGACTACGCCGATGCCTGTTACTTGGATACCACGGAGGAGCTTTTAAATAAACTTGAGCGTTTACAAAATATCTGTATTCGTTTTGTTTTTAACCTTAAAAAGTTTGATCATGTCTCCAACTTTCGCAAGATACTCAAGTGGCTCCCCATTCGACTTCGCAGGAACTCTCGGATATTGTGTCTGCTATTCAATATCCTTCACAATCCTAAAACACCATCCTATCTGCGGGAGCGGTTTTCCTACGCCCGTCCTTCAGATGCACCTTGCAGGTCGCATCTTAAAAACCTTCTCAAGTCCCCTCCCCACTCCACCGACTTCTACTCCTACTCCTTCACAGTGCACGCGGTGCGATTGTGGAATTCACTACCGCCTGACATTAGGGACTGCCAAACTATTGCGGTTTTTAAAAGAAGAGTGAAAGAACACTATCTGTCCACTTCATCATAGTTGTGTATGTATTTATTATTTTGAGTATGATATAATTATTATCATTCTTGTAATATTTATTTTAGAAGTATTTATGTATGTTTATTTGTATGTATGTTAATATATTCTCGTAATTCTTGTTTAGTTTTTAAGTGAATTGTTTTTTTTGATTCTATGTATTATTTTTTGTCTCCTTTGCTCTATCACACGCTGTCTACATCTCTGTATCTATTGTCCTATCTCAGGTATGCTGGAAGAGATTTCTTATGAAATAAGCATCACCTCTGTACCTATTTTTTCTGTTCTGTTTTTCATTGTCTGTTTATATATGTGTGGACATAAATGGTAAAATAAAATAAATAAGTTTTAAATTTTCTTTCATTTAATTGCAATATTTCACAAGGTATTTTGTTGTAACATTTAACACAGTACCCCATAAAAGATGTATGTACTTTAGATAATCTGGAAAAAGGTTGATCTAATTTATCTTTATTTATAGTATTAAAAATATATTGATATTTTCTTACTTATATAATACTTTTATAAATGAATTGGCAAGGTACCGTCATAATATTAACCCTTTAAAATAGTTCCCTAAGAGATTCGCGGCGACGTAGATTGTAAATGGCTCTGACAGCTCTCTTTTGCAAAATAAAAATGGATTCAATGCCAGCAGCCCGACCCCACAGTAAAATGCCATATGACATAATACTGTGGAAGTAACTAAAATAGACCTTGCAAACGCGCGGTTTCTTCATCTGTTAATTGTCTTATCTTTCTAACAGCATATGCGGCCGAGCTTAGCCGCCTCGCAATACATGTTATATGAGATCCCCATTGTAATTTCTCGTCTAGCGTGATTCCTAGGAAAACTATCTGATTAACAAATTCTAGTTTTTGGCCATTCAATATGATTTCACATTCGCTACTTCTAACATTAGGTAATTTAAATCTAATGCATTTGGTTTTTTATTCATTAAGTACTAAATTATTTACCGTAAACCAATCTTGGACCTGAAGAATAGAGTTATTCACGTCGTCAAGATTTTGTGACCGTCGGTCTATTTTAAAGATCAATGATGTGTTATCTGCAAATAACACCATCTTCGGTTGACTTTGAAGTAATTGGGTTAAATCATTAATATAAACTAAAAAGAGGAATGGACCCAATATCGAACCTTGAGGAACGCCCATTGTCATTTCAGACCCCAACGAGTTTACGCCATTTACTTGGACTTTAACCTTTCTATCTTTCAGATATGATCTTAACAAGTCAAGTGCTGTTTTCCTAATCCCATAGTGCTCGAGTTTCATCAGAAGTGTTTCATGGTTTATGAAATCGAACGCTTTAGTGAGGTCGCAAAAGATTCCAATAGCATCTTGTGCTTCTTCCCAGGCGTTAAAAATGTTCTTCATTAGGGTAACACCGGCGTCAGTGGTACAACGCCCTTTGGTGAAGCCGTACTGGTGTTCATGAAAGATGTAATTTTTATTAAAGTGACGTAACATTTGATTGAGCATCAACTTTTCAAACACCTTACTGAGAACTGGCAGAATTGACACAGGTCTGTAATTGTTGGGTTCTTTACTATCACCGGATTTGAACAATGGTACTACTTTACTATGTTTCATAAGATCCGGAAAGACTCCTTGGTCAACACTGGTGTTATATATGAAAACTAAATAGGGCGCAATGGTTTCGATGAGAGATCTACATACTTTTACAGACACACCCCAGAGATCTTCTGTTGATTTAGTTTTAAGATCTTTAAAGCTCTTATAACAGCCTGGGGGTTTGTATGCTGAAACCTAAGGTCCAAAGGGCATGCCTTTACATTCCTTTTAAGTAAGGCAGCAGAAAGCATGGGGGAAGAATTTAAAGCTTCAGTAGTTTTAAGGGGAATATTAGCAAAGAAGTTTTCAAATTCCTGAGCTATTTCTACATCTAAATTGATAAGGCCATGTGAAGTCTCTATTAAATTCACTATTTCGCTTTTTTTTTCTACCTGTTTCATTATTTATTATTTGCCAGGTAGTTTTTATTTTATCATCAGCTGATTTTATTTTATTGCTTATATAAAGAGCGTTTAGCTCTTTGCCCGTTTTAATTTTTTTTTAATATTTTGCAACATACTGATGAAAGTTTGTATTTTTCATATGTTGCTTTAAGAGAGCTATCACAATTTTTCATGCATTTTTCATGCACTCCAGTTTTGGTGTGTGATTATGCTTTAGATATAGCCACAATTAAAAAACAAAAAATATGCCTGAGAAAGTTTGATCATTTCTCTTACGAGTGTTTTAAATAAATATTTCAATTTGTTCACATAAATCAGTAAAAACCTTGTCTCTGCAAAGGATGTTTCATAAAATTTTACTTTTGGGTACCTTTTGATGCTTTGTTACACCGAAGATATAATAATTTAATCATTTATAAAAATGCCCTTGGTACCACTGTATCTTATACTCCGGAATGCTTAATTTAATTTATTACGTTTCATACAGTAATACACCGAAAATAACTCCGTAAAACAAAGAGTTACTGATAATTTTCCGTACGAAATTATATTTTTTATCTGTGAATATATAATCTAAATTCAAACGAAAAGTATTTAATAATTAAGGTAACTATATTACATTACTTGAAAAAAATAATCTTGCTATTTAAAAGCAAAATAGTATTTTTAAACAATTGTTGATGTAATGCTGTAAATCAATATAAATCTCGTGACGCGCGGTGTGTAGCTTTAATCCGCGCCAAGCGCTTACCGAGGGAGGACGTATCGCTCGCTGTTGCCACTTTATGCGCCACGTAAACTCGCCACGTTCACGAAGAACATATAGCGCAACTACTCTTGATAGAAGTGAGTTTCTATTTTATTTATTCGAATGCAAATTTGTTATAGATAACATCCTCTTTTTTTAATGTTGGTTAAAAAGAAACATATATACGTAAATGTTATGGTTTTTAGTTTTCTTCTTTTTCTGAATTGTTTATTTAATCTAATCTCCAACTTAAATTTAATTAATTATTTTCAGACATAATTCATAAAATGGGAAAAATAGGAAATAATAAAACATAATATGGTGCTGTCAAAATTAAAAAAAAGGTTTTGGCCGATAATTTGAAACGCGCTAGAGAAGCTTACCGGTAAGAATTAAAAAATAAATAAATTGATGATGAATGTACAATAACAAAAATGAAAAAATGATGATGATGATGCGAATGTAAAATGCTCAAAATATTGTAGTTAACAAATATTTACATAACAACATACGCTTATGTACTCTTCTCTATTTTGCTGTTGAAACTTCTCAATGTCGAGGAGTATCTTGTTATATTTTTATACGACTGCTCAAAAAAGGCTTGTTCTGTTTCTTGGATACTTCTATGCATGTAAATATTTTGAGCGTACGTTTTTTTATTCCATTTCATCAAAAAATCTATTTCCTATTTATAGGCAAAAAAAAGCTGAATTGCAGCAGGAGCAAGTAAATTCGCCAAATGAAAATATTGATTCTGATTTGAAAAAGGTAAATTTTGCCCAACTTTATCGACATCATTTACTTTATGCGCTACTAATATTACTGCTATCACATAATAATATAGGTAAATTTCATCACATAATATTTTTCTTTTACACAAGAATGAAAGCACATTTGACCCAACAACAGTTTTTACAGAGCATTCTGACAGAAATACACATGGCGTGGTAATTTATTTCTTGTGATTTGTAATAGATCCTTCAGAATTCAAATCTTACATAAAACGCACACTATGCAGCCAAGCTTATTATACGTTGGGGGATTACATTGCTGACAAAAATGCTTGCCTAAACGCTGGTCCTGCTCCACAGGACGCATAAATAAATTGATTAGCATTTGAAAATACTTCACACACGCCTACCCTACCTACATACTGTTGGAGCTGCTGAAGATTTTAGAATACTATTTCTGCATTATATAAATTCAATCTCGTAGTATTGTATAATTGCATAGCACATATTATGTGAGTACTATAAAGCTACCATTTACTGGGTACGTCTTTCATTGACTTGAATGTGCCTTGCCGGCTGAGAGTATGTCATGCTCACTCTAATGTCTCGTTGATGGTGGCGCATGTGTTGGATCATTTAGCTCCCTTCAAAATGGTTGAGCTGAATGGTGCTAATCTATACGTCATGTTCGTGAACGGGCGCCGTCAGTAGGGACTGGTCAACTCTTTGCTGCCATGGCTTATTTTGATTTAATTTAATATTTGAATTGTTTCTTTTTTATCTTTTCACTACGGGCGCTTTTAATGTTATGCATCGTTCTCACATGCATAATTTTTAACATGAATGATGTAACCAATACTTTGTAACCATATTATTGTGATTTAAAAGAGTGTCCATGGAGTTTCATGCCCATTCTTCTCCATAGGTACCTACTACGCTTTGGAATGGGCAACTAGCTTTACCTTTTTGACTGAGCGACCCTTGACAATTCAAAAGTCCCTGTAATTGGTATAGTTGAAATAAATCGTTTGAGTTTGAGTTGAGTTTCTATTTAGTCTTTCATTTTATTTGCTAGTTATACCCATGCATAAAATAGTAAGTTATCCCGAACGATACACATTTAAGGATTGCATCACCATAAACTATAATAAGTGAAGAAATCTTTAAATGTGAATATTTGATATAACTACCTACTGACCTACTCTATTTTTAAAGTAGTATAAAATACTACTATCTAAACCGTATAATAACATTATTCAAACTGTATAAACAGCAATAAGTACTAAAATGTCAACCTACCTGCTGAAAAAAATTACCTTTAAAGAAACTTCGTAAAAAAAAAGCAGATATATAATATTTACTAAACATATTTTTATAAGTAGCAGTACTATTCCTTTCTTAGAGGCTGGCAACACGTAATTGATGCTTCTGGCATTGCGAGCGTCTATAAGCTGCGATAACTGCTTACCATCAGGCAGGCTGCTAGCTAGTTTGTCACTTAGTTGTATTAATTTATAAAAAAAACAAGTACATTTGTATGACCCTATTGTAGCTCTATAGACCCGTTCTAGGTGATAAAATTCATCGGTACAAATAATATTACACGAACTATAATAACAATAATTTATTTCGAAAACAAAGTGGCAAAGTCTCATGTTGGTTTGTTCCGCATAGCGGTTTGCGTGTGTGCGTAGCGTATTTCACTAGACGCACACGCACGCGACCGCTGCCGCGCGCCGTCTTTATCTAAATCTGAGCATTTCTATTTTGTAAAAGCGCTCTTAAGCCATAAAGTTCAAAAAGTTTTTCCCTGCTTTTACGAATACCTGGAATAGCCCAGTTACTGAATAAAAACTTTGTGTAAATACTTTTAGTTTTCAGTGGAAAAATGTCATAAATTTCGCTCGTTTAATAGTGAAAAGAACTCGGCGTAGAACTCATTAGGGTCATCTATATTATTAAAACTCTGATCACATAACTGGCCAAAGAATTATTTAATTTCTCTAAATTTTTACACGTAATTGGCCTAAACGTTATTTCAATTTTTTGTAAAGGCATGTAGGAGCTAAATGTTATTATTTGTCCACTGTGAAAAATGTCAACGCTGAGCGCTCCAGAATCATGTACTGGTAATAGGTACTACGGGTAACAGGTTGCGCGTCGATGTCCCTGCCACCCTGTATATTATCCTGTTAGGGCTTTTCGTGGAGAGCAATTTTGCAACATAAGTCGACGAAAAAACAGTCCAGCGAATGCGTTTTTTACGTTCTCTATAGAAAAGTTGTTGAGCTTAACATGATTCAGTCCGCGACGATATAATGTCCATATGTAAAGGTACTCACATACTCATGGTTTTCTTTTCTTTGACATTGATTTACATTCTGTAATTACTTAAAGTCACACCCGAACTTATTACTCCATATTTATTTATGAAAATCGTCTACTTTTGGAATGTTTGTGAATATGTGAGCGAAAATTAAAATTAACTATGTATCTATCACATAGTTAATTTATATGTCATGGATTCATTAATCCATTTTAATTCTTTTACCTATTGTGATATAGTAATTTTATTTTTAGGTGCATTGTTTTCACATATAATTATATAATTAATGTATGCAATATATTGTAAAACATTTTAAAAGAGTAACGGTGGAGTTTCTTGCCCATTCTTCTCCATACGAAAACTACCTTTTGGAAGGGGCGACTAGAATCAATTTTATTTTAATTTTGACGTTCAAAAGTGCCTTTTATGTGCCTATTTGAAATAAATGATTTGACTTTGACTTTGATTAAAATGTGATTAAAAGATATATTTGTCGGAGTCATTTGTTTGACTATTCGGAACGTTAGCGCCATCTCGTGGCGCTAGACAGAGTCTAGCCTGAGTTTGTGGTGGGACGAGAGCAACAGCTACAAAAAGCGGTGTGAGCAGAGCTCTCGAGAAGGATCGAAACATTGGACATCGTACGAACAACATGTGCTCAGAAACTGTCAATTGCGTCCCGAATCATTGAGTTGTGTGAGTGTGTGATTCGCTAGTGTGACTAACTAGTTCATAAGTTCTAATCTGATTTGAACTGTAAACCGTTTTTCTATTGTGCTATAACCAACATTACCCATAGTACGCCCACAGTAATTAAAATATGCCTGATGCTAACGAGAGACAGATATACCATCTCCGACATATTTAAAATCAGTTTAAATCTGGCGGGATCAATTTAAGTAGATAATGTTAAATTATTATCAAAATAAATTTGCTTATCGACAGAGAAACTTTATGTAGATATAAAAATTGCCTTTTACACAACATATTGTTTCTACAGGTAGATTCGATTTTCCGACCGGGTTTTTTGCAAAAAAAAAATACGCGTTGACTGAATATTTGCCAATTTCTCGCTTAAAATAATGAAAATCTTTTGTCCCGTAAGCGTTTCTACAACATTCTTAGGAATAATAAAAGATATTATCATAGTCACTGTTATATATTTTTTGGTGTAATCGGGTAGCGAGGGGGCAAGACGCGAATGTCTACGAAATACGAGATATAAAAGAACTGGGTGGGTATGCTCGTAAGACTCGCACACCCCAAACCGCTAAAGACAGAATCTTGAACAGAGGAAAGGATTTTGCGAAAATCAACCCTAAGGGGGTGAAAAGATCGCCATGGGATCTGGAGGCCAGTCCTCGCCCACACATGGGAGTGGCGAGAGGAGGCAAAACGCCGGGGCGTTACTCCGCTGCCGCGAGAAATCACGGCACAGCGGACAGAGCTTCGGCGGGATCTCATAGCGGCATGAAGAGTGCAACCCAGCGCTGGGCACGCCACAATTGCGGCGATAAGTCCCCTCTTTGAGGAGTGGCTAGAGAGGCGCCACGGAACCCTCACCTTCCGCCTGACGCAGGTCCTCACCGGACACGGTTGTTTCAGGAGGTTCCTGTTCAGGATAAAGCGGTAGGAAACGCCAGGGTGTCACCACTATGTGGATCGCCCGGAGGACACGGTGGAGCATACGGTGGAGGTCTGCCCGGCTTGGGCGGGGCCCCGCCGTGTCCTCGTGACGGCGATCGGCGGCGGCGATCTCTCGCGTCCGGCCCTGGTCCAGGCCATGGTACGGAGCGAGAGTGCATGGCAGGCCGTCACCTCCTTCTGCGAAGCAGTAATGCTCGCGAAGGAGGAGGCGGAGCGCGTGAGGGAGAGGCAATCTCTGCGCCCTCACGCTCCTAGCCGCCGCAGGAGACGCCCTGGACGGGAGTCAACAGCCGAATCCCGGCCACCGTAGACGCGGGCTTGCGGGCGGCGATTTTAGTGCTTTATTTGCTTAACTCAAAAATTGGTATTAACGATGTATGAAAAATATCAATTTAGAAACTTGGCACGAATACTCATCCAGATAATTAATAAAGATTGTAATGATTAATTATCCAAAACCACCCTTTAAAGGGAGTGGAGAGTGTTGAAATTCGAAGGGAAAGTATGAAATCCACGCAGACGAAGTCGCGGGCGAAGTGCTAGTGTATTACCCATAAACCTTCCTGAATAAATGCTCTAGATCAGGGGTTCCCTTTGTACCTTACATGCCCTCCCTAAATTTCTCTTAGAACAACTACTCTGCCGAGTTACTTTGTCACCTTATGCAGAAAAGTTGAAGAATTAAGAGAAAGTAGAATGCAAGAGCAAGTGAAGCGAGTTCGAAAATTTAGGCACCCGCCTCGGAAACGTTCGTTTTTAGGGTTCCGTACCGAAATGGTAAAAAGGAACCCTTATGGTGCGACTCAGTCTGTCTGTCTGCCCATCTGTCACAGCTGGATATCGCAAGAACTACATACTACTACTACTAGATAGCTTTAAATTTGGAATAGTTTTAGATGAGGTTTGCCTAACTATTTTGCAAATAAGAAAGATTTTTTTTTGCAACAGTGACTGTAAGGGGTTCTTAAAAAGCAAAGTAGCTACTAGCGAAGCGAAGTGGGCATGTGGGGTATTATATGAAAGAGCGCTGTTTGCACATTCTCAAACATTTTATCTTTTTTTTTTAGGCCGCATAGTTTTCGACTTTTGATGAAAAATGCAAAAATAAATACGGGGGTATTTATTTTACCCCCCGTATTTGCAGTTTGCATAGAGAATAATCAGAAGTTTATGTAAAGATTACAGGAAAAATAAAACGATGTCTCTAAATAGCACACGTTTTCAGAAATCATCAGAATGGTACGGAACCCTCTGTGCGCGAGTACGACTCGCTCTTGACTGTTTTTTTTATGACCATACATACAGGAATAGGAAAACTTATTTTGTATAAGTCTATAAAATAAGCAGAAAAGTTATAGCTCATTTTGCAGCACCTAAGTATTATAGAACGTTTGAGTTTTTGAATCCAGCCACCCCTTCTGTCACTCCATTACACTATAGTATGTATAATAGATGATATAGATGTCTTTAATGATGGATCAGTAACCTCTGTCTGTTTTAGGCGTCTCGTCCCAGCGGTTACGCCTGGAGGCATGTTGCGCGGGAGTGTCTCTGCCGGGCGTGGCGTGTCCCGGGGTGATGTGTCCAGGCGTGGCGTCCCACACACGGGCTGATGGTGTCGCTCCAGGGGTTTCACCTCCCCGTCCCGGTGCACTAGGTGTTTCTTCCCAAGCACCCCTCTGTAACAAATAATTATACATTTTATAACATTTTCCATTAAGCGCTATAATTACGACGCGTCAATTAAATGTAGCATTCATCAAGCAAATTATCATAATACCTCTTGGTCCCAAGATGGCGTGGTTTGAGAGGTTGGGGTGGCTGAAATAGTCTTCTTAGCTACTGGAGTGTCTTCAGAGCTCTGGTCCCAACGTCCCTTGCGCTTAGATGGCGGTTTTACAGCCTCACCATTGGATTGAGCCACTGGTTTAAGAGTGCCTTCCCTAGCCCTTTCTAGCAGCTTTTTCCTTAACTGTAAACAAAAAGCAATAGTTTAACATTTCAAATTCTTTATGTGTTAGATAACCAACACAACACAACACAATATCACGCCTGTTTCCCTAAAGAGTTAGGCAGAGGTGTATATGGTACATCTACGTTTTTCCAGTTATGTTTAAGCCTCATATAATAGGGCAGACTGTTAGCTATAAATTATTATAACCTTGTTGATGCAAAAAGTATCAATTATAGTATCTAATTAGTGTCTTATATACCTCTGTTTCTTCAGCTCGCAAATACTGCTCTTTCATAATTTCTGTATATGTCCTAGACCCAACATCTGGTGTTTTTCCACCTGAGAAATAAGAAAGCATTAACATTACAAGTCGATTACAATTGATGGCTGCTCTCCGAGAGCCCCAGAACAATGATGTGGGATATAATGAGATGAAGTAAGCTTGAGTTGTGTACCAGAGCATGGTAGCTTAGGACAGTCATGGTTTCAAAATGGTGCCATTAAAAAGGCAAATTGTGTTTCTTTAGTATTTAAATAGGTCTGGATTTACGAGAAATGACATTGATAAACAAATCCAGTACAATGGATATGTTTATCATAGTTATTTTAGACTGCAATATTTGTATTATTTATAGTCCTGGTAGCATATTATAATGTTTTAATGTCATCACAATTCCAGTGGGAGAGAGAGAGATGGAGCTATACGTGAACTATATCACAATCCCTTTATTGGACTGGAATCATGATAGCATTCTTCATAATACAGTCCCTGTCTATCAGTAATTCTGTACGAGTCCTGTTTTTATAAATTAATCTAAATAATAACCTTCTGCAAATGGATCCGTGCGCTCTGGAGATATTATCATCCTACGCCTCTTTTGGCGGTACTCATCTTCTCTGTCAGCAATAGTTGGTCTCCTTTTATCAGCAAATGGGTCATAGTCCTTGTCACTCTAGAAAAGTAATATTCTATGTTACACAAAAACTATTCACTAAAATAAACATGTAAACGAATGTAGGACTTGTTGATGAAAAATAATAAATAATTTACTGCTATTATTGAATATTTATGTTCAGACAGTTATTCCGAAGAGTATAAAAGTTTATAATAAGTATTATCTTAGATGGTTTTGATGGCATTACACAATATCATGAAATGTAATAATAATAAATAGAATACCTGTGCAATATCATTTAATAATGAAGCTGGTGCAGTATATCCTGATCGCTTTTGAGTAATTGGTACATTTTCCACATCATCATCTTCCACTTCATCATTAGCGGCAATTGATGTCACGTAACCATCATAACGTGACTTCCCTCCTTGCCCCGCATTATCATAAATATCACTGTCATAGTATGTTTCACCTAGAGATACACCTTTATTGGCACCATTCTCCGGTAATTCATTTTTCTTTGCTTGGATTTCTCTTATCTGAGCTTCAATAGCTGTAAAAAGACAGGGAATCAACCTAAAACTTTAGAGTACAAAGGTACCTACTTAAGGATGTGAATCCTGGTCAAATATTAGGTAAAACAAAAACAAATGCAAGGTAGGCTAAGATTGTTTATCAGATAGATTGATTGAATAAATATTAGATAGTTGCGTCAATAATAGATACACTAAATATGTATCAACAAATTTACAAATAAAACTTTGGATCCAGTTTCAATGCTTAGAGCTTCAAAATGCCAATTTATAGCCTGTAACAAAAAGTGTGTGGAAGCATTTCATCTTCATCACTCGAGTTTCCCTGTCCACTGTTCAGTCATAAGAAGGCGTGGTTATCAATAGCATTGGTCAATCAACTCTTAGACATTTAAATAAACCAATAAAACATTTTGTTTCTTGTAATTGTAGCATATTCAAGCTATATTGTGCTAATCAGTTAAAAAGACGATCGGATCGGAAGATGTTAATTGCAAAATAGGCTGTACACAACACAACAAAATATGGCTACACAACAGAATCGATTAATTACCTTCGTGTGTCCTAGGAATCTTATCCATTATTCAAATGACATGAGGAACAATCACACTAAAATAAATACAAGTGCAAAAAGGACGCTCTTGCTAAAATTCAACACGAATTTCAACAAAACCATTCACACTCAAACTCTAGCCCTATACATAATAGTTTATGCTCTAGCCATCGAATAGGAACAGGGTTACCATTTCGCAATTAAGAATAGCCTCTCAATAATTTATTGTCTATGCTAAAATTCATTTATTGCATGGAATTAGTGCGTACTACAGTGTTGTACTATTGGCCGACTTTCTACTAGGTGGCAGTCCCATAGTTTACTGGTGGAGGTGGCGATAAGGGCACGTATCGGGGGGTCGTTACAAGTATGCGGGCAGTGGCACTTCGTGGCGGGAGCGTCACCCGCAAGACGTGTCGTCAAGTCGCCGTAGTAGGCGGCAATCTGTGCTCTCAAACTCTGAAATGAAAGCGCGTCTCAATACAAACATGATATTACTATTCAAAGACGAAAAAAAGTATTAAAGGACAAAACAAACAAATTACCATTTAGGCAAAAAAAATAAACGACAACTATTACCTGCAGCAGCGTTCTGAATGACGTATTTAAAAAAATAATGCGGAATAAAAGCAGGATGAAATATTATAGTGGATGTCAAGGTTCTCATGAAACCTCAAAATATCCAGTTTTTTTATTTTTTTATTCTATTAGTAACGATGATCAACTTTTATACACCTTACAAAGATATGCCTTACGTCTGTGATCTAAGTGTGTGGGAGGGCGCTCGCTGTCGCATAAGACATTTTAGGCGTTCTAAATGAGATTGACGTTGCTGGCGCCAGCTGGCGCGATCAGCGCGACAACCCAAATGGAACGGCTGTTGTCAATGAAATCGATTAATCGATCATAGCGCTATTTGTCTGAATCGGATTGCACCCAGCTAATGAATGCTGTGCATACCCTTTAGGGTATATATGTTTTGTGGCAGTGCATGATCGGATTCGATCATAATCAGCGTAATAATTAATTTTTAAAACAAATGAGCAGAATGTTTATGCGGAAAATTTTCAGACAGCGATGGTGCTGGTGAGGGGCGCGATAAGTTGACGTTAATAATAGTTCAAGATAATACGGGCTGGTGGTAAACTGGACACTCTGATACCTATACTCTAGATCTCCGTCCGTACCGTCTCTGTCTAAAGCTGCAGTTTCATAGATTATATACATAATGTCCGTAATTAACCGGTGGGTTACGTCACTCAAACGTTTATGTAAGTAAATTAGTGAGTTGTCCTAGAGCACCCTAGAGCAGACGACAACCGCATAGGTTGTACTGCGAGATGGCATTCCCAAAATAAATGTTTTCCTAGTGAGCATTTTTGACACTGTAAAGTCTTTTCCTGACATGTTTGTTATTAGCGGTCGATAATATCGGATGCGTTATTGCGATAGTGCATCCCGATTCCTTGCCACACAACTGCGTTTTTATCGTCCGATATTTCTAACGTGTGCGTGTAACCTATACTACAGGCCCCTCGCCCACAGTACTCGTTATTGCGTTATTAACGCAAGTGTGTGTGAAATCGTATGCGTTATAATACAAAATGTTTGAAGAACTCATATATGGCTATATATGAATTCTCAGAATATTATATACTTTTATTGCGTCGTTATTATCGCAGCAGTGTAACTTCGTGGCCATCCTAAGACAAAATGTATGAAAACAGATATCGCAATACGGCATCCGATATTATCAACCGATAATAACTCGCCTGTGCCCTTTGCATGAAGCCCTGCTTTCATGACAGCCGTCACTACGGCCGTAAAGTGTGACCACCGCTCTTGTAGGAAACCGTAGCTTTGGACTACGGTTTACTATGGAAGAGCGGTGGCCGCCACACCTCTGACACAGAATGACGAAGTGACTTGACTTGATTATTACGAAAACGCTATTTAATAATGTGTGAGCTGACTCTTCTCATAATGGAGACTTTTTCGCGTGACTAAGTACGGTGAGATCAAATCTAGTGATTTAAATCTTTGGTGCAAATCGCTGATTTACATGACGGCCGTTATAATATGACGGAACCGCCTTTCTAGGAACAAAGCATTACGCTCTGTTAGAATAATATAATGAATAGACAAAATACTTTTTTATTTTATTAGGATATCATTTTATTTTATTTATAAACAATTGATGTTAATACCTATTACAGTGTCAGTTTTTCGACCTAGTTAGATAGGTATTTTTTTTTACAAAATATCTAAATACCACCATGTCCGTAAAAGTTAAAAAATAATTAGGATATCAAAAATGTTACTACATTGTAAAAAGAATTGATAAAGTCTATTCAATTTCAATTTCTCATTTTTCTTTATTATCTGTGGGTATTTCTCTCGCTACTGCAGCTGGGTACGTGCGTGTCCGTCTACAGAAATTTAATTTTAATGCTTTTAATAATAGTTCTCTAATAATTATGTTAATTTCTGCACAGGAGAAAACAAAATCGATCCTGGCGACTAAAGAGTAATCTTCCAGATTGATTTGCTACGGTACTTTCGGTGAGTGTTATTGTATTTTGTTAAGACGAGTTCCACGTCAAATGTGCTGGAAGGTGACACGTATTATCAAAATCGGGATGCCAATTTTTTTAAGTCTTGATTTTTTTTTGCGTATATTTTGATGTAATTTCGTATCTAATACCACACATATCAATGAATTTATTAATGTTAGGTATGTATTTGTGTCAGTTTTCGTTCATTGTGAGAAATATTGATATTAGCTTGTCGTATGCACTCCTCGTACATGTGTTGAAGAGTAAATATATCACAGTTATAGGATTAAACAGGCTCTCCTTCTGATTCAGATTCTGTAAATTACATTCCTTAATATCCTTTTCTCTATTGCAGAAGTTTATACTTTGTAGCAAAGGAACTTTATCACACTATTATTACTCCTCAGTATATTTAATTCCATTATAGCAAAAAAAAAGATACATTTTTCTGTTTTGACTTTTTTGGTAGGAAAGTAACCTAGAATTGTTTTTTTTTACAATATGGCACCTTAATAATCTATCTATTTAGCCCATAATGTCCCAATGCTGGGCTGCTTCTGGGCAAAAGCCTACCTTTTCCCCACATATCTAGCCTCTGCCATTCATCATTATCATTTCAGCCTAGGATCACCCACTGCTGGGTATTGGCCTCCCCTTTTTTCTGCTATGCTTCCCGGTTTTGTTTGTCGCTCATCCAGGTTTTTCCTGTGACTAACAATAAATCCTCTGCCGTCGCGGACCATAAATAATATTCAGAGAACTAATAGGATCATATTATTATACGAACTTACAAAAAATCAGACTTGCATTACTTGCATTACTCTTCCTAGCTAAATAATAGAATAACTTGTCATTTTTTAATCTTAAAATTATATTATCTAATGTTGGAGTTGTGTGTTGACATAAACATGGTTTAAAATTTGAATAAAACATGCTCACAACACAATTGTTTAATAAATATTTTGCTTATTGGTAATAAGTTAAAACAATTTTATCGAATTTAACATAATCATCATATTAATTTATTGTAAACATTTAAATTCAAAAAAGTATAGCACCTTAAACAAAAATGATCCCTGGTGTTGTGAACAGTAAAGATAACTTTTTCTATTTAGTGGTCAGTGATCAGTAGTGATTTAAAATGTATATTAGCAATCTTTTATATTGTAACATGTGATTATTTTCACGGGTATCATCTTTACAGTAAAAATGGTTATCACACATCCATAATATTTAGCCTATTACTGGCCCATATTATTTTATGATGTTACTATGACAACTTTCAAACAAGTAAACATAGGTTGGAAAAAATATGAATACCTTTAGATACTCCAGTGATTGCTAAAAATAAAAATAAAAACACTTCAAATAGTTTTGGGGAGTTGTACAATGGGTGTAATAATTCTGTAAACCCCATTTGGTTTGGTAGGATTCTTATTAGTTGTGTTAGTCTACAATAAAAGTTTAATTTCTCCCTATTGAGTTGATTTATAAAATATTAGTTTTGAAATTCACTTATTGTTTATGTTTTTTAAATATAATTATTGTTTAATTAATTATTTCTTGTATAGTCAGTTAAATTAGAAAGCAAATTTTAGTGCTATTCTTTTGTTTCCTACATTTAAATGATTTCATTTTCATAGTATGTAACAAAAAAAATACTATCCTTCATTTTAACTACCTTAACACTTATACAATCCAAGTAATTTTGTATTCAATAATGGAAATAATGAACACAAGTTTAGAATGAATGGGTTTTGAAACAATTGTTCAAATAAATGATAATGCAAATAAAATTAAACGGCTGGTAGGTATTGCATGAACTGACTTCATTATCAGTCAAAATGTGCTCTATTTTAATTGTTCAGTACTGTAACGACTTGGCGCGAACAAGGACTGCTGGAGGAGACGAAAATGATGCATCAGCAATCCATGATGGTTGGAGATATGATTCCTGTACACTCTGAGATACCCGTGCATGTTGAGGAGATGAATAATGTGAATGTGACCTACGAGAATAATGCTTCCTACGCGTATGACGATCTGTTTCCGGCACTGCCGCACTCGCAGCCGCCGGTCCAACGCAGCATTCAGCAAGCTACCAATAAGCTTCGTGTGGGATCGTCACTGCATACCCAGGTAATATTCCAGCTTTATTCATGAAATTTTCTGTTTTACCAGATAAGGTTAGTATGTTATTTCTTTATTCACATTTAACACCACCTATTGCAATAAGCTGTTAAACATAATATCAGGTATATACACGTGGACGCCACATGCGTGTTTAAATCTTATGTAATCAGTAATGGCTAGTGATAAGTATAATATGTTGTGTAATAATATTTCTGTTCTTTCAGATAATAAAAAGCAAATGAGTTGATAACTTACATTATTATCGCTAAACAGTTGTGCTTCACTATCATTTGTTAAATAATCATTTTTATTTTCTAGTAAATCTTATAATTTTCAACATTCCCAATCAACCTAGATTACTTATCTTAATCTGATTGTAAAAAAGTCAGCCAAATGTTAACTACTGATAATTTTAACTGAATAACAACTACATGTAGGTAAACAAATTATCTTCATCAAAATAAACAAAAATGGTTGACATAATTTTTTGACAGTTAATAATTTAGTAAAATTATGTTTTAGACACATGAGATTTCATAAAATTCTTATTGAATTAAAAGACTGTTATAAAAATATCAAAATCTTTGAATGAGAATAATATATTATTTATATCTCCATTATTTAAAGGTTTTTCATGTGCCATATGAAGAGAGGAAATTGGACAATGCTAACACTTTCGGCGAGGGTGAGTCCTTGAGAACCTGTCAATCCATCACTAAGGACACCGGAGCGCACATCGAAATATCTACTAGCAAAGATGGCAGCTTGACTTTCTTGATAACTGGCAAACATAGCGCAGTGCTTGACGCAAGGCGCCTAATCTTGACCCATTTCCAACAACAGGTAAATGTAATAATATAATAATATTAAAATACTTTTTATAATTATAAGCGCGATTCTAACGAACTTTATTTCTTTAATAAACAGGCCAGCAAGCAAATTAATATCCCGAAGGAACACCACCGTTGGATATTAGGAAAACAAGGCCAGAAGTTGAAGGAGTTGGAGAAAGTGACAGCTACGAAAATCAGTGTACCTGGTATTGCCGATACTAGTGAGACCCTCACTATTACTGGTACTAAGGAGGGAATTGAGAAAGCTGAACATGAGATCCGAGTGTGCTCTGAAGAACAGGTAAACTAACTTATGTACTTGTTTTTACTATCGAATTATAAGTTGCGAGAGAATACGTAATAAATGAATTAGCTTTATAATATTAGTCATAATCAGCGCTAACTGTAACTGATTAATTATTTCCCAGTCGCGTAAGGCTATGGAGCGCGTCAAGATCCCGAAAATCTATCACCCGTTCATCCAGGGTCCGTACGGCGAACGTGCGGCTGCGCTTACCGCTGAGACGGGCGCGCGCATTCACATCCCGCCCGCGTCCACCCAAAGCGATGAAATCGTCATTGCTGGCGAGAAAAATGGTGTAGTTGCTGCTAAAGCGCAAATTGAGCAAATCTATGAAGACATGGTAAATATTAATATGAATAAATCAAATCAAACCTTTTTACTCTCTAAAAACATTCATTAACTTGATTTTTTAACAGGTAAAGAAATGTTCAACTGTTCGTGTTGAGGTACCCAAATCTCAGCACAAATACGTGATTGGAGCTCGTGGAACGACTATTCAGGAGATTCTGAAGGAAACTGAAGTCTCTGTAGAGATGCCTCCTCCAGACTCTCCCACTGGCACCATCACTCTCCATGGACCTCACAATAAAATTGGCCTGGGTTAGTAAAATTAACTGATTATTTTTCGTATTAAACTCAATAGAGAGAGGGCTGACAGGGAAGAAAGACAAATCGTGTTGCGCCGGCCCCAAGCAACATGGGACAAGGGCGGAAGAAAATAATGAAACTCAATGTATATACTCAATATTTTGCATCCATTACTAATCACAAATGTTAACCCAACAGCTCTCTCGAAGGTATGCGAAAAAGCGAACTCTGTGAAAACTGCAACTGTGGATGCGCCTACTTGGATCCATAAATACATAATCGGAAAGAACGGCTCTAATATTAAAAAGATAACCCAAGACTTTTCTAAGGTATGATCTATTTTATTACGTTTATAATAACCATAAAAGATTATTGTTGTATAAGGCTGATTATGATGAATAACATTTTTTTAACTAAATTTCGGCTTACAGGTACACGTTGACATAACCCATTCTGAAGACAAGGTTAAGATTGATGGTCCCCCAGAGGAAGTGGAGCGCGCTCAAGTGGAGCTGGATGACTTTGTGAAGAACTTGCTAGCTACTCTTACCTATGTTGAACTATCGGTTGACCCCAAATTCTTCAAACACATTATTGGAAAGAATGGAACTAACAGTAAGTTGGACCATCCATATGAAAGTATTTCGGTTTATGTTTTTTTCAGATTTAAATTTTAATTAAATTCTTTTTTTTTTTTTTTTTAGTTAATAGACTGAAGGATGAGACTGGGGTAGTTATTAACATTATTGAAAGCGAAGGCAACAATATTATTCGCATTGAAGGCAGCCATCAAGGTGTAGCTGACGCTGAAAGAGAATTAAGAGAAATGGTAATGAAATTAGAGAACGAAAGGACAAAGGAAGTCTATGTTGACCATAGATATATTAAATCTCTTATTGGAGTTAGGGGAGAAAAAATAAAGGAACTTCGCGAAAAGTTCGAACGTGTGCTTATTTCTCTACCCGATCAGGGGCAAAAGAGGAGTCCCATTAAGCTAAGAGGTCCCCAGGAAGATATTGAAAAATGCGAAAAGTATCTTCACAAGGTTATAAAAGAAATAGCCGAGTCATCTTTCGTCCAGGAAGTGCCGATTTTCAAACAATTCCACAAGTTTATTATTGGCAAAGGTGGTGCAAATTTGAGGAAAATTCGGGACGAAACTCAAACTGTGATCGATCTCCCAGCAGAAGGCGATGATAGCGATGTTATAACCGTACGCGGTAAACGGGAGAATGTTGAAGAGGCAGTTAAAAGAATTCAGCAAATTCATAATGAAAAAGCGAATGTTGTAACAGAGGAGGTCACGATTGCCCCTAAATACTATAATTCTTTGATTGGGGCCGGTGGAAAACTAATTCATTCCATTATGGAGGAGTGTGGTGGAGTACTGATAAAGTTCCCGCCTGCGGAAAGTGACAGCGACAAGGTGGTTATTAAAGGGCCCATCGAAGATGTTGAGAAAGCCAAGCAACAACTACTTGCGCACGCTTCGGAACGAGAACTGACCTCCCACACTGCTCACGTGCGTGCTAAGCCAGAACACCACAAATTCCTGATAGGCAAAAATGGTGCTAACATTAAGAAAATTCGCGAGCAAACTGGCGCTCGCATTATCTTCCCGACTGAGAAAGACGAAGACAAGGAAGCTATATTTATCATAGGTAAGTTTTGTGTTGCTGCTATTATAATCTAAATCTATACTTTTATAAAATTAATGTCACTTTTCGTGTCTGTCCGTGTGACCGCGAGAAGCTTTTTCGAAGAACAACGCTTCTTCAAAAAAGCGAAAAACCTTCTCGAGAAACTGCGCAACGGTTGCTTCGATGCGGTTTTGACCAATATTAAGAGAAATTATTCCGGAAGGTTTATGTGTCTAACACATTAATATTACACTTACATACAGGGTGGGCCATGAAACAACTTCAAAAGTTTTATTTAGAAGCCTCTTTTCAAGGGCTTCCCGAAACATCTCCATGTTTAGCGATTAAATACCTATAGTTTAGGAGCTAGACAAGGTTAGAAATTTCTGTTTTGTTGTTAAAACTGCGAAGCAAGGGCGAAGTCGTAGCGAGGTCGCTAGTTGTTTTTAATACAAAGATGTCGATAGGAAAACAATATGATTATATTCTTAATTCAGGTCGCGAGGAGCAGGTAGAGGCAGCTCGCAAGCAGCTAGAAGCAGCAGTAGCAGAGATCAGTAACGTGTCTGAAGGCGAGATGGCGGTGGCGCCGCGTCACCACCGACACTTCGTGGCGCGCCGCGGCGAGGTGCTGCGTCGCATCGCCGACGACTGCGGCGGTGTGCTAATCTCGTTCCCGAGGCAGGGAGTGAACAGCGACCGTGTTGTCCTCAAAGGCCCCAAGGATTGCATAGAAGCAGCTAAAATTCGCATTAACGAAATAATCGAAGATTTGGAAGCGAAGGTTTTTATTGTTCAATATACTGTTTGTCTACTCATCACATTATATTTTGCAAAACATCTAATAATAACAATAAAACAAATGTACGGTCATACATGTAAAACGAGGGGAGATTGTGGAATCCGTGGGAACCCAACTTTCGGATTCCACAAACCTTAGAGCCCTCTCCCGCAGCCGAAACCTATAAGCATTCCGGTATGTCGGAAGCGTTGGGCATCAATGTTACTGACATGAAGCAATCGTTGAAGGAGCGCTTCTTTGGCCGCCTGAAAAAAGTATTTAATAGTCTTTTATCAGGCGGAAACCAAGTGCGCGCCTTCAATAGTTGGGTCATGCCGGTTTTGATGTACTCTTTCGGCATACTCACATGGACTCAGACCGAATTCGAGGCCCTGGATAGGAGGATCCATACGCTGCTGACTGCAAATCAAATGCATCACCCACGGTCATCGGTAATGAGGCTGTATATGCCGCGAAAATGTGGAGGTCGAGGCTTTTTAAACGCTAAGACCCTCCACATTCGCGAGATATGCAGTCTCAGGGAACATTTCCTTGAAACCGACGTGGGGATGCATCGATATGTGGTCGCGGTGGACAAGTGCCTCACCCCGCTCTCGTTGGCTAAAAAGAACTGGCGCAAGCCAGTAGTGCTTGATACTAATGATCGCATGGAAGTATGGCAGAGTAAGTAGCTTCACGGACGCGTTTACCGGGCCCTACATGGACCCGATGTATATCTACTAGCGTCCTTAGCCTGGCTGCGTTTCGGTGTCTGAGCAATTATGGACGAAGTTATGATGACGAACAATTACCGGAGATTTATTGTGAAAGACGGCACGGTTGACATCTGTCGAGCATGCCACCGGCCGGGAGAATCAATCAGGCATATTATCTCCGGGTGTTCTCGTCTAGCTAACGGAGAGTACTTTCATAGACACCTTGTAGCCAGGATAATCCATCAGCAACTTGCTCTGAAATACAACCTTGTGGAATCTGAGGTGCCGTACTACAGGTATGTGCCCGACCCAGTTCTTGAAAATGGGTTCGATCCATCATCACTGACAGGACTATTGTTGCCAATAAACTGATATAGTGGTGCTGGATCGATCAGAGCGGCGCGCAATGATTGTTGACATAACTGTCCCGCACATAGATATAGGATAGAAGGAGATATGCCCTGTTGTTGAAAATGTATCAGAACTCCACGTCGTTAAGACGATCCCACTAACGCACCACTACTACACATGTAGTTCAGTAAAAGCAATAGATACAAAGTCGCGCACTCACTTGCAATTCATAAATCGGAACGTACTACACAATCAATTATAAACCTTAACTCATCTAACATAGCGTGCATTTACCATGCACCGTACAACTTACTTACACAAAAACGTCTGTCGCTATCATTATGCTGTGCAAAAGCCATTTATTTTACATATACGCTAGTGATTTACTAAATCGGAAAGTTACCAATTCGCCTATTTAATATTGTACTAAAAAAAATTTGGGGTTCTGAAAATAAAATAAATAAAAAACGACATGTCCAGAAAATATTTTTTATACATGTCCATGTATAAAAAATAGCAAAAAAATTAGTAAATACATTTTTTAAACATTGTATTACATCTTCTCAAGGGTCTTCCAATCGGATTTAAACGTCATCTTTTTAGGTCTTCCAACGGGGTTAAAACGGTTGACAAATTGTAAAATTAACTATATATTCGTTGGGTAATCGACATTGTTGTCGATTTCCGCAAGGCTACGTTAGTGGATCTGCACAGCCACATCACTAGCTGGCCGCAACCAGCAGCGGCCGTACCATGCGATGCACCGCATAAATAAAGTATCGGATAGGGTAGTTGCCTGGGTAAAAAAAAAAAATATATTTAGTCCGTCAGTTAGATTATCGAAAAATAATGGACACGTATTTTTTCTTTTGTCAATCAAACAAAAAATGTCAATGATAAAGCGCGTCAAAATTTGGGAGTGGGGGGTCGTGACATTACTTGCTTGCAAAAGTGTCGCAAGCAAGTGACGTTACGCGGAACTTTAACGGGCGGTATCTTCATCATTTTTTATATAATTGACAAAAGAAAAAATACGGGTTCAATATTTTGTAATAATCTAACTGACTGATTAATTAGATTTTTTTAGGAAAATAGCCTATTGTGATTGTCTAGTCACTTAGTGACATACTTAGGCAGTGGTTAAGGAGCAATGTATTTACTGCGAAAATAGTAGTCGTTGCGATATTTGAAAACAAAATTAACGTAGTAAAAGCAAAAAATATTTTACAATTTAATGGTTTTCATAATTTTAAACACAAATATAGTAAAATACTTATATTTATACAACTTGTTTTTTTTTATATCCCATAACTCTAGGGGTTCATTGTACTCATCATTATGAACAACTTTTACTATGGGACCAAACCTGAAAGCGCGAATAAAAAATCAGCTGTTCCCTACATTTATTTATGTTCGTATAACTCGTCAAAATGTAGGGAATACCAGATTTTTGTTTCGCGATTTCCTGTTTGATCCCATAGTAAAAGTTGTTCATAATGATGAGTACAATGACCCCCTAGAGTCATGGAATATCAAAAAAACACGTTGTATATGGTAAGTGATTCCATGATTTACAAAGTTTTGGTTTTGGCTTCGGTTTTTACAAGAAACCACTGAACAACACGGCATTCTTATATTTTTTCACGATCACGGTCGAAAGCACACTAGCTCGCGGAGACGGCCATTAGCCTAGTGCATGGTCATTTCGGGCATGCCGCAACGACACACACACGCCTCCTTGCCACTTCTCCTGTTTTTTACATTTCTATGGTCCCGCATGATGAGAACCTCGTGAAAAACGAGAAAGATAAACAAATCAAGTATCTTGAGTTGACTCGCGAGGTTGTCGATATGTGGCATGTGAACTCAGCAATCATTGTGCCGATAGTCGTGACAGCCAATGGGCTAATAGCCAAGAGCCTCGACCAACACCTGAGGAGGCTCTCGCTGGACAGCTGGATCAAGGGCTTGATTCAGAAAGCGGTTCGACACGGCTCGCATTGTCACTATTGTCAGGAGGTTCCTCTCTCTCTGGAGCCCTGCCCGCCGGTAGTTTGGAACCTGTTCCCGATACCTGTGGGCTACTATTTATTATATTTTTAAACGTTTCTTTATCTTTATGTTTATAAAAATATTTAAAAATGTAATAATGTACTTAGTTGAAATAAAGAAATAATAAAACATTTATTATTATGTTAGTAGCATTTGAAGAACATAATGACTTAAAAAGGTAGTTGAAGCACACCAAAATAAAGTTCACTGGCCACATACATTTACGATGTCCTGACTTCCAATGCTATAATTTACACAGGTAACAGTGGAATGCGTGATATCTCAAAGGCACCATCGTACAGTGATGGGTGCCCGTGGTGCTAAGGTAAAGGATATCACCGCTGAACACGACGTGCAAATCAAATTCCCCGAGCGAGACACGACTGAGGGCGCGGATGTTCCTTTAAAGGAAATCAATGAGAACGGTGAGCCCGGCCCGAACGACATCATCAGGATCACTGGTCGCCCAGAGAATTGCGAGGCAGCTAAGAAGGCTTTACTGGAGCAGGTAGCGAGTTCATTTATTCAATGACAAGTGTGGTTCATGTTTCGATTAAAACTACACAAATAGACTATAAAATAAATTAAATAATTCTTCATTAGGTGCCAATCACGATCGACGTAGAGGTTCCGAATGAATTGCACCGTTTGCTTTCTGGTCAGAAGAGGCGGGAACTGATGCAAACATATGATGTGCACATTCTACTTCCACTCAATGATGACCCTAGTGACTTGGTTAAGGTAAGAAGAATCCTCATATGGAGTTTTTTATTTAATTATAATTAAGTTTTTTCTGTACTGAATATTATCACATAGTAAAGGCTAATATATTTCTAAAGTAATTAACAATCATTATTTTTGTTTAGGTAACAGGCACCCCTACAAATGTTGAAAAGGCCAAACTTGCTCTTGCCGACAGAATTGTTGACATGGAAAAAGAGAAAGAAGACAGACTTCTCAGGTGAGCCTGCATTTCCATCAAATCAGAATTTGCAATTTTTATAGTTGATTAATTGTAATCCATGAATATTAATAATATAATAATAATTTATATAATTACATTAAAATAAAGGAGATAATATACAATAATAATTACAGGTCATTTGAACTGAAATTCAAAGTGGATCCCGAATATCATCCTCTAGTTATTGGTAAGGGTGGGTCTGTCATCACAAAGATTCGCACTGATTATGGAGTACAAATAAACTTGCCCAAACGTGGTGAGGCAGATGATGACATCATCACAATCCAAGGCTATGAAGACAAGGCGTTGCAAGCCAAGGAAGCTATTATGGCTATTGTACATCAACTGGTGAGGCCCTATTCTTTTACAATGTTAAGACGCGTGCATTATTATTTGCAGTGTTTAATGTATTTTTGTGGTGTACAATTAAGTATATACAGGCTGATTTTTTAAAGACCAGCCAAATTTAAGGATGTGGTACAGACCATCAAACTAAACAACTTTCTCCATGGGACCAACATCGTAATCGCGAATAAAAATTCAGCCGTCCCATACATTTAGGTCGAGTAGGTATTGAAGTTTTCTATGGGACAGTTGATAAAATTTTCGCGATTACGCTATTTGTCCCATGGAGAAAGTTGTTCAGTTTGATGGTCTGTACCACATCCTTAAATTTGGCTGGTCTTTAAAAAATCAGCCTGTATAAATAAATAATTATTTGAGCTCTCTAACGCATTAAATACCTAAAGTACTCAATTCACTATCATTTGGAAGGATCACTTGCGTACATCTTGTTGCTTAGATGTTTGAAATAATCACTCTGAAAGTTTAAAGTAATCAAACATCTGTGCAACAAGATGTAGGCGTAAGCAAGTTAAAAAAATATGGATGTCACATGATCAACTTTGAATGTTAATAAACGAAACGAGTTTGGTCTTGTTATGTTTTCTGTTTGTATTGATGTCATCTATTGAATTATATAATCGTATATATTTTTTAAAGAAACTTAGCAATTAGGGTGCTTAGGCAGAATGTTAAGTAATCACTGAAGGATTGTTCTTGCATTAACTTCTCGAAAATCAAATGCCCCGAGATCAGTATTCATCCTTGGAACTCTAATTCCTTGAGACATCAATGGAACACCTCCTAGTATTAATATCAAACCCCCAGTTTTTACCAGACATTGAATTTAACACATTGATTTATGTAGGTTTCATACGTGGCCGCCATTCTGAAAAACTCCGCCCTTTCACCATTTCCTTGGTAAAGGCACTTGGTTAAAAAATTTGTTAACGATTTGATGACGTAGGACTTCATGATTAAGTTGTAATCTGCTTAAAGGCTAATTTAATAACACCACATTGCATTGATTTTAAAAAGACTAGTATTTCCAACATAATGAGATTTTGAGTGGTGAAAATAAAAGCGATTGACGTTCGCGTTGTGTAACGCCATTAGTTGTTAGGAGTGGAGTACTTTACACCTACAAGCTGAATATTCACCACTTTTTTTTGTTACATAAAGTAATATTACTATCTCATAAGTGTACTATGTTTCTGCAGGACAATCAATGTCGAGAGGAGGTCGATATTGATCCACGAGTTCACAGGAGGTTGATCGGCCTCCGAGGCAAAAACATAAGACGCATTATGGACGATTACAAGGTCGACATACGTTTCCCAAAACAAGGTGATGACAGCATTGTTGTCATTACCGGAGACGAGGATAACGTACTTGATGCGAAGGATCATCTCCTCAACCTAGCCGAAGAATACGTAAGTATTCCAATATAACACAAACATGTGCTGAGTAGTGTGTTTTTTATGTTCTGTTCCTAATTTAAAATAAATATCCAGATTCAAGACGTCGCCGATCGCTACACACGACCTGCGGCGCCTTCCCTGGGTGATTTCGGTGATGTGCTCGAGCAAGCAAACAGCAGCGCAGCGTCCGCTGCCGGCGCCGCCGCAAGCCCCGGACCCGCGGGCTTCGTGGTGAAGGGGGGCCCGTGGGAGCAGCGCGCGCCCGACACGGCGTCCACGCAGGAGTTCCCCACCATGCCGGGGGGCCCGCGCGCCGTGCAGCCTGCCGCGCCCACGCCTTCAGCCGCATGGGGCCCTCGTCGCTAGTAACTCCCGACGACACGTCCGATGTACTCGCATGCGTGCATACTTTTAAGCCTATAGTGTATATTGGAGTGTGCCGCATTTTATTTCGGCTGTTTCGACGCGACGACGAGTGCATCCACTTAGATCGTATTGTCGTCGCTTTGCGGCACCCGCTAATAATCCTTGTAATCTTAAAACTCCAGATATCTCTCGTACTCGCTCATATTATTGCGAAAGTGGTGATTTATCGGAGGAAGTCGCCGCTGTTTGTGGCGATCTCTCTGAATTATAAATAGCGCGAGGTTGAGCCGAACGATTATCATAATATAAGTATTCGGTTACGCGATTTCGTTATTTTTTATGGATTATTATTATGTATCTATGAGTATAAATGCCATTCTACTAAGTTGTTATTTACTTTGATATTTATAATGAAATACATGCCGATGTATTTTTAATTTATGCATCTTCATAGTATGCATAATAAACTGATTCCGTGTACTTATTTAAAATTATAATGAAATTTCTATTTTTCATACATAATAGTTTTCACGTTTTTTTATCATGTTTATAATGTTGCCTATAAAATAATGAATCAATAAATGATAAGACAAGAATGAATATTTTTACAAAGTAATGTGTACATAGTAAATAAATTGTGTTTGAAAATATTAATAAAATCTTTTACATGAATACAATTTTTTTTGTCCTCTTTTCCATTGTTATGCAGCTTTTAGTTCGGGAGACCTCTGTTTCTGTCTCTCTCTCTGTTTCTACTAATAGAATTAAAAGTCAGTCATCCATTTCACAATGTTTTTGGCGGTTCTATGGTGAACTAATCCATGTGACGTCACCGGCACGCAGCGCATTTTTTTATGTTTACATCATTGTGTAAACCAGAAAAGGTACCTTACCTTACATAAAGGGGCAAGTATCTACTTTACGCGTATTATTGTAATCACCAAAATTCTAACGGGAGCTATTTCCCGCCCCGACCCTTGCTCGAGCGAGCCCGCGCCGCTGAGCCTGTAGTTTTAATTCCGACCCTAAATAATTACGATCCAGCTTGTCCCTTGCTGCCCTCTCCCAGCGACGCCCTGAGCCGAGGCCCGTACTCCACAGGGAGTGGCCTTAGCATGTAGTCTCTTTAGTTTTTAAGTTTTTTAAGCCCTGGCTGGAGGCCTTAATATGCTGAGGCAGCAGACGACAACCTCATAATTTGAACTGCGAGATGCCCCCTATCGTAAAAAAATAGTGAGCTATTTCCGGTTTTTTTTCTCCAATTTCTTACTACAACAGTTCTTAAATTTTGGTCTACATCATCCAACTACCTATCTGAGCTTGGGCCAGCCTAGACTTTTCCGACCATCTGGTTATCTATCAAGTAGTACCTATACTGTACTAGTTACTTCCCAGTAAGTAAACGTTTGGCTGCTCTGGTCTTGTCTATTCTTACGGAATGTCCTGCCCATCGAAGGCTTCCTATTTTAATGGTCTTAATAACATTAGGCTCGTCGTATATCTCGTAGAGCTCATGGTTGTACCGTGTTCGCCATTGTTCGTTTTCTAGCACTGCACCAAACGCGCCTGAGGATTTTCTGTTCGAATACCAACAGAGAGTTCTCCTCTTTTTTGCTTAGAACCCAGCATTTCGAGCCGTATGTCAGTATTGGTCATAATAAGGTCTTGTAATTTAGTAAATGTTATGTAAGTTTAATGCTTCTCGAGAATTTTTGAACGAAAATGCATGGCTGCTATAATATTTTGGCCGCCATCTTTCTCCTACATAATTCAGAAGACATCGTTTCAGTCCATTTTCAAAGAGTCGAGATACACGAATTCACTGACACAGGCAAAGGTGTTATCGTCAATGGTAATATCGTGGGGCGCGGCAGCTCGTGCAGATCGTTGAATACTCTTAAATATTTGGTCTTGGTCATGTTGACCCGAAGACCAGCTTCCGCACATGATTTTATTATGGCTCTCAAAGCATACTCTACTGCAGGCAGGCTCACATCCAGGTCGTCGGCATACCTGAATGAGTTTATATAATATTATACTGCCCGCTGTCTATCTTTAGTATCGGATAGACTTGTCAAGAGCAAGATTGAAAAATCGTTTTACTAAAATTTTGATAATTACTGGCAAAATATAAGGTACGCACGGCTATACATCAAGCTATACATAACCAGAATAAACTGACTTCTGATGGTACGGAAAACCTATACAGTGCGAGGTCAGCTAAAACTGGAAATGTAAAGCTTGATGTGATCTTTAAAAAACATTACTATAATTCTGTGGCTCTGGTTGTATCTATACTCTGTGGGCTGTGAACTCTGTTGGAAGAGGTGTGCCGTAGTACATAATATTCATACTAGATCCTCCTAGTACGAGTATCGAATACTACTACTCGAAATACTAAGTCTAAATACCTGTTCTGAGTACGTACGAAGTATTTACTCAAATTCAGATAGACTCACGTACAGCGAATCGTATCGTATCGGTCCTTTATTCCGTATCTATATCGTACTAGCTTTTGCCCGCGGCTTCGCACTCGCATGTTGGAAAATATCCCACGGTAACGTACTACTGGGATTAAAAATACCTTGGATTAACATCCGGGTTATAAATTATCTGTGTACCAAATTTCGTCCAAATCCGTTTCAGCCGTTTTTGCGCCAATCTGGAACAAACATTCAAATAAATGGACAAACATTTTCGTTACTATTTTATTACATGAGTACGTGTAGATGATCCTTCGCACCGCGTATCGATTGAGAAGCATAAAGTCTCTCTCATGCATTTAATTATTTTGTGTTAAATTAACCTTCTGATCAATAAATATTATTTTTTTTGTACGACACAAATGTTTAAACTTTGCAAGTCTAAGATCAACCGTCAAGAAGCATTGTTTATTTAAAAACTAATTGTTACATGCATGTACTATGGTTTATTTTTGCATAATAAGAATAGACTGGATATTATGTGTCTGAGAAATATTAAATCAGCCGGCCGATTCTATAAAAATCACACCATGATAATATCATTTCACCGGATGCATCACCTGGATTTATACTATTGACGGCTCACTTCACCTAAGTTTCAAGGGTAAGATTGTTACAGAATAGCTTGTCTGGATAGTTTTTAGTTAAAGCCGGGTATTTTATGCACGAATATTGTGTGATGTTAGAGAGATTATATTATAAAGCGTTACCTATATGGAAATCATAAATGGTGCAAATAATATCACTATTGATAACATTTTTGATGTATACTTCGTACTTTAAGCGACGTACTAGGTGTGGCCTAATCCAGAAAAATAACGAGTGCGCATACCTGTTCTAGTAAATACGTCTCATGTCTACAGTCTACTTCACTGTTTGTATTTTAGTGTTTGTTCATTTGTACGTAAGGCAAGGCGGTATGGTCGAAAGACTATAGCCTGCCCATTGGGCGAATTAGACATGGGTCGTACTTGCAAAATCGAGTACCAGGGCTTCCAAGTACGTCCACCTTGAAAAACCAGGGCCTAAAACCAGGGCTCGAAATACTTTCAAGTATTTTCTATCTGCATCGAAAATTGATCCATGACTTCATACAAATAAGAAGTACGTACAATCGCGTATAAAAGCCCTGTTGGAAGTAAAAATACTTGCATAGGAAATTGATCCGTGACTGCCTATAAATAAGGAGCAAAATCGCGTTTACAAATAAATACTTACAAACCAATAAAGTAAAAAAATACTTGCATACGAAATTTATTGTTCCGTAGACTCTTACTGATAAGAAGCATGATCGCATTTGCAAAAACTAACTAACGCAGTGGAGTACCTACGTAGTTGAGCGAATAGCCGTATAAAATACTTTGAAGTCTTGCAAGTATTTCGGTTCGGTACCTGGTGTGCGAACTTGGAAGCAAATACCTGGTATAAAAACTTGATCGCGTAAATAAATACCTTCCCTATGGCGAATAATAAAAAAAAATTGTACATTTGTTGATGACACATGAATGACAAGATGAATTTAATTTAATTTTTTTGGTTGTAAATAATATTTGAAAAATTACATTTATCTGAAATTAAAAATTACGATCACCCCTCTTTTACATGCCCATTTTTTATAAAGGTACGTGAAAGAGTTGATGTTATAATTTAGATAGGTAACCTAAAACCTAATAGGAATAGGCAGCTTCGTATTGATGCCGATCTACACAATCTTATTGATTTCTGATTAAAACATGGATATGTGAGTATAACAAGTTGAAGTTTATAGATGTATCTTAATAAAATCTTTACTGTAGGGATTTCCTGCTTGAGTCCACTATTCGTTTAAAAAGACACCAAGTCCATGAAAACTAAAGTTGTTTAGTAATAAGTCATAACTTATACATATTTGATACACCATGTAATGCGGGATGAGCTGGACTCCTTAAAGGATTGGCCCACAATCGCAGTAGACCGGTAAAGTGGAAAGAGGGAAGCGAGGCCTTCGCCCTGCAGTGGTGCGTAAAGAGCTTAATAAAAATACACCACGTAAACATTTTAAAATGCATCAGTGTTGTTAGTACACCCAATGGCTGTAATATTATCTTCGATTTCAGATGTGTGACTATTCCTTTTCCTTCACCTGAGTTTGCTTCATTAGCTTGTGATGTTCTAAATGTCGATAAGGAGTTAAAAAGGAGTGGCGTGCATAGAAAAATAGAAACCAATTCTGAAAACCTTGTAATGTAAGTTAGTAACAGTTTATCTTCTGTGTTTTCATTCAAAACAACAGGTGGTATAAATATGGTCTCCATCTGTCAAAATTGATTCTGCAAGCGTTCTCCGACAGTCGTTTCTCCTTTGGACTGATCACCGAAAAGACATTTC
Organism: Apamea epomidion; assembly: GCA_947507525.1. Lineage (NCBI taxonomy): Eukaryota > Metazoa > Arthropoda > Insecta > Lepidoptera > Noctuidae > Apamea > Apamea epomidion. The sequence continues at coordinate 10,671,749 of OX382234.1, forward strand.
GTTTTTGAGAGATTCGTCGATAGAACGTTTCACCTATGGATGTTTCGCCGACAGATCGTTTTGTCTACGATTATTTCGACATGGCTTTTTCACTATTTAACTACAAAGCCACCAAAAAGCTACCAGATAGGTAACAGCTAAATACCATTCATTAAAAGTAATGGTGGTCTCACATTAAAACATTTTCTTTCTTCATGTCTTTGTAGCAAGCTAGTAGCTTTTTGGTGGCTTTGTAGTTAAATAGTGAAAAAGCCATGTCAAACAATCGTAGACAAAACGATCTGTCGGCGAAACATCCATAGGTGAAACATTCTATCAACGAATCTCTCAAAAACGAAACATCCTGTCGGCGAAACATCCATAGGTGAAATGTTCTATCGACGAATCTCTCAAAAACGAAACGTCCTATCAGTGATCAGTCCAAAGGAGAAAGGCCTGTTGCAGAACGCTTGCAGAATCGTCAAAATTACCTCTAATTTCCCTACATTTTTGGACAATTTTTTGACATTGATTGTCATTGAGGTAAGATTGCAACTAGATTTTGAATGTTTTTAGTTACCTATGGGAATTAACCTTTAGATATTGGTGTGTTGCAAAAAAAAAAAAGATTAGTACCTTACCTCCATTCTGTATTTAAAATAATAGAAGTGAGCTATGTGCATAAGCATAGGCAAGGCTAATAATTAGCTTTGATTAAGCTTACATAATTATTATGTAAAAATAAACAGATTGACATATTATTCCTGCATGATTGTTTATTTGGGATTTCCAACAACTTTTAGGCAATTTGTGATGGATTATTAAATGGACAGACTACATTTTAAACTAATCTAGGTGTGCTTTGCTATGACCACTTATCAACATTGTGAGACTTACACCTCAACCTCAACCAGTCCATAGCAGGTGGGCTGGTTGAGGTATAACTTAAAGCATAAATTATTATATATAAAATCAATAAATATTTCTTAATTTCATCTGTTACAGAATTTTTAATGGAGAGGATCTGAAAAAGCTTCGGGTAGCAGTAAACGGGTTAATTCAAAACATTTTATTAATTCTTAAAACAATAGATCAGTTTTAGAAGCGGAATAAAAGTTTTGAAAATGCCAGAGCACACACCAGCCCCAACTCCAGCAAGATCTTTATATGGGTTTTTCATGTATTTGTTTAACAAAACAATGTTATTTATTTATTGCATATGGGCAATCACACCAGATTCCTACCTGCACTATTTTAATATTTATTACTACCCTCAGAAATATTGGTCCACAGCCATTCCCATACAATGCTTAGTTGCATTAACAATTTTTGCTTTTTTGATATATCCTAGTTCTAACTTATTGTTAACAGCTAATATAGATAGTATAAATACAATAAGCGATCCTCACGCTCATTATACATGCGAAACAAATGAGACTAACAATAATATACTGGAAAGTTGCATTTGTACTGATGCAAATAAGTGTGTTAAATACTGTCATGTGACGTCGCTAGAAGAGTTGGAAGAGAATACAGTGCCTCAATTGCGTGATTTAAATATACGCTTAGTTTGTAAGAAATTGTACTTTAACGAATATAATACTTAGAGACTGGTGTCATTAAATACTTTTGTTCTTGAAATTAGGTACTTTATTTTACGTAACAATAGAATAACCATAGAAAATATATATACAACTACTTGAGAAGCAATTGTCTATTTTTAACTGAAGGCTACCTTCCACCTCATAAAAGCAGTCACCAGAACAACCTCTAAGCTTAGAAGTTAACACAAAGTCTGTAAAGGATCCAAAAAAAATTGGCTTAGGTACTGTGTTTTACGTATCAATAAAGCCTAGCATAAATATGATGATTTGAAATGTTTGCTTACAAAACTGGTATTTAATAATAACGGGAAGGGAAGTAAGGATATAGTGACGACAAACTACTAGGCTTAGTTGAAGGTAGTTGTTATTATGAGTAGGTTCGATTCCTGGCTTAACCTTTGTTGCGAAATATACCATTCTGCCTGTGCCGATCGTACGGTATAATTCCATTTTATACCTTCTCTTGTGTTCGATTAGGTAAAGCTACGCTAGCCGCGGTTGGTCCGTGGACCCCTCCGTGCATCGAAAAGGTCCCGGCTGACATTCGTGAATCTTTTAAAGTCGTTATGTCGTCAGAAACCTGAAAGTCTAACAACCAGCCTTACCAAGGGGTTTTGTATTACACACAGTAACTGTGTTGTGGAGGTCAGATAGGCAGTAGCTCCATGTAAAATACTAGTATTCAGCTGCAACCCGGTTATACTGGGAGCCGACCCCAATATAGCTGGGAAAAGGCGTTCTTACAAAAGGTAACCGTTATCATGGGTAGTTACTGGAATTTGCATTGGGGCCAGAAAGCAGATTATAGATTCGCGTTCATCTTAATAATAATCACTATCGCCAGACTGCTCGGAGCGAACCAGTTCGGTCGTCGGTTAATCGGTTTAATGCCGTGATTATAGAAGCAATTAAAAGTCAATATGTCTCGCGTGGATCCACGTTCCTGCTTAAGAAGAGTTAATACTATAAGATGACGGTACAACACCATTTGCTTTGGAATAAGCACCTACATGGTGTAAAAAGACACATCACATAGCCGTCACCTACGCATACTGTGCATATAACTAAGTAGCTTTGCGCAAAAATTATTGCTGGGACAGACTTTTATTTTTGGGTAAATATAAAATAAAAATAAAAATGTTTATTTCAATTACAATGGGCATTTATACATATATTTGGAGATCACCTTTTAAGCAAGGGGTTGCTTGTCTTAGGAGTCTCCGCACTTCTACTTGTCATTTTTAATGCAACTTAAATGTAGACAATGTAAACATGCAAGACTAAAAATAAAATAAAAAGATAAAATAAAATAAAAGGGTATCCTAACATTAAACAAACTGCTCTGCAAAAGAATGAGCGTTATGCAGAAAAGTGCCAGATCGCGCGAGTGAATGTTATGTGTGTCACGAGTGAGTATGTTAGTGAGTACGAGTGTGAGTGTGAGTGTGAGTAGTGAGGTTGTGTGGTGTGTGAGTTGTAATAACTGATGCTTAGTTCACTTATCCCAATTAATATCCTGTCCAGTACTAAATACGAGAGTTAAAAAAAACTTTTATTATTTTCCAGAGTACCAATAGAGTGGTTAGTCAGTAGTCCTATGATAAATCCAGGCAGGTTTCCCAAACATCGTCTTTCATAGACGAATTACATACGAGGGCGACACTGAAAGTTTTTAGAACGCCACTTGTAAAAGATATAATAAAAAAATAAGTTCAAATTTTGAAAATGGAACTCTGCCAATATTATTGTGTATATCATGGTATTTACCTATGTAATTGGAGTTTCTATGACCAGCATTTTCAGATTTAATTATCTGTGGATTGGCGCGCAATTCGAAATTCAAATATATTTTATTCGAAAGACGTGTTAATTTAATTTCAAATTCAGTCATTTGTTTTTAGACAGTTTTTTGATTTTCTGACATTGTGGTAGTTTTTGGCGCCATGGATAAACTGAAAATTCGTACAATTTTCGAATATGAGTTCCTACGTGGAAATACCGCTGCGCAAACAACACGAAACATTAACGACGTGTACGGGCCTAACACTGCTTGCATAAACACGGTCCATTATTGGTTCAATCGTTTTAAATCTGGAAATTTTGAGTTGAAGAAGGAGCCTCGCGGTCGACCGGTAACCATTGTCGACAATGACGAATTGAAGGCGATAGTGGAAGCGGATCCAACTCAATCTACGTCTGAGCTTGCTGCGGGCCTTAGAGTTAGTGTCAAAACAACATTGAAGCACTTGCGTCAAATCGGAAAGATAAAAAAGGTAGATAAGTGGGTGCCACACGAACTAAGCGTCCAACAGCGAGATTTACGCGTCAAAGCATGCATAGCACTACTGAATCGGCATAGAAACGAGGGAATTCTTAATCGAATTGTTACCTGCGATGAAAAGTGGATCCTGTACGACAACCGTAAGCGTTCGTCTGCTCGTGCGCTAAAAAAAAGATTACTCATAGGAAGATGATGGTGACTGTCTGGTGGACCAGTGCCGGACTTGCACATGACAGCTTTATACTGAATGGCACAACAATGACGGCAGATGTCTATTGCCAAGATTTGCAAACAATGATGGAGAAGCTCGCAATTCAACAACCAAGACTAGTCAATCGCTCTTCCCCATTGCTTCTCCACGACAACGCGCGAGCTCACACTTCACGACAGACCATCGCAAAGCTACAAGAGTAAGCTCTCCGTCACCCACCGTACTCACCGGACCTTGCTCCAACAGATTTCTAATTATTTCAAAATTTAGACAATTTTTTAAGTAGGAAAAAATTCAACACCCGAGAGGCAGTACAAAACGCTTTCGCTTACTTCATAGCCTCCCGTCCGGCAGACTTCTACAGTAAAGGGATAAACAAACTGCCATCAAAATGGCAAAATTGTATAGATAATTTGGGCCAGTACTTTGATTAGCTGAAATAAAAAAATTACCAAAATTTTTATATTTTAAAATTATTATACAAATCTCCAATTTCATAGGTAAAGACCTAATATTTTGTTCATTCGTCATTTGTTTACGATTTGGCGGCAAATTGAAAATTGTCTGCGTCACGTCAGCATGAATTTAACCCGAGAAAATTTTCCTACAGATTTTTTATGACTTTTGATGTTATTTAAGTCAACAAGAAAGTTATGATAGACTTCGATTGGCCTTTCACGATGAAGCCCCATCTCGTGGCACTGTTTACAACTGGTTTAATGAGTATAAACGTGGTCGCACTAATCTCACCGATGATCTGCGTGTACATGAGGGACGGCCTTCTACGGCGACCGGCGACGACTGAAGATAACATCAGTGTTGTGCGGCGTATGATAGAGACTGACAAAAGAGTGACTTATCAGTAGATTCGGACAAGCTTAGGCATCGGTATGAGTCAAGTGCACAGAATCCTCCATGAACATTTAGCGGTCAGGAAGTTTTGTGCCCGGTGGATACCTTATAATTTGACAGAGGACCAAAAGCTCCGTCGTGTTGATTGGTGTCGTGAAATGGTTCAAAGATTTAAAGGAGGTCAGCTCAAATGCTGTGTTCGACACACTTACGGGTGACGAAAGCTGGATTTATTGTTATGATCCTGAAACTAAGAGACAGTCTGCTGTCTGGGTGTTTCCTTCCGAGGAGTTGCCAACTAAAGTGAAGAGAGGTCGATGCGTGGGAAAAAGATGGTGGCCTCGTTCATCGGAAGGACAGGTCATTACGCAACAATTGTTTTAGAGGATCGAAAAACAGTTACTGCAGAGTGGTACACTAACAATTGTTTGCCGCTTGTCTTGGAAGAAGTTCGGGAGAAACGACCTCGCAGTAGGATCTTCCTTCACCACGACAACGCCTCGTTGCACACCTCCAAGCAAACAATCGACTACTTGTCGACGTCAGACGTGGAATTACTGGGTCATCCGCCCTATAGCCCCGACCTCGCACCTTGCGATTTTTATTTATTTCCGAAAATAAAATATACTTAATTTTTATAACTGGCTAAACGTGGGCGTATTATAGACCTCTGCCCAATCCTTCGTTCGGGGCAACAAGGCGTGATGTTGATGTTTAGTATAAAATTGTATGTCTTGTAATTTGTATTATACGAGGGTGAATCAAAAAGATCTTAGAATTGCATATATGTAAAACCTTTTTGAGAGAAGTTCGATATTCAAATTAAAGAGTGTCAATCACACAATATTTATGCCAATTGTCACTTGTTTTTGTCAGTTCGTTCGCACGTAATAAATTGTTTTGTGCGACGAGTTGCTAAATACCCAAAATTATGGATAAAAGTGAGTTACGTGCGGTGATAAAATATCACAGTTTGAAAAAAATGTCTACGTAGGAAATTTTTTCGGACATTCAGCAGACATTAGGGGATGATCCTGTACCCTATTCTATGGTTGCGTACTGGGTGGCTGAATTTAAAAGAGGTAGATCAAGCGGTAAAGATGACCCGCGTTCTGGGCGGCCTTCAACCTCTGTTACGGAAGAAAATGTCAAAAAGGTTGAGAATCTGGTTTTGGAAGACAGAAGAATAACTATAAAACATATAGCTGAGATCCTAAAGATATCATTTGGTAGCGTTCAATCCATTTTAATTGATTTACTGGGGTTCAAAAAAGTGTCGGCAAGATGGGTGCCACGAATATTAACAGACGAAAACATAAAGCGACGTTTGGAAATTTCTAAGCGTAATCTCGAAATGTTCCAGCGTGATTCGGATAATTTTTGCCGTCGCCTTGTCACCATGGATGAAACGTGAGTCCACCATTTCGATCCTGAAACTAAGAGACAAAGGATGTCTTGGAAACGACCATCCTCTCCATCCATTAAGAAATTTCGAGTTGCTCCTACCGCTGGCAAAGTTATGGCCTCAGTGTTCTGGGATAGTGAAGGAATTCTTTTTATTGATTACATGCCAAAAGGACAGACGATTACTGGACCCTATTATGCAAATTTAATCCCGAAAGTACGTGAAGAGATTAAAGAAAAACGTCGTGGAAAACTATCGTTGGGCGTGTTGTTTCTTCAAGATAACGCTCCTGCTCATCGATCGGAAGTTGCGCTCAACGCAATCCGCTGTGGTGGCTTCAATCTCCTTGACCACCCACCATGTTCTCCGGACTTAGCCCGAAGTAATTTTCATTTATTCCCAAAATCAAAAGAGGACATTCGTGGAACAAAATTTTACGATAATGACGCGGTTATGGCTGCTGTAGAGGAGTTTTTCGAGAGTCAAGAAAAACATTTTTTTTCACAAGGAATAAGGAAGTTAGAAACGCGTTATTCTAAATGCATTGCATTGGAGGGAGATTATGTAGAAAAATAAAATATTTTTGTTTAAATCTTTGCATTTTTAGGGTTCCGTAGTCAACAAGGAACCCTTATAGTTTCGCCACGTCCTATGTCTGTCTGTTCGCGGTTTAGCTCAAAAACTATTGGTACTAGAAAATTTTAATTTGGCATGAGTATACACGTTAATGACGCCAAAAAAGTGGTAAAATAAAATTATGAAAAAAACAATTATTTAGGGTACCTCCCCTACATGTAAAGTGGGGATGATAATTTGTTTTTTTCGTCCTTCCCATACTGTGTGATATCGTTGGATAGGTCTTTCAAAAATATTAGGGGTTTGAAAAGACCGTTTAGACAGAATTAGGGTGTAGTCATGTTTGGCTTTTAGTTAAGAGCATGGTACGAAACTATCAGTCAGCGAATACGACCCGCACTTGTTATAAAACGCAGCTGTTATAAAAACTACGGAACCCTACACTGCGCGTGGCCCGACACGCACTTGTTTAATATTAATTCCAAGAATTTTTTGATTCACCCTCGTAGTTTACCTAACTTCCGTCCACGAGTAGTTGCTGACCTTAGGTAGGACCTTTACCAATAGTACACTTCATTATAATGAACTGATTAGATTTAAATAAATATACGTTCATTTTATTTTACACGTAGGTAGGTATAATAAATAATTAACCGGACCTTATTTTCCTGGTTGCTGCACAGCAATATGCTTCAATATCCCAACAAACACCTACCTACAGCTCTTATCTGTGTTAACTCTAAATATAAAAGTGCTATACCAACATTGTCAACTTAGCTATACGATTTCGATTTTTTACGTTAAGATTTTGTTTTTTATAGATTCTGATGAACGGACGTGGCCGAAGAGCCTACCTATAACTAGGTCTATAAACGGTAAAATAATTATTACCAATTTACAAGGTCAAATTAAATTAGGTAGCGAAACTTCGCAGACTTGATGGGTAGCGATATCTCAACGCGATAAAACCGATATTACGTCTGTGAAGTTACCATAAAAAAATCTGCTTTTTAAACTGATATTTTAAGTTACTACAATAACTACGGTCGTTGAACCCAAAAAAATATTACCTACATCAAAACTTTTTTTTGTTTTATCATGTTTAGATATCGATCCTCGTCACGTCTGCGGAGTTTCGCTAGTTAATTTAATTTTTTTTAAAGTCCGCCAGTTGCGTGCAGTTTGATAATTTCATGTGCGAGTCCGACTCGCACATGAAATTATCAAACTGCACCGCCCGGGGCTGCAGATTTTACATTTTATCAGTTTAATTTTAACTTATTTTATTTTTTGCTATAGCGGCCACAGCAGTACCTACACATTTAAATTTTAAGTGTCTACCTATAATGGTTCAAAAGATACAGCCCTGTGGTAGACGGACGGATGGACGGATAGCGGAGCCTTAGAAATAGGGTCCCGTTGGCACCCTTTTGGTACGGAATCCTAAAAAGTATGTAGGTAACTGAGTAAGGCCGCGGATTTTGCCACTTTGTAACCTAGAACTTCTATGTTACAGTAACGCGAACGTAACTCATAATATTTATAAGGCTAATTGGATAATGTGGTAGTTTTAAACGACTTTAAAAAAAAAGGAGTAAGTTCTACGATGTGTTAGGATCAAAAGCTTTAGTCCGAATTTTTTTACTTACTTCATTTCGACAACTGTGAAAGGTTCAATGATAGCAGAAAAAGGTTTAGAACTGTATACAGTTTTCAATTATCACATCCATGACAATTTGACCACTTACCAAATAAAGGGAACATTATCAGGAAAACAAAAACTATGACTTAAGTAGGTGTAACAAGATATTTATTATGACATATTTATCAAAACTAAAGAACATTCATTAAAGATAATTATTATATATATCACAAAAATGAGAACAATCTTATATAGTGTATACAGACTACCACATCACGCTACCCGAAACTGTCAAATTTTCCCAATCAACCTTGACACTACTACTACTAAATCCTGTCAAATTTCTTAAATAGTAGGTGTATTACAGGAATTTGACAGGATGTAGTAGCTTGAAGTGCTGGCGTTTGTACAGACACCAGCAGGTCAAGCTACCCGAAACTGTCAAATTTTTCAATCAACCTTGAACATTAATACTTTAAAGATAAAATTGAAAATTTATTAAATAAATTTGACTGATTGTAATAGCTTGATGCTGGTGTCTGTACCTAGGAACATGTCTATTTAGTTATATTTATTAAAAATTTGCATTTTTTTTATTACACTTTTTTTTCCGATCTTCCTTCCATTTTTGGCGTAATTCTTGTTTTTGCTCTTCATTATATGTAAGTACTTTTTTTGTTTTTATAATGTCTTGCAGATACTTCTTTTGCTTGTTTCCGCATTTACTCATATTATTGAGGATTCTCTGTTTTTAATTTTTCTCTGTATTTGTTTTTTGTTTCTCTGCCGCTGTCAACGGCATCTGTGACAATGTTTGTCTTTGTTTATGTTTTTTTTGTTTTTGTTAGTCGTCAATCAGCAAACTGATCTGAATCAAAAAAGTTATGGTTAAGGTGGATGCTCCAAGGTAGCCCGCGAAATTCAAATTTTCTTACGTTTTTTGCAATTTGCTGGTCTGTACTAAGTTTTACGTTGATTAAAATATGATTCGCAGCCGTAACTCGACTCGCACTTGGCGGTTTTTTAACATTTTATTATTCTTCTCGGAGTTCGTGTACCTTAGCCTGCTTAGGTATAAGGTAATGTTTGTTTACCTTCAGCCTCGGTAAGCCTAAGTTTACTCTGAAACACGGTGGTTCATGCTTTCTGTTGACACTATTTTAATATTTTATCTTGTGTCTTTATTAGTAGGTATTTCGCATGGGGAATTCGGCAGTCGCCAAGATAGGAATAATGCTTTCGTGGGGATAAATAAACACTACTTTTAATTCAAAATTGAGGTCAAAATCGAGGCTAATAACATAATTTAATACCTATCTAACTACTTACTTTATCTTACTATGTTATGTCTTAACTATGTTTTGTTACCTACATTCTATGCAAATAAAATGATTTGATTTGACTTATTCTGGATATTTGAAGTATAATATACTACGGTATTGTGCTACTACTTACTATAATTTTACGCTTTCTTTTGCGGGGTAGCCAGAGGATCGAACGGCACTTAAGTAAGCGTGTGGGGTAGTATTGTAGGATGCCATAATTAAAAATATTTTGATATTTTTAAACGACGTCAGTCAATATTTTCCTTGTTAATATTTTTGCGGTTACAGCCGCAAACATAACCTAGACTTTTACGGTCGATTAAACAATACTGTGCATAATTATAAGTATGTAAATATTTATTTCAATTTTTTTCAGTTTATTCTGTCTAAACATTCGTATTTGAAGAACACGCGTTTGCTATTGCACTTAATTTTAAAAACCAGGCAAGTGCGTGTCAGGCCACGCATAGAATAGGGTTCCGTAGTCAAGGTTTGCCATTAAAATTCTACTTTACTTAAATAGCCTGTGTTGTAACGAAACCATACCGCGAATCAGAAATTTGGAATAAATGCACAACGCTATCTATCGAGTGTCGTTGTAAACTTTTTAAGCCCCTAATTTCATTTATCCTCTTTAGAGGATTCAAATAATAAAAAAATAATTGTGTCCAATAGATAATTGTTATGATTTTATTTTTAATATTTTACAAGTTTACTACGAAACGGAAAACTTCGTACAAAAATAACGAAATAATACATTTCGTTATTTTTGAACGAAGTTTTCCAAGTAAGTTCATTTTACAAGTTAGGCCTCTATAACTCCTGAACTAACAAAGTTACATAAGCCGTTATAGTTTTCCTTCAAAGTTCATCACATAGACTACCATCATGAATTTTTTCAGATTTTTCGAGCCAGCCGTTTAGCTTTTATTTTAACAACAAAATTCGCTTTAAAGTAGAATATCTCGCAAACGGATACCTAAATCAAAAAATCGTCTCAGCAACCTCTCAATGTTTTTAAAAAACCTATCTAAGGATACCCCAAACTATGGGGTAGACGCGAGAAAAAAAAAACATCCCCACTATAACGCAGGGGAGGTACCCCAAAAAAAAATTTTTTTTCGTGATTTTATTTTAGTACTTTGTCGAAGTGGCACTAACCGTTTGGAAGATAAGCCGAGGACGGACATGACGAAACTATAAGGTTAGGGGTTCCAAGACGAACCACGGAACCCTAAAAAAAGGCAAATCAATCAATAATTTTGAGACATTCGTGGTTGGGTCATAACTTGCCATTTTAACTAAAGTACCTAGACTTATTTAAAATGGCAATTATATTTAAAAAATGCAATAAACACATAAAACGTAACCATTTGGCTCGATACGACAGCCGACTTACTCACGAGTCAGGAGTCACGACATAACTTGTTGCCTGCTTGCAGATTAGAATTCGAGTAAACGAGTTTGCATGTGTGAGCTGTCCGAACATTTATTCCTAGTTGAAATTCCGTAGGTATGTTATTACCTACTAATAATAATGTCTACTGTGAGTGTGAGGTGACACTGCTTAGAATAGCAATGGAGCGCTTACCAGGCAGGATGCAACGGCCGGCACAGAATAGATTATTAGTAGGTAGCGGGCGAAAGTGTCCTCGCGTATGCGCATTCCGATCGATGGCTGCGACCGACATAGGTATCGTCGAGGGCGGAAGTGTATCACCGGCAGGTTCTCTCGATCGTCAGCAGGAACATCCCGTACGCCTTAGTGTTGGCAGCAGACGGGACGCTGCCGATGGAGTAGGGCGCGTGCTCTGTGGTCACAATTTCGTAGCATACCGATACGCACCTATCTACCTTTCCCTACAATTTCCGTTGTAGCTCGCCGATTATGGCCGGAGTTGGGCGCACACCATGGACATCGGAAAGGCTTCGGATATGGGCAAGCTTAATCAACCGTAGTCCTTACCTAATCGTCAAATTACACACAATACCCACCACGCCTGCGGAGTTTCGCTAGCTAATTCAATTAGATCCTGTATGTAGGTTAGTGTAGTTTAACGACCCCCGGCTTTAAATCCCTATTACACTACACGATATTTAGGTGATGTGTTTTTTTACACCATCAGATTTAGGGCAAGGGTCCCTGAATATTGTGTGGTGAAGTAATCAGGCTTTTAGCTGCGCTGTGCGGTGTAGGAGGTGCATACCTACACTAGAATGTGCACTTAAATATAGAGCTTGTCAGAATTCAATCGCTTGTTAACAGACCGAAGTGTTTTGATGTATCCCTTAATAGCAATGCATCAAAGGGTCAACATAAAGAGTAACGTTTTTTGACTATCGAGAATGTCGCTCGATATGCTGCGTTTTGGGGTCCGTAACTTAACTTCGAGAGTCATATGTTCGATTAATGGAAAGTCGACTGAACGATTGTTCGTATGGAATTTATTGCGAAACAACCTTTTATCGCCAAATGCTACTTCGAGTGAACGATTCATCGAATATTTATTAATAGATGGAATGGACTGCTCTTTCGCAAGAGTTTTAGTTATTTAGTAGTTTCATAATTGTAATAAAATTATAAAAAATAGATTTTACGTCACATATTATTTCATACATAATCCGAGGAAATCAAACACTTTTAAGATATCTCACGTTCTTCCCGTAGATTTACATAGAAACATGAAATCTGGTGAAAAGGAAGATAATAAAGCACAAATGAAGGGAAAAATGTTTATTAAAAAAAAAACCATTTACGTTACGATTTTCGCACAAAATTAAGGAAATCTAAAACCTTTTCGGTAGATTAGGGCTCTTTAACGCCCTGAGAACTCCACTAATAATCCAAACATAAAATAATAATCACTTATCATCAAATTCGATGAATCGTTCAGTCGAAGTAGCGTTTGGCGATAAAAGGTTGTTTCGCCATAAATTCCATCGAACAATCGTTCAGTCGACTTTCCATTAATCGAACATATGACTCTCGAAGTTAAGTTACGGATCCAGTTAAAATCGAGTACGTCAGTATACGACAGAAACGATCCACAGTGGCGATCGACATCGTATTTTTTGTCAATCGCCTCTAGGGATCGTTTTTGTGGTTTGTTGCTTACACATTTATTCGATTTTTTTTTGGTAAGTCGGTCGTCAAAAATCGAGCAAATTGGTAGGCACCTATAGAGGTCTTCGTATTCTAAGTGGTAAGTAGATACTTATTCTGTTGTATAATTTCTAGTAAGCACCAAGCGGGACCTACCAGAATTCCTTAAATAAACAAATAAAGTAGGTACCTACTATTGCGGCGCCAGCGTGGAATATGGAAGACAAAAACTATATACCTACCTATTACAAATCATCGAATAATACCTAGATATTTACCTAATGATCATAAATCACTGCTACGTTAAACTTTGCGCCAATTGCCACAAGTTCAGAACGCATTGTTTATCTGATAATATCATCTAGCACCAGCCAATTATCTACCAATCAATAATTTCGGATTTGGAATTCGAAAAACAACATAATCGGTCTAAGTACCTATACGTAGCCGCTTGATCATACCCCTGATTTGTACCTATATCTGCATAATAAAGAGGTCACCCAGTCGGTATCACGGGATCCAGGCACTAAGTACTTAGTTAGCCACACCCAATCCCACTTTTAAAGATATTTATACAAATAGCTACACAGCAGAAAATTTTATTGAAATCGTCCAGCCGTATTCACGTGACGCTCTGGCAAAATACGCGACATATTTTTTTTTTTTATGAGCCGGTTTTCTTGAAATATTTTAATTATGAGGGGGCATTAGGCAACAATACCTTTAAGTTTCTTTGAAAACTGAAAGCTAGGTAAATCTACTTAGAACAAGCATTCTGAATTGATTTTGCGCAATGTTCATACGGGTATCCTAAGGCAGCTAAATGTAGGTCGTGGTCTCATTATATTAGGTAGGTAGCAGTTCCAGTTTACTTTTCAGCTGTAATGTCGGTAGGTACCTACGTTAATGAAGTCACTAAATTAACTAATACACATATTAAAACGACCCTTGCAAACAATCGTAGTTATTTAGATAAGTACCCATTTACGAGCCCCTTTTTTATTTATTTGGCTTGGTAGGTACTTTTGCTTGATAAGTTGTAAAGTACTAACTACAACCGAAATAAATTTCAAATATTTGTAAGTTTCCGCCTTAAAATACCAAACCAATAAAAATAACTAATGTAAATGACTACTAACGATGCTTAGCATAACAACAGTCTCCATCGTCAAGGTTACAGCGTTAAGATATTCGCGCGCTCGCGTATAAGATCGTTATTGTCCACATTGCCCTGCGCGGTTGTTAAATCTTACTGTACGCGAGACATCGTCCGATTATGTTAACGAGTCACGATTTATGTAATAGTAGTGTCTACTACTACAATATTCAAATCCTAGGAGATAAGTCAAGTACGCGACTACTAATGAGATTTCTCCTTTGCTCAATATTTCTATCCCTTTAGGCGCCTAGGATAATATTATCTGAATACATATTTATATTTAGTGTTTTGTATTATTGCGAAGGACTTATTGAAACCATAATATTATGGAGCTCAATGTTAATATATTTTTAAGGATAAAACAACACTTCCCATGATTAGTACAAAATAAAATTAAATATATTGTTAGTTTTTTACATAGGTAAAATTTATTTAAAAGTACAGAACATATGAAGGACTACACACTGAATTGAGATAAAATACTTAGTACTGACTTTGAAAATGATGTAAGCCACTTTTAGTATTCACAATATGAACTTATTGCATCAATTAATGATTATTTGGCAGACCAAAAGAGATTTTCCAACAGTGCACAGGTCATTAAACCTTATTTTTATTATATAAGTGAAATTTGGAATAGAAGCTGTAAGAAAATCTGCAATTAGACCAGCCACTACACCTTATATACCGAAACATTATGGCTAAGAAACTTTAATATGTGATGTTCCAGCATACAAGTTCAGCTGCATGCAGGCAACAAGGGGCCAGCATACACCCAAATATATTATTATAAATTAATTTTAAGTAATATTTCATAGATAGTAATTTTAATATATTTTGTACAATAAAATACAATTAAGTACAACTTGTAGCAAAGATATTAAAGAGAGTAATATTTATCTCAAGTGTTAAAGCTGCAATAACGTGTGTGTACGCACAAGGCATATTTACACAGCACACACGCACGGCAACAACACACCATGTGCTGCACACTATAGTACATAATTAATTTTATTACTTAATAGAATATAAAGACACGCCCAAGCTGAGAACTTCTCCACTTATTTTACAGATTTCAATGCATGATTAGCCAATGAACATGCCTGTACTCCACTAGCAGATTGCTATTAAATAATACATTGATCGTCGCTTAATATCACAGCTAATTATGCTTTGAAAATTATAGACATGTCTAATTTTCACTAATGTAGATAACAATGTAGAGTATAAGTAGACAATCTGAATTAATTTACATTACAATATCATGTCTTTTCATATGAAAAATTTAAAATTACATTACCAAAAATTAAACAGTGCAGCGCATTATAAATAAATGTGCATACCTTAATATTTAATTGACTAAATAAATTTGTTGCCTGCAGATCTGACATATTATTTTATTTAAATATCGAGAGGTAATATCTTAAGAGAAATTTTAACTTCAACTATTGAAAAAAAGTTAAATCCAAATTTAAAAATATTTTGTATTTATTATGACAATTCCCTTCAAATTCACCTAGTTATTATGAATGTGAAATATCATTCCAAAAGCTGAGTCTCCGACACACATATTTCACTACCACTATAATTGTGGATCAAAATGTAAGGATCGAAGAGAAGTAGAAGCTAGCACTTCACGAATGTGCGTTGCTGTTCACATGCGCCTTCTTTTCCTGTGCATCTGGCGTACGCTGGCCGTCACGCCTAGGAGGCATGCGCTCATTGATGGCATCCAGCCCCTTTGCCTCAGCAAATGAAGTTATCTTATGATTTGGAGAGAAGCCCTGCAGGGCATTCTTGAGAGAAGTTTTACCACCAGAAAGAGCACCCAATGGCAAAGCACCAGTGGGAGTGAGCCCCTTCAGCTGTAGCACAGATTCACTTTCCTCGCGAAGCACAGAGAACACATGAGCCATTTTGCCAATAGCACGAATTTTGTTACGGATGACTTCTTTCCTGAGATTTGCTTCCTCCAATGCATCATCTCCTTCAGACATCAATTCATCATCAGAACAAATGTTTAGTACATTGACCAGCATTTCTGTAACCTTCTCACCGACAAATGGAAGAGACCAGGTAAAGACATCCATGAAGTTGGGCAGCCAGTATGGGTGGGGAGAGCAGTTAAACTGTCTAATGTTCATCACATTGTTCTCATACTTTAGAACAGCAGCCTTGTTATTATAGACATCCAAGTAGTTAGGTGCAGAAAAAATAGTAATGAGACTGGGAAATCCTGTGGTCTGGCTTTTACGATACATCCGGTAGCCAGCATCTTGAGCTTCATGAGCACGTATGATGGAAAGTAAATTGTTTCTTTGTAGAAAATCACAACAAGCTGCATAGCTATAGAAGTATGAACAACCTCTGACTGAGTTGTGCGAGAAGTGTTCTGCATTTTTTTCATTTCCAAAGTCTTCCAATGGATCAGACCAAAGCAGGTCACACATAGCTCCAAATGCAGGTGGTTCTTTGAATCTATCTAGTTTACGAATATCATCTAAGCTGTTGATCTCAGGAGAAAGTCCTCCATGCACACATAGGAACTGCTGGTTCATAAGAGCAGCAAGAGGTAAGCAGTCAAACGCGTCCATACATGCATCATACACTTTCTCAGAATATTTGATTTTGCATTCTTGTTTGAAAGTGAAATACTCTGTCAAATGTCGGCATTCATGGTTACCGCGTAATAGGAATAACGTCTTCGGATAACACAACTTCAAAGCCCAGAGGTAGAGAACACATTCTATACTGAAATAACCTCGGTCGACATAATCACCTAAGAATAAATACTTGGTACAAGAAGGAGAGCCTCCCACCTCGAACAATTTCATCAAATCATAAAACTGACCATGGACGTCTCCGCACACAGTCACCGGTGAATCGATCTCGATCATAGTTTTTTCTGATCGTAATAAGGTGGCACCATCTTGGATGATTCGTAAAGCTGCATTTTCCTCGATCCGACCTTCTAAGATAAAATGTTGCTTCAACACCTCAGGTAGAGGCTTTCCACTTTTTTCTTCGAATACTTCCGATACAGTGAGCTTGCGACTGGGAGGGAAAGCAACACTTTGAATCATACGCTGCGTAGTCGACACTTTATCATTGCTCCCGGACATATTTGTCACATAAAAAACACTAGGTCTAATCCATACACGCCACTATTTTCAAAATGGCAGAATAGATATAATACTAAAACAGAATTCCGATTTCACGACAGAGAAACTACTGCGCACTGGAAAACAATGCGCAAACATCTGGCGAGTGGTCAATAAAATAAACAGGGATATCGAGCGCGTTTTATTACTTTTGAAAATATCATTAAATAGTAACACTGGCAATTTAAGGAACAGTTGCCAGTATGGTCTTTAAATAAACCATTACAGGCACACGTGTGTTTATGTAACATACAAATTCGTGAAATACTAAAGGAACCAAGTTAAAATTATCATATTTTTTAATAAAATTATTATGTAAACTTGTTTTTTTTTAAATAAAAGGATTTAAATTGAAAAAAAAAAAGAGTAATTCGCTCGTTAGGAAGTCGTATTTGTTTTTTCGTTTTTTTTTTTTTTGCAATATCGTAATCAACATTTGTTGATTTTTTTTTCGAATGTTTTGGCTATCCTCAGTGATAAATGCCCCAAAACAAAAGTCTAAATATTTTTAAAGGTGCAGCCAGATCGCGGTCGGTCAACGTCGACCGTCTTCAACAAACATAACTGACCCGGTGGCAGAAAGAGGAACTAACTAAATCACTATGTAAAGTGACAAGATCTGTCAGTTGTTGTTCACCGACAGCGCCGCCCGCCTTCACGATTAACGGGCCAGATGTCACACACAGAACATAAATACCCTAACGATGTCACAGTTGGTACACAGTCGGGACTGTACCAATTACAAGACTCAAAATAATTATGTCGCGCACATATCGTGGATAGACTGCGGTCTGGGTGCACCCTAATACCACGACGGCGATACGCAGTTTACGATTAGCCTGGTCATTTTGAAACGAGGCCATTGTATGATATGCTTAGAAAACATAGGCCATTGTTGGATATAATCGAAGTTTTCAAATACGATCAAAAATTTATGGTTATATTATACCTAATCTATATTGTGGTACAGTCACGAGCATAAATACATCACAGGGTAGGATATAGAGAGGAAATTAAATTACAACTTAGTCCTGGCATAATGTTGTAATTCAATGCTGCTATATTTGTATTTTACAACATAGGTATTTTAATTTTTTTCGGCTCGGTCTTCTCGTGGTACGGGTACACGAATCACTGAACGTCAAAATTGTAGGACACAGGATACAGAACATTATTGTTTGGCTATGTAAACCCATTATGTGTGTACAGTGTTCAGCTGGAAATTCTGTTAGGGAGACATTGATTCCTCATCAATCTGACTGATTATTTGGGTGGCCGGTGACATGGCTTATAACACTACAAAATACGTATTCAGGAGTGGTAGGTGCAAGAGCACAAGTGACGCGATGACGTCTCTGAGGCAGGCTTAGAAAACGCTGACGAGATGAATAAGATGCCTGCGACAAATTAGCCAGAGTTAGCAACACGACAAAGGTGTGAAACGATATGGAGGAGAACTTTGCCCTAACTTGAGGAAAAAATATAATCTACGTGGGGTGTTTCAAATATAGCCTTCTTTCAATGTTTGCGGGATTTTTATTCTCTGTTGTAAATTATGTATATAATTAATTGGCTTGTTCTTATTATTTGCAGAATACGTAAAACAGAAGATTGCTTCAGGCCAGTAAACATTTTAGCCATTGGGTCCGATTTTTGGGATGTAACAAATAGGTATTTATGTTTATTACGCGGAAACCCCTGTTATCGCATTACGGTTGTGCGTGCATTGCAAGATTTTGGATCATAGTACTAATTTCAATTAGGCTGTTCAGTATTGACTGAAAACCCTAATCGAAATCAGCCTATAGTAGCTGCGACTTATTCTGTATTTTAAATCAGCTTCATAATAAAAAATATGCCATGCACGGTATACAAAATTGTTACATCTATGGTTTAACATGGGTTTAACCTACTCTGACCTTAGAATGGGTAACTCGAACTTTCATTCCAGCCCTCTCGGCAACGCCCTTGGACCTTAGTGTTGCTATTCGAGAAATTTCACTTGATCAGAAACAAGGAAAAAAATGTTTCACATCATTTGCTATTATTAAGTGGGTATTAGTTTCAAATAACTATAGGTTAGTAGGTATGTGGAAAGCTCAGTTACAGTTGTTGAAAAATAAACGATGTTAAATTATAAAAAAAAACTTTTTTTAATATGATTATTTTATGCAGATCTTATCCATAGGGATTTCATATTACTTGCTTCCTGCCTAACCGACCGCCTCAGTTCCGTCAGGTGAACTCTGTAGACCAATGCTGTACGAGTACCTAATGTAGACTGTACGCTTGTAAAGTGTGTAGGAATTAGGTTCACCTCAATATGTAGGGTAACGAGTCTGGGTTTAAACTCACGATCTTTGCTTCGTCAGTCGGACTTTTATTTTTGTTCAAATGTCTGATATTATAAGTAATCAAAACCAGCATACGAACCTACAATAACTTGCTTGGTTGTAATAGAACTTGTATCATTGATTTTAAATAATAACACGGTAACAGATAACATTTACCTATGTTGTAGATGCGACTTGATGCTGAATCTATAATAATGTGGGTCAGTCGTAAGTAATGAGAACTATAGTTAGTTGGTTATCGGGCTGATGCCCAAACAACAGCTAGATACGTACCTACCTACTAACATTATTTTTATCGCTGTAGCGACTATTTTTACATTTTATTTCAGGGGTATGTAGGTATTGCATGTACCGAACAATTGTTTGATATTATTAACTGTCGAATGTCTATTCTTGTCACTCACTATTCTGGGATGATACTGGGTTACGATGTTATTAGGCTAAAATTAGAAGGGCATGCTGAATAGCACCGTAAATTATTAACTACCACTATAACGCTGTGTAGTTATTTTTGGACATTGTTCCCTAGACGTGTAGTGTGTCAGCTTTGATTAGGCCTGACTTCATGGATATAATAATGTCTGATTGAACAGGTATGGTACATATAAAAATATTTCAAATACTACTCTCAGACAAAACGGTAACACCTATTACATTAATTAACATAGCTTAATTAATGTAATTGGTGTTACCGTTTTAATTAAGTAACAATAAACAATTAAATTAAAGCGGAGTTACCTGGAAATTAATACATTGTTTGTGGTGTGTTAATTTTTGACAGTGGAGTAGCCTTTGCAAATAGGCATGTGAGCAGAAAAGCTGTGCTGCTAATTTATGAAACTGGACCATTTTTTGTACTTTTGAAAAGGCTCTAGCGGGGATTCTGAGCAGGGTATTGGAATGGAAACAAAAATACGCGGTTCTTTGGCTTTTGGAAATTAAGCTTCGATATCGCATGCTTAATGGAATACTGATTTAACTAAAAAAAGACGATGTTTGGGAAATCGCATAAGGAGATCTTGCTATGAGGACTATAACCTACTTGTTGATGCATAAAAATAAAACTGATTTATATTAATCATGAATGCTTGTATTTTGAATGTCTATGATTAACTATTGGTGAGATCTAAGTAAAAAAAAAAACGGAAATCACATCTGACCTATCTACTAATGGGTCAGTGTTCCATTAAGCATGCGATATTACGAAAGAATAACGGCAGGTGTAAAAGCCTTTTATAAAAACCCATGATTTCTACATGGCTTTTTTTTTTTTTTTTCAGGATGGGAAATCATCAAATGACCCCTCCCGCTCTGGGTGGAGCAGAAGGGAGTGTCAGACTCTTACTGACTAAAACCCACCCGTGTTCCTTCCTTAGCCCTTTATGTACCAGGGCAGCGGTAACCCTTTCAGACGATCCCGCTACCCCGGCAGGCTTCAGCCCTGTCGGGCCCCGTCAACTACGCTGACATCTCTTTGAGGTGCGCGTGGAACACATAAGTGCCGTCCGGCACGGGCCTGGTCCTGATCGGACGGAGAGCTACCCATTGCTCTCCGCCCGCAGGCCCGCGCCTACGGTGGCCGGGAGTCTTCACGCGGCTCCCGACGCCCGGAGCGTCTCCCTCGGCGGCTGAGGCGTGAGGATCTCTCCCTCGCCCATCCCGTCACCTTCTTCGCTAGCATGAGGTGACCGCCTCCCACTCCCTCTCGCCCCGGACCATGGCTTGCACCAGGGCTGGACGCGAGAGGTCGCCGCCGCTGCCGATCGCCTCTACGAGGACACGGCGGTGCTCTGCCCAAGCGGGGCAGACCTCCACCGTATGCTCCACCGTGTCCTCTGGGCGATCCTCGCAGTGGTGACACCCGGGCGTCTCCTCCCGCCTGATGATGTGCAGGAACCTCCCGAAACATCCGTGTCCGGAGAGGACCTGCGTCAGGCGGTAGGTGGGAGCGCCGTGACGCCTCTCTAGCCACTCCTCAAAGAGGGGTCTTATCGCCGCTATCGTGGCGTGCCCTGCGCTGGGTTGCGATAGTCGCGCCTTCCATGCCACCATGAGATCGTGCCGGAGGTCCGTCCGCTCCACCGCGATTTGCCGCGGGTGCAGAGTTTCCCCCCGACGTCTACATGGCTTTTTTTTTTTTTTTTTTTTTTTTTTTTTTTTTTTTTTTTCAGGATGGGAAATCATCAAATGACTCCTCCCGCTCTGGGTGGAGCAGAAGGGAGTGTCAGACTCTTACTGACTAAAACCCACCCGTGTTCCTTCCTTAGCCCTTTACGTACCAGGGCAGCGGTAACCCTTTCGGACGATCCCGCTACGACGTCTACATGGCTTAAGGCCGCTTTATGAATTACACAGTACTTAAGCTGAAGTGAAACAGCAGGACCATCACAGCAATTTAAAACATACAGAGTGGTCAGATCACGGAGCATAGAGCTGAGACAACGTCACGGAAGTACACGCGTCTGAACGAGACGATCCGAGGTTGAGGACGCCTTTGCTCTCAGATGCTCGGATTAGAACAGTGAAGTTTAAAAATGTGACTCAGGCTGGCTGGACAAATCTTCAAAATAACTCGCATTAAACTAGGTCAATAAGGCACTTTATGTGACGGCTAAACATCCTTATTTCAGAATTTGTAACGCTACAGAATCTTAGATAATCGATCGAAAACGTGTCCAGCCAGCTAGAAAAACCACTTTTCGCTGGTCTCTCAATCTCGGTAACGGAAGTGATTTTGACGACTTTTTACATATCAACGGGCGTTACATAAATTAGTAACAGGCATCGAGCTAAAACTTTTGTGATACGTACAGCGGTTTATTAGAAAAATGCAAAAATCTGTGTCCAGCCAGCTTGAATTTACGTATAAAACTTCTGGCTGGCACTTCCGAATCTCAATAACGGGAGCGTTTTCGAATATGGTTACTTTACTAACATTTAGTGACGCAATTTGTAACAGTAATAACGTTTGATTTATGGCGTCACATTTAAGGGTTTACGAGAAATCAATAAAAACTTAATGGCGCCGAATCCCTTGTTCACAAACTAAACAAAATTTAAGTTCAATGCATCTTTTTCTTTCTATTTAGAAAAGGACAGAAGATAAATATTAGTTTAGTCCGGTCAAACTAGTCAGCGCCTGACATAAATTGACATATTTTTAGTAGCCATGTGGTTAATCACGTCTAATCTGTCTATGGAGTATCTTAATTTGACAGGACTAAACTAATATTTTATCTTCTGTCCTTTTCATAATGAAAGAAACAGATACACAGAACTTAAATTTAGTTTAGTTTGTGAACAAGAGAATCAGGGCCAGTGTCCAGCCAGCCCAAAGAGTACTATAAGATACCGAGCCAGCCTGAGTTCAAGCTGGCTGGACACATGTATCTCCGCTGCCTGATGATCTACGGCCTTCGAAATGTGTTCAAAATTTTGTACCGGGGACGATAATGATAACCTGAATTTGTAACGGAGATACTTTGCGTAGTTTCAAAGATATTGAAAATTTAAATTTTCCAAAGATATTGATAATTTAACTTTATCTGTCCCTATTACGCTGATTTACACATTTACACTAATAGTACCTAATGATTACACTGTGATTTATAGTAGATTAAGGAAGATACCTACTTATTTCAGAAGACTAATACAAGAAATAATAAAACACTATTTAATTATACTTACTGGCTTTTAATTTATACCCTGACTGTACGTTTTAACCAAACTCGACGTAGCGGTAATAGAAAGCGTAAAATTGTAATATTTTGCAAGAACAATAGACTTCAGACTCTACGTAAAGGGACTCGACATAAAGGGAACCATTCGCCTTATGGTCCCAAATCGCTTCGGGCGCTCTTGGACTGATTAGTTCAAGAGCTGTTGGAATCGAATTCTCATGGACTAGGTCGAGGTGTCTCGGGATCGAACTGTTGCGATACCAATTCACCATTTTCTTTTGGACGAAGTCGCTCCATTCCACCTAAACGGGTACCTATGTAAAATTGGATAGGTTAAATAAAGCAGCGACATTAATGTAATTAATGTAATGGTGAAATTCTTCCAAAAGTCGCCATTGTACATTTATACTTTCTGTGTATTTTTAAAATACCTCTCAAAACAACCACGACATATCGAACCCAGGTTTTGAGATATGGGATATTTTCGGTTACAGCCGCAGAAATAACTTTTGTTTTTCACAGCTTCTTTGACGAAATAGGTAGGTACTATGATGATTTTTTTTTGCTGTCGTTATAATTCAATATTGTACATGACTGTGTAAATATTCATCTCGACTACAGAACCCTTCCCTGCACTGTACGGTGTCACTGACTCTGGCAGGGCCACCATCAGAGATTTTAATTTTGATAACACAAAAATTGACTGAATCTGTAACTTGGTGACAAATTGCGACTAATTAGCGACAAAATATGGGAGAAAACAGATCTTCGCAAGGTGCCCTAGTTTTTGAGATATAAATGTGGCCCTGCTGGGGAGACTCTCTCCAGATCGGCCACCTATAAACCCTTGATATCTTTTGAACCAGTGACCGACAAATTCTGATATTTGGCGACAAATTTCGACTAATTAGCGACAAATTTTAAGTGTTATCAAAATTAAAATCCCTGATGGTGGCCCTGCCAGAGTCAGTGACACCACTGTACGTGGTACACGCAGCTGGCCGGTTTTTTTTTCATTTTGAATTTATTCTTATGGTGGGTACACAAAAAGGTTATCTGAGTGTAACATCGAAATAAATCTCAGTTATAATAAATTCATAAAATTCTATCGTAAAAAACATATTTGCAATTGTCAAACCATTTACTTAACTTGTAATAAAAATAACTTAAACATGAGGAAACATACAATAAAAACTGTATTTCTAGAAATATTTGCATACAACAGTTTTTAAGTTAATTAAACTAAGACTCTTCCAGGTTCTTATTTTTTACACAAACGTATATCGTCAGTTCACAGTAATAGTAGAATCAACGGTTTTGTACTTTGGTTTGCTATGAGTAAAAGGTAGATACCGGTACTTGATCATATGCTGTGGAGAAAAAAAAAAACATGTTAATTAATGTACTTCTTAACATAATAAAATGTAATATTTCAACTGCAATTTCGAAGTAATTTGCTGAGATTCCGCCTAACGCAGAGGTATTAAATGACTCCCTGTTTCTCCATATTATTATTATAGTTTTTTGTCTCTGACATTTCTCGGTATCCTGGGGTCCCAAACCTTTGGAAGGCATACGAGGGGGGCAAAGCCAACTCGCAGAGTGCCTCATTTCATTTGCGTCTAACGGTAGTTAGACGCTTTTAATGGAATGAGGCACCAACCGACGACAATCTCTATACATATATGCAAGTGCACCCCAGGTTGATGTAGGAGTATTGCAGGATACAAAAAAAAGCATATGGGTTTGGGTGGCTAAAGTAGATTTGTGACCTAGAACTATGGCCTCTGCTAACCAATATATAATAACCAATTTATATATAAACATAAAATGACAGGGGGTGACTAGCATACTCAATAATGGCCCCGATAAAAGTCGCTAGTACATAGTTACGTAGCGACAAGGAGGCGACATCTTGAGGTGCTTGATGAGTGGAGAGGTATTTCACGGCTATCAGGTCATTCTCGGAAGTACGGTCAAGATCCCTACCAGTATCTTACTGGATAATGGGAATACTTTCTTCTTCCAAGCTGTTTGCTCTTGCGAATCTTCACTCAAGCCGGTCAATAAAAGCAACATGTGGAAGCTCTGATCCTCGTCAGTGGTCACTTCTGCCGGTCAATAAAATCCAACCAGAGGTGAGGAACAAGACTTCTCTCTGGGGATCAGATCTTTGGGATCACTTTTGCCCAATTGCTCGCCAAAAGGCTCTGCAGTTTTTTTTTTTAAATTCCGTAAGGTGCCTGCTCGTAATTTCAATCTTGCCTGAAGGAAATTGATGGATGGGGTCCAAGATGGAACGAGCATGCCCACAAGATGCCTGTTAACTCTTGCTTAGAAGGTTGACGGGGTATAGGTGGAAAGGAACATAGATGCTGGTCAGCGCTTTTCCCCCACATTTATTATGCGAACGGCCAAAGTATGGACCTCTGGCGTATAATGGGGGGACCTCGGGACATCAACCAAATGCAGATGGTACCCTGTAGTGCAGTACGTCTGCTAGTCCGATAAAGAATTGGCATACACTCCGGAATACTATCTGTAGGAGACCGACGGAAATGACTAAGGCTGGATTCAAATCAATAGCGACATTTTTTTAAAGACAAAATATGCAATGTTCTCTAATAACCCATGAGTATTTTAGGATTACTAAAGGATAATATTAAATTGAATCATAGAGCACTGACACACCTGGACGGCCGCTGCCAGAGACGGATTGTCAGCACTTTCCATACAAATCAATCGCGTCACCGTTTAGGCGCATCTCACACTACAACGCGTCACACGACGGGGTGCGAGAAACGGAGCCCCGCCCGGCACGGAATCGTGTTTTTATTGAATTTATGTATAGAAATCACACATGGGGATGCGTCGTACGTAGTAGTGGATCCGCCTAAAGGGTTTCAATGGGGTTCCGTGACAGAAGTTGTGCCCTTATCGCTCTTTCAGTGCCATGAATTTCATTAGTATTGCCGCCTCTAGACGCTGCCGGCAAGAAGATTTCGTGGTCAATGAATTTTTTAATGGTTTAAAAGTAAAATAGGGTTTATACAAATTCTTACCTTGATTTGTCTCTTCATAGTTATACAGAACAGGGTTATAAAATACATAACTAATATTGGCCAAAATACTGGAATATTGAAAGCATCTATGAATGTACAGCAGAAACCTATCAAAGTGCTCTTGGTAACAGAAAGCCAAAATTTAAATTCTGGCAATCTTCTGATAAATGGTCGGAATTCTTCAGTAGCTCTGGTTGGCAAGGCAGGACCATTATCGTCATCACCTAAAACATTGCCAAATGATTAATTATACAGCGTAGGTTTCACATACTGCAACATTTTCATTTCATCCTGCAGTTTAATTACTTTATTTCAGTAAGAATTCCAACAGGTATTTTTTCATGTTGTGACTACTTTAAAATAAAAACCAACATTATTATTTTTAATAAACCTTCCAACCAAGCTTAACAAATGCTTGTGCAAGGCCAAGGAGAAGGTTAACTAACTAAGTAATGTAACAACAGTGACATGTTTGAGGTTCGAATCACAAACTCACATTTCGAAGGCCAATGCCTTATTAATCAATGGACTAGTGCCATTTACAAAACTGTGCACTTAAACAACAAATAAAAAATCTTACCATCAAAGTCCATAGCAGGATCAATCTTCGGTGTCAGGAATGCAATAAACAAGTTTAAATGATAAATACCCAATGCATATGTGACTATATACCAGCCCTGGAAAATATAGAATATATTTTATTTTGTGTATAAGTAGATTCAAATAAAATCTGTTTTATTGGAAATTTTTGAAAATCTTTAGCCAAGATGGCTTTGAGTTGGAATCTAATCAGAATCAACGTTTTGCATGTTATGTGGGCCCATTTTGAATACATTATATTATCAACTTGAGGAAAACTAAAATATTTTTTTATGTTTTAAATTATTTAACCTAATTATTATTATTGAAACTTAAACTAATATTTTGTCAGCAGCATATGAATTGCGATAACAGTAGTCTTTAATAATAATAATATTGAGATATTGATTTGATTAATCAACACATTCCTAAAGTGATAAATTAATGTTCCTGGTGGCTTCATAACCAGTCTCAATAAGGCAATGAGTGAGGCTAGACATTCTATTAATATGGGCCTTATTTTGTTATCAATCAATTACATACTGAATTGAGCAATAGAACAGAACAAGCTGTTGAGTGTAATGAAAATGTCACTGTGTATTTTTTATTTTTATTTGTAGCCACATCCATAAAATGATTTAAAAATAACATGACAATAAGCATTTCCTTCTAACAATTACATCTCATTTATCAGCAGGTTGGTTGGTTCATGTTGAAACAGTACTACCCAGAGATAAGATAAGCATAACTTACTTGCTTTGTGAATATTCGGAGCATAAACAAAAGTAGGAGTACAAAACTTCCAACCCATCGAGACCTGGTGTGGGGTGTCCATCTATCTAGTGTTCCTTGATAAACCTGTAATGACAAGGAAAATATTATTTATCACTAATACATATATTATTTCATACATAGGTAAATAGTAGGTACATATTAAATAATATAAGTATAAAAAAAATTATTGGTTCTTGTGTTATCTTGTAAACATGGCATAGTGTTTAATAAAAGCGCTCTAGCTCTTCAGCTAGGTACTAAGAATCAATTTCACTCAAATCAGGGTCTCAGGAGTGATCTAGTTATTGTAAGTTTTCAATGCTATGAATATTTAGAATATTCCAATTACTTATTCTAGTTCTTGGACATTTTTGTAATTGGCGGTATAGAGACATGACAACTCACGAAAAGATTAGTGTACTTAATGTAACAGTGTACTGTCATCATCTACTCAAATAGTATGCATTATGCTAATAACCCCAAAAATGCAAATTACCTGAGAAATCCGCGTCCACGCTTGTGAAATAATACCTCTTCTTGAAGGTTCAGTAACTAAATCATTTCCGTCCATCATTTTATATTCGTGAGTTTCCTGTATCGTAAACTGTTTCTAATATTCGATGTACATTACTGACACGTTAAATTAAAGGCGAGTAGGGTGATAATATATACACGTAATGATAACTTACAAGTTGTATTTACAACTCAAACTTGTATTTTAGCAATAAGTTTCCTTTTTTTTCTATCAAAAGTTAGAATAGAACAGACTAGTTGGAACCTAGTTTTTTCTCTGTGGCCAATAAGGATGGGAATTGTATGAAAAGAATCGATGTTTGTTATTAACTGAAACTAAATCGATTCTTCAATTTTTTATTTAAACGAGTTAAAAAAATTAAGCTGCTCAGCTATACAGCTGTTGGTAAACAGTCATGTTAACATTAAATTTATATAATTTATTTAAAATGTTGTATTTTGTTTGAGTACTGCCGCTACCCGCTTTGCCACGACTTGCTTGATGCTAACACGGGTTTTGACAGCCGATTTGTCACCAGCGATGTTGAAATATCTGTGTGAACTGTGAAAGTGAAAAAGCCGCTGCGAGTGTACCTTGCATAAGAATAGGTACTTTTTGAGAAAAACTAAAATTGTTTTTTGTCACTTCTTTTATTTTATTTAAATTTATTTTTTCCCAAAAAAACTAGATTTAATTTTTGTGATAGAAGCGATTAATCAATCTATCTCGATTGTTATTTTAAACTTTTTTAGTGGTGCATCTTGTCACCACTAGTAATTATACGCCTTGACGTCGACAGGTTCGATTTGAGATGAGAAGACGTATGATGTTTAGTGTTGCCATGAATATCATAAAAATTTATCTTGAGAGACCTTCGACGATGAATCTGGTATAAAATATTTTCGGCCTCTTAGTCATCTTCGGTTCAGCTTTTATCTGAGATACAGTTTACGTTGAACACATTGTACAGTAGACTCCACGCCAGTGGTAACACTTTGACATTTATCCGGCCTAGCGTAGTATGGAGTTTCAATAGATAAACATTTAAAAAAACCCCCGACAACGTGAAACCCTATAAAAAGAAAAAAATAACTATACAAATAAAAAAATAACTAAAATTTTTTGACTAAATATTGTCCTGTCGGGGGACTGCTACTATTTTAAGCTTTAACAGAACGTTTGGCTAATAATTAGAGCGGTCCCCCGACGGCACAAGTTTTAATCAAAAAATTTCATACGTACTTACGTAGGGTCATAATTTCAAGGTTATTTTTTCTGTTTATAGGGTTTCACGCTGTCGGGGTTTTTTTTTTAATTTTTAATTTAATTTTTTATTTCATGCTTTTTGTAGGGACTCCTTGTTATTTCATTTCTTTTATTTTCTTCCGTTTTGTGATTCAGGTAATTTGGTATTTAATCAGGTTTTTTGTAATTCACCATTTTGTGGTAGTGGCCATCTTGGATTTGAAATGTGTCATAGTGTATAGTATTCTACTAGTCAGGCCCTTTCATTTGATACCCATATTGAGGGGGTTGTGAAAAAATATGTAATCTGTCATTTTATGGCGGTGGCCATCTTGGTCCGATTTTCATCAAGCATAGTAAGAACACTCCCGACAAATTCACCTTTCAAACAAAAAAAAAACAAAATTAAAATCGGTTCATCCGTTTGGAAGCTACGATGCCACAGACAGACATACACATACATACACACACACACACACACACCCCACACACACACACACATACACAGACACGTTAAACTTATAACCCCGTCGTTTTTGCGTCGGGGGTTAAAAACAGGCCAGCTTATAATGGTTTTGTTCCTACTGACATGCGGCTTACTGTGCGTTACCATGTCAAAAAAACACGGTAATTTCTGCTATTATTATATACAAAACTCGAAATTCATTGAGAGATAAAACTGACAATGCAATGGTTTGAGTCAAACAAGCAGCGCCGTCAGGGGGCTTATCACCAACTCTTATAGGGCAGAAGTTGATCTGCCCTGCTATAAAATCTGGTGATAAGCCCCCTGTTCATAACTTTATATTTGCTTCGTTACAGCTATGTAGTGGCCGGAGCGGTTTGTCCGCCACCGCTACCACTTAGGCCAGGATGGAGCATTATGATGCCAGATTGACGCCCATACATTTTGATTTTATTGGGAGTTTGTTTTATTTTATTTGAAGTATGTACATTTATTCTGAATTTTATTACTCACTAGATGAACCGATAGACGTTGTCCTGTCCAAATAATAATTTAATTCACACTAAACCCAAAAATCTTTTCGTATTTCCCCATTTTTCAAAATTTCCGAAAAACTTTTCCAATTTTTCTTTCCCTAAAAACCTCATTAGGACATACATACTAAAATGTTAAAATATTAACATTTTAGAATAACAAAATCGGCCAAATCGATCGAGTCCAGCCTTTGTGAAGCGATGCGCTTACTAACGAACAGCATTTTATTTACATAGATTCATATTACTTTACTCTATGCATAGAATCAAATGCTCAATAATTATATTGAAAAAAAAAAAAAAACTGAAGCTCGTTTCTGACAGGTGCTTTTTATGTAAAAAAAGGTTTTGTTCCGCTTATTCAAAAAAGTTTTAGCTTAATTTAGGTATGCTATAATAAGTAAAACAACGTAGTTAAGTTACTTATCCAACATTTGATCTTCAAAAACGGCACAGACCTACCCAATTTATTATTTTTTTTACTGTTTGTAAGCGCAATAAAATTTATTAATTACCTACGTTTACTGAATGTACAGACGCCAGCAGGTCAAGCTACCCGAAACTGTCAAATTTTCCCAATCAACCTTGAACCTTAATGCTTTAACGATAAAGTTGAAAATATATTAAAGAAATTTGACAGATTGTAGTAGCTTGATGTGCTGACGTCTGTACATTATTGTACATCAGTACATAGCATACACAGTGGCGGAGTGGCCCCGGGCCCCCGGCTCTGGGGGGCTCCCTAAATCTTGAGAAGTACTTTTGAATCAAATCCCAAATAATGCCAAAATATGTTCAGTAAGAAGCAGTAGGGGGCGTTACAATATACAAAATGTAAATGCATGCTTGCCTCGCTCGCTCTTGGTAAAATTCTCTTCAGTCAGACTTTTCTGCATATTAAGTTGACAAGTAACTCCTGTTTCTGTACAGATAGTCAAAAGAAAACCTAGCCTACACAAGCTCCGTTATTTATCAGCAGATTTGCAAAATTATTTTTTTATGAACAAGGTATGCCTCAGGAGTGGTCCCATATAAATTTCGTTAACTTTGTTAGGGTAGTTTTTGAGTTAGCTTCATTAATGCGAATTTTTTGCACTTAGTTTATATTGATGATGTTTTAATAACTTCCTGTCACTGATATTTACATAGCAAGTAGTGTTATATGAATTTGTGTGAGGTAGGTACTACAACTAAAACAACTTATTAAAAAAAAAAAAAATGCAATGTGATGTTAGTGAAAATAATAAAAAATGCAGTATATGCTGTTTAAGAAATTTAATGGAATCATTTTTCTAATTACAATTTATACATTGTTATATTTTACATTTTTTAATATAACTTTTATCTAAATAGGTAGTTCTAATGAGACTACTAAATAAATAACATGAAATAAAAAAAATATGCCTTATGTAGTCTCTACGTCTACGTCTATTATTGCGAGTGTTTATTTACAATTACATCACTATATCATAAGGTATTGGACATACAATTTGATACAATAAAACATATTTTATCTTAAAATATTATCATCGCTTTGAATATAAAGAAAATTTTGGTCCAGCTAAATCCTATCATACTAAACGCAACTCCTAGAGAAATGGGTAAATATTGCTATTAGGTTCATAGTTAGAAATTTACAATGCAATAAAGTATTAAATGTAACTTGCTAATTATAACCTTAATGTATTTACTAAGTTTACGAAAAAATACGATACAATCGCAAAATTTATCGTCAATATCCATATTAACAATTATTATAACTTCACCCATGCCTTAATAGGTGCTAATTTTCGAATCTAAATCGACGTTCGCTCTATAGCCTCAACAACGATTGCCATTTAAACATTTTACAAGAAGAATAAATGCTATATTTAAAAATAATAATTCAATAATCCTGCAAATTAATAAACAACAAGTTTAATTTAATAAAAATGCACCGCCTTCTGGATTTCCGAGCGACTTATTTTATTTAATTTACACTAATATTTTAGAATAAGTATGAAATTAATGGAAGTATTTTTTAGCACTCATCAATGACCGTTATTGCATTCAATTAATAATATCGATCTATTTTAATGCAAGAACATTATTATGAAACATAGTCATAACTAACAGTCCTTTAATATGAATATTTCGGGTCAGCCGAAATATTTTCGGTAGTTGTTAAAAAAAGATACATTGTAAAGAGATTCATAACAAGAATATCTATACATGT
Organism: Apamea epomidion; assembly: GCA_947507525.1. Classification (NCBI taxonomy): domain Eukaryota; kingdom Metazoa; phylum Arthropoda; class Insecta; order Lepidoptera; family Noctuidae; genus Apamea; species Apamea epomidion. The sequence continues at coordinate 10,704,469 of OX382234.1, forward strand.
AGAGCTAAATTTAAATGAGGTGGGGTGTTGCATTATTTATTCCTGGACAGAACACTATTCAACACAGTACTGCTCATGAGTGTTAACAGAAATGTGTATTTCATTATATATGTATAATATATTTCCTTTAATAAGTAATATAATTATTGCTGGCATACCACAAAGTTCCACTACTCCGAATGGAAATTAATTTATTATAGATAAGTAAATAATAAGTTCTACCGAATTTAGCAAAATTAATTAATAGTAAAAATGTACAAAATATAACTTAGAAAAACTGCTCCAAATGAATGTACGTTATTTATAATAGATGGATCTTAGAATTGTATCACAAAATATAAAATTAATAATATACTTTAAACAATATATTCAGGATTCATAAAGAGTAAAGATTTATTTCGAAGTTACTAGAGTGGATTTATTAAATTTGATATGTACCTATATAGTTACGTTGTTTATTTCACTGCTGAGAAATTTTGAATTTGGTTACTGTTATTGGATGCCACCCACGAACTGAAGACGTCTCTGGAAGTTACAAAGTAAATTAATTTAAAGTAGAAATTAAATAATAGGTTATAACCAAGATCTTTTGAGCAAATCAAGCCACATGTTGCATTATTTTTTATTATTTGCTGAACCAATGTTATATGTCCGCTGATTAATCATTTTTATCAGTAAATTTCCTTGTAATTTAATCCAAAGCTATCAAGTAACCCTCCATAGGTAAAGAAATAGATAATATTACCTGCAGTGGCTAACAACACATTCATTGGAGCAGTATTCGTCTTCCCATTCACTGTTTGCTATAGCCGGGTTTGTGCACCCCTGCCGGATGCATGATGGTGTACTTCGGTTTTCATTTTGCTGTAATCACATATTTCTGTTAATTCATTGTGAACAATTCTTTTTTTTATCTTGTGAAAGTACTCCTATACCGATAATACTTTTCGTATCATTTATGATGATATTACGATTCTAGAAATGGATTGTGCTGGAGTTTCAGTTCAGGGCTTTAGGCAATCAAAGTCACTTTAGTGACATTATGTATAAAAATAGTTGGTGCAATTTGCTATTTGGGTAACAATTAATATTAAATGTTACATATAAACCCGTGTTATGAGAAAGTTATTTACATCAGATGATTGTTGTGGAACACCAGAGTTCCCATTGCTGTTAGAAGACTGTTGTTCATTTTTTGAAATTTGATTCTGCTGTTGTTGCTGTTGTGTTGGTTGCTGTGACTGCTGCTGTTGTTGCTGCTGCTGCTGTTGTTGTTGTTGCTGTTGTTGTTGTTGCTGCTGGTGAAGTTGCTGCTGCTGTTGTTGCTGCTGCTGCTGCTGCTGCTGTTGTTGTTGTTGTTGTTGTTGTTGCTGCTGCTGTTGGTATTGCTGCACTTGGTGCGCCTGTTGCATTTGTTGATGAGTTTGCTGCATGTGCTAAAATAATAAAAATACAACAAATGCTACATTATATTTGCTTCGCACAATTTTACGACTTGACAGAATGTCGAGATTTCTTTATTATACGTCAAATTAATATTATTGTTTTATACACATAAACCTTCCAAAATGAAGTCTCTAAACGACGGTGAAAACCACATTAAATACGTTGCATACTTTGGCAATGCGGTAACACAGACGGACATGAAAAGAGACTTTAATTTATAATAGATAAAGAAGATTAATGGAGGTTGAATTCAATTATGGTTATAATTACTTTAAATTAATTGTCAATTACTTTCCACAATACCATTTTAGTACAGGTTGCATTTGGGTAGTCGGCCAGCTACATACCTGCTGTGAGTGATGGTACTGCATTGCAGCATGCACTGGGCCCATGGGAGGCGACTGAGACTGTACTTGTCTATATCCAGGAGGTGATAAGGCTGAGTTAGCAGTGTAGTTAGTAGGGGATTGTGTAGGCTGGTAGTTCCTTGGCGACTGGGCAAGATTAGGCTGGCAACCTTGAGGTGAAGTGGATGGGTTCACTTGGTATCCTTGCGGAGATTGACCTGGCACACCCTGCTGAACAATAAACAATAAAATTGACTGTAAAAGTTAAGATACAGAATATTATTCATTGTAGTAAAATGTGTGGACTAGTAATTGAATCAACTATAAAAACAAAGCAGAAGTGTATAGGTTTACAATGACTTGAGAAACATTAAAAATGGTTAAAAAAGACTACTGCCTTTGCAAAATTTTTGACATTTAAAAGTGCCTTTTATGTGCCTATTTGAAATAAATGCTCCGACTTTGAATCCATAATAATTTAATAAGTTTTATTAGAATATGTCTGCTTACCTGGTATGTTTGAGGTGTCATAGTCATATTGCCCTGATAATTTTGAGGAGACTGTTGAGGGTTAGGTGGGTAACCCTGTGGTGTCTGAGCGGGATAAGGGGCTTGATTCTGGTTTCCTGAGTAGTTTTGTGGTGAGTATCCCTGTGGCGCAGGGTTTGGCACATATCCCTGAGGTGAATGGCCATTACCATATGTTTGTCCTTGGTAATAATTTCCATAGGATGAATTGGCACTATTGGTGTGATTATACATTGGTTGGCTCTCCTGTTCTCCTCCCTTAAAAAAAAAAAGAGTATATTTGTATAATGACACCATAAAACAAAAACAATAATACCGATTATAGAATTAAGTGTATTGACGGAATGAAATACAATCTATGAATCAATGACTTTAACTTTACTCTCTCGTCTCTAAGAACTTTCGAAACCTTGAAAGCATATTGTGTCTAGAATGTAAATAACATGAAATTTCAAAGACAAAATGAAGTCTAATTACATCTGCCTTTGACATTTTAATGTTGTTTTACATTTAAATAATGTTATATATAACATTGTACGCCAAACAAATATATATACAAATAAGCCAAATAAGTATACAAATAAGCTCTCTTCATAAGTACCTAACCTCAAATTAAACATCGTAAGCTCTGAGGTGCTAGTAAATGATTCTTACCAAACTTGAATGAAAATGATGCGACATTAAAGTCCACTGTAGTTTTAATAGTATATGAAGATGATATATGACTAATATTAAAAGTTGAAGAAGCCACAATACGAGGAATATGAGTAAAACTGTAAAACTAAAGCTACCCAACCAAAAGCTCAACAACTAACTGTCAAATGTGTATTTGTGAACAGCGCCATCTACATGAAAATGTTGATGAATTGATGGTAAGTTTACAGTAGACTGTTTGGCGTCGACAGATGGCGTTACATATCCAAGATATTGTTAAAACAGTTTTAATATTTTAATTATAATAACGGCGCCACTTAAGCCAGATATCAACTATCATAAGTTCACATTATGGAATGCAATAAAGTATTGAGTATTGAAAAGACTGCCGTGGCAGCCGCCGCTCTGCCAGGCGGTCAGCCGTGTCACTTGGTCGGGTCGGCGTTAATCGGCACAGCCGGGCGGCAATTCATGTATATTTAGTCATTGCTTCGGGAAATATTGCCGAATCGAATGTATCTGGCACGCCTCAACAATCCTTTCTATTCTTCTTTTAAACCATACTGCCTAAAATTTAAATACCGAATATTTAAATTTTTGCAAAGAATAGCTGTTTAGTGTGCCATCGTAAGGGAAGCCCAATTCTCTTAATTTAAAACGTCCAAAATCCAGTCGCAGTCTCATCTCGGCGACAAACGAATGTCAAAAACTTGTCAAAATGTAGGGTAACTAGAGGTATTTTTGACAGATTGAGACTGAGATCAAACTGTGAATGTTCTTAAAATTACGAGAATTGCCCCTAAGCTGTTGTTTGTGATACAAAACTTTATTCTTGTCCTTTGTCTATACTAAAGTAATAAACAATGTTAAAATTACCTTAGATACTAAGCTAGCTCTGTAGGCAGCAAGTGCTTTCAGATATTCCTTCTTGGCTACTTCAGTTTTTTGTTTATAGACCTGTAATACAATGTTTATTTTAGCTGTTGCAATTTTACAACTTATTGAGCAAGAACATAAAAATGTTGATAACAGAATACTTACACTTTTATGTTCAGAGTCTAATCCATCCCACATGGACGCTACAATTTTAGACACTTCACCAAAGCTTGCATTTGGGTTTTGACCTTTAATTGCAGCTTGAGTGTCCCGAAAGAACAAGGCGTACGCTGATACAGGCCTGTAATATACACTTAGTTTAATACTACTATATTTCACAGGTTACTTTTTTTAATTCTTTCTTCTTTGTAATATCAATAAGTTCTATCCTTATGAAAAATCTGTAACTCATTCAAAACAAACTTACTTTTGAGGTTCATTAGGATCTCGTTTTTTCTTCTTTTTCTGAACTTTAGGCTTTTTTTGCATCTGCCCACGATTCATACCATTGTCTATGGGTTCAGGTGATGATCTTTTTACGGCGATGTTGCCAACGCCCATCTATAACAACAGATTGAATTACAATTTCGTTCATTACTTGAAATATGTGATACAATAATATGATTCTAAAATACAGTTCATTGGCAACATAAATATGTAGGTAACAAAAGTGTGAATATGTTCCTAAAGATATGTAGGTTATGTAAAGCGATAAAATTTGCCTATACCTGATGAAGCGTAGTTTGTTGCTGCCGGCTCGCTGAGCAATAATGGATAGGCAGAAGGCTTTCCGCATCACCAGGCAACTACCAACAAACAACCAATTCATTAGAATTTTATACTAGTATTACTACGGTTTGATTTGTTTAGTTTTAACTACAAATTAAAATAAAATGCCAATGAACTATATTTCTATGAAATAGACTACTCTATCTACAAAAACACTAATTTGGGTAAAAAGTATAGTCAATGCACTGTATAGCAATAAGCAATGCATTTGTAACATTGAAACTTAACAAATGATGTAAAATTTTTTTTTTAAAGATCTAAGCGATTTTTAGTTATTTTGAATTTAAAAATGATTTCATGTGGATTTTTAGATGTTACAAAGCATAAATCAAGCCCTTGTAATTATGAATTATGGGAATCTTGTAATTTTATTAGGATGAAAGTTAATCTTCTATTTATCATGGAAGGGTTATTGCTTGGACTTCAGCTTACCCACATAGAAATTGTTATAGAACATCTAATTAGGACATAAAATTTGAATACATTTTCTTATGCACATGCTATATATTTGTTAGAATAAGTGTAAACATCTTTTTACTACTATTGGATGATGCATGATGCAACAAATTATTTAAAAAATGTACACAATCAACAGATTGTTTGGATTTCGATTGTTTATGAGGTTGTATGAATGATAGTTAAAAAATATTTCATAATCAATCCATCTAAACAATCAACCAATTAATTAAAAGAAATTGTATGAACTAGTAACATAACCAGCATAAAAAAAAACTAAAAAATGAATCAATATATTCTACGAATCAATACATAAGAGAAACATTGCAAAAAGCAAAAATACTATAATTAATGTTGAAAGGACTATTTACCTGGGAATGATGTGAAGGAACACTATCATCAGAATCGTCACTAGTTGTGCCAGGTGGTGAGGCCCTCTGTGGTGAGCCATACACGGGGCCTGAAGGTGCCGTAGGTGTGCTGGGGGTCGGTGGGCCACTCATGACTTGAGTTGGTTGTAGCATCAATAACCTCTGCTGTCCTCCAGGTTGTTGCTGGATCATGTAGTTACCAGCCGGTGCACCTGCTCCACTGCAAGCAAATATTCTTGTTATAATTTTGTATCAAATTTGAGTCAAAATGGACTATTTAATTTTGTACTATTTATTTATAATTCAAATAAGTAGTATTTATGAAAGTCTGTGAACTTACATTTTAATCATGACATTGTCTGTGTGTTTCCATGCAGATCTGGGAATTAAAGAAAAAAACAGTGTACCTGATACATAATTATACAGTTTCCATGGTAAATAGATATCATAATAAAATATTTTGCATAAGGATGATATTGTGATAGATTTTTATAGGGAAGTAGAAGATTTAGTCCAATGAGTAAGAAGAATAACATTGCTAGAAGCATACAAATATTGCGTGAATATAGAGAAAAGAGGTAATTCTTGAAGGAAAGGAAAGGTAACACACAAATATGTAGACTTTCTACCACTAATAAAATTTAAAGCAAAAAATAGTAGCATGAAAAGGTTTTAAATTTTCCTACTTCACACCTATCTAACTGCCTGGTTATTATGTTACAAGTAGACATTATTGCCTCTGTTAAAGTAGAGGAAGCCTAATCAATGAAGAAGTTAATTATTACTTAATCAACTTAAATATTATGTAGGCAAGTGAAATAATAATATATGGTCATTGTAGCACTACATAACACTGCAATAAGGATAATATTGCTAAAATATAATAAAAAGTAAAGAAGGCCATCAAAGTCCATCAATGATTCTCATAAGTATTTTTTGGATGCCTTCTATCTATGATTTTCTTTAATTTCCAGATCAGTATGGTAATGTGCATGGTTTGTAATATGACCTTGATGCATAGGATGTCAAAACCATATGAATAGATAAAATCAAAACAAACAAGGTATAATGACTTGGTGCATGTGCATTTTTAGAATGTTGTATCGCAGCACACATTGTTTTTTTTTTACTGTTGTTTGCTTGGAAAAACGATAAAGTGAGCTTTGTTTATATTCATAGGTTTAAATTTGTATGATTTGCAATACGTAACTTAAATGGATAAAAGTAAATATAAAATACTCACCTATGTGATGTGACTGGGGTATGCGGTTCTTGTAAATAAAGCGGCTGTTGGTAAGAGGGAGCTCCGCCGGGTGGTGCTAAGCCATCTTGTGCTGGGTTCATCATACCAACCTAAGATAAACAATGTGTTTTATCATCTCTCCTGAATTCGACATTTTTCTCGTTTACAGTGACAGTCTTCCAAGAATAAATACTTTATTGCTTTTACAGTCTTTTCAGCTTTTACAGTCAGTTTGTAATACACATTTATGTTAAAACAAATTATTACAATAGTGTAAAATAATTGTAACAAAGCAATGTGCAGACAGATAGGATTGGTTAGTATCTGTATGGAAGACGGAATTTTCTAAAGTATATTGAAGCACTTATAGTTTGTTCTAAACGAAATCAAGTTTAATTAACAAGAAGAACAATAAAAAAAAGGAACAGAAAAGAAAATTGTAGCAGAGGAAGGACAAAATCCGTCACATGTAGTGTAACTTTGTAAATGACAGGAGGCGAAAGCATCATTTTATCTGTCAGTGTCAACTGTGTGTGATAATTTTTTTTTTAATTCGCCCAATGGGCGCCCAGGCTCTATTCTTTCGACCATACCGCCTCGTCTTCCGTGTAGAATTTCTTACGTGGTAAGTTTAAAAACAATAATGTCTTTCGTTTATATACTCATTATAGGATTAATTTTATTTATTATATCGTTCGTAGCTAATCCATTTTATATTATTTAGTCATTTTATTTTTTTCTTTACGTTAAATCCAGATTAAACGTTATTTTACTGTCAATGTCATTACTTGAACATTAACGTTTTACATGTTTTCATCGTTGTTTTCATTATATTTCATCCATTTCCAGTATTTTCGCGGTATTTTCCGAGCTATTTCCTCATATAACGAGTTATTTATTTTATTTACATTTTTCGTGAATTATACCTAAACTTAGTAAGTATTACTATAGTAGATACTTAAACAAATAATCATAAACAAAAACCCAATACATAACTAAATATCGTGTACAGTCTCTACTGTAAATTTGTACAAGTATAAATAAGCTGAGACATTCTTAAGAAACTCCTGAATGCATTGCGGGACCTCGTCAGGCCTATTATAAATTTTAAGCAGTTCATCCGACAACACAAGGCGCTGAATTCAACTGTGATACTTTCGGCCATTCATTCATTTTGGTCTAGTGATGTACACATAGTCCGAAGATGCACGGATTCATATCCGCTTCGTTTTAAATTGGTTAATGCATCCAACACATAGATTCCTTAGAAAAGGGAAAGGGACTAATTAATGCACATTCAATCGTACAAAGAATCAGTAAAAACCACTATACAAGTCTACTTTATTTTAGCTTCATGAAATGGCAGCCCCATTCTTTTGGCGGCAACTTTGAAAACCGACAGTGTGAAATGTGTGCAAATGGTGATGCAATGTATCTAAGCACGTCATTACAGTACTTTAGCTAATGTGCTAGCATATTTTCAAACAAAATACGTAGGTACGTACATAGGTGCATAATAAAAAACAAAAATTCAAATTGTAGAACGGAAATATGGGGAACAGAATATTCTGAAAGGTAAGTACCTACGTTAGGAAGAGTATCGTATACCTGTTATGTTGATATGTTATTATGATTATGTCGCACGAAAAAATCCCTACGGATAGCAAGTTCAAAGTTAACATAGGTAATTGACAATATAAAATTATATTTGATTAAATCCTAATTGATTGTTAATGATTCTTAATGATTGCTTGTCTTGATTGATGACGATAAGGAAATACTGAACTAGGTTTAAAGGTACTACTTTGTTCTTTGTAACCGCCACCGTGCTAGACAACTTAAACAAAGTAGGTAGTGTGTCTAATGAATAAATAAACGTTGCATTTATTTTTCAGAAGTTTCTCAAAAATGTCAGGAGGTACCTACAATTTTGATTTAAAGTATTTTGAAAAACTTTCTGAAGCCTTGATAGAGCTGAACGTAAGGTTATAGTTACTCTTCCTCTTGGTTTATGTAGATATCATTCTCTATTGACTAACTCAAAACTCAAGCATTACTTAAAACTAGTATAAAGCCATTCAGGTTCTGTAATGCGGTCCTTACTCTAGTCTATTTGAACCCAGGTAAAACACAATTTATAAGTAGGTACATTTTTTAATCTTTCATATTAAAAATGATGCCGAGATCATGATCATTCTGCTCTCAACCCAAACCATGTGTATCAGGAATTTTGATATGCTGACTGACACATTTATTTTCGTGTTAATATGTTAACATACTTGCCTATCTTTAGCTAGACTATCTCAATGTACCCGTAGGTATATATATCTATAGTCTATATTATATTGGATGATTTTCGAGTCGTTCTATTTGTAAAATGTAGAGTAGTACCTAAACTGTTGGTACCTATCCACTGACAGGCAATTCAATAAAACCAATCTAAAAAGTAGGACAGATATCGAACGTTGAGTAACTTGCAGGTTCTATGTGCTTCAAAAATATTAATATAATTTTATATTCATATGCAGTGTAGATATTATGTAGGTTTACATGATAATTTATGACTTTATGAACGATCAGGACTTGGCTATTTTTATAAACCAACGTTTTCTTATAATGTTTCCAAAACTGCTAGCCTGACGTTTTGACTACGCTCAGAGGTTTCAAAACTTTACTTGATTTTTAAAACAAGCATTATTTAAACGAAAATTCAAATTGTAGGACGGAACAGATTATTTGTATTTCTTTTGGAAGATCATCTCTGCAGCCTATCCTCTCAGGATAGACTGCAGGCTGCAGCTTTCTTCTGTTGAAAGGTTACAAAAGAGAATTTTGCTACTAGCCCGTTACATCTACCACTGGGAGACGGGCCCATCAATTCTTACTTTACCGAAACTGCGATTGCTAATCAGGGGTCTTTGTTTCTAGCAGTAGGATCTTATAGGCCGATATGATCAATTGGTAACATTATTTTCAGGATCCATGTTCGAGCAGTTGCTTTTAATTTCAAGTTGGTAGGGACTCTTAAGTCATACTATATGCCAAGCTTGATAGATATCCAGACTGTTATCACCATTGCCTTGATTTCTGAAGAAACAACTTTGTTACTGACCTGAGGAGCAGAATGGTGTAATTGCGTATACTGTATATGTGAGTTTTGCACGCCGGCGTTTGTGGCATGCTGCCCATGAATTAGTGGAATGTCAAACTCTTCGTCGCCAAAGGATGGTGTGTGAAATGTCTGAAACAAAGAACGAACACATTCATGAGTTATTATTACTAAAATTGAACTCTCAGTTTTAAACTAATCTACTGCAAACAATAATGGGCCACTATAACATTTTAGATCAACTGCATCAAATTATTATGTTTACCATTGTAACCCGACATTTTTGGATAAAAAACTGACTATTTTCATTTAGATTGGTTTTCGAACTCGTTCTTATTGAATATCATGAATGATTCTAATAAACGCATTTCACACATCAGTATACGCAAATACACACATATGTATGTATAATGTTTTATCTTCCTCTAACTAGGTAGAATTTGTGCACTGTAGTTCTGGTGCACAAATTCCAGTCTAGGCTTCCAGGTCGAATTTGTTTATTGAGTCTGCATTCGTAAACTGCAACGTTTGCCGTTCGCCGTAGGATGCTTTTGATTGACGACCAGATTTGTCCTGGAATGATTTAAGCCTAGTTGGTTCCTCGAGAACATGAAGAAGATAGTGTTTGACATGATTTTTTTATGGGTTAGTGTTAGTGATTCAAGTAATATTGCGAAAAGGTCGACGCTCTTTACCTCCAGCTTGCGAAAGTTCGTTGACTTTTTCTTTAGTTTTGTTAACTGAGTGCTGTGCACCAATTTAAAAATAATAAGTTTATTTTATTTTTCATCAGGTTTACTTCTTTTAGTAAACTTGTTTTCAGAATAAATAGTAAAGTAGGTAATATAATCTGTTGCTTTGTTCTTTAATTTACTTATAAATACACGCACACGGGTGCGTGTATTTATAAGTAAATTAATTATTTATTTTTTTATCACTTTTAAACGTTTTCAATTTCGAATGAATAAATAATAAGTATGTACCTACAGCTCAATGGTCGATTATTACAAAGTACCTTGAACTAGAAGGTAAGAATTCGACTGAATGCGTGATAAGGGTTTCTACACCTGCCCTTGAAATATTCGCAAACTTTATGGCTGTTTCCAAAACGAATAAAGCGTTATTGCTTTGCCTCTGTAACTTTAAGGCTTAAAGGTTCACATGTGACAGATGAGTAGTGTGTTGGATGAAATCTATGAAAATCGATGCCTATCAGTGCCTTTAAGCAGAAAACGAAACGAGCATGGAAACCTGAAAAAGATCTGAGGAATAGGTTCGCAGATAAAAGTGAAGCCTTGAGCATTCTCGAGCTGTACTAAAGCCATCTTCCCTGACAGTTCTGGTGGTGTGCCAGTCTAACCGGTCCCTATGTGTTCGCTGTTTAAGTAAATGAAATCAATAATCGTAGGTCATCAAATGTAGATAGGTAGGTACTCTAGAAAGTAGCAGGGTAAAACCAAACACACACTAGGATCTTCGTCATCAACTAATTTTGCTTATGTTAGGCTGTCTCTCAAAACAAATGAAGTTGCCAGGCGCGCATAATGCAAAAATTTGTAACTAATTTATACCCTATTGGCACGATCATAGAATATTCAATACCACGTTGAACATTGTAAGAAAGTCTCTGAGAATAACAGAAGGCAACAAGAAGTTTCCATACAATGTTAATGACTATAAAAAGCTCTTAGTGTAATTCTACCATTGTATGGTGTTCTCTTGTCGTCGTGCCTCGTTGTGTTGTGTACGTATTCTACTAGGTAATCATTATTTTAATGTTATGTGTGTATGATGAATTTTTTATTTAAACGTCATCAATTAATTATTTACCTATGATGTGTTCTTTTATAATAAATTATTTTGCTTTTTATTTAATTACTTATTAAAATGAATGAAAGTTATATAGAAGTTAAAAATGGACTTTTATTCAGAAACTTAGATAAAGTATCTATAAGATTAAGTAGGTATATTATAAACTAGCTGTGCCCGTGACTTCGCGTGCATGTCGGAAAACAAATTGGATTTCATGGGTTTTAATATTTTTTCGCGGAATCTTATAAAATCAGCTATCTGCTAGTGAAAGTCGCGTCAAAATCAGTCCAGCCGTTTCAGAGATTAGCCGGACGGAACAAACAGACAGACAGATAGACATTTTTTTAAAATTGTTTTTGTTTGTTATAAGACAATAAGTATATACTTTCATATGCATTTAGTAAAATCTGTAATTTTAACATTACAGACAGACCCTTCAGTGTTATTTATTTGTATAGATTAAAGTCGCTTTCCGTGTCATTCTGTGTGACCACGTTGTTCTTCTAAACTACGCAACGGATTTTGATGCGGTTTTCAACATCATTTAGATAATTTATTCCGGAAGGTTCATTTATATAATAAATTAATATTAAACTTACATATAATAAAGAAATCACGATGTTTTGTCAAGCCTTTAAAACTTTTCGAAGCAAGAGCGGATCGCTAGTAAAGTATAATAACGACCGGAATAAATTGTCTAAAAATAAAAACTTTCAGCTTTAGAAGGATAGGTACAGAGTTTTGCTAGTCCCATAAAAAGCGACCTTAAGCTATCACGAGGTCGCTCTTTTCTTTTTTGGAGATAGCTATTGGATTATTTCAACTGATTGCAACAAATCAGCTGAGATTGCGGCAAGCATATGCATTGATTAGATTATTTTAGTCTAAAGTGCCCAGATAAAAATAATGTAACGAGTAGAAATTAAAATCATGAATGTAATCAGAAACTGTTGCGTCTAATTGTAAACCAACCTGATCATTCATAATGTAGATGCTGTTCTTTGCGTCGCGAGGAACAGGCAGCGGAGATTCGAGGTTTTCTGGTCTCTGAAACAATGGAAAGTACAGATGTAGTAAAAATATATTATTAAGAAAATAAGGTTGATACATTAGGTACCTACAGTTTTAGAAAAAGTTTCTGATAACTTTCACATTTTATACCTTGGCTTAGAGAAAACAAGAACAGTCGATATGATTATTTATATTATGTTCAGTTTAGCATAATACCTATAATTTTCTTTTTTTATATAATGACATGCCTATATAGAAAATATTAAAATGAGGAATAGAACCTTCAGTCCATAATATCAACCATTTAAAGGAAACATTTAATGTTAAAAAAATGTAAAGTAGATTGAATTATAGTCAATATACCTACCTACATAAATATAGACGTATATTGACCATATTTGATCTTCAAACAATTTTGATTAATATATACCTACATACGAAACTTATAAGCGTCCACACATTCGGTTTCAAATCCTTAAAGATTTGCGATTCTCTTTTGAAAACTAGATACCAAGTACCAACCTAAGCTTTAAAGCTCTGAGTTCTCTAGGAACCCTCTAATAATAATTTGTCGTAATTATAATAGGCAAGTATGTTGTTAGACATGGCCGCAAGAGATGTTTCCTGTGCTATGATGAGCGGGGCGGGTACAATTTCGCGATCACAAGTCTAATACCAATAACCGTGGTACACAACAAGCTCGTTAGCTTCCCAACATGATAGTTACGATCAATTTTATTGCTTTTTACTTTTTACACAAAATTAAGTTTCCTTCGGCCCCTATTGGGTAAATTGTTGATTATAATCTGAATGGGTTCAGGAAAGTAAATTATTCTAAGCTAAGATTGTGGTGTAGCTCAGTTAAAATTCCTCGTGGAACATTATGTAACCAACTCAACTAGATCTCAATTCCCAAGAGGGGAAAGAACTGAAACATTGTTCAATTTATGATATAATTTTTAATAGCTTTTCTATTAAGTGGTTTTTTTTCATTAATCTGCCTCAACTTCTCAATTTAAAAAGTAGTAATAATATTTATTTCGTATTACTTATTGCAAGTCGGTGCGCCAATTCTTGATCCAGTTACTATTTCTTAACATTGCGATATTGAATGGCGAGAGTTGCGCACACAAATGGCATTCTCTGTATTAAAGCATTCGTTCGAACAGTACCACAGTACCTCCCATTAATTAATTTACAGTGCTTTTATCTCATTGTATTTTTCTGTAAAAAATGACCACAGTCTAACTATTTCATATCTACATGAGACTATTAACTGGACGACCTATAGACCGCGATGTATGGAGATTGGATAATACTAAGAAATACAAAAAGACGTGCACATAGACTACAGATTTTTTTGATTTACTCTTTTATATCAGTATTGTTTTAGGAATTTGGTCCACGTAGTCTCCACTCATACGGGAGTATATCCATCGTCAATCTTTGATGTTTTCCTGGTGCCATTGTTTACGCTACCATCTCAAAACTAAACTATCGTGAAGCCGGAAACACGTGTTCAGAATGTAGGTAAGAATAATTATGTAGGTACATTGGCCGCAAGATAAATAAGAGTACAGAAGTGACAAGAATGATCTTATAAACGTTACGTTGACTGAGTCGTATGCTTTAGACTAGTCGATAAAGTAGTTTGAGGCATACTGCCTTGAGGAACCCTTGAACTTTTTAGATGTATTGGCGTAACTACTGTCAGGATTTTATAAAGATAACTTTAACGGAGCTGGTGTATTTCTGTACGATTAGTGTTTAATACCATGTGATAGGAATTTGGGCACTTTAACCGAAATAGAGCCGAGCATGGGGCGCTGTTTTTTCAAGAGATCTACGTTTTGAAAAGGGCAACTAGCTTCAACTTTTTGAGTAATGACTGACTCCATGGGAATTTAAAAATGCCGCTAAATGTTTTTATTGATATAAATGGTTTAAGTTTAAATAGATTTATATTTAGTATTGGTCTTGAACGACCCGATAAATGACAGGCATATAAAATGGTAACTGTGCATAATGTAACAGCGATTCAAATTGATATTTCCGGTTACAATAAATTAATTTAATCAAAGGAATTTATAAATAGACATTGGAATCTCTTTCTTGAATAGGTAACTATTCTTAATATGAGAACCGTTTTAATCGTTGTTCCAAAATGCGATTGATCAACATTGTATATAATAGTACCTTGAGCCACAACTCGGTCTCATGCCTCTCGGACCGGTTTCTGTAGCACACCGGCTGCGGTCCCATTGGGCCTTTAGACACACACCACTATCAACAAGTAAGTGAAAGGACACGCCGATAATTGCTTTCTGTACGATTCGATTTTGTAACAACTTAGTAGTTAGTATCAATAAAATATTAATGAATACCACCCGGTAACAATACCCGTACTGCCAAACTATTTTGCATATTTACGATCACAAAGAACCTAAAAGTTAAATTCACTTCCAGAACTAATATTTTCTTTCAATTATCTCATTAAAGGTAAAACATAAATACAAATAAACAATTTTCTAGCTGATAAATCTTAGTAATGGTCGATTATAATGTGGCATCCATAACGATACGATGTTTCTAATATGTTTTTAGAGCGTGGAAAGTAGAAAGTTTTAAAAGTAGGCAAGATGTTAAATACAGTTCGGAAAGTACCTACTTATCAGGTATATTTGTTTTAAATATTTCATAACTTAACAGGATCTAAAACAGATTTTTACAATATTTTAGTTTTTTTAAGACTACATAATTTTTTATTTTATCCAATGCTGATAAAACATCGACTTGTCTATTTGCCACGAGATTTTCATTGCAGGTATCTTTTTATATTTCCAATTCGATAAAATAAAAATAAAAAAAATACGTTACCTATGTACGTACTAGAGCCACAATTGTAACATTATGATACTAAGATTTGAATCCATTACCTTACTGTTGTGGAATGGACGAGTCTCTAGGAGGACGTAATTGCCGGTCAGTGACCTCGTTTTGTTCCTTCCACTAAAATAGCATTAAATCAATTGATGATATTACAATTGGAACACGACTCTCATCATAACTTACAATTTGTGGGGGAGACACGTCTTAAAATAAAAGAGCAGGTGGTTAGTTTTTGATAGTCTTTTTATAGAAATATGTATAATATGTATAGCCAGTGTTTATTCAAAGCACCCCTGTCCAGTCTTCATCTATGTTATCTAAAAATCGATTTTGTAAAAGTATGCATTCAATTTCCGTCATGTCAATCGTTTTAATACCAATAATGCTTCAAAATTCTTGGCATTCTTCAACTATTTTTATTTATCATCGGCCTGTAAATTGCCGTTATTTGACTCGCTGACGATGCCTTCATAAGGTTTCACCATCGCCGTCCACTGCTCTTGTTTTTAGGGCAACTTACTGCTCTGTATGTTCTATAAAGTATTTTTGTTCCTTTAATTACATCGAGTAAGTTATTAACCGTCATCGTCTATGATTAATCATACTAAAACGTAAACGTGACCAGTTATGAAACACATGACTATGTAGATATTTTTTTACATTAGAATAAATATAAAATAACAATTAAGTAGGTACTGATCTGATTTTCAGAGGTTTCAAAATACAATTTTACACATTTTCTCCATAGCTTCTATTAAAAGGTAGGTTGACGTAGGTTCCTTCACTTTATTCTTATTTCTGTTTGTTGCGAATCTCTTAATTAGGGATGTTGATGTACTTTTCGTGATTTGGGACTGTCACCACCACATTTGTACCACTTGTATATATTGTATTATATTAGGTACGTTAGTACGTATTTTAGAGTAAATATGACCATATTAACAATACTGAAAATTAAATCAGCATCTTGCTTCTTCTTTAAGTAGGTACTTAGTTTTATATTTGTAGTAGGTATATACATATACTCGAAAGCCAAAATGAAAAGGATCTAACATGGTGAATGTGGCCAAAGATATACATATAGGTACCTTATATTTATTAAGCCCGATTCCTGTTTTTTGCTTCGGTCCGATCTGTTTTTAGGGATTGGTTGACTACAAAACTTGGAGGTCAAGGGGACTTAGCGTTTTTTGTTTTTAATGTTTTATTCCAGTCTACTCTCTAACCTTAGTTATGCTGGTTAGAGGTTTGTGCTTTGTGCAAACGAGTCCTCAAGTCCTTTCGTTTCTCGGGCAACTGATAGCACTAAATGAAAAACGGATGCAAGTTTTTGTTTTAGAAGACAAAAGCTTATTTTTGACACTTAATTTTTTTATTAAGTATGTTTACTTCTTTGCACCTGTTTTATATAAATATCGAATAGGTGTCGTTCAACCTTACACATGAAAGGTGCGAAACTGGTGTCTACTAAGAAATACATAAGGTGTAAGTGAATAAAACCAATATTATTAACGATACAATGTAAAACATTAAATGTTAAAAGTATTAAATCGGTTTTAATATAGAATGATAAATACATATTAATGGTAGGTACGCATATAACAAGCAGCCAACGGGCATGACTTCCACTTGGTAGGGTTTTATATCACTTTATAAATAAAATTATAGTAGATGCCCAGGGTAATCAAATTTAACGTGCAACGTAAATATTAAGGTAGACAGATATCTGTTGTAAAAGAAGGTCGAAAATGTCTTCGCTTTTCTATTTCAATTACGTATAATAAGTAGGATTCCAAGATTATTTTCCAGGTGCTTGAAATCGCAAAAATTTCTTTTGTAACTATTAGATTCGCCACGTTAATTTTTTTGTTATGATTTTGAAAGCACATCATCTGCCGGCAACGGCAGAGGCTTACCGAGTGAGGTTAATGGCGATGGGAAAACCGAACTTTATACACGTTCCTCTATCACCCTCGTAGTCGTGCATTTTGAGTAGGTACCGAGTAAGCCCAATTCCAACCGCAGAGCTAAAATTCTTACAATTTTTTCATAAAAGTTAAACTGGCTAGCAAGTCTGTGATGCAAAAAAGGTTATAGCTACCTAATAGAGAGGAAGGAATCGCTTATTTAAGGATCCACTTAATAAGGGTACCTATTTATTAGTTCTTAGTTTTGGCAATATCCGCAGCTTTTGGGTCAAACTCCCAATTGAATCTTAACTTTGGCCAGACCACCTCTTCAACTCAATTGTATCCAGGACCTTAAGGTACGCCGCCATCCATGCTCTACATTTGTAGAGCACTACGGTAAGCCCATAGTAGCAAATTTGTAATGTTACTAATTATTACAGTAATTAAGGTGCTTAAGTAGTTACATAGTGAAACCACTGATCCGTGGCCTTAGGGGAATAACCTGATTTTTCTCAGTAGACGCTTTAATATTACTCTGTAAAAGCTGTATTCAGAATTTCATTGTTGATATGAAATAAAAAACAAACTAATTTGAAATAACTGCTGTACTTCATTCAAAATAAATGAAGGTAATAGTATAATTACACGTCAAACAATTATGGAATCCTAATAACCCTACGCCTCTATCTTATCTTTATATCAATATCTGTGCTCCAGTTTGCTACAGATAGTGTACGTGTAAAATTTATCAACCACGGAATAGCTTTATAAATATTATGAATTGTAATTTAAGACAAATTATCATTAAAATATATTACATTTATTTTCAAAAATTGACGTCGTAAATGATACAGCACAATCTCATTTTGAAATATTTTCAGCAATGTAAATTATAAGAGTATCCTTAGATGTAATCAACGCTTAAAACTAAAATCTTCGCTACCATTTTTTTTATTCGTCCAGGAAGCACTTCTAGTTAGAACGTAGGCAAACAAACTCTCTTTTTCGTAATCGGGTTATTCTAAAACAGGCTTCGCTGGGTCTGATTGTATCAGATTTGAAATTACTTCCGCAATCATTTAAATATGTAGGTCTGTACTACAAACGCACGATGCGATGAAGCAATTTCAATTTTCTTAAATTAAAGAACAATAAGGCACACTTATACAATATTCACTAATCAAATCAATTTTAACGACAAGAAAAGAGTAACATCTTTAGATATTCTAATTATAGTAAGTGCTGAAAATCCAATTCTGACTTTCAATCGTAGTTATAAATAAGTTACAAATTTATACAAGTATGTACAGAAAGTTTGTACCCACCATTTAAATATTTAATTAGCTGCCATAGAGATATTCCATCCAACGAGACGAATTGGGTTTAGTAAATATACATTAATGTATACGTTCCGGTCCCATGTAAGATCTAATTAATCTACGGAGGAAATAGAAAATAATACAATTTCAACTTTAATTGATAGAGCACTGAAGTCATTCATTACACAGTAGGTACAAGTTAAACTACCGGAACGACAGATTGGACTGCTCTGGTCCTGCACGAAATAGAAACACAATCAATTTCTGTTAATATTAATTTGTTCCACTTGAATATAGACCTATTTCGAGTTCGTACGGAAACATTTAGTAGAAGCACGATAGAAAGGCACGCTAGACGCACGTGCGAACCGCGCGGGAAGACTGCGTGGCGGTCGTGGCGCGCGCTGCGGTGGGGCGCCGCGCCGCGCCTCGCCTCCGTCTAGTACAGACAACCGCCGCAACATGCCGATGGCGCTATGTTCATCCTATTCCTAAAGCAACATTGCTTTTTTGCCTTTTACTGACATACGGAACCACAAGAGCTTAGAGACTTCCACCATTTAATTTTGGATGCCATGCGAAAATCAGGGGATTTCATTATCAAAATGGACACTACAACGGTTAAGAGGGTTGAACATGTCGTGATGCTATATGCGGTACTATTGTTTAGTTTGCGACTCTTAAAATTCCAAAGAGATTAATAACTAGCTAAAAAATCAGTCTGTTCAATTGTCATCACTTCTGAAGCTTATTCCCGATTAGCAAAAGAAATCAAAACTTTTTAATAACAAGGTATGAGCCCGCCACCTATAGCAGAATTACATTCATTACGATCCATATCAAAATTGTTGGATGTGGAGATAGAGGGCGAGAAGAGTGCACTCTTTTGTATTTCTGCTATAGAAAGCTAACCGACAAACACTGTTTACACGAAAGTTCTGCATGGTCTTGAACGAGTGCAATGAGACATGGTAAAACCATAGGTACTAGAAAGACATAACTAAAGGATTATTAGCAATTGGTCGAAGACATTCGTGAGGACCAAGACGGATCTAGATTGTACAATCTAGACGTCAATAACATTACATGATTCTTGAATTAATACTAATTCAAGAATTAATGCTAATTCAAGAATCAGCTACTCATGTAATCGACCTGAAAAATATTGATAGCACATCAATGGATTTGAGCCAGATAGGATGCATAAGTATTTGATTTTGTTGGATGTCCCGTCCAACTTTGTTTTTAGATTGACTATTTGTTGTTGAGTATTTTCTACAATTTGATTAATGGCTTTTGATTGATTACTATAAGCTCAAAATTATTTCGTGAAAACGTATTTTTGTGTCACAAAAATACGTTTCACATTTTCTTTTTATTCAAATACTATTAATTATCAGAGGAAGGCAGATGTTAAAGAGAATTCCAGACTTCATAGAAGAACATGGAGTGCCACAAGGCTCAATTCTTGGCCCCTCTTAGAATTTTAACCTTTAAACAGATAAATGCGAGGAAATGTAGCATTCGCTTACTTTCATTTGAGGTTAAACTTAAAAACTTTGATGTAAAAATCTAGTGAACCAGTTCCAAATCCAGCATGCAACTTACCTCGCACGATATCTTTCTTAATAATAGGCAGATATTATCTACCGTTGTTTAAAGTTGAGGTGCACAGGCACTGTTGGATATAATTAGTAGATTTTCTCCAATCACTCGCTATGTTATTCAATCTTCGGCCAATTCCATGCAGCCCGACAAGCCTTCATCAATGCCGTTGGTACTTTTTTTGATACATCTCTCCTCTTCCCTAACCTTATGCTTATAGCGACTTTGTCGTGAGTGATTGTCAGTGTTATAACATATATAGTAGCTTGGTATAACGGGCTGGTTTCCGCAACTCCACGTCCAAGTGCGTATTTTGCGTACGACAGTGATATATAGAGATACATATACCAAGTGTAATTTGGATGTAACACCAAACCTGATTAAATAATATGGTATGTTTTGAATAACTTTTTAAGTCATTTCTTTGCCTACCTCTTTTTTTGTCGTCGAGTAGCTGACCCGACATATTCTGTACTGTCTAAATTTCCATATGGTCTTGAGTTCATACACAAATCCAATAGAAAACAGGACGCGCAGTTTTTCTCAAATTTGTAAATTTTCCGGTAAACTTTTCCAATTGTTTTTCCATTAACAATCTAATTCATGCTATTACAGGCATTTTAAAATATAAAATAGCCAAATCGGTCCAGCTGTTCTCAAGTGAAGCACTTACTAATGAACAGCATTTCATTTTTATTATATAGATGTGTTCGAAGGTAGTATCATAGTCTCTGAGAAAAAAGATATTCTCTTACGATATTATGTATTGTCCCACCGCAAATGTTTTTTTGAGATATATCATCTCTTGTTGTCGTGTTCTGGCTGTTCTGGATCTACTCTGAGATGGATTTTAGCTATTACTCTTCTAACATGCGGCAGGGGGTTTCATGTTAACTCAGTGCTCATACACACGACCGACTCGCGTCAACGGCAATTGCAGTCGTCGACAACGTGCCTTTCGAGCTCACGAGCGGCACGTTGTCGACGGCAGCCGTCGGCCAGTGTCGACGGCTGCAGTTGCCTCTGTCGTTGACGCGTGCCGCTCGTGTATATAAGCACTTATCTTACCAACCGCGTGGCCTACATCAGTGGTGAGCTATGAAACGGAGGTTTTAGACATCCTAGTACGATCTGTAAGCTCGTACTACTTGTATTCTAATGAATAATAATTGTTTTTTGAAAAATATGATAGCCGACTATTTGTAGTTAGAAGTTTAGCGTACCTATCTTGGTTTCATATCTCCATTAACTTGGTAAATTATGTATTTTCATTATTAAAGCTCTTTCTAAGATCAAATCTTTACACAACTGTAATGCAAGCATTTGTAGCATGCTTCAGTGACTGAACTACAACAAGTTTAATTTTTTGTCCGTCTGCAAAAATCTTTAAAGATGTACTTAGCTGTAGGATAAAGATCTTACTTTATGATAATGACAAATTAATAATACAAAATGTAAAGATACAAGAAAAAGGCGACTATAGCAGTCTACTTACATTATATTACGTCATGTAATATTGTTATATTAAAATAGTTTTGTGAAATTAGAATATGTAATAATGACATCCACAGAAGATGACTGATTTTCTTTTAGTTAGGTTTTTTTTTATTTCCCTTGCAATCTGAAGGCCCATTCCCGTAATTAAAAACGTTCAAAATCTAGTCACAGTCTCATCTTAGCGACAATCAATGTCAAAAACTTGTCAAATATGTAGGGAAATTAGAGGTATTTTTGACAGATTGCGACTGATATTAGACTGTGAACGTTCATAAAATTACAAAAAATACCCCTCTGAACGATCTCTTATGGCAATAGATATATGTAGATTTAATAACAGGCCTGGAAAAGTCACACTGCGGGCCAAAAGCTTCTTCTCATACAGAGAAGAAACGAGCAATCATCATCCTTGTTCGTTGCATGATTAGAAGCTCAGCTTTACTTGACCGTCAGTGAATAATGATGCAGACTAAATTAGAGAGTACATTATATGAAATTGAAAAATTTACTTAGGTACTTGGTAGGTTCATATCCGTTTTTTCGTGCTCCAGAATCGGTTACCTGAACTCCTGGGAAGAGCTTAATACCAGTAAGTTGTAGTGATTTTGTTATTACCTCAATATACTTGAAAGAATAGGATTTATAAATAAATAAAGTCTTTGCCCCTAATTGTGTTAAGGGAGGCCCCCTTAACACAATTAGGGGCATAGACTTTAGACATGCGAACGAGATCGCAGGCTACACCTAGTGCGCTAGAAATGATAGCGGTGTCTTTCTTTACCAATCCCACTCAATAAAGTTACTAGATAAACGTGTTTCTAATGGGAAAATCGAAACAGTTTCAAGAGATTTGGGGATCAAACCCAAGTCTGGAAAATGTCGCTGACCCGAAACCGTGTTTGTAACGCGTCATTGAAACATATTTTTAGCGAGTATTTTTAGGCATGTAAAACGTTTTATGATCGCCGATTAAAAGTCCTGTATAAAATAAAAGATATAAACTACGCTATTTAAGTTCTTACCAGGAAGGTCTAGGATCGTGCAAGTGAATTCTAGACCTCATTTAATCATGTTTTAAAGCCCATGCAAACAAAAACTTCAGCATGAAGCTCTACGCTGTAAATTAACAGCAAGATACAGTACAGACAAGTAACAAGTAACCTGCATAGTTTGTTTGGAAAGCTTACCTTGTACATACTGTAGAGTTTGTAAGCTCTTTCTTGGTCGTCCGGTGTAGCTTGCACTGACTCCATGCTGTCTCATCGACTGCGGAATCGGGCAGTAAATCCAAAACGTTATTATGACGGTCCATTTACTGCCTTATACAGATTAGAGTTCTTGCACAATAAGTCTCCGTCTTGTTCTCGGTCTCGTTCTGAAGTATTCTCATAACGTTATTTATTATTAACGATTTATACGACTATTTAGTCATACAGGTCTTTAATAATAAAATAATAATTACTTGTGCGTTAATTATGATAATATTATTGGGATTGGTGTAAATTAGAAAATTTATATAATTATATTTATTATAAATATGCATCCATTTAAATTTATATAATTTAAATACTATGATCTTATCTAGGTATCTTAAATCTTTATTGATTGTCTACAAACCAATAATATATTTTTTAAATTTATTATTATATTTATTAGCATTCAAATAACATTATATTCAGAAACAATACTGTACTATAACTATTTAAACATAAGGTAGCTATTTCCTCATCAAACTACTTACCTATCGTTGTTCCTCTTTCAAATATTTTCCGAATAGGTACTAGTTTTTTAAATCCAGGTAGCGCTGGGACCCTTTTAAGATTTGCAAAGTATGATTCGTTTTACATTGCCGACGGCAACTTTCCCGAACTTATCCACTGTGGTAAATAGGCCATTCATATGGACCAATTCCTTATACGATTTAATATCATTCAGCCAGGGATCATTTAAACAAACAACGTCTTTTTTTGTGTCGAATCAACTTTGCTAATGTTTACATTAAGTTTAAAAGCTATCGTTATAAAGGGATTCTTTTCTTGACCTCCGTAAATGTTTCATGAGGACTTATAGCACTATTATATAATTTAATTATTACGTAATCTTAACTTTCTTATTTTTAATTTATAAATAAAAAGTGCACTTAATTACAAAAAGTGTGATTTACTTTAATAGCCGATACTTAATTAGAAGTGTTTTATCAATGGAGTGCGCGTAAAAAAGCGGGGTGTCGCCAGTAGGTGAGCGGAGGCCACGTGGCCGGCACGCGGGCCCGGCGCGGCGGTATACACTTGCGAATCCGCGAGGGAGCACCCGCCGGAAACCGAGGTGTACCGGGGCTCCTCGAGTACAGAGAAGTGGCGGCCCGCGGCGCGCCTGCCCGCGCCCGCGCCCCGCTCACCCCCGCGCCACACACCCGCACATGCACTGACTCCGCAGCCTTCGTCTCCACACCACCACTCACCCCGCGCACTATGTTTGCCTTAATCGCGAATTAAGGTTCCAGTAATGTTTTCTGTTAAGCTTAGAGCTTAATTTGACGTCATTCATTAGAGATCCCGTTTGTGAAACAGACGAAGGGATTGCGGTACCCACCAAATGTATGTTCATGTCTCTCTTTTAACGCAAGATGATATAACATCCTCATACTCATGAATGTAGCATGAAATATTCCAGAGACGTATTTTTTAAATTTTTTATTACTTTAAAATAAAATCATAAAACGGACCTGATTTTTAATAGCATGTTAAACGTTTAAGGTTTTGAAAAGCATGGTTCCTACTTAGCCACGAATACGAAATATTCCTATCAAATATTTAAGGTTCTTGCATTATTTCAGGTTTCCCACTAAAGAAGTGAGTCAGTCATTATAGTAATCGTTAAGTAATGAGTATGATTGATACAAGTTATGACTTCAATGGGCCGAAAGAGTTAAACCAGAAAAACATTATCTCTAAGTGTGTGTCACTATTATGTATGATAAGAAAGAAATTAATATTAATAGATAAAAGAAATTAGTAACAAAACACAATAATTCTTGGCCCTGAAATAAATTCTATATACTGTAGGAAAATCCTACAGTGGTCAGGAATTAATAATTTAGTTAACCTTAATCCTGAAATCCTCAAGATCTCAGAGCTGTAGCAAATTTCCGTACTTAGTTTGGAACGTAAGTGAGTTCCCTTGAAAAAGTAGAATATTTCAATTCGACTTGTGTCCGTTTCGTAGAACTTAGTTTGATTGATATTTAACCGAGTTCATTTGTTTATACTAAAGTGTCGCAATAGTGACGCAAGTTAAGATCTTTCATCATCATTACAGTACATTGAGAAATAAACTTTCATCCAAACTCAGGTACTAGAATGATGTAGTAGTACGAATTTGAATGAAATTTTCATTTCAAGCATGAAAAGAATATTTCCTAAGAAAGTAACAAAACGTTGCAAACGTTAAGAGCATTGAAGAAAATTAATTTCCCACGGGCATAAAGCATGTAATTATGTAGTCTTGTCAAGTATATTATATTATCAGGAATTTTTATTTACTTTAGGAAGTACTCCGAGTACCTTTTGATTTGGAAGTTGCTTTTGATTTGAAGTAGAAATGAAAGAAACCTATGTGCGCCTCATCACCTGTGACAGTCGTTAGACAGTTTCGGTTGTCCAGGACCAAACTAAGATTGTAGAATCTACTGCATCTAACTGTTGCATAACGGGATCCGGTTTTGATGTTGCCTGTTAGACATAAAGATCAAGATCCTATTCCTGAAATCGATGTTTTCATGTAGGTATCCTGCAATGGTTCCATACATGAATGTTCTTGACAACTCCTCGAGCTGGTGTTACGCGAACTTATATAAACTGAGCTGGGAAATATTATGAGTAATGAGATGAATGTTGCGTAAAACTGATCTTATATAACAATGAAATCATGCATTGTAGATCAGCAGAACTTAGGATATTTATGTCGAAATTGATTGTCGTACAAATTGAAACGAGTAGTTTTAAAATGTTGCTTAATCACCACGCTGCCGTGTGGAACAAGTGTGTCCTGTCTCCTACGTCAAAAAAACTTGTCGTGCGTAGTGAAGGCGCCGTAGTGGGCTCGTGTCGAGTTGTTGCGGTAGATCACAGTGGTGTAGAGTAGGTCGGTCTATTTGTGGTGACAGGAGAGGCGTGGGTGCCGCGTGTACTGAGCTGGAGTGGCAATGACCTTGACACTAAGCGAGTGGCCTTGGGTAGCACGTGGCGGCTGACACCCGCTGTCTGTTGTCGGAACGCCGCCGCCGCCTTTCCCAAGGGAGCCTATTGTGGACATGCCTTGCAACAAATACCGTTATTTGCTACTGGCTTTTAGTGTATCTCCTAGCATAGTATTTTTTTATTCTAAGCTTTAGTATTAACTGGAATTTAATTAGGTTTTTACGTTGTAGGTTTGGTTTGTACGTTTATAATCGTGTAGTCAAACTGCATGGTTTTCAATTTGTCTGAAAAACAGTTTTGTCTAGAGGCACTAAACTCGTACCTAAAATACGTTTTGAACCAATAGGAGGAAAAGGTCTATTCGATGATCGATCCGTCGATTGGAATCGCAGAAATGTAAAATAATTATAAATCTGTTTCTCAGTGTTGGTATATTTTGTTAAAAATTAAAGTAATTTTTAATATTTCCTCATTTATAAGTGAGCTGCAATGTTCCCTACGGTGTAGCTGTCGTAGAGCAGGAAAGATCAACGCGTCTTACATTTTAAAAATGAGTAAATATTTAGTTAGCATATCCACAGTAAGATAGCGTGTGAATGGGTGCGATTCAGAGCGTCGGCGACGTGCGGCAGCGTGTCGAGTGCGGTCGCCGCGGGGCGGCGGCGGCGAGCGTTCAGTAGCCCCCGCCTGGCCGATACGTTTACGAGCCGACACTAACTTTAAGTGACCCCGCCCGCACTCGTGCGCCACAGCCTTGTTTATATCCCATCTCAATGAAAATAAAAGCGACGTCATTTCCTTGACTTTTCGTAACACCGCGAGATTTGACGACATCCATCAAGCTTTTTCAAAGCAGCTACGAAAGCGATGGATCTTCCCTTTTTTCGACATTCCGAGGACACAATGATATCTCAGAACCTGCATTCATCGCATAATATATTCGAATGGCTTGTAAATTCATTTCTATATAAAAATAATTCTATTAAAAAACTAAATATGCTAAAACATGGTACAACAATTCATAAATATTCTGGAAGTGGCAGCCATGGAATCCAATATGCATTCCGTGACATAGAGTTACAGAATATTTATCGAACAATTTGTTTTATTCAGTGCTGCAATTCTATCGGCAATTAATTAAATGCTTTACAAATCATAATGTATGTATCTGCTACTGCAAATAAACGTCAAATAAGACAAACATTTTATGTGACGCACCTTAGCAACACACACTCGACATACCTTGACAGGTTTTCATCATTGAATAGCGAGCAAATATTCCAGCGGGTAGTGGCATTTGTCGGAAAGAATGCAAAGGTAATCGACGAGGTAACAGTTGTCAAAGAATGCGTGTGACGTGACACGATCTGTGTGCAGGCGATGACGCCGGTACGCAGCGCCAGGCGCGCCGGCCGCTCCGAACATGAATGAACGCGCTAACTTGCTTTTTATCGCCATTTTCTCGTACCGAAAGTGACGGTTTAGCTTCGGACACCTGTAATTTGCTGTTTGTAAATGCCAATCATTTTGATTGACGACTACTGTTGGTAATTAAGGCGTTAAGTATTCTGTGAATTTATAGCAAAAAAAGCTGTACCTATGTTGAGTATTGTAGGTATGTTTATCTATTTAAAATTTAAATAAATTATTCTAATCATTAACAGGTGGTTGAAGATATTATGTTCATTCACAGTTTTTTGTTGGTAGTTGTCATAGAAATAAGAAAATGCGATACCGCAAATTATTTAGTGACACTTTTTAAAATTATTCTACAAATAGGAAACGGTTACAAATCTTGTTATGAAGACGACGGCGTTGTATGTTCGTGGAAACAAATGTGGCAATAAACTAAACTGCGTAATTTTAGCTCTACGCCGGCTGCTACGAATTTGCTACGACGTAGTACTGGTCAAATGCTTATTTATTATTATTTCTGTATTATAACTTATAACCAGTGATAGGAATAGGTAGTGCCTATTTGCCTAAACTTCGAAGAACAGAGACAAGAAACAGAGACTTCCTTAGGACTACATTTTTTCCGGGACAACACTTTTAAATACATTAAAAAAATATGTTATTTGGAATAAGTAATTCGTCTATATTTACCTAAAGTTTGCGACTAGACATAACATTTGTAATTATAAATATTATGTCTAGTCGCAAACTTTAGGTCGGTAACTTTAGGAAAAAATTTAGTCCTAAGGAAGTCTCCGTTTCTTGACTCTGTTCTTCGAAGTTTAGGCAAATAGGCACTACTTATTCCTATCACTACTTATAACACTATGTAAACTGTCACAGGTGTAATATAATATCTATAGTTATACATATTAAAATAAAAGTCACTTTTCGTGTCAAGACAATTTGTTCCGGAAGGTTTATGTGTATATATTATCTACATTAATATTAAAATTACATTTAATAAATAAATTTCGATGTTTTGCCAAATCGTAATAACCTTGCGAAGCAGGGACAGGTCGCTAATTTACTACTTTTTTGAGTACTAGAAACCCTATCTGAATCGAAGTGGTATTTCGAATTGCAACAGCAATAGCCGAGCGATGGCCGATTTATGCGTATGCTTTTTTGGTTTTTCAATCTTTTAACACGTAACATAATATCACGCTTGTTTTTCCCGATGGGTTAGGCAGAGGTACACCTTTACTACACCCACATTTCACCAGATAAGTTTGTTTAAATATTTAAATTCTCTAAAAAATACTTAAAATCTTTTCACTTCTGTTGGCTATGCTTTCTTTCTGTCTAAAAACATGTAAATCATGTGTTGATAATGTATGAAGACACATGCCCACCGATACCTGTACAACAAGTACAGCGAATAAATGTTTACAAAGGCTAGATTGAACCAGTCAATGTCTTTGTCCATCTCAGAGTTGACCGGTTTTATTATCGCAGGCGTTTATAGCCTGTCTCACTTGATGACGTTATGACAGCTATTTTCAATTTTGTTCCTAAGGGAATAAAAAGTGGTATGGATTGGAATTCTTTTACAAGATTTGTATTCGATGTTAATATGTAGACAGTTTATGTGCTACAGCTTGAAAGATTTTAGTTGTTTAGAATAATAAACTTATGTGGATTAAACATTTCTATATGGACATCGCTTCCTCGTATAATAACAACTTACAGAAACAACAAGCAATTCAACAAAAACGATGTTAATTAACTATTAAGACCGTTTTACAATAAAAATTATCGTCGATCGGTCAACTCAAAGTATAATAGTGTAATCCGACGTTGGGATAGGCAGGCTTCGTCGATCTTTCGAGGTGGGTTAGGGTCAGTCGACCATGCCGCCTAAATTTTCAATTTTGGGTAACATTTGGACAACTGCTCCAGCAGCTCTTTTCTAGATTGATGTAAACTCATTCCTAGCACAGGCATATTAAATTATTTATCTTAGTTTGAAGGGTTCCGCAATATTAGTAAAGTGCAATCCACCATGCTATACAATTATGATGATGTAATCGGCAAAAAGTAACGTGAGATGTGCTGACCTGATGTTTATTATGGAGGTGGTTTTATTGAGACCGATTCCGAGGTTTTAAATTAAACAGAAGTTCCAACCTTTCGGAGTCGAGATGGGAGTTACGAAGCATCTCTAATGTTTATGTCACTTATATAATGTGATGTGAGAGGTAAGACAACGTAGCGGTTTAAAAGGAGATGCAGTGACAAAAATTTAAAAGAGTATGCTTAAATACTTTGGTCATAATGAGAGGATGACTGAATGGCGACTAACAAAATGTATTAACAAGGCAGATGTGGGTGGATAGGCTTGCGGCGCCCTAGAAGGACATAAAGCGACCTTATTCTTATATTTCTTTAGAAAGGTGCGTAGTACTCGCCACCGGCTTGCGTGTATGACCAGATGTATGAATGTAAACGGCGCAAAAGGAGTATGCAAATATCTTAGCAGGTGGCGTTCTGTAGTTTCTTTCTGCCGACCCCCATGGGAAAAGGCGAGATTTTATGCATGTGTGTATAATGTGAAAAAACAAACTGTTAATTAATTCACATATCTATTATAATAACGTTTTAATAAGCCTCTACTGTTAATAGACCTGTACTATTGGATTTGTTTACAATATAGTATTGGATGTGTTTGGCTGATTGTCGGACGGCACTGTTTGGCACTTGGTTGGCGTGATTGCGGCTTTTGGTCAGGTGGGACTGTTGTGCAGGTGGCCAGTACTTCATGTTACTCTTTTTTGTAAGCTTTGATTGAGTTATTGTATTTATTGTGTTGGAGGGAGGCTCGCGGCAAAATGATAATAGCCGCACGGTCGATCGAAGGTCAAGCTACACTTGTCGCGGTCGGTTTGTGGATGGGTAACAATCCATTACATATCAAGACCCCTCAGTGTCTCGGAAAGCACGTTAAGGCGTTGGTCCCAGCTATCATTCGTAGATCTTTGAAAGTCGTTACGGGTCTGAAGTCTGACATCCAGTCTTACCAAGGGGTATCGTGTTACTCAGTAAGTGGGTTGTGGAGGTCAGATGTGTCATGATGATGTCTGTCATGTGAAATATTGGTATTCAACTGCATTCAGTAAGATCGGAAGATGACCAAAAGGCTAGGGAGATTAATTTATTTTGTTGTTTTCTGTTAAGTTAGACATACCATATTTGATTGTAGCAGTTTGTAGATTAAAATACAGAAAAATCTCAGTATATTTGCATGGTGTTGTAACGAAATATTCTGTTAAAAAATGTGGTTGGCTACTCGTTATTTCACCTTTTAACAATATTTTGTCGGAAATGGCAAAGTATTTATATTTATTTTTCCCTTTAAAAATTTTAAGGTTCCGGCGCTATTTTTGTCTGTGGTCTGGTCTGGCGGATTTTAACTTTCGATTATTGGTTTACAATAATGCCATTTACGGAAATGAATATTTCAATAATATATCGGCAGAAAGTTCATTTAACGAAACTAAAAAAATATATATATTGAATTTCATGTTGATGTAGTCCTTGCTACGCCGCGCCTACGACGGCGTAGAGGCTGTCTAATTCACTCAAGTTCAAAGATTTGCAAGTAATAGTATCAAATTAAAAAAAATAAAACTGTCTCTCTTATTTAAACATAGATAAAATGTTTGAAATAACCAGCGTTATTTTGTAGATATCATGTTTGCGTAGAAAACTGTTAATGGTAAAGTAAAATGATGTTCATATGATATAATGACTACGATACGTCCGTGTGATTGAGGTTTGACATGAACTGGTTCATAGAAATGCATCATCCATTTATAATCACGGCAAAAATGTGTTTTTTTTCTAAAAGTAGGTCCTAAATCAAATGGGTGATCGAATTTATGATAATGTTCCGTCTGTATGAAATCCAGACGAAAGTCAGAAAATAAGATATTCAATAACTCCCACCGTTGGCGTTGTATGGAATCACCACATCATAATCTTGGTGATATGTTAAAAACAGCTGTTAGAAGCAGTGAGATAAAAGACGGATTGACTAAAATAGATAGTGAAAACTGAGGATGATGAAAATAAAGACATCATTATTTTTTACCGGACTGTGATGAAGCCCAAAAGGAGGGTACCTTTTTATAGCTTATTAGCACAGTATAGCGCAGTGGAGTGCGCGGGAGCCCGCTGTTTGCAGTGTACTCTGGTTGCACCAACGGTGTCCGCGCACCTTTACGACGTTTAGCAAAAAATTATAATACCCTTTTTTCAGAATTAGATTTATTTTCTTTGTCAGCTAACAAAATTCGCATGATCGAAGAAGCAGATGATTAACCGTTTTTGTCATGTATACATTTTAGTATTATAAGAATAGGATTTATTAACTTGTAAGATTAATTAGTTATGTTGTACTCGTGCTCTTCTAGATTTCGATTCGAATTTGTAATATATATATTTTTTTTCGTACTTTTAATATTTTCTTATTGTAGGTATTTTTAACCGATTACACCACTATCCTCTTCCTTATTGTTCCAAGTCAGATTGCGATTGCTCATCAGATACCGCGATTGATCATCAGACAACCCCTCTAAGTTCGCTTTTAGTTGAGCCCCTTCACCTCAACACAATTAAATGTATACATTCGGATTTTGTATTTTGTTTTTTTTTATACGGATTCCACAATCTGGAATTAATCTTTCGGGAATACGTTTCAGGCAAAATTACACGATGCTATCATGTAATATTGGATATTATTGAAATGAAAAAGAATTTTTGTTGTTATTTCGAGCTTCGTAAAATGTTGATCAAAAACATCTTCGATTAAAAAAATGCAGTCTTAAACTCAATTTTTTAACTTCAGAGATTATGTAATGTGTGTCTACACACACACGATGTAATGATTAATAATGTGGGTGGCACACCTCTACATAACCCTTCGGGGAATACAGGTATGACGTTGTTATATTTTCAAAAAAATGTAAGTTTAATAACTTTAATCTCAAATATTTTCATACGCATAAAAGTCATTACATTTTTGCGATTCCAAAAGAATTAGTTAGGTAAGCATGGGCCTCCGTATTACCCTTGGAACCGGGGAGCCCCAAGCCACGTCAAATTAGGGTTCTATCCAACAATTTTATTTCATAACGTTTCCGTCCGCAAAACTTTAAAAAAACCTTTACACGAGACTATCAACCGATACTACTACGTATGATTACATGGTTTCATGCGTATTTTTTTTAAGAGTTTTAGTAGATATGGATAAAATAGATGATTACTATGTATTCTTTTGCTATTAGTCATGAATTGTAACGGTACTGCCCTGGATGTGCGTTCCATAACTAAACCTAACATACAAGTCACTGAAAGAATTTTTAAAGAAATGCTGCCTTCTGATGATGTACGCTTTTTTATTTGCACCTTTAAATACTTTTGGGTTTTTAATGATGCACACTTTTTAAATAAATGCGCATTCAAGTAGGTACTTTGCTATTTAGTATTTTTAACCCCAAAATAGGAATTATTTGAGGTTCACAAAAAGAGGCGCATTCTTTATATTAGATTGTTCTATAATATTTTTAGGAAAGCAAAATGAGAATTATTTGAGGTTCGATTAAATAGTTGCCATTTGTAATTAGGAGATGAAAGAAATGTTTTAAAATATTAGTTGCTTGAATTTGTTTAGGTGCCTATCTGTGTGACTTGGGTTGACCTTCTGTCCTCATTAACAGTAATTAGTCTGAAAAGCACTTTCAACTGAAACTCAAACTTACAAGTCGCTCTTAATCCTAGTGATTCGAAAGTTTTGATGGATATTGGCTTCCTAAAACTTTGTAGATACGCTATGCTGTTCTAATACCTATCTACAAAGCTTAGTCATGATATTTAAGAAGAAAGATATAGAAAACATAAATAGTTAAATACTTTATGCCAAACTGGATGTTGAATTAGGTTACACTATGTATTATGTTAAACTGTCTATTTCTCAAGAAGTATTGATATAAACCACTCTCTGCCACCACTTGGGAGAGCATTATTACCAACAGTAGGAACAACATCAAGACCGCTATAACCATATTACCTAATATGGTTCAAAAATTCTTAAATGACTTCTATAGAATGTAACAACAACATAAACATGCTTATAAAAATATAAGTACTTGTTCTTTTCATCTAAATATATTTTGTGTACGAACTTCTTCTCGACTGAAGTCGGAAAATTGTGATCTTTGCAATGCAATTGAGTTTAATATTATTCCCTTCCACGTTGAGAGCTTTAAATTTAATTACATGGGGACAACAGCGATAACGCAGACTTGGCAGAAGCAGACAAACTTCTGTTATATTTACCTAACGGGGATGTATACTAAATAATAGTTAAAACGTAATGGGTCCCTCATTATAGAGAATATTTTAATCTAATCAAGGCTAAGTACGTCATAGAACGAATTCAATTCCATACAAACACATAGTTGCCGTCTACCTACGTGTTCATACAGCGATACACATACAGAGCACTCTAAATGTGATACAGATAATATAATAAAATAAAATTGCGATACGAATTCGTGAGAAAATTTAAATAAATGACTTTTCTGTTTGCACATAAAAAGAAATATATTGCGGCACAATGAATGTTGGGGGTGGTGTGGGTAGTGGGGACAGTCGCGAGGCGGACGAGAGACGGTGCCAGGGGCAGGGGTCGGGCCGTTCGCCCCCGGTAGGGGGTGACCCACTTTAACGGGACAAGTAATATTACTTTTTACTTTTAGGCAACTATTTCATGTTATATCGCGATAATAACATATATTACCTATTGTATAACTTTACCCTTTCTTATGAATGTAACATCGTGTTTCAAACATCACATGAACGACTGGAAATATCGATGAAAATATGTTTCCTGTTACCATAACCGTAACTTCATTTTCCTTATATGTTTTAACTTTTTCGATAAGTGCTATAAATCTGCGTTATGAAAAAGGCAGTTTTAATATTATAAGAACAGATAGTCTCTACAAGAGGTTATTTCAATTATTATCAAACCAAACAATCAAAAATCGAAACTAGCAATGCGCAGGAAAAATAAGAAAGCATTGAAAGCAATCGTACGTGTGATCTAAACGAACACAATGCCTATACAAATTGTATGCTTACTTATATGAGCTTATGTGTTATTAACGTAGCTTGTTTTCATACGAGCGTAGTATAAGTGTATGTATGTTGGTTATTCCACACTCTCTTGTTTTGCGTAACAGGATGAATATTTGTTTGAATTAATTAATATCAATTATTACGATCACCCACGTTTCCGCCCGCGGAATTACATAGTAGATCTTGCTTGCTGTAGAATTGGAACTTGCATTTAGGAAGGAAATTAAAAAAAAAAACTATGTCTATTCTGTTGAAAAAAGTTAGAGCTAGCTTCCTAGAAGAAACATTTTATATATTTATTATATTAACTGTTAATATTTAATTACAACATCGATACTTAATCAAAACATCACACTTTTCATAAATTCAGTAAATATACACAAAAGTCCTGCTTTCGTTCGTGTAATGGATTCAAAGAGCGGTCCCTTGTGCCTAATCTCAGAATCAGGACTTAAAACAGCTTTTTAATTTTCAAACATTTTTGATGAACTTTTTTAAGGGTCACGAGGATATTTTTATTTCATTTGATTATAAAAAAAAAATTATACGCCGCATTTGATATAAAAAATGCTAATATAACCTAATTAGTCGAGTAGTAATTTCTTTTTATCTAAAATACGTAAAAGAAGTTATAATGAGAAGACACGTAGGATTTTATACATGTATCAGGCTGGATATACGTCCGCAAAATCAATTACTGGGAGATTCCGATATCCTAGACAGACTTTCGGCCTTCGGGCTTCTGACTGCTATTACCAATTGCTATTCGCAGGGCAATACGCCGTGTTCACAACACAACTGAGTAGACTTCATGTCTGTGGGAAGGTTATCAATCTAAAACTCGTATTTATGTAGAGGCTTAATAAATATTTGGTTTGATCGTTCTTCAAAGTAACCTTTTATTTGCCTACATTGATTTATTCAGTCTGTGTTAGTTAGCTTTATTGGACAAGCTAAAGCTACTTTATATTCGATTCTGATTCATTAAACTTGTACTTTTATCATTTCTAACATAGAACTTTTAGTTGGAGCCGTTTTTCCCAGAAGATACGCAATGCTACACGACACTTCTAGTACTACGACTTTGATTTTCATTACTTACTGGAGGAAGGGTAAATGAGTTAAGGGGGAAGTTAAGAGTTATTTTGAGAATATTCGATCAGATCGTATCTGTACTATCTAAATGATTGGTTTTCATAGATGATTTTAAATTCCAACTTACGAAATGTATTGTATCACAAACCTATTTAAGATCAACGGTTAGTAGTCTTGTATAAACGTGTTTTACCAAAAATTATACTTTTATATCAAAGTGAAAACCAAACTTTTTTGCCCTCAAACCACTAAAGAAATATAGACAGTCCGCAGCTAAACCGCCTATCGCTATAGGTAATATAATTTTATTTTATTTTTTTCCTCATTCCTCCATACTGGGCTAAGCGTTTAAGCTTTCGATATTATAGTAATACATAAGGCCTTAAGGCTTTATTAGATTTACTGAAATTATATGGTGCACAGTGCTTTGTTAAGAACGCAATAAACTAGCAAAATCACGATTAAATGATCAACTTTGACGTGAAACCAATCAATAATTTAACTCATATCTCAGTGCAATAAGGTATAAATGAGAATGAATGCAAAGAGTTTGATCAAACTCTCGGCATTCATTCTAATTTACACCTTATTCCAATGAGATAAGAGTTATATATCTATAGAGACTGAAAACAAATGAACTGAATGGTACCGCGGATGTCCGGCTGTCGTAGCGACGTGTGTTGGGTCATTGGGTGCCAACCTTTATAATTGATCCAATCAAAGCGAATAAAATGTGTAGGTGGTGTTGTAAACTTGTGAGCTCGTGCTATCTTTAGGGACTGCTTCGTATTTTATTGGCTATTTTTAAGATATAGGTACTATCTTCATAAATATAAGCATGAAGAAAGGGAATTTGCGGATATTTGTATGTGTAAAGTACCTACTCGTACGAGTAGGTACTTTTGAAATATGAAAGCGATAGCCTCCCACTATGCAATACTTCATCATCATCATCATTTCAGCCGAAAGACGTCTACTGGTGGACATAGGCCTCCCTCAACCACCGTCACTTCGACAGGTTATGTGTTTCTCGCATCCAGCGGATTCCTGCGGCCCTCACCAGGTCTTCGGTGATGTAATACTTACATAATCAGCCTATAATGTTCCCACTGCTGGGATACAGGCCTCCTCTCGGTGAGAGGGAGCGGGCCGTAATCCACCACGCGGGCCCAGTGCGGATTGGTAGATGTCACATATCTTCGAATTTTTGGTTCTAGGACATGCCGGTTTCCTCACGATGTAATACTTGTTATCTAGTAATTATCCTACATCTACATTCACATAGCGAAGTATATACCGCCGTATTGCGACAGCTTTTGTATTGTCGCGCAGTTGACCTTTTTTAATTAATTCCACTCAGCTCGATTAATGAGATCAAAGGGTTCCTGCTATCAGATAATCGACACCAAAGCAAAGCAGTATATTTCGTCGGTACGACAATGATTTATTTATCGTGTGCCTGCTATAATTGCTGCTCTGAATACTCGGATCTTTATCTCACTAATAGAATTTGTGTCTATGTGTAGGTATACTACATTACATTATTTGTGTCTATGTGTAGGTATACTACATTACATTATTTGTGTCTATGTGTAGGTATACTACATTACATTGTTTGTGTCTATGTGTAGGTATACTACATTACATTGTTTGTGTCTATGTGTAGGTATACTACATTACATTGTTTGTGTCTATGTGTAGGTATACTACATTACATTGTTTGTGTCTATGTGTAGGTATACTACATTACATTATTTGTGTCTATGTGTAGGTATACTACATTACATTGTTTGTGTCTATGTGTAGGTATACTACATTACATTGTTTGTGTCTATGTGTAGGTATACTACATTACATTGTTTGTGTCTATGTGTAGGTATACTACATTACATTGTTTGTGTCTATGTGTAGGTATACTACATTACATTGTTTGTGTCTATGTGTAGGTATACTACATTACATTGTTTGTGTCTATGTGTAGGTATACTACATTACATTGTTTGTGTCTATGTGTAGGTATACTACATTACATTATTTGTGTCTATGTGTAGGTATACTACATTACATTGTTTGTGTCTATGTGTAGGTATACTACATTACATTGTTTGTGTCTATGTGTAGGTATACTACATTACATTGTTTGTGTCTATGTGTAGGTATACTACATTACATTGTTTGTGTCTATGTGTAGGTATACTACATTACATTATTTGTGTCTATGTGTAGGTATACTACATTACATTGTTTGTGTCTATGTGTAGGTATACTACATTACATTATTTTTCCTTTCTAGGTTAGTATTGAGGATATTTTACTTATTTCATCAGTTACTGAGCACCTCTTAGGTGCGCTATAAACTTATAAACCAAAAGTGTTTAATACAAGGTGGCACCATCGACGCGCAAACTGTAACCATGTACATGTATGATTCAGTACATGATTCTGGACCACCCGGCGGTGAAAATAACGTCAGTTATAAAAAAAAAGCTGTTCCACACATTTTGACCGCGTACGTATTGCACTTGTCTATGAAACAGCTGTTTTTTTTATAACTGACGTATCATTTCCACGCTAGGGGTCTAGACTCATGTGTAGTCTGAGTCCCGATGTTCCTGCCACCCTGTATATTTATTGATAAGAATTTATTAAAAAGTCAATAAACGTAAGTTAAATTAAATAGAAACCCTAATTTAGAACGAACTCTGTATTTATAATACAAAAAAAATCTTTCTTAAAGTCAACAGGCCCCTAGTTTGTTTCCCCAAGGGGAAGAGTTTGCTCACCGAGAAAAAAGGATTAAACTACTAAATGTCAGCTTTTTATGCTTAATTATTTTTCGACTGTTAACTGTGTTTGTTGACCAGTTTTTATATCTTCAAGTTAACGTAATTTCTGCTTCATAAATTCAAAATATTAAACTTAGAACCCGGATATCTTAGAATTCTCCGCTATTTAGATAGTAGCGTAACGCATAGATTAACGTTGCTCTCCCGTTGAAGGTATGCAGAAAATATCCATTAAATAAACGTATACTATAAAACATGAGAATCCAAAATAGTGTGGAATACACAATGATGTGCCACATAGATATACATCTAGGGTGCGTAGACCGTTAAACTCTTATGTTTTCGTCGCTTGTACATGGGAATTTTAATGAAAACTAAACTCGTATACTTGAGCAATTTCAGGAATGAAACGAAGACGAGTGCTCGTTTATAAGCGTGATTTAACAACTCCAGCATATTGATTTTTACGTCGCCGTGGGCCCACCCCCTCCCCCGCGGGAAGAGTTGTGCACGGGGGTAATGCTAAAATGCTTGTTCCCCTATTTGAGAGTACATGCTGGAGGGACGTTCAACTGCGACTGCGATAATGTTCAGTTTTTCTTATTCATTTAATACATATTTTTACTTTATCTAGTGAATACTTTACGTAAGATTTACGACCGGATGCGTCTTCATTGGAACGTGAATGTGACACACTTTCTATCGTACACTCTTATCTGTATTGTAGTTTAACAACTAGTTTAGTGGCGCTATTGTAATGCTTTGTTTTTACAATAACTGTATTTTGAAAGAATACTCAAATCGCTATTAACATTGTTATTAGCATGGCTATACAACATTTGAATGTGTTAATGACACGAATTGTTGAAAAGAGTCTTATTTTATCTTAGTCTAGTACAACGTCTACAATTTTCAGTAGGTACAGAGTTCTCGTTTCTGTTTTATGTATATAAAGTTATTTGTATATCACTCATACTTTACTACCTCAATAATCGTTATGTAGTGGAAAATGATTGGCATGACTTCCTAGCAACACTCTTTATACGAATAACGCTTCTTTTAACATTTGAATGATATTTCGTATTGATTGGAAGTGTAAGATATTTGAAAGTCGCTAGCCGCAGTTGTATGTCCCCGCGAGTTTGTTCAGCCCCACCCGCGCACTTTTCAGTGGGCCGCCCCGCGCCGCACCCTTCACTGCACCCCATGTGTTATTCTCCACTCCGTCCCGCGCCGGGACGCTCCTTCATTTTACTCCAATTTACAACCAAAAAAATTCAAACAAACATTCCCTAAATTAAATTTAATATTAGGCCTGGGATTGAATCCGATGTTCTACTGTGCGATACTTAAACGCAGTGATAGGTTAGATTGGAATATTTCTTGAAAGCCTCCTTATCTGCAGTCTTTCAGGCGTAACTAATTACTGTCGCTGTCAAACAACATTTCGTTCCGTCAGTAGTCAGCACGTATGCTTGTAATGTGTTACCACATTCGCGACACTTGCGGGATTTATGTCAAGTTATAAAGTCGTCCAGCGGCTTCTGGTTGGTCTTTTATTTAGTACTATTTCAGTGTTCTAGTATTTTACTGAAATGGTTACCGTTTACTTTTATAGTCACCGTCTTGTAAAACTGAACGGTTTTCACATTTTACTTTTAGTGCTTCGCATTTATTGAAGCTATCGTTTTATTATTTTACAAGAGTTCAAGCACAGTGGCTTTAATTGTATCAATACAAACATGTACATATGATATTACGGAATCCAGAACGTACAATATTACAGATATACACTAACTACAACGTATAAGTACTCAGAATGGAATATATTTTAGTTTGGTAGGTATAATAATTGAGGGGCGCCACCCCAACCCTACCGAGTTTGAAAAGGAAAGCTTTTAAGAGCTTTTTGTTTTGTAATTAATTATGTTTTTTATTTATTTATAATGTTTTAGTACGGTTTTATTGGGAACAGTTCTTAAAAACCTTGAAATAATAAGGTGAATAAATGTTCCACAAAAAAAAATGTTCCCCTAAATATTATTTAACACATAATATTTATTTTAAAAAATATTGAAATCCAAGTGCTAGTTTACCTGGAGCTTCCAGTGTCAATACTCAATTGGGAAACATAAAATTGCGATTATTCCTGTTCAATACAAAGTGCGTTCAATTTCCCATAAGTCTAAACAACTTGCTAACTAACAGCTCAATCTTGTGATCGATGTTTCACCTTTAGTTTAAATAACATAACATAAAAACTGACTGCCTCGTTGGTCTGGTGGTCACAAGTGCGACTGCGGAGCACGTGCCTCTGTTCTGGGTTCAATCCCCAAGTCAGGCAATGGGTTTACATATGGAATTTCTCAGTAGCAAATGGCTCGTGGCTAAATGATAACAGCCGCGCGGGTTGGCCGCGGTTGGTTCGTGGATGGGTGACGGTCCATTACATACCAAGACCCCTCCGTGTGTCGGAAAGCACGTCACGCCATTGGTCTCGGCTGTCATCCGTAGATCTTTGACAGTCGTTACGGGTAGTCAGAAGCCCAAAAGTCTGACTACTACACTAGGTTATTCGATTTTTGACAGCTGCCTTAGAACATTACTATTCCAGATTACGTAAAAGTTATCTTTAAAATGCGTAATAAAATAAATATATAAACTGCCTTATCTTATTGAATTATCTTATTTATTACTTCTTACAGACATTATAATACAGTACGTGTATCAGTTTTGATAAAAAAAAAATTGTTATACGTATTAAAGACATACGACATTCTATCGTACTAAGTGATGGCATCGAATGTTATCACTTCAAATGAATATATCGAAAATAATAATGTTATATTATAGGTAAATCAGTATAGAAAAACCTTGCATCCACTCAAATATCAATAAAATATATAAATTATTTGCCAGGATACGGATTTGCCACCATAAACAAGATGATAATGTTTTATTTCAATTTTAAAACTTTCTTAAATTGTTGTGCATAAAAAACGTTGTGTTTTAATATGTAGTAAACCCCATATTATGTGTATACACTACAACCCAATTGATACGGCAAACCAGTGCATGTTTTATTTTTACGCTGATTTTCGTTATAAAACCTGCAAAATTGAAATGAAAGCTAATTTACATATATTGTTTTGTATTTAATAATAATAAACACAGACATAGAAACCGCACCATTTTATATTCGACTGTAAAAAATCGATAACTACATACAAGTTAAAGTGTAAATTATCGAACTGTGAGCTATGACGTTGCTGCAATCACTAGTTCCGTCTGTCAAAAAAACGGTTAACCTAGTGGACAGAGTGTCGTCCTACCAAGGGGTATCATGTTACCCAGTAACAGGGTCACTCCATGTAAAGTGCTGGTATTCAGCTGCATCCGGTTAGACTGGAAGCCGACTACAGCATACCAGCGCTGCGACATTTATTTTTAAATGTCGCAGCATCATGCTGAGATAGGAACCTTTTGGCCTCGTCTAGGACTTTCTGTTTCATTTTTCTTTTTGTTACTTTAAAAAAATATATGATTTGGTTTTTTATTTTTGACTGTGTTTAGTTTAGTTTGTGATCTTCCTGTACGAGTCGCAATAAATACTTTTTCTTTCTTTCTTTCATAGCTGGGAAAAGGGTAGGCAGATTCATATAGAATATCTCAGTAGCAGGCCGGAGTCTAGATTTGTGCCCGGTTTACTATCCATCCAAAAACGGGCATAATCTTATGTAGGCAGTTGATAGCTTACTTAAAAAAATATGTATTAGGGTAGAGGTGTTTTCGTTTTAAATAAATCTAAGATACGGGGTGAGGTCAAAAAGTTCGTGGAAAGAAAGGGAAGGGGTATTAAATGTTATCTTTAAAATGGAAACGGTACTCTTAGGTAAGTAATTTAATCATATTTTATCATATAATTAACTATGGACGTGGTAACCAATCATTATTGTCCATTCTAAGATCCCAAATGCAAAGGGTGCCAACTGGACGTTACTAAACCTACGCCGTCTGTCTGTCAGTTATAGGCCTGTATCTGTTGAAACGTAATAAATGGGTATTCAGGGAGGATTTTTGAGACGGGGCAGTAGGGGCAGGTACCTTAACCATTGTAGCTACAGTAAAACGGTCTTAGAAGACGGTCCTAAACGAGACCTGCATTCAGTGATTTTGAAAACAATGTACAGCCCGCAAGAAATGGGCAGTTTTCTCAAAAACTTTTTTGATGCCAATCGATCCTGTTTCTTAATGGATCAAAAAACTCTATAGGACCAACAGCACACTAATTATTTGACACACTATCAATCACAATTTGAATACTTTTGAAGGATATTGCAAATCCATTGCTTCATATGTTTGAAAAAGTTGTCTACTCTATTGAGCAGACAACTTTTGGCAACAACATTCATTTAATGTTGTTGAACTGTCAAAATGAAAGCCATTGCTACTGTTAGTGTGTTACGCAATTACGACCCAGGTTTGAGTACTAAAAAGTCGACCTTGTATAGCCAGTTGGAAAGAACATTGCTGTAATTATGAATCAACACGTTTATGGGAATGTGTACAATAATTCCTAATTTATTTTATGATTTAGATATGATTATTATAATCGCACGGACACTTTAAAACCTCGTTAATATTTAAAAGAGTAGTATCATGATTTTATTCTTGACCTTATTTTCTGGCACCATATTTAGACGAATAAAACGACTATAAAAATAAAAACTCAGCACTTTCAGCGCTTATTTTATTACTTAGATTTTTGGTTGCAAACAGATGCATGTTGCACTAAAGCGCTCGAAAGCACTGGAGGCTTACCACCACCTCTTATAGCAGGGCAGAAGTTGAACTGCACTGTACTAAGTCATAGAACAAAAAAGCAGTGCAGTTCAACTTCTGCCCTGCTATAAGAGCTGGTGGTAAGCCCCCTGAGCGACGTTATTACAAGCGACACTCGCCAGCATCAACTGTCAAGCTAGTACATCGTAAATTGAATAAAGTACGATCAATATAGTACATACTCATTCCATGAGTGCTGCCCGTTCACAGTTTTTACCTTTGACAGCAGCAACCTAACAGCAACCTTATGGTAACGAGAATAAAGATCACTGTGATTTTGACAACTTGTCAGTAGCAGCAACCCAAAAGGAACCTTAGTGTAACGAGAATAAAGATCACTTTGATTTTGACAGTGACGCAAAATCAGAGGTAAAATAATGCACTTGTTTGACAGTTGATGCCGGTGACGGATGACATTTTGTATGTTGTCTCGCTCGCCTTCATAAGACGAACAGCTAACCTTCAAATCAGAAAATATTTTGGACTAGCTTTTGCCCGCGACTTCGTCCGCGTGAAGCAACTTTCTTGATTTTTTTTTCCGTAAGAACCTTCTACAAAGTATGAGAAAACTTAAAAAAAAAAGATGGATGAAATCGGTAAAGTCGTTCTCAAGTTATAACGTGACCAAGGGAAATAGGGATTCACTTATATATATACACAGTCTGGCTATAAATACTGTTACAATTAAAAATAAGAAAGATATTACATTTGAATTTGGAATCTGTCATTTTTATACGATTGTTCATTGGTTTTCTAATTTTGGCGCCAATATATTGTACAATATTTTGCGATATTAAAATGGAGGGGGGTGATAAAGAGAACCGAATCGCTGTGATTGCATTACACAAAGTTGGTATGGAGCCAAATGCAATTTTTAAAACTCTCCATAAGCTTGGTATTATAATGTTTGTGTACCGGGCTATTAATAGGTACAATGAGACCTCCTCTGTTTGTGACAGAAAAAGAGTGGTCAAAGCAGTAAGGGAAAGAATTCGAAGAAATCCTGTCCGAAACCAAAAGATTTTATCTCGGGAGATGAAGATAGCACCCAGAACCATGTCGCGTATTTTAAAAGATGACTTAGGACTTGCAGCCTATAAGAGACGTACTGGTCATTTTTTAACTGATAATTTAAAAAAGAATAGGGTGGTTAAATCGAAACAACTACTGAAGCGGTACGCAAAGGGAGGTCACAGAAAAATGTTGTTTACG
This sequence comes from Apamea epomidion, assembly GCA_947507525.1. Classification (NCBI taxonomy): domain Eukaryota; kingdom Metazoa; phylum Arthropoda; class Insecta; order Lepidoptera; family Noctuidae; genus Apamea; species Apamea epomidion. Next base: position 10,749,063 of record OX382234.1, read on the forward strand.
GAACATTTTAACAAACAAAATGACCGTATTTATGCTCAAAGCTCTAAGGAAGCTTCCCAATTAGTCGACAGAGTGCAACGTGGGCATTATCCGACTTCAGTGATGGTTTGGTGGGGTGTTAGCTATGAAGGAGTGACTGAGCCATATTTTTGTGAAAAAGGTATCAAAACATCGGCACAAGTGTATCAAGATACCATTCTCGAGAAGGTAGTTAAGCCCCTTAACAACACCATGTTCAATAACCAAGTATGGTCCTTCCTACAAGACTCGGCGCCGGGTCATAAAACTCGGTCCACGCAGTCTTGGTTGGAAATGAACGTTTCGGACTTCATCAGAGCTGAAGACTGGCCGTCGTCTAGTCCCGATCTTAATCCGCTGGATTATGATTTATGGTCAGTTTTAGAGAGTACGGCTTGCTCTAAACGCCATGATAATTTGGAGTCCCTAAAACAATCCATACGATTGGCAGTGAAGAATTTTCCCATGGAAAGAGTGCGTGCTTCTATTGATAACTGGCCTCAACGTTTAAAGGACTGTATTGCAGCCAATGGAGACCACTTCGAATAAGCTTTTTATATTTTAAATTATTTTATATTTATTTATTAAACTAACACACTTTAAAAGAAATAAATATTATTTGCAATAAGGTAGACCATGATCCTAACCTAGGTCATGGTCTACCCATATGCCAAATTTCATTCATTTATCTCGGTAGTACGCCTCCGTGGGATTTCCGACGTCCACGCGGGTGAAGTCGCAGGCAAAAGTTAGTAATTTATAAAACAAAGTAGTTTTATGAGCCTGTTGTTTCTTGGGATAGTAATGTATGTCACCAGAGCAATCTCCTTTCACAGAATACGTGTGACTATGGCTTCTGTCATGGCAAAAAACACCCCTGCTTTTTACTGTATAATCTATACGAGTAATATAGCTGTTTGGGAGGTACGGATCTTTACGGTGCGGGATCGAGTTGCACTTGGTGGGATTTTAGTAAGTCACTAATCAAAGGGTGATGGACTACACGTGCAAAAATCACTGAGGGCTTGTGTAATCTTCTTAGGGTGTGAAAGAAGCTGTTATCATTCCAGAACCCCCTCAGCAAGTACCTGACAACTGATTTGGAACTACTCTATTAAACGAAGAACGAACGAACTTCTTAAGGTACGGTGTATATCTTAAGATCTAGATTTTATTAGTATTGCCGTTCAAAGTAGAGATTTATTTTTGTTGGAGAATGTCTATCTTAGTGGTGGACTACTCAACTGTTCGCGTGTAGATTTAATTAGTAAGGTGATCAGCGATTACCTCAGAACCCCTAATGCATTTCATCGCGGTTTCGATGGTTCTGGGGTTAAAGGTAGCGAATGTGGCGGAAGCTTCTCCGTTTTTAATCTAGTTTCACTGAATATTTAGGAGAGTAGCAACTTGAAACGCCGTAGACCATGTGCTAGTGAATATGTCCCGCGATGACTCGAATTAGGGGTTTGGACGTGATCTCTGCTTAGATAGAAGAGGGCTTTACTGACGAAATCACCAACCGCGAATCGCTGAGTAGTATACCGCTAAGATAGAGATTCTCCAAAAACAAAACCTTCCTTTAAATGGCTTTAAAACAAATAAGATTTAGAAAGGATGATTACAAAACATCCGTTGTGAGAGGCTTGTGGCTAAGTAATAACAGCCGCACGGGTAAATCGAAAGTTAAGCGCTACGCTTGCCGCGGTTGGTTCGTGGATGGGTGACCATCTTTACATATCAAGACCCCTCTGTGCCTCGGAAAGCACGTTAAGCTGTTGGTCCCGGCTGTCATTTGTGGATCTTTGACAGTCGTTACGGGGGTCGTTAGAAGCCCAAAAGTCTGACAACCAGTCTTACCAAGGGGTATCGTATTACCCAGTAACTGTGTTGTGAAGATCAGATAGGCAGTCGCTTCATGTAAAATACTGGTATTCAACTGCATCCCGTTTGACTGGAAGCCGACCCCAATATGGTTGGGAAAAGGCTAGGCAGATGATGATTATTAAACATCCGTTGTGTAATACTCCGTATCTGAAGGAGAAAAGCTCAAAGGTCCACACCTTGAGAACCTCTTACCAAGTACCTGCAACTGATGCGGAGCCACCTCCGCATCAGTTGTAGGTACTTGCTAAGGGGTTCTCGAGTGACGATACCTTCTTCCAACCTAAAGTCATAAAGAAGACTGAGAGTAAATTAACCATTATGATTTAACATTGTTGTGGTGATACGATTATTATTTGTTCTTTCAGGTCTAAACTCGTACGGCAAACAAACTGACGTTTTCAGCCGTTGACAAACGACTAGAAAAAAAGGAAACCAGGACATATTAATTAAATACCTACCTACTTTTATGAAAAATGGAAAAATAGCGAGGAGTTCTGACATACGGTAAGTTGTGTTTCGTATTTTTAGACCACGAGACGAGAACATATTCAATTCCTTTTAGAACGCCTCCAAAACTGGAGGCTTTCTAAAAGCACAGTATCTGTGGGCCATGCGACTCTAAATGGACACTGAAACAATAATAAGAGATCCTGTTATAATCACTATTGGTACTAGACAGAAGTATTGGTATTTGTATGTTGTTATTAGCAGTCTGGCAGGCAAAGCTCTGTCGTGATAGCCAGTGGTTAAGGCCTCGCGGCCTCTTATACACGAGCTTGTGGATTCAAATCCGGGCCAGTAAAAATGTGACGGTTTCAATTAATTTTAGAACACGTTTAGATGTTCATGCATTACTAACATCGGTGAAGGAAAAACATAGTGAGGAAACCTGGGCTAATAGTTGATATTTATCTGAAATCGCCAAACCGTCTTGATCAAACGTGGTGATCAATGCTCGTGCATTCTTTGTATGAGAAGAGCTGTTTGCCGTCCAGTGGGACTATAATAGGCTGGTATTATAAGCTCTTGAGATTTATGACCATAGTTACAACCTTCACATTCAATTCCTCAAAATTAACTTAACCTTTTTTAAGAGTAATAAACCAATACTGGTAAGTATTGGTTTAACTTATTTACTTAGTAGGTATAGACACATAGCTGTTCCCGATACTCTGGTCAATATGGTATGAGGGAAACCTCTAATTCGGTAAAGGTTATCAGTCATATAAGTCTATAGAGTTGCTGCGTGTTGGTATCGTGTAAGAAAATTATTAGTTTTCATAACTTATTAAACAAATCTGTTAAAATAACTTGCACAGTACCTTCAACGTGTTCCTAGAGGCTTTGTTTTATTTTCCTTCGACGTCAAGGCTAACACAGCACGCTGTTACCTATTAATGTAATATTTTCTATAAGCTCGTTATTTTGACCTTGCAGCCTTGTGTATAGCTAGCTATAATTATAGGTACTATTTTGTCTACTTCTTGTGTATAACGGTGATTAATCTGATAGGTACCACTAAACAACTTAAGTGATAATTTTAAGTTATGCATCGACTTTACCTCAGATAATTACTTAAAACCATTATTTAAAAAGCATTACAATTTATGCGTAATAATAACATAGCATGTTTAGTAGGTAGTTATAAAATAATCTGGTATCAAGAAGGTTTCCCAAAACCACTTTACTTCAATTACATTATGATAATAAAATACACAGAATATTAAATTAGAAACATTAAGAGCAGCTCTTATGGGCAAGCAAAACTTTATAATAGCATAAGTATATTTCCATTCATCATGAATTGCTCATAGGCCGTCTAAAGAAAGGGTTTTAAATTGTTTCTCGATGTTAATAAATTTTAAACAGATAAACCTGTACATCTCGAGCTCGCGGCTTAAAAAACGAGTATCGTGAGTATAGAATCCAGACGAAAAAAGTAGTCGTGCAACATTTCACAAGGCACAACGGCCCGCTGCACTCGCATTGTGTGCCTTAACAATATCCACAGGCCCACAGAACACTACACAATAAATACAACACGTCTACGACGTCATTTCAACAAATCAAATACCCTACGCAAACAAACTCAAATCGACAATTCCAGCCAATTTAAATTTTATGCCCTCCCTATAAGCAGGCATGGCGACGGGAATAACATGTTCATATACAGATATAGTCGGGCATTTTGAAATATACATATATTTGTATGAACACAATAACATTCGGTAAATCCTGTATGCACAGGGTTAACCTATTGGTGTTCATAAAACTGCTACGACATTTCGCTGTAGCAAATTGTGTAGGACGACGCCTCTACGCGTGATGGCGAATGCGTAGGTAACTATTGTTATATGAGTATTATAAAATTCAATAGTAGGTTGCTTAGATTGGTTTTAATTGTCAAGGGATATAAATGCCTGATAAAACGAATTCTGATAGAGCGAATGTTTGTTGGGTTTGTATTTAGTTTTAGAAGGCACCTCTCCTCTATCTTCATGAAAATGAATCTCCGCCCATGCATAACTTATTATAATGTAATTATTTATAAACTTAACCTAGGTGTTGATTTTTTTTTTATTTGCTATTGTGGTGAGTATAGAGAGGCTTCAAAATAAATTATTATTTTGATTGTTCACCAGTTGGAGCCCGGGTCACTAGAGTACACGGAGCGCCCGCGGTCCCGCAGGGAGGGGTCGCAAACAGGTTATGACCCCGACAAGTTACTTGTTCGAAGCCTCGAATGTAGCCACGCTTAAAAAGCTTCTGCGTCTGTTGAAACATCCCCGGCGACGTCCGCGGCCAGCGGGCCGCGCGGGGGGCGCGCGCTCCGTCTAGCCTGGCCGCAGCCACCGACTGCGATCCTTTCTGTCCCAAACCAGGATAAGATAAAAAATATCTTGACGTTAAGTGTTGATTTCTGTCACACGTACCTTTGATTAAACAATTAGCGACTTCAGTTTGTATTTATACCTGTGAGTGCACTGTTTAAGACACACCTCCCTCCATTTTATACGAATATAAAAGCTCTATATCGCGGATGGCGATCGGTTGGATGAAATTTTATGAAAAATGAATAATGGTTTGCAACAAAGGTATATTTGCTGATACGCATTATTCACATGTATATGGTCTCGACCCTGTCGAGTATAACAATGCTGCGATTTGTTTAGATACTTTTTTCCACGCATAAGCAAACGAATATATTTCTAATATTACCACATAATACTCCATTGTTCTCCAGTTCGTTGATATTTCTCCAGCATTTCCAACGCTTGGACGCCATTTAAGTGATACACATACCTAGCAAACCATGAATACCATAAAACAATATTACGGTTTGCAATTAAATGCCTGACCATCGTTTTACGAATACCGGGTACTTAGCAAGTTTTTGCGTACATTGGAAATGTTATAATATTTTATTCAATGTTCGGTGTTAGATAATCATAATCGTTTATTTGTCTTTTACAATTCAGCACAATTACTTGATACTCAATAATTCAGTGTGGAATCAGACCTGATTGTGTTGCCAGTAAAAGTGTTCTATATTCAAGTTGATCTTATTCGCATTAGAGATCTCTTACTTCGCGATAGTAAATGAGTATTATATAAGATGTAGTTAAACCAGCCGGGCTTAACTACATATTTCCGTTTATATAATATCAGAAATATTGGTTGAGAATAATAATGTGGGTAAGTAAGTTACTTTTATTAGGTTTGCAAATTGTAGAGATTAGATGGAGTTACAAAATTATAATAAACGGAAACATGTATTTCGGTTATTAATACCTAATGAATATACATATCTTGCTGTAGGGTGCTTACAGGTTTATAAGCAACTTGATGACTTTCTATGAGCAGATACAAACTAGCCTGCTAACCTAAATAAATATTGTGTGTGAGTAAAAAAACCATGTTAAAACCGTATTTGCATTTTAAAATTACCTAAATTATAAGTATTTTGAATCAATTTGGATTTTGAATTCACCTGTAAACCATCTAACAATCCACATATATGACTTTGTATGTCCATCCAATCGTGTACTTTATTAAGTTTTGCTGACTTAAGGACTCAGGTATACTTGTATTATAGAGCTTATTTTATTTCCTCCATGATCAGCGAGTCTCATTTAACTTTTTACCTTAATCGTGCTATTTCGCTATCTCCTAAACCCAACCTGTCAATCAATCATCTAAATTACCATTCAATACAAAAGTAGTATACAAGAATCTTGAACAGGTCACGAAGTTCAGTAAGTTTATCTGCAGTTCAGTCTCTAAAGGCCCTCTCAAAATGCCTAAGAATGCGTCGGTTAGTCATTCAAATTTCAAATACTGGCGCGTACCAGCCTAGCGTTCTCTAGAGAAATATCGTTATTTTCGAAGAAATGAACGCTTGTTTCACTCAATCTCTCCTAAGGTTACACCTAACTGACCTAATTGCTGGATGATTTGCTGTAGAATATTGTACTTACTCGCAGCATTTGGATGTAATGTAACGGCTCGAGTTTGAGCTTTACTGACATCAAATGTTACAACCTTAAACATTGCAATGGCAATCGCGAGTACTTACTCGCGTGCTTACTTGTGTGCTTGGCTAAACGTACTTACGTTTAGCCAAGCACACAACTTTTAACATGACGACGCTACTTGAGTACATCACTCGCCTTGTTGGGCTACGAATGTTAGCAGTTTGTGACAAAACGCTCAACATCGTCGAGAGCTTAAAATGCTAATGCTAAAGAAATGCTCCTCGGTCCGTACGTTGCGCTGACGCACTATAGCAATGTTATGCTCCTCGGTCCGTACGTTGCGCTGACGCACTATAGCAATGTTATGCTCCTCGGTCCGTACGTTGCGCTGACGCACTATAGCAATGTTATGCTCCTCGGTCCGTACGTTGCGCTGACGCACTATAGCAATGTTATGCTCCTCGGTCCGTACGTTGCGCTGACGCACTATAGCAATGTTATGCTCCTCGGTCCGTACGTTGCGCTGACGCACTATAGCAATGTTATGCTCCTCGGTCCGTACGTTGCGCTGACGCACTATAGCAATGTTATGCTCCTCGGTCCGTACGTTGCGCTGACGCACTATAGCAATGTTATGCTCCTCGGTCCGTACGTTGCGCTGACGCACTATAGCAATGTTATGCTCCTCGGTCCGTACGTTGCGCTGACGCACTATAGCAATGTTATGCTCCTCGGTCCGTACGTTGCGCTGACGCACTATAGCAATGTTATGCTCCTCGGTCCGTACGTTGCGCTGACGCACTATAGCAATGTTATGCTCCTCGGTCCGTACGTTGCGCTGACGCACTATAGCAATGTTATGCTCCTCGGTCCGTACGTTGCGCTGACGCACTATAGCAATGTTATGCTCCTCGGTCCGTACGTTGCGCTGACGCACTATAGCAATGTTATGCTCGACATCGAATTTTGCATTGATATGTTACATGCGAATGCCTGTGTTGTGAGCTCTCTTCTTGTACCCGGTTAGTAGAAGAATTGGGTATACTTTAAAATGTTGGAGATGTGATTTATTTATTTATTTAGTAATGTGTGATGAGTGACTACGGAGTCAATTTAACCCTTCTTTGCAGACGGGTAAAAAGGTAGCATAGGTAATATAATATTACATTACGGGCTGATTTTCTTTTTTTTTTTTTTTTTTATCGGAGGAATAATTTTGAATTTTTGACAGTACCATTACAAAAACTGTTAGACGTCAATTTTATACCACGAATAAAAATTATCTGTCGATTGAAAGATCAGCCCTTCGTTGAATTGGTAATAGGTTATGTCAATACTTCAAATAAAGTTGATATTTGAAGTATTGGTTGCCTTTGTACAATTTCATAGTAATGTGCAATTGTGCAAGTACGGTCTTTTACACTTGGCGAGGTTTTATAATATTCCGTCTGATTGCCTTGGCTTTTGTTTTATAAAAAAGTTTTAAAATGTTTAAGAAAGTTTTCAGCAGAAATCACTATGGATTTGCGATTTATTACAGGAGTTCCACAGGGAAGCATTTTGGGACCAATATAATTTTTTATATAATTTTATCCAGACGATGTCTAATCTATTGTGTTTTAAATGTAATATAAAATCAAATTAATAAGTGTTTGTGCCGTATAATGCCATATAATTCTGTCGTTGTAGGATAATGCGAACGAGGTCATGTATAACCAATGTTACAACAGATTTAAATAGCGTTTACTAGTCTTGATTTTGCAGCATACAATTTGCTGGTCTCGAATCATTTAGAGAGACGATCTTCCTAACCAACATATCAAATTCTTGAAGGATCTAATTCTTGAGATTCTTGATTAATTTTCAGTATCCATAACTTTCTCTAGGGACAGGCGGGACTGCCAGGATTAAGGATTCAGAATATTATTAATATGCTTTGGTCCGGCCATAGTGGGGTTTTATTATAGGAACTTTTTGAATACTTGTATTTTTTAAATCAAGCAGTAAATGACAATAGGAATAGTTTCATAGTATTTCAAAACAACATAAAATTAAGAAACATAAGCATGATACCTATGCAATCATAGGAAAAAGTAACATTGTTTGCAATCTAAGTTAAGGAAGTGCAGCTCCCTAATTGCGTAACTCATACAAAATGATTCAAATAGTGATTGAAAGTCTTTCAATCACTATTTGAATCATTTTGTAAGATATTGCTAATCCAATGCTTCCTTCATATGTTCGAGAAACTTGCCTGCTCAACAACGTAACGCAATGAATGTTGTTGTGACTGTCAAAATTAAAGCCATTGCTAATGTTAATATTTTACGCAATTACCCTGCTGTTTCATATTTTATTGATTTATTTTGGCTTATTTTCGTAAATTATTTTTACACAAATGTGTAATGACGTTATAGTTAAGCGTAAAAGTAATAATTTGGTATTTACATAAATAGGTACCTAACTCAAGTCGGGTGATAAATATATCAAACAGGATTTGTTTCAGTATATAAAATAACAAAGTATAAACGAAATTTCATTTCTTTTCATAATATGTTAATGTAAACTATGCAAAAAGTGTAATTATCTTTTCTACGATTGCCTGTGTTTCATCGGGAAAACCCCACAACAATCTTAACGACTACATTTGTGTAAGTTGTGGGGCTATTTACAATATGTGTGTGTGTAAAATTCCATAGCGAGAGAATTGGGTGCCATGTTTATAGCTGTTAAGAAATGAAACCATACAGTATCCACGGCGTGAACACACTGAACACTATAGCACGCCATCTGGTGGCCATCAACCATTCCACAAAAAATAAACTTTGAGTAAAAATAAATAAACTCTGTAGGTATCATAAATAGACAGAGCTGTTGAATTTAAACAATTTCTATATTTTGATTTATTACATTTATGGGCATGGTCGACAGGAAGATGTGCTCTGATATAACGATAGATGTGCTATACAGGCAGTTCAATAAAAACATATTTGTCGATTCATGTCTTTATTGAAAAAAGACTTTGCATTTTGAATGGGTTAAAAGATTTAATAACCATCAATTTATTCAATCTCGAGCAAAGTGTTAAATAATTCATGAAAGAGGATTTTTTACCTAGATATATTTTAACTATAGGATTCTATATTGAATCTTGAATGTAGGTTATAATAAAATGCCTACATTTAAATCTAATTTTAAACTCAATAACATAAAAATTCATATTAAATTATTTCAGTTGACCACGCAGTAAAAGTTAATTCGATGCTGACTCGTATAAACATTGTTTAGTCTCAGCGTCGTGTATACAAAAATGAAAATAAAAAGAGACTAAAAATTGTGGAACCGGTCCCGGGTATCGTGGCTCGGAGAGCGTCGGAGGACTGACCTCACTTGGCCTTGACAGCTGCGCTCACTCCGTCCAACGTGAGCCTCTCGGCTGATTCAACCACTAATAACTTCACTATAACATTATAATGCTCTCGATGCAACTATGCGTTACATTATATTCCATGCGCTCACATCCTCATACCCGCTCGCGACTGAACAGTCAACCTCTCGTCTAAACATGATTTGTTGCTGTTCATTTGTCTTCACCATAAACTATGGTGTTGTATTGTACTGTGGCGACTGTGGCGAGGTACTAGCTCTTATAAGTCTTTTATCTGACTTGCTAAGCCACGTTTTGTTATTAATGTTTAGCATTAAGTCTACATATAATTTTGTATCGGTGTTTACATTTTACAGCAGTAAAATAAACCATGGAAATACAGTTAAAAAAATGGCCTACTTAAATACTATGTTTAAAAAATTACGGATTTTAAAATCCCGAAGTCAGTGGGAAGCCTTATGATTTATTATATCGGTAAGACCATCTGCGCATACACAAAAAACCTTAACGCTTTTTCAAATTGAACTTGAGACCCAAATCTGATAAAATCGTTTTCGATATTTGCTTATCTCATCTATATCTAGCTAGTTGTTTTCATGTTAGCTTTTAATCATAATAGTCCAAATCCTAAACAAGTACGCGAGGTACTATTATGGATAAGTCGAAAAAATTATATTTAGTTTAGCACTTATTAATTTAAGCTCAGGAAAATCATGTACAGACGCCAGCAGGTTAAGCTACCCGAAACTGTAAATTTTTCCCAATCAACCTTGAACCTTAATGCTTTAGCGATAAACTTGAAAATCTATTAAAGAAATTTGACAGATTGTAGTAGCTTGATGTGCTGGCGTCTGTACCTGACTTGGCTCCGACAAACATGTTCAACTTTGATGGACTAATACAACTTACTTTACTACTTGCTAGTGTAACAAAATTATTGAAAACAACTGACGGAAGGCCTATTACGCTAGCAAATATGCAGAACGATCTGTCTTTATTAAAGCCAAGGAACTATACACTAATGCGTGCTCGACACGCACTTAGCAATTTTCTTAAATTGTTGTCAGTTGTACTACTCACGAGTACAAAAGAACCTAGCTAGAAAGGAGAGAGCCAAATGTTTATTATGAAATCCTTTAAGAATCTATTATAATTATATTTAAAACATTATATAAAATAATTCAACTGTAATTAAAATATTAATTTTCCGATTTGTTTAATATTTTTCAGTTTGAATGTGTAAAGTGCGTTATGGAGTGAGGTCTGGACTGGTTAAAATAACGTAGAACTTTTCTAAAACCTTAAACAAAACGAGTTTATTAACTAAAAAGTTTTAAGAATGTTTTGAATGAATAAAATTCATAGTTCATACAAACAAATGTAGCTATTGACATAAGTGGCTTGGCAATACTTGGCATAACATCATATCGACGGGACAATGGGCATTCCAGCCCGGGCGGGCAAGGGGGCTGATGGCGGGCGGCGCGGGGCGCGGGGCGGGATCGACGTGTCCCGTCCTATCCTATTGTGCAAGTCGACGTTTCCCGGACACCAACTTATTAATTAAGTACATAATGTTAATAACAACAATATCTGCCTGCTTTATCTCTTGTCGTTACTCAGTGATGGTAATGCAGGTTGAATGCGTACCATAGAGCGTAGACTACCCCTAACGTAGCGTGGTCTGTACTTACATAACTAAAAAAGGTTTTAAATCGGGATTTCTGGTTGAATAGCCCAAGAATTTTAATTTTGCTTTTTAAAAGCTCCCTAGCCATGAAAGTACGTTTCCGGCTAGTTGCTATACAGCCAATACAGCCAATATTCTTACGTGAAGTTTCGTTAGACAATTTTTAAATCTGTTTTCGAATTCGGTCCGTTGATGACGGGATCGCAGCGCAGGTTTCTTGAGAAACTCGTTCAGCGATGTTGGGAACGCGCCCAACTCATAATAATATGTAGGTAAGTGGGTATTCAACTAGATTGAGTGCGGGCGGTTCATTAGCAATCAAATGGTTTTTTAAATTCCTACTAGGAATCTATTGAAGGTAAACAATGATGTATCAACAAATGCCTGATATGGAAGCTGTTGATGCATAGGTTTTTATGTTGTAACTTACATACTTTGGTAACTGATATTTTAAAGAGGGAATGAGTTTAAAAGTTGAATGATAGTTTTAGGGAGGTGCAACATCGCTTCGCATCATTTTTTTGTTAGTGTTATCGACATCAACGTGTTTTAACAAAAATCTCGATACCATTTACGCTTCTTTATTATTCAATAATCAATCAAAATTCAATTTGCTTGCTCGGTTTTTAACGTTTTAAAGGTAGGTCAATGAACATAATAATATCTTTATAACTTACTTAAAATTAACCAGTCCCAAGTCATAAAGCGTACATAAGTAAGTTTGTTCAAACTTAAGAACCGGTCCGTAAGAGAAATTGTTAACTGTACTTGATGACTTCGTAACTAAACACATATTACGGAATATTGTATAAAGATTATATAGCTCGTTGTTTTGTTGAAATATTCTTTTCATACTTCTCCTTTAATCTATATCTATACTAATAATAAAGCTGACGAGTTTGTTTGTTTGAACGCGCTAATCTCTAGAACTACCAGACGGATCCAAAAAAATCTTTTTGAATTTGATTGCCCAATTTTTGAGGAAGGCTATAGGCTATCTAACATTACGCTAGGGCTCTAAGGAGCCCAGCCAAAGGGAAAAAAACGTCAGAAAGAACGCTAAACGTAAAGGAAGTATCAGCGCGGGCAGACGATGCGATGCGACGGAGTAGGTCGGGGGAACAAGATATTTTACGCGGCCAAAGTCGCGGGCAGAAGCTAGTGTATCATATAAATGTTTCAAAGTAAGAGATGTCGAAGAGATTATTTCAGCTCGGCCACAATCCTACACTTTTAATGACATAATTTTCCTATTCCACAAGAGTGTAACATGATATGACTTTTATCGAGGTTTATCTATTTGTAAAGACGTGTTGTTTATTAATGGTTTATATATATATAGCTTGCAGTAAGATTATATGTACGTAATAATGCAGACTAGTGATTTAGTACAGGTTTTGCTCGCGAGGATCTATATTTCTTAGTTCGCATCGAGGGAAGACGTTATGACTGAAACTTAAATCGGTAGAATAGTGTTTCACTATTTTCGTTTTGGGTAACTAGTTTTTCTGCTCGGCGTTCGGAATTTGGTGGTTTATGTAATTTGATATCAGGTAAATAGCGAGTACTATAGATCTTGAGTTTAAACGGGGTAACTATTAATTTAAACCTTAGATTTCCTTACTGATCTTGTATAATGGTGATGTATTTTTTCATGCAAATTTATTTATTTAAATCTCAATAAGTTGTCGACACAGTATAAAGTTATGCTTATTCGAGAAGGGTTTTATAGAGAGGGTGGCACCATCACCCAATATACAAATAATAATAAATGTTGATGTAGTTGTAACTTCGCACTAATCCGAACCTACCAGCTCAGAGTCTATAACCGATGTCAATGTGTCCTATCACAATAACAGGTTTAATACTATACAAGACGTACCGTCCTATGAGAACCTACTATATTCTTAAAATTATGTTGGTAACATAAGCTTAAATTACCTAAGGAATAAGTTCTGAGTCGTTTTATATTAATATTTCATGAATCTCCAAGGTTTCCCTGTTCTCTTTGCAAAAGTAGGTTTACTCACACTAGCGAAAATCCAATTCGCTGTGTCGTGCACACGCTCGCACACAGGCGCGCGTGACTTGAGGGAAAAATAAAATTTCTCGCTAAGTTTATAATGGGAAAACTTTGAGAACCACTTAATTATGTTAATGTTTGAAACAAAATTTTAGAAGAGACGTTTAAACACGACAATGATTTAATTTAAAAATAGTAATGTATTGATATTAGTATACATCATTCAGTTTTGCTTTATATGGAGATCCACAATATCACTGCAGGCAGGTATTTGGCCACGTAGGTGTTTTTATCTTCCTGGAACTGAAACCAAGTTGTTCCATTTTAAAGGTCTATTGGCCATGATGGTTTGGATGAGTTAATTGGTGTATGGGATGGGATACGAAAAAATATGATTTAAGTATGTCAGGCATTTTTGTTAGAATTCACACTTTAGTGACACTCACAGTTTTGATATAATTCCCTGCAAAGATATGTAATTACAATTAGGTATGCCACTATCATAGTACACCTAGCATAAGTTATTATTATATCTAACTCACATAAAATATAAACACATCAAGCTAAAGTAACATTGCACAGCTTTAATTGCATTTTAGTATAGGTGGGAAATTAATATCTCGAACTAATCAAAGTTTAGTCGGTGTTTCCGAAGCACGAGCCGTGTCTAACTATCCAGTTTGTTTTCTTATTTCTAGCTACCTATTACGTATCCTTTTGTTTTTGCGGAGACTGCTTACATACATTAGAGCTTCTGTTGTATTTTGCATGCATATACCTACATCTTTTTATGAATACTTCATTTTTTTGATACGAACTATTCATGTTGAAAATATTCCAACATAAAATTCACATCTCCCTGCAATCACAGTGTATGCATTCCGACATTTCCGACATCTCTTTGAACAAAAACATACGAGGACGATGGCTCATTAAGACTAGGGGAAGCTAAAACCGCATATGTTTTAAAGAAAAAAATCATGAACCTCATTTTCATTTTAATGAAAATATCATTTCCTTCCAAGGAGGTATATCCAAAGTTTACATCCGTCATTTTGCATGGGCCAACGGTCGAGTGGCGGTGGCAGGGGTGCTGGGGGGTTGGCGCGGCGGGTGGAGCGGTGCCACCCCGCGAGCACCCCCCGCCCCCTCCGCGGGATCGATACGTCATTTGAGCTGGTCGCCATGGAGACCGCGAACGGAGCGGGGCGGCGCCGCGGCTTCGGATGGTGGGTGCACGGCGCTCCACGGAGCCGCGAGCCCTCGCCAAATGAAAAAATAGATACAACCTTATTTGGGACAAATCCCTCTATAAAAATTGCCATTTTGAAGATTTCTTCAAATTATATCTCGTGTTTGTATTATTTCATCTGGAGAGTATTAGTGTTCCTGAAATAGAGTCTTTGCTTAGTCTTACTCGTAGAGTTGATTTTATTTATTATATTATTTTAACGTTTATTATAAAAGTTATTAAAACTTACTTATACACAGACAGTCGTAATGAATTCCTTCGATGAAATGTTCTCTTAAATGAATAGTTTTTATAGACACAACGAGAGAAGTAGGTACATTTATGCCTGCTTTTTTGAGCTAATGTTTGCAACCGTTTAATTATGTTCAATTAGCATTAGTTGTTTGAATGTATTTTTCTCTTTTCTTCAATAACTATTTAATGTTGAGAGTCACCCGTAATATGCCTACATTCATAGCTCTAATCAGACGTGGTAGACATTACAGTCTGCAATGTTTTTTAAGTGGTGTCATTGCCCTGTGGAAATATCTTCGTAAGAGGGTGGTTGAAATAAGTAAGTACTCGTAGTTTTGCGTCATTTATGATTTTGTATTTCCTAGGCTCTAAGCTGTGGTTTGGAGAATGAAGAGTGTACATTTTTCTCTTTCTATGCAACGACGACTACTAGAAGTTTGTTGTGTGCATAAAGAATATTGCATCTACTTTTCTCTCATGGTGTGGCTACATAAATTGAAACGGCTTGAGAATGTCAAAGTCAAATCATTTATTTCAAATAGGATAAAAGGCACTTTTTAACGTCAAAACTAACGTATGAGCCGTGTTATCGCGTTATTCAGGTTAAACCTTAGGACGGACACGTGTTCAGAGTGTCAGAGGTTGGTATGCAAACATATTACGGGTACTATTCCTGTTCCCTTAGATACGATAGGTTGTAAACTTTTTGGTTTTGGGTTTTAAATAGGTAGTTGGTGGTTGGTGGGTGGTTTTAGGCAGACTAGACAGTCTTATCACTTTATGCCGTCAAAGTCGATCGATGGTTGGTGGGCTACCAACGTTCTTCTTTATGAATTCAGTAGGGTTATAATAGATGTTTTGAAACCAAATGTAGGCAACTCTTCTGAGGAGGGTTTCTGTGTATTTTAACGATCTATGGATGCTTTCGGCTGTTAATTATTTTTAGCACGTAGGCATGGAAACAATCTGTGTTTGTATAAAGCTTAGTTGTCGATTCTTCAGAATGAGTTAGAAGCCCGTTTGATTAAACGACTGTTTTGGGACAATCATTTTTATCTATCACTTAAATCTTTAAGATTCTTGGTTTTCGTACGTATTATAAAAATATACTTGTGTTATTTTATAAATTAGAAATATTTTAATGGTTTTTTGTACCTACTTACTTAGATACATTATTTTAACGTCTTTGACTTATAAATAAGAGATGGCTTGATATTTAAAGCTCACTGAAAGATTAGACACAAGCAGATAAAAGCCCGCTCCACGGTACTAAGTTATCAATACGTAATGAGGGAATACAAAGCGAGGGAGAACACCGAATTCGAAGTTGCCTTTTTTTCCGTCATGTAAACATTTTATGTGTACCTATATTCCCGCCGTTACTATTAAATGTTTGTTGAATGTAGAATTATTTTTTGCGTTCTCGTGAAAATGTGTGATTGCCGACACTTGCTAAAGAGTAAAAATATTAGGCAATCGAGGCAATAATGCCATTCAATTGTTCACCTGCAGGGGAAAGACCTCTTCGCATATCAGTAGGTCTAAGTCTGGAAAAACTGATGATGTTTAAGAAAGCTGTTTACCTACCATAAACAAGTTTAGCATGACTAGAAGTAATCAGCTACAAAATAATTATCCTTGGTCAGCATTTATCGGAAAATCGACGACAGTTAATAATCGTTGCGGTATATTTTGTGAAGATTACCAATAAACTTACGTTTATTTATTGAACTCATCAAATAAAAGAAAGCCATTGAACTAAATAGTCTAATAAAACATTGAAATCTTCAAAACTGTAGGTACCGACATCTACTTATCATTGTACAATACAATCTACAAATATACAAACTTTCAAATACGTGTATTTGCTTATACAAACAAGAAAGTTAGCGAACAATATAAAAGTAATGGGATAGAGCGAGAGGGCATGGCCAGGCGGGCGGTTGTGCAAGAGAGATGGAGTTATTCAAATTGAGGGTACATATTTCTACATAGGTAACAAATAGCTTGTTGAGAAAAATATGGATATTCCATTTGCGGACTTCCAGTCTCTAGTTAGAAAATATAAATAAAATAACCTACTTTTTATTTATGTCTCAAGGTTAGTGCTAGTGGCGTTAAACCCTTTCTACGTATTTTTAAAACGAACGCCGTGGTGAGTTTGTATAAGTAGTACATCGCCGTTGAATCCTACTAAATTCTTTACTGACAGATGTCTGATGATGGCATGCAATTCGTTTTAGTGCCTATAGACAATAAATATTTTTTTCGATTTAACGTTAAGCGTCACATTAATGCGGTACGGAATAATAAGCTATTATCACGCGGAATGAGCCCTCCCACCGACAACGTCTATAAAGAAAATATTTATCCATCTACTTTATAAGGCTTTACTTGTACCTAATCGATTCTATTTGTTACAACGTTGTGGACATGTTCATTTATTTTGTTACATAACTTTATCAAGCAATACCGATTATTGTGATGTAGTCAATTGATGAAATTCTAGAAAATAAGTTATTTATTGGTTTCCTTGTTTCATAAGTTAAGCCAAAAATTCTTCATAACAAAATATTTAAGTACCTACCTATAGTAAAAATATTAATATTTACTTCTTTTCATAGACAATATTACGATGCTAAGTGCACACTGCACATCTGTTAGTAAACATTGTATAATAAAATGTGATCACATCTAAGTTGGCAGCGCGGTATTTCCACGTTATGATTATTGAACAAAAAGTAGAAAAGTTGAAGAGAGTTGCAGGAGCAACTTCAAGAACAGGTATTTACACTGTTTGAATATGTAGGTTGTGCAGGTACTTAGTTCAAAATAATTTTCTATAAATTTGTCAAGGGAAAATATGATTTAATCTGTGTTATGATTGTAAAATATAAATTGGATTGAAGGAATGTACAGTTCAAACAATGAGTAGGAAGGAATGAATGTGTTGCCGTATTTCCAATTTCTCCCTTATTTGCTGCAGGAGAATCGTCTTTATTGATATGCCTTTTTGTAAATACCAATTAGATGTTTACGAATTGTGGAATTGTATGGGTTGCTAGTATGAGCCGCTGGCAAATTGTAGCTAAAGTTTGAGTAAATGTGTAACATCATAATTATCACTAATCTGTTTTCCAAGTGGGGTTTGGCAAATGTCTGGGTTGACCGTTTCATCAAGTAATCGTTTTATATCTTTCTATTAACAGTAGACACAGCCGTGCTGTGGAATTTTGAGAAGACATGATCTCATGATGTACTTAATTATCACTGCTACCGTCATTTATCTCACGTACAATTTATAGTATTGACAATGCCGTAATTTAATTACTCCAATAAACGCTTTAATTGTTTCAATTACTCATAGATTACTACATCATTCTAGCACTTGGTGCTATTAATTTAATACAAAGTGCCGTGTTTACTTCAAAAAGAAATTGCATTTATTTACTGAGATGATTAATTAATAAATAAAAGCCGGCAGCCAGTCTTTAAAGTTTAGTAGTTTTGTAAGGCCAATGCCACCTGCCGGCCACTTTGTGTATTAGCTGTTGGAGAGGAATCTCCACAGATGGTGGAGCCATCTATGGTTAAGGTGCTTTATTGTTAAGAATAGTGGACAGCTCATTCAACGGGGTAGGTAAGTACCACACTTGAGTTTTTACAAAGAACCCTTGCAATGCACCGTGGGATGATGGTAGCTTTGAAAGTAGAGAGATGTATGTATGCCCAAGTATCTATGTTTTCTCACATCTGGTATTAAAGGTGTAATGGTTATATCTGTGTATTGCAACATGAAATACAGTTCGATTGACGACCCTTATGGGAGAAATACAATAAGAGACTAAATTTAAAGAAATACAAGAACTGCCTTTTGTGTAATATTATTTAAGAATTCGAAAGGAAATTTTACTCAAAAAATACTTTGAACACAAACTTCGAACATTGAGTATCACTCTGTTGATCACAACACAGACTGATGATAATATGTGACAACCTGTCACATATTATCCCTGAGAGTCACTATATTCACTGAAAACCTTCCTATGTGAAGGTGATTGAGATTATAATAATTGTATTGGTTGCACACATTTGCCACGCAGTTCTACGAGTAATGGCAGTCTCAAAATAAATCATTGTCATTGCCAAAATTCAAATGATTTTTTTTTGTTCAATACCGATACAGTAACTAACTCTGTATGAATTGTTTTAATGAATTAATTGTGTTATAATCTGCTCATAATGTAGTGTATGCTGTGCTTTAATCATAATTTTGTATTGGCATAAAATAGTTTTTAAATTTTCTCTAAGTGGAGGTTTTCTTAAGAATGCAATGTAAAGTAATGAGTGTGCTCATTGTTGAAAAGATTTGAGAAATAAATAAACTCGGAATCAAAAATATTGACAAAATAGGGGCGATTTCATCACTTCGTCGGGACGCAGCGGCCCCTTACAAACTCGATTGAGTGCACGCGCAGGGCTCTTGCTATCTCAATACTAGCAGGCGAACTACTTCTTACTTTATTGTCCGCTATTTACTATGAGAATTTAAATTGTAGTAATGCTTCTATTGTGATTACTACCAACCTTAAAGCGTTTAATGTGAAAAGAAATGTGTCTCTAAATATAATGCCTATTTCAACAACGAAATAAACTTGTAAATAAATGCTATACCATATACATTAGGCTTTCTTATGATTAAGCTGCTAATATTTACAAATACCTTTACAAGATTAGCTCCGCAGCTGAAATAAAAACAAATGTTAATGACGAAGAGTAGAATACAATAAAAAGTAAAAAACATAATTGTTAGCTGTTCGTGTTCGTATTTTTTTATTTATGGCTTTATCTATTGTAGACGTAGACGCGTAGAAGCTTCGTAGACGCTCCGAAAACCCTTTGCATACGCCATAAAAACCCTTTGTATACACTACGAAAACAGTACTAAAACCCTGTGGATAGGCTACGAAAACTTTATGAAAACGGTACGCAATCGCTACGCCGAAGCTACGAAGACGCTACGCACACATTTCGTAGACGCTACGAAACCATATGTACGCTAGCACATGCCAATATACTAACAAAAACCCAAATCAACCTTTACCCCCCTCGCCATATTTGGGCTACGAAGGCGCACGTATTCATCGACGTAGTAGTCACGTAACGCAAACGTTTCGAGATCGCTACGAAAACGCTACGCCGTAGCTACGGAAACGCTATGCACACATTTCGTAGACTCTGCGAGTGTACTACGCAGCTACGAAGGCGCATAGTGGTTAGGTTACGTAAACGCTTCGAGATCACTCTGAAAACGCTACGCACACAGTTCGTAGACGCCACGAAACCGCAACGCAGCTACGAATACTACGTGCGAGTTCCTTAGAGGTACGCGGGCGTTACGAAAACGCTACGTGAAAGTTACACGGACGTTACACATTCGCAAACGCTTCGAAATCGCCACACCGTAGTTACAAAGAGGCTACGCACACAGTTCGTACACGCTACGAAACCGCTACGCAGCTAGGAATACTACGCGCCAGCTATGTAGACGTGCGAGAGCGTTACAAAATCCACCGATGTCGGGAGCAGGGTCCAAGCTACCGATGGTTAGGGCTCCAGAGACAGGAACCTCCTCACAATGCGAGCCGTATCGAGGAGTACTGCCTTTTGAATCAGGCTACTGATCCAACCGCCTAAGAAGAGCCTCGATAGATGTTGATCGAGGCTTTCGGCCATCAGACCATTGGCCGGTACGACAATCGGCATAATGACAGCCGGACTCACATTCCTCATATCAACAACCTCGTGTGCTAAGTCGAGATATTTAATTTGTTTCTCTTTCTTAGCTTTCACGAGGTTCCCGTCATGTGGAATGGTAACATCGGGAACCATTGTGCGGCGCGCTAATCGATCTATCACCACTACGTCAGGCTTATTAGTGATAATAGTCCTGTCAGTAATGATAGACCGATCCCAGTACAACGCGACATGGTCATTTTCAAGAACTGGGTCGGGCACATACTTGTAATACGGTACCTCAGAAGTTTATATTTCAAAGCAAGTTGCTGGTGAATAATCCTGGCTACTTGGTTATGCCTGTGCAAGTACTCGCCGTTAGCCAGAAGAGAACAACCAG
Organism: Apamea epomidion; assembly: GCA_947507525.1. Taxonomy (NCBI): domain Eukaryota; kingdom Metazoa; phylum Arthropoda; class Insecta; order Lepidoptera; family Noctuidae; genus Apamea; species Apamea epomidion. The sequence goes on from OX382234.1 coordinate 10,770,163, forward strand.
AGATAATATGTATGATGGACTCACCCGGACGGTGGCATGCCCGATACACGTCAACCGGCCCGTCCTTTATAATATGTCTCCGGTAGTTATTCGTCAATACAACTTCGTCCATAATTGCACAGACGAAATCTTTAGTTTACCCGAAAAGGTCCCCGAATAGGTCCCCAAAACGTAACCAGGATACCGACGCTAAGAAGTCTACACCGGGCTCACGAAGAGCCCGATAGAAGCACCCGTGAGGCTCCTTGCTTTGCCATACCTCCTTGCCGTCATCGGTAGTAAGTATTACAGGTTTAAAAAAATATTATCCTCCACAACCGAGAGGTGTCTCTCGGTTGTGGAGGGTCTTCGCGTTTAAAAAGTCTCAACCCCCGCATTTCCGCGGGATGTACAATTTCATCACTTATGATCGTGGGTGATGCATCCGGTTTGCAGTCAGTAGAGTACGGACCCTTCTATCCAGGGCATCGAGTTCGGTCTGAGTCCATTTGAGTATGCCGAAAGAGTACATCAAGACCAGCATGACCCAACTGTTGAAGGCGCGCACCTTGTTTCCGCCTGAAAGAGGCTAATTAACATCTTCTTCAAGCAACCAGAGAAGCGCTCCCTCAACGCTTGCTTCATGTTAGCAACGTTGATGCCTAACGCTTCCGACATATCCAAATAGTTATAGCTTTTGGATGAGGAGAGGGATCTAAGGTGTGTGGAATCAAAGAGTGGAATTCCCTCGGATTCCATAATCTCCCCTCGCTTTACATGCATGACTGGACATTTTGCCATGATGGCCGGCCTCTACCCTGCCGACGTACAGGTGTTGGCGACGTCGGTGGGGAAAAATAATCGTCGCTCGAGCTCGACGCAACCACTACAACCGGTGTCACAGCACTCTCGATGGGGTTGGATTCCGGCGGCGGCGGGGCGGGGCGGGGCTGAGTGACACTCCGGAGGTGGTAGGCGTGCACGTGGTGCTGATCTCGTCAACATCTTCATCATTTCATTTTTGCCGTAATTTTCACGTTTTTATCGGAGGTCCGGTTCGGCAGTTTTTGATGCAAGTCTGATGTTCATTGTATTTATTTAAAACTAGCTTTTGCCCGCGACTTCGTCAGCGTGAAGCAACTTTCTTGATTTTTTTTCCGTAAGAACCTTCTACAATGTATTAGAAAACTTAAAAAAAAAGATGGATGAAATCAGTAAAGTCGTTCTCAAGTTATGACGTGACCAAGGGAAATAGGGATTCATTTTTATATTATATATAGATTAGGTATATTTTAATAATTTTGGTTTTGCCTGATATGGATATAAAAACTGCTTCTAAAAATTATATTTTAGAAAATTGTGAAGAGACGTTGACGTTGACGTTGGTTGCGTTGGTGTTGCTAGCTATTATTATATCCTTTATTTAAATGTAAACATATAAATAATTACTATTATTATATTTAATTTAGTAGCCCCAGACATCAAAGTTTTGGAAAAACGTTCATTGCACCTCTTAGGTTCCCCAATTTTAGAAGACAGTTTTTCACCATTCGTCGACGGAAAAATTAAACATTTTAACGATATTTCGGATAGACTTTCTAAAATAAATTTACATTCGGCTTTCACCTTAATCAGATATGGTTTTTTCGGTCCAAATTTTATGTATTTTCTCCGCTCTTCCTCTTTATGGAAGCATTCACACCTTTTGGACAAAATCGATCATATTCGCTGTAATCTTACATCCATTTTTAATGTGGTTTTGGAGTACCGCGCGTGGCTGCAAGCCACACTACCCATTCGTTTTGGTGGGCTCGGCGTCCGCAAAATTTCTAGTGTAAGCCTACCGGCGCGCGGCGTGCCTATCCTCGCTCCACAGCACCGAAAAGTTAACCACACGAATCTTGGTTCCTGCTCAGCTTGACTCTGAAGTGCCGTGTTTGACCGACGCGGTGAACGCCTGGAATGTAGCTTGCCCGGAGACGGTTCAGCCCGAGACCCCGTCTTCCCAGAGACGTGGGATGAGCCGCTCTGCAGGTTGGTACGGAATAAACTTATTAATACGCCCACCAATATTGCTGAGCGTGCCCGCCTGCTGGCTGTGGGTGAATGGGAGTGGGGCTTCTGGCTTCAGAAGCTACCGTCACCGAATATAGGCACAATGCTGGGTGACACCACATTCCGGCTCGCTACATGTTTGCGTCTGGGCGCTCCTTGCGGAGCTCCACATCGCTGTCAATACGGTGAAGCAGTCGGCTGCCTCGGACACCAAGGCCTATCCTGCAGAAAGAGCGCTGGACGGATGGCAAGGCACGCCAGCATTAACGTCATCATCCGTCGGGCTCTTGTCTCCGCCGGGGTGCCAGCTGTTTTAGAACCCAATGGCTTGGCACGCGACGATGGAAAGAGGCCCGATGGAATGACCATAATGCCTTGGAAGTTGGGTTGGGTGGGAAGTTGGAAGTTGGGGCCTTTGGTGTGGAATGCAACCTGTGTCGAAACCCTCGCGCCATTCCATCTTCCTAGCACGGTGGGCTGTGCTGGAGCGGCTGCTGCAGGAGCAGAAAACCTCAAACGGCGCAAATATAACAACCTTATTGGGAACTATATGTTTGAGCCGTTTGGGGTTGAAACACTAGGGCCTCTGGGTTTTGGGTTCTGGTCTATATTTTAGGAGAATCTACGTCCGTGTGTCAAGTTGTAAAATTTTTGGTTAAGATTGCAATTTTACTGGCAGTGCATCATTAGGGGAACTTTTGATTGATGTCACAAAATAAGAGATGGTGGGTAAGAAATAAAACTAAGTACCATGATCAGAACGCCAATTCTTGTAATTTAAAATGTTCAAAATCTAGTCGCAGTGTCATCTCGACGACAAACAAATGTCAAAAACTTGTCAAAATGTAGGGAAATTAGAGGTATTTTTGACAGATTGAGACTGAGATCAGACTGTGAACGTTCTTAAAATTACGAGAATTACCCCTCAGATCATAATAAGAATCTATCTTCTCTTGTGCTCCGTAGTTATATGACAGTTTGGGTCATGTCGGGATAAAACCAAATAGGGCGTCAGCAAATTGCAACTCGACTGTACAGTCGAGTGCGGCGGCCTACCAAGGGTGCTTAGCCAAAGGCAAAGTACAAAAACAATTAGAAGATTAAATGGCATCCATACCAATATTTTGTAATTATTAAGTTCGGCGGGTAGGTATGTGGTTTTTTACACACATCTCAAGGTAGTTATGGATCCCCAGCCCTTACAGATACTGCGCGTATAAGCACTTTTGCCCAGCACGATCTGTGTGGTCGCTGAACTTGCACATTTTAAAGATAATGTTTGTTTAGTCTAAGTCTTAGCTAGTAGGTCAGTTCGTGACTTGCATTCAAATATGTAACACGTCTCAATTAAATAGAGTTAATTAATTGATTACTTTTATTTTTTAAAAGCCCTTTAAGGCGCTCCCAATCCTGAGTAGCTTCATCAACGCTCAAGGTAACTTAACACATTGAAGGACACTGAACGAGACACTATATAATCTTTATTATTATTACGTCCCGCAAAGTGTTAAGTCGCTCAACATGTATTATTATGTACTTACATGTAGTTTTCATAAAAAAGCTTACAACTTTTCCAGTTTAAGTTCTAATAAGTTACGAAACATTGTTTTTTGTGAACTTTGCATTTGTTTTTGATTGAGGGTTAATATGGGTTAGGAATTTACAAAACATCATTTTCATTTGAAATATTTTATTCAAAACTCATTCGCACAGTTGTACAGACAGCTAGATCGTCGCTAGTCTTGGTAAAATATCATAAACAAATAAAATATGATTTTAATGATATACTTTGTTGTGATTGAATGTATTTCTTAAAAAAATCGGTGAAATATTCAATTCACAATAAAATTTTAGACCAATACTTCTATTGCTACGACTTTAAATAAATAAGAAGAAATATAACTACAACTTGCGTACAGATGGAGGTTGGTACGAATTAATGCGAGCTGGCGTTGTGAGCACCTCCCGGGCGCGGAAACGGTCGCAACAGTCTTCTAAACTTTCGTACCCACCTCGATCTGCTTTATTTATAAACCTACCAGCACTTTAATATCAAAAGTTACAAAAGATCCTACAATATGTTTCATGTTATCATATTGTAAAGTTTTTTACAAAATGATTAAAATATTGGCCACTATCACTGAGTAAGTGCTAGTAAAAATCACGCGTCTTCCACGAATTAAAGAAAACAAGGACAGTCACTTTCTGTAAGACGTGCAAGAAGGAAAAGCACCGGCCAAGGATAACACGTCGACCGGCGCTTTTCTCATTATAGTAAACGGCCATTTTACTTCTAAAATTATAATAGTCACTGGTCTCAAAACATGGCTTAAGTACTATACACCTAAAATATATAAATTATTACAAATTAAGTAAGGCATTTACAACATCAGGGATCCTTAAGATAACTTTATATTTACACGATACTAAATCGCTTTTAGTAGCATCGTGTAAAAACAAAGAAATTGACTAAGCTTATATCGGTAAAACAATTAAGTTTACATTTAAAATGGTCAAGATTTCGGCGATCTAAATGACCTGTGAAGCTTGATCTTGGTCGAAATTTATTTATTTGAGAGTATATTAGCTTCGCTTTGGTCAATACGAATTTTAATTTATGAGTGACATTTGATAATTTTGAACTTCTTTATCATAAAGGCCTAGTCGTTTACAACTTAGCACTATCGTTTGGCACTGACTTTTGTTAGAAAAGATAAATAATATAATAAATTAGCCCTAAATTGAAGACTCAAAATTCGTTAAAATTTTAGTTTCAGAAATTAACATTTAAATTTAATATTTTAATCACAGTCATGAACAGTTATTTCCTTAATAATTGAGTTGCGCGTGCCACGACATTTTATGAAAAGTAAAAAAAAAATCAATAACATTACATATGACACGAAATCTTAAACTACTCCATGGGGATAATTTGAGTTGAGCATTATTCTTGTGCATAGAAGAGTAGATGGAATTAATTATCACATAGGCGCTTCATCCTTGTGACGGCGTGTACGAGACAGATTGGAATCTCTCGTAGGGCTTCACCTTCGTCGCTTGGCGGACACAGCAGCTGCTATCATTTGTCTTAACATCGGCTCTGGGGTGCACGCCTTTGGATCGCATTTCATCTGACCGTCTCCTCCACATCTGAAAACAGGTAAAAATAAAGGTATAAATATTTGTTCCGTGTACAAATTCTACTTTGTTATGTTTTAAACCATTGAGAGCAGAACCGTTTTAAAAAAGCTAAGAATAGTCGAGTTACTCACGTGCAGTGTAAACATGGTCCTGAGGATGAGCGTACGACTTCTCCTACTTTGTACGTGTGCCCTTTTATTTGACAGCCTCTTCTTTGTGCCGCACCCTTGTATGAGTGGGTCGGGAAGTGAGGAGGCAGTGTAGTCGTTGTTGTGGTCGTCGTCGTTGTAACATTGACTGTGGTTGCCATTGAAACGGGACATTCATATCGAGGACAGCAGAACCCTTGAATGGGTTCTTCGTGGCATCCATGAATAGGAGGTGGACAACTTTGTTGTAAACAGATAATATCACTTCTGAAGCAGAAGCAGAAGTCACATGGGTCATCTCTTGGTATCTGTTGGGCCGAAACGTACACTTTGCCTCCGTAGCGGCAAGTTCCCGGTCCGAAAGCTTGATCTTCTTCAACATAGTCAGGTTCACCATATCCGCTAGTTCCACTTGGAGGGATTTGTCCATCTTCGTCGGGAACTGGTATCTCATCAGTAGGTTGTAAATCTGGAATACTTGGTTTCGAAACTTCAGTGGTCGTACTCGATGGAGGAACTTCACTAGTCTCACTAGGTTTTTCTTCCGGTTTGACAGGAGTCACAATATCCTCTCCTTGGCGTATGGTTGTTGCTTTGGTTGTAGAGAATATAAATTCTTCCTCTGGTGCGGTGGTTTCATGTGATACAATTGGATGTGATGGTTTCTCGGTGGTAGAAATTTCCTTTTCTGTTGGTACTGCGATGTCTGATTCAGCAGTTGGTAATTTTTCGGACTCTGTGACAGGAACAGGCGTAGATTCATCAATAATTTGAGTGGGTGCTGCAGTTGTATATTCTTTATGATCAGCAGTATACTTAGTATCTTCACCTTGAACAACAGCCGGTGTTGTCTCTTGTACTGGTACCGATTCTGATATCTTTTCAGACACGTCTTCAGGCTCTTCACTGGACTTTGTAGTACCATCCGTTTCCTTTGTTGCGGTTTCAATTTCTTCGTCAGTCTTCTTAGTGGTTAGTTCGGACACTTCCTGTCCAGACTCTGGTTGCACAGTTGTGGGTTTTTCATCAAGAGGTGACACAGTCGACACATGTTCTTCGATCTTGGGGGTATATTCTTCTGCGGGAGATGATGTCGTAATATCATCCACAGGTTTATGAGAGTGCTCTTCTTCGGAAGGTGATGACGTTGAAATGTCGTCTACAGGCTTGTGCGAGTGTTCCTCATTGGACGGTGACGCTGTTGAGATGTCTTCTATAGGCTTGTGCAAATCTTCCTCTTTGGTAGGTAATGATGTTGAGATATCTTCTACCGGCTTGTAAGAGTGTTCCTCATCAGATGGAGCTAACGTTGAAATGTCTTCAGGCTTATGCGAATGTTCCTCTTCAGAAGGTGATGATGTTGATGTATCTTCTACAGGTTTGTAAGAGTGTTCTTCTTCGGAAGGCGACACTGTTGTGAGGTCTTCTATAGTCTTGTGAGTGTGTTCTTCTAACTCAATCAAATATGGCGTCGTTTCTGAGAATTCAGTCTGAGCAGACGTATGTTCTGTAGATTTCATGACTTCGATTTGTTCAATCTCTTCAGTTACTGCAGGTGATTCTCGCAACGTAGTTGCAGTATCTTGTTTTTCTGTTACATTATCCTCGGAAACGTGAGTTATTTTGTCATCTTGTTCAGGTTCTTTTGTGCTTACGTCTACGGGTTCAGTTATGAGAACGGGTGCTTCTGTTTGATTTTCTCCCTGTCCCGGAACGTGTTGTTCTGGAGCTTTAGAAATTTCTTCAGACTGTGTTGTTAGTAATTCAGGTTTATATGTTGATTCCTCTTTCGGTATACCTGACACTGTCGTTTGTTCACCAAGAACTTCTTTTTGGTCAGTTACAAGTGATTGTGGAACTTCACTTGATGTTTGTACACCTGGCAATTCTGTATGTACATCTTCAATCGGCAAATCAGTAGACACTTCTTCCGTGATAGATGGTTCTTTCTTGTCTAGATCATGCGATTCAGTATGCATTAGTTCTGGTGCTGTTGTTCCAGCTTCTCCTTCTTTTTCTGATGTTATTGGGAGGTCTGTTGTTATCGTTTGGGAGTCCTTTACCTCCTGTTCTCCTGATTTTGTGCTAGTTTCTTGAGGTTCAGTTACGTGTGGCACTATCACATAAGGTCCAGTTGCTTTATTTGCGTCCTCCATTGTTGTTACATCATGTTGAGGAATTTCCGTACTTGTTTCTTGTTGTTTTGTATATCCTTCTGGTGGAGTTTTGTCTTTATGGTCCGATAAATCTGGGATGACTGTAGCTTTCTCTTCGTAGCTAGTAACATCCTTTTCAGGGAGATCAGAGGTTTTTTGAGATTCTGTAACAACCAAAATTGGTATTTCTGTGGCAGGAGATCCAAATTCGTCAGTTGGCTTTTCTTTTTCAGCTTCTGGTGTCTGTTGTACTTCTTCAGGCACCTTTGTAACAGGTTTATCTGAACTCTTTTCAGGGAACTCTGACTCCATATCTGTTAGTAGTGGCTTTTCTGTGCTTGTTATACCAACGTCTCCACTTTCATCTATTTTGTCGGTACCGGAAGGTACATGATGATCTGTCGTTTCTTCAGGATATTCGGTTGCTATCTCTTCTTGTCCGGTAACGGATGGATCTTCAATTTCTGTAAATCTTCTTACAGGTTCAGTGACAGAATAATCTGGAGTTACCGTTATTCTTTCCTCTTTTTCAGAAATTTCGACAAGTGGAATCTGCGTAGTCTTTTCATCTGATTCAGTGCCATGCACAGGTAATTCAGGTTCAGGTTTGTGTTCATCTGTAATTTCTGAGACATCTGTGACTCCATCAGAAGGTGAAGTAGAAGAAGCTTCAGTTACATGTGACTCTGAACCAGGTTTAATCTTCTCTTCTTCATACACTTTAGTCGTACTCTCGTGTTCCGATTTACTAGTAACGTACAGTTCAGGTTCTATACTTTCTTGGGGTTCACTAATATCTGAGTCAGTACCAGGTGCTTTAGTTATTGGGGATTCAATATCTGACTTATCTGTGGATACTTCTTCTTGTTCGCTTATCGATCCCGTTTCAGTTGTTTTTTCAACTTTGACGGTAGTTATATCAATGTCTTGTTCAGAAATAGTTACTTTTTCATGGTGTGGTACAGATGTCTTCGTAGTAATGTCTAGTTCGGGCATAGATTCTGTAGTGATTTCAGGAGTGCGCGAATGGTCATGAATAACCGGTTCTTTACTATAACCGTCTTCAGTAGTATACGCATGTGCAACTTCTTCAGTAACAGTGGCTTGAGATTCAGAATTTGGTGTTTTGGTAGTTCTTTCCGTAACTGTTGCCTCTGTGGGTTGCACAGTAATTTCTGGTGATTTCACTTCGTCTTCAGGTTCAGAAGTATGCGGCGCTTCAGGTATCTTGGTGCCCGGTCCTTCTACTTCATTAGTTTTGGGCTCTTCTGTGCTCAAAACTTCATTGTCAGCAGGTTTATCTGTAACTTCTTCATCAATTATCAAAGGTTTTTCTCCTTCTTTATCCGCAACAGGTTTTTTAGCATCATCTTCACCGACAGGTTTCATGGTGCCTTCTTCATAGATCAAAACAGGTTTGTCTGTGCCTTCTGTGTCAAATATTGAAGGTGCATCCGTGCCTTCTTCGGAAACTTCTGGTTTTTCAGTTTCTTCTTCAACTATAGCAGGTGTCTTTGTGCTATCTTGGTCAGCCAAGTCAGGTTTTCTTTTAGTTTCTTCATCAATTATTGCTGGTTTCTCCGTGGCTTGTTCTCCGTCGACAGCAGGTAACTCTGTGCCTTGGTTTTCAATTCCATCAGGTTTCATCGGGTCTTCTTTTTCAATAATCGTAGGTTCCTCTGTACCTTCATCAATAATAACTGGTTTAGCTGTGCCTTCCTCTTCAGTGATTTCTGGTGCCCCAGTACTTTCCTCTTCAATGGTAAATGGCTTCATGGTGTCCTCTTCTGTAACAGGTTTCTTAATGCCTTCTTCATCAATCATATCAGGCTTTTTGGTGTTTTCCTCTCCGACAAAAATAGGTAGCTCTGTACCCTCTCTTTCAATATCAATAGGCTTCTTTGTGCTTTCCATTTCAACGACAGCGGGTTTTTCTTTGTCATCCTCATCAATTACGGCAGGTTTTTCCGTATCTTTGTCAACAATGGCAGGTTCTTCTGTACCTTCGTAAATATCTGGCCTTTCTGAGTTCTTATCTTCATCGACTAAATCTGGTTTTGCTGTGCTTCCCTCAGCATCTAAGGGTTTATCTTTGTGTTCCTCGTCAATTTCCGGTGATTTTTCAGGTTTTGAATAATCAGATGTGATAGATTTTTCTGTGCTTTCTTGCTCAACCACTGCAGGTTCTTTTTCGCCATCTTGGTCGACTAATGGTTTTTCTGTGCTCTCTTTGTCAACAGCGGTAGGTTTTTCTGTGCCTTGTTCATCAATAACAGCAGGTTTTTCCGTACCCTTCTCACCAATAATATCAGGTTTTTCTTTGTCATCTTCTTCCGTCATAGTTGGTTTCTTGTCACCATCTTCAGTAACTACGGTGGGCTCTTCTGTGCCCTGTTTTTCAACATCAGTTGGTTTTTCTGATACTTCGTCTTCACCATAACCAGGTTTGTCTTCATCTGTCATAACAGCCTTTGCAGTGGTTTCCTCTTTTATGGCATCAGGATTCTCTGTAGCTTCCACTTCAACAGCAGGTTTATCTGTGCTGTCTTTGTCAGCAAAGGCAGGTTTTTCAGAGCCAAACTCTTCAATAGGTTCCTGTCCAGGTTTGCCTGTGTCTTTCATATCAACATCTGTGGGTTTTCCTTCCTCATCAACTATAATGGGTTCCTCTGTACCATCTTCTACGATTGAAGGTTTATCTGTATTATCTTTTTCGATGTCAACGGGTTTATCTTTGCTATCTCCATCAATTAATGAAGGTTTCTCCGTGTCCATATCTGCAACAGCTGGTATATCAGTGCTTTCTTGATCTTTAATAGCGGATACATCTGTAACTTTCTCTCCAGAAACTGGTGTTGTGGAGACTTCCTCTTCAGTGAATACTGGTTTGGTTGTGCCCTCTTCTTCACCTAGGTCTGGTTTCTTAGTGATTTCCTCGGCAACCACAGGCTTTTCGTTATTATCCTCATCAATTATGGCAGGTTCTTTTGTACTTTCATCGTCAACCATAGGCTTTTCTTTACCATCCTTATCAGCAATGGCAGGTTCTGTTGTATTTTCCTCGTCAACTGCAGGCTTTTCTTTACCTTCCTCATCAATGATTGCAGGTTCTTTTGTGGTTTCCTCGTCAATAGCCGGTTTTTCTTTATCATCGTCATCAGTTATGGCAGGTTCTTTTGTGCTTTCCTCGTCGACCACAGGTTTTTCTTTACCATCCTCATCAACAATCGCAGGTTCTTTTGTGGTTTCCTCGTCAATAACCGGCTTTTCTTTATCATCCTCATCAATTATGACAGGTTCTTTCGTGCTTTCCTCGTCAACCACAGGCTTTTCTTTACCTTCCTCATCAACGATGGTAGGTTCTTTTGTGGTTTCCTCGTCAATAACCGGCCTTTCTTTATCATCCTCATCGATTATGGCAGGTTCTTTCGTGCTTTCTTCGTCAACCACAGGTTTTTCTTTACCTTCCTCATCAACAGTGGCAGGTTCTATTGTGGTTTCTTTGTCAATAACCGGCTTTTCTTTATCATCCTCATCAATTAAGGCAGGTTCTTTCGTGTTCTCCTCGTCAACGACAGGCTTTTCTTTACCTTCGTCATCAACAATGGCAGGTGCTTTTGTGGTTTCCTTGTCAATAACAGGCTTTTCTTTGTCATGCTCATCAATTATGGCAGGTTTCTTTGTACCTTCCTCATTATCGATAGTTGGGGGCTCTGTGCCTTCTTTTTCAGTATCAGCAGGTTTCTCTATACCTTCATCGCCAATCAAAGAAGGTACTTCAGTGCCTTTGTCTTCATCCAAAATAGGTTTTTCGGTGCCCTTCTCTTCATCAACTGTGGTTTTTTCTTTATCTTCCTCACCTAACACGGCGGGTTTAGTTGTTTCCTCTTCAATAACATCAGGAGTTTCAGTTCCTTCCTTTTCAATCATTGTTGGTTCCTTTGTGATTTCTTCTTCAAGAACAGGTTTTTCCTTATCTCCCTCGTCCACGGTAGCAGGTATCTCTGTTTCTTTGTCTTCATCTGTCGTTGGTTTTTTAGTGGCTTCACCTTCAATTACAGGTTTCTCCTTCTGCATTTCAGTGCTTGTAACTGCTTCAGCCATTTGACCTTCAGTTGTATACGTATCCGTTTCCTGTGTGTCTTTTACTGGAATCTTCTCATCGACTGGTTTTGAAATGTGGTCATCGGGTAATTCCGTTGCAGTCTCTCCCTCAGCGGGTATTATTTTTTCTGTTGCTTCTTCAGAAGGCGTTTCCTCAGTTTTAGGTGACTCGGTACTTAAATCAGTGGCGCTTTGAGCAACTGTTGTTTCTTTTTCACTAATGCAGTTAGGACCTTCACAAGTAGTTGGTGGCTTGGTGTCACTAGTTGATACTTCTTTCCTTCTACAAGGTTCGTCTCCTGTACATTCTGGAATAGGAATATCCTGAGGTTTGCAGCCATCTTCTTCTTTACATGATTCAAGTTGGTGATCTGGTGGAGAAGCAATAACGTCAGGACCACAACCATCATTTCCACAATCAATTTTGTTACATGATTCACCTTCACAGGGAGTGGCTTCAATGGTAGGAATTTCCACAGATTTGCAATCTTCTCCATTTTTACATTGTTGTGGCGGTTCAGATACGACTTCATCAGTTTTCTCACAATGTTCCCCTTCGCAAGGTGTAACTGGAGATACTTGAGCATGTGGTAACTGACATTCACCGTTAGCACAACTTTCTGGTTTGCATTTACCGTCAGAGCATTCTTCAGTATGTTCCACAGTAGGTACTGATGTGTCTGGTTTTTGAGGAACATCACCACAACCTTCTGACCCACATTCAGTTTCAGCTTTATGATCATCTGCAGTTAAACAATCACCAGAAGTACAGGATCCAGATGGTCCTATGGGTTGTTTTGTTGGTTCACTTATTTCACATTGATCGCCACGGCATTCAATGGTAGGTGAAGGCATGGGAGATTCTGTTCCAGACATCTGGTTATCGGATTGAGGTGGTACTGTTTCTCTTGGATGATCACATACAAATGTGGGACAGCAAGAATCAGGAGAATCGTATATTGATTGGCAGTTATCCATGTAATCAGGTGGTGGACTGCATATAATGGGGTCACACTTGATAATGCTGCTGGCACACCTACAACCAGTGTGGCAATTATTTGTGCTAGGTACGATTGTGTTATTCCTATATGTTATGCCATTCAGGAGGCAGTCACCTTCACCTGGAATTCGGCTTGGTTCTTCATGAGTTTCAACTACAGGTGTGATTTCAGTCAATTTTTCTGTACTAGATGGTAAATCACCATCCTGTTCAGATGAAGGCTCAGAAACTTTTTCGGGTAGAATTTCAGTAACAACCGTTGTTTCTTTAGGCGATTCAGTCGTTGTTTGTTTGGATCCAATTGTTTCTGCTATTTCTGTAATATATTCTGGAACAGAAGTAGTAAACTCTTCTTCTGTTGTTGGAACATCGGAACTTGTATCAGTCTTGTCATCATGTGACGATGTGGGAATCAATCCTTCATCTACAAACTCAGACTTAACTGTGGTTGGTCCAATTTCTTTAGTTTTTTCGGTAGAAACAATACCTTCGTCTTCTTTTCTAAATGATGGTTCAGTTGTGACAGTGAATTGATCACCTTTAGTAACAATACCCTCTGGAAGCGGTGTCGTTAGTTCAGAGATACTCGATGTCGACTTTTGCATTTCGTCAGTTATGATAGATGGTTTAGTTCTTTTGGTTTCTTCAGAAAGTGTTGTTCTTCCTGGTAGAGACGGCTCGGAACTAGTCTCTTCATACATCTCACTTGGAATAGTGTTTAATCCTCTATCAGGTTCTGCTGTAGTGAATTCAGTGTCTTTCGCAGCGGGTGCTGCTGTTGTAACGTGTTCAGTTAGTTCAGGAACGTCTTCTTTAATTACTTTATCAGTAACAACGTCTTGTTCTAGATTTAATCCAATAGTGCTTTCTTCTTCAACCGCAGGTGATGCCGTAGTGGGTGGAATATGTGAATGAGGATGAGTACTGTCCTCTTCAGAAACAGCAACCGTGTTCTCTGCATGATCTGGTTCCGTAGTTAATTTTTCCTCTTTTTCCAGTGGACTACTTGTTGTAATGGGAGCAAATTCTTCAGGTTTAGAACTTTCATTGTCTTCTTCAGCTGGGCTACTTGTAGTACCAGGAGCAAATTCTTCAGGTTTAGAACTTTCTTTGTCTTCTTCAGCTGGGCTACTTGTAGTACCAGGAGCAAATTCTTCATGCTTAGAACCTTCTTTGTCTTCTTCAGCTGGGCTACTTGTAGAACCAGGAGCAAATTCTTCAGGTTTAGAAATTTCTTTGTCTTCTTCAGCTGGGCTACTTGTAGTACCAGGAGCAAATTCTTCAGGTTTAGAAATTTCTTTGTCTTCTTCAGCCGGGCTACTTGTAGTATCAGTAGCAAATTCTTCAGGCTTAGAACTGTCTTTGTCTTCTTCAGCTGGGCTACTTGTAGTACCAGGAGCAAATTCTTCAGGTTTTGAACTTTCTTTTTCTTCTGCGTCTGGGCTTATTGTCGTACTGGGAGCTAATAAGTCCGGTTTAGAAGTTTCTTTGTCTCCTTCTGGGCTTTCTTCTGCTGAAGTGGCACTTGTTGTTCTTGTAATATCACCGTCAGAATATTCCTTTTCAGTCGTTACTTCGGGAGTAACGTTTGATATATCAGACGGCGTAGCAGTTTCTTTTTCAATTTCATCCGAAGTACTAGAGCTGGTGGCATTGTATTCAGGTTTAGAAGTTGGCCTACTAGTAACATCTTGTTCTTTTTGTGATGTTGTTAGATTATCATCTTCACCTTCACTCGGTGGTAAGCTTACACTTTCGCTTGTCGGAGCGTTTGTTGTGCCATGAGGTTTAGCGACTTCTTCGTCAGGAATAAAATCAGGGACTGTATTTTGTAAGTCTCCCGGTTCAGTCGTAGCACTTTCATAAATTTCGGGAGCCATTGTAGCAGGAACATCCTTATGAGGTTCTAAAATGTCTTCTTCCATCGGTTTGGTAGTAGTAAGTTTCTCAACTTCTTCACTAATAGGGGCATTTGTCGAAACAGGGGTTTCGACAGTTTTATCTTTCATGTCTGGAGTCATGATTTTATCGATTGCTACTGTTGTCTTTTCATGTTCGTCATAAGCAGGACCTTTAGTAGTAACATAAATATATTGATCATCATCTCCAGGAGTAGGTATTATTTCGCCAGGTCCAAGCGGTTTTGATGTTTCTTCATCGTCACCACTGCCTTCCTCATCAGGTTGTATAATTGGCATATCTGTGTATGGTGCTTCGTCAGGTTCATTCCTATATCCACTACCTTCGACGCTAGTTCTCCTTGGAGGTGACAATGTTGTTAGTTTTTCCATAATCAATTCAGTCGTAGATTCAGTTAGTAGGTCCGAGGGAAGCTCATCACCTTCACAAATGTAAGTATCTGGGCAACATTGACCTTCACGAGGTGGCATTGAGGAACAGTTTTTGCCTTCATTCTCCATTGGTGCACCACATTCCTGTACGACACAAACTATATCTCCTTTCATGCAGTAACAATGTTCACATGCTTTTTCTGTTTTTATTAAAGCACCATCCGAAAATACTCGGTCATCGTGTACACAATCTTGTGTCATTTGTGTAACTGGTGCGATAGTTGTAGTCGTGAGTAAAAATCCTGGTGTCGGTCGCACGGTAGTTGACATGTCGTCCAAAAGAGGTAATTCGTCTTCGGGATGATCTGAAAATTATAACTTTTATATAAATATATGGACAGTGGTCACAATAATCATAATGAAGTGATACAAATTTCATCTAAAACATACGCAGATTTGTGGAATATTTACTTATTCCTTGGCTACGTAAAGTACGTGCCTATATTTATGGCTCCAATTTCCGTTACTTTCTTTTATGATACAGGCCTGTTGATGGTTGGGTGTCAATATAATAATGTAATCTAAAAAAATATTAAAGCGAATAACTCACCACAAGAATAACGGACCGGGCAGCAGACGTCTTTATGGTAAATAGGCGTACAACCATCCACATGTAGAGTACATTCTTGCATAACGCAAGTCGTCATATTTCGAATACAGTAGCAATGTTCGCAAGGTTTGTTCGGTGTCGGGGGTACTTTAGATCCTTCGGGGAAATATTTTCCACTGATACTGCAACCATATTTATCCAGTTTGCCAATTCCAGTTGCTCCATATTCAGCTGGAGACGTGGTCGACGTAGATGTGAGTAGGTCAACTGGAACTGTTAATAAAATACATATTAAAATGATGCCGCTTGCGCATATGCCAGTACAAATAAAATGATATGAAAGGCAGTGAAAAAGTATGTGGACATACTTAAAGACTATTAATACCCGGTATTTATTTTGGTCAGTAAATGCATTATTAAATGTCATGTGTACCTCTATCGGAACGTCTGATATCGTACCAGTGCTGTTTATCGAAGTATCGATTAGTCCACCATTTCAAAACTTACATAATTACATAAATTATGGTTATTGCGATAGCTATAACAGGTATCTTAGACAGTTCTGAAATTATGTTTTAAAAAGTACCTATTTGTTTTTTTTTTTCAACAAAACATTAGTTACTTATTGGAAAAAAACCATAGGCAGTATGATTATTATACCTTAGTTGTGAGAGAGTAGATATAGAGTTTTAATCAACTTACCATCAGGGCATGTAACGATAGGACAGCACTGGTCCGCCCGCTTTTCAACGGTGCAGTCCTGACCGATGGCCTTGGTGAAAGGACAGACCCTTAGGTAGCACATCAGCATTCGGTTGTGGCAGGTGCAGTTGAGGCATGGTTCGTTGGTCATAATTCGGTCGCCCTCGCCATAATGCTGGAAGTTGTAGTAACAACCCTCCGGAGCGCCTGAAATTGTATCAATACAAACAATATTTTAACATGTTTGGACCTTTTCATTAAAATATAGATGTGCGGTTTCACAAGACAGGAACGGCGGCGCGTTAGCGTTTATCTACTTCTAAATGACACCCAAGAAACCCAGGGTTATTTGAGTTTTTTTAATTGATAATTACATATTTTTCAGCTGAAAAAAAAAACTACTATTTAACCGCCAAGAAAAAAACAAAGGCGGCTCCATGAAGTGTCTAAAGCTACGAGATTACTTTACGTAGTTAACTTAGGGTATCACAAAAACAATTAAGTAGTATTTTCTTAATAATCTTTGTATCAATTAAACTGGTAGGCTTATATCTACGTCCAAAGTCAACTTACCTTCATACAAATCTAAAGCTGTCTGATTACTTGCTGTAGGAGCTGAAAGTAAAAAAAAAAACATGTCAGTCTTATAAAATTTATACATGCGTATATTATTTATTTTCATATTTAAATTATATCATTAATTAAGATCGTTTCTCTACTGCTTCTCTGTGTTAATTTAATTTTTCAGTTTCTCGTAATTCTCTTATCGGATTTTGCTGTAAAGTGACTCGTGTAAAATATGTTCCGCTTGCATGTTGCCGGATTATATTTTTTCTTCAATCATTCTCAATGTCATGTTAAGTCACAGTGAACCCATGTAAAAGTAACAACCATATTTCACGTGCTCAATGCCGATTCATATAAATATTATTTTGCCAAGTCTAGCACCGCTTATGCGGTACTGTTGTTTTTAAGAGAAAACCTGAAAAAAGATAAGCTATTCTGTTGTTTGGTTTATACGTGTTAATATTTTAGTTCGAGCATCAACTGCTGTTAAGAGAAAAATATCGATACAGACATTAAAGGCAGAGCGTTCTGAGAATGTTTTACTGCTGTTTTTACGACTGACTTATTAAGCACGTTACAGCTGGGCAGGATATTAGCTGCAAATCGCTCGAGACCCGTGATCGGTCATCGTCTTAAAGTCGTTTTACATATCCGTTTTACTGCGTATAATTACTGAAGCTGAGCGGCGACGCGACAAAGCTGTAATTAAACTAACGGAGAGTGTCGTTAACACCGAAACCGCGACTTCTCTCTCGATTGTACTTAGGGCTAAATCATAACACTGAAATAGAGGAAATTATTGTACGTATTATATTATTATATCCATAAGCGGATATTAAGTTTTCAACTACGGGATAACGTATTACTTAAGTTAGTGCCAATAATTATTAAAATAATAAAAGGTTTGTAGAGATTTGTAGGCTCTACAAACCTTTTATTATTTTAATAATTAGGTACTCCTCGAAAACGCATATAAATATAATCAACGATATTAAAGTGCAGCGATTGCCTAATTCTAAAGAAAGAAGAAAATGTAAACAAGATGAATTTGAGCATATAAACTAAAATAATAAATATGTTTTTACTATGGGTGAATATCTCATCTACATAAACCAAAAGCAAGTAAATAGAAATAAAGAAAAAAACGAGACATGAACAGTAAATGATTTCCGCGAATATGTAGATTTTGAGGAGCAAAGCCATCTTGTATAATTGATGATGTCGGTGACTGCAGTATGCGTTGTGCTTATCAGCCCTCGGCGCATGGCGGCGGCGGCACCGTTAGCGCGGGCCGCGCTCGGCACGCCTGTTTATGGCGGGTGCGCTGGCGCCGCAGCCAGATCGTCCACCTAACGGTCGCCAGGAATGTCGTTAACATCCAGTTTTTGCCAACCGAGATTTCAATTATACTATTTCCACTCTCACGATTAAATTGATCGTAAAAAAACAACGGAACAAAGTCGTAACGGATAAAATCAATCATCCTGTTTTGAATATTTTATAAATATAATTAAGATATCACCTGATTTTTTAAACGATTTAAATAAAGTGGGTTACTCCCACGTAGAGAGAGTAGGTGTCGGTGCGCGTCGAAATGTCCAAATTCCAAGTTGCCTGACTGAATAATAAGTACCGAATCATACCCGAGTTTTCGAGTACGTGACGTAGCATTTCTAATTCCCATGATACCTAATGAATCGCTTTTACGTATAAGTGTGACGTTATAAATGGCTTTGCATGAACAAAAAACTACTTAATGCAAAATCGTGCGCTTAGGAACACGGGTCGAGGCAATCGAAATGAGGAGCCAGCATGAATTTAAAATTTGCACTACATTAATATGGATTGTTGTTTCAATGAATGAATGTCGGCGTGGTCGCCATGCGTGATGAAGTTCACACGGGTAGACCTAAACATTGTAGGCCGCATTTAAATATACTTCCTATGTATAACATAAATTCAATACGAATTCTTTGAAGGAACCGTGCTGCGGATACTAAATCTGCGCGGACCAAAATAGCCTCATCTAATAACATGCATCGCGAAACAGACACGCACAGACCTTTGTACTGTTAGTTGCGGGTACGGGAAGATACCGTCACGACCGCGGCCTTCCTGCGGGAGAGAGCCGGAGAGGGTTACAGCCAATCATAATACGTACAGGAAGACTAATCACATTATTCGATAAACGAAGAAAATACGATGGCTTTACGGCGGCACAATTTAATGGTATCTTATAAAAAATGCCATAACTCGAGATGGAATGAAACGGTACACATTATTGCACTTTCATTCGTGAATAATTTGTGAGCTCTTAATAAATTATTAGGTAGAGCTCAACTTTTTCGTATTTCATTGTTGAAAATACAATTTACGAGTGAAAAACTTTTAAGTCAATCAAATATAAGTAACATCAAATACCAATAAACCTACAAATACATAGAAGAAAATATTTTATTTTTGCAAACATTATGATGGAAGATGAAGCGAGAATGTAAGAAGCAGCGGAAGTTGTTGCTATCGCGAGAACAATCTTCTCACGAGCACACTGGGTCGCAGACGACGCAACGGTAGATACTAGTTTAGCAGTTCCATCAAAATATAATAAATAAGAATTAGTGTAACGCCAACTCCGACATTAGCATATTACTACCTGTTGGAATGTTTTCCTAGTAATATACATTGTGATATTCACAAATTCAGCACTTAATATTATTGATATGTTATGTATTTGCAATTCATATGTTTACAGGCCTATAAATAACTAGGTGTACTATAAATACATACATATTAATGAATAAGAAGAAAGGAAGACTAAATTACGTCGTGGATTGCATAATGATGGCATGTAGATGAGTATGTCCATCGAATCACTCTTTATAGTTACCAATTAAATGAATTATTTACCACAAACTTTTTAATATACATAGGCAATAAAGGAGTCTAGACTAGGCACATCGATTTTTAATAGTCTATTTACTGTAATTTTCGTGAATAGATTTTCTTTCCACGTTTTACTTGAATAAGTATGCATTTAATTACTAATCGTAGTACTGACTACAGTAACTACTAATTAGTTTTTTGTGTCCTGAAGCAGCAACAAAGTCGATAGGACGTACGTATAAACTTTTCTTCCGTGTAGGAAATTTATTATAAAAAATAGTCTTCTCTTTCATCCGAGAGTAGGAGCTTAGTTCCATCATGAGAACAGACTATCTATTTTGTAAAAATCTCACCGTGAAAAATTAAGTAATATGAGCTGTCAATAGTGTCAGTCCCTAGCATCAGGTGACACTTGACAGCTCACCTCAAACTAACTTCACTTAAGTTTTCACGGTGAGAATTTTACAGAATAGTAATATATATATATAGCAATACAATGCGAGCTGCCCCACGGAACATCAACCCTTGCTTATGACACTCACCCGCAGCTGAGCACGCGAAGCACGCGGCCAGCGCTAGCAGCGCTCCCGCCGCTCGCCGATCCATCTGACTCCGTCCTCTGCAACAACACAATACAATAAATTACTGTCCCGTCCTATCATCTCCACATATACTCTCGTCACAATCACACTATGGGGATTATAGTACGATTCAATTTCCTGCGTCTACGACAACACAAAAATAAATAGCGCTCCTATCATAGAGATACGCCAACTTATATTTAGTTAGAGTATGCCAAATCGTTAAAAGCACCGATTTTCTAAAAAAAACAGCTTCCCATGGTTAAAAGAATTTTATTTTTCGTACAAGTACAAGGTAACAGCCGGAGCAAAGATGCCTAATGACGCGGAAAAAAACAATTATTTTATCTCCAGAACGCGGACTACATATAAAAACGATGGTGGAACAAACAATTCGGACTGCAGACACATTTAATTTGCTTTACGCTAAAGGTTTTCAGTTGGATACATAGAGTGCGTAACTGATTCACTAATGATTAGATACAGGCTATGTATATAAATGTAATATGGTCGGTATGCAATAACAATCATAATATAATATGGCTCAAGAGAGTCTGTATTTGCATATCCGCGTAGCGACGCGTGCTTGAGTGGGAGTATTGTTAGAATCAAGGATTGTGCATGTCCCAACACTTCCAGCACATACCGACTTATTTTTCCTGATACTCCATGCGAAGTAGTTTCAGTATTTATCGTTTGACTTGAGCTTGCCATAAACATAACAATTACAAGAGGTAATGTCAACATTTACCTACATCCTGCTGCTATCTTATCCAAGTTTGTAATGACGATCGTATAAATCGCTAATTAAGAATGCTACTTAGTATTGTTGAACGGTACATTTTAGCCCAGAGCTAGGCCAAGGAACGCGGAAACGTGAGGTTCGCACAAAAATGTACCCATTTAGCAGTGAGTGAATGGGAACTTTACTGTCCATTCAGAGTGGCTGGAATGACGGCAATTCAAAACAATGTTAGCAGTGGGCAGTTTTAAAGGATTTTCAATGAAATACGACGTATGTGCTAACATATTTCTAGAAACCGCTGTGAATATTAAATGGCCACTCCTGACACCTCAAAGAACGGTCAGCCACCACATAGTATGTACTTCATAGCCTTACTGTTATAGCTCCTACGTTCGGTCACCTAACAATGAAAAATAAACTCTTTCTGAATGATTGCTGTGTACCTTTGCGGTGTACATACTGAACACTCGTAATAATTGTATCAATGACATATTTTTTTTTTTGTTGGTCTAAAGCGTCATTTTAAATCATTAAGGGTTTTAGGCAAAACATAGATATGTGGTGAAAGATTGTTCTCAACCAATACAAAAATAACCGTTTATAACAAACGGTAAGGTAAGTATTCGTATTTACGGTCCGCGGCTGAAACAATAGGTGTGGAGCAAATTATTGTAACTCCAGGGTCCGTAGCGTAAGGCGAGCGTTACCGTGGGAACGCATCCGCGCCCGACTTCTGCACACACCCACACACACACACACACACACCTACTCATCACGTACTACACACTACACCTTACACGCATTTTTCAACAACCTCCCTTGCCTTCTCTGCCAGTCGTTGGGGAGAGTACCTGTACAAACACGTGTACAATGTATATGTGATTACGTAAGTGCCTCTCATAAAGCTTCCTTAGGTAATAGCTCTTTGTCTTCTCGTATTTTTCTTGTAAAACCTTGTTAGACGACTTTATTTCTATCAAATTATAAAATACCCTCTTAGTAAAAGGTGCGGAAATATCTATAGATATAATCTATATGGTTATTGTAGGGGTCCCTCCGTCTAGACACTCTATGCAAGTCACCTCCGCAGCTCCGTCGAGAGGGTGAGGGTGCGGAGAGTTCACCACTATCTATTTATTTGCTTTACTAAAATACCACGTGTTCCGGACGTTGAGAGCCATTCACATTGTCGTGTTGATATCTTTTTTCGTAATTTTTTCTGACTATGTCAGTTCGTAAATAGCATCGCCAAGTACCTCGTACTCTCTGACGATCATTATCATATCGTATGAAGTACCGAAATAATTAACTCCAAGCTAATGTTGTGATTACGAATATTCGTGTCGGGGAGCTCCAGTTCTTTCATCGTACACAATAGGAACCCACTTCTCAAGCATAATTTGGCATACCGTTTTTTCCAGCGGTATGACGTCAAAAGTAACAGTTAATCCGATTAAAATAAACCTGAATTTAAAACGCAGTCAGTTGGAAAGCCACAAAATATGTGCCGCACTTAATTGTTATTGTGAACTCGTAACTGTAGAGTTTGAGACGAGTGGTGACGCCGTCATTGATCAAGCG
Organism: Apamea epomidion; assembly: GCA_947507525.1. Classification (NCBI taxonomy): domain Eukaryota; kingdom Metazoa; phylum Arthropoda; class Insecta; order Lepidoptera; family Noctuidae; genus Apamea; species Apamea epomidion. The sequence goes on from OX382234.1 coordinate 10,792,707, forward strand.
CACTCATCTACAACGCTTCAAGAGCTACGCGGCGCTACGCGATCTGAAGCCTACGTTTCATGTTAGATGTGAATACTTTTACTGTGTCTAGTATTTCTAATTGATATTGTAAAGGAATATAGATTCAGCAGACGGTGTGTAATATAACTGAATATTCTTATTTATTATTTAATTGTATGTATTTATATTAGGTACCTTTCATATATAGGGGTAATGCCTTCACAATATAAAATATTATTTAAGCCTTTGTAAAATAGATTTCTCATGGCAAATCTAATAGTAATAGGGAATGCTACGGATTGTGCACTATTATTATGGCGGAAATAAGTAAAGTGATTGAATCAGATCAGAAGGGCATGTTGGGCATACGGCGATTGGGCGCGGAGCGGCATGTCCGCGTTGCGATGTTGCCCAACACATAATTTCGGAACACTGCAACCGCAGCGAGCATTGACACCAATTTCTTGAACATTTAACAACTGCTTTGAGATCGGGATTCTTATACATTATTAAAACTTAAAATGCTTATGTGGATGATAATAATTTGGTTATTTTATTGCCCGATTAGATCAGATTTTGTAAAATTCAGTAGCAGTGGAATACATTACTTAATATTTTGGTTCGACTGTGATCGGGACATTTATTTTATTTTGTATATATTTTATATATTCTGAGCGATAAATGTCACCAACGAATATGTTTAAATCGCTCGTTATTTCTTGATATTATACCCGACAAGAACTCAAAGCTTAAGTCTCAAATATATGAAGTTCTATAAATTATGAAAATGCTAGAGATGATTTATGCATTATATTTGTCCATAAACGTGGTAAGCTAGACCCGGATCGTATAGTAAGAGCCAACGTACTAGATGCGAGCCGCGATGACCGGCGGGTCACTCGGCAGGAGGGCACAGAGTCACGGAGCACTCCCGCCTCCTCCGCGAATGCTTCGCGCGTACCATGCCACTTTTATATTCTTAGTTTAGATAGCAATCTAAATCCTGTGCATGTAAAATTATATTGTAGAATAGCTGTATCGATTTGTAAGTTCTCACAGGACGTTCTCACAGGTGTAACGTTCAACCGCAGCCACATATTCGCGAAACACTCAGTTATCCAAGGCGCGCGCGCCGTTCGCACAATGCGCTCACGTACGCGTGTCGCGATTATCGGTCGTCGTAAATTACAAGTGATTAGCATAGAAGTCGTACAGACGGCGACGGAGCGACGTTATTAGATTCGGCTACAAGCGACACTGCGTCGTTATTAGGCGATAATTGTCACTGAAGTGTAGCGGTCGATTAACGGCAGACGCGGGACACCACGTCCATACTAAGTAGCCGCATGCACACCTCGCATACCTCATGTAATGTCCTAACTCGTTTATGGCAATTATTTTATACTTCCCGTGAAATAATTCACGGCAACTATAAAATAATTGCCATAAATGACATAATACACAGTATGCCTTATAAATATTTTCAATAAATAATGTATCAAACAACCTCTACTGGCTTAATAGGGATCATATTGTACCGATGAGCAGATAATAATAATCGAAAAAGGACGGGTCTATCCTCTTTACAAAAGTAGAAGCACAGTGTAGTGGAAGTAACTCAACGTGGCAGGGTTTGTGTGCCTCAAGGGAACGGGAGGAAGATAGCAAATATTAGTTTCCTTCATGACGTACTCGCGGTTCGTTGACCCGCGCAAATTTTGTGCCAGGAGATACACATAAGTATAAACTATCTAGACCGCTTCATCAAGATACATATAAGCGCTTTTTTTGGTACAGTCACGTGCACCAATATGTCAACGCTTGGCAACTTTCAATTTCGATTTTTTCGTGAAATAACGAATGCAACGTTGAAATACGATACATTGCATAAACCTAGGGGTTCGAAAATGCTATGTTCGTAAAAACATAAAATTTCACTAAAAAATAAAGGAGTAAATCGCTTTTGAATAAAGCCGAGTGTATACATACTTTTGCTCGTACACTAAATAAGTTAACGATATGGAACTATTACTTTTGCGAAAGAAAAGATCTAAAGTAAAAAAAGGCTGTTATAAGATTTGATCTAAACACCGTGTTTAGATCAAATCTTACAGCCTATTTTCTCTTTTTGAGGGTCATTACGAGGGAACGACGATGAAGAGGAGAAGAACAAGAAGAGTTTAATTCGTTTCAGTCGCATTCGCAAGAAAAATACAATTACTTATTGAGAGACATCATTAAAATGCCAAACCGATATCGCGTTATAAATGCAAAAGGATATTTTTAACAACACAAATAACTTAGACATGTCAGATCTATGCAAGGATCGGAGAGAAAGCTATTTTAATAGAATATGGGATCGTGCACGGAGGCACGCATTCATCGCTAACGTAGTCCGAATAATTTAGGTAAATCCGCTCTAGACGTCTCCGTCACCGTTACACTCGCGTTAACATTCCACTCAGGCGCTCCTACGAATTATCTTATTTCCATGCTATTCCGTGATTTCGATTCGATCTACAAGAAATATCCATCTATTTTGTGTGATTTTTTCTTTATCATTATTTCAAACACATTCAGGCAACGGTCCTGAGATGGCGCGGCGACATAAAACCTGCAAAATGTGTTCCTAAGATTTATTTTACGAGGATAGCTCACTTTTAATGTCACAAAGACCATCAAAGCTCAAAACTCTTAAGTACATTCTATGTCTGTGTGCTCGAAGAAAGCCACCGTTAGTATGAGTGGCTGTTGCTAGGCATAGCTTGAATTCGCGATTGTTGGTCCGCGGCCGCGTCGCTCACACGATGAGCGTTGCCCCCGTACGTCGCCTGCTGCTTACTTAGCTATAACTCCACTCAGCTATGTTCCAGGTTGCCGTTTACTGACACCTCTCACGGTGAACTATATACATTGTGTTCAGTAATGTAATTAAGTACAGTGTACCTTTATGAAAAAAGTCTTAGGGAAGAATGATGTCTTACACAACCGTTTTTTAATATTTGTAAGATTTGCCTTCGCATATATTTAGAGTAATAATTTGAGCTTTGAAAGTTGATTATTTTCTAAGATGTGTAACGATGAAAGAAGAGAGTGCAATATGAGTGATGGGATGTCGATGCACCCTCCGATGCCGCACGCCGCCCTACGCGCCGCCCTGCGACCGCTCTCTGACACTCGCTATTAGGGCGACCACTGACCCGTGCTAGTCCGCACCCCTAACACGTACGAGGAAACCATGTGTGTCTCATTGCCCACTAAATCAGTGACCTTTGAGTTCCGTATCCTTTTTATGCGCAGATATAATTAAATTCAGCTAAACTTTTACGACATCGCCGCTCGGGGTGTGTGGGCTCTATGGCCGTGTGGGACATAACAGTTAGGCTCTCGGACCAGGAAGTGAGCGCCCTCGGCATGATGTCTATTGACTTGTATTCGCAGCCATGTTCGAATGCTTCGTGTCGAACACAGTTTACGAGCGTCTGGCGATAGCTGACCGACCGGCCAGTCATTACCGGCCATATCTCTATGTAAGGAATGAATGGCAAGTACTTACAAACGAACCTCAGAGTTTAGCTTTAAACGAGTGAGCACAGGCACGTAGTACGGTTTAAAGTCTTCGGATATTTCCCCGTTAACTGTTTTACGGCTTGAAACATGATTTTCAAGAAAACCTTGACAGCTTTTCTTTTGTTTAGACGAAACCCTTGTTTGAATCTACTGAGACTAATAACATGATATAGTTACCTAACCTACGCGAGCAGTTCCTTACCACGCCACTAAACCCTTATGAAGTGCCAGGAATACACTAGAATAAACTTACCTATCTAACTCGCACCGAGGTGACTACAAAAATAACAATAATAGCTATAGGGCCCCTGTTTTCGCTGTGGAACTGCATTGTGGAGAACTGGTTATTGCGCAAAAACGATAATAAAGAGCCCTAGACATGAAATATTTATACATCGCATTATCATATTACACGGGAATCGTGGTCATCGTTTAGAAAATTATGCTATTCGTTTTCACTTGGAAACCACAACAGGGCAAAAAATTGCGTCTGAATAAAAAACTTGGCCGAGGCGAAGCTAGCAAAGGGGAACGTGACCCTCGTCCCGTTTTTCCTTGGATAATTATCATATACATGATAGCAAAAGCTGGGCAAGCAATTACACATGTATGATAGCTTAGAACTGTGGGAGTGTAGTTACGCTGTAATACACTTTGTGAGAAAAAGTTTGGCATGGATTAATGATGATAGCGGGTGAAATTATTCGATTCACGAACTCGGCGGCTCGAAACCATGACCTTAAATACATCGAGGCTGATATTTCGAACTCTACTATGTTATACGTATTGAGATGCGCGATCAATTTGAATGAATTACCCTTCAGCACAGCACGCCCGGGGTCAACTAATGCGTGCGGCACCGACCCACATTTGAAGGATTACAAGTAGCTGCCGAGAAAATTTACCGCTAACATTGCCATATAAGCTGTATGAATTTTAGGTCGGTACAAGCATAGCATGCTCTTGCGCCGACATCTGCGCAAATATTGATTTAGTAAGTAGGAGCCACAATGGCGGCGGTCGGCCGCTTGCGCCCAGCGCTGCGCCCGCGCCGGCCACCTTCCTCCTAACGTCGTTCTTTCACCAACATACAACTGAGATAATCAATGTTAAGTAAATAATCATTGATTTTTCTCACGGTTTGTTCTCTTGCGGGATACCTTATATAATATTGATTCAAGGGTCTAGAGTTTGTTTTTACAGCGGAATAAGTATAACCGGAGACGTAGTCACAGTTATTTAGTGTAAGTAGGTGGTTATATCCAAATCCAATATTTTTTTATGAAATATTCAATTTGAATTTATCACAAAACGAGCCGAGGCTGAATCAAAATCGGTACAATGACCGCGTCCGGAGACCACCGTGAGGATCGTGTTTACCCGTCGATTATATAGTTGCAGCCATTTCAGACGCATTGAGTCATCACTTAACAATATATAGATCGAATTCACTTAAAAAGCGGTTAACTTTGGGTTACTTGACTTCCTTAAACTTAATTTTGAATGTTCAAAATCTTACAAAGGTGAATATTTATTGAAATCTTACAAAGTTAAGGTGTCCTCATAAAGTGTGGCAACAAACTTGCGCGGCTCACATTAAATGTTTACCACCAAGAGAACATGAAAAAGTCAGTCCAATGCAGGAAATTAGCTTATTTTACTCGCACGGGTCCGAAATTGAGGCAGTTTAGTACCGTTACAGCAATGCCACAGTTTTAAAATAACCACTTACTGAGACGATGTGCATTTATGTGTAATAAGTGTTATTTTTCAGACGTATAAACGAGAAACTGCCAATGAAATAAAATTGAATTGCTGTACTCGGTAAACGTTATTCGTAAAAAATGTTGGCATAAAAAGATAACACGTTATATTTTATTTTTAAGCTAGTATCAAAATCTGCAGTTATATTTTAACTGTTTTTATTCGTGAATTAAATACATTTGTTGGCCAAATAAATAAAGGGAATATAACAACCTGCGGGGCTCCGCCCGGCGGCCGTCCATCTCAATTGTTCTGAACCAAACTGTTATCAGTTTCTTTTGTTGACCTCTTGTCATTTTAAAGTGGCAGACAGACATCTGTTCACAAATAAATATACAGTTGTTTAATTAAGTTAATTTAATTCGATGACGCGGGCCTGATATCTTCGCAAAAGAGAGCTTTTCAGTTTTTAATTTTTCAAGCAAAAAATGGTGTGACCAAGATTTCAGAAGTGGGAGTATTTTAACTATGCTGATGATTGAACATGATTTCTCAGGCATAATCACATTTACAACATCAAAACCACCCTCTGTTTCCAGGCTTACGTTATCGTATCGAGAGTAGATATTGATTACGGTTTTCCCGAAGTTAATCACCGCAATTTAAAAATGTTGGTATACAAGTTCAGTAACAATATCATGTACTTAATTGATTTAAAGTGATTGATTGGCTACTCAAATAAAAGAAATCAAAGTAAGGAAGCGTATAAAAGATTACGTCAGTTCTATAGTTATCAAAGGTCCATAATCACCATCAGGCATGATGATTTTTTTCAAATCTTATAAGAACAGCGCGGTTCGTGATTAGCTCAGCATCAAGATATTGAATGAATACTTCTAAAAATTATCATTATCGGCGTGGAAAAAACAGACGTGAAAAAAAGCCTATGTTCTTTCAAGGTGAAGATGTCGGCGCACGAATGTTTAAAAGCAAATTCAGGGAAGCGCCACGAATCAGGAAGTACTACGCCACAAATAATCCTAAGAACCTAATGATCATTTCGACGCGTAGACACGGAGCTACGTAAATAAATAAACATGACAAATACTGTTCCTCCGACAGACACATTAAACGTTGTTTATTTGGTAAATTATTTTGATTACGATTTTATGTACAGAGGTAATGGCGAGATGCTGTAAATATTTTAAAAAGGTTGCTGTTCTTCTCGCGCTATTGACTGTGACTTTCAACTTTATGTTTTTCAGAGCGTATTAGAATATTAAGTCATTTGTTCTAGTATAGATAGTTTAACTACGTAAATGTATTCGTGGATTTTATGTGAAATAGCTTACAGTAATAGCTTATTGTGCTAGCCCGCATAATTTAAAAATTTCATCTTCACGTTAGAAACTGTTCATCTCGAGAATATTCTATTGATTTTTTGCTATTCATTTCCTTTGGGCATTCTTCTAATGTGAATAATTCATGTGAGGCCTTCGTTGACATATTACTTCCGAGACCCTCTCAAGACTAAAGGAAAACAAAGGTGGGTAGGTAGGTGTACTTCATGCAAATTGTTAGGGGGTGAATATCTCATTCTAAAATACGATTTAAAATACTTTTACACATTACTTATTTATTCCTGTTTGCTGCTTTTTTGCTTCAGTGCAAAAACTGCTGAACTGTTTCGATCGGATCAACATAAACACAGCCTAGAATCCACTTAAGCGTGAGTAAGTAAAAAATGCTAATTTATCGAGATCGTGAACACTGTACGCCACGTTTAGCTTTTGTGAATATAAAACGGTTTAGATTTATATTTTATTCTATTTAGAAGTGAACCGCGGGAAAATGTTTGCGTGCCATAAAAATGTAACGGGTCTAGGTTGAACATATAAAAATGTGTAAAAGCTTTGGCGCTGAGAGGCGCTCGCGAGTCGACGCTGGTGGCGGCGCGGCGGCGGCGGCGGCGGCCGAGCGCGGCGGAGCTGGTGGCGGCGGCGGCGGCGGCGGCCGAGCGCGGCGGAGCTGCAGCGCCTTACTCACTCGTAGGACAATGACATCGCACGTTCCGCACCATAAAACAACCTGGACATTATGAAGTGTTGCCTGCGCCTTTTTATTAGCGTAAAAATGCAGACACTGCTTATAATTGCTTCATTAAAACTTCCATGCTAGTTTGGCGAACGCTCAACTATTTCAGAACATTCAACAATGATACGCAGGATTTACGGTACTCACATCAATGACACAAAGATAATAAAAACCTCGAAAAGTATTTTGTTTGTTGGTCACGAGAAGAGGTAAGGGTTCTTTGAAATGTAAGACGTGAAACAAGAATTTATATTTTAAAGCGATCGATCTTCCATTGCAATGGCCCAACGATTTTCCTCTTTTGTCATTGCCATGTTAACCTCTACATACGTCCCAAAAACCGCTGTGAAATTCAAATCCTTTTATGATCGTCAAAATTCTTTAATATTTCACATGAAAGTTCAAAAGGACTGGTGTTTGAACATAAACAATGGGCTGTTAGTCGAGGAGTCATTCTCTCACACTTTAGATCGACACGCAAGGGTCGCGGCCACTACAGTGTTCCATGAGCAACAGACAAACCTTAACCCTCATATATCGGTCGGTATAAATACTAATTGGTAAAAGACCTATTCAAACAATACATGGGAATTTTTACTCGGTAAATGGTAAAGTGGACATGTCTATTTGTCTTGTTGTTTAGAGTGTGGGTGCCATGAGCGTGGGCACCGAGCAGATACTCTTTAGGGAAGGTAGCTAAATGCATGGCTTTACCCGAGACCAGCCGGAATATCGACACGATAAATTTAAGCTCTGGTTATAAATTTTGTCAGTAGTATAAGTCTACTCCATTCTTTATTGTTAACGTGAATTTAATAGCGATACTTGTGGGAGAGTGCGAAATGTGGAAATGAAATGAACAGCCTAGCACCGATATTATCATATCTTATTGTTAGACCCACGTATGAATATGTCTGCCTGACAAAGCTCAACGAAGCAAAGGGCTCTTTTTGCGTTATTATAAATCATAATTTTGTTGGAATTCCAACCAAAGAAAAGAAGAGGAATGTTATTGTGCGTATAATTTTTACAATGAAGTAGTTAATTGAATTTTAAAATTGCTAATTCAAACGAAAAAGTGAAATCATACCTAATGGCATTGTTTTGCTGTCCGTAGGTATATTTATATTAAATATGACACATTTTATAATAATTTGTTTTAATATACAAGTGACACAAATCACTGATCAAATCAATAGAAATTAAAGAATTAAGTAGAGAGATTCCTCTGGTTAAATAGTCGCCTAATTCAACACAGTTACACAAAAGCTTATAAGGCTTGGTCTCAATAACATGGCCGCAGGTAACATCTCATTGAACCACTAAATTTAGCACAGTGACGTCAATACTTTCACGCCTTATATGAGATTGATTGGCATGGAAATAGATAACTATTACCTATTGTAAGTAATATAAAAACTTGGTGCCGGCAAAAAACTTGGGCTAAATAACATCATAACCTACATTCCGATTGGTGGCACCGAGCACCAAGCGAAGTGTTAACACTGAATGTGAATTTTAAACAGACTTGGTGTAGGGCCATATTCGTGTGTTTCTCTTTTATCGGTCATTGTGACTGGCATCGCGGCTTAGTTATATTCTGATATTGATATTCAGACGGCGACGCGACGCGAGGTTTCTTACACACTTGCACCAGTGCTATGTACATCGGAAACCAATAACCATCCTGTACTAGAACAATACTTTCATTGTGCGTTTACACGGCACGTGATATGTCGCCAGATGCACGGATATTTGCAGCTTTGCAAATCTAATTAAAACCACACTTTACATAGATATACAATCAATTGATTGTACGTATCAGTACAACAACAAAAAAAATATTAAATGAAAACCTCAGACGGTGAATTTAACAATAAAAAAATCACGAAGTACACGCTTTGATTATTGCATAATAGTACACGAGAGCTGTCTATTTTTGTTAAATCTCCTTAAATATACCATGAAATAAAAGTCACGTCACAGAATTACAATATAACAAGTGAAACAGAAACGGTTTACGAGCTTTTTTGCGACATTTTTGTGGTTCGGTAACGGTTTCAGCTCCTACACCGGCGACCACGGCGGCGCGGCTGGACAGACGCACTGCGCTCGCGCCGACCACCGAGATTTGATGCCATCTACAAAGCTACCGCGCTCTGGACACACCACTTCAATTTCTGGTCAGATAGATGTCATTGTGCCACAATTCAATTCTTTTCATGATTTGTAGAGCAACGAAGACTCTAAAACTGTCATTAATGGTATGTGTTAAGCACTAAGAAAATAAACGTTGAGTGAAGATCTTGAGGAATCGATCCACCGCAGTCATTAAACCACTGGCTATTCCGCTCCATTGTGGCTTTCGATTCTTACGAGTCTATAAACCTATTTAAAGTGGAGGTATGTGGGTAAATATTAAATGTGAATGGCAACACATGTGCGTCGATTGTGGCAGGTTGCGCGGGTCAATGGCACCTGCGAGGCCCAGATTCAGTTCCCCATAAGTTGCCATTTTCTCAGGAAGCGGCGGCGGCGCGTGGCACGCAGCTCTGTCGACGACGCCGCGAGCGCATTCTGTCACGGCGGACTGCGCGCGCGCATATTGACGCGCGCTTTCATTAATGCGGAGTCACTGGAGTCACCAAAGACGTTGCTAACTTTTAAGGATGCTTGAGTTTATAGCTGCTTTCCATATAACGGCTTTGTCTCAGAATGGATGAGGAGAATTACCGTAAGCTAAGTATATTCTACTGGCTCAGTTTCAGAATCTAACACGCTTTGGTGGGTATGTAAGTAATTAGTGTAGCCACCTTCGTTAAAATTTAAAAACCATGAACTTAAAGTGTTAGCATTTGTATTGTTTTTATCGTTGCTAAAAAAGTGTAGTTAACATCACGGCCATTAAGTATATTTAAAGGAAGAGCGTCATCCAGTCGTTTAGCTCCCGTCAACTAGGCGTATTTCCGTGCTCTAAGTGCTAAACACTAAACAAAAGAATCGGAAGCTCGCCGACCTTGTAGGTACCATCATCAATGATTGCGGCTATTTACTTTTGATTTGCCATTTAATTTTTGTTCGTCACGTATGTAAAATCATTTTTATTTATTTGTTTCCTTTGGACGCTTAAAACATTGCTGAATTTACGAAAAGTTATTATCGTTGACATATTATTACAATATAGCAGCTGTCGGAAGACCACACAATACTTAATGACTGATCTTTCAATGTGGTAACTAGGTATGAAATTATTTGGCTATTGCGTAACGCTAAATTGATACAGAGCAATTATTGAATGCCTGGTAACATAATTGATCAACAAGTAACCTTAAAGTACCATGCTCATTACTAAAAATAATATTGCTTAAAAAAACAAATGAATGTTCAGTAAATTATGAAATAATTGACACTTTCGCAAAAACCTCTTGGTATTACGTTTTCAGGGGCACATTTAAGTTTTCTGCGCCAAGAATCAAGCACTGACCCGTAACAAGATGAGCTGTCCTCCGAAAACGACAGAAAAAGAGAAAAGTTTGCTAACAATGGCTAAGCTGACATGTATATACATACCAAGTGACTAGAGTGGTACTAAGGTGCCAAAAAACTTTTGGTTCCAAAATTCCGTTTTTTCACGCAACATATAAATTGGGTCTGTTTTCAATAGAACAGGAAGAAGAATTGCAAGTAAAGTTGGATGTCTATGTAGCTAACAAAAGCACGGATGCGGACGGCAGTGCCGGCAGTGGCGGCGGAGTCGGTAGCGGCGCTCGCCAGCCGCGGAACCTTCACCCTGCACTTGAACTCGAGGCGCGCGAGCCCACCCGCGCCGCCTGCCGGCGCAATCAACCGAACCGAAACCGACAATTCGTACACCACATTCACCGACTTACGTTACCAATTTTCGGAAGTAGGCGCAGTACCTTGGGTCTACTTATACGATAAGGAAATCCCTAAAGACAAATTCTTTAACTTCAAGGAAAGACAGCCAACAGAGTCTACAGGGAAATATAACATTTGCAACTTCGCACGAGTTTTACTGCGGAAAATTATTTCCCTAAAACTGTTTGCAATAAAATGAACGATCAACTCACGAAAATCTACGTCGACAACCGGCTGTTGATGTGGTTTTATTATTCCAGCCAGTGTAACTTCTGAGTCAGAATTCGCAGAGGCAACACACTGACCCCGAATAATAAATTTCGCTGCTAAATGAGCCCCGAGGGGGCTGGGACTCCGCAACGAACTCGACTCAAGATAAACATGAGCAATGGGAAACAGTCGTTCGACTTCTTAACTTAGGGAAGACAGATTAAAACATAAATTGTATGAAATAAAAGTATTGGAACTTTGATATAAGAACAAGGAAAATCTAAAACCAAACTGCAGGAGAGACACAATTTGAAAAAAATCAAATACGTTATTGTCTGAATGAGTTGAAATAATTAAAAGTGCTATAATATAAAAGCTCAGAAGGAAAACATGAAAACATAGTTATACAAACTTTAGGTAGAATCAGTTACTATGAACTTTGTGAAGGGCTAAAGTAAAGGGTGCCTCGCGCCGAGAGCAAGCGTTTCCTTCTTCAAGTGTACGTGACGTCGAACTCTCCGGAAACTTTTGTTGAGATGTGGGAAGCAAGCCTACTTTAACCATTAATTCTGCATAGTATTATTAACTTTGTATTATTTGCGTGTTAATTTACTATAATCTTTTTATACGACATTGTAAAACAGCAACATTAAATATTTCAGATTTTCTTGAAATAATTGTCTAGTTGTGGTGTGATGTTATTTATATAATTCAATTGTGAAATACCCTTTGTATGCAACAACTACTTGATTTGATTTCAATCTACTTTGTAAGTACAATCGTGAATGATTAGTGGTGGTGACTGTGAAATATTGAATCCGCCACGCTCGTTGTTGTGGCACGCGGCTGGTTCCGATTCACTCAGGCTGTACTATGTATTTCATCTTTATTAAATTATGCCAATTCATATGTCATTAATTATTCAGCAAACTTATATTAACTAATCTGTCCATGAAATTATTAATCTAATCATCCAATGTAATATGCAAATTATGACGGGAATTTACTTAAATATGCACAACAATTTTACTTGAAAATATGTGCTCTCTATGAAAAAACGGTAAAAATATCAGAAAATTCTTTAAAAAAAACTACGTTTAAGCAACATTCAGTGTTAATATACATAAACCTAATATTTTATTCTTATATTTAATAATGTACCATGGAAAATGAATTATTTTGTATGTTTATCATACAAATATTCCATAAAGAAATAGGAAAAAAATGCAATTAAAGTTTAACTATTACTTTATAAAACAATGATAACTATTAGTAGATCACACACATTTTATTTAAAATGTGTACCTAACTTTAATGGAAAATGTATCACCTAAAACACACACGGCAATACGCTCTCTGGCCTGAACAGTGGAAAAGCTCACAGACCGGCTTTTTCAGACGCCGCGCTAGTGCGCGCTACGAATCTATGTAGGTACTAATATATAATAATCTTTCGCATTTCTTCTTTGGGTACTTATTCCAAGTTACTTTTTATTTTATTATTCCAAAATTTTAAACTAAAATATACTAAAATATTACTTTTAAAGTTAAAAATATAAAAAGACAAGAAAACTCACCAGTCTTTCACAATAAATATATTCTCGTACACTAGACGGCCGGCAGGGTATAATTCAAAGTTGTTGATACAGAGTGTGTATCAGTGTCCAGCAGTTTACAGTTAGATCGTATCGTTGCCGGAGCGTGGTGCTATCGGCACGGCCGGGCCGGCACTGACGCGGAGCGGGAGCTCGCCCGATGCCGCCGCTCTCGGAGGCTTCGCGGCGCGAGCTTTCAGACACAAGACCCGCACGCACTGCACACTGCACTCGCCCTCGTCTACCCACGCGTTGCGATTCTCTCGATCGTCTACTGTTCCGAGCGCCCGACACACGTTTGAACTCTTAGCGGCGTCCGCTTTAGCGTATAAATATGAGGTCCGGTGGCGGGGGCCGGCGTCGGAACCCGACGCATCGCGAATCCACATCGGCATAAATTGAAGATGCAGCCGATGTCCTCCCCATTGATTTTATTGCTTATCTATTAGATATAGCCAATTAGCAAAGTTCTCACCACAGATGTCGTGACCGTTTCCGTAATCAATGCGCATGTTACGTATAAATTATTAGATAACAGATAACGAACATTTATTACATTTTTATGAGTCAATGAGCGTCGTGATTGTTTGTGTTTGACAATCCATGTAGGTATGACAAGAAGCGCCACACCTACCCTTGTTTAGTAACAAACATTTATCATCAAATCTAATGTTATAGGTTATTATTATTAACATAAAAATAAATTATGAACAAAATAGTAAACTGTTTTAGCTGGTTTTCTTCGTTTCAACTTATGACAACTCTATGTGAGGCAAATTGAACAATACTTGCAGCTATCACAGTGGATGCATTTCATAAATCGTTTTCCAATACCAACAGTTAGCACTCTGCACCCTCCTTATATAATTCGAGTGTAATGGTAATGAGATAAGATGTGCAGCGAGTGCCGAGGACACGTCGCGACGGCGCACACATGCAGCTCCACAAGTACCACAACATTCGATACGCATCAACACGTCAATTACCTCATACTTTTTATTCTGTCATATAATTTCATAAAAAGTTCCTTCTCAAGGTACCGCATTAAAAATGCAAATAAACTCATAAAATGAAAGAGTAAATTAATCAAAATAACATCTTCAGCATGTTAATATACTGTTTATAAATTATAATGTAAACTTTGAGTGAAGATGTTTTATTTTGTTTTGATCTATGTTGGCACAAGGCAAAATTGTAAATAAAGAAAAAATACTAAACTGTTTTATGCTGACAAATAACCGTTCATGAAAATTTATCAAGATTACAGTGGAAAACTGAAAGAACAAACTACGTACGGTGTCTAATGAAACACGTGTTCTGAATTCACCGTGACATAAGAACTAATGCATCTAATTATATAATCAATTTCTTTGGATTATACAGCGTTAATAATAAGTTATGGAAATAGAAATATTTATTTACCTAACATTGTCGTTCTTTTGTATGCTATTTCAAAACTGAAATGACAGTGTTTCGTTGTTGTACAATCTTCATAATATTTTTGGTTTTTCAATAATACCTCGTAAATTATTCCTGAACTATAAATAACTTTTGATTTATATATTTTAATTTAGTTTGCTATGGTACTTTATTTTAACCTAAATTTTATTGTAAGTAATTTGTCAATCGCGGTGATTCCAAACAATACAGCCAGTAATGTTCTTGAAACTTGTTAGCACAGGTGATTGTTTCTAGATCTGTCACCTTCAGGGGAAATCACGTAACAGACGCGTCACCATCGTGTACACTTTCGATCAATGTAACACAATAAAATTATCGGAATAATTGTTATACTCACTTTATTTTTTAACAAGTTGCGCATATAAAACTTTAATCAATTGCTAAGCAACTTAATAGCAAAATTCTTATTCATGTGCTATTTAGCTCTAAGAGGATGCTAAGCAATTGATTAGTAGCTGTCAAAATTAAACACCACCGGACCACTGCAAAGAGGATGCTAAGGGGCAACATGGCGGATTTTATTTGAATCAGCTGATCGGATCAATGCACTTTGAAGTTATTTTGTTCATAATATCGAGTAGTGAAAATCTTTGGATTTACAAAACGACGTAGAAGAGTTAAATAATTTTGAAACGCCGTCGCCGGAGGGAAGTAGAAGAAGGAAGACCTACAAAGATCATTTAAATCCGCTACGATAATGATTACCTATTGCATATTCTTCATTCCGAGTACATATGATGAAAGGATTTATAGGGAAAGCTCAATGAGGTAGCTCAGTAGGTGCTCAGGAGGTTTGAAGAGAATGAGTTCGTGAATAAGCTTATCACAGATAGTGATCATTCAATGTGTTATCCCATGTGCCTATGTGTTATCTTATGACGCCAGTTCTAAGGTACAGAACTAAAGAAAAGCCACGTTGTGGCAGTCACACACAAATAATAAGAGACATTTTGTAGAAATAATTTATTTTGATACGTAATAAAACTAAATTTTTGTTCTATATTCATTGTTTTTGTATTCCAATACTCTTCCTCTAAAGACATGGGTGCCATTCTTTACTCATGCCACTCTCATTCCTCATCTTTTTCACGTAGCATCGCCGTCTTTGCGAGATTCAATAGTATTGGTGCTAGGTATTAATAGTTGTTTTCGTAGCAGCAGTCAAACTTGTATCTGTAAACAAGTATAATAATTGTTAGTAAAAGACACTGAATCCCCGTTACAAAAGCAGTAGGAAGTAATAACATAGACACAAGTACCCACTTACATTTCTAAAAGAGCAAATTCATGTTAACAAGCATAGAGGGCATGAAAGTACATAGTTATTATCGGCTACTGCTCTAATTCATTTGGTCAGTTTTTATTATTAAGTAGGTATAAATTCAGAGATAAATACTTTTTCCTGTTTACTCCAATTATTGGAGCTTATTATTTTCATTGCTACCATCGCAAACACAATGATTTAAACATAATACATTATTTTATTAATTTTCAAATGATCCGATGAAATTTTTGACTTTTATCAGCCAAAGACACGACAGATACAAAATCGTAGTTTTGACAAGTTCATTCTAAAAATTCGTTTTTTAGTCAACTATTTTGATTATAATCTGTGCCGAACGCATAATTTGACCTCTATTTCGTTTCGCTACTAATCACCTGCTAACTACCGTTTATGAATAAAGAAAAGTTAAGCATTGATTAAATGTTAAATAAATGGTAAGTTATACAGTAGCTAATGAGTGATTAGCGAGATTTTTATAATATGTTTATTTCTTCTTTTTAGAAGAATTTCTGAATATTTGAGTACCTACCTTCTTCGGATAAATAAACACGGCAATGCTCTACATATCATTTTGTACTTACTTTCAATAGTAATATGTATAAATTAGTGATCAGTGTACATTTGACATAATATGATGTTGTACCTAAAGCTCTGTCGTCGCCTGCACTTCAGCAGAACGGTTGGTGGTCAATGAAGACATCCGACGTTATTTCCCATGTAAACTGTTAGGTAATAAATGTTTAATTGCGTCGCTATTCCATACTAGTAGGCGTCGGTCAACATCACGGTATTTTACAAAATTGGCCGGATCTATCTGTCGGTCAATCTGTGTGTTTGTCGAAGTAAATAATCACCGTTACTTGAAGAGAAATGGTTATTTAATTAAGACATTTATATTTTCCGGAAGGACATTAATTAATTCCTACAAATTCCTCGTTAAGTATCGACATCATTATCGAATTTAAATAACTTGTTCTATCCTTTCAACTAGCTACTAAATACTATAATTTAACGATCAATAAACACAAGGAATCAGATTATTCATTGTAACCTATTTTTAGAAGTGGTTTTATTTAAAGACACATTAAATAAATAAACACGAAACTATTACAATGTATTACTGTAAAATATCACTAAAGAATATGCACCCACATGATCCCTATTTTTCTAAATATCATTCACAAAGCCGCCGGTCACTTTAAGAATGACTCAAACTCAAAAGTAACACTCGTATGCTCATAATCGGGGAATTCAACAAAAACATATCGTGTGTAAGCTACTTACACTCTCGTCATAATAGCTAGAGTCAACGGAGGGAAATGGAGTAGAATGGAGGCAGCAGGCGCGAACCAGCCAGCTATCTACATGTGCGGTATCTATTACGACTATATCTACATAATATCGGTATTATTATCCTTAACGGGTTAAACTGTTATATTTAGTGCCAAAGCTCTACTTGGCACCAACATGGGCACTTGGAAGAGGATAAAATTTCAGCATATGGTGATTTCACCAGATTTTATCAGATAGATACGTACTAAGTACTGATAAATTATGGTATTCTCTATCTTATTCTAGTGTAGTGATCTAGAAATCACAGGTGGTTGATATTTACTTTTTGTCGTAGAGGTGCTGTTATTGTATAAGTATATACCTCATACACGCTTCATTCCCGGTTTGTATATTGGACACCTCGTTTATGCTGATAGCCATGCAAGAATAGACTAATTGCGGTTTGGAACTTGAATTTGAAAGTGCATGTACGTCCTGTGTATATTAATAACAACAAGTTTTTTTCTCAATACGAGATATGGTTAGTGTCGAATCTGCTAAGGCCAGTGACACTACGTAGCGCCACTTTTTTATATTAATTAAAGCGCTCTCAATCCTAACATAACGGCCGCAAACATTACTATGCTAATTTATTATTAGGGTATTTTCTTGGCATCCGCAATGTGACATACATTTTTTTAAGACGTAACTGTAGCGGAAATATGATTGATAGTTGACCGTTCAAGTACGCTTCAGTCGCCCGTAGCTTTGCATGCTCATTCTGTGTGCAAATCTTAATCTGTGTGCCCAATCGTAGAGGGACAGCTGAATAATCAAAATATTTATTAGACGGCCAAACACACGACATCTTATCTGTATGATTTAGAAATGTAATTTATTATTTGTTCTGAAATAGCGACTGACTTATTTATTCCGAGATGAATTCGCGATATTAAGCTCAACTAGATATTGATTCGAAGCCCACATCTTAAAAAACAGAACAAAATACGTGCAAACACAATTTACAATATTTTATGTAACCTAATTCCTCCGCTATCCAGGTAAAAAAAGTAAAAACGCGAGGCTCCTAAAGCCTCTTGTAGAGACTCATAAATACGCCACCCCATGCTGGTGTAACTTTATAAAAATGTGCATACGTATGGAAGCCGCAATATTATGTTCATCATAAGCACCACCTGCTTGAAGACAATCATTTCGGGCGTGTGTTCGGGCGGATATGAGCCGAATAAAGAATCGCGATGTGTGCAGATTTCACGGGTGTAGCCGTAGCTATTCGTAGGTAGCGACTATTGATTTTGTCCACCCCAGAGCGCACAGCCGCCGAACTGCATCCAGTTCCGCTGCCTAACACTTAATACCCATCTATTATTATCAATTTATTGACTGTTTCCATAATATTAGCTTCGTAGTCCCAGACGGTAAATCAGTTACAATGTAGGGAATGTTGTTAAGCTTACGGAGAGCAGTATTTGGTTTATTGAAAGTGTATTCGTGTTTTAGTCATATTTGACTGTGTTTAAGTCGAGTAAAATGTTTTATTTTCTCTTTAATTTATAATTTGTTGAAATGGATAAACATTTTATAAACTTAAAATAAACATATCAAATTAAGTAGGTGAGTGTAGGTACCTAAGATAGGTACCAAGTATTTGTTACGGAAAAGGTTAAAAGCTCGAGTGACCCAAGCTTACCCAAGTTATTTTGGTAAATGCTTTAGATCTTTGGGGTGAAATGAAGATATCTCAAAATATAATACAGTGTCTCGTCTGCTCCTACAATCTATAGTTAAGTGTAGGTATTAAGTAACTGTTGCGTCAGTTACATACCTACTGTCACAGGAATTAGGTGTGACGGATCACCCCCTAAATCCTTTAATTACCTTGTGGTTACCTTGGGCTATTTGCATGTAAATTAAGCAGATTGCTTCCCAGTATGTTAGGATGTTGTTCAATATATTTCATCACTGTACCTAAATTTTTTCATTCTGTTTCGTTTTCGTAAGTTTCATTCTGATCTTAATTTAATTTGTAACACAACCAATTTCGGGGAACGTGTGTATGGGGGACCGTAAGTATAAAGGATGCTGACGGTAAGTGTCAGCGCGGTAGGTACCTAATCCTGGCGGTATGTTCTATGTGTGTGATAATTTGGTTTCATTTTCTTTTATTCTCCATTTTTTTATGTACTATGGTATGTAGTAGGTTCTCCTTCAATCCACACAATCATAAAGCCTGTTTGAGTTATATACTATACTAGTACCTACTACATTAGTATAAATCGATAGTTGGTAGGTACTTGAAGGCCCTTCAACAATTCCGATTAAATATAGAATAAGCCCAATCATGCCACCTTGTAGAACCCCAAACTAAAACCCCTTTTACCAACTTGGAATAAGTCTATATTTCCTACGAAGTACGTCAGGGAAAAAATAACATATTGGAAATAGGTACACATGGAATGTTGAATTATGTGGAAAAATGTTTATAATATGAGATTCATATGCCTATTGTCAGAGATGTGACAAAGAATGCAGCAGCACAACCAAATAAAAATTCTGCTATTAGCCAGACAGCGGTGCTTATATTCTAAGCTACCTGTGTATTGTCCGATCAAAAACTGAAAAGCTTCTGAGAAATCAGGGTTTTTCAACGTGGTTGGTACAATAAATATCTTTGTTGATCAGTTCACCGTTGAGCAGGTTCTGACCTTCTGAATCAGAAATTCTTCAAATTATGTTGCGGACTTTACACGGGGACTTTTTATAATAGTGAATTGCCCTACGCTAGATTCGCAGAATTTTATATTAATCATTATCGTAATTGACAGGCACTCTGTCAATACATCGTCATTATTTATTATTGCCATTTAAATAAATACATTTAGCTCTGTTATACCTTGGCGGGTAAACACATATGCATATTATTGATACCGTGTAAAAAATCTCCTTATTACTGTATGGTATACTGTGTGGGTAATACAAGCAGGTATCTGAAAGTATTACGTCGATTTCCCTCGTTGAGTGCAAAAAGATTGCGTGTATGAAGACAGTGAGCACTCGAAGTCAAGCGGGTCGCCGCGAGCCTTCCACGAATTTCCCGATTATAAAACCGGTCAAGCCTGGGAATTGTTCACCGATGTCTCGATGAAACGTGATACTTACGTGTTCCAACTTCGTTTCTGAAAAACAGTTAGCGCATTACCTCCTTATGAAACGGCCTACTACTTCATATAGTTAGCAAACATTTTTGTTTACACAGTTCATTGAAATAAAATTCGTACGTATGTTTGTATTGATATGAGGGCAATGTCACCGCGCACTGTTCCGTTAATCCCAAATGAGCGGCTTGTACTCTCTTCCAATCAAATAGGCTTATATTATCAACAGTTAAGGATGACATAAATTGAATAATAAACTTAATACGGTACAGTAACGCTCGAAACTCCAGTGGCATGCTATGATGCTAAGGGCTACATTGCTATGAACTGTGCGAGCACGATACAGCCAATATTTCTGGTGCATTTAGAATACGCGTAATAGTGGCGACCTGTTCTTACCATTGCATTGCTAAAATTCGCATAGATGTTACATGTGGTAAGCTGTTGGGGCTAAGCAATGGATTCACAATCAATGAAGACCGAGTTCGAATCTTAATTATAATGGGTGGCTGTTTTTTGTTTCTTTGAAACCATAATAATATTTGTTTTTTAAGCTAAAACTTGATAGGTAATATTTATGTTTGTTTATGTTTATTATTTATTTATAAGAAGTTAAATATTAGTTATTCTATTATTACTTAACTATTTATGTGATTATGTTGTATTTAATTTACATCTTTTCGGTGTTGGAAGGTGGAAATAAAAAAGTCGTGCTGAATGATAACAAAAATGTTTATTCGTTCAATTTATTTATAAAATTAGCATAGTTTTATGAGAATTGTGACATCACATTTCTGCCTAGTTAAAAGAAGTTCTCTTGTAAGGTTCATAAGATTTTTTCTTGTATACCCACATTAACATAACAAGGAAAGGATATTCTAATAACACAAATATAATTGTTGATACCCACTTATTATAGGTATCGGTATTCAGCAGAGTATATTGAAAACTAATATATGATTTAGACTTTATGAACATGTTTTTTATGTAACGTCATAGTGAATGTATTGAGGTTATAGCTTAAGGCCTCATTTACGGAGACGCGGGGCGTCGCGCGTCGCGTGCGGCGTGGCGTCTCGCGGCGGGTCGTACGATTTTCTGTTTACGGAGCGGCGGCGCGTCAAGCGGCACTTATCATCGCACGCGTAATCACAAACGTATGGCAATATAAGACGTTGTTCATAGAGACACGGGGCGGGAAGCGTGGCGGTGCCCGCCGCTGCGCCCGCGGCGAATCCTCAAGCGTGTAGCAAAGCACGCGGTGGGCAACGCTGGGGCGCACGCGGGATACTCAAACAAACCGACCAGTTTTAGGTTAGTGGAAGATGGGAGCGCAAATTAAATTAATTAGTAATTACTAACAATTAATTAATTAATTATTAATTAATTGCGTTTTACAATTTCCAAATATGACTGGCAGAAGATTCCGCCATAGGCATCGCTTCATCGAGAATTGCCGCTGCATGCGCCGCCGCGATAAACGCCGCGTGAGACGCGGCGGTGCCAGCCGCGGGCTCGGCCGCAAAAAACGCTCCATTTCAAGCAAACGCCTCTAAAATCGCTTCTCCGTAAACGCACTCATACAACGCCATTTATGTTTGAATTTAGTGCGGGCCGCACCGCACAACGCGACGCGCGACGCCCCGCGTCTCCGTAAATGAGCACTAAGTGTTCATTTTCTTGACGAAAAGAAGATTGAAACTAAACCTCAATTTAAGATCATTAAATAGTTACGGATATATCGTATATATAGGTATTACTAAATATTTAGTTACACCGTCTAATTATTCAAACCAAAACATCTAAATAGGTATTAATATTTTGTATAACCCCCATTATTTTCAATACAGTCAAGTAGATGTTTGCGCATGGACCCTACAATATTACCACATATTTCGGTTCCTATTAAATTTTCCCACGCCTCCATGCAATGGGCTTTTAATTGTGGTATACACCTCTCATCCTGTAACTCCCACCTTTGCACCATCAAACCCCATAGATTTTCTATGGGGTTGAGGTTGTTTGATCGCGCTGGCCATGGAACAACAATTATCTCCGGTTGATTGTGAAACCACTCGACGCACAGTGCTCGCCCGGTGAATAGGAGAATTGTCCTGGACAAATGATATTTGTGTCAACTCATCAACTGGGTAAATGTCGCGCACAGCAGGTAGCATGACATCGTCTAATACTTCTACATAAGTAAGAACTGTTGGCGCGTGGAGGCATAAAAGGCAGTTCTCCTGGCTCTGCTGCACTCATCCATCCCCACATATTAATTGTAATTCGACCTGAGTCTGTATTAGGGATTACGTTTTTATCACACCAGCGAGTGTTATCCTTGCGCGATAAATGAAGCCTATCCTTTTGACTAGATTTGAAGGTCTTTTATCTGAAAATAGTAGTCAAAATCTAAATAATCCCGTGCGAAACGTAATCGTTCTTGTTTGTGTCTTTCTGTCAAGAAGAGCTATTTAGCTGGTCTTCTGTGATGCAAGCCTTCAGCGTGGAGGGCACTGCGAACAGTTTGCAATTAGGTGTCGAATAATACCGTAAACTGTCTAGTTGGTGTGAAACCATTTGTTTCATACTCGCTCACCATATGTCGTCGCTGCGCCTCGCTAATAAGCGACGGCCTTCCACTTCGCTGTCGACTAGCAAGGCTACCCTCTACCTCATATCTCTTGATCCAGCGACTTACAGTATTCCTCTAAAACAAAAAAAGTGATATTAGGCAGCTATAATAAAATACTAAAAGTGACTTCATTTTTATATAATATAATAATATTTATTTAATATAATATTAAAACTCTGCATTTATAAATCCAATAATAAACACTAATTATTTATCTTTTAGGCCTTATGATGGATTTAAAAAACAATAAAAAGGATTAATCCATATGTCACCAAATAATCATAGGTAAAATTTCAAATAAAACTTTAAAAGTTATAATTCATAAATATAATACTCACATTCAGTCCGGTTTCATCAGATATTTCTGTTCTATTAGGACCACTTTTATGCAGCGCAATAATTAATAGTCGCCCTCGCCTCAATATTAATACTAGCCTGCATTTTGAGAATAAATATAATACCGGTATCTATTAAATCACACGTCACTAACCAACAACTACAACCAAATGACAACGTTTATTCCGATCAAGTTAACTATTCATAAAACTCATGTCTACCTCACAGAAATCTGAATTCTTTATTTAGTTTTCTATGATCTACCTTTCTAACTTTACGAAATGTGTGAACAAAGCGTACAAGATAAAGAATATTATATTTCTCTCTCATTACTTCCAATCGAGTAAAGACTTACCAAAAGTCGAAGCACTGCGTGAGATTCGAACACACGGCTCACTGATTCACGCATCTATCTGCACGCGCTTAACCGCTAGGTTATCTTGACACATTTTATAACGTTGAAATTATGAACTACAATCACTTGTTAACGACAATGTGTTTATTTTCTTGAAACTAGAAGGACGTAAGTCAAATTAAACGTCAAGCTATTGCTTTGTGAGATTGCCTATGGACTTTTGGTCAACACTGTACCTAACTAAACCTAGCCCAACGTGAGAGTAGCTGGAAATACTGTTTTTGATTTCGTTTTTGCTATCGAATTAGTCATCAACTTACCGTTGAAAACGAGAATTTTATTCTCCTTTAAGAACTTGTCAGTGTTCCACATAACGCTAAAATATAACGGGTTTCCTTATTTTTCAAGCAAAAGTTAATTAATACGTAGACACCCCATTTAAAGAATATTCTCACGCTTTGCATACACGATGTAACTTGTGAAAATGGAATACTTTTATTATGACTCATTTAAAGTGTAACACCCGAGTATCTATCGATGTATTAATAGGCCGGCGAAGTCATCTATACGTGCAACATAAATTTTATGGAATCTCCAGATACACTTGCACCTGTACTTAAGTGGAATATGAAACTGCGCACATAAACATCACTCCTGTAAAAAGGTATATGGAGCTCTACGACAATGTATTTTATAATTAATATCTTATGCGAGGGGCATAACGTGTATCGTTAAAAGTTAGATACTTCACAAGCTTTAACCTGTGTAAAATTATATTTTGTAAACAATTTGAACGCATCAATATTCTTCGGAAATATTCTTCTTCTTATTCTGTGAAAAACCCATTTTTTTATTTTTTTTAAAGCTTTAGTGGTTACTGAGAGTATCCAAACAATTTTTTTTTTCAAATGACTAAATAAAAGATTTTAAAATGGCAATTTTATGTAAAAACTTGCTGTTAAGTTTAAGTATTTGAATAACTGGAAAATTCTGCTTAACTTGTTGGGATTATTAATTGTCGGTTCGGTATTTCTGAACTTTTCCTGTATTAGAAACAAACTTGTAAAGTATGATGATTTAAAGTTATCTAAGTATACATTCGGTCAAAAATGTATATCTAGGTATACAAATAATAAAACTGAACAGTTTGTTTGTTTGGACGCGCTAATCTCTGGAACTAATGGTCGGATTTGAAAAAATCTTTTTGCATTTGATAGCCCTATTCTTGAGAAAGGCTATAGGCTATTTAACACCTCGCCCAGGACCCTTTGGAGGACAGGCAAGCGATGCGATCTGACGGGGTGGGTCGGGGTAACGAGAAATATCACGCGGACGAAGTCGCGGACAGAAGCTAGTTTTTTATATATAAGGCTGTTAAATACAGAATATGTGAAGTTTAGTGGTACACATGTTTCTTTGTATCCTAAATACATAGGTATACTTAGTAAAAACATCCCCATCAGAAGTTTATATATTAAAAGCTAATCTTTATTAATAGTTAAAAGCGATCAGAATGGTGTTGCATTTTAATAAACTTATGTACAGATGAGTGATCTTATAATTATCAAAGCAATTTGTTATGAATGCCATATGTTCACAAGTGACATAAAAAACCGACTAAATTATCGTCTCCACCGAACACTATAACCTATCTTTCCTGTTCTTGTATATTATTATTATTACACCGTTCAAAACTCGGTTACCATATCCGAGTTTACGGTATTCTACGGTTTTATATACCTACGTATTCTAAATTAATGATTACTTGTCTATGCCGGGTACACTAGTATCCGTTTTATTACATTTTACAACATCTAAGTTTGTCCTAATTTACATTATTTAAATGTTATTCAAAAAGTGTCATAAAAACTTTTATTGCACCTATTATAAACGCATTATCAAAACTAAAACATATCATATTAAGAGTGTAGATAAGGTTATCTTCATTCTAATTTGTTTGAATTCATTAATAACCAGTTCATGAATAATAGATACCTAACATTTGGCAAAATTTGTGTTTTTTTGGGAAATTTGTTGATTTTTGTGGATTTCTATTATCAATCAATACTACATTTTTAAAGACCATTTACCATTTATTGAGATACCAGATCTCTCGAGGGTTCTGAAAATCGGATTATACTTCTACTTACGAAGTTTATTTATGCGGTTTATATTATTAGATCTGTTCGAGTATGCGATTCTTGTCACGTAGGTACCTTCTCCCTATAAATAAACGATAGAAAACCTGCCGGGGCAAGTCTCTCGAAGAATATTAAGACAGTTTCCAAAATATAAAATAAACATCATCACAGGACTGCAATTTAATTAAGAATATTCAATTATCTCAAGATATTTAAGTAACTAGTACTTTATGTCTGTGGTACTTTATACTGGCATGGGATAAGATGTCATAAGTTTTTATTATGGATGTAGTTGGTATATTGCAGGGAGCAGTCTGGGCGAGGCGCGGCGCCGGCGACGATTCTCGTTTGCGCGATGGCTATCAGAAGCGCAATCCCCTATTCCTCGCAGTGCTAATCAATGAATAATTACTCTGTTTAAGGGGCACCTCTATAAATAGCCGGCTGGAGCGCTGACCTGGAGCGACGGGTTAGTCCGGCCTGACAGCCGCGGACACTCGCAGCAGCCTCGCAAGCCGCACCCCGCGCTCGCCGCACCACACCCTCCGCCGCTGCCGCGCACAGGGCTGCCTCCACCACTAAGCTTTTCCTTAGCTCTGAGGAAATGTAACCACTTATCGAATGTTTCTCTTCGCTATTCATTATAATTGTGACAAGTTTAATAAGACGCCAGATTCTCTCCGCCTAACATGGGAGATGATTCATTGCTCACATATTGATAAGCCTCTTTTCGAATCGATTAGTTTCCAGGCGCCTTCTAATTGCATGGCTGTGTCTTCCAGCGGGTGCAGCCCTACGCCGTCGCCGCTCTACTCGACACGCCTCCGACTCCGCATCCTGCCGTTTTTTGCAAAATTAACTACAAAGGAATCTTTGTAGGCAAAATGTGGACACCGTTTTTCCAAAATGATTCATCTCAATAGTCTAGTTACTTACTTTATAAAGGATCGACTTTTAAGTCGAGTTTTATTTAACACTTGTATATCTATAATTAGAAATAGAATTCCCAATGCATCGATAGCCGGTAAGCGCCGCAGCACAATGCTAGGAGGATTGTGCGTGTGATTTTACAAGTAACGGCAGTTCTAACCGAGCTATCGGCTCAGGTACCTACGGTGCCAAGAGGTTATCGGTTATCGAGCTGTCTATAAAGAGATAACCACATATATGGTGCCTATAAGAATTTCCGATTGAAATTGCTTATGGATAAACTTGGCGAAATAAATCATACATACCTACTACTGTCATTGCTCGAGTGTTTCATACGCTTTAACTTCGAATGACTGCAACTAACACTTAAAATGTACCTAAGTGTTGTTTTGACCATAACTGGGCAGTGACAAGAAAAAGATAAAGGTTGTAACATAAAACAATGTAGGTGTCCGCGATTCGGTTTAGTAAACACAAACAAGTTGATACCTATGTAATCTAGTGAATCAGGTGACTGCTTTGGCGAAACAAATGACAATGACATAGACATTGGCGAGATGGCCACAAGGCTGAACGTGGCGCTGGTCGGAGCGGCGCGTCGACCGGCGCCCGGCGCGGCGCGGCGGCGCGCGGCGTGGAACAAATGCACAGACCACGCCAATTTGCCACTCGTCATGACAGAGACTCGCCACCTTATTTGTATAACGTTAACATGCTCCACTACATCTATATTGGTTTCTGTTCCCAATACATAAAAGGCTTCGAAGTTTTCAATTCATTTTCAATTACCTGCGTAGGTACAGTATAAAGTATCTAATGGAAAATCTTAACAGGTAAGTACCTCTATTCAGCGTGTTGATGAAAGATCAAGTTCTAAGTAAACCTATTGTAAGTGAGTACATAGCAACTGGAGCCGGTTAGGTAAAGACCACTTACAACACTCAATTAATCTGTACGACAATATTATATATGCCATTCCTGTCAATGCTCCAGACCGTCCGCAATTAAGGTCGCTAAAGTGGCCTTGGATATAAGACATGATAGAACGTGTAAGGGAGAAAAATGATAAAAATGACTGCACAGCGATTAAACTTGTTGTAATGAATTACGGCATTGCAAGGACGCAGTAAAGTTGAATATTGCATCAGAATGGTTACGAACACAGGGAGGCAACGATCGCGTGGAATGTTGGCGCGCGGCTGCAGGCTGCGCGGGCGCAGGCCGCTGCTGGCCGGCGCCGCGCCGCGCGCGATACCGCTCCCGCGCCCGCCGCCGCCCGTGACTCACCGCCCCGCCATCTCACCATGGTCAGATTGGGGAAGTACGTGCTTAATGCGTCGGTCCAAGAGTTCTTACAAGCCTTCCACTTACCACGCACGTTGACGTCACATAACTACGTAGATATTTAATTCATTGGGACAGGTATTTTCCTTTTGTATATGAATCATAGAAAGTTAAGCTCGCCTATCGATACAAAGTTTAATTTAAAGTTTTTTTTCATTTTTATGGCTCTATGCCAAAAAAACCCACATTTTGGTCTTCGTGGACGACAGAAGAAGGATACAATTTAGCTATATAAAAGTTTGCGCACTTGATAGATCAGTATACTTTTCCGATTTTCCGCGTCGACAAACTAGGTATAACTTATCAGTCACCTACCTAAATACGGAGATGAAGCATTGTTTTTAAAAGTGTTATAAATCAATAGAAACCCTATCTGACTCTTAACAATCATGAAATCATAGGTATAAGAAAGACATGAAATAATGTTTGTCAATGTAGATATATCAAAGCGCGAAAAGACTAAAATGAGAGAGATTTTGTCATTTCAAAGTACCTACCTACCTAAATGAAAAGACCACTCAACATACTTCTTAGCTTCTCACACATGCGTGAAACGTGGCAGAGATTGGCCACTTCGCTCACATGTCACGCTTGAATTCAACCGACTCACTTCCAAAAGTTAATCAAAGAACTTTACGAGCCGCCGACCGGAGTAAAGTGGTTAGAATTATTTAGAGACCCCGGTTTGCTAATAATGTAACGAAAAGGCATGCTTAATATAGATTCCAAGTATGGGCCCATCCAGGTCCGGGTAGTCTCGACATACGCGTTTGGGGGGTCATTTTACCTCTCCTTAGTCATAGTTTGTTTGTGTAGAAAATATTTGTGACTAAAAACACTACCAAATCGTGATAGCAACCTCACTCATTAGAATTCGATTGGGTTTGCTTAAAAATGGTCAGCTCAAGTGTCCACGAGGAAGAAGAATAAAATGCAATCATTTATTTTTAATCTGTTCATCCATTAACTATTTAGTGATGAACCAAAGAGTTTTCCAAACCTTATTTTCATGCATTTCCTCTGTTCTGTTGTTTGCGGCGTAATGTACCTGACTTACTACTCTGAATCTTTATGTTTCGCCGAGAAAAGTTATTAATACAATCGTATTGATCCATTACTTATTATATGTTTTCAAAACATAAAAGTATTCTGTATTATGTTCATTACATGCTTAGATTCGTTATAAACCGACCGACCGTAACTGTGGATAAAGACGCTTATTATAACAGCTCTTATTTCATATTATCAATTTAAAATAATTGGCGTACTTTTATAAAATAAAACAATACAAAATATTCAATTATAACAATAGTTTACTCGTCCATATTCAAGAGGGATAAATTAATTTTTAAATTGAAGTCAGTAAGCAAGATAACAAGCAACTTAAGTGCATTTTATATATTTCTTGTATCTTGATTCCTCATGAGAAAAACAAATAAAAAAGTAGGTAAGTAAACTTCCCAAAAATCATTCAAATTCAGCACAATATAAAATGTAAACATCAAGTGGAATATTCTTGTAAATGCGGGACGTCATCGATACCTAACCTACTATCAGTCTATTGATGATGAATCATTTGTGAAGTGGAATAGAGTGCAAGTGTCGGGCGCGGGCAGCGAGCGCGAGTGGCCGGTATAACGCCAGGCCGCCCGGCCGCCGCGCGCCGTATCACCGATATATCTCTCGGTTGCTAAATAATATCGATTTTATGGCGCGGCAGATGGCCGGCCAGGAGCCCGAGACCGCCGTCTGCGACCCTCCCGCGCTGCACCGCCAGGCACTCCTCACCCCCGATTGAGATTTATCCTCCCAAAACATCCCCTGCACACAAGAATGGATTATTCGATTTATATTAAGTTTCCGCAATTTCTATTTAGAGGGTTCCCAAAGCGAGGTAAGCATTTGCGCGACGGATTTGGTGTTCCTTTGTAAACATTTGGAAGGGCATGTCACCGAGCGACGGTCATTAATAATAACAATGGGTGATGTTAGTGGGCTAATTTCCAATCGTTGCTTGTGCCATCTGCCGTTCCTCCTACGCATTTTTGCTTGTTTAATTGGAACACAAAACAATTTTGTCAACAAATGTGAATAATAGAGCTATTGTACAAGTACGTTTGGTTATTACCTACTTACCAATTATAAAAATGTTGGTTGGTACCCCTGAAAGTAACAGAAAGAAAACTCATCCTCAAAGTTAGCCAAGCGAAAACATATTGATTGAAGCATAAACAAAATCAAAGCTGCGTTTAATAAGGATGGAAATACCTTCCATGTTTTTATTCAAAGCGGAATGCCAGCAATCCAAACATCGGAACACAAACAGGGGTATTTCAATATGATACCTACCAGACATAAGTCTGCGGAAACATCCCAATAAAAATAAACGAGTGTCAATATCCAAGTCCGTAATGCAAATTTGCTATTGCGATAAAGGGCCGTGAAAAACGAATAAGCTTATATTCCATTTTACATAATCTCCGTCTAGACGGAAGCTGGCCGCTGCGCTCGTACGGTTGGCGTTCTCTTATTGAGTGCGGAGTGTGCCTGTGCCGTGTGCGGGCTGTGCGGGCTGGGGCTCGCACACGGCACACACTGCACACCCGAGCCCGGGATTTACATCCCACGTTTGTTGGTGAACTACGGATGAATTACGAGCGATTTTCACAGCTTCATAAGTACTTTTCATCCAGGAGTGCTCGTAAACTTATCTCTTCGTTCGACTTTTTCATTCTTTTACAAAGGGAGTTTAGAGGTGTAGCTTGTGACGTGTGCTGCCTGTCGTAAATTGTACACATAATAGGAATTTTCTCTTCTGCGTTGAATACTCATGTGAGATTTAGAAAATAAAGGATAGGTATACAAAAAGGAGCTCATTGATCTGTGGCGGTGCGGCAGTAATGTATCATGTTTCGTTGTCAACGGACGCCTCTGTCCATTTCTCATTAATTCTAATTACGCTCAAATGTTTAGGGTTTCACAGGGATCGTTACACAATAAACCCTTTGAGCTCAGAGACGTTAATTTTCATTAATTATAACAACTAAAGATGTACCTACCTACAGTTATTATCAACGAAATCTTTTACGCTTTGTTACTTTGTTGCCTGAACTGTAACACGATATTTTTTAAAACACTGAATAAAGTTATGAAATGTAGGTAATTGTACAACATGTTTAGACAAACACAAAAATAACTTGTAGATACTTAATCTTGAAAGCTATCTATAGGCAAATATATAAACATCTGTTTTTGTAGATTAAATCAAGTGCAGGTAACAAAAACAAACACACGATTTGTCTTTCATTAAAAGAAAATATTACTTCACTTCAGGCTCAAGTTTAAATTACTGATAAATTACTATTTATATGCAATATTCTCGTTTGCTCGCAGCTGCATTTGTACGTACTTATTTTATTTATTTTGTTGTTTTCTACGGAAACTTCTATTTTTCTGTGATGGCAATCTGCACGCGGGCAGACATTGCGCGAAATAGTTTTATTAAAGAACGTTTTATTACAGCTCCGTAAATTAGCCTTTGAGGCTACAATAGCCCAAGCTGCGCTATGTATTTAATTTAAATATCTTAAGTCCAAATCCTACCATCCTATTGTGGCTTCTACCTGTTCATACATATTGTTGTCAGAACAGGAACAAAGCTAATAGTTTAATTTTTGATAATAACATAAATATAAAAAGCACGAACAATAAATTGCATCTGCAAAAAGTGTTTCGCCGTCGATCAAAACAAAGCTTGCCTTCTCAGAAGCATGCCAGCCGCACATTTGGTAATGGTTTGCACTTCCGCTTGTTCCCATACGCTTTTTAGTCAGCCCTCATGCGTCGTACGCAGTTCAACGAATTAATTTAGCCAATGAAAAACGCCACCAGCCTCACTTCAACCGCGTGTCTCATTAAATCGAACGATACAAACAACCAGTGTCCAACTTGTCACTTGTACATTTGGGATTTGTTTTTTCTCTGCTCCTGCTCGAAAGACATTAAAATCGCAATTTATTGTTTTCAATTACATATAGCATGTTGGAACAGCTTGCAGTGACAATAATCTATTTGAATTCAAGTAATAAACAATATTAATAGATAATAATAACATGGACTATTATTTAAAAGTGTTAGGTATAGGTACACTTTTGAATAAATCCACAAAGGTTCCAAAAACTTTCAAATTCTTGTTTGGGTATTATCGCTCGTGGTTTTCCCCATGCGAAGTGTGCAGATTCCAACCGGTATCAATCGTAGTCGGTTTTTTAGTTTCTCATGGGCTACTTATAGTCTGATGTTCTGATTTCGAATGACAATAGCGCACGATAGGCCGGTAAAAATTTGAATAAACACTTCACATGCACTACTTCACCCAGAAACGAATCGAACACGTTATATGGATTGGTAACAAATATTCGTTGGGAACTCAATAATAGGTTCGATAATGAGAGTCCGCACCCTGGAGAACAAAGAGCTGACAGCCCACCATTGCTCGGGCGCCGTTTAGGTCGTCAAGGTTGTTAGCCCTCCGCCTACGAGCGAGATGATATAACTCGTTTCCTTCAGTAACTCTTACGGCTGAGAATACACAAACGATATATATCAGCTACGAATTGCTACGCGCAAATCCATGCGTAGCCGATACGCTTGCGTTGCCGTCACTGGCGAATTAGTACGCAAATAAGTAATAACCCAATAATCATAACGTCACGTTACGTCATTTAACAAGTACATATTAGAAAAGAAAAGCGAACGATATACGATGGTTAAAAAGGACGATTTAAAATGTGTAGACGATGGCCAACGATTTATAGATATACAATTATATTAAAATGTAGGTAACCTATTTAACAACTTAGGAGTCAAGCAATGGATGCGATATTCTAAGGTTTCCTTCATTATTTAGTTTTATATTTATTTTTTTGTCTAGGGAGCCCCAGTGCCTACGTTAAAAAATCTTATATGACATAATACGTTAATTGAGAGCTAACATTACAAAAACGTACATCAAATATCGACATGATTCTACATCTTAACGTACTTTAATAGTTCTTTTTTTACCATTTCACGTAAGAAAATGTGTGTCAAAAATGTTTGAGCATAACATTTAAAGTAGGTATACTTACTGAAGCTATAGGTACCTTATCGAGCTCTATCGATACGTGAACTGCAGATTTCGTCATCTGCTGATTTTTCTACGCTATAAAACACTTTGACCAATTGTCTCACAATGGAAGGACAAACAAGGGGATATTGTTTTTTTTTAATTCAATGATTTGCATAATTTTGTAATGACATCATTGTCACCCAGTGAAGCGTGACAATCATTCTTAAAGTTTCATACGTTTCAAATGTCATTACATGACATTTTAGCCTAGAATCCCGAGAGATCATTAAAACTGTACTAAGCAACTTCATAATTTTTGCCCTGTAAGATGTTTTTATCAATTAGGTATAGGTACTACCTACCTAACCTACATAATTGAGTTTTGTCGTTGCCATTGGATTTTCGATCAATGGGAGTCTATCGAATGCTGTAGGGTCGAGACTGTGGCCGAGACAAATCATTTGACACGTCATTCATCAATTCGGTCGACGCAGACTAAAGCTGAACAAGTGTACTTACTTGCACATACACAGAATATTAAACACAACTAACTTTGCATTCCGAGACACGCTAAATTCGAAGAGTAATTTAATTTGTATATTGATATAAATAAAATGTATTTAATATGTGTATTATAGTTTTTGTCGTTCCACTGAATATGTGTATTATAGTTTTTTGTCGTTCCACTGGAATGTTGTAAGTCTTCAGAGCCGACTCCATAATGAGGCTCGTAGATTACATGCTATTACCGTGTAGAAAGAAAATGACATTTGTGTTAACAACAAACACACTTTGTTTGATGATTCGTTTTTATTTACGAATGTGCAATAGAAACAAAGGCGTTTATTTTTATCATATTTTACACGTATACAATTACTTTTATTACTTTAAAGGGCTAATTCATTATCATCACGAGCACTTTACCTTTACATTTTGAGCGAGACAAGTTAGAAGTGGTTTGATGCCTAACAAGCAAATTATACGAAACACAAATCCCACGATCCACGTTTCGCACTTGACTGTCTTATTCTTAAGAATTCTAAGCCGATTTACATATCAAGCTTAAGATTCAAATCTGTTGAATAACTTTAACCTGTGAATATAAATAAAGCACTAGGTATAACGCTTGCGGACTGCAAAGTCGTCACCGAACTGCGCAAGTAACTGTACCTACCGGGTACCCAAATATTTAATGAGATTAAACGGTAATGCTCTGCAATCATTATTGGTCTCTCCGTAATAATATCTGCCTGTTTTCTGAATTCGTGTGCACGTTTGAGACCGTTGCATGTTTTTAAATGACTCGCAACGAGAAAGTCGTCGATATAAATATCCCAGCCTGGGAAGCGGACCCGCTAAGACACTTAATCTAAAAAACGCTTGTCACACATCGCTGAACAAGGTATACAGGTATCAGGCACGTTTATAAAGGATGAATGTAGTTGATAAATATAGGAGATGAGACAAAAGGTCAGTTTCTCATGTCTCGTCGAATGTACTAAGTACACATATTGTGCTAAGGATGGAGGTACATAGCGAGTCTAAACACTTACATACCTAGGAAGTACCGTAAGTAACTGTGGGTCATTGGCTCATGAAGATGTCAGGAAAGCAATAAAATTTATTCTATCAACACGACAGCATCGTTAAAATTAACAATACTGCATCACAGTCTAGGCAGTATAACTATTAATCTCGACGCTTGACTAGCATTCCGGTGGCGCGCGATCTGCGCGGGCGCAGACCCCCGTTGCATACGACGCCGCCATGCTACAAGTAGTAGACGACGTCGCGACGCCATCAGACAACGCGCCAAAACCAACGTGACTTTACCCAAACTAACTAAGGAAAAGTGAAGAGGAGCGTCTTCACTTTTCCTGCAGTCAATTCTCACGCACAACTTTTAAATCAAAATGGTTCCAATACCTGGTGTTGAATTTTGGAGTTTACATTGTACATCAAACTATAGTGGGCTTTCAAGTTTCAGCTTGACGTTATGAAAGTTAATTAGTCTGAGCATTATTATTAGGTGTGATATTTGTTCGTGGTCAATTTATAAAAGAATATAAAATAATTTGACATAAAAACAGTTCAAAAAGTTTTGAACACTAATTGAGCAGGGTTTAAACCCGTAACACTTGACTTAACATATAAACAACTATTACAGTTATTAAAATTGGTTGGTCTCAATCACACGGCCTCTACATATCCTTCCTTACTAGACCGTATAACGGCCAGGAAGGATACGAAGACACCGCAAGAGATAAAATCTGATCATATTTTTATAATAAGCAAGGGATTCAAAGGATACACGTTTATGTAAATGTGTAAAATAGGCGAGTTGCTGGCCGAACGCACCGTGCGTCTATAAGTTGTACGTCAATCCGCTGGTCGCCAGTTTAGTCTTCGGTGCGAGTGATTTATTACCGCTCACAAGACGCCCCATTACCGTGTCACAATCAATAACCACCGCACTGGCGACTGATGAATTCTGCTTATTTCTTCCTCTTTGCCATCAAACACCCAGCGCAGGTTCACTATTATCGCAAGAAACGACTTAGAGGACTCACCATTATGAATGCTTGTCTACGTTATATAAAAAAGCTAGTTTATTAACTTTTAAAATAACTGATCCTTTATCTTATAGCCACATTCTAACACTGCAAGAAACTAATTAGCTAAATTAACTTCAGTGTTGTGTTTAATGACAAGACTTGTCGTGATTATTAAAATTACGAGTAATACCTCAAGTCTGTTCGAACAATGAAACCTAAATCGTTAGCTGTAATAGGAAAACTCTATGTTAGTAGCTTTTACGTGTTATGAAACAAAGGAAAATTTTGCGAATGGCGTAAATTAAGTAATGCTATTTTTGTACATTACATGTCACATAAGTAAGGGAAGAAGGAAAATACGGTACTTCGTTTGACGTCTTATCGTAAAAAAATATTTATAGATCAAAGTTGCTACGTAGACGAGGTACACACAGTACGGAATTGTCCCTAAAAGGGCCACCTAAAAGAACTTTACGGGAAATTATACTCATAACAAACAAAAGCTTTGTTGCTACACTCTACGCTCACTAAGCAGCATGAATCTCTAGGGATAAGGTACCTACTTACAAATATTTCGTGTTAGATGTCAAAGTAATGTTAAACTGTTTCATATTAATAATAATAATATCACTACTCCACCTTCTAAGCCTGGCGATTAGGGCATTACCCCCGCCCTTTGCCCAGAACCGGTCGTTTTAGCAATGTTTGGGGAAATATTCAACAGTACAACACATGAGTCAATGTGTTACGGAGAATATTCGCAGCTTTTATAAATGTTTCTTTCTTTAAGAAATAAGCATTTCCTTTATACTCTATTTCCCTATTACGTAAGTAACTTTTCATGTAGGTCATCATGAAAAGTTGCCTATGTATGAGAAACATTATGTTATATGTTCCATAAATAAGTAATAAATGAGTGGGTATGTGTAAAGGGCTAGCAATAATACCTCGCGTGTAAAATTATAATTAATGACAAATTAGAATTTGTATTACTGTCAGTGTAAATAATTTTAGCACACCCTATATCTCTCGGACTGTGTAGAATGGTAGATTACTTCAATTAATATGCAATTTCCGTTAGAGGTTGTATAGAAAAAAAAAGCTTTTAAAGTTTGGCATTGGTACTTATTACAATCAATAAAAGCAACAAAGAATAAAATGAGTCACAATTTACAGGCAGCCAACAATCAATCATGTAATGTAATTTTAAACTACTGTTCCTTGCACTAATAAAATAATTGATACACATCGGATGATAGTTAATCATCAGGTGTAATAGCACCACTAACAATCCGCCCACTAATGAATTTATTAACAAAAAATATGCAAATATAACGCAAATATATCTCAATGTTATCTCTTCGTGCAGGGTAAACAAACTTGGGCAACGGCGACCACTTCTCCACTCAACGGTACTTGACATAATTACACATGTTGATCTCGATGAGGCGAACTTTCTTCTCTTGAATTTCCCACAACATGAACATGCATAATCCGTGTATGTATTACCTATCATTCAACGCCGAAAGTAAGTGTTTCACTACAGAAAGTAAAACCAAACTCAGTGAATAGTTTTCATAAAAAAATAATTAACAATGGCTTTCGGATTACACAGATAAGTAGGTAAATGTGACTTTGTGTTGAAGAAAAAAAACATCGATAACTTTATGAAATGGAAATCAATTAGCTTCCTTTCACTAATTACCTATTTAAGAATCATTTTTCGTTGGCAGCGTGTCGTGTACACATTTTCTTAAAATTTTGTTGCTACGAGCAGACGAACACGCGAGAACAGTTAGGAAATAAAGGTACTTACATACTTGCTTACAAGAATTCCGTATTTACCCTCGGTGATTATTTACATAGAAGTTCTCAGGAGGTTTGTGGTCGTATAGGTACTTACACTCGTACATGGTCAAGTGAACGGAGGTCCGTGTCAGCGCCGGAACCTCTATTTGTCTTAACGCAATACCTGTCAATAACCGTCTTAAGTTCATTGGCACTCCCGCTTTGGCGCATCCATTGCGTAGATTTGTGCATTGCGCTCGCGCACCACCATTTGCTCAATAGGAACCCATCCGACTGGTACCCAGCGTTGTAACATGATCTCGGTATACCATTCGTTTGTTGACAGAATAAATACAAAATAATTGTACTTGACTACAGCTTAGAACACTTAAATTAGTTAAACGTTCGAATTTATCTTCAAAGACAGGTTGGAAACTTGGACCATTGGGAATTGAATTGCACTTCCTGCTAATTTTATTTATCTCGTCGGTAATTAGCCTTTTTACTCTTAATTGTTAATAATTAAGAGTAAAAAGGCTAATTTAAGAGTTAAACTGCTTGTCAGCTTGAGATACCGGAACTATCCGAATAGGTAACGTATTATTTCAACAATTTACGTAGTGAGCACCATTTATTTTTTTATGATCGCCATCTAATAATCTAATTTCCCTTCCCAGATGGTTATGACCAGCAGGGTGATTGCGTAACACACTACTTATCAGTAGCAATGGCTTTCATTTTGACAGTTTAACAAGATTCATTGCGTTATTAACGTTGCTGAACAGACAAAAATATTCGAACATATGAAGCAATGGATTAGCAATTTCCTTCAAATAAATCCAGATTAAGTTTGATAGTCTGTTATGCAATAAGCACCTTAGCTGAAGGTAAGGAAGGTGGATGCTTCCATAAAAAAAAAACATAAAAACATGTTACATAATTATATTAAAAAATCTTGTACCGATGACTTTAGGACTCCACTACAACGACTAGGTGGTAACGACTCGGTCGTTCGGAAGTTAAGGAAAATTTTACTTCCGAGCGACCTAACCACAAACGTGGTGACTGACTTTTTCCGCTAGGCAGTGTTTGTATGTATTACACTAATATTTTCCGCTAAGTAAGTATTTATTTATCTTCCTTATATATATATACAATATATTAAAATTCCTAGAACATGAAGTTAACGCATATCTGCGAATGCGTAGTATTCTGTTATCCTGTATGTACAGAGTACGGGGTCTTACTTATTTTACCTACTTCGCTACAAGTGTTCTCATGCCCATCTGAATCATTTAGTAACTTTTCGTAACCTCCTTTTGAAAATGACCGAACTCTAGCTGTCAATACGTGTCACAAGTAATTTGAAAGTTGGTGTTAAATAAAACGGCGTTCAATATTTTGTAACAAAACAAGGAACACAAAGGGCGTTACACTCTTTATGCAAACAGTGAGCAATAAGCGCAGGCGCAGACACGTGTCTCACACACTCACACATCACACCACCGCGACAATCAACTAATTATCACAACTCTATCATACAAAAGAACATAAAAACGTGCTAATACGTGAAATAAATCGTCCAAATACAATGAACTTGTAATTGGCCAATTATTTCAAACTTTGGGGAATTCGAGACCACGAATCCCAAATCTTATTTTTTGCCAATTAAAATATAGATTCAGATTTCTAGACATAATTTTCAATTCCAAACTGTTATTGGGATCTATTTTCTAGATTGGGCCTCAAGCTAGTGAATTTAAAATTCATTCAAGAGGTATGCAGAAGTGTTAACTAAACACTCGTGTTTGTTTTATTCTTGTAAGTAAATACAGATAATTATAGGCAGCTACTAATGCCCGCATATATAATGTTAATAGGTAATGTAACGGTGATAACACCACGTAAGGAACTAAAGTTTTCACACGTGCCTAATGAGCAAAGAAAATAGAGACGACACCTTACAGTACCAGTAGGTGTGGTGTAGGTACTCTCCTGTGGGTGCGTAACTTCTCAGTCCACCTTCAGCAACGAACTCTATTTGTGATTTATAGGAAATCATTAAAATAAGTTTATGTGCAAGGAAATTGCTAGCCTGTGATTAGACCTTTGTAATTCTAACTTACTGTAATAAAGTACAGACATTTAACTGTTTTTAAATTAAAGTTCACTGAGAGGTGCTCACTGAAATAAAATGGCCATCATTCTACGTAATAAAGTGAAGAATATTAAAGTATGCATTCTAATCGAATTGCTACATCGGTTTTTTGTGGTTTAATAATATATTGTACGCTCATACATATATATTACTCACTTTCCTATGTATGTACAAGTAATTATGTTGTCGTTTTAGGAATATTAATGATATGGTTAGTCACTGCCTATATACCTGACCCATACAAGAAAACATTAATACCATACCTACATACCTACACACGAGAAAAGAATGAGAAGAAATTAGAAGCTGGTATTAAAAAACGTTTAAAGTAACGGTTTCGTGATTTAACAAATTAAGAAAAAGCTTAATTTGTGAAATCTGAAACGTTTTTAATAACTGTATCGTCTTTAACCTAAATTTTTGTACATGATTAAAGACGGTACATAAGAATTCCTAGATTCTTCTAATATTGTAACTGTGACCACGCAGAGAGACAAATTACTAGACTTATATTAAGATATTATAATAATAACAGTTCGTGTTGGAGACTTTGACTATACTTATGTATAATTCCGATATCTTTTTCCAAGACAAAAGTATTTTATAAAGTGTGACCGCAGAAAGTTTTGTTAGTGACTACTAAACAAACACATGTTCGTGTGATGCCTCAGTACCGGTGCACATGTAATTTTGTGTTTCAAAATAATACCTTTATCGTGACGACAGTCTGCAAGCTGCATCCGCGCCATTTGTAACAATATTTATGTTTTTTTAATTAGTTCCTGCTTCTATTCGCTGGTACGTTATTATGCCGTCATGAAATCGAAGCCAGTTATACCCAATGATAGTTATTTATTCCCTTTGCTTCGTTTCTTCCAAGAAAACACGTTTTAAAGTCTTCCAACAGAAAATACGGGAAGAACTTGAAAACATTAAATCCTCGGCGATACACATAAATAGTAAATAGGCA
The DNA here is from genome assembly GCA_947507525.1 of Apamea epomidion. Classification (NCBI taxonomy): domain Eukaryota; kingdom Metazoa; phylum Arthropoda; class Insecta; order Lepidoptera; family Noctuidae; genus Apamea; species Apamea epomidion. The sequence goes on from OX382234.1 coordinate 10,833,275, forward strand.
TACTTGAAGAATGAAAACATCTTCTAAAGAGACTTGATGCGTCATATTCATATCGAAGGAATCAATCAGCTACGTGTTATTAAAATTTCTGCCACTTTTTTCCATCATCACTTTGATCGGCTGACATCATATCAATTATTGTAATTCTCAGTTCCTTGGCCCTGAATAATTTGAGCAATTAACAATTCAGGATACGATTTCGGATCACTGCACGAGTAAAACATTTAGTAGAAGTATTTCTGTACCTATTTTCCTAATTCCCAGTTGATTTTTCAAATACAATTGCTTTGTATAGAATTTCTGGGCGATCAAGAAAAAAAAAACAGAAAGGGTGATGTCATTAACCGGACAGAGGAAAAGTAGAGCAAAGTTAAATAGAGGAGACAAGCACTACCACCAATCAACATAGAGATCGCATGCTGGTTAACTATAGAAGCAAATACATTCTTTGAGGATGAACTCTACATAGGTATACCATTTTCAATACGTGCTTAGTTTAATGAAAAGCTTATACGAATGTAAGTTTTTTAATTCTACCTTTAAAGAAGCTTATGTTATCTGATTGTCAAGAATCACTTCCAGTTGATTAAATCAAATCAAATCATTTTATTTGCACAGAATGTAGGTAACAAAACATGGTTTAGATGGTGTAAAAAAGAAAAAACAATTGGATCCAGTACATACCATAAGGCATGCAACATTAAGCACTATAGTAATCAATTGTATTGCAAATCTAACTAAATCAATATTGTCAGGTAATCAGTTAATAATATCATGTTCTTGAAAATCAAATTCACCGGATAAATAATAGTCATGCAATAATAAAAAATAAGAATAAATAGGAAATTTAATAAATTGAAATAATATTGAGCAATGTCATAGGGTGATATCATTTAAAAATTCGCTGACAGCGTAATAGCATTTTTCAACTAGTAGTTTCGTTAATTTCTTTTTGACAAAATGAGTTGTATTATTTTTAATGTCGTTAGGTATTTTATTGTAAATAACTGGTCCCATATGCATAATATTCTTTCTTAATAATGCTGTTTTGAAACTCCCTGTATGTAGTAGCCCTTTGTATTGGGATCTCTGTAATGCCGGTCTGATGACTTAAATAATATAGCATCTATAATCTACAGTACCTAATGCTAAAGTTTGACGCCATTTACAAGAACTTTGCTCCGCTTCTCCACTCGACCCCCAGTTGTGTTCATAAGAGGTTAGGGGCGCGTAATCAATACAAAGGTAATGCTAAGGATGCTTCTACATCACTGCGATATTTATGTTAACTGAAAGTCTATAGTTACATTGACACCATTCGACAAGGCAAGACTGTTTTAATAACCCTTATAGAACCAGAAGCGAATTAAATAAATGATCGTGATGAACATAATGATGCGCCAATGTTTGTGATATTGAAACAAAAAATGCTAAAGTTGTATCGTTAAACCGCTATCAGTTTTATCCCGATTCGTAAAAGTGTTTATCAAAAAAACAATCCTTTATTTTGCGAAATTAGCAACGCGGATGCGGTCGTGCAACATACTTAATTGGTATAGGTAGTGGCCAGTGGCCGGGTACCCGCCATCATTCGGCCAGTTGAGTGTGACGAAGCGCAATCCAAAGCTCCGGTCAATGCTCGGCGCCCACCGTTTGGAAGGTCGCGGCGCGGCCTTCTTTCGGCCAGCCATCATCGTCTAATGTGCCCGCCCGCGCCCCACACCCTGTATTTATTTCGATACACTAACAGTTATGAATGCTCTTGCATGTTATATGTAGGTTATTTATCTGTGTCGACGTGTATTTTGATTTTAACACGAATACCTAACTTCAATGAAATGGATAATTGGAGTCAAGCGGTCGCGGAGAATTTTGAATTGCACGAACGGATACCATATCAAATCTAACACATCCCATCGCTTCGCAGCTCATTTAGAGTTTTCAGATCTCACAGTGACACCATCATAATACTTAGCTTAGCAAGTCTTTCCGGCGAATACCTTTGTGAGAACGTCAGGGTCCGAGGACTGAGTCACACAACACGCATTATGCGCGAACCCTTTATGTTTGTGAAACGTACGAGAGCTTAATATTTATAATATCCGTGAATATCATTTGATTAGAAGATAATATTGAGGTTTTATTGTGAAAATGCTTAGTAAACATTTTTGAGGTGAAGGCACCGACTGAATAAAAAGGTCAACAGAGGCTTTATGCTCATTCCATCTCTATCCTTGTATACGTCAACCTATATTGCTTAACTTTTATTTACTCGTAAATTTATTTATAATCAAGAGTTATTCAGCATTATAATTGCTTGCTATTGCAAAAGTATTTATTATTTAACAATACCTATAGAAAAATAACGAGATGGCACCCAGATTTCTTGCAAAAAAAATCAAATCATGATCTATCTAAAGAGCATGTAACATGCTTTACAAAGAAATATACTGACCTCGAAATGAAAATCATGCAGCGCTCCTACCGTTACAATAACGAGGTCATTTATCAACTCTGTATTTGTTTGTCTCTACGCATTATGATACGTATTAGATTTCCATTCATAAACCTGTGTTAGATAAGTACAAGCGCGTCGTTTGTTGAATGTTTACCGTGGCTTCGTGATTGCTGCTACTATAATAGGTATAATCACGATAATAAACATGCAAATCGATGTGTACGTATGAAATCAAACGACGCGGACTGCTCGGCAGTCGGCGATAAATCACGAACTCTCGACGATCCTTGCAGAAGAGGAAGTGGCCGCACAAGTATCTCCTCCAGTATCATGATTCCGCGATTGAACATTAATCAAGTAAACTCGTTAACATAAACACTGCATTCACGTTTTATTTAAGTGCAATTTTGAATTATTTGCAATCATAGGGATTAGGGCAAAAGTAGAAAGAAACTTTGCAGTGTCGTGATGATACTGTATTTATAGCTGTATAATGCTAGCTAGTCTCGGTAACGATACCTCTTCCTCTTAATAAATTCGAGCTTACTGTATCTATTGAGTGCAGAGTAGGTAGGTATATCTCGAGAAAGCGGTGTAGCGTGAACGTAAAGGGGAGCTAACAACACCCCAATAAATTGACGTTGAGATTTTTTTTAATCTGATAAGATATACTAGTTGAAATAAACGATAAATAATTTTCTTTATTGTTACTTTGGATATGCCTATTCCCCTTTTATTATAAGTCATTCTAAATGTTTACTTATGTCAAAAATATTTCATCTCACCCGTTATTCGATAAGTACGTAGATACTAAAAGACGGGAGATAGCGACATTGATTAATAAACATTTTTTGCACTGTAAACTTCAGCAATTGTGATATACAAAACAAAAACAGATTCACTTTAAAAGTTTAATAAAAACAATGCAATTAAAAGTTGGGAAAGGGTATTGTCTCGAATAAAATACTGCTAAAGTACACAAAGTTCAAAAAAGATCAGAAAGACATGATCAAGGCAGTGAACGAGCACTTGAGGGAAATGGGATTCAGGTGGGAAAGTTTTTGGGAGAGCCGCGGAGCCGCGCCCGCGCTCGCCGGCGAAGGGGAGCGCGGAAGGGAGTGTAATGAAATAGGTAGACGAGACGCAGTTAACAAGTGCTGCGGTGCAAATTGCTTTTTAACAAGTTTATTTTACTTAAATTTGCAGTCAATTACAAATAAAATCACAATTAAAACAGCTTGATATGATAATTTGGTCACGCAATTGATTTTTGTTGTATCGAAAATATCGTAAACGACCTTTTGTTGCGTCCTTGTGAAGGCCGATCGTTTGCCTATTATTTATAAAGTAAGTGAGCAAATGGTACACAGCGTACAAAATCTGAACCGTAGATACGTGACGAGGCTCTCTATTACGCAAGCTCGAAGCACGAAGAACAAGGAAGTAACCTTTAACATCTGAAACTGTGCAAACAAATATAAGTATTACATTACCTGTTAGATATGCACGATTTTAGTAAATGAATAGGCGATTAAGTTAAATACTTATCGGGTGTATTTGTTTATTAGCCGAATAAAATACCGTGAACAATAATTCAGCGGCTATAACAGTATGTTTAGTTACACTAACTTTAAACTTCCTAACGTTTAGTACTTAACTTGTGTTGTTGATTAAGTAGTTACACATAACTACATTTATATGTATCAACAACAATACAAATTTGGCCAAACAGGCAAGATAAACAGATGGAAGTCTTAACGAATTCAGTCTACCCTAAAATCCGCAAAGTTGATGTGTAGGATATAAATTATAAGTTTAATGAAGTGTCATAGCCGTGTACGGTGGGCGGCCGCGACTACGGCGGGCGGGGCAGAGCGGCGCCCGCGCGGTGCTGCGTCGTGCAGCAGCCGCGCGGTACAAGCTCTCGCGCCGCCCGATGATTGATGTTAGGCGCAGTGAAAGCACTTGTATATGTACAAACATCTTGAACCTTAGCGGTATCAAATCCAACCACAAAAACAGCGTGCCCAAAACACGCGTTACAATTTTTCTCCTACATTGCACAATACGAATTTGTTAACGGGAACCGGCCATCTACATTCGACTTTTTTGTTTGTGCACGGCGAGTATAAATTGATAATGTTGGTAATTTGGCGCCCGGCCCGAGTGCCGTTGCCCGCTACACTAATGAGTTTATAATGGACACAATAATATAGGATGATAATATATTTTCAGAATCAATGTCTAGGTCGAGTACGCACTGCGCGTGTAAGATGGTAGGTAGGTATTAAGATGTCACGAATATTAAAATATGATATCCGGGAGAAACCCGAGCATAAAAACGTAGCACTTGACTCATCGTACCTAATACTGGCGTCATAAGCAAAAAGGGTGCCACTGCATCTCAGCCTTAGGTAAAAAAGGTGCATCTCATCTTGAAACATATTACTTACGTCCTTTTTGCTTATGACGGCAAAATACGTGCAAGACCTACCTTAAGTATGAAAACAAAATGGATCTTCTTCACAAGAGACTAGAATATAAATCGCTCTTATAAAGCAGACTACTAACTTTGCAACCTGAGAGATCACTAGCTTAGATCAGTAGCTTAACAAATCTATCTAGCATAAGTTTGAGTCTGTGTGCTTGTCAAGATTTTTAACGAGATAAATACCTATTATTTATCTCTAGTAATAGTAGTATTGCAATCAAAATATTGGTACATTATATCTTTCATCAGTATCAGAGTGCAAAATGTAGGTACTTTGATCAACTTATTCAGGTCAAAAAAATTATACGGAGATAAGTTAGAACTTCGAAGTTCATTTTCGAAGTTAAATGGATCTTCTACAAGAATATCTAACTTCCCTAATCAAGTGATCAGAACTTGGCACATAAATAAGAACTGAAACGGCGGAAACAGTCGTCCAAAACAATGACGGAGCAAACGAGGTAGGCAGGGAATGAACGGGCTACTGAACAGCGCAAACAAGACACCGGCGACTCGGAAATAAGAGCGAATTTAGGAATTACTAAAATATTACCATGTTCGCCCATGGAAAGAACTAGTAATACACTAACCATTCCTTAAATTATCACGTTTGCACTCTGCGTGGAGCGCTAGCGAGAAAACTTGATCTAAGTAACAAAAAATAATGGCGCACTTTAGTAACAGGAAATGTTTTGTATAAAATAAAATTACACACAAAACATTAGTACCTATTCCCTGTCATTACTAAAATGTTTATATTAAAACGATTCTTAGAGCTGTGTGGATTTGTGTCACGCACGAACAATAGTGAGAAATGCTTGGCCTGGGATCGTCTAGGGCCCAAAAATAAATCAACCATGACATCACAACACGCAGCGGAGGTACCGCCGCACCGCACACCTTCTCTGAAATACTTTTATTAATAGAGGTTGCTGCATACGGTCTGAAAAATAAACACCATATGACCTGACTCTTAAATATTTCGTACTGTTCCAGCTAATTAGACATCCTCGTACATTAATAATAATTTGATAAATACACAATAAACCTTCAAAGTAATGATAAATTGGGTGTGGAAAACTGATTAATCAAATCCAAGACTTCGCTAATGCTTAAGGATGATGATAAAGATATAATTAATGAATTTATATTCGTTGTAAGCGGCGAAACGTGAGCTTCGACGGCAGCGGCAGCAGCGCGGGCGCAGATGACGGCATTGCCTGCTGATCTTCCTTGTATTGTGACTCATCTGCTAACGTTCATGACCTGCTCCACGCATTTTGTTTACCGGCCCCGACTAGGCTGTTAGCGAAATGACTTAACATTCATCGCATTATGCGTAATCATGTATACCTACTACTTAGATTTTTTGTAACCATCTTAATTACGGAAATACCGAAATTGGCGGAACTAAAAAGGCATCTAACTACTTACACATAGAATCTAATATTAAGCCTAAAAACACAATTTTACTCTGCTCCTACTAAAAGTTACAAGTTCTGTTTTGTTTCTGTTTAAACTGTAAGTTCTGCGCTTTCTACTGAACCTGCGACTGAACGTAGAATAAACCTTTGTCTGATCTCACCTCACTCACGTGCTTATTATAGAAATAATGTGAAAATAACTCCCCGATGTCCCTGGCGCTATGAATTTATGTTCTAATTGCAATAACATGTATGGAGTATAATAAGCACGATTATAAACTTGCAAGCTATCAAACAAGTTGTCAGCCCTCGTTGAAGGCCAAGACATATCCTTCGAATTAATATCAGTTGTATTTGAACAGTAAAGTTTATCGCGGGGCGTACGGAGGAACTGGTACGATCCCTTTTTTTTTTTTTTTTTTCAGGATGGGAAATCATCAAATGACTCCTCCCGCTCTGGGTGGAGCAGAAGGGAGTGTCAGACTCTTACTGACTAAAACCCACCCGTGTTCCTTCCTTAGCCCTTTACGTACCAGGGCAGCGGTAACCCTTTCGGACGATCCCGCTACCCCGGCAGGCTTCGGCCCTGTCGGGCCCCGTCAACTACGCTGACATCTCTTTGAGGCGCGCGTGGAACACATACACGCCGTCCGGCACGGGCCTGGTCCTGATCGGAAGGAGAGCTACCCATTGCTCTCCGCCCGCAGGCCCGCGCCTACGGTGGCCGGGAGTCGTCACGCGGCTCCCGACGCCCGGAGCGTCTCCCTCGGCGGCTGAGGCGTGAGGATCTTTCCCTCGCCCATCCCGCCACCTCCTTCGCTAGCATGACTGCTTCGCAGAAGGAGGTGACCGCCTCCCACTCCCTCTCGCCCCGGACCATGGCTTGCACCAGGGCCGGGCGCGAGAGGTCGCCGCCGCTGCCGATCGCCTCTACGAGGACACGGCGGTGCTCTGCCCAAGCGGGGCAGACCTCCACCGTATGCTCCACCGTGTCCTCTGGGCGATCCTCGCAGTGGTGACACCCGGGCGTCTCCTCCCGCCTGATGATGTGCAGGAACCTCCCGAAACATCCGTGTCCGGAGAGGACCTGCGTCAGGCGGTAGGTGAGAGCGCCGTGACGCCTCTCTCGCCACTCCTCAAAGAGGGGTCTTATCGCCGCTATCGTGGCGTGCCCTGCGCTGGGTTGCGATAGTCGCGCCTTCCATTCCACCATGAGACCGCGCCGGAGGTCCGTCCGCTCCGCAGCGATTTGCCGCGGGTGCAGAGTTTCCCCCCGACGTAGTGCCTCCGCGCGCCAGTCATACAGGCGCGCGAGGACTATCGCCTCCAGATCCCATGGTGGCAGTCCGGCAAGGAGGCTTGCTGCCTCGCGCGAGATCGTGCGGTACCCCCGGATCAGCCTTACGGCTACCACCTTTTGGGGCGCGTTCAGGTAGTGTGCGGCTCGAAGCCGCAGTGAACGCGCCCATACCGGGGCCCCATATAGGGCCATGGACCGCACGACCCCCGCGTAAAGCCTCCGGCAGGAGGCGTTTGGCCCCCTCAGGTTGGGCAGGAGCCGCCTTAAGGCGGCCCCGGTCCGTTCCAGTTTTGGGGCCAAACGTCGGAAGTGCTCGACGAAGTTCCACCGGCTGTCGAGGACGAGACCCAGGTATCTCATCGTCTTCTCGACGCCGATGTGAACCCCTCCTACCATCAGTTGGGATCCCGAAGGTGGCCCGTACCGGGGCCCATGAAAAGACATGGCCTCGGACTTGTGCAATGCCACCTCGAGACCCAACTGCCGGATCCTTTCCACGACTATCGCAACCCCGCGTGTCATCGCGTCGGCCGCCGCCTGATGCGACCTCCCCTGCGCCAGGACCAGCGTGTCGTCAGCGTAGCAAACTACGCTGACGCCATCAGGGAGGTCGGCCCGCAGCACCCAGTCGTAACCGATGTCCCACAGGAGCGGCCCCAGAACCGATCCCTGTGGGACACCGCACGACATCTCTCGCCGGTTCCAGTTCCCGTCGCGACCGGGGTAGATGACGGCTCTGTCCGTCAAATACGCCCCGACTATTCGACGGAGGTAAGTCGGCACCCGGTGATACCGGAGTGCCTCCCCTATGCAGCTCCAGGGCAGGGTGTTGAACGCGTTGGCGATGTCGAGTGACACCGCCACGACCACCCCACCCCGTGACACCGCGTCCCCCGTCGTGAGGGCTCTCACGCGCATGATGGCGTCCACCGTCGAGCGCCCCTTGCGGAAGCCAAACTGGCACTCCGCAAGGTCCGGCCCCGTCCTCACCAGGTGCCCGACGAGGCGGCCCGCAATCACTCTCTCAAAGAGCTTGCCGACCTCGTCGAGCAGCACTATGGGCCGGTATGCGGACGGAGAGTCCGCAGGGCGCCCTGGCTTCTGAATGAGGACCAGCTTCCCCGTCTTCCAACGGAGTGGAAACTGGCCTCTCTCCATGCATGCGCTTAAGAGCGCCTCCAGTCGAGGCCCGAGAGCCCTCGAGGCCAGGACCCAGGCTTTACCCGGCAAGCCGTCGGGTCCCGGGGCGGTATTTTTGGCCTTCAGCCTGCCTACCGCCGCTCTCAGATCTACCCCGGTCACTTCAGGGGTGTCGTCGTCGTTGTCCGCGTGGCCCGCTTCAGGCACCGCAAGTGGCGGAGCCATAGGCGGGGGAGTATGCTCCCCCCTTGAAGGGAACAGAGCGCTCACCACCTCCTCCACCAGCTGTGGGCGGAGACTCTGCGTCAGCGGGGGGGCCCATGTGCGGAGTTTATTCCGCACCATTCTGTAGGGGCGCCCCCATGGATCTCTGTTCAGAGTCTCCAGCATCTCCTCGCGGGCCATATCCTTGGCCCGCTGAACAGCCTGTTGGAGGGCGGTCTTCGCCGCTCTGTACCCCTCGTATAGCTCCACCTCCGTGGCTTCCGCATCCGGAGGGCGGATGCGGAGCCTGCGGTGCCTGGTGTACCGGTGTCGCGCGTCGACGCACGCCTTGCGTAGCGCCCCAACCTCCTGCGACCACCAGTACACCTGACGTCGGGCGCATCCTGGCCGGACTCGGGGCATTGCCACGTCACAAATCTCGGACATGGCCTCCCGGAACCACTCCACCTCATCGTCAATATCAGCAGGCCTGTCCGGTGAAAACACCCAGGCCTGCACGATCGAGGCTTCCAGGAGAAGCTCCCGGTCCAGCTGCTTCAGCGCCCACCGCGGACCACTCGGGGCCTGTTGGACCAGCGCGCTAGAGGTCTGGGTGGAGACCTCAAACCGGATATACCGATGATCGGAGTAGGTCTCCACCTCCTCCATGACGCGCCAGTCAATGACACGCTGTGACAGAGCGGGGCTGGCGAACGAGATGTCCACCACCGACTCGCCCCGCATCCGCACACACGTAGGAACAGAACCCCGATTTAGGACGACCAGGCCTGTTTCCAGAGCCCAGTCCTCCACCATCCTGCCCCGCACATCCGTGCAACGGGAACCCCAGGCCAAATTCTTGGCGTTGAAGTCCCCAAGCACTAGCACGGAGAAGGCATGGTTTCTAGCGACGACGACACTCAACTCTGTTAAAGAGTTCTGGAACTCGGCGAGAGTTCGGCTCGGAGAGAAGTATACTCCCACTACTACAATCTCTCCGAACCGTGCTGCTACGCACCCCTGTCCCCTCGTGACACCTTCGAGGGACGGGGTACCGGCGGCGGCCGACGAAATTATGGCCACTGAGCCGTTCAGGTCCTCCACCCAGTCATCCCTGGGCGGGACAAAGTACGGCTCAGCGACCACGGCGATGTTAATCGACCACTGCGCCATGCTCTGGAGCAACAGGTCCTGAGCGCAGGCGCAGTGGTTGATGTTCGCCTGGAGAAGGCGTAGTGGAGGAGTTATTACTCCTCCATTTCAGCCCCCTCCCGGGCCCTATCGGCAGTGGTGGTGGCGGCGGCGGCGGCGGCGGCGGCGGCGGCGGCGGTGGTGGCGGCGGCGGCGGCGGCGGTGGCGGTGGCGGCGACAGTGGCGGCGACGGTGGTGGTGGCGACGACGGCGGAGGGCCTGCCCTTCCTCCTGGCTTCGGCGGGTGGAGCGCAGGACTTGCTCCCCGCCCGGTGATCGGCCGGCTTGCCAGCAGCCGCACATGCGACGCAGTGCGGCGCGGCGTTGCACGAGCCAGCCGTATGTCCGGGCTTGCCGCAGCGGAAGCACAGAGTGCTGCGGTCCTCTAAGGTGCACTGGACGCCCACGTGGTGCCCCACGAGGCATCGATAGCACCTTAGAGGTCTGGGCTCCAGCAGCTTGACCTGCGCTGACACCCAGCCCACCAGGAGCCTTCCGCCCTCCACAATTTTCCTCGCCGCCGTCACGGGACAGCTTACCGTTATGGTTCGCATACCCGTGAAGTCAGGACGTAGGGTGCCCGCCTTCACCTGGTCGGCCAGACACCCGCCAGTCCTGACGACGGCGGCTACCACCTCTGCCCCCGTCACCGAGTCATCCAGGCCCACAATGCGCATATCCGCGCACTTGACGGGCCTGGAGACTCGAGCCTCGTCCGCATTGAGGGACGCCCTTAGCTTTTCAGCCAGGGCGTCAGCGGTGGGGCCACTCGTCGCACCGGGGATCTCCAGCATGCGGGCACCAGTGGCGGTCACCCTATGCCGGAGGCCTCCGGTGATCCCCAACTCCTGGAGATCCACGGTCGCTCTCGCCTTGGTGAGCACGTCGCAGTAGGTCACCCCCCTCTTAACCGCGTCCGGCTGTAGCGTAATAACTACAGCCGCGGTCTTAGGGGAGCGAAGCCTAGCCGCAACGGCTCGCTCCTTGCGCCGCCTCCTCTGCGCCTTTTTCCTGGCCGCCTTGGCCGCCTTCTTCTTCTCCCCGACCACCTGCCACTCAGCGTTGGTCGTGGGAGATTTGTTTTGGGAAGGCGTAGGCTCTGGGGCCTTCCCCTCCCCAGCCGTTCTGCCCTTTCTCTGGGCCGGCGCCGCGGGTTTGGCGGCAGGCGCCGATTTTGCCGGCGCCGAGGCTCCACCAGCCGACGTCGGTTTTGCCGGCGCCGGGGCTCCTCTAGCCGACGCCGGTTTAACCGGCGCCTGTGCCCGGCCAGACGGCCCGGGCTTAGGGGCAGCAGCAGCCGCGTACGAGGCCGCCTTCTTCGGCCCTGGGTCCGTTCTACCCGCCAAGGGGGGGCGCAGGACTATACCCTCCAGGACGGCGAACCGCGCCTGGAAGGTCGCCAGCTCCTGCCGAACCAGGTTCAGGACCTGGTGCTCCACCGGCACGGGCTGGCTTGATGGTGTCACCTGCGCTGTGCCGGCTGCTCGCAGCCCGGCCAGGTCTGCTCGGAGCTCCTCGTTCTCCTTTCGGAGGAGCTCCATGGCAGCCGTCAAGCGGGCCACCTCCGCCCGCATATCGGACGTTACGTCCGGCGGGGGCCCGATGTGAATGGCTTCCGCCGCCGCCATGATGGAGGCCTTGGCCGAGACTATGGCCCTGTTTTTAGAAGTCTGTAACTTCTTCAGGGCCACGTCCCGGATCGCGGCCTCCACGACCGCCGCAAACCTCTCTTTGCGGTCCGCATCAGGGCCGCCTGCCTCCGCCGCCTCGTCACTCGAGGGCTCCGATGCGACCGCGCGACCAGACCCCCCCACCTTTGCGGGCTCCTCCGCTTTCTCCGCCGCCTCCCGAGCGGTGAGCCCCCTCCCTAAGCCTCGCTCTCGGGCTCCTCCGCGCCTGCTGGTGGGGATTTTTCTGGCCGAGGCCAGCTCCCCGTCAGAGGACGACCCCTGGCCGTCCACTGACCTTGGCCGCTTGCTCTGTGCCTTTCTCTTGGCAGCGGCCGTCTTCTGGTCACGGCGAGGGCTCACTGAGCCTCCCGTGCTCGCTCCTCCAGATGCAGCGTCGGACTCCGACACCGCATCTTCGTCTGTTGTGGTTTTGGGGTTTGTTTTAAAAAATGAATCCATATTTGTTCCCACGAGTAAAAAACTTCTTGTACTTGCTCAAATTACGTGGTTCGCACTAGTGACTAAACCAAGCTACCCATTAGTCAAGCTTACTACCTCCCTCACGGTGCGCCGCCGCTTGGAGGTTTGGGGAATTTTTTATAGAGGTTAATCTTCCTCGCGGTCCGGGCGGTTAAGCCAAGACCCTCGACCCCCGTCAAAAGTCAGAGACATGACCTTGACAATCTTCGGGGCTACGATATTAACGGTGGCAGGAGGGGGGGTTATCCCCTCCTGCCTGCCCGGCGGCAGGGTAAGTGCACACCAGGCCCGCTCTTACTCCACACAGTAGCCGCTCTGCTCCTCATAGCGGCTTGTGTGGAGCGTTCCTCTTGGCAGAACATTAGCATGCGGGCAGCGAGATCTCATTGGGAAAAAATCCCACTGAGAAATAGCTGCCCGCACCCCAGGATGCACCGGCCCGAAAACTGGTCTTCCCCCCGGACGTATCCAGAAGGGAACTCCAGTCCCCAGGCACACGTGGAGGTTTTCTGCCCTGGCACCCCTGGTACGATCCCTGGAATTGCACATGATATCTGCCCGTAAAATGCAAATGTTGTGCTTCACATCCGGCTCAGAATATCTCGCGATATTATTTAATCTATGATTATGATTATGCTTGTACCACATCAGCTTGTACGACTACGAGTCAGAGCGGCGCGTAATGTGATGACATTTCATCTTTTGCCCTTCATTGCCTTTAATGCGTAACTTATCGTAAATTAACTTACACGTTGCAAATATGAATAAATATTCCAGCACTAGGTATGATATTATTTATCTGTATTCATATCGACCTTCCTTTCATTAGAGACGTTTACGGTGATTGAACATCCATAATCAGTGTGATGGTGATATCATGAAATGCGAAGGTTCATTACTTAGTTTCTATAAGAAACAAGCATTCGCGTTTGATTTTATTTAAAATATTTAAAAACCATTTTATACGTTATGTAAAATTCTAGTAGGTTTTCTTTTAATACAACAGTTTCTAAAAAGAAATGAAAACTTCAAAGGAGATTGGCAAAACCCATGTATTTTCAGTATCACATACATGCTTACCGTTTCATAAAATTAATTTGTGGATTCGAATGCTACAATAGAGTATAACAAAATATGTAATGGTAAGACATAAGTACAAAAGACTTGGGGATATTAAATTGATTTATACATACCCTCAAAATGGACCACCAAAAATAATACTTAAAGGTACCTATACCTGCCGGACGGCGCGTATGTGTTCCACGCGCGCCTCAAAGAGATGTCAGCATGAATGACGGGGCCCGACAGGGCCGAAGCCTGCCGGGGTAGCGGGATCCTCCGAAAGGGTTACCGCTGCCCTGGAACATAAAGGGCTAAGGAAGGAACACGGGTGGGTTTTAGTCAGTAAGTCTGACACTCCCTTCCGCTCCACCCAGAGCGGGAGGGGTCATTTGATGATTTCACATCCTCAAAAAAAAGGTACCTATACCTAACTTATGTAACTCAAGGCAGACCCTTAGGCGTCGTTTTATTTGGCTAACCATCGTATGACTGAACGATGCGATTTCGTCGCCACGAAATCACATCGTGAAAACGTAAGATGGTTAGCCAAATAGGACGACGCCTTATAAATCATACATTTCCATCAGATAAAGTGGATAGATTGTATGTACTTTAATAACTATAGAAGGATGTTTGTGTTACTAGTAAGATTTTAAAGTAGGGTGTTCTAAGTTGAGATAAGAAAACGGCAATTACAGATAAGAAAATTTTGAATTATTTTAGGCCATCCAATTGCTAAACAAAAATATCAGGGTGGTTTATATTTTTTTTTTGTATTTGACATGTGACAGCTGTATTGCCAAATATTGATTAACTAATCGAATCGATTAAAATCATCGAATCGATACGAAATTAATTTAGTAAAAGCAATGCTATTTAATATAAAATGTTGTTTAAAGTGAGCATCTATTCTCGAATCAAATCGATCTACTTTCTTTTTATTTAATGAACAATATTAGCACGAATGATACTTTCCAAAACATATATAATAGGTACTTGTGAAATTGTTTTGGCCGTCTATCGTCTATTTAATATCCCTTTTCGTATTTTTTAAGTGATTATTGATTACCTTTCAACATAACATTCTCTAACCCGTGAAATACTAATCATTCAAGAGTGACTACGTCAAATCTGACTGACGTAGTTTAATTTTTTTTATCTAGTATATTTAAGTTGCACATATTTCTCTTGTATTGCACTTATTTTGAATAAACAATCTTTTTCTTCACTAAAGATTTAAACTCGTCATCATCGATTTGAGTTTATTGTATGGCAACACTGACGTAATACGTCTATTTTATGCGTTTTGTTTTGCATTAATGCGTTTTCTATCCGTAACGGGGCTGCACCCTAAAATCATGGTTTTTTAATTACTCACAACAACTAATAAAACATTTTAGCTTGGAAAATAACTACGGATATAAGACCTATAATTTGCATATTATTCGATTTTCAAACGTTTGGATTTGATGAGGTACCCAACTCGCCAATTTCCTTTTATCGGATCTTACTGAAAAAGAAATTGTTGTCTTTATATAATGACACGTTCTTATTTTTCTTATCACTACCATGCCAACATGCCAAAAATCACAAAATTGACCAACTTTTTGGTCATGTAGATGCAACAAAAGACCAACATCATAAAAACTTAAAGCTCTCCATCTCGCACATTCGCGGCAACGTTTTAACACATCTGATTATCTATGCGATCTATTGTGTTTGTATTGAACAGGCTATCGTACCTATATATACTATATGTACCTATGTAAATGATATCGGAGAACATTGCAAAAACTTGTAATGAAATAATAACAGCAGAGCAGCGCCGAGGCTGTTATGAGACTATAAGAAATAAGTACCTACCCATTGAGATTATTCAACGATATCAGAGCGTGTATCTCAATATGTACATCTCCGCGTTTTCTTGTACATTGATACAGACTAGGATCATCAGTTCTCTTATCGACGTAACGTCTTAACTATTTACTTCCGCCTTCAGTTTTTGTAATGTAGCCTAGTACGTAGTTAAATAAATATGTACCGTTACCACTTAAAACTTTCGTGAGAATGTAGAAACACTCAAATTAGTTTCGATTCAGTATGCGAATACACGCGATTTAACTGAATTGCATTGCAAATACAGACAATGCTGGTGTACAGTTAATAAAGGGACCTTTAGCTGCGAGCGTCCGGTGGCAGAGCCCGAGCTTACGACGCGGCGTCGTTGTCTTGAAGCTTTTCGTACCTCGTCGTTGAACAGAAAACTAAACTAAGTCAATTGTTTGTTCTTAGGCTATAATTAAAAGATATACGTAATTTATTTATTTCCAATCCTTTCATAAGTGCCAGGTGATGTGGAACATTATAGCTTGTGTGTCTATGTATACCTAGATAGTACATATATAAACAAATACGCTCGTCGTGTCGGTTTGTGTGGCCACTTAGTTCTACTAAACTACACAATGAATTTTGATGCGGTTTTCACCATTATTTAGATAATATATTTCTTGGTTTAAGTGTAGGTATAATACATACATTAAATTTAAACATAACGAAAATCAGAAATCTCAATGTTTTCTCAAGTCGTAAAAAATCACGCGAAGCAGCAGCGGATCAGAAGTATTTAATAAAAATAGCAAAAGTAGAGTATTGCTTGTTATCAAACTATAGCTTTACACAACAATTATGAAAACCGCATGCGGACTTATAAATCTAATAATCTACAGAATCTAGAAAAGCTTTCAAGTGTTGGTAATCTGAACAAATAATAACAAAACACGAGTACAAACCTTTTCTTAAGTCATGTAAATAGACAAAGTTTCAGGTTTCATTTAATCCTGAAAATCCATTGACTTATTACGTCACTGAAAAATACTGAAAGAGGTGGAAATTATGCCTTACCTACATAGATAATAACGATTCAGTATGTACAGATAAAATCTCAAAATGGAAGTATCCGAAACTGCCAGAAGTAGAGGCCTAGTAACGTGTAGTGTGCTCTAGTTTTGCGGTATCGCTTTAAATTGTCGGTGGCGTGGAGTGCACTGCAGTTAGTGGCAATCTGGTGATGTGGGCCGACGGTGGCGATCGGATCGTGTTAAGTAACGGCATCTAACTAATTATCTATTAAAGGCAACAATGGTCTCACGTCGGCGGTGGCGGGCGCGCGGTCACGTCGTGTCGCACGCACCACTCGGCGCGCCACGCGGCCCCCCCGGCCTCCAGGCCTCCGTTGCCGTCGCGACGTACCCCTGATATCAACCAGAGTTTCTTTCATAAGCTTTCAATGCACCCTCCAATACTTACGTCATAAAAAACATAGTTATTAGGACCTCCTTAACGTACATGTTGCTTGCTGCGTAATTTCTTAGTGTTATCAATGGCCAGCTTACAACATCTAATAGTAAAGCCGTTAAAATAGCCACCCCAAAACTTAAACTAACAAAAGTCGAAATTAGAACGGCTAAATCGAAACTTGGGAGATCGACCGCTAGATCGCCTTTCAACTTTCCGATATCTTTTGTACAAGTTTTTTAGCATAGGCATTGTGCAGTTTCAGACAATCGGCACGGGTACGTTAGGCACATAGTGGCACTATCCAGGTCAAATCATTTTATATCTGCTGCATTCAAATTCAAGCAAAATAAAAACTAACCTACAAACACCTCGATAGAAGTTTTAATGCTAGTTAAGCTGATCGTTAACTAAACCCAAGTAAATAAAGTACTTTTTCTATTTATAAAAATGTCCCGCTGTTGCTATTCGCCGATTTTGTAGAATTTTATAATGGCGTAATTTTATTTGCATGTAAATCGTCGTCTACGGTTTTTTTTTAAATGCACAGCTTCATTCGTAGTTGCAAAGCGTTTCGCTTAAAAACGCTAAGGATTTTCCGTGACCGAATGAGAGCACTATCTGGCTGAGCTATTCCCAGGCCGCATAAACAAATTCTGATCACACCGGCGCGCGGCGGCGAGGCGTCGTGGAACGTTGTCTTGCCCACTTTAGATAGTTCGGTACGTGTACACTTATCTCTCGGTCATCACCACCAAATTAGCTTACTGAACAACATCGTTCGATTTTCTTCACTGCTTCTGTAGACAATCTTGTGAATGCTGACGTTTTCCTATAGATTCTTTAGTTTAGCGGCTTAATTATAAACAATATGTTTGTTCTGATAAAACTTCTAATGTTCACTTAAAGGACATCATATAATATATACCTATTCACAAAACACACTTGGATGATATTGTATAAACAGTCAAAGTTCTTAAATACCTGGTAACTTTTGAATTTCTTTTATTGTAGTTTAGACAGGTCACCGCTTAGTCACAAACCATATTGTGAGGAATTTCGCGTGTGAAAATCAAATATGCTTGTTGAGTCTCTCGAATTGATCAATGTTTGCATTCGCATCGTAAGTAGTGGGTCTCATGCGTCATTAGAAATAAGATTTTTTTTTTTAAGCATTGAACTTACTCGACATCCTTCCACTGCATTGTGCTTTTAATAACATTAATTCTCGATGTTAACATTAGATGAGCAATAGTTGTAGAGCCTAGCGATCGCTACGAGGCTACGAGTGTTAGTTCAGCCGATAGTAGTTCAGGAAGTGTTTGACGTGTATGATTATGATTACCGAACGTCTAGTGTAAGCTCGCCAGTCTATCTGCTGATGTCGGTGAGTGGGCATAAGATTCAGGCGCTCGCCCTAACGGTATCCCGCTGGCGGCTCTGCACACAAATTAATGGTTGCCGCTCAAGGCCGCCTACAAGCAATCGACATAGATACATCGTTTTGTCGACTATGAGAACACGGTGCCTTCCGAGTCATGGTCGAGAATGGGGCCGAGAAAGCGGTCTCAACACAAGCAGTCGCCAGCGCAGCCGCACCCGGCACCGCCGCATCGCCGCCGCCGCCGCTTGCCGCTCTGCCAGAAACGAAAGTGCTCGTGATTGTTTGAGTAATTTGATGACCAACATGCTAATTGGAATTTTGGCCAACTTGTGATTGAAAAGCTCGTCAATTCATCGGTTAGTCGTTCGTTTTCAATCACGACAGACTCTCTCGATTTTATATAGAAAAAATAAGCACAGAGATGTACATGTGTCCAATACGGGTTCGTACGTTGTGCTAATGAAATCCTTATCATTGACTCGAGACATGTATTTGTTTGGCGATCCATTCACTATTTCCGTGTCATTAATTCGAATAGGTGGATCACAAAGGTGCTAGCCGAGTAGTCGGTGTAAGTCGCTCTGGGTGCTCAGTTTTTGCGTGGGTGTACTGTTACTGTTAGCCGAGTTTTGGCCGCCCCACCAGCGACTAACCTTGATACTTTCAGTTACGACGTCTAAGTCTATTTCGCACTCTTCTTGTTACCGCTGTCATCTTATTGTGGCCGAGTTAGCTGACAAAAAATATCAATCAAAATTCTAGCACAAAAGCCCGCGGCAGTCGCGCTGTCTCTTGCCCAACATATAAACGAGAAGAAAAATGTTTTAACAACATCACTCTTACATGTACGAGTGCGCCGGGCCGCTACATGCTCGCTACGTACACCTCCGAATTGAGTGCTTTATTTGGATTTATGGTACACACGTGTTTTTGACTAGCATGCATATAATTGCTATGCAGGTACCCACCAACTAATAAGTACTCGTGTTATAGATTGCTACTTCACTTGGTGCTAACGGTAGTTCTGGACACATAGCTACACTAAGTAATTAGTGTAGCTATGTGTCCAGTACCAGTGTCGACTGTACTCACAAAAATGGTTGAGAAACAGTAATGTTTGTTTGTAAGTCAAATAATTTTTGAATCATCTATACTTACTTTTCTCTTGTCTCAACCTGTCTGGCAGATCATAACACCACCCCATTTTGGAGAATAGGTACTTAACATGTCAGAAATCATCGTTTGATGATTGGTACAATCGAACAACCTATTTAGTTTACATATTATATGTGTGGGTGAAGTCACGGTTAAGCACACAAACACCAAATAAAACGAGCGAGCTCTGTGTTTAGTAGTGTGCGTATGGCACGATAGTAATATTTCGCATCATATTATTCAAAGACGGTAGCAATGGCTATCGTCTTTGGTCAGTGATCGAGAAGTCGTAAGTTGAAACCATGTGTGCATCAAATGACTTTTTATTTTTGTATTCACTATTTGGTTTAAACATTACTTAAAAGTTGAATTTAGAACGATTCGATCCCATTCATGGATGAGTTTGCAACGTTCGAGACAGCCACGGAACTCTTAGGCCATTTTATTTTGACTGTTTAGAAAATCACTACCGACAATTTTAAAAAAATCCTATTTTATAAAAAATTAGCATTCTTTGTTGTCAGTCTACAAGTATTTTCGGGAGGTTCCTGCACATCATCAGGCGGGAGGAGACGCCCGGGTGTCACCACTGCGAGGATCGCCCAGAGGACACGGTGGAGCATACGGTGGAGGTCTGCCCCGCTTGGGCAGAGCACCGCCGTGTCCTCATAGAGGCGATCGGCAGCGGTGGCGACCTCTCGCGTCCGGCCCTGGTTCAAGCCATGGTCCGGGGCGAGAGGGAGTGGGAGGCGGTCACTTCCTTCTGCGAAGCAGTCATGCTAGCGAAGGAGGTGGCGGGATGGGTGAGGGAGAGATCCTCAGCCGCCGAGGGAGACGCTCCGGGCGTCGGGAGCCACGTGACGACTCCCGGCCACCGTAGGCGCGGGCCTGCGGGCGGAGAGCAATGGGTAGCTCTCCGTCCGATCAGGACTAGGCCCGTGCCGGACGGCGCGTATGTGTTCCAGGCGCGCCTCAGAGAGATGTCAGCGTAGTTAACGGGGCCCGACAGGGCCGAAGCCTGCCGGGGTAGCGGGATCGTCCGAAAGGGTTACCGCTGCCCTGGTACATAAAGGGCTAAGGAAGGAACACGGGTGGGTTTTAGTCAGTAAGAGTCTGACACTCCCTTCTGCTCCACCCAGAGCGGGAGGGGTCATTTGATGATTTCCCATACCCAAAAAAAAAAAAAAGAAAGTCTACAAGTATTTGCATTACTAAGTTTATTGATTGCTACTCGTATTCGTGTGCAGATTTATTTCTGTGTATCCAACCATGCGACATTTATTAATGTTAAAAAAGGCAGAACTAAATCGTTGTTCTGCATGACCAAAACGTATCTATATGTGAAATTATATCGGTGGGCGGGTCAAATTCATTGGCTCGACACCACGACATTGTGGCAAGGCACAAGGCTGATCCCTTCTTGTCCACCCGCGTAACAGCAACAGCACCCAATGTGTGCTTACAAACTGTGAGAAATCACCTACATTCAGCTGGTTTACGTTGCAGCAAGCCAGCGCGGAAGATTTTGCTGTCCACTGCGCACAAACCGACTACAGTTTGCTAGGTCATACATTCATTTTGATTGGGAGAACAATATGGTGATAGAAAACGAAGGTTTGCCGACTCATTATTAGTCGAATTTATTTTTATTAGTAGACGACTATGAACCTTATTTTTATGCAAGTAATGTTCATATTTGTTAAGCGAATGTGAGCAAATACTTAGCATTATTTAGGTATACCGCCGTAATCCTCTTTAAATTTTTAAACAACAACTCGTATTATTGAAAGTCTGGTGAACTGATGTTATTGTTATGCCATTAGAAGTTGTCATAATTTCTTACTATCTAACATGTGGATTCAGTTCACCTCTAATTTTACTTTGTTTCAATTTACATACTTACCTACTTTGACAAACTATTTACGTCCATCCTTAACCAACAAAAAACTTTGTCTTTGTTAAAAAAACTGATAAAGAACAATGTTTTACTCATTTGAACGTCTAGTACGGATAGCTAAAGAATATAATGTTTAAAACCAGTTTGCATTAAATCATTGTATCGGCCACACAAGTTTTTTTTGCTAACATACAGCCCACACCAAATTGAACTTTAAAACAACCATTGTAAAGAAGGCATATTGGAAGAAACGATACGGATCATTTGCTATTGACCCAAGCGATAAGCTCGCTCATTCCAACCAACACCAATGTTTACCTAATAAAAAATTAAAATTATTTTATTGGTTTTATTTAATTAACTTTCTAGTTTTTTGCTTGAGTGATTTTTTGACCACAAAATTAATTTAACAAAAAACAAATAGTAAAAAGCAGCAAAACAAAATTCCTCAGTTGAGATCGAACTCACGTCGTCTAGATTACATCAGTAGCTATCGCAGGCGCTTACACCACTTAGCTATGGGAACCTTGTTATATCAGACTAAAATATGGGCTCATATTCCTTCATTGTGTACCCGTTTATTTTATCTTTAACCGCGTGTGTATATTACGTATACCCACACAATAATAATGACAGCCACCGATGTATGCACTATGTAAACTATTTAAATGGGCCCTGTGTACCTATTAGTTAATATAAAACTTTAATCACGTATCATCATGATAGCTTAGATAAGTACCCTTAAAGCTTTTATTTGAAAATAATTTCAGGTTAAAATTGCCTTTAGGTAGTCCTTCAGAGCATCAAGTTAGGAATTTCTTAATTAATGTTACGATTGGCAATAAAAGCGATCCGTTTCCAGACATAAGGACCGGGCGAAACTGCATATGAACCTCATGATTGTTATAAGAAGGACTTCTAAACTTATCTTTTCATCATGATAGACCACAGACCCTAGTAATTAGTGAAGGTACGGAAACATCTCGGTCAATTGCATTTTTCGTCAAAGGCACCCATATTCGAGGACAGTGCGTAATATTTGTGTTTAAATGTTATTTTGCTTCACAAAGAAATACAGGTCGTGTGTCCAATGTGATTTCCCATCGGCAAAAATGACGAACTTCCATACAAATTTTCATAGCCTACTTAATCCCTTAAGAGGATTAATTTTAAAAATCCTTCTTTAGTAGTCACTTTCGTTATCATTATCATATCATATTAAACTAAACTTTTGTGCAAAACTTCATGCTTCTTGATCCAGCGGTTTAGGCTATGCTTTGCCTATCAATGAATTTAAGATTTTTATTAAATAGATCTATATATAAACGTCTGAAACTCGAAATTAAGCTCTTGGGATTTATCAATTGAATGAATTTCAAAAGTGCACTTATCTCACTGAACAGCCTTTCCTCCACAGACTGCATAATGCATAAGACAATCTCCACGAACAGGCATGTTTTATCTTGTCTGTATTTAATTATATTTGATAATATTCCCAATCAGCTGCAGGGCTTGTTTTAAAACCCTGTTAACTTCTTATACAACAAATAACACCTAAGTTACTATATTTTCTAAAATGAAAATATTCTCTTGCAGCAAAATTCATAATGCTTGAGCCATAAATCGAAAAGACATCAAAGGTGTTTTACTCGCTTTTGCAAATTCTCGTCTGCCTTTATAATAACAAAGATATTTTACAATCACAAGAACTATGAAGTAAGGAACGAGATGTAGCATGCGACGTACAAGTTCAGTGACTTTACCTTCCCTTCGGGATTGGCAAGAAGCGGCATGCGCGTTCCCGAACCTGTTTGTGTATCCCAATATCAGCGGCGTGGGGATTTTAGAGGCCAATTATGTGTACTTGCAAGTACAACAACGTAAAATTGGCATTTACTAAATATTTGAATGCGTTGCGGACGATGCACGTAACTTTTCTCTGTTACATAACAATTAGCGAGCGAGTTGGTCGCGGCGCGGCGCGGGCGCCTGCGTGTGGGGTCATTGGCAACGCGGCCGAGAGCTGCCACTTTAGGTTCAAGGGTATCTAGAACGGGCCTACATGCCATCGCGTTCGAACCGACTCTAGTCGATCGATTCACCGACCAGACTCACCTTTTACCCAAAAAAATACTCTATTTTTGTATCTAATTCTAAAACAGCGTAGTATAAAAGTTCTCTACCAAAATTACCTTTCATTTCTTTTCGCCTAATAAACGGAACGGTAAAAAATATGTAGCGCCATCATTCACTCTCGTATAGTATACAATTATTTTAAAAAAGCAATAAGGTAGTTAAACTTAATTCTTCGTGTCTTCCTAAAAAGGTCAGAGTTTGAAAGTAACAATATAAATTTTTATTTTAGTGTTACTATACAAATGCCAATATCTTACCAAAACTAATGGCACTGAACAACTTTATATTTCAATAACAAAATGTAAAACATCGTAGGCGCATGTAGAATAAGGTTCCCAAACGGTAATATGTCTGTGGTATCCAAATAAAATTTCTGAAAAATGGCATTTATTGTTCGATACTCGACAAAAACGAAATGGTTTGGAATTTTGCAAGCGTGACGTGTGTGTGTACTTTAAGTTGAAGTGATATTTATATTTATATTAGGTGGTTGTGTCAAAAGGTTTAGGATCCGGAGCACGGGCGGCGCGTCATGTAAGCCGGCCGTGTGTTCGCTGTTCTTTGTCATTAGCGTGCTCTCACGTCTAGTGCATTAGCTAATTTGTCATCGCTGGGTGCGCTTCGCTGATCGATTTTACATTATTACAAAATACTCCTTTATTTCACACCATGCTTCACAGAACTGTAAAGAATAAATTATATTTCCCATTCAATACCAAACAATATCCTGGTTTCGTGCGAATAAATTGAAACCTGGAACAGGCTCCGAAAAAATTAAGTAAATAACAGATAACTTTATCCGGTCTTATTTAATTTCTTTCGACAATTATTACTAATTCATTTAGATGTAGCGATGACCGAAGTATTACTTTTCTCTGATTGTCCATAAAATTCAAAATTACTCAAACGGGAACATTATGCAAATTAAAATCAATTTCATAGCTCCAATTCGGACATATCACACCAAGGAGTCCACACTCATCATATACATATGTAGATCTTACATTTGCATAAGGTTTAAATTAATTTAAATACTGCAATAAAAGTTTTGAAATGATTGAGTGTCGTTTCCGTTAGTTTTTATTGATCTAACAACACTCTGTTGATGAGAAACTGCTTACACTTTATAGATTCCTTCACTCTTACATAAAATAAACAACATTTGCTAAATTATGTCAGTTTTATGCTCCCTATATAGAGCACATTTCTTTCATAAGAAGTGATGTTGTATATTATAAGACACATTGAATAGATATGGTAATAAGGTGCTAAGGAAGTACAATCGAGTATGGTAGGTAGGTACCTATACCTATGTGCTACAGACGCCACACGCTACAAGAGGGATTGCATCACTGACCAGGCATTTTTGTAAAATCCGAGAGCCCTTCTGGTTTAGTAGAAGCTAAGGTAATTCTTGTAAGAATGATGCACGACTATGACGCATTGTCTGCAGACGTCCATCACGAACTATACTCGTGCTTCACAATTCTTTCAGTTTTGCCTATAAATAACTATTAATAGATACCGACCACGAAAAGCAATCTCGCAGGATGGCAGTTAAGAGCCCTCAGCTTATTTTACAACGAAGCTCATTAATGAGTGGAGCGCGCGCCCCCGGGAATGTGCGCGCAGCCTCCTCGCGCTATGGTCGCTTCTCACTTGACGCTCCCCACAACATTGTATAATTATTACTTAATAGTATAATTGATTGTAATACGTAAGTAGACATCTCGTCCGCTCGCTTCGTGTATCGGTAACTACCTAACAGTAAAATATAAACATTAAAAGTTAAGCTGCACTAAGAAATAGCTATTCTAGATTATCCGTTTCCAAAAGAAGATAACATTCAAACGGCTGCATAACCGTGTTATTGCTGAAAATTCAAGATTTTTGAATCTGCCAATAATTAACAGTGACTAAATGTTGAGATAAGCCGATAGTAATAAGCTATAAATATATTGTTAATCATCTAAGTTTTTCTGCGTATCTTCGTGAAACAATTTAATGACGAGCGTACAGCACTGCGCTAGCGTTGATGTCTAATATAAAGAACGTTATACGCGTGCGCGTGATTCCCATTCAACTATTGAACGTGACATTATAACACAAGCTCGTACTCGTACGTACGCATTTACGTGCATACACTAGCCTTAACATTCAACTGTATGAATGAGTATCTTGTCGCAAAAATAACCTTCCATTTATAGCTAAGGTCATTACGATTTATGCTGAAGAAAAAAAAAATGTAAGCACAAGTAAGATACTGGCGACGTAGTAATAGTGCTATCTGCTTATTTGTAAAATAATGTGGAAATGTTATTTTGATTTATGTATAGATGCTTGAACAACATTACATGTACCTAATTGACCACAACTTGAAGTACGTGCCTCATTGTAGTAGAAAAGCGTTCATACCGTAATAAAAGTAACCTTCCTACGAGTTTTAAGCTAAGCTTGACGTTGCTACAAATTAACGAGCACTTTTCGAACGTCAGAGATAACACTAAAAAGCCCCCAAAAAGCCCACCCTTCACCGGCCCTTCGTGCTGAAGCCTGTAAGAAGCAGTGCAACAAACTCCACAGCCATTCTTGTCATGAACAGACTTGTGGTTGGATCCTACATTTATAACATAGCATATTTTTGTTTTACCTGAAGCGAGTTTACGACCACGTACGTAAACCGTAGGGAAGCCATATCTTCTCAAAATTACGCACACACAGCAGGAACCCAGGAAGATCATAACTATATTCCCTAAACTGTTTTGACATTTATGGGATATTAGGGTTTTGGCCTACGTGGCTTAAAGGTAGCTATAGCCACAAATAGATATATAGGTATATATCTATACACCTATATATCTATATATAGGCAGATTGAATACAATATTATAATAATAAGACATTAGATACATCCCATGAAAGCTTTTCTTAGGGCTGTTAAAAAAAGTGTGATGATAACAACACAAGTCGACTTAAATACAAGTTTTGCGATGTTAAGTAAAAAATATATACATTAATAAAATTGTACCTATGTAAATAAGTACTTGTTGGTAAAAGCATCACCTCTTGGTGAACTTAGCAATGCCGTCATTTGTTTTTAGAAATCGTGTCGGCTGAGGCCTTCCTCGTGCGGCTTCCATCACAAAAACCACCAAAATGTTTGGCGGATGAGCTAACCCGCCCCGTCCCAGAGCACGACTCATTGATTACCTTGTAAAAAATTCAATCATCGGCTAAAATTAATATTCCCAACGGAATAATCAAAGTCTAACATTTCAACTTAGAAGCTTTACCACGCAACCGTCCAATCCGCGGAACTCAGCGATCTCAGCTCAAAACTGCGCAGTACACGTACCTATTAGTAACATAGATTTTCCGTATATTTAAGTAATTCCTTATAATTTGCAGTCCATAAATTAGTTTTTACATTTATGTAAAAAAGTTTATCGTTGTAATTCCGGGTTTGTTGAAGTCTCAAAGTTTGAAAGTCGTATAAAAGTTTCAAATAAAAGTGTATAGAGGGCTTGCTCGCAGTTAAATGTCATTTAGCTAATTTGCTGTCAATATCTTGAATATAAAACAGCTTTTTACTACTTATTCAATCATCATACAGGTACACCTCTGCGTGATCCTTCGGGGATTACAGGCGTGATGTTATGTTGTTTAATCATGTGTCATCCTTACTTTAAATATATTCTTTTATGAATTGATGGAACCCTAAACTATAATGGAACTGATGATTCATGAAACTATTGCGGGCTCATTGTGGCAGACAAACCGGATATACTATTCAGATAGAACAAGCGTAAGCTGATGTCAACAGGGATGACGTCTTCAAGGAGGTTAATCTTTGCAAAAAGCACGACTATCATGATAGTGCGATGCGATAGCGAATACAAAAAATTAACCTTAGATGTATCTACACCTCTTTATTAGTCACGTATCGATGCAAAGTGTTCGAAGACCACAGATCGGTACTTTTCTCACTAATATATGATGCCATCACGGGTTTTTATCAATTAAGTTTTCTTAGTTAACAGTTAGATATATATTGCACAAAAAACATAGCAAGACTGAAAAGTTAACAACGAAAATGCATTGTTTTTTACTAATTTTTAAGCAAGAAAAGCTCTCCCTAGCGTCTCATTTGCAGCATACATTCTCATTCCGCAGTGCTTATTTATCTACAAACTTATGAAATAATTTCACGCAGCGTCGACGCCAAGAATAAACTCGAAGCTTTATTTAACTTCACAAGATATTATTACTCTCTGTTTAGCGTACTTACCTGTACTAATAACGAGTTACCTACTTCTATTAATAACGCCGTGCTATGTCCAACATCACACGATACTCTACAATTTACTCTGTGTGAGACGTGCGGATGGGCATGCATGAATAACGGTAACTTATGTTCATTTAAAAAAATAATCACTATCAGCGAGTTTTCTTTGCTCCATTCACAATTGCAATAAAATATTTCTCATAATATATGAAGCTGTGCCATTCTTATTTTCCCTCAAGGTACACATCGCAATCCAGTCGCATCATTAGTGATAAATCGTTAGTGAAGCAATAACTTTTTACAGCGCTGGAGTTGATATGCGGGAAGTACTAAGTGATGCCAATAAGAGATCTATCATTGAATCTGCCTAGTATACAGTTAGTGCCGGTTCTCCACCCCTATAAACTCGGTTTCAAACATTAAATAAGCCCATAAAGTTGCAATCAATTAAACATCTGACGTCGGTAAGGGTTATACACCTGAACATAAATCAATTGCCGTCTATAAGGAAATTGGCACGTTTATGTTTCGAGAGAGACAGATGTACCCACATCTGTGTACTAGTATTATCTAAACCATGATTGTGCATTAGATCTGTACTCGTGTATCGCTACTTGTGAACATTGGGATGAAGATTTTAAGGATATATTTTTGATTTCTTGACTGTTGTCCCATTTAATCAAATAAAGGCCCAAACATAAATAAACGATACAAAATTATAATATTATATTTTTATTTAACATGTATGCTATTTACATATTATGATATAAGACTATGTTTTGCAAATATTGTAACAAGGCATACAGAATTCATGTAGCTTAATAGTGTAAATATAGCAAGAGACAGATATTTAAATGCAAGATAGTTATATTATTTATTTTGTAAGCTGTTACATACATCTTTACATAGGTACAAGACAGGCATGCTGGATAGGATTTCACAGTACTTCGCCTTACAGATGGAAACTTTAAAACTCACTCATTATTTTAAATTGCATCCTCACCGAAGTTACTCTCTCTATGTGTAGCAAAGTTCGTAAGTGTTAGTGGGCAACAACAAATAACAAAAAGTTATTTAGTAAACGTACTAAAAGTTAGAGGAAGTTACTTAATGTTCTCATGCTGCAAAATGTTGCTCTATAAAAGTAACTACTGTGTGAATGCACCATTAAAAACTCATCTAGCATCACATTTGACAGAAAATTAATGCGAACTTTTTCAGAAACAGGTTCTATACAATTCAGGATGAAGATGATATTAACAAATAAAATGATTATCAAGTTAGAGATTTAAATATCATGCGGACACCGAATCGCTGAACATAACAAAAAAGCTTTCTCAAGACATATCGTAATTTTCCGAGACAGTTAGCGACGTGTCTCTATCGATTCCGTCGTTTCTACTGAATGTCAGTAACTTGATTAAATCTCTATGAGCTTTTTCTCACATCCCTATGAATGCAACTTAATCCTACAATTCTAATTAAGCTCAATATTAGCCGTTCGATAATGACATACAAAGGTCGTTGACTGATGTCATACTTAAGTAAATATTTAAAATCTCTTTGCCATTGTGTGAAACCTGATAGGATTATATTAGTACATCGTGCGTGGAGCTGTTGCCTGCGCCCGCGCATTCGAAAACGATGCTTAAACAATCATGTACGCGCTCCCTGGTAATTAGGATAGGTTGGTAAATACTCAATAGAAGAAGCTCTTCACTCCTGTACTGGTAGCTGTAGGCAGGCGTAGCAGTCATTTGTTTTGTGTGCAGAATATATAATTATAATAGAGAACAATCTACATTTTTCATTCCCATAGTCATAAAAGGTCCAGCACCCTAATTGCGAAACACACAATCAATCTCAATCTGAATCATTTTGAAGGATATTGCTAATCCATTGCTTCATAAGTTCGAACAAGGTTACCTTCATAAAGTCTGCTCAACACGTAAATAACGCAATGAATGTTGTTGAACTGTCAAAATGAAACCGATTCTGATTGATTGTGTGTTACGCAATTAGGGTGCTGACTGTAACGCATTTACAGCGTTACGAATATACCCACATGCTATAATTTCAAAACTAATTAAACATAATATCAAAATTGTATTTCATGAAAGCAGAACAATATACCTAATGTTAATTTTCATAACTCTCAAAACTCCTATTAGTTACTGTTACGCGTGAATGCGTGATGTTGAGATGTGTATATGTAAATATATAATATAACATGTAATTTTTCTTCGTACTGGACGTTTGCGTAGGCGTTGACGCAACGTAGACACCGCACAGAATCTGCTACGCAGCGGATCCCTGCAGTCCGCGTGGCTGCATACTACGCAGTGGCGTCTACAGTCCGTGTAGTCGCATACTACGAACCGGACTCTACACGCCGCATAACCGCATGCTACGCAGGGGAGCAGCAATCCGCGTACTCCATACT
This sequence comes from Apamea epomidion, assembly GCA_947507525.1. Classification (NCBI taxonomy): domain Eukaryota; kingdom Metazoa; phylum Arthropoda; class Insecta; order Lepidoptera; family Noctuidae; genus Apamea; species Apamea epomidion. The sequence continues at coordinate 10,863,289 of OX382234.1, forward strand.
ATGCAGGGGACTGTACACTCTACGTAGTCGCAAGCTTCGCAGGGGAGTCTACAATCCGCGTAGTCGCATACTACGCAGCGGACTTTACACTTCACGTAGTCGCAAGCTACGCAGGTGAGTCTACAATCCACGCATCGCATACTACGCAGCTGACTCTACACTCCGCGTAGTCGCATGCTACGACGGCGAGTCAGCAATCAACATGGTCGCATGTTAAACAGGGGAGGCAGCAATCCGTGTAGTCGAATACAACACAGGAGAATCTTCACTCCGCATAGACGCATACTACGCAGCGGACTCTACACTCCGCGTAGGCGCATGCTACGCAGGGGAGTCTACAAACCGCGTAGTCGTCCGCACGCAAAGTGTAGCTGGACACCAGCCCGTATTACCTATTACCTATATTACGCAGGGTCTACACTCCGCGTAGTCGGTCGTTTCCCTAACATTTCCGTCATGATTGTATATAAGTTTTGTAGGGATTTTTGTTTTGAGAAAATGTAGCACAATCGCGGCGTCAAACGTATGCACAAGTAGTTTTTTAATAGACTGCGTACGCGCTTTTTTACTTTACTTTAGAATACAAATTATATTCGTATGAACTGAATGCAAGCAAGCATACATTTAGTTGATTCTTCACTAAAATTAATTAAAAATAAAATAAAATAAATTATTTCTTCTCTTCTTCCACCAAAAGCTTTCGTTTCACTAGCATGCAGTAGCTTGTTCCTGAATCTCTAACTACGTTATTTTAAACTGCACTCGAGGGGCAGAACCTCGTAGAGTTGGTTTGCCCCAATGTGTTTCTGTAGGTTTTTTCGTACAACACCAGCTTTTTACAATACAGTTTTTAGTCAGTTTTATTAGCAGAATTGAAAATATTTACCTAAACTCATATTATAAACAGAAAAGATTTGATTTTTTGTATGTTTGTTTGTTACGCTTTCACACTAAAACGGCTGAACGGATTTGAATGTCAAAGTCAAACCATTTATTCTAAATAGGCAATAAGGCACATTTGAACGCCAAAATTTACAATAAAATAGAATTGATTCTAGTCGCCCCTTCCGTGAGGTAGTTTTCGTATGGAGAAGAATAGGCAAGATAATCAACCGTTACTCTTTTAAAATGTTTTACAATATTTTGAATACATTAATTAAAACGATGCACCTAGAATAAAATTACTGTACCAATTATGGTACAGACATTTTCATCTGTCATGATTGAAAATGAAACCATGACAGATAATTAATTAATTTTGTGATAGATACATGGTTCTCACATATTTACAAACATTGTAAAAGTAGACGATTTTCAAAATTAACAAGTAGTCAGTGTGTGAGTTATAGTTACCTATTACAGAATGTAAATCAATGTCAAAAAACTAATATTTTTTGTCAGTCTGATTCGTCATCGATCGTCAGTTTGATTTTGTCTACACTCTAGATTGTCCTATGGAGCACCAGCATGTCTCCAAACGCTCTTATCTTATCTCTAATTTGTAATATGTTTGTTTACAAAGTGTACTTTAAATATTAATTTTAAATTTTCTTTTATTTAATTGCCATATGTCACAAGGCACAAAACCTAGTACTATTAAAGATGTATGTACTTTAGCTAATCTGAAAAATGGTTAATCAATTATATCTTTATAAGTAATAAAATTATGACTATAGCTCATTTTATTAAAAAGATGCAGATTTTTACTCTCTCTGATGATATTTGTCACATGGGTAGACCTTGACCTGACATTAGGACAAAGGATACTTTTTATTCCGATATTCCTACAAGATCGAGACTTATGCGGGTGAAATCGCGAGGCGCAGCTAGTTTTTGACAAGTCAAACAAAATGATGATTAGGACAATAGAGGCATGATATTGTATGTACATTTACAATAAACTTGACGAAGTTAGGTCAATGCTGACAACATTTTGTTTCCAGTTTTCGCAATTTAAACTTTTGTATATGCTGTATTCCTAATGGTATTGCCCATCAGCAAAAATGACGAACTCAACCCCTTTAGCGCGAGGATTTTGGAAAATTCTTCCTTAGTGCTCACTTTGTTAATATAAAGAACTCTTGTGCTAATTTAATGCTTCTAGACCCATTGGGGTTTATGTCTGTCAGTGAATGAAAATATTCATAGATATATATGAATTCAAACCCAAAGAATTTATTTCAATTAAACAATAATAGGCACTTTTGAACTGTCAAAGGGCTTGTCTGTCAAAAAGATGAAGCTAGTTGCCCATTCCAAAACGTAGTAGGTTCCAGTGGAAAAGAACGGGCAAGAGACTCCCATGGACAATGTTTTATTAAAATAAAATAAAAGATTGGTTACATCATTGAAGTTAAATCATACACTAACGATGTGGAAAGACGTAGACGTTAAAAGCGTCCATATAAAAAAATCAAATAAGCCATGGCAGCTAAGAGATGAGATGAGATTAAAATTAATAGATTAATTAGAAAAACTCAGAAATCTTTAAAATGTCAAAAAGTAAACAAATTACATACAAAACTTAGGCAAATAAAAGTAAATTTAATACAAGAATTAAAAAACTGTAACAGTGAATTAGAATTGTGTAATGCTATGTATGACACAGACACTCGGCACCTTCAGGATGAATTGTTTGTTAGGGAATACGCTCTAAAGGATATCTTTAGTAAATATGAGGCTTCTCAACAAGACCTGAGTAAGCGCATGCAGGAGGCTAATGAGTTGGCAGACCTGGTTAAGTATAATGCGGAGAGGTATGAGTCTTTGACAAATAACCTCTCTTTTAGCTGTACCTGCTCCCGGGGACCCCAGCTTATTACACCCACACCCTCAGTGGGTCAGCCAGTAGGTAGCGGTATTAGTGAGGAGAGCAACAGTATGAATAATTTGATTAACTCTACTTATGTATATTTTTTCTGATAAATTTGGTCAAGGTTTTGGTAGCTTATTAAATCAGTGTTCGCAACAATATGTCATTAATAATTGTTTACCCGGTGCCAGTATTAGCCAATTAATTAGTAATATCAAATTGACAAAAATAAACCCCAGTTCAACTGTTATATTATTATATGGGGATAGTTTAATGTAAGAAAAGGACTTAATTGAATATATCCATTTGAGCATCTTAATGAGACTAATAATTGTAACTTTATTTTTTGTGCCTTGCCATATTCCTATTATTTAACTGATGAGCAAAATAAGCATATTTATAATTTAAATATGTTCATTTATAATAGGACTTGTCGTCACAGTGATGTTATTTTATATTTTAATTGTAATCAATTCATTACTGATTACAAACTGACAAATTATACTATGTATTTGCCACCTAGTTGTAGGAGACAAATTGCTAATCTTTTAGCATAAAATATACTCAATGACACTGGTACTTTAGTGTACCATCGATTACTGTTAGTACTGATACTAACACTACTTTTGATACGCCTTGTACTCGTAGTTTAAACTATTAGGTGCGACAACGGGTCAGCCGCATATGTTGAATGTTGTACATCAAAATATGCAGGGTCTGTCCGGCAAAGAGCTAGAATTAAGTTTATTTACAGAGAACTATGATGTTCAGGTGTTATGTTTGACTGAACACTGGTTGAAGGAACATGAAGTAGTGTTTATCAATGATGAAAACTTTACCGTACAGAGTGCATTTGTGGGAAAAAGTGCTATTCGCGGCGGCTCTTTAGTTCTTGTTTCAAACAAGTTGAAATGTAAAAAACGTTTAGATTTAGTTAATCTTTCAATCGAGCGCACTATAGAGTGGTCTTGTGTTGAACTTGAGCGATATGTTATAATTTGCGTTTATCGACCCCCCTCTGGGGATTTTATTAGTTTCGAATCGGTAATGGAGGATTCTCTCAATAGTTTGAAATCAAGTAACAAAAGTATTATTTTATGTGGAGATTTCAATATTAATAATAGGTATTTACCTATGTAATTGGAGATTCTATAACCAGCATTTTCAGATTTAATTATCTGTGGATTGGCGCGCAATTCGAAATTCAAATAAATTTTATTCTAAAGACGTGTTAATTTAAATTCAAATTCAGTTATTTGTTTTTGTGACATTGTGGTAGTTTTTGGCGCCATGGATTTTTGAATATGAGTTCCTACGTGGAAATACCGCTGCGCAAACAACACGAAACATTAACGACGTATACGGGCCTAACACTGCTTGCATAAACACGGTCCATTATTGGTTCAATCGTTTTAAATATAGACATTTTGAGCTGAAGAACGAGCCTCGCGGTCGGCCGGCAACCATTGTCGACAACGACGAATTGAAGGCGATAGTGGGAGCGGATCTAACTCAATCTACGGCTTTTTTTTTTTTTTTTGAGGATGGGATATCATCAAATGACCCCTCCCGCTCTGGGTGGAGCAGAAGGGAGTGTCAGACTCTTACTGACTAAAACCCACCCGTGTTCCTTCCTTAGCCCTTTATGTACCAGGGCAGCGGTAACCCTTTCGGACGATCCCGCTACCCCGGCAGGCTTCGGCCCTGTCGGGCCCCGTCAACTACGCTGAAATCTCTTTGAGGCGCACGTGGAACACATACGCGCCGTCCGGCACGGGCCTGGTCCTGATCGGACGGAGAGCTACCCATTGCTCTCCGCCCGCAGGCCCGCGCTTACGGTGGCCGGGAGTCGTCACGCGGCTCCCGACGCCCGGAGCGTCTCCCTCGGCGGCTGAGGCGTGAGGATCTCTCCCTTGCCCATCCCGCCACCTCCTTCGCTAGCATGACTGCTTCGCAGAAGGAGGTGACCGCCTCCCAGTCCCTCTCGCCCCGGACCATGGCTTGCACCAGGGCCGGACGCGAGAGGTCGCCGCCGCTGCCGATTGCCTCTACGAGGACACGGCGGTGCTCTGCCCAAGCGGGGCAGACCTCCACCGTATGCTCCACCGTGTCCTCTGGGCGATCCTCGCAGTGGTGACACCCGGGCGTCTCCTCCCGCCGGATGATGTGCAGGAACCTCCCGAAACATCCGTGTCCGGAGAGGACCTGCGTCAGGCGGTAGGTGAGAGCGCCGTGACGCCTCTCTAGCCACTCCTCAAAGAGGGGTCTTACCGCCGCTACCGTGGCGTGCCCTGCGCTGGGTTGCGATAGTCGCGCCTTCCATTCCACCATGAGACCGCGCCGGAGGTCCGTCCGCTCCGCAGCAATTTGCCGCGGGTGCGGAGTTTCCCCCCGACGTAGTGCCTCCGCGCGCCAGTCATACAGGCGCGCGAGGACTACCGCCTCCAGATCCCATGGTGGCAGTCCGGCAAGGAGGCTTGCTGCCTCGCCCGAGATCGTGCGGTACCCCCGGATCAGCCTTACGGCTACCACCTTTTGGGGCGCGTTCAGGTAGTGTGCGGCTCGAAGCCGCAGTGAACGCGCCCATACCGGGGCCCCACATAGGGCCATGGACCGCACGACCCCCGCGTAAAGCCTCCGGCAGGAGGCGCTTGGCCCCCTCAGGTTGGGCAGGAGCCGCTTTAAGGCGGCCCCGGCCCGTTCCAGTTTGGGGGCCACACGTCGGAAATGCTCGACGAAGTTCCACCGGCTGTCGAGGACGAGACCCAGGTATCTCATCGTTGTCTCGACGCCGATGTGAACCCCTCCTACCATCAGTTGGGATCCCGAAGGTGGCCCGTACCGAGGCCCATGAAAGGACATGGCCTCGGACTTGTGCAATGCCACCTCGAGACCCAACTGCCGGATCCTTTCCACGACTATCGCAACCCCGCGTGTCATCGCGTCGGCCGCCACCTGATGCGACCTCCCCTGCGCCAGGACCAGCGTGTCGTCAGCGTAGCAAACTACACTGACGCCATCAGGGAGGTCGGCCCGCAGCACCCAGTCGTAACCGATGTCCCACAGGAGCGGCCCCAGAACCGATCCCTGTGGGACACCGCACGACATCTCTCGCCGGTTCCAATTCCCGTCGCGACCGGGGTAGATGACGGCTCTGTCCGTCAAATACGCCCCGACTATTCGACGGAGGTAAGTCGGCACCCGGTGATACTGGAGTGCCTCCCCTATGCAGCTCCAGGGCAGGGTGTTGAACGCGTTGGCGATGTCAAGTGACACCGCCACGACCACCCCACCCCGGGACACCGCGTCCCCCGTCGTGAGGGCTCTCACGCGCATGATGGCGTCCACCGTCGAGCGCCCCATGCGGAAGCCAAACTGGCACTCCGCAAGATCCGGCCCCGTCCTCACTAGGTGCCCGACGAGGCGGCCCGCAATCACTCTCTCAAAGAGCTTGCCGACCTCGTCGAGCAGCACTATGGGCCGGTATGCGGACGGAGAGTCCGCAGGGCGCCCTGGCTTCTGAATGAGGACCAGCTTCCCCGTCTTCCAACGGAGTGGAAACTGGCCTCTCTCCATGCATGCGCTTAAGAGCGCCTCCAGTCGAGGCCCGAAAGCCCTCGAGGCCAGGACCCAGGCTTTACCCGGCAAGCCGTCGGGTCCCGGGGCGGTATTTTTGGCCTTCAGCCTGCCTACCGCCGCTCTCAGATCTACCCCGGTCACTTCAGGGGTGTCGTCGTCGTCGTCCGCGTGGTCCGCTTCGGGCACCGCAAGTGGCGGAGCCATAGGCGGGGGAGTATGCTCCCCCCGTGAAGGGAACAGAGCGCTCACCACTTCCTCCACCAGCTGAGGTCGGAGACTCTGCGTCAGCGAGGGGGCCCAGGTGCGGAGTTTATTCCGCACCATTCTGTAAGGGCGCCCCCATGGATCTCGGTTCAGAGTCTCCAACATCTCCTCGCGGGCCATATCTTTGGCCCGCTGGACAGCCTCTTGGAGGGCGGTCTTCGCCGCTCTGTACCCCTCGTACAGCTCCACTTCCGTGGCTTCCGCATCCGGAGGGCGGATGCGGAGCCTGCGGTGCCTGGTGTACCGGTGTCGCGCGTCGACGCACGCCTTGCGTAGCGCCCCAACCTCCTGCGACCACCAGTACACCTGACGTCGGGCGCATCCTGGCCGGACTCGGGGCATTGCCACGTCACAAATCTCGGACATGGCCTCCCGGAACCACTCCGCCTCACCGTCGATGTCAGCAGGCCTGTCCGGGGAAAACACCCAGGCCTGCACGATTGAGGCTTCCAGGAGAAGCTCCCGGTCCAGCTGCTTCAGCGCCCACCGCGGACCACTCGGGGCCTGTTGGACTAGCGCGCTAGAGGTCTGGGTGGAGACATCAAACCGGATATACCGATGATCGGAATATGTCTCCAACTTCTCCATGACGCGCCAGTCAATGACACGCTGTGACAGAGCGGGGCTGGCGAACGAGATGTCCACTACCGACTCGCCCCGCATCCGCACACACGTAGGAACAGAACCCCGATTTAGGACGACCAGGCCTGTTTCCAGAGCCCAGTCCTCCACCATCCTGCCCCGCACATCCGTGCAACGGGAACCCCAGGCCAAATTCTTGGCGTTGAAGTCCCCGAGCACTAGCACGGAGAAGGCATGGTTTCTGGCGACGACGACACTCAACTCTGTTAAAGAGTTCTGGGACTCGGCGAGAGTTCGGCTCGGAGAGAAGTATACTCCCACGACTACAATCTCTCCGAACCGTGCTGCTACGCACCCCTGTCCCTTCGTGACACCTTCGAGGGACGGGGTACCGGCGGCAGCCGACGAAATTATGGCCACTGAGCCGTTCAGGTCCTCCAGCCAGTCATCCCTGGGCGGGACAAAGTACGGCTCAGCGACCACGGCGATGTTAATCGACCACTGCGCCATGCTCTGGAGCAACAGGTCCTGAGCGCAGGCGCAGTGGTTGATGTTCGCCTGGAGGAGGCGTAGAGGAGGAGACATTACTCCTCCATTTCAGCCCCCTCCCGGACCCCCTCGGCAGTGGTGGCGGTGGCGGCGGCGGCGGCGGCGGCGGCGGCGGCGGCGGCGGCGGCGGCGGCGGCGGCGGTGACGGTGGCGGTGGCGGCAGCAGTGGCGGCGACGGTGGTAGTGGCGACGGCGGCGGAGGGCCTGCCTTTCCTCCTGGCTTCGGCGGGTGGAGCGCAGGACTTGCTCCCCGCCCGGTGATCGGCCGGCTTGCCAGCAGCCGCACATGCGACGCAGTGCGGCGCGGCGTTGCACGAGCCGGCCGTATGTGTACGGGCTTACCGCAGCGGAAGCATAGAGTGCTGCGGTCCTCTAAGGTGCACTGGACGCTCACGTGGTACCCCACGAGGCATCGATAGCACCTTAGAGGTCTGGGCTCCAGCAGCTTGACCTGCGCTGACACCCAGCCCACCAGGAGCCTTCCGCCCTCCACGATTTTTCTCGCCGCCGTCACGGGACAGCTTACCGTAACGGTTCGCATACCCGTGAAGTCAGGACGTATGGTGCCCGCCTTCACTTGGTCGGCCGGACACCCGCCCGTCCTGACGACGGCGGCTATCACCTCTGCTCCCGTCACAGAGTCATCCAGGCCCACAATGCGCATATCCGAGCACTTGACGGGCCTGGAGACTCGAGCCTCGTCCGCGTTGAGGGACGCCCTTAGCTTCTCAGCCAGGGCGTCAGCGGTGGGGCCACTCGTCGCACCGGGGATCTCCAGCATGCGGGCACCAGTGGCGGTCATCCTATGCCGGAGGCCTCCGGTGATCCCCAACTCCTGGAGATCCACCGTCGCTTTCGCCTTGGTGAGCACGTCACGATAGGTCACCCCCCTCTTAACCGCGTCCGGCTGCAGCGTAATAACTACAGCCGCGGTCTTAGGGGAGCGAAGCCTAGCCGCAACGGCTCGCTCCTTGCGGCGCCTCCTCTGCGCCTTTCCCCTGGCCGTCCAATGACCTTGGCCGCTTGCTATGGATCTTCCTCTTAGCAGCGGCCGACTCCTGGTCACGGCAAGAGCTCACTGAGCCTCCCGTGATCGCTTCTCTCGATGCAGCGTCGGACTCCGACCCCGCATCACTCCTCACATCTTCGGTTGGGTTTTTGGGTGTTTTTAAAAATTTATCCATTTTGTTCCCACGAGTACTAAACTTTGTTTACCTGCTCAAATTTCGGTGGTTCGCACTAGCGACTAAATCAAGCTACCCATTAGCCAAGCTTACTACCTCCCTCACGGTGCGCCGCCGCTTGGAGGTTTGGGGAATTTTTTATAGAGGTTAATCTTCCTCGCGGTCCGGGCGGTTAAGCCAAGACCCTCGACCCCCGTCAAAAGTCAGAGACATGACCTTGACAATCTTCGGGGCTACGATATTAACGGTGGCAGGAGGGGGGGGTAACCCCTCCTGCCTGCCCGGCGGCAGGGTAAGTGCACACCAGGCCCGCTCTTACTCCACACAGTTGCCGCTCTGCTCCTCATAGCGACTTGTGTGGAGCGTTCCTCTTGGCGGAACATTAGGATGCGGGCAGCGAGATCTCATTGGGATATAATCCCAATGAGAAATAGCCGCCCGCACCCCAGGATGCACCGGCCCGAAAACTGGTCTTCCCCCCGGACGTATCCAGAAGGGAACTCCAGTCCCCAGGCACACGTGGAGGTTTTCTGCCCTGGCACCCCTCAATCTACGGCTGAGCTTGCTGCGGGCCTTAGATTTAGTGTCAAAACAACATTGAAGCACTTGCGTCAAATCGGAAAGATAAAAAAGCTAGTTAAGTGGGTGCCACACGAACTAAGCGACCAACAGCGAGATTTACGCGTCGAAGCATGCATAGCACTACTGAATCGGCATAGAAACGAGGGAGTTCTTAATCGAATTGTAACCTGCGATGAAAAGTGGATCCTGTACGACAACCGTAAGCATTCGTCTCAGTGGGTGGACCCGGGTACACCACCTAATCAGTGCGCTAAAAAAAAGATTACCTACTCATAGGAAGATGATGGTGACTGTCTGGTGGACCAGCGCCGGACTTGTACATCTCAGCTTCTTACCGAATGGCACAACAGTGACGGCAGATGTCTATTGCCAAGAATTGCAAACAATGATGGAGAAGCTCGCAATTCAACAACCATGACTAGTCAATCGCTCTTCCCCAATGCTTCTCCACGACAACGCGCGAGCTCACACTTCACGACAGGCCATCGCAAAGCTACAAGAATTACAGCTGGAAGCCCTCCGTTACCCACCGTACTCACCGGACTTTGCCCCAACAGATTTATACTTTTTTCAAAATTCAGACAATTTTTTAAGTGGGAAAAAATTCAACACCCGAGAGGCAGTACAAAACGCTTTCACTGACTTGATCGCCTCCCGTCCGGCAGACTTCTACAGTAAAGGGATAAATAAACTGTCATCAAAATGGCAAAATTGTATAGATAATTTGGGCCAGTACTTTGATTAGCTGAAATAAAAAAATTACCAAAATTTTTATATGTTATAATTATCATACAAATCTCCAATTTCATAGGTAAGGACCTAATATTTTAGATGTTACTCCATTATGTATTAGACTTCTCAATCTTTTTAGGTCTTATAATTTATTTAACTTATTTCTTGAACCTACTAGGATCACAGCATCTCCGTCAACTTGTCTTGATAATATATTTAGTGATTGTAATGCCAAACATAAATTAGTGTTAACTGACTTAACCACCGACCACTGTAGTTTATTAGCTAGCTTCCCCATGCCATTACATAAAAAGCCGCATAAACTTGAATGCCGACCTTACACAGCTAGTCGTTGCAAAATGTTTAAAAATAATATAGCTCATAGATTTACACCATCTACATATATTAGAATACGAGAATCCCAATGAAGTTTATGGTGCCCTTTATGATGTTGTGCAAAAAGAGTACCAATCTACTTTCAAGACCAAAACTAGACATTAATGGATCCTCTGTTGGCTTTAACCAATGAACTACTCCAGGTATTTATAAAAGTAGAGCGAGACTATACGAGTTATATGGTTTAAAAAAATACAGATTTGATACTCCTTTCCTAGAGTATGTCAACAATTATTCAAAATTATTCAAAATGATTTGTGCTTTTGCTCAATGCCAAGAAAACGAAATGTGTAAAGTTCGCCTTACCGAATGTTAGAAATCTAGGACCTAATATCGTCTTAGATAAAGAGGTGCTTGAAACTGTAGGCTCGGCAAATTTTCTAGGACTAACAGTAGATGCAAAAATTTCAGTGGAGACCTCATATATCAAGTCTAGCAGGAAGGCTCAGTTCGGCTGCCTACGCCGTCAGGAAAGTAAGACAATACACTTTTTTTTTTTGGGTGGGAAATTATAAAATGACCTCTCCCGCTCTGGGGTGAGCGGAAGGGCGTGTCAGACTTTTACTGACTAAAACCCACCCGTGTTCCTTCAGTTGCCTGTGCTAGGGGCCACGGTATCTCTTTTGAACAACCCGCGGCCCTGGCAGGCATCGGCCCTAGCGAACCCCATCAGTTCGTGCTGACATCTCTTTGAGGCGTGCGTGGAACACAACGCGCCGTCGACCCGGGCCTGGTCCTTACCGCAAGCCCGCGCCTACGGTGGCCGGGAGTCGGCTGTTGACTCCCGTCCAGGGCGTCTCCTGCGGTGACTAGGGGCGTAAGGGGCATGGCTCACGCGCTCCGCCTCCTCCTTTGCGAGCATTACTGCTTCGCAGAAGGAGGTAACGGCCTCCCATGCACTCTCGCTCCGTACCATGGCCTAGACTAGGGCCGGACGCGAGAGATCGCCGCCGCCGATCGCTGCCACGAGGACACGGCGGTACTCCGCCCAAGCCGGGCAGACCTCCACCGTATGCTCCACCATCTCCTCCGGGCGATCCACACACTAGTGACACCCTGGCGTTTCCTCCCGCCTTATCCTGAATAAGAACCTCCCGAAACAACCGTGTCCGATGAGGACCTGCGTCAGACGGAAGGTGAGGAATCCGTGGCACCTCTTTAGCCACTCCTCAAAGAGAGGACTTATCGCCGCAATTGTGGCGTGCCCAGACCTGGGTTGCGACAATCGCACTCTCCATGCCGCTATGAGATCCCGCCGGAGCTCTGTCCGCTGTACCGTGATTTCTCGCGGCAGCGGAGTTACACCCCGGCGTTTTGCCTCCTCTCGCCACTCCCATATGTGGGCGAGGACTTTGGCCTCCAGATCCCATGGTGGCAATCCGGCAAAGAGGCTCGCCGCCTCAGCGGAGACCCTGCGGTATCCTCGGAATGCCGGATAGCCATGACCCTTTGGGACGCATTCAACCGGCGGGCTGGTCGCCGCCTCAGGGAACGCGCCCACACCGGGGCTCCGTGGGACACCGCACGACACCGGTGACCGGGGTAGATGACGGCCCTGTCCGTCAAATAAGCCTCGACAATGCGACAGAGGTAGGTCGGCATCCGGTGATACCGGAGTGCCTCCCTCATGCAACTCCAGGGCAGGGTATTGAAGGCATTGGCGATGTCTAGAGACACCGCCAAGACAACCCCACCCCTGGCCCACAGCATCCCCCGTCGTGAGGGCTCACACGCGCATGATAGCGTCCACCGTAGAGCGCCCCCTGCGGAAACCAAACTGGCTGTCCGGCCCCACCCGCACCAGCTGCCCGATCCTCAATTAACCCTAACACGTTTAAAATAACTGTCCCTGTAAGATTCGATGACATGTTACATATTGAACTTGAATTATTTGTTGTTAATGATCAAACCATTAATTATAATCTTTTAATTGGTAGAAATGCTGTTGAATACCCTGATATTGAGATAATTACACGGAGGAAAACTCCTAACAATGTAGACTTACACGTAAATACCTTGCTCCAGCTAGATTATTGTATATCCAAATGGCCGAGTTAAAATCAAAATTAATTCACTTAGGAGAAAAATTGCAAAATCAAATTATAGATATTTTTGAGAGACATATTGCTATATTAAATAAAACTGAGTCAGTCACAACAGGAGAATTAAGGATAAGGTTTAAAAGTGACAAAGTAGTAAATTATCGTCCCTATCGCTTGGCACCTTGTGAAAAAGATAAAGTAAAACTCATTATCCAGGATTTAATAGATTTATTTCGTGAAAGCGAATCACCATTTGCAAGTCCAGTGATTTTAGTAAAAAAAAGATGGCAGTGATAGACTTTGCGTCGATTATAGGTCTTTAAATAAAATCATTGAAAGAGACACATATCCTCTCCCTCTTATTGAGGATCAAATTGACAAATTAGGAAAGGCCAAGTTGTATATCTCAATAGATATGAAAAACGGTTTTTATAAAATTCCAGTGTCTGAAGACTCTTCTACATATACAGCTTTCTCAACCCCTGACGGACATTAAAATTTATAAAAATGCCATTTGGCATTTGTAATGGGCCATCCGTATTTCAACGGGAAATTTCCAAAACCGTTTCACATTTAGGTTTCCTACTTGTCTATATGGATGACATTCTTATTCCATTTTCAACTATTGAAGAAGGTTTAAAATACCTAGAACTAACAGTATCAGGTCTCACTACTTCTGGCTTTAAAATTAACCCTAAAAAGTGTAAATTCTTTGTTAATTGTATTGAGTATTTGGGTAGACAAATATCTCAAGAAGGTGTCAGGCCAAGTACATCTAAAATTTCTGTCTTAATAAATTCACCAATTCCTCGTAACATTAAACAAATACGACAATGTATACGTCTGGCCTCTTATTTTAGGAAATTCATCTCAAATTTTGTAACACGTACTGCTTGTATAAGTAAATTAACACAGAAAAACTAAAAATGGGATTGGGGTTCAGAACAGGACATTGCGAGGAATTATGCACTAAATTACTTAATATCTAGACCATTGTTGTCAATTTCTTCAGTCGCAATCCTGTTGAGGTCCCCATGACTGTTGATAGCACAGTAAACTTAATAAATGACCTGCAATCTTGGCTAAAACTTGCACAACAAAGAGACCGTGAAATACTATCAATTATTCATAGAGTACAAACGAGAGAGTATGATTCAAACCAATATGTAGTCCGTAATAATTTACTATATTACAAAGTTAAATCAAACGGGGAATTAAAATTGTACATTCCAAAGGGTACTAGATTGAGTATTTTGCGTCTCTACCACGGCGATAATTGCCACGTTGGCTTTGAAAAAACTATCGCTAAAATACATGAGCATTTCTGGTTTCCTGCTATGACAAGTTTTGTAAAAAAATATCTATCTCATTGTTTGGTTTGCATCAAACACAAGAGTCACCATGGCCCTAAGCAAGGCTTCCTACACCCAATTCAAAAACCGCACTACCTTTCCATACAATACACTTGGACTGTACAGGTCCTTTTTCCCAGTCAAATGAAGGTTTTAAACATATTTTATTAATAGTAGACGGGTTTACCAAGTTCTGTTTGCTTAAACCACTCAAAACTCTTAATGCCCAAGAATTAGTACCAGTTTTATTAACGTTACTTGTCCACTATAACTGATATGCTTAACACTACGTGCAATGAACAGTCAGATTGGCCGAACGTTCTATGGAAAGTACAACAAACGATTAACACAACTGTACAAAAATCCACAGGCTTATTTACCCGGCATAGACGCAAATATTCCGTCTGTCCAAGTTCGTTTAGACGACGTACTTGACGAAAACGATATACAAAATCCAAATAACTTAGAGGCTGACCGAGAAATAGCTAGACTACGCCTATTACAAGTAGCAGAAAAATTCAAAAAACGTTTCGACGCCATTCGTCGTAACAAAGTAAATTTTAACGTAGGAGATGTAGTGTACCTATGTCTCTCAGAATCATAGGCGTAATGATAAATAGTCATCTAAATTTAAAGGGCCTTATGAAATATCTTCTATCCTTCCTAATGATCGTTTTGTTCTACAAGGTCTAGGTAATTTACAAAATATTTCAGTAGCCAAAGAAAAATTAAGACTGGCCAGGTGAATCAATTGATGAAAATGTAAGTGTCGAAAATGATATGGCACATTAACTCCTTAAGATATTATAATAAATACTTTACCTAATTACGAATACATTATTGTACCGTTGATGTATAGATATTATAACAAATAATTTACCTAATTACATATTACATATACAGGCTGATTTTTTAAAGACCAGCCAATTTTAAGGATGTGGTACAGACCATCAAACTGAACAACTTTCTCCATGGGACCAACATCGTAATCGCGAATAAAAATTCAGCCGTCCCATACATTTAGGTCGAGTAGGTATTGAAGTTTTCTATGGGACAGTTGATAAAATTTTCGCGATAACGCTATTTGTCCCATGGAGAAAGTTGTTCAGTTTGATGGTCTGTACCACATCCTTAAATTTGGCTGGTCTTTAAAAAATCATCCTGTATATTATTGTACTGTTGATTGGAGAGATATATTATAATAAATACTTCACATAATAACGTGTATTTAAAAAAAAAAGAGGAAATAAAAAGAGAAAGAAAAAGAAGGTAAAAGTCCGCTGGGCGATCGTTTACTTGGTGACTGTCCATCTCACGGGACTTGCATGACGAAGTAACCGATAAAATTTGTTTCCGCTGGTCGGTCGTGTGCTTGGTGCAAGTCTATCCCACTAGCAGCGGGTGGAGGGGACTTGACACGTCTAGGCACTTGGCAAAACAAAAGTAAATTACAAATGTAGAAAAAGGGCATCCAATGTACTTCGAAACCGAAGTACTTGTCAGTATGGCCGTGATATATAAATGTAATTATTAGGTGTCTTATATTTAAAAATAAATACTTGATATACATATAAATGTAATTATTATCTGTTTAAAATAATTAATTGTTTATTAATTGTTAAAATTAATTAACCCAGCAGTGGGAACATTAAAGGCTGATTATGCTGAAAGTTTAGAGATCTTCAAACGTCAAAAAATTGTGTTTCGACCTAACACTTCTTAGTGCTGACCATCCACCCAATTTTCTTATTTCGATTCAAAAATAGCCTAATCCATAATCGGATTTTTTTTTTAATTAAAAAAGGTGTAGAAACTGTATAAAAATTCTTTGGTATATTTTTCATGAATTAATGTATTTTTTAATTAATCATTTTAATAATTACATATACGTACGGTTTGGTTAGGTGTGTAACTCTTTATGGTTCCATACGTCCAATTGAAAAAACGGAACCCTTACAGGATCACTCTTGTCTGTGGGTCTTGTCTTTTCTTATTTGCTTCGAATCTACTGGACCCATTAAATTGAAATTTGGTACACATATGAATTTCTGTGGCCCAAACACAGACGTGTAACGTAAATTAATTAATTTTAAATATGAGGTCACTTTTGGGAGGCAAATTAGAAATGTGTAACATATCAAATGTAAGGGCTTGTTGTGGGGTCTCAAATATATTTGCTTAATAACTAAAAAAAAGTTATGTTTTGATGAAAATAGACCCAATGTCTTTGAAGCAACTGACCCAAATTAAAAAAAAAAACAGGAAGTAGATGATTATAGATTCCAGGAAATCCTATCAGAAGTATTGTGTTCTTGTGAGTCCTGAAATAACATGGTAAATCTCTCAATATAGTTCGCACATAATTACATTTGCAGTTGGAATGTAAGGGAGAACAGCTAGAATGTTAAGTTTGTTCTTGGGATTCATTATTGGTACAACATGGTGAATAACATATTTATCGTACGGAACCCTCTCCACGCGACCTCAACTGACACTGGTCCGGTTTTTTAATAGTATAAAAGTGGTATTATTTCGATATTTAACCCGCTTTTTAAAAGGAGGTTCATAAGGTTTATAAAAGGAGGTTTTTTGTAAACACTAAATTTGTACGCCTTACGGTGAAACATGTACGTACGAAATATTAATATTGTGACATCCTGCATGCTTAATTTGCATGTATACGCATGTTTTTACAAATAAAATTATCTTTATCTTTATAATTCATCTTATACATACATGCATCACTGCCAAATATGCACCGAATTGATGTTTTTAGGGTCTCCGTAGTGGTAAAGGATTCTTATAGTTTCATCATGGCCGTCTGTGTATGTGCCGGTCGGTCTGTCGCTCTGTCCGTCTGTACAAACCTAAACTAACCGTAAAATCAAAATTTTAACCAATTTTCACAGGTCAGCCTTTCTTACAGGGGGTTAACGCGGGCGTTTTCGCGGACGCGCGTTGTGGGACGAAGTAGGCACTGTTTATGTCCCAAGCTGCCGTTCCGTAGCTTGGGATAACATTCTAAGAACTGTGATTTTCTGATTTCGAATGTAAATGATCTGAAAATACTTTCCTTTTTAAACGACAGAGGTTGGTTTACAAATTGAAGATGGCGACTGCTTATAGTTTAACTTCTTCCACAGAATTTTAATTTTTTGTTGGAGGCTATTATAATTTGATCATCTTTCGTCATGGTGGTCATTTTCATGGTTTTCGGGGGATAGTGCTGACACCGAATAAGATGAACATTCTGGATTTTAAGATGGCCGCTATCCCAAATAATATAAATAAAATATTGTAAATCGATTCTCATAGCCATCGATTTCATGCCGATTATAAACTCGATACCCAAAATCCGTAAAAAAAAATGGAACCCATAACTTCGTCATGTCAGTCTGTGCGTGCGTTCGGACGTCAATGTCATTAGCCATTTTACTCGTAGACTAATAACACCATTTCGACGAAAATTTTAAATAAGGTGTATTTTTTGCACCGCAAAATGGTGTAGTAAAATTACGATAAACACTATTAAGGGTGGCATTCCCCATGCATGTAACCGAGGGTTGAAAAAAATCTATGACATAAGCGTGTATTGTTGGATATCATAATTAAAATAATAAAGATATTGTCTTTGTTTTTAAAGTCAATCATTTTTGAGATATGAGATATTTTCGTTTACAATCGCAGAATTAACTTTGATTTTTACAGTTTTTTCGAGAAATTTTATGAAGTACTAACTTATTTTTGTAGTTGATCAAATTAATGGTGTGCATTGCACAGACGCCAGCACATCAGGCAACTACAATCTGTCAAATTTCTTTAATAGATTTTCAACTATATTGTTAACGCATTAAGATTCAAGGTTATAATTGGGAAAATTTTACAGTTTCGGGTAGATTGACCTGCTGGCGTCTGGACATGCGTAAATATTCATCCCAAGTACGGGACCTATCATTGTGCGTGGTCCGACATATACTTGGCCAGTTTTATTTTTTATTTCGTTGGGAAACTACCACAAAAAAAAAACAATTTCTATTACTCAAGTAAACAAATATAAATAAAAACTACCCAATTTATAGAATGAATTTTTCATCATTCCCCAAACTTTTGCTAAGCCTACCTAAAAATGAATACTGGGCATTCTGTAGCAAACTTAACTATTAGAAAGTATTATGTATCAACTAATAATTGTACAATAAATAAAAATAATTTTGAACAGCGAGCCATTCCGAATATAAATTCAAATATAGAAACAATTCGGCGCGAAATTGAATAAATGACTATGGTCATAGGTCCTCTGTTACTGACTCAGTTTCAATATAATGCCCAAAAAACGATTAAAATTACATTAGGAAAGCTTAAATCATTAATATAAATAATGCGTGCTGTATTTAATGCTTAAAATAATTTTATTTCAATTTCTGAGAATCGATTTCTGACATTTGACTTATTAATTAATCGGACCAATTGAAATTAAAAAAAAAATCTTTTGGCATATCGCTTTCGCACATCATTGCGATAAAAAAAACAATAATGGTCGGCGATTTTGAACACAAATTGAGTAGTGGTAATGAATAATACGTGCTTTTGGACCTGTGTTTCAATATTACGTTAGGATTTGGGCATTTTCGTGTTGTTTATAATATTTGTAATAATATTTTTCACATTTTACATCTTATCTACATGTGTGTGTGTGACTTTTGTGAAAAGTAAAAATGTAAACACGCACGATTGGCGCGAAACTTCGACTTTAGATATCAAAAAACTACATTACCACTACTTATTTACCATGAACAATGGATGAATTCGTCAAATACTTAAATGATGTATTATTGAGTTTGGATTTTCGAAATCCCCAATTTTTATGTTTTTTAGCCTCGACCACCACTGTCATCAAAATAACGATTATCGCATTTACAGACTTGAATCTAATAATGGTAAATGAATAAACTTGCGCGCTAAATATGGAAGATTGAATGGCGATAACATATGAGTTTTTTATCCAACTCTCTTAATTAACGGGTACGTATTACAATACCGAAATTTAAGAGACCGTATTTTATAATACCTATGGAAGAAATCCCGAAAAATTAAACGCCAAATGATTGTTTGGTCGAAAGTTTTAAATCCCAAAAGTTCATTTGCCCGAAAGCTTAAAATCCCGAAGATCCATATCCCGAAGTTTAAAATCCCAAAGATCCATATCCCGAAGTTCAAAATCCCGAAATTACATCCCAAAGCCTAAAATCTCTAAGACAATGCCAAAAAATGAGCTTAACATAATAAGTAACATAACATTAAATATCGATTGTATCGAAATATCAATAATGATTAATTATACCTAAGCTTAAAATGTCCAAGATTGAAATGCCGAATGATTAAAATATCGAATGTTTAAAATGTTTGGTTTTACATTCAAAAATATGTTTCTGGTACAAATATTATGTATTTACATAATTATAATCATTAGAATCAGTAATACAACTTGTTAAGTTAGCATAATCCTAAAATGTCATGATTTCATGAAATAGTCATTCAATAGGATTACTTGATCTTAGAGAGTTGTGTTGATTACTTTAATGATTATAATTCTGTAAATACATATTTGTTACGGCCGCGAATCATATTTTAATCAACGTACAACGTACATTTGAAATTCGCAAGAAAATTTGAATTTCGCGGGCTACCTTGGAGCATCCACCTTAAGCAGAATGCCCACCGTTATAATTGTGTTGTAGTGCCATCTATGAGTAATCGCGGGAACTACGTCGCCGCTCTTTGCGATTTCATCCATCGGTATTTCGTCCATTCGGGATTTCGTCCATTCGGGGTTTCATCCTTTCGGGCATTTGGACATCGGTATTTTATGTTTCGATATAACGGCTATCGGCATTTCAAACTTTCGGTATTTTGAATTTCATTGTTTTGGACGTCGCTATTTCATTCATAGTTATTATGTAATTTCGGGATTTTAATACGTACCCTAATTAACGCACATTCATAAGATTTGATGGGTAGCATAATCAATATTTACATTATCAATTAAGGGTGTCGTATGTCGTCATTCCTAGTTCCAATGGGACCCGGTACCGAGCCAGCGGAGGTTCGTGTGTTCGAGCCCATTCGGGGGCGCTTCCGAACTATACGGTTAATGATTTCACTAAATGATTTTTATAACAAACTTATTCTTCTATAAGTCAAACACTGATTTGACTCCACTGTCACTTGTGAATCATACTTGTTTGTTAACGGGTATAAAAGAGCGGCTCATGCCCTGGCTGGAGGCTTTAAGTTTACTTAAGGCAACCACAGGATAGCCCGCTAAGTAGTCACGACTTCTCTAGGTCAACTACGAGATGCCATTTATAAAAACAAAAAACAAAACTGGAGCGGCTCGGTTGCTCTTCGACTTTCAAGGCGTTAACATCTAAGGCATGATATTATTCTGATTAATTACTGTTGATCTATTGTTTATGATGATGTATATTGTATATTTATATTATATTTATGAATTATGTAATGTAATGTTATTATGATGATTGGTGTATTTGAAATACGGGTCATAACAACTTTTTTATTAATTATGGTTGGCATGTCGTAACGTAACGTTGTGTTATATAAACTACTACGATAGTCAGTTGTTATATACTACGAGATAAATCTAATGTTATTATGAATTGAATCCTGTTTTTTATATTATCCCTTATTACCTAATAACTAACAAAGATTAAATAGTTGCACACATCTAGTTACATATCTACATATATACACAATTTCTAACAAATGCAATGTTTTTGACTGTTCATGTTTTTGTTTTTACCCCGCCTTTACACAAAGCTATAAACCATGTAGGTATAATAATTGTATGTGTGATTTAAGTTATCGTTTACACCTTAAACAAGTTATGAAGACTAGTAGTACCTATACAAAACCTGTAGAAAACTAGTCAACAATGTTAAAAAGGAAACAAAATAGTTGTTTTAAAAGACTTGCATATACCTACTCGTAAGCATAGACACCGGGAGGGGGTTCACTTACAACCCCAGGCTTTAAATTAAAATACAAGTACCAAAACGTTCAGAAATAAAAACATATCCGAAAACGTCTAATAAAAACATATCCGAGGCGGGATCCTAAAATTTTCAATCATTCTGCAATCTCTTCGTCCTTAAGTTTTTGTTACATCTAGCTTACATACAGAAATATGAGTTACTTTGTTAACTTATGAACAAAGTAACTCATATTTCTGGATGTAAGGACAAAAAAACCTTACCTACCCGAGACAAAGGTGCTTAAATCTCCGAGCTCGCTTCGCTCGCTCTTGCATTCTGCATTTTCTCAATTCTTAAACTTTTCTGCATTAGTCGACAAAGTGCCTTACTATTTATGTATGAATGATTATCAGGAAATCTAACCTACCCAAATTTTCGAGCTCGCTTAGCTCGTTCTTACATCCTACTCTCTTAATTCTTAAGCTTCCTTGTATAAATTGACACAGTCAGTCCACTTTTTGTATGAATGGACTAATGAAACTTATCCCATTCAAGGCGGGATGCTAAAATTTTCTAGCTCGCATCGCTCGCTCTTGCATCGTACAATCTCATAATTGATAAGCTTTTCTGCACTTCCGCGCTAAAGTGGAAAATTCTTAGAGTTCGCTTCGTGGAGCTGAAGATACACACCCCCTAAAAATAATCCTGTTATCGCCCGCGCGCGCACGTCCTGTAGGTCTTGTGAACAATCGCAACAAAACAACGCTGCAAACTCAGAAGAAAGGGGTGGAAGGACGGCCACTACTAAACTGCCTAGGACTGCTAGTCCGTCTCTGGACATAATATCTAACATGTCCAGATAAGCATAAACATTATATCGAAGTACGCGTGCAGAGCACTCGCTCGCACCACTGTCAGAGGTTGCGGCACCACCTTTAAGCCTTCTTTTCGGTCTTCTTGACCAGTAGAGGTCTTGATGTGTGGCAGCACACCACCCTGAGAGATTGTCACACCGTACACCAGCTTGTTCAACACCTCAACGTTGCTAATGGCCAACTGAAGATGACAGGGGATGTTCCTGGTGAATTCTGCCTATAATTAATTAGTTACAACCATCTGTTTATATTTGTAGATATTTAGGTCAAATAACTCTTAGAAGTTTATAGGTATACCTACGTCGCAGAACTTGCGCCGTCTAGTTTTATTAGCCTTTTAATGAATCCTAGCCTGATAGCTCAACGATGTCACGGGACGACGAGTGACGAGGGGTGACGAGGTCGCGGGAACATACGATCTTTCCGCAACCCCCGACTGATGAACCCCCGCGGGCCTCCTAGGGTCAGGGGGGGGAATGAGGTGTTTGACTCCCCCAGCAACGTCTAAGACCCGCATGGCTCGCGCGCCCCGCGTGGAACACTACGCGGCGCCACCTCGGGTCCTGATGTGTGGGGGTCGACGGTCGTCCCCGAGTCCGTCGCCCCTGAACCCATTTAGGGAGGCTGGAAGAGGGCGTTGTCCGCCTTCCGTCGACGCCTGGTGCGCCTGCTGCGAGCCGGGTGAATGGACGAGATCTCCTTCTCCCTTTCCGCAGCCTCCTTCTGCGAGATGATTATTTCGCAGAAGGAAACCACCGCGTCCCAGGACTCTTCGCCTCAGGCTAACCTAACCCAACCTGACGAATTTTGTATGAGGATCATTTCTAATGGGTTTTTGCGTAAATAAAACAATAATATTTTTGAGAATTCTGTCACGAGAATTAATAATAATAACCCCGCCGCCCTATCTCTACGTTGACGTCGTGGTGGGGCTTGCGCGCTCAAAACTATAGGCCTGCGCCGGAACAGTTTACTTTGCCGAAAGAGGTCTAGGATGAGCAGACAGACCAAGAGAGATACAGAAACTCATAGGGCAGCATGTGGCGAGCTGTTGGGCAGTAGCGACCCCACGGACCCTATCTCCCGGGAGAAATCTGGTTCCTCACCTCTGGTTTACCTTTATTGGCCGGCTGGAGTGAACAATATCGAAGAACAGAGCTCCCACCTCATTGTTGCCCTTAGTGGCCGGCTTGAGTGGAGACTCGCTAGAGCAAACGTGCTCGGTGGAAGGAAGTATTACAGTAACTGCTCGTAGGGATCTTCACCATCTTCCTGGCTCTGGGATTGTTCTGAAAGCCGTGGCATACCTCTCCACTAATCATAAGCACCTCAGGACATGTTGCCCCCTTGTTGCTACGTCACATGTACTAGCTACAGCTTGCGGGGTCCCATTATTGAGTGTGCAAGTCACCCCCTGCTATTTTATCCGTGTATATGTATATAAAAATATTTTTGCATACCTACCATATCTTTATGTTAATTAATGTAATTGGTGTTACCGTTGTAATTAAAAATAAACAATAAAACATTGATCAAGCAGGGGCCATAGTTCTTCCATAGTTATTGGTAACCAGTCCACTTTAGCCACCCAAATCCATAGTCCAAATTTGTATTTTTCCATATCCTGCAATAGTCCTACACTAACCGGGGGTTATCCTTGGATGCACTTGCATAGTGCATACAGGGATAATCGTCGGGTGGTGCCGCATTTCAATAAAATTTCCTAACGGGCCTTTGCGACTGCGAGTTCGCTTCGGCCCCTCGTACGCTTTCCAAAGGACCGGGACCCCATGGTCCCGAGATATGTTAAAACATAAAAATAAATAATAATAAAGGGGGCAGTGCCCGGCTATAGGGTATACTTATATGTACGTATAATGCTATTATGGCAGACGTGCTAGTGGACTGTGACAAGTGGGTGCATTTTGATCTTGTGTCAAACTTTAAAAATGTGAGAGTGAGACGAATTAAAACTAACTAGGTACCTACCGTACACCAATACATGATTACTTACAAACAATATTTTATATACCTAGACCGTAGACCAAATTATGTTATTTATATATAGGTTAGTGGGTACATAAGCATTAGTCAGTCATAGGATGAATGAACAACATGCAATTACAGATTTATCTTTAGAAATATATCGGATAATTTATACCTCCAACACATCACGGCATGGTACCTATATTGTTTAATAATAATAATAATATATTTATTAGACCAAAAGAATAAACAAGTTACACAATTTGTCTTAGCTACATAAAATTATGCTTAAGAGTACATCAGTTACAATTGTGTCTAATTATTAGCATCTGCTGCCGAACTAGGTTTATAGCCTGTGTTTCAGCACGCAGCGCCTCAAGCCCTCGGACTGGGTATGCAAGTATGAGCTTAATAACAAAACGAAACAGTTTATTAAAATATGAACATAATTATAAAAAAATAATGAAAGGTTGATGTCCTCTAGGTGTGTAAGGTGAAGAAGGTGAGTGTATGTGTGTGAAAGGATGTGTAGAGAATAAAGTAATTTTAGCTAGTAGATTCTTTAGGTCAAGCCGTAAAACTGCTGTATCACTATTTCAGGATGGTCAACATATTCTCCGTTTGGTCGTACGTCAACTTCCAAAGTCACAGAGATACCGAATTCTTCATAGTTACTTCATTCATCGAGTATTTTTCTAGAATCTTATTAATTTTGTCATATAATAATAATAATAAAAACTTTATTTCAGACAATAAGGTCCATAAATATGTTAGTATTTTGGTGTTAGTAACAATGGTGCTTAAATAAGTAGGTTAGTATTGTTAGTTTTCACAAAAATAATTATAATTATTTATTTAGACCTATGACTGTCCCCACCCAGTGTCCTTGAAAGGGACAGTCCGGTATATAAATAAGGGCCCAAAAATGGGTAAAATCTACGAATAAAAGCCGTTTTTAGGTGTGATAACCTCTTGCATACAGGTAAACCTTTCCGCCTTTTTAACAGGGTTGGATTGTACTCTAAGATAACATGCTGTTTTAAAGACGATATTCAAGACAAACAGTTGGCGCACAGTCAGCACCTCACAATATTCATAAAGAAGTGTGGTAGAGTAACGGAAAGGCTTAAAAGTACAGACTTTCAGTATATACTCTGTGAAACCTCAAGTTGGTTTATCGTAGTTTTCGGTGCACCGCCCCAGGACGATATGCAATATGTAATCAGCGACTGACAAAGCGCATAGTAAATTTGTTTTAGGAATATCGGAGTCACTACTTGTCTCAATGTTTTAAAAATGTAGAAAAAAAAATGTGTAAATGTAAGGTAAGCTTACGAATCCTTTTACTCAGCAGTTGAACGTGTGCTTTGATGCTAAAATTTTCATCAATTACAATGCCCAAATATTTAATTGTCTTTGTACGTTCTAGAGGGGCGCATGAGCATTTAGAATAACCCAAAGTGTCAAGGATACAATTATGCGCGATTAGATTTAGACTCGCATGTGAAGGATTACTGATCGAAAAGGTCAGGTACTTTGTTTTTCAGTGTTTAAGGTAAGCACATTATCATAAAGCCACTTTTTTACCAAATCAAAACCCTTTTGGGCTAGCTGGTAAGTCTCATTCCATGTTTTAGCAGCGAAAATGAGGGCAGTGTCATCTGCATATGTGATTATTTTTCCAAGAAATGAGTTCAGACAAAGGAGATCGTTTATGTAAACGAGAAAAAGCGTAGGGCCAAGAATGCTACCTTGCGGAACACCGTAAGTCACTGGACGATCAGTACTAGCGTAGGGACCCACCTTAACACATTGAATCCTGTCTGTTAGATAATCGGTCAAAAGCGTAAGTTCTTTCCCCCTAATGCCAATCCTTTCCAATTTTTGTACAAGGATTTGAACAGAAACCGTATCGAAAGCCTTTGCTAAATCAAGAAATATTGCCATATATTTATTACCTTTATCTAAATTTGTGATTATAAAATCCATTAAATTGGTAACTGCGTGATCTGTGGATTTACCACGGCGAAAACCAAACTGATGTTCAGATAGAATATGCTAAATTTCGAGATAGTTTACTAAGCATCTGTTAATTATTTTTTCTAGAATTTTTGAAAGCGAAGTTAATATGGAAATAGGCCTATAATTTTCAATACGGTCTCTGGCCCCACCCTTGTGAATTGGTCGGATCTGAGATTTTTTAAGGGCTTTGGGAAAGCTACCATTTACTAGACACATATTAAAAATGTAGGTTAAGTGTACAAGAATATCCTTATGATCTTTCAATAGTTGGTTTGACAAATTATCCCAACCTACACAACAATCATTTCTTAGTGGAGCTATCAGGCCCATAACTTCATCTTCATCCGTGTCAAACAGTACAAAAGAATTAAGATTTGGCTCACGGGACTTTTTATTGTCCTCGGGGGCCGTGGCCTGTACTCCCGCTATTTGTTCAGCCAAATGATTTGCCAACGTTGGAAAAATAGAAATTTATTTCATTCCCAGAGCGTTGAGGATTGCCTGTTATTGAAAGTAATTCCTTTGGATAGTTCACATTTTTTGCTAAATTAGTTATATTTTTTATTGTATCCCACAACTTTTTGTTATCTTTACCAGCTTTTCGAACAAGTTCTCTATCATAATTACGTTTAACTTTCTTTAAGATTGAGTTACAAAAATTTCTGTATCGAATGTAGGTTGTTTTGAGTATTAGGTCATCTGGAAATTATTTTGATTTTTTATGTAGTTTATCCCTGTTGCGCATGCAGCGCAACAGGTCCTGTGTTATCCATGGTTTTATAATCCTTTTTCGACGTGAAAGTACAATGATTGCAGAATTCAAACTAAAAGCAGTCTTTAATTCACCAATGACATAGCCAAGTGCAGAGTCACAGTCACCAGTTTCATGAATCGGAGTAAAGTTAATTTTGCTTATGTCTTGAGTTAGACCCTCCTGATCTATTTTAGTGCGCGTTAAGAAGGCATACTTACGCGACTGTTGCTTTTTCTAACAAAGTATTACAGATTTGTGATCTGTAAGCGTAGATTGTGGAACAATGGTAATGGAAGGGAGCTTGGTTTTCAAGAGCACATAATATAATAATAATAATATATTTATTTCCCAAAAATACAGATAGAGAAAACATTTACATAAACATTTGGATGCTGCAGAAATCTGTACACAATAGATTAATCTCTGTCTCTTAAATTAGGGTTTCCTGTATCTTAAGAGACAGTGATTCGCAATGAGGTTCCAATTGATATTTTGTATGAGTGGACTGTGTCAATTTATCTTCAGAAAGGAAAATAAATTAATAAATATAAATAAAACATAAAAAGAAAAGTTATAGCTTACGTTACAGGTTTTAACTTTTTGTGAGAGTATGTGAGAGTGTGAGGATGTGGGTAAATGAGAATAAATGAATATGATTATTTGAGTGTAGGTGTGTGTGAGTGGGGATAAGTAGGTAATGTTGTGTTGATGTGTAAGTGAGGGGGGGGAGTTGTATATGCGAGTGTGTATGATGCGATGATAGGAGTATTCGTGCAAGCATGAAGATGAGTGTTATGTGCTTGTAATTATTAGTATTAAGCGATGTAGGTCAGTAAAGTCTCCGTTGCGGCATAGTCCTGTTTAAGTAGCCATTCTGTCACTTTTAATTGTAGCTTGTGTTTGTTGAGGTCTAAGATATTCAGATTTATATGAATCTTTTTGTAAAAATATAAGCGCTAATTACATAATACTGATGCTCTGCGAACGTGATCCTGTGTTGGGTGCCTGAGGGAAGGTTTCTGCGCTTTTTTGGGTTAGACGGGGGAAGGCTGCTGTGTTTTCTAAGAACAGATTTAAGCACAAAGAGCTGACGGACTGTAAGAACCTTGCAGTCTGCATATAGTTGTGTTGTTGGGTATCTATGGGGCTTCCTTGTCATTACTTTTAGTACGGCTCTTTGTGCTCTCTCTGCCCGCAGGAGGCAACCTTTCGTTGCAGCACCCCATACAGAGATGCAGTATCCTATGACCGATTGGCATAGTGCAAAATATATCATTTTCAGGATATCGGCATTAGCAGAGTTACGGAGCGATTTAAATATATGAATAAGGCGCAGAGTTATCTATGTGGTATCCGTCGGTATCCGTCATCTATGTGGACACCTAAGTACTTTACGCTGTCACTTCTAGTTAGCGCTAGACAACGGCATGGTCCCGATCGGTTTGAGCATGAATGGGCATTAATTCCAAAACTGGGCGACGGTGCGGTCTTACGCCTAATTGCAAATGGGATGTAGCAGGATTTTTTTATGTTTAAAGTAAGGAGATTAAAATCGAGCCATTTCATAATTTCTGCTACAGCCGATTCTGCGATAGATTTGATAGTATCCCAAGTAGGTCCATGAACTAAGATCGCAGTGTCTTCTAAATCTATTAAATCTTAGTATTTGGAAGGTTCATTTTGCAAAGGTCGTTGACATATATTTGAAATAAAGTGGGGCCCAGTATGCTGCCTTGAGGGACGCCGAAAGTAACCAACTCCTCTTCACTAAGGTAAGTATCAATTTTAACTCTTTGGGTGCGATTCCTAAGATAATCTTTGAATATATCAAGCGACACGCCACGTACACCTACCTAAGTGTTCTAATTTTGAGGTAAGGATGGGGACAGAAACTGTGATCTAAACAAGAGCCACTAGCGTCACGAGTGATAAAAGTATGTGCTGGCAATAGACCGTGGCAGTGAGAGACAGATATTGATTGGAAGACGCAGTCAGATTCTCGGAAATTATGTCTATATTTAGGTCTCCCAATATTCTGATATTTTTATAACCAGATAATTTCACCAAAGTCTCGTCCAACGACGTCAAAAAAGGGTCAATGTTAGAATAAGAGGGGGATCGATAGAGAGCCAGTAACGCCGTGTCGTTGTTTCCTATTTTAATCACGAGACAATTACAATTTCGTATATTAGGTTCCTCAACACAAAAGCTAAGTTCTTCCTTTATATACACAACAACGCCATCGTTTTGCAGCGGGTTTGATGTAGTAAAAAATGAACAATAACCGCTAATTGTGGGAATACAAGATACACAAGTCAGCCAACTTTCGGTCAGGATGAGTACGTCACAATGAAACCCAAGTCTGGTTAATAAAACCTGAAAACCTAAAAAGTTACAATTCAGACTACGAACATTTTGAGTAATAACTGACAGCGATGAATGTGGTGGGAATATTTTGTTGCAGTCATCAACTTCACATTCGCAAGATTCCGATACAACAAACTCATCGATGTCATTTGAAAGATTATCAAAATCAACCTTTGGTACGGAAATAACATATATGATCAAGCTGACAATATTCCAGTGAAAATGAGTTTAATATGATTTCCAAATTTGAGTAAATATGATATAATTGAAAGTTGTCAATTTTGGTATTATAAATAAAGTTGCGGGACTTTACAACAACAAAGAGCAGTCTTATCAATATAAAGGCGGCCGCGGGTGAGGCATTCGCTCTAGAGAATCTACAGCAGGTACATAATCAAATGTGTAAGGAGTAGTATGTGTACTTATAACATAGTAATATTTTTTATGCATGCAAACTAAACGGATGTGATAATAACCAGAACGTGAAAAAATAAACCTTATTAATCCGTTTACAGGAATTACTACCGAATAAAATAGTCAGTCCGTTTTCCTAAGGTTTTCGATATCCTTTTCACATGAAACTCCGATGTGCACATCTTTTTCCTTTTTCCTGAGATAAATAACACCATGAGATGTCCAGCAGAAGGAGTAGTTGTTCTGTTGTTGTAAAAGTTCTGGCCAGATAAAAAAGTATCTGTGTCTTTGCAGTGAGTTTCCGATATGGATGTTTAGATACCTACTCGAAATTAAACGATCATAATCAAATCAAATAGGTACCCACTCGGAAAATACAGTAGGTAGGTGCCTACGCCAATAGATATAATTATACAAATAACTATAAAGATTTACATAATAACGTAAGTAAAGTCATGGAAATTATTTATTATGCAAACTCAAAGCCAGCCACTGTTTAATTGTCGAGCAAATTGATTACCAACTTAAATTGATATTTTAATTTTTGATGCCCAATGAGCCTTTTTCTTTAATTGTTCGTATATTTAAATCACAACTGTCTTTCTTTGACAGTTGTTTGAAACGGCTATAACACGGCGAATAGACGGAGAGTGCGAATTAAATCTTTAATTCACTACTAAAGATTTAATTCCCTGCCTGTACGTGCCTACCTGGGGCACACGTATGTACCTACATAGTAAAGTTCGTACAATTTATCTAATTATTGACAAACACCAAAATGGTATATTAATTAGGTACCTATGAATATTACCTATAACGTTGCACCCAGCACAAACATAGCTTACAAGTGTTGATACCTTCCTCAAGATTCCGCCCAGTCAGCCCTGCTACCGCCCTGCTGACTGGCGGCTAATATATTTATCACAATAGCTACTATTCTTAGGTACATAATTCGCGACGAGAGAAGAACAAAAGCTAGCGTGACGTATTAGTTGTTAACAACATACGTACTTAACATCAGACGCGGTCCGAGGGAGGGGGGGGGGTCATGAGGGCCCCTCATGACCCCCCAAAACCAAAATGATTCATCTGTCGAGTCTACATGATTTACTTGCCTGACTAACTTAAGTTACTAAATTACTGCTTGGTGACACCCCCCCCCCCCCATCTTGGGCTGCGACCGCACCTGCTTAACACACACTTAATTATAATAAAGGCACCTAAAAGCAGTTAAGTAGGTAACATCATAACGTATCGATTGAATTAGGAACACAATTTAAGAGATGTATGTCCATCCATCTTGCGTATATTTTAAATAAGCTAAAGCAGCGCCTAAAGCAAGATGCGCACGGTAAATAAGTATAACGGTGCTTTTACAACCTCCGCACCGGTGCGCGCCTAGCCTCGCCTCGGAACATTGCCAATTCCCATTGCTCAAGTCTTAACATTGGAATTTCTCACCAGTAAAACATGAATAGATTTACTGTTTATTACATTATATATGAATAATATGAGTTTGAAAGTCTTCAGAAATTTATTTCATAATCAAAAGGTTTTAATACTTAATGTTCACTTACAACCTTATTTCATTTCTAGCGAATGATTATTTAGGTACGCCTACAGTAAGGCACTACTAACTGCTCCTTTATTATTATTTATAATTGAATTGGATCAACTAGCAATCTACCACTGCTGGTGCTAATAAGCTTTTTTAATAGCTAGGTGTTTACACCCCGCTAAAAGTCCTGTTAACTTACTGGTTATACGTACCTAGGTATGTAGAACCAGTAAGTTAAGTAGCTACTCTACCAAAAATAATATGTAAAATAAACGTACGTCCAAAGATTGGTCGAGACACAAAGACATCTCCCAAAGGTTGCAGCTATCAACTACAAGAATCAAAACTATAAAAATCTACGCCACGATGATTTTTTGCCCTCTATAAGCACTCTTGACAGAATCTGTGATAAACATGATAGGTATTGGAAATTACAGGCGTCTCAAATAAGAGGTTCAACAAGTTTGTTTGTTGTAGTGTAGTTTTTAAAAAATAGGTTTCAGGTGAACAAACGCTTCTTCTTTTGACGCTTTACGAACTTATGTGTCTAGTTGTACCGATAATAGAACTGTATCATCGACTTAGGTAGCAGTTGTGTTATTGAGGTGCGTGGGTAGATCAGCAGTGAATATCAGGTGTAAATGCATCCTTGTTGCACTCTGGAGAGTATTTTACACATTCCAGAGGTTTGGTGCGTTGTTGTATTTGACCTCGGAACACCTTCCACTAATACACGACTTCAATATTGAAGTCAAGTCAAGTCTTCTGTATTGAAGTCGTGTATTAGTGGAAGGTTTGGAGAGAATTTTGATTATTACGAATTAGTTTTTTGATTTTATACAGAAGTCCATCATGCCAAACCTTGTCAAAAGCTTGTCCAATGTCGAAAAAACTGCAGGGCAATAGGTAGGTATTTTTTATTTTGGTAAAAGCGGCCAATGACGACATAAATTCACTAACGACGACAGCGACGACGAAAGACAAAAATAAAGCGACATAACTCGTGCCATAGATTATTATTATTATTTGGTAAGAGAGACACACACACAGTTACATCGAATATATCCATTCTAAACTGCGCTTTAGCTGACACGGATAGCATAACTTGTTAGTATTCTTTTGTGAACAGATTTATCATCCCACATGGCACGCTGACATCTGTATTATCATCATCAGACAAAGTAGTCCACTGCTGGACAAAGGTTGACTCTCTAATTGCACGCTCTTTAGCTCGATTCTGGGCCTCTCTCACCCAGCTCTAGCTGCTATCTACCATCCTGCGAAGGTCATAGCAGCACCTCGCTTGAGAGCTTCCTAACCTACGTGTGCTTATCTGTCTACACTCAAAAATGACGTCTACTCTAACGGTCATGTCATTGCTGGTCTGATATATCCGACCTATTGCCACTTCAGTTCGCTTATTCTGTGTGCTATCCCGCCTGTGGTATATCTAGATGGCATTAATCAGTTCATCTAGAGGTCCCACATCGATTTTCTGTAGATCTACAGCCTAACACAACTCGGCCCACCCCTTAGAAGATAATTATTATATGAATGTGACCTATTATTTTTTTTGGCAGCTACTCGTAGGTAACGTTAACGTATTCTAACATTTATAACGTATCGTTGATAAATTTTACAATCTTCATTGGGTTAGTCGCCATTTACGACACTCATCCAAGATCGTAAGCCTTATACAATGTGTTTTTTTTTATATCCCATAACTATAGGGGGTCATTGTACTCATCATTATGAACAACTTTTACTATGGGACCAAACCCGAAATCGCGAAACAAAAACCTGGTGTTCCCTACATTTTGACGAGTTATACGAACATAAATGTAGGGAAAAGCAGATTTTTTTGGCTAGGTATCCATTCATTAGCCAAGCGCTCAAAACGCGATCTTTCTGAAATACGTACATTTTCGAAAGGTGCAAACGTTATCATAATACGTTTAGTGGCCGTGAAGGTTAGCGTAATCATATAGACATGAACACTTAACACGTAATTGACGTAATGATGTTCACTGCCCATCACACAATAAAATTGTAAGATTTCTTTTGACTAAAGTAAACATGGCCTTTACTTGTAGCTATTTGTATCTTTAATAACTTTATTGTATGTTCATAAAATCATGCAATAATATTGCAAACTCAGAAAAGGAAGGAAATATAAACACTTTATATTGAAGTAATTCAATGTTTAATTAAAACGTCATGATCAAGACAAAAGTAACAGCATCAAATGTTTCAAAAATGAAAAAAATTGTTACAATAGTTGTCAACCATATAGTTATCATAATAAATCTGTTTATACACAATACTTTTATCTACATGTAAAATATAACCTGTTGATAAAAATGAATGTGCCTGTTTGCAATGTGCAACAAAATCAATGATAACAATTTAATAAAATCAATATTCAGGCTCCTACAAGTAGTCATGCTTTAGCAATAAGCACATGGCTTTACATGTTGGCATGTATGGCATGCATGCAAACCTCTACTCGGAATATAAAACTTATCTATTAAAATAATTGAAAGTATTCGAGTCGAGTGTATAATTTAAAAGATAGACAATTCGATGCTGGTCATTATAAAGTGATGAAATATTTGCGTCTGTGTTATCCTATGCTAGTTCTATACAAATCTGAGTAAAAACACCAAGTGTCCTTGTAATGTCAAACATTTTGTACTACATTTTATTATAAAATTATCATGATGCGGTTGCTCACTCGAAATATAAAAGTGTTAAACAGTAAGTAAATGTGTTTAGCTATCCAGATTTTGATTAAAAATACTTGCATACATCAAAAGTGGCTGTAGTTGTTATGTATAGATGGCTAAGGCAACACGCCTTGAGCCGCTTAGCAAGAAAGAGCAATGAATGGCACGTGGCATTTCGATGGAATCATGCAAAAAAATATTAAAGGTATGTACTTATATTCATTTAAAATCATAATTTCTAAAAATCTAAAATATGCAGACGTGCAGTCAATTCATTAACTAATTATCATAATTGGATCAGTTGATAATATTGTATATAAACCATATTACAAGCTAGGTGTCCTGTACTTGATGTTAGAGATAGATAATACA
This sequence comes from Apamea epomidion, assembly GCA_947507525.1. NCBI lineage: Eukaryota > Metazoa > Arthropoda > Insecta > Lepidoptera > Noctuidae > Apamea > Apamea epomidion. Next base: position 10,897,429 of record OX382234.1, read on the forward strand.
ATACATTTTGTTTCTATCACCTAACTAGAAAATAATAAAAAATATAGTTGCTATATTACAAAAAAAAAGGAAATAAAAATAGCTCAGCAACACTGAATTTCCGATTTATCTAACACCTTACAAGTAAAACGGAAAATACGTAAAAAAATAACAAAGTAAATGTAGCCCAGGAACACGGAGGTGGAATCCTAAAGCCCTTAACAAAATCTATTTATATTTTAACCATCTATTGGTGTATTTAATTTTACTTAATCTATTCAATTCCTATACTATAATGAGGCGCAATCATATACCTCAGATCCATACAACGCGCATGCACCCGGCACAGAATGCTATTAATCTTTATTAAGCACTATTATCTTTGCAACATTAAGTCACCTCGCTTTCAAGTTAATAATAAAGTAAATCAGAATATGAGCTAAACTGTTGTCACTTGGGCCGGAGGCGCACACGTCAGTTGCGTCCGGCAGTCGTCTCTTCAGCCGGTGTCGGCGGCGTAGTCTGTAACACAAAATTAAACTTGACCGTATTTCCGCTATTACGCTGTCTACAACTTGTAAGCTTGCTATAATTACCGATAAATACATAAACCAATATATTAATTACTAAAAAGTATGTACCGTAGCGTCGTCGCGGTTGAGACCGGCCCAGTGCACGAAAGAGGGCAGGTCGCGCGTGGGCAGCTCAGCCGCCAGCGCCTTCACGCGCAGGTTGCGGTCGTCCGTCAGCAGCACCACCTCGCGCACGCGCCGCGCCTCCTTCTCTCTGCCGTCGTCCCCGCGCGTGTCTGCAACGTTACATCACATACCAACATAACATCACGCCTGGAATCTCCGAAGGGCTAGGCGCAGGTGTACCGATAGTGCACCTACATTCCGCCAGTTATGTCTAAGTCGCCAGTTATATGTAACTAGTGGGCGAGCCTATTGCCATCAATTCGGGCACAAATCTAGACTTCAGGCTGCTACTGAGAAGTTCCTGATGGAAAAACCCAATAGCCCCAACCCAAACACTGCCCGACCTGGTAGTTGAACCCAGGACCTCATGCTCGGCAGCAGCGCTTGCGGCCATCAGACCAACGAGGCAGTTCAAAGCATCTGCAAAGTTATGGCATTCTAAATTCAGTTCAAATCGCACGATAACACGACACGCAGACAGACGATATACCCACTTATACAATTTTGTCGCGTATCGGAATGCTACTAAGGAAGCGTCATTAAAACAAATAATCGGCGGCGCCAGCGCAGATAAAATCACCGTTCACGCGAGCTAAGATATGTAGTAGCAGGCCGCCACCGTCTAGCTCTGACTGGGTCGACACGGACACATCTACCGGTCCGCCGCACGCGCCGAGCGCCGTCTCCGACACGCATTAGGAAGTTAGCATAGTGCATAGTACCGTCCAAATACAACGGGCGACTTAGAGTAAATATAAAAAATACGGAAACAATTTTACAGGAAAATACACATATAAGAGCATTCTGCTATTATGAAAACAAACCTGCGGCAAAGTCAAATACGTATGAAGTGTAGCATTATGCTTAATTCGTAACTTTGTTTTCTTGCACAATATTATTTGTTTATGTCGCTCTCTTTAAGCACTTTTTCGTGTGTTTAACCTTTTGAACGCCAGAGCATAAACGCACGCGCGTGCCCGCCACGCCAAGCCACAATTTCACCGCAAATACCTACAAAAATAATAGGGATTCCAAAATTTTATCGATAAACAATATTATTTAGACTTGGGTAGTTCCGGAACGAGTCATGAAAATGATATAGTTCCAGTCCCGGTACTACACAACTCACTCGTTCACTACCAATTCAAATGTGTCCTTTAGTTCCTCTAGTACCGACTAGTCCCGACTATTACTCGTACCAAAGCACTGCTAGCTCTCCCATGCTCTCGCTCGCGCCATCGCACATCGACGCATCGCGACGCCTATGATAGAACGAGATGGGAACACATCGTATGTTCGTCATAGTTTTGTACTCGTATAGTCCCGAGGTAATAATATATCAGTTTTGCTTTGATAGTTCAGAACTACACGGTACTGGAGCTATTCTGTGGTACTAATGAACTGAAAGCGTTCCCGTGTTGCGCTAGGGATGCGAGAGATGAGATTAGCGTATATCGAAATTAGACCTGACTAGATTTTATTTTCGATTCTATAGCTGCTATAATGTGGTTTTATAAGACTGAATCTTATAACTGGTTTATCCAGATACCAATTGATGAAAAAATAATATAACCAGATTAATTTAAAGTTAAAGTTTTACTTGAATTTTAGTAAGGATTTATCGATATTATCAATCATACGTCACGTTACTAGCGGTCACATATAGACTTTGGCGTGTGAGAACACTCCTTTTAAAACGTTTAATTTCTCCTTTTTTGTCATCAAATTTGTCAATATCCATGGTATAATTTAATTTGTTTCAAGCAATTAAACATGGACAAGAGCTTAAATATTTAAGTTGTTAGTAATGATTTAATTGTTTATTTCGTGATAAAGTGCACCGCATTGTTTGTCACATATTTGTGTCGTTGGCGTACAGGGCACGCGCTTGCTTGTCACGTATATGTGACAATGGCGTTCAAAAGGTTAAATGGCAACGGAAGCCCGATTCCAATCGTTGACCAAAATTGGAATAACCGAACAAATGCAGTAAAATAAAAATTAACTTTAATATTCTTAAAACATAGCATACATTAAAAACCTATCAAGATTGCGAATGGATTTTTTTAAGATAAAGAATTGAAGCATTAATAAAAAAATCAAAAAGAATACTACTTACTTTTTACAACCGTCTACTACAGCTAGCAAATGACAATCAATAAAAAAATATTATATGTCAGATGTCTATATGAGACGTATTGTAGTCCTAATACAACCTTGGGATATAAATTTCAGTGTACTTTAGAATTTAAATGGCAGTTAATAATCTGCATCTAGTTTGACTGTGAGTAAGGAGAGAATCAAATCCTGCAAGCCGACAAGATTATCTACACTGAAGGTAGGGATTATGGAGCATCTGGGACGACTACGGTAGCGTAGCTATGAAAATTATAATGTGGAGGGTTGTCAATAGTCCAGCCTAGGCCAGTATAGGCCCCAGCCGCCACCGGAGGCAAACGCGCGGATGCGTGAAGCAGGTGAAAACCAACGCGTGTCGGAGGAGGCTCGTTCGCATGGACCGAGCTCTTTACAGAATCGATCGGCAGGTAATCGTAAGCGCGTTATATGGTCTGTTACATATCTGATGAAAATGTAAATAAATGGATAAGAAAATGTACCTGTCAATGACAACTTGTAGGGCCGTTTATAAAATGAGAGCTTTGATTTGAATATATGTTATTTTCGATCAATAATAGTACTAGATTAAGAATCAGGACCAAAAATAAGTCGCTCAAGTGGTCACGTTTGCACACACGTAAACATCTACATCTCTTAGAAAAAAGTTTTAATAATATTAACAACTTCAGTTTATTATAAACCTTAATGCTTAAACATAAAGTTTAATTACCATTGCAAAATATATTTAAAATGTCGCTTGAAAATAAAAAGTCATTATATTTTCAAATTTTCAGTCATTTATTCTAAAATGAAACAAAGTCTAAGTAATAGGTTAAAAACATTCTGTTTACAATTTCGTGCCTATTCTATTGTGGAACTAGACGTAATTCTTGGTATTACATTTCAATGCTCAGAACAGAGTAAGTATTGAAAGACGTAGAGTTGCAGAATATTTTTTTTTGGGTTCGTTTTTAATCGGTCAAAAATATTTGCCACCATCTATCAGCAAATATTTTTGACCAATTCAAAAAAAGTAGTAGATACTATTTTACATTGCCGCTATTACAACAAATAGGTAAGAAAAAATAAAATAAAGTAAAAAAAAAGTTAAAGGGATTCAAGAAACGTGTTTTCGGCGTATTCTTTATACGCAAGTATTTAAAAAAGAAATGTAGGTATGTTTAATTACCTTTAAACAGATTTAGCTTGTTATAAAGCTGTCTTTTAGAAGTCATTTTTATTTGAGCGATTTCTTTTTTACTAATATAATGTAATCTTACACCAATAAATTTTTCAATAATTAGTTTAATATATTTTAGATTTTTTTTAGGGTTGTATATTTCTCCTCTTTCTTTTGCGACAATAGATACCCATTCCGCACGGCAAAATGGGTCACTAGGAAATCTACAAACAAAAATAACATTATAAAATAACAACACTACTGCATGCATTCCCTGTTCAAGAACAGTCGATATTTGATACAATAGATGATATAAACTTACCGAAAAAAGATATTCCTTCCAAAACCTTGGTGTTACGGTGGTTATTTACAGAGTTTTTGAACGCGCACAGCGGCATTTTGACGTCTTAATGTTGGCTATGATTGGACCATACTAATTTGAAATAAGACCAAGTATTCGTGGTATTATTTTTCGGGCCGTTTTTGAAGCGCTTATCGGGAATCTAATACTATTATTGATCGAAGTATGTTATACTTAAACCCGATTCAATTTGACAAATTGAGGTTTATTTTATAATATCAAATTGCGTCGATGATTTTTAATTACAATTTAATGTCATTCAAACAATAGTTGTTAGAGAAAATGGTGAGATATAAAGTTGAAACCTACTACATATAGATTCCCTCTAATGAGGAATTACGTAAGAATCGAACCCGAACAGGGTTCGCTCGCGCTTAAGTGAGATAGTTTAGGAACAGAGTAGTCACCTTGGTCGGCGGCGATGTTGGCGTGCAGGTTGAGCGCCGTGGCCAGCACGCGGTCGTCGTTGGTGGCGCGCGCCGCCTGCTCGGCCGTGCAGGCGCGCGACGCCAGCAGCGAGCCGCGCGACGTGGCCAGGCGCAGCGCCGCGCCCGCCGCGCGCAGCCAGCCCAGCGCGGCGCGCGCCGCCGGGCCCACGCGCGCGCTCAGGCGCAGCCCCTCCAGCTCCGTCACCACTGGGGAAGCGCGCGACCGTCCGTTATATCCGACGACACGTATTACACGAGACACGCATTATGTTGCAAAACCTTATTTTGCTAGCTTATACTGTTCCGCTCCGGGGAGAAGCTCGCTCCTTCCGTCTTGTGCGATCTCGCGTTTCTTCCTTCCAGTTTTGACGGAATCAATCTAAATCGTCCCGCGAAAACAAATATAGTATGTTGATTAGCTGCTTACCGACTACCGGCACGGCCAAGGTGTAAGGTTGCGAAGGCGCAGCGACAATGGCCTGCAGCAGAGTCAGGTGGTCGATGAAGCAATTGGTGTCGGGCACCAACAGCCGAGGACGAACTTCGACCTCTGCGCTCGCAGAGCCACCGCTTAATATTTCCTAGAAACAAAAGTAAATGATCAACTATTTATTTACATTATCTACGCATCTTATATTAAAAATAACAAAATCACGCATGTTTCCTCGAAGAGTTAGGCACGGTGCACCGTATTAGAAAATAAAAATGGTATCTACTTAAAGCATTACCCTGGATAATAAGTACGTAAATAGTAGTACCCTCAGTAATTGTAACAATACTATACAAATGCAAAACTGTGTTTGTGTGCCAATTCCTGATGTGTTCTACTTGCACGTCAAGAGACACAGGATACTTTTTATCCCCGTATTCTGGTAAAATTTTCGATTTGCGAGGAAATTTCTACGCGGGCGAAGCGGGACGTAGCTACAAAATATGAAAATAGCAAAAAAAGTCGTTACGGTTTCGACTGGTGTCACACGTAAAGTTCAAATTGATTTATTAAATTACCAGCTGTTGCCCGCGTCTTCGTCCAGTCCAGTCTACCCATGTGTCAAATTTCATCTAAATTCCTTCAGCTGTTTTAGCGTAAAAGCGTAATTCTTAAATTTTTTAATTTTCTGCGCAACCTTCTACAAAGTATTAGAAAACTTTTAAAAAAAGATGGATGAAATCGGTAAAGTTGTTCTCAAGTTATGGCGTGACCAAGGGAAATAGGGATTAATTTTTATTATATATATACATTTTGTCAATATTGGTATTGATTGGTACATTCAACAAATGTCAATGTTATTTCTCCACATCCACGCGTGCGCTGTCGCGGCATATTAGTACGCGGACGAAGTTGCGAGCAAGAACCAATTATCGTATTTTTCTTACAATTTTTTTTTTTTTTTTTATTGCATTCGAAGGGCAATTTTATTATGTCTAAAAAAAATATGACTACTTGAATTATACATACTTGCATACGTAGGCGATGTTTATCAAGCGTTGCCTTCCTGGTCTCGAGTTGCTCCTTGCGCCGCAGTAGCATGCGGGTCGCTTCGTCCGTTCCTTCGGCCTCCACTCCTTCACTGAAAACAGGAGCTTCGCTGGCAGCACCGCTTGCGTTGCTTTCATCCTCGGAATTTTCAGACTGCAAGTCAAAAAAATATGATTGTAACATAACATCACTCAAAGGGTATTCATGTGTAGTACAACCACATTTCAGCAGTTATGTATAATCTCTTGTAATAGGAATCCAACCTATTGCCACCTAACGCGAATTCTGACTTCACGTTTTTGCTACGTAACTAACTGCGAAGATCAATTTTGATTATGATAAGCTGTGAGTTGATCAGGTTAAGAACAAGTAACTTCCAATTTCATGCTTAGAACAGCTTGTTACACCGTTACAAGAATCTTTTTGGGCTTGAATGACGTCGACAGCGGAGCGCTGCTGGTAAATATTTGTGCAATTGTTTTGTGAAACTTATTGAAAAAACAAGTTGGCGGGGTTGATTCCTGTTTTGGCCATACGCCAAGAGATTTTTGTACAACTATATTTTTATGTGCCACATAAATGAATGTTAAATGGTTTGGGTCTCAAAGAATTCGATAAAGACAATACCAGTTGTTGCAGTGGGGCGTGCAGCGGCAGTACTCGCTGCACGGCGCTGGCGTAGCGCGGCGCTGCGTCCGACGGGTACTGCAGTCTTAGCACCGGAGGCTCCACGCCCACTAAGTATCTGGGTAAAAGCATAAAATACAGGTTAGCTCTTCTTCTTTACACATTGATCAGGTTTTAATGATTTTGTATACTATTTTTCGATCATCAAAGCAGCTTTGTAGACTAAATAGGTATGGTGGTACTACTTCCCCGGACGAGGATTTCAAAGCTCTACTACCGGACATATCTTGGGAACTCTTGTGATTAGGCATTGGGCAAATATCTATTAGGGTGAGGTCTATAAACGCCGTCGGCCGCATGTAGCGATGAACTGTACTGATCAAGACGCTTGGTACTGATGTTGAATCTTCGAAACGATCACAGGAGTTTAAAAAATTCAGTGAAGTTTACGCTGACGCCAGATCTCACCACAACCGGTTAATAGGAGCAGTCCAAGTAGCCCATAAACTGCTGCGATTAGTTCCTGATAATTCAGTCAACCAATTACAGCAGTTTACGCGCGATTGACATTTTTTCACGTTAATTTTGCGATAATTTTCTGGCCCTAAGAGTATTATATAAATAGCTTAAAGATCCAATAGTACATGTGAACTCACTCGGTGCCGAAGAACAGCAGTTTGCTGATCCTTAGCGCATGCTCTGCGGCGTGATGCTGGCCCAGCTGGTCCACGCGCACCCACGCCACCGCCGGCTCCATGTACATGAGTGGCGTGAAGCCGCCCAGCGATGCGTCTTCCGGTAGGCGGACACATACGTAACCTTACGTAAACATACAATATTAATTAGTATATTTCAATAATTATTAACAATGATAGATAAGTTAACAAGCTATATTTTCATTTTACAAATGAATGAAACATCTGTAGCCGAACTAGACAAACGCCAGTATTTCGGCTATCAGTGCCTCTCTTCCGAAAGACGTCCACTACTGGACATAGGCATCCAGCGAGCAACGCTACAATGACAGGACGAGCGCTGCCCGATACAGCGGTAGTATGGTTTGTCTTAAGAAACAAGGACGCCAAGAAAATTGTGTTTTTAGTCTGTGATTGATTCCGTCAATTAAGCTATAAGAAATTATGCCTTTTGAGCTTTAACAAAGAGACGATAACCAATCCTGCAAGTTTTAGCCAAACGCCACTGAATTACAATAGCTAAAATAGTAATTGTAACGGGTCATGTTCAAGTTCAACAAAAAAAAAAAAGAATGAGAAGTTACTTTTATAGCTTTCTTTTCTAAGATAAATCGGTATATTTATGTAGTGTCGACTTTCAGCCTTGGCAATGTGCAAGCGCCGGGCAGAGGTGATATACTGGTTATAAACATGCACTATCGTTCTCTTTATCCTTATGGGATCTGCGGAACCCACGGCGACTGCAACTCGAGCTACATTCATACCGGCGAAGGTATTAATGTGACGGGATTATATACCGCTGTAATTAGAACTTACTCTTATCTCGCCAACAATGTAACTAATACTTTTAATGTTAACAGGGATAGTGATTATAGAGAAGCTTAGTTATCTTCTTCTTCCCAGCGATAGCACTAGGAAGTGGTGAAGGGCGGGCGTTTTTGGGGGACTGTCTTTAGTAATTTTGACGTTCGAAAAGTGCTGATTCTCAGCCTAATTTGAATAAATGACTGACTTTTGATTTTATCAAGGTAGAGTTGTATTTAAAGTACACTGTACTTTTATCTTTTACCACACATATTTTAAACATCGATATTTTTGACGAGAAAAAATCAGCATTGTGGCCCAATTTCGTTGTAAACTTTAAACAGAATTATAAACACACGATACAATGCAGTATTTGATAACTTGGTGTTATAACGCGAATGAGAATGACAAATACATTCATACACAAAAAAAATTCTTCTCACAGACGTTCCACAAACCGACCTAATATGGCAACTTGTTCGTAGTATAGACAAACAACAATGGATCCTCACCTTCTTTCATTTCGTTTTCGAATTCTATTGACTTGTCATCGAGAGATTCCAATATGTTCATAAGCTTCGCAAGCCAGTCCCACGGGTCGGTATCGGCTCTAAAGAAAAATAAACAGTTAACAATAAAAATCAGATTTACAAATACAGGTAACATAACGGTAAAAAACAGAAACTCACCCGATTTCAAAACTGTCGAACGATGGTGGTGGATTCCATACACTACTGTGGCATAACATCCAGTCGGACCACACCTTAAAATACAAATAACTATTATGAAACGATCATACTTAATAAATTATTATCACATTAACGCGCGTACACGGTTATTTTCTTAATTACATGTTACACCAGAGTTCCAAAGTAATTGATGTTTTTTAACTGTACAACTCTAAACGTTTATAAAAAAAACAAGATCTGGCTCTCGGTATATACAGTAACCCACAAATCAAGAGATAGACGGTATGGCGCTATAGGTAGCTACAACATACTATCACAATAAAATTTTGTTGGGCGATATAAAAATGTTATCGTTTTGCTAAAGGCAAACTGGTGATATTGTTCTCCTTTATTACAACTAGAATAAATGGATAAAATCGATACACCCTATGAATTGTGATTTATGTTAAAACAGTTGAGATTTGAAACAATCTGATTTCTGCAGCAGAACTCCAATATCGTTTACGGATTGGTACTTTATGTGTACCTATATTATATTTTATCATCCATCTATTTTGGTATCTTATGCTCTGAATATTTTGTATCTAAAGTTGTGTGTAATTTACTATACCTTGATAGCAGGCAGCAGAAGCAGTGCGTCAGTGTGGTGCTGCGACTGCGGCGCTTCCGGCAGCAGCGCGCAGCATCGCTCCAGCATGGCGCCGAACATTAGCAGGGACACGCCCAGCGCGCACTCCAGCCACGCTGAACGTTCGCCGCTGTTGCCCTCTATATCCGCACAATCACAATAAATTATTGCAGTCTCAAGTTATTAAATGGCGTTTTAGAAAACAATATTTTATCAAATATATAATCTGCTGCCCTTATCCCAATAGTTGGGATTATTGTTTGATGTCGGAGCAACATGTCTTCTTCTTTCATTCCTACATATTAGCCGTCATTTCCGTAGTCACCCTCTTTTAAACCATATCATCTTCCTCACAATCCATCCATAGTTTTATTTCGTTTTACCCTAGTATTTTGGCCTAAATCATCGTAGGTGCCTACATGATATTTATTCTACAAGTTACACTCTTGGATAAACACCCAGCGAAGTTCATCGACTCAATTATTTAAGCGTAGGGACATATTTTATACAAATATTTCCTTATAACAAAAAATAGAAGTCAAAACCCTGCCAATATAACACCAAGCATATGTATATTAAAATATTTGTTTAAAGTAATCGACAGCGATGTCTATATTTACGGGCAAATAAGTATAATTACGAATGTGCATACAGTCGTGAGTCTCATCCACCTCACACAAAGCAGTTTGCATTAATCAGTAAACGATCAGGACCAACCGGAACCAGCCTCCTGTTGAATCATCGCGTTCTCCGTAATCAATACAGGTTCATACGTCGAAATAAAACGAACGTGACCCGAAACAATATTTTTTTTACTTCATTTGATCATATTTTTTTCCTTAAAATCGCTAACAAAGTAGCTTATCCCTATGACTAATACATTAAGGTGCATGCTCCAAGGTAGCCCGCGAAATTCAAATTTTCTTACGTTTTTTGCAATTTGCTGGTCACTACTAAGTTGTACGTTGATTAAAATATAATTCGCGGCCGTAACAAACACGTATTTACAGAATTATAATCATTAGAATCAGTAATACAACTTGTTAAGTTAGCATAATCCTAAAATGAAGATTTCATGAAATAGTCATTCAGTAGGATTACTTGATCTTAGAGAGTTGTGTTGATGACTTTAATGATTATAATTCTGTAAATACATATTTGTTACGGCCGCGAATCCTATTTTAATCAACGTACAACTTATTACTGACCAGCAAATTGCAAAAAACGTAAGAAAACTTGAATTTCGCGGGCTACCTTGGAGCATCCACCTTAAGCAGAACCGCTTACTTAACCACAAAAGCTAGCTTGGAATGGAAAACTGGACTTCATCCACCATAATTGAAAATGTGTTAGCCGCTCTGTTCGTTAAGATTAAGACCGGATGAGTTTTATGTTTCTGCTTTATTAATATTTATTTTTCATGTTGTAGTGATATAGGAACAAAGCTAGACGCGTATGAATAGTGATAGAAACACGTCGTCATCGGATCATCCACCGACAGCTCATCGGTCGCTTCGAGCCGGTCCGATATAAATAGTCCGTCTAAAAATACACAGCACGGATTGCACCTGCAAACGCAAAACACCTACCATGCTGCTTAACCAATACCTGGATAAACAGGCTAACTGAAATACCTGGCAAGTAAAATTCGTTACGTATGTCATAATAAATTCAAGCGTAACAATATATTATATAGCAAAGGGTTCAGATAAAAGATGTTTCAGTATGTCAACTATTTAAATGAAATCCACATTCTTGCAATTGACAGTTTTACATAATGTGTACCTACGCGTACCTAAGCCTACATGTTGCGTTTCTTTGAAACTGACTATGCATTTACACGCTCGAGTCTCGACACGATTCTCCAATGTATAGTGACTACATAAAAGCATTTAATCGTAATAAAAAATCTATGTTCCGATTGATTTATGTGTCGTATTTTTGTACATACAAAACGTTATCTCATATATCTTTCCAGGAACATTTCTCGACATAAGCGCTGCCAAAGGGCATCGTCTTGCCGAACGTCGTAATTAAGGGTCTCGAACGCCATAATTTTTCTATAATAATTCAAAACATCATTACGAGTAATGGCGTAAAAGAGTGGTCGTCACCGTGCCGACGCCGAGTCAGTTTGTTGAACCTGTCGCCATCAAATGTGTGCATTTGTGCGGTGCGCGGGCGCAGGCGGCGCGGCGGCGACGGAGTGCAGTGCATCAACCTCCAATAACTTGTAATTTGTAATTACAAACCTTTACTGCGCCCGGACGGAGCCGCAGGAAATAGCCACGTTTACAGCTCACGTTATATATTAATTTCGTAAATCGAATACGTGTATACCATTGAGTTTCCATTACTTAATAAATATATATTTGTTCTAAATAACGTGCTTTCAGTGGAATCAAAGTGGATCTAACGGTCTAAGAGTTAATTTGAACACTAAACAGGTATACCTCCTGACTTCGTGCAATCCTTGGGGGCCCTCATAAAATTGCAGTTACGAATAATTTATGTAATTGTTATTTTTTACTTTTTATCTTGATTAGTCGATAAGCATCTCTTTTTTTTTCTTTTTTTATAGTCCCACATGGGACCCAAGATAAGAAAAAAATAATAAGAAAAAGATCTAAATTACAACCGGCAGTTCGGCTGCCGGCCGTTATTACAAGTTATTACAACTGCAGAAATAACTTTGTTTTACACAAGTCATGAAGGGGTTGCAACTAGGCATATTTTTGATTGTTTCAATCTTTATAATTTCATTTTTCTGTTTGTCTCTTATGATATAATAAAACAAACCCATGGAGGTATTTTAGAGTTACTTTTTAAATATCACGAAAATGACCGCCACCTTCAGCCTTACAAAAAACGGGCCCTTTTCAGAACTTTTATTAAAATATAATTTGTGTACACAAAAGAATAGTAAAAGTCAGTGCCAATGTCATATTTATTTTTTTAAACCCCATCGTAAGTTTCGCAAGAAAACTTTTGAAAACTAAGTTTGTATTTCATGGCACAGGGTGGTATTTGTACCATGAAATACAAAGTTACTTTTGCTGTCGATGAAATCAATATCGTGCATCCCGACTACGGAACCCTACACTGAGCATGGTCTTACAAGTACTTGCCCGTTTTTTATGAATGTTTTTAGTATCATTTTGCAGTTATAAACTCCTTTAACATCTTATTGTATTTTCACCGTTTTGCACACTTTTACTGAGTTCATTCATTTAAAACTTGAAATTATCAAAATCTTACCTATGTAAAATGCATCAAGGTACAGGTTTATGGCCACATTTCCCACCTATAGGAGCAACAAGATAGCAGTAAATGACATCGTGACATATTTTGAGACATTAAAGATAATTTTATGAGGTCACATTGTAAGGCTACCAAAATCTACTGGCCCATGTCGACGTCGATGGACCGAAATAGTTACACCTTAACTTCATCTTCCTACTTCACCTACCTAATATTTACAGTTCATAAAACATAAAAAGTACATTTGCGACAGCGAATGAATCAATCATCATTTCCAATTCGTCTGACCTGTTATTGCATGCACTTTTAATGTTTCGTTCAATTAAGTTTACTATAAAATAATCTTTTTTATTAGAAAACAAAATCGACGTCCTGTGCGAACCGAGCACTTAATTGCCTTTTATAGCACATAATGTTGTTATTTTTTTAAATAACCATTTATCTAGAACTTTTTATTGAAGTCCCAACAGTAAATTAAGCAATTTTATAGACTTGATGATCAGACTAAAACAGTTTTTTTTGTATCATTTACTTGAACACGGGCAGCTCATGTGACTTCATTGTTTTTTAAATGACAACAAAACTTATTTACGAGTACATAAACACGGCCAAGAAGTATTTAAATTAATCTCTCTATTTTTAACTTAAATTCCATTTATTTATAATAATGAGTACCCTTTAAATAGATGATGACACACATGTGAACCATCCATGACTCACTACTCAGGATAATAAATATGTCAGTCTGCTCCATAGTAAAATCCTTTGACCATATTAAATGCCTCTTATTTCTTATCGGGACAAACGCGTGACTATTACTCCTATTCAGTGCAATTAACGATGCCGTCATGTTGGATTCTCCGTTATGTTGTGTTTGTACTATTATCCTGCAGGTTTTCTTGAACGAATGTGTCTTTTTTGTAATAAAATAACGCGAATCAAGAGCGGTATAAAATCGTCGTAATTGAAGTACATTAATAATGCAACGATAATACTTTTTGACTGATGATTTACTATCCAAAAACCAAAGCGTTATTTTCAGAACTAACATTTTTATTCTTCTTTCAATATAAGTGCAGAATTTTTAACATCAAAATATTTCTTATCGATTTTACGAAAAGAGTAACGAAAGACGTGTAGCGAAAACATGATCATAATAAGGGCCCACACGATGCTAGACATTAACTTCTCAAAGAGCGCTAATAAAATGAACGTAAATAAAATTGTAACGGTAGAGGCGCCAACTTATCTATGCAATAGTTGACAATTTGCGTAATAAATAAAGTACTTTACTGGTAGTTTACAAACATAAAATTAGGTTCGCAGGCTCAAAGACTAACAATGTTGCCTAGGCAAATCTAGGTTTATCGCAAAATTATCATAGATTTTCTCTGTCGCTATAACAAGGAGTATTCAAAACGTTGTTACACTATTTATACACAACAGAAATTAATGGTCCTTATTTTATGTTACCTAACTTTAAAAGACACAGCACTTAGGTGTTGTGTTTTAAAATGTATGTAAAAGGTTTCCCTGTCATCGACCGCGTAAACATTTTAACATTCTTAGCAGATTATTAAAGTTATCAAGGTTCATAAAAGAAAGAAGAACCAACAACACCAAATTGTTCTTGCGGGGAATTTTATGAGTACCTAACCATTACGCCTTGGGCACAAGTAAATTTCGTAATAAAATTACCGTTTTATTTAAGGCTTATTTAAAATCTGTATTACGTGATTCAGCAAATAAATTTTTCAGTAATAATTGACATTTCGACCAAATTGACTAAGTTTTTAATTATAGCAGATTAGGGGCCAAGTTCACCAAGCATAGTTAGTTTAAACATTACTCCTATTCAATGTAACGGTTGTCATTTTTACTGTTTTGAATAGTAAAGCTAATAATAAATAATAATAATAATAAAATAGTTTATTTTCTCCACAATAATACTCTTAACATTGTTACACTTATTTCTACGGCGACAGATAGGAGGGGCATTATATTGTGGGAAACTGGTGCCTAAACTAGGCTCAAGGCCTGTATTACAGGTCACCAGGACTCCTTCATTTAAATTTTAAGAAATTATGTTATGTACTCGTACAAACGGTTTGCAGTTATGATATGTTTACATTTTTTTTTTAGTATCAGGGTGGGAGTGAGGTTGAGTCTGTAATGCGTGTATGTGTAGTTTGTGTGGTTAGAGAAGTGTGTGCAGTGGTTGTGTGAGTGTGTGGGGGGGGGGGTTGTGTGTGTGTGTGTGGCAATGAGTGTTTTTTGTTTTGATCGAAGCAAATTTGCATAATGATGTTTATGTTAAAACTATTAATAAATTTTTAGTGTCATCATAATTGAGTTCTTGAAGCCAACTATATAGTTTCATTTTGCACTTTATCTTAGTGAGTTCATAGATAGGTATAACCCTATTTACTTTATTGTAGAGATACCAACCGAGGTGATAAAAGAAACGTTTTGAAAAATATGTTGAAGGTGAAGTATGGTGGTGGACTACAGGATTAAATCTTCTCTTAGCTCGAGGCAGTGAAGGATTGTAGGTTAGTAGAATATGTTGTTTCAGGATGGTTTGTTGTATAAACAGTTGACGCACCGTCAAGACTTTCGCTTTTTGGTATAGTAGTGCTGTAGGGTAGCTAAGCGCAAATTACAGTCGCGTCGTGCCCCAGCGAAACGCATTTCAATACAAAAAGCGCGGTGCGGACTGCCTGTAGTGGAGCGGTTCATACAAAATGATCGAAAGTGATGCAGGAGAATTTTTGTAATCCGGTGCAGCCCGCCCAAATCTGCATCAGCTTTTAGATAGCACGTCAACATGCTTAATGAGGCATTTTTTTCACGAATCGGGTAAGTTTCGTAGCAAAATCTTTTTAAATGACGGGCAGGCATTTCGAACTGTCGATCTCTTCCAAAAAGGTACGGGTTCTATACTATTATGGGCTTTTGTTGCTGACTCTACCTACTACTCGTCTAGTTCCATGGATTGAACCTACTTACATATTGAACAAAGTAGTTGACAATTTGATAGGTTTAAATATAAAATGGCGCCATCCAATAACGTTAAAAAAAAATGGCGCTGCTGTAGATCCAGAAAACTGGGTTTACCTTTAAGTGATGCGGCAGTAGTCTCAACGGCGAACATATTGAGCGCCGTGAGTTGCAACAGTCGTGCGGCAGGAGTTGGCAGTGGCTGGCGGTGTAGGAGTGCGCGGAACTGACGCAGCATTATACTCGCACTCTCGTAAAACGTCTCCATTCTGACAGGAAAAAATATATAAAGATGCAAATTTTAAAAGTGCCGTATTTTTGTTTCAGTAGTTCTATAGGTCAGTTATTCGGATAAAATAATATAAGAATAAATGAAAGTCGAATCAATAAATAGGACTTATAGCTGTTGTTCTTCTAACTTCTCCCTCCGCCGTATGTCGTGTCAATTGGCATATCTCATGCTTCGGGAGACAATAGAAAAAGGGAAGACAATTCGTGATTATAATAACTAACATGCCTGAGCAATGGTTTTGCTGAAATTGACTCTCACTGCACACACAGTGAAATCCCTCACAATGTCAGTGTGAGGGCCCACTTTTTTAAACATAATGCTTGGTGCATTATGTTTTGATGCTCTATTTCAAGGTAGCTATTTAGCCGATATTAAGGTTATTGTTGATTGCCGTGTTTGATTAATATAATGGTGATTCTCAGACTTCACTTAGGATTCTCTTACATTCGGAAAGGGGTAGTATTTATGCCAATGGAAAAGGGCTACGCTAAAGTAATCAACATTCGAGTAAATATTGATCAAAATATTTTTTGAAACAATTTATTAATAAAGTTTCTTGGTGAAATATAGCATAATTAAGTATACTTACTTAAACTTTCCAAAATATCTACGATCCGAAAGGTTATCGCTATTAGGACATGAGCGGTCGCATCAATTAGAGTCGATAAATATATAGGTATATTATGTTCTTAATGTAAATATTTGAAAATAAAAAAATTCTAATAAAAATACGTAACTTACCCTATTTTAGTGATGAGCTTCCCGTGAACGTGTAGATAACTGGTAATGAAATTTTTGTTCAACTGTAACAATGAGAGAAAAATGAAGTCATATTATTATTGTTCGCCATTTACAGGCCATCAAAAGCTTTCATGTAAAAACAAATGTGAGAGAGAGAGATAGAGAGATCGAAAGAGACCGAGCATCTATAACAAAAAGAGACAGGGAAAACAAAAAAAGTTTCAACACAACAACAAGGTTTAGCAATTAAAATATGTTACAGTCAAACGGACCTCCGATAACAATTTTTATTTTACATTAACAGCGCCTTTAGTCGGAGCAGTAATTCTGGTTTTTGGTCGATTTTATTGTTTACCTCGACTGAAGTCATGGAAGCAAGTTGTTCGTCCCTGGAGGCGGGGCGGAAGGTGGTGGTCCTGTGCCCGCTGGGCCGCACCCACACCTCCCTCTTCATGCCGGCCATGCTCTCCGCGTTGCCAGCGGTGGCGGCGCCCGGCGCACCGCTTTCAGCATTCTTGGATACCTCTAAAGCAGCTCGACGCTTGCGCTCTGCTGCTTCGTACTACACGAACAAATCGTTGGAGTTAATGTCATCGCTTAGCATTCCATTAGAAAAATGTTAAAGTATTATTCAGAACAAACCTTTTTCCTGTTTTCGTCGAATAGTGAAAGTAAACTTTCTCGTGCTGAATGAAATGGATTGGACGACATTAAACTTCTCATGTAATAGTAAACAGCATCTAATTTTCTTCTCTGAAAATAACAATGTTATTTATTATGTATAGATTAGCAATATTAAATTACTAAGTATATTAAGTAATGAAACACTTACCGCATATATTGCTAATATAGCTAACTGATTGTATGGTCTGCCATTCTTAGGATTGATTTGTTGAGCTTTAGTGTACCAAAATTTACTCTTAGAATAATTATTTGTCTCATTCACTTGTTCCTTATATCGTGCTAAATCCCCCAAGAAGACGTAAATTTTTTGAACTGATATTAAGGCCAAACCCACGTACCCAAGACCTTTGGGTGGCAACACGTGATTATCATTTATGTAATCATCAACATTAAACTTGTAAGTTTTCTCCAACATTTGCACTAAGTTTTCAAAAAATGTGTTTCCTTCTTCGATAATAACATTGATCAATTTCACTATTTCTGGCTTGTCTTCTGGCGTAATTTGAGTAAAACTCTTTCTTAAAGGTTCTATGAAGTTATAGTATAAAATTTTCCAAAAATGATGTTCGATATTATCAGCTTGACAGTACTTAAGATCTGACATGAGGAGTCGGTGTAGTGCCTTTTGTAATAAAGCCCTGAAAACAAAAAAAAATATTTAATCCACAATCAAGTCCTAAGAGGCAGATAGCATTACGAAAATTATAGTTCCGGCTAAAATAAGACAAATCAGCTCGATACATGGAACATGCTCAATTTTAGCCACTAGCGCAGGCAATCGCATCTTGCACTAACGTGTAAAAAGTGAGCTAGAATTACAACACATGCGCAGCATTGAAGAGTTCATAAAAATTAAACATTTTATGGAGTCTTTAGAACCTCAGTAAAAATGAAGTACCTTGTTTCGGTGACATCAGGCCAATGTTGCGCGAGTCCGAGCGGTCCTCTCAGTATGTGCGTCTGCAGGATGACGTCGAGGCGGTCCACCTCTTGCAGCAGAGCTCGGTGTCGGACCGCGCGCGCCGCGTCATTGGCTTCGTAGCCGGCGCTTCCGCGAGACGAACTCTCTTTCATTCCTACCGGACAAACTTGTTTGACTATTCGTAACGGTTCACTATGTTTAAAATATTGGCGAATTTATTTTAGCAATTTAACTTTCATTGCGATAAAAATTGGACCCAGCAGTCTTGCTTGTGCTAGTGCAAATGTAAAATATGCTTGACCTATTTTGTGTAACTAATAGTACAATATTTTTGCTTAAATTGGGCTTACCTCTCTCCATTCTTATGTCTATTTTATTTGGACTAGTTTGTACAATTATAGGTTTGGATGGATTCTGATGATCAAACAAGGTTTTTTGCGTCTCGACTGAGCCTCCCCTCCTGAAAACAGTATTAGCAGCATAAGTAAAACCATAAGCATCGACTGTATTTTACTGCTGCAACATCAACAACGGAATTTACCCCATATCTTTCTGCATGTGTGTTATCGAAGCCTGTGGCAACATTATTATCCCGGGCTGCGATGTAGACGAGTCTGAAGTATGTCTGTTGCGCGAGTTGGAATTCTCTGGATGTCTACAACACAGAGCAGTGAAATTTTTAAAACTGGATAGTAAAATACTAGAATTGCAAGTAACTGTAATATTTACTTACTTATCATGAGAGTTAAACTTCTTGGACTCGAGAATTTCCTCTCTCCAGTTGAGAGTCCCTGAGCTGGGACCGTGAGAGGACGACGATGGCGCCGGCGCAGCTGAAGGTGCGTGCTGTGAATTTTGTAAGTGTTGTGGATTTTGCTGATGCTGAGCATGTTGTTGGTGCTGCGCATGTTGTTGATGTTGAGCATGTTGTTGGTGTTGAGCATGCTGTTGATGTTGAGCATGCTGTTGATGTTGAGCATGCTGTTGATTTTGCACATGTTGTTGATGTTGCGCATGTTGCGCATGTTGCTGATGTTGCGCATGTTGCTGATGTTGCGCATGTTGCTGATGTTGCGCATGTTGCTGATGCTGGGCATGTTGCTGGTGCTGGGCATGTTGCTGGTGCTGGGCATGTTGCTGATGCTGCGCATTTTGCGGATGCTGTGGTTGCTGCGCATCGGAGTTTCTTCCGCGGCGTCGCTCTATGGACAATGGTAAAATAAAACAATGAATGATCTGGTTTTTGGTAATGATAAAATGATCACTTACATTTGTTTTTACAGGTGAGAATCCAATACAGCAATATAGTCACCAATTTCCACACTCAGAAACGTCGCCTAAAAACCAATTTAACACCACCACCAAAAAAATTGAAATGTTTTTAATCTGTCATATTTTTTTACTGATAGGGTTAAAATGTATGCTTGTCGATTAACAGAAATGATTTCCAAGTCCTAAGTAGCGACTCTGAGTACCAGCACAACTCGTACAGAGGGCAATATGTGAAGTGTCCCCTCTGGAATTCCGCCAAAGAGCACGTAAAGACATCCAGTCGCAAACAGATGCTGTTATATCACGCCTGAAGTTTCACGAAGAGTTAAACAGGTGTTTAGTGCACCCACATTTCATCAAATATATTTACTTATTTATTCATAAAAACCTGAGCAACTAACCTCTGGTCTCCATGCTCCGTCGGCCCGAGCGCTTGCGGGGACGCCGACCGGAGCCTGCTTCGGTCGCGGGCGCATTGCTACCGCTGGCCTGGCTCGGCGCTGGCGACTGCCGCCCACGCTCAATGCTCGACGTGCGACCGTTCGCCCACGAACTGTTGTTTTTCTTCTAGAATAAACGCTGCGCTATAGATACTTCATAATGGTTTTAAACACGCGAATTTTTGAGATGGTAGTCCAAAGCGAAAATATTAAATACGGCAGAGCAAAGTGGTCAAATGCATGAGCACGTTTTTACAAAAAACCTAAACTTTTTTTCTGCTCCTGCTACCTGCACTGTTTTGTAAATTAAGTGAAATAAACTGCCATTTTATGCCAGTGATCCTTATACCAATCAGAAAAGAGCTGGTTATATGTATTTAAAAAAGGCTGACAGACAGAATTCAGTACCAAGAAAGTATGTATGAACATGTTTCTGTCTGAAATCGCTACCCTGTGACATATATCCTAGGACATTCTGATTCAAGACCAATCAAAGGAAACCGCACTTGTTAACATTTGTTCAGAATTTGAATCTAAAGGAAATACTACAAGGAAGTTAATTAACTTAAAATTCATACATAGCCTATTAGACACACAAACTTTTTTACTTTAAAAAAATAACTGACTTCCAAAAATAATACTATGAATTGAAAAATTTCTTTAATTTCGGAAGTCGGTAGGTAAAAACGAAAATACAATACCGAAGACATCGACACGTTATTTATTTTTCCACATAAATTCGTACACCACTACTTGCTAAGTAAACAATAGTGATGGGAAGTTTTATAACATTATCAACATTCACAAAGTGGTTTAATTTCTTATTATTGAAGCTAACTCAAAAACTACCAAAGCACTTAATAAAATTCATATGGGACCACAAAATTGGTCCACAGTTGATAAAAATATCGATAAAAAGACATAAGAAATAAATATATACATACAGTCGAAGATAGAACCTCCTCCTTTTGGAAGTTGGTTAAAAATAAAAGCACTTCTGCTCCGAATTAGTCGGGTAAAAAAAAAATAAGATCCAACCTGACTAAACCAACCATCTAATAAACAAAATCCGCATTGAAATCCCGTTTGAGAGCCATACCACAAACAGACACACACAGATACACAGACCGACAAAGCCGTCAAACTTATAGCAGACTGCTGACTGACTGGTATTTATATACTCGAATTATGTTTATTTGTTAAAAACAATATGCATTTTTTTAATTTCAAATCAAATTCTAAAAGAAACATTCAAACTCAAACTCAAACTCAAACTATTTATTTCAAATAAACCAATTACAGGCACTTTTGAATTGTCAAGGTCGGTCAGTCAAAAAGATGAAGCTAGTTGCCCATTCCAAAGCGTAGTAGGTACCTATGGAGAAGAACGGGCAAGAAACTCCATGGACACTCTTTTAAATCATAATAATATTGTTACAAAGTATTGGTTACATCATTCATGTTCAAAATTATGCATGTGAGAACGATGCAGAACGTTAAAAGCGTCCGTAATGAAAAGATAAAAAAAAAACAATTCAAATATTAATTTAAATCAAAATAAGCCATGGCAGCAAAGAGTTGACCAGTCCCTACTGACGGCGCCCGTTCACGAACATGACGCATAGATTAGCACCATTCAGCTCAACCATTTTGAAGGGAGCTAAATGATCCAACACATGTGCCACCATCAGCGAGACATTAGAGTGAGCATGACATACTCTCATCCGCCAAGGCATATTCAAGTCAATGAAAGACGTATCCAGTAAATGGTAGCTTTGTAGTATGTAACATAGTACTCACATACGTTCTATGCAATTATATAATACTAGGAGATTGAATTTATATAATGCAAACATAGTATTTTAGAATCTTCAGCAGCTCCAACAGTATGTAGGTTGGGTAGGCGTGTGTGAAGTATTTTCAAATGCCAATCAATTTATTTATGCGTCCTGTGGAGCAGGACCAGCGTTTAGCCAAGCATTTTTGTCAGCGATGTAATCCCCCAACTTATAATATGCTTGGCTGCATAGTGTGCGTTTTATGCAAGATTTGAATTTCGTTTCATTGAGTTGGAGTATGTGGGGAGGTATTTTATTATAACATTTTAAACAGTACCCCATGAAGGAAGAGTCTACTTTAGCCAGTCTGAAACTTGGTTGAACTAATTGGTCCCTATTTCTGGTTCTATAGGCGTGTCTGTCACCTCTTTTACTGAAAAGATTTAAATTTTTCCTTACGTACATGATGTTTTCATAGATATATTGACAAGGTACCGTCATGATATTAATATTTTTAAACAGTTCCCTTAGAGAATCGCGCCTGCGTAGGCCATATATTGCTCTGATGGCTCTTTTCTGCAGAATAAAAATGGACTCAATATCTGCAGCCCGTCCCCATAGTAAAATACCGTAAGACATGATACTATGAAAATAACTGAAATAGACCAGTCTCGCGGTATCTACATTAGTAAATTGACGGATTGTTCTTACAGCATATGCTGCTGAACTTTGCCGTCTTGCAAGAGATGTTATATGAGGACCCCATTGCATCCTTGAGTCGAGCGTTATCCCCAGGAAAACAGTTTTATCGACGAATTCTAGTTTCTCTTTATTCAATACTATGTCACAATCACTACTTTTAACATTCGGTAAAGCAAATCTTATGCATTTAGTTTTTTTCCCATTTAATACTAAATTATTAGCAGTGAACCAATTTTGCACTTGCAGTAGGGCGTTATTTACGTCGTCAAGATTTGATGCACGTCTATTTATCTTAAAAATTATGGAAGTATCGTCAGCAAATAACACCATTTGTGGTTGATTTTTTAATAAATGCGGCAGGTCATTTATGTATACTAAAAAGAGGAAAGGACCTAATATCGAGCCTTGTGGAACACCCATTCTTACTTGTAAACCAAGTGAATTGACACCATTTATTTGAACTTTTTGCTGTCTATCATGTAAATAAGATTTTACTAAACTGAGCGCAAGTTTACCTAGTCCATAATGCTCAAGTTTCAAGAGTAAGGTTTTGTGATTAACGCAATCAAATGCCTTGGAGAGGTCACAAAAGATTCCTATGGCATCTTGGGCTTCCTCCCACGCTGTAAATATGTGTTTTAATAAAGTGACACCGGCGTCAGTCGTACAACGTCCTTTGGTGAAGCCATATTGCTGATCGTGCAAGATTTTGTTGTTGTTAAAATGATTAAGCATTTGATTGAGCATTACCTTTTCGAACACTTTGCTGAAAACCGGCAACACGGATACTGGTCTATAATTATTGGTGTCTTTGCAGTCCCCAGATTTAAAAAGTGGAATAACCTTACTATATTTCATTAAATCTGGGAAGACTCCTTGATCTACACACAAATTAAACACTAAAGCTAAGTATGGCGATATAGTCTCGATTATGGATGTACAAACTTTGATAGACATTCCCCATAGATCTTCGGTCAATTTGATTTTGATTTGTCGAACAGTTTTTATAACTATCATAGGGTTTATATGTCTAAATTGAAACTCAACCGGGCAGCCTGGAACGTTCGCTTTTAGTAACTCAAGTGATACGTCCGGTGAGGAATTTAAGGCTTCCGTCGTTTTTGATGGTATATTAGTAAAGAAATTTACAAATTCTTGAGCTACTTCTAAATTAGAGGATATGGCACCACGTGAAGACTCCAATGTGTAATCAGTGTTTCGTTTTTTATTCCTACTAGTTTCGTTATTTATAATTTTCCAAACTGTTTTTATTTTGTTTTCTGCTGATTTGATTTTGTTGCTAATGTACAGGGCTTTGGCTATCTTGCAGGTATTGCTAAAAATTTTTGAATATGTAGCAACATACTTGTTGAAAGTTTCTGTATTTATGTAAGGCTTAAGGCCATACAGCTCGAACAGTCTTTCCCTACTTATCCTAATACCTCTAGTTGCCTAGTCACTAAATATAAAATTAGGGAAAATAATTTTTCTTTTCTTTTCAAAAGTTTTATTGAATTGAGTGTGCACAACCGAAAAGAAATCCTCGTACAATTTATTTGCATCATCCATATCCATATTATGGCCCAGATCATTTAACTTATTATTTAGGGTACTATTGAATCTTTTTAGTTTACTAGTTGTTAATGGCCTAAATTGTATTTTCACTTTTTGCAAAGGTGTTTTTAACTTAAAAGTTACCGTTTGTCCACTATGATAATTTACGGCAGATAATTTACGATGGCTTTATCTAAATAATCACAATCGCAAAAGACATTATCGATACAAGTAGCAGCAGTTGGAGTTACTCTAGTTGGTTCAGTAAAAACATTAGATAAATTGAATGATTTGAAAAGGCTTAATAATCTACTGCTATTTGAATTATTTTCCAAAATATTAATATTAAAATCACCACTAATAATTGCGGCTTTGTTGTTGGATGCAAGTTTCGCTAGGACATCTTCCATTATTGACTCAAATAACGAAAAGTTCTGATAATTAGGGGGTCTGTAAACGCACACTACAACATGCTTATCGAGCTCAACACAGGACAGTTCAATGCAATGTTCAATCGATAAACCCACTATGTCATTTCGTTGTTTGGATTTTAAACAATTTTTAATCAAGATTAAAGAACCTCCACGCAGCATAGATTTACGATTAAAACAACTGCCCACACTATAGTTCTCATAATTAATTAGCATTTGGTAATCCTTTAACCAATGTTCAGTACAACAAACAATGTCAAACTTTGTTTTTTCAAAAAACATTTGAAATTCTAATAATTTGGAAGACATACCTTGAATATTTTGATGAAATAGTTTCAAGGCATTCTGCTGATCTCCTTTTGGATATTTACTTAATTTATAGCAAGAAGATACCTTGTTGTTGTTAGCTATAAGGATATTATTTCTGGTACCTTCTGTTGTCTTACAAACTAGTTTAAAAGATTATCCGGAGTTAATCTCAAGACTTCAATGCTATCACCAAGCTGTGAGCTCATAGTGCTTGAGGGAAATGGAACCTCCTTCGTACAATTTGTATAAATATTTATAGCATTTGAGCTACACTTACTTAGGTCAAATCATTCGGAAACAATATAAATATAACATCTATTTACCGGTTATTAACAATATGATGTATTATAAAAGTACCTATGTTACTGCTATTCATGTGTACAATAAGTTACCGCCAGCAATTAGGCAATTAAATGGAAATATGTTTAAAAACAAATTGAAAAAAATGTTAATTGATAATGTATTTTATAATCTGAATGAGTTTTTTGATAAAAAATAATATTTGTATGTACCTAATGTCTTAAAATACTATTGCATGTCCGACTTGGGTAAACTGTTGAAACTAAAATGTAATGTTTATCAATAAGAACTTAATGTACATACACAGTTATGCAATAAATATATCTTTATCTTTACAGCCCCCTCTTACGGGTGTGAAAAGACAGACGAAGCCGAAAGTCACTTGTACTCCCCGTCATTTAAATATTTTTTTTGTATTGGACCATATTTGGGAACCTTCTGGCTACGGAGATATTGGAGGTCAAAATTCCAACTTTACTGACTTTTATTACGAAAACAAGTTTTAAAAGTTATAACACATCTTTAAATACCCCTACGACCTCTGTACCGTTACATGCACCCATAAGCATATTGTTTTACGAGTGTTAGTTATATTGCGCACTACCGCAAACAGTAAATTTTACACCAAAAATAATAGTTGTTTCCCAGAATTATTTTTGTGCAATATTACTTAGTTTGATGTACAGAATACGTAGTTGATGGCTATGTGATGGTTCTTTTTACACCCTGTATATGTCGGGCTCGAGGATTAACAAAAGTAAATATCACATAACATTTAAAATTGAATCTGCTAACATTACCTGATTTGTTGATAGCCATGCGGCAGATTTGGACATGGCAGATGGGATGCGAAAACCATCGGTATCTCGCGGACTAATGGCACGATTAGCTGAAGTGTCCCGGCTGTTGCATTGCGAAACTATTCTCCTGAAACAAAGACGGAGAGCTATGAAGGTAACGTCACAATTATCGCATTATTGCACAGTTTTCCGTTTTCATGTAAGAGTTTGGTAATAAATTTACATCTGATGACGTAATCGGCTGCTTATCAATGAATTTTCTGATGAATTTCCAACATAACTAGACCAATTTTTACGTCTCATGAGCCTATAAATTCATTAATGAATATAAATTATAGGTATAATTTTATGAATGTTGATGGATGGAGATGGAGAGGGAGAGGAAGACCAAAGAAGAAGGAAGAGAAAAGATAGATGGATTGTGTGAGCGATGATATGATATAATGATAAGAAAAAGTGAAGTAGTGAAAAAAAAACTTGTTGCACTGACCCCAAATAACATGGAATAACGGTGGGAAGATGATGATGAACCTACAACTTGATTCACAAAACACCCATTTTTCAAATAGGTAGGTACTCCAAAATGCTGCTTTGCAGTAAAAAGAGCAGCAAAAAGCGGTACCTTTTATTAAAAGGGTCTGATATAAACTTTACTAAAACAAAATAATATTCAGAAATAAAACAAACAAGTTCCTACTAACCCTTCAGTACTTTGTTCTCGACTGTAAGAACGTACCGACCTCCAGCGGTCTAAATCGTCTCTGCTGTTTCCAATAGTAGAAGACCGATTACTTTTGTGGCTGTCTCGTCTTTCCCGCTCTCTTTGCTTCAGTCCCGAGTGTATAATATCGTGCTGTATGCTAACGTTACTATCCTTCCTAGGTCTCTCTGGTTCATGCTGAATGCTTGCTGTACTGTCTTTTCTGGTGCGTTCATTTTTTTTCTCAGTATTTCTGAGCCCCCTACTCGAACTCCTGCAATAATAAATCATTGCAATATACAACAACATATGACAATTGTTCATGTGTTTGTCTTCTCAACCAATCAATGTGAATATAAGGTGGTTATGAATAACTAAATAAAATTATCAATTACCTTCGATCTTTACGGCGGGGTCTTCCGCTACGTTTCGACTCTCGAATTTCAGGTTTAATGTCGTCCTGAACAGATTTTTTCAATGGTTGTGAGAAACTGGTGGAAGTATCGCACACATCATCTAGTTTTATATTCTTCTCTACTTCTTCTGTCCAATCCTAAAAAAGAAAAAATAATTATAAAGATGTGATGTTAAAAATTAATAAAATCGGCGGAAAAATGGAGAAGTTACACGCTTTTGTTTGTAATTATTCATCTATCCTTGTCACGCAAAACGATCATTGTACTGAATGGCGCAAAGTTACTATGTCAATCCTGTCCAGGCATAGACTTTTTTAAGATATTTGAACAATTGAAATATTGTACCTGTTGCTGAACTTATTGATAAGGATTAATTCATTACACATCATCATTCTTCTGCCCTTATCCCAATTTATGTGGGGTCGGCGCAACATGTCTTTTTCTTCCATACTTCTGTATTAATTGAGATCTTTATACAGGATAAATTTGGCTACCGATGGGTTGGTTTCGAAAAATTGTAAACTATGTGAGCAGAGGCAACATTTTTTTTATTCTAAAGAACCACATTATTCCTTGACATGAGGAATCAGAAAAACCAAAAAAATGTGTGCCTAAAGATTTTCAGTATTTTATCAATTATTTGAACTTCATTAAATAAATAATACTTTTTATTTAAATTTTTAGGGAAAATTACTAGGTTCAACTCAACCTATTGAACCTAAAATGTATCATGCTTCTAAAACTATATTTACCAAATTAGAAATGTCCAATAAAGTTGCAGAGATCTGAGATGTTGTCTCACTGTCGTGCTCATTGTCCGTCTCTTGTTTCTGTTGCTCCAACTGGCTACTTGATATAGTGTTAGCCATACTGCTTGTACCATTCTGTGATGCTAAAAAGACATGTAATTATGATTAATAACATTGTAACGCTTGTGCATACAATAACAACTTAGTTCATCATCCTAAGTGCTATCAATGCTGTTTTGATTGTTGTTATTCATTAACTGAGATGTGCCATACGCAAAATACACGCTTGGAGTTGCAGACACCAGCCCATCATACTACTACCTACTAAGATGTGAGAAACTGATATTGAAATAAGTTTACACAGGTTGACTTGTAGAGATGGTTTTTCAACTCTCAAGGTTTTTTTCCTTGTATATTTTAATAATAGTGTATGCAAGCTCAAAACTGTTGTTATTGAAGATTTCAAAATATAATCAAATCCTTCAATTGTGGAGTTAAGTAATATAAAACACTAAAATCTAAAAAGGCAACCTATGTATTGTTTTTGGATATCAGAATTTAAAATAATCAGTCACCTGTTGATACCAAAGATTTTTACATTTCGCTTAGTTATACATAATACAAGTTATTATTGGATTATAATTTGCATGTTGGTATATGTGTTATTGCATACTTTAATACTTTCTTGCTATTGTACAGTAGGCACATCAGTGGTAACACTTTGACCTTGAGCTGGCCACATAGAACAGAGTTTCAGAAGACTAAGAGGCTAGCTTATACTGGTTCTGCTACCACTGACATGCTGCCTACCCTACTTATATTGGCACCATAGAGGGGCCATATTGGCCTACAAATTAATATTTGGTGAAAGACATCAAAGTTAAAAGACCAAGGGAAAAACATAATATTTTTCCATCTTTCATCTACAAACCAAGCCTAAAATAGCCACTAGAAAATGTTATTTGTTTATAATCTTAAAATTTAAATTGAATACAGCCTGAATGTTATCTAAATTAAATAATTAGATTGCTGCCGCCATATAACTTTGCCACTTAACTGCAGTAAAGCATAAAATATATTAGTAAGGACATAGATTGTACTTGTTAGTTTCAGCCAACAAATTGGTCACCTCAGGGCCCTAATTCACTAGGACCACTTAACGATTCCTTACTTCAAAACCACGTCAATTCCTTAGCTAATACCACCAAACTCGAGTTGATTTTGCACAGTGTTGTTCATTGTGTTATAGACAATTACAGCCCAGTATTGTGTAAGTGTGAACTTTCCTACTTGCAAAGATTATATTTTTAGTTAGTTAATCACTAATATAAAATTATTTTAGTTAGGAAAGCTTGAACTCATTGTAAGTTCATAAAATGTAGAGATTATGTGATTGTTGCTTTTCTTTTTGTTTTTGTTGTACAATAAAGCATATTCTACTTATAATCTACTATTCTACATTGCCATTGATTTGTAGACTTAATAATTTAATCTATTTCTAACTTGATAATATTTCACAATTATTAAATTAGAAATAATAGTTCTAGAAAACAATATAAAGAAAATGTAGAAGCTGTTTAGAATATCCTATTAATTCACCTCAACAATTCAAACTTTACGACATGAATCTGCGATACTATGCTTACCATCATGATATTCCTGACTTTCAGTACTGCTTGGTCCAGTGTTAACTTTCTCATCCACATGTTTATTTTCTGCTGAATTTGTATCATATAAATTCATGTATGAACCGCTAGGAGTAGACTTTCTAGAATTTTGATCATAGTTTTTCAAATATGTACTTATAAATTTTTCTCTGTCAAAGCCTTCATTATCTCGTAATCTGCCTCTTCCTCTTGATGGTAATGTCTGGGACCAGTTTGTCATATTATAATAAGTATCCTGGCTGTATGTTGGCTGCACAGACTGATTTGATGAATATTTGTCTCTGCGTATTTGGTCAGCGTTATCAAAACTGTGATGGCCTGATTGTTCTAAAAATTTCTTTCTAAATCTTGGAGGTATATTATCTAAATTTACCATGTACTTGGGTTTTGAGGAATCAGATGTATAACCTGAAGAATTTCGTCGACCAGATGGTGGCTTACCACCAGAAGATGACACATGTCGTCCTGCTGATGTATCCATACTTCTACTATCTCTATTTCTGTCAATAGAGTTTTGATCCTGCCTAAGTGTAGGTGAAATGGATCTTGTTTCTGATGCTTGCCTATATTGTCTATTATAATTAATATCATTGTTTGTACCATCTTTATGATGATAATCTGCAAAAATTCTGTCCCTTTTGGAGGCACCTCTAGAATAAGACCCTGAACCCTGTCTATCTGGATTATCAGACATTCTTCTATTGACGTACTGACTAGAATTATCACACCTCATTGGTACACTGGATTGTCTACCATTATCAGAACAAGAATCTCCTGATCTAGGCACGTAAAGCTGTTGCTCAGGCTTTTTGTGACGCATATTCGTCCCTTTGTAAGTGTCGTTTAAATCGTCAGCAATAGAATTTTGTGATCCGTAGTAGTTTTGGTTTCGGCTTTTGGAACCTCCGTCTATGTCGTTTGGGTCCATTTTTGCATCCAAACCATAACTTGATCGTCTCAATGGTCCACTACCTGGTTTATAAAACTTTTGCTGTGGTTTATTTCTTCTATATTCTTTAGAGTCATCATCCATAGCAATCTTGTTTTAATGCATTAGACATTTATGATATCAACATTTTAAAAGGAACTATAACTATAACATATCAAATAATCTTTTGCTGTTAACACATTTAGGTTATGTTAGAATTACCACTTTTGTTAATAAAATGAATGCTAATTATTTCAGAGACTGAAAAAAGAGATTCACCTTATACTTTAACAATATCAAATTTTGTAAATTGTGTATTGAAAAGAGCACATCAATTCATTCACTATTTTTCTGACGAATTTCTGCATTTATTTTATAAATTTTCCAACAGTCAACCCCGTATTTATGTTCCATAGACAATGTAGGCAAACACCATGGAATTAGTAAGTTCTGTTTTCTATCTAAAACACCAACAGCATAATAGGAAAGGTTTTACTAGGTACTTTTGTATTATAAAATTATAAGTAAACATAACATTTAGAGACAAAAGACTGAAGCTGCTTATAAACTAGAAATTTAATTTAAAAAAAGTAAATTAACTACAAATAAGAAAATGAAATTGAATATTATGTTAATGAAGGACAAGAACATGTCATGTGGCTATCAGTGTAACAAAATTAAAAGTTTATACAACTCCAACAATATAATAAGTTTAGGTTGAAATAATGATTTTTCTAAAAGCGGCAATGCTGCCAGCTGTTGACTACGAATCGTAGTCGTATAAAAATTCTTTAACGCCCTATGATTATTTCACTTCTTTCCCCTCCCTTTTTTATACTTGTATATTATATCATTATTATTTTAAGACTGTTAGCTTTTAAATTATGTAAATATTATACAATGTAACATAATGCCCTAAATAAAAACCGTTTTTTTAGCATAATGTAATGTTGTAAAGTAATACTTCTTATTATCGGAGCATGGGCACCGTTAAAATTGTGTGATTTTCCATTTTCGATTCCGAACTTGTGCAGCGTTTGCGCACGTTTACTTGAAAATGTGTGTGGCATATCGCGTTCAGCAGTATCTAGCCGCCTGATTATACGTTCGAGAGAGTTTGGAGGAATTTATAAATATGCACAGAAGTAAACCAAAAAAGACGAGCCGTGTGTGAGCAATATCGGCGTCGCGTCATGCATACTTGCACAAGTCTAAACTTGTCACTTTTCTTTGTATTTCACGGCGCGGTGTAGGGACTGACAAACACAAGCAGCGAATTTCTGAAACTTTTTCTTTTCTCGAAATTTGAATAATCTAGAGAGGAGCGGCAACATTCAAGTGATGTAAAACGTCAATTTTAGAAAGTTGTCTATTATTATAGCATGATCACCATTATTTGACACTTGTAACTCTACAAAATTCCCTTTGATTCCACCTCTACAATAGATCAAAACTTATTTGTCGAACTATGTTTTCAACCTGCAAATTGCAATGGGTTCATAACCCGTAGGTGACGTTAATTAATTTTATTTATTTATATGACATAAAAATTGTACATTTGTATAGTGTTAAGTATAATAACTGTGTTTACTTTTATCAATTTTTAACAATACTGTTCATGAATAAGAAATAATGTCCTTCGAGTACTTGCCCGTAGCTGAAGACGAAAATGAAGAACCCATAGAATTACCAATCGAAGATGATGGTACGTTGATGTTAACTACTGTATCGGCGCAATTTCCGGGCTGTTGTGGCTTAAAATATCGTCACCCCGAAACAAAAAACATCAGGGGCATCAGATTAAGAGATGGTAGATTGTACCCACCCCCAGAAGGATGGGGCAATCATTTATACATATGTAGCTTTCCTAAAGAATCTAAGCGTAAATCGGGCGAAAATTCTGAATCTGCTGCGACGAAGAATAAGCGAAATGATAATCTGTGCTCTGACTTGATTGTGTTGGGGTTGCCTTGGAAGGCCACAGAGCAAACTGTACGAGAATATTTTGAGAAATTCGGGGAAGTTTTAATGGCGCAATTAAAAAGAGATCCTAAAACCGGAATGTCGAAAGGTTTTGCCTTTATTCGATTTGCTTCTTATACCTCTCAGATGAGAGTGCTAGCTCAGCGGCACATGATTGATGGGCGATGGTGTGATGTTCGAATACCTAACTCAAAGGAAGGTTCAGTTGCATCAATGCCCTGTAAAGTGTTTGTTGGTCGTTGTACCGAAGAATTAACAGCCAATGACTTGAGAGAATATTTCTCTCAGTTTGGAGAAGTAACTGATGTGTTTATTCCTAAACCATTTAGAGCTTTCAGCTTTATTACGTTTTTGGATCCTGAGGTTGCACAAAGCCTCTGTGGTCAAGATCACATAATTAAAGGTGTATCTGTGAATGTATCTAATGCCTCACCCAAACAAAACAAAAGTGGTTCCAATCAGCGCAATATGCCAGGCCGGAATTATGAAGATGGCCACCCACATAACGCTTCCAACAATAACTCATGGAGCAACCGTAATATGGATATGGTCAACATGCAAGCTTTGAGTTTATCAGGACAACATGGTCAAACTGCAGTTCCTGGAGGCGGTGGGCAAGCTCAAGGTGGCAGCATGCCACTAGGAATGGGAGGATTACCAGTGAACCAGGCTCTGGTAGCAGCTGCACTAAATCAAGCAGCTGGCTGGGGTCTCATCAACAACATACCGTCCGGTGGTTCTGAGCAAGGTGCCTTTGCTGGCCCGGCTTCCTCTGCACCACCAGCTCCACCCAACTTCCTCTCCTGGATGCAACAAGGTAACTCTGCACAGGGACCCTCTAGTCAGTGGGGACAAAGACATCAGTCCCAAGGCCACTCTGTTTGATCCATCATCTGGTTGAAAGCTCACAATAATTTCTGTGATTGTAGCAACAATTAGATAACTTAATCATTTGTTTTATCTATACAAAAGGGTTGTTCTAATGGTATAGAGAGTGGTTTACATACATAGTTTGCTACTGATGTTATTTATTTATTGTGGAGTTGCTTGTGTTTTGTTGATTTTATTCAAACTTAAATAATTATAATATAAATGAAGTAGATTACAGTATCATGGATCGTACATTACACACTAGATTAATAACTGTTATATTTACATATTTATTTATAAAGAAATAATTCATGTGCTTTTTGATTTTTCAATTGAATGAAATGATAATTAACCAACTTCGGAGCTCTTTCATGATTTTAAATCTTTTATTTTTGTGTTATTTGTGTGAATCAAAATCAGTGCAATAGTTATTTAAATTGAATTCTTAATTACTGTAGAAGCCTTAACAATAATCCTTAAATATTCAAGAAAATACTTTGATTTACCAACATCAGTAGTATGTATCTATTTTTGTTGGTACTCAGAGTTGTTAATTAAAATTAATGAATCATTAACTTTCATTGACAAGTATGAACAGATATACTGTTGATTAAAAACTGGTAGGTCAAAATCATTTCAATAATGTTGACAATTTGACATGGTGTTTCTAAGATAGTGCTGGTCAATTAAATTTAATGATAGAAGACGTCTCTGACTGCCTCAGTAAGTTTAAAGATGTAACTGCAAATGTGGCCACATACGGATTGTATAGATCAGGCTTTTACAGTAATACCTAATTAAATCCAGATTATTAAACATGTAGTAGATCAGAATGGGTTAAGTGAAGTTTATAGTTTATTAAAGGTTTTTTCATTTAATAAGTACCAACACTTTTTGATATAATACGTTATCTGCTACTCCATGTCCAAGCTTGTACTTTGCATAAGGGAACTTTTTTGTAATGTACAAATATTCCCCAATTCTCATTACTAGATAGAAGGTTTTTTGTGACATTGTTATTTTGGCCCTAATTTAATAATAACACTATTTAGGAATATTTTTAACAAAGAAAAAATTATTATAAGGTAGGTATTTAAAAATATCTGATCCAAAAAATCAATAAGTGACCAACATAGTTCACAACCATTCGAATTTTGTAAGAATTTGATTGTTAGACTCTATATAATGATCAACTTTTATGGTAGATAAAGTCCAAATTTTTCATTGTTGATTTGTGAATAGCATTTAGAGGACTCCTTCAATATAGTATATTTTTTTAGTAGCTTCTGCCTGCAACTTGTCCACATGGAAACCATAAAATATATCCTAGTGTATCCTAGTTGCAGTGAAATATTTTTTTAAATCGTTTTATGATTAACCCCTACATACAAACTTACACATATTAAATATCTAATAAAAATATATGTCCTATTTGAAACATTTTCTACCATAAAAGTTGTCATTTTGTATTTAGATTATAAACGAACTTCGATTCGAATCTGACAGCGAATCAAATGGTTGTGAATAGCTCTGCAGATCGCGTCACAACAAAAACTATAAATCAGGTGCATGCGACACGAAAAATATGTTTTCTTTTCGCATAATATTTATAATCAAAGGACTATGGGTAAAGTTGTACTAGATGAGATTGAAGTGATGAACCAACAGAGATGTGGTATAATACATTTTTCAAGTAAACCTGTAGGTAGGTAAACGATCTTTAATTGCAAGCTTTTTTTTATTATGACTTCAACAAAATTTAACAAGAAAGTTTTGAGGAAAAGACAGTTTAACAACATATTTTTGTACAAGTTACAGACAGAAAACATTTAAAAATAACCAGGCTCTTTGCTGTATTTCTATATACTACTTATTTCTCAGATTTTATTTTAATCGCGAACATAACCGACCGATGCTATAAGTATGCAGGATGGTTTTTGCAAAAAAAAAAACAGCTTTAGCAATATGTTAGAATGCTGTTTTTCTGCAAAATCAGATTGGTGCATTCACCGATCGGTTTGATATTATTTTAATATCTCATTGTACAAAGAATTATTACGTAGTGAATCCAAGGTAAGGCAATTTTCATTTCTTTTCCGTATTTATCATATTTTAAAAAACTATCTTAATTTAAAAAATCACGGGTTCGAATTTGATGACGTCATAATAAAAAAGAATATACTTACGTGTTTCTGGATCTGGATTTAAAAATACTGTCATTAGTTTTGTTTCATGGTGTACTCCATTTTGTAGCTCATGAAATATTTATTCTATGTTATGTTATGGTTATTCTGTAGTTTTCTATGAATAAGATTTATATTTCTATAAAGGACCTAGGAAAAGAGGCCTTTAAAAAAATTCAAGTTACCATTACCAAGAATTCAAGCTGTCATGGTTATTAAGATTTTTTATTTATATTTGGCAAAAGCTTAAAGACTAAGATAGCAGCAACCATCAAATGTATCGCTTAATTAACTTTTTTGTTATAAAAAGAAATAGATTTTTTTATAATATTTAAACATCACTGCATAGTTATTTACTAATTTAAGAATTCATCTTTTTGTAACCAATGTTCACATATATTTTACCAAAATTGTAATATATCTGTCTAGATATACAATTTTGCAGAGAATGCGGTGGAAAATTAATAATAATATTTTATTTTGTTTAATTAAATATTATGTCGCAATAAATCGGAGTATCTTTGGATTGGATCTTACGCAACTTCAGTGCTATTAAGAGTGTAATAGAAATAAGTGTACTGTGCTTTTGTACATTAATAGTTAATGATATGATTTAACAGCAGACTGTTGAGAGTTCATACATTGTATAGTAAAAAATAGAAATCTATTGATTGTTATCATTGTTTAACAAATAATGTTGATTATTATAAATTTATTGTGTATGTTTCCTCAGGTGGATGTGGGTATGAAAATTGTAGACAGATGTCTATTTTTGACGAAATAAATAGTTAGAATATTTTTGTTACTAAGCAATGTGGGATTGTTTACTGAATGGGTATACATAGACTTAGCTGTAGAGCACTGATCCAATAGACAATGTAAATAACATTTAGATGAAATTGGAAGGATGTTTGTACAAATTGCAAGACTGTATATACCTAAATGAGATGAAAATACAACATCTATTACGAATAATTATGTCTCTAAGGAGATTAAACATACTTTATTAGATTTCATTGCTGCGGGAAGATCGTAAACAACATTTCGACGAAAACGAAATCTGGTGAATCTTAGCACTTACAGCTGTCTCTAAGTAAAAAAAGTTGTGATTAATATAACATAAAAAAAACACCTCAACAACTTGCTAACTATCGGTAGGGAGTTAGGGAGTAATATTAACCTAGGAAGTAGGTATTGACTGGGCTTTGCTCATACCGGGAGTAGGTAGTATATAACCATTGCTGGTTCACACATCGTAATTATTATGATAACAACATTTTAATCTAATAAATGTGGTTTGCAAAGAGCTAGCGGTAATTTCTAAGAATTCACGGTACGGTAAATATTTTGTTGATGTACCTACTGGTCTTTAGTGTAAAATTAAACGTAACTCAATACAAATTATGACAAAGATATATTTATTTTTACATATTTTTACAACATTTGTTTCAGACGTATTAATTTGACAATTCTTTAAATACATACTTACGGAGTAGTATACAAATCGAAGAATTCGAAATCATTTACATTTCGATCAACACGGAAAAACACTTTTCTAAACCCACGCCTAGTGCCTCTTGTATTTCCTTCGTGTCCCTACTTGCAAATTGGGTGAATTCGATTCTAGGGTGCAATGTCAATGCTTAGCGCCATATTTGCTTACTACTCCTTGAGCCATATACAACCGTTAAAGTGTACCTCTTTATACAAGATGTAATTAAAATAACTGAAAACCTGAAAAGGGGCCTTTTTTGATAAGACCAACCAGAGAATCGTGTAAAAAATCTGCTGTTTCGTAATTGTTATAATGATTTATTACTTAAGGGACAATAAACAGCTTAAAAAATAAAATAAACAAGAATTGTTTACAATATTGATTGTAGCCCACTATATTATCAGCATACTAAACAAATATGGAATGTCGAGTTATGCGAACAAAAATGTATGGAGCAACAGATTTTATTTTTACCATTTCACTGTTGGTAATTTCGCATAGTAAAAGTTGTTCATAGTGATGAGTACAATAGTCCCTTTTTAGTTATTTAAATTACACCTTGTAAGTTAAAATCACTTATTAGCAACATTAGTAGTGGTCGTTACCCAAACTATTAAGTACAAAAAGAACTCGCTCATTGTATTAAGTAGTTAAAAAATATAAATGGACAATCTAATTCCACTTGCATTACATTTATTCTTGTAAATTCTTGTATAAAATTATATGTATTGTAGTTAAATGCTATATTGTATTTACTTATATTATATTTCATTTGATGCACCTATATACATTAGTAACAGATACATAGTTAATCATATTTCGGAAAGATATTATCATTTTCTAAATCAGCCAGACAGTGTCGAAGAGAAAGGGTAACTTTGCACTTCAGTAGATACTTACCTACTGGTCGTTCGTTTGACTTTTTGTGTTTTAATATTCACTTAAGGTGGATGCTCCAAGGAAGCCCGCGAAATTTAAATTTTCTTACGTTTTTTGCAATTTGCTGGTCAGTACTAAGTTGTACGTTGAATAAAATATGATTCGCAGCCGTAACAAATATGTATTTACAAAATTATAATCATTAAAGTCATCAACACAACTCTTTAAGATCAAGTAATCCTACTGAATGACTATTTCATGAAATCTTGACATTTTAGGATTAGTATCAGTAATACAACTTGTTAAGTTAGCAAACTTAACAAGTTGTATTACTGATTCTAATGATTATAATTCTGTAAATACATATTTGTTACGGCCGCGAATCATATTGTAATCATCGTACAACTTAGTACTGACCAGCAAATGGCAAAAAACGTAAGAAAATTTGAATTTCGCGGGCTACCTTGGAGCATACACCTTAAGGCAGCTGCTTACATAACACATCTAGTTCTTTGAGAGTAGGTACTGTCCGGATTTTATATCATCATAATATACACAATAGGTTGAAATTATATAACTTATATTTTAGGGCCTTATTCTAAAGCTTGCAGTTTAAAACCTCGCTCTCCATGATTCTTTACCTATCTTTGTTTATTGCACTTAATGGGTATTAAGCACCTTTATAATATCACAATATAATCGCATGGCGGCAAAAATGGAGAAGAGTTTACATATATCTCCTTTATTGTATTTATAATACAATATTATTATTAAATTAACCGGATGTTATCATTTTGCGATCGTATTTTGCTTAGCACTAAGCATGACAGCAAAAGCGTTAATTTTAACAAGAATAAAAAAACTAGAATCAAAGCAATGGATGGATAGATCGTGAACATTAAAGCTGTTAGGATCACGAGACTATTTCGCTATTAGGATGCCGTAGGCATCATAAGGTGCTTCCATAGTCCATAGAATGACCACTGCGAAAATTGTTGACGAAAAATTGTTGTAATGTTAATTTAGGTTTGATAAACTTGAGTTTATTAATGATTCTAACATTAACCTTAACATTTAGGTAAAATTGAACATAATTAGCCTAAAACGTTTCCTTTCCCACTGTTCTGTGAGGCCGTATGTCAGGTGGGCCCAACTCAGGTTGGTAGACGTACGGTAAAGGTTACATTTACATGTGTCAAGTTTTCGATTTTTTGTTCTATGCATGATTCCTTACGATTTTTTCCTTCTGCTGCGAGCTGCAACTGCTACTGCAGCCAATAAACATTTCAGACTTCAATATAATTTCCAGCATTTCATTATAAACAAGATATTAAACCCAAAGAGCAGGCTGTTAATGTTTGTTACAAAATATTTTTTATATGTTTAACTTAAATGTACCAAAAAATAACACGTTGATATGACGGATCGTGCTACCCTCAAATTTACTTTTTCAAGTAAAAATATTACTACTTACATACTTTATTTTGAATGAAATACTGAAAACATTTAAAAAAATATGATTAAATCAAATCAAGTAGGTAATAATAATAGCACACGTGTATTGGATATTGTTACTTCCTACTAAACTCACAAAGAAAGTCTTACGATGAAAAGAACCCGTGGTAAATTTGCTATCGTCTCCGTACCGAAACGGTATAACGAGCGTTTGACTGTGTAAACGTTACAATATTTCTTTATTAAACCTAATAGTACGACCATCGTTTAAAACTCATCCCTTTCCTAAAATGTTGGAAAATTGTAATATCTTTCCGTACGTGATAGTGTTTTATTTATTACGTATATAATAATATTCCGAAAATAATAAGTCGATAGGTAACTATAGGTATTGGTATTGTTTTCTTGTGTATGTTTTCGCTTGACTTGTTTATTTTATTAACTTATTTGGTTTGGGCATTTGTTGTTTGGTTTTAATTTAAATGCATGTCTATTGTTGGTGTAGAGTAATCATTGTTAATGTGTGTTAAGTCGAATACAACAAATTACATTTTAATGAATATTTTTCGAAGATCCCAATGAGTCAATTTTTATCGATATGTGGCATAGTTATTTACACAATACATATATTTGTAAATGACTGTTTGTATAATTTTCATAAATGATAAACAAATAATGAACCTATATTGTCATAAATGAATTTCCCTGTACTTATATTTAATTTATGCGATCAAAGTCAAAAGTATTTGAAGTTGCTAAGAGTAGCACCTCAGATTAACACGTTTTGCACCGGCTGCTTCCGATTTTGACCCTTAGATACCTTACGTAAATGATTATTTTGTAGAGCAATAAAATGAGTAATGATGATTTTTTTCACAATATTAAGTAAGTAGATCACCTCAATTGACCAAATGCAATATGCACGTCAAGAATTTAGTAATACGTTGATCATTCATAACCGTACCTATTTAGTATCTGTTTTCGTGTGCACATGAATTTCCAATTGCTTTTGTATGTACGCCAAAAAGTCGATATGTCACTCGGTTTTTCTAAATGTCAATTAATAAATTGAACTAATCGTTAAGCTAAATTATATTTTTAATTAGACTGTTGACAGTAAATCATTGAAACAAGAATGTATAAAAACTTAGATATCTACCTGCCTACATTTTTTAATAACGTTGGTAAACTTCCAAATTATCATACCTAAAAGAAAATTTGAAATCGCTATCTTTTTTTTTTTAATTACTTTTATTTTGACAGTAAAATAACATAAATCGCCATATAACCTGATACTGACCTGCAAATTGTAATAACCTAAGAAAATTTAAAGAACAATGGCCAATCTCCTAATGTGGTTGGGCTCGACTGAAAATTCTTATAAGACGTAACTTGATGACAAAGTGTACTTTCCTTTACATATTTTTTTACTTTATCAAAAAAAAGGCGCTACGTAATCGATCTATTTACGAGATTACCGGTTTTTAGAAGTATAATCATATATTACATTAATAAATGGGCTTTAATAAAACTTCACTTAATAGGTAACATTAAATGCTGCTAATTGTTTATATTTTTAAACAATTATCAAGAGTGTACTATACGGTTGAAGTAGTAGCTTGAGTTGTAGTAGATATCTCTAGGAACCTAAAAATTACGAATGCGCTCAGAAATAAGTTCCGATGATATTTATCTTTTGTTTTCGCTGCTTTAAAAAATATATATCTAATGATTACATTAACATTGTACTACGTTTTGGTAATAGCTTCATCTCGGTAACAAGTTCTGTTTTTCCTAGTCCAAAATGGCCATTGTTCTTTCGCGCGCTACCCTGACGCTATCGCCTTGTTGATACTGATACTTACTCCTTTTGCTTTATTCGTTGTTTTAAAAGTGCAATAAAATCCTTATCTATAATTTTCCTGCTTTTTAGTGCAAACAATCGTCCGCAATTGAAAATTGGAATAATTATGTGCAATATATTTGGGTAGGTACTTAAATTCTACAATATTTTAGTGTAGGCGCGATTATTTATAATCTAAAATGAAATCATAATAGGTGCGTTAGACAATAAGTAACAGAAACAAGGGTGCAGCCAACGTGAAAGAAGTGCAATCTTACATTAATGGTGTGCCGTGTAAACACTAATGTCAAAACGTAACAATTAATGATAATACCGGGACCACACTAATGTTAAATGCCGTTAATTGTCGCCTTACTTGAAACATTGTTTTTGCCCAATTCACGGCATTAATCCTTAGTGTAATCCCAGCATACCAACAAGACAGCAGGGGAATTTCATTTCATTTTGAAATTTATAACATGTAAACACTGGGCAATTCCCAACCCAAAGCTTTGCCCTATAAGACAAGTTTCACAATTTAAGTCATTCAAAATATTTCTGCTTTAATATTTATATAGGTAATAGGTAAATCAACACCAAGTTGACATAACCATACTTACTTTATTT
Organism: Apamea epomidion; assembly: GCA_947507525.1. Lineage (NCBI taxonomy): Eukaryota > Metazoa > Arthropoda > Insecta > Lepidoptera > Noctuidae > Apamea > Apamea epomidion. The sequence goes on from OX382234.1 coordinate 10,939,397, forward strand.
AATAATACATATTTAAAACTACCTACTTTGTTCTGTATTGATGGGATATACACTAACTTAACATTTACAATAATTGAAACTGTACTGATTGTGAAATAATTATACCTACATAACATATATACCTACAATAAATCGCTAGAAATCAACGTTTGTCAATAGCCAGCAAGGGACTATTTATTAGTTACATATTTTTGAGGTGCTTCGCGTCATGGCTCTTGCAAGATACATGTGCGAGAATTTAAGATTATAAGTATGCGAATTGATTGCAATGAAATTCCTTGTAAAGTAGTATAATTGTCTATTTATTATAATGAGTGTTCTGATGTTGGAGACAATGTTAGTAATTATTTATTTGTAGTATCGTTGTGTGACGACGTGATTTGCGTGGATTCGTTGGCGCCCTATGTGATGTATCAAGGTTGAACCTGTCCATAATATAATCATATTCTTACTAAACATAACTTATTGAAGAATTACATTTTATTGTTAAACAGATGAATATTGTCAAGTGATGTTCAGTTTGCTATGCCTAGATAGAAAACAAAATACCTACCTAGGTACACCTAATCGGAATATAAAACAGCAGTCTTTCTTTCAGAATAATTAGTAAAAAATAAAACGAAATCTAGTAGGTACTTTTACCTAATGGCGTTTTTAGGGCACCGACTACTAATACTATCGTTATTAAATAGCAGATAAAATAAAAAAAAGGATTTTAGAAAATACATAAGTACCTATTTACTAAGGGCTAGTTTCTCGAACGAAAATTATTGCAAAAATAATGAGACAAATTATTGTCAAGCGAATGTTATTGCTGTGATTGGTTGAATGAATAATCAAAAGACAGCAAAAAAGTTGTTAGGTACATTTTTTTGCGATAATTTTCGTTAGAGTAACTGGCCGAAGGCACCAGCCATCAGTCGGCGCCCGCGCCGCTTGTGGACCCACTATTATCCGGGCCCTAAATCTTTCATTACAAATACTGCATTATCCCGGTGCAGAAGAGGCCGCAAAGGTAGGGTAGTAAGCCCTAGCCAGTTGGCAGCCTCTAGTCGCCGCAGACTACGTTTTAAAGCGCGGAAATGTCGATAGTCTTTGACAAACGAGCAGACAAAACAGTAGTGTAATCGGGGTTGGTCATGTAAACTTTCGGTTTTACACGACAACAAAATTGATAGACAGTTCAGCGTTCCGGCCATTCTTGTTTTTCCTGTTTTTAAAGACAACATTATCTAATCCTTAATTTAGTATAATCGATGCTCTTCTAAAGCGTCGCCAATTTGCCATCGTCCTCAATTTCGAGTCACCGTGCGTCCTTTATGGCCAAGGGTCAGGGACGGGACTGTTATTATTTTTAAAGTTTTTCTTTTCCATTGTATGTAATAGAAAAGAAAAAGTCCAAATAAAGTACCTATATTATATGAAATCCTCAGTAGCATTATTTGTAACTGGGTGTGGCGCTACTAAATGCTATTTGCAAACGCCTTCAGCCATGACGCTGAACCAGCAATATATATAAAAGATTATTTACAACATAATTATACCTATTAATTATCTATGTAATTTGATAACAAACACAATTATTTACGCACCTGTAATTTTATTAATGAACATGCATATCCTTGTTATTTGCTGCTCCGTGATATTAAAATTCTACTAATGCTAGACAGATTCGATGTTATTAAGTTATAAGCTGTACGTTATAATTTGAGTGTGAAAAACCTATTGACATGAAATAAAATTTATTTAGCGTTGCAATTTTGTTTTATTACTACCTAATTAAAACAATGAACATAGTGTTCAACTACAGTATTTTTCTACGACAGTAGGTAGAAGGATTTACCTTCTTTAAAATCTAAATAAATAATAGACAATCGATTAGACGCGTTTAGATTTTGGTAGTGGTAGGTACTTGAATCGAACTCGCTTATGTAGGCACCTCGTTATGTGAACTTATGAACATCGTTAACAAGGACGAAGATGATTAAACATCTATTAATTAATTTATTGGTCAGCCCAAATGGTAGGTACGGCTGAAGTCAGTGAAAAAAGGCTAAGAGCGAGTCCGACTCGCCCTCGAGGGATCCAGTTCGTTTAAAATAGGATTTTGCTGATTACAACGAAACTGCTAGTTAGTGACATTTAAACCCACAACTAGGTACATTTATTTCAGACTTATCGCTTTGCAAACTTCGGAATGGTTTCTATTTTTACAAGCTTTTATTTAACTTGCGACGTATGTATGTATGATGTATGTTCGGGTGGACTTTTGAAACTCAATTTTGAAGCAGATATCTTCAACCGATTGAGCTGAAATTTTGCATGCATGTGTAAATCGGATGACAATGCAAAATTATTATGACATGGAGCTGATCTGATTATGGAACCGGAAGGTGGCCATAGGAACTCGGTAGTTAAACGACACAACCCCATCGAGTTTGGACTCGTTTGATCCACGTTGACGAAAACTTTGGTGCTAGATGGTAACCAGGGTCTGATGATGGAGCTGGAAGATGGCCATAGGAACTCTGTAATTAATCGACACAACCCCATCGAGTTTGGCTCGTATGATTCATCTTGACGAGTACTTTGGTGCTAGATGGTAACCAGGGTCTCATGATGGAGCTGGAAGATGGCCATAGGAATTCGGTAATTAAACGACACAACCGCATCGAGTTTGGGCTCGTATGATTCGTCTTGACGAGTACTTTGGTGCTAGATGGTAACCAGGGTCTGATGATGGAACTGGAAGATGGCCATAGGAACTCGGTAATTAAACGACATAACCACATCGAGTTTGGGTTCGTTTGATTCGTCTTGACGAAAGATGAACAGGTAGCTTAAGTGCAGTAAACGCATATAACGGAAAAGCACTGCTACGCGCTACTAACTACGCCGTAGTCAATCTCGCAACCAAAATACTAAAAAGAAAAAAAAACTTTTTAAAGACAAGCTTTTATTACTTTTTAATAAAAAGGACTAAAAAGTTAAAAATAATTTAAATCTGATAAGAAATAAATAAAAGCGTGTTACATTTTGATGGAACATTAAAGAACATTTAGAAAACAATGTAACACGCTTTTATTTATTTAATACCAGGTTTAAATGATTTTTAACTTTTTAGTCCTTTTTATTAATAAGTAATAAAAGCTTGTTTTTAAAAAAAAAATTTGTTTCTTTTAATTTTACGGATATTTTTCATAAAATGCAAATGAGACCAAATGTATGGCAGTGGTGCCTTTTACCAATTCCTGGCAACCATCAATGAAACTACAATTAGGGTAAATTCAATTCAACATTACTAGGTACCATACAAAATATCGTATCGGTCAATATTAAGAATCTATCGGAACTGAGTTAGGCAGGTATATCAGCTTAAACTTTTGATTTCGGAGGTAAAGAATTGTTTTGCATTGTTTTTTTAAAACCTCTGCCTGAGTCAGAAATCAAACTTGCATCCCAACGGGTTGTTTGGTGGAAGCTTCGCTGCGGGATAGCGCCGAGTGTTTCTCACTTGTCCAATTCACCTTGAATGAAAAGCGACCAATCGGCGACAAGATAGTATACTTCGCGGTAAAGTTTAGCAAGGGGCCCGGGCCCCCTCCAGACGGCTAAAGTAAAATAACATCGAACCGTCTGATTTCTGAATGGCCTGGCCTGAATGCATATCCATCAAGACAGTGCTTCAATGAGGAACGCTGAAGAAGTACCTACCTACTATAACTTCAGCAGCAGTGGCGTAACTAATAAGGTACAAAGTAGTGCAGTCAGTTCGTACTCGGGCACAGAGGTCTGCTATGCCAACAATGCACTAGCCTAGATTCGGCGTAAGGATTTCAGGGTAGCATATAATGCTAAAAAGATAGCGCGGTCAGAGGGGCACCCGAGCGTCCAAAGTTAATTCATTAGGTAGCACTATGTAAGTATGTTAGAATGTTACATAGTGTTATACTTACAGAATTCCTCAAATCTTGAAAAAAAAAAATCTAGTACTATTAATAAATACCTAGTCAAAAGAAAAACTAACTAAACTAATTCGTGGGGTACTAAGTTGATTGAGCTCGTTTCGCCCGCTCTTGCAACCCTACCACTACCACGTACCACTAACTACTACCTATGTCGACTAAGTAACTTTTGTTTCTGTATCTATCTAAAACTGCATTTTGGAACGTAGCTTTCTAACACGGCTGGCGGTAGGATTAATGGTTTTAGAGGATGCTAAAGCCGATAGTGAGGTCAAAATGAAAATTTCTTCTAATTTTTCGTCGTTGTTTTCGAGGGTGGAAACATACCTAGTTCTCTTCGGAGCATCACCCTCTTGTATACGAATTTCTCCCATAAAAGTCTACTGTTTATAAAGGGTAGGGCACATAGTCTCACTCGACACACTCGACGAAATAGTTGGTTCCAATTTTTTTTTCGGAGTTATCTCCAAAAATTTTCTTCTTTTAACAAGTTTGGCAAATACCCGTATTTTTGCAGTGAGGCATATTAATTAATTATGCCAGATAGAACTATAATATTATAAATAAGAATTATAATCATTAAAGTTATCAACACAACCCTCTAAGATCAAGTAATCCTACTGAATTACTATTTCATGAAATCTTGACATTTTAGGATTAAGCTAACATAACAAGTTGTATTACTGATTCTAATGATTATAATTCTGTAAATACATATTTGTTACGGCCGCGAATCATATTTTAATCAACGTACAACTTAGTACTGACCAGCAAATTGCAAAAACGTAAGAAAATTTAATTTCGCGGGCTACCTTGGAGCATCCACCTTAAACCACCACGGTGTTCCACCTCTGCCTATGGCCGGGGGTGCGGGATTCGTATAAGCATTCACCGCTCCCCGACAGTACCTAGTTGTTAACAACCTAGCAAATATAATATTTCACCTAAGTATTATTGTATATTAGGTACTATTACATCTAGGTACCAGTCTCAGTCAGTCAGATCTGCCTAATTCTAAACTTTTCTTCATACCTAATTCGACCAATTAACGCCTATTTTCATCGAGATCTTATTTCTTTATGAATGGTCAAAAGAAAATTGAACCTATTCGAGAAGGTACCTATGCAAAAAATTTCGAGCTCTAAGCCCCCTGACCTTGTCAGTGAATCTGATTTAGAAAATGGCGTTATTAATAGGAAAAACCTTTAAAGTCTTTTCTTTCTTTCTGAAACACAAACCTATTTTATTTCGATACCTTCCTCCGTAGTTTCCCTGTCTCCCCATCTCGGATTTCATAGGTAGTGGACCTTAGAAGTAGACCACAGATTACTATAGATATTATATAATAGAAAGCTAAAGAAGACAGAACTAATCGATAGGTAGACAGGTTGGTACTTAAATACTCTTTTATGAGGACTAAAATAAAATGTAAGTACCTACCTACTTTACTCTGTGCATAGACTAATGACAGCTAGGTAACCAAAATTGATAATGTAGGTACAGCATTTCTAAATTTTTTATTGTATTATTAAACATACCTACACAGTTACCATGGATCCTCAGAGGAAAACTGTAGCCGGTCCAATGGCTCCTTCGAGTCTGAAGACAGCGCGGAAAAGTTTTGCAATAACAAATACTTACATCAGAAGTAAAAAAAAAGAAATAATCAGCGTACACACCAGCACTCCTGCTGTAGAAACTCGAACTTTTGATCAGGAACAGAATCAAATTTACCAAGGAGAAGTAAATATCCTTTCAATCATGTAAGTATTTAGATTTAGGTAGGTTCCTATTCCTACATACCCATTGCAGTACACGGCAGCCGCTAACGTTCAACGGGATTAGGTAGGTACAGCACTGATGTGATTCTAATTTTGACTTTACTTCGGTAAGTACCTATCTACTTTTTAACTAACTCTTAGGCACTCTTCTAATACTTCGTCAACATCAACAGCTGGGTACATTACCTATGTCATTTAAATAAGAGAATACTTCCTAGAGGACTAGGACGTATTCTCTTATTTTAATGACATAGGTACCATCCATCTGTACCTACACCCAGTGGCGTAGCTACGTGACCAAGGGCCCCGGTGCGAAAAAAAAGTTAGAGCTCTATCTAACCTAACCTCTAAATTCTAACCTAACCTTTTTTTTTTGTTCCGGTGTGGAATATTCTCATGGACATCCATGAGAATCCTCCGCCCTAGGGGGAGGGGTCTGTCAGACTCTTACTGACTAAAAACCACCCCGGTGTTCTATATCACACCTACGCCGGGGGTCACGGGAACGTACGATCCTTCCGCGATACCCCCGACCGGTTCCGGCCCGCCACCGCAGGCCTCCTCGGGTCAGGGGGGGGAGTGAGATGTTAGACTCCCCCCGCGACGTCTAAGAGGGGTGCGCGCGGAACACTACGCGCCGCCACCTCGGGTCCTGATGTGTGGGGGGCAACGGACGTCCCCGACTCCGTCGCCCCTGGACCCATTTAGGGGGACTGGAAGAGGGCGTTGTCCGCCCTCCACCGACGCCCAGTGCGCCTGCTGCGGGCCGGGTGAGTGGACGAGATCTCCCTCTCCCTTTCCGCAGCCTCCTTCTGCGAGACGACTGTTTCGCAGAAGGGAACCACCGCGTCCCAGGACTCTTCGCTGCCGACCATCGACTCGACCACGGCCGGCAGCGACAGGTCACTGCCTACTTCTGAGATGAGGGCACGGCGCGGCTCCTCCCAGGCGACACACTCTGCCAGCGTATGCCGCGCCGTGTCCTCCCGGCAATCGACGCAGTGGTGACACCGGGCGTCCGGCTCCCTGTTTATGCGACACAGGTACTTCCCGAAGCAACCATGCCCCGAGAGCACCTGCGTCACCCGAAACGACAGGGAGCCGCCCCGAGAGCACCTGCGTCAACCGAAACGACAGGGAGCCGTGCCTCCTCCCGAGCCAGCGCTCGAGTACCGGCCGGACCGCCTCGATGGTGACGAGGACGGTGGTAGGGCGTTAAAGCCTGTCGCTCGGGCCCCCAGACTGGAAAGCCGCGTTGATAGTGCCCCAGCCAAGCCCAACAACTTTGGTGCCAGCCGCCGGAAGTGGGGGCCGAAATCGCAACGGCTGTCGAGCACCAATCCCAGGTACTTCATGGTAGACTCAACAGCGATTCGATCAATCCAGGCGGTGGCGCCCTCCGGGGGCCATGAAGAACCACCTCCAAGTACTTTTTTTTTGTTCCGGGGGTTAAGTCTGTCAAACTCTTACTGAGTGCAGTTAATTACTAATATTTCGGTAGAGTAATCTAGTATTCATAAATCAGTCGCTTAACAGCCGATTGGTTGAAGTGGCTAAACACAAAAAGTTACACAACACAAGAATTTATTATATTTCGGCTCTGTGCCTATGACCTGACCTCCGAGATTACCTCTTCCATTTACGTTCACGTATCGGTGTGTGTACCCCCTTATCTATCCCATTCCATCCCTAAACGACCTACCTATCGCTATCCCTTTCTCACGCTGTGCTTGACGGCTAGAGTCGGACCGCGCAGAGGCCCGCTCACTTCAGTCTCAGTCTCAGTCAATTGGTCTCAGTAGTCACTTAGTCAGTACGCTTTTATTTACGCAAGCGGATGGTGTGTGTACAATATAATGTGACAATAATTAAAAATTCTCGGAAACGTTGAGTAACGTTCGAAGGAAAGGTGAGTACCTAATTAAATATGAATGTTTATTTTTCTCAGATAATTTCTCTCTCGTACGAGAATATTTTGGTTCCTATTTATCCGGTTTGTAACCAGATTTATAGGTTAACTTGACATAATCTCGAAGTAGACTCCGATCTCGGGTTAAAACTCAGACGGTTATAGTCTCAAATCACGTATAAATTTACGTGAACTCGAAGTAGACTCCGATCTCGGGTTAAAGCCTAGACGGTTATAGTCTCAAATCAAGTATAAATTTACGTGAATGGACCGACCCGCTACGAAAACTGGGCCGACAGGTCCCGAACTTTGATACGATCGGACAGAAAGTGGGGCCCGACGGGGCCTGGAGTCTGGCCTGACCAGCCCCGGAATCTGGCCCGATCGGGCCGGGAGGCTGGTCCGATTGGGCCTGGAGTCTGACCCGACCGGGTCCGAGGTCTGAACCGACCGTGTCCATGGTGAACCGACCAGATCTGGTACCTGATCCGACCAAGCACAAAATCCAACCCGACCGGGCTTGACCAAATCGTCTACCACACTGACCCGACCAACCATTTAAACTCTTGGCTTTAAAGGATATCTCCCGGTAATCGCCAATTACTAAGCGCTCTTTTTCTTTGTAATCAACCGATGGCGACTTCGCAAAAGTTTATCACACTGGGTGAACAGGTCACGCGGGATTCCGATTAAGAAGAACTTTTAGCTAAAGTTAAATCTATCATCGAAGAATCTTCCCATCACAGTTGGAGAGACTGGAAAGTTACCGATTGGTCCAAGGAGGAACTCCTCGGCAGGAAGATGGTCCACAAGGTCCTGAACAAAATACGTCACGCAGTCCAATCAGTGGACTTGCTTAAAGCCTATCCTGAAGCGAAAACAATCGGCGAAGAAGCCTACAAAAACATGAAGCTGGGATATCTGCAGGGCACTTATTACTTACCCGAACCACATAGCAGCAAAACTGAGCGGATCTTTTGCGCAAGCAGAGATATTTAAAAGGGCAGTAGAGATAATAAGAGCGTCTGTTTGCTCCAGGGCTCCCCTGGAGCTGATCTGAGACGCCTTGACATCAGACGTAGAGTCACATGAAAATCGAGTTAGAATCTACTCCAGATCTAATTCCGAAACTCAAAATAACCCTATCCTAAAGAAAAGGCGAGGAAGACTACCATGGACTTCCTCTGATGAAAATTCAGTACGGTCAGCAAGTAAACATTTCTATTCTTCATCACCGGAGAGAAACTCTCCCAAACGCAGACGCTACTCCACATCACCTTCTTGTTTACCAAACATAAATGTTACCGACTCAAGACTAGACCGAACCTATACGAAATGATAAGCACAAACAAGAATGAAAATAGACCCGATAGTTCGAGCTGGCGAGCTCAGTCCGGTACTGGATTTACCCGGGGAAGACCCCAATCAGACCAATAATAATTGGGACATATTCTCGCCTTCGACAAGAAAGTGAGCCTGCCATACCCAGAGCAAATCCAATTCTGGAGCAACAAGGGATTAAATGCCAAAGACTTGGGGAACCAACTTGGAACAAGATTCGCTACGCTGACTCTCAGAAAAAACTTAAAGCATCACCTGTGTTCCATTGTCTTCGGATAAACAGAACTATGTTCCAACACTCCCACCCCAATCAGCTTAAAGTTCCGCTAGGGAAATGTGATGCCGCGTTTGGTACCATAACTCATGGACTTTTGGTACAGCGGCTGAAACTTTAGGAAGCCCTGGGAGAAGTAGCTGAACAACACCCCAATGCCACAGATAGCCTAAAGAAGATGCTAGGGTCAAAAAGTGAGTTCCGCTCAATATCTGACGACTTGCTTCAATAAACTTGTGGCAAACGTGCCCAAGTAATTGAGTCTCGACGAAAACTGTATGAGCCAAAGTATAATTTTACCGATCGGTCCTCAATGATATCCCGCCATCGGGAACTCATTTATGGGACGAAGACAGATTACAAGAAGTGATCAAAACACATGGTGTCTGTAACCACTCCGACACCTCGTCGACTCTTATCGAACCATATATATACCGAAAAGGAAAACAAACCAAAGACCCTCCGAGATCTTAATATCTTCAGAAAACCACATCAAGGTGTCAAAAAATTCAGAAAAACAGTTCAAACAGCAATCCCAGAAACCGCAGTCATCAAAGGACCATAAACGTCACAATTTTAAAGGGGCGGAAGGGAGAGGCGGCATTACCTTTGACAACCACCTTTGCTTTCGGGCGGGACAACTAGCAGACCACTTAACAGCGAAGAAAAATCTAGGTGCACCAAAGTCGAAGAAAATAAGCATCATAAGCGGCTACGTAATTCCGTTGTCGGAAAAACCACCAATCACAACCTTAACACATCGTTACTGGAAAAATACCGAACACCAATTTCCCCGCTGATGGACCAAGAAATTACAAAAATGATTCAACAAAAGACCATACTTAATAAAATTAGACTGCAATACTGGCTTCCTCTCAAAAATGTTCTTAACACCAAAACCAGACGGACAATGGAGACCAGTCTTCAACTTGAAAAGACTGAACGAATTTGTCAAGTTAAACCATCGAAAACTACAATACTTCCTACAAAAAGGAGATCTATCACAGGCATATCTTCATGTACCAATAGCAAAAAGGCACTACTAGCGTTAGACCTAGCACTACACTAACGCAATGCAACCTACGCACTAACGGCACTTCTCTTTGGCCTGAGTTCCGCGCCTCAAATATTCGTAAAAATAATAAACTGGGTTGCCAAGTTACTCAGAAAACAGAATATACGACTAGTCGTGTATCTCGACGATTTCTTGATAGTGAATCAAAACCCGCGACTTATAAAAAACGAGGTGTCAATTGTTCTAAAGACTCTTATTTTGGGCTTCAGAATAAACTGGGAAAAGTCAGTGCTAAACCCAACAAAAGTAATAACGTTCCTCAGAATAAACTGGAATTGAATCTAAAATGCCTTCCTGTACAAAAAAATACAATCATTAGAGAAAACTATCCTAAAAATCCTAAGAAGCGAAAAATGGAGTACGAACGAAGCGAATTCCATTTTGCCCAATATCGACTTTGCTTGTGGCAACAAGCAAAGTCGATAGAAAAATGGAATGGCAAAATGGAATTTCGCTTCGTTCGTGATACCGCTAGTTCGGCTTAGGGCTTCCATTACGTAATTAAGAACTCATTTTAAATTATTTTCAATTCCGTAACTGAAGATGTCAATTCCGTTTAATTTGATTTGTAATGATTTTATCTAATTTAAATTTTATCTGATTTTATTTGATGTGAGTGTATATGTGTATAAATGGGTGTTATTTACCTGAAAATAAATAAATTTATTATTCCGTAATTATTGGCATCATCAATCAATCAAAATAGTCAACCAATAAAAAAACATTATACGTAGGTACACATTTATAATGTGGGAACACTATAATACTACACTAAATAACCCCGCAGTTTATTTTATCGTTTGTTAAATCTTGCAAAAAATAGTTCTAAGACGTACAGAATAGACTTCAAATATATCAACTTGGCGAGTCGGCAGGGCCGGGGAGTCCCTGACGAAAAGTCCCTACGACCACGGGGAACTTAGGGGAACTACTATGCTCTTCACTTTCTTAACTAAAAAGAAAGTAGTTTCATTGCTCAATTGTCGGTTGTTCAGTTCACAATTTCACATCCTAGACTCTCGACACAGTTGACACTTGATCTGATTACTTAATTAAAAGTTGGTGGTAAATGCGCGCAAATATTAACAATTTGTAGCAGTTGTACATATCTTTATCGTGGGTGACTTTGGATGTGTGGATTATCTTTTGAAAGAAGTAAGTAATTAAACCAAAGCCTTAATCAGTCTATTTAGTATTAAAAGGGCATTAAAAACCCCGTGGAGCATGCATAGTTCATACAAAATAATTTGTAAGTCAAACATTTTGTTAAGGTGTATTTATTCCGATTAGATTATAGAATATCTAGGTTCCCAAATATATATTAATTAAGAATACTGATTAAAACATAAATAAAATAGGTACCTTATCTATCAAAAATTTGAAATTCTTCATAGCTCGTCTCTAAATCAGGAATGAATGAACTAAGCATGCTCTGTCGCCTATTATAGAAGAAAAAAACGTTTGGCTAAGTGTTTACATTTGTAATGAGTTGGCAACTATGTTTAACCAATATCATTATTATTATTACCTTTCTTTTATTTATTTTTCAGGTCTTCTTCAAATAAGACTGTATACAAGGAGTTTTTGAACAAACGCACACAAAGCTCTATCTGGGAACATTTCTTGAAAGCTGATAATGGACAGTGTTGAATGTAAGCATTGCAAAAAAAATTTGAAAACTCCCGGTGGCGCAACTGGAGCTTTACACACTCACATGCGTGCCAAGCATATTGGAGAGATGCCGCAAGTGCAGGAGTCGCCAAGGCCGAGTACATCAACGTCTAACAGTGGTCAAATTCAAACACGAAAACGTACGAATGAACCTTCACAAAAGAAAATTAAACTCACTGATTATTTTTCAAATATGGAGGTTCGAGTGGCCAGAATGGCTGCATTGGATGGGATACCATTAAGCACATTTTGTACTTCAAAGATCTGAGATATCTTTTTAAAAACTCTGGCTACGATGTGCCGAAATCTTCTACGACTATAACACAGATAATTCAAGAACAGAGTGATAACACAAAAAACAAATTAAAAAATCAATTGAAAATTATGAAGTCTGAAAATAAAAGATTTACAATCACGTTTGATGAGTGGACGTCTACCCGTAATAAAAGGTATATGAATATAAATATCCACAATAAAGACTTTGATATGGCCAAATATAAAAATTTGGGACTTGTACGGATACAGGGATCAATGCCAGCTGAAGTAGGAACTTAATTATTACAGCAGCATTTGAGTGACTTCGGTTTAAGTCTGGACGACGACATAATTGCTTTCACAACAGATGGAGCAAGTGTAATGGTCAAAATGGGTAGAAATTTTGACGGCCACCACCAATTGTGTTTGGCTCATGGGATACAACTAGCAGTCCTGGATGTTTTATATAAAACACAAAAATCTCCAGAACCTGAAGTCCAGGAGGATGTCTCAAATACCGGCGGTGAAGAAGCAGAGGAAATTGAAGAAGATGAGGATGCGTTTATTGTAGAATCGACCAAAGTTCCACAATCGGAGTTTTTATACAAACGTACTATAAAAAAATTAAGAGATGAATAAAATCTTTTAAAAACTCCCCTTTGAAATACGACCTGTTGCAAAAGTACAATTTAGAAGAACATGGTAAAAATATTGACCTAATACTAGACTGTAAAACGCGATGGAATAGCTTGTTAGATATGGTAGGCCGATTTCTCAAATTAAAATCTTACGTTTTTAAGGCGTTATTAGATTTGAAATCAAATGCAAAATTTACAGACGAAGAGATCCAAGACCGACGTTCGAAGATACGACATTCATTACAGCCTGGATGTAATAAAAACTACAGTTTTGTCATTATGTCGCCGTGATTCAAACTTATTGACGGCCGACGCTGCGCTTCGATTTATGCTAGAGAAACTTGATCTTCAGTCAAACGATCTCAGTGGAAAACTAGCTACATTAGAAAGAGAATAAAGGAAAGGCGAACAAATGTATTTGGTGTTTTGCAATATTTGCATAATAACAAGGAATTTTTTAAAACTGCTGCCACAAAATATTTCACGAAACCATCGTCGGATGATATACGAATGTACATAGTGGAACTGTTAGAACGGTTGAAATATAATTCTACTCAAAAAAGTACAAATTCACAACCACAACCGAGTGCATCGGACGCAATTGCCACCAGTGACGATGATGACGAGGAGTTGACAATCGCACAACAGTTAGACAAAGAAATAAACAAAGTGACTGTAAATAAACAATTTCAACAGTAAACACAGATCTCCATTCCATTATTAGGGTAGAAATGTGCATTTACGACAGCGCTGGCGGCGGACGCGAAGTTTTTTTGACTGCAGCGTATAATTATTTGCTTTCGATAACGCCTACAAGTGTTGAAGCCGAGCGAGCCTACTCATCCGCCGGATATTTTTGTAATAAACTAAGAAGTTCCCTTTGTGACAAAACTTTAAATGCCTTGTCATATATATTTTTTTAAGATCACATTTTCAAGATGAAAGATTATATTCGGGACGAAAAAAAATGGTTTGACTTAACTGATGTACGATGATAAGTTCTTGAATAAATATTTTTTTGTTTAAATATTGTGTTTATTTTGATCATTCTTTGAATTTGAGATAGCAAAAGATAATTGTAAAAATTGTAGATACTCTATCTACAATATTTCCAAAAATTCATAATCTATTAAAAAAAAATAGGATAAATTACGAAATTGGAGAAAAAAGTTGCATTATTAGTTACGTAATTGACATTTCCGTAATTTTAGAAGCCCTAGCTCGGCTATACTGTCGAAAGATTCAACGTGCGGTGAACAGGTTACCAGAATCTATGCCCAATCAGTAATTCAAAATAAAGCCAGAAAACATTCAAGGCTTGCAAAGATAATTCTGAAAGAACCGGAAATCCATCTAGTCACCGACGCCTCCAATACGGGGTGGGGAGCAGAGTTAGAAGACGAACTGATCTCAGGACTATGGAATACCTCCCAAAAGAAATGGCACATAAACCAGAAAGAAATGTTAGTTGTTTACAAAATCTTCATCAAAACAAAAGAACTTCTACAGAACAAAAGTATCCTTATACAATGAGACAACAAAACAGTTGTGGCATATATAAAGAACCAAGGTGGGACCAAATCTGTATTACTCCTAATACTTGCAGGCGTCATCTTGAATATGGCGATACGCCAAAATATTGAAATACGAATAGAACATATTCCAGGTCACTACAACATAATATCAGATCATCTGTCATCTGTCCAGGAGCAAAAGCCTACCAGACTGGCAGCTATCAAATTGGATTCTGAAAACGATATTCAGAAAATGGGGCACTCCATGGATAGACTTATTCCCAACACAGAAGTCGGCAGTAGTCGCAAAATACGTCACACGATTTCCATGCCGACAAGCAGAATTTGTAAACGCGTTCACAAGGACGTAGAACGACAAACTAGGATGGATATTCCCTCCTTTACCGTTAATACCTAGGATTCTACAACACCTCAACCAGTGTCAATTAGGTACCTTTAATAGTTCCCAGATGGGAGAATGTCTTCTGGCGACCAATACTCAAGAAAAGATCTGTAGACAAACCGTTCACAATACGGAACGTGGTCGACCATTTGATAGATCTTCAAACCAATCAACCTCCTCCCAAAACACAAGATTTGTACTTGGAAGCATGGAAAGTACGGGGTGGGCCGATTTAGTGAAAGATTGGTCAACCAAAGGAAAACAAATTCTAGAGATCATCTCACTTACTCGGCAGCATGGAAGAACTGGTGCCTGTGGGCTAAGGATAAAAAAGTTTCAATTAATAACCCGAATCCCTCAGAAGTAGCACAATACCGTTATTACTTATATTATAAGAAAAACATGTCATTTATAACTATATACCTATCTGCACAAATCAACAGTAGCAACATTCTCAAATCCTCTAAACTTGACAAAATATCTAACAACCCACTAATAAAACATACACTTGAAGGAATATCAAATACAAACAATCGGACCTTACGAGCAAAAATTTGGGATGTGAATAAATTATTATCCTGGATACGCCACAATCCTCCAGACCCAAGCAACCCTTTTCAAGTTTCAGATATTTAGCGATACTACTGCATTTATCATCTGGAATCTTGGAATCTATTCTAAGAAGGGTGAAGTCAAGTACTCGCCACATGACCTCACCCTTCTTAGAATAGACGATGGTTTCCTGGAACATTCAGAAAATGAAGTTATTTTCTGGCCACAATACGGGTCAAAAAGTTGAAACATTACAATCAGGATGGAAACTAGTGAAGAATGATCAGGATCTATGGGATATTGTAAACTGGGTTAAGAAATATATTGAAATATCACATCCAAGATGACACGCCAATAGTCATATATATTTATTTGTGAAGACACGAGGTAAAACAGGTCCAGCCTCTCGGTCTGTAATAGCTGGATGGGTGGGCCTTAGTGTCAGCTGGAACTGAAGCAGGTGCAGGTAGCACCCGATCTGCAGTGGCCACTTACAGATTTAATAATTGTCTGCCACTCGATGAAGTATTGAAGAGGGGAAATTGGCAAGGTCCAAACAACTTTTTTAAACACTACTATAGAGAGATTGATGAGTCTGCAACCAGTGAGGTTAATATTAATAATAAGAACATGGTTACTGAATCTTTTGTGCCATTGTAACACATGGATCTCAATTATTTTGTTTTTATTGTATTGTTATTATAAAGAAGATTGAGCTAATGTCAATTTAATTAGTATTTCCATGTAATATACCTAAGATAATACTTGATGTTAAAAGTCTACGTTAAAATATCTTTATCTGTATGATCCCTCTAGACTAAAAGTATGGCATCTAATAAATTGTTTCTTTTGATCAACAACTTACAAAATCTATCCAGTAGTTCAATTTAACATCCCCCAAGAATCTTATCACAGTAGGTACGCTGTTGTGCTGATAACTAACAAGCCGGCAGATATATCTCAGAGGTCAGGCCATAGGCACAGAGCCGAAATAGACCAATTTTCCCCCTAAGGGGAAGAAAATTGATATTTCGGATCTTGCCTTAGGCCTGGCCGGGGCGATTACTTGCTTGATCTATGGTAGGTGCTGAAGTAAGCGGGCCTCTGCGCGATCCGACTCTAGCTGTCAAGCACAGCGTGAGAAAGAGATAGCGATAGGTCGAGGTCGTTCAGGGATGGAACGGGATAGATAAGGGGGTACACACACCGATACGTGAACGTAAATGGAAGAGATAATCTCAGAGGTCAGGCCTACGGCCAGACCAGACATATAGATTTTCTTCCCCTTGGGGGGAAAATTGGTCTATTTATGTCCTGAATGTGGAAGAAATTTTTTGCTAGGTCAGTTCGAGGTTTGCTGGTCATGGCCCGAGGCGCCCCCTGAGCTTGGGGGCCCCGGTGCACGGCACCGCCTAGCCCTCCGATAGCTACTCCACTGCCTACACCTAGGTACAGATGGATGTGCCCTAACAGGCGGTCAGGTGTTGCACATTGCAAATGGAGGATCCGGGGTGGTGTCTGCCTTCATATGCTGGTGACCTATATTTTGTCATGACTCTTGTTTCAGAGATACGAATAAGGATATAATGTGTTGTAAATATACAGAAGATGAAAATGAGATAGCAGCTGGTTTTACTGACGGTACAATGAGAGTGTTTAGTTGCCATACTGGAAATTGTATACACACTTTAGTAGACGACGAATGTCGTGCTTATCCCGGTCCTGTAACTGCTATCAAACACCGGCCAGTAAGCAAAGCGAATCCCATTACGAACATGTTGTTGTCATCCTGTTAGTATTGTGATGGTCACATTTACACTCTATATCAAAACTTTTAAGCTAAATGCTTACAGGGTGCTAAACTTTTAGCTGTTGTTTTGTATCCTCGTCAAATTTCAGGAGGCTGTTATGAAAGACATAAATAATCAAATAAAATTACGATCCCTGGTAAATAATGAATACATACTTGTTTTTTTAGTTATTTAGGTTTGACAGTATTTCAGAATTCACCACTTTCAAAGAACAGAATCGCGTTATGGTATCGTATAAGCGGTCGCGTTTTTATGTGTGTGTAAAAGGACAGTTACAGTGCGGTCTCACACAGGCCGCGTTTTAAAATTCGTGTCCCGCACATGCCATTTCCGAAAAAATACCTATTTATTTTATTATTGATTCGTGTCGAGAATCAGTAGCATAGTTACCTTCTTGAATTTGACGAGGATGCAAAACGACACCTTGTAGATATGGGATTTAAGGCAAAATACCGAATTTCCGTCCATCATTTAAGGCTTAGAGACTAGGGATCGAAACACGTGGCTGCCATACTGATGTTTCAGCCAGTGCTTAGGTACTCCCATTCCACCACGTACCCCATGAATAAAAGCGCGGGATTGTGAACACAATAACAGTATCACTAGCTTATGTGTTAGACATCCATGAGGTCCGATTCGCGGGTAAAGCTAGCATAATGAGGACCCTAATCACACCTCGTAGCTAAAACTACACATAAATATTACCTATATTAGGCAGTTGTCTACGAAATAAGAGTACCTACCCACTGGCGTGGTTTTTTAATTTATTATTTTAATGCAAATGTAAAATATCTTTAGATGTTAACGGATGTATCAAATGCTGGAAATATAAATATGATCAGTGTTTATATACGATTCGTGAGAAACGACAAACCTTGGGATTAAATTACCATCCACGTTACAGTAAATTTGTTACTTACGGTGATGATGCTAAGTTGAACATGTATGACGAAGAAGCACAGACTCAGGAACGAGCTTTTTATGCCAGGTGAGCTGTGAACATACTAACCTGTAATGTAACCACCTAATCTTCTTCTAAGGGTCAGCGTGGACAGGGCAGCAAGATGCTCAAGCAGTTTTCATTGGTAATGAACTTAAAAAACCACTGTATATATATTTGAAAATAACGTGCGAGATATAATTCGGTGAAGAATACGCGTGCATAATTATGACTTTACACATAGTATTTCTAATGACTAATTAGAGATAATCCTGGTTAGAATTCTTCACTAGATTATTATTTTGCTGGTAACAGTGGCGCCGATTCCCGTGTTCACAAACTAAACTAAATTTAAGTTCATCAGTGTATTCTTTTCTTTCTATTTCATTAACAAAAGGACAGAAGATAAAATATTAGTTTAGCCCTGGCAAATTAAGATACTCCATAAACAGTTTATGTGACTCAGGCTGGCTGGACAAATCTTCAAAATAGCTCGCATTTAACTAGGTCAATAGGGCTTTATGTGACGGCTAAATACCTTTATTTCAGAATTTGTGACGCTACAGAATCTTAGATAATCGATCGAAAACTTGTCCAGCCAGCTTGAAAAATCACTTTTTGCTGGTCTCTCAATCTCGGTAACGGAAGTGATTTTGACGAGCTTTTGCATATCAACGGGCGTCACATAAATTTGTGACAGGCATCGAGCTAAAAGTTTTGTGATACGTACAGCGGTTTAGTAAAAAAATACAAAAATCTGTGTTCAGCCAGCTTGAATTTACGTATAAAACTTCTGGCTGGCACTTCCGTTATTTATATACAAATTATGGTCACCTCACAATATTAATGGATGTTTGTATGGGAAAATATAAATGATCAATATCTTTGAAACTCCTCAAAGTTTCTCCGTCACAAATTCAGGTTATCATTATCGTCCCCGTCACAAAATTTGGAACACATTTCGAAGGCCCTAGATCATCAGGCAGCGGAGATACATGTGTCCAGCCAGCTTCAACTCAGGCTGGCTGGACATTAAGTTTTTAGTGATTTCTCGTAAACCCTTACATGTGACGCCATAAATCAAACGTTATTACTGTCACACATTGCGTCACTAAATGTTAGTAAAGGAACCATATTCGAAAACGCTCCCGTTATTGTGATTCGGAAGTGCCAGCCAGAAGTTTTATCCGTAAATTTAAGCTGGCTGGACACAGATTTTTGCATTTTTCTACTAAACCTCTGTACGTATCACAAAACTTTTAGCTCGATGCCTGTCACAAATTTATGTGACGCCCGTTGATATGGAAAAAGTCGTCAAAAACACTTCCGTTGGCGAGATTGGGAGACCAGCGAAATGGTTTCTCAAGCTGGCTGGACACGTTTTCGATCGATTATCTAAGATTCTGTAGCGTCACAAATTCTGAATTAAGGGTGTTTAGCCGTTACATAAAGTGCCCTATTGACCTAGTTAAATGCGATCTATTTTGAAGATTTGCCCAGCCAGCCTGAGTCACATAACAGTTTAGACGTGTTTAGAAACATGGCTACTAAAAATACGACAATTTACGTCAGGCGCTGAATAATTTGACAGGACTAAATTAATATTTATCTTCTGTCCTTTTCTTAATGAAATAGAAAGAAAAAGATGCACTGAACTTAAATTTAGTTTAGTTTGTGAACAAGAGAATCGGCGCCAATATCTTATTTTCCTGGGCTACAGAGTATTCCTGTTAAAAAGTATGGTATTTCTATGAGTTATCTCTGAAACGACAATCCGGATGAATCCCAGTTATCCTCACATGGAATGATCCATTGAAAAACTAGAAGGTGCTCGAAATTATACTGCATGGAAGTTTCAAATGAAGCTTTTGCTCATTTATGCAGGGCTTTGGGTACATGTGACTAGTGATTACAATGATGATGATCACAATCAACGAGCTTACGCAAAGATTTGAACTGAACCAGTAACAATTGTATTTTACAGTGGCACGAAGAATACAGTGGATGGCCACACCTCAAGAATATTTGCATGTGCCTTCAATCCCAGGTCACAGCATGAGATGATATCCGGTGGATGGGACAACACAGTTATGTGCTGGGATGACCGACAACCATACGCGACCCGCCATTTTGACGGTGTACATATGTGCGGCGAAGGGCTTGATTTTGATAAACCCGGAAGACAAGTGAGTGTGCATTAAAAAGAAAGAAGCACGAACACCTATATTTCAATCGTAATGTGTTTCTCGATAGCCAGTAACTTACTTTCTAACCGTCAATGATAAGTATGTTTAAAGCCGCGTATTCATTGGACACAAAGTTGCGCAAGCGCAACTTTTTTTACTATGAGTACGGACCGTGCATGCATGTTTTCCTCAACACAAAAACATATTGCTAAAACATAGTTGCACAACTTTGTTTTCCAGTGAACACGGGACTAAACACGGCGTTCCTCCAAAAAGCTTGGCCGGAGGAATCCTTCGCACATTTATTCGCTGTCTCGGCAGACCGTAGGTATGTACCACGCCCACGCTAAAACAATTTTTGATATTTCGTTGTACACTACTAATTATCAGCGGGGTAATTGCGTAACACATTAACAATAGCAATAGCTTTCATTTGGACAATTCAACAACATTCATTGCGTTATTTACGTTGTTGAGCAGACAACTTTACCACTTAAGAAGCAAAAATTATTCAGATTGTGGTTGAAAGTGTGTTTGTGTTACTGAATTAGGGCGCTGGACAGCAAGCACTGCGTGCTTTTTAACTTCAGCTTTTTTTCAAGATACTAACATGCTCTTGGCAAGAGAAAGATACCATCCAGTTATGGGATTATGGATCATGTAAATTAATCGAAACGATTGTACCAGACAACTTTCAGTCAAAACTATATTGCGGGAAAATAGTTCCACAGACTAACTTGGTTGTATGCGGTGGATCAGAGTCCAACATTTTAAGAGTCGTAGATACAAACATGAAAGTAGTAAGTTAACCAAATTATTTATTTTTTATAAGCGTAAGTATTTGTCATTACTCGCTCGGCCTCGGCTCGGGCGGCAATCCCGCCTCGAGTCCAATGATAAACATTACCCACTTCGAAAATTCGAATCTAACCATTGTTTCATTCAAACTACGTACAACATTTTCCATGGTTACTTTTCACATTTCATCATATTTTGTTCAATAAAAAATAATATACACTTTTATAAAAATGTACCTATTTAACAACATGATATTTATTGTGTTTCCAGACAGAATGTAGCATACGAAATAATCCAGGCAGCATTTATGCGTTTGATTTTGGTACAGTTCGAAGAAAACCAAAGAAAGTGGAGAAAACTTACAAAAAAGTAAGCGAAGTACCGAATATTCCTCGCGTTTCATTTGTTACTGGAAGTAGACTACAGACAGTAGACTTTGGATGACTGGCTGGTATTTGAAATAAAATTGATTGTAATATATGAATGATAAGAAAATTTAAAACAATTTTGTGAATTAATTAATTTTTTAACATGCTTTGATGATTAACAACAATCTGAACACATTAAGAATAATATTTATGAAATATTCATTACTAAATATCAAATCTGTTCAACAATTTTTGTTTATTTGGCCCCCGCATTGTCTTATAAACAAGGAAAGACCAAATTGTAAGCAGTGCATGTTTGGTATTACGTTTGTATTGACAGTAAATAATGCTTTCTTTAATCATTTTATTCTATTAGTCGGGTAAGGTCTCGCATAAGAAACGCTGACGTAAAAGTTGTACATCAGTTGTATTGAATTTATTCTCCCTTTTATAACATTTCTCTACTCACAAACAGCCGTTTATACAATTTTATGTGATAGACAAATACACTGTGATTTCATTTTGTAAATATAGTATATAAAACTCTAGAAAGATAAAATATCGAGTTTGGCAAGAATTCATAATAAATAAAAAACATAAATACTTCTACATAGTATTATATACAGAATTTGAACATCTATTATTCGACCGATTCAAGTTGAGCCTCGTCAACGGATGGGTCTTCCCATGTTGCAATTGTTTTTTAGTTTGAGCTTTCGACATCACAGTTGATACCACTTCGCCGTAGTCGAGCGGCGCCAGCGACACGACCGTGGGCGCGGGCGGCGGCCGCTCCGCCGCGCCGCGCACCGCGCACTGCGAGCTGCGCGCGCGCGCCTCGCCCTCCGCTGTCAGCTTGCACTTCTTGGAGCCCTCGGGCGCCCGGCCGCGCCGCGCCTCGCAGCCCGACTCACAGCGCGCGCGGCCCGGCCGGTCGTAGCGGTCCACCAACACCTTCACGGACAGGTCTTCGCCCGAGGGCGGCGAGGCCGGCGGCCGGTCGCGACTGTCGGCGGGCGCCGAGCGGCGCGAGTCGCTGCGGCGGAGCGAGTCGCTCTCGGAGCGCGCCTCGAATTCCTTCTTGAGGTTGCTAACGAGCCCGGCGGCGGCGGCGGCGGGCTCGGGCGCGGGCGCGGCGCGCGGCAGGTCGCCGTGCGAGGCGCAGGCGGCGCGGCGGCGGCGCAGGCCGGCGCGCAGCCACGTGTCGGCGGGCGCGGACGCGGACAGACGGCCGCTCCACGTGGACGCGCCGCGGTCGCGCGCCCGCTCCATGCGCGCGGCGGCGCTGGCGAGCTCCTTCAGTATGGCACACGTTTCGTTGAACTTCCGCTCGTTGTCCGCCCGCCGGCCGCCCGCGCGCGTCTCGCTGTGCTCGGTGATGATGCCGAGGTCGGAGGTCGGTTTCTGCGGCTCGTCGACCTTGTCGTCCTCCTTGCGCGCTCGCTCGTCGCGCTCCTTGCGCTTGGCATCGTCGCGCGGCGCGGGCGCGGCCTTCGGCGCGCGCGTGTCGTAGGAGCCCCAGGAGGAGTGGCGCGACAGGTCCAGCACGACTGCGCTGTCGAACGAGCTCCACGAGCTCTGTCTGCTCGGCGGCGGCGCGTCGTCGTCGGCGGCTCTTCTGTCGTCGCTATCTAAATTCGAACGTTCCACGGAATTCGTGAAAGTGTCACTAGTTGTCACTTTATTGGTCTTCACGTCTATAATTCCACTATCACTTTTCACTATATTATCACTATTACCAACAGTCCTGTTCTCGTCGCCTCTCGGCCACGAAACCTCCCCCGGGTCCCAAGTGTGTATTTTATCGATTTCGAAATTTGTTTGAGGATATTTGTGACTTAGATTTTTTGATGGAGAGGCTTGCAATGGCTTGCTCGGTACCTCAGATTGATTTATCAAACTAGCAGGTGTCTCTAAAGGTTTGCTGTTTTGTGTTTCATTTAGACTACCAAAAATTAACCTTTGGTATCTCCTAGTAAAATCTTTCCGATCAGTGGAGCCAGCGTTCTCTATCTCGCTGACGATGTGCTTGACCGACGGCGCGCCCTCCTCCTTCAGGCGCATGATCTGGTTGGGCGACACGCTGTAGCTGCCGCCCGCGCACGGCATGAGCATGTGGCGCGTCTCGCACAGCTGCTCCAGCGACACGGACGTGGGCGGCGAGGCGCGCGGCGCGGCTGCGCGTGCGCAGTCGGGCGACCAGGAGCGCGGCCGGCCCGAGTACGAGCCCGTCAGCGCCAGCACCAGCGGTGTCGGCTCCATTACTTTGCTTTCGGCTTTTGATGTATTTTTTGGAGATTTCAGATTAGTTTCAGATTTGGACCGCTGTAACTTCTCTTTGTTTTTCATCGCATCGAGTATACCTTGGTATGTCTCGAGTTGGTTCAAAAAATTCGTATTCGGTTTTATACAGCTCCGTTTTGCTTTAACGTGTTTGAGAGCTTTTTCGAAATTCCAGTTGAATGCTTTCATGGCATACGCGATCACTACTGAAGCTGATCTACTGATGCCCATTTTGCAATGAACGAGAACTTTCGACCCTTCGTTTCTTGCTTTGTTTATATATTTGTAAGTGTTATCCCAGTGCTTCAACAGGTCAGTCTTCTCATCGTCATAAACTCTAATGTTAAGATAGTCGAACATACCAGGAAAAAAGTTGTCAATCTCTCTCGTCACGTTCAATATGTGCCGCACCCTAAAATGAACAACTATTTATTAGTTATTTATTTATATATAAACCACAAAAATACATAGCATAAAAAATACATTAAAGACTGCAAAATATACAATGGGCGGCCTTATCGCATTACTGCGATCTCTTCCAGGGGCTGCAGTCTCGACAACGAAAAATAAAAGAAGACTGTAGATGATTGCAGTTAGGACAACAAGATCACAACGACAAGTAGTGTTCCTTCACAAGTCTTTTGAACACCTGTAACGACTGCGGGCGTTTTATTTCAACTGGCAATGCATTAGTAGTTACATACTGGGAACGCAGATTTGTACGATATTATTTGCTTGTGACATATTTAAAGACAATTATTATAATTAATTTTGCCATAGTGCCCTTCTGCTTGGTCTTCTTCTTGCCAATCTTTTTTTTTTAAAAAAAAAAACGTTGCCCCTAGGAATTACTCCTGTATCGTGGGTGCGTTTACAAACATTTAAACCCACATACACAAACAGCCAGTATTAATAATCTTATGAGTGTTTAGTTAAAAATGTAAAAGCTTATGTACAGACGCCAGCACATGAAGCTAGTACAATCTGTCAAATTTCTTTAATAGATTTTCAACTTTATCCCTAAAGCATTAAGGTTCAAGGTTGATTGGGAAAATTTGACAGTTTCGGGTAGCTTGACCTGCTGGCGTCTGTACCTGTAAAGATTTAACTGATCGTGCTCGTGATGATAACATACCCATTGCGTTGCAATTCCTCAAGATTACTCGCGTTCCATTCGGAGCCAAGGTAGACATGGTCGAATATCTCGGTGGGCGCGTCCATCTGACCCAGTATGGTGAGCATCTCTTGGTCAATGAACGACTTGTACTCTGCGAGGTCCATGTCAAGTTCCTCCTCCAGGCGCCCTCGGATAGCTTTGCTAGTCACCTCGTCCAAGTCCACGCTCATCATAATTTCTTTCAATGTGCAGCGTATTACGCGTTCAGTTTCATCCCTCTCTCGAGGCCTATAAAAACAAAAATAAGTAAGAACATTATATAAGTTATGGGGCTCTCTATAATTCATGGTCTGTAACGTACGATGGAAAGATGCCACATAGTTTCTGTCTGCCAAGCGTACCTATACTGGAAGTGGCGGCCTTTCGCCAAAGGCAATTACATTGAACTTGCCTGGGAATCGAACGCGATATCTACGCCTCACTGGTTAAATACGCACTTAATAGGATACACGTATTTTCACACTCACTTTTACACCCTGTGCGTGTTTCTAAACTTTCAAATATACTATTATATTTATCAATAAAAACGAAAACTGGGACGGATTTTGAATTTTTACAAACGGCGTACGGCTGACATCCTTTTTTGTCGCGTCTAAATTTATCGTGTCATTGAAATGCTACTGATTGACATAAAAAATATCGACTATTCATACAAGGAGTATTTAATACTTACTCCTTTATTGAAAAACAAATCAATTTAATGTATTTTTATTTGTTATACTGACAATAATCGTGTTTTTCGGCTAGGATTTTCAAGATGCTGTTGGAGCTAACCCGAGTTCTAACTTAATAAAGATGCGGTCTTTTTTCCTCATTAAATAACGTCGTAGGTCTATTGGTAATATGGGGACTCCTCAAGTTTTATTTGTTACGACTTATAACGAATACCTTAAAAAAGAGCACGGCTTGCTGTGGATTCGAACCAACATAGTGCCCAATGTCGCCTTTCGGGTTAGAATGTGGAAAAACTGTCTCTGGGAATTGAAACTCTCAATCACAGCCACTTCAACCGATCTTAAAACGCCCGAGCTAACTAGACTTCTAGTGTATCGTTATACTTATATATGCATAGCGACGAAGCTATGACGAATAACCGGCAATATATTGTACAGGACGGTATGTTTGACATCTGAGGTAATATTCATGAATTTATTTCGATTACAGTTTGTAACTACCCGTTTTGCAACCAGTGCAAAATATAATTGTATTAATATCTTGTTCGTTTTCACGATTTTCAAATCAAACTTAACTTGACTTATGAAGATATTATCTCAATATAAAAAATACTGATGAAACACTACTAAAAAAAATCGTAACATCGATAGCACCAAAACTCATACCACCACATCACTAAATCATAGACAATTTCGAGCGGCCATTGTTGTTTACATCTTTGGCGAATTTTGAAACGCCGTACTTTACTTGGAATTTTTTTCCTACGTGCTTGGGCGGAATTGCAGGATACTTTTTTTATTTAATTTTGCTAATTTTGTTCAATTGTATGTATGCGTATGGATAGTATCTTTATGCCCTTTTCCTGCATGCAGAAACTAATGGTAGCTGTGAATTGAAAAGGTACATATTCTTATTGTGTCTGTCTGTGTGACCACGTTGTTCCTAAACTACGTAACGGATTTTGATGCAGTTTTCGCTATCATTTAGAGAATTGATTCCGGAAGGTTTATGTGTATAATACATTGATATGAATCTTACATATAATAGAGCAATGTCGGTGTTATGTCAAGTCATAAAAACCATGCGAAGCAGGGACTGGTAGCTAGTTATGTTATAAATGTAAACACGGAGATGGCAGCCCAGCGGCGTAGCGTAGTGTGGTGGGGGGGGGGGGGCGAGCGGCACTGTTTAGGGGGCGACAAAATTTCACAGTAAATAATAAAATATATTTTGTAAATATTTGAACCATTTCATATTTTTAACGCAACTATAAATTCGGACCGATTGGATCTTTTCAATCGGTCCGAATTTACAGTTGCGTTTGAATTTATTGTTGCGCACGGAATTTTTCATTACGTATTCTGTGACGAATTCGGGGAATCCCCTTAATAATACCTATGTACCTGTTATATCAATGGTTAAAGTAAGAATTTTTGTATTAATAAACGTGATTGTAAAACAAATAAACTTTTTTATTTAAAATCTAAGCTGTATAATGCAAAATAATGATGACTGTTCTTGCCGAAAAGTTCTCTAGAATTAATGTATAGTATGCATTAAATTGAAATACCTAATTAAGAGGGCGGCAAAATTGTCTTCCGCCCCGGGCAGCCGATACCCACGCTACGCCACTGTGGCAGCCCTATAACAATTCATCTTTGCATGCTAGTAACGTGTTTTAATTAACGCTTTGGCGTGCGTTCGATCCTTTTCTAGGCCAATAAACTAGGTCTAGGTAGAACACGCTTTATCATTATTATATTACACACTAACCAACTTATTTTGAGAAGGTAGTAGTTTCAAGTTATTCAAAGGCCATTTTTTGTAAGCTACGCAAGGACGACAATCTAATTACAGACATACGTAAACAAACTCACACCTTTTTCCCAAGGGGTTGGCAGACAGAAGCTACTTAACGGGACATGTGACGATTCTTTAATGGTTAAGTAGGGTATAACGGGTTAAAAGAAAACTTGCAAACACACTTGAGTCTCAGTGAATCGGGAGAGGGTGGGCGGCGGGATTCGATGCAGTCCATGGCATGCCACTCATTGAGACAAGAGCGGTCCGAGTCCACGTGACTCTCATAGAAGGAGCACCACGCGTGCGACGCGCCGCCCGCGAAGTGGTTCATCTGTCGCGCCTGCGCACTCGCACGGTGCAAAGTTTGTAGTGCTGACCTGCAAACATTAACATTATCCATCAACGCTGCAAAAGAATATCCTGTAAGTAATATGCAACACTTTCATTTGTTTTTGCGATGGATATTTTACATGTTCACCGATTTAGTACTGTCATGAAATCAATCCTTTTGTTAAAGATTTCATTAAATAGTATATACTAATAAGTAACATACTATGAATTATTCTGTTATTGAAATGTAACTGTAGCTCAGCTCATACTCACCACATGGCCTGTACGGATACCGGCTTGAATATGTGCTGTTGATTGCACACACATACACTGAATCCACTGTGGACAATGAATCCCTAATTAGTTATTGTTCTGGGCTTAGTAAAAGTATATTCAGCGAGGAAAACTGCTCCGTGCGATTACAGTCAGTGAATTGAGTATTGAGACTCTACTTGACTTTATTTGTGGATGGTATGAGAAATGTATATTAATATTATACATGCTACTGATAATAGTTATGAAGATGTCGATGAAATAAATGTGAAAAAGCAACGTACCCATCACCATCCAACTTAATGGAGGTGTCAGCGAGGACCCGCAGCACGAGGCCTACGGAGGTGCGCTCATTGCAGTCGATGCCGAGCAACGCCGCCTCGTTGCTGCGACACACCACTACCAGGTACCGGGTGCGACCTGCGTGAGCGCTCTCCAGTTTCACCGCCTAACGATTAATAAACCATGTTTTCTTACTTATTAATTTCATTAATATAGCCTAGCTTCGATAATTCTACGCGTTTAAGGCTACTTACGCACTGAACGTGGCCTACTCAGTGCCCAGATATCTTAGTAAAATGCCTAGCTCTTCAATAAAATGTCAAACGGTATTGAGTTCTCAGGACTGGTAGCACACTTGGTACCATGCTTCCAGGCGTCCAGCAAGCATCGTATGAGTGCGAACGTAGCCTTGTAAGTATGCTGTGCTAGTACCATTTTGAGCGTTTCCTCGGGACGCAGCAAGTAGAACATGGACTGCAGGTGATGTTGGATGTCGGGCTGAGGAAGCACGCGCGTCGGCGATCGCCACGGGTTCGTACAGCCGCGCTCTGCACTGCCCAGCACCACTGCTGCGCCCTTGTTTGCGAAGTAGCACTCATTGAGACTGAAACAATTCATAACATTCGTTTTATAAAGATATTCAACACGCGTCTTTTTTTATACTCGAGTTAGTAATCAGAGATAGGCACACCCAAAGTTTGACGATGATAGTATTTCACCTCTATCTGATAATAAACGGAAGACTGATCCTTATAAGGACACTGACTGAAACACCTGAAACTACCAGTTGAAACCGTACTTCGGCAATTCATTTATTTAGCTTACACAAATTACTTAAATATACAAGTACCATGGTATGAAAATAATCACTAACAACATACGGCCGAACCCCATTACCTATCTATCTCTGGTTTTAACGTCCCAATAATCTATATCAGTAGCGATCTGTATGAATATATTATATTGACAGTTATGACTATACCGGCTACCACATCAGTAGGGATCTGTTTTTAACTGAAAATAGATTATTGGGTTCGGCCGTTACACAGATTAAGCAGCGGGTTCCAAACTAGGCACAACCTTTATTTTGATGACCCAACGCTATACAAAGATTAACTAAAAGCCATTCAATCAAAACCCTTGAGCAAATTAAATTTTCACGTGACTCAACTTCAGCCGAGGCCTTGAATTTCTAATTCTAACAATTTGATGTTCTTAAAAATAAATTTAAAATAATAACCTAAATACATAATTTAATTATAAGTAGCCAAGAAGGCAACATTACTAACATTGTTGTCGATTAAATATAAACATTTGTTTATCTTGTAATAAAACAGCGTACCTTGATGATAATTACTTTTAAAACATAATGCAACCGTGAAATGTATGAATGACGCCATTTTTAGTAAAGTTGTTGCAATTCGTTTTGCGGGCGGCGCATTTAACCTCCCTTTCACTGGCGCGGGCGCAGGCAGAACACTGCACCTCGCGAGTCGGGCGCTGCCATCGCCGCGCTGACTGGCTAGCGGGCTTGCCTCGACGCCTTTATTCTCATTTCTTATTATACGTACCATATACTTGATTACTCATTCATATATTTAGTTTATTTAATTTACTAAAGCTTTACCTGCGTGGATAATACTATTGTGAAGACTCTCAAGGAAAACTGATTGATATTAAT
Organism: Apamea epomidion; assembly: GCA_947507525.1. Lineage (NCBI taxonomy): Eukaryota > Metazoa > Arthropoda > Insecta > Lepidoptera > Noctuidae > Apamea > Apamea epomidion. The sequence continues at coordinate 10,969,382 of OX382234.1, forward strand.
TATAACTAGGACGCATTTATGCATTATGTATTTCCAATTCAGGATAGGTATTTAACGGTAGTTTTTTTTTATTAAATTAATTGAAGGTATCTCTTTTGTTTCTGTTTAGTTTGAAGTTCTTAACGTAGGCCGATAAAAATAACTCATTGTTACAAATAGCGCAATCACAGCACTGGCATTTTACCTTCATACGGGTCGAGTGCCTTTCAAAAAAGGTAAGCGTATATACCAAGCGTAAATTTATTATGATGAGGTCAACCGAAAATAGATCCACGGGAAACAACGTCTATATTACTAAACATGGGAGGATGAACTTTGTAACGCTAATAATAGAAGGAAAAATAGTTTCACGATGGATAGTAAGCAACAAACTGAACGTTGACTTGCATTAAGGCGGCAAGGGCGGTTTCTCTCAAGGTTCATTAAAAATAGCGCTGTCGGAGCGTTGCCAAAACGTTGCGTTGCCCGCCCATACTATACGTAGACATGAGCGTGAGCGTTGCGGCCGCCCATCGCGCTCCGTCAACCTCACCCAATTCGGAACACGCCACACCGCCTCTTTGTTAGTAACCGTAACCACATGGCATACACAAAGATCGGAAATACTTTAGTTCCTATCACGCCATTTACTGTCCGCCTTCTCTTTTCAGTCTTACTATTTACCTTAAATTACATTTATTGTAGAATTCAGATAATAATTGTGCAATTCGAAAACTTGCTAGAACTACAGGATGAGTTGTGGACTCTGTGTGAATAACTCTTCAATCATTGTTTCTAAGCCAATATAAGGTCATTAGAGCATAGTCAATCTCTGTACTAAAACCATTTTAATAACGAAGTTTATCTAATTACTGTTGGAAGTTTATAAGAATATCTATTTACCTTTCTACCATTGCAAAAAAAAAAACTTATTACTGGAATTTGACGATGGTCTTTACAAAATTTAATTCTATTCAATGACAAACTTAGCGAGAAGTAAGTAGATGGTATTATCGATGTTCTCGGCATCAGTCGCGATGGCCCACAGGCCAGCCGCAGCCGTACCTACCATTATGCCATCATTTTCTATTGCTAAAAATTGATGGCGCTATTCGTTCTGAATAGCTCCATCTCTCACTGAAAATAGAAAATATAACATTCCTAATGAATGAATGTTATACATATTTTCATTATTAGTGATATAGTGTCTCTACAAGTGGTAAATTATACAGGGTGGAAAGTTCGTAGTAAATATTGAAGTTGGCTATATTTACTCGAAGGAAACATTAATCCTGTAAATTAAGCACCTATGTATTATGACTTTTGATGTTATACATAAAATGTAGATTAACATTTTTTTCTAATATCAGTTACCTGCACAGAAAATTGTTTCCCATGTAGGTACTTAAGTACATAAAATAACTAAAATTTTCTGGTTATCACGAATAAACTGTCTTATTACAACTTGTCATAGCACCAAGTTTTTATTTAATTTTTTAAACACTGGTTCACTGGTAAATAGCCATTTATGTATAAAATTATCACACACTGCTTAATCTACTGATTAGCTCTTTCATGTTTACATGTGTTTGAATGATTTTCGCAAATTAACGATACCATATCTAAGTTTGAGATATTTTTTTAAATACAATGAGCCTTTTGCCAAAAAAAGTTGAATTAGCACTAGTGTAGGTAATGGCCATGACGACTATATGAATGAGAAAAGAAGGACGTTGATGAAATGAATAAATAGTTTGAGTTTGAATGGATGACGATGCGGTTCCGTAGCCAAATAGGAAAAACCGACCCCTAATAATTTTGTCCGTCCGTCCGGATGACACACACAGCTGACACCGCCATTTTACTCGGAGACTTTTTGCACTATATTGATGAATATTGGAAAGAAGATGTATACTGTGAATCGCTAAACAATGGTGTAGTGGGCTAGTGGCACTCGCCATACATGTAACCGAGGAATGAAAAACCATTCAATGGACATAAACGTATTGGGTAGTTGGATCCTATAATTAAAAAGATGTTGATGTTTCTTAGCACTTTGCTATTTAAATGAATAGGTAGTGTTTAAGAAATATTTTCGGTTACAACCACAAAAATAACTTAGGTTTTTATAGTTTTTTTCGAATACAATTATGAAATACAAACCTATTTTCGCGGTAAATAAAATTCAATATAGTGCTTGCATAAATATTCATCCCAACTACGGAACCCTTTAATATGCTTGGTCCAACACGCACTGGCAGAATTTTGTATTGTCAAGTAAGCTGTAAGTGAATATCCCTAACCCAGCCTTCAACTTAGTTTCATTATTCAAAGTGGGCATCGTTCTCTATGATGGTGAGGTTATGTTCCAGAAGCGGGATGCGCTACGGTAGCCAGTAAAATTCAAAATGTCTTATGTTGTTGCAATTTGCAGGTCAGTGTCAGGTTGTATATTGATCAAAATATGATCAAAGTTATTGATATGATACAAACCGTAACAAATAATAATATGTACTTACAGAATTATATTCAGCAGAATCATCAAAACAACTCTCTAAAAGTTAGAACTGGCCTCAAAATTGCTAAGCTAGAAAATATTTATTAAGTAATATTTACTTGTTACATGCACCGAGTTTTATGCACTACGATAGATAATAATTATTCTTATTCTAACTTATCACTACGAGCTATACGAAAAAAAGTTAATGCCACGGTGAAAAGATAAGCAAGTTAGTTAGATTTGTATTGGGGACTAACCGTCCAGATATTAAAATGATAACGATGTCAACGTTTTGCGAACATTGAAGTTATAAAGGCAGAATCGCTGCAGGAGCTAAGCACCGTAACCTATCATAATAGAAATCTTGGCTACTTGTACTTTCTATGAAAAATCAAATATTAAAGTGTATTACAGATTTTCATAAATAAATTTAACGGCGGGTTTAGATCCATACTATCAGATAGTCAAACCTCCTCTAACATTAGATCCTTGAGAGTAACGCAAAATTGAAAGATTTTCCGTGGTGTACTACTCGTACCGAGTGTCCAACTGACCACATTTAATTTTCATAAGACATAACAGGCAGGAAGTACTGATCGAAAATCTTATTTTATTGTAAATGCGGCCCAGCGCAGCTGTAGTCGTCTATTAGTCTAGAAGTTATTTTGCCTAACTGCAAGGTTTGCCTGAGGTAAACATAATAATATTCTGAAACAATTTCGAGATCAGTGTCGTTGACGACAACAGGTTTGGCAGTAACATTGTCTTTTGAACATCACCTAGGTACCAGAGAAGAAAAACATCTGTTGCAAGCCTTTACCTAGCCATAATGACCGTATTATAAAAAAAAAACTGAAGTGTGGAGAAATGCAAGGTGACCCGTTGAGATGTGTCAGTAGCAGTACTTAAGAAAAAATCTGAAACTAATATACAGGTAGAGAAATTTCTAAGCAAACATGTCGTTGATTTTGGAGTTAAGAAAAACTGTATTCAATTCTAATCTCAACGGATCACCTGTTTAATAATGTCGCTTCTTTTCTGATCCAGTAACGTAAACATATCGCCCATTGCGTTGGAGACCCATTTCCAGGATATCGCTTGCCGTTTTCACGTCGCAACATGCTTAGGATTAGGATTAAGAGGGTCATTGCCGTGGCTTTTTTAAGCGCCAAAATTATATTTTTGTGAGCCCAGCTTACTTCAATAGCTGATATTCATGGAATCTCATGTTAAAAAGCTTTCTTTATCACATATTGGTACGCAAATACTGTTTGTTAGCTTCAGAGTTCAGAGCCGTTGAAAACCTAAAATCGAAAAATATACTACTACTACATTCTTAAACGTACTACAGTAGTATTTTTACCTGATTAAATAACTTTACCGAGACAGGTTTATAATGGACCAATTCGCGTATTATGAAACGACGCCTTCGTTTTCCTGTTTACTTCCACGGTAATAATGACATAAATGCTATTATAAGTATCAAACATTCCAATATAATACACACAAAGGACATCATTATTATTTAGACTTCTTTTACATGTGTAGGCCAGTCACAGCGGTCCCGGTGGGTACATATTCAACACGACTTTAGTTCTCTTCAAAAAATCATATTTTAAGAGCACCATATCCCAATCGCACATTTTGATAATTACCTGAATGCAACCATTTCTAAATCCAAATATAAAATGAAACTAAATAATTGGAACACAAATCTTATATCACTCAAGATAGCACTGGCACGCAAACTACATTTCAATTTTTTTAAGGATATGTAAGTACATTAAGAATAATTCGTCTGCGTATTTTAGGTAACCATGGCCAGGATCCCGGTACGCGGTGCACCATCCAACACATCCCGTACGACAATAAAGTGCGTGCGCGACGCAACAACGAGTCCACTCCACGAACGACGTCACAACACTCATAGCTTCCTTCTGAACTGAGCACAAACTACCGCTTAAATATAGAAACACGGCGCAGAACAGGAACACGAGGCGATCGGGAAAGGAACACGCAGTCTTTATACTACGCGACCATATTGTTGCATTACTATGGAAGATCTTTATTAAGTTTCAACCTTAAAGTAATCGAATCGAATGCAGTAAAGTATTAATTACATACTGTGACTATACATTGACTTTTTCTATGGATATACAAATTGTCAGACATTACACGTAAAACAAAACAAGCTTCAGATAACTAATAATATAGCTAAAGCTATACGAACGACCAACGTGCACTCAACAATTTGAATAAGGTCAAACTCAAACACTAAGATCTGCTTTCAGATTTTTGTCCTTGATATTTAATTATGTAAAGGTGAGTTCAAGCACTCGCAAAATTATAAACCAAGTCCCTTCTCTCAACCTTTAAGGATACCCATTGTACAGGAATATTCTTCTAAATTAAATGCTTACACATCGAGAAAATATGTAAATCGGTTCAGGTCACATTTTAATAAATTAAATCAATCGATTACAACGGCATATTGACGTCTACTACTGACCGTACATGTGACCAAATTTACTACGAGCTCATTCCTAAAATTGTGAATCATCAAAAGCTGCTGAGCTGGCATGGCATACACTCACTTATTTGAATTAAAGCCTCTTTAGACCTTGCCAGTCTTGATGTCAGTCGAAACTGACGATATAAAATTTCTCAAAGTACTAGCTTCTGCCCGCTACTTCGTCCGCGTGAAATTTCTTGTTCCCCCGACACAACCCGTCGTATCACATCGCTCTATTACATCGTTTTCGCTTAACGTTCTTTCTGACTTTTTTTTATGTTTTTGCACGGCTCCTAAAGGTATTATCGTGATGTTATAGCCTTCCTCAAGAATTGAGCTATCAAATGCATAATTTTTCAAATCCGACTGGTAGTTTCAGAAATTACCTCGCACAAAGAAACAAACTCTTTAGCTTTATTATTTGTAGTATACAGGGTTACTGGTAACTCGACGTATTCCTTGCAGGACGTCATAGTAGGGTGAAAATGCAACAAATTAAGCCACCAAATGTTCTACCGAAGTTCAGTAGTTTTTGAGTTAGTAAGATTTTTAGTTTTTTTTATGAAAAATCCCAGATTAAATCATTTAAAGCCAATTTGAAAATGATCTGCGGAGCGACTGTACTGAAATTTCTGTTATTATCATATGTAGTTGATGCCGTAGCAAATCTTTGTTAGTAATTAAAAGTTCAAAAATGCCTAAAACCTTAGCAAATATCACTAATGAAACATTATTTTTCTTTTTTGCCATTACTTCATCAAAAATGTTGTCCAGTGCAAAAAAAATAGTACGCCAGATGTACAAATTCCTAGGAAAATATCGTTATCTTATCAGCTATAATTATACTATTGCATGTGTGAAAGAGAAGAAAAGAGTTTTATGGGGAGCCGGTAAAATTGCGAGACGGTCACCCTATCGTTTCGTATTTCTATTATTCGTAGTGTTTACCTGCGCTTGAACCCCAAACACTCGGCAAGCTTTGTGATTGGTCACTATTGTATTTTCTCTCGGCACGACACGGGGTGCGACTTCGCAAAATCTGGTCGTCAGCGTTAGTTAGTTTCAACTCTACGTCGCGCAAGCTCGTGTTTTGTTATCAGAAAACAGAAAAACGGTCTATGGATCGATGAATCATGTTTTGACCGTGATGGTATCACAAATTACCACAATTTACATTACTGGGCACCGAGGACAGAAGGAATCCCTAAAAAACTGAAACCAACCGCATCCCAGCGTAGGTTCTCCACTTAATGTTTGGATGGGTATTTTCGACGACCAAGTTAATTGGCCCACATTTTTTAACCCGAACATTAAATGGGAAACTTTAAGATTTCCTAAGAAATCATTAAACAGCACCAGCCTAGCCCACTTCCGAATCACAATTCGACAATTGCTGGATGACCACTATCCAAACCGATGGATAGGGCGTGGTGGGCCGATTCCGTGGCCTGCACGAAGCCCTACTCTGACGCCGCTAGACTTTTACGTTTGGGATCATATGAAAGACCTAGTTTATGTGACCCCCGTAAATTCAATTGGAGTACTAAGGGAGAGAATAACAGATGCGGCGGACCAGATGAGGCCAGCAATCACAACAAAAAAACACAAAAACCGAAGTGAGAAACCGAATAAGAACATGTATTCGAAACCGAGGTCAGTTTTTAAGTTTTTAAATTCATATTGATCAAAAATAATTATTATGTTCATGAAATTGTTTAATTTCATTTTCCGAATAAACACCTTTTTGTGAAACGTACGCCTTTCTGTACTAAATCAAAAACGATTTTCATAATGTAGTCCATGACTTTGTATTAATTTTCAGACCTTTTTGGATAGCCGATTGACAGACAGAAGACAAGGATATTTTACTAATAATTTGTACATCTGGCGCAGTATTTTTTTTTTGACAACATTTTGTATGAAGTAATGGCAAAAATTCCAAAAAATTAAATGTTTGATTAGTGATATTTACCAAGGTTTTAGGCATTTTTGAACTTTTAATTACTAACAAAGATTAGCTATGGCATCAAATATGATAATAACATAAATTTGAGTACAGTCGCTCCGTAGATATTTTTCATATTAGCTTCAAATGATTTAATCTGGGATTTTTCATAAAAAAAACGAAAAAACTTACTAACTCAAAAACTACTGAACTTCGGTAGAACATTTGGTGGCTTAATTTGTTGCATTTTCACCCTACTATGACGTAACCCTGTAGATAAAACCTTTTAGATTTTAATGAAAAATAAGCGTCGCCTATGATGATCATTATGCTGTCCTTATCCCAAATGAAAATTTTAAATCCTGCCAAATCTCTTAAAAGTGGAAATTGGTATAAACAGTGTTTTTTATGACATGCACATCCGAGGTTTGCCATAAGTCCCTTGCCGAATCTGATCGTTGTTAACTCAAAATAGAGTTCATGACTCTGTCGACCTTTCCTATCCCAAATACCTTGCCTTTCTATTATAAAATTCACCCACAATACAACAGATTAATAAAGTTCTCATCCAGATAGCGCAGCTTGGTTGGTGGCCATAGAGTGCCCAATTGTTCAGCGAGACGTTATTTAAGCTACGATATCAAGTAGGTACAGATAAGGTCTTACCTGTATACTTCGGCGGAAGTAAACTGCGAAGACTGGCAGTGCATAAATTAAATTCGTTCAGCGAGACATTATTTAAACGGCAATAATAATAACGACTTTAAGTATAAATAAAATCCAGAAATTGATTCGTGAAAAAGAGATTCGTGCTTCCGTACCAAGCCACCACTCATTTGCACGCATTTAAGTTTTCGTTAGGTGCGCTTCACAGTGGCAGGCATGAATGCCATCAACCATCATGCACGGGTCCTGCCGGAGGAGGCAGTAGTTCGGGGTGATGTTGTCGGTGTATCTTGACGTCGCCAATGCCTTCAACACATTGCCCTGGAGTTGCAGTAGGGAGGCACTTCTATATCATAGAGTGACAATGCAATGCCAAACTACCTCCACAGCATATTTTGGGGCCTATATGACGTGAAAACACGTCTTCTACGCGGGTAAAAAAGGATGGGGTCGACGAGAAATGTCGTGCGCTGTTCCACACAGGGATCGGTTCTGGGGCCGCTCCTGTGGAACATCGGATACGACTGCGTGCTGCACTTCTCCATAATGTTAGCGGCATCTGTGATGCCTACGACACTGTAGTTACCGTACGGGGAAGATACACAGGCAGGTAACCGTGTTGGGGACGGCTAAGATCGTGCAAGTCGTAGGAAAAATCCAACGATTTGGTCCCCAGGTGGCGTTGCAGAAATACGAGGCCCTTTTCTTCCTTTGGGACCCGGCTCCAACACCCAGACAACCTCACCCCACATTTCTGCGAAGCCCGGAAGGAGCGATGGCCATCAGAGTGATAGCGAAGAGCGGTATACGGTACGGTGTCCTTCGCAGCGGCGAACCTTTTGGCCGGATCACTGATCTTGGCGATAAGATCCCCGCGTCACCATGTATATCAGAAGTGCCGGGACGCGTTGGAGAGGAGCAAACATGACATAACGAGAAACGGAGCAAGGACCTTGCGGGGCTCAGCCCTTGTATGGTCCTTGTGGTGGAATGAGAACGTACTACCGGAATTAAATCTCGGACTATTACTCATTTTTAGACTTCCGTAGTAAAAACCAGGAACCCATAGTTTCGCCAAGTCCGTCTGTCTCTCTGTCCGCGATTTTACTAAAAAGCTGTAATTTGGCATGGTCATACAGAGTATGCGAGTCCGCCTACAAAGTTGTGTATAAAAGCATGAAAAATAAAATATGGTACCTCCCTTACAGGTAAAGTGGTTGATGTTTTTTTACTATTCTACTATTCCATTGTGTGGGGTGTCGTTGGATAGGTCTTTCAATAATACTGGAAGGTTTTTAATGATTATTTTTCGATTCTGGGATCAATTTTGGATCCTGCTCCACAGGCACTTGGGAGAGAAAAGATGCTTACCTTTTTGTTTTTTTAGTGTTTCTGACATTACGAACTTAATGTTTATTTTATTCAATCAAGATTTAATACTTCAATATTAAATACCTCTTCCTGATTGGTAGTAATTTTTCTTTCTCATCTCTTAAATAAATTGCAAACTATAGTTTTGTATAATTTAGAAGCATTTTTTAAATTTTGTAAATGTAAGAACTATGGATCCGTTTTTTTTAAAGATATTTTGATGTTGACTTGAAAGAGCATGGCAGTTGAGAATATGTCATCCTCACTTAAATGTCTCATTCGGTTTCCTACGAAATGGTTGAGCTGGGTCATGTTCGTGAACGGGCGCCGTCGGTTGAGACGGGTCATCTCTTAACTGCCAGGCCTTATTTATAATTTTATATTTTAAATTGTTTCTTTTTTACATTGTTCTCACATATAGAAGCAATAAGAATAATGTACACAGGATTTTGTAATAGTGATTATATCTGATTTAAAAGAGTGTCCGTGGAGTTTCTTGCCCGTTCTTCTCCATAGAGATCTACGTTTTGGAATGGGCAATTAGCTTCAACTTTCTGACTAACTGACCAACTATTTAATTTTGACAATTCAAAAGTGCCTGTAAATGATTTAATTGAAATAAATGATTTGAGTTGAGTTGAGTTTGGATACGTGAAAAGTATTTACGATAGAAGTAATTATATATTACAAATTTAAATGGAAAATTATCACACCTAAGTAGACTCTGCAAGTCAACAAATAATAATCAACTAACTTATAAAATGTACTTTTATAAGTAAAAATTTTGTATATACTCCATAGAATTTAAGTTAAAACCAGACGCATTATAACATTGTAATGTTATTGTAAAAGGTAAAAAAAAATAACATTTTCAAAACTCCATAATTAATCTATTATGTACTAATATAACTTTACGCTTTCCTTTGTGGGGTGGGTAAGAGGGATCGAGTGGCATGTAAGCATGTGGTGTATTGTTGGATTCCATAATAAATTAGTAAGACTATGAAGTTTCTAAAAGATCTAATGCAAAAAAGAACTCAGGTTTGCGTTATCATGAAAATAGACATATTACTAAAAGCTAGACAGTCACCTGTAGATGAGACATTTATTATAGCCACATTAAATATCAAGTGTATGATCATCTTGCAAGTCCAAGGCTATTAGTAACATAACTATATTAGAGGCTATTAGTAGCCTCTGATCTCTGATGATTAGCCATTAGAGATCAGTAGATCAATTTGCTTCTGGGATTACTCACAAGAACATCTCCTCGAAATAATTTTTGCACTATCCTCTGTTCATTGTTATTATGATTGATGCAGCACAGTACTCATTTTAGAGCTGCTAGTTAACTTGGTTCATGTAATCTTACTTGAAAAGACACACAGACATTTTGATATTTGCGAGAGCTTTGGCACCAAAGCTCTCGCTATAGGTTTCAAAAAGTAAGGTAGTCATCAAAATATGTGATGTAAAAGAAGAATCTCTTGATTGTGTGGAGATAGAAATTTGAATATTTCACCTGTCCAAGAGACTGCCACTTTTTTTTTTTCAGAATCGGTATCTTTATTTGTAAACACTACCTATGTTACACAGTGTGTGGGATGTTACAATATTTTAATAGGTTCTCTATGTTTTGCTATTAGGCGTACAAATACATTATAATATTATTATCAATTTAAATTCAAATTAATTAAGTACAATACAATTACTGATTATTATAAATTATAGAATGCACCACAGTAATGGATCATTAATTCCTCTCCAGAATGTCCACAATAAAATGTTAAGAAACCACATAGATCCGATGTTAAATGTCAAAAAAATTTTAAAAAAATGAAATATTATGTCAAAACAAAAAATAAAATAAAAACAAATAAAATATTAATGTCAAAACAGGTCAGGTATCTTAATGTTGAGGAGGAGGAATTATAGAATTGTCATCCAAATAGTCCTTTAACGAGTAGTAACATTTATTGACTAAAATTTATACCAAAACACTTTTGAATTTGTCCAGATTTAACCATTTTAATGTGTCAGGCAGCTTGTTAAATATTTTTGTGGCCATACAGAAAGTACTCTTGTTCATTAAGGATGTTCTACCATGCGAAATTTCGAGTTCTAGCTTATTTTTGTCACAAAGTTTTCTACAGTGACTTTTGAAGGCTGTTTTGTATTACGAGATGTGTGTTTTTACAAATACATTAGTTTCATAGATATCTAACGACGGTAGGGTAAGGATTTTTAAGCTTTTAAACAATGGTTGACAACTGTTGGTCCTATTTATTCCACACATAGCCCTGATACACCTTTTTGAGCTCTAAATACAAGTTCTCTATCAACTGAGTTGCCCCAATACATTATGCCATACCTAACTGTTGATACAACATAACCGTGATAAGCTGTTAGTACCGATTCCAGGCTGACAGTCTTTGATAATTTGTAAAGAGTGTACGCAAATTTATTAATGTTTTTACAAATTTCATCTGTCTGGGGTCTCCAGGTCAAATTAGATAGATAGATAGATAGAATACTCTTTATTGTACACCATACAAATTACAGAAACATAAAATAAAATTTAAAAAAAAAATTAAATAAATTATTATCTATTATGATGCCAAGAAACTTAGTGACAGTAGTTGGCTCTATTTGAGTCCCTAAATAATGAATGTTAAGGATCTTTCTTGGAATTCTCTGGTGGAAATGCATAATTTTAGTTTTTTCTAAATTTATAATGAGATTATTTTTGTCAAACCATGATATAATTACATTCAATGTCATATTTATTTCATTTTCATAAGTCATAGGATCGTCACATTTAATTACTACTGTGCTGTCGTCAGCAAATAGTACCATAGGATAGTTTATCTGTCTGGGAAGACTGTCTTTAACAGTTGATGTTAATTTCAACTTAATACCTCTAGTTGTTCCTGACAATAATGGCCTTGACAGACAAAGAAGTGATCCTATAAGGGTTTTGTTTTGCCTTTTGAGGAACTCCAAAAAGTGTCCGCATCATATAAACTATCAGTAATGTAGTTAAGAAAAATATGAGATAAAGAAGTAAAGCAGAGGGTACCATTATAGGCAATCATTAATCTCCATTAATTTTCCCAAAGCCTTATTACATTTTATCCCTGTACACTAGCTAATGTCCTGGTGGGATTATATATACATAATTTGGTTTTGAATAAAAAAAAAAAAGTATACTTAGCACAGATCTTCTAGTATTATGGGAACCACAATAAAAATATACATAGCAAAGAAACTAACTAACCTAGCCACGAAATATATTGGATATACAAGTGGTTAAATAGTTCAACCTGAAGGTTGTGTGGCAGTCAATATGTAAGAAATTCACTCACCCAAAATAATTTAGATTAATTGAGTACTTTAAGGATTATAACATTTATTATTCTATCCTTAATGGACAAACTGTTAAGATTGCCATTAATGAGAATGTTTGATAACATAACATTACCTACCTCTTGCTGATACAGTTCCCAACATCGTCTTCAATATTATCACTTGATTTTTCTGTCTCATCCTTAAACAAAAGAAAATATAAATTTAACCATGTATACTAGTTTCTTGAGACCACTAACTTAGGGCTCTTAAATCTAATACCAGTAATGACAGGGCTACATAACAAACCGTTCGCATTACATACTACTAACTTTGAAACATGATAGGTTCATTAAGAGATTCAGAAATAGTATGATTGTGATAGATGAACTAACCAGACAAAGAGCTAAACAGGGCTTATGATTAGTGGTAAATAGATAGATGTACGGGTGTTAAATTAAAGTACTGACTCGTGTACTAAGTTGTCACTAAATTCCTCGAGAAATACTCAATACGTCTGACCAATTTGACACAACATCATAACACTAAAAAAATAGTACAAACCAGTACTCACCGTTTTCCTAGGTGTTTGCACACTCGGAGAACGTCGAATTGTAACAAGTGCCATACCACATTAGCGTTAACAAATCATTATCAAGGTATGTAATACAATCACAAACATATAGAGGAATACCTATTGACTTATCATAACACTAATCCTTAAATGATTCAATTTATGTAAGGTAAAACTTAGTAGCATATATCACTAGATACTTTAAATACACTCATAACTGATTGCAACAAGTACAATCTATCACAACTTCGCCCATTTTTTATTTTACTAAATTCTATTCTTATTCAAAGAAATGATGGATGAGTGAGTGAGTGCCACAGATTAAAAAAATGATGAGCGTAATCCATGGAATTAAAAAGTACTATCGGTATGAGAATCACAATAATAATTATTCTATGCAGGAATTATTTATATGCACTGAATATTATTTTCTTGATTTGAATTGAGAAATAATAAATATTTCTATCTTATTTTTACCTAACAAAACTATTTGATCTGATTTAATTTTCAAATAAAAGTGACAATAATAATATGGTCTAGATAGAGATGGTTGGGTGGCTGGGGCTAGGGCACCGACACGCCCGCGCTCAACGACCCGATTAGGCGAGTCAAGGAACAATTTTGAAGGCGACCGCAGACCATAAACCACCACGGCAAAGCCGCACAGCAACATCAGACCGCAGCGGCACTACTGTATTTTTAAAGATATTGATTTCGAGCGAAGATGGTGACTTTTTGTGTTTTGAGTCGCTGCGTGTGTGGCTAGCGTCTGTCGTCATTTGTCTGTGCTGTGGGTCTATGACGTTATGTTATGTCAAACTGACTGATATATTAAAAAGTGCTCTGTGTGCCGCTAGATTAGAGATGCGCAAAACGTGTCCAACAAAAGATAAGGAGTGATATGTATATTTTTGCTTCCAGAACTAGTCCACTCAGCTAGTTCATTAGTTCCTTTAGTACCGGGGAACGCTTTCAGTTCATTAGTACCACAGAATAGCTCCAGTACCGTGTAGTTCTGAACTATCAAAGCAAAACTGATATATTATTATCTCGGGACTATACGAGTACAAGACTATTACGAACATACGATGTGTTCCCATCTCGTTCTATCATAGGCGTGGCGGTGCGTCGATGTGCGATGGCGCGAGCGAGAGCATGCGAGAGTTAGCAGAGTGCTTTGGTACGAGTAATAGTCGGGACTACTCGGTACTAGAGGAACTAAAGGACACATTTGAATTGGTAGTGAACGAGTGAGTGGTGCAGTCCCGGGACTGGAACTATATCATTTTCATGACTCGTTCCGGAACTACCCAAGTCTACGCTAGATCAGTGTTATAGCAATCACTCACATGGATGCGCGCAACTCACACGCGTCCAACAGGCTACTAGCCCTTAGCGCAAACAGGATGACGGGCCCGTATTTACGGGCCACCGTAAAGCGCTCTGCGGCCGGGGGGCGAAGCCCCAGTACCGCTCGCCTCGCCCCCGCGATCTCTCGTTTAGATCAGTGTTCTGTCTGTGCGCTAGATTACTTTACTCTATTTCTGTGTGACTCAAGTATATGAGTTCTGTGGACTGTGGTCTGACTGACGCACAACAGACAGACGCGAGTCAACGTCAAAATTACGTGATCACAATCTACAACAGGATCAAAAAGAATAATACAAGCAAGTGTTGTAAATATTATTAGGTAAATGTTTAAACTATTAAGGGGTTTTGCTAATGACTCAAAATTTGTTATGACACCTTTGCAACTCTATAAACATTTATTGAGGCAGTGTGAAAGACTTCCCCCTGACGCTTGTAAACACTATAAATTCGCTGTTAAACAGGTAAGTTTCCAAGTTGTGATCTGATAAAACCTTGAATAAAATTATTGTAGTATATTAGCACCTGATGAACCCGCATGTTTAAATGTATTTAAATGCCAGAACGTCTTATCGATTTACTTTAAATAGGCAGTTCCGTCTAGTTCTTGTACTCTGTTGAATATTAGGTTAAATTGTTTGAACATAGTAGTAGTATGTGTCCTGGCTAACATAGCCAACCTGGCTTGATTAGGCTAGTTTACCTAGAACATATTCACATGAAATGTTTCAATCTAAGGACTTAAACATATATACATAAAAATAATATTTTGAGTCAAATTAAAATTAAAAAACATACAATAGGTAGTTGTGTAAAAAAAGAAAGCCCTGTGTCATAGCATAGTATCCAAATAAAATTTGTATGAAATGATTGACGTTATGGTAAATGTTAACAGAAATTTATCCAGATTTAGTGAAACTGACCATAAGTATACCTACCTACCAAATATAAAATTATGGGTATTTATGTACATTTCCAAATACCTAGATTTTTGCTTCATCTACATAACTCAAACTAGCCTCATTTATTGGGTACTGACCAGACAAAATAATAATGATAATGTTTTTCGAGTGTAATAATATTATTACTTATTACATTCTTTTTCCAGAGCTACAAGCAACACAAGTTTGAACCTGATCCAGAGAGAGTGAAAGAAATTATTTCAAAAAGTCTTGGGGATGCTAAATGGATTATAAATAAGGTAAACATAATATTATGTTTATTTTGTTGTTTTTTATCAGCACTCCTCTCATTTATATATATAAATGAGAGGAGTGCTGATTGTTTATGCATAATGAAGACTAAAAACAATAATACATTCCAGCGCACAGTGAAATTAAATTATTGCCTCGCAATGGATTTAGAAATTAGTCAAAAAATTGTGAGAGCTGCTTAAAATTTTTTTATAAATAATTTATTTTTAAATAAGTTTCTTAGTGGAAAAAAGTAGATGACAATGATAGGTTGTTCATTGATATTGAAATAAGATTTAACTTCATAATTGACAAAATATTCCCTTTTTTTTCAGTATACTCAAACATAATGGATGATATGAAGAAGAAAGATATTAATGATTCACATAGAAAATATGGTTTTATTCATGACACCAGAATATTGTAATTGCTAAGGATGTTTGGTGAAAAAATAGAGGATTACGAAATATTGGAACATCTTGGTAAAGGAGGATTTGCACATGTTTATAGAGCAAAATGTCGACGAACAGGATTATTTGTTGCCATCAAAATGATAGACAAAGCACTTATGGCAAGTGCTGGTATGATAGGCAGAGTAAGACAAGAAGTCACCATTCACTCTCGTCTGAAGCATCCTGCTATCCTAGAATTGTATACATTTTTTGAAGATGCACATTATGTTTATTTGGTTTTGGAATTAGCACACAATGGTGAGCTAGCAAAACACTTCCAGTTAGGAACTAGGGGGCTATCTGAGAAGGCTGCTGCTGATATATTTAGACAAGTGCTGAGTGGAGTTTTGTATCTTCATACACATAATATCATTCATAGAGATTTATCATTGAACAACTTATTGCTGACAAAGGATCTAAATGTTAAAATTGCTGATTTTGGTTTAGCTACGCAGTTGAATGGTCCAGATGAGAAACATGTTACCATGTGTGGTACACCAAACTATATATCTCCTGAGGTAGCTTCAAGAGACTTCCATGGGTTACCAGCTGATGTCTGGGGTTTGGGCTGTATGTTGTACACTTTATTAGTAGGAAGCCCTCCTTTTCACACTCAGCATGTCAAGACTACTCTTAACAAAGTTATTAATGCTGATTACAAGATACCTTTGGAACTGTCCCTGCAAGCCCAGGACTTATTGCAGAAGCTTTTGTGTAAAGATCCCACAAAGAGAATAACATTAAAGGGTATATTGGAGCATCCCTTTTTATGTAATGTCCAAGGATCATGCAAGCAAGATATATCACGAGATTCTGGATTCCTTACAACACTGCACAGTACTCAACACAGCAATAAATTTAGACCTGATGATAGAACGGATCTTGAATATCCCATAAAAGAGTACAATGCTGAAAAAAAAGAGGTCAGACCAATGTCCTATAACATATTTACTCAAGAAGTCAGTTCTAATTCAACATGTTCTAACAACCGAAATTACAATTTGTGTGCAGGAATTGATAAAGCATCTGGGGATATGTTTGATTTAAAAAATCAGCATAATAATATATTCCAAAAAAGTGATAGTACCTGCAACAGCAATTTATCTCTATTGGAAAATATGAGAAAAATTGACTTAAAATGTAAAATGCCTGAAGCAAACATAAATTTAGAGGAAAACAAAGAAAATATTCCTAAACCTTGTGCGGTCAGTTCTAATGTGTTGAGTGTTCCTCCACTGTGCGCTGAAAGATTGCCAACAATTTCACACAGGACACGAAATGCAATACTGAAAATAGAATCTTCTGGAGTAATTGTAGAGTTCATTAAAAAGAAAGGCAAAGATCGAGAAGAACAAATAGCAGAAATATGTAAAATATCCAAAGATGGTATGAAAATTATAATATATACAGTTGATAATAAGACTAGGACTCTGAACTTTGACCATGATCCTAATCCTGATGAAGTATTTACTTATCATAATTTACCACAGAAACATTGGAAAAAATATTTATATGCTTCACGATTTGTTGAACTTGTCAAAGCCAAAACACCAAAAATAACATTGTACACATCTCTAGCAAAATGTCAGCTAATGGAGAATGCCACCGACATTGATATATTCTTTTATAGTGGAGAAAAAGTTACATACACCAGTTCAGAAGGATTAAAAATCATTGACAAAAATCTAAAAACACACTATAATCTTGCAACAGCACCTAAGCTGAAATATATAACTGACCACTTTGAGGAATGTTCTAACCGCATGAAGCGTGTACAAACAGCACTATCTGGTATTCCCGATGAATGTTTCCCTTTGATAATAGGAAAAAGACCTGTTCAACCTGTCAGTAATTCACAATCACCTCTTCAAGGCTCAGTAACTGCAAATTATAATACGCCACTCCTAAACATTGGATCATTTCATCGAACAGCTGCTAGCTCTAGTCATGCGCCAAGTGATTATAATTAAAAGACCTGGAATTTGTAATTCTCAACATGTCAGTATATCTTGACAAATTCAATTAGATGGCTTAATTAATTATTTTGAAAATAAAATGTGTTCAATCTTTTATTATAATAAAGTACTACTGGTACTACTTGTAAGTAGAATAAGCGCAAGTCCTATAAGTTGTTTGTTCTGAAAAGTAACTTGGATAAAAGGGTTTTGTAACTGTGCGGCTACTTTCAAAGGGAGGGCAGTCTCAGGGTAGATTTTGACTACAATATTATGCACTCATAAAGGCGTAAATTCATTATTTTGATGGAGCTTTGCGCTTATTTGATTAAATACATGTCTTGTTGTATATTGATTTAGGTAGATAATAGTGCCTCTTACTTTGTATTATAATGTTAGCTTTATGGCATTATTGTGCTAAGAGATCTATGTAAGTAAATACATTACTTAAAATAAAACTGCATAGTAACATACTTTTTACATGTTTTCATTTATAGATTTATTCAAAGCAGATTCGTACATTTTCAAACATTTTTCAAACTGTTGTAGCCTTCGATCAATTATTGATCGAAGGTTGTAGGAAAAATAAATTGGTATGTTTATCTATAGGTATGTTACTCCATAAACATAACATTAGAAAAATAACAGGTGTACAACTGGCCATGTGAAAAACATGGATTTTCAAGATTGATCCCACAAACACTTAACGACTGCCCTTGCGATTTATTTATTGACATTGCAAATGCAAGCCGCACTGGAAATTGTAACAGTTTAAAGTCGAATGGCATGTCGTTCGAAATCATAGGAATGCGTGGAATCAAAACGTCTTCGCCTTTGTACCTACTTCACTTTCAAAATTGTGGCTTCGATGACGTTGTTCATTAATTTTTTCACCGCAAGCCTGGTGCCATTACAAAGACGTGGCTGGTTTACGTTCCGCAACATTATGATTACCGATCCGAGTTTTAATTGCAGATTATGAGGTCCGGGCAATTCCTTCGATTCCGTTCAACTTCATTTCGCGCTTCGCGTTGTTCGTCAGTTTGACTGGCTCTGATATATCTTTGACTTGCATAGCATTACGAGTTCTGTGACCTAAGTTTGTAAGTCTATTTGGTGGCATTTTTAAAACCCATTTTCAACTGAAAATAAAAAAATTACTCCTGTAAGTATTATTTCTTTATAACCATGTACTTATACCACGTGTTAGTCTATCATATCTTCCCAAAATTTGATATCAAATTAAACTTTTAATAATAATAATTGCCGTGAACTAACCGTGATGAAAAAACACTTCTAAAAGAACTCACTGAACAAAATAATTCCGTAAATAACCGCCCGTCCCCAGTGGCGTAGCGTGGGTATCGGCTGCCCGGGGCGGAAGACAATTTTGCGGCCCTCTAATTAGGTTTTTCAATTTAATGTATACTACCTACATTATATACATTAATTCTAGAGAACTTTTCGGCAACAACAGTCATCATTATTTTGCAATAAACAGGTGAGATTTTAAATAAAAAAGTTTATTTGTTTTACAATCACGTTTATTACTACAAAAATTCTTACTTCAACCATTGATATAACAGGTACATATGTATTATTAAGGGGATTCCCTGAATTCGTCATAGAATAAGTACCTAATAAAAAATTCCGTGCTCTTTTCAATCGGTCCGAATTTATAGTTGCGTTAAAAATATGAGATGGTTCAAATATTTACAAAATATATTTTATTATTTACTGTGAAATTTTGTCGCCCCCTAAAAGTGCCGCCCCCCACTATGCTACGCCACTGCCCGTCCCGTTCCGTTTCCGGTAAAGTCGTTCTCAAGTTATGGCGTGACCAAGGGAAATAGGGATTCATTATATAAATATGGATAAAGAACACAGGACAGTGAAGTATTTTATTTTCAATGATATAGCAGTGTAATTTGCAAAGTATGGTTTGTTTTAGTGATAAAAACAAGAAATAGAGGAAAGATTTAATTGTTTGTTTGCATTGAATAGGCTCCGAAACTGTTAAACCGATTTGAAAAATTCTTTCACTGTTGAGAAGCTACACTATCCCCGGGTGACATAGGCTATATTATATTTTCAGTGATATGAGCGGAACGAATAATTAGAGTATACTCTCCTGTGGATGTGCACCACATAAAAAAATTGTGCGCTTTGTCGTTTTGGAAAAAAACGGAAACGAGGGTTAAAAACGATTCCTGCTGGAGTAACGTTGTTCCAGCAGGAAAATTCCAAACGAATGATCGGAGAGAGAAATATTGTGCATGGCCAGAGAGTTTATATAAAAATATTTATAATTTTCAAGTACAAATAATTGTAATCGCGATTTTTTGAAAACCCGAAAAAATATTGTAGCGCCTAAATGGGAAAACGTATAAGATTGCTGAAAACTGTATTCGGTCCTTCTTGACGCTTATAATAACCATAAAAAGTTTCAAAAGTGTACATACATGCAATAATGAATAATATTGCTAAAAGTCAAAACGACGGTGTCATAACTTTGACGGCAGAATACAAGAAACCGGCTCATTCCCAGATGTGTAGGTGTAAACCAAAAACTAGTGTATTTAGGCAAAAATATATAGTGAAAAAATTCAGCTTGGAATGTGAATGGTTATCGATATATACGAATCCGTCGCTTTTTTGTAGTCATTCGAATTTGGTCGGATAACCAGCCGTTGTTTACATGTTAGGTCTTTGCTTTATATTTATTAAGTAAATATAAACGCGGCCGTAACAAATATGTATTTACAGAATTATAACCATTAGAGTAATTAATTAATAATAATAATAAATTATTAAGATAATAAGAACTGGCAACACCAACGTCCCGATATTTTAATATTTTTAGTCAAATACATTTTTAGAAGCAGTTTTTATAATAGTTATTGTGAATTATCATCCATAAACCGAATACTCCCACCAATTTTCCGTTTAAAAAAATACAATGAACAATAATACAATAAACTTTCACCAAAAACTGCCGAACCGGAGGTGACATCTGTCATGTTGCCTCCGGTAAAACACAAGAATTAACAAAATATCGGAATGCAAAAATGTTGACAAGATCAGCCGCAAGACGTACACGCCCATCATCACCGGACTCTTTGCTCAGCTCCGCCTCGCCACCGCCGCTACCCAGCGCCACCACAGAGTAAATTTTTATATATGAGCGCTGTGACGACACCGGCCGCGGTAGTTGCGTCGAGCTCGAGCGACGAGTATTTCTCTCCGCCCACGACGCCACTACCTGCTAGTCGACGGGGAGGACGCCGGCCGCCGGACAGGGTCCCAGCTCCCGGCGGAAGTGTGCAGCGCATGAGATGGACACGATCCATCAATGAAAATGTCATGCGCTCATACTATGGGGCTACAGAGGGAGGAAACAATCTGACCGCGTACCGTGTTCGGATGCTCTCTCTTTTTCAGGTGATTGAGCCAGCTGTCAACGTTTCGGCACAACGACTATCGGATCAGGTGCGGGTTATTCAACGTAATCATATGTTAGATAACACTGTACTTGATCGCCTGCGAAGTGAAATGCAGAGTAGCCATGTCATCGCCCACCAGTCGCAGACTACTGCAGTACTTCCGCAGTGTAACACTAGCCATGCTGACGAGGGGAGTAATGACAGGGCTACAAATGTAAGTATCCAGTGCAATGAGGAATTGAGGAATGCTTTGGAGGGTGCGATTCGGGAATATCGGTTCATGTCGCCCGAACTTAGGCCAGGCTTACCTCGTTTGCCCATGCATAACAAAAATAGGGCGCTGGTGGCGGTTCTGGATGCGCAGTTGTCAAGTCATTTTGATGCCTGCGAAGAACTCACCGATACTCATTCAATTTTGTACTGCGCGGCTGTAGCGGCATGTGCAGCTCACGTCAAATTTGCCAGTGAGTCTAGAGCTATACGACCGAAACCTGGACCGAAAATTGGTGGGGCCAGAGCGCTCATCGGCAAACTAATCTGCTTCAGGGAGGGCAATACTCGCCCTAGAGTGATGCCCTTTGTGAAGCGGGCGTTCTCGGGGACTGATATCAGTTCTCGAGATTATTTGTCCCGCGTCACAGAGCGTATCGACTTCCTGAAGCAGAAGATCTGTGCATGGGCAAACCGTATTCGTCGGTACAGGCGTAGAGTGGAGCGGTACACTCAGAATCGCACATTCCAGAGCGATGAAAGGTGGGTTTATATGGCTTGGGAGCGACCGGACCAATGTGTGACTGACACGCACCTACCGGATGATGACGCCATGTGTTCGTTCATCGTTCGTAACATCTGGTCGGTGCCTGTCAGTCACACCGAAGGTGATTGGACTGGGAAGATCGAGCAAGCGTGCGATCTAATACCAGAAATGGGGGCACTTATCATCAGCCCCCAAGATGTTGCTCGTGCAGTCCGTCCGTTACCTAACTGGAAGTCTCCAGGGTCGGACGGGCTGCACAATTTTTGGATAAAGTGGTTCCAAAGGTCGCACGCTCCCTTGGCATCCCAGTTCCAGTCAGCCTTAGAGTCAGGGTTGCTGCCCCAGTTTCTAACGACAGGAATAACCGACCTGCTCCATAAATCAGGTAGTACCGCGGACCCCAAAAATTATAGACCGATCACTTGTCTTCCCACGGTCTATAAAGTTCTTACATCCATTTTGAGAGCTAAAATTAATAAACATATAGACAGCAACTCCATCATGTCTGTCTCTCAAAATGGATGTAAGAACAGATCCCGCGGTACTAAGGAGCTACTCCTCCTTGATATGGCCATAAGCCAACAGGTTCGTCGTTCTCGAAAGGATCTGTCGACATGTTGGATAGATTATAAGAAGGCCTATGACTCGGTGCCACATACATGGCTCATGATGGTGCTGGAGTTGTATAAAGTATATACAACTCTGACTCCTGATGACGTGTATGGGGCAATGGAGGACGGTCCTTCGTTATCCAGGATGTCGAAATATCCAGAGGAATAGCGAGCCGATAGGGATCGAGCGAGGTATATTCCAGGGTGACAGTTTGAGTCCGCTTTGGTTCTGTTTAGCCTTGAATCCTCTAAGCACGCTGCTAGAAGATTCAGGTCTGGGCTATCAGCTGAGGAGAGGTGGTCAGGTTATATCTGATCTCCTCTACATGGATGACCTAAAACTCTTTGCCCCCAACAATTTGCAACTGATGAAGCTACTGAAAATTACTGAATCTTTCAGTAGCGCCATCAGGATGGAATTTGGTGTGGACAAATGTGCGGTCATGCATGTAAAGCGAGGGGAGATTGTGGAATCCGTCGGAACCCAACTCTCGGCTTACACAAACCTTAGAACCCTCTCCGCAGCCGAAACCTATAAGTATTTGGGTATGTCGGAAGCGTTGGGCATCAATGTTACTGACATGAAGCAATCGTTGCAGGAGCGCTTCTTTGGCCGCCTGAAAAAAGTATTTAATAGTCTTTTATCAGGCGGAAACAAGGTGCGCGCCTTCAATAGTTGGGTCATGCCGGTTTTGATGTACTCTTTCGGCATACTCAAATGGACTCAGACCGAAGTCGAGGCCCTGGATAGGACGGTCCGTACGCTGCTGACTACAAATCGAATGCATCACCCACGGTCATCGGTAATGAGGCTGTATATCCCGCGTAAATGTGGAGGTCGAGGCTTTTTAAACGCTAAGACCCTCCACAATTGCGAGATATGCAGTCTCGGGGAATATTTCTTAGAAACCGACGTGGGGATGCATCGAGATGTGGTCGCGGTGGACAAGGGCCTCACCCTGCTCTCCTTCGCTAAAGAGAACGGGCGCAAGCCAGTAGTGCTTGATACTAATGATCGCATGGAAGTATGGCAGAGTAAGGAGCTTCACGGACGCTTTTACCGGGCCCTACATGACCCGATGTAGATCTACTAGCGTCCGTAGCCTGGCTGCGTTTCGGTGACCTCTTTGGAGAAACCGAAGGTTTTGTCTGTGCAATTATGGACGAAGTTATGATGACGAACAATTACCGGAGATTTATTGTGAAAGACGGCACGGTTGACATCTGTCGGGCATGCCACCGGCCGGGAGAATTAATCAGGCATATTATCTCCGGGTGTTCTCGTCTAGCTAACGGAGAATACTTGCATAGACACAACCTGGTAGCCAGGATAATCCATCAGCAACTTGCTCTGAAATACAGCCTTGTGGAATCTGAGGTGCCGTACTACAGGTATGTGCCCGACCCAGTTCTCGAAAATGGAAATATCACATTGTACTGGGATCGATCCATCATCACTGACAGGACTATTGTTGCCAATAAGCCTGATATAGTGGTGGTGGATCGATCAGAGCGGCGCGCAATGATTGTTGACATAACCGTCCCGCATGATGAGAACCTCGTGGAAGCCGAGAAAGATAAACAAATCAAGTATCTTTACTTGGCTCGCGAGGTTGTCGACATGTGGCATGTGGACTCAGCAATCATTGTGCCGATAGTCGTGACAGCCAATGGCTTAATAGCCAAGAGCCTCGACCAACACCTGAGGAGGCTCTCGTTAGGCAGCTGGTTCAAGGGCTTGATTCAGAAAGCGGTACTTCTGGACACGGCTCGCATTGTCAGAAGGTTCCTCTCTCTAGAGCCCTGACCGCCGGTAGCTTGGACCCTGTTTCCGATACCGGTGGGCTACTATATTTTATATTTTTGAATGTTTTTTTTAACCTTTTGTTTATAAAAATATTTAAAAATGTAATTTTTTAATTAATTACACAACTCTCTAAGATCAAGTAATCCTACTGAATGACTAATTCATGAAATCTTGACATTTTAGGATTATGCTAACTTATCAAGTTGTTTTACTGATTCTAATGATTATAATTCTATAAATATATATTTGTTACGGCCGCGAATCATATTTTAATCACCGTACAACTTAGTACTGACCGGCAAATTGAAAAAAACGTAAGAAAATTTGAATTTCGCGGGCTACCTTAGAGCATCCACCTTAAGTCACCGGCGACACGCTGGCGACTTCAAAATCTCACGTCCACATTTTTTTTTAACATAATACGAAGGCTAACTCCCATATTAAAAAACGTTCAAAATCTAGTCGCAATCTCACCTCAGCGACAATCAATGTCAAAACTGTAGGAAGTTTATAGGTATTTTTGACAGATTGAGACAGAGGGCTTACCACCAGCTCTTAAAGCAGGGCAGAAGTTCTCCGCTTCGCGCGCGAACTGCACCGCTTTTTTGTACTATAATCATAGAAAAAAAAGCAGTGCAGTTCTACTGTGAACGTTCTTAAAATTACGAGAATTGTCCCTCAGATTTGTCGCTATCGATTTCAAAATGTAGGTGCAGTTTGTAAACGTCAACGTAGCAGGCCTGTTGCGGTCCTGCTAATAAGACGTCATAGTACAAAAAAGCAGTTTAGTTTAACTTCTACCCTGCTATAAGAGCTCATGGTAAGCCCCCAGGTGTAGGTGTACCCAACATGATAAACTGGGCAAAACGTGTATTCCCAAAAAAAGTTGCCAGCTTGAAAATCCGAGATTTCCAATATAATGTAATCTGGCAACATAAACAGTGACCCTCCATCTTTTTTGTCACGATGCCTCCTAAGAAGCAACCCGAGAAATCCGGTACGTAATTAAATTTTGTGGAAATATAGCAGTGAATTGTGAATTATTTGATCATGAGAAGCAATTGGTGCTTTTTGAATGAATTTCGAAACTATAACTTCAGTGTAGAAACAAATAATTCTTGATCGACCATGGTGACATTTACTTGGTTGAGCCACGCGGTACTTGTTGTGGACCTAGCCTAATGTGTTGCTGTTTGGTAACCTTTCTTTAATTTGAATAGGCTTAATCCTTATTTATAATCTTATTGTCATTTAAGTAAAATTTCTTAATTGACCATTTGTGTATATTTTGACTTTGAAGGAAAGCATTTTGTATTGAGGTTATGTAGTCATGTTAATTTTTTTTATTTTCTATTGTAGGGTCATCCGGACCCAAGCCTGCGGAAAAGAAGCCCGCCACGGCTAAAACTCCAGCAGCTGCACCTAAAGCTGCTTCGACAATTTCTGCTGCTGCTGCACCTAAGCCGGCGACAGCCAAGACTCCAGCGCCTGCCCCTAAGGCGGCTGCACCCAAAGCAGCTCCGGCAGCCAAACCCGCTGCTGCCAAGCCAGCATCAGCTCCGGCGGCCAAGCCAGCAGCCGCTGCTGCTGCAAAGCCCGCAGAGAAGAAGCCTGCATCGGTGCCCACTGCTAAACCAGGCTCTGCTAAAGCTGCCGCCCTGAAAACGAAGTCTAGTGCGAAGCCTTCAGTAAAGAAAGCTGCAGCTGCTGCCAAACCTAAGCCTAAACCAGCAGCGGCTAAGTTGAAAATCGCACCCAAGCCCAAGAAGACTGGCATCAAGGGACAAAAGAAACAGGTGGTGAAACCTGTTGCCAAGGCCCTGAAAGCACAGCGAAAGGTATGTTTTTAGATCTTATCATTTTAATTGTATTTGAATCATTGTGATATGATTTATACTTAGTGATGGTAGAATCTCATGAAATACATAGTACCTATATGTTATGTACCTATCACCGTAGGCTTATTACAAATTCTCTTGAATAAACTATGTGAAATTCTAGATTAATAGAACTAGAAACTATAAAGAGGTGAAATTGTTTGTTAGAGGTTATCTCAAGAAGTTCTGATTCGATTCATTTATAAAAAGCTAAACTAGTGCCGAGTGCCATGTTTCAGGTGTATGTAAATTTGCATGTGAATGAAGTCAAGCGTAGAAGCCAGTGTTTTATCAAAATTCAATATTAAATTGATGATATGAGACAGAAGGTCTACTGGTAATACCATGAACTACCCAGTAATGCTCCTGCTTGATTTACGAGTCATGTATTGTGTCTTTAATAGTTCAAATAGGTCTATAGTCTAAATATACGAGTGCTAACAAGTTTCCCAACTGGATGCCTTCTTTGAAAAAAAAAATCAAATAAAAAAAATTGCAGGGTTTAATTGCCATTATTAATTTATTACTTAAATTTTGGAGAATTTACTTTGCTTGGGATTGTATATATCTAAATTAGAATGCTGCACAGGATGTCATTTTTAGTTTTGTTTTTCTAGGTAGTCAAAGGTGAACATGGCAAGCGCGTACGCAAGATCCGCACATCCGTGCACTTCCGCAGGCCCAAGACTTTTGAGCCCCCGAGGCACCCGAAGTACCCCAGGAAATCACTTCCCAAGAGGAATCGGTAAGTAACATAATTGTAACATAGATTTTATTGATTTTATTGAGGCTTTGTCCACTTGGGTAAATTTATTCATTTAAATGGCTATTTTACTGAATTAAGACTAATTTAATTGCATTCAGCAAGTTAGCTGCCTCAAGTGTAACCTAATTAGTAAGGTCACAATACAACGTTCTCTGTCTCACTTTAATTTGCATACGGAT
The DNA here is from genome assembly GCA_947507525.1 of Apamea epomidion. Classification (NCBI taxonomy): domain Eukaryota; kingdom Metazoa; phylum Arthropoda; class Insecta; order Lepidoptera; family Noctuidae; genus Apamea; species Apamea epomidion. Next base: position 10,996,682 of record OX382234.1, read on the forward strand.
TCAGTAACTAATTTAGAGTAGTTCTGAAGCTTTCTAAATATCCCTTCCATTCTGAAATAAATTAATATATTCCGACAACAATTGTATTCATACAAGTGGAAAAGCCCTTTTAGTTTACAAGTTTCATAAAGTTGTGTAATATTGCAGGTAAAAAGTAAAAGTATTATTTTATTTATTTTCATAGGGAAAACAAACAGTAGTATACTAAAAATATACAAAGTTTAAGACACTTACTACTGTTTGTTTTGATATGATATTTTATGCCATTGGGATGCTGATATTTTAATGCTTGTTTTTTTTTCATGTTACAGTATGGATGCTTATAATATCATAAAGTATCCGCTGACATCTGAAGCGGCTATGAAGAAGATTGAGGACAACAATACCTTGGTATTCATTGTTCACACTAGCTCTAACAAGCACCACATCAAGGCTGCCGTCAAGAAGCTGTATGATATCAATGTTGCAAAAGTTAACACCCTTATCAGGTAATATACACAAACATGTTAATATTAATAATTCAATCATTTTTATGATGATATATTTGTGGGAATCTCATTGATAGAGAATGATATCAAAATAACACAATTCTGATACCATCAAGTCTACATTGGTTAGACATAATTGTCAATTCCCAATACTTACCTTTTATTAATTTGTTGCAGGCCCGACGGTAAGAAGAAGGCGTACGTACGGCTCGCCAGGGATTATGACGCATTAGATGTTGCCAACAAAATCGGCATCATATAAACTAATGCTGTACCTTATTTTGTAAGAATAAACACCTAAAATAAAATGTTGTGTTATAATTCACTGCAAGAGATTTGCAATCAGTCCTTTCATTGCCAAAAAGTTAACGCCTGCTTTTACACATGTTGCAACTGTGAATGTGTGGGTATTGTAGCCTGGATCGAATGGAATATAAATGCAGGTGTATATTGTCTGCTTCAGAAGTTAGTAGCAGAAAGTATAATTTCATACTTTATAAAATCCTACTGCTCTATAACTTGTCTTGATGAAAGACTTCCCACTGCTGGGCATTTTAATAGGCCTTACTCGAGCATCGCCACAACGAGTGGTCCTGCTTTAACGCGCTACCCGCGTACTGTCCGACATGAGTTACGATCATAATATGGGTGCGGCGCACGGTGGGCTGAAAATCGGCTTTCATAGACTTAGGGATTTCAATTTGCAAGTGCCGGATATCGCTTCTATTAGTTATTACTATAATCGATGACACCCGAGTTAATTCTGCACAAAAACGAAGGAATTATAATTTTTTTACGAAAAATTTGTATGTAGCAGTATGAAAAAGTTAATTATCTCGTAAACAGCAAGGAAAACCGTAATATCCTTACAGGTGGTTATAGTACCTACTAATTATTTATGATTTTTTGACATATTTAATATAAGTGTTATCGCTGCTAATTTTTTTTTTTAATCTTCAAAACATTTTTATTTATTTTTACATAAATGAAACGGTTCCTTTTAGTGAATAAATTAAGAACATTGTTAGTTATGAAGAATTTTATTGACCCAAATATTAAGAAAAATTAAAAAAAAAATGAAATCAAATATTAAACATTTTCCTTATCACTCTCGTCATCGGAGTCCATTTCTGAATCAGAATCCAGATTGGATACATCTAAAAACTCGAACTTACTTTCCTGAAACTGAATAAGTCGATAGTTTCAGCAAAGAAGCTCTTCTTTCTCTTGGCATCTAACTTAGGCCTTTGTGCACTTAGGAAAGGATCCGAAGAAACAACAAGCATATTTAAGATATCTTGATTAGAATCTTGCCTGCTTCTTTTCCGCGAATGATGTTCACGGAACCTCCTAAAATCTTTGTTTCGAGACTCGGAGGCTTCTTCCGAGAGAGTCCCAATCGGCACGATATCATTTTTCTCGATTATGTCAACCCCGTGGGTGGTTGACGACATGTAGTACCAGTCGTACATTTCCACGTACTTTTCTGCTGTTTTGCGGGAAAAATCTTTAATTTTTATTACGTCGATCTTCTCGCCAGATGTTATCGCTTGCAAAATCACAGCAAATCTTTTAATAAGATCTTCCTCCAACCCGGTAATAGCTGCAGTTTTATTGGGAAACTCGAAAAACTTTCTTGCGGTATTCCCGTCATTGGTAGTTCCCGAGCCTTGTTTCACAATATCAATCAACAGATAGAGCCGAACCTTTGAATTTATTTTGAATACATTTTTTTCTGTTCTGCAACATTTCTTTGTCCTCATTACTTCTCGCTGCCTACCGTTTGAAGTCGAGCCTGTACGCAATATGTAACAGACATTCCATACAATTTATACGTGCGTGTAGGGATGACAAGCCAAATTTGTATATGTCAGCACACACAGTCTTTGATGTTACAACATCTAAGCGGTTCATTTCCGTAGGTTTTGCTAAGCACAGGTAGCACGTTGCATTTGATCTGGCCTCAGAAAGGTACGTGCAGACTTTGGCGTCGATCATTGTCATCATTAGTTGATGAGTCACCATGTTATTATTTACTGCACTCTGGGGATAAGGGCTGAATTTCATCATCCATTTGTCTTTTGAGACCAATGATAACTGCTTCGCTCTGCTTTACAAAAGTAAACTGATCTGGACGACAATACAAAGTTGAGCATGGTTTTGGGTTCGTCCATACAGTATTATCACCATCTGTCAGTTTTAGTGGCACCAAGGAGGTCATGAAAATGCTTGCATCATCTTGCTCACCCTCCATTTTCTGCTTGTATCGGCTTTGGTTGGCAGTACGATTAAATCCCCACTTGGATATCAGCTTTAGCTGCTTATTTAGCACATCGGCATAGTCAGAAAGACTTTGAAGGATCCTCGTCAGTGATGTCAAGTAAAGCTTGAAGTGTAATCCTAGCCGAGGAATCCGTAACTGACACTGATTGCTTCGGAGGGTAGCAATGAAGCTCAGTTTGTTGCACTTTATAGTAGGATGGATAAAATATCCTTAGCACCTTCCCGAATAGCAGCCTCTCGCAAAGTAATACATTGCCACTTTGACAGTTTTAGTGAAAGAAGCAATCCAAGCGCTTTCTCTGGTGTAAATATGACTGTTTTCACTGGTTTCTTAAGCGTTTCTTTAATTTTAACGACTACTTCGGGATTTTTCATCATGTTTTCGATCACAGATGCAATATCCTCATGCCCTTCTTCTTTTAAACGCGCTGCAGTTGCATATGCCAATTCACTGGAGTCTTCGCCTGTATGATCATCAGATCTTCTCTTTTTCTGTTTACTTCCCAAATCTTCGAATGGTTTTCGGGTCCTTTTTGTCATTGCTCCAACGGACGATGATGGCGACGACGACGGTTCTTGAGAGTCTGATTGTGCTCTTGGTATCTCATCAACAGTTGGTACTTGATTAACTAAAGTTTGCATACAACTTGGCCAATCAATATTTGCTTGCAGCCAATTTCCGTACAGTCTTCTGAAGTGATCAAGGAATCGGTTGGATTTCTGCCACCTCTGTAAAGCAGCTCGCGTGAATTTCCGACAAAATTCTTTGAGAGTTACTCGATCTTCGGCAGAAAGGCAATCGCCTATGCGGGATACAACTGCACCAAACAATATTTCATGATTAAATGAAGTACTTTCACTTTTTAGAAGAACAAACAAGTCTAAATTGGTGATTAAACTTTCCATTTTAAAATTTTATAGTCTCAGAGCAAAAATTTAGTGTTAGCAGTTACAAAGTTGTGAACAATCTAAATTATAAAGCAAAATGTTAGCCCTTTTATTGCAAAACGTCGATAATTAGTTAACTACCCTCATTAGAGTTTTAAAAGATGTGCTAATGAAAATTTATAATCGTCAAATACATTTCTTAGAACTCATAACACAACTAATCAACAAATTAGCTTACTTATCAGAAATCATTAACAATAATTTAATCACCTATTCAGACTTATTAGAAGACTAAATCATTGTAATTACTTAATCACTTATTTTCACACTCACTAGAAGACTAAACAATTTGTTATTTGGTATTTTGGTTGTATGTAAAGTTTTAAAACTCATCTTGTATTGATAAATATCTAGCTCAAACATAGTTGTCTAAGTGTGGATGTACTATAAACCTCTGAGTACTCCTTCGGGAATATAGGGGTGATGCTATTTTATGTTACGTGTTGTTAAAAGTCTGTGTTCCTCAACTTAAACATAAAAGGAACCGTTTCATATGTAAAAATAAATAAAAATATTTTAACGATTTTTTAAAATAAATTAGCAGCTATAACCGTTACATGACATGTGTCAAAAAATCATAAATAACTAGTACTATAACCACCTGTAAGGATATTACGGTTTTCCTTGCTGTTTACGAGATAATTAACTTTTTCATACTAGCTTCATACAAATTTTTGTAAAAAAATTATAATTCCTTCGTTTTTGTGCAGAATTAACTCGGGTGTCATTTTTGATTATAGTAATAAATAGTAGAAGCGATATCCGGCAAAAAATCCGGCACTTGCAAATTGAAATCCCTAAGTCTATGAAAGCCGATTTTCAGCCCACCGTGCGCCGCCGCTCCTTGTCGGCTTGTCAAGGACAATATCAAAACTTGTCAAATCCAGTACACGTTAGTTCTCTATTCTGCCACACTGAGCGCGGAGACGACTGCGCGGCGCTTCCGTGCGCTGATTTATGATCAAAGTCAAAGTCAAATCATTTATTTCAAATAGGCACATAAAAGGTACTTTTGAACGTCAAAAATAAAATTAAAATAAAATTGATTCTAGTCGCCCCTTCCAAAAGGTAGTTTTCGTATGGAGAAGAATGGGCAAGAAACTCCACCGTTACTCTTTTAAAATGTTTTACAATATTTTGCATACATTATTTATATAATTACATGTGTGGATAAATGAAACCATGACATATAGATCAACTATGTGATAGATACATGGTGCTCACATATTCACAAACATTCCAAAAGTAGACGATTATCATAAATAAATAAGGAGTAATAAGTCCGGGTGTGACCCCAAGTAATTACAGAATGTAAATCAATGTCAAAGTAAATTTTAAAAAATTATACAATTACATTAGCAACCAGTTTGATTTTGTCTAGACTCTAGAGATTGTCCTATGGAGCAGGACCAGCATGTTTCCAAGCATTCTTATCTTGGATATAATCCTCTAATTTGTAATATCCTTGCTTACAAAGTGTAATTTTAATATAAGTTTTAAATTTTCTTTCATTTAATTGCAATATTTCACAAGGTATTTTGTTGTAACATTTAACACAGTACCCCATAAAAGATGTATGTACTTTAGATAATCTGAAAAAAGGTTGATCTAATTTATCTTTATTTCTAGTATTAAAATTATGTCTATCACTTATTTTATTAAAAATATGTTGATTTTTTCTTACATACATAATATTTTCATAAATGAATTGGCAAGGTACCGTCATAATATTAACCCTTTTAAATAGTTCCCTAAGAGATTCGCGGCGACGTAGATTGTAAATGGCTCTGACAGCTCTCTTTTGCAAAATAAAAATGGATTCAATGTCAGCAGCCCGACCCCACAGTAAAATGCCATATGACATAATACTGTGGAAGTAACTGAAATAGCCCAAACGCGCGGTTTCTTCATCTGTTAATTGTCTTATCTTTCTAACAGCATATGCTGCCGAGCTTAGCCGCCCCGCAATAGATGTTATATGAGGTCCCCATTGTAATTTCTCGTCTAGCGTGATTCTTAGGAAAACTGTCTGATTAACAAATTCTAATTTTTGGCCATTCAATAGGATGTCACATTCGCTACTTCGATCCAAAACGTATGTCGGTCTGTAAGCTATCATTCTGTTTCCCGCGCCTTCATTGGTGTGTATTTTGTACCCTATGTCCTCTAGATCCTGGCTACCTATCTGTCAAGTTTTATTTAGGCATGAAAAGGTAACAGACATTAGTACGGTTGATTAAATTAAATCGATCGCGCACGAGGTCTACTGGAGAATTACTTTGTCCTTGTTATTTGTAACCATTAAAAGATCAAATCTCTTCCCGTGTTGGGGTGACCTATTTTTAACCGTGAACCACACCACGCTGCACGCAGTTGCTATTATGTCGTAAACAATGCGCAAGACAATCGCAATATAATAGAGGTAGGTAGTGGGGTATCTACTAGTAGCTCAAGTAAAAACATCAAAATAAATAAGTTGAAGAACCGAACCGTTGCGTTGGTTCAGTTTATTCATTACATCATCAGGTAATAGAAGAACTAAGTGCAGAAACTAATCCCGATAGATGACAGTAGGTAATGCAATACCTAAGCATCCTCATTGTTGCTCAATATTGATTTTATCGACACAATAATCACTTATATTTATTACTGCCGTTGTAACCAAAAATATAATAAATCCACAAACATTGACTAAAGTGGCAAGGTCAGTTAGCAACATCATAAATCTTTTTAATTAACGAATTCTAATGATTCCCAATCCCCATTATATGCCACTCGATCCTCTCTGCCTACCTACCCCGCAAAGGAAAGCGTAAAGTGATAGGTAAATGTTATTTTTTTAAGTTTTACAATAACATTATCAAGTTATAAGTTGCTGGTTAGATGAAGCTGTTAAGGTGTGCGTTACCCTGGCAAAATGTGCATTTGAGAGGTGAGACCTTAACAAATAATTACTTAACTAATCATGAGGAGCAATTTGTTTACTAATAGTAAAATTTGTGTGAATTGTAGTTTTAAAGTTATTTGAGAAAAACACATTTTGCTGGAGTAACGTTTGAAACGTTATCCTGGCAAAATCGATTTTCAAAAATTCGTTCAGCCCGGAACCAAATACATGAATAGATAGCTTTTGTTGCGTAGTAAATGTTTGTAAATAGCAAAATTTTATTTATATTACTTATTAATTTATTTTGTAAGATAACACTAAAATAACAAAATAATATCCTAAATTAAGTAAAACTATTTACAAACTAAAATATAGCGTCGAAAAATTCATCCACATCGCTGTCGACTGGTAATGTACCCAAGACACTGGCGGCATTGCCACGTTGTATGGCAATGCTTATGCTTATTATGCCAGCCATGGGAGGTGTCAACCAGTCTTTTCGAAATTTCCTTAAAAAGACCATGCGCACTCGGACCTTACGGCCCGAGGGTTTCAACCCCAAATAGCAAAATTTGTGTGTGATATGGTTCTTGAGTTATTTGAGATTTTGCTACGGTAACGTTTTGGGATTTCCCAGATTTTGGAAACAGCTCAACGCAGAAGATTGAAAAAAATACCAATAAGAGACCTTAATTTGTTTAAACATAAGTTTTTGATTTGGTTGTCGTAAACCAATTGTATCTTTACACGATAAGAAGAAAAAAACATTTAGAGTGGTCGTACTTTAGCGATGAAATACGCAGTTCCCAAAACATTAAGAAACGTGGCATACCACAAATTAAAATGATTCATGAATGATCATGGTTTGGCATCATTTTCTGGGGCTATTCTACTGGTAGGGAACAAGCATTTAAAATACAAAAAAGATGCATAAGGTCAATGTGTGGTCTGAAAGCAACAGACAGCTGTGTACCAGTTTTCAAGATAAACTGTTAACATTGCCATCACTGTATATTTTGGAAGTGGCACTGTTTATAAAACAAAATGTAAAGTTATTTGACAAAGTCTCTACAGTACGAGAAGTTCCCCTTCGTACCCAATACAAAAATAAATTATGCACTGTGAAATGCAAAACAGCATTAATGAAAAAAAGTATTCTTGGTATGGCACCTCGTATCTTTAATAAGATTCCTGATAGTTTTAAGGAAATGACTTATGTAAAATTTAAAAAAAACCTGACTAATTTACTGATAGAAAAATGTTATTATACTGTTGACGAATTTCTAAATGGTGACTTTTTAAATTTATTGTGATTTTTTATGTACCCCCTTTTTTTACTTTTTATGACATTTCGTTTTTTTTTTATAATTTCTCAAAACCTAATTTAATTTTATTTATGTTGTAATTAAATTGAGTATGATTGTTATTTTAAACAATCGTTATGTTATAATATTTGTATGCTGTAATGGCAAAACATGGCGACCTATATAAATATGTATTGCAAGAACCCAATGTACCTATGTTTGACAAATAAAATTCTGATTCTGATTCTGATGAACATTCATTCCTGTTAATTTCAGCTTTCAATTACGGCTGTAATGAAAGTTAATATCAAAATCAAGAATATGTCAGAAATTCTCTAATAAGCCTACCAAATCGAAAAGCTCACGAAAAAGCGGCCGCACCATACATACGCGTAACCATCTTAAATAAATGGGATAATATTGTTACGAGCTTCGGGTTCGTGACAATAAAAACTGCCGATAAAAATTACCAAAAGTTACACTTTAATTAAACAACACTAATAACAACTCAAACACACTAATTATAAAACACAATCGCTCTTAAGTCGCACTTGAAGATCGCTTTCGATGTATTCGCTTCGATCGCAGAACCAAGTCTGATTGGTCGCTTTTTTTTTTTTTTTTATAAATGGCATCTCGTAGTTGACCTTGAGAAGTCGTGACTACTTAACCGGACTATATGATTGATCGCGGCTAGTCCCGGCCTTATATAGTGCCGCAGATAATTCCAGAACCTTCTATTGTAGAAACATCTAGAATGTTCGAACACATACCGGCCCCAACTGACCAGATGTCGACAGTTCTAGTAAGTTCCAGCACCGACATCTCTACTCGATAATAGATGGCGCCAGTGACTCTATTAGTTCAGCCATTCAATAATAGATGGCGCTAGGGACTATTAGTTCTGCTATTCGAAACTAGATGGCGCTAGTGGTAACTAATGTCACCATGTATCAGGCATTAATTGTGGCGCGCAACAATATGGATGTTTTGTTAGTGCAGTTGCATACAAAAGTTTGCTGGTCAGGTTAGTAAAAATAATAAAATGGTCATGATTCATTATTTTTATTTAAAAATCAGTGTCATATTTGGTTGACCAAACAGAAACAATAATAGTTATTTGTGCAACAAGAGAGCAAAGTCGTTTTTTGCTGCGAGTGCTGATTTTGAATCCTGAGTGTGGCGAGGGATTCAAAGGCACGAGATGCAAAAAACTTTGCTCTCGTGTAACACACAACTTTTCACTTCAGCAGCGAGAACACTTTAGCAGATAAAATAATAAACAGGAATAGATTGAAATAGGTAACTATTTATTGTGAATCAAAGTGTAATTAACATTGTAGGTAGAGGTACCAATTCATTATAATGGAACATTTTAAAAGTTAAAAGTAAAATTACTGCAATTCTGAAAATTAAAAGTAACAGATTTATTTGGCAACGTTATATTTGCATTGAGTTGAGTGTGATTATCTGGGGTTAAGGTTTCTGTTTCGGTGGCGGATTGAGAAGGAACAACGGTGAACGTTGGTGACTCTGATCGACTTTCTGTATAAGTACACTGTGCGTCGTTGGAAGTGGATGGGCGTGGGTGAGACCAAGTATCCGAGGTCGAATTCAGACTTATTGTTTCAACTATACGCTTACAGATTTTCGACTTATTTTCTATCGAGTCTTCAATATAGCCTTCTGCAACCGTATTGGACTTCCACCCGCCGTGACGTTTTAAAGTGGTGAGATCGGCTCCGGAATCAGCCAAGAGCGTTGCCGAAGTTCTCCGAAAGCAGTGACCCGTGTATTATAGCTGAGGGTCTTCCAGTTTTAAGAAAGTGGCAATTTCTCGCGGTATAGCACCTATTTTATTTACTCCCATAGGCTGTCTTGAGCATTTATTATTATGGTATTGTATGAAAAATCGGTCGGTTTTTATATTGGCTGGACGTAAATTTTGGGTTTTTTTCTACAATAGTTACATATTCTTCGCGTATGACAAAAGACCTGTCAAGGTTCGTCTTCGTATTTTTCAATTTTACTAACAGTAATTTATCTGAATGCTTTTCGATATTATTAACTGTTAGCTGTAATAGCTCGTTATTGCGACACGCTCCACTAATTCCTATGATCAGTACAACCTGTAATGAAAATATTACATAATTAATATGCATAATTTAACATTTACAGCATCTTTTACATATATTAATAAATATTTTAACAGTATTGCTAAGCCAGACTAGGATTCATTGCGCTTCCAAAAATTAGTAGTAGGCAGTAAGTACCTTTATACATAACAGTCTACACACAAATTTTAATAACTAACAACATAGATTCATAGGTACCACTTACTTTAGCGGCAAGAAAATTGCAGTCCGGAGCTTCATTAAGAAATTTTTCTATGTTAAGGGCCGTAAAATTTTGAACTTATTAGCCTTAACATAATGACATTCTTTTTAGAAAAAATACGAGTTTTCCGTATGTTTCAATATGCACGTTATGTTTTGTTTTTAAAGTAGCTTTCAACATTGAGAAAATATTCCACATTGTAGATGATCGCCTCGTCTGTGATAAATCTAAAAAATAAGGTAGCAACACCGTCTCCGAAACACTGCTTGCGCCCTTTGTAAGTCTCCATTCATTGAAGACATGGTATGCTTTCAGATATTTCTCGCGAGACTTCTCAGGTAGGAAACTTAATTCTGCATTAATAACTTGTTGTTTTAACTCTTCCGGTGTTAAAATACTGTTCTCGTCGCTAGTTTCACTCATATTTTACGATTATTTTAATATTTTTTAACTTATTCAACTCTTTACGCCAGCCACGAAATTTTATTCCCGCTCTTTTATTTAAATTAAGGCGTGTTCGGAATTGCACCTATGATATTTTATTATTCAAAATATATATCGTAACATTATTGAAACTAGAAATAAATATTTACAGGTTAAATATCAGTTTTATTTGCAGTAAATACTTATTTTCGTTTAAATATAACAATAAGTTAAAAATTCAATAAATTACATTAAAAGACATAATTATTTTTTTGCAAAATTTCTTTAGTTAGTACGAAATTCCGAACGTGTTTGTCTTTGAGGTCGAATTCAAAATCGGAACTTCGAAATGGCTGGTCTTGGTCTCTCTTTCTTTCTAATGGCGGGAAAGAGATAGAGTGAGAATCTTTCGAATTGTATGATTAACCCAAGGCTGAATAAGATATTCGCGGTTTTCTGAAAAAAAAAAATTAAAAAGTTACTTGGTCTCACTCAGTGAGCAAAATCGCATTTTGCTCACTGATTTCAGGCAGCAAAACCTACATGTTTGAGCTACTGAAGTGAAAACTATATTTCGCGTCGGTGTCCCTTCCACCCCGTATACATATTTGTATTGATTTTAAATCACACTATAAATTATTTACTGAGATTATTATTTACCTTTTTAAAGTTACTCTGACTTTAAATAATTACTTATGATCCATTAAATTGTTTAAAACTACTCTTAATTAACATGATTTTCATTTATAAAATAGAAAACTCGTAGAAATTGTGTAATATGGTACCTGCATTTCAAACATTAAAAAATCGGTTTCACGTAATCTGGATTCCAAATTATTATTACTGATTCTAATGATTATAATTCTGTAAATACATATTTGTTACGGCCGTGAATCATATTTTAATCAACGTACAACTTAGTACTGACCAGCAAATTACAAAAAAAAGGTAAGAAAATTTGAATTTCGCGGAATAGGTACCTTGGAGCTTCCACCATTTAAGCAGCCCCGTAGCGAAATCATGTACTTAGTTTTCTAAAATCCGGTTGGTGATAGTAGTAGCTGATTCAAATGAAATATTGAATTGATTGAATTTCTTAAGAAAAAAGCATTACCTTTATACTCATATTATAATTATGTCATATGCCTAGGTATTTTACTGTGTGTACATAAATAATAAAATAAATTAAGATTATGTAGCACAGGCACCCAAGCAACAATTGTACCCATTACCTACATTAGCGTCGGAACCAAAGCTTTACAATTGATGCGGGTCATTTAGGTAGATCAGATGCCCTGGGCCCCAAGTCTGCTATTTTTATAAATTCGTCATTCCAACACGATCCCATTCCCATCCCATTGTCATTTTGCTTAAAGTTCGTAATCTGCTAAATTCTTAATGGCGGTCATTGGTCAGTCAATGGTCTTGTAATAGAATTGTGTCATAATGACACTGTCGTATTGCCTTTATTATAAAACCCATTAGTAGAAATGATTTTCGTAAAACTACCACTACTTTATTTATGCCAGATTTCATTTATATATATTTTTACATATTATTTATTAGTGTTTTATACAAGTCAAGTGTTTTATGTAAGTCAGTCATTCATTTATCATTATGTACGAGATTACCATTCTATGCAATTCCTTTCAATGGTGTGTCAGTGGTTGACCACTGGAAAGTCATAATGACGCCATTATATTAGTAGATTACCAAACTTGTCAAAATCAACAATTATGAAATCAATGATAGACCATTCTGACACTATTGTAATAGCAGACTAGTTTTTTGCGGTTGAGGACAGTAGTGTCATTATTTGAAAACGGAAAGATACCTAAGTAGTTCTATTAACGCTCAGTCATAATAAGCAACACACGTAACCGGCTGCGGGCTGAGCACATCTCAATTAAAGTTGTTGTTGTTGTATTACCTACCGGGCCTCAAGTCTGCTATTACAATAGTGTCAGAATGGTCTATCATTGATTTCATAATTGTTTATTTTAACAAGTTTGGTAATCTACTAATATAATGGCGTCGTTATGACTTTCCAGTGGTCAACCACTGACTGGTCCTTTGATCAGGGACCTACCATTAGAACGTCATTGTGCAGTCATTGCTTTTAATTCGTTACGACGAGCATCGCGTTTGTGTTTTTATTCATTGTAGAACTAAAAAAAGTGCAAAAATTACAATAATGATACATTTTATCATTTTATATTGCATAGGTACCTAATTATAAGTACTGTATTTAGGTACTTACTTACTGTGCGCCACTCTGCCGGCGTTTTATTGGGGCAGTCCACCGATACCGAATTTAAAATTTGGGCGCACTCCGTCCAATACTGTTTCGATAAACTTCGCCCTTCATTGGTGCGGCTGCTGTGGCCAGGGTAGTTCCCTGGGTACAAAACTAATTAAGTATTATATTTAGTCAGTAGTATTGGACACGTATTTTTTCTTTTGTCAATTATATAAAAAATTATGAAGATATCGCTGCTTAAATTCAAAAGGGCCACAAGTCGAAAAGTCACTTTTTTACAGGAGAGCCCGTCAAAGTTTTGATATCGGTTTTTGTTTATTATTTTTATTAATGTACGTTGTATATCTATGTGTAATATATCATCGGATGTATATTTTAAGCCTCTATTTGTCTGTAATTTGATATTTCCTATAAGTTTTACCCAATTAATAAAAACATCATATAAGTCCCTTTTGATTATAAAAAACATATATAATGTTTATGAATTTTATAAATAAAAAGCCACAACTCAAACAGAAAATAAGTTTTATTGTGTCTTTTCGTATAATGTTTTTTGTTTATTTATGCTAGGTTTTGTTTATAACTAAATGGTAGCATATTAGCAATACCTTGCAATAAAATTACAAAAAATCAACCATAAAAACATACAAAGCAAATAAAAAATGTACATTTTTAAATGTACTTTTAGAGCTAATCTCAAGATATCCAGCATTTTAAGTGGATTATGCAATATCGACACCTAACCATGTCACACAAAAACAAAACTTAAAATTAAATCAGCTTCTAAAGAAAAAATATTACTTATGTAAGTTAACAAAACACAAATTGCTTATAAATCTCTAGCACACCATGTTAACAAATTATTAGAATGCTTATTTTCGTATCTAAATTAAATCTTCTCTTAAAATAAATCACAAATTAAAAGGCGACGTAAATCTTTGACTTACAATGAGATATAATATTATGATTAATATTAGGGGTTAAAGTATGAAATTGCCGATTTGTACTGAAAATTTTAAATTCGTTTTTTTTTTAATTTAACATATTTATTTAATCAAAATAATTACCATTATTATCTATACATTGCTGCCATCTAATAGGAAGGTCATTTATGCTTTTGCGATAGAACTCTCGAGATCTAGATTCGACAAACTGTGTGAAAGCATTTTGTACTGCCTCCTGAGAAGAAAACTTTTTATCACGTAGAAAATTGTCCAAATCACGAAAAAAATGGTAGTCCGTTGGAGCAAGGTCTGGCGAATACCGAGGGTGTCGAATGGTTTCTAATTGCAGTTGCTGTAGAGTTAAAACGGTTTCTCGTGCTGTGTGAGGTCTCGCGTTATCATGGAGCAATAATGGTGAAGATCGATTCATGAGTCGGGGCTGTTTCACTGCTAGTTTTGCTATCATTGTTCGGAGTTCGGCACAGTAGACATCTGCCGTTATTGCTTGACCAGATCGGAGAAAGCTATAGTGAATAACACCATGTTGAGACCACCAAACAGTTACCATTACCTTTTTATTGGTAAGCTTTGCTTTAGGACACTGTTGCGGCGTTTGACCTGGGGTCAGTCATTGCATTTTTCGCTTACGGCTATCGTAAAGAATCCACTTTTCATCACATGTCACAATTCGATCCAATATTCCTTCATTTCTGTATCGATTCAACAAGGCAACACAAGTTTCAACACGCATTTCTTTCTGCAGATCAGTCAAATCATGAGGCACCCATTTCTCATATTTTTTAATTTTATTATTTGACGCAAATGAGTCAATATTGTTGGTAACGTAAGTTTAAACCATGCCGCTAATTCCTGGGTAGTTTGGCTCGGATCGGTTTCCACCATCTCTTTCAATTCATTGTTATTCACCTGTGTGGGCGGTCTTCCACGTGGTTCGTTCTTCAAATCAAAGTTTCCATCACGAAAGCGTTTAAACCAAAATCGCACGGTGCGTTCATTAGCAGTCCCCTCTCCAAACGCAACATTGATATTGCGAGCTGTTTCTGCCGCGTTCGTTCCGCGCGGAACTCGTATTCAAAAATAACTCGAATTTTCGAAGTATCCATCTTTCATGTCTAAGCTGAATAAAAAAAATAACTGAAAGTCGATAATCGAATGTTGCACATTTTTCAAAAGAAGAACTTCATAGGTACCATGTGAAAAAAGTTTCACTCAAAATCTCAAACCATGAAGGTTCTATGTCAATTCGAAGTACCTCGTGTTTTATTGTAAAATAAAACGGCAATTTCATACTTTAACCCCTATTATTAACTAAATCATCACAGTAACTTCTCTTAAAAAACTTATAACTAACATTTCAAATTATTACTCTACTGAAATCAGTCTATGGGTTTCAATCAGTCTAAGCAAATCCTAGTGTTAGTAATTATACTAACTTATTATTAATTGAGGAAACTTAAATTAAAGATTTGTATAAAAAGTTTTATAATTGACCTTGATATTTGACCTTGCATCAATATTTCATTTAAAACTTAACACAATAATTACAACCTTGTTTAGGTTTTAATTATTGTGTTAAGTTTTAAATTTAAACATTGTACATTTGTATAAATAAATACTACCACAATCACCATAATTTTATGTGCAAAACAGAAGCATTCCCAACACTGCACTTATCTTCAATACAATCATAATAAAACACATTTTATTTTAACTCAAAATGGACATATCACAAAATACGGCACTTTTCCTTATGAGATAATGTTATACTTACATGTATTTTTAAATCAATACTGTCGTATTTTGAAATGTGGCACTTTTCACTATAACTTTCGATCCAAGTTAAGGTCTTTTTCGGAATGTGGCCCTTTTTCACATAACAAGCGTGCGCTCGCGCTGACTGCAGGGTAGCAACTGGGAAGATGGCGGCTTTGGTCTGAAGTTAGCCACCAAGTGTCAAAATGCTAAAAGGGCTGTCGTGCGATTACCTTCATTTTTATTGCGAAAATACTGGGTGTCTTTTTCGAATATAAAAATATAGGCAGAATTAATACGATTTTTGCTTTAAAAAGTATTTGTAATTTTTTCGACTTGTGGCCCTTTTGAATTTAAGCAGCGATATCGCCCGTTAAAGTTCCGCATGACGTCACGCCTTGCTACACTTTTTAGCATGGCGCGACGTCGCGACCCCCCACTCCCAAATTTTGACGCACTTTATCTTTGTAATTTTTTGTTTGACAAAAAAAAATTTTTTTGACAAAAGAAAAAATACTTGACCAATATTTTTACTACTGACTAAATATAATACTTAATTAGTTTTGTACCCAGGAAACTACCCTATTATAGCCGAAATTTGCTGAATTAGCACCAATTTGTATAAAATAAATAATAAAAGGCTTCTCTAGTAAAGATAATTTAAATATAAGTACAAACAAAAATCTAATTAAAACACTCAAATGAAAATAAATACAAAACACCGGTCGCTAGAAATAAAAAGTAAAAACAAATAAACGTCGGTAAGCAGTATTGTCACATTTGACTTTGACAGCTAAACAGATAAAATATTATTGAGTTGTATAGTTTCACATTTATCCGCGTTACACATAAATTTAATGTTTTTTGCTATTTACGAACTTCTTACTACTTCAGATTGCATTAAACACTAATAAATAATATGTAAAAATATATTATATTAATGAAATCTGGCATGCATTAATGTTCAAATTTAGTAGTCGTTTTTCGAAAATCATTTCAACTAACGGGTTTTATAATAATGGCAATACGACAATGTCATTATGACACAATTCTATTACGAGACCATTGACCGACCAATAATCGACCAATAGAATTTAGCAGATTACGAACTTTTAGCAAAGTCAAAGTCAAATCATTTATTTCAAATAGGCACATAAAAGGCACTTTTGAACGTCAAAAATAAAATTAAAATAAAATTGATTCTAGTCGCTCCTTCCAAAAGGTATTTCGTATGGAGAAGAATGGGCAAGAAACTCCACCGTTACTCTTTTAAAATATTTACATTTTTTTGTATACATTAATTATATAATTATATGTGAAAACGATGCACCTCAAAATAAAATTACTTTACCACAATAAGTAAAAGAATTAAAATTGATTAATGAATCCATGTCATATAAATTAACTATGTGATAGATACATGGTGCTCACATATTTACAAACATTCCAAAAGTAGACGATTTTCATCAATTAATAAGGAGTAATAAGTCCGGGTGTGACTTTAAGTAATTACAGAATGTATGTAAATCAATGTCAAAGAAAAAACAAAAATAAATTATACAATTACATTAGCTACCAGTTTGATTTTGTCTAAACTCTAGAGATTGTCCTATGGAGCAGGACCAGCATGTTTCCAAGCATTCTTATCTTGGATATAATCCTCTAATTTGTAATATCCTTACAAAGTGTAATTTTAATATAAGTTTTAAATTTTCTTTCATTTAATTGCAATATTTCACAAGGTATTTTGTTGTAACATTTAACACAGTACCCCATAAAAGATGTATGTACTTTAGATAATCTGAAAAAGGGTTGATCTAATTTATCTTTATTTGTAGTATTAAAATTATGTCTATCACTTATTTTATTAAAAAGATCTTGATTTTTTCTTACATACATAATATTTTCATAAATGAATTGGCAAGGTACCGTCATAATATTAACCCTTTTAAATAGTTCCCTAAGAGATTCGCGGCGACGTAGATTGTAAATGGCTCTGACAGCTCTCTTTTGCAAAATAAAAATGGATTCAATGTCAGCAGCCCGACCCCACAGTAAAATGCCATATGACATAATACTGTGGAAGTAACTAAAATAGACCAAACGGGCGGTTTCTTCATCTGTTAATTGTATTATCTTTCTAACAGCAAATGAGGCCGAGCTTAGCCGCCCCGCAATAGATGTTATATGAGGTCCCCATTGTAATTTCTCGTCTAGCGTGATTCCTAGGAAAACTGTCTGAATAACAAATTCTAATTTTTGGCCATTCAATATGATGTCACATTCGCTACTTCTAACATTAGGTAATTTAAATCTAATGCATTTGGTTTTTTTTTTTCATTACAAGTACTAAATTATTTACCGTAAACCAATCTTGGACCTGAAGAATAGAGTTATACACGTCCTCAAGATTTTGTGACCGTCGGTCTATTTTAAAGATCAATGATGTGTCATCTGCAAATAACACCATCTTCGGTTGATTTTTAAGTAATTGGGGTAAATCATTAATATAAACTAAAAAGAGGAATGGACCCAATATCGAACCTTGAGGAACGCCCATTGTCATTTCAGACCCCAATGAGTTTACGCCATTTGCTTGGACTTTAACCTTTCTATCTTTCAGGTATGATCTTAACAAGTCAAGTGCTGTTTTCCTAATCCCATAGTGCTCGAGTTTCATCAGAAGTGTTTCATGGTTTACGCAATCGAACGCCTTAGAGAGGTAAAAGATTCCAATAGCATCTTGTGCTTCTTCCCAGGCGTTAAAAATGTTCTTCATTAGGGTAACACCGGCGTCAGTGGTACAACGCCCTTTGGTAAAGCCGTACTGGTGTTCATGAAAGATGTAATTTTTATTAAAGTGACATAACATTTGATTGAGCATCAACTTTTCAAACACCTTACTGAGAACTGGCAGAATTGACACAGGCCTATAATTGTTGGGTTCTTTACTATCACCGGATTTGAACAATGGTTCTACTTTACTATGTTTCAAAAGCAAAATGACAATGGGATTGTGTTGGAATGACGAATTTATAAAAAATAGCAGACTTGGGGCCCAGGTAGTTGTTCCGGGTCTGGCTGTTTGTGTATGTGAGTTTAAATGTTTGTAAACGCACCCACGATACAGAAAGTTCAAATAGATGCAGCTACATCATTCCATTGCCCGCCAATTTTGCTACTGGTGTATTTGCGGTTTGCGGCGGCAGATTGATGATGAAGATGGCAGTAATAATGATGATATGTACTTATAATGTGATTATAAGTAATACACGGGTGTGCCACCTAAGATGTTCGCTTCTCGGAATCTCGGCTGTATCACCGATCACCAGTTAACACCCTGCGATCATTTCAATGAAGATCTACATAGCTTAGGGTTGCGCGAAGAGAGGAGTCCACTCCTACGAATTTCTACCTCACCTCGATGCGGTTCGGTTCGACGTTAACATCAGCTTTAAGGAAACATTCACTCTATAGATTGCACACCTCACGGTAGAGTGTATAATTTATTATTAGGTATTGTTTTCAAGTAGCCTTCAAATGGTAAGGAAACAATAAACTGACCCATCTCTGCAATTATTAGCACGCAATAGATCTCATGTACCTACCTGCTGCTTCTTTTAATAAGTATGTACCTTAAGTATAAAATATTATGTAAAAAAACCTAAACGAAACGAAACTGTTAATTGTCGTGTGTCGTCATCAAAATCAAAATATTTTATTTCACATAAACTTACATGGGCACTTATAAAACACCGTGCACCTAGCTACTGATGTTTTATAAGTGCCCATCTTATAAAACATCAGTAGCTAGGTGCACGGTTCCATTTGGTCGTTTCCTGTGGAAAAGAGCCGGCAAGAAACTCCACGGTTTACTCTTTTAACAATAATTAGCTTTTACAATGTTTTCAAATTAGGTACTGGGGATTTATAGGGGTCGTGGGTGTCTCGTGGCTAAGTTATAACACACTACAGCTACACTTGCCCTGGTCGGTCCGTGGATGGGTGACCATCTTTACATACGGAGACCCCTTGGTGCCTCGGAACGCACAATAAGCCGTTGGCCCCGTCAGTCATTCGCGGATCTTTGACGGTCGATACAGCTCGATGGAAGCCCGAAAGCCTGACAACCCAGTCAGTGGCGTAGCTCATCCTAATGGGGCTCTGTATCAAATTTTTTTGTGGGCCCTTTTTACCTAGCTGTGAAACTACAGAAGTACAGAGGGTATAGTTTTTACAAAATAAAGAATATAGCATCTTAACATACCGAGACCCCTCCGTGCCTCGGAAAGCACGTTAAGCCATTGGTCCCGGCTGTCATTTGTGGATCTTTGACAGTCATTACGGGTCGTCAGAAGCCCGAAAGTCTGACACCCAGTATTATCAAGGGACATCGTATTACCCAGTAACTGGGTTGTGGCGGTCAGATAGCCAGTCGCTCCAGAGGTAAAATACTGGCATTCAGCTGCATCTAGTAAGATTGGAAGCCGAGACCCAATAACACGCCCGACCCGGGAATCGAACCTAGGACCTCATGCTCCAGTAGCGCTTGCGACCACTAGACCAATGAGGCAGACACAGTTTTCTCCCATACTTCTCTATTAGTCGTCATCTCGATACTCACCCCCTTTTTAAACATATTTTTGAACCAGTTTACAGAAATAAATATCATTTATCAACAAGAATTTTAGGTTCTGGATATTATTTAATAAAAATTTCCTTATACACGTCACGTTGGGGGCCACGTATCGTCGATAAGTCTGATACAGCGGTAGGTACGCCCCTGCAACCAGTCTTACCAAGGGGTATCGTGTTACCAATTAGGTACCTGGGGTATAGTGTTACCTAGTATGTAAATACTGGGGTCTTAACATCATGTGGAGGAATTGTGGAGGTTAGATAGGCAGACGCTGCATGTTAAATACTGCTATGACTAATACTGGCTGACCCCAATATAGTTACGTAAAGTATAGTTAGGCTAGGCTAGATGATGATGAACCTATATATTATCTTAATATACAGGTTGAATTTTACAAGTAGCCAAATGCGAAACTATCAGGAATAACGAAAAGTAGAGTGATGCCGATGGCAGCTATTACGCCTTATTTTTTAAGCTATAATACATAATCCATATCTTCTTTCGTTTAGAAGATATGAATGAGCAGGTGGGGTGACGTCACTTCAGCTTACACACACGTTTTTGATCGTAGTTTCAACATTTTTTAAGTATTATCGTTCAGTTTTTTCCTTCCTTGTGCAGCTATTATGCCTTATTTTTCTGACTATAGTCCAAAACCCTAACCTCACTGGTTTGTCTGTATTGAATGAGGAAACTGGGGTGACGTCACTCCAGCTAAGACACACTAAACCACTCATATTAACGAAGTTTTTGTGGCAGCTAAATTAAGACTGGGAACTTTGATTACAGCTATTACCTATGCCTTAAATATTGGAATAGGTAGAATTATTCTATCTCATATGAGGAAGCTGGAGTTATACACACCCCCTGGATAATTGGATTTTTGAATAATCAATATTTCTAGCCAGGAATCGAAATCGTTGATTTTGAAAAAAAAAAA
Organism: Apamea epomidion; assembly: GCA_947507525.1. Taxonomy (NCBI): domain Eukaryota; kingdom Metazoa; phylum Arthropoda; class Insecta; order Lepidoptera; family Noctuidae; genus Apamea; species Apamea epomidion. Next base: position 11,017,908 of record OX382234.1, read on the forward strand.
ACAACGTTGTATTATTACACCATTTGATAGTGTCGCTATTATATATAAGGATCGAATTCTGGGAAGTAAAGACGTACGGCAAACTTAAAGAAAATGTTGGATTTTAATAAACTGCTTCTTATTTTAAAGTGTTCATATATTTTTCTCAATTTTTGTCAACAATTTCACATTAATTTGTGTTCTATATACAAAAAAAATTCACAACTACCTAGGAACTATATTGTATTTTTGTTACTTTCGGTATATATAATATTTATTTATTTTTTCTTGGTTTTCTATCAACTTAACTGAAAACCGTCGTATGAAACGCCTGAAGCCGAGAGTGTAATGAGAGTACTCAAGTAATGAAATATTTGAATGACATATTTTAAATTTTCACGCGTTTTCGACATTTGCCAGAGGAAAAATAGTAAGATACCATTTTTCCTCTGACTCATCATGAGTCTTAAAAAATCGTAGATAAGCACAACCTACTAGGTATCTGCGCACTAATTTACGCTTTTCGCGCAATCGCTGTAAACCGCTCATGACTGCGATTGTTACAGATGTAAATTAGGTATTTTACCTGTTATATTTAGAAATTATACCTACATACAGACTTATATATGTTTATGTAGTGTCGTTATCTTATTACCTACATTATGAGGTAGGTACGAAGATTTTGCAGGTTTCGTTCAGAACACGGGTTTGCTCGAAATTCAGATAGGTAGATGGGTAAGACTTCCACTGCAGTAAAACCATATTGAATGTGGTAGGAGTACAGCTACTTACATAGGTGTAGGTACTTATTACATCAATCAACAATGTTGACAAGTTTTCATGTTGATTCAATATGAAAACTTGCTAAGGTATCGGGGTCTCTTTTAAGTACTTAGCGACAAAATTACAGCCACTCGTTTAAGTATAATAGTCAGCGCATACTACAGACCTGCAACAAATCCCGCAAAAACGTAGGTTTTGTCTTGCGTCAGACCAACATTTTCAGTGATCGTCAAGCCATAACCATACTATACCACTCCTTCAATCGCAAAGAGACTAACAGCGCAATCTAGAACCCTGAAGGACACACACTGGTATACACTGGTAATCGAAAAGATTTAGAAGTCTTTTGTCCGCTACTTGTACTTAAAACCTTATGGTTATTACCCGTACATGTACCCAACACCATTTGTGCTGGGTATGGTGGGGTACCAAAGTTTAGAATTAAGGAGGTGCTACCCATTTCAATTTCTCCTTACTTCAGTACATCTCCTTTAACATAGCCATTAGACACAGACTTCTCCCTGGCCGACGTCCTCTAATCGAAATACCTTAAACCGGTACCATAACCTTTAAGACCAGTCCATTGTACCTAGCCCTCATCCATATCAACAACATTCTGTTATATGATGGAGTCCTCAGCGAGATGTCTTCGCGAGTACTGAACTGGAATTCCTGCACACTACTACTCGATACCTGGAGTCCATTGCCACTCCCAGTACAATCTCCTAGGAGTAGATAAATTAAATAAAACAGTTTCTTGTTATTAATAATTCTATTTCAATTTATCCTAATTTTATCTTATTTTGTCTAATTTTGACCAATATTGTTTCATTTAATTTAATTTCATCAAAATTTGTCCAGTTTTATTATACTGTGTAGCTTCTGCCCGCGACTTTGTTTGCGTGGAAGTCGTAGGATACAGAATATACAACAGCCAATTTTTGATAAGCCTCCCTCGGCCCCACCACCGCGGCGCACTACATCGCACGCGCATGCTACTTTGTTTTCGCTTGGCGTTCTTTTTCACTTTTTTTTTCTGCTCCGCTCCTAAGGGTTGTAGCGTGATGTTTAATAACCTACAACCTTCCTCAAGAATTAAGCTAGCAAACGCATTATTTTTTAAATTCGGCTTGCTTGTGAGATTAGTGCGTTCAAACAAATCATTCGCGTTCGCACATTAGTAATTTTTTTCGAGGTTTCTCACTAAATATAATAATAGAACTATTATTTCAACTAATACTACCTACTAACACAAAGTAATGTGTAAAAAATTAACTGATATAGGTACTTGCCTATTTAATTATAGTTTATTATTATAGGTACCTATTTTTAGTTTAACGGGACGTAAGACCCCCTATGTGCTTCTCTGTCTATCAGACCTCAAAATTTCATTATTATTTGTTTAGTAGCTAAGGCGTGAAAGCGCAACAACCACCTTGGTCGCGGTTGGCGATGATCAATTCTGCAAACAGAGTTATTACTGAGCCACTTGATATATTTCTTGTACCAATTGTGGTCACCCATCCTAGTTGGAACCACGACCGGGTAGCGCTACGACCACAAAGCCATCGAGCCCACTCATTCCTCATTGTGTTATATACTTCAATGATTAGGTAATACCTACGTAAAGTTTCAGCCAATTCAACTGATCGGTTATTCTATAGAATTTTATATGTTATTCTTTAGATTGATATAACTTGTTTATTTAAGAACCGATTGAAATGAAACAAACACTAAATTTTAAGTGGAACAAACCAAAACGCATTAGTGAAAACCGCATTGAAATCGGTTAAGCCGTTTCAAACAAACGTACCGAGAAACAGACATACAGACAAAAATTCAAAAAATCATTGTTTTGGGTTCTATTTCGTTCATAAAGCCACGCTATAATAGTTTTTCTTATATATCTTCCATGTACAGACAGCGACCAGTTACGATTTTATTATATGCTACGGATCATCAGGATATTATGGTTCGAGCTACGATCAGCCATCAGGCGGGTTTATGTGGGTATCGTGCAAATAAATAACAATTACTCAGGCAAATAATCACTTGACACTTTAATATCTTGTTACAATCATCTGCTATTAGACAATAATAGCCTAGGCTGGTATGATAATGATGGTTTCAACAAAACGTAGGACAGTTCCGAAGCGTCTTCACTGCTCGGTCACCAGGTTAAGGAATGCCTGATTTGGTTAATAAATAAATAAATATACAATTTTTATTATCTCTGATCCTATTATGTAGTGGTGATTTATTGTATTGCCGTTATTTGAAAACCATTTATGTAAATGTAAGTAGGTATAGTTAGAGCTAGTAAACATAACTTACCTGATGACGACTTATTACGTATAATAACGAATAATGATTAAAACAAGGTCGTCAACTAGACAAATGAACGAGTTTCCCAGCATGTCTCAATAAAGGAAGTTCGCTATGGATTACTGAAATTTGAGAATATTAAAGAACATCTAAAGTGTTGCTTTTTTATCTAAGAGTAGCTAATGGTATTTATATTTATTGCAGGCGTCGCGGCTACAGCACGCCGAGGTAGCCTGACTGGCCGTCACCTTGAGGTTCTGACCTGTTATTGCGTCACATAATCATACATATTAAAATGGAGGGCGACGTGTTTTTTCCGCACCATCATGTATTTTAAATCTAAACATATTGAACAGTATAAATCGGCTGTTGATTTTTTCAAGTTTTGCTTGAGGCTGGCAGGGACATCTACGCGCTACGTGTTACCATGGATTGAAGATTCAATACCGTACATGATTCTGAACTTTTTGAATTTTTTGTTTTGAATTTTTTCGTCGGTTATTATATTAAGAAAAAATTTGCAGTTCCATTCATTTGGACCGCTTAAGTAGGTATTGCACTTTTCTATGAAACAAGATATATTTTTTCTTTAAACCGACGAAACATGTCAACGCACGGGGTTCACGTGCTGAATTCATGGTTACAGTTTGCGCGTCGCTGTCCCTGCCACTCTGTATACCCCAGCCAAAATCGTGCTAAGGACTAGCTAGACATTATGGCAAAATGATCTAATGATCGCCTGAAGGTAATGCCTTGACTGTAGGAAGGAAATAAAGGGTATTGAACCTGTTTTCGATTGTAGGAATTGTAATTTAGACTGCAGCTAGTTTAAAAATACCACGGTATACCTATCGAAGTATCGACTTTGGGTGCACTAACTTTATTACCAAAGTGTTAAAAAGATGTTCAGTGGGGGACAGAAACACCTATCTACATGAGCATCATGGTCTCTTGGTAGGTATTTGGCCAACTTGGTCTATTAAAAATCACAGTTTAGTTGATCTACACTCCATACTGGACGCAAACTGTACGAGGGGGTTCCTGTTCCTACTAGAGACGACTTGTCTAAGGTCGCACTTCTCTGACAGATATTTTTGTTTTTTTTTCTGCAGTACCTAACTACGTTTTTAAATAGGTAAAGTATGTACCTAGCTAACCTAATTTTCTTATATGTAGGTATCCTAATCAACCTATATTGTTTCACTGCTGGGACACAGGCCCCTCCTTTCGGGCGGAGGGAGAGGTCCATAATCCATCTATGGTCCGCGCCCATTGCGGGTTAGTGAATGTCACAATGTCAAATGTCATGTCTTCGAATTTTTGGTTCTAGGACATGCCGTTTTCTTCACGATGTTTTCCTTCACCGTTTTGAGAGCCGTAAAATCATTTACACAAAGTGCAGTACCTGTTTGGGTTTGAACCCGCGACCTAACAACCCGTAGGTAACTCGCAAATAGTATGTACTCTGATGTAATCGACTAAAGTGCGTAAACATGACGATTATTTTTTCTGGAAATTCTTATGAATTTATTGCTTAGTCACTATGACGAGTGTGATTATGATTAGACGTGATTATGATTTTCGAACAGAGGCTCTGCCGTTCGTGATTCGTATAGTTTAGGTTCATCTTAAATGGCCAATCTCGACCCCAGACTTAGCACATGAGATCTCGATTCCCTATTCCTTTCGTAGGTATGATACTGATACCTTCGAAATTATTATTTTCTCACATACAAAAACATCCTTCATTACCTCTACCTACTTAAAATAATTAGGTAGGTAGATACTACGTGACTGAAAAGTTTAACTGTTCTATTAGCCAATCTATGGTGTCTGATAGGTAGGTAGTGCGTTTCGACTCACCAAAATTAGTTCGTAATAGGTATAACGGAATTAATTATGGCTATCACTTCAGGGATTTTTTGATAAAAAATTGTTTCTTTTCTATTAATTAAATTAAATTTTATTCGAAAACATCCGTCAGTTTCTTACAAAACTTCAACTATATCCGACAGCCTGGTTACTTACCTATCTCCTTTGGTGACCGTACATATGTACCTATGTAGGTATGGCATAATCATCATCATTTCAGCGGAAAGACGTCCACTGCTGGACAATATAGGCCGACCGGTTCTGTGCGTCTCACATCCAACGTGTTCCTGCGGCGTTCTCAAGGTCCTCTATATTAGGCACGGCTGCTATCTAAGTATTTTATAGCAATGACACTCAGGGTTTTCCTTAAATTAAATGTGAAACATTTTGTGTAGTGAGGTTGACGGTTCTCACAGGAAAATGTATTAAAGGTATATCTTGGTAAGGTAAGTACTTAGTTAAGTACCTATAACAACATTACCGACCATGTGGTGTTGACTGAGATCTTACTAGGTACTCTGATATTAATTTAAAATAGGTAAAAAAATAAAAAATAAAAATTTAAAAAAATCCCCGACAACGTGAAACCCTATAAAAAGAAAAAAATAACCTTGAAATGATGACCCTACGTAAGTACCTACGTACGAAATTTTTTGATTAAATGTTGTCCCGTCGGGGACCGCTCTAATTATTAGCCAAACGTTCTGTTAAAGGTTAAAATAGTAGCGGTCCCCCGACAGGACAATATTTAATCAAAAAATTTCATGCGTACTTACGTAGGGTCATCATTTCAAGGTTATTTTTTTTTCTTTTTATAGGGCTTCACGTTGTCGGGGGTTTTTAATTTAATTTTTTATTTCATGCTTTTTGTATTTTTATTTCATGCTCCTTGTTATTTCATTTCTTTTATTTTCTTGCGTTTTAAGATTCAGGTAATTTGGTATTTAATCAGGTTTTTTGTAATTCACCATTTTGTGGTAGTAGCCATCTTGAATTTGAAATTTGTCATAGTGTATAGTATTCTACTAGTCAAGCCCTTTCATTTTATACGCATATTGAGGGGGTTGTGAAAAAATATGTAATCCGCCATTTTGTGGCGGCGGCTATCTTGGACCGATTTTCATCAAACATAGCTAAGAACACTACTGACAAATTCACCTCTCGAACAAAAAAAACAAAATTAAAATCGGTTCATCCGTTCGGGAGCTACGATGCCACAGACAGACATACACACACACACAGAGAGAGAGAGAGAGAGAGACACGTCAAACTAATAACACCCCGTCGTTTTTGCGTCGGGGGTTACAAAATATGGCGTCGAAAAATTCCTCCGCATCGTTGTCGACTAGTAATGTATCCCAGAGACTGGCGGCATTGCCACGTTGTATGGCAATGCGTAGGCCTCTGGTCAAGGTGAAAGCCAACCCTTGGATCACGGGAAGTGTCATCCGTTTGGAGATTTCGTTCAACGAAATCTCCAAACGGCTTTTGGAGATTTCGTTGAACGAACCATGAGCACTCGGACCCCACGTCCCGAGGGTTTCTACCCCAAACGGCTCGAAAATATAATTATCGATTTCCGCAGCCGCAGCAGCAGCGCCAGCACAGCACCCCGAGCCAGGAACATGGGATGGCACAAGAGTATCGACACACGTTGCGACCCACACTAAAGGCCTTCCCACCTTCCATGTAAATAAAGACATGCCGTCCGTCCGGTCTCTTGCCATCGTAACGTGCCAAGCCATTGGGTTTTAATACAAATAATAATAATAGTCCTCCCGACCGAATTTCGGCCATGGCAGCCTATCTCAACGGAGATTAGCCGAGATACGCGGAAGATATTATAGCGCAGTGATAAGTCGATGGGATGGCAATCCGACACGATCGGAGAGAGATCAGGCGCAGGACCAACGGCTTAACGTGCTTTCCGAGGCATGGGGGGGTATCACAACGCCAACTTCCTTACTCCAGGCTGTTACTGAGAAATGGAAAATACTAATACAGATACGCCAACGGACGGTGCCAAGAGCTCGTCGGATGATGTCATTAATGTTCGAATGACTCGCAAAGCGACCCGCACTCCGACAGCCTTGGTGTCCGAGGCTGTAGACAACTTCGCCACAGTGACAGTGATGAGGAGAACATCAAGGAGCTCCTAGTAGCAGGGAAACAGCGAGGAGTAATGTAGTGTCGTCGAACAAAGTGCCTGATCGACGACGGTAGTGCATGAAGCCAAAGAGCCGGTTCCCACTTACCCCGCCAACCAGCACTCCCGCTCCACAGTATACTAGCAGACGTGTCAAGTAAATTGTTCTGTACTACTCTGCAGAGCGGCTCATCTTACCGTCTCTGGGAAGATGGATGTCGGGTGGATCTGAATTCGGGCAGGTGAGTCTCCAGGGATCCATCCAGGCTCGGTGAAGTCCAGCTCATCAAAATGAATCAGTGTAGACGCTAGTATTTTCCTGGTTAATTTCTGAGTGTTGTGGACCGAGGATATGAAAGCCGGTAAACTAATAGGAGGTGTAGGTTCTCTCATCTCTAAGAACAAAGTGTTTGACCCTTTACGGTAGGCTTTCGTATGTACATTGTACCTATGTTGATGACCTGTGCCACAGAATAGATAATAGTACGTACGGACCTCCGTTTAGACCTTCCCTCGTCGCCTTCCTTCCTTGTAGCTTGTAGATGCCTAGTCTTTGCAGAATGCTTAGGACATTGACCTCAAATAGCTGGCAGGTATGTCGGTAGTTATCAGTGTACCACCGTGTTACCTCGTGTCCTCATTTAAAACCTATCAAATAATTACGAGATGTATTGTCTTGCTTGTGTAAGTAATTAGGGAAACGTACCTACCGTACCTATCGCTAGCGTCATTTGGGTCAACAACTTGGGTCTCCGCCCCCGCATTTATGTTAAAAGTCGTCGGACTTTGTACATAGGTATCTCAACTCAGGATTCACAATAATGTTCAGCACGGTAGATCTATTAGAGAACTTTGAGCATACTTAATAATTCTTGTGGTCACCTTGTGCGACAGTCTCTATGTACTAGTCTATTAGTAGGAATCAGCACCACGTCATCTGAAGACTGACCGCAAAACAATATTTTTATCAATTAGTTAAAGGCACATGTTGTTAGAGATAAAAACACAAACACATCACTTTTCATAGCCGTAATAGAGGCCTTTGCCCTGCAGTGGGACAACACAGGCTCAAAAAAAAAATAGTGACTACAAAATAAATCTGTGTTTATGTATGTACACTCCATATCAACTCAATTTATTTAAAAAAAAAAGTCATTATGATTTAGTGATTATCTCGTTAACGATAAATCAGCCCAAACGCATAATAGGTACCGTAGGTACTTATTTAATGATAGTAATAATTTATTTCATAAGCCTAATGTTATAAGGAGAAAAATCGGTTTAACAATGCATTACTTAAATAAGTTAGATCCTTATAGTAATTAGGCTAAGTACCTATGTGAAACTCCTGACACCTAACTAGGACATGTTCGGTATCTCAGGGGTCAGCGTTCCTCCCTGCCAATCACATTTGTGAAGCCTAACTTATAATTGCATGTTTCATGTCTCAGTGATGATGATGAGCTTACTAATAAAAAATATAATTAGGTATTAAGTATACCTAATTATATCGAAATTTAAGTAATTTTTAGAAAAACAATATACTTAGAATAATTAACTTATTTATTGAATCTCTGCTATAATACGTGTGTGGAGATTTAAAAGTAGGTGGGAAAAATAAAATCCTAACCAAAGAATACATAATACATAGTACTACGTAATCATAACGTTTGGCCCTTTTTGGTAGGCATAGCTGCCATCGAGATCTCTGTTCATAAACCCACCTTGTATGTGGTATCTACTTGGAGGGCCTAGATCAAAGTGTTCTCTAAACAAATAGGTACATTCGGTACACGTTTCTTGATGGCTGTTGTGCAAATAAGGCGACATCTATTACATGCAGTCACTATAATTTGACTTAGCCATGTCAGGTTGACCTTGCATTGCAAGAGTAGCACTATACTTACTTCGAAAGATTCTGTGCAAATACATAGGTAGGTACTAGGCTTCTGTCATGCCGTTCATCAAAGTAATAATTGATCAGATTTCTGGTAGGTACTACCTAATTTACATTTTGTGCTACAGGTACGTATTCGTCTAAGAACACAGTACATATTTCTACCTCGGTCGTTAGTACTATTAGTTATTCTGTGCCTCGGCTTTGGTCTGGATTAGTAGATACCTAAATTAGGCCTTTGTATTATTTTAACTATTGATTAAGTAGGTAGGTACGACGTAGGAGTTGTGTACTCTGTGCTTAATGATATCCTCCTGACCGGATTTCAGTCACGGGCGGTCATGCCAGTCTTAAAGGTGACTAGCCAATTACGCAGGAGATATTATAGTGCCCAAGTGTGTGTGCAAACATAGGTGCACCCCCCTCGAGACACGGGGGCGTTACACCACAATGTTCCAAATTCCGGGCTGCTACCATTGCTACTGAGAAATTCCTAATAGAAAAAGCCCAACACAGCCCGACGACCTGGGAATAGAACCTCGGACCACGGACCACGATCAGCAATCGCGCTTGCGACGACGACGAGACCAATAGGGCAGTCCATTTATTCCTTTATACAACACACATTCACCAAGAAGAGGTATATGAAAGCTTATTTCAAAGCATTTAAATAAATACACATAAGTGTTTAATTTTCCGACAAATTAGTAATTGTGACGTAAGCGGAATTCCAAACGGGTTTGACAACATCGGTAGATAGAAAATATAGGTAATAAGGTAGTATAAGTAGGTATGTTGAGTATCTGCATGTGCGTCGTGGATCATAGCTGATAAAATTCATCAAAACTGAAAAATGTGCATTTAGGCAAATACTTCAGTCAGGAAATATAATTTAGGACTTTATATAGCCGCCATTTAATGTTTTAATAACGTTCAGACATCGGGTTTAGGATAATGACAGTTTAATAGGTAGTTACCTACCTAGGTAATTACATACATCACAATAGATCGCATCCTTATCGCATCTCATCACACACAATAGCACAACAGTGATATCAGTAAAGGGTTTCACCCGCATAAGTGTCGATCCCGTAGAAATATCGGGATTAAAGGTGTCCTATGTGTTATTCTGATGTATAAGCTATATTACTGTAAAGTTTCATCCAAATCCGTTTAGTAGTTTTTGCGTGTAAGAGTAACAAACATCCATCCATACAAACTTTCGCGCTATAATAATTACTAGCTGCGCCCCGCGGTTTAACCCGCATAAGTTTCGACCCCGTGGGAATATCGGGATAAATAGCCTATGTGTAAATCCAGGGTGTCAGCTACGTCCAGACCAAATTTCATCAAAATTGGTCCAGCCGTTTGAGCGTGAAGAAGTAACAAACACACACAATCAATAACAAACTTTCGCCTATAAAATATTAGTGTGATTACCAATTACCGCCTTTTACCCAAAGGTCAAAAACTTAATTTTACGGAAGTATTTAGACATTTAGTTGAAGGAAACTGCGTGAATTTATTAAATATATACTTCCTGTAAGAAACTGTCCTCTAAACTAAACGATCACAAGCATATAACAGTCAAATAAGTAATTAATTATTAAACAGTTCTAAGGAAGGACAAACAAAAATATTACCTATTAATCATTTACAATTTTTTACAGTGTCATGTCAGTAAACAGCATCCATAAGACTTTTCCACTAAAACAATGTTATTGAACATGTCACGTTATAGATACCTAAGTATTTATCTAACAAAACGGAACAACGCCGAGAGTCTCAACCAAATAAATTAGATCTGTAATTATTAGGGTAAATATAATTGTCACTTGTAGGAATGCAATTTGAGATAAGACTGCAAGCATTATTTTGAATTGCAAAGCAAATGGCGCAACCCGTGCTACTCAGCGCAACCGAAGCAACGGCAAACTCGGTCGGTCGTCGACTACTCGTGCCGCTCTACACTCGTGTCCACGTCACCACGTCCGCGCGCGACGCATTGGATACGGCGCGGCTCGGCGTGTTAATATTCCCAGTAATTCATACTTGGTAGGTACCCGTACCGTAGAGCAAAATACGTAAGCTGCACGTGGAGCGAAGCGGGTGCGTAACTGCGTACAGCGACAGCCAGTCGGGCTCGGGCAGCAGCTAGTTTCGCTAGCGCCAGAGCTCACGTACGACGCCCCCTTCGGAATTATTCGGCAATACTCGCTTTATCTGTCGTGTCGACAGACCGTGTCGACTATCGTTCTCGTTCACTCGTAAAGTTCTATCGCATTCATATTACCAACTAGAAACTAAGTTAACCATCACGTCATTTCAGTCAGTCAGTTGGTGTCCACAGGTTGGTGTCAGTGCAGTGTTCATAGTGTCGTGGGGCGTGCTGTCGCCGGATGTGCCGATTATAAAGTCCTGTCGAAAAATAAAGTCTGACAAGTGACCTTGTACCTTATTGAACAAAGTGACTATTACAATAATACGTAATATAAAGAAACATAACCTACAAAATGTCTGACAGCGCACAGGACGTATTGAAGGATGCGGCGGCCGGCGCCGCTGCTGCTGCTGCCGCTGGCGGATCACTATTCAGCACGTTTGATATTATTGTGCTCGTTATCTTACTGGGAGGCACCATTTGGTGGCTGTATAACTCCAAAAAGGAAAACAAAAAAGATGAAATACTGCTTAGCAAATATTCAATCCAGTAAGTGTAATTGTTGATTTTTCCACCCGTACGCAAAATACGCGCATTGTCGTGGAGTTGCGGACACCAGCCCGTTTTACCTACTACCTATTAAGTGTAATTGTTGTGCAAGTTTTTGTTTATTATCGTAATTTAATTAAATAAACCCAGTTTTAATTCTGAAAATATAAATGAACAATACTAGATAAGTATATAAATCCTTCCCCTAGCTAGTAATAGTATGACTTTACAAGTAAGCCAATTCAATTGCTAATTGCGATTACACTTTTACCCTTGTTGCTACTTCCATTATCATTGTCTTCTATAAGCTTGTGTAAGTAATTATGCAATTGAAGCGTGACTTTACATGTTTTAATTTTGCTATCATTAAATTTTAAACGTAACTTACGTAGATAATTTCCAAAGTATCAGGGTGTAAGCACCTAATAAAATATTCAATCGCATTTATAAAGAACATTGAAATTGTGTAGAGAAACAAAACCACTGCCACTGTAGCCAGTTTGTAGTAGGATGCGTAGCCAATAGCAGTCTTTACTGACGTCATTGGAAAAATACACGAGTCAGTTGTTTTTTTTTTAAGTGAAAACTTCTTTAGCGGCGTTGTGCACTTTTGTTGTGATGGGTAAAAAATGTTAAACTCGCGTCAGGACACGTAACCTGATCGAAAATTCTTAAGACGGAGCTCGCGTCAGGACACGTGACCTGATCGAAAATTCGTAAGACGGAGGGGAAGTGGAAACTTATTTAGCGGCGTTGAGCACTTTTGTTGTGATGGGTAAAAAATGTTAAACTCGGGTTAGGACACGTGACCTGATCGAAAATTCGTAAGACGGAGGGAGAGTAGACCGCATTCCAAAATATCAAAAATGCACAATGTTAATATTCAAGTTTTCACTTCTGCTGGCACTCCCGGAGTGCAACACGTTGTTTTTTCTTAACAGGATAATGGGTCCTTTAGCAAGGAGAATCCGGATGACGAAGGATTAAATAAAATAAAAACAAAATAACATCGTTGTATCATAAGTACAAATAAATCTTTATTAAACATTCCCACTCTATAATGATTTACTTTATAAAACTCATTAGGTAGCTTCAATCAAGATTTAAAAAATGCGGCCATGTGCAAGACGGACTCGCACCAAGGGTTCTGTATCAGCGTACCTACATTATTTAACACTGCATTCAAGAGAACTGCTATAGCAACATGTGAAAAAACCGCCGAATAAAACACGTTTCTTGTGTGGTTCCTGTAATTTTTTTATTTTTTATTATTTGTTGTTATAGGTAGCGGCCATAATAGTAAACACTCTGTAGTAGTAGTAGTAAACATTCAAGTTAGCGTACTATTACGGTTCAAAAGATACAGCCCTGTGACAGAGGGACGTCCAGCGGAGCCTTAATAATAAGGGGTCTGGCTGGCACCCTATGGGTACGGAACCCTAAAAATGACTGTAGTATGAGTAGTGTACCCACATCAAAATAACCTTCATCATTTAGGTATTAACCCTTGCCTTCTCAAGTTCTGACGCAGTTGGTAAAAACACATACTCAAATATAAAATCTTAAAGAATCTTTTCTGCCGTGGAATTTTTTTCCACGGAAAAAAATCAAGTTTGTTAATTATAATCCAAGATTGTTTCCGATTGTGATACCTGATTGGTACTTACGTACAAGCTGCATACTGCTGCTAGAGGTTGACACGAAACCCTGTGGATGTCGAAAAACAATTGCACCGGGTATATTTTGGCTACCTATTGCATAATTTGGATCAGTCTTCTGAGCACGATCGCCGATAAAACTCATGGCAACAGTAATCATTGGCCTTAGACAGTTTCGACACTTTTCTGTGTCACTTTTCAACACAGCAATAAACATTTATTACAGGACATTGTGTGAGGTATGTCTTATACATCACTATTAGTTCATTAAAATTCCTAGTCGATTTGGCGATGTAGCGGTCAGGGTCAGCTCCAATTAAGTCAGTGGATAATGTTCGAACAATACGACCGTGTTGACTGACTTTTAAGTAATTCGTCAAACGGTTTAGTATTGAATAAACTTATCCAATATATTGAGTAAGCAAAGTACGTAATGAATAAACTTCATTTGCTTAATTCATTAGGAGTTAAGTGACAGATTGATTACTGAATAGTTGGTTAAAGTCGAATTTATTCATTAGCTGTTTGTTGACGACTAAAAGGAGTTGGAAACCTTTTGCTAGGCACCTTGAAGAACCTAATCCATACCCAAACGCGAAAGTCCAAGTCACGGAAACCCTTAAAAAAACGTCGTCTCATATAACTGCATCTCGAAATAATGATCACCCAAATCACCCCTATGAAGGTGAGATAGGTACTTTAATAAAACTTAAATTACTGTGTGTGACTTTGCCGTAGGTTATTATCGAACGGTCGTTATAACAATTATGTTGTCGTCGTACAAATTAATCGTCCAAAAAAAAAGGTGTTGTCTCATACAAAAGGCCCCATCCTAATTGCGTAACACACTATTACTTTCAATTTGAATCATTTTAAAACATATTGCTAATCCATTGCTCCATATATTCGAAAAATGTGTCTGCTCAACAACGCAAATATCGCACTGAATGTTGTTGAACTGTTGAAAATGAAACCCATTGCTACTGATAGTGTGTTACGCAATTACCCTGCCGTTTGCAAACACTTGAAGACATCTATTTATTATAAGGAATTAAATACATTAACGAATCTTAAACGGGAATAGTGAAAAAGCAATGGACGTATTTTGAGGATAAACGTCACATAAAAAATGTTGTTACTTACATAGGTAGTCATAATTTGTAAGAACGTAACTACATATTGTTACGAGCTTCGGGTTCGTGACAATAAAAACTGCCGATAAAAATTACCAAAAGTTACACTTTATTTAATCAACACTAATAACAACTCAAACACACTAATTATAAAACACAATCGCTCTTAAGTCGCACTTGAAGATCGCTTTCGATGTATTCGCTTCTATCGCAGAACCAAGTCTGATTAGTCGCGGCTAGTCCCGGCCTTATATAGTGCCGCAGATAATTCCAGAACCTTCTATTGTAGAAACATCTAGAATGTTCGAGTACATACCGGCCCCGACTGACCACATGTCGATAGTTCTAGTAAGTTCAGCCAAGCGATAATAGATGGCGCTAGTGACTCTATTAGTTCTTCTACTAGAAACTAGATGGCGCTAGTGGTAACTAATGTCACCTTGCATCAGGCATTAATTGTGGCGCGCAACACTGCCCCCTCCTAAGACATGCTCGTCCCGAGCATTATCGGCTCCATAATAACGCGCCAATCGATCCACATGAACGATCTTAGGAGTACCTCTTGCACCTTTCTGTATCCGGTAGGTTACGTCATTGATCTTTGTCACAATCCGGTACGGTCCATCCCATTTCGCTTGAAGCTTAGGAGATTTCCCCTTGCTGCGGACTGGATTGTGCAACCACACTAGTGAACCTTCGTCGAACCCTTTACTGTTCATTTTGCGGTCATAACGGGTTTTCATCTTTTCAGACATTTGCTGGCCCGATTGTCTGACGTGCTCATAAATGTCATTCATTTTGTTCCGCAAGTTATTCGCATAATCGGTTATACTGCGTGGGGCATCAGGTGGTATTCCGGTGATCAGGTCTGCAGGCAGCCGTAATTCTCTTCCAAAGTTTGCGAAAGCTGGTGTCACCGATGTACTTTCGTGAACAGCGCTTCGATATGACAACAAAAACGGTTGTATGTGCTTGTCCCAATCTCGTTGCCGATTTTCCACAACTTTTGCTAGGTACCTCTCCAATGTCTGATTAAATCGTTCCACCATTCCATCCGATTGTGGGTGGTAAGAAGTTGTTCTTGTTTTATGAGTACCCATAACTCGACAAGTTTCCTGGAATATTTGGGACTCAAAATTCCTTCCTTGATCACTGTGAATCTCTAAAGGTACTCCAAACCGACAGAAGACTTCATAAACTAATTTATCTGCAACTGTCGAAGCTTCTTGATTTGGAATGGCAAAGACTTCCGGCCACTTAGTGAAGTAATCCATCACAACCATGAAATACTTGTTACCACTTTCACTTTCCGGAAACGGCCCCGCAACGTCAAGGGCTATCCTCTCCCATGGTGCGCCAACATTGTACAATTTCAATGCACCCCTACTACGAGTCTGAGGTCCCTTTACAGCTGCACAACTTGTACATTTGCGACACCAGTCCTCGACATCGTCCCGACAGTGGACCCAGTAAAACCGTTCTCGTATCTTCAGTAGTGTCCGTTTTACTCCCATATGACCTCCTGAACAACCATTATGGTACAGCTGTAGAACATCCGGTACTTGAGCTTTAGGGACAACCATTTGCAAATGACAGCTGTCTCCCCGAGCATTTTCCCATTTACGGCACAGGACTCCATCCTGAATCACCAAGCTGTCCCATTGGGCCCAATAGCTTTTTGTGATCGAACTCATTGCTGAGACGTCGCTCCATCTGGGCTTAAGAGCTCTGGCCTTCATCCACTCCAGAATCGGCTTGATGTCCGAATCTTCCTGCTGTGCACGTTGTAGGCTTTCCTTCCACTCGTTGCTGAGGTCTGTCTTGAGCATCCTCACAGGTACGACTTCTTTACTTTCTTGCCTAGTACAATGCTTGCAGTCTTCAGGACAAGGTCTTCTTGACAACGCATCTGCGTTGCCATGAGATTTTCCGCTGCGATGTTCGACCACGAAGTCGTATTCCTGCAGTAGTTCAATCCATCTTGCAACTTGACCTTCTGGATTTTTGAACTGCAATAGCCATTTCAGTGCAGCATGGTCCGTTCGTATGTGGAATTTCCGCCCCAGAAGATATTTGCTAAAGTGCTGCAATGACTTTACCACAGCAAGCAGTTCCCGTCTCGTAACACAATAGTTCCTTTCAGGTTTCGACAATGACTTGCTGAAGTACGCTATCACAAATTCATGATCGCCATTCCGCTGGGACAACACACCGCCAAGTCCTATGTCGCTTGCGTCTGTATCAACTATAAATTCCTTGCCCGCATCAGGGTACCCCAAAATAGGTGTTTTGCACAGACGGTCCTTTAGCTCCTGGAATGCGATGTCACAACTTCCATCCCAGCAGAAATGTCGCTTCTCCTCGGTTAGCCTATGCAGGGGTTTGGCTATATCTGCAAAGTTCTTGACAAATCGCCGATAATAGGAGCACAAACCCAGAAATGCTCTGACCTGCGTCTTGTCTTTTGGAATTGGCCAATCCTTGACAGCGGCGATTTTCTCTGGATCCGTGCGGATACCTTCTTCAGACACTACATGGCCCATAAAGCTAACTTGTCGTTTGAATAGTGAACACTTCTTCGGACTTAACTTGAGGTTGGCACTCTGGATCTTCATGAGCACGCGTTCCAGGTTTTGAAGATGTTCTTCAAACGTACGGCCTACGATGATGATGTCATCCAAGTAGACCAGGCAAGCATCGCCAATAAGCCCGGTAAGTACAAGTTCCATCAACCTTTCAAACGTTGCCGGAGCATTGCATAATCCAAACGGCATAACTTTAAATTGCCACAGACCCTTTCCTGTCGAGAATGCAGTTTTCTCCTTGTCCTTAGGATCAATTTCAACTTGCCAGTAGCCACTTTTCAGGTCCAGTGTGCTAAACCACTTTACTCCAGTAAGCATGTCCAGCGTGTCATCAATTCTTGGCAAAGGATAGCTGTCCTTCTTCGTAACATCGTTCAGACGACGATAGTCAACACAAAACCTCATGCTGCCGTCCTTCTTTCTTACCAGCACTACAGGTGAACACCATGGACTAGATGAAGTTTCAATAACACCATCCTTCACCATTCCCTCAATCATGGTTTCCACTTCCTTTTCGCGTGCTACCGGCAATCTCCTTGGCCGCTGACGGATAGGCAATTCTTCTCCTGTGTTTATTTTGTGTTGAACTAAGCCAGTCCTCCCGATGTCAGCATCGTTTGACGAGAAAACATCGGCATACTTAAGTAACATTTTCTTCGCCTTGACCATTTCATTTTGGGACAGAGCGCTGCGGCAGTCTTCTAGAAGTGTGGTCACTCTCGTTTGTGCATCCTTGCTGAGGGTCCCAGTCGATAGATATTGGCATCGACGCAACCAATCCACTTCCTCGCAAGTAGTGTGCCTTTTTCTATAACCTGTTCCTGATCACAAAGGTTCAGCACACGTACCCCTGAGATGTCGGTGGTTCTGACCAAAGTTCGTGCCACTTTCCATGGTAGGTCATTGTCTACCCTTTCCACGAGTACACAACGATGAGTTTGCCCAGGATTCCGAGGAAGACTAACCGGCACAATCGTTTCCGATCTCGGCGGAAGAACAATCTTCTTAAGGCTGTACACGTTCCCTGGTAACGCTCCTTCCACGAAAAGTTCCTCTTGTCCACATTTCAAAACACCCTGCTTGACGTCAATTTCGCAACAATTCTTCCTCATAAAGTCAAGGCCCAGGATGCAATCGTCCATTATATCAGCCACGATGACATTATGCAGGTAGATTCTGTTGCCTAGCTTCAACCCCATCTTCTTCTCTCCATGGACGGGTATGCGCTGACCGGTGGCTGTTACCAAATTAATGTGTTCCCGGTTGTATGCGGAGTCCCCAAGGGACCGTCTTATGAGTTGGGAACTGACAACCGTGCGAGTGGCTCCAGTGTCTATGGTCAGCTTACACGGCGTTCCGTTGACCTCGCCCTTGATGATTAGGCTGTTCCCGTCTTGGGTTTGTGTGATCGAAACCCTTGGGGCTCTTTGAACATTAGCCAGCACCCGCCCCGCAGTCCTGGCTATTACTCGTTTCCCTGCTGCTGGTGCTGGGCGGTGCTGTTAGCTGCACTGCCCTCTGGAGATCGGCCGTCTTCTCTTTCTGCAGTTCGCTTGGGGCAACTGGATCGAAGGTGGCCCCTTTCCCCACAGCCGTAGCACCTAGGGCTGTACCCTTTATTGCGGTCGCGAAATGTAGCCGCTGCAACCTCCCTGACGCGATGGGAGCGATGATCCTGTCGCACGGCTTCCACCTCCAGTGCATGGGCCAAGGCGTCCTTAAGCGTCCCGTGGTGCCCGAGCCTCACAGCAGCTCTAACTTCAAGGTCGCGGATGCCGTCGATGAATGCCTGCACCAGGTTCCCATCAATAAGCGCAGGTACGGACTGGTAAGCTTTACGCACCAGCTTCTCCACTTCAAGGGCCCACTGCTGCAGGTTTTCATTACTGCGTTGCACGCGATCCTTGAGCTGCGCACGAAACACGTGTTCCAGGTGAGCGTCGCCATACCGAGCCTCCAATGCCTCAAGGAGCTGCTCGTAAGTCACTTCCTTACCGAGAGCTTCCAGAACAGTTAAGGCCTGGTCGCGCAGGCCTAGGGTGAGGGCAGTCATGGCCTGACTTTTACTCCAAGCGTTCGCCTTCATGACAGCCTCAAACTGGATTTTGTAGGCCGACCAGGAAGAAGTTCCGTCGAACGGTGGCACTTTGAATCCACGTAGCGAAGGTGTTGTAGCTACGGGAGCTGCGATTCCATCCCCAAGTTTAAGGTAATCCAGCGTTTTCTTTACATCAGCCATCACGGTTTTCTTTACGTCAGCCACCACGTTGTCAACCCGATTATACACTTGGTCGATCCGGATTTCAGCTTCCGACAGGCGGTTGTCATGTTGATCAACCTTATCCTTCACCTCCTTCATGTCTTTCCCGAAGGTAGCGTGAAGGTCCTTCATAAGGAGCATCTGCTCTTCCTGGCGGCGCGTTTGCTCCTCCTTATCACGTTGGAGCTGTTCTTCCAACCGACGAGCCTGTTCCTCCTGTCGGCGAGCCTGTTCCTCCTTGTCCCGCTGGAGCTGTTCTTCCAACCGACGAGCCTGTTCCTCCTGTCGGCGGGCCTGTTCCTCCTGTCGGCGGGACTGCTCCTGCAGCATCATCATCAGGGCAGCAAAGTCTGGTGCTGCTGATGCTGGAGCTGTTGCGGAGGTTTCGGCCTCCGTGGTTGGTAGCTGGCCCTCAGACCTCTGCGGCATAGCTCCACTAAAACGTCTCTGATCCGTCTCCTGTTGACGTTGACTCCGGGTACGGATACCCTCCGTGTCGTCTTTAGGTAAAATCGGCATGATTTTAATCCTTGCTTCTGACACCAATTGTTACGAGCTTCGGGTTCGTGACAATAAAAACTGCCGATAAAAATTACCAAAAGTTACACTTTATTTAATCAACACTAATAACAACTCAAACACACTAATTATAAAACACAATCGCTCTTAAGTCGCACTTGAAGATCGCTTTCGATGTATTCGCTTCTATCGCAGAACCAAGTCTGATTAGTCGCGGCTAGTCCCGGCCTTATATAGTGCCGCAGATAATTCCAGAACCTTCTATTGTAGAAACATCTAGAATGTTCGAGTACATACCGGCCCCGACTGACCACATGTCGATAGTTCTAGTAAGTTCAGCCAAGCGATAATAGATGGCGCTAGTGACTCTATTAGTTCTTCTACTAGAAACTAGATGGCGCTAGTGGTAACTAATGTCACCTTGCATCAGGCATTAATTGTGGCGCGCAACAATATTAATACGTTTTTGTGAGCAAATATTAAGTATATTCTTTTTTGTGAATTCATATTTTTAGTAAATCAAACTGGGAATTATTTGGGAATAACAGCATGGCTCTCGGCGAAACGAATACGATTAGAAGCATCATCAATTTGCCTTGGGCATTTTACAAACCAGCGAGTGTTTGCAAACGGATGGCGGCGTTGTACCATTTTGAATCATACAATTTACCGAAGACATATAGGTAGAAAACGAATAGGTGTACAACATTGCCTAACCATTTAACTCGTATGCTTACAAGTACGCTCAAGAAAATAGTCGTCTTTTTAATGTATCAAAGTGGGCTGCATAAATAGAATTTCAATGTGAAAGGGGTCAAAAACTCAAATTACAATACCAACTGTAGAAACGAGTTCGCTTGTGATATCTGTATTCCCCGTTATTGCATCAGATTCTAGGTTCGCTTTTTTTTTACTACTCACTTACAGTGCCTTAATGTACCTACTTAGTTCTATGGTAATCTAACACCTAACTTTGAAAATGATTTACTCATTAGTTCTTATAATAAAATTGAGTTGGTATAGGTAATCTTAATCAAAGATAAAGAGTAAAACAATCAACATTTAAAATATGTATGATATCATTAAAAAACCAATCAAATTATTGAGTATAATTTATATAACTACATGTTGGTACGCTTTATCGCGTGTATAAATGAATTTCACGTAATTCCTACGTTAGTTAGACCTTCGTTCTTCGCTTTCTTGATGTAGCTATGCTGGAGAACATGAGACGATTGCGAAACTATCCATTGTTTGGTCATTCAATTGAAATTCTACTAATTAAATTCTTCTAATTAGAAGGGGTTAAAAACGGCAAGCATGCTGCATACCTATCGGTATTGAACTTGGTACCTTGATAGTAAGGGTCTTAATGTACCTACATAATTTTGTATTATCAGTTGTGATTGTAGCTGTTGTATAATATAGGAAGTCGCGAAGTAACGATAACGGTGCTTCTTACGTGTCGATACAAGATATGCGTTACATATTTGCTTATAACTACTTATCTACCTACAGTCTATTTTAATCAAAATAATGAGTACCTAAAGGTAAATTTACCCAATATTTTATACTTAATGGATGGTGGAACACGCATCAAACTTTTAAGTAGCTAGCTTAGGAAGGTTAAACAATTAGGTAACTTAAACAAGCGTAATTGGTCTGTCTGACACTGTACATAACATGATCTAAGTAGAGGAATAATGATTTAACTAACTTATAATCTGTTAATACAGAAGCGCAATAATAGTAATTTAGAAGCGCAATAACGGTCATACAGAAGCGCAATAACAGTCATACAGCAACGCAATAACAGTCACTCAGAAGCGCAATAACGGTCATACAGAAGCGCAATAACGGTCATACAGAAGCGCAAGAACGGTCATAAAGAAACGCAATAACCGTCATACAGAAACGCAATAACGGTCACACGGAAACGCAATAACGGTCACACGGAAACACAATAACGGTCACACAGAAGCGCAATAACAGTAATTCAGAAGCGCAATAACAGTAATTCAGAAGCGCAACAACGGTCATACAGAAGTGCAATAACAGGCATACAGAAGCGCAGTAGCGGTCATACATGAATTTCCAGACTGATGTCAAAATGTTAAATGCAGTCAAACAAGATGAAATGAGTTCAACAATCCCTGCCCTCTTCGAAGTTCTGTCGGATACCTTGCATATTATTATTATAATTTGGATATTCTTTGCTATTGAATGTAAAATACACGAATAGTAATGTAAAATTCAAAAAGTATGACGTTTATGTAAGTTCGTTGCTTCCTTTCCTAGAACCGTAGAATCTGGATATAACTTAGGTTGTTGCTAACCTTCACTACAATCTTACTTTTAGAGTTCCTTACTTTAAAAGCATAAAACGGAACCGCTATAGGATCACCTCGTTTTCCGTCTGTCTGTCAGTCTGTCGATACCTTTTTCTCAGGTACGCATGGAGGTATCAAGTTGAAATTAATCTATACATATAAATAAAATTGAAGTTTGTAATGTCAAAATAACAGCTTTTTACTAAATGTGTCTATTTGTTCCGGCTAATCTCCGATCTGGATCGATTTTGACGGTACTTTCACTGGCAGATAGCTGATGTTATAAGGAGTAACTTAGGGCTGATTTTTAGATCCGTAATTAAACTCGACCAATTGTTAAAAATAGTAACTAATGGTTAAATTTTTGCAAAATGTGATTTTTGATCAATTTTTAGTTTATGAAAAAAAAAATGAAAAAAATGAAAAATGTTTTATTTGTTTTACAAGTAAACTTAACATCTAGTGGTTGGAGCCTCCTTTTAAGCAAAAAGCCTGTGTTAGGAGACTCCGCTCTTCCAAAACTTAAAATATTAACATAAAATTACTTGTTTTAAGTGTTATAAAAACAGGCGATTTAAAATAAAAAGAGAAAATTAAAACTAGACAAGAAGCATGCAAATGCGTGAGTGAGAGTAGTTTATCTAATAGTTTTTTTTTACTAATAGTTAATTATTTGACCATTAGTAATGATATTATATCATTAGATAAACAAAAAATTGGCTTCTTTTATTTTTGAAAAATAATTAGGGTTCCGCGCATGAAAATTAAAACCATAGATATTTTTACATTTCTATGATTAAAACCCATGAAATCCAATATACATACATATATCGATTCATGCCTAAACCACTGAACGGATTTAGATAAAATTTGGCAAGGAGATAGGCTACTTTTTGTGTGGGTAGCACGTTCCGGTAATTCGAGTTGCGGGCACGCAGCCGAAGTTGCGGGCAGAAGTAGGCCCGGACTTGAGAGACCCAGGGCCCCTAGGCACTTGACATTTTAGGCCCCCCCTCCATCCCGATGCCATTTTGGAAATTTAGCAAATAAAATCCACTAGTACAGAAAATATAATTTTTAACCGCCTTAAATCAGAAATTATGCATTCTATGCTATGTATCAGTATGTAACCATATTTACTTTCACGACGTTTCAAAACAAAGAAGTTCTTTTCCTTGTATTCCTTAACACTCAAGTAACCTACTTGAACCAACTTACTTTCGTCAAACAACTTATTAGATATTTCGCATAGCTGGTGGTGGCAGTGATTCTACTTTCTAAGAGAACTTTGGATGCAAGAGCAAATAAAGCGAGCTGGAAAATGTTAGCACCTAGGATAGGTTAGGCTTCTTTTTACTATTATTCATACAGTAATAGGAGTTACTTTGTCAACTTATGCAAGAAAGTTTAAGAATAAAGATTACCTAAGAAGCAAAGCGAGTGACCTAGCTCCTCAGAGAGATTAGATTTCTTTTGACAATTTAATATTGAAATAGGGAGTTGCTTTATAGACTTATGCAGAAAAGCTGAAGAAATAATCGAAACTGAAGCGAGCTTTTTTAGGCCTCGGAGAAGTCAAATTTCTTTTTCTTTCCTACGGGTGCTATTTAGCTACAGCTACGATGATGAGCTCTGGACCCTCTCCAAAACACGGGGCCTGTGGCAATTGCTATCCATCCCTGTACGCCTGCTATTAGGCAGCTAAACTACTAGCTACCCCGACCTCCCGGGCCTTGTGAGCCTAGACCTAAATCCGGGGCTGGGCAGTTATACAATAATATACGCAAGCAAGCTAGTTACGTATATAATATAAATTCTCTTTGATTTTTTACTGACTAGAAAATAAAATCCACTCTCGACCCCCAAGGGTCGAGAATAAACTATAGTTAGGGGTCCAGTGGAAACAATATTTATTGCGGGTCGAGGGCCCGAGAGTGGACTAAACGACGTCAACGAGAGGCAGAATTGAGTAATTGTTTTTAATTGATTTTAAGAATCGTAATATGAAATGGTGATACACCGTATGACACGACACTCGTAGATCTATTAACTAGTTATCTTCCAAATCACTCGCACACGGCATGATGTCACCGAGGCCGAAAATGAATATAATTATTTGTCCTTGTACATAAGCACCGAGTTACAATGGCAAAATAGTAAACTTCTTATAATAGCTTCTGGCAGTCAGCTTTTTACAGGGGGTGGGTGCACACGATGACATATCAAGCAATACATTTCCAGTTTTACCCGGCCTCGCATTGTATAGACTTTTCGTACAATGAAAAGTGTCGCCGTGCGTACCGAGGTGTAACAGCTACCTACTCCGTGGTATACAGTAGGACGTAGATACCAACAGCCTACGGTTATAATAATTTGAATAAAAATTTCCTCCCCTCTGTTCTATGTTACGGGTTTGGTTTCCGCACTTAGTCCTTCAGGTGGACCATGTGCGTGGGCCATGGCGGCCGTCGGTGGTTATTCCAACCAGCCGACCTCCCTCCAGAAGCTTATTAGGTCTCCTGGTCTGTCGAGAAAATCTGTGTAGGATCTGGGTGTCCCGAGGGTTTCTGATCTAATCTGGGTGACGCCTGCGCACTCAAAGAGCACATGCGCGACGGTTTCATCAGCCTCCATCCAAGCTCTGCACAGGAGGCTGTCCGTTATGCCTATCGTATGGAAGTGTTTCTTCAGTGAGCAGTGTCCCGTGATGGTCCCCGTCACCAGGCGCAGGCCTTTCCAGTCCAGTCGTATTAATCTATTGGTTAGCTTGCCATCTAATGATGGCAAGATAACCAATCAGATAACTAAAAGACAAACGATTTTCAACCAAAAGATTTTCCACCTCCTTGAATAGATTGCTTGAAGTGACGTGGGGGTTTATCCAGAACTCAGTTATAAAGATGCCATTATGCAAATTTATTAAGTGGCTGCTGTTACGAGGTATGTAAGTTGCTGCTCTCTTATTGGACAAAGTCATACGTATCTTAGGTAGATATATAAACGGACTTAGTAATTTCCAGATCATTGTTATCTACTCAATATTGAACCTAAGCTGCTGCATGTTATGAAGTACCTAGTTAGGTAGGTTCAGCCACGTAGTAATACCCATTAAAACGGACGATGGACATTAAAAGTAAACCAAATATACTATTTTTAGACTGGATCAATTTAGTGATCAAAGTCCTCACAAATTTTTTGCTGAATGACCTACCTATAGCTATAAATAAAATCATACTTATAATTTTATCAAATAAATATGAAATCACAATCACACATTATTCACAATGTGACACTAGATAAAAATGCTTGGCACGTGTCACGTACACACTCATTACGATAATGTTAATGACACTTAAATACGTATTAAGCATTTACGAAATAGATACCGTGCTTACGTAAAGGTTGCATGAATTACATCCTACTTTTAATTTGGTTAGCATACAATAGAATCTGTAATAATAAGCGGTCGGCACCTATGTGTATACTTATAATGATATTCGCTAATCTCATGGAAAAGTGCTCACGTAGCTTGACAATGCAAATTCTTGTAAAAATATTGCTTCATAACATTTAAAAAAATTAACAATCAATAAGTACAACTATGAAATGCGGGAAGCACAGAACCGCAACCCTAATTGCGTAACACACTTTCAAACACAATCTCCTGAACCTTTTTAAAGGATATTGTTAATCCATTCTCCATTGCTTCATGTGGTCAAATAAAATTCTTCTCTACAACGTAACGCAATGAATGTTGTTGTACTGTCAAAATGAAACCCATTGCTACTATAATTGTGCGTAAATTACCCTGCAGGTCAAAGTGGCGGTGCTTGAGGGAGGCCTATGTCCAGCATTGGACGTCTTTCAGCTGAAATGATGATGGTGAAATGAAATAGTACCTAATTTCATTATGGGAACTGATGCTGGACATAAGCCTCTTGCAGGCTGCGCCACAACACTCTGCCTTCCGCCTTCCGCATCCAGTCCGTCCCAGCAACCTTCTTTAGGTTGTCCGTCCATCAAGCTGGGGGCCGTCCCACACTACGCTTGAAGATACGCGGTCTCCACTCCAGGGGCTGCAGTCTCGACATTCATAGCAATCGCTTTATGACCGAATTCGGTCGCAAAGTCCTGTCACTCCATACATTACACCTGTCATTTCGGGACTTTGCGACCGAATTCGGTCGTAAAGCGATCGCTGTGAATGTCTAGACTGCAGCCCCAGGACTCGTTTGCTCCACCGGCCATTGGTCCTTCGATAAACATGGCCAGCCCACTGCCACTTCAGTTTGTTTATTCTGCGCGCTATGTCGGTAACTCCGGTTCTTTTCCGGATAATTTCATTCCTGATTTTATCCTTCAAAGAGACTCCAAGCATAGCTCGCTTCATAGCGCGCTGACCTTGAATCTGTGGACCAGCTCGACCGTCAGTGTCCACGTTTCGCCGCCATAATTATGTCATGACGGGGAGGACGCACTGGTTGAAGACCTTAGACCGTACATGGTGTACCTACCTAGTTTTTTGTTATTTAGAATGAAAGGTATGTTAGGTGACTGTCAGCATAACTAGGTACGCAAAAACCTCATCGAAAGATTCAAACCATACCTAAATATACCTAATCAGATCATCTGTATGGTCTGAAGTCCAAAAGAAACATTGCGACTTATTTTTTTAAAAATAAAAAACAACGTAATAAATCTGAATTTAATTTTCTTTAGTCACATTCCTTAACAGGATGTTAGATAATTATGTTATCAGAGCCGAGTGTTTCTTATTAAGTATTTGCTTGCATTGTGTTTATTACTTT
Source organism: Apamea epomidion (assembly GCA_947507525.1). Taxonomy (NCBI): domain Eukaryota; kingdom Metazoa; phylum Arthropoda; class Insecta; order Lepidoptera; family Noctuidae; genus Apamea; species Apamea epomidion. The sequence goes on from OX382234.1 coordinate 11,044,913, forward strand.
GTCTTACTTGTTTATCAGCAAAACTTGCGGGCCAACTTGTGGTCTTAATAAGTAATTATTATTAATATTTTGAAACTGAGAGTAATTTATTACTTAATGTAAAACTGCTATTACTAAAAATAAGCCTGCGCCGTCTGTCTATCTGTCAGCTTATTAGTCGATTCGCACGAATTTCCTCGAATCGACACTTATAATTAATAAATTATTTCCGTAATATACATATATTATGTAACGTGTAGTTTTTTTTGTTTCTAAAAAACTACTGTGGGAATTGGATGATTGTACTCACTTATTTCGCAGTAAGTAATTAAAATTTCAATGCTAACTAAATATAAATGTAGGCACTTATGCTAAGCATGTACTACCTCAGATCTAAGCGATATGTATTAATAAAATAAATGTAATAAAATAATAAGGCATTTCCGAATAAATATTACAGAGTTAATACCACAGAACACATATTTTATCTGTATTCGTGTAAGTACCTACGTAATTATAATTCAGATATCAGAGATTGGTTAGTAGTAGGTAAGTACATCAGCAAACGGAAATAAATTGATTCAATATTCATTACGCATTGCTCAAATTAACATCAGTCTCTACACTCGACGCGCGACGTCGTCAAATACTACTATCTATAAACTGTCGCTACTAACTGCGCTATCACCAGACATATATTATGTAGGTATATTATTATTATTTTTATTGACATTATACCTTTGTAATGTAGGTACCATATTCACAAAGAAACGTTTTGATTATTTGGTGTAGGTGTGTAATTTATTAATAAGAATCAGTTTCTTTTCAATCAAACTGGTAGAAAGCGGTAGAAGATAATAAAGGATGTAGATGTCGTACTTGTGGTGGATTCTACAATACTTAATTATAGGTAGGGTTCATTACAACTAACTAGGTACCTACGTCACATTATAGAACTGCGAGGTAATTGCGTAACACACTGACATGAATTGAATTGAAGGAATGGATTTCATTTTGACAGTTCAACAACATTCATTGCGTTATATACGTTGTTGAGCAGACAAAATTTTCGAACATATGAAGTAATGGACTAGCAATATTCTTCAAAATGATTGAAATTTTGATAGTGTAGGATGCTGAATATAGATGTGAATAAAACACTGGATGAAGTGTCTACGGTGCCTAATACTAGACTCCAGATACCTACTTATTCGTTGTATAGGTAACATTTTAGTTCTTTGTTTTGAAGTATTTACTAGAGACGTACACACTGCTACACATCAAGCTATACATTTCCAGTTTTAGCTGACCACGCACTGTATAGGTTTTTCGTATTATCAGAAGTCAGCTTACCTAGGTTATGTATAGCTTGATATGTAATCGTGTGTACAAGGCGGCAATAAAGCGCGACGTTGTGATGTAAATAATGTATGCCTACACAAGTACACACTGAATCAATATGTACAAAGCTCTCGGGTGTAAGGCCGTGTACGCAACCAGTGCTCAGTGCTCACATACTTAATTCATTGATACTAGTAGGCACCTAGGTACCAGTGTCGCGTCGGAATCGGTGATGATGATGTCGCGTTGAACGTCTAGCTAGGCATTAGTACTTCAACTATGTACCTACTTAATAATAATACGTAACGCCTCGTTCATTCATGCTCCAAATACCTATATTTTAAGATGCATGGCTAGGTATTATATTAAGTTTTTATCTCATAACATACTTAATACCAAGCTCAAGTTCAGTCATACTCAGGCTATTCAGGTTCTTATCAATTCTTTTTATCATACACGCCGAGAAAACATTAGTATTTTTTTGAAGATGATTATTTGCTTCCGTGTTGAATTCAACCAATGGTAGCAATTTCTTGATGAATGACGTAGTTCAATGTCGTTTTAATAAATTAGTAAATTATGCATTATAACACTGTTAGCCGATTAACTTTTTATTGTTCTCCAGCATTTTATCTGTCTGTTTTGGATGATTGTGTTAGGTTATCTTAGTTTATCAGTGCATGACTCTGAAAAAGTGATCCATAATTATCCCATCCAATATTCCATCCATCCATCTAGTATTCGCTTTCAGTTTCACACTAAGGACGACTAACGCCCGGTTTCTGGGAAAAAAAGTCAACACAAAAATATTCTAACAAAATCTAGCGGTGATTGATTGAATGCATTATCAACAGCCAATCGCATCACTTGACTTGCATGTAATTTGACACGTCGATAATTTTCGTTCGAGCAGAAAGTGGGTGTTGCCTGGTAATTGGCTACCTAGTAGGTAATTAAGGTACCGGTAAATCGGGGTGAATAGGGATGCAGGGGTGAATCGGCACGAAACTTTAAAAGGGATTTTAACGTTGAAATAATATAGTGTAGAATATCCGTCATTAGTCGTTCTATACTATAGTATATTATAGAACGACTAATGACGGAGACCAATTTGTGTGTATTGCGTCTATCTATAATAATATATACCATTACCAGCGAGCTATACGTCAGCCTTTTATCAACACGCTACCGTGCACAGTGCAGACCCACAGTCACAACTCACAGGTCATAACAAATAATTATGACTAGAGAACAATAGGCAACCCTTCCCCGTCCCTCGTGCCCTTTCTCGATAATACCAGGCACCAAATAATGCATAGTGTTAGTGAACACGGACATAAGCATGAGAGCATCTTCCCCCCCCAAGCGCGCGCCCTATACATATTATCTACCTATATTGGTTCTCACTTAAATATTACTGTAAAGTGATTTTTAAACGACGCAACTACAGAGACTAATTACTAGTACCGAAACTACGCTGACTAATATTATCATCAGGTACCTATATATGTATAATTACTAAATGATAAATATTTGAACGATGAACCCCCGATTACATTGTAGCGGTATCTACAACGCCACATGTGAACAACGCGTCATACTGACGTCACGCAAATCCTGCATCTCGCAAGCAGAGTTTACCGCGCAATTAGCATAGATACAATTTCCCAACATCAATCGTTGGGGCAATTGCCCGCCAGACAAAACACCCGTCTGGTCGGAGGATCCTCCCTTTTCTATAGAGTATGAGTGAACTTTACACCCTGTTTTCTCATACTTCTATAACATCATAAGCTATCGAAATACATAATAATATTAAACTTTTTTTTTTCGTAGGGCTGCGGGATCCATACAAGTTACAGAAAATTCTTTTATTAACAAATTAAAGTCATCTGGAAGAAGTTTAGTTGTATTCTATGGATCTCAAACGGGTACCGGAGAGGAGTTTGCTGGGCGTTTGGCCAAAGAAGGCATACGATACAAAATGAAGGGCATGGTTGCTGATCCCGAAGAATGCGATATGGTAAATATTTAAAAGCCACTTTCTTGTTAGTTAGCTGATACTGTTTTTTGTTCAAATATTTGTATAGCTACCTGCAACTCAATAATGATCATGTCTTTTTTAGGAAGAACTCATGAAACTCCAAGACATACCGAATTCTTTAGCTGTGTTCTGTATGGCAACATATGGTGAAGGAGATCCCACAGATAATTCTATGGAGTTTTATGAGTGGTTAAAGAATGGAGAACCCGATTTAACTGGTTTGAATTATGCTGTAAGTAAAAGCTGTTATTGTCTGAACTACAAAAAATATTTAAAAAAAATAACAGGTAATTTTATCTCACAAGTCAGGTTAGGAGGTATGCCCGGAGGACACGGTGGAGCATACGGTGGAGGTATGCCCGGCTTGGGCGGAGCACCGCCGCGTCCTCGTGGCGGCGATCGGCGGCGGTGATCTCTCGCGTCCGGCCCTGGTCCAGGCCATGGTACGGAGCGAGAGTACATGGGAGGCCGTCACCTCCTTCTGCGAAGCAGTAATGCTCGCAAAGGAGGAGGCGGAGCGCATGAAGGAGAGGCAATCTCTGCGCCTTCACGCCCCTAGTCGCCGCAGGAGACGCCCTGGACGGGAGTCAACAGCCGACTCCCGGACACCGTAGGCGCGGGCTTGCGGGCGGCGAGCAATGGGCAGCTCACCGCCCGGTATAAGGACCAGGCCCGGGTCGACGGCGCGTTGTGTTCCACGCGCGCCTCAAAGAGATGTCAGCACGAACTGACGTGGTCCGCTAGGGCCGATGCCTGCCAGGGCCGCGGGTTGTTCGAAAGAGATACCGTGGCCCCTGGCACAGGCAACTGAAGGAACACGGGTGGGTTTTAGTCAGTAAAAGTCTGACACGCCCTTCCGCTCAGCCCAGAGCGGGAGAGGTAATTTGATGATATACCACCCAAAAAAAAAAAAGGTTAGGAGTTATGTGACAAAAGCGATTTCCGCATAGAAAGTTGGTACTGTAGGTTAGGGTATGTACAGACGCCAGCACATCGAAATCTATTAAAGAAATTTGACGGATTGTAGTAGCTACTACAATCTGTCAAATTTCTTAGTAATAGATTTTCAACTTTATCGTAAAGTATTAAGGTTCAAGGTTGATTGGGAAAATTTGACAGTGTCGGGTCAAGCTTGACCTGCTAGCGTCTATACATATTATATTCGCAACAGCCATAAAATTATTACTTAGGTCATAATCATATTAGGGGGTCGTATGAAATTGCCGATTTGTACTGAAAAATTGAAATACGTTTTTTTTTTAATTTAACATATTTATTTAATAAAAATAATTACCAATATTATCTATACATTGCTGCAATCTAATAGGAAGGTCATTTATGCCTTTGCGATAGAACTCTCGTGATCTAGATTCGACAAACTGTGTGAAAGCATTTTGTACTGCCTCCTGAGAAGAAAACTTTTTATCACGTAGAAATTTGTCCAAATCACGAAAAAAATGGTAGTCCGTTGGAGCAAGGTCTGGCGAATACGGAGGGTGACGAATGGTTTCTAATTGCAGTTCCTGTAGAGTTAAAACGGTTTCTCGTGCTGTATGAGGTCTCGTGTTATCATGGAGCAATAATGGTGAAGATCGATTCATGAGTCGGGGCTGTTTCACTGCTAGTTTTGCTATCATTGTTCGGAGTTCGGCACAGTAGACATCTGCCGTTTTTGCTTGACCAGATCGGAGAAAGCTATAGTGAATAACACCATGCTGAGACCACCAAACAGTTACCATTACCTTTTTATTGGTAAGCTTTGCTTTTCCATCACGAAACCGTTTAAACCAAAATCGCACGGTGCGTTCATTAGCAGTCCTCTCTCCAAACGCAACATTGATATTGCGAGTTGTTTCTGCCGCGTTAGTTCCGCGTCGGAACTCGTATTCAAAATTAACTCGAATTTTCCAAGGATCCATCTTGTCTAAGCTGAATAAAAAAAACAACTGAAAGTCGATAATCGGATGTTGCACATTTTTTAAAAGAAGAACTTCATAGGTACCATGTGAAAAAAGTTTCACTCAAAAATATCAAACTATGAAGGTTCTATGTCCATTCGAAGTACCTATTATAATGAAACGGCAATTTCGTACTTTAACCCCTATTATAATAATATTTAATACCGTTGTCTCGTTTCTTTCCGATATTCTACACCTCAAAGAAATCGAAGAAATCATGATTGATTACGATTGCAGCTGTCAATTTGGTCTAGCAAATTAAACATCAGAGTATATATACTGCGCTTCACATGCTGCCTTAATAATACATATATTTGCAAACTTCATGTCTTCATGAAATAGTCTCGTCTATGCCGATGATTTCTGCTTATAGAAATTATTATAAAAACACCTCTGCCGCGTATCACAGAGCTGCAATGTACCTATTTGGTAGCTAAGTCAGTTAACACTAAATTGAGTCGCTGTGTGTGTACCTAGCATTATAAAAACTCGATAGGCTTAGTGTTATGCTAGATACACACACAGTGACTGGTCGACGCGGGACGCTGCGACCCGCTGTGTGTGTGTGATTCATTAACGACGTTGGTTAAAAGACGCGTACCCGAACCGTAGTAGAAAAAATCTATTCTATTTTTCTTTATGATCGAAGTCCGAAATTCCGTATGACTTTTATTTAATAATGTCATCGTGATAAAAAATGTCAAAGTCCGGCAGTTATATGTTTGCAAATTACAATTATTAAGCATTGTAGGATTTTGAAGAAATATCTTTATAAATAGGAGGAAGAAACTCTTTACAGTGTTTTAAAACTGTGTATTTCTGTGATTTACGTGTTGGTAAAAAATCTAGATTATCTGCGTTAGCCTAATTTTCAATGATAACGGTGTGGATATAGTTTTTTACAAAATGGGATACAGCAGCAATCTTGGTACAATCATTTTCAAGAGTTTATTAATTTAAATTCATCTAAATATATTTAAATTATTGAAAGATGTGCACCACTCATGTGATGAAATGAGCTAAAGAACCTCAAGAGTTTAACGATAGGTTCGAAAAAAAACAAAGATTCATTTGCAAGCACTATATAAATGATTTAGAAAAGTATTTTCATGAAATTCTTTTGATTCTCGATAGAAGTACATAACTAAGATATAATATAGTAACTATGAATGCGATAGTACAATTACCTCGTCTTTTTGGATATAGAAGGCTGTTAGGTTCAACAATGCGGAAATTGCGTTGTGTGGTATGATATTGAGATATGTACTTGATGCAATACATACTGTACGTAATTTATTATGTCATGATTTTAGAGTACCTATTAATAAATTTTCAGGTGTTTGGCCTTGGCAACAAAACATACGAACATTACAATGCAGTTGCTATTTATCTAGACAAGCGTCTCGAAGATCTTGGCGCTACTCGAGTTTATGAACTTGGTCTTGGGGATGATGATGCAAAGTATGTATTACATTTGAGTGTATGTGCTTGCAATAATTGAATAGCTTCAAAAATGGACACACTTTTTATTGAAGAAATAAGACTATATTTTATACATTGCCAATTCTAAAATTTTTGCTGTTTATTGAATCTTAAATAATACAAAAACAAATCAGAAGTTATGTGAAACATGCAGACAATATTCAAATGAATATTGGACAAATATGTATGGGGCTTACTCTTGAATAGTGAAGACACTGAATAGTTTTTCAAATAAGGAGTAATCTTCATGTATAGTAAAATCATAGCAAATCAAAACTGTACATCCCGGTGTTTTTTTTTGCAAGCCTTTTTTTTGCATCTGTGTTATTTACTAAATTAAACAGATAAACATCTGTCAGTGAAAATTTGAAGCTAAATAAATTAAACTTTAAAAAAAAGGCCTAAATGGCTTGATTGATTTTAAAATAAATGATTTATTATTAGATATCTCACTATGTACATATTGTACATGACAAATTTTAGTCACCATCGCCATTGAGAGTAGTCATATTATTTGTCGGCATTTTATGAGTTACAAAAGTTAGTCCTTATTTAATAGACTATTTATTTACATAAAGTCTTGTTAGTGGCAGATATTTAGACCACTTTTGCCCATTGTTCTGTTATCATGGAGTTACATACTCCATATATTTGCTGGAACCAGTTTAAAAATTATAAAGACTAAAAGTATTGGAATTGAAGATAGTTATAACTGATTTCAGCATTGAAGATGACTTCATTACATGGAAAGACAAATTTTGGCCATCAGTGTGTGAGAAATTTAATATTGAGAGCACAGGAGAAGAAGAATTGATACGTCAATTCCGACTTGTGACACATGGTCCTGAGGACATACAGCCAAATAATGTGTTCACTGGTGAAATTGCAAGACTGCATTCTTTGCAGGTTCAAAGACCGTAAGTATCCACACAGAAATATTGATTAGAACATCATGTTATTATTTTTTTGAGCAACAACAAAGATACAATTGAAATTTTTTTTCACAGGCCTTATGATGCTAAGAATCCATTCTTAGCCCAAATTACAGTAAATAGAGAATTGCACAAAGGAGGAGATAGATCATGTATTCATGTGGAACTGGATATTTCTGACTCAAAAATGAGATATGAAGCAGGTAAGGTTGTCCATATCCATCAACTGATTGTGGCTAAAACCAATGTAGGGAAGTGCTGTAGTAATGAAAGAGAAACCTAGTTAAGCATTTGGGTGCCGGGGTACACATAAAATTTTGAATAGCCTATAAATTTATCTGAAAATATAATCCATACTATATATTTTTATATATATATAATTCTTCTGTACATCTAGGGTTACTTTTTATCCTGGTGGATCTCCACGCGAGCGAAGCCGCAGGCTAAAGCTAGCCATTTACTTGCATACAGTCTGACAAAAATATTTTATATTCACAGGTGACCATGTAGCAGTATACCCAATAAATGATTCCAATCTTGTGGATCGTCTAGGCCAGTTAACCGGAGCTAATCTTGATGAAATATTCTCACTTATCAACACTGATCAAGACAGCAGCAAGAAACATCCATTCCCATGCCCAACTTCCTACCGCACGGCTCTTTCACATTATGTGGAGATCACAGCATTACCTCGTACTCACATATTACGAGAGCTTGTTGAATATTGCTCAAATGAAGAAGTAAGCACATGAGTCAGATGAGTTTTTTATGATTTTAATGATCAAAACTCAAGTTACAAAAATTATAATTTATCTTCTATTTCAGGATAAAAATAAATTAATGCTTATGGCAACTAATTCGCAAGAAGGCAAGGCTTTGTATCAATCATTTATTGTAGAGGCTTGTAGAAATATTGTACATATTTTAGAAGACCTACCATCTTGTAAACCCCCTCTGGACCATTTGTGTGAACTGTTACCGCGCCTGCAACCAAGATATTATTCAATTTCATCCAGTCCTAAGGTAACTAATCTGCTCTACTGTAAACTTGCTATAACTTTGTTTTTAAAATGTTTAAATAATTTATCAAAATATATTTTATTATTTCAGATGCATCCAGAGACAGTTCATATTACTGCAGTAGTTGTTCAATATAAAACTCCTACTGGTCGCGTTAATAAAGGTGTGACTACCACATGGCTAGCAGATAACAAACCTGAGCCTGGCAAACCCCTGCCGCGTGTACCCGTGTATATAAGAAAGTCTCAATTTAGGTAAATATTAGCTAAAATCATTAGTGCTCAGGTATCATATTATTTAAAAAATTGAGTTAATATAATTTTGATGCAAATTGTATTACTTACTTTTTAGATTACCTCTGCAGACCCAAACGCCGATAATAATGGTTGGTCCAGGTACGGGTTTGGCTCCATTCCGTGGTTTCTTACAAGAACGCGCTTACGCGCGAGCTAATGGCAAGGAAGTTGGAGACAGTATTCTGTACTTTGGATGCAGACATCGCGATCAAGACTACATTTATCAGGAGGTGTGTTAACCGCTTGTAAATCTCCCATTAAAATAGACTCAATTCCCACCGAGATGACAACAGGCGCGGCGAGCAGTTTCAGTTTCAAAATTCTCGGTACTTTATCTTCATTCCTATTTATTAAGCGCGGGTTGTCTCACGTCCACTTGACGCACGTGTATACGTCAAAAATGGCGCTAACTATCGTCAAATAAAAACAAGCGTTCTTTTAAATTACAATTACAAAGGACAATGCTCATGGAGGTATGGAATCCCGTACCATGCTCCATCAAAGTCAAACTTTGTTTTTTATAGACTACACATCATATTAACTCCTACAAAAGTTCTTTTTGTAAACAAAACCCGGGTTTCAGAGATTTTCAAAACAACCTGAAAACTAGGTAAGTACTTTATTTTGTTTGACATGTCATACACGAACGGCCATTATTGCTCTAAAAAAAATATAATCGTTGAAATAAAAAATCTATTATATTTGAGTTATTTTTAATTAATGTAGAATCGGTAAAGTATAATTATTGTACATGTTTTTTGAAAGACGTGATCATGACACTTTCAAAATTCATGGTTACATGGTTCTAATGATTATAATTCTGTAAATACATATTTGTTACGGCCGCGAATCATATTTTAATCAACGTACAACTTAGTACTGACCAGCAATTTGCAAAAAACGTAAGAAAATTTTAATTTCGCGGGCTACCTTGGAGCATCTATATCATTTGGAACGGAACGTTATGTAAAGAGAATAAAACAATATGAACACTTTTTTACTTTAAATTAAATTCCCTGTTCAAAATCAAATCCCCGACGCATAATGTCGTAAAAAATTATGAAAATAATTACTATAATATTTTGATCTTGATGCATGAGACTTTTTGATACGACTTTTGGTCATTATACAATATGGTCTTGCCGTATGTCAAATAAAAACGAGTACCTACGTAATCATTATTATTTGAAGTACGTATGTTACTTTAACCAATCTTTTGAAACAACCGGCCCTAAATAACACAGACTGAGTATCTCTTGAGAGGCTCGAAAGCAGCTTAGCGACCACACGCGATCCGTCGGGGGCAGCCTCCATCCTCTGATCATATGAACTGGCCCAAGGAAAAGCGCGCGCAGCCGCGTGTTGTCCGTGGCGGGCCGCTTCCATCTCGTTGTCAATTGAACCTTAGTGTATCTTACAGACATGAATAATAAACAGCGTTTTATAAATTATTTCAGGAACTCGAATCATATCAGGAAAATGGTGATGTTCAATTGAAGCTTGCATTCTCTCGCGACCAAAAAGAAAAAGTTTACGTAACGCATTTGATAGAAAAGGACATGGACCTGCTATGGGACATCATCGGTAATCGTAACGGACATTTCTACATTTGCGGGTAATTATTTAAACTATACTATGATAAATTAATATGATATTAATCCAATGTCACATGTATCATATATGGCTTATTTCAATAATTTGTAGCATAGGACTAAACTAATATTTATCTTCTGTAATTTTCTTAATGAAATAGAAAGAAAAAGATGCACTCAACTTAAATTTAGTTTAGTTTGTGAACAAGGGAATCGGCGCCATTCTTTGAGAAATACTATGAAATACAAACATATTATTGCTGCCGATATAATCAATATTGTGCATCGTGCATGTCAAACAGTTAAATATAACACTGGCAACAACAGTCACTTTGTGCGGCGCACTGATAAAGCCGCTTTATTGCTACCATAATAGTTTTACAGGTTTCTGATTTTTCTTGGCCTTTTCAGTGATGCAAAGAATATGGCTGTTGACGTAAGGAATATTGTTTTAAAAGCCATCCAGGAAAAGGGCGGCCGTACGGAATCTGAGGCTGTGCAATTTATCAAGAAGCTCGAGTCTATGAAGAAATATTCTGCAGATGTATGGAGTTAAAGCAGCCACATGTTTATTAATAGGCGAATTTGTGGAATTTTAGACAATTTTTCAGTTATGAACTATGAGTAATGGTGATTATTTTATGTTATGTAATTAATATTTTGTAAATTTTGTGGCTCTGTTAGACACAAATGGTTAAGTTAATAATTGCTGTTTGCCATGCTGTTATTATTACATAATATTGCAGCATGAGAGAAATAAATTTTATTAGACAGCCAGGTCTTAAGACGGTCTGTGCATATACTAAGGAAATACATATTTTTTAGTCAAGCGCTATTATGTAACTCTATTCCTGGAAGTTGTAAAATAATTATTTGAACATCTTTTTCCACAAAAAAAAAATTATAAGATAGGTATTCTAATTAACACAACCAGAGAGGAGTTAAGAAAAACATTGGAAAATGAAAAATAAGTATTTGTAGCACTTTATTATACCAAACATTAAGGATTGGATTTAACAATCTGAGTTATTTGTATTTATTGACAGTTTATCTATACAAAACCTGTCAAATGTCTTTTCAGTTTTAAGATACCTGACGATAGTAAAGTCGGCTACAAATGAAGTTAGTATCATTACATAGTACAAATGTGCATGTCATTGTGTTTGAATGCGACATTCACATCTCATCATCATTTCTCTACTATGAGACAAACAACATTGACTGGAAAAGTTTACATAACTTATAAATAAAGAACAAAGTAGAATATTATGGCTTTTGGACATGTATGTCCATGTTGTGAATATAAATTATTAAATAATATAAATATTATCAGGGTCAGATTATAAAATATAAGAAAATATTGTTATTGGAAACTTAACATTAAAGCTCCAAAAGAGCATTTGTTAATATTTCGAACATCCTGCTCGTATTGATTTTAACTGTCTACCTACATTATGTATTCTAACTCCCTGTGGAGGATCTGTTGACTTACGAGCATACAAAATGATGCCTAATGTTTGAATAAATATGGCGTATTATGAAAATAAGACAGCTCAGAGAAGCCGTGTAAATACGACGAATGCAGTAAGAAAGTTGTTACATAGCGCACGTGACGTGACGAGTAATTGAAGCTTGGTCGCTCAAACAGTGTTACCTACAAAATATTCTGTACTATACTACGCACAATATTATGATAGCATAAAATATATTTCTTCATACTTTATTTTGTGACAGTTTAGATTTCGACTGACGTAACAGTACCTAACTATTCTACATTATAACGTCACGCCTTTTCCCCTCGAAGGTTAGGCAGAGTGTACCAGGTATACATCTGCCGCAGCTTGTTTACGATTCTATTAAAACTAAATCAACCAGTTATGGAATTTGAAATCCTAACGATAAGGGCCAACAATTGAGTAGACACACGAAAAGGTTAGTTGAAATTAAAATAATTTAAAACGAGAGTTGGGAAATTCGAATTTTCATCAGTTATTCAGTTGAGTAGCATTTATGGTTATAATGATAGTATTCTGTAAGTATATGGATCCTCTTAGACTACCAGGAGAAATCCTAAACGTTCAATTTTAACATAAATCTATGTATATGTTATGATTTTATCAGCTGTTGTGTAATTTTCAGATATTTGAATATTATTGTTGAAGTATTTATATATTGTGGAATGGGCAATTAGATATAAGTAAATAATTTTTATATTACATCTTGTAATAAATGCAGTTTTATAAGAAGTGTTATTTTTTTATCCTTAATTACTCAGAAGATAAGCGCATTCCCTCACGGTTTTTGCCAGATCTATCTGGCGGGCCCGTCCAGGGTCGGCCATACACATGCAGTATCAGTAGCTTGTTGAGCTTTGTTACAAATTGTAGCTGTGTTTTATTTAGGTATGTTGAATTGTTTATTCTTGATAATAACAAAACGCAATAATCATTGTTGCGTTCTAATTACAGGACCATAATGATATTAAAATGACTAAATGATAATTAAAATCATCATACCGGTATTTATTATATTGATGATTTTAACGTAGTTGCATTAACTAACAGTTAACTATGTATTTTTATTTTAAGTGTATATTTTTAGCAATTGCTTGTAATTATGCAAGTTTCGAAGTGTATTAATTTTTTTTACTGATTATTTTTTCAAGCGGATTATGTTGTCCGTATCTTTTCTTTTTTGTTGGTATTGGTGATGTTCCGACATCTATAGTTTTTCTATTTCAATAGTTTGGTTGTTTTGTGTCTTGAATCATTTTTATTTGCCAAAAAAAATTAAATCCAGGGTTTCACCCAAAACAGAATTCGAACACTCTAGAATTTCATTAAAAATCGTTTTGGGCATTTTATAAGTCACGGAAAAAAATACAGCCCCTCAAAACTTGTGTTGTGGTAAATCCCAAGGTTTTATAACAACGCGACCGTAATCGAAACCTCGCGTTGGAAGAAACCTGAATACCCGAAGTGTAGAAAGACGACTATTATCTTAGAGCTTTTAAACAGACTTCAAAAAAAGGAGGTGGTTCTCAGTTTGTCAGTTTTTTTTTATGTTCTCTCCGATGTTGATTAATCGAAGACCGCTAGACCGATTTGACTATTCTTTTTTTGTTTGAAAGGGTATACTTTCCAGGTGCTCCCATTGTCATCTATTCAGGATCTGATCATGGGATTCTGGATAACTCGATAGAACTCCACAAATATTATAGGCAAACTTATAGCGATTTGGTTATTTTTATTGTGGCAGCAATAACTAAAAAGTGAAAAATAAAAAAAACGGGTTGCACTCCGGGAGTGCCGGCAGAAGTGAAAACTTGAATATTAACGTTGTGCATTTTTGGTATTTTGGAATGCGGGCTACTCTCCCTCCGTCTTACGAATTTTAGATCAGGTCACGTGGCCTGACGCGAGCTCCGTCTTACGAATTTTCGATCAGGTCACGTGTCCTGACGCGAGCTCCGTCTTACGAATTTTCTATCAGGTCACGTGTCCTGACGCGAGTTTAACATTTTTTGCCCGTCACAAAAAGTGCACATCGCCACTATAGAAGTTCACTTCAACTTAACTTTTTTACAAAAATAAACAACAGACTTCTGAAGAAGTGAAAAGTTACCTTAATTTCGGAAGTCGGTGTCTTTGGTTTTGTATTTTCGGTTTTTGCCAATGACTTCCGAATTTTTATGTTACACTGAAAACCTGTGTCGCATAGAGTCGTAGCATTCTGCTGAGCGATGGCCGTTTTGCGTGGATGTAACGCATATTTTCACCCAACTTATGCTTTTTTGTATTCTTTCTCTGCGTCACGTTTACCGCTAATCTTTCAGAAAATAAAAAAAACGCCACATGGGTCGACACTTTTGTAGATGCTTTAAATATCCAAGTTATTTGTGTGTATCGTAGAAAATAAAGGTAAAATGTTCGAGCTGTTAGACTGATACAATCAGCATTGTTTCAGAGTAAGTTGTTGACCTATGTAATTTTAAGTAACTAGGTTTTTGAAAGCCTGATCCAGGCCACAATCAGGAAATCTCATGATGTAAAGGGGGATGCGCTAAAGTAGCCCGCGATTCAAATTTACTTACGTTTTTTGCAATGAGTAGTAGTACATAAGAGTTAGTCTGAAAAAAGCACCGATGACCGATGACTGAAAAGGAAATCGATTGTCATGGTACGGGATGTGATACGGAAGAATTCAGAAAATGTCGTGAGGAAAGTTTTGAGTATGAATGTGGATGGCTATAAGTCGGGGAAGACTAAAGAAATGGATGGGACTGTGTGAACGTGTCACTGACTCTGGCAGGGCCACCATCAGGGATTTTAATTTTGATGTTGAATGTATTGTGTATAAAGACGTAAACCAATGTCCATTCAATTTTAAAGTCACGTTTATCGGAGTGGCGTGAAGCTAGCTGGAACAAGATACTAAGCAAACTAGAGCCCACCCATCAGGCCTTCTGGGAGCTTCAAAGGAGACTCAAATCCCGCGAAGTAGTCACCATACCACCCCTGGTCCGCCCAGACAAAACCATCGCTTTCGATGATGACGAAAAGGCCCGAGTGCCTGGCCATCAGCCTCGAAGCTCAATGCTCACCCAGCACTCAACCAGTAGACCAAGCTCACCTCTTAGAGGTCGACGCGGAAGTCGAACGTCGAGACTCCCTCCCGCCCGTCGAAGACCCTGATAATCCTCTGCCTCCCGTCACTCCAGACGAAGTGCAGGATATCATCAAAGGTCTCATACCCAGAAAGGCCCCCGGTTCGGACGGGATCACCAACAAAGTGATCCAGCTCCTCCCAGCCCCTCTAATATTGCTACTGGCCACCATCTTCAATGGCGCCATGGGCAACAACACTTTCCCACAATCGTGGAAAGAAGCCACCGTCATTGGCATCCATAAGCCCGGAAAGCCCAGGTATAAACCGACGAGCTACCGTCCCATCAGTCTGCTCAAAGTCCTCGGAAAGATCTACGAGAGGCTTATTTACAACCGTCTTAGGGTCTATGCCGAAACAAAGGGCCTCTTTCCTGATGAGCAATTTGGTTTTCGAGCCCATGGTGGTGAAATATTCATTTCATGGTTACATATAATTCAATCAGCAGATTAAATGCCTACGAAAGTTAAATTATTCAGCCCAACACAGAATGGCTGACAGGTTTGCTGCTATGTAACTGAATAAAAGTCCACTTTATGTTCTGTCATGGCTTAAATAAATGCTGTTATCGAATGTATAGTAACACCTGACTAATAGGGTAAAAGTTTATCTGTATGCAGCATAAAGCATTAAATCTTTGTTAAATAACTTCAAAAAGTAACTGCTTACGTTATAGTCGTTCATATGTTCTCTCTTAAAATGCAACGGTTTTATAGTACACGCTTGGGTTTTTATTCAGAAAACTGCATTATTTGTGTTCACAACCATACGCTGCTAGGCAGCGTATGGTTGTGAACACAATTGCAGCTATTGCGGCTATTGCAGCTGATAGGGTACTGCACTACTAAACGCTGAATAACAGTGACATCTGTGGCGTGTTTGTGGTGATTAATCGAATTACAGTACAGAAGAAAGCGTTATAGTGAGCCTCGTTTTTTTCTAAACAGCTGTTGCTGCCTGGGTGAACTCAAATAAGTCGGTATAAATGCTTAGATTAACGTTGTGGGCCTTACGTGAAAATTTATAATGCAGTTCTGTGCTACTTGGGCAACACTCTTGTGTTCAACAAGTCCATCGCATCACCGAATATATCCACTCAGGATTCCTGCGCGGTATGATGACAGGTGTTATTTACTTCGACATAACGAAAGCCTTCGACAAAGTCTGGCACAACGGCTTATTATACAAGCTGTACCAACTCGGTGTGCCAGACCGTCTCGTTCTCATCCTACGAAACTTCCTGTCGAACCGCACCTTCCGCTACAAGATCGAAGGAGCGCTCTCATCCCCCCACCCCATCAGAGCAGGAGTCCCCCAGGGCTCCGTACTCGCCCCACTCTTATTCACGGTGTTCACTAGCGACATCCCTAAAGATGCTAAGACCCATCTGGCTCTGTTCGCAGACGACACAGCCATTTATTACACTGGCCGCAGCCACATCCAAATACGGCTTCGTCTCCAAACCGCAGTCAACAAGTTGGCTGCTTGGTTCAGGAAATGGCGAATCGAAGTCAACCCCGATAAGAGTCAAGCGGTTCTCTATTCGAAACCCAGACTCCAACCCACCCCCCCTTCGCTCATCACCATGTTCAGCAAGCCAATCCCCTGGGAAAAGCCTCACCTTCTCAGAGCACATAAAGACGGTCCGTTCGCGCGCCGCTTTCGCTCGGTTGTCTCCACTCCGTCCTCAACGAAGGCAGCAAGCTGTCACTCAAGTGCAAAATGCGCTTGTATACAGCGTGCATCCGTCGCATAATGACTTACGCTTGCGTAGTCTTCGCTCACACAAAGCCCCGCCACATAAATAGGATGCAAGCCCTTCAGAACCGCTTCCTCCGCAAGGCCACAAACTCCCCTTGGTTCGTTCGCAACGAGATCCTCCATATTGATCTCAAGATCCCCACTATCCAGCAGTTCATAAAACGCCTCTCCAAGCGTTTCTTTGACACAGCCGCCAATCATCGCAACCCTCTGGTTGTCGCGGCCGCCAAATACACCTCCTCAAAAATTAGTAAACTTCGCCGTCCAAGGCATGTTCTCGATGACCCCGATGACCCCATAACCCTCCTCCAGGAGAGCGATAGGGCAACCAGTACATTATACAGAAACAAATTACCGACATTCCGACCTTGCCGCCGAGGTCCCTCGCGATGCCCCCAAATAAATTCTCCCCCCCCGACCCTTGCCCGCTGAAGTGCCAGTCCGCGCCGTAGCTGAGCCAGTAGCTTTAAATCCTCCGACTGTGACCTCTGAGTTTGTTTCGGCCTTTCTTCTCAGAGATAGTCCTAGGAAACGCCGTGCTCATCAAAGCATTAATAATACCAATTCGATCCAGCCTGTCCCTTTGCTCCCCTTTCCCAGCGACGCCCTAAGCCGAGGTTCGTACCCCACAGGGGGTGCCCTTAGCGTGCAGTCAGGCGACTTTTAATTAGTTTTAGCCCTGGCTGGAGGCTTTAAGATTCTTAAGGCAACCACAGGATAGTCCGGTTAAGTAGTTACGACCCCTCAAGGTCAACTACGAGATGCCATATATTTAAAAAAAAAAACATTCCATTTAGTCGCAATAAAGGTGTCGTCAACAAAGCACGGTTTTCATTCCCACAAAAATCTGTACAAACAATTAGCAACCTTACCACCATCGAAACATGGTCGAAATCGAGCCGGATTACAGTGCACCGTAGTGATCGTGTTCGAGCGTCGAGAATAAAAGACACATCACATTCCTTAGATAAGAAGCGAGCCCGGACCGTCATTACACAATTACGTCACAACAAGCTTGTTTAATCAAAGAAAAATAAATACGCAGAGTTCCAGTCAATTAAAATCATTGCTAGACACAACTCACGAGTGCATTGGGTATAGTCCGCGCGAAACTAGTTGGCCGCTTAGGTGGGGACAGCAGGGGTGAGGTTGCAACGCACGTACGTAGTGCGCCCCCGCCCCTCCGTCCCACCACTCACATACCTAAGGCGCGGCCAACTAGTTCCGCGCGGACTATAATAACCTCAATAATATGACAGTTTCTACGGAGTCTTGGGATCCTATGATAATATTTCTTGTTGTACAGAAATTGGACTAAGAAACTCACAAAGATTGCGAGGAGTATTCATATCAAGAAAATTTAGAGGAGTTACCTTCATGGGAGAGCCTGATGAAGTTCCTCGAGTCAAAGTTCCGCACTCTTGAGCTTGTGTCATAAGCTACAGCTGCACCTGCACGGGAAAAATCTAAAGAAAAATCATTTGCTGCCACTGCTACTACGTCAACTGAAAAAACGTGTGTTAAGTGCGAAGAACAACATACGTTGTGTCATTGTAAGCAGTTTACGGACATGAATGTGAAAGAGGAATGAATATGTGAAGCAAAATAGATTGTGCTATAATTTTTTGTTACCAGGCCACGCAGTGTTCAGATGCCGAGTCCCTATTAACTGCCGCATCTGCAACAAGCGACATCATTCTCTTCTTCACGAGAAAAAATATTTTTCAAAAAACACAGCATGAAACTGCCACCGCTGATACTACAACGTCAAGTGTGTCTGTGAATCATACCATAGAAGAAAACACAACAATAACAATGGCGGCATAATATATATATATACAATATAACAATATATATATAGGCGCTATTAGCAACTGCAATGGTGAGTATGTAAGAACGAAGAAGGACACACCATTGTACTAAGAGCGCTTATCGATCAAGGATCGCAAGCATGTTTCATTAGTGAGAAGGCGGTTCAGCTTCTGAAACTCAAAAGGCAGTCAGCCAGAGGCAGCGTGATCGGAGTGGGATCTACTAAAACAGATGTCAAGCAAGTGGTTCAGCTACAGGCTATACAAGAGTAGAAGACAACTTCTGTCTTAACATACAAGCCTATGTGATGAATAAACAGTTGACCATTAAGTTACCAAAACTAGCTGTATACAATGATGTTAAGCACCTACAATGTCTAAGGCTAGCAGATCCGACTTACCATTTACCAGGGTCGATTGATCTTTTGCTAGGAGTGAAGGAATATGCAGACATTCTACAACCGGAGCTAATCAAAGGCCCACCAGGCACACCATGCGCACAACGAACCAGCCTGGGTTGGATTTTATTCGGAGAAATACAAAACAAAGACGAAGACAACTCTTTTCTTGTTATGCACCAAAGTAGATATGGATAATATGTTAAAAACACTCTGGGAAATAGATACTGAAACGAAAAGAAAAGAAAATACACACAAGAACTAACTAACCTGGAAACCACACGCAGAAGAAGTATGCAAAAAATTAAGTACAGCAGCGTATGTGCTTTTCAATCTATCCCGGAAAGTGAATATGCCTACTAGATTAATTGCTTACCTTGGTTTGGTGGCGTCAATTCTGAGATTCGGCATAATATTTTGGGGAAATTGTAGTCTAAGAGAACAGGTATTCAAGGCTCAAAAACGATGCATAAGGGCAATGTGTAACATGAAAGTAACAGATAGTTGCGTACCTGTATTGAAGTCCCTAAATTTGCTAACATTGCCATCATTATACATTTTCGAAATAGCTGTTTTTGTAAAATCAAATATGCATCTTTTTAATAAATCGTCTGATAATAGAACACGACCACTTAGAAGGCAGTATACAAACATGCTACATGTTAGTGGACATAACACTGCATTATTAAGGAAAAGTGTTATATGTATGTGCCCAATTATCTTTAACAAAATACCCGATGGAATAAAAAACGAGTCCATTCCATTGTTTAAAAAGAAATTGTCAGTCTTACTAATTGACAAATGTTATTACTCCATTTGCGAATTTCTAAATGATAAAACTTTATAGTTACATAATTAATCCTGACATCTTTAGTTCTTTATTTTATTTTATTGACCATATTGTTAGAATTTTTCATATTGACAGTGTTTTAGTCTAATAAGCACTTGTACTAAATGTTTGCATAATTTAAGGTAGAATGTACAGGGATTTATAATTATACATGCAACCTTGATAATATTTGACATTTTTGTATTAATATGACACATTGTTACTGTAGTTTAAGCGATTTGACATCTTTTCTATTAATATATGTATATTTTTTTGTGTGTATTTCAAACGATTTGACATTATTGAAATTTAAACGATTTCACATTTCTGAATTATTATGACATTTTTACTGTAGTTCAGACGATTGGACATTAATTTGTATTTTGTATTATCATCATTTCTTAATTGTTACTTAAAATTATAATACGATTTGCATGCCCATGTGACGGTAGAACATGGAGCACTACCTATTATAAAAATAAAACATCTATATGTATACTAATTACCCATGTTTGCAAATGAATAAATGATTTGATTTGATTTGAAGAAGAGCAGTTATGTGAAGATATTTACGAAAGAACATATACAAGGAATGAAGAAGGCAGATACGTAGTTACCTTACCTTTCAAAACACAAAACCCTAAATCACCAGACTGTAATACATGAAAAATAGCAATGCGTCGATTGATACAATTAGAAAGAAAATTTACTAAACAACCAGACTTAAAGGAGACATGTGAGAAAGTTATAGAAGATTACGGAATGCTAAATCACCTGGAAGAAGTACCGGCAGAAGAATTGAACACAAAGAAAGCTGTATACTTATCTCACCACGCAGTTGTCCGAAGTGATAAAGAGAGTACCAAAACTAGAGTTGTCTACGATGCTTCCTGCAAAAGTTCTAATAACATCTCACTTAATGACGAACTACTAGTTGGACCTATAATTCGAAACGACCTTCGCAGCATTATAATGAGATGGAGGATGCATGCCGTTTGCTTTGTAGCCGACATTGAAAAAATGTATAGGATGGTGGGGCTGTCCAAAACCCAAACGGATTTCCAACGTATCCTGTGGAGAAAAGACCGGTCTGAACCTGTCAAAGACATTCCGTTTACCGTAACGTTTGGCACAGCTCCGGCACCTCACTTAGCATGCAGAACCTTACTCCAGCTGGCAAATGATGAAGGCCAAAATTATCCTATCGCTGCGCAATTGATATCAGATTTTTACGTCGACGATCTCTTGTCTGGAACGGACACGCTAGAATCGGCTATTGAAGCCAGTCACCAACTGAAAGAGTTAATGAAAAAGGGCGGTTTTGTGTTAAAGAAATGGTCGTCAAACAATGATGACTTCATAAAATCCATACCACCAGAGGAGAGATCTCAAAATGCACTGCTTGATTTGAATATTGCTGGAAAGGTGAAGGCGCTGGGAATCCTTTGGAACCTGAAAACAAACAAATTTGAATATAAAAGTACCTTGAAAACTGTAGAAGGTGATACAACCAAAAGAAGCATTTTCTCAGATGTACAAAAATTATATGATTCTCTGCGATGGTTGTCTCCAAGCATAATTACAGCTATGTTACAAATTCAAAAACTCTGGCTAGAACGAATCAGCTGGGATGACAAAATTAGTCAGGACTTAGAAAATGAATGGTTACACATAAGATCTGATTTTAAGCATATTATCGACATTTGTGTTGATAGATGGATACACATAACAGCAGAAAACAAAGAATGCATTCAGTTGCATGGATTCAGCGATGCATCATCACGTGTTTACGCAGCGGTTGTGTACGTGAGAGTAACTTGCCCCAATGGTGAAATTCATACCAATCTGATGGCAGCTAGAACACGAGTCCCTCCATTGAAAACTATTTCTATCCGACTCGAATTGTGTGGAGCAATACTGTTGTCACAATTATTAAGTCATGTAGGCAGAGCAATAAAAATACCAAAATAACAAGTCTTCGCTTGGACGGATTCGTCAACTGTCTTGGCGTGGCTGTCTGGCGAACCCTCCAGGTGGAAGACGTTTGTGGCAAATCGGGTGGTGGAGATATTGGACAATATAAACTGCAATCAATGGTATCACGTGTTATCCAATGAAAATCCCGCCGATATTGCTTCTCGAGGGTTACCAATAGAAGAATTAAAAGAATGTAATTTCTAGTGGAAGGGGCCAAGTTGGCTCAGCACAAAAGAAATCCAATTCAGTCAGCTGGACAACACACAAACTGATGAAGAAAATAAAACAATCAAAGAGTTACAAACAAACTTAAAATTTAATAACATGGACAATGATTACACAAAATTAACAGAACAATTTAAAAATGTCCATACTTTAAAGGAACTGCTTAGTCATCTGCTACTGTCGAAGATTTCTACATTATAAAAACAACATAGTTATTTCTGAATCCGAGAAACATATCACGACAAAAGAACTAGAAGAGTCACTACATACGTGTATAAAAATCGCACAAGAAAACGATTTTGAAGAGGAAATTCAACCACTAAAAAACGGAAATCAAGTAAAGAAAACAAGCCCTTTGAAATCGTTGAATCCCTATTTCGATACCAATGAAGTCATAAGTGTAGGAGGAAGATTGAGAAATGCCGATATTGAAACTAAACACCCAATCATACTTGGAAACGGAAACGAATTGACTCGATTAATTGTAAAGAATGCACACGCAGAGACACTTCATGGAGGGGCGCAATTGACGTTGGCCTATATTAGATCCAGATACTGGATACTACGAGTCAAAGATGTCGTGAAAGCATGTATCGACAATGTCTGGTGTGTGCTAAACATAGTGCCATAGCAAAGAGACAATTAATGGGTGATTTACCGAAAGAGCGCGTTACTCCAGCCAGACCATTCCTTCATAGTGGAGTCAATTTTGCAGAGCCATTGCAAGTATTGATATCAAAAGGGAGAGGAGCTAGAACTAACAAAGCATATATCGCCATTTTTATGGCAGTTAAAGCAATACATCTTAAATTGGTTGGCAATTTAACGGCAGAAGCGTTTATTGGTGCATTTAAAAGATTTACGTCTAGACGAGGCAAATGCGCCCACTTATGGAGCGATCAAGGCAGGAACTTTGTCGGCAGTAGTAAAGATTTCATAGCTGCATTACAAGACGCGCAATGTGAGCTCCCAAGAGACGTAGCAGACTCTTTAGCAAAGGATGGAACCCAATGGCATTTCATACCTGCGTACAGTCCGAACTTCGGCGGTCTCTGGGAGGCAGGAGTTAAATTCATCAAACACCACTTGAAGAGAGTACTTACGACTAACCTAACCTTCGAAGAAATGACAACCTTATTATGTAAGATTTAAGCCTGTTTAAATTCCCGCCCTCTCGCACCTTCAGATGAGTCAGATATCGATGCAATGGAAATGTTAACCCCCAGGTCACTTTCTCATTGGAGAATCTCCAATTGTAGTGCCACATCCAAACCTAGAAAATATTTATAAAAATCATTTCCCTTTCACGTTGGCAGCACACGCAGAAACTGCTGGGAGATTTCTGGAAAAAGTGGCAAATGGAATATTTAACACGTCTGCAGCAAAGACTTATATGGATAAAACGAAAGTACAAAAGGAATTACAAAAGGGACAAATAGTACTTATAAAAACAGACAACTTACCACATGGAAAATGGCATTTAGGAAGAATAATTTGAAAAACACCCTGGACCAGATGGCCTGACCAGTTTTTTTTTTTTTAATTATGTCACTTAGGTACCTGTGGACTGTAATGATGATTCTTAACATTTTTAATAATTAACTTATCTTACTTTGCACTGTTATTGTAATAGGGGTTAAAGTATGAAATTGCCGTTTCATTGTAATAGGTACTTCGAATGGACATAGAACCTTCATGGTTTGATATTTTTGAATGAAACTTTTTTCACATGGTACCTATGAAGTTCTTCTTTTAAAAAATGTGCAACATCCGATTATCGACTTTCAGTTGTTTTTTTTATTCAGCTTAGACAAGAAAGATGGATCCTTGGAAAATTCGAGTTAATTTTGAATACGAGTTCAGACGCGGAACTAACGCGGCAGAAACAGCTCGCAATATCAATGTTGCGTTTGGAAAGGGGACTGCTAATGAACACACCGTGCCATTTTGGTTTAAACGCTTTCGTGATGGAAAAGCAAAGCTTAGGTACCAATAAAAAGGTAATGGTAACGTTTGGTGGTCTCAGCATGGTGTTATTCACTATAGCTTTCTCCGATCTGGTCAAGCAATAACGGCAGATGTCTATTGTGCCGAACTCCGAACAATGATAGCAAAACTAGCAGTGAAACAGCCCCGACTCATGAATCGATCTTCACCATTATTGCTCCATGATAACGCGAGACCTCATACAGCACGAGAAACAGTTTTAACTCTACAGTAACTGCAATTAGAAACCATTCGTCACCCTCCGTATTCGCCAGACCTTGCTCCAACGGACTACCATTTTTTTTCGTGATTTGGACAAATTTCTACGTGATAAAAAGTTTTCTTCTCAGGAGGCAGTACAAAATGCTTTCACACAGTTTGTCGAATCTAGATCACGAGAGTTCTATCGCAAAGGCATAAATGACCTTCCTATTAGATGGCAGCAATGTATAGATAATAATGGTAATTATTTTGATTAAATAAATATGTTGAATTAAAAAAAAAAAACCAATTTCAATTTTTCAGTAGAAATCGGCAATTTCATACTTTAACCCCTAATATTACATTCGTACCTGTTAAAGAACTTGATTTACACATGCATACTTACCTGTGAAGTTGAATCGTCAAACTGTCTAAATTACCTACTGATGTTTTATTAATCCATAAAGTTAAATCAAGTTTATATAATTGAGTTAGAAATCATGATACCAGCCTTTGTTAACAATACGATTTTGCATGTTAGTTTCTGTTGTTAAAAGGACATGATAGTCCTTTGGGGGCCGGTATGTTGAATGTATGCTGTATAAAGACGTAAACCAATGTCCATTCAATTTAGTCGCAATAAAGGTGTCGTCAACAAAGCACGCTTTTCATTCCTACAAAAATCTGTATAAACAATTTGCAACCTTACTACCATCGAAACATTTGATAACACAAAAAAATTGTCGAAATTTGTTGCCAAATATCAGGATTTGTCAGTCACTGGTTCAAAAGATATAAGGGTTTTTAGGTGGCCGATCTGGAGAGTCTTCCCAGCAGGGCCACATAACTAGCCCCACCTAGCGAAGATCTGTTTTCTCCCATATTTTGTCGCCAATTAGACGGAATCAGTCGCCAAATATCAGAGTTTCTCGGTCACTGGTTCAAAAGATATAAGGGTTAGGTGGCCGATCTGGAGTCTCCCCAGCAGGGCTACATTTATATCTCAAAAACTAGGGCACCTAGCGAAGATGTGTTTTCTCCCATATTTTGTCGCTAATAATTCGCAACTTATCACCAAGTCACAGATTTAATCGGGTCTTAGTTTAAGAGATATAATGAGTTCAATTAGTAAGGTATAGTCCAAGAGCTAGATCGAACCATCTTATACCACTGTCGCAAATTGTCACCAAGTTACAGATTCAGTCAGTGTGTAATTAAAAAGATATTAAAGAATTCAATTTCTGCATATAGTGGTACAAGATGGTTCGATTCCTAAACTAAGACCCGATTAAATCTGTGACTAGGTGACAAATTGCGACTAATTAGCGACAAAATATGGGAGAAAACACATCTTCGTTAGGTGCCCTAGTTTTGGAGATATAAATGTGGCCCTGCTGGGGAGACTCTCTGCAGATCGGCCACCTATAAACCCTTATCTTTTGAACCACTGACCGACAAATTCTGATATTTGGCGACAAATTTCGACTAATTAGCGACAATTTTTTTGTGTTATCAAAATTAAAATCCCTGATGGTGGCCCTGTCAGAGGCAGTGACACTGTGTGAAAGATGATATGGCCAGAAAGGGGGTGGCTACCAAGATGACAAGACTAATAGAGAAGTATGGAAGAAAATACATATTGCACCGACCATTGTTCTATATCCCGAAATTACATGCCAAAGCCTAAAATCTCTAAGACAATGCCAAAAAAGGAGCTTAACATAACAGTAAATATCGACTGTATCGAAATATCAAAAATGATTATACCTAAGCTTAAAATGTCTAACCTTGAAATGCCGAGTGATTAAAATATCGAATGAGTAAAATGTTTGGTTTTACATTCAAAAATATGTTTCTGTACCCGCATGCGTAACACGCATATATCTTTTTTACGTCAAAACAGCTAGGTTAGGTTAGAACTATGACCACACAACGCACGAGCCGAGCGAGCGAAGCGAGCGTTGCTGCAGCAGCGGCCGGCGAGTGGCAGAAACATAGTTTTGAATGTAAAACCAAACATTTTAAACATTCGATATTTTAATCACTCGGCATTTCAATCTTAGTCATTTTAAGGTTAGATATAATCATTTATGATAATTCGATACAATCGATATTTAATGTTATGTTAAGTAATTGTCTGAGAGAATTTAAGCGTTGGGATGTAATTTCGGGATATGGATCTTCGGGATTTTAAGCTTTCGGGCAAATGAACTTTCGATCAAACAATCATTCCGCATTTAATTTTTCAGGATTTCTTCCATAGCTATTTTAAAATACAGTCTTTTAAATTTCGGTATTGTAATACGTACCCGATATAACGGCTATCGGCATTTAAAACTTTCGGTATTTTGAATTTCGTTGTTTTGGACGTCGCTATTTCAGTCATAGTTATTATGAAATTTCGGGATTTTTATACGTACCCATAATTAGAGATGAAACTTTACCAAAATGGATAAACCATTTCACTACGAAATACATCATAACGACCGTTCTCTGACCTCTCGTTAAATAATGACGTGCTCCCCGGGCACATTCGTGCGCTTGCGTTGTACTCTCACTACATTACTCCATCTATCCGTGCGCGCACATGGGCCAGAAAGGTAGATAGATCCTGCCCGCGCGCATAGAATACACTCACATTCAATATATAAATAGCACTAAGGAAATATAGAAAAATCTCCCCTTAAAAATCATGAAATTCGTGTGACGTAATTTATGGACGGCCCCATAAATTACGTCACACGATTTTCATGATTTTTTGACCCCCCCCCCCGTCCTTGTCACAGCTGGTCACATTTGTGAGACCCCCCCTCCCTAGTGTGACGTCACATATTTTGAAATTTTACATCTAGAAATTATTGAATTAAAACAGCAGTTCCGAAATTAGTTTTATTACCATTTCAATTATTTTTTAGTAAAACTAACATCAAATCAAATATTTTAAGAAATTAACAAAACAAAAACCGATGAATTATATTAATTAAAGGTACAAAACATAATCATCTTAAGTCCATGGAGTTTGAACCCACTCCTTTAAATTATTTATAACTGGCATAGCAGCCACTTCGTTCTCGTTTGGGTTGTTAATGTCAGGAACATTCGTTGTGTCAACATCTTTTTCTTCCAACCAGCAATAGCATCATCGTCATCATCCACACAAAGAATTTCTCTGGCACGTCTAGCAGCGATTCTTTGTGAACGAATCTTCGCGATGGGCAAAACTTCTTGTTGACTCTTTATGTGACTGCTTGTGTTGATTAGTGGCCTTGTATGATGCAAAATATAGACCATAGATCAAGGAACTTGCTTCAAATATGATGACGCTAGGTGATCCAAAGCTAGCTGAAGTAACAGTGTTGCGAATTTACCTTCGGAGTCATCTTTTTCTATGGTTACTTCCGCGCTAAAGGCCACTTAGGTGGTCGGCGCGTAACACTAGTAGAGCGAGTGGCCGACAAAATTATTTAACCTTATGTTTATACAGATAGAGTTGCAAATGTTTTTGAGTTTTTCGTTGATAGTCTGTTCAAAGTTCATGTTTTAACACTTAGATTATAATAGATTTTGAAATGTGACGTCACAAAATTTAGGACCCCCTCCCACCCCCTTGTCACACTTAGTCGACCCCCTCCCTCCCCCTTAACGTGTGACGTAATTTATGGATGGCGGGGAAATGGGGATGAAAGTTTGTATGAAAAATAGGAACTTTTTAAAAGTTGGTTTCGTGGAAACAATTTCTCTTTATAAGTAAAAGTAAGTTGTCACTAAACGAAACTACAGGATAACTAAGGATCCTGAAGAAGAGAATAAGTTGTTGATGGGAAATCTCATCGGGCACAAGGCTTATAGGACAATAAAAATACTTTTATTTTTAAAACAATGTATTAAATTAACCGCTTTATATTAGTTATTATATACACAGTGAAGTTAACAAAATGCAAACCATCTGTTTGTATAACCAGTAAGTACTTACACAGACTGATTACTATCATCGATCATTATAACTAAGGTAATAGATGGAAGAAAAGGATTTATCCAGATACAGCAATTGGCTTGGTATCGCATATATTAATCTAATATCAGCAGACTCGCAGCTGTAAAAATGAAGACAAAATTAACTTACTAATCTTCCCAGAAAAGCTTAAAAAAATAGAGCCAGACGAAAACCTATGGTGTTTGTTTCTAAAACATTTTTACGATAGTAACTTAGATTTTACAAGAGTTTGATTAAGAAAGGTTTAGTTCACAAAGATTCCACTAATGATCAACTATCATTTCTTCAAAATTAGATGACCATGTAAGTTATTTTGGGTACAAGACTGTTTAAATCTTGTGAATAGAAATTGTTTGAAATCTAAAAGTAAGCAATGAAATTTAACGTTTTCGCTCGAGCTCTATCTATATCAAAATTTACTACATAATATGCATACTCATACAAGACATCACTAAAAACCGACACTATTTCTCAACATATGTATTAAAATACTGGATTTACTACAACAATGAAATATCAAATTGCTTTTATCACACTAAATCTATTATGTACACTGATAAAACTATATATGATACGTCAGGATGATCAATGTGCTCATTATAAGTCAACGATTTTAAAGAGTTACCACAAAGCTTCATTAGCGTTAGTCCTCGGGTTAACATGAATGCTAATGCCGATTCTTTAGTGCCTTCTGAAAGAAAAGAAATACAAGTACTAACTGCAAAAACTCATCTTTTTTTTTAACAAGCTGTTTAGAAAATGCAGTGTAGTTTATGTAATATTCTCATAAACTGGAAGTAATTCAATTAATTGTGGCAGAGATAATATATCCTTAATAAGTCCACTGCACAATTCTAGCCATCTTGTCAAAGAACTGAATGAAAACAAGTAAACTCAAATCCATCATACCAGTAGTCGGGCACACAATATTGTACTTTTTTTACACATATTTTACACATAGCATTAACTGTACATAACTATACATTTTCAGTCTTCCGCAAATAGTAAACAATTGCAGTTGGATTCACCATTTTATGAAATATTCATAAAATACTATTTTGTCACAACCAATTTTGTATTTAAATGAATAAACTAAAGCAATAAATCAATATACTTGTGACAAATAATATTTCATGTAAGTACATTCATTGCAAGAAATTGGAAGTGATTTAGCTGCAGAAATTTAAAGGCACATTTTATTTGGCATATAGCCGAATTATCATTGAAATAGTTTACACCAAGCTTTAATATGAATGCTGCTATTTATTACTGCACAAGGCAAAGTAAATGGTCTTGGTTATAATGAGCATTGTGAACTTTTCATCGTCAACCTTGCTATTTTTATCTTTAAAAACATAGGATCATTTAACCTTTTTATGGTACATATAAATCCAATAAGAATGTTCTTAAAATTATCTACGTAACAATGTAGCATAAACTCTACGATTTATATAGTTCTTTTATAAGCGTATTGTATTTTATGTTTCTCTTGTGTTTAGACAATCTATTGTTTAGAGATCGGAGATTATATTAATTGTTTTACACATAGGCTGGATGGTAATCACAAAATGAACATTGAACGCGTCAACATCTATCTATTATTAAAACTTAAACATAACTAAGAACAGAAATATGTAGTAGAAGGGAACATTTATTAATTTATAAGCTATGTGTCACAAGTCATAAAAATAAAATGTGAGACTAAAAGTAAAAACTCACAATAAAGAGACCTAGCTCTTTTCTCTTCAGTAGCCAGCAAACATATAGTCTCAAATGTAAAAATTATGTACATTGTGTCAAACAAAATGCAACACCATAAAACTAATCTGCGTCATTACAGTATTTATTAACACGCAAGTAGTGAAGCCGGCTGGCGCAGCGTGCACTGCCGGCCCTTGTAAGCCGCGCTCACGAATCAGGCGGCATATCCCATTCCGCAAGGCCGCGGTCCACTAACTCTCTATTTAGGAATATTACTTGCTGAAATATAAAATAAAACGATTGAACACGAGCCAACTTTTTTTAAATAAAATTATGTAACGAAATATGTCATATACGCTTCATTTATTATTCAGGAGAATAAATGTTGGAAATATTGGCTCACCTGAGGGTGTAGTGTGAGGTAGAGATGTACTAGTGGGAGGCCGGCCTCGTCGTAGCCGGCTACTTGCGCGTGTAGCAGCTGACCCGCCGTAAGTCCGGCCATAATGCGGAGAGCTTCACCGCTCCACTCTGTGTCTATTAACATTATAGAACAAAAATACTATTAGCCACTTTTAAAGAATAAGATTTTCGGTACATAATTTGTTTATATTTTTAAACCAACATCAAAATGGAGGTTTTCAATTCGTATGTATGTTCAGCGATATTTTCGCCGATTTTGATAAGTCTTTTTTTTTTGTTAAAAGGGTATTTTTCAAAGATAGTCGCGTTTAAATTTTATGAAGATCTGATGAAGACCTTCGGACGTAGACAATGGAGCTCCTCATTAACGAACAGTACACGCATGGTGATTTGATTTTTGCACTGAAGTTTATAGAAAATTGCTGGTTAGATGCAGTAGTCAATGGATCATGGACTTCGAAAATGCCCTACGGAAGTCCTCAATGATGACCAGTATATGTATATATTGTGATTTGGTTATCGTACGGAATATGAAATAACGTTGCAGATCATGTACCTAGAGGTACACGAATTTGTGAAACCACAACAAAACAATAAAAAAAACTGTTTAACAAAAAATACCAATTTTCAAAAAGAAAACACTACAAAGTGCAAAATAGCTTTAGTTTCAGAAGTCGGAGGCAAACTAACTGGCAAGAAATACATTAAAACCTAAGACTTTGAGTCATCTAGTTCAAAGCAAATATACTATTTCACTTATGAGCTCAACTGTCACTAATGAATGAGACACAATTACTTTTCTATTGTTACCGAACTTATTAAGCTTGCCCAACAGCCAGGGGGTTAAACAACACACAATATTTTTTTCCAGATGGTAAAAAAAAGTCACCCAGCGTATTCGAACTTAAGACAGACCCACAAATTTTGTTTACCTCATTATTGAAATACTGTGTCAGTAGTCAACCAAGTGGTAAAACTTGCAATATGAAACAAACATTGCAGTCTTACATCATGGTGCTCTAACTGTCCAAATTATATTACATAATTAGATTACCTTGTTTTGATTTAAGGGTGTGTAAAACATTATGTATTTGATATGTGTAAGTTGGAACAAGTGTATACCTCATTTTAGTAATCTCAATTGTATACAATGTTTTGCAGCTATGTGGGATACAATATTATGCAACACAGGTTGTAGACAAAAACAATGTTTACATCTTTTTAACCTATCTGATGTTGATGGACAATTGGCTGTCTACTTAATGACTATAGGTGATGGGCTAAAGTTACATTGATACAGTATTCAAAATAGCTAAAGCCCAACAATCGCAGTAGACCGGGAAAAGTGGAAGGAGGGAAGGGAGACCTTTGCCCTGCAGTGGGACAACACAGGCTCATAATAATAAAACCCCACCTTTTTTGGCACTTAAAATAAACAATAGTAACGCAAAAGAACTCACCATTATTTGCTGGTTTTACAAAGGCGAGAACGGCTTCTGTTGCCTGGAAAGGTAATGTCATAAAGTCTGAGCGGATCTGTTTCAGTTGGTCATTGTCCACTGTCAGATAGCCGCCGAAGTCAACCAGTTTTACAACAGATGAGTCATTCTCTTCTGATGTTGATATCACTTGTGCGCGATACCAGTTGTTTTCAGTTGGTGCAGCACAGATAGAACCCTCTAAAAATGTATAAATTGATTAAATTCTTTTAATAGCTAAAAACTTTGATCTCATTTAGTTTCTTATGAAAAGCATAACACTATACATACATGTATAGTATGGTATATTTAATAACATTTAGTACACTAATGGAACATGAAACTTTAATTTACTTTTATATTTTCAATGTCAAAATAGAACTTTATCTTTATCTGAACTAAATTAACTAGTTACCTTTGACGGGACGTGGAAGAGAAGGAACGTCTGGGTTCTGGTATGTTGCTGCCATGAGACGGTGCAGTGCGTGCAGAGATGGGAAAGTCGGGTGGAGTGGTTGTTGTAGGAAGAAGTGTCCCGCACTTACCAGACACGTCATTATTGTATCATTGTTCACAGACTCCACAAGCTGAAAGTGAAAATAGCATCTAGTGTCATAAACAAGTTTTGTAATGTTGTATAGATATATTTAATTGCTTTTCACTAAATGCTGTATTTGTAATCTTAGTAACATAGATATTGTTGATTTAATTTATCTGTTATTTTTTTGAGTATAAGTATAGACATTATGATTGTAAAATGTAATCTATAAATAAATTGTTTACAATTAAATAAACAACACCTTTCTAGCATAACTTACTTGTAGAAATTCTGGTACAAGAGGCACCAATCTTTGATATAGTTCTGCACTAATTTCTTGTAAGGAAAAGTTGGGGAATTTCTTTTCAGGAAACTTTTCCTTAATCAATTCTAAAGCTGCTTCTATTTCACTCTGAGTTCCTAAAATGGGATGTCAGTATTAGTAATTTTCAAAACCAACAGTAAATACATAATTATTTGATAAATATTTTATGTTACCTTCAACTGCACAAATTTTTTGTTTCACAGAATCAGGATGTCTTCTAACATACACACTTGCACCAGTTTTGGTTTTTATTTGGGTTACAAAAGACCCATGTTTTCCTATAAGGAGGCCTACAAGGCTCTGTGGTATAACAAATTGATGTATTCTAAGTGCTGTTTCAGAAGGAACCATTTCATTATTTAAATTGGTTGGCGGAGGACTGGCTGCTTCAGAGCATCCTTTACCACTGTCACTGGAACCCTAAAATAAAAATTGCATGGTTATAATTATTTTATTTACAAATTTTAGAAACTGCTGCTGCTGCTGTGTAAATTATATGTCCTTTACATTATAAACAAAGAAACCCATTTAATAGCATAATTCTATTTTGCTTTTTTAATTAAAGCTTAATTAAATGAGTCAACTTTGCTTACAATATGTTAAAGTCTTACCTCACTGTGGTTATCAGAGAAGTGGCACATTGATGGACTAGCTAGCATTGGGTCCACAGGACTATGATTAGCAGAATCTCTTTCTGAGATATGTCTACTTTGTGAAGTGGAA
Source organism: Apamea epomidion (assembly GCA_947507525.1). Lineage (NCBI taxonomy): Eukaryota > Metazoa > Arthropoda > Insecta > Lepidoptera > Noctuidae > Apamea > Apamea epomidion. Next base: position 11,078,592 of record OX382234.1, read on the forward strand.
TATCTGTTATCAGTATCATTACTATCACTAGGTTCATCAACTACATTAACATTATTATTATTAACTTTTTCATCTTCAGTGTCACCCACAATGCTATCTTCAGTTGTATTAACCTCAGATTCTATTGCTTCTAATTTTGTACGTTCTTGCTGTACAAAATTATCTCCTGATATTCCAGGCTTTTCCTGTGAATGTACAATATTTGTATCGCCCGCCCTAATTATTATTGGAGAATGGTCAACAGTTTTTTTATGACCATTGATTACAGAGACTGGGAGTGTAGAGCACATGTTCGATGACTTCTTTTTTCCTTTAAATGATGGATTTTTAGAGCATAGGCTCATAGAGTTAAACTTTTCAAAACCAGCTGACATTTGTTTTTCCTTTTCAATTGATTTTTTCCTAATAATTTTTTCTATTTCTATATCAACTTCTTCATCTGTCAATTCTAATGGAGAAGACCTTTGCGAATTGCTTCCATTTGGTTTGATGTCAATGGGAGCTGATTTAATAACAGAACGGTCTGCTTTGCCCAAGGGAGATGCTCGCTGAGCTTCAACCTGAGCATTCAAAGCCTCTGCAAGCTCCTCTTTCAAGCTTTTTATCCTTTCTCTTCCACCCGGGTCAGATTTTGCATATTCCCTTTTTTTTCTGAACCAAAATATTCCCAATAAAACTGCAATGGATGGGACTGACCACATCAGTAATTGACGACAAGGGGCCATTGTAATGAGCCACTTTTATAAACAATCTAAAACAAAGAGAGTTGTTACTGATAAAAGTCAAGTAAAAGTAAGTAGTACTTTTAGAAGGCATGCAATTTCTAATGAACATAAAGAATTATTAACTGCAATAATTTTATTAGAATTAATTTAGGTTTAATAAAACATTGATATGTTCCATAAAATTCGCACCATTGGATACTTTAGAAAATAGATTGATATTAGGTAACAAAATTTTATACTTAGACAACATTCAGTTTAAGTGGATCAATGACCTTGATTAAGTATGTCAAAATATACATAATTTTAATATGATATTGAAATTAAAAGGAGTAAAAATATTATTATCTAAGCAATGAAATTAATAATCAAGCACATTATCACCAGGAAATATTTTAATCACAGCTGACATACTTTTTGTTTACTTTGTTTGCAGCAATATCTATGTTTATACCTATTAACATAATATAACCTTAATTAATTTCATTTTAAATGTTTTCGCACTAATGGTGACCTAGAGCCTATATGTATTCTAGACTCGAGCATATTCGTAAAAATAAACAAAGAACAAAACATGCGATATTGATGATCATGAATGACACACTTTTAAATTGTTTTAGTATTTAGATATATTGAAATGATTTTATTTATGTTTTCATTGGCACTTTATTCTGCTGATGCTTGTAGAATAGGCAAAACATTTTTGCATGTGAATAAATAGGTTATTGCTCGCGTGTTTATTTATTATCTGAAGTGGATTCCGTAACTATAAATAGTGTGTATCCTCAATTCAATTTTATTTATGAAAATGGAGAGATTAATACATTCACAATTTGCAATTAAAAGACCGGGTCCGGAGATAGTGAAATTAGAGCAAAGCATGGGCATTTTATTTCTGCCGATCACGATAACTCCGCTATAAATTACAGTTACTGTTATAAAAACTACTTTCAGGGCAATGCTATTAATATCCGCACAACCATGTGCCACTGATCTTTTTCGGAACACAAGATAAAAATGTTGTCCGGTGAGGGTCACGAGCAATATGTAAAAACCTTCACAAGCAACACGTAAGCAAATGTGGAACCATAAATGAAAGGTTACGCAATTTATAATCGTGTCAACACCTTAAAAATTGTGAGATGCCAATTATTATTTTTAAGTTAGATTTACAATATTATCATGTAATAATTTTGTACGTTATATCTCAACATAGGAACTTGGGTAGGTACAGTCCCCATGATCTTAGATGTGGAATCATGCCGCCGGCTATAAAAACTAAACGATACTTACTTAAATTTCCAAGAAAGAATGTACCCACTTTTTAAATAATAAAATGAAAACAAGTCGAAAAGATAAGTTATCCGATATTACTACCAAATTTCACTAAATTTTATCCAACAATCCACGTGCTCACAATGTTTTCGAAGCACAACAAAATTCAATATGGCTGATTGAAGTAGTGGAGCAGTTTGGCAACATCAAAAAAAAAACAAAGAAACTATGGTTCATGAGCATGAGCTCTATGGAAAATGGTCCTGCGAACTTTCTAAGCAATGTAGCCCGCGAAATTTAAAACTTCTTACGTTTTTATGGGCGAGCTTTCAGTTTTCAGGGTTCCGTAGTCAACAACGAACCCTTATAGTTTCGCCATGTCATCTGTCTGTCTGTCTGTCCGCGGTTTAGCTCAAAAACTATTGGTACTAGAAAGTTGTGATTTGGCATGAGTATACACGTTAGAGACGCCGAAAAAGAAGCAAAATAAAATCTAAAGTGGGGATAATAATTTTTTTTTTCGTCCTTCCCATAATGTGGGATATCGTTGGGTAGATCTTTCAAAAATATTAGATTAAGTAATCCGTTCGTGACTTATCAAGCCTTAAAGTACCAATTTTCGTTAGAATCAAGTGTGTCCCCCTCTACCAACTAAACGGTTGTAGTTAGAAATTCAAATGTCACGTCAGTAGTACCTATAAATAACGAAGTTTAAAGGAAAACTATCACACTTAAGTGGGCTTTACAAGTTTACGATTAATAGTCGACCAATTGTATTAGACTCGAAAATTTCGAACAACTCCATATAAATGTCGATAGATGGCGCTAAGCGTCAGTTGTATCGCGCTATTGTTTCATTCCTAAATAAGTTGTATAAAAAAAAAACAGTTGCTACACCGGCTATGACAAGTCTTATCCAAATCTCAAAAAAAAAAACATTAAAACTTTCCGTGCAAAATTGTCAGATCAGGTGAGGATTTGTATAGGAAGTCAAATTAGGTAGGTAGTCATGTTTGGCTTTTAGTTAGAGCATGGTACGAAACTATCAGTCAGCGAATACGACCCGCACTTGGCTGTTATAAAAACTACGGAACCCTACACTGCGCGTGGCCCAACACGCACTTGACCGGTGTTTTAAATCTATTTCGTTGCAATGGCAGCACTGTTGAGTGTACCATAAACTGTCATTTGTGTTTCCGTTGTTGTTTAGTATTAATCATTAATTATCATTAATTAAAAATTAAACGATAACATCGACTTGGAGAGTGACCCTTTACAAGCTGTCTACCATTGGTAAAAGAGCAGATTCAGTGGTAAATTACCGGCTTTCGATTGTTTTCTATACAGAGTTTTCTCTCTTCATAATAACATATTAGAGAAATAAAAAGGAAAATAACATCACGGCTGTAACCCCCGAAGGGTTTGGCAGAGGTGTACTTATTATTTCACCCACATTTCGCTAGTTTTTTAGTTTCACTCCCAGGAATAGGAGCCTATTGCCAAAGATACCTTAATCCCCGAGGATAATATTCTTTTCACACTTTTTGCGATTGTAAGTTTCCAGACCTTTATTTGAGGTTCCAAATTCAAATCACATTATTGACCAGCGTACCTATTATAGATATGATATAATACAATACCACGGCAATGTTATTATACAATTTATACAGTATTCTATCTTCATACAAACATACCTACCGAAAGCGAAATACCTACCTATCAAAAAAGAAACAAATTACGTACTAGTAGGTATATATATATTTTTTTATAGTCTTACCTTTCGGATTTTCCAGGTAATTTAAAAAATGATGGGTACGTTAATGACGAATTCAAGCAACCAAAAATGGCACAATATACGAGGATGAATCAAAAAGTTCTTAGAATTGCATATATATAAAACCTTTTTGGGAGGTCCGATATTCAAATTAAAGACTGTCAATCACACAATATTCATGCAAACTGTCACTTGTTTTTGTCAGTTCGTTCGCACGTAATAAATTGTTTTGTGCAACGAGTTGCTAAAAACCCAAAATTATGCATTACATATTACCTCAATGAAATTATGGATAAAAGTGATTTACGTGCGGTGATCAAATATCTCAGTTAAAAAAAAATGTCTACGATGGAAATTTATTCGGACATTCAGCAGATATTATGGGATGATGCTGTACCCTATTCTACGGTTGCGTACTGGATGGCTGAATTTAAAAGAGGTAGATCAAGCTGTAAAGATGACCCGCGTTCTGGGCGGCTTTCAACCTCCGCGGGCGAGCCGAGTGCGGCATCGTTTCACATCTTTTCATACTTGGGTTCACACCGCGAACTATAGAGATAAGCTACCGAAGTATGAAAAGATGTGAAACGATGCCTCGCTCGGCTCGCCCGCCTGTCCGCCAGCTGGCGGTGTGGCCTGCGCTTTACGGAAGAAAATTTCAAAAAGGTTGAGAATCTGGTTTTGGAAGACAGAAGAATAACTATAAAACATATAGCTGAGATCCTAAAGATATCATTTGGTAGCGTTCAATCCATTTTAATTGATTCACTGGGGTTCAAAAAGTGTCGGCAAGATGGGTGCCACGAACGTTAACCGACGAAAACAAAAAGCGACGTTTGGAAATTACTAAGCGTAATCTCGAAATGTTCCAGCGTGATTCGCATAATATTTACCGTCACCTTGTTACCATGGATGAAACGTGGGTCCACCATTTCGAACCTGAAACTAAGAAACAAAGCATGTCTTGGAAACGACCATCATCTCCATCCATTAAGAAATTTCGAGTTGCTCCTAGCGCTGGCAAAGTTATGGCTTCAGTGTTCTGGGATAGTAAAGAAATACTTTTTATTGATTACATGCCAAAAGGCCAGACGATTACTGGACCCTATTATGCAAATTTAATCCCGAAAGTGCGTGAAGCGATTAAAGAAAAACGTCGTGGAAAACTATCGTTGGGCGTGTTGTTTCTTCAAGATAACGCTCCTGCTCATCGAACGGAAGTTGCGCTCAACGCAATCCGCTGTGCTGGCTTCAATCTCCTTGACCACCCACCATGTTCTCCGGACTTAGCCACAAGTGATTTTCACTTATTCCTAAAATTAAAAGAGGACATTCGTGGAACAAAATTTTACGATAATGACGCGGTTATGGCTGCCGTAGAGGAGTTTTTCGAGAGTCGAGAAAAACAATTTTTTTCACAAGGAATAAGGAAGTTAGAAACGCGTTATTCTAAATGCATTGCATTGGAGGGAGATTATGTAGAAAAATAAAATATTTTGGTTTAAATCTTTGCATTTTTTAATATTGATTCCAAGAATTTTTTGATTCACCTCGTATTAAAGTATATTGCACTTTGCCGTACTAAGTAAGTATGTACATTTTATCATGATTTAGTAGGTACTAATGGGGACAAAAACTGCCACTTGCTCAATTCAGCGGGCTTACCACCAGCTCTTATAGCAGGGCAGAAGTTGAATTGCACTGTTTTTTCGCGTACTGAGTCATAGAACAAAAAAGCAGTGCATTTCAACTTCTGCCCTGCTATAAGAGCTGGTGGTAAGCCCCCTGATATCAATGCTATCCGACTTCCAATAAATTTACTGCTAGCTGTCACTATCCATACATTTTGTAAACAAGAGACTTCGCATAGCTACCTAATTAATATACCTCGTTGCGCAGTTGTTAACAAAAAAAACCGGTCAAGTGCGAGTCGGACTCCCGCACGAGTGTTCCGTACAAATTTGTAGTTTATCACGGAAAAAAAACGTAATGTAACTACAAAATTTACGGTTTTCGGATGTTTTCCTTTACTTTTGCTACATGACATTGCTTCTTGACCAATTTCATGATTTTAGGTCAACGGGAAATACCCTATAGGTTTTGATTCCGGAACATAGACGCCCGTATCTTTTCATTGCGTTGACTTAGAAGTTTGATTTTTTCAGTTTCAAGAGATTGCAGCCCGGAGTATATAATATTAATTTCAACTTGATAACTCCACGCGTTCCTGAGAAAAAGGGTCTTGACCGACGGACAGACAGACGGACAACGAAGTGATCTTATAAGGGTTCCGTTTTTACTTTTGAAGTACGGAACCCTAACTCAAACTAAAACTCAAATCTTTATTGCATTCCATATGTGTTACATAGATGGTAGGTATATAAACGGTAAAAGATCAATATGGACCCTGTCGGGCACAGCAACATTTACGAGAGAGGAAGAGAGCTAAGCGGCAATCCAAACAATTAAATATTATTAGATGTGACGGACGAACGGGACTCATGTATTTGCCAAAGATGTTAAAAGGTGATGCCTTAGCAGGATAGTAACATACAGAGATTCAGAGGCTCATTCATTAGTTAGGACCACTTTGGCGTAATAAAATCAATTTTGTAATTTTTGTGGATTGCTGCATTTTGGCAGAGAAGTCTAATTTATATTATGTTTGTTCTAAGTTTAAATAGAGTAAGTCGTCTTCCAATATACAACGGTGCACGCATCTTTTGGCGCGTTTGGCGCCAAAACATCCTTGATCCTCAAGTGAAAACCGACGTAGGCATAGGTAGGAAGCTGTGGATTCTGTGACTGTGGTAGGGAGGGACCACCTACACATATTATGTGTAGGTGGTCCCTCCCTACCACAGTCACAGAATATATGAACCCATATAACCTATATATTATATAGGTTATATGGGTTCATATATTCTTTATTTTTATTTGACTGTATAAGTCAATTCAGTTTAATTTTATTTTAATGTATTATTGACTCTACTCATTTTAATGTTTTTTAACTAGTTCCCGAGACCTCGACGATTGATCATATTATTCTTGCATAAACAACCGGCAGCAATTTCGTCATGCTCCCATGTCTCATGTCATGTATCTCGACTCGGGTTGTCCCCTTCGCTCAAATATCCCGAGGGGGCTATTGGCTGATCTTTGCGTTATGCTCGTGAACGGGTGCTGCTTGTGGTGACTGGTCGTCTTGGTGACCATGGTTTTATTGTTGTTATTAGTATTAATTTATTTTATTTTTTTACTTCGATGGTCCTAGTTTATCATTTGTGACTTCAAGTGACAGCTATGTGAACTGCCGATCGATTCTGTAAAAATCTCACCGTGAAAAGTTACGTGAAGTGAGCTTAGAGTGAGCTGTCAATAGTGGCAATCCCTTAGCATTCGTTGGAATGACAGCTCACTCCACGCTCACTTCACCTAAGTTTTCACGGTGAGATGGTTACCGAATCACACTGCAGAACCCAGGAATGCATAAATATGTAAGCTGTCACGCCCTTTATGCCTGGAGGCTTTTATTTAGGTTGTAAGTTTTTATTTACATTTTAATTTTAATTAATTATTTTTTAGCTTGAGTACCTACGTATAGTTTTTATTATATTTGTTGGTATATTGGCGTGGCTAGCTGACATATGGCAAATAATTTAATTTAATGTTCTGTGTCTTGTAATGTTAATTACTTAACATACTATTGTATACAATCAAGTATTTCGTAACTGAACAGATAGCTGCGCTGCTGGGGAGTTTGTTGCGCCACTTCTTCTTACCAGCGATAGCACTAGGAAGTTGTGAAGGGCGGGCGTTTTTGGGGACTGTCTTTTGTAATTTTGACGTTCGAAAAGTGCTGATTCTCAGTTTATTTTGAATAAATGACTTTTGATTTTGATACGTCAGCAAATTTTGTACCACTAGCGCCATCTCGTTGATTAATTTTGTACAATATGTGAAGGCGAAAACGCTGAGTAGCCTACGAATGAGGATAAAAACTTCAGATGCCGCTACTACTGCGTGTCTAAAAATTTGACAGCTAGATGTCACTATTCATTATTAGTTAACATGCGACTTCTTGTAAGCATAATCAAAGACTACAATAATATGTATATGAGCATAATTTAGAAAGCTACAAATAAAGCTGAAGATTTTGTTTGTTTTTTTTTAATGGGCTAATCACTGGAACTACCGGTCGGATTTGAAAAAATATTTTTGCATTTGATAGCCCAATTCTTAGGAAAGATTAGGCTATTAACATCGCGCTAAAATCGTTAGGAGCCGTGAGAAAAAAATATCGGAAAGAGCGCTACGCGAAAATGAAGTATTAGCGTGGTCGGGCGATACGACGCGACGCTGTGGGTTGGGGGCCGTTTCATGCACAAGTCGCAGGCAGAAGCTAGTTAATTATTACGTCCAATTGCGCAGCCGTTGACAACAAAAATACGGGGAAACACAAAATAAGCCATACATTATAAAAAAAACCTATTTTTTTATTTACCTACTTTTTCAACAGTGGTAGAGTGTGCATGGGTCACCGTAAATACCCTAGATTCAATACCTGCAGAACAGACAATGACAGAAGTTTCCCATAGCTGTTTTTTTTTTTATTAGGATGTACTCCTGTATCGTGGGTGCGTTTACAAACATTTAAACTTACATACACAGACTACCTGTAGGCAATACAAATATTTGTTCCGTGCGGGAAATCGGGAATCGAACCCGCGACACGCAAAACGCAGCAGTCAATCGCACAGCCACTGCGCCAACCGTGTCGTCAATATTAAAACATGTTAAGGTGGATGCTCCAAGGTAGCCCGCGAAATTAAAATTTTCATACGTGTTTTGTTTTGGGGTGGATGTTGAGGGTACCCCCCGCCAGCAGACTTACCCTTGTACATGATTGGGTTAAATCTATTTAGCTTGTTTGTAAATGCACATACGTAAAAAATAAAATAAATTCTTGGTGGGGTGAGGTAATGTTTTTTTAGGGCTCTGTACCTCAAAATGAAAAAACGGAAACCTTATAGGATCATTTGTTGTCCATCCGTTTGTCTGTCAAGATCCTTTCTCTCAGGAACACTTTTTGAACATCATTGATCATATGGACAGCACAACACTGTCTTCGTCTTACCTGCCCACACTAGGTTATGTTATAGATTTATTAAGAATACAATGTTGACAGTTAGGTCCCAGCTACCTACTTGCCAGTGATACCAATTTATCTCTTTGACATTAAAAATATTTCTAAAATTTCTGTGTTGGCCAAGACTCCATTCCATTCTGTCTCAGCTAGGTCTAATGGAGTTAGTTCGATCTGACCTTCCTTGTGTCATCTTTCACTGATCTGGAATAAATAATGATAATGGGGCTGGTGTGAAGAAACAGGAAGACTTACTTATAAAACATCCAAATTATTAAAAAGGAGCAAACTATACACATTCTTTTTATTTTATGCTTTTTAATTAGATAAACCTAGATTCTAAACATGGGCACCATAGTAAAATTTATGTCATTATGTTATAGAATAAAATTTATAGCATACCTTAGCGTTACTTGGCCATTGCTGGCGTTGAACATGACATGTGTTCAACATACCACATAGCTCCCAAAGCATAAAATTCACTATAAGTCATAAAATGGAATGGAACTTATTCAATACAATAATTTAACACTCACTCTAGATAATAATAGATGTAAGGGCAGACTATAGAGGACAGTCAAGTTCAAATTATAACATTGGTCTAGTCAACAAGCTTGACAGATGCATACTGTGTCAAAAATTCAATAGATCACAAACAAATCCCGTTTGTTTTCCTTTTTTGAGTACTTACAAGTCAGTGTGAACATTATTAATCATAATCATTTGAAAATTGTTGCTATGCGAGTTATGGTGTCAAAGATACTAGTGGTATTGTAGACCAGGAGAGTGGAAAATAATAGAAGTTGTGTTGATATAATTATTTAATAGGTAGGTATATGTACATTCCTTATTTCTTATCATTTCTCATCTCGGACAAATGGGATTAATTCAAGGAATGTTGCACAATAATTTGACTATAATTTCATGTAACTGTAATTATTAACAAATGAATAATTGTATGAAGTTAACATTTTACGCTAATGTGTTACAAACACTCATATACATGTTATTTATGGAGAAATACTGTATGTCTATAAGATAATTTTAAAGACATAACTTCACAATGTAGGTATGTATATGAAATAATTTTGAGAACTAAAGTTATAAAATCACAAAGTCATGTCTATTCATAACAGCAAAACAATTTACATAGACTTACTGTAGACATAGTTAGTGCTAATTTTTATATAGCATCTACCGCATCTGCTTCATCTTCTGAACTGACTTCATCTCCAAATTCAATATCCTCATCCAGACCATCCACGGAATAGACCACTGTCTCATTGATTCGTACTGTCTCTGGGAATTCTCCATACGTCTTCAGATTCCTTGCCTCGTCAGGAGTGTATTTCAGGATAACATCGGCTTTAGCGTCTTGGTAATCTCGCAAACCTATTAGTATAATGTCACCTTGGTTTATCCAAACTTTTTTCCGTAGTTTACCTCGGATATGACAAAGACGTTTTATGCCATCAAAGCACATGGCCTCCAAGCGGCCATTACCAAGCATCTTTGTGACTTGGGCGTACTCCTGTCCGTCTTCTTTGAAGACCAACTCACGTTTTTCTGTTTCGTTCTCATTCTTTCCTCTCCTCCTGTTTTTACCACCTTTTCCTTTATTCTTCGGCATAATTTATATAATTTTGAGTACAAACATATACAGTAAGACTACGAGAATCTCATAAATTTGCTCTCTTACAGGTTCGTTTGACAGATGGTTTTTTTTAACCTGGTTCGCAGCGTTGCCACTTGCCCAGCACAGATAAAAAATTTGAAGATTACATTCTAGTTTAGCTTATCGATAGCCATTTTAGTGAGAATAAAATAAATAACAATAAGGTTCACGAAATTACTTTGTGTCTTATTCAGACAGGCAGTTTCAGATAGTACTGTCCTTTCACAGTTATTTTTACCTCTGACTGTAACCAAACTGCAACATTATAGTAATGAGGTTATTAAAGATCAAGTGATGCTAAATGGGTCGTCAGTAGCCCGAAAGTCTGACAACCAGTCCTACCAAGGGGTATCGTATTACCCAGTCACTGGGTTGTGGAGGTCAGATAGACATTCGCTCCATGTAAAATACTGGCATTCAGCTGCATCCGGTTAGACTGGAAGCTGACCCCAACATAGTTGGGAAAAGGCTAGGCAGATGATGTTGATGCTAAATGAGAAATAATAAAATAATGGGGATAAAAACTGCCATAAGTACAAAAAAGCAGTGCAGTTAAACTTCTGCCCTGCTATAAGAGCGGGTGGTAAGTCCCCAGATGTCGCAGCGCTTCAACGTACCAAGAATTTGACAGCTAGCTGTTATCCATATTTTTTTGTAAACAAGCGATTTCTTTTACCCATAACTAATTAATAATCACCGTTGCGCAGCTGTTGACTGCAAAAATACGGGGACCCATGTGTTTAAAGTGCTACACTCCAAGTTTCATTCATATTTATCTAGTTTTCGTTTAATTTGTGATCGACAAAAAAGTAAACGTAAACACAAAAATTGGTTTGGCGGTTTGGGTAACTTGGGCAGTGCTGCCACCTATGGCAAGCTTTCAATGTTTTACCCCATTGTAAAAGAACTGTACACGTATGAACTAAGATTTATCGTCTATGGTCTCCTTTATAGTACAACGAATTTTTGTGTTTGTGAAGTTGGCTTCAGATCAGATTTTTTAATTTAAATATATAGTAAACACTACAACCTAATTTTGGCGCATGTCTTTGAATGGTAGTTATACTCTATGTATGTAGGATTATTTATTCTCTCGCAGCATCCAGACGTCTGAATGCACTTTTAGTCATCGATTATACACTATATCTTTTAGTTACTGTTGGGTGAGCGCGCAGTGTAACGCACTTCACTTTCAATTGCAAGAAGGATTTTGAAGGAAATTACCGTAGTCAGAGTAAATAACTAATATGACTTATCAGTCAATATTTCTAGAATCGTCTAGTGCCTGCGTCAAAAAACAACTAAATGCATATGTCGGAGAAGGTATGTCTGTCTCTCGTTAACATGGGGCATATTTTAATTACTGTGGGCGTACTATGGGTAGTATTCGTTATTGCACAATAGAAAAACGGTTTAAGTTCAAATCAGATTACAATTTACGAACAAGTTAGTCACACTAGCGAATCACACACTGTAGGTGCGCCCAACTCAACGATACGGAACGCAGACAGTTTCTAAGCACATGTTGTTCGTACGATGTCCAATGTTTCGATGATCTCGAGAGCTCTGCTCACACCGTTCTTGTGGCTGTAGCTCTCGTACACCTCCACGAACTCAGGCTAGACTCTGTCTAGCGCCACGAGATGGCGCTAGCCTTCCGAATAGTCTAACCAATGACTCCGCATAATCCGCAAAAATTTAGCATCCTTCTACCACACAGGATGTTACATATAGAAAATAGAATATTGCGTTGCATTGTTTATATCTTTTAACCCTTTAATTGGCAGAACAATCAAAATAATAAAATTGCATATTTGACACCATGAGTCAATTTCTAGCACTTCATAGACATGGTAAAAAATAGAAATAAAAATCTGAGTCTTTCAGTTTTCTGAAAATTATATGTGAAGTATACTGGTGGACATTACCAAATACATAGCGATTAACAGGCTGCAATGTATGTGCAATATACTGGACACTGCGAAGTTTACTAAGATAAATTTAATAATGGGAAGATAAAGGAAAAAATGGTTATAAGTATTAATTATGTTTATTTTTGATGAAAATTCAAAAAACAATTTATTTTTTCTGCGGAAAAAACCAAAGACTATGTCTTTGGTTACATTTAATACATATAACGTTTGTTTTACCATCCTTACAGTAACGACATCTCCCATAGCTACACGAATCGGGAAAATGACCTGACTTGATCATAGCGTATATCTTCAATGGGTCTTGCTACCACAGGTTTCTTGATTTTCTTGACTTCCTTTATATCTTCCGTAATATCACTCCCTTCTTTGACTGGTTTTCCTTTTTTCACAAGACTTTTAAATATATCTAACCTGAACTCTTTCAATGACTTTACCTTATATTTATTTTGTCGATCGTCTAATTGTTTGGTATCGCTTTAGTAGCATGAGATCGGCAATATTTGTAAATATAAGCCTTCGGCTCCAATAATCAGTGTAGCTAGGCATATGTACAACACCCATTAAAATTTGTATGGCAAAAAAAGTTAGAAACTCTTCATGAGTAAGTTGTATGGATCCTCCTTTTACCTGAACAGAGTACAGATTTGATTGATCTACTGTATCGTTTATTATAGTTGGTGAAAAAAAACGATAAAAGAACAAAAGAGGTTGTTCTTCGTCTTCACTCGGCATCAGCGGCGTATTTTCATCAACTTCAGCCCGATGAAAAAATAATTCCTTATTCTACTTGTAACTCAGAACAAAGTTCTTAGATGTTTTAACTTTTTTTGAAATCACTTTCTTTCTCTGCGCTTTTTTACGTTTTCTAGTGGAACACGTGTCATTGGTCGGTTGGTCAGTTTGCACTGAACCAAGTGATGGTAAAGAACTTATAGAAGGGAAGGCATCGTAATTTGGTTCATTTTGAGACGGAAAAACATTTTATAATATTGGTGTGAGTGGTGGATTAATTGCATTCATTATCTGTAATTTCATCTTCGGAAGATTCTAAAATATTCAGTGCCTCTAAGGCCGAATCTGTTGATATCAAGCTGCTTTCATCCGAAGAATCGTGGTTGTTCGAAGTTTTAGTGGTAATTTCAAGTTCTTCGGTAGACGAAGCGTTACTGGAATAGGAGAATGCATGTTCAGGCGGTATCAAACCAACTAGCCTATTCGTGCGGGAGCGAATCAATCGCTAAAACAAAAGGAAAAAGCTCATTTGATACATGCAACCCATACAAAACCAAAATACTAATTAGTTGGCATTGTCCAATCCGCTTCCCAAACAAAAACAGTGATAATATTGTGAGCAATTGGCAGTGTGAAGTATACTGGACAACTAGTTTTAAGTGCAATTTACAACGTTATTGAAACAGTACTGGGTTATTATTTGGTACCATATAATAAATCGTCACTTTGAAATAATATATAATGCATAGCCAACCCATATAAATCATCCCATATATTAAAAAATATTCAAAAACTTAGCTGTACCGCATTAACCGACCGCTGCTTCGACATCATTTTGATTTTTGACATATTTTGATGTTGCCAGGCATCTAATTTATTTGTCTACCAAGTGCTTACCCTATTGTGGAGTTACCAGAATAAGAAAATTGTTGGTATAATCAATATACTCGATTACAATTTTATTTTCTATTAATGTCCAGCCGGATACGCTCTGTCAATTTAAGGGTTTAATGTCTCCCAATATGTTAGTTATAGCTCTGTGCGAAGCATAAAAGACATATGATACATGCATGACAATGACGGGCAGTGACCATGATTATGAAAGACTACTAAACTTGTGCTCGCGACTTCGTTCGCGCGCAAGTCACAATATAATGAATTGGATTTCATAGGGTTTATTTTTTTTTGTGTGAATCCTAATTCTTTTTCTAAAATAAAAAAGAAGCTTTATTACTCCTTACAACATCAGCTACCCCTACCTGCCAGTGATTCCGAAGTGCCGTTAAAATCGGACCAGCCGTTTCGGAGATTAGCCGGAACAAACAGACGGACAGAAAAATATTTCAAAAAAGGTTTTTTTGTTAGAAGTAGCGTTTATACTTTCATATGCATTTAGTAAAAGCTGTTATTTTGACATTACAAACAGACACTTCAATTTTATTTATTTGAATAAGTCGCAGATGGATTGGGATCGGCTGTTTATTATGGAAAATCGCTGAACGTTGGTCAGTTGTTTTACATAACGGAGCTGTTTTGTAAAACTACTAGCGGTTTTGTAAAACAGTGGATTCTACAATCCATCTGTGACATATACAGGGTCAAATTAAATCAGCTAGCGAAACTCTGCAGATGTGATGGGTATCAATATCTAAACATGATAAAATAAAAAAGTAATTAATTTGATGATTTATTTTTGAGGTCTTCGGCAGTTGTTAGTGTATTTACTTGAAATATAATTTAAAAAGATCAGTTTTTTTAGTGTAATTTTACAGACGTGATTGGTATCGTCGATATCTAAAAACGATAAAACACATTTTCTCAAGTCATGCTTTAAGTTACAACACTACCAGCGGTCGTTGACCCCTACGAAAAAAAACATACCTTTTTTTTGTCGTGTTTGATACCTATCACGTCGGAAGAGTTTAGCTACCTTATTTTATTTGACTCTGTATAGATGTCTATGTAGATCAAGCAGGTGCTGCCATTACATACTTTTAAGACTGGACTAATCTATTGATTTAAAAATGAAATCGATACATTCATCAATTATTTTAAAACAAGATAATATTTACACAATATACAAGGTGTCGTTTTGCATCCTCGTCAAATTCAAGGAGGTAACTCTGCTACTGATTCTCGACACGAATCAATAATTCAGTCTTTTAGGTCAGTATTTTAAAACGCGGCCTGTGTGAGACCGCACTGTAACTGCCCTTTTACGCACACGACAAAACGCGGCCGCTTATACGATACCATAACGCGATTCTGTTCTTTAAAAGTGGTGTATTCTAAAATACTGTCCAGATTAAATAATTAAAAAAACAAGTATGTATTCATTATTTACCAGGGATTGTAATTAAATTTGAAATGTCTTTCATAACAGCCTCCTGAAATTTGACGAGGATCCAAAAGAACAGCTCGCTAACAGACTTAAAATATGATAATAATGTTACGAGCTTCGGGTTCGTGACAATAAAAACTGCCGATATAAATGACCAATAATTACACTTTAATTAAACAACACTAATAACAGCTCAAACACACTAATTAAACACAATTGCTCTTAAGTCGCACCTTGAAGATCGCTTTCGATGTATTCGTTTGTATCGTTGATCCAAGTCTGACTGGTCGCGGCTAATCCCGGTCTTATATAATGCCGCAGATAGTTCCAGAACCTTCTATTGTATAAACATCTAGAATGTTCGAGTACATACCGACCCCGACTGACCAGATGTCGATAGTTCTAGTATCGAAATTTCTAGAAGGATCTATTAGTTCTGTTACTCGATACTAGATGGCGCTAGTGGTAAATTAGTTCTGCTACTTGATACTTGATGGAGCTAGTGGTAACTAATGTCACCATGTACCAGGCATTAATGTGGCGCCCAACAATAATATGCACATGTAAGGGCCGACATACACCGAGTTCCAGAACTCTTTAACAGAGTTGAGTGTCGTCGTCGCCAGAAACCACGCCTTCTCCGTGCTAGTGCTCGGGGACTTCAACGCCAAGAATTTGGCCTGGGGTTCCCGTTGCACGGATGTGCGGGGCAGGATGGTGGAGGACTGGGCTCTGGAAACAGGCCTGGTCGTCCTAAATCGGGGTTCTGTTCCTACGTGTGTGCGGATGCGGGGCGAGTCGGTGGTGGACATCTCGTTCGCCAGCCCCGCTCTGTCATAGCGTGTCATTGACTGGCGCGTCATGGAGGAGGTGGAGACCTACTCCGATCATCGGTATATCCGGTTTGAGGTCTCCACCCAGACCTCTAGCGCGCTGGTCCAACAGGCCCCGAGTGGTCCGCGGTGGGCGCTGAAGCAGCTGGACCGGGAGCTTCTCCTGGAAGCCTCGATCGTGCAGGCCTGGGTGTTTTCACCGGACAGGCCTGCTGATATTGACGATGAGGTGGAGTGGTTCCGGGAGGCCATGTCCGAGATTTGTGACGTGGCAATGCCCCGAGTCCGGCCAGGATGCGCCCGACGTCAGGTGTACTGGTGGTCGCAGGAGGTTGGGGCGCTACGCAAGGCGTGCGTCGACGCGCGACACCGGTACACCAGGCACCGCAGGCTCCGCATCCGCCCTCCGGATGCGGAAGCCACGGAGGTGGAGCTATACGAGGGGTACAGAGCGGCGAAGACCGCCCTCCAACAGGCTGTTCAGCGGGCCAAGGATATGGCCCGCGAGGAGATGCTGGAGACTCTGAACAGAGATCCATGGGGGCGCCCCTACAGAATGGTGCGGAATAAACTCCGCACATAGGCCCCCTCGCTGACGCAGAGTCTCCGCCCACAGCTGGTGGAGGAGGTGGTGAGCGCTCTGTTCCCTTCACGGGGGGAGCATACTCCCCCGCCTATGGCTCCGCCACTTGCGGTGCCCGAAGCGGACCACGCGGACGACGACGACGACACCCCTGAAGTGACCGGGGTAGATCTGAGAGCGGCGGTAGGCAGGCTGAAGGCCAAAAATACCGCCCCGGGACCCGACGGCTTGCCGGGTAAAGCCTGGGTCCTGGCCTCGAGGGCTCTCGGGCCTCGACTGGAGGCGCTCTTAAGCGCATGCATGGAGAGAGGCCAGTTTCCACTCCGTTGGAAGACGAGGAAGCTGGTCCTCATTCAGAAGCCAGGGCGCCCTGCGGACTCTCCGTCCGCATACCGGCCCATAGTGCTGCTCGACGAGGTCGGCAAGCTCTTTGAGAGAGTGATTGCGGGCCGCCTCGTCGGGCACCTGGTGAGGACGGGGCCGGATCTTGCGGAGTGCCAGTATGGCTTCCGCAAGGGGCGCTCGACGGTGAACGCCATCATGCGCGTGAGAGCCCTCACGACGGGGGACGCGGTGTCCCGGGGTGGGGTGGTCGTGGCGGTGTCACTCGACATCGCCAACGCGTTCAACACCCTGCCCTGGAGCTGCATAGGGGAGGCACTCCGGTATCACCGGGTGACGACTTACCTCCGTCGAATAGTCGGGGCGTATTTGACGGACAGAGCCGTCATCTACCCCGGTCGCGACGGGAACTGGAACCGGCGAGAGATGTCGTGCGGTGTCCCACAGGGATCGGTTCTGGGGCCGCTCCTGTGGGACATCGGTTACGACTGGGTGCTGCGGGCCGACCTCCCTGATGGCGTCAGCGTAGTTTGCTACGCTGACGACACGCTGGTCCTGGCGCAGGGGAGGTCGCATCAGGCAGCGGCCGACGCGATGACACGCGGGGTTGCGATAGTCGTGGAAAGGATCCGGCAGTTGGGTCTCGAGGTGGCATTGCACAAGTCCGAGGCCATGTCTTTTCATGGGCCCCGGTACGGGCCACCTTCGGGATCCCAACTGATGGTAGGAGGGGTTCACATCGGCGTCGAGAAGACGATGAGATACCTGGGTCTCGTCCTCGACAGCCGGTGGAACTTCGTCGAGCATTTCCGACGTTTGGCCCCCAAACTGGAACGGGCCGGGGCCGCCTTAAAGCGGCTCCTGCCCAACCTGAGGGGGCCAAACGCCTCCTGCCGGAGGCTTTACGCGGGGGTCGTGCGGTCCATGGCCCTATATGGGGCCCCGGTATGGGCGCGTTCACTGCGGCTTCGAGCCGCACACTACCTGGACGCGCCCCAAAAGGTGGTAGCCGTAAGGCTAATCCGGGGGTACCGCACGATCTCGCGCGAGGCAGCAAGCCTCCTTGCCGGACTGCCACCAGGGGATCTGGAGGCGATAGTCCTCGCGCGCCTGTATGACTGGCGCGCGGAGGCACTACGTCGGGGGGAAACTCTGCACCCGCGGCAAATCGCTGCGGAGCGGACGGACCTCCGGCGCGGTCTCATGGTGGAATGGAAGGCGCGACTATCGCAACCCAGCGCAGAGCACGCCACGATAGCGGCGGTAAGACCCCTCTTTGAGGAGTGGCTAGAGAGGCGTCACGGCGCTCTCACCTACCGCCTGACGCAGGTCCTCTCCGGACACGGATGTTTCGGGAGGTTCCTGCACATAATCAGGCGGCAGGAGACGCCCGGGTGTCACCACTGCGAGGATCGCCCAGAGGACACGGTGGAGCATACGGTGGAGGTCTGCCCCGCTTGGGCAGAGCACCGCCGTGTCCTCGTAGAGGCGATTGGCAACGGCGGCGACCTCTCGCGCCCGGCCCTGGTGCAAGCCATGGTCCGGGGCGAGAGGGAGTGGGAGGCGGTCACCTCCTTCTGCGAAGCAGTCATGCTAGCGAAGGAGGTGGCGGGATGGGCGAGGGAGAGATCCTCACGCCTCAGCCGCCGAGGGAGACGCTCCGGGCGTCGGGAGCCGCGTGACGACTCCCGGCCACCGTAGGCGCGGGCCTGCGGGCGGAGAGCAATGGGTAGCTCTCCGTCCGATCAGGACCAGGCCCGTGCCGGACGGCGCGTAAGTGTTCCACGTGCGCCTCAAAGAGATGTCAGCATAGATGACGGGGCCCGACAGGGCCGAAGCCTGCCGGGGTAGCGGGATCGTCCGAAAGGGTTACCGCTGCCCTGGTACATAAAGGGCTAAGGAAGGAACACGGGTGGGTTTTAGTCAGTAAGAGTCTGACACTCCCTTCTGCTCCACCCAGAGCGGGAGGAGTCATTTGATGATTTCCCATCCACAAGAAAAAAAAAAAAAAAAAGGGGCGACATACACGGACTGCTCGAGCTGTTAGCGATTGATCAACATAGACGGACCGCTCTTGCAGTCATAGTCAACAGCTTGAAGCTGCCATTGATAACTGCTGGAGCAGTTGATACCAACTGCTCGTCATTCAAATCAGTAGCAACATGGATTTTGAGGAAGAGGTAACTGCGCGAGAGCAGTCGACAGCTCGAGCAGTCAGTGTATGCCTGGCTACTGCTTGACCGCACGACCGCCCGAAGCAGCTGCAACTGCTCGAGCGGTTTCGTGTATGTATGTACGTAGAAGACTGTAGTTCAGTATGCAGTCGCAGCTTGAAGCAGTCCATCCTGACTGCTTCAAGCAGTCCGTGTATGTCGGCCCTAACATGTATACAAGGTGTAACAGAATAAACGCAAGTCCTTAAAGTAGTTTGTTCATAATTGACTACTGAATCGATTTCAGTAACTTTTGATGTAGGTATTTTTTCAAAAATTATGTAGTTTGCCATACTGACTGCCGATTGAGCCAAAGAAAATGAAATCTTATTTCGGTCAACACGATTATCTTAATAATAATAACAGCTTTAAAAAAATAAGTTTTGGTCATTGTTTAGGCTTTTAACTCAATACTGTAATTGGGATGTATGAGGTCTTGCGTTCATTATGTTACATATTGTATGTATAAAAAGAGCATCATGAAATTCGCCCGCATCGCTGTCAACAGTGTCAACTGGAAAAGTGCCCAAAAGGCTGGCAGCATTGCCACGTTATATGGCGATCCAAAAATAGGCCAGATCTATGTCTTTGGCGATGTCTTGAAAACCCAATGAATCAATATTATATCAATTAATACATGTCATGTTCCCTACAGTCTAGTCTATTATTCAAAACGCTCTAAATGGGTACAGTTTTAATATTTTATATGCTAAAAAGACTCGTGAATTCATAACAATTCACGTCCCAATTACCATAACGTTTCCAAAACTGGCAACATAAACATCTCACCGATTACTTTTGAAACAAAATTATGATCATTCCCTCACCCTGCAAAGTTTTACGAAGTAACAAAAGCTGTGGTGGGATTTCAAATATTACCAGTTAAGTATTTTGGAAGTATATTAACTGTTTGTCTGTGCTGGGTAAAACTTTATTCATGTCCATTATATCGAACCGTTATTCTGCACATCGTTTTCTACTTCCGAAGCTTTCTTAGGGTGCTTACATAAAGCAGCGGGTTTTCTGATACAGATCACTGCTGGTTGATCTAGCTAGGGAAAGAAACAGTCACGTTGTTTTCCCTGTTTCTGTATGTGTGAGCGCTAATACAGAGATATTTTACCCGCACCGATCGGTACCGGCTTGTCTTTATCGGGAACCCGCGCGCCGCGTCTTTATGTACGCACCCTAATATATAATACTTATCTAGTTAAGTTAGTCTGAGGTAAATATAACTTGATCAACCTGGCATAAGTTCAATCACGTGAATCTTTTGTCGTAAACACTATGCATGGGCATTTTTCCGGTGGTCGACACTGCCCAGCACCAGCACGGCACGGCGACGGACCTCGAGTTTCACGTCGGAACCTTTTTGGTATCTACTTACAGGTATTTCTTTTTTTTGTGTTAGAAATTTCTGTGTGAGTCGCGATAGATCTCAATTTTGTTATTTATTAGCTGACCAGGCGAACTTCGTACCGCCTCAGAACCTTTTTCGAAATCAGTCAATCCGTTCTCGAGATATCATGAAAATAGCAGTTCCTTACAAAATGTATGAGAATATACAAAAAAAAAGACATGTAAGTATATAAGTACTTTTGTATATTTAAGTATATATATATATATATACTTATTCTTTCTTTCTTTTTTCTAATACTGTAGGAAAGTTTTCTCAGGGTGTCTGTTGGGTCTATTTAAATTAATGGAACGCACGCTTAACCACTCTGCTCGACTAGATTTTGACATATTATGACATATCAGCTGACTCGACGGGATGTTGCGAATTACGTCATGAAATTCAGGAAATTACATCAACATTCAGCATTCAAATTTATTATGAAAAATATGTTTCCGCGCTTATTTTATAGAATATATTTGTAGCAAATATCTTTAATTATATGTTGAGGTCGGTCAAACTTCGTTAATCTACTACGAAAGTTGTATAAAATAGAATACCTATTTTATACAACTTTCGTAGTAGATTAACGACACTTCTTAGTGCTGACCATCCACCCAATTTTCTTATTTCGATTAAAAAACGGCGTAAAGCCTAATCGATAATCGGAATTTTTAAAAAATGAAAAAAGGTGTAGAAACTGCATAAAAACTCTTTGGTATATTTTTCAGGATTTAATTTATTTTTGAAATGAATCATTTTAATAATTACATATACGTACGGTGTGGTTAGGTGTGTAACTTTTTATGGTTCCGTACGTCCAAATGAAAAAACGGAACTCTTACAGGATCACTCTTGTCTATCTGTGTTTTGTTGTCTTTTCTTATTTGCTTCGAATCTACTGGACCGATTAAATTGAAATTTGGTACACATATAAATTTCTGTGGCCCAAACACGGACGTGTAACGTAAATAAATAAATTTTCAATATGAGGTCACTTTTGGGAGGCAAATTAGAAATGTGTTACATATCAAATGAAAGAGCTTGTTGTGGGGGTTTCAAATATATTTGCTTAATAACTAAAAAAAAGTTATGTTTTGAAGAAAATAGACCCAATATCTTTGAAGCAACTGACTCACATAAAAAAAAAAATCAGGTAGTAGTTAATTATAGATTCCAGGAAATCCTATGAGAAGTATTGTGTTCTTGTGAGTCTTAAAATAACATGGTAAATCTCTCAATATAGTTCGTACATAATTACATTTGCAGCTGGAATGTAAGGGAGAACAGGTTTTTTAACTAGAATGTTAAGTTTGTTCTTGAGATTAATTATTGGTACAACATGGTGAATAACATATTCATCGTACGGAACCCTCTCCACGGGACCTCAACTGACACTGGTCCGGTTTTTTAATAGTATAAAAGTGGAATTATTTAGATATTTTTAACTCGCATTTTAAAAGGAGGTACATAATTCATCTTATACATACATCACTGCCAAATATGCACCGAATTGATGTTTTTAGGGTCGCCGTAGTCGTAACGGATTCCTTATAGTTTCATCATGGTCTGTGTGCCGGTCGGTCAAACCTAAACTAACTGTAAAATCTAAATTTTAACCAATTTGCACAGGTCAGCGTTTCTTACAGGGGGTTAACGCGGGCGTTTTCGCGGACGCGCATTGTGGGACGAAGTAGGCACTGCTTATGTCCCAAGCTGCCATTCTGTAGCTTGGGATAACATTCTAAGAACTGTCATTTTCTGATTTCGAATGTAAATGATCTGAAAATACATTCCTTTTTAAACGACAGAGGTTGGTTTACAAATTGAAGATTGCGACTACCTAGTCATAGTTTAACTTCTTCCACAGAATTTGAATTTTTTGTTGGAGGCAATAATTTGACCATCTTTCGTCATGGTTGTCATTTTCATGGTTTTCGGGAGATAGTGCTGATACCGAATAAGATGAACTTTCTGGATTTTAAGATGGCCGCTATCCTAAATAATATAAATAAAATATTGTAAATCGATTCTCATAGCCATCGGTTTCATGCCGATTGTAAACTCAATACCAAAAATTCGTAAAAAAAACGGTACCCATAGTTTAGTCATGTCAGCCTGTGCGTGCGTTCGGACGTCAATGCCATTAGCTATTTTACTCGTAGACTATTATCACCATATCGATGAAAATTTTAAATAAGGTGTATTCTTTGCACCGCAAAATGGTATAGTAAAATTACGATAAACATAATTAGGGTGGCATTCCCCATGCAATTTTCGCAGTCGATCAAATTAATGATGTGCATTGCACAGATGCCAGCACATCAAGCTACTACATCTGTCAAATTTCTTTATAGACTTTTAACTTTATCGTTAAAGCATTAAGATTTAAGGTTAATTGGGAAAATTTGACAGTTTCGGATAGCTTGGGCTGCTGGCGTCTGGACATGCGTAAATATTCATCCCAAGTACGGGACCTTTCATTGTGCGTGGTCCGACATACACTTGGCTAGTTTTATTTTTTTATTTTGTTGGGAAACTACCACAAAAAAAAACAATTTCTATTACTCAAGTAAACGAATATAAATAAAAACTACCAAGCTCATACAACTAACAAAATTTAATTAAATGTAAAGTGTTTGCGCAATACCCAATTTATAGAATTAATTTATCATCATTCCCAAACTTTTGCTAAGCCTACCTAAAAATGTATACTGGGCATTCTGTAGCAAACTTAACTATTAGAAAGTATTATGTATCAATTATTATTTGTACAATAAATAAAAATAATTTTGAACAGCGAGCGCATTCCGAATATAAATTCAAATATAGAAACAATTCGGCGCGAAATTGAATAAATGACTGGTCATAGGTCCTCTATTATTGACTCGGTTTCAATATAATGTCCAAAAAACGATTAAAATTACATTAGGAAAGCATAAATCATTATTATATATATTGCTTGTTGTATTTAATGCATAAAATAATTTTATTTCAATTTCTCAGAATCTATTTCTGACATTCGACATATTTATTACTCGGGTCAATCGAAATTAAAAATTAAATCGTTTGGCATAATCGCTGGTCGTCGATTGTGAACACAAATTGAGTAGTGGTAATGAATAATACGTGTAATTGGACCTGTGTTTCAATATTACGTTAGGATTTGGGCATATTCGTGTTTTTTATAATATTTGCAATAATATTTTTCACATTTTACATCTTACCTACATGTGTGTGTGTGACTTTTGTGAAAATTAAAAATGCAAACACGCACGATTGGCGCGAAACTTCGACTTTTGATATCATAAAATTACACTACCACTACTTATTTAACATGAACAATGGATGAATTCGTCAAATAATTAATTAATGTATTATTCATTGCCCCTGTGGTAGAGTTTGGATTTTCGAAATCCCCAATTTTCATGTGTTTTAACCTCGACCACCCACTGTCATCAAAATGGCGATTATCGCATTTACAGACTTGAATTTAAAAAAGGTAAATTAATAAACTTGCGCGCTAAATGTGGAAGATTGAATGGCGATAACTCAATAATCAATACTTTATTGCATTCCATAATGTGTATATATGATAGTTGGTATTTTATAACAATGAATCAATTATGGACCCTGTCGGGCACAGCAAAGTTAATTTTTAATAGGAGAGAGGATGAAGGCGCTTTTTGTAATAGAAAATAATTTTATATTAAATTGAAATAGTATCAATAGTACATATGAGTTTTTTATCCAACTCCCTTAATTATTCGATCATTCATAAGATTTGATGGGTAGCATAATCAATATTTACATTATCAGTTAAGGGTGTCGTATGTCGTCATTCCAAGGTCCAATGGGACCCGGTACCGAGCCAGCGGAGGTTCGTGTGTTCGGGTCCATTCGGAGGCGTTTCCGAACTATACGGTTAACAGTAAAGGTATTATTTTTTTTATTTTTTTATTTACCATTTATGTACACACATATATAAATAGACAATGAAAAACAGAACAGAAAAATAGGTACAGAGGTGATTCTTATTTCATAAGAAATCTGTTCCAGCATACCTGAGATAGGACAATAGATACAGAGATGTAGACAGCGTGTGATAGAGCAGAGGAGACAAAAAATAATACATAGAATCAAAAAAAATAATTTACTTAAAAACTAAACAAGAATTACGAGAATATATTAACATACATACAAATAAACTTACATAAATACTTCTAAAATAAATATTACAAGAATGATAATAATTATATCATACTCAAAATAATAAATACATACACAACTATGATGAAGTGGACAGATAGTGTTCTTTCACTCTTCTTTTAAAAACCGCAATAGTTTGGCAGTCCCTAATGTCAGGCGGTAGTGAATTCCACAACCGCACAGCGTGCACTGTGAAGGAGTAGGAGTAGAAGTCGGTGGAGTGGGGAGGGGACTTGAGAAGGTTTTTAAGATGCGACCTGCAAGGTGCATCTGAAGGACGGGCGTAGGAAAACCGCTCCCGCAGATAGGATGGTGTTTTAGGATTGTGAAGGATATTGAATAGCAGACACAATATCCGAGAGTTCCTGCGAAGTCGAATGGGGAGCCACTTGAGTATCTTGCGAAAGTTGAAGACATGATCAAACTTTTTAAGGTTAAAAACAAAACGAATACAGATATTTTGTAAACGCTCAAGTTTATTTAAAAGCTCCTCCGTGGTATCCAAGTAACAGGCATCGGCGTAATCAATAATGGGCTGAATGAGGGTTTGAGCAAGAGAAATTTTGGTGTTCAAGGGCAAGAAGCCCTGGAGACATTTCAAGGAATGGAAAGTATAGTGCACCTTGCGACTGACTTGAGCAACATGAGCAGTCCACGACAGGTAGGAGTCCATGGTCACCCCCAGGTTTTTAACCGTTTGTGCGTATTCAATCTGAACTCCATTCAGACAGAGTGGGGACAGTGACGCTACATCGAGCCTATTCCGCATATACCACACACATGTAGTATATTGTAAAACACAGCATGTTTTTACTAACAGAAAAAATGGGTAAATATAAAAACAATCAAAACTATTTCTGAGCAGGCCGCGATCGTGGCGTACGGACTCGCGGTCCTTCGTCCACTGTCGGTGTCGGTTGGCGGGGGTGCAAGGTCGCGGGCGGAGGTGTCATCTTCCGTTTCCCGCGCTTAAGGGCAAGTTTGAACACATACGTTAAGGGCATGCTACATCCTCCCACTCTGACCCAGACATGCGCCCACGCGTCTGTGTCAGTCCAGATAACGTTTAGGTCTACCGCGCCTACGCTTTTCGTTGACCGGGGCTAGCGGTACGTCGCCTACGAATGGGGTCAACTGGGAGACGTGGTACCTCCCTAACGTTTCACCGCTATTTACCTTCTCCAACACAAAAATGGTAGAGCTCGCGGGTTCCTTAATACGGTAAGGTCCGTCCCGTCGCGGTATGAACTTCGGTGTTTGTCCGCGGGTTGTGTCGTTACTCCCTTGAGTCTTCAAAAGGACCAAATCACCAATTGAGCAATCAGGTGCAGGCCTGCGACCCTCATCGGCATAACGTTTCTGATTCGCTTGAACCTTTTCATTCACTTCCCTAGCTTCAAACAGTACGGTTTACATTCTCTGAAGGTAAGGGGTAAGGCCCGTTACGACGTTAACGCTCTCAACAATGTTGCGCATATCAGCGATGACGTCGGCCGGTGCACGCATCTCTCGTCCAAACGTCAGGTAAACTGGCGAAAATCCGGTGCTGCTGGTCACTGCAGAATTCATCGCGAAACGTATCGCGGGTAAGTGAGCGTCCCACGTATTGTGATCTTTCCCCACCAGAATAGCAAGTTGTGGTTTTAGATCACGGTTTTTCCTTTCCACCGGGTTCGCTTGTGGGTGGTATACAGGTGACAGCGACTGAGTAATGCCAAATGAATGGCAAGCCTGCTGCATTATTTCGCTTATGAACTGTACACCATTATCGCTCAGGATCCATCTTGGTACTCCATATCTCAGGAAAACCTCTGAGATCAGAGTCTTGGAACAGTTTAAGCTAGTAGCATCTTGAAGAGCAAATAACTCTACCCATCGAGAGCACGTGTCTTCTATTATATGGATCCACTTGTTTTTATCGGCGGTCTCCGGCAATGGACCGAAAAGGTCCACGGCATCGACTTCAAAGCGGCTATTAGTTGCGGGAGTCTGCAGAAGTCCAGCCGGATTCCTGTTATCGGCTTTGTACCTTTGACATTCTACACACTTCCTCAGGTATCCAACGATGTATTGCCGCATACTAGGCCAGTAATACTTCGACTTCACTCGATCCAGTGTCCGCTCTACTCCGCAATGTCCAGCTGTCGGTGCATCGTGATATTCTGCCATGACTTTATCACGCTCGTGCTCCGGTACAACGAGACATTACCGTACCTGAATCGATCTATAAGCCGCTGGAAAGTCGCACTTGAATTCCTCAAATCCATTGGCATCCTTTTAAACCTAAAACAGCCGAGTGGGCTTACAAACGCAGTCTTGTCGCGGTCAACCGGTTCCACAGCAATTTGAAAGTACCCTGATCGGAGGTCACAGGTCGTCATGAAACTGGTGTTCTTAGCTGCGTGGAGAACGTCTTCGATGCGTGGAAGTGGGTAGCGATCAGGCTCCGCTACAGCATTCAGCTTCCTGTAATTTACACATAGCCGAACCCCTCCATCCTTCTTCGTCACGAGGACCACGTTGGCGGCCCAAGGTGAATCGCATTCTTCGATCACGTCAGTATCCAGTAACTTCTGCAACTCTTGTTCCAGCATCGCTCTCTTACTAGGAGAAATCCGGTAAGGCGGTGAGGCGATGGGTTCCTGATGCGGGTCTATCTTCAACCGGTGCGTGGCGTATTCCGTTGGTGGCCCGCCCTTTGCGAAGCGGTCGGACCTCTTCAACAGAAACGCGTTCAGTTGGATCCTCTGATCTGCTGTTAACTTGGTCCCTTCATCATCCCTCAACACAAGGTTTGATGCTTCCACCTTCATCAGCTCCATCTGGCCACCGGTAGGTAAGTCAAAGCTGGTGATAAACGGACGCCAGTGTTCCGGCTCGTCGTTAAAACACCATCTGCTCTGTGGTAAGTCCAACAGGATACTTGCTTTCATGATAAAGTCTTTAACCTAGCAATGTCCGGGTTTGCGCGTCCGGCAAAACTATAAACGTGATAGGTATAACATGGTTTTCCAATATAACGTCAGTATCACACTCAAGTACAGTGCCTACTTGTTGTGATCCGTCGGCCAGCCCTATAGTACGTAAAGTTTTCTTAAAAAAACGCCGGCCCTAAAAACTAAGTCGTATAGCACGGGGCCTGCGATGGAATGTGTGGCCCCCGTGTCTAAAATAATTACCCCTTTACGATTCACGACCTGAATTTCCACCAGCGGCCCTGGATCGTCAGTATCGGCTACCTGAACTCTAAAAAGATCCGACTTGCTTGAAGTCGACGCGCCTTTGCAGTTACTGCATTTTTAACGCACCACTCCCAGCTGACCACATCCGTAACAACGTAACTTAGTACTTTTGCTCGACTTATTAGAAGGGTCAGTGACCTTTCCGTCCTTGTCCTTATTGCGGCACTCGTCTACCGTATGACCGAAAAACTTGCAATAAGTACACTTTGGCCTAGCACACCTTTGCCCTTCACTATTGTTGTTATTTTTAACGCGTGCCAGTCAGACGGCCTAACGACACGTTGATTAGTACTCGACTTAGGCAGGTCACCTATGGTTTTCGTAGGGTTAACGTTTGCATTCGAACATTTCTGCGCGGCGACGGGAGGGTTATTGGTTACATTGTCGCTATTGTTATAACAATGGGTAGAAGCACTTACCTCCACCAACGGCTCCTCGACTAATCTGGCCTTCGCTATTAGCTGATCCAGCTCGTGCACCGCGTCACGAGTCACTCGTTTTCTTATTCTACGATGTAACAATCCGTAAACTATATCTAACATCATCACTTCCGGCACATCATACGGTAACTTCATTATTAAAGCGCGCACTTTGCTAATAAATACGTCAGCCCGTTCACTATTTTGTTCGGTACCGAAAAT
The DNA here is from genome assembly GCA_947507525.1 of Apamea epomidion. Lineage (NCBI taxonomy): Eukaryota > Metazoa > Arthropoda > Insecta > Lepidoptera > Noctuidae > Apamea > Apamea epomidion. The sequence goes on from OX382234.1 coordinate 11,107,650, forward strand.
CTCACGAAGGATTTTATATCCTGGTCGTGGCACTCCGTACATCCCTCGAAGACGTTGCAGCGCGTCGGACCACGACGCTATCGACGACTTTATGCCCTGCCACCAGACGGCGGCCTCGCCAACTAGCAGCATAGCCAGCCCGCGCAGAGCGTGCTCGTCGCTGATGTTGGTGCAGTCGCGGTATACCTCGATAGCGTCGATGAATGCCTCGAGCTCTTCGACGTTCTTCGATGACCCGTTAAAACGCACTGTACACTTTGCGAAGTTACCCGACCACCGCGCGGTATCACGCGTATCGGGTATCCGTGGTGATGATGTGCACGGTTCATCCTTATTGGCCAGTATGCTCTCAATGAGAATGCGATTTGTTTCCGCTTGGTTTCTTGTTATGTTGCACACAAGAGTCTGAAGCATCTCTTCAGACATGGTGATGTTCGGAGATGATGACGATGATGCGACCACCGTTTTATTTTGCTCCGCGTCCGTGTCGGATCCCGACCCACCATCTCTTCCGGTACGTTTTTTTGTTGGCTTCGGCGGCATGGTAACAGGGCACTACCTCTGCTGTTACTCGCTCGAACAACACGGGTGATGGTTATAAGGGTATATGTAACGAACAACGTATTCGTTACAAATCCGTTGCACGAAAATAAATATTGACTGTACATTTTGGTTCGCGCCAAAAATACCCCGCGCGGTAAACTCCCTCGCGCGGTCGGTAGGTAACATAAACCAGTTAATTAATTAAATTATCACATAATTTTAGAATATTTCAACAATTTGCAAATTCGACCTTTGCCAACATTATCGACTGTTTCATCGGCACCTTTAAACATTTATGAAACTTTTGTACATAGCTGATTAAATGAAGATGTCTTCCCCGTAATTTGTACGCTTACTGTTATAGTAAAATTTTGAGATAACTGATGGTGTCAAAGTTCGTGTACGTAGATGATTTTTGAAAATAGTTAGTTACTTAGTTACTTTAACTTTTATGTTTGATATTTTAGAAAATTTGGTTACATCAATAGGTGTGTTAAAGTATTAGGTAGCCAATGGAATAGCTATGAAAGCCACTTAATTAGAGAATTTAGAGATAAGTGATATTTAGTGACGAATTCTGGGAAATTTTCAAAAAAACATGAAATTCGGATTTTCTCGGATTCCATGAATTTTCTCCTAGGCTTTATGGTGTTTAATTGTGATAAATGGGTCACACTATCACGCGCTGGAAGGAACACGTCGAGTTTCCCTGTCAACCTGTATGTGGTAGTCACCGTGTTGTGTGGCCTAAGTGTTCAGCGACGTTTGATGTGTTGTTAACGATTTGTGGAACATTTTACATACAGAACACCATTGCAGAGACGCCTTGACGGCCGTTGGTAGTATTACTGGGCGGTATATTTAACACTTTTCGTACAAACCTTTGGTGTGATGCCAAAGTGCTCAGCGTCAGTCGATGCCGGCGCGGCGATTCCGTGCTCTGTGGTTGTACCTTCATTCTCATCGACTTATTTGCCGTTGACTGTACTATCAAGAAATATTTCGGTGTTTTAATTAAATCATCACAGATATCAAGACCTAGATACTTTCTGAAAAATTACGCTTGTTAATCAGAACAACGACAAAATTAATAAATGAATATGAATATGAACAAAACTTGTGAAGCTGTGATTTTTACTATACCAGCTGTAAAAATCTCACCGTGGAAACATAGATGAAGTGAGCTTGAAGTGAGTTGTCATTGTGAAAGTGACAGCTCACTTCACTTAAGTCTTCACGGTGACATTTTTTAAGAATCCTTTGGCTGTAGACTATAGTATAATAAAACTGACAGGCGACAGGTGAATTCGACAATCCGAAAATTTCACAAGTTTTTTTCAAACATTTTCTATTGTATTATAGTTTTTTTTTTTTTTTTTGTTTTTTTTTTGGCAACAATATTATTATAACAGAGAGTTTAGCATCTGTAGCCGAACTAGGCTGAGCCTGTATTTCGGCTATCAGCGCCTTTTCCCCCAAGTTATTCCAGGTAAAGGTATTATAATCAAGTCCAAGTACAAGGTATGATCGGTTATGCTATCCATTACTTAATTTAGTTGGTAAGTAAAATTAAAATTACAAGTGAGAATTAGATTTAATTGTATAGTAAATATGTATGTGTGATTTTGGTGTAGTGTAAGGGTGCGTGTGTGGTGTGGGGGTGTGTGTGTGTTGTGTGAGGGTGTGTGTGTGTTGTGTGAGGGTGTGTGTGGGTTGTATGAGTGTATGTGTGAGCTTAAGAGTAATACAAATAATGTAGATTTACTGAGTTTTTTCCAATAGTCGTTCTGTCTCCTCATAATTAAGATTCTGTAAGAAACAACAAGTTTTTAATTTACATTGTTTTAACGTTAAGGGGTATATATTAATTACTTTATTTATTTTATTATAGAGGAATGGACCAAGGAATCCGATAAATCTTTCACAAAATCTTGTCTTACACGTAGGTGGCATGTCACAAACGTTGTGTTTACGACGTTTTTGAAGCAATAATGGGTTATACGACTGTTTAGTGTGCTGGTGGAGGATAACTTTGAGAATAAATAGTTGTCTAACTGTTAAAACATCACACAACTTGTAGAGCTTTGCGGTTGGGAAGTCGATAGGATTGAAGGTGCTAACTTTCAGAATAGCTCGCTGAGCTATCTCCACTGACTTTAAAGTAGTTTTATAGATACCGCCCCAGGATGTGATACAATATGCAAGGAGTGACTGACAGAGAGCGTTATATACCCGTTTCAGCAGCATGGCATCCGCAACGTGACGCAAAGTTTTAAAAATAAAAATTAGTTTACGTACTCTAGAGCTAAGAAGTTTTACGTGTTCCTTGAAGTTGAGGTTCCTGTCAATGATAATACCTAAGTACTTGAGAGAATTTACGCATTCAATCATTGGACAACCACAGTTTACTACCGAGGAACAAACATGCGATTTTATATTTAGGTCACTTTGGATATCGGCGGCCTGCCTTATGCTGAAACAGACATACTTAGTTTTGTCGACATTGAGGGTTAAGATATTTCTCTGTAGCCATCTTCTTGTCCTGTCAAAACCATCCTGTGCGGCGCCGAAAACCTCTTCCCATGTTTCACCAGCGAATACCAAGGCCGTGTCATCGGCAAAAGAGATGATTTTACCCAGTGCAAGGTTTATATTCGTTAGCCCATTTATGTAGACGAGAAATAAAGTCGGTCCCAATATACTACCCTGCGGTACACCGTGTGTGACAGGGAAGTAATCGCTCACATATTCTCCCACTCGAACACATTGGGTACGTTCCGACAGGTAACTAGTGAAAAGTTGAAGTTGTGTGGCCCTGATTCCAAGTTTTTCTAGCTTACTGAGTAGAAGGGAAACAGAAATCGTATCAAACGCCTTTGCCAGATCTAGGAAAATGGAGAGGCACTTTTTCCCTCTATCTAAATTTGAACTGACAAAGTCAGCAAGCTTGTTTACTGCCTGTTCTGTAGATTTGCCATGCCTAAACCCGTACTGGTTAACTGATAGCAAGTTATAGTACCTGTCGTGACGGTGAAGGAAAACTTCGTGAGGAAACCGGCATGTCCTACAACCAAAAATTCGAAGACATGTGACAGCTACCAACCCGCAATGGGACCGCGTGGTACATTACAGCCCTTTTCCTCTCACAGAGGGGGCAGTGAGATCGTTATAGGCTGATTATGCTTATGCTGTCGTGATTTTTTATTTTGACAAATAGATACATAAGTATGTGTTACAAATAGGGCATAGATTAGGTAATCTATGCCCTATTTGTAACACCCTATGCCCTACATAACGAATATTCATCTCTACAGATAGCCGTTCAGTTTAATCAGATTCTGCTGAATTTCCGGTTGTTTTTTAGGGGAGGAGATGCTATCAGTTGATATCAAAGGGGCAATTCTTGTAATTTTAAGAACGTTCACAGTGTAATCTCAGTCTCAATCTGTCAAAAATATCTTTGATTTTCCTACATTTTTGACAAGTTTTTGACATTGATTGTCGTTGAGAGTAGATCACGACTAGATTTTGACCGTTTTTAATTACGGGAATTGGCCTTCTGCTTAGTTACCTGTCCTTATTCTGTAAGGTTCGAACTAGTTCCTGATTCTAACGTGACTATAATGTCAAATAAATTCATATGACGACCGAGACGGACATGTCATGGTTGTCTATCTAATGGACTTTCGAGCTTTTATGAAACGATTATGGTAGGTACTCTCTACTCAGAACTGGGGTGATCTGCGGCATCCAATGCTTTATATGTAATAATTAATTAATTCAGAACAGAAGCGTTTGCTCGGTGCAGAGCTGACAGTTCTGTAAAGCACAATGGTTTTGGACTGATTTGCTGTGCCCGACAGGGTCCATAATTGTTTCTATTATTTTTTATTTTACCACCTGTAAAGTGTACATTATGGATTGCAGTAAACGATTTGAGATTTGAAATCGCCGATAGTTTTGCCAAAAACTAATGAAGTGTTGACACCCGTCAGGAAAGAAGTTCCTTAGGCAGATCTCACACTACAACGCGCCCCCGCGCGTGATTTTGTACATACGAATTCAATTAAAACGCGCTTCGGCGCGGAGAATTTGGCTCAGTTTCCCGCGTCCCATCACCTGGCGCGTTGGAGTATGTGATCCTCCTTACGCGATAACCGCACACACACACACACACTCGTATACGAGAATGAGACAGAGAGAGAGAGAGAGAAAGTGTGAATTTAATACGTGTTTTTAATAGATACAGAGCTATCTTATAAAGGTTTTAGAAGCTCATAAAGTTCTCGATATCTTGGATTTTCAATTTGACGTCACTATCGGTTTTGTATTTTATTTCTTTCTTTTTTTAGCACCCCCGAAACCCATGAAAACGACACCCATGACGAAAAAGAACAATGGCGAAATTTTTGCTGACTTATATTAAGCGTCTAAAAGTGTCTTATATAGGTACGAAGGCAGTTCTATTATTTTTCTACGTTTTTTCAAATTATCACATTAACTAGTTAAGTCCGGATAAAAAAAAATATTTTAAATGAAAAGTTATTTGATTTTTTACTTGACGTTTAGTGTTGCCATTTTGTATTTATTCTGCCAAGTGACAGTAAGTACAGCATTATTGTATTATAATCAGTTTTAGTTTCTGATTGTAACAAAAAGGAGTAAATGAATTAACAATACCTAATGTTTATTTCTAAGTGAAAGTGTTCCTTGCGGGGCGGTAAAAATATTGTAGTGTAAAAATAAATTAATTACTTTCAATTAATGACTGACAAAAAGACCCCAAGAAAGAAGATCCCAAGTCTAAAAAAATATAACATGGTTTGACAACTATTGATTGATTGTTAGTGATACTCATGTCATAGACTAATATACATATATGTCGCAGAAGGTATGTCTGTCTCTCGTTAGCATCAGGCATATTTTAATTACTGTGGGTGTACTATGGGTAGTGTTGGTTATAACACGATAGAAAAACGGTTTACATTTCAAATCAGATTATAATTTACGAACAAGTTAGTCACACTAGCGAATCACACACTCACATAACTCAACGATACGAAATCGCGAGACAGTTTCTAACACATGTTGTCCGTATGATGTCCAATATCTCGATGATCCTGAGAGCTCTGCTCACACCGCTCTTGTAGCTGTAGCTGTCGTCCTCCCACGACCTCAGGCTAGACTCTGTCGAGCGCCACGCGATGGCGCTGGCGTTCCGAATAAACGAATAACTCCGACATATATAAATGAGACGAAAGCGTCGAAAACGATGAAAGCATCTGTAACTCATGTCACAGACGCTTGCGCATTGTGCCTTGTGTTGCTCACGATTGTTTTCCGTTTTCTTTAATTACAACCTCACAATTTAATAGTATTAGGAAATGCTGATCGCTATAATGTTTTATACTTCCCAACACTAGAATATAGAGATCTAATTCTTTTCGCCCTGGGAACGTACCAAATAAGACAAGCTGGCTCGTATTATGGCGAGCATGTGGGTACAGAATTGAAGTTTCCAGTGAACATTGATTCCTCTGAATATAATCTTAGAGGGACTGGCGTGACAACACTAATAAGAGGTAAAATTAGGTCACGTCACGTAACCAGGAAGCAATATTATGTGTAAGTATATCATAATAGAAAATGATATTCCTGACCGGACAGGAATCAGTGAGTATTTCTGGAATTGCTTAGTTGGTCGGCGCACAGTAGGATGTTGCGCGCATGTAATGACGCTAGTTTGGTACTTAGGATAATATTACAGCACCTGCAGAATTTCTGGATGAAATAATTATAAGAGATGATGATGAAGAATAAATAATAATGTAAAAAAAAAAACCTGTTTTATTGGTTCTTACCAACTTACTCAACATATTCCACACACACTCTAGGATTTTATAAACAGGTACTTATTTATCTGAAAGTTAGCAAGTATTTATAAAATCCCAGAATACTATTATAATCCTATTGCTTCAATACCTAAAACAATGCTGACGGTGACTGGCAGTCTCAGACCTGTTGTACATTCCAATTGTATACCTAAGGTAAGCCTACCAAAGACCACTGGGATTGCCTAACTTTTACAAGACATTTCTGATACCTGGGTAAGGAAAATACTAACGCAGTACTGCCCTTTTACTTCCTCGAATTGCAATTACCATAAACATAACCTACAAAAGTTCATGACTGAATTTCTATTATTCTCGGACTTCTCGAACAAAAATTCTTGCACAAACTAATTCAGAAATTGACGCCGAGTTAAACAAGATATTTTTCATTTAATGACGCAAGAATTTAATCTCAGCTAAATTAATGTATGGGTGGGTGCCATTGTTCTTTGGACGTTTTCACAGCCGCCATCTTGGATTTTCATTTTGACCTCACTATGGGCTTTAGCATCTTCGAAAACCAGAATAATAAAGTTGTAGCGGTATCTACAACGCAACATGCGAACAAAGCGTCATACTGAAGTCACGCAAATCCTGCATCTCGCAAGCAGAGTTTATCGCGCAATTAGCATACATACAAACTTCCCGACATCAGTCGTTGGGCAATTGCCTGCCAGACACAACACCCGTCTGGTCGGAAGAGGTCCTCCCTTTTCTGAAGTGAACTTTTCACCCTGTTCCTCATACCTCTAAAAAGTCACATAACGTTTTTTTCGGTACGTTACGATTTCTACCAGTTTACTTTTACCGCAAGCCGCGTTAAATAACTTTGTTCCAAAACTAAATTCTAAACTACAGTAGAATAATGAATGTTGATGCAGATAACCTTTTATAACTTGAGTTATTATTTTATTGAAAAGTGTCCGTATGCGTCGTCTTGTGACGTCGCTCATCCAGCTTGAAGTCAACTTATGAACTATTTCCTAACACAAAACAACAACAACTTTTTATACACGAATAAATTCGTACCATACATCTAATTCACATCGCGTTTGCCCTTCTGAAAAGCTCGATGTTTTTAGAAACATAAAATATTGCACTATACAGAGTTCAAGAGCGACGTTCTGTAGGTATGTAGAAAATCATGCTGTGCAATGTATTCAGCCAACATAATTTACGATTATCGCTCAAAACCGTTGTGTTTTCTGGACTGCCGGAGGTCTGTACCACGCAATGGTTTTGGGATATATTAAATGAAAAAGCATTGCGTGCTGTAGATCACCCCAATTCCGGATAGAAATGCACAATGGTTTCTTAATACGCGTGCTTAAGTTCAGTGTCAAGTAACACGATTGAAACGAGTGCTGCGATTTTAAATTCTATTTTGCGTAAAAGCCAAATAAGTCATAAAGTAAAATATACTGTGGTGTGCCTGTTAGAACTATCTGTGTGCCTGTGAAATCAGAACAAAAAAATAACAAGTGCTAATCAAGTTATTCACATAAACAAATCTAAAAATTTGAATAACGATCTATTTAGAAAAAACACAGTGTCGCGTAATTGGAAAGGATCGCGTTCTGTGCCGATCTGTGTCTCAGCGTGTCACCGCGACGGACGACTGCAGCAATAAGCTCCACCCACCTAACTCTGTGTCGCACAGTGAACGGCTGCTGGAAAGGATCGCGTTCTGTGTCGATCTGTGTCGATCCTTATCTACAATTGCAAAACAGTGAGTTGCGCCGTATTTTACGATGTCAAACAACTCGGACTTACGATCGTCTTCACTTGGAAATGATAATGTAACCATTAGAAAACAGCAAAACAATATAACCATCAGTACAGAAAATTCTTTTGCATCCCTATCAGTGGACGATGACAACGAATGTTCATCTATTACGTCTTACGACAATCATAACATAAGTTGCCCTCAGTTACAAGGAACTGAAAATGAGTCAATAACAGAATTAGAGACATTAGTCAACACCTTGCGAGAGAAATTAGCTTCTGCGGACTGCGAAATTGAAAACTTAATAACCGAGAATACTTCACTAAAAAATATTATAACTAACCATGAGAAGGTTATAAACAACCTGAAAAAAATATGTAATAGTACACCCGAAAGAGTTTTAAGCGTAACTAAAAGGAAAAGTATAAATAAAGGCAAACTAAATATTTCCCATGAAGAAGATCATTTGATTCAGAAAAGAAATAAACCCGAGAAGCAAAGCAAAAATACAACTCCCGAATCTGTAATAAAAACACAGAAGCTAAGCAGCAAACGAACCTCAACAGAAAAACAACGAACAAATACTTTATGCTCCACAAACATAACAACTCAAAGAACAGAACTAGAGGATAATTGTGTAAAGTCTTGCAGGAACAAGCTATGCATTGTTAGTGCTAATAAAACAAATGACATTCTATCAATCGCGGAACAGACATTCCAAACCTTACAGATCTGCCACTATTTGTCACCGAAATGTGCATTATTACAACTTATCAGCAATTTACATGAAAAAGTTGCAGATTACTCGTTTAGCGATTACTGTGTCATTTTAATTGGGGAAGATGATTTCCAAATAACCAAAAACTATGTAGAAATCGTAATAGAATTAAGGAAAACACTGGGAAAAATTAAAAACACAAATATTATTTTATGTTTACCTACATTTAAACTAAGCGATTATTCAATGATGTTCAACTGGCGTATCGAAACGTTTAACAACTTGCTTCGCTTAGATTTATTGACACATAATTATGTAACAGTACTAGACTCAAATTTAGACTTATCCTACGATTTTACTATGTTTTCAAAATATAATAGAAAATTAAATAACCGTGGCATGAGAAATATTTTTCAAAATTTACTGTTACTTTTAAATGATTACCAAATTTCACCATCGGAGCTGGAGCCCGATCTGGAAAATAATGTTCACTCGAAATCGGTTAAACATACCGAGTTTTTTCTTTGATCACATGTATGTTATGCATCAGAATATAGCCGGACTTATAAATAAATCCGACCTGTTAACCGTGCACATTCAGGAGCTGTTAAACAAACAAATAAATGTACATATTATATGCATAACCGAGCATTTTATAATGTCCGGGCAGGAACATCTTCTTCATATACCTAATTATAGACTCGCTGCATGCTACGCAAGAGACAACATAAAACGCGGTGGAGCCTGTATTTTAGTCAAAAAGGGTCATGAGTATAAAGAATTACCCGACATAATGAAATACTCGGTTTCAGGAATAATAGAATGTTGCGCAATTAAGATGAAACAGCATAATTTAATTATATTATGTATATATAGACCGCCTAAACTGTCCAACTTAAGTACATTTTATGAAAATTTAGATACTATTCTAAAAAAAATATGTACTAATTGTCACACTAAAATAATTTTATGTGGCGATCTTAATATAGATGTTTTAAAAAATAACAGAATTACCTTGGAACTGAAATGCTTTCTCCTGAGTTACAATCTTATTTTAGAAATTAATGAAGCAACACGTCCTGTTAGTAATACTTGCTTAGATAATTTTGCACATAATACCAAACAGAAATGTCATTCTCAAGTAATAGACTTCGGGCTATCTGACCACACAGCACAAGTAATTAAAATAAAAGTAAATAAATCATGCATAATTAAAACTTGGAGATCTAAGATTCGAGATACTTGTAAAGAAAATCTCAATAAATTTAATAGCTATCTACAAAATCTATCGTTCTGTGACGTATACGACACGGAGGATTCGAACAAAGCGTATGATAAATTTATTGAAATATTTAAGCTTCTGCATGACTTATGTTTTCCTTATAAGCTAGTGACAAAAAAATCAGAAAACCCGATTAAATGGCTATCGCGTGGCATAAGATTATGCAGTAAAAAACAGCGAAATTTACTTTGGAAACATAGACTAAGACCATCACGAGAAAATAAAATAGCCTTTGTTAATTACTCTAAGAGATTTAAAAAAATTATTAAACTAACTCAAAAATCCCAAAATAATTACTTAATCGAGAACTCAATGAATAAACCAAAAACCTCATGGCAAATAATAAATAATAACAAAATAAATAAAGAACCAATTTCACAGATAAGAAATAATAACCAAATAATTACGGACCCGAAAGAAATAGCAGAGTCATTCAATAATTTTTTCATTGACCAAATTACAAATATACCTAATAACTCCATGCTCGACGTTAAGAAAATAGACCATAACCCAAACTCAATATTTGTGCCACCAGTCGTACCTCAAGACGTGATAAGCATAATTAAATCTCTAAAAAATAAAAAGAGCTTCGGTTGTGATGGGGTTTCCACCCAAGTCATAAAATTTGTTGCTAATAGTATAGCTGGCCCTTTAACTCATATAATTAACGTTAGTATATCATCAGGAACATTTCCAGACAACTTAAAAACTATAATTGTAAAACCTATTCATAAAAAGAATAGTAAAGAGGATATGTCGAACTATAGGCCGATAGCTTTAATTTCAGTTTTTTCAAAAATAATAGAAAAAGTCATATATGAGGCAATATCATCTTTCTTAAATAAATTTAACATACTTTGCCATGAGCAATACGGATTCAGGAAAAATAGAAATATAAACATGGCAATTTTTGACTTGTTGAATGTTGTTATGTCAAATGTTGATAGTAAAACGCCTATATGTGCTGTTTATACAGATATGTCGAAAGCTTTTGATTTTGTCGACCATAACATAGTACTTCAAAAACTAAACGCTTATGGCATTCGAGGGAACATCCTAAACCTAATAAAAACATATTTATCCGGTCGCAAACAAATAACAGAAACATACAAAATATGTGTCAAGTCGAAATTAGAAAAAAGATACGTGTCTTCCAGTAGAGAAATTAAATTTGGTGTACCACAGGGAACCGTCCTTGGGCCTTTGTTATTTATAATTTACATTAACGATCTCCCACGCCAAATCCACCATCCCATGGTGCTTTTTGCTGACGACAGTACAGCACTCTTAAAATGTGACAATAATGGAAATTACGAAAACGATATAAACGACACCATTAAAGTTATAACAAATTGGCTGAATAGTAACAACTTACAAATTAACATACTTAAAACAAAAATAATGCATTTTTATCAAAGACTACGTATTAATGACTTGAACATCAACTATAATGGCCAAGATGTAGACAGAGTAGAGCTCACAAAATTTTTAGGAATTTTAATTGACAGTCAGCTGACATGGAAGCCACAGGCTGAAGCAATCTGCAAAAAACTCAGCGCATCTGCATATGCACTCTATAACCTTAGGAAAAAAGTTAATATCAAAACAGTATTACTAGCATATCATGGTCTTGTCGTTTCGATTTTAAGGTTTGGAATTATATTCTGGGGCTATTGTACCGAAAGGGAGAGTATTTTTAAAGCCCAAAAACGCTGTTTGCGAGCAATATTTGGTTTAAAAGTTACTGACAGCTGTGTTCCAATTTTTAAAAACTATAATTTATTGACTTTTCCTTGCCTTTACATTTTAGAAATTGCTCTTTTTGTTAAATGTAATAGAAACCTATTTTCATCTATATCGGAAAGCAGATACCGAGATGTAACTTTAAGATCTCAATACCGAAACTTGTTACGCTCTGGGAGATATAGAACTGCTTTATTGAGGAAAAGTGTTTTTGGTATGGCACCCACCATCTTTAACCACATTCCTGATTCTATAAAAGAGGAACCAGTAACAAGTTTCAAAAAGAAACTAACTGTACTTTTATTGAATAAGTGTTACTACTCCGTATCGGACTTTCTAGCTGATACTTTTTAGTTGTGTTTGTATGTGTAATGAACTAATGATGAACTGCATCAATGTTTGCATGCCAAAATGGTAGAATGTACAAGGATTCTTCAACATTTCTGTAACCACCTTATTGTAAATACCTACATTCCGAGCAAATAAATGAATATTATATTATTATATTATATTAAGATGGATTATATTTTAGTCACAAATGGTGACGCCATTTGTGACTAAAATATAATGCATTCTGTTAATTTCGACAAAGATCTAGAGATAAATATGCATAATGATTGAACATACACAACACAAACTAACACACATACAACATAAAATTACACCAGTATTCTCCGAAGGGGTAGGCAGTCGTGTATTGTGTTTTAATGAATGAAAATGAAAACAAATGGGTCACAAAAAGTACCGCGGCAAATTGTATTGCCACTTAAAAATTGAGTGGTTTGATTGTTTGAGAACCTAAACCCTAATTTTAAATCACCTTCCCTAAAGATGTTTTTAATTTGGAAATATTTGACATTATTTTATTAACCCTCAATAATTTTCGTCGAGGATTTTTCAATAAACTACAATTCAACCATGTTATTCAAACAATATTGTTGGAAAAAGTAGTGACAGATAAAGTAGAAGACTTCGAAATACAGATATGCGTTACTATTTATTGAGTGATTGCGTAAGAATTCACTCTGAACAGCCATGCGATTCTGTAGCCATCTCACCGTGAAAACTTAGGTGAAGTGAGCGTGGAGTGAGCTGTCATTCCAACTAATGCTAGGGATTGACACTATTGACAGCTCACTATAAGCTAACTTCACCTAACTTTTCACTGGGCGGCTGGTTTCATTACACTTTCAGCAAACAGTTTTGGATCAAGGTGTATATTATCATAAAAGTTAGCTATGACCATGACGTACCTATACAAGCTTCGGATATATTATTTCCCCATTGTATTCAGAAGATTAGTCTGAATAAATAGTTCGAGTTATAAACACCTACATAGATGTTATGTTACACTTCTCCTGACATTTTATTACTTTTTGACTGATGCTATTTAAGAATCCTCGATCTTCGAAAATTAAACCTATCCTCGATATACCCAGGAGTGTTGCTCACTTCGTTATAAATAACTTCGCGATGATCAAGTGCTGCTATATCAGGATCAGGACGTAGGTTTAATTTTCATACATTTAGCTATAGGTAGTAGGTAAAAAGTGTTGGCTTGCAGTATGGCAAGCGTGCAGTCGGGTCGGCGGCTAGGGAGGGTGGGACTGGGAGGTCTGCTGGGGTGAGGCCAGACGGCGAATGAACTGCAGAAAGGGTTAACGTTCGCTTCCCCTGCAGCACCGCCGCCCACGCTCGGTGCCACCTATACCTACCTATGCACATAGCACTGGCAAAATAACAATGACGTATAATATCTCCCAAGTCTTGGGAAAACGTCTAGGTGTTTTTAAGTTTTAAGATGAATTGTATTTGTAGTTTTTTCATAATTTTTTTGCAGGTGATCGTTACTTGATTAGATGATAAATTATTCTGTATTGCAGTTAATAGAGCTAATTACGAGTATCTGTAGGTAACATTACGTTACCTGGTTAAGTATTCGATCTTTGTTTTGAATTAAAGTTATTCGTAAACGCTAATGCTAAAACATGAGGTTCCTGGATTCGATTTCCGGGTCAGGCAAAGTGTTATGGGGTTTCCCATCTGGAATTGCTCAGTAGTGGCTTGGAGGAGGGACGGAGTCTGGTGCCTCATGCATTAGTTGAGCAGATTAAGTAATTTGAAAATACACATCATGTATAACTTTTGATAGATACTTAAATGTTACCACTTAGAACACTCGTTCTAAGTACCAGACTATAAGATTACCATTGGCAAAGGGAAATGGGCAAAATAAAATTATTATTTTTATTTATTACATTTTTGTTGACTATTTTAAAAATATGTACGGTCAATAAATTAGTCAATGCCGTCAAATGATGTATTTATTGAATCAATGTCTGTCTTCAACTTTCTTCAACAATGGAATGAAATTATTTTTCTTCATGCGTCTGGGCTAGTGTACTTGCACTCAAGCCTCAGATTTCAAGGCATTCGGTGCGTAGTGTAGTAGTGTAGGTATGTATTTGTATTACTGCATACGTACGCAATTCCATAATTTTTAAATTTCATTTTATTTGTGGTGCTACGGCGTAGCACCGTAGCATTACAACGTAGCGTAGGGTCCTTGTAAAAACAAGGACCCTGCGCTACGCTGTACGCTTTTTATTTTTATGACATGTGATGTTAATAATAGGGGTTAAAGTATGAAATTGCCGTTTTATTGTAATAGGTACTTCGAATGGACATAGAACCTTCATGGTTTGAGATTTTTGAGTGAAACTTTTTTCAAATGGTACCTATAAAGTTCTTCTTTTAAAAAATGTGCAACGCACCGTGCGATTTTGGTTTAAACGCTTTGGTGATGGAAACTTTGATTTGAAGAACGAACGACGTGGAAGACACACAGGTGAATAACAATGAATTGAAAGAGATGGTGGAAGCCGATCCGAGCCAAACTACCCAGGAATTAGCGGCATAGTTTAACATTACCTTACCAACAATATTGACTCATTTGCGTCAAATCAATAAAATAAAAAAATATGAGAAATGGGTGCCTCATGATTAGACTGATCTGCAGAAAGAAACGCGTGTTGAAACTTGTGTTGCCTTGTTGAATCGATACAGAAATGAAGGAATATTGGATCGAATTGTGAAATGTGATGAAAAGTGGATTCTTTACGATAACCGTAAGCGAAAAATGCAATGGCTGACCCCAGGTCAAACGCCGCAACAGTGTCCTAAAGCAAAGCTTACCAATAAAAAGGTAATGGTAACTGTTTGGTGGTCTCAGCATGGTGCTATTCACTATAGCTTTCTCCGATCTGGTCAAGCAATAACGGCAGATGTCTACTGTGCCGAACTCCGAACAATGATAGCAAAACTAGCAGTGAAACAGCCCCGACTCATGAATCGATCTTCACCATTATTGCTCCATGATAACGCGAGACCTCATACAGCACGAGAAACCGTTTTAACTCTACAGGAACTGCAATTAGAAACCATTCGTCACCCTCCGTATTCGCCAGACCTTGCTCCAACGGACTACAATTTTTTTCGTGATTTTGACAATTTTCTACGTGATAAAAAGTTTTCTTCTCAGGAGGCAGTATAAAATGCTTTCACACAGTTTGTCAAATCTAGATCACGAGAGTTCTATCGAGGCATAAATGACCTTCCTATTAGATGGCAGCAATGTATAGATAATAATGGTAATTATTTTGATTAAATAAATATGTTAAATTAAAAAAAAAACGAATTTCAATTTTCCAGTACAAATCGGCAATTTCATAGTTTAACCCCAAATATATGAATTTTGGTTTTAACATGTTGTTGAGGTGGAGATCTACCCCTATAATCATAAACGTTGCTTAAAGTTAAGTAGTGATTAGCGACTGTTTAACCATACATTTTTGACTTTGAACGTCACTTAACTTTAATAATCATTTATAAATATAATAAACCCCAATATATGTAGCTGTTGTAGACGGATAATTCGACAAAAGACTATTTTGGAAGCCCTCAATTTTGGGACAAATCTCTCTCTACAAGTTATCTATTTGTAGGATGTTGCATCTTCGAGGGCCTGGACAGGGCTCGAGGGACTGGACAGGGATCCATGGGAATGACTTTATAAATTGGTCATGGCCAAATTACGTCCATGGGTACCCCCTATCACGGAAACCATGGATCCAGGTTTACTGGAGAGAGTCATAAACTCGCTCTTTCCATTAGTTAGAGACAGTCCTTCACCACTCGTGTCTTCTTCAGACTGGTCTGACGAGTTGGGGGTAACCGAAAGCGAACTAGACCGAGCCGTTAGACGTTTGGCGGCTCGTAACACCGCGCCAGGCCCGGATGGTATGCCTGGTCGGGCTTAGGTTCTGTCTTTTGCTGCTCTGGGGGACCGCCTAAGACGATTGTTCAACAGCTGCCCCCGTGCGGGCGTGTTTCCCTCCAACTGGAAGGAGGCTGGATTGGTCTTGTTGAGGAAGGACGGCAGGGACTCAGAGTCTCCCTCTGCATACCGCCCCATTTGCCTGCTCGACGAGGTTTCCAAACTATTCGAAAGAATCGTTGCTGAAAGGCTCGTCGGGCATCTATCACGAGTTGGTCCCGACCTTGCCGATTGCCAGTATGGCTTCCGGCAGCAGCGTTCTACTGTAGATGCGATCCTACGCGTCCGCTCGCTGTCAGAACAGGTGGTGTGTCGGGGTGGGGTGGTTTTGGCGGTAAGTTTGGATATCGTCAACGCCTTTAACTCTCTGTCTTGGGATGCGATTAGGACGGCACTTGTACAATCACGAGCACCAATATGTCAACACTTGGCCACTTTCAATTGCGATTTTTTCGAGAAATAACGAATGCAACGTTGAAATACGACACATTACATAAACCTATGGGTTCGTAAATGCTATTTCGTAACAACATAAAATTTCTTAAAAAAATAAAGGAGTGAATCGCTTTTGAATAAAGCCGAGTGTATACATACTTTTGCTCGTGACTGTACATCACGGAGTGCCTCCTTACCTACAGTGCATCTTCGGGGCCTAGCTTAGAGACCGGCACATTCACTATGTGGATCGGGATGGTAGCGTCCATCGCAGGGAGGTTACGTGTGGGGCTCCGCAGGGATCAGTTCTAGGTCCTTTCTTGTGGAACCTCGCTTACGATGTGATACTGCGTGTCGACCTCCCCGTTGGCATTGATGTCGTTTGTTACGCGGATGACACGCTAGTGTTGGCCGGCGGGGACACCTTCGACGAGACCATTCAGCTTGCCGAGCTCGGGGTGGCAAAAGTCGTGGCGTCGATCCGCGGGCTGGGTTTAGAGATAGCGCCTCATAAGACTGAAGCGCTTTGGTTTCACAAACTGCCGAGGAGCAGAGAGCCACCCAGCTCATTGGTCAGATTGGAAAATGTGCAAGTCCAGGTGGGTCGATACATTAAGTATCTCGGCCTAACCCTAGACGGTCGGTGGGGCCTCGAAGAGCATTTTGAGCGCCTGGTTCCTCGAGTAGGAAAGGCAGTGGGTGCTTTGCACAGACTGTTACCCGATCTCGGTGGACCTCGAGAAGAAGTTCGCCGCCGCTACGCGGGTGTCGTGCGATCGATGGTCCTTTATGGGGCACCTGTTTGATCAATTAGGCTGTCAGGTGTCCGGCGTTGCAGGACTAAAATCAATAGTCTGCACCGGAAAATGGCTATTCGTATCGCACGAGGATACCGAACTGTATCCTTTGAGGCGGCAACTCTCCTTGCACGCTTTCCGCCACTGGACATCTTGGCGGATATGGGCGCGAGGGTCTATAACCGATTTCGAGTCATCCGCCAAAGTGGCAATGGTGTGCCAGTCATCGCCGCTGCTCGGCTGAGACGGCATGAACGGCGATACGCGTTCAAGCGGTGGCGTGAGCGGCTGCAACTGAGTGACCTCGGGAAGGCGGCGCACAGTGGTCATGTGCTGCCTTGCACACTTGCACGGTCAGGCTTCAGGGAGACCCATTTACAGTCTCCCCAGAGATGTGCCCTAACAGGCGTTGCACAGAGGGGGCTCCGGATTGGTCTTTTGAGAGGTAACGGTGCCCCTTCCATGTGCAGATGGTGACCACCGGGGTGGTTTTATTGAGTAAAAATCCCACACTCCCTGGTTTTATCCCCAAAGACCAGGCGCCTTTTGAAGGTTTCCCCCCGAAAACAAAAAAAAAAGGATGTTGCGTCTCTTGAGTCTGCTGACACAAGCTGGTATTGTGAGTTGAGCGGCCAATTGGTAGGGGTGTCTCTCCAGCCTAGACATTTCTTCCTTTACTGTTTTCATGTTCATGTGTTCGTGAACTTCAGCGTTCCTAATAAACCACGTTGAATTTGATATCAAAATTTGTGTGGTGGTTTGCGGTCAGTCTGCCGTTAAGGTTTATCCTAATTTAAGTAAAACTATTAGATGTCAAACTAAAATATGGCTTCGAAAAATACAACCGCATCGCTGTCGACTGTTAATGTACCCAAGAGACAGGCGGCATTGCCACGTTGTACGGCAATGCTTAGCCTCTGGCCAAGGTAACAGTCCTAAACTACGTTTACGTGGTGATAGGTGATCTAGCTAAAAGTTTGAATAAGTAGGTATTGTGATTATTCCATTTCGACATAATCAGGCGAGTAATCTAAATAATACAAAAATGCTTTGTCGATATCTTCACTTCAGGTGAGGTTGGTTCATGGTTGGTTTGACTTCAGGATCCAATTAAGGCTGACTGATATTGAGTCGAATTCAGTTCCGGTTGTAATGGAAGTTATGTACTTACAAACAGTTATATTCGAATAAGTATGGCGACCGTTATCGTATGATATTTGTTTATTAACGTAACTAAAATAGTGTAATCTGTGCTAAAACTAAACTTGTCCATAGTAAAAACAATTTAATTTCAGTTTCAGTATCTACTCACACGGTTTTTACGACGTAACAAAACATTGAGATTTCTTTATAATATGTAAGTTTAATATACTCATATACCTTCCGGAATAAGTTCTCTAAATGTTGATAAAAACCATATCATTTGTAACTTAGAAGGACAACGCGGTCACACAGACGGATAGGAAAAGCGACTTTTATTTATAATAATTATATGTATAGATAGATATCGATGTGCATACCTAGAGATATTCATAGCAACAGAAAATAAATAAATAAAACATTTTGGTGTGAATAATTTATGTGTGCATAATTTATTTTGCGTATTGCATGAGTATCGTGCAACACAGGCGCCATCTATGAAATCATTACGTAAGCGCGATAAACATGGGGTTTGTGGTTATGGCTGTTATATTCGACAAAGCAAATAGATGTCGTAGCTTGTAGTTTGTTTATAGATTTTTGTAATAATGATATAGGTATTGTTAATGACTGCCTCGTTGGCGTAAGCTTGGGTTTCTGAGTTCAATCCCCAGATTGGGAAAAGTGTTACTGGGTTTTTCCATATAGAATTTATCAGCAGCAGCCCGCAGGTTGTGCCCGGTTGATGGTAAGAGACTCATCGCCCCCTATTAATTTATCAGCAGCAGCCCGGAGGTTGTGCCCGGTTGATGGTAAGAAACTCATCGCCCCCTATTAATTGGGACTTTTAAATAACTTGTGAAAGCTTGGTGTACTATAGGTACACCTCTACCTAAGTACCTACCCCTTGGGGAAATACAGGTGTGATGTTATGTTTATTAATATTAATATTTGCTATTACGGTGTTGACATATTGCGCTGCAGTCAATATCAATCATCTTTCATAAGTAGATGCTCCCTTTCTATTGTAACCAGATTACAAAATGTCACCGAATATGATGAACCTTGGGTAATACAAGAATTGCTAAGTACTAGAACTTGGAAAGGGCCAACATTTCGGCCTTATTTATGTGGTCAGTGTTTAGCGCTCCCTTGTTGGCTGTATTACAACCGGGAAACAACTTGCAACCCCCCTAGATATGAGTATTATAACGTGATTTATAGCGCGACAAGTTGTGTTTGTGTAGGGGAGCCTTAAGCCTTACATTGGTGGGTAGCGGGATCGTCCGAAAGGGTTACTGCTGCCCTGGAACATACAGGGCTAAGGAAGGAACACGGGTGGGTTATAGTCAGTAAGAGTCGGGACACTCCCTTCCGCGCCACCCAGAGCAGGAGGGGTCATTTGTTTTTTTTTTTTCACCATCCACAAAAAAAAAAAAAGGGTTACATTGGTCAGTGGAACGAATAAGTAAAGGTAATAAACATAATCCATGTGCTACTTAAATAGTCAGCAACTTATGTATCCTTCTACCGAATGGAAAAGATTGTACCCTTTCTTTTTTCTTTCCGTCTTAATTATACGATATGGTCTCTAGACCAAATTATTGAATTTTTTCGTCAATATTTTACAGTTGTCTTCACAGTTCAGTTCATTACCATGGCATCACAAAAAGACGATTGATTAGTATTATTACGAAATCAAAATGGGAATTATTTAGGGATCGATTAATGTAATCCTTCTGCTCATTATAGTCCCTAAATCGTCCTCTTACGGAACTTATGGGAACTGGTGGAATACTTACAAATAAAATAAATGTTCTTCATCATCATCTTATAAACGGATACTGCTTAACATGGCCGCCCAAAGGGTTTATTGATTTTCTAATTATAAACCAAGATGAGAGGGCAAACCTTGATTCAAAGTTCACTTAATGATTTGTGGGATTATTTATATGACAGTTATGAGTTTATTCATATATATAAAATATACTTTATTATGAAGTGACGAACACATACGATCCCGGGCCAAAATCTAAATAGATAGGCTGCATAAAACAAATACGTTAACTTTTTTATAAAAAATAGTTTTTAATGGAAGTGCATTGATGCCTATACTCCATTTATAATAGCATTAGAAAAAAGAGGCTCGTAGAAGCAGGAATGCAAAACATTTTATTTCAAAGGATAAAACAATTTTAAGGGGGATGCGCTGCGGTAGCTGGCGAAATTCAAATTTTCTTGCGTTTTTTGCAATTTGCAGGTCAGTGTAAGGTTGTATCTTAATCCAAATATGACGTGCGACAATAAGAAATATGTAGGTAATTATACAATTTTAACCTTAAAAATCATCAATACATCCCTTTAAGTTAGAATTGCTCCGGATTCGTCTGATTTCGCGGGCTACTGCAGCGCATTTTTAACAAATATGGACGTATAATATAAACAAAATAAAAGTAATATTTAAAATCGGTAGAATTATAGTGAAACGAATAACGTTCCAGGTATTGTATATCCCTGCTTATTTTAGGTTTTTAGCATTGACACTGTAATTTTAAATTGGAGTTAAATAATATGAATAAATGAAAGCCACATCATTTTATAAGATAAATAGTTAAAATGGTTACAATTAAGTGTAACAGCTGCTGTAAAAATAGATCATAATAAATTCGACGTCTATCGTAATGTAACAATGTTTATTGTACTTTTGTTACAAAGTGTGCATTAAAAATAACCTTTTTTAACTTCTTTCTAATGCTATTGTAAATGGAGTATAGGCTGCGCTAAAAAAAATCTGGTAACGGGAATCGATGAATGCATGAAAGGTGTTTTTCACAAACTCATTGCCTAAGAATTTTGTTTCTTTTTTAATCGTCCAACTTTCTAAAAAAAAATTGTGCCAGTTGGAGCTAGGTCTGACGAGTATGGTGACGAAGAGCTTCCAGTTGAAGCATCTGTGATTTTGACAAGGTCCTTTGTGCGGTGTTTGCGTAATCTTTAAGGCCTTTAAATAAAGGCATTGACTTTTATAGCGTTTCTCTGTCACCCATCGAATTCGCCAGAACTTTCATCAAAATACTTGAAAAAAAAGACGAATTTAGACAGCTTTTTACATGGGTCAATTTCAACTCCGTAACAACGGTGTCGATGACAAACACCTATCAAGTGTAATACGCATATCTCAAGCCTAACCATAGGTATATCTCAAGCCGCGGGCCGCAGCCAAGCGGCACGCGGGGCGGCAAGCGGGGCAGCCCTGATCTAGAAAGTATAAAATTCCTGCAGCTTAAATTCACGCGATTACGCCTAACTTGACAATAGGCTGAAAATTGTGCTTCCACCGGATTGAGGGATCGATTTAGTTCCAAGTATTCTTTGGGGATCTAGAGTAAGGGGAAGCTCCTAACTTTACGTGTCAAGTTCAGAACTTTCTCCTGTATAAGGCTCCAGATGCAGCCGCTATAAAATCATTCAGAGACACAACTACTGCCACCAAGTAGAAGCCATATTCCGCAACCATGATCAATATTAATGTGTTTATCTTCATTTGGTTGACTTTATTGAGGCCATAATTCTCCCAAGTCATAGTAGGAAACATTGAAATCTGCTAAATCATTCATTTGTTTCATCACTTCCGCGTGTGCCCCGCGCGAGTGAATTCAGTCAGTAGTTTACTGAACAAGTTAAAAATAACTCAAAATTTGTTGCTCAGTGTTATCTAAGGTCACATTGTAGAGCACGGCGCCATCAAACGTTTTACGACAGCTCGCGGAAAATGTAATTACAGCTCCTGGCGAAGCTTGTTTAAGAACAGTGTATTTTCAGGATCAATAGCCATCTATAATACTCGTAATTAGTTACCATGAAATAAGATTTAAGCATGCGATGGAGTAGTGGCGGCACAGTAGAAACGACCGCGACGTACGGGGTGGTCGACGTCGTAATTTTGAACCAAGGCAGGTACTTTACTTTGTGTAAATTATTTTATCACCATTGCTCTCAAAACGGTGAAGGAAAACATTTTGAGGAAACCAGTATGACCTAACTGGAACTAAAAGTTCGAAGACATGTGACATCCACCAACTTTCATGGCCCAGGCCCTCTCTCAGAGAGGAGGCTTGTGTCCCAGCAGTGGGAACATATAGTCTGATTACGCTATGATGTAAGCTACAATATTTTGAAGTAGTTTCTTTCCACAGTCTGCATCCGGTTAGACTAGAAGCCGATCCTAACATAGTTGGGAAGAGGCTAGGCAGATGATGGTTTCTTTATCTAAATAGTAAAGGGATATATGGTTTTCATTATCGTAATCAGATAATTGTAGTAATCCGCTGCTAGACATAGACTTCTCCAACCGCAGCATTAACTCGATCACCAGCCGCTCTCATTCTCATCCATCTGATACCAAGCAGTCTGCGAAGTTCCTAAACGGTTGCAGTCGATTTGGTATTACTGCCAACTTGATAAGTAATCTTTCAGACTATGTAACTTATTGCATGTGCTCGTAAAAAAGCGTTTGGATAGAAAATAACATTAGCCGTGACGTGCGAGCACGGTCTTGAAAATTATTTTCAGCCTTGATAAAAACGTTATTGAAAAAAACATCAAAACACACCAGAGTTGAAAGTTTTTAGGAAAATCAAGTTCATCGCAAATAATGTTAAATAGTTAACAACATCATTAGGCTAACGGTATTTCGTTGTCAAGTAAACAGGAAGTATTGAACAAAGGCCGAATATTCACACCCCAGTAAATATAATACGCACAACATAGCTGGTGCGTAGTACACAAGAAGATCCTTTCGTAACAGGGTCAGGGCACTATGTGACGGTGACAGCGCGTGCGCGTGTAAAGGTCAAGGTCAGGTGCCCTGGAAGATTTCCTCGGGGTCGTCGGCCGAGGCGCTTATTTTCAGAGGCCTGGTCCGGGACCCGCGACCTTCACCGCGATATGACCCTAACGCGGCACGTGTATACTGCCGTGCGTAGGCGTTTACTTTATGGGGCTGTGTTAGCGTTACCGATACCTACTTGATAATGAACTAAGTAATCATTTGTTGTATTTACTTTGATTAACGTCGAAGTTAGTTTAAATTTGATTATCAAACTGGCTTGTGGATTCTCTATTCTCTCTTCGCCGAGAGTTCGAAATAAACATAAGTTCTGCGTTCATATTTTAAGGCCTCCATTTCAACTCAGATTGGGGCTGGGGCCCTAATTATAGGTTTCAAAACGCAACGCTAACGCAAACGCAGTACCTACTTCAAAATGGGGTACGGGCGTTTGATCAGCGGGCTAGTTTAACAAGCATTCGCTAGATCAGAGCATCCTTGAGTGAATTCTCAGATCACAGCCTTGAAGAGCGGAGGAAGAGGAGTTTTTGGAAGCACCTTCATAGTATTTTTCAGTGATATTAGAAGTTTTTCAGGCGCCTTATGTGTCGAAGCTTAGAAAGCTTACAGGCCTGAAGAACAGACATTCCACAAGTTATTTTTCACAGAAGCAGGAACCGAAATCGTAATGAGACATCATGATCGACAACAATGACAATTGTAGGTGGTATGGATTGCGACGCAATTAACCGAACTCATTCACGTTCTCAAACAGATACGTATTATATAAATTGTTTCAACCACGCGTTTAGGTTGTCAGTATCTAATCGTAATTAAAGGACACGGTCGTTCTATATTTTTAGACATGCTTAATCTTCTATATACCTAGTCTTGCCATAAATATTGTCAATAAGAAAAAAAAAAGAAAAATTCTTATTGCAAATAATATTTATTACTTTTACAGTATGTTAGTTTAATACATAAATATAAAACAATTTTAAATATAAAAAGCTTATTCGAAGTGGTCTCCATTGGCTGCAATACAGTCCTTTAAACGTTGAGGCCAGTTATCAATAGAAGCACGCACTCTTTCCATGGGAAAATTCTTCACTGCCAATCGTATGGATTGTTTTAGGGACTCCAAATGATCATGGCGTTTAGAGCAAGCCGTACTCTCTAAAACTGACCATAAATCATAATCCAGCGGATTAAGATCGGGACTAGACGACGGCCAGTCTTCAGCTCTGATGAAGTCCGAAACTTCCAACCAAGACTGCGTGGACCGAGCTTTATGACCTGGCGCCGAGTCTTGTTGGAAGGACCATACTTAGTTATTAAACATGGTGTTGTTAAGGGGCTTAACTACCTTCTCAAGAATGGTATCTTGATACACTTGTGCCGATGTTTTGATACCTTTTTCACTAAAATTTGGCTCAGTCACTCCTTCATTCTAACATCCTACCAAACCATCACTGAAGTCGGATAATGCCCACGTTGCACTCTGTCGACTAATTGGGAAGATTCCTTAGAGCTTTGAGCATAAATGCGGTCATTTTGTTTGTTAAACTGTTGCTCAATTGTAAAGATTTTCTCATCCGTAAACAAAATTTTTCTGTGACCTCCCTTTGCGTACCGTTTCAGTAGTTGTTTCGATTTTACCACCCTATTCTTTTTTAAATTATCAGTTAAAAAATGACCAGTGCGTCTCTTATAGGCTGCAAGTCCTAAGTCATCTTTTAAAATACGCGACATGGTTCTGGGTGCTATCTTCATCTCCCGAGATAAAATCTTTTGCTTTCGGACAAGATTTCTTCGAATTCTTTCCCTTACTGCTTTGACCACCTTTTTCGTACGAAAACTACGTGGACGGCCAGATCTTTTTCTGTCACAAACAGAGGAGGTCCCATTGTACCTATTAATAGGGTACACAAACATTTGACTAATACCAAGCGTATGGAGAGTTTTAAAAATTGCATTTGGCTCCATACCATCTTTGTGTAATGCAATCACAGCGATTCGGTTCTCTTTATCACCCACTCCATTTTAATATCGCAAAATATTGTACAATGTATTGGCGCCAAAATTAGAGAATTCAATAAACAATCGTATAAAAATGTCAGATTCCAAATTCAAATGTAATATCTTTCTTATTTTTAATTGTAACAGTATTTATGGCCAGACTGTGTACATATAAAATTCAAAGTCCTGACTGACTGATTGACTGATACATCAACGCACAGCCTAAACCGCTGGTCCTAGAGACATGAAATTTGGAGGGTGTGTTATTCGTGAAGAGTAGGTATCTACTAAGAAAGGGTTTTTCGAAATTCAACCCCTAAGAGGGTGAAATGGGGGGATTTTGTTTGTATGGAAAATCTTATTCCTTAAGTTAATAAACTTGAAACTTGGACCAATACTCATCATATGCCTAGCCTTTTCCCAACTACGTTGGGGTCGGCTTCCAGTCTAACCGGATGCAGCTGAATACCAGTATTTATTATACTTGGACCAATACTAATCTATGTAAATTATGAAGTTTGCCATTTTATGTTTTTCTAAACTACCCCCTAAAAAGGGGTTGGGGGGTTTCAAAGTTTGTATGGAAGAATTTTAGCGCGCGGTGTGATTAACTCGAAACTCAGTATTTATACCTAGAATCGCAAGTAAAGAATAATGTGTATCAGGGTTTTTCAAAAATGTTACCCCTGACGGGCTGAAAAGGGGTAGTTTATTTTACAGGAGAGGATTAGAATGCGTGGCTTGATTAACTCAAAAATTGGTATACATCATCTTTGAGTCAAATTATGGAAACATCCCAATATTTTTTTTTGTTGTCTACGCCAGTGGGGTGAAAAGACGGGATACAGTTAATTTGAAAAATATTTTTCCTTTGGTTACTAAACTTGATATTTGGCAATATTTGCCTCATTAATTAATACAGATGGTCACTTTTAGTTTAAAAAAAATCCTCACAGAAGCTTCAGGGGATGAAAAAGTTAATAGGTAAGAAAAAATATTAAACCGCTCGGATGGATTAACTCGAAACTCGATACTTACTAATACTTAAAACAAAAAGTATGTGTTTTAAGGGTTTTTCAAAAATCGTCTCTTACCGGGGTGGAAAAGGGTAACTCGAAAATGGGTATAAATAATCTTTAAGTCATACAATGGGAACGTATCAAACGGTTTTTTAAAAGCAAAGCCTGTCGTGGTAAAAGGGGACAACAAAGTTTATTTCAAAAATCTTATTCATTTGATCTGTAAATTTAAAATTAACCCAAATTATATATAAAAATGAATCCCTATTTCCCTTGGTCACGCCATAACTTGAGAACGACTTTACCGATTTCATCCATCTTTTTTTTTAAGTTTTCTAATACTTTGTAGAGGTAGAGGTAGAGGTTCTTAAGAAAACAAAATTAAGAAAATTGCGCAGAAAATTTAAGAATTACGCTTTTACGCTAAAACGGCTGAACGGATTTGGCACATGTGTAGACCATGATCTGGAGAAGGACATAGGCTACTTTTCAAGTTGGATCGCTAGTAAACAATAAAATACAAGTCATTCTTGTCTATGACAGGAGAATTTGATAAATCACAATAAATTTAGTTCATTACTAGCTTCTGCCCGCGACTTCGTCCGCGTGAAATTCTTGTTCCCCGCCCCACCGCGTCACATCGCATCGCTCGCCCGCACTATCCCTTCGTTTTCGCTTAGTTCTCTTTCTGACTGTATTCATTTTGACCTAGCGTGATATTGAACCGACCCGAACGTTATCATACCTATTTTGTTGCAGAGTTATATGTAACTATATATAAATTATCAATCATAGTTATATAATAGAGGTTAAAGTATGAAATTACCGTTTTATTGTAATAGGTACTTCGAATTGACATAGAACCTTCATGGTTTGAGATTTTTGAGTGAAACTTTTTTCACATGGTACATAAGAAATTCTTCTTTTAAAAAATGTGCAACAATCGATTATCGACTTTCAGTTGTTTTTTTTATTCAGCTTAGACAAGAAAGATGGATACTTCGAAAATTCGAGTTATTTTTGAATACGAGTTCCGACGCGGAACTAACGTGGCAGAAACAGCTCGCAATATCAATGTTGCGTTTGGAGAGGGGACTGCTAATGAACGCACCGTGCGATTTTGGTTTAAACGCTTTCGTTATGGAAACTTTGATTTGAAGAACGAACCACGTGGAAGACCGCCCACACAGGTGAATAACAATGAATTGAAAGAGATGGTGGAAGCCGATCCGAGCCAAACTACCCAGGAATTAGCGGCATGGTTTAACATTACCTTACCAACAATATGAACTCATTTGCGTCAAATCAATAAAATAAAAAAATATGAGAAATGGGTGCCTCATGATTTGACTGATCTGCAGAAAGAAACGCGTGTTGAAACTTGTGTTGCCTTGTTGAATCGATACAGAAATGAAGGAATATTGGATCGAATTGTGACATGTGATGAAAAGTGGATTCTTTACGATAGCCGTAAGCGAAAAATGCAATGGCTGACCCCAGGTCAAACGCCGCAACAGTGTCCTAAAGCAAAGCTTACCAATAAAAAGGTAATGGTAACTGTTTGGTGGTCTGAGCATGGTGTTATTCACTATAGCTTTCTCCGATCTGGTCAAGCAATAACGGCAGATGTCTACTATGCTGAACTCCGAACAATGATAGCAAAACTAAATAGCCCCGACTCGTAAATCGATCTTCACCATTATTGTTCCATGATAACGCGAGACCTCATACAGCACGAGAAACCGTTTTAACTCTACAGGAACTGCAATTAGAAACCATTCGGCACCCTCCGTATTCGCCAGACCTTGCTCCAACAGACTACCATTTTTTTCGTGATTTGGACAATTTTCTACGTGATAAAAAGTTTTCTTCTCAGGAGGCAGTACAAAATGCTTTCACACAGTTTGTCGAATCTAGATCACGAGAGTTCTATTGCAAAGGCATAAATGACCTTCCTATTAGATGGCAGCAATGTATAGATAATAATGGTAATTATTTTGATTAAATAAATATGTTAAATTAAAAAAAAAAAACTAATTTCAATTTTTCAGTACAAATCGGCAATTTCATACTTTAACCCCTAATATATATGTATTTATATATGTATATATATACATATATAACTATGATTGATAATTTCGATCAGTTAAATATTATCAAATCTTATCGGGTACGTTTCCCCTCACGTGTGATTCGGTTCAGAGGCTAAATAATCTGCTCTGGAGACAGGCCTGGTCGTCCTAAACCGGGGTTCGGTCCCAACATGCGTGCGGATGCGGGGTGAATCAGTGGTGGACATCTCGTTCGCCAGCCCCGCTCTGTCGCCGCATGTCGTCAACTGGCGTGTCTTGGAGGAGGTGGAGACCTATTCCTACCACCGGTATATCCGGTTCGACGTCTCCGCCCAGACCTCGAGCGCCCCGGTCCGACCGGCCCTGGGTGGTCCGCGGTGGGCGCTGAAGCAGCTGGACCGGGAGCTCCTCCTGGAAGCCTCGATCGTGCAGGCCTGGGTGTCACCACCGGACAGGCCTGCTGACATCAATGACGAGGCAGAGTGGTTCCGGGAGGCCATGTCCGAAATATGTGACGTGGCAATGCCCCGGGTGCGGTCCGGACGCGCCCGGCGCCAGGTGTGCTGGTGGTCGTTGGAGTTGACGTCTCTGCGCGAGGCGTACGTGGCTGCGCGACGCCGGTACACCAGGCACCGCAGGCTACGTATCCGCCCTCCGGATACGGAAGCCATGCAGGCGGAGCTGTACGAGGGGTACAAAGCGGCGAAGACCGCCCTCCGAGCGGAGATCCTGCGGGCCAGGGGGCTGGCCCGCGAGGAGTCGCTGGCGACTCTGAACAGGGACCCGTGGGGACGCCGCTACAAGATGGTGCGGGATAAACTCCGCCCATGGGCTCACCCCGCTGACGCAGAGTCTCCGGCCCCAGCTCGTGGAGGACGTGGTGAGCGCTCTGTTCCCTTCGCGAGGGGAACATACTCCCCCATCCATGGCTCTGCCTCCTGCGATGCCAGATGCGGACCACACCGACGACGACGACGATGCTCCGGAGGTGACCGAGGTAGAATTGAGAGTGGCGGTACGTAGGCTGAATGCCAGAAACACCGCCCCAGGACCCGACGGCTTACCTGGAAAAGCCTGGGTCCTGGCCTTGGAGGCTCTCGGGCCTCGACTAAGGGGGCTACTAAGCGCATGCTTGGAGAGGGGCCGGTTCCCACTTCGTTGGAAGACGGGGAAACTGGTCCTCATCAAAAAGCCGGGGCGCCCTGCGAACTCTCCGTCCGCTTACCGCCCCATCGTGAAGCTCGACGAGGTGGGCAAGCTCTTTGAAAGAGTAATTGCAGACCGCCTTGCCGGGCAGCTGGTGCGGGTGGGGCCGGATTTGGCGGAAAACCAGTTTGGTTTCCGCAGGGGGCGCTCTACGGTGGACGCCATCATGCGCGTGCGAGGGCCGTCATCTACCCCGGTCACCGGGGAGAGTGGAACCGGCGAGAGATGTCGTGCGGTGTCCTACAGGGATCGGTCCTGGAGCCGCATCTGTGGGATATCGGGTACGACTGGATGCTGCGCGCCGACCTCCCTGATGGCGTCAGCGTAGTTTGTTACGCTGACGACACGCTGGTCCTGGCGCAGGGGAGGTCGCACCAGGCGGCGGCCGAAACAGCGACACGCGGGGTTGCGACTTTCGTTGAGAGGATCCGGCAATTGGGACTCGAGGTGGCATTGCACAAATCTGAGGCCATGTGTTTTCATGGTCCTCGGGACGCGCCACCGTCGGGTTCACAAATAACGGCGGGAGGGGTTCACATCGGCGTCGAGCTGACGATGAAGTACCTGGGACTCGTCCTCGACAGCCGGTGGAACTTCATGGAGCACTTCAGACGTTTGGCTCCCAGACTGGAGCGGGCCGGGGCTGCCTTGAGGCGGCTCCTTCCCAATCTAGGGGGACCAAACGCCTCCTGCCGGAGGCTCTATGCGGGGGTCGTGCGGTCCATGGCCCTTTACGGGGCACCGGTATGGGCGCGTTCCCTGAGGCGGCGACCAGCCCGCCGATTGAACGCGTCCCAAAGGGTCATGGCTGTCCGGCTTATCCGAGGATACCGCACGGTCTCCGCTGAGGCAGCGAGCCTCCTTGCCGGATTGCCGCCATGAGATCTGGAGGCCAAAGTCCTCGCCCACATATGGGAGTGGCGAGAGGAGGCAAAACGCCGGGGCGTTACTCCGCTGCCGCGACAAATCACGGCACAGCGGACAGAGCTCCGGCGGGATCTCATAGCGGCATGGAGAGTGCGTTTGTCGCAACCCAGCGCTGGGCACGCCACAATGGCGGCGATAAGTCCCCTCTTTGAGGAGTGGCTAGAGAGGCGCCATGGCGCCCTCACTTTCCGCCTGACGCAGGTCCTCACCGGACACGGTTGTTTCGGGAGGTTCCTGTTCAGGATAAAGCGGGAGGAAACGCCAGGTTGTCACCACTGTGGGGATCGCCCGGAGGACACGGTGGAGCATACGGTGGAGGTCTGCCCGGCTTGGGCGGGGCCCCGCCGTGTCCTCGTGGCGGCGATCGGCTGCGGCGATCTCTCGCGTCCGGCCCTGGTTCAAGCCATCGTCCGGGGCGAGAGGGAGTGGGAGGCAGTCACCTCCTTCTGCGAAGCAGTAATGCTCGCGAAGGAGGAGGCGGAGCGCGTGAGGGAGAGGCAATCGCTGCACTCTCGCGCGCCTAGCCGCCGCAGGAGACGCCCTGGACGGGAGTCAACAGCTGACTCCCGGCCACCGTAGGCGCGGGCTTGCGGGCGGCAAGCTATGGGCAGGGCAGCTCGCCGCCCGGTAAAGACCAGGCCCGGGTCGATGGCGCGTTGTGTTCCATGCGCGCCTCAAAGAGATGTCAACACGAACTTACGGGGTCCGCTAGGGCCGATGCCGCCGGGGCTGCGGGTTGTTCGAAAGAGATACCGTGGCCCTTGGCACAGGCAACTGAAGGAACACGGGTGGGTTTTAGTCAGGAAAAGTCTGACACGCCCTTCCGCCCAGAGCGGGAGAGGTCATTTGATGATATCCAACCCAAAAAAAAAAAAGACTAAATAATGTGTAACAACTTTTTTTTGTTCTTGTTATTAACCTACCTGATAATAACTTTTTCCGGTCATGTTTTCGAGATGAGCATTAAATTGTGTCACATGCGTATCAGATGTGCAAGCCAAGTCTTTTTTTTCTGTAGCCGTGAATCCGTGATGGCGGCGCGTTGGTAATGTTGGTACAACAGATATCGAGTACATAGTTGGATTTAGGAACTACGCAGCGATTAACATCTTCTATAGATAATATTATCTTATTATAATATTATTTTGATGTAATATGAAAAGTCTCACCCCTGTTGCGTAACGTGTGAAGTCATCAGCGAGGCGGCGTGGGTGTGTACCGATCAGTACATCGTTTCCTTCTTCTACGGGTAAAACACACGTGACAATTTACATGATTCAAAGATTAAGAAAAGATGTTCATTATTGAAGGGGGTCATTAAGTTGGCTACAGTTTTGTTCGATTTTTGACGATCGTTATTGTCGCTTGATATGCTGTGTTTTGACGATCAATAAGGTCGGTCAACTTTTTAAAGGTTTGCTCGATTTTATCGATTGCCACTGTCACTTATTAACAATCGATATATCAAGGTTAAAATTGAGCACCACTTGTTGATTTATCGACGAAAACACGATTCACAGTGGCGATCGATAAAAAATACGATGTCTGTTGCTTACACATTTAGGTAGGTACTCGATTTTGTTTGATCACACGTATCGATCTTCGAAAAAGAGCTAACCTGTAGGCTTCTTTACAAATTTACTCAATTTTGTTTCATCACAAATATTACGGGTTAAAGTATGAAATTGCCGAAATGTACTGAAAAATTGAAATTCGTTTTTTTTTAATTTAACATATTTACTTAATCAAAATAATTACCATTATTATCTATACATTGCTGCCATCTAATACGAAGGTCATTTATGCCTTTGCGATAGAACTCTCGTGATCTAGATTCGACAATCTGTGTGAAAGCATTTTGTACTGCCTTCTGAGAAAAAAACTTTTTATCACGTAGAAAATTGTCGAAATCACGAAAAAATGGTAGTCCGTTGGAGCAAGGTCTGGCGAATACGGAGGGTGACGAATGGTTTCTAATTGCAGTTCCTGTAGAGTTAAAACGGTTTCTCGTGCTGTATGAGGTCTCGCGTTATCATGGAGCAATAATGGTGAAGATCGATTCATGAGTCGGGACTGTATCACTGGTAGGTTTGCTATCATTGTTCGGTGCGTTCATTAGCAGTCCCCTCTCCAAACGCAACATTGATATTGCGAGCTGTTTCTGCCGCGTTAGTTCCGCGTCGGAACTCGTATTCAAAAATAACTCGAATTTTCGAAGTATCCATCTTTCTTGTCTAAGCTGAATAAAAAAAACAACTGAAAGTCGATAATTGAATGTTGCAAATTTTTTAAAAGAAGAACTTCATAGGTACCATGTGGAAAAAGTTTCACTCAAAAATCTCAAACCATGAAGGTTCTATGTCAATTCGAAGTACCTTTTACAATAAAACGGCAATTTCATACTTTAACCCCTATTATTTATCGTCAAAAGTGATGTAATGATGATCAAGCACTGATTATCGAAAGTTGGCGTTGGTGATTAGCGGCTTAGGCACTGCGAAGACTTTTGAAGAACACCAACGCCTCACCCATCCTTCAGAAAAACTGCTGCGCGGAGGAAATCGTAACATTACGTAATCCCCATAGAGGCCATCTCTGTCTTTTTACGTGGGTGAAGACAGAAACAGCCAGTAGTTCGGTAAACAAGACACTTATTTTGTTTCGATGAAAAGTTGCTAGAAGCCACAAGTTTTTTATGTTTTGTTATAGTTATGTCTGATTTCATTTATTTACACACAATGCCACTGGGAATCAAACAATATGTCATGTCGCATATTTTAGATTTTAGACAACGTGTGGGCAATTGGTATTTTTACGACCTCACTAACCAGCCCATAATTATATCCCAAGCTGGCAGTAGACCGGCCGTGTTAGCTTTGTGATAATTTGATAAATTTGTGGTACCCAACCGTCGAACTGACTTGCTCATCCATAGTGATTATGAGCTTTGGAATAGTTCCGTGTTCAATTTGTAAGGACATAGAAACTCTACGGTTGATTACTTTCGAACAAGAATATTTTTCTTATCTCGGCAGAATTCTATACTTAATGAGTTTTAAATACAAACTTAAAAGCTCACTTGCATGTCCTACGAATACAGGGTCAATAAATTCATAATTAATTGTGTAGAAATACTTGTGCGGCAGCAAGTTTATTGGTACGCGCGGGTGTGAAGCGGGGGCGCGGGCGGCGGCGGGGGGGAGGGCGGTCACGGTCGAGGACGCGGCCTTGACACGCGCCGCGCAGCCTCCGCGCGCTCCCCCTCTCTCCTCTACAAAGTATCTTGGCAGTCGGCGTAATGGGGAACTAAATTAAAATGTACTGAATTTGACTTTATTGTGGACATTCGCCTTAGCAAGCAGCGCCACCTTGAACCGCACAGATATGTTGGATATCTTAAACACGCTCAATTTCTGAGGATATAAATGTAGTAAGTACTATTGTTGTATACTCGTACTAAAGGTTTACGACACTTCCTACATAAATCATTTTGTAAGCTTTTGCCAGTACAGAGTAAACTTTTTGTAGCGCTTTCCTAACGTTATGAAAAGCTTTTTAGAAGTCGTGAGTAAACTAATTCTGTACTTTGGTTATGAAAACATCCTTTTCATAACCAAAGTACAGATTTAGTTTTCTTGTTCCGTTCCCCACATTATCATACGTTAGGAACATAATGAAAAAATACTGTAAAAATATGTTTCCCATTTCAATTTAACGCAAGCTTATGTTTAAATATCAACTACCGAAGCAGCGTTTCTTAATTACATTTTAAAAAGGGAGGGTCATGTGGAGAACTGCCTGATAAACATGTATGAAACGATAACTTATAAAAGATTATGATATGCTTCATGCCGACCTTGGGTAATGCCGTATTGTGAAAGCCAAAGACACTTTTGTGTCGACACGAACATGACAATATATTATCGAAGGCTGTAATAACTACTCGATTCCGGACAAAGCAGATGTGTTACTTACCCAGGGTTTTAATTGTTTTTGTAATTATGCCATTTCATCCATTGCGTGATAAGCCAAGCTTTACCGACGTGTCAAAATGCCTACTACATGCTTTCTTGAAAAAAGTTGGTTATATTTAATATAAAATTAATATTCCATAGTTTATATTGCTGTAATTATACGTTCTTATAATACGTAAAGGATACATTTAGGGATGACAATTGGTACAAGTTTATGTATGCTATTTTACATAAAACGTATAATATGTATAAGACGTATTGCTGAGTTGTCTATAAGAAAGACAAGGACGCTGAAAAATGCCTTTTTAGGGGTATTTTGTTCAGTTGGCAATGAAAAAAAGAGCATTATTATTTGAGCCAATTTCTACTAAATATTAGTTCAACAAGTATGCAAATGAAAATTAAGTTGCGAAACAGCTCGTATCATTTTGTAAATCTTGAATTCTAAAATCAGCCAAACATTGTTTTACGGGTATACTTCTGACTAGTTATAATAGTTGGAATGTTATCAAATATCGATCATAGAGATCGGCGTAGGTAGATTGAATTGGGGTCATTGATCCGAAACGTATATTAATATGGACATTCCTCCGGCTTTTCGGAATAGGTTGATTATTAAAAAAAAAACGGAAATTAGGTAGGAATTTTAATAAAATGAGCAACACTATACTATTCATAATGTTTTTTAACTTTCCCAGTCATGATTTGCCACAACCCAACGACCCATCAGAGCAAAGGATCATGGGTTTTGCACTAACCGGTTATCAAAACAATGCGTCTTGCAAAAAGGTTCTCCGAAGGCACGTTTCGACCATGTCAGTCGCATAGGGACCAGGTTTGTATCCTACCCTTCGAGTAGTAAGCAGTTCTGGTCCTGGTCCAGATCGGTCGAAACCAACTTCTGCCGTCCCACGCTGCCTCCTATGCAGAAACCTGATGGTTCACTGGCTCACTCCGCTACTGAAAAGGCAAATTTATTTGCTTTTTTATTTGCGGAGAACTCGCGTCTAGACACTGGCTCCAAGCACCCTCCAACTCTGCCTCGATGTGATTCTTTCATGCCGGAGATTACAGTGCGTAACAAAGAGGTTCGAAAGGTGCTTCAGTGTCTGGATGTGGGCAAGGCTAGTGGGCCTGATGGCATTCCTGCGAGAGTGCTGAGATGTTGTGCGTCTGAGTTGTCTCCTGTACTGTCTCGCCTCTACCGCCTCTCTCTGAAAACTCGAACTGTCCCCAGATGCTGGAGGCTTGCAAATGTCAACCGATCGCCATTACCTCCATTCTCTCCAAAGTAATGGAAAAGGTTCTTAACAGCAAGCTGCTGACATATCTTGAGCAGAATGATCTCCTGAGTGACTGCCAATATGGCTTTCGCCGCGGGCGCTCCACTGGGGATCTTCTGGTGTATGTCACACACTGCTGGGGCGAGGCCATCGAGAAACACGGCGAAGCTCTGGCCGTGTCTCTTGATATCTCGAAGGCCTTCGACAGGGTTTGGCACGCAAGTCTGCTGAGCAAGCTTCCAGCCTATGGAATCCCAGCTGGCTTTTGTTGCTGGATATCTAACTTCCTGAGTGAACGGTCAATCAGAGTAGTCATTGACGGCTGCTCCTCTGACCTCATGGCGATTGATGCTGGCGTTCCACAGGGGTCTGTTCTCTCTGCGATTCTTTTCCTGCTGCACATCAATGACCTACTGATACCAGGTATTGTTGGGTATGCAGATGATAGCACCGTCGTGGAGAGATGTCTGTCCAGTGCAAAGGCTGGAGGGGAAGAAGTCAGTTCGTTAAGAGGGGCCCTGGTGGACCGAATGAATGCGACCTTAAGTCTTGTCTCCCAGTGGGGTGACAACAATCTGGTCAGCTTCAACACCACCAAAACACAGGCTTGTCTGTTCAGCGCGAAAAGGAGCCCTTTTGATCTGGCTCCTACTTTCCGGGGTGCAGCTGTACCTGTGACGGACAGCCTTGAGCTTCTTGGCATGAAATTGACAGCAAATCTCAATTTCGGCGAAAACATTGAGTCTAAAAGAACAAACGGCGGCCAAAAAGCTGGGCATCCTGAACAAGGTTAAGCGGTACTTCACACCGGGACAGCTTTTAACCCTTTACAAAACACAAGTCCCATCGTGTATGGAGTACTGCAGTCACCTGTGGGATGGCTCAGCTAAATACCAACTCGTCACTTTAGACTCAGTGGAGCGCAAAGCTAAGAGACTCATTGGCGATAAAAAGCTGGTGGAGGCAAAGCTTCACAGTTTGGCTCACCGGCGAAGTGTTGCCTCTCTGTCCGTCTTCTACACACAGTACTTCGGGGAGTGTGCTCAAGAGCTACATGAGCTCATCCCGCCTTCACCTTTTTACCATTGAGAGCCCAGACGCACTGCGGGATACCACCCCTATTTGGTTAATATGCCATATATTCGCACTAAGCAATTCTCATCTTCTTTTCTGATGCGCACAGCTAAGGAGTGGAGTTGTCTGCTTGCGTCTGCATTCCCGAGTTCATACAACCCGAATCTCTTCAGGGCGAGAGTGAATAGGCTTCTTCTGAGCAAGCTCGTTCCACCCTAGAGCTCATCCCTGCCTCTGAGTTGGATTGAGGTGAAGAGTGAGCTCATTGTCAATAAAAACAAAATTAAAAAAAATGCGTACGCCCGGCGACGACATGCTAGCTCACTCGTTTACTTTGGTTCGTAGCTCACTCGTTTACTTCGGTTCGTAGAGTGCGCTTCTTTGTTTGTTGTGAATACGTTTCTTGACCCTGGCTTGTGTACATACTGATTTCTGGAATCTGCTAAAAACCACGATTTGGCTCGAATATACGTCGTAGATTTTTCACTTTTGAATTGGATCTATTTAAACCAAGCTTTGGTAAGTAATATTTTATTTATTACAAGGAGTTTACAGCATGTTTGGATGTAATACTTGTGCGAATTAACATGGCATCTGGTTCGGAACCCCCGCTACCGGCGCGACGCCCCGCTGTCGCCATGCGAGGGCAACGGCGGGGCACCGCGCGGGTAGCGGGGGGAGTTTTTAGTTCCGAGCCAGGTGTCATGTTAATTCACACGAGTATAATACTATAAGAATATTTTTAGTATTGTGTTTGTTTGCTTAAGCTGTTGAACATGCCATGAGTCTTAAGATTGTAAAATCTTCAATAGATTATGAAGGGTGACTAACCAGTGAGCTTAGTGCGAAACAAAATTATGATATTCTAGTAATGTAGTCACAATTCAGCCAACTCCACTATTAACCGACATTTTATTACTGGAATCCATATATATTTTGAGTGTCCTGTGTCAAGATATTGGTAAAACAACGGTAGGCCTCCTCTACTTCTCTAAAAAAATTCATGCTCTCATTGTAAATGAATAACTAGGTTTTTATTACAAAATTTTATCCGTTGTGTTTAAATGTTTTATTCTTACTACGTAATTACTAATTAATTGTTAAATTAAATTAACATTCTCATACTGTTTGAACCTACAGTTTATGAACTACGATTTTGGATCACCTATTCAAGTCAAAGTAGAACTCGTGGTAATTTACTATGTGATACGCCAACCATAAAAAAATGTGTTAATTTTAGATTTCGCGATGTAAATCATAGAAAGCAAATCTGTCCTTCTTTTCAATCGAGTCACGATACATTAAAAAAACAACTACTAAATAAAACGTAAATTTTTCATGTCTTTGTTTTAGGTGATATACGAGGTTCCATCTCTTCAACAGAGTTCAGATATGGCAAACGTCAAGGCTGAAACTGTAGAAAAATGGATGTTCGGTCAACCCGAACTACTTTACGATCACGCTAGTGGTACAATATACTGTTCAAAATGTTAAAGCCATTTGAAAACGATTTCGAACGCCATTTGAAAAATAAAGGAAACGTTAAAGACATATCGAAGGAGCAGTACACCAGGGAAAGTTTAAGCGGCCCGAAGAAGAATTTTATTTCGATCTTATAAAATTTCTCATTTTGCGCAATATTCCGTGGTCTTAGATGAAAAATACCGCTTTTCAAAATTTCTTTAAAAAATATATGTGTAGTACCTGTTGTTGTTCATTGATAAAAATTTGATGTAAAATGTACGTATTTAACAATAAACACTGTTGATTTTTTATCCTTATTGTTAATTTAATCTACCCTTAATGTCAATGACTATGACCAATATAAAAATATTGAAATTTAAGTGCAACAATTTATAAAAAGTTGTGGCCATAATTAAAGGCTAAAAATAAAATATTGAAAATGTATTAATGCTTCGATCGGAATTTGATTGTTTTTATTATTCAACAGGTAAATAATAAATTAATTTAGTTTTGGTACCTTCCTTTAAATGAATTGAGTAGTAATAATATCACTACCAACATTAACAATATTTAATTGGATCCGGAAATACAGGAATTACTTTCCGGGAAAATGACTTATCCATGTTATTCTTTCTGTGAACATTTATGATACTTGTATCATAAATGATACAAGTATCAATTGAGTTTTGATTGATTGATTGAGTTTTGGTACTTACTTGTACCAAAAATCAATCTACCTACTCCGATCATAGAATTTGCAAGTTTAATTAAAGCAATGGCCTTGTGGCTAGAAATGTTAATTCAATTGCAGGAGTTTTAGTAGAAAAAGGCCGACTGCTGAGCTTTCTAATTTCTGATGATAATAACTGTATACGTAGCAGTGAAACATTAGCTTATAATCTTTCACTTCATCTTCAGTATGCTAATAAATAGGTAAGTTTACTTACTCTCTTTGTTTGTTTTTTGCGTTTTCTCTCTGCGTCCAAGAAAATTAAAGTTTCCTAGTAGCATCATATTTTTAACATTTCTTCGACATCGAATACCTTTATCAAAAGAAAAAATTGAGTTCCACCCCCATTAATTCAACAAAAAAAGAACGAACTAAAAGCTCTGTTTAAAACATAATATTAAATAACATTAACCAACTACTCCTCAGTGACACGTTCATCAAATTAACTCATTTACATCAATGGATTACAATTACTAACCGCGTGTCAATTAAACCTTTGTTGTTTTTAACCGTCGCGATAACCTTGGCAGTGCTTACGAAGTTCAAGGTTGATACCGGCAGGTCACGTAATTGCTATAGATCGTACTCAGCAGACGACAAAGCAAGTTTTAGTGTGGTCTGGAAACAAAATAGCTAGAATTCTTCCAAGATTGTATTTGTGTTTTAATTCAAAGCTTTGACCCATGAAGTTGGTTGCATAATTAAGTGTTTAAAACCAAGCATAAATAGTTCGGGGTCACACAACCCACAATCATCAATCAATCGATCGAAACCTAAAATATGAAATTGTGCCTAATAATAAGCTCAATTCTTGTAATGTCATCTTTACAACAAAAAGCTTTGTTACATGAATAGCATGTACAATATGATAACATTTACGAAGAACAGTATATGATGGAGGTTGTAAATCTACATGACAGTATTTCGTTTAAAACTTTTTAGAATCTGTGACTAATATAAACTGTTTCGTCAAGGAAAAAAAGTCGTTGTGTTGTTGTTGTTATTTATATTAATTGTAGTGTTAATAAAAATGTGTTCTATCCAAATAGGTAGCCTCTTGATTTTAATAGTATAATTATTACATTTATTCTGTTCACTCTTACTAACTTAGTTTTAAACTTTTAAATACTTAGTAACATCAGTATGCGTTCAGTAATAACTTCAAGTTTGTTAAGACTTGAAATGAGGCATTGCTGGTAAAAGTTTAATAATACTGCAAAAGTTTAATGACCAACAAAGGATCATAGTAGATGCAAATAAAATAAACATACAATTAAAAAGAATTTACATAAACATTATTATTAACTTCGATTGCTCAGTACGTGAACCATACAGCAATGGTTCAGGTACTGGCAATCGAACCACTGCGCGAATGCCCTCAGGATGCGGCTGGAGCTAGCCCGAACCCTGCGCACCAGGCATATACATCGTTTTCGCTTAGATATACCTATACAAACAGTTGTATACTTGCGTGCGTGTTATTTTCAGACTGACCTGAAACTCTTCATACTCTTCATGAGTGATTCGGCATTCAAAGTATACAGACGTGCTCATCAATGCATTTTTAAAATAAAATAAATTTACGTTTGCATAAATAGTGACCTAGTTTTAGTGTATTAGCGAGTTATATAGAGAAACATTGTAAATGACAAGTTTAAATAATGAACTGTCTATTATTATTTTTAAATATTCACTTATATTGAAGGCAGCCCCTTTAATCGGAGTGCGATGATACGACGCAGCCCTCCACCGACACCGACCCCGGCACCGACACCGCCCCGACAACCAAGACAGGACCAAGATGAAACAATTCCAGTAGTGTCCACTTCGGAGATTCAGACCTGGATGACATCAATTGAGCAGTACCTGAATGAGGTGTGTGCTATTGCTTCTGATGGTAAGTTCAATACTGAGCAGAAATTGAAAATCACCAATCTTTGCCGAAAAGTTGGACATGGAGTTTCGCAAATGGCTGTTCAATACCAGTCATTAAAGCAAAAAGCCATTCAAACCCATACTTCTCTTAAAACCATGACCGAAGCTCGAGACCTATCCGACTGCCTAACGGAGAAAAATCGGACGATTTGGGAGTCCTGTACGAAGCAGGGTGCGGGTACATTATTTGCAGATATGGTAAAGAAGGGGTCTAACAGTTTTGTTCGTCCTAATACTTTTAGCTCCGTGGCGATTTATCCCAGTGATAACTCAAAGACCAGTGACGAAACCAACACCATGGTCCAAAATATCATGTGCCCTGGAGAAAAGGGACAAAATAGGAAAAGGAGGATTAATAATCAGTACTGAGACCAAAGATGACCTAGATAAGCTCAAGC
Organism: Apamea epomidion; assembly: GCA_947507525.1. NCBI lineage: Eukaryota > Metazoa > Arthropoda > Insecta > Lepidoptera > Noctuidae > Apamea > Apamea epomidion. Next base: position 11,149,190 of record OX382234.1, read on the forward strand.
AAACAGTCCAACTCGCTTCGTCAGGGCTTACCGTCGACGAACCTCAAAAGCGCAAACCTTGCATTATAGTTATAGGAGTTCCTACATCTATGTCTGAAAATGAGGTTAAAAATGTATCTATGAACAGAACTTGACCGATAAACTGAGCCACAAATTTGGCAGGAAGGATGCTGAGAATTGCAACTATATTATAGAAGTTCCAGCCATCATTCGCAAGGCCCTCATCACACAGGACAGATTATTTATAAATAGGACGTCCTGCCCTGTACCAGACTTCACACTAGTAACTAGATGTTACAAATGCCAGTAGTACGGTCATGCAGCCAAAACATGCAAAATTGCTGCCCCCACATGCGGTCATTGCGGTGAAGAAGGGCACACAATCCAAGATTGCGCAAAGAAGGCCAATCCACCAAAATGTGCTACATGTTTGCACTTTAAAAAACAAGCCAACCACAAGACGGGAGACACTGATGGCCCTGCTATAAGAGCTGCCGAATACAGGTACGTTAATTCGATAGATTATGAAGGCGCCTAAGAGCGCTACATACTAGTTTATATTATAGACTTAATTTATTATTGTAAGTTTTAGTTTAAAATGGATGACAACTTAATATGCGACCTTCCCTGCGCCAGGACCAGCGTGTCGTCAGCATAGCAAACTACGCTGACGCCATCAGGCAGGTCGGCCCGCAGCACCCAGTCGTAACCGATGTCCCACAGAAGCGGCCCCAGAATCGATCCCTGCGGGACACCGCACGACATCTCTCGCCGGTTCTAGTTCCCGTCGCGACCGGGGTAGATGACGGCTCTGTCCGTCAAATACGCCCCGACTACTCGACGGAGGTAAGTCGGCACCCGGTGATACCGGAGTGCCTCCCCAATGCAGCTCCAGGGCAGGGTGTTAAACGCGTTGGCGATGTCGAGTGACACCGCCACGATCACCCCACCCTGGGACACCGCGTCCCCCGTCGTGAAGGCTCTCACGCGCATGATGGCGTCCACCGTCGAGCGCCCCTTGCGGAAGCCAAACTGGCTATCCGCAAGATCCGGCCCCGTCCTCACCAGGTGCCCGACAAGGCGGCCCGCCATCACTCTCTCAAAGAGCTTGCCAACCTCGTCGAGCAGCACTATGGGCCGGTATGCGGACGGACAGTCCGCATACCGGCACCCTGGCTTCTGAATGAGGACCAGCTTCCCCGTCTTCCAACGGAGTGGAAACTAGCCTCTCTCCTGTCCATACATGCGCTTAAGAGCGCCTCCAGTCGAGGCCCAAGAGCCCTCGAGGCCAGGACCCAGGCTTTACCCGGCAAGCCGTCGGGTCTTGGGGCGGTATTTTTGGCCTTCAGCCTGCCTACTGCCGCTCTCAGATCTACCCCGGTCACTTGGCTTGGCAGGGATGTCGTCGTCGTCGTCCGCGGACCACTCGGGGCCTGTTGGACCAGCGCGCTAGTGGTCTGGGCGGAGACATCAAACCGGATATACCGATGATCGGAGTAGGTCTCCACCTCCTCCATGACGCGCCAGTCAATGACACGCTGTGACAGAGCGGGGCTGGCGAACGAGATGTCCACTACCGACTCGCCCCGCATCCGCACACACGTAGGAACAGAACCCCGATTTAGGACGACCAGGCCTGTTTCCAGAGCCCAGTCCTCGACCATCCTGCCCCGCACATCCGTGCAACGGGAACCCCAGGCCAAATTCTTTGCGTTGAAGTCCCCGAGCACTAGCACGGAGAAGGCATGGTTTCTGGCGACGTCGACACTCAACTCTGTTAAAGAGTTCTGGAACTCGGCGAGAGTTCGGCTCGGAGAGAAGTATACTCCCACTACTAAAATCTCTTCGAACCGTGCTGGTACGCACCCCTGTCCCTTCGTGACACATTCGAGGGACGTGGTACCGGCAGCAGCCGATGAAATTATGGCCACTGAGCCGTTAAGGTCCTCCACCCAGATATCCCTGGGCGGGACAAAGTACGGCTCAGCGACCACGGCGATGTTAATCGACCACTGCGCCATGCTCTGGAGCAACAGGTCCTGAGCGCAGGCGCACTGGTTGATGTTCGCCTGGAGGAGGCGTAGAGGAGTCATTACTCCTCCATTTCAGCCCCCTCCCGGGCCTCTTGAGAAGGCCCCTCGACAGTGGTGGCGGCGGCGGCGGCGGCGGCGGCGGCAGCAGCAGTGGCGGCGTCGGTGGTGGTGGCGACGGCGGCGGAGGGCCTGCCTTTCCTCCTGGCTTCGGCGGGTGGAGCACAGGACTTGCTCCCCGCCCGGTGATCAGCCGGCTTGCCAGCAGCCGCACATGCGACGCAGTTCGGCGCGGCGTTGCACGAGCCGGCCGTATGTCCGGGCTTACCGCATTGGAAACACAGAGTGCTGCGGTTATCCAACGTGCACTGGACGCCAACGTGGTGCCCCACAAGGCATCGATAGCACCTCAGAGGTCTGGCCTCCAGCAGTTTGACCTGCGCTGACACCCAGCCCACCAGGAGCCTTCCGCCCTCCACTATTTTTCGCGCCGCCGTCGCGAGCCAGCTTACCGTTACGGTTCGCATGCCCGTGAAGTCAGGACGTGAAATGCCCGCTCGCAGAGGTCCCTTAGGAAATTTCATTGAAATGTGGCACCACCCCACGATTATCCCTGTATGCACTATGGAAGTGCACCCAAGGATAACCACCCCCGGTTAGTGTAGGACTATTCCAGCATATGGAAAAAAAACAAATTTGGACTAATTTGGGTAACCAGACCACTTTAGCCACCCAAACCCATAGGTTTGGGTGGCTAAAGTGGACTGGTTACCAATAACTATGGAAGCACTATGACCCCTGCTTGATCAATGTTTTATATATACACGGATAAAATGGCAGGGGGTGACTTGTACACTCAATAATGGGTCCCTGGAAACTGTCGCTAGCACATAGTGACGTAGCAACAAGGGGGCAACATGTCCTGAGGTGCTTATGAGGAGTGGGGAGGTATTCCACGGCTTACAGAACAATCCCAGAGCCCGGAAGATGGTCATGATCCCTACGAGCACTTACTGGAATACTTCCTTCCCCCGAGCACGTTTGCTCTTGCGAGTTTCCACTCAAGCCGGCCAGTAAAGGCAAGAATGAGGTGGGAGCTCTGTTCCTCGTTCACTCCAGCCGGCCAATAAAGGCAAGCCAGAGGTGAGGAACACGATTTCTCCCGGGAGATAGGGTCCGTGGGGTCGCTACTGCCCAACAGCTTGCCACATGCTGCCCTGCGGGTTTCTGTATCTCTCTTGGTCTGGCTCCTCACCTTAGACCTGTTTCGGCAAAGTAAACTCTTCCGGCACAGGCCTAGAGTTCGGAGCGCGCAAGCTCCACCACGACGTCAACGCAGAGATACGGCGGTGGGGTATTATTATTATTATACATTAAGTCGGTTAAAAATAGAATAGAATAGATAGATTTTATTTTTCTTACCACAAATTAGAGCTTAAATTTAAATTAGTCTACAGATCCAAATTTGTACTTAATTTGGTGAAGACTGGTGCCTAAACTAAGTTTTTTACAAAAACTGTTAATCAGGTCACCAGGCCCTCTTAACAATTTATATATTTCGAGTATTGTACTGAAGTTTTGAGTTTTGAAGACTTTTGTTTGAAATCGCAGTTTAATTATATCATTAAAAATTATATCATTTATTAAATTTATTAATAGAAATACTGCAACTAAGATTTTTATTTATTTTTTATGTAGGAAACATGCAAAGGATGTATGAGAGTGTAGGGTGTATGATGTGTATGTGAGAGTGAGAGTGTGTGTATGAGCATGTGGAAGTGGGGTGTGTGTATGAGGTTGCGTGCGTTATTTTGGGAACACTAAATTAGGATATGGTAGTGAAAAGATTTTCAGTTTGGGCGAAATCTAAGGAAAGAAGACATTCAGTCAATGTTCTTTTAAGGTACCGAATAGGGCTGATGATGAGGGTTTCGTGACGGTGCAAAGGAGGAAGTGCCGATCGCGAACGAACAAGAACCGCTGCGGCAAAACTCCTACGGAGCCCGAAGTCAGCTTGCGTGCCGCAAAGCCGAACACACCGGTTTACATCTCCCGCCTACACTACACCACTAAGGCGGAGAACATCGTGGAGTACATGCGCCAGAAGACGAGGTACACGCCGAGGGTGCAGTTACTGGAGGGAGTCGCACCGCAACGTCAACTTCAAGGCCTTTGTGGTGCGTGTACCGAATTGTTATCTGCCCGTCGTCATGGACGAAGACTTCTGGCCGCAGGACGTGGTGTTCCATCGCTTCCGCGGACAAGTACCACTGAGCAGAACTAGAACTAGCTAGTGAAGTATTATTTTATAATAAAAATATGTATGTTTAGGTTAAGGTATTTATATATGGGCCTGCGTCGCCTGAAATAAATAAATAAAAATAAATAAACGTTGTTTTGCTTAGGATATGTGTTGAAAGTAGGTTATTTAGTTTGTTATATAGAAACGGCCCAAGAAAAAGAAAGAAATTCCGAGCAAATTTAGTTTTAACTGGCCTTGATTGGCATACGCTCCTTCTTCTTTTGCGCACATCAATGTTTTTCTGGGAGACAAAAACAGGGATCGTTGTTTTAAAGCAAAATGTAGAATAAAAAGTTGACGAATTGAGATCACATTTACTGAGTTATAAACAGGGAAGAGACAATGTGACCTTTAAAACCGCCCTTTGAGCCCTTTCGAGAGGTAAAAGGGTTGTTTTAAATGTAAAAAACCCCCCAAGAAGTAATGCAATATGTCAATAGCGATTGACACAACAATAGACGGATATTAGTTGCTTGGAGTTCAGAACCGAGTGAGACACCTAATATGAGCGGTAAAGGTAAGTCTAGAATCGAAGGTAACATCCAGGTATTTAATGGTGTTGACCTTCTGCAGTTTGTAACAGGAGCAATCACCGTTTTGGGGAAAAGGACAGGTGTGAGCAAGTATTTTGAATGACTGGACGGATGGCTGCTGGTTATTTTTCAGTGTAAAAATGATGAATTTAGTTTTTTCGGAACTTAAAGTGAGAATATTATTTTTCAGACAATCATGCACCACACTAAACCCAGCCTAAGTGCCTGTAGTGATACACACAAAAGGGGTAATAGTGTTGACGATATCGCGACGCTTCGCTTCGGCTCTACGCTAATCTACTCACTGCCCTCTGACAAGTTTGGGGGGGTTAAAATTTTATGAAAGAAACCTGGGTTTCTTTCATAAAATTTTCCTTCATGGTCAGTGGTGTCTTAAATTGGCTATGAAAAACAAATTACTTAAATGAGATTGAAATGGTCACCTTACTGCGTGTATATTTTCTAAACTAATTATCCAGGAATAAAACGTTGCCTATGTCCTTCTACAGGTCACAGGCCACGTATCTGTAAAACATTTAACGAAAAGGCAGACAGAGTTGCTATAATATTAGTATAGATATGGATTGGACACACCATAATATTGTGTCTGACGTTCAGGAGCGGGTTTGATATTGTTTTATTCCCGTGACACTTATTATTACCCTCGTCCTCCTAGTGTTGTGCCCACACATTTTCATTTGGACGTGAAAATGCACTGACACTTTATACTGTCTGAACCCTTATTTTGGACAAACTTTGCATATTATGCTAGGCATTATGTGTGAGCAGACTTGAAATTCTATTGTCGTTCCCGAATATACCTATTTTTAGGTTTTGCGGAAGCATTCATTCAGATTGGCAGAGGAGATAAAGGTTTCATTTGTCCAAAGGAATTTAATGCGACACTTTCGGACGTCAAATGCAACGTTGGGGTAGTTTGTAACGTGAATTAAGTACTTACTATGTTTTTTATGAAACTTCTGAAAGAACAATTAAACTGTCAGTGGAACAAAGCTCTGAGGTACCTTTTCTTATTGCTCACCTGCCTCAATCAATATTATCTATTGTTTCATCCTCCATTCTCCATCTGAAAACCTACCTACTTGTTTAGAAGTCTGCAGGAATCTGCTGCTGCTGTCAAATCTTTTGTCAACAGTTGTGTTTGGTCGACATGGACTAAAATACGATTAAATACCATAACATGAGATTTGGCAACCTATTCACTGAATCTGTAAGTCTTCTCTGATAGCGAAAAAACTTCCCATGACTTAAAGTATAAAGTCATACGACTTCTACTTTAAGTTTTTACTCGCTAACCCATTACTGACTTCAATTGAAATTGTCGCTTTTCTGCCTGGTCTACCCCTCGTAAGCTATTGTAAATTTTGTATCATGTATATTGTGTTATGCTGTGCCAATCGAAGTCAAATGAAAGCATTCGTCTTTAGGGAGCTTTTAATAAATCAAACAAATCGACAAAAAAAAAACTAATAGGGTGAGTGTTTCATTGTCTCAAGTATGCGAGCGAGTAATCGTTTTCATTAGCTCAACGAACTGACGAGAGTGGAGAGAGACCGCCGATGGGAGCGTTGCAAAAAGCGTGGTGCGTGGCGCGCCGGATACGGGTTCCCGTTGGAGCGCGCGGAGCGGGCGGCGGAGGGGGCGCGGGGCACGGGAATGCATCGGGACGTTGACTGTCTGGGCCCTGCCTGCGTTATCTGCAGTTGCCCTTTCGTACGATGCACCGTAACCCGCCTTCCACCCTTAGTGTGGGGGCCACCAGACTACTGCAGCCCCCTCTATTCTAGAATTTGCTATTGACCTGAAATAAGAAAGTAAACATGTTTTGGTGGGGTCGACGAACTTTATTCGATTAGATACAAGTTAATCTTATTAGCGATATGAGGAGCTTAATTATATTTGTGCTTCTTTTGTAATTATTATTGCAAACTAATCAAGGTAATAATCTGGCCTAATAATATAGGTACTTACTCGTGCAATCTTTAAAGATCGGCTATCAAAGAAAGTTATCGATTAAACTATGTATTTCACCATAAAACGGTGTATGATTTGATAACACATTATGCTAATCAAGACGAGGTAGTACAAAGTTAACATTGGAAGTTATAATTACTGTAAGTACCACGAGCTAGGCAGTGGTCGTTCGCAGGAGTCGAGGCCGCGTGATAACGATAGCAGTAAGTAATGGCCGACAAGCCTTGAACCTGCAGTGTAAGGACCTTCACAATGTCTCGTTCATTGTTTATTGAGCATTGTTTTACGACCAGTTTATTTAAATACAGTTGTATTGATTGTTCTTAGATGTACTAGTTGGACTAGTTAGTCCCACTGGTCATCGATGCTTGCTGTAATTTTCTCTGATTTATAAAATTCACTGTAGGAACATGGATTATTTTTACAAAATATTTGGTTGGTAGGAATATTCATCATCATTCTCTAGCCTTTAGCTCTTTATCATTATTTTTTTGTTTTTATCTTGTGTTTAGGGTCGGCGCCAGCATGTCTTCTTCTTCCATACGTTTCTATTAGTTTTCAGCTCAGTACCAGCAGTCACCTTCTTTGTAGCCATATCTTTTACACAGTCCGTAGTGAGTAGGACTATATTGTACTTTAATGTAATGTAAAGGGATTTAAATCTTATATTTAATAAGTTATATAAATAGATAGACATAATACTCTATATTGCATACCAAATAAAAGTGAAAAGTTACCTCACAGAAAACTAATGTCAATCTTCATAAATCTACTTCTCTAGCACGCATTACGTCTTTATCGAAATTAAAATGGCTTTTTTCATGATTTGATTAAACAAGTAATATCAGTTGCAACAATGACTGACAGTTCTAGTCTCTTATGAAAACAAATCCACTTCAGAATCATCTGTTACTTGTAATGGATCAAAGTTAGGAAACCAATAAGTTTTAAATAAGCAGAGTCAGCAACGTAAATGTTAGCAATTAGCGTACCGCGAAATGTTATAATAGAAGTGCCTGAAATCATAATTAACCGCTTCTTCGTGTGTACATTTCAACACAAATTTCTTCTTAGAGTGTCGATGGTAATCTAAATTGAGCCCGTTCAGAATTTGACTTATAATTAATAGCTATAAGTTTTATTTACTTGTCCGTTACGAGATTACAAAATTATAGGAATCCTCCTGTATCAAGACGGACTAAACTTCAATTGTTAGCTAGCTTTTACCAATTATAACCAACTTACTCATTAAATGAATAATTATGATCGATTAAAAACAGATACAGCATTGTAAAGTATCCACCCTAAGGGCTACTGCGTTCAATGGCCCACGCTGCCAACTCTGACGTTCATTGCTCCGTTTGAATCCAAGACGTCCTTCAAAGTAGTTAGGAAAATATATGAAAATTCATCGAAATCGCCCAATCATTAGATGTTTTTCCAAGAGCTTAAAGTACCTCTTAAGACATAAAGAAGTCTCAAGGTTATCATGGCGGTAAAGTCTTTATTGTGGTTTTCACGCAATAAACTTTCATTTAGTAGAAAGTGAATGCTGTCAGTAAATACAGATATTATAATCTAGAAAAGTTGGCTTTGACTTGGTTGACTATACCTAATGAACACCATTTCAAGGACTTCGGATTCTTGCCCCTAAACTGAGGTGGCAACACGCAAGCCAACTTTATTTAGGCGTCTATTTTACTTGAAATTATTTTATTATTTTATTACGTAGTTTCTTTTGTTTTATGACTATAGAAGTAGTCTAATTTGATACGGTGTCCATTTCATAAATGCATGTATTAACCCAAGAGGACCATTTCCTCCTAAGAAACACGCCCTAGACTTGACAAACTTTTTGCGTAAATTTTTTATTTGAAAACCTAACACTGTTTTAAAGTATTCAAAGCTCGGTTTATTACATTTAATGTGCGGTTGCATCCATTCCTGGCGATGGACAAACTTTTGTAAAGGGATTACTGAGGGCCGACCTTGGACACCGTGTCCTCGGTCCGTGTCAACGACAGCGAAGACTTCGGCCTCGGCGTGTGCTGAATACCACCCCCCTCATCCCTTCACCCCCACACCTCCTACCTGCCCACAGCCGATTTCCAAAAATTTCATGAACGTCATGTAAATACCTACAAGTCCATTCTTTTATTACAGTTGAGTCACACTAGCTTTTGATCTTAAAATAATTACACCTAGTTCTATAAATGATTGCTTAAGGTACCTGAAGTTACCTTATAGTAATCGAATCATTATATTTGTCAACCCAGGCGCAATTGATTTTGAAATACTCATTTTCATTTGGATAGTTTTCCTTTGTTTTTAATTTTCCATTATTTCAGATAATATCGCAATTAACCCTTCTCGCTACACATTTAGGCTTTACCCAAAGCGTGCCACATAGCCTATTTGTTCGAGATTTGTGCGTGAGATATGGCATTTTACGAAATAATAGGGCAATGTTTATTTACAAAGTGGTAATATAGTTAAGGTAGTGGTGCAGGGTTGAGTGCGATGGCCGGGGGTAGTGAATCCGAGGGCGTCGACTGGCACCCAGAGCCCGACATTGAGGTACCCTCACGAGGGCATTCCACCGCTGCAATCCTCAAGGTTCAAATATATCAAATTATATGAACAGATCAACCAAAAATAACTGCCCTGAACAACATTTGCTTTATAATAAATTGATTGTCATCGCGAGTCATATACGGTAATCTTGTGTTTTAAATGTCTCAAGAAGTGGTCGTTCAAATATTTTGAGTGGCAGGGAAATATAGCATTGATTTCAAAGTATTCGCCAATTTATTTTCTGGAACAGTCTGCAAAAATATTTATGAAAATGGGAAGGGGTGGAGTCGACTAAATTAGTGCAATGGACCTGTTATGTCTGGGAGAAGAAATACATGTCCCGACGTTGCATATTGATCGGGGACCGCGACGCCACCGGCTGCCGCTGCAGGCCGCATTCACACCGACGCTATGCATGCCATGCTCAACGGGAATTAATTGGAGCACTAATCATTATAATGCTATAAGTTTTATTATCTAGCTAAATAAGTGAGGCAGCCTGTGGGAATAATTAGTCCACAATTTAATTCTCTCATTTTGATCCGTAGCAAACATAAATAATAATAATAATAATAATAATTTATTTATTTCCAAGTATATGGTATTTTGAGATCTTACACTAATAATGTTCCACATATACTACCATTGCTGGCGTAGAAATATAAAAAAAAAGAAAGTTAAGCACATTCAAATCATCACTAAATTAATTAAAATGTCAAAAAGTAAAATGAAAATTAATTTGTTATGTCCAAAATACAAGTTCTTAAGTCAAAGTAATACAGTGATTTTAAGATTAATTGCAATGTCAGGAAATATAATTAAAATGTCAAAATAAACAATGTTATGTCCAAAATATAAGCTCTATAGTAAAGTAATAATTATAGATATTATGCCAAAATACTAATAACATAGAATATTCATTACAATGTCAAAAATTATGATTTAGAAATTCATTAACTGAATAAAAGCACATTTCTAATAGCCAAGCAAACATTTTACATTTAAATTTATCTATTGGTAACATTCTGAACGCAGATGGTAATTTATTATAAATTTTGATCGTCATACAACTGGCATTTCTACTATAGAGATGCAGTCTCTGAGGAGGAACCATCAGTTTGCCAGCATTTTTTTTATTCAATCTTTTCGAGACTTGTTCATTCAATGAAAATAAATGAGGGTACTTTTTAACAAATAAACAAACCTCAAAAATATACAGACACGGGAGTGGGACAATTTTTAATTCTCTAAATAATGGTCGGCAATGGTCTAAATATTCTGCTCCACTCATGGCTCGGATACATTTTTTTTGTACTTTAAACGCTCTGTCGACGTCCACTGAATTACCCCATATAACTAGACCGTAACGTAATACTGATGAAACATAACCATGATATGCATTTAGGACTGTTTTTTTACTGGACACTGGTCTTAACTTGCGAAGAGCATATACAAATAATAAAATGTATTTGCTTTTCGAAAATCAGCAAACACTCTGTAGAATAAGATGGTTCATCTTAATTACACAATAATACAACAAAATACTACCTGTGGACTACGACCATCAATTAATTTATTTACATAGTATAGTAAGCACCGAGTCCATTTAGATTGCTATCGACACGCTAAGAAGAAAATCTTACTTGTCGAAAGTTTTGAAGGAGTTTATAAACTTAAGCTAGAACAACATAATACTTCGACAATAACTGATTAAAACAATAATTAATTAGTCAACTAAATAACTAACCAAAACAAAAAGATGCAGATTTTTTCTTGTAAGTTAAGATTAAGTACAAAATAGTTTACATTATTTCTTTAAAATGTAAAGGATTAATATGGTCTAGCAAAACTAATATTTCTAAATTACAAAATGTTTATTTAGCTGCTTACTGTGCTATATGTGCCTATATTATGGCATTGTTGTGAATATAACGAGGAAAAAAAGATCTAAAACCATTCAATGACTGAAGGCTCTTCACAGCACTTCCTCCTGTAACACTGTTATCTTTAAACTTGACACGTGGGTTCTAGAGTCGCGGCGTCGCGGTAATGCATCTAGCCTTGATATTGCTTTGTCTTTGGCATAAAATTGCGTAAAGATAAGATATATATTTTTAGTTATCTACGTAACACAATCTTTTTTAATAATAATTCGGCCCAGCAGCCGTAGAGTCAGCGTAGCAACAGCGTAGATGCCGCCGTAGAGGCGGTGTAGCACACGCGTAGACCCCGCCGTAGAGGCGGCGTAGCACCAGCGTAGACCCCAACGTAGGGCCGTGGAAACATCGTAAAGGCGACGGCCCCATCAATGAGCGGTATAGAGGCACCATTTAAATGCCGATATTGAGCCACTTCCAGTCAGCCTAAAAGTTTATTTTTCAACTAAGTATATTTTATATCGGAAACATAGTTTCTTGAAAAATCCTGAGAGTATTCTTATTGCAGGGCTTATCTCCGTTTTCACTTAATATTATCTTTATGATAATAGCACACTGTCAGACTCCCAACTCTCTTCTCTGAGCCTTGAAAATACAACAAAGCGCTTTAATTTAGGCATTATATTTAGGTGTCGCATTTGGCGAAAACAGAATTGGATTCCTTCACAAAAACGACAAGTGCAAAAGTCAAAAATTGATTAATAGTTGGATAATATTAATAATTGCAACTATGATAAGATTTAAAGGATTAGGTTGGTAACAAGAACAGCACTTTCTTGCCTGTTCTTCTCCATATGAATCCACTACCTTCATCTGTCTGACTGACCGACTCCTCGATAAAAACCTCCTTCAAAAAACACTTATTTAAATTAAACCATTTACAGACTAAATGGTTTAATTTAAATAATTGTTTTGAGTTTGAAACTGTAACCTTAGGGGCAATTCTCGTAATTTTAAGAACGTTCATAGTCTGATCTCAGTCTCAATTTGTCAAAAATACCTCTGATTTTCCTACATTTTTGCCAAGTTTTTGACAATTGTTTGTCGTCGAGATGAGATCGACTAGATTGTGAACGTTATAAATAACGAGAATTAACCTTCAGATTTGTTCAATGCATTGTTAGATTGGTCGGTGTGAGCGCAGGTCGGGGGCTCGCGGCAGTGAGCGCTCCATGGGTCACACGCGCATGCGTGAGCCGCTGCCGTCGCTGCCACCCGAATGTGCCCCATCGGGCCGTGTCCTGGTGCCCTTCCATGCCATCCAACTTTCACTCCCCAACACACTAAGCCATAAGAAGATATTGATAAAACAAAGGAATTATTTTTATAAAATGTATCATTTAAATTATGGTACAAATTAGTAATCTTAAATACAATATACAAGTAGCTAGTAGTAGTTTATCTGTTATTTACAAGTATATAAAAAAGGGAAAAACTCATTGGGCATCAAAAAAATGTCAGCCGCATCATTGCCACGTTTGATGGCAATGTTTATTCTTTAATGCTAAAATAAATTAATGTAACTAGCAGATAGCAATTCACTTACTTAAATAGCTTAGCAATGATTTGCGTGTCAAAAAATAATGAACCTAATCCCAAAGTCTCCCACGAAAACCTATAAATGAATATTTCACCTTCGCCCTAGGTCGATTAATATTTTGAACCGATCCAATCGTTCAAGTACATTATAATATTCGTACGTGCTGATTACTGCGAAAGTAATCTACTTACTTAAGTATAAAGATGTAATGAAATCTAATTAAGGTCATAGGTATATTGAATATCATCAATTTAATGGCAGAGTATTAAAAAAACAAAGATATATATTTCACGTAGATACTCGATAAATGAGTAATATAATCAGATTTAAACATAATATTATAATTATCAACATAATTAATTTCTGCAGCCCTACGAAATAAAGAAGTCTTAGTATAATATGTAGTGTCATTAAACTGAACATTAGAAAGTAATTATAATGTGGAGTCAATAAGTTTACGATGCATGACACCAGCTAGAGTTCAGTGAGACTGTCGCCAAAATAGTCGTGAACGCTGAATCCGGCCGTGAGCCGCCGGTGGCAGTGACCTCGGCGCACCCTGCGACTGCACCGCACCCCCCCGGTCCCCGCACTCCTCTCACCCCCTCACCACCCCGCACGCCTAATGCCGCTACACCCCAGCCACCCCCTGCCGCCCTCTCATGTTTATGTTTCAAAATGCTGTGTTAAATTGCAGAAAATTGAAACGTTTCTACATGCACTTGTTTTCTTTGTATAGCGAATGTCTGTGTCCTAGTTCACATGGATTAATTTCAGTTCTGGGTCTTGATGCTTATAGACTTTTCATTCGATTTTCCTACTGAATTCTGATTTGTCAAGTACAAAGGCGCTAATAATCGATTGCTAAATAGCTCATTGAAAATGTTTATTAAACTTTTATTTTTAAATCGCATTAGCCATAGAGTTTCTTATTCAATGGTGGTTTACATTAAAAATAACTGCATAGAGAAAATAATTTTGGATTTACAATAAATCTCATTATCACAATTATCACCTTAAAAACCCATTGCTTCTCAGGGAACATCGCGATCGGTTCGATCGCGAAAACGTATGTAAGACACTTTATCACATGTATGGTATGTTACAAACGCAAGGATCCACATTGCTGCTCGTCCCTTTAACATAAATCCTTGGGCAATTTTTAAGAAAACTTAAAGATGGAGAGTCTGCGTGGCATATTCTTTTGCAGGAGACACGAAAACCGTCGTAGCGTGGCTACAACCTATCTACGACACAGGTTGATTCACGTTTTTTGGTGTGTATTTAAAGGGTTTGTACATACCTAACAGGGTTTATGTAAAGTTAGACCTTTGGAGGAGTTAGGATTAATTCGTAGCACATGTACTACGACGGCGGTGACAAGAGCCTGATATCATTAATGCTGGCGTGCCGTGCCAACCGACCAGTACTCTTGCTGAAGGAAAGGCCATGGTGTCGGAGACGGTCGCCTGCAACCGGTCACCGCACTGATGGCGATGTGGGGCCACGCAAGGAGCGCCCAGACGCAGACTTGTAGCGACCCAGAATGTAGTGTCATCCAGCATCAATATGGTCAGACTCCCATTCTCCCACAGCCATCCGGTGGGCACGCTCAGCAGTATTGGTGGACGTATTAATGAGGTTATTCTGTATTAACCTGCAGAACAGATCATCCCACTGTCTCTGGGAAGACGGGTTTTTGGGCTGAACCGTATCCGGACAATCCACCTTCTAGGCGTTCCTCGCATCGGTCAAACACGGCACTTCAGGGGCTAAGATTTTTGTGCTTAACATTTTGGTGCTGTGGATCGAGGACAGGAACGCTAAGTAAACTTAAATACTAGAAATTCACGGAAGGCGATTAAAGGATTGAATTAGAATACTTAGAAATTAAGAAAGTTTTAGAAAAATAACTGATAGAAGATCCATTAAAAAGAAAATTCTATTGAAATAAAAACCTTGAAGACAGATCTGGATAACACAATGTATAAGATAAGGAAAGTTCTCGATAAAATATTCTTAGAAAGTAATAGATATACCTGGAGGTACTGAGTGTACAATCAACAGAGCATCATGCTGTATCAGCCTCACTAAGGCCCTATCGTGCACGTCATGAAGATGATAAAAAAATCGTGTATTATCTTAAATCGGCGATAAAAAACTGTTCTATAAAGCACATAACAGTTTTAGTCGCGTCCAGTTGGTGTGCTATCTACTAGATGGTTATCAGTCGCTATCAGCGAGCGTGTTCGTTTGTCCAGTGAGCATCGATCGAGCACACTGTATCGCCTTCACGGAAGTGATAATAGATGTTACGTCTTATCTCTCGACATTAACACTGACCGGGTTAATTTAAGGTACGATTGAAATTAGAAATGTTTCATGAAATAATGGTGGAAGATCACGAGCATTAACTAATTCGAGCATACCTGAAATATTTTATTAATATTATATTATATTATTGATATATCTACGATAGACGTAACGGGTAGTTAAAAGACCAAACGTCTTACAAGCGGCCTTACCAAGGTATATCATGTTACCCAGTAACTGGGTTGTGAAAGTCAGATAGGCAGTCGCTCCATGTAAAATACTGGTATTCAGCTGCATTCGATTAGACTGGAAGCCGACCCCAACATAGTTGGGAAAAGGCTAGGCAGATTGATTGATGGTTTGACCTACGACAGCTGAAACTAATCGTTTCAGTCAAGGAAATTGCATAAATATGATAAATTATAGCCAAATTTGAATAGATTTCGGTATAAAAACTGAAAGACACCAATTTTTTATAATATTCTTGATAATCATTACCTATGAGATTTAAGAATTTTTGTTTATAAATTTTCTTTTTACAAAACTGGGTCTTTTAAATAGAAAAGGGTACGAATGTAGCCTTATGTCGTTACGAACGACTATTGTGTGTAGAGCAATTTACAAGCATGTTCATGTTTTCGAGAGGAAAAAGTGAACGTTTCTTGATATTGTTCCTCGTATAAAAATAGCTTGTCAAAAAAAATAAAAAGTATAAAATAATAAAATGCTTGTTTGTTGTTTTTAAATAAATCTACTTTAGGAACGGAGGCCTACACACATCAAGTCAACAAACTAAATTCAGATAATGTTTATTTTTACTGTGGGCTACAATCAAATTTCATTAATTTGGTAATAAATAGCCGATTAGTCAATAATCTGTCATTCCATACATAATTAACTCCTCACGTACTGGTACTATTAACATGTTGAATGATTCAATGTTAACCTCGTTGGTACTTACGTCACCATCCTCAAGTTCAAGGGCGACATGCACCGTAATTAATTCGTAAGTCACAAAAACTTGAATCATTCCTGACTCTCTGATTTATTTTAGGTGCGACCGTTCACGTACGTAATTGTAATTTTAAAGCTGGTTATCGGGATATTAAATAATTAAATGGCGGTTTGGGCTCGATATTTTTTTTGAGAGTGTGTTTACGTTAAATTATTTGTAATTCAGTAAGGTGTATCGTGAGTGCAGTGCACTCCCGTAAAGGTCACAGTTAAGGTTAAAGTTGATGTCGGATGGGCGTTGCAGCGGCGGTGGCGGCGGCGCTGGGCGGGCGGTGCAGGACACCTGAGGGCGGGAGGGCGAGGGGCGCACGCTGCAGATTCACTTTCGTCCGGCTGCGACCGCCCGCCACGCCAGTGAGAGAAAGTTGGCCGCGGCGAGCGAACGAGTCTCGCGTCGAGCGGCGCGCCGCGCACGCACGTAACCGCGCTCGAACTACGGCGCCCGGCCGATACACTTGCCCTTCAACTTCGTAAGCGATCCACGTAAACAATGCGCTGAAATGTCCCATCTCTAAGAAGATTTCCGTATTGCATGTGAATTTACTTTCGATACTTTTGTGGAGTAATTGATAGTTTTATAGAAGCCGGTATTTATCGAGACTATAATAGACAATTTAATAGACGTAGTGACTTAACAGTATTTAAGGAACGATGCAGTGTTATCCTAAGTTATCCCCTAAGCGCGAGCCGATGGACATAGTATACGAGTCGGAGATGCTTCCTGGAGCGCGGAGGCTGGAGCTGCCAGCGCCCCCAGGCAAGGAGTTCCGCGCGCCCGTGCTGCTGGCGGCGCCCAGCATGGCGCCCGCGCACTCGGTGATCCAGTGCATGCGCCCGCCGCCACCGCCGCCGCCACCACCGCCACCACGTCTCCACAAGCCGCCGTCCTTCGAGGAACCATCCAGCTCCATTCCAGATTTAGGTAAGTCGTCCAATCATCAACATAAACTGTCGATGTTACCATTAATTCCTATGAAGCCAAGACTACGCTGCGTGGAGGTGCTACGAGACTACGAGCAACAAGAAGTCAGACAGTTCAGTCAAAAAAAAATATTTTGACTCGATGCGTAAGTATTTTAAATGTTATAGTACCTAATACTGGACCCAGTACCGTGTCAATTCAAGTGACAGCATACTTTTTATTTTGACATACGTAAACGTAATGCAAATAGTCCTCAATTAAAAGGAACTTATTTTGTATGTGCGTCAAAACATACAATGTATACCTTCACTTATAAATATATAAATAAATATGATAAACGCTACCATGATATGTTTTGTTTTCGGAATTACGGAAGTTTATATACTTTTTCATTCACCTTTGACCTTGGATACTTGAAAACAAATCCGTAGCGAAAGACACACGTAAAATTTTTTATGTATATTTTACAAGTTAGGTCTTATAGCATCAACATAGTTTTATGCTACAATACATATATAATTTAGACGAATTACTACTATGTTGTAATATATTAATTCTTTCCCAAAGGGTACTTTTGTTCGTGGTACCAACTTGACGTGTTGGTGTGTTATAAGATGCAACATTATCTGAAAATATTTGTTAGATTTTTGTTAATTCTTTAATGATCGACAAGATGGCTGACCAAACCTACCAGCATTTTGTTTTGAAGAAGTAACTAAAAGAATGCTGGAAGTGCTTGTATGAACGCGTATATAAAATAAACAATTTGAAAACAGCTCTTCTGAACATCGTTAATATAAATTGCACCATTGGTAGATATCACAATTATAGAGGAGGTCGGTAGTATTTCCCCTACATGAAGATCACAATATTAATTGAGTTTCCACCCTTCATGCAATTAATTCAAATAGAAGACTATTTTTTCAAAAGAGTCCGGGAAATGATTTTCTAGTTGGAAAACGTTGATTCTATGTCAAATTATTATACATACCTACTTATTTACAAAAATACAACGAAAAGAGCTATTTCTTGACGAAAATAAAGTTAATCTTGAGACCTTGAACAGGTAATTCCGGGACCATTGTTAGAAATCAGACCTACCTTTATCTCCAGATTATAATCTAAGTATAACATAATGCATAGATTACAACAAAATTGAGTGACCTTTTTGTCAATGAAGCTCTAAAAGATATGCGTTGTGAAGGTCAGGTCTGACTAAAGACGTTTGTCAAGGATTGCTGAAGTGCATTTTAATATTATCTTAGTCTATATTTCCGTTATCCTATTATCTCAGTGTTGAAAATATGATACCATCGTACACACGAAACACGTAATTTTTACGTCTTTGATACGGTTGCAGTACATAATTATAATAACATAACAACACGCCTTTTTTCGCCAAAGGGTATGGCAGAAGTGTACCTATAGTTTACCTACATTTCGCCAGTTAAGTTTAAGTCCTATGCAATAGGGGGGCGCCTATTGCCATCAACCGGGCACAAATCCAAACTCCGTGCTGCAACTGAGGAATTCCAGAAATCCCCAATAACCATTAGCCTGACCTGGAAATCGAACCCAAGACCTCATGCTCAGCAGTAGCGCTTGGGACCACTAGACCAACGAGGCCAATATGTCTACATAAAACACATACATTGTTATTTTTGGGTTAGAAAAACCAAAACACCTTAAAACTGTCCAGTACATAAATCTGTATAAATAATTAAAAAGTAATTCTGAAGAATTACAAAGTCTATGTCTATTTCAGTAGCAAAAAATAATTAACCAAATAAATTCTATTACGGATTCTGTATGAATTACGTTTAGGTTCACAATATTTAAATAATAACGTATTGGTTTAAAATACACATAGGTCTACAGAAAATGTGAAAACCGACAAGTGAGGGTCCGTGTCACGCACTAAGGGTGCCGTACCGACCTAAAGAAACAAACTGCGTAGGCTTAGGAATTGGGTTCCGTTGGCACCGTTTCGTTGGTGATGTTTTTATTTTTTATTACCGTTTCTTCCAGCTTGCAATTTAAAAGGACATACTAATAAAAAAATAAAGCATAACATACTCACTATTTACCTGCCCTATTAACCATAAAACAAATTATTTGTGTAATAGATTTTCAAGGGCATTGAAATAATTGACCCTAACATTTATTTACATAAATTGAATGCGACTTTAAAATCAAACGGATAACTTTCTATGTATTTCATGTGTTTCTGCTTGATTTTTTCAATACGTAGTGGGAAATTCAAATGACGCCAAAATCAGAAGCGGAGTCAAAATACCTTTTTTTAAAGCAACTTTCAAACCTTGTAAGTAACCTTGTCAAAAAAGTAGTCAATTTGAATAAAATAGGGAAACCTGACACCGGCAAACGCAACATAATCTCAAACGCAAACTAAAATCGAAATGTCATTACAGGATAAATTACGAATCCAAAACTGTAGATTTTACATGGGCGTGACAAACGCACGGACATGACACAAAACTAAGCGTTCTCAAGTTACTGTGACTAGGGAACCCTAAAAATACATGCCTTCTACAGTGTATCCTTTTTTACCAAGTCGTTAAATATAGACAGAGACTCAGCAAAAAAAAAACAAATTATGTTTTTTTTTTTTACTTTATGTAAAGAAGATCCAGTGTTTAGGTAACATTTGCGATAACCTTCAGAGCATCAGGTAATACCTATAACAAAATGATTGCGTATAATAATTTAACATCGCCTTGGCCGCTGTGAATTCATACTTCCTGCTTCGGAAAATTGTAACAGCGTACTACTGCCACACAGCAATTTCCGGGTAATGACGACACGTCATGAAGGTCGCACTTATTAAATAAATGACACATATAATTGATTGATTATAACGTACGATTATCTAAACAAACACAACCAAGCATGTGATTTATTTTTAACTTTTCCTCTAATCCTAGCGGGCAACAGGATCAGAAGTATGAGAACTACGTTGTTTTTATAAATAGCGCCACATTTAATCAATCTCCTTTTGTATTTATATTTTCCCATGATTTCCTATTGTTGATTTGTTGTGTATGATCGCAGATAATATTAAAAGTTTAACATCACTTTTGAATATTGTTTACTTGTTATTTAGTATGTAACGTAACTTCATGAGAAAATTCCAAACAATCTTCTATACTTAATCATTTCCTAGGTTTTTAAAACGGAAAACTTTGATAATTTAAAAAAGATGCGCAAACAATGTAAAAAATTCTTAGACAGTAGACTTCTGCTGACCAACTTCATGAGAAAAAACGTGCTCACGTTTTCAGTTGGAAAACGCACGTGCCTCCTCAGTAGTGATCCGTCATCTAAAAATATGTTACTCTGCATCGCTTTCTCACGTTTTCGAAAGATTCCTACCTATACACCCACAAGAAGTAGTTACTCGGTAATTACCACGAAACATTTTCATAAATGCTAATAAAGTGGAACAAATTCGTATTCTATTTATTACATACTTACGGCAATAAAAAAATATAAACGAAAAGAAGGAAATCAACCTGAAGTTAAATTAGTAGGTATATTTGATAAAAATAGATCTTATATAAACACGCCCAAAAAGAATATCTCCTAAGATCTAGCGAGAGTAAAACTACTTAATTCTCTCTATAATTATAAGAGCATATGTTAAAATAAACTTTCAAGCTATTAAACAATTAAACCATTGATCAATTATGGATTTTTATTAGTTTGTCGTAGAGTCGTCTACTTATCCGGAAAATATAATCAAATATAAAATCGCGACTCATTAACATACTCTTCGACTTGAACATATTCTTAAAGGTACTCCTTTGTTCTGTTCTATATAATATATACGTTCTATGTAAACACTGACATATATGGAAAATAATCGTGCTAACATTATTTTCGCGAATAAGATTAGATAAATATCGCAAGGTCACAGCGAAGAACGTGTGCGGCGCGTCATTTGGTGTCATTAAGGTCACTGTGACATTGGACCGATAGCAGTGACAAAATAATAGCCGTATCTTATCTGGCAATGTCAACGTCGCGGGCGCAGCAGGTGCGCGCGACCCCTGCACCCTACTTGTTTGCGAACCCTCTCTCGGACGCGCACTAAATGGTGTGACAGCAATCAGTCAGATGAGTCACGCGATATGCTTCGTGCTCCTTCAATGATTTATCACCAGCAGCACCTATGAGCCAAAGCCAAAGTGGAAATAATAATTTAGATGGTTTCTAATTAATTGATGAAAGAATCTTGCAAAGGAAAGGTATCTTGCATAAAACAATAAATAGAATTACCAGAAAAATAGCCAATGGTGTAGGTAATCATGATTTCCCGGTTTTCAGGGTTAGCTGAACTGTAATTATGCGTACTTGAATAATGTGTGTGCAAAGATTCAGCTATAAAGCGCAAATGATGTATTATCATATCGCCATAACCTTCTGAGTGAGCAAATTACTTCCTGCTGATTCTAGTTGTAGATATATATATATATCTCATTATTTATCGAGCATTATTATAATATTAGCAAAGGATTTCTACCCAACGACAGCGTCATTTTTAACGACCCTGTTATTGGATCGATAATATTTCATGAAGGACAGTTTACTTATTCTGCGACACAAGCACACAAATCTTTCTTATTAAAATAATTATGAATCGTTATTCAAACTACCATATACAGTTACTTCTAATGAACCGGAAACGTTAGCGGAAACGGAATATATAATAGCGAAAAATAATCCAGGACCTTACTAGTTCTTTATAAAATATATCCCGGAAAACAATAAACTGGGCATATGATTTGATTGCCCTGCGCTATTATACCTACCATGTATAGATTTACATAAGTATGTACGCTATAAACGACTGAGTACATAGGGAAGTGTTGGCTCGCAACCTTGGCCGAGGTCGCGAAGCGTCACTCGCAACACTTATAAATTGTTTCATAACAACTCATTCGTGAATCCACTAATTGCTCAGTGCGGCGTTTTCCGTGAAAGGCTTTTAGCAGTAGGTATGGAAACGTCTGAAATTGTGAAAGGTGTATTAACGTTCGGTGGTCTGCGCCCCCCTGGGTCCCGCAAGGCGCGGGCGCGCGGCGCTGGCCTTCGCTTTGAACCTGTCCCGCGCCCGCTCCACCCTCGCTGCTGTGACCGAGCAGAGGTCATGGCCACACATATTTTCGAAGCACGTGCTCCATCAATTTTCAATTACTTATAAGTTCATGAAAGGTGTCGTGTCGCCTGTACACAACAGCTATTACAGCTTACTTCATGAAAAATTTTAGATAACACTGGCTTTGGCCTACAGACGACTATAGATTTGGAATTAATAAAGTAATACTTTAGCCTTCATTGAATGATAAATAACAACGCGCCTACAAACTTTTCTAAACGCTATGTTTTGGTAATATAAATTCTATAACGATGGTTTCGTTTCCTGTTTTGATTTGTAAATAAATTATACTGTATGTTTCAAATACAGATATATTCGTCAGTATGTTACGTATTTAATTCCAACTTTGGGACACATGCACCCACAAAAACAAAGTGAAGCAGACAATATCAGAAAAATGAAAATTATTATACTTTTGTATTTGTTTGATTGTGTAAGTCCGAGAGTTGTATGAAGGTCATTGATAAAAAATCTGCAATGTTACCTACAAACGCTGTTTGAGGTGCCTTATGCCTTAACGTAATAAAAACATACGTAATTATAATAGGTACACATAGTTTTGTGATTAATTGATATTTTTTTTATTAAAATATCGTTTTTAAGGCTTCAAGGTGAAGTGACGGTAATACTTCACTACAAAAACACAAGTACCTGTAATGTCAGCATGACTAAACATACACAGGTACCTACAGTAAGTAGTAAACAATGAAAGTATAACAGCAGTACTTATCATTATAATATTCAATCGTATATTATCTTCGATAGATACATACAAATATCCTTGACACTCGATATTGACAGATTATTGCATTTGGAGAATGATCACGTTTTTGCACACACGAATTTGCATACAAACATGTTTCATAGATTGAATTACATATTGGAATAGGCGCATTAAAATAGTATATGTAGAGCAACAATATTCTCATTTGTTTTCCATGACATTATAGTTGTATCCCTAAAGTAAAATAAATATAAATCGTACAAACCGTTTGTCAAGGTGACTATGAAGTGGGTCCTCATTTGGCACTCGACCAATGGTGTACTCAGCCTTGTGCGTTCACATGACAGTGGTAAAGTCAAAGCTAATTTACGTCTTTTGTGATTACATCTTCCTTTATAAATCATTAAAAAAAAGAATATTGATTACGGAAATCGTACAAACTATAATATTTTAAACCATGTCCGTTCAATGCAAACTAAGAACTAATGTATTGCTTTATATTTTCATTCATCAAGTAAAGTAAAAAAAATGCTATTTAAACATTTAAATTACATTATATCGCAGAATTACCTTCAGCTAAGGTTTAATTTCAAAATCAGTATTTTAAAATTTTTGTCGCTTTTTTTTTTAATATGATCGAGTAAGCGTTTATTGTAAATTACCTATTAAGGTTTAGATGATGGCAATGGTTTTTACTGACAGTTATAGAGATATTACTTTGAGGAGGCATGTAGTTTTCTTTCACAGAAAGATAGGTATATACCACAGAATTTAAATTTTTGAACTTTTCTCGACTACTGTCGATGATTAGAAAAAACTGATTTTAGTATAGTTCACTACAATGTGACGATATGATAATGGTACCTAAACAACTTCTGCACTAGCGCAAATTGTTGGCGGCACAATTCATCCAGTAAACTACGACGGTAAACACTCTCTCAAGGAAAAAACTGAAAGACGTCATAGGTACAATACTTTACGAATTGTTATTTTCGTAATAGACGATCCACCTTTTTCGTATTATGGCTACAAAAAGCAATCGCGTTATATAGTATAATACAAATCATTTGGAATATTTTTTATTAGGTAGGTTTATGCTTAGTAGGAACTCGTATCACATGGTGGCTACTGCTCTTATTTTTAGAATCTTGTTAAAAAAGTTAGCAATTTTAAAGATGTCATAATTTAAAAATTTGTGTCTGTCTCCTTTTTCTTTAAAACAATTTGGCGCAGATGCTAATCCGTTATAAAACTTGGCAATATTCAGTGGAGACTGAGTCGAGCCGATTAAACTGCATCGTTTCATTTGAACCCATTACGGAGAGTCAGACAGAAAAAAATAATGTCTGAAAGAAAAAAGAATACAATGTTGGTTGGTTTAAGTTGCCCGCCCAGGAATTCGTAGCAAACAACAATGGTTTCGTAGCAACCACCGACTTACGGGCTGAAAAAGACTTTATAAATAAATTCTACTCTATAAACAGATTTCACACAACAGTAGCACAGGTCATTGAAAATTAATTTACACTCTGAGCAAACAAATGTATAAAACTTTGACAATCGGGGGCTACGATTCTCAAGCCGACGAAGCCGGGAGGAGGAACTAGTAGTTGTATAAGTGTGTTAGACGAGCGAACATGGAGGCGGGCGGCGCCCCTGACCCACGCACTCCGCTCCGCGTTGCCATGGTCACGGCCGATCGATCCGAGCTGGGATGCACCCGGAATTGAATTTAATATCCGTGCTCAAGGTTTCTTACTACTACTAACAAGTGCAGCTACATCTATACGTAACATTTTGATAAATGTTACATTACCTATTGCTTGCTCTTTATTAATGCTATATTTCTGAATACCCAGGGTATTTTAATTTCAGCTCGCTATTTTAAGAGTTTGCGGGCCGTGTTCACTAAACTTAGGTGGTTTAACGTTTATAATTATAGCGTCAAGGATACTATAAATAAAGGCTGATTTTGTAATTTGTTTATTTTGACTCAGTCATCACAAGTAAAAGCACCAAAGGTTCATCCTAAATTCTGGTAATTACTTTCAGAGCTTGTGTTTATTGGCACAAATGAAATAACGTAGCTAGGTCGTAACAAGGCTGTTCACAGACAAAAGCCTCGATGTAGTCGGAGGCCCCCCTGCCACACGGCACGCCGTCCTTGGGCAACTCCAAGGACAGGATACCGTGTAGCTGGCAGTGGGAGCTTTTTCCAGGGACGGTATACCTACCTAAGCAGAAAACGTGAAAATTTAGGATGTGGAAAAGAAATAGCTGTATTAATGTAAGAATACTGACTTTTGCTACTGGATTTAAAAGCAGAACGAATAAGAAACTTTTTAATTTTCAAATATTTTTATGTTGCTACAAGTAATGGACGATAGTACATTGCAGACGCCTAGTTTTTCAAACATAACACACCACATTATATTTAAGTGAAATAAAATAGTTTTAGTCCCCAAATTAATTCTATTCCGGACAGATGACGAGACGAGATGTTTCTGTAACGATATTACACATTTGTTTGTTAGAGGACTGGGTCAACGAACGGCCGGATAAAAATAAAGAGCTCCCTAAACATGCCACGTACATTCAAACTCGGGCTGCCATTGAAGAATGCTAATACAACCGGATAAAACTCTAACAGAATTGTTTGAACTAACAAAGTTAAATACTAAGATGTATAGTTATACGAAACTTATTGTTTTTGATTAGAAATATTAGAGAATTGTCCTTTTGTGCTTTGGATCAAAGTTACTCAAACAGAATACATTCGTGATATTCATAAACGTCGAATCAGTTCGGATACTAATAATAAATACCTTTGTTACCCTAAGTTCTCTAACCCAAGCCCACGCTATGCCCACGGCGCGTGACTCAATATTGTGACGACACAGTTTTCGTCTAAAAACGTTGCCGAAGTACCTATTTCAACTGGTTCCATTGACCTTATGTTATATTAAAAATAATATAATGTTGCACGTTTTAGAATCTATTTTAGACATAGATAAATATTTTCTAAATATTTTTAAAACGATTTCGTCCAAGTATATAAAGTAAAATACAGTCACATATTACAAAATGTACATCCAGGTTCGGTATTTATGTACCTACTCTACTTTGTTGTACAGTATACCGCACGACAGTGGTAACAAAGCCAGTTTAAGCTGGCCTCTTACTCTATTAAAACTTCGTTCTACAAAGGTCAAAGTGTTATCACTGGCGGGTGGCCTACTGCACCTCTATCAGGTAATGACAACAAGGAAGAAACAGCTATTAAATTAATAAGACAAAGTGATCTTATCACACAAGCGACAAGGTTCTGTTTTTTTTTTAAATAAATAATGTATATTTTCATTGCACACACATATAATAAGCAGACACTAAAAAAAAAACAATCGATATTTTACCAAAATTCACCAAAAGTCACGTTTTTCAGGAAATCCTCTATACAAAAAAAAATCGAGTGAGCTACTCAACCACCTAAAACCCCCGAACCCATTGGTTTTAAATATGTCATTCATTTACTTTTATTTCCATTTAGCTTATAATAATAAATCTTCAAACAAAACGTGCTTAAAAATAAATAAATTTATTTGAGCATGTGTTGGTGGCATGTTGGCACACACAAATACACTACAGAATGAGAACCTGTGGTACAGTCTGCAGGAAACCCAAAAGCTAGGAGTTATTCGTCTCAAAATATGAGCGACATGATTTCAAAACTATGCTCATTGAACAAGTCCTTTTCTGATGCTAATAGGACCAGAAAAGGGTTGTATAGTAAGAGAACCTTCGCCACCAGGACAGCATAACTCGCGAGGCGATCGCTTGTCCACGTAGCCCTATCGTCGTCACGACGACGTCAATTGCGTCAAGACACTTGCACAAGTACATAACGCGAATGCATTTCATACGTGAACGATCTACATAGAGGCAGTTTATATAATTCTGTTTTAATTATTTGCTTTTACTTAAGGCAAAATCTAATTAATTTAATTGTTGTAACAAATAAATCTCATAGATTTGTCTTGCGTTCCATGAAAATATAGAAAACAGCATTATTTAATTTTATTAAGAAAATGCTTTCGCTGTTATTTTAGGTAATTACATATTTAAAACATTAAAATGCATCAGACTTCATTTTGTTCAATATACAATGGACAATTGAAAAATTTCCGCAGTTTGCTAGTTCAGTTTGCATTTGTATATGACCTACCACAATATGTTTAGCACTGAATGTCTACTAACGTTTGATAAATTCAGAAACAAATTAATTCAACATGATAGTTAATACTCGTATGTACCTATAGTTTTTCTTTGTTCTCCGTTTAGAATATATTTAGATCCATGTAAACTCGTCTGTTATGACATTGAATAACCAACAAATCACATGCGCTACAACAAAGTTCACAGCCAATCGAATCTGTGAACGTATCGAAACGCATACAGACGTAAATTCATGCAATTTACACATGATTATCGCATTGGCAGTAGCTGCACACATGCGCATTATTATGGCTATCCTTTTTACTCTCGCAGGCAGCGATACCTCTTTGGAACTGCATGCGAATGCATTGCGCCATTTTCTTGGCACGTGCAAACTCTTCGCTTTTTCAGTTGCCCTAGTAGTTAGTAGTGAAATTTAACAGTTCACGATGATGTTAGTGACTTTTCCAACAAATGCATGCATGGGTGAAATAAAACTTATGAAAATTGTAGTTTGAAAATTCTAAAAATAAGTGTATAGTGTCTACATGAAATTCAGAATTAAGAATCTTTTTATTTTAATAAAAGACAATTTATTAAAACTTAACAATTATAGTTTTTCCATGCTTGATTTAGATATTTCAATCTGTGGCGAAATTGGACCACGTATTGTTGTTCTTTTGTAGAAGTTCTACTTTCTTAATATTTGCAACTAATCACTATCATAGACGTCTAAAACATAATTACTAAGTACTTGGATTACTAAATCTAAATCCTACCAAGGGGTATCGTATTACCCAGTAACTGGGTTGTAGAGGTCAGATAGGCAGTTGCTTCATGTAAAATACTGGTATTCAGCTGCATCCGGTTAGACTGGAAGCCGACCCCAACATAGTTGGGAAAAGGCTAGGCAGATAATGATGATGACTTGGATTACTAAACCACAATGTATGTGTGATGAATTTCAATAAAAGTGAAGTCGCAATACCGCCGCACGGCGCTCGACCGAGAATGCAGTTCAGTGCAACCGAGTACCAGGGTAACACGACGCTACAAGAGATCTGAATGCACTTTTCTCTCGCTAACTATATACCTACATGCGTACTACATAATGCTCACATCTATTATAGCAACCTATAAATAACATCTATACATACACGTGCCGAATATATTAATAGAATATATGCATATATTTACGTGTCTATTAGATATAGGTAAAATGCAGTCGATTATGAAATAGTTAAAAAAAAACATAATATGTATGATCTCATAAGCAAATATTGTTTATATTCAAACTTTTATTAAATAATTCTGTAATAAAAGTAGCGAAAATAAACCTTCGAGATAAGCATCTTAATTCGGTCTATGAAACTTACAACGAAGACCATGGTCTTGTGAAGACAAAACATCGTTTTTCATTCAGACAACTTGTTTTGATAAACACTCAGTGAATTGTAACGTCCAGGCTGTAGGTGTATACAGCCCAATTTGATTGGCATATCATAACACTCTCTTATGCAAATATTTTTCTTTATTGTCATTGAGACACTTAATTATTGTTATTGGGACGAGTTTGAATATGGGAAAGCGTGGGAACAAATCGCACTACACTATCGACAATGCACGGACATCACCTGCACCGACCGGATGACGATTCAGTCTGGAAACTTAGCAAAACTTCTTATTGAATAACATATAATATTGAAATGAGTAGAGCTCTCGCTTTTACTTGTTTCCAAGTCGGTTATTACGCGAGACTGTAGTAGTGAGCGTTAGACGTAATAGGCGTTGCTTTCTAAGCAGTGAAGGTGAGGTGCACGCTCGGCGCATTGCTCGCAGTTCAAGTTTAGAGTTGCGCGGGCGCAGCGATAATTGCAGAGATCGTTGCACTTCTAACGCCCTGCGCAGGGGCAACGAACGCACGCAGCTGCCCGGGAAATAGATCCCGTCCCGACTATTTCAGAGCATGCTTGCTTAGTTAGATAGCGAGCGCTCCCGTGCCTTGCCTTAACTAACGACTTACCTGTAATGTGAGAATCCGCCATGAAAAAACCATGGCTGAGCTTCAATGAATAACTAGGGTCGACGGAATATGGTTTACAACCTTAGTTCGTTTAGTATGATGCTAATACTTTTTAATTGGAATAGTGAACTTTATTTAATCTCGAATAATACGCATTTTGAATCGTTAGATACCAGCTCTACCCAACTCAAATTACATGTTACTCGTATGTATTTTGCACATACAATCGAAATGAAATTCTATTAGTCCTCCTCAATACAAATCTAAAACACATGATCGACTCATAATATGCGAAACAATTAAATGGTTCACAATTGATTGCAAATACTTTTTAATAAGCTCGGCCCACTTAGTAGCGCGAAGTTCATCGGGGCGTTGCACTTTCTGTGCGATTCCTCGGCGCGCGCGCAGCCCGGCCGCGAAAGTGATTCATTATGTGATCTGTGCGGTGCAGTGTGGACTTGTATTGTTTGCATTTGCCATTCATATAAATTCTCTAGCGCATCGTATTTCTTTTCTTAATGATGTCTTGCACAAAAGTCATGAGAGGCTTTCAAATGTTTAATTAATTAGGCAACACTGCATTTAAGTGCTTATTTTAGTATTACTATGGACACTAGTTTATACGATTATGATGGTTAGTTGGTTTGTACAAATACGTAGAGTACAAATTTAAGAAAATTGTCTTGTAGTTATTGAGGTGGCAAACTGACGACAAAATAATGAAAATGTTGGTATCGAAACCTCTACAATGTATTTGTCTCTCCTTCATTTTAATCCATCCAAAGGTTGTCTTTAAAAGATCGCTCTTAGCGATAAGACCGCCCATTGTGTCACCCTTTGTAAAATTTTATATACTTAGGTTTCTGTAATTTGTATGGTGTACAATAAAGAGTATTCTATCTATCTATTTTAATTATCCCGTGGTTTAAAACGAATAAAATCATAATTGCATTATGCTCCCGTTGTGCCCACTTTTAAGTGTATGTTGACGTAAATAATTGATCGACAAAACAGTATGTTATTCCTTGTGCCAGCATAAAAATCCAAAATTAATGTACAACGAAAGTCAACAACCTTCACCCAAGTACCTGGTTTAGTTAGTGTA
This sequence comes from Apamea epomidion, assembly GCA_947507525.1. Classification (NCBI taxonomy): domain Eukaryota; kingdom Metazoa; phylum Arthropoda; class Insecta; order Lepidoptera; family Noctuidae; genus Apamea; species Apamea epomidion. The sequence goes on from OX382234.1 coordinate 11,179,596, forward strand.
GCTAGACTAGCTTGCACAGTATATACGTTATAAAAGTGGTTTGAACGCAGCGGGTTGGGAATGTTAGCAATAGAAAAAAACCTGCAATGTTAGAAGTATCTAAGCAAGTCGGGTGCAGTGGCCGAGCAGTGCCAGTGACCTGCAAGTGAACGCGGCGACGGCGATGAATACTCTAGAGAACTCGTAGCCAACCGCTACGAAAGTGCTACGAGCGTAGATCACGTCTTGAAAAGTTCGTTTTCTAGGTGAAAATGAGTAATGATTAGCATAAACTATTTTTTTTCTCTTTCTTGCATTTTGTCGTGACTCAATCAATCAGGGTTGATTTTGTTGTACCCTCGTGCTTTTACGACATACAATAAATGTGGACGATATTGTATCTAAGAAAATACAAATGATTTTGGCGAAATGGGATGTGTCATCTTGTTTTTCTGTAGGGAGAGGGAGAAAACATGACGTGTCTTGATCAATATTGGAAATCCCTGTTTAGCCTGAAACTGCGATGACTCACCGTAACTAACTGAAAAGGTTAGGTTTTCGGAACTTGGGCAAAAATTGTTCTGTAATTAATTATAGTATCTATGTTACAGTTGAACAAACGCAATTATAATACTGTTATTAAGGGATGATTTTTCAATCGACAGATAATTGTTATTCGTGGAATAAAATTGACGTCTGACAGATTTTGTATGGAAGAACTGTCAAAAATTCAAAATTATTCCTCCGATAAAATTATCTGGCGTTGGAAAAATCAGCCCTAAATCTAATATTATTATCCAGATTTTTTAAGTTTAAAATTGCCTTTTTGTGAAAATAGTTTGGAGAGCCGACGGTTGAGAGTCCGATCGTAAAATAATGACCACATTGCTGAATTTATAATAGGTGTCATACGCCTTATAAAAACGTATGGAATTATGGATTCAGCAAATGGATGTATGAATTCAGAATGATTTGCGATACAGTGAGCGTAGGATATCGGGGCTCGCGGTGTCATCGTACGCCACTGACCGACACCTCACACCTTACATTAAAACTCGTTTAAATCGATTATTGATTCGACTCGTACGATTCGACGCTTAGTTTTCTAAATAATTAAATATTTAGTTATGATTTGTCTGAGAGATTATATCAGATTAGAATTATTTTATTACACGAAAATTCGTCGTCTAACACACGTACTTAATGTTATTATGTATACGCTGTCATGTAGTAGATTCATCGATAGCAGAGGTTCATGGACCATGTTTGTTGTAAAAGTTCCGCCGAACGCTACTAGATGACGCTGTGCATTTACATCACGTTTCTGAAACGCGGTGTTAAGAGTCTCCGATTCTTAATGACCCTTCAAGGAAATTATTCATTTAATTAAGCTAATCTCCAACTAGCAGTAAGGTGCATCCGCGTATCCTCATGCTACTTGGAACGGTCACTTAGAACAACCCTGATAGTTGGTTCCTAGTTGTAAATCCTATATATATTTTTTGGATTAGAGGACTACGTCCCCAGCTTTCGTCCGAGCGGACTCGGCTGTGTGTGACTCCGCGCCTATTTAATATTTTTATAAATCGTATAGTCATCTACTGAAATCTGTAACTTTGCTGCTGAAAGTAAACGCCTGAAATCATCCACGTGTTTCTTCGTTTTGAGTGACGGTGACCTCTTCGACAAAATCCTTCCTACAGTCGTTTATTTCTCAAATTAAACTTTTCGCAATGCATTTATAACTGTCTAGAAAATATAATTATTATAAAAGTAGTCAAATAAAATAAATCTTGCTTAGAAAATGGAAGACTAGTCGTAAATAATGGAATGCGGTGAGTTGTGTAATGAGCAGTGAGTATGTTAGGGGTGCATCGACTCCGAGTGGAAAGTGCGAGTGAAAATGTGCAGCTAACCGCGCTGCCTTCGCTGCCCACTGGCCAGTTACTGCCCAGCTAGCATTACCAACAGGTGGCTAATTATTTATCCGGAAAACCTGTCCTAGCCATGCCTAGCCGCCTGGGCTCGTAGTTACGAGCTTCCTAGCCCACAGCTACACACTTCAGTGTTAATTGCACACATTTCCACTTCTCTGTAAACGTCGTCATCGGTCATTAAGTATAGTAGTACCTACGCCTTTCATTCATAACTAATTGAGCGAAATGAATTCGTAGCAAATATTTTATATTTGTAAACAATGCTTTGACGGGTACGATTTAATAATAGTATATGTATTTGCTAACAGACAATGTTAAGCTTCTTTGATTATTGGAATGTTTACGAGTGCATTTCAAAGAGTCACGCCGCAAAGATAATCTTGGTTCGCAAGAGAATCACTTTATTTTTGTGATTTTCTTTTAAACACTACAATGAATCGAGTTTTAAATTGTCGTATTGTGACTTTTATTTTCACTTGTGATCCAGTTTAAATATTTGAAGCACGTAGATAGGTGGCAGTAAAGATGATAATGGAGCGATGTAGGATGAATTCAGTGGTGCGCGGACGCGGGCTCGGTCAGTTTTTGCAGTGTGTTGCGTTTGCGCATACTGATGCGCGACCCGCGGCCCGCGGCCCTGCGGCCGACGACCCGCCCCCCGAGCCCCCCTTGCGCCCCGCGCGCCCGGCGCTTGACCCCGCGTCCCCGCTGCACGCCGCCCTGGAAAAACTACACCAAAGCTTCACTTACACAGTTTTCCTTCTGTAAAGGGTGCTCAACCAAACTCTATTATGTAATGTTAAAAAAAAATGTTGTGTGTATGTTGTGATGTTGTTCTGTTATGCAATAAATAATAACAGGGCTTCTGCAATAAACTTGGAACTGCAGGAAAAGAGAATCTATCCCCCGCCCACGTGGCGCGTAAATACTAGGAACATAAGAACTAAAAACTTTTTATAAAACTTTTGTAGTTCTAGCAGAAAATATTTATATACATATATGTGTATAAATAAATACATATTTTTACTTTTTTAAACTCTGGAACAGAAAGCGTAGTTTCAAGGTCTTCAATTTCTAAAGATCCACTACTAACAGTAGATTATATCATGTTGATAATATGAAAAGCTACCAATTGATTTTATAATAAGAAGCTACGAATTTGGAACACAGATCAGAACAAGATCAATTTATTTTAATCAGTGAGTCATAAGAGCGGTAGAATTTTCTACGGAGTTAGGAGCGATCAATGGCGAGAGAAAGATCCTCAGAATCCTAACGCTACTACGTGTCGAAGTCGATTTCATGTCACGTAGACTTCAGTTTTGGCAAATGCTAAACTGCAAAATGTACATTACATGCAGTCAGTGCTAAAGGTTTAGTGAATGTACACCAACTGCAAGTCAACATGCGGTCTGGTGCAGTTGTCTTACAGTTTCTTCAATAAGATGTGGGTACGACAGTAAACTACTAGGAAAAACTTCTGGAAGTCATATTAAAGCTTCTTCACTGCTAGCACTTCTACTTCTACCTATTAAAGACTTCTTAGCAGTTGACTAGCCATTTGGGAAAGACGTTGCAAGGCAGGCCGCTGTGAACAACGATGGGCGAAGTTACTAGTTTAGCTACTGATTCAGATCGATGTGTTATCTGTATGTCTATTAAGTTTAAAGCGGGAACAGAATGAGTTTTGATTCAATAAAGTGTCCATGAAATTCTTGCCCGTTCTTCTTCATAGCAACCTTGTACGCTTCGGAATGGGCAACTAACTTCATCTTTCTGACTGACCGACTCCTTGACAATTCAAAATTGCTTGTAATTTGAGTTTGAAGTGAGATGTGATAGTAGCGCTGCGACACGGGCGCCCGAGTCGACGTCCGCGGCCAAGGCCCGTCGGTCAGGGACATTTCACCTAACTCGATTATATACTAACTCGGCGTATTAGAGATAGCTCTACAAGTATTGGAGCTCTTAGCGATACAAATCCGTGTTTCATTATGTATATTTCTAGAAATTTCCTTTCAATCTTGTTATCTGAGACGTGTTATTTTTGTGATGAATAGAATTCACGTTCAAAAGAGTTCAGTGCTTTCGTAATTAATAACACAATATCATTTCTTCCTGGTTAAGAATAGCACTGATCGCATTTTGCGACACTCGAGGGCAGAAGAGGTAGGGTCTCTCCCCTTAGTAAGCGTAAAATGTGATTAAAGGATTATGCTAAGCGGGTGGGTGCAACACCTGTGAGTTAACAACGACATAACTATGATCAACAGTCACCAACTCTTCTGGCAAGAGTCGTGATTAACGTGATTATGTTCCATTCATTCGTTTTCAGTAGTATAATGACGTATAGAAGTTACTTAAACCTTTCCTATTCACAGAATAAATGAATTGTGCGGATTCCACCCCAGTTTCGCTTTTGCCAGCGGGTTCAAAGAATCACGTTAATTTAACATTCCTATAAGTTGATGCTTTATGGAGATGAACGACATCTCTGATAACACAATAATGAGGTCTGCTACTGAAAACAAGGGGGCGGGAGCGGTACAGAATTAGAATATTTACTAGAACAACATTTTCTTAGAAAATATTGTTTTATCCTCATTACAAAATACTGCAACCATTTTTGATTCAGAAAATTGAAATATTTCGTTCCAAAAATTTAATACTTATTGGTTGCGCATGATTCAAAGTTACTTTGAGCCAGTTCATATAACAATAGTACTAATTAACAACTGAACCGATGTTTAAGGTGGGGTCTGCTGTTAGTGTAGACCTTTTTTTTTTAGGTGGGAAATCATCATATGACTTCTCCCGCTCTGGGCGGAGCGGGAGGAGGGCGTGTCAGACTTTTACTGACTAAAACCCACCCGTTTTCCTTCATTTGCCTACGCCACGGTATCTTTTTCGAACAACCCTCGGCCCTGGCAGGCATCGGCTCTAGCGGACCCCGTCAGTTCGTGCTGACATCTCTTTGAGGCGCGCAAGGAACACAAGCGTCGTCGACCCGGGCCTGGTCCTTGCTGGGCGGCGAGCTGCCCATTGCTCGCCGCCCGCAAGCCCGCGCCTACAGTGGCCGGGAATCGGCTGGTGACTCCCGACGTCCAGGGCGTCTCCTGCGGCGACTAGGGGCGTGATGGCACAGATATTGCCTCTCTCTCACGCGCTCCGCCTCCTCCTTTGCGAGCATTACTGCTTCGCAGAAGGAGGTGACGGCTTCCCGTGCACTCTCGTTCCGTAACATGGCCTGGCGGCGGCGAGAGATCGCCGCCGCCGATCGCCGCCGCCACGAGGACGCGGCGGTGCTCCGCCCAAGCCGGGCAGACCTCCACCGTATGCTCCACCGCGTCTTCCGGGCGATCCACACAGTGGTGACGCCCTGGTGTTTCCTCCCGCCTTATCCTGAACCGGAACCTCCCGAAACAACCGTGTCCGGTGAGGACTTGGATTTCTCGCGGCAGCGGAGTTACTCCCCGGCGTTTTGCCTCCTCTCGCCACTCCCATTTGTGGGCGAGGACTTTTGCCTCCAGATCCCATGGCGACAATCCGGCAAGGTGGCTCGCCGCCTCAGCGGAGACCGTGCGGTATCCTCGAATTATCCGGACGGCCATGACCCTTTGGGACGCGTTCAACCGGCGGGCTGGTCGCCGCCTCAAGAAACGCGCCCACACCGGTGCCCCGAAAAGGGCCATAGACCGCACGACCCCCGCATAGAGCCTCCGGCAGGAGGCGTTTGGACCCCTGTTAGTGTAGACCTTACATTGTAACTACCTGGCGGATACAGACAATTAAAATTGACCCAACTGTGTACTCCGATGTGTACCTACTCGTGGGGTGTAAAAGAAAGGATAACCTTGCTACTCTCTACCGTAAAGGCGACAAGGCCACTAACGAACGATGGGCAGGAGTAATCTTCGACATTTTGACAACAGCGAATTAATCATCGAACATAAGTAATTACTAATTAGTTGCTCTGGTTCTACAAGCAGTGTAATATGTATTTTACATAAATCTTTAAAGTACTTATTGTTTTGCTTAAAAAAATATCGAAACAAATCCGTTAATTTTACAGAAATATGCTAAAACTGATTTCATCTGCAGAGCATATTGCACCCCTGTTGAGTTTAACAAGCCACACCACAAAACATCTTTAAACGCGTTACTTACTGTTCTTACTGATTACGGTTACACTGCTAGTATAATACCTACCATAATGGATTATGAATAGAGATAGACTGCCATACCTGTCTGCTGAAAATATGCTTAGTTTAGAACGAAAGTTTCAGGTCAATACCCAGACACCATAAATTGCAGCACTCAAGGGTTCGTTCTGGCTTTCAATAATTTTGACTAGAAGAAGTCACCTCATAACTTTTGAATAATATTCCTCCTTTTTAGAAGTACTTTAACAAAATTGTGCAATTAAAATGATTTCGTATATGAACATAACGTTACAAAGAATATGCTAACTATAATCGAGCACATTTAGCAATTCCTCTTTCAAATATCGCCGAGAAAAGCCTTTGAAACGCGGTAAAAGCGTGTTCCGTTGGCTTGCGATGTTGCAGACTGTATTGTAGCCACGATTACCCTCGGTAAGTCGGTACGTGCAGGCGTATATTTGTGTATGTTCGGTTACACTACACTTTGGTGCGGAAACGAGGTGCGTCGGGCTTCTCCCGTCTGGCCTCACACTACGGAGCCACCCTGTCTGCAAGCACCCCCCGCCTGCCCCCCCCACACCCACTGTGCACCGGCCCCCACTCCCCCTCTCGGATGTAATTCACTCTCACTAACCCACTGCAGCACAGTCAATCATGCATATTGTACTGTCTATCTAATTCAAGGATAGCTATCAAGCTACAGTGTAGTGTATGCAAATACGTAATTCCAGTCGGTTTGTCTATCTCCAAAGTAATTGTTCAGATGATTGAAAGTGGTAGTTGCGTATTCGTCATCCTTCATTCACACAAGATTATAGACTTCTGTCGATATAAAAATTGGGTATCGCAATCACTGAAACAAAATAAAATGGCAGACAATAAATGAAAAGAATTTAAGAAAAGGTTTTACTTTCTGACAATGATTTATGATTATTTAACGAGGCAATAAATAACGCAAAACAGAAAATTAATTACAACAGTTAAATTATCGCCGTGAGTAAAAACCGGTCTTCAATGTAACAGTAATTCGATAAGTGCACGTAAATGAATGAACACGTAAAAAGTTTGCACGTAAAACACTACTCTACAGCAAGCTACAACGTTTTTGTTCGAACTCGCGACAGTAGAGCACATTATACTGACGTATAAAGCGCTCATTTCAAATGCTATGTGAAAACACCTTTTATAATTTTTCATCTCCATTTCCCCAAGTTTTTTGTTCGCATGTCACACACCGCGTCACTCAAAAGCTTCAGTGTGTTTTTTTTTATAATGTCTGCAAGTCGGCGGTGAAAGCGCCAGGGTAGCGGGGTGGGGTGGCGGGGAGCGGGCGCGGGAGGGGGAGCCATGTCGAGGGGAAGTGCCCCCATGTCTAGACTGGGTCGGTAGTTTTCCGGGATTCAGTTGGCTTTGCCTGCAGTCTGCTCACCCACTCACTGCAATGAACCTATATCCATAGATAGGTACTTATAGAGCACGTCTGAGGACCCTCGCCGCGTCAGACGCAGTTTTGTATTATTTGTCTATAACGTAGTTATACTGTGTCGGGGTGGCGGAATATGCGAGTGAGATCGTCTGCAGGGGATGCTTGCCATACAACAATCGATATCGTTCGTTTTGAAAAATTATGTTGCGTAACATGATTAGGTGTCTCGAATTTTCTCAAAGTTACCTTATTTTCTATACCGTTTCGGCGAAATAAATGTGCTTCACCGTTTTAAAATATTTTTGTAGGACTTTCTTCATTGCTTTAGCTATACAACGGTTACGTCAGGTTAACAATATTTGAAGATTATAATAAATTAACACACAAGGTACAGTATGCATACAGGAAACTAAGGTACTAGGAAAAATAATCTGCTTTAATTATCAGTTTTAATTACCAATTACCATAACTATTAAAAAAATGTAGCTTGTATCAAAACATAACAAAAATAAAACTAAGCATTTTTTTCTTGGTAAGTAGAGTCCCAAAATACTGACAATATTTCTACGGAAAATCTCCATTTGTTTATCTTTCACTGAAAGTTTTTTGAGGAAAAACCTTGAGGTTAGCTAATAATTTGAATAAAACTTTGTCATGTCATTTCATTCCAGCATTTTACGTTCTCACTCAATCCAGTTTTCGTGGGTCCAATATCACCGTATCACTGTATCCTTATTTGGGAGTACGTAGGTACCTAGTACGTCGGCACCGCACTTTTTTATTTGCTTTCTTAGAAAAAAACATAAATAGCTTGCTGTCTAATTTCTTCTTCTTTAATAAAAAACAAGCCGTGCACTGGATGGGATTACCCATCGGCCTAAATGACAAACTTTCATCTCCTATTAAACCCCTTTATAGGATGAATTTTCAAAAATCTTCCCTTAGGGCTCACGGTCGGTATGTAAGCAACATATGTGCAAAAATTATGCTTCTAGAACCAGTGGTTTAGATTGTGAGTTGTCTGTTAGTGAAAGAAAGAAGGAACATAAAATTTTATTAAGTAGATCCTATTCAGATTATCAGTTAATGAGAGGTTAACCGATCTTTTCGACTTCACAGAATAATTGTTTAAATTTATCGTTAAATAAGAATTTGAACGACGCATTCAATGTAAAAGCAAATACATATACCCAAAGACTTTAAACGGGACCATACGTAAAACTTACAAGTTAAGACCACAGTAAGCACTGTGTTAAGACTAAGATCTTATCTTTGTGCGTTTCAGTTACAGTGGATATTTTGAGCCATAAACTCAACGAAACATAATGTTTAGCACAACAATGTACGCATAGTCGAGTAGTAGTCCTTACTTCGATGGTAACAATTCGACTTTGACTAGCGCCTTTATTTCATTGCAGTGAAGGGTGCTTATCTTAGGTCAAAGTGCGGTTGACAGTTCTATGTAGGATCTATTTAGTGTCTTCTACTAACCTGATGATATGTTTACAAAGCCTGTTCCATGGAAGCGTTATCGATGGTCGAGAAACATGGCGTCCGCTGCGGTTCTCGGGAGGCGCAGCCGCAGGTCCTATTCCAACCTAAACAAGTCATTGACGGTTCGTCTATGAATTAATAACAATAGGTAGTTTCCTTGTAACAGGCCTTTGTGATATTGAACTATATGCGTATAAATAAGCGTAGATCGAGCTGGTAATAAAAGTGTAAGGTGCGTAAACGTTATATAGACTTAGGGTGCGGGCACAGTAGCAATGTGCCAGTTAGTTCGGAGGTAAAAGAGAAGTGTATTCTCTGAGTTTTAGGCCGGATAACTACATGCTTCTACTTCTACCCCCGTAATGCGCTATTACTATTATAGGAGTAGTTACAAAATAGTGATGTTTACTTTTTCGAATGTTCTTTTGTTTCGGTGTTGAATGAGGGAAATTGGGAAAGAACACAAACACAAAAAAAATAAAAAGTTGGGGAAAATATGCGTCACATCCACCCAAACCGGCCATCACTCAGCATAACGCTACGGTATTATTCTTATTCCTCTAACAATATTTCCCTCTAGCTGCAATTTTTAGAAATCTCACCACGCCCATGTGAACGGAGCCTTCGTATTAAAGTTACTACTCAAACACAATAAGGTCTTAAAATGGGTCTCTAGACTTGTTTACAAAAAGCTCAATAAACACGTAGTAAAAAGCGGAGTAAGTACAAGCACACAATGAGAAGAAAACGAATTCTTAAGTAATCGCTGTTCAACATGCATGGAGCAGTCAACAATACGAATAGTGGAGTAACAAAGAATAATCCGAGTGCATACTAACCTAATTATAGATTCTAAGTTGTGTCGCAAGCGGGGACGAAATGCCTCTCTCTCTCGAAATAGTGAAGCTAATTACATTTCGTAACTGCGGCCTGAAGGGTCGTGTAGATCGAGGTGCCTATATTTAGCGTGGCGTACAGGGGGCGCGGGGGCGCGGAGCCGCGGAAGGGCGCGCGGTGGCGCCGGTGACGCGGAAGCGTAGGGCGGGCGGAGGGCGTTGACCGTGAACGTGGGGCGGCATCGATCCGGGCGGCCATACCCTCGCGCAACGGAAAGTGTGTGCCAAGCACTGCCACAACTACGACACCGTTGCATTACAAGACTTAAGTAATCGACGAATTATTGAGGACAGGTTAAATATATTAGACTAGCTTTTGCGCGCGGCTTCACCCGCGTGTAAGTCAGAATTATCCCACGGGAACGTACTACCGGGATGAAAGGTATCCTCTGTCCTAACCCAGGTCATGGTCTGCCTAGTTTTAAAACATAATTTAATTTTGACGTGTAAAACGGCTTTTTTTTTTAAGCAAATTACGTAAATAAAAATCATTTATCATTTACCTGTGTTCCAAAAATCAACAAATTCCGTTCAACTGTTAAAAGGCGTATAAAGGAATTAGACAGACAGACAGACAGTGTTACTTTCGCATTTAATAATATCAGTAGGTATAGGTTTTTATATAAGAAAATCTAAAGAAACGATCTCGTGTATTTTAAAGTCACGATCCTACTGTTTGGACAGGTTCAGGTGCAACAAAACTCCAAACGCGTAGATCCTAAGTGCATCAGTATCCAGACACCCAACACGTGTGTTATTTATAAAATTTGGATTGTAAAGTAGTTCATTCTAAATGTAGGTATGAGAGCACATGGTCGGTGTTCAGCCCGTTTCCTCTAAAGAGCTTCCAGTGAATAATCTCGACGCGCCGATTACGGAAGCTTTGCGAGCGATGATGTAGGTAACAACAAAACGAGTATTTATAATTATTTGGTTATAACCATATCATTGGACATTCAGTGTCTCAAGAAGAATCCTTACCTATAAGATACTGTAATTAATTAAAACGATGGGTAGTTTACTCTACTCACCTTGTAATGTTAGAGTTAAGTCAAGACGAGACTAATGAAAATCGGATCCATTCTATATTTAAGAATATACAATACCTTTCTAAAAGTACCTGCGTTTTTATTTTGTTTCAAGAAGCCGTATGTAATCTGGTTATTGCGTAACAATCATAACAATCTAAGAAAATTAAAGTACCTTTATTGTGTGAGGGCTTATTTCAAACGTATTTTATTATTCCTGACTATTATGACACAATATCCGTGCAGACGTGGAATAAACTTGAGCCCTCCTTGCGTCTATCCCTTCGATCTAATAACGAAATAAAAGTTAGTAGGGTGCCCTGGTCACGAGGGTAGATTGCTTATAGCTAAGATACACGAAGATATGTATGAGAAGGGGGCTGGAGCGGTGTTTGTGCAGAGCAGTGTGCGTGCCGCGAACTGTTTCCAGACGTACAAACATTATCACGATAATATTCATGAAGTAATTTTGGAACAGAAATTGCATTTCCTTAAAACATGCTACAATACTTAATTGTAATCGTTCGTAAGCATAATATTTATAATCCCGTTGGCGTGAGCTTTGGGGTGGGTTATTATTAACCACAAAAAAACATTACTCCAGTTACATCATATTTTGTTTCAGAGAAAACGGGAACATTTTTATAAATAGATCAGCACAATTATTAGGGGAAGGTTTTAATGAAATAATGTTAGCTCAGCTACAAGAGTAGGAAAAATAACATCAAAGGAAATTGACCTGCGGGAAACCCGACGGAAAACCCCGCTGAACAACAGCCAGCCTAAAAATACAGCGTATTTTAATATTTACGTTTATAGGTATCGAGTGGCAATAACGACGCGTGTGCAATGGGGGGGTTGGGGTGGGGAGTTGAATGTCGGGCAAGGGCGGCATGAGTCACGTCACGGCCGATCAATACTGCACGGGAATGCGTGGCGGGCCCCGCCGACGCACCCCCCAAAGCTGCACTCCGGAATTAATTCGATGCCATTACTTCCCCAATTCCGGCTAGTTCACTGTCACAATCACAGCGTGTGTAACTTAACGTAGTTACGTTATGTTTTACAGAGACTGCATGGATGTAATGGTTAATAAAAGAAGTCAATTAATTCTTATCATCTGCAGGCACAAGTAAAAATACAATTCGCCCCACTAAATATAAAGTGCGTATTCAAATTGCATTTATCCAATTGTCTAAAATGCCGTAGCGAGCTGAAAATTCAAAAATCAATAAAACAGTAATAAAGTTTGTTCGGTTCTAAATTGGCTAAAACAATGTGACCGGAATGACTTTAAGATCGAATGATAAGTTATAGCGTCCTCTGCTGGCACTATTTATCATTTATTCAACCCAATTTTATTACAATCTAAAGCCGACTTCAAATAGCAAATGTAAAATTCCAAAAACAATACAACTATGTCACCGACTATTATTTTATAAGGGGACTGAGAATAAAAACAGAACCTAAGAAAAATAGTGAAAAATTTACGTCAGGAGTATGACGCTCATGGTGACATGAATTTCGCAGGAAAATAATCTTTGTTACCAGACGAAAAAAAACCTTGTCATAAGAATAAACCTATACTTTTATAAAATACCAGTGTGTCAAATATGATTACAAACACAGCTCTGTATAGACAGTTTTCTTTTAAATCAAACTCGTACCTCGTGAGAAAATATTAAAAAATAGTTAAGGAGAGTTTTTTCAGAGCTAAGACTGCTTTTTCCTATTATAACTTTTCATTAAACAAACCCTCAAGAAGCATTACGTGATTCCGGATTAATACAACTATTTGAAGCTTCGAAATTTCAGCCCATTTCAGGGAATACTACATAATATATGTGGAGTTAGATGTTGGCGGAAGTTCGCTGGAAACTTGCCACTTGGCGATAAAGACCATTGTAAATATAGGTAACAACATTATAAATATATTAAATAACGGTTGGTTCCGAGTACTCGTTGAATTGGTTTATATTTTATGAATAAAGTTTGTCTTAATTTATTTACAAATATTATCTACTATATACGTAATAGAAATAATCTTTAAAAAAAATCTTATAGTTCGATACTTTGCAACACTTGTAAAACAGTCAGGACAAGGATCGCAATCAACCTGCATAAAATCGAACCTCGTACTCCAACTGGTATTTACTTTAAAGCTTGAATGGAAAAAGAGGGTTCAAAAACATAAAAGTACTCCTTTGATATCACGAGTTTTTTTATCATGTTCTTATTTGGTAAGTTTAAGTAATTCTTAAACTATGAAATTACTGGCCAATCTATCACATGAGGATGGACAGTAATTTATAAAAACGGGGGTTTGCTATATCTATCTCTAGTACAAAATACATAAATCAGCGTAGTGTTTTTGTTTGTAAGAATGTTACAAAGATATGATATCTTTATGTCTATTTACTTCACCTATAGAACTGCGTTATTACCTTAAAGGTACTTTGAATGTAATTGGTTTGTGATAACTCTTAGATATCATTAGGTCATATCCACATCGACAGTAGTTACTGTGTTGTGTTGTCTGTGATTTTTGTGTACATTCAACTTCACATAGTTACGTGAAGTCGAATGTATGCAAGTGCTTGATTATAATAACATATCAATAATGAATGGAAACTAACAAGAGTACTACACATGCATTAGGTAATAGGACATGGGACATCCCATGTCCTATTACCTAATCCTGAAAAAAAAGTATAGTATGTAGATAGTACAATAATTAATTAAATATACGCACGTAAACTAGAATCGTGGCGCGTCGTCTCAAAAATTTCCACATACATTTCTGGGAATTCGTAACTACTGCAAACAATTAATTTTAAAACCAAAGTCGTAACAAGTTCATACGAAAATAATGTTGTATGTTAAATTTTCCAATGTTAGCTATTGTAAGTAAATGAAATAATGATGTCAGCGAGGGCCATTTCTTTAATATAGTTAGTTTCGCGAGCGTTGATTTGGTTCTCGTGAGCTCTGCTATGTGGAACATTTTCGTGTTTAGTTACGTCGTTGCTCGTAATTATAGCATAGTTTAAAGAAAAATCACCTCTACAGTGTATTCGTTCGTCCGGCGATCCGCCATAATGCTTGCGTGTGTTTTGTGGCATTGAGCACTAATAATAATCGGTGAACTTGACATTGAGAACGGAGGCTCGTCATCGTAACAAGATGCTCCATCTCTTCCGCACCATATTGAAATGCTGATGTTGAAAAAGGATGGCTAATATTATCTTCTGTGTTCGCGAGTGTTTGTAGGTCAGTCGTGTATTTGTTCCGGACGATAGTCCGAAAGTCGGCTGGAGGTTACATTACGTAGTTATTTAAGTTAGAACTCAACACACATTGTGTGCAAATTATCAACACAGCTGAAATCTGCTGAATCAGACCATTTAGCGCGTCCTCTCGTGACGGAAACTGTTTAGATTGTGTCATCACCTGGAGTCCTATTTGCCCGCTTTGTACTTTAACCTGTTTATGGTACTAATAAACGTACTTTTGTAACATTGTAAAACAAGAGAAGACTGGGAAACTCTTTAACAGAAGTGATCTAACAAATCATTAAATGTAATTACATCCGTATTCCCTTATGCGGATGGAATTACACAATATACTCGTATAAGTATTTCATGATCTAAAACTATTAGCATTATCACTCCTGATTTTCTTTCCAGTAACTTCTGTGGAAAATGAAAACCCATCAATTTTTAGTTAAAGATATAAAAGCTTTGAAAGAAACAAGTCATTATGTAAATTACCTATTTTAAAAACTTTTCGCGCTATCTAAATCACAAAAGTTTTTAACTTCGCGCTAAAACGAAGCTTGCGATTGTTGTGAAAAGCGGTATCTAGTAGCGTTTCCAAGGCCTTCTTGCACGTGTTAACCTTATACAGCCTACGTTGTTTCGGAAAATTCCGCTAGATGGCGCTGCTTGAAGGCTGCTCGCAACTTAAAGTTTCAAGTGAATCTTCAAAGATGGCGCTACTTAACGCGACTGTAGCACATTTTATAAAATAAAAGAAAGCCGTGGAAATAATAACAAATTGGCAAATAATAACATGGTAAATAATTGGCAAATAATGACATCTGTTATTTTTTATTCGTATTCAGAATGCGACACAGGGGTAGGGTTCAGGTTGGGTCCTATGGTCTTGTATTGGTGTAGGTTTGGGTTTTTTTGTGACGATAGGTGTTTAGGTTGCAAATACTGAAAAATGTAGTACTTGTTTATGCACAGTTCTATTAATTATTTATTCTTAGTATTTTGACCATAGTAGGTACCTATTACTTCTTGCAAAACATGTATTTGCGACTTATTAAATTTAACTTCATGGAATTCCGAAATCATTATTTCGGAATATCGAATTCTGACCTTTATAGACGAAGAAAACTCAAAGATAATCTTAATAGACGTTGGATATAGCAATATCCAACGTAGATTGTTGTTAAAATATTGCAGTAATGTCAGCAGACATTACTGCAATATTTTAACAACAATCTGACGGCCTGCTTGACGCTCAACAAGTAACATCGATACTGTACTCTATCGGGCGATGCACTCTAAAGCAATTGTTATTAAATTATGTGGGTTATAAATCCGGATCGGTACCTATAAACAAATAAAACTGCTGGCTACGTCAGCGGTGCGATGTGTTGCGTGTTCGAACGGCACGTAGAAATGCGTCACTCACTCGCGGTCGTCGCTCCCCATACAACAAATGACGATCTGACTCATATCCAACGTTATGGGTATTTTTGTATAACGATATACAACCTTTTTTATTTTTAGTCTTTGAATTTAAATATAAATGTGAAACGGGCAGAATTTTATTTGATAAATGTCATATATGTTATTTTTACGCAGGTTTTCATAGCACAGGAATGCGCAGACTACAGAACAGAACAAAACTTATGATTACAGTTCTGATACACTAGTAATAACATCTTGCCGCCCATGGCTAGCACATCGCACTGGTTTCCACACTTATCTCGGATTAACATAGAAATGATCAGCATCTCCTCCCGTGTCGTAAGCTTGTGAGTCTGTGGCCGATTAACGGATAAGCACAACACGTGGGCTCACAATCCCAACGGTCAGCCAACTGAAATTGTGTAATGTTCTAGAAGGAAGATAAGATACTTTCTTTCACTATATAAAGAACTTACGTTGTTTAGATTACAAAGCATGATTACAATTTAAAGGTATAACGTTGATTAGATTACAGTAGCAAGCTCTTGTGCATTCAACTGTTTTAACTGTCTTTTCGTAGAAGTAACATATCATGATTATTTTACCTGCTCAGGTAGTCATCAAAGATTTTTTTTACATAGGTAAGTAAATAGGGCGGAAAATGGATATCAATTAGAAATTGCGTCTGAACGTAGACAAACTATGTTTTCATAAAATATCTGAGTACCTAACACAAAGAAAGGAACCATGAACATAGGTAGGTACGTTGCCTTGCCTACTTATAAACTACAAATCAGTATTCCAGAACCTTCAATTCTAAAGTTCTTAAGACGGAGTCAACGGAGACTGTTATAAGGTCACACAATCTAAGTAGCAAGCACAAACTATGCAGCCGCATAAGAGGTAGTTAAAGTACCTTGGTAACCCCGTAAATTCTTGCGATCTCTTTTTCTTAATGGATTTTTAATAGAATATAATAATGATGCATATCGGTCTTCATTGCATCGTGCACGTGAACACGCAAATTGCGCGGGAAAGTAACAGATTCGCTGGTTTTCTTTTATATTCAGACAAGTTTCATTAAATTATATTATCTTAATAAACTTATTTTTTCATTAAAGTATTACATTTATGTATTTAAGTATATGTACAATATTGTACAAAAAAAAATATTTTGATATTTGCTATGACGAGGCTACGCCTGCTACGACACCATTAGTTTCGCTATTCGCCCACAGATGGCGCTACTTGTTGTTTTCGCTTGAAGAGTTAAACCATGGATGCGTCGAGAACAAATCCTAAATATTGTGTGTTAGTCAGACAAAATAAATGTCTTCAGGATATATTTCTGCTTCAAATTTACTATGCTGACATATTGTGTAGGTAGCCAGTAATAATCTTACTATCCGTAAGTAGTTTTAGTGTCTCGTAGTTCATGGACATGTTTTTGGTAAATTGGTGATTAATTATTAATAGATCATTGATTTAATTCTTCACTCTCTTCTTAATTCTTTAGATAATTATAATACATACAAAAAAAAAATTTCATTACAAAAAAAAATTAAACCTACTGAGCCGTAACCCTAGTAAATAACTGGAAATCTATATGGGCTCTTTTAATTTCATGTAAATACCAATACCGTTAATTTAAGGCCGTACAAACAAAGGTGGAATAATCCTTAAGACCTTCAAACATAATATCGATATGACAGCAATGTAATAAAATAAAGTAGTTTGTCGGAGAAGGGCGGGCGATATCGTAACTGTAGCCAGCGATAGCGGAGTCGGTCGCAACGCAACCTTGCAGAGTTTGTTGCTCCTGCAAGGCGCCGCAGGGGGGCCGAGCGGCGGGGGGGAGGGGCGAGGTGACCATCTAACCTCCAGTGACACGGTCTAACTAAACCACAGATAAACAACAACAGTATGACAATCTAATTTACCAACTCTTACTCATACTTAAGCTACTATTACAAATTAAACTTACGCAATCATATTACTATTCGCGACAATATTTTTTAAAGTATTTAACAAATTCTAGTTGAAATCTTTGGCTCTACTATATTTTTCAAACTGTGACACTACACTTAAGACTAGGCACCTACTCTTACACTAATCTATAGATGCATAACATGGCAGCGTATATGGTATCTCATTAATAATTAAGCTATCGAAAATATTGATTGACAGATTGTAAGGCTTACGTTTTTATTTATAACGTTGAGTTTCTGAGGATAGAATACACAGTTCGTTAAAAGTTTATGTTTCTTTAATGATAAGCATGTTTATTATATTTCTACATACTTGGCCCAATCGTCAGCTTATGTCCTTTATCTATGTGTGCCTACGTAGGTACTGAGTATCCTTCACACCATATCGAAAGTAACAACAAGGTTTACAGCAACACTAACATCAGAAACAGTTTTTTGTTCTTGTAGGTAATGCAAATGCGTGCTTCATTACGCTAATTTCAAGATAAATGCTGTTCGAAAACATAATGAGATAATTACTTAACTATCGACCAGAATTATCGTTTGTTCTTGATTAGGTTTATTGTCCCAAATACAGGTTGTTTACTTTTCCACACATGCATTGTAGTGATGAATTATCCTTCACAATATATGCACATTGTTTATTAGAGAAGAATGTTTGCGCACCCGTACACGACCGCTCGCTGATATTGGTTACCAAGCGTAGTTTTCTATTCATTGTTGAGCAGGTAAAGCTTTTTTCGTGATATTAATATTAACGAAAACATCATTTTTCCAACTGTTAATTTGAATGTTATCCACGTTACCACAACAATACTTTTCGCCAGCAGCCGTGCGCTAGTCCTCGCTGAGTTCGATCTAACAAAGGTCTTTCTTCATAATAGTTTGTCCACCCACGGCCGTCACGGTTGCGTCTCCATTGGTGGCCTGTCCTAGTTTTTAAAGCAAGAACTTAAGCTAAGATTACTCCACCGTCCCCGAAGCTGTGGCTACAGCTGTTTACGTATCCGACGACGGCTTGACCTATATACCAACACAATCGTATTATTCATGAGCCTGTCACTCGATTGCCTTTGTCGCACATAATCACACAGTCCTGTATAAATATTCTTGTTTTACAGCACCATAACAATATTGTGACCTATAAAAGTGAGCATGTAACGAAGTCGGAAGAGCTTAACACGAATCGGAACTGACTGAGCGTATTTTGGACGGAATTATTTCGTTGGAGTAAAATAGGTTACGATAGGAAAGTTTCCGCTCTGTCATTTTGTGGTAAGCTCTATGATGAGACTGGAACGTGCAAATTATACGGCCATTTTTTTACAATGATTAATTGTTAATCATTGAGCAAGTGAACTATGCAATTTCTATAAAGATTAAAATCAGTATATATTCACTACGTGATTGACGAAAAACGTCACAGTATTAAAATATAACAGAGGTAGGAATATTTTGTTGAGATCTATTTTAGGATAGCGAGTGTCTGTGAGGCGCAAATATCGTCGTGTGCAGCGTCTCCCGATGACCTATATGTATACGGAGCTTTGTCTACATCGCCCGACTCATGTCGATAGTACTAATCACTTTGACGTTATTATTTTTATGCAAATTAATTAATATTCACGCATTTAGGCATCCGTCTATTAACCCACTACACGTTAGCAGGCGACAAGATAAAATGACATTGACGCGCTTACTTCATATCTTTTACGTCATTCCCCCATCATTTTGCTGTAAAAATCCCCGACACTAAATTTTTTATACATTTATATTAACTGAAAAAGGCGGCCAAACGATAAATATCAAGCTTAATAATGATGATATTAATGATAAGTATTTAATTAGGGTTTATTGCAATTACAATTCAATAACAATAGTGATTGGTATAACGAAGGCATTTAAAGGCTAATACCAGTAGGTACCTATGCAACGCAGTGCAAATTCGGTCAATGCTATTCAAATTCATATTGCTGTACAACATTAATTATGACCGTCTCTATAGAAATAAGAATCGAAAGGATTAGGTATTTATCTTAACCTGAAATTAGAATGGCCGTTCTGGTAAACATGAAGGAAAACTGTGATTTAGAACACAAATTGTTTCACAAATTAGTCGACTTGTTCTAAAAGCATCGGTTTATTATATTTTAGAGTGGTCCATTATAATGCTGGATGTATAAAGTGGCATTACAGTGCAGGAGCGTGTCGTATCTCGCGAGGGCGATAATTGCGAAGGTCGCGTCGCAGCTGGATGTAGCATCACACGCCCGACTCCTCCATGTGGTATCACTAGATAGGTGCTTCGTTACGAGATATCGAGAAACACGAAGTTTAAGCTAAAACGTAACGTAAAGCGATAAGCGAAAGGTAGTATTTACATTAACGCTCGCCTCGGTCGGTGGCCTTACCTCGTTAGAGTTCATGCACCCGCGCGAAACTGGGGCACGTACCGCGTGCTCCCCCCTCCACTCCCGCCGCCTCCCCCCCGTCGTCCCGTTACCTACCACTAACTTTTCATTGAATTGTTTCTATTGCTTGCTACAGAAATATTATACTATGATAAATGCAAAAAACACTTTATTAACATTTACTTATGTACATAGCTCACAGCAGTATTTAGCTAACTGCTCCATTCTCTGTTTGTGTTGGCACCATGTTTATAATAAGTTTAAGGTCATACGCTCGGGTAATAAAGCGCTTGTTAACTGTCGCTACATAAATTCATCGGCGATTAAATCATTGTTTGTGGTTACTTTAATGCAGAGAAAGATTAATATAATGTGGAAATACCTAGTCGAGCGATGAGTGGACGTAAGTAAGTGGTAGTGGAAGAGAAATGCTGTCGCCGAGGCGAGTGAACCAGTATTGCGCGGTACAAGAGTTGCGCAAGCGCAGCCCGAGAAAGTGCGAGTAAAAGTTGACGCAACCCACGTCACACGCCGCTCGCCTCGCCACGTCACACATATACATGGCTCATGTATAGCAGCTGTATGTGTGAGTGTAGTTATGTATACGTACATAAGTGTCATGCACTGACGACACTTGATTACAATCGAACGTGTTATACAATGCCTTTAATAATAAACTTAGTTACGAAGACGTTGCCACACGTACGAACGTCGGGAGTACGTTTTCATAACACTTATTGGGATATAAATGACAAGCTAATGTGTCTCGCGCTGTGATCGCTTTAAGTTCTAGTAATTATTCAAAAACAATGAAACAATCATGTTACATGACAGATAAGCTGCAACTACATTATGTACATATGCGTACACACTTGCATTATAATATGTTTGTCTTGCGTGCATTCATTGATGCAGTTATGTGTTTGTGGCATGTATATGACGTCTATTAACCAACCAAAATCTTAATATTAGTAACTAATATTGCAAAATCTTATAGGCTTTATAAAAACCAGAATTATTTGTACTCTATTTTGAGTGCGTCACAGATTTACAGCATATAAAAGTATTTTTTATTACCAATAACTAATTTAATATGCAGTGACGAACCTCGTATTTATCTTGACATTATGGCACTTGATAGCATAGTTATGTATGACTAATAAAATAACCTTTAGCGAGGCTTTTTCAAGGCCCTTAAAATTCATACAAAATATTCATTGAAAAGATTTTATAAACAGATTTGCTGTAGCTCTTAAAAAAATACATGAATTGTAGGTAAATTGGAGTAATTTTCAACGTTGAGGATCTCTATAGGGAGGTGAGGGGCAGAAGCGGCGCGCGCGAGGGGAGCGTACCGTGGCGACAGAAATAGGGCGCGGAGGACAGAGCAAGGCTGCCCCGGTTGTCGGCCGTCGACCCGCGCCCGTACCTACGAGTACGTAGACGACGTAGCACTACTGTGTGCGTAGCGCTACGAGCTACTACGGACTACGAGCCGTGTGCGCCGCCTGACGTGCCGACGTACTATCGCCCCGATAGGGATGCACCGCTTAATCTACGTTACGTACACGACTTGTTTGTTACGATCTATTAATGTGTTACGTCGAATTCATAGGGTTGCGTTCAGATATGTCTGTATCTTTTTAATATGTTAAAGAAATAAGAAGTAATTTTTTTTTATTTTCATTAAAAACGTAATAAGAAATCCTTTAAAATTGTATAAATGCTAAACTAAAATAAAATGGTCTACAATATTTTTGTACCGCCATCTATCAGAGAATAGAATAACTTTAGTTTATAACGAGAGTCGTGAAGCCGTTCGCACCGCGCGCCCCGCTCCTCCTCCCGCGATAAGGGCACGAGTTCGTTGCCCCGATAGAGACTGACCTCAAAAACGAGGACACTGCAAAATTAGGACGATGACAACGTAATGACTCGAGCGCCTGCTCACTCCATACGAGTTTCAACCTAAAAATCATTGGTATAAGAAACAAGTTTGTTTAATCAGACATATCGAACTACATGTATTTGATCAATTAGGCAAATACGCTGACTTCAACAGCAGCGAGCTAGCTCGAAGTGTTTTACTGTACGATAATAATAGGTTCAGGTTATTCCGGGAATTCAAATATAGGTAACTGGTGTTTAGTTGACCTGTAGTGTGTGTTCTTCCTCTGATTCATGTAGCGTAAAAGTTGGTTGAGGAAAATGGAATAATAATTAAATATATTTGATTGAGTAACATAATAATGCTAACGAGGACAAGAACGGATATATATTTATACATTTCTAACATATAGGTATAGAGGTTTTATTTTTATTTCGTTTCATAAATTCAGAACGTGATCCAAATCGTAGGCCGTAGTGGCGTCACTCAGTTCTGCTTCTCTTGTCTATCACAATACGTCTACTAATAATATAATTTTTCTTTTGTTACAGGTAAGTGGCAGGTCATTCCTCCGCGCGGTGCTTCTAGACTAACTCTCGATAAGTTAAGGGGTATCTCGAAAGGTAAGTCGTATAATCATGACGCTTGTATCGAATGACATCACAAGAACTGTTTTCCTTTTGTGTAAACTGAAAATCTTTAACTTTAAAACATTATGTTGGGAATTCCAAAAGCGTTTAGCGACGTCTCTGCTCCTTATGAAAAGGACGATCATGATGTTGTATTTGAAAAAATTAACAATCTTCATACAGTTTGTGATTGCAACGCGCTGATAAACGTTAGATAGTCATTGTTTATATTTACTAGCCTTGTATAAGTATTATCTATTACAGTTAATAAACGGGGTAAAACTAATGTTTACACGATAAATTGACACGACCACGTTTGAAAGTAAACATATGAATGTGAAGGGGATTATTCTGGCTCCGCATCCGCCCTCCGGATGCGGAAGCCACGGAGGTGGAGCTGTACGAGGGGTACAGAGCGGCGAAGACCACCCTCCAAGAGGCTGTCAAGCGGGCCAAGGATACGGCCCGCGAGGAGATGTTGGAGACTCTGAACCGAGATCCATGGGGGCGCCCTTACAGAATGGTGCGGAATAAACTCCGCACCTGGGCCCCCCCGCTGACGCAGAGTCTCCGACCCCAGCTGGTGGAGGAAGTGGTGAGCGCTCTGTTCCCTTCACGGGGGGAGCATACTCCCCCGCCTATGGCTCCGCCACTTGCGGTGCCCGAAGCGGACCACACGGACGACGACGACGACACCCCTGAAGTGACCGGGGTAGATCTGAGAGCGGCGGTAGGCAGGCTGAAGGCCAAAAATACCGCCCCGGGACCCGACGGCTTGCCGGGTAAAGCCTGGGTCCTGGCCTCGAGGGCTCTCGGGCCTCGACTGGAGGCGCTCTTAAGCGCATGCATGGAGAGAGGCCAGTTTCCACTCCGTTGGAAGACGGGGAAGCTGGTCCTCATTCAGAAGCCAGGGCGCCCTGCGGACTCTCCGTCCGCATACCGGCCCATAGTGCTGCTCGACGAGGTCGGCAAGCTCTTTGAGAGAGTGATTGCGGGCCGCCTCGTCGGGCACCTGGTGAGGACGGGGCCGGACCTTGCGGAGTGCCAGTTTGGCTTCCGCAAGGGGCGCTCGACGGTGGACGCCATCATGCGCGTGAGAGCCCTCACGACGGGGGACGCGGTGTCACGGGGTGGGGTGGTCGTGGCGGTGTCACTCGACATCGCCAACGCGTTCAACACCCTGCCCTGGAGCTGCATAGGGGAGGCACTCCGGTATCACCGGGTGCCGACTTACCTCCGTCGAATAGTCGGGGCGTATTTGACGGACAGAGCCGTCATCTACCCCGGTCGCGACGGGAACTGGAACCGGCGAGAGATGTCGTGCGGTGTCCCACAGGGATCGGTTCTGGGGCCGCTCCTGTGGGACATCGGTTACGACTGGGTGC
This sequence comes from Apamea epomidion, assembly GCA_947507525.1. Lineage (NCBI taxonomy): Eukaryota > Metazoa > Arthropoda > Insecta > Lepidoptera > Noctuidae > Apamea > Apamea epomidion. Next base: position 11,203,523 of record OX382234.1, read on the forward strand.
TGCGGGCCGACCTCCCTGATGGCGTCAGCGTAGTTTGCTACGCTGACGACACGCTGGTCCTGGCGCAGGGGAGGTCGCATCAGGCGGCGGCCGACGCGATGACACGCGGGGTTGCGATAGTCGTGGAAAGGATCCGGCAGTTGGGTCTCGAGGTGGCATTGCACAAGTCCGAGGCCATGTCTTTTCATGGGCCCCGGTACGGGCCACCTTCGGGATCCCAACTGATGGTAGGAGGGGTTCACATCGGCGTCGAGAAGACGATGAGATACCTGGGTCTCGTCCTCGACAGCCGGTGGAACTTCGTCGAGCACTTCCGACGTTTGGCCCCAAAACTGGAACGGACCGGGGCCGCCTTAAGGCGGCTCCTGCCCAACCTGAGGGGGCCAAACGCCTCCTGCCGGAGGCTTTACGCGGGGGTCGTGCGGTCCATGGCCCTATATGGGGCCCCGGTATGGGCGCGTTCACTGCGGCTTCGAGCCGCACACTACCTGAACGCGCCCCAAAAGGTGGTAGCCGTAAGGCTGATCCGGGGGTACCGCACGATCTCGCGCGAGGCAGCAAGCCTCCTTGCCGGACTGCCACCATGGGATCTGGAGGCGATAGTCCTCGCGCGCCTGTATGACTGGCGCGCGGAGGCACTACGTCGGGGGGAAACTCTGCACCCGCGGCAAATCGCTGCGGAGCGGACGGACCTCCGGCGCGGTCTCATGGTGGAATGGAAGGCGCGACTATCGCAACCCAGCGCAGGGCACGCCACGATAGCGGCGATAAGACCCCTCTTTGAGGAGTGGCTAGAGAGGCGTCACGGCGCTCTCACCTACCGCCTGACGCAGGTCCTCTCCGGACACGGATGTTTCGGGAGGTTCCTGCACATCATCAGGCGGGAGGAGACGCCCGGGTGTCACCACTGCGAGGATCGCCCAGAGGACACGGTGGAGCATACGGTGGAGGTCTGCCCCGCTTGGGCAGAGCACCGCCGTGTCCTCGTAGAGGCGATCGGCAGCGGCGGCGACCTCTCGCGCCCGGCCCTGGTGCAAGCCATGGTCCGGGGCGAGAGGGAGTGGGAGGCGGTCACCTCCTTCTGCGAAGCAGTCATGCTAGCGAAGGAGGTGGCGGGATGGGCGAGGGAGAGATCCTCACGCCTCAGCCGCCGAGGGAGACGCTCCGGGCGTCGGGAGCCGCGTGACGACTCCCGGCCACCGTAGGCGCGGGCCTGCGGGCGGAGAGCAATGGGTAGCTCTCCGCCCGATCAGGACCAGGCCCGTGCCGGACGGCGCGTAAGTGTTCCACGTGCGCCTCGAAGAGATGTCAGCATAGATGACGGGGCCCGACAGGGCCGAAGCCTGCCGGGGTAGCGGGATCGTCCGAAAGGGTTACCGCTGCCCTGGTACATAAAGGGCTAAGGAAGGAACACGGGTGGGTTTTAGTCAGTAAGAGTCTGACACTCCCTTCTGCTCCACCCAGAGCGGGAGGAGTCATTTGATGATTTCCCATCCTGAAAAAAAAAAAAAAAAAAAAAAAAAGGGGATTATTCTGAAAACGTGAGCCGTATATGAATTGCGATAACGATTGCAATGGAAAATAAGTGCAGGATGCATCGCGCGGGCTGGGAGCCGCCGCTAAATATAGTCCGGCCGACGACCCGCAAATAGGTCGCTCCCTGCGCTCCACTCCACCGGCACACCACCGCCACATCACAGTCGCGCCACCCTCTAATCATAACCCGCTTCAAATGGTACCTATTAATTTCTCCGCTCGATTCCATCGCACTTACATTAATTATGTGGATTCAGCTATCTTCTCGCGGTTGTTGCTGTTGTATAACAACAATATTTACAACAACCACTTTCTCCACGCGGCGGATAAATCAAATGAGCAATGAAGCTATAAGATTTACATAAACATGTTGCTCATCCACTTGAAGCACTTTTATCAGACTTCTATTGAAATTCCAACAATGTTTTAACTTTTGCATTGAAACAAATCAAGTTATGTTTCTTGATTACTCGGTAAGTTATGAAAAACTCATGTAAACGACCGAAGGTGCATGAACTGTAAGTACTTAACCGTTGTAAGGGAATACGTAAACAATATAAATTCCGTGTTACCAGCTGTACTGCTGCAAGTAGTTACCGGAGTGGTTTCACCTTTTTTCAGCAGTCAACGTTCGTGGATCGTTTGTTTTTTACTTTTTACGTCCGGTTTGATTGTAAACAGTTTGCATGGTTATCTTATCAATCAATCACCTAACTCGTAAACGTGATCAAAACGACCAATTAGCTGAGAGTTTGGTCACGTAGAGACGAAACGCTCGCAATATATTGCAACAGCATTTTGGAACTGGCGCACTGCAATACGCATTCATAATAAATTAGTAAGGACACGTCAGCAGTGTGGCGTAGGTGTTGTTGTTTTCCCCATGGTTTATGTTGGCTGAGCTGGGCCGGTGCTGGCGGCGCGGGGCGAGCGGAGCGCGGAGCGCGGGGCGGTGTCGCAAGCCGCGGGTGCATGGCCGGCCGTCGGCACCGCGCCGACCCTGACTGACTTATCTTGCGAACGTGCGGCGCGCGCAAATTCTAACGCTGCCGCTGGCAAATTTACCGTGGATTATTGCTGCACGTTGCTTCTCAGCGTGATACACATGGTGCTATCGAATTCCGCCTCAACCTTTATAAACATTTGTACCTTGTTATGCCATTTACTAATACAACGACAACAACATTAAGTCGAAACATAGATATAGTCTTAACTATGTAGCAAGCTAGCACAAATACAATCACAAACCAATGCCACTCCAATTATGTTTACCGAAGTTGATTCAAAATATTTACGTTCGTAGCTCGTTTAATTGCAGTGTATTACGTACCGGAAATGTGTTGATAAGTTCACAATAAGGGTCTGAACTGTATTTATGATTTTTGGTCCGTGTACTTCCCTGATTGTGCATAATACTGTCCCGTCGTCGTTGAAAGTAAAACCATTAAAGTCGTTGAACTGCAAGCTTATTATAATTTATGTTGTGACCTGTTTTACAACTACGTTACACCCACCCTTTACAAAACAACAACATTTCCATTTACGGCGACAAATTGTGCGTGAACGTAATGTGACGGCCGCGATCCTGTTTTGTTACATTTTCTTGTTTCGTTTAAAACTTCCCGTCACATTAATCATGAAAGTCTGAGTTGTTCACACATTTCAGTAACACTAGACAACAAAGGTAACTCTTCGTTGGCTCTCTTAACTTGACGCTGAATGTAAATGAGCTCACCGCTGAAAAATTGAAATCTGGTTAGAAGATTCTAGAATCATTACCTTGTTAACTTTGTAAGGTGTAGTTATCTTTATATAGACTTTCATGGTTATCCTAATAAGTCGTTACCTTTCTCTTTATCTCATATCTTTGGTAAAAGATTCTACAGTTCAAGATCAGAAGATGTTTGTAGAAAACCTCATTACTGAATTGATTGGCGCCAATAACAATGCACTAGGCCACTGAAAGCTAGTTATTAAAGCACAAGGTACAGGCTGTTTGTTTCACCTTGATGTAATGAGTAACAGACATAGACTGTAGGTATCGGCGTGCGGTAAGAGGCGAGCCTAGGCTGGATCTCAAAGGCAGAGAGGCAGGGAGCGGCCGCGGCCGACTCGGACTTTGTAATACATTCGGCCTAGTCAGCGATCGTTGCCCCGAGTCGCTCGAGGTCGCTGCCGAGCTGCGAGAGACGCTAGCCGAGCGCGCCCGAACACCCACGGAAATTACCGAACGACAAATTGGCGCGAAATTTAAATCCATGACGTTTGATAACATCATACTAGATTTACTAGTCGAAATACTCGGAATTTCATGTAAATGAGTAGGCAGCTTTGTCGCGAGTTTGTAATATTATGTACCTATAGTTACTGGTTCTAAATCCTAACTAAAGTTTGTGGTAGCTTTATGCCCAGGTTCACGATGCAAGCATGCAGACCAGCATAGTAAGATACCAACCAAATGAACGACTACAGGTACATTTTACGTTCCAAATCGCATCGATATTGATTACAGCTGTTCTTAATTAGATAATAACTCGCAAACAGGCCGCTCACGTAATCTGTACTGGAAGTTTGAATACAAACAACAAGACTGTTCGTGCGTATTGTTTGTAATTTCCCTATTCAAAAGCAAAAGTTATAACTTATGTAAGTGGTCGGAAAGTCGTCGTGTGACACTTTAACCCAGTGCTGCATATTCCGGAGTGAGTCCAACGCACCCGTTTCGCGCTCATTAGTATGGAGACAGCGGCTCACCACTTTCACTCTCGCCAATAACAAGTGTTACGCAAGCCGCCGCCGTCACCGCCAGCTCTCTACTCTCGTCGACTACTATCTCCGACGCGGGCGCATCGCTCCCGCCACGCCATCGATAGATTAGCGAGCGCAAAAAATGAACATAAATTCTCGCAATAATGCTGCAACAGTGACGAGGCAGCGTAAGACGCATCCTCGGGCCTAATGATAGTCTCGGCAGAAATGAAAGTGAACAGTGTTTCGGTTAGTTCATAGTGGGTCAGCGGAGTAGGGCAACGGGGGTCGACGCCCGCGCAGCCTCGCCGGGTGAAAGTGGCCCTCCTCGTCCCCGCGCCCTCCCGCTCCTCCAATGCTGAAGGCGCGTCGACGACTTACCTGCGCATGCGCTGCTTTTTGCAACTTGGCCATGGAACCTATTACGATAACTGCGAAATAACGCTTAGGCAGCAAATGTAAATGCATGGCCTTTATTTCTGCTCGATCACACGACATACCTAACAACCGACATGGCAGGGATTTGTAAAGCTACCTTGTGCTTTGTGCAGGCTAATCATATTTCACAGTTTCTACTAAAATCCAAAAATAAAGAAGACAACAAACTTTAAAGTTGTCTTTAAAAGCACAAACTTAATACCGAAAAGCTGCTTTATATTACAACACATGCAATCATAAGTACATAGGCCCCATTCTTACTCAGAATAATCAAGGAAAATCCTCTTCGCAGTAAATTAATTCCCACATTCGTAGGTCATACATGTGCAACCAATATAGCTTTATCGCTACCAGTAATAAAATAATAAACTATATTAAGGTTATTCATATTCCAATCCTCATCGGGAAACAGGTCATTCGTTTTCCTCAAAGTGACATCACCAGCTCAAGCCTCATAATGTAGTTCAGTGGAAACAATGAAAGCGTTTATCGTTGTTCGCGAAGAGCCGTGAGCAATACGCGCGGCTTATGTAACCGGCAGACGGTAGTAGCTATAGTGATTGAATAGGCCCCATCTTACGTAAATGTAACGTACTTGCCTCCATATCAAGTGCTGCTTACGCAAGCATTTACAAATATTTCGCTAAGATATATTTATTGCACGGGACAAGGGGAATGATTCAAGATAAAACGCAACCCTGTAGGACTTCTAATCGTTGTTACAGAATATTATTATCACTACGAATTATGGAATCGATACAAAAAAGAAAAACCTTTTCGAACAGATGAAAACTCACGTCTGAAACAAATTAAATGAATAGATCAACTGCTTCGACTCACTTTAAAATAACGATTCTTTACTCGTGTTTACTTTTGTTAAAATACTGGAAAACTAGCAGACCGATTTTCCTTGGTTTAATTATAAAAACAATTTGGGATTTTATAGACTGCTCGCAACAACCACAGGGTACGTACAAATGAGGCCATCAGGAATGCTAGTAGACAATGTTTCTGAACGATTATAATTTAGATGAGTGAAGGCTTAATAAAGTGATCCGAGGCTGTGGCTGGAGCCCGGGTTGCGACAGCACGAACAAAGAAAGCGGCAACGGGCCGGCCTTGCTGAGTTCATCGACCGACTTTTGCAGGTCGCAAGGTTTCGCCAATCGGGCTTCTCGTAGCTCCAGGATATTGCCAATTCAGTGCGATCAAGGCTGCGCACAACCGCCTGGCCTGGCCGAACCTCTTACTTTTCGTTGCAAAGAAAAACGTCCACATATTGCACTGCACATCGCAGGTGACAAATACTAATGAATTCTAAACGTAAGAATGTTTTAGGTAATGAAATCTATTTGATAAAACTGCTGTGGGGTTCAGGCTAGGAGGTGGTGTAGTAGAGCCAAACTCTAGACCAAAAAATCTAGACTTTTCGATTCAGTAAGTACCTGTCAGCCAAAAATTATTTAAATTCAGCAATAATATAACTGCATTGATTTGAGTTTTTGCGTATGAATATTAGGCACCAGTACCTACGTTGATTAATTTAATAGGCGTGTATAGAATTAACGTTTGTTACGTGCACAATATGAGAATAAACGTTATTGTAATTAAACAATGCCGTACCTAACTGTTTTCAGGAGCAACATTGTAAGACACATCAAAATTTTACGCTGAAAATTCTGAATGTCACCATGAATAATATTGTATGAAGTTTAATTTTAGATTCGAAATATTAACATATTTTCTAGTACATTAGTAAAAAGCACATTTTTCAGTTTAATCCAAGCGAGTTTCGCAAATATCAAATTTCCTGTAAAATATTTTAAAAAAACGGGTTCACACACATTCACTAGTCGATTGGTATCGAGGCCAGCCACTGCCCTGATACTTGTTCAATACATCTGGCGCTACTTTCAGTTCATGAGGTTAATTGTGCATACTTACACACTGTTCAGTACTTTTCATGCAACTATACAAGGTTACGATATGGGATCGAATGGCCGTGATTGTTTACAATTGGTCATAAATCTTATCGCGTCACTTCAGACGGCTCATACTTACGTTCTTGGATACATAAATGGCCTTCTCGATCACCCAGTTATAAATAGTTTATACTACACGTTACGAGAACTACGTGAAACTGTATTCAGCCGTTACGACTGAGTACATAAAACATTTTTATTTTTATTGCCACTCAAATTATCTTTCTTGTTTTATTTCCATACGGTTTGCGCTCAAAGACTTCTCGTCCTTTTGACGAAGGGTTTATTCTGAGGAATCCGTTTTATAGATTACAATGAATAATTGCCGTATGAAGTATGCCTTATACTTGCGCAATAAACACTAGAACGGTAGGGTTAGCACTTTCCTCACGATTGAACTGACAGAAAGCTTTTTTGGCAGTTCTCCACATTCAGGCTAGCAATATCCACATCCCTCTAAGCTTTCATATTTCAGGATCTAACGAGAAAAAAACAGTAGGAGTGGGTCGCGCTGTCGCCCTCTTTATGTTTTGACACACATACATTTCTGCCAACATTCATACAGATCAACAAAGTTACGTGCTCAAAACCTAGATCGTCGGTGCGACACGGTTAGCTTTATCTGACACAATCGAATTCATTGCCTAGGGGCGCATACGTAACGCACATATAGACAGAAATGGTGCGTCATAAAATATTTTATGGATGAAAAAAGAAACGAAAAGTTAAATATGTATGTACGCGAGCTTTTTGTTGAAAATCGTTTTTGTGACGACCACCGGTCTGTGGTGCCTAGGGCTGCTGCGATCATCATTATTGGAGTTATAGTGATTCTATTCATAGGTAGCATACAAAATAAATGATAATGATTTCTTGGCCTTCTGGCTCGTATTAGATGAGTAACTATGTAGGTATTTTCGGTAGGTAAATAATATAATATTTTTACAATTATCGCCAGCGTATATTAATTAAGTACTTCAGAAAAGATTGCATAATATACTGTAGAAAAATTGTAGATATATGTACCTTTGCAATATGCATCTGGGCAGACTGGAAGGCGCCTCGGTTGAAAAACCTTTACTGAAATACTAAGAAAAAAATATAGGTAGTTAAACTAAATTGTAATTATGTCCAGCGCAGGCCTTCAGCCACATTATTTTATGACTAAGTAAATAAGTCGCGCGACCCTGAATGGTAAACACCGAGTCCCGTTACCCGAGACAAAAGCGACCAGTATGTAGTTCAGTGTAAAGCCACTTCCTGTGACACGTAAACAATGTATGCAAGAGTGAAACCCACAAGAAAATAGTTCATTTACATTGAATACCGGCCATCACCCGTATATAGGACGCGGTGGACGGTGGTATGACAGGAAGCACGACCAAGTAACAGAATTAAACGAAATCTGTGAAACCACGTCGAGTGGTTGGCGCTGTGTGTGACCTTATTCGATGTTTCAAAACTATTCAGATAGTATGAAAAGTAAAACTTCTACATTAATGTAATGGTACACTACATGTGTTTCAGTTTTACCAGCGTTATCTAAATCACTCTGTCAGCGCGGTACTCATGCCTCCTCGCTTATTGGATCAAGCTAAGATCATTATTCATTAATCTTATAATCTTGATGATCTTTCGTCTCTTTGAGGTAGAATGGTGTCAATTCAACTGATGACTGCCCCAGTTATGGGCCCACTAATCCGGGACGCGTACTATTTGTAGGCGATATTTTAATGTTTCCATATTCATTAGCCGCCGAGCGTGACTGATCGGACCACATTCCACTCTGCTGTTCACTTAAATGTTCAAATAGTTTGCAAGGTGCTACTATTTGCATTTGAGGGAAACTTAATCAATAAATTTTATTGTAACACTACTGCTGAATATGGAAACAATGGTACCGAAATAATAGGATATTACATATTCAGGAAGGAAATTAGAAATTCTATCAGGCAGGAAATATGAAATTACCTAAATAGGGTATTGTTAAAAACATTACAACGATAGCTTTGTGAATTTTAAACCGGTATTACCATCAAATATGTTAACATAATGATGTATGTTGTAGATTTGCATCGCATAGAGATATCGATTCGAGCATCAATGAAATGTTTTTGCCAACTTAGTGTGTTTTCAATCTTTACCCCAAAAACACAATTACAATGACCGTAACATATAAACATCATATTTGTTTCAAACATGTGTAAACAAGTGAGTAAGTAGGCATAAAGTCATGTAAGACATCTATTGTCAGCACTTCAGCGTATATACGTGACCTACACGTTCTCATGTTCATTTTGCGTCATGTGTTTTATTGAATTATTGAAAATCCGTGTTCCTGTCCCACTTGCCTTAATTGTTTTATAACTGCGGTTACGTGTCAATGAACCCTGACACATCATATAGCAGTTTTATTAATAAACTAAACTATAATTATGTAAGTAGGTATATTTTTAATAAAATAAATCAAGAAAAAGCTTTCCAAAATCGACAAAATAAATACTATGTTGTAGTTTTTACTTCCGATTTGTTCATAGTTAATCTTAAAAGTGATATAATTAGTAATATCATCAATCAACATCCCCTCAAATACAAAAGCTTTGCTAAGTTGCATGTTTCGAAACACAAGACTTGCATTGCTTGCACGCACGAACCACATCTAGTTTCTAAACAATTTAATGAATTAAATGAGATGGTTTAATGGCGGCACTCAATTATAATAGACAATATAGTCGCACAGGAAAGTGGGCCAGTGAGATGATGTTTAGCAATCATCAGTCACACTGCAATCACAATGCAATTAGAAAGCGAATTGCACAAGTGCCGCTCGCGCCACCGCTATCAGAAGAAAGCGCGTCCAACATAGGAAAGTTGAATCGAGGGCGGGGCGCGGGCGGCGGGGGGTAGATGCGCACACGCAGCCACTAAAGTAGTACACTTTCGATCTCAACTCGCGTCAGTGAGAGTTGTGCGAAAATGAAAGTGGTGTTGTCATTATGGTCCACTTTCCACGCTGAGGTCAAGAACCTCGCGGGTCCAGTTCTAAGCCTGTTTCCAGTTAATTGAAGGAGTGCAGCAGCGTCTAGAATGTACTGTAATGTACCTGTAGTCTGTGCATACACATACCTGCCGCGTCGTACTGTTTGTTATGAAGCGATGTAAAAATAATGTTGCAAAGATAACACTTGTGCATATGAGGTCGCCAGTAACCACAGAAGCTTTTTTATCATTATCATAACATAGCCCACCTTTAGCTAATTAAAAACATAATATTACTCTTACTTTCAAAAGTTGTTTGTTGTTAATTAACTGTCTTGCTCTAGAGACAGCAACAATTTCATATCGTGGGAAATAGAAATCAAGTTTTGAATCTGTTGTTTGAGATACCGACGTATAGAATCTATCAGCTGACATAATAATGTATGTGATTAAAGTTTAGTAATGTTAATTAGTGGTTAAAGTTATGGGGGTACTTCAGTATCGGACATGTGGCACGTTTGTCTGAAGCCTTCGTAGTGATACTATCGAACTTGCTAGAACTGCTCGATGTCACTCCGTGTATTTATGTAACATTGGTTTACTAAACTTTCTGTTTACTGGGTAACTTCTACTCGTTGTTTCATTCACTTTTAGTTTTATTTAGCCAACGTCTTTTGTAAGATCTCACTTAACCTAGAATGCTCGCGAATTTGAGTGCAAATATAAGAGAGCATCTCGTTTAAAAAGTGGGACACTATCAAACAATGAACATTACGAGTACAGCAACAGTTGAAAGTACTTACTTAAATGAAGTCACAGAAAATTTCTATCTGCTAAAAATGGGTGTCATTTGAATGCATAAATCGGTGATACGAGTGCAGCATGAATGTGGAGCGAGGGTTGCAGGGGTGCGCGGGGTGAGGTCGGCTGTCGGGGGTGTGTACCGAGGTAGATGACCGCAGCTGACGTCAGCGTGACCTGATGCTGCCCGGCTTCAGCTTAACCCGAACTCTGACCTCTTGCACTGATGTTTGCATATTTAACATTAATGTGTATGTAGGGACCAATGATTGCTGGTCCCGTTGCCGTTGTTCAACTATCACTCCTATTGCTTTAAAAATATGCTTCAAAATCGTAGCAAGAAGAAAATATTAATTGTTGTTGTATTTGCTGAGCTTTGATTATAAGCCGTTCAATTTAATGTTGATTTGGCATAACACAAACTTTATTACAATTAGACTTACCTACAAAAGGTTACCCACGTACACCGAAGCAATTTAGATTATTTATTTATTTATTTATTCATGTAACAATAACCTATCTATTACGTGTTTAGAAAATAATATAATTACAAACTAATTTTCTAAAGTTTCAGTTTCAGAAACTTACAAAGTTCATTTATTTATTTTAAAAAGGTAACTTCACATACATGCCAGCACATGCCTGTAGCCTTAGTTGCTCCAAGTATTTCAGTAGTGCGCTTCATACACCCGACTTACTAAACATAAAATTTATTGAAGGTATTTTTAGTCGTAAATTAAAAGTTTAAAACAATCCATTCATTATTGAAAGTCGTAAAACCCGTAATATTTACAGCTGGTAATAATGCTTGTTCAGAGCCGCTCCTAGAGAATAATTGGTCGCCTTGGCCCATAAACTCGCCACTCTGCTCACGAATCATTCGCCAATTCTAGATTTAGGTTTTCAGTTCACTGGGTTGTTGGCACTTCCGATCTTCACGTGTTAAGATTTCAGGCATTTTTGTACCTACTGTTAAAAAATCTTTTTTTGCATAACAACATAACGTCTGCATTCTCTGGAGGGTTATGTAGAGTAGAGGTTTACCTGTAGTAGGTGTCAGGTAAGAGGTGGCGCGCCTAATGTCAACCGGCCAGCCGGCCACAAATCCAAACTCCGGGCTATACCTTCCGGCAATACCACTTTGTCCGACCAGGAATGGAACTCAGGACTTCATGCTCAGCAGTAGCGCATGCTTACGATCACTAGACCAACGTATTTTTTTTATTAAGTTTTTAATCAGTTATACGTACGGTCTATTCTGAGTTATAGGAAGTTGTCATGAATTGAGATAACACTTCAAACATAGTGAACATCCTACCTACCAATGGAAAATTGATAACTTAATATGATTTTCAATTCCTATATAAGTTCGCCAAAGCATACAAACTTAACTACTATGACAAAAGCTCAAATCGGTTAATTAGAACTAATTATAAATTGAACATTCAGTAATGAATAGAATCAGCGTAACAAGTTGCTGGAAATAGTGGTTCATATAAAAATAATTGCAAGAAACGAAACTACATAAACAAATCAATTACATCAATATTGAATGTGGAGTAGACATGAAAAACCTTAACGTCAAATATCGACATTAACGATAATATTTGATGTCTTCGTCTTATTCGCTACGACCAAAACCCTGGAAGCATAGCGAAAACGGATACCGATACTGGTATCGGTATAGTAAGGGTTGTGTCCCGATACCGGTACCGAGACCGGTGTAGTAAGGGTTGTTAGGGGCGGGCGGCGCGTAGCGGGTGCTACGAGCGCGGCGTAGCGGCAAGCGCCGCGCGCCATTCGCGCTGACGCCGCCGCCGGCCGCACGCGCCCCATTCGCGCGGCTCATGCGTCTCCCGCTGCCCGACATGACTGTGACCGAGTGCCATCACCACCAGCGGCCGCAGGAGCCTGTGCCCCCCGCGCCCCCCACCGACTCCGAAGTGCTTCTCGGCCGAGTCCTCGCAGGTGAGCGCCCATCAGCTGATCTCCACCTGTCAACCAAAACGTGTGCTCATGTTACCGTGCTGTGAATGTTTGGATGATCCTCACGTTTCTGTGTACCTTCCTTCACTCCTTTTTGGTTTTGCCAATTCAAAGTTTGATAACAGTGATTTACACAAACGTTTAGTATTATCGAAGTCATTTAACTTTTTGTGTTATAATATTTATTTGGTGATATGTTATGTATTACTAAATAATAGTAGCTTAAAAGGATAAAAGAATGTCCTTTTCACTTTCCTGCGAGTGCGGGCGAGCGCGCGGGCGGTGCGGGGCGCGCGGCGCGGCTCGCGGATCTAGGTCAAGCGGAGTTCGTTGCCCTCGGCCTTCCCGGCTATATTCGACGTCGCTAATCACCGACCCCCCCCCCCCTTACCCCCACCGCCGCGCCGCTTTGTATCCTCGCTCCTACTGGCAATAGAATCACAGAGTCGGACTTCACTATCTTTCGGGATTTAATTAATGTATTACCTACTCCTTTACGATGCAAGCATGTAACCTAACTTAACTAACAAGCTAGTATGGATGTACTACAACAAGTATTGGTATTCTACATGCCTATTGAACTTAACAAATCGTTTTCAATACGATGTGATCTTCTTACATTGAAAATTCAGTCGAAAGGAATTCCCATGACCTATTTAACCAAAATTTAAATAAATTAATCCACAAGGGGCAAATTTACTTCTGCAAAGTTTAATTACGAGGATAACGTAATTATTTTGCAAAGGCAGTTCACGTTCAAATAATACATTGTATTAGTCAATCAATAGTGATTGCATTATTCGCAAAGACGAGCGAGTGTGTATCTGCGCTCGACATCATGGTCGAGTCGAGTTTCGCAAGTGGAGCCCATCGCTTAATGCCATTTTATTTTGGAGGCCGCGCACAGTCGGAGGGCCCGCGGTCAACGGCCCCGCACGTTATCTAGGTCGCCTCAGAATAACCTAGCGCCGATACTCTAATAATAATCTACATGAAGCCTTGAAATACTGTTGTCCCACTCTCACTCACGACACCTCCATAGCCGCGAATAGCGACAATCCGTATTTCGTAAGACATGCTCTATTCCGTATGCGCAGCCGCTAACTATATTTGACTATCTCTTTTACTCGTGCCTGCGAACCAAACAGAATAAGCAAGTTGATTATAAGTTTCTAGATTTCGTCCTATCTAAATAGGCATTTTACGTTTACATAATACCTGACTAATATTCTTGAAGTAACTTTGCAATTTGGACTAAATAAAAATTAAATAGGTACCGCCAAAAGTACTAGACAAGATTAATTAATAATTAACAATAAATTAATATAGGAGAGGTAGAGACTTCAATAGCAATATGAACCAACAATTTCATTTCAATATGGTATGTTAATTGAAAATTCTAGACCTAAGCGCAACAAACAATAGCATGTTTAAAACTATAAATCATAACAATATTTATTAATTATTGTCTACATTGTTAGTAACACGCTTTATAAACATAGTGTGACCGTGCAAATCTAATATTTTTATGAGCCATGAATTTTAAACAAATAATATGAAACAAAGTGTTGCGTGTGGCGTGCGGAGTGACGTAGCGAGCATGCTGTGCGAGGGGGGCGGGGCGCGGGACGCGGGGTGCGCGGGCGCGCGGACTCGGTATTGCGATCAAGGCCTCGAGTTCGTTCACCCGCCTGCAATTGGGTCACGCTCGCCGCCCCGCGCCGCGCTCCCCACACACAAATAACTGTTTAAATCACACTAAATCCGTACCTGTAACGTCACACTAAGTATGTAGGTAACCTTAATTGTTTAATTTAAAGCGTTAAAGACATCAAACGTATTGCAATCACTCGATCATTCACAACAAACGACAGCATACTTTTGTGTGACTTGTAATTAATTCATCGTTTAATTGTTACGTGGTTTGAATGTAAAAGAAGTAAAGTAAATCTCTTATTACGTAAAAAGTTGTCATACATCATGAATATGAATGAGATGATTGTTGAACGTATGTGATAGCCATAGGAAAGAGTGAGTTCGTTTAACTCTAACCGATTGGCAACATAAAGAAAGTCGTTATGCAGGTACCCAACTATCCATTACTTTTGCATATCCTATACGTAACATTTCGAATCAGTAATTAATACGTCATCTTCATTCAATTGTAAAGTCAACACGTAACAATTAAATAAATAGCATTTGTGCATTTAACTACTTAGTAATTTGGTAGTCTATTTGATAGTCTGCAATTTATTGCAGTAATGCACGCAATACAATACACAATTAACATCAATTTGTTGTAACTAATGATCACTTTTCGTGTAGTAAAAAAGAAACAGAATGTTTTAAATTGTAACTTCTGTATTGCCAATTTCTGTTGTATAACAAAATAAGAAAACAAATAAGTAATAAAAGTAAAGAATAAATATTATGAAGCACATAAATATAAAACGGTCATCAACTTCAGCGAAAGTTTCATGGAAAAATCGCGAATGAGTTGAAGATATAATGTAGGGGTAGTGGGGTGGTAGAAGGTTGCAGAGCGGGGGCGCGCGGGCGGCGCGGGGAGGCAGCCGCGAGAGGCTGCGGGTCGACGTCCGCGCCGCCCTGACCCCAATTTGATCTGCGCTCGCGTCATATCGCGCGGACCTCTCGTCCAGGCACAGTCAGCGGAAAATACCCATCGTTTCAACATAACAGCTTTATGAAATGACTAACTAAAACGGTGCTTTACAACGTTTTGGATACAGGATAATTTACGTCATTATACCTAAGTTGCACGATTGAACTGGCCTATAACAGCGGCCTGCCGACCATACAGTTGTTGTCGCAGACACTGTTTAGAAGGTTACCAACCATCGCAACCGGGTGTATCTTATCTCCATGTCGCTTTAGACATAACAACTAATTAATAACTAACTGTATATCGAACCGATCATATTGTATGGTATGGAGCCCATGTTCTATAATCCGCGTTATATTTCTCCGGTAACCCGCTAACCCGCCGCTCACCGAACCTAAACTTTGAGAAGAGTGCCGAACATTGTGTTAGTTACCTCATTTTTTGTACGCGACCCGTTCATGTACTTAAACATTATCCGTAATTTCAACTAACTGATTTTTTAAATGGATACTAGGTCATGACTTAGTTCGATGTAATTTTTTATTTGGTACCAAGAATATAAAGATTGTGATATACATATATATTTGGTACCAAGAATATAAAGATTGTGATATACATATATATTTGGTACCAAGAATATAAAGATTGTGATATACATATATATTTGGTAGCAAGAATATAAAGATTGTGATATACATATATATTTGTAATTTTGTACGTAGGTCACTCTAAAACCATTTTGGGTCAGAAATACCTGTTACTATGCCAATGATTATTAGCATCTGCTAGAAAACGGACTAGTTATTCTATGTAAGCGGTTATGTAAGACTTATGTGTTTGTACAAATTTAGGTAAAAGCATCGACAAGTTGTTTGACGTTTTAGCACATTTTATGGCTAGCAGGCGAACGAGGGACAACGCATTGGCGTTGTCCCTCGTTCACCTGCTAGCCATAATAAATAAAGCGTAAATTATTATATAACAGTTACTAACTATTGAGTTAGTAACTTTTATATAACAATTTACGCTAAACGACAATAGGTACATACATAAACGTACCTCATGATTTGTTTTAACGGATGCCGTAGCACTGGATACATAATAATTGGCATTTTACAAGAGTACATAACCTACGCTATATAAACCTACCTTTACATTTTTTTTTCCTTTATTTGATGTGTGCCATCTATCAACTGAATTATTTTGCCTTGGAAATATGAACGCACCTTGAATCTCCCACTCATTGACTTTACATCAATGTTACTGGTTACTACGTCATCGTAATTTCTGTGTATTTTTATTTCAATCCATCGTTCAATAATCTGGCCTAGAACAACGTTTATTGCTTCTATTATTGATATTACGAATTCCATTCACTGAAATTAAATTTCATAGTTTTTAAAGCCACAATGGTGAACATGGAGTTAATAATGGATAGATGTCGTGATTATCACTAATAACAGATATTTTGTAAAAACGTGGGAATTTACTAAGGTTCATCTGAAACGGTCATTGCCACATAGGTATGTAAAGATTAGTCATTTCTTGCCAGGTATTTCATCTTGTCTATGTACAGCTACGGCAGTCTGTAGCAACTGTTTTTCAGAATTCACACGTTAACTACGACGAAGCCTTTTCTTATTAAAATAAATCTGCGTGTTCGGGCTTCGAGAGCGCGTTAGCAATCGTTACGCTTACTCTAGCCGCTGATGATTAAGTATAGTGGGTCATACTATGAGTCAGTGGTGACCTAGATGCGGCAGGCTGTATCGACGGTGAGCGGGAGCGCGGCCTACGTGCTCTAAATACTGCCAGAGTAGGTTAGGGAGCGAGGTCGGCGACCTCAGCCCTGCCTACCCGCCGAACTTTCCGGGCCATCCGAATCGTGTGCCCTACTGTGTCGGAATCGGCTCACGGGACCCCAATGTTTATTCAGACAAATTGCTTTAATATACTTAACTCTTTAAGTGGTACAATATTAACGTATACAGAATTAACTAACACTTCAGTATGTGTAGTAGATAGCTAGGTTTGCTCTTTTGTCAATGATTTTAATATACTTAACGGAAATATATATTAAATCAATCTCAAACATATGTAACGTGATCTCTGGTATAAGGCGAATTTATTTACGAAGGTACATACGTACAGTATATAACTCTATGTACGTTGTATATTCAACTGTGCCCATTTGTGTAGAAATAATCTTTTAAATGTAAAAAGAACCGTTAGAGCACACAATGCCAGTCCAATGCCAATGACCAGAGCTTGCTTTGTTGTAACCAATTTAATTGACAAATATTTATTTTGTAGATTAGGTTTGCTAAATTTAACTACACACCTACTCCACCAAATATATTCTGCTAATAATGGTTATGCTATGCAGCTACGTACAGATTTTTTTTTTTTGTATTATTTGTTAATTTCTTATACCATCATTATACTCTATTTAAACTGTTGGCTTCATCAGACGAAGGGTTAACAGTACTATAATGGGAATTAACTTATTAACAAAAATACGAGGAAAATAAACTGTCCACAACGCCATCTAGCGTCGAGTAGAACGTTTGAAACAGTTTAGATAGATGTCGCTAGCTTCCCGCGTGAACGAAAACATCTCAACCGTCAAACAAACAGATCATATTTTTTTTCTTTGTATAAAAAATTATATAAGACAGTCTGTAATGTTGATGGATGGTATATTAGAAGTTACGTAAAAGAGTTGTTTACCAGCTATCGTTTTTAGTTATTCACAGTTCATTAATGTACGCAGGTCTAGTTGGAAATAAGTAGGTAGGTATTTTTAAGATAATTATTTTAATAATTTTTGTTGTATTATAATAATTGGATAAATATTTCGAGACATCGCCAAGCGGTTGATTGACTCTTCATGACCTAAGAGCTGGCCTATTTTTTGGCCAAAGGATCAGCATCCCCATACGTGGTAATGCTGCCAGCAGTTAGGGCACTTTTCCTGCGAATTCTTTAATGCCCTATAATTCTTTCCGCTCGTTTTTATATACATGTATGTATAATTGTATACATATATTATAATTTGAGTATATTTACCTTATATATTGTGTAAATATTATCTTGTTTGAAAATAAAAGTTGGATAACACACAGAACAGATATGAACAAGTATATCACAGAAACGTAAATTTAAAAAAAAACAACAAATTGAACAAAAAACTAAACATTATTGGCACCGTAACTTTACACAATCGGTCCGTGATTTCTGTAAACTTACATCCAAGCCTAAACATAAGCTGAGACCTAAAAATAGCAGCCGCTGGTTAGGTCGCGTGGACACCGCCGCAGGGTGGCGTGGTGGTGGGTGGTGGCACGTGGTGGCGCCGCTTGGCCGTGAACTGCGTCGAGCCCTCGCGCCCACATCGCGCCGCTGCCCGTTTCCTTCGGGGTCCGCAAATAATATTACCTGCTAGCATTTAAATTACTTCAAGTGGTTTTAGATAAGGTTAAATCTCTATAAATTCTTGTTACAGTATATATTTATATAAGAGAGAATATTAAAAGTAAAGCTATCTAAAAATGCATCTACATATTAATGATTCTCTTTGAAAGCTAATAATAGCTCGCCAGAGCCATAAGCTGAAAAACAAGTTCAACGACCTTTTGTTTTTATCTGATAAATGAAAGATCCAGCCAAATTAAATATTATTATCGATACAATTCTCTTAACATTTAATTAAATTGAGCAGTCTTAGAAAGGTTACATTTAATAATCATATTTCACAGTTTAATAATACCGTGGGCTTTAAATTACCGCTTGTCGCAGGGTGTACAAGGGGGTTGTTCATTGACGTCACGGGGGCGCATGCGCGCGACTCGCCCACGCGTTCACCCTACGTTAGCAGCTCGCTTTCGCGCCAAACCGTTGTTGGATCTCGCGCCGGTTATAACCTAACATACACTAACTTAGACCAAATATTTTATTTTAAACTTTAATCAAATCACCAATGTTTTATCATCATGGAATCTAATAGTGACAATATACAGCTGCATCAGCAACCAACAGGTGAGCAATTCAAGTATTATTGAATATTTTAGTGACCTTTTGAACTTGAAATATAAGTAAGCGGTCATTGAACTTTGCTCTTTGTCTGTTCGTTATCGAATTCTTCTCTGTGATCTTGAATTGTGTAATAATTCATCACTGTTGATTATAAATAAAACGTTCTAAATTAATTACATTTGTACGTGATAACAACAACCTGCAAACTGAAATAGATAGGAACTTAGTTTAAACAATTACATAACACAACCGACTTTTATAACATATTAGATTACGCAACTAAAATATATTAAGTTTTATTTTCATTTTGTTATTAACTAACAAATCTATTTGTATGACATGATCTAGCCCCGTCTAGACACATCTGTTTGTGAAGTAGGATCTAAAAGATTTGAAAGCACATTGGCACTTTGGCAGTATTATATTCCAAGGTTTGAGGAAGCTTTTCGAGATTTGTTAAATATAGCGTATGGCCTAGAATGTGTATAGCTAGCGCGTCATGGTCATAAACGTCAATTTGATGGGGAATTGGTCTAGGATGGTTAGATGTAAGAAAAACACGCGATTAATAATGCCTGCAGTTTACTTGTTTAAAATTACAACATTTAGCGGGTACCAGTAAAGAATTAGAAAAGGTGCAAAATGCAAATCCATTACTATGCACTTGCTTAAAATTAGAATGTAGTTTCTTACTCAGAATTTCTTGTCAGAAAATCCCTGACGTAGGAGCCTTTGTATGTCAGCCGCGCTTCAATCAAGCAGCTAATGATCAGTTTAGGCTATGTGTACATAGGTAGTGGTGCGTGCATGAGTCAGCCGCATCCAGACCGGAACACGGCACGTCAGCGCACCCTGCGCACGGTCACCCCGCTCCATTGCACGCATGCATATTCCATTGTAATGCACCAATATCCGTTCCACTTTTACGGTTATCTGCCGCCACTTGCATGCGTAAAGTGCAGTGTCACTTGTTATGGCTAAAACTTTCATACTTGCCGGCTGCCGTACTTGGCGGGATTTCCGGTCGAGCAATCGTTCAAGTTTGACTGTCCGGTTTACTTTGTATCAAAGGTGTTAAAAGCTGTTGTTACTTTAATCGTTCATAATCATAACAAATAACTGAATAACATTCCAAATACAATCAAGAATTTCAGAAATAGTTAACTTTGCTCAAGTTGTTAATAGTCCAAACAAGGCAAGCTGTCAATGGAGTAGGCCGTTCGTTAATAAAGAATCGCATGCAGTCGCTCGCTACGTAGGTACGCTGAAGAAAATGGTTTCAGAACTCAAAAGGATCATTTTCTCCGCAAGGATCTTTTCCTTGTCATGTAAAACTCTCCTTTGACGGTAGTCTGTGCAGTGATATAGAATACGTGTCTGTTTGCGCTGCGTGTATATCAGCATTTCAATCTTCTTCAGCTTTGAGTCTTCTTTTCAAGTAAACTTTTTATGTAAAAAGAGACTCGACGGCGCCCTACACAACTGCACATAGAAAAAATAGGTGTGTGCCTTAGTGTGCGTCGAGTACGCGGCACTACGAGTATGTACTTAGAGAGTGCATCGCTCCCGGGCGCCGGTGTCGTCGCACTGCATATAGGCCAGTGCACGCGAATGCCCGGACCCCCCCCTCCCTGAGCCGTCGCCGCCCCAACTCCCCGCTGCACTTCGCGATTTTCCATTTCCATCGTATTGCCCGTTCGCTAATTCCAGCAGTTGACTCCGCGCGATGTCGTAACGCGGGGAAATTTCTCAGGCCTTTCTCCGAGCATGACTCTGCAGCAATGACGTCTTCCGGTAAAGGGCATTCACTGCTCACAACTTTGACATTAATAAACTTGATCAGTAACATTATATAACAGTTTGGAATTTTGTTAGAGCTGCACCCTGCACGTGTTTGACTTATCATGTGTAGTGATGCTGTTTTCATTGAAACATAATAGAAAAAAATATTTTACGTGCACTTGGAATGAGAAATGGGCCACAATACAGTTCAATTTTTTCATTAAACTTGTTCTAAAAAAAAGTTATTAAGTAGTTTTGTAGAGCGCGCAAGTGGAGCAACTATGCAAATTTTTTCCGGGCATGATTGGTACAATGAATGATGTGTAATATTGTTTACAAAATAAAATAATTCAAGGGCAATAATTTCACAATGGAAGTGATTCAATTCACCTAATAGATGACATGGCGTAATGGTGACGTCGCAGTATTCATTTTCACATAATAACAAATAAAGAACTGGGACAGAAATATGTGCAGCGAGCTGTCAATTTATATTGGGCACGTTATAATGCGGAAGGTCTATCGGTATTGCGAAGAACATAGAAATGTATATCTATGGCGAAGAACGCCTGTGCCCTGTCGAGTGTCGAGTGTGGGTTCAAAGCGCTCGCTAAGGCGCGCGGGTAAACAACGTCGTAAGCGCGCCGGTTCCGAGGCGCAGTTACGTCTGTACGGTTCTGAGCCCCCGGATGTAGTTACAAGTTCCCGCGGTCGTTGCCCGCCCGATGCGTGCACGATTCCCCTATATCGAGTAACTGTGGCGCGAAAACTAAAAGCGTGCGCTGCGACACATATTATGTGCTTTCATGCCTTACGCACTTGTTAGTTATGCGTTTCAGACATTTACAGAGTTTTCAGTGCCCTATTTTCGGACATGGTTTTTCTGCTTCGGGAAAACCAATAAGACTCTTGTGTTGTTTAAGAATAAGTATTTTCCACTTAGACTGGGTCTTAGAAGAAGTTCTTATTGGTCGTTTTTATATTCGGATTTTTAGTTTACAGAATGAGTCTACGATTTCCATATTAGTGTGACAGTATCAGTAGACAAATTCAAATTGTATTATGTACATATTGTCACCTCAACACTCATTACGACGTTGTTTTTTTTTAACATTGTATTAAAATTAAACATTTCGTCATTTTCAGCTACTAACCTGAAAATGACGAAATATTTTTTTTTTTTTTTTAAGGTGGCTGAAAATTATTTTCCCACAAATAGCAAAGTTTTAACATTCAAATATTAATAACTTGCAAATGCAGATGGGATTGCGTGAACACGGAAACGGTTGGGTGCCGTTAGCTAGTAACTGTACGAGTGTAGTCTAGAACAATCCTGCGCAGGCACGCCTAGGTTCCAGTGACATGTCCTGAATTGATGAGCAGCCTGCGATTCAGCCATATTTCGACCGTAATCACCATTCAACTAACTGTGCATTTTATTACAATATTGACTACCCTCATTTTAGTCGCATAATATTTGCAATAAGCTGCGGCAATAACCTGTTCATCAGACACAATCCAATTACAGGCACGCCATGTGTGGTGTGAACGTGTGATGCGAGGCTGTGTGCAGGTGTTTACCCCACAAAACGAACATATCGCATCTCCTATCTACGTAACACCATAAATACTTCAGCGTTAATGGGTTGCGCAACGTTTTTTGTGATTCTTTTGGATGTACAATTACACGTTACATCGTAGGCGTTACTTAAACCTAGCGGAATGCATTTGTGTGCCAACGTAGGAACATTGAATACTCATGCCATGAACTGAAATCGGAGACAGTGGAGGGACTCATTGGTGTTAACAAAAGTAGTATTTGGAAAACATTGGGAGGAGGAGGGTTGTGTGTGCGTTAGGGTGCACGCCGGCGGCGGGAGCGAAGGGTTAACGACCGGCTGTCGGCGCATTGTCGCGGGTGTTGCGCCCGCACCCGCCGCGCGACACTCGGTGACTCCACTTCAGCTACGTGCTCTGCACGCGATCTAATCTACAATATCTATAACAAGTTTATCACCATATAAATAGATCGTTAACATTTTGAAGCTAGTCCCTCCCTGGACGATCATACATATTTCTAGAACGACGCAATGTGGTTATTGATTTCATCCGGTATTATTGACCTCTAGAATATCGTCTGTCCAAATTAACAAATCCATATTTCTATCTTCAGCGGTAGTTATCGGGATCTTCTTTGCATAACCAACTTTGCTACAACGAAATAAAGATAAAATTCGTGTGATACGATCTCTATCATGCCATGATAGTCGATTACCCCGGGTGACGTAAACGGCGTCCTTGGAGCGAATCTACAAACACAATTGTACAAATATCTGCCATGAGTGGGTCAGTCACCCTCGACGCCGGCTCCATCGCGATACATCGCTACAATACAATGAAGGTTATATACTTATGGTATCAAATATTGTTGATGTTGAACTACAATGACTCTTATTTCTTAAGCTACGATATACGTAGCGTAGTCAGTCACACGTAGGTGACAACCAAATTAATGACAAAAATAACTCATAAAAACAATGCGTCAGCCACACAATCTGCTATTAACGGTGTTGGTAATTTAGCAACAATGGATTTTTTTTCCTACGAGACAGTGATTATAAAAATATTCGACATAAAATGTTTTGAACAATTTGAAAGTTTTTTCCACGTAATCTGATTCATACAATGATGTAGTTGCACCAGCGCGCGTGTCTTCGTGTTCACTACTTCATATTGTCTCCCGCTTTTCAGTCATTCATTTATATACAGTTCCATTTCACCGGTGCGTCATCAGCATCACTCTTACGCTCTCATTTACATACTTATGCATTCTTACACACTCATTAGGACATAATTATGTATGGAACATAATAAATTATTTTCAGTTCGGTTTGTCTGAGAACGTTGCCGCGTCGTTGTTTGAGAACAGAGGTTTAAGACGGTTGTCACAGTAGATTCCGCTACACGGTGATGATACGTCAAGCACTGACTCATGACTAGTCATGACAGTTCACTAAGAAGTCCATTGACACGGACCTTTTAAAACATATGTGTTAGTTAGACACGTCGCCGAAATAAATCCCGTATGCTTCGGTTACAGGCGAACTCGATCATTGTAGGCAGCAGAGAAATCTACTGCGAAAACAAATACTACAATGAAACTACGTAGGTATATTTGGTTATAACGAACGTGAGTGAACACGCATTTTTGTACGGTAAACTGTTTTGTGCAAAACCAGTTTAGAATTTATAGATTTAAAAAAATGGTAACAATAATGAATACGGTACCTAACCTTCACCTTAGATGACACGACAGGCACCACAGAGTATCTACATGTAGTTGGAGTCAAAGTAGTTTGGTTGAAACAAACAAAGGAATAGGCTACACTGTATTATCAGTGACATACATTGCTAGCTCGATAGCGTAGCAGCGATAAGCTGAACAAAACATCGCTTCGGTACAATGACCCAGAATTATATAAAAATGTCCTCGATTTTGATAACACTGTGACAATGACATTTTATTACGGCCTCGAGCTATTATTATTATTGCTTATATTATATCAGGAGTGGTGTATATGTAACATCCAACGTCAACAAATCACATTTTTATAATATTAAATTATGTTGTTCAGGAAGTAGTTGATACGTCACGTTGTGCGCCATACAATTAACATTTATACAAGTACTGATAACTGATTTTAGTTATTCAAGTTGACCGATAAATAACGTATTAAAGTAATTGACTATCGCACCTATGTTAGCATTAAAACTATTAAAGAGCTCAATAGAGTGTGCCTAAACACAACAGGACAAACATTATTGTATTGTCATGTCACATGTTACGCCATTAGTATGTGTCCAACTCTACTACTTATGCGTTACTCGAGGGAGTTGCACCGCACGGCGCTCAGTGCTAATTGGGGTGCATCGCGGTGCGTTGACTCTGGGCTGAAAATGTTGGCCGGAACGTTCCACGAGCGGATGTCAACTTTCTCGCGGTTACGTAACGCGGAGAGATGTGAGCACTAGAACGTTCGGAGTCATCGACCACGGCCGCCACTCCGCCAGTTACGAAACACTGCGCTACACAACACAACACTGCACTAATATATTGAACTCATAATATATTAACATGTGCACAACAATCGACTCATGTAAACTAACGTATTTGCAATAAACGCTGCAGTAACAAGATAATAACTAAATAACACATGTGTTTGTTGTGTATGTCATTAAAATAAAAAGTTTAATTATTGCAAAGCTATAAATCGTATCGCTGTAGGTAATTGTAATTACATGCAACATAAACTGCGCCCACGTAATGGTCCTTACTTAGTTGCGGACGGGGTAGCTGTAACGAGGCAGCGTGTGGTTATTAATGAGTATTATATCAGGTGCGACGTTTAGCTAGACTATTTGAAGTATAAATTGGTTGGATAGTGTGTAGTTAGTACGAGGCGGTAGGTCGTCGTTCGCGGCGCGAGGTCAACGCCGCGGCGCCGCGCCGCCACCCGTTCAACTTACAGCTTTCACAACGAACTACTTCAACACATTTTACTTACTCATTCGTCCGTCTTGATAACTTACTAGACTGTGGAAGTATTTGATATTTTAAAGTTAAATTAAAATATTCTAAAGTATACAGTCTGTTTGATAAGATTTGTAAAGTAACTAACTTAGTTATGAGGTCAATATAAAAACAAGATTACAATTTATTCTGTCTATGAATTATTTATTGTTTCTGTTTACTTTCTTCCTTATCGGTTTTGTAGGTCAGTGCGTATAGGCATATCATTATTTGGGTGTTTGTGAGCCCTTCCCTATCACGGTTATCTCGAAACAAATTGAAGTTATGGACTTGGGTTAACAATAATCAATCCAGGAACTTCAAACTTTACTTGGAAGGTATTATTATAACACAACAATGAATTTCTAGAAATAAAATCAAATTAAATTGTAGTAGCTAATAATAAATTTGTTTTCCTCTTTGTTCTAAATTCTTAGAATTATTTTAAGTAGTTACAAATTCTTAATTGTGTCGTCAACAACGTTATCAATGAGCGATTATTTAGTTATTTTGGTATCTGGTTAAGTGGTTACAGTTGGTTTGGCACCATCGACAAGACTGGTTAACTATTCCTTTTTTATCCCATATAGTATGTAGAGCGTAACAGTTTACGTGATCATCAGCGGGTTGAGATATTTCAGGGCCGGTACACACGGCACAGAAGTGAAGGGGTCGAGTGCACGTTCATGACACGCCAGCAATTATAAGTACGGAGGCGTCATTGAACCCGCGTTATTGCGAAACAACGGAAACCAGTCCAGTGCCCCCCCCCCCCTCCGCACGTCGCGATCCCCTCCTACACACCTGCTGCGAATTTTTAAAATCATAGATTATAGTTGACATGCGACTAGCTCCTATCCGACGTGATTGGCATGCCCAGTTGGTTACATCACTAGCCCCTGCAGTCTGCAAAAACCGCGACATTATTATTTCCCGAGATTTTATTAACAATAAACATGATAGCCAGCTAAATATAGAAACAATTTTTGATTATATGCTATTAATAGTTTTCTAAATACTTTGGTTTAATAGAAATCTTACATAATTCTTACAGAGAAAGAAGCTTGGATTTCTAAACAATAAATGTGAATGTAATGCCATACAATATTTTAGAATGTAACTTTCAAAAAGCAAATTATCTCAAAAAAATTCTAGCTTCATTATGTATAACAACAAACAGCAGTCTTGAGTTTGGCACTACCCAAATAAATTCAATTCCTCACCGGCCACTTTATTGTGTGAAGTACATTTCCGCAACAGCAGTAGTAATATGCTGTCGGTACCGCGCCTAGCAGCGACCTATAAAGATACGTGCTTGATAGTGGTGCAGTCAGGGACAACGGCCGGACTGCCTCATTCGCAAGAATCGCAGGTAGGCTAAGGGGTTAAAGAACTCCATTGCACTATATCAAATACCATTGAACTCGCTCCGTCCCGCTCCCACGTTGCACCCCGCGATGCATCGCTTGCACTCGCCAGCGTGCGAATCCTGTCTGATTACGCGACACGCATGCGTATGACATTATCTACGAGTAACTATGGTACACGTAAACCGGTATATGGACGTTACCTATGTGCTGCCTACATGCACTATTCTATATAGGAAAATGAATATATACTGGCCAGTTTTAGTGCACGCGCAACTCCACGTGACGGGAAAATAGCCTCAGATTAGTTAACAGGACAATGCGGGGAAATTTTAGTGTGGGAACATTTATCAATGTGCAGTCTTGTACTCGAATGTAGAATAGATTCGGCTTAAATTCTATATACAATAATTATTACCATCATAATGTTTTGTAGCAAAGCAACATAAAAATGAAAAGTTGCTATGTTTAAAATACTTTATAATGGCCATGAGTGCATCGTAAAATATTTAAAGAATCCATAAAACATTAAAATGATGGATTTTCTAAGTCGATGTTATATATTACTTTTAGAAACTCGAGCCACCTGTTACATAATCGGTATAAACTCAGCTTACTGATCGTGTGTCGATAATCAAGTTTAACGAGTGGAAAGTTCAAAGAGGGCAACAACATCAGACGACAGTGTCGGCGCTTTGTCGCGCAATCGCCTGAAAATCGCGCTAATTTGTATGACACTCGATCGCGTGTTACCGCAGGTGACGTACCCGTGAACCAGGAACAACTAGCCTAAGATCAAGTTCCACGGGCGTTGACCGCGACATGTGCGCGCCGCCGTCGGTAGCTACTTACTTCTTATTTTCTACTAGAATGTATTACACACCTATTACGTCATGCTTGCATGAACTCACATGCCATGTCAAATAAAAATCAAACATGTACTCAACTCAAAAGTACAAACAAGTGGTTAAACAAAAGACTGTCTATATGGTATTCGATGAATATTGTACCCAAAAACAAAAAGATTTGTTTTTTTATAAAAAACTACGAATACTTTTTGGCACGTCAATTATTTGGCAGACAATAGCGATAAATTCAAGGCGAAATGATAAAATGTCATTGAACTTGATAAAAATAATTGAATTCTACACGTACGCTTTACAATGTACGTAGTTAATTCGTGTTTGTTGGAAAGAAAGTACTTACATATTATTATTATAGTTTGGAACAACAGACGATAAAATAAATTAAATCTTTAAGTCATATAACCCGTTTGCAGGACGGATATCTTGTCAAAGAAAAAATTAAAATATTCTCAAAGTATTTGTAAAACGTTGTAAGTTTGATATAAAATCAACGTGCCCCGGGCCGCGTGTAGCACGGCCCCGTAACCGATGGACCATTTCCCCAAATTGTAGCGGTCGCTTTTCCCAGAGACCTCGACTCGAAAATGCCCGTCGCGTCGTCCATAATACTGGCTTAGTGACCACTCTCTCCCGCTCCACTTCATTCCGCCCGGTCTACGGAAGCGTAGCAGTGGCGTAGCAGACGCGTAGCACCTTCGTAGCACTGGTCAACATCGTAGTAATGCCTACGTTACATAAAAGATCTGGATCCCTTGAATTGATTTTAAAGTTCAAGACCAACGTGACCATAAATTAATTCGTCTTTTACAAGATGACACAATGAGTACCAACGACTCTAGTCGAACATTTTTACATTCTGTCGGTCTTAATAATAATTTTCAAGCAATTACCAGTAATTGCTTGAAAATGATTGCCGGAAGAAAGCGACGTGATATATGCTTACATAATTATTTGTTTTAAATAAGTGTAACGAAATCATGACAAAAATGACGTTTAATAAACATTCATCAGCGTAGCACTAGATTTACATGCGATATTGAACTTTTCGCAGTCCGCGAGTCTATATCTCAATTCAAGGCTATTTCAAATTTCCATTTATTGCGTCTTTACAATGTTTTCAGGAAAACCAATGTTTTAAATAGTATTCTGGCCGACTCCAAACCGCATAAACAAGTTCCTAGAAAACAATAAGTACACTATTGACATTTGCATAGGTATAAAAAAGGTTGATCCACAGATTAGAGTTCAAAGACAGGTATTTTATCAGTGGAATACCGAAATTAGAATCGGTAACGCTGTGATTAGATCACGTGGAGCGGTGGAGTAGGCACAGTCGATAATATAAGTCATGCTACACGCTACGTGTAGATAGGTGGCGAGGTATATACGTCGGCACTTGTTTACCGCGCGATGCTCGCAGACCTTGAGATTCGGCAGCGGTCAGTGGCCCGAGGCCTCGCAAACAAAATATAAATTTTATTATTACCCGCCGACCTCGGTGGCTCGGTTCCTCACTGGTTGTTCTATTACTAATCGCAGAAATTTATCCGGAAATTAGTCATTCTGCATTTGAGTTGAGTTTTGCCTGTTTAAATACTTGAAATATGTAACCTCAAAGACGGTTGGTTTTGTGCGTATGATTGAATAATTACTAATATATTAATAATTCAATGTCAAACTAACAATGTAAAGGATGAATGTTTTTAGATGAATAATATGTAGGTAATTCTTGTGCTAATTTGCAAATATTATGAAGCAGACGCCTAAAGGTCTGATTTCTCTGAAATGATCAGAGGCATTCGTGTTACAAAAGCACTACGATTTCCTTGTTAATACGTGATTTTATAGATTTTATGAATCCCTTCCTACATGGCAGCCTTTTTCAATTGAAACATTAATAAGTTATGACTTATGAGTTGACATGATTAAATTAGAACGGTTTCACATGTGTCCGGAACGCTAAAAACGTGACCAAAGGACTGTGTTATATGCGGTAAAGCTGATGTAACTTTTTAATTTTCTCCAACAACATAGTTGATAAATGTGACTTGTTATTTTCACATGCGATTCATTTTTCACATTACGGTTCGTTGACTTGGTGTTCGCATGTGCTGGTAGCCGAATTGAGTATATGCTCAAGTTTACGTTGGTGTGGGTGAACATTCTTGTGCTATATAGCGCTCGTGTGTGCTCGTTACAGCACGGCGAGATGTGAAGTAACCACGTCTGTGTTGGGTATTGGCGATTTCGGAGGCGGCTCAAGGACGCCTGGCTCAAGTTCAGTAGCCACCTTGGGCAGTGAACGACATCATTTCGTGCGTTGACCCTACCGCTTCCTGTGCCAACTGAGGAAAATACTAAATTTATCACTTAAAATTTCTATTTAATAGTAATATATGCGCACCATTTAATCGACTTTGACTTAGAAACAATACCTTTATTAGCATATAAAGTGATATGTAGAGTGTGAATGACCTCGTTGTTTGCCTCGACACAGACCATAAAAATAACGACCACTGTTTAATCCATTGTATTTTTCCTGGCTATCAGTTGAAGCCATTATGAGCAGTTCATTTAAATTTTGATCTAGACTTGGGTTATATTTTTACAATTTAATGCTAAGTAGCTACAATGTTTGATTTTCCTTGTTACAGGTAAGTGTCACCGACCGACGACGCACCGTCCTCAAGTTTGTTCGAAAGGAGGTAAAGTTAGCTCGCTTGATATGATTGCACATAATGGTGTGTTCTCGTTAGAGCACAATGCACCAGGTTGCAGTGCTGGAGTCAGTCACCCCGTCCTAACGGGGCTCGCCCTATGCCCGCTCGGCTCGCGGCTCGCGGCTGCCGTCATCACGCCGCGATTGTCGTGCAATCGTGCTTA
Organism: Apamea epomidion; assembly: GCA_947507525.1. Lineage (NCBI taxonomy): Eukaryota > Metazoa > Arthropoda > Insecta > Lepidoptera > Noctuidae > Apamea > Apamea epomidion. The sequence continues at coordinate 11,234,119 of OX382234.1, forward strand.
CTAATGCCAACTGGACTCCATACGCATACATAATACTATTATGGACAATCGCATCGCCCCTGGCCACGCCTATTCAGAATGCACATTGAGGAAAAGAACAAAAATTCTGTCGTAAGAATGAGTCGCCAACTATTGTTACAAGCAATGTCCAAGAATCCTGCTGAGCTTTTGACAACAAATCACCAACACAAAACACCAAAGAAATAATTATTTGGGTGCTCATTACTTTAGGTTACCACACACAAAATTGTCGTTAACTACCGGAATGCCAAAGGACTGGGCTATTGTTGTCTTCCTTAAGCCAGTGTTTTTTTCTTTGTTTTACATATACTTCTGTAAAAATGATGCTGGCTCTGCTCGATAAAAAAATTAAAATATCACATATTTGACAAAATCAATATAAACGATACATCAAGCGTATTAATATCAGTTTTTTAGAAAATCACAAAATAAAACTTAAATTATGAGAATACAATATTGTGAAAATATTGCACGGTATCCCGCTGATATTTTATCATTAAGACGAATATTTGTAAGGGCATTCCTCGGCCGCGATATCGTTTAGCGCCGACACAATACATCAACGATCTGGGAATGTCGGTTACGAGCCGATCTAACAAAAGGAAGTTAAAAAACTTTTGTAAAAGATTCAATCCTCGCATTTTTTGTCGTCAAAAAGGTTTCGATTAAACAATCATTTTAATTTTTTCACCATCTCAGAAGAGTTAGATATCGCGAAACTTGCACAATAACGTATCGCGGCAAAAAGTTGGACTTTACCTGTTCGTGAAATCCGAGATGAAAAGAAAGGGTAGGTCGAATCGCATCAAGATTTTTTTGACAATAGGAGAACACCATTCTGCTTGCATTTTTTGCGCGGATTGTAAAAATTTTCAACCTTTGAAATCGAATTTGAAAAGAAGTTGGGAGTAAGGGTTAGTAGATTTCTATTGCTCTATTGTTTACTCAGCAGATGGTATTAAATTCGCTCGTTGCTCCTTGATCCATTGACAATATGGGTCACGATACTTACGTCCAACCAGCGAAAATATCCCTTAACCTAAATCTGACTCAGCCTAAGCCCATTCAAAATATATGCGACATTAAAACAATAGCCACCTCTTGCTAGAGAAAAGAAAGACCCTTGAGACAATGTAACGACACAAAAACTAAAATGTCCCGTAAAGTCTTTTCTACGTAATTGGTATTACCTACTGGTAATTCCACCAGTAAATCTTTTACACAGTTTTGTTGTGGTCAAAGACTTGCTAGCCATCAATGCTTGCATAATTACTTGTATTTTTTTTTTCATAAACTATTGATGTGTAGAATTCCTTAAACTTATATCGTGACTTGAGTTATTAGTCTTTCTATGTCAAAAATAAAATAAATGGTTGTCTCCATGCAACCCACATGACACATTATTTTATTCAAGAAGGTTCCTTTCCTAGTTATCAATGTGATAGTGGAGTGGCACAGCAAGAACGTGGTGCACCGTTACACGCACTTGCGGAGTTGAGTGCACGCGCGCGCGGTCGCCGACTCCACCAGGGCACCAGCCCCACAGTCCCACGTCCCTAGTGCTCTTCCCCGGCGCCTGTATACTGCTCCGTACGCCCTAATCATACCTAAACCTTGTAAAGTAAACCAGCTTATCAAATCTTACGAATATGTCACTGTTGTTGCCAGAAAACAACTACGAAACATGTGTCCGATGGCACGCGGCGCACATGCGTATGGCATGCGTTGGCTGTACATCACTATAATATACGCACTCATAAAAAACACACAACAAAAGCCCCAAAATATTTAAATGCCGATGTTTGTGCGGATCCACTTTTTACTAATAACAAGGTGCAGCGCTGCCACGTTTCTCCGCCAGCTGGGAGACGAGGAAGTGCGTTCACAATGCCAACCACGTAAATTAATGATTGCCGAGAATCGAAACTGCTCCGATAATAACCATTGTGTTCTTTTCGGTAAATAAAGGAAAACTTTGCATCGCCTCCTAATACTTATTTCAAGTTGAATGACTGCTTTATTGTATTTTTTTGTTGACAAGGAGGTCACTGTGCGTGATATTACACTTGAATCCCGCTACCAAAGACTAAATTAGAAGGCATCTTGTATAGACAGCCGATTATTCTCTGCTGTAATGTAATTACAGCAATTCCAATAATGGTTATGGCATCCTACGCAAAACGGTCGTAGTAAATGATGTTAATCAGTGTAATGGAACGGAGTACGACTTACTGAAGCCACAGCGCTTACCTACATAATTTAGAGGGCAGCAGTTTTAGGTTGCGTTTGAAACTAACTAGGCTTATTGTTATTTCTCTCTAAAATAGGACTTTAGACTTTATCATTTCCGGCTATATATTGCGTAGAACTAAAGTCACTAATTATTATAATAACATAAATAACAACACATTGCAGAACAAACAATATGTAGGTACTCATTTAATCGTATGCCATGTGGAGCGTGGGGGTACTAAAGAAAAAAGTTATTGGAACCGGTCTCTTAAAAAATGAAAGTTGGTTATAGGTAATGCGCAGCACTTTCTCCGCCAAGTACGTTCGTACTTCGACGGCATTGCTTCCCTTCATCGAACAAACAAAACAACAAAAATTTAGTTTACCAGATTATTCACAAACTAAATGCACATACGTATACATTTTCCCGGGTACTACATAATATACATTTTCCCGGCTTCAGCGTGAGAATATGTGATTGTTTACCATATGCTTTTCTTTTGACTAATAATAGGTTAGGTGTATTATATGTAAAGACCGACCGAAGGTTCGGTTTCGGTTTCGGGTAGTTTCGGCCAAAAATCTAGTTTCGGCCACAGTTACGGTTTCGGCCAATTATTGGCCGAAACCGTAACTGTGGCGTAAAAAGCCGAAACTAGGTGTTCGTGAATTGTCGCCCATCATTTGGCAACTTCGAGTGAGTGAACGTGATTGCCAGTTGAGTTCTTACCAGTGCGTCTTGCCAGTGATGACCTATGGCACTGAAACGTGGTCGCTCACAATAGGCCTTATTTAAAGGCTTAAAGTCACCCAAAGGGTAATAGAGAGGGCTATGCTTGGAGTATTCCCTGCGTGATCGAATCAGAAATGAAGATATCCGCAGAAGAACCAAGGTAACTGACATAGTCCAAATAATTGCCAAACTTAAGTGGCAGTGGGCAGAACACATGCTCGCAGAATAGATGGCCGATGTTTATTATGCGTATTTTGATTACTTTAAAAAATGTGGTTTCATTTTGTCATAAAAGCATAAAAATTTATGTATGCGCGGCTCTCTGCGCATTTTACTGAATCTTTGGGAAACAATGACGGAATTGTAGGTACCCGACATATTTTTATTTATTTATAAGAATACCAATATAAATATTCTACTTAATTGAATAACACATAAAGCTACATTAGTGTAGCCACATTTTAAGTACAAAAACATAGGCAAGGGTCTTCATAACGAGACAGTAACCTCATTACAAAAAAATAGTTCACTTGAAATCTCTCTCCTGTAAAAATTTAAAAGTAACAGTTACGTCGATGTTTCTCCGAATGAGCGACGTGTTAACTGTCTATATATGCGTAAAAATACAATAGATTTAATATGCTATAAAATTTCATATAAGTTTTGGTTTCGGTTTCGGCCGAAACTGGGACCAAGACCGAAGGTTCGGTTTCGGTTTCGGTTTCAGTTGAAAATCCTGTTTCGGTCGAACACTAAATTTATATCTATAACTGTTATAAGTTGACGTTCGAATATTTAATAATAATAGGCTTTTTTCCTAAAAAAATCGAATTAGTCCGTCAGTTAGATTATCAAAGAATATTGAACCCGTATTTTTTCTTTTGTCAATTATATCAAAAATGATTAAGATTTCGCCCGTTAAAGTTCCGCGTGACGTCACTTGCTTGCGACAATTTTGCAAGCAAGTGACATCAATCCCAAATTTTGACGCGCTTTATCTTTGTCATTTTTTGTTTGATTGACAAAAGAAAAAATACGTTTCCATTATTTTTCGATAATCTAACTGACAGACTAAATATTTTTTTTTTTTTTACCCAGGCAACTACCCTATTATGTGTACCTACGCTGACATCACACACATTTAATAAAAAGGTAACATCCCAAGTCGAATTAATTTTAGTACATTATAGTTTTCTTTTAACAATGCCTAGCAGCATTGTCTTTTTTCTTTTTGCAAAATAGTGACATTTAAATATTTATTTACTATCTATTTGAACGGTTGACGGAGTGGGAGATTTAAATAAAGTCAAGGGGATCATTTGCGTCGCAAACAACGACGACGGGGTCAGTAGACTCGTGCGCGCAACTGCCGAAATTATCGCGGCCGGTACACGCGCCGCGCACCGCCGCGGCCAACGAACGAGCCAAGGCCACGATACCTCCCCGGCCCCTACCCGCCGCCCACTCTTATCTCACAGCTCCTGCTGACAGCCTAGGTATCTATGTTATAAGCAAATCGATCACCCCTAATACACATAAATATAAGCCTCGTCTATCGGCTGACTCGAGACCTTGAACCGCGATAGCAAACCGAAAAAACATTTAGGATTTCAATTTAGCGATACATATTGATAACAATGCGTTGCACCATAATATTTATTTATTGCAAATTTATTTGAAATGGATACGGATACTAAGTTGTCCTTGTTAGAGTTACGGTACTATATGTGCCTGAATGTAACTGTAATGGAGGTTATTTATATAAGAAGCAATAAACATGGATCGGGCAGGCCCAGCTAGGTATCGGTGTAGGTGCGAGGTAGAGCGCGGGAGGCTGGCGGGTGGCGGTCGTGGCGGATGAGCCGGGCGGAGCGGGCGCGGGCGCGGGGCGCGGCAGGTGGTAACGTCAACGCGCGGCCGTGAACTTTCTTCGGACACGTTTTCAGGATTTAATGCTGCGCAATATTTCGCGGCTTAGCCCCGACGGCCCCCGGACCGCAAACTTCTTGCCGCGTGCGTGCCACTTTTCTCGCGCCTTTTTCCCTAAAAATATAATTCAGTGGTTTCCTTACAAATTTTCACTTCCTAGTTGCAGTATAAATGCCTTAATATTACTACAGTGTGGGACAGGGCCCTAGTTAAATTGAAAATCAATAAAATAATTATTTTTGCACCCCAATAGCCGCGCAGTTGTCATGTAAATCATATTTATTCAAGGAAATAGGTCTTAACTGATTTAAATCTGTTTACGATTTAGTAGTCCGTAGCCGACAGTTTAACTCGGACTCATCAAAATGTAAATTTTACGTATATAGTTCGAGTTCAGGTCGGTGTTCATCGATTATGTACAAAATTCAGAGTGATCCAGAATAACATGTTGACTATTCGCTGTCATCGATTGACAACACAAAACTTAAGCGCCCTCGCTGCTTACATAACCTAAATCCAGGCATATGAAAAACTGGGCTTTCGTCTGTAAAGCAGTTACATTTTCATATCTTATCCGTTTTAATTCATAGAAAAAGATCAGAACTCACACAAGGCGCTATTTGGCATTAATGAGGGCGAGTAAATGTAACACTAGGAAATGTTCGGCTTACACTTCCTCATTGTTGCGCACAGTGTAGAGTGTAGGTGAGTAGTGCAACGCTGAGCTGCAGTGACGTCGGCGGCGGCGGCGCGGGCGCAGCGCATACGCGCCCGACCAACAACATTATACAACGAGGCGCATCATCGCCGCGCGGGGGATGCCGCGATGCTCTGATTACGCAAACACCCACTGCGCAACACCTCTCCTATACTTCACTACGTTACGTTATTGCAACATATAATTAAACAAGCTCAAAGCTCTACTCTTGGACCAATAGCCGACGTCAACGCTCTACTTGGCGCGTTCGCATTTCGCTCGATATTCTACGATAGAGAACATGCTTTGTCCTATTTTCTAGTTATGTTATATATATGTTTTAGTTGTAAAGGGTATGTAAAGTATGTAAGGGGTACATCAGAGCTGAAGCGGGAAATATGTATTTTAATACCGAGTTGCTTAGTAGTATGTGTAAATAACATGCAGAATTGCAGACGTCCTCTGACGGAGCAGGAAGTCTCGACTTGATGCAAATATCAAGGTGAGGTGACCGAAAGGAGAAAGGCTCCTTCATCAGCACAATTCATGTACTTGCATAAATATTTTATTTACTCCACAAGTTGATATACAGGCTTTTGCCCTACCATAGTCGACTTGAGCAGGATTTAATAAACATGAAAGCATTTAAACGCCGCCGTCAATATCATTTACCTAAACAAATCAATGTACTTACATAGTTACATTTAACAGGCATAATTTTTTACATCTATGTTGATAGGATAGATAAATGACCCTATTGTAGAATAATGATGTCCACTGTTGTTAAATGGTTGCGCGAGCTCTATGTTTAGCACAATTTGATTTAGTAAACCGTCAAATTTCCTCATGTCGGGCGTTGCCTTGAGGTTGACATTGCGGCTAAATCAGCACAGTTTGACATTGACATGTTCCGATATTCGAATGAGGAAGTGCTCCTAGTTTATTCGGCGGGGCCGTTCACATGTTTGGAGGTTTGCGATATTAGACAACCTACATAGACAACGACCGGTATTGTTCACATTTTGATATCGCACTGCCGGAATACAAAAGTACTAGATATACACACAATTGGTGGAAGAATACTGATGACTACACGTTATTTTTATGAGTCCTAAGTACTGAATCACGTCGGGGTCGTTGTAGCCTCTCATTTGCGTGTTTTATATTATTTTTTGCCAAGTTTCGAAGGTTACATTGCGTCATCCAGTTTGCCGTTTACGTATTTAAACAATCCTATTTAAAGAACTATTCATGCCTGTGTTGGATTCCATCCATAAATGATAAAGACACTTAACAAATGAACCTTAAGGGGGAAGCGCCAGAACAGCCCGTGAAGTTCACAAATTCGTTTCGTTTTTTGCGATTTGCAGGTCAAGTTGTATGGTGATTTAAATATGATATAGATGATAATCATTAAAATCATCAATACAAACCTTTAAGTTCATATAATCCCGGGCCATATATTGATATTTTGTGAAACAATTATTCAAAATTTGAATTTCGCGGGCTACCTAGCGCATGCTAAAATTTTAATTGAAACGTATGTCTTTAGCTATGTTCAGTAGTACGAAGCAATATCCTGGGTCGTGTCGTCTCTACCGAATTAATTGTCGTATACGGATCCACACAAAGTGATGCGTTGGACGGACGCTGCCGCTGTGTGGGGCTCCAGGCGTCACCGCATTGAGCTATTAATTGAACACACCCGACAAATTGACCTTGGCCTTGGCACGGGTTGCCGAATCAACCGAGGTCAACCACGATTGAGAGCGTCCGGATCACACGGCCTGTATGTCATGCTTGCTTATTCATGGTAATAATACACTCGGCCGCACTAATACTGTGATATCTAGGCAGGTATAGTATGCCAATAAATAAAATAATAAACGATTGACTGAGTATATTTTGGTTAATATCTACAACGGCATTATTTGGAAGCAATATTAAATGAAAATCATAAAACATTGCTGGACTTGTTAGTAATATTTTTGGTATACATTATGTTTTCAACTATTCTACCCAGAAATTAAAAAGTAAACAAGGTAATGTTCTATTAAATCTAAAATACGTCTTATCAATTCCTACCTAAAAGGGGGGTGGTGATGACGTGGCGTGGCGCGGGCGCAGTGTCGTCGACGACGGCATCGCCGCTACAGCCCGCCCGGGGTAATTGACTCATACTGACCTCGCACTGCTTCGGAAAAACTCGCTACAGCTCGGCACTCTTCGCCACTCGACACCGCTACGTACCCTTTTGATTTGTAAAATACTTTTGGTTGGTTCGTACAAATCTTACACAAAATTAGAATTTCTGATATTTTTTAAGCTTTTGATTTGGAGCAGAATATTTATTCACTTAGCCCAGGTATTCACTTTTCGTGAAAGATTCCTCTGGAGTTTTTCCCAAATCTGAATGAATTATCTCCTGAAAAAAAAAACAAAACTATGGTAAAACATCACATTACGTTACTGAGATTGAGACTAGAGCGATGGATTTTGGCAGCACTATAGGCTATAAACAATAAGAAGTAACTACTAGCTGAAATTCAAGTTAAATATATAATGATTTTTATAAGCATCGAAGTCGATGATCAAAAAACGGCTACAATAACAATCAGTCTGGCAAGCGGGTCGTGTTTCCGATGCGCATCGGGTATAATCGCCGTCTCAGCGAGGCCTTGACCGCGCGTTGTCCGCTGCAAACATTCGGACTCCATTCCGAACGACCGAATTGCCAACGAGGCTCCTCGTGACTTCGCAGAACTTTCCAGCGAATCCAGGCCACCAGCATCCGATTACAATAACATTGCGACGTAACTTTTTCTATATTATTTTTAAGGAACTTGCGGAAAATAAAATAAGTAAATTACAAGACTTACATAATTTGCTATCAAAAATTGACGAACTTCATGACATTTCTTAAACCTCTCCATGGCAAATTGTTCTGTAGATCATCGTGAAATTATAAAAATGACTTGTTTAATAATTTCACGATGATTTACAGAATAAGTTAAATAAAAGCTTGTATTAACAGAACCCGTAAAATCGACATTAAGCTTGAGAAACCAATACACCATGTCACTTTCTCATTCAAATGTTTATTATGTTGATGGATCATATTTCAACACCTGCCTGCACTTGCGGTTGTCAGTCGTGAAAAGGGATCACTGATCACATTCTTTGAAAAGATGTTAAGCTAATTTATGAGTGGGATAATGGATGCGAAGTAAATAAAGTGCTAAGTCCCGTTTGAGCGGAGGCTGGGCAGGCACGCTCGCTTTTGTCCCAGCGTCCTTCGGCCGGCGATGGAAGGCCGACCGGCCCCTCAGTTATTGTTGCCTTTTATTTTGTTAAGCGACTTTTGAAATAATGGTTGTTAAAAGTTATGGTTGAACCTTATCATCACATATTTAAATTGTATAGTGTACACTGTGCAGTAATGTTCACACATAACCAGATAACCACGCATTTAATCAACATCAAGTTTTTCTTCTATTTTTGCACAAGAGTAGGTAATCCGGAAAAACAAAAAATTGAAACCATACATTGCAAACAATATGGCATACGGTCTGCTTTTTATTATTTCGTTAAAAAATGGCCGATCAATCGAGATCATCAAGTCCCACCGACTGTGGTCACAATGAACAATACAAAACTATACATGTGGCTACCGACTGACGATGCCGGCTTTGAGTTTTTTGGCTGTGGACGATATAGGAATATGAACTCTATTTCAAGAGCCGTTAAATTCAGTATAGTGCTTTCACACAGTTTTTAGTAAGAGCTGACTACGAAATTTGATATTCGCACCCCGATATTAAAAGTGAGGGCAGCGGAAGGAAGTAAAAAACTGGGTTCCTATTCACTTTCACGTTTTAATCGACACACATGTCGCCATTCGATTTTTTTTTCGTATTTGCTTTTGGTGTCAGAGATCAGGGGACAAAAATAAAAGTTATTTAATCATTATAAATATGTAAGAGCAATAATTTGTGTCATTAATTTACTCTGTAAATTAATTAAGTATATATTAACTTGTTATCATCATCGTCGTTTCAGCCGAAAGACGTCCACTGCTGGACATAGGCCTCCCAGAGCTTTTTATTTATTTATTTTATTCAAGGATTACCAACGAGATACATTACAATTATCTTTAACCATTATATAACTTGTATTATTATTGTATTTTTAATTGTTATAAAAGCTCTTATTCACTGTCACCAACTTAGAATTTAAAGAGTGTTCAGTTCTAAAGTAATCAGACTCAAGCAAATATACCTATTAGCTACGAAGCAGCTTAAAAAAAAAAGCAAAATTTAGTGCCTACATGTATACCTATAAATATTACAAAGCCACATGTATTTTTACAAAAAAATGCACGTGTGGGGGAGGATATTTGCGAAACCCTTTAAAAAGTTTCCTTTTGTGCAAAAGGGAAAGTATTGGAGCGAAATAATCTCCACAAAAAATGTAAGAAAACATTGACGAACACCTTTCAGTAGCAGTATAGGGGAAACCAACGAACCCTTTGCTTAGTTTTTAGACAATATTTTTTAAAGGTATTGAAGCTACTAGTTTCTCAAAATTCACCTTCTGTTATCTTAACATAAAATCTTTGGAAATATGGATATATGTACAGACACAAAAAGTAAAAAATTAAAAATACATCCACGGAATTAATTTTATTCCATTCATTTGATATTTTGTCTGAAAAAGGGTTTCGTACCTAATGTCAGTCCGTTTCCTGTGTCAAAAATACATAAACATAGGCAGTGTATGTGAATTTGGGGCAAATATTTGTTTTCAACATAAAATAACAAACAATATCACATAACATGATAAATGAATACCGAATACCTAGAATGAATACCTAGTCAGAAACACATTATGTGACGTTGTGTAACTATTTATATCGGTTCCGCTTTTTGTTGACGACCTAACTACCTAGGTATATACTGTGCCAATTTTTATACTAGTTCGACAGAATTATCTGTTTAAAACAGATTTCAGAGCTAGAGTGATAGCATCGTAGCATCGCAATGAGATAAAATAAATATAGTCGAATTTCGAGTAAAAGAAGTGCCTAGTAGTGGAGTGTCAGTAGGCTGTGTCAGAGCGCCTGCGCGCCGCGTGCCGGTGGCCTTGACCGGCCTGCGCCAAAATTTCCAGGTCGTTCACCCGCCGCGACGCCCACCGCCGCTCGTTTTATCTCGCGTAAATAGCTGCTCGCGCAAGCGAATAAACACCTAATAACGCTTCAAATAAGAACGAATCTTCCGCTTTCACAACAATTGTAACGTCAGTGTTATATAAAGTCGTGTTTATGTACCCATTGTTAAAAGAAACTTGTTTATCAATTACAAGAAGGTAGGTAATACGTATTATGTAGAGTTACACAAAGTTCCTTATTATGTAGGTAGTTTTAATAGCAGTCACGTTATAGCAATCGGTACTTCACAAGCTTTAGTCTGTTGCTTTTAATTATCTTACATATCTCTCAGGTCACGTGTTTTATGCATATGACATTTGTATATAAATATATTTTATCACGTTTTGGGTACTGAAAGATTATTATTTTAATAATACCTAAGTTGGCACAGTCACGCGCTTGTTTGTGTCCAGTGTCTACATACGTATACCTACTCATACATGGGTAATGTGAAGGTTGTAAGTTGTAGGTCGTCCCAAAAGTATTACTAGGTAATTAGTCATAAAATCCCGGAAGTGTGTGCTCAGACTGCTCAGAGGGAAGCAAGCAGGGGGCAAGCAGGGCGCTCCGGCAGCGGGTCAGTCCGTCACGCGGCGACCTACACCGCGCTCGCCATCCATTAGCTCGATTTCGTGTTCAAGTTCACTCGCGTTCCATCACCAAAAATATTTTCGTAGTGTGACGCAACCGGCAACGGCTACGTCCCACTCGAACGCTCGGCTAGTCTCTCTGTCGGTGCCGCTCTCGCGCGACCTTGGCCGCGGTGAGCCGCAAGGTTCGGGTCTTCGAACTCGCGCTGAAGCGCGGGCGCGGGGCGCGGAGCCGGCAGTCCTCCAATCGCTCGCCGCGCACGCCTGAGCGTGCTCGTGATTGGTCCACCGTTGGCGCGGCAATGACCTCGGAGACCGGAGTTCGAAGCGCGCCGATCCTCGTTCTGAAGCGCAGAACGACAGGCTGAGCCGACCGATAGAGGCGAATTTCGCTTAGCCGGCTACGCTTCGTCGTCGAAGCGATTGTATCGCACAGAGCGCTGATCTTTTTGCAGACTTTCACTCTTAAGGGGAGACTCGCGCGGCTTCGAGCAGGAGCGCGCGCGGCACTCGCTCAGTTCGTCGATCGAGCTCGAGTGAGACGCACGCGGCACGTGCAGTGGCTATATCTCGCGGGACGAGCGACCTTCATCCCTTGACGTGCCGGCCGCGCGCCCTGGTCCATGCACTCCTGTCCTATATTCAGTGTCACAGCGCGCAGGACGTTTCATGTCTATAGCCAGCGGGCTCCATGTGGTTTACGTGTAGTGCAGTGCGGGGGAGGACAAAATAATTAGATTTTAAGTACCTATATAAATGACTTTAGTGATGTCTCCTGATAGCAGCTACGGGCGTTACGATGCGCCTACGCCGGCTGACCATAATATGATGAGCCCGGCGCACAAGGAACGAGAACCCGAGTTGCATATAGGTAGTCCCTTTTATACAATAATTTTATTTGTTTATTTACATTACATATTACAACATTATCACTGTGCTGTAATACCTGTTGTCATAATATTATGTTTTCATTTCAATCGTTGTTATTGTTGTTGACAATCTGTTGCTGACAATTTTTCCAATAGAACGTAAGTTCTTAAAGTTAATACTTAATTGTTTCGTAAGTTTTCATTCTTTTTAATTGTAATTTTACAATTAGGTTATTAAGCCATCAGCATTTTTTTTATTCTATCGATTTATACATAGGTACGTTGAATTGTACATTTTTTAAATTTACTGTAAGTAACGAAATATTATGATGAGAGTTACTTAGCCATAACGATTTAAAAAAATCTAATTTCTTACCTACTTCCTTAAGTCTTACGTAATCTCCGGACTAAACACTACAAGGTCCCATCATAAATGTTAGGTAGGTACTTCTTTAATATCATATTAATCACATATTGTTATAAATATGATCTATTCCTGCAAAATAATTATTTATGTCTTGCATGCTATTTTCTTTTACGCACTTTTTACATTTTTACCGTAATAAGCGTAAAAAATAGCTTGAGATAAGCCAAAATAAACACGTTTTCAGGTATAAACTGTAGGCCAATTTCTCGAAGTTATTTAGAAAAAATATATTAAGTATGAGAATTACCTTGTGGAATAATAATAAAATAACCGGACACAATACCATTTTATGCTAGATTAATTATAACGACATTGGTAAAATCTGATTAATGATTTATTTTTTTGTGATGAAAGGGTACAATGCTAACATAATACAGAATTATTTACAATCGAATGTCAAATCGTCTGCAGAACGAATATTTGATGGATGGATTGTTGAACATTTCCGCTCGGAAGGGCCCAGCAAAAACAATTAAAATATGGCATTGTACAAAATAACGCACTGTACAACAATGTCAATAGTTTCTTAGCACAAATCAGTGGGGTCCGACTCGAGCCGAGGCAGCCGGGAGCTCTTCAATATTTGCAATCGATTCCTAATGATCTTATCGCTCTTTATCGATTGCTTTTGTCATTTTTTCCCGTGAAATAGCAAGCTAATATAACAAAGAGTTAACCGTTACCCACAGGCACCGCTGCCAACCCTTTCAATAACTAAATTAATGATTTGAACTATTGATAGTTTTCCCATGATGTAAGAAAACTGTTATGTGTAGTAGTAACAGGTGCGTGAAGCATGTTCAACGTGGCGACAACTGCGTCACAACACCACTTTTACTTTTCTCTGAATGCGTGTAACACAAGATTATTCGCTTGCTCATAATTTATGATAAACCAGTCGCTGCAGCACGTAACGCACACTATGAAGTAAATTGACAATAATTGTCAATTATTGCAGATGAATTACCAATCAAGATCAGATGAAAATAATAAAACCTCTCTTGCCGTGATATTTTTAACAAACGTGTTAAATAACGAGGAAATACGATTTGAAACGTGATTTTGATCGTCGTCAAGTAGGTACCTACTAATTATTTACAAACAAACATCGCCGTGACACAGATCCGCGGCGGTCGGAATGGCCGCGTCAGTATTGTGCACGCTCGGTCCGTCGGTCGGCATTCGCGTTACGTGGACGAGAGACTTTCTCGCGCACTTTCCTCGCCTTTTAATTGACGTAACGAACGAGCGACTCTCACACACGCCACCCAGAAAAAAGCGCGCGTTGCATCATACGAGGAGAAATGGCTGCACGCTACTGACTCTGTTGCAACTGCACCAGTTACGTCTCACGTTGCTTTCCCTGTTCTATTGTGATCCCCACCCACCGGCGCAGTCGCCACCATGCTCTGTTGACACTAGCGAGAGATGAGACCGAAATTATTGCGCCGAGGGCGACCATACACCGCCTTTAGAAAAAAGAAAGTAACAACTATAGAAAGCGACGGCGTCGAACGTCGACCCGCGGCGAGTGGTGTACGCCAGAAATAGAAAGTTTCTTCCAAAAGGCGAGCCCGCTCCCTTAACAAATAAACAAACGGCTGGAAGAGGAAAGTGAGAGCAGTCCGGGGCGCCGCCGCCTGAACCAGTTCCTGGTCGCCAGTCGAGCCGCCGAGCGCGCCCGACCGCCGACCCGACACCGACCTGTTGTTGTCGCGGGATTGCCTATCACTGACCTATTAACCATTATTACTAACATCATTAAGGAATTATATAATTATATTATATATTTATCATTTATATTTAGCTTAAGATAACGCTTCCGTATTAATTATCTTCACAATTAACTGATTGGATAATAATGTTGCAGGAACACGTAACGTTTGACCTATTTAGGTTAATATTATGAGAGAACACAATTTAGGTAAAGTTCATAATCACTAACTCTAAAGTTGGTTGTTTTCTTTAACATTGTTGTTTGTTACGAAGATGGGGTCATCGACTTGGCGAGTTGAGAGACTTTCTAAAATGTCCATTGAGTGTCTGTCACCTTGAGGCACGCATATGAGCAATGAAATACGATACATCATAATATGACCATTCATACAATCAATGCAGTTAATTTGCTTAGAATTGTATTATTCACTGCCTTATAGGTATAGCAACGACGTAAACCAATACACCGATCGTAATTACATTTTTTACTCCAGTACTAAAACAGTATTATGCAGTTTTCACACAAATCAGAAGCAGTAAAAATGCTTGCAAAATCTCTTATCGTGAGGTAATGTTATGAGTTGAAATGAAAGCTAAGCTAGTAACACGCGAACACGCCTCACGTGTACTGCCACTGATAAAATCAGACTGCACCTACCTACCTACACACTGCACACTGCATCTCAGAATTCACTGTTTTTAATTAACTTAAGATAAGTCAGTTAAAAATTATATTGTCCTTAACTCGTTCTCTAAGGTGCAACTGATTATGAATACTTACTCATCTATTAGTACAGACAACTTGGTCTGAATAATAGACACTAGCTCATGAAATGATGAACTTCTTGGAACTAAAAGTAATATTAACAGAAGGTCAGGCTATAGGATTCAATCTGAAGTGTGTACATGTTTCACAACTTCCGTCTTACATTGTGACAGTCACCTTTACGTCTTGGCTATAATGTAATGCACGTGAAAAGGCTATATTGCCGAAATTATCAGCTCATCACCAATCAGTGAGTAATGATGATATGCATGACGCATGAGTAGTGTTGGACTGTTGATGTTGGTGGCACAAGGCACAAGGTCACGTGCAAGCACCGCTGTGTGTTACACAACTCAGGAAGTTTGGCACGAGCTAACTAATCTTTCAAACGTCCATAAAATTTATCGCGAACTACGTATACTTAATACTACATATAAGTATACATAATACAGGTCTTTTTAACCGTTTTCTATGTTTTGTTGCAGAGTTTGACGGTACTACGGTGCTGTGCCGCGTTTGCGGTGATAAAGCTAGTGGATTCCACTACGGCGTGCATTCCTGTGAAGGCTGCAAGGTAATTTTCACACAATTATACCAATCATATTATAGTAAATAAGTTGTCGTTATCCATATGCTCACCAGCACCGATGTTTCGTTAATACAACTGCCACCACTACCACAGTACCACTACGTCGTCGTTACCGCCGAACACACATACCGTAATAGGAAATGCCCCGAGCACGTCTTATTTTAAAATGACAATAGTTAATTGAGTGTTTCATGCGGGTAGTCTGGGCATCTGAAGCAGGAAGTATGTGTACGGGTGACATGACGAGGACCCCCTTCTCCCCGTGCGAGTAGTCTCGCGGCAGGTGCGAGTTAGTACCAGCCCCAAGGTCGCGACACGCGGAACACAATCTCTGTTCACTCGCCGCACAAACAACCAGATGACCTTATTTACTTACTAAATGTTAATTTGATTCACTACGACGTCGCCCGGAGATTCGTTTATTAACTAATCGGTAAAAAACGTATCGTGTGAACTGGTATTAGGAATGGTTTTTGGGTCAACGGGTAGGTACCTGTCGGCCTCGGTCGGGCGACGGTCAGACCCCCGCGCCCCAATTCTAAACATTTTATTTTCAATACCTGCGTCCGCCGGGACAATCACACGGGAACCGGCTGTCGCCTTTAAACTTGTGATCCACAAGTCAAACGTGCATTGATAGAATATAATGAGCACTGGCCAGCTAGTAGTAATGTTAGTGATGAGGTTAAAGTGACACTCAATTCATGTCAATCATAATAGCTGTAAATATAAAGTAATATCCGTCGAACGTCCGCACCGTCGTTTATAAAACGTTTATGTATGCAGCTCGTGGCTCCTCATTCCTTCAACTGACGACCCTTGAACGTGAACACTCGGGACGCATAAAACATCCTTTTTAAAGTGGACATCCCATGGCCCATATGTTATATTTTTTATTTACTTGGTAGTGTATTCTTCCACTTAACCGTATGTGATTTGCTTTCTTTTTGATTGGTTTCGATAAATCGATGCGCAGCATAAAGACTTCTAATTAAAAAATAAGGAAATTAGAATAGCAATAGCTCACGTATTATTGCAAATAATTGAAAACTTGACGAATTAAGAGAAACTTCATTACCACGTACTAACGCTAAAGGTTATTGTTAGTGAAAGCAGACAATTACGTGACCGGTGAGCGTTCAAGAGCATTGGAGTCCACCGTAATTACTTCCTCATACATATTGTACAGTATTATTAACTCAACAAAGCATCGGTAGAATTTCCCTTGAATCTTGGGTCGTCGTATCTATAATTTTACAAAGGTGTAAAGTAAATAGAATCGTCGGTGAATATAGAGGTCGTTTACGAGTGTGAAAGCGAGGAAGCAGACGGAGATAGAAGTGCAAGTGTAGTGTAAACTGGTTTGTACGTTATAAGTTCGGCCAGAGCAGGCTCGGGACAAAGCATGTCCTTCAGCGCTGCGGATGTCTGCTGCATTGTGTAACGCTTAACCAGACCACTTTTAGACGTATAAACGATTAACGGCTATAGAACTTACCCCGCCAGACGGAGCGGACGTCCCATGCGGTTCATTTAGTTAAAATGTATATTATTATTGTTCGTACAACAATGTATCGTTTTTCGTTACGCATCTCTTGAGAATAATAAACCGAAAATTCTAATTGACAACTTTAAGAATCGATAAAATATAGATAATTGGAATTAAAAAAATTACATTAATTTGGCGACAAAATTAAAAATATATGTAATTTTGGTTTACCCATTTACATAACAACTCCGATTAAAGCGCTAGCTAGCGGCGTAAATATGAAACTCCTAAAATAGTTCGGCTACTCGCCACTAGATGTCGCGTCGAGCGTAGCGCTGCAGTGCTGGCACCGTTTTACATTGCGGCTACGAACGGAAACTACTTGAATGAATGACGAGTGAGCGTGTAATTTTTATAACGATATGAGGTGCGGGGTGTTCGACCGTACGCACTGATGTCAACGAACCCAATGTTACTATTTACCTTTTCTTAAATAAACTTATCAATTATTGATGATTCTTACGTGCATTCTTACGTAGTTTACTTTTAAATAAGAATGTTTTTTATTAGTAGCAACTTGCACCATTTATTGTGAAGTTTCAACTATGAGGTTAAAATATCAGTTAAATTCATACTAGTACGTCGTAGTCACTTGATCATATTAGTTAATTAGGCATCTACTTCCTAGCAACAAAAAATCTTATTTTGAAATTAACTCGTGAAATAAAACCGTCATTATAATCCGGAGCGAGCGGTTGCTACGTCGGAAGAGCGAGCGGACTTCTTTGTTCTCGTCGTTGGCCGACATAATTTCCGTGCGTTGTGGGTCGTGTTATTTTTTCGGCACCAATTCTGCGGTGTAGGGCGAGCGGCCGTCGACCTCGCTAGCTAGCTTTGCGCGCCAGGCGCCGCGTACATTCGCGCTGCCTCTTCTCGCCGTAAACAACTTTTACGGGCATCGAATGTACGCGCTACGTGAACGTAACCCACATTATTTTTGAGCTGTCAGCTCATAAGTTCGTTGATCCCCAAGCAGTCATATTATTTATTGAGAACACCGCGCGATGACTGTTGCGTTTGCGTTTATTATTTCCTGTTCAACAAATCTGTACCTACTGTCGAACTTGACTCTAAAAAAGTGATGTACAAATAGGTACATAGCTCATTGATTTTTTGGTATAATCAAGGTTCAAACACGAATGCAAATTGATTATGGACAACTCGTATCAAATATATTATCTGTTGCGACGATTAGCTTCAATAACAACTTGTTTTCATTCTTCAAATGATGTCAAACAATTTTGTTTACATATTATAAATTGTAGTTTCGAAATATAAATACCTAAGTACTCACATAATGTAGATCAAATAAGTAGAACTTCTCCATTACTATATAACATCAATTACTACTATTTATACATTTTGGTATGTATGTGGTAGAGTTTTTCGACTTAGGTTTCCTAAGCATTAATTTTACAGTTTTTGCGGTAAAGCTGAATCACCTTTGCACCGCGCCCACATTTAGTGTCACACTTCTAACATTTGATATGGGCATGTTACAATGGGGACAGCGAGTTACCTATAGGAGTTACGTTAGTTACTAAGAAATAAACCGCGATACGTGAACGGGAAATGAATCACAATGACGTGAGTCAGACGTGTGTTATCAAGTAAACATCTGTGACCCGCCGGGCAACGGGCACGTAAGGCGGCCTGCCAGCGGCCGGTCCGCGCTCGCTTCCTCGGAAATATAGCAATCCAATGCGTCAGCATGTTTTGAGCTTGAGCCGGTGTTAGCGGAGTCGTTGTCCGCTGCACCGTTAGCCGTCGTCAGCGCGCGGCAACACCTCGCCTCGCCCGCCCAGGCCGCTGAGTTTGTCACTGCCGCCAACTAACAACCGCACACTAAATATTATGTATCCTCTAGCATACGCATATGTACGTTACTACTTATATTGTTTTAATTAGCATAGGTACATAGATGGGTTTAGCACGTAGATATTGTAAAAATACTAAGTCAATTGCGCGGAATTACAGCGATGCCAAATTCGCTTGTACAACAGGTAAAGCTCGGTAGAATAAAGTGCGATAGTGAAGAGCAAAATTTTGCCAATGTACTGAGATACAGTACATTGACAAACTGCTCGAAAAAATTTCGCCCGATCCCTATATCGCGAAGCTTAATCACAAAGTCGTTTTTCCAAAAAAACGCCAACGACGCAACTAAGCCATGCTACCGACCCACATAGTGTTGACGAAACCCTCGCTTTAAATCTATTTAATTATATACACGTGCCATTTCTATATACCCGTTCTCGTGACTCACCAAATAGACGAGAACTACAATGTGAATCCGTCACTTGTCAATACGTGTAAATAATAAAATACACAAAAGTAGCGCCAACTATAAAAACTCGTCGTTTCAACATAATCCTGGCGAACTGCAATTACCGTCGCATTCTTTTATTAAATAGAACCTTCAAGTGCTTCTGCTAATAATATAAAACTATTTGCGAACCTTATGAACTATTGCGAATCGCGGAAGAAAATCTTCAAGCGCTATATTAATAAATAATGATATTAATACCGTTATATTATAAAGGTACACGTGCCAAGAAGTATTGATGCAGAATATAAATTTGAGTCATCACGTTATCAAAATGACCTAAAATGATTGAACTACTTCTTACAGTATAATGGAATTTAGTGAGTATCGGACACATATAGAATGAGTATTTTTTGGAACTCGAAAGGGAGTCACCGTGTTAATTGCTCAGCGGTCGTTGACATATTAAGATTAATTCAATTTAAAAGAAAGACGTCCTACTAAGATAGCAATGCACACGAACAAATGGTGCTCGCCTATAGTTAATATAATTGCAGCGGTCAGTATTGATTCTGTAACTGTGTCAATGATATTGTTTACAAATAAAAATTAATTCGGACTCTTAAGGTGGATGCTCCAAGGTAGCCCGCGAAATTCAAATTTTCTTACGTTTTTTGCAATTTGCTGGTCAGTACTAAGTTGTGCGTTGATTAAAATATGATTCGCGGCCGTAACAAATATGTATTTACAGAATTATAATCATTAGAATCAGTAATACAACTTGTTAAGTTAGCATAATCCTAAAATGTCAAGATTTCATGAAATAGTCATTCAGTAGGATTACTTGATCTTAGAGAGTTGTGTTGATGACTTTAATGATTATAATTCTGTAAATACATACTTGTTACGGCCGCGAATCATATTTTAATCAACGTACAACTTAGTACTGACCAGCAAATTGCAAAAAACGTAAGAAAATTTGAATTTGGATTTACCTTGGAGCATCCACCTTAACATGATTCTTTTATTTTTTGCTGTAACGTGAAGATGTGTAGGTACGTAATCGCTAAGTGTAGTTCAGTCAGACGGGCGGGAAAGGTTTTGTTTACGCGGCAGCAGGTCAACGACCGCGCGGCCGGTCACTGCCCGCGCTGCGACCAATTATGGGCCACTCGCACAGCGCACAATGGATCGATGGCAGCGCGAAATTAGGCCACCGACCCGAACACCGTGCGCGGCCCGCTTGCGCCGCCTGCTTGCCCGCGCCAGCCTCCGCGTTCGTTTGTAGAACCTCATTGTGAGGCAGTATCAAATGCCTATAAAATAATACTCTCTGACTCAATGTAATTATTATAATTAATCCGTAATTCAAGTACGCCCAATAGTAAAAAAATGCATTTTCGTAAACTGATTAGACCTAAGATTTGAACATGTTTTCTTTTACCGCGTAATGGTCGGACGGCTCATTGTATTCTAAATGATAACGTTCAAAATTCAATTATATTGTTGTTATAGGTATTGTTTTGTATATATAAATAAATAACTTACATTTGTGAAGTTCTATGAACAATGCGAAAACAGTAGTATAATGTCGTAATCAATTATATTGGAACGGAAACGTACCATAAATTGCACAAGTGCATTGTGGTGTAATGATCCATTAACTAAATTGGATCAGTGCAGCCCCTAGGGGAGCGCGCGCGCATTGAGGTAGGCCGTGACGCATGCGTGACGTCACTGGGCGTAGAGCCGGTCGACGACCCGAGCGGGCTGCAGCCGGCTCCCGGGCGCGAGGGGCGTGCGGGGGAGCCTCCGCGGTTGTGCAATCGAGCGGTCGACGACCCGGGGTGAACGGCCGCGCGCCGCGACGCCACCGGGATGCGCCCGGCCTATATCCGGCGCACCGGTGCAGCGGCGGCGACGCATTCTAGAGCGGCGTGGACCGTTAGGAGCGCGCGAGGGGGCCGGGGGCACTCTCACTTTCTCGGGTGGGTCGGCGGCCGGCAAGTAGGTCGCGCGGGTAACTGTGCGCCGCGCGACGCAGCGCCCGCACAGTCCGCTGTCGACCGCCATCCGCGTCGGTGCAGTGCGCGAAAGCCTTATTGCACGTTCACGTCGCGTCACTGTTAGCGAGGAGAGTGGTGGTGCTAGTGGCAGGCAGTGTAGTGAATGGTGCGTAACATGTCGTGTGGCGCGGGCGCTGAGTTGCGCGAGCGACACTCGGTGCTGGTGAGCATGCTGGAGGCGCGCCGTGAGTCCAGCGACTCGGGCTGCTCCAGCGACGACGGCTCCGACAGCGAGCGTGACTCTAACTGCCGCTGTGATCCCCAGGGCTTCTTCAGGCGGTCCATCCAGCAGAAGATCCAGTACAGACCCTGCACGAAAAATCAACAGTGCTCCATCCTTAGGATCAACAGAAATCGGTGCCAGTACTGCCGATTGAAAAAATGCATCGCCGTTGGCATGAGCAGAGATGGTGAGTTGATACATTTGTTATTAATATAATTATAGAAAATATTGGAATAAATAAACAATTGACAATATTAAAATTCGACAATTCAGCATTTAATTATTCCAATATATCATTTTAAAAACCTGCATTACAATATTTTGATTCATAAATTGGACATTACAACTTTATCATCCCGTAATATTGAGATAGGTCAAAAATTTATTTGAATAATATTACCATCCCTCTTTTTTTTTGTTGCAACTAATAGGTTATGTGATATTATATGACTAGATGATTACGTTGTGATATGTCGGTCAGCATACACTGGGTTGCAATATGCATACGCAATTAGCAACGGGAAGGTCGGGCGCGCGCACGTCTCGTCGTCGCCAAGTGTGCCGCACGAGCATGCTGGCGTGCAGCGCGCGTGCTGCTCTGCGGACAGATCCTATTTCGCGCATGGGAGGGGACGCGGGCACGGCCGGGGGTGCGGGGCGCGGGGCACAGCTCGCGGTGTGGGAGGTCGGTTATGCAAGCGCGGGTGAGCGCACGCTAAGCGGGTCGACGCCCGCGCTATACAGCGCCGCCCCGCTCCGCTCATTGCGACACTCGCTCGTAGCAGCGACATAGCGAGCCCCGCTGAGCCGGTGAAAGCAGAGAAAGGCGCATTTCGTAAGCGCGAGAGTGAAATTTATATTTTCACTTTCGTAATGAAGTTCGATGACCTCGCTTAGTTTCCCCAGGTGTATCATAGATGATATACACAACAATCCAATATGATACTCGTAGGTTTTATTGTTATCGGACAATAGGTTTTATTGCTACTATCTTTTAGCTTAGGAGGTTAATACCTCATCTACGGGCGGTTCAAATATTTTGTAAACAAAGTAAAGACAAACAAAATGTATCCAAGTGAATGAAAACGTTTATCTAAATTAATTAATTCTTCTTAGAACCATGCCGTTCCAATTTCATCTTAAAACTAAAATATATAAAAACCCTTAAAAATAAAGAAGACATAAGTGGATTTTATTTTTATAAATTGCATTTAAAAAATAATATGAATTTTACGATCAAAGTAATCACACAAGAAATAAAATCTAGTAAAAACTGATGTCATATATGGCACGATAAATTTAGTTCAGCTACTCGATAACAGATGGCGCCGTAAGTAGAGTTCGATACTAGCGCTGATATGTTTTTGTTGGAACTAATAGTGGTCTTAAATTCGCTGATCGTGATTATTTAGTCGTAATAATACAGGTTAATAAAAAATTAAGTAGGAAACACAAAAACAAATGATTATAAAATATTTTCGAATTAAAATATTCTATCACATTTATGAAATAAAGTAAATATTTTATTCTTTAATTTATACTTCGTAATTCTTTTCTACGTTACTTACAAGTAATTTTGTAATAGGTAAACATATATTTATTAACCAACATGAATCCTCACCAAATTACCATGGTCAAGTAAAATAAATGATTGAACACGGAAATAGTTTACCAAGGCCTTGATATTTACATAAATATTCAGGAAATATTTTCAGGAAATTGTACAATTTCCTTGCACTAGATATTATGGTATTTCCGTTTTAGATTCAAAATATTTCTCTTAACTTCTAAAAGATTTATTCGATAATTAAACGAAAAATCCTTTAAAGTGTGTCATAAAATATTACATATTGTGTGCAATAAAACAAAAAAAAAATGTGCGCAATGTAGACTATGATTTAGGCTTTTATTAGCCAAGAGTTTAGAATTTGGAAAGCGACCGTAATATTCCCATGTCACGTCAAATCGGCAAGGCTCAAACGGTAGGTGGCGCAAGTGGTGGAGAGGGGCTGACTGGCGCGGGGGCAGGGGCCTGCGCGGAGTTTATTGACGGCGCCCCCCTCCCGCGCGCCCCGCGTTCCCCCGCTTCAAGTTCAAGGTTGGCGCGGCGCGCGCCGCGGCGCAGTGCGAGGGAGTCCGGCCCGCGCACCGGTCGTCAGCCCTCATTGCTATCGCTATGTTATTAAGTCGCTCCGCAGTTCGGTACGAGAACGCGATACTTGCTCACGGTGACTGCTCCAGTATACGCCGCTGACTACATCGCGGTGCGCCGAACTTACACTATTGGATTATTACTGCTACACATTGGATTACAGTGATTGTGCAAATTATTAATATTTTCTTCATGTGATATGTGACACTTTACTTCGTGTTTAAATTTAAATTAGTCATAAACTAACATAAAGTTACCAATTCATCTAAGTTATCAGTGGCCATTGGCTGTGAACTAGTAATAGTGGAAAACTGTAATGGTATCAGACATGGGAGAAGATTTACCAATCCTGAAAGGGATCCTCAACGGGGTTGTGAACTATCACAATGCACGTAGGTATTTTTTATATACAAATAATGATTACCTTTATTAATTATATTTTGATTTTGTAAACATTTACCGATGTTGACTAACGTTAGCGAAAACTTCGTAGCAGGCTGCTACGAGTACTACGCGTCGCGTAGCATTGAACTTATAGGATTTAGGAAATACTTATTATTTCATAAAGTGCTTTAGCATATCAATGCTGGTCTAATTTAACAAAGCACACTTATATTTAATATACTTACATATATAAATATAAGTATATTAAATATAAGTGTGTAATATACGATATTTAAAACAATATCTTTCTAGAAAAGAAAACTTAACATAAAAAAGACATAAACGCATTCTTTGGCAATACAATACGTCGCTTCTATTTCTGACAGGTACAAATAATATAAGATAAAACATAATATATTATTATATAAAAGTAAATGAAAACACTTCATAAAGGTCCTAAAATAAAAATAAAATTGGTTGAATCAATCAACAGGTAGGTAGATATATAACAAAAATATATAAACAACGTAACACCAGTTTACGGTAAAAGTTAGAACTTTTAACAAAAATATTTGATGTTAGGCAAATAATGCAGAAACCCTTATTTACAAAGCAAATAATTAGTGTATAGGTAGATATTATAAAGTACAACAAAGGCCATCGTAACAAAAAAAAAAAAAAACAATGTTGCCGGTTGTGAACAATAGGATCGTGCATCTGGTGCGGCCCACATCGCACAGCGAAAGTCAGGAGAAATGGCGAGAGGGCGCTCTCCGCTTTCGTTTTCAACCGCGGGGCGTGCACGCAAACACTTTCACCGACGTGCGCGCATGAACGCCGCAAGCGCCGCGCCCGCCCCCGGCGCATACTACATTTTGGTCCACGGTGTGCCTAGCGCGAGAAAGTCGTAACACTTTTTAACGTGACCTCGCATTTCGCGCTTTGTTACTCGTCATTCGAACTAGTTCACTTAACCGAGACGCATTCAGGGTTCCCCTTGGATTTCATAGAAGCTTTCCGCGCCAGACAAGGGTGGGCCGCGTGATGCGACGGCCGATGAACTCTACCCTCGCGTCAGCTGCGCGTGCACATGGCCCGCAGCGCACCCGTACACGCGCGCACTTAGCGACAGCTGCAGCCCAGTGTATGTTTAGTCACGACCTTGCGCAACATTCCCGTTGTTAGTTGCCAGTTCATTGTGTGCCCCCTTTTTAATTCGAATCCTGGAGGTCATTTTGACGGTTTGTGCATAAATTAAACTTTGTGTTCTTTGTTACAGCCGTGCGATTCGGACGTGTTCCAAAGCGCGAGAAAGCGCGCATCCTTGCAGCGATGCAACAATCGTCGACGTCGCGAGCAAATGAGCAGGCAGCGGCTGCAGAGCTAGACGATGCCCCTCGATTGCTGGCGCGCGTGGTGCGCGCTCACCTCGACACCTGCGAGTTCACGCGCGAGCGCGTCGCCGCCATGCGCGCACGTGCTCGCGACTGTCCCACCTACTCGCAGCCTACTCTGGTGAGCATACTTTACTGAATTCCAATGTAAAAGTTAACTAACTGAAGTATTTATTTGAAACACAGTGAATATTGCAGATCAGATTGTAACGAAATGTTTTCTTTTGTTTTAGGCGTGCCCCCTAAACCCTGCACCAGAGCTACAGTCTGAGAAGGAATTCTCTCAGCGATTTGCACACGTGATTCGTGGTGTAATAGACTTCGCTGGGCTCATTCCTGGCTTCCAGCTGCTCACCCAGGACGATAAGTTTACGCTGCTCAAAAGTGGACTATTTGATGCGTTATTTGTGCGGCTAATCTGTATGTTCGACGCGCCACTCAATAGTATAATTTGTCTAAACGGCCAAGTCATGAAACGGGACTCTATCCAAAGTGGCGCCAATGCAAGGTTCCTTGTTGACTCTACTTTCAAGTTTGCTGAGCGCATGAACTCTATGAACCTAACAGACGCGGAAATCGGCCTCTTCTGCGCTATAGTGCTCATCACACCAGACAGGCCGGGACTTCGCAACGTAGAACTTGTGGAAAGAATGCACGCGCGACTCAAGGCTTGTCTACAAACGGTGGTCGCCCAGAACAGACCTGACCGACCAGGATTCCTTAGAGAATTAATGGACACCCTTCCCGACCTCCGCACTCTGAGCACACTACATACCGAGAAACTAGTGGTTTTCCGTACTGAACACAAAGAGTTACTACGGCAGCAGATGTGGACTGATGAAGAGGGTGTGATGTCATGGGGTGACTCGGGTGCTGACGAGTCAGCACGCAGCCCCATCGGCTCCGTGTCCAGCAGCGAGTCCGGCGAGGCCGTCGGAGACTGCGGCACGCCTCTACTGGCCGCCACACTGGCTGGCCGCCGGCGACTCGACTCGCGCGGTTCCGTAGACGAGGAAGCACTTGGCGTGGCACATCTCGCTCACAACGGGCTCACCGTAACGCCAGTCCGCCCGCCACCGCGCTACCGCAAACTGGATTCACCAACAGATTCCGGCATTGAGTCGGGAAATGAAAAGCACGAAAGGATAGTCGGCCCCGGATCCGGCTGCTCGAGCCCGAGATCCTCCCTAGAGGAGCACTCGGATGACAGGCGGCCACCTCCCTCAGCTGACGACATGCCTGTGCTGAAGCGCGTGCTGGAAGCGCCACCGCTGTACCACACCACCTCGCTCATGGACGAGGCGTACAAACCGCACAAGAAATTCCGTGCGATGCGCCGCG
Source organism: Apamea epomidion (assembly GCA_947507525.1). NCBI lineage: Eukaryota > Metazoa > Arthropoda > Insecta > Lepidoptera > Noctuidae > Apamea > Apamea epomidion. The sequence goes on from OX382234.1 coordinate 11,261,272, forward strand.
ACACCGGCGAGGCCGAGGCCCGCGTGGTGCGGCCGGCGCCGTCGCAGCCCCCGCAGCACCCGCACCCCGCCAGCCCCGCGCACCCCGCGCACTCGCCGCGCCCGCTGCGCGCCTCGCTGTCCTCCACGCACTCCGTGCTGGCCAAGAGCCTCATGGAGGGGCCGCGCATGACGCCCGAGCAGCTGAAGCGCACCGACATCATCCAGCAGTACATGCGGCGCGGCGAGGCGGGCGCGGACGGCTGCCCCATGCGCGCGGGCGCGCTGCTGGCGTGCTACCGCGGCGCGTCGCCCGCGCCGGCGCCCGTCATGGCGCTGCAGGTGGACGTGTCGGACGCTGACGCGCCGTTGAACCTCTCCAAGAAGTCGCCGTCGCCGCCGCGCTCCTTCATGCCGCAGATGTTGGAGGCGTGAGATCGGCCCGCGGAGCAGCTTGTCTCCGCCACCCCACCCCGACCTACTTTAAATTAAATAATCTAGTTAATAGCAATCGTTCGCAGATCGTTTTAATATATTATATGTGATAATTTGATTAGGACGCGTGAGTGCGTGGCCGGCGCCGGACGAGGAGAGCGCAATAGACTGAAAAATAATTTAAGACTATATAAGTGTAATTTATAAATGCAATGCAGCGCCGGTCGCGGTGTGTTTGTTGTGTGTATTGTATGTGCGTATGTGAGCGTGCTCAGTCATTTGTTTGTTAATATAATGACAGGTTGTCGAACTAAAATAAAAGAATCTTGTAAAAATTACTTATGTATTTTAATCCCAAATCCTTACAACCATATTCCTAGTTAGAGAAACCTAAACACGTAGGTACACACCAGTATAAAAAATACTGACAAATTCATGAAGGACTCTACCTACACCATGAAACATGTTCACAATCACAGCGAAATCCAAATACTTATTCATGAAGTAATTCTCAATGTTATCTCCTAAAGATTTATAAAGCCTTGAATAATTACTTATTGCTTTGATTCAAATGATTAAAAAAAAACTATTCATAAAACAATTTTGAGACTGTTTTTTGGGTAATCGTGACGCTTACGATTAGAAATCTAAGAAATAATTAGGCAAGTTCTGCTCCGCATTTAGACTACAAACGAAGGCGGAGAATCTTTCACAGATACTATCTCACTTAAGTCTAAGATTGAGCGCAGCGAAGAAGAATAAACGAGGAATCTGACCATCGAGCTCGAATCAACAAAATCAAATCAATTAGGCAAAGAGGATCACCAGTATATATTACTATCTATATACAGATTCACGAATGATTTCTGAACATGAAGGCCTATACATGTATCAATAATTGCAGTACTTAAAATGGTCATGGTAATAAAGAGGAAGGGCACGGAGCGGTCGTCGACCTGCCTCGGTTCATTTCCGGGCGGTACTACCGCTTCCACTTCTGTTGAGGTTGACCCTACTGAATCATTCCGCATATTCAAGGCTCACTAAGTTCCCATTAACATCGTATACATTTACTATTGTGACATAAATATTCAAGTAATTAATGGGTAGAAGAACATACTACCTACACAATTCCAGTTCTTGGTCAGGTTAGTTCAGATGAGCCTGAAAGCACGGTCCGTCTTTGATTTCCTTTTTACACGCGGAACTATAAAACGACCTAGATCATACTTCCGCTTACCTAAAGTATTCAAGTTCACTCTTTATCTTAGTTTGAATGAACATAAAGACTAATAAAGAGTCACATCACCTTACCTTTACATTATAGTGGGTGTCGTGGGCCTAGGGATGTTCACACGCGTCTTACGCGTCGGCCCCATGTTGTTTTCCATTTTCATTATGTCATTTTTAAAATTGCGTGGATCCTGATTTTCGGAGAAGAAAATCATCTTCAGAAAGCTTTGACTTTCACGAACTGAAAAGACCGTTCCGTTTCTATATGGGGGGCAGTGGGACAGATATAAACAACGTCATCTTAAAGTGATATAGCTTTTATAATTAAACTCACTCAACTTTATAGAGTAGACACGTCATGACGCCTGGAAAGCTTATTTAGACAGTAAATATAAAAGGTGTTCTAAATATATCGTTCTGAAAATATCTTAATAAATACTGCGCCATTAACTAGATGTATCAATACTGAATTCGATTCCTAAAATTAGACTTTCGATTCCAAATATAATTTGTTGATAATTGTATCTTCAATCTTCTATTGAAAATATTTTGAGACGAAAATATTTACACTCTTCACCTTTTTTCAGGTCATAAGTACTAGCCTACAAATAATAATCAAGTTCCGTTCGCAATCTTTGGCTAGACGAGCGAATTTCCTCAGTAATGATAATGATTTCAATATGATAACAAACAATCAAATTGCCATAGCCTCTTTTAAGTGTAGGTAATGCTATAATTATCTACATTGCTTATATGTTGTGATAAAACATGCAACAATAAAAAAATCTGAAATGATAACTGCGCAGTACCTAATACAAGATGGATGGCATCGGGGTGGTTCCCGATTTCGTCGTAGGCGTGAATTCTGGCAGGATATTCACTGTGTTGGATGTTATTGACTGGTTGGTAGCCGCCGGGCGCATGACATTTGGCGCGGGTGCACGGCGCAATGCGCGGCCGTGCACTTGACTCGGTAGGATGCAACGTCCGCCCGTGCCTCGCCACGCGTAACCCCGGCCTGCCTCACCCCAACGCCCAGCCGCCCGCCTCGCCTCGCCCAGCATCGCAGCCTCCACTTCAACAGCTATCTATATAATCCTTTTACCGCCATCTTGTTCCTGGAAATTATTGCACCAGAAATTTTCATGCAGGCTTCTACCTGTTTTGATGTTGGTAACGAATTATCGATTATGTAGCGACGGAGCGTACAAGAGATTTATTTATACAGTTTGTCAGGGAAGGATATTATCACAGTTTAGGTGAAGTAATTAGTTAGCACATCAAAGATATATTTTTTATACACAATCATGTGTTGGAATTCCATTACTTCCTGTTGTTGCCGGTGCAGATGAAGATAATGAGTCCGTTTTCCAGGAAGATCTTTGAATACTTTTGATCTTACTAACTCTGCTATGGTTGCAAACACAATGATTAGAGTAGGTACCTAATATCTATCAACTGTATAGTATTTTTTAGTTTTTTAGTTCATGGTATACCTAATAGATACAAACTTCGTCATCCCGAAGCGGCTGCAGAGCTTGTACAACTATGTCCCGATGTAGGTACGTGCTGGTTATCTTACTGCCTATAATCCTTGAAAATGTTGGCATTATGTCACTCTTACATAGAATGACACAAATAAATGAGCTCGTTGTTCCTTGTACATTGTTATACACAGTGTATTTGTTGTACTGTAAATAGTCAATGTCAGAGACATTCAGGCGGTAGGTATACGGAAAACCCCGAATAAGGCTGCCCGCGACCTTGTGCCGCCGAGGTCGGGCCTGGCCGGGCCTCGGTTCACGCGGAAACAGGACACTTTACTGTTTATTAACATCCATAATATTAATATTTTCTAGACTGTCGGCCACGCCGCACAGCTAATAGCCAGTTCACAAAAGCCAATATTTTAACTAAGTATGATAAGCAGAATAAATATTTGCTAAAATATCTCGGACTAATTTCGGTGACTTCGAGTACTGATTGTCACTTGTTGTGGGATTATTATTTCCGCGCTCGTTACATGAGCCCTTGCAGTGATATATGTATGTAGGTAGGTATTAGATTTTGCACGAGGTGTAGAGCGTGGGCGGCCAGGAGATAGGGGCGGGGGTGAGCGTGGGCGCGCGGGTGCCGTGCCACCCCCGGGGGAGTGCGCGGGGCGCGGGGGGCGCGGGCGGTCGGCTCCAAGGTCGCAGAGTCACAGCCGGGCAAGGTCGGCGTGCCCGCGCGTGCCCGACCGCCCCGCGCCTCAGCCCTCACACCCGATAACACCCTAGATTTGCGTGGGACGTGACCTTTATCCACGTTCCGGAGAAATAATTGTATAAATACTTAATGCTTTTTTTTCGGTTATGTATATATGGACGTAATACCTACGTCGTATGTGCTTACTGATTTTACAAAGGTTGAATGATAAGAAGTTACACAACAGTGCTACTCCTACCTACGTAGCACTAGCTACGTAACAGCCCGTAATGCGTTAATGTCAACTGTTGAACATACACCCCTCGTACTGGGGTGGCTAGTCTTGGTAATCACGTTCGGCAGGCAGATGGAAGTGCGCAGTTAGAGTATAATATTATGATGTTATAGCGTGCAGGGGGCGGGGGATGCTGCTGCCTGACCTTCTGTTAAACTGTGATGTAATCCATCAATCACCGCTCACAACCCAATAACGAACGCTACAGGAAGATATTGGGAAGTTTAATATGGAACTAAGAGGACACAATCACATTACAAAAGTGATATTGTGTACAACTTATAATATATTAGTCTTATATTGTTTGTATTATTGTTTACCCATCTCGCTCAAGATGGCGGGCTGTTCACGTACGTCCGCAACTTGATTAGGTTCCTACTTCCCTAGTAATGGAAGTCAAGCCAACCTATCCCGTTCAATTTAGAAGAAAAATCATTTTTTTAGCTCATGGAATCCATTCTGTTTTTATAGGAGGCTTTTACTGAATGGTAACCACTTAAAACAATGTTTTTAAAAATAACTAGAATAAAATAGCACAGAATTTTTATTTAAACGATTATCATTTTTTTAGAGCAATGATGGCCGTTCGTGTATGACATGTCAAACAAAATGTTTCAGATTATTTAGTTTTTTTTTTAAATCTGTGTAAAAAACTTTTGTAGGAGTTAATATGATAAGAATAGTCTATAAAAAACAAAGTTTGACTTTGATGCAGCATGGTACGGGGTTCCATACATCCATAAGCGTTGTCCTTTATAAAATAAAGCAATGTTTTCCAGCAAAGGTTCACCCGGGCTTCATCATAGCTCTTGCGAGAACATAAGCTTGCATGCCATTTATAGAATCCGTGGGCGGCTGGAGAGTGAGCAAAGGGCAAATGTCATAGAGATAGTTTTATAGTGAAAATTGTAATACCTTCCACGTGCCAACGGCAACTATATTGCATGCTAAATTGTGATAGAATACACATGTTAACATAATCCAAGGTGACAAGGTGTAATAGGTATATTTGATAATGATCGTTGTTTGAAAATAATAAATATAATGCAAGTGCTTAAAAGAATAAATGGTAAACAGCTTTTTTTGCAGTAGGGTAAAATAACTGCTTAGTGTTTTGATGCACATTCATTGTAATTTCTTCTCCATATATTTCCTTACGCAACTCATGCCATCGTGTATGACCTTCTTCTTCAGTCGGTAGGCACATATTATATAGTGTACGAGTACTTAAAAAAATAAATTCTAACTGTAATCACTACTTACTTGCTGATTTAACTAAATAATATGATATATCAATTGATGTTAAGGAAAAAATATTATACGAATGACCTAAATAAAATTATTTTGTAAAATCGATATATATAATTTTCGATAGATAATAATTTTCCTTATGTTTTATCTAATTTATTCGAGTTATTTTATTGTAACGAAAGCCTCCTCCTTAGCTGCTTCGGGATCGAATAGTACGTGATATTTTCTTGTTTTAATTATATTTTGATATAGTACGGTATATTCTACGCTAGCACTTGCATATAATCACCAAGTTAGTATGACGCCCGGGGTCGCATAAATCGTATTACTGGAGTATAAGGTATCCTTGAAATGAAACACTATTGTATTCAAATACAAAAGACTAAAGAATGTTATGTATTAATGCTAATAAACAAACATATATTCTACGATTATCGTATGAAATTAAAAGTTGCATTGAAATTATAAAGACTGATTTTGATAGGAAATGTATGCAAAATGACACAGTATTGACCTTCCCTACAGAAATACCTCCATATTTCTTCTTATAAAAAAAAAATACCAATTACAAATACAAATGCCAGAATCAGGAGGTTTCTCTAAGTGATAAAATTATACAATATGGTTGACATAACAGGGGCCAAAAATTATGTACCGATACTCACACCAAACCTTATTATAATACATTTTATTAATTTCGTAGCACTGTACTCCATTCAAAAATATTTCCTCGTACGGAGCCACGCGTAGCGTTATTTGTGCGTAGCACCTCGTAGGCGCGTAGACGCGTAGGCAGGCACTCTCATGCGTACTTGCATTGCGCACAAAAACGCTACAACTTTTCCACTATAGAAGAATGCAGAGTTTAATGCATTGGAACAATGAATTACGAACCAGTATTTCCAGTTCTTAATAAAGATTGGAAAAATTACACGAGGAAATCATTATTTCACAGGCTCGAGCTATTTGCTAACCACAACAAAGGGAAAAAACTACAACCCTTGTTATGGTTACCTTCCGAAAACGATTATAACATCTTTGTGAATCTATATTCTTGTATTTTTTAATTGCTATGCTATTTTACGTAAGTTGTCTAGCTAGTAAATCTTTATCAAATTTAAAAAAAAAGAATCTGTGATAAACGGTTTAAAGAGCAGACAGAAAATTGCCGAAAAACTACTAAATTAATACTAGTTAATGCGAGTAATGGAAAGTTTTCCGTTCTGAGTTTCCCTTTCACAAGAAATAGATGTAGAACAATAGCGCTATACGACCGCGAGGGCGAATTCTAGCTGGGCTAACACGATTGTCTGTCTTATTGTGAACCAAATCCACTAATATTGAGGTGACCTCGAATAAAATAATCGATCTTTTGTCTGAGTCCTTAAAAGCCTATCCAACCCCCGGTGGCCTTGATATTTAGATAATTCAGGCGAGAATTTAGGTCGTTTGGAGGCAATGAATTGGGGACGAGCTGAAGGCAACGCCGAATGACATTTGTGGCTTACTTGTGGACTTGTGGAGTATTAGTTTTATTTGAAATTGACTTGTACATCATTCTGATACCAAATTGTACTTGTGACACGAAACATTACATATTTTAGACAGTAGGTTGGTTGGTTTATTTAAGAGATTTCTAACGTAGATCTCAAAGACGGAAAATAAAGTTACAGTTAACTGCAGCATGTAGGAGCGGCAGTTAAGTTACATCTTTCTAGGTAAAGTATATTTAAAATAAAACGCAGATGTACAAAACCGGTTCCAGGAATAAAAATCTTTTTCTATTGAAGTTTACGAGTCAAAGTAAAATTCGAAAGATATTCTAGCATTAATTTCCCAGCTCCATCTAAAGTGCGAAATGTAAACTGAGCCGCGAATTTGAAATTAAATCTATTCAAGAAGCTTCCCTGATTGTCCCAAGGTTGCGTAGCTAACACGGTGTCCTGGGAGGGCGGCGGGGGCGGCCGGGGGCGCGGGGGCGAGGAGGCACCGGGGGTAAGGTCGCGACAAGGTCACCACGGGGTCGCTACAACCAGCATTGTCTGCAAACATAATATTGTAATAAAAACTGCCTGCGCGACCCAAATGTTAGGCATTACGCAATACCTAAGAGAACGCGTTCATATTGATTAAACATCGAGAACCAAACTATCTTCGCGTGGTTTCAAGACACAGTTTTATTCCCAAATCCAATTTGATCTAAACAATATTGTATATGTCTCGTATAATAATTTGCTAGGTCTCGGGTAAATTATATAGGTCTGTAATGCAACACTATTTTTGGTTTCCAGAAACCTCCGCTCATCTCTTCCAAACGCAGTACTTTGTCAGTTCTTAAAGTATATTAAGTCTTGTTGTCTCACCTTTATCTGATTGTAGTTAATTGCAGTCACTGTCACGCATCATTCATTATGATCTTAGATTTTTAAATCAGTTATGCGACTTAAAGCAATATACCGGGAAAATGCCTGAACACAGAAACTGGACTTAATTTCGTTGGGTTCCCAACAAAGTAGCCGAAAATGGTGGCGTCATTGATAGTTTTCTGTTAAGTGGCTCCAAAATTCAAATAAGGTCTCAAATCAAAATCAAAAGTCATTTATTCCAATTAGGCTGAGATTCAGCACTTTTCGAATGTCAAAATTACAAAAGACAGTCCCCTAAAAACGTCCGCCCTTCACCACTTCCTAGTGCTATCGCTGGGAAGAAGAAGTGGCGCAACAAACTCCCCAGCAGCACAGCTGTCTGTTCAGTTAGAAAATACTTGATTGTATACTATACTAGGTACCTATGTTAAGTAATTAAGATTGTAATCTTAATTACTTAATAATTTAATTAATAATTTAATTTTATGATCTGTGTCTTGTAAGACACAGAACATAAAATTAAATTATTTGCAATATGTCAGCTAGCCACGCCAATATACCAACAAATGTAATAAAAACTATACGTACTCAAGCTAAAAAATAATTTATTAAAATTAAAATGTAAATAAAAACTTACTACCTAAATAAAAGCCTCCAGGCATAAAGGGTGTGACAGCTTACATATTTATGCATTGCTGGGTTCTGTTCACATAGATGTCATTTGAAGTCACAAATGATAAACTAGGACCATCGAAGTAACGTCAGTGTATTGTCTTACTTTCCTGACGGCGCGGCGTAGGCAGCTGAACTGAGCCTTCCTGCTATACTTGATATATGAGGTCCCCACAGAGATTTGGCATCTAATGTTAGTCCTAGAAAAATTGCCGAGCCTACAGTTTCAAGCACCTCTTTATCTAAGACGATGTTGGGTCCTAGATTTCTAACATTTGGTAAGGCGAACTTTACACATTTCGTTTTCTTGGCATTCAGAACTAGGTTATTTGACGTAAACCAATCTATAACTATTGAGAGTGCACTGTTTACGTCGTCAAAATCTTGTCTATTCTTGTCTACTTTAAAGATAAGAGAGGTATCATCTGCAAAAAGTACAACGTCACAGATGCCCTTCAAATGGAATGGTAAATCATTGATATATACTAAAAACAAGAATGGACCCAGTATTGACCCTTGCGGAACAACTAACTGAACTGGTAGCCCGGAAGATTTCACACCATTAACATCTACACATTGGACCCTATTATGTAAATAAGAAATTATTACGTTGAGAGCTTCGTTTTGGACACCGTAATGACGTAACTTACGCAAAAGCGTGTCGTAGTGCACGCAATTAAAGGCTTTGGACAGATCACAGAAAATTCCAATAGCATTTTGCGATTTCTCCCATGCGTCAAATATGTGTCTCAGCAGAGTAACACCCGCATCTGTAGCTGAACGACCTTTTGTAAAGCCATATTGCTCATTATGGAGGGGGGATTTAAATTAAAATGTCTTAGCAACTGCTTGAGGCAACAAACAACTACAACTTTGCAACTTTTCAAATATTTTGCTAAATGCATGTAAGATAGAAATAGGCCTGAAATTGCCAACGTCATTCTTATTACCTGATTTAAATAATGGTATGACTTTACTACTTCATGAGGTCAGAAAAAGTTCCTAAATCAATACATTTATTAAAAATAACAGCTAGATAGCTACGATGTCTATTATATTACTTAAAAGTTTAATGGAGATGCCCCAATAATCGCCGGTGTTTTTAGACTTGTGTAGTGTATTAAAAACGTTAACTACGTCACGCGGGGTTACATGTTCGAAACTAATTATAGGACTACATTTGGGTACACTACTATGTAAAAGGTTTTCAGCTTTAGACGAGGACGAATTTAAGGAGCGAGTCGTAGTTATCGGTATGTTGGCAAAAAACTCATTAAATTCCTCAGGTACATTACCCATTTCATCGTTAATAATTTTCCAAGTGGTTTTTACTTTATTATTAGAATTATTAATTGTATTGCCTAAAAATTTTTATTGACTTTTTGAATAATTTTTGACATACTCTAGGAAAGGAGTATCAAACCTGTATTTTTTCAAATCATGTAACTCGTATAGTCTCGCTCTGCTTTTATAAATACCTGAAGTAGCCTATTGGTTAGACCCAACAGAGGATCCATTAATGTTTTGGTCTTGAAAGTGGATTGGTACTCTTTTTATACAACCTCAAAAAGGGCACCATAAATTTCATTAGGATTCTCGTATTCTACTATAGGTGGTGTAATTCTATGAGCTACAGCTACAGCTAGTCGTTGCAAAATGTTTAAAAATAATATATATTTTTAAACTTCTTCTAGCTCTATAAGGCCTGTTTATCGTATCGGCCGAATGTTCGGCCGTTGCCTGCTACGAAGTTACTATTTGGTTTGGTCGGTCCTGATCCTACACTCATACACTCTTTCGAATATTGACTATGGTCCCGACTCAACTGAGCCGATCCGAACTTTTTTCGCATTTTTCAATAATATTCGGTTCTGCCATGTGTCGGTCCGATCCGATCATTCGAATGTGTCACTTTGGAGTACACCTCCTGCATTCAAGTTTATGCGGCTTTTTATGTAATGGCATGGGGAAGCTAGCTAATAAATCACAGTGGTCGGACGTTAATTCAGTTAACACTAATTTATTTTTGGCATCACGATCACTAAATATATTATCAAGACAAGTTGACGAAGATGCTGTGATCCTAGTAGGTTCAAAACACAAGTTAATTAAATTATAAGACCTAAAAAGATTGAGAAGTCTAATACTTAATGGAGTAACATCTAAAATATTAATATTGAAATCTCCACATAAAATAATACTTTTGTTACTTGATTTCAACCTATTGAGAGAATCCTCCATTACCGATTCGAAACTAATAAAATCCCCAGAGGGGGGTCGATAAACGCAAATTATAACATATCGCTCAAGTTCAACACAAGACAACTCTATAGTGCGCTCGATTGAAAGATTAACTAAATCTAAACGTTGTTTACATTTCAACTTGTTTGAAACAAGAACTAAAGAGCCACCGCGAATAGCACTTTTTCCCACAAATGCACTCTGTACGGTAAAGTTTCCATCATTGATAAACACTACTTCATGTTCCTTCAACCAGTGTTCAGTCAAACATAACACCTGAACATCATAGTTCTCCATAAATAAAGTTTATAACACATTTGCTCGTAAAATGTCTCTTATTTCACCAATTTCAATATCGTATTGTATCTCATTACGTACTTGTGCGTTATTGTAATGTAAAACGCACGAGTTTCTTTTTAATAAGGTAAAACGCACGGTTTATCAAGATGCTCCGTCTAAAACGAACGGTACTTTTTTAAATCTTAGCAAAGAGTTTTTATGTCAAAAAAGTGGTCAACATCTTATTAATAAAATTAACTTTGGAAGATAAAATATAATAAACAAACATTGAATTGTTTAATTTAATTAATTTTGACAGTAAATTACAACAATTTATCTGTAACAAAAACACAAAAATATTAATTTGCTTTATTAGTAATACTGGGTGTTTTTTGTGCCTTTGCCTTAAAAAAAGCGCTGTTGCGCGCGCATCGCTAATTTGTGAACAAGTAAAAATTATTCCGCGCGCTTTTTCTTTTCGCTGTATTGTTTTTATTTGAAAATGTCGTCGAGTAATGATGAATTTATTAATTCGACACCGCCAGAAGTCTCAGAGGCAGCGAAAAAGGCTACTCTAAGCCTCTTGCCCGAAAAATCGACCGATAGATACTTACAAGCGTATCAAAATTTCATATAACAATATTAATTTTCAAAAAGTGTGTTTTTAGCCTATTTCATGGAACTTTCTCAAAAATATAAGTCAAGCTCATTGTGGTGCTACTATTCAATGCTAAAAAGCACTGTGAAAACAAAACATGGTATTGATATCAAGTCATACACCAACAAAAAGACGCTCAAGCGGCCATGTGAGTAAAAAATCGAAAGTATTTTCGGCTGACAATGTCAAGAAGTTCCTAAAAGAAGCTCCGGATTGCCGATATTTGGCAACAAAGGTCAGTTGAAACTAAATTATCGTTATTAACTTCTTTCACTTTCGTATTTCTTTACAATATAGGTGTTTTGTACGCTGTTTTTATCTCTTTTCAGGTTATATTAATATTCGGTATAAATGGTGCATGTAGACGTCAATAGTTGGCAAACATCACAACTAATGATGTCGAGAACCATGGGCGGGTTCTCGCTGTGCTTTACACAAAAAATAAAATTCCAAAATCGTTCACAATACAGGGGCCTTTCACGACATAGTGAAGAAATACGAAGCGCTTCGTTCAACAAAAGCAATGTCTAACAGATCTTTTCAAATTACCAAAATGGAAAATGCACTAGCCAACCCATTGGCATAAATAAATTTGGAGCAATGCCGAAACACATTAATTGCCACTTTCTTAAATTTGGATGATCCACATGAATACACAGGGCACAGTTTCAGAAGGTCCTCGGCGGCTACATTGCTCACCGATTCTGGTGCGAACTTATTGACACTAAAACGCCACGGAGGGTGGCGGTCGAACAGTGTAGCCGAGGGCTACATAGATGACTCGATGAGAAATAAAGAAGAAATTAGCTCCCGCATTACAAGGAATATAAATTAGGAGCCAAGTGTTGACTCTCGACCATCTACGAGCACATATTCGTACATTCCACCATCGTCGCCGCCGCCGCAGCCGCCTCCGTCACCGCCACCGACTGCAGAACTCTGTGGTCTCGTTTCTCCTACTTTCACTCAAGAGAGTGAGAGAGAGACTGGTGAAATTGTAACTAATAATAATAACTTGACAACATTAAAAATGCCAACTGGCAACGTAATTATCAATTTTACAAATTTTTATAAGTGCTTAACCAGTGCTAAAGATTTATTCGTTTAAGAAAGTCCGAGTTTTATTTATTTCCTCGCAAATATGTTATAAAACGTCGTATGACATACGTGCGCTTTGATAATTACAGCCTCTGCTTTCTTGTAGCCCTCGCCTACCGGCTCGGGCTAGCAATATCGCCTCGGCTGTAATTTTCAACTTACTGCACTTATATCATAATGTACTATAATTCTAGCTCTTTGCCGGACAGACCCTGCATATTTTGATGTACAACATTCAACATATGCGGCTGACCCGTCGCACCTAATAGTTTAAACTACAAGGCGTATCAAAAGTAGTGTTAGTATCAGTACTAACAGTAATCGATGGTACACTAAAGTACCAGTGTCACTGAGTATATTGTATTGCGATGTGGGGATGAGGAGGGGTTAAGTAAGCAACATGACGTGTATTACTTTGAGAGTCAATTGTGAACAGAGACTCAACTGTACTCAGCTACAGTCCTCAACTGTCCTCTCTCCTTTAATAGGTGGTTTAAATATACATAGATAGTACGTGACTACGTGCTAACACGAAGTATATCTACCTTAACTTAACCCTGAACAATACGTGACATGCTGATGTACAACATACGTGACACTCACCACATCACCCCTCTTACAGAAAAAAAAAAACTAAATTACGGTTTTTTTTCCCTTTTTTAACATTTCAAACTTACATTCTAACTCCTACAATATAATTTTGTTCTATTCTTATGAATTACATCTATCTTATTATCATTCTTTTTTACAATTACATTTGGTGACTCGTCCTTTATAACTTCAAATGGTCCATTATAAATACATTCTAGTTTATTGCCTGTTTCGTTTTTTATTAATATCCAGTCACCTTCTTTATAATTTATTGAATTAAGGTTCTTATCATAACAACTTTTCCTCGCTAACTTACTTGCTATCAAATTTCCTTTCGCATCACTTTGAGCCCTCTGCAATCTAAACTTAAATTCTAAAGGATAATCTTCATAATTGTACAATGGTTCAACACTTTCACCTTGAAGACTACTTGGTAACCTGCAAATTTTACCGAAAACTAATTCATAAGGTGTATATTTGGTCACAGTATTAACTGTAGTGTTATATGAAAAGCACCAATATGGAATCCAAGAACTCCATGACGATGGATTATTTCCCGTCTGTATCCTTAAATACGCGCCTAAAGTTTTGTGAACATTTTCCAAAGATCCTATACTCTCATGATGATATGATGTCGACAAGATTTTATTGATGCACAAGATGTTACATAGCTCTACCATTACTTTTGAAATGAACTCAGAACCCCTATCTGTAGCAATTGTCCGCGGTATTCCATATCTCAAAACAAAATTTTCTGCCAACGCTTTCGCTACCTCATCTGCGGATTTATTCTTTAATGGATACGCCTCTACAAATTTTGTAAGCTCACACTGAAGTGTCAATATATAAACATTGCCTTTTTCGTCCCTATCAAGTGGCCCCACTATATCTAAATAAATTTCCTCAAACGATGTGGATGCAGTGGTAGTAACTGTCATTGGTTCCTTAGTATGTCTAGAATACTTTTGCTTCTTACACTTATCACATTTATTAACGTATTCCGTTACATCTCTTTCAATAGAAGACCAATAATAATACTTCTTTATATTATTCACCATTCTGCGTATACCTGCATGACCAGTTGTGGGTAAAATGTGGAAATCATTCAAAATAATCCTCTTCTCATCTTCCCCTTCTACTCTCCTTAAATCCTTCACCACACACATTTTAAAATCTTTCGTATGTAGAGATTTACCACTATTTTCCTTCAAATATTGTGCCATTTTTGTAATAAATTCAACGTTATAACGATTTTTTATAATAATAACTTCTTTTATGCCTTCCTCAATACAAAAATCTACTATATCTTTCAACAACTCGTCCCGCGATGATGCCGATAAAGATTCATAGTTTACATAAATACTCGAGTTTCCTGGCACATACATTAAATTGCGCGCTTTTGAAAATATCTTTTTATAATTTTTGTTACGTAACATTTTCTCCCATTCATTTAAACATATCTCAACGTCATTTCCTTGTTTTTTAAGAACTTCCACAACCCTAGGGTGATCAGTCCCAGATACCATGGAGTCCGGCGGCGTGTAGTGTCAATGTCACGGAGTGGCGAAGGCGGTCAGCTGAGTGAGACTCAGTTTTTTCGTGCATAAGCATATTTTAGCTTGTGATAGCATTAACTGGGTTAATTTGGTAGTGGATAGTGTAGATATGGAATGGTTAGTGGATACGGGTGCGTCCATATCAGCCGTAAAAAACACTTTTTTAACGAATAACGCTTTGTGTTATAAAGTGGTTAAGGAAGAGTTGATGATCAATGGTGTAGGGGGTAGTTTGCGAGCTATAGGTTATGTATATTTAAATTTGGAGTACGGTCGATGTTCATTCGTGCATAGGTTTTATATATTTGATGAGTTGCCATGTAAGTCGGTAGGCATATTAGGCCAGGATTTTTTGCAGAAATATAGTGGTATTATAGATTTTTCATTGAATAGGTTGTCTCTTAAGGGTAATAAGGGGCAGAAGGTTTCGATGCCGCTCAAGTCGTATGATTACCTGTTGACTATTCCTCCGCGTTGTGAAGTGGTTAGGTATTTTCCCGTTAATAGAGCAGAAGATTGTATAGTGGTAAGGAAAGAATTGCGTGAAGGTGTTTTTTTGGCGAGTGTGGTGGCTAGGCCTAGGAATGGGATGATACCCATTAGGATTTTAAACACAAACTCTGAGGAAGTTGTGTGTAGTATGTCCGGTGTAGAAGTTTATCCGTTAAGTGGTTACGTTTGTTGTAGTTTTGCGGAGCCGGAAGGGAGCGTTGAACGTGTTAAGGAAATATTTTCTTTGCTTAAACTTGATTATTTGGGTGCCGAGGAACGATTGTCAATTGAGCGGATTTGCGCGAAGTATTCAGATATATTTCATGTTCCGGGAGATAAATTATCAGTCACGAATGTGTATGAGCAGTCAATACGATTGAAAGAGAATGTGACTCCAGTTTATAGGAGGCGATATAGAATACCTTATGTACAGAAGAAGGAAGTTGATAGGCAAGTGCAAGAGATGAATGAAATGATTACAATCAAAATATAAAATAGCATCACTGTGACGACAAGTCCTATTATAAATGAACATATTTATTTAAAGAGTGTCTGTGTCATACATAGCATTACACAATTCTAATTCACTAAGCTGTTACAGTTTTTTAATTTTTGTATTAAATTTACTTTTTTTGCCTAAGTTTTGTATTTAAATTTGTTTACTTTTTGGAATTTTAAAGATTTTTGAGTTTTTCTAATTAATCTATTAATTTTAATTTTTTTTTTAACTTATTGTGATTAGCAAACAATTTATTTTTAATTATAGTATCATCAGTTAAATCTATTGTTACAACTGACTCAACACATAAGGGACTGGACCCACCACCAACCAACTCATCATAAAAACTGCAGGTGATTGCAGACTCTTCACGGGCTTTGAGAGTTTCCAAACTGGTTATTGTGTTGTGGGCCTTGCTTAATTCCCGTTCTAGTTCAGATATGCGTCTCAAAGCCAGTTCGTGGGTGTCGCTACATTGCTGGAAATTTGACACTTGTTGACGGAGCTCTTGATGCTGGTCAAGTATGTCAATCCATATACTATACATGTAGTTCAGTCAGCTGGTTCTTAAGCTCAGTGTTCTTGTCATGAATTAATGAGCTTTATTTCCACCTCGTTGTCTTTCCTTTTACCGAGCAGATGTTTACATGTAGCTTCAGAAACCTCGAGCTTCGTCAGGGTAGATCTTAGTTTTGCTTCCATCTCCTTGATTGTAGCACTGCCTTTCCTTGAAATGTCAGTCACCTGGAATGTGTGAAGTTATGCAGCTAAATAACAGTGTGAAAAAGGATGTTCCCATATTTAGATTAGGAGGAGGTAGAAGGGAAAAATAAAAATAAAATTAAAGTAAGTTAAAAATAAGTAATGAAATGTATACAAATAGATTTAAAATTAGTTGAAGTTATTAAGGAATGAGATGGAGATGTTAAATAGAAGTGAAGTTACAAGGAATACTGCTTTTATTGTAAAACAATCAAGTTTTTGACACATAACAGGTTTCGGGGTTTTGTAGTATGGCTCTAATGAGCCTATTTTTGTGCAGTAAATTATGTAGTGTTTATTGTCTGGGCGAATGTTTTCGTCGTCGATTTTGCTTCCACTAGTTGTCAAGCAAAACGAGACATAAACCGTGCCAGTGTGTGATAGACGTAGCTCAGAGACCAGAAAGCCAATTCTCGTAATTTAAAACGTTCAAAATCTAGTTGCAGTCTCATCTTGGGGACAAACAAATGTCAAAAACTTGTCAAAATGTAGGTAAATTAGAGGTATTTTTGACAGATTGAGACTGAGATCAGACTGTGAACGTTGTTAAAATTACGGGCATTACCCCTCTGAGCAGTACTTTGTGATGTTCTGTGGTCTGTAAATACAAGCAATTAAATAAAACAAAATACTGCCCGAGATCGATGAAAGTTTGAAATCCGTCACCGTTGGTACATACGTTGAGTTGACAGCCGGTTTTTAATCCTCCGTTTTTACTAAGTTTTCGCGACAAAAAACACTTGATAATAACTGTTTAGAATACTTAATACCTAGGTTTGACTATATTACACTAATTTAACATATTTATAACACTTTTATTAATTTACTAAAATAATTAACATAGAGACCGTTTTTTTGACTACTGTTACAACGATGAAGGAAATGAAATTGAAAGACGTGAGTGACCTTTTGCTTTGAACTATTTGAACTGATTATTATCGTGTAGGTAACTGTGAATCCGTTAGTTAAATTATTATGTTTTCAACGGAAAAAAAACAATGTATCTTTTTTTTACTATATGTTTCTTTTTGTTTTTTTTTTTTTTTTTTAACCCTAGGTGCATCATATTTTATAAAATTCATCCCATAGAGGTTAAATAGGCGATGAAAGTTTGTTTGGAAGATCGTCGTTTTAGCCGATGGGACATCTCATCGGACAAACGGCTGGTTTTTAATAAATTCCCTGTTCAATTACCAGCAACTCACCTAAAGTTATTTTCATTTAGAAATGCAAATATGTGAAGGTGACACGATATGCAAACGTATGTCGCTCGAGTCAATAAACAATGTCAATTTTAGCGACTGCATCAGTCTATGATGCGCTAACTTCCACAAGTAAAGTACAATACATTATATCGCGCTTTGTGTAAAATATTATGGTTTCATGAGCTAAAATATTGATTTGAGAAATAATTTAGTTGTCTAATTCTAAGGAATCAGTATTAAACATAAAAACCAAAAATCTGTACATTTCAATTTGCTACGAGTGTGTCATCATCTCTGATGGCCTTGTTCTACCCGCTGCTGACTAAGTGAGTCCATCTCATAATTATGTGCTTTGCTTCCCTGGTTTTTGCAAGTCTTATCCAGATCTTACTTGCGGTTGAGCGGTTCATCAGTACGATTATTACGCCTTTTAAATACAAAAGCGCATAAAATATTGTTAGACACACAACAGTGACGTGTCGTTTACGCAATCAATTTGGTCATTGATGCAACACGCGTTTTCTACGTAGGTACATTATCAAAGCGAGACTCATTTTCTACACAGGTGATTTGGCACGAGGCAGATCGAATAGATTGGGTCGGTGGGTGACGTCAAAACTAATTTTAACCATTGTTAGAACTTTTGTGATTCTCACACCAATAATGGCGATGTTGTCCGAGTTTGGTGCCCCAGTTAAATTAAAACTAGTGGAATTATTTCGAAGCTCTACTAAATCGAATAAAAAGGGTTGTGATTATTCTGTTGAGGTTAGTGCTATTTGGCCTGATAGTATATGTAGGTAAATATTACTTTGAATTGAACTAAATCCTGTAAACTTTAAACACACAAATGTGGATAATGAATGATTTCGTAACTTTACAAACTAATTTTAGGGAATTCAATACCCTATACAATGTCGTTAACGAGTGAAAAAGTTAGAAAACCTAAGAGAAAACGACTCTGCTATCAAATTAGTAAAGAATGCAATAAAAATGGGCGTGTGATTTGGTAACAATAAATCGAATATAATACAATTCAATATAATAGGTACATAAAGTAATGTGGAGCATCTATATTTAGAGAGTCATCCACGTTGATGGCACGACAGTGTTGTGAACACATGTCAAACAGATGATTTATGGTTTGTTTGTAAACATTCACTGTCGCATGAACTTACTAAGGAGCTGCACATTACTGGCTCTGTTACAGATATAGAAGCGATCATCGAACTAAAGCTGCGATGGAAACAATTCAGCAAATACTTTACAGTGTGCAGATTGTTGTGAGTTTACACGCGACAAACGACGAAGAAATGTTTGCAGCGTCTGGAAAGTAAAACTTGGATGATGTTCAAACGCACAATGATGACTTAGTTCTATTTCAATGATTCTCACACAGATACGCACGCCATATATGACAAAATATGTACAGTATGTAAGTTTTAAACTGGTGTATTTACATCGTAAATACTGTGTTACCTACTTATGTTTATTATTATTTAACTTTCCTCACAATTACGTAAATGTAATGAGTACCTCATACTTAATCACCCATTTTCCCGAAGCATACCTTGTTTAGGTAGAGGTATGTCATACTTTGAAGTTCTTTGTGTTGAAAGTAGAACCAAATATTAAATCGGTTCACTAGGCATGTAGGCCTGTTAGGCGTGTGACCTTGTAAGGGCGTATTAGCGAGGATGTAGGTCAGTGAGACCCATCGCCCTTGACCTAGGGCGGGTGTCCTTCACGGCGCCCTCTGCGACGCTCTGCCAAATATCGTAAGACAAGGGCATTTCAAGCCTAGTTTACAATGTATTTTCGTATAATAAAACTCTACACACTGTCTACGTTATTTTATTGTGGTAGGGTAAAACCGGGAATCCGTGTTGGATTCATTATCCAACGCCTGTGCACTCGTAGTCAATTCCCTACTTGGCTTGTCCTCGATGTCATGCATGTGGTTTTCCCAAAAATATTAATTACGTTTTATAATGATTGAAGTAGTGGTTTATTAGTTCAATATTATAATAAACGCTTATTAATATAGGTACACATTATGTAACATGTAACACATAAAAATAAGTATTATAACCATTAGCGTAGTATGTATTATTAAGGTAATTCCACGGTTACGGATGAACTTTGTTCAATATCTAAACCTACATATTAAATGTTTATTGTACATTTTCTGCCCCTGAAACTTTTCTTTAGAGCTAAGAAATTAACATTTTGGTGGAGAATCGCCTCTACCTGATAATTAAAATGTTATATACTGGCTTATGAGTACAGTTATCATATTATGTGTAACGGAGACAGGGCAAACTGAAAACAATACACTAACGACCAGCCCCAGCTTCTCACGGTTTTTATGACTCGACAAGACACAAAGATTTCTTATTATATAGAAGTTTAATATTAATGTTTTAATATTAAATTATGGTGAATATCTCATCAAAATCCGTTGCGGAGTTTAGAACAACAACACAGACAGACACGAAATGCGATTTCAATGTATAATATGTAGATATAGATGAGAGTATTGTCGGATCAATGTTGTGTCTGCAACATGTTTCCCTTTGTAACATTTTACAGACTTGTTAAACCGGAAAATGCTATGTGGGAAACCGTCAACGTTGGTGAACGTTGTAGGAAAATCAATTCACGTGTACAGTAAAATCCTACGTAGTTGTTCTGTAGTAGAGGCAAAAAAAATTGAGCATGTTATGACCGGCTGTTTTTAAATTTTTCCTTCACATGGAATATTTAATTTAACCTTCACAGACTGTCGTTCAATACCCTTTCGGATTAGTTAAGTTATTCATCTATATGTACATTGTGTCCTGATTGTTACCAATGTCCTCTATGAAGAAAGTATACCTATCCTAAATTATGTAATTTCCAGTACCTTTGTGAATTTATTAGTTGCGGGAGATGGGTCAGGTTATCAGGTATTTTGTAACCTATTGTTATATTGTTTTATTAAATCTATACCTAGTCTTTCTTCTGGTAGTAAACAGCAATATTATTTTTGTCTATAGCTTTTAAATGACCGCATGCTTCCAATAAAAAGTGCGTACGAACAGAAATTCATTTAACTTTTAGCGTAAGTTTAATCTGTGGTGAAATTGTTATTTTTTTTAAACGAAAAGCGCTCATTTTGGGTGCTGCACATAGGCATGTATATGGAGATCGGTGCAAAGCTTGTAGAACTGCGCCGATTGTCAAAGAATAACCTCCTGAAAATAGCGATGTGACTTTACCATGACCTTGCACAAAGCTATATTTATCGGAATCAATGTTGCATAGAACACTAAGGAAAATCGTATTTTCGCGAATTATTCCGGGAAGTGCTGATAGAGGCGAGTAACGGGTTGGCTGTTGTTATTCACATATTACCGCACTCACACCACCTAACGCTTATATATCTAGTTCGCGTAGCGTATACGAAGACTGGGCCTGTGTGCGTCTGTGACATTGAACTTCACACTTCACGCGGCGGCGCACGAGTTGCGTAACCGCGCCACACCGCAGCTTCGAGTGACGAGTTCACTTCTACCGACGCGAATAAACCAATATACTTTATCTCTTCTAGATAGATTTAAGCGTTACGCAATTATTACACACACACGCACCCTACACGCTTTCACCCAAGGTCAAATCAATACTAAAATGTTTCATGTAGATGATGATTTAGTCAGACACCATGCGTATATCTTAAAATCCAATAAATAAAGTGAAATTTATCGGAAAATGTTGCATGTCCTCTATATTGCAATTCACTTTGAAAGTATTGGCACATTAGTTTTAATTAATTTCAATAGAACTATGCATTTTTCGTGTAACACGTTTCAAATCAGCGATGTGTGGCAGTTGCAGCCCAGGGAATTCTTTATCAAAAAGCGCACATTTTATACTAAAAGTAGTGGGATGATGTAATAAAAATAAACTTGTTGACAAGTAGCAACAGCACGTGGCGTGATTTCGACAATGACATTGACATTGGCCGCCGTCAGGGCTCCGGCGAGTGGTCGCGACCGCGCGCGCCCGCGGCCAGGGAAATAAAACATCATGTATAATATATGTAGCATATAAACGGACTTTTAAATATGCTAGATAGAAATACAGCATAACAATTTAACACAAGAAGATATGTTTGATCCTTTCTACGGATAATGCACGGAAGGATAATGCATTTAAAAAAAAAACAGCGCTACGGTTTGCCAGATGCCTTATGTCTATGTGTGATCTTCATTATACTTGATATCATCCACGCGTATGTCCTCGTTGCTTGTTCCTGACAATGACTAATCCATATTCCGATAATCTAAAGAAAACAATCATACAAAATGATAGTGTATATTACACATTACAATATTTTCCTGCTACAGGACGAAAACGTAATTTGTTCACTTATGCCTTGTGACGTTTCACTTATAACAATCGTTAATTGAATCTCATTGATGTCTGTGTTGTCCTTGAGTGTATACTAATTTGCAAGTGGACGCTTCCGCGACGTGTCGCGAGGTCACCTTTCTGTGTTGTATTAATAATATTTATTACTGGTCTGCGCATGGAGCAGCCTCTCGACGTTTCCGTGATTGACAATACACAATTTTATCAAAAACACGACTATAAATACTAGTTCATTATCACATATCCTTATACCTGTACCTATCCGGGACCCAAAAATGCGAGCAAATAATTTTGATAAAGATGTCAAGATGACATTGACTTTTAAAATTATTAGTGTCAAGAGCAAGTCCATTAATCAATATTGGTTAATTGATGCGGACTGTGTTCCTATCTAGATAGGCACGTTTTTTACCTAAAGGCGTTACACAGACATTACGAAAATGTCAAAAGTAACAAATGTAGTTATAGACCGAAGAGTCGACCGGGTGGCCTCCGCAATCCGCAAATAATAGTCAATAAAGTGGCAAGTCCGGGTGACGCAGATGGTCGAGCGGCGAGGCGGCGCGGGCGCGGGCGCTCGCTCGTCTATCTGACTGTACAAATAGCAGCGACCTTGAGATTCGGCGCGCGCGACAAGGTCATCGCGCAAATCGTTATCAGCGTGACGTTAGCATGTGACCTCCACGGAGGTGCCCGCGAGATAACGCGGCCAGATACCGGTAGCGACCGATAGTGGCGAGTCGCGGGCGCACTCGCCGCGCCGCGCCATCCTACCGGCACGCTGCTTCCGCGTACGCACGCCTCTACTACGAACACCATGCCTTACTCTAGCGTTACTGATGCATAGTGCCACATAATATAAGTGGAAGTTGCGTTGGCAAATAACTAAATCTAGCGATGTTCTCGCCAGATTCCATTTTTGCTACAGATTTCAATGAAAGTTGCTAATTTCTAGGCAACAGCTTAATTAATGACATGAGTCTATTTGACTCTTGCGACATTAATAGTAAGTATAGGTAAAGTTTTGCACGAGACACGCGGTTTACTTAGTATGTGGATAAAATACTAGATTCCTAGCAATAATTATCACGATTCTCTAATAAAATTAGAAATGCGGTTTTATTATGAGTCATTTTTTTTTTATCAATATGTTTAAGTACTATGAAATATTTTTGCTTCACGTGATTCAGCATGAGGTGATCAGCGCACAGATTTGCGATCATCATCGAGAAAAAAAATTATTCGTAGCAATCGTACCATCGACAAAAGGTTTTTTTTCAGCTTTCGTTCTATGTTAGTTTGGAATAAAGCCAAAACGGCATCGGTCGATCGGAATCACTTTCTATGCGCTTATCGTTGCTGTCCGCAAAATATTGTAGCGACCTTGTGTGTTCACGGTCGTGCAAAAATATCAACTTGACATTCTAACGATTTCCCGATCATTGAGTTGCTAACCAGGAAGCAGCGGTTCACATTAACCACGCCTCACGTCCCGAGGTCAAGCGCTAATTTTATGTTCGTATATACATGCTTATATGTATAGTGTAAGTACCTGTATACTTTGTAAAACCATGTTTGCCAGACTTATAAATAGACTACAAAATGAAATATATTAGGTAATTCGTTATACCCATTGGCCCGACATTGCAAACACTTAAAAAGTCCTTGTAAGATAAATGGTAATTAAACTAGGTATATAATATCGAATGTATACTGAATTAGTCAGCATAAACCGCTACTTTTAACATCTCTTGCATGCTGACAATTTGTGTTGTATGTATTGTACTCATGTTTGGGCAAATAAATGATTATCTTATCTTATCTTATAAAAAACCCACTTCACTTATTCATAGGAGGCTTAGTTCGAAACGGGCGTTTACAGTCACCTTACTTTAATCCAAATATACCTAAATACAAAAATACAGATTTCCATGGCGCGAGAAAGTAAGTACAGCGTGGCAGTAACGTTTATTTGATAACAAAACTAAACAGCGTGCCCACTTCATGCTCGAACACGTGCTTTTGTACTAAAAGTAAAAAATATGTACTGCACTTATATGTGCCAACATGCGACGAACAAATTCAACATTATGCTGAATTATTTATTCTTCAATAACATTGACATTTAGCCATTTATTTGTTCTAATCCCGCAATCTATTAAACGATCTCATTAACATTCCATCTGCCGTTTGATGTTAACAAGCCACAAGCCCACAGATTACTGTTGCTAATTAATTGTGAAATCTATTTTCTAAAACTCATTTTCCAACATTTCTTTCTAGTAGGTTTCGTCTTGTATCATAAATAAACTAGAGTGTGTTTGGGTGAGTTGAACATGACCTGAATCCAAATACGGGCACGCGAGAGAAATCTTTCTTAGGCTACAAGCAGCCAGAGACGGTGGGTCTCACGCTGTGGGCGAACAGATATGAAGAGAAAGGACCTCTTCCTTTTTAATATGTATGGCCTGATTTCCATAGACTGACTTTTTTAAAACGTTTAAGGGAAATAGGGTCATTAATATAAAACAATTGTTACATAAAAACTATGCATGAGCGTCATCTTAAAATTGTTAACATTATTATCTTCTTGGCTACGTAATTCTGTTTGAGGCCAAGTTGATAAGGTTCTACTTAACCAAAGATGTATTTAAGGTTTAAAATCCTTGCAATGATATCCTTCCTTGTTTAGTTTGTCTGAAAAAGGTTAATTTGACGTAAAGTAGCAATAAACAGCAGAGAGTCAGGAAACAGGTTTATAGTTACCGTCTTTGTTGGCCACTAGGACAGAAAGTACATGTGGTCGTATTATAAGTGATATCGCCTCAATTTCTCTGAGTGCGGCGCGTGGCAGGGCGCGGCAAGTCCGCGTGCGCCCGCGCCGGTCGTGGAGACACCGCCGTACAATGGGCGGAGAAAACGGATGGATGCTGTCATCGTACTCTCGCGGCTTGACTTATGACTTACAAAATCTACATACAATCATCAGCGATGTGGAGCAGGCCAGTGGGCCGCGCGGTCACGCACCGCTGCGCGCGCGTTTAGCGCTCGTAAAGTGTCGCTTAATTGAAAATTAGTTTCCATAGATGACTGAAAACTATAAACTTTTAGGAGAACAATTTAATGCAAGTCTCACTGAATTTCGATTAATTTAAATCTTTAAAAACACAATTTATAATATGCATGGTAATATCGCAAATGGAAGAAACCCACCTACAACATTACTGGTGTATGGTGTGTTAGTCAGTATTAGTATGTCATGGATAATAGTTTGAAATAACTTAATATGTAGGGCGATCTAGTTAATCACAAAAATTATTCGGCATATTTTCACATACATATTTCACTCTCGAAAATGTTTTCTTCACTAGGGATGTACCGCGAGTATGCGCCGAGATGCCGGCCGGGAAAGCTGTCTGTTTGGCTTCATTTGAATAGTCGGCAAATAATCAGTTGAATGAAACGACTAAGCGTCCGTTGATGACTGACTTTGAAATTATTTTTTTCAAAAATAATTTAAATTTAGTGATTTTGGTTTAGGTATTTTTTCTGACATTAGTAGAGGTGTGACTTTCTCATCTCCTTTCTACCAACACAAAACTAAAACAAAATGAGGATAAAAATATGTAGGTAAATATTAGAATACGCTCTACTAAAGCCCAACAACCTTAAACAAATCTTACTCGGACAAGCACACCAAATATCATATGATCAGAAGTGGTCTAGTTAGCTAGTTGAAGCCGACTGTAGCTATCTCTAGATACTGGGCCAATCTCTAGTCGGATCTCTTTTAGTCTTCATTCACGGTTACACGGTTGTACTAATCCAGAAGGCTAATTCCCTTATTTAAAAACGTTCAAAATCTAGCTGCAATCTCATCTCAGTGACAATCTCATCTCAGTGACAATCTCATCTCAGTGACAATCTCATCTCAGTGACAATCTCATCTCAGTGACAATCTCATCTCAGTGACAATCTCATCTCAGTGACAATCAATGTCAAAATGCAGGAAGGTAAATTACAGGTATTTTTTAAAGATTCACACTAAGATTAGAATGTGAATGTTCTTAAAAAAACGGAACGGACCGATAAATGCAAGAGCATGCAGCTGGTTCTGAAAAATGATCATATTTTTGTTTCTTTTAGATTTAATACACCTTGAGCTCATAATCGTATAGAATAATGTCACGACCTTATTTCTACAAGTCGTGTATCAAACATCAGTTTGTAGCGTTTCAGCGCAAGATAAAACTCAGTGAGGTGTTTTTTAGCGGTCGGCGACCCGCAATTCACGCTCGAACTTGAATCTTTCCAATTTATTGCCTTACTTTGCTCAACGCCTTTTTATATTATTTCTTTACAGCAGATGACAAATTGAATACAGAAGCAAGCACGGGCGCAACGACCGTATTTACGCCAGATTTTATAAAATTAGAAACTTTAAATTACATTTTTAAACAGAACGATTAAGAACTCGGGATTATATTTCAACAGACAATTTATTTGCCGCCTAAACAAATAAATTAAAACATTTTCCCGAAAGTGTAAGCCCTGTCGTCTTTCACGTTGACACGCTGTTAGAAAACAAAAGCGTTTTATTTCAGGAACATGATCCAGGCAAGTTTTTCTTATGTTTCAGTCACATTTTATTTACCTACGTTTTGTTTTCGATACAATGAAAACCGACTTATATAAGAAAGTGGTCCAAACGGCTTGCATCAAACAAAGCGGAGGTTTTTGTTTGTATCATAACTTTGCAGACGATGCTCGGTCAGTGCAGGTCACATATACAATGTTTTCGCTAGTTCATAATATAATGTATGTAATTCAGACAGAGGGCAAAGACATATAGTTTGTATAAACGAAGCGTGTTGATTGATTGCTTGCGACGCAGAAACGGTTATCGCTCAGACACGTGGCGAACTGCGTGCGACCGCCATGTCGCCGCAACGTGATTGCTGCAATCATGAGATCCACTCGAGAAATAGGTACTACATGGAATAAAAATTACAATTATATAAAAAGAACATAATTCTATTTCCAAATATTTTGATTCCGATTTTTTTCAATTTTATCTCAGTAAGTTATCTTACCACGCTACGGAATATTCTGGCGGCTCTACTCTAACCTTAGACTTAAGTATCTACAAGAGAAATAAATATAAGAATGCAAATCTTAAATACACTACTAATATTGATCGAATACCAATAGAATTCGTATGACGTGTTTCCTAACACTATTTTTGTTTTCACCCTCATTGTATTTTATCTATTTTAAGAAAATTATTTCCCACCGTACAACAATACTCTACTACAGTCACAAATCTGTTTTGTTTTTCAATGGGCCTTACTTTTTTGGATATTGTATTTATTTGTTGTAAAGCTATCTTCATAGAAATATTTATAACTTACATAAGCACATGTTATCGTGTTGCTTTCAGAATGGAAAATCAGCAGCCTAATATTGGCTGTTCATTCAAAACACGCTTACATTTTGTATATGATTTAGCAAGAAGACTATAATATATTCAGCAGACATAGACCAGAGTTTTTTTTAAAGCAATAAATTATTTTGTAACGTTTTAAGTTTACTTGTTGCTTAAACTTTCATCATCGTTAGCATTAACTTTTCCCAGGTTCATACTGTACGACAACCTTTCATAAAAGACTGGTCATTCAACCGGAAGGCATAATTAGGGATCTGTTTTCGACTAAGTAGGTACAGCTTGCAATAAAATTTAATTTAATTAGGTAGTAGAAAACAAACAGTTCATTATCAAATTACATTTCATTCGAAAACATCCATCAGTTTCTTTTTAAACTTCAACTATACCCAACGACCCTGGGTACTTATCTCTTTTGGTGACTGTACACGTCATAACGAAGATTAAAATAATTAAGAAGTCACGTTACTCGCGTCGCCGTGACCTCGAAAATTGCATCCGTATTGCTCGCCGGACTGCTAAATAGATTAAAGCGTGGGTTACAGTTTTCTGCTATTTTACTTAGATACACATACTGTTGAAACCACGCGGTTATTTCTGTAAAATGTCTGCATAGATAAGTTGTCACGACATTACTAACGTGACGTGATAATGTTATCAGTCTGGCTTATAGTGTCCGTTAAAGATTTGGAATTAGACAAAAACACATTCGATGATATTGGCTTTAATGCCAAATTTTGACCTTCACACAACGTGTGTCAAGTACACAGCAATTGTAATGATAACATAGTATCGGTTCATGATAAGATCTGAATAAATTATGTAAGTATTTCGATTAAAAGTTCGAGAAAAAATAAGTTTATTTTAGTATAATAAATATTTAATCACATAAAAAATACTTACAAGTTACATACATAATGTTTTAAAACATGATGATACGATGAGACGATAAACTTAACTTATGATTAACTATAAATTATTATTATATTTCCGTTATTTTAAAACAATCCGGCTATTATCTGACGACACGTAGGTATTATGTGACGACACGTAGATCTTAATTTTGGCACTGTAAAGTTTTACATAGTTATTTTTCAGCAAGGTTATTTTTTCAAGGCGCACTTTTTAGTAACGTTCTTTTCTTGCAAAGAGTGGGCAGTCTGTTTACAGCTGCGATCCGCTAGTGATTTACAACTGAACATACGCAGCTAATAACGTTGTATGTAATAGAACACAAGGTCTTGACGTATTTTGGTGGAAATGTTAACGTACATTAACAATTAATTAACTAATGCGATAACTCTTATACCTATCGGCAAAAATATAATAAGTTATTAGATATTTAATTGTACCTACGTCTTTCAGTTAACGGAATCGCGACCTTCGATTAAATGTACACGTAGCTAATTGCTTGTTAAATGTATCAGTTGTTGTTGAAAATAAATGCCGCTCGATATTGCGATAAACGTCACAATGTTATTCGTAGATTTATTTAGAAAGGTCTCACGAAGGTTTAGTCAGTCACATGAAGGTCTTAAAGTGGCATTCGCATTTTGTACTACTGAACACTGTCATTTATCATAATAAAACCCTGATGGCAACAAAAATAAATAATTGTGATTGTTATTTCACTTCTATCCTAAAATATATCAGCTCTACATTGCACCAAAATTGCATTCTTAAAAGATAATGGATACTTAGGTCATAGGACCCAGGACACAGTATGTGCTATCATCAAAAATAACTTATAGATAATGGATTTAAAAGGGACATAAAATGCGATATTTCCTAAAATGATAGACATGAAATCGCAATTTCATAGTTTAACCGCGCAATGTACCCATTCAACGAAATTCGTAAGTCAGAGCAGAACATATGTACATAAATCCACTGAACTCGTCACACATTGTGACGTCAACACGCTATTATTCGTCGAAAGATTGTTAAATCTAATACAGAGATCCTACCCATAATCAATTCAATTAGCTGCGAATGTCTAAATTAAACCAGCGCTCCAGTCCGTGCAAATCCACAGATTAAGGCTAACAATCACTCGTTTGTTCGGTTGCAACATTTGCATAGACCTTGCCGTATTGAGAACACTAATAGGAAGCTTTTAATCAATGATATAATACGTATACATTTATATATGGAACTAATGTGATAGGTGACAACCAGAACGTCACCTACATTGTCGTTGTTGCTTTTTATGGTAGTTTTAAATCCTTGTAAGGCGTGGCGGGGGTGTTGGCGTATTGGCGACCTTGGAAGCAGCATCATGCGATATTTTTGCTCTCGGCGTTAATGCGGAAGACTATTTCAAGAGTCAGGGTCAACGGCGCCCGTCACCCGCGCCCGCGCACCTCGTGAGCGGGACGCTGTGGTGTCGGGTTTCCGTAACGTGACGCGACATCTACCCTCCATTATTTCGACTTAATATTAAATATTCAATTACCTATGATCCCCCTTCATGCCATAATATTGACGTACGACAACTGACAACGTAATAGTTTCTAGAAATGTTAAGTATTTAACGAAACTGTCCATTGTCTGCATACACAAACGTAAGCATTACGATATTTTTCATAAATCAATGTACAAAAGACGTCAATACGCCGACGGCTGCGTTCTTGTAGTTGCGGTGAGTTCTTCTGACCTCAACCCGCTTGTGTGAAGGTAACCTATAGTGATGTAAATAGACAGGAAACCCATACAATGTCAGGAGCTCAATTACATATTTTTAACCATCCATTTTAAGTTTCTGTATACTTACATTTCTAGACTTGACCAACTCTAACCATAATGTTATACTCGTAGTGTGTAGGATTACAGAAATAGACTCTATGGACATTAATTATATTCCACCCTTTTCAAACAAATAGTCAGTGAAGTTCATGAAAATGTACCAAGTATTATTACTATTAGTCTATTTATTGGATTATCGTTATTTACCTAAACGTAATACATTATTTTATTTATTCAGATGTAGATGTAGATATTGTACAACATAAAACCATTGTAATTTAAATAAGCTGTTGTAAATCGCGTCTGAGATCACCTCTAGACTTTGAAATGAAACCAAGGCCAGTGCTAATGTTCATTTGACCTTCAATTTTTTTCACGAAATCATTTTAGAAATACACAATAAGGATGGACCAGCGAAAAACATTCGGTTGCTAAAGGATTTTTTACGAACAATATAACGAGCATGTTTATACAAACACTTCGAGAATGATTGAAAGGTTTTTTAGATAGAAGTCGTTTTATTTATCATAATCAAGGAATAAAAGAAAGTACCTTCGATATACACTTAATTTATTTACAAATTATCACCCGATTACGTCGTAAATTGACACACGTGTCTGTGACACGAACAAATAAGTAACGACAATAAATTACTAGGCACTAATTACTATTCTCTAATTTCTTGCCTTTTGTTCGAAACCGGCAACGTGTCGTACGGCACAGTATCGTATCGCAAATCGTAGATAGAAGATGCATTTCATTTGTAGTCGTGTGTACTCGCGTGGTCTAGAGACGCAATCAAAACAAAACTGAACGTGATCAGCACATCTAAACCACGTTTAAGAGCAGTCAGTGTCATCAGCTTTTGATCGCGGTTTAGATGATCTCGTTCAGTTTAATCGGTGAAATTAGCCCTGAAACATGAAACAGTTCACCAGCCGGGCAGCTGAGCACGTGATTAAGCACATGATATAATAAGCTGTGTTTCAGATTCGTAGTACATCTGGAAGTCGTTTATCAGAGTTCTTAGTAACGAGGTAACACACTTGAAAGTTGGGTCCAGGTGGTACGCCCGTGCACCTGCCGATTTCACGCAACTGTTCAGTTTCTTTACAGGGTAATGCTGAGCTGACCTGAATTTCGCAATAAGTTTAGTATGCACATACGTTTTTACATAATACAATAATTAATTGATTTTGGATTATATTGGCTTCATTGCATCATGAGTGTTACCAGAAATTACTTCAATCAGCCCTCCTATGCTTACACTCTACAAATCGGGTTTATGTTATATTTGCTACCATGAAACGCTAGAAAATAAAAGAATCTTTATATTGTATAACATCACGTTTGAATTCCCAGATCGACAGAGGCCTGGGTTCTGTCTGTTGCTCAGTTGCTCTACATTTTGCTCGCTGACGATCGCATGTCCTATGTAATCATGCCGTTTACTGACCAAAAATTTAAAAAACCCCAACATTTTTTCACTTCGGATTACCCTTTGCCCGAGTCGAACCTGGAACCTCGTATTCTGCTGCGCTTGTCATCACCCAAGCAGTGAGGCGGTCATATATTTTTATGAAAACATTAAAAAAACCCGAGTGTTGTCCTCGAAGGAACCTTCACATGAAAGTACAATGTTTCTCATTGGTCATTAGCAGGGCCTTGAACTTTGAGAACGCGCCGGTAAACATGTTTGCGCAGTGCCCACTGCGCACTCTTTATTGCTGTGACGTCTCATCTTGCCCTATACTGCATTTGTTTTATTCCCCGGTTTATTCCGTTACCTTCGGGCACGTGGCACTCCAATTGGATTCCTATCTGGCCTTCAGTTGAACCGAGACTAACGTTTATGGTGTTCTACGACATACCATCATTCAAGGCGAGTAGTTTTATTACTATTGGATGTTCGTATTAATCTTCTGTAATTTATTGTCTTGTCGAGACAAATGAATTGTTATTCCTGTATCGGCACATGGCAAATCAATAGTTGTATTATGATAAATGCGGTATTTAAGATTAGTTAGGTACATAAATAATGAAATAAAATTAATGTCATCGCATGACGTGTTAAAGGTTACTGTCAGCCAGCATCATCCCACTGCTGGGCAAAGGCGCATTTAAAAGGAGATTGAATTAATCTGAAGGATAGTAAGTTAAATTAACATTGTATGGATTTGAAGTCATACAACAGGACATCTTTTATATTCCACGTAAAACCATAAATTTTATCACAATAATAGCAATAATCTCTACATTATATGAGTGTGATGAATAAAAATAACTTCCTAGTTGTCCGGCTTCAACACAACATACCTACATAGCATAGTAAAAACAATGATCGAGGAAAACATTCCTGTTTACGTACATAGTTAATAAAGTCCTTTGTGACGTAGTATAGTATGGTGACCGAGGTGGCCGAGATAATGAGTCCGTCAAGGTCAATGCGTGTTAATTACAATTACCGTGAGTGGTCATTCTTTGTTCCAATAATGATTAATGCCGGTCGCGAGTGGCGAGAAGTATCGTAAATGAGATAACAGGAAGCGTCCGTGTCGCGCCAATGTCATATGACAAGGTCGGCTGACATTGGCCTGCGCCGTCACCCGGCCCGCAAGCGAACCGTACCGCCGCGCCGCCGCGCCGCGACCGCCCGTCGGACCAAACTGCCATCCCGGAAAACATGCGGAAAACGAATTAACAAAACAGCACCGTCCGATCTTATATTTACCGGCCCCAAAACTAGCCCAAACCGCAGTTTGGGCCTTCAAAGTAGGAACTTTGGAAGGATAGGCAGTCGTCCTAAGCGGGACTCCTTGGTCCCAAGGTGCTAACGGGCGCTATCTCTCGCGTGTTACATTGACCTCATCCTTGTCGCTCTGCCGCGCGCCAACCACGACATTGTAATATGATTTACTGCAATTCCTTGTAACACAAACATGGACGCTTCACAATGATGAGCAGTATAACAATACCGTGATCGGTGACTGATATACAAAAGTTTAGTTAGAAGGTTAAAATAATTTATTAGTACTGTCGCACTAATAGTGTGCCTGTGTACCTACAGTACCTACAATTTTCCTACTTTTCATACATCTAAACCGTAACCTTGTACAAGAAAAAATATTAGTAAATACCGTTATTGTTTCTTTATTTAGATATTATTTGCGTAAACTAAACTGAAACGTATTAACAAACACAAAGCCTCTAAATTGCGGTGACATTGTTCTTTCTTATCGCCTAATCAGAAAAGCAGCGAGACCTTGAGCCTGACCCTGGATATTTTTATCCGCATACACATTTCGCGAGTGTTATGTAGACCCGAAGCTACGTGATGAGCAACTGCCGAAATCATATTTAATCAATATCAGATAAAAACAAAGATAAAACGTTTTTACGTAAGTAATGTAAAACCGAAATATTTGTTCAAGGATAAAAATAAATGTGACATCATAATAGCAACTCGTGCGTATGAAATTAAAACGCAATACTATAATCTTTTGTTAATTTTCTATGATAACCTTCAAGGAAAATAAAGGAACAAAGTAGATGAAACTCTTAAGTGAAAAGTGAAAAGAATGAGGATGGATTGCCCTGTGTGTTTGGGGCGGGCGGAGGACCCCGAGGCGGGCGGCGGCAGGCGGCGCGTGGCGACTGCGTCGAGGTCGTGCGCTGCCTATCTAGGAAGTCAAGCGATTCGACCTCGACCTTGTGTGTGCGAAAAAATATTATTCGACAACGACGCACACACATAAACCTCTCCCTCCCTCCTCTCCCCTCTCATGGTCCGCTCGCTGTGACCCCCGCGTTCTCTTGTACATTAAGATTAATCACATTACCACAAAAAGGTTACGTTGTAAAATTTAAGGATTACGACTTCTGGTATTAATAATCACAATAAGATTGTACGAAACTTAGCAAACAACCATCAGAACATCTTCACAACAAAATTACGAATTGCGGAAAAGATTGAAGGTCGTATGCAGATGTTTGTGGAATATATACAAAAGCGGGTTAATTTACGACGATCGTATATGCTTACCTAAAATATCAGACGCGGAAATGTGTGACGAAATATAACAATAAATTAATCATGTGGTACATTACATGTCGGGTCGTAACTAGGATCACACGTGATCCCTTGACTCAGCGGTGACAGACAGACAAACACTTCATTACTTTAATCAACGCATGACGATAGCACTCGAATAGTTTCTTGGTACTTCATTACGGTACTTTTACTGGGAACACTTGACATGATACTAACGTCCAGGAAGCAGCACTCAATGATTTTATTAATGAAATACCAAGAATAATCATAAACCACAGATACGCCTACATAATATCAACTTAAATAGAATATTACCTAAAATAGAACATTTTAACTACACAGTGGGTGGAATCGATAAAATCACGAATTGACATTAGGCGAGAGCATAAAGGTCTCTATCAAAATCATAATCACCATTTGTGACGTCATCATTTGGTAATTTCCGGTTCCTTAATTACCAAGCGTGAATTTTCGTAGCTTGGGAAGAAAGCTGAGTAAATTAGCTATTAACGCTTTAACAGGTTCATTGGTTCGTCAGTATTAAAAAAACTACTTTAATTATAATTAGCCATGGCCAAATAATTATTGGTAAACAAGAATCTATTTTGAAATCGGGCGACTCGTTGTTAACATATTCGACATACATTTTCAAAAGGCGGTATAAAGGTGGAAGTCTGTAGGCAAGACTAGCGAAGTGATCTAATCATGCTGCTGTAATTATTTACGCAAGTGCAGGCCATGTGAGAGAGCTGCGAGCCGATCTCGATTGTCGTTCGATGTTATGGCAATATCCACCCCTGCCGCCATTGTTCGCCTTTGTTGCGCAACACCGTTTGTTAAACATTCGCAAGGTAGCCCTCAATTGTTTTCATTTACTATATAAACAGGCTCAAACGAACGTACACTGCGCGTACTCGGCGCTGCTGTTCAAAAGGTGTTTATTGACGCCGCGCCAACTGATGTTAAATAAGGACTAGTAATAATATTTAACCGTAAGCAATAACTACTATTTGTTAATATACTGCCTACCTAAGAAGAGTCTAATTTGAGAGCAGCAATAAATACTTTTATTGCCATCGTTACCAATTGTACCGTACATAATTATGTAACTATGTAATTATGTACTTTTCTGATTTCAAATTACTTTTTGTATTCAGCCATAAACATTACCGAAAGATGTGCTCACGATATTACATCAATTGACTATTTTGTTACGTAATGACAATGTTCAACATTTTTGTCAATTTGTTTTTGTCGATTTGTCATTTTTGTCACAATTGGTCATAATGTGGCAGGTTTATCTGTAGGTACTTAAAATTCAAAACGAGCAATACATGATTTGGTTCCTAGTGTAAACAGTGATAGCCTCTGAGCGCGACGTGCGACATTAGATGAAATGACCTTACTCTTGAACGATAGAGCGGCTGCGCGGCTGTGGACTGCGCCCGCAGCCGCCAGCGCCAACCGCCTTATCTAATGCTTGTTGACTTTCGCCGAGTTATCAAAAGCCACAACCGCTAGGGTTGACACTCTCCCCCTGTTTACCCCACCTTGCAAACCGTTATCTTTGCGTTATTGTTGCGAATAGTTCCATATTCACACTTTCGCTAAATAAGCGGCACACGACCTAAAATTTTATTAACACACTTCATGTTGACACGCTTTTATAACTCTGCTTTCATGAAAATAAGTATTTAAAATGCATGTTTATATGTACATTAAGATAGTAATATCTTAATGTACATATAAACACAGAAACTGACCACGGTAGGGCCAAGGAGATGGCACGGGAACAGAGATTCAGTGGCTGATCCCAATCCCACCAATCATAATATGTTGGAATCTAGCTTGGGCTTAGTCTACTGCTAATCTCTTTTATTTAAGATGTTTTTTATACGGCGACCAGGAGTATGCATCTCATCTTGGGCGGGGTAGTATGGCACATACCCCTTCCGATTATGAAGGAAATCTCTATATATATAACAAGACCCTCATGGCAACTGGTACACGATGTGAGGATGTTTTTGTATTTATTACCATTAGCAATCTGCCACTAGCAGTCCGGAGTATGGACTTGCGTCCGGCATGGCACTATAGAATCGCTCCCCATTTCGGAGTCTCGCCATAGTTTCTGCACTAATAAGTTGTTTTTTAAATTAAATCTTTAGAATTCGAAACATTGATTGGAGGTAGGTACTAATTTATTAAGCGTTGTTTGGTGAAACTGAAACAATCAATTTTGCAAAGCTTTACAATGTATATGTTGTTACAAAAATAATACACATGGTTGCACAATATTATACAGAAAACAAAAAAAAAAATTGTGGAAACGATAATGTGTCGCCAACCGACGCCCACTGCCTATGAAAGAGCTTTTTGTACGTTGCACAAACAAAGTGTTGTTCTAGGAAGATACTGTACGAGCTCTTTGTGTACGTCGCACTTCTCCACATACATATATTATTTATCAGGTAGTGCAGCACTGGCCCAGTTATATTCCATGAATTTAGAATTCGCGCTATCTATATAGATAAGAATATCAAAAAATAAGTTAGATTAAAGTTGTTTGTGTTAAATTGACACAACACAGCAAGTGAGCTTGTTTAAACAATGGAATAACTACATAGATAAGTAGTTATTCCATTTATTATGAACAGAATCCATCTAATCTATTAAGGATGTGTGAGCAAAACAAATCAAAGTCTTTGTAATCCTAAAATCATGCAACAAATAAAGTTGAGCATGCGCTGTTGTGTTTAAAAGACTTCATTTATACATATAATTGTAAATAGACAATCGTTATGTGTTAACACAAAGTGTCATAGTTGGCCCTGAAGACAGGAGATTATGAGTAAATGAGTAAATATGCTACAATCTACATATCTAGCTAGTACTTCGTAGTAATCGTGGAGCTGAACACCGACCACTTCCTTGTTTGTCTTTGTGATCTGTTATTGCAAAAATAATAAAAATACTTGTAAATTCAAGGTTAAAGTGGCCTTGTTTACACAGTAATTTACAGACGACAATATGTTTAATTATTAAGTTTAGAAGAGGGCAAACAATACCCGGCAAGCTGGCCAAGTCGCACGCGGCACAATATTTCCAGCCAATGTAGGTAGGGAGGTACTACTGGCTAACGTACGTACAGCACTTCACATTTTTATTAAACATGATATAACGTTAGCAAATACGTCGTTAAATCGCGGAAGTTTTCATATCTACTTACGTATACAAGCAATAAACTTGCGCCACATTATAAACTTGTAATTTGTATAGTTATGACTTGCTATTAGTAATAAGTCTATTAGTAATAAATGTTTTATAATTCATACATGTGTTCACAATAACAGATTGAAAGATATGCAAGAGCATGTGGCAGTCAACAAAAAACAAATATCAATAGTCATTGAAACGAATGTGTGTCAAGTGTGTGCGCGTAGGGCCGCCTCGCCGCGGGCCACGGGCCGCGTGGACGCACATCGCATCTGCCCCAATGCTGTCGGAACGGGGGCGTCATTGTTAAATGCGACCATTCGACGAAACTTAATTGGCCCGACCTAGCTCGTAAAAGCATTGTAAAAAGTGTGAAGGTCTGGCGGAGGTAAGGACTCGACAGAAAGAGGTCAAGTGTAATGCCTCGTGTTCCACTGACCTCATTTGGGAACCGACTGCCGACTGCCGAGTGCCGACACTGTTCGCCGCGCTCGCCGCCTTTCATATAAATATTATGTCCTAGTTTGCCACTGTTCTACAATTACTGTTCTTTGTTAACATTCCGAATACAACATGCTGGGTATATGCAGCTTCTTATAACTATTTGTCAGAAATTATCATCCTGCCTTTTTCTTTATTTTTTTTATTATATACTTGCATAAAATGTATATATTTTAGTGTTAGCTTGTAGAACTAGTATTTAATGTGTTGAGGACCCATGAAATTATTTATTATTAAAAACAGTAATTTATTTATTTTGATTATGTTAGTAAAAATAGGAAAAGCTAAAAAGCTATTTCTAATAATAATGCAGTTTGTGAATAATTTAAAATATCGTGCTAAGCTCGTGTGCTTTGTACAATACACTGAAAATGTTATTGAGAATCATTGTAAAGCAGCAGGCCATACAGAACTAGGAAGAAACGTTCTCTAAATGAAAGTGACACAACACAAACAGCTTGCTGCTGCATGCTTTTAACTGCTGTTAAAAGCAATTCCGACTCTGGAAACTAAATTAGAATAACAATGAATAATCCGGAAACAGTCGCAGAAGAAGTGACCTCTTGTCGAATGAAACCTTCAGCTGCTATTATTAACGTTATGACCGCGAAATCGGAGCACTGACACACATCCCGCCCGAATAATACCATATACTACATAATTCATAGGAACCTTGGCCCCATTGCTGCGTATGCGTGGCTCATCAGCACAGCCCGACGAGACCTATCATGAAAAAGTTACGATAATGTCGTCGAGCGACATACATCACCTAATGCTAACTAGACTTTAAACACTATCCATGAGAGTATAATAGGTGCCCTGTTAACTACACTAAAGTATAATGTGTATTTTTTAGTTGCATAATTCTAAACAAATGGTATACAATTATGTAAATGTCAGTTATGAGAAAACATACAGCGTACCTAAATCTTGACGTAGATCAAGGTGAACTTTAGCGAACGTATTCAATATTCTTACGCGACCTTTGCCTATGGACACTCATTGTCTTTTTTTCTTTAAAATCCTTGTGAATAATGAAAGGTGTCCTTAAAAATGTACATTTGTACAAACAAAGCTGAATTGAAAACACACATATTTTCAAGGTTCTACAGTCAATAATTATGTGATTTATGCAAGAACCCAGCCTAGCGCGAATTAGACTGGGGTTCTAAGGGGCCCTTCCCATTAAATAGGGGTCCAAAAACCGTTTCTTAATGGGGACTTGACTTTTATTTTGACATTTTGATTTGCCACGATAGTAAATGATAAATAATTTTATTTCTGTAAGTAGGTTTGTACAAACACTTTTACACGTCAATCATATTTTTTAAAAACTAGATGAGGGTGGGGTTTCCTACCTGACTACTCTGAGAAGAAAGGCCGATACAAACTCAGAGGTCACAGTCTCTTTTAATGTCCAGACATAATCTTGGTCAGATCATATGAAGACCATAGATTGGTGTCTAAAATGGTCTTTTGAGGAAAGAACCATACAGATTTGAGTGGACCTATCCAGTCAGTGCACGCATTTGTCAGTAATCGTGTAGCTCAACTTAGAAATTAAAACAATTGAAAAGTCACAATTTAAAAGATCCCTGTAAGCCCTGTGAAAGACGCACGGACAGGCGGCAGCACGTAATAGTGATGGTTTAAGACAGCAGACTTTTAAGATTATTTGGAAAGATTGTTTGGGGTGCAAAAGGGAAACCTGCTGCTGCTGGCCTACCTCTTGCACCCCAAAAAGTATGTGCGTTGGATTTAAAATAAATATTATTACGTTTGTTGGTGTGTCACAAAAACAGTGCTATGAGTCACTGCAACTTCTGCGCTTCACTATACAGCGGCGGAGAGATTAATGACATCGATCGCCACGTGGACATGCTCTGCGACTCTCTAAGCCTGTTCTCATCTAGAACACTCGGGATAGGACACTTGTGCAGAGTTAATTATAAATCTGATAACGTGTGAATGGGTTACACATAGAAATAATATGCACAACAAGTTAGAAAACATGACGCGTTTTGTTTTGGCATTTCTCCAGATAACTATTATCCCGAGTTACATGCTTGTTGCATTTTAATGCGCAAATATAGTAAGTACATAGTGAGATCTAAAAACGTGGCATTTATTCAATTTGTGTTTAACTAAGTCCTAAATCTTTTGCGTTAGACCTTTTTACGCTGTAAATAAAATTCGCGGAATCTGAGCATGAGTCATAGAACAGACGGCTATATATTATATCCGCGTGGCTAGCCACAAGCTTGTTTAAAATTAACAATAATTTGACGAACAACTTCAAAAAATGCACTTATTAATTTAAGGTTATCGGCAACCATTTGCTATGTCGCTGTTGGCAGTCGGACGAATAATAGTAATTACTTGTTATATTCTGTTCACTCATGTTTCCTTTGTTGTCCAATAATTTTTGTTCGATTCGACGAACGCACAGTATAAGCCTTATACTTTTCGTAGGCCTAGGACAATATTGAGGGTACTAAATAGAAAGCTAGGCGCCGATTCCCTTGTTCACAAACTAAACTAAATTTAAGTTCAGTGCACCTTTTTCTTTCTATTTCATTAAGAAAAGGACAGAAGATAAATATTACTTTAGTCCTGTCAAATTAAGATAGTCTATAGACAGTTTAGACGTGATTAAAAAGATGGCTACTAAAAATACGTCAATTTACGTCAGGCGCTGACTAATTTGACAGGACTAAACTAATATTTATCTTTTGACCTTTTCTTAATGAAATAGAAAGAAAATGATGCTCTGAACTTAAATTTAGTTTAGTTTGTAAACAAGGAAATCGGTGCCTAGCTTTCTATTTAGTACCCTCAATATTGTCCTAGGCCTAAGAAAAGTATAAGGCTTATACTGTGCGTTCGTCGAATCGAACAAAAATTATTAATTTTCATATATTTTGTAAAAAAAACATTTAAGCTTTACAAAACAGAACTGTCGAAAAGCTTTTGTTTTCAATTGCAAAAGGAAACTCAGACGTTTTCTTGGTGTTTAAAATAAAATACACGTGGCCTTAATAATAACAGCCGCACAGGTCGATCGATCAGGTTAAGCTACGCTTATCACGGTTGGTCTGTGGATGGGTGACCATCTTTACATAACGATCCCCAACTAGCAAAGTAATCTTATAAAGAAAGATTATAAGTCTGTCACTACTAATAACGTTCCTATAAAGACATTGCGGTAGACTATTTAACTTATAATAGCATTTGCCAAGCCTTAACATGCTTAAGTGCATTCGTTTTTATATCTCGGTCTTATAGTTCGCTACAAGACTGACCGACAAAACATCTATAGGACACTTTTACTAGTAATAGCATTTCACAAACGTAGATATTCTCAAGAGGATTTGCTTTTATAAGTCAGTCTTATAGTTAGCTACAAGATTTTCATTTTTAAGACACTTTTAGGAATAAGTCTCCTATAATTGTTTACTGTAAAACTAAATAATCTAGAATAACATTTTGATCCTATAGTAGCATTTTGTGAGAAAACAAGATATAATAATATAGTTAGCTAAGATCACTATAAGTTTGCACCGGTATAGTTTTGCTCGAGACTCTTTTAAATCAAATATTACTTAATAAGAGCGCTATTTGATCAAAAAAGCTTATAAGCTACGAGATCAATAACTTTATTAGTAAACGTCAGCCATTTTGTTGAGATTCAGTAGTTCCCCTTCGTCTTGAGAAAATATTAAGCGATTGGAAACAATTGAAAAGGAGTGGTGGTTACAGGAGAAAAGTGACAAATAGGTATAAAGAATTAATGAAGCCAGGTTCTTTAGGAATAAAATCAACAAAATCAGGAAGTAAATCAAGCGCGTCAAGTGAAGTAAAAGAGGGTTCTGCGACCAAAAATATTTTTTCACCCCTAGCCCACCACTCAGAAAGTGATGAAGATGAAAATTGGGAAGAAGAATACGATTTATATATCCAAGAAACCACTGACTCTGAAAAAAATCATGAATTGCTTAAAGATATGCAGAGCTGGGCTATAAAATTTAATATACTTCACCTAGCCCTGAACGATATCTACTATTTTGAACAAAAGATTAAGTAATGTTTTACCTAAAGATGCTCGGACTTTATTACATATCTCGAATCCAGGACAGTATTGGCACAATGGATTAATTAAATGCCTAAAAATATACCACATTCCTCCCTTTGTGATTGGTGTGAATATACACTATTTACATATCGTAGGTGCTTAGTTAAGTTACATATAATATTACTAAAAAAAATTTAATAAAGGGATTTATTCTGGTGAAGGAAAGCCATCTGATCTGAATGCATATTTGGGGTCTTTTGTGAGGGAACTTGAAAAAGATGGATTAGTACTGTCGTCAAATGAATCTAGAATCAAAGTCAAAATAAGAGCCCTTATTTATGATTCCCCAGCAAGGGCCTTGATTAAAGGCAAGTTTCGTATTGTTTTTTTTATAACTAGAAGATCATACGGGCAGACGGTCCACCTGATGGTAAGTGATCACCGCCACCCATAGATACCTGAAACACCGGGGGAATGGTAGTGCGTTGCCGACCTTGTTGAAGGACTCTTTTCCGCTCTTTTTTTTATAAATGTAAAAATATGGATGTTTGTTCCGCTTTGACTCCTCAACGGCTGAACAGATTTGGATAAAATTTGGTTAGTAGGTAGATGAGGCACTGGATTAACTTTTGAACCCACTGCTGGGCATAGGTCTCGCGATATAAGATGTGGTCCACGCGAGCGAAGCCGCGAGCAGAAGGCGGACGGTGAATATTTGGTCAAAAAACAGTCGACATCAAGAAATACAACCATCTTGTTAACTAAATCCTAAAAAATATAGCATTAGTAGGCATATTTCAAGGGAACCATAACTTGTTTTTAAATGGAGGCGAGTTATCTGGACTGAAACTGCTACAAGTACTACTTTACCTATATTGTTTCTACAAAGTACTTAATGAAGAGCAATTTCAAAACATGGCGAATATTAATAAGAATTGATGAAATATTTTATTTACAACAATATACTAATGTGCTATTTTTCGGAGGGGATTGTGAAACTAACTAAATTGCGGTACACATTTACAGTAAAAATTACTTCCCCACAAGTTCATACACTATATTAATAGGAATTAATGTTCTACAATAATACAAAATAATAGTAACAGAAACTTATGTTTTTATTAAGTATTTACCACAAAACAACCAAAACCACCAGCCGAAGGAACAACAAAGATAACTTCTATTAAAATATACTTATAGCTAATAACTAAGTACTTTACTAGTGCATTATAAACAAGATTGCTTTAGTAAGATACTTATATCAGATACTAACAAGAGCATTTGTGCTTGTGATTGTGTAGTCTTATATCATTAGACA
This sequence comes from Apamea epomidion, assembly GCA_947507525.1. NCBI lineage: Eukaryota > Metazoa > Arthropoda > Insecta > Lepidoptera > Noctuidae > Apamea > Apamea epomidion. The sequence goes on from OX382234.1 coordinate 11,304,829, forward strand.
AGCTATTGCACTTCGTCAAGTTTATTATAGGGCTTAGTAACATTTTAAAAGTTGATTATAAGATAGTTATAGAAATAAACGCTCCTATAACTGCGCCCAAATCCAGCTTTGTAGCATGATACAAGTTTCTTATAAGTCACAATAAAAGTAGTCTTAACATCGTTTTAAGTACTGATTTTGCTAGTTGGGCGAAACCCCTCCGTGCCTCCGATGGTCCCAGCTGTCATTCGCGAAAGTCTGACAACCATTCTTACCATGGGGTATCGTATTACCCAGTAACGGGGTTGTGGAGGTCAGGTAGGCTATCGCTCCTTGTAAAATACTGGTATTCAGCTGCATCCGGTTAGACTGGAAGCTGACCCCAACATAGTTGGGAAAAGGCTAGGCAGATGATGAAACTTGGTTAAAATACAACGTCTTCACCTCCTTACTCAAAAATTAAATAAAACGTTATGAGCAATACTTAAATAACTTGACTTAAGCTTGTATTTTATGAGTATTAGGTACGAGCAGTTCATGATCACACTTATCCCAGTATATTCCTATATAATTATTTACCAAGCGTATTTACTGTAGATAAAATAAAGGTACATTATAGACTTCATACCTCATACCTGGTTTAATTTATGGATTTGTTAAACTGACCGATAAAAATACGATCTCGTCTTTCAAGCAGGAGAGGTCGGATAATATTACTTCAAGGTCTGTTGACGGGCTGACCTCGGCGTATCGGTCGCGGAGGACAGACGGTCGCAAATATTTGCGCGCGTGAGAGGCACGAGAGGCGAGCGCGCGGTGCGGCAAGGGGAGGTGGAGGGGGGAGCCAGGTGACCTTGCCGCGCGTCTGCCGCACGACCTTGATCTTGAGACGACCGCGGCAGCGCCCGCCCTCGCCGCTATGCGAACTAACGACACGACACTTGAACGACTCCTACCGCTCCGGTGACGAACTATAATCAACACAATAAGCCATTATTATCATTACTAATTACTTGTGGAAACACTAAATACAAAAACATGGCAGCTTCAAATGAATCATAAGAACCACACGTTGTTCTCGGAATTGGTGCACGACTGACTATCTCCTAGATGTCATGAAATATGTTTTGACTCAACCAGCCCAATTTAGCATTTGACAAAGGAAATAAAAATATCTGCTAAAAATATGACTGAATTCATAAACCAGTTTTATTAAAACAACAGGCTCAAACCATATTCAAAGGTAATTTTTATTTATATTTTCCTGAAACCTTTTTAATTTAAAAAGACAAAACAACTAAGAGACTAAGTGCACTACATGGACTCTTTAAATTGCATGAAACACACAGCTTAGGTATATAACAAAATATAAATAATTTTGTACGCAAAAAAATAGTCAGACGATTACGGAAACAGTGCAATAAATGAATTAATGATAAGCGTTAGGTACTCAGGTAGACCTCATTGGGTAAGGTCAGTGGAATAATAAGTGTATTACGTCACAGACAAAACTGTTGATTGGTCAAAACCTCTTTCTACGTTCGTTTTTCTTTCTACGTGTTTTTTTTTAATTATTAAAAAAAAGACACGTACATTTACTTAGAAACCTATTGTCTTTAGGATGGTAGACTGTTTTTGTGAAGCGTTTTTTCTTTGTAGTGATTCTAAAAATAGATATATATATAATTGATTATAGATACTACTAAGGCGTTCTGTAAAACTAAAAACTGATTTTCAAAGGAGAAAACGAGTTGTCTCAGTTGCAGCCCGGAGTCAGGATCTGTGCCTGGTTGAAGCCAAAAGGCTCGCTCGCCTCTTATTATTACATGGGACTTAATCATTACTGGCGAAATGTGGATGTACTACAGGTACACCTCTGCCTAACCCTTCGGGAATTACAAGCGTGAAATTATGTTATGTTAAAACGTGTTTTAACTTAATCACGATTTTGACTGAAACCAGACAAAAGTAACTGTTTTGACTGTAATATACATATACACATATACTAACTAATATTAAAAATACGAAAGTAAGTTTGTTTGTTTCGCTTTCACGCTAAAACGGCTGAGTGGATTTGGATAGAATTTGGCACGTGGGTAGACCATAACCTGGACAAGGATATAGGCTACTTTTCATCTTGGATCGCAGAAGGGTCGTGGGCAACAGCTAGTTTTCAATAAACGAATATAATTAGGAAACAAATACCTGAATATTGTTGTAACCCGTCCAAAATACATATAGATTGTATTGAATAATTTTATTCTTTTCCAGCGATTTTAATGCGAAACAACTTGAATAAAAAACAAATTACTAAGATTAACTAAGCAGTTGTAAATGTAAGGATTTGTTAAAAATTCTCCAGTAGTATAGACTTGTACAGTTTGTACTACTGGTCTATCTGCACAATCGATTCTGATATTTCATATTACTCTCATTATTATTCAGCGTTTCCTTAGCTAACTCATCGATTTATAGGATGAGATAGATACATACTTAGGTACCTAAGTATGTATTGTATACATATATATTTGTAGTACATATAAAAATATATATATATTTGTAGTACATATAAAATACTTTGGTCGTTATTTGAGCATAATGTATTATTATGAGTGTACGATAGGTAGACCTCTGCCTAAACCATCGAGGAATACAAGCGTGATGTTATGTATCATTCATTATGTGCAACAGAAAAATAAAAAAGTATGGTTAGTACCACGCAAAGTTTGAGCGTAGTTGTTGAAAAGTATAGAGTTTGATCGTAAACCACACGCATACTTCTCTAACACTGCAACAGGCCAACAGTTGATGAAAACTTTAACAATCTTTAAAATGTTTAATTAAACAAACTCGTTGATATAAACTTTCAGTTTTCGCGGATCATTGTGAGTGTCTTCACTTGCCTACTCACAGGCATTCTCAGCTCAGTCAGTATTCGGGTGCTCTGCGATGCATGAGTAAGTCCAACGTTTGCGGAACAGCATCTCATTCGCATTTTCTGCTGAAATCGTCTATGAATCTCCACCTGAGCAGGTTTTCCTTGCTTATATAACTTAGTTAAGTCATATTTTTCGTAGCTTCGACCAACCTGGGTCCGAACTCCGTAGTCTATTTAAAGATTTCCAAGTTGACCGAGGCAAATCATTTACTGTCAGTGGAGGGAAATTACCTTATCTCATGCCAATAATAGAGAACAATCTTATTTACACCCGCTGTAAGAGAACGAGATGATTTTGATAAATGAAAAATGCGAATGGCTATGCAAAGAACTACGCTTGTGAAATCAGTAATCTAAAATGGCGTTAATACAATGTATCGATCCACATTCGGAAAGTACCAGATGCCGCGTCAGTACTCACCGAAATGAGGGTGAGGGTCGTCCCCTAACAAGCAGGCCCGACAACGCCGTTGCTCCACCTGATAGCAACTGTAGACTGCAATACCCCTGGTTAATTGAAATAATATAACTATATGTACATCAACATCATACGTCTAAGTAGTAAACTAGTAACTACTTACTAGTTTACTACTCAGACGTATGATGTTGATGTTTGATGATGATTAGGATATTTGAAATGTAAATAACTTTAGAACAACAATATAGCAGTTTTTCCACGTAATCTAATTCTTTGTTTTCCGTTTAATCTCCATAACGATAATCTATTTTCCTTGTCTACCTACGTTTAGTTAGAACGTAGTTAAGGTAGCTAGAGAGAAGGCGCAACGTATAAAATGGTCAGCAACACGTGGACGCTGCAACCTTGCGATAAGGGGCATCCGCTGATAAGGAGGCGGCACGTCACCGCCGCGGCCGCACATTTCTCGCGGCTGCACTCCGCGCCCCGGCCGCCGCGCCGCCGCCAGCGACGTTGCGCTCGCACATTCTGCAAGGTCGCGCGTGCACCCCGCTCGCAATAAACTTTACACGTGTCTATAACACATCAGTGCATACAATAATCTGTGATAAATTAAATGCATTGCATCAAAATCACCCACTTTGTACTCTACAGTTATTACTCATTGTGCCGTGGCATCACACATGGTTTATTCTGAGTAGTGACACATGACCCATATACTTTTTGGACTCGGTCCGAAATATTTGAAGGCCTCGACTAGACTACTACTAGACTTAAATATTTAAACGCCGGATGTGACCAATTATTACTCATCGTTCTGAATATAACATCTGCAGAGCTGCGGCTGTGACATGCGTTTCGTCATAGTCATCATCTTCATTATCTTAGTTGGTATCCGCCCACTTCAGATTAGATCTTATCGGTTTAATAATTAATACACAGACAAACAAACTGAAGAGCCCTTTACGTTCAATTAAAATGTATAAAACAACACTCCCAAACAAACAACATATCACTTTCATTCAGGATGAGAAACCACTACAAGTGTTGAAAACCAATGGCGGCCAAGTGCGAGTCTGACCCACTCACAAAGGTTCCGGACCACCGTACAATATTGCACACTACATTTTTTTTAAATTACTTATGTAAAAACCAATTAGAGCGGTGCAATATGTGGAAAAACACCGAAAACAACAGTTTCTTGTAATGTTAGTAAATATACTTATAGGATTATGAATAACAAAACTGGCATTCATTTAGATGACGCCCATACTTCGTCTTATCAGAGCCAAAGCAATAAAATAAAGTCAAAAATTAAAGGAACCCGCATATTAGCATATTATTTTTATTATTTGTTGTTATAGCTGTCATAGTAGTACACACTGTAGTTTCAAGAGTCTACCTAACCTATTACGGTTCAAAAGATACAGCCCTGTGACAGACGGACAGCAGAGCCTTCCCGTTGTCACTTTTTAGGTACGGAACCCTAAAAAAACGGCTCTGATAAGACGAAGTACGGGCGCCATCTAAATTAATGCCAGTTTTCTTATTCATAATCCTATTAGTTTTTTTACTAACATAAGTTAACAAACGTACTGAAGATTGGATGTTGATTTTTTAATCACTATAAATATTATAATCTATTCGTCAAATAAACCACTACGGGGACTCTCATCGTGGCATGTTTTCCGTCTAAAGAAAAGAGTCAGTGGGAGGGATCAATTCCCCAAGATCTCCCCCGCTTTGGCCTTGGGTGGGTTCTCTTACTGCCGAGATATTTGAAAATCCATTAAAGTGGAGGCCGTACTCGAGAAAACCAATGCGACTTTGGTTTAATACATTTATATTATTTTAGCTGAAAGGCAATATAAACTTTTCTGTGAAAGATTGTATATTTACACGTAGTCACATAGTTCGGCGTAATAACGTAATCTTTGTAACCGTACGTATAGCCTGCTAGTACTCGCGGAAAGTCCCTGAAAGCATACACGTTTAAAGTAAGCATTGTGTAGGGAAAACCGAGTAACCTGGGTAATACAAATATGGGACACCATAATTCAATTATTTATAAAAAAAATATATATTGGCTATTGTAATTTACTCAAGTTCCAGGCCGATTTCGTTGAAATATTCGTTTCCACCACGACAGTCAGTCGTCACTCGTCGGTATCGCATAAACTAAAATGGCAATTACTGTATTTTCCTTCCACTTTATTTGTTCCAAATAAACCTTCCCACTTACAACATTTCATCTTTAGTTTCCTTTTATTAGAGGCTTCATAGTACAGACATGAATAATGCAGCAACACCAACCTGCGGGGTAATTGCATAACATACATCAGTAGCAATGGGTTTCATTTTGACAATAACAACACATGTACATTGCCTTATTTACATTGTTGAGCAGAGACATTTTTTTAACATATGAAACAATTAGCTTCTGCCCGCGGCTTCGCCCGCGTGGTTGTCGGAAAGGATAAGAAGTATGTCCTACCCCAGGATCCCATCTATCTCTTTGGCATCTACTGGCAGGCAATTTTATTGAAATCCGTTCAGTGGTTTAGGCGTGAAAATGTAACACACAGACAGAATTTATAATATTATATAGTATAGCACTTTGCCCGCGACTTCTTCCGCGTGTACTTTACTCTAAGAATTTTGAAGATGTCTGTTTTAGATCTATATCATTTATTTATTTAATTCGGGTTAATTTTAAAGTAGATTTATGAAATAATCCTTGTCATCCCCTTTTACCACGGCAAGCTTTGTTTTAAAAAAAGCGTTTGATAGGTTCCCATTGTATGACTTATAGATTATTTATTCCATTTTCGAGTTAATGGAAGCAAGCAGTAAAACCCTTAAACTTTATTACCCTTTTCCACCCCGATAAGCCGGTAAGAGACGATTTTTGAAAAACCCTTAAAACACATACTTTTTGTTTTAAGTATTAGTACCGAGTTTCGAGTTAATCCGTCCGAGCGGTTTAATATTTTTTCTTACCTATTAACTTTTTCACCCCCTGAAGACTCTGTGAGGGTTTTTTTTAAACTAAAATTGACCATCTGTATTAATTAATGAGGCAAATATTGCCAGGTATCCAATTTATAAACCAAAGGCAAAAGATTTTTTATATTAACTGTATCCCGTCTTTTCACCACACAGGCTAAAAAAAAAAAATATTGGGATGTTTCCATAATTAGACTCAAAGATTATTTATACCAATTTTCGGGTTATTCAAGCCACGCTGTAAAATCCTTTCTCTGTAAAACTGACTACCCCTTGTCAGCCCGTCAGGGGTAGATTTTCGAAAAGCCCTGATACACATTATTCTTTACTTTCAATCCTAGGTATAAATCCTGAGTTTCGAGTAAATCGGACCGCGCGCTAAAATTCTTCCATACAAACTTTGAAACCCCCCTAATCCCCTTTTAGAGGGTAGTTTAGAAAAACAAAAAATTGGCGATCTTCATAATTTACTTAGATAAGTATTCGTGCCAAGTTTTAAGTTTATTAACTCAAGGAATAAGATTTTTCATACAAACGAAAACCCCCATTTCTCCCTCTTAGGGGCGGAATTTCGAAAAACCCTTTCTTAGAGGATACTTACTCTTCACGAAGAATACACCCTCCAAATTTCATGTCTCTAGGATCAGCGGTTTAGGCTGTGCGTTGATATATCAGTCAGTCAGTCAGTCAGGACTTTGAATTTTATAGATAGATGGATTAGTAATATCCTTCAAAATGATTCAGATTGAGATTGATAGTATGTTACACAATTAGGGGGCTGAATACATTTTAAGATCCGTGGTTTTTATTTCACACTAGCTTCAGCTCGCGGCTTCGCCCGCATGGAGGTCGGCAAATTTCACAAGGGAATGTACTACCGATATATATATATATCCTATGTCCTAACCCAGGTCATGGTCTAACTGTGTGCCAAATATCATCGAAATAAAGCGTGAAACAGACAGACAGACAGAGTTAGTTTCGCATTTACCCATCAACAATAGCCTGCAAGATTGTTAGAAGTTACATCACACATGTAGATATAAGATGATTATTTGCTTATAGAAATACATAATCTAGTTCTAGAGCGATCTTGAGAACATACATAAATGATGAAAGAAGTCATTCAACGGCGTCACATCAGATACAGCTTATCCACACCAAGATTACTTTATTCACTTTCAGTATAATGATCGTAGGTATCTAAGTAGCAACAATGGATCTTGTGTTCCATCGAGCTAGCAACATATTTACGATTTTACGTATTACACTATCAAGAAGTTTAACCTAAGTTAAGATCACTTGTAAAGGTCGGGGCAGGTAGGTCGACGTGTCAATTGACGTTTTGTTGTGTTGAATGTGACCGGCGGCTGTGGCGCGGACGCCGCGTCTTGCCGGATGGGGGGTGACATTGTGTGACCGTAGTGTTTTTATACAACTATTTGATGATACGGTGACGCAAAACGTCTGTTACTACAAGGTCGACTTTAATTGTATTGTTGAGTATATTTCTATTTATTAACCACATTATTGCTCTAAGTGCAAATTAGATATTGTTGTAGGTGCCTTACGTTAATACCTAGACTTAATTTTGGGAACACATTCGTCTTATTATCTCTTAAATTGTAACAGGCAACGTCTGCCTGTCCGTTTCAGCGTATCTCGGAAACCAAAAACCCATTTACTTGATATATTCTTTAACTATTTCAGTGTAAGTGTTACGATTCCACGCGAGCGGAGCTGGGTGCACAGCTAGTTTATAACAAAATTAAATGAGCTATATTGCATTCAAATGTCATGCCCCACAAAGGGTGACCAAGGTAATCCCGAATATATTACATAAAATGTGACAGACCCCTAGGCTTGCCTCGCCTCTTTGAAAAGCATGCACCCGTGCGTCTAGAGTCTGGACCGAAAGGGGTGCGAAGCTAATGCACACCTGGATCTAGACAAGAGAATGAAATAAAAAATGCGAAATGAATCAATTATAACATTTAGAACCCTTATTATGTAGGTATATTTTTTTACTTACCTTCAATTCATAGTTTATACATCATTTATTAATCAAAGTTTCTCTTAACTTTTAAAGTTTCGCCCCACTACGAACTTCTCCCCGTTTCGTTGGTGCTTTTACAAACATAAGGCTCATATATCTCTCTCTCTTTCGAGATCATTCAAAATATGTATTCCATGCAGTAATTAAACTTACACACAAAACATTATACACAAATGAGTAAATCCTCCTTCATCACTTTCGTACATTTTCTATGAACCAGCGGACAATACAGGTGGCCGTACCGCACTTTTTGTATGAAAATGCGTTGCACCTTTGCAACTGTAATGTGCGCTTGGTTTTATCTAGTTAGCATGATGTTATAGACGTTTTTATGTTTCTGTGCAATACTTCCACTAAGAGAAGAACCGAAGAACAAACCACAAAGAAATGAAACCTTGAAAAAATACATTGTATTAAGGAACCTACATAAATAAGGAACTTTAACTATTTTTTCGTAGACCGTGCTACGCCGGGCCTACGCAGCCGTAGAGGGTGTAAGTACCCAGAGACGCAACTTGAGCAAATTAAACTTCATAAAACTTCAAAATAAATCGCTCATTTTTTATTTTGGAATAGGTGTGAATGATGAGAAATGAGTGGCAACCTTTATAGATTTACGTAAGGACCAAATGTGGCGTAGCAGGTAAAAAATATTATTTACTTATTACTAAATCAAATTAAAGTAAAAATATCTAATATATAATATCTTAATCTTGTACTTCCATCCTGTAATCCATATCACAAACACCTACCTATTTATATTTTTCAGGCAGCTTTTTCGAACTAACTTGTATGTTTTGTTATTGGCTGTAACTTTTTAATAACATATTTACATTCATATATTGAACGAACTATGTAATTATTTAGATAACACTGTGATAATACATAGAATCGCTTGACCATAAAAAAAGCAAATGACAGCAGGAGTTATCAAAGTGACCTTGTACTTGTATTATTGAGACGGATTCGACGCGCCTCGAGAAGGAAAACATTGCGGGGACGAATTAATACGCGCAGTTTTTCTAGAGGTGAACTCAATGATGTTCTTTTCGTACTTATTTGCAAAAGTATTTTCATAAAAACGCCCGAGTAAAATACATTTGAACTCCGTTAAGGATAAATACTGAAACCTAGTGATTCTTACAGTCAGTGATGTTCAATAGCGAAGCGAAATGTAGGTTAATATTATCCAATGTTTCTGAAAATGAATGAAACCTTACTATGATAAAATCAAGAATTCCATAATGACCAGGTACTTTTTTTGCTGACTTTATAATTACAAAATCCATATCTTGCTAGGTACAACTATTATTATCTCCGCTGTCTTTAAAGAGTTGGCAAGGATTTTGAAAAGTAAATAGTGCTGAAATGGCTAACAGATCCACTTTCTTTGTAGACGCGGGCTAAACCGCAGTAATCCGCTCTTAACTAGCACTACGTACTTAACGTGAGTAAATACAGACACATTACACTACATCATTATGTATTTCAATGTAATATTGTATATATATATACAGTATACATACAAACGTCCTTCATGTTCATATCTAGTGGCTCTTGAAATATAAAGTTACATGGGCTAAGAACCCATGACTCACATTAATCGTTATAAATTACCTTATGTTTTCTAGAACCAGCTCATATGATATAAATGATACGTATGTACAGATGTTGACTTGATCCCCCTGAATAGAAGACATGACGCACAGTACTCTGTAGTGACTGGCATAAAGTGCTATAAAGTCGTACAGCCTTCCAAAATATAAAAATAAATTGGGCGACCTAAGTATAATGAATTAGGCTCCACTGTCAGTCTCGAGCCACCGACGAAAATAGTATAGGCATCTGCAAAAATTTTACAGTGGATATAGACATGAGTGAAACATAGAGGATAATGAAACTAATATCCATTACTTAGACCTTAGAAACTGCTTAGCATCGTTATACATGTGACTCGTATTTTAACAATTTTAGATAAGTTGCCACAAACTTGAACCGTAAATTGGTAATACTTAAAATTGTAAAATTAGCGAAAGTGATCGTTTTAGGTAGAATAACGTACCTACAAATGTAGGTACGTTATTCAGAATGAGGGAAAAAGAGTCATGACGTGCAGGCTTATCGTGTACAGCTATCCTTGAAAGTAACATCAACATCTGACTCATTAGGTACTGAATTATACTGTGGTTAGCGTTTGCCTGCGTCAGTCGATCACACAATAGAACCTTGCATTACAAAGAAAGTTCGGGAAAACTAAAATAAAGAATCATTGAAGTATTCAAAGTAACTTTCTTCATTCCCATCAGTTACCCTACACATCTCGAAAAAAGGCCAAAAGCAAATGGATATTCAAGAAAATAGAGCGTCTAGGAAGTTTATTTTCCAGTCCTGTACCAGTAATAATTAAGATAGTCCTCTTCTAACGAGTGTTCCTTATTCCTTCCCTACGGACTCGTATGATTGTGGTAGCGCATTTCGTCGCCTTTACTACACGACGACGAAATGTGCTACAAAGGGCTGTCCGCTAAGACAACGCAACGTATAATGATCATCAATTTATCAGCCCGACGCAACGACGCGCCAATCAATTATGCCAATCCGTGAGAGTTAATTGCAGTCTGAAGTACTGGTAAAAGGGTGCATGGTAATCCATCTTCAGGGTCGTTCACTGGCTCTATAGGTGTAACGGTGAAGTAAGCGATTTACAGCCCACAACATAATTAACTCGGTTAATATTAGTGTTTTTAAAAGAGTTTTATGAAAAAAAAATCTTGTATGTTATGACCTGCTCACAACAAAAAACAAATATTTAAAATAATTAGGTTCTACGAGATCAAAATTTTGAAAGTTCCGAAGTGACAAGCGACTTTTGTCTCTGACTTGTACCTGCCGAACTCGCGGTCCACCCTGTCAATGACCGACGTGACACAGATGGCTGTGGCGGTACAGTACGACCATTCGATCTACCAGTTTGGAATGCCCTGGTTCCAGACCCACCGATTTAGTACTAATTAATTACACGTACGACATGCATGAATAATAAAATATAATAATAAACCAACAATAAATAACAACAATCACTTATTTATTTGGGTTATGAAATTAAACTAGAATGGGCTGTAAATTAGTCACACGTTGTGGTTTACGCGCCAGTCATTAATACTATATTAGGACATGTTGACATGTGTATAATCAGTCATTCGCTTCAAACTTGTGTCTATCAAAACTTCTAAGAACTAACTATGTTTTGGAAAGTAAAGGTAGGCGATAAATAAGATAATCGTAGAAAAAAATGTTTACGAGACTTTTATAGACAACTATGCCATGAATAGCTACAATCATTTTGTGGTTATTTTTATTGTCCGATATTCATGTTTATTTCTTTTTTAATTCTAGGTACCTATATCTGGTTTAGAATAGCCCTTCGCTTATAGTAATCTCCTGTATGTGCTAGGTGAGCCCTCAACAATATAATCAAACGGGAAAACGACAAGATAAAATTTAAGTTAAGCACATACTAGGTAACGGTGACAGCAATATTATTGTGGCAATCCGCAATTTTTTAACAAGTGCCAGGCAGAAGTAGTAGATAGACACATTTCCACGAAAATAAGCTCCTCCAAAAGTGTTCGCGAGAAACCTCTACCATTTTTCATATAATTTCACATGAACACCAGGTTTATTACAATTTACCATGAATTATTTGGGTCATTTTATAGGCATAAAACGAACTTTATGAAATTATTACATGAATCACAAACAAATGAATTAATTTGCAATCAATACAACATACGAGTACATGGGCAAATCCTGTCCAGACCGCAATGACGTTCCTCCCTTCAAAGAAATTGGTGTGGTTTTGGAAAACTGTAACAGTACCTAACCTTTTGTTGCCAGCGCGTTATAATTAACTACTTAATTACGTACTTTAGATAGTTGTCCGCAAATAAGTCGTCGATTAAATTAGAAATAGATCGTGTTTGGCAGTGCGGTGCAACGACGTTTTATACATATAATTAGCGATGCACAAATGAAGTGGCTTCGAAGGAATTGGGTCGCTGCGAGTGGCGGGCGGGTGCGGGCGGCGCGGGGGGCGTTGGAATTCGCGTAACGTTACGTCAGCGGGCGTCGGCCTCGCGGCGGTCGCTGACCTGCGGCTATCTCTAGCGCGGACGCTAGTCGCACGCGCATAATTACGCACACACCATACACATGTACTGCATCACTAAGCTGCTAAATGCATGGACTAGCCGCACTAAACATCTGCGTCACCGACCACTTAATTGCTCCAACATTGAGAAGAATTCAGCATAGCGAACACTTTTTGTCTAAGTTGACCTGTCGACAAGCTGCTAGCTGTTGTCAAGTCACGAAGAACTTGAAACAATAAAGTTGCTCTAAACTAGATGTTCAAAAATAATAAATGATGGGATTGGGCCAGATTGATATGCTTTTGAAAATATGCGTACGTTTCGTATTATTTTCATGTTAAGAGTCGTGTCGTGTAACGTACTCAAGGTTGTCGACCTGGGTCTACACTGTTCTTTTGTATCTTGAGTCTCAAAGGTTGAAATGAAGGTACGTGCCTACTGTGTTTCGAAACGGGAAATAATACGGTTAATTTCATTCATCAACTTTATGTTCTTCCATATAGTGTAGGCATAATGATGCGACTTTCTGCGTCTTGTGTAAAAGCTATTAAGTATTTCTTATTAGAATCATTGATTCATTATCAACCATAAAGTATATTGTGCAATATTTATAATGATTATGCAGCTGTTGCTAAGCAGTGCTAACTATAAACCCCAGCAACCAGTTAAAATTGTTTTTGTAGTAACTCTGAAAGTAACCGAATAGACTTGCAGTTTGTCTCAAAGGACTGTCCAGAGGAAAGTATCAGGGTCCCTACTCACTAGTGTTACCAATTACAAAGCCTCTTATGCCAGCCAGTCTCTGTCCATTATTCACAGGCCAAACAATCCTTTGTTGCCTGATCAAGTATAAATGAACATAAGTACATGTCACTTATTTACTTTTTTTTACCGACTCGAAAAACAAAGCTTGACTCAAAAAGAAAGACTCAACTTACTGTATTGTCTTAATAAAAAATATTTTTATTCCGTATTTTCGACTTTCTTCTAAAAATGACGGAGCATTATGGGATATAGTGCCGCTTTATCACAATAATACCTTAGAACTCCAATAGCAGCCCACCTAATGACCTGGATGGCTGGCGACGCAGGCTCTCCGCTTAAATACTGACATTTATAGTCGCATCTGTCTGGCCTGGGGTCGATGACATCACACGTGAGAAACGATGGGAATGCTGGAATATTATATTGAATTTGGTATTTGATAAACACTGATAGGTGCCAAAGCGTTTAGGAGTTTACTGACAAGTTAATGCAACCTAAACTTAAATCTATCTATACTAATTACTCATCGCTAAAATAATAAAAGACAGCTGGGGTCATTCGTTGGGGTTAACTAATTAGTGTTTAAGTAGAAAATACTAGAACGTGGAGCTTTATCAACATGCTTATCTCCCCTCGATAATTTTCCGTGGGGCAATTTTTGCTACATACATATGCGTCCCGCTTACGCCTGAGAGATACATCACAAATACCATATCGTACCTACGTACTTAAGAATGTAGTTACGTACTCCCGTAGTTCAATCATCACATCAAAGCACCAAATTATAGGGATCGGCTTATCGACACTTATCAGACAAACAATTCCGAGCCGGTTAGGCATGGGTATACCAGAACTTTCTAGTATTTCGAAATAAATCTTACTATTATACAACAATAATTAATACTAGGTTTAAGCTAACATAGAAAGTCCATACTACACTACAGAACTCAGCAGCATCAACATTTATCCACGTAGTGTCAATTACTGGTCATCATTTTATCAACTTGATCTTTAAACTTTCTTCTTTCCTTCTTCTTTGCATTCGTTTTAATACATTGCACTGTCTCTTTATGACTACTACTGTAATAACTTTCTTGAACACCATTCATGAATTATAAACTAATAAGTACTTCTAAAAAGGTATTGTCTCTAAGTACCAGAAACTACCAGTAGAAGGTCATTATTGTTGAAAAATAAAAGAAGGTAACTTTCTCGCGCCAGTGACAGTGGCAGACAGAGGCGCAGAGCACCGCGCGGCCACCGGCGCCGGATCTGGCAACTTTCTACTGCTGTGTCAGCACTCTTACTCGCCCAACCAACTTACTAAGTAAATAAACATCGTACTTTTATAAAAGCATCTCTCGATCGATCTCACTTCCAACTAATGCAATTTACCTACTTTACGTTGAGGTGACAAACCATTGTTATGCCAACTACTACGGTTGGAAACGTAAACATCTATGAGTATGTTTTTATTCAATGAGGTGTTGAAATATACATATATTTAAAACATTTCGCATTCAATAGTTTTAATCTATGGACTTCTAAAGAACGAGGTTGCTAGTTTAAAACTTATTAGCAAATACCTAGGTATGTGACTTTTTCATCACCAGTTTAAGGCGCAGGAAATCATTGTAAGGAATACTGAACTTCAGGGGCAGAGAGCGTAATAGCAATGATCAATGGTCGTCGAGCTTGTTTTTAGTCTTTTTCTTTGCTCAATTTTATAGCGAACAATTCGGTTCGCTGTCATCACAAAACCAAGCTGAAACAAACGGAAGCAAACCTTTAAAAACACTGACTGACCTCCATTTTTCCATGAGAACGAGTTATGTGAGTACCCAACAATAGTCTATATGTAATATTAGTTAGATAAAAGTAATCGATTCAGCATCTACCGACTAACTGTGACAGTTGTATTTCATATAGTAAACACTGACAATAAAACTGACTGATTAAGCTATTCATCGAGCATCTGCATAAAAAAGATGCGTATCACTGTATTGGTTTCCTTATTTCAATACAGCAATAAATAGAAATGCTTCCGGATATAAGCAAACTAACAAACAACTGTAACTAATAGATTAGATAGAAAAAAAAGTACGAGAAAGCGTGCGGGGTGAGGGAGCGGGGAAGTAGGACACTTTCATTTTCGTTCATTTCTTTTCGGATGCAACGCGGCGAACATTTGCCGTGCTGCTTAGCACGTATCCATTACCTCCTTTCCTTGCACACTTATTAGTAGAGCTTGGTGCCGATCTTGTATTAATTTACGTAAAATATAAACCGAGTTAATTACAAGTAAACACCTTTTAAATAAAAAAACGAGTTTAATAAATTCAGAGTCTCGGAATCTTTTCTCAAATTTTGTTGTGTAAACGTGTACCTTCTTAACTATACCTAAAATATGACTTAAATATGAACAGCCATCAACAGGTAGGTTCTTAAAGAACGTTAAATATAGGTGAGCCCTACTAAGCAAACATCGATAAGATCGATACACAGACAAGTATTATTTATTTTATTTATATTATTTTATTGGTTGTTCATACACAACTCACCAGTACAACAGTGCAATCCATTTGGTAACGTTCCTTAAAAAGTTATCCTTTATGTGACAGCAAATGAGGACATTCAATACATAAGAATGACACTATTTGACTGTTTTAAAATGTGAACCGGATTTTAGTCATAAGAACAACGTACAATGACGGAACCGCGCGGGCGGAGCTGTCGAAAGTAAGAACTTTCTAGGCCACTATCCACCGTCACGCTAATCACGCATTTTTATAATAGAAGAGTTTTCTAATATGTACAAATACCAAACTATCTAATAGTAAAAGCTTTAATGATTTCAATTAGAAGCCATAACGATAGTAAAAATAAGATAAAGATACTTTATTTTAAAAATATGGTACTTATAGTACATGGTAATAAAGGGAAATAGGTTCAGCCATATTTTTTACCAGTAGGCATGCAAAAGTAAAAAAAATAAAAGTAAATAAGTGTTGTGTTTTCATCATACAAGTAATATCTTGTCTATTCTTTGAAAGTTTTGAACTCTCACGACCTGATTGTAAAGAATGTAATGATCCTTACTGTAATTAATCATTCCTCAATACCTTTTGTGTAATTATGTGCCCTGCGCTAATAAAGTCAGTTATTCTGCATCATAACAATGAAATAATATTGTTGCTTTGTATAGCATTCAAGTGAAAGGGCCTAACTTTCACTGTTATATTATGTGCACCCAATGTAAACGAATTGGATTAGCATACAATTTACCTACACACACACAACCCCGCACTTATGTTTTTTTAAAGGGTAATTTAGAATACTGCAGAGGCAAACACATCTAAAAAAGCCTCAAAACGGATTTCCGTTAATTACCTAACTACAGTTACGGACTTCAAAATATGTGAACTTTGGTAATGAAAACATTTTTCATTATCTGAAACAATACAACGTCAGCAACGTCCGTTTGTTCTCCGTTCTAATGAGTTCCAGTAACCTAATTTACTGTAAAACCGATATAGCTTTCTACGGCCGAATCGCAACAGGTCAAACTACACTGCGATAGTGGAGTGGAAAAGGTGAAATTTAGCAGAGCGAGAAATCGACGGGATGTGATGTTTATTGTAACGAGCCCACGATCGGGCGTGCGCGCAAGAGAAACTGAAAGTAATGGCGCTGCATTCAACCCACTTTCACTGGTGCGCTGCGCGGGCGCAGGCGACGCCGTCTCTCGTGCCCTATGCCGCGCCGTGTCGTGTCGTGCCGCGAAAGATACGCACATGACGAACATATTTACACTTCGTACAAGAAAGTACTTTCACGATTACGAAATGTTTACACCTTTTGGCTTGACATTGGCGATCGGGAGATGATGTATTGTTTATGCTAAGTGGATTTTAGTCTACATGGTCCCCATATGTATTTATGATTTATTACTGACGCTACGAGGACACCGACCAAATGTAAATGTAATGTGTAATGAGCTGCTTTCTTTTATGTATATAAAATAATACTCAATATCTACTTTCATCATTCTACTCCAGATGCTTCTGTCCTTTTTTTATCCGCCACTGCTACATTCACATTTCAGAAAAATTCCATTCTTCTCACAGAAATTTGGAGAGTTTGTTAGATGTCTTTACGATACGTTATGCATGTTCATAAGAGAAAGTTTGTGCATAACACCTTGTTTATTTATTTAATTATAAGATTTACTTTTGAAATATGAAAATGTGCTCGTGTGTCACGTAGGTACCTATCTGGTGCAAGTGAAAACACAGCAGAGTGCAGGTACGTTCAGTAAGTAGGTTAGCTTAGAGATAAGTTTCAGCTAACTTTCAGTTAGTCGAGCAACTTATTTGCGATTTATAATAGGTACACCGTTCACCAACTTTTCAATTTTCGAGATTTCGGTTGTTTTGTTCTTGTACCCATTTATAATGCGCGCGCATTTTTCTCAACACTAGTAGTAATGAGCGATAAATAACGTAATGTAAATATTATTTCGCTTTAGGTACCTACCCAAGCAAAATAATATTTTTTATCTGGTCTGGTTATTGTACGAGTATTTATCTGTCTGGTATGTATGATAGGTAAGGTACTAGGTATTGATTGAGACAATTCCTTATTAGCTGTAGTGAGAGCGTATGCAGGACTGTGTCACATACTTCGTGTAAGTAAAGTCGAGGAAAAGCCGATCTTAACACTATTATTAACATAATTAGTATAATTAGGAAGAACGAAAATTTTATCAACCTACGATAATTTAGGAATCGTCACATGTGGTGCCAAGTAACACATACTACTAATCGGGCCAGTGGCCAGGTTGAGCAGAAAGAAGCTTTAATTTAGTGCAAAATCAATAACACAGTGTTGACAGGTTACTATCTCGCCGCTGGAGAAAGAAGAAAGTTTTAAAGCATTACTATTTATAATATTTTAACACTTTCTATTTCTTACCTGTTACAACATTTGCGGAGACATTCGATGACACATTAATGTTTTTCATATTATGATTAGGCTAAAGGACTACATAGTTTAACCATCTTAGGTACGGATCTACATAAATATTTACGTGTCTTGAGTAACATCTGGTTCTAGTGTCTATCTCAAACAATATTCGTCATCAAATTCAGTTCTCACGAAAATACGTCACGTGCTTTCCTGTTTTTCCATAAGAATCTGGCAGAGGTTTGCTATTTACCATTATTTTTATGTATATTTGTCTGTCAGTCTATTCTGTTATCTAGTAGCCAAATTTTATGTAGTAATAGGAGTAAATAATATAGGGTAACCATTTCGATATTTTTTAAATCTTGACAAAAAGCGGACTTTCGTAAAAAAGTCCGGACATTTTATCTTTATTTCTCCAAACTCCCTGTCGAAAAGTCCGGACTAATGACAAAGTACAAAAAGCTGGTAAACTGGACATGTCCGGAACAATCCGAACGGTAACCCTAGTCATGCGCAAATATTTGTGAATATGTGACATTTTATTCGTAATTCCAACACTATTCCTGTTTTAAAAGGAACTAGTTTACATTCAATTATACTAGAATACAGCATCCTCTATTCTATCCTACCTATTATTTAGAACAAAAACAAATGAATAATAACATATCCAATGCTAAAACAAACCCACATGAAGTTCATAATAGCCAAAGCGTGTGCGTATCGCTACTCGGCACGCTCGTGGCGCTAGCGATAGCGGCGCGCGCGGTGTCAGGCGGTGTCGCTGAACCGCGCGCGAGTCAAGGGCCTCGGTCGACGACCGCACGCCAACCGCGGCCCCTTTTCCTCCACCACAATACACACACTAAATTGGCAGGCCGCTTTACAATTCATTAAATTTGACTCTAAGTAACATCTGGGTAACTGTATTTTTATATTCTAGTATTATTATTCATACTTTGCGCACAATCACCTAGATATATCATTCTTAGCAACGACACAACATCTTCAAAATGTAAGCGCTGTTTTGCGATTATGACAACAAATGACTCGTCGATTTCGTGTACCTATGTCATAAAGAGTCTTTAGCAAATAAATGTGTACCTTATAGATAATCGCATTACCTATAATTTATTGATAGGTAACATTTTGGGTTCAAACGAAGAAATTTAAAAACTTAACTTTAATGCCATAACGACACAAAATACTCCCGTCGTATTATCGTATAACTTTATCTAAGAGCGCAGTGAATGTGTTTACCAACACGCGCGTACGAGCATGAGTTGTATGTTTTCATTGAGTGTTGGAGTTGCAATAGGTTGGTAATCGGTCAAATACGTGGCGTGCAATGCGTGCGGTGGCGGCCGGCCACGGCTGGTCGACGAACCCGCGCGATCATAACGCTCACTAACTGACTCAACAACCTGTATTGCTACAAATTAATAACAAACTAAATACGTGCAATTTTTCAATCAAGGCCTACGAGCTGACGGGTTACGACCGATTTCTTGAAGTTATAAACTGAACGGTACATTGGAAATGGAAATGTATTCTGGAAACTTCCAAATTAATCTATGTAGTTTAATGGAATACAAGCGTCGTTTGGGTATTTTAAACATGTACTTTTAAGAATACCTATTAAGTATTTTCCTTCTCTTTTTGCTATACAATGTAGTTACAAAAAATCGTTTATGTCTAATACAGGTCACCAAACCGATAGTTAAAAAATCACTCCAGCTTATTGTTCGAAGAGAATTCCTTATTTTGTAGTAATTAACAAAAACTGAAATTTTACGTCTGGTAATTTGACTTGACCATATTACACCACCCACATATTTGAAAAAAGAAAAAGTAATAGGGATAAGTTTGATAATTTTTTTCATTAACTGTTGGCCCGTCGGGAGACCGCTGCTATTTTAAACTTTAACAGCACCCTAATTGCGTAACACACGATCAATCGGAATCGGTTTCATTTTGACAGTTCAACAACACTCATTGCGTTCTTTACGTGTTGAGCAGACAAATTTTTCGAACTTATGAAGCAATGGATTAGCAATTTGCTTCAAAATGATTTAGATTCTGATTGATCTTGTGTTACGCAATTAGGGTGCTGAACGTTAGGCTAATAATTAGAGCGGTCCCCCGACGAGACAACATTTAATCAAAAAAATTCATATGTAGGTACTTACGTAGGGTCATAATTTCAAGGTTATTTTTTTCTTTTTATAGGGTTTACGTTTATACCTTTTTGTTCAATTTGTGGTTATTTTTTCAATCGTTTTTTTTTTTTGTGGTTATAGGCTTTTTACATTAATACTATTTTTAATATTATTTTGTATCGGCGGTTTTTAAAATTTTTAATTTAATTTTTATAATAAATATGTTGACAGCTGATATGAGATTATTTTTCTTTAATTTATAGTTGCTTACTGCATTTTGAAGTTTCAGCATGGCTTGCTTTATAGAGGCATACAAATGCGAGCAAACGTTTCGGTTAGGTACAAGTATGTATTTTTAGGGAGGAATTCACCCCACTTGCCTTTCGCGATAGGTATGCGGATTGACAGTATCAGTGACAATCAGTTGTTTACCTAGCCTGCACTTTCCTTACGTGTGGGCGTTTACCCAGGAGGTGTCTTGTAGATAGATAGATAGATAAAACGTTTATTCAGTGCAACAAAATACACAATACAAGTAATAAAAAAAACATCAAAAAAAAGGTAAAAACAAAGATTAAAAAGATAAATAAACACCAAGACACCTCGTCTTGGTGTTTACAAGACACCTCCTGGGTGTTTACCTGGTAAATTGAAAAACTGGAAAAATACTACCTAGTCCTAGGTACGTTAGGTAAACACTATTTTTCTTACCAGTTTTTCTTTTTGTTTGTTGGAAGTACCGATTCTACAAAGGAGACCAAAAATCAGATTGATTCCAAGGCAACTTAAACAGTTTCATCATCAAACTGTAATAATTGTGTACCAAACACAACGTCAGTGCATACTTAACTGCAAACATGTTTTAACAACTCGTATTGTCCATCATTGCTAAATAAAACAACAAATAAGTGAATCACTATGTTCACATTGAAGAAAGCATATTATGGAGACACACGTCTGCAGTTCGTCACAGGTTTTACTGTCGCGTCGTAACCGTAAAATGTCCGAATGGTATTTGTAACCAGAATGGCATCACCTTGTGGACCTATTTAAGTAGTCATTTTGGCTAACGACCGTCTGGCGAGAGGTTAATCGTGGTTCACCTGCGGGTAACTGTCGGCGCGGTGCCACAGCGGCTTTGTTCGCCGTTGTTTGATAGGTGTTTCCGCGAGGCTGACCGTGAACGTGGTCGCTCACCCGCACCGCGCGCACTAAACTTGCGAACTTTATAGGGCGGGGGCGGCCACCTGTCCCGAAGATTTGTGTAACGTCCCTTCGAACAGACAATCCATCCACAGCTCGATGCGTCTCGTCACAGAAATAAAGGTAGCGAGGTGCGCTGCTCCTGCTTGTCGAGTCACAAGAACGTTGGTGATACATTCTGATCTTAATACAGTTTATTTATAAACTTATTGTCTTGATATTCTACCCATACCCACTTAAAATCTGACTTTTTACGAAAAAACAAAATGTTTGAGTGTTTTTAGCTAGTTAGAAAGGTGGATTGGATGTCCTAGAACCCCTATCAAAAATACTTACTTAATCAGACTACGTAACTACATAGGTGTGTGTTAGTTTCACTTTTGTAAGGGAACTGTCTGTAATCCCCACGCTGGGGAAACAATATTATTGCACCTGGACAAGCAGCTTGTATGGGTCATTTCATTCCCAAAAAAGAAAAGGTCACGGACTGGCCACTTGTGGGTCTTAAATATTGAGATTACAAATGAACAGGAGCACCTTCCTGTCTGACAATAACATCAATACCTATGCCTTATTTTATTTATTGTATTTAGTGGAGAAAACCCGCAGACCATAGTACGAACCGAATTCGTCGTGAGTAAATAACATTCTCTAACATGTTAGACTAAAATTATTGGGAGGGCTTAAGTTTAGTAGTTACCTTTACGGACTGATAATATATTATGTCGATGGTAGCCACGTAGCCACCGTGTTCACCCTTTGAAAACATTAACGCCTGCCCGTCACGGCTATATGGACTGGCAAATTGAATGGTAATGCCCGCCATCTGTCGGCGCCAGACTTTCATCGGTTAGCGGCAGGATAAAGGTTGGTATAGTAAGGTACCTACTACTACGCAGGTGAGGTTCATGTTTAGTGCAACCGTGTGCTGTGCAGCCTGAGCACTCCCATCTATTTGTTCCAATTCAAGTGTCGTGATTTTAATCAAGGGCAAAAACCAACCAAGCAGCAAAAAAACAAAACCTATCAACTAATCAACCCAACTCCGCGCGTTACCAACCTCCAGACTCACTTTGGCGGTTCTATTTTACTCTATTTTGGGGTTTCAATTTACCGTAACGCTAATAATAAAAACTTTATTTCAGACTATAAGGTCCATAAATATGTTAGTATTTTGGTGTTAGTAACAATGATGCTTAAATAAGTAGGTTAGTATTGTTAGTTTTCACAAAAATAATTATAATTATTTATTTAGACCTATGACTGTCCCCACCCAGTATCCTTGAAAGGGACAGTCCGGTCTGGCAGCTATCATTTTCAGGATTCTGTTGTTACTACCATGCAAGCGCTGTAGCAAGGAGGCCGCTTTCTTTCGCATGATGGCATGGAAGCCATCTGTGCGAGCCTCCGCGAACATTCCTGAAGCGCTACAATGCCATGGCAGTCCCAACAGCATCCTAAAAGCATTATTAAATTGAACACGCAGGACGCAAGAGTTATTTTGACGTCTGTAGTACAACGAGCGAACCTGCGGGCTAATACGCGGTCTTAAATAATTCGTTAATTAGGTAAACGAAACAAATTCTCTTTCAATTATTCACCTAATGAATGAAACCCACAAAATCGTAGTGGTTCTTTTATACCATTTTTGTATGTTACTTACCACAGGTACCGTGTTACCCAGTAACTGGGTAGTAGTGGTGAGATAGGTAGTCTCTCCATTTGAAATACTGGTATTCACCTGCATCTGGTACCTAAGACTGGAACCTGACCCCAATATAGTGGGTAAAGGCTAGGTAGAAGATGAAAACAAGTTTAGAGTGCGTGTACATACCTACCTACCTATGCATATTGTGCAGCACTCGCTGCATGTCCAGGAAAAGTGACTAAGTGATGTAAAGTTCAGAAGATTATTTTAGTCCTCTATTGCGCGTCTATTGTGTGGTTTCCCACTTGACAGTCCCGAAAAAGCTTTACACCGAGATGTGGGGTTTGTGCCATTTATAGGGTGGGTGAAAGGTAATAAAATTCGAACAGGCCCTGAGTGAAAGTAAGCTAAATATTTTCGTTAGCTAGGTACTCAAAGTCAACATTCGCTTCTTTCAAAAGTAATTAGAACTCCATTCGAATACTTTTGCAAAGATGCTTGTGAGTTTAAGACTATTGTCAGGCCCGGTTGTCGAACCGACAACAGTGCGAAACAGGGCAAACTGTATTTTTGGGGCGACAACCGAAAGGGTCCATCTTCGGGGAAAAGCGCCAGGGTAGCCCGCGTAGTTCAAATTTTCTTACGTTTTTTGCAATTTG
Source organism: Apamea epomidion (assembly GCA_947507525.1). Classification (NCBI taxonomy): domain Eukaryota; kingdom Metazoa; phylum Arthropoda; class Insecta; order Lepidoptera; family Noctuidae; genus Apamea; species Apamea epomidion. The sequence continues at coordinate 11,328,776 of OX382234.1, forward strand.
CAGGTCAGTGTCAGGTTTCATGTTGAACAAAATATGATTCGCGAGCGTAACAAATATTTAGTACCCATGTATTTACAGAATTATAATCATTAACATCATCGATGCAAGAGTCATCCCTCGCCATCCCAGTCGTCCCTCTAAGTTCATATTATATATTCCATGAAATAGACATTCAAAAACTGGCGCTTCCCCATCAAGAACAAATCTCTTTATTAAACATTACATCCCAAGTTAAAAGAAAGCGATCGTCCCGCGAAAACGCGATCATGTTCGGCGAGCCAGCCTAAAACAACCAAATCAACACGACAATCGTGAAGAGTCGCGAAAGTTTAAATAACACTGACCTTCATTTATTTTTAAACAGCATTATTATTAAATTGATAAATAAACCAATAAAATTATGTTTTTATAAAGTTTCATGCTGAGGCATTAATTTATTTAGTAGTTTTTAATTAGTAATTGCGTATCCCACTTTCTATCACAATCCTTAGGATTTTGAAGGAAATTCATTGCAATCCGTTGCTTCAACTATTTGAGAAATACATCTGCACGACAACGTGAATAAAGCAATGAACATTGTTGAATTGTCAACTGGGATTGGGATTGCGATCAGTATCAGTGTGTTACGCAATTACCCCGCGGGTAAGAATTACCCTTTGGATTCGTGTGAAAGTACAGGATAATATTTTTTTGCATATACCGAACTAATATGCGGGTTGATTCCCGGTTGATGCAAGAAACTTCTCAGAAACATAATACTTACTTAAGTGTTATTTTACTTATATACTTTTAAAATAAACGAATGTGAGGGTCATTCAAACTTTCCATTTCCACATAAGTATAGAAGTACGTATCGGTATGGTGCGTTATACATACGAAAGTTACTTACAATACCTAGTGTATTTTAAATAGTTGACACAAATAAAATTAGATCAGGCAACTGTAACATTTTATTATGTTAATGTATCGGGAGGCGAGAATCATTATGGAAGATTACTATAGGGAGGGATGAGTGGCGTGGCCAAGTGGAATGGAACCGGCGACCTTGTCAGGGCGAGGTCACACCACCCCGCCCCGGGCCCAATGCCACCTCGGCAGCTTCTACCTGCGCCTCTGCGGACGTCAACGCGAACCCACATACTGTGTAACATAAATGCCACCACTCACAGAAAAACTCCATTGGTTTTATTTCTGAACTCTTTTTTTTTATTTGACTAAATATCAGCATATTTGAGCAATCGGCTGACTTTTTTGCCTGGAGATAGGTTAGTAGGCAATTTATTTGCTTGCCTCTGCATTCTGCATCACCAACTTCTGCATGGTCCCTAATTCCCTCCTGCTGTTGGTCACATGGTCATAAGGTATACTCGCAAATCATTTAATCCTCGGAAACTGACATGAACGACAACAAGTACGCAATAAGGTAGGTGTTGTGTACACAGTTTATGTTTAGTTATGGACACTATCCGCGACCGCGGGTACGGCGCACGGACGTCGGTCGGAGCACTCGGAGCCGAGTCGGGAGCGATGACGGCGGTGCGCGGCCTTGGCCGTGATCGCGCGCTCGATATAGCCCGGCCGAGCGCCCCGCCTGCCGCCTGCCTCCAACCTCCCACGTACCATCTCCTCCCCACATTTCCCCTCATACCTACCATATTCTATTTCCTTCCGAATTTCTTATAGGTATTTTATAGTTATTTCCGACCAATAAGATTCAAAACTCTATGAGGTCGATTTTGGACTAAAGGTTGATTTATCAATAGTCAGATAACTTATAAGTATCTGAAGAATAAAGTATATGACCGTATGGCAAAGTTTCTATACAAAGCTGTCAAAAACCGCAATCTTTATTCCTCAGATAAAAATTATCTGAATATTGAAAAATCAGGTTAGGTAAGTTTTCATTAACAAAGTAGGTACCTTCGCTTCGCAGTGGCAACAGCACATAATTATTGTAAGGAAAATTCGTATGTAGCTATTCAGTCTGGCATGTTCAATTTGTAAATTAGGTACCTCTACCTACACATAATTTTCTTTGATTATAACATCAAGGCCAGGGCTGAATGATGAACGTTTCATACCACGCACCTTGTTACTACGATCCCAGAATTATGGTAAAGCAAACAATATTCACGTCTGGAGGTCGAAAACATTGCGACGCAAAATTTTTATTCCGCAAGTTGGGCATAAAGTCGCTCAATAGTACTTAGTAGGCAGACGGCGTAGTTAGAGCGAATCAGAATTAGACACCAAGGCCACCAAGCGAAGTGATATCATTTATATAGCGTGTCTGTCCCTGAACTCGACGAATGACGCACGTGGATTCAAATATCACCCTGACCTTACACGTAAAAATAATCTTAGTAATGCCAGCTACTGGAAATACTTTCCACCCAAACACATATTATCAAGGGTCACTTACAAAACTAATTGTCTTTGAAACTAATATGCTCAAGAATCAAAAAGGACAGTTCATATTAATTTTATTGGAAAATTGAAAGCACAGTAGGTACCAACATTGAATATGTACTATGGAAACCATGTGCTGAATTCAAGAAATAAATAAAAGTGTATTGCAAAAAATTGCTATCCTGTGAGCAGTAAGACCGGTTGTGTTTTCGGTATTAAAATATTAACAACCTCAAAGTGAAAAACCACGTTGTTATACATTTTCGTATATTTATACTAAATAGTACACTTCATTTTATTTAGCTTTAGCCTTCTTGCCTTTCTTTTTAGGCGGCGTACTTTTATTAGTTTTATTGTTCTTAGAAGAATTGCCCTTTTTGCCGCGACCCTTCGTTTTCTCCTTGGCCTTTTGCGCGCGCATGTCTTTCTTCATACGAGGGTCGACCACCCTGTATTGTCCTTTAACTCCCTGAGGTCGTTTCATGCGTTTGGCGGTAGTATGTTTTTTAGCCACCACATAAGTTATTTTCTTTTTGCCTTCAGTCTGTGCCTTTTTATACACAGATTTGATTTGTTGAGCTTTCTCCCTCTCCGACATATCGGCATTCTCCATAACTTGTTCTACCTTCTTCTTGGCACGTTCCATCTTCTTTATCATGCGCTTCTTCTTTCGCGCTTTGGCTTCTATCACTTTCTTAATCGGTCTGGCGTTGATGTCTTGCAACCTATTCTTATACTCGTCCGTGTATTTCTGCAAAAAGAAAATAAAATTTAATGTTTCACAGATAAAAACGCTATAAAAAAGTATGAGTCAAAATAGCAAGAATTACAATAAAATAAAGCTTTGACCATCATCAATTACCTCTGGTACAATGACTTCTTTCTTCATGTGTTTCTTTTCGTCGTCCACAAACCAATCTGGCAAATTCTTATCATTAAAGGCGTAGCGGTTCCATCCATCATCTATTAGATCTCTTTTGAATTTTTTCGATGTAGCTATCATCGTTCCTAAAGCGAGGGTCTCAGCATCCATCTTTAGACTTTTCTTCAGGCGTTTTAAGTCTATAAAAAAATGAAAGGCATGGGTAAATGAAATAAAAACAAACCAACACAATGTTAAAGGCAGATTGGATACCTGCACAGCTATTCACAACAAATAATTTGCCCCCAAATAGCTGTAAGAAGAATGGCGGCTGCTGTTTAATTTAAACTGACAACATTTTCGGGTTTTGGATTTGTGAACAGCCTTTAGAGCCTTTTGATAATATTGATTTGGCACAGAAGCATATCGAACGGTTGTGAATAGCTATATTTTATATTGCTATGCTGGAATATACAAGATTATATAATGTACAATATATTCTCAATTCATACCTGGATCTTGTGCAACCACTTCAAAGAATATACAAGATTATATAATGTACAATATATTCTCAATTCATACCTGGATCTTGTGCAACCACTTCAAAGAATATACAAGATTATATAATGTACAATATATTCTCAATTCATACCTGGATCTTGTGCAACCACTTCAAAGAATATACAAGATTATATAATGTACAATATATTCTCAATTCATACCTGGATCTTGTGCAACCACTTCAAAGAATATACAAGATTATATAATGTACAATATATTCTCAATTCATACCTGGATCTTGTGCAACCACTTCAAAGAATATACAAGATTATATAATGTACAATATATTCTCAATTCATACCTGGATCTTGTGCAACCACTTCAAAGAATATACAAGATTATATAATGTACAATATATTCTCAATTCATACCTGGATCTTGTGCAACCACTTCAAAGAATATACAAGATTATATAATGTACAATATATTCTCAATTCATACCTGGATCTTGTGCAACCACTTCAAAGCCATCTTTTTTACTGGCTTTTGCCCCAGCTTTGCCTGCTGTAGGAGCCACATTGTCTTCTACTTCGTAATCACTGTCTGATGAATTATCATCGGAGCTGTCGTCATCCAGTTTTCTTTTTAAACTACCACTTTTCATGTCTTCAGTTATACCATCTTCTGCAACTTTTTTGCCTTTTTCTTTGTAAGTTTCCACCAACTTGTCCAAGTCGACACCTTCGTCGTCATCTTCATCAATGTCCTTAAAACTGTCTTTCTGGAACCATAGCTCTGCCTTCATGGAGCGCCGGGAGATTGGATCAGTGTTATCCAAGTCAGTCAACAGTGGGTGGTTTTTGGGTACAGCCTGCGATTTAGCCACCTTACTATTTCGTAATGTGTTTAACTTTGTTATTTTGGCCACTTTTTTATTTTCAGTATCTGAATCTGAAAAGGCTGAAATACAAAGCGAATGCAATGTCAAGAACCAGTCAATAATAAAAATAATACCAAAACTATAATTTTTTTTATTTGTAGCAAATTAAAGTTTTACCTAATGTCTCCTTGTCTTGCTCAGTATCAGAGCCAGATTCCATTTCGAGTTCACTGTCTGAATCCTTATAGTAGAGTCCTGAAGAGTCCAGTTTAGAAGACTCTGTATCATATTTAACATACTTTTGTTTAACTTTGAACTCATCATCTGAGTCGCTGGCTTCTGCCACTATATCTGGTTGCTGGTCTACCATACGTGCCAACTCCTAAAACATAAATGTTTGTTCAATTATTTGATATTCAATGCCATGAAGATTGTGTACATTTTGCTGTGTGATATTAGAGCTTAGAATTTAAAGATTAAGCTGAAGAAAAAGTTAAAAATGAATGATAATGATTGAATTTATGACAACTTACTTCAGCATTCTTGATGTCTGATAACTTGAACATATCATTGCTCTCCAAAATAGGTCCTCCATCACCTTTGAGTACCATTTTCAGATTCATTTTCTCTGCCAGTTTCTGCCTTTGTTTATTTAGTTGTTTCCTCTTGCGCTTCGACGTGCGCCTTTCTTCATCCTACAAGAAATGTTGCATTAAATATGTGACATGTATAGATTCAAATATTCGATGGACAGTCAGAAGCCCAAGGTCCTAACAACCGGTCATACCAAGGGGTACTGTGTTACCCAATTACTGGGTTGCGGAGGGCAGATAGGCAGTCGCTCCATGTAAAGTACTGGTATTTAGCTGCATCCGGCTAGACTGGGAGCCGACCCCAACACAGTTGGGAAACAACTAGGCCGATTGCTTGGAGCAAAGTGTAATGTACCTGTAGTCCAGCAATCTCTGCATCAACATCATCTTCATCATCACCCTCAGTTGGATCATCCACCTTTGCTTCATCATCACTGCCTTCTTTGGAGTCTGTCTTGAGTACCTGGAAAATAAAATCCAATATGCCAAATAAGATAAAATCATATTATATGTAATTGGACATGGAAAGAAAAAAGAACATTGTCCCTGAAATCAGAATCCCAAAATCAAATATCATCTCAATTTCATACCTACTAATCACATTTAGCAGCAATATTTATTTATTTATTTATATATACTTTATTGTACACCACAAAAATACATAGCATAAAAAAATACATGAAACACTACAAAATATACAATGGGCGGCCTTATCGCATTACTGCGATCTCTTCCAGGCAACCTTAGAATGGACAGTGATTTTCCTGAACATAAAATGGGACTGTCGTTGGTGCAAATATTATGTATACAATACACTAAAATAGATACACAAACATATACATATCAAAAATTATAGATACATAAATACTATGTATACAAGCAAGGAAAAATAAAGGAAGACTGTAGATGATTGCAGTTAGGACAACAAGATCACAATGACAAGACATTAGTAGTGTTCCTTTACAAGTCTTTTGAACACCTGTAACGACTGTGCACGTTTTATATCAACTGGCAATGCATTCCACAAATGAGCGGCCTGGACAGTAAAGGATTTATTAAGGAAAGTTGTGGAATGCATTAGGCATTTTGAGCTTCAAGTTATCTGATGAACATCCTTAACAATTTCGTGTGGGAGTCGCAAAGAAACTGAATTTGAGATAGAAAGGGGTGAAAGGGGAAAAGAGCACATTAAACAGAAGGGAAAGAATATGAGCATTCCGGCGAAGGCCAATTGGTAATCACTTGAGCTTCGGCAACAGTCATATTTGCGCAAACCGAATATGAACCTTATACAAAAATTTTGAAGCCGCTCAAATTTATCTAGTTGGGCTTGCGGTAAGATCAAGATAGCTGGTATCGGCATAGTCAAGGATGGGTAGAAGAAGCATTTGTGCAAGCACAATCTTGGTGGCAGTCAGTAGGAAATTACGCAGTCTCTTCAAAGACGCGGCAGATGCAAATAGCTTGCGGCCAACTTCCTGTAGCTGGGCAGTCCAAGAGTAGGTCTTATCAATAAATATCCCTAAGTTTTTAACTTTATCACCAAAGGGAACCACTGAGTTGTCAAAAGAATCTTGGGGAAGGGTTGTCCAGTCAATTGTAGAGACCGTCCTAGAACTGCCCACTACTACAACCTGCGTCTTTATAATAATGTTGCTTTAAATTATAACAACTCTAAACACAAGATCAGCTCTTAAATGAAAGGGCTTAATCATATGGCACAAATCTTTGAGGTACAGAGCAAAAAGAACCTTATAAGTAATTGTATATTACCTGTGAGGCTTTAAATTCCTTCATTTGTTTGAACCAGCTTAGCAAAGCTTTCAGATCTTTTCTGCCAAGTACTTTAATATCTTTACAGCATTCCTTTAATTCTGCAGTAGTTTTAGGGTGTTCTTCAATGGATTTATCATCAAACACAATCTATAAACAAATATCATTATAGCAGTTACATTGTTGACCGCAATGTAAAATTCAATATCATTTAAATGTCTAAGCTAAGCTACCTCAGAGCATCCTTGCAGTAAGTCTATTGGGTCCTGGTCTTGACTCAGGAACTGTGAAAGCAATACTTTGTGGTGAGTGGTGTAATCATTTTCCAGATATCCCTCAGCTTTAGCTTTCTTTTGTTTTTCCGGGTGTAAAATATTTATGTGTTGTTTCTTTACAATATCCAAATCCTCAAATACATTTTTGGGATCAAGAAATTTAGGGTCAATGGTATCAGGTGCAATATAGCCCTGACAGACCACAAATATTTCAGATGATTCATTACGAGAGGCCTGTGGTTTTGTTGCATGAACTTTCTTGAAAAACTGTTTCAACACCCACAATAGGGCATGATAATCTTTAGATCTGAATACTTTGGTTACAAACCATCCTCCCTCTCTCAAGAAATTTGTGGCCAGTTTAAGAGCACTGAGTGTCAGACAGGCCTGCTGGTACGCATCATGAATCCAGTTCAAACCAACGTTTGGGGCACCATCGTTGAGAACAACATCAGCTTTCCATGTTTTGATTTCTTTTTTTATTGCTGATTTACATTTTTCTGTTGTAATATCTTCAGTTAGGCCGATACAACCAGGGACCGGTTTGATTGGAAACAAATCAACGCCAATGACCACACTGGATACAGGCATGTTCTGATGCGCCACCTGCATCCATCCACCAGGCGCGGCACATAGATCGATGCATACTCGTGACTTTTGTAAGAATCCAAACTTTCGATTCAATTGTATTAATTTGAAAGCAGCTCTGGAGCGATAACCTAAAATCACATGTAATGCTTAAATTATTATATACAACACGAGCACACTGGAACCTAAAAATTAAGAATTACTTTACTTTCCTTATATTTACATAATTCAAAAAGCTATCAGTCTTAAAATAATAATGATATGTACAAGTATATAAAAAGGAGCGGAAATAATAAAAGGCCATTTAAAAAAATTAGTATTACTTCATAAAAACATTACCTGTCTCTTTTGCAAGTTGATAATATTTATCTTTCCGCTGTTTTCCTACTTTTGTCTTCTTCCCCATTTTTTTTAATGGATCACATCAATAAATATCTGAATAGTTACAACGTGTTTACAGCGCCGAATGTTGCTTTTTTGAGGTTATAAGAGTACATGTCAGAATTGACAATGACAATGTCATTATGTCAGACGTCAGAACGTACGTCAACGTCAAGGACTCGAGCAAGGTCCATAGTCGGTATCGGATCCATGGAATTAGTATAGACCAATAGGTAGAATCCGTCTCACGTGGGAAACCCTGCGGCAATAAGTGGAACTATACATCGACTTTTAACCTACCTACGTAACTGGGATGAGCCGCTCTGCAGGTTGGTACGGAATAAACTTATTAATACGTCCACCAATACTGCTGAACATGCCCGCCTTCTGGCTGTGGGTGAATGGTAGTCGGGCCTCTGGCTTCAGGCGCTACCGTCACCGAATATAGGCACTATGCTGGGTGATACCACATTCCGGCTCACTACATGTTTGCGTCTGGGCGCTCCTTGCGGAGCTCCACATCGCTGTCAATGCGGTGAAGCAGTCGACTGCCTCGGACACCATGGCTTATCTTGCAGCAAGAGCGCTGGACGGATGGCAAGACACGCCAGCATAACGACATCATCCGTCGGGCTCTTGTCTCCACCGGGGTGCCAGCTGTTTTAGAACCCAATGGCTTGGCACGCGACGATGGAAAGAGGCCCGATGGAATGACCATAATGCCTTGGAAGTGGGTAAGCCTTTGGTGTGGGATGCAACCTGTGTCGACACCCTCGCGCCATCCCATCTTCCTAGCACGGTGGGCTGTGCTGGGATGGCTGCTGCCGGAGCAGAAATCCTCATACGGCGCAAATATAATAACCTTATTGGGAGCTATATGTTTGAGCCGTTTAGGGTTGAAACACTAGGGCCTTGGGGTCCGAGTGCTCATCGAATTTTTCGGGTCATCGCTAAGCGGTTGGTTGACTCTTCACGTGACGAGAAGGCTGGCCTATTTTTAGACCAAAGAATCAGCACTGCCATCCAACGTGGTAATGCTGCCAGCCTTTTGAGCACTTATCCCATTGACAGTGATGCGGACGAATTTTTTGATGCCCAATGAGTTCCTGCCTTTTTCTATATTTTTCGTATATAATTGTATACATAATTTAGTGTCAGCTTGTAAAATAGTAATTAATCAGTGTATGTTAAATAAATAATAAATATATGTCGGAGTCATTCGTTTGACTATTCGGAACGCCAGCGCCATCTCGTGGCGCTAGACAGAGTCTAGCCTGAGTTCGTGGGGGTGGACGGAGAGCTACAGCTACAAGAACGGTGTGAGCAGAGCTCTCGGGATGATCGAAACATTGGACATCGCACGAACAACATGTGCCTAGAAACTGTCTGCGTTCCGTATCGTTGAATGTGTACCTACAGTATGTGATTCGCTAGTGTGACTAACTTGTTCGTAAATTGTAATCTGATTTGAACTGCAAACCGTTTATCTATTATGCTATAACCAACACTACCCATAGTACGCCCACAGTAATTAAAATATCCCTGATGCTAACGAGAGACAGATATACCATCTCCGACATAATATAAAAATAAAAAAAATTCAGTAACTTGACAGTTCAAAGAAAGATGATGTTACCATACTAAAACTATAGTGTTGGGGTCAAATGATTTAATTTAAATAACACTTCAAATATTCGTGTGTAAGATGTGGAATATAAGAATAATTAGTAAAAATGTCGTTATTAGTAAAGTAGTAATTACCTTTTTTTATTTTCTTTTAATAGAAATAAAATAAAAATCATGTTATTTTACTTCTGTCATTTTATTTCCTCTGGTAACCCTAGACGTAGACGTCATTCTTCTTATTCATTTTGAGACATCTTATTAAATTTAAAATATAAAGTTTGCATTTAGGTACACTAATTAAATTCATTAATTTCGTTCGTTCTTGCACCACCTAACTACCTTTTTTTGTCAAAACGGTAACCTATCAACTGTCAAGTTACTGAATACGATTAAAAGTCGAGCTTTAATAACAACGAATTAGTTACTATACTTTAAACTAATTAGTTACTATACTTTAAGCTAATAATACAGTTAGCAACACACCTCCGGCACCAGCTGAAAGGTTACATGCTCTCAGCTCTGTGCCTCCAGCAACCCTTGCCTTAGACACCTTTATCTATTTTTGCATTTTATTAACCAGTGCATTTTAATAGTCAGTGCCTGTATTATGATAAATATTTATTCATCTAAACATCATAATTTATGATGTTTAGATAAATAAATATTTATGATTCCGTTGAATACCTGAAGTAGCACCGCGTCAAATATTTTCTGGTCGTCCGTCGTAGAACTCGTAGACCATCTTGGGGACCGAGTACAGACGTGTTGTCTTATGATTGGTCGTATCGTACCAGGGGCTGGAGTATTAGTATTCGTAGCGATCGCTTTACGACCGAATTCGGTCGCAAAGTCCCGGATTGACAGGTGTAATGTATAGTGACAGGACTTTGCGACTAAATTCGGTCGTAAAGCGATTGCTATGAATGTCGAGACTGCAGCCCCTGTACTATTATAGTACATACTAATTCCATGATGATCCCTTAAGCCGCGTCCCCACTAATCCGTGCGGCTCCATGAGACCGAGCCTCGAGGTTTTATAATGGGGACGCGTTGCAAACAATAGCAAAAGCCTCACGAGGCTGGGCCTCGCGAGGCTTTGAGGCCGCGCGGTCCGTAGTGTGTTAGCTGTGGGTCATATGTTATGCTAGATACACACGCAGCAATTTTAGTCATTCCACACACAGATTTTGAAGTGGCCAGCAAGTTACGTTACGTTTTTAGCAATTTGCAGGTCAATGTCAGGTTGTATGTTGAACAAAATATGATTCGCGACCGTAACAATATCAGATAGTAGCATTTATGTACGTTTTCAGATTATCGAAAATAACAAAGGATGACGTCAATAATTCCCGTATTTTTCATGTTGGCAATCGGTACTTCATCAAAATCACCATTGTTTCGTATCGAAGAGTTCGTGGTTTGTGACTGCGCATTCTAAAAATAATCAGTCTTTATTTAAGCATCGTGCAATTCACTAAATACTGAAGTTACTTTACAAGAGTTTTAGGATTTTACTACAAAGAAAATATCTTGAAATAATCGATTTTAATATCCCGTCATCATGACTCCTAATCTGCAAACATTCGTCAACAGTTTTCAAAATCGTCTGTGAGTATTGCTTTTGCCATTATTCCCGTATTTTAAACTCCATTCTCTAGTATGTATGCAGGCTATGATTATTACAAACAAGTAATATCGTTTTCACGAAGGTAATTTTAATCAATGACTGCATCATTCTAGAACATTGTAGTACAAGGTACGTTCTGTGACACACATACAAATATTTATCTAATGTGCCTAGTCTGTATAACAATAACATGTTTTTACTAAGCGGTAAAGACGACTAACATGCCTTCATGTGCAAATTTATGTGTAGTAATTTTTCTGTTTGGTACTGAAACTCGTACTTAATAATGATGTAATGAATCCTTAAACATAGATAACACACACTCTTAATCTAGATGGAGGTAGAGTATTTTAGAGTGATTTGATGTGTATGTTTCACAGAGAACCACCGGTTCGTCAGCATTTAAAAAATGTCTATGGGACCTTAATGATGACATGTGGCTCGGCTCTGGCTGGGGTCTATGTTGACATGTACACCTGGTTCCAAGCTGGTATCCTGTCTGCTATTGTCGGGGCAGGTCTAATGCTTATGTTGATTGCAACTCCTGACACTGGCAAGAACACAAACCTGCGTCTTGGATATCTCTTAGGTTTTGGCCTTACTTCAGGTATAAAATCCTTACTAATACTAAAACTTTTAAAAGTAACTTGTGTATGTTACCTATTCACGCCTTAAAAGCTGAACAGCTTTCAATGGAATTATTCACACAGGGATACTTTTCCAGTAGTATGTTCCTTTGGGATAAACACCAACCACCTCAGTTAAGTGGTAGGCCTGCAGTTAATATGTAGTGGTAGGCCTGCAGTTAATATGTTGATCATGTTTACCTTTTCAATGTTTTGTTGATGTAATCAATTGTACAATGATGTTTATTTTACTACTGTCAGTTATGAAGAAAGTTGTTTTCAATATTATAACTATAATAAACATTTTAGGAATGAGCCTGGGACCACTGCTGGAGTATGTCAGCTTTGTTGATCCATCCATCATAGTGACTGCTCTCTTGGGCAGTACATTGGTGTTTGTTTGCTTCTCCATTGCTGCAATGCTCGCTGAGCGCGGCAGCTGGTTGTTCCTGGGAGGAACCCTGATGACTCTGCTCACTTCTATGTCACTCATGACTCTAGTCAATATCTTCATGCAGTCTCACTTCCTGTATCAAGTAAGTACAACAAATACAAATTGTATTCATACTGTAAGTACATAATGTATGTGATGTTGCTAGTGGTATGTAAGCTTCTGGAGTATTCTATGTTAATTATAAGAAGTCATATTAAATGACCTTGTTAAATAACAAATCACTGTACAAAGTTCAGTTTTCTTGGTTTAAATTAATGCATTGCATAAATATTATTTCTGAAGATTGACATGAATATATTTTAATGTTGGCTTGGAGTTCAAGGGAACCTTCTGTCTCTGTATGAGAAGAGGCCTTTGCCTTGCAGAGGGACAGTCATACAATGGAAAATAATTTGATAGTCTGTGTCAGATTTTTAAAACCTTCATAATATTATGTTACAGGCTCACCTATATCTTGGACTTATGCTGATGTGTGGCTTTGTACTATTCGACACACAGCTCATCATTGAGAAACGCAGAATGGGCAGCAAGGACTTTGTGCAACATGCTTTAGAGTTGTTTATTGACTTCATTGGAATGTTCAGGAGACTGCTCATTATTTTGTCCCAGAAGGTATGGTTTTTGTCATGTACATTTATTATGTTTATATTTGAAATAAACATATGTTAAAATTAAAAAAAGAATTTAAACTAAACATAAAAACATTATTTTTTAGGAAGAACAGAATCGCCGCCGCAAACGTGAATAAACAACATTACGTCGCAAATTCCTTATTTACGCAAGACTTAACTAATGCTACGATATAATGACGTAGTCCATACGTACGCAAGTTGCTCAAATGAGTCATCTTTCAACTGATGCAACTAGGCAGTTAAGTTTCGCGAAGGCTAGGATATCTCGATAGTTTTGGGAAGAATCCTTGAAATATTGTTTTATTTACTATTTTGTTATTATATGATATTTAAGAAATTTACAAGTTTATTAAAGGATTAAAATAAATTGGAACCGATTGGATGTGTGGTTTTTTTTTTTCAAAGTTCGTCGAGACATCCTGTATGATCGCCACGCTCATCACTTATTAGTAGGTGGTGCCAGCAAATGAAAAACATCAAGTCGCGATCTTGAGTTCCATTCCATCTGGTGGTTAACAATATAAATAAAAATTTACAAATTTATTAATGCAATTTTTATTCCGATGTAAACTTAGGTTTACTTCGAAGTGTGTAATATTACAATTAATTCTGAAGTAAGGTGGACACATCAGCCACATCATTATTTTTATTATGTCATGTATTTGATACAAATATAATAACATTTGAGATTAGGTAAGTAAACACTAATAAGTATGTATGCAGCCACATGACAGCTTGGATCAAAATACGTTGAGATAGTAAAATAGAAAGAAGAAAAAGTCAAAAACTAAAGACCTAAGGTAGTCGCTGTACACTACAATGGACATCGTGGTAGAGAGTTACTTATTTGGTTCCAGTTTAGGGTGTCCTCATCAGTTATATCAAGTACGAGCAGTCTCGCCTCACGAGCTCAAGATTACTTTTACCGTAAATGACAAAGGTAAAATGCTTAGATAAATTTAGGGTGACAACACATGTTTTATGACATTTCTCGACCACTTAGGACATTTAGGTATTCCAGCGTTGCTTAGGTGCTATTAGGTAGTTTTTACTATCTACTACCGTTTTCATCATGTGGATGTATTTTGTTTTTATCATACAGAAACATTTTCCTAGCTTTACCAAGCTCATTATTAATTAATATGCTAATAAAATTTATAACATTGGCCTCTCCATTCTGAATATCTGTAGTTCGTGCTACATCTAATTTACTTGCCATTGATCCACTATCAGGATTAGCATGAGTTTGGGTTGGCTCTTTAGATTTTCTCATGGTATATAATTCTTGGGATATACTCCACTTACAACATTTACAATTCTTCAAATATTTGTATGAGGGAACTTCCGAGTCCCAACTTCGTACCACATATTCGTACGTTGTAACTCCTAGCAAAGATATATAAATGTGAAAACAGCACAAATGTAATAAGGCACATCCTATTGCTGACGCCATTGTGCAAAATAAGACTAAAAAAATTAAGAAAGTTATTGAACTCCTACAAAAATTTGACGTCGTAGTCGTGTTGTATAATGTACTACAGTTAATAAAGTTTTGGGCTTCAGGACTTAAATATTTAGGATTTGTAAAAAATATCACAATGTCTGCTGCACACAACGATGACGTAAACGTAGATATTATGAGCGCAGTAGCGACGCATGCAATAAACGCCACGTAATTCCTCCGGCCGATGCAGTTGTTGAGCCACTTGCAGTGGTGATCGAAGTGGTCCACACATTTGTTGCATATACTACAATGTTTTGTCCTTCTGCTGCTCGTGTGTATATTGCACAGGTGACATCTTCCATTTTCAATAACATGAGCGTGAACTTCTCGATCGAATTCAGGAACATTGTAAACTTTCAGCTTTCTCAATTCAGTTTCGCTGGGATCCAATAACGACGCGGTAAGATGCGCCGATACGTGGAACACATACAATACAATGAGGACCACTAGAGCTATTGTCCTCAATTCTTTAAATTGTATTTCAATCAGAATAAAAAAATTCAACGATCCAGTCGCAATGAAGACAACCCAGCCGATAATCTGTAGATAGTTCAGCGGTAATTGAAGTCCGTTCAATCTCCTTTGAGGTCTCGGCGATTGATGTGAGGCACAGCATTTGTCCATCGGTATGGTTAATAATCATTGGTTTCAGCACCTACTTTAATATTATTTATTGTCTGTTATTCTTCGGACGCCTACTAACTTCACACAATACCAAAACACTAATCAGTCAACTCGATACTAACTATTGTATTTTTTTAAAATTAATTTGGTATAAAAGATACAACATTATCAAGGCTTAGCATTAACCTTGTGTTGTTACTTAATTGCTGGTCAAGCCCGTATAATGCGCGCGCATCTATTCAACTTCAGTAACGATTTCACCATATTAACCTTTTTTATGATTTGTCTAATTCCTAGGATGACTTCACCCTAGGAATTAACCTAATTAAACATGACTTCTTATAAAATGCTGTCAGTTTATTTGACATTTATATTAACACACGTAACTATATAATACAGTTTGTATGTACCTACATCGACTATATCTACGACCTACACAGTGTGTGGAGAATGTTTCTATGGTAACAACATGTTTTCAAATAGAAAGGTTTAATAAACAAAGTGCCATAAGCTAGGTACACGCACACGCGCAGCGGCTCGCTGGCGACTTCAAAATCTCACTTCCACGCACAGATTTTGGAATCTGCTGTCATTTTTGTGTGCTCGTGAGAAGCAGTTGCAGCCTGTGTAGCTAGCATTAACAAGGCAGCATGATAAGAAACTGCGATCGATTAATTATTATTTTTTTATATAAATATTTTAGTACATAATAAGCTAAACATATACTTACAGATACAGAGGAACAAAAACTAATTCATGTTAAAATTACAAAAACATGTATTGGTCTCATAACTATGTACATATTTACATAATTATACTAAAATCAAGGAAATTTATTGTTCATCAATTTGACTACTAACTTGAAACAGCAAATTGATGTAGTGTGACAATTTGAAATAGAAACAATTAATTTCCCTGACTGTACATTATTGTTAATAATAGATTGACCCTTATAAATTAATTATTCGAAATTTGTGTGTTATTCTCGACATTTGAAAACTTCCGAGCCATTTCCCGCCTAGTATGTACAAGTATCCCATGGCCTTTACAGTCTAAATCCTCTTCATAGCATTTATTTCTGCAACATTTTCTACACAGTTGGTACAGACATTTTCCACCCTGAAAATAAAATGTATCTCTTTATTCACATAATCGTACACTGCAGTGGACTGCTATCGGTTGAGTTGTAATTCATCAAAACTAAAAGACTAGATGCAAATGTACTAACTAGAGGATTAGGACAATCTTTGTTAAAACAAATTTGACCACTTCTGCCATTCTGTTGCACGTCTTGTTTTTCTGGTCTTCTACTCATCCGCCTTATCTTTTTCATTTTCTTCCGAGAAATAGGAGCTGCATCAATATCATCACTGTTTCTTTTTTCAGCTACATTTTCCTATAAACAACAACTGGTAAAATATTTATTACACATAATGTTCTACAACTTACTCATGTTTCTAATTGTTTTACCTGAATATGAATAGTATTCAATTTCTCCATCTTTTGTGTGTGCTCTTCAGGTGACATTCTTACATAAGGTTGGCATATCCATGGTGGCAATATTAAATTGAATCCGATCCTGGATATATTTTCGTCATTCTCAAAATGAAGTTTTCCTTCATGATATGGTAAATACTTGTTTCTAACATTTGTACATACTCTTCTAAAGTCATCTAAATTTTGTGCTGTAGCCAAAATTTGTCTGTCCTCATTGTTGTCTTCAAATGAAAATCTATAAATAGGTACAACTTTATATTCATACCACTGCACTGTAGCATAAAATAGCTGAACTTATTTTGATGATTGATTTACTCACATTTTATGAAACATTTTAAATAAGTGTCCTCTTATGTAGGATGATGGGCAAGGATATTTTTCAACCAGGTCTAGATACTCTTGGACCATATCCCATGTTAATGGGTTAATTCCTTCAAATAAGGCAGGGTTTGTAAGGTTACCTTCTGCGCTCATTACCCCATCTACTTTAGTGTAATCTAAGCATCTGTAGACATCTTCTAAGCATTGAATGTTTCCATTTGCTAGCATGGGAATTGATATTGCTTCCCTGAAGGTAAAAAATCTAATTATTTCTATATCAATATAGCTTATCTTTAACAACATTTTTTCCTACAAAACCAAATTATTTTACTATCTTAGTCTTATAAATTAACCGTAAATATAGTATCAGATACATTATCAAGGTTTTCTTCACTGTGTTTTTATCATATTATTTCAATCATGAGGGGCAAACCCAAATGTGTGTGACAACTTGGTAGAAGCCTATCCGTGAGTGTGAAATAAATTTATATTTCACAAAAAAACATTTTTACAGTTCCATAGGTCCGAATTAAAAAACGGAACCCTTATAGGGTTGCTTGTCTATTGACGATGGTCCGAACAAAACAGCGACGAATGCAATGAATGAATGAATTTAAAATCGCAGCAGCCCTCAGCCTGCATATCAAGAACCTACCCAGACAGGCTGCACCATGCCTAATTTTTTTTTTTAAGCCTAACCTGTTTGCTAACTATGCTGATGAACATAATATGAATCAACAAAGGGTAGCTTTTATATGATTAGAGGCAAATCATCATGATCTCAGAGACTTTCAGAGACAGCAATGTATTATCTATATAAATAAAAATTAATCACCGAAATGTATATACGCGCATAACTTCCGATCAACTGCACCAAATTGGATAATTCTTTTTTTTTTTGTGTTTGTTATTGTCAGGACAAGGTTTGTATACACAATTGGACCCGGTAGGTGGCGCTGCTTTTTCGGACAGGACGACGTCTGCCGGGTCCGCTAGTAAGTAATAAATATCTGCCTACACTTTTTTACATATCTTTTCCTTATACTTTATCTGCTAACCAACTATAAGTACATGAAAAGAGCAAGAAAATCATTATTATTAAAAATAAAAAATTGGCTTAGCTAATCATGGGGATAATTTTTAAAGAAAGTAATTTCATTGTAGATCACAAATATGAAAATACTTTATTATTTAAAAAAAATAACTTATGTGGGGTAAAAGGGCATTCACCCTTTTACCCCATATAAGTTATTTTTTAACTGACTGGGTTTTTGGCCCATAAATTTTTGATCATTCTCCTTTGGTACAGTCACAAGCAAAAGTATGTATACACTCGGCTTTATTCAAAAGTGATTTACTCCCTTATTCTCTCTTATACTCGTTCAAAAGTGCTTTTTATGTACCTATTTGAAATAAATGATTTGACTTTGACTTTATTTTTTAATGAAATTTTATGATGTTACGAACATAGCATTTTCGAACCCATGTTTATGTAATGTGTCGTATTTCAACGTTGCATTCATTATTTCACGAAAAAATCGCAATTGAAAGTTGCCAAGTGTTGACATATTGGTGCTCGTGACTGTACACATAACCTAAATTGAATAGTTAAGTTTTAAAGTTATTTCAGAAATAAATGAAAATTTACCATTCCCCCCTTATCTCTGAAATTACTGAGTCAACAATTTTGAAAAAAATACAGGAAACAGTTCTGTACTTATAGATTACAGAAAAGGCTATAAGAAGTCTATGGTCTCAAAATAAAATAGTAAATCTCTCAATATTGTTGTATAAACTTACATTTGCAGTTGGAATGTATGGGACAACATGTTTTTTAACTACAGTGTTAAGTTTATTCTTGGGATAGATTCATCCAAACTACACAAGCCTTCATTATGCGTGGTCCGACATGCACTTTGCCTTTCTTTTTATTACAGATCACACATAATCACCTACCTTACTGCTTTTAAATGTTTCCAGCTAGCAATACCCGTCAATGGACCTTTTTGTTCTCTTGTTCTTCCATGAACAGTGAGCATTTTGCATCCTGCTTTTTGTAACATGACTGCATATTCCACCGACCTCTCTATGCTCTCAAATATCCGTACTTTACATGTTATTGGTACAGACACTGCTTCAGACATTGCTTGCACTGCAACAAGAAAAGTGTACTTACTAAGTAAACTGTAATTAATAAACACATTTATTCGTGTTTATTAATTTACAGTCTAAGAAGAAGTTCATAGTATAATTTTCTCATTTTTTAGTTTAAAAAGAATGTTATTCTAATTCTAATAATTAAGTAGGTAAAAAAGGTAAGCACAGCTAGCTAGCATAAAACTTTGTCTTGCCTGGTGCAAATACTATTAGAGCCTGCATCATAGACTATAAGAAAGAAAGAAACGCTTTGGAATGGGCAACTAGCTTCATCTTTTTGACTGACCGACCTTGACAATTCAAAAGTGCCTGTAATTGGTTTATTTGAAATAAATAGTTTGAGTTTGAGTTTGAGAAAAGAGGAGGAAGGAAGAAATAGGAAATTACAATAACACTATAACAAATAGGTGTAAAATAATATGGAAAGTTACCAATATTCTTCAATAGTTCCCACTCTTCTTGAAGAAATGAACCATATCTGCCTCTCTTAGCGATAGATTGAGGACATCCCAGATTTATGTCAATGGCATCACATTGTAATTCAACCATTTTTGCTGCAGCAGCCATTGTTTCAGGGTTATTCCCACAGAACTGAAATGAGCAAAAGTACTTAAATAATAATTATAATTGTAAACAATGAAATGAAACTGTTAACTGTAAAACATTCTACACAAAAGTACTTTAGATTGATATAAGAAAACCGTTTGACATGTTTGGGATATTATATTGTCATTTTATTGATATAAACAGTATGAAAGAGTGTTACACCACAATGATACTCTTTATATTATGGTCTGTTTCTAAAAAATCATGATAAAATATTAGGTGTATGTAATGTGTGACACAAATGATTTAATGAGTTGTTGTTTTAACATACCAACCTGGACAATGAGTGGGCGATCCTCTTTACATGTTACCATATTATCTTTCCTATACTTGGGATCTTTGGTGAAGACAGTACTGTGAAACATAGGAGTATAGCACAAGGTTGCTCCGTGTCTGCGACAGAGAAGGCGCCAAGCCAGCTCACTAGCATCTACCATAGGAGCGACTACATATCGTGGCCGCCCTATAGATTCAAACCAGTCATGAGTCATCTTTATAAGATAGAATAAGGCAGGAAGAACTAATCTTTAAATACGGAGAGTATTTCATAAATATATTGATATTTTTTGGTTGCCCAAGACTTGGGCTCCTTACTATTTATTCATGGACTGGGACCGAAATAAAACATTGAATCAGTAGTCTTTACTCCATCAGTTATCTTTCTGCTTTTGTCTCGTAATCAGTGGATCATTAACAAAGGAAAAGAAGTAACTTTAAAAAATACAAATTATGTACACCAGACTACCAGTGGCGCACGTGCAAATTACACGTTACCACTTGACAAGTTGACACGGTTGACGTGAAAATAGTGTGAATTGATCGAATTGATTGACAATTACAGTGACACAGTAGTAATAGTCATAGATTATAATAGAGTAATAGTACTCGATCATAGAATTAGTAACTACAGATACACTCGCAGTCGACGGCGCGGCGGCGACTCGCTGGTGATTTCTTTCCGAGGCACGGAGCGATCTCGATATGTAATGGATCACCTAGCCACGAACCAACCGCAGCAAGCGTAACTTAACCTTCGATCGATCCGTGCGGCTGTTATTTTTTAGCCAAGAGCACCTTATTTATAGTTGTCTGTCTATAGTCTATTTTATTCTGTACATGGACATGACAAAAGCGTTTGATTATGTTGACCACGGACTACTCTTACAAAAATTAGAAATATACGGAGTTCGGGGTAAAGCGCTGGAAATAATCAAATCATATCTCAGTGATAGAATACAGTTTACGGAAATAACACAGCTATGTCCATTAACAATAACAGAAATAAAGTATACATCGAGCCGAACATCTATAAAATATGGGGTACCTCAAGGGTCAATACTGGGACCACTATTGTTTCTCATTTATATAAACGATTTACCTAACGCTATTAGACAACCGATGGTTCTATTTGCAGACGATACTACGGTTCTTTTCACAAATGATAAAAACAAAAATCATGAACAAGAAATCAATGATTCCTTATCCAAATTAATAAATTGGCTTACAATAAATAATTTAAAAATAAATCTCACAAAAACTCAATATATGAATTTCAAAAATAAAAACGCAAAATCTGTTCCATTAACTGTTGCATATAATAATCAAACAGTATCTGAGGTAACAACTACAAAATTTCTAGGAATTTATATAGACTCAAATATGTCATGGAAAACACATGTAAATAGTGTATGTAGCAAATTAAACCAATTTTCTTATGCTCTCTACATGCTCAGAAAAGTATCCAACCAAACTGCGCTACTTAATGCTTATCATGCCTATGTGGGATCCACTCTATCGTATGGGTACTATATTGGGGATACTCAAATGATAAAGAAATTGCGTTCAGGGCTCAATAAAAGTGTATTCGATCTATGTGCGGGATACAACAAACGGATTCATGTAAACCATATTTTATAAATCTCAAAATATTAACACTCCCTGCTCTATTTATATACCTGGCCTCAATTTTAGTTAAATCAAACATCAGGAGCTATGACACTTTAACAAGCAGTAGACTTAAAAATATTTTACGTGGTAAGACGTCCCACACTAGAGTGTACAGCAATAGCATCTTTTGCATGAGCATAAAAATTTATAACAAGTTACCCACAGATATTAAGAACATAGATACATTTACCATTTTTAAAAGGCAACTAAAAGATTTTTTAATTAAAAAGGCTTATTACTCGGTAACGGAATTCCTTGAAGAAAAATAAGTAAGTAAGTAATGTAGAAAGAACTATGATAAGAATACATAATAAGTATGATATAAATTTAATTAATGAAGAATTTTACTTAATAATTTAAAATTGATATAATTGACATAAAACTGTGACCTTATTTATTTTTTAATTTTATTTTTTATTTGTGTATTTTGATAATTTCTAATTAATGTAATCATTGGAGTAGTAGCAGTATTAATGTAATGTACCTAAAATGTAATACTTGACTATAAGACATTGCAATGCCGTAACAGGCCACTAAGTTCTAAGAACCTACATTGTTAACTTAACATCTATATTTGTCTACACTTAGTTGCAATAAAGAATTTGAATTTGAATTTGAATTTTTCTCTATGGCAATTAGTCAAATGCTATGATTCGCGGCCGTAACAAATATGTATTTACAGAATTATAATAATTAAAGTCATCAACACAACTCTCTAAGATCAAGTAATCCTACTGAATGACTATTTCATAAAATCTTGACATTTTTTTAAATTTGAATTTCGCGGGCTACCTTGGAGCGTGTGTCAATTGACATAGAAAAGTATGGACTGGAAATACCTACAAAAAAAAGTTGCATACCTACAACTCATATTGTTTTATAAAATGGCTGCCATTGCTAGGGTTGTGTCAATCAAGGAACATAGGTGTTACTATAACGAGGATCGATACTAAATACGAGTTTTACTAGTTATCACGTTTGGATCACGATGGATTTTGGTGCTGTGAAGTGTGAACCACAGGCCGGACCTAGCAAGGTCACTCGGACCGAATAAGACGCAGGATTATTTATTTTAACATCGCAGAATATACAGATATCGTTTCAGCGGAGGAACTAGTTTCGGAAACTATTACGGCAAGTTGGCAACGGTACAACACTATTCCATTATAACATATTTTTGTAAACAAACGAATGAATTAAGAAATATAATAAAAAGGCCTGTTATATGGAAATTAACCCAAATATCAATACTTTAGCCATAAATTCATGATCGAATACAAATTATATATTATATATAATAATAATTATATATTATGTATTATATACGTATACATTACAATTGTATCATCGAAAACGTATTATTGTATGTATTAATGCATGAAAACCGGCTACTAACCTGTGCAAAGACCATATTGAGGTTGATTTTCATTCTTTCTTGCACCACACTTCACAATACAACACACAGGCATGTTGAATTTCTGTTTTATAACATTTACATGCAAATTTAAAAGGTAAAATCCTCGTAATTTTCTTGCAAATCTCAATAATACAAAAAACAAACAACCATTTGACAGCAAAACTACCATGAAACTCGTCGCTTAAGATGGCTGCTACGGCACTTACCTACAACTGTCACTACGTCACGACAAAATGTTGCCATAATTAGCAACCACTTAAAAATATAGTTGTCTCTTTTATCAAATAAGATTATCTCACTAGAAAGAATAAGACATAACGATATTTCAAATTCTGAATCATATTTCACTCATATTTGTATTAGCAAATGTATGTATAGAATAACGCGGCGTCTCCATGTTTTTTCCTATCTCAATGGTGTCAAGCCGACAACCACAGAACATATATACCCCCGACAAATGTCTGAACTGTCAAGCCGTCAAGGTCGACTCAACTCAGTAATTCCTAAATATTAGTGTATAGTCTATGCTCACCGGCCTCGTTTTGTTTATTCTATTTAAAATATATTCCTCAATAAAATAAAATGATAATAATTAACTTAATAAAATTGTGTTGAGATAGTCCAGCTTAAATAAAAAAAGTGAATGAAGACTTAGTGAATTAGTGAGAGTCTATCTGCGTCGAAAAAATTCCTATTTTTGCTGGATTTGGCTTTGCAAATAGTTTATTGGTTGAATATTTGAAATAAACAACTTAAAACCTATTTTGAGACAAGCTCCACAAAAAGCTACAGAAATGGCGCACGATATCATGGTATTTTAGTTATATAGATCATTCAAATACTTAAATTTTGATTCATGTATCTTGGTTAACTTTGTAGATAATAATATTTTTGTTTCAGAGCCAGTTTTACACAAGTCTTAATTTACCGCTTCAAGAAAAAGAAGACGAATTGACACGAATTATAGACCAGTCTACTCCAAACAAAGATCTTCAAACTTTGTTCCCTCAGTTGATAAGTAACATATTCTCAAATACTTTCAACAATGGCTGGGGACTGCGGACCGTTACTGCTGATAACAACAAGCAAGCATTTGAAGCTTTGATTGGTTTCTTTGAACCATTAGGACCAATGTTTCGGTTATGTTATAAACTTTTATCTGACCCACAGTTAAAATATAACCTACCTTTAAATGCCTTACCTGTAAGTATCTACTTAACCCAGCAAATGTTGTATAAGCATACCTTAACCTTCAATCAACCCGTGTGGCTGTTATCATTTAGCCACAAGCCCCTGAAAAACTGATTTTTGGTACTAATAATACATTCAAAACAACAATAAATATATTTGCAAAAACTGTTGAGCACTTGATCATTTGATAGGTTAATAATTAATTATTCATTATTGCAAAACTGACATTGTATAAAGTTCTAAATTTTTTAATGTCATATACTTTATGAATTAATTTATTTTTAATTCTTTCCAATGTTGTGGACTAACCAGTACATAGAGTATGGTAAAGATAAGCTGTCAGCTTATGCCCTAAGAGATAGCAATAGTCTATGACAGTCACCTGTAAACTGGTACCTTAGAATGTAGTTGGGTAGCACTTTCCAAAGAAATTATGACCGGCATTCATTAGGCCTTGGTTGATGGCTGAGAACTCGAGCCAACCAAAAAGTTGCCATATGCAAAAACGATAGAGAAATTATATTTCTATCTGGTTTACTCTTACTACTGGATCCAATAAGTGTGTCTAGCTCTCATTAACTTGTTTTTTGCTCATACTCTGTCTGTGAATACACCAGTAGTGAACTTTGCAATTAGTCAATTTCTATATTTGTACACATTTTTGAACCAGCTTCCCAATGAAAACTGATATCCTTCACTACTGCGACTCCCATAACATGACATAAACACATTTAAAAACATGCTTACACTTAAAAAACATTAGAATGCATGTTAGGGCTTTAGAAAAGTTTTCAACACATGCACAACTAAAATTATTTACTGAATTACTAGCTGACCCGGCAAATGTTGTTTTGCCATATAAATTATTTCTAGCTGCCCGGCGCTACTTCGTTCGCGTGGTGTTCTACTCCCTACCCTACTCCTACCCTACTCCTACACTACTCGTACCCTACTCCTACCCTACTCCTACCCTACTCCTGACCTACTCCTACACTACTCCTACCCTACTCCTACCCTACTCCTATAAGTAAAACGCTGATTGATTGATAGAACCTAGTGGACCTGGCAGACGTCGTCCTGCCCGGTTGAGTCATCATATACCGACAGCAGCGCCACCTACCGGGTCTAATTATGCATGCAAACCTTGTCCTGACAATAACAAACACAAAAAAAAAAACAATTTGGTGCAGTTGTTCGAAAGTTATGGGCGTACATACATTTCGAAGATCCATTTTTATTTATATAGATTTACTATTAGCTGGATACTATTTTGTTGACTAGACTAATAAAACTTATTTATTGTAACACTATTTCAATTTCAGCTGGACTTACAGATGACTTTGGAAAGAGGAAGATGTCCACAGTTTTACTCTGATATGCTTGTTACGGACCCACAAACTCTTAATGTGGTGGCTCTAGCACTCAGTATCCTTTTATAGAGTAATATAAAAAAAGAGTTTTACACATAATTCAAGCAGGGTTGCATATGCATCCAGCTCAGTAGATTCCACTACTTTTGATGTATAATTATATGTGAGGAAATTTTGCCATAGTCTATAAATCAGAATTGTTTCATAGAATTGATATTCTCTATATATTCTCGATATATTTATTTAGACGAGTAAAATATACTATATGTATATATATTAATTGTATAATGTAAATGGTACACCACAGACTACCACCTATATTTGTCTCTCCTTCATTTTAATCTATCCAAAGGTAGTCTTTAAAAGATCGCTCTTAGCGATAAGACCGCCCATTGTGTCACCCTTTGTAAAATGTTATATATTTGTTTCTGTAATTTGTATGGTGTACAATAAAGAGTATTCTATCTATCTATCTCTTGACATGATCCCATTAATCTCTTTTGTCTGTAGATAAGTGAAATATATAAATACTGAGAGGAAAGTGAAAGTTCTCATTGACCCTTGCACTACTTCCTTTAACTCTTCCTTAATCTTTAATAATTATTTCTGAAAGTCAGAGTAATTCCCAACAGTCTGCACAAATGACATAATTATATTTTCCTACATAATGTTTAATCAGATCCATTTGATTACTACATCATCAATTTTGCCCTGCATCTTGTGAGTAACAGCCACCAAACAAGTTCTTGGGAGAACTGGAGCAGTGCTTACTTCGCTCTAGCATGTGATTATCTCATGCACTTCCTGCCTGCGGATCCAAACATATCTGTGTTGCCACATATACCCAACTACACTGGAAAAGTGCCCATGGCTGCACCACTACAAACAGCTAATAGGTACTCTTCTTTTTTATTTTAAGCCTGTCTTTAACCGCACATTAGACATTTGTTCGCGCCAGACCGCGACTTCACTATTGTGCTATTAACTACAAATGTATAAACACTTACTTTTCAGAAAACAAAAAAAAAACGAGATTTCTTATATCAAAGTAACTTTTTTATACAATCATTAATAGGTGTTACATTTATTTTCCAGGCCCTTGTATTCTCCATCTCTGCTGCTAATACCAGACTTATCTGGCTCCAGCATGAGCAATCAACATACAACATCACAAAATCAGTCACGCAATGAGGTTTGGCGCTCTGAAACAGTGCTACAAGCCTTCATTGATATTTGGATGAGCGTAGAGCAATTCAGTGCCAGAAATGTTGAGGTAAGAGCAATGCCATGCGGACAGTTCATCTGCTGCATGAATCCACTGATAAACTGTTGGAGGACTCCATACTTTCAAACTACACAGGGTGTGAGGATACTTGCTTATGGTGGTTCATTCTCAAAAAGAACCCTGCTATGCAACGCTTACTTAGATCACGTTGTGGTTATCAGCTGCAGTTTAGTCTTAATTTTAACTGATTTAATTGTTTTTATTCAATACAGATGTTCCAAAGGAATTACTCGACTATATCTTCGAGTCCAGAGCGCGTAAGGACAGTGCGAGTTCTTGTCAAACATTTGCACTCCTTCTCAGCCAAACATATGTCGGACCCTGCCGTCCGATCATCAGCACTTAGAAAATATGCTCGACAGATAATGTGTGTTCGCGCCTACCATTATATCAAACATTTGGTTACGACTTGGCCACTAGATGCGTCGTTTAGGCTCGTCATGGAACTATGGTTGAGTCTAATACAGCCTTGGAGATATGTAAACAACAATATTTCGCAAGACAGGTGAGATTATAGCTATTTAAATAAATATTTAATGCTATTTGTTGGTACAACCCGCAAGAGTTAACTTGAGACCCAAGCGGCCCCTCCCGACCCCCGCCCTGTTACCGCTCTCGCTATCAACGCCTCAGTATTCGTGCATACGTTATTTGAGCAAAATCTCAAGTGAATTCTTGCAGGTGGAAGCGCAACACTTAAAAATGGCATGACCAATTTTTTTTTTTTTTAATTGACCCGGAAAATTCGGAATGAACTACAAGTGCTTTTTCTTTAGGATTTTTGTATGAACTATTGTTTAGGCAGGACAACGTCTGTCTGCTCAGCTAGTTGTTCAATTATTTTGTTATTTTTTAAATCAAAAGTCTTAAATAATATCACAGAAAAATTGTTTTGTTGTAAGTCTCGAATAGGGGCGAGCCTTTTGCTATCAACGGGGCACAAATCCAGAGACAAATTTAAAAACACAATAACAATTTGCCCAATGACAGGTCCGCATTCACAGTAATGTATCCTATATCAAGTTATAAGTAATATAATAATATGGTGATCGAAAGGCCAATACCAAAATTAATATGACTTGTTTCTTCCAGGTTTCCTATGTCCAACAATAACCAAGAAGAACAATTCACAAATACATTAGATGCAAGTTTTACTCAGTTCATTGCTGAAAACTTTCCATCATACACTTGTATCTTCCAACTTGTACTGCCTAGATTTATGAGGCTAGACCTGAGTGCCTACAAGAATGCTGTTATGCTGTTCAGATTAGGCAAGGTATGTGTCTTTTACTAAATAGAGCCAATTATTAAGGAGGTAGTCATATCTGAAGGTGATATTAATTTGTTGTAATTTTTCAGGTATTTTCACAGCAACATCTATGTCCTATTTTATGGAATTTAGAACAAGCAATTACTGACAGTGGTTTAGGATTAAATCCAAGTCCAGATACCAGTTATAACAATTCTGGTATTGAACAAAGGTAATTTTGTTCCTACATTCATTCTAATAATTGAAGAAATCATTATGTGAAATGAAATTATAAATTCTGTTACAGTTATACATACAATGGCGTATCTTTACATAAATGGGTGACAATAGCTAAACAATCTATATCAGAATTGAATCTGTCAGCTAATTTCGAATATCAACCGATTTGGAGCGATAACATGCGATCATTTGCGTCTCAGTTAGTGAAGAGAATCGTTACTGCAAAAATAACAGCCGAAAATAATATTGAAGAGTTTAATAAGATATTACATCTACGACAAAAAGGTAGTTTTGAAAATACTATAGTGTTGGAAAGGAAAATACTATAACTATGAATAAGCACTATTCATGTTCGCAATGAATATGATGATGAACAGGAGACATAAATTTATGACTTAATTTTTCAGGCATATGGGGAGCAATTAAAGTCTTTCTGATGATAGAAGATCAGGATGAGGAAGTAGCTTTATTGGAAGAATCCAAGAGAGTGCCAAATTATTTAACTACCAGCTTTCATCACTTTTCTCATATATTTGGGGTAATACAACTGCATTTTCATATTTTGTGAAAGCTTAATGATTTTTGGTTTAGGAAGTAATCGTATCATTATAATAATATTGTAATGCCTTAATAGAACTGAACTAAAGGAACGTGTGGGAATTACATAATAATAATTAACATACTTTAACTCAACTTTTTTTTTACTTCTTATTTTTCAGTTAAACGAGAATGCGGTGCTTCCACCAGAGCCCATCATAGAAGACAATTCTCTGGAACATTCTTCTTTTGTCAACACCACAAGCTTTCCACTTTCCATCACCAACAAGGTTAAAAAAAAAAAAAACATTTCTGATTTACAAGACCATTGGATTATGTTGTTGATATTTTTTAGAGAAGTAATAAGTACATTATTTCGTTGTAAAAAAAATCGCTGAAAGTACTTACTTTCAGCGATTATTTTTAATAATAAGTACATCAAAATAGTTATATCTAGTTAGTAGGTAGGTAGGTAGGTAGTTTAGTATATCTTAATAGTTACATCGCATAAAGGTTCATTTCCTTGATAGTAACTTTTAACCAACATAAGTATCAGTTCTTGAATGCTTACCTACTAAACAATTTTTCCCCTGTTACGCGGCTTGATGACCGCGGTGGCATGGTGGTTGGGTTGGGTAAGTCGAGCCGTCGACACGTCGCCGCTACCCAAGCGGCAACTGTGGCCTCTGCCGTCGACGAGTGTCGACGGCTGCAGTTGCCTCTGCCGTTTGCGCGTGCCGCTCGCGTATATGTGCATGACCTACCCCGATTTGATCGACACATCGGTACTAGACCACAGGCAGGCATACACTTTTCGTTGCAACACTAATTCGATGAAACGTAACTGCAATAAAAGGTTATTTGTGGAATCAAAGTAGATGTCTATTGTAAATTCTGTGTCGATAAACTGATACTTTTGCTAACTGATAGTTTATGAAATGTAAGTTCGATGAAGCGTTATTCTAAAAACCGAGACTAATATGAATCGTTTTTAAGGTGGAAAGTAGTGAGACGATACAAAAAATGATTAATTAAAAATTATGTGAATTATATACGCATAACGATATTTGTGAAATAGTTTTGTGCGAATGAAAATCGGAAAAATAATAGATAACCAATTGTTTTAATGTTTACAGCTCCGCAGCAATTCTACTAAAGTACACTATATGGGTGACCCTGATATGATGCCAATAACGACCTATGAGAGCACAATATTAGTGAGGATGTTGTACCAAATAGCTTCAAGATTAAATGAAATGGTATGTTTTAAAACGAAATTATGAGTAGGTACCTGGTACTGTCTGATGTCTATTTGGTTGTTGACCGTACCTTACATTAGACAGTACCTAATAAATGTGATTTTTCAATTTACAGTATGGAGGCCAGTTTACTAGTTATTGGAATAGAAATGACTTGTGCGGATTCATTGCTCGTGAAGTACTACAATCGCCTTGCACGATTCATACGTATGTGAAGGATGTAACAAATCATCAGAATAACATTGTGAGTGAAGAACTCCCCCCGCGCCTCTCCCTGCGCCGACTGGGCTCCCACGCCTTCGTCATATGGGTCACTCTCGGCTATATCATGATTAAGATGTTTTCCTTCAGTGGTTTCTTTTATGTATTTGTGTTAGTCATTATGTGGATAACGTTTGTTTTTTCAAAAGCTACTTCTAAAATGTTAAGATTAATTTAAATCATGATCATTCAATTATTATAAAACTATTCTTACATCGAATAAAATAGTTTCATATGAATTTTGTGTTTTATTGTGAGGATAAAAGATTACAGTATGTATGTCTCCATTGACTCTCAATATTCAAAATATGTAACAACTGCTCTACCTGCAGGAAAGCAAAAGAACAAACAAACATTAGTATGTAAACCGCACTGAGGTAGCCATTTAAAGATTATGTGTAAAAACCCACCTTCATCACTTTCATATATTTTGTATGAACCAACCATAAAGTAAAATATATCTGGAACCAACACACTACCGGCGGGACGCACCGCACTGTTTTGTATGAAAATGCGTTGCGCTGCGGCTAGTTGCAGATTGCAGCTGGAGAATGTAATGTGAGCTTGGCTTTACAAAACAGATCTAACTTTAGTTCAAGTTTAAACCATCGAGCCAGTTATTGTATTTTGAACTTTATTTTCACATGTATAAAGTTTCTCGATACAAACTTGACAACTTACGACTCTGTTCTAAGTTGTTTTTGTATTAAGAACTACGTTCGTCGGAATAGTGGCTCGAAGATTTTAGCTCTGACTAAAGTTAGAGCTCGTTTTGTGTTGGGACGGACAGTTTTCATTAATTAAACTGCGCTGCCGTAGTGATGAAGATTACACACGGTAGTGTTTTGCTGCCACATTCATATAAAAAAATATGCAAACAAACGTGTGTGCGCGTCGAAGTCGTTACGTGTGCAGCTTACGTTTGCAGAAACGCAAGGTGTGTGTTTTCTAGCAGTCAACAAGACCATTTGCTGTGGGAAATAGTCCCAGTCATCAACTCAGTAACGAGGCTTACAGTATTACACGGTCGAGAGGTTAAGGTCTGCGGTACCTCCGTCGAGCAAGACACTCTTTAGAAGTAAAGTCAGGGAAATTAATTGTTTAGCAAATTGAGTACCGTTTATTCAAATACAGTGTATCAAAATGCTCATCAGTACTGTCAATTTTCTTTTTTTAAGAAACGTTGCCCCACACTAGGAATTTCTCCTGTATCGTGGGTGCGTTTACAAACATTTAAACTCACATGCACAAACAGCCAGACCCGGAACAACTACTTGTAGGCCATACAAATATTTGTTCCGTGCGGGAATCGAACCCGCGACACGCAGCGCAGCAGTCAATCGCTTAACCACTGCGCCAACCGTGCCAATTTGAAAGAAAAATCCTTGACTGTATAGAGAGCTAAGTTCCTACAGACAATGGGATATATAAGAATGAAAGTAATGTAAATAACTTAAAGAATTTATTAAAGTAGCGCTTAAACAATATCTTTACGGAATATAAAAACACAACAGTCGCACGGCTATAACGTTGTTCAAGGCTAACAATATTTCTTGAGAGTGAGTTTAGGGACGATGTTCATGGAGGCCAGTTCTTGGAAGAGCAGTTTGCAGGCGTAGGGCATGTCGACGCTGGAGACGGCGGCGGACGAGTGGCAGGCGTGGCACCACGCGCGGGAGGCCAGGCGCCCGCACGCGCCGCAGATGTCCGCGCTGAAGGCGTCCGATGCCAGCATCAGGCGCTCCATCAGCAACATACTGCACAAATTGGATACGTATAATATTCGTGATGTAAGTGACTGTTGCGCAACACTCCTGAGGTAAAGGCGAATTTGTTAGCTGAACACAACGCAAAGCGAAAACATATCCGAGACAAAAAATATCAACTAGTATAACCACTAGTCCATGAAAACACTCAAGCGGATAGGCAGACACGCGTTTAAGTTTATTTATTTTCGCCTTTATTTCAACGTGTACAAACCTTGGATACGCTGAAATAAAGTCGAAAATAAGTATAGGTAGACACACTGTAATCAGAATATTTTAGTTCTTATTATTACGACACTGCTTACCTCGCACCATATCCAATGAGACAGTCTCGTTCCATCTCTCCGAGCCGCAGGCCTCCGTCTCGTGAGCGTCCTTCCGTCGGCTGGCGAGTAAGCACGGCGCGCGGACCGCGCGCTCGGGCGTGCATCTTATCTTGTACCATGTGTTTCAGTTTTTGGTAGTATACCTACATAACAGAAATAGGTTTTATAGGACCCTAGCTTAAGATGAAAGAAATAATTATTTAACAAAGATGTTGAGCGCAAGTTCCTTGGCTATTGATTTCGCATACTAGTAAAACTAAATAATAATCGGGACTTTGTTTAAGAGCGTAACAGGGCGTTTAACACGCCCCAAACCTATACTGGAATGCGCGATTTTGTACTAAAGTAAAAAAAGGGAGTTTTTTCTACCTTTTGTATTTATACTTACAGGACCAGAATAAATATAAGCTTCCAAGGGTTCTCCAGTTAAACCAGAATAAAATATATCTTTGCCATGATAGTTATACCCGTGTTTTTCTAGTTCATGACATACATCACGAACCTTGGACCCACCAAATGCAGTACCTGAAGGAAACATGTAGCAACACTTTAATAAAAATCTTGCTAATATATTTTATAAATTGGATTAAAATTAAATATTTGATTTGTTCATACCGTAATGAAATTTGCCTTCCATCAGGCCAGCTTTTCCCGCTAACAGTTCGATAGTTTTCCCCACCGTCATTCTAGAAGGGAAACCATGTGGATTCATGATCATATCAGGACAAATGCCTCTATCGTTAAACGGCATGTCTTCCTGCTGCACAATCAAACCGGTCACTCCTTTCTGACCGTGTCGGGAACTGAACTTGTCTCCTATCTCCGGAATACGCGTCTGACGTAATAATATTTTAATGAGAAAAGCATCCTCTGAGTTCGACGACACCATAACTTTTTCTATATAAGATTCGACGGGACCTTTATATGTAATAGGAACATCTTTGTAATCCACTTGTTGTGGCTGACCCTGCGTGACGGGGTTCAAAGTAGCTGGCGGCATCTGCTTATTTATCAAAACCTGTCTATTTTCAACCATTTCGCCGGGTGCAGCAATGCCGTCCGTATCAAGAATTTCATGTGCTCTAATAATTTTTCCTGTTGTAGCATCTCTCGAAGGTCCTAAAATCCTATCAGAGGTTTGATTACTGTATCTCTTCATAGTAGTTTTGGCACTTTTGTATACAAGACAGCGGCCGTACCCGCGGTCGATAGATGCTCGGTTCAGAATCAAAGCGTCCTCGATATCGTATCCGCTGTAGCTCATGACGGCGACGGTGGCATTCTGTCCAGCCGGCAGTTTGTCAAAATTCGTCAGTTCTATCGTTCTAGTCTTAACCATTGGACATTGCGGATAGACTAAATTGTACATTAGTGTATCTATCCTGTTTTTCTGGTTGTAGCCAATAGTACCTGAAATATTAACGACCACGTTATTATCACGAGTTCAGAACCCAATTTTAATAGGAAATATATAAAAATTCCATAAAAAGGTAACAAGGTAAGGTAACAGGGTAAGACAGACGTTTCCTATCTTTTCATGCCTTAACGAGTGAATGGATTTCGGTGAAATTTGGCACACAGTTAAGTTAGATCATGACCTGGGTTAGGGTATAGGATACTTTTTAACCTAGTACGGCAGTACGCCCTCGTGGGATAATTTACGAACTCCTCCGTGCGCGTACTTCGTCTGTTTTTATTTTTAATAAGCGGACCAGGCAGACGTCGTCCTGCCCGAAAAAGTAGCGCCACCTACCGGGTCCAATTGTGTATACAAACCTTGTCCTGACAATAACAAACACAAAAAAAAGAATGATCTAATTTGGTGCAGTCGATTGGAAGTTATGCGCGCTTACAAACATTTCGGTGATTATTTTTATTTATATATAGATAGATATAGATATAGATAGATATATGGCAGCAGGTTGAAAAGTCGCGGAGTAGCCTATGTTGTCTTCCAGGTCTTAGGCTATCTGTCTAATTTCATAACGATCAATTCAGTGGTTTATGCGTGAAAAGGTAACAGACAGGCAAACAGAGTTACATGCACATTAATAATATTATATAGGGATGCATAGATGTACTTACCCATCGCTTGTTTACCCATAGCGCATTGGTAGGTATTTCTAGGACTCTGATTGTGATGTGGGTAGGGGACCAGACCCGCACAAACACCTAGAATCGTGAAAGGCTCAATTTCTAAATGCGTGGTAACATACGGATCTATTTCAATTTCAACAGTAGCTATATGACTGTCATTCTCCTCGTTTACATCTAGGTACTCAATAAGTCCATCATTTAAAAAGTCTTGAAATTTTCTGATTCCTCTATTTAATTCGTTTATATGGAATTGTTGGACTAGTGGGTAACCTTTTTCTACAATGATATACGGCCTACAGAGTCGACCGCCGTCGCTGCATATGTAGACTGTCCTCTGGTTGTGATTAGGGTAAATGGACACGAACGCCGATATGAGCCCACGTCGTCGGAACATTCTAAAGACTTTTATAAGCCGTTTGTATTGTCTTGAAACACCTAGTATATTACCTGAAAATAATAAAAACATGATGAGATTTCATATTACTGTAGAGAGTAACATCCAATCATCTGGTTAATGCCTAACCATTAAGAAACACCATGTAGACAGCCGGGTGATTGATTTCCTCGCCACCTAACAGTCTGACATCTTCTACGCCCGCGTTGCGAGCGAGCCTGGCGATGGGCTCCTCCGAACACTCGGTGGTGATGTGCGTCATCAGCGCCAGGTTCTTTACGAGCCCGCACGCTTCACCCTCCGGAGTGTCGGACGGACACAACATGCCCCACTGCGAAGGTTGCAAGGAACGCGGTCCAGATACCTTCCTAGTCTTTTCAAACTGAGAATTAACTCTGGTCATCATACCCAAGGCTGATATGTAACTGAGACGACTTAACACTTGAGTTACTCCATGCCTTTCCATTTTGAATCTTTTGATCGTCCAGTTACCCTGGAACAGAAAATAATTTTAAACCACACAATTATTTCTAGGTTTGAATTTACTGAATGAAATATTTGTGAAGCCTTACAGACGAAATAGCGGCAAACAATCCATTCGCAATCAGATCAGGCCTCATGTGTTTAACAACATCAAACGGCGCAGCTTTAACTTTAGGTATTATTTTATCTGCTATTGATTTCAATTCCCAATTGAATCTTTTGAAAAGATCTTCAAACATCAAAGCTAGCAAAGAGCCAGCTAGCTCAAGTCTCTTGTTTCCATAGTAGTCAGGGTCATCAATGGCAGACTTATTTGTCTCAGCTTCAATTACTCTTTTAACCATTATAGCTAGGTAGATAGCTTTGACATAGAAATTATAATTTTCTACTGCTACATGAGCTAGAATTGTTGTAGCCAACAAATCTCGAGCCTCGTCAATGGGAGTACGTACTTTAGCACCACCTGATTGAAATCTGTGAAAAGAAACATTTACACCACAACATGTAAACATTTAACTAAAAAATAAAATCAACAGGAGAAGCTATTTAATTAGAAATTGTATACCTTTTAACCTTAAGTTTGCTGCCAATATAAGAAAGAGCTTGATTTTGAGTAAATATTTTCAAATTATGACAATCCATGATGCAAGGTGCCATTTTTTTCAGTGATGTATCATCAGTACCTATCAGCTGCATAATTTCTTGATCACTACAGATACCCATAGCCTTGAAGGAGACTGCAATAGGGATGTCCTGAAAATTATATGTAAATTAGTGCAGGCCATAGAGAAAATATAGTAAAATATACATTTTTTGTTTGGAGCAGTGAATGAGAAATTGATTGCCACACTATTTATGCAGGTTGGCAGGGACATTGGCGCACAAACTGTAATCATGAATTCGTCGATGTCCCTACCACCCAGAATGTCCTAGGTTCCATTTCCACAGAACAGAAATAATTTATAGGAAGGACTACATTTCTTTTCTAGAGAATTTCAATAACAGTTTCAGAAAGGTTATATGTTACACTTAGGTAGATGCCTAGTAATACTCATAAACAACTTACATCAGACAAGGCATTATGTCTCAATACATATTTTCCATTTTTTACAATGACATTAGTTCGGGTTTTCTTTTCATGTGTGGAACTAGTCACTTGACATTGAATGGCTCCTTTGAACTCGTCAACAATCATGCGATTCCTAGATAATTGCTCTTGGATCAATATCACTTTTTCTTGACCTGTAAGTTTTTAAATAATAATAAATAAATGTTTAAATATTGCATGAGACAGAGTCAGTGATAAAAAAAAATTAGGACAACTCTTGCCTTCATAGAAAGTCGAGATGCAAAAGTCATAGAATAATGTGAATAATCTTAGTGTGTATACGCTTCTCAGAGACAGCATATCGCTCATGTATTTGAGCAGCATACTCAAATATACGAGCGACACGTTGTCGACGGCTCGTGTGTATGCACACTTAGACCCTCATAATGACCTAATTTCAATCTTTTTGCTTTAATCTAACACAAAAAATAAGTATATTATGAAATCATATACCCCTAATGATAAAATAGCCGCCTGGATCATGTGGACATTCATTAAGTTGTGCTAGTTCAAAGTCGGATTTATTTGTTAGTACACAATTTGAAGACCTTAACATCAATGGCATTCTGTAAACAATAAAATGAAACAACATACATTATTATAAACAGTAAACTTGTTAGTTTTACACTTAACAATGTAACAAGACAATACAATATAATAACAGACCCTTGTGATAATTTTTGAGTGTTTTATTCTGTATTATTTTTTAAATTATGGACAGCAATATGATAATGAATACACACCTTCCAATCAACTGTTTATTCTTTATAACCCTTTGATTGCCTCTTATATATTCTATGTCAACTGTGATTGGTGCGGAATATGTCATGTCCCTGAGCCTGCACTCATGGGGCGTAGTAGGCTTGGTAACATTGTAACCTTCCTCTAAGTCTGGTGTTCCAACATAGGCATTTAAATATTTTATGTAAAATAATGGGTCTGCATCACAGAACACTTTTTCATTAGCTTGTACTATTTTCTTTATTTCAACATTGATAAAATAGTTAAAAGAGTCAATGTGCTGTTTAACTAAGCCTTTGACTTGTAAAAATGATGGCACCAACTTCCATTTGTCCTGAAAATGATTAAACTTGTATGAATTTCTTCTTCTGCATATTGACTTTTCCATTGACATCTATCTATATACATATATAAAAGGCAAATCTCCTGTCTGACACTTCGAAAGCATTGTAAAAACTAAAAGATTAACTTTTTTGTTTATATTTTACAGGAGGATGACTGAAGGGTGATAGGGTCAATGTATAAGACTTGGAATAATAATCCCCAACATACTGTTAGGGCTCTTCTAGCACTACAACTTTCAGTATCCTGGACCCTGTTATTGTTAAACATTGGTTATGTGACGGTCTTATATTGGTAGAACCTTGTAGTGGTCTTTATTTGTTAACAATTTTAACGCCATTTGGACGGACCGGACTGGTCATGTGGATCACTGCGATCAGTACCATGGAAACGTAGCAGTATAAAACATACTGCTCTTATCGTAAACTAACCTCCAGAGTTTTTATAGGATCTCGGGAACCCTTAGAAGCATCCCAATCATTTTGTCGCTTGTTAATCTCCCCCATGATTACAGTTTCAATAGATGTGTAATTAAAAACTTCATTAAATTAACTGTTATTGTATAGAAAATAACGAACAGACTATATTTTCTTTCATTAAACGGCCCAAATAAATCAACTAATCACATTTTCTCGTGCCGGAAAGCCACTTAAGATGTTGACGAAATGATAGCTTCAAGCTCACAGAGACCAGAGCAGTGTTGCCAGATGACCGTCTCGCGTTTTCCCCAAACCTTCCCCGAAATCCCCCCAAAAATTCAGGTTTTGAAAAAAAAACCCCACAAATGACAAAATATTGTTTTAATCAATTATTACCATCAAAAGAAAAAAAACAACGAAGATAAAGAAAGGAGTGGGAAAGCGACCCAATATTTAAAGGTTCGTAATTCAGTTTCAAGTTGTTATCACCTACATAAAATTAATTTTAATTTTTTATTTAAAATTAATTTTAATTTTTTATTTAAAATTAATTTTATGTAGATGATAACAACTTGAAACTGAATTACGAACCTTTAAATATTGGGTCGCTTTCCCACTCCTTTCTTTATCTTCGTTGTTTTTTTTCTTTTGATGGTGCCATTATCTTCAAACACCAAGGCGCAAAGACCAAGACCAATGTTTTAATCACTACGTTTTAGCAGACGATAATGGCGATTGACCATAAAACCTGTTTGTCCGACCAAACCAAGCGAGCAACCGACCGAGACGTAGAGTCGCAGACGCGGACGCGAACCATGCGCGAGGGGGCGCGGCAACTTCGGAGTCACTCGGCTATCATCGTGCGCAGCATTTTATTTTTGTGTGTGTGCTTTCACAGATTAGTTAGTGGTTTGATCGCGTTCACACATAGATCTATTAGTGATCGATGCATTCAGATAATATATTTTTTAATCATCACTGTTAGCCGCAGCTTTGCCCAGACTAGATATGTTAATAAAAATCCCCCTAGTCCCTCCACACCTAGTTTTCTCCCTCCAAATATCCCCCCAAAAATATTGTCCCCCCAATTCTCCCCCCATATCTATAAAAAACCCCCAAATTTGGGGGGATTCCCCCCAATCTGGCATCACTGGACCAGAGTACTTTAAGGTATTTATTCAAGCTTGTGTCATTTTGATATCAACTCAAATGTCAATGTCATTTGTATGCCTCGTTTACCGGTTACTGCCACCTTATCACCTTAGATGTCACTACTATTGCGCGTCTGAATTTGAGTGCTGGCTGTCACTATCTATACATTTTTTGTAAGCAAGTGACTTCTTTTACGAATAATTAATTCTTATGCCCCTTGGCACAGCTGTTGACTGCAAAAATACGGGGACCCATGTATTTGCCAAAGATGTTAAAAGACGAAAATTGTGAGAGAAAATTCTCCCAAAAAAATTGGAAAGCCAATATTTCGTCGAGACTATGATGTGCTATCCTTTTCAAACCTGGAAGAAATTCGTTTATAAGTGATGCAGTTTTATGTTATTCCTATCGTACGCCTTCAGTCTTTAACAAAAAAAAAAAAAACGAATAGTCAACAAACAAAAAAAAAATTATGGATTTATAAAATATTTGTGTATTTTATTTACTTTTCTAGTTTTCCACTACAGCTGCTTTTTTACTAGTGGTAGACGCTTCCATTTTCTTTAGCTAGTCTTATAATAGAGTGCTAAGCTAATGTAAAAAAACAAAAAAATGGTGGTTGTAGATGGGCAGCAGTGTTGCCACCTATGACGAGCTTTCAGTTTTTAACCCCATTTCAACACGATTGTTCTATCTTTGATGACTGGACAACAGAGTTACAGAGCTTCCATGTACCTACTAGAACCGCCGAGTTATACCGGGCAAACTGTACTTTTGATAATAAAATTATCTTTTTTACATGGGCAAGAAAAAAAACTGACTGACAGCGGTTGCCTGAAGTGTCTGATTATGTCTGTCTGTGACTTTTGCTCGCTAAAATAATAAAATTATGATCATCAAGCTCGAAATTCTGGCGGAATATAGTGTGAAAGACTATTTCGAGACAAAAAATTTGCATCTATAAATTCCTGCTTCATCAGGAAAATGTATATAATATACGTAATATAACATATTTTACAAATCAAGATGGTTTACGAGACCATACCTCGTACTGTTAGAATTCTCCTGTTAGGAGAACCTGGTGTCGGAAAAACATCGCTTATACTTTCCCTAGTAACTGAAGAATTCACTGAACATGTGCCGCCGAAGGCTGAAGAAATCACAATTCCCGCAGACGTTACGCCGGAGCAAGTACCAACCAACATTATCGATATTTGTCGTATGTACCTATTTAATACAACATAAAATAAAATGCTAAATAAATGCATTGTTGCGATAAGTATTGTTTGCTTTACAGCTTATAACAAGATGCATAAACATGTAGACGCAATATTAGTACTTGAAATTGCATTGCATAATTTCCGTTTTACCTAGAATTCTAGTAAAGTGAAACCTATTTCTGTAAAGCGAATAAAAATTTAACATTGGTTAAAATTTGGCCTAATTACCTAAAAATAAAGTCTTGCTTGTTTCAAAGCATATTAGATTCATTCTTCAGTGTATCTATTTGACAATTTAATGCAATTTATTATTTAAAGTAAATCCTCTTTGTTTATTCAAGTATAAACATATTCTAGGGTTTATAAACCTAACATACAATAAACCTTTCAGTTGCAGAACAAACACTAGACCAGGTGGGAGAAGAAATTGAAAGGGCTCATGTAATATGCATAGTTTTCTCAGTGGACAGACAAGAGACACTTAACAAAATCGCATCATATTGGTTACCGTTTGTGAGAGAAAACTGTCCTGATGAATACAGAAAGCCCGTCATTCTGGTTGGAAATAAGATTGATTTAATTGATTATTCTGTAATTGATGTAAGTTTTATATCAATGTTATTTAATATTGTTTTGTTTATATGATTCTAATGATTATTTTATTAAATTAGTGACAAATACAATACTAATTAAATAACTAACTAACTTTACAAATATAGAAAAACAAACTTACCTTTTATCAATCCACATATTTTATGAAAATTTATGTTGCAGAATATTTGGGACATTGCAGAAGAATATCCAGAAGTGGACAGGTGTATAGAATGCTCGGCTAAATCTCTTATAAATGTTTCTGAGATGTTCTACAATGCACAAAAGGCGGTCCTCCATCCAATTAACCCTATTTACAGTATTGAAGATCAAGAGGTAAGTAATTACCTGCCAGTAATATATCGCCGTCCCTGCAGAATAATAAAAAACCCAAATTGATCCTTAACATTATGACTACATCGAATAGAAGTTTGTTGTTTTGTTGTATAAAGATTTATTTTTTTTGTAGGTAGACTAATTAATATTAAGTGTTAAACAAGTACCGTTTTTGAGTTGTTGATAAAAAAACATATTACATATTTTTTTTTTATTTTTATTGTTGTTAATGTTACTTTCAGTTTTTTTTCTTGTCGACTTATTGTTTTTTTTTTGTTTTGCAATGTAATATACCTTGAATTTTCTTTGCGTTCTTCGCAGTACAGTGATACCGTTAATGGGTGATTACGCGTTTATTCTGGTGCAATCGAAAAGTTTTTGATATTGTAATAGGAGATTAAGTTTGTGTTCTGGAAAATATATCATCAAGGTCGGAATTATAACATTGTGTTACAGTATATGGGGTGTAAGGGGGAGCACAGAACAACCGGGCTCCCCAAACGTCAACCTCACCTGCACGCGGTGACGAGGTACTGGCGACCGACCGATGGCGGTATAACCATCCCACAAGCCAACTTAAATTCTTCAGAACAATGACGGCCAACAGCGTCATCGTTGCGAAAGGATTGGCTCTGCGGTCACCAACCCCCATGTCCAGTGTGTTGACTATGGGCATTAAACCTCCTACATGACCAAAGTACTAAAACAACGGCCCCAGGTGCCCGGAGGTCCCGCTATTCCTGGTCAAGGTAGCGGTCACGGTAACGGTGGGACAGGGGGTGCGAAGAATTCC
Organism: Apamea epomidion; assembly: GCA_947507525.1. Lineage (NCBI taxonomy): Eukaryota > Metazoa > Arthropoda > Insecta > Lepidoptera > Noctuidae > Apamea > Apamea epomidion. The sequence continues at coordinate 11,371,236 of OX382234.1, forward strand.
CGGGTTACGGCAGGCTACCAACGACGACTATACAATACAATGGACGTTCAATGAGGCTGGACCATCACCTTGCCGAACGTTTCTAGTCAACAAGTAACTCACTAGCAGCGTTGTGGAAATCAGTAGTGTCGATACGAATAGTGTACCTTGTACTGAAACTCACCGACAGGTACTATCTGAAAATGATACAATACAGGTATATGCGCCGACTTTCACATGCTGTTTTCCCGTCGCAGCGAAAAGTAATGTGTCATCTATGCAGCCATGAAGGCTCAAATGAGGGCCTTAAATAAAAAAATTAGGAAACTGACGCGAAGCGACCTTCGGTGGTCCAACACCCGCGATATTAAGGGTGCGATTGAGCAGAACCGAGAGTCAAAAGTGTTCGCCTAGCAATTAGGGAGGTCCCAGAACTGCGGATGGCAGAATCGTGACTTCGAAATCCGAGATACTCGAGGAAGTCGAGGATTTTTACGGGCACCTATATTCAACGCGGACGGCGAAACCAGCGGAACATAGTGCAGATGACCATCGAGCCGAATTAACGCGCCGCTACATGGAGGACATCCCGGATATCGACCAGTGCAATATTAGGGCGGCCCTAGAGTAGCTAAAGAACAATAAGGCACCTGGGGATGACGGAATAACGACAGAGCTCCTTAAAGCGGGTGGGGGCACCTGAGAGAGCTAGCGAATCTCTAACTCCGTCATCCAAGAAGGTACAACGCCCGATGTGTGGAGCGGAGGTGCGGTGGTTCTGTTCTTCAAAAACGGTGACAAATCCTTGTTGAAGAACTATAGACCCATCTCACTTCTGAGCCACGTATACAAGCTGATCTCGAGGGTCGTTACGAACTGTCTTGCAAGGAGACTTGACGAGTTCCAGTTGCCAGAACAAGCCGGTTTTCGGAAAGGCTTCAGCACCGTAGACCCCATCCATATTGTTCGGCAAATTTTACAGAAGACCGAAGAGTACAATCAGCCGCTGTGTATGGCATTTGTGGACTACGAGAAAGCCTTCGACTCCATCAAAATATGGGCAGTTCTGCCCCAGCAGTCTCGACATTCATAGCGATCGCTTGACGACCGAATTCGTTCGCAAATTCCTGTCACTCCATACATTACACCTGTCAATCCGGGACTTTGCGACCGAATTCGGTCGTAAAGTGATCGCTATGAACGTCGAGACTTCTGGGGCTGGCCTCTCTGCAACAAAGCCAGCCCCATCCAACTGCTCAGGAGGGTGAGACAGGGGGATGTAATATCCCCTAAATTGTTTACAAATGAATTGGAGGACGTCTTCAAGACGCTGGACTGGACTGGACAGGACGGTATCAACGTGAACGGTGAGTACATTTCATATCTTCGTTTTACCGATGACATCGTCATAATTGCAGAGACGCTGGTACAGCTAGACCAAATGCTGCACAGCCTAAATGGAGCCTCTCAGCGGGTTGGCCTCGGCATGAATTTGGATAAGACAAAAGTCATGTACAATTCGCACGTCTTGCCGAGTCCAATCCACATCGAAGGGTCGCTTCACGAAGTTGTGAAGGATTACGTCTTCCTAGGGCAAAAAATCCAGCTCGGTATACACAACTTTGAGAAAGAAGCCGACAGAAGGTTTCAGTTGGGTTGGACGGCATTTGAAAAACTCCGTCAAGTCTTCCCGTCGCCTATCCCGTAGTGTTTGAAGACTAAGGTCTTCAACCAGTACATCCTTCCCGTCATAATATATGGCGCCGAAACGTGGACATGACGGTCGGGCTGGTCCACAAATTCAAGGCCACTCAGCGCGCTATGGAGCGAGCTGTGCTCGGAGTCTCTTTGAAGGATAAAAATCAGGAATGAAATTATCCGGAAAGGAATCGGAGTTACCGACATAGCTTGCAGAGTAAGCAAACTGAAGTGGCAGTGGGCTGGCCATGTTTGTCGAAAGATCGATGGCCGGTGGAGCAGACAAGTCCTGCAGTGGAGACCGCGTAAGTCGTATCGGCAAGCGTAGTGTGGGACGCCCCCCAGCTAGATGGACGGACGACCTAAAGAAGGTGGCTGGGACAGACTGGATGTGGAAGATGGAGAACAGGGTGTTGTGGCGCAGGCTGGGAGAGGCCTATGTCCAGCAGTGGACTGCGATAGGCTGAGTTGACTGATTGATTGACGGTATATCGGTAGGAATAATGCGGTATATAAGACGGAAACGAAATGTAAATGATATTATCGTACTATTAAGTTCTTGAAGTTTTCTGCGATTGCACGTTGCGGAATTATAGTATTAAAATCTTCACCAGAACAAACGCGCAATGGACAACGCCGTGAAAGTGAGGTCTCAGTTGCAGCTAATAAGTACATATATTATGGTAATATACTTTACACATTGTAAGACTTGAATTATGGTACGCATATACAATATATTGCAGATTTTTTTATTTTGGTTTTAAATAGAGAATAAAGCAATAACTTTTCGTAACTTCGTAAATACTTGATTTAAAAATCTGGAAAAATTGATGTGATGTATTTTGACCTATACATTACGAATATGGATGAACATTAAAACCGCCGCAATAGCACTTACGCGTTTATTCTGCGGGGGCGGCGATATATATGTGAGTAAACATAGTCAAGAAATTCATAGATTTTTTTTATAGCTAACAGATACTTGCAAAAGAGCTTTAACAAGGATATTCAAGATCTGTGATTTGGATGGTGATGGCCTGCTAGACGACTATGAAGTAACAATGTTTCAAAGGAAATGTTTTGACTCACCTTTGCAATTACAGGTAATTTATTAAACTCATGCGGTGTTATGTACATTAACTATGAGGTAACAGACTAGTTACTTACTATTTCTGAATTTTAATCAGTATTCGTTGTATTTTTATTGAATAATTAATTTCAGGTTTTAGATGAAGTAAAATCAGTAATTGCTCAAAACATCGCTGGTGGTATAGAAAATGATTGTATAACAATAAAGGGTTTTATTTTCTTACATTGTTTATTTATACAAAGAGGGAGAAATGAAACAACATGGACAGTCCTTCGTAAGTTTGGCTATGAGGAGAGCCTGGAATTAACTCATAATTATTTATATGCTAAGTGAGTATTCTATGTTTATCTAATCTTACAAAATTATTATTTTCTTCTAAGGGGTCTACCATAGACATATTCAGTAATTTTGTTCCAAGATGCCATTATAAAATAATTTTCATTTGCAGTATTAAAGTACCTGTAGGCTGTACATCTGAACTATCATACAAAGGCCAGCAGTTTCTAGCACAGTTGTTTGAAAAATACGACAACGACAAAGATGGCATGCTAAATCCCACTGAATTAAAAAATGTTTTCTCCTGCTGCCCTAGAATACCATGGCATAATTTACGATACACTGTACCTACAAATGATAAGGTATTCAATTTGATTATGTATAATGTTTTTTACTAAGCAAGTTCAAAATATTCTGTAGTGTATTTAAGACCATAAATATATCAGCCACCTCATCATTTAAGTCAGACGGGCCGAAACTTCAGCCCTAACACGTCAACCAGTCTTACCAAGGGGTATTGTGTTCCACAATAACAGGGTTGGGCAGATAGACCGTCACTCCACGTAATATACCGGTATTCAGCTGGATTTGGTCAAACTGGAAGCCGAACCCACATAGTTGGGAAAATGTTGTTTATACTCACTTTAGTTTTTTTATTTTACCGTGGCCTCCTTAGACTACCGTAATATTACAAGTTGGCGGGGTGTAATATTGGCAGTGATAATTCCGTTGCCCACTATTTCTCACTAACCCATTGTTGTCATTACAGGGATATTTGACTTTACAAGGTTGGATGTGTCGTTGGACTTTAATGACGTTAGTTGACTTGCAAAATACAAGTGCTTACTTAGCTTACCTGGGCTTCAATTTTCTAGAAAATGAAACGCAAAAAACAGCTATACACAGTAAGTTCAGGAGTAATGACATAATATCTATTTTGTTTTGAACTATGACTAGTACAACAGTAACTCGTAAATGCTACCGTTTTTTTTTCTTTTCAGTAACTCGTGAAAAGAAAGTTGATATTGCCAAGAAACAATCCAGTCGTAATGTTTACCAGTGTCATATCATTGGTCCAAGGTCATGTGGAAAAACGTCTATTTGTAGAAGCTTCCTCGGAATAGCACATAAGGTTTGAGTTGGATATGTTTCTTGTTCCACTACAAAAATTATTATTCTATTGCGAATCTACTTATATTAACTTCTTTTCAGAAAATAAAGCCACACGCCAATGAGCGGGGAGACAGCAATACTTCTGAGAATTGTTGTATAAATACTGTGTTGGTATATGGTCAAGAAAAGTACTTAGTATTAAAAGAAATACCAATAACGCGTGTCTCAGATCCGCTGCAGCCGCACGAAGTCAATTGTGATGTTGCTTGTCTCGTTTATGACGTTGCTGCCAGTCGATCCTTCGAATATATTGCTCGGATATATATTGTAAGTATCATTCAATGTGTCAATTTGAACCTAAATAACATGCATAGGTATGTTGCAGTTCATAGCAAAAAACGATACCAATAGACCCATTTAATATCTAATGATATGCATTTGCTTTGAATTAGACCACCTAGTAAACCTATGTAATATATATAATGTTGCTAATTCGTTTGCAGAAATACTTTGCAGAAAGTCATATTCCTGTATTAATAGTGGGAACTAAGGGCGATGCGCTGATCGCAAGACAAGAGTACATTCTCCAACCAGATGTGTTCTGCAATAAATACCAACTGCTGCCACCTCAGTTGTTCAACATTAGAGAAAATAAACACGATGTGTTCGTCAAACTCGCTACAATGGCTGCATTTCCGTAAGTAAACACTTATTGTTTAGTACTGCTTTTACAAATGTTTTTTCCCCAATGTAGATGTGGTTTGCAATAATTTAAACTTGACCTGATCGTATAAAACAAAATTCAACGAACTCTTCCTAAATAATAATTGCTGGAATTGCGATACTGTTATTTTAATTGTCTTTGTCAGTCAATTTCAAGCAGCTTGGATTTTATTCAGCAAGCACAGGTTAGTGTCGTAAATCGTATCCCAATTATTTTGAAGGCTTCAAAGGTTTTGTTTTAACAGTGATCTCCTAATATTTCAGACACTTGAAGCACTTTGCCAGCTTGACGGGTGACAATTCGTCGTGGTGGAAGGCGGGAATTGGAGTCGCTGCTGCCACAGTCGTGGGCCTTGTACTCATAAAGATATTTAGCTTCCAGAAACGTTGATTAAAAGTGCTGCAGCTTTTATTTATTGTACATAAATATTGTTATGTATTAAAAATAGAATTGAATTTAAATGCTTGAAAAATTTATTTAAATATAGACCAAAGACCTTAAATACAAATAGTATATTTTGTTTTCAGTTGTAAATAAAACATTTGATTGCAGAAACCGCTTTCATTATAAGCCAGTGCGTTATGAGCACTGACACAATTTAAAATATAAATATATACTGCTTGAAGTTGGTGCAAAGTGACTCGACGTAACCCATATTTATTTATTTTTTATTAAGTTCATCAACAATTGATTACACCAATAAAACCACATAATACATTTTTTTAAAGTAAAATAACAGTGCATCAAAACACAATATGCATAAAACAATGAACGAGAGAAATAAGCTAATTTACTTAGTAATAAGCACTAATATTGATAAATTAGTAATATCTATAAAAAGTTACATTTAAATGAAATTTAAATTTATGAAAATCTGATTCAAATATGTTTTTATTAAAATAAAAACAAAACGAATGATGGCCTGACGGAGATTGCTAGGGGAGAGTGGTACAAAATGATCCCCCTAAGGGAAAATAGATGAGGGAGAGATCCTCACGCCTCAGCCGCCGAGGGAGACGCTCCGGGCGTCGGGAGCCGCGTGACGACTCCCGGCCACCGTAGGCGCGGGCCTGCGGGCGGAGAGCAATGGGTAGCTCCGTCCGATCAGGACCAGGCCCGTGCCGGACGGCGCGTATGTGTTCCACGTGCGCCTCAGAGAGATGTCAGCGTAGTTGACGGGGCCCGACAGGGCCGAAGCCTGCCGGGGTAGCGGGATCGTCCGAAAGGGTTACCGCTGCCCTGGTACATAAAGGGCTAAGGAAGGAACACGGGTGGGTTTTAGTCAGTAAGAGTCTGACACTCCCTTCTGCTCCACCCAGAGCGGGAGGAGTCATTTGATGATTTCGCATCCACAAAAAAAAAAAAGGGAAAATAGATAAGACAATGAATTATGGGAAATTAATAAGTTTTAGGTAAGGCTAATATATCGGCCTCTAATTTAGTAAGAGTAGAATAGGTACATTTCTATTCACAAGAAAACAGATAAGTTCTTGTCAAGCTACAGTAAAGGATCGTTTTGTACACCCGGATGTCTAAAATTATCCCTTGGGTTGGGGTAATATGATCATTTAACCCGGCTGTTAAAGTTAGGTAAAATTTAAAATAAAATTTCAAGTAAAAGTGGTTTATTTTAGTAAAAATGTTAACCTTACAAGTACAAACATTTAAACTATGTTTCTGATAATTAAATCTTTTCACTCCAATTATGGCGCGTAGTTTTTCTTGCGTAAAATCAGCGGTGCTATTCTGTAAAAATATTACCGAGATAACCTAGGTGAAGTGATCTTAAGAAGGCGTTTGACCTGGTGAATAACAATGTGTTATTATCAAAGTTAGCGAAAGTTAGCTGCACACCTAAATTTATCCAATTCTTTGCGAGCTATATGAAGGACAGGAAACAGTATGTTGAGTAAGAACTGTGGATTCCAGTCGCAGCCTTATTTCAATAGGTCGGGAGTGAGTAAAGGTAGCAATTTAGGGACGTTAGAATTCATATTAATGCTAATGATCAATGACTTGTCTGACGTAATAAGAGTTATGGTGTCTGCTATTTGCAGACGACCTCAAGTTGCTGCTCAAAAACGAGGCAGACTGTCACCGCCTTCAGCAAAACATTGATCAAGTAGTTGTGTAGAGTGGAGTCGAAAGAACAAACTACAATTAAATGCTACGAAATGTTCAGTTCTAACATTCAGTCGGGCAAGAGTACCACTCCACACCAGCTACAAAGTGAACGATGTGCCTATGAAAAGGGAGGAGGCAGTGCAGTGCGAGACTTTGGTGTTCGTATGAATACTCAATAGGGTAGTTGTCTGGGTAATAAAATAATTATTATATATTAAGATTATCGAAAAATAATGGACACTGTATTTTTTCTTTTGTCAATCAAACAAAAAATTACAATAATAAAGCGCGTCAAAATTTGGGAGTGGGGGATATAGTAGGGGATAATAATCCGGGTGTGCTACAGGGGATAGGCTTGTGTGTGGCGGTGGGTACGCGTGTATCGCCGACGGCGACGGCCCAAATTGTTCGCGGTGCCGCGCGGTCGAACTAAAGTATTGGATAACGTCCCTCTGACGCGAACAATACGCAGACAGAATAGATATTTTCTCATGTTCACTATGAGTTCGCAAAAGTAACGTTACACGTGATATGTTTGTAATTTGTAAATCTTATGTTGTAAATTATTCTATTAACTGTTAATTAACTACACACTACCGCATTGGGACACTATAGCGTATGTATGTAATACATAAAATAAAATCCCTTGAAGCTTGATTTACACGATGCGACTAAATTGCCTGTGACAAGTTTCAATTTCATTGTATATCGATGGAAAGGAATTCATCGCGCTAATTGATCCTGTGACCTGTCGTAAGTCATCCAACCTGATTCGATCATTTCGTCATCACCATGGAAAAGTGACCCAATGAAAATAAAAAAAATACCAATATACTATAATAACTTATTTAATTAATGCATGCCAAGTTTCAAAATACATATCCTTACACACTTTGTAAGACAAATCTCGCATATGCAAGAAGAAAGGTTTTACATGTTCAATTCAATTAATTCAAACATTCAATTCAAGTGAATAAAATCTCATACCTATACAACATTATTTTCTATTTGATTGACTTACAGCGTTAGGTTGAATATCTTCAGCACACTTGTTTGAACATTGAAACTGTTTTCTCGAACTAACTTTGCTACCACAAAACCGTGTTTATCAGGTGTTTAGGCTAAACAATTGATATATACGGGTTTATGATAATAAGTTATCATTTTGTCCTAAGGATCTATAATAGTAGATCATTGTATACTGTTGAAATCTCAATAGTTTTATTGTTCTATTAATTTTAGCCAAGTTTCAAATACAAAACAAACTTATTACATATTTAAAAAAAAAAACTAATACGGTCTCTGGCGATCCCTGCCCCTGAAACAAATAAAAACAAAGATGAATTAATACAGTTTTTAGGGTTCAGTAGCCAAATGGGAAAAACGAAAGCCTTGTAATTTCGTCAGACTGTCCAGATGTGACACAGCCATTTTGCTAAGAGACTATTAGTCTATGGGATGGGCAGAAACTACTGAACGCCACCTACTACGATCCTTAAATATTCCTTTTGCCTCGTTTACGTTCATACATCTGCGGGGCAATTGCAGCGCCAGCACCCGCGCTTTTTCTTTCTTACTTTCTTTCACCCTAATTGCATAACACCCTAACAGTAGCCATGGCTTCATTTTGACAGTTCAACAACATTCATTACGTTATTTCTGTTGCTGAACACACAAATTTACGAACATATGAAGCCATGAATTAGCAATATCCTTCAAAATGATTCAGATTGTAATTGATAGTGTGTTACGCTGTTGCGAGCACGACGTATCTGACCTTTCTGACGAACATCATAAGGTTACATTATGTCCCCACATGCATTTTTCGAAGTGAGTTGTCATAGTAATTTATTCAGTCGCTAAACATGAAAAATATGGATTTTCATACCAACTTTGCCGGCCGGTACTGGCATGTATGTGACCAGAGCATTTTTGATTTATCTCGAAGAAGGTTGTCAAACAATGCTCGAACGTCCAAGCATTTTTAAGGAAAAATACCTATGACCGAACCATCTAAGCATACTCTTTTAAATTTTTGTCACTATATCTTTTAAACCGCACCGGTGCATACCACGTCATTCCTCAACCTATCATTCAAAGTCACACCACACATGAAACAAGGAACGCATTTCCACAACGTTTATTCTACTCTCATCCTTCTTTTGCCACACCCAACATTCACTTCATGCATAAGCGTAGGCACCAGCACACCATTGTGAACAGGCTGTCGAGCCTTACAAAAATCTAAATTCATTTACATAATTAAGTCGATTTTTGATGCTTTTAGCTCGACCTAAAAAATCTACCAATCTACAATAAAAAATTCATAACATTATTTTCTTTCTATTAACTAGTTTTTTCTAATATTATCTCGCAAAATATATTTGTCAGTGGCTTCATCTAACATTTAACCAACAGACATAAAGCTGCAATTGCACAGCGGAAAAGTTCACTCAATGGTGCGTCTGTGAGTGTCTAGCACTTACCGACGTGTACACTCGACGTATACACACTAATCTCGCACACATAGCCGAATTATTCAAGTCACAAGAAAAAAAAACAAGAATGTTTCCACAAATGGATTTGTAGTAATTTTTGAAGTAGTTCTTATTAATTTATAAATCGAGCAGAAAGGTGTTCGCGCATATCGCCAATGCTAGTTCATCTATAAATAAATATCAATAATTATAGTTACCCTCCGTCGCTCCTCATGGCGCCGCCTCCACTGCCACGGTCACTGCCACCGCCGCTGCTGCCGTAGCTGCGTCGGTCGCCGCCTCGGTCTCCACCGCGATCCCCGCGCCCGCCGCCGCCACCGCCCCAGCCGCCGCCACCCCGACCGCCGCTGCCGCCGCGCCCGCCGCGGCCCGGCGGGCCCCCGCCGCCTCCGCGCCCGTTTCCGCCCGAGGGTGGCCCACCAGCTCCACCACCTGCGCCTTCCGGTTTCTCCTCATTACATCTATTGCAGGCTTTTCTCCAGGAAAAGTTTGTGTTTCCACAACTCGGGTTGGGACATCTCCAATCCCCAGCTCTATTGCCAGATGGCGGGCCGCCGCCGCCGCCACCACCACCACCGCCGCCGCCGCCGCCGCCACCGCCGAGCGCGCCGCCACCGCCGCGCGGGGCTCCGCCTCCGCCGCCCCCGCGCGGGCCTCCGCCGCCGCCGCCTCCCCCGCGACCTCCGCGGAAGCCACCGCCACCGCCTCCCTTATTTCCGCCCCAAGTGTTTTGTCGTTGAGCGAGGGACACTTTAATAGTAGCTCCATTGAAATCTTTTCCGTCGAACCACTGGATAGCAGAGGATGCGGCGTTAGAGTCTTCATATGTTACGGTAGCTTCTCCTTTTGGCGTCCCAGATACTTTATCCTTATACATCCATACTTTTGGTCTTTGAGTCTTCTTGTCGGTCTGTAGCAACATAATCAATACTATAAGAAACTGAAGAAAAGTAACTACTCCAAAAGACAAGGTTTCCTTTTAACTACACTACAAACTACACACCGTCAAACTAACAAAACAAAAGAACTTTGGCAAAAAAAAGTACTGGGTTTTTCGAAAATCTAACTCTAGAGACAAAGAAAAGAGATTTATTAAATTTCCGCACGATTCTCGTGTAGTGTTGCGAAAATACAACATAATTTAAAAAATCCTAATGTATCTTTTGCCAAGTAGTGTCATTAGAGTTGGGCTGTACATACTGTATTAATTTATTAAAATAGCAATACCACGTCACAAGAAGGATAATGGCTCTTTTCTAAAACATACCTTAATAATACCGATAGATCCAAAGTGTTGACATAACTCATCTTCTGTAGTACTTGGATTCATGCCTTGGATAAAGATAGTGTCTTCTTGCGTTACCATATCACCCCCACCCCCACTCCCACCCCGGTCTCCGCCGAACCCGCCGCCACCACCTGCAGATGAACATTTATTTAGTTACTGCTATCCCAAAGTATACTACACACTGCCTGCGAATACCTATGTTTGTTTTACCCATCCAATATGGCTTGAAAGTAATTAAGATTTTTATTGGAAGTAACCCAGTGTTATTATAACACAATACCACAGCGTGAAATTTATTTTAGAAGTATATTTGATAAATACAATGCAGTTTTTTTTGTCCAATTTCACCGATTACCAAAAGCAAACACTCTCTCTCTGTAACTGTTGAAACAACCAAAATTTAACCTTTTATCAAAATATATCAAAAAGTACAGAATCACCTAAGATTATTGTATTTCCTTAGTTGCAAAATAATATAAGGTGTCTAGGTCCGAGCATGTCGCAATAGCACATACAGTACTTGCCATTAGTATGGCACATCGGTAACACGACAAAGACTGGTAGCGTTTTGTACAGCATTAGATCTGAGGCATATTGCACAGTTACTGTCTTATACCTAGAGACGTGACAATCCTTTATGTCAATAAAACTCATAGCAGAAATCGATAGTTGTTAACTGCCCTAAATAACATTTAAATATATGCGAATAAGCCTTAGTTGTGAAGTGTAGTGAGAGAAGCGCGGCACACCTTGTCGCATCAACGATGGACAAAGATATCGCTGTACGAAACCAAGTTTAATCGCGTGTCACTTTCTTGTTTCCGATGTACCATATTTATGGTCAAGTACAGTACTATTGTCATTAACCACTGCAGATTCTAGTTTATGTAACAATTTCCAATAACACATTCAATTAAATTTCAATTAGGGCTGCCAAAACGATATATATGTTTCTGGTATTACCATAAAACTTATACTAGTAATACGCAAAACTTATCATAATAACACCAGTTGTGTTTACATTACACAACAACCAATACACCTTTCATGAAAGAACATAACGGGAATGTTGGGTTGGAACCAAGACTCTTGTCATATCAATGACAATGACGGACCTTCTTGGATACGAATATATCCGCCATAGCGTGCGTTGAGCCACCTATTTAACACACCTTAACTGGGGTAAATTATCAGCAACCTCGCGAAGTACACACACCACACCCTATAGATTTTTAATTACTTATTTTGTTTCTGTGAGTGTGATGGCAACAGGAAGCATAAACTAGCGTTAAAAATGTTAATACAAATATTACAATGCATGTAACACCGCAAAATACTTGCATTGTTTACCCAAAAAATACCGACAGAGGATTCAAAGATAGTTTGATAAAACTTTAGTGTTGCTTCAGGATACGAAACCCCTAACTAAAATTAATTCTTACAGGTATAGACAGCCTCAAAAAGATTCTATAAATCGACACGAATTCATTTGATAGTCTACAATTTGTGTTCCATATTACTGTATCAATGTGTAGCTCCAATTAGGAACCCAATGTCTCATGTTTTGTGGTTACACATTGATACAATACTAAGGAACAAAAGATTGTAGACAATCAAATGATTTTTTGTCGATATATACATTTTTTGAGGCTGACTGTATTACGCTAATTCGCCGAGAACCCAGTATAAAATACGCACTCGACCAGGTTTTTTTTTTTACCAGTGAACCAATAGAATACCAGGTTTGGCAGCCCTTAGATAATTACAAATTAATAAAATGTTAACAGCACCGCTCGCTCATCGCGAGGAGCTTTACCTTTATTATAACCACCCCCCCTGCCGCCGCCACTAAAACAATAAGAACAGCGTTTAGTACACTGGGCAGGCTGGGGACACACTGTACGGCCGCGGAGATTGATTCACACCTAGGTACACTTTTAAAGCGACCTTAGTCCATGTGTTGCATCCTTTTCTTTACCATAACGTTTAATACCTTGATACCTTGAAAACCTTAGAACATTGTTGGATGAAGTTAATATTACAATATTTTTCGACATAATATGCATGCTAGCAGTAACACTTTAAATATTTTCAAGAAGAAAGCTTGAAATATATTTTATAAAACAACCTTGAAACTATTTGCGCTCATGATGTTGTTGTGTTGATATTTTGAAATGCATTATTTTTCAAAATTGTTTTACGCGCACACCTTTACTTGGAGAATGTAATTAAGACTGCAATGACAGCTTTCTGGTAGTCAAATAGAAGAGAAGTTGCCATCCGTTCCCATTCTCTATGCAAACATGTGTTAACATAATTATATAAAGAAAGCTAATATGCTTCCGATTTTCCGCTAGTAAGGGCTCTTCCTTAATCAACAACAAGTTCATCAATCCTTATTCAATGTACATCGGATATGGATTGATGACTTGTTGGTAATTTATTAGTTGTAATACATTTTTTGTGATGATGACCTGCATCAAGGTCGCTTGTGGTGACATCCAATGATATTAGCCTTCATTACACAATTAATATAATTATGTACACTAAATTTAATTATATATGCCACTCTTTGGGATGGTCGAGTCCCATTAACTTAATTTTAAAATATTTACAGACAGTATTCATGATATTGTTCAACATAAAATGTTTTTTTTTTAAATAATTTAAACAGCTAAATCCAACAAAATACTGATAAAAGTGTGTACATAATTATTATTAATGCTAATTTAATACCAATACCAATTTTAGATGATACAAAATCAGTACAGCAGCGCAATGGAAATTATATTCTCTTTGATAGGAATAATATGTGGGAAAATATTTTAATGTAAGACATTTTACCTGTTAATACTGATACATATTTTATTTTCATTTCGAAATGAACCCTGAAGGGTTTGTAATAATATTAGAATAAAAAAATACTCAAACAGCAAGATTTGCAGTGGAAATGAGTAATTATCATTAAAGGATTTAAATGGCTAAGTTTATATTGCTAAAATAGAGACCAGACATATTAAACAATCTGTTTTACTTACTTGACTAATTTCTAAGCATCTGAATAAACACATTCCTCATTGACTTCTTGAAATAATTATGTTACTGAATAAACACATAATAATATATAATTACATCTTAGGATTTACAAGTGTAAGAACAAGAACAGGTAGAAATTTCGACCTAATGTGCTCTTTTATAATGTCTAAAGTGACGATCATAGCTTATATTTTTTACAAAACCTGTCAAGAACAAGTTGGTTACTCTTCCGTACCAAAGTACACTGAGCAGTCTATGGAAAAGTCGCTGGTCTGCTGAAATTACTGTACTGCACAGAATAAATAAACCTGAGATAGCTCCTAAACTATACATTTCAATAACGTAGTGTCGAGGAAAAAATGATCTGAACTATTATGATTAACCTTACTAGTATTTTTATTTGTCAAAGATTACATAGGTTAAAAGCCCTTCATAAGTAGGCACTTATTTTTTATTATTGTCATCGCTATTATGCTGTCGCAAATGGCTATAAGTTTCCTGTAAAAAATTGCTCAATATACCTAGGAGTTAAGTGTCGTAGGTAGAACGATAATTATTTGCCATTTATGAGCTACTAGCTGTTGCCCGCTACTTCGTAAGCGTCAGGTCCGTGATTTGCTTAATATGGGATTTTTATTGTAAGTATAAGCAGATTTTGCGGTATAGGATTCTGCTTGCACGATGTAGGATTCTGTGAAGACAGTGGTGTTTTTGAAGCCAAGTCAGGGACCGAACTACCTAAAAATTCAGTCATTTTGCGGCCGTTATACTATTTTCGGTAACGCACTGCCTCACCAGCCTATCCTTCACTATTATAAGACCCCAGAACTTCGGAAGCGAACTTATCGCATTTGTATAAAGATTAACCACCGATAGAAGTTTAAAACTTGCACGAGTCTGCGTGACGCCGTTGTGAGCACAACAAATGGCGCAGATTCTTGCGCTGATTTATCCCACACACGCACATGCATACTTTCAGGTCGAAGTCCAAAGAATAATGGCGACTTTCCAGACTAGTCCAAAAATCTGATAAACTGTAACTTGATGAGATTATATTGTGTCGTTTAATTTGCCTAATATACAATAATGTCTGTTCTAAAAATACCTGATGAAAGTGTAAAGAAACCCTGTTTAGATTAAATTCTTACTCAATCACTTACTTAAGGAAATTAGTAATACATTCACGGTTACACACAGGCACGTTATCTGATCTATTGATGTACATTTTCATCAGATAGTTTTGGAACATACCATAACTTACTACAGCATCCAATATAATGTTTTTTGGGGTTCTGAGGTATAGACGCTGGATTTTTGAGACAGGTACCTTACCTTAGGTTACCTTAACCGTTGTAGCTATAGGAGACTGACCTTATGTTGAGTTTGAGTTATTTATGTCTGCATAAAACGTCAATTCTCACGTTTCATTTTTATGATGCCAATCGATGCAGTAACATTTACGAAGTTTCTTTTTGTTTATTGCTACAAAAGATCACATTGACATTTTATTTATACAGAAAAACTATATTTTTGTTCTTAGAATTAGAAACCATTTGATGAGAATCATAATCGTTTCCTGTACTAACGTTTAATTTATGATTAACTCAGACAAATAAAATTAAAAGAAAAAAACAAGCTTTTATTACTTATTAATAAAAAGGACAATAAAGTTAAAAATAATTTAAACCTGATAAGAAATAAATAAAAGCGTGTCACATTGTGTTCTAGTTCCATCAAAATGTAACACGCTTTTATTTATTTCTTATCAGGTTTAAATTATTTTTAACTTTTTAGTCCTTTTTATTAATAAGTAAAAAAGCTTGTTTTTAAAAAGTTTTTTTTTCCTTTTAATTTTATTTATAACTTAATATTATTTTTGATGCGAGATTGACTACGGCGTAGTTCGTAGCGCGTAGCAGTGTTTTTTCGTTATATGCGTGTACTGCACTTAAGCTACCTGCTCAACTTTAGTCCCTGGTTACCAAAGTACTCGTCAAGACGAATCATACGAGCCCAAACTCGATGGGGTTGTGTCGTTTAATTGCCGAGTTCCTATGGCCATCTTCCAGCTCCATCATCAGACCCTGGTTACCATCTAGCACCAAAGTACTAGTCAAGATGAATCATACGAGCCCTAACTCGATGGGGTTGTGTCGTTTAGCTACTGTGTTCCTAAGGCCACCTTCCAGTTCCATCATCAGACCCTGGTTTCTATCTAGCACCAAAGCTCTCGTCAAGACGGATCAAACGAGTCCAAACTCGATGGGGTTGTGTCGTTTAACTACCGAGTTCCTATGGCCACCTTCCGGTTCCATCATCAGATCAGCTCCATGTCATAATAATTTTGCATTGTCATCCGATTTACACATGCATGCAAAATTTCAGCTCAATCGGTTGAAGATATCTGCTTCAAAATTAAGTTGTAAGAGTCCACCCGAACATACAGACATACATCGCAAGTTAAATAAAAGCTTATAAAAATGAATATATAATAATATACCCTCAGATTATAAAAACCATTATTAGACAAAGACCAATTGATAAAGTAGCACGGACGATACTACATTGACGACGATACCGTAAATGCAACAAGCTCTAGTGACTAGCACTAGTGGCTAGTTGGTCAAAACAGCGGGTATTGAATGGCGATATTGGACGATGCTTTGGTTTGAATCCACGTCAAGCAGTGTTCTTTTACCCGCCTGCGCGACATCATAGATAGTATCAGTGTTCAGTATTCTTTAGAATAATATGTAGTCATAACTAATTCAATGTCAAAGCAATATTTTACAAATTGAGGGGTCCTCACATAGTGACGCTGTTTGTACCTACCTTAACTGCTTTCAGTCCCTAGTTATAGCCATGATGAAAAAAAGCCATTTTACAACGCCCATAATATACAGAAAAGTCTGCATGCACAGACAGGAGTGGAAATCCCTTATGTACTTTACTATTTGTTTTTTCTTCTGTGTAATTAATTTTAAACAAAACAATGTAATGTGGTTTATATACCTGGATTAATAGCATAATTCTTATTAACTAGATTTTTCACTTTTCATAGGTTTATTTGGCTCACCGTTCGAAAGGACCAAGTGTTGCTATACAATTTTAAGATGACTTACATACAATAACAAGAAGACCTAAGCTGATAATAACATTTTAGAATACAAATCAGGGCTTGAAATGGTGGTATTTTAGGGAACTGGTACCATTGGCCTTGGTGTGATACCGGTACCAGACGTAGTACCTGTACTATTGGTATTTGTAATCAATATTGGAACGGTACTGGTACCAAACAAATATTTCCGTAAGTAAGAGTGGGAAAACAGATACAGTAAGTATGTAAAAAGTATAGTTAATGGGCATTCGAAAAATGACTTAAAGGTACAAATACGAAATTTGTGCTACGCAGCGGGTACAGTCAACAGCAAAAGTAGATGATCAAAATCAGAAATTCAATACTAATGAATGGACTTCGCGTCAGAACTGTGTGGCATCAAAGTGATTCAAAAGGATGTGATTGTAAATTATACCAAACATTTACTACTAGTACAGCTGCCATATATTCGTGATCAGTTTTGACTTTGGTTTGAATTTCTGAAAAAAAATTTTGATCATCTACTTTTGCTGTTGACTGTACCTGAATATGGTACCGGTACTCAGGCACCGAAATGGCAATAACCGCTAAGTACGGGTACAGAAACTGTATTTTTGATACCGGTTCCAAGCCCTGACATCAATTGAGTAAATGGATGAAGTAAAATACAGGGTGGTAGAGACATCGACGCGCATGGATTCAGCACATGAGTTTAGACCCCATAGCGTCGAAATTTTTCATCGGTTATCAAAACAAACATCTTCTGTTTCATAGAAAAGTGCAATACCTACACTGTCAAAATGTATGGAACAGCAATTTTTTTTTTATAACTGATGAAAAATTGTAACTGTATATCCATACTTATAGTATGTACTCGTCCTTATGATTTGTGTAGATGTCTTGACTGTAGTCCATTTGAGCCAAACATAATTTATGGATACATTTTGAAATTTAACCTTAAGTTCTCCTAAAGAAATTATGCTGAGATTATGATCATGCTGCACAACCCTAACCATGTTTAACAGGAATTTTGATTAAGGTTTATTGACTGACATATTTATTTCATGATATTATGATGTTTACTTGTATAAAAGTTCAGGTTCGGATCAGTAAAAATTAATCTCATCCCTGCATACATTCAATAAAATTTTGTATACAAATATGTATAGTACAGCTAATGTTGTAGACTACTCTGGACTTGTGTGGAAGCCTTATGTTATGAATGATTTAACCAGTATTCAACCTACATAAAATATAAAGCAATGACACTCACCCATAACCGCCATCTCTACTCCCCCCATCTCTATTGTAGCCTCGATCACCTCCTCCAAACCCTCCTCGGTCACCATTGCCACTGCCACCAGAATATCCTTGTCTGTCACGATCTCGGTCTCCACCATAGGTAGAGCTACCGCGATCACCACCTCCATAATAACTGCTTCCACGATCACTGCCGCTCACATTGTAGCCACCACTGCTGCTGTTGCGATCATAGCCACTACCACCACCCCCACTGCCGCCATAGTTGGAATCAAAGCTTTGACCATAACTGTTTCCCTGTTGGCCACTTCCATAAGAGTTACCACCTGAAAACAAAATATAAGTACACAAGTTTCACATTAATTGTCAATAATTGATAACAGCCATAATGCATTTTGGCTCGCAAAAATGCTTGGTACACATTTTTTGTTCTGTACCTGCTTTCAGTAGGTGTGGCCAGAAATTTAACATCAGTTTGTGTTAAAACTATAGTATAAGTAAGGAAAATAATTTGACTTTAGTGAGAAGTAGAAATCGTTCACTATAGAGACCGGCAGTAAGCAGATGTATCACAAATTGAGACGTGATGAGAAGGTTACATAGTATCCGTTGCCTGCCGCATGAGGATAGCTTTGGGATTAACGAGCAAAAAACAGAGCAATGATCAAAATAACGTAAGGTCTAAAAAACTCGTCTTTAGCCCACGAATCACGACAAGATTTTGACGACCACTCAAAAAAACAGAAGAGAAAAAGGTAAAACCAATATCTCACCGGAATTTTGTTGATTCCAATCTTGACTTTGGCCAGAACCATAACTGCTTTGATAACCTTGTCCAGATCCAGAGTAATTGTTGTCACCAGAAGCCATTGCTGGTGGCGGCACAGAATATTGAGCTGAGTATCCACCGCTATAATCACCCGCTGACAAAATAAATTCACAAATAAGCTGTAGCTTCAGAAAATATTAACAGGAGCAGCAATATGATAAAAATAGCTACTTACGGTCGCCCATTTCGAACAAGCAGGAATTTAAAAGAACACAAAAATCTAAAAATTCTATTCAAGAAAGTATAGAACGCGGAGAGTCGAAGACAAACCACGCCACGCTACAATGGCTGATGGCGCCCGCCGACATACAGTAGGTAATAGGTATAATAGGAGTATAGTAAGTTAGTAACTAAAAAGCCCGCCATTTACGATTTTTTTTTATTTACACGTATTTTCTCTATGTATAATAAATTATATTTTCAATCAAAATGACCATATTCTTCCCATCGCATCTATAATATCACGATAATTTCCCTATTTGCAACACGAGGTAGACTTTTTATTTGCTTAGTAAATTATTTTTTTTATCATTTAGGTACTCAATTCTTATTTACTACATTCCATCCATACCTACATGATACTTTTAATTCTATCGTGTTCTACTTTTCAAATAATTGTGGATAAAGTATAATCTATTCCTAAATTATCTAGTGAAAGTGTAAACAAACCTAGCTCAGGTGAAATTCTTACGCAATCACTCACAGTAGGGAATTAGTAACACATTCATCTGCATTTATTTTAGGTTTCAACTTTAAATTTTATATCTCACCGCTTTTTCCAATGGGGTTAAAAACAGAAACTCGTCATAGGTGGCAGCACTGTTCAACGTCTACAAACCCACACACACACCTATAATTAATATCGCACTACAAGTGCCTGTAGGTAATAAAATCAGAGTTAGTTCTCTTAGGCTTAAAAAGGATTGCACATATTTTTGACGAAATATCAGGTTTCCGATTTCATTTCGGAGAACTGTTTACCTCAATTTTCGTCTTTTAATTAACATCTTTGACAAATACAAACTATTTTTGCTGTTAACAGCTCGCAACCGGATATATTAATTAATTACGCCTATAAGAAGTAGCTTGTTTATAAAAAATGTATGGATAGTGTCAGATTTTTGGACGTTGGATAGCAGCGACATCTGAAGTGAGCAAGTGGCAGTTTTTATCCTCATTGAAAAATAACTGTATTCCGCAAAGGGTTAGGCAGGGATGTACAATCCAGAATCTGGGCTGTTACTAAGAAATTCAAGGTGGAAAAATCCAATAAATAAATAAATATAACACTATGTCTAATCCGGGCATTGAACCCAAGACCTTATGCTAACTGCTGAGCACTTGCGAGACTTGCGACCTCTAGAGCAACGATGCTATCATCCATTCCATGTCAGACATCTAATGCTAGGTGCACACGCAGTAACTTTATTCGCCAGAAACTCGATGATAACACTCACTTTCAATACTCGTTGAGACCCAACACGGTTAAGAATTCCGTCACATCAAAGCACCTTGTGCCATAAAAATAGCTTAATCACATCAATTAAAATATTTAACAATATTCCAAAAAAAAAAAAGGGAACTCCCTCTTAAATACTAAATCCAAACTATGGCTAATTGGTAATTTATAGTATTTAACAGTATAGTATATTTTATAGTATATAAAATATTTAATATTTTATAATATAAAATAATTTATTGATAAAAAAGTAACAGATAAATATGGTAACTAATTTTCATTGTAATTATTACCTACTTTTTGTAAACACCTATTATTGTTAAGAGTTCACTAAAGTTAGTAGACATGTTGGATTAATAATAATAATTTAATTCAGAACATAATTCCATACAATTATTAGTAAAGGCTTAAAAACTATGTTAGTACCATATAACTACTTATTAAATTAATTTATTTGACATTCTAATTCAATTTAATCCAATTCAATTTAATTCAATTCAATTTAATTCAATTCAATTTAATTTAATTAATTTACCTAACATTAAATATGATAGCACCAGAATTATGCACCTTATTCCAGTGCCTCACAATCGGACACTCCACCTTTTGTGTTATGGTGTTTAGAAGGCCATTGGGGCTGCCCCGCACACGACACATCAGGGAGGCCACTCTCTTGCGCACAATAGCCCTAAAGCAGTCGGTGATGGCCTCCGCAAACATCCCCGACGCACTACAGTATCGCGGCAACCCCATCAGCATCCTAAACCCATTATTGTAGAGGACCCGCAGGGCATTGAAAGCCTTCTGCGAATAGCGGACCCACAGGCTGCAGGTGTACATTGTCTGGCAGTACGCCTTAAACAGAGTAATTTTAACATCCTTTGTACACCTCGCGAACCTGCGCGCCAGCATATTACATCTCACTGCCAATGCCCTGCGTTCCCTCTCAATATCCAAGTCATCCGAGAGGTCCTCAATGACCCAATGCCCCAGGTACTTGAATTTGGTGACTCTACTTATCGGAAATCCTCCTAGACTAACCGGTGGAATGGTCGTGGGGGTTTTATTTCCCGCCTTAAACACAAGTAGTTCACTTTTTTTGGTGTTGTACCTGAGGCCATGTGACACTGCGTACCTCTCGCATATGCCTATGAGCATGTTGAGGGCTTTAACAGATGGGCTCAGCAGCGCCATATCGTCGACGTAGCTAATGTTATTCACACACTTGCCATCTATTGAACAGCCGACACCAGCCCTGCTGAGCTCATCTATCAGTCCATTAACGTACATGTTGAAGAGCCGAGGTGACGTCAGGCCTCCCTGCCTCACTCCACACTCCAACCGGTACTCTGTGGAACATGAGCCCGCCCACTTAACATTGTTGGATTGGTTGCCGTACCAATATCTCAGTATGTTGATCATGTCCCTGGGAGTGCTGGTTTCTTCCCGGAGCTTATCCCACAGCACATTATAAGCCACCAGGTCAAATGCCTTCGACAGGTCCAAAAAACAGCCAAAAACAGCCGTTTTTCTTGTCACGTAGTACTGGACAGTATGCTTGAGTCGCAGTATTGCAGCTTCTGTCGAAAGCCCAGCTCTAAATCCGAACTGGGCATCGTGCAGATGAATATGCTTACTAAGGTGACAATCAAGCAAACCATCCAGCACCTTGGCGATCACTGTAGCCAACGAGATGGGTCTGTAGTTGTTCCCATCGGAGGCATCGCCTGTCTTATTTTTGATAACAGGAATCACTGTGGTCTTCATAAGCTCCTGGGGTAAGTACGAATGTCCTAAACACAAATTGTAGAACATGACCAACACCCTAGGCAAGTGAGTACCCGCGTGCTGCAGGTGCTCGATGCTGAGGTAATCGTGCCCTGGAGACTTACCTCGAGTCATACTCTTAATGATCAGCGCTACTTCTTTCAACGTAAACCTAAACCGCACTCCATCTTCAACCTCAGCATCAAGCCCCTGCCGCACGCCTGGTAAGGGAGACTCAACCTTAAAACGCTCCCTAAACAACTCGGCAATTTGCTGGGGCTCATTTCTACCCTCAACACACGCACGCACACACAAGCCAGCTTCCTATTTCTTGGTATGCTTCCAAAAGCGCTTGAAGTCCTTATCTTTGTGGTGTGTGGCTAAGATGTCCATTTTAATACGCTCGACGTTGTCTTGACACCACTTGAGCTTAGACTTAAAGCGCTTCCTGGATTCACACATGGTATTATAAATATCACCATATTTGGGTTTACCATACAGCAACCAGGTTTGAAAGCTGCTTCGTGCTACCAGGTGCGCCTTTTGCACATGTGTATTCCAACCGATGACGTGCCTCTGCTTCTGATGCTTTGTCAGTCTGTTACTGCTACGCGCAGCTAAAGTCAAAGCACTAACAATACTGTTATATAGTTTGTCAATGATAGCATAATGACACTCATCCCTACAAAGACCGTCAGCACATGAACCAAGTTCCATTGGAAAGTCAATGACTCTTAGTTCATTGCTACAGAGTTCGCTATATAACCTTATCTGGTCAGCGTTTCTTTCACCCCATCTCACTTCATTATATAGGTTCCCATTGCAATATTGTTTTCTCGGTAATGACCCCATGTTACAATACACTCCCATCGGAAAATGATCCGACCAGTACACATCATAAAAAACCTTAATGTCAGTCACACATTGCCAAGCTGCCTCCGTAGTCAGACAGTGATCAAGCCAACGTTTACAATTGTTGTGACTTTCACTAACAAAGGTGTGCGTATCAGCAAACGTATTTAACTTGATCACATCCGCACAGAGCCAGCTCTGCTCCGTACAAAAGTTAGTTAATTCCCTAAAGAATAGCTCATTTGGATGAGCATTGAAGTCCCCGAGCACTATAGCGGATTCAATGTCACAACTCTCAATCACTGCATTTATTTCACTTAATAATATATTTATTAATGTATCCTTTTAATTTTTTACATGTAACGTGTTCAAATATTGTATGCCAGTCCTGGGAGAGACATGTAAGATCATAATTCTAGTATTTATAAGACCTTAATGCATGATTGCATGCATATTTGTTTTAAGGTGGATGCTCCAAGGTAGCCCGCGAAATTCAAATTTTCTTACGTTTTTTGCAATTTGCTGGTAAGTTGTACGTTGATTAAAATATGATTCGCGACCGTAACAAATATGTATTTACAGAATTATAATCATTAAAGTCATCAACACAAGTCTCTAAGATCAAGTAATGCTACTGAATGATTATTTCATGAAATGTTGACATTTTAGGATTATGCTAACTTAACAAGTTGTATTACTGATTCTAATGATTATAATTCTGTAAATACATATTTGTTACGGCCGCGAATCATATTTTAATCAACGTACAACTTAGTACTGACCAGCAAATTGCAAAACACGTATGAAAATTTTAATTTCGCGGGCTACCTTGGAGCATCCACCTTAACATGTTTTAATATTGACGACACGGTTGGCGCAGTGGCTGAGCGATAAACTGCTGCGCTGCGTGTGTAATTGGCATTAGATGTCTAGCATAACTATTAGGGGTTAAAGTATGAAATTGCCGATTTGTACTGAAAAATTGAAATGTTTTTTTTTAATTTAACATATTTATTTAATCAAAATAATTACCAATATTATCTATACATTGCTGCCATCTAATAGGAAGGTCATTTATGCCTTTGCGATAGAACTCTCGTGATCTAGATTCGAAAAACTGCGTGAAAGCATTTTGTACTGCCTCCTGAGAAGAAAACTTTTTATCACGTAGAAAATGTCCAAATCACGAAAAAAATGGTAGTCCGTTGGAGCAAGGTCTGTCGAATACGGAGGGTGAAGAATGGTTTCTAATTGCAGTTCCTGTAGAGTTAAAACGGTTTCTCGTGCTGTATGAGGTCTCGCGTTATCATAGAGCAATAATGTGAAGATCGATTCATGAGTCGGGGCTGCTAGTTTTGCTATCATTGTTCGGAGTTCGGCACAGTAGACATCTGCCGTTATTGCTTGACCAGATCGGAGAAAGCTATAGTGAATAACACCATGCTGAGACCACGAAAAGGTTTCCATTACCTTTTTATTGGTAAGCTTTGCTTTTCCATCACGAAAGCGTTTAAACCAAAATCGCACGGTGCGTTCATTAGCAGTCCCCTCTCCAAACGCAACATTGATATTGCGAGCTGTTTCTGCCGCGTTCGTTCCGCGTCGGAACTCGTATTCAAAATTTACTCGAATTTTCGAATTATCCATCTTTCTTGTCTTAGCTGAATAAAAAAAACAACTGAAAGTCGATAATCGAATATTGCACATTTTTTAAAAGAGGAACTTCATAGGTACGTATGTACCATGTGAAAAAAGTTTCACTCAAAAATATCAAACCATGAAGGTTCTATGTCCATTCGAAGTACCTATTACAATGAAACGGCAATTTCATACTTTAACCCTTATTATTAGTTGGAAACCATCAATATTTCATGGTATCTTTGTCCTATGAGCCATCAAGAACAATTTATAATAATCTGTGGTGAACTGACTGGACCTGAACTGTCGGCATAGATAAAATACTGAATGTACAAACTGTCGGAGTGTCGGTCGAACTGTCAGAGCGGAAGAAGTTACACTTTTACTCAAATCCCTCCTCAAATCAATCAATGCGAAATAGATCCAATTTTATAGTATTGTAGGTCTAGATATTTCAGTACATATTTACCAAATGTAATTGGAATATCATAACGTCGATTGTGAGCGATCACACATTAACATTTTAAAAAGTACTCTGTATTTATCCAGCGTTGCGTTTTATATTCTTTTGGCTGTTTTCGCGCTTCGGCTTTCTCAAGCAGCCTGCGTTTTGCTGAATTTAAAATGTCTGCGTATGTTGATATGAGTTTGGACGATATAATTAAAAAGAAAAGAGAAAACACCAGGTAATAAATCATCTAACTTTTTGTGGTCTCTCACAGTTCTCATAGACTACTCCACCGGAATATTATAATAATTATAAATAACTTTTTTTGTTTCAGAGTGAAAAAGAATAATGTTAGAGCACAGCCATTCAAACCATCACCTAATAAAAAGGCGCCATTAATCGATGCCAGATTTAAAATTATATCAAAAAAAAGAACTCAAATTACTGATGCTAGAGAAAGAATAGCACAACTTGCTAAACAGAAGGATGCAAGATTTAAATTAGAAAAGTTACGCCAAGAAAGAGTAAGTTCTGATTAAATACTCCTTTAACTAACCAGTAAGAAATCGTTAGACCCATGGTCTTACAATTTTAGGTTGGACAATAGATATGTACAGTTTGAATTTTGTATGCATCACTTTATTTATTGTTCGTCAAGTTCAGAGATCCAGTTGGTTACAATAATGTTGTTATGAATTTGATGAAATTCCTGGTAGATAAAGATTTGCTTCATTTTTAGGCTAGCGTGGCGCAGCAGCGTGTGCCTGGAGCAGTTAGAAACACATTTCCAAACAGAGGTAAATTTGCCAGGGCACCACCAGGTAATGAAAGATGTAAGTAAAATTTTGTCAAGTAGACAACACATATTTTTTATGATAAATCAGAAATCAGGGGTGCAATTAATGTGATTAAATGATGTTATCAGAATATGGCAAAGCCAGATAATCCAGGTGTCCCAGGAATAACGAATTTGTTATATACTGGTTGTACTAAATGGTAATATCAATTAATTCAAAATCAATTTTAGTAACTGACATAATTATTTGAATTCAAGTTGGTATGTGCTCTAAAACTATCCATGGTACAGTCAAAGCCCTATTGTTGGTCATACAATTAACTAGAATACTTGCAAAATGCATTGTTTACTCTGAAGCTGTTAAAAGTGTTAGAGAAGTGACTGAGAGAGATGGGAGGGATTGTGGAAGTGTCAGACTATTGTTCTTTTGGACAGTTGCAAATAGTGATAACAGCTAAATTGGTTTATTCATGTCAATAAAAGCATAGACACACTTTAATTCTACATCTTAAGTAAAATAAATCTAAAAAAATACAAAATCCCAGTATTCCAGCGTTTTCAATGATATTGTTTGATGGTTGACCCTAAATTGCACTACCAATCCTGAGCATTACAGATTCTGTTTCACTTAAACTGATGGTTTGGCTTGGCTTGTTGTCTATCATCCATCTTCTGATTCCTTTGAATACAGAAAAAGCATCAAATCTATAATGTCATATTCCTAATGACTTTTCCAAAAGTTTTACACTACATAAAGTTATTAACCCTCAAAATAAATTTTCAACATACCCATATAACACCTCTTCACAGGTGTTATATGGGTATGTTGAAAATTTATTTTAACTTTTGCTAGCTAATATACCTAGACCTTGTAAAGGTATATCTATATTATCTGTAACTGTGTGTTAATTTTAAACAAAGCAATTATTCAGTAAAATAATACTGCAAAACGAAATGTAAATTAACCAATTTAATCAGCGCTATACACATTGTCATTTTTCGCGATAATCCAGTCCTTGCAATAATCCTAGGATTTTCGCAAAGATTCAACTTTTCATCCTGCGACATACCTATGCATAATAAATACACTAACTCTTGATAAATTTGTTTGTTTAGTATTTATGGATTCTTCAAGACAAGTAGTGTCACAGCCTTTAACTACATCTAAATTTGGCCTGAAACGACAAATTAACACTGGAAGATTTGCTGTGGCCAGATCCATTGATAAGTCAAGATTTTTTGGTAATTCTATTATCTTTTTTATTTAAGACATTTTCTCGTAATTAATAATTGGAATGTCACTATAAATACTTGAAAAGTTATATTAATAATAATAAATTATTATGCTTATAGAATTTCAACAGAAACATAAACCAAAACTTGAACCAATACTTCGAACTGTCGAAAATGATTTAGAAATAATTGATGACCCCATGGAAGATGAATACATCCCACCAAATTCAGCGTTGTTAAATCGCAAAGCTAGCCTGCAGCTCAAGATCATAACTCACAATAATGACGTTCGTGAGAGCAGAGTCGCTACTATTCACAGGTAATAAATGGTTCTATCTGACTCTACTTTTTTATACAGGGTCCTGATAGTATCGAAACTCACGTTAGTACACCATATTCGTTCGACAACCTCGTAAGCTAGATAAGGAATAGTTCCTCATACCTGTTGGGAAGTTTATTGCGTCACTTCTTCTCCCCAGCAAAAGCACTAGGAAGTGGTGAAGGGCGGGCGTTTCCGGGGACTGTCTTTTGTAATTTTGACGTTCGAAATGTGCTGATTCTCAGCCTAGTTTGAATAAATGACTTTTGATTTAATTTGATTGTGATTATTATTTTTAGAACTACTGTAGCAGAAAAGGAGAAGAGTCCACCAAGACCACCATCGATTCTGAAAAAACGCCCTATGGCTGCCCTAAGAAGTGAAGCTAAAGCTCAAAAAACTGAAAAGCCACAAATGGAATACAGAATAATAGTGAGCAATTTGAGGAACACTGTTACTGGTGGAGATATTGAGGTTGGTATATTCAAATAGGATAGTATGCTTGCATTTCACTTGACATATTTCTCAAAATATTCCTTAGACCTTTTTAGGTTTCCGTAGTAAAACAAGGAAACCATGGATTCAGTACATGATTCTGAAAACCCTTGCGCTGAAATGTTTCGTCGTTTATTTAAAAAAATACTTTTCTATGAAACAGCAGATTCAAAAAAAAAAAAAGCTACAAGTATCATATACTCTGAACTCATGGTTACAGTTTGCCAATCGAAGTCCTTGCCACCCCTGTATATCTATATAACGCAGTTGAAAGGAAAACTTTCACAGCTAAGTAGGCTGTACAAGAAGTAAAACTTGACAGACTTATAAATTCATTCGTATTTGGACAAGTACTTGGATAGCGTTTAGCAAATAAGTTAAAACTAGATGCATAATAACTTTATTTAATTTATTTTATTATTTTTAATTATTTTTAAAAAATGTTGCCCCACACTAGGAATTTCTCCTGTATCGTGTACTTTGTAAACTGTAGATAGCCTTTAAAGCGCGAACTCAATTAATAAATGCTCATAGTATCAAAAAGCTCCCTCCTAAGTTCCAAGGCATATTGTGGCGGGCAACTACGGAACCCTGCACTGCGCCTGGACCGACAGCCAGTTTTTGGAATAAAGTTGATTTTGCATTATCGAATTAACAGGATCATTTGTGCAAATACGCCAAGTGTAGCACCAGTATTATAAATGACATGCAAACATCCGGAATTATTTTTATTGGTAATACTTACCTTCATCTGACAGTTCAACACCATTCATTGCGTTACTTACGTTGTTGTAGCAGACAAAATTTTCGAAAATATGAAGATATGGGTTAGCAATATCCCTCAAAATTATTTAGAGTGTGTTACGCAATTAGGGTGCTGTTTTTTTTCCATGGCTTTTCGTGTTTTTCTGCAGCTGTTAGAGACCATTATTTATGCCGTTAACATAATAATTATGTTTTAGGAATTATTTGGAGATGTGGGAGGCATGCTGGAATCACGATTGGTTCGCCCTGGCACTGCAGAAGTTATTTATAAAACTCAAGAAGATGCTCAAAAAGCAGTTGATTTATATCACAATAGACAGCTAGACAGTCAGCCTATGAATTGCCTTCTTGTTACCCCAAGGTCAACTTCTACGACAACCAGGTAGGTAATAATTAAATATGTATTATAAATGTAATTGATATTTTTACTGACTTTAATGTAGGAACACAACTTAATATGTATAATGAATAATAATAAAGCTGAGGAGTTTATTTGTTTTTTTTAGACAGATTTGAAAAAAATCTTTTGCATTTGGTAGCCTATTCTTGAGGAAGACTATAGGCGTTATATTATCACTGTACGCCCCTTAGAAGTCGAGCAAAAAGAAAAAAATGAGAAAGAACCCTAAGCGAAAACGAAACAATAGCGCAGGCAGGGGATGCGATGCGACAGGATGGGTCGGGGAAAAAAAACTCAGGGGCTGGAAGCTAGTGTATTATAAAATTATTACATATTTTCACTGACTTTAATGTAGGAACACAACTTAATACAGGGTGGGCAACTTGGAGGTATACAACTTTTTTTGCCGCCATTTTGTTTTGGTGGCAAATATGACAGTTGTTTCATGAAAATTATTTTGTGTAGATACGGCAAATTGGTTATGGAGCGGTTTATGACTGAACAACGTGTTTTAATTATTATTAAAACATTCTACTCAACCCAATCATGTATTGCGGAAACTAAGAAAATCGCGGCCAATTTTTGCTAGAAATCACTTAAGTACCTTCGCAGCTAACAATAACTCGTTTGGTGATTAAATTTGAGCGTCAAGTATTACATTACCTTCAAGAATTGAAACAAAATATATGAGACACAGTCACAGAAATAACGCAGGAAATGTGTGAAAATGTCATGAAAAACGCCTTGAAAAGGGTTCACATCTGCCATGCTGCTAGAGGTGGACATTTGTGTGAGATTATTTTCCATACTGAATTGCCGACCCTAAATACTATATTTAAAAAAATACTTAATAATTTCTATATTTCATAGAATAAAATTTAAAAAATAAAGTGTATACTTCTTATTTGCCCACCCTGTATGTACAATATAAGATAAAATTGAGTTATACAGGGTTATTTTTAAAACACTAATAATCTCGCAGGACTATAATTATTAGTAACTTATGCTCAATGACTTTTTACAAAACTCAATAAATTTACTAAAATAATGTCAAATTTTTTTATAATAACTATTTTGATTTGATTTTGGAATTTGATATTTATACAGTCCCTTCATTTGCAACGCATTATTTGTTTAGTTATCCAGTACTTTATTTTGGTACCGCGTAGAGTTGTTGACATGTAGAGCGATCAATTTAAATATTTTTAAGTATAAGAATTATGAAAAAAAAAATTGATTAATAATTAAAAGTCATAAAACAAAAGCTGTTATTTATTTTGTGAGTATTATAGTCCTGCGAGGTTGTTAGTGTATTACAAATAATCGTGTATAGTGTTGGTTTCATGCCGAAAGGGTTTCAACGTGGCCTTATTACTAAACTGTCCGTCTGTCTCTCACGGGGGCCGTATCTTTTGAGGCGTAATACCTAGGCAGTTTAAATATACATCAAATTGCTTCTTACGTTTTAGCTGACTGCCCCAGAGGTAAAAAAGGCAAACTATCTGAATTTTTCTTGGTACGAAACCCTGTCAGGTCGCGCGCTACGCTGCCACGACCGTCGTAACCTTGGTCGCAGAAGGTTCGACTAAGATGCTGACGTTAATAGTAAAGTATACAAAGCGCGATTCGACCAGTCTTTGCAGCCAAGTGCGCGATACGTGTGGGTTACGATACTTTCCTTGGCGCACCCTAGTGCGCAATTCCGACTCGCACTTGGCCGGTTTTTCAATTAAGTACTGATAACTATTAAGCTAATCTTTTTTTGCTTGTTCTTTCAGAAGCAGTAACAAACCTGAATTATATAGCACAAATTCAAATGTAGAACCTGATATTTCTACTTTTCATAAAGTGCTGTTCAGTAACTTGTAAAGCACCACATAAGTACTTGTGAACATTTCTTTTGAACTCGAGTGACTTTAAATGATCAACTTTCAAGTGTATAATAAATCAAGAATATTAATAACTTTATGACAACAAATTGTTGTAAACTGATTCTTAAATTACCTTCAACCTTCATTGTCAAAGTATTTTACGTTTTGACGTCAAGTTGCGATCACCAGCCCGTATTACCCGTTACCTACTTATCTTTATAATTATATACATGTATCATGGAGGTTACTCATTAGGGAATAAATTTTCTTATTAAAATTGAAGTGAAATCCAATAAATAATATGTATGAATAAAAGTTTCTGTAAAGAAGTCGTACCTACTTTGAATTGAAAATATTACTTATAACAGCTCTAAGTTATTATGGTACCCTAAATATTGTACCTTTTAGGGCTGATTTATCAATAGTCAGATAACTTCTATCTGAAGAATATATACGACAGTTTGACATATTTTCTATACAAAACCTGTCAAACGCCATGTATACTTACACATAATAACGGTGCTCTTTCGAAGGTGACTGCAACTCCAAGTCGTCGCCCAATCGCAATGATAGACCGTAGTGGCTCGACGGTTTTAACTCCGAACGCAGCGTTACAACTTCGACGGCAGCGGCATTTCTCTTCTTTAGTTTCGCGATAGCCTTTGTCTAACAAAAAAATACGGGTTACAGCCTCTGTGGCCGCTAGTGACGGCACTACTGGTTTGAGGTCTGCTTTCGACACTATGCGAACCAGGATATTAGAGATTGCGGTTGCGGTCGCCTTCGGAAGAATAATTAATTTAGAAGTTCATAAAATATTTCATGGCAGTCTTAGGCATCTCCTTCTTACTTTAAGTTTAGTTTTACTTGCGACTGTACAGCATATTTTAATATAGTTTCATTGGACTTATGTCTTGTCCATAAGAGGTTTAAATAAGCATTATGGACTGTGTATGTATTAAACATATAATTAAATACCCCCTAATATTAATATAGGTTTTCTGTGGAGCATAGTAAAATTGCAACTTATAAGTAAAATAAAACTGTGTATAAACCATTTGTCACTTACTATAAGGCTGATTTTATGGTGACGTTTACGGCACGCGCATTAGGAAAGCTTGGTTCATTACCATGCATTTTCGACCTCTCTACTGCATGACTATGAAATCAACCTTATTTCCCTATTAAATGTTTGTGTGTATATTAAATAACTAAACCTGCAGCAATGTATGATGGCGCTTGTGACAGCTTACAAATGATAAAAATACCGCGTAACCATTCGATAAATTACAGTTCCAGCGATACGTTATTATTGCGATCCGCGGGCACAACACTGTAGTCTACCGTTCTTTTCCTCACATTTAGCAGTAGGTACCTATATAATAATGGAAAATGTAAAATACTGGTATTCAGCTGCATTCGGTTAGACTGGAAGCCGACCCCATTATAGTTGGTTGATTAACCTAAATAAGGGAAATTATAATAAATAAACGAATTAAATTGGAAATTCATTCGCTTTCGCAATTCAAACGCCACAAGCCATCATACAGTGGCGCCATTGTAGTCTAGGGTCTATATACTTACCTGTAATTTAGGAGTCTGAAGCATGAATGTCGATTTAGTACTCAACTCTAGTCATTCATCAAGATTCATGCTTTAGTATCTTTCTAGAATACTATACCTACCTACAGGCCATAGAATTAGATACAACTTGTAGCATGAATTGCCTATTTTATCGATTTGCTAATTAAACATTATCAACACATTTTTTGTTTAAATGTTTATTGCACGTGAAGTCCCAGTGCCGGCTCTAGCCCTTGTAGCGCCCGGGTGCAATTAAAACCGTGTCGCCATCTAGTAGGCGCGCAATCAAACTTAAGGCGAGGTTGTAGTACTTTTTAACTTTTTTAAACGTGTGTAAATCTACCAAGATATTAATTTTGCGCAAAAAGAAAATATTTTAGAAAAGTTGAACATATTGTGAAGCGCTGTGTGAAGATAGAAACGTGAATTAAAATAATTGGCTCGATAAAAAAAAATCATGAAGATGACACTAAATCGCTATTTAAAACGTGTACCTTGAAGAGATTACATCGTCAAACCATGTAAAAGTTTTACCAAAAAATAAGCCTTATTGTTTTTTAGAGCTTGGCGAGAACACATTTTAAAATTTCCTTATTATTATTTTCTAGGAAACAATTATACGAAAAATCTAGCATTCAAGAGTTCGCAACGGCCGACCAGTGCCCCACAGAGTACATTATCTGCATCAGTGCCCTTATCTATGCAGTGAGTGCCCGCCAAAGAGTATAATATTAGTACGGGGTTTTCACGGTGAGATTTTTACAGAATCGACCGGCTGATGTAGAACATAGATCAATTATTGATAGAATGTACTTTGACATTGTTGACATATTAGGCGAAGCGACATGTGTTTGTTACTGTGGGCCGGATCAAAACAAAAGGAAAACGGTATCACCGTTTTCCTTTTGTTTTGATTTTGGTTGGAACAAACATGTTCGACAAGCTCACTCGGAGGCGCGGCTTGCTTTTCAAAATTGGGTGTTGTGTGGTGAACCGAAAGTGGGTTCTGTGTACTTTACCATGAGAGAAACAAAACGGGTTTTTAAAAATAAACTAAGGTGGTGTCAGGAAAACAACAAATAAAAATGAATATTATAGCATCTTGTCACAGCGAGAAGGATTTTAGTAAGTTTTGGAAGCACACTAACAAACTGAGTAGCAAGTCGAGCCTTCCTGCTAGTGTGGAGGGTGTTAGTGAGTCTTCCTCAATAGCCAATCTCTTTAAAAATCACTTTGCAATGAAGTCCCCTCTAGGGTTCATGGAAAAGACATTGACGGTAAGGAAGCCAACAACGGAACCTCTGGAAAGGGTTATGGCTAAAGAAATAGCTGCAGTGTTGAAAAACATGAAGCACGTTAGATCACCTGGGCACGATTCTCTCAGCATAGAGCATTTACAAAACGCAGGTGTGCACATGCCCAGGATGCTGGAAATGTTTTTCAACCTCTGTTTCTGTGTCCGTTTCAATAGCGCGGCCACGACGTTTTTTTTTTTTAAAAACCATGCCAATATTTTGTAACAATTTGTAAAAGTTTGTTCCCAAAACCATAAAGTCAAAGCTATGGTTAAAAAGTTATAAGGGTTTGAACGTGGCCGCGCCATTGAAACGCGGCGAACCGCGCGGCCACGGAGATCTTTAAAACTAATCATTGAAGGGACCTGAAATTATGTAAATAACAGATTGAATTTGTAAAAATATAGCAAAAATTCCTGGGTTTATATTTTAGGAGCTGCAAGACTTAAAACCCATGACCGCGCCATTGAAACGGCGAAAAACACATTATCGCCGATATTTCATCGCAGACGTCTGAAGTTTTTTGTAAAACCCAGATTTGAATTTGTCAACACTAGTAAAAATGCACAAAAAAATCCTAGGTTTACATTTCAGGAGCTGTGGTACGGAATCATCAATACGTCTTGAATATATCGATAGGGTGACCCATGGCTTATTGTTTACAGAAAACTTTCCACATATTTTATTAGAATTTATATCTCACGGATTCTAAATTAAATTAAAATGAAACGATAAGGTGATTATTTTCTTATATTAACATATATTTCTTATTAATACGACCTCATGGCCAAAGACTTTTTCTTAATGTAAAAAAAAATACATTTCACACAAACAATCCTAATCATCATCTTTAGGACCATAATACACAGTTTGGCCATAAATACTGTTACAATAAAAAATAAGAAAGATAGGTATTACATTTGAATTTGGAATCTGTCATTTTTATACGATTGTTCATTGTGTTTTCTAATTTTGGCGCCAATACATTGTACAATGTTTTGCGATATTAAAATGGAGTGGGGTGATAAAGAGAACCGAATCGCTGTGATTGCATTACACAAAGTTGGTATAGAGCCAAATGCAATTTTTAAAACCCTCCATACGCTTGGTATAAGTCAAATGTTTGTGTTTCGAGCTATTAATAGGTACAATGAGACCTCCTCTGTTTGTGACAGAAATAGATCTGGCCGTCCACGTAGTGTTCGTACGAAAAAGGTGGTCAAAGCAGTAAGGGAAAGAATTCGAAGAAATCCTGTCCGAAAGCAAAAGATTTTATCTCGGAAGATGAAGATAGCACCCAGAACCATGTCGCGTATTTTAAAAGATGACTTAGGACTTGCAGCCTATAAGAGACGCACTGGTCATTTTTTAACTGATAATTTAAAAAGGAATAGGGTGGTAAAATCGAAACAACTACTGAAGCAGTACGCAAAGGGAGGTCACAGAAAAATTTTGTTTACGGATGAGAAAATCTTTACAATTGAGCAACATTTTAACAAACAAAATGACCGTATTTATGCTCAAAGCTCTAAGGAAGCTTCCCAATTAGTCGACAGAGTGCAACGTGGGCATTATCCGACTTCAGTGATGGTTTGGTGGGGTGTTGGCTATGAAGGAGTGACAGCCATATTTTTGTGCAAAAAGGTATCAAAACACCGGCACAAGTGTATCAAGATACCATTCTTGAGAAGGTAGTTAAGCCCCTTAACAACACTATGTTCAATAACCAAGTATGGTCCTTCCAACAAGACTGCGAGGCGCCGGGTCATAAAGCTCGGTACACGCAGTCTTGGTTGGAAGTGGACGTTTCGGACTTCATCAGAGCTGAAGACTGGCCGTCGTCTAGTCCCGATCTTAATCCGCTGGATTATGATTTATGGTCAGTTTTAGAGAGTACGGCTTGCTCTAAACGCCATGATAATTTGGAGTCCCTAAAACAATCCATACGATTGGCAGTGAAGAATTTTCCCATGGAAAGAGTGCGTGCTCCTATTGATAACTGGCCTCAACGTTTAAAGGACTGTATTGCAGCCAATTGAGACCACTTCGAATAAGCTTTTTATATTTTAAATTGTTATTTATGTATTAAACTAACACACTGTAAAAGTAATAAATATTATTTGCAATAAAAAAAAATTTTTTTTCTTCGTGACTATATTTATGGTAAGACTAGGTATGTTAGATTATGTATTGTAACATGTTGTTCAGAACTTGCGTGCGTTCCGGTTTTATTATCGTCATAACAAATCATTGTAGAATTATTTAATAAGCAATGACACTTGTAATGACCAATCAGACCTACAACCGGGGGAACATACTTCACAGCACCTATCACTTCATATTTTCTTTGTATTATTTCGATATAATGCGGTATTTCTTCGAGCTTGATTTTGTCTGTGCCATTAAGATCAAATAAAATAATGTTATATAATTCGTATCTAAATCTCTTGGTTTCGTTGTTACATTTCAAACAAATTTTTAAATTCGAGTCATCTATAATTAATGACTGCATCTTCCAGTCTTCCGATCCTGAATAAATTGATGATTTCTATATTAATAGACAAAAAGACTATGGTTCTTTTTGAGTGATTGGCGCACGTTCCGGTTAAACATTCTTTAAATACATTGGCACTGTAAAAGTGCTCTAAAAGCACGTGTTCAAATATAAAAGCCATATTACTGTCGCATCCAAAAGTATTGTTTTCTCTTTTATAATATTTAGTAACGATTTCCTCTCGTAGATTAAGCATTATTTAAATTTAAAGATTCTGTTAATGTTTTTATAAATTCGTGGATTAATTTGCTTGTGCTTGTATTAAATACGAATTACGAACGCTGTGCAAAGTTATCTGTTAGGGTTTTCGCACGTATACTCAAAACCACAGTATTTTCAGCTATCAAGCAACGATTTTTAAAAAATTAAACAGTTTTGTATCTTATCGTTTCACTAGATTTTGTCCGCGGCTTCGCTCGCATTAATTGAGAATTTGACAGTAAATTTGGAAGAAAACATTCTTAACACATGTGGCGCCATGTATGTACGATAAAAAACCACGTTTTTTTCGGGAACTGTACTTTTTTCGGGATATAAGGTACCCTATGTCCGTCTCCATACACCTGACAATCTATATGCAAAGTTTCAGGATGATCGGTTCAGTGGTTTAGGCGTGAAAAGGTAACAAACAAACAAATAAACTTACTTTCGCATTTATAATATATATATATTAGGGTTAAAGTATGAAATTGCGATTTGTACTGAAAAATTGAAAATCGTTTTTTTTTTAAATTTATCATATTTATTTAATCAAAATAATTACCATTATTATCTATACCTACATTGCTGCCATCTAATAGGAAGATCATTTATGCCTCTGCGATAGAACTCTCGTGATCAAGATTCGACAAACTGTGTGAGAGCATTTTGTACTGCCTCCTGAGAAGAAAACTTTTTATCACGTAGAAAATTGTCCAAATCACGAAAAAAATGGTAGTCCGTTGGAGCAAGGTCTGGCGAATACGGAGGGTGACGAATGGTTTCTAATTGCAGTTCCTGTAGAGTTAAAACGGTTTCTCGTGCTGTATGAGGTCTCGCGTTATCATGGAGCAATAATGGTGAAGATCGATTCATGAGTCGGGGCTGTTTTACTGCTAGTTTTGCTATCATTGTTCGGAGTTCGGCACAGTAGACATCTGCCGTTATTGCTTGACCAGATCGGAGAAAGCTATAGTGAATAACACCATGCTGAGACCACCAAACAGTTACCATTACCTTTTTATTGGTAAGCTTTGCTTTAGGACACTGTTGCGGCGTTTGACTTGGGGTCAGCCATTGCATTTTTCGCTTACGGTTATCGTAAAGAATCCACTTTTCAACACATGTCACAATTCGATCCAATATTCCTTCATTTCTGTATCGATTCAACAAGGCAACACAAGTTTCAACACGCGTTTCTTTCTGCAGATCAGTCAAATTACGAGGCACCCATTTCTCATATTTTTTTTATTTTATTGATTTGACGCAAATGAGTCAATATTGTTGGTAAGGTAACGTTAAACCATGCCGCTAATTCCTTGGTAGTTTGGCTCGGATCGGCTTCCACTATCTCTTTCAATTCATTGTTATTCACCTGTGTGGGCGGTCTTCCACGTGGTTCGTTCTTCAAATCAAAGTTCGTCCATCACCAAAGCGTTTAAACCAAAATCGCACGGTGCGTTCATTAGCAGTCCCCTCTCCAAACGCAACATTGATATTGCGAGCTGTTTCTGCCGTGTTAGTTCCGCGTCGGAACTCGTATTCAAAAATAACTCGAATTTTCGAAGTATCCATCTTTCTTGTCTAAGCTGAATAAAAAAAACAACTGAAAGTCGATAATCGAAT
Organism: Apamea epomidion; assembly: GCA_947507525.1. Taxonomy (NCBI): domain Eukaryota; kingdom Metazoa; phylum Arthropoda; class Insecta; order Lepidoptera; family Noctuidae; genus Apamea; species Apamea epomidion. The sequence continues at coordinate 11,409,548 of OX382234.1, forward strand.
GTTGCACATTTTTTTAAAGAAGAACTTCATAGGTACCATGTGAAAACATGCCATGGTCAGCCTATTGAAATGTTCAAGACGCACTAAAAATTATATTATTATGAAAAAAATAATCCCGACTGTCCGGTAATTCTACATATTCATAGGTGTTATTTACAACAAAAAAAAAGATCTCGCTATCACTTACTTTCATCGAAAGATAGTCACGACTTATTTCTACGCGATACCGTACTACAGCTCCTGAAATGTAAACCTAGGATTTTTTTGTGCATTTTTACCTATTTTGAAAAATTCAAATCTAGGTTTTACAAAAAACTTCAGACCTCTGCGATGCTTTTTCAGCGAGATATCGGTGATAACGTATTTTACACCGTTTCAATGGCGCGGCCATGGAGTTTAAAGTCTTGCAGCTCCTAAAATATAAACCCAGGATTTTTTTCTATATTTCTACATTTTTTTTAGAAATTCAATCTGTTATTTACTTACCTAAATTTAAGGTCTCTGCAATGCTTAGTTTTAAAGATCTCCGTGGCCGCGCGGTTTGCCGCGTTTCAATGGCGCGGCCACGTTCAAACCCTTATAACTTTTTAACCATAGCTTTGACAAATTTATGGTTTTGGGGATCAACTTTTACAAATTGTTACAAAATATTGTCAAGGTTTTTTTTAAGAAAAAACATCGTGTCCGCGCCATTGAAATGGACACCTGTTTCTCGCATACGTAACTGCCTGAAGATCTGATGAAAACTGGTTGTGCCGATTACAAAAAATCGAATTGGAGACGCGTCTGACATAAATAACTATAGGCCCATATCGTTGGCTACAATTATTGCCAAGGTGTTGGACAGTGTGCTTGACAAGCAGTTAGATAAACATCTGTCGCTTCACGATGCCCAATGTGGCTTCAGAGCTGGTCTTTCAACAGAGCACGCTGTTCTTTGTCTCAAGCACACTGTCAGATACTACACGGACAGGAGAACCCCCGTGGACGCGTGTTTTCTTGATCTTTCAAAAGCCTTCGATCTGGTGTCCTATGATGTTTTATGGAAGAAGATCTATGATGATACAACACTTCCGGGTGAGATGATTGAGTTGTTAAGATATTGGTACGGCCACCAGTCTAATATGGTGAAATGGGCAGGCTCGCTATCCGGTCCGTATGGGCTGGAGTGCGGGGTCAGACAGGGAGGTCTGACTTCGCCGAAATTCTTCTGTTTGTACGTGGATCGGCTGATTCGTGAGCTCAGCGGCACTATGGTGGGCTGTTCCATTGACGGAACACTCGTCAACAACATAAGTTACGCTGATGACATGGTGCTGCTGGGTGTGTTCCGTTCTGGCCCGGCCACGATGCCAAACAAGGTCGTGGTTATGGCAGTAGACTGTACGCATATGTACCTTTTGGTACCAGAAAGAGAAATAATAGTACCACACTATTTCATGACTTATACACTATTTTCAGTGGCCGGGCTACAGCGTATATCCGTCCTAGCACGGCCACGCTTAGATCGGCTGAAATCCACAACTTTAATGAATGATTCGTGTCTAAAATAATTGTTCGTGTTATGTACTATAAAATAGACGTAGATACATATGTTTAAAAGAAAACCTTTCAAATCTATTTAATAGTAATTTTAATTTTTCAGGTAGAATATGCCTGACAATAATTCAATTCTTTGCCATGCGAGATTTGTTCTTATGGTACAAATCTAACTTATAGAGATGTAATTATCATTCTATTGATTATAATTCTGTAAATACTTAAATATGTTGTAGTCGCGAATCATATTTTGATCAAGATATAACCTGGCACTGACCTGCAAATTGCAAAAAAACGTACGAAAATTTGAATTTCGCGGGCTACAACTATGGATCCACGTGGATGCTCCAAGGTAGCCCACGAAATTCAAATTTTCTTACGTTTTTTGCAATTTGCAGGTCAGTACTAAGTTGTACGTTGTTTAAAATATGATTCGCGGTCGTAACAAATATGTATTTACAGAATTATAATCATTAAAGTCATCAACACAACTCTCTAAGATCAAGTAATCCTACTGAATGACTATTTCATGAAATCTCGACATTTTAGTATTATGCTAACTTAACAAGTTGTATTACTGATTCTAATGATTATAATTCTGTAAATATATATTTGTTACGGCCGCGAATCGTATTTTAATCAACGTACAACTTAGTACTGATCAGCAAATTGCAAAAAACGTAAGAAAATTTGAATTTGGCGGGCAACCTTGGAGCATCTTGGAGCATGTGGATAAATAAATTATTATTATTATCATTTAAATAAAGACACAACAGAATTCAACGCTTTATTAGTTTACCAAAGACTACAATTGTTAGTTTATTTTCCTCTATGGTTGGTTCGTTTGGGGTGGTAAATTTTTAGTATAATCTATGGTTAGGCGACTTGAACACTTGAACCACATTCTTTTCGACTGTCCTTTAAATGACCGTTCTTCCTTTCTCAGTAACCTATTGTCTCTCCGTATTCCTTTTCCTACTTCGCTTCTTTCTTTATTGTGTACAAATAGTTTAACTGTATTTAAATGTATAGCTTCATTCATTACCATTCATAATATTAAATTGCAATATATTTTTTCGTCAAATTATTGTATATCACCATTCATTATTACTATAGTTAGTTATAATCCTACTGATCCTATAACCTAAATTCCGTTTTAAATAATATTAATAAATTCCAGTTTCTCTACCTTTGTTTCCTACAATAAAAATCCTTTATAACATGACATTGGCTAAATACACAAACCGTGCGAAAAAAAAAAAATCTGTGGTTAAATTGTTACCATGTTATGTACTACTGTGAGTTCACTCAAGTTCGAGTTATTGATAAATTACGTATTTTGTTGAAAGCAGAATCAATTGTTAAAGCTATTACAGAGTTACGGGAAGTATAGTTTTGAAAAACAGTGAAATCAATCACAAATTGTCTACAAAGATGGATAGAGAAGATGGTGAAATGAGTGATGATAATGCAATGCTTGTTGATGATGTAAAAGAACCAATTTCATACAATGAAGATTGTACAGTGGTACGTAATTCTATACACTATTTACAACTTACTTCATAATTTATACAAGTAAATATTTAGTTGGATAAAATCTGTGTTGTAAACCAAAAAGTAAAAACTATAATGTGATAATTTTTATAGCGTAAATAAAGTATTACCGATGATAAAATAATATTATTACTATTAATGTAAGTAGTTTATATACATAATTTATTGTTCTCTCATAAACCAGGTTTACAAAGCTGACAAAGCTGGTTTAATCATTGAGAAATTGGAGAAAGTTGATGCTTTCAAAATAGAGGAAAGAGCAAAGAGATTTGGATTAAATCTCACTGGAAATAGAGTAATTACACAGAGACAAATCGATGAACTTTACTCAAATTTTGGCATAGAAAGTGGAAATGAGAGACATTTTCGTTTTGATGCAATCAATTTAAATGGAGTTGATGGACTTACTACAAAAGAAATATTCCAATATTTGGAAGATTATAAACCATTATCTCTAGAATGGATTGATGAAGTTTCATGTAAGTAGTATTTTATGTATACATATTCAAAAATAGGAGAGTGAAGCAACACATTTGATGGCTCTTACATTTTAAATTTTTCATTTTCAGGTAATGTTGTTTGTCAGGATCACATCTCCGCTGCATTAGCACTGTTGGTTCATTCTAGAGAAATTAAAGATAATAACTTGAGACAAATGCTTGCTGAAAAACCAAATCATCATTGGCGAGAAGGCATGCCACATCCTAAAAAAGACTTAATATTAATGAGGTTTGCTACCAATGGAGACAAAAAATTTATTAAAAAGAAATCACAAAGTAAACATATTGATGAATACTATGATCAAAGTATGGACGCTGTAAGTAAGAACCCATGGGGTGATCTGTGTAAATCATGGGGAGTTTATGATCACCAGGAAGTTTTTCAACGCAAGCCTAGATATAATAATGAAGATGATTTGGAAGAGCCAGAGAAAACTGTGAAAATAAAAAATAAAAGTTTAGCCAGTCGACTAGGGAAAAGGCATGCTGAAGCATACAGCAACCAATCTATACAAGCTGAAGAGAGTGATTCAGATTCAGAATGGAAAACCAAATCTAAGACACCTAGAATGAGAATGCATGCAGATGATGAAGAATCTAAACAAAAGAAAAAGGTAGCTTCTCAACACTCTCAAGACCCAGATGGATATTCAGCATTGTCAATTGAAGTAGACAATTCACGTAGCAATTATAGTCAAAGGGAACACACAAAGCTGTCTGAAAAATTTAAAAAACATACTACAAAAAGTAAAAATCACACTATACGGTCACGATTAGGTGAGAAAGTTGTTCCTCTGGAAGATAATGAAAGTTTTTCAAGTGATGATTTATCAGAAAATTCTGACAGTAATGTTATGAGTCGAGTGCATAAAGTGAAAACCACTAGTAGTGTTTGGTCTAGATTAGCTGTGAAACCTAGTGGTACAGTAAGTCCAAGTGATCAGAGTGACCTGCGGGAAATATTAAAATCAAGAAAGCACAAAAAATCTGATGACTTACGAGACAAATTAGGTAAATCGAAACAGAGTAATTTACGAATTGAAATTGACAATAATTATGCACATGATTTATAGTGCATACTCTAGCATAATTTTATCTATATTGTACTACCAATGCCTCGAAACCACCAAGAAGGGAAATTACACGGCTGGCTTTATGATGATACAAAATTTTCAAGATATAATCATGAGACTTACTTTGTAATTGTCACTTGTGTATAAGCGAAAATATTTCCGTTTTTTTCTTTTTATTAAATGAATGGAGCCTTTGGTCATTTTGGGAATGATTTAAAAAGTTTATACAGTGGTGTTGGTATATACCGTAAATACAATATTTAATTAATTAATAAATAAAAAACGCATTCCCAGAACGATGAATTAATATAGGGTGGCAGGAGCATCGACGCGCAAACTGTAACCATGGATTCACCACATGATACTAGACCCCATAGCGTCGAAAAAAAAAAATCTTCTGTTTCATAAAAAAGTGCAATACCTACGCGGTCAAAATGTATGGAACAGCAATATTTTTTTTTTATTAACCGACGAATAATTTCGACGCTATGGGGTCTAAACCCATGTGCTGAATCCATGGTTACTGTTTGCGCGTCGATGTCCCTGCCACCCAGTATAATGTAAGATAAACAATAAATTGAAAGATGCACAAACTACTAAATTACAATTTATTTGGTGGAATAAAACTGACATCCAGTTATAATGAAGTTTCTTCCTACTACTGAGACCTAACATCTAATGGCTGGGTTCACTTTTATTTATTTGTGGTTCTTTGTGTCGATGGCACAACTGAATTTTATATCTTGTTGGCCCAAAACTTTGCCATTACAACTGCATTTATAGAAATGATAATTATGCTGTCAGACATAATTTTACTGTATATAAAAATAAAGCTTAATCTTAAATAATACTTCAATAATATGATGATAAAATGATTTGAATATGTTATTAATTTTTGAGGTGTTTTGTATCAAGTAAGTACAGTTGTAACCAATCAATTTTAATGTTTCCTTTTGGTCATTTGCTCAATAAAATTACGATTTTAGTCATTAATTTGCTGAAATTTTCCACCTTGGTGGTGATTTTGAGCCCATAGCGTTTTAGCTAATTATATATTATGTTAAGTGTCTGATTTTTATTTCGCGTTTTCAAGTAATGTGTTTAAATGATTTAAAGAGTCACTTATGAATTTGACTATCATAATAAATTGTTATACTTCCTTTTTATTTAAGTACTTAATTGTCTAGGGACACATATTCTGTGTTTATATGAAATTCCTGGTTACAAATTGATAACCAATAAACATCTAGGCCTCCAAGTTTATAGAATTTTATTGTATTGTATACACATTCACTGTTGAGTATGTCACCACCAATGTGTATAATCCCGGATTCTGTACCATTCCTCGACATTCTATATACTGCTTAAAATATTCAAGTAATATATAAAACTTTATTACTAAAAACTTAAGCCCCATTTACACGATGAAAGTTTCTTGCTTGTGGCATACAATAAAATTGAAGCAACAAATAGCACGGGATGTGCCACTTGTTGCTTCCATTTTATTGACGTCTATACACTTTTTAGACAGTAAAACTTTTATTATTGGTTCAACTTATGGTATGACCCATAGATATTGGATAGAAGGAGATATGCCCTGTAGTTGAAAATGTATCAGAACTCCATGTCGTTACCACGATCCCACTACCGCGCCACTACTACACATGTAGTTAAGTAAAAGCAATAGATACAAAGTCGCGCACACACTTGCAATTCATAAATCAGAACGTACTACCTACACAATCAATTATAAACCTTAACTCATCAAACATAGCGTGCATTTACCATGCACCGTACAACTTAAAACAAATCTTATTCCTTTACTTAGCAAAAATAGTAGTGTGTAACCACTATTTTTGCCAAGTTAAGGCATTTTTTTTTTATACATACGGAATCCCCTCTTAAAGCCTTAATTTCCAAAAACTTCTACAGCGTAACTTCTACATTGCTCGCCTACATTATAAAAGAAAGCCTTGTGCACTTTCCTAATCCCAGTAGTTTCGGCTGTGCGCTGATATGTCAGTCAGTCAGTTTCTACTTTTATTTAAATAAAAAAAAAAACCGATTGCAACTAAAAACTTATACATAAACTCAGTTTTCAAGCAGTCTCATGCAGTTGGTGGCATCTCATCTGAAATTGAACTAAAATACCTAACTGCATCAGACTGCTTAAAAAGTGAACTTGTTTTGGATTTTTTATTTACAGTATGTTTTTTTTAATTTTAAACCTTTTACTAATTATGTTATATTTTTAGATTTGCCTCAATATTTTTTTCAAGCCGTTACTTATAAAAACCAACCCAATAAACATTGCGCGACCCAGACCAGTTGATATACACCTCATGTATTAAAATCCATCCGGCGGTTCGGTTGCTTTGAAAATTATAAAGAATAAAGAAAAATTTTAAATTTTAAATTTCTTTCGGTATAAAGAATCTCAGATAATAAGATACTCGTGAAAAACACAACCATCTTTGCTGTCGCGCAGTCGGGTAATAGGACACCCAAATTACAGCTTTCCACAGCGAGGTACGCGCTACAGTAGCTTCCACCACAGATATCCGTCTCTGTTTTTCGCAAGAATGGTAAAACTGAGAGAAGTGTGCGCTTTTGATGCACTACTACATAATACTCAATAATAAGATCGATGACGCGACTATATTAGCTCGCTGTTCATTGTTTGCTCACCGGGTCCGGAAGTCGTACGCCTTTGCCTCGCGGTGCCTGTTCACGGCTCCGCCAGTGCGTACCCATAGGGCTCGATATGCTCCCACAACCCAGGAAACCAACCTGCAGAGCGCTCTGATTGTTCATGACACCCAGATTGTCGACACATTTGTGTATACCAGATTATTATTTTGTTGGCTTGCTGCACGCTTTGATGTAAAAAATAAATGAATAGGCAATCTTAGGACCGGCGCCCACTGGCGGCACGGCACGGCGCCGGCCCTTAGACAACTCTTACCGACGTGTTGCGTAACATACTAGCATTAGATTTTTAACAATATTTACAGAACCGAATTTGCTTAAAGCCAACAGGTAAGTGTCAAAAATGAAGATTTCGAAGCTTATGAGTTGCCTAATGAGCAGTGATCGGATTAGGTAGTGTAAATTAGGGTCAAAAACCTTAAAAAATATCATTATTATGGATAAGCCGGTGCGGGGTAATTGCTTAACGCCAACCACGTACATTGCGTTATTTACCTATGTTGTTGAACAGAACAGTTGTCAAAATTAAAGGTATTGCGATCGATTGCCATTTTGTGTATCACAGTGACCCCGCTGGGTACTTAATAAGTTTTGACCGCCCCGTGGACAGCCTCATTAGGTACCGCATTATTTGGGATAATGCAAACCTGAATTTCACACGTGGTGACTTCAGTCATCGGCAACTCGCTGGCGGTTCAAAATATCACGTCCACACAGATTTGGACAGCCGATTAATTTTATTTGTCGTCGTAAAATCTCTGTGTGGACATGAGATTAGGCAATTGCCTAACTAGGCGGTGTTGACTTGACGTTAGTGTAAACCATACGTGAACTCTTTAAGAATAAGTCATACCCAAAGTTGGATTTCCTTTAAAATAAAAATCTTTAATAGTGGGATTCCATTTTATTACTTTTGTGCGGTTTCTTGTGCAGTTAGGTAAGAAACAGTAGTAGAATTATTGTGCTCGATTAAAAAAAAAACTAAAAAACGTGATGTTAGTTTTAAAATATCTGGTTATTTAAAAAGTGAACATAAGTACCTCGAATACTTAATCATTAGGTTCCATTTGCATTGCGCAGAATGTATTGGAAGCGAATTGTTTTGACCAATGTCAAGTTGATAACAATTTAAAATTAAAACCTTTTTAATGGCCTGGCCATTTATGATGAAAGATACATAAAAAAAAAAACAATAAATACATTTTAAAATCATAACCCTCCATTTTGCTTCGCCATAGTCGGGTAAAAAACACTTATTTTTCAGTGGTCGTCAGTGTCACATTTTTTTTAAAGCAGATTCTTTTAACTTAGCTTGGGTAGTTTTTGTGTATGTTGATGACGTTATAAACCGTCCTGTCACTGTTGTTTACATAGCAAGTAGTGGTATACGAATTTGTGTGGGGTAGGTTACCATAATTATGTAAAAAGGGAAAATAACAAACTTAAAAAAAAAAAACGGGTTGCACTCCGGGAGTGCCGGCAGAAGTGAAAGCTTGAATATTAACGTTGTGCATTTTTGATATTTTGGAATGCGGTCTACTCTCCCTCCGTCTTACGGATTTTCGAGCAGGTCCTTACGCGAGCTCCGTCTTACGAATTTTCGATCAGGTCACGTGTCCTGACGCGAGTTTAACATTTTTTACCCATCAGAAAAAAGTGCACAACGCCGCTAAAGAAGTTTTCACTTCAAAAAACAACCGATTTCTGTAAGTTTTTATCTTCCTCTTTTAAAAGTTTTTCCTTTTAGTTCTTACTGTCAATTCGACTATTCCCGCAGCTAAAAATCCCTCGTGACTTGCAAATTGACGCTTTCGTTCCATTCCGTTCCGCGGCAATGTAAATTGATTCTTAGGCTCAAATTTCTAACCAAAAAAGAAATTATAAAATATATCATGAATCAAAATATAACGTTCAAGAAATTAATGTGGGTGCAAAAGACTAGTTATTAATAAATCTAATTATGTAGAAATATGTTTTATATTTAATTAAAATAAAATATAATTTAATGTATTAGCAACAAAGATAAATAATTTAATAATTCGGAAGACGAGTATTCGAATTGACTATAAAACAGTAAATTAATATTTTACATAAACACTAATTTATTACGTAATTAAATTAACCGTTTTGGTTAATAAAATGTGTGTTTATTAGTTATCTCTAGTGATGTGTACAAATTCATAAAGACAAAAGTTTACAAAATTATTATGCATGGCTCTCCTCTCTCTATGGAGTAGGTACAAGTATGTACCTACTTGCCATCACAAATATTGTTCTACTATTGTCACGTAGTAACTGTCTTTATTATGTATTGGATTGTGTCAAAGTTCTTTTGAATGTCTTTTGTCTTTACGTTATGTAATAGATAATAAATATATTTTTTTCTAGTGTAAGAATTTTCATTGAAGCCTTTTTAAACAAAAACGATACATAACACTAATATTTATCTGTTAGTGGGTAAGTATAATACTGACGATTTATTATCTGCTTTGCAACTATATCTAAGGCCTGTTTGCACCACAAATCCTAAACGCGTTTAACGCTAAACATAATCTAAAACATCATTATGTCTCTATTATCTTCAAACGATTATGAGGTGATGTTTTAAATTCGCGTGCTTAGCGATTTTCAGTGCAAGCGGGCCTAAACATTGTAAATACGTTAGTTAAGTACACGATGTTATCATAAGTATATAAAAATAATACAATGCAAAAAAAACGAATAATAATATCATTCTTTACCTGTTTAAGTGTTAAAAATATATATTTTTTAATTTATGCCAAACCTAAGCAAATTTTATAAAATAATATACATATTTAGGCACATGTTAATTAATTATTATGCTGCTGTTAGCCCATATAACATCTCATTCTTTTGGTGCTTATTGCAATAAATGTTACATTGTGCAATTTATGTTAAAGGAGACAGCAAATGTGGTCTATAAACCAATGGCGATACGTGAGTGATATTTGTGTAAGGATACCTTAACCGTTTAGGAACAGAAAAATAAAGGACACTGTCCTAACTTTAACTTTTAGACTTTGACCTGCCAATTGAAACTCATAAAAAAATGGGCAATTTACTCAAAAACTTTTTGATTCCAATCGATTGTTTCTCATAAAAAATACTGTACTGTACTAACGGACCAAGCTGGTTTAAGAGTACTAGAAAAAAGTCATCTTATTGTGAATTCCATATATTCATAATATAATTTCATATAAAAAACTTTTTTTAGGTAATTTAAAATCAAGGGTTCTAGATTGCGTATATGAGGTGGATAATAGTGGTCAGTATCTTTAAACTACAAAAAGTGTCTATTCCAATTATTTTCTGATCTGAATCTAATATGGATACTCATTATTCTAGCTGACTGTAGCATTTTTAGAAAATCTGTGAATGCTTTTTGAGAAATTACTAACTGTAATTTTTCAAAAGTTAAGGGTCCTAAGAACGTTTTCCTGTAGCTACAACGGTTAAAGATTTTGATGCCCCTTTTCACTGAAAAAGGTTATATGAAGATCCCTACTACCAGTATCAAAACCGTATCGCTATTGGTTCATACTTCCATAGATCACTTCCCATACAAATTTGCCAAGTTTCCATTTTAATAATTATGCAAATTCACGTTTATAGCTGGCCCAACTATATACGATAGTCAACAGATCAATTCTAGTTAAATAATAACATCCTAGTTTCTATATGTCTAATTCTGGCACGTAATTTCCACATTTCAATTTCTGAAATTATTACAAACTTGTTCTTACAGTTCAATGGTTTAACGTAAATAAAAAATATTCCTCCCAAAGATTTCAATTTGTATAAATAATAAGTATGAAATAGTGGAATGTTTCAGTCTTACTTATAAGTACGGTCTGTATGCTATGCGCCATCGCCATAGCGTATTAATAATAGTATTAAGGCGTCTACAAACTATGCCGGTGGCACAGCCGCCTGGGTCTTTGCGTGTCACAATAAATTGAATGTGCCGGCAGCCAGTTAATGCTGGTATAAGCGGGGTCGGTGACGGCGGCAAGTGTTTAGCAGCCTTGAAATGTTTAACGAAACATACCATAAAAGGTAAAATTTTGATAGAAAACAGCTTAAAATTATGTGTCAGAACTCGCAATAATATAATTTATCATTTAACTCTTTTTTCTATGTCTTTCTCTTCTTTGCGGTCACTTGAATCGTCTTTTTTCTTAGATATTAATGTGTGCTTGGCTTTCTTAAATTGTTTTTTAACTTTGTCCTTCACTTTACTTTTTTTGGGTATTGGTATAACTTCTACTGATTTCATAGATGAACTATTTGATTCACTATTTCTTTGCGCTGAAAAGAAAAAAAATAAGTCCGTTATAGATTAATATAAAAATAGAATTAAACAAAACATTTAAAGACGGCGCTTATTTCTAAAGGTGGACATACATTTGTCTCCTCCGAATCTGTTGACATCATCTGCAGAGCTATTTACGACCGTTCGATTTGCTGTCGGGTTCGTTTAAGGACGACGCTACAAAATCGTAACTTTTATGATAGAAAATAATAAAGTAGTACAAATACATAAGTTGTGGTTGTGAATACCTCTGCTGAATTTTCGTCTGGGATATTTTCCTAATTCTTTTGCGGTTCGTACGATTCAGTGTGGATTGGTGACAGATTTCATATAAGAATGATACAATTCGGCTTATTCGGTGAACACAAATGTGCCCCATCATTCAAAAATAATTTGGTATTAACGATCAAAGGTATTTACACATTCCTGTTACAATGATATCCGTTTTATTTACCTCTCTTACTGGCGATGGAAGCGGCGATAGCAAGATCTTCTTGGCGTTCTCGGCGGCGCTCTGCATCAATTTGCTGTACCAACTCGTCACGCATGCGAACTATTTCTACAAGCCGTAGTACCAACTTTTCCTCACGGGCCTATAATTATAAACCACCATGTTAAGGTCATCACATAATTAATCGACAAATCAGCAGATAACATATTGAGAGGTAATGAGCATATTTAGTAAGGATAAAGTAGGTATAAGCTATCCCAAACTATTCCTCAAAGACATTGGATAAAAATTTATGGGGTTCTTGGTCCAAATGTCCACCACTAGCGAATAGTTTATTATATTTATTAATAAGGAGTAACTTTTATTAAGACACTCATAAAAAAATATCTGTCAGTGAAAACTTATATTTTTTTTAACCCATTATTGATTATCATTAGTTTTGTTTCCACCACACGAGTTTATGTGGCTATAATAAATTTGAAAAAAAAAAAGCTAGTAACTTGACAGATTTTAGAGTGTAGCCAGTTTGTCAGTTATAAATAACATTTAACAAATAGATACCACAAATGTTTAAGTGCTTATAAAATGAGGATGCTTTTCGGATAAAAGGGCGAGATTAACCCCTGCCTCACGGGGTATTAAACCGCTGGGTGGAGTGCCACTAAAAACCTGAGCAACTTCCTATTGAAATTTAAAAAAAAAATTTTTTACATATAGCAACTCTTAGAAAACGGTGCACAAGCAGATATACCAAATAGGTTGTAAATGGTAGCACACAGGTCACACTATTACGCTTTAATAGGAATTCGTCGAACTACAGGCTACTCAAAAAAAAAGGGGGGGGGGGGGGGGTGTGGTATATGGTCGTCGGCGCCTTTGTTTAAACTATGTTCTCCTAACCTTTAGGAACTCAACAAAAAAGTCAGATGTAAATTGTTTGGGTATCACATTAGCTCAGAAAGAATCATTCCTTACCTTATCAGCATCAATGCGGTTAACAGCGGGCCGTGATTGGATTATCCGAATTTCATGTTCTATGTCAGCTTGTTCTTGTTCTAACCGTTGTTGTCGTCGTCTGAAATATTGTTCATTAATAACTATTGTTGTACAGTGGATAAAGACAGCCATTATCTATCTATCTACTAGCCAGTATGGTGCCACTGCTGGGTTCTCTCCCTCTCACCCCTTTTCGCACACTTGTTTATGATGTCATGCCATTAAGTCAACATTTTGTAAAAGCAATTTTTTTTTTGGCAAGTGCATCTTAGTCCACCTACCAGTTTACTCTCCGTAAACTGACAAGTTTCACCACTAGTGGCGGTGGCAGCACAGACAGTAAACAAGCACTGTTTTATTAGAACAAGTTAATTAAATGTATTTTTTATTATTTATTTGAGTAAAACTAAACACTACTAGTGTTTTGATGTTCAAATAAAGCGTATCATTCATTTCCTCGTGACTAGAAAACACGTAAACTTTCTTTCTGGACTTCCACATAAAACTAATGAAGAAAAACAATTTATCTAAGTAAGGAGTATACTTTCAACCATTTAACGGAGTGCTTGTACTGATGGTGCCTCCTATGGTCCATTCGTTTCGCGTAATTAACTACCATTATCATAGGCCGGTTTGATTGAGTTAAACTACTAGTTTCCACTCATAAACAAGTTCGACTTACATGTACATCAATTCAGTTTGTTTTCTGAACAGGTCATTTTTCTCATTGACTAGTTCACACAGTTGAATGACTAAATCTTCGACTTCCTCTTGCGGTACCGTCTCAGCTTCGTCGCCTGTAATAGATACGTCCATTAGTGATAAAGTACTTCTATGATCTACGATAGAGGATACGTAAGAGATATAGGGTAGCGACATTAAACAAATGAAAACTGCACCTTGAGGGTAAAGCTGTGAGTAAGAAATTTGAATTTCTCTCAAAATCTATGGTGAACAGAAACCTCCCCTTTTTATTCAGGGCATCGTAGCCAAATGTCAAGAGACGGACAGGACAAAATCATAAGGGTTCCGTTTTTACCATATGGCTATGAAATTCTAAAACTTCTAATAAATTTAGATTAAAAAGTAAGAATGGGTGCTCAAATAGAAATAAAATGTGCAGGCATATGTTTACCCTCACACTTGTCGCGAATCATTCGTTCGATAAGCACGCCTTGTCGCTCTAGGCCGAGCTGCTGCGTCTCCAGCAGGTCCAGCTGCACCTGCAAGGCTTCGGGCGACATCTGCAGCTTCACCTCGCGCCGCTCCGGGAGGGGCAGCCCCGGTGCAGGACCCTTTGCCTTCCGCCCGCCTGATGAGCATTAAATATTTATTTAAATTGTACATCAAATATTTACTTACATTATGCTGCTGCTATGGGAAAATATCATAATTAATTATAAATTCATTATCATTATCATCATCTCAATCAATAACCAATTAATAAAATAACCCTTAACCCAAGCGCATTGGAATTCGTTTTAGGCATTCAAAGCGTTCAGTTTTGGAATACTTTAGCTAATAAATAAAGTAAGCTTTAAATTATTGTACTTTGTTATCTAAGTCAAAGAGAGTAATTCATGTGACCACGAGTTTGAACTCTACTGACGAGTTGGAAAGTTTGTATTATTTCCCACCTTCGGAATTGATGCTCTTCATACCAGTAGTGTTGATACCTTTTTCCAAGGAGCCGCCGCCACCCGACACTGTCGACAGACTGTCAGGAGGGGTCGGCGCGGGCAGCCTCTTCTTAAGAGTTGGTGTGGACTTACCGATTGATTTCTATGTGAAAATAATCATCTATTAAATAATATGTTTTAAAAACGAAACTCTACGAAGGCGGAACGGAACCGAACTCACGCTGTCAAACAATATAACTTTTGGACGGAAGTTAAGTATATGAACCCTACATTCATAATTTTCTGCTTTAAAAGCACATTAACATTAATAGGCAATATAATACATACAACTTTCATATTCTCATTTTAGTTTATGAAACCGTTGCATAAAAGGGGTTATTAAAACACTTTATAAGAGATTATTTACGCTGGACTGTGGTGGGACCGAGCCGTGGCACCTACCTACCTAGGCGCGGATGAGGCACGGATCAAAATACACTCATCCAATACACCGTGTGGCACCCGCACGGCTAACCCTTAACCGGAACGCGGGCGCCGCGCGGTGTAGGATGAACTGCTTCTTTTAAAAAGTTCGTGAAATTTGGACCTGTGTCTCGGCTCGCGCCTGCCAAGCTCTAGCACAAATCATCCCTAATACAGTGTTTTAATAACCCTAAAATAAAATTCCTTTAACTATAAACAAACAAAATAACCCCAATTCAACCCTTTAAATACTGAATTTCCAAAAACCCTTCTTCAGTGCGCGCTTACATTCGGTATAAGAAAAGGAAGCTTTGTGCTTAGTTTCAGATTGCTTGGCCCAGATGTGGGGGTGTACACGTGCACAGGGTAGAAAGTTGATGTGGGCTCTGGAGAGGAAGTACCTTAAATATTAATGCTACCAATTTTCACTCAAAGAAAACATTCGATTGTTTTTAAAGTAAGTAAAACTGCATCTTCTACTATGACTATAGATGTACGAGCATCGCCACATCAAATATATTGTTTTACTTTTTACCTTAAGATGATGTTTATAATATAAATGAAACGCATACTTGGTCAGAGTTGATGGTAGAGTTGTACGAGCTAAAGGAGGATATGCTCGCGACGTCGTCCATGGAAGTAGAAGGATGTTGGAGCCGCGGCGCCTCTGATATCGATATGACCGGCGGCGGCGGCGGCGCTTTTGCCTTTTTCCTTCGGGGCGTGCTTCCGGGGAGATTCGGAGTACTTGTTGCCATTGAAGATCTATACATTGAGCTGGAAACATATAATAAAATTTTAATGGGGATAAAAACTGCCACTTGCTCATTTCAGATGTCGCTGCTATCCCACGTCCAAGAATTTGACAGCTAGCTGTCACTATCCATATATTTTTTGTTTATCTTTTACGCATAATTAATTAATACTAACCGCACTAAAGCTGCTTTTTTACCTGTGGTAGACGCTTCCCTTTTCTCGCTCGTTTGCTACTCGTCTTTTAATAGTGCTACACTCCAAGTCTCATACATATTTATCTAATTTTCGTTTAATTTGTGAGCGACACAAAAATAAACATAAACAAAACAATGGCGATTTGTAGACGTTGAACAATGCTGCCACCTATGACGAGCTTTCAGTTTCCCATTAGCACATTAAACCTTATGCCGACGATATGAATGAAATTAAAAAAAAATCACAACATTAAATAATTCTTACCTCTTGCTGTGTGTTTCTTCTTCGTCTGACGAGGGTTCTTCGCCATCGGACCAGAATGGATTTACCGCGATAAGCCTTTTTCTGCAATAGATACAAATAATGGCGTAACTTATTATATTTTATTTTTGTAATAAATCTTGTACAGTTGTTTTGCAAATGCTTCTATAAAAAAAACCGGCCAAGTGCGAGTCGCGGATTCGCAGACGAAGGGTTCCGTACCACCGTACAATTATTTTGCTATTTGTTGTTATAGCGGCAATAGAATTCACACTGTGAAAAGCCTTAGTAATACGATCCCGTTGGCAAAAATGAACACAGTATTATGCAATGCAATCGCACATCATATATTAAAATTACAGTAGACAGTCTCTGCTAAGTGCTTTTACCAACCCGGAAGGCATGATTCTGATAATTTGTGCTAATGCATTATAGGTATATTGTCGAGAAGAAGCAGCGCATGACTGCATCTAAATAACATTCAAATATTTATAAGGAAAATCTACCCACTGCATGTTTATAACCGTAAATAGCCATATATTACGGCTACAATGTGAGCCGAACAACGAGGTAACGTTTGATATAATGTTGGTAGGACTCCATACCTACTTATTGTTCTTTTGTTATATTGTTCGCTACTACGTGATCTACGTCGACATAATATGTTGTATTCATGTGAGAACTTGAAACTTGGCGGAAAATATTACAAATGAATACAATCGTAATGTAACATATTTTTAAATATTTATGACGATTTATTTATTTATTATCTCCAATGTACACAATACATGACACACAATAATTATTAAAATGATTAGAGAGAAATTGGAACAATGTTGGTAAAATTTGGAAAACGTTTTCTAAGGACATACAACGTGGAGACAACAATACGACAATAAACGAAAACACTGGCAATAATAAGATGGCTGCATAAGAGTATTTAAAAACTATGATATAAATCCTAGAATCGAAATTAAAAACGTGATTTTTCAAACAAACTAAATAGTAGTGATGGCCCGACTTGATGGGATAGGTTTTGCCAATCTTTGACTAGCTATAGTGACTAAGCTATTGGATATATTTGATTGAATTTTCTTATGTAAACTGGGGATGTCATTTGATACACGCGGTTTAATTTATCGTCGTATTGTCTTCTCCACCTTGTATAGCGTGCTTTTAGCATTTCTAAGGTAGCGATATTTATCGCGGACGTTCACGTTCACGTCACGACATCACATCAACACAGGAAAGTAACACAGTAACATATGAAGACGGTTTTAAATTTCCGTCCACGATAATATCGTCATGTTAGAAATTATAAAAGCGCACAATAGAACATAGTATTATAACCTTTAGAGATACTTAAATAAATTAAATTTTCTTAAATCTATAAAAAAAAAATATATATATACTGGTTTGCAGGGACATCTACGCGCACACTGTAACCTTGAATTCAGCACATGATTTTAGGGTAGATAGATATATTTCGTCGGATGTAAAAAAAAAAACTGATGTTTCATAGAAAAGTACAATACCTACGCGGTAAAAAAGTATGAAACAGCAATTTAAAAAAAAATGCGAATGTAAAATTTCAACGCATGGGTTCAGAATCATGTACTGAATCCATGTTAACAGATTGCGCGTTGATGTCCCTGCCACCCTGTATTTTGAACTGACTAGCAGAAGTCTAAATTCGTATTTTTAGCTAACATGTTATATTGGTCGACTGCTCCGTTGGTCTCGTGCTCGTAAGTGCGACTGCTGAGCGTGGGGTCCTGGGTTCGGTTCCCGGGCTGGGCAAAATGTTATTGGGCTTTTCCATTGGGGAATTTCTTAAAGCACGATAAGCCGTTGCCCCTGCGCCTGAACTCTCTCCGTTCGTGTCGGATTGCCGACCTATCGGACAATGAGAGTGAGGGAAGAGGGAGTGCACCTGTCTCTACGCCTATACTTGTGCGCTATAATGTCTCCCGCGTGATGAGATTAGTCGCCGTGGCCGAAATTCGGTCTGGAGGACTTTACTTTTTATATCGCCTACAAAGTGTTGGCACAGCGGCGTAATTACCGAGGTTAGTTTTTGAGCCAGCCATGTAAAATAATGGTAAGTAAGTATTCAGCGCAGTGGGGACCTCTCGATATGTTTCATTTTTACTGACTACACAGTCAGTAAAAATGAACACACACAGCAAAGCCACATGGCTTTGATGTTTAAATCAATAGTTTTTAAGATATGAAAGAAAGAAAGAAAATGCATTTATTTGCGGCAAACATATGATATGGGATATTTTCGGTTACAACCTCAGAAATATCTTGCGTTTCAGGTTTTTCGATCGATAAAAACAATACTGTGCATGCGTAAATATTCATCCTGACTACGGAACCCTTTTCTGAGCGTGGTCTGACACGCATTTTTTATAACCATCTTCCCATGTCTATTTGGGACAGATTAATAATTATTATCATCTTCCAGGTACAAAATGATATAAAACAAAACATTATATCCAGCGATAGTATCTCGCTAATTGAGAAACATTGTGTTAATAAAATTTGTGATGTGATGGTATTTTTGATGTGGTGATATCTAATACTCACATGGGTGTGGTGGTAGCATTTTCAGGTTTCGGTGCGTGCGGTATGGGTGGCACTTTATCATCTTCTTCATCACTACTACCAAAAGGATTTGTGCTGACTTTTCTAGCTGGTTCCTGAATATTCTTTAAAAAAAATTAAGCTCATTAAGAAATTCAAACTATTTATAATAAGTGTGTTATTACAAAAGGATAATACCTCATCCTCATCATCTGAGAAGGGATTCAAATGGTCTGGATATACTTTAATGTCCGACTTTGTTTCTTTTTCCTTTTTAATAGCGGCCGCTAAAGCTTTTTCTAAAGCATTCTGTTTTTTTCTTCTAGGAGGAACACTAATACTTATTTCTTGATCATGTTGAACTTCTAAAGGTTGTTCTAATGGAGGAGTATCCTCAATAACTGCTGATGAATTATTGGCCACTCTGCTGTCATCTGTTACATTGTTGATCTCTGTATGTATACTGCTGCAGGCATCATTATCTACTTCTGTAGTCTTCATATTATGTTCAATAGTGTTTACACAGTCTTTGTCTTTGTTTCTTGTTTCTATTACATCTATATTTTCTAAACTCTTTTCAACATTTATACTGTCATCAGCTAATTGTGTTTGTAAGAAATTGAACTTTTCAATATTACTTTTATACACTTTCTCTGGCATGTGATTACTTAACACATTTTCATTTTCCATCTTCGTCATATTCACACTTACAAGTATTGGTTTTGAGTCTATTTCATATTGAGATCTACTGGTACTGCTAAGTTCTTCAGATTTACTAATACTATTGTCTTTTAATGAAATATTCGAGATTTTGTATTCAATATTAGTGTCTTTATCTATATTTTTCTCAAACATGTTTATTTTGTCTACAAAATGATAACATTTTTTAAATTAGCAAGCAAGACAAGTAACAAGTTTATACCATACATAGTTATAAAGATAAATAAATGGACCCACACATGACAAACATAACAAAAGCATCTTCCGTCAAGTTATCAAAATGTAGCTCTTATTCACAAATTAGACTAGTTGTCTTATTGTGCAATAAGAAAACATTTAAGGATTTTGAAATAAGCATTCAGTATGTAGTTGACAAAGAAAGAACATGATGCAGAGTGGAAAATTGTTGGAAATGGGTAATGTTCCAAAGTAAATTATATTATAAATTCCATATAAATCCAGCATCAATCATTTGTATGATAAAAATGTATTGCCTGGCAACAGTAGCATATACATATTTTTGATAAGATAATAGGACTTTATTCATAGTTATTGACATTTATATGGCAAAGGAATTTGAATAAATGATTACAACGCAAGTAAAATAAAGCACTCACCCATAATAGATTGTGGTCTTGATTTATATTTAGGAGTAACAGGCTCCTCATTTGGCACTGATTTTGTCTCAAGTGCAGTATCAGTGAATGCCAGCATGCCCATTTGATCATGATCATTATTATTAAGATATTTTGATAAAGTCTTTTCATTTTTACAACTATCACAGGTAAATTCAGATCCTTCAACTATCTCAAAATTCTTAGGGTTAAGATGTCCTGAGCATTTAGAACAACGGAAACATCTTCTGTGGTACAGTTTGTGCGATACAAGAAGGCGCTGGGCAAGGTACACAGGCAGGCCACATGCTGCACATTTGTCTAGACCAGTCTTTCCAAACCTTATTGGTGCCTACAAGAGTTATAAAGATAGGTAATAAAGTGTGAGACAGAAAGTATTAGAGAAATTAGAAAACAACAGTTTCACTGCAAACATTGCACACAGATATTTAGAAAGTAAGATACTTAGTAATATGTTTGTTGTACTAACTGGTGTCTCCATGGTGGTTGTTTGAGTTGATACCTTTGACTCATTTTCAGACACCTTGGTATTGACTGAAATTAAAATGCTTATTAAATCATTGTTGGTATGATTGTTAGTATTTGTAGTTCTTAAGAGGTAAGCAAAGTAGGTAGGCAAAGTAAACATAGGATTACTTTTGCCAAAATCTCAAAGATAGCAGAAAAATATTAGTATTTATTTTATTGATTGCAATGACAATAACCATTGAATATGAGTATAATTGACTGAACTCACCTGTATGACCTAGACGCTGGTAAAACTGAGACAAGTAAGTTAATACTGACAACCTGTCAGGCACATCATTCTCAACCATATCCTCTGGGTCTAACAGTGAGGGAATACCTAGGTGCTTCTCAGCAACACTATATGCTAATTGGTTGTTTTCATATATATTTTCAGGTTTCAACTTTGACATGTCACTGAAAATCATAACAACACCAATTCATTGAATAGAAAATATCATGACTTTACTGTTCACAGATGACTTATGATGATAAGTTTATAGTTAATAAGTGTAAGAGTAATGTATATTCATTTCAAGTTAACACTTACATTAAATCTGGCCTAAAGTGATGAACCAATGCACAAAATGCTAAGCCATTTCTCCAAGATGTTGTCATATTATCTATTTGCACCTCAGGGCAGTCTTTGACTAAACGTTTACACCATAACTCCAGAGCTTTAGTTCCTTTGCGTTCAGACATTTTTTTAAACTTATAAGCAACTTTACAAGCAGTTCAAAACGTTGTACATCATCTATGACTCATTTAATGAATCTTTTCACTGAAAATAACAATGAGCCATTATTATTACGTTTGCGACGGACAACGCAGTAAAAATTGTTCAGATACTAAGCATTGAAAGCGCATTTGAATAGGAATTTCTAATAAAACATTCATTACAAGTTTGGTTAGTTGGCAATTTGGCATTGGCTAGGGATGTACCTGGACCAAAGTATTGAACACAAAACACTACTGCAAATGTCAAATAATATCAATATCGAAACATATCTAAACGTAGGGCGTCTTTAGACGATTAATGAAGCCAGGCATCTGCTGTCAAATATATAGTACTTACTAATTCCATGTTGAAATCTGATGGGCTTACAGTAGGCGGTTCAAAGAGAAAAGTAATAAGGGCGGTTTTCCACTAGCCGGCAACAGGACGTCTCCATATGGCGGTCATTAGATGCTCAATCTGACTGACAGCTTTTAATTGATATTTCATCACGGACTGAAGCAAGACTGAAGCGATGCCTAGACAATCAGGGGGCGTACCACCAGCTCTTATAGCGGGGCAGAAGTGGAACTGTACTGCTTTTTTGTACTAAGTCATAAAAACAAAAAAGCAGTGCAATTCAACTTCTGCCCTTCTCTAAGAGCTGGTGGTAAGCCCCCAGTCGCGAACATCTTCAGAGTCCGGCTGGAGAAAATGGATATTAAAATTCAATTTTTCTTACGTTTTTTGCAATTTGCTGGTCAGTACTAAGTTGTACGTTGATTAAAATATGATTCGCGGCCGTAACAAATATGTATTTACATAATTATAATCATTAAAGTCATCAACACAACTCTCGAAGATCAAGTAATCCTACGGAATGATTATTTCATGAAATCTTGACATTTTAGGATCATGCTAACTTAACAAGTTGTATTACTGATTCTAATGATTATAATTCTGTAAATACATATTTGTTACAGCCGCGAATCATATTTAAATCAACGTACAAGTTAGTACTGACCAGCGAATTGCAAAAAACGTAAGAAAATTTGAATTTCGCGGGCTACCTTGGAGCATCCACCTTAAGGGGATGCGCTTTTGTAGTCCGCGGAATTCAAATTTTGTTCAATATACAACCTGACACTGACCTCAGTGTCAGGTTGTATATTGAACAAAATAATATATGTTTCGCAAGCTTCAAGTATGTATTCACAGAATTATAATCATCAATACAACTCTTTATGTTCATTAAATTTTATTGATTGATATTTCATGAAATAGTCATTCAATAGAATTTTGCAGGCTACCCTGGAGCTTCCCCCTTAATAAAGATAAAGTATGCATTGCGTGTATCGTTGCAATTTCTTTAAAGAAACGTGTTTATAGGAAACGCTGGGTGAAGTCATGGTTGCCAAAAAATGTAGAACGTGTTTATCTTTTTCCTGACGTCAACTAAGGTAGCAACTGGCTTAATGTTTTGGTATACTTATTGCAATTTTAATAAAGCTTCTAGCCTTTGATACTTATTTGTGTAACCATTATTTTTGGGGTTCCACAACGTTGGATATGTTTTCAACATAAATACAAATTCCTTTTCGACTTCTAAATTATTCAACGGTAATGCAGCTGGTGGCGCCGGTGCGTCGAGCGGCGGCGGTGGTGACGTCGCCGAGCACACGCGCGTTTCTATCGGTGTTCAAATCATGACCCTAGATCATGACTGACTGAGTCGTGACTGATGCGTGAGTGACAGCAAGCTACTTTTTTTCTAATATTCTGAAGCATACTTTTCGTTCAACGGACTCTGACAAGTGCAGCTTGATATGATGGTCCTTGTGTGTACTTCCAGTGCTGTGTCTGGTAAGCACATGTGTCAGCAGCAAGCTGCAACGAGGGCGTCATGGCACCTATCTTGCCAGTCACTATTGTGGCATGCCCTGTTCTTAGACATGCCCTACTCCGGAATCGGCTGCTCAGCAGATCCCACTAGACTAGGCACTAGCTCCGTCCGGCGGCGCCACCGATCGGTACAGTAACGCAAGGCAAGGATCTTGCCGTTCAGCCACGAGACGAATCCTCACAGGCGATTAGGAATACGTTAACGTAATGTAACGTAACGTTTGATAAATTAAAACATTATAAGTAATTTGAGTGATATGGATATGACGTTAATTTTTATTGCTCAATTAATTTTAAAAAATTGGGCGACAATTTCCAAGAGCGTCAGGCCTGTAGCCTACAGGGCACTGGTTTGGTACACTTATAACATTTCTATTGACATCGTTTTGTTCATAGTTCTCCACTTGTCCACCTTTGTAACCGATGTTCAAATCATTGATGTTCTGCAAACTGAAATATAAAAAAGTAATTTTTAAGGTTTGATGCCAGTAAACTGATGAACGGGGAAGGAGAAATAGGAACTGTAACTCCCACACCTTGTTAGCAACTTGGAGCTCGTAACAACCTATGTAAGTAGGTATAATTAATAGCTAATCTCTTTCTAATGTTAAGAGAAGGCAAGGCCTAGGACAGGATCAGGGGCTGCAGTCTCGACATTCATAGCGGTCGCTTTACGACCGAATTCGGTCGCAAAGTCCCGGATTGACAGGTGTAATTTATGGAGTGACAGGACTTTGCGACCGAATTCGGTCGTAAAGCGGTCAATGGACGATGTCAAAACTAAATTATCACTTATATAATTTAGGTTAATTGAGAAAAGTTTTTAATTTATACGTTAGTTTTTGATCTTAGAAAAGAATTAGTAGAGTTATGATGAGATATTAAATGATCTTATCACCACTCTACTAATTCTTTTATTTATTATTCCTTTATTATTAATTAGGGTCAGCGCAGATCGACGGCAAGGCCGTGCGCCGCTCGCTCGACTTGTTTTTATTACGTAATACAATTTTCACCATAAAAGAAAATTTCAGTTGGTACAGATTTATTCGCTTCGCTGCCACTCTGTTATTCTGCGCTGACCCTTATCGGGCTGATTAACAGCAGCTATATTTTTCAAAATTTCAGATTTTCAGTTTTCCTCCATCAAAAATAGCGGCCGCTTTTTATACATTCATCATCTGCCTAGCCTTTTCCAAACAATGTTGGGGTCGGCTTCCAGCCTAACCGACCAGACTACCTATATGACCTCATAGCCCGCCTAACACGAAACTTGTTGCTAAGAAGACTGGTTAATAGAGTTTTGGACTTTGGTCCCTGTTTTGGACTTTGGCGCCTGTTTGGTCAGGTAGACTGTCAGGCGTCAGACGCTGCAGAACTAAAGTCAATAGACTGCAGCGGAAAATGGCCATTCGTATCGCACGAGGATACTGAACGATATCCTTTGAGGCGGCAACTCTCCTGGCGCGCTTTCCGCCGCTGGACATCCTGGCGGATATGAACGCGAAGGTCTACGACCAAAATCGCGATATCGGCCAAAGCGGGAATAGTGTGCCAGGCAAGGCAGGCATTCGTAAGGCTCAGGCGGCAGGAACGGCGACACGCGCTCGAGCGGTGGCGCGAGCGGCTACAGCAGCCGCGCAAGTGCGTTGTCGAAGCCGTTCTGCCGCACTTCGAAGCCTGGCTGAAAAGAGGGGAGCGCATCTCCTTCAGGCTCATCCAGGTGCTCACCGGACATGGTTGCTTCAGTGAGCACGTGAACAGAATTGGGCGAGAGGCCACGGCACTGTGGAGGCAGCCTGGATTCCGCACAACACACGCTCGAGGAGTGCTTGGGCCTCCGAGCGGCGGGTCCTGGTTGCCAGGATCGGGCGAGACCTGTCTCTGCCGGCAGGAGTGAGGGCTATGCTGGCAGAGACAGAGAATTGGACGGAAGTAGCCTCCTGCTGTGAGACCGTGATGGTCAAGAAGGAGGCCGCCGAGCGGGATCGGGAGAGGGCTGATCCTGCTCGGAGAAGGAGGCGTCGGGGAGGCAACCGCCTTATACGCCATAACCCGCTTATCAAATAAGGAAGGTGGACCTTTGGGGTCGCGGGCGCATAGAGTGGGGACTCTGTCCGCCTACCAAGTGACCCCAGGGAAGACGGTGGCACAGTGGTCACTTGCTGCCGTGCATAGCAAGGCTTAGGGGACGCCCCTTTACAGTCTCCCCAGGGATGTGCCTTACAGGCGTTGCGCAGGGGTGGTTCCGGAATTGGTTTTTTAAGAGGAACCGGGATCACCCCTATGTGCGGATGGTGATCACCGGGGTGGTTTTAGTGAGGTAAAAATCCCACACTCCCCGACCTCACTCCCCGGAGGTCAGGTGCCTTTTGAAGGTTTCCCCCCGAAAACAAAAAAATTACAAATGTGATTGTGAGCAAATATTGAATCAAGAGAAACTAGAATTCGTCGATAAAACTGTTTTCCTTGGGATCACGCTCGACTCAAGGCTACAACGGGGTCCCCATTCAACATCTCTTGCAGGATGGCTAAGTTCAGCAGCTTATGCTGTCAGAAAAATCCGGCAATTTACTGATGTAGATACGGCGAGATCCCAGAGACTAATCTGACAGGTGTAATGTCAACCTTCTATACTAAAAAAACCAAACGACTTAAATGTCAGATTAGTCGCTGGGATTAAAAAACGAACTTTAGTTACTTTTATTCTTACGGTATTTTACTTCGGGGACGGGCTACAGACATCGATTCTATTTTTAATCTGCAGAAAAGAGCCATCAGAGGCGTGATGTATAATTGTCGCAGGCGCGATTCTCTAAGGGAACTGTTTAAGGCTATTTTATTAACACCATGACGGTACCTTGTCAATATATCTACGACCACATCATGTGTACATAAGGAAAAACTTGCACCTTTTTTAGCAAAACAGGTGAAAGACATAATTATGGCACTAGAACTATGGACTTATATTAGTTCAACCAGGTTTCAGACTGGATAAAGTAGACTCATTTCATGGGGAGCTGTTTGAAATCTTATAATAAAATACCTCCCCACCTAATTCAACTGAATGAAACAAAATTCAAGTCTTGTTTAAAATGTACACTGTGTAGGCATGCATATTATAAGTTAGGGAATTACATCGTTGTTAAAAATGCCTGGCTCAAAGCGCCCTGCTCCACAACCACAACTAATTGATAAACAATTGAAAATACTGTTGGAGTTGCTGAAGATTGTAAAACTTTCTTTGTATTGTATAAACTCAATTTCCTTTGTATTGTATAATTGCATAGCACAAGTGTCAGTTCTATGTACTAAGTACAGAGGAGCTATCAGCTACCATTTACCGGGTAAAATGTCTTTCATGGACTTGAATGTGCCCTGGCGGCTGATAATATGTCATGCTCACTTGTTTCGCTGACGGTGGCGTGTGTGTTGGATCATTTAGCTCCCTTCAAAACGGCTGAGCTGAATGGTGCTGATCCATGCGTCATGTTCGAACGGGCGCCGTCAGTCGGGGTGGTCATCACTTAGCTGCCTCGGCTTATTTTTAATTATTTTATCTTTGTATTGTTCGTTTTGTTACTATTTGCTTTACTCTGGACGCTTTTAACGTGTACGTCTTTTTTAAACACCGTTCTCACATATACTGGTAATTAAAAATTCTACATTAATGATGTACTTAACTAATATTTTTGTAAAAATATAATTAAAAAAACAGAATTGTGTGGAAAAGGGAGAGGGAGGCCTTTGCCCTGGAGGGGGACAATACAGGCTAGTTAGATTAGATTAGATAATTCAAAACAGTGTCCTGCGGTTTCTTCTCCATAGGCAACTAGTTTCATATTTTCTGACTGACCTACTTCTTGACAATTCAAAAGTGCCTGTAAATGGTTTAATTGAAATAAATGTTTTGAGTTTAGGGCTTCTGATGACCCCGTAACGACTTTAAAAGATCTACGAATGACTGCCAGGACCAACATGCATTCCGAGCCACGGAGGGATCTCAGTTTGTACAGACGGACATGCATCCACGCACCGGCCGGCCTCGGCGATCGACCCGTGCGGCTGCTATTACTAAGCTACGAGCCCCTCTACCTCGCAACTTTTGCATAGAGGATATTTTATATTCCTACATAGGTATGTAATTAGGTATTTACTTATTATACACACCTTCTCCACACGTCGCGGCATTGGCCATTGATAAATTCTTGGCCAGACGGACAGTTGGTGGGAACTGTGATGACATTTTTCGTATTTGTTCCGCTTCTCCATATGTCGCGACAGGAGCCGTTGATCCACTGCTGACCAGGACGACAGTTGGGTGGAACGGTTATTATATTCTGTGGTGACACGTCTGAATAGTCCGGTAAAATTTCACTGAAAAACAAACTTTTTTATAATAGTTGGTTATGTATAGGACAGCTTCATTTAGGGAAATATGAAAACTTACGTATACCCTAACCCCAGTAGGTAGTGCATGTACCTATTAATATCTGCCTATTAATTTAACCTGATCTCTCCCCGGTCGTGTCAAATTGCCATTCCATCCGACTATGAGAGTGAAGGCAGAGTGCGTAGATGGCTAGTCTCCGTTGAGATTAACTGCCATGGCGGAAATTCGGTCTGGAGGACTATTATTATTAATTTAACATTTTCCTTATGTGTCTTGTGACTTGTCTTATCGTTCAATTTATTATTTTCCCTAATAGGTTTCTTATGGTGATAAAATTTGCAATTTTTATCGCAATAACTGTGTTAATTAATCGGTGTCGATTCCGTAAGTAGATTGTGTCATTCATTGTATTTATCCTCCTAAGCTTACGAGGAAAATAACAAAAAACCAGACAAGTGCTTATTGTAGTATCGCGTAGTATCGCGCCCTGAGGGTTCGGAGGACTTACAGCTGTGCCCGGCTAGATATACTCGTATTTGAGTAAAATAAGGACTAAATGCTACTGGTTTCACAAATTCGTGTATCTACTAAACGTTCTGCAACGTTATTTCATTTTCCCTACAATAACCCAATAACAATATGAGTATTCATTGAGGAGTTCTGTCGGGTATCTGATCAGTGCGAAGATCAGTTAACTACTGTTAGGTAGTTAACTAGCATTTTTTCTATGATCTTCAGTACAATAAGCAAATCACATGTAATCACATGTAGGTACAGTTCGTTATTGATGAGTTCCATTGTCTATCTCCGAAGGTCCTCATCAGACCTTAAGACCTTTAAACGGAAACACCTAGAAAATACTCTTCCTAATGTAAAGTTAATTTTAATATTTCTACACCGGCAACGGTAGTGTATGTGAACCGTGGCGTAGCTCATCCTAATGGGGCCCTGTATCAATTTATTTTGGGGCCCTTTTTACCCAACTGTGAAGCTACAGAGGGTAGGTATTGTTTTTACAAAATAAAGAATTTAGCATACTGACTTAGAAGGTGAGGGGCTCGTGGCTAAGTAATAACAGCCGCACAAGTCGATTGAAGGTTAAGCTACGCTTGCCGCGGTAGGTCCGTGGATGGGTGACCATCTTAACATGCCGAGACCCCTCCGTGCCTCGGAAAGCACGCTAAGCCGTTGGTCCCGGCTGTCATTCGTGAATCTTTGATAGTCGTTACGGGTCGTCAGAAGCCCGAAAGTCTGACACCCAGTACTACCAAGGGACATCGTATTACCCAGTAACTGGGTTGTGGCGGTCAGATAGCCAGTAGCTCCGGAGGTAAAATACTGGCATTCAGCTGCATCCGGTAACCTAATTATTTTTTTTGGAGATACTAAATACGAGTACCTACCTATTTCTTGCCAGCGGAATACCTATAGGTATGCACGTCGTTTTTAAACTAGGTACCAATGTAACATACGTATGTATGCACATACGTACATATGTTACATTGGTATCTAGTTCACAAACGACTTTCCGTACTTTTGAGAACGTTCGTACTGTCAAGACAAAAACCACAAACCACTGGAAATAATTATTACTTACCTGAACGTTTGTGGGGAATCCCCGTCAAACATAAACGGAACGACAAGGGTTGCCAGTTCAGAAATGTGTGTGATTAAAGTCTCTTTCTTTGTAATTAACATTTAATCGTAAAATGGAGAACTCGGGTATCATGAGTAGATAGGTACTGTCACTGGTCAGCAACAGAAGTTGATTAACACAGTACTTTACTTTTACATGTGATACCTACCTATCAACATACTTTCAAAGACCTTACTTTCAATAATAACTAACTACTGGGTAAAATAAAACCATCACAGGCTGATGTTTACACTTTAGATATGTTTCATTGAATCTTATCTCTACCATACTCAGTATCAGCCTGTAAACATAGAACATGACCATGGCAATAAGATAAAATACGTATAGAGGGCCCGTTAGTACCTAACTCTATGTACTTATATAGAGTAGAGAGCCAAGGCATGGCCATGTTCATTAGTATTGAAAATTAGGAACAAAATAGAACTCACCTGAGGTCGCTATCTTCTTTCAAGGCTCTATTCCAAACATCGCGGCATTGTCCATTAACAAATGATTGGCCTGGGGGGCAGTTAGTGGGTACCGTGATGAGGTTAGCAGGCGCAGCGGTAATACTCCAGATCTCGCGACATGCGCCGTTCACCCACTCCTGCCCATTTGGACAGTTTGTTGGGACCGTTACCACATTCTGTGGATTGATATTATTTGGTCGCGCGTTACAAGAACTTGCAAGAAAACAAAGAAACGTAACGAATATAATCATTGTTTTAAGTTGTTGCACTAAATTGCGAAATTCTTTTGTCTAACTATACTGCTTGCTGCGTACTTCAAGATGAGAGAACAATTGAACAAGAATCTTAATTGGTTTCTGATTGTATTTATCACCTCAAACGTAGTTTATAGAGAAGATAATCTAGTGGCGTAGTAGATAAGCTATCTGCAAGTAATTTATTTATAGGTACAAAGAGGTTTTATTTTTTGTAAATTAATGTAAAGTAAATACTTACGTTACATTAATTTACAAAAAATAAAACCTAAAAAAATACCTATCCGTACGGATAGGTATTTTTCTATTTGATAAATGCAATTACTAAGAATGTAGGTAGGGTTGCCAACTCTTTTTAAGTCAAAAATAGGAGTTTTAAAATATTTACCCAAAAAATATAGTAGATGGCGAAAAAAATTATAATAGAATAAAAAAAAAAAAATAATATAATATAGTAGGTTTTAAAATACTTTATTTCTTAAAAGAATACTTTTTGCTACTTTGAGCCTTCATAGCTATTAGTGCAATTTAAATGACTAAATACCATTAGCTCAGCTTTAATTAATTTTATACTGGCCCTATTGCGCTCATCTCGCCATTTATCATTCATTACAGAAAATATACGCTCTGTATAGGCGGATGTTGCCGGACTTGATATTATTTTTTAAATATTGGTTAAATCTGCATCACTCAAAACTTGTTGCCATTTTTCAACTGTACTTTTTGAAGAAAAGTTTCATCAGGAAGAAGAATATCTAGAATTTTATTCATCTGATTTATTTCTGTATACAAATCATTAAATAGCTATTTACCAAACACAAACTCAGAGGAGAGGCGCGAAATTGACAATCTGTCAAACTCATAGTGACATACCAGAATCGTCCAGAAATAGATATTATTGCTTAGTGGGTTTTATGTCTAATAATATAGATGTTTCGCCTACTATATACTTTTTTCATAAATATAGTAGTCGGGCCTTTAATACAGTAGGATAGATACTATATTATATAGTAGGGTTGGCAACCCTAAATGTAGGTGATACCTATAATAATATTTTTACAAATCGGCCCCTTTATTAAAGTATCAATTTAACAATTGAGCGGCACGTAGCTATATAGATACATACCTCTGGACATTCCCAGGGTTTCTTAGTATGTCAATTTGACCATAACGATAATAGGGACTATACGCTGATCTTGAAACATAGGAAAATGTACCATTTGCTATGTACAGAAAGACTAAAATTGTTATATTAACGGACACGAGCAAGTCACGTGGCCTCTAGTCCCTGCGGCTGGTGTGGATAAGTAACTTCCGGCTATTAACCAATGGATGTCATGTTTTGTGTCTCATCACGCGCCTGCTGTGTTATTTTTCTAGAATGAAAAATCTCAATATTTGTTAGGTAAGTACAGAAAAGAAAAGAGATCTTAGCAGTTACTGTTATTCTATTTTGAACCCGCTTATTTTGTCGTGCACATTTTGCTCCCAGAGAAAGTCGTAAAAAAGATATTTAATATAAGGATCACGTCAAAATGATAATCGCAACGGTCCTTCCGTCTGCTAAAATGCATAGGTACCTACTCCATTATGTTTATCACTGTCCATTGACCATACCATAACCCCACCATACCATTGTCCCTATGTTTCACCTGTGGGGCGGAAAGTGTAGCATAATATTGAAGGTATCCGCGTGATAGCAGACAAGAGATCTTCAGAAAACCCATGTCTAGCGTTCGTACAGGACAAGTTGATTAGAGCAAAAATCTATTATGTAGGCAGGTACCTACTTATCTATGCTACTTTTACTACAAATCATTAAATAAGTTTAGCAATAAACCTATTTAAAACATCGTTCTGTTTCTGTCAATCGTTTAAAGATGACAGAGACAGAAGGATGATGTAAATAGGTTTGTGGTTCAAGTAGACCTTAGTGTTGGTAGGTACCAAACCCACGGTAAAGTTGTTCTGTCTCTTATTGATTAAAGAAGAAATACTTTTATCGCTAGTGATTCACCAGCGGTAAAAGTATTTCTTCTTTTTGTGCGCATGGTCGGTCTTTATTTAATCATATTATTAAAAAACCGCATATAAAACGCTCTTTCTACTTAGTACATCCGTTACAGATTACCTACTTCCAGGTTATTACATTCTACATTAAACCAATATTTTTTGTAAACCAAAACATAGAGCCAATTCTTGTTACTTCAAATTATCGATTAGGAGGTAGTATGGTGGTAGGTGCCTAGGCTACGTTTGTTTGTGCCCTGGGTTGTTTGTGTTTCCATGTTGGAGTATTGATTCCTCGAAAGAGTCCATGTTGTTAGCGTGCGGTCCATTTATAGCGATTACCTTGGTACTTACAACGTTGGTCACAATACCTATTAGGTATGCATAGATGTGTGTCCCGCTGTAGTGCGCAATAGGGTGGGCGGTCAACATTCGACCATATTCTTGGGTCGATTCACTTAGCGGTCGAGAAACAGAGTGGGACACACGACAGTACAGTGTTGACGTATGTTGTGCAAGTGGATACAGTGTGAACTTTGATACAATTTTTGGGACTGTTGTTATAATCCAAAGACTGAAATATGAATCGGAAATATTTTGTAGCGTTCCTTACTATTTTATTTATTGTTTGTGCCGAAGGAAGAAAAACTTCGGGTAGAAGTCGTGGCTCTGGATCTGGTCGTGGATCGAGTAAAAAGACAAATTATAACCCTCAACCTGCGCCAACATCTTTTAGTAACCCTCAAGCTTCAGCTCCAAAACCGACTTTGTTTGGATGGCAATCTAAGCCGTCCAGCGGGCAAAGTCATTCGTATCCTTCCAGTGGAACAGGATTATCTGGTGACAGGTCAAAACCAGCGACTAATCAAGAAAGTATCCAACGAAGTAGTGCAACTAATAATTTAGCTGGTCAACAACATTCTAATAATCAACCGAGTCATTCTTACCCATCTTCGAACGGTTTATCAGGAAGTGCTGGCAGTGGATATCCTCAGCAAACTGCGAGCAAATACCCTCAAGGAACTGGGTTGTCCGGAAACACTGGAGCTGGTCAAGCAGGGTACCCACAGTCAACTGGATTATCAGGAAGTGGCCAGCCTGGACACAGCTATCCACAACAACACGCATCCGGTGGTGGCTACCCTCAACAGCACGCATCCGGTGGTGGCTACCCTCAACAAACGCAGCAACGCAATACTGGAGTGGCTGGTTCTGGTGCTGCACCGCCACCGTATAACAATGGTCAGAATTATCAAAATAACTACGGAAACAGTTACCATCCTCAAGGACCACCTGCTCATTCCAATTACGGTGGTGGTGGTGGATACGGTGCCTATAATCCAGGGTACGGCTCGCAATCACCTGGGTACTTTGGAAACTATGGTAGAGGAAATGGAGGTATGAGTCGTTCAGGAAGTGCTCTGAAGGGTATAGGTATCGCAGGTGCTGGTATTGGAACGGTATTGACTGGATTAGCCCTGTGGAATTTGGCCCGCTCTACTGGAAGACAGCACCATACCGTCGTGTACGATAACAGGGGTCAGCCTGTGGCGGTCACAGCGGCCAACGACACTACCCCCGTTGCCGATTCAATTTTAGCGAATCTAGTAAACTGCAGTTTGACCATAAGTAATGATAACAAAACCGAAGTGCTCGCAATACCTTGTTCAATCGCTACTTCGTTTACCCCAGAAGCTGACGTAAAAGATTCTGGTGTTAGTAAGAACTCTACTGACAACACGAAATGCACCATTACGGTTCTTACAAAAGCAGGCGAAGAATTTATGACGACAATACCATGTTCGATTCTCTTAAACTCTGCCGCAGAAAACAATGTAACAGAACCTCCTCTGGTGGTTGATGAAGCTGACAATATTAGTAATGTTACTAGCGAGTCGAGAATCCAAAATGGCACTTTGATTGAAAATAACGCAACTTTAAGTGAACCGACGGCGCTCAGGCTTTCCGGTGAAGATATAAATGCGGATGGTGCAAAATTAGCACATTTAAATTGCACTATCCAATCAGAGGAAATAAGAGATCCGATCAATCCCTGTTTGCCTGTTAATCATAATTTAACTGTTATTCCGTTACCAGCAACGGAGGCGCCACAGTAAATATCTTTGAGGCTGCCCTAAATAATGTGTTTCATAAAGTTATATCATCATAAGTTTTTATACAGGCGCAAATATCTCACTTTGTTGACTTGTTGATGTATATATATAGGTATATACTATATATACTTATCTCATTTTTATACTACACATTGAATGTGTTTTTGTCACTGGCTGTGTGTGCATACACGATTGAAAATTCATTATACAATGAATAATTACGTACCTATGTACTAGGTAGGTACCTACCTAGTACATAGCTTAATAATATGAAGCCTGCACGGTGTTGCGTTGATGGTAGCTGTCACGTTTCATGTAGGTCAATATAGGTAACCCTTTGTATTGTTTTATGAATGAAATTCTGTAACTGTTATATTATTGTGTGGTGTGGTAAGTTTTTGGTGGAAATTGTTAATCGTAACTAGATCATTACTGCAATAAAGGAATATTGCACCATTATTTCGAATTTTGGTACCATTTAATTGATTGTATATCTATGTTTTGACTTAAGTAGGAATACCTTATTTTATCATTATAAAATAAAGACGAAATCAATGTTGTTTAATGACGAAATCAACGTGAATTTTATTTAACTACCTTGGGTTACCTAGGGTGTATATAAACAAACACTGTGAGTACAAAGTAAGTATAAAAAAGTAGGTGGTATGTGGTGGTAGTGGTGGTAGGTGGTGTGGTGGTGTTGGTGGTAGTGGTGGTAGGTGGTGTGGTGGTGTTGGTGGTATCTTAAATTGTGTAGGTCCCTAACTATTTCATAAAATCATACTTTTCAGTGGCCCCGTCATAAACTAAGGGGTCCTCAGAGTCAGATGTAAACAAAGAGGTGGTAAAATTAGTTTGAAGCGTATAGAGTAAGCTTACCCCTAAGACCCCAACACCCAACGTACACAGATGTTTAAGTTAGAAGCCTATGTCGTTCTGTCTATCTGTTTGCGGTATCGTAGCTTTCAAAACGATTAGACCAATTTCAATGCGGTTTTTAGGGTAGATATCGTTGATGTTTCTAAATTACTTTTCTATGGTTATAAATTATCATGTCAATAGTAGAGATGCAACGGATATCCGGTTGCTATCCGGTATCCGGCGTATCCGGCCATTATTTTACTATCCGGCCGAATACCGGATAGTTGCGCACTATCCGGCCGGATACCGAATAGTGATTCTGTTTGGTATTTAACTTTGAAAAATGAATAGTATAAAAGAAAACAACAACAAATTATCAATCAATATTCGTTTATTAGTATTACCTTTAACGTACAATTTAAACTTGTCAATAAGCCTCATTTAAGTAGTTAAGAAATCCTATGATCAGCTTTAGTATCAATTCAACCAATCGTAGCGTATCGTATGTTAATTCTTAATCAAATAAAATAAGTGTTACCAAATAAATAAAAAGAGAGTTTAATATTCATAATTAACTAACGGCAAATTGTGGTGAATAAAAACGAGATTCTCTGCATTTTTGGGTAACAGACGAGTCCTCCTATTTTCATAAACAAGTCCTGCCTCTGAAAAAAGTCTTTCGCTATAAACACTGCTACATGGTGAGGACAGATATATTTGGGCAAATTTTATCAATATTAGGAATTGATTGGCGTTTGCTGCCCACCATGCATAAGGGTCACTCTGTCAATCAACTCGGACCATTTTTAAGTAAAAGTCAAGCTCGTTGGCTATAGCACTATTTGTCGTATCTTCGGTTTGACTATTATCTTGAGCGACTTCGTTAAAGCAATCCCAAAATGTTTCATGAACAACAGTTGCGCCATTGCCTGCCCTTCTTTTCATTGGAGGCGAATCACCTTCACTATTATTTGAATACTCTTCGCTACAACTCATTTTTAGGCCCTCCAGAAGCAGCTTTTGTCTAGCTTTTTCTGTTTGTATTATCCCAAAAAAACTGGTTTTGAATCTGGGATCCAATAAAGTAGCCAGGAAATATTTTGGATCTTCATCAAGATGTTGAAAACGTTGCTCTATTTCAGTTTTCAGAGACATCAAAACATGCAACAAATTCGGTACTTTCCGCGAAGTTTCTTCTTTTTGAAGGTACCCCATGAACGTAGCCACGTGTGGTATGACTTCGGAAATGCATGACAAACCGGAGCTGGTAATTTTCGTTATTTCTTCGAAAGGTTTAAGAAGGCTGATACATTGCTCCATTAAATTCCACTGATGAGCAGTCAAGTTACTTAGTTTATCGTGGTCGGCCTCGGCAATATAAAGAAACAGCCCGTTTCTGCTCTAATAAACGCTCCTGTAAATAGTAGGTGGAGTTCCAACGTGTACTGACATCTTGCACCAACTGATGTTCCGGTAACTTCAGCTCCTTTTGAATGGCCTTCAGTTTTTCTTGCGCTAGTCCTGAGTGATTGAAATGGGTTACAATACGCCTAGAAGCGGCCAACATCTCCATTAAATCAGGCTGACATTTAAGTGATTCAGTGATAACTCTTTGGAGCGAGTGAATAAAGCAGCGAGCAGAATCGTATTTAGCCACCCGAACTCCTTTTACCATATTAGCCCCACTATCGTGCACAACAATGTGTATTTTATTCAGAGGAATGTTCCAGCGCGCGGCATAACGTTCAGTTCGTTCGCTATATTCTCCCCGGTATGAGATCCTGAAAAGGGTTTGATTGCCAATACGCCATGTTCCAGTTTGAAATCAGGAGATATCCAGTGGGCTGTAAAACTTAAAAAGCTTTCATTATTGTGGTCGCAAGTCCATATATCTGACGTAACAGACACCACGGCAGCTTTTGAAATATTTTCCATAATTTTTTTATTGATTCGGTCATAAATGTCGGGTACTATTTTTTCAGTCATAAATGTACGACTGGGGATCTTGTATCGAGGAACTGCCTTAAGCATAAGCCTGTTAAAACCAACTCTGTCCACAATTGATAGTGGTTCATTATCTAACGCAATCATTTGACCAATTACATAATGATATTCCTTAGATTTTGGGTCATTAATACCCCAATACTGTTTTCTTTCTACTGTCTCTGCCAAAGTTAATTGTTTATGTGAAGCCGGCTGAGCGGGGGCGCTCGTACTTGCAAATGAACTCGTAGAAGGAAAAGTTCTGCTTCCGCCGCATGAAGTTGAAGATGGACCACCGTAAATTTCGGAGAATTTGTCGGGATGCTTGCTTTGCAAATGGTTTTTCATAGAAGTCCCTGCCTTCTTCCCTTCGCCACCACGAGATAATTTTAATTTGCAAATTAAACACACTACGTACTTTGCATCGTCTTTTTCTATTTCATAATAGTTCCACAACGGAGATCGTTTATTTGCCAATATTTTAGACAAATAAAATAAACACAGAATAAAGTAAGAGTTCACAATTACGTATACACTACTATACACACTAAACACAAAAAAAAACTTATCTATTCAGCAAAATAGGCGGGCGCACGTGTACTGCATACGAAATAGTTCCGTACACTGACCTAATAAAACTCGTTTCTTGCCTAGAAAACGGTCCGCGCGAACCTACAATACGTAACAGGTTGAAACCTGGACGACGCGCCCGCCACTGTGGAAAATAATGGTCTGTTTCTGATTAAAAATCAATAACTTCTTTATTTCTGAATATTATGTTCTAAAATTTTGCACAAATATAGAATAGTGTATATGGCTTCAAATAGAATGTAATTTATTATGATTAAATTTAAAATAATAAATTAAAAAATAAAACAAATTCAAAATTATAAAAAATCTCCAATGTTTATTTCTTAACAATGAATACTATTATTTTAATGTTTACAAAAACCAAATATCATATAGTACATCAAAATAAAAATCAAATAAAATAAAATAAGCATTTTTTTAAAGATTAAAATCGAACACAGATTAATTAATTAATTGTACTGTTTACTAAATGTTATGTTATTTATACTTGATGAACTTCGGGATCTAAAATTAATTCGTTCACTTTCAAAAGATCTAAGGTGTCTTCATCAAGTTCCTTCACGTTTTTAGTATACGGTTTTCTAATGCTGGTAATGTAAGGATCTGAAGTATAAAGAAGAGTATGAAATACA
The DNA here is from genome assembly GCA_947507525.1 of Apamea epomidion. NCBI lineage: Eukaryota > Metazoa > Arthropoda > Insecta > Lepidoptera > Noctuidae > Apamea > Apamea epomidion. The sequence continues at coordinate 11,448,026 of OX382234.1, forward strand.
TCTTCGTTTGTAGCGGATCTTGAGCATTTTCTAGCATGATGAAGACGAAATTTTTTATAATCCTTATTGCGAGATTCTTGTGCATCTTCCGAAAGTTGACCAATAGGAAGTACTGCAAAATGCTTTATGACACTTTCTCCATGAATCAAAATTTTGTGAACTGAAGATGGCATGTAATACCATTCATAATTGCTCACATAGATCCTAGCAGTCTCCATAGCATAACTGCCAAATTTTTCAGCATTTATCATTACACCCGATGAAAGAGCTTGCAGAATTATGTAAAGCCGTTTAATCAAATTTGTATCCACTCCTGTAATTTCAGCAGAGCAGCTTGCATTGTGAAAAAATCTTCTGGCAGTATTACCGTCATTAGAATTACCACTTACTTGTCTTGGTTTGTCGATGATCAATCCTAGCTCTTCACGGAAACGCCTTTGTACCAGGGTTTTCTTCTCTTGCTTTAGTCGTTTCTTTTCTTCACTTGTGGCTGACCATGTTTGGAAAGACAGATTATAGGAAATATGTAAAATCATTTCCATACAACGAATCCAGGCGTGCAAAGTAGACAGTCCGTATTGATAAGAATCTTCATTTTCAGGCCTAGCTGTCACTTTTGTCAAATCGTTCATTTGGCGTGGAGTAGCTCCACATATTGTACACGTGGAACCCGAAGGCGTATCTGTTAATACCTGAGCTACTTTACCATCTATCATTGTAAGGAAGAGATCATGCTTCACTTGCACTCCCTCACCTTCTTTGTTAATTAATGATGGACTCAAGGAATTTATTTGACCCTTTATTTCATCCACAACGGCTTTAGTTTTCTCGGGAGTTTCTTTACAAAATTCTATTAATATAGGCCGGCAAAAACGAACAGATGAAGGTACCGGATTTTGCCAGACAACATCACCTGTTAGCTCGTTAATTAACTTAATAGGCACCAAAGAAGTGATAAATAAATTCGAATCAGAAATAAGTTCAGACTCTTCTGGCAGTTTCTGTTTGTACAGGCTTTGACCGGATGAGCCATCACAGCCCCATTTACTATACAGAAGTAAGTTATTCAATCCATTCCTATAGACTGAATCTATTGTCAATATTCTAGCTGCAGTGTGATCTAATAAATCTTGAAGTCTTACTATTTTTGCACTTGTGTCTGTAATTTCTATGGCTGAAGACGGTGGATAGCAAGTAGTTTTAACTTCTTGCACTTTGTAATATGGCGGAAGCACAAAACATTTTCGTTCGTTCGTTAAATTTCTCAAGTACAAATATTGTGCTTTCGTTAAATCCAAGTCAATAAATACGCTCAATGCTTCTTCATCCGTTAACATTTTGGTCTGCCTTGCGTCTTCTATGAGACTCGAAAATAAGGTCTTATTTTCACTGTCAGCAAACCTTAATGTTTCCACAAGTTTAGCTTCTGTTCCTTCAACTATCGAACGTAACCCTTGAAGATATGCATTATAGACGTGTTCAAATCCATATTCATTAAGTAACATTGTATTTTTTCTTCTTTTACTGGATTCTGACAAGTCTGGATAAGATACGCACGGTCTTCCACGTTTCCCAGAAGAAGTAGATGGTGTGGAGATAGTTGTAACGTCTTCAGAGTCCGGTAAAGTTATTGAATATTCTGACTCCAACCAATTACTGTTCTTCATTAAAAATTTATCCTTGTTCCGTGAAGCTTCGTTCCAGCGTTTATTAAAAGCGGGAATAATATGTCTTTGAAAATCACTGAGGATGAAACATAAGTTGTCTTCAGACACATGATATTTTTCTTGCAAAACTGTTGATAATGCTTCCAACGATTTTCCTCCTTCGATATACGAAAGTATTATTTCACGTTTAGAACACTTGAAAGTAGACATTTTGAAGAGTCAACAAATGTAATTACACTTCTGTTAATTCACCACTATTTTGTTATTTACAATGGAATGAAACCACTGTTTATAGACTATTTGAAATATGAGGGTAGTGTGCATTTTGTTGATTAATATTTTCACACGCAACATGAGTGTAAAAAAGATAAATGCCCTACTATCAATGATAAATTACAAAACGTACCGCAAACTATTGATGTAAACAGCAACATTTCAAACCGCAATAGATAGCGAGCGGTTTTCCGTTTTCTGACTCTTATCACATTTTTATTAATTACTCCGAAACCCGCAAATATCCGCAGCTGTTATTATTTGATTATGTTTATGGATAGTTAGGCTACAAATCAACATTAAATGTAAAGCAGGGGTAAACGTGGGTAACTGTCAAAAGTCTCGTTGAACTTTAAAAAAACTTTTTTCTCACCATATTTTATTTTGCAATTATTTTAAGGTGAACCTTAACATAACATTAAATACATATTAGCTGTTTCATATTCTTAAAAAGACGAGGTTTCCAGAAATATATAATACATTATACCTTTTCCTGTAACGTATAACAATAAAATCAATTTAAAAGTGATGAAGTGAACGGGCCTGACATGGACGTCCGTCAAAACTATAAAGTTTGTGGTGTTGTAAAAAAATCATTTCATTTAATATTTATAATTTTTTGATATTATAGTCTAGTTTGCTCCTTAAACTATTGAGTAAAATAAAAAAAGCATGCCAGTAGCGACATTGACAAAAACCATTTTTAATCAGCAGTTGTTCTACGATTTTCCACAGGCCGCCAAACTAAAATGTAGGTATCGTTTGGCCGGCCGAATATTCGGCGGCCGAATACCGGATATTCGGCCGGTGATCAGGCCGAATATCGGGTATCCGGTATCCGGCCAAACAACTATCCGTGGCATCTCTAGTCAATAGTTTGAGACATGGGATATTTCCGGTGACAACCACGGAAATAACTTTAAAATACAAACGTATTTTTGTCGACGATAAGGTCATTTCTTTGCGTAAATATTTACATAATTAAGGAACCCTTAACTGCGCGTGGACACGCACAGTGATGTGATAGGTATGCTCGGAATTTCCCTGTGCCATCCAATCAGAAATGAGGAGATCCGCTGAAGAAGCTAAGTCTCTGACATATATATCCGAGTCTCTGACTTGCCCCACAGAGCACGTAATGGCCGCGCCCCGGCACCGTCTAAAGTCGACAGTATATCTATCTACTAACAAAATTCTTGGCGCTGAAAGTGCGTTGAGCGCAGTGCTTCTGTCACGGACCGCCTTCGAAGCCGTCAGATTCTATACCTACGTGATTTGTGTCCCTTGAACAAATCAACGGTGACACGAACACGATTGGTTTATATGTAAAGTGTTGACGACAAGGCGGCCGCTTAGTATTTAGTAGACTCTGTACTTGAGCGTGTTCTGTGCTCTAAGTGGCAGTGGGGCATTTAGATAAAGTGATTTTATATAAATCACTTAATCAGCTGTAACATAATGTACATACTCACAGTTATCTTCATTCATTCCTCCAGGTCAGAACAAGCATTCTGTTACCGTTAGGCGCTCATCTGATTATCTATTACGACACGTTTTATCCACAATCAGTACACAGACACAGCTCCATCTTTAAGATGACACTACGATGATTTAGTGACATCCAAGGGTTGGTAATTTCGCCCACATTGATGGATATCATTTTTCCTATAAACACTATACTTCTAATACAAAATAACTATAGATTTTATCGTATTTTATTAATAATATATTTTATTATGACAGCTTTGACAACGACGTTTAATACGTCGCCATGGCAACCTCTCTTTCAAATTCTTACCTGCCTGTATCTTTTTAGCTAATAAGATATGAATACTTATTATATTTAATTACTGGCCATCTTCATAACTCAAATTCATATTTTCTACATGATGTTATTCTACGAGCTGACATTATAGATCCACGCAATCCAAGGATCAGTTCGGGTTTCGCCTCTAAAGCGGATACCACAAAGAGCCTGATACTCCAGGGCTACCTATCCCGGGAATACCCAGCGTACCTCTCCGTTCCGGTACCTGTCGGACCCTGCCTACGCCTCCGTCCTCCGTCCTCCGTGAAGGGCTCCTGTGACTATTGGGCCGCGCCTCATCCGAGGGCTGCCTCACCTGGCGGGCTGACAGCGTCTCTGTCGTGCCTCTCTCTCTTGCTGCCGAGCTGCGCCCTGACTTGCTGCGTGGACCCTCCAACGGGTGTCCTCCGCCTGCACTTCATCTATACTTGTACCTGCGCCGGCTCCTGCTGCCGTGCTGCAGCCTGCCCTGCTGCGTGGGCCCTCCTACGAGTGTCCTCCGTGCCGCACACGCACCAGCGACCTGCCCTCATCTGTACCTGCATCTGTCGCCGGCACCTGCCTTGCGTCTACCTCCCTCAATCTGGATCTCCACCTCAGCCTCCTCAGCCCACCTATCACGCATCGTCATCCACACACCCCACCTCCGCAAACTACACACCTCTCTTAGTCCATCTCCATCTTAAAGTTATAAATATACCTTTAATTGTTTTCTACCTCCCTTTCTTTAATTTCATTTTTCCTTTGGTTTTTATAAGTTTAGTTACTTGTCTCTATACGACACAGCTTGTCATGGTCTACAGAAAGTATAAGGATCTCTCTGTCCACACTTTTCGAATTCCATTTTGATTTCACCTGATGACACAAGTATTTCATATTTATGTGAGTGCAACGGTAGATGACGGTAACGTATGTCGTTGCAAGTAAAGCAAGTATGAGTATAATACGACTGTAGTAGGTATAACTTCTTGTGAGATCAAGTGCCCTGTCTCGTGCGTGCCAGAGTTGGTGGCGAGTAATAAATCCGTAAATCGGCAAACGTGTGCTTTTATCTTAACTACAACTTTCTACTGACTCGTCTAGCTTCACCTCATCATCATCATCATCAGCCTACAGCAGTTCACTGCTGGACATAGGCCTCTCCTATTGCACGCCATTCAACTCGATTTTCGGCAACTCGCATCCAGCTGCTACCAGCCATCCGTCACCTGCCTTTGTTCAATTCTAATTTTACAATATTTTTTACATATTTTATTTTACAAGATTTAAATACAGGCTGATTTTTTAAAGACCAGCCAAATTTAAGGATGTGGTACAGACCATCAAACTGAACAACTTTCTCCATGGGACCAACATCGTAATCGCGAATAAAAATTCAGCCGTCCCATACATTTAGGTCGAGTAGGTATTGAAGGTTTCTATGAGACAGTTGATAAAATTTTCGCGATTACACTATTTGTCCCATGGAGAAAGTTGTTCAGTTTGATGGTCTGTACCACATCCTTAAATTTGGCTGGTCTTTAAAAAATCAGTCTGTATATGTACCTACTTAGGTGTATTTTACGATTAGGCTTCTTTAACTTCTTCTGAATTCTTAAATAGTAGTAGATTATTCACTAAGGAAGGGGATAAAGCAGTGTCTAATGTCACAGGCGATTATTACCTCGCAGAAGGCGCGAAAAGTAGTGTTCTCCTCGGAGATACTTGGGCGAGGTTTTTAATCTCTTGCTGAACTCAGGATTCTAGCCTGAATTCCTTCGCTTCGCTCAGAAGTTAACTCAGAGCTCCGCCCTTACTGCGCTCGGAAGCCCTAAAATTCTTCGCTACGTTCGGGATTCAATATTGCGCCCGTGACATAAGACACTGCTTTATCCCCATGATAAATAATTTACTATGTTCCGTGCTTCTATTTCTTTGTAAAAAACTTTTTTTATTATTTGCAAATCATCGATCAACGGTAATCTACAAAAACAACGCTTAAATTGAATACACACGTACCTTTATCTTATCTTATCAACCTCGTGGAAACAATCCTGTTTGTTACCTAATTTACTTACTGCCTGTCTGCTAAATGTATTGATATTAAATATACCTAGGAAATTACTGATGATGCTTTAAGTACGTAGTGCTAGTCAATAGAACACGGCCCTCAAGGAAACACGAAGCGTTTTGAAAAGGGGGTAAATCAGTAGGTAGGTATACGTCTGCCTAATTCAGACAAATTCATTTTACACGATTGTTTGAGATAATTGTTGTCAAGGCATATAGACTGGACTCATTTCTACATAGGTAGGTAAGACGAGAAAATGTACCAGTAGGGTAGACCGGGTACAATTGTACCCCTAGTACAATTGTACCCGGTCTCGGTACGGTAGTACCATCAGGAATATCATTCCCGACCGAAAGGCTCCGTGACGAAAACCCTCAGTCACCCGCGCGCGTGGCTCAACGCGGGCACACTGGTATTTGTATCAATTCTCCCGATACTCTCAGGTAGGTAATGTAAAATATTTTTGTTTGTATTGTTGCTACACATTTATAAAAACGTAAATGCTAACCTATAGCCAAGTAAACTACGAATCAATATACCTATATATATTATATTGCTACAATTGTCCCTAGTCTACCGTCTACACTACCTATGGTTTTTCCCCCAGCAATGACTCACATAAACTCTATAGATAAGCTGTATTACTGTCTACGATTTCAACGAGGAGAGGACCACGCGAAAACGGGTCAGTCGTTGTGTCGAATGTGCCTCCCTTGTGTTTGTTATATTGATATCGACAGAGCTACGGACATAGGAACGAAGTATCCTAACGTTCCAAAACACAAATAGCGGACGCTGGCCGCACAGCTGCTGGACTAAAGTGGAACTGGACTGGCCATATCTGTCACATGTTGGAGCAGCAATACGCAAAAGCCACCACTCAGTGGATCCCAAATGGCATGAAACAACGCGGCAGGTCCAGAAAGAGATGGCGGGATGAACTGGACTCCCTAAAGGATTAGCCCACAATCGCAGTAGACCGGGACAAGTGGAAAGAGGGAAGGGAGGCCTTTGCCCTGCAGTGGGACAACACAAGTTCATAATAATAAAGAGCTTATTACACTATCCAATTTTAAGGAATGCTAACTAGGAAATCGGCAGATGTAATCGCAGTTAGGACAGATTGGATCCAATTTAGTGTAAATTAGAGGTCCACCAACCGCACTACTTCTTAAATTGTGTACGATCCTTCTTCACGAATGCGTCTGAATGCGTCGTCTGTCCGATTTAGAATCCAATTGAGTGTCGTGTACCTAATCACTAGCTTCCGACTTCCTAGTTAGAGTGTTCCTAGTTAGAATTCCTTAAAATTGGATAGTGTAATAAGCGCTTAACAAAGAGATTTAAGATAGGTAGCAAACCGCAAAGGCAGACTAGGCCATGCAAATGGTAAATGCAAATGGGGGTAGGCTATTCAAAGAAATGTCATAGAAAAACTGTGATCCCATGGCTTAGTGACGCTATCTAGCATAATATAGCAAAATTAGAGCGGCAATTGGGAACATCAAATAGTAAAAATGAATTAAATTTATTAAAATATATTCAGCTATCGCTCGGTGGGTAGCCAGTGTGGTCAGTGTCCGTGATCCGATTTTCAATCCGTGGATTAAGCTTGAAAAGCTAATATATTAATATAATTAATAAGGTAAATAAATATTGAAAACTAAACAAATTAAGCAAAACTTGTCTCTCAGACAGTAAAAACTATATTAGAATTTTATTCGCTACTTTCATTGTCCATGACACCGTCTATGGCTAGGTATCAGTTTCAAGTGTGTTTTTTGTGTACATTTTAAAATAAAATAAATTTAAACGTGCTTTGCCTCTGAACTATTATAGCACTCAGTTTATTACGATTTTTGTGTAAAGTAGACCTATTATGTCACAAAGCGCATTTTTTTGCAATTGTCTGCTGCATTTCCTTTTAATAAAAATAATTATTTTTACACTTTTGTTTGCAAATAATTGTAAATCTTACTAAATCGCCTCGGAAGGCGAGGACCAAAAATTGGTAGAACTACTAAATTCGTAAGTCTGGCAATGCGGGGTGACACTAAATAGAAACTATAAAACCTGTGGTAGGGATTTTATCATTTAGATTTAAAGGTATCGATAATATTGAAAAATGTTATAAGACTATTTTTTCGCATTTGAATAGATTTAAACAATTGGCAAAAAATTAGGAAAGCAATAAATTGATTAGTAGTTTCAATGTTTACAAGTTATTTATCTATAAAATTCTTTTTACATACAAATAATGAATAAATTATCGTTATTATGATCTAGTGATCCAAGTATCAGACTGCTAATCACGAGGACATGGGTTCGATTCCCACAGGACACAAATATTTATATGATGAAACAAATGATGATGATGATGAATGATGATGGTGTCAAAGTCACCTTGTTTCAAGCCTACTGTACTGCATTTTATACGAGCAGCCTGTGGGTGTCATACTCGCAGAAAGCCTACGGAGCCCTCAGAGTTCAGTATAATAACGCGCTGAGGGCATTGCTGCGGCTGCCTGCTTCTGTAGCGCGTCGGGGATGTTCGCCAGAGTGCGCGTAGACTGTTTTTATGCCTAAACGTTTAGTTTTTAAGTATACTAACATAACTATGGATCACTGTGTCTGACTTGAATAAATAATAATAAATAAAATAAAATGTCCCCACCGCCGTATCTCTACGTTGACGTCGTGGTGGGGCTTGCGCGCTCCGAACTCTAGGCCTGTGCCGGAAGAGTTTACTTTGCCGAAACAGGTCTAGGGTGAGGAGCCAGACCAAGAGAGATACAGAAACCCGCAGGGTAGCATGTGGCGAGCTGTTGGGCAGTAGCGACCCCACGGACCCTATCTCCCGGGAGAAATCTTGTTCCTCACCTCTTGCTTGCCTTTATTGGCTGGATGGAGTGAACAATGACGAGGAACAGAGCTCCCACGTCATTCTTGCCTTTACTGGCCGGCTTGAGTGGAGACTCGCAAGAGCAAACGTGCTCAGGAGAAGGAAGTATTCCAGTAAGTGCTCGTAGGGATCTTGACCATCTTCCGGGCTCTGGGATTGTTCTGAAAGCCGTGGAATACCTCTCCATTCCTCATAAGCACCTCAGGACATGTTGCCCCCTTGTTGCTACGTCACTATGTGCTAGCGACAGTTTCCGGGGGCCCATTATTGAGTGTGCAAGTCACCTCACCCCCTGCCGATTTATCCGTGTATATATAAAACATTGATCAGGCAGGGGTCATAGTTCTTCCATAGTTATTGGTAACCAGCCCACTTTAGCCACCCAAGCCCATAGTCTAAATTTGTTTTTTTTCCATATCCTGCAATAGTCCTACATTAACCGGGGGTTATCCTTGGGTGCACTTGCATAGTGCATACAGGGATAATCGTCGGGTGGTGCCACATTTCAATGAAATTTCCTAAGGGGCCTCTGCGAGTTGGCTTCGGCCCCTCGTACGCCTTCCAAAGGACCGGGAGCCCGTGGTCCCGAGATTTGTTAAAAAATAAAATAAAATTAATAAATTTATATTATTTTTTTATATTTTTAAATGTTTTTATACTTTTTATATTCTAATATTTAAAAATATAATTGATATGTTTACTTTTAAATAAAGGGAATAAAATAAAAATATTAAATATCATATTGTACTGGGATCGATCGATCCATCATCACTGACAAGACTATTGTTGCCAATAAGCCTGATATAGTGGTGGTGGATCGATCAGAGCGGTGCGCAATGATTGTTGACATAACCGTCCCGCATGATGAGAACGTCGTGAAAGCCGAGAAAGATAAACAAATCATTGTACTATGGGTACTGAACAATGGATGTAAAACTTTCGTTTGTAAATAAATTATACGCATAATACATAAGACACAGCCGGACCAACACAAAAGCTTAATTATTATTATTATCTCCTTTATTTCATTTAAATACTTACAAATTACATTTTTAAATATTTTTATAAACAAAAGGATAACAAAAACATTTAAAAATATAAAAAATAGTAGCCGGTATTGGGGACTTCCTGACAATGCGAGCCGTGTCCAGAAGTACCGCTTTCTGAATCAAGCCTTTGATCCAGCTGCCCATCGAGAGCCTCCTCAGGTGTTGGTCGAGGCTCTTGGCTATTAAGCCATTGGCCGTCACGACTATCGGCACAATGATTGCTGAGTCCACATGCCACATATCGACAACCTCGCCAGCCAAGTCAAGATACTTCTCTGCTCTTTGAAGCAAACAGATCAGTCGACCTTGCGTACGTACAAAATATAAAAGTCAAAACACTTATATTGAGGAAATTACGGGCGTTCTACTTAAAAATCTCATACATGACGGTCGATCAAATAATGATAGCGACTACCTACTACCAACAGATCAGAGCATGGGCTGCCATGTTACCTATGTCCCCTACGTCAGACCTACCATCCATTGACGAACTTGTCCATTGAAAAGTTGTTAACAAACTCCTACTTAATAAAGGATCAATAAAATAAATTTTAACCGGTTTACATCGCGTTCTTTCTTATTTTTTTCCCTTTTGCTCGGCTTATAGTAGTCCTAGCGTAATGTTATATATATATATTGAAAAAGGCTATAGGCTAGCCTTTTTCAAGAATTGAGCTTTAAAATACAGTTCCAAAGATTAGCGCGTTCAAACAAATAAACTCTTCAGCTTTATTATTAGTACCTAAGTATATAGATTGTCAAAAAAGTTTAGCTCTGCAGCACACGCCGCGCGTTAGAAAATATCGTGATTTAACTGATTTAGAGATAGCCCGTTTACTGTACTTTAGTTCGGTCATACGGTATTATTTTCAAACAGTATTATATTTTAAGTGTGTTATTTATTAGTTATTTAGATATTATTTACCTTAATAAATATTATCGATAACAAAATCGATAAACAACATCACATCTCAACAAGGCAGTAGTAAAACTACTCAGCAATAGAGGGCGTTTATTACAAAATTAGCATCTAAATCTCTCTATGAAAATTATTTAATTCTAATTACTGCGGAAATATAAATAATTCATGCGTAAATAAACCGAAGTTAGGTCCAGTGGTTTTACCATAACAAGATTTGCAATATCGTAATGCACAACTCGGCATGTTTCCTTAGAAAATATTTTTCTTTTCGTCCACCAAAAAATTTTTTTTTCTAAGGAAACACGAATACGTCTTGACACGCAGGCGTACGACACTAGACCCCGCTTAGAGTAATAGTGTTCTGCGCACTAGACTGAGCGACTTTTGACCAATAGGATAAAAGTATTGGATTACAATTTTGTTCGTAATGTCCTGTCTATCGTCAAGTCTTTGAATAATAATAATAAACGTCAAAATTAAGAAATTAAGAATAAAAAACTGATAGCCAGTTATACCAATTAGAAAAGAATAGGTTGTAACCGCAAAGATCACGCTGCAACGAGAAGACCTTGGAGAGAGGCTTCTATACAGTGCATAGTACAGTAAGGATTAAAAGTGGAGTGACAGTGTCACGAAGCAATAGATTGACACTTCTGTTTAACTTACGACCTTCTTCTAATGAGTAGTAGTAATGAGTATGAGTATTCTAGTAGTAAAATGAATTTCAATACTATAGACACATACTCACATTCGTTTGCAACTGATTGTAGTTTCATAAATTCAACCATTAGGTTAAATGGCATGATAGCCTAACGGTTATGTTATCATACGTCGGTACGCACGTTCATGCGTAGCGAGCCGTGGGTTCGAATCTCACGCGCGGTGATATTATTTTTTTAATAAATCATTTATTTGCATAAAACATGGTATAAAAATGGTGTTAAATAAAATTAAAAGTACAAACATGTTTTGCTATGTTATAGCATGCAAAAATTGTATGTATATCAGAACGTTCGGCCAGTCAAGATAGGGAGCTGGCTGCTACTCCAGTTTTTAGTGACGATTATGCGACGCATAAAGATGTCAGCCAAAGAATTTGTGACAGAACAGTTGGAAAGTTAGAAGCATTTATTTATGGCCAAACGACCTGATATCAGAACGTTCGGCCAACCTGAATCTCCATAACTGAGAACCTTAGAGAAACTGTTACTGAATAAAGATTTAGTGACAATTTGGTGACAAACAACTAATTTTACTTTTACTCGTAATGCCACAGGTTAAAAGTAAAATGAATTTTGGTTCCTGGAACATCAGGACGTTCGGCCAACGTAATCTCCATAACTGAGGACCTGAGAGAAACCGTTAATGAATAAAGATTTAGTGACGAGCCTGAAACGAATTATTATTGCTTTATTTTTTTTTGTGACGGCCCCTTTAAATAGTAAAATGAAAATTTAATATATAACCTCAAAACATTGGGATTATCGATTCCTCCACAAGGAAGAAGCCCCGCTTGGGCAGAGCACCGCCTTGTCCTCGTAGAGGCGATCGGCAGCGGCGGCGACCTCTCGCGTCCGGCCCTGGTTCAAGCCATGGTCCGGGGCGAGAGGGAGTGGGAGGCGGTCACCTCCTTCTGCGAAGCAGTCATGCTAGTGAAGGAGGTGGCGGGATGGGCGAGGGAGAGATCCTCACGCCTCAGCCGCCGAGGGACACGCTCCGGGCGTCGGGAGCCGCGTGACGACTCCCGGCCACCGTAGGCGCGGGCCTGCGGGCGGAGAGCAATGGGTAGCTCTCCGTCCGATCAGGACCAGGCACGTGCCGGACGGCGCGTATGTGTTCCACGCGCGCCTCAAAGAGATGTCAGCATAGTTGACGGGGCCCGACAGGGCCGAAGCCTGCCGGGGTAGCGGGATCGTCCGAAAGGGTTACCGCTGCCCTGGTACATAAAGGGCTAAGGAAGTAACACGGGTGGGTTTTAGTCAGTAAGAGTCTGACACTCCCTTCTGCTCCACCCAGAGCGGGAGGGGTCATTTAATGATTTCCCATGCTGAAAAAAAAAGGGGCCGTCATAAAAAAAAAAATAAAGCAATAAGTACATAAACTTTTGGCAAATAATCTGTACCTAACAATAAAGAAACTTATCAACATTTACTATCCATAAACTCTTTCAAATTATAATAACTACGTTCACTTAACCACTTCTACAATTTAAGCTTTAACAACCTTATACCTAGAGACTTAAGTGGCTTGGCATATGGTTATAAATACGCACACACATTGCTAGGCAGTTTCTATTGTACTTGGTTATTCTTGGCAAATCATGAAGAACCAATTTATAGGGATCTCGTCTGTTGCGAGGGCATACATCATTTGCTGTCTTGAAAAGATTTTTATTCCTAGCTACGAATATACATGTCTCATAAATATATCGAGAGGGCAACGGTAGCAAGTCAAGTTTTTTAAATATCGGTCGACACGAGTCATCCGGTTGTAGTCCGTGCATAGCTCTAATGCACTTTTTTTGGGCCACAAATGCTGTACTCAGATCGACACTGTTACCCCACATTACAAGGCCATAGCGTAGCAATGATTCCACGTATGCATGGTACGATGTCACTGCAGTTTCGATGTTAGTAACATTTTTAAATTGTTTGAGCGCTTATACAAACTTATTAATCCTAGTGCTTACATTATCTACATCTTCTTTCCAGTTGATATCTTTGACTATTATAACGCCTAAAAACCTTGTATGTGTAACCTGTTTAATTTTATTAATATTCAGACTGACATTGTTATTATAATTATTCGATTGATTGAACTGAATTTAGACAGATTTCTCAAGATTGACTTTTAAACAGTCTATGTTAAGCCAATTCACTAGTGTATCTATTGTGTTATTAATTTCAAGCTCATGATCTTCAATGATATTTTTCTTTTTATCTGATGTCACTATAATGGATATTATCGTCGGCAAATAATAATAATTTATGTTTGGTTATGTTTGTGATGTTATTTATGTACCTATATAATAAATAATATTGGGCCTAATACGCTTCCTTGCGGAACGCCATATTTATTATGCCTATACTCTGATGTGTAGGGTGTCATATCCTTATTTTTGTTAATTTTATTAATAACAGCACATTGTTGCCTGTTACTCAGATAGATAGATAGATACTAATCCCGACTGACTCTAATTTATCTATTAATATGTCATGTGATACTACATCAGTATAAGTATTGACTTTATAAGAGAGAAGACGGCTATGAAGTGGATTTGTTTTTTTGGAATCCAAATTGTTCGTTACTTATTATATGAAATTTGTTGCAGAAATCAACAAGTCTTTTATACATGCATTTTTCATATAATTTAGACAAGATCGGTATTAAGGTAATAGGCCTGTAATTACTGATTTCACACTAATCTCCCTTTTTGTATATTGGCTTTATGATTCATAGTTTTAGATTCTCAGGAAAAGTACCGGCTGAAAATTACATGTTAGGGGTTAAAGTATCGCCATGGGATCTGGAGGCCAAAGTCCTCGCCCACATATGGGAGTGGCGAGAGGAGGCAAAACGCCGGGGCGTTGCTCCGCTGTCGCGAGAAATCACGGCACAGCGGACAGAGCTCCGGCGGGATCTCATAGCGGCATGGAGAGTGCGATTGTCGCAACCCAGCGCTGGGCACGCCACAATTGCGGCGATAAGTCCCCTCTTTGAGGAGTGGCTCGAGAGGCGCCACGGCGCCCTCACCTTCCGCCTGACGCAGGTCCTCACCGGACACGGTTGTTTCGGGAGGTTCCTGTTCAGGATAAAGCGGGAGGAAACGCCAGGGTGTCACCACTGTGGGGATCGCCCGGAGGACACGGTGGAGCATACGGTGGAGGTCTGCCCGGCTTGGGCGGGACCCCGCCGTGTCCTCTTGGCGGCGATCGGCGGCGGCGACCTCTCGCGTCCGGCCCTCATACAAGCCATGGTCCGGAGCGAGAGTGAATGGGAGGCCGTCACCTCCTTCTGCGAAGCAGTAATGCTCGCGAAGGAGGAGGCGGAGCGCGCGAGGGAGAGGCAATCGCTGCACCCTCGCGCTCCTAGCCGCCGCAGGAGACGCCCTGGACGGGAGTCAACAGCCGACTCCCGGCCACCGTAGGCGCGGGCTTGCGGGCGGCGAGCTATGGGCAGCTCGCCGCCCGGTAAGGACCAGGCCCGGGTCGACGGCGCGTTGTGTTCCACGCGCGCCTCAAAGAGCTGTCAGCACGAACTGACGGGGTCCGCTAGGGCCGATGCCGCCGGGGCTGCGGGTTGTTCGAAAGAGATACCGTGGCCCCTGAACTAAAAACCAAACTGAAGGAACACGGGTGGGTTTTAGTCAGTAAAAGTCTGACACTCCCTTCTGCTCCGCCCAGAGCGGGAGGAGTCATTTGATGATTTCCCACCCAGAAAAAAAAAAAAAAAAAAAAAAAAAAAGGGGTTAAAGTATGAAATTGCCGATTTGTACTGAAAAATTGAAAGTAGTTTTTTTTTTTTAATTTAACATATTTATTTAATCAAAAGAATTACCATTATTATCTATACATTGCTGCCATTTAATAGGAAGGCCATTTATGCCTTTGCGATAAAACTCTCGTGATCTTGATTCGGCAAACTGTGTGAAAGCATTTTGTACTGCCTCCTGAGAAGAAAACATTTATCACGTAGAAAATTGTCCAAATCACGAAAAAAATGGTAGTCCGTTGGAGCAAGGTCTGGCGAATAAGGAGGGTGACGAATGGTTTCTAATTGCAGTTCCTGTAGAGTTAAAATGGTTTCTCGTGCTGTGTGAGGTCTCGCGTTATCATCGAGCAATAATGGTGAAGATCGATTCATGAGTCGGGGCTGTTTCACTGCTAGTTTTGCTATCATTGTTCGGAATTCGGCACAGTAGACATCAGCCATTATTGCTTGACGAGATCGGAGAAAGCTATAGTGAATAACACCATGCTGAGACCACCAAACAGTTACCATTACCTTTTTATTTCGTGATGGTAAGCTTTGCTTTTCCATCACGAAAGCGTTTAAACCAAAATCGCACGGTGCGTTCATTAGCAGTCCCCTCTCCAAACGCAACATTGATATTGCGAGCTGTTTCTGCCGCGATAGTTCCGCGTCGGAACTCGTATTCAAAATTAACTCGAATTTTCGAAGTATCCATCTTTCTTGTCTAAACTGAATAAAAAAACCACTGAAAGTCGATAATCGGATGTTGCACATTTTTTAAATGAAGAACTTCATAGGTACATACCATGTGAAAAAAGTTTCACTCAAAAATATCAAACCATGAAGGTTCTATGTCCATTCGATGTACCTATTACAATGAAACGGCCATTTCATACTTTAACCCCTATTATTTATCAAGTGAGTCAAAATACCATTCAGTTCTTAGCAACAGGCTTTTATGATTTTGCTGCTTATTTCATCATATCCCTCCGATCTGGTATTGGACAGAGACATTATTTCCTGTCGAACCTCACTTTCCAGCATTGGTTTGAGGAAAATCGAGTTGACACAAGTATTTTTCTCAAAGCTTTGTCCAGGACTTAGTTGCGTAGGTATATGCGTTGAATTTACATAATGGTTGTTGAATGCAGAAGCCATTTCTGCAGGATCCTTATTTATACTATCATTTAATTTTATGGTTTCTATGTTGTCTTTGAGGCTTCTATTATTTATTTCGTTTTTAATGACAGTCCAAGTGGCTTTACATTTGTTATCATGTGCATTAATATATATTATGTTCGCGTTCTTTTTAGAGCCATAAATACATTTTTTAGAAGATAAGAATAATTTGTATACTTAATTTTATGAAATGAATTTTTGTTTTGGTAATATTGGTAGCGTAGTTCCCTTTTGGTTTTACAACTTCGTCTAAGTCTATAGCTTATCCACTTTTGCCTGTTTGCATTATTAGAGTTTATCTTTACTCTTACCTTGGGGAAGCAGAGGTTTTAGAATAGGCACAAGATTTCATGCAACTTATTGAATGCGAAATTTGCATCAGTGGTACAATAAATGTCAGACCAAGAGAGGTTTTGCATGCATTCTTTGAATTTCCAGATATTGTATAAGTCGAAATCTCTTTTATGAATATAGTATATTGTTGCTTTATGTGGTTTATATTTAGTAGGAAAGCTTAATATTTTTGCAGTGTCATGGTCTGATAAATGATAAATGAATGATTTTAAGTGATTTTATTTTTGTAAGTAGGTTTGTATGTACAAACACTTTTACACGTCAATCATATTTTAAAACTAGATGAGGTCGGCGTTTCCTATCTGACTAGTCTGAGAAGAAAGGCCGAAACAAACTCAGAGGTCACAGTCTCTTTTAAAGTCCAGACATAATCTTGGTCAGATCATATGACCTGTCCAGTCAGTGCACGCATTTGTCAGAAATCGTGCAGCTCAACTCCAAACTTAAGGAGCTCAACGATTCGACGAACAATACCAAAGAAAGGACATTTGGGTAGGCCACATTAATTACTCAAACTGCCAGACCATGACAAAAACTAAGAGAACAGAGAGAAAAATAATATAAATAGAATGACCCACATAGTCTTCGCATTCACAATAATTAAAATAATAAAATACTTTACAAAGTAAGCAAATATCATAGTATATATCAAATTCATTAGTGTCAAACTGTATATAAAAAAAAAAAAAAAAACAAAAAAAAAAAATTCAATATGTAAAAATTGGAAGCAGCTTAATCCCAAGCCTTTTTGTCCTCGATATAAGCCTTAACGGTATAAAAGGCTTTCTGGCACAACTTACGTTTAATGAATGATTTGAATTTATTAAGGCTTAGATCTTGAACGGGGCTTGGAACTTTATCGTAGAAGCGTATACATTGGCATCTGAACGAGCCACCTATTTTCTTGAGCTTTGTTGTAGGTACAACAAATTAGTGTTTGTTCCTAGTATTTATATCATGGATAGCACTGTATTTTTTAAACAATTTTATATTTTTATGGGCTTATAAAAGTTTTTCATAAATATACTGAGAAGGCACAGTCATAACATTAATTTCTTTAAATTTGTCTCTGAGAGAGTGTCTCGGACTTAATTTATAAATTGATCGAACAGCTCGCTTCTGCAAAACAAAGATAGTCTGAATATCAGCGGCATTTCCTCACAATAGAATACCGTACGACATTACACTATGAAAATAGCTAAAGTACACTAAACGGGCTGTCTCAATATCAGTTAAATTACGATTTTTTCTAACAGCGTATGCTGCGGAACTTAGCTTTTTTGACAATTTATCTATCAATCATCAATTTATATATAATATATCTATCTGAAGCTTAGCATCCAAAGTTATGCCCAAGAATACTGTGCTGAAAGATGTAAAGGTAGAACGGTTGCAGTTGCATCGGGAATGTTGCTTAGGATATGGTCAATACACGATAGTTTACGTGTGGGCACATTGATGTGAATTTTCAAGTTATTACTGTTGGCCAAGTCTTGTAACTCATTTGTGATATTGCCTTGTTTTAGTGTATTTATGTTGAAATCGCCAGCTACAACAATTTTTATTTTGTATTTATATTTAGTTTGCAAATAGTTTAAAAGTTGATGTAATTTTGTTAAGAATTGATTCGGATCAGATGGAGGTGTTCTATAGACACATATATGATTACTAATTAAATTTACTACACGTTAGCTCCAAACCACAGGCTTCAAAAGTATTTTGTATAGCATAGTTTTTTACGCATGTTAACTCCTTATAATTGAATCCTTTTCTGACTAATAATCAAGTGCCCCCCCTTTGTTTTTCTCTACAGTAGCAGGCACCCATTTCGTAGTCATATATTTTGACATAATTTACATTGCCTTTTTTATAAAAGTTTTACATAGACATATTATATCTGGATCATTATTTGTCTCTTTTAATTCCTGAATTGTAATTTCTAGTAGTTCTTGTTTCGAAAGGATACCGGCAATATTTTGGTGAAAAATGGTGAAATGGGGCGTTTTATTGATTTGGGACTGAGTTACGAAAAAATGAGTCGCTTGTATTTAATACAGAGAAGTAAAAGGGAAACCGGGGTGGAGCATTCAGAATGCTTTGTGCTATCAAGACGTCTTTCTACTTTGAAATAGTAAGCAATTGTCCCTTTTTTAGGTTCCTGTAAGGCAATGTTTGATTTAAAACTTGATTTTCTATCCGCTAGTCTCTTTCGGATTTCGCTTGGATTTAGGTATTTATCATTGTAATCAGCACAATCTATATGATAGTTTATAGACTTACAAATATCAGACACGTTTGAGGATGATTGTTTGATAAATTGAAATTTTTTATACTTACTACATACGTTTTTTACAGAGTAGTTTAACTTGTTGATATTCAGGTACACGTTACTAAGGACATTTAGTACAATGATAGTGTTATTTTTTAAATCTAATATAATTTCAAGCTGAGATAAGATTAAGTTTAGGTTACGGTCATTTTCGAGTATAACATCTGTTGACAGTTTGAGATTCATACACTTTGCAACTATTTTGTTGCACGATGCATGTGTCCTCGTTTCGACGACGACTCTGTACCTTTCATACTGACTGTTGGTTCTTGAATGTGAGATGGCTGCTCCCAGCCCAACGAAGCGTTGTGATCCGAAGATAAGTACTTATCCTCTTAATGGGTGTGATATTTGGCCCGTATTTGGCAGTACAAGTCTGAGTACTGGCGATGTTCACAGGCTTCTGCTTCAATTCGTGTATTACTGTTTTAAATGTTTTTATAATTACCTACTCGAATAATCCCGCTATTGAATATAATTCCGTATCATGTTTGCCTTGTTCACATAATTCGTTAAACTTTATGATTATACCCACACACCCAGACAAATATAGATAAACAAATTATGAGCTAGACAGATGCAGTTAACTTACGACTCATTCACCGCGACTAAATAGAACTTATAGAACGTTATTAGTTTTTGGTTGGTTGTTATTGTAGATTAGTGACGTGTGTTTAATCTATTAGCGGTGTTGTAGTTCATTTTGAAATGCCAGGAAATTTAAATATTGAGATGAAAGCAGATATTATCGCGCTGCGTAAAAGTGGACTTAATATTATAATATCACAGATATTTGATGAAACCGGGCTGAGTGTGACTATTATGATTTAATTATTTTATCGTTTTTTCTTTCTAATTGAAGTATAACTTCTGATCCTTTTAGTTATTTTTTTAAACATTTTATTAGAAGAAAAAACAATAATGATGAATATAAAATATAACATTAAGTATAATAATAATATTATAATATGTAACATTTCTATTTTCAAAATAATTTTGTTTCTAATTGGTATTATTCGTATTTCGCTAGTAGCCTAACAGTACTCTTTTTTGTTTTAGAGAAATACCTACTGTGAGTCGGAGGGTCAAAAGATGGCCCCAGTTAGTCAGTGAATAATGAAACAAATGGTTTCATACCAACGAGATATTTTGCCGAATTATTCGACACATCTTTACGAACCGTTCGCCGTGCAAACGAAAACCAGCTTTTTGAGTTGCTTTTCGTTTCGCCCATATTTGATTGAAAAAAATAAACAAGAACGTTTACATTTTGCGATACAGCGATGGTAAGCACGGAATAAGAGATCTTTTGAGCAGTTGAAGTGGCATTGCATGGAAATATGGGAACATTTAAGAGGAACAGATATATGTTTCAATATGGTTGGATTCATGCGCCAGTGTTTACTTGATAGTATTGATAATAATGGGGGTTATACAAACAAAGTATTAAGTTATAAATTACAAATTGATTTTAGTAATATTAAAATAATATTGTGTCAAATCCGTAATAAGGATTATTTTGAGGTTTAGTTTCAATCTTCTTTTCATAGGTATTGAAAATGAATACTTAACCTACAACCGCAATAAGACCTAATAAATACGATTTGTTAACTTTGACGTTTGAGATAGGCAACTAAAGTTAAAACGAACGCACTGGCAGTAAACAAAAAGTAGTACTACTGAGTAATTTAATTGTATTGTGACAAGGAGTTCTAATTTTGTTTATTTACGTGGGTAGATTTGCTAGTTTTGACTTCTTAGAGTTTCTTAGACCCACACACAGTTGTTAAAGCACAATATTATTATATTACTAAGATACAATATTTTAAGTCTAAGGGTCGTAGTTCACTGATTACCTGCTTTACTTCCATAAATTGTTCTTTATGACAAAATAAACTGATTTGACTAGAAGTTTATTTATTTCTTTTTTGTTTTAGTTTATAAAATTATAACGAATAAACATTTTGAAATCACTTATAAAACATTTTTATTTTAACCCCGTATTACGATAGCAATATAATAATGAAAATAAAATAATTATTACGTTATGATTCTTGTATAATAATCTATAAAAAACGAATACCACTGAAAAAGAACTCCTTGCTATTTTGTTTGGTTGCAAAACCTTTCGCCCATATCTTTATGGACGAAAATTCCTGATCATTACTGATCATAGGCCATTAAAATGGTTATTTAATCATAAAGATCCTAGTAGCAAATTACAGAGATGGCGCCTGAAATTAATGGAATATGAGTATGAAATCGATTACCAGAAAGGAAAACTTAATGCCGCTGCTGATGCCTTATCCCGATATCCTGTAAACCCAATGCAACCATCAGAATATGGTCCTATTCCATCTACTTCTAACCAAAATGGGGACAATTCTGCGCCTCAATTTAGCCCTCTTACTCTCGAGGATCTTGATATCCAACTGCCTCCTGGTTCCCTAGACTTTGATGATAAACTACCTTCTGTAGACCTCTTGGAAAACGATGATTCACCGCCAGGAATGGATGATCCTTCAACACCAACTACTTCTAACAAATCCCCGAATCTCACTGCAAATCCTCCTCGTGACGATAATTATAGCAAATTCCTGAAAACAATGAGCAACAAAGAGTTTAATAGTAATGCTAAAATCATAGAACACAACGAAAGCATCCTGAAAAGCAACTACAAAGTCATTGCCATACCTACTTCTATCGATCTCGATGACTCCAACCCTTACGTAGAAGAAATCCTGAGTAACCTCGAAGACTCTAAAGAACTCCTAGAGAGAGAAAGAACTCTCTACTCCTTTATCTCATTTGATCATAAGGGAAAATCAATATATTTCCTATTCACTAAAGTATATCACTTTGATAACAGTTCTTATGAAGACATTTATAAAAGTATACTAAATCTTCGATCCGACATATTACGTAATCCTACTGATTCTGACCTAAATTTGGCCATTACTGATTTCCAAAATCCTTTCGACAAACACATCTGGGCAAAAATATACAACATGTTCTGCTATATCTTTAACGATACTTAAGTAACAGTTTATATTTATCACAATACTATAATCTACCCTACACCCTCAGAGATACCTAGAATACTCCGCGAAAACCATGACATTCCTATTGCCGGACATTTAGGGTCAACGCGAATGTTTAACCGAATAAAAGAAAGGTATTTCTGGAAAAACATGCGGACAGATATCGAAACATACGTAAGAAATTGCTCTCAATGCCAAAGTAACAAAGCCCTAAGACAAATCAATAAATCTCCAATGCAAATAACTACCACTTCAACTAAGCCATTTGAACGACTAAGCCTCGACCTTGTGGGTCCCCTTCCAGAAGCTGGCCTTACTAAGCTCAAATTCATTGTTACACTATAGGACGACCTTACCAAATATTCCCTTGCTTACCCTACCGCTAATGCGACTGCGGAGGAAACATGTGAGTGTCTAGTGCACTTTATCTCTGTTTTCGGCATCCCGAAATCTATTTTAACCGATCAAGGCACAAACTTCACCGCAGATTTATTTAAAAGAACCTGCAGTTTCCTGAAAATTAAACAAATCTGGTCTTCCCCATACCATCCTCAAACTCAAGGTGCACTTGAACGCAGTCACTCCACACTTAAGGAATACCTTAAATCTTATGTTAACGAAAATCATTCTGATTGGCATAAGTATGTCTATACTGCTATGTTGGCTTATAACACCTCTACTCATTCCACTACTAATTTCACACCATACGAGCTCCTCTTCGGTCAGAAGCCTTTTATCCCGGATTCCGTCTACGAATTACAATCAGACCTTACATATCCGGAATATCTCAAGTCCCTGCATCATCGTCTTAAACTTTCACGTGAAAAAGCCATCGAAAATATACAAAGATCTAAGGAAAGATCTAAGCAATATTACGATACCCGTTCGCGACCTGTTCAGTATAAAGTAGGAGATTACGTGTATCTCAAAAATCATGTACGTCTGCGCAAAGCCCTTTCACCAATTTGGAAAGGACCGTATAAGGTTGTAAAGGTCAATGGTAGAAGCACCTTGACCTTACTCGTAAATAGACGTCATGTGACGCATCACTATGACGAAGTCAAACTAGCTCCTAGATCTGAAACGTAGCTTTAGTTATAATCTTAATACTAATTTTAATTATATTCTATTGCAGCAATTCTGCGCTGGGTCAGGAGTTCATAACGCCCTTGACGAACAGTCCTGGCATCTACTTCGACCCTTTTGGTTCCTTAAGATTAATTGATAGTCACCTTAGTACAGTTATCCCATATGATGTATCATTTATTCATCCACATATTCTAAACCTTCGTCTTATTCTCGAGAAATCCAAACAAGTATGTGACAATGGTAAGGTCTTTGATTATTTGGAATGTAGAAATCTCTTTGAACCATTGAACACCCGTTATAATGATACAGCCCATGACAGCGAAGCTATTTTTCACCTTACATCTCGCCAGTCAAGAAGATCTGCCCTTCTAGGATTCGTAGGCACTATATCGAAAAAACTATTTGGCACAATGGATGAAGACGATGCCATCCGATTCGACAATGCCATTAAAGAAGTAGAAACAGACCAAAAGAAACTAGCCCTTCTGATGAAGGAAAATATATTAGTTACTACCTCTTCACTTAAATCCTTCAATGAAACTCTGTCCATAATTAAACTAAATGAAAAGCATTTGATAAATGCAATTAATGAACTGTCCCAAGATATTCTAAATCTTACTTACGTTTCAAAAGAATTAGGTATTAGGTCTCGCATGCTGGAATTAACTTCCATGATAGAAAATAGCCTCCTAGCCTTGTCTTTCAAAGTTGAAGACATAATTAACTCCATCATGTTTAGCAAATCTAATGTTCTATACCCCACTATCTTAACACCTAAAGAACTTTACACCGAATTGGTGGACAATTACAGACACTTACCCGAATCTAAACAACTTCCAGTTCCCCTAAACCTCGATAACATGCATACAATTTTAAATATATCAGAAATATCTAGTTACTTCAATAAGGAAAAGGTTGTGTTTATAGTAAAAATCCCTCTTATTAACCCTATACAACTAAAAGTATATCATAATTTATCTTCACTGGTTCCTCATGATAGAAATAATCCAGAGTCATACTCGACTATCATCCCATCCTCCAAATATATTGGTGTAAGCAGAGACAGGTCAATGTACTGTAAATTAGATAACCTTGATTATTGTAAAATAATAAATAATGACCATTACCTTTGTGAAACATCAATATTGTACTCTTCTTCCGCGACACCTTCCTGCGAAACGGAAATAATTACAAAGGTACTTACCTCAATCCCTTCAATTTGTGAAACCAAATTTATTCATGGTCACGTTAGCATTTGGCAGCCACTACGCCATAATAGATGGTTATTTGTAATGTCAGAAAAAACTAAAATAAGTATTGAATGTAATAACTCTCAATCTACTGAAATAGAATTTAGTGGAAATGGTATATTGTACTTACCTTCTGAATGTGTTGCCTTCTGCAAGGACACTCGTTTAACGCCGCATGAAAATCGTAAAGTTCAACTGAAAACAATTGTTTCTAATTTTAATATTTTAAATGATTCTTGTTGTAATATTGTAGCATATAATAACAATGTATCCAACTTACCAGTAGTTAGTCTTAAGAATGTTAACTTAGATTCCTTAGCTTATGATAATCCTGAAATCCTGAAAAGCCTTAACAATATATTTGATAAGCCACATATTGTTTTGTATCAAAAATATTATTCAGGTATTACAATTGTAATTATAATTTCTATTATACTTTTTATTATCTATAAGGTGTATAAAACTGGCATACACAAGACAATAATGAGATCTAGGGAAAACAATACTCCTGAAAATAATGACCATGAATTAGATGACAATAACCCCTCAAACGTAAACACGGGACCTGCCCTTAGAATTGGCTGACTCATATTTTATTTAATTAAACATAAACTTCACCTTGAAGGGTGTAGTTTACTCTAAATCGGGGGGCTGTTATGGTTTCCCAATGCTAGGGAAAACCCTTAATTAACAATAATTATTGATTACATAGATTTCTCTAAATTGCATTGTCATCATTTTAAAGCCAGCACTGCGTCCCGCTCCCGTGGCGCTTCAGTCTCATTCCAATCGCTGAACCGGTACCATCTCTGTATCATATCGTTGTGTCTGCCAGTTCCAAATTAGTCTAGCCCAACATTGTGTCAAGGTTAAACCCCTAATTAAAATTATTTCTTTCATGTAAACAAAAGTGTTTTTTTTTAAACCTGGTTTTCGGGGTCCCGTATAACAGTTCGACGCCAGCCAGTGTGCGAATTATGAGGGGAGCGTTCTGTGTTGATACATCACTTTATGCACACAGTCATAGGTACGGCCTTTACAGCCAGTATACTACTGTAGTCTTTGGCCTTTACCGCGCGTTCACAGCAATACAGTCCTTAAGGTGATACTGCATTAATTATCGTGACCGTACATACTAACTCCATGCCCAGACCCGAACGTGACAAAGTCGCTGTCTTTGGTTGATTCTTGTTGGAGTTGGATTGTGATTGGCTCTGTGGGGGTTGTATTAATCTACGGTAAATATATCTGTCACTTGATCACTGACTCCTGTCAGGCAGTCGGTGATTATAAGTTGTCAGTTGTTATCAATTAGCATTATATCAATACAAACACAAGGTGCTAGGAAATAATTAGTATTAAAGTAATGAAGATAATAATATTTTACAGTTGAAAGCAATAAGATAAGATCAAAATGTCGGACCCTACAATACAAACATTTTGTTGCCATCATACTGGTAATAAAGAAGACTTTGCAGTCAAAATCATGGATGAATTTAACACGGATTCATACAATATAGTGTGTTTAATTTCATCGACAGTTGGAATTTTAGGATCAGTATATCAGGTAGGCGTCTATCATATTTAATTAATTTAATCAGCATGATTTTTCTTTAAACTTCATGTATTAAACTTTGTCCCTATTGTGACTTCTCAAGTTACAGTTTGCCGGTTTGGAAATCGAGGGCATGTAATACTCGGTTGCATTCGCCTCTGGTGTGCCCGTACGTTATAAGTTTCCCTTTAATATTTATTGTTGTCACAAGTGAATTACAAAATAAAGCAGGACAAAATTCAAATAAATAAAAAGTATCTCTGTAGGTAGGGGTATGCCCCTAGGGTGTTTATTAATAATATTCCGAGTGTCGACAAACACAAATAATCAATGTAAAAGTGCAGGCATTTATTTAACTTTTATTCAAATATTTTTAGATTTTTCCAGATGTCATCAATCACATACGGAGAGGGGTTGGCTACACACGTGGACGTCGAATTATCATCTGGCTAGCTGTGGCAGATTTATTGGCATCATTTGGTAACAATTCTTTCAGCATCAACTTTTGTTGCCTTTATAACAAAATATTGATTAGTTTTGATAAATAGAATAAAATTATTATAACAATCTTAATCAGCCTATTTCAAGCTTTTAGAAATGGAAACGGGGTGGCCCAGTGTGGGTGAAGGTCACATCTTCAAACTTTTATTTTTAAGACATTTAGTTTGGTTCCCAGTCTCACTGTTTAATGTGAGATAATAATATTACTATATTTTAATTCCAGGTGTCCTAGTACGCTCTTCCCTATGGCTCAGGTATAAAAATATAATGCCTTTACCAGATGATGATGTTAGTGTATTGTTCTGTAGCATAACTTCCGTAAGTAGCTCTCTATATTTACTCTTAAAACATTAACTGGTTATTCAATCTTATACTCCTGAACATGATTTCCTGGGTTCGATTTCCAGGTTGGTCAAAGTGTTATTGCTGTCTTTCCATCAGGAATTTCTCAGTAGCAGTCCGGATTGTTGGCTGGTTTAATGGCAATAGGTTCACCCCCATAACTTGGAATTTAAAAATAAATGGCAAAATCTGCCTAACCCTTAGGGAAAACAGGAGTGAGGTTATTTGTGTGTGTCAATGCTAATACTCTGTCTCATTAATTTCAGGCATGGACACAGTACTTTTACACAGTGACTTGGTTCTGGACCTTGTTTTATGCTATAGACACGTGGCTTACCATAAAGGGCCGTGATTCACATAGTTTACTGTACCACTCTATTGCCTGGGGACTACCCGCAGCTACTACTAGTGTTGGCTTATCTATTCTATACATTCCTAATGCAAAGTAAGTACTTCAAGGCTTCACTTCACAGTTTGAAAAGTAAACATTTGAGACGATTTTCTAATGTTCTGCACATATAGCATCTTATCAAAGTAGAAAAATAAATAATCCTTATTCATACTAACAAAATTCGAAAGTAACTGTTGTCTGTCTGTTACCTTTTCATGCTTAAAGCACTGAACGGATTTCTATAAAATTTGGCAAGGTAATAGATGGCATCCTGGGCTACTGTTTCTCTCATAAATAATCCTAAAGGAGGTGGTATAGGGGATGAAAGTTGAGTTGAAAGTAAGGGATATGATAATTCAAATACTTAATAATTTTGTTTTGGTAAGAAATTAATTGTGCTCAGCGTTTTTGTAAAATCATACCCCAAGGGGGTAGAGCCTATACTAGTAATAAAGCTGAAGAGTTTGTTTGTTTGAACGCTTTAATATCTGGAACTACCGGTCGGATTTGTAAAATCTTTTTGCATTTGATAGTTCAATTCTTGAGGAAGTCACGCAACGATAGGAGGCTTTATATCCCGGTAGTATGTTTCCGTGGAATTTCACACCTCCATGCGGGCGAAGCCGCAGGCAAAAAGTACAACAACAATACGAAAGTATCTAATAGCTACTATTTTGTTACACGTGTTACAAACATTATGCAAATAAGGTACAAAAAATATTCAACTTTATAACATAATCCTTGAGTAAATGTCTGACCTCAGTTTTATTCCATATTTATTATATTCTAATCAATTAGGTAACTAATTTGTTACAGATGCCACAACCTACCGACTGTCACCAGTGCCTTGTACAAAATATTGCCCAACTATTGTGCTACATATGTGCCTATTGCTATGGTAATGATAGTAAACCCAATTATGTATGTGATGTCAAGTAAGGATGTGGAAATGGCTGTAGCAGTTCCTCTTTCTCAGGTACCTATCACAATTGAGAAATGTAGTGGTGAAGGTATACAGGATGGCAGGGACATCGACGCGCAATCTGTTACCACGGATTCAGTACATGATTCTGAATCATTACAATTTTTCGTCGGTTATTAAAAAAAATCTAGATACCGTACATCGGTTTAGATTTCTAAAATAATGTGCTGAATTCATGGTTACAGTTGTGGGCCTATGTCCCTGCCATCCCGTATAACTTTTTACTGTTATTACTTCCTTGAATAAACATAATCAGCTTGTAATGTTCCCACCTTCCCACTGATGGGCCGTAAACCATCACGCGGGCCCAGTGCGAGCTGGTGGATGACGATATCTTAATTTTTTTTATTCTAGGACATGCCGGTTTCCACAGGATGTTTTTCTTTACAGTTTTGGGAACAGAGTGATGAAATAATTTACACAAAGTAAAGTGCTTCACTGGTTGGAAAGTTCGAACCTTTGTATCGACTCGTACGTCGCGACCGTTTCCACTGGGTCATCACTCCCTTGACTAGATATTATAATACTTATTAAGTATTCAATGATGATTAGATCTATAGTCTATAGTAAGTCATTTACTTTGCAAATTGCAATGTTCCGCATGATTAATGCAGCGACGTTCTTCTGCTGACGCACTTATTTGCGTCATTTGCAGTGAATGAGTTAAGAAATCCATACAATGGTAACAACAAAAGAAAACTTGTTTTTTATATTTTTTACAAAGGTCAATAATTATGTTTGACTTCTTCCTGTTCTGGTCGTCAGATTACCAACCTTGGAACTTTACTAAACGAGCTATAGAACGGGTCTACCTTGTACATTTGAATGACGTTGTTGCGAATAGGGTTACCATCCGTCTGGACTTTTCGACTAAAGGGAATTTTAATTAGAAAAAATGAATACCTACTGAAAAAGAAAGATTAAAAAGTAAAATGTCCGTACTTTTAAAAAAAATATTTGTTTTGAGTGGCACGCTAGATCGAAAACTTTTTTGTTGCGAGCAAGAATTAATATAATAAGGTAGGAAACAACAGGTAGGCTGACTGCCAAAGGTACTGATACGGGTAGGTGACTGCCTCGTTAGTCCTGGGTTTGATTCCCAGTTCGGCCAACGTATAAGTAAGATATCTGAGCGTTAGCTGATCCAGCAGTGGGGGAGTCTAAAGTTAAAGCATCTCAAAGTTGTAAATAGCAAAATTATTTTATACCGCCTATGCTTCGGACGATTTTTGGGATCATCAAAAAATTGTCGGCTCCATGGAAGTGAGGAATATCAGTCGCGTAAATGAACATGACTTTGCGATGGCACATCAGGGATAAATTCGAAACTATGGGTAGTAGGGCACCGTCGGTATAAAATTCACGACATTAATCGTGAGAGTCAAAATGGCGGGTGTACTTTTTAAGAATGACCGGGCCGTGCCCCGGCCGGAGCACGGTCAAACATTATGGTATACTTTTTGTATGAAGTGATTCATGCCTGACCGTGGCTCGGTCGTGCGCCGCCGGGACCCGGCCGGGGCACGGCGTTGAAATGTCGGTGGGTATTGTTTCCCGGCTCCGGCACGGTCCGGCCCCGACACGTTGTAACATGAACATATGCGCCCGGGCGCCCACAGAGCAGTCAACCGTCAACGTCAAATCTTAGTGAGGTGAGCAGCTCAACAGCAAAAAGGACGATGAGAAATCATTAGAATGTGTGCTCAAGTACCCTGTGATTTATGACATGAGCCATCCTAAGTATTTAGATAACAAATACAAAAATATTATTTGGAAAACCATGACGACCAGGACGAAATAAAACAATCTGGTAAGTACTTAGTAACTTTTATTTCAACTTACATTTATGATAGTTATTCAAGTGTCACTAATTACTTTACGACAACATGTAAGTACACGTGAGTGGGATTATCGGTTTTTAGTAGGTATTTTAGAATATGTTAGGTAAATTATAAGAAGTGTATAGTGTAAGTAGGTATTTATACCTGATACTGTTGCCCTATAAAATTACATCCCGCTGTTGACGCTAAATATTCTTTAAACTTTTCTCTTACCGCAAATGCATCAGCTTTAGCTGGTCTTCCTGGTTGAACGCTCAATGGATTTTATAGATGTGGTTGCGCATTTTGTGCACTACATATAATTGATAAGCCCTGTGTAATCTTTATGTTCGCATAAAAAATTATGCAGTACGAATTTAGATAGAATAATGTAATCTTCGATCAATATATTATTGATCGAAGAATGTAATCAACATTTTCTGGAGCAAGTTTCATTCTTCTTTGAAATATTCTGAATCTTTGTGACAAAATACCAAAGGCATTTTCGACTAGTCGCCGGGCCAAAGACAATCTATGATTGAAATTCGTTTTATTAGCATCACCTAATGCTTGGTGTCCTGGATAGGGTCGTATTAGGTATGTTTTCAAAGGAAACGCTTCATCACCAACTATTAGGTGCAAACATAGAGGAACCGGGTAAATTTTTACCCATAGGTACATGAAGCGTCCCATTTTCTAAACGTTTTCCAAGATTACATCCTGCAAAAATGCCGCCATCACTGTTTTGTCCGTAAGCGCCAACATCAACTGCAATCAATTTGTAGCATGCGTTCACTAAGGCCAATAAAACAATTGAGAATGTGTGTTTATAATTAAAATATATAGAACCGCTGGGGCTTCAATGCATTGGATGGAAAACAAAATGTTTTCCATCCAATGCGCCTATACAATTTGGAAAACCTCTAAGTTTTTCAAAATCTTCGGCAATTTTACGCCACATTTCTTCTGTTGGTTGTGGTATAACGTCTTTCTTAAGTCTTTTAACGATAGATCGACATGTGTTATGTACAATTTCGGCCACACTTGAATGGCCCATTCGAAAACTGTACGAAATAGTTTTAAACGTATCCCCAGTAGCCAGGAACCTGAAAAAATAATAATGGTATAACTTCGGGGTATCTATGTACCACAGTGAGCTATTACGTATTAACAGTACCATTTATACAGGGTGTAAAGAAAATTACGTGCAATATTTTACAGGCTGGTTCAGTATCGATCCTAGAATTAAGGAAAAATATAAAAATAATTCCATTTTCATTACTTAGTGATTGTAGAAACCAAAGAGTTTCCATCTCGCGACTTGATTTAGCAACTCGCGACTTGCTTTAGCAACACGCGCGCATTCTACCTAGTATAGTCTGTTTATTTTAGCGATCTAGTACGGAGAAATCAGACTCCGAAAAATGAATCCTAAAAACATGATTTTCTGTCTTAAATTATTTTTTTAAGTAGCTATAGGCAGAGAAATTACATTTAAAATAAAAAAGAAATGTAAGTACATTATTTTTTACATTAAATATATTTAAAATATAAAATAATATTATAACACTGTTTTTTTTTTTCATTTTAGATACATATAATTTCTCTACCTATAGCTACTACTAAAAAAAATACTTTACTGAACAGAATCAATACAAAAAAGACAAATTCCTGTCAAAAAAAAAAAAATAATAATTTAGGATACATTTTTTGGAGTCCTTTATTCCTTACTTTCTCCGTACCTACTAGGTCGCTAAAATAAACACACTATAGTAATTTGTATGTATGAATCTAAAATGGTCTCATGATGCAATCATAACTGATTAATAAGCATAAGGTACTCTACGAGTATTTGTGCAAATAATTGCTTTATTAGCGCCGCCATTTTACATCCGTTTCTTTTAATGACACTAGTTTTTAACCCCCTATGCAAAAGAGGGGTGTTATTTAAGTTTAACGCCTATATCAGTATGTCTGCCTGTGGCATCGTATTACTTAAATGGATGGACCGATTTCAATACGGTTTTTTTAATCAAAAGCGTGTTTCCTTACTGTGTTTCTTAGCCAAGTTTCATTAAAATCGGTTTAACCCTTGAGAATTATCAGGTCTTTTCCACCATTGAAGAAAAGATGATGTGGGGCATATTTAGTATACGACGGCTGTCTGAGGCATCGTAGCTCTTAAACGGGTAGACCAATTTTGATACATTTTTTTGTGTTGGGGTTTTTTAAATTTACAATTTAATTAATATCTTGTTCATTCTATACTATCTTTTTGCAGACGATGTATGTAAAAAAAGGTGTGCAAACATACGAGACCAGTTCAAAAAACATAGAAACAAACGTAAAACCAAGAGTGGACAGGGTGCTGTTGCTATAAAAAAATATAAATATGAAGAGAGCCTGATTTTTTTACTGCCTGCATATACAGGATCGAAATACAATAACAAGCATCTAGTCTGAGAACGAAGAGACGCAAAACGAAACGGTTACTTCGCCAGTTACTATGCCCGACGAAACAATCAACACCGATGAACAGCAGCAGCAGGAAGATCGCTCACCAGCTATTAGTGAACCAAATTTTACGCCACCTGCTGGTCCGAATCCAAATCCCCCGTCAACTGCACAATTCACTCGATCCGGCAACCGCAATCGCGATGCAATCCTTGCAACTGCACACAATCGCCATCATATAGCGCCACAATCCCAGTCCTCTGCGTCAAGCGCATTAATGGAGTAGGTACATTCTAAAAAATAAAGAAAAGTCCAACACACAAGACATTCATCCTATTGATGCTTTCTTCAATGGTTTGGCAGCCACAATAAAATCTTTTTCCCCGTACTATCAGCATCTTGCAAAAGGATGAATATTTGCAGTAGTACAAGATTTGGAGTGGGAGCAATTGTCAGCAGGGCGGGCCTTCTTCTTACACATCTCCAACGTCGGCGTCGTCTACTAATTCAATGCCGGTGTATGCACCGGTTCCGATGACTACACCAACGCCAACACCGGAATCAACGCCTACGGAACCTACGCCTTCGGAACTTACGCCTTTGGAACCTAATAATGTGTCTACTTTATTTTCAGAGTTCACGGCAGACTAATGTAATGAATAAACACTATGTGAATTATTTAAATTTTTTACTTTTTTGCATTAACAATGCAATTTTGATTATTGAAAAATTTAAAATGAAGTATTTAGAAAAAATCGACCCGTCTCACAACCATCCATTGGAGCTGGATGTGCGACGGGTCGATTTTTTCTAAATACTTCATTTTCAAATACTATGTGATTTTTTACATATCAATTTATTATTTACCTGAGGCAGACTGCTAATCGTTCGATGGGAGATATAGGCTTTTGAAATCTTGTAATTTTTTTTGGTTAGATCTGGTTTTACTTTTTCAAGTAAAAAAGTAAAGTATTCTTTAGACATTCTAAAATAACCATAAAACTTGGTCTCGTCATCTATAAATTCTTTGTAAAGTAAAGCAAATTCTCCTTCTGCTTCTCGCTTTCTCCAGGTTGGATGTACACCCCATCTTCTTTTAGTGGTTCGCTTCGTTTTTCCAATACTTCGTCATCGATGGCAATTGCAATAGCTGCCAATTCAAATTGTGAAAATTGCATACATATTTACTTAAGCGTCAAGTCTATCAATAGATGAAATCACTAGCTGACAAGAACCACATAACACAGATATAGTCGTGCAAATAATACAACCAAACAGACCGGTGTAACATGAATGACTGGCCCGGCCGGCGCACAGTGGACGTGTCCCGGCCGAGGCCCGGACCGGTCGCGACACGGTGTAGCGTGAATCATCCTTAACTAATCAAATCCTCCTATTTACCAAAAATATGTACCTAAAAATGTACTATTTAGTACCTAGGTTTAAAAAAATTATAAGTACCTCCTTCAGAACAAAATTATTTCAAAATTAAGGTACACCCGCCATATTGACATCAAAATGAAAGAAAAAGAAAGAAAGAAAATGCATTTATTTGCGGCACACATGACGCATGAAAAAAGGACGAAGGTTATTTTAAAATGGCGGGTGTTCTATAATATTTTATTATTTAACCATTACTCATAAAATATTATTACACCGATAAATTTTACCTAATCATGGGGCCATTCCACTCCATTAACTTACGCTGCGAGTGTCACTGTTTTTTCGCATCAGCGTGTGTCGCAAAAACGTCATTCGAATCGATGTACGAGGGTGAATCAAAAAGTTCTTAGAATTGCATATATACAGGCTGATTTTTTAAAGACCAGCCAAATTTAAGGATGTGGTACAGACTGAACAACTTTCTCCATGGGACAAATAGCGTAATCGCGAAAATTGTATCAACTGTCCCATAGAAAACTTCAATACCTACTCGACCTAAATGTATGGGACGGCTGAATTTTTATTCGCGATTACGATGTTGGTCCCCTGGAGAAAGTTGTTCAGTTTGATGGTCTGTACCACATCCTTAAATTTGGCTGGTCTTTAAAAAATCAGCCTGTATAAAACCTTTTTCGGAGAACTTTGATATTCAAATTAAAGAGTGTCAATCACACAATATTTATGCAAACTTTCACTTGTTTTTGTCAGTTCGTTCGCACGTAATAAATTGTTTTGTGCAACAAGTTGCTAATAACCCAAAATTATGGCTAAAAGTGAGTTACGTGCGGTGATAAAACACTCAGTTTGAAAAAAAAAGTCTACGAAGGAAATTTTTTCGGACATTCAGCAGACATTAGGGGATGATGCTGTACTCTATTCTACGGTTGCGTACTGGGTGGCTGAATTTAAAAGAGGTAAATCAAGGTGTAAAGATGACCCGCGTTCTGGGCGGCCTTCAATCTCCGTTACGGAAGAAAATGTCAAAAAGGTTGAGAATCTGGTTTTGGAAGACAGAAGAATAACTATTAAACATATAGCTGAGATCCTAAAGATATCATTTGGTAGCGTTCAATCCATTTTAATTGATTCACTGGGGTTCAAAAAAGTGTCGGCAAGATAGGTGCCACGAATGTTAACCGACGAAAACAAAAAGCAACGTTTGGAAATTTCTAAGCGTTATCTCGAAATGTTCCAGCGTGATTCGGATAATTTTTGCCGTCGCCTTGTCACCATGGATGAAACGTGTGTCCACCATTTCGTTCCTAAAACTAAGAGACAAAGCATGTCTTGGAAACGACCATCCTCTCCATCCATTAAGAAATTTTGAGTTGCTCCTACCGCTGGCAAAGTCATGGCCTCAGTGTTCTGGGTAGTGAAGGAATCCTTTTTATTGATTATATGCCAAAAAGGCCAGACGAATACTGGACCCTATTATGCAAATTTAATCCCGAAAGTGCGTGAAGCGATCAAAGAAAAACGTCGTGGAAAACTATGATTGGGCGTGTTGTTTCTTCAAGATAACGCTCCTGCCCATCGATCAGAAGTTGCGCTCAACGCAATCCGCTGTGCTGGCTTCAATCTACTTGACCACCCGCTATATTCTCCGGACTTTGCCCCAAGTGATTTTCACTTATTCCCAAAATTAAAAGAGGACATTCGTGGAACAAAATTTTACGATAATGACGCGCTTATGGCTGCCGTAGAGGAGTTTTTCGAGAGTCAAGAAAAACAATTGTTTTCACAAGGAATAAGGAAGTTATGTAGAAAAATTAAATATTTTTGTTTAAATCTTTGCATTTTTTAATATTGATTCCAAGAATTTTTTGATTCACTCTCGTAGTTGTAGACCCTTCTATGTTAGTTTTGGTTTCCGCACTTAGTCCTTCAAGTGGACTGTTATGCGTGGGCCATGGCGGCCGTCGGTGGTTATTCCAACCAGCCCACCTCCTCTCCAGAAGTTGATTACGTCCCCTAGCCTGTTGAGAACATCTGTGTAAGATCTGGGTGTCCCGAGGGTTTCTGACCTGATCTGGGTGACGCCTGTGCACTCAAAGAGCACATGCGCAACGGTATTCTCCTGCCACCATACAAGCCCTGAATAGGGGACTGTCCGTT
Source organism: Apamea epomidion (assembly GCA_947507525.1). Taxonomy (NCBI): domain Eukaryota; kingdom Metazoa; phylum Arthropoda; class Insecta; order Lepidoptera; family Noctuidae; genus Apamea; species Apamea epomidion. Next base: position 11,484,014 of record OX382234.1, read on the forward strand.
ATGCCTATTGTGTGGAAGTGTTTGTTTAGCGAGCAGTGTCCCGTGATGGTCTCTGTCACCAGGCGCGGGCTGTTTCTGTCCAGGCTTAGTAGACGTCTGGTTAGCTTGCCATCTAACGATGGCATGGCTTCCTTGGACTGCCTGCATCCCGGTGTCGAGGTCCACCAGCTCTCTGCTTGTGCTCCTGTAGCCACCTGCGTAGCTGTATGAAGGGGATGGGCACGATGGGTTTAGGTCCTGACTGACGCGCTGGGTGCTTTTTTGGCCAGTTCGTCAGCTGCGTCGTTACCTAGCGATCTGCTGGATACTTTTATCCATTGGTTGTAGACCCTTATAAAACCATGTAACCATTCAGATAAATAGTTTTAAAGTACCTACTAAAAACATTTGTTTTTCAGTTCACAAGCAAGGAGCGAAGAGTAGTAGATACATTGAGATTGAAGTTTTTCTTGATCAATGTGGTGTTCTATCTGTGTTGGCTACCAAACCTTGTAAATGGCTTTTTGCTTTGGACAATGTGGTTTAACATGCCTGTCAAAGTTATTATCACTACATGGTACATAATGGTCGGTATTTATTATCATGAACATATTTATACCTAAATTGTAATGGCCATCTAATTAATTGTTTTGTTTAATTTTTCAGGCATTAACAAACCCCATGCAAGCATTATTAAATGCACTTGTTTACCGAAAATGGAATACAAATAAATGGAGAAATATGCCATCATTTAGTACCGAGTCACGGAAAGAATTTTGTTTTTATGATGAACAGTCCCCACTGTTGGGCTCAGAACCTCCGAGATTACAATTATCACCTATCCCACCGGGTATTAATAACTACGCGACTTTGTAATTTACTTAAAACATTCTCAGTATTGTTGGCATTTTGTTATACATTATGTTTTATCATGAATATACTTTTTTTAAATGACTTTACACATTTGCCTTATTTATTTAATTAAAGAATAGTTATATTAAATAGGCATTCAGAGAAAAAGTATTTGTATTAAGTGAAATAGATGATTTTTATTAGTTACAAGTAAGTATATATACATTATTTATCATTTTACAAAATACATATGCAATTAATGATAACTATCACATATCATCATGCTCGTTATCCGGTGGGGCCATAGTAAGATCTGTTACATCTTTTACAATCATATGGGCTATTTGCCAGGCCATCTCTTCTTCAACTTTAGATGTATTCATTGGTACAAACCGGCTCACCATTTTCTTTAAGACAGACTTATCCTTTTTGTCTGGATCTGGTTCAAATTTAGATTCAAACCTGCCCAAACTATTAACTCTTCCCAGATTTAAGCCATCAGGTCTATTCCTCTGCCATAAAGCATCAGCGTTATAAAGCTGATTGGAGTCTATTGTCATGTCAGGTACAGAGAGATTGCGTTTCTTCTTACGGAAGACTGGGTCTCCCATTGCAAGGAGAGTATTTTGAGTGCTAATACTAAATTCACTGCTGCAATCAGAATGTGATTTATGATTGGAGGACCACATGTTATCAACTGAATGTATCATTTCTGAGAGGTACTTAAAATACAACTCTGATTCTAAAAAAGCTTTGACATACTGAGTCAATGTTTTAAACACAATTTGATAAGGCAAATCAAAACAAGTTGGTAGTGGACCCTCTTCTCTGCATATATCACTTTCAATTCTTAGTCTAATATCAGTTGGAAATCCAATTGGATGTGTTGCCTGAAGAGAAAAATATTTTTCGTATATAGATATAGCATCAGCTTGAGCTTGGTCAGGACTTGTTGTGTTACCATTCAGCAAATTATCTCGGAAGTGCATGACAGCCATTAAAAATTCTAATAATACCCTGCAAGACTCTTGTTCCAAAAATTCTGTGAAGTAAAACAAAACTGTTTCATTATGTAAAATATCTTTAAGATTTAGAGAGCCACTGGTCAAAATGTCAATTTGTGCTTTAATGTAAAACGGGCTGTTGATGAAATCATTATAATGATTGTTTTCTATTTGGCTAGTAAGAACATCTTGCACTGGCTTAAAACAATTTTCTTGAATCTGTCCTTCAGGTTGGCAAATATTGGATATAACAGATTTTCTGTTACTATCAGGTAAATCAAGTTGGTACGGAGCTTCTAAAGCAACAAACTTTTTGAAAATTGTTACAGCTTCCTCAGTGTAATCTCTGAGTTGATTATTGTCACTGGCCGAGTTCTCAGATTTTACATGTTCAGGTAAGTTGCCACATGAACTCATAGAACAGTCATTAAATCTTTTATTACTAGTACTTGTAAACATGTCACTGTTTTCTCTCCAGCTGCATCTTTGTAACTTTATGGTTTTCTCTTGTGTTGATTCACACTTGCACTGAAGATCCAAACTTTTAGTTCGATTAATTTTGGAAATATTACCACTTTCGTTAGTATTGGTTGACTTTAGTACATGTTTTCTGAATTCTTCTATTTCCAACAAACATTTAATGAGGGCATCCTTGCCTATTGATTCCATGTATTGCACAAAATATTTGAGAGCTTTCTTTTCAATAATGATATCGTGTAAGCTTAGGGACAACTTGGAGCTCTTTTCAAACATTTGTTTGGGATCTGGAACACAGTAGCACATACGTTTTATAACACTTTCGTGCCACAGTTAATCGGTGTCTTTATGTTGTGTACTTACCTTCATTTTCTTCAAGTAATGTTTGCGCATTTATTAGACTTTTGATATCAGGTGTGCTCACGTATTTCACTTCTGGAGGCCGTACTGGGCACCCAGTTTTACCTTTCGCTAAAATGATTGAAAATTATTAAGAATCATCGTGTAGTTTCTTTCACGACGTTAAAGGGCGAACATTCAAAAAATTAAGGCTCATTACAGAATACTTTACCTGCACTTTTCCAGAACTTAATCATTTTCGTATAAACTCTTCGTTATACGTGTCTATTGGAACTATGTACAACCGCAGAAGTAACCTACGTAAGCTCTTCATAAGTGCGTTTTATGACCATAAGCGTAAACAATAATAAGAAAATGAAAACAATTTGTTTATGTACTAGGTAGTAGTGGAATACGTTTACATTACAAATGTCAGTTCATTCGTGTCAAACGTGCGAGTGTCAAATGAATACCAAAGACTATTTGGTTGTTTTTTATTGACTTGGTAACTCATTATTGTAGTTTTTGTCAAAAAAAGCATTTTTTTTAACCTTTGTGATATTAGCTAAGTAGACGTAAGTTTCATTTATTGCATTTAATCAAGATCAAAATGCAAGTCTCGGCGTGAGTGCAATGACAAATAAAAGTAGGCAATGCTATAAGGTTAACAATGGTCAGTAGGGTTGCCTCTTCGATTAAGAATGGTTTCCTATGTTTTTTCTATACAGTCGCCGATCGGACATTCCAGCTTATCACTTGCGAGTTTGGTCTACTGTATGAGGGATAGCTACGCGGCTTTGTTAGCCAATTTTGTAAGCGACAAGCGAAAATCGAACCGTGTAAATTCCTCATTGCTACTGATGGATGTGTCGTTGAGCGTAATATGAGGAAGGGTCCTGGCTAGTGTTGCAATACTGCGTCGTGGTACTGCCCATTGCGGCACGGTAATGTAGTGAGTAGCGCCTTACCCACCTATCTATTACGTGCCACTACTAACCAACCAACCAACTATTTTTTCTTTGACGGTAACACGCCCAGTACAATGTACCCACTTGAAGATTAATTAGGTACTATCAAAGCAGTTGTTTAATCATAGGTGGAGATATAAACTACAAAGTGTTAATTGCCTTTACTCTCATTTTTATGTGCGTCAGGATCAGGATCCTGCTGTTTACTGTGTTCCTAGTTGCGGACTGAGCCTAAAGGGGGCCCGGGGCGGCAAAACTAAATTAGACCCCTCCCTATCTTCTCAGTTTATGTAGGAATTTCTAGTAACATTTTGCAGAAAAAAGATAATGACAATAAAGAAACCGGGAATCAGAATCAGAATCAGAAATCATTTATTTTGCAATGAATGTGGGTACAAAATCCAAACCCTGCCAATCAGAGCCATGTCTTCTTTGCAATTTTTATAATGGAGTGGTTTGATAGTTACTTTTTTAAGACTATTAGGGAAGGTACCTGAGCTAATACTTGTATTCATGATATGACTTAGAGGTACAGCAATTATATCAGCCACAAATTTAATCACAGAAGTTGTTACGCCGTCATAACCATGACTTTTTTTATTTTTCAATGTTCTTATTGCTCTAGCAATATCCTGTGGAACTAGTGGCGGCATGAACATTGAGTTCGGGTTATTGGCTATACTAGTAATATTATTTGAATCTGTTTTTCCGTTTGATACATCTTGTACTTGGTCTACAAAGAAATTATTAAAAGATTCAGCAATTTCTTGAGGGTCTTTAATTATAATATTCTGTCTGATGATTTGTAAAATAGGATCTTTAGTGAATTTAATGTTGTTAATAATTTGCCATGCTGCTTTAGCCTTAAGGGGAAGTGCGAGTAGGTTTCGCGCCCTGAAGGCTCCGAAACCGAAGCTCCTTCAATGCTGTGCCCGGCTTCCACAATCCCCACTTCACTGCTTCACTTAAGTGATAATATTCCAATTCCGGACTGAAGGACAAAATCTTGAAAAACATGTTGTCCCATACGTTGTAACTGCAAATGTAATTCTGTACACACGATATTGAGAAACTTACCATGTTATTTTATGACCATATACCTACTTATAGGTATTCTCATAATCTGTAGGCTCTGTAGGTAATTAACTATTCTCTGTTTTTTTTTCCAAATTTTAGCTTTATTCTTTCGGAGATAAGCAATCGGGAATGGCCAATTTTCATTTATTTTCATAAATAAACTATTTAAAAAAACGAACTACTTTAAAACACCCACACAACAACCCCTTTCATTTGATACGGTACGGTATTGCTCTCAACGTTTTTTTTTTAAATTAATGCCTGTACCTAATTTCCAAGTGTACCTTTGTACACGCACTTTTCGTCAGTTATGTAATAGGGGCGGGCTTATTGCCATCAACCGGATACAAATCAAAATTCCGGGCTACTCTTGAGAAATTCCAGATGGGAAAACCCATTTACTGACTAAAACCCACCCGTGTTCCAATAACACTGCTCGACCCGGAATTCGAACCCTGGACCTCATGCTCAGCAGTAGCGCTTGCGACCATTAGACCAACAACTCAACGACGAAATTTTATAATTTGTTGTTTTGCCCAAAAGTGTTCCCCCATATTAAAAATTCATTTATTACGTTGCACGTCCGGATTTGGGTCACTAAAATTCATAATTATGTGTACCAAATATCAACATAATTGGTCTAGTAGATTCGATGCAAATTGGGCATTTCCTACCTGACTGATCCCTGAGAAGAAATGTCGAAACAAACTCAGACCGTGGCTGTGGTCTCCTTTATAAGGGAACGGTTTTTCATTCAGGCGTATAGAACTCTAAAAATCAAGTGTACCGTACGTAATTATACCTACTCTATATAAAAGATGGGCCTCGCACCCGGCAGGATATTTTTTTTCAGGGAGAATTATTATTAATTTCGTCATATTTATATATTTTTAATCTCCGCATTGTGCTATTCCCGGACATTTTCAACGAAAACCAAGAAATATGGGATAGGTACAGTGAGTGAGGCGAGGTTAATTTTTTTTACAGCCGGTCTTAGAATTCTCGGTTAGGTCTCTTTTCAACATTAATACGGAAATAGGAGTCGCTTTGTCGATTAATACAGATAGAACATAGGATGAAAGAGCGAGCAAAGCAAACTCGAAAATTTAAGCAGCCAGTGACGGCCTCGGAAAGGCTAGGTCTTTTCCTTTTGAACATTTATGCATAAATAGGAGTTACTTTGTTGACTTATGTAGAAGCCATGACTTATACCATGAGAATGGAGAGAGTGTAGGCTGCTAGAGCGAGCTCCAAAACTTTAGCATACCATCAGCTTGTGTAGGTTAGGTTTTCTTTGACTATTCATACGGAAATAGTTACCTTGTCGACTTTAGGTATGCAGAAAAGCCTGACAGACGTGAAGTGAGCTCTAAAATGTAAACACCTATTTACTGTTTCGACTTATTTATGCAGAAAAGTTTAAAGAGTAGGAGAATGTAAGAGCGAACAGAGCGAGCTCGAAGTTTTTTCTTTTTGGTGGGACGTCAGTATATGACTTCTCCCGCTCTGGGCGGAGCGGGAGGGCGTGTCAGACTTTTACTGGCTAAAACCCACCCGTGTTCCTTCAGTTGCCTGTGCCAGGGGCCACGGTATTTCACATTTTCATTTTTATTTTCGCAAGCCCGCGCCTACGGTGGCCAACAGTCGGCTGTTGACTCCCGACGTCCAGGGCGTTTCTTGCGGCGACTGGGGCCGTGAGGGCGCAGAGATTGCCTCTCCCTCACGCGCTCCGCCTCCTCCTTTGCGAGCAATAGTGCTTCGCAGGAGGTGACGGCTTATCATGCACTGTCGCTCCGTAACATGACCGGACGCGAGAGATCGCCGCCGCCGATCGCCGCCACGAGGACGCGGCGGTGCTCCGCCCAAACCGGGCAGACCTCCACCGTATGTTCCACCGTTCCTCCGGGCGATCCACACAGTGGTGACACACTGGCGTTTCCTCCCGCCTTATCTTGAACAGGAACCTCCCGAAACAACCATATCCGGTGAGGACCGTGGCGCCTCTCCAGCCACTCCTCAAAGAGGGGACTTATCGCCGCAATTGTGGCGTGCCCAGCACTGGGTTGCGACAATCGCACTCTCCATGTCGCCATGAGATCCCGCCGGAGCTCTGTCCGCTGTACCGTGATTTCTCGCGGCAGCGGAGTTACGTCCCGGCGGCGTTTTGCCTCCCCTCGCCACTCCCAAATGTGAACGAGGACTTTTGCCTCCAGATCCTATGGCGGCAATCGGGCAAGGAGGCTCGCCGCTTCAGCGGAGACCGTGCGATATCCTCGAATAAGCCGGACGGCCATGAATGACCCTTTGGGACGGTTTCAACCGGCGGGCTGGTCGCCGCCTCAAGGAACGCGCCCACACCGGTGGCGGTGCCCCGTAAAGGGCCATAGACCGCACGAAGATTTTAGCACCTTACATTTATATTTTGCACATTATGTAAGGGCTGATTCATAAACATATTTTGACCTTTTTTGTGATTTGATTATATGGTTATATGCCTGAATACCAATTCCCGAAAATCAAAACGTTCAAAATCTAGTCAAGATCTCATCTCAGTAATCAGTTAAAACTTGTCAAAAATGAATGGAAATTATTAATTCTGGAACTCTGAATGGCTATGTTATAATGTTTGAGTCAAATAGTGGAAACGTATCAAACGATTTAAAAAAAAAATAAACCGGTGTCACACGTAGTTACTAATAAATTATACAGATCACGTGTGCCTCCGGTTATACGAAAACCGAAACCGATGTTATTTTGTTACTATCTCTTGTTTATACCTATATAGTGTTTTTCATCAAGCTACTACAATCTGTAAAACTTTAATAGATTTTCAACTTTATCACTAAAGCATTAAGGTTCAAGGTTGATTGGGAAAATTTGACAGTTTCGGGTACGTCTGTACATACATACTTATATAGCCTGTCAAAATCATAACCCTCTTTGGCATTGCCGTAGAAAAAACAACCCCTGTCAGGGTGAATAGGAGGCACACAGTTTATGAGAAATCTTCTCTAAGTTAAATTTCGCGCGTTTGAAATATGCGAATTTCATTCGAATTGGTGCGTGACACCCATGATCCTGACCTACATTATTTTTTTAGATTTCTTAATAAGCGTTGACCATAGAGCACGAAGGCGTCTCGTTGGCTGTCGGGGTAGCGCGGTGGTTCCTCTCACGCTCTGCTCTGTGGTGTTGACTGATTTGTTGATCTAACTAGTGGTCGCAAGCGCGGCTGCTGAGCGTGGTGTCCACATACGATGAGTGGTCCGATTTCAGAATGGGGCAGACTGCTATTAGATTTTTCCGCTCGCAGCCACGAATGGCGTCAGAAGCATGAGACTTTCTTATAACATATGAACCTAACTGGCGAAATGTGGATAAGTAGGTTTGTAGGTGTATAATGTATCGCTTCGAAGGAATACATGTAACATGCATGATATTGCCAAGCGGTAGGTATAATGTATGTCTAGCGCAACGTCTATGTATGTATATCGCAATGAAAAACTGCGGGGTTTGATTACCCATCAATAAAAACCCCATTTCTTAAAAATAAGAAGATAAGACCATATTCTAGGACTGCTTCAAGGTGACGCGGGAAATAGTTCCCGGAAGGACTTGGGAGACGTGTTTGCCGAGCAGTGGGACGGTAATTATATGCTAAACAATATAAACAATTCGAAACATAGCCCATACAAGGAGTATGGGCTATGTTTCGAAAACTCTTTCAAAATATTCTGATAGTCCGGTATAACATGATAACGACAGTTATGTTGCTGGCATCGACCCGAGTTTCGCGGTAATTGGCTACGCAAATATGCATGTTTTATACTTTTGCCTTTCGTCTGCGTACTGTAATAAATCGAGATTTAGAAAAAAAAAAAAGTTTTTTTCTGAGCTGTTTGTTTTGAGTTGTAGATGAACTTTTTTTACGTCTCCAACGATCTGAAAGTACCTAATGTTGGTACTGGAAATGTTCGATAATGTTCTTACATGGTAGGTATAGCAGGGCATTACTGACTGCGCTATGTATGATACCTACCGCGGTCAGGTATCATAGGTACCTACCGGTATGGTACCTACCTATGATACCTTTATTCCACCTTGTAAGATGCTGTAATGTCACCTTTTGCTTGTCTGCGAAGCTGTGTAAACATGTCGTCATACAGAAAACAACAGTAGGTACCTATACCGGTATTTCAGGGTTGGTCCCGTAGTAAAAGTTGTTCATAATGATGAGTATAATGACCCCTTTTAAGGATTAAAACGATCAAAATTAAAACGGTGTATACATAGATAACATCACCGTGCCTATAGGTACCTACTGTTGTTTTCTGTTTGACGACATGTTTACACAGCTTCGCAGACAAGCAAAAGGTGACATTACAGCATCTTACAAGGTGGAATAAAGGTATCATAGGTTACCTACATCTACGCACAGTTATCATAAATTTTCTAGTAAGTAGGTATAGTAATTTAGATTGGTATTTTACATTGTTTTTATTGCTGCAATTATGTATCGATCGATACTTAATAGCAGCCGTAGTGCACAATGCCTGCACTACGGATCACAAATTTGGTATCACTGTGTAGGTAACACATAAATAAAAGGTTTTTTACATTTCTATTGTTTCAAAATTATTTTGTACTTTTCGGCTTTATTTTGTCTTTGGATACCAACATGTAGAGAGTTGTATTCCCGCACGGATAAAAGATTTAATTCGCCTACATTTTGATGATCCGTCACCCTTATTGCGTAACACACTATCAATCACAATCTGAATCATTTTGAAGGACATTGCTAATCCATTTCTTCTTAATAATATTATGTTCGAAAAATTTCTGCTCAACACCGTAAATAACGCAATGAATCTTGTTGAACAGTCAAAATGAAAGCCATTGTTAGTGTATTACGCAACTACCCCACGGGATGCACTAGCTATAGACGACCTCATATTTACCAAAATATGAGGTGTCCATTTAATGGCACACCGCACAAGAGAAACTCCTAGTGTAGATCCACAGTTTAAAAAAAATCGAATTTGATATACAGTATTTTAGGCGGAGGGTTATCCAACCAAGGGGGTTCGTAATATATATTTCCTAAATGGGGCTTCCTACGAACCCCACTTGTTTGACTAACCCTCCGCATAACACCCTGTATACTTTTCACTTAGCTAACGTACCTATTGATTTTGCTAAGAATGAACATAAGCGTAAGTAAATTAATCTCTAAAACTACGATATTCGCTATGTGCTCTGCTGAAGCGGCCCTGTAAGCTGAAACTCGAATGGGTTCTTGTATTTTGACACCACTGGTCAAAGGCAAACCGCTGTAGCACGCTGGCAGATAGACTGATGGTATTGTTGAATTGAAACGTTTTTTGTTGAAACGCTTTGGGTAGGTACTATGTAGATTCCTGAAGAAGCTCAAACTGAAGCAAACAAATTAATACTAGAGGGACAAAGTTGTATCTTGTTTATTCTTATGCAAGTGTTTGGTTGGAGTCCCAATGAATGATATGCTAATTAAACATTAAGGTACAAAGTAATACGGAGTAGGTAGGTTAGCATTCAAACTTTTCATCATCATCCACCTAGCCTTTTCCCAAATATGTTAGGGTCGGCTTCCAGTCTAACCGGATGCAGCTGAATACCAGTATTTTACATACACAACTCCACAAGCCAGTTACTGAGTAATACGATACCCCTTGGTAAGACTGGTTGTCAGATTTTCGGGCTTCTGACGACCCGTAACGACTATCAAAGATCCACAAATGACAGCCGGGACCAACGGCTTAACGTGCTTTCCGAGGCACGGAGGGGTCTTGGTATGTGAAGATGTTCACCCATTCACGGACCAAACGCTGATCAATCGATCCGTGCGGCTGTTATTACTTAGCCATAATACCCTCATTAAAACTTTTAAAACATGTTTAAATTCCTGTAGGTAGATACCCACCTTATTTCTAGCTTGTATGGCATTTGCGTGGATATCTATCCACATTCGAATGCGACGTTTTGGGAATACATAGAGGTAGTGTACTTATATTAATTTCGATACATTATTTTTTTTTCTGTTATATCCATCATGTATAATGTAGGTACTCTGTGATATCCATTACATGAATGAAAAATTAACGGTAAAGTCGCAGCCCAATTAAAGTAATGTCATCATACCAAGGAGGATAATTATTCCTCTATTAATAACTAAACAAAGTTCAAAAGGAAAGAGATTGCAATATTATTATAAAGGTGGACTACCGGTAAGAAAAAGTGCCCGTGGTCCACCCAGGTGAACTAAGCAGGTGGACCATGAGTCCATGACCGAATCCCGATAAATAACATACCGTACTTAACTATTCCTATTAATATATAGATAATCATGGAGACTGATGCCGGGCATAGTGCCCACGTCGTCGATTGCATTGTGCATTCACATAGACACAAGATATTACTGTTGACAGACATTCACCTAATTGTGCAGGTGATACTAGTCAATAGCGATAAATATTCGTTATGACAATAATTAAATACTTTCCTAAGACATCGGCCCTGAGGCACTTGTAGTTATCTGCGACGCTGAAGTGTCGAACATCGAAACCATTAAGTGGATAGGTATAGGTAGGTACTATTGAATGTTGTGACAATGGGTCCAGAGGGTCGTCTTACCTGCAACATAACCACAAACAAAATTATTGTACAGTCTGTGAATTGCCATTATAAAAAAGAAGAAAACCTCAAACTTTAGCTATAATTATATCTAGGTACCTTACCTCTCTTCACTTCAAGTCCCATATGGTGGTAGCCAAAAGTTGATGGTGTCCTTCCTAAAGCCCCTAAACAATACACGCAGCGATAGAGACCGGAGACGCAAGCAAGCCTGCACGGCAGGAGACCGAGACACATGTCTCGGCTTCCGCTGGTGTACTGTTGGCCCCATAGATACCTATAATTTGTATGGTTGGCCCAGACCAAAAACTGTTCAATCAGTAAATAACAGTATTGTCGATTCAGACGTTCGAGTTAGTTGTACCTATTGTTGAAAGTTATTAATCTACATTGTAATGGAAAGACAAGTTATCAGGTTACTATTGGCGGAAGTAGACGATGATTTGCTTTTATATTATTATTATAAGAGTAAACAAAGATTGTCTATCAACGAATATTACTTTATAGGTACAGCTAGAGGCCAAGAAGGGTCGTTTACACTATTGGTAAAGAACCATTTTCCTATTGCTTGATCAATAATATGTTCAGGACGTATTTTGGGCTATTCGCGTGAGACGCGCGGCACTACAGGGGTCCTCTAAGTCTGTCAACGAAGATACGGGCACGTACGAAAGTACCTGGTCTGTAAAAACAAGTGACATTTTTTTTTCGGACGGGCAAGTACGTTTCGGCTTTACGGACAACAATCAAATCGTGTTGTCATTCATTATTAGTTTGGGCCCCGAACTAAGCTTATGTCCGTAAGGGATACGTAGGTACCTATTGGAAAATGCCCGTAACTGCGAGCCCGGATGATATTGCTCGCGGTCTTCTGTCTCGCGTCTCAGTCTCCTGTCTCGGTCTCCGGTGCCCGCCGCCGCGCAAACCGCTCCTAGAAATGTTAGTTAAGAGATGTTGCTTATCCACTTGAATACCCTTGATTCAATCATTTTGTCTGTATCTAGTCGCAGAATTAATTAATGAGTCAAGTCGAGTCGAGTCAGTTATTTATCTTTTTTTTAAAAAGGTGTTCCATAAATGGCCATTTTTTTTTATTGCTTTGTCATAGATGCTTGTGTTTTTAAGAGCTCTAAGGGACTGTACACCTACGTATTTGATATTAATTTCACCTTGATACCTCCACGCGTTCCTGCGAAAAAGGGTCTTGACCGGCAGACAGACGGATAACGAAGTGACCCCTGTAGGTATATACACGGGTTCCGTTTTTTCCTTTTCTGGTACGGAATGCTAAAAAGATGCAGTGCAGATATAGGGACCTACTTACCTCATAATATGTAGGTAGGTACATACCTACGTAATATTTCGCTTGCATAATACCTACTGGTACCTAATCAAACCTTATCTTTGCTGGATTGATAATTTTTGTGCTAAATATCTACAAACAGGTATCTATAGTTACCTACCTATTTTATGCATTCACTAGTTTTTTTTCATGTATGTACCCAACTTTTCTGAGAGTACTGGGCCGATTTACCTACATGATCGTTTTTTTATTTGGTAAAGAAGCTCGCGCAGTGGTCCCATAAACGCACCGGTGGCGGCGCCGGGCACCGGGGTGGTCCGTAACTCGCAGGTAAAACTAGCGGGAAAACCAAAAGGGGGTAAACGGAGCCGGTCGAAACCCAAAAAGGTTTTGAAAAGGCAGTGTCCAGAGAAGGATACGTGCGACAAGGACGGTTTCATCAAGGAAGAAGAACCCTCCTTGTCAGAACCAGTGCCGCACCGCGCAGGCAGGACCCAACATGCTGCTGCGTCCAGCAATCCCGACGACCCAGCTGTACATGTCTAGACACCACTCCACGAAGGTTGAGGAGATCGTGGAGTACATGCGTGTGAAGACTAACTGGACTTTGAGGGTCGAGAAGTTGGAGTCGCGTCACAACACGAACTGCAAGTCGTTCGTGGTGCGTGTTCCCACACATCATCTCGAGAAGTTCCTCAAGGAAGAGTTCAGCAGTGCGATTCTGTAACCATCTCACCGTGAAACCTTAGGTGAAGTGAGCTGTCATTCCAAATAATGCTAGGGATTGACACTACTGACAACTCACATCAAGCCGACTTCACTTGAGTATTCACGCTGAGATTTTTACAGAATCGACCGGCTGACCAAAGGGTGTTGTGTACCGCCGGTTTCGTGGCCGCCTACATGACACCAGTCAGCGAAACACGACGCAGACACTTCGGGTGCGTTAGTTAGTTTTTAGTTTGATTATGTTGTATGTATTTATAGTATTTTTAAGTTATAATAATATTGTATTGTATGCGTTTTATATCGGCCTTGATGCCTAAAATAAATGGATAAATAAATAAATAACAATTTTGTTAACTTTGCTTGGGAAGTTTTTGAGTTAGCTTCAATAATACCTACGCATTTAATCCACTTGTGACTTGGTATATTATGTTGATGAGTCGTAAGTTTACGAATTTCTGTATATAACATCATTGGTTTATGCTAGCTATGTAACACAAATATAAAGTTAACAACTTAGAAAGATTTGTGGAAATATTTCGTACTTACTAATTCGACCTTTTTATATCTACCAACCTGCTGCCAATATTATTAAACGCACCTGTTAAAACAGCACATTAGCTGCGACTCCTTACGCAATTTGAAGTCTTAAAACGCATTGCATCGGCTGAGGCTATCGACCTTCCCACAGTTACTTGAAATAACTGTTAAGTTGCTGGAAATAACTCTGTGTTAAGCAGTGAGCAGGGCAACCGGTGGCTCAGGCCAGTCGCGCATGACCACGGGACTCGATCGCTATTCCTACTTCATCGCCCACTCGCGTATTTATAATATCAATAATAATAATAATAATAGCAAAAATGTGTAAATTAATAGCTCTCGCCATGACTTTGTGCTCTGTTTTAGTTGGAACAACAAATTGTACTTCAAGTTTTGATCAGAGACAAACGGGTGATTTAAATGTGCAAATTGGTTTAAAAAACATAAACATTATTGCTTTACTTAAAGGAGGAAAAGAAGAATATGTGGTATGTATCTACCTATTTGAAAAAAGTTAATTGGTGTAGGTCCCGTTAACTACGGGTACGAGGCACGAATGTTTATTACCAGAGCTGGCTACCTATGTTGATACTATTTGTATATTCGTACTAGTTGCCTTTATCTTTAATTAACTTTACCTATTTATTACGGCAACCGTTCATTTCATGGTGCTATATTTGTTAATTTTGCAGGATTATGATTATGCTTACGATTACTCAGAAATGACGATAAAACCGCCGAACGGTACAACTCCAAAACCGTTAAATGCTACAAACACAACTATATACAATGAGACCCAGCACAATGCGACTACTTCTACACCACTATTACTAGAGCAGTCTACAGAAGTTATAACAAGCAGAACTGCTGTTGCTGTAGAAGTAACAGAAGTGTCCGTGAATCAGACTGCTAACAATTATGTTGTTACTACACTTCAGACGGCAGCGGACGCTCCAACAACAATACCATCTCCAAATTCTTCAAATAACGCAAATGCCACAGCTCTACCAATAACAAATAAATGCCGAAGAGGATTTGCTCAGAATAATGAAGGAAAATGTGAATATAAGGTTCATGGGACATCGAACGCGTAAGTTGACAATTAATATTGTAGTTGAGGTTTTCCTTTTATATTCTGAACACAAAATAAAACCATTAAAATTTTTCGGTCAGGTTTATATCGGATATTGTTTAACGTCTCTACCCGCTAATATCGCTGATCGTATGCTGTTATTTAAAATAATCGTACCTATTGTTAGCTTATCACTTTTAGGGAAAATTTAGAGAATATGTTGGCAACCACAACTATACCCGGATAATTATGCTGCTTTGCATATTAAGTACAGGGGCTGCAGCCTCGACATTCATAGCGATCGCTTCATGACCGAATTTGGTCGCAAAGTCCTGTCACTCCATAGATTACATCTGTCAATCCGGGACTTCGTGACCGAATTCGGTCGTAAAGAGATCGCTATGAATGTCGAGACTGCAGCCCCTGGTATTGGGAAAATAAAAGGCAACAAAACCGTTACAGGCTAGATACTTGTTTTAATAGTAGGTACAGTCACGAGCAAAAGTATTTCTACACTCGGCTTTATTCAAAAGCGATTTACTCCTTTATTTTGGAATGAAATTTTATGTTGTTACGAACATAGCATTTTCGAACCCATAGGTTTATGTATTGTGTCGTATTTCAACGTTGCATTCGTTAGTTCACGAAAAAATCTAAATTGAAAGTTGCCAAGTGTAGACATATTGGTGCTCGTGACTGTACTTAAATGGTGGTGCCTAAATGCTTGAACTGACTACGAGTACCTACCTAGGGCATGCGGGTAGGTACTGTCGATTGATGCCAGTGTTATTGAGTCTATCAGTAATAATTAATAAAAAAATTAGTGTACCACATATTACCTAATAATATCACCGGCGCTGGTGTAATGTGGATTTACGTGCTGGGACTACAAATCTCCCTACTTTAATATTTTCTTCGTGTTTTCTGATCACAAGCTGTGAATTAATTAATATTTCTCATGTTAAAAAATTATTTACTTTCAGATTACGCAGAATCGTAAAACTTGCTCAAAAAATCAAAGTAGGCAGAGAGTATGGAGGATCATAAAACTGTTTGGAGATAATTTACAAGAAATACACATCAGCCACGTCAGCTAGTGAATTGTTGACGCAAGAATTTGAGGACTTTTAGACTAACATTCCTGCACTCTGAAGTAAAACCAATGGTGTATTTTTTACTAGAATAGGCATGTGTTTGTCTGAAATAAAATAGTTTTAATTTGTGTGAGGTGTATTATTTTTTTCATGTAATTAGGACCTAACTCTTTTCCGAGTTAGTTCAAATTATTATTGTAAAGGTGTTTTGCACAGTATTGACAATGTCTAATGTTGGGCTGGTACATATACAGGGTGGTTTTAGAAATAAAGTACATAATAGTTAAAGATAATTTATGTAGTGTTGTTTGAAATTCTGTTGGTCTTGGGATAGTAAATACGGAAGAAATAAGGTGGTTATGAAACATGAAGAAAAAGATGTGTTTTCAAATAAACTCAAGTTATTTATTTACATAAAGTGCATCTGATCAGCACATAATGTGTGCGCATAGGTTAGAATTTAATTAATACTTCAACATGGGACGGGCACTATTCATTTTGCATTTGTTGGCTTTGTACTATCACCATTGAGCTTTGATATTAAGTGCTTGAAAGTAATGTCAATATGATTTATTCAAGTAAAATTATCATTACCCACAATAAATTAAAACATACTAAACAGCATACAATCACACAAAAATAATAAAGGAAGTAAATCAAGCAGAGATTATAGCTTACAGAGGCAGAACAAAAGTGGAATGAAAGCACCTATAGTAATGAACACTGGGACTAGCACAGAGCTCTCGTCCATAGAATATGGGTCTGGCTGTTTGGGCCCACTGGCACGCCGAGACTTAGAACTCTTCTCTTCAACCTCATCTCTTGGTTCTTCTGTTTCATTTTCTGGCCACACCAATGGAGGCAGTTTAGGCACTTCATCAATAGTGCCTCTCATTACATATAAAGCATTGATTTTTGGATTGTCTCTGTAACCTTTAATGAATTCTACCTTTATTTTACCACCTCTTATATCAGACTCTTCCTCATTGTAATACAGTTTTCCATTTTTGATTGAATAAGGTATATACTCATCATGGGCAACACCACGGCTTACTTTATCAAAAATGTCCAAGTCAGCAACGATGGTGTGGTCTCCATTTAAAACTACATCAAACACTTTCATGTTAGGTGCATTGAAGTACACTTCACTGAACTTCAACACTAGCACGTAGTCGCCGTCCCTGTTCGCTGGGATGTCGTAGCCGAACGTGCTGTGGTGGTATCTCTCAGTTTGATACAGTATTTCGTCTTTTGGGTTCACTCTTCCGATCATAACCAGTTGTTTACCATAATCAGAAGCGGTACCGATTCTTCCTTGTAATGGATCCTTCTCGTAATGTATGCCATAAATATCAGTATGGGCTGGTCCGCCGGCGTTTATCGCGTAAATTATTTCACCCAAGCCGGTAGCAGTTTTTAAAACAGAAATTAATGAAACAACGATATAAAATATCAACTGACACATTTTGTATGACGACGACTATTCTCGTTCGAGATTAAGAATATTTAATCACTTGTGTCACAAGCTATCAAAATGTAACTTGTCTTACTGAGGTAATTGATACATTATTAATTTATTGTAACTTTCTTTTTACAAGTGAAAATTGACACAATAACCAACAGCCGGCAATCGGCATACCATGCCATTGCCAAATTTTAATTCTTGCAAATCGATTTTTTTTATTATGTTTGTAACGAATGGAAGCCAAGTCATTTGAGCCACAACAATGTAGATTTATCAATTCATAAGTCGGCAGCGACAGTGGCGCCACCCTGAATAATGGTGTATGGAATAAGAGTGTTAGCGTATTGTTTAGGTAGCACATTTTCACACCACATTTTTTGATGTAAAAAATTTTCAAAACAACATGTGACAGGACGTGAACGTAAAAAAGATTGCAACAAGGCTATAAGGTTCTTGTGGCGCGTGGCTAAAACCGGAACTAGCACCACTATCTTGTTTAGTCAATAAAATTTCCATGGAATTAGTATGTACATACTCTAAGGCACAACTGGAATGCTTACAAGCACCGAAAAGTCGGTATTTATAATGTAACGGATACGCTATAGTTCGATTTTTATTCCCAGAGACTAATGTTTTGTGTTTGCGTTTTTTTAGTATAGAAGGTTGGCTTTACACCGCTCGGATTAGTGTCTGGGATTAAAAAACGAACTATAGGTAGCCCGCGAGATTTAAATTTTCTTACGTTTTTTGCAATTTCCAAGTCAGTGGCAGGTTGTATGTTGAATAAAATATGATTCGCGAGCGTAACAAATAAGACTTTACAGAAATAAAATCATTAACATCATCAATACAGCCCTCTAAGTTCATATAATCCTATTGAGTAACTATTTCATGAAATATCAATCAATACAATAATTATAATAGTAATTACGACTATATCCCAATACTGATTAAAATGATTATTGAAAGAAATGAAAATAGGAAATAAAAGAGGAATCCATATGGTACGACTTCGTCGGTCTGTCTATCTGTCCGCCTGTCACAGCTACTTGTTATATACCTACGTGATTTGAGTGATATCAAGTATGATCTAATGCTTAAAATTAAGCTGTAATGATTTGTGTGTAGCTTGAGCAGTTGAACTTGACAAATTGTTACTTTTAAGCATTCCAGTTGTTCTATAAAGTACATACTAATTCCAAGGAAATTGTATCGACAAAACAAGATAGCCACCGGGCCACGCGCCAAACAAACCTTGTAGTGTTGTATGTACATACAAGCAATGCATATCAGACCGAATCATAAGCCTCTAAAGCGTCTTATACACGGCCCAATACAAACTATAAATTGACTGACATGCTGAATTGGTTGACACGCTGTAGACCGAATTAAAATGTTTCACTGACAGCATCTGACAATAATTATAATAAAAAAAGAAGAAATTGATAAAATGTAGGTACAGCCAATACAAAGGTTTTAGGTTGCTGTCAACTCGACATTTGTCTTTCTACTGGTAACTAGCTGCGCCCCGCGGATTCACCCGCATAAGTTTCGATCCCGTGGGAATATCGGGATGAAAAGTATCCTATTATATAATATATATGTTAATCCTGGTTATAAACCTGTACCAAATTTCATTCACATCCGTTCAGTAGTTTTTGCGTGAAAGAGTAACAAACATCCATCCATCCATACAAACTTTCACGTTTATGATATTATAAGTAGGATATTCGACAATTTAAACAATTGGTACCTTTTGTCAATCTTTTTGAATGGGAGTAAGTCAAAATTAGTTCTGCTGTTGACGTAGGTATGTAGGATGATGTACGAACTGTACGATTTTCACAAAACCATTAAAATCCCTATAGTTTAATGCTCAAACTGCTACTAATTGAAACATCTAAGTTGGTAGCTCGACTAGTTCACATACTTACGACTAGACTTTTTTTTTTTTTTTTTTTTTTTTTTCAGGATGGGAAATCATCAAATGACTCCTCCCGCTCTGGGTGGAGCAGAAGGGAGTGTCAGACTCTTACTGACTAAAACCCACCCGTGTTCCTTCCTTAGCCCTTTATGTACCAGGGCAGCGGTAACCCTTTCGGACGATCCCGCTACCCCGGCAGGCTTCGGCCCTGTCGGGCCCCGTCAAACGACTAGACTTATATCGTAAACCACTTATCAGCGTTTTAACGTTTTTTTTTTACGGCTAGCGATTGCATTTTACAAATTCATTAAATATTTTGTTTAAGTAGATTGTTTTGATGTTGTTACCATAAATACATAAGTGGAAAGAAAATATTTTTTATGTTGATCGGTAAGTACGTACCTATTAGTAGAACTAACTTCAGTCTTTTTCTAATAAGTATGTGTGTTAATCAATCCACATGTTTTGAAATCCACATGTTTGAATCGAAAGAAATTTTGCAAAAAGATAATTATGTATTTTAATGTAATTTATTGAATTTTTAACTTATTGTTGTATTTAAACGAAAATAAGTATTTACTGCAAATAAAACTGATATTTAACCTGTAAATATTTATTTCGAGTTTCAATAATGTTATGTAATATATTTTGAATAATAAAATATCATGGGTGCTATTTCCGAACACGCCTTAATTTAAATAAAAAAGCGAGAATAAAATTTCGTGGCTAGCGTAAAGAGTTGAATAAGTTAAAAAATATTAAAATAATCGTAAAATATGAGTGAAACTAGCGACGAGAACAGTATTTTAACACCGGAAGAGTTAAAACAACAAGTTATTAATGCAAAATTAAGTTTCCTACCTGAGAAGCCTCGCGAGAAATATCTGAAAGCGTACCATGTCTTCAATTAATGGAGACTTACAAAGGGCGCAAGCAGTTTTTTAGAGACGGGGTTGCTATCTTATTTTTTAGATTTATCACAGACGAGGCGATCATCTACAATGCGGAGTATTTACTCAATGTTGAAAGCTAATTTAAAAACAAAACATAACGTGCATATTGAAACATACCGGTACGCAAAACTCGTATCTTTTCTAAAAAGAATGTCAGTTGGGCATAAGGCTAAAAATTCCAAAATTTTCACGGCATTTAACATAGAAAAATTTCTTAATGAAGCTCCGGACTGCAATTTTCTTGCCGCTAAAGTACCTATGAATCTATGTTGTTAGTAATTAAAATTTGTGTGTAGACTGGTATGTCTAAAGGTACTTTCTGCCTACTACTAATTTTTGGAGGCGCAATGAATCCTAGTCTGGCTTAGCAATACTGTTAAAATATTTATTACGATATGTAAAAGATGCTATAAATGTTAAATTATGCATATTAATTATGTAATATTTTCATTACAGGTTGTACTGATCATAGGAATTAGTGGAGCGTGTCGCAATAACGAGCTATTACAGCTAACAGTTAATAATATCGAAAAGCATTCAGATAAATTACTGTTAGTAAAATTGAAAAATACGAAGACGAACCTTGACAGGTCTTTTGTCGTACGCGAAGAATATGTAACTATTGTAGAAAAATAACAAAATTTGCGTCCAGCCAATATAAAAACCGACCGATTTTTCATACAATACCATAATAATAAATGCTGAAGACAGCCTATGGGAATAAATAAAATAGGTGCTATTCCGCGAGAAATTGCCACTTTCATCACTGGAAGAGCCTCAGCTATACACGGGTCACTGCGTTCGGAGAACTTCGGCAACGCTCTTGGCTGATTCCGGAGCGGCTCTCACCGCTTTAAAACGTCACGGCGGGTGGAAGTCCAATACGGTTGCAGAAGGCTATATTGAAGACTCAATAGAAAATAAGTCGTAAATCTGTAAGCGTATAGTGGAAACAATAAGTCTGAATTCGACCTCGGATATTTGGTCTCACCCACGCCCATCCACTTCCAACGACGAGTCACCAACGTTCACCGTTGTTCCTTCTCAATCCGCCACCGAAACAGAAACCTTAACCCCAGATAATCAAACTCAACTCAATGCAACTATAAAGTTGCCATATAAATCTGTTACTTTTAATTTGCAGAATTGCAGTAATTTTACTTCTAACTTTTAAAATGTTCCATTTTATTGAATTGGTACCTCTACCTACAATGTTAATTATTTTGATTCACAATAAATAGTTATTTCAATCTATTCCTGTTTATTATTTTATCTCCTAAAGTGTTCTCGCTGCTGAAGTGAAAAGTTATGTGTGTTACACGAGAGCAAAGTTTTTTGCATCTCGTGCCTTTGAATCCCTCGCCACACTCAGGATTCAAAATCAGCACTCGCAGCAAAAAATGACTTTGTTCTCTTGTTGCACAAATAGCTATTACATGCTTTTGAAAAGAATTGATCATGACACTTTTAAAATTCAAGGTTATATTAATCATATCATTTGAAACGGAATGTCATGTAAAGGGAATAATACAATAACAACACTTTTTTACTATAAATTAAATTCCCTGTTCAAAAATCAAATCCCCGACGCGTAATGTCGTAAAAAAATATGAAAATGATTACTATAATATTTTGATCTTGATGCATGACACTTTTTGGTACGAATTTTGGTCATTTTCCTTTCAAGTCAGACACGGGCGCAGATGTTAATGTGCTACCGATGCGTTTCTTGTCCAAACTAGGAATATCCGTTGATAAATTATTGCAAACTAATACTAAATTGAGCGGGTATTCAGGTGATTTATTTACTGTCTTAGGGAAAACACATTTAAAAGTATACCATACGAAAGTTGTATTTATTAAGAGTTTAAAATTTGCTGATGTAAATAGCACGCCTATTTTGGGACGTTATGCATGTGTAGAAATGATCTTAATTAAGAGGATTATGTCTGTGCAGAGGTCTGATATTAAATCCAAGATAAATAAAGATTTTAAAGATGTTTTTGAAGGTATAGGTTGTATACCGGGAGAATATGATATTAAATTGAGGGACGACGCTGTCCCCGTAGTGCATGCGCCTAAATTTCCATTTGCGATTAGCGAGGACGTTAAGAAAAAGTGATTGGAAATGGAGCTACAAGGTATTATAGCAAAAGTAGAGGGTCCCTCTGATTGGGTTAGCAGTATAACTGTGGTTAAAAAATCGAACGGTGTTTTAAGAATTTGCTTGGATCCGAAAGAATAAAATCATTCATAAATATTTCAAGCTACCAACGATAGATGAAATTGTCAAAATTAGCAGGGGCTAGGTATTTCAGCACATTATACGCTTCTTCAGGGTTTTGGAACGTGAAATTAGGAGAAAGTAGTAAATTCTGTACATTTAATACACCTTCTGGTAAGAAGATTTAAATTTTTACGAATACCTTATGGCATAATGTTCGGCCTCAGAGATCTTACATAAGAAAATATATGACTGTTTTGATGATAAAGAAAGTATGTGTATTGACGATTTATTAATATACGAGTATGTCTCAGATCAAAACAAACATGACAAGAGTTTGAAGAAAGTACTAGAAAGATGTAGAAAAATTAATTTAAAATTAAATATAAATAAGTGTAAATTTGGTATACAGGACATAAAATATTTAGGTCATCGTATTACAAAAGATGGATTGAGCCCTGATGATTCTCATTTATTAGCAATAAATAACATGCAAGTACCAAAGAATAAAAAGATGTCGAACGATTTTAAGGATTGATTACGGCTCGTTTGTTCCGAATCTTTCAGATAAAACATTGCCACTACGAGTTACTTAAAAAAGAAATAAGAATGGCATTGGGATGACCGACATGAGCAGATCTGACTTATTTAAAAACGTGTTTAACGAAGCGACTGCTCTTTAATACTACACTTTGGATAAGCCAATAGTCATATCCGTGGATGCCAGTTCCACAGGCTTAGGTGCGTAGGGTTCCTGTATGTTATGCTTCGAAAGGTTTAATTATCACAGAACGAAGGTATGCGCAGATTGAAAGAGAGCTTTTACACTCTGTCCACTAGGTTAACCGTTTTTTTGACAGATAGAACTAGTGATTGCAGTAACTCGCGTACTTACTGATAGATGTTTACGGCTAAAATAGTTCAGTCTTATTTATAAAACATTCATCAATTGCTAAGCAACTGGTTAGCAAAATTCTTATTCATAAGTGCTATTTAGCGCTAAGAGGATGCTAAGCAATTGATTAGGAACTGTCAAGCTGATCGGATCATTGCACTTCGAGATTATTTTGTTCTTAGTATCGAGTAGTGCGTAAATATGGATTTCGACAGTCTTTTACTGGATTTCCAAAACGACGTAGCAGAGTTGAATAATTTTGAAACGCCGGAATGAAGTAGAAGAAGGAAGACCTACAAAGCTCGTTTAAATCCGTTACGAGAATGATTACCTATTACATATTCTTCATTATATCAGCGTTATTCATAAAAATCTCGCTAATCACTCATTAGCTACTGTTTAGCTAACCATTTATTTAGCTCTTAATCAATGCTTAACTTTTCTTTATTCATAAACGCTAGTTAGCAGGTGATTAGTAGCGAAACGAAATAGAGGTGAAATTATGCGTTCGGCACAGATTATAATCAAAATAGTTGACTAAAAAAAGGAACTGTTAGAATAAAATTGACAAAACTACGATTTTTTATCTGTCGTGACTTTGGCAGATAAAAGTCAGTTTCATCGGATAATTTGAATTATGAATAAAATAATGTATTATGTTTAAATCATTGTGTTTGCGATGGTAGCAATGAAAACAATAAGCTCCAATAAGCTCCAAGGAGTAAACAGGAAAAGGTGATTTGCTTATGGTGGAATCCGTATCCTGGGAAATAATTTATATATTTTTTTAATAAAGTTCGTCTTTTGTCGTCAGCTCATTTATTGAAATGGCAGGATACATAGGCAATCTATGTTTCAAAATTTTATGTTATTGGATATTGTGGAATGGAGCCGTGTACCTAAACATAAAAGCTGAGACTGTGACTATCGAGTTTTATACCAGCAAAAAGGGTGTTCATACCTTTAGGCACATATTATGAAACAGTCGAATTTCTGCCGACATTGCCATTTCAGTAAATCGATACCAAAATGATATCCTACAAAGTTTTAATTAAAAGGTATATTCGACCGTTTAGACTGTTCAAACAGTCGACAACAGACTTTTGGGGATCCAATTATTGTTTCCTAAAAGTTAATCAAGGTTTTTAATTTTGTCATTCATTATAACATCATATTTCAAATAATTAGAAAGTTACACTTCGAAGTATTTCAAATATGACATTATATACTTGACTTATAAACGAAATAGCGAGCTTTATTCATAATTTTAATAATTGACATTACAGATTCATTCATTATTCTTGTCCCTGCAGTACCATAATATAATCTACATACTGATTGTCTTTATAGACAATGGAATGGTCTATAAACAATAATAATAGTGAATCTGCCAAGCAAAACCATGATAGATGTATAATCATAGTTCTGGACAGATATATGCAGTTGCAGACGTTGCGCACTTGCGGTGTTCAAGCCAACAATCTATTCTATACACTAGTAAATACATCTTGAGCTTGATACTGTTTCGATATATTCGAGTTTTTGATGAAAATCTCTTGACCTACATAACATTAGATTACAAAAGTTAACACAGTATTTTTCAATGTTCAAAACGTGTTTTCAAAATTTCAATATTGTGGGAGATTAGTATTATTTATTAGGCGAATTATTAATGGTTTCGACTTTTCCCCTCCACTAAGCTCGCACTCAGCAAAATTTTCAATAACGTAGGGACTCTCGACAGGTCTTGATAAATGTTTAGTGGATGGTACTGGTGACTGTGCTAGATGATAAGTTACAAATTCAAATTAATGCTAGAACGGTAGGTAGGACTTGAAAATTTAAAATAGTATTATAGGAGCGCCCATTGTATATTTTGTACTGTGTCATGTATTTTTGTGGTGTACAATAAAGTATATATAAATAAATAAATAATAAATAGGACATACACACATACATTGACACACGTACATTTACACACGTACATTTACACACGTACATTTACAAACGTACATTTACACACTTTACACACGTACAGTCAACGGCCAGAAGTCCACTTACACCGCAATGACCATTATCGCCTGCGCTATACGGGTTGCGGCGCCTATACACACATACGCATATTTATCCGTCTGAGTGATTTTCCAACGCTAACAAATTAACATGTCGTGTAGCATCGCCCTACGAGTAGTCATAGATGTGGTCAATGCTAGACAAGGATGACAATATCAGTAACTTGTTTTTTTATCGCAGTCTGATTATTTTTTTCATAGTAATGCAAAATTTCAACTAGTGAATATAAGTTAACATTAGCTAGATCGGTAACGAGGCTGCACTCGCTAATGTGATCAGGATAGATGTGGGTTCGAATCCTATTTGGGCCAGTTTTTTTTTGATGTTTTATATAATTATTATTATTTGTATGTTTTAGTAATTTATTTTAGTAAATTACTTTGAACAAATATATATTACAATAAAGGTAATTTATTATTATATTATGATAATAAATGAAACAAATTTTGATATGGTATCATTGTAATATTTTTTATACAAAAGAAATCCTTTACACTTACTTATGTTATTATTATAGTATTGAATGTTAAAAAACACATTTTAGGTTACATATATTATGTAGATATTATGAAAATTCTGATATCATTTAAGAGGTTATGGCTTAATTATTCATTTTCTCAATGAAAAGAGTATTGAAACTTAACCTCAATATTACAATAATATAAATACTAACTTGTTAAAGTTACGGCAACTATGTCCCCTGACACAAAATTACCCTACCGGTCTATGATTTTTAATATTTCGTGTGACCTCCGTTAGCCTCGATACAGCTAATGAGACGTCGACGCATAGACGCCACAATATTTGCACATATATTTGTGCCGCGCAAACTATCCAATAACTGCATGCAATGGGATTTGAGTAGCTCAGGGCATCTCTCGTCCCGAGCTTTCCATCTTTGCACCATTAAACCCTATATATTTTCTATGGGGTTTAAGTCACGGGACCGAGCTGGCCAAGGAATAACTTTAATTTCCGGATGATTGCTAAACCATTCGCGAACAATGCTGGCACGGTGAATGGGAATATTGTCTTGAACAAAACTTATCTCGTTTAAGTCTTCTGCGGGGTAGATATTACGCACCGTAGGCAACATTATATCGTTCAACACTTCCACATAGTTGACACTGTTGGCTCGCGTCGATATAAAACTTAATTCACCGGGCCCTTGAGTACTTATCCACCCCCACATATTCACACTGATTCTGCCTGACTCCGTCTTTGGTCTGACATTACCTTCAGACCAACGCGTGTTATTTTTACGCCACAAATGCAGCCTTCCTTTTTGGCACGATTTAAAAGATTTTTCGTCGGTGAATATTGTCGTCTCCCAATCAAAATCCAAATATTCCTGGGCAAAACCTAACCTCTCCTCTTTTGCCGTTGCGTTAACGGTTTTTTAGTTGGCGATCGGTGATAAAGACCTTCGGCATGGAGTATGCGGCGAACGGTGCGTACTGATGTGCCGAACGCATCGGCAAAACGCCTTGTTGGGATGAAACCATTCGGAATGAAACCATATTCAGCTACCATATAACGTCGCTGAGGCTGACTAATAAGAGGTGGTCTTCCGTTCCTCTCACGACTCTTCAGGCTACCTTCTTCCTCAAATCTCTTCACCCAACGACAAACAGTCTCTCTCTAAAAAAAAACTATATCACACACTTGCAACAAGCGATTAATCTACCATTATATTTGTAGGTATCATCACATCAAATTAAAAAAATAAACTTACTCATAAGCCGGTTTCATTCGATATTTGAGATATATTAAGGCCATTCGAATATAGGGCCACAATATTTGCCTTGGCTTCAATACTAATATTAGCCTGCATATTTAATTCAGAAGAATACTAAAATAGCAACAACAAGATATCACAAACGCTCGTAACTATGTTCACCAACCAACAACAGCGAATAGTGGAATAATTTATGTAAACTAGTAAAGTACTTAAAATATGAGGGTAGATTTAGAAAGTGAACATCACTTTGTTTTAAATCTACCCTCATATTTTAATAACGACGGTAAGATTGAAATTAATTGTAGAAGAATCTTCGTTTAGTTGTGGAATATTTAAAATATTTGTTAGCAACTCGGCATTCTTATTTCACATGTAATACTTTAAAAATATTTTTAATGTTTGACGTGAGACTCGAAACCGAACGTTCGCCATGCGAGGCACAGTGCTAACCACTTTGGCCACCGTAACGCTCACTTAACTTATTGAAATTTGTAATAACAATCATAAGCGGGCAACAAGTTGCCAATGTGTAGTGTTGTCAAACGTTCTTATAGAAGAAGGTCATAAGTACAACTAATATTCCTATGCCATAGTTTTGTGAGATTGCTAGTCGACTTCTGACTGTTTTAGTACATTTACACACGTACATTTACACGCGTACATTTACACACGTACATCTACACACTTACATTTACACACGTACATTTACACACGTACATTTACACACGTACATTTTTAAAACGTAAAATCAATGGTAAGAGCAGTGGTGGCCCAATTGTGTCGGCCCCGACTTACGAGTTGTAGTTCGTTCGAGTTCGTTCCTCAAAGAGATGTCAGCACCAAGTGACGGGTCCGCTAGGGCCGATGCCTGCCAGGGCTTCGGGTTGTTCGAAAGAGAGACTGTGGCCCCTGGCACAAGCAACTTAAGGAACACAGGTCCCGCTCCGCCCAGAGCGTCATCATCAGTCATCTGATGATTTCCCATCCAAAAAAAAAGGCAACGTCATACATACTCTTACTATGTACGTAAAGCTACATCCTTACAAATGAATAAATTCTGGTTCTGAAGGGTTTTCTAGGGATATCTCAGTCGCTTCGCTTCAAGACCTAGCCATGTAGGTTCAGTTGTCCAACTTGTTACATTGTTTCGAGCTCCACATAACTCGTTTCCTTTAACGAAATCTAATTTTGAAAGCACTGTATTCGGTATATCTCCACCATTTGGAAGTTTCTGGTGGTTTGGGCTAGACTAGGGATAATCTGATTGTGGAGTAAGTTATGATCCTGATTGAGTTATTTTAATGCTTTTTCGATAGTTTAGTACATGTTTCTACTCGAGAGATTTTATCGTTTTTAAAACGAGAGCAGCATTTATAGTTTTAAGTATAGTTCAAGTGGGTAGATGGTGTAAACGTATTTCGCTTATTTCAATTAGCTACCGAGCATCAACTTATTCAAGATTCCCTAAACATAAATATCGATCAGCGAATTCATCCATAAAGTTGATTATCCACCTATAGGATCAATTACTTGGTTTCTTTCATTGGTCGCTTAGTGATAGTGTTTCATTGTTTACCATCAGTTCCAGTACCTACCTACACTTACCTGCTAACTACAAAGCCTACTGATATCGTCGGGACATTAAGAACGTAATACGGTATAATGTATGTTATTGTACGAAAATACAGATCAAGGTGAACACGTTATTAAGGTGTAAATATGTATGGCGTAGAATTCGTTCATAACATCACGCGCCCCCTTCATGGTAGGAAAATATTGGTAGTTTGAAACCAAACGCCTCTTTGGATATGTGATGGCAGCTGCTGTGCGTCACAGTCGATTCCTTTACTGCAGTATTTTTCGGGTTTTTCTTTTAGATCACACAAACAGACGTCTTTGGCGTGTTGACACAAATTTGAACCACTAGGTATGTACTACCTAGGATCTAGAATTCATGATGAATTGTACATCTTGAATTCAACTTGTTTCTTATAAAACACACAATATCATTTTCTGGAAAATCGCCTCTAACTTATTTCAATGTGCCTTTCCTTCAGAGGAAGATTTTGGAATAACAAAGTGCATTATATTTCTAAGTGCTGGACTAAGGCTTGTGAGTCAAACAAACTTACCCTGCTTTGTTTAATATATGTAATTCGCAAATGGGGAACCCAATAACTTGGAGTTTCGATCAAACGTAACAAAGGGCAGTCAGTTACAAAGAATTGAAGGTTCCGGAAGGAACAGTGATTTAGAGGGATAGGAAATGTGGAGCCAAGTTTAAGGGAATTATAGGTTGGGGCTTCACTGTTATCTATGTAAAGCCACGTAGGTACCCAGCATAGAAACATTTTTTTAATATTTCTATGGTACCCAGACAAGAAAGAAGGCCCTGTTATTACTTTTCATTTTATAAATGGAACATGAAAATATGTAAATCATTCTCCGATTAATGCTAAAAGCTTCGTGGTGAGTGAATATTAAAAGTGTGTAGATAATTGTTACGGTGGTTTTTGAAGGATTTGCAAATCATGGAGAAAATCACTGGCGACGCAGATACAACGGGAATAATCTTGACTTATCCGCTTCGAGGCTGGTTTTGATAAATTATTGAAGCTTTTTGTGACTTGACCATATTTATGCGGATTACTGTCGGCGCCGCAACGAGCGACGCGACCGGACCGCTAAGTGGGCCAAAGTCCGAATCTAACAATGGGATTATGTCGACCCATGAAAGCCTGACACCAATAAAAGTGAATTCCGGAGATCTATTTTTCAGCATTTCATTTTTCAAAAAAATATTCTGGTATCTATATGACTGGCGTGCGTGTATGACCAGATTTATGAACGTAAACAAAGCAAAAGGACAATGTAAGGTCGTAGGGGGTAGGCCGAAACTACGGTAAGTCACCTCTTCTGAATGTTTATGGGAAGAAGGCTTGGGTTTATGTAGCCTGTATTTAATTTGTTTAGCATTATACAGCTTTTGCTTGAATTTTGTATTTGTCTTGAGTTTTTACTTAAGTCTATCAAGGGCATTCCCATTGTACAGACCTTTTTTGTTACTCGTATTTCTGTAATAGCAGATTTCCCTGCGGATCCTCATTAAGATTCCTTTCTGTGAAATATTTCATATTTATAGTATGAACGAATTTCTTGGAAATGGTGCAGACAAAAACGTTTTATTAGGCACAGCGACCTTTCAACTTCTTATAATTTAAAAACATAACATAGGTACGGTAAGTACTTTATCAGCTTAATTTAATATCTGAATACCTTTTCTTACAGGTAAAAAATTACTGTTATTTAACCGAAAGACGTTATTTTTATTCTGCTCACAACAGAACGTTGTTTTGAAATTCCTGCGGCAAACGGATATCAATTAGGCGAAACACTTAGGAACATTTTAGGGGTAAAAATCTAAAACCAAGAAATCTATTGATGAAAATAATTTGAAAACCTTTTAAAATCTTTTCATGTTGAAGATATCATGACAATAATAGGTACTGATACTGCAGAACCATTCACGTTGGTAATCTAGAAGGGAGTTTTAAGCTAGCAATGGATGCATTATTATTTTCTCAATAGCACAGTCGTCGCAAGCGCTACTGCTGAGAATGAGGTCCTGGCTTTGAATCCAAGGTCGGGCTAAATTTTATTGAGTTTTTCTATCTGAAATTTCACAGTAGCAGACCGGAGTCTGCATCTGTGGCCTGTGTCTGTGTCTGCATCTGTGGCCTGTATCTGTGTCTGTGTCTGCATCTGTGGCCTGTGTCTGTGTCTGGTTTGTGCCCGGTTGATAGCAACAGACTCGCCTCCTCGGGCTTAAACATAACCGGCGAAATGTGGGTGTACGAAAGGTACACCTCTTTCCAACCCATCGGGAAAACAATGTTGTTCACTATGAACACAACAATGTAAAGTATTTCGACAATATAATAACATTGTGTAAAACTGTAAGTAAAGGGTTTCTTTCGAAATAATTAAGTAAGTACCTATTAAGTTAAGCCTTTAATAGTGAGGCCAAAAATTTAATAAATAGATTCGAAGAAATTCTTGAAACCGATATTTATTGTACACATAACGCAGTAGGTAATACAGGGTTATTTTTTAAAGACCAGCAAATTTAAGGATGTCGTACAGACCATCAAACTGAACAACTTTTTCCATGAGACAAATAGCGTAATCGCGAAAATTTTATCAACTGTCCCATAGAAAACTTCAATACCTACTCGACCTAAATGTATGGGTCGGCTGAATTTTTATTCGCGATTACGATGTTGGTCCCATGGACAAAGTTGTTCAGTTGATGGTCTGTACCACATCCTTAAATTTGGCTGGTCTTCAAAAAATCACCCTGTATATGTAATACGAGTGACCGAAAACACATTCAACTATAACTATATTTAAATAGTATCAAACAAAGTTGCTTTTCGTGTCTATCTGTATGACCGCTTATATCTTCTAAACTGCACAATGGATTTTTATACGATTTTCACCATCATTTAGATCATTTAGTCCGGAAGGTTTATGCGTGTGTTATAGGTATTTTTCTATTTAGCTTAGATATAGCACATATATGTCGATGATTTGACAGATTAACAATAAGCAGAAGACTTACAAAAAAAATTAGAACAAGTTTACGTAATGTATGTATAGGATTATTTGTTACATTTAGATTGGGTACATATTTGCTGGCTGAGTTTCTATGCCATTAGACATACACACATTTACATCGATGGTGTGAATGCAATCTATTCGCAAACGAACATTATGTAAATGTTTACACTTCTTTCTATTAGAGAATCCTGTGATTTGTTTAAATCAAGTACTTGTTTGTGCATAGCACGGGGACATTTAATGCGTTCGCTGTCTGAAAACTTCTGAAAGAATGGTAGTTTTAAAGAACACTTGGTTGGAAAGTGCTGAAACGTCACTGCGTCAGTCTCGGCGCTCGGTGGTCGTTGTATCGCGTGCATTACGGCAAACCTGCTGCAATCGAAAATTCTGTTATCTCCTGTCGCTTATAGAAAATAACCGTTTCCAAGGTATATTCGTTTCTCAATATAGATTTTCAGAGCTTTACCTATAAGAATACTGTCATGTGCGTGAAAATATTTTTAAAGAAAAATAATAGTGACGTATATAAGTTCACTAGAGTAGAGATAGTGTTCACTAGTTTAATCTGAATTACTAAATACATATCTAGCTGTTAATTTAGCCATGTCAGTAACGCTTTGGTACTGTTTCTTATAATCTAAAAACTACATCGTTTTGATAAACGATGTAGTTTACGATTAACCGAATATCCTGATGGATATTCTGTTAATCAAGAAACACGAGATTTCTCTTAATATGACTTCCATTAAAGATAAACTACTTCGCAATTGATGTTACTGAGTCAAATTGAACCGTAGTTATTCGGGTATTAATACTAACACCTACACTATTACTCCCATGCTACTGCACAACAGGAAGTTGGCCAAACTTACATAATACGACCACAAGTACCAACATGAACACGCTCCAGTTAAATTGAGTTGAACGCGATACGTCTTCGAGCGGCAGGCGACTGTGCGAGCCACCCCGAGCCACCTCGAGCCATCTCGAGCCACCACGAGCAAGATTCAGACGTGTATTCATACTTCATGAATACTGTATGACATGTCAAGACGTTGACATAGGAATGGTATATGTATGTAAATCAATTGTTATGTACAATGTTGATTAGGATAAACAGTTACAACTATTCAGCTTCAGTTCTCATCCCGCTCCTGTTGCTCCACTTTGCGTCAAGCATTGCTGACATGCCATCCTTCGTAACTAAGAGTCAGTATGCAAAATTATGTTAAATACTAGTAATATTACGGGACGCCAGTTAGTGCTTGAATATACTCCGACACGAGTACAAAGCTCCTTACCCCAGCATCACAAATTCATACTACACACCTATATGTACTCTTATAATCATTTTATAATATGTTTTTATTTAAATTAGCAAAATATTGTGTGGGTTGGCCCACACAATATTTTGCTAATTATAGCCTGCAGTTAACATGATCGCTTAAAAACTACGGAGATGTGGAAGCTTATGTAAACCATAATATACGTATATAATTGTTTTAGGAACTTAATGCCACAAAAACGTCGCACAAATTCTAAGTCAAGCGTCCTTGATTAATGATAGTAAATGATGCTAATTGTGTCGCTGATTGCTGAGGGAACAAAGCTCGGAGCTAAGTAATGTGTCACACTCCGGGCCGGACATTACGATCTCTGTGTTTATTCTTTTGTCGGCAACAGCACCTTCCGATGCCACAAAACAAAAACAGCTGAAGGTAGCTTTCACGTTTTTTATTCAGTACCTACATAATGGACGGTTGTGACTGAACTTTGGTTATAATTTATACAGTCAAGCCTGCAAGTTATGAGCTAGCAACCTGTCTCTACTGTATAATCCAACACTTACTGCTACTGCTAAACGTGGATCACATTCAGTGTTTACACCTCCATCTTGGAAGCTTTCAGAATACGAGCTCAG
The DNA here is from genome assembly GCA_947507525.1 of Apamea epomidion. Taxonomy (NCBI): domain Eukaryota; kingdom Metazoa; phylum Arthropoda; class Insecta; order Lepidoptera; family Noctuidae; genus Apamea; species Apamea epomidion. Next base: position 11,517,930 of record OX382234.1, read on the forward strand.
TTTAATTTGAAACGAAATAAAATAAATAAGCGTTCCTACTCAAGTTTCTACATTGATTCCCACCTACTGCCTTGAGAAAACTGAAATGAAATGTAAGAAGATGATTGATATCTGCAAAAAATCTAGCGGTGGTGTGAATTTGATTCGTTTTATAAAAATAGATTAGGCTAGACGAGACACCCAAACTAAAGTAAGTCAAGTAGGTATCGGGTCGTTTGTCATTTTTATTTTGTTCCAATGTAAAGTAATCCAATCATAAAGCTAATAGAAGCAATGATGATCGCACAGCCTACTAATCATCATGAAGATATCCGACTCAAACGACCGGGAAAGTCAGCGCTGGTCAAAACCATATTTGCGTAAAGTTGACCAAAATCATATTGGCTGGAAACTGCAATACTCCTGAGAAACCTGAATTTTAATGATTACAGATGTCTTGAAGGTGGATAATTAATAGGTGTGATTACAGATGTAAAACAACCGATTTAAAACGATAAAAAAAGAACTGTCTTCATTGTGGGCAATTTTTGGTCACCTGACGTCATGTTTCGTTGTAATTAGTTTATAAAAAATTATTTATATCGTTTGAAAACAATAAAAAAAATGTTTATCTACCAACACATTTTTTAACTTATCAATAGAGTTTTTATAACTTAGGTAGGTAAAGCACCTACGCTTGGTCGGACGGACCAACTATATAGAACTAAACCCGCTAAGTATATCAATATCATTTAAAAAATCTTTACACAGTTTATAGGTACTCCGTCATATCCCTACCTCGGTAAAGTCAAGAAGATATAGTTATAATTAAGAAAAACAGTCATCAACACCAACCGTTTTAAATCGAAAAAATGGTTTATTTCGGTTTTAAACGGTTTTTTTCGTTTTAAACGGAGGTTTAATTGGTTTTAAGCCGGCCTTACACCTATAGGTGTGATTATTACTTATTGAGGCTCTACTCAATGATTTTGAAATAAACAGTTACTTCCTTTTATACAGTTTTAAACTTTAAGTTACGGCCAGGTAACTTATATCAATTAAGTGTGGCAGACGTGTGGGTGAACTAAGCGACGCTATCGGGCCGAGAGTACCCGGCACGACGGATATTAAGGTGTATATTTCACGTTTTACAGCTCCGGATACTAGAATAGCTCCGGACACAGCTTGCCAGGTTAACAATCACCCCTTAAGCTTCACAAAATAGAATGAAACTTAACCCACTTTATCCATAACATCATTTTCTTTGGGGTACAAGACAAAGCGGAAACGCCTACAGTTCGTTAACCCCTTCACAAATGCATTTTTGTCAGTTTACTTAGGTTTAAAGAGGATTTATTCCTCATGAGAACCTAAATAACAGTTCACTTAAAATGAGATATAATATATATATATATATATGCTTACATCTAAATTATAATATCATATTTGCCTCTGGGGTGTTGCGACGTTACATACATGTTTCTTAAGTTTTGTTTAAAATCTGTTAATACTATCACTCTTCTTTAAATCCTCGAAAAAAGATAAACCATTGAAAATTGTGCCCCTTCAACCAATATTGTTTTTTCGCCGTAATTAGTCCGTGCACGTGCAGTAATTAGTTGAAACTTATTTTAACTTGTGTTAAATGTTATTTTTATGTAGTTATATGTTCGATTGTACGGAATTCGTGGTGATTATTTTATGAGAATGCAGGTGTAATATGTGTAAAGTTGTGTAAGATTTAGTAGGTTAGCTTTTGCGTATAATTTTTTTGTTGGATGTTTGTAGTGATTTATGCTTTTTATGTTGTGCTCGGAAAGATTTCTGACTTTCATCCTAAAACCGACCTGCATATTATTACGCTTATGTATGCACATACATTCACCACAAATTAAATAACATTCGTACAGTACATAACTTGCAGGAAAGGCGATGCTAAATCTAAATTAAGTTTTCACTACTTAATACAATAAAAATCGTTCAGTGTATTAAACAGGAACATAATATAGAATCGTATCTCATACAAATTGTATGGAACATTTTCCAATATTTTGAAATCAATAAAATATAAGTACATGTCATACATTCGAAACTTACCTACCCATTAAACGATTAATAGCAAATATTATAGCAAAATTTTGTAAAAAAGGATACTATAACGCTTCTGATAAGCCTTGTGATAAAACCATAAAACATAATATTTTAAATATTATGCAAAATCATCATTATGCTAATAGGTATACTATTTTATACACACATTGACATTGATGAATACAACGAATAATAATACGAAACGACATGAATATTTACTTAGTAATCTGTGCTATGGGTATATTTTTTCTTTCTTAGTTTGTTTTAATGATGGTCTGGCTTTGAGTACTTTATGCGGCCTACCCAAATGTCCTTCCTTTGGTATTGTTCGTCGAGTCGTTGAGCTCCTTAAGTTCTGAGTTGAGATACACGATTACTGACAAATGCTTTTTTTACTTTAAAAAAGACTGACTCCTCAGTTTATTTCGCCATTTCTTCTGAGGGGTATGACTACCTCTCAAAAAATAAGACAGGGGAAGTCGACATTTCGCGAAGCGAAAAGCGGAAAGCGCCATTCTGTGCCTCAAGCAAACTGTTCAATATTATACTTCCCGAAAAACACCTGTTTTTGCTTGTTTTTTGGTTCTGTCAAAGGCGTTCCACCTGGTGTCGTACGAGGTGCTATGGGATAAGTTGCGGAGTGATACGACACTACCGAATGAAGTTACATCCTTGTTTCGTTGTTGGTACTATCACCAGAGTAATAGTGTCAGATGGGCGGAGGCTCAATCGGATGTGTACGAGCTGGAGTGCGGGGTGAGGCAGGGGGGGTTAAGCTCACCACGCCTCTTCAACTTGTACATAAACCGGCTAGTCGGCGAGCTTAGTAGCACCAGAGTTGGATGTCACATTGATGACGTTTGTTTGAACAATATTAGTTATGCGGATGACATGGTGTTGCTAAGCCCATCGATCGGCGCTTTGAGGAAACTGGTGGCTATTTGTGAGTCCTATGCAGGTGTCCCATGGGCTCAAGTACAATGTTAAAAAAACCGAACTTATTATGTTTAAGGCGAGTGCCATAAACTATTCTGATATTCCTGGTGTTTCGCTCTGTGGCACTCCTTTAGCATGGTCATTGGGTCACTGATGATCTTAAGGACAATATGGATATAGAGAGGGAACGCAGGTCGTTGGCTGTTCGATGTAACATGCGGGTTCGAAGATTTGCACGTTGTACAAATCAAGTTAAAGTATATATAATAACGCGCTTAGGATACTGTTGGGGCTGTCGTGGCGTTGTAGTGCGTCCACTATGTTTACGGAGGCGCGCACAGATGATTTTTACGCTACGCACCGCCACCAATAGTCTCCTGAGCGTGTTCTCAGATAGGTGGGACTCCCCTCTGCTGCGCCACTGGGTGAAGATCCATACCAATTGATATTCTATTCTATTATCTCCTCCTTATTACTACCACTAGTCATTAAGTTATTTTGTTGCTACTAACACTATGGACTTACGTCTGAAATAAAGAATTTGAATTTGAATTTGAATTTCCTATCTGACGATAGGAAATGTCGACTTCCCCTGGCTTATTTTTTTATATTACGTTTAATAGTGATTTCGATATCCTATTTAAGGAATAAAAAATTTAATTTCATTGCGTGAAGACAAAGTGAGACTGCTGAGCTGCTGCAGGATTTGGATTCGATTGCCAGAAAAGTGTTTGGATTATTCCAATTAGGAATTTCCTTGTACTTACCAGCCCGAAGTTTAGATTCTGTATGTTTTATAGGTGTATAAAACGTACAAAATCTAAACTTCGGGTTGGTAAGTACAGACGGCAGCAAGTCAAGCTTCCCGAAACTGTCAAATTTCCCCAGTCAACCTTGAACCTTAAAGGTTTAGAGATAAAGTTGAAAATCTATTAAGGAATTTGACAGTTTGTAGTAGCTTGATGTACTGGCTTCTGTACAAGGAAATTCCTGAAAGTTGGTAAGTAAAAAAAAAGTATACAGGCTGATTTTTTAAAGACCAGCTAAATTTAAGGATGTGGTACAGACCATTAAACTGAACAACTTTCTCCATGGGACCAACATCGTAATCGCGAATAAAAATTCAGCCGTCCCATACATTTAGATCGAGTAGGTATTGAAGTTTTCTATGGGACAGTTGATAAAATTTTCGCGATTACGCTATTTGTCCCATGGAGAAAGTTGTTCAGTTTGATGGTCTGTACCACATCCTTAAATTTGGCTGGTCTTTAAAAAATCAGCCTGTATAAAACATAAATAATGTCGATGATGGGTTGATGGCAATTTTGGCAGTCGTTGCAAGTTAGTTATCCGGGGTACAAGTTTTCATCTCTGCTGTTGCTAACTGAAAAGGTAAAAAAATGGATATAGCACTTCATATCAGTCCTCACCATTGCCATTATCCAACTACTTATGTATTTTGGTATTAGCTTTTAGTCTAACTAGAATGTTTTGAATGTTATGAAATTCTAAATTCAAATTCACTTTGATCAATGAATATATTTGGTGGCTAAACATTTCGCTCCAGGGAAGATTTTAGTGGAACAACTACGAGTCATATTGCCTTCAGGCTCTTGCGTACCTAATTCATGTTTTTGAGCATAAACAGCATTGTTCATGTTCATACTATTGATTCAGCAAACTTTGTTCGTTTGGATTTTTCGTCTGGTTACTTTGTCTTCAAGTTGTTAGTTGGTTAAGTTATACAAAGTTAAGGTGGAATTGATTATCAAGATCTGAAAGGATTTAAGCGATATAATATCCAAATAATAAAATATAATATCCTAACCTAACTAAAACTATTAGCAAACTAAAATATGGTGTCGAAATATCCCTCCGCATCACTGTCGACTGGTAATGTACCCAAGAGACTGGCGGCATGGCCACGTTGTATGGCAATACTTATCCTCTGGCCAAACCGCCGCTTGAGGTTTTCCGCACCCGCAGCAGCAGCAGCGCCAGCAAGCACGCCGCGCCAGGAAGATGGGATGGCTCAAGAGTATCGACACACGTTGCGTCCCACACTAAAGGCTTACCCACCTTCTATGGAAATAAAGACATGCCGTCCGGTCTCTTGCCATCGTTGCGTGCCAAGCCATTAAGTTCTAATACAGCTAGAACGCTGTTACAAGCGTCGACTGCAAGACAGGCCGTGGTGTCCGAGGCTGTTGACATCCTCGCCACAGTGACAGCGATGAGAAGAACAGCAAGGAGCTCCTTGTCGCAGGGAGGTGGTGAGGCGAAAAGGAGGGTCAGTAAGTTACATTATTTTAGCTTAATTTTTTTAAGAGTTTCTCAGTTTATTTTTGATTGGAATCTTTTATGGCCTCAGAGTAGAAGCAAAAGAGGGCACCTACTTCTTTATAAATTATACCGTTGTAAATTATTTCTAAGATGTTAATATTTTACCAATTTTAATTCTGAATACATATTTGTTATTTATTGTCTTTTTAAAATTATCGATATTCATAGCAAAACATAGATGCTTAATATTATATTGTAATATCTCACACATTGTAACTCCACCTATGATTGCAATAAAGGATTCTGATTCTAAGACCCTACATAATGTAAATCTCTGTAATATGACCCAAATATATAAAAAAATTAAAACGGGAGGTCGCAAGTGACATGTGAAACAGTCGGTAATTCGGTATGTATCGAGAGATTGAGAGCCGTGTAACCGCTACATTGGTTCCAGCGAGCGTGCTCGACGCTCTGTCCAACCAGTCAGTATGCGGCGCGCCGAGCGGTAGCACGCGGTACCTGACTCGCCTTTTCGCTTTCCGCTAAACAGACACGATATCAACGCTCCGTAAAAAGTTATGATGAATTATTTTCATGCAATTATAGTTATTCCAGTGACTCTGTTAACGTTAAATCTAGGATATCAGAACAAATACTAAGAGATGAAGTTAATTCAATGCTAAATCTATAATGTTTTTTTAATCACTGTGATGATGAGAGATCCAATTTTGTGATGTTAAAATAACAATTGAAGAATACCACGTAAGTATTGTTTTCCTCGTAAATTGTTTACGTACAAAATGTTTTTTTAATTTCTTAGAAGTTTTCTACACACTTTTCAATTTTGTTTCCCACAATCCCACGGCGAGATCCTCATTAACATGATTCAATATTTTACTCATAAATCTACGTGTTTTATCAATTAATTCATGTTATTTAATGTTGCTATATTTATTTAAGCCGTATGTCCCGGCTGTCATTCGTGGATCTTTGACAGTCGTTACGGGTCGTCAGAAGCCCGAAAATCCGACAACCAGTTTTACCAAGGGGTATCGTATTACCCAGTAATTAGGTTGTGGAGGTCAGATAGGCAGTCTCTCTATGTAAAATACTGGTATTCAGCTACATCCGGTTAGACTGGAAGCCGACCTCAACATAGTTGGGAAAAGGCTAGGCAGATGATGATTTAATGTTGCTATTTTTATTTATGTTACTACCATAAGCACTCAGCTGTCTGTTTAACAAATTTGACATAGCAATGACGGTTTTTTATGAAATATGATCCTAAGAGATGATAAAGTTCCACGTAGGGCCAAGGCAAAATATTGCGTCGTGACTGAATAGAAAAACATAATGAAATAGGTATGGAAAACTTTAACATTGCCCCGAGCATGTATACTATCCCTTATTGTATGGGAATGTTAATGGCTCTCTAAGGGTCTCTAAGAGTACTTCGCTATCCACCTTTTCACATATTTCGCTGGATAACCCTTTCAAATAGGAAGAATTGAATACCTGCTTATTTAGGATCACAATACGTTGAACTTATTATACGGTACGTGTAAGGTATTGTGATATAAAAAATAGGCTTGGCGGACATTTTTCGTTAAGATTTATTTAATTTATGAAACGGTTTTGTACCTTTTTTCCGAGCATTATATATGTAGTAAGCCTATCTTATAATCTATTTGAAATATTATGTCCAAACATTAATGACCCCTCCCGCTCTGGGTGGAGCAGAAGGGAGTGTCAGACTCTTACTGACTAAAACCCACCCGTGTTCCTTCCTTAGCCCTTTATGTACCAGGGCAGCGGTAACCCTTTCGGACGATCCCGCTACCCCGGCAGGCTTCGGCCCTCTCGGGCCCCGTCAACTATGCTGACATCTCTTTGAGGCGCGCGTGGAACACAAACACGCCGTCCGGCACGGGCCTGGTCCTGATCGGACGGAGAGCTACCCATTGCTCTCCGCCCGCAGGCCCGCGCCTACGGTGGCCGGGAGTCGTCACGCGGCTCCCGACGCCCGGAGCGTCTCCCTCGGCGGCTGAGACGTGATGATCTCTCCCTCGCCCATCCCGCCACCTCCTTCGCTAGCATGACTGCTTCGCAGAAGGAGGTGACCGCCTCCCACTCCCTCTCGCCCCGGACCATGGCTTGCACCAGGCCCGGACGCGAGAGGTCGCCGCCGCTGCCGATCGCCTCTACGAGGACACGGCGGTGCTCTGCCCAAGCGGGGCAGACCTCCACCGTATGCTCCACCGTGTCCTCTGGGCGATCCTCGCAGTGGTGACACCCGGGCGTCTCCTCCCGCCTGATTATGTGCAGGAACCTCCCGAAACATCCGTGTCCGGAGAGGACCTGCGTCAGGCGGTAGGTGAGAGCGCCGTGACGCCTCTCTAGCCACTCCTTAAAGAGGGGTCTTATCGCCGCTATCGTGGCGTGCCCTGCGCTGGGTTGCGATAGTCGCGCCTTCCATTCCACCATGAGATCGCGCCGGAGGTCCGTCCGCTCCGCCGCGATTTGCCGCGGGTGCGGAGTTTCCCCCCGACGTAGTGCCTCCGCGCGCCAGTCATACAGGCGCGCGAGGACTATCGCCTCCAGATCCCATGGTGGCAGTCCGGCAAGGAGGCTTGCTGCCTCGCCCGAGATCGTGCGGTACCCCCTTATAAGCCTTACGGCAACCACCTTTTGGGGCGCGTTCAGATAGTGTGCGGCTCGAAGCCGCAGTGAACGCGCCCACACCGGGGCGTAGTTTAGGTACCCTTACTCAACATTTCATGTTCATAACAGAGTGTTTGCGAAGTGGCTGGTGGTATCACGTAAATATGTTTAATCTTGAAGTACAATTACGCTGTGGTTCTCACATGTTTAATTTCAACATGAATGGTGTAACTAATATTTTGTAGCAATTTTATGATTTAAAAGAGTGTCCGTGGAGTTTCTTGCCCGTTCTTCTCCATAGGTACCTACTACGCTTTGGAATGGGCAACTAGCTTCATCTTCCTGACTGACCGACCCCTTGACAACTCAAAAGTGCCTGTTATTGATTTATTTGGAACAAATGCTTTGAGCTTGAGTTGCCTGTATTTTAATAAACACGTTTCTAGTCCGAGCTACACATGTGGGCTTTGTCAGGCTTTAAAATACACAGATATTCCGAATTTTGAGGCACGGATGTTCGTCGAAAACGGAAATAGTCCGGACTCCTAATCTTCGTCCACATATTCGACGAGTCTTTTAGAGATTGAAAGGTTTGTTGAAAGGCTCGAATAAAAGAACGTTTTCATTACGTTTAAATTAAGGATTTTGGATCCTTTTCATGGTAGATAGATCTATATAATCTGATGAAGTGATGAATAAGTAATTATGTAGATACATTTTCAATATTGTAGGTACCCAATCTGTTCTTTTAAAATGGAAGCTGTCACTAAAGAAAGGCACGATTTAATTAGCCGGGTTTTAAAAGTACCTGTCTTGTACCAAACTAATTCCATCCTAGCTATGTTAAATAACCATACCAAAACAACTTAAAAGTACAAATACATACTTAGTAGATATTACGAAAACACATTCCTCTTTAGTTATGTAACTTACGATGAAGAGAACTTTGATATAAATTGCTAACAAATGCAAATAAGCTGATAGGAAGTATACGTGTAACTAAAATAATCGTATAAACAACGCCCAAAGTAAATAGACGGATTTTATCAGTTGTATTCCTTGTATGGAGGAACTCTCTTCAATCGTGTCGGGCTCCATACCGTGCTCTACGCCATAGATAAGTTGTCGTCATCGATCTTAGCAGTGTAAAGGATTTCCACGTCGTTTGTGGGAAGGTGCAGTTTCACCCACGACAGCAATTCAATCCCACCGTTTGTAGGCTACTCGTGGTGTTGCACTCGAATAAGTAGATGAAAATTAAACTGAAAATGACTTGTATAAAGGGAATTTTGAGCTTCAACTTCGAGAATACAACAGTTATGTAGATTATTCTTATGGGTTAAATTCACAGTGCACATTTTTTGCCTCATGCGTTTCTTTTTTCATAAATTCTACGCTGAGCAGTTTGAAATAGAAAAAAATCGACTACGACCGCATCCGGTTCTACAAAATAGAAAATTAGAGAAATAAAAAACAAGCAAAAATAAGGATTTAATCAAAATTTTAGTCTGAAACTGTATGCAGATGCGGGCGCACTAGTTGCACCACGTTAAATTATTCGGCACAAAAGTTTTGACTTTTGTGTCGAAACAAGATTTGTATTTTCTTTACATCATTAAAATACACCAAAACGGACAGCGCAAAAACTTAGGTATCGAGCAATGATTCTTGTTTTTGATCCTCCTTTGGTCAACAATTGACGCGAAGCGAATACGAGTTATGTAAATTTACGTATTGCAATAGATATTATAGGTAACATTTAGTTTCTTAGAGCACAGCAGATTATTTTTGATCAAAATATTAAACTGTATAATCTATGCAAGAAAAACACCTAACGAAGGCACCGGCTTCAAGTTGTTGTTGTAAGGCACCTGTGCTGACCGACTCGCTACATTATTGGAAAATAATTTTTCTGCATTAGGTATCCTTCGAGTTTGAGCGAAGGTTGTCGTCGTACGTGATCAATACACCTTTTTCCTGCTGAAATCATTTCATATTGTACTGACAGGGCTCACATTAATCAGATATGTCTTACCAAAGTGCATTCAAGCGACTAATACTGTTTGATTTGGCACATGATAGCTTTTGGAGCAAACTACATCGAACGATGAGAAGTACGAAAAACATTACTTTTTTATGTTTAATATAATTTTAGGTTAATGTAACATTAGGTAAAGGTGTCTAGGATGTCATCTGGGCTGATGCCATATAATTCCCTATCTACAAGGTGTAATTACGATTTATAACTGAAAACCTCTTAGGGGGGACATTGTACTCATCGTTATGAACCACTTTTATTATGGAACAAACCCTGTTACTGTGCGAACCACTACCGTGGTAACCCAGCAGTGGGATAAGGCTAAGCCCTATCCCACTGCTGGGCAAAGACCTTTCCCCATGACTTCCAGCTCTTTCGATCCAGGCCTAAAGTAGCCAACTGGTTGTTTCTGTTGTCACAAACCCTGAAATCGCGAAAAAAGCAACACAGCTGCTCAATACATTTATATTTGCATAGTCGACACAATGTAGAGTTGAACAGTTGAACTTTTTTCCACGATTTCAGGGTTGGTCTCATAGTTAACGTGGTTCATAATTATGACTACATTTCAGTTATTCCAATTTCACGTTGCGTAGCAATTTATATCAGTGACCACTAACCTCGAAAGCAGTTCAATCCTTAACACGAAATTAATAGAACTCAGTTAATTAAAATGTAACTATGGTAACAAGAGATTAGTTCCTTAAGACGCAGGACCCAGGGTCTCTGGACCAATTCTTCAGGAAATAATTGCATTTAAATCCTTTGTAACTTGGTGGAGGAAACTAGGACGGATTGAATTGATGTTGTGCGTAAAACTTTGTCTAAATTACATCCTTAAATTACCGAGTTCAATTTCAAATAAGACTTAAATTGGTGGTGTAAATAGTTAGTTGTTAATTGAATATAAGCATTGCATGTTCTTAAATAACATTAAGTGTTATTTAGATAAATAATAAAGATCTTAAAGGATATTATTCTAGTAAAAACGTAAGTAGGTGTCTCCCTCTTACAAAGAAGAAGCCTGTGTCCCAGCAGTGGGAACGCAGTGGGAACATTATAGGCTGATTATGGTAAGTAGGTGTCTATCGAAATTCTATTGGATCTTTAAAAAGCATCTCGTTACTGAACCGGCGCCAGCGTGAGTTAATGCTAAATACATTACCAACTCGCCCTTTTTAGTGTTCTATGTCAAAATAGGAAAACGTAACACGTACCTCCACATTAAGGTGGGAAAAGTTAAAACTTCGATTTCGGGGGACAAAATGCTGAAAGCTAGAAAGTCACCAAAAAGTTAAATATTCCACTGTCTTCTAATCTCGGAAATGGAAGTCAAAAATCAAAAATGTAAACAAAGAAATGTCATGGCCAAAGTGACGTTTCAGGGGTAGTCAACATTTCCCTAGTCATTATACTCGTAGCTAATTTAATGTTATTAAATTTCGTGCTTTTGAAATCACGCTGAAGCGACGGGCGTCTCAAAATTAAACATTGTATAAACGTCGTAAACTAATGAAAAAAAAAGATCAATCACCTAAAGACTAATATTGATCTTCAGACACAGACATAGCTCAGTGCGTTGTCACTTTTTAGGTACCTAGTGAGAGAATATCCTTTTTGTCGACGGCCCTGGCTGAGCATCCATAGGAGGTACTTACGTTAATTTTATTACGCGTAAATACGATTTTACGCAACCACAAAATAAACAAAAACTCACGAGGGACACATTCAATCACGACAAACTTCAGAAACCGAATAACTTCGAATGACCAAAACAAAATGGCGACTAGTAGTCCAGTACGTATGCTCATTTGAATCGATTATTAGGATAACGCAATAATATTTACGATTTTTATTAAGATTCTCTTGTTCTAAACAAGAGAATTTTATTTCAAACTGGAAGCTGTGTGCATTATTATATTTTACTACAATTTTAGCACTATATTATAGTACTTTTCGACAAACTACACAACTGAGGTTATTGTTTCAAATTGGCAACACCTTTGTATACATTTTTGATCTCGAATTCCATTTCCAAGATTAAACTAATACTATAAACAGAATTGATATTTTGTATGGTTGTTTGTTATGCTTTTACGCTAAAACATAACCTGGATTTGGACATAGGATACTTTTTATTTCCATATTCCCACGGGATCAAGACTTATGTGGGTGAAACTGCGGGGCGCAGCTAGTATATCATGAGTCATGCCATTGTTTTCAAGAAAATTCTTTAAAAATCCAGAAATATCTCAAAAGGATGGTTAGCAATGCGGTCAAGGTTCTGTAAAAGAAAGTTGATGGCTTTGTTATTCGATATGTAGTTAAAAGTTTATGGTGGTGGGAGTGTATTTTCAGCCTCTCAAGAAACCTCAACAGAGCCCGAAAACAAACTGAAACAACCTGAAAATATTTAGTGTGACAGAAGATATAATTCTATTTTGTATTCAATCACTTTCTTCAAGTACCTACCTAGTAAGTACCTACTACTAAGTCTTATTCTGAAGTTCAAAATTACAATTTCTGAAACTACATTACGAACCTGAAAAAAGTTTCATTCCCTACTTTATTCTTAGCATGTGCCCAAAACACATCCCTATTAATTTTAAAATAATAATAACTGGTGATCACGTTATGTTTAGTAGATGTTAGCGAATAAATTTCAGAATCTCGGATTACTCGGGTTGCAAACTTCAGGCGGCGGCCTCCCAGAGTAAGATCCGACAAACTGACCATAATATGTCACGGCTGACCAATTTACTTTAAACCACGAACAATTCACATTATCTGAAGGTATAACATCGAAACCGATTCATATCTTGAAATATGGAATGGATAATAGACCGAGCCTCTCAGCGAGGTTTATTCATGTGACTAATTTTCTGTGATTCAGCATTCCGTGGGATTTGGAGCGAATTCAAACTGACTATTGTAAAAAATATCTTTGAACTATCCACGGTTTTCTGGTCTGGATTCCCGATCTAGAAATAGACCTGTTTAAAGATTCGTAATCGTTCTTAATTTTTTTTGCCATGTAGTGTGGGTAACATTGAATATTTTTACGCTAAAGTAACAAATTCATGAAGTTAGATTCTTGTTTGGAGTGAAAAGCAGAAAAGAATATGCAGATAGGCACGCAAAGTCCCAAAACTCGTTATAACACGGATTATGTTGGTTTTAAATGTGCCTTAGAAATCGGATTATTTCATCATATCCATTTAAATTTTACGGTTAGGATGAAAGCTTATCGGAATACGGATGCACGCCTAAGATAAGCCAACTCAGTTTAAGGTCAGGGACACATTCGGTTAGATTAATGAAGAAAAGAGTAAAAAGACTTTTTGCCAATCTTTATGAATAGATGAAGTTATACGGTCTTTTAGTTTTATTGAATCTGTAATTACTAATATTCTATTCTATTATTATAATTATATTCTAGAGATTTTAGGTTACGAAGAGCTAAAGTTCTGGCCGGTTCTTAGGACAAAAATAATAGAAAACGAGTTATATAGCTTTAGTTTTCTCTCTCTTAAGTTTCTGGTAATATAAGAGCCACTCTTATTGCTCATTATTTAGATATTTACGAGTACGTAGACAAAAACAGCAATTACTGCGGCGTTTAATATCAATTAATGTGTCTAGTGAACTTAGGACTAATTAATTATTTCGGGGAAAAAGCATGTCGCCTAATGCTAGGATCTGTGGGCCCTACAACTCTACAAGTCCAATACACCATTCTGTAAAAATAAGGAATACCTTAGGATTACGTTAGTTAGCAGACACTTTCATAGAATACCACAGTTTAAAATAGGCTTGTATTTGATCGAACCTCTAATAATTCCCATTTTGCGCTCCTAAAAATATTATTGAACACTATTTTTTGTGAACGTCAAAGAAATCCAAAATCATCTTTATTATAATCACTTTTGATCAACTGTTTAATTGACTAGTGTGTCCGAAAAAATAACCTGTCATCTACAGGTGAACCTTTATAAAATCAGAAGCGACCGGCAATTTAAATGAATTTGCTAAACTCAAAACCTATTCTGCTCCACTAGAAATATGAACTATACTATTTTATATTATTATTCAGGAAAAAAAACAGTTAAATGCTAAAGAAAGTACAGAAAAATCGAAATGTTTATATTTCACACTTTTAAATCCATTTTACATAATTCATGAAAAAAATTAACTATAGTACCTAACTTATTCTGGGCGTCGCGAAGGGGTTGTAAGGAAAAGACTGCGGCTAACTTGACTAACTTTTTTTAAAAGATAGTTTAAAAAAAATAATTATAATACTGCTATTAAATGTTAATTGCACTGTGGTAATCAAAGTATGATTTAACAACACAACAACAACAACATGTAAATACAACATCATAGTGAACATGTATGTTCAACAGGTAACATGTAATGAGTATCTCAGTAGCTTGCTAATGTTAATGAAAGAAAATAAACTTGGGTTATGTAGGTACTACACGTATGGAATGATAATTACCAATAGCGGCGTGTGTAATTACGTTATCTGAGTCTGGTATCTCCAAATGCTTCGAGTTATTAAGTTATTACTAACACATGGTGCCCAACGATGTCGTTGTCGGTGGGACTTGCTAAGGAATGTTACTAATACTGCAAATGCTTTTGTGCAATTTGCGACATCGCGGTTATGGCCAAAGTAAGTTGCAATGTAGATATTTAGGGTACATTGAATATTAGTACATCATCACAATGATTAAATAGTTAGTTCGTTTTTAGTGTAATTATAATGTTGTATGTATTTATAGTATGTTTAAGTTATATTAATATTGTATTGTATGTGTTTGTGTGGGCCTTGATGCCTGAAATAAATAGATAAATAAAATAAAATAAATGAATGTTTCGAAGATAGGCACAAGCTGAAGCTAATAAATAAAACATAGAACAGAATTTGTGCGAAATTAGGTATCTGCAAGTAAATCGGAACTTATGATATTCATTTATTTATCTCAATAAAGTAAATTTTTCGGTTCGTAGGTATCATAAGCACCAGCAAGATAATCTTTGTGAGAGCTAGCTGCTTTTGTCTGTACTGGGTTTGGGACCTGTATGACTGATCTCTAGAGGTGGCAAAGCAGGCCATAAATATTCCTGCAGAATATTTATAACAGACGCGGATTGATATGTATGAATATCATTTGGAGCCTCTTGGCGGCTGATGAATGTAGTTTGGTCATAAACTCATAAATATGCAATGAGTTCCAGCTTGGGCCAGCTCGGAAACTGCGGATATGGACTACCTTTTAGAAAAGGCTTATATCTAGCTGTGGATCTTTAAATTGAATAGATGCTCATAGCCAAAGCTGAAGAAATAATAAGTAGTTTAAGGCACAAATCAATGACTGTGATCAATCTTTTTTTTTTTGGTCGCGCCTTATTGTAATCGGTGTTACTAATATAAGCTCCCGTTTCTTCGCGAAGATACCAATTGAGGGCTTTTACCAAGAAAACTTGGGAGTAATTAATCTTAATTTTTTTCTTGTGAAGGGTAAAACTAAGAATCCAAGTGAAACGTAAAACCTTTTTATAGGAATATTTTAGCTTTGAGCTATTTTAGAATTTAGTCCACCAATGAGCCTCTTTGCTTTAACGTCAAGACTAAGATTCTCAAACGTGCATCAAAAATCCCAAGATGTAAAAGTTGTTTGTAAGCGAATATCTTTCATTACAAAGTAAAAATGTCTTGAGAACAAGCTTTCAACCTCGCAACTTCAAATTTTTGAGGGTTCTTAAGTAAACAGGCTTTTATATAGATATTTTAAAACAACAAAGGGAATATGCAAGTGTTGTTTGTTTAAGACAGGGAAAAACTGGCTCCATGTTGATCTAAGTTGTCAGAGTTTTCTATCGACCGATGTTGAGTGTTGAGTCCTTCAGTGTTTGCCGTGACGTTTGGTAGGTTGAACTTGCCTTAGTAGCAGATAGCGCAACACGTGACAGGAATATATTAACGGTCTTCCGTCCGACAGTTTTGACCTTACGCCATCTATGTACATAGTTCGTGGCTTGTCTATGACGTACATAGGGATGATAGTCCACTTGAATTTATGAATACTTGGGATATTATTCTTGTGGAAATATGTCAAGTCCTGCTTTCCGTACGAAGTGGTCAGTCTTCCAGTGTTATGTAAAATACATACCTATTGTAGTTGTTGTAAAACAATATTGCAGATCATTCATAACAATCAATCGCGGTTATTACCGGTCCCCCAAAGCTGACACAATCTACATGTAATAATAAAATATTATCCTTGAAAATAAAAAGGAAATCCTAAAACTTTATTGCCACTAAATGTTTTAGGACGAATCAATTGAATCCTATTGTACAGCAGTAGGTCTATCTAAATCCAGACCAAAGAAGCGGATTATTTTTGCGCAAAACGATAAAACTTTAACGAAATGCTCTCAACCTTTACCGGGCAACAACAACGATATAACTGACAATAATAATGACACTTATAACGTTTTAAAGTTTGTGTAGCAATTGGATATACGACCGACTGAACTTGTTTACACGTGGACCTTGAATCTGTAAAATGTAGGGCAGAAGGGCGTCACTTTAATTAGCTGGCGTTTCCTTCACTCTTGTGTTCTCTTTGTAAGCAACTATTATACAACACATATGTAAATATGAGTAAATATGCCATTTAATTAACTTTTTAGAGACCTCTTTAGTAAAAGAGTGAGAATCTGTCATGGAATAAATAACTACGAACTAATCGTGATCTTACAATACCAGTATCCTTCATTGTTTCATGAAAGCTTCCTTGACTACTTGTCAGCACTTAGATAAATCTGCACCTTATCTCAATTCCGGTTGGACCTCAAGGTGTGTTTGGAGTTGACAACAGGTAGTACAGATGTGCGCTCGGAATCTCGGATCCATGGGGGTCGTTTCAGAGAGCGGTATCTGTTCTATAGACATGCACCCTTTGGAAGAGTAGGTAGGTGGATGTTGTTGTTAAATTTATTTTTGACGAGGATCAAGAAATGATTATACTCCTCAGAAAATAGCCATAATGCAGTCAGTAAGAATGTAACAAAACCCAGACCCAAAGTATTTATGTAATTTGTTTTCGTGTAGAATGGATCGTAGCACGTGGAATTTTGTTGTTTCTGCTAAAAACCCACGCGGGTAATAAGACGCGGGAGATAAGAGTTTAAGTCTAGTCTTATATGGGTTACACATATTGTGTAGTAGGTATGCTTCGCTGGTAGATAAAGCACTCGACACTACCAACTCTGCTACGCCTGCAACGGAACTAAGACACACTAACGACTGACTGATGACGACATTAACAATATCTAAATGTCTGGACCAAATATCCCACGTGACAATCTAAAACATTGTATTCAATCACATCAAGTTGGCGATATTAATGTACCTACTTGTAACAATACCCAGTAATGATTTGTATCTTCTAAAGATACAAAACACAAAAATACTACAACCAACCAAGT
The DNA here is from genome assembly GCA_947507525.1 of Apamea epomidion. Classification (NCBI taxonomy): domain Eukaryota; kingdom Metazoa; phylum Arthropoda; class Insecta; order Lepidoptera; family Noctuidae; genus Apamea; species Apamea epomidion. The sequence goes on from OX382234.1 coordinate 11,535,421, forward strand.
TGGTAGTGTTGGTCCCGAACGCTTCATACATTTGAGTCAACGTTTTATCATCCCAAGGGCAAGAGATTATTATCACATGTGTGAAGTAATAGAATCAGTATGCAAGCCACGATACAGCCTCTCTTAATTAGTTATAAAATGAATGGCTTGTCTGGAGTCTGAGATTCAGCGTCAGTTTTGCATACTATGAATTAATTTAATTTTGTTGGCTTATTTACAGCTGAAGTCATGAATTTGTCTCCATTACATTTTACTTTTACATATGTTTAGTCTCTCTTGCTATTTAATTAGTAGGTAGGCAACTCCACAATAATTAATTAATTAGGTATGAATAAGGTCCACAGGATGAAAGTGCTTTTATAAATTCAAGGCCTTGCTAGTTCTTGTTGGATTTAGAATGTCTGTCCCGTACCAAGCTATCGACACGTGGCGTGGTGCGACTGTGAGGGAGTGAGGGAAACCGCAGCGCCACTTTAATCCTCCTTTAGTTCGGATAACGAGAGGAATGTTTAAAACTAGGCCGGGAACATATTGTGTGGCTTGCGTGTTACTGTACGATCACGTCTACGGTCCACATTCAAGCTAATAAAATAGCCAGGCCTTTTGTACAGCAAATTGAATGCCAGAGAACTGACCATGTTTAGCAATGACGAAGATGATTCAATTAAGTCTTAAAATTAGGGCTATTCATTATGCTTTGTTACTAAGAACGACCCAAAAACTAATTGTTCCCTAAATTATGATTACTGGTTGGGAACGAAACTATTCCATAATTTTAAAGTAGGTAATTTAGGTAATACTAATGTGATATTTTATAAAATAACTAGCTCCTACCCGCGACTTCGTCCGCGTGAATTTTCTTGTTCCCCCGACCCACCCCGTCGCATCGCATCGCATCACCTGCCCACGCTATTACTTCGTTTTCGCTTAGCGTTCCTTCTGTCTTTTTTTTCTTCTTGAACAGATCCTAAGGGTTATAGCGTGCATAGTGTGAATTGAGCTATGTATTGAACGCAAAAAGAATTTTTCAAATCCGTTTGTTGTATTGTAGTTTCTGAGGTTAGCGCGTTTAAACAAACAAATAAACAAACTCTTCAGCTTTACTATTAGTATAGATAGATTTAGGTAAATACACACATCAACAGAATCTAGGGATACCTTATTGCCTAAAATATTTACGAATTTATAGATTAAATTCTTTTTAGTTTCCATAAAAAAAATATGTACAGATTCAAACCTCTTTTATTTTATTTTCAAAATTTAAAAATGTAAATAAAAAAAACAAAAGAAAAAAACAGAATACGCCGGCAAAATTGTTAGAAATTCGTTACGTTAAGGAAAAATAAAATTGTTTTATTAATATTAATTAATGAAAAGGGATTAGATTGTTTTTCTTTTTTAATTTAACGTGCCGTGTGAGCTTTAAGAGTCATGTCACGTCGTCATTTGAGTCGAGATGAAATGGTGCTATTCAACGCGTCGTTGCTGAGGACCTACACACCCGCCAAAACGTGATATCAAGGTTGTGGTCACGTTGTCGCCGTATTGGGGATGTGGCTGAACGGCACACGGGTAGATATCGTGTTACTACGCAGAGACAGGATCGATTTCTCCAAATGACCGCCAGAAGACAACCCAATATCACAGCGATGCAATTTGTACAAAGGCTCCAGGAGGACCACCAGCTGCTGGTAAGGGACCAAACCGTGCGAAGAAGGTTGCTTGAAGTTGGTCTTCATGCTCAAAGACCGCTTCGTGTTCCAGCATTGCGACGTGGCAATCGCGGTCGGCGGCTTTCGTGGGTTCGGGAGAATTTACCATGGAGTGACGAACAATGGTCTTTGGTGCTTTTCACCGATGAGTCCCGGTTTGGGTTTCATCCAGATTCATGAAGAACACGCGTTTGGGGAACTCCAGAGATGCCCACGAAACCCGAACTGATGAGCCGATGAGCCCTGATGAGCTGTCTACTTTTGTCCCTGATGAGCTGACAACTTTGCTCAAATATGTACCTCGAGGTACACGTGCACCGATCGTAGAGAAAAAATGGAGGAATTCGAAAATAATTGTGTTTTTATCCATAAATAATTTAAAACTACATAATAAATTATTTAAAGTTTTAATAACCTGTAACACAATTAAATCATGTGGCAACTTTACATGTGCGGGTTGACATTAGGAGTATGTGTGTTCTGTGGACATTATTTCGTGGGTAAATGTCATTCACATGTCATTCCGTTCGTTCCTGGCTTGATTTATGTTAAGCTGGGATAAGACGGAGATCAGAGTCCCATCATGTTGGAACCCTTGGATGTCGACGCTAAGTCATTTTTTATCGAGTTTGTTAATCGCTCTGATAGACTTCTAACACTGCTTCTAATATTAAGTATTGTATTGTTCATCAACATTCACAGCTTGTATTCAGCTACTTTTGGGTATAAGCATCCTTCCCTATGTTCGGTAGGCATAACTTTGCCTAACGAAAATCGATTATACAATGAGAGTTATTATTGAATTCAGATTGAATTATACTGTAAAAATATTTGAAATGAAACAAAAACAACAGTAGCTGAAGCCAACAGCAGACAACTGTCAACTTGACAGTTTTTGTTTATTAATAGGTAAGGTATTGGACCAAGGTAGTATAATTGTGCCCAAAATGGCGAGCTTTTTATTACGTTAAAAGTTATTTTATTCTCGCCCCCGGGTAACCATAAGAAAAATATATAAATGCAATATTATTCAGTGTAATCCAGTGTATTTTATGCCAGTAAGTGTACCTCGGTATTTCGTTTGGGCAGATTTTGGTGACATCCTTTGACGACTGAACAACAACTTTACGAACACTTGCAAAGTTATTGTCAGTGTCTTGCTTGAATTTAATTTTAAGCATGAACAATCGATGTCGATGTGTAATTAATGTAGGTAAGAGCTGGCAACACTAATTATTAATAATTAGATTATTAAAATTAATTGTTTTAATAAGAAGAAATTACGTTTTTTATCATACATTTTCTACGGTGATTAAAAAATAAAATACATTTATATTTAAAACAAAGAAATCACGAAATGTTTTTTATTTTTTATTAAAGACCTTAATATAGTAAATGGAAGAATGATAGGATAGGGGATCCTATCATTCTTCCATTTACTATATCAGAAAATTCTTCATAGATTTTTAGACATTTGATGAAATATAAAATATCCCTAGATTCTGTTGATGTGTGTAAGTCATAGAGCAACACGCCGGTGGCCCGTGTTGCTCTATTGTGTAAGTATTCGGGGCAATTTTTAAGTTTGTAGATCAGTGGAATAAGATTTTTTAAATGGACAGTGTACTTCCTGTTCACCACGACAAGGCTTGTATGACTTAACATTACTTATACCCATTTTCCAGTTAATTAAAGCAAGCAGTAAAATCGATACATATTTACTCTTTTCCACCCCGTTGGAAGTTGATTTTTGAAAAACTCTGCAATACGTAGGTTTTTTCAAAAATCAACTTACTTTGCGTACTATTTGTTTTTAGTATTAGTATCGAGTTTCGAGTTAATCCAACTGCGCGTAAAAAATGTCCTTACGTATTAACTTTGTCACCCCCTAAGCCCAAAAAAATGACCCCTCCACCCAGAGCGGGAGGGGTCATTTGATGATTTCCCATCCGCAAAGAAAAAAAAAAGCCCTCTGCGAGGGGTGGTTTTTTAAACCTATAACTGACAATCTTTAATATTTACTTAGGCAAATATTGCCAAGTTTCAAGTTTATTAACCAAAGGAATCAGATTTTTCATATAAACTTAACCCCCTTTTTTCATCCCTTTATAGGTTGAATTTCCAAAAACCCCGTCTTAGTGCTCCTCCACATTATAAAAGGAAGCCGTGTGCAAAGTTTCACGTTTCTAGTCCCGTACTCACTAGTTTCTAGTCCTAGGTACAGCGGTTTGGGCTGTGCGTTGATATATCAACAATCAGTCAGTTTACCATTTTATATATACAAAAGAAGATGCTAGTATGATAAATTATATTCTTAGGCGGGTACTTTGAAACGAATGTTTTATAAATGAGGATTAAAAAGTATTGATTGCAAATTAAGCATAACAAAGTAGTCAGGTACTAGCATTATGAAATTGTTTTTGACTAACATTATCCATTTCATAAGCTAAATGAATTAAATGGAAATGTTGGTGTAGACACGCCGATGAACCTACGTAGGTCATCGGCGTGTTGCGTTACACACTTACAATTTTATTACAATCAGAATAATTTTGATGTAATAATCCATTGCTTCATAGGTTCGAAAAAATTGTCTGCTCAACAACGTAAATAATGCAATGAATGTTATTGAACAATTACAATTACCCCGCAAACCTGGAAATTCCAACTAATATATGTGGACGGGAATCATGTGAAATTCATATAAGGGGTTTTGAACTGCAGCAAAGCGAGTGGTTAACAAGAAATTCTCATCTGATCAAATTGAGAGACTGCTGTTGAATTCCTGTCATAGGTACTGTGTATATTGCGGTAGGAGCTACTTTGCTTAATCAAAGCTACATATGTTGAGACTCTGAACAGAGATCCATGGGGGCGCCCCTACAGAATGGTGCGGAGTAAACTCCGCACATGGGCCCCCCCGCTGACGCAGAGTCTCCGCCCACAGCTGGTGGAGGAGGTGGTGAGCGCTCTGTTCCCTTCACGGGGGGAGCATACTCCCCCGCCTATGGCTCCGCCACTTGCGGTGCCCGAAGCGGACCACGCGGACGACGACGACGACACCCCTGAAGTGACCGGGGTAGATCTGAGAGCGGCGGTAGGCAGGCTGAAGGCCAAAAATACCGCCCCGGGACCCGACGGCTTTCCGGGTAAAGCCTGGGTCCTGGCCTCGAGGGCTCTCGGGCCTCGACTGGAGGCGCTCTTAAGCGCATGCATGGAGAGAGGCCAGTTTCCACTCCGTTGGAAGACGGGGAAGCTGGTCCTCATTCAGAAGCCAGGGCGCCCTGCGGACTCTCCGTCCGCATACCGGCCCATAGTGCTGCTCGACGAGGTCGGCAAGCTCTTTGAGAGAGTGATTGCGGGCCGCCTCGTCGGGCACCTGGTGAGGACGAGGCCGGATCTTGCGGAGTGCCAGTTTGGCTTCCGCAAGGGGCGCTCGACGGTGGACGCCATCATGCGCGTGAGAGCCCTCACGACAGGGGACGCGGTGTCCCGGGGTGGGGTGGTCGTGGCGGTGTCACTCGACATCGCCAACGCGTTCAACACCCTGCCTTGGAGCTGCATAGGGGAGGCACTCCGGTATCACCGGGTGCCGACTTACCTCCGTCGAATAGTCGGGGCGTATTTGACGGACAGAGCCGTCATCTACCCCGGTCGCGACGGGAACTGGAACCGGCGAGAGATGTCGTGCGGTGTCCCACAGGGATCGGTTCTGGGGCCGCTCCTGTGGGACATCGGTTACGACTGGGTGCTGCGGGCCGACCTCCCTGATGGCGTCAGCGTAGTTTGCTACGCTGACGACACGCTGGTCCTGGCGCAGGGGAGGTCGCATCAGGCGGCGGCCGACGCGATGACACGCGGGGTTGCGATAGTCGTGGAAAGGATCCGGCAGTTGGGTCTCGAGGTGGCATTGCACAAGTCCGAGGCCATGTCCTTTCATGGGCCCCGGTACGGGCCACCTTCGGGATCCCAACTGATGGTAGGAGGGGTTCACATCGGCGTCGAGAAGACGATGAAATACCTGGGTCTCGTCCTCGACAGCCGGTGGAACTTCGTCGAGCATTTCCGACGTTTGGCCCCCAAACTGGAACGGACCGGGGCCGCCTTAAAGCGGCTCCTGCCCAACCTGAGGGGGCCAAACGCCTCCTGCCGGAGGCTTTACGCGGGGGTCGTGCGGTCCATGGCCCTATATGGGGCCCCGGTATGGGCGCGTTCATTGCGGCTGATAGCCGCACACTACCTGAACGCGCCCCAAAAGGTGGTAGCCATAAGGCTTATCCGGGGATACCGCACGATCTCGGGCGAGGCAGCAAGCCTCCTTGCCGGACTGCCACCATGGGATCTGGAGGCGATAGTCCTCGCGCGCCTGTATGACTGGCGCGCAGAGGCACTACGTCGGGGGGAAACTCCGCACCCGCGGCAAATTGCTGCGGAGCGGACGGACCTCCGGCGCGGTCTCATGGTGGAATGGAAGGCGCGACTATCGCAACCCAGCGCAGGGCACGCCACGATAGCGGCGGTAAGACCCCTCTTTGAGGAGTGGCTAGAGAGGCGTCACGGCGCTCTCACCTACCGCCTGACGCAGGTCCTCTCCGGACACGGATGTTTCGGGAGGTTCCTGCACATCATCAGGCGGGAGGAGACGCCCGGGTGTCACCACTGCGAGGATCGCCCAGAGGACACGGTGGAGCATACGGTGGAGGTCTGCCCCGCTTGGGCAGAGCACCGCCGTGTCCTCGTAGAGGCGATCGGCAGCGGCGGCGACCTCTCGCGCCCGGCCCTGGTGCAAGCCATGGTCCGGGGCGAGAGGGAGTGGAGGCGGTCACCTCCTTCTGCGAAGCAGTCATGCTAGCGAAGGAGGTGGCGGGATGGGCAAGGGAGAGATCCTCACGCCTCAGCCGCCGAGGGAGACGCTCCGGGCGTCGGGAGCCGCGTGACGACTCCCGGCCACCGTAGGCGCGGGCCTGCGGGCGGAGAGCAATGGGTAGCTCTCCGTCCGATCAGGACCAGGCCCGTGCCGGACGGCGCGTATGTGTTCCACGTGCGCCTCAAAGAGATGTCAGCGTAGATGACGGGGCCCGAGAGGGCCGAAGCCTGCCGGGGTAGCGGGATCGTCCGAAAGGGTTACCGCTGCCCTGGAACATAAAGGGCTCAGGAAGGAACACGGGTGGGTTTTAGTCAGTAAGAGTCTGACACTCCCTTCTGCTCCACCCAGAGCGGGAGGGGTCATTTGATGATTTCCAATCCTGAAAAAAAAAAAAAAAAAAAAAAAAGCTACATATGTTAGAGCTGCGGTAACTGCTACTACTAAGTTATTAAGTTTACATTTAATCTTTGAGTTGATTGAAGTGTAAAACTACAGAGTGCAAAGCTGTTTATTAAATATTTATATTTTATTTTAACTTCCAAAAAATACAACCCTTTGGTTGAAAGGCGGGAAAATTTGCTTTAGTAACAAGCACTGAGAGGCACTCAGCAATTTCATGGCTGTGCGCATATTGGTTGTTGTGCAAGTATTTTTAAGTTATATTAATATTGTATTGTATGTGTTTATATGGGCCTTGATGCCTGAAATAAATAAATAATCAAGAGGGGTGTTTATATGTTCAGTCTGATGAGTTACCTTGGTATTAGTAGATTAGATTTACCGAGACTATTCCTTTCCGAAGCTTTAACGTTCTAGCGCACTTTAATTAAACTTCATCATTCACATACTTCTGTAGCAAAGAGCGATCTCCGTCGATTGACCAGTGAGCCGTTTCATCTCTACATATAACACGGTTTTCTTCACTGGTGTGTACTAATGAAACGCCGGCGTTTGCCTCGGATAAATAAATACTCATTTACTACTTATTAAGCCTGATATATTAGGATTCGATTCAATGTGGATGTATTAAAATTTCGTGTTGGGCAAGAATCGTTCGATCTGTGTGTCATTCGCCTAAATCGGCTCAGACCGATAGGTAATTTATACGGTAGTGAAAAAGAAAATACCGACTATCTGAAAACATAAAGGAGTTAGGATTTTAGGGATAACCGGTAAAAGTTACGTAGTAAAATATTCTAAGGCAACGAAGTTACTCAGACACATAATGAGGCTTTTTTCTTATGAAGCTTGAAGTAAAAGAAATATTATAAAGAAGAAAAACAAAGAAAAATTGTAGGGAGTAACAACTACACATTTGCAGTGAAAAAACAACATATTTTTTTACCGAAATGCCTACTTTAGTATTTTACAATCGTTAGAAATATACTATACTAGACTAAGCTGAAAATATAATAAGTATAGAAAGAAGTTTTTTTAGCTCGATAATAATATCGATAGCTATACAAGAAAATCGATACTTATTTTTTTATACATTTTCCTCTGTGCTCTCTAAGATAATACTGAATTAGTATTACAGTGTCCATACATTGTGAACAGAACAGTAAAATAAATACAGTTACAGATTTCATTTGAGTTTTTATACTTGTGTGAAAGAAGCCGGGGAAAGAAGTAGGGTAGATACATTAAACGAAATAGAGTATACATAATAATAACAATAATGTGGGCTTGTGGCTAAGTAATAACAGCCGCACGGGTAGATCGATCAGGTTAAGTTACCCTTGCCGCGGTTGGTCCGTGGATGGGTGACTATCTTTACATACCAAGGCCCCTCCGTGCCTCGGAAAGCACGTTAAGCCATTGGTTCCGGCTGTCATTCGTGGATCATTGACAGTCGTTACGGGTCGTCAGTAGCCCGAAATCAAAATCTGACAACCAGTCTTACCAAGGGGTATCGTATTACCTAGTAACTGGGTTGTGGAGGTCAGATAGGCAGTCGCTCTATGTAAAATACTGGTATTCAGCTGCATCTGGTTAGACTGGAAGCCGACCCCAACATAGTTGGGAAAAGGCTAGTCAGATGATGAGAGTATACATAATGACGTTACCTTCAAATGTTTCAAATAAAAAAATAAAAATTTTTTTTAATGAAAATGATGATGTAAATGATTTTATTTTGTAAGTAATAATACATATATATGTACATGTGAAAAAATAAGCAAAAGAATCATAGGGCATCAAAAAAATCGTCCGCATCGCTGTCAACAGGAACAGTGCCCAAAAGGCTGGCAGCATTGCCACGTTGTATGGCGATGCTAATTCTTTGGCCAAGAAACAGGCCAGCCCTCTGGTCACGTGAAGAGTCGACTAACCGCTTGGCGATATCTCGAAAAACCAAGTGGGCACTCGGACCCCATGGCCCTAGTGTTTCAACCCCAAACGGCTCGAACATATAACTTCCAATCAGGTTGGAATATTTTCGCCGTTTGAGGTTTTCTGCACCAGCAGCAGCCGCTCCAGCACAGCCCACCGTGCTAGGAAGATGGGATGGCGCAAGGGTGTCGACACATGTTGCATCCCACACCAAAGTCTAGTCGCCTATTTTGTAAGTAGGTTTGTACAAACACTTTCACACGTCAATCATATTTTAAAACTAGATGAGACATTAACAAACTTCGTTTAACTACCCAGGTAAATTAACAAACTTCGTTTAACTACCCAGGTAAATTAACAAACTTCGTTTAACTGCCCAGGTAAATTAACAAACTTCGTTTAACTACCCAGGTAAATTAACAAACTTCGTTTAACTACCCAGGTAAATTAACAAACTTCGTTTAACTACCCAGGTAAATTAACAAACTTCGTTTAACTACCCAGGTAAATTAACAAACTTCGTTTAACTACCCAGGTAAATTAACAAACTTCGTTTAACTACCCAGGTAAATTAACAAACTTCGTTTAACTACCCAGGTAAATTAACAAACTTCGTTTAACTAGCCAGGTAAATTAACAAACTTCGTTTAACTAGCCAGGTAAATTAACAAACTTCGTTTAACTAGCCAGGTAAATTAACAAACTTCGTTTAACTACCCAGGTAAATTAACTTTGAAATAACTTTTAATAGGCGTTATACTTTAGCAATGCATGCATGTGCAATGTTTCCTGCCTTTTGGATATAAGGTCTAGAAAATACATGAAGAAAGAAAACATTATGATACTGACATAAAAAATCTTCTTTACACGAGCATCCATAGATAAAATATCCCTTAATGAGAGCTACCTAGTACATACTTGTAAACCTAATAAGAACGTCTGTTTGCCTAGGTGTGTACCTACACCCACTTTAATAATGGCTTTTGGTAGAGGCTCGTAAAAAAGGGGAAACAGAATCCTTGTGTGTGACGTGATTTAATTTATCACCCCCGCGTATCTCTCGAATCATTTAGGCTTATTTCGGTACACGTATTTTTGCCAGAAGGGAAGTTTTACACAATATTTCAGTCTGAGCAAGTGCTATTATCATTATTATGTTAGGTGACGTTGACGATAGAATAAAATATATTTATGTTTGAGCTGGGTGTCCACAGGAGTACCTAATGTAACTTGGCCTACCTAATGTATATGTATATTATGTATAAAAAATTAGAAATGAGTGTCTCTTTCCATCTCTCTCAGTCCAAATTCAATTAACATATTATAAATTAAAGTCGCTCTTGGTGTCTGTCTCTGTGACCACGTTATTCATCTAAATTACGCAACGTATTTTAGTCACATTATAAATAGAAAATTTAATCCGGAGCATTTATTTGCATGATCCAATCATTTATGTCTATGATCCAATCATTTATGTGTATGATCAAATAATTTATTTTCCAGGTCAATCAATCTGCTTAGCCTTTTCCCAACTATGTTGGGATCGACTTCCAGCCGGATGCAGCTGAATAGCAGTATTTTATATGGAGCGACCGCCTATATCTGACCTCCACGGATCAGTTACTGGTTACATGATACACGATTTATATTACAGATAAAAAAAAAAACCAATTTGTTAGTAATTACCTAGTTCTAGTGGCGTATTTTGGTAATAATGTGAAAAATAATACATTAAGTATATAATGTTTTACTTAGTGATGGTCGCTACATCAGTAGATAGTACCGGTGCTAAGCATGGGTACCCCGCTATCATGGTATAATCGTGGGAATTAATGAAAACAAAAGAAAAATATTATTTCTGGTGCGTGCTTCCATTTTGTTTCAGTTTCCAAAAAGTTATTACTGCACCATGTGAAGGCTAAATTGTTTTTGTTTTGCAAGAGTTTCCTGCAGTTGACTTGTGTATTAGAACATTACAATAAGAAGCCTTTCAGAAAATGTCAATATCCCGTAAGTTTGACTAGAATTCTAAAATTCTTCGGCAGGTTTGTTCGGTTTTGTCGAATTGAATTCGTTTTCAAGCAAATGAAGCAATTTTGGGAAAGTTGTCGGATACTAAGAAGTACCCGTGTATTGTGATTATTACAAACTACAAGTTAACAAGCTATAGGTACCTACTACCTTTTTGTTATAATATAAATTAATCAAAAACTTGTCATAATATTCAATTTAGTTTTCAAACGAATTGAAAGCAAGCAATTAAAATAACTTGCGTGATAAACGTCCAACTAATGCAGAGAGAACTAGGTAGGTAAGTAGGTACTCCTGCTATTAACTAGGTTAATGATAGACACATAAAAATGTCTATTGTGTTGTGTCTCGTGTAGATTATACCTAACGAGGTAATAAAAACATGCTACTGATGCTTGTATTATAAAAAAAAATCTTTCACATTTCTGTAAACTCATAGTAGGTAGGTAGGTAACCTGTACCTATTATGAGATGGATTAAAATATATTGAAAAATATTATAACTAGCGGATCCAAGAAACATTTTCATAATAAGTAGTAGCGAAGTTTGAAAACTGACTTTAAATCTCTCTAGCGTCTTACGGAAATTCACGTTGTTGCATTGTTATGCAGAGCGCCGGCGGAACAGCTATCAACGTGGGCAAGGCTTGCGGCTATGCACGTCTTCGGTGTAGTATCCACTCTTGTGTTACCCATACTGACTAAACCGCAAACATAATGTAGAATTCCTATTGGTAAAAAACAAAGCAGGTGTCTACATAGTTTGCTTTGTTTTTGCAGCGTTAAGCCAACTATTTCTGTTCTGTATTTATTTAGGTTTCATCGCTTCGTTAATCTCCGTGGTTTGTTGTGCTACTATTGCGCAACTTTATTTCAAATGTATTTCGTATATAACATACCTAATTATAATCTGACATAATTACTTGTCGAGATATATACAGAGTCATTCTGTTTAAGGGCGGAACTCGATAGACATGAGCACAAAATAATGCTTATCTGCGGGTTCAGGGTTGCTCAATCTAAGTTAATTGTTTATATAGCGAGTCTCGACAGATTATGCCCACATGTCTGTATAGATAAGGGTGAAATACGGATTAATTAAACTTCAGCCTCTCTCTGCCTTTATTGTACACACAGAGACGTCAAATTGTTAATTACGACACGAGTACGCAAAGAACAAACTAATTTTCGCTCTTATTCCAACTTTTATTAGTGTGTTCTTGTTTTTTAGGCGGGTTTTGGATGCTTTAGAAACTGTGTTGTGTTCACTAAGTGTTAAGTCATTACTGTATGTCGCCCTTCCAACCTAACTAGTAATTTACGGCGGACAGGAGTTACTATTTCATAGTTTTATTAGTTATTCAATCGATTTTCTTGACGTTTTTCATGCATTACGAGTAAGTATGTGCATAAAAACGCGACGGGTACTGTGTGGTTCCCGCCGTTGTGTGGAATATGTGAAGAGAAAAATAGCCATTTTCGACTAGGAAAACTATCATCGAAATGAAGCATCTAAATAGGTACAGTCGAGTTCGTTAATATCTGAGCATGTTCATGATCCAAAAATTTATAGGCAATGATAAGTTTAATAAAACTCTAAACAGCTCTTCCTTACAATAAATTGTAAACAATCTGTGACATCATAAATATGTGACTACATTATATCAATAATATTGCTACAGACAAAGACTCTAAAAAGTGTGCGCAATCCCTTGTTCATATTATTTAGCACAAAGTTAGGTTCACAAATATCTATGAAAAATATCTTGACAATTTGACATGGCTCGAATTGTTGTCTTAAATTCTTTGAACAATCTCTTTACAGAGATCCTATTGTAATCTATTTCTTTGAAACAAATGCAATTTGAAGTGGTCAGTTATGTCATCCTTCATCCGAATACCTACTGGATAGCATTCTCTTCAGTCACCAATTTAATGGTCGACGTACATGAAATTTAGGAAGGCTTTAGAAGTAGCGCCACCTGTTCAAAAATGATTGCATCAATGCGTGAACCTTTGCAAGATGTTATTGATGCCAATGGTGGATATCAAAGAGTATAATAATAATACGGGATATACCAGATTCTAAAACTGGCAGCACCATTGCTTAAACCTTGCATGGAAGTTCCCTGCCTCATTTTAAATGTTAGGTTTTCTGAAGAACAAAATAAGAATTTGAGAATAATAAAATAAAAATTAAATACTAATGTGCTTAAGTAATTTTTATTTTTAAACCAACTGAAAAGTTTTAAGCAAATAGGTAGGTATAGTCTGCGTTGACCCTAAGATTTTCAGCTTTCTCAACGTTGTCAGATTGATACAGACCTATTACAAACGGCAACATTGCATTATTACTCGTACTTCTGCTCCGGCAAGCAAAAATAAATTTAATGGTATAGGCCATTTAGTTGAATATTCAAAGCTGTATAGATATTTACGAATTCTAGGTTGCACCAAATATATTGAAATCTAGAGTATTTAGATATTTATGTTCCGAAGAGTAGTCAGATATTTTTGACTGCAATACCGCAACATACTTATGAACAGTTTATATGATAACATTTTATTGATGTCTAAGTTTGTATAGAACTATATGATCATTTTTACGCTTACAATATTTTGAAACATTGTTGCTGCCAATATATTAGTGAACTCGACTGTACATTGTTAATGTACCCAATTATTGGATATTGTTTTATTCTTTTAAATATGAAAGGTACTGAATCGACTTCAAAAATGCAACTTTTGCCTATAAGAAGTATCAGAACGCAGGATAATTTATCTAATTTCAGAATACATTCGTAATTTTTATGTTCCAGCAGATGTCCATACTTTTACTTAGCCTTAGTCGAATTTATTTTTAAACCAAAATTAAATCGCAGGTAATCTCAACCGTATAAACTCGTAATAGTTATTTAAAATGAATTAGCAGACTTTGATGTTACTGATAAGCAAGTTGTAATACTTAAGACCATTTACAAATTAAAAACGTGACCTTACTTTTAAAAACCGGCATTGACGTAAATATATCGATTACGTAACCTCTCTATTTTTGTTAAGTCAAAGTAAACAAAAGATTGACATTTTGGCGTAGACTGTGTTTTACCCATTATTATTTTGTGTTTATCCGTACTCTACAGTCCGTCCGTTTATGTTACCTTTGATTTTGCATCACTGTCCATGTCACAGCGATCTGTATTCTCATTCTAATAAGGTTGGTTGGGTTGCGACTACTGATGAGTCTGTCAAAATCATTCTGATCTTTATTTTCATTAAAATAAGGTTTCTGTTAGGTTGCTGATATCAGAGATAAAATAACTGTGAACGGACTGTACATATTTTAACACATTAATGTAAAATGCCACAGGCTAAAAATATACCACAAAACCCCAAAAATATTTTGCGCAAATACTTTACTCTCCACACTTTTAAATATATATTGAATTTCGTACTAAGTTATAAATAAATAGGCAAATGAACTGACATTATCATCAAGCTACTTATAATTTCTAGTGAGATCTATAAGCATGTGAGGAGATTGGCCATTGTTAGTTCCTTAATGTCTAGTTCTTAGGTCGTAGTCGAATTTAGTACTTGTTGTGGATTCCACTAAAGTTTCCCACACTAATCAAGAAGTGGTCTGTGGGTTAACTAACGTAACTACATAATTCGATCTCCAACCAGAGCGCCCACGGTTTGGGCGACAAGAGCGGAATTCGTCGGAAACCTTCTACTAAAAACCTTTTGAAAACTGTTTTAAGAAAACATTCTTCGACAAATTGTTCTTCCGACAAGTTCGGTCTAGCGCAAACGTTTGTTGGTGAACCCTCCGTCAAATTCAATACAAACATTTTTGCCAAATCATTATCGATTTTATATCGTTAGGTATAGATTCGCTCACTGTTGGATTTCTAAATATGTGACCTTTGTAACCTTATTATTTTAGTATTTTTTGCTTTTGTTAGATACCGTGTATTTTTTCTTATATGCCTTGTCTGGTAAACAAACGGTACAAAAATCTCTCTGTCTGTTTCAAAAGTATCTGATGAAAGTGTAAACACACCCTGTTTAGATTAAATTTTTACGTAATCACTCAATAAAGGGAATTTTAGCTTCAATTAATAATTCAAGGCAGTAACACATTCATCTGTATTTAGAATATTTCAACTTTATGTTCCACTACTTTTACCAACAATTATTGGTTCAATAACATTATTAAATTGTAATTGAAAAATCATCGACGAAAATTGCGTTATCGATCATCGACATCGATTGTCAATTGAAAAAACATCTTTAAAAGGTGATTTAAAATGAGAAAATTGGGTTTATGTATTTAAATAAACAAATCAAAGTAAGTGTCACTGCAAATTGGCATCCACAGGTATGTTTGTCTGATCCATTTGTTTACATTTCCACCAGATACTTTTGGAACAAACAGTAGTTATATCTTGGTGTTTATTACATAAAAATCACACAATATGAATTACATGAAAAATTGCTCAACCTCAACAAATTAAACATCATCATCATCATCTACCTTTTACCAACTATGTTGGGGTCGGCTTCCAGTCTAACCGGATACAGCTGAATATCAGTATTTTACATGGAGCGACTGCCTATCGGACCTTCACAACCCAGTTACTGGAACCTTAACAAATTAAACATTTAAAAAAGTAATCTCATTAATATACAGCAACATCACGCCCGAAATTCCCGAAGGGTTAGGAAGAGGTGCACCAATAACACACCCACATTTCGCCAGTTATGTTTAAGTCCCCTGTAATAGGGGGTGGCCCTGTTGCCATCAATGATAAATGATTTTATTTTTATCACACACGAATCATCAATATTTGTTTACAAAAAAGACAAGTAGAGTAAAAATACACTGAAATCAAGAATGGTAATAGACTAACAACCATTAATAGAGCCTTCGTGTTTAAATTAGTATAATGAATAGTGAAAACGTACTACGTACTTTGTGAAACTGTTTAGTACCTACTGGGTACATCGTGATTACAAGCCGCACAGCGATACATTATATTTACCGTTTATACCTAATTACAAGCTAATCCAAGTAGTTTTCGCTGTAATTAATTAAGGTACCTACGAAATACTCATGGTAGAGAGAATTCAATTATTAGTCATTTAGCCTCCAGCCTTCTTCATACCATTGTAATGCTAATAACTACTTTATCTCATATTTAAGTCATATTCTCATCTCACTCAATATTTTATTCTGTATCTCGCTATAAAAATTAATTCACTCCATTGTAATTTGTCAATAAACTGCTTTAGAATAAAATAAAAACGAACGCAATTATAGAAGTCTTCCCGAGTCTCACAATAAAAAAGAATTTCCTACCGATACCGGTAGCAGAGAAAAAGTCCATTTATGAAACAATTAAAGTTTTGCAGGAGTACTCGACTTTTTCTTTATCGCTAGGATATATAATATGATTAATTAATAAGTAGGTGTACCTACGGGACTATTAAAAGATTATTTGCCAGCGAACATTCAGGGGCTTAGATATTTATGAATACCAAACGGATGTGAATTCATGGGCAAAGCTAATAATGTAACTCCTAACGCCTCGGTCATAAATATGCGCTGATGCTTATTAAACAACACCAATTTCCTAAGGGGATTATTCCATTATACCTTTTTGTTCATTTCCATAAAGTAGATTACTTAATTCCACAGATGTAGATAAAAGTAAAAGAATGTTTATTACAACATGCTCAAAGTGACTTCATAAGTAGTGTTTCGCTATGCGCATGCTCGCGCGGCTGCACGCCGAATTAAAAGACAGTTTTACGCGGGTATGGTGGAAATGACCCTTCACATAATCTGAATGTGAAGGTTCTCAAGTGTACCCATGAGTTTATGGAGCTTTACATAGCATTAGTATTATAGTTGTCGTATATTTTATGATAATTTTTTGGCATTCATATTGAATAATATTTACTTAAGCACTTTAGATAAATGTGTTTTACGAATCTATATTTAAGATGACTGAGACATACTAAATTATTTTCATTCATATTGAAATACCTTTATAAAACACTAGCTTATTTTCCTTTAAGGATGAGGGTGCGTAGGTGTGGAGTGTACACTCTAAAGAACATCGATTCAATCATTAATTCCGAGAGCGTCTCGTCGTTGTCAATAAATGTGTGTTTTCAAACTGACGAACTGTAAACATGATTAATCTAATCAGTGTTTTAAGAGCGCTATTTATGTGGTATCAGCGTAAACTCTTTGCATTTTATAGCGTTTAGATCGGGGCACGCTTCACTTTATTCACTTTATCTAAAGCGTAGATATCTACCCACTAATGCCTATCGAACCGTGTTTGTTAACAGGAACACGACACGAGGAACATGCCATGCTTTTGCTCATTTAAAATGTTTTTGCAACCTTTTGATTTTGGTAATTAAATAGCCTTCTTTCTTTGGCCCTTAACGAAGAACGTGTAAGCCTGTTTAGATTAATTTGGTTTGATCATTATAAGCAGTGTTTTAAGAATCTATTAGGTTAACGAAAGACTTACAGAATACATATAAGTAATTCAATGACTCATAATTCCTTTATTTTATTCCTTTTAATTGACTTGTTTGTATTGAGCGAAACACCGTTTGTAAGCGACGGATTACGTCTTACAAATTCGTACCTACGTGTTTAGTTTTTGGTTTTCGTATACAGGGTGACTTGTGATTTGACGTTTTCTTTCCAGGACGTGCTAGTGTTACCTATTTGTAACAATTAAGCACCCCATAAAACCCTGGTGAAAATTCATGGAATTCGAGAAAACCCAATTTTCATGTATGTTTTAAAGTTTCCCAAAATTCATAAAAGATAAATGATTTTATTTATCTAAAATATCAAAAAGATAAAGGAAAATGTTTTTTAATCATTTTCAAAAATCATCTACGTACATGAACTTACGAACTTACCTTAGCACAAAAAAATTGTACGTCATTGGCAGCGTACAAATTACGGGGAAGAAATCTATTAAATCAGCTATTTAACGAGGCATAAATATTGAAAAATAATATTCATAGGTGCATAAAGAAGGTGGCTGGGACAGACTGGGACGCGGAAGGCGGGGGACAGGGTGTTGTGGCGAAGCCTGGGAGAGGCCTATGTCCAGCAGTGGACTGCAATAGGCTGAGTTGAGGTGCCTGTGAAGCAGTAGATAATGTAGCTAGATAAATTGTTGAAATATTTAAAAATTGTGTGGTAATCGAATTCATTAATTGGTTGATGTTATCTCTTTACCTTCTCACCAACGAGCAATCCTTCATACCTTATGAAGCCAGGTCATCGTGATCAGGTCGCAAGTTGAGAAGCAACTTTCGAGTAGTTAGTATTACTCGCAGTCGATGAGCTAATCACTGACACATAATCACTGATACGTGAAAATTGGGTTTTTTGAATCCCATGATTTTTCACCTAGGTTTTATGGGTGCTTAATTGATGCAAATGGGTCACACTATCCTATCACGTCCTGGAAGGAATACATCAAATTGCAAGTCACCCTGTATACGAAAAACAAAAACTAAACACGTACGAATTTGCAAGACGTAATCCGTCGCTAACAAACGGTGTTTCGCTCTGCGTCATTAGGCGCCATCTAAGCCCAATTGATTGTCCACTATATTGATGGTAATAGTGACTATTCTTTATGGCAACGCAAGTTTGAACATGGAAAAAAGTTTCCAGTTGAGAAGATAAAGTGCTAGATTTATTTATTTGAAACTATCATTCTGTTATATGACCCACTTAACGAGGGAAAGTTCTTTGATGGAGAGATCACAGAACTTTGACTACTCGTGAGGGTGGCAAAATCAAATGACTAGAAGTGACATAGGTGATGCTAAATCTTATGTGAGTACCTTTTAGTTTACACTGTTTAGTTTATTAGCGATACTTAAATTAGTAAAGGGCAGTTCTTTTAGGAATACCATATTTAACTCCGTTAGCAAGAAAAACAGGCGTTGAAAGTTCATTAATTGTTGTGGTTATAACCGTAGAAGGTACTTCAATTTGAAGGTACTTGACCTGTAAACCTTACGTTCTGGATATTATAATATAATCCAAACCTTGAAAGGTTTATTTTTAAACTAGAGTAATTTTAAATCACTTTTGTGACTCTTAATTGGCAGTCTAATAAGCCTTAATGTCAGTAAAATGAATTAATTAACTCTTTGCAAGTTCCGGAGCGAAGTTGAGTTGTTCGCTATGAAACAGCCAAATTTAATTTAGTTTTTTCATTTGTCTTTTTATTCAAACAAGTGGCTGATCAGGAACTTCTCGAAACGAATAGGTCGTGAATTGTGTCCAGCTATAGAAAAGTTAGTTGTTAAATAGCGACACACCTTTTCCTGTAGCTTTTTGGGTAGGTACCATGCGGACGTGCCGTCCCCGGAGTGGGCTTTGAATAGTAATTCCGATAAGGTTGAACGTGTCACAAAAGAGGAATATTTTTCGACACGCGATGTGCCCTTAGGTGACGGCTCTCGTATGATAACAAGGAAGAAAAATTGTTTTATTTGTCTCAGAAAGATGTGTATACAAAAATATAACTCGAATAATAAAGAAAAATAAAAACAAAATAGATCTATAATCACGAGCACAAAATAGAAATAGTCGACAGCTGCACGTCTTCACTGTGGCAAGAACTCCGCTCAGCATGATGCTCTGCTATGGAGGACTCACAGCACAGCGCTGATTTTCTGTGGTTACCTGAAAACAACGTACGGAAACCAAGTCAAATTGGTGCATCCACGTTTTAAAGGTGTTTTTTTTTTTTTTTAGCGTGCGGGTTGTGAGTATCAGTGTGAGATAGTACGTACTTCGCACGGTAATATAATTACCCCGTAACTACCATGTTACACGTACCTAATTGTCAGGTTTCAGTAAAGTGAGCTGAGGCCTTGTGGAGCACCCCTCGGCATGAGCTAAAAGCACGCGCTAAACTAGTTTAGTCACTCGGGATTACTCAATAAACAAACTTTGTCTCTAAGCCGATGTTATCCAAGAGAATAACTTCGAGTGTGGGTGATACTCTACTGTTAAGTACCCAATATTGAGGTAACTATTGTTTCATGAGATATTTGTTTTTATTAAAAGAAGTTGGTATTAAGGTTTTTAATTTCGCTCGTTTCGGTGATTGTCAATGAAAAAAAACATGCTTTCATAGTAATCTAAAATGTTCGACTTGATTCAGTGAACACAAAGGTTAAGGAAGAGGACGTTTTGCAAAATAAATAATCGATTATTATCTGTATCTATACTAATTATAAAGCTGAAGAGTTTGTTTGTTTGTTTGAACGCGTTAATCTCTGGAACTCCCGGCCAGATTAGCAAAAAATTGAATTTGATAGCCCAATTCTTGAGGAAGGCTATAGGTACTTAACATCATGCTAAAACCTCAAAAACAAAAAGTCAGAAAGAACTCTAAACGAAAACGAAGTAATACCACGGGCAGGCGATGCGATGCGCCGTGTTGGGTTGGGGGAACAAGACATTTCACGCGGACGAAGTCTCGGGCAGGAGCTAGTTCTAGAATAAAATACGAGTACCTTCCATTATTTTGTAGTTGAAGTCACGTTCACAGCTAACATACAAGTTTACATAAGAAAAAACACCAAGGGTCTTTCAAGTAAGTACTTATTTATGACTCTAGAAGATGACACTTATTCAACTAAAGCGATGCGAAGCGATGTTTATCTCTTCTTAAGTAGTCGAAGAACAGTGATTTTATAATAGAACTGGCAGTTTATTGTTTCTTAAGCAGATATTAAATGCTACTAACTTGGTAAGTCCGCCTGAAGTATCCGGATTACGGTTTGTTCAGCGAGTGAGAACTTCATACATATGTACATATTTATGTGCATATAGTAAGCACAATGTTCCGTGTATCGCGTAAATAATTCAATATTATGTTCCGGCTAATACATAACTAAGTATTTTATCGTAAGAACGTACTTCCGGTGTTCAATTCAGGCCAATTTAATAATAATCGGTAACAGTTCCAGGTATGAACATTTTTGCGATCAATAAATCCTTATAATACCGTAGAATTTTTAAAATGAAAACTTCTTTAGCGGCGTTGTGCATTTTTGTTGTGATGGGTAAAAAATGTTAAACTCGCGTCAGGACACATGACTTGATCGAAAATTCGTAAGACGGAGCTCGCGTCAGGACACGTGACTTGATCGAAAATTCGTAAGACGGAGGGAGAGTAGACCGCATTCCAAAATATCAAAAATGCACAAGCTTAATATTCAAGTTTTCACTTCTGCCGGCACTCCCGGAGTGCAACCCGCTGTTTATTTTTGTCGGTTACAAAAAAAAAAAAAATGCTTTTTCATTGAAAAGTGCAATACCTACGCGGTCGAAATGTACAGAACAGCAATTTTTTTTTATAACTGACGAAACATTTCTACGCAGTGGGGTTCAGAATCTATGGTAACTGAATCCATTCTCACAGGTTGCGCGTCGTTGTCCCTGCCACCACACTGTATAATGATTTTATTTTTTACCGGTGCGTATCAAATAGTCTTGTTATAAACTTTTTCAATGCTCGTCCCTACTGATTGAATATACCTACCTAGCTTTTGTTCCATAGAGTTTGTATTAAGTTTGACACTGTTTGAAACCTTAGAAGTAGTACCGCCGTAAAATTCACCATTCATTGTGATGGCATAATTCAACCACTCTAAACTTTGAACAAGCAGTTTGCAAGACGGGTTTATAGATAATAGTGCTTTTCAAAGTCTGTCGGGACTCTGAGGCACTTATCCGATAGGGAACAAAATACGAGTTCCTTCAGTCGTTGCGGACAATAGGAGAAAGTGGCGCCAAGCCGGAGGACGGCGGCTCCTTTATTTATGGTTATTCCATTACACGGTGGCTGCAAGCACGGACATAAATAACGACATCATGCGGATAACACACATCCAGCCGGCAAATCTTGTGCCTAGATATTTTTATTCCTTTATCACAGGCTTTGATATATTTTTTTGAGTGACAGCGGTCCGGTAGCTTTTCTATTACATTCCGTGAATGTATGCCGCGTTACGTGTATTACCCAGAATTAAGCGTTATAATAAATTACCTTTCTCTTCTTTGCAGACAATGCACGCTGTTCATAGATAGTTTTTCAAGAATCTGTGGCTGACACATAGTAAATTAGAAAAGTAAAGCTGTCAAGTATGGAAGGCGACGACGTGGCGTACTGCGTGCCAGAGGGGCAGGTGTTCCAGCGGGCCTATGTTCGGATCCATGGCTACATCGCGCTACTCATCTGCCTCCTGGGCTGCGCTGCCAACTCCGTTAATATTGCCGTACTCAGTCGAAAAGAAATGATCTCGTCGACCAACTCCATTCTCACCGGACTCGCAGTCGCTGACTTGCTCGTCATGATCGACTACATTCCCCTGGCGTTACATATTTATACAGATATATGCGCAGAGCTCAATCGAAATTCGTATGCGTGGGCTGTTTACGTATATTTTCACTCCATATTCAGTCAAACCTTTCACACGATATCTATTTGGTTGACAATCACACTTGCCGTTTGGAGGTTCATAGCAATAAAATTCCCTCAAAAAAATAGGTCGTTGTGTAACAAGAAGAACACTAATATTGCTATAGCAGTGGCGTATGCCGTATGTCCAATACTGTGTCTTCCCATATATTTTGCAATGAAAATTCAAGAAATTCCTTCATCAACGAAAAATGGGCATGACAATGCCACATTGAACGAAACGGATACAATAGGAAACGCAACAGAGAGCACGGATCGAGACTACGCCATAGTGATGACCGATAACAACGAACTGCTTACAGCTATCTTTTGGATTTACAGTGTATTTATTAAACTCATACCGTGTGTAGTGTTATCGATATTAAGTGTGTTACTAATTATGAAAATGAAATCGAGTGATCGGAGAAGACAGAAATTATTGAAAAAATCTGCAATCAGCACTAACGAGGTACGACTAGTTTTATGTTTTTATTTAGTATTCCAATTCAGTTCAATTAAGTTTCTGATTTGAACAACCAGGTCATGCCAGTATCGATTGTACGTTATACCTAGTCTCTACTTTTACATATTCTACGTGCATTTGCAGTGGAACTCGGAAATTCTTCTGTAGGTACTCCACAAAGCTCTGCGTATAGCCTTTTGCATTCGTGAAGAATTTATTTAACTACTGCTACTACATGTTAAATCTTGTTTTAGTTGAGTGAGATGTATCTTTACTTAAGTGGCTTCTCAAAGGATCTAAGCTTTTATATCTTTGAATAGAAACAATACGTGTAATAACGGCGTACAAGAGAACTATGAAAAGAAAATGTTGGTTCTATTTTTTCTTTGTTATGTAGCCCCAATGCTTTCAGACAGATTTGTCACAATAGAGCGGATTATAATGAACTACAGAAAATGTTGTTGTGTTCGCATTAAGTATTTTTTTTTGTACGTGTTGTTCTCACCTCTGTTGAAAATGTGTCTCCCAATGACCGCTATATGGACTGGTTCAAAGGGAATTTATAACCGTTATTTTGTACAGGGTGAGAAAGCTCGGTTGAACGAGGACGGTGCGAAGCGAGGCGGCGGCGGCGGAGGCCGCACGGACCGCACCACTCGGATGCTGGTCGCCCTGCTCGGCCTCTTCCTAGCCACAGAACTGCCACAAGCTCTCTTCGGCCTACTCACTGCCATAGCCCCGCATCTTTTTCAAATCTGTTACTATGCCTTCGGTAAGTCTTTCTTCGTAATTTCTGGTTTTCCTAGTCTATCGTAGCTTAATTGCTACGACCTAGATCCATCGATCTACGAGGTGTCAAAGTGTTGAATGGTAAAGCTGCTTGCACATCAAGATCGCTCCGAGTATCGGAGAGAGGTATAATTGATGAACTGATGGCACGGCTACGGCCATGTAGTGTGTGTGATATCATTATGTTGTAGAAGGTAAAACTGCGTGTGACACGTTTTTCGCGTGTTACAAGGGGCCTTGTATAATGTCAATAACATATAAACGAATCAGATAGCTCTCTAAATTCTTAAGACTTAGAGAGCCTTAAGATTTTGGTGATCAAAAAAAGAAAGGAATGCAAGTGGACTACACTAATTGTGATATAAGTTACTAGTTGAACATAATTCCAGGTTATATAAAAAAAAATATGGTCGTAAACCACTTATACACGGATAGATTACTCTAATCTGTCTAGATGCGGCTGTCGAGAGGTGCCCTTACATTTTATTAACAGATAAATTTATCAGGGTAAGGTGGGATGGTCCTCTAATCTCTTCCACTTATTTTATGGGCACTTTTGGCAAGAGCAGACCACCCTTATACACTACATTATTTACACACATTGGAATATGAAAAAACAACGAGGACGAGAGGATTTTACTACACCTATTTTTTTTAAGAGCAACCTGTTCTGTGGTGTGCCATTACGAAAATGTAGGTTTATTTTATTATTCCCGGTAAGTGAAGCAATAATCTTAGACATTTTTAGGTAGGTATAGGTAATAAGGCTGTCACGATGTGACTTTGGCAAAATTAGGGTTATTAACACGCGCCCATAGAGGGCAGATATATGTAATTAAGTAAACGGTACTGTCCGTCAATGTAAACAAAAGCGTAGTTTGGATCACGCTACCGTAATTAATTCCACGAAACAATACTCTTTCATTCGTTTCCTTTCTTTTATCTTAGATGGATCTAATTACTCGTTTAGTTCTTCCTCTATGATGGATGTAACGATGAATGATGTTTATTACATTTTGGACCCTCTAGCCCTAAATTATATTCTGGAGTTATGCAACAATTAGTAAAATATGAATTAAGAATTTTGAATGTCTGTGACGACGTCACGGCGTTCTCACCTACCGCCTGACGCAGGTCCTCTTCGGACACGGATGTTTCGGGAGGTTCCTGCACATCATCGGAGGAGACGCCCGGGTGTCATCACTGCGAGGATCGCCCAGAGGACACGGTGGAGCATACGGTGGAGATCTGCCCCGCTTGGGCAGAGCACCGCCGTGTCCTCGTAGAGGCGATAGGCAGCGGCGGCGACCTCTCGCGTCCGGCCCTGGTTCAAGCCATGGTCCGGGGCGAGAGGGAGTGGGAGGCGGTCACTTCCTTCTGCGAAGCAGTCATGCTAGCGAAGGAGGTGGCGGGATGGGCGAGGGAGAGATCCTCACGCCTCAGCCGCCGAGGAAGACGCTCCGGGCGTCGGGAGCCGCGTGACGACTCCCGGCCACTGTAGGCGCGGGCCTGCGGGCGGATAGTAATGGGTAGCTCTCCGTCCGATCAGGAGCAGGCCCGTGCCGGACGGCGTGTATGTGTTCCACGCGCGCCTCAAAGAGATGTCAGCATAGTTGACGGGGCCCGACAGGGCCGAAGCCTGCCGGGGTAGCGGTATCGTCCGAAAGGGTTACCGCTGCCCTGGTACATAAAGGGCTAAGGAAGGAACACGGGTGGGTTTTAGTCACTAAGAGTCTGACACTCCCTTCTGCTCCACCCAGAGCGGGAGGAGTCATTTGATGATTTTCCAACCTGAAAAAAAAAAAAAAAGGTAGGTATAATATGAGATGGTGAATTCATTAAAGAATTAAAGATCAATGACGATCATTAAGATCAATGACGATCATTAATAACTACCCTGTTGTAGATAACGGTGGGCCACAAAAGTACAAGAACAATAAGTTAAAGTACAATACACTGCAACAAATAAATACTCCGTTATATTCCTTTTGCCTCTGGATACATTCGATTATGTTTGTACGAGTATTTTTAACAAAAACACTGAATGCCCCTAAAATTATTAAAACGTTATAAATTATTTTAAGCCACAACTCCAATGTACTAGAAAATATTAAAATATACAGAATATACAGACACACATGCACACACACTCACATAAACACACCCCACACACACAAGTACACCCCACACACACACCCTCAGACATATATAGCACACATATATAGTTTCATAAAGATGCTGTCAGGAACATTGATTTCAGCGGTTTCAGCCGATAGAAATTTATTTTTCTTTTAGCTGAGATATTGTAATGAAAATCTATTTAAAATTGTATGCAAGTTTAAGCTGAAAAGCCGCGGACTCGGCTTAACAATGATGGTCGGCTAATAGCTATATAATTCACGTTAATGTGGCAGAAGGCGGTAGTATTTATTACTTAGTCGGAAATCTTCTAGGTAAACCGTAACAAAGCTGTATTTACAAACCGAACATATAAAAGTTTCACAAGGAATGATTAAGCTGGGACCAAAATAATTTATGATTCAAAGGTACATGTTTAAAATACGTGTTGTTTGTTCATGAATGCAAGGTAAAAGGAATATTTTGGAGTTAGTTATTGTTGTAAGACTGCATAATATACAAACTTATCTAACTGTTAATGAAGCGTAGCCTCTGGGCACCGGGTAGTGGTAATCAGAGGGCATGACAACTATGTATTTGAATTGTATTGTATGTTTATTCTACTAACAACTACTATACAACAAGATGCAATCATAATCATGCTCAAACCGAAGGACACTGGAATAATAATACCTAAATAACTGTATTATACAGAAACTAAATAACTGTATTGTAGAAAGTTGTTCAGTTTGATGGTCTGTACCACATCCTTAAATTTGGCTGGTCTTTAAAAAATCAGCCTGTATAATAATGTGTAAAATTATTCATTACGAGTAAACATATCTTTTCACGGAAGTCAAACTTGCAATATTCGTCTAAAATGAACTGGAGACAAATAATGATCGCGGCCAAGTGGATCTGAGACAGACCTTATTGGTGCTTATCTCTTTAAACTTTCGTTCAGCCTGAAATTACTTTCAGAAATATCTCGTAGAAGCAGTAACAAACTTTACTTTTAAGTCATGAATATAAAATATCGAAGAAGAGTACAATCAACACGAAAAGAAGAAGAAGGCATGAATAACGATACTAGATAAATAAAATACATTCATACCTACTTGCAGAGATGACTACATAAATGTTTTAAAGTATAAGATGGCAAACTCAAAGGTGGCCTTGCATAAACCCTCAAACATAAATTACAATTTCGTCACTAAGCTGCTGGAGAGCCACGGAAAACAAGTAGTCCCGATGCTGTTTAGATTACCTAGTCTACTGAAATTCCCTAGAGCCTAATGAAATTGATGCGACTCTTGGTGCGTTACAACGAATTAGTACTCAATGGCAGCACCGCTAGTTCTTACTTAGTCAGTGGGTGATAGAGTAACAATGTGTTTCCACACTATGGTGTTATTTAGCCCCCTTTTAGTACTGAGAATTCATGAATAGGAAGCTAACTACACCAATATACAGGGTGGCAGGAACATCGACGCGCAAACTGTAACCATGAATTCAGTAGGTACACGTTTCTAGACGTAGTGTAGATATCTTTTTCGTTTATTTGGTTGATAATTAAAAAAAAAAAAAAATTGTTTCATAGAAAAGTGCTATACCTACGCAGTTAAAATGTATGGAATAGTAATTTTATTTTCAATTACCTGCAAAAAATTTCAACGCCCCCTGCGTTGAAATTTTTGAGCTTTCAGAATGATGAATTGAATCTATAGTCACAGGTTGTGCGTCGATGTCCCTGCCACCTTGTATATTTATGTACCTAACGTAACCTGTTTAACTGGACACCGAATACTAACAAGTTCATAGGAATCGAAAATTTTGTGGTAGTTAAATTAAATTCTCGGAATAGCTAACCACTCTTTACACAAAATAATGTATCAATATAGATTAATATTTAGCGATGTAGCAGTACTGTAGCTAAATACCTCCTAACTAATCATATTTAAACTAATATTTATGCAATATCCTATAGGTAAACTGTTGTATGGATATTAATCGTTTTCACCGAAAAGTAAACAACCTCGTTTTATTTTGGTCGATTCAAAGATTCGAATACCTACTTGATTGCTTAAATTCCTATGAAACAGTAATGTCAGTGCGGTGTGTTTATGTGGTTTGCGTTAATGACTGCTTAAAGTCAATCATTCATTTATTTATTGGAGGTTTAAAAGCTACATATGGCTGCAGGTTCTTTCAAGCCGTCTATGGCATGATTAATTATCGCAAACATACTAGGTTAAGTAAGAAAACATCTAGAAACATTTTCTTTTTTCCTAAATGTGCTTCATTTTCGATAAAATTTAGACAGTAACGCAATTTGGTGGAGCCAAAATAAATTACCCTAAGCGTGATGTTTAGGTTAATTAATGAAGTGTATGGCCTTTAATAAATTAAAGTGGTGTTAATGCTGCGATTCTGTTACATAATTAACAAAGTACTATCATTAGGCGGTGTTTAACTTATTAGAGGCTTTCGCCACCAATTTTTTTTTGCATTAATAACGGTACGGTACGGTATTGTCTGTTTATATATGTGTGTACATAAATGGTAAAATAAATAAAAATAACGATAATGCCATCCTATATACGTATAAAATACTTCATCATCGTCATCATTTCAGCCTGGAATCACCCACTACTGGGTATGCGCCTTCCCTTTTTATCCCGATTCCGTATAATAATATACTGCCGACCGATTTCTGATTTCTCAATAGAGATTAGCCAGGTACACAGGAGATATTATAGTGCACCAGTGTGTGCGTGAACTCAGGTGCACTCTCTGTTCGTTTACTCTCATAGTCCCATGGGACGGCAATCCGACACGACCAGGGAGAGATCAGGCGCAGGACCAACGGCTCTACGTGCTATCCGAGCTTCACACCATCAACTTCCAAACTCCGGGCTGTTACTGAGACATTCCTAATGGAAAATTCCAATAACACTTTGCCCTACCAGGAGTCGAACCCATGACTCCACGCTCAGCAGCCCCGCTTGCGACTACGAGACTACCGGGGTAGTATAATACTTACACAGTGAAAAATTTGTAGCTGTATTATGTCCTTTTGTCTAAATTGATAGCACTCTATGGCCTGTAGACAAGTCGTGGTCGATTCTTTCGCATTACCAGCATTTTCGGTCATTGGGTAGATCATATCAATTATCTACATAATCTATGCGTATATTATTGGACAATTATAGGATTTGGTTACGAGCACGGTTACCAGGGTGCACACGATCCGCTTCATAGATATCTTAATGATCAATCCTTAATTATACCTATTAAGTAGGACGAATGATTGACATCCTAATTAGAGGCTCAGTAAGGTTAATTACATGAAAATGTAATTTGATGGTGGGTACTAAGTTGAACGTAATGTATACCCTAATATAATGTGGGTAGAACATTAAATTAAAGCTAAGTTGCCTTGCTGACGGAGGAGGCCTAAGAATTCACTCAATTCAGTTACCACGGGGACACTAGATTCGTGCCTAATTGTAAATAGTGTAGTCTGACTCAGTTTAGTCTACATGACTGTTGCCAAAATGTTTAGAAGTCACGTCAGGCTTTGGATACAGCATTAACAGACGTTTGTTTAATAACCACGTGGCACAGTGTGATGCAATCTCGGAGATTGGTCGTTTAAAAAATAAAATAATCCCCAGCTCGCGTGACTCACGATCTGAACTACGATATACAGGCTTGATACTGACTAAACTTGACGTTACTTTATTTTAGGTACTTAATTATTAATTGGTTTTGACAGAGTAGGTACCTTGACCTATTCACTTACCTACTCAGTAGTCAAATAATTTTACTAAACTGCCCTTTAATAACCATTTTGTGGTTTTTGATAAATGTCGAGTTGTAGTGATTCTGAAACCTAGGAGTTTCAACAAGCGAACATCATAAGTTTGAGAAATGCTTTAGAACTATAGTGTTAGCTGACTAAGAACATTGATTTTTGTTTCTTTGTTACATCAGAATAGCAACCCACTTAGGAATTTAATATTAAGTTACCAATGCCTTCGCCAATTTTTGTAGCAAAAAACCTAAGCATTCGCTAATCTATCCAATGAGCAAGTCAACAACACGTTTATATAAAAGCCATTTGTCAGGCGAAAGTTTGGTCAGTAGGTACCTACATAGTTAGATGAAAGAAAAAAAAACTCATTTTGAACTTACATGGTTACCTACAATTAATATCAATCTAAGTTAAGACGTCCATTTAAATCAATTACGTAACTCTGCGTAATACCTAGTTGTCCAGAAAAAGGCCCTTTTAATTACTGAAGTACCTCCCAAGCTAATAATATAATATCACAGACAATCACTTCCGACCGCCTCCGGTCTGTTCTGTAAAAATGTCACCGTGAAAACTTAAGTGATGTGAGCTTGAAGTGAGCTGTCAATCTCTAACGATTCTAAGCATTATGTGGAATGACAGCTCACTTGAAGCTTATTTCACTTTTCACGATGAGATTTATATAGAATAGTTCGGCCTATGTAAACGTGATCACTAGCTATTATTGCACAAACTTTTACTTAACTAAGTAAAAGTTCAACTGTTCAACAACAACAACTGTTCTATGTTTTCTAAGGGATTGTCGACTGTCGAACCCAGATTAATTTCCAAATTCAATCTGAAGCAGCAGTTCGTTCGCAACGAATTGAACAAACCAATAAAAGTAGCTATACCTTCACTGAGGTCAGCTGCGTGCCCCGCAATGTAAAGGGAATGCTTTACATTGCGGGGCACGCAGCTGACCTGTGAGATACAATTTAAATGGTTCTTTATTTCCTGAGAATCCTGAAACTGTATGGACATTGAATGTAGGTAGGTACGTAGTAGAAGTTATTAGCGGGGCTCTAATCTTATTTGGCGCTGAATTAAAATTTAATTTGGTTAACGTTCTGTAGGTAAACGTTTTTATAATGAAATTGGTTTAATCAATCTGAATTCCAAATTGACAGGCCTGTTGGTCTAGTGGTTAGTGACCCTGACTGCTATGCCGGAGGTCGTGGGTTCGATTCCCACCCAGGACAAATGTTTGTGTAATAAGCACGATCATTTGTTCTGTGTCTGGGTGTAATTTATCTATAATATTTATGTATTTAGAAATATATAAGTATGTTTATCAGTTGTCTAGTACCCATAACACAAGCTCTGCTTAGCTTGGGACTAGATGGCGTTGTCGCGCTTTGTATTTGATTGACAGCAATTGAATTCAAAGCGTTACTCTTTGACATTTGGATCAATTCGCATCCAATGGAAATTGTATGGCAATTTAATAGGAACATTTTCATATCACGTACGATGCAATAACGTAAAGACATGACTGAAGTAAGCCGACACCAACACCGTTATTGAAATGAAACCAATTTCTGTTTCAATAACGTTGTTGGTGTTTGCTTATAGTCATACTTCAGTCAACAAACTGAAGAGAGTGTCGGTGGAATTTCTTGCCCGTTCTTTTCCATAGATACGTCTACGTCACCGACTCTTTGACAATTCAAAAGTGCTTTTAAATGGTTTATTTCAAATAAAAGCTTTGAGTTTGAGTTTGAAGTTGAAATGTGTATATCGCGAGAATTTGTCAAATTAAACGATGTATTCGTTCCATGTGACTAGCTGGTTCTAAAGGAATTTTTTTTTTGCTTAGCAAGCTGCGAAGGGCGATCCAAAATATATTAAAAGTTAGATTGATTTGCTTATGAAATTAAGCGGTCGGAGCATAGATAGATGGAGATGCATATATTGTGTCCTGTGAGGCTGAGCAAACATTCGTGCAAAGCTTTAATTAAGTGGGTATATCAACATGATTGGCACTTGACGCTCGGCGTGGCAAGTATTACCAAGAGAGGTCTTATTTTACGATGTATTCTGCGATAAATAATAACTGCTTTAATATTAAACAAGCAGAAGTTTCGAACCAGTAAATCAAATGTTTCACTAAAGATAAGAAACGTTATTGTTGTATTATGTTCCTATTCATTAAGTAAACCTGAAAGTAGGTACATAGTTATTCGTACTTTAAAGTTTACTGAGGGTAAACCTGTTTTGCAGGAGTGTTGAACTTTGTCTTAAAGTTATCTAATCAGTAGATTTAAATAAGGGAAAGTAAACAGACCGAGAATTCGAAAGTCGTAGAACAAAACTTAGTCAATATTCTAACTAAAAACAGCGTAACTTTTCCACAAGATTCTTTTAGCTAGTATACCTGTACCTGTGTACCTATTAGCTAGTATACCTGTACCTGTGTACCTATTAGCTAGTATACCTGTACCTGTGTACCTATTAGCTAGTATACCTGTACCTGTGTACCTATTAGGTATTCATGACACGTTCCTTGTAAAAACTTGAAGTAGTTTCATTACTGAAATTGAAATCTGTCAGTAATGGGTAGGTAATAGCGTACTTTAACAGACTTTAACTGAAAAAAATACCTGCCTACTTTAGGTTTTCATAAATCTTTCAATGAAATTTTACTATAGATACAGTTTACATATTATTGTTTTATCGATACGACGAAGAAGAAAATATATTTATACAGTGACATTTGACATGACTATTTCCAACGAAACCAAAAGAAATAAGTGTTTGGTATAACCTACCTTGCCAAACCCTGGTGTCTGTACCGGATAGTTAGGGCGTGTCAATATAACGTCGATAGTATTGGTTTGATAAATTGCTATTACCCAGATATATCAAGAGCGAGCTTTGACCCTTTTGTGTCCAATTGTTTCATAAAATAATAGTATCTAGTATTGAATCGTATAATATTGAACTAATTGGAATTATAGTTGAGTCAACAAGAGGCTTCAGTCCTACAGCTTGGGCCTGCCATTTTAAACCAAACTGTGCGTGTACTCAGTTGCGAACTCTTTAAATTTTTCGCCAGTCTCTTATATTTAAAAAGTGAATTAGCATGCAATGATAAATATTAAATTTGACCTATGCAATGTAAAGAATATAATTTCTTGGCTTATCTCCCTTTGTTAAATACCTACCTCATTACTAATCTCTATTGTTGACTGTGTTAAACCGCAAACACGGTCAGTTTACATGGAGTGAATTTAATAGTTCAGTACTGATTTAGTTTTCCTTTGGCGCAGGCGAGGTGATGGACTTGATGGCGCTGGTGGGGTCGGCGGTGAACTTCGTGCTGTACTGCAGCATGAGCCGGCAGTTCCGCTCCACGTTCACGAGGCTGGCCCGGAAGGTGCTCCCTCTGGGCACGCGAGGCGACCCCGTACCCGTAACGAAAGCGTAGCACTCCCGCACCGCGACTACCTCGGTCGCGCACCTTTGAATCAATCACCAGGTACAATCATTCGAATGGCGATCATTCAAGCTTTCAAGTACGACTCATTGAACTATCTGATCGTTTATGAATAACATTTAAGTTTATTTTGGACTTATTAAAGTGAATGAAGTGTGGAAGCGGATTTTCTCTATTATAAAGAAATTTACTTTTTTAATTTTGTAAGTAAAAGTTAAAGCGGTGCTTACTGTTCGAGATGTTTTAGTAATTAGTGACTAGGGATTAAAGCTACGAACCAAATTGTTTAGAATTTTTGATTATGTACTTATTTATAAGTACTATTGTATAGTTGTATTATGTAAGTTAAATGTTAAATAAGTTAGTTACCATCTATTGTGAAAATATAGTGGATATCTACTTATGTTTTAGCTTCAAAGTAGGTTCTGCGGTAATATGTTGGGCAAATTTTCAAGGTTGGTTTTGACAACAAATGTTTTTGTTGCGAGTACCCGTTACCTTGTTTCGAATGTACCCAGACAGTTTTTATTGTTTTATTCTAGGTTTGGTCGCAAACACTTATGTTGTTGTTAGTGAACGGAATTCAAAGTTAAACACAAATTAAATGCCTCTCAGAAACAACAAAGTTCGAGAGCTCATCCATATTAGTACGAATGTAATTATTACCATCAATCAGAGACTTTGTGTCGAGGTTATTAGCAAATTTTCAAATGTACCTATGAGGTATTTATCAAATATAAGTACATGATAGGAAACGCTTGTTGAACTTGAGACATGATATAATTATGTAAGGGTAATCTTACCCAGTTTTATTAAAAAATAATTATAATAATAAACCCGTTATAAATTTACTACATGTCAATCGTGTCCTGAGAGGGCAATAGACTTAATCATTTTAGTTATAGAATGATTAGTGATTATGAATAAGGGAGGTACTTGCTACTCACTAGTCATTTTGGATAAATAAGTACTTATATCGATACTAAAGTTGTTGTATAAATTCCATTTAGTATACATTTTATATTCATAGGTTTATTGTCTTTTGCTTCTATCGGTGGCAGGCTCCTGGTTTAACACTAGTAGGTATAGAAAGTTACGTTCGTTGCGAATTGGAAACTTACGAGTAGTTCTGAGAGGTTCACGTATATCGCTACAAATTGTAAACTAATTTAATTAAGTACTTGAAAGTTGCAAAGTCCTTGCCTTGAACATAGGTGTGAAAGAAAAGCTCACGTACCTACATTTGTTGAGCTTGAAACTTCAACTTGCTTCACTGCTGCAGAAGAAGTAGAAAAGTTGACAGTTAAGTATAAATATGTTTTCATGTTTATACTTGCTTCGATTTTCCTGTACTCTTATACTGTCATGTTTACTCTATTGAAATTATTTTTAAAGAGAGTTCTCCACATCTTTCTCTATCACTTTTGAAAGCTGTATTTAGCTTTACACAGATTTCTAAAGTAATAAGAGGGTAGACCCAGAGTTTAGTTGGCACATTGTTGCACGGAACAAGGACTAGATTGCTAGACTAACCAGAACAGATCAGCTTTTATTTTTTTAATTAGGTGTGAGTGGAAACTGGGGTGAGGTGTATTCAATTCAGAGTATCATCAATTGTATCTGTTTTCAGTTCTAAACTTCACGCTGATTATAGCATAAATAAGAATCCGTTGAATTCAAGTGAAATTCGAATTGACCACTTGAAACCACGTTCCAGCTAATTATTTATTGTTCCTACCGTGTAGGTATGATGGAATTAAACTAATGAAATGTAGTATTGATTATTTATTCATAGAAAGCTATACGGAAATAATAATAACCACAAAATCGTGTGCGTAATAATATATTAATGCATTAATCATAAATACGTTACTAACTAAAGCTAAATAAATTACTTAGGGCAAACGTAATTACATACGGATTGTTCCTTCCATGTTTTCTGGTCACGTCTTTTGCGCCTCGAAAACTGTAATGAAATAGAGCCCGAAAGTTTACGCAATTAATATCATATTACCTAAGTATCTCTAAGAAGTACCTACTCCTATTATATTATTATAAAAAATGTCATCATCCAATTTTTATCTCATAGTTTAGCGGGTCGCGAGTTATGTATGTCAATGTTTTTTTTTGTCTACAATCCAAAATCCAGAACGCAAAAAAGCCAGTCAAAATGCAGCTTTCTTTTGTTTCGAATAACAACATTTTACGTGAAAATATTTAGGTAAGGACGTAGCGCCGGTAAAACCAGCTAAACAATGTGAACGCTCATTTCTACGAGTGATATTGTATTCCGCAGACCTGAGCAATGCTCATACTCGTCGTAAACGTATCTGTGCGCTGTTGAATTATTAACGTTCGCGAAATTCCAGTACGAATACCCAGAAAATTTGTCAAAACATTTTGTTTCTATAATAATAACAACGTCCTTATTCTCTGTGGTACTTATGTGTTTAAGTCCACTATTGTGACTAAGCTACGTATTACAACTTTTTCAAAGACGGGTTTTCAATGTAAACAGCCGAGGGCTTGGTATATTCGACCTTCGCCCTTTTGGTAGGAATCCAGTATGAATTAATAAGGGCTTGCCTTACTGTTTGAGTTCACCGGAAGACCCCAAAAAGGTACTTTAGACGATCATTGTTCGAACAGATCTAATCGAGTGCGATCTAAAGGGTTGACCCAATTGACTTCGTAAAAAACCTATTTGAAGTGACCTATCTTGGTATTACTTTTATTGAGAAAGTTGTAACAGTTACAGCCTCCGTCGTGTAGTACTTAACAGTTATGAATTCAGTATCGTAGGTATATTTCCATTGGCGTTCTTAGCGATAAATTATTTCCGAAAGATATTTTCTAAATTAAAATTCATAAGAAGTTGCTACCTGAACTAAATGTGGATCAAACTCAGCTGAAGTTTCATTAATTTTAGCTTCAGTTTTAACTTCACAGGCTTCCATCGCTCAACTTTCATACCTCTAATTTTATTCTGCGATAAAATGCAAACATTCAACTAACGAGTAGTAGGTATGTGCTTTCAAGTGAAAAAACAACCTGATCGTTATGTTATTTATAAGGAGTATTATATACAATGTAAGTACATACCTGTGTATGTGCGTCACAGTCGAGTAAAGTTGTCTGTGTCCTCGAATAAACAAGATAATTGTGATGAATAGGGTTCTATTGTCAATTTAAACTATCTCCGTATCTCTTCAAGATTGATGAGTACATTAGGTACCCACCTATCTAACTTCACCTATTATTTTAGTCTCTTGAAATCTATGTACTTAGTTTACGTGTAGATAATTATATTTGTAATTTGATGCTATCATATTCTAATCATGTAGGTAAGTGCATTGTTCTCATGTATTCAATTCCTAATTAAAAAAGTTGTACATACTTTTTATATGTGAAAGAGACGTATTAGTGAAATATATTAGAAAGTAGACAGTAATCTATGTGCATAAGTTTTTTTACCAAACATTGTACTTAAATTGTATTCGGCCCTTAGATAGTAATACGAGGTTTTTATTTGTTACCGTTGTTTATTAATTATTAGAGTATATAGGTATGTCTCTCCACTTTTTCACCTGTACTGTGTATAATTCAAGTATGTGATAGAAAAGTCTCCTGTAATCGTGAGAATGACGCAAGCCGATTTATGTGATCGTCGATAAGTTTTAACGGAGCTCCCCGAGGGCATCCGTCCCGAATTTCGACAGTTTGTGAACCGCATTTAATGTCGCAATATATCCCAATATATTCCACACATAATCGTACTCTAGAAAATTGAGAATCTGTAATACAAAATCAATGCCTTCTGTGTGTATCTATCGCGATGGAGAACGTAAGAAGATTACTTTTAGAAAATTGGATTTCTTAACTTGTCAATATTCATGTCATAAACATTATATGAATCGAGGCGTGAAATTTTTCAGATATTATTATCTTTAGCTGATACACTAAAAGGTTGGTACATAAAAACAAAATCCATCAAAGTTTGGAATGTGCCCCAACTTTCCCATTATTTGATATTTTGTTGTTGTTTGGTACTTGTTTGCTTAAACAAACATCTTTCAAGATTTGTCTCGATTTGACAAGATTTGACATTTTGGACTAAGCTTATGAACATAAAAGTATGTGACGATTAGAATGAAATCAAAAGTTTTTTTTTTTGTACGGATCCAGATCAAGGAGGGATTGCACTTGCGCCAGATTTCATCTGAATAAATGCAGGATGTCGTAGCCGTGACCAATTAACGAAATCATTGAAAGTTACTTTGAAATACTTTGTTCCAAAATGGTTCCACTAAAAATGTTGTCAACAACTTTATTTATTATTTACATGGCGTTTTCATATATTAAATGTTTATCTGAGAGACTGGGATCCCAGATCATATCTCTACATTAGTCTTTGTCAGACTGTTTGTGTAGTGTGTTCCTTAATATTGCACATGTAACATATTTTAAGGTTCATAAGCTTTCTAGCGAGCTGTGGCTTTATTTGGAAGGTTAGACGAAACACTTGAATAAATCATAAATATTCTATATCATTTCTCATCTACACATCTGTAAATAGTTGTGTATGATACTATATTTGTAATAATTTGTACAAATAAAGTATTTAGGCGCACATTTGGATCCTCGTTGACGTGTATCACAAAATATCATTACCTATTACTTACCCATGTAAAACTTAAAAAAATAATGAGACGTATTTTCACAGGATTGTCATGAAATAATTACATGCGATGTATACATATAAATAGAATTTTCTTTGAAATCATGTAGGTAAGTAGATCGTTTTAAAAAGTTCGAATCGTCCTATTTGATTCTATTATTGAATGGTTTGATAGCCCTCTGGGACTAACGGTAGTTGCAAAAAGAACGTAAGGACCGAAACGTATATAGAGAGGGTCTCGCGACGCCATTTTCTACGATGTTAATCTTGGAAAATCGTCTCTTATGTAGAAATATATTGTAGTACCCAGGTACCAATTTTGTGTAAATGACTGTGAAATCTGTACTGTAAGTATGTAGTTGTTAAAAATGTACGAATATAAGTGATGTTGTAAATAAAGATTATACATTTTTTTTAATACTCGCCTTGTCTTGTATACGCCACACTGGAATAGTTCTTTTATTTATGTTTTTATGTTATCGTCTTAGCATGATTATTTACTCAGAAAACGTGAAGAATATACCGACTCTCGTTCCATAAAAAGCGATTGCATAAAACAGTTAACGTATTTCAAACCTTGACTTTATGAGATAAGGTCGAAATTGCATACATAGTCACCTTTTCAGCACATACATATTTCGCGTTTCAGAAAACAGTGATGTATCATAATCATCTTTTTTCTATTTGCTGGCCTCGCATAGCTTCGTCTGTTGTTTTATCCGCGGCTTTCAAATCTGTGTGTATTTATAAATTGAAAAATTTGACCAACGTTAAAATCAATGCAGTGGATGAGTGGGCTTGCTACAGTTTGTTCATGAAAATTGGTGATTGTTAAAATCAATTTTACGCTTTTATTTCTGTTAGAGACGATATCATTTTATCCCACAACAAAAGGCTCTTTAATCTATATACAGGGTGGCACGGACATCAACGCGCAAACTGTAACCATGGATTCAGCACATGAGTTTAGACCCCATAGCGTCGAAAGTTTTTGTCGGTTATAAAAAAAAATTGCTTTTCCATACATTTTGACCGCGTAGGTATTGCAATTTTCTATGAAACAGAAGATTTTTTTTTGATAACCGACGAAAAATTTTGACGCTATGGTTTCTAGTATCATGTGCTGAATCCATGGTTACTACAGTTTGCGCGTCGATGTCCCTGCCACCCTGTATGTAGTAGGGTATTAAAGTACGTACATATGTATTTAATTACTTAGTTATGAATATTATAGGTAGGTACTTCATTTGCAAATATAATTATAATTTTAGTCTCTAGGTACCCAAATACATATAAAACTTTAGAATCTGAAATATTTATATGGTTGGAGTGTTGTGAAAAGCGTTTGAAGCTTTTCACTCATTTCGTCGCTTATAAATCATCATTGTGAAGAGAAACAAACCCATTCAAGAAAACGTAGGCATTACATAAACATTTTCAAGTGGGTACATACGTATTCATTTATAAATAGACAAAATATATTATTTTTATGGACTACACTCATATCTATGCTAGAAATATAAGCGTAACTATGAAGGTTCTTTGTTCCTTGTGTAATTCCATAATACATTAGGTATTATTAGCGAGGAGTGAATTAATTTAGTCAATGATACTTCAATGCCGGACCAACGTCTCTATAAAGCAGCGGCACAGGGCTACGGCCAGCTCTTCAGGTCGTCGATCCGATTGTCTCGGCGTCCCACACTCTTGCCAACTCGCTGTCTCCCCATTACGACTCGTTTGCTCCAACACCCAATGAATCTACATAAAATAATAAAGGCAGTGATTGTAATGCTAACAAAAACATCTGTTTCAAAGACTTTCAGTTACATTAACATTTTCCGTTGGAGTGTACCAGTCATGAAAACAATGTTCGGAAACAATCAGCAGGTAATGTGATCATGAATGCCACATAAATCGAGATTATTTCTGTACGAGTACCGAAATAATTGAATCAGAAACTTCTTTAAATTACGAGCGATTTCAGCTCTCGCTCGATGATCTTTATAACGACTCCCGATAAACTTGGGTACGGATTACGATCTGTGGGTGTTGCGACTGGAGTGGAAACGTTTCTTTTAAGCATCAATTACACTTAATGTATGCCGACTTGCCATGTCGTGGAGTTCGCCAAATACTAGATGTATTTGGGGTAAGTACGATGTTAAAATACAGGTATGTGCCCAAATAGGACATTACGTATGCATGGAAACATGATTCGCGTTGTATAGATAGGATATCGACCGTGATGCCGGTCAACCCTGTAATTTAAGTATCTTACCTACTGTATAAATATTTCAGTATTAACATTTAGTTGATGTACTGCGATTAAAGCCACATTACTGCTTCCAGGCTCAAAAATCTTAACAGAGTTGAGAAAGGTATTTATAAAAATGTATTTTATCTCATCTTCACGCGCGTCTTCATCCACAAGTATTGGAAACGTGTTAGGTACCGTCTCCGTCAAATACAATAGCGCCTGAGTTATACGACACAATTCCTAGCAATTCGATTTTTTTCTTTTCCGCAGCCACCGAGATTAAACTGGGTGCAGATTAATCCGGAAATTATCCTCTACAAGTCGCATGTCTTTCCTAGCGCCATTTCTCAGTTAATCCTGCGAGACGCCAGACATTTATTTTAATAGCTTTTCATTTTAGGGCTAAATCTACTATACTGTTGGATTGCAATCAGAGCTATTTTAAGTAAAAGATTATAAAAGGTTGCGTTTTTAACAAATGATTACTATTATGTCGGATCAAATTGAAATCTACACCTTCAAAGGGCAAGATAAATCCTGTCTGTCATAATCTTCATTAAAAAATGAATACTACAAAACACCTTATTTCAAATTCGTTTGAATCGTATATCATCAGAGGGCCATTTTTTGGACCTACTCTTTAATGCTCTATCTTAGTGCCAAAATAATTCGTTTGCGTAATTTGAAGAACGCAATAGACATATTTTTTCGAAAAATGTTGACTTTACGGAGCGCTTTCTATCAAATGTCACCAAGAAGGTCAACGGAGCAATTTCATTATTTTGTTACAATTTTGATGTCGTAGTAACCGTATACCGAGTACGCTAAAAGGCCTCTCATTTGCTTAAGAAAACAATAGATGGGGTCTCGTGTAGGCGAAGCTTGAGTGAATAGCCACTTTAGTTATGCTCAGGTTATTTTAGATAAACACCGAGCCACCTATTATTGTGAACTCAGCATGTTCCCAACATCATTGTTACGTAAACTGTTAATTTTTGTTAGTGAACAACGAACAACATAAATATTAAATTGTTCAGAGTGAAAGCTTAGTTGGAAGTAATTCGCGGAATTAAAGTAAAACTTTTAATACTGTTAAGTAATTCTAGCTAGAAAAGTATTGGGTATAGGTAGATAGGTATTTTTTGTACGTGCCTGTTGATATTTGATTAATAGATAAACCGCGAACTGTTCACAGTGCTTGGGGAAAATAATGTTCCCGCGGGAATACAATGTGATCGGCTATTTTGTTGTGTGATGTTATTTGTCAATGTCAGCGAACAGTAATCATTAGCTATTTAATCTTTTCTTGGCTTGTGTTTGACCACTTGCCGATCTATTCTGTTGAAATCTCATCGTGTTCGGAAGTGAGCTGTTAATAGTGTCAATCCCTAGTATCAGGTGGAATGACATCTTACTTCACCTAAGTTTTCACGGTGATTTCCGTGATGATGTGGTCGACGATGGTACACAATTGCTTAGAAGAATCTACTCTATAAGTTAGTCAACCTTTTACACTACTATTTTTTAACAAATAAAGCTGCGCAACGAACTATTTCTCATTGAGGCCCTTTTTGTGCACATTTTCCCTAAGTTAGGCAATTAAGAAGAAAAATATCGGCCTCTTTTATTTGTGTTCTTCATTGGAAAACTTTAGCTTTAGAAGACCTTCAAATTCCGGATGCTGAAACTTGTTTCAAATGATTACGTCCAAAACTTAACACATTATTAAACCTACCAGGGTTTAATACTGTGTAAAG
The DNA here is from genome assembly GCA_947507525.1 of Apamea epomidion. Lineage (NCBI taxonomy): Eukaryota > Metazoa > Arthropoda > Insecta > Lepidoptera > Noctuidae > Apamea > Apamea epomidion. The sequence continues at coordinate 11,577,255 of OX382234.1, forward strand.
TAGTATCAAGAGGGTTGAAGAATAACTACGCGGCATTATTGTTCAAAAACATGCCGATAAACCTTTATAGCAACACCACTCATTCACAGCCTAATAAGCTGGGTTACAATTTTCTAATTTAAACTGACACTGTTCTCAAATCATTAAGCAATAAATAGTACACAAGACTTGAAAAGCGTCTAGGTCGTACAGAGGAGGGTCTAGCCATTTACAAACTTCTGGACAAATAGAAGGGACAATGGAATTTTAGTCGCTGATAAGTACTACCAAAACGTGCTTATGTACATATTTACGAGAGTCCCTGAACGTTATGAAGAGCAATGCTTAAACTTTTGGTCAGCCATATATCATTACCACGGGTTCCTAACTATGCGAAGCTGGGTAGTCCGGCCAGTGCTCCTTCTACCAGTACCTAATTACTATTTGTAGGGCAGGACACCCATCAATCTGTCAAGTTTCATAATAGTGATGATACAAGTTTGAGTTAAGGGTTCAATGGCAGGAGACAACATGATAAGGTTATCTATTGTTATGAGAGAATTGTATTTTCAAATCATAATAAACTTAACAGATTCTTTCTCACTGTTTGCTAAGGCTCAGTCAACATATACCACTGTGAATCGGATGAGACCTTCATAAATTTAACTTTTTGGACTAGCAAATGCTTCATTTCCAGAATGGATGCGCCCTTCTCCCGAGAGCTTGAAAAGTGAAGCGAAAGTGTCCTTGTTTATTATTAAATGGACTGTATTATACGGAAATTACACTGGCTCTCCCACAACAACGCACTTTATATACTTTGAATGTTTTCTTCACTTCATCAGGACCTTGACCTTTAGTTACCGCGATGAAGAAATAAACCATCGTTATTACAGATCGTAATCCTATCCCGGCAGGATTGACTCGATTATAGGATTTAGGGTGCAATAAGGCATCAAATTATACGAGCAGGAGGGAGCGTTGTGCTCAGGGACATTTCATGCCACAGCTGTTGAGCGTAAAATATATTTACTGGAGAAAAAAAGAGACGTTAAGTTATTATCTCAATGCAGTCTAGCCATCGAAGCTTACAGCTTAGCGAGGGCTTTTCTTTTGATGGTGATAAATTATTATTATTATTACGTTATCATCAGAGGCTCACCCTCCTTAAATTTAAATTACCTGCTTTCAAATGAGATCATTAAGATTTCCATGGGAAATAAAGTTATGGTGGTATTTCATGGTCTCAAAGAAAACTCGCCATGAATTTTATATAATTTAAAAAAATTGACAGTATTGTTCAGCAGATAGGTAGGTGGGTACTAGGTACTGATAGGATACTAATTTAATTTTTTCAGTAGGTGCGTAAAATGTTGTGCTAAACTCAAATTATAAGTAGGTACCTATTATTGTTTACACATCGCTTCAAATGTTTCACAAATTGCTTCAATTCAGCACATTCAGAGTGAAAGCGATCGGGCAAGATAAACATTAGTACAGAGTTTCAATTAAGTCATGGTTTTGAAATTACATGGTGGGTTAATTGTCCTACATGATTACGCAATTAACATACCTACTTGGAGATTTGCATTATGGTGACCTAAATGCGGGAAACATCGTTTTGTCTGAATATGCCAAACATATAGAGCCTGATGGTGATGGCTAGAGACATCGAAACACTAGTGCTGACATCTTAGGTGTTCTACATAACAATTATGGTGAAGTTAACAAAGTGAATAATATTGTGACCTTTTTCACTAACATAAGTTCGGAATACGAGTTTGCTTAATACAGGATAAGCGTACAGTCGTCCACCATTATGACGATCAAATGTCAACGGGTGAGCTTCAAAGTATAATGGTTGTTTTATGTAGATTTTATCACAGTAATGAATATGTACTAACGGAATATCTCCAAGTTGTTTAACGTTTAGGGACTATTTCTGAGAAATCGAATATAGCACCCGTCTTGTGATTATGAAGAGGTATATTTATTAGAGTAATGGCGGACTTATGTGAGGATTTTAGGTCGCAAAGACCTCTTCCAGACACATAACAATATCATCGCCATAATATTCCGCTGTTACACGCGTCATCATATTTTTATGACAGGATTCTGATGTTCGATTAAAATTTATAGATTCAATAATATTGTGATGGGTAATCTGTATGTAAAAAAGTGTCATTACAATGCGAATACATTTGGACCCTGAACCTGAGAGTACTTATTGTAAATGACGCATCCATTTTCCCAAAAATAATAATAAGTAGCTAATCATCATATTTGTTCTTTAACGGTTTTCGCCTCGATTTTTGATATAACATTCTCAAAATAATGTGAATGACTATTCATAATGGAGCATAGAAACGGATCATGAGGTTTTATGTATGACCTGTGAATGTCACAATAATGAGGTAGTACAATTAGGAACATGCTGGATAGACAGATAGGAGCATACTACGGGCATGGTGCCAAGATGTGGATCCGAGCTTACACTAATGTGATTGTGATTGCTGACATTTTGTAGATCACCTCTATAGGTACCTCAGGATCGTGGGATGGGCAAAATAAGTGTAATGTATCATCATTAATCTGTCTCCTACCGGTTTCCCTGGCTTAGTTACCAGTGGCCATTTTGTAGGACGAAGTACATGTAGTTCCAGCCAGTGGGCGGGCTGGAATAACATCCACTGTATTCTATTTCACCCACGTCGTAGCTTTTATTACGTTTGATTTAATTCTAGTGCTTTTTGTAGGATGACATTTCTAGAAAAAACAATGTGTTTTGTTGTAAAAGACGTAAAATTCAATTGTTCGAGAAATGGACCCGGTGAAAGCGAGGATGAAGACGAGAATGGAGGAATTATTTATGAGTCGAATTCGACGGGAAGTGTGTTTCCATTTAGTAACATCTCTGTTTCTCATATAAAAATGGAACATTATATTCTAACAAAATAATCATGTTATTTGCATCGTTATTGAAGAGATGTGTTTGTTTTGGTAAAAACAAAAGCAAACAATTTATAAGAACAGATGTTGACAGTGGCACTACCTACTATAAATTTCATAGAAAATGTACATGAATTTTGCGTTGATATTTTGGAACAAAGGGAATTTGCAAAGGGTGACAAGCGAGATTAGATTTTTAATGAGAAGCTATTATTCTTGGTCCATTGCTTTGCACACAACATTAATTTTCGACTTCGTCAAACGATGTGTCATCAAAGATTTAAAAACAAAATTATGCGCTGATTAGTTTCAATATTGTCCTTTAGTCAACGTAGTCATGGCTGCTTGACGCTTGCTATAATTCGTGGAACTAATTTCTTGACGCTCTGAAATAAAAAAAATGTTCGTCGCGCTAAGCTGGTTTGAAGGCAAGTCTTTGAAGTAGAGCAATGCGTTTTGGCATGTAATTATTCTCGGCATGAGTTTGCCAGAACATCGATAGTTTTTCAAACAAAAAATTGGCGGGCCCTTGTGCACCATGCAATATGAATCGAACCCGAACATGTAAACGGAGCGGATTGATGTCAAGGATCATATTTTTTCAATTATTCAAATCCTTCACAATTCAAAGGTTTCTTCGGGAGGGTGTATGATTTTTAAAAGGTTTCCCGTTTCAAGGGTGACTTGTAAGGGATGCAAAGTACTAGAAGTCAGCTAATCAAATCGGGAGCCTTCGCGAAGTCTTTCAGTCGAGTCACGTCCGCTTTTGTCAGCCGCCGTCGACAGCAGTAGTTAAATATTATTATGACGTCACATAATTTGACTATCCAGAGGATTTATTATCCGAATCACAATTTGTACCGTATTTAGGCCGAAGGAGTTTAATCACTTGTAGCAAAACACTTAGCTTTTTGCTATTTCATTTTGGATTATCTTTTGTCTGTTGAGATAACACAGATTGCTCGTTTCTGTTTTGCCGAAAACTTAATTTAAATGTTTGTGGGAAAAAATACTGTGTCCTGTTTATATTTTTATATTACTTACGTTACAAGCTCTATTAAGATTTGTATTTAGTAGGTACCTACATATAAACGAAAGCGTAACTTTACAATACTGGGCAGATTCCATATGAACTTTTGACGAAAGGTTTAATGTTTGTTATTACTACCTAGTAACAAATTTTCAAATAGTACATCCTTTTTATACAATACTTTAGTCCAAGGCCAATGGCGAGAATTCGATCTATATTTATTCACACTGACTGACACAGGGATCTGCGATCTAGTTTGGTCTAGGACACGTATGTGTGTTACAGAGAGACTATTATGAAATAACATCTAAAAATAGAACACTGTTCAGTGTTCGTACATTTTTCTTTACATTCAATGCGAGTTAGATCAGCTATTCTCATACAGGGCAATAAGTTATCCTCTTTGTCAATAGACGTTGCAGAAATATCTACGTTCAGTGGATTCAGAGATATAGGAAGGGTGAACAGTCAATAATTTTTTATCGGATTCCTATCAAAGTTTGATAAGGCATTATAACATTTCGTACGATATTTGAATAACTACCGATACTGTGGAACATGAGAGAAACGAAAAAGTGTTACTTACCAGCCGTTTGTTGATTTGTGTTGTTGTACCTACTTCAAAGTTTTGTTTCTTTTTCTTTCGAGCTACTTTGTTATCAAGAAATATTATAACAGCAACGAGAGTTTTGCAAGAAATGGTAATTTTATTTAAACAAGAAATCATAACTTGTATCTATAAACTAATAATTAAGTTCAGTAAGCTTCTTTTGTTTGGAGTTTAGGTTTTGCCCCAGTTTTTATTTACCTGGATTGTGACATCACGTGTACTATAAAAGGACCGCTTTTAAAATTGCTTTTGAAATTGTTCGAGTTGGAATGGAAGTGACTGAATAAGCTATACCTACACCTTTTTCCTAGAATGTCGGAAAGGCTCTAAATCAGAAAAAGGAAGTTAACAACAGAGGGGTTAAGCAGCTTTTGAATAAGGGTCAATTCCGTCAATGTAAGAGTACATTTATTTTACGATGGCACTTCTATCCGCAAACTTAATAGAATTAAATGTTGGACAAATAGGTTTATTGGATTTTCCTTACCAACGATTTTATGTCCCTATTTATGTGTGATGAAATTTACTTCAAAAAGGAATGTTATTCAGGTAGCAAACGTGAAATCCCAGGACAGAGCCTATACTATCCTTCCGCTTTTATCTATTTGTAGCATCTATCGTTCAGATGTACCTAAATCGTAATGGTAGTGTTTGTGCCCAAGCACAGATCAAGTAACATGAAGAGTACCTAGTCAGCAGCATTTTAGGTACCTACGTGTCGGCTTTGCACGATGTTGTTTCATACGAACAATTTAACCGGAACGTGAACGCTTATAGGCTTACAATATGGCTGCTAAAACACTACCACGTGACGATATCTAGTTGCAGAATAGTCTTAGGTAAAGTCACGAAGTGTGACGTGCGTGTACAATATCTTGTCTCGTGGTAAATTGGTATTCAATAGTTTCGAGTAGGTACTAACACGTTCATTAAATTGTTTAAAGTTATATGTCTGAAGTGTCGAAGTCTTTGAGACATTTGCGAATATTATAAGTAACCCGTCAGGCCGATATTCAATCCCGAAAATTCTTGTCTTGCAGAGCATGATATCGATGTATTTCAACGACTTCACAGCCGCTCCACTGAGCTACGACGCGACGTTTAAATGATATACGACACGACGAATGTATGATATACGACACGACGAAGGAATTTGTTATTTTAAACCATAATTTATGCATACAAAGATGATATAGAAAGAGTGCCTTTTTCGGCAAGGTTTTCAATCATCATGAATTTCTGAAAGGTTTCTAAAGCTCCTACTAACTCGTTATCCATACTCATGTCCTGAAGAACGAGCAACGAGCAAAATTCTGAAAAATAAGAAAAGCCATTGCTACCCACCATAAAAGTACCTATAATTTGGTAGTCAAGCACCCACGGATCCTGTTGATCTGTGGGAATCAATATTCCAGTGATTGTTATGCCGTAAAACTTTACGACTGCCATTTGGATTTCTTGCTTACTTCATTATATTGTATCCCTGACGATATTGTTACTTATACAAAATAATTCGGCATTATAACATTCTCTGCAATAACCTAATTTTTCGTAATTTTTCATGGTAGTAAGCACGTCAGTATTCTAAGATTTTATTTTTGTTACATTTTTTTTATTTCATCATTGACTAAGCAATTGACAATTTATTTAACATACACAGATTCAGTACTATTTGACAAGCTAACACTAATATATACTATATACAAGTATATAATACGAAAAAATATAGAAAAAGGCAAAGCCTTTGTTACTTGAACATAAATACTTAACAATAACAACAACACACACCTGTAATCCCCAAAGAGTTAGGCAGAGGTGAAAGTAATTATTTAAAAAAATATGGGTATTTTTTTAATTTCAGTAATCCGTCCGCTTCTAGAAAATGTTAATGTCAAATACAATACAGTCAGTAGGTACTGGAATATCGAAAAACAATCTCGTTCGTCCTTGAAAATTATAAATTACACCTACACTTCCGTATAACTACGCTATGTATACTAAGCTTACTAACTTATAGGTAGGCACTTATGCCACTATTTCGGCGACAGATACCTAATGAGTTTAGCCGACTTCCTGATCCCTTTCAGAAGTTTATCAAGTTGATTATAAATACCAACCATCTGCCACAACTTTGAACCCTATTAGTTGAATTTTGGTATTAATCTATTTCCAACGCTAACATACGGTGAAGTACCTTTCAATGTGCTTTCAACATTATAAATCAATGTGTCGCATATTGTGTTTGTATTTTTTAGCGTGTGTATTTTGATTTTATAATAAACTTGAAAGCTAATCCAGCTGCTGTTAAGGTTGACTCCTGTTAAGGGATTAAAGGACTGTAGGATTATATCAGGCAAAATTAAACTATAATGTACGGCATTAAAGCATGACGTTGGCTAATTTATATACCTACCTACATAATTATTAATTATCGCACCACATGTAAGCGAATTTTAAACCTTATTTGCACATGTTGGAACTGGCCGATGATGGACGAGGCTCTGCCAATCGACATGACAGATGGTTGCCAGATTTAAATGATTCCCAGGCCTGTGAAGAGAAGCCAAATTATCAATACGAAAGGCATCTGCGGTCAATATTCTCATGTCCAGTATTGTGTGTATACGTAGTAGGTACTAACTTTACCGGAGTTACATATGTTCAGCAATACCCATCTAGGTTTATAAATGTTTCAAGCTGATATTTAAAATGCATTTCTTTGGACTGTAATAATACAAGGATTGATGTTATATTATGTGAACTGGTGAAATGTGGGTGTACCTACTATTTCACCCATATTTCACCAGTTATGTTTAAGTCCCTTCTAATAGGGGCAAGTTTATTGCCATCAACATGGTACGAATCCAGACTCCGAGCTGCCACTGAGAAATGATTGATGGAAAAACTCAACAACACTTTGCGTGACCTGGCAATCGGACTCAGGACCTCATGCTCGGTGGCTGTGCTTGCGACCACAAAACCAGTGAGGTATTGGACTTAAATTATTATTAAAGTAAGTAAGTACAAATTATCACTGTAACTACTCACACGACGCCTGTAGTTCCGAGTGGTGAATCAAATATTGACTGCTGTTCGAAGGAGATAAGACAACAAGGAAATTAAGATGAACGACCAACTTCCAAGTTCAATCAGGATAACTATGTATTATTGAGTAGACCGGTACATTTTAAGTCGTTTACCGCTCCTGCCTACAGATTGGGCCTTGTTTTAGTGAACTAGTTTAGTAACTAGTGCGCACCTATAGCAGTGTTCATAATTTCAGATAATTTACATTACATCGCCACTTAATCAGTTATCTACTTTAATGAAATATATTCTAAGTTGATTTTTGAGTGACTATTTGTAACAAAAAGGTCTTAAGGAGTTTTTGGTTGCAATAGAATTTGAACTTTGTTAATTATAACACTCAGTTTGTTGTTGCTTAACTTGAAAATTATCTCAAATTCTTAATTCAAATATACATGTACGTGTACACATGGGTCATGGACTCTCAAATTAATTCTGCCTGGTAAATAAATAAATAATAGAAATATTCATTTTCAAACTCCGGAGATTAGTAAAACTTTTTGAGGGTGAAATGAAGAGGAATATTAATTTAACCGGGACTTGAGTAACGTAGGAGGGGAGAGTGGTTCAGGCGCCGCGCCGGTCATTTATAGCTGTCCAAAGGCTCAGTGGTCGGAAGGCACTGGGGCGCTTGTGTGAAACATTTCAAAATAGCTTGTTTTTATTATACCATCTGCGATAAATCAACGCCACTGTTGAGGTCAGCTCCTCAGCATGATGAACTTCAGTTGTCATTGAATTAAAACGCCGCGTAACTTCAGCAAGAAGTTTAATTCCGTGATAAATGAATCTGTTTTCAATTTTGAATTTCGGTTAACGCGCGAGTAATTAACATACTTTATAGTTATAAAAGTTGGAATTGGTTGAAGATTTCGATCAGTTATTTTAAAGGCACGACTAGATAGACTAGACTATTTAGATTTAGGAATTTAATAAAATATTTGTAGGGATTCTCAAAGCAGTCTATAAATAACCCCATAAACAATAATTTGTATTATATGTCTAAATGTTTTCAATTAAGGAGAAAGAGAAACATTCAATTAATTAATCTAGAGTTTCAAGAAAGCGTATATTTTTTGTTTGGACTTCCTGAAATTAAAGTAAAGTAGAAAATATCAATTACAACTGAAGCCTTTGCCAAACATTACTTTATAATGGATTCTTTAAGAAAACGTAAATAAATGATGTGGAGGTTCGTGTTCTGTAGTAGTAGCTGAAACTCTGTTGGATTAAAGAGGCTCGTGGAAAAATGCAATTTGTAGTCCTATCAAAATCGATAAATTCAATGAGGTATTATAATATTGATAGTAATATAGAACATTGGATGTAATAAGCTGATATTAGGTACCTAAGTAGTATCTTCTAAAACTTTGGAGGTCTCTAGAGTTCAAATTGTAACTGGAGTTTATAACTTTATTAAATGAACCAGGCGGTGACATTAGCAATAACTGGATCATATTCATAATGAACGATGGTTTGTATCTTTCTCACAAAACATGTTTACTTTACCCCGGTTGCGGTAATTGTCACGCGACATGAGGAAATTCAATTACGTCCCATGTTATTCTTGTTTCTGAACATAATTAATGTCATGACACTTTATTTTAGGGTCACAGTTTTCAACGCATTTAACTTGACAGGAGTTCGTGTCTTGGCGTTTGTTGGCCGCTTTGCCTCTTGCTTGACATTAAGATCTAAACTGGCACATCTATACAATTTTAAGAGTTTTTCGTCAGTTGCCTCATAATGTGGTATACTTTGTATTTTTTCCAATTTTAAAGAGTTTAAAACCTTACTAATTGAAGACTTCAATTGAGCAAATATGCAGCTGTTTGATTTGTCAATTACATTCCTCCCATGTGGCAATTGACGGAGAGCTAGAACTACATCGCGATGTTGTTTGCAAATTTTCAATTTTAGTGGTTTAGTTTGTGCATCTTTTGCCATGTCCTTTATTGCGGCATCAGTGCTGCAATCTAAACGCTGTGCAGGCTTGATACTCGTAGACTTATGTTGTTTCCCGAGTATAGCTGAGCTCCGAGACTGGACTCCTACTTGACGACATCTGCCCAATCCAATTCCAGCTTGAACAGATACCGATTCTTGTCGTTTACCTCTCCTCATGCTGTAAGAACTGTAAGTAGAGCATGCAGCATCTGATACTTGGATAGATTTGACATCGACGCGAGTTGTTGTCGATGTTGTTGGAGCCCTTGTGGCTTCTTCAGAATCGCGTGGTCCGCTAAATATGCGCAGTCGTAGTTCATGAAATATATCCGTAGAAGGGTCATTAACTAGGTTACCTAAATTCGAAAGAAACCGCGACATGTAGTTTTTGGCATACACTATTTAAAAATAATAATAATTCAGAAATATTTGACAATTTAACAGCTATCTATGTGTTTATGTTACCATAGAGAACTATAACTGAATAGGTCTTACATATTAGGTTTTATTTATATAGTAGGTACATACTAATTCCATGTTGTTATTAAACAAGACTTGTTTTATTTTAACGAAGGTTTTTCTTAACGTTTAAAGATTTGTATGTAGGTTTTAGTGTTTTATGGCTAAAAGACATGTAAACTCAGGGATATTAATTGTTTAGCAAATTGAATACCAACTTAAATTGTCCGTATATTCAAATCACAACATCATAACGTTGTATGAAATGGCTTTATCACGGCAAATTTACTTAGTTTGCTTAACAAGTGATTTAACTGACTGTACCTACCTAGCTAAGTTTAATAAGACAGAACATCAACTTACTTGAACTGTTGTAGATTAATTCTTAGATTTTAATATTGAAGAGAAGCAGTCTTTATGAAATTCCACTGGAACGTAGGCTTTGATTTATCCAAGTGGCGAGGGAAATATTGGAATTATTGCAGTCCACTGATTTGGAATACTCAATTTATTACTTCATAGCCAGCTACTTTATACAAGTATAAAGGTTTATTTTGAGAAAGTCTTTCCTTAGTCATGTTTTTCCTTTTTTTACGTATTTGAGTCAATTGGAGAGATGTGAGATAAGTTTGAAGTTAATGTGGGTAGAACAGTCCGGAGATTGTGCGAAGACGTGCCCAGTAATGGGCAGTAGGTTTGTTCCTTTCAGGAGATAATGGCGTTCTTGTATTTTGTTTGTGTGAAACGAACTTATGAGCAGCACTATAACCTTCTAAATATCATAAAACAGGATCCAGTAAAAACAACAAGTTTACAAGTTAGGCTAGTTACAGACGAGCGGCACCTTGCCGGCGACTGAGATGACTAGTCGCCGATCAATAGTGTCGGTTGAAGTTTAGTCGACTGCAATTTTATTGCGTATGTGATGACGACAGCCACCGACAAGTAACGATGACTGCAGTTACTGTCGTCGACAAAATGCCGTTCGTCTGTAAGAGCTCTTATTGGATTATAATAAACATCTATAAATCAAGGTTGTTTAGAGGTTTCTATTGAAAATATGCCGCTTTGTACTTAAATGTTACGCCGGATATTGTTCTCAAGTCGAAGAATTTAGAATTTGAACGTCAAAAGGGCTTAGTTGTCTGAACGAGCGATTCTCCAAATACATAAGTATTTCCGATACGAAATATTGACATCTTTCGGAATCAGGTATCTTATTTGTCTCTTTACGTTCCAAATTTGTCTGCTTCTATTCACTTCACTGCAAGAGTTCTTATAACTAGAAGGAATTCTTTCAGGCGCTTTGTTCCCAGAAGTTTCATATTTATAAGACATTTTATCTGTCATACTTTTTTCTGCTTCTAGACATACCTATCATATCAAAAATGTAATAAAAAATCAGGACAAAATTCGAAACTCGGAGGACGAGGCGGGTAAGCGGCAGTAAGAGATACTTAAACGTACAAGAAGGATCGCTCGTAGATGGGCGCAACGCGACAGCGCGACGCCACTCTAGTAGATCAATTTCCATGAAGTTTTCTCAGAAGTTGTTCTTTTACAGTCGCGTCGCGCTTTTGCGTCGCGCCTGTCTCTGGGAGCCTTAACCATCATCTTAATGATTTGACATGATTCCAAATAAAAAAAAAAACTAAATAAGTTCATAAATCTTTAAAGAAAAAAAAAAAATGTGTTTACCTATTGCATCATCTTAAATAACTTAGTCTAGTTACAATGGGGAGAATCCATTTATGCAATTAGTTTGCTTGTGTTAGGATGCTCCGCCCTTCCCCAGGTTATAAATTGTTATTAAGTTATTGAGCCTTTTCAAGATAATGTAAACTTATACAAATAAAAATAAAAACAAGAATAAAAACAAAAGAATTAAATGAAAACACAATATGTTTATGAAAGGCTAAAAAACGTGCTAGTGATGTGTGTGTTATGTGGGCAGGAGATGGTGTGGAGGTGAATGTGTATGTGAGTAGTGGGTGTGGGTAAGTGTGGGACTGAGAGAGTGGAAGTGGAGGGTTGTACCTACACAGTATAACATGGTGGTGATAAGAGATTAATTATTTACTGTAATTTGAGGTAAAATGCATATTTGTTTTTTGCTAGCTAACCCTACAACTAGTCTTGAGATCGGAAAATACTGTAGGACATTTACTTCCATTAGCGGCAAAATATCGAAGCGTAATATATTACATGTATATTATAGTTTCATCGATTGCACCATATTTTCCACTTCGTCATAGGTTTGACCTATGCCATTTAGACAAAGCGTTTTTGCATTCGCGGTAGGTTAGTGGGTATATGTCAAGTTCTTTATTAAGAAGATTGTATAAATGGGATGATTGGCCTTTTTGCGAAAGTAGACCTTACTGAGACAGTAGGAACGGTGTTATTTCTTCTGCCTTTTGTCTTCTGTGGGTTGAACGATAGTGTACTATGCTTAGTTAGAGTTACATTAAGTACGTAAAGCTTTCTAACGGTCAGAAGACCTGCAGTCCGGTAAAGGTTCTTAGTTGAAAATCTGAAGGGCTTAAAAAACAACTTTCAGTACGGACCACTGAGCCTTCTCGAGGTCTAGGAATTTAATTTTAGTGGCACCTCCCCAGACCGGTAGACAATATGCCAGGACGGACTGAGCAAGTGAGATGTAAATCTGTACCAGGAGTTTTTTCGAGGTTACATGACGTAATGTCTTGAAAGTCCATATTAGATTCCTTATTCGCTTCATTAATAATTCTGTGTGATTGTGCCAAGACAATCGTTGATCAACAATAATACCTAGGTATTTGGTGGATTCCACTCTAGTAATTTCAGTGCACGAACAATTTGGGTTTACAGGATAAAGGAATTTATGAATCTTAATTTTGAATTCTGGGGGGGTTGAGAGGTGTTGTACTTTGTGAAGCAGATGAAGTTAGTTTTGGAAGTATTTAAGGTTAGAAGGTTAAGGTCAAGCCAGGCTGCTATCCTTGCTAGTCCACGCTCGGCAGTTATCCGGACACTGTCCCAGGTAGCGGCACTGAACACTATAGTAGAAAAAAGAGCTGCGTATTAAAGATATCTACATATGTAGTTTAAATATTATATTGTCTTCAGCCTCACCCAGTCTGTTCATCGAGTAACGCACATTATAGGTAGGTACCTACTCACTTTCTAGAACGTTACACCTACCCTTTATAGGTATGTATAAATCACTCGTGACTTACTTGTAGTAAGATAATCTTGATGATCCTTTTTGTGCACAAGAATATTCCAGATACGCAAATGATTTCGACACGAGGCTTTTTATTATAGTAGATGGATATCTCTTACTTACCTTCCTACTTACTTCAAATGATTACTGGTTAAGCAAGAGGTACCTATTTGCAAAACAAGTTATACAGAAATCACTAGGTGTAATGAATAATATACATATGACGGAGAAGGTATATCGGTCTCTCGTTAGCATCAGGCATATTTTAATTACTGTGGGCGTACTATGGGTAGTGTTGGTTATAACACGATAAAAAAACTGTTTAGAGTTCAAATCAGATTATAATTTACGAACAAGTTAGTCACACTAGCGAATCACACACTGTAGGTACACATTTCAACGATACGGAATTTCGAGACAGTTTCTAACACATGTTGTCCGTATGATGTCCAATGTTTCAATGATCCCGAGAGCCCTGCTCACACCGTTCTTGTAGCTGTAGCTCTCCGTCCATCCCCACGAACTCAGGCTAGACTCTGTCTAGCGCCACGAGATGGCGCTGGCGTTCCGAATAAACGAATAACTCCGACACGGCCATCCTGCTGGACACACGTCCTCGTGTGTAAATCTGTAAAGAAACATACCCGCAAAGTATCACATAGCTCGGTCACTCCTGACCACATTTGGTACAGGCAAAAACAATAAAAACTCGAACAAACTAACAATAGCAGAGTTCAGAGCATTACCCACTATTAGATTCCCAAATCTCAAGATTACAATCAAAATAATCAACTAAGATGCATGTGCTCATACTATCTAGTAACCTCAAGTTACTCAACTCGTCAAATTTATTTGCGCATGCCCCTCGGATCGCCAAGTCACTCCTGGACTTTATGGTTTCTCACGAAACCCCACACAACACACACAAAATACACACAACTTAATCTCTACTCTGTTTCATCAACAAACCTATTATTTGACTTTCCTCAAATTCGTTTGTAATACTCTGATCCAAACTATCATCGATTACCAAAGATTCCTCTAAGCCTTAGTAATAATTGGTCAGAAACTATATCTACTAACTCGTAGATTACATACAACGCTCATGGCCTGGCTGCCACAGCAGCTAGTGACACTCATTCCACCCATATCGTCATCACCTCAAGTGATACGACCAACACACATCACTTCACATAGAGTCTACGACTCCCAGGTCATTACAAGACCAACACAACAATAGTCTCCTTTGAGACCCAGGTCCCCGCTGCACCACCAGCTGCCCATCGCCCCCTGAACAACTCATAACAGAGTTGCAGTTACGACTACAGACAAGTGCGTACAGTGTGACCTAAGCCATGGTATGTGCTCTACTAGTCGGTTGAGTAACTCTCTTCACCGTCTTCTACGTATAACTCGTTAGGAATACTACATACTTAGAGGCATCGTTTGTATGTGAGCGTACTTATACGTACGCCTAGAGTTGAAGGCTTTTAGAGTATTGATTCAACCAGAGTAATGTAAACAAACTTTGATTATCTAATCATAGCGTAAATCATTAACTAGAGCCATGTAAACAAATTTTGATTATCTAATCATAGCGTAAATCATCAACGAGAGCCATGTAAACACATTTTGACTATCTAATCACAGCGTAAATCTTCAACCAGAGCCATGTACCATCGTTATCCACATAAACAATCATTTTTATCACTAAGAGCCTTAGACACCTGGAAACCCACACACAGTAAACCACTCTAACGCCACGGCTCTCTAGCCGACCAGCAATCGCATTGCTCTCACACATCCAGCGCATGGATCCGTGTGCATCACCCTGTGACACACACTACGGTCTCTCCAGACCACGACCTCCGCCAGAGACAAACGCCCATCGCGCACCCACGGACTACTTGAGTTGCCTCAAGAGACACCGATTTCTACCGGGCTACGACTACGTATTGACTACTGGTACGGTCGACTTTTCTACGGCCGATAGAGTACCCCTACTCGCATGCTTCCCTTAATGTAGGCTTGTTTATCACCACTGTGATTATTATCTACTTCGACTGGTACATGACCTACTGGCATCTTTCTTTACCTATCGTGAGTATACTTGTAAGGTTAGAATTTAAAGCCTTTAACGTATAGCGATCACCCGCCAATACTTCTGCTACCGTAAACGGACCTCTGAACTTCCGATCTAACTTAGTCTTATAATCTGATTTCACTCTTCGTTTTCTAATAACACGAAATCGTCAACCGAACATTTTGTTATAGCTGCCTTTGTTCTATCAAATCTAGCTTTCTGTTATTGACCGTTTAAAACTGAATTTATTACAAGAGCTTTATGCAACAAAAACTCTGTCGCAGACATGTTAATCGAAAAGTCTAGGTTCAATATTTCACGTTTATCATAACATTACTTTGCAAGTAAATGTCGGGTAGAAATGTAATAAAATCTCAAGTTGTTGCTCGCTAATTGCAACGCTACATATGATTTGGTCTGTGCTGAATACACGTGTTTGACTAATACCAGTCAACGCAACAACGTTATTAACCCGTTTGCCACTTAATTTGGCTGCACAACTCGCTTTTACTAACGAGCATTCAGCACCAGAATCGTAAACAAAACAATACAGCTCACCTTTATTTTCCAATGTGTCTGAGGGTAGTTGTACGACGTCCACTCGCCATTCACGACTTCCAACATGTTGTCCACCATCCGCTTGGCTTGGCTGCCACTACTCGTGCACCCGGCAACGATATGTCCTGGTTTCCCTCACTTGCAGCACACGAAGGGCTTCGCTGACGGCTGCGGGGCTGCTTGGCTCGATTCTTCTTAAAGTCACTCCATCTCATTCCTTGGTATGCTATTTGCGATAGTCACGTTAATGCTGCTCCTTTGTGCGTCTTACTGATGGCCACAACAAGTTGACCACCTTACAGTGAATTTTTGGCAAAACACAAATTAGCTGTTGTGCACTGTTATGTTATGTTACGTTTGCACACGCCTCCTACCGCGTATTCTAAGCACGGGAACGGGATACGTCGAACTCAAACGCCGGTTAGAGACAGTCTTTTTTTTCAAACATGGCGGTAGGCGCAACAGTCGCGTCATTCAGCAAAGGTATTTCTGCATACAGCCTATGCCCAAAACAACAAGTTCGCAAGTACCAAGTTCGCGCATCCGTATCTCCTTTGTCTGGGTCGAACTTGGACAGATCCACACGATTTCAACAAATGTTGTACAGTTCGCATGCTTGCACTTTGTTTTTCAAATGTCAACGGTCACTTTCACTTTAAGCGTTCTCATTTTGTGCATGAACCAACACGAATCCCAGTTCTGATGACGGAGAAGGTATGTCTGTCTTTCGTTAGCATCAGGCATATTTTAATTACTGTGGGCGTACTATGGGTAGTGTTGGTTATAACACGATAGAAAAACGGTTTACAGTTCAATTCAGATCATAATTTACGAACAAGTTAGTCACACTAGCGAATCACACACTGTAGGTACACATTTCAACGATACGGAATCGCGAGACTGCTTCTAACACATGTTGTCCGTATGATGTCCAATGTTTCGATGATCCCGAGAGCCCTGCTCACACCGTTCTTGTAGCTGTAGCTCTCCGAACCTCCCCACGAACTCAGGCTAGACTCTGTCTAGCGCCACGAGATGGCGCTGGCGTTCCGAATAAACGAATAACTCCGACATATATATATAAAAGAAAGTTGTGTTAGTTACACTATTTATAACCCAAGAACGGCTGAACAGATTTGGCTGAAAATTGGTGGGGACGTAGCTTAGAACCAGGAGACGGACATAGGGTGCTTTTTATCCCGGTCCCGTGGAACAATTTTTATTTTTTAATTCGGTGCGTCTGGAGAATGGTCAACGAGTATATTTCACGGCTTCGAATGTTGTTCAACGTGCTGAAACACCTCCAGCGACAACATTGACCAGTTACTATGCGATATGCCAAAGCGATCCGTTTGCACGAACTTTGCTTTACTCGGAGATGCCACGTTACTACACTTGGAATGCTTCATCGAAGAATTTTCGACCACGCAAGGCGATGCGGTTCCTGGTTATCGGGATGTGCGTTTTACTGATGCTCTTGGTCGTATGTATACAGTACATCCAAAGAATGTTGAATGCTTCTATTTGCGGTTGTTGCTGGTAAATGTGCGTGGGCCAACGTCATTTGAGTCACTACGGACTGTTAATGGTACAATATTCCCAACATATCATGCTGCATGTGAAGAACTCAACTAATTAGAAAACGATACCCATTGGGATACGACAATCGTTGAAGCAATTATCTCTGCATCTCCAAGTCAGATACGCACATTATTTGCTATCACCATTTCGGCATGCTTTCCATCGAACCCATCTAACCTGTGGCACAAATACAAGGATAATATGTCAGAAGATATTTTACATCATATTCGTGTCAGTTCAAGAAATCCCGATCTTGAGATGAATGAGGAGATACATAATCGGGCTTTGCTCTTGATCGAAGACATGTGTTACCTCATGTGCAGTAGTTTATTAGTCAGGTTAGGAATACCAGCGCCAAATCGTGAAATGAATGACGCATTTAATCGAGAATTGGAACGTGAACGTGAATATGATTACCAGTCATTAGATTTAGTAGTTCAAACGAATGTACCCCTGTTGAATCCCCAACAAAAGGAAGCTTATGATACATTAATGAAGGCAATTGGTGATGGAAATGGTGTTTATATTTCCTGGATGCCCCTGGTGGAACTGGCAACACATTCCTCATGTAAGTAGTTTTGCCTCAGTAACGCTTGCCTCAAATCATCGAATCTATGGCGCTATGTGAAAAAACTTCAGCTGACAACAAACATGAGAGTTGCATTGCTGATACATCTGCTGAAGATTTCTCTTGGCAATTGCTGACTATCGGTAATACGGGTCGGAAGAACATCTGCGTTATTTGTTTTTGCGCCTGTTATTAAAACTAAAAATGTCGTCTATCACAAGGTGCTTCACTGATGAATGCAACCCATGCACTAAAATACATGGCCAATAAAGAATCATTAAAATACTTGATTTTTTTTATTTATTTATTATCCTAATAAAAAATTTAACTTAATAAAATCCAAAATCTGCTCATTTATAGCCTCTAAGGCGGACAAAGTTCGCCGGGTCAGCTAGTGTAATTATATAATAAAGTTGATAATTTCATCAGTTCAACAAACGATCGAAAATTTAAACCAACTTCAACTTTTGATTTGGTGATCGACATTTCTTTCAATAGAATGAAATGTACTGGATTGATGCCGTCCGGGGGCGGATTAGCTTTTCGTGCACTTTTGAATCTTTTGATTGATGGTTTTACGAGACCGATTGTCACCTGTTCTTCAGTGCCTCCCGACCAGAAGGCCAATTCTCGTAATTTAAAATGTTCGAAATCTAGTCGCAGTCTCATCTCGGTGAAAAACTTGTCAAAATGTAGGGAAATTAGAAGTATTTTTTGGCAGATTGAGACTGAGCTCAGACTGTGAACGTTCTTAATATTACGAGAATTGAGGGAGATCTCAGTCTCAATCTGTCAAAAATACCACTAAATTTCTCTTCATTTTGACAAGTTTTTGACATTTGTTTGTCGTCGAGATGAGACTGCGACTAGATTTTTAACGTTTTAAATTACGAGAATTGGCTTTCAGACTATGAACGTTCTTAAAATTACGAAAATTGCCCCTCTGGTGGCCACTTCTGTCTTCGTTCCTCCAGTTTCAGTTGTCAGTGTGAAATCCATAAAATGTCAAAACTCTGTTTTATATTGGGTTGACACAGAGATTTTGAAGAATAACACTGCTGATGTTCTAAATTGAATGTATATCTCTGGTTATAATAATACTTATAGCTATTTTAAGTAACTTCATCAACATGAAAAATACCTTAACGCGAAAGTAATGAATTAATAAAAAAAAATTGGCCATTAGTAGACTCTCATTTCCATTAGTTCCGAATAAATTGCGAATTTCGTACTTGATGAAATTAAATTTTTCATGGTCAAAACGAAGATCAAATATTAAGAGTAAATAAAATGTTTTAGTTAGAAATCGTTTTACCATCGTAAGTTGATGAATCTGATCATTGATGTTTGCTTGCCGATAAGATAATGTTTAAATATTTAACAAAATGAAAAAATCTTTTAGTAGAATATTTAATAATTAATGGTCCTGATATTCTGTTTCTGACACAGGCTTTAATTGCAGAACTCAATTTGGCGACTGACGTTTTTGTGATAAAAATTTAAAAGTATAATCTGATTCGGACATTTCCAGCAAAGCCTTTCAAGAAATAAAATATTTGTTTGGGAATAAACATACAGTAGGTGCCTAAAGGTCTATTCTGTAAAAATCTCAACGTGAAATCTTAAGTAAAGTGAGCTTGAAGTGAGCTGTCATTCTACCCAATGCCACATTGACACTATTGACAGCTCACTTCACCGAAGTTATCACGGTAATATTTATACAGAATAGTTCATCCGGCAGTAAAACTGGCATAGAGCTTTCGAAAGAGACTGTCGTATAGGTAGGTAACAGAGACGATGTTCTACAAAGCCGAACTTTTACTAATACTTGAATTACTAGATGCGCCAGATTAATAGATGCATACTGTTCTCATGTCCACTACTCCACATAAATGTAACCAGATCACTTGTCTTGTTTTATGGATAGAGAAGTAGCTTGACAAATCGTGCCATATGAAGAACGATAAAGTTACATAATTAAAATAAACTTACATAATTCAATGTCCATCTCAAAAAGTCTCAAGAAGAAAGTGAGACACTACACCTAGAACGTGTCTGTGCTGGGCATTATTCCTACGTAATTTTTATTCGTTGTAGCAAGCAGGTAGAAATTCCCTCGCCATATTTACAGGTATCGTGACGAAGCGGTGTAACATAATCTTTAAAAAGGTCGGATATCTCGAGAGCTCATAAAATTTGGGCTCCCTGAAAGGTTTGCTGACTTTTCTAGCAGGGTTGGATATCGCAACGACGACGGTATATTTTTATTATTTTCGATTATGAATTTCTTTGCATAGCCTCCAAAAAGCTAGGGTTACACACACTCAAATAACTTTCAATATAAATCTGAGTAGCGTTAAATACAAACTAAGCAAAAAATCGAGACATACATTCAGTCTTCACAGGTCATCTCACACTTATAACTTGAAGTGATAAGTGTGAGAAGACCTGTGAAAACTGAATGCATTTCCTTGTGATGAGTTTCCTCTTTCAAATAGCAGTTTCTTTAATTTTCCACGTGCAACATCAAATGGTTGGTGACGGTTGCTTACAAATATTCGCTTATCGATCAAGAATAAATTGTAAACACTATTCGAGTCAGCGCTGCACCAGCCACCAGACCTACGTGCTGATTCCGTTCAAATATAGGTTTCTGTCCTGAATAAGCCAATAAGCCTTTAAGAATACTTGCAGCTGTTTTCGGAGCTTATTTCTTAGAGACTGACTTATTTATTGGTGTGAGACTTTACTTACGGGATCCGTGCCAATTTTTCTACATACTAAAAGAAAATGCACTTTGAAATAGGCCAGACACAACAGATACAACGATTGTTGTTTTAATGAAGTAACAGATATCGTGGCTATATATTTAAATAACATCACACGTGTATCTGTTCTTCAAAAGCGATTGATGCATTCTGTGTTTTCCTTGTAAACACATTCAATTGAGTAAATATACCTAATGACCAACCATTTTGTATTGAACTTTTTTATCAACGCAGATTCAGGGAAGCGTGTATTGTAAATTAAATTGAACAATCATGAAAGAATGGTGTAAAAAGGTGGAAAACAAGGCGTTTTTCAATTACGAAACAAATTGAGATTGGAAAACAAAATATTGATTGTGAAAGCATTCAGCGCGAAGCCATGTGATGCCAAAAGTTTAGATATAAACAATTTCAGATCAAATTACGTTCACAGTTAGTTTCTGACTAATTGCTTAAGTTGACATTGTTTGCAGGAGCACAATAGCGCTACGAGAATAGACAAATTTTAATTTTAAACAATCCGTTCGCATCATGATGGCAGTTTTGTTTCATATTAAATCGGCAGACGCTAAATATAAAGTAGGAGCCACAATTTCACAAAAAAATTGCCGTCTGCTGAGATTTATGAAAATTCTTTATCTTTTGACAACTAGGAAAGATCGTGAAGTGAGAAAATACTTTGATTAGAAAGCTTTTCGTATTCATTTCTCGATGTCGGTAACGTAGTCTGGATAGACATGCGGTTGCAGTCTAATCTATCATTACTCATGCACAATCGTGCGCTCACGGTGTCACGTCGTTAAGCTTTGTTACTGCGGGCGAGAGCACCGGGAACGCTCTCGATTCTACATTCTGATTGTAAGGTCTACGATAGCAGAAAACCGAAAAACTAGTAAAGCCACACATTTAAGGAGTATCTATAGAGGTAGTAACAATTCCCGTTAACGTTAAGGATTTCAAAATTTATTTTAGAATGGATATCAACTTTGATTAATGTCACATTATCATTTTATATATGTAGCTTTGAGTTTACGTGTGTGGTGGCTCTTGATCCAAGTTGTGATATTATTTCACACTTTACTATGATATAAACTCTGTTACTGTGTACCTTGTTAATGCATTCAACATGAGTTCGCAATCAACGATTTACAATATATCTTATCTACGTTTCCAATGCTAGGGAATAATAGATTACCTACCTGTATACACATTAACCATAAGTAAGTCAACAAATGCGATAAGTATGCAGGGTCGTCGGATATAGTTGAAGATTAGTAAGAAACCGATGGATGTTTTCGAATGAAATTGAGTTTGATAAATTAACTGTTTGTTTTCTATTAATTTTATCAAATTTAATCCGAAAACATCAATCCGTTTCTTACTAAACTTCAACTATATCCGACGACCCTGCATACTTATCCCTTTATTCCTACCTACGTTTTGTTTTAGAAACTGTCTTTTGTAATTTTGACGTTCGAAAAGTGCTGATTCTCAGCCTAATTTGAATAAATGACTTTTGATTTTGATTTTTTGAAAAAACGTGAGCATATATTTTACTTTTTATGAGTTATTGTGAATGCCGAAGAATTAATTCGAATCGAAGATTAAATCTGATGCTTATAAAGCGCGTCAGGAGATTTATCTAGGATGGGTTTATCTTCATTCTGAAATATTGAAAGCTGCGAATTTTTCCTTCATACCTATAAATAGAAAATCAACAAAGAAGCTAAGTAGTTGCCAGCCTATCTTCCTTATTTCCATTAAACATTCTTATTATTAGGAAAGAGTTTATTTATTCATTTTGGTAAAAGATTTTACTTTAAGATTTGAAATAAACGATCTTTCTTTAAACCAAACTTTTGCCTCAAAATCTGGACCAGGCTAGAAAATTATATCGACATTTAGTTCGGTGTTTATAAAGCGTGTGAGTTGGGTCGTCTATTTTGCGCCGGTCCTTTGTCGGTGCCCTGGAGCGCACTTCTCTGGCAGCCAACATGTGTACCATTTTATTGTCCTGTGTCAGACACGAAGTTAATAAATTACGACTGAGCTGTACATTACTTTATATTTGACTTTTACTGCTCGTAAAATTTTACTACAATGGAAGGAATCATAAGATACGTGTCTAATATCCTACGTATTCCAATTAAACATGTGAGGTTCGTTTGAAATGACTTCGGTCCCTTTTTATCTGAAAAGTGTTTGCACAACACAACAAATGGAATTTCGAATTTCATTTTCTGTAACTGTAATAAACACCATAGTAGTCTATAAGTAGAATTTCATCGATCGGAGCACCGCAACACACGGAACGCGGATCGTATCAGAAAATCTTTTTTTGTAAACCTTATTATACAGGTGTTCTTAACTTTTAGATTAGATCTTATACACTACTTCCCATTCCATTCGATATTGGCAATTACCTCACGACGCAACTTGTAGCAGTTGTAGCAAAGATTTCCTTTTGGTGTGTTCCAAATAGTTCGTACGATAACGTACGATTTTAATTTGCAATTTGATTACAACTCGTATAGGGAGGATTGTGCCGGTTCCTTTCTTAGCTACTGTATCTTAGTTCTGGGTATTCCTACACTAGGAATTTCTCCAGTATCGTGGGTGCGTTTACAAACATTTAAACTCACATACACAAACAGCCAGACCCGGAACCACTACTTGTACATCATACAAATATTTGTTCCGTGCGGGAATCGAACCCGCGACACGCAGCGCAGCAGTCAATCGCTTAACCACTGCGCCAAGCGTGCCGTCGAAAAAATATTAGGTACTTACCTAAGTACCTGACTTAGAAAATTGACAAGTTCACACTACATTTTAATGTTTAAAATGTAGATTTGGTGACTTATTGAGATTGAGCCGATATTCGGGCAGTTTACCACCGTGAGAAAAATGTAAAATTCAGGCACATATGTGAGACCCTGTATTGAAATGTAGCGCACGCACGCTCACCGCAAATCGGAAAGGTAGCTCCCAACCTTTGAAATGAGCATGTTCCGTTCTGTAGTGAACACTGAAAATTATTGCTTACACACAAGAAGTCCTTTAAATAATAGCATAAGTTTTATGTATAATTTTACAAACTATATTTTTGGAACTTGGTTAGATACTTATCAAATCCTCCCATGTATTTACCTACTTACCTACATTCTTTCGCGCAATTACTGTCCATTCCAATGTTGCTTTGAAGGAATAGCAGTAAGCGATAAGGCCAGCCATTGTGTGTTTTGTAGTGTTAAATGTATTTTTTTGTTATGTATTTTCTAGTGTACAATAAAGCTCTTACATATAAATAATAAAAAAAACTTTATACACACATTAACCGCAATAAACATAGCATAACCAGCCTTTTAATGTTCCCATTGCTGGGACACAGGTCTGCTCTCGGTGAGAGGGAGTGGGGCGTAATCTACGACGTGGGCCCAGTGCGCGTTGGTAGATGTCACATTTCTTAAAATTGTTGGATTGAACATGACGGTTTCCTCATAATGTGTTTCTAGACTGTTTTGAGAGCAGTTGTGGTGAAATAATGTAATCAAAGTACTTAGTCGCGGCCGTTATCTATCGTTATCTACTGGGCCACAACTGGTACAATACAATACAATATAATACTCATTTTAGACGAAATCATTTTTAATATGTTCATTTCAACGTTATAAATAAAAAAAGGTTTCGCCTAAAATTTGTAGAATATTGTATCAAGCTCTGTTCATTTCCATGCCTACGAATGTATTTTGAGGTATTTTCCGTTCGGAGAAAAATATTTAACAAGCGGAAAATCAGCAAATAAACCCAGCCACGGCATGATATTATGATACTTTTTATTTTGCCATTATCAATTTATACGAAATGGATATTTGGCCGCAAGTATCAGTTATAAAATTAGGCAAATTTTCCACTCCTCGACGAAAATAGGTACGTAGTTTATAATGAAAAGAGCGTGCTATTGTACCTATTGTCTTTTTGGTATAATTACTATCTTCGTTATATCTTTAATTCCTATGGCGTACATAATACAGTATTTACTCTAACATTAAAATTGGCTGACATCCATCCTGTGGAATAAGTAACAGTAGAACCGTAAACAATATGGATCTTTGTTTTGAAATGCCTGCCGTTAATACCCACACCTAAACTGTAGGTCAGCGAACAAAACTTTTAATCCTGCGCCATTAATTTCGTTTTATCATATCAACAAACAATATAAAGATTGATGCGTAGGCTGCCTATTTGTTTTTAAAATATTCGTTTTTATGAATTCTGAAAATTGTCAGCATATTTTGGTATGAAATTGCAGAGCATCGGTGCAAATCAAATACCCAATCAAGATACCCAATGGGTTAACCACATCTTTGAGATAGTTAGTAGATCTCTCTCCGGTCGTGTTGGATTGTCATCCCATCGGACAGTACGGAAAGAGAGAGTGCATCTGTGTCTGCGCACGCAAAAAAATTTCCCGCTCTCCCGTCCATGGTTATAGTCTCCGCTGACATTGGCCGCCATGGCCGAAATACGGTCTGGAAGAGTATTACATCAGTTTGGCACGTAAGCACTATTAGTTTTCCAGTGTTTATGTTATTTTCGAATAAAAATATCCTTTTCAGTTCTGAAATAACAATTTGTGAGTAAGCTGTATCTTTATTTAGACCAAATGAAAACATCCTTTCAACTGTAATATTACTTTTTCTAAATACACTCAACAGCATTGTGTTTATAAGTGGGATTTACGAAAGAAAATCTTTTTGCTTCGAAGTTTCAAAATCTTTTTGTGGCGCGTTTTAACCCGTCTAATTCCGAGCTTTCTGTACTAAATAAATCTCTAACACTGAGATTTTCGACTATTAAACCGGTCTTCACTGAGAATAAATAACTCTTTTTGTTTCGTTGGTCCGTAAAGCCGACTATTACTGTTTCAGTTTGAAGTTCGCCAGCGCTAGATCCGCGCCGGGTTATGAATGGACGCTGCCTGCTCACTCTGTAGGTAATATCTGTCACGGTGCAACGAAAACACCGTATGGTTTTTGTATACGACCTTCGTCGAATTTATTTTGTTATTTACACGGAAGAGAAAATAATACTCTGTTTGTATCGATTTATAGCTTTTTTCCACGTGTATGCTTCGCTGAATTGAAAAATACTTAGGTATGCATCCTGATGCTGAGATACATCACCCACACCATAGGAATGAATTACTGTAAGTGTAAATAATGGTGAAACATTTGTTTTAAGTAAGTGCAATAATTCTCTTGCTATTTTTAAAACTAACTACTGTAAATAATGAAAGAGTTATCTACTTTTTCGGTATTTTTGTAAAGTGCGGAACATTAGAGGTTTTTTTAGCTTAAACTTTATAAGTAGCGTCGATAAATTCAAATCTATTTTTGCTTATATAATTATTGATTCTACACCATATCGATATAATGTGTAGACATGATAAAGTTTGTTTATGTTTATTTATACCTTAACTAGTAACGTGATTCATGTTCCAGCTGAAGGCTTCGACAGCCGTGAAAATAAATCGAAATTCAAGATGTGAACACTATTCATTTGATTTATTTGATTAATTCCTTGACTTATTTGAGTTTTATTCGGTTTATCTATTGGTCAGATGTAGGTACAAGGGCATTACTAAAGTAATTTGACATTTTCTAAAGGTTTGATAGATAACGTTTCCAATATTGTAAGCGTCGCTGAAGGCTTCGACCCGATCAATCTACTCAACGCAAAGTTCGGTCGCAGTTTTAGTAAAATGCAAATGTTTTTTGTTGTTCTTTTACTCCGTTTAAATTTATATCTAAAGGTAAAGTATACAGCCGTGATGTGGTTTCATGGATTGATTTAACTACAGATGGGATTCTACCCGGTCAATTCCCGGGTAAATTCTAACTTGGGTAAATACCGGGTATTTATTCGGGTGAATTCCCAGATGAGGGGTATTTAATTTTATAAGAACGAAGTTATTTAAATATATACGCATGCTATGCTACGCATGCTATGCTATGCTATACATGTGCTATGCATTAATTTATCTGGATATTTTCGCCTCGGATATTTACCCGACGCCCATCTCTAAAATTAACATTCTATGTAAATTACATATTTGTTCAATATTTGGATTAGTTGCTTGCATGGTAAGCAATTTTACTAATAACATAACATATTTAGATTGATGACCATCTGAAGACCACTGATTCTTTGCGTATCGTCTTGTAATTTTACGATTTTTGTATAATAAATAATGGATGAGTCTCGCGTAACTTTATGATTTATTTTAAACGACATACTCGTAACAACTCGTGAAATCAACTCGTGAAATAAGATTCGAACACATAGGATGTCGGGGGCGCGCAGTAGCTCGCGTGAATGGAGTAATAATAAAGTAATCGACGACAGATGCATGCCGTACGTGCCTTCATAAGCAAGAGAGTGATTGTGAAACAATTACTAGACGGGTCGGTACTGTATTGACTACTCTCACTTGTAGGTACCTATTTTGTAGGAACTGTTAGGAGGAGAATCTGAACATTTGCATTCCTAAAACAGCTGTGTGAATAAGTACGTAGGCATAGGTTGATGTTTCGTTGATGAAATCAAATCAATGAGATCCTCAGAAGTTTAAAAAAAAAATTGGAAATATTCACGTTTCCTTGAAACGTGAATATTTCCAATTTTTTTTTTCGTTTTTTAACTCCTTCTCCTTGAAAAGTTTAATTGTATTATGACATGAAGATGAAAAATAAAAAAGGGCAAAACAGCATTACACAAAGCTGTTTAGAAAGAGGCCGGGCCGAAATAATTAAGAGAAGATCCTTAATGTTCTTTAAGACTTTGTTATAGTCGTGTTCGGTAAATTGAACAATTGAATTGCAACCGGAAAAATTGGAACGTTCTGTTCGTTTACATTAGGATTCATTCATATTCCCGGAAGTTCCAACTAAATGAAAACAGAACGAATTTCTGCGAAGTTCGTTTGAGTCAATAAATGATTGTGTATTTTTCCTCTGTTTAATGTCTTATCATATTAGGCTCGTTATATTAGGGAAATTCGAAACAAAGTTACTGAGAGGAATTTGAAGATTATTTTGATATCAAATATTTGAATACGACCATTTTGCAGACATTGAGCAGTCATGTGTAAGGTGTAACAATAGATTGTTTTTTTTAATTGTGCGTAAATTAAAGAAGTACTTATCCAGCGAACTGAGCAGGACGTTTGCATGTATTGACATGGACGTTTGCATGTCATGTTATGTTCATGTATTACCTAAGCAATTGCTTAGAAAGGAGATGCTACGAACGTACGTGCCGATACCTATGTAAAAGTGGGCGTTATTCATTACATAGCGCTGTGCTGTGACTCTGTGAGTAGGAATACGACTGTTAGTGTAAAGCGCGCGGAACATCTCGCCCAGATATGTATTTGGGCGATACCCTGACATTGTAGCGGCATAGGTCGTGTCAGAGGTTTTGGTCATAAGTCATAAGTTATTTATTTCATAACAAAATACATTGTGTTGAAAATATTACAGTGATATTAAATAAAAGTGACTGAATTATAAATAGGTAGGTACTGGTATTCAACCTTGTACGACTGTAAGTACACAGTGTTGACCTACGTTTGTGGCGCAAAAAAGCCGATAATTAAAATTCTACATTTAATTAAGTGCGGCGCAAAACGTGCTCTTCATTTTTTAGCCACGCTTCTGCTGTATCAACATCCGCTTGTAATGTAATTAAATTGGTTTAGTTTTAAAAGAAGGCTTTGTAAACATTGTAGGGTTCTCGTGTTCTTTCAAGTTTGTTTCTTACTTATAAATGTTTGTTACTTTAAATCCAAATGGTCAGTAGATATTTCTTAGTAGCAACCCGGATTGTGCCTAAGTAGTTATTTGAACTTCGCTGGCATCTAGTGCGTATCAAAAACAAAAAAAATGGGTGAACTACAGTTCTGCCGAAGAAGGTACTTGTTTGGGGAGTAGAGGCGTCAAAGACATATATGCAATATCCCACAAACTATGCAACGATCATAATGTGACTATGAATACGTCGACTACTCTGGCAAGCTTCACCGCGATAGAGTCTTTGTATATTTTTCCATCGTTAAAAGTGCGTTGTGTTGACATTTATCGATGAGGGTAGCGACATGTGGCATGTGGACACGAAAGGGAGAATGTTAAACATCGTATTTTTATTCCGTCTCTTGTTTATGTTGCTTTAAAGAACCTTTGAAGTTAATTCAAAATGATAAAATGTTATTCTTACCTAAGTACTAAATAGTTTAATTTTGGATATCAAATAAATAACTGGGATAGAATAGAATTGAATAGTATACTCTTTATTATCTGCACCATAATATTACAGATATAAATGTTGAAATTTTACAAGGAGTGTCACGATGGCGGGTCTTATCGCTAAACGCGACCTTAAAAGACAACCTTACGAGAATAGCTTTACGGATATTACGAAGACAAAGACAATCATCATTTCAACAAAGCATGCTTATGATTAACTCGTTTTTGCAATATAAATAATAAAAGCTACATTATAATGAACAGCTATTAATATAACGATGAATACTTAGTTATTAACGGTATTCTTCAATTACAAGCTGTTCAAAGGCAATCGAGTAAAAGCCGCTGGGGGGAAATTTAAAAGGTTTAGTGAACGGGGTTTCAGATTAGGCTAGTTTTTAATATTTACAGTAGTAGATAGAATTGCTATTTCTACCAAAAAAACGATTATTATATGTTTTCCACGAATTAATTGTGACGAGGTTACAGGTGGGCGCGCGTAAGGTTTAATTTCAATATTACATACAGGGTGGTAGGGACATCGACGCGCAAACTGTAACCATGGATTCAGACATGAGGTTAGACCTCATAGCGTCGAAATTTTTCGTTGGTTATCAAAAAAAAAATCTTCTGTTTCATAGAAATGTGCAATACCTACGTGGTCAAAATGTATGGAACAGCAATTTTATTTTTAATAACCGACCAACAATTTCGACGTTATGGGTTCTAAACTCATGCACTGAATCCATGGTTACAGTTTGCGCGTCGATGTCCTGTATAAATTAAGCTGTTTTATTTTGAATAGCTCTCCAATGTCAAGCGCACGAAAATAAGTCAGTGGAAATAAATATCGTACACTACGTACTAAGTACCTAGTCCAAGATGGAAAAGAAGACCACCTGCTGCTGAAAAAACGACAAAAAAATATTAGATGGGTAAGTACCTATAGTTAACCAAAGATTATCAGTATATGCGTGCTTATGGTGTGTCGTCTAATCATGAAAATAGCTGGTTTGTGGCTTGTGTAGCATTTATGTTTGAAAAATTTTACGTAAGCGATCATCTACCAAGCCTTTTCCCAACTACATGGAGGTCGACTTATAGCGACGGCCTATAAACCTCCACAACCCAGTAAATGGGGAAATACGATACCCCTTGGTAAGACTGGTTGTCAGACTTTAGGGATTTGGAGTACCCGTAGCGACTAGAAAAGCTTTAGGTACATGACAGCGGTACCAATGGCTTAATGTGCGCAACAATGCGCAAGCAATGTAACAATGCTTTGCCTGGTACCTAAATTTACAAGCTAAGGTCATAGCGCAAATAAATACCTGTGACCAAATAGTTGTTTACTGTACATTTCTATAACAAAAACATTTTCTAGCAGCTACTTCGCGTTAAATACCTTGTTACAAATTAAAATTAGTGGCCTCTTACGGCAAGCTAACATAAGCCCAAAGGACAGGCTGGTGGTTTGGTATCGATATATAAGGAAACAACAAACTATCTCAAACACCGTATAATTATAAAAATAAATCTAAAGCAATAAAAGGTGAACATTAAAAAACTTATTTACCTTATCATTAACAAATTCGGTAGGTGACTATAGCTATATCTTAATATAGCCAGCCAGCTAAAATTTCAACAGAAAGAGCTCGTGGTCGTGGGGAGTTGGAGATAAACCCAGTACTGTTCCGTTTTAAACGTTTAAATTAAATAATATACATTTCAAATTTAAGGTTATGACCTTCCAGTTATTTGTATGTTATTAATTAGTAAATGGGCGCCAGGAACTTTGAGAGTTCCGGATCCCGGAGCCGACGTAGGTGTCAAATATACTTCTGGATGAACGTAGAATGTCGAACCCAAGATCTTCAATTAAAATTATGTTGAAGACCGGTTTCCAATGTTGAAAACCGGACTAAGGTAACCAACGGGTTCTTACAGAAACCATATTAAACATTATAAGGGATAAAAAAAACCGTCCCGCCTGCGGTATCGCTAGACGGACTCCAACAGCCGCACAGTCGTCTCCGCAAGAGGCATCGAGCGGACTCGAGGAACGGGTCTCGCGTCCAGGCCCCAGACGCTCCTCTAGATCCTGGCGGCGAGACGAATCTCTTGAGGTGCCTCTCCTGGAATTGACAATACGGAGACCTAATAATATAAGGGGAACCTAATTTACTTTCCTTGAGGTGACCGAGCTTTTAAATCTAGAAGGCTAAAACATTAGCCGGTTAACATGGCCTTCAAATAGGAACAAGGATTACCCACGTGGTGTTCATCAACTCCACAACAAGGGCTCGTTGCCTTGAACAATAAACACCGAGGTTAACACTGAGGAATCTATGGTATGGTAAATAGTCAGCGGGCGAAACACTGACGGTTGGTTTAGGGTGAAAGCACTTGACTGCGAGATCCTCGACTGGCTGGTAAGTTGTCTGCGTATGCGCAATTTGGAATCCTGTAATAAATATCCATAGATCACGACAATATCCTTTTAACAACCAGGGAAAGGTTCACAGACCACTTCCTAACACCATTACAACAAAATCCTTATCTTTTAAAACATGGTATAATGTTTGTAGTATCAATCAAGCGTGTTCAAGGGCTAATAGACGCTGCCATGGTTCAATAACCTTGTCATGGATCACAAACCGAAACTAGAGGGAGCATCCCAAAAATCTCCCCTATTACAGGTAAAATGATTATAAGATCAAACACTACACCAAGACACTTAATTCTTGAAAATCACTTACAACTGTCCAACGTGACGTTTAAATGCTGAAACAATAAGAATCTTCATGATCCCCAGACCAATAAACAATTATTTGTGATTTCCAATATCAAAATCTGTCCTGATTGGGGTAATTATCCCAGAATATTCATTCGGCAAATTTCGAATGTACAATGTGCCACACCTTGATTTATTTGATAACGAAGTTTCTAGAAAGAAGTCTATATAGAAAAGTAATTACACTTCCGTATTCGGTTATTCAGTTTATTATGAATTTATACTAAAGCTGAAAATTATTAGGGATTGCTCCATACGATATTATTTCGATGGAGAAATGTTAAAATATCGATTTAACTACAACTGCGAATCGGCGACCACCAGATGTCGCCTTTAACTGTCAGAAACTGACGTCCGACTGAATGACATTTGTCATGTAAACATCAACTTGATTACAATATCTGATCTACTTAATTGTGCAAACCTGTTTAATAGGTTTAGAAAAGTGATTTATTGTGAGAAAGCGTTAACTAAATATTCCAGTGACGAAATACAGTTGAAGGAATGAGTCCTTCAATCAAATGCAGGCCAAAGTCAATCGTACGAACTACAATGAATTATATTACTCGGAAACCTCATAATGTTACTTATGTTTTCAGGTAAATGCTACTTTACTTATTAGTAACGCAGCTCTGTTATACCAACCCGTGGTAGGTACAAAAAAACAACGTAACAACCTCGAAGGTGAAATAAAATACAAGTAAAAATACAATTAATTACAAGTATTCTTAATAGATGAGGTAAGTCCGGGTTAACTACGTTTAATTACACTTTTTACAGTGAACATTAAGATGAATAAAGCTATGTTAAAAGAAATTCATTTTGCAACTTTATTAATTAAATTGTCTGTCTGTCGTAGAAAATCTTTTTGCTGATTTTCGGCGCTCACGCGAAGGCAACAGATTTTTTTTTGTATAAGTGCCTACCATTACAAGACAAACTTGTCATAATTATTTATTTGATAGAAAATTAACATGTCACTTTGAAAATAAAAAGTAGTGAATGAAACTGTATATTTGTATGGTAACTTTATTTATAAGCTTATTGCTCATGTATTTCAATTCTTTGGAAGTGCCTCAAACATCATTAAAATAGCTGTCGAATCCATATAAAGAAATAATTGCACACCTTGAACATTACAATTATGCACTAAACAGTCGCAAGTATCTAGATCTCGTTTTATCTCATAACATAAATAGCACTTCTTCTTTTTAATGATTCGGCCCTAAAAAGATAATGTGAATATTTTTTATAACTGTCGTGAAAATGCTTTATATTCGCGTTTGGTTAATTTGATGTAGCGCACTGGGTGGGAGAGCGACCACTGTTTTGCATGAAAATTATTTGTATCAACAGATATTTTTTTTCAACAGATGTTTATTTTAATGGATCGCGACGTGGTTCTTTTTTATTATCTATCATTGTCGCTACTAAACCTTGACATTTATGTTTATTAAGTATAGTGTAGTATAGTATATACGAGTAGCTCACAAATTGAGTCTAGTAAAAAAATATGTCAGTCTACCTATTAAAATTCTTTCATGGAATACATAAAATAATATATAAGTACCTAATGTAACTAGTGAAGTATCGTGCAAAGATGACACTGGCCGTGAGCGGTTCTACAAATAAGACTGTGCAGCTATAACCTACTTTACCGTGATTGCCATACGCGGCGAGGGCAGCCGGCTACTAAACACTAACAAGCTTATCAATCACATACAGTGCTCTCGTAATTGGACACAAGTAAGCTTATTATCATACCTACTACTTACTACATTGCGGTTACGTAAAATATTATCAGAATCGAGAATCCGAGACTGGAATTATCCATTAACAACATCACAAAACGCTGCACAAACAAAGGTTACACGGCTATTTTGAAAGAAAAGTTGTTACATTTAATGGGCATAATTTTGTATATCAGATTCACGTGGCCTTCGCAAAAGGCGTCAAAGCTTGCCATTAGATTTTGTTTTACGTGGGCCAGGGTTTTAAATTGCCGGCTCGTAAACGCCTTTTTTACATTTACGCTTGTTTTACATTGCAGAATTTTCTAGAGCGTCGCTTTTGACACAACACTGTTTCATGAACTGGGTCTACAAATTGGAAGCTAATAAGGATGGCAACAGTGCTTCGAGTGCAAAGAGACCATTATATAGGTACAACTGTTTTCAGAATTTCAAAAGATACTGAAATGGTGTTGAACTTAATTGGAGCATGCACCTTTCTAGATTTATTGATTTAAATTGGAATTAGGAATGGACACAGCTGTCCTAATTTAGTTGCTCAGAATTCGGCGCTAACTATAAATCTCATGAGTTCTCTTATTTGTTTTTATCTTGAAAAAATACAGAGGCGGACTTAAGGTAGAAAAATCGTAAGACATTAATGCCCTGGGACTTTCCACAGCGGGTGGAAATAAGTACAACAATAGACACTTCGTGACTGAATGAACTAACATGCAGTTAAAAAGAATGCTTCTGTAATAATTGTGTGTAGCCAGGCATTGAGTAAAAAAAATGGCGCTCCGGCTTATGTAGGCATCCGTGCTAAGTTCCTAGTTTGTAAGTCACATATGCGAAAACCAGGGAAATCGACAATCACGTATAGGTGCGTAGTTATCACAGCGTTAAGAACAAGAATAAAATAACATTGCCAATTGCAAATTTGATTTTACAGAAAATAAGCGAAAAGACACAAAATTTCCTTGATAGAAAATCATCACGTAGTTGGCTCTTATTTCAATGAATTTTCGATTTCCTATAATAAAATGTCATAATTCATTGTAATAATAGCAAACCAAGTTGATGTAAGGCAGTATTGTGCATTTTAAGTTTTTTTTTGGATTTATATAAACGCTTTCAGCACTTACTGCGTACTTTTTTCCAAGAAGTAGCCATCTTCCGTCGCATGTTGCGGGAACTACAAGCATATTTTCGTTTCACAAATCGGGGGTGAGCCTTATACTGAAAAAAGGCTTTTACTCAGATAAACTCATCCGTCTATACTTATACCCATTACTTTGGCTAAAAGTTATAGCACCCCGTCGTTTTTGCGTCAGGGGTTTAAAAGACGAAAATTTGATTTGCGTCGTTTTCAAGTTGATTCGTTACTTTTTCAAGGACACGGCTGAGCCGACCCATTACTTGGAAAAGCTACCGAATTACTGCCCTGTGACTGAAAATGGTCCCGTTTGATTAATTCGATTTTTCGTATTAACATAGGAATCCAGTTTACATGTAAAATGGAGATTTATTTCACCAATTTAGGTGGAAACAACCGTAATTTCGATTAAATTGTTGCCCAGATTTGAGTATGAACTTGTTTAACCTATGTATGTACATACTTACCTTTATCATAATATATGGACTTCGGCTAGTATGATAAACATTATATCCATAGAATAATGGTATTTACAAGCTTCGCTTAGGAACCACTTTATCGCTACGGCTTGCTAGCTATTTACCAAACAGAAGTTGAAATACGTTATTTTTCCAACCTTAATCAGCTTTTGAAGTCGGCACCGAAGATCAGGAAAGAAATTGTCAAAGTAAATAATTTATTTCAATTAGGCATAAAAGGCTATTTTGAACGTCAACAAGAAAATAGAATTGATTCTAGTTACCCCTTCCAAAAGGTAGTTTCGTATGGAGAACAATGGGCAAGAAATTCCGCAGTTAGGTACTCTTATAAAATGTTTTACAATATTTTACGGCTACCGAAGATTAGCTGTGTTAGTTTAGAATGTCGTGTGTCAAATGCTTTGGACAGATCTAGAAATATGACGAGTGTTTTGATTTTATTATCTAGGGCATTTAATGCTATTGGTCAGATCTAGAACAGCATATTTAGCACATTTATGTTTTCTGAACCCATACTGGTTTTGCACAAGTATATTATTATTTTCTAGGTAATAAGTTAGGCGTGAATTTATAGCCTTTTCACAGATTTTAGATAATGAAATAAGAATTCAAATTCATTTATTGTTTGTCACAGGTGAAATATCAGTTCTTATGATTATTATAAAGGATCGCTGTAAAATACCTATAAGGTGTACAATATTTAATGCTGGTTCCATATTTATTTAACATTAAAATCATTATTCGTCGTAAGTCAACGTCCATCATTCGTCAAGAACCGACACGGGTCTGTAGTTCGAGACACTGCTTCTGTAGCCTCTCTTATGAATGGGGTGCACTTGTGCACTCTTTAACTCAGTGGGAAATTCACCTTTATATAGATAAAGATTGATTATGTGCTTCAGTGGGGGGGATGGTAAGAAATATTTGGCCGCTTTTATAAGCGCGGTGGGTATTTTGTCAACAGCGGTAGTACTGTCATTGCGTTGGCTCATAATGATAAAGTTTAATTTAGCATCGTCAACTGGTAATAGGGTCATCGAGTTGAGAGGGCAATTGCATGAGTACGCAGAATAGAAGAGAATGATATATCTAACTGTAGAGAAAGGTAAATGATCGGGAAATGGTGTAACTAAAGAGTTGGTACCAAATCCCATTCCTCCATAAAATACATCAAGTTGAGAATAGGTACTTTAACAGGATATCGAATGTGTGTAAAAAAAGAATCGAAAAGAAAGATTTATCTTCGATATATTTTCCATCCCACTTTGCTTTCCTCAATTATGTCGGAGCTGACGGCTATTTCCGAAGGTGCGACATCAGGATCTGATTAATAATTTCCACTTTTTGTGGAGCAGAATGAAGTAATTTGGTCGTTGAACCAATGTGTTTCTTTTTGGGTTTACTAATTACTAACCGTGTCAGTATTACTTATGCTGCTGAGATAAATAGGCATGTACCTTAGCTTTTGAAATCTAGATTAACCAAAAGGACAGACAACAGTGTTACTATTTGCTAAAAGTACGTATATTATAATAGCATCATAATTGTTGTGAATGTAAATCTGTACGTTTAGCGAATAATATATCGAAATAGCAGATTACAAATACAAAGCTGGCCCCCCAATGGCCATTTTTGCAAGTGGTCTGAAATATGTAGGGAATTACAGCAGCTTTGTACCCACCTACGAAAAAATCTGATAGACACAATTTATTTCGTTGACACTTTGCGCAAGCTGCGACACGTGCGAATAGTAGGTACTTATGTGTCGACAATATTTGGGGAAATAAATCGTGCAGCCAGGTTTGACAAAAGTACGGAATCCCTCTCACTTGTCACAGGCTCAGGCACCGGAGATGACACAACGATAAGCCGTTAGTCAAGAATAGTTTTTATTTTCCACAAAAGTTGATATTTGATTTCTTAATTACGTCACTTTGTCAATGAGGTTACATTCTAGCAAGGTGTGGCGTAGGTGTGGACGAAAAGGTAACTAAGTAAGGTGGCCACGGTTATACTTCGTTCATTTAAAACTCCGTTGTGGTAAGTAATCAGTTGTCGGCCATGCCATCGTAACGATATTTTTGATTGTCACACCGGATTGCGGTTACAATTTCGAGTTTTCCACCCACTGAACAATTTTGATATTTGCTTTTAAGCTAAAAGCGAATAAAAGTGTTGCTGTTTATTTGCGTATTGTGGAGTTATGTATGTATATTTGATTACATGTGTATGGTCGTATGTATGTTTTGTCACGAGTTATGTGCGTGATCGGAACTGCAAGTAGGCACCAATATGCGGCACATTTATATGGTTTGTACACAAACTAGAAATAAATATAATTGTATTAGGTATATGTATTTTATGTAAGGAACCTAGACCGCAACTTTATTTCCTTGTATAGGGTTTAAAAATCATAAGATTGGGTAACTAGAATAACAATAACAAACATAATTCAAATTCTATTGCATTCTCTGTATTTTTTGTAAGTGAATTATCTGAGATTACGAATTCAAGTACCTAAATTATTTATATGTAAATTCTTTAGTTATTTTTTTCTTATTGTAACTATTATTGTTTTTGTTATTGATTCTGTCATTAACAGGCCTTGTATGTGTACCCATAGACATGGAAGACGGAGGTCCTGTGTTATCTCTACTTATACGTACTTAAAAAATGTATTCATTGTTAAAAACCTGTTGATTATGAAAAAAAAGGCTTATACAATTTTAACAAAAACAATTAGAATATTATGCATAAATGATCGAGCATTGCAATTTACAGTTGTGCTTTCTGTATCCGAAATTATCAAGGTAAAATGATTGAATAGATATAATCTAATACTAATTAAGACGTAGGTCTATTTACTCAGACTAAACATACATACTTAATTACAAGACGCTAAGCCATGGCTTAATTTGATACGTACCAAAGTTAATAATTTGCTTTGTTGATGTTACAACTCTTGTTATAATTTTGTAGTTAATTAGTTAAGTACAGTAGCGCGCAAGTCCGCCTCTTATTCTATTGAAACTTCGTAATACGCTAGACCAGCGCAACGTCAAAGTGTTCCGCCAACTTGCTGTCCACTATGCTAATATTTACTTTTCTGAAAGATAAAAGACGGTTATAATAAATAAATAGAATGAAGACGTAAAAAAAAAATGAAGACATAAAAAACACCTTTTCTTCTTCGCTTCGGCTATTTGTTTCCGACTTCCTGATTCAATCGAGATGGAAAAATTCCAGATATTTATTTATTTCGTACAACCTTCATACTTGTCTCAGTTTCAGGTAGAGAAAATACCAAAGACGGAAATATTTTTTGTTTAGGTAGTCCGTTAGGTAGTTATTACTGAGAGGTACTTCAGTATATACAGTCACCTATAAGTACCTATAGATAGTGAATGTGGGGGTTCCGTTGCTTCAATAAACTTAATGCCAACTTAATAATAGCTGCTTAGGATCCGTCGTACATAAGTAGAGGCTTAATTAAGAAGTTCAACCTAAATATTATATGTATGTTTGGAGAAATATATATTTATGAAATACTTGTTTACCCATAGGTCCAGTTGAAAACCAGCATCAGTCACTATTTGTCTGACATTTTTGCTGAACAGGGCCTTTTTGGTGCAGCCGTCAGGCACACTTTCTTGGTAATTTCTTACATCGGACTTAACACTTTTTATTTGTTTTTATCTGATGTATGTATCTGGAGTATTTTGTGTCTTTTAGTCTGTGCTAAATAAATGTATTTTCTTTCTTTCAGTCTTTAATAAATATTTACCCAGCAGATTATCGTATTTATATTTTTTCATAAAATTGTCAGTAATTTTCCTCGTTTTGTAATTTTGATTAACTTTTATAAATTTAATTGTAGGTACATTGAAAGGGTTTTTTGAAAAGGGCCGGAGTTCTTGGTGGGCCTTCGGAGGAATTTTGTGTTTTTTGATATTGGACAAAAATAACTCCAGGCTACATCTCATCTATTTAAAGAGATTTTTAAAATCAACAACAGACTATGATCGACCGGATAAATATACTTGCAGGTATGTATATCATGAATCCGCATCGATACAAAATATTACATGTTGCGCGGTTAGCAATAGAAAATATATTATATGCAGGAAACTATCCTTTTTGGGTTCTATAAGAACGTTTTTCGAGGTACCAGTCCATATCATCGATCCCCCAAACAAGTCCTATTTAAGAATGAAAAGTTATTTTCTTTTTTGTCAAGAGAACAAAAAGTGTCTTTGAAATATTGTAAGGTTTGTAAAAATTATTGATATTATATATTATATCTAGAAAGATAAGCGTAATCTAATATGATCCAGACATGGCTGTAATAAAGAATAACGTTCGCTGTTCTGTATAAAGTAAAATCATTTTAATAAAATTATGAGCCGGCGCTGATTAAAGAAATATTCACAATACCATCTTGGATTGGGACGTAGGGGAGAAGTGCTATGAAGGGGACAAAATTCTTTGGTGACTGATTTTAGACAGTTAATGAGAGATAAATAAAAAAGTATTACTTTTTTATCGTAAAGATTGATTAAAATTTAAAACAATTAAATAAAAAACAACAGTAAATCGACATATTTAGAAATTAAAATAATAAAAAATGTCGATATGTCCCATTCGTAACTGGGTGGCCATGACATCGTAAGGTTTATGAAAGGACATATAAAATAAAACCTTAACTATTTTTGTATGCTTATGAACTATTTATTCTTTGGAAGATTTTAATCACATATAGATTTGATGAGATCAAGTGAACACCTTCGAAACCAATAGCAAAAAAGTAAATAGAATCATAAATCAAGGAAAAAAAGTTACAAAAAAAAAAAATGCCTCTAATAACACATTTTTCATTTGTCCATTTTAGACAAACTTTCCATTGACAGAACATATCTTCTATAGTGTTCGCTGATTTTCTAAGTTTTGAATATTATCATTACGCTACTTCGGTAATTCGATCTGGAACAAAATAAGCAAGCAATGTTCTAGCAACAGTTTATAAATCTTTTTTCAATAGATAAAACTGCCACCAAGCCTCACTCAGATAATCTCGTAATGAAAGGGACGGTTATGAAAGGGACGTCCCATTCAAGACCTATTAGAGTGTCCCAAACCAAACTTTCATGCTTTTTGTAAAAATAACCTCACACCAAAAAAGTCTTAAAACAGATTGCGTAATTTTGTACTTACCTGTTAGATACTGATTCGTTTACAGTATAGACGCTTTCAAATATTACTGCATTCATGTAAAACACGACTTAAAAAAATACATAATAAAATACTTTTCATCACGATATATTTCAAAAACACTTCGCCTTCGTCATTGTATGACATTTGACAGCCACTTGGCTGTCAAATGTCATACAATGACGAAGGCATATATATTATATGATCATAATGCCATTGACGTAACTAACACTTGTCAATTACGTCAATGGCACTATGATCAGTGTTGCCAAAATATAAAAAGGACTGTGACTATGCTCTTAGCGGGATTTATTGAACTTGTCCCTTTCAAAGCACTTTCCCATGACTTGCTTCTGGATGACGTGTCTTTTAATAAATAAAACCTACGATGCATACATACATATTATACAAAATACATAAAAATAAAAATTTTAAGTGTCTGTTTGTAATGTCAAAATAACAGCGTTTTTACTAAATGCAGATGAAAGTATAACCGGTACTCAAAACAATTAAAAAATAAATAAATGTTTGTTTGTCCGTCTGTCTGTTTGTTTGTTCCAGCTAATCTCCGAAACGGCTGGACCGATTTTGACGCGACTTTCACTGGCAGGTAGCTGATGTTATAAGGAGTAACATAATATGCGACTTTTAGTCCCGGCAGCACGTTCCCGTGGGATAAATTCCGACATACACGCGGGCGAAGTCGTGGCCAGAAGCTAGTAGAAAAAAAAAAAATAGGATGAAATCTTGCTATAAACGTTCTTCCTTTTACTTCTCGTTATTGCTCGCAGTTACGAGCTCAATTTTATTAGCTGTTTTTATTTGATTTGAATCTATTTAACAAGTTAACTTCCAATAATAAAGATGGCAGACTTTAAAAAGAGTCGTAAGTAACGAGTTCTACATATGTATTTATAAAGTGCACGATCCCTTTTCCAGTTGATCAAACCCTCCGAAATCCGGTCCATTATAAAAGATTAGAAGAGTCTTTAAGGGTTTCGAGATTAACTTTTTGTGTAGCAGACGTTGACAACACTGGACCTACTTTATACCGAGATTTAATGTTAACCCTTACCGCAGAAATAAACTTAGTTATATAATAAATGTATGACTGCGTTCAAAATAAAACCAAATGTGAATGTTTGACATTTTATTTTATCTTGTTACAAAAGAACAATAAATGCACTAATTCATCATCTCACTTATAGCTTGCATAAGTGTATAGTTACTATATAGTTACCTACATGTGACACCTGGAGTGGGCCGTAATCCACCACGCGGGCCCAGTGCCGCGTGGTGGATTACCGCCCACTCCCTCTCATTGAGAGGAGGCCTGTGTCCCAGCAGTGGGAACATTATAGGCTGATTATGTTGTGTGACATGTTAAATAAAATTACTTATTTTTAATATCATCTATTCATATTAAATATGCGAAACACGCTTGTCATCCCTGTCTGAAGGTTTAATATAAATGGTGGGAACTCTTTTTGAAGTCATGCGTGGGTGGCATTTTGGTTTTGCAGTGTATTAAATTTTATTTTATACTGTTTAGATTAGGTTTCCAATAGTAGCTTAGCTAATCTTAAATGGACCCTGTATCAAACTATATTGGAGAGCTTATTATCCGATTACGGCGAAGTTCAAAAGGAGGGTGTTGCTTTTTATTAGGGCCTGTTATACTGGCGAAATGTGGGTGTACTATAGGTTCACTTCTGCCTAGCCCTTCGGGGAATACAAGCGTGAGGTTATGGGTTATGTGCCTCTTATCAATCAGAATTTGAGATTTCGGAAAATATTTTATGAATGTTTGCTTATACACGTGGCCCTTGTAGCTTGGGGAGCCCATATCGATGATACGGCGCGGCGGATACGCCGGTAGCTACGCCCCAGGTTACCAACCCTTGATTCCAAGTATCGGATCAGTAACCACACATTTATTTTGAGAGGTAAATCTAATAACACACCATTTTCAGGGAGCATTAGTAAGCAGGTATTTGTAACATATAGATAGGTTTGCGGTGTCTGTTAATGTTACAACGACATCGTAGTTTATGTGGTCGGGTTCCGGACAGGGAATAAATGCCCCAAAATTCATCTAAACCTACATTATAGGGATACATTTTATGAGCGAAGCTTTGCGCCAATATAGGCTATGACTTGCCGGTTTTGAGGCAGATTTGGTACTTGTAAAAGTTAGGGTTGATTTATTGTAAGATAGTTTTTGTTGTATCACTATAAATCAATCCAGTTTTACATGTGTCCTATGCTACAGAGATAGCCATCCTCGTGAAATGTCTTTCAAAGTGATTCGGCTTTTCTGTTCGCATAAAAAGCTCGCTTACGTAGCTACTTTCTTCAAAACTTTAGGTAAGTACATTAGCTTGGCAAACAATATGACTCGTCTTACGGGTATGTACTATGATAGGCATACTATGGTTATAGTTATTCGAATTCTTGCATTTGCTATTTATATGCTAAAATACTTCAGCTTCATAAGTACGAGTAAATACATAGGTAGTATAGAGATAGCCTATTTGGTGCAACCTTCGCGAGTCAGTTATAAATAGATAACACAAATACGAGACAAAAAATAATTTATATAAAGAATAAAAGGAAAAACAGTGGGCGTCAGATTTGGCCGACAAGCCAAGAGACAAGGATAGAAATGTAAAACGTAGAACCATCTTCTAGGAATTCTTAGGCAAGTATTGAAGTAATATGGCAAACTGTGGTTTAATTTACTCGTCCCAGTACTGAGAGCTCGTAAAGGTCTTACAGTACCTACGGTGTTATTAGTTGTCGATTGTTTCTCTGATTCAACAAGGGACTTGAGGAATTCCAAAAAACGTAAGTAGGTAGGTGTCACACATTCTATTCCGAAATATAGTTTCTTTTAGCGTCATGTTTCAATACTGAAATATTGATGTATGTTGATAAAATATATTTGTGATATACTTTAACGGTTATACACGATATCATTTATACCATATGTTTTCGAACGGTTACGTCGGTACGTGTGACATGAATTATTAAAACATTTGGCCACACTTTTTGCGAAGTACTGGATTGTATTTTACGTCCCACTTCTGGTTGGTAAGTGATCGAATATTGAATACGATAGGTCCTGAACAACGAACCGATACAATTAGAGCATGACTTGCTTTATTATATCTCTGTAAACCGAAATTCATAATAGAAAATGAGGAAAGCATACGAACTTAATGGAAAGCAGTTAATAGCTACCATGTTTGGGAGGCAGATATTTTTATAACAATTTATAAATACATGTTATTTAGACGGTTCATTTAAAAAACCTGAATCTACAGATTCATTCATAAATCGTTAACACAGCAACTTTATTTTACTCTCCTCCCCTGGGTCTTCTTCATTATGTCGGTAATGACTTGAAAGGTTTTACACCGTTCAGTTTTATAATACAACTAGCTGTGCCCCGCGGTTTCACCCGCATAAGTTTCGATCCCGTGAGAATATCGGGATAAAAAGTATTCTATATGTTAACCCTGGTTATAAACCATATGTGTGCCAAATTTTATCCAAATCCGTTCAGTAGTTTTTGCGTGAAAGAGTAAGAAACATCCATCCATCCATCCATCGTTCA
Source organism: Apamea epomidion (assembly GCA_947507525.1). Taxonomy (NCBI): domain Eukaryota; kingdom Metazoa; phylum Arthropoda; class Insecta; order Lepidoptera; family Noctuidae; genus Apamea; species Apamea epomidion. The sequence continues at coordinate 11,621,371 of OX382234.1, forward strand.
CTTTTATAATACAATCGAATCACGTTTTATCGATCCATGTTCCCAAGGCGAGCACAAATAGAAATAATCGCGGCTACCTTACCCTATGATGTATAGTCACGATCCGTCATAGCCCTTACACCAGCTTATAAATCAAGACAATTTCTATTAAACTGATTTATCTATAAACTCGACCCATCGAACACGAAACCGAACCTTTGAAATAACAGCTGTGTTTTAGAAGTTTTTGTTTTAAATTAGAAATATCGAATATAAATTTAAACAAGTATTTATTGTTTTTTGTACTTTAAAACTTCTATTTGCTGAAACTCAGATAAAATGACACCTCTCTGGCTCTGTGTATGACAGGATTATGGTGCTAAATAAAAATACGAGACATACAACGATTATTAAAAGAGTCATAGTTTCCGGTTAAAGGTTCAGGCCCTTCGTTGGTACTGAAATGAATGGCACACGCAAAAATTTAGGACACAGACGTAGAATAAACTCAAACCATTGGCTTTTCGTTTTTCCCCATGGGAATGGTAGGGCGTTGTTTAATCGTGTAAAAACATACCCTATTTATAATCTGTGGGTGACCGCCCTCGTTTCCAAACACACGCGGAGTTTGTTGCGAATTACGATATTTCATTTGTCTCATGCCCGGTACATGATTGGGCCATTAAATTAAGGACATCGAAGTTAAATTACATTTTTTTGTCCTCTCCCTCTTTTGTTTATCGTGCCAAATTAATTTATCAACGGTGCTTCAATTGATCGGACGGTAATAAATTAATAGCAATCGATTATGAACAGGAAAATGCCCGAACGAAATGTATTCGTCCAAAAGTAAGTTCAATACCTACCTATACCAATACCAATGTTTAATTTGATTAGAAAGGGCCAAATGGCAAAATGTTTTTAAGGTAAAGGTTTGTTTTGGGGTTTCTAAGTAGGTAACTTTAGTGTAACTGGAGAAATAGATGCTTTATTTACGGTGGATCAAGAGCAATATTTTCTATTGTAAATGGTAACCTGGCTGTATAAAATGCAGCCACGTTTTGGCTACGGAAAAAAAATTTGGTCTGAATTTTATTGAAGGGGATTTTATTCGTGGGTATATTAACCTACTACGGAACTGGTTAGTACAGCATATGTGTAGGTACAAGTCCTGCTTGTTGTATTAATAAATTGAAACTTTGTTACTCTGTCCTAAATGTTGCCGATGCATCAACGAACCCCATTCGTGTTATACCTGGGTATCTTATGTAGGTAGCGGTAACCCATTTCAATCATTTGGGCGTTACCTTGTTTGCCTACCTATTACTTACGTAAAAACGTATCTAATTATTGGTACAGGTTGATATTGAATAGGTGCGCCAAATTAAAACATCTAATTCAATGTCGTCATGCGCCCTTTATTCGTAGGAACGGTCAAAATTAGGTAAATACCGGTATTTAGTCATCGTCTTAGATAGTGCAAACTAAGTTATTGCCATTAGTAGAGATGAATTATCGTCATGCCAGAAAAAAGAAAACATAATTATCAAAACAAACGAAAATTAACGTATCAATGTTATTAATTGCTTATCATCAATATGCAATTTATTCATCGTAGAGTTCGCAACATGAAGCAAGTTGGCAACGCATTGAGTTTAACGCGCCAACTGGCTTCATGTTGCAATACTTATACGATTTTTTTCTATAATTTAGATTTGATAATGATTATGTAGCAGTTACTGCACCTCTTATTTTGACTTGGCGCAAGTTTTCAATTTCATCCTGTATATTAGTTTCATCGAACACCAAATAAGCAATTTCCAATGAATATCCTATTTAATGGTACCCAATTAGTTAGTAGCGAAAGTATGGCAAATTGGGAGACTGTCAGGACCGTTTTCTCGCAGCCATCTTCGCAGAACTGTTGCAAACTAACTTCGATAATAATGCCTTATTAATAAGCAGCTATGTATATACGCTTGCAGTCAAAATTTAGTACATTTGATTAATATTTCTCTATGTGTTAGCATTGATTTCAGCAAAGCACTCAGCTAAATTAACTGTCAATGTACTCGTATAACACAATATCATCGGCTTTTACGACACATTTGTTTAAAGGAGGAAATTAAAAGCGCCAATTGGAAGACTAATGGAGTAGACTCATTAGCGTATTGAGTTGTAGGCATTACAGTAACACAAGCACCCATTGATATTATTGAACTTTTACAATACAAACATGGAGTAAAAGTAAAACAAAATCTCCACGTCAGGTTTATTCAGGACATGAAATTAAAAGAAAAGCACCTACAGGATATAGGTATATATGCCGTGTATAGTCAGGGGCTCAGGAGACCTGCGATGGTGAACACAAAAAGGGGTTGACAAAAATACCCTTTCTTATTTCTACTGGGGTCGATGTGATCTGTAAGGCTTTTACACATAGTCGTATAATAAAGTTGTATATAGAATGAGATTACGCCTCGAACATTGTGTATACTGCTAAATGTTAGTACCATTGTACCTAAAGCGAGAATCGTTGTAAGATTGTCATGTTACTCGCAGTTCCATTTGTTGAATTTCTCTTTTTACGTCTGATCCGTCGTTTCGTTAAACGTAGGTTCGGAATTTGCATAGACTGTTGGTAATTGGAATGTACAATTATTTTATGCGTAGTTTTCAGCAGAGCTTAGTTGCCGTGTCGTCATCAGGTAATGTATTAAAGATTGATTTAACGAAGGTGTTCTACTCTGACACGTTAAATCGCATTCTAATACCTTCCAACCCTTCCCTGAAACCTGCGGTGTATCTATTGAATATCTAATAAGTACACAAATCATAGCCTTATTTTGTGTCATTTGACGGCGCCAGTAATGTGTCCTCGTGTAGTACCTACCTAAGTTCATAATTTATGTATGTAACTGATATTATTTTCGTTCGCTTATTCGTGTGTCTCGGGCAAGTACCCATTAGGTACATTATGCTTTCTATGTTCTGAAATTTAATAAAGGTACCTTTATCAGTCGCCAATTAAAATCATGGTTTGGTTTTCTCGCATTCGGGTTGTAGGATGCATGCTAATGTGCTGTAATGAGTACGTAGGTAAGCATTTCCTTTTGAAAAGGCTGATTCCACCTCTGCGTGTAATAATCTGGAAATGCAGACATAAAAAAGTACGATATATATAAAATATTATGTACGACCACCATAACTTTCATTTTCATTTGTACGACGAAAACGGTGATTTTAAAACGCGAAAAAATATTACGGTAGTCCTTTGACTGTTATTAATACAGTCATAAATACTCGGCTTTACTACAGTTTTATATATTTCAATCACAACATTCGTGGCACAACAGCCGTGCCTGCGAATGGCAAGTACATACTTAATGAAAATCCATCTACATAGGTAGATACATTTCTATTTTTGATTTTAATTACTGACCAACTTCATGCTTCAGGGTCAGGGGTGTCTCAAAAGAGTTCCCACAAGTTGGCGACGATACACACATATGCAAAGTTAGCTCAACTGTTAACCTGTAGCTGGTTAATATTTATATCTTCGCTAAAGTAGTGATCTACCTATGCAGGTTTATAATTCTTGAGACGATACAAAAAATTAGGCAATCTTGAGGTGAACATAAGAACCTCCTTTTATATTGAGATCGAAATGCAATCGCTACTGGCCACCTGCTGTTAAACTAATCAAGAAATGCCATTAGTTTTCTTTTACGTTTTACTTTTTCAGTATGAAAAAAATGGCTTTCATTTATTATGTTACCGCGAAGTGTCTCTTTGCTCCAATTTCATTTATCGTATCGAAGAACTATGAAAAAAATCATAATAGTGGATAATTTTATATTTATTATTTATTTCACAGGATCAATTCAGCGAGAACAATATTTTATTCCTACCATTGAAGTACAATTTTTACAGAGCTTAGTAAAATTATAAGTGTGTTCATCAGTAGGTTTGTATTGATGGGAAGTCAATTTTCTTAAAAGAGTCGAGTCGGTGACGACCTATAGCTGACTAGCTAATCCTATTACTTTGATTAAAATAGTAAGTTCTTGTGATGAACAATCGTCGATACAAGAGAAAACAAACAACCCAGCTTTATCTTTGTGATAGGATTATTTATGTAGGTAACTAACCGACTTCTTTTATTAATATTTTTATTGCTGAATGAGCCTGCTCTTGGCCTCGTCCACTCCTGATAAAAAGCGATGGATGAGGTCTATGATGTAACGAGCGTGCCCGGAAGATACGTGTTTAGTCTTTCTTTGAAGGTAGACGGGCATTATGAATGTATGATATCGTTAAAAAGCTCTTCCTAAGTCGTATCACGTGGCCGTAATAATTTTTCTGTTAGGCTGACACGATAATAATATATTAACATGGTATACAATAGTTACTTAAATGCGGTACTTATATCTTACTCCATGTTTTTTTTTATTAAATACATAGATAGGTGCCTACTTAATAGTTATGTGAAGTTGGCACGTAGGAGGTATATTAATAAGTGTTCCTTAGGTGCAAAAATGTATAGCTGACTTTCAGGGAAACTTATTCATATAAAAAAATAACAAGGAGACTATGGAACAGGAGCGACCTTTAAATGCGACCCGACCTTTTACGTAGGTACAGTCACGAGCACCAATATGTCAACACTTGGCAACGTCCAATTGCGATTTTTTCGTGAAATAACGAATGCAACGTTGAAATACGACACATTACATAAACCTATGGGTTCGAAAATGCTATGTTTGTAACAACATAAAATTTAATTAAAAAGTAAAGGAGTAAATCGCTTTTGAATAAAGCCGAGTGTATACATACTTTTGCTCGTGTCTGTACATGACACCTCGTCATCATCTGCCTAGCCTTTTCTCAGCTATGATGGGGTCGGCTTCCAGTCTAACCGGATGAAGCTGAATACTAGTAATTTACACGGAGCGACTAACTGTCTCACCTCCACTACTCATTTACTGGGTAATACGATACCCCTTGGTAAGACCGGTTATTTTGTTATACATAATCTTGACTTAACACTTACATTTCACTTTGATTAAAGTACTTAGTAAGTTTTTGCTATGAAAAATTGTCTACATAATATGCAAGAGATGAAAAAACCACTCAGCTTTATCTTTGTAATAAGATTATTTATGTGGCTAGGGGCTGATTTCTCCATCGCCAGATATCTTTTATTCGAGGAATAAAATTGACGTTTGGCAGTTTTTGTATGAAATAACTGTCAACATTTCAAAATTATTCCTCGAATAACGATGCGATGGAGAAATCAGCCCTAAGTGTAATATATATTTTTTTAAAATTTTTTGTTGCGAATGGATATGCTCTTGACCTCGATCACGCCTGATAGAAAGCGACGGATGAGGTATATGATATAACGAGCGCGCCCGGGTATTATGAATGTTCCATACCGTTAAAAAGCTTTTCCTAAGTCGTGTCATGTGGTCGTATTTACTCTTCTGTTAGGCTGACATAATATTATATTATGCTAGCTTTTACCCGCGGCTTCGCCCGCGTGGATGTCGGGAATTCACCCATGGGAATGTGCTAACGGGACGAAAAAGTAGCCTATGTCCTTTCCCACAATGCCATCTACCTCTTTGCTAAATTTGATTGAAATCCGTTCAGTGGTTTAAGCGAGAAAAGGTATACCTACAGTGCAACCTTATTATAACGTACCTTAATATAAAGAATTACTCGATTTAACGAATTCTTCGTAATCCCCTTGAATTGTCCATAAGAGTCAATGTAAAATATACCTTTACATTACAACCTCTTTATAACGAATTTTCAACTATAAAAAAAAAGTGTAACCCTCTAATTAACGAATTTGGTCAACCCAAACAAAACCTTTATATAACGTTCCCAATAGTATGTGATTCAGTCGTGACAGGTTTCGACACGTTTTTACCTCTTTATAACAAATTTTAGACCAACCTAACGTCTATATAACAAACCTCAGTTTAACGAATTACTTGATATAACGAATATTTACTTGTTCCCTTCCGATTTGTTATATCGAGGTTGCACTGTATAATTATTTTGGATTTCATGCGTTTAAATTTTTTTACGTGGAGATCTAATTATTTTTCTAAAATAAAAGTACTCCTTAAAACATCAGCTAGCCAGTGAAAGACCCGTCAATATCAGTGCAGCCGTTTGGGAGATTAGTCTGAACAAACACACAGTAAGACAGACACAACATTAAAAAAAATGTTTTTGTCTTATAATTATTTTGGTACCGTAAGTATTCTTTCATATGAAGTTAGTAAAAAACTATTATTTTGACATTACAAACAGACACTTCAATTTTATTTATTTGTAAGTATAGATCAACTCGACCATAAACAAGAAACAACTTAAACAACAGTTTTGAAAGGTTAAATTGTTTCAGAGTTCCTACATAAATTCAATAAAATAAACCAAGATAAAATATTCATGAGATTTTATGCCCTTTTAATTACCTACTTGTCCTGTTTTATGTATTACGCTATTTAAACCAAAATTTGTTTTCTTTGAACTGTTAATATACCTTTTTAGAAGAAAAATGACTGATCTATTTTATTTATTACTAGCTGTGCCCGCGACTTCGTTCTCGTGCATGTCGGATGGGTTTTAATTCGTGCGCGGAACGCTATTTTTTTTTCTAAAATAAAACAGACAGACAGAAAAAAACATAAATAATGTTTTTTTTTTTTTTTGTTATACTCGTAAGTACCGTATATATGCATTTAGTAAAAATCTGTTATTTTGACATTACAAACAGACATTTGTATAGATTAACATGGTATACAATAGATACTTAGGTGACACACCGCTGAGGTATATCTAAACTCCTTAAATTTTATTACATACATAGGTAGACCTACTAAATAGTTATGTAAAGTTGACACGTAGACATCTATTGCGGGGCGGTTAAGCTCGGCCGCATATGCTGTTAGAAAGATAAGACAATTAACAGATGAAGAAACCGCGCGTTTGGTCTATTTTAGTTACTTCCACAGTATTATGTCATATGGCATTTTACTGTGGGGTCGGGCTGCTGACATTGAATCCATTTTTATTTTGCAAAAGAGAGCTGTCAGAGCCATTTACAATCTACGTCGCCGCGAATCTCTTAGGGAACTATTTAAAAGGGTTAATATTATGACGGTACCTTGCCAATTAATTTATGAAAATATTATGTACCTACGTAAGAAAAAATCAACATCTTTTTAATAAAATAAGTGATAGACATAATTTTAATACTAGAAATAAGGATAAATTAGATCAACCTTTTTTCAGATTATCTAAAGTACATACATCTTTTATGGGGTACTGTGTTAAATGTTACAACAAAATACCTTGTGAAATATTGCAAATAAATGAAAGAAAATTTGAAACTTATATTAAAATTACACTTTGTAAGCAAGGATATTACAAATTAAAGGATTATATCCAAGATAAGAATGCTTGGAAACATGCTGGTCCTGCTCCATAGGACAATCTCTAGAGTTTAGACAAAATCATACTGGTCGTTAATGTAATTGTATAATTTATTTTTATTTTATTTTTTCTTTGACATACATACATTATGTAATTACCTAAAGTCACACCCGGACTTATTACTCCTTATTAAATTATGAAAATCGTCTACTTTTGGAATGTTTGTAAATATGTGAGCACCATGTATCTATCACATAGTTAATTTATATGTCATGGATTCATTAATCCATTTTAATTCTTTTACTTATTGTGGTAAAGTAATTTTATTTTTAGGTGCATCGTCTTCACATATAATTATATAATTAATGTATGCAAAATATTGTAAAACATTTTAAAAGAGTAACGGTGGAGTTTCTTGCCCATTCTTCTCCATACGAAAACTACCTTTTGGAAGGGGTGACTAGAATCAATTTTATTTAAATTTTATTTTTGACGTTCAAAAGTGCCTTTTATGTGCCTATTTGAAATAAATGATATGACTTTGACTTTGACTAGGGGGTATTGTTATAAGTATTCCTTTTGTGCAAAAAATCCTATTAACTGACTTCCAGTGAAACTTTTTCACATAATAAAAATTAACGAGTAGGTAAGTAAGTACCTATGGAATAGGACCGCTTTGAATATCATTTGACCTTTAAATTGTTATTTAGGTGTGGAATTAATAAACTTTATAAGAGTCAAATAAGAATCTAATTCATTGTACAGACATATTCTTGCAGTTGGTTATGACATAACAGTTGATAGATACAAAGAGTCATCTTAACACTTTCACCATAAACATATAATAGTTTTTGTTCACAAAGTCCAACACTACCCGTTGAACTAAACTATGCGTACTTACCAATTTTAATAAAATCACAACACTACCCCTTAAACTATTGTCATAGAAAACACATGAATGTAACTTATATAATATCGTTAATTATTACTACAATATTTCCAGAAGTATTACATAGTAATAATTTATTAGAATAATAATATTACACTGATAAGCTAATAAAAGAGACGGGTACACTACATATTTATTTATTTATTTATTCACAAGGCAACTACAACAGGCAATAATCACATTAAGTACAAGGTTTAAATTATAGGTTTCGACCTGACTATCACCCAGAGCGTAGTCGCACAACATGATTAGCAACAACAATAATAATGATAACAACTACAGTAAAAAAATAAATAAATAAAAACTTAATTGACAAAATTACAGCTACAAGGTATGAGCGTCTGCCCTCCGACACACTTACACAGGGAATGCTATATTCAGCGATTCGTTTCTGTCACTAAATTTTGTAGCACAACATGTTGACTTTTTATGACAGTATTTTAATTTAATATTGAGGATGATACCAAGTAACCGGCTATATATTTGTAACCAAATAATATTCCGTAAAATGTTGTTTCAATGTGGTGAAAATTATGGCAAATAAATCATTTGGCTAATGAAAAAATTTTAAAAGAGGCTTCGGCCAATAGCAAAAAGTAATTTTGTAAATCGGCGAAATATAGTTCGATAAAATAATACCTATGACACATCTAAAAAAACAATATACACCACACACACAAAAACAACACACACATATCACAAAATAACACACAAAAAAAACATACAAAAAAACACATCATATCTAAAAATATATGTCAAATAATGCATATAGCACAAAAGACGTCGGTCAATAGTTTTCGATAAAATGAAATTCGAACAAATAAATTTCGGAAAAGTGATTCAGAATCCTAATTTTAGTAGTTTATTCTAACTATTGAAAAACGGAATGTCGTGTTTCCGACCGAGAACCCTTCGAGCATTTGATTCTTCGAACGTATAAAAATCGGAAAACTAACAAAGAGACAAAGAGAACTTAACATGTTTCTCTTTAGTTAACGGTTTAGTGAGTAAGTCAGCTACCATGTTACCTGTAGGCATATAACGGACATCGACATATTTATTAATTACAATATCCCTTATAAAATGGTGTCTAATATCTATATGCTTGGTACGAGCATGAAACATTGAATTAGAGCATAGTTTTTGTGCCGACTGATTATCATTGTATAAATTTATCTTACAATGAACTCGTAGGCATTCATTTAAAAAAATACGTAAAAACAACGCTTCTTTGCAAGCATCTGAAATAGTCATGTACTTTGCTTCAGTATTTGAGAGACCCATAGTCCTCTGCTTACGGCTTTCCCAAGATATAACAGAATTATCTAATTTCTTTGCTTCCGTCGGTGGACTCGATACATTCGAGTATCAGGAGCATCTTCATGGAAAATTTCCACGTTATTGTAATTTTCCATGCCCTGCAGCTTTGCTATTGGAATTCTTGTCGAACTATGTGCTTCGCTGGTCATTTTTACAAGCTTTTATTTAGTTTCACCTGTCCCGATGTTTGTCTGTAATCAAATATTGCAAGTTAAATTTGATCCACTTTCCGGTTACCGATTGAGCTGGAATTTTGCATGCATGTGTAAATCGGACGATAATGCATAATTATTATGACATGGAGCTGATCTGATAATAGAACCGGAAGGTGGCCATAGGAACTCGGTAGTTAAACGACACAACCCCGTCGAGTTTGGACTCGTTTGATCCGTCTTGACGAGTACTTTGGTGCTAGATAGTAACCAGGGTCTAATGATGGAGCTGGAAGGTGGCCATAGGAACTCAGTAATTAAGCGACATAACTGCGTCGAGTTTGATTCGTCTTAATGGGTGGACCGTTTTTGATGGGTGGTGAGTGGTGGTGGTTTGGCGGACGTGAATATGCGACCCCATCTTTGGGAAAATAAGTTCGTTCGTTCATTAACGGAAAAAACACTGCTACGCGCTATGAACTACGCCGTAATCAAACTCGCATCAAAAATACTAAAAAGTTAAAAATAATTTAAACCTGATAACAGGTACCTACTAAATAAATGCGTGTTACAATGTGATTGCAAAAGAAAAATAATGAAGGTGTAATATGCTAAATGTTCTTTAATGTTCCATCAAAATGTAACACGCTTTAGGTACCTATAAAATGGTATTTTTCTTATCAGGTTTAAATATTTTTTTACGTTTCAATTATTTTTATTTATTAACAAGTAATAAAAGCTTGTTTTTAAAAAGTTTTTTCTTTCTTTTAATTTTATTAATTATTTTAAACCAGATTAGAAAGCTCACTGAAAGATGAAAAAAAAAAAAACATGTGCCGATCGTTTTTTTTTTCTTCTTACAACAACTTACAACTTTCCGAGAAATGAATCAAACAACCTTATTTGAGTATGTGTCTGGGCCTGTTATTTAGGTGTGGAATCAATAAACTTTATAGCAGTCAAATAATAGGTAATATAATTCATTGTACGGACACATTCTTGCATTTGGTATATGACATAACTGTTGACAGATACAAAGAGTCATCTTGACACTTTCACCATAAACATATAAAAAGGTTTTGTTCACAAAGTCCAACATAAATAGGTACATGATACTTATTCACATTATTTAGCAGGTCGACTGCTCGAAATTAAATGAAGAATATAGGCACATTACTAGCTTTCGCCCTCGGAAATTATCCCACGGGACCGACAGGCTGCCATACTAACAGAACGTACTACCGGAATAAACATAATTATACAATAAACTACCTGTGCCAAATTTCATCCAAAGCCATTCAGCCGTTTTTGCGTGATTGTGAAACAAACATCCAAACATACAAAAGGAGACTGAAACGATTACATACAATCTTGAGCCTGGGTGTAATAAGATGAAAGTGGTGTCAATTAATAGCTTATATATTACCAACCTTTCACTGAAAATTCCACAAGCCGGCGGTAAAATTGACGACACGGTTGGCGCAGTGGTTAAGCGATTGACTGCTGCGCTGCTTGTCGTGGGTTCGATTCCCGCACGGAAAAAATATTTGTATGACCTACAAGTAGTTGTTCCGGGTCTGGCTGTTTGTGTATGTGAGTTTCAATGTTTGTAAACGCACCCACGATACAGGAGAAATTCCTAGTGTGAGGCAACGTTTTTTAATAATAAAAAAAAATCCAAAATAACAATTCCAAGTAAAACGTGTGAGCCATCTTCGGTGTCCAGTGTGAAAGCAAGGCTCGTACAAGGTAGGCAGGGTCGGAATCCGTTAAATACAAAGCAATGGTCGTGAAAAATGCAGAATAATCGGGAAAACATTCAAAACACATCGGAAAACACGAAACAAGTGAGCAAACAAAAGCAGCTGGCAACTATCTAGTGTCAATGTCAGTCAGCTGTCATGTCAGAGACATAAATAGACTAAAAATAGAAGACTGATTTTTTTTATTTATATCGATTTGAAATCGATAATCATTAATATTGATTTTTCAGTAATTAATTGATATTTTATTTATTAATATGACTGCAATTATATGCACTATATTGCATATAAGTATATATAGTGCATTTAATTACTTTGGGTTAATTATTTAGTGCAGAGGTTTCATTTTCGTAACTGTGTAATCGATTACTCAATCGATAATCTCACGAAAACTATCTTTCTCATATTTCTCCGCTTCCAGATTGAGAATTGAGGTGATTTTTCATATTCTAAGATAAAGAATGATGACTAATTTTTTAGATCATATCTCAACTCCCACCAAGGGCCCACCGTTTTCCATCTCCTTTAACATTTATAATATTATAGTACGACGACCTGCTTACCTGATGAAAAAATTAAAATGATATAGCTCAAATCATAGCTTAAACAAAAATTAGTAAACACGTAGCGTTTGAACCATCTTTTTAAATTCAGATCAAAATGCAATCGCTGCTGGCCACTTGAAGTCAAAATAATTAAGCGAATCCCATTCAACATTTCTCTTTTTTAATTTAAAGTTTTCATTATGATGAATGGGATACTATTATTTTTACTTTTAAAAGGGCCTGCATTCAATCTTAAATAAACCTCATGGCAGTTGGGCTATGGTAAGCTCAATAGCGAAGTCTCCTCCTTCTGAAAAAGTACTCAAAAACCAATAACCGTAACAGATTATCTTCATGAAGTAAGCGAAAAATCTTGAATACGTTTCTATAGGTTTGATAATCAAACAGATCAACAGAACAAAACTATCGCATTTTAAATATAGCAACAATTATTTCGACGTAGTTGTTAGAATACTGATGATAATAGTCACGATCCGTCAAATCCCTTTTGTTCACCAGCTATTTCTATTAAATCACGTGAAACCGGAGCTTTGCAACAACAGCTGTGAAACTTTAGTTTTAAATAAAAAATATCGAATATAAATATCGGCCAGCATTTGATGTTTTTTGTACCTCAAAACTTCTATTTGCTGAAACTCAGGTAAAATGCAAAGACACTGGCAGGATTTTGGTACTATAAATAACAATACGACACATACAACGAATATTAAAACAGTCATTTTTTCCGAGATTATGATCGAGATGTAAATAAATGGGGAAGGAATCGGTCCCTTTGTTGGCACTGAAATTAATGGCACACGCAAGAATTTACGACACAGATGTACTATCGTCAAAACCTATATCTGACAATTTTGATAACAAAATCTCTTGCACATGATGACCACGTGAAACAAACATAAAACATTTCAAGTATACATTACGACTTGTCTTAATTTGCTGACAACTCTGAACTTAACATCGAAAAGATATACGTTACAGCTGCGTCCGTAAGTAAAACAAAACAAAACTTTTTAGGTCGACTTATAATATGCGCTGCAAGCAGGAATAGTCCTTCCGGTGTTCAGATTTAGATTTTGGCGATAGTACATAGAATAAGCTCAAACTAACTTTACTCACATAACTTCTTCTGGGCATTATTCTTGGAGGGAAAAAACTTAGATTACCGTAATAAAATACTTGTAAAAGCAAGCTATTGGTTTTCCGTTTTGTAGGACGTTATCTAATCGTGTAAAATCTTACCCTTATTTATAATCTGTCCCCTGTGCCGTTTCCGAATACCCGCGGAGTTTGTTGCGAATTACGATATTACATTTGTCTCATGCCCGGTACATGATTGGGCCATTAATTAGGGACATCAACGTTAAATTACATTATTGTGTCCTTTCCCTCTTTTGTTTGTTGTGCCAAATTAATTTCTCAATGGTGCTTTAATTGACCCGAGGGTAATAAGTTAATAGCACAGATTGTATAGCATAGATTATGAAAAGAAAAACGTTTGAACGAAATTTATACGTTCAAAAGTAAATTGAACATTACCTACCTATGTTTAATTTCGTTGCCAAATGGAAAATTTTGCCACTTGGCAACGAAATTATTAAATATAAGGTTTCTAAGTTGGTCACTTTAGTGTAACTAGAAAAATAGATGCTCTATTTGCGGTTGATCAAGAGCAATATTTTCTAATGTTAATGTTGACCTGGCTGTATAAAATGTAGCCATATTTTAGCTACGAAAACAACTTTAGTCCGTATTTTATTGAAGGGCGTTTTACTTGTATACCTATATTAAATTAAATTAAATACCTATATTAAAATAACCTTCTACGGAACTAGTTAGTACCAGCAGTGCAATTCTGTAACCATCTCACCGTGAAAACTTAGGTGAAGTGAGCGTGGAGTGAGCCGTCATTCCAACTAATGTTAGGGATTGACACAATTGACAGCTCACTCTAAGCTCACTTCACCTAACTTTTCACTGTGAGATTTTTACAGAATCGATCGGCTGTACCTACATCATTATGTGTATGTACAAGTCGTTTCTTGTTATATTCATAAACTTTGTCAAGTCACGCATCAACGGACCCCATTAGTATTATATCTAAGTGTCTTTAGGTAGCAGTAACCAATTTCAATGCAATGCAATGGGCGTTGCCTTGTTTGCGAACCTATTACTTACGTAAAACGTATCTACTTATATTAGTTTCATCGACCATAAACCCAAACAATTTATCTTTGATAAAAAATACAAATCCAACTTCACGAGGATCGCCGATGCGAGGGGTTGGGCCCTGCAGAGCTGCGTATTTTCACGGATGGATCCAAAACAGGTAGTGGTACGGGTGCTGGAGTCTTCTCGGAGGACTTGAACATACATATAGCCACACCATTGGGGGTCCACAACACAGTGTTCCAGGCCGAATGCATGGGCTTTCCCTAGCCGCTTCAGCCATTATGGCCAGGGAGATAAAGGAACACTCGATCCGCATACTCTCAGACAGCATGGCTGTTCTGCAAGCGCTGAACAGCTATACAGTTGATTCTGGGCTAATATACGAGTGCCACCGGCGCCTCAACCAGGTGGGTAGCCTCAATAACATAACCATTCAATGGATCAAAGGACACAGCGGTTCGCTAGGTAATGATGTAGCCGATGAACTTGCCAGAAGGGGGTCGAGCATGGCACCAGCAGGACCTGAGCCCATCGCGCCAGTCCCCTTCGGATACATACGTACTCTGGTAAGAAAACGCAGAGACCAATACGAAAAACTTTGGACGGAGCTGGGCGAATGTAGGCAGGCCAAGGAAGCACTTCCCAAAATTGATGGCCGCCTCACGAAACAGGTTCTCCGTCTAAATAAACTAAAGCTGCGTACAGTTACTGCAGCTGTAACTGGCCATGGGTCATTTAACAAACACCTCTATGTCATAGGAGTAACAGACAGTCCGCTGTGCAGGGCCTGCATGGAGCATGACGAGACAGCGACGCATGTGCTGCTAAACTGCCCAGTGGTCGCCACGTACAGGGCAAAATACTTCGGTAACCCAGGTACCCTACGTGAGACGGTCAGTAACATCAAGGCGTTGCTGGCCTTCCTTGAGGAGCTGGGGTGGATCGAATGATCGATTTTCCCACCCGTACGCAAAATACGCGCATTGTCGTGGAGTTGCGGACACCAGCCCGTATTACCTATTACCTATTAGTTTCATCGAACGCCAAATTGACAATTTCCAAAGAATCTCCTATTTAATGGTACCTAATTGGTTATGAGCGATAGTGTGGCAAATTGGGAGACTGTCAGGTATACCTGACAGTCTCCCAATTTGCCTAAACTTTGACAGCAAGCCTATATGCTTGCTGTCAAAGTTTAGTTCGTTTTATAAATATATCTATGTGTTAGCGTTGATTTCCGCAACCACTTAGCAAAATTCACTGTCAATGTATAACACAATGTCGTCGGCTCTCACGGCATATTTGATTAAAAGCGGAAATTAAAAGCTTCAATTGGAAGACTAATGGAGTAGACTCATTAACGTATTGAGTTGTAGGCATTACAGTAACACAAGCACCCATTGATATTAATGAAATTTTACAATAAAGACAAGGAGAAAAAGTAAAACAAATCTCCACGTCGGAGTTTTTATGGTCTGGAAATTAAATGAAAAGCACCTACAAGATCACGATATGCCGTGTGTAGTCAGGGGCTCAGGCAAGCGCGGTCGCAGTCCAGGATTTTGAGGGGGGGTCACCATGGGTGCCGAGGATTATTAATAAGGGAGGTACATCTTCTCGTCGGTCTAGTGGTCGCCAGCGTTACTGCTGAGCATGCGATCCTGGGTTCAATTCCTAGGTTGGGTACAGTGTTATTAGGTTTTACCATCAGAAATTTCTTAGAAGCAGCCTGGAGTCTGGATTTGTGCTCGGTTGGTAGCAGGAGGCTCACCCCCTTTTTTTATTTTTTTGCGCATCGGAAATCATTAAATGACCCCTCCCGCTCTGGGTAGAGCGGAAGGGAGTGTCAGACTCTTACTGACTAAAACCCACCCGTGTTCCTTCCTTAGCCCTTTATGGTCCAGGGCAGCGGTAACCCTTTCGGACGATCCCGCTACCCCGGCAGTCTTCGGCCCTGTCGGGCCCCATCAACTATGCTGACATCTCTTTGAGGCGCGCGTGGAACACATACGCGCCATTCGGCACGGGCCTGGTCCTGATCGGACGGAGAGCTAGCCATTGCTCTCCGCCCGCAGGCCCGCGCCTACCGGAGCGTCTCCCGCGGCGGCTGAGGCGTGAGGATCTCTCCCTCGCCCATCCCGCCACCTCCTTCGCTAGCATGACTGCTTCGCAGAAGGAGGTGACCACCTCCCACTCCCTCTCGCCCCGGTCCGTGGCTTGAACCAGGGCCGGACGCGAGAGGTCGCCGCCGCTGCCGATCGCCTCTACGAGGACACGGCGGTGCTCTGCCCAAGCGGGCCAGACCTCCACCGTATGCTCCACCGTGTCCTCTGGGCGATCCACGCAGTGATGACACCCGGGCGTCTCCTCCCACCTGATGATATGCAGGAACCTCCCGAAACATCCGTGTCCGGAAAGGACCTGCGTCAGGCGGTAGGTGAGAACGCCGTGACGCCTCTCTAGCCACTCCTCAAAGAGGGGTCTTACCGCCGCTATCGTGGCGTGCCCTGCGCTGGGTTGCGATAGTCGCGCCTTCCATTCCGCCATGAGATCGCGCCGGAGGTCCGTCCGCTCCGCCGCGATTTGCCGCGGGTGCGGAGTTTCCCCCCGACGTAGTGCCTCCGCGCGCCAATCATACAGGCGCGCGAGGACTATCGCCTCCAGATCCCATGGCGGCAGTCCGGCAAGGAGGCTTGCCGCCTCGCCCGAGATCGTACGGTACCCCCGGATAAGCCTTACGGCTACTGTTACGGACGACATCGCTCGTAGACTAAGATAAAAGTACCACGTGTAGTCGCTTGCAGACTAGGACTTAAAGTACCACGTGTAGTCACTTGCAGACTAGGACTTAAAGTACCACGTGTAGTCACTTGCAGACTAGGACTTAAAGTACCACGTGTAGTCACTTGCAGACTAGGACTTAAAGTACCACGTGTAACTAAGACATTGATATTTAAATGCCACGTGTAAATAAGATAGATGTTATGGTTTAAGATTTAGTATGAATAAAGATAAGTTTAAAGTAGGGACTAGCGTAAGATGTAATTCCGATTAGGTTGTTTTTATTAGACGTAAGTAAATAAGTTTAGACGTAAGTTAATATTGTAAGGTGACACGGAGTAGCGTCCAAAACTAAATTCTGATTGGTTCGCGCCGAGGCGGGAAAACAGACATGCGCGACACGGCCAATCAGGGGCCGGCCGGACGGACCCTACTCCGCGGAGCCACTCGCTACCTGCGCTTGAGTATAAAAGACGGGCGGCCAGGCGGTTGAGGCCCAGCCCGACCCTTCATTGTTGATGAAGAGCCAGCTCGCGTTGCAGCTGAGCTATTAAATGTAAATTCACGACGACCGTAACCTCTGAGTTTGTTTCGGCCTTTCTTCTCAGAGATAGTCTTAGGAAACGCCGTGCTCATCAAAGCACTAAAAATATAAATTCGATCCAGCCTGTCCCTTTGCTGCCCTCTCCCAGCGACGCCCTAAGCCGAGGTTCGTACCCCACAGGGGGTGCCCTTAGCGTGCAGTCGCCTAGTTTTAATTAGTTTTAGCCCTGGCTGGAGGCTTTAAGATTTCTTAAGACAACCACAGGATAGTCCGGTTAAGTAGTCACGACCTCTCAAGGTCAACTACGAGATGCCATATTCTAAAAAAAAAAAAAAAAAAACGGTTGAGGCACTGATCATTCGACACTCGCAACTCTCACTTCTGACTCGCAACTGTCACTCAACCGCCTGCAGCAAGCCGCCATGAAAATAAATGAAGTCAAGAAATCCAAGACCGAAGTTTTAGTCAACTCCGAAACAAAATACAGTCCACCCCGTTAGCTACCACCTTTTGGGGCGCGTTCAGATAGTGTGCGGCTCGCAGCCGCAGTGAACGCGCCCACACCGGGGCCCCATATAGGGCCATGGACCGCACGACCCCCGCGTAAAGCCTCCGGCAGGAGGCGTTTGGCCCCCTCAGGTTGGGCAGGAGCCGCGTTAAGGCGGCCCCGGTCCGTTCCAGTTTGGGGGCCAAACGTCGGAAATGTTCGACGTAGTTCCACCGGCTGTCGAGGACGAGACAGGCTCACCCCCTATGACATGGGACTGAAACATAACTGGCGAAATGGGGGTATAAGTACTATATGAAGGTACATCCCCTTCGGGGATTAAAGATTACGTAGTGTAGAAAGAGCGAGCGAAGCGAGCTCGAAAATTTTAACAACCCGTCTCGGTTTCGTGTTATATTTTCAAGCAGAAAAAGGAGTTACATTGTCGACTTATCCAGGTAAGCCCAAGCAACTACGAGAATGTAGAATGCAAGAGCGAGCGAAGCGAGCGTAGCGAGCTCGAAAATTTTGCACACTCTTGGATAGGTTCGATTCGTTCGATTTTTGCACCCCACCTTGGAATAGGTTCGGTTTTCTTTTGACCATCATACAGAAAGAGAACTTACTTTATCGAATTATGACGAAAAGCTTAATCTCGTTCTACAGCAGTTTAGGTTTTGGAACCAGGCCTTAACCTAAGCCTTTCGAACCTTATGGGCGAGTGTAGTTAGTGCCCAATTACCTACTGTCATTTCATAGTTTTAAGTTTTTACTTCTGTCGGCGGTCCCCATGTCTCCTAAGTCTTAATGTTCTAATATGCCCATCGGGGTCTTCGTGGCTCAAGTACTTAGTGCCGATCGATTCTATAAAAATCTCACTGTGAAAAGTTAGGTGAAGTGAGCTGTCAATCCCTAGCATTAGTTGGAATGACAGCACACTCCACGCTCACTTCACCTAAGTTTTCACGGTGAGATGGTTACAGAATCGCACTGCTGTTTTAAGTTAGTAAGTCAAGTACATCATTCAGACTCTCGATAGCTTGAATGATTTTGGGGAGGGGGTCATGACCCCCACGACCCCCCCGCCCCTTGGACCGTGCCTGGGCTCAGGAGACTTGCGATTGTGAACACAAAAAGGGGTTGACAAAAATACCCTGTCTTATTTCTACTGGGGTCGATGTTATCTGTAAGGCTTTTACACCTAGTCGTATAATAAAGCTGTATCTAGAATGAGATTATGCCTCGAACATTCGTGTATACTGCTAAATGATAGCACCATCGTACCTAAAGCGAAAATCGTTGTAAGATTGGCATGTTGCTCGCAGTTCCATTTGTTGAATATCTCTTTTTACGTCTGATCCATCATTTCGTTAGACGTAGGTTCGGAATTTGCATAGAGTGTTGGTAATTATGCGTAGTTTTCAGCAGAGCTTAGTTGCCGTGTCGTCATTAGGTAATGTATTAAAGATTGATTTAACGGAGGTGCTCTGACACGTTAAATCGCATTCTAATACCTTTCAACCCTTCCCTGAAACCTGTGGTGTATCTATTGAATATCTAATAAGTACACAAATCATAGCCTTATTTTGTGTCATTTGATGGCGCCAGTAATGTGTCCTCGTGTAGTACCTACATTTTAAGTTCATAATTTATGTATGTAACTGATATTATTTTTGTTCGCTTATTCGTGTGTCTCGGGCAAGTACCCATTACATTATGCTTTCCATGTTTGGAAATTTAATAAAGGTACCTTTCTCAGTCGCCAATTAAAATCATGGTTTGGTTTTCTCGCATTCGGGTTGTAGGATGCATGCTAATGTGCTGTAATGAGCACGTAGGTAAGCATTTTCTTTTGACAAGGGCGATTCCACCCCTGCGTGTAATAATCTGGAAATACAGGGATAAAAAAGTACGATATATTAGGGGTTAAAGTATGAAATTGCCGATTTGTACTGAAAAATTGAAATTGTTTTTTTTTTTAAGTTAACATATTTATTAAATCAAAATAGTTACCATTATTATCTATACATTGCTGCCATCGAATAGGAAGGTCATTTATGCCTTTGCGATAGAACTCTCGTGATCTAGATTCGACAAACTGCGTGAAAGCATTTTGTACTGCCTCCTGAAAAGAAAACTTTTTATCACCTAGAAAATTGTCCAAATCACGAAAAAGATGGTAGTCCGTTGGAGCAAGGTCTGGCGAATACAGAAGGTAACGAATGGTTTCTAATTGCAGTTCCTGTAGAGTTAAAACGGTTTCTCGTGCTGTATGTGGTCTCGCGTTATCATGGAACAATAATGGTGAAGATCGATTCATGAGTCGGGGCTGTTTCGCTGCTAGTTTTGCTATCATTGTTCGGAGTTCGGCACAGTAGACATCTGCCGTTATTGCTTGACCAGATCGGAGAAAGCTATAGTGAATAACACCATGCTGAGACCACCAAACAGTTAGCATTACCTTTTTATTGGTAAGCTTTGCTTTAGGACACTGTTGCGGCGTTTGACCTGGGGTCAGCCATTGCATTTATCGCTTACGGCTATCGTAAAGAATCCACTTTTCATCACATGTCACAATTCGATCCAATATTCCTTCATTTCTGTATCGATTCAACAAGGCAACACAAGTTTCAACACGGGTTTCTTTCTGCAGATCAGTCAAATTATGAGGCACCCATTTCTCATATTTTTTTATTTTATTGATTTGCCGCAAATGAGTCCATATTGTTGGTAAGGTAACGTTAAACCATGCCGCTAATTCCTGGGTAGTTTGGCTCGGATCGGCTTCCACCATCTCTTTCAATTCATTGTTATTCACCTGTGTGGGCGGTCTTCCACGTGGTTCGTTCTTCAAATCAAAGTTTCCATCACGAAAGCGTTTAAACCAAAATCGCACGGTGCGTTCATTAGCAGTCCCCTCTCCAAACGCAACATTGATATTGCGAGCTGTTTCTGCCGCGTTGGTTCCGCGTCGGAACTCGTATTCAAAAATAACTCGAATTTTCGAAGTATCCATCTTTCTTGTCTAAGCTGAATAAAAAAAACAACTGAAAGTCGATAATCGAATGTTGCACATTTTTTAAAAGAAGAACTTCTTATGTACCATGTGAAAAAAGTTTCACTCAAAAATCTCAAACCATGAAGGTTCTATGTCAATTCGAAGTACCTATTACAATAAAACGGCAATTTCATACTTTAACCCCTATTATATAAAATATTATGTACGACCACCATCTTACTAAACTAATCGTACTTCCTACTATAATATTATAAATTCGAAATTTTGTATGGAAGGATGGATGGATGGATAGATGGATGTTTGTTATTCTTTCACGCAAAAACTACTGAACGAACTTGAATGAAATCTGGCACACAGATAGTTTATAACCAGGATTAACACAAATAATACTTTTTAACCCGATATTCCCACGGGATCGAAAAACCGCGGGGCACAGCTAGTAATATTATAAACGTGAAAGTTTGTATGGATGGATTAATGTTTGTGCTACTCTTTCATGCAAAAACTACTGATCAGATTTGGATGAAATTTGGCACACTGATGGTTTATAACCAGGATTAGCATATAAGATATTTTTTATCCCAATATTCCCACGGGATCAAAACTTATGCGGGTGAAACCGCGGGGCGCAGCTAGTAATTAATATTTTCATTTGAACTGCGAAAAAGGTTAATTTAAAACGCAAAAAAATACTGTTGAATGTTATTAATACTGACACAAATACTCGGCCTGCCAGTTATTTAATTTTCAATCACAGTATTCCAACCGTGCCTGCGAATGGTAGGTACATACTAATGAAAATTCATGCACATAGGTACATCTATAAAAAATATAAATAAGCCTATGTGCATGAATTTACATTAAGTATCAATTGTCAAATTGATACTTAATGAAAACAGGTTGGTTGGTCAAAACTTCATGCTTCAGGGGTGTCCCAAAAGAGTTCCCACGAGGTGGCAACGATACACACATATGCAAAGTTAGTTCAGCTGTTAACCTGTACCTGTAACCTTAATCTTAGAAGTGAAGACAAATCATTTAGTAACCTTAAGAATATAAAAACCTCCTTTTATATTCAAATCGAAATGTAATCGTTACTGGCCACCTGTTGTTAAAATAATCAACAAATGTAATCGTTACTGGCCACCTGTTGTTAAAATAATCAACAAATGTAATCGTTACTGGCCACCTGTTGTTAAAATAATCAACAAATGTTAAAATAATCAACAAATGTAATCGTTACTGGCCACCTGTTGTTAAAATAATCAACAAATGTAATCGTTACTGGCCACCTGTTGTTAAAATAATCAACAAATGTAATCGTTACTGGCCACCTGTTGTTAAAATAATCAACAAATGTAATCGTTACTGGCCACCTGTTGTTAAAATAATCAACAAATGTAATCGTTACTGGCCACCTGTTGTTAAAATAATCAACAAATGTTAAAATAATCAACAAATGTAATCGTTACTGGCCACCTGTTGTTAAAATAATCAACAAATGTAATCGTTACTGGCCACCTGTTGTTAAAATAATCAACAAATGTAATCGTTACTGGCCACCTGTTGTTAAAATAATCAACAAATGTAATCGTTACTGGCCACCTGTTGTTAAAATAATCAACAAATGTAATCGTTACTGGCCACCTGTTGTTAAAATAATCAACAAATGTAATCGTTACTGGCCACCTGTTGTTAAAATAATCAACAAATGTAATCGTTACTGGCCACCTGTTGTTAAAATAATCAACAAATGTAATCGTTACTGGCCACCTGTTGTTAAAATAATCAACAAATGTAATCGTTACTGGCCACCTGTTGTTAAAATAATCAACAAATGTTAAAATAATCAACAAATGTAATCGTTACTGGCCACCTGTTGTTAAAATAATCAACAAATGTAATCGTTACTGGCCACCTGTTGTTAAAATAATCAACAAATGTAATCGTTACTGGCCACCTGTTGTTAAAATAATCAACAAATGTAATCGTTACTGGCCACCTGTTGTTAAAATAATCAACAAATGTAATCGTTACTGGCCACCTGTTGTTAAAATAATCAACAAATGTAATCGTTACTGGCCACCTGTTGTTAAAATAATCAACAAATGTAATCGTTACTGGCCACCTGTTGTTAAAATAATCAACAAATGTAATCGTTACTGGCCACCTGTTGTTAAAATAATCAACAAATGTTAAAATAATCAACAAATGTTAAAATAATCAACAAATGTAATCGTTACTGGCCACCTGTTGTTAAAATAATCAACAAATGTAATCGTTACTGGCCACCTGTTGTTAAAATAATCAACAAATGTAATCGTTACTGGCCACCTGTTGTTAAAATAATCAACAAATGTAATCGTTACTGGCCACCTGTTGTTAAAATAATCAACAAATGTAATCGTTACTGGCCACCTGTTGTTAAAATAATCAACAAATGTAATCGTTACTGGCCACCTGTTGTTAAAATAATCAACAAATGTAATCGTTACTGGCCACCTGTTGTTAAAATAATCAACAAATGTAATCGTTACTGGCCACCTGTTGTTAAAATAATCAACAAATGTAATCGTTACTGGCCACCTGTTGTTAAAATAATCAACAAATGCCAGTTCTTTTTACGTTTTACTTTTTAGTATGATAAATGGCTTTTATTTATTTTTTACCAATAGTTGCCAGTTTTAATTTGGATTTTAATAATTTAACCTTATTGCTAATTTAACCTGTCGGGGACAATATTTTATTCCAACCATTAAAGCTACAGAGCTTAGTAATTATAAGTATCTTCATCACTAGGTAATGTATTTTCGATTGACGGAAAGTCTATTTTCTTAAAAAAGCTCGAGTCACCTATAGCTGACTAGCTAATCTTTTCACTTTGATTAAAGTAGTAAGTCCTTGCGATGAACAATCGTCGACACTTAAGAGAAGAAGAAACAACTCCGCTTTATCTTTGTAATAAGATTATTTATGTAGGTACCTATATTATGTATGATACTAAGGTGAAAAGATAAGATGGCTGTTAAAAAGCTCTTCCTAAGTCGTATCAAGTGACATAACATGAAACACATGATGGGTTTGGTAAAGCAAGCAAAGCCTATAGTTATTTTCCTGTTAAGTTGATATGGTATTATATTAACATGGCACCCCACTGCGGTATACAGGCTGATTTTTTAAAGACCAGCCAAATTTAAGTATGTGGTACAGACCATCAAACTGAACAACTTTCTCCATGGGACCAACATCGTAATCGCGATTAAAAATAAGCCGTCCCATACATTTAGGTCGAGTAGGTATTGAAGTTTTCTATGAGACAGTTGATAAAATTTTCGCGATTACGCTATTTGTCCCATGGAGAAAGTTGTTCAGTTTGATGGTCTGTACCACATCCTTAAATTTGGCTGGTCTTTAAAAAATCAGCCTGTATATATCTTACTCCTTATATTTTATTACATAGGTACCTACTAAATAGTTATATGAAGTTGACACGTAGGGGGTATTTAGTAAGTGTTCCTTATGTGCAAAAGATGTATTAGCTGACTTCCAGTGCCCACATAAAGAAATTTATGAAGTATGGAATAAAACCTCTGCATATCTACTTCTTGTTTTAAAGAGGTACCTACATGAACACTTATTCAACGGATTGAACTCGAACTTGAACGAAAAATCTATACATTATAATAAAGTATTAATGAAGAATTTCTGTTCATTTGTCTGGATGTATGTTCCGGATTGGCGCAAAAACGATTGAACGGATTTAGACAAATAGTTTATAACCTGGATACTGGAACGTACTACTGGAATGAAAAGTACCCTATGTGTACTTATTGTACTTACTTACCTTACCTATGCGTACTTATTGTGTATTGTGGGTACTTTTAATCCCAGTAGTACGTTCCCGTGGAATATTTTCCGACATCCACGCGGGCGAAGTCGCAGGCAAAAGCTAGTACCTATACAATAAATACTTAGGTACCCGAAGAAAAATAAAAATGAGAAAGCTAAGCCAGCTAGGAAATTACATATTGCTAAATAAACGATAGGCAAACACCTAGGTGTTTGTTTCCAAAGGAGGTTCTAAACACTAGCCTTTAGAACCTCCTTTTTAAACTTCAATAAAAATGCAATCGCCACTTGAAGACAAAATAATTGAAAAAATGCGATTAGAGTTTTTCTTTTTTTATTATTGTTTCATTAGCTACGCCTTAAGTCTTCACCAAAACGTGAACTTCAAGTTAACAAACAAGGTAACCTATAAATTATAAAACGTTCATAATTTATTGTCTTTTCCACTGAAGCTGCTTTTATACCAGCAGTGGTAGATGCTTCCCTTTTAGAGATATGGATCTCGTCTTTAAATAGTGCTACACTCCAAGTCTCATTCGTATTTATCTAGTTTTCGTTTAATTTGTGATCGACATAAAAGTAAAGACAAACAAAACAATGACGGCTTATAGAGCTTCAGCAGTGCTGCCACCTATGACGAGCTATCAGTTTTTAACCCCTTTTTGATTTTTTAGGTGTTTAGCTCATGGCGGTTGGTACTCTCAACAACGCAGTCCCAACCTTTTAAAAAAGAACTCAAAAGTCAAAAACCATCACAGATTATCTTTGTGAAGTAAACAAGAAGTTCTTGAATATCTTTCTATAGGGAATTACGTTTAACCAAAGAGATTTAAAACATTTCCTATTTAACAAATTCAACAATTATTTCGATTTAGTTATTATAATACTGATGATGATGTATAGTCACGATTTGTCAAAGCCCTTACAACAGCTTTGTCTGTCAACTCGATCCCTCGAACGTGACACCGCAGCTTTAAAACAACAGCTGCGTTTTTTAAAACTTTAGTTTTAAACAAGAAATATTAGCCAGTAAATAAAAATGGTGGTAAATAAAAATACGGTATTTGTGTACAACGAATATTAAAAGAGTCATATTTTCCGGGAATATTATCGAAATCTTAATAAAAGGGGAAGGAATCAGTCCCTTTGTTGGCGCTGAAATTAATGGCATATGGAAGAATTTAGGACACAGATGTAGAATAAGCTCGAACTCACTTTTCATCCAGAAAAAAAAAACACTGTTGTCAGCTAGTACCTAGTAGGCGAGTGGCAGGCGACCGTGTATCATGTCCTTTTCGATTTGAGCCTTGGCATAACAAGTGACGAATGGAAGTCTTATGTAAATTCCATCAACATCCTTCAAAATAAACGGTTTACACAACTTCTGGGCACTATTCTGGGCATGAAAAAACCTAGGTTTGCATATTAAAATACTTGTGGAAGGATGCCATTGGTTTTCCGTTTTTTCCCCATGGGGAAGAAAGGTTGTACTGAGTAAAAACATACCTTTATTTATAATATGCGGCTGACCGCCCTCGTTCCCGAATACACAAGGAGTTTGTGGCGAATTACAATATTATATTTGTGTCATGCCCGGAACATGCTATTGGGCCATTAATTAAGGACATCAATGCTAAATTACAATCAAATCTTCGCTTATTATTACAAATGTTTTGTTTTGGCGACGAGACCTCGTAAATTAGTATCGTGCAGGCATCGTCTGATGCTTGTTTAAGACATTAAAGTTCCCGCTTCTAGTACACGTCAGAGTTCTCTAATCCCTCTCACAACGATCTTGGGATTGATTTTGCACTAGCGCACTATTCGTCAAAAATCAAGAAAAGTTGTAACTAAGGACGCCATGGCCGAAGTTTTCATCTGCGTAAAATAATATGAAAGAGTGAGTGAAAGAGTTCAAAACGTTTTTTTAATATTTTTCGGACCCTTCAAGGCTGATGATTTGAACTAGGTATTTCATGTTCATACATTTTGAACATGAAAAACTTAGATCAACAGAAGGTATCCTGGATCCTGACGAAATGCAACCTCGAAGCGTAGTACGCCTCGAGAGAATAGCAGGTGATACGATGATTATGTATCGCGGACCAAAACAACTTGCCGGTATCGATGCTCCAAGGGTTCTAAAAGTTATCCAATAGAACGCAAGCCAGGCCCGATAGGAAAAGTCAAATACCTGAGAAAGGGCCGGAAGCAGCCATTTTCCTAAAATGGGGTATTACACCAAAATGGCAAAATGTTATTAAAGTAAAAGCGTAGTTTGGGGTTCCTAACTTGGAAGTTTAGTGTAACTGGAAAAATAGATGCTCTATTTATGTTGGATCAAGAACAATATTTTCTATTGTAAATGTTAACCTGGCTGTATAAAACGCAGCCACATTTTGGCTACGAAAACAATTTTAGTCCGAATTTTATTGAAGAGTATTTGACTTGTATTTAGGTATATTAAAATAACCAACTTATTCTCTCTTTTCGTGTCGTTGGTACTCTTCTTCGATATTTTATATTTTTTGAGTAGTAGGTGGTCACGTTGATTGCGACACCAGTGGCATTCATTAAGTCATCCAAGGTGCAGGTGAACGGGCGCTTAGGGCACTCCAGCAAGTGGGGCATGGTCTATAACCTACAACGGAACTAGTAAGTACGAGTAACTGCAGCATAATTTGTAGGTACCAGTTGTTGCTTGTTGTATTAATAAATTGAAACTTTGTCAACTCTGTCCTAAATGTTGGCGACGCATCAACGGACTCCATTATTATTATACCTGTGTGTCTTTAGGCAGCGGTAACCAATTTCAATCAGTTGCGTGTTGCCTTGTTTGCCAACCTATTATTTACGTAAAACGTATCTTCTTATATTTGTTTTATCGAACAGCAAATTAGCAATTCTCAACGAATCTCCAATTTAATGGTACCTAATTAGTTCGTAGCGATAGTGAGGCAAATTGGGAGACTGCCAGGACCGTCTTCTCACAGCCACCTTTGCAGAACTGTTGAAAACTAACTTCGCTCGTAATGACTTATTAATAAGCAGCTATATTCGCTTGCTGTCAAAGTTTAATAGGTACATTTGATTAGTATATCTCTGTGTGTTAGCGTTGATTTCAGCAATTGGCAAGATCAAGCTTGCGGTGTATAGTCAGAGGCTTAGGAGACTTGAGATTGTGAACACAAAAAGGGGTTGACAAAAATACCCTTCTTTATATCTACAGGGGTCGATGCTATCTGTGACTGTAAGGCACCTGACTGACAGACTGTAAGACACCTAGTCGTACAATAAAGTTGTAGATATCTAATGAGATTACGCCTCGAACATTCGTGTACTTAAATGATAGCACCATTGTACCTAAACCGAGAATCGTTGTAAGATTGTCATGTTGCTCGCAGTTTCATTTGTAGAATTTCTCTTTTTACGTCTGATCCGTCGTTTCGTTAGACGTAGGTTTGGAATTTGCATAGAGTGTTGGTAATTGGAATGTATAATGATTTTATGCGTAGTTTTCAGCAGAGCTTAGTTGCCGTGTCGTCATGAGGTAATGTATTAAAGATTGATTTAACGGGGGTGTTCTGCTGAGACCTTTAAATTGCGCTCTAATACCTTCCAACCCTTCCCTGAAACCTGCGGTGTATCTATGGAATATCTAATAAGTACACAAATCATAGCCTCATTTTTTGTCATTTGACGCCGCCAGTAATATGTCCCCGTGTAGGTAGTTACCTACCTATGTTCATAATATATTTATGTAACTGATATTATGTTAATACACTGTTTCGTGTGTCACGGGCAAGTACCTATTAAATTATGCTTTCCGTGATTGGAAATATAACAAAAGTCCCTTTATCCTTTATGTTCCCAATTAAAATCACGCGTTGGTTTTCTCGCGTTCGGGTTGTAGGATGCAGGCAAGCTCATGTGCTGTAATGAGCACTTAGGTCAGCATTTCCTTTTGACAACGCCGATTCCACCTCTGCGTGTAATAATCTGGAAATGCAGAGATAAAAAAGTTATGTACGACCGCCATAATTATTATTTTCATTTGTATTATGAAAAAGGTGATTTTGAAATGCAAAAAAATACTGTTGTAGTTCTTAGACTGTTATTAATACTGACACAAAGACTCTGCTTTACTACAGTTTTATATTTTTTAATCACAGCATTTCAACCGTGCTTGCGATTGGCGGATTCATCTACATATGTTATTTTTGATTTTAGTTACTGACCAACTTCATTCTTCAGTGGTGTCCCAAAAGAGTTCCCAAGAGCTGACAGCGATACACACATAATATGCAAAGTTAGTTCAGTTGTTAACCTGTTGCTGGTTAATCTTATTACCTTTGCTAAAGTAGTGATCTATTATAACTCTTGAGGCGATACAAGAAATTTAATGACCTAAAGAATATAAGATCCTCCTTTTACTTATATTCAGATCGAAATGCAATCGCTAATGGCCACCTGCAGTTAAAATAACCAAGAAATGCCATTAGAGTTTTCTTTTTAAGTTTTACTTTTTCAGTACGATAAATGGCTTTAATTTTTTTTTACCCATAAGTGCCAGTTTTCATTTTTACTTTTAAATTTAACCTCATTGTTACAATTTAATTTATCGTATCAAAGAACGACGAAAACAATCTTTATAGTACATAATCATTATTTATTGCACGGGATCAATAAAGCGGGAACAATATTTTATTTCTACCGTTGCAGTATAATTTTCACAGAGCTTAGTAATTATAAGTGTGTTCATAAGTAGGTATTGTGTTTTATATTGATGGGAAGTTTATTATTTTAAAGAACTCGGGTCTGTGATGACCTATTTCCTACTAGAAAGTAGTAAATTCTTGCGATGAACAATCGTCGACACAAGAGAAGAAGAAATGATGAATGTATAAGGTGAAAAGGTAATATGGCTGTTAGAAAGGTTTTGACGGCTTTCTTTCCAGTCGTATCACGTGACCGTAACACGAAACACGTGATGGACGGGGTAAAGCAAGCAAAGCCCCCTGTAGTCATTTTCCTGTTAGTTTGGCGTGATATTGTATTAACATGGTATTCAAAAGTTACTTAGATGGCACCCCACTGTGGTATCGTAGGGGGTGTTTTAATAAGTGTTCCTTTTGTGCATAAATGTATTAGCTGACTTTCAGTGCCCGCATAAAGAAAATTAACAAGTACCTACCTAAGTATCTATGGAATAGGACTGCTTTAAATGCGACCTGTCTTGCTCAAAACTTACCTACATGTCATCTGTACTCATTACAGATTTGTGCTCGAAGTTGAACGAAAAAATATACATTAAGTTTTTTATCGGGAAATATGAAAAACTGATAAAGATGAGAAAACTCAAATCAAAGCAAAAAAATAAGAAGTAAACACATAGCTTTAAAACCTTCTTTTTAAATTCAGATCAAAATGCAATTGCTACTGGCCATTTCAAGAGGGCAGTAGCATTGCAAATAATTAATGCTATTAAAGTTGTCAAAAAATAAAAGGCCCGTTTTGACATTTGAGAATGCGTTCTTGAGACCTGTCAGTTTCACACAAACGAATACGTGTTTTGCGAATTTCATTTTTATTAAGTACTAGAACTGTCAATGTCATAACGGGCCTTTTATTTTTTGACAACTTTAGGCTTTTTATTTTTTTTTAATTATGGCGAATGGCATCCATAATTATATTATTTGTAGGTACCTACTTTTAAAAGTGCCTATGTTTAAATATTTATTTTGTTAATCATAAAACTGAATCAATCTACAGCAATTTTTAGATTCTTCATATTTAAAATTACACTCTGCTTGACCTAAGAATCAAAAACCTAAAGCACTTACTTTTGCAATTTGCTACCCGACCTTCTGAAAAGTACTGAAACGTCACAGATTATCGTCATATACCTATTAGGTACACGATATTCTTGAATATATTTCCATAATAACGTTTAATAACCAAACAGTTTAAAAACTTTTCGTATTTCACAAATATCAATAAGTAATTAAATCAAACGATTATTTCGATGTAGTTGTTAGAATACTTATAGCGGCAATGCTCACGCGATGTTGCCATTACAGGTGTCGTAAAATAAACAGTTGTTGTGTGAACTAGTTAAGCGCCTAACTGGAAAACTTTTTCTTCACTCCCTCCGGATGACGGGGGACTAGTTTGATGACAAAAACTGAACTGGTACACTTGTCTATTATGGGTTGGAAAAAATTCTAGTTACATGTTTAAATTTAGCTGCAATTTTATCAATATAAGTAATAGTTATCGATATACTATCGAGGGTACATAACATATAGGTACCACATCGTTAACCGACTGTCGGCTGTGTGTTCTAAAATTATTCAAGTAATTCATATCATTCGTTTTTATCAGTAGGGATGAAATTAAGAAATAACTAAGATAAATTACCAATGTGTAGTTATCACCATGCTTGGCAGATAGATATTAGTAATCTCAGTTCTCCTCAGTAAAGTCCCAATTAGCTTGTTTGTTGTAGCTCTCTTGCATTAGGAGCATGTCGTGTAGCGACAAGAAAATGTAACTATAGCTTTAAATTAAGAAAGTAAAGAAAGGCAAGTTGAAGTCAATTAACGTTTTATTTACAAGATAAGGATGAAGATGGAATGGCAGTGGTGTGTATAATGTGAAGGTGGGGTATGGATGATGAAGCGCGATAGGTGGAGTGAGAAGACTGAGATGGAGTTGCAGTTGCGAACTGAAGGTGTAGGCCGACGCGAAGCAGGTGGCTTTAACAGCCACGCGCGGAGTAGAACTATGTGCAGCACGGAGGGTACCCGTAGAGGGGCCCACGCAGCAGGAGCAGGATGCAGCACGGCAGCAGGAGGGAGCAGGCACAGCGGGGACGCTGTCAGCCCGCCAGGTGAAGCGGCCCTCGGATGTGGCGCGGCCCAATAGGTACAGGAGGGTCTTCTGAGGCGGCCCTCAAATGAGGCGCGGCCCAATAGTTACAGGAGGGTCTTCTGAGGTGGCCCTCGGATGAGGCGTGGCCCAATAGGTATAGGAGGGTTTTCGGGGTCCTCCGGGGAGGCGCGCCGGCTGTCCGACTGGTACGGGAGGCCTTCACGGCGGCCGGAGCACGGAGCGTAGGGAGGGTCCGTCAGGTACCGGAGCCTTTAGGAGAGGCATGCTGGGTGTTCCTGGGATAGGTGGCCCTGGAGTATCAGGCTTATTTGATGTATTCGCTTTAGAGGCGAAACAGGAACTGATCCTCGCATTGCGTGGATTTATAATATGAACTCGTAGAATAATACCATGTAGAAAATATGAATTTGAGATATATTAGTGGCCATGAGTAATTTTGAAGAAGTATGAATGTATAATCCGCTAAAAAGTTACAGGCCGTTAAGAATTTGAAAGAAAAGTTGTCATGGCGACGTAGAATACAGCGTTGTAAAACTGTCATGATAGAATAAATATTAATAAAATACAATCAAATCTAACTATATTGTGTTTAATGGCGTGGTGATTATACAAAAAAGTGATATCAACCAATATAAGCGAAATTCCCAACCCTTTGATGTCACTAAATCGTCGTAGCCTTGTGTTGAAGTTGATGGCTGTGTCTGTGTACTGATTGTGGATAAAACGTGTCGTGAGGGACAATCAAAACAGCGCCTAACAGTAACGGAATGCTTGTTCTGACCTGGAGGAATGAATGAAGATAACTGTGAGTATGTACATTATGTTACAAGCAGGGCCCTAGAAAGGGAAAACTTCCAACAATACAGTGTCCAAAAGGACTTCCAATATAAAGCCCTTGAGTTAGCCTAACGAGAGCCTCTTCAGATGTCTGCGGTAAGGGTGTCTACACACCAAGCCGGGCTTAGCCACCAGGCTCATTTAACACAAAAGTTGTCCGACTTGCAACGTTCTACAGCTACCGCGGTGGCTAGCCCTTTTCTGGGTTTTGGTATGTAGACCTTAAGACCTCAGGGTACAAATGGTACAACAACCGATGAGTCTATATCCCACATATTATATAAGTATGTACCTACACTATGTATATACAATCTAGGTATATACATAGTGTTCCCTGGTTCGAGGATACTAAATTAGATAGAAATTACGTTAAATTGATATAAGACTCCGTTCTGGGCTCTATCCATCGGCGAAGTTTGCATTTCTTATGAAAAAGGCCGATTCTCCTAATTGCACAGTTTGCAATCAAATCGAGGACGTGCAACAATTGCTAATGGAGTGTGCTCGAAACGGAGTAGAACGCGAGTTGATCGTGAAGGATTTTAAAATTAATAAATTGGATGTAGGCATAATCCAATCCATCTTATCTGTACCATCTTCGGAGATTATTAAAAAGTTGTGCCATTAAATTATGGTCCTCCACGAATAACTCTAATTCATTAACCATTAAGAATATTATAAGCTAATACTGCTTAAGTAAGCCAATC
Source organism: Apamea epomidion (assembly GCA_947507525.1). Taxonomy (NCBI): domain Eukaryota; kingdom Metazoa; phylum Arthropoda; class Insecta; order Lepidoptera; family Noctuidae; genus Apamea; species Apamea epomidion. Next base: position 11,654,839 of record OX382234.1, read on the forward strand.
AATGTAAAAGGGTACAATGGGGCTGACATATCTTTGATAAAAGCCCCTAAACACAATTAGTTAAAAAAAAGGTATATACAAGGTGTGAAGTCATCATTGCTTATTGAATACCTATATCAACATTATTTATGCGACTTGCCAAGTGGCATAAATATCACTACATAATAATATCACCGATATTTTTCTGAGCATATAAAAATCAAAATACGTCACAAGAGATGCCTCACCCCCCCAGGGAAATATGAGCGAGATAATAGTTAATTATTATTTTGTATCTTGATTAATAAACATTTAGTACCTCCTAAGTTAACTAATAAACTATTTGATAGTTGTTCAGTCAGGGAAATTTATTTGTTAAGCAATTTTGCATCCTACGTCGATTTTCCGTGTTATAGCATAGCATAGCATTTCATACAACTGTCAAAGCATGGCAGTTATTTATTTATTTACAAAGGTAGAGACGCCAGCACATCAAGCTACAATCTGTCAACTTTCTTTAATAGATTTTCAACTTTATCGCTAAAGCATTAGGTTCAAAGTTAATTGGGCAAATTTGACAATTTCGGGTAGCTCGATGTGCTGGCGTCTGTACATCAACAGCTTCTGTGTATAATATATCTTAAGTATTATAGGTAACAATAGCCTTGGACTTACACAGTCGCCAATTACAGGTTAACCAACAATCTCAGAAATAGGTGATAAGTGATAACACATTAAGAACTATTTCTCTATTTAAACGTTGATTAAAAGAGACCTTTCCTCTATACTGTGAGTATTTGTATATATATATATATGTTATATATTTTTGTATTATGTATTTAATTAAGTATATTTATTTATTATTATTTTTTGCGCTATATGTGTAGGTATATTTAATATTTTTGTTTTAGACTTCTCACATTCATATTTTACTCTTCTTGTTCTCACACACTATTGTCTACATTTCTTTTTTTACTTCTCCTTTCGCAGGTCTGCTGGAAGAAATTTCTTAAGAAATAAGCAGTACCTTTGTACTCATATTATAATTATGTCATATCAATTTGTATTTTACTGTGTGTACATAAATAATAAAATAAATAAATAAATACTAATGTAGTTGAGATTTGAGTATACGGATCGTTAAAGTCGCTAGTCAATTTGCTGTCTTTGACTGCCACCGCGGTCACACGGTGTCCTCCAACAATAGATTTTCTATTGTGTCTGTTGTCTGGCAGTCAACGTCTTAATATTGAATTTTAGTAGTAGGTACCTTAGTACCTACCTACCTCATGTTATTATAATACCTTCCTCAATACGTATAGGTTCCATTAATACATCTAGATAACTTAGGTAAGTCTACGTACTATACGACCTTCACCATAACTCAGTAGGTAGCTACCCGAAAAACAAAGAGTTTTTAACTGAGCAATACTAGAAAACTAGTAGAAAAAGTGAGTTGTTTATGGTTCTTATTTCAAAAGATTTGTAGCGATAACAAATAATTTTCTTTATCCAAATTCGATGACCTTGTTTTGTCTTACGAATTTAACCTGTGAGGGTTAAATATCCTCTCTGTTGGTCTTTCTACAAAGTATCTATTTGCCTGCAGCGATCTTGATGATTCAGTTATGCTACTAGTGGTGCCATTAGGTAGAAAATTAACACTTCAAATACGAGGCTGGTTGCTGACCGATTATTATAGTTCTTTACGATAGCACTAGATGGCGTGAAGTTAAGCTTGTGTGTTTCTTTTTCAGTAAAGTAGATGTCGCTACTTGAATCGTAATTCAAACGTAACCACGTGGCAGATGTAATCGTGACGTGAACAAGGGAGTGGATAGCGCCACCAGAGATATAAGAAATAACATAATGCTTTGTTTATTGTGTTTTTGCTTTACAGTACAACAAACCCACACATACATGCCTACTGGTAAAATATGGCTGAACCTATTTCCTTTTATCTCCATGTACCTACTGTACCCATATTTGCAAAATAAAATATGTTTATCTCTAACAATTGTTAAACAACTATTAGTTACCTAGCGTCTGTTTCTGACATGAGCTCAGTATCTGTAGTTAAGTTTTGCATTTTTGTATGAAATTGTATATTTTATGGAAATGTCAGATTGGATCCCATATATTATGAAAATCTGTTAAAATACAAGAATATTTTCAGTTTATAAGATTGCCAACGAATTCAAAGTACCTATTTAATAGTCAAATTCCAGCGATTCCAGCGATTCCAGCCTTGATACTATAGAGAACAGACTAAGAACGACTTAGGGATAAATTATTTCGTAAGCTCTAAGGCACACTACTTCCTCCTTGTGCTAACTTTAACATCCAGCTGAAATCGTTTTTTGAAATCGTCCACACGCTATTATTTTTATTACAGTCACATCTCACAGCTTTGTTCACTTATAAACTTTTTGTTTTTCCGGACTTAGAAGTACTTTAATGACTTCCAGTAGTGTACCGAACTACTTCTTTGACAAACTTAAAAGTTGCCTAGGTAGGTATAACGGCGAAAATGTAACAGACAAAGCAAGATGCACTTTCGTTTACTTAGTAAGAAGTTAATAAAGGTAACTATGTACATCAAACGAAATATTTAATTTTCTTATCATCAGGAAAATTCTTCACAATTCTTCTAGAGCGAGTACTTATAAAAGCCATGTTTTTATAAGAATTCCATTTACAAGAAACATTATTGTCTCCTTCAGAATAAAAATAAATTTAAAGGAGCTTAAGAAACATTTTAATTGCTGGTCTCTCCTCGCCCCCGGCTGCTTCTGTACGAATCTCTCCGACGTTCCTCATTTCAATTCCATAAAACGGTTTCGCAACTCCTTTTCTTTTTGTGTTTAAAAATACCTTTTGTTTCTTTGTACAAGATGGGTCAACTGTAATAGAATAAAATAAAATCTTTAGAGGTCATATGGTTTTGATTCTGGAAGCTCTTCTTCCCTAACTGGTCCTCTGTAGAAACCAAACAATAATACATATGAGGAAATACGTAAATGTTATAGGATGATCTTGTTTTCAGGATTAAGAATGTCAAAAAATTAAAAGTTGAATCCTTCGATCAACAATAATACAAGATTAAGGATTAGGAACAAAACACACACCACTCAAGTGACCACGATTGCACATAACTTGATTAAAAACCTTAACTTTCGAAACTAAAGAGGATTGAAGATTTTTATATGGAGCCTGGCATATCTACTGTCACCAACACGAACTCGGCCCGCGTGGTGGATAACTAACAGCCCACTCCCTCTCACAGAGAGGAGGCCTGTGTCCCAGCAGTGGGAACATTATAGGCTGATTATGCTATATCTACTGCCGCGCCATTTTTTTTTCATAATTGCGTTGGTTACAGACGTTTGATTACTTTAAACAGTCAGAGTGATTATTTCAAACATCAGTGCAACAAGAAGTAAGTTAAAAAAAAAATTGTTGTCACGTGATCAACTTTGAACGTTAATATCTCAGAAACGTGACACTTTACGGGGTTTGGTGTAATTATGTTTTCTGTTTGCATTGATGTCAGTTACTTATCGAATTAAATAAATTTCATGCGTGACCGCCATTTCCAAAAAAAAAAAAATCAAACTGGCGGACAGGTAGGTATGCAACGGATCTTCAAACCCCTTAATTACCGTTTGCTTATTTAAAAAATAAGAACAAAAGTATTTATGGAAAAATAAAACATAATTTCTAAGCATTAAGGCAGAAAAACCTATGTTGCAAAATAAGACCACATCGTTATTTGTGCTTTTATTTTTCGGGCGGTTTCGATGCGCTCATTGGAAATCTAGTTGACCGAAGGTTGAACAGAACGAGATCCACTTTTAAAGGTTTTTTTTTTCATTTTTATTCCTATTTGTGTACCTACTCTATCTAAACATTATTCAACACGTTTCAAACTGAACAAACGCTGCACATAACTCTTCGGTGTTATTCATGTCACTGTTGAAAAATGCATGCTGTGAGGCTGGTGCATGCAAATTAAACGAGCCAGGGAAGATTGACGGAATAAAACGGACTATTTTTGAGCATCTTGGCATATTCAGGTCACGGAAAGCTTCGCAGGTATCTCACTTATCATATCTGAAAAAGAAAAAACCGTTTGTTAAATCATGAGAGTTAGTTTTTCTATCAAATATGATATGTTCGAAGTAGTTTCATCTGTCTTTCGCCGAATGTCTAAAAGCTCATTTGCTTCCCAATTTTTATATGGATCTATCGAACTTTTTGTGATGCCTTGTTAAGCTCCTTGTGAGAATTTTGGAAAAAATGTTGTTCGCAATGGCCTGGAAAATATGAAAGGGTCTAACCAATTGGCAAACGTACAGAAAATACGTATCACTACCAAATCGGATATTTATAATGTTTTATAAAAAAACTGAAAACGAAGATTTACTGGTTTATCTAGAAATAATAACACAAGCTCTGCTTAGCTTGGGACTAGATGGCGTTGTGTGATAGTTGTGGAATATTTATTTATTTTTATTTATTTTATTTAATGCAGAATGTAATATGCAGGCATGTAATATACAAGGTGTCGTTTGGCATCCTCGTTAAATTCAAGGAGGTAACTATGCTACTGATTCTCGTCACGAATCAATAATAAAATCAGTAGGTTTTTTTTTTCTAATTTTCGGAAATCGGCATGTGTGGGACACGCATTTTAAAACGCGGCCTGTGTGAGACCGCACTGTAACTGCCCTTTTACACACACATAAAAACGCGGCCGCTTATACGATACCATAACGCGATTCTGTTCTTTGAAAGTGGTGTATTCTGAAATACTGTCAAACTTAAATAATTAAAAAAACAAGTAAGTATGTATTCATTATTTACCAGGTATCGTAATTTTATTTGATTATTTATGTCTTTCATAACAGCCTCTTGAAATTTGACGAGGATGCAAAACAACAGCTTGTATAAGATTTGCGATACGGGTGACACGATGAAAGAGCCCGTAGGAAAATGTATATAGTCACGTATGTATATTTTAACTGAACGCTTTTATTATGAAACAAACTGCACGTAGTTATTCAATTCTAGGTAACTCTTTGCTTATACTAACTTGGTGAACAATACTCTTGTTGTTCCAATTGGAATTGAACTGGACACAAATGGTAATGTGATAAACATTACCATTTGTCTCTAATATTGTGTGTTGTATAAAGTGTAAAAGAGTAAAACTCGGTGTGAAGTCTTCTTCATACAAACTTCCAATTCTTGTTTGATCAGATTGTTAAGTTTCATATCTACATTTCTACACTGTTAATAAAAACTTTAATCTTGTCTCAGAAATTAATCAAAGAACCTTCTTCGTTGATGGTCAAAAGATAATTATTAGACCGATTTTATTTCTTTCTCCTACCTAATATAAAAAGAAAAGTTTCACATTTCAACTTCGAACTTTTCTCGGTGTTTTTAATCCAAAATTTGCTTGTACCGTGAAAAATTAGGAAAAAGAAACCTTTGACAGTATTCGTTCCTGCAACTTTTGCGTTCATCGTTTTGCGAACTGTACGTATAATATGAAACTTGAATTGGACAATAAAATAATAGATCCGTTAACATTTCCGCATCGGAACGAAAACACACATCGTACTACCCAAGTAAAATAGTTGGGAAGTGCGATGTTTGTTTTCGTTCCCTCGTAAGTAAAACTTTTAAACTATTTTGAATGTTACGTTTTACGATGTTGATTTCAAATGTAGTGGTTAAAAACTTTTCTATTATTTATTAATATATTTTAACCCAGATTTCCAGAAATACTTTATCGTTTATAGCTATTTAATAACACTTATTATACAAAGCCGTTGTCCGTGTTCCAAAGCAAATAAATAACAAAGTCTATTGCTATTTAAGTTCTTACTAAATGTATTAGTACATGCTGTAGGAACTGAGAACGTTTCAGTTTTTATTTACACTCCCTCGAGAGCGTGTAACTATTTGTAGACACGTAGTGTAATACACGGTTAAGAGCTTTTGATCACCACACTATCACCCACGCAGTGCAAGTTCACAAATATACTAGGTATACACGTTATTTAAAGGGGCGTTTAGACCCGCTAGTTAACTTGCGCTGTTATGGTTTACTGTACAGTGACTGGTCAATAAAATGAACAGTGATAAGGTTGATAAGTAATATAGCAATACGATTTTATTTAAAAACTTGGTAGTTTGGAATAATATTATTTAGGAACTAGCTGCGCCTCGCGGTTTCACCCGCATAAGTTTCGATCCCGTGGGCATATCGGGATAAAAAGTATTATATAATAATATGTTAATCCTGGTTATAAACCATCTGTGTGCCAAATTTCATCCAAATCCGTTCAGTATTTTTTGCGTGAAAGAGTAACAAACATCCATCCATCCATCCATACAAACTTTCACGTTTATAATATTAGTAGGATAGGATACACATAGGCAAACCATAGAGATTTTATTATTTTCCAATAGGAATCTATATTTTGGAACGCTATTTCAACTTGTTTTGGAATGGAGCTTCAACTTCTACTCCTCAGCACTTAAAAAATACTTGTGAATGGTCTAAATAAAACAAGAAAGAGTTCAGAAAATGTACACACTACTTTTATGTCTAACTTACTAAGTTTATGTCTAAATGCGACCTTAAATTAAATACTTAGAAAATGTTATGTTTCTTATTCCCTAGTTACTTGCCCAAGGTATACTAATTCAAACGAGCGATATCTTTCTCTCTAACGGTGAATGAATGGTAATCGATTTCATTTGTTTTCGTTCGAGTGCAGAGTGCAGACACTCGTAGGTGTATGGGATCAAAATCATACCCATAGAAAGAGGATATAGAGGGTGGAGAATTATTTTTGCAAACAAGTTCAATAAATACTAGACAATAAACAGATTGAGCGTAGATATGTTTAGAGATATCATTACAAACGTAATTGGATTACCATAGTTATCAAATTCCAATTTACAGTTTTGATTTGATTTTAGCATACGTAGCTAGTACCTTTACAGTACTTACCTACTTATAGGCCGGTGAACAATTTTCTATCAATATGTGGTCATTCTATTTTGTAAAAATTGTAAATCATCAATTTATGTGGTGTTTCAAAATAATCGTTACTTTTGATTTAAAAAAAGCCTTAAAGTTCCTTCCTGTACCTAAGGTACACTTCTGGCAAAAGGATTGTAAATCTATAATTGCTTACATACTGTTTCTTCTTCCGAGGTATATAACGCACACTAGCTATAATATAATAATAATGCTAATGATAGAGACTGCCTACCTAAGTACTGTGAACCGGCGCCATAAGTTGGAACTGGTCATATCTTATCTGCCATGGATTATTTTTATAAAAAATATACTGAGGACGCTGTTAACATGCACGTCTTTCTACATCGTTCTTACATTTATAATGTCATCTTCAATGATGAAACTAGTATTTTGAATTAAAAAGAGAGGAGTTCCTAGTTTAAGCTTTCTGACTGACCGACTACTTGACAATTCAAAAGAGCCTGTATTGGATTGGTTTAATTGAAATAAATTCTTTAAATCTTATGTTGAATTTTCAGCAGAAATGTATAACACGGTCATTTTCTTCCTTGATGTTTGTGTACAAATAAGGGCTCTTCAAAGTTTTGTTCACGTGTTTACTTTTAAGGACCTACTCGTGTATACAAGTTGTTCAAAGAGGGTCGAAAAGAAATGTATGTTGGAAAAAAATATTGAAGTACCTTCTATAATGAAAGTTGAACAGAATTTTAGCGAGCTATTCAATACGCTTGTATTAGTCTATGTGTATTTATATAAGTACTGTTTTAACTTACATAAAACTGTGTTCGTATTATGACGTAATAATCTTAGTCGTCATAAACGTTGACATTAATCTGATCTTATTTGATGGATACCCTAAACCTACACACATTCACGATGTTTCTACCGAAAAAGGTGGATCATAATGTGTTCTGGAGCTGTTGTAAGTAGTACCAATTATATAAAATATGTTTCGTACAAGACATAGGATGTTATCAATTAATTAATGTTCTTGGAAATTCGTGAAGGAAAAGGAAGAAATGTAAATACTTTATGAGTGAAGAAAACTTTGAAAATCTCGTGTGGATAAAACCACACTCGTAATGTATTATAATGAACCAAAGCAAACCGATTATGTACGCACCTACTTGTACTATACGTAGTTCCATAGGTAGGTACTTACCTCAGCATTATGTTGCTTTACACACAAAGGATAGAATATTTAATCAGCTTCTACACTGTAGAGCACATGAAATAATTATCATCAAAAGATGTCATTCACGCAAGCTTAGCTATTCAAAGACTTCTTAAATAATTAACAGTTCTCATTTTACGGCCCATCTTTAGAATATCAAGTAGAGGCATCATGGATGTCAAATGTTGGATCGCCGTCACTCACATCTCTTCTTGGTGAAACATGCCATGGTTGAGCGCTGGCAGACTGGCGGCACGACTGATGAACTAGAAATGCTTTAATATTCTACGTGAAAATGTCAGATGGAACAATGTAAGCGTAAACTCGAAAGCAAACCTTATATAGGTACCTAGTAATAACAAAAGTTAATTCAACTGACGATCATATCGCAATTCGACAGTTGTTTGTCACGACCCTTGTATTTACAACCCAAATAATGTTATACACGAAGGCTGCTCGTGCTACGGCATCATTTTGCTTTCACACATGGGTCCATTTGAATTGAAATAAAAACACATCTATTATTTACAATTACGTAAGTTTATTTATTTTTTCGAACGCGTACTTTTTGGCATTATGTATGCAATACCATATCATGTAAATTACCACCTCAGCTTCGTGGTAGCGTGAACACGAGAGGTCCAATTTTCAATCACTTTTGACATAATAACACATCTATTTCTCTATTTTAACTATCTGAAATAAATTATTCTATTCTATATCATTGATGACGCGTATGATGTTACTCTTCGACGGTTCTTGGCTTGTTTGCATACACCTGATTTCACATTCACACATACCCCACAAAAAAATAATTAATCAAGGAGCGTTAAATCATATGATCTTGGAGGCCATGTGTTGTCCTCGAATTTTGAGTTCAGGAACCCGTTGATTTCTCTTTCAATAAATTGCATTTGACGGATTGAATTGCCGTTTTGATTTCAACGCGCTGTTCAAAAGTATAGCGACTCATCTTGATAAATGCCGAACATTCAATGACTTACCTGTCAAAAAATCTAATTTGGCCACCATCGGTAAGTACCTACCTACGCAATAAGCAAAGTGTTAGCAGTATTTTTAGAATCCTCTATAATCGAAAAAATAAAATAGGTAAGTACGTTAAACCACATCCTTGGCATACACATACTAATTTCTGATGTTCCGGTACCGGAAATGAAAGTGCCGCTAGTGCTATTTTTGTCTCATCGTTCACGGCAGTTATCGAGAAACATTTTCAAGACCACAATTGCTGACCAAGAGCATGTCCACACTCTTACGGTTGTTGAATTAAGACTCATAACAAAATAATATCTACGTAGCTAAGTGAGTATAATTGAAACACACGAGGATAACTATGATTATGAGTGAATAATTCAATTATTCTGACAAAGTTAACTGTCATTGTACCGAGAGCGGCAATTTGGCTCTTTAGTCAACTGAGGCCGTTCGAACTTATCCCGTTTATTGTAGATATAGAAAACACAGATAAATGATATAGTTGAATGTAAATTATCTCCGGAAAGTTAGTCGAGTCAGATAGAAAGTTGAAGTGACGCATTTCCAACAAACTGTGAAGATTAATAACGATGAAATTAATTACTTTTAGGCAATATAGCACGGAGTTACGCAGAGCAGCCATTAATGGAATAAATTAGAGAAACTGCTGCCCTTTCCATCACGCCGCTGCGCTCTAGTACCTAGGTTCTAGAAAAAATACGATATTGCCTGAACTTCGTTAAGAAAGGCGTATTTATGTTTCAATGCAATGTTGATCAAAGCAAATGAAAGGATGTGAATGAATATAATGTACCATATAAGGGTCGTTTCATAGTGCGTAGAAAGAGACAAAAGGGTGTGCGGCTACACTACAATCGTAGCACGTAGCGACTCGTAGTACGAATGCCATCATGAATGTGCCACTTTATAGAAAACTTGTTTCGTAAATGTTTTATTAAACAAAGTGCCTAAAAGAGTAACCGTGTAACGCGTGTTTAACAACACGTTTATCTGTTCCACACGGTGCCGTCGCCGTTTTGTTAATTTAGCGTTATTTTACGGCCCATTAAAGTTTATTAGCTTGCAAGCAGCAAGCATGACTCGTATTTCCTTTTAATCCGCTGGCCCTATGTAGTACTAGTACCTAGGTACCTTTTATTTATGCCAGGGGACGTTTCAATAACCCGTAATGGCAACACCCAACCCCTTTATATAATTGGAAAAAGGTGATGAATGGGTTAATACCATTTCATTTGTAAAACGATTATGAGGAGTTTCAATTTTTTTTTTTGTTGGCGTGTATATTGTTGTGTCATGGTTATGGTTAAAGAAATGTTTTTGATCATAATTATTTGATTGGGAAAATAATCAAAACGTGTCATTCGTAGAAAAAACGTTTAAAATATTGTACTTTTACGTAGGTACCCATGTATTACCTACTCTATACATTTTGTTACAAAGGTTTAAGAGACGAAATATCTTTTTGTACAACCCTTTACAATAATCATGATCAATGGAGCCAACACTCAACATGTTCTGTTAGTGTTTTATTTTGATGGATTTTGCGACTAAAATCTGCGTCGAGTATTTTAAGTAATATTAACGAAATGCCTACCCGTCTACAGTGATCGATGGTCGATTGAATTTACATATATCATCAAATAAGACAAGATGGCGCCCGGCCCTGGTGCAAGCCATGGTCCGGGGCGAGAGGGAGTGGGAGGCGGTCACCTCCTTCTGCGAAGCAGTCATGCTAGCGAAGGAGGTGGCGGGATGGGCGAGGGAGAGATCCTCACGCCTCAGCCGCCGAGGGAGACGCTCCGGGCGTCGGGAGCCGCGTGACGACTCCCGGCCACCGTAGGCGCGGGCCTGCGGGCGGAGAGCAATGGGTAGCTCTCCGTCCGATCAGGACCAGGCCCGTGCTGGACGGCGTGTATGTGTTCCACGCGCGCCTCAAAGAGATGTCAGCGTAGTTGACGGGGCCCGACAGGGCCGAAGCCTGCCGGGGTAGCGGGATTGTCCGAAAGGGTTACCGCTGCCCTGGTACGTAAAGGGCTAAGGAAGGAACACGGGTGGGTTTTAGTCAGTAAGAGTCTGACACTCCCTTCTGCTCCACCCAGAGCGGGAGGAGTCATTTGATGATTTCCCATCCACAAAAAAAAAAAAAAAAAAAAAAAGACAAGATGATTAATATACTAAATTTCTTTTAAATTTATTCCAATCAGATTACGAGCTTTTAATACCTACTCGTACATACCTAAATTCTGATCATCATTTCACCTTAATAGGTAATTATCTATACATATAATAAAACAGTAACGAAAGAAAAAGTGTACATTGAAAATTTTCGAGAAAAAATAAGTGGCTTTTGTTAGAAAAACGTAACTGATGACAAAAAGTGACTTTTTAGAATTTTTGTCTGTTTGTCTGTTTGTCTGTGTGTATGGTACGGCTTCACGCCAAAACTACTGGATAGATTGAATTGAAATTCAGCAAAAATGTTCTTTGTAAACCAAGGAAGGCTTTAGGCTACATATTATCACGCCGTATGTTATGGGAGGTAAGCAATATTGATTTTAAAAGGTTTTTGTTCGTAATTGAATGCACAAAATATTGAATACACAAAATTACATGTTATTTATTTAGTTAATAATAATTTAACTCTGGGAACATAATAATCACGCTATTTTTATAAAGGAGCGGGGCAGTAATATTATAAATTGCAAGGGAACAGTTATTTCAACAATATGTCAACGGGGAATTTAGTGGTAAGGTCAGGCGACCGTTTACCGCACTAAATGGTGCGAGTTCAAATCCTACAATATTGTTTTAAAAAATCGTAAAATTCTTTTTTTAGTTTTTGCATTTTCATGTGCATTAGGAACGATACTGTTATGAAATCTGAGAACTTTACATGTCCTATCTAATTGTATGGAGAGTTTCACACCAATATTACTAAACAGATTGATTGGTGGTACAACAAGCGACACTATAATGAAGTCAAGTCAAACTTTTGGTTCTAAGTTATATCTTACCAAGTACATTTATTGTAGGTAATTGATTCAAGAGCTATGAGTACCGTCGTCAATGACCATGTCTCTAAGTTTATCTCAGAGCAAAAGCAAATTTTCGACACCATCCTTGAAAGCGTTGGGCTCGGCCAAGGTAAAATGTTTTTCTTGGATGCTTCTGGTGGAACAGGGAAAACATTTGTCACCGCTGGCATTCTCGCAGAGGTCAGGAGGCAAGGCAAGATTGCCATTGCAGTAGCATCGTCAGGAATCGCCGCAACACTGCTTCCTGGTGGCAAAACAGCGCACGCAATGTTTAAGATTCCCATAGATTTAGAGAGTAATGAAACACCTGTTTGTGGAGTGTCACGCAACAGTGACAAAGGGCGCGTGCTTAAAGATTGCTCTTTAATCGTGTGGGATGAATGCACTATGGCGAACTGAAAAGCAGTAGAGGCGGTAACCAAGACTTTGCAGGACATCCGCAGGAACCAGCAAATGATGGGTGGCGTTACAGTTCTGTTTAGCGTCGATTTCCGACAAACGCTGCCTGTGGTGACGCGAGGAACTAGGGCTGATGAGGGGAATGCTTCGTTGAAATGCTCTTTCTTATGGCCACATATTCATAGGTTGCGCTTAACGATGAATATGAGAACACAGCTTGGCGGGAATGTACACGCCCAAGAATTTTCTGATGTTCTCTTAAAATTGGGTGAGGGAACGCTACCAGTAGATGGTGGCCAGGTGGTTCAACCGGAGATACTTGGGAGAGTGGTGTCCACGTTAGAAGATTTGATTCGCTTGGTGTACGGGGACATCAATAGGATACCGCACCAAGATAATTCTTGGGTATGAGAACGAGCCATTTAAACACCCAGAAACGACCAACCTTCAGCGATCAATTAATGTATTCTCGCGGAAATTGAGGGAAATCAAGTGATCTACACTTCAATAAACACTGTTGTCGACCAAGATGACGCCACAGATTACCCCGTAGAATTTCTCAATTCCCTCAGTGCAAGTGGACTACCAGCGCACACCATTAAGCTAAAGGTCGGTGTCCCAATTATACTTCTTCGGAATCTCACTCCGCCGAAACTGTGCAATGGGGAAATATCATTGAGGCGGAAATTCTAACGGGTTATGGTGTCGGCGAGACAGTGTTTATACCACGTATACAACTGTTTTCCCACAATTACCCCTTTCAATTCAAGCGCGTGCAGTTTCATGTGAGCGTGTGCTTCACCAGGACAATAAATAAGTCGCAGCGGCAGACACTGAAGGCTGCGGGTGTCGACCTCAGGACGAGCTGGTTCTCACACAGACAACTGTATGTCGCTTGCTCCCGCGTCACCAGTCCTGACTCGCTGTACATATTGAATGAGACCGAGGGAAAAAGAACGAACGTTGTTTACACAGAAGTGTTACAATAAATTATAACAGTTCTGTTATTCGACGTCTCCTAAATTTCCTTATTAACCTGACGTCTCTTACCAGTAAATTAACTACATAACTTTCAAATTTTGAGTTTACTAATCCAAATAGTTTTTGAGGGATCTAAGCTATAGTATGGGACGCATCTTTTGAGTGTTTCTGTAAATCAACAAACTATCACTAACTATTATTAAAATTAAAATAGCATTTTAAAAATACTTATGCGATACGTGGGCAAAGCCACGGGTACAGCTATAGTTTATAAAGATATTTTTTTAAAGTTATTTGCAATATTATTGTTAATTCAGTGTACCCTTGGGATCCACTGCGGAATTACGGGAAGAAAAATTTTTTTGTTGTATAGGTATTAAGTCTGGGCAACATATAGGCTATAATTTATTTTGGAAAATAGAACACCTGATGCAGAACCGCAACAGACCAGCTAAAGTATAAGAGATATAAAAATGGTGCCATAGCAAAAAATATTCCACGTGAAGAGCATTTTCTGCTGTGAGAATAAATTTGAAGATTTGGAACACCTGTTGTGGAACTCCAAAGCCCAGCGACACTATAACATATATAGGAATGACGTCTTAGCAAAAGTTGTTTTAGTCTGATGGGCATTTCCTGTTGACTTACAAAAATGAAAGATCTGGAACGTCTTGAATCGTCTCGCGCATCACGCTGTTTTCCCTTCCCCGGGCTCTTAGAATTCGACATCAGACGTTTCAGATCTTCGATTTTGACGACCCCGTTGTCGCTGGCAAAAGCAACAGGATCCGCGTACGAAGTCGCGGGCAGAAGCTAGTTTACATATAAAGGTAGAGGGAACAAATTCAATGAAACAAAAAGTGTTAAAAATTTTTGTTACTTCTGTATCACAAAGAAATTGGCAATTTCCTAATGAAAAATTCAGTAGGCAGTAATATTTTTTCAGCTTTCCGATGTGAAACAACCTATTTGAATGATTAAACTGGGACCGATGAATCTAAGAGTGAATTGAGTCATGTCTCGAAGCATATTTTTAGGATTCCGTACCCAAAGGGTACCAACAGGTCCCAATTACTAAGGCTTCGCTGTCCGTCCGTCTGTCACAGGGCCGTATTTTATGAACCGTAATAGGTAGACACATGAAATTTTCAGTGTTTAAGCCGCTAACAAATAATAAAAATACATTTAAGTAAAAAAAAAAACGAGGTGGTTCCCGAACCAACAAGAAACGTGTTTTTCGGTTTGGCTCGAGTAAGTAGTGTTAAATATTGTACGGGTACGTAACCCTTCGTGTGGGAATCTGACACGCTCTTGGCCGGTTTTTTTAATCGTTGTCTCTTTTGAATTATGTCAATGCCAAAAGATATCGAGATATTTGAAGGAGATTGGCTTAAGACTCCGGGACGCTTGCGTTAATAGAAAGATTATTTAATCACTTTCGTACTGAAAATAGATTTCTGTTTTGAGAAGCAATATGGCTTCTTCTCGGTATTGTATTCTTGGATTGCTTTGTTTATTTTGCTATTCTGTTACTTTTGTTTGTGTCGCTAAAAGCTTAGGTAACTTACAAAGTTAGTATAGCTGTATAACCATAATTAATAACCGTTACTGAATGAAAGGATTGCTTATGTAATACTTAAGTGTGTTTTACTGACACATAATGCTTCAAATGGAAATCTGAAATATGTGTCTGGTTTAATTTTCAATTCAAGCCTGTCAGGCATCCTGGAAATTTAGACTTAGGGAAACGTAGGTTCGAGAATGACAGCACAGTTATCCGCTCTATTGGCAAAATTCCTTGTGTGAATATTATAGTTTTCCTTAATGTAGGGTCAAAGCATTACACGGAGGTGTGTATATATTTCTGCCATGTATTTAGATAATTCTTTCTACAACTCCGTTTTTACGGAATTCACAACGTGGGACACCATTTTCTCATTTTTAACCGACTTCGAGAAAAGAAGGAGGTTATGCAATCGGCGAGCTTTTTTTATATTATTTCATCATCAGCTAAACAGCTTCGTTTTGAAAGGCTGATGATAGGATACTTCATCAGTCAATTTAGGCTTGGCAGGCGAATTTTTGACCACCCTCTTACTTATAAGACTGAAATATACATTGGTTAATACTCAATTAACCTAAGACATGACATTTAATTATAACGTTTTGTTCGCAGAGCTTACCACTAAGACCTGACTAGACTATTAAGTCGCCATAAGTCTAGTCCAGACCCTTGTACCGTTTTACTTTGTGATTTTGTGTGACCTATTTTTTGCTCTACGATTTCCAATCTTAGGTAGAAGTAGGTAAATGATCGAAACATTTTCATTATCATAATCTTCAAGAAGTAATTTATTGTTCTCGATAGCCTTAACAATTTTAAGTTGTCAAGCCAGTGTCAAATATTAAAGAGATAGCGATAGTTCAACATTTTGTTAAGATATTAAGCTTTACCATCTAACAGTAAAAAGTACTAAGTTACGAAATTGATTTAATTAAAAGTTTACGTAGACATACCTGCGATAGAAATTTTAATACTATTTCTAAGTGGCCACTTCTCTTTTACTATTTGACCCAGCACTCAGCACTAGGAGGGTTATAAGTTAAAACTTAGATTGCCTACGTAATTATTAAACAAAACAAATGGCTTTAACTTTTGTTAGAAAACATACGATTTTTTATCTTAAAATCTTATATTTTCTTAAAATCTAAAAAAAAAACAACTTTTAGATAAGTTAAACATTGGATAAGATTTATGAATAGATTCTATTTCGCAAAAAACAGTCTAAAGAGACTTGAAAACTTATTTCTCAACGCTCCCAGATGTGGCCCGGTGTCAAATATTCTTTGAAATAAAAAAATCACTTCTATTATTTTAAAGACAGTTTTTCTGCACGAATCGTAAAACATTATTTTCCTCCAGTTCGTATAATTTATTATTTGCAATAAGCTAGCAGGTAATATATAATTTACTATAGTATTAGCTTTTAGCTGATGCTTCCGTTCCCGGCAACCAAGCACCTAACATTACATAATAAGAGTGAAATATTATATTGTCTTCGTTTCTTATCCTAGAGGATTCAATTCAATAATTTCTGGAAATGTACTTTTTCTTTCTGTGTGAAAAAAACATGTCTTTCGTAAGATTAATGTTTTGAGAAGCAGAATTAATAAAAACTTTAATTCTGCTTCTCAAAACATTAATCTTACGAAAGACGTGTTTTTTTCACAGAGAAAGAAAAAATACATTTGACTGTTGACTGTTTGACTTTTAGTTTGGTTTGGTTGGATATTTCCTTTCACTATTTCCGATGATTTATATGATTATAATTAGATATCCTTCATTTTCTCATCGTTGGTTGTTATTTCAGCGCATTTTGTAACTAGACGAACTATGATCTTCAAACACGAGTATGACCTTATGTACTTTATAGTCTGTTTAGTTTCTATAATTAAACTTAATAACGCCAGCAATAACAAAGTATTACTAATACCCTCCCGTCTATACAATATGAACCTTTGTGAGTTACATAGGTATACGGACATATTCCGAGTATTAAGTATTAATATCGTATGTTATTTGCAGTAATAAATATTCAGGTACGATTTAATAACATACCAATTCTGTCTTATCTTGGTTGCTATATAACAAATAGGGTAGGTTGTAGCAGTAGTTCTATGTTTGTAGCTTTTCTCATTGTGAAGTTTTGGCGTGCCCCATTTTTATTTTGCAAATACGATAATTAGGTGCCTCAACGATGTTAAAATCATAACGTTATCTGGGAGGAAATAAAAGAGGTTTTTTATGTATTCATAACACAAACAACAGAAACAAAGAATTAATTTGGTAGGTACCTACGTATCTACCAAATTAATTCTTTGTTTCTGTTTCAATGTGTTCATGTCTAATGTGTTTCTTGTTTTAGAATAAATGAACAAGGCGTGTGATGTGTGTATGATCTGTTTTCATTTCTATATATCACTGGAGCAAGCTTTGCAACGAACAAACATTTGTGAATTTAGGACTGTTACTAGTTTTAAAATGAAAACACTCATATTTTTGTTTGATTGTGACCAGTTATAATAAAACGGAGTTTACACCGCTAACTGTTATGGACCTGAAATGAAACAGCTATGACGCATCATTACACCAGGAGATTGCAGTAAAACTCTGATATAACTCGTAAAAACGATCTCTATGTTTGTAACAGTTATGAAGTACATATTCAGTTCAGTTATTATTTATTTAGTGACATGAAATTCTTCATACACCTCATCATTATCTGACTAGCCTTTTCCCATCGACCTTGGGGTCTCACAGTGTAACCGGGTGCAGATAAATTCGAGTAGGCATTTTACATCAAGCGACTGCCTATCTGACCTCCGCAACCCAGTTACTGGGTAACACGATATCTGGTTATCAGACTGCTTCATACACCTCTATGCCCTAGAAAAACTGATTGGGTTTGATTTGCTTTCTGTTACCACTATTGGTATATTTTTGTTGTTGTCATAGGTAATTAAATATGTCGGAGAAGGTATGTCTGTCTCTCGTTAACATCAGGCATATTTTAATTACTGTAGGCGTATATAGGTACACCACTCAACGATACGGAATGCAGACAGTTTCTAAGCACATGTTGTTCGTACGATATCCAATGTTTCGATGTTCCCGAGAGCTCTGCTCACACCATTCTTGTAGCTGTCGCTCTCGTCCACCTCCACGAACTCAGGATAGACTCTGTCTAGCGCCACGAGATGGCGCTAGCGTTCCGAATAGTCAAACGAATGACTCCGACAAATATAATATTTTCACAGTCATCTTGCGGGGTTAAGCAGAGATCTGCTCGGATAAACCTATTGGGTATACAGCTCGCTTATAAAGAGAATTAGCTAAGTGGTGGTTCTATTTCGTGCCATTCACCAAAGTAAATTGTAATCTCTAAAGTGAAACTGAGAATTTCCTTCAAGGAAATTCTAATTACGCTTCCTAAGAATGACGCGGAGTGTACCAAATTAGACTTAGAAGCAAAATTAGGCATTGAACAATGTAGGTGTAGGCTAAAGTTTTCATGAAGCAAAAGGTCGCTTCAAGAAAACTTTATCCTTTTTAAGAATTGTCGTGAGTTTATTCTAGAAACAGTAAAATAGTTCTGTGATAATTTAATCCTGCTACATTGCCAAGTATTAAATCGTCAGAGAAAGACGTTATGACGTAAAAACTAAGTGGTTAAGCGAAATACTTTAAAGCTCAGTTAAGTAGATTGAAAACTCTTGGTACTTTGAAATTCCAAAGGAAATAGCCGGAGCTGGGGCACTCGGGGTATAACGACTTCCCCGGCGCGCGGCGGATACACCAGTATTTAAATGTCTTCACCGGAAACAAACGGTTCTGGTACATTGACGCAAACATTTTTGTTCTTGTTTACATAATTACACAGTTTTTGTCGGGTATTTCACTAAAGAGTTCACAGACTTTAACTTCAGCATCTATTTTTAGGGCAATTTAACTGCACAGTTTTATGCTTATTTCTTATTACCTAGTAATATTTTTCACATGTTTTTTTTTCATTTAATTCGTTGTGTCTTAACCAGCTAAGGCCTCAGTGCGCTCTTTCGAGATGAATTACAGCAAAAAATCTACTTAATGATACCTACAACGATTTGTTCTTAGATCTTAGTCTTGACATTCGACGGCTGGTTGGTTTTGTAATCGTTAATCACGTAGCAATTATCTGTAACTTTGGTTATCGTCACGTTATCCACTTGCTCAGAATGTTGGCTGCAGGCGTGATTAATCAAATTAACTGTCGGTAATTTATTTACGTTAAGAAATCTTGAACGTTAATCAAATTTAATACCAGGCTTCTTATTTCTATAACAGTAGGTCGGCACATGATGGCTAGGGTTAATGGGTAGGTGAGCATAAGAGAAACCTCAGACCATATCACATAGGTGTTGGAATAGAAGGCGTATGAGCTAGGTTTATGTAATGCTTTGAAAGATTTTCAACTTTCAGCGCTGAGCCGATCGTTGAAATTCCAACAGCACGCTTTTATTTATACGTTTAGTTAGGTATCGCCTACTATCAGTGAAAACGGGCATACGTCTATTTGGTACATCGTTGACGTTCAGAGATATGGGGTTTACAGTTCATTATTACAAGAGTCTTAATTTAGACCAAAAAACTCGACAAATTATGGAAATAATCAAGTTGAGCCAGAAAAGTTTAGATAGCTTTATAACTGTTTTATTACATTTTCAGTAGGTAGTAAAGAGGTAATTTCATTAGGTAGGTAATTACTTAAAAACTTCGTTGTTGTTGTCGTAGCTGGTTAATACCTAACAAGTTGTTTATTACCAGACAGCGGTATTATTTATAAATTAGTATCGAATGAAATGCGATGTTGGACGCAATATAAATTAGCTAGTGTAAGGAAATTCGCTTTACGAGCCTACCGACAATTTGTGGTTTCCGATTGGGGCATGATTTATTGATTCCGCATAGAAGAAGGCTCGGTTAACCAATCTCTGGGATCAATTCGGCGAAAATACGGGTCCAACATTGACTGATTAAACTTTAAGTACCAAAACAAACTTCGGCACTTTGTATGGAATATTTTAGCAAACATTCTTTGACAAGTTTTTCTAACATTTTGAGATACAAAGAATAGCTTTCGTCCAAAAATAAAGTTCGTTCAATGCTTTCATCTCAGCGGCGGCGACCTTTCGCGTCCGGCCCTGGTGCAAGCCATGGTCCGGGGCGAGAGGGAGTGGGAGGCGGTCACCTCCTTCTGCGAAGCAGTCATGCTGGCGAAGGAGGTGGCGGGATGGGCGAGAGAGAGATCCTCACGCCTCAGCCG
This sequence comes from Apamea epomidion, assembly GCA_947507525.1. Lineage (NCBI taxonomy): Eukaryota > Metazoa > Arthropoda > Insecta > Lepidoptera > Noctuidae > Apamea > Apamea epomidion. The sequence goes on from OX382234.1 coordinate 11,675,350, forward strand.
CCGAGGGAGACGCTCCGGGCGTCGGGAGCCGCGTGACGACTCCCGGCCACCGTAGGCGCGGGCCTGCGGGCGGAGAGCAATGGGTAGCTCTCCGTCCGATCAGGACCAGGCCCGTGCCGGACGGCGCGTATGTGTTCCACGTGCGCCTCAAAGAGATGTCAGCATAGTTGACGGGGCCCGACAGGGCCGAAGCCTGCCGGGGTAGCGGGATCGTCCGAAAGGGTTACCGCTGCCCTGGTACATAAAGGGCTAAGGAAGGAACACGGGTGGGTTTTAGTCAGTAAGAGTCTGACACTCCCTTCTGCTCCACCCAGAGCGGGAGGGGTCATTTGATGATTTCCCAAACTGAAAAAAAAAATAAAAAAAATGCTTTCATTTGTAAAGGGTACTTTATAATACCTATCGCAATATTCCTCCCGATTTATTCTATCAAAAATATCATCATGAGAACTGGGTAATAAGCAGCAGCTGGGTAGTAAGCTGTCAGTTCACTTGATGCTAGGGATTGCCACTATTGACAGCTAAGTTTTCACTGTAAGATGTTTACAGAATAAACGGCGGCACGGTTGGCGCAGTGGTTAAGCGATTGACTGCTGCGCTGCGTGTCGCGGGTTCGATTCCCGCACGGAACAAATATTTGTATGACCTACAACTAGTTGTTCCGGGTCTGGCTGTTTGTGTATATGAGCTTAAATGTTTGTTAACGTACCCACGATACAGGAGAAATTCCTAGTGTGGGGCTACGTATTAAAAAAAAAAAAGAATAGGTTGGCAGAAGGTTCTTTCATTCATGAGAGGATTCTACGCGCGATGGAACATTGACATAGGTGTAACACTTTGGCGATTATCACACTGCAGCGCGCTCCATCGCGTAGCGCGGGGCGGCCATAGCAAACAATCTGCGCGCGGGAGTGATTGTGTTTTCTCTACAAACAGATACAATGTTAAATCTGCCGTTCCGCGTCGTGGAGTGTGATAATCGCCTTACAATCGTTCGGAACTGTCCCCCGCGTCAGCTGACACCGACATGACGTGGGGTAGCCCACTTGGGATAAGATCACTTATACTTCACCGTTCGCTTACTTACTGATAGATTTCGGGACCTGGTTTTGATAAGCCTCTCATTCATCATCCATTGAAGTGGATTAGGGAAATACGTAAACTTTTTGACAAGTATCTCATGGAATTTATACCGTTTGAGATAAACGAAAGACAGCAACGGTTACTGATGCACTTTTATGTGTTTTCCTTATATTCCAGAGTAGGTAAGGCTAACGGCGCACCACGAATTTTAATAGTTGCGATGAAATGATCGTTAATTTGTAAACGATACTAGAGTCCGCGCATTACGGTAACAATCGCTTGATAATTCACTTGAAAAATGATTTGTTTTTGCGATTTTATTTCGCCAGAACATGCGATTATAAAAATCTCATCGCAGTGCGTGCCTCATAGATAATATAATTCGTAACCGAAGCATACGCCACGCATGAAAACAGCGTGCTAGGCACAATTGCAGGCCAGTTTATAATACCTATAATACTATTTATAAAATATTATAGAATATTATTTACACCATATAAATTACAGACAAAGGGAAATTTTACAAAGGGTTTTTTATTTATTTAACATAAGTAGTATTAAATGTTTTATTTTTATTTTTTATTTGTTGTTTCATAATTTCTTTTATAAATTCTGACTTCATTTATATTACGCGGGAAAAATTCAAAAGCCTTCAACGTCACAAAAGGTAGAGGCTCTTCTTGAAATTGTATCATGAACAGTTTCGTTAGATCCAGCGCTTTTCAAGAGAGACATAGACTTACTGCAATTAATTAGATATTTATTTTCAAAGGATATTCTAGATATTAAAAACTTTTTAGGTAATATTGAGATACCTGCTGTTAACAACACCTGTTTGTTAACAAAACTTTATTAAAATATTCTGAGACTAAACTAAGAAAATTAACCTAAACTAATTAAAACTTCTTTTGGGTATTTTTTGGATGACTGCGTTTAATTTGCGATTTTTCGTTTTTATTCAATTAGACATCACTTAAAAGTTATCGCTTCTTTTACTCTATTTTCTTTAAAAGTTTTCAAGACTTGTTCATAACTTTCGTCGTCGTTCTAATGAGACTTACCTGTCACGCCACTTATTTACAAGTAGTTTTCTTGATTTGGTCATTAAAGTTTTGAACTAAACATAGAAATACATCTTCTTACTGGCTTACTCTGAAAATTACTCACTATCTACTAATTAGACTATGTACATACATACTCGTACGTAAGGGGACATATGTCACGCCTTAAATGTCTTGTCACGTAGGTTTATGACAAGCAGGAAGCGAGAATATGCTGATTAGGTGAATATAAACGTTATGTGACAAATTGGCGCGAACTATGTAACTCGGATCTGGGACACTTGCCCGAAAGACATTTCCGTGAAAGACACTTGCGCGAACCCACTTGCGCGAAAAGACATTTCCACGAATGGACTTTTGCGCGAACGGACTTTTGCGCGAAGGAACACTTGCGCGAAAAGACATTTCCGCGAATGGTCTTTTGCGAGTGGACGTTTGTGCGAAAGACTTTTGCGCGAAAGACACTTGCGCGAAGGACACTTGCGCGAATCCACTTGCGCAAAAGACATTTGCGCGAATCCACTTGCGCGAAAAGACAGTTGCGCGCCAAAGTTGAGGAAATTAGTTTTCTTCTTAACACCATGCATGTCTTCTTTCAAAGGGTTGAGCAGGGGTATATAGTACGGCCACAATTCACCAGTTTTGTTAAAACTGGGGTCAAAATGAAAATCCAAGATGGCGGCTGCGAAAATTTTTCATTTTTTTCAGGACAAATGTTTGTGTAATGAGCACAATCATTTGTTCTGTGTCTGGGTGTAATTTATCTATAATATTTATGTATTTAGAAATATATAAGTATGTTTATCAGTTGTCTAGTACCCATAACACAAGCTCTGCTTAGCTTGGGACTAGATGGCGTTGTGTGATAGTTGTGGAATATTTTTTTTTTTTTTTTTTTATCATGGGTGTCGTTTTCATGGTTTTCGAGAATGCTGAAGCCAATAGTGAGGTCGAAATGAAAATCCAAGTTGACGATTGTGAAAATATTCAATGTCCTGCTACCATGTAACTCAACATGTGTGAGTGTGTAATCAGCGCGACTGCACCGAAATATTAATATCTACGTTGTGTCGTACTATATTTCTGCTAGCGGTTTGGCAACTAGAAACTAATTGACAGTTTAATAAGTAATGACTCTATAAGTCCATTCCATACATAGGATAACATTACGTTACTAGTTCGAATATTCAGCCGTGGGTCATTAGCCTGTCATATTGACTTCGACTCTGAAATAGTAGAATTTTCTGCTGTAAATATTCTATTCAGAATTTAAAAAAGAGCTAAAATGGTCATAAGTAATCCGTTACTCTGTTCAGAACAATGTCGTTTTCTGGAACTCTTCCAGCTACATAGTTCCAGTGAATGGATTGGCGTTTTTATCTGCAACTTACAATGGAGGAACTAAAAGAAATTGTTCAGCGAGAATTAATTCCTAACGAATGGGAAGTGGAATCGACAAATTGGAAATTTGTTTGTAGGTTTTTAATGCAGAATCTTTTGCGGTAAATTATAATATGCAGCTCGTAACTGTTACAACATTGAGCTGCAGAAGACCGCCGTAGTTTAGGCAGGCCAGTATTGTCAGTCATGACAATAAGTACCTATTTTTGCTATCCTATTGTTCAACACGCGCCGAAAACAAGTTAGGACGTATAAAAACGCCTGCATTCCCCGAGGAGTTACGCGGAGCGGGGAGGCGGGTTTTGCCAGGTATGTGTACGTCCCATGTAATAGGGGCAAGCCGATTGCAATTAACCGGGCACAAATCCAGACTCCGCGGGGCTGATACAAATCAAATGAAATCATTTATTTGCAAAGAATGACGTAGGTATTGTACAATAAAGTTGTTCTACAAAATATAATGAGCCGGGTACATTTTGCCAGAGTTTTGGCATGCAAAATTTAACAAATAATGTCTGTACCAATGCGATTTTTTTTTTTTTTTTTTGAGGATGGGAAGTCATCAAATGACTCCTCCCGCTCTGGGTGGAGCAGAAGGGAGTGTCAGACTCTTACTGACTAAAACCCACCCGTGTTCCTTCCTTAGCCCTTTATGTACCAGGGCAGCGGTAACCCTTTCGGACGATCCCGCTACCCCGGCAGGCTTCGGCCCTGTCGGGCCCCGTCAACTACGCTGACATCTCTCTGAGGCGCACGTGGAACACATACGCGCCGTCCGGCACGGGCCTGGTCCTGATCGGACGGAGAGCTACCCATTGCTCTCCGCCCGCAGACCCGCGCCTACGGTGGCCGGGAGTCGTCACGCGGCTCCCGACGCCCGGAGCGTCTCCCTCGGCGGCTGAGGCGTGAGGATCTCTCCCTCGCCCATCCCGCCACCTCCTTCGCTAGCATGACTGCTTCGCAGAAGGAGGTGACCGCCTCCCACTCCCTCTCGCCCCGGACCATGGCTTGCACCAGGGCCGGGCGCGAGAGGTCGCCGCCGCTGCCGATCGCCTCTACGAGGACACGGCGGTGCTCTGCCCAAGCGGGGCAGACCTCCACCGTATGCTCCACCGTGTCCTCTGGGCGATCCTCGCAGTGGTGACACCCGGGCGTCTCCTCCCGCCTGATGATGTGGTATCAATGCGATTGAATATACCTAATATAAAAATTAATAATAAATAAAATTATTACAATACTATTAAATTATTTAAAAATAGTCAAGGTTAAGCACAAAAGTTGATATTAAATGATGTCAATAATAGTATTCTGTTGACATGTCACACAAGTATAATATGAAAATTAATGAGAAAATGATTACAATATTAATAAATTATTTAAAAATAGTCAAGCTTAAGCACAAAAGTAGATATTAAATAATGTCAATCATATTATTATGTAGAAATGTCACACATAGGGTCATTCAAAAAATCGCGTAACGAATAATAACATTATTGTATCAAAAACCCTTAAGTTTATTATTTAATTGTTGAAGGGTAGAAGCAGGAATGCAAAACATTTTATTTCAAAGTTATGATAAAACAATTTTAAGAGGGATGTGCTGCGGTAGCTGGCGAAATTCAAATTTTCTTGCATTTTTTGCAATTTGCTGGTCAGGGTTAGGTTGTATCTTAATCAAAATATGATGCACGACAATAAGAAATATGTAGGTAAAGTTTAACCTTAAAAATCATCAAGACATCCCTTTAAGTTACAATTGCTCCGGATTCGTCTGATTTCGCGGGCTACTGCAGCGCATTTTTAACAAATATGGACGTATAATATACCTAAACAAAATAAAAGTAATATTTTAAAATCGGTAGAATTATAGTGAAACAAATAACGTTCCAGGTATTGTTCATACCTGCTTCTTTTAGGTTTTTAGCATTGACACTGTATTTTAAATTAGAGTTAAATAATATAAATAAATGAAAGCCACATAATTTCATAAGATAAATAGTTAAAATGGTAACAATTTTTTTTTAAGTGTGACAGCTGCTGTAAAAATAGATCATAATAAATTCGGCGTGTATCGTAATGTAACAATGTTTATTGTACTTTTTTTACAAAGTGTGCATTAAAAATAACCTTTTTTAACTTCTTTCTAATACTATTGTAAATGGAGAATAGTAGTTTATTAAATATTATTGGATCTATGCAAAGAACACTTTTTCTAAGTAGTGCTGTTTAATAACTACCGACAGTTAAGAGGTTTTTGTATTGGCTTCTTACGGGACCTTTCTTGGTATCCGAGACCTTAGCAAACAAACGTTTATTTGTTTTTACAAAAATTGCCATCTGTAAAAGTCTTTAAAAATTCTTACAGAAGTTCCCAGCTATCTCTAGGTTTTAGACTACACATAGGTTTTTTTTTTTTTTTTTTGAGGATGGGAAATCATCAAATGACCCCTCCCGCTCTGGGTGGAGCAGAAGGGAGTGTCAGACTCTTACTGACTAAAACCCACCCGTGTTCCTTCCTTAGCCCTTTATGTACCAGGGCAGCGGTAACCCTTTCGGATGATTCCTACAACGTTTCTCGCAACTAAACCATGGTATACTACTAAAGCAGTCTGTATGTCAACTTATTTTGCCAGGTTAAAAAGAACATATGCTGTAGTGATTAACTTTTTGCATACCTCTTCTGCTTGCGGTTTCCCTGTTAATTGATCGTCGATATGAATTCCCAAAAATTTTGCGACCTTCGCGATTCATCACTTGAACATTATATTGTACATTAACGTTCGGTGGAATTATGCGTTGGTGAAAATGCATCACACTAGTCTTTGATAAGTTTATTACCAGGTTGTTTTTGTCAAGCCAATCAATAAATTTTCTACGGTTTATGTTGATGTCCTGTTCATAATCTATAGTAATATTATAAAGAGGTAAAATTTGTTTGTATGTATGGGGTAATCTCCGGAGTTAATGATCCAATTCTAAAAAGGTTTTCACTAGTAGAAAGCTACATTTTGTGTGAGTGCTAAAATGCATGATGTAAATTATGTTTACATCATGGATTTTAGCTAAGCTATCACAACTTTTGTCTAGCAAGTCGGAAAGAAATACCTCTTAAAACAGAATTATTTGCATGCGCTGCCTCAATAGTTGTATATAACTAAAAACAATGTATGGCAATCTGGTTCGTCTTAAATAGTTCTACAAAAAAGTCCGCGACACCATATTTCTATCTTTTATATTTTATCTTTTAATATCACTTTTATGTTTCAAAAAAGCATTTTTTTCACATGCTTACGTTTGGATGAAAATATAATTTTTAATTATGAATCCTTATCAAAATAAATTATTTTATGATCACAAGGACATTATAGAGATAATATTTACCTTTTACAGTATGTCAATTGATCGTAAAGTTTCGGAGATAGTATAAAATTACTAAAATCGCAAAATGCCGCTAAAACATATACGAATACAACTTTCATTCATCGGATGCGGACGGATGACTCTCTCGATTTATCTAAAATTCTAAACTAAAGAGTTTGTTTGTTAGTTTGTTTGGTTGAATGCGCGAGTCTCAGGAACTACTGGTTCGGATTGAAAAATATTTTTTGTGTTGAATAGTCCATTTATCGAGGAAGGCTTTAGGCTATATATCATCACGCTGCGACCAATAGGAGCGTAGCATTAATAGAAAATGTTGCAAAAACGGGAAAAAATATTTTTGAGAGCTTCTGTTGCGTGCGCTACGTAAACGGCTTAAGTTACGCAAAAATCATGTATCATGGAATTATTTCTCTTAAAAAGTTCTTAAAAAAAAGTCCGCAACAGAATATGTCTATCTTTTAAGATTGACTCACTATAATCTTTTTTTATGATAATCAAATTTGTTCGAAATTAATGCATTATTTGCGATGGTGTTTTATCAACATGATATTAATCCTTATTCAAATAAATACGTTATTCATCACAAGTATTTAATTGTGAACATAATTGCCCTTGACATTATGTTCACTATTAACATTATTTTAATTATCATAATTTTAAAATAACTCCGCAACAAAATCTATATCTACTTAATTTGTTTGTTTGAACGCGCTAATCTCTGAAAGTACCAGTCGGATTTGAAAAAATCTTTTTACATTTGATAGCCCAATACTTCAGGAAGGATACGAGTTATTTAATATCACGCTAGAACTCTTAGGGGCCGAGCATATAGGAAAAACAAGTCAGAAAACGAAGTAGGTAATAGCGCGGGCGGGCGTTGTAATGCGACGGATTGGGTCGGGGGAACTAGAAATTTCACGCGGACGAAGTCGCGGGCAGAAGCTAATTGTTAATATTATTGATACAAATTTCAGATGGAAAAACCATATAACACTTGGCCCGACCCGGGAATCGAACCCAGGACCTAATGCCCGGCAGTAGCACTTGCGACCATTAGGCCAACGAGGCAGGCCACTTATCCTCTTGGCAAAATCCCATAATCGCTTTTCTCCTGACCCATTCCAAAAAGTATTGTTTTCTCCTAACGATTAATTAGTTAATTTCGTGCCCAACTAAATTTATTTGGTAATCAGATTTTCAAGATTAGTAAGATAATAAAGTCCTAAAAGGTGAATTTCTAATACTATTTATTGTTTATGGGAAATACTTTGCATGAAAAACTGGCTCCATTTCATAACCATGTACACATTTGGATTTTATATGTACCTACAGAGACTGTGAATTATAGCCTTCCATCGCGCTTTTAATAAAGCCTAATGTTCCGTGACCAGTGACTGTGAAACATAAAAAAGCTTTCTAAAAGTTGAGAGTATGGAACACTAGCTAAATATTTTAAATGTGTACTGTATTCCGACAGTCAACTGCACGTTCATGGTTTGGTCAGTTTGACTTTAACAGTGCCTTTATTTCGTAGCATTAAGGGCCGTATTCGTAGCTCGTGACATGCAGATGACCGTAGGTAGGTACCATCACTCTAAAATATTTCACGGTATATTCGCTAGTCTTTCTATTATGCGAGTAAGTAGTTTGCACGCAAACTTGCGGAATGGGAACAATATTTCACAGCAAGTTCCTGCTAATACGTGACTTTGAATTATGTTGTGCACGTGAGACGTTTTACCCGCGTGCAAACTACTTGCACCACGGAAATGCGGTGTTATTCTCATGCAAATAAATATAAGGCCGCAGTTGCCTTTATTTATGTTACAAATTATCGCATTAGTTCACTTAAAACCTATATAAAGCTACGGTTAAATATTACAGCATGTGTTTCTACCCTGTTTAAAACAGATGTTAGTTGTTTTGAGCACAATTTCTCTCCTATTAAAACCCTTAAACCAATGCGATTTTCATGATGTTCCAAGCAGGCTGTAAACTGCGTATATTTGCCTGCTTAAGAATATATTTCCAGTTAGATTGAAATGTAAATACAGATATTAATGTCCTCATTGTTCTATCAGAATATTTAATGTTTAATAAGTAGAGGTGCCCAGTCCGCTTTTAATGCCCCGGGACCATTAGTACCTCTGTTGAATGAAAGGATTTTCATGCCTTAAATGGTCTTTAATATTATAAACTATAAACAAGGCTAGTTTAAACACTTGTATAGTTTGGTTTGACCATAGAAATGTAAAAAACAGGAGAAGTTGCAAGGGAAGCGTATCTGTGTCGTCGCGACATGGCCAAAATGATCATGCACTAGGCGAATGGCCGTCTCCGCGAACTAGTGCGCTTTCGACCGTGATCCGTGATCCGTGACCGTGTTGTTCAGTGGTTTCTTGTATAAACCGAAGCCAAAACCACATCTTTGTAAATCATGGAATCACTTACCATATATAAATAAGTATTTTACTATATTTGTCTTTAAAATCATAAAAAAACAACAAATTGTGAAATATTATATTTCTTGCTTTTACTACGTTAATTTTGTTTTCAAATATCGCAGCGACTGTACTATTTTCGCAGTAAATACATTGCTCCTTAACCACTATTTGAGTATGTAGCTAAGTGACTAGACAAGCAATGTAAAAATCACAAAACGATACTTTATTAATTCGGTGCATCGCATGGTTTGGCCGCTGCTTCTTGCGGCCAGTTAGTGATGTAGCTGTGCAGATCCACTAACGTAGGCTATCGACAACAATGCCGATTACCCAAAGAATATATGTATAGTTAATTTTACAATTTGTCAACCGTTTTAACCCGGTTGGAAGACCTAAAAAGATGACATAAAAATCCGGTTGTAAGACCCTTGAGAAGATGTAAAATAATGTTTAAACTATTTTATTTACTTGAATTTTTTATTGATTTATAATATAATATTTTCTGGACATATCGGTTTTTATTTATTTTATTTTCTGAACCCCAAATTTTTTTAGGACATTTATAAATGGAAGAATCGGTAACTTTCCGATTTAGTCAATCACTAGCGTATATGTAAAATAAATGACTTTTGCACAGCACAACGATAGCGAGCGACCTTCGATCAATAATAGATAGCGACAGATGTTTTAGTGTGAGTAAGTTGTACGGTGCATGGTAAATGCACGCTGTGTTTGATGAGTTAAGGTTTATAATTGATTGTGTAGTACGTTCTGATTTATGAATTGCAAGTGTGTACGCGACTCTATATCTATTGCTTTTACTGAACTACATGTGTAGTAGTGGCGCTGTAGTGGGGTCGATGTAGCGACATGGAGTTCCCTTTTCAACTAGCGGGCATATCTCCTTCATTCCTATGTCTATGGGTTTGACATTATTATGAAACCGGAGTAAGTACCCCTATAAACAGAAATAAGACCTGAAAGAACTAAAAACATTAGGTTAAAGGTATAAAAAGAACACTAAGCGACAAAGTACCAAGTTACGAGCATTTTTTATGGCTTTTTCGACTTAGTCCATTATTAAAATAATGAAATTATTTACCGTGGGAAACCCTTAACTAGAGTGACTAATCAAAATTTAAGGACATAAGTATGGACGTATGTATCGATATATCGGAAAACCGAGCGAAGTGCAGCCGAACGATCACATCCACTGCGATCGGATTATATTTAGGGATGTTTTAGATACGATACATAAAGCGAATTACTCGTATCAGTATGAAATTGTGGTAGTAGTTTACCGCAACAGAAATACCTCTCTATAATCTGTAATCACTAGAAACTCTAGCTAGAAAGTTTTATTATTTATTGTTTTGAAAACATGACATTTATTTATTTAAACTTTTCGCACAAAAAGGTACAAATTCTTCCATACAATTGAATATGATGACATTTCGAGCATTAGAAAGAAACTGTCACACAGGTATGAGTGACAGAGACGTCGCTCAACAAAGCCACAATTATTGCTAACTAGCTTTTGCCTGTGGCTTCGCCCGCGTGAAGGTCGGAAATTATCCCACGGGATTGTACTACCAAGATTAAAAGTATATGTCCTAACCGTCCTAACTGTCCAAACCAGTTCAGCCGTTTGAGCGTGACGTAACAGACAAACAAACTCACTTTCGTATTTATAATATTATTAGGATTTATGGTGTAGTATTGTACCTACCACCCGGCCGGGTTAGGCCGTAGCCAAACCCGGTTCCAAATCCCGGTCTGGCCGCAAAGCAGCTCTGCGTTTAACCCGGAAAGATTTCAATTTAGATTAAGAGGGCCTTTGTGACTAACGATAGGTGCTCGCGGACGTCAGGCGCAGTTCTAGCACTCAGCCTTATTTCTAACTGCTGACGGGGAAATCTTTTATCTTTTCACCAGGGCTCAGCTAAGCTGTAAAAAGCCTGAAGGAATCGAATGGATTCAGAAGGTGGACAACGGGGTATAGTAGAGAAGCCTAAGTTCAGCAGTGGACTGCCATATACCTACGCAAAGTTATCAAGTCATAAATCACTTTTACAAGACCTTTCGCTCGCACTTAGGACCCTTATGAAGTGTTATTTTTATGTGTATCTGTGTTATTGTCATAATGATTTATAGTGATAACTTTGCGTTTTTGATGGTCCTAGGACAGTATTTTTCTCTCACGAAGTGACACGCACTTTACTTGTTCGTTGTGTATGTAATCGCAGGCGCTCTCGGTACCGTCTGAGATAATGGCGAAGTCGGAAGTGTGTGTGTGTGTGTTATGTGCTGATGGTACTCGTCTTTACGCATACATTTACAGCGTGGTTGTACACCACAAGAAGAGTGCGCGTCGCTTCGTGAGATAAAAATACGATATCAGATATTATGACACGGGGGGAAAAGAAAAGAAGTGAAGCTTTATTCTTTGCAAAAATCTTAGCTGTCTATATTTTCATTTCTTTGAAATAACTTCAATACCTGCAGAATACACAGATACCTTATCGGTAAGAGTTTTATTTTTTAATCTTGCTTTTACCAACAATGGAGCTTACTGTCCAAGCAACGATTTGTGTCATAAAAATGAAACTTCTTTTACATAAGCGATCGAGTTGTTTGGTTTTTTGGAAAAAAATTACTTGATATAATAATGATATTATATTTTATTCTATTATAAACTCTAATCAAAAGATTTATATTAAAAGCTGGTTGTCAACAGTCTTTGCAACAGCTGTATACGAGGAGGGCTTTCCCTTTAATATTATTATTATCAAATGCAGGCCTCTCACATGCCGGGGGCCATTATAGGTACCTACTCTCATAAATTCATCAAATAACGGCGGCGTTGAATTATAACCATGTTATCTCAATTACACAATAAGAAAATTTATTATTATTATGTCCGCTGGTCATAAATTTTGGACACGTGATTTTATTTAAGGATATTTTTATGCGTGTTTCAACGTCTAAATATTATATAAATATATCTAGATAAAATATATGAATATGGTAACAAAATGAACGTTGCGGGTTGTCAGATGTCCGAAATTTTGACAACCAGTCTTATCAAGGGGTATCGTATTACCCAGTAACTGGGTTCTGGAGGTCAGATAGGCAGTCGCTTCATGTAAAGTAATGGTATGTTTGACTGCAAGCCGATCCCAACATAGTTGAGAAAAGGCTAGGTATACTGCTAGTTTAATATCCCGTCTTAAACACCTGCCGGATAAACTCTGTGTCTAACTATGAAGAACAAGCCCAACTGTTTTCACTTAAAAGTTAAGTTTCAAACAAAATACAAGATACAGAAGAACTTCGCAAGTGTAGAAACTTGTATATCAAAGTGTAGATAAAAGCTCTGATATTCTTAAATGGTGTTGAAAGTTCTCGGTAAGCAAATATTTGATTCTTGAAGAACCAAAATCAAAAGTCATTTATTTAAACTAAGCTGAGAAACGGAACTTTTTGAACGTCAACACTACATGAGACAGTCCTCCATAACGCCCGCCCTTTACCACATCCTATTGCTTTACCTTGTAGTGTAGTTCAACCAGTTATCATGGATTCAGTACATTATTCTGGACCCGTCTACGTTGAAACGTGAAAAAAAAAAATAGTTGTTCCATACATTTTGACGCACTGTTCTATGAAACAGCAGCAGTTTTTTTTTTATATCTGCCGAAATATTTATACGCTAAGGTGTTTAGTATGTGCTGAATTCATGAATTGTGCGTCGACGTCCCTGCCACTTTGTATATTTAATTCTTGTATAATATGCTGCATAATTATGTTTGTACTATACATATATCCATACATAAGTATGGATTTGTTAATGTTAAATAAAATAATAAATCCAATTAAATCTTAAAAAAGGATGGATTGTCTCACCCTATGTCAAATTTCTAAATTCATAGCTGTAATTTATATGGTATATATAATAAAGAGTAAATAATACATTCTAGTATAAATACACATTATTAAACCCTTGAGTTGTTTGCAAGATCGATTGACAGCGACGTCAACGGGTTAAGGGAGGAACTCAGCAAACGAGGTTCGTTTAAAACAACAGTGAAGGGGAGTTCGTGAGAACAACACCATGTGTTTCACATAACGAATTCATTCAAAGGTTTCTCGAGAAATAATAGATTTGTTAATTGCATCATTGTCAGTGGTGAATTAATTGTGAGATACGGCTGTGAGAAATTTGGCTGAATTTCAGAAATGTCTTCCTTGCATGTAATTACAATTAATGAGTGCTGTAATAAAGAAGACCTGCTAAGCCTTTTTTTTTCTGCGGGGTGGTAAGAGTCCTGCATACCCATAGCTACAGCAATGTCTACCTTCAACATATAATTAATTCCCCGACAAATGAAGCACAATGCAAACAACAATTACAATTTGTATTCCATAATACTGTATCAATATACATACAGTATTAAGGAATACAAATTGTAGGCAATCAAATTAATTATTGTCGATGTACTCGTATACATCTTTTTGAGGCTGATTGTACAATTATACAAAGAAATAAACAAAGAAAATACGTTTATTTTGCGGTAAACATGACGCATAAAAAGAAAACAAAAACAAAAAAAAAAAAAAACAATTTGTGGGCAAAAAAGCACGAAAAATGGCCATCGTTTAGCATATTGCTATGACTCTATACGAGACAGAGCCCCAGCGCTGGTGGTGGTATTATAATTATAGAAGAGTAGTTGTGTATACCAGCATCTAGTAGATAAGTATATCATATGTTTACAGCATGTAGTTAGTGTCTGCTGGTACACTCAATGGCACTCGATGGTCACAACTTATCTCCAGCTCGGTGCTAATGACAGTTCCACCATTAGCAAATCATAACAGTTTAATCGATAGTCTGAGTGGCTTCTCACTGTTTACACATTAGTCTGTCACTGTCACTAGGTATTTGTTTACATGATTTATAGAAGTACCCGACTGTTAAGTAATAAGCAGCTGTTCCACAAGCGATGGGACACTTAATATCATGTCCTGCGTGTCCTGTCAGCTGCACGTTACAGGAACTGATGGACGCTAGTGATGGCGCCAAACACGTAGCCGAATTCTGGGCCGAGTCCATTTAGATTGCTATCGACACGCTAAGAAGAAGCAGCTGTTATTACTTAGCCACTAGCCCAATTAATCATTAGGCTTGTGGCTAAGTAATAATAACAGCTGCAGGTTAAGCTACGCTTGCAGCGGTTGGTCCGTGGATGGGTGACCATCTTTACATATCAAGACCTCTTCGTGCCTTGAAAAGCACATACACTGTTGGTCCCGGCTGTCATTCATGTATCTTTGACAGTCGTTACTAGTCGTCAGAAGCCCGAAAGTCTGACAACCAGTCTTACCAAGGGTGTGGTTTTACCTAGCAACTGGGTTGTGGAGGTCGGATGGGCAGTAATTCCATGTAAAATAATGGACCTCAGCTGCATCCGCTTAGACTAGAAGCCAACCCCAACATAGTTGAGAAAAAGGCGTAAAAAAAAAGGAATTAGGCAGATGATGATGGTCTTGTAGAAAAACTCCCGACTTTGTAGGGCTTCGTCTTTGTCATTCGCAGATGTGTGACAGTCTCCGTCCCAAACTCCATGTTCTTTAAAACCTTGATCAACATATTGATAACATCACCTAAAAGGCTTATCGTTTGTACGGGTTCGTTATGAGATCAGCTACTGAATTTAAACACGCAAGCACTTATTCTTATCTCTATAAAGCACTAGTTAGATCTCAACTCGAATATGCAGTGGTAGTATGGAACCCTTTTTATAATAAATATGTTGAGATGCTAGAAAAAGTGCAGCTCAAATTCCTCAGATCGATGCACTATAGGTGCTCCCACAATTTCCCAACCTATAAAAATCTACTTAATAAATACAATCTAATGAGCCTGAAGTCTAGACGTTTATATCTAGAAATTATGTTTCTTTTCGACGTATGCTATAACAGGTATAACTGCTCTGAGATTACTAATAAAATATGCTACTGTGTCCCAAGAACTGTTATTAGACGAGAGGTGCGTGCACGCCCTCTTTTTGCTGTGTCCCACTGCCGCACCAATGCTGGTCTGCGGGCGCCTCTATATCGCTTGTGCAAAAACTATAATGATTTTTGTTCAGACACTACAGAATTAGATTTATTCTCAGTGTCAGCAAATAGATTTCATTCTGCTTTGTTAAAGAAACTTAAGGATTCCGATGTATAGTTATTTGAACAGTCTTGTAGTCTTACTCGCATATATTGTTCATTAGTAAAGTTATTTGAATTGTATATGCTGTGGATAACGGTGTGAGTTTCACATTTATATAATATCTTTGTTTGTATTATTTGCGCAGATATAATGTGTTACTGTTTGTTTGTCCCAAATAAATAAACTGCCTCGTAAGTACCTACTGCAGTCAGGGATTGTTTGGCAAATTAACACCTGGGGGGCAATTCCCCTAATTTTAAGAACGTTCACAGTCTGATCTCAGTCTCAATCTGTCAAAAATACCTCTAATTTCCCTACATTATGACAAGTTTTTGGCATTTGTTTGTCGCCGAGATGAGACTGCGACTAGATTTTGAACGTTTTAAATTACAAGAATTGGCCTTCAGCTGTCAATTAGCCATGCTACAGCCATTTCATCCAACTGTCAAAAATGACAGTGTTGTGATTTGATTGAACAAAAAACAATTTAGGTTAGCAGTCAATTGCATTTCAATTTATTTCCCTAAATTGACTTTCAGACAAAAATATAATTTCTTCGCGCCGCTACAGATATGTTCATTATCTACTTATCCCTGAGCTGATAACAAAGAATTTGTTTACATTAACTAGTTTTCACCAGTAGGAGCCATATTTAGTTTTGCTTTGATAAAACCCCATAGTAACAGTCCATTTATTTGTCGGAATATTGTTACCTACAGAGTTGTTACATAGTTATACGAGTACGAATTCATAATATACTGTCGTTACCGGCGTACAAATACATTTTCAGGGTTTAGTTTGTCTTAATTGGGTAAATTATGATGCCAGGTTATTAACACCTTGCAGCTGTTATAGCTTTCATAACGATAAAACTTTTATTATCATTCTATTTTATAGTTTGTCCGGTACAGGGTTTAATAGATTTTTTCTTTATCTATGTGACAGGCTCATTAAATGATTATTATATCGGCTGTAGTAGGAGTATACATTTTATTTGCTACAAATAAACCTAAGTATTATTCCTACTTATAACTTTGCTTTTCTTTTTTCTGCGGCACCTCGAACCAGTCCTCGCGGTGTCGCTCCAGGTCCTCGGTCCACCGCTTTCTGGGTCGACGTGGCGCAGGAAAAGGAAAAGAGTTCCTGGAAAGACTTGGGGGTGGTCTTAGCCTAGCAGAGGGACAGTATAGGATAAATTAAAAAAAAAAATCACCTGTGTCCATCCAATAATGTCCGGTTCACATTATTCCTGTAGCATTCCAGTCCAGCGATCGAAACCTGCGCTGTAATGCCACTGATGTAATCCGGCACTGGAATGCACTGGAACGTACCCATTCCAGTGAACAATCCAGTCCAGTGACTGGATTGACAGTCTGCTTTTTCATTCTAGCTCACCCATTCCAGAACCATTGGAATAGTGTAGACTACTGTAGACAGACAATCCAGTGCACGACTAAACCTTAAACCGTGAACGCGCATTGTTGTTTTTTATCTGACTGAATGAATGACTGGAATAATGTAGACAATATGATCCAGTCTAGTGTTGGACTGGATTGACTCGCTAGCACTGGACTGGAACAATGTGAATCGGGCATAGTTTTTTAGAGGCGGACTGAAAATGTGAGATAGTCTGCGATATAAATATGCATAGTATTCATGCGTAATTTGAACTGGGTACGACTTAGCATAAATAAATTCTGAATCTTTTGGATGATGGATACAATTTGGGACCCCACTCATAATCCTTTGGTCTCTACGATCCGAGTAATTAATCGTCGGGAACCGTCATATCGACATTGAAATGAGGGTTATTTAATAACCATGTGACCTTTTACGAATCAATTCATTTATTTATTCAACCACAATGACATAAAGCCGATGAGATACATGTTAATGACACAACAAATTAGACTTAAAGTAAGATCAGAACATTACCTGGAGGTTGCCGTAATATCATTACAGATATTATTAATATGACATTTTTAATTAGGTCCTACTATTGACAAAGATAAATCTTATTGATATAGGTAGGTAGGTACTCGTGTAGGTATATAAATGAATAGTTACCATTAATAAATTGTCTCCAATCAGGTTCACCTTTGTTCTTAAGTCAACGTTAATTAAAGCTACGACATTAAAGATGGAGAGTATCCATTAGCGAAACAAATTTACTTTAGACCTTCGTGAATCCTTAGTAAAGGACACTATTTCCAATAAAGTCAGGTCTACCAAATGCTTCAATGGATAGATTATAATTATTATTTGAAGAATTTCTTCACAAGTTCAAAATACAATTTCATGGTTTTATTTATAATCTAGATGCTGCCGATCTATAAATAGCGCGTTCTGATTCTGTAAAAATACGTTGAAACACTCAAAGGTGATGGTCTCTTTTCAAACACCAGGAATCAGGAGAGCATAATGTGTTAGGAATTAATTTCTTAATACGTTAAGATCAAAGGAAAATGTAGAATAATGTAGGTAAAATATAGGTAACCTTTAGCTTTTCAGTTGTAGTATAAGAAACTATATTAGTAGTCTCACCCGAATCTAAGCAAGTTTAATATTAATATTTTATACCAATAAACCTTCTGGAATAATTACTAAATAATACAAATTCCGATGCGTACTTAGAAGAACAACGCGATCACAAAGACAGAAACGAAAAGGACTTTAATATATGATAAAATTCATCTTAATCATCATATTAAAGTCCTTTTTCGTTTCTAAATGAATTAGTTTTTTTTAGTTAAAATCTTTAGTTAAAATCTTCACACTCAAAATTAAAACAAGATAAAAGGAAATTCAAGCAAGTGTGCATCAGTCCGTTTCAAATAGTCGTCGTGTCTTTGTTAAGGGCTCAGTTGAAGAAAGAGATTTTTAAACCCCATTAAAATGGAAGGCTATTAACGAAGCAATCTATTTGTTACTTAGTCTGCATAGAACTTATTTTCGGCCAGCGTAGACTAAGCTTAACTTTAAATTAATTATCTTTCTTCCCATGGACCACATAGACAGCTTTGCGAAAATAGCACTTGAATAGCGTCGCTTTCATTTATTGAACTTGTTTTCATCCATTAAATGTCCCGTTTAATTAAATCGTACATAATGAAAATATTCGTCTGAAGTTCACTTCTTTTTCTAGTCGGTATAAAGCTTTCTGTGACGTAGTAGGTACCTACGTAGGTACCATGCCAGCATAGGCATGTCAATTTTTTTTGGTTGGGTAATCATGTACGAATAAATGTGTGAAATAAATTGTTTATCAATTTGACAAACGCGGTCGGTCTGTGGATGGGTGACCATCTTAGCATACCAAGACCCCTCCGTGCCTCGGGAAGCACGTTATTCAGTTATTTGTGAATCTTTGACAGTCGTTACCGGTCGTCGGAAGCCCGAAAGTCTGACAACTAGTCTTACAGGGTTACCGTACTACCCAGTAACTGGGTTGTGGAGGTCAGATATGCAGTCCCTCCATGTAAATACTGGTATTTAGCTGCATCGGGTTTGACTGGAAACTGACCCTAACATAGTTGGGAAAAGGCTGATGAAAGATGATGATCAATTTGACAATCAACGTCAATATAGCCATGTCATACCACTGCCAAAGTTGTGATTTGTATATACGGACAATTTAACACGATTAGTTTTACATTCAGTTTCACCTAAGTAAGTTAGCATTACAATTATAATGTACCTAGCTACCTACTTGTAAATATTCAGTCAGGCCAAACTGATGCAGCTTCACGTGTTCAGTTTATGCTCTGTTTGGTAGGTTATCAGGCTCTTTTTTGCCATTAAGTAAAAAATTAAATACCTATTCAACGTAAAGTTATTTTTGTTTAGGTGTTACATTGAGCACAAAAAGGCTTCACGTAGGTAATTGATTGATGAAGTGTAAAACATTTTTTCACCACAATATTGATGTGACAGGGTGTAGCAAAAAGTTGTTGACGTGTCGATGAATGTTTTTTGTACTCGAGTTCGTTGGATTAAGACATATTACAACACCACCACCTTTAGGTCGCCACAGAAAAAACCACCTTTAGTCCTTAGATATTATTGTGGTTTTAGGAATTTGAGTAAACTACAAAGAATAGCTCTGGGTTTTGTTGTAGATGGGCGACAGAGCGGTGGTACTTAACTAGTAGGCCGAGATCTTAACACATTACTTAGTTCGTGCTTTTCCTGTCACTGTCACACAACTGTCAAATTAAAGTGCAAGATAGAGACGGGAACTTGTCTAAGTCAAAACAAGGGCCTTGTTTATAGATCTCGACCTAAGTGAATCCATCTGTCACACTATACAGGGTTATTTTTCAAAGACCAGCCAAATTTAAGGATTTGGTACAAACCATCAAACTGAACAACTTTCTCCGTGGGACCAACATCGTAAACGCGAATAAAAATTCAGCCGTCCCATACATTTAGGTCGAGTAGGTATTGAAGTTTTCTATGGGATAGTTGATAAAATTTTCGCGATTACGCTATTTGTCCCATGGAGAAAGTTGTTCAGTTTGATGGTCTGTACCACATCCTTAAATTTGGCTGGTCTTTGAAAAATAACCCTGGATATTACATCGCATTATCAAACTACGAATACTACGATCTATGATTTATTGAACATATTTGTATAACTGAAAATACAACAACAGCAGTTATTTCTGATTTACAAATCTCATATGGATTTAATACAGCTAAAGTACCTCGTTCCAAAGAGTAAAACGACCAAGTATCGTCAACGGATGCCCTAATAAAAATCAACTACACGAATAAAATTTCATGGCCTTTATCTGATGGACTTGATCGCGCACTTGACCAATATTTTATCGATCTATTTGTATGGATACGGGCGACACAGGACAAGGTATTACAGAAATAGGACAGCAAATATAGGGGGCCCCAAACAGGGCGCTATTAGACAGCACCTATTTTCACAAACAACACTACAGTTGGCATGTTCGAATTAACAATGCGAATAGTTTAACTATATTTCCATATAACTTTGATGTTACTGAATTGTCTTGTTGATAGGCAGGGTCTGAATATTATCTAATAATATGAATGGTAAAGTATTGGTATTGGCATAAGTGGTACTAGTAAAGCTCGTTAGAGTTCCTAACGGGAAGTTACGAGCCTAAAAACAATACGCTAAACAACATTGCAATGTTCAGAAGGTCAATTCTCGTAATTTAAAACGATCAAAATCTAGTCGCAGTCTCATTTCGGCGACAAACAAATGTCAAAAACTTGTTAAAGATGTAGGGAAATTAGAGGTATTTTTGACAGATTGAGACTGAGATCAGACTGTGAACGTTCTTAAAATTACGAAAATTGCCCTTCAGACTGTGAACGTTCTTAAAATTGCGAGAATTTCCCCTCTGGTATGTACAAAGATCGGCAAACGTCCTGGTACCGTAGTAGATGCCATTGTTTTAATCCTTGATAAAGGTCTGGGAAAAGACAAGTCCTCCGCCTTAGAATCGCAGGATTTTAGTCCTGTCCAATAATTCCACTATCACTATATAATAAAAATATAAATTACTTTATTGTTATTGAAAATGTTTGATATCTTTATCTATGATTAAAATAAAGCTCGGGCTATTAAATATTCAATTCAAAGTATTACACGACAATGGTTTAAATCTGACAGGTACTTCATCGAATGACCAATTTACCTATAAACCTTAACAAAGAGCACGGATTTGTATTCTATAAAATATATCAGGATTTTATTTGATATCCCTGTTATCTTCCTGGTTTTTTTTGGTTGTGAATCGCTGATGTTATTCCATAAAAGGCCCTGAATGGTCAATTCGAGCAACTTTGACATCGAATTGACTTTTGTTATGCCATAAAATGGTGAAACTGCAGTTGAGGTGGATATAAAGCTAGAACAACAAAAGTGCGGAAGCAGTAAACATTGGTTCATTGTGTTGCTGTTACTCGATAAAGGTGCGTTCTGACTATGCTGGTCGCTTTGACGCGGGTATCGCGTATCACTAGATCTTGAGACTCAATTCAATCTCAATAATTGTCTAGGTGCCTGATATCGTGGTGATCGATTAGAATGTCGTAACAATGATTGTTGGTACAACAGTCCGAGAACTTTGAGGAAGCCGAGAAAGATAAGGAAATGAAGTGTCTTCACTTTGCTCACGAGGCGACATGTAAGATAATACTATATTGGGATAATATTCATACTCAGCGTTCACTGCACCGATAACAGTTGCTACAGCCATCAATATATTAGGCAAAAGTCTCGACCAACTCCCGAGGAGGCTCTCGTTAGGCAGTTGGAGTCGTTGGTTGGTTGGGCTTCATTCAGTAAGTAGTACTCCTGGACCTGGAAACGCGAGTATTTAATTGTTATGATGTTCATTTCTCTGGAACCCTGACCAATGCAGCTTGGACCCTGTTCCCGATACCGGAGTGATAATATTCACAAAAAATATTGAAAAATTAAAATTAGATAAACTGAGTATACATATAGATTATTTATAACGTGCCAAATATAGACTAGCAAGCTCATGTTTCCATTAAGCTAATTACGTATGAAAACCTTTTAAACTTAAAAACAGACCTAACACAAACAAACTAAACAACCAATAAGCTTTTAAACTTTCTGCCAGCATGCATTTTTTTTCGTAGATACTTAGTTAATGGAAATGCGCTATAAACATTAAATACTTTGATTTTCGCAGAATACCTACTTAATTACTTTGCATGAGCCAAAAGAGCGTAATGTAAATCCTGTAACAAAGTTTAAAAATATTAAAAGCAATGATTTTAAATGCAATATTTCATGAACACGAAATTGCTCTCTTCCAAATATGAAGCAATTTATTTCCAGGTCGGTGGCATACTTCCAAAAAACGCCCGCATTACACTGCACCCGTAACTATGCAAATTGTCTCCGATTCACAAGAATACGTGGAAGTGGGCATACTACTTTATTTCTACCTGATTCGGCTGTACAAAATAAGCAATGTTCTGCTTTTGGCAACAGACTAAACTTTTAAAGTGGATTATTTACGTGACGTCGTGCTGTAGACTAAACTTAATCTATCGATTAATGGTGTTTACGTTTAAAAAAACCGGTCTTGTGTGAGGCGGACTCACGCACCGAGCGAGGGTTCCGTACAAATTTGTAGGTATGTATGTAACTACAAGTTTACGGTTTTCGGATTTTTTACTTTAGTTGTGCTACATGACATTGATTCTTACGCCCGTATCTTTTAATCGCTTAGAAGTTTGATTTTTATACTGCTTCAAGGGATTGCAGCCTTGAGTATTTGATATTAATTTCAACTTTTTAACTCCAAGCATTCCTGAGAAAAAGGGTCATGACAAACGGACAACGAAGTGATCTTAAAAGGGTTCCGTTTTTCCTTTTGAGGTACGGAAGCCTAAAAATGAAGTAGCTCTTTGATTTTAAAGAAAATTTTAAAGGGATTACAAGCGACGTGTTTCTTGATATTTTTTATTTATTTTAATATGAGTATTCGCGTTTGTAAGATTTTTAGACTTAACTATGAATGACGTGTAAACACAGACAGGCTAATAAAAATGTTTTATAAGAAATTCATAATTTACAACAACCAGTTTATTTTGAGTGACGGCTAGAAAGCAGGTTGCTACTGTAATATTTTCTTTTTAAGAACGTTGGTAAATAATTTGGAAAAATAAAAGCATTATTATTCCAAGACACGCGAATCACCACAACATGAAATTTCTAGACGATAGCATCTAATACCTTAATCTACTTAAAAATACTATTGTAAGCCAAATTACGTCTTACGCAAAGAAAATCACAATGTACAACACAAAAAGCAAAGGCATATCTAAATCAAATCAAAATACTTATTTCTTGACCATTGTTAAACACGTGTTTCCTTCGACCACTGCCTCCGATAAGGGCGAGTTATTCAGGGCAATACTTTTAATGATCTCATACCTTTTGCTGCCGTCGTGCGAAGTTCGTGATTCCAAGCTCACCCACGCGAATCCAATCACGACGCGTAATGTACAGATGCCAGCAGGTCAAGCAACCCGAAACTGTCAAAATTTACCAATCAACCTTGAACCTTAATGCTTTAGAGATAAAGTTGAAAATCTATTAAAGAAATTTGACAGATTGTAGGAGCTTGATGTGCGGGTCTGTACCTATAGGAACAGTCTCGTAAATTGCGATACAACGAGGTTAAAACAAACCTTACTCTATAGCAATCTTGTATCGAAATCGAAAAATATCACTGCTATGTATTTTAATAGATATTTACTCTCAACGATGTATGAAAGCGATTTTTGCTAGTCGAATAAAATTCCGATCTGTCGGCGCTAAATGATTTACCGTTACATTTTCAGGTCTCATATTATAAGTCTGAACTGTTGTTTATTACCTAATATTATGAAAACGCGTGAGTTATTTTTCTAAAATAACCCTAACATTTTAGCTGTGTTGTCGATTAGAATACTTTAGGGTAAGGCAGGTTATGTGTGGGCGCGTTCACTGCGGCTGCGAGCCGCACACTACCTGAACGCGCCCTAAAAGGTGGTAGCCGTAAGGCTTATCCGGGGGTACCGCACGATCTCGGGCGAGGCAGCAAGCCTCCTTGCCGGACTGCCGCCATGGAATCTGGAGGCGATAGTCCTCGCGCGCCTATATGATTGGCGCGCGGAGGCACTACGTCGGGGGGAAACTCCGCACCCGCGGCAAATCGCGCCGGAGTGGATGGACCTCCGGCGCGGTCTCAAGGTGGAATGGAAGGCGCGATTATCGAAACCCAGCGCACGGCACGCCACGATAGCGGCGGTAAGACCCCTCTTTGAGGAGTGGCTAGAGAGGCGTCACGGCGTTCTCACCTACCGCCTGACGCAGGTCCTCTCCGGACACGGATGTTTCGGGAGGTTCCTGCACATCATCAGGCGGGAGGAGACGCCCGGGTGTCATCACTGCGAGGATCGCCCAGAGGACACGGTGGAGCATACGGTGGAGGTCTGCCCCGCTTGGGCAGAGCACCGCCGTGTCCTCGTAGAGGCGATCGGCAGCGGCGGCGACCTCTCGCGTCCGGCCCTGGTTCAAGCCATGGTCCGGGGCAAGAGGGAGTGGGAGGCGGTCACCTCCTTCTGCGAAGCAGCCATGCTAGCGAAGGAGGTAGCGGGATGGGCGAGGGAGAGATCCTCACGCCTCAGCCGCCGAGGGAGACGCTCCGGGCGTCGGGAACCGCGTGACGACTCCCGGCCACCGTAGGCGCGGGCCTGCGGGCGGAGAGCAATGGGTAGCTCTCCGTCCGATCAGGACCAGGCCCGTGCCGGACGGCGCGTATGTGTTCCACGCGCGCCTCAAAGAGATGTCAGCGTAGTTGACGGGGCCCGATAGGGCCGAAGCCTGCCGGGGTAGCGGGATCGTCCGAAAGTTTTACCGCTGCCCTGGTACATAAAGGGCTAAGGAAGGAACACGGGTGGGTTTTAGTCAGTAAGAGTCTGACACTTCCTTCTGCTCCACCCAGAGCGGGAGGGGTCGTAAAAAAAAAAAAAAAAAACAGGTTATGTGATGTTATATAAATATAAAAAAGGTGATTGACCGACAAACTTATTGAAACTTTTAAAAAACCACGCCTCTACGCAATAAAAGAATTCTGGCCAGACCCAAGATCCGGAGGCACGGCGTTCTGAACACGTACATACATATGTATGCGCCGGAGGCGTCACACAATAAAATATAATAAAAAAAGCGTGTCGTTTCACACGCCCCAATATCTGCCAACTGAATGTTTAAGCGTTACACTAGTCATTCTTACACACTACTTTTTACTACATTGAAATGGGGCTATGTCGCTGTCAGACATGTCTCCAGACCTTGGGAATAAAAATGGTTTATTGGAATAGACTTGACTTCTGTTAACATTTCTGCGCTGTACAGGGTTGCTTAGAATTGTATTCTGCTGATAGCAAAAAAACGCTTAAAAAGTTTCTTGTCGGAAAACTGATTTCCTTCAAATTCTCCTCCCGCATCGAAATATTTAGCGACTACAGTTCTGTACTTTCTGTCTCACCCACATAGGAAAAGGGCGTGAGAGTATGTATGTAGGCAGAACTTATTACTCAATCATCTGTGACGTTGTACTGTTTGCAGAGGATACCTCTCTTATTTTTAAAGTAGACAGGAATAGACAAGATTTTGACGACGTAAACAGTGCACACTCAATAGTTACAGATTCGTTTACGTCAAATAACCTAGTTCTGAACGCCAAGAAAACGAAATGTGTAAAGTTTGCCTTACCGAATGTTAGAAATCTAGGACCCAACATCGTCTTAGATAAAGAAGTGCTTGAAACTGTAGGCTCGGCAATTTTTCTAGGACTAACAGTAGATGCCAAACTTCAGTGGGGACCTCATTATCAAGTCTAGCAGGAAGGCTCAGTTCGGCTGCCTACGCCGTCAGGAAAGTAAGACAATACACTGACGTTGATACGGCTCGTTTAGTCTATTTTAGTTATTTTCACAACGTCATGTCCTACTGTATTCTGCTGTGGGGCAAAGCCGCTGACATACAAAATATATTTGTTCTTCAAAAACGAGCTGTTCGAGCAATTTACCAGCTAGGTGCCTGAGTTTCTCTAAGAGTTTTTTTTAAAGATATTGGTATTCTCACGGTTGCATCACAATTCATCTTTGCCAACATCTTATATATTAGGCAAAATTTACACTTGTACACCAAAAACAGTGATATTCATGGTGTTAACACTAGAAATAATGACCAACTACGTGCTGCCTTTCACCGGCTTCATAAGGTTCATAACTCATTTGTTGGGCTTGGTATAACCTTTTATAACAAGATACTCTCTTCTTAGCTAGACTTGCCTTTTAATGCGTTCAAAGCTCAAGTAAAATCCAACATTTGTTGACTACTTACACGATAAGAATAGTTGGTCGCCCTAATTTAACGCAAGACAATGTTTTGTGTTCTTTCTCCAGGATTAGCTTACTGACAGGTTATTGTTATTAACTTATTTATTTATTTTACTTCGATGGTCTTAGTTTATCATTTGTGAAGTGACAGCTATGTGGACAGAACCCAGCAATGCATAAATATGTAAGCTGTCACCCCCTTTATGCTTGAAGGCTTTTATTTTGGTATTAAGTTTTTATTTACATTTTAATTTTAATTAATTATTTTTTAGCTTGAGCACGTATAGTTTTTATTATATTTGTTGGTATATTGGCGTGGCTAGCTGACATATGGCTCATAATTTAATTTTATGTTGTGGTCTTGTAATGTTAATTACTGAACAAAGGTACCTTGTATTTTATACAATCAAGTGTTTTCTAACTGAACAGGCAGCTGTGCTGCTAGGGAGTTTGTAGCGCCACTTCTTCTTCCCAGCGATAGCACTAGGAAGTGGTGAAGGGCGGGCGTTTTTGGGGGACTGTCTTTTGTAATTTTGACGTTCGAAAAGTGCTGATTCTCAGCCTAATTTGAATAAATGACTTTTGATTTTGATTTTGAACACTCTCCAAACGTCAGTAAGGTGGCAATAACAATACAATTCCTGTATGCCAGAAGTAGGCCAATTCTCGTAATTTAAAACGTTCATAATCTAGTCGCAGTCTCATCTCGGCGACAAAAAACTGTCAAAAATTTTGTCAAAATGTAGGGAAATTTGAGGTATTTTTGGCAGATTGAGACTGAGATTAGACTGCGAACGTTCTTAAAATTACGAGAATTGCCCCTCAGGTTGTTGGCGGTACACTCATCATCAGTCGCCCGCAAACGTCTATTGCCGAACTTGCCCCGATGCATGTCAACGTGCACTAATGTCGTTTCACAAACGATTACCCCGCCAATGAGCCGTACGTTCACGCTTATCAAGCGTTTGTTGTCATTGAATTAACAGTTACTACTGAACTAATTAACATTATGTGGGTCTATGCTTATCTTACCGTCGTAATTTTGTCAACCGACTCGCCAGATAGAGATCAAATGCAGTACTTAAAGGCTTGCAATGCTTGCATAATTAGCAACCTGCTGTGCTGAAATTCTTTGGGTTATGTAAATTGCCTGTATTACAAAAGACCAGACTAAAAGAAAAATTATATGTGCCTTTCTTTGTAAAGTTATTATGGTTTTATTTTGTCAAATGCCGTAAATCGTTTCATTCAATTTCGCTCGATTATTTTGAACAAAAAAAGTAATCTGTATGTACCTATAACAAGGCTGAAGAGTTTTTTTGTTTAGACGCGCTAATCGCTGGAAAGACAAGTTGGATAAAAAAAAAATCTTTAGCAAGCATTTGATAGCCCAATTCTTAAACTCAAGGAAGGCTACAGGCTATTTAACATTACGTACCTAACGACCCTTAAGAGCCGAGCAAAGAGAAAAAGTCAGAAAGAAAAACTATTTCTCTATTTAAACGTCGATTAAAAAAGCATTAGGTACCTTTCCTCTATACAGTGAGTATTTGTATATAGGTATATATATATTGGCTTGTGACTTTGCTGCGGAGGGACACTGATCTCTAAGATACAGGGTCACCCCTAGTTTGGAGATCAGGGTTTCAATGTATTGTGCTTAGCATAGCCACTTATATAACATTGCTTTAGTATGTACTTAGGCTTTTCTTATGTTTATAAATTTTTGTATTATTTATTAATTTAAGTACATACTTATATTTTTTTTGCATTAAATGTGTAGGTATATTTAATATTTTTGTTCTAGACTTCACACATTCATATTTTTCTCTTGTTCTCACACATTATTGCCTACATTTCGTTTTTACTTCTCCTTTCGCAGGTCTGCTGGAAGAAATTTCTTAAGAAATAAGCAGTACCTTTGTACTCATATTATAACTATGTCATATCCCTATGTATTTTACTGTGTGTACATAACTAATAAAATAAATGAATAAAGAACGCTAAGCGAAAACGAAGTAATAGCGCGGGCAGGCGATGCGATGCGACGCGGTAGGTCGAGGGACCAATGAATTTCACGCGGACGAACTCGCGGGCAGAAACTAGTAAAAGTAAATAAAGGATTTACGTTACGAAAAGCGAAAATAAACGATCAAAAAGGGTAGGTACTTATTTACTACAACATAAACATATATAACATCACGCCTGTATTGGCCGAGTAGGTAGGAGGTAGGCAGAGGTACCTATAGTATAGCCATATTTCGCCAGTCATATTGAAGTCCCATGTAATATGGGGCAAATATGGCAATAGGCTGCCATCAACCAGGCACAAGTCCAAACTCCGGTCTGCTACATTCCTACCTACCTGATATATAAACCAAATTCAGCTCGTTTCCCATAAATTTTTCTACTTAAAACATTATTCCAGTCGAAAACATTGCGCTTAGGGCTAGAAATCTTTCAAGACTTATCCAATAGTTCTAGATTTTCTGTTTAATAAACGACCTGACAGTAGGTTTGATTTTATGAAATGTGTGATACCCATCTACTTCTAACACTTTTATTTTACCAATCAACATAATTTATTTAAAAGTTACAGGACACGTCGATGAATTGATACCACTTTTAATAATTCAAATAATACATTCGAATTTTATTTTCGACTTTCAAAAATGTAGCCTGATGAGTGATTCACGCACTATGTTAGTTAGTTCTACTACTTCTGTATACAAAGTATCTTTCTTCAAAGAATAGACAGTTCGGAATTTTTATTTTTATCTCTATTCCTAGATTTTTTTTGGTGGAGATCGCGGCTGTTGTTCTATTCCTAAGTCAGGCGAGTACAATGTTCCCGAGAATTCTTAACTGCCAGTTTTTCATTGTTACTTTTACGTAGGAAAAAACCCAACGCATAAAAAACGTTGGAAAACTTCTTATCTCTCCTGTCCCTGTGAAAGTCATGCAGGGCTGTCGTCCCACAGTGATTTTCTAATTTCCTAGGCTTGGGTGCAAGATTTGCTCAAGATTTGTTTTCCATCCATTAGATAGAACCGTCAGACGTAGTAAGCACAAAAACGTACTCATATAATAGGGAGCCACAGCCATTTCCTTTGTATTTTTCGCACTGAGTATGTTGATATGCGTAGATTTATGTCTTTTTTTTCTTTTTTTTAAAAAACGTTGCCCCACACTTGGAATTTCTCCTGTATCGTGGGTGCGTTTACAAACATTTAAACTCATATACACAAACAGCCAGACCCGGAACAATTACTTGTAGGCCATACAAATATTCGTTCCGTGTGGGAATCGAACCCGCGACACGCAGCGCAGCAGTCAATCGCTTAACCACTGCGCCACCCGTGCCGTCGTACGTTGTTATGTACCTAACATTTTTATTTTCCGCGTATCTTCTTGGAATAATCGTGGCAGGTGTTAGTTTCTCAGGCTGCGAGACCGACAGAGCGAATTGTGGAAGATATTAGCTCCTATATGACTGAGATATTATGTAACGAAAATGTGGCAAAGATGGGGATATTCCAGTTAAGATCTAGGATTTACTAACAAGAAAGTCGCAGAATTCGAGGAAAAGCATGCAAGGATATTTTGAAGACGTTTTTTGTGCTTCTATTATAGATATGATTGACTTTTGGTTTCATAAAACGTTTGGAAAAATGAAAGACATACGGGACTTTGAGATATCAATTTAATACATGCCGTCAGTTATCAATCACAAACCATTTATTATCGGGTCTGCTCGATATAAATATTGATCGAAACTTTTGAGTGGTTCCTGAGGAATGAATGACCTTTCTTGACATTAATGTCACGAGGTGAATAGCATGCATTAGAAGTTATTGGAAAACAGCAGTTTCATACTAAACATTAGTGCCAATGCACTTTGCGGTCGGTTGTTTTTTGTTTGTTACTTGTAACTCGATAAGTACTACTTTCCGATAAAGAAAACAAGCTATCACATCAAAAATGCTTGTTTTTGCTAACATAAAATGTTTTCGTTATCAAAAACAGTACTTACATTTCTCTTCATAAGTAATATTTCTGATAGCAAAAACATTTAGAAACACACACAACTTTTTCGCGTGCCATTAGAAACATATAAATCTTAATATATATAATTCTTCTGTGTGTGTATTTGTCACCTAACTCCTCCTAAACGGCTGGACCAATTTGGATGAAATATTATGTGTATATTTCAATGGGTTCTTGGATGGTTTGTAAACACAATAATTAGCCCCGGGAGGTGGCTGCTTTTCGGGGCAGGACGACGTCTACGCTGAACTAATTAATATTTCGCTAACTGTCTTACACGCGACTGTTAAACCAGCAATATTAATTTACCAGTAGAACTATGCATCAAAATCTATTCTCCTTCTTTTTAGTGGTGTATATTGTTTATTTCTGGGTGCATATTGCATTATGATAAACCAGATTTCCGGTGACTGAAAAGTTTTGCAATATTTACTGTGCAAACAATTTTATAATGAATTCTGAAATAATTAAATTGATTGACGCATTTTTTGGTTAATAATTCAGAAACAACAACACCTGGTGGGCATTGTTACTTATTTTTCCAATAATCCCCACTAGGCTGAGTTTGTTTAACTAGTGGGGATTTCTGGAAAAAAAATAACAATCCCCACTGGTGGGGATTTGTCGGTGGGGATTTCTGAAATAAACCGAAAAGAGAGGCCTATGCCCAGCTGTGGGCGAAGTCAGGCAGTGCATGATGATGATGATGAATGGTACTTAAAATCACTTAAATCACAACTACAAGAAAGAAAAAGTTGATTTTGTTAAAGAAGCGATATTTCAGCCACACATCTAATAAATCATCTGGAGTTTCTAAAATAACATCTTCGAAAACATATCATACTGACAAAGGCAGGTAAATGACACCGGGAGTACTCAGAGTTGTGTTACATATAACTTTGGTATATTACATGAATCTTTGTTGGCAGTTTCTATATAATAGTAATTCAATCCACGTTATTACGATAAAATGATATTTACTGTCGGTCAGGCGGAGATCACTCTCAGCCATCGCTTACTCGGTCGACGCTCCTTTTGTAGTGTTTACCTAAATATACCTACTTTTATCTTATGTGTGTTGGACGTTTGGACGTTTTGTGTACCTTTTTGTTTAGGTTATTTTTAGGTACATATTAGGTACATTTTTGTTTAACATTATACGTACACAGATAATTACGACAATGATGAAAATTTCGTTCAACATTATTCTGAGCTGTTATTCTTTTTATCTCTTCAGTTTGTTTTCATTGAATTCCTTGTATTTTATAGACGTATGTAAAGAAAGTACCTAATTACCTAGCGTTCTGAAGTTTCTGCCATCGCTTCTGGGAAAACGTCGGGAATTGATCTGATAAATACTGTGTTCAATATTTAATGTCCAAATATTTATGTTTAGGAAGGAAAGGTACTTAATCATTAGCTTTTAACATAATTGAAAATTAAATTATTTTAAGGTAATATTGCTCGTTTATAAATATAATTTAGTTCCACGCAACCCTTTCAGTTATACTAAATACGGTTGATTACAGTTAACGAAGAGGCCATTAAGCTTATTTGTTCTGACTACGTAGCTAGGCAATGATGAATTATTAGAAGTTTTGATGTAGGACGATTATAATTGGATTTCTTAACTTTTCTCTATTATAAAGAAAGAAAGAAAATACATTTATTTAGCACAAACCAAAAGACACACAATACACCAGGGGGCAATTCTCGTATTTTAAGAACGTTCACAGTCTGATGTCAGTCTCAATCTGTCAAAAATACCTCCAATCTCCCTACATTTTTGACAAGGTTTGACATTGGTTGTCGCTGAGATGAGATTGCGACTAGATTTTGAACGTTTTTAATTACGGGAATAGGCGTTCTGATACATACATCAGATAGGAACAAATAAAAATCAAATACAAAGTGTAAAGTCTGATGTAAGAAATTAGCAGGAAAGTGTAACGGTGTGTGTGTAGTGTGTGTGTATAACTCCTAACTGTCACAAGTTGTTCTTTACTATTGCAAATAAATACATGATTGTAGTCATCAAATTGCGATGACCCCACCCACCATCCCGTCGATAGTGTCACCCTATGTAAAATATCTACATTTATTTCTGTAACTTGTATAATGTACATAATTAATCATAATGGGCCTTTCGAAACAAGCACAATGTACTAAAGGGAAATGCATACACCACAAACCACAATCTCATATAATAAGCGTAATAAGCAGTGACATTAATTGTTCGTAGCGGCGTAGCTTTGTAGCCGGGGGGTTGAATGAAACGTAGCAGTCGTGGCGTCGTAGCTCGTAGCGCGTAGCAGGGGGATGCGGTATTAACAATAAAAACATGTTTATACCCTTGTTTTAATAATGATTGTTAAAGATTCAAATGAGATTCGTGGTCTCTGCAAAATAAAACTTTTTTAGTATAGAAATAAAACAAGAGATGATTATCTGCTAAAAAAATATACGTGGTTTTTTAGCTGTATATACAAGCTGTTGTTTTGCATCCTCTTCAAATTTCAGGAGGCTGTTATGAAAGACATAAATATTCAAATAACATTACGATCCCTGGTAAATAATGACTACATACTTGTTTTTTAAGTTATTTAATTTTGACAGTATTTCAGAATACACCACTTTCAAAAAACAGAATCGCGTGGTATCGTATAAGCGGCCGCGTTTTTATGTGTGTGTAAAAGGGCAGTTACAGTGCGGTCTCACACAGGCCGCTTTAAAATGCGTGTCCCACACATGCCGATTTCAGAAAATTAGAAAAAAAAATACCTACTTATTTTATTATTGATTCGTGTCGAGAATCAGTACATTGTTACCTCCTTGAATTTGACGAGAATGCAAAACAACACCTTATATATTACATTGTACAAAAGCTCCCTTATAAATGACGTGTGTCGCCTGCTTAATCCAACTAAAACCCGCTTCGGAAATTGTGATTTTCTCAAACATGTTTGGAAATTCGAGCATTATTTTGACAACCTTCTTCGAGATGAATCTAAAATGCTGTACTGGTCAAATAAATGCAAGCAGCGCCGGCAATGCTAGTATGAAAACCCATATATGTCGTGTTTAACGGCCGAATAAATTACTATGAAAAATGCATCTATCGTGCTTAATGGGCCTACCACACGCACAAGCTTCACCACAGTTCTGCCTGAATATACATAAAATTACACGATATATTATATCGTGTCATTTAAAAAAAAACATACAATCATCCGAACATAGTACCTCCTCCTTTTTGTGAAGTCGGTAAAAATGGAACAAACTGCTTACTTCACAACATGGCAACCAAGGAGCTAACTTATCAAGGATTATTATTATTAAAATTAAATGATTTAAATTTCGAACTGGCTAGAATGAAACAAATGAACATATTGGCGCATGAAAATGATTGTTGTTTGTCAACGAATCTGGGATTTATATTTAGTTTACTAAGGGCTGATTTTTCAATCATCTGATAGTTTTTGTATGAAATAACTGTCAAAATTTCAAAATTATTCTTCGAATAAAGTTACCAGATAATTTTATCAGAAGAATAATTTTGAATTTTTGTCAGTGTTCCATATAAAAACTCTTAGACGTAAATTTTATCTGTCTGAATAAAAAATATCTATCGATTGAAAAATCAGCCCTTAGTTTCGCGCATTTTTTCGAAAAGTCTATACAAGCCTTGGCCGCAACCAGGCATTGATGGACTCACGAATGAGTGCGTCGGGTTTGCTACGGCCCACATTTTTACGTTCGTCCATCAATGCCTCTTTTCGGGCTGCAGCAATGTACTATTTCGTATAAACAAAGCATGAGATAATCAACCTAACATAAGAACCTAAGATAACCAACTCCACAACGAATAAATATTAATTTAAAAAAGATAAACATAGCCTATTTCAATGTTTTACCGCTTTTATGTTTGCAATAATACTTCCGTAATATTTTTAGCTACCACGGGAGTGTGTTATTTATATGCCGGGTCGGTCTGAATGATTGTCCGGATTATCTCGAAAACAGTTGAGCCGATAGTTGATTGTCTTATAAATATAAATATCAAGGTTGATATTTATACCTATCGGATAATTTACAAATAAATCACGTAACTATCCGATTTACGTCGTTAACGTAGACTGAATCACTGGAAATTTGATGGTAAAAAATAGAGTGTTTGTTGATTTATTAGCTTTTGCCTGCGCCTTTACCCGCGTGGAAGTCGTATATTATCCCACGGGGACGTACTATTGGTATACTAAAAAGTATCTAAACCTTTACCCAAGTCATGGTCTATTCGTGTTCTAAATTTCAATCAAATCCGTTCAGCAGTTTGAACGTGAAGAGCTAACAGAGAGATAGATAGCGTTAATTTTATATTAGTAACTAGCGTCTGCCCGCAACTTCGTCCGCGTTCAATTTCTTGTTCTCCCAACCACCGCGCTGCATCCCATCGCCTGCTCGCGCTATTCACTTAGCGTTCTTTCTGACTTTTGTTTCTTTTTGCTCGCCTCCTAAATAATTTAATAATAATCATTTATTAATAAAAAGGGAATACATTTACATTTAATACCTTAAAAAATAAAAATAGCGCACAGTTGCTAATTTGCCTGAACTAGGTTGAACCTGGTTGGCTAGAAAGTGCATAAATACTTAATGAAATAAATTAACAATAAATATAACGTACAAACTAAATGAAAAACTTAGGTAAATAAAAGTAAAATAGCATGATAATTGTTTTATTTGCAGACAATAAGTCGGTCTTCTGTCTGTAAAGGTCCTAGCGTGGTGATAAATAGCCTATAATATAATGTCCTTCCCCAAGAATTGGGTTACCAAATGCAAAACTTTTTTTTCAAATCCGGCTGTTCCAGAGATTAGAGAGGGTTCAAACAAACAAACTCTTTAGCTTTATTATTGGTATAGATGGGTAGGCGGATGGAATACTACAGGTTTTCCTATAGAGTACTTGCTTGCTTGTGGTTTTCATAGTAACGTTTTTTAACGATGATTGTAAAACGTAAAACCTCTTTATTATCGTTTATCTTTGACCGTTGAGGTTTAGATAGCTATGCTATTATTATGAGTTATAACATTTTGGTCGATTTATGAAAGCATTATAAACTAACGTAAGCAAAACCGAAGTTTTAATATGAAGTCATAAAGCTTACTGTTCAATGGACTTTTGAATCGCAGTTTTATGCATGAATCGCATGATCGCTGTGTTTTTGCCGAATGCTTAAGTCTGATATGCGAGCGCAAAAAGCGATTAACACGTTAACTGCCAGACAACAGACAATAAAAAATCTATTGTTGGCGGACACCGGAGACTGTGGTGGCAGTCAATGCCATAAGCTGAAGTTCTATTTACAAAATAAATGTTACTTGCCATGGCTTCTGATAGGTAATGACAAGTTTTCACTTCACTTCACTTTCTTTCTAGTAGGTACTTACTTATGACATTTTTGAGGATCGCACGGTACTGTGAAGGGTTGATGAGCTCTGCAAAGGAATCAAAGAACGATACGATTTCTTTACGTTTATATTGACTGAACGTCTTTACCTAATGCCGACTAAACTAGCACTGTCTTTTCCTAAACAAAAAACCTAATAAAATATTTGACACCCCGTTCTAAACTTGCTTGAATGTTCGAATGAAACCCGCGCTAAATTGTAGCCAGCCTGCACTTCATAAGGTTGACTTTAGTGAACAACCTTTACAGTACCTATGTTATTGTTTAACCAAGACGTAAATTAGATATGCTTAGTTGTACAGACGGTTGTATAATCAGCCTGTAATATTCCAACTGCTGGGACACAGGTCTCCTCTCGATGAGAGGGAGTGGGCCGATATCCACCACGCGGGCCCTGTCCGGGGTGGTAGATGTCACATGTCTTCGAATTTTTGGTTCTAGGACATGCCGGATTCCTCACGATATTTTTCTTCACCGTTTTGAGAGCAGTAGTGATGAAATGATTTAGACAAAGCCTCTCGTTATAGCCAATAGCTTACAACTCGTAACTTCACCGGCACCGCTGCGCCCACAGACAGTTGGCAGTGGTTTAATATCCGAAAATAGGATAAACCTGATAATATGTTGACTGCCTCGTTAGTCTGGCGTTTGCAAGTGCCACTGTTACGTACGAGATCCTGGGTTCGATAGCCAGGTCGGGCGAAGTGTTATTGGATTTTTTTATCTGGAATTTCTAAGTAGCAGCCCGGAGTCTGGTTTTTTTTTCCGGGTTAATGGCAACTGACTCACCCCTTATAACATTGGACTTAAACTTAGCTGGCGAAATGTGGGCGTTCTAAAGGCACTCGTATACCAGAGCCTTCGGGGAAACAATGGCGTAATTTTGTGTACATGTTATATTATGTATCTAAATACATATTTCAACTAAGTACCCAAGTGATTCGCTCATTTGAGTTCTTGGTGTTATTTTAACAATTCGACCCTTATAATAGGCGATGAACACAAAAAAGGAAGCATATTTTAATTAATTTATTCTATAAATATATAAATTAAGTTCTTTGAATTTCCTGCTTTCATAGGAAATAGTCTAAGACCGCAAAAATAAATAGCAATTTTATTTCAGAAACGAAAAATCCTAGAAAGGAAGAATTTTGTTTTCTGGGCACGTTCCTGGAAGAATTTGTTGTAAGACACGCTTTATCTATGTAACCACTAGCAGCGCCCCGCGGTTTTACCCGCATAAGTGTTGATCCCGTCGGAATATCGTGATAAAAAGTATCCTATGTATTATTCTGATGTATAAGCTATATTATTGTAAGGTTTCATCAAAATCCGCTCAGTAGTTTTTGCGTGAAAGAGTAACAAACATCCATCCATCCATCTTCATAAACTTTCGCGTTTATAATATTAGTAGGATTTATATTTTCTTGAGTACAATGTTTTTGTATCATATTATGAGGATACTTAGAAAAAAAATTAAGCTCAGTACATTGTCATTCTCTTGTGGCGCTTCGTGGTTTTTTTTTTTAATATTTTCTGGGCGTATCGCCAGAGTCTATCATCTAACGTCTGTTACGCTTAACTGATAGGATGATGCGCTAATTAGCAAGCACAGGCACAGAACCAGAACACAGATAAACACAACAAAGATTTTTCGTTGGGAATTAAAATATTAAACTGATTCAGAAAAAAATACTGTCGGTCCGTCTGTGTTATTGTAAAAGTATAGAATTATGAAGACGAAACTATCTCTTACTACATACATAATTTTTTTTCATCTGTAACTAATCACAAATTGGTAGATTTAAATCGATAAAAAAGTTATACGTAAAACAGCTATTCTTTCATAAAAGAAAAAATAAGACGGCAGCGTATCAAAACATGATTAGTGCCTTGGCACGAAATGAAAGACAATTTCTTGAAATTATTTTTAGCAGATAATTACGATGTTTTGTCCCAGTCTGCGTTGTTGCGTGGGTGATTGGTTGAGTTGGTGATGTAATATAACCGATACGACTACCGTATTTCTGTAACCAGTGTAACTTGACACAGGGAAAAATAAGAAACTAACTTCTAAAGTTAGTTAATCATAAATCTTATCGAGATTTTCCTTTGAAAGTAGCGCCGCCATAACGTGTCAAGATATATTGGGCACTTTGAATTAAAAGTTTAGACACCGTATAGTGCTGACCCTTTTGCTGTAAATACAGCTGTTCTGTACATATATCATCTACAAATAACTATTTTTTATTATACTTCATTGGTGTAGCGGTAGAAATCGCGACTCCCGAAAATTGAATTTGGTTCCAAAATAAGATAAAGTGATAGATAGATAGATAAAACTTTTATTTAGTGCAACAAAAGACACAAAACAAGTAATAAAAAAAAACATCAAAAAAAGGTGAAACAAAAAAAACAAAGATTAAAAAGCTAAATTGACCCATAGACACCTCGTACAAGTAAATAACGGTAGTCTATAACGGTCGATCACTACTGGGCGGTGTGTGTCTCATGGTTGCACCAAATGGGAGTCCAGCTCAGCATATGCCAGGTACAATACCTGACGCTGGTATTCTGCTGCATCCCGTTAGTGACACACGGATGTCGAGAAGACACATCTGAGTTTCAACAAAATGGTACCTACATAGTGCGGCGCGTATATTATAAGGTGGCAAAGTACCCACATCTTAATTGACTTGCTTTTGAACCCGTCAGAAAGAAAGATTTTGAAATTTTAAACTTATTAAATACTTGTGTAGTGTTTACTGGATTACTTGATTATCACAGTTATTATATGTTATATAATGAAGTGGGTTTCTTTTTACATAGATCTTTCCTTGCAATAGACAAGGCCAAAAAAAATCTACTTTACTCTATTTTAATGCTTGGGGCTGGAATTGTATCTGCTAAATTGGCTCGATCTTATTACCGTAATGCTAAATGTCGTTATCGGAAGGTGGGCGTGCAGTAATGCCTATTTTAGTGGTAATAACAGGCAATTATTATAAATATGATAAATTACAGTCTCTGTTCGTCTGTGTAACCACATTGTCCTTTTAAACTAAGCAAGGAATTTTGATGTGGTTTTCATCATCATTTGTAGAATATATTCCTGAAAATTATAATTAGATTTTATTGTTGAATGGCGTGCAATTGGAGAGGCCTATGTTCAGCAGAGAACTGCTGTGGGCTAATGATGACGATTATGATTCCGGTAAGTTTGTGTATACACGGTATGTGTGTGTGTATACACGGCGACATATTAAGGTATACATTTCCACTTTAAGCTGACCTCTCATTGTGTAGGTTTTTCGTACAATGAGAAGTCAGCTTATACTGGAAATGTATAGTCTGATATAAACTCTCCATGTTTTGTCAAACCGTAAATACCGTGCGAGACAGGGTCGGGTCTCTAATTTATTTATATTAGGGGTTAAAGTATGAAATTGCCGATTTGTACTGAAAAATTGAAATTAGTTTTTTTTTTAATTTAACATATTTATTTAATCAATATAATTACCATTATTATCTATACATTGCTGCCATCTAATAGGAAGGTCATTTATGCCTTTGCGATAGAACTCTTGTGATCTAGATTCGACAAACTGTGTGAAAGCATTTTGTACTGCGTCCTGAAAAGAAAACTTTTTATCACCTAGAAAATTGTCCAAATCACGAAAAAAATGGTAGTCCGTTGGAGCAAGGTCTGGCGAATACAGAGGGTGACGAATGATTTCTAAAAACGGTTTCTCGTGCTGTATGAGGTCTCACGTTATCATGGAACAATAATGGTGAAGATCGATTCATGAGTCGGGGCTGTTTC
Organism: Apamea epomidion; assembly: GCA_947507525.1. NCBI lineage: Eukaryota > Metazoa > Arthropoda > Insecta > Lepidoptera > Noctuidae > Apamea > Apamea epomidion. The sequence goes on from OX382234.1 coordinate 11,715,201, forward strand.
ACTGCTAGTTTTGCTATCATTGTTCGGAGTTCGGCACAGTAGACATCTGCCGTTATTGCTTGACCAGACCGGAGAAAGCTATAGTGAATAACACCATGCTGAGACCACCAAACAGTTACCATTACCTTTTTATTGGTAAGCTTTGCTTTAGGACATTGTTGCGGCGTTTGACCCGGGGTCTGCCATTGCATTTTTCGCTTACGGCTATCGTAAATCACTTTTCATCACATGTCACAATTCGATCCAATATTCCTTCATTTCTGTATCGATTCAACAAGGCAACACAAGTTTCAACACGCGTTTCTTTCTGCAGTTCAGTCAAATCATGAGGCACCCATTTCTCATATTTTTTTATTTCGTTGATTTGACGCAAATGAATCCATATTATTGGTAAGGTAACGTTAAACCATGCCGCTAATTCCTAGGTAGTTTGGCTCGGATCGGCTTCCACCAACTCTTTCAATTCATTGTTATTCACCTGTGTGGGCGATCTTCCACGTGGTTCGTTCTTCAAATCAAAGTTTCCATCGCGAAAGCGTTTAAACCAAAATCGCATGGTACGTTCATTAGCAGTCCCCTCTCCAAATGCAACATTGATATTGCGAGCTGTTTCTGCCGCGTTAGTTCCGCGTCGGAACTCGTATTCAAAAATAACTCGAATTTTCGAAGTATCCATCTTTCTTGTCTAAGCTGAATAAAAAAAAACAACTGAAATTCAATAATCGAATGTTGCATATTTTTTAAAAGAAGAACTTCTTAGGTACCATGTGAAAAAAGTTTCACTCAAAAATCTCAAACCATGAAGGTTCTATGTCAATTCGAAGTACCTATTACAATAAAACGACAATTTCATACTTTAACCCCTATTATGTATATAATTGAGCAAGTTGCAAGACCCAAGCAAAGGTGAATTTCGCTTTCTGACGTTATTGAATGAAACTCTGCCACTGACACTGCGCATATTTACCGTAGCGGAGACTTCCTACCACAGAGTTAAAAGGCCTTGTAGAAGCATGGACATCCGATCTCAGCATTTTTTCCGTCAGGTTTGCTTCAAATACAACGAACAAAACATGAGCTAGGAATTAAACCGAGTTCAAATAAAGACAGTTGCTTCGTCAGTCAGTTTGGTAGACTCTAGAATATGGATAGTAAATTCTAGATCTAGATGCAATGTCATTTTGTTATGTAATACAAACCTCAGTATTAAAAAAGTAGATAGATTTGCGATGTCTGATAAAAAAACACTTGTAAGAAAGTGGTTGCGTTGCCAAAAATATAACAAGTAGGTAAGTGAAATGAGGCGTTACTGGACAACGAAACCAGGCCAGCAGCCATAAGCATAATGTAAAGTTAATTGAAATAACATTATGGGATTTCTTGTTACACTAGGAGCAATATTTGCTTGTTCTAGTTTAATCTTTATCTTGTGAGATCAGCGCGCTTCTACTAAATGCATACAATTCGCATTTTTCCAGTTTATCTCTGTACTTAAACATGGCCTTAATAAGGCATATAATTATTTGTATTACTTTCAACGATAATAGTTTTTGGGACCCTTTTTCTCAGGAACGCGTCGAGGTATCAAGTTGAAATGAATACCGTAGATCTACGGTCCCTTGGAGCTCAAAAAAATCAAGCTTCTAAGTCTACGTAAAAAATCAATACGGCCATTTATACGACGTACTCGCAAATAAATCAAAACTTTTAGGATACCTTTAGGCTCTAGATTCTAGACCAACGGAAGTTGTAGAGTCTAGAATCATAAAATGTGGCTAGAAGCTAGGTCTCACAGCACATGTAAAGGGAATAGTCCAAAATCGTTCATTTGTAGTTTTATTAAGAAAACAATTTTTATGTTATTAAAAACATACATTTGCAGTCAGAGAATTGGAAACCGTGACGTATATGGGAGAACATTAACCAAAAGTTTGTTCTTTAGATAAATTCATCCCAACTACGGAACGAAGGGTTCCGTAGTTGGGATGAATTTATCTATCTATTTATTATGCATGCTCCGACACACACTTGGCCTGTTTTTTTGTTTTACTCTCCGCAAGTGATGTTTATTTTTATTTCGTCGCTTATTCATATAGTTCCCGCGGACGTCATGCATATACGTGTGAAATAAACTTTTATTACTGGAGTATTTCCCATAGGTAATAAAACATCCGCAATTTGATTAAGGCTTCATGCAATAAGTTTGTTTAGTGTACTCGCACTATTGATCAATGAGTAGGTACCTAAAAGAAAGATGGGTGCTTACCTACTCGTCATTTTGGACTAACAGTAAGACAAAGACTTAGCTAGTTTTTCTTAAGTACTTAGACAAAGTAGCAAAAATACCTAGTCGAGTCTATTTATTGTTATTTTAATTCTTGGCGTTGGCTACATTCTCACGCATTTCCTTACATACATTCAATACAATTGTTTTGAATAGATTTTATTCTATTTACTAGCTGTCACAAGGTTACTAATTACGTTCGTCATACTAACTGGTTTTTATGGACACTTGTCAATCTTACTTTTTACGATAACTGCTTCTTATCGTCCAGATCGAGTATAAGTATTAATTATGTGGATACATTATTAGTTTGAACTGCATCCTGATGTAATAAAAAAAGTGTTTATCAGTGGCGGTGCGGTGACGGCATAGGTAAGTAAGGTTTGCTGTGGACAATAAGTTGCAGACACAATAGTTGTGTGATTGTGTATATGTAATAGTGATGTGCGATAAAGGAGGTTGGTTACTGGGATGATTGTCGCGACTCCTCGCGCGGCTGGTTGGGCAGTGGGCGCCCATCAGTGCGACTTACGTGCCCGCAGCCGCCACACGCACCGCGCGGACAAATTTTCAGTGTCTCACATTTTCCGACGCGACTCGCTCGCAGACGCTCTCGTAACTCGCGCCTAATATTTGTAATTGAATAAACAGCCATGAAATCGTGTATTATCGAGTACAACACTCGGTAAGTCGGTTTAGTAGTAATTTAACAGATTTATTATAAACAACTTGTTGAATACTTACGTGTAGTTTTTTTGTAATTTATGTGGTAACGACTGTTTGTTTGGACTTTTTCGATAACTATTCTTGTAAGTAAATTATTATTAACTGATAATTGATATGTTAAACGTGAGAACGAAGTAAGTTATTACGAACACTTATTAAGTAATTATGTAAATCATGTAATTGAGTTTCTCGGAACTTGGTGATGGACCCATGCTATTATGGAGTGGGCACTCTACTTTATAGCTCTGTAATTACTAAAGGCGTTAATGGCTCATTATTATTTTCTCACAATTATGTATTCAAACCATAATAGACACAACAGTTTAAGTGGCTCTCTACGTTTTGTTGAATAAGTTTGGAAATGCGTGTTTAGAAACAATTACGATCATTTATAAAGAAACTTAAGTAATTGACCGTTTAGGGACTTAATAGAATTAGTCCCTACGATTAATTTTCACAATAAGGTTACAACTAATCAGGTAATTGAAAAACATAGGTAGATATATTCAGAATTCATGTTTAATATTAACATAATAATAACTAATTCGCACTTCGTTTCAACGAAACTCGAGTCTACCGAGACGTAAAAAAGATCACGTAGATTTTCGCAACTTTTTTCTTATTTGATAAAAAGAGGGTTATTTCTGCAGCACAATATCTACTGATCGGATATTAGATTAGATTTGGTACTGCCAATAAATACAGGCATTGTGATATATAATATCATGTAGGTATCACAATCATTTACACCTACTACAGTCTCATGCGGTCTGTTGTTTGCTAGATTGACGTATCTTTATCTAATACTATTTAAATAGTTTCTTTATACTTTCCGTACTTAAAATAAATTATTACAAACAATAAACAACGTTTTACATGTATGCGCAAGAATAGATAATTCTCTTCTTCTTGTCTACAGGAAGTTTGGATTTTGATTTGGGAAAACACGTAACTGTTTTAACAATAAATAAATAATTATCCTCCACTTTTGGTAATTAAGTATATTTCGGTTAATCAAAATGCTTTTTAATCAGAAGTAGTACTTATTAGCAAGAGCCTTTGTTTCATTCATGCACTTAGCGTTGATAACATTAGGAGTTGACTCGTAAAAAGGTGCGATGGCAATTACATACGACTCCGGAAAGTCATCCGTGACGTGTTCCCAAAACACAATGGAAACTGACACACCTTTGCCAGAAAGTATAATTGGTTATGCCTGTATATAATTTATACTATCTTATCATTCGTTATTATCATTGACACCGAAATGACACAATTTATAACTAGACTAAGATAAAGGTAAATACAGTAGGTACATTATAATAAAAATAAATTTCATCAGGCAAGTTTACAACACCATTGGGAAATCATAACCCGTCCACTTCTGTCAATAGCTAAGTATTGGGCAAAATAATAAAAGTTATTAATATCGCCTTATTATATAATATTATATTAGTTTCATATCCGTTGCTCAGGGTTATATCGAGTTTGAGAGTAGTAATGAAATGCTGTCGAATGTTCGCGAGGTCTGTCGAAGTAATTAATTTTGTTAATTGCCTATTTAATTTAGGTCTTGCGGTTGAGGGATTGCAGTTTTAATTATTGAGAGATGTTCATGTAGGTCACAACTTTTAACTACCATGGTTCCCCGTAGCAGTATTAATTTGAGTAGTTAGCTAATTGCATAAAGAGGAAAACAAACAAAAAAAGACTTCTTGTGCACGTGGTTGCGGTTTTGGACCTGGCAATGCCAGTGATAAGAATTAATTACAAATCACTATAGCTGACGGTGAGAAAATATAGGCTTCTCATGTTCTGGAATCGCCTATTGATACTAAGCAACCGACAAATGTGTAACTAAGTAAAAGTGATTATTCATTCACGTTCCTTCTCTAAATGAGAAGAAGGCTTTGCTATGTTGTGGATAATAGGCTGGCTGTAGTTTTAGTTAGGTACTAGTTACTACAACAGCCGGTCTATTCGGATTTTTTAAATTAATTTTGATATCATTGTTTGTGTAATAGTGTTCTATTTCATGGAATACTTTACTCACTATTTCATAATGTTTTCTAACAATTACAAGTTCTGCCAAAGTGTGTACGAGTTTTCAGATGAGACAGTAGCCATTATCTGCGATCTAGCCATGTAAGTCATGATCTAAATTATCTAAATTAGAAATTACTCATATTAACGATGAAAACTTAAGTGAAGAAGTGAGCTTGAAGTGAGTGAGAGAGCTTGAGTGACACTATTGACAGCTCACTTCAAAGTCACTTTATCTATGTACTCGTAAGTTTTCCCCGTGAGATTTTTAATAACAGTACAGGTAAAGATAAAACAGGAGAAAATAATAATACATTTAAGTGTTTCATTTTTACTAATTAGTGGGTAGTTCGTACTCTGTATTCACATGACGAATGGTGATATAGTTTTCAATTCTCGTAAGTAATTATCAAGGAACGTGTTGTTTGAAATACTTTGTTTTGTTAGACTTCAATAATATGATTAATATTGCATAAAAATATTTATTCAATATTTTATATAATTAAAACTTGACACAGTATAAATTAGCCTAATAATTCTTCCGCATTCTTTCCCTAGCCAGAGATGACAGCTACTCTGTACCCACGACTAACCTTCGTATAGTTAAGTATTGATTATTTTGTGCTAATGCGTTCAGAGGCCTTTGATAATCGTCCCATAAACATAAACAATAATAATATCATAATATATTCTCATTTTCAAACAGCTGACTCACATTACTTTTATTTTACTTCCTCATGACTCAGATATATTTGGATGGGTGTTCATAAACAAAAAATGCTTAATTAGTTTTACCATGTTGTAAATGTATCTCAGGTTTTAGCTGCAAACTCACGTTTATATACGAAAATGTAATGATTTATACATTCTGGCGTTTACATTAACGTTGTTAACAGACAGGGCTTCATTATAGCTGACTGAACATTAAAAAGAAATTCTCGGTAATGGCTACAAGTGTAATGACAATGTCATATACTTACTGTGCTGTATATTTTCTATTTGATATTTAGGGAGAATTTTTGAGATGGGTCTGCGAGGCGAAAACAACATTGCTACAATGAAAAGTGGTCAAAGTGGCGAAATGAAAATAAAATTGAGTTTCGGATACTATTTCTGTTATTCGCGAAAGCAGTTAGATTTGCCACAATAAAAAACCATCGGCTCTGGTTATCGAACAACCAGTTGTTTGAAAAATATTGGCATTTCTTGTTTTCTCTGAAATGGGTCACGATTCCTTTAACTACATACGTTTTTCTAAAGCTGTCCTTTCGTTTTCCATGCTACCTAACTCTCGACCAATTTCATCCGGAAAAAAACACCCTGTACCCACCCACACCTACAATATGAGTTTTGTTTTCGTTGCAAGCTGTTGTGTTTTTCTATGTAACATTCCGTGATACGCCGGAGGCCAAATTGCGTGCATGTTTTTTCTCTCTAGGTAGCGTGTAATAAAAAACAGACGTAGTTGTTTGTTTTTGTCTACGGAAAAGGCTTCCAAATTTTCTACTTATAACGAAAATGTAGGAACGTGGTTATGTATTAATAACGTATACCTATAATATGGATTTTTAGCTTATTTTTGTTATTTATCAGGTACGTCTTGGTTATTTAGTGTCATTACGAACTAGGTATATATAAAAAAATTGTAAAAATAGCTCTCTCTATGCTAAAATATTTGCCAGCCAACAAGGTACTAACTGGATAAAGATAGCCAGTTTGCGCCAAACGTACATTTAAGTATTCGCCACTCGTATATGCGCTTGTAGCCAAAGAAAGACGTGCAATAAAACGATGTTTAACATAGCTTCCTCTAGCTTTTAAAAATTAGCATATGCGGATGCACGTATGTAGGTCGATCGGTATTGTTCTGCTCTAGCAGATTTACCATCAACTCTAGTTGATGGTAAATAAAAGTATTATGTCAAATGAGTTGGGCCCAGAGCCACGCCAACTGTGGCATTTTATATCAATCACAATAACCTTATTCAGGATGACGTATCGTGCCATATTTAGCACCAAGTTTTTCACTTTTGTCCCATTCGTGTTAAATCCTCTACGGAATTTCCGGAATCGGAGAAGTTGGCTAAACTATACATATTACTGGACAACGCTATTTTCTTCCGTGTCACGTCATTACCTACTGTATGTAATCGTTCGTTGAACCCAAATAGTTGTGCAAAGGGTCGCGACCCTTCAAGTGATCAAATTATAGTTGCCTGCATCCGGGAGGTGTCGGTTTTCTAAATGTTGTTATATCGGGAATTCTGTCCTCTTTCTTTCCGTTCCATAATCTAATTATTTTTCAAAGACTATAATTGTTTATATCTCTATAGGTACCTACTTACCTACAGTAGTTAAAGCTCTAGATTAAATTGTTTAGTCTAAAATAATACTAATTGTTAAATGGTTCATTATTATTTTGTTATAAATATTTATTTTTTTAAATTTAAACCAGATAAGGTCGTTGATATTGCTAATCACGTTACCTCTCCTATAAACTGACATTCTGTTTCGCTTTTCCCGTTCCGGCTAGCGATAATAACATTCACTATTTATTTTTTTAATCGAAATTTATCCTCGTCTTATAAGTCATCAAATATATCATCATCATCGTTGTCTTGCCATTATCCCAATTTTTTGGGGTCGATGCAACATGTCTTTTTCATCCGTACCTACTTCTCTATAAGTCATCTCGGCCAGTCACCGCCTTCCTAGCCAAATCCTCTTCCACACAGTACGTCCGTCATTTCTTTTCTTTCGTTCCCGTACGGGAATCTTGTAGTCATCAAATATATATATATTTCTACAAATACACGTTGATGCAGAAAATTTTATCTATTTAATAGAAAATCAGTGAGTAAGTAAGTTTCCTAACCTATTACGTAAAAGTTACGAGCGACAAGAAAAGTTAAGCTTAGCGACACTTAACTTCGCGAACAGGTCTTTACTATCCATTAACTTCTGATGCCAATACTTTTCAGAGCTTGTAATAATGTATTTAATTTTACTGAACAATGAACACTACTTTATATATTTTTATTGTAAAAAGAAAATTCTAAGGCTCCTGCAGATGGACCAGTTGCCACTGCCACTTGTGCTACCTGAAGCCCACTACTGTAGCGAGTGACTGCCTTCCACTACATACATAGGTACATAATGTGTGGCCATTAGCAGTTATGTGCGAGTGCAACATTCAGAATTTTCCATCACGTAAACTTTTAGTATCAGTTTCGAAACAGCCCACAATTAATTAAGTTTACAAAGTAAATATCCTCATGTTATTTGGCCGACATTAAGTGGGTACTTGTTTGGAAACAGGAGCAGAACAAATATTGTTTTGCTCACACTTAACAAAACTTAGGGGTCTTAAGGGCTTCGTAGTTTCCGCTGAAGTTCAACAATGTTACCGTAACAATAAATAATTAAGCAAATGTATTTAATCAAACATTTCATTTTGCGCTCCTAAAACTTTTTGTGGACCTCAAATAATTCGTATTTTGGGGTCCTAAAATAATAGCCAAGTAACTACGACCAACTTGAATGTAGTGCTCGTCGGCCGCTCCCGCGGCAGCAGCGCTCGCTTCGCTCGCTCGGCTCGCACGCGGTAGTTCACAGTTCCAACTTAACCTAACCCAATTGGTGGGGCTACTCTAGCTTAGTTACTGCGACCAATGCAACTGTGAGAACACGCCAGAATGTTAAAAGAGTGTCAATTATACAAAAAAAAACTGCATCATTAGAAGAGTAAAACATTTTTAGAGGTTCATTAATTTAAGAGAGTGTCCATCATTCATGGTCATCAAGTTTTAAGAGGATCAGTTAAATATTTCCCTTTATTTATTGGTAACTTTAACAAAACTGTATCATGGTGCTATAGAAACTCATTTACGGTCAGCACTTCAGCAGTACGAAAGAAGGTCAAATGAATATTACAATAAGACGGTCGAGAAAAGTCGGATGTCGAAATCCGACCATCTTGGAAGTAACTTTAACTTGGAGAGGAAGTCCTGCCAAACCAAGTGTACCAAGATAAAATATCTTACAAAGAAACTTACTTTAGCGATATTCAATTTGTGCCTTCGATAATGTCTCAGATCTGTGATATTTTATCTTTCCGTAGCTCAGTTGGCAGCAGCGATATCTTTTGTAATACTTGAAGTATTCTATTATATTTCAGAGAGACCCTTTAGCACCTTACTGTGTTCATCTGAAATATTAATTTTACGAAATTAGTCCTAATTACCAAAAGATGGGTATAGACTAGAGCATTTACTTGTAACAGAACATCGTGCATTCGCCGTTTTTAAATTTTATCGAACCGCACTTCGAACACTATGTTTTGTTACAAACTGATTTCAAAAACCAACGAGCGTATTGGTGTAACATTTTATCAAACAAAGACACGAGTGGTACCTGTAGGTCCAACATTTCAACAATGAACGCAAGGTCGAAAGAAATGTTACAGTTAAATGCTCACTCGCCGTAACCATTACGTCGAACGCAGCGTTGAGCATTCGCAGAAACCTTACATTACATGGAAATGCTTTTGGAAACTGAGCTTTTGCCTGTATTGTACCATTCGTAAGAACGTTACATTTTATAAAAATGCTCTAGTGTATACTCACCTTAACAGTTAAATAAATAATTCAAATCAGAAGTTGTTTATTTAGTGAATGTTCAGTTGAATTACGCTCATGTTTAAAATTATTATGTAATGTTTTAATTAAAGTTATTTAATATTAAACATTTACTTTAAGAAACAATGAAAAATATTAATGGTTCTCATCATTGTATGTATTATTGAATAAATAATAGGAAGGGTTATTTATTTCATAACATTATTTATACGTACATAAGTATTTTCAACCGGATTTTCAGTTTCCAAATTCTACCATAAAACGGTCATTATGAAGTAATACCTAATGTATGATAAAAATTTTGAGCAATAAAAGAGCCAGAGTATACAATTTTCCTCCTTTACAACCCGCACTATGTATATTTTTGAGTCGAAAATAGTAACATAATCTTTCTGAAGCTGCATTCCAAAGCAAATATTTGAAGAAAAAACTGCAAAGGCTCAGTACATTTCATAACTCATTGCTAACTATAACACACCATTCAGTTTTATGATGTACGTCTACAAACAATTATTTTCAACTGCTTTTCATACTAGAAGGCCGCTAGAAATCATTGCAGAGAAAATGTGTGCATACTGAGGAGCATTAAACATACATACTTACATTATACTCAGATATTATACCAACTGACTTTCGAGCCACAATACAAACATTGGATTATAAATATTGATAACAAGTGACGCACGAAAGTGCAAACAAAATAAGACAAAACGGTTCGGAATACTGATTGAAATGCAAAAGAAAAAATGTGAATATCATCAATGGATAAAAGATTTTGTACCTTTCTGCCATTGTTTGTGCCAAGAAATATGCATTTGGACATAAACTTATTATTCAGGCTAAGTGTGCTTAGCCAGCAGATCGTGTATCTCGCGGCTAACGAGGGCATTGTTTGGGCAAACAACAGTCGGTATCTTCTACGTCCCTGGTGCTTGTTATCCCCGTCATACCTCGCCGTCTCATATATTTCACAATTCTGTAAAGCGAATCATTGTTTGTGTAGTTGAGATACCTGGTTAAAGAAATTGAACTTAACAAAGTGATCTAACCTACTACACATTATGTTAGTACCGTATATAATACAGTACCTATTTGCATCGTTTGACCACAAATCGTTTCTGACAAAATGGGTATCGGACAGTAGGTACTAATAATATTCTGCGGTAGTGGTAACAATACCTAGCGATTATGACAGGCATTAAAACTTTACAATAAAATAAAATATTATTTAACTGTATTATGCTCTTAATTATGATATATTGACGGCACGGTTGGCGCAGTGGTTAAGCGATTGACTGCTGCGCTGCGTGTCGCGGGTTCGATTCCCGCACGGAACAAATATGTGTATGGCCTACAAGTAGTGTTCCGGGTCTGGCTGTTTGTGTATGTGAGTTTAATTGTTTGTAAACGCACCCACGATACAGGAGGAAATCCTAGTGTGAGGCAACGTTTTAAAAAAAAGATTACGTTTCAAAATGCCGTACGCTGCGACCAACTGAAGTTTTCCCTCCTTATTCCAAAATGCTTTTGGTTCTAGTTTTTTTTTAAATTTTATGAAATTTAAAAAAAAATTAAATGTTGGTTGAACCTGCATTAAGTAATTAATCCTTAATGCAGGTTCAACCAACATTTAATTTTTTTGTGGCCAGTACTTCTTCTAAAGAGTTTTCTTAAATAAGTCGATATAGTTGGCTTATTGTTCCCTAGACTTTGTCGATTAGTGTTAGCATATTTGTTCGAGGAGATGCGTCGTCTCTCTTGTCTGATCTCTTCAACTGAATTTATCAATAGCTTAATTCAATGGAGGGTTCCTTAATGAGTTTGCGATAGAATATGTGGCAGCATTGCAATTTCTGTAGAATGTACGAAGATAGATACGAGTTCCTTGTTTATTCGCTTTATGATTTATTGTTGAATACATTGGTTTGGTAGCTATTTATAGGCATCATTATTTGTCTTTGTGAGGTTGTAGGTTTAAAAGTCTGCTAACTTAAATTGCCACTACGCCATTTTTATACTTAGTTTAATAATAGTCGTTATAATTTAACCATATAAATACGTAACACTCTAACCTACATATATTATCTAAATCGTACTTGCAAAATACCTTATTCTATGGCCTTATCCCGCTGTTTCAGCGAACAAATTGACCGTAATTTTAAATCGAGGCCAAGTATTGGGGGTTAGCGCCCGTATTAGGTATTTAATTATTATTATTATTTTTTATTTTTTAAATTTAGTTACTATCAAAGGACATCATTCAAGTGGCGAATATTTTATACCCAAAAATTAAAGTCAAGCCAGAAAAAAGTACTGTTTTCTTATGGGAAATAACATCCTGAGCATTTTTTACTATTACAGCGAACGTCTAGAATTAAACCCCCGGCTGCTATTTGAGATTAAAAATGCCAAATAAGTATAATATTTATACAGGGTGAAAGGGACATCGACGCGCAAACTGTAACCATGAATTCAGCACATGAGTTTAGATCCTATACCGTAGAAATTTTTCGTCAGCTATCAAAAACAAAACTTTTTTTTCATAGAAAAGTGCGACAGCTACGCGGTCAAAATGTATGGAACAGCAATATTTTTTTTAATAACCGACGAAAAATTTCGACGCTATGGGTTCTAAACTCATGTGCTGAATCCATGGTTACAGTTTGCGCGTCGATGTCCCTGTCACCCTGTATAGCAGGTGGCAAGTTGGCCAAAATATGATTTTTGGTAGTTTCAAACTCAAATGGCAGCCAGTTGGTTAATTGCAGACTTTTGCTATAATAGTAAAAAATGCTCAAGATGTTATTTCCCATAGTAACATGGTACTTTTTTTTTTGGCTTTAATTTATGGGTAAAACTTTATCAAGCCATCGACGATAAAGTGTTTAACAATTAACTGCGAATTTTTTTATAAAACCAACGACTACAAATGGATTGCAAAGAAAATCTGATAATAGAATACCATTGTTGTTTTAATTATAATTGTATAAAGGAAATTAAACTGAGATTGCGTTGTTTAATAAAAGGTACTTGAAGTTATCTATTCCAATATAATCTACTTATCCGACTATCTCCCAAACAAGGCACCACCCGTTTAATACTTAGGCTAATAAAACGGCGTCGAATGTCACAAAATGTCAATAAATTAATAGCTATAACCGTCTATTTGTTCTGTAAGCGACACCTATTGAAGCTAATGGCTTGAATAACAAACAGAGCACGAGCTATGTTCAGCCATGGATGATTTATTGTTTAAACTAGACGCTACTGCAAATTATTCTCTGGTAACTACGCTTGTCTCGGATGAAGCTAACCTTACAAACGCGGCTGCGGACACTGCGGTGATGAAGTTCATTTGCAGTTAGTCCGTGGTTTTGGCAACTGCAGTCGAAATACTGAGAGCAGTTGTACCCAAAATAAGGTTGAGAATCGCAATCTTGGAGCTATGCGGGTTTTAAGTAAATTGCAGCAGTCTCAATTAGGTGCATTTTGCGAGAGATCAGTGCAAAGTTTTTATTTGAGAAAAGGATTGTTAAAACTGAATCTATACTTTCCAGAAAACCCACTGCAACAGACTATGTATTATGCAGGTAACATTACGAAGGTGCTTTACCATAATATGTAAATTCCTCATATAAAGTCCGCCGGTCGAAAGTAGCCTGAGCCACATTAGCATGGTTCGCCGCTGTAAAATTCCGCAACTTGTGCTTACACGGCGGAGTTCCACCCAACTTTATAATGCGGAGACACTTTTCAGCTTCCGACGATTCTAGAACAATTTTATGTGGAAAGTTCGACCGGTTTTAAATCGATACTGTTGATCAAACTTAGTAGACCGGAGCAAGTTACTTCTTGTTAGACTTTAGTATTTAACTGTTTAGAGGATCGACAACTTGAAACTCGACACTTTCCACAACAACAACAACTTACTTACTCTCCGAAGGGTTTAGGCAGAGGTGCACCTATAGCACTTACAGCCACATTTCGCTAGTTATGTTTAAGTGTTTAATAGAGGGCGAGCCCATTGGCATCAAACGGGCTCAAATCCAGACTCCGAACCAGTACTGAGAAATTCCTTGACACTTCCTTGTTATAATATCTTACTAAGTAGTAGAAGTAGTAGTAGAAGTAGTGGGTGGTAGTGGTGGTAGTAGTGGTAGTAGTGGTAGTGGGAGTAGTAGTAGTTTTATTTTTGATTGTGTTTAGTTTAGTTTAGTTTTATGATCTTTCTGTGCGAGTCGCAATAAGTACTTTTTCATTCTTTCTTTCTTTCTTTTTCTAAGTATAGAAGCCAGTAAAAAGTATAATCTGTGACATCGTACTGTCCATAATCCAAAAACCTATTTTTATGAGGAGAAGCGATGAGATTTGGTCACTAGCATTGCTAGCTGCATGTTGACGATTTTAAACCATTAAAATACAACACGCCTATAATTCTCGCTGGTTAGGTTAGTAGGCACACCTAGTACACCCACATCTCACCACTTATGTTTAACCATTAATTGTATAGGGTAATTTGTGGTTGTGGTATCCGATGTGTTAAACCGTAATTATTTTAAAGTAGTGTAGGCATGTGTGTAGCAATGGTTTTATCGGATTTTACAAGATAATGGTAGGTAGAATGGAACGAAGCCTGACCTTGACCGAAATCTTAACTCCAAGGATCTTCGTAATAAGAAATAAGTAGGGTCGCCTATAAATTGGATAAGCGGTATCCGACGCATTAAAGAATTCCTGAATAGACTTATTCATCCGGAAGATCTGTCAAACCAATCTAATTCAAAGAAGATTTCGGTGGGAGATCGAACCACTTTTGATTTTCTCTTCCTTTGCATGTGTCACGATTTCTTAACACGCTTCATGACGTAAGGAAATGATAACATCACTTTCCATAATTCAAAAATAAAATTGGTATTTAGGCAAAAACAGAAGAACAAGAAGATTCCGAGAATAAATTATATTTTCGAAGTTTCTTTTACAAGTTTTCTTCGTAATTGGATCGACAATTAACGTATCGATAATTGTTATTAACGATCAGTAATAATTAATTATTAGTAATTCATAATACTTTCTTATCTTCCTTACATCATCGCAAAGCGAACACAAGACAATAGTCCTCGTAAATCAGATTGAGACAAAGACAACGAAGTAATTGCACAACACACGTAGACGTTAATGTGTTGAACTCGAAGTAAAATCATTAAACATAGTTCATGGTTTTTCCTCAAGTATCTGCACGAGCGTGTGAGTAGGGTGGGTACTCAGAATTTATTGCGATAATAATATTTATTTAGTGATTGTTTTTTCAAGAAAAAGCTTATTTATATCTCGTGTCAGCACGTGTTAGAGAAAAGTGTATGCCCACAATTGGAAAAGTGGGTAGCATGTTTCTTGAACGGCTTTTTTTTGTAAAATAGCAATATCAATTTCAATAAGATATTATAATACAAACAAATGAAAACATCGAAAACAATTCCATTTGATTAACAAATAGTTTAAATAATTCATTTTAAAACCAACCGTTGGTGGTTTCGGCCGCTGAACATCGCAAATACTGAAACTATGTACATTTACGCGTAGATGTTCGATTATTCGTTTTTTACGCATTACTCATACCATAAATCTTTTAACGGCTTGAAACACTGAATAAATAGTTTGTTTGAAAGTGTTTTGTGATGATTGACTGACAGATTCGTGCAAAGAGTGTGATCTCAAAGTGTTTTTACATTCCATATGAAAAGTACTACGCGAAGAAACATTACGCGAGTTGTTTTAGTGCCACTTGGAGTGGACTGTGCTGATTTGTAGCTTTTTCGATGGCCTATCTATTACTAGATATGTATATGGTCCACATACCTACTTAATGGAAGGGCTACTTTATCGCTTTCAAAGTTGATTCAGATTGATTTCAATCTTTCAAATCGTGGCCAAAATGAATACACTTTTCAAGAGCTTACAATATTTTTGTGACTAAGTGGACTCTTGTAGCCGCACGTTTTGGGTTTAGCCGGTGACCCTAATTATAAACCGATCACGGACCATTTAGGCCTGATACTAGAACGATACAGATCTAGAAAGAATCACGATTTAAAACAGACAGAAATCATACTTTCTTCTGAAATCTAGTATAAAACAAAATACATGCTTGAGCATTAAATACTACATACCTTAAATTAAAACTTTAACTTATCTAGCTAATCAAGATTATCATTGTTCTGCCCTTTTCCCAATTTATTTGGAGTCAGCACAACATGTCTTAATATTTAATTTAATTATTTCCTAATTTTCACATGTGTGCAGGTTGATAGGCAAAACTTGAAATCTAGTAAATAGTTAAAACTAATTACAAATTCCATAAAATGAGCTATGACGTTTAAAATATCTGAAAATATTTTAATATTTCTAGGTTTCCTCTTGGTTTCTAAGACAAGTTTAGTATTTTGGAGGCTAATTAGCCTCCAAGAAGTTACTGGAATATTGGTCAATAGTAGGAGCTCTCAATGAAAAGTGATACTACTAAACTCGTCTTAGAAACCTTGCTTATTAAATTTTATTAAACTTGCTTATTAAATTTTCTGTTCAAAGAATGTTGTTAATTAAACGTGCTTTGTTTGTTCGATAGGACAGTCGACACTTACTTTGCCGATAATAATCTCTTATTAAATTATAATAAAGCCTCCGTCTTTTGTGTTGTGAACATTTTAGCAAGTTTGCAAGGTTGGTAGGTTATTAAATATCGTCAGCTCTTAAGGTCTCTCTAAAACAGCCCAAATTGATAATAAGAAGATAAACAAGATTGAGTTCCTACTTTTATGCTATATGACTGACGTTAACATTTTATTTTACAGCCGCATGACTTATTAGTGGATTATTTACTTATAATCTACTAATTAGCAAGTAATTTTGAATCCCAAACGTTTCGAAGGATTGTAGGACTCCCGAGAACAGCGAAGGAGCTCTGAGTTAACTTCTGAGCGAAGAAAGGCAGCAAAGACTAGAATCTCAGGATTGTAGTCTTTGCTCCTGTCGCACCCGAGGAGAATACTCTACCTTTCGGACCTACTGCAAGGTATTAAAAACCAAATTGGATTTTCTAATTAGTAGCATGTAAAACTGTTAATAAATAAGCGCGAAATACCCAGTTTCGTGCAGTTTCATACAACTGTTGTATTTAAACTTATGCAATTTCTCAAAAACATAATAGGTACCATTATATTTGTAAATAAGACGCTTAAATCCAACATTATCCAGAAAACAATATGGTTTATTATTGTTGTTACTATTTTTGTTTTAACTACATATTTAATTTATACAGCGTGTTTTTTTATATCCCATAACTCTAGGAGGTCATTGCACTCATCATTATGAACAACTTTTACTATGGGACTAAACCCTAAATCGCGAAATAAAAATCTGGTGTTCCCTACATTTTGACGAGTTATACGAACATAAATGTAGGGAACAGCTGATTTGTTTTTCGCGCTTTCAGGTCTGGTCCCATAGTAAAAGTTGTTCATAATGGTGAGTACAATGACCCCCTAGAGTTATGGAATATATAAAAAAACACGTTGTGTATGTAGATACTAGTATTTTGAAGGATATTACTAATCCATTGCGTAATGGATTAGTAATATCCTTCAAACTCGGATCGTGATTGAAAGCGTGTTACGCAATTGGGCTACAGGATTATTAGCCGTTTTTGACGAAATCCTAATATTTTTACCCGTGGCGTTATAATATTGAATGAAGCAAGAAGAAAATAATATAATTTATACAAAACCCATATTAATTTAGCAGTATTTAACTCCTAGTCTGTATTTTATTGCCAAAGAGACTTTATTAACCTTCAAGTCGCTATATAGATAGCGCCCCTTTATTACTGAAGTGGGTATCGACTACGGTCGTTTAAAAATAGCAATATTTCAATTTTATTGTTTCAAAAGACATTTAAAGGTAATTGCGTCAGGTATCTACGCGTCTTAAGTGTCGGAATTTTTGAATTGAAACAAGATTTTTTTCTCTCTTTAAAATTAAATGTTAGTACGCTATAAAAAAGGTATTTTAACGTTACAAAAACTTTCCTTATAAAACGCTGGTAAAATATTTGCACGCATTGATTTTTTCATCATATTTTATCGTTGGCTTTTAGACTTTTTAAATTGTGCGGCAGGGTATGTAACAGCTGTCTCTTAACATTAGGTACCTGTTAATTTTGTACCTACTCGTCCGTTTAAATTACTCCAGTACCTAGACCTTTTGAACTGAATTCTTTACTTAATATCAAATAGTTTTATAAAATGTTAACGACCCGCTCCTGTTTTGCAGGGCTTTTTACGATTAGACAATACATGGAGATATATTTATTATAATAACTCCTTCCGGAATAAATTCTCTTGGTGAAAACCTCATAATAAAAGTTTAGTTGAACATGACGGTCACACAGACATACATGAAAAGCGAATTTAATTTCTAACAACTATGTATAGATAAAAATGGCAAGCTTGAGAAGTGGAGACTTCGCGTCAAAATTGGGATAAATTGCCAAAAGCTTCAGCGCAAGCAGTTTTATTTTATTACTTACACTTACCTACCATAGTATTAAAGTTATGAATCGACTGTAATTTTATATTGTGCGCGAGTTCACATGTATGTGACAGACTTGATACATTTTATATGCAAGCTCGTTAAATATATACTTTCATAATTACATTTTGAGATATTATTATTACTTTGTTAGTCATATCTTCAAATACTTATTCACCGGGACTTAAGAATGGACCTAAACCTACCAATAAAGAGTGTAAATTATTGAATAAATGTCAATAAGCCAGAAAACCAAGATCCTAAAAAGTCCGGACATCATTCAAGTGTCGAACATTTTATACGCAAAAATTAAAAGTGCCAGAATAAAAAAGTGCTGTTTTCTTATGGAAAATAACATCTTGAGCATTTTTTACTCTTACAGCGAAAGTCTACAATTAACCCCCCGGCTGCTATTTGAGATTGAAAATGTTATAAAAACATGATTTTTGGCATTTTCATTCTCATTTCCCATAAGAAAACAGTTTTTTTTTTCCGGCCGGTGATTTTGTTTTTATGTACGAAGTTAATGATGTCCTGTTATTGATTGATCGTTTATTTCTTAGTAAGCGTACTTATTTATACCTATTTAGTATCTACTACTGTTTTAAAAGCTAGCTCTACATACGACATTCGTTTATGAGCTTACTTTTACCCTATTTATCATGTTATTTTGTTTAATATACTTAAGTACCTAGCCGTTACATAATATCTTAGGTACTTTGGTATAGCAGTCTTATAGATTTGCTTTATAAATAAACTACTTCAAATAGGTATTGTTCTTATCATGAAAAATTTAGTTAGACAGGTAACTTTCTTCCTGAATCTTGAAACAAATCGTTTTCAGTGTTCTATCAAGGAACACCTACATGAAAATTACTAGCCTGCAAATGTACATAAGTACTAAAGTACCCTTCTCACATGAAATTGGCATACGTCTAGTGTGACTAAAATGACCTACCCTTTACTTAACCCGTTCAGTAGAAGTAAAGTGGGATCTTGAATGTGTCGCCTGGGGCTTCATGTCACTATATGAGAGTTTATTGTACCTGCAGCAGCGAACATTTCTTGTTTCATAATATTAAGAGACATTATAGGTATTTTTAAAGGATTTTACGCTCGCTGGAGATTCCTACATTTTTACGATCGATCGTTGACGGCCACGTACGTTTAAAGTGAGTCTTAGCGGCTGATATTGTATGCGTCCTTTGCAGATTTATAGAATTCTGCTGGAGGTACTACAAAAATTCTTTAGATTTTATCCCGTTTATCCACTTAAGAAAAAAAATATATATATACGCGTTGAATTCTCTCCTCTTCAGTTCTTGGCAGTTTGTTATAAAGTCTCTCGATATTTGTAACATACTTTATCTGGTACAGTAAAAATGTTGGCATTTTTATTTTGCTTTCCACGATAACACTAATGTAGTCACATTTACAAACAGTTGCACAAATCTTGAACCAGGTCACAACAAAGAACAATAATAGGCATCCATTGTTCAATAATGCATTAGGGGTTCATCGCCAGATTGATATGTAAGTATTCGAGTTTCTGCGGTCCGGGACCGAAAATTATGTAAATCACATCCAAATGTATTACGATACCTCTCAGGACCTCTTATCGGAGGGATAACTTGGGACGTGAGCGACTATTAACCAACTAAGGTAAACGGATTGTCGGTAACAACAGTTTCTGCGTAATATACCTATCTGATCCGCCATAATGCCTAGGTAAATCGATTTTGCCAAATGAAGTGTCCAATGAATTTCACTAACAAGGTCTTCGCAAAATTATTAATTGATAGATGCTTTTATTAAACGATGTTGGCTGGTTAATAATATTTAACCATATCAATAAATTAACTGTATTGTTTTGCTGTTTCCTGAACAAATAAATTTTCAATTGGCGCCAACATCAGGCACGTAGGTATTGTGAATTGTTCCGTGAATAAAAGGTTAAAGGACCAATTCGCAATAAAATACACTTACAATTTGTTATATATTGTATTTCACAGTCTGTTACGCTAGATATTGGGTATCATAAAACTTTTACAAGTACTTGCGAATTGTAGTACATTTAAAATTAATGTGTGCTGAGCTGTTCTAGGCCCACAGTGTTGATGTCGTGATTTACAGCGGTCTCATAAACATTTTTACTAGAACTGATGTTAGAATACACATGTGTGACGCACATGATAGGTTGATGGACCACCAACATTACACATGAACAATATTCGGTCTCCGAGCATCGAGCACGGCCATAACCTTGACGCTATTGTACACTATTTACCAACTGTACGAAAATTGTTTTCTAATACAACGGCTTCTCATATACGTGGAATACATGTGACGATTCCTGAACTCTTGTTGACTTTAGTTATACAAAAAACCTCCGAATCAATATTTCGTACAATGGAGTTATGTCGCCTTTGTTAAACTTGGACGTCGTTTGTTCCAGGTTATGACGACGAAGTACGTAACGAGGTAGTTGGAGTAGTTCGCGGCGAGGGTACAGCCTGCAGTGCCGATGACCAGCCGGTGCGGGCCGCGAGCGCACCGCGAGCATGTCGAACACGACGGACGCGTACTGCGTGCCTGGCGCTACCAACTTCAACCAGGCGTACAGCCGCCTGCACGGCTACATCGCGCTGGTGATATGCATTGTCGGCTCGGCCACCAACTCCATCAACATCGCGGTTCTCAGCCGCCGCGAGATGACCAGTTCCACCAACTCCATCCTTACCGGGCTCGCCGTCGCAGACCTGCTCGTCATGCTGGAATACATTCCCTACGCGCTACATATGAACATCAAAATAGGACCTCAAGTTAACAAGAACACGTACGCTTGGGCTGTTTTTGTTTACTTTCATTCAATATTCAGTCAAACTTTTCACACCATTTCTATCTGGTTGGCGGTGACTCTGGCTGTGTGGAGATACGTCGCGATCGCGTTTCCCCAGCGGAATAGCACCTGGTGTAATAAGAAAAATACAACTCTCGCTATCGTAAGCGCTTATGTGATATGCCCTTTCTTGTGTCTTCCGATTTATTTCGCGATGAATATAGTGCACAGTGAAGTGACAGCTCAAAACAATTCACAATTCGCAGAGGATCTCTCCCTGCCGGAGAATCGGACCGTTTATGTTTTAGAAATGTCAAGAAACGTACAATTAGTTACAGCAATAATGTGGATTTATAGTGTAATATTAAAACTCGTGCCGAGTATAGCGCTGTCGATATTAAGTACTTGTTTAATATCAAAGTTAACAACAACGGATAGAAAGAGGCAGAAACTTCTAAAGCGTTCAACAATCGGCCCAAATGAGGTAAGTTGGAATGAGAATGTATTGGAAGTGTTCGGTTTCAGTAGGTACTTTCATCAAGTCGTTACAAAACAATGTTTTCAAAACAAACAAGCTTAGCTATTCTTCATACGAAAGTGAACTGGATAATAGGTACCACTGTATAAACCGCTATTGCTATATGAATTGTTATGATTGCATAATGTGTGTATTTATAAACCGTCTGCAATAACATTTAACGTTCTGAGAATTAAATTAATACGCGAGTACGTGTCAATTAAACTTAATCTAAATATTGACTATAAAACCACAATCTTTGAAAATAGGAATGTGACGTTAAAAGTTATTACAAGTTATATGTACAAAACCAAAGCTACAATTATTAATGTGGTTTAAAAGATCGCTCTTAGCGATAAGACCGCCCATTGTGTCAACCTTTGTAAAATTTTATATATTTAGGTTTCTGTAATTTGTATGGTGTACAATAAAGAGTATTCTATCTATCTATCTACATCTTGTCAGATAATCAGTAATTCGAGATAGAAGAAAAAGCACTTCAGCAGTCCTCCACAATAATTAGCGGCGATACTTGATGCCCTGCTTTACTTTTATTCTCGCTCGGAGACTCGTTTTGGTGATACGAAGTGTTATTCGGTCGCAGCCACTTGAGGGTACTTCAGAAGCTATCATCCGTAGAGTAAACAAGTCGTTATTTTATATAGAAAACAACAACCGAAAGTACAGAAAGAAATACAGGTCAATTTTGGGAAAGTTTTGCATGAATATTGTGTTTTTGAATATAATGGGGTACTAGAGTAATATCTTATTTAACTTCATTGTTCTTGTTTCAAAACCTCTAATTAGATTTCATTCAGAGCTTTCAAATGAAAGGGATGACGTAAGATATTAATCATTGTTAGCTTGAGATAAATCCCATCGACACGAGAGTTGCGTGAACAGTATCATTAATCACGTGTTATTCAATAGTGCTCCTTTTAATACGTTTCGTCGAAATAATATCTGAAGTTCACAGTCAACAGCTGCCTACTAATTATTCAAGTCCCAAATTAAATCAACCTATTAATAAGGGAACTAATGGGTCCATTCTCTCCCTCTGCAATGTCAGTAATAAATGACTTAAAATCAAATTGATTGTAATTTAAGGAACCCTTTGTCTACCGAACCTAACTGTTGATGGGAAGGGTCCTAAACGTGAACCTTAAAATATAAATGATATTCAATACCGTAAATACGTGTTATTATTGAAACGTGTAATTGGAATAACGTAGCGAAAGGGTTAAAATTGTTATTAGGGGTCCGTATAATCTTTAGCTAAGAGCATTTTAATTAGAAGATAAAGATTTTTATCTTTTAAATGAGATTTAATCTTATTTTTACGTGTCTATAAAATGTTTACGTTTATCTGTATCTATTTACGAAAAAACACTATAGCCGAGCTTACCATTATTCTTTTAAATTTCTCTTGTATTAAGTTAATAGTCTAGTTTTATAAAACTTTATCTCATTAGCCCAAGACAAGCTACGGCTAAAGTAAATCCGTCGAATTTTAAGGAGAAATATAAAGGGCCTCATTTTTCGTAAAAAAAAAGGTAGGTACAATTATTTAGAATAGACTTATTTCTCATATTCTTGGATAACTAAAATAAAAGTAAAGGGGTATCCGAAGTGAACGTGATGTACGGCTAATAGGTATCGGTAAACCATAAGGGATGAAAGTTAGCAAATCGCTTACCAGATAATATTAGTTAGCCTTAACTTTCAAATGGGTATCCCTAAACGATGTTAGACCGGTCAACTTTTAAAGTACGTTTAAGGTTTATCTATACCCAGAGGACACGGTGGAGCATACGGTGGAGGTCTGCCCCGCTTGGGCCGAGCACCGCCGTATCCTTGTATAGGCGATCGGCAGCGGCGGCGACCTCTCGCGTCCGGCCCTGGTTCAAGCTATGGTCCGGGGCGAGAGGGAGTGGAAGGAGGTGGCGGGATGGCTGAGGGAAAGAACCTCACGCCTCAGCCGCCGGGGGAGACGCTCCGGGCGTCGGGAGCCGCGTGACGACTCCCGGCCACCGTAGGCGCGGGCCTGCGGGCGGAGAGCAATGGGTAGCTCTCCTTCCGATCAGGACCAGGCCCTTGCCGGACGGCGCGTATGTGTTCCACGCTCGCCTCAAAGAGATGTCAGCATGATTGACGGGGCCCGACAGGGCCGAAGCCTGCCGGGGTAGCGGGATCGTCCGAAAGGGTTACCGCTGCCCTGGAACATAAAGGGCTAAGGAAGGAACACGGGTGGGTTTTAGTCAGTAAGAGTCTGACAGTCCCTTCTGCTCCACCCAGAGCGGGAGGGGACATTTGATGATTTCCCATCCTCAAAAAAAAAAAAAAGGGTTTATCTATACCGCTAATAAACCTGAAGAGTTTGTTTGGTTGAACGCGCTAATCTCTGAAACTACCGGTCAGATTTGACAAAAACCTTTTTGCATTTGTTAGCCGAATGCTTGAGGAACACTTTAGGCTATTTAACATTACGCTAGGGCCCTTAGGAGTCGAGCAAAAAGAAAGAAAGACACAAAGAGGTAATAGCGTGGGCAGGCGACGGCGTGGGTCGGGAGAACAAAAAATTTCACGTGGACGAAGTAGCGGGAAGATGCTAGTCTATATATATATATAACACTCTTGTTCAAAAAACTAGAATGTATTGATAGATAGTGCTTCTGTAGTTTCCTTTGATGCTCTTTATAACAGAATCTGCACACCCACAGCAAAAAGATTAATTTAATAAGATTAACTTAATCAATGTCTTGTGTTATCCATAAGATGAATGGCAGGTCAATGTACAGATGTCAGAGATTTAATAGATAGAACCAATTTATTTGAGTTGGAATATAAAAAGAGTCCATTGACACTTCAATGAGAGAGTTCTACAAGTGAATGAATAAATTACTTTCTTCAAATAGGTACAATCTCTGTTTGTAACATGATATTATTATGTTTTATTATGCGTAGTGTTTGGTAGCAAGTAGTTTTCGTGATTCAGGGGTCAAGGCCAGGGGGCAATTCTCGTAATTTTAAGAACGTTCACAGTCTGATCTCAGTCTCAATCTGTCAAAAATACCTCTAATTTTCCTACATTTTGACAAGTTTTTGACATTTGTTTGTCACTGAGATGAGACTGCGACTAGATTTTGAACGTTTTAAATTACGAGAATTGGCCTTCAGGGCTTGAAATACCGGTATTGTTGGGAACTAGTACCATTGGCCATGGTGTGATACCGGTGCCAGAGTAGTGTCTGTACTATATTGGTACCGGTATCAGATGTAGTACCTGACTATTAGTATTATTTAGTAGTCTAATCAATATCGATTCTCTACCGGTATCGAAATCGGTACCAGACAAATATTTCCGTAAGTTAGAGTGAGAAAACAGATACGTAGTAAGTAGGAAGGATAGTTACCTAATAGGTATTAGAAAAATAATTTGGAGGTTGCCAACTATACGAGGTTCTTCGTACAAATATGAGATTGGTGGTACGCGCCGGGTACCTGAATTTAGTACCGGTACCCATCTGAAATTCGTACCCAGGAACCAAAATTGCATGAACCGCTAAGTACTGGTACAGAACGTGTACCCGTGTGTACGTGTACGTGTTTGGTACCGGTTCCAAGCCCTGCAGGCCAATTCTCGTTATTTAAAATGATCAAAATCTAGTTGCAGTCTCATCTCAGCGACAAACAAATGTCAAAAACATGTCAAAATGTAGGGAAATTTGACGTATTTTTGTCAGATTGAGACTGAGATCAGACTGTGAACGTTCTTAAATTTACCAGAATTGCCCCTCTGCTCAAAACTTATTACTTATTCATAAAATGACCTTATTCCAGACCAGGCACTTTCCTTGCTCTTACAAACATTTTCTAAAATTCTTTCTGTAGTCTTTTACATTGAAATAACTTTATTTTGACCCCTTACTTCTAATCGTTATAAATTCATCAGCTTCCATACCCTTTATTCTCTTTTAAGGTGCTTTTATTTTCGGTGCCGATTTATTAAAGTGAGCGTCAGATAAGTAACAGACATTCCTTTTTGTTCGGAAGGTCTTCTTCGCGTCTGATAACCTTTTAGTATCTATTTAATATAATAATCCTCTTTCACTTCTATCCTCGCTATCGTTTCGTTTCGGTATCTAGAATCAATTCTATTTTATTGTAAATTTTGACATTCAAAAGTGCCTTTGATTGCCCTAATTGAAATAAATGATTAGACTTTGACTTTGTTTTAGAACCGTCGAGAAATTCAAGTTCGCTTTGTTAGAGGCTCGGTTTGTTAGAGTCAAAAGAAACGTCTCAAGTGTGTAACCTAAATTATTACCTTCTTTACAGTCTTGACAGATATTACAAGTCTGGCGTATAATTTCCGTGTGCTCACCTGACGCGTGTACACTAATTAGTTCTTGGGAAGACGTGACGTAATTAGTATAATAACGTTAGTGTGTCAAAGGCATCGGTTGCGCGGACACGTCGCCTAACCCAATTAGCGATGCCTGTAAGGCGTGAAAGTGACGAATTTTATTTATTTATTTATATATACTTTATTGTACACCACAAAAATACATAGCATAAAAAATACATGAAACACTACAAAATATACAATGGGCGGCTTTATCGCATTACTGCGATCTCTTCCAGGCAACCTTAGAATGGACAGTGATTTTCTTGGACATAAAATGGGACTGTTGTTGGTGCAAATATTATGTATACAATACACTAAAATAGATACACAAATATATAACTATCCAAAATTTTAGATACTCGTACATCAATACATACATAGGTACTATGTATACTCGTACAAGCAACGAAAAATAAAAGAAGACTGTAGATGATTGCAGTTAGGACAACAAGATCACAACGACTTATTATTACTTATTACGACGATATATTAGGTAAAGTATGAAATTGCCGATTTGTACTGAAAAATTGAAATTCGTTTTTTTCTTTTAATTTAACATATTTATTTAATCAAAATAATTACCATTATTATCTATACATTGCTGCCATCTACTAGGAAGGCCATTTATGCCTTTGCGATAGAACTCTCGTGATCTAGATTCGACAAACTGTGTGAAAGCATTTTGTACTGCTTCCTGAGAAGAAAACTTTTTATCACGTAGAAAAATGTCCAAATCACGAAAAGAATCGTAGTCCGTTGGAGCAAGGTCTGGCGAATACGGAGGGTGATGAATGGTTTCTAATTGCAGGAGTTAAAACGGTTTCTCGTGCTGTATGAGGTCTCGCGTTATCATGGAGCAATAATGGTGAAGATCGATTCATGAGTCGGGGCTGTTTCACTGCTAGTTTTGTTATCATTGTTCGGAGTTCGGCACAGTAGACATCTGCCGTTATTGCTTGACCAGATCGGAGAAAGCTATAGTGAATAACACCATTTTGAGACCACCAAACAGTTACCATTACCTTTTTATTGGTAAGCTTTGCTTTTCCATCACGAAAGCGTTTAAACCAAAATCGCATGGTGCGTTCATTAGCAGTCCCCTCTCCAAACGCAACATTGATATTGCGAGCTGTTTCTGCCGCGTTAGTTTCGCGTCGGAACTCGTATCCAAAATTAACTCGAATTTTCGAAGTATCCATCTTTCTTGTCTAAGCTGAATAAAAAAAATAACTGAAAGTCGATAATCGGATGTTGAATGAATGAATGAATGAATTGCACCGATCCTAGCGTGGTTTGACCAGACTCGATTAATCGAATGAACCCCAAGATTCGCACTAGCTCCTGTAGCCTCATGTTCATGGTGCTACAGTGACCATTGCATATCTAGAAGTAGACCGGGGGGCGCGGTTTTTGTAAGGAAGACGTGCCCGTAGGAAAGGGTAGGATTTAAGAGCCTACCGGATATGCATCCTAGAGTAAGCCTTGGATTAGTGGAGAGATGGGTGATATTTGTCTATGGATGGGCATCTTTTAAAGACTACGCGGCCAGGTGCTTCAGGTCGAGCTTCACCCGTGAATCTTTTGGCGAGGTTCTGCTGCTTTCTCGGTTCTTTTGTATGTCCTTGCTCTGCTGTGTTACGTTGTGTTAGATGTTTTTGTTTTCGATGTCATCGTCGGAGTTCTCGCTACTATCCGTTTCCGGTTTTTTGTATATTTCACTAGCAGCAATCTTGATCTTGTTTTTGTCTTCAGCCGTATCCATCCAGAAATCGATTCCCTTGTCGAAGTACTTCATATCCTGTTTTAGGTTGTCGTTCCACGTGTAGATAGGTCAACCGACCTTCTTGGTTTTGGCCTTGTACTCCATTGCTGCATGCAGCAGATGTGGTGCGCGGCGCCTGTAGACATTTGCGAGGTAGCACATCCTGTGATTCTTTATGCGTTTTGTTACTGTTTTTTCGTCTAAGATTTCATGCATTTTCTTTTTTTCTGAGTCTTGACCTGTTAGCTTTGGTACGTGGCAATACTTTCAAACCATGTATCATGCACGGGACGATCACCATTCGATACATGAGTCTGGCTAATTTCCAGTCCACGTTAGTAACGATTTGGCGTTTTTTATGGCCTGTTTGCAACTTTTTTTAATAGTGCATTGTCTGCTTAATGTAGATGTTATAAGTGTACCTAGGTATTTAATCTCATCACATGTCGGTAAGCTTATTCCATTAAGGGTCACGTATGTCGTTTTCTGTGTAGCTATGGGGTCCCTAATTAGTATTTTTGTTTTTGTTTCGTTTATTTGGAGGCCTACACTATCTGGTATATCAATATGGTATAAGATACCTTCTAGCCCTTCTAGGTCATCTGTAATGAAGATAAGGTCGTCCGCAAATGATAGTACCAGGGGAAGTGAGATTTCACGATCCTGGTCAAATTTTATTGATTGGGTTTCCTCCTCGAGGGTTCTAAGGACTTCGTCGATGACCAGTGTAAACAGGCGAGGGTACAGAGGGCAACCTTGTTTGACTCCCTTTCCTTTAATAATCCAACTGCTTTGCTGGCCACACCATTGCACATTTTTTAAAAGATGAACTTCATAGGTATCATGTGAAAAAAGTTTCACTCAAAAATATCAAACCATGAAGGTTCTATGTCCATTCGAAGTACCTATTACAATGAAATGGCAATTTCATACTTTAACCCCTATTATTATTTTATCCCATTAGTAGCTTATGTCGTGTCTTCGTCCACGTGTCCTTGTTCTCCCACCGCGTCGCATCGCATCGCCCGCCCGCGCTATTACCTACTCCGTTTTCGATTAGTAACTTTTCAGACTTTTTTTCTTCATGCTCCGCTCCTAGAGTGATGTTAAATAGCCTTGTGGGGATGTAGTGTTATTGAAACAACTGTTCTCAAGCGATTACCTTTAATTACTGACTGCAAGATTATAAATGTGTTAATATATTAATAGAAGATACATTCATATGGATAGGGTCATAGACCTTATACTATAGGTAGTACTACTACACCTCACCTCAGGGGTGATAGAAAAAAAAAAAAAAAATATAGTTTACAATTTTTTTTTTTTTTTTTTTACGTAAATGTAACTTAATATCATTTCTTATGTTACCAAAGGTTTGGTTCTATTTTTATGGATTAAATAGGGTTTATTAAATTTTAATATTTCTACATTAACACCTAAATCATTTAAAACAACAAATGGTCCCTCCCATTGAGGATCTAACTTATTAGCTATTTCATTTCTAATTAAAATTTGTTGTCCTTTACTGTATGTCACATTATTTAAAGACTTATCATAACAACTCTTACGGTTTTGTTTACTTATAAGTAGATTATTACGAGCATCTTGATGTGCTACTTGTAACCTATACTTAAGATCTAAAGGATAACTTTCTGGATTGTACAATGGTTCTATGTACTGACTAACTCTAGATGGTACTATACTAGCTCTACCAAATACCAGTTCGAATGGTGTGTACTTTGTCTCTGTATGAACTGTATTGTTGAAACTGTAACACCAAAATGGTAGCCAGTGACTCCATGTGTCTTTTTGACCATTACACTGTATTCGTAAAAACGATCCTAAATTTTTATGTGAATTTTCGAGCGCACCGATGGTTTGATGGTGATACGCTGTAGACATTAATTTATTTATACATAAAAGTTTACATACCTGTTCCATTACTGACGATACAAATTCTGTTCCACGATCAGTTGCGATGGTATTAGGTATTCCAAATCTTAAAATAAAATTATTAACTAATGCTTTAGCAATACCAATATGGTTTCCTTCGTTTTCAAAGGATAGGCCTCTACGAACTTAGTAAGCTCGCACTGCAGTGTCAAAATATAACAATTTCCTTCAATGTCTTTTTCTAATGGACCTACGACGTCCAGATAAATTTTTTCAAAAGCATGTGAAGCCGTTGTAGTTATCTCCATGGGCGCCTTGATATACCTACAATGCTTCATTTTCTGACATTTAATGCATTTACTCACAAATTGTCTAATATCGTTGTCTAAGCCTGGCCAGTAAAAATGTCTCTTAATATTATTGGTCATCCTACGTACTCCTGCATGTCCTGCGGTAGGTAGTAGGTGAAAGTCATGTAAAATATACTTTCTTTCTTCTTCATTATAAATTCTCCTAACTCCTCTCAATACATAAATACGTGGACCGGTCCAATCCTTATTGTCTTTTATCTCTTTTAATACATCTTTAATAAAAACTCTCATATTCCTTATTTTTTACTATGCATAGCTCATTTATACCTATTCGTTTACAAAAATGACCTAACTTAGTCACAAATTCGGCTCGCGTAAGTTGTGCTCTAAAGTTAAGATTAATATACAACATCTTCTTTCGATTGTTATAAATAAAACATTCCTTTTCTTCATCTATATTATTTTGTCTTTTTAATTTATTTAATTCATCACTTCCTATAAAACTCATTTCTACAGAATTATTCGGAATTTTTAGTACCTCAACTACTCGTGGTTGATCAGGCCACGTTTCGTCTCGTTTACTAAAACTAGGTGTATCCAATTGTTTTCCTACATCTAAACGTTTTTTCTGAGCTCTAGTCATAACTAAAGAAATTTCATTATTCATCTGTTTTAAAGTATCCGATGTTATATTAAT
The DNA here is from genome assembly GCA_947507525.1 of Apamea epomidion. Classification (NCBI taxonomy): domain Eukaryota; kingdom Metazoa; phylum Arthropoda; class Insecta; order Lepidoptera; family Noctuidae; genus Apamea; species Apamea epomidion. The sequence goes on from OX382234.1 coordinate 11,745,901, forward strand.
TCTAGATAATGCATCTGCTATGCTATTATCTTTTCCTTTTAAATATAAAATTTTAAAATCGTATTCTTCTAGTGCTAGTCTAAATTTAAGTAGTCTGCTAGATGGGTCCTTCATTGAAAATAAATATATTAAAGGCTTATGGTCTGTCATAATTGTAAATGATTTACCGTATACATAGGGTCTAAAATACTTTACAGCCCAAACAATTGCAACTAACTCTTTCTGAATGGTTGGATAATTGAGTTCAGCTTTATTCAGAGGTCTGCTAGCATAAGCTACAGGTTTCATATTTTGATTGCACAAGACTGCTCCAATAGCCGTCCCTGACGCATCTGTTTGAATGACAAACTCATTATTTTCTGAAAAATCTGGAAAATCTAATACTGGTGCTGTACTTAAAGCATGTTTCATTGCTTCAAACGCACTTTGACACTCTTCAGTCCAAACAAATGGTACATGTTTTCTAGTTAATTTATTTAATGGACAAGTTATTCTTGCAAAGTTTTTAATGAATTTCCTATAATAGTTACAAAATGCTACAAATCTTTTTACTTCATCGGTATTACTTGGTACAGGGTAATTTTTCAATACTTCTACTTTAATTGGGTCGGGTAAGACTCCATTTTCTGATACTAAATGCCCTAAATAAAGAATTTCTTTCTTTAAAAAATTACATTTTTCTGGATTTAATTTTAAATTAATTTTCCTAAGTCTTTCCAAGACGTCTGTTAAGTTTTTATTATGGATATCTAAATTTCTCCCAAAGACTACTAAATCGTCTAAATATATAAAACATTTATCGTATGTTAACCCAGACATAGCAACTGACATTACTCTACTAAAAGCACTCGGACTTGTTTTTAATCCCATAGGTAGCCTCTTCATCTGGTATTGCCCAGTACTAGTTGTAAACGCTGTATACTCTCTACTGTTTTTATCTAAAGCTACTTGGTAATATCCTTGATTAAGATCTAAATGCGAAAAATAGACTGAGCCAGAGAGCGAATCCAAAATTTCCGTAATACTTGGCAAAGGAAATTTATCGTCTACAATACGGTCATTAAGCTTCCGATAATCGACCACTAGTCGCCATTTTTTATCGTTGCTACTTTTTTTTGGTACCAGTAAAACAGGACTCGACCATTCACTCTTCGCCTCTTCTATAATGTCATTGTCAATCATTTTTTGAATTTGCCTATTTACTTCATTTTTCAAAGAATGCGGCAATCGGTACTGCTTCGTATAAACCGGACTTGTATTTGGTTTTATAGTTATGGATTGTTCATAAACACTTGTAGTCGTTAACTTATCACCTGGTAAAAAGAAAACATCCGAATATTTAGAACATAATTCTTCAATTGATTTCCGTTCGTCCATTTTTAAATGATTTAAATTTAAAATGTTTAATAAGTTCTTTGCTCGTTCTAAACTGGTAGCGTTTGATTTAAAATTGCATAAGTGAAACTCTTCAATTGAATATATCTGTGGTTGAAAAGTTGGTAGGTAAATATCATGCTCGTTAGTGTTCAAAATTTTAACCGGTAATCTATTATTTTTTATTCGTCCAATACATCCCGCTAGAAAAACATTTTCCGCTAACTGTTCGCTATGGATAATACAGTCATTCATATTCTCAATATTTAATAGCAAATAATGTATCGACTCACTTCGTGCTGGGATATGTAACACCTCAGCTGAGTAATCTATGACATCACTTAGTTCTAATGAATAATACTTTCCATAATTAGATAGGTTAATGACATTAGTTTCTAAGTTTATATTTGAAGCGTACTGACAAAGAAAATCTAAACCTAATATTCCATCTGCCTTTAATGGTATGTTATCAAAAACGTGAAGCTTGATATTAAAGTCAACAAAGTGTTGGTCATCACGATGAGTCAAGCTAAGTTGAACAAACCCTGATGAACTAATTTTACCTCCAATACCATTTATGATGGTTTCATCTCTAATTACTGCACTATCGTATGGTAACGCATCTTTTTTAATTACGGACAAAGATGCTCCGGTATCTATTAACCAATAATATTTCCTATTACCTATGTATAATGCTAAAAATTTTGCCTTACCTTGCAAAGCTAAAATGTTATGTTTAAGATCGAAAAAACTGCATTTCGTTTGTTGTAGGCATACTATCGTTCTTATCTTGTTCATTGCTGGAATAAAATATTCTATTGGTACGACCTTTACTACGAGTTTCATTACTCGATCGATTCTCGTTCGAAGTTTGATAATCTCGTCCACGTCCGTTACCACGATAGTTATGGGATGATCGCCCACGTGAGTTATTGAAATCACGTCTGCCGAAGTTATTTGAATTATGGCTAAAATTACCTCTCAAATTATTTGAATTATGCTGATAATGATGTCCTCGACTGCGTTGGTTTAACTGCTGACTATGAGAACCACGGCCATTCCTAAAGTTGTTGTTATTGTTATGAAACTTACCTCTTCCGCGGTGTGAAAACTGCATGACATTTTCGTTGGTCGAAGTCGATGCCGATGTCAACTCTTCATCTTTCGCTGCCTGGATCGCGTCCTTTAAACTGTCATAATTACGTGCAGCAATAATCGTACTTAGTCTCGAATCCTTCAATCCATCTGCGAATCGCTTAATTGCCAATTTTTCGTTTATGGGCTTGAGTACGGAATAACTATCAGAATTACCATTTGCTTGCGATATGGTCAGATTAGTAAATAACTTTTCTAATTCTGTTCCAAACTGATCAATTGTACGCCAGCCTTGCGTTGCGTTTTGTAATCGTGATTGTATTGCAGTAAACGATTTTTTTGGTAAAAGTGCAACACGTAAATCTCTGACAAAATCGTTCACAGATGTGTAATTATTGGTTATACGTAATTTTGCATTTTCTGATAATCTACTTTTCAAAACGAATGTCATTAGTAACTTTTTCCCCGTTTCCGACAACATGTCTGCGTACATTTCTATAGAGTCAATGATACTTCTGATATTATTTTCGTTATTGGTCATTACTGGAATCAAACTACATGCCGTTTTTAAATCGAACTCCATGATTGATTCTGAATTTGGACTTGCTTCAGAAATATCACTGTCACTATCACAGTCTGATTTAATTACAGCGCACAAAACATTAATTTGCGAATAACACGATTCTATTTCGCTTTTCGTAACTGATAATGATTTTAACAATTCTGATTTTACTCCTGGTTTTGTAGATAATAGCTTTATTAATCCTTTACTTTTCTCATAAATTGTTTCAACCTCACATAATTTATTCTTAACAATATTACCCTTAAATCGTGTTTTTCCCTTTTTAATTAAATATTTCCTTATTGATATAAGATCATTTAAACAAAGTAACAATTCATCTTCCATTCCCTCATGCAAAAGTAATATATATTAATTAAACCATTTAATACATACCCGATTCTCACAGTGAATTACTGTAGTAGGGGACACAGCGTGTAAGATGATACATGATGATATACGATCACTCAAAACAAACTTAAACTGCTAATTTATCTTAGAGTTCATTATTTTAATTCTTAATGTCTATTATCATTTTATTGTCTCTTTATTTATATGGTGATTCGCGAATTCATCTTACGCACTATAATACGCACAACGCACTTGAGACGCACTTGGTATGCACTTCACTAAATAAATGATACCGCACAGCTGCCAGATGAGTATGATGAATACTCCGACTTCTACGTCATTGGAAGATTTGCTTGCTCTTCTCCGCGAATTGCTCTGGAACGGTTGAACGATCGTCGCAGGCTGTTCTGCAAAATCTGGTCCCTGATCCAGGAATGGTGACAATTCCTGTACTGCTTCCACGCAAAATATATAATGCCAAGACCCAGTAAAACGCAAATTACTATGAGGATAATACTGATCGTCGAAATATGTGCCTTCAATTCTTCAACGTGTGCATTATTGGAACCAGCAGAATTCTGGTTCACGAAGACCGTCTCCTTTCCTACGTTGGAACGACACATTCTCACTGATTTCCGGACGTTAAATTAACTTTTTAAATGTACTTGATTCATTTTAATTACGAAAGTTCCATTATCCACAAATATTTTCACGCCAATTTATTACAAAGAGTTTAATTTATTTACTTTGCTTTGGAGCCGTAACACTACGCCGAGATAGAAGTCGCGTCACGCGCCCCAAAAATGGCAAGGGTCGCCATGTGGGGATGTAGTGTTATTGAAACAACTGTTCTCAAGCGATTACCTTTAATTACTGACTGCAAGAGTATAAATGTGTTAATATATTAATAGAAGATACATTCATATGGATAGGGTCATAGACCTTATACTATAGGTAGTACTACTACACCTCAGCCTATTATAATATTTTTTTTTTTTAATCCGGTTGTTGTTTCCAGAGTTCAACGCGTTCAAACAAACAATCTCTACAGCTTTATTATTAGTATAGATTCTTTAAAAAAAAGGAGTGAGTTTGTTTGCAATGCACAACTTAGCATAAGTGGTGTTAACGAGCGCTAACTGCGCTACATAACTTTGTAGCGTGGGTTGTCATCCGTTTGAACGAGAAAAGTTTTCGAAACTGCTGCCTTGGATTTACAAGGAGGTTGTCTGCCGTGTTTGCAACATGATTGGCAAACGCCAATCCCAAGCTTCTTTTTACTAGTTCACGAGAGTCCAAGCTCAACCTTCGCCCTAGCTACGCGCCGTAGCAAGGCGCCACGCGTCTGCTAAAAACCTGCAATTAAAATAAACTAAAGAAAATTTTGCAGCTGTTATGCATGAGTTTAATGATCATACGAAGCTAATAATTAGCAATGTTCGCAGTGAAGCTAAGCAACAACAATGTGCCGGACGTAATTATTTGCAGGGTCCTGGATACCGACCGTTATTTGTTGAGTCTCTTTCAATCATGACAATATCGCCCATAACATACTTTCGTGATATAAATTAGAATCCTGAAGTATTATTATGTGAAAATTTCTCATCTTAGAAATCTTTTCAGATACTTTTCATGGGATAGAATCATTTCATTATTGCATTATTTCATTAGTACCTACGACATAATGTGTTGCTAATGATGCAGGCTGTAGCGTGAATTACGTAATTTAGCAGAAATTAAGTATACGCTTTTCAACTAATCAATCAACGCCGTCTGCCGCTGTCTGTGCGTAGATATACACTCTGCACGATTAAACGGAACATTACCCAGAAAATGTCCATTATAATTCAACGATTTCCGTGCGGTGATCGACCGGAATTGCCTTTAATCCCACTAACTTTCCAGCCTAATGCCGTCGCATATTTCCGGATGAAGCTACCCGATTCTCATTAGTGGGATCGCCGCATGTTTCTAATCATCCTGAAACCGGTCATTTTGAGCTCTCTCAAGGGACAAACTAAATATAACTTCTTACTAACTAAATATTGATATGCGAAACCGAAAGATAATAATTTCACGAGTTTAATTTGTGAGCGAGTTTATCAACAGAATAGTTAAACAGAATATTCGCTACCTATGAAAGCTATTGAAATTTTCATCGGTAGATCTGGATTAACCGAAATAACATTGCTTTTAATATGACTTGCGTTAAAGGAATAAATTAATACGCAATTAATTTCCAGGCTTCCGGCCATTTCACAGCCGTCATTAACTAAGGGCAATAACATTAAACGGTACTTACAACGCAGGTTTAATTAAATGTATAGGTACATCGCTAAATTTGTGCTATAAAAAAAATCCTTTATCCTATTGTGTTCGTTCTCTCCAGTCCAAATGGCGCATGCGGTTACATGCTTACGATCAAGTATTTTCTAACTGTACAGACAGCTGCGCTGCTGGGGAGTTTGTTCCGCCATTTCTTCTTCCCAGCGAAAGCACTAGGAAGTGGTGAAGGGTGGGCGTTTTGGTGGACTGTCTTTTGTGACTTTGTCAATCATCTGATAACTTTATTCGAGAAATAATTTTGAAATTTTGACAGTTATTTCATATTAAAACTGTCAAACGTCAATTTTATTCCTCGAATAAAAGTTCTCAGGCGATGGAAAAATCAGCCTTAAATGACTTGTGATTTTGCAAAATAGCGTCCATAAACAAAAAAAAATAATGCCTACTGTTTTAACGTGCTTCAATAGCTGCGGGAAAACGCATGCGGGTATAGTAGATTTCCGCGCTTTGAGTTTGATTCCCCACTGTTCCCGACTACAATGGCCGGATCATTATTGCTGGCTATCACTCCAGAATATTGTTTGCTGAACAATAGCTATCGACACAGTCAACCATTGATTTAAGAAAAGGGGTCGAGAGCGTCTAATTTTCATCTTCAGTTTCCTACCGAGGTGATCTTTACAAAACTTTCCCTCGGTTTAGTTTCTGCTTAGCTTTTGACTTTGAGACAAACAATTGTTTTTCATTTGATTGTAGATCAAGTTGTTCTTTGTGTCATTCAAGTTTTTAAATTCAATGGTAGGAATCGTTTTAGGCCTCGTGATTATGAAAAGTAAAACAAGCTAACTTAGACCGAACAAAACGTTCTTTTGATTAAATAACAAGAGGGAGCGGCTGTTCTGTCTGTGCCGTTATAACTTTTGTAATTGATTGCTTTTTGCAATCTTTATTACAACTTTTATTGTTCTAACAATCAACTTACGTTTATATCTTTCAATGTGTTTTTTACACGACTGCGACTGCCCAAAAAAAGGAGTGTTATGTTTTCAGGGTTCATGTATGTTTATGAGTTTCTTTATTCCCCCATAACTTCTAAGCGCCGAGCCATTACTTCTAAATGGCTTAACCGATATCAATATATGTTTAGATTATAATATTTACTGTGCAATTAAACCGCCATTGTATGTACCCAAAAGTGGAAAACTGAAAACCAATCTTTTCAATGCAGTCGGGGGACGGTTCCTTGAAACAGTTCATTACAGGTCGAGCTTGTTTTTAATTTAGTTTAATTTTTTAATTCACTTTTTGACAAGGCAGGCATGTTTTTAGTTTTTTAATTATTATTAATTTACGAGACATACAACGCTTGCAACGAATTAGTATACGGGATAATGTACCTGAAATTAATCACTTTTGTTTAACAAATATTTCCTCACATTTCCTCACCATAACAATTCAGTCATGGTATTTCATATTCAGATCATAAGTAGGTTTGTAGACAGTAGTCCAAAACTAGCATTAACGGGGATTGAAGAATTTTATATGGAGCCTACTGTCCAGCATTTTGTTTTTTCCCAAAATAGCGGTCACACATGATACCATATATGTATATATAAATCGATAGCTGAAATCAATGGAAACGTAAAACATACTAGGATCAAATTTCGTAAAGTATCACGTTTCCGAGATATTAACGTTCAAAATTGATTACGTGACATCCATATCTTTTGAACTTGTGTACATCTTGTTGAATAGATGTTTGAAGTAATCACTCTGAATGTTTAAAGTAATCGTTCAAAGCCCTTTAAAATATTAACCTACGTGCATTTTCTAGCCAGAAAAGCAGTGCCTAGCAACGGAAGAAGCGTGCGCTCGGCGGACCAGTCGCACGGACCGCACGACGCGCATGCTGCTGGCCGTGCTTGGCCTGTTTCTGTCCACGGAGGTGCCGCAGGGGCTACTGGGGCTAGCCAGCGCTCTGGCGCCAGACTTCTTCAAGAGCTGTTACAGCATGTTCGGTGAGTTCACACACGCACCGCCTGACACACATTGTTGTTCCTGTATCCACGGGGCTCAACCCAACTCGCCCCCAATGTGAAAATGTCAAAACGAACATATAGGGCTGCAATATGACTGTCATTTTTCAATCTTTAATCTGTGACTCACCCTCCCAAATATTAAAGATTGTAAACTCAATTTAAGGATTGGTTATTGGCTATATAGTTTTACCCAGAAGTTGATCCCAATAATTATGTACCTACATAAGTGTGTGTGTTAAAAACTTAATTGATGGTTTCCGGGCATCTCCTTCAGTTGGTTCCCATTCTACCTACATATATAGCTACCAAAGTCTTGTATTTTTAAGGCGCGCCAGATTCAGTCGGTTATGGTTTCGTAACGTAATATTGCTAAAAAACACTTAAGTAATAACGCTAGGCAACAAAAACGTGTTTGTTTTTTATTACTTATCATGAAAATCTACAGACAGGCAGTATAATATGTGATATAAATAAAATACTTTTATGCTCGTGGTCATAGGAGATATTTTCAATGTTTTTGGATTATATAAGAAAGCTTTCTAACAAAAAAGGTCGACATTGTTTCATCGTTTGACCACAACTGGCTAGACATTGTGACTGGCTGACTTCAATATTTTTTGTACATCAGGAGCGGTAACAAATGTTTAGTTCTAGCAAAATTCTTGATCCATGTTCTAAATGTGTACACGCAACTTCTATAATGTTGTATTAGGTAAGCCTTTGATGATAGTGTATGGGTTTTAAAATAAAATAAACTAAAATAACTATCTCTGTTTTATATACATTTATATATTAAAGTAGCTTTTCGTGTCTGTCTGTGTAACCGCGTTGTTCTTCTAAACTATGCAACGGATTTTGATAGGGCTTTCACCATCCTTTAGAGAATTTATTCCGGAAGGTTAATGTGTATAATAGATTAACATTAAAATCACCATCATTTCCCGTCCCTGCCTCCCAAAAGCACATTAAGCTGTTGGTCCCGGCTGTCATTCGTGGATCTCTGACAGTCGTTACGGGTCGTCAGAAGCCCGAAAGTCTGACAACCAGTCTTACCATGGGGTATCGTATTACCCGGTAAACTGGGTTTTGGAGGTCAAATAGGCAGTCACTCCTTGTAAAATATTAAAATAAATATGTAAATTTAGATGCATCCGGTTAGACTGGCAGCCGACCCCAACATAGTTGGGAAAAGACTAGGCAGATAATGATGAATATAATGAAATCTTGATGTTCTGCTAAGTCGTAAAAATCGTTCGACATATAACTATACCGACCTACCCCTGCATGGGTGTAGTTATAAATAGATTAAATCTTTGCTGTCTAGGTACCTACGCGTTTGTTTATAGTTTGGTTTGAACAGTTACGACTGTTCATAAATGCCGACACTTGTTTATGTTTCCAACCCCAAATAAAAAGTATATAGGCTATAAAATGTGTTTTCTAACGAGTACCTACTAATCTTTTTTTGTTTTTCGATTTGTTATAAAATGTATCTATATAAGTAAATACTTCACTACATATGTAGTTTTACAACTCTCCTAAGCAAATTTAGGAGAGTTGGCAGTAAACAGGTGTGTGTCTAATTTCCCGACAGTTTTAAGAGTTATTCTCTTCTCAATTCTGTTGTAGACGCACGGTGCATGCGCACACCCAATGACAGATGTATGTCAGTGGCAGGTCAGCGTCAGTCTTGCTGTGAGCGTCGATAAAGGTGTTTGTTTGTCTTGCGTAACTCAACGTGGATACGTTCAATGTCGATGTTTTCGAATCGGATGTCGAAACGCGTAGAATACTCAAAGAAAATCATCGCTTTTCGTACGACGTGTGTCGTAACGACTAGAAGCAGATGCAAACGACAACTCTGCGTCTAGTCGCAGCAACAAGACGCACAGTTTATGCTGGCACTTAGTCAAGTTTGCAATACATATAATAGGTAAGTACGTATATAAATTTCTCATGCAACTACCTGTCAAGCTGTCAGAATAAAATTCCCTATAGTCTTTAACGTCACGAAACGTACCTAAACATGGTAGGTACCCGTTAAGTGTTTCCTGGGTAATTATGCAAAGGGTTTGCGAATATTATAATTATTAATTTATGCAATAAGTTAAGGGCTGGACAGGCGCCAAACACCCGGTGGTGTTTGGCGCCTGTCCAGCTTTGTCATAATTATGTACAACAGATTGAGCTGATTAATTGATGAGACTACAAAAGACAGAAAAGGTTTCAACCAAAAGTTATAAATAACCGGTAGTATTTATGTATACTTCGTTCCATCACCATACGAAATATATCCCATTTATCGTGCACATGTTTAAACGGAACCCGCTGTCGAGAAGTTTTACCAGAAAAACCAATTACACACTTTGCCAGATCTAGAAATCTACACGGTCGGAGGGCACTTCAAACTTTAGAGATGAAACAATTTCTAACTTAACCCCTTATTCCAAAACGTGGTTTGGGTTACGATAGAGTAGATACATAGAACCTGGGTAATATCACTATTTGGAATAAGATGGGATAAATGAAAGAAACAATGGATTTATGGCAGTATTACGTAAGCATTACGTAGGTGTCTACTTCATTGTAATCTTTTGAGTGCCGCGGTTCACACATTACTAATGTGTAGGTAATTAGATAGCGCACTCCATATTACCATACCTACCTATATAGGTAAGCGTGTAGTAATATTATTACATGCAATATTTTTTAGAATGTAATATTTTATACGTTTTTTGAGGGCGACATAGATTCTTATTATTTCAATAACTTACTCAGGCTGTAAGCTTTCCGATGAATATATAAATCTTACTTCCTACTAATAATTTTATAAACGTGAAAGTTTGTATGGATGGATGGATTGATGGATGGATGGATGGATGGATTGATGGATGGATGGATGGATGGATTGATGGATGGATGGATGGATGTTTGTTACTCTTTCACGCTAAAACTACTGAACGGATTTGGATGAAATTTGGCACACAGATAGTTTATGACCAGGATTAACACATAGGATACTTTTCATCCCGATATTCCCAAAGGATCGAAAGTTATGCGGCTGAAACCGCGGGGCGCAGCTAGTTAATAAATAAATACATGAAGTAATTAAAAACTGTAAGGTGCGGCGCAGTACCTTTTTATTTATTGAAGAAAGGACCGACCTAAATTATAATGCGAATTAACTCCCATTAACTCTGTGCCATCCTTTGCAAACCGTAATGTATCTCAAAAACAGACTCAGAGCGGATTAGAAGACCTCTTTTCACTATATTTTTTTTTACGTTTTTGTACCTACGGGTATACAGGGTGGGAGGGACATCGACGCACAAACTGTAGCTTAGAAATTTATCGTCGATTATAAAAAGAGCTTTACCGCGTAGGTATTGCACTTTTATTTCATATAAGCAAAATGTATGGAACAGCATTTTTTTTAATAACCGGTGAAATCTTTCAACCCCCCTGGGTTACAGTTTGCGCGTCGATATCCCTGCCACCATGTATGTAGCTTTTGGCGCATGGCCAAAATTTGCCATCTTGTTTTTTAAAGAAAGACATTTCCTGTGTACATTTAAAAAAACAATTGCACGAATGTTTACCAACACGTGCCACAAGATCCTTGTAACAGTGTAGGTAGGGATTTTAAAAGAAAGAGGAACCTACCTATTCGGCATTGTAAAGGTTGCCGCCGCTTTACATGCTCTTTCAGTCTTGAAAGGGATCGTATCATACATAAGTCGACCCCTCTCGGGTCATTTTAACGATGCAATTACCTTCAGTAACAGACCGGACATTTATGACTGAATAATGTGCTCTCGGATGAACGGCTCTGCATCGCATTATTGTGCGATCACGGAAATTTATTGTTAAACAAATTGACGTAGCGTGTATTTAATTATTGTCATTCTTTGACAGTTATCAAAGAATGTCAGAATGTCAGTAAGTTGTGATTTGAATATATCTACGGACTAAGTTTAATTTCCCCGACTTTACATCAAATTCGGATCTGCGCTCTTTATGAGTCAAAATTAAATAACTTGCACCTTCATTAGTGCACATAATTAATGAGGACTCGTTATAATGAAGATCATATTTACCCTTGCTTGAACCAGTTTTCAGAGAGTTTGAAAAATTTTGGGGTATTTTTAGCTCAACATGAAAATAACAAGTAGATTCCGCCGCAAAAAATAAACCAATACCCCGCAGCTCTCTACTGTATTTATTTAATCTTCTCACGAACAAAAAATGGTTGTATACTCAATAAATAAGCGGATTAGGAGATACCTTTTTTTGTATCTGTTTATTTGTAAGTTTAACTTAGTATCTAGTCTAAATAGTTAGTTGCGTTATATATCGTATATCATCTATATATATAAAATTCAAAGTCCTGACTGACTGACTGATATATCAACGCACAGCCTAAACCGCTAGTCCTAGAGACATGAAATTTGGAGGGTGTATTATTCGTGAAGAGTAGGTATCCACTAAGAAAGGGTTTTTTGAAATTCCACCCCTAAGAGGGAGAAATAGGGGGTTTTCGTTTGTATGAAAAATCTTATTCCTTGAGTTAATAAACTTAAAACGTGGCACGAATACTTATGTAAGTAAATTATGAAGATTGCCAGTTTTTGTTTTTCTAAAAGGGGATTGGGGGGTTTCAAAGTTTAAATTGTATGGAAGAATTTTAGCGTGCGGTTCGATTTACTCGAAACTCAGTATTTATACCTAGGATTGGAAGTAAAGAATAATGTGTATCAGGGTTTTTCGAAAATCTACCCCTGACGGGCTGACAGACAAGGGGTAGTCAGTTTTACAGGGGAGGATTTTACAGCGTGGCTTGATTAACTCGAAAATTGGTATAAATAATCTTTGAGTCAAGTTATGAACACATCCCAAACGATTTTTCAAAATTTCACCCCTGCGGGGGTGAAAAGTTGGGATACAGTTTATATGAAAAATCTTATTCATTAGGTTAATAAACTTGAAACTTTTCAAGAATACTCGCCTAAGTAAGAAATAATGTTTATAATTATAAGTTTTTCAAAACTACTCCTCAAAGGGGGATATAGGGGTGTTGAAGTTTGTGTGGAAGTAATCGAATGCGCGGTCCAATTAACTCGAAACTCGGTATTAATACTTTTGACAGAAAATATTTAATAATAAGTATGTAAAGTTGTCGAAAATTGACCCCTGATGGGGCAAAAAGGGGTAATTCGATTTTTAGGGGAGGATTTGAACTTGAAACTGTATGTTACATTTTCACACCTAAACCACTGAACTTCTGATTTGGCAAAGAGATAGATGGCATCCTGGGAAAGGAGATACTTTTTATCCTGGTAGCACGTTCCCGTGTGATAATTCCCGACATCCACGCGGGCGAAGCCGCGGTCAGAAGCTGGTATAAATAAATAATTAATACCGCTATGCCCAGACAGCTTAAGAAAATACCATCCATATATTTATTTACGTGCTAGGGCTATAAATAGGATTTTCTTATTAGTACATTAGCTTTAATAAACTTTCAGTCTGAAATTATACCCGAAAATAGTTCATGAAAACAATGTCAGGGTGAAAATAATTTACAATATATGAGACTGTTCTTAGACATAATGAGAAAAAATAATAATATCCCGAGAAGTTAATGCCAATAAAGTTTGTTTGGAACGCGTTAATTAGTTTTTGTATTCTTAATGTTATTGACATTTTCTTTCTCGGAAACTAAAAGTCTCGAGTCTGGGTCAATTAGGAGTTTTCCAACTTAATTACGACAACATAAGACTTTGGGAGGTTTTTGTGCTATTGCGAAGAAAAGAAACTCTGTGTCAGTATCTTGGAAACTCGTAAACCGTAAAATAAAACCGCAATGACTGGAAGCGTTATAGCCTTAATCTAAATTACATGATCCCATCTAGGGACTCCATGTTGTGGCATCCATTGACAATAATCTACGTGACCCAAATCGGTAACGGCCCATCGGGGAAATTCTTTTTCAATTTTCTTTTTGGGGAACCGAAACGTCAGGTGTTATTATTTAAGGTTAATAAAGTAAAAAACTACGGTATTTTCCCAAACTTATTCAATAATACCTTCAGTTCTCTTGCGCCTTTGGGACATAGTTACTACTTACCTATATTATTTCTCCCATCTTGGCGATGACAGTTTCGGCGATCAGTCTATTGCCATAATACCTGAATATAGAGAGAGCCACGTTTTCCGTCGTATAAATCGAACCCAGTGGGCCAGACAGAAATAATCTTATTGTCCAAGAAAACAGTTTTTATTATAAACAATATACAAATGATATAAGATACGTTGACATGACCTGTCGCCACCGGTGTTATGATAATTCAAAGGTATTCCCAACCTAAACACACCTGCTACCTGTTTGTGAGACGTACATATCTGTCAACCTTGAGTGTCTGCTGGGAATGTAAATAAACTTCGAGAAATAAGTCCCATCTGGAAAAATAAATGAAAACCCTTTAAATCGTAAACACGGTATTCCAATTCAAAATAACTAAGGTTCAAGTTGGTTTTCAAGACCTCAAAAAGAACCTAAAGAATTTTCAGTATTTCTTTTTAAATGAAAAAGTAAAGGGGTGTCGAATTGCAGTCCCTGCGTTCTGGTTACTTTTTATAATTGGTCGTTGGTTCACTTTATATGTAGCTAGTGGGAAAAGGTTATACTTCCTTTTGACGTTCAAAAGTGCCTTCTATGTGCCTATTTGAAATAAATGATTTGACTTTGACCTTAAAAATTCTTTATTTTACTGAGAAAAATATTGACAAACTTTTATAATTGAATTCACGCAAATTAATTGAAATATTTATTTATTTAATATAACAAGAGGAGCTTGTGGCTAATTAATAACAGCCGCACGGGTCGATCGATCAGGTTAAGCTACGCTTGCCGCGGTTGGTCCGTGGATGGGTGACCATCTTCACATATCAAGATCCCTCCATGCCTCGGAAAGCACGTTAAGCCGTTGGTCCTGGCTGTTATTCGTGAATCTTTGACAGTCGTTACGGGTCGTCAGAAGCCCGAAAGTATGACAACCAGGGGGTATCGTATTACTCAGTAACTGGGTTGTGGAGGCAGTCGTTGCATATAAAATACTGGTATTCAGCTGCATCCGGTTAGACTGGAAGCTGACTGAAGCCTAATATAGTTGGGAAAAGGCTAGGATAGAAAGTTGATGATGAATTGAAATATTTTAAAGAATTTTGCAAATAAATATACCTGTTTTTTATTGTATTTGGATCAGAAAAAAAACTCGATAGGAGTGTGTTTTTCTCATCGGATTCACCCTATAAGCCCGGTATTAAAATCTATAATCCTTTGGTATCCAGCGCCTGTGGTTACGGAATATAATCCGTATTGCCTTGTTATTCTTGGTTCCTTACCTATCCACTGAAAGTGTGCCCAAAGGGATACCTGATACCTACTATAAGTATACGTACATAATACATTTTAACGTACAGTCACGAGCAAAAGTATGTATACACTCGGCTTTATTCAAAAGCGATTTACTCCTTTATTTTTGAATGAATCTTCATGTTGTTACGAACATAGCATTTTCGAACCCAATTAGCTTATGTTATGTGTTGTGTTTCAACGTTGCATTCGTTATTTCACGAAAAAATCGCAATTGAAAGTTGCCAAGTGTTGACATATTGGTGCTCGTGACTGTACGGGTACAGAATTTAGTTTTTAGAACGATATTGACACTTTTAACAAAAAGTTACCGTGAAAATGCATGGAATATTCTAAAATGCTTTCACCAGATTTTATAGGTATTTTTTACCCGGGAGTACCTATCAACATTTTTGAATTCGAGCATGTTCTAAACTTTTTTATCATTCTATACTAACTTTAGTACGTACCATGAGGGTAGGTACTAAAGTTAGTATAGAGGCCTCTCGAAGTGCTTTTCGAAGCCCCACCAACCGTCCAGGGTGAGCCAAGATACTTTATGTATCACCCCACCTGGATCTCCCGGAGCAAGAGCTGGGTGGCTCTCTGCTCCTCGGCAGTTTGACTCCACAACGCCTGAGTTTCCTGGGCGCTATCTCCAGACCTAGCCCGCGGATTGACGCCTCGACCTTTGGCGCCCAGAGCTCAGAGAGCTGGATGGTCTCCTCGAAGGTGTCTCCGCCGGCCAACACCAGAGTATCGTCTGCGTAGCACACGATATTAACGTCGACAGGGAGATCGACACGCGTCATATGCTGGGTTCCACAAGAGATTACCTAGAACCGACCCCTACGGAACCCCACACGTAATCTTCCTACGCTAAACGCTACCGTCCCGGCCCACATAGCGAATGTGCCGGTCGCGTAGGTATGCCCCGACAATGCCTTGCAGGTAGGGAGGCACTTCATGATGTACCAGTGTCTCCCTAATTGCAGCCCAGTGTAAAGAGTTGAAGGCGTTGAGGATGTCTAAACTTATCGCCAACGCCACCCCACCCCGGGACACCACCTGGTTCGACAGCGCGCGGAGGTGAAGAATCGCATCTACGGTAGAACGTCGCTGCCGGAGCGTTCCAGACACCTATCAGTACGACAATTCTAATAGCTAATAAAGATTCTAGTAGCTAATAAAGATCAAATTCGCATAGACGTATTCTTTTGTATGAAACTGACCGGTGTCAAGAACGCATTCTCTCGTCGGCCAAACTGTAACAGTCTTACATGTCTTCCACAGGTGACCTAATGGATGTGCTGGCACTGTTCACGTCATCGGTGAACTTCGTGCTGTACTGCAGCATGAGTCGACAATTTCGCTGCACCTTCGCCCGCCTCGCGCGCCGAATGCTGTCTGCGGCAGAGGAGCCCGCCAAACTAGCTAATAAGTTAGAACCGACCACGCAGGTATCACAATGTTAGGACACCTAGTTTGTTATCAGTGTTAAATGTTTGTGAGTAACACCGGCCTAGCACGCTTTAAGGCTCGCTTTCTGCATTGATGATTAGAAGGTGAAAGGACATTGGGCAAAATCTATGGGGCTTGTCACTAAATATTCTATTAAATAAGACAACTTTTAGTAAGACAACCCTCAATTTCTCTGTAAAAAGCTATACTTAGCTAAATAAAAATCATTGTTTTTATTTTTGTAGTTTGTCAAGTTCTCAACTTCAAATTCTGAATTCAGAACCTAGGTGCCTAATGTTAAGACAGGAGTCACTGAATTTGTCGTCTAACTTTCGACAAAATTCGTAACGATTGTTACAGGATGCTTGCTAAACTGCTACATTGTTTATGGTGTATTCGTACGTACATAATTATCTTTTAAAGGAAGCAAACTTGAATCCAATTACTGGAATCACGTCCCAAAACTTGTCAGATGTTTATCTCCCAACTTTAGCGGCTTCAATCGGAAAACAATCTATCCTTAAGTATCTTGGGTCCAGTTTCAGACGTAGTTCCACTAATTTTGCTTCGTTTAATCGTTGTCATCTCGTAGCGTTTACATTAACAGATAAATATGCATTGTGTTATGCGTATAAATTTTCAAAGAATATTATTTACGTAAGTAGGTAGGTAGCCTTCTTACTAATGACATCTTCTTATTTAGTACAGCTATTGTAATATATTCTCTACACAAAGAAACATAAGTTATAATTATGTTAAAATAGAGTGGCATGTCCATATCGAGTAACCCACTCGATATGGACATGCCACTCTATTTTCTTTGAAGCGTAATTTAATGTCTGTAATCTTTTATTTAGAATCATAGTTGTCTAAAGTTCTTCAATCAGATAGCAGAATTAATGTTCTGATCTTCAAAGGCCAGCATGAACATCATAATTTATCTTAACTTTTGTCCAAATAAACAACCAGTCTATAGTTTGTTAGCAGACCGAAAACAAAAAGCTTTATTAAAATATATTTAAATAAAAACTTAATGTCAATTAATGAAATTAGAACATAGTAGTTTCGTTTTAACAATTTTTTTGCTAAACATATTTTTTACCCACCTACCAAATATACATACAAAAAGAAATCGTCTCAAGCCTGAAGAAAATCGCGCAAATAGGTAATAAAATATATTTGTTACCATCACAATAAAAGAAAAATAATAAATAAATACACTTAGGTATCAATACCTATAATTATTTTTTTTTTTTTTTTTTTTGTGGATGGGAAATCATCAAATGACTACTCCCGCTCTGGGTGGAGCAGAAGGGAGTGTCAGACTCTTACTGACTAAAACCCACCCGTGTTCCTTCCTTAGCCCTTTATGTACCAGGGCAGCGGTAACCCTTTCGGACAATCCCGCTACCCCAGCAGGCTTCGGCCCTGTCGGGCCCCGTCAACTACGCTGACATCTCTTTGAGGCGCGCGTGGAACACATACACGCCGTCCGGCACGGGCCTGGTCCTGATCGGACGGAGAGCTACCCATTGCTCTCCGCCCGCAGGCCCGCGCCTACGGTGGCCGGGAGTCGTCACGCGGCTCCCGACGCCCGGAGCGTCTCCCTCGGCGGCTGAGGCGTGAGGATCTTTCCCTCGACCATCCCGCCACCTCCTTCGCTAGCATGACTGCTTCGCAGAAGGAGGTGACCGCCTCCCACTCCCTCTCGCCCCGGACCATGGCTTGCACCAGGGCCGGGCGCGAGAGGTCGCCGCCGCTGCCGATCGCCTCTACGAGGACACGGCGGTGCTCTGCCCAAGCGGGGCAGACCTCCACCGTATGCTCCACCGTGTCCTCTGGGCGATCCTCGCAGTGGTGACACCCGGGCGTCTCCTCCCGCCTGATGATGTGCAGGAACCTCCCGAAACATCCGTGTCCGGAGAGGACCTACGTCAGGCGGTAGGTGAGAGCGCCGTGACGCCTCTCTAGCCACTCCTCAAAGAGGGGTCTTATCGCCGCTATCGTGGCGTGCCCTGCGCTGGGTTGCGATAGTCGCGCCTTCCATTCCACCATGAGACCGCGCCGGAGGTCCATCCGCTCCGCAGCGATTTGCCGCGGGTGCAGAGTTTCCCCCCGACGTAGTGCCTCCGCGCGCCAGTCATACAGGCGCGCGAGGACTATCGCCTCCAGATCCCATGGTGGCAGTCCGGCAAGGAGGCTTGCTGCCTCGCCCGAGATCGTGCGGTACCCCCGGATTAGCCTTACGGCTACCACCTTTTGGGGCGCGTTCAGGTAGTGTGCGGCTCGAAGCCGCAGTGAACGCGCCCATACCGGGGCCCCGTATAGGGCCATGGACCGCACGACCCCCGCGTAAAGCCTCCGGCAGGAGGCGTTTGGCCCCCTCAGGTTGGGCAGGAGCCGCTTTAAGGCGGCCCCGGTCCGTTCCAGTTTGGGGGCCAAACGTCGGAAATGCTCGACGAAGTTCCACCGGCTGTCGAGGACGAGACCCAGGTATCTCATCGTCTTCTCGACGCCGATGTGAACCCCTCCTACCATTAGTTGGGATCCCGAAGGTGGCCCGTACCGGGACCCATGAAAAGACATGGCCTCGGACTTGTGCAATGCCACCTCGAGACCCAACTGCCGGATCCTTTCCACGACTATCGCAACCCCGCGTGTGATCGCGTCGGCCGCCGCCTGATGCGACCTCCCCTGCGCCAGGACCAGCGTGTCGTCAGCGTAGCAAACTACGCTGACGCCATCAGGGAGGTCGGCCCGCAGCACCCAGTCGTAACCGATGTCCCACAGGAGCGGCCCCAGAACCGATCCCTGTGGGACACCGCACGACATCTCTCGCCGGTTCCAATTCCCGTCGCGACCGGGGTAGATGACGGCTCTGTCCGTCAAATACGCCCCGACTATTCGACGGAGGTAAGTCGGCACCCGGTGATACCGGAGTGCCTCCCCTATGCAGCTCCAGGGCAGGGTGTTGAACGCGTTGGCGATGTCGAGTGACACCGCCACGACCACCCCACCCCGGGACACCGCGTCCCCCGTCGTGAGGGCTCTCACGCGCATGATGGCGTCCACCGTCGAGCGCCCCTTGCGGAAGCCAAACTGGCACTCCGCAAGATCCGGCCCCGTCCTCACCAGGTGCCCGACGAGGCGGCCCGCAATCACTCTCTCAAAGAGCTTGCCGACCTCGTCGAGCAGCACTATGGGCCGGTATGCGGACGGAGAGTCCGCAGGGCGCCCTGGCTTCTGAATGAGGACCAGCTTCCCCGTCTTCCAACGGAGTGGAAACTGGCCTCTCTCCATGCATGCGCTTAAGAGCGCCTCCAGTCGAGGCCCGAGAGCCCTCGAGGCCAGGACCCAGGCTTTACCCGGCAAGCCGTCGGGTCCCGGGGCGGTATTTTTGGCCTTCAGCCTGCCTACCGCCGCTCTCAGATCTACCCCGGTCACTTCAGGGGTGTCGTCGTCGTCGTCCGTGTGGTCCGCTTCGGGCACCGCAAGTGGCGGAGCCATAGGCGGGGGAGTATGCTCCCCCCGTGAAGGGAACAGAGCGCTCACCACTTCCTCCACCAGCTGGGGTCGGAGACTCTGCGTCAGCGGGGGGGCCCAGGTGCGGAGTTTATTCCGCACCATTCTGTAAGGGCGCCCCCATGGATCTCGGTTCAGAGTCTCCAACATCTCCTCGCGGGCCGTATCCTTGGCCCGCTTGACAGCCTCTTGGAGGGTGGTCTTCGCCGCTCTGTACCCCTCGTACAACTCCACCTCCGTGGCTTCCGCATCCGGAGGGCGGATGCGGAGCCTGCGGTGCCTGGTGTACCGATGTCGCGCGTCGACGCACGCCTTGCGTAGCGCCCCAACCTCCTGCGACCACCAGTACACCTGACGTCGGGCGCGTCCTGGCCGGACTCGGGGCATTGCCACGTCACAGATCTCGGACATGGCCTCCCGGAACCACTCCGCGTCATCGTCAATGTCAGCAGGCCTGTCCGGTGAAAACACCCAGGCCTGCACGATCGAGGCTTCCAGGAGAAGCTCCCGGTCCAGCTGCTTCAGCGCCCACCGTGGACCACTCGGGGCCTGTTGGACCAGCGCGCTAGAGGTCTGGGTGGAGACATCAAACCGGATATACCGATGATCGGAGTATGTCTCCACCTCCTCCATGACGCGCCAGTCAATGACACGTTATGACAGAGCGGGGCTGGCGAACGAGATGTCCACTACCGACTCGCCCCGCATCCGCACACACGTAGGAACAGAACCCCGATTTAGGACGACCAGGCCTGTTTCCAGAGCCCAGTCCTCCACCATCCTGCCCCGCACATCCGTGCAACGGGAACCCCAGGCCAAATTCTTGGCGTTGAAGTCCCCGAGCACTAGCACGGAGAAGGCGTGGTTTCTGGCGACGACGACACTCAACTCTGTTAAAGAGTTCTGGAACTCGGCGAGAGTTCGGCTCGGAGAGAAGTATACTCCCACTACTACAATCTCTCCGAACCGTGCTGCTACGCACCCCTGTCCCCTCGTGACACCTTCGAGGGACGGGGTACCGGCGGCAGCCGACGAAATTATGGCCACTGAGCCGTTCAGGTCCTCCACCCAGTCATCCCTGGGCGGGACAAAGTACGGCTCAGCGACCACGGCGATGTTAATCGACCACTGCGCCATGCTCTGGAGCAACAGGTCCTGAGCGCAGGCGCAGTGGTTGATGTTCGCCTGGAGAAGGCGTAGTGGAGGAGTTATTACTCCTCCATTTCAGCCCCCTCCCGGGCCCCCTCGGCAGTGGTGGCGGCGGCGGCGGCGGCGGCGGCGGCGGCGGCGGTGGTGGCGGCGGCGGCGGCGGCGGTGGCGGTGGCGGCGACAGTGGCGGCGACGGTGGTGGTGGCGACGACGGCGGAGGGCCTGCCTTTCCTCCTGGCTTCGGCGGGTGGAGCGCAGGACTTGCTCACCGCCCGGTGATCGGCCGGCTTGCCAGCAGCCGCACATGCGACGCAGTGCGGCGCGGCGTTGCACGAGCCGGCCGTGTGTCCGGGCTTGCCGCAGCGGAAGCACAGAGTGCTGCGGTCCTCTAAGGTGCACTGGACGCTCACGTGGTGCCCCACGAGGCATCGATAGCACCTTAGAGGTCTGGGCTCTAGCAGCTTGACCTGCGCTGACAACCAGCCCACCAGGAGCCTTCCGCCCTCCACTATCTTCCTCGCCGCCGTCACGGGGCAGCTAACCGTTATGGTTCGCATACCCGTGAAGTCAGGACGTAGGGTGCCCGCCTTCACCTGGTCGGTCAGACACCCGCCCGTCCTGACGACGGCGGCTACCACCTCGGCCCCCGTCACCGAGTCATCCAGGCCCACAATGCGCATATCCGCGCACTTGACAGGCCTGGAGACTCGAGCCTCGTCCGCATTGAGGGACGCCCTTAGCTTTTCAGCCAGGGCGTCAGCGGTGGGGCCACTCGTCGCACCGGGGACCTCCAGCATGCGGGCACCAGTGGCGGTCACCCTATGCCGGAGGCCTCCGGTGATCCCCAGCTCCTGGAGATCCACCGTCGCTCTCGCTTTGGCGAGCACGTCGCCGTAGGTCACCCCCCTCTTGACCGCGTCCGGCTGTAGCGTAATGACTACAGCCGCGGTCTTAGGGGGGCGAAGCCTAGCCGCAACGGCTCGCTCCTTGCGGCGCCTCCTCTGCGCCTTTTTCCTGGCCGCCTTGGCCGCCTTCTTTTTCTCCCCGACCACCTGCCACTCGGCGTTGGTCGTGGGAGATTTGATTGGGGGAGGCGTAGGCTCTGGGGCCTTCCCCTCCCCAGCCGTTCTGCCCTTTTTGTGGGCCGGAGCCGCGGGTTTGGCGGCAGGCGCCAATTTTGCCGGCGCCGAGGCTCCGCCAGCCGACGTCGGTTTCGCCGGCGCCGGGGCTCCTCTAGCCGACGCCGGTTTGGCCGGCGCCTGGGCCCGGCCAGACGGCCCGGGTTTAGGGGCGGCCGCGGCCGCGTACGAGGCCGCCTTAGGCCCTGGGGCCGTCCTACCCGCCAAGGGAGGGCGCAGAACAATACCCTCCAGGACGGCGAACCGCGCCTGGAAGGTCGCCAGCTCCTGCCGAACCAGGTTCAGGACCTGGTTCTCCACCGGCACGGGCTGGCTTGGTGGTGGGATGTTCTGCGCTGTGCCGGCCGCTCGCATCCCGGCCAGGTCCGCTCGGAGCTCCTCGTTCTCCTTTCGGAGGAGCTCCATGGCAGCCGTCAAGCGGGCCACCTCCGCCCGCATTTCGGACATGCCGTCCGGCGGAGGCCCAAAGTGGATGGCCTCCGCTGCCGCCAAGATGGAGGCCTTGGCCGAGACTATGGCCCTGTTTTTCGAAGTCTGTAACTTCTTTAGGGCCACGTCCCGGATCGCGGCCTCCACGACCTCCGCGTACCTCTTTTTGCGGTCCGCATCAGGGCCGCCAACCTCCGCCGCCTCGTCACTTGAGGTCTCTGATGCGGACGCGCGACCAGAACCCCCCTCCTTTGCGGGCTCCTCCGCTTTCTCCGCCGCCTCCCGAGCAGTGAGCCCCCTCCCTACGCCTCGCTCTCGGGCTCCTCCCCGCCTGCTGGTCGGGATTTTTCTGGCCGAAGCCAGCTCCCAGTCAGAGGACGACCCCTGGCCGTCCACTGACCTTGGCCGCTTGCTCTGTGCCTTTCTCTTGGCAGCGGCCGTCTTCTGGTCACGGCGAGGGCTCACTGAGCCTCCCGTGCTCGCTCCTCCAGATGCAGCGTCGGACTCCGACCCCGCATCACTCCTCACTACGTCTTTTGGGTTTTTGGTTTTTAAAAAATGTTCCATGTTAGTTCCCACGAGTAAAAACTTTGTGTACCTGCTCAAAAAATGCGTGGTTCGCACTAGTGACTAAATCAAGCTACCCATTAGCCAAGCTTACTACCTCCCTCACGTTGCGCCGCCGCTTGGAGGTTTGGGGAATTTTTTATAGAGGTTAATCTTCCTCGCGGTCCGGGCGGTTAAGCCAAGACCCTCGACCCCCGTCAAAAGTCAGAGACATGACCTTGACAATCTTCGGGGCTACGATATTAACGGTGGCAGAAGGGGGGGTACCCCCTCCTGCCTGCCCGGCGGCAGGGTAAGTGCACACCAGGCCCGCTCTTACTCCACACAGTAGCCGCTCTGCTCCTCATAGCGGCTTGTGTGGAGCGTTCCTCTTGGCAGAACATTAGCATGCGGGCAGCGATATCTCATTGGGAAAAAATCCCACTGAGAAATAGCTGCCCGCACCCCAGGATGCACCGGCCCGAAAACTGGTCTTCCCCCCGGACGTATCCAGAAAGGAACTCCAGTCCCCAGGCACACGTGGAGGTTTTCTGCCCTGGCACCCCATCAATACCTAAAATTTGAATCATGATTTCTCGAAATAAACAACACAAGAAAAATAACTCTCTAAAATTATTAAATAATACTAACTCAATTTAAAAAAAAAACTATAATGAATGGCTGAATGGACGTAACTTTTATGACATTAAAGATATCTGTAACTGGAAAATATAATATATTTATGTACAGGTATTAATGAAAATGTTTGTGATGTATGATTGGAATGACTATTATATACCAATGAATCTGCGACATTGAAATAACCTTTAACATGTTTATTAATTATTTTGCATGCAATTGGTACAACATTTTGTATAGTTCAACATGTGGACATTATGTCAAAACCAGACTGTAACAACTTTATATCATGCTTAAGGCAAATAAAGACTTATCTTAAATCTCCAAAATAATAATAACAAGAAGAAACTTGGTGTAAAATAAAATTGCCTTATCGGTCTAGTAGTCGCAAGCTCTACTGGTAAGCATGAGGTGTAGGGTTCGATTCCCAGGTCGTGGAAAAAGTTAGTGGGTTTCCCAACTGGAAGTTCTCAGTAGCCCGGAGTCTGGATGTGTGCCCGGTTGATGGCAATAGATTAACATGAGACTGTAACATAATATACATACTCACAGCTATCTTCATTCATTCCTCCAGGTCAGGACAAGCATTCTGCTACCGTTAGGCGCTGATCTGATTATTCCTCACGACACGTTTTATCCACAATCAGTACACAGACACAGCTCCAACTTTAACATGAGACTACGACAATTTAGTGACATCCAAGGGTTGGTAATTTCGCCCACATTGATGGATATCATTTTTCCTATAAACACTATACTTGTAATACAAAATAACTATAGATTTTATTGTATTTTATTAATAATATATTTTAATATGACAGTATAGAGGTATGAGGAACAGGGTGTAAAGTTCACTCATCCTCCATCGAAAAGGGAGGATCCTCCGACCAGACGGGTGTTGTGTCTGGCGGGCAACTGCCCAACGATTGATGTTGGGAAATTGTATCTATGCTAATTGCGCGGTAAACTCTGCTTGCGAGATGCAGGATTTGCGTGACGTCAGTATGACGCGTTGTTCGCATGTGGCGTTGTAGATACCGCTACATCACTCCCCTCCGGAGACCGGAGGTCGATAGTGGACTGAGTCTTGTATCTTGCGATGCTTGCCAGGCCAGCTGAGGTTGCAGTGAGTCGGAACCGGTTGCCGTATAGTTCACGGTGAATCGGAACTGTCTGCGGAGTTGTCCCCAGTGAGTCGGGGTGGCGCTGCGTTATATTCCAGTGCGTCGGATGTACAGCGCCGGGTTGAGGCTGGCTGCTGCGTCGACCAGGAGAGGGTGCTCTGCTTGTTGACCGGCCGAAAGTGCAGTGTACTGTGCCGAGGTTGCTGATGAGGCTGAGGGTGATGACCAGGTATGCGCGGACGCTGCATGCTGGTGGTCAGGATACCCGTTGAAGCCGTGGGTGCTGGCTGGCTGGGTGACTCGCCGCTAAAGCTTGCGGGAGTGATGATGATGACGTCACGCTGAAGTGTTTGCACGAAGGCTGCGCTGACGTTCATGTTCGGGGTCATCAGTATAGAAGTATGAGGAACAGGGTGTAAAGTTCACTCATACTCTATAGAAAAGGGAGGATCCTCCGACCAGACGGGTGTTGTGTCTGGCGGGCAATTGCCCAACGATTGATGTTGGGAAATTGTATCTATGCTAATTGCGCGGTAAACTCTGCTTGCGAGATGCAGGATTTGCGTGACGTCAGTATGACGCGTTGTTCGCATGTGGCGTTGTAGATACCGCTACAACAGCTTCGACAACGACGTTTAATACGTTGCCATGGCAACTTTCCTTTCAAATCCTTACCGGTCTGTATCTTTTTAGCTGATTTTACATTGAAACTTCTGCAAAATTAATCCTGGCCACTTTCATATCTCAAATTCATATTTTCTACATGATGTTATTCTACGAGTTGACTTAAGAGATCCACGCAATGCAAGGATCAGTTCGGGTTTCGCCTCTAAAGTGAATACTACAAAAAGCCTGATACTCCAGGGCCACCTAACCTAGGAATACCCAGCGTACCTCTCCGCTCCGGTACGTGACGGACCCTGCCTACGCCTCCGTCCTTCGTCCTTCGTGAAGGCCTCCTGTACCTATTGGGCCGCGCCTCATCCGAGGGCCGCCTGAGAAGACAGTCCTGTACCTACTGGGCCGTGCCTTGCCGGAGCACTACAAAGACCCTCCCATATATCTTGCGCCGCGCCTCATCCGAGGGCCGCCTCACCTGGCGGGCTGACAGCGTCCACGCCGTGCCTTCTCTCTCCTGCTGCCGTGCTGCGTCCTGTCCTGCGTCCTGTTCTCCTACGGGTGTCCTCCGTGCCGCACACGCACCAGCACCTGCCCTCACCAGCACTTGCACCTGCACCTGCACCTGTACCTGTACCTGCACCTGCACTTGTACCTGTACCTGCACCTGGACCTGCTTCTGTACCTGCACCTGTCGCCAGCACCTGCCTCGCGTCTACCTCCTCAGCTCCAGCTGTATCTCCACCTCAGCCTCCTCAACCCACCTACCGCGCATCGTCACCCATACACCTCACCTCCACATTATACACACCACTGCCATTCCATCTCCATCCTTTCTTGTAAATATATCTTTGATTGTTTTCTACCTCCCTTTCTTTAATTTAATTTTACCCTTGATTTTAAAAGTTTAGCTTTTGTTTGTTTTTAGTTTCGTTAGACTTTTGATTTTGATTTTTTGATTTTTGCCTAACCCTTCGGGGAATGCGGCGTGATGTTACGTTAAAATTGAAACCGAACTAGAAATAAAACTTTGATGACGTCATACGGTAACCTTCGGTCTTGTTGCAGATACCGATACTTTTATAAAACGACGATAATCCTTTAATCTCTTCATTTGTTTTTAGCTGAGCGTGTTTTGATAGCTCATATGTGCCGCTACGCTTTTGCAAATAAACCATTAAGAAAGGATTTGATAAATTTTCCATCCGTTTTAATGTCAGACTTGTTTATCAACCTTGTTTTGCTTACTCGTATCTTCAATTATTCGTCAATGGTAGTCGAATAAGAGAATTTCCGTTAGAGCGACTGATTTGAAACCTATCGTTGTTTTTTTATATTTGGGTCTTATGTAAAATAGTTATATAATATGTCTCTATACAAATTAATTGAGAAATGCTAACTCGTCCAATATCGATTCAATTCACAGTTTGTAGAACACAGATGGATCACTCTAGATATGTCTGAGTTACCATATTGTTCAAAGGATGATGGAATTATAATTAATTGTAACATCCATCTCGGGATTAGGTTGTGGTGACGTCATAATGACCAGTAATAGACGTGTCTGTTAATTGAGTGATTGTTTGTTCACAGGTCACCGGGCCGCTATAGCGCCAAATCCCCGCCCTCATCAGGGTGGTAGAAGAGAGTATTATATAAGTAACGATACAGGTAAGAATTTTAAACAAACATGTATCAGTACTTTGTTCAGTACTTTGTGGAGCACCTAGTGAGTAGTAAAAACTTTTTGTGTTTTCAGCTTCGTATGTCATGAATATCCTTTTTAACCACAGTGTGTTTGTAGATTTTTTATGATCAGCATTATGTAGTTCCGCTCTCTTAGTAAAACATAATATATAAGCTTTTACTTTATCTACACTAAGCTCGATTACAGTGTACGCTACGCAAAGTAAAAAAAAAACGGTACGATATTTTGTATTGCACAAAATATTATGATTAATATAAAACTATAACTTATAGGTACCTACTCGCTTTTGATGTCTGTCTGTGTGACCGCGTTGTTCTTTTAAACTACATATATATAACGGTTTTTACCAGATAAAGATAATAGATATTTATTGCATAACTGTGTACATTAAGTTCTTATTGATAAACATTACATTTTAGTTTCAACAATCTTCCCAAGTCGGACATGCAATAGTATTTTAAGACATTAGGTACATACAAATATTATTTTTTATCAAAAAACTCATTCAGATTATAAAATACATTATCAATTAACATTTTTTTTCAATTTATTTTTAAACATATTTCCATTTAATTGCTTAATTGCTGGCGGTAACTTATTGTACACACGAATAGCAGTAACAAAGGTACTTTTATAATACATCATATGGTTAATAACCGTTAAATTGTTGTCATATTTATATTGTTTCCGAATGTTTCTTTTAGAATTTGATTTGAAATTTAAAAAATGCATATTGTTTTTAACAAATAAATATAATTCGAGTATATAAATACCAGTCAGTGTCAGGTAACCCTCCGTTCTGAAGACGTCTCTTAATGATTCGGTACTATACATGTTATATAATTGTTGTCTTCTTCTGGAGAATGAATGTGGAATTGTACGTTTATCGAGTTCCCCCAATATATGACACCATAAGTGATACCATAAGTTAACAGTTGGTACACATTTCCAAAATAAGCATTCATAGTAACACTTGGATTTGTAGTTTCTGCCAGAACTGACAATGCGTAGCAAGCCCTGGATATTTTTTTATTAATCTTTTCATTAAGTGCCTTCCACTTTAAATGTTGATCTATTGCCACTCCTAAGAGATTTGTCTCTTTTACTTCTTCAATCGCTGTATCAGACATAATTTCTAAATTGTATCAATTTGGTTTTTGAGAGATTGACTTTTAAATTTATTGACTGCAACCAATCTGTTACAGTTATTAGTTTTCTATTAATTTCACTTTCGTAAATAAGGTCATTGGAATATTCATTTGAAATAAAATAAACCAAATAAACCATCATTTAGAGAATGTATTCCAGTACACAGTACACATAAATACAATAATATTCAACTTACATATAGTAAAGAAATACTCGTATCAATGTTTTGTCAAGTCATGTAAACCGTGAAAAGTAGGGATTGGCCGCTTGTACCTATTGCAAATTAAAGCCGCCTTTCGTGTCTGTCTGTGTGACCGCGTTGTTTTTTTCAAGTACACAACGATTTCTGATCATTTAGAGAATTCATTTCGGAAGGTTTATGTGTGTTTAAACATTACTATTAATCTTACACATATTAACGAAATCTCGATGTTTTGTCATGTCATAAAACCGTGTCGAGCAAGGGCGGCTCGCTAGTAATATATAAAAGAGATTGATAGCACTACATGCTATCATGTAATAAAGCATCGGAGCTAGGAGCTGCTAAGTTGCAAACTACAAGTGCCAACAAACTTGATAGATCGGTAGCGACGTACGGATTAAAAGTATCTCTAAGTATCAACTAATTCTTTACATAATAGAAAATGTACTTTACAGAGTAAGTATATTAATTATTATAGACTATAACCATGGTCTTTGATAATTCAGCAAACATACAAGCTCGAGGTTTGCCAGAGAGCTATGGAAAGGAGTATTTTGGGTATCAAATCTTGTGGACCAGGTTAAGAATACAACAATCCGTTCCAAAACTATAATAAGTGATGTCACTCGGAAAGCCGTCACGCTTAAATGGAATTGGGCTGGACACATCTGCCGCGTGTCAGGAACTTACGATCCAGTGGGTCCCGCTTAATGGCAAACGACATCGCGGCAGGCCCAGACGAAAATGACGGGCTCATCCCGCCATCTCCGTCTGGGCTCCTTTAATAAAGGTTGGTCCTGGAAAGAGAGTAATTTATGATAGCTAGTAAAAAAATTAAGAAAAATTTGTGGAATACGTCCTATTTACAAAGAATAGATAACGTAGCCGTTACTTTGTATCTAGTAGCAATATTTTACTATGTGGTGCTAGATAAGACTTTTTTTCTCCTTTTGTGATTTATCACGGATAGTGATACTTTATTTATTTATTTATATAGCACTTCAACGACTTACTCACTACGACATACATAAACAAAAATCACATACAGTTTTAGGAATTGTGAGTTCTTCACTTACAGAAGTGCACAGCACTAGCACAGTAATGAAAAGTAAGTACAAGATATCGTTAGTTGAATTACACAATATAAGATATAAACGAAAGTAAAAGTAGCATTAAAAATTAAAATAAGCAATTAAAATACGGTCGAAAAAACATAAACAATTTAAAAAAAGAAACAAAAAGAAATTATTTATTCTTATTCACATTACAATCCAGCCTATTCCCCAATAAATAATAAGAAATGAATAAGTATTTATTAGAATACATTGTTTTCCGTTTAGACTGAATAGTATTTTGCATTATTTCTTCTTGAAAAGAATATTTATCTCCAATGAATTAAACTATTCAAATTTAATATTCTTTTATAATGATATCATTTGTATAGTACAAACTAGAGCCATCTGTTCATTATACTATAAGCTGAATGAATTAATAGTTCCTCCAACATATACATAATTACGACCACAAAGCACTAGCATAATTGATGTTTATGCGTTAAACAAGGACCGATGGGACTAAGTCTGTTCTCACACGTGTGCTTGTCTAACACAACGAGCCAAAGATTTGCTTATACAGCGTGATTGAATGACGTAGTTGCATCTTATGGTCCTGTTTCAATCACCTTATGTTCTTTAGACCACTAAAGAACATATGTATATTATGTTCTTTAGTGGTGCTTCCATTACTGAATCGTTATGAAGTGTCAATCAAACGAGTATATTGATGTCTTATTTAGATGCGCTCTGCTTGATGATATAATTACTTTGTAGCCAGTTTTTGGTCTAGAGACTAAAACAGGATATTACCAGCCAGCCTTTTGTAATTAGGTATAATTTATTAATTAAAGTCCGTTCACTGTTATTTTACCTCTGACGGCAGCAACCTAACTGCCACCTTATTGTAACGATAATAAAGATCACTTTGATTTAGACAGTGATGCAAAATCAGAGAAAAAATTACTGAGAAGGGTCTTCGTTTTAAGATGTGTCAACCAAAACTTTGATTAGAAGTAGTTAATACGTACTTATTTTACATCAAATTTTTCTTTCTATTTGATTAAAATGTTAAATGTGCATGAAACAAAGTCGTACAGAGCTAATATTCCTTTATTTCAAGTCGCAAAGTCACTCAAGGAACAGAAACTGTCAGAAACCTCCTTGAATCAAAGAGATATTTGAGTGACATTGAGATTATTTGAGAAGTATTTCGAGAAAACGGTACAGTAATTCTACGATCGACTTCACTTAGTAAGTACTTACGCAATATTTACTGTTTCTCGATGTCTAACAAGTCTCTAGTGCCACGTCCCATTTTATTACCCAGATACGTGACATCGACGCACTAGGTCTGGATAATATAATCCATTTTGTACGTAGTAGTACAAGTTACCGAGTTATTTGCTGGGTTACGCATCAACATGAGATACGAATCTTGTTCAAAAGCAATTTATTTCAATGAAACCTGACCCGGCCGGAAGACGTATTAGCTTGAGCAAACATAAATAGGTCAAGGGCTCCCAGCCTATTAAATGTTTATGAATTTAGGGGACATTGTTAAATCAATTATTTTTATAATTTGTGACAATAAGTCATTCCATTTTCTGTTTCAAATTGAGCATTTTGTTATTAGGACTGTTGGCATTCAAATCTGTATAAATGTGAATGTGTGTGTGTCTGTGTAATGTGTATCTGTACAAATTGACTAGCTAGCTTATACCTACCCAAAATTGCATCATAGGAATTAACCCACAGTCTAACAGTCAAAAGTTTGAAACTAATAACACAAACTTTTTGTGAAAGGTTAAAAATGTACTAAAATTCGGCCAACATTTTGTTATTAAAAAACCTTTGACGTGGTTTGTACTCGCGAATATCTGACATACGTGCAACCTTGTCGTTTTCACCCACTTCAAGTAGTTAGGTACCTGCTTGCTTCATAAAGCATTTTTGAGCTGATATGGTATTCAGTCAACTTTACTTTCTGTAGTCGGATTTTGAACGGGCGAAAATTAATGCAAACGGCTTGCATACATTTTATGCTTGCTATTCTTGGCGTGCATTGAAAAAGTAACTACAGTAAGACTTTGTCGAGCATTAATTCTGTCAGTTATACCTTCCTGTGTGTTACGCTCTTTCTAATGGTTTGTATGTCACGACGGTATACTGTGGTATTTAGACGATGGGATGCTAGGAGGTGATGTAGACACTGTTTTAAAAGATCTACAACTCCTCAAACAGGAATTTCAATCTATTGGCTTGGACCTTTACCTTTCTGACATTACTGACAGACAATTGATAAATTTAATGTAATAGTCCCACAAATCAAAATTTCAGACAAAAGTTCACTGCACCTCCTAGGTTCCCCAATTTAAGAAGATAGTTTTTCTCCTATCATCGATTAAAAAAATTCAAAAATTTTAATGACATTTCGGACAGACTCTCTAAAATTAATTTACATTCGGCATTCACCCTGATTAGATGCTGTTGTTTTGGCCCAAATTTTATATATTTTCTACGTTCTTCCCCTTTATGAAAGCAACCACCCACATCTGTTGGACAAAATTGTCCATATTATTCGCAGCACATTAATAACCTTTTTAAATGTGGCCTTGGACGACCGAGCGTGGCTTCAAGCCACACTACCCATCCGTTTTGGTGGCTTCGACGTCCGCAAAATTACCAGTATTAGCTTACCGGCGTTCCTGTCCTCTGTCCACAGCACCGAAAAGTTGACCAGGAAAATTTTAGGCCCCTGCCTGGTTGACTCTGAAGTGCCTTGCTTGACTGACGCGGTGAACGCCTGGAAAGCGGCTTGCCCGGATACAGATCGGCCAGTAAACCCATCTTCCCAGAGACAGTGGGATGAACCGCTCTGTAGGTTGGTACGGAATAATCTTATCAATACGTCCACCAATACTGCTGAGCGGGCCCGCCTGCTGGCTGTGGGTGAGTGGGAGTCAGGGCTCTAGCTTCAAGCACTCCTGTCACTCAACATAGGCACTATGATGAGTGACATCACCTTCCGGCTCGCTACCTGTCTGCGTTGGGGCGCTCCTTGTGGGGCTCCGCATAGCTGTCAGTGTGATGAAGCCGTCGACTGCCTCGGACACCATGGCCTATCCTGAAGTAGGAGCGCAGGTCGGATAGCACGGCACGTCGGCATTAATGACATCATACGTCGTGCTCTTGACACCACCGGGGTGCCAGCTGTTTTAGAACCCAACGGCCTGGCACGCGACGATGGGAAGAGACCAGACGGAATGACCATTACGCCCTGGAAGTTAGGCAGACCTTTGGTGTGGGATGCAACATGTGTCGACACCCTTGCACCATCCTATCTTCCTAGCACGGTGGCCTGTGTTGGAGCGGCTGCTGCTGGTGCAGAAAACCTCAAACGGCGAAAATATTCCAACCTGATTGGGAGTTATATGTTCGAGCCGAGGTGGAATGATAGCTCACTTCACCTAAGTTTCCACAGTGAGATTTTTACAGAATAGTTCGGCTGTACTGTATTAAACAATTAAGTTTTGTGGTTCGCTGGTCTATTTTGCCAGTTCGAAGTAGAGCAATTTGCCTCAAATATTATCGAAAGGTTTATCGACTCATTTGACCGTTCCGATTAAAAGTTCAATAGCTTTGAACTTTACTCCATCGGTAGTTGATCCATTAAACGGGTAGTTAAACTTTTAGCTATTTTCTCTGTTGAGACAAGTTTATGAACGTAGTTAAGATATGAAATTGGTTATTTACTTATTGATTGAAACTATGTAAAAAGTGGTTAGGTTTGTACCTATTCCACACCTTTACACCTGGCAGTTCGAGTAATTTATGCGGCCTACCCAAATGCTCTTTGGTATTGTTCGTCAAATAGTGTTGAGCTGCACGATTACTGACAAATGAGTGCACTGACTGGACAGGTCCACTTAATCTGAGTGGTTCTTTCCTCAAAAGACGATTTCAGACTTTCAGTCTTTTCTGACCAAGATTATGTCTGAACTTTAAGAGAGACTGTGACCTCTGAGTTTGTTTTGGACTTTTTCTCAGACTAGTCAGGTAGGAAACGCCGACCTCATCTAGTTTAAAAAATATGATTGACGTGTGATAGTTTGTACAAATGTACTTACAGAAATAAAATCATTTACAGTAGATTTTGTAAATCCACGAAAACACACTGATAGTCTATTGTATGCAATACATTATCGCTTTCGCTGCCATTGTTTCACATAGCGATTTATAAACTCTTGCGCGACGTAGAATCAGGGCTCTATAGATAATTCCGCTATATTGGCTATTTACTAGGAATATTCCGTGAAATATTTTGCGGCCGTTGCGGATTATTCGGCTTGCTGAAGGGAATCTTGTTTAGTGTTGTGATGTTAACCCTTCGCCCATTAGCACGATCGTCTTATATTCCCCACCCGCCCCCGCAACAGCTTGCAAAGACAAACACCATTTTAACTTTATAACTAACGTGTTTATTTTCTGACTTCGCTTAACGAAGGCCATGTTGAATTAATAACTTTATTGTTATGTGAATAATTTGCATATTTAGGTATCTAAAACTAGCATACAAAGTAATTATATGAAATGACACAACTAATTAACTATACAAATTGGTATAGGAATAAATATCACTCGTAAAATTAATGGATATGAAAGAGACTGCGTTAGCGGAATTTGATGAAAATAATTTATAAAAGCTTTTGTAATAAAATTTGCATTAATATATGTACATACCCCCGCTACTAAGCCTACGTAGGACCTAATATGAAATCCTGAACACGAGTGTAAGTTCAAACAACTTGGTTTGCTTTACAAATAGTTCTCCACAATCGGATAATGGTTAATATTGCACCGTTTTTGAGACATTCATGTACATTCACCCAATTTTGAACAGATCAAAATAGTTTTGGGTTCATGAAAGACTAAAGTTCGTGGGTAATCAAAGTCACATGGTTGAATAACTTTTAGATCTTGATGATTTTGACAATCAAATGGAGCTTTCAAAAGTGAAGCTGACTGGTGGAATTGTTTTGATCTATTGTTATTATGATTAATTTCAGTGCCAGTAGAATGAAAGGGAAATTCTTAAGTAGGTATCTAAATCAAGAAATAATTTACATCCTACGCAAGTTCTTGTCTCGAATATCTAAAGAAATACGGGTCGCCAGGGCCCGGTTAATAACTTTGAAATCGCATTCTTGCCATTTTCTATTACCAACCTTGTCATTATTGCAATAAGTAAAGTAATGCAAATTTATTTCATAACATAGTTCAAATATGAAAATACGATCTCAACGTTTATGATTGCATCGTGATAGCTTCGTCTACTATCGCTGATACCTACCTACTATAAGATTTCCAACGTGATTCAGTAAGTATTACGTGGCACGTAGGACGAAAGCTTCCGAGCTTCTTAATAGTACTACTACAATAGTAGCCATGAGGAAAAAAATATGAGTGAAAATAAAAATATTTCACGGTTTTCGTCCTAAGTGCTCAGTGACAATTTATGCGAGGGACCCAAGGGTCTGTGGCGCCTAATAAAATAAGGACTAATCTAATATATTAGGTACATATAGTCCATGAAATCTGTTCGTGGAACATTGTTAGTCCCGCCCAGATTATTTTTGTTTTCATAGGTACTGTACACATTAAACTAAAGGGTTATGTTTAATTTCTCCGCATACTTATGCGGAGAAATTAAATAAATATTAATTACTAAATGACGCTAACATCCTTTTAGTTATACCTACCTACGTTTTGTTTGTATTTATTTTTTAATTGTGTAGGTATCTACGCAATCTCTAATTCGTGAGTTTGGAGTTTGTTAGGATTTCTATGTAAGAAGTGGTATAACATAAATGCTTCATAAAATATATTTTCAAACTTGTTTCAAATGCAGGCAATCACCTCTTATATATTTAGATAGTCGTATAACTAAGTATAACATACATATACCTTCACTATGTTCTCAAAGACGTACATTCCTAGAAAACCACTTCTTGAAAATACAAAGGGTATCTACCACTTGGTAGACCTTTCATTGCATTAGATTCTAGGAACGAGGTAGGCCTTACGCAATTCAATGAAGAATAATCAGGAGCCTAGGTTGCAGCTGAGATTATGTAGGTACCTACCTACACAGACAACTAAAAGCGTTATAAAAAATACTAGGTGCGCCCCGCAGTTTCACCCGCATAAGATTCGATCCCGTAGGAATATCGGGATAAAAAGTATCCTATGTGTTAATCCTGGTTATAAACTATTTGTGTGCCAAATTTCATCTCAATCCGTTCAGTAATTTTGCGTGAAAGAGTAACAAACATCCATCCATCCATCCATACAAACTTTCGCATTTATAATATTAGTAGGATCTATCTGATATTGAACACAAAAACGACACAATCAAAGTATCTTTGCCATTGTTTCAATAAAAATAAAATTCTCAAACCAATATTGACAGAATAAAGAAAGAATGTTGATAAAAGTTTTCAAGTGAAAATGAACAATATAACGTTCCTGTCTACCTACCTACTCGAAAGCTCAATAACAGGATGCTATGTTTACGAAATAGAATGGTAGCCATTTTGTTAGGAATCCGAAAATATCGCATTCTAAAACTGGCAAATGTTACGTAGATATGAGTAGGTTTATCTATACCTACTCATAAACATAGCAATTTCTATTTTGATGTTAAAGGTGAACTCAATTGTACCTATTATTTCTTAGTTTCTATTTTTGAAAATATAAATGCTGTACAAGTATATCTATGCTTGTATTTTGTACAATTGTTGCATCATGGCCTGTCTCACAGTCTCACTGCCGACTATAGTTTGTTATGCCTAAATGATAACCTTATCATTCTGGTGTGTCCTAGGATTCTGTAAAAATCTCACACACCAGAATTATACCTTGTTACGAAAACTCTCCCGCCCGAAGAACTGTAAGAAAATTCAGTATGAAATTGTATTCCACGTAAAATGGCTATACAAAAATGAAGAACAAATACAATTGAGTGAGTTCTTAAAGAAAGAATAACAAGACAAAACAGTTTTGTTAATAGAGCTTACCGTCCCCAGGTACCTTGGCGTACTTATCTTTATTTAAATAATGAATTGTGCAAAATGGTCTAGTAACTGGGTCCACAGGGAGTAATTTCATTACAATTAGCGAATAGTATATAGCAGGTACCTATGTGCGTTGATTAGTCACCAAGGACGCGAATTTACAATATTACCACAATTAGTTGTGTTAGCCTGACATAGTACGTAGGTACATTACTTTACATGGTACTAAAGTTATTTCGTTTAAATTAAGCCATTAATTTTAGAATGTAAAAGCGAGGATGAATATCAAAAGTTGGTAATTAGGCGAACGCTTTCCCAGTATGGGTCAGCGATTAGCCATTTCAAAAGGGCTACAGAGAAAGTTTTACCCTTTTGAAAGCAAACTTCCGTTTTAGGACTATATAAAGTGACGTGTATTAATAATCGACTTTAGCTATTTGTGTAATACCACGTGACTATGTATACAGGGTGGCAAGGACATTGACGCCCAATCTGTTACAATAAATTTAGTATACGATTCTGGACCCCGATCAAAAAAAAAATGCTGTTTCTTACATTTTAACCGCGTAGTTATTGCGCTTTGGTAGGTGTTTTTTTTAATAACCGACGGATAATTTCTACCCTGGGAGGCAGAATCGTATACTGAATCCAAGGTATAGGTTGGTAATA
Source organism: Apamea epomidion (assembly GCA_947507525.1). Taxonomy (NCBI): domain Eukaryota; kingdom Metazoa; phylum Arthropoda; class Insecta; order Lepidoptera; family Noctuidae; genus Apamea; species Apamea epomidion. The sequence continues at coordinate 11,783,502 of OX382234.1, forward strand.
GGTTGTGTGTCGATATCCCTGCAACCATGTATATATATCTGAGAGTGTTTAATTAAACTCGATATAAATACAAAACATCAATAAGTAACATTTCGAAAGCATTTAACACTCTCTAAACGAATTTAACCGTTGTTGATGGTCCGTATGTCCTAAGATACAAATTGGTCTGGTCCTAGTTAGTGGGCTGGTTAAATTAGAACCTTATTTACAACGAAAAGACATTGATTAAGTGTATCAGTAGCCACCGAAGCCACTCGATCAACGGAGTGTTAAGATGAAAAATTCGATCATATAGATCGAATTTTTTATATCTTTACGTAAAATATATTTAGGTGACAAAGACGGATGGCGTTTTGATACTAAGAGGTTACTGATTCTCTTCAATAAGGAGATAATTAAATTAGAAACGAGTTTTGCCTGAATAAGGATATAATTAAATTATCTCTACCAAAGTTTCGGGAACTTACATAGTTCCCGAAACTTCAGTAGAGATAATTAGGTAATAAGTAGGTACTACATAAATTTCCCAATTTTCTGCCATCTTCAAATAGTGTTGTAACTAATTCTCACTTATCTTTCGCATTGAAAGTAATAATCTTTCTCTCCTGTGGTTGTTGTACAAAATGCCAAATATGTTTCCAAAGATTGTGTGCCTGAAGGCTGTAGTATCTTGTTGCCATAAGCCTTCGCAGCCCTAGTTTTGAAGCTAGGAAAAGAATATAATGTAATAATCTTTTTTTGTGTGATGTAGAGTTAGTGGAATTTACGCCTTATTGAGTTAAAAGCCTGAACACTATATGCTTGTAACTTTACCGTCTTCACTAAGGAGTTATTATATTTGCTGTCAATATTGTAGTGTAAGTAAGACGTCTTCAGGACTGTTGGAGTGAGGATAACCGCAACATAGCTGCAAATGGATGTTTGAGAGTAATTTAGTCATTTATTTCTCTCAAAAAGGTACAATTTTGATTCATAGTATCCAGCTACATTTTCCAGGTTATCCTTTGTGAGAGCTGGAGACTATACTGGGTTCGGGACCTGTATGACCGATCTTCAGGCTCACACCCTTAAAATTATAATATTTAATTGCACTTACAACATTATAAAAGCTCCTAGTACTGAGAGGAAGAAAGTGAGTGACGAAAAAGTTTAGTATTATGTGCTATTGGAGAAGCTTAACATAGACTCTGATCATCTATACATAGTACAAATCAGTCGGTTTTTATGTCTGTCTTAGTTAACCTAAACTACATAACTTTTTATTTGTTTTTCACCATCATTAAGAGAACTTAATCCGGATGGTTTACGTGTATAATTAGATATGCGCAGAAATCTCGATATTTCAATATGTCGCCACCGCAGTACATTATACATAACCGTGTCAAGCTACGGCGGGTCACTTGTGTTATATAAAAGTGGATTCTTATAGTAAAACTATAAATGATACGCGAAAAATTATTAGGGGTTAAAGTATGAAATTGCCGATTTGTACTGAAAAATTTAAATTCGTTTTTTTTTTAATTCAACATATTTATTTAATCAAAATAATTACCAATATTATGTATACATTGCTGCCATCTAATAGGAAGGTCATTTATGCCTTTGCGATAGAACTCTCGTGATCTAGATTCGACAAACTGTGTGAAAGCATTTTGTACTGCCTCCTGAGAAGAAAACTTTTTATCACGTAGAAAACTGTCCAAATCACGAAAAAAATGGTAGTCCGTTGGAGCAAGGTCTGGTGAATACGGAGGGTGATGAATGGTTTCTAATTGCAGTTCCTGTAGAGTTAAAACGGATTCTCGTGCTGTATGAGGTCTCGCGTTATCATGGAGCAATAATGGTGAAGATCGATTCATGAGTCGGGGCTGTTTCACTGCTAGTTTTGCTATCATTGTTCGGAGTTCAGCACAGTAGACATCTGCCGTTATTGCTTGACCAGACCAGAGAAAGCTATAGTGAATAACACCATGCGGAGAGCACCAAACAGTTACCATTACCTTTTTATTGGTAAGCTTTGCTTTTCCATCACGAAAGCGTTTAAACCAAAATCGCACGGTGCGTTCATTAGCAGTCCCCTCTCCAAACGCAACATTGATATTGCGAGCTATTACTGCCGCGTTAGTTCCGCGTCGGAACTCGTATTCAAAATTAACTCGAATTTTCGAAGTATCCATCGTTCTTGTCTAAGCTGAATAAAAAAAACAACTGAAAGTCGATAATCGAATGTTGCACATTTTTTAAAAGAAGAACTTCATAGGTACAATATTGTATTACAATGAAACGGCAATTTCATACTTTAACCCCTATTATAGCAAATAGGTACTGAAAATGAATCATTTTCTGTTTCACACGTGTCAACCTTCATCAAAGTTTTTAATGGAAACCCCATTTATATTCAAGTGTATGTCGTGTTAAAAACCGTATACTTTTCGTAATTTAATAAAAATTTAATCATACAGGAGAAGGGAAAATTCCTACGTATGGAATGAACAAAATCACAGATATATGGCTAATATATTCGTGAGATGACAAAAAAATCCCGGCTGTATTTGATTAAAGCACAAAAATACTGTTTGATATGGATATTCATGGTGTATTCGGAGTTGTTCTTTTAAAACCACCTTTTTCATCTAGATAATGCATTATTTGAAACTTCATAGTATGTACGTAACATGTCCACTTTTTGTTGCAGGTACCATCGCTCTCTATAACTTCGACAGCTTAGTTGAAAAACATAAGTAGCAACTAATGTATTGCAATTATTGCAATCTTAAGCTGTAGTCACACGTTACTAGATATGTAAATATACTAAGCCAAAGCTAGTAAATAAGGCCATAATATAACTTTATATTTTAATTAATGGAATTGTATTGTAGTTTTTGCGTCTAATGAGCCGTGACGCAAAAACTAGCCACTTCAAATATTTTAAACTGTAAATATTTTTACTATTACACGTTATTTTTAATTATAACAATCTTAGCATGGAATAATGTAGTTTTACTTAGGGTCCAATAATATGCATAATTTTTAATAATCCATGTAAATACTTTTGTGATCTTTTGCATTTATATCGAGTTTCTCTGAAGGACGGTTATGTTGTTTATGAATATTGTAACGAATTTATATAATTGTCAAATTGCATTTTTATAACTAATGTTACGATCTAAGATATTTTTTTTTTATGTATGCTGATCTGCTCTTATTGACATGTTAGTCTAATGTACCGAACTGCTTAGTCACCAAAGCATGTACCAAAGTTATATATATATATATATATAGGTAATACCTACGTGTTCATTGTTCGCACCATTATTGTCATAATATTAAACCGGTTAATTTCTATTAATTTTCAACTGTTCGTTTTATTACCCTTACCTAATCATGTTTCGAAGAGAGTAATCGGGTTGGGCCTGAACTGTTCTAGCAAAATATTCAGAGCGCTACAAAATATAGGGTTATTTTGTTAAAACTAAAAGTGGTTAAGTTTGTCCACGCGTCAATCAATCACTGACAATCTTTTGATTACTACACGTGCACAATCCGTGTTCCAGCCCTATCTACAGGCTACAGCCAACCACGACGCAAAAACCGGACTTAAAAATAAACAAGGACCTTTGAAACATTATGATGGATCTCAGCTGGAATACGATAAGGTAACAGTTATTTATAACATGGGAACCAAATTAACATAGTAGATAGGTATATAAAATGTTAATGCTACGAAAGTCTACGAGCCGCGTGACACGGTTTATAGAGATTCGTAGCTGTCACTCACGTCTGAAATCACAAGTTAATCACAGTTTAAATGTAATTTAGTTCAACCTTCGTCCAATAATCACCTGTAGCAAAATGTTTAAACGTGTATGTTTCATAATTAAACCGGATGCCCCTCAAGTTAAAGGGGAAAATTTATAAGTCCGTGATAAGGCCTGTCGTACTTTATGGATCTGAATGCTGGGCTGTGAAGAAGACGGATGAAAAAAGATTGCATGCAGCGGAGATGAGAATGTTGAGATGGAGTTGTGGAGTGACGAGAATGGATAAAGTAAGAAATGAGTATATAAGGGAAAGTTTGAAAGTGGCGCCAGTGACAGAAAAGTTGAAAGGAAATCGTTTGGCTTGGTATGGGCATGTGATGAGAAGGGACGAAACGCATGTGACTAAAAGAGTGATGAATATACATGTTGATGGATGGAGAGGGAGAGGAAGGCCGAAGAAAAGGTGGATGGATTGTGTGAGGAATGCTATGAAAGAGAAGGGAGTGAATGATAGCGTGACGGTTGACAGGGGAGAATGGAAGAAGAAAACGTGTTGCGCCGACCCCAAGTAACATGGGATAAGGGCAAGAAGATGATGTTTCATAATTAAACCATTACTACACTGCGTGAGGTAATGGCAAGTTCGCCTGCGAAGTTAACTTTATACCTTAATTTCTTTGGATGTTTACTTAAATGTAAAATGTTTGATGAACGGACATTTTATCTACATTTGAGGGCTGATTTTTCCAATGCCAGATAATTTTATCCGAGGAATAATTTTGAATTTTTGACAGTTCTTCCATACAAAATCTGTCAGACGTCGATTTTATTTGATAAAAGAAAGAAAAATAAAAATTAACTGTCGATTGTAAATTCAGCCCTAAGGCTCTTTTCCAATAGACAGTGATTGTATTCTAGTAACAGCGTGTAGAATGTGTATGTGCAAGGAAAACTAATCCATTAGTATGTATGTACACTTATTTACAAAGTACTTTAGTACAAGATAAAACATCAGAGGGAGCGTGCCCGCTGTACTATTGTGTGCTTGCTATTCACCAATAGAATTCTTTAGAGCGATCGAGTGATTCAACTCATTCACTTTGATCTGTTTCTGTTTACCGTTCAAGATAATGGTACTGCCAATCCAAACACTCGAAGTTCTCTGTAGTGGTTAAGTTTTACCATAGAGAATTGGCTCAGATATCTGCGGTATCAACGACCTGTTTTCGAGAAAACAGATGAAACCTAAGTGTAGTGTAGGCAAGCTTTAAATGAATTTTAATATTATGTTCTAGGTATTTCTCTAAATGTCAAATATACACATCAAAAGTGTCTAGGGATCAAGTACATTATTAACTATAAAAATTATCCAATTAAAATTTACCAAATCTAGTCTTCCAGACTGGTTTCTTACTTTAATTCCTACGTTTAAGTTAACAACTTTGTCCCTATATTTTGTAAAATTTAAGAAAAATTGCAATGTTTGCAAATTGTGACAAATTAACCAAGTTAATGTCGTCAATGAAATGGCAAAAAAGGCATAAATGAGGATTTTTTTAATTTTTATTGTGAAGATAACAAAAATAATAATCTGTGTTTCCACTATTGACACGAATCACACAATCACAGCGATTCGGCATGCTTAAAATCAGTTCATCAAAATCACTTTGAGAAATGGCCGACCACGTTCTTTCTAACAAGTCAAAAAGTTGTTGTGGGGTATGCACGGCATCCGTACTCGGCAGAGCTCTTCTTTGGAGCATATCCCATACGTGCTCAATTGGGTTGAGGTCTGGTGATTGAGCAGGCCACGGCTGAACGTTGATGCGAGCATCGGCAAGAGTGCTTGTCCACACACGGCTAGAGTCGTACTCTAGCCGTGTGTGGACGTGCATTAGTCGAAACGAATCACCCAACCGGCTTCACAAAGGGATGATTACGTCTGAAACAATCCTCTCCGTATAAATCTGAGCATTGAGGTTGCCCCTGATCCAAATGAGATCGGTTCTTCCACCGATCCAAATACTGGCCAAAATCATTATTGCGCCCCCGCCATTAAATGAACTTCCTAACAAAATTTCAAACGTTTTTGACGTCCAGAGCCCAGAAGTCCTCCAAACTCGAGTACGTCTTGTATCCGGCCTCATATTGAAACGAGATTAATTGGAAAAGAACAAACACAACGCCAGACTTCTTCCTCCCAATTTCTGTGTTTGCGAGCCCATTGTAAACGAGCCCTAGCGAGCTATTGCGGGGTGCTATAGGTGGAACTCTCAGCGGCTATATAATTTTAATTCTTAAAAGGGGTTATTCTACTCATCATTATGAACCACTTTTACTACGGCACCAAACCTGAAATCGTGAAAAAAAAATCGGTTGATCCATAGATAACTATGTTCGCCTAACTCGACATAATGTATGGATCAACTGATTTAAAAAAAAAAAATAACATTGTATATGTATATAGTTTTTTATTAGGAAAATATCAATCCCGAAACTATTCTAACTTTGAACAAAACTCAGAGCGAGTACATTACAACTTCATTAAATAGAGTGGCGATGATGTCATGTTTTTATACAAACTTCGTAACTTGTTGTTCATGTTCAACTATAGTGATTAAGTTTCATGCGAAAATCTGTAGCGTATTTTAATATCTCCCGCAATCCTCCGACATATGAAGGTAGTCATATTATTATTATGATGAATGAAATTATGTATCTGTGTAGGCTTAGCACGTCACCTATGAATGGAACGTTAATCATATTTTCCACAATACCTGATAGATATGCAAGCAGAATATTAAGTACACGTCTACATTGTACTGTACATGTACTTGTGGTACCACATGTATAAACATGCGATTTTAAAAACAAAAACCAGATAAAAATTGCATATCCGACACCCCTTATATTATTAAATTGTCTGTGTTCAAATGCTTTGCATATGTAAATAAACGCTTAAATGAGTTATTGGTCTGGTTTACACGAGGAGTTATGTAATTACGGAATGTAAGGGCGAACCTTTTATATATTCTATCGTGAATTAAATTCGCTTTAAAGAGTCAGCGAATAAATATCAAGAATCGAGTTTTATATGTGTTAGAAGTAAATTCAACTTCAAACAGAAAACACGATTTTGGTTTAATTTATAAAACACTGGTTTGACATTGTTTACAAAGACCTTTTTTCTCGCTTCCTCCTCTGACCTCATTACATGTCATGTTTGCTTAAACTTCGAGATAGCTTCAACCACAGGAGTGGATCTCCGACAGAGAACCACGATTTACGAAGTCACGGCAGGTACGGGATACATGCAGAGACATTTTGGCGGTGACGAGATTTTCCACTGCCTGAGTCTATTTTGCCACTTACTGTGCGGCCGTGCGCACGTAGCTCGTCCACATATCTATCTGCACCATTTGCAAACTAACTCAACCATAATCTCAACTCTATATTATTATGAAGTTTTGTCTCTGCTTAGATATCTACATACTTTTTTTTTTTTTTTTTTTGTGGATGGGAAATCATCAAATGACTCCTCCCGCTCTGGGTGGAGCAGAAGGGAGTGTCAGACTCTTACTGACTAAAACCCACCCGTGTTCCTTCCTTAGCCCTTTATGTACCAGGGCAGCGGTAACCCTTTCGGACGATCCCGCTACCCCGGCAGGCTTCGGCCCTGTCGGGCCCCGTCAACTACGCTGACATCTCTCTACATACTTGACTTCAACTTCGCCCTTGAAATGTTTTTTCAGTCCTTGGAATGTCACACGCAAAATAACAACAAATATGTAAATATTTTTCAACATATGACATCTGCTGGAGACCGCAGGACGCCAGATTAACCGCAAGACTCGCGGATTTAAAGGGGCTTACAAAGTAACTGAGTTGTTTTACATAATATAGAACATTTACTATATTTGGCTTTTTTCTTAGAATTTTAAGTATACTCGTAAGTAACCTTTTTGGGCACAAAACCGACGTCTAGAAGCTTTATTCTTTTCGTAAGCTGATTCCAACTTACTAGATTCACTTTTTCAAGCCTGATTATCTTTCATTGACATTGTTGTGAAAATCCTTATCTAAACATAGTAAATAGGTAGGTACATTCTAGAAGCAGTTACTAATAGTTAAAAATGGGCATCGAATATGCACACCCGTATTTGTGACATTCTTTTTCTTCGTCGTATCGCTGGCACGACTATATTTTAGATCTTGTTGGCTCAAACCTTTGCCACTTCCACGGCGTTGTCGGTGGCAGCGCTGAGGTCAATATATACACTACATGTTTTGGGGCACAGAGGGCAGGATAGGAGGTGGAGCATGTCATAACATTATTATGGTGGTTACCACGTGATCGTTTTTAATAATCATGAAACAAGAAAAGATTACAGGTATCTCCAATTTTATTATTCGTCTGACGTAATAATAACAAACCATACTGAAGCTGAAAACAGACAAGAGAGATTCTTATATGATTTTCATGTTATTTTCCCAATACGTACTAATTAGTTTCGTTTGTATATCTATTAGATGTCCTACGCAGAATTACGATATTGAATAGTAATAAAATATGTAGTAAGTTTTAGTAGAGATCATTATTTTATTATGTCTTATCGCAATCTTTTCCATTTATTATTCAGATTGAAAGAGTACTTACTTATCTGAATTTAAATCAGTTTTATTCAGAATAAATTTCATAATAATATAACTACTATAGTTCCAAAATACTTCTGATAAATACATGTAAATCAGTTTGACAGCATGTCTGCTTAATAATTAAGTATGTGAATACTTAATTATTAAGCAGACAACTGATTTAAATAAACAGAAAATGTGTGAACATTTTCTGTTTATTTAAATCAGTTTTATGTTTCAGACTGTATTGACAGGTAGACAGCGATTGTGTTCAAATCAACTACGTGGGGCCGTAGCACGTCGTAGACACTCGTAGCACCTACTGCCTACGAATATGCTACGAAAGGCTAGGCTTTCAGGTAGTACAAATGTTTTTCATATACAATGTGTTACTGAATTAATGTAAATTATGAAAGTAGTTTGTTCAAAATCGTTTGCTGAATCGATTTCTATAATTTTTAGTATAGGTAATTTTTTATCCCAAAAATAATTCCGCTGTACTGTCAAAACAAACCAAAATGGCAGAAGTAACTACTACGCTAGACCGATTTAAGTGTGCGAGCGTAGATTTATAATGTGACCATAATTTTCTCCCACAATCAGTAACGAATTTAATAAATCAACAATGTTTTATATACATATATATACATATTAATAAAAATTCTGTGTATGTATTAAGTTACGGTATTTGAGCTTATCACGTTGTAGGTACAATGTTTATCAGTAGTGTGTTGTTGTGAAAAAGCAATTTTGAGGTGAAGTTAACACTTGACTTAAATTTGTGAGCTGCAATTGCAACCATGGAAAAAGTTCGGTCGGCACCATAATAAACTGGTGGCGACGTTTCGTGTTTAGTCAACCGTCTCCCAGCACAAGCTATTGTTGTTAAAACATTACTTTGACTTTTATATTTCGTTATTTGTATTTTGTGTTTTACGAACTGTGGCCAAATAAACTTTATTCTTTCTTTCTTCGTTGTGGTAAGTGGTCCCTTCAAACCAGAACGCTGCTTGTGCTTGTATGCGTGCCCTGTTGTGTGCCCACCACCCACTATATTTTAATTGCAATTTTTTTTTCAAGGTCGGACCGAGATCTGTTCAAGCTAAATGATCAATCTACTAATACCTAATTAATTAATAAAAAGAACACAATTATATCCTAACTTAACTAAAACTATTCACAAACTAAACTTGCGCCATCTCATCTTCCTGGCTCGGAGTGCTGTGCTGGTGCTGCTGCTGCAGCTGCGGAAAACCTCAAGCAGCGTAAGTATAATAACCTTATTTGTAATGATATCTTCGAGCCGTTTGGGGTTGAAACCCTCGGTGGGGTCCGAGTGCTCATGGTCTTTTTAAGGAAATCTCGAAACGGCTGGTTCCCGTAACCCAAGGGTTGACTTGTACCTTGGCCAGAGGCTAAGCATTGCCATACAACGTGGCAATTCCGCAAGTCTTTTGGGTAAATTACCAGTCGACAGCGATGCAGATGAATTTTTCAGCGCTATATTTAAATTGCTATTTGTATTTTAATTTTAAATGAATATTAAATACCCATCCATTATACATATTGCTTTAATAACAGAAGGATCAAACGAAGTCTTTTTTTTTTAAGAACAGTTATTAATTTGATGAATATTTACCTTCGCAGAGAAAGTACTTACTAAATGTAAGAGTTTGCCGAGAGCGTCTCGCTAATTAGTGCAATTAGCAATTTATGTTGTTCAAGCGTTGCAGCTAGTTGCTTACTGCTTCGGAATGATGGATTAAGATGTTCTTATACAGCGATAAATATAAACTTGAACGTGAATAATGAATAGAGAATAGATGGTAAACATTTTGAAACGTGTTAAGAAAGTTTATATTTAAAATGAAGATGCAGATTTGATTTATGTGTACTCGAACAGAATGTCATTAATTTTAATTGAGTTTTAGTTTTGAGTAACAATTTGAAATCTAACGTTACATCGCAACCTTCAATACATCATGATCTTTGAAATATCAACTGACATAATGAATGCATCTGCTGAAGCTAAGTAGTCTTGAAGTTTTTACTTAATCTTCACGTCACCCTATGAAGCGATTTAACTTCAGCATTACACTCGAACAAATCGATCGCTTAGAGCATCGTATGGATTAACTTGAGACACTGAACGTTCTCATCTCACATCGAGTTTAGCTCAAGTAGTAGAGCTTCTTGTAAAGGAGCTCCTCCAAGGAAGTACCTATTTCTGTCGCCAAGTGGCGTTCCGGTTTGAAGGGACCGTCGACCGGTGTAATTTCAGGCATACGAAACATTTCAGCTTTGTCTTTGGGATGGCAATGCGCCTTCTGGTTGGTGGTCACCATCACAAAAGTTTATGGGGGACAATTACCACTTACTACCAGAAATACTGCCACCTATTTGCCAAAAACTGAAAAAAGATACATGAACACAGTAAATTATTCTGGTAACTGGTAGGAAGGACAGCAAAATATTAGCACGCTAGCGCCCCTTCTCTTTCGCTAAAGTTAAGCACTCCTTAGGGAACCATATAGGATTTTCTTATCAAATAATCACGAGTTTTATGCTGGCCCAGATCCTATCCGCATCGTCACTGCACTATAAACTTTTTGTAATGTTGGTATGAGTTCCCGAGAATACTATGTTTAATTGTAAAAAGATTACACTGTCAGCATGTTTAGGAGGAGAGCCTCTGTCATGCTTGGCTTCTTCACAATGTTTTCCTCCAACGTAAGTCAGAGGTGTCAAATGTAAACAACACACATGAAATTGAACCCACAAACTAGTTGTTGACAAAGCTGAAAGTCAGGTTTGGCAAGTAAGGCATACACTTTCTGCACATCATCAGGCGGGAGGAGACGCCCGGGTGTCACCACTGCGAGGATCGCCCAGAGGACACGGTGGAGCATACGGTGGAGGTCTGCCCCGCTTGGGCAGAGCACCGCCGTGTCCTCGTAGAGGCGATCGGCAGCGGCGGCGACCTCTCGCGTCCGGCCCTGGTGCAAGCCATGGTCCGGGGTGAGAGGGAGTGGGAGGCGGTCACCTCCTTCTGCGAAGCAGTCATGCTAGCGAAGGAGGTGGCGGGATGGGCGAGGGAGAGATCCTCACGCCTCAGCCGCCGAGGGAGACGCTCCGGGCGTCGGGAGCCGCGTGACGACTCCCGGCCACCGTAGGCGCGGGCCTGCGGGCGGAGAGCAATGGGTAGCTCTCCGTCCGATCAGGACCCGGCCCGTGCCGGACGGCGCGTAAGTGTTCCACGTGCGCCTCAAAGAGATGTCAGCATAGATGACGGGGCCCGACAGGGCCGAAGCCTGCCGGGGTAGCGGGATCGTCCGAAAGGGTTACCGCTGCCCTGGTACATAAAGGGCTAAGGAAGGAACACGGGTGGGTTTTAGTCAGTAAGAGTCTGACACTCCCTTCTGCTCCACCCAGAGCGGGAGGAGTCATTTGATGATTTCCCATCCTGAAAAAAAAAAAAAAAAAAAGAAAAAGGCATACACTTTGAACTACTAACTGTTATAGTGGATAAGTTTCAAGCTACAATTAGCTTGTAGTAGTCACCGTATTTGATTTGAGAGTCATATTCAACTCGATTACCTCCATGTCAAAGCTAGTGCACGCTGGTTTGCAATATCATTTCGGACCATTTTCAGCAAAATTCCATTATCAGTGAATTACAAAAACTAATCTGGATACGCTGCTTTTACGCGACATTTCCCATATGTCGTTCTGGCTTTTATCAACGCGTATTACGTCCCCTAATTCAACGCTTTATCTACCTTACATTGTGTGCATAACTTGTAGGTACAAATGCACTCGCCATTAGCACGGATAAAATGATAACGTGTATTCATAAATTTGCTTTTAAATGCTAATATTATTGGAGATTAGCGATTTGTATTTGCATACAATGGAATGTAACAGCACTGTGTGAAGTTGGCAACATTCAAAATACCAATCCGTTTGCCAAGCGCTGGGATTTTGGCAATGTTTACTCTCGTAACCGTTCAGAACATTGAAGTATATATTTAGCAGTTGTCATTTACCGACTAATTCTTGCAGCAATTACCTCCTCCCAGAGAGAAACCTGAGTCTCACTAGTGAGAAAGTTATACAGGCTGATTAGTGTAGTTCAAAAGCAAGGTACTTCTCTTTACTTGGATACCTAATACTTAGGATCTGTACTGTTGTTTAAAGGATTTCTCGGAATTCTATTCGCTACCTCCAAGGTAGCGCTAGAGTTCGAAACCTATTATCTATGAGCTGATTTATTATAAACAACGAGTTCTCGCGTGAGTTACAAGAGTGTATCATGCCACGTATAACAATAAATGTTAACGAAATGCAAACGCTTCTCACAAATTGTCATTCTTACGGCATCCTGCGGTTTGTTCTACCGCAACCCAGTTACGTTCTCATGAATAAATAAAACGTTATGTACATAATAAGGATGCGGTTTGGACAGCAGTTAGTATTTAGTATACAGTAAAAGTACAAATCTTAAGCAGTAATCTTGATCACGTATTTAGATATTATTTTTATGAGTATTTGACTTTATTATGTTTCTGTTATATATATTTTTCTTGTTAGATAAGGTATCTGCAATCTGATATCTGCGAGCTTCAACGTTTTCGTGACTAAAATATATAATATTTCAGTTAAGAATGGATCATCAATAAAACATAATAGTTTTGACTTTGCTTTTGTGTATTCGTTATTTATGTTTCTGTTTCAACTACATAAATAATATCTACTACTGCTTTCAGCTGAACTAGCTGATACCAATATATTATTTTTCATGTTAAATAGGCCAACAGCTCACCTGATGTGACGCCTTTACATACACACCTACAACACAAGGGTCGACGGGACTTAAGTCTTTTACCTTTCAAATGCGCATACATTAAACAACAAAGGGTATGGTGGAAGCACTTTAACTCAGTTTGGTTATACATTTCATATAACAAAACTTAATATAATACATATTTATTTCACCGCCAATGTGAACATTAACATGCTCTCTAATAACGCAAACCTCATCATTAAATCGTTCACTAAAGCAATTTCCATAATAATATACCAATTTAGAAATTACTGTAATGGTTAATGGCTGCAAACGGTTATACTTGTGCTCATAATTAATTTAACCAAATTACCGTAGTACCTCAGTATCCAGGCACCGTACAAAGCGAGAGTTCAGTCAATCGCGTTGCGAACATTTATCAGATACGGCGCGTAAACCTATTATTGTCACGTGTCAGGACCGCTCGAAATTGCTGTTCGAGATTGCAACAGTTACAATTACCATAGTAATAACATAACATTTTACGAGAGGCTTATTCATGGTTATTTCATGAGGTTATTTCATGTTTCAAACAGTAAGTTCAATATGTTACGTGAGTACAGAATAGAGATAGACTACCTCCAAAATATTCTTCGCTTAACGGAAGCAATATTTTAAAAAGAGAGTACCCGCGCATGTCATAGATATTGCCTAATACTTCCCAAAATCACGCTGTTACGTGCTAAACACGCTATTCAGATTGCTAGCTCCTATAATAATGCTTTGTCCACAAACTAGGGCATGTAAGGATTCGTGTAACTCAAGTTTACAGAGTGCCAAGCTGACGTTTCCCGAAACTCGTTTCGTAATGTAAACTTTACACGAAATTGCAATATATTGCTTTGTAGTAACCGAAGCAAGAATGATCACATCGCTACGGCGGCTACGAGCTACGGCGTAGCAGATAATGCGTTCAGTGTCTGCACGCATTTGCTCATGTGTGTGTGAAGTTTAGGTAGCAACAAAACTAAGTTGTTTTTAAGGAAGTTGATTTTCGCAAGCAATTCTAACGTAGAAAACTTGCGTAAGTGAGCTTGCAGTGATAGTTGACACGGTATGAATTGCTTGCGGAGGTCAACTTCTGCAAGTTTTTGTTGCTTATCTAAACTACGCTTTAGATAAGCAACTTAATTAATATTTTATTTTTTTAATTACTTTACAATTATTAGAATAACACGGACACTCTTTGATTTCAAAAACATTTTAAATAGTAATTCAATATATGTTCCCATGTTTTTTCTGTTTCACTTCACGTTTTGATTATGCAAAGGTATTAAGCTCATACAGCCACATCTTCATGTACACTACAGAGTAGTTTAAATAAACACTTTGTGAAAATGATCCATTAGCAGTGTGTATCGTAATTATACAAAACAATTAATTATTATTACCCTCAGCGTTTCATCTATAAAATAAGGTTATTAGTTTTACAAACAGATCATTGATTACGATTTTATGTTTATCGAGCAGTATTGACACTGTTGGCGACTGGCTGTGGTGCGACCTTTTTGGTACTATAAATGTCATGGTTTTAAAATATAGTTTTTTCATGTTCTTTTTGTTTGCTTGGTTGCTATTGTTACGTTTGAGCGGTTGTCAGGTCTTTGTCTTAATTTTCTAGTATAAATTTATAATATTGCTATACGTGTTTCTATCGTTTCATTTCTACAGTCCGCTATCAAATACAATCCGCTAGCTATCAGACACCATAGACTAAAGTCTATGACTGACAGTTGATGAATTGACGGATGACATTTAGTTGACACTTTACGTACGTTGATATCTACCTACTCGCGCGCATCCTGTGTTTGCATACGGATTGTCGGTTGTGTGTTTTCGTTTGTGTTATTTTTGTATTCTGATTTTATCTAACAACTTGGCGTGAACAAAAGACTGTGATTTCCTCTTGATATATTGACCTCTGGCTGTGATTACCTCGTACCGATATATAAGCCATAAGACATACTTTGTGTATATATTAATAGATGCAATCCAAACTGGCAGAGATGCCATTAAACAGTACTGTTGTAATTGCATTGTTGGGCGCAGAACTATTGGTTGCTGCGCCCAACAATGTTATGACTATAATATGGTACTTGAGCTGAGCAAGACACCAAAGCTCTATCGTCGACTCCCCTGCAAAATTTCAGGATGATATTCTTGTGGAAAATGTAGACGAATGAGTTTTAATGTATGTATAAAGACAAAAGCTAATGTATTTCCAAAAATAAACCCGAAAATATTATTTACCGTGTGTTTCAAATCAAATCAAATCAAATCAAATCAAATCAAATCAAATCTATTTATTTGCGAGAATGTAGGTTTACATGGTGATCTTAAACTATAATGGCCCCTTTACATCCTACCATTACACATGGTGTGCAAATAATTAACATGCACAATACTATAATATTAAATTTTAAAAAAATGTCAACATTATTCAATTATTATAAGGTCATATTAATTCAAATCATTACAATTCCAATTACCACCATTACCAATATTATTTATTATGTTTCCTTCTCCGCGATCTGACATGTATTCATTCAGATTATAAAAGCATTTTTCTTTTAACCATTGCGTTACCTTTTTTTTAAACATGGTCAAAGTTAAATCTTTAAAAACGTCGGGTAGTTTATTATATACCTTTACAGCATTTACGAACGAGTTCCTCTTATACAATTCGAGCCTGGATTGCGGTACACAGAGCTCATGCTTAAATTTATTTTTATTTCTAGGAGCTACATTTCGTTTGGTTATATCTTTGTGTTTAGTGAAATATTTCGGATGTTGTTGTACAAATAGGCATAATTCTCTAATGTACATACACGGTAATGGCAAAATATTGTACTTTTTAAACAACGGTTTACAACTATCCGTACACCAGGCTCCACATATTGCACGTACACATTTTTTTTGTACTCTAAACGCTTTTGTAATATCCACCGAATTACCCCACAACAAGAGACCATAAGAGAGTACGGATGAAACGTATCCGTGATATGCACAAAGCGCAGCTTCTGTTGATACCGTGACTCTTAGTCTTTTTATTGCGTAAACAAATCTGTCGAGTTTATCACAAACATAATTCACGTGTGTTTTCCAGTCGCAATTCTGATCCAACATTATACCTAGAAATTTAGTACTTGTAACTTGTTCGATGATAGTATCATTATGTTTAACATTTAACGTCAATGGCTTTCTTTTATGGGTTTGGAATTGGATCATTTTAGTTTTTTCCATATTAATGTGTAAGTTGTTAGAATGTAACCAGTGTATTATGTTGTCTATTGCTTTGTTTATGTCTTGTTCATATGTGTCTGCATTTTCACATTTCACAATGAGAGTTGTGTCATCGGCAAACAAGATTGTATTATGGCAAGTGATATTTGGGAGATCATTAATATATATGAGGAATAAGAAAGGCCCCAATACACTGCCCTGTTGCACTCCAAAAACATTTAGTCCATAGTCACTTCTATATAAAACTTTTTTATTATTATGTATTTTAGAAATTTCCACACATTGTTTTCTGTCGTTCAGGTAGTCTCTCAACCAGTCGTTCGCTTTGCCTCTTATTCCATATTTTTCTAGTTTGTGTAAGAGCAATTTGTGGTCTACAAAATCGAAGGCCTTACTCATGTCTAGGAAAATCGCCGCAATTGGTAAACCCTCATTTATAGCCTGGGTGACAATTTTGATCAAATTGAAACATGCCAATGAAGTGGTATTATTCTGTCTAAACCCAAATTGCTCATCTTTAAGTATCCGAAGACTTGTTGTAAAGTCTTGAAGCCTTGTTAGCATAATTTTCTCAAAGATCTTTGATATTATTGGTATTAGCGTCACTGGCCTATAATTATTCATTTCAGTTTTTTCACCTTTTTTAAAAAGTGGCTTGATTACAGATTTTTTTAATATGTGCGGAAAGGAGCCTTCCTCAAATGATAAGTTTATTAAATAACACAGCGGTTGACATATGTATGGTGCGCATAATTTAATGACATTGGTAGTTATGTCATCTACTCCTGCTGCGTTTGTGTTAAGATTTTTAATTGTTCGAAATATTTCCATCGCATCAGTAGGTGTAAGGAATATTGTATGTTCGTTATTAGTATCGATAGTTTTATTTATCTCGTCTGTATTGTATTTAAATTTTTTGCTATTTGTCAATTGTATATAAAACTCATTAAATTTGTCAGCTATCTCCTTAGGGTCTTCATATGTCCGATTATTGTTTATTATTCTGTCAATTTGTGTTATCGTACTAATGTCACCAATGCTTTCATTAATCACCGCCCATGTGGCTTTACATTTATTTTTATTAGAGTCAATATATTTTTTACTTTGTAGTTGTCTAGATTTATATAAGCACTTTTTGAGGATGTAGCTGTATGACTTATATTGTTTATTTGCCTTTTTTCTGTTTATTTTATTGTGTTGTTGGGCAAGATAGAGATACCGTTTTCTTATACAGGATCTTCTTATGCCCCTCGTCAACCATTTATTGTTCCCTCTTTTATTGGACTTCTTTATTGTGTTTATTGGGAAACACAGATTGAAAAATAATTTAATTAATTCATGAAATTCGGTAAACGCTTCTTGCACATTTTTTTTTTTCGTATACCTCCGAGAAGTTAAGAGATGCCATACAACTATAGAATTTGTCCAAGTTTTCTTTACTATAATCTCTGACTTTCTCATACCAGGTGTATGTTTCGGATGATTTAGTAGTTTTCAGCGATAGCGTTTGTCCTGTTTCATGGTCAGACAAGGCAAGGTGATGCACCTCCGCTTTAACTTGCTTGAAGTTGCTTGCCAACTGATCTAGGCATGACAATTGTCTCGTTGGTGTTTTGATATGAAATTCGATTTTAAAATTTTTTAACATACTTTTTAACTCTTCGCTACTCTTGTTTGATTTTAAGATGTCCAAGTTCCAGTCACCACATAGAATAATTTTCCTATGTTTCCTAGTAAGGCTTACTAGTAACTGTTCAAGTTTCTCAAGAAATATTTGTGGGTTACTATTCGGAGTTCTGTATATACAAATAATCATAATTTTATTTATTTCTATGCCACAACATTCAAAATTAAATTTACATGCTAAGTCATTAATATTAGTCAAAGTTTTATATTTTAAATTATTATTTATTAATATGCATACCCCTCCTCGTTTAGTGTCACGTGAATATGATGCAACTAATTTATAACCGGAGATTTTCAGAAGCATTTCTGTACCTTTTTTCATGAAAGTTTCAGTTAAACACACGACATCTATTCTTGTACCATTTTGCGACAGCTCGTTGATTGCAAAGGTTAATTCTTCAGTTTTATTTATGGCGCCGGCAATGTTCTGATGAAATATTCTAAAATTGTATTTCGGATTAGGGGCGAAAACATTTATGCGATTGCGACGGCAACGGTGTATCAGATTGTGTACTTAAACTCGGTATAGATTTTTTAAAATAATAAATTTAAGGATGTGGTACAGACCATCAAACTGAACAACTTTCTCCATGGGACAAATAGCGTAATCGCGAAAATTTTATCAACGGTCCCATAGAAAACTTCAATACCTACTCGACCTAAATGTATGGGACGGCTGAATTTTTATTCGCGATTACGATGTTGGTCCTATGGAGAAAGTTGTTCTGTTTGATGGTCTGTACCACATCCTTAAATTTGGCTGGTCTTTAAAAAATCAGCCTGTATATTGTTTTTATAAAAACCTAAGTTTAAGTATTCTGTAGTTTTTTGTGTTTTTTTTGTCATTTATTTTTATAACTAGTCAATCGGTTTATCCCTAATCTTACCTACATTTAAAAAATATATATTCCATTTTTTTTTATTGCTCGCTCGCTTTTGCATCCTCAATCCTCTTTTTTTCTTAATGTTTTTGTACATGCCCGTTGGGGTCACTGTGGCAAGTGCAGTTTTAAGTTAGTAAAACACGTAAATCATTCTGACTCTCGACAGCTCGAATGATTTGGGGGGTCATGACCCGCCTGACCCCCCCCCCCTCCCCCTCTCGAAACCGCACCTGACCGTATGCCCCTTAAAACCGGCTTATGGAAATCTTACATATGCTACATAATATACATCTACAAGCAACTAAATTATTTACTTCTGTAAAGGGTAGAGGAATATGTGTGCTTATTACTCCTCGTAATATTCGTCAGTATAATCCTGTAGTATTAATGTGTTGAATATACAAATTTATACGCTATCGACTGGTAATATTAATCGAGTGAAGCTCTCTCTTGAAGTAGGCAGTATAATATCGAACATTATGGCTGTTTCCCAAATTGGCAATTGAGCTTACTGGAGGCATATTTCGCTACTCAAAATGAGATCAACTTCCTTTTCATATTCACGTAATGTTTAGTAGAATGATAAACAGATAAACGATACGTTTTCAATGATGAACAATAAAAACAGCTAAGTATCCGCTGAATAATGTCTACTAGACTTCCTTAATCTTTCTTAAAAAATAAGATTGCTATACCTACTTAAACATCTACTAAAAGTAAGACACGTCTCTTAAATAGGGAAAAAAACCTTTTTCCTTTTAACATCGTAAATCAATCATTATTCCACACGCCAAGAAAGCCGTATTAAAAAGTAAAGAAAAACAGACAATAGACTAAAATTTGCTTCATGCCATTTGCTGTTTAACGTTTGTAAAGGGCAGCTTTGGGTCCAAACCCATTATCATACAACGACAATTTCCGTGCTGTTCCGGCCCGTACTGAGTTCGGTCCGTTGCCCGATAATGCAGAGAGGTCGGAGACCCACCGGATTGGGATACGACCACCATGGAACCTATGTTAGGGTGCTGAAACATTCATTAGTAAATGTGAGATGGACTGAAATATAATGTGTATCTTGGTCTATTTTTAGTTTTAGTAAGTGGAACGAAGGTTTCGCGAAGCTTATTTAAATAAAATTGAGATTTAATTTCAGTTCTGTACAGCTTAATTATTAATGTTCTCTGAGATTAGTTTTGAACTCAAACTTTAGATAGTTCTTTAGGTACCTTTTTATGAAACCTACTTTTTCCATTTCGCTTTTTTGCATCATATTTTATAATTTTTTAAAGGATAATTTATTTATCAAAAACAGAAACTGAAAAGTGAAAGTTGTTTGTCAAACAAATACAAAGAAATCCTCTTTGAGCCAATGTACCTTTTTAAATTCAGCCATATCTTATTAATGCTAATCCCTCACGGCTCACAGCTGACGCGGGCGGGCCGATACTAACTAGAATCTAACACAACATTGCTAAAATCAGTATCAACATCGACAACATCACGGACTCAAGATGACACTGCTTCCCATCGCACTCTATTTTGCGTGACATGCAATATGCACCGCTGCAATTCCTTAAAGCTATAATTGGTGAAACTGTGGTGTCCACTAGAAAACGAACGTGACAATTAATTTGGACGAGTGCGGAGAAATGATTCGACCATACTGTCTTGGAAGAACAGTGAAGGACTAATCAATCCTTCGGTCACATTCTACGACACACACTGGTATGTAGGGGGTAGGGTAACACTATCATTTAACAAACCTCTCGAATAGTAAATCCAGGTTGGTTTATCGATGTCCTAAAAACATTACAAAACTTTTATCGAACTCGGAACCCTACTTCATTTGTTTTTTCGTGATCTTGCGGGAATTCTGAAGGATCTTGAAAAAGTAAGTAAAAAGGATGTACGCGTGTATTTCAGAGAAGTTGAAGTCAAGTAGTACGTAGATGTTTGGCCCCCAAACTGGAACGGGCCGGGGCCGCCTTAAACCGGCTCCTGCCCAACCTTAGGGGGCCAAACGCCTCCTGCCGGAGGCTTTACGCGGGGGTCGTGCGGTCCATGGCCCTGTATGGGGCCCCGATATGGGCGCGTTCACTGCGGCTGCGAGCCGCACACTACCAGAACGCGCCCCAAAAGGTGGTAGCTGCAAGGCTAATCCGGGGGTACCGCACGATCTCGGGCGAGGCAGCAAGCCTCCTTGCCGGACTGCCACCATGGGATCTGGAGGCGATAGTCCTCGCGCGCCTGTATGACTGGCGCGCGGAGGTACTACGTCGGGGGGAAACTGCACCCGCGGCAAATCGCTGCGGAGCGGACGGGCCTCCGGCGCGGTCTCATGGTGGAATGGAAGGCGCGATTATCGCAACCCAGCGCAGGGCACGCCACGATAGCGGCGGTAAGACCCCTCTTTGAGGAGTGGCTAGAGAGGCGTCACGGCGCTCTCACCTACCGCCTGACGCTGGTCCACTCCGGACACGGATGTTTCGGGAGGTTCCTGCACATCATCAGGCGGGAGGAGACGCCCGGGTGTCACCACTGCGAGGATCGCCCAGAGGACACGGTGGAGCATACGGTGGAGGTCTGCCCCGCTTGGGCAGAGCACCGCCGTGTCCTCGTAGAGGCGATCGGCAGCGGCGGCGACCTCTCGCGCCCGGCCCTGGTGCAAGCCATGGTCCGGGGCGAGAGGGAGTGGGAGGCGGTCACCTCCTTCTGCGAAGCAGTCATGCTAGCGAAGGAGGTGGCGGGATGGGCGAGGGAGAGATCCTCACGCCTCAGCCGCCGAGGGAGACGCTCCGGGCGTCGGGAGCCGCGTGACGACTCCCGGCCACCGTAGGCGCGGGCCTGCGGGCGGAGAGCAATGGGTAGCTCTCCGTCCGATCAGGACCAGGCCCGTGCCGGACGACGCGTATGTGTTCCACGTGCGCCTCAAAGAGATGTCAGCATAATTGACGGGGCCCGACAGGGCCGAAGCCTGCCGGGGTAGCGGGATCGTCCGAAAGGGTTACCGCTGCCGTGGTACATAAAGGGCTAAGGAAGGAACACGGGTGGGTTTTAGTCAGTAAGAGTCTGACACTCCCTTCTGCTCCACCCAGAGCGGGAGGGGTCG
Organism: Apamea epomidion; assembly: GCA_947507525.1. Taxonomy (NCBI): domain Eukaryota; kingdom Metazoa; phylum Arthropoda; class Insecta; order Lepidoptera; family Noctuidae; genus Apamea; species Apamea epomidion. The sequence continues at coordinate 11,805,663 of OX382234.1, forward strand.
TTTGATGATTTCCCATCATGAAAAAAAAAAAAAAAAAAAGTTGTACGTAGATTTCTAAATAGAGACAAAACTTCATATTATTACTGTGAGATTATGGTTGAGTTAGTTTACAAATGTTGCAGATACATATGTGGGCGTACTATATGCGCACGGCCGCACAGTACCACAGTAAGTGGCCAAATAGACTCAGGCAGTGGAAAATCTCATCACCGTCACAAACTAATAATAGTCTCGTCATGTATCTCGTACCTGCCCTGAATTTATAAAGCTTTGTTCTCTGTTGGAGACCCACTTCTGTGGTTGAGGCTATTCCGAAGCTTAAAGAAACATGACATATAATGAGGTGAGAGGAGGAAAAGAGAAAAAAAAAACAAAAAGTTTTGTTATCAATGTCAAACCGGTTTTTTATTTCAATTTTCAGTTTATTTATAAACTCCTTTCTTGATATTTATTCGCTGACTCTTTTAACTAATTTGCGCGCTAAGCGAATTTAAATAACGATAGAATATGTAAAAGGTGCGGCCTCGGCTACATTCCGTAATTACATAACCCTTCGTGTAAACCAGACCAATGCGTTTATTTACACTTGCAAAGCATTGGAACCACATTTAAAAGGGAACAGTTATAGGGGGTAGGTACGCGATTTTGATTTTTCATCAAGTTTTTGTTTTTAAAGTCGTATGTATATACATACCTACTGGATGTACAGTATGTAGGCGCGTATGTAAAATTATGCTTACGTATTATCTTCCAATACCGGGTATTAAGGATAATAATCATTTTATAGGTCGCGTACTATATCTACACTGATAATTTCTTAAAAACGCTAAGTCCAATTAAATACTAAGTAGTGCTTAGATTAGGTGTTTATTCTGATCAAAACGAAATCTGCCCACTTAGTAGAGTTAGGTAAGTACCTAGGTGGTAGGTAGCTACTACCTAAAAAGTTCTTAGTTTTATCCGATAAAGCACGATTAAGCCTGAGGTGACACAAGCTCGGTATTTAAATTAAAATATTCTAGATTGCGATCAATTCAAAATTCCTGAAAGCTTTGGCTTTGTTTTGATATAAAGAACAAAGCCAAACCTTCCTAATATTGAAAGAAAAAGTGGAAAAGTTTTCCGAATTATTTTCTAATTCGGGAAAAACTGAACATCCTTTTTATATGTGATTTTTGCATGAATTATTGAAAATTGGACAGGATGACGTATGTCAGCGTTTTTTATTAATATAACAGAAACAAATTATGAAACAATAATTCCAGTCATGACGACGGGTTAGTTTTTTCATTTGTGCTCATATTGTTTCTCTGTTTGAATGATTACCTATATTATTTATAATCCAATAATAACAACCTCTGACGTCAATGTGTAAAACATCAAAGAGTACGAAAAAAGAGTTCTGGCTTCATCCGTGGTCGAACAAACTAATTAAATTACGCAATTTATATTAATTAAATTAATAAAACAAAAATAATAACGACAAATAATAGTTATAGTTTTTTTGTATATGATTAAGTGTAAATTTATTGAATAACTAACTGACCCGATAGACTGTCCAAATTACAATAATTCATACAAAAATGCTAAAGAAAAAAGGACGTTTAGTTTTTCCCGAATATGAAACTTTTCCGGACAACTATTCCAATTTTTCTATTCATATAAACCCAATTCGGCCTATTCCAAACATTTAAAAATAATAAAAAAAATCCAATTCGGTCCAACCGTTCTCAAATGATGCCCTTACCAACGAACAGTATTTATTTTTTTAATAGCAATTAATGTCCCACAGCTGGGCAAAGGCCTCCCTACTCTATTTATTTATATAGATGTGCCATATTAGAATTGCTCAACCACTGTCATCGTAACAAGTGACTGGTTGCTGTAGCGCGTTAGAATGCTGGATTTATGGAGCCACAAACATGGATACTTAATTAAAGCTACACATTGATACAGTAAATGGAACAATATTGGTAGTAGTATCGATGTACACATCTTTTGGAGGCCTACTGTACATCGGGTGTAACAGTATTTCAATAATTAAACTGTATATGGACGTACTGTAACTAAACAATAAAAGAATGTACATAATCAAATTGACGTCGAAAAATTACCTACCCAAGCTTTTCTCAGAAAAGGAACAAAATTAATATTTAAATTACTATAAAATTGAGCACTGGTTACAGTTATTGCGTGGCTAAGCTGACAGGGGACTTTTTTTTTTTTTGGGTGTGAAATCATCCAATGACCTCTCCCGCTCTGGGCTGAGCGGAAGGGCGTGTCAGACTTTTACTGACTAAAACCCACCCGTGTTCCTTCAGTTGCCTGTGCCAGGGGCCACGGTATCTCTTTTGAACAACCCGCGGCCCTGGCAGGGTTGACAGGCCACTTACATTAGTTACACGCGAAACGACCAAATTAAAATTTAGAATACTAATCCCTCTGTGCCCTAATATTGACAAAGCAAAGAAGCGAGTGCGACAGATTGAACCAGGAAACTTTTAAGTTCGGAAGTAGATTAATAACAATAGGTAACCAGTCGTATCATTCATCACTCTAAAGTCAGTATCAATCTCTCGCTCGACTACCCAGAAGTACCCAACTTAGATAAGAAAATACGGAGAAAATATTTCATTCCAAGAAATTCCCTCAGGATCCCGAAAAAACTAGTGAAGTAGTCTGCCGAGTTCGAAAAACGATTTGTAATGTTTTTGAACGTGAACCTGTCTAGATTTACTATTCGAGAGGTTTGTTAAGAATAGTGTTACCTTACCCTCTTTATACCGGTGTGTCTAGTAGAATGAGACCAAAGGATTGCTTACTCCTTCACTGTTCTTTTAAGACAGTCGAATCATTTCACCCCACTCGTCCAGCTTTATTGTCTCGACGCTTTTTTAATGGACACCAAGGTAAATTTTAGCTTTTATGAATAGTAGCGGTTGCATGTTGCATATCACGTGAAATAGAGTTCGATGGAAAGCAGTGTCATCTTGAGTCCGTGAGGTTAATGATGATAGTGGTTTTATCTATGTAGTGTAGCAAGTAATTTAATTTCTTCATTAATGTTCGACTTTTCTGCATATTTTGAAGCATAAAATATATCAATTGTTGGGAATCGCACACAGGTTTTCAAAGCACTCGTCGAACTTTTAATCTATTTGCTTTGTTGAAACTTGACTAAAATAGCCATTGTTATCGTTAAAGGTATAGAGGGATGATCATATATGTAATATAAATTTAAAAGGTTAAATCTGCAACTATCTGCAATATTTTGGCTCGACTTTTTACAATTTGCGGTAAACTATACAAGAATACGAAAAATTTCAATATTCCTCACCCCCCGTAGCAAACAGCTTGATAATTTATAGCCTACAGACTGACCAGATTTATAGGGAAAATCTATGCAAAATTTGAACAAAAACTGTTTTAGTTTTTGCGTGATGCTGGAACATACATTAAAAAAATATATTTTCGGCATTATAATAATTAAAAATATACTCAGACCTCGCAAAAATTATCTATCCCTCGCTACAATTTTATTATAAGCGAAATGAAAAAAGTAGGTTTCATAAAAAGGTACCTAAAGAACTACCTAATGTTTGAGTTGAAGACTAATCTCAGAGAACATATTTAAATAAGCTTCGTGAATGCTCGGGTTTTACTAAAAACAAAAATTAGATCAAGACCGATCATTTTATAATGAATGTTTCATTACCCGAAGTTCCATGTTTGTCGTAACCCAATCCGGTGGGATTCCGGCCTCTCCGCAGCACCGGTCTCCGGACCGAACTAAGTCGGAACAGTAGGGAAATTGTCGTTGCATGATAATGGAAACGGACGACTTAAAGCTGCCCTTTCCAAACGTTATAAAGCTAATGGCATGAAGCTAATTTTAGTATATTATTTGATTTTCTTTCCATTTAAATACGGCTTTCTTGGCATGTGAAGTAATGAGTGCTTCACGATGTTAAAAGGAAAAATATTTTAAGTTCTTACTTAGAGACGTGGCTTATCTTTAGTAGATGTTTAAATATCTCAGAGTTTGAGAAGAGAACTAGTGCTTAGGTAATTTGTCATGGATTAAAGTGACGAATATTACGACGTTTATTAAGCAGACATATTCCTCTACCCTTTACAGAGTTAAGTTAGTACATAATCAACTTATTTGTGGGTATACATTTTGTAGCGTATGTGAGTTACCGACATAGCTTGCAGAGCAGGTAAGCAAAGTGATGTGGCAGTGGGCTGGACATGTTTATCGAAGGACCGATGGCCGGCGGAGCAGACGAGTGGATGCCACGTTTCGAGAAGCGTAGCATGGGACTTCCCCAGCTAGATGGATCGACAACCTTAAGAAAGTGTCTGGGACAGACTGGATTTTTAGATTTTTACTCTTATATTAATTTGTACTTTTTAGCATTACAATTTGTTAAAGTATCTGTTCTATCCTTTCTATCTTCACTTGTAGGGTAATTGTCAAGAATCCAAATGGCCGAAACACAACAGGGCTGTCTTGTTTAGTTAAGGAGTGCCCGTGACCAACTCCCGGATCCATCATCAGACCCTGAACACCCTGAATACATATTCAATGAGTCCAAACGAAAACGCCTTTTGCGAATTTGATCTTTATAGTCTTTCTTTATATCTACTAGAATTGTCGCACTGACATGCCATACATTGTAGCGCAAGCAAATAATTATGTCTGAAGAGGCATTACTTTCTTACAAATATTCTGATAGCTCGACTAATATGCATGATAGAAATAAAATAAAATCGCAATGCCTATGATGGCCTATGGCAATCAGAATAATTTAATGGAGCTTTCTAACAGTGAAAAAAAAATTGAATTGAATCAGTTCCGGAGATTACCGCCTACATACAAACTTACGAACACACAAATTTTACCTCTTTATATTAATAGTACAGATATTTCAGGGATAAGGAAAATAATACGAAACACCAAGATATTTTATTATTCATTTATATTTATAGAAATATAAATGAATAATAAAATATCTTGGTTTTTTTTAAATATTAAATTTAATGTTGACATAGGTCAACATTAAATTTAATATTTTACACCATAGCATCACATCTCCTATTCTCCACATAATATCACTATTTATTGAGTTTTCTTATATTTATTATATAACCAATAGGTTACCTTAATTTACTGTAGATCTCCAACAATTCTATGCCGAATATATTATTTTAACCGAGACAGCCACTCGGAACGTCGCGTACTGTCATCAGCGCCTGAACAAGAAGCTCACGTTGTCGTGTCATTTTACATTTCGAATCATTCGGTATTGCCAGTACATTGAAATTGTTTTGCACTAAGAAGTAAAATGTATTCAATACTGCTTTAATGTTGCCAGTAAAATATATATATCCAATAAATCTAACAATTATGCATTAATAAATAGAAACCTAACACTACTTACCTACGTTCCTACCCTTAACCTTCACATTGGAATACCATCCATTTTCAGGTTAAAGGCCGTTTAAATTGAGATAAATAGTAGGGATGAGTCCACTAAAAGGCAATCCTTTTAGTGGACTCATCCCTACTATTCATCTCGGAAAATTTTCCGTCTATCGTCCGGAAAAATTTGAATACCGTTCTTACATCTTGGCGCCCAAATGGGACTGCATAAACTAAAAATATAAAATAATTTACCCACTTAAAGTTAAAATTATCTTGTATTTCTTATCAATTGCTTGTCACTGCACATTTTTTACGACATTATTACCAAAGCAACAATGAACTGTTTGTTTGATAATAATATTTTTATTATTGGGTTTATTAGTCTAGTTCAGCCAAAAATCAAATGGATGTGGGTAGGTAGTTGCAAACCTACCCACATTCATTTGACTTTTGGCTTTGGATGAGGGACCTTATTATTATGTTTCTGATATTTTATTACTAAAGTAAAGTAAAGTTCAGTTTTACAATACTGGAATTCCAGGCAATATTCCGTTCAGATTTATATTAGATCGTAAAAGTGCACCAGTACTAACAGATCAACGACCCACAACGAGAAAACTTTCGTTCTTTGGAAGAAGATTCAATTTTGGTTGACGATAATCCTAGAACACATTCGTGCAATGGACGAGCAAACTAAAGCAATATCGCTTGATACGATTCAAGGTTTGCTTGAGGAATATCAAGGAAAACTTTCGGAGAATACCGGACATAATGTTTTAAAATCGCCAACGAAAAGCGAGTGTGCGCTTTTATAATTTCTAACATAACGACATTATCGTGGATGTTCACGTCTACGTCGATAAAGTATACGGAAAGATACATAAAGTTATCGTGGATGGAAATTTAAAAGCGTCTTCATATCATCATCATCATTTCAGCCGAAAGACGTCCACCGCTGGATATAGGCCTCCCCCAACCCGCCCCCTCCACTTCAACCGGTTCTGTGTTTCCGGCATTCAGCGGGTTCCTGCGCCCTTCACAAGGTCGGCGGTCCACCTTGTGGGAGGCCTTCCAACACTACGCCTTCCGGTACGTCTTCATATAATTCCATACATTTTACTTCCCTATGTCATCGTGATGCCGTGAGGTCGTCCACGATAATATCGGTGCATTAGAAACTATAAAAGCGCACAATTAACCTAAAAGTAGCTATCAAGGCTTGTTCATTCTCTGTATGAAACGTTTTTGCCCTGCAGTGGCACAATAACATGTTATTTTTATTTATTTTTGACCTGTATCTGGACTGTCGCTCTGTGTATGCTACAAACATTGTAGGTCAATACAAATATTTAATTAAATCATGAACGCAACGTGGGCTTCCCGTATGGCCCAGAATTCGTAAATTTGAATCATGCCATGCAATGCAATTTTTATATTAAATTGCATACATTTATTTATTCATGGATGAAACCTGCAGATCTTGTATGCACCGATTTAATCAAAGGCTGAGTAGCTATTTGAGACCGGTTCAAGGCATAAACTGAGTGTCAAATGGAAATGGAAGTAGCTACTTAACCCAGACGCTGTAGAAGAAATCGCTTGAAATCGGTCTCGGCATGTAAATACATGCTAACGCGCCATTACACGAGGTAATTCAGTATTCTCATGTTCACAAGAATAAGGTTAGGTACCTAGATTTTGAGTCGAGGTTCTAGGTTAGGTGTAGAATTTCCGACGTTAAGATTTAATAAAGATTCTAATCCAATATTATAAGAAACTGAAACTGCTATAAAAAGTCCTATATCAGCTTTCATATCAATGGCCGTCTCGATGCGGGATGTAGCAGCAATTTTGTAAATGTAAGAACCATGGATCCGTTTATTATGATATTTTGATGTTGACTTGAAAGAGCATGGCAGTTGAGAATATTTTATGCTCACTTAAATGTTTTACTGATGGTGGTGCGTGTGTTGGATCATTCGGTTCCCTACAAAATGGTTGAGCTGGATGGTGCTGATCCACGCGTCATGTTCGTGAACGAGTTAAGACTGGTCATCTCTTAACTGCCAGGGTTTATTTTTAATTTTATATTTTGAATTTACTCAGGATTTTGTAATGATATTTTGATTTAAAAGAGTGTCCTTGGCTATTCTTGCCCGTTCTTGTCCATAGAGATCTACGTTTTTGGATGGGCAACTAGCTTCAACTTTCTGACTAACTGACCGATTATTTAATTTTGACAATTGAAAGTGCCTGTAAATGCTTTGAATTTGAGTTTGATGAACGGGGCGCCCATCCAAAATTTGACCGCGGCAAGTGAAAGCAGCATCTATAATTTTAATGGTTTAACAATAAAATTATCTTACATGATTGATTACTTCTATGTGCTGTGCAACAGGTACCTACTTCAATATAATATATCTGTCCGATAAAATAAATAACTATTCACGAAACCGACATACGCAATGTCAGCTCGTCAGCCAACTCCAACTTGTTTTTCTTCTATTCTAAATATAAATTAATATTTGTCTCGTAATTATCCCATCAACTTATAGGAGACTCGCGGAGGTTGCATGCTAAAACCATATGTACAGGTTAAAGGCTCTACAGTACCTACATATTTGGCTTCGGCTTGGCGAGAAAAAACTAACAAGTAGGGAAAGTTGTAATAAGTGCTATTCCAGTAAGTCCATTGACTTTTTCTGGTTCACCGGGCAACATGAGAGAAACCGTTGACAACATGATTAAAAAAAGTAAAACAACTTTTTAATCAAAGTTATTCATATCTATGGCTTGCAATCAATTATTAGTATAGGTACTAATAAATTGTTCTCTTTCATGTTACGCGATAACTGCATTTACTAACTAAGTGTTGATATAAATATACTTCTAAAAATTGCTCTCATAAATATTGATTCCTTTACTGGCACGTTCTAGAAATGCAGTATGAAAAGATTCAAGCATTTATTATTAAAAGCTACATTCGAAAAGGACATAGAGGTCGCAGTTGCTTGCGTAAATGGATACACAAGAGCTACTGAATTAGAAAACATTTGACATCGCATTCATACCCAGCAAAAAGTAAAATTATCCATCTACATACCTACTTGAAACTGAAGTTCCAGCTGACTTCACTTTATTCAATTTAAATCTATCTCCTCTATTGTAAGAGAACCCGTAAAAACATTGGATATTGAGTTTTCCACTGTTCACAATGTATTTGGTAGAAACCGAAACGTAGAAACAAAACAGGTTTGCCATTGTTTTGTAGGATAGGTTTTGTTTTGCAAATAACCTATGCATTGTTAGACCCATGTGAGACTCTACCATTATCGTTGATTTGTGTATATCTCTCTTGACCTGATCGATCGACCCGTGCGGCTGTTATTACTTAGCCACAAGCCCCTCTCAAGATGTACTTTACTATTGGGTGTAAACGAATTCTTATGTCCAAAAAGGATAATTTTCCTTCTAGAGTACCCACTTAAATGCAGCATGCCTGTCATTGTGCTAAAGTAAACAGCGATAACGTTAACCTCTCAGGGACTGGCTATTAATTTCAGTTGGTCAGACAAGCATCGTCCGCATCGCTGTCAACAGGAACAATGCCCAAAAGACTGGCAGCATTGCCACGCCGTATGGCGATGCTAATTCTTTGGCCAAGAACCAGGCCAGCCCTCTGGTCACGTGAAGATTGCTTTGGAGATAAATTGCTTCAGACGACATCAACGAACATTTTGATATTGGTTTTAGGGATAAAGAAGAGTAAAAGGGAAAACCAATGACATTTTAATACCTACGGTGTCCATTTCTATTTTTCAAACCACATAGAATTGTCTTTATATTTTTCTAGATCCAATTCAGAAGCAAATGACATTTCTATGTAAGTTTATTTGACAGTCTGTTATATTTAGTAATTTGCATAGCGATGTCGACCGGTCTTTTAGCAATGTCGTCTGCGGTTTGGGAACAATGGAAAAAATGGATCCCTAACTACCATTATGTTCAGCAAGTATTAATTTGCTAGCTATTAAGCTATGCTGTAGTGCAGTCAATAAGCAATCCTCACGGGCTTGATTTTAGTTAATAACTTTAGTGTAGTTTTGTACCATAATTCACTTCTATTACGTAGGCTCACTTTGAAATATTTGACAGGTTAATGTAGAAAAGAGACAAATAAAATCAAGTCTTTAGAAAATTACAAGACTTTTTAGATAGGAGCCCAAAAAGAGCTTCAATACAAAAGAGCTAAGATCAAAGTACATTACGTTCAATATTTTCACAACTGTGACAAATAGAAAAAAGATATGAAAGGTCTTAGTAAACATGCCATCGAGTCTACCTTTTGTCTGAATTTTCAGGAAAGAACAAAAGCCCTATTTATCTATCCTCTATTGCTTCAACTTTACTTATACTGTGTACTAAGTGTAAGTAGGCACGATCAAGACTGAAAAGTCAGAAAGAAGCATTAGTTTGTGAGTACATAAATAAGTATGAAATGCAATAAGGACAAGACAGAGAGTTTTGTTTTATATCATACTAGCTGGGCCCCGCGGTTTCACCCGCATAAGTCTCATTCCCAAGGGAATATCCGGATAAAAGTACCCTATGTCCTAAACCAGGTTATGGTCTACCGATGTGCCAAATTTCATCCAAATCTGTTAAGCCGTTTTAGCGTAAAAGCGTAACAAAAAAAACATAGATAAAATCAAATCTTTTCTCTTTAGGAGTATAATATTAGTTTAGATACTGTAAGTTATTTACCCTAATCGTGACGTAAGCTAACTCCTTATCCATTAAGCTGTCAGACCTTTAAACATCATTATTGAGAAACAAAGAGATGCTGAATCTGTGTACAACAAAGAACACGTGTACGTGAATGACCGGGAGCGTCGACTTGATGATATTATTTGTAGAGCGTTCTTCCGAAAACAAAAGTGTTATCGTTACTGCAAAAGTTGAATAGTATTGTTGTTTACTACTCAATCACGTCACTTCGCTGCATGCAGGAACTTTGTTTATTCGTCCAAGATTGGAGTTTGTTTGCGAGAATGTATCCCGGATTTGACAGATTACAATAGGTTCTGGTTTCGACAAACGAAGGACTTCCACTCAGTCAAAATCACACACTCAGTCGGAATGGTTCTAGTGTTATTCTAACAAACTATAGCATAGTAAAGGTTTTAGGAAGAAATAAGACCGCTGAAAACGGCTAATGAAGGTTTGCAATGCAGACTCGTGCAAATACAACAACCAAACTATTCTTGCGAATGTTCTAAATTATGTAAACGGCTATGAGTACCACATGTACATTTATTATGTTGCTGTTTGACCAGAATAATATCTTCCTCGGTAATATTACTTTAGCTTCAATCGCCATTCCTAGGATTCGTCCATGTTTCACGGTTCAAATGAAACGAATATTTTTTGGTCGAAAAAACGGCGTTTTTTAACTCTCGCCAAAATATAACAAAATGATGGAGAGCCAAAAAATTATAAATGGGGAATGCCAGGAAACAGAGACGGTTAGCCAAAATATTTTTTACAAATTACGAGTACGTTCGAGCGCAACAATCCTGAAAGAAAATGCGGCCGAATATCTAATATATGGGTTCACGCATGACTAGTAGGTACTCATAGGTACATCACCTACACCACTTGTGAAATCTATATATTATTTTGGTATATGAAGTCCAAACGTACAGTTAAAGTTTTTACGTGAACAATACGCAGAAACGTCTGTCCGTGAATCCGAAGCTTATAAATTCTCTTTATCCAACTAGACCTAGGTGTTCTTGGACATGTGTTTCCGCGTATCCTCCTTAGGGTGGATTTTTTGGGGTGGATAAACGGAATAACCCATTCTTTATTGGGGACTAGTTTCCCTGATTCATACCTAACAATGCTGTAGCCACGTCCATTCCATGTACAACATCTATTATGGTCTCATTACTAGAGGTCTAGTGGTTTGAGTTTAGTGGTCTGATCATGAGATCCTGGGTTCTGAGTTCTAGATGTATGGGTTCTGAGATTCTGAGTTCTAGATTGGGCAAAGTGTTGTTGGGTTTATCCATCAGTAATTTCTCAGTAACAGCCCAGAGCCTGGATTTGTGCCTGGTTGATGGCGATAGGTTCGTCCCTATTACAAACAAACATTGTATATTATACTATAGGTTTACCTCTGCCTAATATGAATACTAGCTTAAGCCCGCGACTTCGCCCGTGTAGATGGCGGGAATAATTCTACGGGAACGCGTTACCGGAACAAATAGTAGCCTATGTCCTTCCCCAGGATGCCATCTATCTCCTTGTTTTATTGAAATCCGATCAGTGGTTTAGGCGTGACAAGGTAACATACTGATAGAGTTTGTTTCTTATATATAATTCGACGACAGAAAACAATAAGGGCGTATCCCGTTAAAAGGTCGTAACTAGACTAAGTATAAGGTAATAATCAGCTTTTTTTTCTGCGTCGGTAGGTCTGGGTCTCGTTATAATAATTATTATTTATAAGTATGGATGACGCACTCGCGCAATTAATCAAATCGCGTTTGAATGTCATAATTCATGTTGCGAATGTCAATTATGGTTAGAAAACAGGGTAAAGGCTGCATTCATTGTTTGATTCTATGGTCTATAAACAATCACTTTTATTGGACACGTGTCCTGCGGTGTAGCGACCTGAAGCGACCGACGGCGGAGGCGCGTAGGCGTTCGTAGCCGATGTGCGGCGTAGCAATATGCAGTTTAATCTAGCTCTAAACCTCTACGACATATATAATAACGCCTGCAATCCCCGAAGGGTTAACGACTGAGACAATCGCGTACTCGCGCGACAATCGCTTTCGTCTAGGACACTGTCTAGAAATTGAAAATGAAAATTTTCCTAGTTATTACTACCTCAAGTTTGTTTTAGCGAAAAAATAGAGAAAATAGCAATTTGTTCCTAACAATTACGGCCCCTCAAGTTAAAGATGCTATTTTAGAATCTGGAAACAAGATTAATCACTAAATAATCTTTCTTTTTCATTTTGCCGTGGTTGATGTCCGGGTAATACGAGAAGAATTTATCGTACCAACTTTGTCGGTGTAACGATGGGGGAACTTTAATCGGTAGCGGGAAATTAATGACTTCGTTACAAAATTACTTTGAAATAATATTATACAGCGGGAGTAATGTTAGCTCACTTTGCACCCGCTTGGATGTATTAATTTTGGTAAAAGCGACGTAAGGCTAATTATTTCGATCGAATTATGTGTGACCAGTTTTACTCGAAATAATATGCTTATTAGCTAATGTAATGAAGTAGGTACAGTTGGAAACAGAAGGACCTGTCAACTTTTCAGGCGTCAACTCAACGCAGCTAGCACAGGAAATAGGTACAATTTGTCACTAACGAGATTGATTGGTGCAACTCTTACTGTTGCTTCAACTTATGCTTTGTCACAGGCAAATATATCGCACCATGTGAATCAGGCTTTACACTGTTATAGAATGGAGAGGCTTTATAATACCTCTCGTTTTTAAAAACTCACAAACTTCTTAGAACAAGTTTAATGTTTCATTATGTTTATATTCCTGAATAGCTTTCGTCTGCCGCTTCGCCTGCGTGGATTTCGAAAAATATCCCACGGTAACGTACTATAAACTATCTGTATGCCAAATTTCAGCCAAATCCGTTCAGCCGTTTTTGCGCCAATCCGGAACATATATTCATCCAAACAAACAGGCAAACGGACGAAAATTCTTTGTTACTATTTTATTGGAACAAAGTTCTTTAACACGTAACGAAACAACGTTTTCGTGGTTTTCGAGGTTGCTGAAGCCCATAGTGAGGTCAAAATAAAAATCGAAATCGGCGGCAAAAAAAAATCAAATTTTTCTTCCTGGGTGTCGTTTTTCGTTTTGTTTTCGTCGTGTTTTCGAGGGTGCTGAACCCGATAGTGAGGTCTAAGATGGCGGCCGCGAATATTAAAAAATACTCGCAGCCGCCATTTCGGATTTTTATTTTGAACTTCGTTTCAGCCTGTGGTACGTTTTTTACAAGCTTTTATTTAACTTGCGATGTAACATAATATAATCTTTCTGTATGTTCGGGTGGACTCTTGCAACTAAATTTTGAGGCAGATATCTTCAACCGATTGAGCTGAAATTTTGCATGCATGTGTAAATCGGATGACAATGCAAAATTATTATGACATAGAGCTGATCTGATGATGGAACCGGAAGGTGGCCATAGGAACTCGGTAGTTAAACGACACAACCCCATCGAGTTTGGACTCGTTTGATCCGTCTTGACGAGTACTTTGGTGCTAGATGGTAACCAGGGTCTGATGACGGAGCTGGAAGATGGCCATAGGAACTCGATAATTAAACGACACAACCCCATCGAGTTCGGGCTCGTATGATTCGTCTTGACGAGTACTTTGGTGCTAGATGGTAACCAGGGTCTGATGATGGAGCTGGAAGATGGCCATAGGAACTCGGTAATTAAACGACACAACCCCATCGAGTTTGGGCTCGTATTATTCGTCTTGACGAGTACTTTGGTGCTAGATGGTAACCAGGGACTAAAGATGAGCAAGTAGCTTAAGTGTAGTAAACGCATATAACGGAAAAACACTGCTACGCGCTACGAACTACGCCGTAGTCAATCTCGCATCAAAAATAGGTACTAAAAAGTTGAAAATAAAATTTTAAAAAACTTTTTAAAAACAAGTTTTTATTACTTATTAATAAAAAGGACTAACAAGTTAAAAATCATTTAAACCTGTTAAGAAATAAATAAAAGCGTGTTACATGGTTGTTTGCAAGCTTGTTTTTAAAAAGTTTTTTTATTTTTTATTTTTTTATATGTATTATACTTAGTTATAGAAGTATAGGTACCATTTTTTTCATTTTTATGCTTTAATTCGGGAAGAAATCGTGTCTTTTTTTCCAAAACAATACGAGAAAACAAACACCAACTGAGGAATGACATAGTTCACCATTTTTCTTCTCTCTATGGCAGCTTTTATGTCTCAAAGTACTTTGCGCATATTTTTTCTTCCATTTGTGTGGAAGTGAAATGCGACATTAGTGTCGTTTCTCTGGCAGGATATATAGCACACTTCTATTTTGATATTTCATTCGTAGGTTCAGTGGTAAAAAATTTAAAGTTGAATTAATTCTTCGAATTTAAAGGCTTAAGGTAGATTTTATTGCAGTTTTACACCTACACACAACTACTTATCTACTTATTAGCACCTACTAGATAGAGCTTATTGTAAAAAAGTTTGGCCACGCCCTTCTTTTATGAATATAATAAAACTATTGCAGCAGTGTAAAATCAACGACAGTATTTACACTGAAACACCGTAACGCAATTTAGAAACAGTAAGAGGTAATAAAAGATAAACAGTAAGAGGTAATATAATTTGACGACACGGTTGGCGCAGTGGTTAAGCGATTGACTGCTGCGCTGCGTGTCGCGGGTTCGATTCCCGCACGGAACAAATATTTGTATGACCTACAAGTAGTTGTTCCGGGTCTGGCTGTTTGTGTATGTGAGTTTAAATGTTTGTAAGCGCACCCACGATACAGGAGAAATCCCTAGTGTAGGGCAACGTTTTTTAAATATAAAAAATTAATTAATTAAAAATTAAAAAAAAAAGGCCTGGAGGCCTGTGTCCAGCAGTGGACTGCAATAGGCTGAGTTGATTGTTGATTGAAGAGGTAGGTAATAATTGTCGTGCGGCAGTAAATTATTCGATAATGTACTTTTTAGCATTTTATAATACTAGCTAAGAGTTAAAGAAGAGAGGGCGAATCAGTGTACTGTAAATTTAAATTTCACTTCGGTTTCGAATTAAATAAAATATTTTGCTCAGTAATTAAGATTTAGAAAACTAAAGTGAAAATACCCCTTACTGTTTCTAAATAGTACTACGGTATAATATTGTTGTTTTTACGGGACTTACAAGTTATTACTGCTGTAAAAGTTTTATTATATTCATAAGAAAGAAGTGCTATCGATCAACTATTCATGTATTTAGATAAAATAAAGATTCTTGAAACCATAAAAACCAGCACACATCCTTCTCTCATAGTACCTAACCAGACGAGTTTGAGTCAGCCACTTACAAAGCTGACCTTACCGCTTATCCCCAGACATTAAATTTTCAAGGAAGGTACTTATTAGATAGTTCTAAATGCGGGGGAAGTGTTATGCTTACTGGTTAACTCGTAGCCAAGATCTAGGGCAGAAACATTATGATTTCATCGTTATTGTAGGACATGTAGCGTAACAAGATTATGCAGAAATAAGAGAAAAACGAACCACAATTGGACATAAATCAATTTTGGTGCACAGCTGTTTGCTTACTCATAAATATTTGTGATTTCAGCGTCCTACAGACATCTGCCATACATAATAAATAAAAACGCTTTTCGTGACCGTGACCTTTTAGGTCTTCTAAATTACGTAACACATTTTTATGCAGATTTCACTATAATTTAGAGATTTTTTTCGTGAAGGTTAATCTATATAATATATTATTATTTAACTTGAATATGGCACAGAATTCACGATGTTTTGATTTGCCATTGCATCCGTGTGAAGCTAGGGCGGGTCACTAGTATTTAATAAATATTGAAAGAAGGGTCGAACTCTCATTTGCATCCGTAATTAAACTGAAAACCTTCAATCCGCAGCAATTTTAATGTACAATTTAATTAAAATAAATTGCCTACAACTTATATATAAGATATACACTAAGTAATTAACGGCATTAAATAAACAGACTAAAAGTTTATTACTTATACTAAAACTAACAAAACTTATAGTTTTTTTTTTCCTAAGCTTGTATTCACGATACAGTTATCACTGATAATATTATTATCTATAGTCCTTTACATTCAAACTTTGATGGGGCAGTCACCAAATCAGGCTCATGAGACTATTTCAAACTTGGTTTAGTTTCCATCACCACGACACGTGCCCTAGAAAGTAAGTGAGATCAACTTCGATGTCGATCCTCACTTTCAACGACCCTGAATATATGGCTAAATAGCTCACAGATTTTGGATATCCTTTTTGTATATAAGTGTTTTCGAAGCGTGTTTTTCGTCGATACTATATTGCGAATTTATTTAGAACAAAACAAAATGGCCTCTCTTGGGTTACAGCAAATTAAAAAGTCAACACTTGACTTTATATCATTGTGATGGATGAAAGTCATCAGCGGTACAAGTAGTTCTGGGGAGGGATATGTTAAAAGGGGAGGGGTAATTAATCGGAAGACGGGATCTTAAATTTGGGGAGACGGCTATACAAATCCAGAGGTAGGATGTTGTTAGAGCATTCGAAAAATATGTGGTCCAGGGTGCAACTCGCACTCGCAGAAAAAGGAATCAAGAACATGGATTTTGTGTAAAAAGACGGAAGTACAGCAAAAACCTTAGCGGATTCTACAGAGAACAGAAATCACGGGTTTCAATACTTTTTTGTGACCCAAAAACCACGGTTTTGGTTTTATGGTCGGTTGCACTGCATAAAAAAACTGCCTTTGTTTTTGCTGGACATACTCCCCTGCTCCTGCCAAATCACTGCAGGTTCAGTCTTGGAAGGGACAATAGGTCGTAACCCTGATAGGAATTGTGCGTGAGATCTGACGATAAAGATGAACAGGCATCTTTAGCCAAATCATCAACACACTCGTTACCCTTAATGCCACAATGGGATGGTATCCAAACTAACTAAACATCTACTACTATACAGAGTTTTTAAACTATGGGGGCTGTGCAATTTACTTTTAAAATGATTTTGGACTAAAGCAAATTGACTATCAAGTTAAATTGCCCGTATATTTAAATCACAATTGTCTTTTCTTGTCAAAGTCAAAGTCAAAGTCAAATCATTTATTTCAAATAGGCACATAAAAGGCACTTTTGAACGTCAAAAATAAAATTAGAATAAAATTGATTCTAGTCGCCCCTTCCAAAAGGTAGTTTTCGTATGGAGAAGAATGGGCAAGAAACTCCACCGTTACTCTTTTAAAATGTTTTACAATATATTGCATACATTATTTATATAATTATATGTGAAGACGATGCACCCAAAAATAAACTTACTATACCACAATAGGTAAAAGAATTAAAATGGATAAATGTAACCATGACATATAGATCAACTATGTGATAGATACATGGTGCTCACATATTCACAAACATTCCAAACGTAGACGATTTTCATAAATAAATAAGGAGTAATAAGTCCGGGTGTGACCCCAAGTAATTACAGAATGTAAATCAATGTCAAAGAAGAAAAAAAAAAAAAGAATAAATTATACAATTACATTAGCAACCAGTTTGATTTTGTCTAGACTCTAGAGATTGTCCTATGGAGCAAGACCAGCATGTTTCCAAGCATTCTTATCTTGGATATAATCCTCTAATTTGTAATATCCTTGCTTACAAAGTGTAATTTTAATATAAGTTTTAAATTTTCTTTCATTTAATTGCAATATTTCACAAGGTATTTTGTTGTAACATCTAACACAGTACCCCATAAAAGATGTTACTGTTTGAACTTTAGATAATCTGAAAAAAGGTTGATCTAATTTATCTTTATTTCTAGTATTAAAATTATGTCTATCACTTATTTTATTAAAAAGATGTTGATTTTTTCATACATACATAATATTTTCATAAATGAATTGGCAAGGTACCGTCATAATATTAATCCTTTTAAATAGTTCCCTAAGAGATTCGCGGCGACGTAGATTGTAAATGGCTCTGACAGCTCTCTTTTGCAAAATAAAAATGGATTCAATGTCAGCAGCCCGACCCCACAGTAAAATGCCATATGACATAATACTGTGGAAGTAACTAAAATAGACCAAGCGCGCGGTTTCTTCGTCTGTTAATTGTCTTATCTTTCTAACAGCATATGCGGCCGAGCTTAGCCGCCCCGCAATAGATGTTATATGAGGTCCCCATTGTAATTTCAGGTCTAGCGTGATTCCTAGGAAAACTGTTTGATTAACAAATTCTAATTTTTGGCCATTCAATACGATGTCACATTCGCTACTTCTAACATTAGGTAATTTAAAACTAATGCATTTTGTTTTTTTTCATTAAGTACTAAATTATTAACCGTAAACCAATCTTGGACCTGAAGAATAGAGTTATTCACGTCGTCAAGATTTTGTGACCGTCGGTCTATTTAAAAAATCAATGATGTGTCATCTGCAAATAACACCATCTTCGGTTGATTTTGAAGTAATTGGGGTAAATCATTAATATAAACTAAAAAGAGGAATGGACCCAATATCGAACCTTGAGGAACGCCCATTGTCATTTCAGAACCCAATGAGTTTACGCCATTTACTTGGACTTTAACCTTTCTATCTTTCAGGTATGATCTTAACAAGTCAAGTGCTGTTTTCCTAATCCCATAGTGCTCGAGTTTCATCAGAAGTGTTTCATGGTTTACGCAATCGAACGCCTTAGAGAGATCGCAAAAGATTCCAATAGCATCTTGTGCTTCTTCCCAGCCGTTAAAAATGTTCTTCATTAGGGTAACACCGGCGTCAGTGGTACAACGCCCTTTGGTGAAGCCGTACTGGTGTTCATGAAAGATGTAATTTTTATTAAAGTGACGTAACATTTGATTGAGCATCAACTTTTCAAACACTTTACTGAGAACTGGCAGAATTGACACAGGTCTATAATTGTTGGGATCTTTACTATCACCGGATTTGAACAATGGTACTACTTTACTATGTTTCATAAGATCCGGAAAGACTCCTTGGTCAACACTGGTGTTAAATATGAAAGCTAAATAGGGCGCAATGGTTTCGATGAGAGATCTACATACTTTTACAGACATACCCCAGAGATCTTCTGTTGATTTAATTTTAAGATCTTTAAAAGCTCTTATAACAGCCTGGGGGTTTGTATGCTGAAACCTAAGCTCCGAAGGGCATGACTTTACATTCCTTTTAAGTAAGGCAGCAGAAAGCGTGGGGGAAGAATTTAAAGCTTCAGTAGTTTTAAGGGGAATATTAGCAAAGAAGTTTTCAAATTCCTGAGCTATTTCTACATCTGAATTGATAGGGCCATGTGCAGTCTCTAAATTAAGTTCACTATTTCGCTGTTTTTTCCTACCTGTTTCGTTATTTATTATTTGCCAGGTAGTTTTTATTTTATCATCAGCTGATTTTATTTTATTGCTTATATAAAGAGCTTTAGCTCTTTGGCACACCCTTTTAAAAGTTTTTGAATATTTTGCAACATACTGATGAAAGTTCGTATTTTTCATATGTTGCTTTAAGCCATACAGTTCGACATCGGTACACCAGGCACCGCAGGCTCCGCATCCGCCCTCCGGATGCGGAAGCCACGGAGGTGGAGCTGTACGAGGGGTACAGAGCGGCGAAGACCACCCTCCAAGAGGCTGTCAAGCGGGCCAAGGATACGGCCCGCGAGGAGATGTTGGAGACTCTGAACCGAGATCCATGGGGGCGCCCTTACAGAATGGTGCGGAATAAACTCCGCACCTGGGCCCCCCCGCTGACGCAGAGTCTCCGACCCCAGCTGGTGGAGGAAGTGGTGAGCGCTCTGTTCCCTTCACGGGGGGAGCATACTCCCCCGCCTATGGCTCCGCCACTTGCGGTGCCCGAAGCGGACCACACCGACGACGACGACGACACCCCTGAAGTGACCGGGGTAGATCTGAGAGCGGCGGTAGGCAGGCTGAAGGCCAAAAATACCGCCCCGGGACCCGACGGCTTGCCGGGTAAAGCCTGGGTCCTGGCCTCGAGGGCTCTCGGGCCTCGGCTGGAGGCGCTCTTAAGCGCATGCATGGAGAGAGGCCAGTTTCCACTCCGTTGGAAGACGGGGAAGCTGGTCCTCATTCAGAAGCCAGGGCGCCCTGCGGACTCTCCGTCCGCATACCGGCCCATAGTGCTGCTCGACGAGGTCGGCAAGCTCTTTGAGAGAGTGATTGCGGGCCGCCTCGTCGGGCACCTGGTGAGGACGGGGCCGGATCTTGCGGAGTGCCAGTTTGGCTTCCGCAAGGGGCCGGGGTGAGAGCCCTCACGACGGGGGACGCGGTGTCCCGGGGTGGGGTGGTCGTGGCGGTGTCACTCGACATCGCCAACGCGTTCAACACCCTGCCCTGGAGCTGCATAGGGGAGGCACTCCGGTATCACCGGGTGCCGACTTACCTCCGTCGAATAGTCGGGGCGTATTTGACGGACAGAGCCGTCATCTACCCCGGTCGCGACGGGAACTGGAACCGGCGAGAGATGTCGTGCGGTGTCCCACAGGGATCGGTTCTGGGGCCGCTCCTGTGGGACATCGGTTACGACTGGGTGCTGCGGGCCGACCTCCCTGATGGCGTCAGCGTAGTTTGCTACGCTGACGACACGCTGGTCCTGGCGCAGGGGAGGTCGCATCAGGCGGCGGCCGACGCGATGACACGCGGGGTTGCGATAGTCGTGGAA
The DNA here is from genome assembly GCA_947507525.1 of Apamea epomidion. Taxonomy (NCBI): domain Eukaryota; kingdom Metazoa; phylum Arthropoda; class Insecta; order Lepidoptera; family Noctuidae; genus Apamea; species Apamea epomidion. Next base: position 11,826,580 of record OX382234.1, read on the forward strand.
AGGATCCGGCAGTTGGGTCTCGAGGTGGCATTGCACAAGTCCGAGGCCATGTCCTTTCATGGGCCTCGGTACGGGCCACCTTCGGGATCCCAACTGATGGTAGGAGGGGTTCACATCGGCGTCGAGAATACGATGAGATACCTGGGTCTCGTCCTCGACAGCCGGTGGAACTTCGTCGAACACTTTCGACGTTTGGCCCCCAAACTGGAACGGGCCGGGGCCGCCTTAAAGCGGCTCCTGCCCAACCTGAGGGGGCCAAACGCCTCCTACCGGAGGCTTTACGCAGGGGTCGTGCGGTCCATGGCCCTTTATGGGGCCCCGGTATGGGCGCGTTCATTGCGGCTGAGAGCCGCACACTACCTGAACGCGCCCCAAAAGGTGGTAGCCATAAGGCTTATCCGGGGATACCGCACGATCTCGGGCGAGGCAGCAAGCCTCCTTGCCGGACTGCCACCATGGGATCTGGAGGCGATAGTCCTCGCGCGCCTGTATGACTGGCGCGCTGAGGCACTACGTCGGGGGGAAACTCCGCACCCGCGGCAAATCGCTGCGGAGCGGACGGACCTCCGGCGCGGTCTCATGGTGGAATGGAAGGCGCGACTATCGCAACCCAGCGCAGGGCACGCCACGATAGCGGCGGTAAGACCCCTCTTTGAGGAGTGGCTAGAGAGGCGTCACGGCGCTCTCACCTACCGCCTGACGCAGGTCCTCTCCGGACACGGATGTTTCGGGAGGTTCCTGCACATCATCAGGCGGGAGGAGACGCCCGGGTGTCACCACTGCGAGGATCGCCCAGAGGACACGGTGGAGCATACGGTGGAGGTCTGCCCCGCTTGGGCAGAGCACCGCCGTGTCCTCGTAGAGGCGATCGGCAGCGGCGGCGACCTCTCGCGCCCGGCCCTGGTGCAAGCCATGGTCCGGGGCGAGAGGGAGTGGGAGGCGGTCACCTCCTTCTGCGAAGCAGTCATGCTAGCGAAGGAGGTGGCGGGATGGGCGAGGGAGAGATCCTCACGCCTCAGCCGCCGAGGGAGACGCTCCGGGCGTCGGGAGCCGCGTGACGACTCCCGGCCACCGTAGGCGCGGGCCTGCGGGCGGAGAGCAATGGGTAGCTCTCCGTCCGATCAGGACCAGGCCCGTGCCGGACGGCGTGTTTGTGTTCCACGCGCGCCTCAAAGAGATGTCAGCGTAGTTGACGGGGCCCGACAGGGCCGAAGCCTGCCGGGGTAGCGGAATCGTCCGAAAGGGTTACCGCTGCCCTGGTACATAAAGGGCTAAGGAAGGAACACGGGTGGGTTTTAGTCAGTAAGAGTCTGACACTCCCTTCTGCTCCACCCAGAGCGGGAGGAGTCATTTGATGATTTCCCATCCTGAAAAAAAAAAAAAAAAAAAAAAAAGCCATACAGTTCAAAAAGTTTTTCCCTGCTTTTACGAATACCTGGAGTAGCCCAGTCACTGAATAAAAACTTTGTGTAAATACTTTTAGTTTTCAGTGGAAAAGTGTCATAAAATTGCGAGTTTAATAGTGAAAAGAACTCGGCGTAGAACTCATTGGGGTCATCTATATTATTAAAACTCTGATCACATAATTTACTGGCCAAAGAATTATTTAATTTCTCTAAATTTTTACATGTAATTGGCCTAAACCTTATTTCAATTTTTTGTAAAGGCATATAGGAGCTAAATGTTATTATTTGTCCACTGTGATCAGATGGCAACTTATCTACAATTCGTTTGTGTATATAATCGCAATTACAAAAAATATTATCTATACAAGTGGCAGAAGAAGCTGTCACTCGGGTTGGTTCCATAAACACATTGGACAAATCAAATGACCCAAAAAGACTCAATAATCTGACAGTATTCGAGTTATGTTCCAATAAATTAATATTAAAATCGCCACATACGATTATTGACTTACTACTAGTACTAAGCTTCTTTAAAACATCTTCCATTACAGAATCAAACACCGATAGATTCTGGTAACTAGGAGGTCTGTATACGCATACTATAACATGCTTATCGAGCTCAACACAGGACAATTCAATCATGTGTTCAACAGACAGCCCGATGATGTCTTTACGTTCTTTAGATTTAATAGAATTTTTAAGTAATATTAATGACCCGCCATGTATCATACGTTTTCGGCTGAAATGGCTAACTACACGATAATTTTCATAATTAATTGACATTACTTGATAATCTTTCAACCAATGCTCTGTTAAACAAATGACATCAAACTTGGTGTCTTCCAAAAACAATTCTATTTCTTGACAGTTGTAACACTTCAAATTGACATAAGCTACTGAACTCGGTCAACTTTGGTCAACCCCTCCACTTGTTCAATGTATGTACGCCCGGTAGACCAAAAAGAAGTAGTTAATATATTATAATAAAGTCAACTAAAAATAAACATAGCTGCGATATCGATGACATTCCACCAATTTTATTAAAGCAATGCGCAATACAACTTTCCATTCCTCTAATGGTTTTAATCAATCAAAGCTTCCAAGACAGCCAATTTCCAGACTCACTTAAAGTAGCTTTAGCAAAACCAGTTTATAAAAAAGGTGACAAGCATACTCCAAGCAATTATATGCCCATAGCACTGCTACCAACCTTTTCCAAAATATTTGAAAAAGCTATGTACAATCAGCTATATAAGTTCTTAGAAAAGTTTAATATTCTTGACGACGCACAAAATGGATTTAGAAAATGTAGATCAACAACATTAGCGGCTTATAAATATGTTCAACAAGTGCTACAACATATAAACGACAAACATTATGTAATTGGGCTACTACTAGACATGACAAAAGCATACGACAAGGTCCTTTATGACATCTTATTTACTAAACTCTATGGTTGCGGCGTACGAGGACCAGCTTATTCGTGGTTCAAATCATATTTACATAATAGGTCACAAATAGTACAAATTGAAAATTACGATCATGATATAAATGAGATCAAAACTATTAGATCACAAGAAAAACAAATTAATTGCTCATTCCCACAAGGAAGTGTGTTAGGATGCCCACTATTGTTAATCTATATTAATGACCTTCCCAAAACATTAGATAAAGAAAATGCTTTACCAGTATTATTTGCAGACGATATCTCAATATTAATCAAGTGTGGAAATGTAAATAACCCTAGTCTACAAATACAAGATACCCTTAAAACTGTAGATACTTGGCTCCAGATCCACAACTTGGAAATTAATAGTAATAAAACTAAAATAATACGATTTAGATCATATAAAACATCACCTCTTAATCTAAAAACAACATTCAAAAACACGCAAATAGAACAAGTTAATACATTTAGCCTAATTAGCATCAATATTGACACACACATTAACTGGAAGTCACACATAGAACATTAAACAAAGCACTAACACACAAACAGCTATGGCTGCTTACTACGCATACGCATAGGTACTCATGGCTGCGATATGGAGTCATACTATGGGGAAATAGTGTGAACGTAGATGAACTATTCACATTGCAAAAGATATGTATAAGAATTCTAGCCCAAATAGATAATACAGAGAGCTGCAAACCGTTCTTTGTTGATGTTGATGTTGGTCTCTTTTGCTACTTGGATTCTTACAACCAAATGAGTTAGGTATGTATTATATGTATATAATTTAACAATAACCATGCAGTTGATGATACAGAATCTATAACTATATGTAACTATTATAAAATATCAGATTCTAACTCTGTTGCTCTCCTTCAATATACATACTTGACATTTGCGCATTTGTTTTTAAAAATATCGACAAGTTCACTAAAGTAGAAGATACGCACAACGTCAACACTCGCCATAAAAAGAGGTTATGCGCTCCATCCTCAAGAATTAAAATGTTAAGTGATAGCCCATACTATATGGCAATAAAAATATATAATAAGTTGCCCAACATATTTAAAACTGAAAAATCTGCAACAATATTTCAAAAAAGGCTAAAACTATACCTAATCCAAAAAAGTTTCTACTCAGTAACAGAATATTTAGAGTCCAAAGTGGCGATCTGTCCTATACATAAAAAGGTAAGAAATATATCTATAGTCCTATACAAAAAATAACATTTAGTCCATCCTATTTAGTTAAATAGGATAGACATAATAAAATAGGATAGACAGATATAAAATTATAATTTGTACTACCTGAAAAGAATGACATTAATATATTGCTTAATAATTGTATTAAACTCATTATTATTGACATTTAATTTTGGCATAACTAATTTCTCAATTTAATTGTACTAATATAAAAGATAATAATTAATTAATAATAATGTTAATTCATGCTAATTTATGATGATAAGGGCCGGCGAATGATAAAATTGCAATGCTTGTAAAAGGCTGCCAAGTCATAAGTACTACTAACATAACATAACACCAATGTTGTACACTTAGTTTGCAATAAACGTTTTTACTTTTTTTTTTTTTTTTTATTGTATAAATCACTGATTACTCCACTGGCACCCAAGCTAAGATTAAACTTATGTTATGGGTGCCAGGACTCTGTTAATACATTTCTCAATTTATACAAAACTAGTACGGAGTTTCATTGTGTAAGTATCTATCGATTGAGTACAAAAAGAAAACAAAGAAATAACAAACTACACACAGTTATACAACAACAAACTTTGACTTTGACTTTGAATATTTTACGAATTGTTGGTCTTGTGTTAATTATTGGCCACTGCATTGACTTTTAGTCATTATTTTAAAATTCTAGGAACGTCTCGAGGCTACGCTGAAGTGCTTTTGTAAGAAGTTTATGTAGGTATAATAGTCTCACAAAATGAGACTATCGAGGGTTAGGGATATCAAAAATATTTTGCAAAATAGGGTTTGGCAACCCTGAATGGTTTAGGTACTTATACAAAGAAGAAATTGACAAAATTCCAAACTGGATTTCCCTCACTTCTCCATATTGGCTACGCTGAGATTTCGTGATCTAAACTCCTGCCAGATTTAATGAGATTGACACCGTACGCTTGTCACGAACCTCCATTATAATTGGAATTTGTGCTATTTGCCTTCTACATTCTTCAAGAAATTATCTTTGTTAAAATATTTTATAACAACGAAAAATAGCTACGCAGAAATATAGTATTTGGATACTGTTTTCTCGTAGATTTTATGTTGATTCAGGTTATGCTGTTTATCTTTGTCTTTTGAGGCTATCATTTGCCGAAGGGATGTCGTTTCGACTAATTCATAATTCTGAGTTATACCAAGCTTTGATTTTCCGGAGTAAAAATACAGATTTTATCGTGGGTACAGCCACAGTGTTAACATTGTGATATTTTCTCGGAATTAGGATAAAGCAGCGTTCGTGAGTGGGTTTTCTTTAGTGTTGATATTATTCGGTAGGTACCGATCTAAATTAATTTGCAAAAAGTCAAAGAGCCTTCCATGTAATTTATTTAGCTCTTTGACCTTTTATTAACCGTGTTTTTAAGATAGGTAGCGCGTTATATTGTAATTCTATTTTGCATGGTAAACCCTTTCATAATGTTTTTTTTTTAAACGTTGCCCCACACTAGAGGAATCACTCCTGTATCGTGGGTGCGTTTACAAAGATTTAAACTCAGGTACACAAACAGCCAGACCCGGAACAACTACCTGTAGGCAATACAAATATTTATTCCGTGCGGGAATCGAACCCACGACACGCAGCGCAGCAGTCGATCGCTCAGCCACTGCGCCAACCGTGTCGTCTGTTGCACATGGTTATCTTTTAAATATATTTTCAGGGTTCCGTACCCAAAGGGTGTCAACGAGACCCTATTACCTACTAAGGCTCCGCTGTCTGTCCGTCCGTGTGTCACAGGGCTGTATCTTTTGAGCCATAATTCACACTTGAAACTTTCAATGAGTGTGTACTGTGACCGCTACATCAACAGATAATGAAAATAAAATAAAGTAAAAATTAAGGGGGTCCTCCCTCATACAGAAATGTGTTTTTTAATAGGTATAATATATGTAGTGTTAAATATTGTATGGTGGTACGGAACCCTTGGTGTCTGAGTCCGACTCACACTTGGCTGCTTTTTTTTCAGTAAATGATTAATTTGTATACCAGTTTCAAAGGAACACAATCAATTAAAGAACTCTCTCGGGGGTACAATGGGCGTTTCTTATCGCAATCAGCGGTCTCATTCAGAAAACATTTTACAGACCTTTTTATAAGTAAGTCTATTCTATTTCGGGAACGTGTTTAGATTAAGGAAAAATGCCATTTAAAGGGGAAGCGCCAGGGTAGACGCAAAATTCAAATTTTCTTACATTTTTTGCAATTTGCAGGTCGGTTTCATGTTGAATGTTTATTAAAATATGATTCACGAGCGTAACAAATATGACTTTGCAGAATCACAATAATTAAAATCATCAATACAACCCGATACTTACCTGCAAATTGCAAAAAACGTATAATAAGACAATTTGAATTTCGCGGCCTATCAAGCGCATCCTCCATAAGTAGTGGGTACTTTCCTAGATTTTGTCCAGCTTAATGCGATAATGTATTGTAGATGCAAGCTCCTAACATTTACACTCGAATTTACTAGTACTTGAAGGTACGTACATAATTTATGTATTTAGGTAGGTTTAGATGTACAACTACTGCAAAGTAAACGCAACCGGGAACAATTCGTGTTTGTAAATATTAGTGCAGTAAATCTTATAGTCCTTAGTTTGTCTCTTGAAAGCTTAGTAGTTACACATACATTAGGTTAGTTAGCCAACGGCAACGGAGTACCTCAGTAGGAATAGTAGGATGAATGAAAGGTAGTTGCATGCAGCTGAGATAAGAATGTAACAGCACAAATCCCGCTTAGATTTGTGGTGTTACACAAATGGATAGAATAAGAAGTACATAAAAGGAAGTCTGGGAGCGTCACCGGTGACCGAAAGGTTGTGCGGAAATCGGTTGTCATGTTAGGTATGTGATGCGGAAGAATGAGGAAAATGTCGCGAGGAAAGTTTTGAGTATTAATGTGGATTGCTAAAAGATTATCCGTCCTAGACATTGACATCGGTCCTTGGTTCGATTCCCAGGTGCGGCAAAGTAATATTAGAATTTTCAATCAGGAATTTCTTAGTAGCCGCCTGGAGTCTGGATTTGTGCCCGGTTTACATTAAATGGGCTTAACCATAACTGGCGAAACACAGAGGGTAACTACATACCACTGCCTAACCCTTCGGAGAAAACAGGCGTGATGTTATGTTTCTTAAATATTGCATTATTCAAGAAAAACTACGGCCGGAATGCTTCACGGATATAATTATCAGAGGTACTTAGAGCGACTTCATTGATTTGGTTGTAAACAAGTTGAGTAATCTCACAGGACCTACAGAAAAGCCCTTGATCGGGTATTAACCTTTTTACCCAACCACAACTTGAGGTTTAATTAGACACTTATATTTTCTAATGGACACCCTAATCTGATTTGGCCCAACAGAGCGTACACCAAAGTAAGTACTTCTTTTAGCTGACTAATTTTATGGCGGATGTAGCGCAAAGCGCAACGTAATTTTTGCGACTTACTTTGAGCGTCGTAATTTACATAGGATTTGGAATAGAATATCTTTATTTTGCATAAAATATGGCGACGAATGGTGACGGTAGATTGGTCTCAACCTTGTATTAGAAAATATTAGGTTATGGAAAATGTATCACGCTTTTTTTTTTTTTTTTTCAGGATGGGAAGTCATCAAATGACCGCTCCCGCTCTGGGTGGAGCAGAAGGGAGTGTCAGACTCTTACTGACTAAAACCCACCCGTGTTCCTTCCTTAGCCCTTTATGTACCAGGGCAGCGGTAACCCTTTCGGACGATCCCGCTACCCCGGCAGGCTTCGGCCCTGTCGGGCCCCGTCAACAAATGTATCACGCTTAGCTGTTAAACTACATCTGCCTGCTATATAACTATTCACAAGCGATCGAGTTAATATTAGGCGTTTCCACATTTGCTTGACTAGTTTCTCTGAAGACACATAATATCTGCTGCAGAGCAATTGGGTTGAGAAGCGATTGACCGACGCTTGAAGCCGCCCGAATCAGTTCCGAAACAGTAAATAGACACCAAACTGTTGGCAGTCAACCATGTTAGTAATGGTTCAGTTCAACGGTTTCACAACTGTGTCTCGTAAATTTTAAACCCCTTCGAATGAGACCCGGAGCTACAACTGTAGTAATACAGAAATAAATACGGCCCCAATCTCAGGCAATAAAGGTTCCGTGAAAGTTACACCACCGCGAACGTCTTGGTGTTCCAAAAGAATTCAATTATAAGAGATTTTCATGCAATATGCCTGAAGGTTATTTACATAATGGGGGTAATGAGATGAATGAGAGAAGAGCTGCATGCTTGCCTGTGTTTTCTGCACTTACCTAACTAAAGTAGACTTAAAATTATTTTAAACCAAAGCTAGCAGACTAAAATATTTTGCCATTGGTAAAAACATAAGTTCACAGTCGTTATACAAACAAAATATATTTAAATAAGCGACTTACATAATTTTCCGTCAATCATGTTAAATTATACAAAGTATCCTATGACCATAACCTTATTAGTTTCAGTGAAGTAATTTAATTAGAATAATCGTATTCCAGTCGTATTGTTTAACTACTTTTCACGTTTTAGGTTTCACATTTTTATAAATTAAGGCTTATTTTTATGAGGCAAGCTCCTTTCATTCAAAATGGTTCCTTTTCTGCACAATTCCACTATAACACTAAGCTACCTAAGACACAACGCTAAAAAGGTTTACTTAAATAAACAAAGGCTTTATAATGGGTTATGAATAATTAATTATATTTTTTTATGCTGGGTTCGATTCCCACCCAGGACAAATGTTTGCGTAATAAGCACGATCATTTGTTCTGTGTCTGGGTGTAATTTATCTATAATATTTATGTATTTAGAAATATATAAGTATGTTTATCAGTTGTCTAGTACCCATAACACAAGCTCTGCTTAGCTTGGGACTAGATGGCGTTGTGTGATAGTTGTGGAATATTTATTTTTTAATTAGAAATGGACACGAATCGAAAGAGTTACTAAGAATCTCAAAAATGTCAATAACAGGGACATTTGAATGCTGTGCCATTGAGCTCACCAAGTACAATACGGCCTTTGTATGTGTGTACCGAATTCCAAATATGAACAATCTCCATAGTTTCTTTCATCAGTTTGAAACAGTCTTACACGAATTATCAAAGAATGCCTATAAAAATATTGTCATAGCTGGCGATTTCAATATAGACATATTAAAAAGGAATTATCAGTCGATGGAGTTTGAATGCCTTCTACTTAGCTTCAACCTAAAACTAGCAATAAATCAACCAACTCGAACGGAAAGTGGGACATGTATCGATAACTTTGCACATAATTACAACAAACGATGTGAATCTGAAATCTTAGAGTTTGCCCTTTCAGACCACACAGCCCAGATTTTAAAATGCCCGGTAAATAAAATATGTACGATCGACAAATACGGTGCTATTAGACGAAATTACAGCAAGGAAAATACATCTAAATTTAAATATTGTATGAGCAAAGTTTATTTCGCCGAAATATATGAAACGGATGACCCTAACATTGCGTACAACAAATTTCATGAAATATTTTCTTTATACTACAACCTCTGTTTTCCTAGGACTATGATTAAAATAAATGTAATAAAAAAACCAAGGTGGATATCTAAAGGTATTAAATCCTGTAGTAAGAAAAAACGACAACTCATGTGGACCTACAGATTAAAAGCAAATGAATTAAATAGAACTCGCTTTAAGGAATACTTTAAGCTTTTTAGGAAAATCATGACTCTAACGCAGCGTTCACAAAACAATTATAAAATAAAAACATCACACAATAAATGTAAAACCGCCTGGCAAATAATAAATCAAGGTAAATTTAATGTACCTAAAAATTATATTTCGAAAATTAAAATCAAGAATGACAAAATTACGGACGCGAAACAAATTGCTAATCAATTCAATGACTATTTTATTAATAAAATACAACCCATCCAGTCTAGTGATAAAACTACACGGCCCATTTTTAACAAAAAAAACTCGATGTTTATGGCACCCTGTACACCACAACAGACACAGAAAATTATTAGGGCCTTAAAAAACACAAACAGCGTGGGGTACGATGGCATATCAACCAAAGTAATAAAAGCTGTAGCATCGGAAATAAGCGACCATTTGTCTCATATTATAAATTTATGTATTGTAGCTGGCACGTTTCCTGACGCACTAAAGATAGCTATCGTTAAGCCATTATTTAAGAAAGAAGATAGAGAGCTCATGGAATTCTACAGGCCTATTTCCCTGATTCCTATCTTCTCGAAAATATTTGAGAAATTCATTCAAAAGGAGTTAAACGGTTATCTAGAAAAAAACAATATATTATGTAATGAGCAAAAGGGATTTCGCGAAAATAAGACTATAAATATGGCGATATACGACTTCTTATACACGGTATTGACAAAAGTGGACAAAACAACACCTGTGTGTGCTATCTTCTGCGATATGACACAAGCATTTGACCACGTAAACCATGACATTTTAATAAAAAAACTTGACGCTTATGGTATAAGAGGTACTGTTCTTAATTTAATTAAATCCTATTTAGACAACAGAAAGCAAAAGACAGAAATCACTAGAATTAATATAATAACTAAAAAGGAAGAGATATACTTATCCGATGAACGTCAAACTACTTTTGGTGTTCCACAAGGTAGTGTATTGGGACCTCCACTTTTTACACTATATATTAATGACTTGCCAAAATCAATTTCACACCCTATGACTTTATTTGCAGATGATAGCACAGTGACAATTTCTAGTAATAATAATGACATGGTCCAATATAAACTTGACATTCACAATACCTTGACATCTATAATAAAATGGTTAAACAATAACACTTTAAAGATTAATTTAGATAAAACTAAAATCATACATTTTAGCCAACGATTGTATACAGAAAATATGGACATAAATATAGATAATAAAATTGTTGAAATAGTGAATACTACTAAATTCCTTGGATTATTAATTGACAAAAGACTTGACTGGAAATCACAAACCGAGAACCTTTGCAAAAAAATTAGTAGTTCTGCATTTGCATTGCACTCACTAGCTGCAGTGGTGAATTTAGATACCTTGATTGCAGCCTATCATGGCTTAGCTGCGTCTCACCTAAGATACGGTATCATATTTTGGGGAAATTCTACCGACGCTAACAAGGCATTCAAGGCCCAAAAGAGATGCATTAGATCTATGTTTGGGCTAAAAACGGTTGATACATGTAAACCATATTTTAAAAGGTACAAGATATTAACTCTTCCGTGTCTATATATCCTAGAATCCGCAATGTTTGTTAAAACAAACCCGAATCTGTTCTCACGTCTACAGGACGTTGTAGCGCGTAACAGACGGGATATGACCATTCTTCGCGTCTACCCAGCAAAAACGGCACTCATGCGCAAAAGTGTCGTATGCATGGCGCCTACTATATTTAACATATTACCTAAACGTTGGAAGGAGCTAAATAGTAATGCATTTAAGCGCCAATTAAAAATGTTTCTTTCGCAAAAAGCATATTATAGTGTCTCCGAATTTCTAGCCGAAAAGGTCTTTGATTGAATAATTGTGACTTTTCCTGACACTAATATTAAATTTATATGACCACGGCTGTAATTTTCTTGACATAATTTCTGTAATTTTTGACATTAAACTTGTAATTTTGACATCTATCTTGTAAATTTGACATAAATCTTTTAATGATAAACATGTAGTAACTTTGACATTATTCCTGTATCTGATTGACATTAAAGTTTTGCCTTAAATTTAATTTTGACATTATAACATAAAAATAATTTCTAATCTGTAAAGTTTCTAAATTAAAACTAGGTAATTGCATTTTTCGATCTTTAGTATTGTTAATTCTTTTCATTGTTATGGAAATATTTGTACGCCGATACTTACGGCTAAACATGATTGGACTTAAACTATGTAATATCTTGCATGCTCTTGTATGTATACAATGTTTAACAAATAAAGAAATCTTATCTTATCTTATCTTATCTTATCTTATTTTTTTTCTAATAAAATAAAATAAAATGGCTGTTCTCTACATAGTTCCTTTCTCGTTCAGGATTAGCAGAAAAACTTAATTAAGTTGAGAAACGTACTCGAGTCATTGAAAACGCATGTTTATACATTTCCGTGCGCGATCCACGACTCAAATTATGGAGTGTTACGTCAATAAAAAGTGGAGAACGCGGGCGTTCGACATAAGATTCCACTTCCAAATTTTCAACTTCCACCTTGAAAGCAACGAACAAGATTCTTTCTTGCATTCGTATTTCGTTATTTATTACTTTTCATAACTTCTCAGAGACCCTCGAGGTTTCTGTCAACAGATTGTAAAAGATTGTTATGTCGTAACGTAGGTCGTAGATGGCACTCGAACTGCGAACGATTCAATGAAACTGCGCTCACAGCTTGTACGAAAGCCACGTCGAGGGTTTAGACCTTTTATAAGTGCCTTTTAAGTGCTCACTTTTTTAATATAATCTCCTTTTGTATCGTTCTACGTGAAGTGTTGCACGTATATGCGGAATATTATACACCTCATTAGTGTTTTGTTCGGGATTACGTACATTTTGTTATGTTAACATTAACTTGTTTGTTACACAAAAATGCTAAACTGAATTTCTGATTTATCCCATCGCCATAAACGTTATATTTAATCGGGAGAAATCTCTCTTATATTTATATCTTACATTTCCATATTACAAAGTGTATGATTTCTAAAGCCACTTTACAGTTGAATCTGTTTTCCACTCGTGCCGCGTTGACTTCATTTTATTCGTTACCTGGTAATAGATAAAACATAAAAATCCTGCTGATAGTATATTTATAGTCGTTACCTAATTCAAAAAGGTTTCCTGTGCACAGTAGATAGCTCAGGTGGCACTCGTTTTGAATCCTTCTCTATCCTGTCAACATAAAATTTGAATATTTTAGAATGACTAATCGTAAAATGAAACTATAAAATATAAATTTTAGTTCAGTAGCAAAAAATTTGTAAAAAGGAGTTTTTTTTAGCACCCTTTCGAAAAGATGGTACTTAAGTTTATGATTTTAAAGCAGTTTTTTTCATGAAAATCTCTGCCACTGGCAAGCATGTCCCAGCAGTGGGAAATTTATAGGCAGATTATGCTAAGTCGTTGTCAGCAAACCCGACCCGAGGCCAAATATAAACAAGGATAACTTCGAAGCTTTACTTAGTCAAGTTATATAGCATTAGAGGTATTTTGTAAATATTGTGTAACCGTATTATATACAACGCATAACGGAAAGGGTATATACATAAAAAGGGCACGGCTTCTTTGGATGTTATCAAAAAAACCCTTCCAATATGAACGGGTTTTTAATCCTATCTCTACATGTTCGGAAGTTGTGAGATTTTTTAATACATTGATACCGAACTTATCAAATTGAAATAAGCACATCACTAGCACTAAGTCAGCTGATCGGTGTCAGTGAACTATTTGTAAGTAAAAATAAACCTCTTACTCCTGGTAATTCTGAATAAAAGGTTCCGTATGTTTATTTTTGGTTAAAAAATATGATTACTGATTTTTCCTAAACTTTGATTATGTTTGTGAACTAGCTACAATACAATTAATTGTTCTTGGTATCAAAATTTAACGAAATAATATTTAGATACCTGCTTGCATTGTCACGTATCATTTACACACTTGTTGATTTTTCACTTAGTTGCCCTTTTGTAGAATATTACTTAGTAGATAATTATTATCTACATAGTAATCTTCCACCCACCTTGCCATCGTACCTACAACACAGTAAATACCTAATTCAAAAACAATATTCCTGTAAATTTCCTAACGTTATTATTAACCTTTTATTTTGGTGGCCATAAGGATGAACGATGTTTCGATGTATTCGATTCACAGATCGAATCCCGTGCTCTTGAATCGATCTTCTAAAAATCCATTCAAAAATCGTAATAAAAAAAAATATTATGTTTACAGTTGCCAGTCAGGTAGGTAAGTACGTCTAAACTTTTAATAAATAATAATTGATAACCTTTCCGGCGTAATTCAATGACATTCATTCGGATGGTACAGTCGGTTAAAATCACAATGACTAAAACAGAATACGACGCCGACCGATTAATTTATAAAATACAGCTATGTCATTCGAAATGAAAACTTCTATCAAACCGTCTAATGTTTAAATATTCGCATAGTGCTAACATAAACAATGCGGACAAGTTAAAAAGTGTCGGCATATGTATGTAACTAATCTTGTTTGAAACAGATAAACCTATCTATTACCTAAATATGAACTTGAACTATTATGAGCCCTTATCATAATCATTTTTACACATACGATCCAGGAGTTGTGTCAAAAAATCGTCAGCTCGTACCATTCGATTTTTATGATCAATTCAAATTGATCATAAAAATCGAATCCTTTTAACGTGCATCCTACAAGAAATTAATTGCTTAAATAAACATTATTATTTGCCATTCGAACTTAGAATAGAAAAAGGATTTAGTAACAATTTATGTCCAACTGAACCCAAAACATCACTTCCATTCACCTCTTCGCATCTTATTCTTCTACTAGTACAAATAAAATCACAGTGGGTTCCGTTCATACTTTGTGAAATAAGTTTATTTTTTTAAATAATTATGACGAAAACTATTAACAAGTTAATAGTTTTTTTTAATTACAAAATAATAGCACGCACGCATAATTTTTGTCTCTAGGACTAACCGAAAGAATTATCGAAAGTTCACGGCCTGTCGGTGCTGTTTGAGTGGTACATGGGTTTTATTGGTTTGAGCACGTTTAGTCTAATTATAATTCAAATGAAGTCAATAAAAAATGTCGCAAAATTGCATCTAACTGTGGAAAGAAATTAATAAAGTACTAGGACCGCATGAGTAACAGGAATTGTTATTGCCGAATTGAAAATCGTTTGCTCACAGAACCCTGATTACGTCGTTACACACACAATGTAAGCATCATAATGTGTGTAAACCTAATGGGTTAGGGTCTTACGGTACGTGAACCAATTGCAGTCCGTGTAGTTTCAATTAACGAGTCCTGGACCCTGGTAAATACTACTTCTAATTCAGACTTCTAACGAGATAACGTGGCCCCGTAATTTGATCTTTTATGGATTGAAATGAATGATTTTCCGGAGTTGCGGGAAGTTCCGGGGTTGCGGGAATGTTCTAACGAGATAACGTGGCCCCGGAATACAAGAGCACCTGAAAAAGCATAGTGGTTTTTAGCCAGTAAGAGTCTAACACTTCCTTCCGCCCCACCCAGGACGGGAGCTGAGTCATTGATGATTTCCCCAACCCAATTTTTTTTTATAATTTTTCTATTATGAGTTTGAATTACGTAATTAGTTTGCTCTGGGGGGCAATTCCATAAGCAAGCTTACTACCCTATGGGTATCTAAATTCAACGAAATAATATTTAGGTACCAGGAATAGCAGGGAATAACAGCTTTATTTAGCATTATTGTTATTGTTTTGCTCGTCAGTCGACGTCTGTCTCGCTTCTAGTGCGCTCGTTTCTATCCCTGTGATACGCGCATCCGCTCAGTACGGCTACACCTAGTTGACTTTTTTGTTGTGTTTGCAAAATGTCGTTAAGTAGGTAATAGCGAATATTACGAAATGATGTGTGTCGGAGCAGAAGATGGTAATCATCTCAGTGGGTTGGGTGTGGTAGTAGAAGCGTGGCTTGGCCTCCGCGATCCCCAGACCTAACCCCGTTAGACTTTTTTTTGTGGGGGTACATTAAAAATATAGTGTACGCAGTGCAGTGTGATACAATGGACCTAATGAAAGTGCGGATTGAGGCCGCTTTCAGGATAATAACACCAGACATGCTACGTAATGTTCAGGTGTCCATGAACACGCGAGCGGCCTTGTGCATACAATACCAAGGTCACCACATCGAACATTCGAACCCAATCTTTAAAAATATAAGGTAATTTCCTAAATTAAGCAAAGCTTTAAGATTTTACTGTTTACTCGGTAATAAGTAAGGGATGAAACTAGTTAACCTATCTAAACTTTGTTTCGATGTTTTACGTAAGTTTTGTTATCTGAGTTCTTACGTACAATTTCTGGCTTGATATTAACGAGTAATACAGTTTACTCGTTAATGTCATCAATCAATAATTACGCATTCATTTTTACATCACGGTAAAGTAGGTATGGTTTATTGCGCGCGCGCGCAATCACTTTGAGGGCGCGGCGCGCGCGGCGCTGCGGCGCACTACCGGGACCAAACGGTGCGTTCCATCTTAAAAATCTATAACTTTTTTGTTTCTTGACATTTTGAATTGAAATTTTGTATACGTATTCCTGAATACGAATGCTATTAGATATTTGAAACACTGCCACTTTAAAAATTATATTTATTTAGTAAAAAAAAATGACAAAATAAAATGTTGAGAATTTTCATTGAAAGATTTTATGTAAATTATTTAAAATGATTTATTTGCTTACATTAGGTCATATTAAAATTATTTTTATATAATTTTAATATGACCTAATGTAAGCAAATAATTACATGACTTTAAATATAAAAAAAACAAAACATTATTCTACTCATCATTTGTCAATCCTAATCAATACTAAAAGCTCTTTAGTTTCGTTAAGTAATTCTTTTGCTATGACAATATTTGTTTTTTTTAAGCTAGATATAATTATAGGGATCAGAAGTACTCAACAGTATGTGCAGAACGTCTTCCATTGTGGCTGACCTGGAGCACTTCCGAGCGTGATTTAACCTATACTTCTTATAGTCTTCATTACGAGCTTCTTGAGCATCTTCAGATAACTGGCCTATTGGCAAAACTGCAATATGCTCGAATATTTTGACACCATGTATAAGAACTTTATGGACTGAAGATGGCATGTAGTACCAGTTATACTCACATATAACTGTGCAGTCCCCAGCCTATATTCACCAAACTTTACTACGTTTATAGAAAATCTCGATGACATGTTTGCAGAATTATGTATAATCTGCGCACCGAAGCGTGACTTTAACACTGACCCTGTGACAAAGATTTCCAAAGAATGGAAATCTTGGTCACAGGGTCAGTG
This sequence comes from Apamea epomidion, assembly GCA_947507525.1. Lineage (NCBI taxonomy): Eukaryota > Metazoa > Arthropoda > Insecta > Lepidoptera > Noctuidae > Apamea > Apamea epomidion. Next base: position 11,843,779 of record OX382234.1, read on the forward strand.
TTAAAGTTCTGTTAATAAACCGCCACGGATAACAGAACTAACCCTACTAAGTCACAGACAGTTGCTTCATCCGAGATAAACCCTAACATTGACAGACAATTGTCCTACATCTATGTACTTCTACATACTTGGTCTTATATTTTGCGACCCGTTCATGCTTCGCACCGTCCCACGTATGCAATCTACTGATGTGGCGCCGTCACAAGACATCGATATTTCCCTGCTTTATTTAAGTTAAATATTAATGTATTACTTATATACAAAAACTTTTATAGATAAATTATCTAAATGATGATAATTATCATCATCATCATTTCAGAGGAAAGACTTCCACTGTTGGACATAGGCCTCCCCCCAAGCACCTTCCACTTCGACCGGTTCTGTGCTCCCCGCATCCAGCGGATTCTTGCGGCCTTCACAAGGTCATTGGTTCACCTTGTGGGACGCCTTCCAACGCTGCGTCTTCCGGTACGCGGTCGCCACTCCAGAACCTTCTGGCGCACAAATGACCCATGGTAATTTGTTTTGTGAGCAATGTTCCTTGCCCACTGCCACTTAAGTTTGGCAATTCTTCTGGCTATGTGGGTTTCCTTGGTTCTCGTGCGGATCTCTTCATTTCTGATTCGATCACATAGGGAAACTCAAAGCATAGCCCTCTGCGATGCTCTTTGGGTGACTTTTACCCTTCTAATAAGGCCAATGATGGTAATATCCGCATCAAAATCAATTGTGTAGTTTAGAAGAACTAAGCGGCCAAACAGGCAGACACGGCACGCGACTTGGTTTTGTATCCAAACTCAAAGCATTTATTTCAAATAAGCCAATTACAGGCACTTATGGCAATTTTTTTGACCATTTTGGCACTTTTGGCACAATTACAGGTCAATGACAAAAAACACACAAACACAAAAAATCTCTATATAATATTAGTTTCAATAATAATTATGTAACAACAATGTATCGAATGAGGTATGGTGATATTTGATATTCCTAATCAACGAAATTTAAGCTAGACGTAACACGAAACACCACAAGTGATATGAAGCTAAATACCAGAATAGTATAAATTTTCATCCGTGAAATTCGCTTCGCAGGAAATTCGTAGGTACATAACATACGAAACAAGCAATTATTTAATTAAAGAGAAACGAACTACGGTGACTGGCCACCAAGTTATGTAAGCGAAAGAGTCGCATGTGAAATTAAATTAATAATCTACGAGTATTTACGCAATAAAATCCTTTTGCTTATATTGTATTCTTTACCATAATTTAAATTTTATGCAATTCAATAAAACATTTTTTTGTTGAGCAAACACGTCATTTAGTATGTATTTAATCTACTACACACTTAATCAAGATATAAACAACATTGCCAAAACATTGCAAATGTTTCGGCGCAAATAATAGGCTACGCTGCTACGCCACATGCTTGGCGTAGCGGATTCGTAGCGGTCTCGTAGGGCCAGGCAATGACCATTTATTTTCTTCCGTTACGAAGTGCCCAGCTCTAGACTTTCACATTGAGTGCCCTTACCAGACATATGTCACCAGCCTTACAAGATAGCACAGATTTATTTATTTGAAGAACAAAAAATATTTCGTTTCTTTAATAATTCAAAAAATACGAATCGAGCCAACTGAAGGCAAAGCTGAAAATTGAGTGAAGTTCAATACATAGTATCTACTCGGTACATTGGTTTCACAAATACCTTTAAGAGTTTAGAGGACTTTGTGGTTCATTGAATAGTTGAAATATTCAAAATCTGGCAGTAAAGCCTCGAAGTATTTGGTACAAATGTAATTTAGATATCGGGAAAATGGTATTGTGTGTGTTTTGTGTTTTTATTGAAAACACATTTAATTTAGGTCTTTATTTCATATATTGACTATGCCTATTAAATAATCGTAATTCTAGTATAAAGAAAGAAAGAAAGAAAATGCAAAATACAAAAAAAAAAAAAAAAAAAATGCAATGTATGAGTAAGAAACTAACTATTTTAGAAACGAATAAGTATACGCTTAAAGAGCACACGCCATAACAAACGTCGTTTTCACCTAATATACGTCAGATAGGTCTTACCTACATTCAAGGGATTACCATTAAAAAGGATGTCATAACACATACACATACAAATAATTATAATGGTAGCAGGTGGCGTTCTTTAATGTCTGCCTACCCCATGTGAAGACAGACCTGCTACGATCCTTACATACTCCGTTATAACATATTTTCCGAAATGAAATATATTTGACTCCCATCCAACGGAGGTAGTGGAATAATTGCGTCCCCATTTCCAAGTAGCTACCTATCTATTGAATACTAATTGATTATACTTCAGTTACCTATTTATTTCTTTTCCGTTAAGGTTGGTTAACCGAAACGGAAAAATGAAACGCTCTAGCAATTTCGTTTGACCTATTTTATAAATTCGTTTTATCATCGAAGCGTGTCGATTTAAATTTTGTTCATGACACTGAGGTAGTATCGTTCGTGTGGTTACGAGGAAAGAATAACCTTTTTTTTGTGTCTTGAGTCACGTATCGGAGTAGTTTGCATAAAGAGACTGTAGCATCCTTTAGTGCGTATGAATATTAAAGTATAGCGCCAAACAGCTGCAGTTTCTAAATTATTTCTGATAAATAAAGTTTAAACCTTAAGGGGAATAAGCCATGGAAGCATGCGGAATTCAAAGTTTCCTACGTTTTTTGCTATTTGCAGATCAGTATTAGGTTGCACGTTGATAAAAATATGATCACGACCGTAACAAGTAAGTAGGTATCTACAGAATTGTAATCATTAAAAACATCAATACAACTCTAGATAGAACTGACCTCAAACTCATGTTTTTATGAAATAATCATTCAATAAGGTATGATTTTATTTATTATAATTCTGTACTGAAATACATGTTTGTTTCGTTCATGATTCATACTTTGATCAACATAAAACAAATTAGATGTACCTACGACCTTATAAAGATGGCTGGGACAACCTGGACGCAGAAGGCGGAAGACAGGGTTTAGTGTCGCAGCCTGGAACTGGCCTATATCAAGTATTTGACTATGATAGACTAAGTTGATTGATCGATTGACAACATGATACTGAGCTTACGGTCGCGTTCATTAATGCAGTATCACCTTAAGGACTGGATTGCTGTGAACGCGCGGTATAGGCCGTACCTACGTCTGTGTGCATAAAGTGATGTATCAACACAGAACGCTCACCTCATAATTCGCACACTGGCTGGCGTCGAACGAAACAAAAAACATACCGTCGCTTTTGCACAAGGCTACATAATTACGTATGACCTTGGTTGGTTCATTTCATTGCTAAAATTGAAATTATTACATCAAGTACCAATAGCTGGTAGTCTTACGTATTAGATTATTGAACGCATAGGTCTGGGTTCCAATCTCGAGTTGGGACTTTTATTTTTCTTTTCCAACAATGATCTTTATCAGTTATTTTGTTATTCGTTTTTTATAGATTAAGAAACAAGAATCATAATGTAATCATTATTTTATTTTCATCATTATATTGCTATTGTAATACGGGGTTAAAAAAAAATATATTTAAGTGATTTCAAAATGTTTATTCGTTATAATTTTATAAACTAAAAAAAAAAAAAACTTCTAGTCAAAACAGTTTATTTTCTCATAGAGAACAATTTATTGAAGTAAAGCAGGTAATCAGTGAACTACGACCCTTAGACTTAAAATATTGTATCTTAGTAATATAATGATATTGTGCTTTAACTACGAATGTGTGTGGGTACTCTAAGAAATCACAACTAGCAAATCTACCCACGTAAATAAAAAAAGTTTGAACTCCTTGTCACAATACAATTACATTACTCAGTAGTACTACTTTTTGTTTACTGCCAGTGCGTTCGTTTTAACTTTAGTTGCCTATCTCAAACGTCAAAGTTAACTAATCGTATTTATTAGGACTTATTGCGGTTATAGCTTAAGTATTCATTTTCATTACGAAAAGAAGATTAAAACTAAACCTCAAAATAATCCTTATTACGGATATGACACAACATAATTTTAATATTACTAAAATCAATTTGTAATTTATAACTTAATACTTTGTTTGTAGAACCTCCATTATTGTCAATGATATCAAGTAAACGCTGGCGCATGAATCCAACAATTTTGAAACATATATCTGTTCCTCTTAAATGGAAAATAATAAAGCTTCCGAAAAACAAATTAACTTCCAGCGATCTGTGGTTGACTGTAATACTAACTAAGCTGTGTTAAAATGAATTACCGAAAAGTTAATACAAAATTAACCGACAAAAAATGTCGTATTTAACAAACAAACATGAAGTTTATTCAAATTATAATTCTACGAAAAATATTCTATACTTTCAAATAATAAACTAAATTTCCAAAAAATACTAAACTTCCGAAAAAAATACTAAGTTTCCGAAAAGTTATAGTTTAGTGAAATTTGCTACGTAACACGCATATATCTTCTTTAAATCGATAGAGCTAGATGAGGTTAGGTTAGAACTGTGACTATATAACGCACGAGCCGAGCGAGCGAAGCAAGCGGTGCCGCGGGAGCGGCCGGCGAGTGCCAGAAACATATTTTTGAATGTAAAACCAAACCACACAGCCACAGCGCCACAGTTATAAAATGTGTAAGATTGATTCTTTATTACTACCCCTCTTAAGTGTATTATATATTATATAATATATTTCCATGCAATGCAACTTCAACTGCTCATCAGATCTCTCATTCTGTGCTTCCCACCGCTGTATTGCAAAGTGTAAACGTCCTTGTTTATGTTTTTCAATCAAATATGGGCGTAACGAAAACCAGCTCCAAAAGCTGGTTTTTGTTTGTTTTTGTTTGCACGGCGAACGGTTCGTAAAGATGTGTCGAATAATTCGGAAAAATATCTCGTTGGTATGAAACCACTTGTTTCATTATTCACTGACTAGCTGGGGCCATCTTTTGACCCTCCGACTCACAGTAGGTATTTCTCTAAAACAAAAAAAGAGTACTGTTAGGCTACTAGCAAAATACGAATATTACCAATTTGAAACAAAATTATTTTGAAAATAGAAATGTTACATATTACCTATATTATTATTATTATACTTAATGTTATATTTTATACTCATCTTTAATTTTTTTTTCTTCTATTTAGGCTTTATGATAAATATAAAACGTTAAAAAAAAAACTAAAAGAATCAGCAGTTATTTAGAAAAAAATTGATAAAATAATTAAATCATAATACTCACACTCAGCCCGGTTTCATCAAATATCTTTTTTTTTTTTTTTGAGGATGGGAAATCATCAAATGACCCCTCCCGCTCTGGGTGGAGCAGAAGGGAGTGTCAGACTCTTACTGACTAAAACCCACCCGTGTTCCTTCCTTAGCCCTTTATGTACCAGGGCAGCGGTTTCATCAAATATCTGTGATATAATATTAAGTCCACTTTTACGCAGCACGATAATATCTGCTTTCATCAATATATAAATATATATTTAAATTTCCTTGCATTTCAAAATGAACTACAACACCGCTAATAGATTAAACACATGTCACTAATCTACAATAACAACCAACCAAAAACAAATAACGTTCTAATTAGTCGCGGTGAATGAGTCGTAAGTTAACTGCATATGTCTACCTTATAATTTATTTATTTAGATTTCTGTGGGTATAATCATAAAGATTAACGAATTATGTGAACAAGGCGAACATGATACGGAACTATATTCAATAGCGTGATTATTCGAGTAGGTAATTATATAAACATTTAAAAAAATTATCACCGCGCGTGAGATTCGAACCCACGGCTCGCTAACGCATGAACGTGCTTACCGACGTATGATAACCGCTAGGCTATCATGCCATATAACCTAATGGTTGAATTTATGAAATACAAACAGTTGCAAACGAATGTGGGAGTGTTTGTCTATAGTATAGAAATTACTCATTAAAAGAAGGTCGTAAGTTAAACAGAAGTGTCAATCTATTGCTTCGTGACACTGTCACTCCACTTTTGACCCTTACTGTACATTGCAAAATGCGTAAGAAAATTTTAATTCCGCGGACTACCCTAGTGCTTCTACCTTAACTGGTAACTAATTTCATAAATACCAAATATGCTAACTCATTTCTAAACATGACTCCATTTAATATCTCTGCAAATCCTATTATCTTAAAGAAGATACCTACAAATCCGCGCTTATTCTTGTCTAGTTACGTGGGTATCATGAGATAACATATCCTTGTTACTCGGGCTGAGTATAAATAAACTTACAGGTTGATCCTGTAGGTTATATCAGTTCCCAGTTCTAATTAGGTCACACCCACGGCTTGCTGGTTCACGTGGGATGAAATAATCGAATTGCATCGTATCTTCTGCCCTCAATCAGCGCAGTTTTCAATCGACTGGAAAAATGAGGTTCACTTTAAGAACTAGATATGTGGTTTTTTCACAAATATTATTAAATATATTCCTGAAATGTACCCGCGGCGCGACGCAGATTTTTTTTTCATTTTTCTTACATTTTTTCTGACCCGCTACCGCGGGTACGAGTATATATCATATTTCACAGCTTGAATATTTTATTAATGTGAATGAGCAGCTGAGCCCGCCAAAAAACCAAAGAAAATTTGTATTTGGTGGGCTCTGCTGCGCAGTCAACTTTTTTTTTTTTTTTTGAGTATGGGAAATCATCAAATGACTTCTCCCGCTCTGGGTGGAGCAGAAGGGAGTGTCAGACTCTTGCTGACTAAAACCCACCCGTGTTCCTTCCTTAGCCCTTTATGTACCAGGGCAGCGGTAACCCTTTCGAGCGATCCCGCTACCCCGGCAGGCTTCGGCCCTGTCGGGCCCCGTCAACTATAAGGCGTGTACCTACTCATAAAAAGAACCTCCTCTTTCTACGAGTACATGTCTTTAAAAAAAAACCGTTTGTTGCACCCTGGACTTGCTCTGCTATCAACCTTACGATGGTTTATCTTTTTGTTACTAAACAGCAATATTGTGTAGCATACAATCAAGTCGAAACCTACCTAAGTACGAAAGATATAATATAATTTAAAAAAGTTAGTAATTACATCTGCTGCCAGCTTCGTGAACGTGAACCTAGTTTTACGTGGCTAAATTTGTTGGAATTTATACATAAATGACTCGTTTTTAGGCTTCCGTGCGTCCGAATGAAAAAACGAAACCCATGTACCCTAGGATAACTCGTGTGTCTGTCTGTCGATCCGTCTGTCACATCCAATTTGCTCCGAATGTAATGGACTGATTAAGTTGACATTTGGTACAAGTATGCATTTCTGTGACCCAAGCATGGACCTGACAGGGGTGCCAGGGCAGAAAACCTCCACGTGTGCCTGGGGACTGGAGTTCCCTTCTGGATACGTCCGGGGGGAAGACCAGTTTTCGGGCCGGTGCATCCTGGGGTGCGGGCAGCTATTTCTCAGTGGGATTTTTTCCCAATGAGATATCGCTGCCCGCATGCTAATGTTCTGCCAAGAGGAACGCTCCACACAAGCCGCTATGAGGAGCAGAGCGGCTACTGTGTGGAGTAAGAGCGGGCCTGGTGTGCACTTACCCTGCCGCCGGGCAGGCAGGAGGGGATAACCCCCCCCTCCTGCCACCGTTAATATCGTAGCCCCGAAGATTGTCAAGGTCATGTCTCTGACTTTTGACGGGGGTCGAGGGTCTTGGCTTAACCGCCCGGACCGCGAGGAAGATTAACCTCTATAAAAAATTCCCCAAACCTCCAAGCGGCGGCGCACCGTGAGGGAGGTAGTAAGCTTGGCTAATGGGTAGCTTGATTTAGTCACTAGTGCGAACCACATAATTTGAGCAGGTACCTAAAGTTTTATACTCGTGGGAACAAAATGGATAAATTTTAAAAAAAAACCCAAAACCCAACAGACGAAAGGAGGAGTGATGCGGGGTCGGAGTCCGACGCCGCATCTGGAGGAGGGAGCACGGGAGGCTCAGTGAGCTCTCGCCGTGACCAGAAGACGGCCGCTGCCAAGAGAAAGGCACAGGGCAAGCGGCCAAGGTCAGTGGACGGCCAGGGGTCGTCCTCTGACTGGGAGCTGGCTTCGGCCAGGAAGATCCCCACCAGCAGGCGCGGAGGAGCCCGAGAGCGAGGCTTAGGGAGGGGGCTCACTGCTCGGGAGGCGGCTGAAAAAGCGAAGGAGCCCGCAAAAAAGGAGGGGGGGACCGGTCGCGTGGTCGAATCAGGGCTCTCAAGCGACGAGGCGGCTGAGGTAAGCGGTGGCCCTGAAGCGGACCGCATAAAGAGGTTTGCGGCGGTCGTGGAGGCCGCGATCCGGGACGTGGCCCTTAAGAAGTTGCAAACTTCGAAAAACAGGGCCATAGTCTCGGCAAAGGCCTCCATCTTGGCGGCAGCGGAGGCCATCCACTTCGGGCCTCCGCCGGACGGCATGTCGGAAATGCGGGCGGAGGTGGCCCGCTTGACGGCTGCCATGGAGCTCCTCCGAAAGGAGAACGAGGAGCTCCGAGCGGACCTGGCCGGGCTGCGAGCAGCCGGCCCCCGGGTAGTGCCGCAGGAGGGGCCGCAACAGGGGCGGCCAGTACCTGCTGAGGACCGGGTCCTGAACCTGGTGCGGCAGGAGCTGGCTGCCTTTCAGAGCCGGTTCTCCGCCCTGGAGGCCATCGTCCTGCGCCCCCCGCTGGCGGCGGACCGGCCGGCCTCGGGCCAGCGGAAGGCGGTGTCGTATGCTGCCGCCGCGGCTGTCACAGCCACGGCCACGGGGCAAGCAGCAAAACGGACCGCCCCGAAACCCGCTAAGGCCACAGCCCCAGCCCCAGCCCCAGCCCCAGCCCCTGCCCCTGCACCGGTGGCGAAACGGCCGCCCCAACCGCCTCCTGCATCGCCTCCGGCCGACGCCGATTGGCAGGTGGCCGGGCAGAAAAGGAAGGCGAGCAAGGCTGCAAGGGCGGCCAAAAGAAGAGAGAGGCGGCAACGGCGCAAGGAGCGAGGCGTCGCGGCTAGGCTTCGTGCCCCAAAGACCGCAGCTGTAGTGATCACACTACAGCCGGAAGCGGAGAAGAAGGGCATGTCCTACCGCGACGTGCTTGCCAAGGCTAGGGCGGCGGTGAACCTGCAGGAGCTCGGCGTTGCTGAGGGCATCCGGCTAAGGGTCACTGCGACTGGGGCCCGGATGCTGGAGGTCCCTGGTGCGGCTAGCGGCCCGACTGCTGACGCTCTGGCCGAAAGGCTTAGAGCGTCCTTAAATGCGGACGAGGCCCGAGTGTCCAGACCCACCAAGAGCGCTGACGTGCGCATTCTGGGTCTGGATGACTCTGCGACGGTGGAAGAGGTGGTGGCCGCCATCGTTAGGACTGGGGGATGCTCTGCCGAGCAGGTGAGGGCGGGCACTCTCCGTCCTGACTCCACGGGGATGCAAGCCATCACGGTGAGCTGCCCCGTGTCGGTGGCCCAAAAGCTAGCCGGGGAGGGCCGAAGGCTCCTGGTGGGCTGGGTTTCCGCGCAGGTGAAACTGCTGGAGCCCAGACCTCTGAGGTGCTTCCGCTGCCATGTGGGCAGCCACGTGGGGGCTAAATGCACCTCGGAGGTGGACCGCAGCAATCTATGTTTCCGCTGTGGTCAGCCCGGACACAAGGCCGGCTCGTGCAACGCCATGCCGCACTGCTATGCATGTGCGGCAGCCGGCAAGCCGGCCGATCACCGGGCTGGGAGCAAGGCGTGCGCTCCACCCGCCAAAGCCAGGGGCAGGGGCAAGCCCTCCACCACCGCCGTCGCCGCCGCAGCCGCCGCCACCACCGCCGTCGCCGCTGCCGCCTCCACCGTGACCGCCGCCGCATCTGCCGTGGCTGGGCCCTTACAGGGGGATCGGGAGGCTGATATGGAGTGCTAATATAGCACCATATCGCCTCCTCCAGGCGAACATCAACCACTGCGCCTCCGCTCAGGATCTGTTGCTCCAGAGCATGGCGCAGTGGTCGATTAACATCGCCGTGGTCGCTGAGCCGTACTTTGTCCCGCCCAGAGACGACTGGGTGGAGGACCTGAGCGGCTCAGTGACCCTAATTTCGTCGGCCGCCGCCGGTACCCCGTCCCTCGAGGCTGTCAAGAGAGGACAGGGTTGCGTGGCAGCACGGTTCGGGGAGATAGTCGTGGTTGGGGTATACTTCTCCCCGAGCCGAACTCTCGCCGAGTTCCACAACTCCCTCGCGGAGTTGAGAGTCGTCGTCGTCGGATTCCGTTCCCTCCCCGTGCTTGTCCTCGGGGACTTCAATGCCAAGAATGTGGCTTGGGGTTCCCGGCATACGGACACACGGGGCAGAATGGTGGAGGACTGGGCTCTGGAGACAGGCCTGGTCGTCCTAAACCGGGGTTCGGTCCCAACATGCGTGCGGATGCGGGGTGAATCAGTGGTGGACATCTCGTTCGCCAGCCCCGCCTTGTCGCCGCATGTCGTCAACTGGCGTGTCTTGGAGGAGGTGGAGACCTATTCCGACCACCGGTATATCCGGTTCGACGTCTCCGCCCAGACCTCGAGCGCGCCGGTCCGACCGACCCTGGGTGGTCCGCGGTGGGCGCTGAAGCAGCTGGACCGGGAGCTCCTCCTGGAAGCCTCGATCGTGCAGGCCTGGGTGTCACCACCGGACAGGCCTGCTGACATCAACGACGAGGCAGAGTGGTTCCGGGAGGCCATGTCCGAAATATGTGACGTGGCAATGCCCCGGGTCCGGCCCGGACGCGCCCGGCGCCAGGTGTACTGGTGGTCGCCGGAGTTGACGTCTCTGCGCGAGGCGTGCGTGGCTGCGCGACGCCGGTACACCAGGCACCGCAGGCTCCGTATCCGCCCTCCGGATACGGAAGCCGTGCAGGCGGAGCTGTACGAGGGGTACAGAGCGGCGAAGACCGCCCTCCGAGCGGAGATCTTGCGGGCCAGGGGGCTGGCCCGCGAGGAGTCGCTGGGGACTCTGAACAGAGACCCGTGGGGACGCCCCTACAAGATGGTGCGGGATAAACTCCGCCCATGGGCTCCCCCGCTGACGCAGAGTCTCCGGCCCCAGCTCGTGGAGGACGTGGTGAGCGCTCTGTTCCCTTCGCGTGGGGAACATACTCCCCCGTCCATGGCTCCGCCTCCTGCGATGCCAGATGCGGACCACACCGACGACGACGACGATGCTCCGGAGGTGACCGAGGTAGAGTTGAGAGTGGCGGTACGTAGGCTGAATGCCAGAAACACCGCCCCAGGACCCGACGGCTTACCTGGAAAAGCCTGGGTCCTGGCCTTGGAGGCTCTCGGGCCTCGACTAAGGGGGCTACTAAGCGCATGCTTGGAGAGGGGCCGGTTCCCACTTCGTTGGAAGACGGGGAAACTGGTCCTCATCAAGAAGCCGGGGCGCCCTGCGGACTCTCCGTCCGCTTACCGGCCCATCGTGCTGCTCGACGAGGTGGGCAAGCTCTTTGAAAGAGTAATTGCAGACCGCCTTGCCGGGCAGCTGGTGCGGGTGGGGCCGGATTTGGCGGACAGCCAGTTTGGTTTCCGCAGGGGGCGCTCTACGGTGGATGCCATCATGCGCGTGCGAGCCCTCACGACGGGGGATGCTGTGGCCCGGGGTGGGGTCGTCTTGGCGGTGTCTCTAGACATCGCCAATGCCTTCAATACCCTGCCCTGGAGTTGCATCAGGGAGGCACTCGGGTATCACCGGATGCCGACCTACCTCCGTCGCATTGTCGAGGCCTATTTGACGGACAGGGCCGTCATCTACCCCGGTCACCGGGGAGAGTGGAACCGGCGAGAGATGTCGTGCGGTGTCCCACAGGGATCGGTCCTAGGGCCGCATCTGTGGGATATCGGGTACGACTGGGTGCTGCGCGCCGACCTCCCTGATGGCGTCAGCGTAGTTTGCTACGCTGACGACACGCTGGTCCTGGCGCAGGGGAGGTCGCACCAGGCGGCGGCCGAAGCAGCGACACGCGGGGTTGCGACAATTGTCGAGAGGATCCGGCAATTGGGACTCGAGGTGGCATTGCACAAATCTGAGGCCATGTGTTTTCATGGTCCTCGGGACGCGCCACCGTCGGGTTCACAAATAACGGCGGGAGGGGTTCACATCGGCGTCGAGCTGACGATGAAGTACCTGGGACTCGTCCTCGACAGCCGGTGGAATTTCGTGGAGCACTTCCGACGTTTGGCTCCCAGACTGGAGCGGGCCGGGGCTGCCTTGAGGCGGCTCCTTCCCAATCTAGGGGGACCAAACGCCTCCTGCCGGAGGCTCTATGCGGGGGTCGTGCGGGCCATGGCCCTTTACGGGGCACCGATATGGGCGCGATCTTTGAGGCGGCGACCAGCCCGCCGGTTGATCGCGTCCCAAAGGGTCATGGCTGTCCGGCTCATTCGTGGATACCGCACGGTCTCCGCTGAGGCGGCGAGCCTCCTTGCCGGATTGCCGCCATGGGATCAGGAGGCCAAAGTCCTCGCCCACATATGGGAGTGGCGAGAGGAGGCAAAACGCCGGGGCGTTGCTCCGCTGCCGCGAGAAATCACGGCACAGCGGACAGAGCTCCGGCGGGATCTCATGGCGGCATGGAGAGTGCGATTGTCGCAACCCAGCGCTGGGCACGCCACAATTGCGGCGATAAGTCCCCTCTTTGAGGAGTGGCTAGAGAGGCGCCACGGCGCCCTCACCTTCCGCCTGACGCAGGTCCTCACCGGACACGGTTGTTTCGGGAGGTTCCTGTTCAGGATAAAGCGGGAGGAAACGCCAGGGTGTCACCACTGTGGGGATCGCCCGGAGGACACGGTGGAGCATACGGTGGAGGTCTGCCCGGCTTGGGCGGGACCCCGCCGTGTCCTCTTGGCGGCGATCGGCGGCGGCGACCTCTCGCGTCCGGCCCTCATACAGGCCATGGTCCGGAGCGAGAGTGAATGGGAGGCCGTCACCTCCTTCTGCGAAGCAGTTATGCTCGCGAAGGAGGAGGCGGAGCGTGCGAGGGAGAGGCAATCGCTGCACCCTCGCGCTCCTAGCCGCCGCAGGAGACGCCCTGGACGGGAGTCAACAGCCGACTCCCGGCCACCGTAGGCGCGGGCTTGCGGGCGGCGAGCTATGGGCAGCTCGCCGCCCGGTAAGGACCAGGCCCGGGTCGACGGCGCGTTGTGTTCCACGCGCGCCTCAAAGAGCTGTCAGCACGAACTGACGGGGTCCGCTAGGGCCGATGCCGCCGGGGCTGCGGGTTGTTCGAAAGAGATACCGTGGCCCCTGGCACAGGCAACTGAAGGAACACGGGTGGGTTTTAGTCAGTAAAAGTCTGACACTCCCTTCTGCTCCGCCCAGAGCGGGAGGAGTCATTTGATGATTTCCCAACCAGAAAAAAAAAAAAAAAAAAAAAAAAAGCATGGACCTGACACCTAAATAAATAAATGTTGAATATGAGGTTTCACTTTGGGAGGCAAAAAAAAGTTAAAAGAAAAGTTTTGCAAACTGTACCTTGTGACAAATCAAATGAAAGAACTTACTATGAGGGTCTCAAAAATTTTATTTTTTTTATAATTTTAGAATAAATAGTTTTAAGGTAATTTTAGAAAATAGATAAAACTATAAAAAAAAATACAGCAATAAGTTCCATTTTTATGAAAGCCTTTATGATGTTTATGGTCTTAAAATAACATGGTAAATGCCTCAATATTATGCGTACAAGCTTACATTTGTACAAAGAATATGTTTTTCAACTACAATGTTTTTTTTTTTTAATAGCTCTAGTAGGTACTTTATTTAACATACACAGATTAATTATTATTTTTACAAACTAACACTAATATATACTATGTACAATTATATACAAGTATGTAATAAAGAAAAATATAGAAAAAGGCAGGAGCTCATTGGGCATCAAAAAATTCGTCCGCATCACTGTCAATGGGATAAGTGTCCAAAAGGCTGGCAGCATTACCACGTTGGATGGCAATGCTGATTCTTTGGGCCAGCCTTCTGGTCACGTGAAGAGTCAACAAACCGCTTGGCGATGTCCCGAAAAATTCGATGAGAACTCGGACCCCAAGGCCCTAGTGTTTCAACCCCAAACGGCTCAAACATATAGCTCCCAATAAGGTTGTTATATTTGCGCCGTTTGAGGTTTTCTGCTCCTTTAGCAGCCGCCCCAGCACAGCCCACCGTGCTAGGAAGATGGGATGGCGCGAGGGTGTCAACACAGGTTGCATCCTACACCAAAGGCCTACCCAACTTCCAAGGCATTATGGTCATTCCATCGGCCTGTTCCATCGTCGCGTACCGAGCCATTAGGTTCTAAAACAGCTGGCACCCCGGCGGAGGCAAGAGCCCGACGGATGATGTCCTTAATGCTGGCGTGCCTTGCCGTTCAGCGCTCTTGCTGCAGGATAGGCCATGGTGTCCGAGGCAGTCGACTGCTTCACCGCATTGACAGCGATGTGGAGTTCCGCAAGGAGCACCCAGACGCAAACATGTAGCGAGCCAGAATGTGGTGTCACACAGCATAGTGCCTATATTGAGTGACGGTAGCACCTGAAGCCAGAGGCCCGACTCCCATTCACCCACAGCCAGCAGGCGGGCACGCTCAGCAGTATTGGTGGACGTATTAATAAGTTTATACCGTACGAACCCGCAGAGCGGCTCATCCCACTGTCTCTGGGAAGACGGGTTCTCGGGCTGAACCGTGTCCGGGCAAACAAACTTAACTACAATTTTAAGTTTGTTCTCGGGATAAATTCATCCCAACCTCGGAACCCTTACTTTGAGCATGGTCTGACACGCACTTGGCCTGTTTTAAACATTCTCACTGTTGGGACACAGGCCTTCTCTCTGTAAGAGAGAGTGGGCTATAAACCACTACGCGGGCCCAGTGCGGGTTGTCACAAGTCTTCGAATTTTTGGTGATAGGCCGGGTTAAATAACACAAAGTAATATGCCTGCCTGGTGCTGCCTGGTGGCCACTACGCCACCACTGCTTTCCTATTTGTAGTTTTTACTTGGCCATTGTTTAAATATGGCTCCTGTCATATTATCAAAATTTGGTTATTCAACATTAGATAAACATAATTTTACTAACCCAGAACTCATTATTTTCCGTTCTGCACCATTCGATTTAGATCAATTCGGGTAAGCTCAGTCCAGTACAATTAAAGCTGGATGATATAGGTATTTCTATTGTCAATTAAACAGAATTGAATCCGACATATTCCTTTCACACCGTATAGTACCGTATATTCCGTTCACGTCCGTATTTAATAAAATACTTACCAATGAAATATGATCACTTTGGCTACCAATATTGAATTAAAAAACCGGTGGAGGGTGCCTTACGTAACGACAACAAACGTACGCGCAACGCTGAGGGGTAAACTATGCTACGAATATTTAAAACGTAACCACATCAAACGACCAACGGCCATACGTTACCTGATAGAGTCCCATTGATAAAAATAGACTTTACAAAAAGCTAAGACGAGAATAGATCGTGAGGTCTTGAGGTGGACAGCGCCGTCGTCGACTGAGTAAGTGCCGCTTAATAAAATGGAGGCTGCGGGTCGTTGGAGTAATGGCCGCAGTGCCCGTGTCTCCGCTGAAGGATAACTTTTATATTACAGGTGCACTTACCTGGCAACACCGACACAAATACATGCTCATTTCGAACAAACTAAGGAAAAGGTGTGACGAAATTAATTACCAACGTAATTAATGTAAAACTGGCACAATTAACCTAATCTGACTGGTTCCACTTGTAGAATAAGATTAGTTAGCTAAAATATGAGCTGAATTATAATTAAATGCTTTACTACATTTTGAATTATTATTTATACTTTACAGTATACCTAATGAAGTCATAAATAATACAGAATTTATCTCGTGCGTACATTACTTTTGGATGAAACATAAAATTTGTTTCAGACTAAATGAGTAGGTTTCTGCCTCCGTAGTCTATCTATGTCCGCAGTACTTTGTGTGTAAATGTGGATTGCTGTCAGCCATTTGTTAACATCATGTAACACGGTACTAGTCGTTATGCATACATACATACCGAATCTTGAAATTATAATATTGAAACGGGTAAACATAAAAAAAAAACTTTTTCTTAACGAGTTCCATAAATATAGAAATGGTTGCGAGTAATTAATACATAGAAAATTATGTTGTTCTGCATTTATTTATAAAATTATAAGAACATTATTTTTTATGATTGCTTCGTTGATCTAGTGGTCTCAACCGTTACTGCTAAGCATGAGGTCCTCGGTTCTATTCCCGGGTCGGGCGAAGTTGGCATATTGGGTTTTTCCGTATGGAACTTCTTAGTAGCAGTCCATACCTGGATCTGTGCTCGGTTGATGCCAATAGACTCCCCTATTACATGGGACTTCAATATACCTGGTGAAGTGTGGGTGTACTATAGGTAGTAGGTACACCTGCCTAACCCTTCGGGGAACACAGGCATGATGTTACGTGTGTTATTTTGTATTTTCCGTATGGAAATTCAAAGTTCAAATAGATAGCGCCGGATGCGAAATCAAAATGGTGGGATATACCGCGAACAAACAACTCACAAGATTAATGCAGGGACTTGGGGAGCATGTCACTAACGAACTGTACATACAGTTTTGGTTTAGCAATCAGCCGAACTGCAAAATGAATTGATTGAGCCCCACCGAAGCGCAGATGAGGCGCCTATACCATTAACTAACTAGTTCGTGGCTTTAAATTTCTAATTTGGAAATGTTTTAGGTAGTTAGTGGTTGGTATTATATTATTATGATAGGACATCATATCTTTTTGTCATCTCCTTTAAGGGACTAAAGACACTTATTTTGCTCTGTTCAGTTTTTGTCCATAGAAAACAATTATTTTGTATGCAATGCGTACGCATCCGTTCAGCTTCACAGAGCAAAAGCTCTGTGTGCTCTCTCGCGCCCTCCGTCTCATTGTATACGCCCTCAAAAGTGTCATGTGCTAGTTTACCTATGGTTTCTAAGCCAAGGGTAAAAACGGTAGAAAACTGAGAAAATTTGTTATACTGATATAATTCCTCACTCAAAGACTCAACTCAGAATTGCTGTAGGTAATATTTTGCTACCACCAATATTTTCGCGAAAAAAGAAAGACTGCGAAAAACATGGAACCCCATTCATTTTAACTGGTACACGGTGTACGGAAGATGAAAATAAAGTAACATTTTTAGTGGTTTTAAAACTGAGTACCTAGTAAAGTTTTGCGGTGAGGACCTACAAAGGCTTGTGACGAATTTCATGCGCTTTTGCGTACTTTGAACCGTTCTAGTTGGAGGTTTTTATTAAAGTCGAAACCCTTTGTGTGCTGTGTAGTGTCAATTCCGTTTCCTTTTTTTTGTGGTAACCTTGGTGACTATACAACAGTGCTCAAAAGTGCTGCAAGTTGGCACAAAATTGCAAGACTTGCCTTTTAAGCGTGATTAACCAAAGTGATGACACTTCGGTTAATCACTCCTCTGCTCCGCTCCTTTGCTTTCAGTTTGATTGGCTGTCAGTAACTTTGATATTTTTAATTTCCATGATTTGACGGCTCAATTAAGCCTTTTCCGCATATTCAAAAAAGTTTTGTTTATTCTGTAACAGCGAAAAAAAGGGCTACAGACCGCTTTAAATGAACACAATGGCGAAAATGAAAAGCAAGAGACGAATTTCCCCCTTCATTTACAAATCGGCGTGGGAATTTGCGTTAAACTTATTATTGACAAAAACTTCTCACTGTTAACAATGCTAGGAGCATTAGAAAGTTAACGGTTGTGTATTCTACTTAACAAACAGTTAAGAACCTCCACAATGGCGTATCACACTTTGTTAAAGCTGTTAAAAGATATGTTACACCCGACCGTACACGACACCGTTTATACAATGTTGGTAAAGTACCAACTTTTGCTTGAAACCTGCGATGAATATGTTTACGACTGAATGGCGAAAGCAACGATCGAATATAATCTGGGTAGTAAATAAATAAATAATATCAATATTTTTTTAATTAAGGTACATAAAGGTTTTGTGGGGAGAAAGTATGCATTATTAATTAAATGGTGTAGGTACAACGAATTGTTGTGTGAATCGCTGCTCTCCTAGCTAGATTACTGAGGAATCTGTATTTAGGAGAGACAGTTTCAACTCCCTATTTAAATATCACAATAGTCAAGTTTAATATTTTTGGAGCCAAAAAAGTTTTTTTTTTAAAACAAAACAAAAGCAAAAGTCTTAAAATGAAAATGGAATAAAACAAATTAGAATGAGGAGTGTTGGTGTGGTGAGTCGAGTGAGTGCGTGTGTGTATGTATGAGTGAGTGGGTGCGAATGAAATAACATCAAATTCACGGTACATCCTTAATCACGAACTCATATACATAAAGCTACCATAATAATTAAAAGTCTGAATCCACAAAGTGTAATAAAAATGGTTTTGGACCTGGAAAAGGTTTTATTTTCGCGATTTCTGTTGATTATTAATAAAATGGATAGTACACTGCGTTGGGTTACGATTTATTTCGGAATGCAATTTCCTAAATAAATCGTAAACTTCTTTTATTTTTGGTAGGAACTGTGAATTAACCGAATTAAAAAACGGTACCTATGTAGGTCGTGTATATTTATACAATAACATAAACACGTACCTTTAACGGATAACATTGCGGCAATATTTCTTCAGGAATAGTCTTGGACGAAATCGACAAGCAAACGATA
The DNA here is from genome assembly GCA_947507525.1 of Apamea epomidion. Classification (NCBI taxonomy): domain Eukaryota; kingdom Metazoa; phylum Arthropoda; class Insecta; order Lepidoptera; family Noctuidae; genus Apamea; species Apamea epomidion. The sequence continues at coordinate 11,862,510 of OX382234.1, forward strand.
TTCCTGATCCTGTAAATAAATACAAAGCGCTATCAAACTTTTGTTGGCTATTATCTCTGACCATAAACAAGAAACAACTTAAACAACACTTTTGAAAAGTTAAATTATCTTAAACTTCCTACATTAACTTAATAAAATATACCAAAATAAGATATTCATAAGATTTTATGATCTTTAAGTGCCTACTTATCCTATTTACCGACTTCACAAAAAGGAGGAGGTACTATGTTCGGATGATTGTATGTTTTTTTTTTTTGTATGTTTGTTCATCAAATACTCCGCCAATTGTCGGACGGATTTTCGGATTTTTTTTTCGTCGTTAATTTTATCTTGTCTTTTTGTTTGTTTTGTGTTGTTTTTATTTGTTCTTTTGTTTTGTCTTGTCTTGTCTTTCTTTTATAATTAAGAAAGTGTTGTAGTTTTTGTTGCTTCTTATTAATTTTGGGCTTGGCACCGACTTCAAACAGATGAGTAGGTGCTTACTTAACCCATAATTATAATAGTATTTTATTTATATAAGTTAATAGCTAGCATTGATTTGAAAAACGAATATAGTCTAAAAAATTAGACATCCATTATAATACTTTTCTGAACATTCTTTTGGATTAAATATCTAGTTCAGTTTATTTTTTGCTTTTTAGTGCAGTCGTGCTTTATTTTTACTTTTGAATTTTCACTTTTTATTGCAGAAGTGTTTTTTGGTTTGGTTTTTATTACAGTAGTACTCTGCTTTTTTATGTTTTACGTTATTTAAACCAAAATACGTTTTCTTTGAACTGATGATGTACAGTCGCCAGCAGTTCAAGCTACTACAATCTGTCAAATTTCTTTACTTAGATTTTCAACTTTATCGCTAAAGCATTTAAGCAAGCGTTCAAGGTTGATTGGGAAAATTTGACAGTTTCGGGTAGCTTGATGTGCTGGCGTCTACTGTACCTTTTTAGAAGCAAAAGACTGATCTATTTTATTTAATATTCGTCGTAGCACGAGTTATTAAGGTTAAACATGACGTTCTTTCGAGTTTTAGGGAGATAAAATTCGGTAAAAACGCTGCAAAGTTTAAGTCGGCTACATGCTTAATTCTTTAAATGTTCAAAGTTTTGGAGTGTGCCGCTTATAATCAGTAGAACAAAGTCTTACGGGAGTGTCGACTAATTCTTTTGAGGCTCGTCAAAATTAATTTTGAAACAAAGAAGACTTTTAATTTGTTCACATTTTTTTTTTTTTTTTAACACTGAGTTTTAAGACCGTATGTTTGAGGCAAAAATCTTCGTAGATTGATAGTTTGCCGGTAACAAAACAGGGAAATATAGAATTATAATTATTGTGTGTGTGTCCTTCTTCGTTGCATCGAAGATTCCATAATTATATCTATATAAGTGTCGAACAGAACCCAGCAATTACTGTGATGATTTTTTGTCTAAATTCTTTTTAGTATTTTTGTATGTTTTTGTACCAGTTGTACTAGTTTTTACTAGTTTGTACTAGTTTTTGTAGTTGACATAAATCGGAAATCTATGAAACATTTTTCAAATGAAAGTATTTCATTTTTATAACCAAGATAAATGGCATAAAACAATGATTGTTATTGGAAACAAATTGGATTTTGTTAGATACTAAAAGTATTTTTAAATTATAGAGCAGATAGAACCATTGACATAAAAAGAACTTCATTGTTTTTGAAGCTTCGATTATTATTTGAAGTCCATATTTATATTGATAAATGTTTAAGCGAGCTTCTAACACTGTGCAGTGAAAATTAATTCTGCGATTGGCTAAAATTGGCTTTTAATTTACATAGTGAATATTTTCGTAGTTATGACTAAAAAGAGCTTACGGATGCACATTTTAATGGCCGCGTTGCGTAGGACGACAGGGTCTACTTTTGCGTTTTAGGAAGAGTTAAATATGACTTGCTTAATGTTTAACCCTTTTCCTCATACGAAGCCACTCATGGCTTCAAAAGTTTCTAATTTTATCACAGTTTAAATGAAATGAAAATAAATGATTGCTACATTTGACTGTGGGGAAAAATATAAATCAATATGAACTCATTGAATTATACTATGCAGAGAATGTGTTTTCGTTCGAATGTCGGACCGTTTCTATCAAAATCCATTTATGGATTCGAATGCATTCTATCCTAAATACTGTCTCTCATATTTGAATTCGTATGCATTGCTTCCTTTCTGCATACCCTTCCATTTATTTTTAAGAATAGACGTTTAGCCTTCTGTGAGCTTCCAAGTATGAAAATTCTATACCTGGTGATGGGTCCTTGAGTAATAATGCCCTTGATTCTGATAACGACTGATCATATTATGTGTATTTATGGCAGAAAAAGTACTGGTAGTGGTCAAAAAACGTGGCCATCCAGTTAACCTTTTTAGAACCCCGACGACTTTTTAGTACTCTCCCAAGCTGAATTCGTAATCCAACGAACCGAGTTGGTAAGCCATCATGTCGAGTTGGCTCCAACAAGCCGGGACAGTCCTCCATCCGGCTTACCCGATTCGCCGATATCTATAAAAAAGTCTCGAAAAGCTCCTGCCGGACCTTGACCTGAATTCTGTAGAAATTGATAACATCGATAATTTCCCAACGTAGACGAGAAATCGACAGTTATGCCAAAACGGCTCAAAGTTTTATTCAACAGGTGGAATTTCTTGCCACTTCTTCTCTATACAATTACCTTTTGGAAGGGGCGACTAGAATCAATTCTATTGTATTGTATATTTTGACGTTTAAAACTGCCTTTTATGTGCCTATTTGAAATAAATGCTTTAACTTTGACTTTCACCAAATGTGAAGAGTATTCGTGCCTATAATGAAAAACGCAACTGTTGCAAAGATTTTGATAAAGTATAATTTCTAAACGCATGCGAAGCCTCATTTGGGTGAACGGTCATTTAAGACAATGCATACCAAGCCATAATGGCTTTGTGCTGTAATTTTAGCAATAACAATTGTATTTTTTTTGAGCTTTAAGCTAGTTTAGCTCAATAAAACAACTAGTGTGGCCCAATGTTAACGACCGCGACTAGGTCGGAGGTTCGAACCCAGATAGGCACTTTAATTTGTGTAAATTATTCAAAACGATCATGGAAAACATCGTGAGGAAACTTGGTTGTTCTAGAACCAAAAATTCGAAGACACGTGACATCTACCAACCCGCACTGAGCCCGCATGGTGGATTATGTCCGTTGCACCTCCTTCATAATTCTTGTAGTAAGGGGGGGTTTCCGGGAGGCCATGTCCGAGATTTGTGACGTGGCAATGCCCCGAGTCCGGCCAGGATGCGCCCGACGTCAGGTGTACTGGTGGTCGCAGGAGGTTGGGGCGCTACGCAAGGCGTGCGTCGACGCGCGACACCGGTACACCAGGCACCGCAGGCTCCGCATTCGCCCTCCGGATGCGGAAGCCACGGAGGTGGAGCTGTACGAGGGGTACAGAGCGGCGAAGACCGCCCTCCAAGAGGCTGTTCAGCGGGCCAAGGATATGGCCCGCGAGGAGATGCTGGAGACTCTGAACAGAGATCCATGGGGGCGTCCCTACAGAATGGTGCGGAATAAACTCCGCACATGGGCCCCCCGCTGACGCAGAGTCTCCGCCCACAGCTGGTGGAGGAGGTGGTGAGCGCTCTGTTCCCTTCACGGGAGGAGCATACTCCCCCGCCTATGGCTCCGCCACTTGCGGTGCCCGAAGCGGACCACGCGGACGACGACGACGACACCCCTGAAGTGACCGGGGTAGATCTGAGAGCGGCGGTAGGCAGGCTGAAAGCCAAAAATACCGCCCCGGGACCCGACGGCTTGCCGGGTAAAGCCTGGGTCCTGGCCTCGAGGGCTCTCGGGCCTCGACTGGAGGCGCTCTTAAGCGCATGCATGGAGAGAGGCCAGTTTCCACTCCGTTGGAAGACGGGGAAGCTGGTCCTCATTCAGAAGCCAGGGCGCCCTGCGGACTCTCCGTCCGCATACCGGTCCATAGTGCTGCTCGACGAGGTCGGCAAGCTCTTTGAGAGAGTGATTGTGGGCCGCCTCGTCGGGCACCTGGTGAGGACGGGGCCGGATCTTGCGGAGTGCCAGTTTGGCTTCCGCAAGGGGCGCTCGACGGTGGACGCCATCATGCGAGTGAGAGCCCTCACGACGGGGGACGCGGTGTCCCGGGGTGGGGTGGTCGTGGCGGTGTCACACGACATCGCCAACGCGTTCAACACCCTGCCCTGGAGCTGCATAGGGGAGGCACTCCGGTATCACCGGGTGCCGACTTACCTCCGTCGAATAGTCGGGGCGTATTTGACGGACAGAACCGTCATATACCCCGGTCGCGACGGGAATTGGAACCGGCGAGAGATGTCGTCCGGTGTCCCACAGGGATCGGTTCTGGGGCCGCTCCTGTGGGACATCGGTTACGACTGGGTGCTGCGGGCCGACCTCCCTGATGGCGTCAGCGTAGTTTGCTACGCTGACGACACGCTGGTCCTGGCGCAGGGGAGGTCGCATCAGGCGTCGACGCGACGACACGCGGGGTTGCGATAGTCGTGGAAAGGATCCGGCAGTTGGGTCTCGAGGTGGCATTGCACAAGTCCGAGGCCATGTCCTTTCATGGGCCTCGGTACGGGCCACTTTCGGGATCCCAACTGATGGTAGGAGGGGTTCACATCGGCGTCGAGACAACGATGAGATACCTGGGTCTCGTCCTCGACAGCCGGTGGAACTTCGCCGAGCATTTCCGACGTTTGGCCCCCAAACTGGAACGGGCCGGGGCCGCCTTAAAGCGGCTCCTGCCCAACCTTAGGGGGCCAAACACCTCCTGCCGGAGGCTTTACGCGGGGGTCGTGCGGTCCATGGCCCTGTATGGGGCCCCGGTATGGGCGCGTTCACTGCGGCTGCGAGCCGCACACTACCTGAACGCGCCCCAAAAGGTGGTAGCCGTAAGGCTAATCCGGGGGTACCGCACGATCTCGGGCGAGGCAGCAAGCCTCCTTGCCGGACTGCCACCATGGGATCTGGAGGCGATAGTCCTAGCGCGCGGAGGCACTACGTCGGGGGGAAACTCTGCACCCGCGGCAAATCGCTGCGGAGCGGACGGACCTCCGGCGCGGTCTCATGGTGGAATGGAAGGCGCGACTATCGCAACCCAGCGCAGGGCACGTCACGATAGCGGCGGTAAGACCCCTCTTTGAGGAGTGGCTAGAGAGGCGTCACGGCGCTCTCACCTACCGCCTGACGCAGGTCCTCTCCGGACACGAATGTTTCGGGAGGTCCCTGCACATCATCAGGTGGGAGGAGACGCCCGGGTGTCACCACTGCGAGGATCGCCCAGAGGACACGGTGGAGCATACGGTGGAGGTCTGCCCCGCTTGGGCAGAGCACCGCCGTGTCCTCGTAGAGGCGATCGGCAGCGGCGGCGACCTCTCGCGCTCGGCCCTGGTGCAAGCCATGGTCCGGGGCGAGAGGGAGTGGGAGGCGGTCACCGCCTTCTGCGAAGCAGTCATGCTAGCGAAGGAGGTGGCGAGATGGGCGAGGGAGAGATCCTCACGCCTCAGCCGCCGAGGGAGACGCTCCGGGCGTCGGGAGCCGCGTGACGACTCCCGGCCACCGTAGGCGCGGGCCTGCGGGCGGAGAGCAATGGGTAGCTCTCCGTCCGATCAGGACCAGGCCCGTGCCGGACGGCGCGTATGTGTTCCACGTGCGCCTCAAAGAGATGTCAGCATAATTGACGGGGCCCGACAGGGCCGAAGCCTGCCGTGGTAGCGGGATCGTCCGAAAGGGTTACCGCTGCCCTGGTACATAAAGGGCTAAGGAAGGAACACGGGTGGGTTTTAGTCAGTAAGAGTCTGACACTCCCTTCTGCTCCACCCAGAGCGGGAAGGGTCATTTGATGATTTCCCATTCTGAAAAAAAAAAAAAAAAAAAGGGGGGGTTAAATAAACTCACTTTGATCTAAGCATTAAAATGTCACTTAGAGCATAGATCTCTAAGATTGAAATTCGTTCTCGGTCAACCTTAGCGACATTTTGCTTGACAGGAAATGTTCTTGGCTGATATTACTCACGACTTGCAGGTATAAAATACTATATTAATATCGCAATGTCGGTAAGCCCAAACTAGCTAAAATTTATTCCTGTACGCATTAAACAAGGACTCGTGTTAACCTTTCGCTGTAAACTGAGACAATAAAGTAGGAACTCTGCCCCGAACCCTCGAAGTGGTAAAGCTAGTAAAGATAAATTGGTTCTGGTGGGCGACGCCGCGGCGTCAAAACTATAAAGTTTGTGGTGTTGTAAAAAAATCATTTCATTTAATATTTATAATTTTTTGATATTATAGTCTAGTTTGGTCCTTACACTATTGAGTAAAATAAAAAAAGCATGCCAGTAGCGACATTGACAAAAACCATTTTTAATCAGCAGTTGTTCTACGATTTTCCATAGTGCGCCGTGGTAGTAGGAAGTGTAGCCGGTAGTATGTTATAAACTTTTTTTAAAGTACCTACAAAATCGGAAATCTGGTCTTCATCAGAGATTCAGTTTGAATTTGGGAGTATTATAATGAAACTTCAATTTTGTAGTTGGTAGTTTGTTAGCCTAACCACATAAAAGTTTGGAAGGACTCATAACAATGTAAAAATAGAATTTAAAGCTGCAAGTTTATACCTGTTAAACTCGTTGTAACACCAACGCTTACCGCTGTACTTTCGCTGCGAAACGCTATATATTTTCATACATACTGTTCTGTTATCGTATGTTCGCAACCCGTTTCGTTGATGTGGTGTGGCTTTATGTCTTGTAGATTACGTGATGCGTTCTCCTCTCTCTCTTAAAAGCTGTTTAAGAATAAATACAAAAAAAGAGCCAGTCAGGAGGAGCCAGCCAGGAGTAATGGCTGCCCAGGGTGCACTGGACTTACGTCAGTAATCGTATTTTCATACAAGTACATATTTCTTCAACTTAGGCAATACGCTTTGCTATTGCATGTGTACACTTAGATAAATAAATAACCGATACTAGAAAGAATCGATTACGATTTATGACAACTCGTCGCACTACCACTCGAGTTTAGAAACAAGTTGTAGAAGCCTGCATAATCTTTTGCTGACTGTACAAGTTACGAAACTGTTTGATATTCATGTGTAGAGATTCAGTCAAAACATTGTATAGTGACACGTGAAAGGATTTTGTGGCATGGCAGGAAACGTGTCCGTTCAAGGTTTGCTGAAAACGAACTCGATATGATTTCTTCAGTGTAGATGGGCAGTTAACAAAGGCACAATATTGCCGTAGGTCTTACGCTCAATGAATATCTGATTCTGAATGGATATTCTAGAGAAAAATGTTGAATTGATCTGCCTTCATAATCAAAATCATCCTTTTTGATTTAATTCGTCTTTTTAATTGGGCTTCTTTACATTAATTTATTGTCTTTTCCTCACGTAATCGTGACTTCTTGGAAGAGTCTACTTCCTGGCTTTTATTTCTAATTTTTTAATCTGATCTTCAGCAACCTTAGTATTTCTGTTTCATAACACAGATTTTTCTTTAGCCATTTATCATAGAAGTCCTACCCAATTCCTTTAAAAAATAAAGTTTATTTAACATAATAGGTACGAGGAACACAGTGAACGGATGTTAAACAGGGAATGGATTAAACAGTATAGTACAGGTTAGTATTTCAATAGAAAAATATGCATTTCTGAAAAACGTATATATCGCTGTAGAGTGGTACCCTACTAATGATGTTCAACCCTGCTGGCTTTGAAAGGCGCGTAAATTTTGGTGTTCCGGTACAGGGCTCGTGAAACCCGTCTCTTGGGCCTCGTTTATCGGGACAAACCTTTTCAGCTAGCGGTCGGGTACTATAAGATTAACATCAGCATAAAAAATGCGTCGACAAACTTCGTGTGATGATGATGTCGATAAAATCGGAGAATATTGCGGAAATCTGACGTCGTGTGTACATTTATTTATTTATTCACTCCAAACGTACAAATATCCTGACAGGCTACACCCAATGCGATATTGTAGTACACTTAAAAAAAAATTGTTCCAATGGTTGTACCATAACAATTCTATAGGTATTCTTTCAAATTCATACAAAGCGCAACAAAATATGTCTACGTCATCAGCAATGAGGTTGAGAGTACGGACATAACGGACATGACAAATATTTCGGTTATATCATATTGTGTACAGATATGAGCATTTCCATACCTGCTGAGTAGATACGACCGATGAAATAAGTTCGTTTTCCAAATTCTAAAGAACTGTTAAAATTCTGTTAAAAACTTCATTTTATTCATAAACAATTCTAGATTTGTAGCTAAAAGAGTGGAAAGAACTCCAAGGGCTGGCTTTTACCTTGGCCAGAGGGTAAGCATTGCTATACAAAGTGGCAATGCCCCCAGCCTCTTGGGTACATTACCAGTCGACAGCGATGCGGAGGAATATTTCGACGCAATATTTAAGTTTTTTAATAGTTTTAGTTAGTTTAGGATATTATATTTTTATTTTAATAATTTGTAGTTTTTTTAGTATTAGAAGTTAATAATAGGGGTTAAAGTATGAAATTGCCGTTTTATTGTAATAGGTACTTCGAATTGACATAGAACCTTCATGGTTTGAGATTTTTGAGTGAAACTTTTTTCACATGGTACCTATGAAGTTCTTCTTTTAAAAAATGTGCAACGTTCGATTATCGACTTTCAGTTGTTTTTTTTATTCAGCTTAGACAAGAAAGATGGATACTTCGAAAATTCGAGTTATTTTTGAATACGAGTTCCGACGCGGAACTAACGCGGCAGAAACAGCTCGCAATATCAATGTTGCGTTTGGAGAGGGGACTGCTAATGAATGAACCGTGCGATTTTGGTTTAAACGCTTTGGTGATGGAAACTGATTTGAAGAACGAACCACGTGGAAGACCGCCCACACAGGTGAATAACAATGAATTGAAAGAGATGGTGAAAGCCGATCCGAGCCAAACTACCCAGGAATTAGCGGCATGGTTTAACGTTACCTTACCAACAATATTGACTCATTTGCGTCACATCTATAAAATAAAAAAATATGAGAAATTGGTGCCTCATGATTTGACTAATCTGCAGAAAGAAACGCGTGTTGAAACTTGTGTTGCCTTGTTGAATCGATACAGAAATGAAGGAATATTGGATCGAATTGTGACATGTGATGAAAAGTGGATTCTTTACGATAGCCGTAAGCGATAAATGCAATGGCTGACCCCAGGTCAAACGCCGCAACAGTGTCCTAAAGCAAAGCCTACCAATAAAAAGGTAATGGTAACTGTTTGGTGGTCTCAGCATGGTGTTATTCACTATAGCTTTCTCCGATCTGGTCAAGCAATAACGGCAGATGTCTACTGTGGCGAACTCCGAACAATGATAGCAAAACTAGCAGTGAAACAGCCCCGACTCATGAATCGATCTTCACCATTATTGCTCCATGATAACGCGAGACCTCATACAGCACGAGAAACCGTTTTAACTCTACAGGAACTGCAATTAGAAACCATTCGTCACACTTGGACAATTTTATTATTATTTATTTATTTATATATACTTTATTGTACACCACAAAAATACATAGCACGAAAAAAAACATGAAACACTACAAAATATACAATGGGCGGCCTTATCGCATTACTGCGATCTCTTCCAAGCAACCTTAGAATGGACAGTGATTGAATTTTCTACGTGATAAAAAGTTTTCTTCTCAGGAGGCAGTACAAAATGCTTTCACACAGTTTGTCGAATCTAGATCACGAAAGTTCTATCGCAAAGGCATAAATGACCTTCCTATTAGATGGCAGCAATGTATAGATAATAATGGTAATTATTTTGATTAAATAAATATGTTAAATTAAAAAAAAACGAATGTCAATTTTTCAGTACAAATCGGCAATTTCATACTTTAACCTATATTATCTTAAAATGAATAAAAGAGATATTATTTAGAAACTAATAACACCAAATTCTAAATGAAAAAATAATGAAATTAATTAAAGAACTACTGCGGTCATCAGTAAAATAGTGAAGTAGGTAGGTATTCAAAGTCAGGGAAATTAATTGTTTATTAAACTGTCTACCAGCTTATATTACTATCAAATAATAACATCGTGCTGTTACAGTTGTATGAAATTGTCGTAGTTTGACATTTAATAAACAATTAATGATAGTATATACATAATTTGGAACTTCTCAACAACCAGTCAGCATGTTCATAAAACACCAAGAAACATGACCCACTTCTTAAGAACTGTTAAAGCAGAAGAAATACAACAAAACTCCGTCTAACAGGGCTCAGTACTCGCTCATTCACGAACGGTTTGTTCTGGAAACTTCCAAACTTCAATATTGTCTTGTACTAAATATTTGCCTTCCTAACGAAGCGACGACGTCTTTTATAAATGTCCTCTAGAATCACCACTGAGATGAGGCAAAACTTGAAGCTCCTAAAAAACCATTTAACTCATGGTTGTGTTGTAATAGACCCTCTTTGCAGCATAGCATGCCTATCATTTTCAATGAATCCAAACGCAATGGTCATATCTTATTTAGTTGAAGAGTTCCTATCGGGCGTTCGGGCTCCATTTTGAGGAGTTCCTATCGGGGCTTCGGGTTCCTACTTTCGGGCTCCATTATCAGGCCAGCTTCAAGGTATCATATTGTTGCGTTGTCACCACAGTTATATAAGTTGCCAAGTTTCAGCTCAATCGAATGCCAGGAAGTGCTTGAAATATGCATGACAAAGGGAGTAAATAGAAAATATACGAACGAGGCAAATTAATTATAAAGCTTGTAAAAAAAGAAAGAACTAACTACCTACAATAGAATGGTTTTAAAATATCTCCGTAAGTACATTTAAAGCCTCCCAATGAGCTATATTTCAATAACTCAGCCCAATTTATTTTTCCAATTAACTTCAATTTGTAAAAGAGATGTATTTTCCCTTCTGGCAATACCATAGATATTGCCAGAAGAAGGTAATTATATTTACGATATTTTGGTTAATTGGGTTTATGTCGAAGCCTCATTGTGTAAAGAAGAATTTAATAAGATGTAAAATTTATTCTTAAATATCGGAAAACATTCATTTGAAATTGATGAGATACGAGTATACTTTATTAGACTCGCTGTATCTTCAGAATATTCTAAACTAAAAGCTAGCTCTTTTGCTAAAAAAATGTAAAGGAAAGTTCAGATTTTTAGATTTTCTGACAGATTGAAAATATGGCATCAAGATTTTCTAAATGTTTTGTAGAAAATCTTGATGCCATATTTTTTTTTCAGAGTCAAAATTAATTGAATATTATCTATACGCATTATTAAGGTGCTGAGACGTTACGATGTGATAACAAACTAATACCTATGTCCTAAAATTCAGTGTTTTTCAACGTGTGGGTCGCGATTGCCTAGGGGGTCGCCAAGCCTCTTTAAGGGGGCCGCCATTTCTTTCTAATTATAGGAGGTTCCAAATGGAATCAAACACTTCAAACCTTCAGTGGTTGATTGTGGGAATTCTATTTTTCTGTTTTACCAAAAGGTACTCAAGGTGACAGACTTGAATTCTAAGTTAGAAGCAGCGGAGGAAAGGGGGTCGCGAAATATTTTCCGTACTAAGGGGGCCACGCCAAGAAACAGGTTGAAAAACACTGCCTAAATAGTAATAGTAATAAGTAATAGTTTTATTTCTCACCAACATGGCAACAGGATTACATATAAGAAAAAGAAATAAAAACAAAAAAATTAAAAGTACTTATTATAAGGTAAGTATACTACTGTCTTACATTGTACAATAATAATCCTACAGCATTTGTGGTGGTAAAGAGAGGTTTACTTAGGGTATTGACTCTATCTTCTGAACTAGGCGAGGCCTGTATCTCAGAATAGCGCTCAGCTGACAATTTCATTATTTTAAAAACATTGCGTGCTACCGTTTTAATTTATTAATAAAGAATGTAAGTAGTTAATAAAAATGTGTGTGTGAGAGAAGGTGTGTGTATGTGTGTGTGATTAATTAATTAATATGTTTGAGATGAGAAATAAACCAAGATATGGTGATTTCTTGAATAATTAATTGAAGTAAGGCCAAACTAGGAAGCGGAAGTTTGGACAGGATGTTACTTGTTACATGGATGTAGGTGTATTCTTTGATTATAGCTTATTAACAGCGTCCCGTGGTTTCACGCGCATAAGTTTCGATCCCTTGGGAATATCGGGATAAAAAATCTTATGTGTTAATCCTGGTTATAAACTATCTGTGTGCCAAATTTCATCTAAATCCGTTTCGTAGTTTTTGCGTGAAATAGTAACAAGCATCCATCCATCCATCCTCACAAACTTTCGCGTTTATAATATTATTATAGTAGGATTTAGATCGCTTTTAGTGATAAGACCATTCGTCCCTTGTAAAAATTCTATATTTCTGTAATTTTTATAGAGTACATAATAAAGAGTAGTCGGCTCTATTGTATCTATCTATTTATATATTATTATTAAATTGTGTACCTATAAATTATTTTGCATGCAATTGATACAACATGTGGACATTATATACAAAAACCAGACTGTAACACCTTTACACCATGTTTAAAGCAAATAAAGACTTATCTTATTTAGTTAAATATTTATATGAATGTAGACATTTTACTTCGTAAAAGCATTTTCAAACCAAACTAGACATTCAAGAATAAAATTAAATGAATGGAATTTGAAATGAAATAAATTTAATATGAATGCAACGTGCACATTGTATGAACAAAAACACAGAAAGGTTTAACGCTAGCATTTTCGTTACTTAATTTAAATTCTATGTTGGTTTTACTTTTGACAACGTACTGAAGTATTTGAAAATTTAGACTTTTGAAACCTCTGCACGTCATATGATACTGTTATAAGTAATACAATTTCGCCTTAGTACTATTAGTTATTCTGTGCTTTAACATAAAAACAAAATACTACAAAAAATATCGTTTCGTTTCTAAACGAAAATTTCAATTAGAGATGTTGTTTTCATCGAATATTAGTTTCGATACCGTTAGATTTTCCTTTTGTTTGGGTGTTCGTTTTTGGTTATAAAACGGTTGAGACAAGAAAAATGTTAATTAGTAGCCACAATTTAATATTGAAGCATAGCATAATCAGCCTATACACAATGTTGCCGCTGCTGTGACACAGGCCTCCACTCTGTTAGATAAAAGAGGGAGTTTCTATTGAAGCATAAGGAGCACATTTTATTTCGATTACGACCGTAGCGCGGTTAGCGAATAGCGGTGACGGAGGGTGCCTTCCGGTTTTCCGAACAAATGAGTGGCATTCAATATTCGACGTATGTTATTAATTATTATGATCGCGACAATCGCATGTTTGCACGACGACCGCTTTCTGTAAGGCACGAGGCTGCAGTATAATTGTGATTATTTGAATCATCCCTCAGAGTCTGAACACAGATATACATAAACCACTGTGTACTGGAGGTAACAATTCGTACGTGTTTCTCATACTTCCATTTTTTCTCCTTCTGTTATGTAATAAAATATATACGCGTTACATTTTCGCTTTATTGTAGTTGGATAAAAAAATATGATATCATGTTTAGTAAAGTGGTTTATGCCCAAATGTGCAGTCATTTATTCGTGAAGGCTGCCATTACTTACATATATAACGCTGTTCATAGTCCTAGATACCGCGTGTTTTGAAGCTCACATTTCATCTCGTAAAGGTAAAAGTTATGAAGAAACGCCATTTTCTGTGAACCCTCATAAAGTAAAGAAACTAAAATGAAAATAATTTTCGCGTCAGTCACTCGTGTCACTACACTACTGCGTAAATTCTTTTCGTTTACTTTATGAGGGCAATTCACAGTTAACTACACAAATAATTACCGAGAATCACTATTTTTGTTACTTATCTAAGTAGATAACTGTCAATTTGTTGTGCAAGACGTAAGCACACATCGTTAGCTTCAACATGGTTGGTATCGGTACTGACCAATACTGCAATGGCTCGAAATTAATTAATGGTGCGTAGTATTTGTATATGCACAAACAACTATACCTGCTATTAATCAATGACGAAACTTGTAAATTCAAAAACTACTTTTCTAACCCGTAGTAATATTATACGATAGGTTTTTCATTCGTAAAGGCTCATTTGTCTTACATTTTACGGTAAGTGCCCGGAGCAGCAGCTGCACAATACTATATTTTCATTCCGAGTCTACGTGACTCCATAAAAAGATTTCACTGTCTCAAACAATAAAAGTAAAAGGTGCACTTGGTTTTTTTCACCGCTGGCGATATTCTTTAAGTTTGTGGCTTCGTGATGAATTACTGGAGATATATTAAGGCAAAGTAATATTTTAAATGTGTTTTATGTTGTAGCTGCGGTCTCGAAGGAAATCTTTCTTGAACCTAACCTCGTTTGCGTGATAGAGACCGCGTCTACCGAGACCGGCTGGCGCGGCCGGTGCTATTCCAGCACTATTAGTTCCTTGGGTGAACCTTGAATGGATTATTTTCATAATTTAAGAATGTTTAGTATTTATTTCCCAAGAAAGCAATATAAAATAGGTTTTTAATTAAATTGACACGGAGGGTATTCAAATTTTTAAATATTTTCTAATTTCGTCTTTTAAGGGCTGTTATCAATTAGACGTCTAGATGTCTGGAACATTGTTGCTGAAAAGTGGATGAAAAACGAGTAAAAGATATCTATTCCCTACTTAAGTACGTTACAGGTAGATATTATGGGTACCAAATCAAAATTAAAATATCACGAAGATATTTTAACTTTATGCGTTTTGACATGGCTAAAGAAGAAAATAAATTATTATTTCACTCAAGTTACGATTCTAATCAAATATCTGTGTAACTTTAGCTTCAAGAATGGAGACCAGTTTCAATAAACGTTTCATAATTATCTTGCGATCGATAAAGATGAAAGGAAGGTTTGCTCCCTGAGTGAGTACTTGACTGTTAACTTAAGTGTCAGTTTTGTATCTTGGTAAAGTGTTAATTACCGTGACTCAATGCCAGTCAATGATCTTCTCATTTAATGAGTTTAAATTGCATCCATAAGTAGGCAGGCCTGACAGGCCTGTTGGTCTAGTGGTTAGTGACCCTGACTGCTATGCCGGAGGTCGTGGGTTCGATTCCCACCCAGGACAAATGTTTGTGTAATGAGCATGATCATTTGTTCTGTGTCTGGGTGTAATTTATCTATAATATTTATATATTTAGAAATATATAAGTATGTTTATCAGTTGTCTAGTACCCATAACACAAGCTCTGCTTAGCTTGGGACTAGATGGCGTTGTGTGATAGTTGTGGAATATTTATTTTATTTTTATAAGTAAGTAGGTATATATAGGGTGGAAAAAACCAATGGGCCCTGAAGATCAGATGGCCCTTTTCCGATTATGATCTAAACATTGTGACATACTTCGAGTGATACCCGGAAGCTTCTAGTAGGGAAGCTGCTCAAGAGATAGGCACCAGCCATACCCGTGTACTTAGTGTTTTGAAAAAGTACATATACAAAATGTATGAACAATAATCCTATCGACTAGTGAAATAAAATAACGAATGTTTATTTTTTTAATTTTTAGCTGGTCAAGCTTTCGGCCTTCTGACTACCCGTAACGACTGTCAATAATCTACGAATGACAGCCGGAGCCAACGGCTTAACGTACTTTCCGAGACACGGAGGGGTCTCGGTATGTAAAGATGATCACCCATCCACAGGCCAACCGCAGCAAGCGTAGCCTAACCTGATCGATCGGCCTGTACGGCTGTTATTTAGCATCGTTTTATGAATTAAAATATGGAATATATTGAAAGATTCGGGTCTTCACCTCTGTTTGGCCAGGGATAGGGCATATTACCATTTTTAGAATGTGGAGTGGGTAGTAATGTGATTGGTTACCTACTTGCAAAATATAATGAAAAGGCTTCGGAGAAATATCGGATTATCTAAGAATATACTACATAGGGAATATTTCAGCATCATACTCGTATGTAAAGCTAAATTAATAAAGGGTCGATCTGCTTTTAAAGACGAATAAAATATATTTCATAAATATAGGTATTGTAGAGGCTTGTCTGCCGAAGACGACCTCATATAATGCAGGCCGGCTATATTTTAGCGCGGGTTACATTCGAACGTTCAAGCTAGTGTCAAATATTTTATATTAGGATTTTGGTTTGAACTGTCAGGGATAATTTAGATAGAGATATGTAGAGAGGTTCTACAATATAACCTATAAGGAATCATATAGTGTTTGATTCCACCCGTTACCTCAGAGAGCTCTTCTAGCCTTCTATAGTATATAGGTAACATATATATACATAATAAGTATGTAAAGATCATAACAGGTTGCGTTCTGTAGTTTCTGCCAACTCCCATGGAAAAAGGCAAGAGTTTAAGTTGTACCTACTCGTATGAACATAATAAATAATGGCATGTATTTAATCGAACCTCTGATCCATACTTCTATATTTTAGATCTCCATATTTTATAGCTCTTAAAAATATTATCGAACACTCTAATATACTTAATGAGAAAGAGGCGCACTCTTTGAATGAACCTCAAATCATTTCTATTTTGGGGTTCTAAAAAATACTAAATAGCCAAGTAACAGCGACCGACTGTAAGAAAAGGTCTAAAAGTTAAATTTAAAACGTGCGCATCGTGAGTCGCAAATAATTTTTAGAGGTTCATTCATTGATATAAAATGGTAATTTTTATAAGGTCAATAGGTAAGTTTTTAGAGGTTCAGGTAAATATTTCACATAAACATTTGACGAACGTTAACTTTCACTTCTTTGCTATAAAATAATCGGAATATCCTTGTTCAGGAATAAATTCCTTAAACCAGAAAACAACGAATATTTTCGCGTACATTTTACAGATCGTCAACTCAGCGTTTCCTCAAATTTCCCCGTCGCCTTTTTAATATGGAGTGTTATAAGCCACTAAGCCACGCACAGTACCTACGTCGAATATTGATTTCGTGACCCTTGTTCCTTTGAATAAGGAGTACGCTAATAAACATTTCAGAGGACGGATCACATGACATATGAGCAGGGCATACGTGACCAACAAAGACCCGAACAAAGTTAGCAATACATTTTTTTTTTGTTGCAGTAAAACACTGTGCTGAAAAAGTAGTAATATGCGTAATTTCTACAGTAGCAATGAGTAATTCTTGTTTCATCATATTATGTTATGCTGGGTAGTGTTTATAAATGTTGATATAAAGGTAAGGCATAACTAGATACCGCAAAAACTATATTCTGCAAACATTAAATTAATCCTCATTAACTCAGAACTCTTGAAAGGAGTCCCGTATATTCAAAACTTCATAATTGACATGATGAAGTTCATCTAATTACATACGTAATAGCTACGGCTGATTAACTTCAATAAAGAAAAAAAAATTGTAACGGGGAATATACAAAGAATGTGGGGCAACGTTTTTAAAATAAAAATAAAATAAAAAATATATATTGTGACTACTTATATTCTCCACCCGATCTCATTAATCCACTCAAACGTCATTGCGCCACATCCCTACACATCTTCGAGACTGTCGATGTGACAATACAGACGAGATAATGATACATTTTAACAGCATGTCCATAATAAATCCGAATAACAGGATGAATCGTATAATTTACGGTTTACATTGTCACTGTAGCAGATAGTGTCAATGAATTGATGACATTGCACTTTGGAGATAATAAAGTAGAGAAAAACACATGATAGTATTTAATTAAATTAGGGCGCGTTGTTTCACGTCCACTTGACGTTCGCATACACGTCTAAAATGACGCTAACTATCGTCAAACCAAAAAAAAGCGTTGTTTCAAATTACAATTGCAATACGTCAAATAATTACGATTACGTACTCGTTAATATATGACGCACGCATGTTACGTTGACAAACCGCTTTAAAAAAACGGGCGGGCGGCCCTTACTGATGTAGTTATACATATTTCAATGTAATTATATCTGCCTTTAGAGCAAAACGTAGATTTAGAATTTCATACCTATTGCAACATTGCTACAATAGAACGATTACAATAAAGTAAGCAAAACCATTATTTTCTTTAATCAAAGTTTCTGCTACAAAAATAGCAAGCACAAAACTTCATAAAACTATTAGCAATTTTATTCCTAGTTTATAAAAATAAGTCGTGTCAAAACGTCGTAACATTAGAGCACAGAACCTAGTCTGCGTTCGTAAATAAATAAGCCTCAAAATGTCTCGGGATTTTATTCTTTGCTTGTGCTCTTTCGGTTCTAGTTCGATCCCATCAACGAAACAAAAGTAAAACAAAAAGGGAAAAGGTGCTTTTTTTCGGAAGACCATTATTAGAAGTTAAGTGGTCCTTTGTTTAAATAACTATGTAGTGGCTAAATAATAACAGCCACACAGGTCGATCGATCAGGTTAAACTACGCTTGCCGCGGTTGGTCTGTGGATGGGAGACCATTTTTACATACCGAGACTCCTCCGTGCCTCGGAAAGCACGTTAAGCCGTTGGTCCGGCTGTCATTCGTGGATCTTTGACAGTCGTTCCGGGTAGTCAGAAGCCCGAAAGTCTGACAACTAGTATTACCAAGGGGTATCGCATTACCCATTAACTGGGTTGTGGAGGTCAGATTCTTAGTCGCTCCAAATACTGGTATTCAGCTGCACCCGGTTAGACTGGAAGCTGATCCCAACATAGTTGGCAAAAGGCTAGGTAGATGATGATTTTAATTAATAACCTTAAATATGAAATGTTTCCAGATTCCTTTACCTTTGCTCTTGGAAATGGTAAGTTAATATTAAAAACTTACGCGCAACTTCAGCTGCATCCGGTTATACTAGAAGCCGACCCCAACATAGTTGTGAAAGGGCTAGGCAAATGATGACTACGATGAAGGTTTACTGACCAAGGCATTATTGGTCGAAGGAAATTTGTATGTTCAGTGATAATAATAATTAGGGTATAATAAAATCTTTTGCTATTTCAAGATCCCCAATAATTAGTTCTTTGATAGAATCAATCATCAAAATATCGAACCGAACATCGAACATTAAATAAGCATTTAGCATGTGTTATATTAATCTTAAATTGAAGGGACCATAAACCCTTTCAAGCCTACTTACGGCAAAATTAATTATTATTAATAAATACATCTACTTATAATCTTTAAGCTCCTTATGAACGTTTTCCTTAAGTTTAATTCCTTTTACTTACAGGATCGAAAGGAGTGGGGGTCCTTTCGATCCTTTAAGTAAAATAATATTCCGATGTACGTAGGTAGAGGGGGGACGGTTTATAAGAATATCTTGCGTGACCGTAAACGGAAGACTTTATACCCACTAAAGTAATATCATGAGTTTATTTAAGAAGAAAAATGTCTAAAAAAAGTTGGGATCACGAGATTCGAAATAAATAAGTTGGTAATGTTGGTTTGTGAGAAGTTGAAACAAAAAAATAAACATTATGTTAATGAAAATAACTCGATATAAATAAGTGAGTAATAGAAATAATTGTAAAAGAGATTTTTCACCCTATTCCTCATTAAAAACTTTACAGGCTTTCAGTTTCTTATCAGTTAAGTATTTTGTTCAACTTTCTGAATGTCAAGTCCCCCCCTCACCCTATCAATGTCAAGTCTTGTAATGATGTTTAAGTCTTTTTGAGCGTTTATTTCATTAATTTATTTATTACTGTAATTAAAACGGTTTAAAACTAATTACAGTAATTAAAGATACAATTTGTACATACATACACGAACACAAGATAAAATAAAAGATAAAACTACACAAAAGATAAAATATAAAACCATCAAGAAAACCACACTTTCATAAATCCCTCTCACAGTACTTCTGACATGCCGACAAAATCTTCGTCCATTCGTCCGCAAACAGATCGTTTGTTGGATTAGAGTCCAAGAGATCATTAAGTGCGACCAGAGTACGTGGTATTGGGGACTTAGCACGCGCAAGTGTGCGACATGGAGGCGCAGCAAACAGCCTGTGCTTTCTGCCGCGGCAGTAGTTGTCTGGCACAAAGAAGCAAGCTAGCACAGCATGTAGATCAGGCGCGTCTATAGTGCCACGGAGCGTCTTACAGGCTATGGTGAGCTGGTCTTTTGCTCGCCTTACCTCTAACGAGTTATATCCGAGGCATCCCTGTAGAAATTTAGTCGGATAGAGGTAAGGCTAATAGCCATGTTTACGCTTATAGATAAATCTAAGAAACGCTTTTTGTACCTTTTCCAGTAAAAGCACGTAGGTACTTTCATGCGGATTCCACACGCAGGAGCTAGATTCTAATTTGCTACGTACGAGTGCATTAAATATAATTTTGATGGCATGTGCGGAACGCAAATCGCGGCAATTAAGCAGAACAAAACCCAATCTTTGGTAGGATTCCTTAGCTACCGTGGCGATGTGGTCGTGGAAGGTGAGCTTTGGGTCGAGTGTGACTCCCAGATCTTTCATGGCTGATGTTTTCATGATGGTATTGTTGTTTAAATTATATTCATAATTAACTGGGTGCCGCATTCGACCGAATGTCATTGCGAAGCATTTCGAGGGATTAAATTCAATCTTATTGTCAAAACTCCACCTGTAGATCCCGTCTATGTCTTGCTGCGGTGCTAAACAGTCAAGCTCGGAGTTTATTTCGAGGTATAATTTCAAGTCGTCAGCATACAATAGACATAATGCATGACGGAGAACTTGGGGAAGATCATTAACCATGATTAAAAATAATAAAGGTCCCAAAATTGAGCCCTGACTTACTCCGGTGCTTGATTCTTACATATCGAGCCTAACGAACTGCTGACCATCGCATAGGTAGTTTGCGAAGAAACGGAGGAGAGATGGTGCGAAACCTATTTTGCTAAGTTTCATCAGCAGCGTGTCGTTGTTTAACCCTATCAAACGCCCTCCGAAAATCGAAATAAAGTACGTCTACCTGACGCCCGCGGTCTAAGCTGGAGGAGATATATTCAACCAGTGTCAGGAGATTCGTGTCAACTGACCTCTTGCTTCTGAAACCGTGCTGCTCATTACATAAATATTTGTTTACTTGCTCGTATATTAATATTTTAACCAACCACATAGTTAGTTTTTGTCAATTGAAAGTGATTTTATTAAACCTTTTCATCATAGACGAGCTTCATGCTTTTTACGGAGTGGCCCGCGGGAATACTATTTTAGCCGACTTAGGTATATTTCTGGTTCACTCTATTTTGTTATTGCATTTTTATTTGCCGTTAAAAATTAAAGCTGCATCTTGCCATCATAGACCTAAACGATGAGGAGAATCTGCCATAAAAGATATAGATCGGACGACCAACTTTATGTGTCTGACATAAACCATGTGTAATATGACCTTTAACGACTTCACACTCCGCATAAAACAATAAACACGCTTTTATGTGATTTTTTGAATTCAGGGGGAAGTATTTACGTAATACGATACGACCGAGTATGTGGGAGCCACATGTTAACAATGATCTGATTATTTTATGATTTCCTGGTAAACAAGTGGTTGTTTTGACCGAGTTTGTGGAGTTTCCAGAATGATTAAACGGGCTCGCACACGTCATACTTTTTATAGATCCTACTATCGGTCATTTTTTTTTTATTGTATGACCTACGTTTTGTCTTGCGTGTGTCTTGATATATTTGATCGCTACTGTTTCATTTAGCCTTTTCAAAAAAACGGCCACCGGTTGTGTACCGTCTGCGAACGCTCTTAAGTTCAAAACAAGATTTTGTAGGTGTAGTAGTACAGACATGTAGGAGGAACCTATGTATATTCTTGATCAACAAAGGCATGCACGGTTCATAATTCGTAGCCGAATATATGCGATATATTCCAACCATAATTTTGCAGAATATTAGTTTGGGTGCAGTCAATCAAACATATTGGTTCAAATTCGTAAAGCAAATTAAATATTTGTAGTGGTAGCAATTATGCTATATTGACGATAGTTACCGACTACCTTGATAATATGAATTATTAAACGTTTTGCATATCTGATGTTACCTACTAGCGTAGACAATAGATTTCGTTGATAATTAATCGTGTATGGTACCTATTACAGGTAAGTTCACAGGAAGTAGCAAGGCTAATGGGCAGATACTGGTTGAGGCCATTGTCTACAAGTACCTTTATTACCAACTCCTCTCAATCTCCTCCATACAAGTGGAATGAACAGTTGCTGATACGTACATCTTCATCACAGATAATGTTTTCCGTGTTTCCATTGCGTGTTCAAAACACTTGCTGAAATATTGTGTGTGAGCATTATACGTGATGTACAAGTCCGATGTGTGAGCCTATATGGCCACTACTATACCTATATTTAAAGTACCTAAACAATTTTTTTATGGCACACCACTGTACCCTAATTTATTTTTAACTAGCTGACACGTGAGACGTTATCTTGTCCAAATACGTAGTTGTTACAAATTAGAAAAAGAAAAAGAAATAGAAAAAAATATCAATAGAAAAAAAGACGTACTTATATTTCCCGTTTTTTTTATTTTCCGGGAACTTTTTCTTCCCATAAATACCTAATTTAGCCTATTACGAAGATTATTAAACGCAAAATAGGCAAATCGGTACAGCTGTTCTCAAGTTATGCGCGTACCAATGAACAACACTGTATCTTTATTTATATCGAAGATATATCTTGTAATCTTAATCTTAACTGGGGGCTTACCACCAGCTCTTATAGCAGGCAGAAGTTGAACTGTACTGCTTTTTTGTTCTATGACTAAGTACAAAAAAGCAGTGCAGTTCAACTTCTGCCCTGCTATACGAGCTGTTTGTAAGCCCCCTGTACGTTACTTTAATTTTACATTCACTTCACATTTCTGTCTAGCTAGCTATAAATACTTGGAATAATCTGTGGAGAATTTTATATTCAATTATTAATTTGTTGTGTTTAAGTTCTCCGGGCTCGTTATATATTCCTATGCTACTGTTGGTTTTCCTTAACAAAGAAATAAATAACATACAACCTATGTAAAATGTGCTCCAAGTCATATTGGATCCTTATTCACCTCTTTCACCACAATTGATTGGACAGAGGATTTTTTTATTTTTTATTGCTGGGTGGGCTTGCTCTTGCCCTCGATCACGCCTGATGGAAAGCCATGGATGAGGTCTATGATGGAATGAGCGTGCTCAGAAGATGCCTATTCACTCTTGCTTTGAATGCACACTTTGGCTGTGCCCATAACAAATGTGGAGGAGAAGCGCTGAGTACGATAGGTCGGGATATCAACCAAGTGTGGATGGTACGTTGCAGTACGTCTGGTAGTCCGGATAGTTTAAAGAGTAACCTCTTTAAAATATCCGAAACTGACTGTATATACCAAGGTATTAGGTACTTGCTCATTAAAAAAACGAAGTAAAGCTACATGTGTATAAGCTACAATAAGCGTGAGTATATTTAAAAATTTGATATTGCTCGGCACACGTTCCATTATTACAACAGAGTTTTATTTATTTTAGGAACCTTTTCAACAAACTTTTGGACAAGAATAACATAAACATTTCTGTTTATTGTCAGTGTAAACATTATCTAAAGTTTACTTCATAACAATACGTTGTAATTTTTGCCTTTCAAAGCTTTCTGTTTCATACCGTTTCTGAAGAAATCGTCCACCACTTCAGCTACGGGCTGATTATATTACCAGCAATCTTAAGTTGAAATCAGATCCATTTAATTTCATAACGATTAAGTAAAGCAAGTCGGACGATCCATACAAAAGTTTCTAGTTTCTACGAAACGGAGCTGAAATTGAAAAGGAGTTTCAAACAATTATGAAGTTCTTAGTCTTAGAAAAAATGTATGGTCTTTAATTGAATTGAAGTAATTTCAAAGAAAAATACTTCCCGCTAGAAAGGTAATGTGGGTTTATTAACTTAGTGGAAAGATAATATGTTTTTCAGTTTTAATTGGTGATAGAACCTATTACTAAGTCTCCGCTTCCCGTACGTCCGTCTGTCACAGGGCTGTATTTGAACCGCAAAACGCACTTTTATTTTATTTTTTATTGAGAGGGACATCAAACAGTTACATTATAAGGACTTACAACTAGTTTAACAAAATAGTAATTTGGTTATAAAGTAACCCACAACGCTGCCCACAAGTAGAAATAGAAGTTTAAGAAAAAAAAAAGAGCTAATCGCTAGAAACATTGATAGCAGTACGTGTGGCAAAATACTTCATTAAAAGTTAAATGATAAAAAAAGAAGATAAATAAAGACTGAAAACAGAAAGAAAAAATATATAAAAAATTAAGAATAATTTGTTCAAAATTAAAGTAAAAAGATAACAAAATTATACAATATTACTATATTAAAGAGCACTTGTTGTGATATCTAATAGGGATTGGCGAGTGAGGCTTTTAAATTTACTTATTGTGCACTTTGTGTTACTATAGCCGCTATAACAACACAGTTAAAGGGGGTCATCATACAACCAAATATTATGTAGTGTTATATATTGTATGGTGGTACTTCGTGTGTGAGTCCAACTCCCACTTGGCGGCTTTATTTATTAGATAAAAATAACATGCCAGCGTACCATTTTATATTGCCTGAGGCGGCCGTCATTGTCACGGGCGGCGATTCGCTTTTGTACGCAGTTTTCATTTGGGTATCCGATCTTTAAATAATTGACTTCAAAAAGCCTCATAATTAGCATCTACGATTATATTTATTTATTTATTTATTTTATCATTTATGTACACACAGTAAAATACAAATTGATATGACAGAATTATAACATGAGTACAAAGGTACTGCTTATTTCTTAAGAAATTTCTTCCAGCAGACCTGCGAAAGGAGAAGTAAAAAAAAGAAATGTAGACAATAGTGTGTGAGAACAAGAAGAGAAAAATATGAATGTGTGAAGTCTAAAACAAAAATATTAAATATATCTACACATATAGCGCAAAAAAAAAAAAAAAAATATATTTAATTAAATACATAATACAAAAATATATAACAAATATATATATACAAATACTCACAGTATAGAGGAAAGGTAATGCTCTTTTAATCGACGTTTAAAAAGAGAAATAGTTTTTAAATCACGAATGCTAGGCGGAAGTGAGTTCCACAATCTTAGAGCAAGATGCGCTAAGCCAGAACTAAAATAAATAACGTTAAAGTAGGTTTGTAAAAAAAAAAACGGGACGCACTCCGGGAGTGCCGGCAGAAGTGAAAACTTGAATATTAACGTTGTGCATTTTTGATATTTTGGAATGCGGTCTACTCTCCCTCCGTCTTACGAATTTTCGATCAGGTCACGTGTCCTGACGCGAGTTTAACATTTTTTACCCATCACAAAAAACTCTCCCTCCGTCTTACGAATTTCCGATCAGGTCACGTGTCCTGACGCGAGCTTAACATTTTTTACCCATCACAAAAAAAGTGCACAACGCCGCTAAAGAAGTTTTCACTTCAATAAACAAAGCTTAGGAATTACATAAACTTTCCAATTTGTTCAGATGATGGGCAGGTAGGTATGTAGGTACTAAGTAGGTACAACAAGCTTCAAACTTTAAGTCTAAGCATTTATTTTAATTAAAACAAATTACAGGCACTTTTGAACTGTCAAAGAGTTGATCAGTCAGAAAAATGGAGCTAGTAGCCCATTCTAAAGCGTATAGTAGGTTCCTACGGAGAAGAACGGGCAAGAAACTCCATAGACACTATTTTAATTAAAAAATTGTTACAAAATATTGGTAACATCATTCATGTTGAAACTACACAATATGTGAGAACGATGTAGAAAGACTTAAACATTTAAAACGTCTATAGTAACCAATCAGAAAAAAAAAGAAAGCTGTTATGATCATGAAGTAAGTAGGTACTTAAGTAGCAATTGTGACAACATAACATATATAAATGATTATATTTCTGTAAGTAGGTTTTTACAAACACTTTTACACGTCAATCATATTTTTTTTAAACTAGATGAGGTCGGATCTTCCTATCTGACTAATCTGAGAAGAAAGGCTGAAACAAACTCAAAGCTCAGTCAACAGTCTTTTAAAGTCCAGACATAATCTTGGTCAGATCATGTGAAGACCATATAGATTGGTGTCTGACATGGCCTTTTGAGGAAAGAATCACAGGCACTGACAGTGCAGGCACTTGTCAGAAATCGTGTAGCTCAACTCGGAACTTATGGAGCTCAACGATTCGACGAACTTTGGTATTACCAAAGAAAGGACATTTACCTAAGTATTCTTTCAGAACAATGTTTAAAAGTTCATGCTTCCTGTAATTCTCGTAAACCGATTACAGTTTTGTCACGCCTGCCTGAATTTCCTGAAATGGCAGCAATAAGCTTAGGGATTTATAGTACAAAGGCCTGATAGCGTGTACCCTGCTCACAAATGTTACGTAAACCAGCCCAAATCAATGGCCCAAATGTTTCAATCCTTCTTAGGGCTAGCAAGTATTCGATCTCAGGGTTTAGCAAAAAAGGAAAAATAAGACCTAGAAATGATTGATTGCGTCCTTACTGTGGTTTGGTGTAAAAGAAATCATCATACGGATCGTAAATAGATATATCAGCCAACCCACTGGTTGGCTGATTGATAATTGATGTGCAAGGGAGAGGTATGGATATCCTTCCTATACAAATACGTAGTTAGACGGGTATTAAATCGACATCCATTTCCCATTTGGGGTTAACATCAATTAGAGCGTCAATTAATATGTGAGTTAGATTAAAAAGTCGAGAGACTCTTTTTTAAATCAAAGTGATACCTGAAAATAACTCCGTATCCTAAGTCGAAAATTCCAAATTATTTATTAATCACAATTTGTACAAGAATAGAATAGACGGCGATCCCCTAACTAGGCATTTGCCTGTATCTTGGGAGTCAGAGTTGCGACATTTTCAAAGTGTGGGTGGTATTTAGTGATTATTGCAAGTTAGGAAAACAAGAACTAAATTTTAACTAAATTTGGTAATCTGTCGTTTCCTCAAAAGTTCAAAAGCTCAAAAGGAAAGGTGTCAAACTGTCGTCGAATCGAATTATACAGCTTTACACCTTTCACAGAAAGTTCCGATTTAGATAATTTATTTTAAGAAAATGTTTCTTCCAGTTTTTTATTCAATATAATTATTATGAACATTTTAAAAGAATAAAGAGGACGTCATTTGCAAAAGACTATTTGCGAAATAAACGGGGTTTTTTTTCTAGGAAAAACCTTTGTTGAGAAAAATATTAGTCGTGTTTTTCTCCGACAAGCTTGCCTTGCTGAACAAAACTGTGACAACAGCATATTTTAGAGCCTACGACCGCTCAGGCATACGATGACTTTACAGAATTTAAAAGCTTTTCTTAAGTGAGTGAGTTCAGTTTGATAGATATCCTTTGTAATTATTATTATCTTGCGGCTCGTTTTAGCGGAGTCAGGAAGGCTTTTAACATTGCCTACTTATTTTAATGTGCTAAGCGATTAACTCCGAGCTTTTCTAACACAGAACGTACCTATAGGGTGTCCGGTAAATAATAATAGAAGAAAAAAAGGCAATTTAAAAAAAAAACGAGTAGGTCAGAGATGTTCTACCTAGACAATGTATACCTACACTTTATTGTAAATTCTTGTACGTCACGGCCACAAACGAATGAATTTCATGGGTTTTTTGTTGTTGTTATAATAATAATGTTACGTTACTCAAAGTCAAATCATTTATTTCAAATAGGCACATAAAATATATGCACTATTGAACGTCAAAAATAAAATTTAAATAAAATTGATTCTAGTCACCCCTTCCAAAAGGTAGTTTTCGTATGGAGAAGAATGGGCAAGAAACTCCACCGTTACCCTTTTAAAATGTTTTACAATATTTTGCATACATTAATTATATAATTATATGTGTAGATGATGCACCTAAAAATAAAATGACTATACCACAATAGGTAAAAGAATTAAAATGGATAAATGAAACCATGACATATAAATTAACTTTGTGATAGATACATGATGCTCACATATTCACAAACATTCCAAAAGTAGACGATTTTCATAAATAAATAAGGAGTACTAAGTCCGGGTGTGACCCCAAGTAATTACAGAATGTAAATCAATGAAAAAAGAATAAATTATACAATTACATTAGCAACCAGTTTGATTTTGTCTAGACTCTAGAGATTGTCCTATGGAGCAGGACCAGCATGTTTCCAAGCATTCTTATCTTGGATATAATCCTCTAATTTGTAATATCCTTGCTTACAAAGTGTAATTTTAATATAAGTTTTAAATTTTCTTTCATTTAATTGCAATATTTCACAAGGTATTTTGTTGTAACATTTAACACAGTACCCCATAAAAGATGTATGTACTTTAGATAATCTGAAAAAAGGTTGATCTAATTTATCTTTATTTCTAGTATTAAAATTATGTCTATCACTTATTTTATTAAAAAGATATTGATTTTTTCTTACATACATAATATTTTCATAAATGAATTGCCAAGGTACCGTCATAATATTAACCCTTTTAAATAGTTCCCTAAGTGATTCGCGGCGACGTAGATTGTAAATGGCTCTGACGGCTTTTTTTTGCAAAATAAAAATGGATTCAATGTCAGCAGCCCGACCCCACAGTAAAATGCCATATGACATAATACTGTGGAAGTAACTAAAATAGACCAAACGCGCGGTTTCTTCATCTGTTAATTGTCTTATCTTTCTAACAGCATATGCGGCCGAGCTTAGCCGCCCCGCAATAGATGTTATATGAGGTCCCCACTGTAATTTCTCGTCTAGCGTGATTCCTAGGAAAACTGTCTGATTAACAAATTCTAATTTTTGGCCATTCAATATGATGTCACATTCGCTACTTCTAACATTAGGTAATTTAAATCTAATGCATTTGGTTTTTTTTTTTTATTAAGTACTAAATTATTTACCGTAAACCAATCTTGGACCTGAAGAATAGAGTTATTCACGTCGTCAAGATTTTGTGACCGTCGGTCTATTTTAAAGATCAATGATGTGTCATCTGCAAATAACACCATCTTCGGTTGATTTTGAAGTAATTGGGGTAAATCATTAATATAAACTAAAAAGAGGAATGGACCCAATATCGAACCTTGAGGAACGCGCATTGTCATTTCAGACCCCAGCGAGTTTACTGTTAACGTAATATAATTATTATAAAAACTTAATTTTTTTTAATGATATAAACTAGTGCTTGACTGCAATCCCGCCAGATGGAAAGCAGTGATGCAATCTTTGATGGGAAAGCGCACTAATTTATTATGAGCCTATTCACTCAATTGCTGATAGATAGGCTGTAAAACTAGTTATAACTTACACATAAACGGTCATAAGTTCTTCTATTATCAATTAATTACCGGGCAACCTGTGTATCAGAGAAACAACAGTAAGACTACATATAAGTTTTCTTTTGTTAGATAACCTATTCTGTCCCACTTTTGGGCACCACACTTTGTTCACGGCACTACTTTTGTGCTTAGTATCGCTTTGGGTTTTGAAGACTTCTGCCGGAAAGTAGTTTGTATTCAAATCGAATTGTGAGCAATTAGAAAGAAAGGAAGAAAAAAGTTTATTTGCCCAGTTCGTGAAACACAAAATACAAAATTAATAAAATAAAAAATAATGTTTCAGACAACAATAGTGTGTGCCTCACGGCTGTGCCAAAAAGGTTCATTTCAGCATTAATGCCATAATAATAATTAGGTATAAGGATACGTTTTAAAACGGAAATGTTTACTGTATGTGCCGAGTTGTTTTACTTATTCTAAAAGGATGCAATTGATTAACTTTAGAAAAATGTAGGTTAGAACGAAAGCAACTGTATACGTTCATATATATGTGGTCCGTGCGCTGAATACAAAGTACTTTATGAAAGTATGCTATGTTAGCTCTTTTAAAATGTTAGTCGCCTTCCCACTTTGTTATAAACTGATGAAACTCGCAAAGACAGGGAAACCGTACCTATACTCTGTTTCAAAATTATCTGATGAAAATGTAAACAAACTTACTACTTTATCCAACAATTATTGTTTGAATAACATTAACCTTCAAACAGTTTTTTAATTTTCCTTTTGAGGTTAATTGATTGATTGAAAATAAGGTTATACAATTAACCTCAAATGTACAGTTAAAAAACGTTTTTAAGTTGATTTACAATTACAATTTCGGGTTTACGTATAATAAAACCACAGCACTTAATTAGTAAGTTGCACTACAAATTGTTATTATTATTATTATAACATATTTTATTATTATAAATTAAAGTCGCTTTTCATGTCTGTCTGTAATGTAACTAGGTCGTTTGGATCTATATTTTAATCTAAATGGTATAAAATAAAGTCGCTTTTCGTTTCTGTTTGTGGTCGCTTTGTTCTTTTAAAACACAATTAATTTGTATGCGGTTTTCGTCATAATTTAGAGAAAAATCCATTTATTTTCAAAATAAATATGGGTAAACAATATCTAGATGTTGTACTGCCTTAGAAGTATTTCGGTCTGTTCCCACTTCTTCGTCTAAATAATAAAATTCAGCTCAGTAAAGTAGTGCCATAAAGTTCTTTTAGTACTTTATTATAGCTAGCGTGCAATCCTAAAGGCTCGCAGAGCATCATAAACCCATAGACATTAAAATATATAGCTTAGTACTGATTTGTTTGGCCTCATCTCGACTGGCCTGTTGGTCTAGTGGTCCCAAGCACCTGCGACTCTACCCGCATGGAGGTCCGTAATTATCCAGGAACGTAGGTACTAACACCTACAAAAAGGATCTTGTGTCCGAACCCAGGTAGATAGATCTGTGTGTCAAATTTCATCAAAATTCATTTAGCCGACAAGGCGTGACGAGGTCACAGACAAACAGTTTCTTTCGCATTTATAATATTAATATTATACAGGCTTGCAGAGACATCGACGCGCAAAGTGTAAACATGATTTCAGCGCCGAAGGGTTCATAATCATGTACTGAATTCATGGTAAAAGGTTGCGCGTCGATGTCGTGCCACCCTGTAAGTATTGTATGGATAGAATGAATAAAGTGAGCCTAATTCAATAACCGGGCACGAATTCCGGTTCTACAGTGCTGCTACTCAGAAGCATGTTTTGATAGCAGAGAGATGCAAAGTTGTACAGATGTGAGTGGAGTGGAAAGTATGATTAAGGAGCGCAATATATTTTATGAATTTTCTAAATGATAAAGCAAAATATGAATGCAAACGTGGACGTGTGAACGCGCCACAGATTTATATTGGACACGTGCACGTCCACTTTATAAAGTTTGTGTGTATTTCATAAACGTGTTATATTCTGGTACAAACACGTGTCATTGTAATTAACGA
Organism: Apamea epomidion; assembly: GCA_947507525.1. Lineage (NCBI taxonomy): Eukaryota > Metazoa > Arthropoda > Insecta > Lepidoptera > Noctuidae > Apamea > Apamea epomidion. The sequence goes on from OX382234.1 coordinate 11,893,919, forward strand.
TTTGACAGAAACGAGCTTTTGCAAATTAAAACCATGTTCGTGCTAACTAAGTTATGTCCTTATGAATTTTCGGGTTGATGGTGTAGCGGCATCTACACCGCCACATGCGAACTACGCATTATACTGACGTCACGCAAAATCCTGCATCGCTCAAGCTGAGTTTATCGCGCAACTAGCATATGTAACAACGTCCCGACATCAATCGTCGGGCTGTTGCCCACCAGACACGATACCCCTCTAGTCGGAGGATCCTCCCCTTTTTGTGGAGGATGAGTGAACTTTACACCCTGATCCTCATACCTGTATAATGGTGTTAAATAATAACAGCCACACGGGTTTATCAAAGGTTACGGGTTACAAAGGTCAAATTTTAGGGTACGGTTGTCGAGGTTGGTCCGTGGACGGGTAAACGTCAATTATATACCCCTCCTTGCCTCGGGAAACCGTTGGTCCTGGCTGTCATTTCTAGATCTTTGACAGTCGTTACGGGTAGTCCGTAGTCCGAAAGTTGTCGTGTAGCGACAAGTAACTAAACTTATAAAAACCAAAGGGAAAAATGAAATTAAAGAAAGGGAGGTAGGAAACAATTAAAGGTATATTTATAATTTTAAGATGGAGATGGACAGAGAGGTGTGTAGTTTGTGGAGGTGGGGTGTGTGGATGACGATGCGTGATAGGTGGGCTGAGGAGGCTGAAGTGGATATCCAGATGAGGGAGGTAGACACGAGGCAGGTGCTGGCGGCAGATACAGGTACAAATGAGGGCAGGTCGCTGGTGCGTGTGCGGCATGGAGGACACTCGTAGGAAGGCCCACGCAGCAGGGCAAGCTGCAGCACGGCAGCAGGAGCCGGCGCAGGTACAGGTATAGATGAAGTGCAGGCGGAGGACACCCGTTGGAGGGTCCACGCAGCAAGGCAGGGCGCAGCTCGGCAGCAAGAGACAGAGGCACGACAGAGACGCTGTCAGCCCGCCAGGTGAGGCGGCCCTCGGATGAGGCGCGGCCCAATAGTAACAGGAGCCCTTCACGGAGGACGGAGGACGGAGGCGTAGGTAAGGTCCGACAGGTACCGGAGCGGAGAGGTACGCTGGGTAATAAATAGGTAGCCCTGGAGTATCAGGCTCTTAGTTGTATTCGCTTTAGAGGCGAAACCCGAACTGATCCTTGGATTGCGTGGATCTATAATGTCAGCTCGTAGAATAACATCATGTAGAAAATATGAATTTGAGTTACGAAGATGGCCAGTAATTAAATATAATAAGTATTCATGTCTTATTAGCTAAAAAGATACAGGCAGGTAAGAATTTGAAAGAAAGGTTGCCATGGCGACGTAATAAACGTCGTTGTCAAAGCTGTCATAATAAAATATATTATTAATAAAATACGATAAAATCTATAGTTATTTTGTATTAGAAGTATAGTGATTATAGGAAAAATGATATCCATCAATGTGGGCGTAATTACCAACCCTTGGATGTCACTAAATCATCGTAGTGTCATCTTAAAGATGGAGCTGTGTCTGTGTACTGATTGTGGATGAAACGAGTCGTAATAAATAATCAGATCAGCGCCTAACGGTAACACAATGCTTGTTCTGACCTGGAGGAATGAATGAAGATAACTGTGAGTATGTACATTATGTTACAAAGTCTGACAACCAGTCTTACCAATGGGTATCATATTACCCAGTAACTGGGCTGTGGAAGTCATCCAGGCATTCGTTCTATGTAAAATACATGTATTCAGCTGCATCCGGTTAGACTGGAAGTCAACCCCAACATAGTTGGGAGAAGGTTAGTCAGATGATGATGATAGTAGTCTTCTTTCTTTTTCTTCTTGCAATATAATATTTTGTAAATTCACTGCATGTGGTTAATTCAAATTATAAATAAGAATTTATTGCTCGCCGGCCATGACAGTTTGGTAAAGTAACAACAAACAAGCATTGTGTTGGTAATAAAGTTGCGTGATTTAAAGCACTAAATCTAGTAATATTCTGAATCTGGTATTAACTTTGAAAATAAATAATAGTTCGCGTGAAACCCTAACATATGGTCGACTATATGTGAGGTGAGGCGTAGGTACAGATGATAATGTTGACAAATGGACGACTGCCTTTGTTATATTTTAGCATATTTTTATCATTGGAAAAATCGTGTTATTGTGATTTTTCTATAGAAAAACTTATTTCAATGCTTTGTTCATTTCAATGCTTTTTCATAATGGTAAGTGTACGAGTTTTAGTAGTTAACTCCATACACCGATTTGTCGTGAAGGTTTGTAAGTTCAGTTAATATAGAGAAACACGTTCCACTAAGGTGCACTAAGTAGTTAAATTAAGAGTAAGTAATAGTACTAGAGTGGAAGGCGATTATTTCTTTCAGCTGTTGATATATAGATAAATAGTATAGAAACATTCACTATATTTAAATTCGTTAGTCATGTTATTTTACTATGTTAAATTATAACGCGCATCGTTGGCCTAAAGTAGGTTACAGAGTCAGCAGAAAAAAGATGTACGGCGATGAGACCGTACAGTAAGATTATGCTATGCATGTGGGTTGTGTTGCCTTGATCTCTTTACTTAGATTTTGTGATGTCATGATAACTAAATAATTTTCTAGTTTCAAACTTTAAACGAACTGGGTATAGTTTTGTTTGGCGAACCCCGCCACCGCCGGCCCTGTTACTGTCGCACGCGCGTGGCAACACCTTGTTTATATTAGGATGATGGATTCAAATTGCTGACTTAGTTTCTCCAGACTGTTCAATATTTTTTTTATGAACAAGTAGCTGGTGGGTATTTTCTGCACCATCACTCAACTTCATATATTGCAAGCTCTGTTATTTACTCTACCAATTTATCAAGTTACTGGTAAAAAGAAAAACAAAACTGAACACTACTAGGTACCTTTTTAAGTAAGTATCAAAACTATTTTTCTTACTAAAAGCTGAAGGATGGAGTGATAGTTACCTGCTCTTAGTTTAATAAGTATAAATAAATGTTCAAGCTTCAGTCGTAAACCACGATAGTAGATGAAATTGCGTGTGAAGATAAGCGTACGACAGATTACAGACTCCACGCTCCGCACTCCGACTCACTCAGCACTTTAGCTACATTAAATTAATTAAGAACGTAAGTTGTGTTGGAGCCTGCTTTTCAGTATTGTTAGTTTACTTATAATATTTTATAAATAATACAGGGATAAAGTCTTTTGTGTTCTGGCAATTTCAAGCTCGTTTGTATTTCAGTTAAAACGGAATAATTTGGACTTTATACGTGTACGTGATTAAAATCCTACCAAATATGGTATTAATATGTCTGGTTAATAATTGTTTAATTATGTGAAGTTTATAATAAAATCTATTCGTTTTTTAGAAGGTCAAATGCCAACGTACAGATGCCAGCAGGTCAAGCTACCCGAAACTGTAAAATTTTCCCAATCAACCTTGAACCTTAATGATTTAGCTATAAAGCTAAAAATCTATTAAAGAAATTTGACAGGTTGTAGTAGCTTAATGTGCTGGCGTCTGTACAATATCCTTTTGTGTATATAAAATTTAAAAAATTAATATTCAAATCCTACGAGTGAATACAAATGTGAGAATTTATTTATCACCTACCGTTACAGACTGTGAGGGTTTCATTTCATGAGCAGTTTTGTTTTGACTTTATTTAGGACTAGCTGCGCCCCGCGGTTTCACCCGCATAAGTTTCGATCCCGTGGGAATATCGGGACAAAAAGTATTCTATGTGTTAATTCTGCTTATAAACTATCTGTGTGCTAAATTTCATCCAAAATCCGTTCAGAAGCTTTCGCGTGAAAGAGTAACAAACATCCATCCAGCAATCCATACAAACTTTCACGTTTATATGTAATATTAGTAGGATGTTCTCTGAGATTAGTTTTCAACTCAAACGGTATATAGTTCTTAAAGTACCTTTATATGAAACGTACCTAGACGTTCCATTTCGTTTTTTTGCGTCATATTTCATCATTTTTTCAATAATTTTAAATAAAAAACTTAATTCGCATTTATAATATTAGTAGGACTTGTTTTTGCCCGCGGTTTCGCCCGCATGAAGGTCAGAAATTATCCCACGGATACGTATTACCGGGATTAAAAGTATCCTATGTGTTAATCAAGGTTATAATAAACTATCTGTGTGCCAAATTTCGTCCAAATCTTATGAAAAGCAATAATACTAATGATTGAAATATTATCGAGAATTCATTCAGTTTTTGTTAGAATACTGCTCAGAATGTCGGGTCATATTTCAATGATGATTCAAAAGACACGCAGCGCCATCTAGCGACCTAAAGCAATTGTGACCATCGAAAATTATTGTTGTTTTCCTCGGGAACAGTATATTGTTTTCTTGAATGAAAGGTACCCTATGTCCTTTTCTAACCCCCGACAACGTATGTATATGTGTGCAAAATTTCATGATGATCGGTTCAGTGGATTAGGCGTGAAAAGGTAACAAACAAACTTACTTTCGCATTTATAATATTAAGCTAGAATTTTATTTAGGTACTTAATTGGTACGTCCTGTAGGTACTATGGTTTAACTTAATTAATTAGTATTAAAGCCTGGCTTAAAACAGGGATCCACATTGTCCTTTGTTTCTGAGTAGGCAATTTACATTCCGATTAATTTAGATAAAGTAGACAGAACGCCTGGTGTGGCTCTTTTTTGTTATATATGTAGGATTGTCAAGATTTACTCCGTTAAATTAAGACATCATGTGGGCAGAAGTCGGGTTTCGTGAAACGAAAACACACTGGGTGCGACACACTGGTTTTATTAAAATCATAAATAACGATTCATAACAACTAAGCACAACAAATCGAGTAGGAACCGTTCCGTGGCGTCTTAACACTGCTGCGATCAGACACTGAATGTCTTTCTCGCCGTAGTAGGCTTAAAACATCACAATACTGTAGAAGCGCGCTGTATGTAGGTGTGGGTAGAACACGTGATGTCGCCAGTGGCGCGCTTGCGATTCGTTTCGTGTCCGTACTAATGACCGGACCGTACTAAACCTACCCCTGCTAAGCCTATGTTTATGTTTACCAAAAAATATAACCTTCAGCAAGAAATGAAATACACGATGTCAGAAACAGCTGTGGGCGTAAAACCTCACACGTGGTACGTTAGTACGTGAAAATAATAAACAAAGTCTACCTATTAGTATTTCGTTGAGTGCAACAGTCCAGATTTCATTACTTAGCTGTCAGGCTGATCACACCAAGTCATGATGTTCCACCACACCACACCGAATAACGAAACTGTAACTATTTATATACAAATTGTATTTAGCAATACTTATCTAGTTATCTACCTATTAAAATCTTAAATTCATTCACTGACAGACAACGCACAACCGGAACCTTTGGGCCTAGAAGCATGAAATTTTGCGCAAGAGTTTCCTGTACGATGTGGAGACAACAAATCAACAATAAACGAAAACACTGGCCTTACTAATGAATATAAAAAAGTGATTTTTTTTAACTAACTAAAAGGGTTTTGCCAATCTTTGATTAGCTAGAGTGACTAAATTATTGGATAACATTATTAGCTAATAGACAGCTGTTACATGAAACTCTTACACGCAGTATAAATATGCAATTATTTTGTGTTTATATAATCATATTTTTAAAAAAACATTGTTTATCGACTTTTGTTGCTGACCATACAATATTTTCACTCGGTTTTTGTCCGTTTACATACTAGGATTGAGCTTTGTTTCTCCTAAGCTATACGCATTTCAAGATAAACTAAACTTCTCGTCTTAACTTAACGTCTGAACTAGGCTGAACGTGAAAGGTGGAAGACTAAGATCACGACCATGTCCACCATGACCATGTCTGAATTTCTTTAGTCCAAGTTTGTTTTGTCTCGGCGACGAAGCCAGTACCTTATTTTCACAAAAAAAAAATCCGTTAAACACGAACGTGAACTCTCGGAAATGTAAAAATAAAATTACAAAGTCAGATAAAAGTATACGTTTTCCATTACTGTTCATTCTCAAAACTTTGCAATTACTTAAGTTTATAAAATAAAAAGTCGAATCGCAAAATAATGTATCCGCTTTAAAAACATTGGACACGCTTCGTTGTTTACCGCCACGTTTTGTGACCCGACAGCGGCAGCCGGGAAAGGACGTATGATATATTTCGAATTACTTACTCTGCCATTTTCCGATCGGATATCTATTTATTTACACTAGATTCTGATACCGTCTTTGATTCCGTCGATCGAAATCAATCACTCGATACTGGCGTCGTTTAACGTTCGTCTGTGAAAATTATAAATATAAATAGGTACAGATTCCATCGCCGAAATCAATCACTCGATATCGGCGACGTTTGACGTTTATCTGCGATAATTAGAAATACAAATAGGTATATCGCTTGACCCAATTATGTTATTAATTGGTTATGACGAAACGCAACATTAAATTGAGGCGTCACTTTTAATAGTTTGTCAAATTAGTGCGTCTAATTTTGTACCTATCTCATTATACAGTAATAATATTATGTGTTGGATTTGTAGTACCTACAGTGTTTATGATGTACGTAATGTGTGTATGTTTATGTGTGTGTGTGTGTGTAAAATGCTTTTTTTACAGATTGAGACAGATCAAACTATGAATGTTCTTAAAATGACGAGAATTGCCCCTCAGGTAATTTTAATGACTAATTATACAAATAAATCTAAAAACAAAAGATACATAGATTGATAAGACGTTTATTGATGCACACAAAAGACATAACACAATATAAAAAAGCACGATTAAATAATACATTACATGAATGTTAGGAAATTGTTCCAATATTAAAAAAAAAAAGGAAACAAGACGTATTGTGATGACACTGGCTATGACACACTAGAAGACTCGAGAACTAGGCGTCGAAATACTCGTCCGCATAGCTGTCAACCGGATACGTGCCCAGAAGACTGACAGCATTGCCACGTTGAATGGCAATGCTAAATGTTAGTTTGGCCAAAGAGTGAGCCAGCTCTCTGGGCGAGAAATTTCCTTAACAATAGCAGATTTGGCACCTATTTGAGACTGACAACCGCACCTCAATGGACACGACGCCCTTACTGCTACGACATAAAGGTGCAGTCAATGTTAATTTGATTGACTGAACCTACATTTAGTTTTAGAAAGAGACTGCCACATAAGAGTGACAGAAACGACGCTCTGCGTAGAGTGTAATTTATTCGACAGGACAATTTCCTTTGCTTATTTCATTTCTATAACAATAAATATTTTTTAATAGTGTTCGCTACCACATTATTATGTAGTTTCGCAGCTCTTAACTATAATGTGCACGTCGCTCAGCGCAAAATGAGCAATACAAAATTATTATATGATAAAAGAAAAAGAGATGCACCTTCCGTTTAAAATTAAAATAATTAGTCGGAAAATTGTTTGTAGGATTTTTAATAACTTAACGTACCTACACGAGCGTAATAAATGTATAATTGATGATAAAAAAATAGTAACGCTACGTGATACATTAATACATATTTTACTACAAAAAATCTTTTGCGACCCTATTACATAACAAATCATAACACGCCTGTAATACTCAAAGGGTTAGGCAGAAGTATACTTATAGTATACCCACATATCGCCAGTTATGTCTAAGACTCATGTACTCGTAATAAGGTGCAAACATATTGCCATCAACCGGGCACAGATCAGGACTTCAAGCTGCTGCTGAGAAATTCCTGATGGAAAAACTCAAAACCCAAATAACACTTAGCCCGAACCTGGAATCGAACCCAGGACCTCATGCTCAGCAGTAGCTATTGTGGCCACTAGACCAAAGAGGCAGTATATTACTTCTAATGAACGCTGTGTTTCGCTTGAATAACTACACTACAAAAATATAGACCTTCCATATAACACCAAAAGAATAAGTTCGATCCAAATACCATAATTAAAAAGAAACCTTACCTAGTAATCCCTCTTGCTTTGAGGGATTTCTATCGATATTAGTTGTCCTCGATACCTAAAAATATGTGCCTAACAAAACTACTGTGCACAGGAAAGTTTTAACAGAGAAGAGAGAGACAAACCTTAAGTTGTCTTATTAAAAAGTCAGTCTGCGACTACTTTACATGCGCGAACATCTTTTGAGCAAGTTTAAGTAACTCACATAAGTTCCTGATGTTGTGAAACATAGAGACTAGGTATTATAGTACGTATGTACTCCAGTATAAAGGTACACAGAGTAATTTGAAAGCTTTTCTGAAACAGGCACACAATACACACTTTGTGCATTTATTCTAGAACAGAAAATGTGTTTTATTCCAATTTATACCACGCAGCTTTATAATATGTGCCTCGGTACCTATGTTATTCATGGTTTTATAAAAGAGCTTTTTTCTTATTAATACAGAGAAAAGAATAACCTGATTTTAGGTTTATTTAATAAAGCCTATTTTTAACTGACTCCAAACAAGGTGTTCTCGATTCGTCTGTCAATATATTTTTTTATACGTTCATTTTATATTTTTTTTTACAGAAATTCTGTTGAATATGACGAGGATAACCTTATTTAGTAGCTAAATTTTTAGGTACGCCACCTATCAAACTTCAGAAATCTACCTAATATTTTAGGAACAGTTAAATTCAACCGACTGGAATACTTTCTTTCATCTCTTAGCGTTTCTTTGAATACAAAAGAAAAGCTATCGGCTGTACTTCGCACATTGTATGCTCTAGTATATTATTTATTTTCTCAAACGTATTGTTTTCGAGACAATAGAACCGAAGTAAGCACGTTTTCAGTCACAAAAGCAGAGTTTGAACTCCTTAGTGAACTGAACACATTGATAGGATAATTTAACATTCATATTCATATTTCGCGTATCAGAAAACTGATACCAATCCTAAGGGGCCATCCATAAATTACATTACACAATTTTCATAATTTTGGAGCCCCCTCACGTCTTTGTCACAGATGGTCTTATATTTTGTGTGAATGTGACGTCACATATTTTACAATTTTAAATTAAACCTTGTTATGATGTGGAGAGACTTGGTAATAAATATGTTAAAGTTTTTCCTTAAAGTTGAAGTTTATAGTATTAATACGGATGTCCCATGAGTTTAAGTTGATTCTCATGATTGAATTTCGCTACAATATTGCTCTGATAACATTTTGATCACAGACAAGTTGGTTCCAATTATATCAGATTTAATTCGATTTCTTCCAAAAAGTTAGTAATATTTAAACCGAAGTGGAAAACCAATCAACACTTCAGTAGAAGATTCAACATATAGTTTTGTTGAACAAGGATTAGATTGTGTTGTACTGCAACATGTTGACCTCAAGTACAAGAATATACGTCACGACTCGTCGGGGTTATTTTTAGTAAGTGTAGGTAGGGTTAGGAAGAAAAGTCTTTTAATTTGAACAATTTAACACAAATATGTACCCATCATAATTTATGATTTAGATATTATAAAAGGTGTCGTTTTGCATCCTCGTCAAATTCAAGGAGGTAACTATGTATGCTACTGATTCTCGACACGAATCAATAATAAAATAAGTAGTTTTTTTTGCTAATTTTCGGAAATCGGCATGTGTGGGACACGCATTTTAAAACGCGGCCTTTGTGAGACCGCACTGTAACTGCCCTTATATACACACATAAAAACGCGGCCGCTTATACGATACCATATCGGGATTCTGTTCTTTGAAAGTGGTGTATTCTGAAATACCGTCAAACTTAAAAAACTAAAAAAACAAGTATGTATTCATTATTTACCAGGGATCGTAATTTTATTTGATTATTTATGTCTTTCATAACAGCCTCCTGAAATTTGACGAGAATGCAAAACTACAGCTTGTATATGGTTAGTTATGTCTTTCTGTGTTTTCTGTTACTTTGAGATTTTACGCTCTTCTCGAGCGGTGAGCGTTTCAGCATTAGCAGTTAGTAGTCTTCTTTCTGGACTCTAATTGCACGCCATTTTAATAGTATCCCGGCGGTTATCATCCAGCTACTACCAATCTCGTTCGTCCTAGGTAGTTGCTACACTTGGGTTGGTAGAAAACAAAAAAAAATCTGCTGTTTCATACACTTTGTCAAGAAGAATGAACATATATAAATGTATGGAGCAGCAGGTTGTTTTTTTAGTGGTTTCATATTTGGTCCCATACTAAAAGTTTTTCTATGATTACAATGCCCCCGTTAAGAGGTTTTCAGCTATTTCAATTTCACCTTGTAGTTCCATACAAACCAATTCGGTCGGTTGTACTTTATAAGTGCCATACGAATCATACCTTCTGGGAATCGAAATATCGTAACTATTACTAAATTACTAACATTTTGTTGGTTTGTAGCGATTTATACTCAGGAAAGTATTGAATACTTTTAAAAGACGACTAATACATATTTTTAAAACAGTTTTTGTTGCTGCCTGTAGATGTACAATATGGTTTGTCTTTCCTTTGATACAGGTCGGGAACGATAATTGTGTAAATAATGTGTTTGTATTCGATTCAGCCTATATTTTAATAGGCCCAAGGGTGTTTTTGCATTATTATTGAATTTCCTTTGTGTAGGGTAAGTACCGTCTTCCTATATTTAAATGTCTCATTTATAAATAAAGAAGTTTATTAAGAAACAAAACGTCACTATTAATGTTGTTGACTTAATAATTGTCGCTGATACTGACTTAGCTTAGGACAACTAAGGCCTGAAGCAAATCTAGTGCTTGTCGATTTCCAACTACAAAACAAAAAGTACAATCGTACGCACCCGAGGGTACTTTTAACAATGAGTTTGGGCTCAACATCCTTTTGACAAATGTTTATTGTTTAAGACATATTGCTGAATGTAAATTAATCTGTTCAGAAGCATAACATGTGCGTGCGAGCGGGGACGACCCTTTCGCACACCAGGGGCTCCAAACGAAATGCCTACATCATGTATTTTAAAAGCCACAATTCTGATTTATAATCTGGTCGGCTTCAGAATATCTCATTATTCTAAAGCAAAACAATTTATCCTACTGTATAAGTTCTACTAAAATCACAGAGTACCTACGTAAGTGTAGGTCTGCATTATAGAATGAACAACCATTAAAATTAACTGTGTACATATAAACACAATTAGGGACTGTAGCGTTGAAGAATTGTTGTGGTATATTTGTGGTTCTACATAATATTATTATGTATTCATTGGAGCATAATTTCGTGCGCACGTTACGAGGGATCAGGTGGAGTGTTTAAGTATACTAAACATATCTATTAACTGTTTCAATAATCCTCCAGACCGTATTTAAGAACATACGACGTTTATAAACGTACTAGCTACGCCCCGCGGTTTCACCCGCATAAGTTTCGATCCCGTGGGAATATCGGGATGAAAAGTATTCTATGTGTTAATCCTGGTTGTAAACTATCTGTGTACCAAATTTCATCCAAATCTGTTCAGTAATTTTTGCGTGAAAGAGTAACAAACATCCATCCATCCATCCATACAAACATTCGCATTTATAATATTAGTAGGATTTTCTTTTTTTCTTTTCTTTATATTTCGGCCATGCCAGCCAAACTCAATGGAGCCTTTGGCGCCGGAGATATTATAGTGCACAAGTGTATGCGCAGATACAAGTCCACTTTCTCTTCCCTTACTCTCATAGTCCGATGGAACGGCACGTAATCCAAAACACCCGGAGAGAGATCAGGCGCAGGACCAAAGGCTTAAGTGCTTTCCGAGGCACGGGGGTATCACACCGCCAACTTCCAAACTCCGGATTGTTACTAAAAAAATCCTATTGGAAAAACTCAATAAAACTTTTCCCAACCATAAAACATAAAAAAAAACATAAAAATTATTTATTGACATAAAACAATTTGTACACCAGAGTATGGAACACTCTGGCTCCTGCACTAGTTAAAATTGTGTTGCAGGAGCCAGTGTCCTCCCGTAATTAAAAGACACACTTTCGCTGTTTTATGACAGATAAAAAAAAAGAGTAAAGAGACTTTATATTTTAAAACAAAATGTATATTAAAAAAAAAACAAAAATAAAGTAAAAGTAAATAAATTATATAAGAATACAACATTAATCAATGGTTCTTTTTTTGCGCGAAAGTGTATTTGTGTATGTGTTGTGAGTGTGTGTGTTGTTTGTGTGTGTGTTGTAACCAGCATTGAACCCAGGACCCCCTCTCAGCAGTTGCGCTTGCGACCACGAGTCTAACAAAGCAGTCAAAACTAGTTCACTCTCAGCTAATGTCTGTAAGATAGTTCAGTGCTGAAGGCCTACTTACAGAACAGCGTTTGTAAAGTACATATCTATAATAGAAATATTCTTGTTTATACGAAAGTTAGTCCTTATTTACTTAATACGTATCTCAAAAGAAACCTGTTTCAAACAAATCTGTATGAAGGTATGAGTAACCTGCTTTTTCATAAGTCTTATAACTAATATGATGTTATCTGCTTTACTATATTATAAAGTTAACGACTGGGACTGATGGTATAAAATAAACGAAAAAATAAATAAATAAATAACTTTTATTTACGACCTTTTTATTGGTACATAAGGTCATTTAATCCCTAGTTTTTTAAATCCAAATCCCTGATCAGTAAATCTGTCAAATCCCACAAAAGCTGTTGTGATTGGTTGCCCGAATTAACAAAAGACAATCAAATCAATGGAGTGTTTATTGAATTCCGGATTATTTTGAATGGGCACTTAAAGCGCCGGGGCCCCAAGTCTGCTATTTTTTATAAATTCGTCATTCCAACACGATCCCATTGTCATTTTGCTAAAACTTCGTAATCTGCTAAATTCTAATAGTCGATCATTGGTCGGTCAATGGTCTCGTAATAGAACTGTGTCATAATGACATTGTCGTATTGCTATTATTATAAAACCCGTTAGTAGAAATGATTTTCGAAAAACTACTTTAACTAACTACAAATTTGAACATTTATTCATGCCAGATTTCATTAATATATGTATATTTTTACATATTATTTATTAGTGTTTTATGCAATCTGAAGTAGTAAGAAGTTTGTAAATAGCAAAAAACATTAAATTTATGTATAACGCGGATAAATGTGAAACTATACAACTCAATAATATTTTATCTGTTTAACTGTCAAAGTCAAAAGTGACAATACTGCTTACTGACGTTTATTTGTTTTTATTTCTAGCGACCGGTGTTTTGTATTTATTTTCATTTGAGGGTTTTAATTAGATTTTTGTTTGTACCTATATTTGAATTATCTTTACTAGAGAAGCCTTCAATTATTTATTTTATACAAAATGGAGCTAATTGAGCAAATATCGGCTCTAATCGGGTAGTTTCCTGGGTACAAAACTAATTATTATACTTAGTCCGTCAGTTAGATTATTGAAAAATAATGGACACGTATTTTTTCTTCTGTCAATCAAACAAAAAATTACAAAGATAAAGCGAGTCAAAATTTGGGAGCGGGGGCGTGACGTCACGCCATGCTAAAAAGTGTAGCAAGACGTGACGTAACGGGCCGGGGCCGCCTTAAAGCGGCTCCTGTCCGGACTGCCGCCATGGGATCTGGAGGCGATAGTCCTCGCGCGCCTGTATGACTGGCGCGCGGAGGCACTACGTCGGGGGGAAACTCCGCACCCGCGGCAAATCGCGGCCGAGCGGACGGACCTCCGGCGGGATCTCATGGTGGCATGGAAGGCGCGACTATCGCAACCCAGCGCAGGGCACGCCACAATAGCGGCGATAAGACCCCTCTTTGAGGAGTGGCTAGAGAGGCATCACGGCGTTCTCACCTACCGCCTGACGCAGGTCCTCTCCGGACACGGATGTTTCGGGAGGTTCCTGCACATCATCAGGCGGGAGGAGACGCCCGGGTGTCATCACTGCGAGGATCGCCCAGAGGACACGGTGGAGCATATGGTGGAGGTCTGCCCCGCTTGGACTGAGCACCGCCATGTCCTCGTAGAGGCGATCGGCAGCGGCGGCGACCTCTCGCGTCCGGCCCTGGTTCAAGCCATGATCCGGGGCGAGAGGGAGTGGAAGGCAGTCACCTCCTTCTGCGAAGCAGTCATGCTAGCGAAGGAGGTGGCGGGATGGGTGAGGGATAGAACCTCACGCCTCAGCCGCCGCGGGAGACGCTCCGGGCGTCGGGAGCCGCGTGACGACTCCCGGCCACCGTAGGCGCGGGCCTGCGGGCGGAGAGCAATGGGTAGCTCTCCGTCCGATCAGGACCAGGCCCATGCCGGACGGCGCGTATGTGTTCCACGCGCACCTCAAAGAGATGTCAGCATGATTGACGGGGCCCGACAGGGCCGAAGCCTGCCGGGGTAGCGGGATCGTCCGAAAGGGTTACCGCTGCCCTGGAACATAAAGGACTAAGGAAGGAACACGGGTGGGTTTTAGTCAGTAAGAGTCTGACATTCCCTTCCGCTCCACCCAGAGCGGGAGGGGTCATTTAATGATTTCCCATCCTCAAAAAAAAAAAAAAAAGGCGTGACGTCATGCGGAACTTTAACGGGCGATATCTTCATCATTTTTTATATAATTGACAAAAGAAAAAACACGGGTCCAATATTTCTGGATAATCTAACTGCCGGACTAATTACAATTTTTTTTAGGAAATTAGCCTATTTTATCGAAACAATATTGGACGGAGTGCGCCCAAATTTTAAATTCGGTATCAGTGGACTGCCCCAATAAAACGCCGGCAGAGTATCGCACAGTAAGTACCTAAATACAGTATAATTAGGTACCTATGCAATATAAAATGATAAAATGTATCATTATTGTAATTTTTGCACTTTTTTTAGTTCTACAATGAATAAAAACACAAACACGATACTCGTCGTAACGAATTAAAAGCAATGACTGCACACTGACGTTCTTGCGGACCTCCGGCGCGGTCTCATGGTGGAATGGAAGGCGCGACTATCGCAACCCAGCGCAGGGCACGCCACGATAGCGGCGATAAGACCCCCTTTGAGGAGTGGCTAGAGAGGCGTCACGGCGCTCTCACCTACCGCCTGACACAGGTCTTCTCCGGACACGGATGTTTCGGGAGGTTCCTGCACATCATCAGGCGGGAGGAGACGCCCGGGTGTCACCACTGCGAGGATCGCCCAGAGGACACGGTGGAGCATACGGTGGAGGTCTGCCCCGCTTGGGCAGAGCACCGCCGTGTCCTCGTAGAGGCGATCGGCAGCGGCGGCGACCTCTAGCGTCCGGCCCTGGTTCAAGCCATGGTCTGGGGCGAGAGGGAGTGGGAGGCGGTCACCTCCTTCTGCGAAGCAGTCACGCTAGCGAAGGAGGTGGCGGGATGGGCGAGGGAGAGATCCTGATGCCTCAGCCGCCAAGGGAGACGCTCCGGGCGTCGGGAGCCGCGTGACGACTCCCGGCCACCGTAGGCGCGGGCCTGCGGGCGGAGAGCAATGGGTAGCTCTCCGTCCGCTCAGGACCAGGCCCGTGCCGGACGGCGCGTATGTGTTCCACGCGCGCCTCAGAGAGATGTCAGCGTAGTTGACGGGGCCCGACAGAGCCGAAGCCTGCCGGGGTAGCGGGATCGTCCGAAAGGGTTACCGCTGCCCTGGTACATAAAGGGCTAAGGAAGGAACACGGGTGGGTTTTAGTCAGTAAGAGTCTGACACTCCCTTCTGCTCCACCCAGAGCGGGAGGGGTCATTTGATGATTTCCCATCATCAACAAAAAAAAAAAAAAAATGGTAGGTCACTGATCAAAGGAACTGTCAAAATTTTAGCAGATTACCGCCTAAGTCAGTCATTCATTTGTCATTATGTACGAGATTACCATTCTATGCCATTTCTTTCAATGGAGTGTCAGTGGTTGACCACTGGAAAGTCATAATGACGCCATTATATTAGTATATTACCAAACTTGTCAAAAACAACAATTATGAAATCAATAATAGACCATTCTGACACTATTGTAATAGCAGACTTGAGGCCCTGGTTTATGGTAGACGCTCTGGGTTAGACGAATAAATACCACATAGTACAACAATGTGAAAACGCTGTTATAGTTAGTTAAGTCTGTTATTTCGGTTTCACCTTAATTTGGTTAAATATTAATCGAAGCTTATGTATGCCGGCTCGATCAGATCCTGCGCTACGATGCACATACAGAATATTCGCACCGAGTGTGCACTCCCGATACTGAACGGCCGGTCGGGGTGCACAGCCGTTAGCTGTGACACCAAGTCTATAGTTTCAGTAGGTACGTCAAAAATCCAAGTTTAAAATGCAGTAAAACAGAAATAATTTTACTGCGTAGGTACTTTATTATTCACTTTTTCACCGTATTTTCTGCTGACGGCTAGAGAAAGACGAATACAATTATACTTTAATTCACCAAAATGAATTCAGATAAACTACAGCTATGTAAGTTCAAGTTAAATGCCCTGTTGATTCCAGTTAAAAGCTTTTACTAATAGCGACGCGCTTAATCCGAACTGACAAATGGAGTACCTACAACATGCTCTCAACTAGTACCTACTATTGTTACAGAAATAGCTCCTTAGGTACGTCATGTTAAGCTCTAAAAGCCTGACTTTTTTTTAAAGGTGCTATTTTGTAGCTTAAACTTGAACATCATAGTGGCGGACGTAAAATTATGGATTTTTCAATTCAATAACGTCGTGCGGGGCATGTTTACCGGCACGAGAGCAAAATGCATTAGCGGCACGTAATTTTATACAAGGTGAATATCACCCTGGATTGAAAAGGGACGTATTTTATTTGGAGGTTTACGTACCTCATGAATATCAATGCCATCATGTGCTGATTGCACACAACGAGGATGGGTATACCTGAATAGTATCAATTTTTTTACCTTGCATGTAGATAGGGACACTAAAATAGAAAAGTGTGTAACAAAATCGACGTCGGAACAATGAGCTTTTTCAGAAAACGATCAAAATTAATATTCAAATGACGAAAAAATTGAGCACGTCTGAATTTGGTTACAGTTACTGCGTGACTGAGCCGACAAGAAACTTTCATTAGTTACGCGTAAATGAGTGAAAATTAATACAGAATATTGATGAATTATGCATACCTTGTTTTTGTGCGCAAACTTACTCGTAAAGTTTGACAACGCTAAGAAGCAAATGCGACCGAGATTGTTCAAGGAAACTTTAAAAAAATGACACTCCTAACATTCGCCAAAAAATAAAAAAGGTAAAATATTTCATTAGGTAAATGTGAGTTTGGAATATATTATATGACAATAGGCAACCAGTTTTGATTAGTTCATCACTTTACAATATCAGTCTGTCGCTCGACTACCGAATAGTTCATATACGAAAAAAAAATCGAAGAAAATATTATTTCCCGAGGAATTCCTGCAGGATCGCGAAAAAACGAATGAAGTATGCTTCCGAGATCGAGATCCGACTTGTAATGTTTTTTAGACGTCGGTGAACCAGCCTGGTTTTTTCTATTGGAGAGGTACGTTAACGAATAGTGAAACCCTCTCCTACCTACCAGTGCACTTTGTAAAATGCCACCAAAGGCTTGCTTACTCCTTCACTCTTCTTATTTATTTTGTAGCGGGTTCCAAGACAGTCGGATCATTTCTCCGCACACGTCCAGCTTCATTGTCTTGGCAGTTTTAAGGACCTAAATAGTTGAAACTTGGGCACCGAAGTTAAGAAATTCTTGGCGCCTAATAGCCGTAAGACAATATAATTATATACCAATGCAAAGCACCCTTCAAGGAGAACCTTTGCTACAGACACGACTTTGCCAATTGTTAGTCAGTTCGGATTTCATGACCTAAATAAGTGAAGCTTGGGTACCGAAGTTTAGGAATGTTGTTGGCATCCAATAGCCGTAAGTTCTAATCTAATCTAATCAATGGATATTGCTTTTTGAGAGAAATATTTGCTGTTGTTGTTGATGGAATGGGAATCCAATTAAACTTGGAGATCAGTAAAAATAAAATACACAATTATACACTGCGTTGAAAAATAATCGAGCATTGATTTTCTTCTTCATAAATAGAAAAACTTTGATGTTTAAAGTGGCTTTATCGGTTGAAAATAATATTGCTTGCATCTAATGGGTTGGAGCATATGTGGCCTGGGGTGAATGTAGTAAATTACAAATCAATCAATTTAACTTTTTCAAACGCTGTAGTCAATGTTGTACTATGATGCATGAGAAAATTTTGACTGAGGAGGTAGTTTTACCTCTGTAGCCGAAATGTAGTTGTACAATACTCGTACATGTCTGCCTACCCTTTAGAAAATTAGGCGTAATGTTTTTTATGTTAATATAATAATGATGATAATTAGAAGTTACTGTTTATTAATTAGTTAACTTATGACGAGATTTAAGTGTTGATGTGATACGATTTAACACCGAACCAACTAATAATTCAGATAAGTCGTAGTATACTCTAAATGTTTAGGTAGTTAAAAAAGTGTAAACAAATCGTAAAAAGGGTTTTTTATAGTTGACACTTTCTTGTTTAAAAATACGTTCTAACAAAATTAAATTTATTTTCGATCACACGATAGTTTCCTCTTTTATTATGGTATGTTCAACTTTATCATTTATTCTTAAACTACTCTTCGTAGATGTAGATGCTTTAGCACATTTTTTTAGGAATAAAAATAATAATAATATAAAAAAACTTTATCTTCTCACCACAATATAAGTACTTGACTTATTTTACATTGGTCAGTCTGTCGGGGGACCGCTACTATTTTAAACTTTAACAAAACGTTTGGCTAATAATTAGAGCGGTCCCCCGTCGGGACAACATTTAATCAAAAAATTTCATACGTACTTACGTAGGGTCATAATTTCAAGGTTATTTTTTTCTTTTTTATAGGGTTTCACGTTGTCGGGGTTTTTTTTAAATTCGTATCGTGGAAAAATGAGTGAACCCGAGGCTGGTACTAGCCAGACCAACTTCGTACACACATTTCTATCACCGAAGTTTCACATCCGAAGAAGAAACGCTTCAAAACCGGACCTCTTTCATCATCTGAGAAACAGACATTGATAAATTTGTTTAAATATGTAGAAAAAACATGGCCCAAAGAGTGTTTTCCGTCAAAAACAGACAATAATGGGTATATCTGTACCAACTGTGTACAGGGTTATTAACCAATACAAAATATCGCATAGAGTGGCGTCTCCTCCTCCGCTGGCCTATTAATATGTGACTATAAATAATATGATTTTAACATTTGAAATAAAAGGTTTTGCATCTATGAGTCGCGTGGTTTTTTTTGTTTACCGTTTTTTAACTACCTAAACCTATGGAGTATAGTAACAAACGTTCGTCTAAGCGACCTCTTTTTAATGAAATATAATTATCTTGACGACTATTGGAAATTTCGGTAGGTTTATCACTATTTACAACCGATTCTTAGAAACATTGATCATAAAACGGAATATACGAGTACAGGAATCCATATTTTTTAAAGGCTTAAAAGATGACTACTACAAGACACAGAAATAATGCAAGTTTATTAATTGACGAAATACCTGAATTTCAATAATACTTAATTAGTTATTCTTATTAAGAACTGTAGCTCCTCACTGACTGAAAATCTGGAGTAATCGTCAAATCACGAAATATTCCCCTTGAAGAGATCTTTCCATTGGCATATATCTTAACGCTATACGGCAGGCTTCACGGTCTGTCCAGCCGACCGACTCTTAAAAACAATGTTCCTAAAACGGCTTCTAGGATGCCAATATTTTACATGTCAGTTGATAGACTTTAAAGATGATGTTGCAGTGCACAGAGTTAATGGAAGTTAATATTTATTCCTCAATTTTCATGATTGCACTACCACTGTTTATCTCTGCATCACAGGGCTTTATTTTTGAACCGTAATAGGTAGACATTTTCACAGAGTGTGTACGACTAAAATAAAATACTATAAAAATAAAATAACGTAAAAAATTAAAGGGGCTCACATACTAGAATAGAATAGAACTCTTTATTGTACACCATACAAATTACAGAACATAAATATATAAAATTTTACAAACGGTGACACAATGGGCGGTCTTATCGCTAAGAGCGATCTTTTAAATACAACCTTTGGATGGATTAAAATCAAGACACGAAACTAGGTTTTAAACTAAAGTATTTAAAAAAATAGTGTTAGAAATTGTAAGGTGGTACAGAACCCTTCGCGTGTGAGACTGACTCGAACTTGACCTTTTTATGTATTTTGTAGCATTGTTACTTAAATTAGCCTCAATGAATTAGATGTCTGTATGTACTCATTTCTGCACTGCACCTCATTTCTTTTATCCGTGGAAACGTACTGCAATCCTGATTTAGCTTTTAATATTTTACTGTTATCTGTTTAGTAAAATTGTGTTTCCCTGATAAAGTAAAAATAAAATAAAAACAAACTGCGATCGCTAATCTATCAACGGGTGTGAATTGAGCGTTGAAATAGGGGTTTCGAATTAGATTTCCCGAATTTAGAACAGATAACCGACCCGTCCTCGTCAACTGTGAGCTGTGAGGGATTACCATTAATGGATCATTGCTGAATTAAAAAAAAAACTTAGGTACAAAGAGGATTACTTGGATTGGTTTGACAACTTTATTTTTATTCAGTTTCAGTTTTTTTTTATTTAAAATTATTATTGAGAAATTATGAAATATGACGCAGAAAAGCGAAATGGAACGTCGTACGTTTCATAAAAAGGTACCTAAAGAACTACATAACGTTTGAGTTGAAAACTAATCTCAGAGAACATCCTACTAATATTACATATAAACATGAAAGTTTGTATGGATGGACGGATGGATGTTAGTTACTCTTTCACGCCAAAACCACTGAACGGATTTAGATTAAATTTGGCACACCAGGAATAACACATAGGATACTTTTTATCCCGATATTCTCACGGAAGCTAGTAATTAATATAAGTTGTAGAGAACTAAAATGAAATCTCAATTTTATTTGAATTACAACTTCGCGAATACTTCGTTTATACTTACAAAAACAAAAATTAAGCCAAGACCTAACATTGTATATCCGCATCATTCTAGTCCATCTCTCATTTAAGTACTAAGTAATGTTTCGCTACCCGAAGTTCCATGTTTGTCGTATTCCAATCCGGTGGGTTTCCGGCCTCTCTGCGGCACCGGTCACCGGACCGAGCTAAGTACGGGACGGAACGGTACGGAAATTAACGGGACCACTTAATGCCGCTCTTTTTAAACGTTAATCGCAAAAAGCTAATTTGAGTCTACTGATATTTTATTTTTCCATTTTAATACAGCTTTCTTGGCGCGTGGAGTAATGACCGCTTTACAATGTTATAAGGAAAAATGTATTTTTTTCTAAACTTAGGGACGTAACTTATTTTTAATGGATGTTTTAATAGGGGTTTAGTAGGTATAGCAATATTATTTTCATAAAAAGATGACAAAGATCAAGACTATTTTCTTTTTATTGCTAATTGGGCCTGCTCTTGACCTCGATCACGCCTGATGGAAAGCGATGGATGAAGTCTATGATGCAACTAATATTCAGTGGATTCCTTATCATTGAAAATCATGAAAATGTTGACCAGAGAACTAGAGTTTTGGGTGATTTGTCATTAAACCCCTAAAACTGTTTATCGTTCTACTAAACATGAAATACGTGAATATCATGAGTATGTTGATCTCAATTATAATAAGCGAAGTACACCTCCAGTAAGTTGATTTTCGAATGTAGGTAAGATCAAGGAAATAAACCGGTTAAATAATAATGATAACGAAAGGCAAAAAAAGCTATAAACAAAAAATATTATAAATAAATTATATTATACTAATCTAACAAAAACAATAAAAAACATGAGGAGAAACGAGGTGGCATAATCGTCTAACTAGAAGGAAGGTCCCTTCAACCGAGCGTTTTTTAACATCCTTCAAATAAAAAACAATAGGTGAAATCATCAAAAAATCATCATCATCTTAACCATTGTCATAAGAATGCATTACGGCAAATGATTAATCAATTGAATTCTGTTTATAGCACTCGTTGAAGTAGTGCCCATGTGAATTGGCAACAAAAACCTGCAGAATTTTACTTCCGCAAGCAATTATTGCCGAGAAATCAATCGCAACAAGCTCATCACTTCTGCAAGTTTTCTTTTGCATTGTTTGCTTCTGCAAGTTTTGTTGCTAAGACTAAACTTCGTTTTAGACACATGAGCAAATTGGTAGCGTACGTGCAGACACTAAACGCATTATCAGCTACGGCGTAGCTCGTAGCCGTCGTAGCGATGTCATCATTCTTGCTCCGGTTACTACAAAGCGATACATTGCAATTTCGTGTGAAGTTACATTACGAAACGAGTTTCAGGAAACTTCAGCTTGGTACTTTAAACTTGACTCACACGAATCCTTACATGACCTAGTTTATTGGGCTGCTTTAGCTCTTAATCTGAATAGCGTGCTAAGCTCGTAACTGCGTGATTTTTTGTAGTATTAGACACTGTTTAAGACTTGCCCATTTCCCGGTACTCCTTTTGTAAAATTTTGCTTCCAAATAAACGATGAAAATTTTAGCTATCCACGTGTCACAAAGGCTGAAAAGCCCTAACAGTTTTTTAAAGTGTATCCCCCTACTCACTGGCGAACGGGCCAAGGAAAGGAGCTTTGGCGAGATAGTGCTTCCCTATACTCAACCCATTCGTTCCACCAGCTGGAAATCTCCCACCTGGACATGAGTTGCGTTGGTTTACTTGGTCTCCTTTAAATAGACTCCATACACAGGTTGGTTGAAGCAAAGAAAACCAATTCAGGTGGAAATTCGCAGACGGCTCCACCCTGGACAGTAATTGTGATGCTGTTCCACAAACAATGGGGCACTTAAAATCGTCGCCAACGTGATCTGTTGTTTGCACGTTACACGAACTGATGAATTCGACTGGAGCGGCCAAACTCGTAGGCAAATTCTGTGCCGACTCTATTTAGATTGTCATCGACACGCTATGAAGATTTTGTTAACGGGTAGACAGTATCTATCTTGTATTCACGTAACATATTGAACTTGTTTGAAACATAAAATTATCCCATAATGTCACTCTAAGCCTCTCGTGAAATGTTATGTTACTATTATATAATATAATAATTGCAACAGTTGGAATCTTGAACATACAGCAATTTGGCAATAATAGGTTTACGCCGTATCTAAGGGGCCATTCTCGTAATTTTAAAAACGTTCACAACCTGATCTCAGTCTCAATCTGTCAAAAATACCTCTAATTTTCCTACATTTTGACAAGATTTTGACATTTGTTGGTCGCCGAGATGAGACTGCGACTAGATTTTGAACGTTTTAAATTACGAGAATTGGCCTTCTGATATATGTTAGCAACGTGATTAACTGAACTCTAACTTTGTACGTTGCCTGGATACCGAGGTACTACGGTAATTTGGTTAAATTAATTAAGAGTACAACGTAAGCCGTTTGAAGTCATTAAACAGAGTAATTTCTAAAAATATGTTAAATTGGTATCCTATATGGGAATTGCGTTAAGGAACGATTTAATGACGAAGTTTGCGTAATTAGAGAGCATGAAATTGTTGGCATGGGTGGTAAAATGAGTGTGTATCTTATTTACTTTTATAATATGAAATGGTTCATTAATGGGGGTTATCCTAAGAAGAAGTGCTTCTATTACACCTTATGTTGCTTTTAATATGTGCGAATTCAAGTGGTAAAATGCTAAAAGTTTCACCGACTCGTGGTGTTACAGGTGTGTATGTAAAGGCCGCGGTAACCGCTTTCCATCTCGTCAGCTGTTGGCCTGTGAAACATAAAAAAATGTGTTTAAATCCATTTTTCTGTTCTAGTTTCTGTTCGAGACGTGTTCTCGAGGTGCCCGCTACTATATATTATAATTTCGTTAAGTTACTGTGTTTTATCGAAAAATGGGGAAAATATTTCCCGTTCACTAAAGTCTTTTTTTACTTATTAGAGAAACTGCAAGCATGCTTAATTGCTTATTACTAAGTTATCCATTTTTATTTTTCATTCACCCTGAAAAAAATCCAGGGTAGTATAATATCTTCACTATACTTAGTCAAAAGCTATGACTTATTATTCCTTTCATAATAAACTTATTTTGCTTAACTCACGATAAAAACTTAAGTAGATTTTGGTTTAAACATTATTAAATAGCACCTCTTACTTAAAAGAATAACTTTGAACCAGATGCACGCTCAGCACTGACTTAAAACTAAGTGACTTTATTAGTTTTCTTCACAATAATATTAAAGTATGTACCTGAGTTATTATGAGCACTGCATGACTGAAGGCTATTTTGTAATAGCCTTCCGACTTTATGAACTAAAGGAAAGATTTCTTTTGTAAGCATTGCTTTTCTATTCTAGAATTATTGTAGAACTTGTTTTTTTGCGGCTGCAATACAAACTGATGCAGACGAAGGAATGACCTTTATTCTATGTGTGATTACTTCAGCAACTGTTTATGTTCTTAATTTTTTCTTAAAAACAACTGGAGATAATCACGAACATGACGTATTCTATATTTTCTTATTATTTATTTGCGTATTTTGTACAATAACTGTACAAAAATAAACCAGTCAAAAGTTCTATGGTAAAAGATACACCTGAATTTGTCCCGACTGCAGAAACTCGTTCAGATAAGGAAACCCCACGCATGTTCTCTCCCAATTGAAAAGGGCCAAAATCTAGAGCGTCAAAATGAAATTGAAATTCATGTCGTGTCGCGTCGCCGTGAAACGACCACAATGTTTAATGGCAAGTAGTTAGGAGAAGAACGTAAATTGAACGGTTATGCAGTCACAACTCATAACCACTACTAATCAGTGAAAACTCATAACCACTTTTAAACTTTGACCGACATTAAGTTATTAAATAGTACCAGCCACAACTTGCCATCGGCCAACCAACTTTAACATGTTAGTTTATGTGTGCAGGAAACTCCATAAAAAACAACAGACAAACTAAAAATAAAATCTGAACAAGATCCAGATTGCCTTGTGCACAGCACAAGGTTTTATTTAAAGTAATCAATCAAACTATAGATAAATATTAATGGTTTTTTTTTTTTACTAGCCATTGATGTCCCACTGCTGGGCAAAGGCCTCCCTACACTCCTTCCATCTCTCTCTGTCCAGAACTACCAAGGACCAATATTTATAAGGAGTCCAGTTCGTTCCGCCTTCTCCATCTGGGCATGCCGTGACGTCGTTTGCCATTAAGAGGGACCCACTGGGTCGTAAGTTTAGCCCATTGATCGTCTGACATGCGGCAGATGTGTCCAGCTCAATTCCATTTAAGCGTGGCAGCTTATTAGAGGTAATCAATCATTCGTAGAGGATTTATTCATAAATCCATGTCATAAGTCCTAGTCTAATAATAGGGGTTAAAGTGTGAAATAGCCGTTTTATTGTAATAGGTAATTCGAATTGACATAGAACCTTCATGGTTTGAGATTTTTGAGTGAAACTTTTTTCACATGGTACCTATGAAGTTCTTCTTTAAAAAATGTGCAACATTCGATTATCGACTTTCAGTTGTTTTTTTTATTCAGCTTAGACAAGAAAGATGGATACTTCGAAAATTCGAGTTTTTTTTTTAATACGAGTTCCGACGCGGAACTAACGCTGCAGAAACCGCTCGCAATATCAATGTTGCTTTGGAGAGGGGACTGCTAATGAACGCACCGTGCGATTTTGGTTTAAACGCCTTCGTGATGGAAACTTTGATTTGAAGAACGAGCCACGTGGAAGACCACCCACACAGGTGAATAACAATGAATTGAAAGAGATGGTGGAAGCCGATCTGAGCCAAACTACCCAGGAATTAGCGGCATGGTTTAACGTTACCTTACCAACAATATTGACTCATTTGCGTCAAATCAATAAAATAAAAAATATGAGAAATGGGTGCCTCGTGATTTGACTGATCTGCAGAAAGAAACGAGTGTTGAAACTTGTGTTGCCTTGTTGAATCGATACAGAAATGAAGGAATATTGGATCGAATTGTGACATGTGATAAAAAGTGGATTCTATACGATAACCGTAAGCGAAAAATGCAATGGCTGGCCCCAGGTCAAACGCCGCAACAGTGTCCTAAAGCAAAGCTTACCAATAAAAAGGTAACGGTAACTGTTTGGTGGTCTCAGCATGGTGTTATTCACTATAGCTTTCTCCGATCTGGTCAAGCAATAACGGCAGATGTCTACTGTGCCGAACTGCGAACAATGATAGCAAAACTAGCAGTGAAACAGCCCCGACTCATTAATCGATCTTCACCATTATTGCTCTATGATAACGCGAGACCTCATACACCACGAGAAACCGTTTTAACTCTACAGGAACTGCAATTAGAAACCATTCGTCTCCCTCCGTATTCGCTAGACCTTGCTCCAACGGACTACCATTTTTTTCGTGATTTGGATAATTTTCTACGTGATAAAAAGTTTTCTTCTCAGGAGGCAGTACAAAATGCTTTCACACAGTTTGTCGAATCTAGATCACAAGAGTTCTATCGCAAAGGCATAAATGACTTTCCTATTAGATGGCAGCAATGTATAGATAATAATGGTAATTATTTTGATTAAATAAATATGTTAAATAAAAAAAAAAACGAATTTCAAATGTTCAGTACAAATCGGCAATTTCATACTTTAACCCCTAATATAATCCATATCATTTAAAATGTATGGAACAAAATAATATTTGACATTCTGTTTAACATTTAAAATATAGCTATAATCTTATTCAGCTGAAAGCAGTTAGTAGTAGATAATATATTATTTATGAAGTTGAAACAGAAACATAAATAACGAAACTAACTAGCCTGCGCAAAAACTAGCCTGGGCAAAGGCCTTCCTCTCCCTTTTCCACACAATTCTGTCTTTTGCGAGTCCTTACGATAGGAGTCAGGCTCGTCCCCCCATTTTCGTCTCAGCCTGCCGCGATGACGTCGTGCGTTTACTGGGACCCCAATCAGTGGTTCTCTTAACCCAGTTATCATCTGACATGTGACAGACATGTCCGGCCCAGTTCCACTTAAGTGTTTAGCGACTTTCTGGGTAAGGTACCTGATATTGGTTTTGGCGCGCAGTATTGTGTTTCCTATACGGTCAGAAATTCGAACTCCCAGGATACTGCGCTCCGTGGCTCGCAAACTCAAAAGTAAAGTCGAAACGAAAAACGAAGTATTATTGATGATCCATGCTTAACTGAAATATCACATATTTTAGTCACGAAAACGTTGAAGCTTGCAGATATCGACCTTATCTAACAAGAAAAATATGCATAAGAGAGTAAAGTGAAATACTCATAAAAATAATATCTAAATACATGATCAAGATTACTGCCTAAGATTTGTACTTTTACTGTGGACTACAGCTGTCCAAACCACATCCTTATTATGTACATAACATTTTATTTATTCATGAGAACGTAATTGGGTTGCGGTAGAACAAACCGAAGGTGCTGTAAGAATGTCCGTTTATGAGAAGCGTTAAAGCGAAAAACCGGCCAAGTGCGTGTCAGGCCACGCATAGAATAGGGTTCCGTAGTCACCCATAATGGCACTTTACAAGCACGGATGGACGAACATGATGAAACTATAAGGCCCCTCGCCCACGGCGACTTTTTGTAGCGATGGTGTCGCACGTTTTGTAAACGCGCGACAGCATCGCTACTAACGCACGTTAGTCGCATTTGCAACGCGCTACAGAAGCGATGCCAACGCACTACAGCATCGCGACTGTATCGATGCAAATTGGCGACCATGTCGGACAACATCGGGGAGAGGACGGACGGAGGGTGGCGCGTGAGTGGAGAACCGAGCATCAGTGCAACTCGCATCGCGACAGAAGCGCGACAGTATCGCGTTTGCATTACGACTGAGAATCGTGGTGTGGGGCATCGCGACTGTATCGATGCGCACGCTACCAAAAGTTGCCGTGGGCGAGGGGCCTAAGGATTCTGAGACGTGAACTACGGAACCCTAAAAAATATATCTTTTTACACTAAGTGTAACTCTCGCAAAAAATGGGTGTTTATAATAAATCAGCTCACAAGAGTTTTCGAACTAGCGCTACCTTGAAAGTAGATGTAACATCACTGGGCAATACTGTAATGTGCACGTGAAACATGAAAAAAATAATTGAATAAAGTTGACAAACACAGAAAACCCAGCACTTCATAATAGAATTCCAAGAAATCCTCTAAACAACACACACATTACAGATCCTAAGTATCAGGTATCTAGTTAAATAGAAGTAGCTTGCTCTGATTAGCCTGTATAACTTTCTAACTACTGGCACTCAGGTTCCTCTCTGGGAGGAGGTTATTGGGTGTAGGAATTAGTCGGCAAATGTCTACAGCTAAATATGTACTTTAATGTTCCGAACGGCCATATTTTTCTCTCTTAAATCATTGCCAAAATCTGAGCGCTTGGCAACGGATTGGTATTTCCAATGATGCCAACTTCGCACAGTGCAGTTACATTCCATTGTCTGACCAATTAGTATGGCTAATCTATAATAATATTAGTGCAATATTTATAAGCGGATTTGTACCCACCAAAAGTTATGCACACTTGATAACATTAAATTAATTAACAATGCAAATAGATGGTTTGGAATATTGGTAAAAGTCATTGAAATGTTAATCACACTTGTCGCCCACATTCTGAATTAATTTAATCAGATTTAAGCATTTGGCTTGAAATTAAGGCTAAAAAGTAGATAAAGCAACGAATTAAGGGTATGTAATATGCGTTGCTAAAAGCCAGAACGCCACGTGGGAGATGTCGCGTAAAAGCAGCATATCCAGATTAGTTTTTATAATTTACTGATAGGGGAATTTCACTGGAAATTTTCAGAAATGATATTGTGCACTAGCTTTGACATGGAAATAATTGAGTCGAAAATCACTCTCAAACCAAATACGGTGACTAGCGCTAGCTATTTGTAGTTTGAAACTTACCCACTATAACAGTTACCAGTTCAAAGTGTATGACGTGTTACTTGTCAAACCTAACTTTAATGTTAGTCAACAACTAGTTTGCGGCTTCAATTTCAAGAGTGTTGTTTATCTTGGACACCTCTGACTAACATTGCAGGAAAACATTGTAAGGAAGCCAAGCGTGACAGAGGCAGTCAGCTCTTCTACTAACCATGCTTTTTCTTCTTCTTTTCGTGTCGATGGTACTCTTCTGCGACATTCTATATTGTTTGTACTGAAACAAAAAACTGATATAAATAAATAAAAATAGTGAGAATACTAAATTCTTAAGCAGACCAGAGAGCAATTCTCGTAATTTTAAGAACGTTCACAGTCTGATCTCAGTCTCAATCTGTCAAAAATACCTCTAATTTCCCTACATTTTGACAAGCTTTTGACATTTGTTTGTCGCTGAGATGAGACTGCGACTAGATTTTAAACATTTTAAATTACGAGAATTGGCCTTCTGCTGTCAAACTGATTTGACATGTATTTATCAGGAGTATCTATTTTGGAACTATTGCAGTTATATTATTATGAAAATGATTTTGAAACAAAACGATATTTCTATTCAGATAAATATACTATCGAAAAAAAAATCGAAAACATTGCGATAGTGCAAAACAAAATAATACTTACTATACTTATTTTGTATCGTAATTCTGCGTAGGACATCTAATAGACATACAAACGAAACTAATTAGTACGTATTGGGAAAATAACATGAAAATCATATAAGAATCTCTCTTGTCTGTGTTCAGCTTCATTATGGTTTGTTATTATTACGTCAGACGAATAATATAATTGGAGATACCTGTAATCTTTTCTTGTTTCACGATTATTAAACACCGTAACAATGTTATGACGTTATCACAAATACGGGTGTTTTACCTATTAGCAACTGCTTCTAGAATGTATTTTAGGTAATATATTTAGGATACTTCACAACAAATGACTTACGGCAAGGCGATGTACACCACTATTTAAAAAACATGTCTTTTCATCAGGCTTGGAAAACTGATTGCAGTAAGTTGGAATCAGCTTACGAAAAGAATAAATCGTGTAGACGTCAGTTTTGTGCCCAAAAAAGGTTATTTATGCGTAGAATTCTGATAAAAAAGTCAAGTCTAGTTTGGTAGTAAATCTTCTACGTAAAGCTACTCAGTAACTGTGTAAGCCCCTTTAAATCGTCGAATCTTGCGGTTATTCAGGCTTACCGCGGTCCCCAGATGATGTCACATGTTGAAAAATATTTACATATTAACCGTTCCGTACATGTTGCTATTTTTCTTGCGTGTTTTGTCAAGGTTTTGTAAAAAGCCAAGTCAAGTAGTATGTAGATTTCTAAATAGAGGCAAAACTTCATATTATTACTCTGAGATTATGTTTGAGTTAGAAATTCCAAATCGTGCAGATAGATATGTGGGCGTGCTATGTGCGCGCAGCCGCACAGTAAGTGGCCAAATAGACTCAGGCAGTGGAAAATCGCGACACCGCCACAAACGAATAGTATCGTCCTGTATCCCATACCTGCCGTGACTTCGTAAAGCTTGGTTGAAGATGGACTCCTTCGTTTGAGGCTAACCCGAAGTTTAAACAAACGTGTATAATGAGGTCAGAGGAGGAAACAAAAAAGGTCTTTGTAAACAATGTCGAACCAGTGTATTATAAATTAAACCAAAAGCGAATTTTCTGGTTGAATTTTCTTGTTAACTTTACTGCCAACACAATTTAAAACTTAATTCTTAATATTTATTCGCTGACTGTTTAAACTAATTTACACGCTAACCGAATTTAATTAACGATAGAATATGTAAAGGGTGCGGCCTTCGGCTACATTCCGTAATTACCCCTTCGTCCACCCCCCCTTCCCTCTTCCCTTTAACCCTTCGTGTAAACCAGACCAGTAACTAATTTAAGCGTTTATTTACAGATGCGAAGCATTTGAACCCAGACAATTTATAAGGGGTGTGTGATCACGGTGGAGCATACGGTGGAGGTCTGCCCCGCTTGGGCAGAGCACCGCCGTGTCTTCATAGAGGCGATCGGCAGCGGCGGCGACCTCTCGCGCCCGGCCCTGGTGCAAGCCATGGTCTGGGGCGAGAGGGAGTGGGAGGCGGTCACCTCATTCTGCGAAGCAGTCATGCTAGCAAAGGAGGTGGCGGGATGGGCGAGGGAGAGATCCTCACGCCTCAGCCGCCGAGGGAGACGCTCCGGGCGTCGGGAGCCGCGTGACGACTCCCGGCCACCGTAGGCGCGGGCCTGCGGGCGGAGAGCAATGCGTAGCTCTCCGTCCGATCAGGACCAGGCCCGTGCCGGACGGCGCGTATGTGTTCCACGTGCGCCTCAAAGAGATGTCAGCATAGTTGACGGGGCCCGACAGGGCCGAAGCCTGCCGGGGTAGCGGGATCGTCCGAAAGGGTTACCGCTGCCCTGGTACATAAAGGGCTAAGGAAGGAACATGGGTGGGTTTCAGTAAGAGTCTGACACTCCCTTCTGCTCCACCCAGAGCGGGAGGGGTCATTTGATGATTTCCGATCCTCAAAAAAAAGGGGTGTGTGATATTGAAATTTTATCAGGTTTTTGTTTTTAAAATTGCATGTATATACACCTGGTACAGCATGTAGGCGTATACTTAATATTCTGCTAGCATATATACCAATACCGTATATTATAAACGTTACGTAACGTACGTACGTTAACGTAGTACAAGCGTTTGTAGTAAACTAGGTATAAAATAATGAATCAATAAAATTTTGTCATTATTTCAAGACTTCTAATGTTAAATATTGTTAAGAATTTTATTGTCCTACAATTAACATAAAGCATGCTCATGCCGCCTGTGATAGGTTTATCCTAGTACAGGCATCTAACATTATTATACCTTTGTAATTAATTTCTAAGAATTAATGTAAATATTTTACTAATTTTAATACTGAATAAAACATTTTATCCTTTATCCTCTATTATGGAAAATACGATGAGCCTAATATTCATAGCTATATCATAATCAAAATATTTTATTTTATGAAACGTCAGAAGCTAAATGCGTGGTTCTAATTGGTCGATTCCTATGGAGGAGAGCCGGCAAGAAACTTCAGGGTTACTCTTTTAAAAATATTTGACTTTTACAATATTACCTACACAGATACATAATTTCTTTTATAAACTAATATACATAACTTTATATAAAGTTATCTATATTACAATACGTTATATATTAGTTGGACATGAACAACAGGTTACGAAATTTGTATAAAAACATGTCAAAATCGCCACTCTATTTAATGAAGTTGTAATGTAAGCTCTGAATTTTGTTAAAAGTTAGAATAGTTTCACGATAGATATTTTCACAATGAAATCCTGAATATGTTTCAGCGATGAAAACAATGAGGTGTTACACTGCACTGAGTCCTTCCTTAGACATCCCTAATTCCTTAGAAACACTAAGCATAATTAACTACTAAGTATTGCTTAAAATCAAAATCAAAAGTCATTTATTGAAATTAGGCTGAGAATCAGCACTTTTCGAACGTCAAAATTACATAAGACAGACCCCCAAAACACCCGTCCTTCACCACTTCCTAGTGCTTTCGCGGGGAAGAAGTGGCGCAAAAAACTCACTAGCAGCACAGCTATCTGTTCAGTTAAAAAAAAAACTTGGTTCTATACAATAGTAGGTATGCAAAATAGTTAATATAACAAGACACAGAACATTAAATGAAACTATTTGCCATATGTTAGTGTGACTATTCCTAAATTACTCTAGGCTGATAAAATTTTCGTTTTTCC
Source organism: Apamea epomidion (assembly GCA_947507525.1). Lineage (NCBI taxonomy): Eukaryota > Metazoa > Arthropoda > Insecta > Lepidoptera > Noctuidae > Apamea > Apamea epomidion. The sequence continues at coordinate 11,926,740 of OX382234.1, forward strand.
TAATTATGCTAATATTACTATTGCTATCTACTACCTAAGTGCTACCCTCTATAATAATGTATAATAACTTTTTTCATCCTAGCAATCAGTTACAGTCTTTTTCTAGGAACTGGGTAATTCGTGTAGCCCAGAGACGAGAAGCTACTTTCACAGGTTGTGCTAATCTTTATTCAGTCAATTTTTATTCCAGGAATATAATTTGTAAGTACCGCCACAGTCTGTGGGTGACCACTGTTTATTTTTTAACCACCCAGTAGGCCAGCTTGCTCGCTACGTGAGATATAATAATATATATGTAAGAAGTTATAAGTTTTATCTGATAAAGCACGATTAGGCCCTGAGGCTACAACACGAGGTTGGTATTTTAATTAAAATATTCTAGATCGAGATTAATTCAAAATTCCTGAAGTTTTGGCTTTGTTCTGTTAACTAACGATAACGCGAATTATAATTATAACAACGACCATTCCAGTCATGACTCGGGTTTGTTTATTCAAAGCTTTTTCATTATGTACGTACATATTGAATTCATATTGCTTCTCTTTTTACATAATTATATTATTTTTAGATCCAAATTAATAACAACCTCTGACGTCAAAGTATAAATGATCAAAGAGGATGACCAATGAGTTCGAGCACTTCATAGGTTTTAGTTGCCGTCGTCACACAAAAATATGAAATTACGCAATGTAATACAGACAATATTGTGAAATAATAAATTAAATAATATGTTTATTAATAAAATAGATAAAACAAAAATAATAACAACAATAAAAACAAACCGACCCCGGTTCAAATGCTGTCTGTATCCACTGATAGGAATAGCGCCACCAGTGGTACGTAGAGCGGTGGCAAGCTCCAGCGAAAGACCCAAAATGGTTTCCAACACACGACACCCTTTGCATGACAACGTCCTTGTGCCACAAAGGCTTAAAAGTCGAAACAGTTTTTTAAAGTGTGTCGGCGAACTCACTGGCGAACGATCGCATGAAAGACTGATACTGTGGCGAGACTGTGCTTCCTTACCCAAACCTTTCGTCCCACCCGCTGAGGACCTACCACCTGGACATGAGTTGCCTTGGGTAACCTGGAAGTCTTTAAATAGACTCCGGACCCAGGTTGGCCGAAGCAAGGAAAACCTGTTCAGATGGAAATTCATAGACGAGACCGCCTTGGAGTGTAAATGTGGTGCTGTTCCAAAAATGATGGAACACTTAATATCGTGTCCTGCGTGTCCTGTCAGCTGCACGTTACAGGAACTGATGGACGCTGGTAATGGCGCCAAACAAGTGGCCGAATGCTGGGCTGAGTCCATTTAGATTGCTATTGACAAGCTAAGAAGATTGTTTTTAAACATTTCTCAGGCAGATGATGATGATGAGATATGGTTCAGTAATTAAACCCTTGACGGAGGGACGGAAACCAAACAATAAAAGGCCAATAAAATTGTCGTCGGAAAACGATCCACCCAAGGCTTTCTCAGAAAAGGATTCATATTCAAATGACTAGAAAATTGAGCAAGTTTGAATCAGAAAGCCAATTCCCGTAATTGAAAACGTTCGTTTCGCTTAAAAATGTAGGGAAATTAAAAGTATTTTTGACAGATTGAGACTGAGATCAGACTGTGAACGTTCTTAAAATTATGAAAATTGCCCCTCTATTTACAATCAGTGCCTGACTGAGCTGACGAGAAACATGTCATTCGTTACGCGCAAACGAACAAAAGCTTATTTAAAATAAAATAGCTATTCGACTCTTCACGTGACCAGAGAGCGGGCCTGTTTTTTGGCCAAAGAATTAGCATCACCATACAACGTGGCAATGCTGCCAGCCTTTTGGGCACTGTTCCTGTTGACAGCGATGCGGACGAATTTTTGGATGCCGTATGATTCTTTTGCTTATTTTTTCATGCACATATGTATTATTATTTAAAATAATAAATAGCTATTGATGAATTATTAATCCCGTGTATTTTTGCCCAAGCCTGCACCTCAACATTAACAAAGCATAGAAGTGGATGCGACTGAGCCATAACCATCAACCTTAAATTAAAAAGGCCTTATTTTATGGGGACTGTTAGGAAAGAGTTTAAACTAAACTCTTTTCTAACAGTCCCCATAAAATAAATAAGGAAAACTATTCGATAAAGTCAGTTCGGAAGTATATTAAATAACAATAGGCAAACAGTCGTATCGTTCATCACTCTATAATAGTCAATATCAGTCTCGCGCTCGACTACCCAGACGTACCTTACTCAGACAAGCAAATACGAAGTAAATATTTATTTCCGAGGAACTCCCGCAGTATCGCGAAAATACTAATAAAGTAGGCTGCCGATTTCGAGAAACCACTTGTAATGTATTTTGGACGTTGTTAAACCAGCCTGGATTTACTATTCGAAAGGTCTGTTAAAGAATAGTGTTATCCTATTACGTATCGATGTGTTTCATAGAATGCGACCGAAGGATTGCATACTCCCTCACTGTTCTTCCAAGACAGTATGGTCGAATCACTTCTCTGCACTCGTCTAGCTTTATTGTCTCGGCGCTTTTTTAGTGGACACCAAGGTAAATTTTAGGAATAGTACCGGTTGCATATTACACGAAATAGAGTGCAATGGGAAGCAGTGTCATCATAATAATTCGTCATCTTTCAGTTACATTGACCTAACGGAAATACGGATGTTTTGTACGGTGCACGTACGGGTTTTAAAATATTATTGCAATTAGTTAGCCAGTAGGCTCGCGTATTTGCACTTTGAACGCGACCTACATTTGGCAGTGCATTGACACTGACACATTGCATTATTCTATGCATTTAATATATATTACATTTAGTGTTCAATTAGACGTGGTTTGAGTCGGACAACTTGCATTTTTATTTAGATTCATCCCGTTGAGCATTCACTGACATTTTATGCATTTAAGTTTAATTTGACATTCTGCATTATATTGACATTTTACATTGGCATTGACAATACTTATGTTAGGGATGCACCTTACATGTTTGTTTTCTATTTTTGGTCACAATAAAAGAGACAAAACATAATAATTCCCGACTTATCTAAAAGAGACAAAACAATAATTCCCGACTTATCTAAAAGAGACAAAACAATAATTCCCGACTTATCTAAAAGAGACAAAAGATAATAATTCCCGACTTATCTAAACGAGACAAAAGATAATAATTCCCGACTTATCTAAAAAAGACAAAACATAATAATTCTCAACTTATCTAAAAGAAATAAAACATAATATTTCCCGACTTATCTAAAAGAGATAAAACATAATAATTCCCGACTTATACTAATATTATAAATGCGAAAGTTTGTATGGATGGATGGATGGTACTCTTTCACGCCAAAACTACGGAACGGATTTGGATGAAGTTTGGCACACAAATAGTTTATAACCAGGATTAACACATAGGATACTTTTTATCCCGATATTCCCACGGGATCGAAACTTATGCGGTTGAAACCGCGGGGCGCAGCTAGTATGTAACATAAAACAACAAAACATCACGCCTATATTCCACGGAGGAATAGGTAGAAGTGTGTGGAACATTCACATTTCCTTCTTTTCTCTGAAAACCACCTACTTTTGATTGTCGTCGCCATAGTAAAGAATGATCAGCAAGCCAAGACCTTTTATATGAGATACGTCTCAAGTATATTGACTAAGTTTCAATTTTGGGGACGCTAAGTCGCATCGTCCTTAACTCCGTCCCCAATTAATTGGCTGTGTGTAAGTATCTTCACTGTACCTCATTTTTGCTATCCGTGGAAATGTAGTGGATTGTACAGTAATTCCTTCAGTAGCTTTTAATATTTTACTGTTATAATAATATGCTTTGTAAAATTTTTTGTTTTCCCTAATAAAGTAATCTATCGCTTGAATGTTCATTTCAAATAGGGGTTTCAAACTATATTTACCCAACTGACAGCGGATCTGTAATATTTAATAGACTCTAGTTAGTGTCGACCGGTCCGCGTGAGCTGTGAGCCGTAAGGGATTAGCATTAATAAAATATGGCTGAATTTAAAAAGGTACATAGGTTCAAACGGGATTTCTGTGTATTTGTTTGCCAACACACTTTTCATTTTCAGTTTCTGTTTTTATTAAATAAATTAACTTAGTTTTTATTAAAATTATATTAGTTTTTATTAAAATAATTATATTATACATATTTGATATTGTTTAGTATTAGTCTATATTGTTTGGTCTTAGTCTTAAGTCAGCGGTTAAAATTGGAATATTGTTCGTCCTTTTATTATTTTTTTACTTTTATTTGTTTACTATTAATCTTAAGTTTAAGAAGTATTTTGCTATAATTTTTTAATTCTAGGCTTTAGTTTTATTATTAATATGTGTGATCAATTTCTGAGATTACTTGTAAATCTATAATTGACGACTGTGTAAGTCCGAGGCTACTGTGACCTATTATAGTACTTAAGATACACACCCATACATACAAGAAGCTCCGCTCCGCTCCTCATACATAGAAGCTGTAGGTGTACCTTAATAAATAAAAAAATGAGAAAATTAAATGGAAAATGTAGAGTTCATAAAAAGGTACTTAGCGTAAAGTAGTAACGTAGCCTTACTTTGAGTTGAAAATAATAAATAAAGCTGTAAAGAACTGAAATTAAATCTCAATTTTATTTAAATAAGCTTCGCGAATGCGTGTTTCTACTAACTAAAACAAAAGATAAACCAAGATATAAGTGTCTAATATTATATATCAGTCCATCTCTCATTTACTAATGAATGTTTCGCTACCCGAAGTTCCATGTTTGTTGTAAGCCGGTGGGTTTCCGGCCTCTCTGCGGCACGGGTCACCGAACCGAGCTAAGTACGGGCCGGAACGGTACGGAAATTGTCGTTGCATGATAATGGATATGGACCACTTAGAGCTGCCCTTTTCAAACGTTAAAGAGCATGAAGCTAATTTCAGTCGACTTTTTTTCTATTTTAATACGTCTTTCTTGGCGAGTGGAGTAATGATCGCTTCATGTCATTCTAAAAATATTAGACAGTTAGCCAAGTTAGTAGGAGGGAGACTCTGTCACGCTTGGTTTCCTCATAATGAAAAAAATAAACATGACCAGTGACCACGGTAAATTATTCTGGTAACTGATAGGAAGGACAACAAAACATTAGAAACGCTAGCTCCGCTTACCTTTCGCTAAAGTTAAGCACTCCTTGGGTACCCATCATAGGGACCCATATAGAATCCTTTCATCATAGTACTACGAGTTTTTTCCGCATCGTCACTATCAAATTTTTGTCGTGTTGGAATGAGTTCCCGGGAATACTCTATTCACGTCATTGTAAAAGATGAGTCAGGCTGGTTAGCAGGAGGGCTGACTGCCTTTGTCACGCTTGGTTTCCTCACAATACTTTTCTGGAGCGTAAGTCAGAGGTGTCCAAGATAAACAACACACATGAAATTGAACCCGCAAACTAGTTGTTGACCAAGCTGAAACTGAGGTATGACAAGAAACACGTCATACACTTTGAACTACTCCCAGTTTTAGTGGGAAAGTTTCAGGCTACAATTTGATAATGGTAGTCACCGTATTTGGCTTGAGAGTAATATTCAAATCAATTTCTTCCAAGTCAAAGCTAGTGCACAATATCATTTTGGACAATTTCCAGCTAAACTCCCTTATCAGTCAATTACAAAAAGTAATCTGGATACGCTGCTTTTACGTGACATTTCCCATGTGTAATTCTGGCTTGTATCAACGCATATTACGTTCCCTTCATTTGTTGGTTTGTCTAATTTTGAGGTTTAATTTCCAGCCAAACGCTTTGATAATTATGATTAAATTAATTCGGAATGTGAGCGCCAAATGTGATTAATCTTTCAAGGACATTTACCAATACTATACTACTGTAATGTGCTTCGTAACAAACTTTTTGCATAGCTAATTAATTAAATGTTATAAAGTGTCCATGGTGTAGGTATGTAGGCACACGTGCAATCCTCCCCAATACTAACTAATTAAATAAACGCTAATATGATTAGATATTAGCAATTGGTCAGACAATGGAATGTAACTCTTTCCGTTTGCCAAGCGCTCGGATTTTTGCAAAGTAAACATTGCAAAAGTTGAAACTGTTCTGAACATTGACATACATATTAAGTAGTTAACATTTAGCGACTAATTCATGCACCAATTACCTCCTTTCAGACAGGAGCCCTGAGTCCCAGTAGTGAGAAAATTATACAGGCTGATTAGTGCAGGCTAAAAGCAAGCTACTTCTATTTACTTAGATATGTAATATTACCTTACCAAATAATTATTATGTACCAACTATAACAGACTGATCTCAATAAAATAAAATGTTATATTTACCTATAAAAATTTAATGTTAATAACATATTTTAAAGATTGCTTATTGTTAATTTGTGTCCTAAATTTATTTTATTTTAATCATTAATTTTATACCTTTTGCTGTGCCCTACAGGGTCCATAATTGTACCTTAGCTTTAAGCCATTGTAACACCTCTACAACATTATGGAATGCAAATAAATATATGAATATGAATATAATACTTAGAATCTGTACTGTGTGTTGTTAAGCGGATTACTTGGAATTTTATGTTTGACATAAAATGCTGGGTTTTCTGTGTTTGGCAATTTTATTCAATGATTTTGTAAATGTTTTACGGGCGCATTATAGTATTGGCCAGTAATGCTACATCTACCGCCAAGGTAGCGCTAGAGTTCCAAAACTATTATAAGAAAATTTATTATAGTTCTCGCAAGAGTTACCTACATTTAGTGTGAAATATTTCCTTCCTTTGGTTTAGTATCATGGCATGTTTAACAATAAAATATTAACGCAATACACTTCTCACAAATTGACATTCTTACAGCATTCTGCGGATTGTTGTACCGCAACCCAATTACGTTCTCATGAATAAATAAAATGTGATGTACATAATAAGGATGTGGTTTGGACAGCAGTACACTGTTAAAGTGCAAATGTTAAGCAGTAATCTTGATCACGTAAATATATATTATTGTTATGAGTATTTGACTTTATTATACTACTTTTATACATATTGACTTGTTAGATAAGGTCGATAATTTTCGTTATTTATGTTTCTGTTTCGACAACATAAACAATAGTTTCAGCTGCATTCAGCTCAATAAGAAAGCTATATTTTAAATGAATGCCAAATATTATTTTGTTCCCTATTTTGTAAATAACACCTTATTTATATATAAGTATATATCTATATTCGTAGAGGATTTATTCATAAATCCATATCTTAAGTACGTCCTTCAGATATGGATTTATGAATAAATCCTCTACGAATGATTAAAAAGAATACCTTTAATAAGCTGCCACGCTAAAATGGTATTCGGGTGGACACATATGCCGCATGTCAGCCGATCAATGGGCCAAACTAACGACGTCACGGCAGGCCCTGATGATGAGGCGAAACGAACTGGACTCCCTTAGAAAAGATTGGTCCTTGTTACCTCTGGAGAGGGAAAGTTGGGAGGCCTTTGCCCATCAGTGGGACATTAATGGCCAAGTAAAAAGTGAAAAAACCTTTAATATTTATCTACAGCTTGATTGGTGAATTTAAATAAAACTTTGTGCACTTCTCTTTTACTTGGGTTCTGATATTATTTTAAGTAAAAAACGTTCGTAAACGTACGTTTTAAGTATTATTTTAAATAAATAATAATAAATAAGTTTTTCTATTGAGTTCTATGGAGTTTCCTGCACACAGAAACTAGCCCGTTTAAGTTGTTTTCTATGTTAAAGCTGGTTGGTAAAGCCGATGACAAACTGTGGCTGGTAGGTACCATTTTATAGCTTAGTTTCGATCAAAGTTCAAAAGTGGTTATGAGTTTTGAATGATTAATAGCTACATAACCGTTCAATTTTCATTCGTTTTCTTAAGTACATGCATTAAACATTGTGGTCATTTTACTGCGCCGCGACACGACATGAATTTCAAATTGTGTTTGAATCGGGAAATTCGCTTCTGATTTTGGTCATTTTCAGTTTGAAGAGAACAGGGGCAGTCCTTATCTGAACGAGTTTCTGCAGTTTGGACTAATTCAGGCGTAACTCTTACTATAAAACGTTTGACTGGTTGCTTTACTTGGATTATTTGTATAGTTAATAATGTGATGTCCTTGATCACGTCTAATTGTTTTAACAAAATAAACCGAAGGACATAAACTGTTGCTAAAGTAATTCCACATAGGATAAAGGTCATTCCTTCGTCTGCATCAGTTATTTGTATTGCAGCCTCAAAGAAACAAGTTCTACAATAGTTCAAGAATAGAAATCAATACTGACAAAATCAATATTTCCTTTAGTTCATAAAGTTGGAAGGCTATTACAAAAAAGCCTTCAGTCATGCAGTGCTCATAATAACTCGGGTACATACTTTAATATTATTGTGAAGAAAACTAATAAAGTCACTTAGTTTTAAGCCAGCGCTGAGTGTGCACCTGGTTCAAAGTTATTCTTTTAAGTAAGAGGTGTTATTTAATAATGTTTAAACAAAAATCTACTTAAGTTTTTATTGTGAGTTAAGCAAAATAAGTTTATTATTAAAGGAATAAAAAGTCATGGCTTTTACTAAAGTAAATTGAAAATATTATACTAGCCAGCAGTGCGATTCTGTAACCATCTCACCGTGAAAACTTAGGTGAAGTGAGCGTGGAGTGAGCTGTCATTCCAACTAATGCTAGGGATTGACATTATTGACAGCTCTCTAAGCTCACTTCACTTAACTTTTCACAGTAAGATTTTTACAGAATCGATCGGCAGGACTTTTTTTCAGGGTGAATGGAGAATAATAATGGTTAACTTAGTAATAAGCAATTACGCATGCTTGCAGTTTCCCTAATAAGAAAAATGAGACCTTGGTGAACGCGAAATCTTTTCCTATTTACTAAAAGGGAAAGATCCTCGAGCACACGTCACGCACAGAACCTAGAACAGAAAAATTGATTCAAACACAATTTATCTCGTTAAAAAGCTCACGGGATGGAAAGCGGTTATCGTGACCTTTACTACACACCTGCAACAAAAAGGGTCTGGAAGCCTTTTACCTCTCAAATCACACTTCACACATTTAGCAACAAAAGGTAAGGTGGAAGCAATTCAACTTAGTTTAACAAGTTAACTGCCAGACGACAGACACAATAGAAAATCTATTGTTAGTGTTAGTGGTAGTGCGGACACCGTGTGACCGTGGCAGTCAAAGACTTAATAAGCCAATTCAATTATTCCATTACAACGCCGAACTAAGCTATTCATTTTACCGCCCATGTCAACATTTCCATGTGTTCTAATTACGCAAATCTCGTCATTAAATTGTTCCCTAACGCCATTCCAATATAATATACCAATTTAATCTATTTCTATGTAATATGGGCGAGAAATTACTCTAATGTTTAATCACTTCAAACTATATACGATGTGCTCTTAATTAATTCAACCAAATTACCGTAGTACCTCAGTATCCAGGTACCGTACTAAGTGAGAGTTCAGTCTATCACGTTGCCGACATTTATCAGATACGGCGCGTAAACCTCTTCTTGTCACGTATCAGGACCGCTCCAAGTTGCTGTATGTTCGAGATTCCAACAGTCATAATTACTATAGTAGTAACATGACATTTTACAAGAAGTTTAGATTGAAATCAAGTTTAACAAGTTACGTGAGTACAGGATAGATATTGACTAGCCATAGTTAAACCCTTCTTAGCATGTCGATGACAATCTAAATAGAGTCGGTACATAATTTGGCTACGAATTTGGCACCTTCAGTAGTGTCCATCAGTTCCTGTAACGTGCAAATAGCACTGGACACTGGACACGATATTAATTGTCCAATTGTTTGCGGAACAGCACCACTTATACACTCCAGTGTGCGGCCATCTGTGAATCTCCACCTGAGCACGTTTTCCTTGCTTTGGCTTACCTGTGTCCGAAGTATGTTTAAAGGAGACTTCCAGGTAAGCCAACGCAACTCGTGTCAAGGTGGGAGAGTTGCAGTAGGTGGAACAAATGGGTTGGGTATAGGGAAGCACTATCTCGCCACAGCTTTAGCCTTTTCTTAGATTGTTCACAGTGAGTACATACAGTTTGAAAAGCTGTTGCGCCTTTTCAACCTTTGTGATACGTGGATAGCTAAACTTTTCATCGCCTATTTGAAAGCAACATTTTACAAAAGGCCGGGCATGTCGTAAACAGTACCTAATACTTCCCAATATCACACAGTTACTTGCTAAATACGCTATTCAGATTGCGAGCTCCTATAATAATGCTTTTCACACATACTAAGTCATGTAAGGATTCGTGTGGGTCAAGTTTACAGAGTGCCAAGCTGAAGTTTCCCGAAACTCGTTTCGTAATGTAAACTTCACACGAAATTGCAATGTATTGCTTCTTAGTAACCGAAGCAAGAATGATCACATCGCTACGACGGCTACGAGCTACGGCGTAGCACGTAAAGCGTTTAGTGTCTGCACGCATTTGTTCATGTGTATAAAGTAAATGGTATGTGTGTATAAACAAAGTTGAGGTTAGCAACAATATTCAAACTTGGAAAACTTGCAGAAGTGATGAGCTTGTTGCGATTGTTTTCGCGGCAAGAATTGCTTGCGGAAGTCAACTTCTGCAGGTTTTTGTTTCCAATTCACAGAAGCTGATTGATTAATAATATAATATGCCGTAATGCATTCTTATGACACTGATTCTTTAGCCTTCTTGTTTTGTATTTGAAGGATGTTAAAAAAAGCGCCTTTGCAACGCCAGACAATATCGCACGCCTGGTTGGAGGTTCCTTCTTTCTAGTAGGACGAACATCACACTTAGCTTCTCCTCACGTTTTTTATTATTTTTGTTAGATTAGGCACAGGTACTTATATCATTAATTTAAAATATTTTTCGGTTTATAGCTTTTTGTCATTCGTTTTCATTATTATTTAACCGGTTTATTTTTCTAGCCTGCTTATGGAAGTCTAACATAATTCATCAAACAACTCAGCCTATTGTAGTCCACTGCTGCACACAGGTCTCTCCCAGGCTGCGCCACCACACCCTGTCCTCTGCCTTTCGCATCCAGTCTGTCCCAGCCACCCTCTTATGGTCGTCGATCCATCTAGCTGGGGGCGTCACACGCTACGCTTGCCGAAACGTGGTCTCCACACCAGGACTCGTCTGCTCCACCGGCCATCAGTCCTTCGATAAACATGGCCAGCCCACTGCCACTTCAGTTTGCTTGCTCTACAAGCTATGTCGGTAACTCACTTAAGCCACATACACATACAAATAACTTGTTTAGTACCTCTGAAGGGTAGAGGAATGGGTAGCGGGATCGTCCGAAAGGGTTACCGCTGCCCTGGTACATAAAGGGCTAAGGAAGGAACACGGGTGGGTTTTAGTCAGTAAGAGTCTGACACTCCCTTCTGCTCCACCCAGAGCGGGAGAAGTAATTTGATGATTTACAATCCACAAAAAAAAAGGGTAGAGGAATACGTGTGCTTATTAATCATCGTAATATTCGTCAGTATAATCTTGTAGTATAAACGGATTATTGTGTCAAATATACTGATTTATACGCCATCGACTGGTAACATGAATGAAGTGAAACTATCCCATGAACTAGTATCATATCGAGCATTATTGGTGTTCCCCAAATGGCCAATTAAGCTTATTTTCCTTATCATATTGAAATCAGCTTAATTTTGATAATCACGTAATGTTTAGTAGGACGATATACAGCTTTAGGGGTTTCATGGCAAATTAAACATTTACTAAAAATATAGCATAACATCAACACAAAAACATAACACATACATATAACATCTACTAAAAATAAGCCACGTCAGTAAGTAAGAAAAATAACTTTTGGCCTGTTAACATCGTAAAGCGATCATAACTCCACGCGCCAAGAAAGCCGTATTAAAATGGAACAAAAAAAAACCGATAGACTAAAATTAGCTTCATACCCATTATTACCCATTGCTGTTTAACGTTTGAAAAGGGCAGCTGTAATTATTCCAAAGCTATTATCATGCAACGACAATTTCCGTACCATTCCAGCCCATACCAAGCTCTGTCCGGTGACGGGTGCCGCGGAGGGGCAGGAAACCCACCGGACCGACTAAAAACATGGAACTTTGGGGACGACGATTTACTTAGATGAGAGATGGACTATAATGTGGATATATAAGGTTTGGTGTTTATCTCATTTTTGTTTTTTTACCAAAATAAACACGATGCATACGCGAAGGTAAGGGGAAATAAAATTGAGATTTAATTTCAGTTCTCTACAACTTTATTAATTATGTTCCCTGAGATTAGTTTTCAACTCAAACGTTAGGTAGTTCCATTTCGCTTTTCTTCGTCGGATTTCATTATTTTTTCAATAATAATTTTAAATAAAATAAACTGAAACTGAACAAAAATAAAGTTGTCAAACAAATACAAAGTAATCCTCTTTGTACCTAAGTTCTTTTTAAAATTCAGAAATGTGTTACGCTAATCCTCACTGCTCACAGTTGACGGGGACGGGTGGTCATCTGTTCCAAATTGGGTAAATCTATTTCAAAACCCCTATTTCAACGCTCAATTTGCGCGCGTTGATAGGTTAGCGATCGCAGTTTGTTTTATTTTTACTTTATTAGGGAAACATACAATGCTACAAAACATATAACATTAAGGCAATTACTGTACAATCCACTACGTTTCCACAGATATCAGAAGTGAGGTACAGTAAAGATTAATACAGACAACTTCATGCCATTGAGGGTTAATTTAAGTAACAAAGCTACAAAATATGTAAAAGTGGCCAAGTGCGAGTCGGACTCGCACGAGAAAGGTTCCGTACCACCGTACATTATTTAACACTTGATTTTTTTAAATACTTTATTTAGTCAAAGAAACACCTTTTATGGGGACCCTTAATTTTATTTTTATTATTTCTCGTTATAGCGGCTATAGTACTCGTAGTATATACTCTGTGAAAATTTCAAGTGTCAACCTATTACGGTTCAAAAGATACAGCCCTGTGACAGACGGACGGATAACGGAGCTTTAGAAATGGGGTCCCGCTGACACCCTTTGGCACGGACCGCTAAAAAGGCATACATTAATGAATAAATTAAATTACTTGCTACACTACATCGCTAAATCCACTATTAGCATCAGCATCTCACTCATACAAGTGTACTCAAGATGACACCGCGTCACTTCGCAATATTTTAACGTGATATTCAATATGCAACCACTGCAATTGCTATAAGCGTTTACCAGAAAAGCGCCGAGACAACGAAGCTGGACGAGTGCAGAGAAATGGTCCGCCTGTCTTGGGACCCGCTACGAAATAAATCAGATAAGAACAGTGAGGAAGTAAGCAATCTTTTGGTCGCATTTTAAAAATAAATAAAATAAAAATAGCTTTTATTGCTTCCTTACTTAACAAATGAAAAAAAAATTGAAACATTTAAATAAAATGTTAGTAAATACTTAACATAATAATCTTGAATTGCAGTGTTAGTATTAGTTTTTTAGCTAAGGACCGCCGTATGCGGTAAAAGCCTCCTCCAAATGCTTCCATGACCTTCTGTCTTTCGCCAATCTGCACCAAGTTTTGCCAGCTGTTTTTATTATTGCGTCGTTCCACCTTTTGAATGGTCTTCCTCTTTTTCTTATCCCATTGATCGGGATCCAATTTGTAGTGATCTGTGCCCACCTTTGTGTCTCCAGACCACCTTCAGAAACTGGTCGCATTTTACAAAGCGAAATTCAATGTAGGGTAGGGGCAGACAGCTGTGCTGCTGGGGAGTTTGTTGCACCACTTCTTCTTCCCAGCGATAGCACTAGGAAGTGGTGAAGGGCGGGCGTTTTTGGAGGACTGTCTTTTGTAATTTTGACGTTCGAAAAATGCTGATTCTCAGCCTAATTTGAATAAAGACTTTTGATTTTGATTTTAACACTATTCTTTAACAAACCTCTTGAATACTAAATCCAGACTGTGGGGTAATTGCGTAACACACTATCAGTACCAATGGGTTTCATTATAACAGTTTAACAATATTCATTGCGTTACTTACCTTGTTGAGCAGACAAATTTTTTGAACATATGAAGCAATGGATTAACAATATCTTTCAAATTGATTCTAATTGAGATCGATAGTGAGTTATGTAATTAGGGTGCTGGTTTAATGACATCCAAAATACATTACAATTCGTTCTTAGAATTCGGAAGCCTACTACCTACTTCATTAGTTTTTTCGCGATCCTCCGGAAATTCCTCGAAAAGAAATATTTTATTCGTATTTTCTTGTCTTAGTACTCTAGGTAGTCGAGCGAGAGACTGATATTGACTATAAAGTGATAAACGAAACGACTAGTCGCCTATTGTTATTTAATCTACTTCCGAACTCGCATTTATCATGTCGTATATTTTGTCTTATTTATTGTTTGGCAACTGTTTGTTAGGAAAGAGCTTCATTTCTTTAGAAAGTTTCCTAGTTCAATCTCTGTCGCATTCGCTTCTTCGCTTTGTCAAACTTTAGGAGCAAGTTTGAGCACAAAAGCAAGGTATTAATATATAATTAATCAATGTTCTAAATTTACTTTCACTCATTTGCGCGCAACTAATGAAACATTATTGTCGGCTCAGTCACGCGCTAACTGTAACCAAATTTAGACGTGCTCAATCTTTTTGTCATTTGAATATTCATTTTGATCGTTTTCTGAGAAAATTACAAATTTCGACGTCGATTTTGTTACAAGCTTTTCTATTTTAGTATACCTATCTATGTAGAAGGTAAATTAAATGAGTTACTGTTCAATCAGCACTTGGCATTGATATTCATGAGGTACAAAATCTTAACGAAATAAAATACGTCCCTGTTTAACCCATTTGGGTGATATTCACCTTGTACTCCTATAAAATTACGTGCCGCTAATGTGTTCTAGTCTCGTGCCGGAAAACATGCCCTGATGCCATGCCGACAGACGTTATTGAATTTAAAATTTCATAATTTTACGTCCGCCACTATAATGTTCAAAGTTCAGATACAAAATAGCACCTTTAAAAATAATTCAGGCTTTCAGGGCTTATCATGACGTACTTAGGGAGCTATTTCTGTAATAATAGTAGGTACTAGTTGAGAGCATGTTGTATCTGTCAGTTCATGCCCAAGCGGATTAAGCGTTTCGCTCTTAGTGAAAGTTTTTAACTAGAATCAGCTGGGCATTTAACTTAAATTTACACAGGTGTAGTTTATCTGAATTTATTTTGATGTGATTTAAGACATATTTCAGCACATGATTGTATTCGCTTGGCTATAACGGTCAGCAGAAAATACGGTGAAAAATAAAGTAGGTACCTATGTAGTAAAATTGATTTTGATTTACTTCATTTCGAACTTGTATTTTTGAGGTAAAACGTCTGTAAAATCACACCGGACCATACCACCATACCAGGCAAACGTGCGTACCATATTAACTCACGATAAAATGAACCTACTGAACGGATTGTTCAATATCGGAGATATGAGTGCAAACACACAGATTCGGTGCGAATATTCTGTATGCCATGCTAATATTTGTGAGCCGTCGCGTCATACATAATCTTAGATTAATGTTTAACAAAATTAAGACGAAACAGGAACAACAGACTTTTTTTTTTTTTTGGGTGCGAAGTCATCAAATGACTCCTCCCGCTCTAGGCGGAGCAGAAGGGAGTGTCAGACTTTTACTGACTAAAACCCACCCGTGTTCCTTCAGTTGCCTGTGCCAGGGGCCACGGTATCTCTTTCGAACAACCCGCAGCCCCGGCGGCATCGGCCCTAGCGGACCCCGTCAGTTCGTGCTGACAGCTCTTTGAGGCGCGCGTGGAACACAACGCGCCGTCGACCCGGGCCTGGTCCTTACCGGGCGGCGAGCTGACCATAGCTCGCCGCCCGCAAGCCCGCGCCTACGGTGGCCGGGAGTCGGCTGTTGACTCCCGTCCAGGGCGTCTCCTGCGGCGGCTAGGAGCGCGAGGGTGCAGCGATTGCCTCTCCCTGGCGTGCTCCGCCTCCTCCTTCGCGAGCATTACTGCTTCGCAGAAGGAGGTGACGGCCTCCCATTCACTCTCGCTCCGGACCATGGCCTGTATGAGGGCCGGACGCGAGAGGTCGCCGCCGCCGATCGCCGCCAAGAGGACACGGCGGGGTCCCGCCCAAGCCGGGCAGACCTCCACCGTATGCTCCACCGTGTCCTCCGGGCGATCCCCACAGTGGTGACACCCTGGCGTTTCCTCCCGCTTTATCCTGAACAGGAACCTCCCGAAACAACCGTGTCCGGTGAGGACCTGCGTCAGGCGGAAGGTGAGGGCGCCGTGGCGCCTCTCTAGCCACTCCTCAAAGAGGGGACTTATCGCCGCAATTGTGGCGTGCCCAGCGCTGGGTGGCGACATTCGCACTCTCCATGCCGCTATGAGATACCGCCGGAGCTCTGTCCGCTGTGCCGTGATTTCTCGCGGCAGCGGAGCAACGCCCCGGCGTTTTGCCTCCTCTCGCCACTCCCATATGTGGGCGAGGACTTTGGCCTCCAGATCCCATGGCGGCAATCCGGCAAAGGAACAACAGACTTAACCTAACCCTAGCCATAAAAGTGTTTTCACCTCGTTGTACTCTCTGGTTTTAATTCGTCTAACCCAGAGGTTAAACCATAACCCAGAGGGGCAATTCTCGTAATTTTAAGAACGTTCACAGTCTGATCTCAGTCTCTTTAAAAAATACCTCTAATTTCCCTATATTTTTGACAAGTTTTTGGCATTGATTGTCGCTAAGATGAGATTGCGACTACATTTTGAACGTTTATAATTACGAGAATTGGCCTCCTGGTATTTTAAGAGCTCATTCAACATAATCTGGAATTGGATGAACTGATTGATTGTGATTGATTGAATTGATTGTCCTTTGTTAATTCAAACAACCAATCACAATGGCTGATGTGAGATTTGACCGATTTAATTATGGGATCTGGCTGTTTAAAACTAGAGATTCAACGACTACCTAACCTAAACATACCAATAAAAAGTCAAAAATAAACGTTATACAGGCTGATTTTTTAAAGACCAGCAAATTTAAGGATGTGGTTCAGACCATCAAACTGAACAACTTTCTCCATGGGACAAATAGCGTAATCGCGAAAATTTTATCAACTGTCCCATAGAAAACTTCAATACCTACTCGACCTAAATGTATGGGACGGCTGAATTTTTATTCGCGATTACGATGTTGGTCCCATGGAGAAATTTTTTCAGTTTGATGGTCTGTACCACATCCTTAAATTTGGCTGGTCTTTAAAAACTCAGCCTGTATAAATACTACTTGTCCAGTCATTAAATTTTTTAAATACTGAAAGTGTAAGTGCACTATAACATCATTTTAGTTACAAGACTTACGAAAAAGCAAGTTACTCATACCTTCATACAGATTTGTTTGAAACGGGTTTCTTTTGAGATACGTATTAAGTATATAAGGACTAACTTTCGTATGAACAAGAATGTTTCTATTGTAGATATGTAGTTTACAAACGCTGTTCTGTAAGTAGGTGTGTAATATTTTTAGAGACTAAAAGTGAATGCAGTGAAAACGCTTACAGACATAAGCTGAGATTGAAAGTTTTTTTAACTTTTCATGACATCGTCTTGAAACCGTTAATAGATATGTATGATTACATCCCAACTGATCCCGTACCTGATAACGTGCTTAAGAAATATGCTCCAATGAATACACTTTATGTTTCTAAACAACACCACAAATAATTCTTCAACGCTACAATCCCAAATTGTTAACATTAATGGTTGTTCATTGTTTACCTAATGCCGAACTATACTGAAACGTACGCTATGATTTAAGTTGAAATTATACAGTAGGATAAATTGTTTTGCATTAGAATAAAATTTAATTCAAATGGTTGAAATATTCTGAAGCCGACCAGATTATAAATCAGAATTGAGGCTTTCAGTATACATGATATAGGCATTTCGTTTGGACCCTCTGGAGTGCGAAAAGGTCGTCTCCAATTGCACGCACATGTTATGCTTCTGAACAGAATAATTTACATTCAGCAATATGTCTTAAACAATAAACATTTGTCAAAAGGATATTGAACCCAAACTCATTGTTATAAGTACCCTCGGGTACGTAATCGCATTTATGCGATTGTACTTTTTGTTTTGTAGTTGTCAAGCACAAGATTTGCTTCAGACCTTAGATGTGTCCTAAACTAATTCAGTATCAGTGGCAATTTAAAGTCAACAATTTCTTTAATACTGCAATTTTGTTTCTAAGAAACTTCTTAATGTGTAAACGAGACATTTAAATATTATTTGAAATTTCTTTGTGTACGGCAAGTACCGTCTTCCTAACGGTACTTGCCCTACACAAAGGAATTTCAATAATAATGCAAAACCACCCTTATGCCTCTTAAAATACAGGCAGAATCGAATATAAATACATTATTTACTCAATTATCGTTCCCGACATGTACCTATCAAAGGAAAGACAAACCGTATTGTACATGTAAAGCCTGCGACAAAAACCTTATTATAAAAGATGTACTTATCAGACTTCTTTTAAAATTAGTCAATAATTTCCTGATCGCTACAAACCAACAAAATGTCAGTAATTTAGTGATAGTTACAATATTTCGATTCCCAGTAAGTGGCATTTGTAGAGTCCAAGCGACCTAATGTTTAAGTTTAGGGTTTAGGAACTACAAGGTGTAATTGATATAACTGAAACCTCTTAAGAGCTTGTAGCGGTACCTACAACGCCAATGCGAACAACGCGTCATACTGACGTCACGCAAATCCTGCATCTCGCAAGCAGAGTTTACCGCGCAACTAGCATACATACCACTTCCCAACACCAACCGTTGGACAGTTGCCCGCCAGACACAACACCCGTCTGGTCGGAGGAACCTCCCGTTTCTATGGAGGATGAGTGAACTTTACACCCTGTTCCTCAAACCTCTATAGGCTCATTGTACTTATCAATATGAACAACTTTTAATATGGGACCAACGCTGAAACCGCGAAATAAAATCATCTGCTCGATACACTTTGATATGTTCGTTCTTCTTGACAAAATGTTGGAAATAGCAGTTTTTTTTTTTTACTTTCTACCAACCTAGGTGTAGCAACTATCTAGGACGAGCGAGATTGGTAGCAGCTGGATGATAACCGCCGACGAACGACGTACGATTTAACTAACTGCTAATGCCAAAACGCTCACCGCTCGAGGAGAGCGCAAGACCTCACTCAAAGTAACAGAAAGCATAGAAAGACATAATTAAAAATATATAATATCTAAATCATAAATAATGATGGGAACATATTTGTGTTAAATTGTTAAAATTAGAAGACTTCTTTGTATCCGTACCTATACTTAAATAACGTCGTGACGTGTGTTCTTGTACTTGAGGTCAACGTGTTGCAGTACAAACACTACAATCTAATCCTTGCTCAACAAAAATACAAAATGACGTGTTGAATCTTCTACTGAAGTGTTGATTAGTTTCCACTTCGGTTTCGACACGAAGAAATCGAATTTAATCTGATATAATTGGAACCAACTTGTCTGTGATCAAAATGTAATCAGAGCAATATTGTAGAAACATTAAATCATGAATCAGCTTAAACTTATTTATTTATGTGATGGGATATCCGTGATTAGAGTTCGAAGCTGAAGTTAGTACGAAAAAAGAAAAAAAAACTTTTAAAAAACAAGCTTTTATTACTTGTCTATAAAAAGAACTAAAAAGTTAAAAATAATTTAAACCTGATAAGAAATAAATAAAGGCATACATTTTGTTCGATGTAATTTCACGGATATCCCATCAAAAATCATAAAAATTGTGTGATGTAATTTCGACCAATCCTAAGGAGCTATCCCTTCCGTGAGTTGTTCGAAAGAGATACCGTGGCCCCTGGCATAGGCAACTGAAGGAACACGGGTGGGTTTTAGTCAGTAAAAGTCTGACACGCCCTTCCGCTCAGCCCAGAGCGGGAGAAGTCATATGATAATTTCCCACCCAAAGAAAAAACGGGGCTATCCCTTAGGATAGGTATAGTTTTCTGATACGCGTAATATGAATATTAATATTAACCATATCAATGTGTTCAGTTCACTAAGGAGTTCCAACTCTGCTTTTGTGACTGAAAACGTGCTAACTTCGGTTCTATTGTCTCGAAAACAATGCGTTTGAGAAAATAAATAACAATACTAGAACAAACAATGCGCGAAGTACAGTCGATAACTTTTCTTTTATATACAAATAAACGCTGAGAGATGAAAGAAAGTATTTCAGTTGGTTGAATTTAACTGTTCCTAAAATTTTAGGTATCTTTCTGATGTTTTATAGGTGGCGTACCTACAAATTTAGCTACTAACAATTTTTTTCCTCGTCATTTTCAACAGAATTTCTAAGGTGTTGTGTGAAAACAAAAAACTTACAAAACGAATTACATAAAATAACCGGTCAAGTGCGAGTCGGACCCGCACACGAAGGGTTACCACAAGGCGAAAAAGACACGTTTCTTGTATGGATTGTATAGATACGTTCCTTTAATAAACTTATTTTTTTTTTTTTTGTATTCTTTGTTGTTATCGCGGTAATAGAAATACACACTGAAAATGTCCACTGTCTACCTATACGGTTCATGAGATACAGCCCGCTGACAGTCAACGGACGGTTGAACCGCAGTGGTTGTAATAGATACTAAGCCATCGCTGTCCGTTCGGACAGCCCGTCAGTCCGGTGTGTCGGTTTCGGGTTCTGTTGGCACCATTTATGTACGGAACCCTAAAATATATATATGTATACTTATATACAGACGAACTGAGAAACTTTTTAGAAGTCGCTTAAAAATAGGCTTTAAAAATACATAATAAAGTGTCAACCAAAACTATTAAAAAATATATGTTGTTAAAGAAATGAAATAATTAAACGGTATTGTGTTCTCCAAAAAATGACTCTCTATCCTATTACATTATAATTTATCATCTTATTTCAAGAATTCGTAGCAAAGTTACTTATTTAATTGTTTTGAGCGACATAGTTTTGTGATTTAAGTATTTATTAGATTATATATTGATGTAATAACTTATTAAAACTTCATGTGAATGCAGCTACTATTATATGATATGGTATACAAATAAAAATATTTTCATAAAATTGTATTATTAAGATGAGTTGGCATACATGCATTAGTCAAAATATTACGATTTTCTTTTCTCAGTTCTCAGTCGTCGCTGTCGTTCATAACTCACAAGATATTCACATACCAAGACCCCGCCATGACTGGGAAAGCACGTTTTAAGCCGTTGGTCTCGGCTGTCATTTTTGGATCTTTGACAGTCGTTACGGGTCGTCAGAAGTCTGACAACCAGTCTTACCAAGGGGTATCGTATTACCCAGTAACTGGGTTGTGGTGGTCAGATAGACAGTCGCTCCATGTAACATACTGGTATTCAGCTGCATCCGGTTAGACTGGAAGTCGACCCTAACAGAGAGGAAAAAGCTAGGCAGATGAGGTACGTACGTATGTCAAACACAAGTAGATAGGTACGCGACCATTTGGCACTTCGAATTTTAGAAAAAGTTCTGATTCGTAGAGCATCATTTCAGTCGCTCATACATTATGTGACCGTCTCTTTCTAAAACTAGATGTAGGTACAGCTAACAGCACATCAGTGGTAACAATTCGACAATGACAGCACCTTTATATCGTAGCAGTAAGAGCGTTTTCGTATCGCAATGGTAACCGCTCATTTGCGGTTGTCTGTGCCATATTAATACCCAAATAGGTACAGCTACTGAGTACAGTAGCTTGAAAAGTGAATTATAATTCAATTCAATGTATTGACAGTAGTAAATATGAAATGAAATTGATGTTTGCACCATAAGGTATTTTATAATGTGGTAGGTACAAAATTAGATGTGACGCTTCAATTAAATTTTGTGTATCATCATAAACAATTAATAATAGATTGGGTCAAGTGATCTACCAATTTGTATTTATAAATACCGCAGATAAACGTCATACGACGCCGGTATCGATTGATTGATTTCAGCGATGGAATCAATTACGGTTTTAGAATCGAGTGTAAATAAATCGATTTAGATAACCGATCGGAAAATGCCAGAGGATCATTTAGATCCGAAAAATATCATACTTCCTTTCCCGGCTGCCGCTGTCGGGTCATAAAACGTGGCGGTGATCAACGGAACGTGTCCAATGGTTCCAAAGTGGATACTTTATTTTGCGATCCGAATTTTTATTTTATAAACTTATTTGCAAGGTTTTGAGAATGAACCGTAACGGAAAATGTATATAAGTACTTTTTTCTTTGTTTGTAATTTTGTTTTTCCGCTATAGAAAATTCACTTCAGGAGATGAATTTCCAAAAATCTTTCCTTAATACTCACTTTTGTTAACTATGTATATATCGCAATAAATACTTTTTCTTTCTTTCTTTCTATGAAACTCTTGTGCAAAAATTTCCTGCTTTCAAACCTAGCGGTTTAGGATGTGCGTTGTATGTCAAGGAATTAAAAAATGGTTTTAATTAAGCAGATATTACCTAAATAACCAAATACATTTTATTTGCAAAAATAATAACAGTTCTACTATTTGGTGTGGTGTGGTGGAACATCGCCATTACTCGGTGTGGTCATGCGTGTGATTCAGCCTGACAGGCAAGTAATGAAAACTGGACTGTCGAACTCGACGAAATACTAATTGGTTTTTTTTTTTTTTTTTTTTCACGTACTAACTAACGTACCACGTGTGAGATTTTACGCCCGCAGCTGTTTCTGACATCGTGTATTTCATTTCTTGCTGAAGGCTATATTTTTGCAAG
This sequence comes from Apamea epomidion, assembly GCA_947507525.1. Taxonomy (NCBI): domain Eukaryota; kingdom Metazoa; phylum Arthropoda; class Insecta; order Lepidoptera; family Noctuidae; genus Apamea; species Apamea epomidion. Next base: position 11,949,666 of record OX382234.1, read on the forward strand.
GTCAATAGATTTAGGCATAAGTTTATTTATTTACCTAAAAAAAGAGAGCCACACCAGGCGTTCTGTCTACAAGTCTACATTATCTAAATGAATCAAAAAATAAATTACCTACTCAGAAACATAGGACAATGTGGATCCCTGTTTTAAGCCAGGCTTGACTACTAATTAATTAAGTTAAACCATAGTACCTACAGACAGGACGTACCAATCCAGTACCTGAATAAAATGCTAAATAAAGTCGGAACAAAACTGCTCATACCGCAGTATTGTATGAAACCGTAACTGCCTATGCAAGGTGGATATCACGTATGTTTCGTTTGTATTCGCTCGTAGGATTTAGTTGTCCATTATTTTAATTTTATTTACACAAAAGGAAAGAGGGGCCCGTGGCTAAATAATAACAGCCGCACAGGTCGATCGATCAGGTTAAGCTACGCTTCTGTGGATAGGTGACCATCTTTACGTACCGCGACCCCTCCGTGCCTCGGAAAGCACGTTAAGCCGTTGGTCCCGGCTGTCATTCGTGGATATTTGACAGTCGTTACGGGTAGTCAAAAGCCCGAAAGTCTGACAACCAGTCTTACCAAGGGGTATCGTATTACCCAGTCACTGGGTTGTGGAGGTCACATAGGCAGTCGCTCCGTGTAAAATACTGGTATTCAACTGCATCCGGTTAGACCGGACAGCACGGCTGGAGCAGTGGTTAAGCGATTGACTGCTGCGCTGCGTGTCGCGGGTTCGATTCCCGCACGGAACAAATATTTGTATGGCCTACAAGTAGTTGTTCCGGGTCTGGCTGTTTGTGTATGTGAGTTTAAATGTTTGTAAACGCACCCACGATACTGGAGAAATTCCTAGTGTGGGGCACAGTAAAAAATAAAGAAAGAAAAAAAAAGATGACTGGACTGACCCCAATATATATAGTTGGGAAAAGGCGAAGCAGATGATAATTACACAAAAGGATTTTGTTCGTAGGTATTACTTTGACCTGAAAAATGAAACTGCCAAAACACAAAACTCTTTATCCCCGTATTATTTTTCAAAACTTGCCAATATTTTATATACAAACAATGCTGGAAAGTAAGCTCTAACACGACTAATGTTCTTTTAATTAATTTAATGTACCTAAAGTGCTGAGTGAAGCAGAGCGTGGAGTCTGTAATCTGTCGTAAGCTTATCTTCACACGCAATTTCATCTAACATCGTGATTTACAACTGAAGCTTGAACTTTTACTTATACTTATTAAACAAAGAGTATGTAACTATCACTCCATTCTTCTGCTTTTAGAAATAAAAATGGTTTAAATACAAACTGAAATTATAGCAGCAAGTAGATAACAATTTTAAAAAAAGTGGATGATATTTTTCAAATATTTTCCGTTTATTTTTCTGCCAGTGACTTGATAAATTGGTAGATTAAATAAAAGAGCTTGCAAGCTATGCAGTTGAGTGATGGTGTAAACTACAACGTGTACTGTTTTTAACTATTGGTTGAGTTAACTACGGATCAAAAAACCGGCCCTTAGTGGAACGTGTTTCTCTATACTAACTGAAATTACAAGCCTTCACGACAGATCGGTGTACGGTGTTAACAACTACAGTCTACAACCCGTACACTTACCACTATGAAAAAGCATTGAAATGAGAGAATTTTTATATAGAAAAATCAATAAGAAGATTGTGATAAATGAACATTTTTGCCACAAACGGTACATACATATTTACTTTGTGGTGTATACGATAACACGTTTTTGATGTTTAAGATGATTTTATTCTCATAAGAATTACACTATTCACTTACATGAGAATATTTAAACTAAATACTTTAAAAAGAACAAAAAGTTGGGGTATTACAAAAATTAGACGTCGATTATATAAATGTTTTAAGGGTAGATTACAAGTCATTATGGACAAAATGTTCGTTCGATACATGTAAACAAGTATCCGTGCCGTGTAACATAGATAAACAGTCACTGGATGTGGCTCGACACTATTGAAGGGAATGTGAATTTTTTAATATAACTTGTTTAAGTAGCTTTTTAAAAGTGGTTTTGGATTTAGATTCTTTGAGGTCTCTCGGTAATTTATTAAATATTTTAGATCCTTCGTACAGGATAGTTTTCCTTCCGTAGTTTGTGCGGGTTGGGTGTAGTTGTAAAAAGTCTTGTTCACGTCTCATTTGCATTTTGTGTTTTTTTATATTTTTCGTTTTTCCGTTTTTCGTTTTTTCGTTTTTTTTTTTAGTTTTTCCAAAGATAAAAGATGCTAATATATAGCAAAGGCAATCATTCACTCGTCAACTTTATCATCTGTACCTACGCCTCACGTCACACATAGTTGGCCATATGTTAGGGTTTCACGCAAACTAATATTCATTTTCAAAGTTTATACCTACACAGATCCAGAATACTACTAGATTTAGTGCTTTAAATCACGCAACTTTACTACCAACACAATGCCTGTTTGTTGTTACTTTACGAAACTGTCATGGCCGGCGAGCAATAAATTCTTATTTATAATTTGATTTGATTTATCTATATGCGCTGAATTTACAAAATATTATACTGGAAGAAGAATTTTCCCAGTGATAAAACATGCTAAAATAAAGCAAAGGCGGTCGTGCCGACTTTATCATCTGTACCTACGCCTCACCACACCTCACACATAGTCAGCCATATGTTAGGGTTTCACGCGAACTTTTATTCATTTTCAAAGTGTATACCTACATCCAGAAGACTAGATTTAGTGCTTTAAGTTACACAACTGTATTATTAACACAATGCTTGTTTGTTGTTCCTTTACCAAACTGTTACACCCGGCGTGCAATAAATTCTTATTCACTTATATAATTGGTTTTATCCACATGCAGTGGATTTAGAAAATATTATATTGTAGGAAGAAAACCGTGTGATATAATTACTATCACCATCTGCCTAGCGTTTTCCCTACTATGTTGGGGTCGGGTTCCAGTCTGAATACCACCGGATGCAGCTGAATACCAGCATTTTACATGGAGCGACTGCCTGCCTAAAGACTAGTTACTGGGTAATACGATACCCAGTGGTAAGACTGGTTGTCAGATTTTCAGAAATTGCCAAATTATCACTTCCCAAAAATTTTTCCGCATAATTTCATTTGCCAAATTATTACTTAGCAAAAAATCTATTCACAAATAATCGTAACGCAAACCTAATGTTTGGCAAGTCAACGTTCAAACAATGACTTGTTTACCAACTAGTACTTTTACCAATTTTTATGTAGTCAAATATTTCAGTTGGAATAATAGCTCATTTTACGCAAAATTAAATTTGCCAAATATTTAGTATCGTCAGTTTTCAATTTACCATTTCTATTCAGTCAATTGTTATAGTCTAACTAGTTCAGTCTCGAGTAGCCTGTTTTTTTCCATATTTTTTTCTATATAATCTAGTCGTTTCTGGCACTCGCCGGCCGCTGCCGCGGCACCGCTCGCTCTGCTCGCTCGCCTCGTGCGTAGGAGGTCAAAGTTTTAAACTAACCTGGCCTAAGCATTTTTTTTTAACAATTAACCTCGTCTAACTAGTTCGGTTCTCGACAGCCTGGTAAAAATAATCTCTTTTTTCCATATTTTTTTTTCTATACAATCTAGTCGTTTCTGGCACTCGCCGGCCGCTGCCGCGGCACCGCTCGCTTCGCTCGCTCGGCTCGTGCGTAGGAGGTCACAGTTTTAACCTAACCATTTTTTTTAACTTAACCTCGTCTAAGTAGTTTGGTTCTTGATAGCCTACTAACAATGACATCTTTTTAGGGTTCCGTACCCAAAGGGTAAGACGGACAGACAGCGAAGTCTTAGTAATGGTCCCGCCATTACTAAGACTTCGCTGTCTGTCCGTCCGCCTGTCTGTCACCAGGCTGTATCTCAAGATCCGCGATAGCTAGACAGTTGAAATTTTCACAAATTATGTATTTCTGTTGCCGCTATAACAACAAATACTAAAAATAAAATAAATATTTAATGGGGGCTCCCAAACAAAAAACGCGATTTTTTTGCCCTTTTTTGCTCGATATCAATAATGGCAACAGGTAGGCACTTGAAATATTCACAAAACACTCAGTTGTATTTTTACTTTAATAATGTTGCGCGCCACAATAATGCCTGATGCATGGTGACATTAGTTACCACTAGCGCCATCTAGTTTCTAGTAGCAAGAACTAATAGAGTCACTAGCGCCATCTATTATCGATTGGCTGAACTTACTAGAACTATCGACATCTGGTCAGTTGGGGCCGGTATGTACTCGAACATTCTAGATGTGTCTACATTAAAAGGTTCTGGAATTATCTGCGGCACTATATAAGGCCGGGACTAGCCGCGACCGATCATACTTGGTTCTGCGATAGAAGCGAATACATCGAATGCGATCTTCAAGTGCGACTTAAGAGCGGTATTAAATAAAGTGTAACTTTTGGTAATTTTTATCGGCAGTTTTTATTGTCACGAACCCGAAGCTCGTAACAATTGGTGTCAGAAGCAAGGATTAAAATCATGCCGATTTTACCTAAAGACGACACGGAGGGTATCCGTACCCGGAGTCAACGCCAACAGGAGACGGACCAGAGACGTTTTGGTGAAGCTATGCCGCAGAGGTCGGAGGGCCAGCTACCAACCACGGAGGCCGAACCGTCCGCAGCAGTTCCAGCATCAGCAGCACCAGACTTTGCTGCCCTGATGATGATGCTGCAGGAGCAGTCCCGCCGTCAGGAAGAACAGGCTCGCCGACAGGAGGAACAGGCTCGTCGGTTGGAAGAACAGCTCCAGCGGGACAAGGAGGAACAGGCTCGCCGACAGGAGGAACAGGCTCGTCGGTTGGAAGAACAGCTCCAACATGATAAGGAGGAGCAAGCGCGCCGCCAGGAGGAGCAAGCGCGCCGCCAGGAAGAGCAGATGCTCCTTATTAAGGACCTTCACGCTACATTTGGGAAAGACATGATGGAGGTGAAGGATAAGGTTGCTCAATATGACAACCGCCTGTCGGAAGCTGAAATCCGGATCGACCAAGTGAATAATCGGGTTGACAACGTGGTGGCTGACGTAAAAAAAACCGTGATGGCTGATATAAAGAAAACGCTGGATTACCTTAAACTTGGGGATGGAATCGCAGCTCCCGTAGCTACAGCACCTTCGCTACGTGGATTCAAAGTGCCACCTTTCGACGGAACTTCTTCCTGGTCAGCCTACAAAATCCAGTTTGAGGCTGTCATGAAGGCCAACGGTTGGAATATAAGTCAGGCCATGACTGCCCTCACCCTAGGCCTGCGCGACCAGGCCTTAACTGTTCTGCAAGCTCTCGGTAAGGAAGTGACTTACGAGCAGCTCCTTGAGGCATTGGAGGCTCGGTATGGCGACGCTCACCTGGAACACGTGTTTCGTGCGCAGCTCAAGGATCGCGTGCAACGCAGTAATGAAAACCTGCAGCAGTGGGCCCTTGAAGTGGAGAAGCTGGTGCGTACAGCTTACCAGTCCGTACCTGCGCTTATTGTTGGGAACCTGGTGCAGGCATTCATCGACGGCATCCGCGACCTTGAAGTAAGAGCTGCTGTGAGGCTCGGGCACCACGGGACGCTGAAGGACGCCTTGGCCCATGCACTGGAGGTGGAAGCCGTGCGACAGGATCATCGTTCCCATCGCGTCAGGGAGGTTGCAGCGGCTAGAGTTCGCGACTGCAATAAAAGATACAGCCCTAGGTGCTACGGCTGTGGGGAAAGGGGCCACCTTCGATCCAGTTGCCCCAAGCGAACTACAGGAAGGGTAGACAATGACCGTCCATGGAAAGTGGGACGAACTTTGGTCAGAGCCACCGACATGTCAGGGGTACGTGTGCCGAACCTTTGTGATCAGGAACAGGTTATGGAAAAAGGCACACTAGTTGGTACTAGGCAAGAAAGTAAAGAAGTCGTACCTGTGAGGATGCTCAAGACAGACCTCAGCAACGAATGGAAGGAAAGCCTACAACGTGCACAGCAGGAAGATTCGGACATCAAGCCGATTCTCGAGTGGATGAAGGCCAGAGCTTCTAAGCCTAGGTGGAGCGACGTCTCAGCAATGAGTTCGATCACGAAAAGCTATTGCGCCCAATGGGACAGCTTGGTGATTCAGGATGGAGTCCTGTGCCGTAAATGGGAAAATGCTCGGGGAGACAGCTGTCATTTGCAAATGGTTGTCTCTAAAGCTCAAGTACCGGATGTTCTACAGCTGTACCATAATGGTTGTTCAGGAGGTCATCTGGGAGTAAAACGGACTCTACTGAAAATACGAGAACGGTTTTACTGGGTCCACTGTCGGGACGATGTCGAGGACTGGTGTCGCAAATGTACAAGTTGTGCAGCTGTAAAGGGACCTCAGACTCGTAGTAGAGGTGCATTGAAATTGTACAATGTTGGCGCACCATGGGAGAGGATAGCCCTTGACGTTGCGGGGCCGTTTCCGGAAAGTGAAAGTGGTAACAAGTATTTCATGGTTGTGATGGATTACTTCACTAAGTGGCCGGAAGTCTTCGCCATCCCAAATCAAGAAGCTTCGACAGTTGCAGATAAATTAGTTTATGAAGTTTTCTGTCGGTTTGGAGTACCTTTAGAGATTCACAGTGATCAAGGAAGGAATTTTGAGTCCCAAATATTCCAGGAAACTTGTCGAGTTATGGGTACTCATAAAACAAGAACAACTTCTTACCACCCACAGTCGGATGGAATGGTGGAACGATTTAATCAGACACTGGAGCGGTACCTAGCAAAAGTTGTGGAAAATCGGCAACGAGATTGGGACAAGCACATACAACCGTTTTTGTTGTCATATCGAAGCGCTGTTCACGAAAGTACATCGGTGACCCCAGCTTTCGCAAACTTTGGAAGAGAATTACGGCTGCCTGCAGATCTGATCACCGGAATACCACCTGATGCCCCACGCAGTATAACCGATTATGCGAATAACTTGCGGAACAAAATGAATGACATTTATGAGCACGTCAGACAATCGGGCCAGCAAATGTCTGAAAAGATGAAAACCCGTTATGACCGCAAAATGAACAGTAAAGGGTTCGACGAAGGTTCACTAGTGTGGTTGCACAATCCAGTCCGCAGCAAGGGGAAATCTCCTAAGCTTCAGGCTAAATGGGATGGACCGTACCGGATTGTGACAAAGATCAATGACATAACCTACCGGATACAGAAAGGTGCAAGAGGTACTCCTAAGATCGTCCATGTGGATCGATTGGCGCGTTATTATGGAGCCGATAATGCTCGGGACGAGCATGTCTTAGGAGGGGGCAGTGTTGCGCGCCATAATAATGCCTGATGCATGGTGACATTAGTTACCACTAGCGCCATCTAGTTTCTAGTAGCAAGAACTAATAGAGTCACTAGCGCCATCTATTATCGATTGGCTGAACTTACTAGAACTATCGACATCTGGTCAGTTTGGGGCCGGTATGTACTCGAACATTCTAGATGTGTCTACAATAGAAGGTTCTGGAATTATCTGCGGCACTATATAAGGCCGGGACTAGCCGCGACCGATCAGACTTGGTTCTGCGATAGAAGCGAATACATCGAATGCGATCTTCAAGTGCGACTTAAGAGTGATTGTGTTTTATAATTAGTGTGTTTGAGTTGTTATTAGTGTTGTTTAAATAAAGTGTAACTTTTGGTAATTTTTATCGGCAGTTTTTATTGTCACGAACCCGAAGCTCGTAACAATAATAAAATTAAAATAAAATAAATATTACGAACGTATATATTAGGGGTTAAAGTATGCATTTCCGACGTTTGGCCCCCAAACTGAACCGGGCCGGGGCCGCCTTAAAGCGGCTCCTGCCCAACCTGAGGGGGCCAAACGCCTCCTGCCGGAGGCTCTACGCGGGGGTCGTGCGGTCCATGGCCCTTTATGGGGCCTCGGTGTGGGCGCGTTCACTGCGGCTTCGAGCCGCACACTACCTGAACGCGCCCCAAAAGGTGGTAGCCGTAAGGCTTATCCGGGGGTACCGCACGATCTCGGGCGAGGCAGCAAGCCTCCTTGCCGGACTTCCGCCATGGGATCTGGAGGCGATAGTCCTCGCGCGCCTGTATGACTGGCGCGCGGAGGCACTACGTCGGGGGGAAACTCCGCACCCGCGGCAAATCGCGGCGGAGCGGACTGACCTCCGGCGCGGTCTCATGGTGGAATGGAAGGCGCGACTATCGCAACCCAGCGCAGGGCACGACACGATAGCGGCGCTAAGACCCCTCTTTGAGGAGTGGCTAGAGAGGCGTCACGGCGTTCTCACCTACTGCCTGACGCAGGTCCTCTCCGGACACGGATGTTTCGGGAGGTTCCTGCACATCATCAGGCGGGAGGAGACGCCCGGGTGTCACCACTGCGAGGATCGCCCAGAGGACACGGTGGAGCATACGGTGGAGGTCTGCCCCGCTTGGGCAGAGCACCGCCGTGTCCTCGTAGAGGCGATCGGCAGCGGCGGCGACCTCTCGCGTCCGGCCCTGGTTCAAGCCATGGTCCGGGGCGAGAGGGAGTGGGAGGCGGTCACCTCCTTCTGCGAAGCAGTCATGCTAGCGAAGGAGGTGGCGAGATGGGCGAGGGAGAGATCCTCACGCCTCAGCCGCCGAGGGAGACGCTCCGGGCGTCGGGAGCCGCGTGACGACTCCCGGCCACCGTAGGCGCGGGCCTGCGAGCGGAGAGCAATGGGTAGCTCTCCGTCCGATCAGGACCAGGCCCGTGCCGGACGGCGCGTATGTGTTCCACGCGCGCCTCAAAGAGATGTCAGCGTAGTTGACGGGGCCCGACAGGGCCGAAGCCTGCCGGGGTAGCGGGATCGTCCGAAAGGGTTACCGCTGCCCTGGTACATAAAGGGCTAAGGAAGGAACACGGGTGGGTTTTAGTCAGTAAGAGTCTGACACTCCCTTCTGCTCCACCCAGAGTGGGAGGGGTCATTTGAAGATATCCCACCCTCAAAAAAAAAAAAAAGGGGTTAAAGTATGAAATTGCCGATTTGTACTGAAAAATTGATATCGTTTTTTTTTTTTTTTAACATATTTATGTAATCAAAATAATTACCATTATTATCTATACATTGCTGCCATCTAATAGGAAGGTCATTTATGCCTTTGCAATAGAACTCTCGTGATCTAGATTCGACAAACTGTGTGAAAGCATTTTGTACTGCCTCCTGAGAAGAAAACTTTTTATCACGTAGAAAATTATTAAATTATATTTTTTATTTATAATTTATAAATAATGATTGAGAAATAAGAATAATTGGATGATTAATTATTATAGCTTCAATAAAAAAAAGTGCTCAAATTCCTTTTAGATCTTGATTACCAGCAGCTATAGCTGCACCTACTCCTGTATCAGCTTTAGTTCATTCTTCTACTTCTACGAAAAAATGGTAGTCCGTTGAAGCAAGGTCTGGCGAATAAGGAGTGTGACGAATGGCTTCAAATTGCAGTTCCTGTAGAGTTAAAACGGTTTCTCGTGCTGTATTAGGTCTCGCGTTATCATGGAGCAATAATGGTGAAGATCGATTCATGAGTCGGGGCTGTTTCACTGCTAGTTTTGCCATCATTGTTCGGAGGTCGGCACAGTAGACATCAGCCGTTATTGCTTGACCAGATCGGAGAAAGCTATAGTGAATAACACCATGCTGAGACCACCAAACAGTTACCATTACCTTTTTATTGGTAACCTTTTCTTAACCTCAGCTTTACCCCAGGTCAAACGCCGCAACAGTGTCCCTGTTGCGGCGTTTGACCTGGGGTCAGCCATTGCATATTTCGCTTACGGTTATCGTAAAGAATACACTTTTCATCACATGTCACAATTCGATCCAATATTCCTTCATTTCTGTATCGATTCAACAAGGCAACACAAGTTTCAATACGCGTTTCTTTCTGCAGATCAGTCAAATCATGAGGCACCCATTTCTCATATTTTTTTATTTTATTGATTTGACGCAAATGAGTCAATATTGTTGGTAAGCTAACGTTAAACCATGCCGCTAATTCCTGGGTAGTTTGGCTCGGATCGGCTTCCACCATCTCTTTCAATTCATTGTTATTCACCTGTGTGGGCGGTCTTCCACGTGGTTCGTTCTTCAAATCAAAGTTTCCATCACCAAAGCGTTTAAACCAAAATCGCAAGGTGCGTTCATTAGCAGTCCCCTCTCCAAACGCAACATTGATATTGCGAGCTGTTTCTGCCGCGTTAGTTCCGCGTCGGAACTCGTATTCAAAAATAACTCGAATTTTCGAAGTATCCATCTTTCTTGTCTAAGCTGAATAAAAAAAACAACTGAAAGTCGATAATCGAATGTTGCACTTTTTTTAAAAGAAGAACTTCATAGGTACCATGTGAAAAAAGTTTCACTCAAAAATCTCAAACCATGAAGGTTCTATGTCAATTCGAAGTACCTATTACAATAAAACGGCAATTTCATACTTTAACCCCTATTATATATACGCGTGTATTATGCACACTATTCAGCCAAGCATAAGTTGGGGGATTAGATCGCTGACAAAAATGCTTGGATAAACGCTGGTCCTGCTCCACAGGACGCATAAATAAATTAATTAGCATTTGAAAATACTTCACACACGCCTACCCTACCTACATACTGTTGGAGCTGCTGAAGATTTTAAAATACTATTTTTGCATTATATAAATTCAATTTCCTAGTATTGTATAATTGCATAGAACGTATATGAGTACTATGTACTTACTATAAAGCTACCATTTACTGGGTTCGTCTTTCATTAACTGAATGTGCCTTGACGGCTGAGAGTATGTCATACTCACTCTAATGTCTCGCTGATGGTGGCGCATGTGTTGGATCATTTAGCTCCTTTCAAAATGGTTGAGCTGAATGGTGCTAATCTATGCGTCATGTTCGTGAATGGGCGCCATCAGTAGGGACTGGTCAACTCTTTGCTGCCATGGCTTATTTTGATTTAATTAAATATTTGAATTGTTTTTTTTATCTTTTCATTACGGACGGTTTTAACGTTCTGCATCGTTCTCACATGCATAATTTTGAACATAAATGATGTAACCAATACTTTGTAACAATATTATTATGATTTAAAAGAGAGTCCATGGAGTTTCCTGCCCGTTCTTCTCCATCGGTACCTACTACGCTTTGGAATGGGCATCTTCATCTTTTTGGCTGACCGACCTTGACAATTCAAAAGTGCCTGTAATTGGTTTATTTGAAATAAATAGTTTGAGTGTTGAGTTTGAGTTTATTTAAGGGGGGCTCCCATACAACAGACGTGATTTTTATAGATAATGGTACGGAACCCTTCGAGCGCGAGTCCGACTCGCACTTGGCCGGTTTTTTTTTTCCTTATTTGTATTAAATAAATGATTATGTTAAAATAAAATTGCATTTTTTTATTATATAATTCCCAAAAAATCTTATTTTTGCCTTTATATTTTTTGCCATAATAAATCATTTGACTGAAGACCAAATGCCTAAATGGCATTATCCTTGATAATATTCTGCCAAGTAAAAATTTGACCAAATGAAAATGTGCGTACCTACTAAAATTATTCCAAACATTGCAAAAAAAAAAAAGGTATAAAAAAAGGTTCTAAAATTTGTTTGGGTAGTGAAATTTTGGCAAAATCTTTTCGGCAAAACGGCAGGATCCTGTGTCAAAGTCATAATTACAATGTTACGTGTTTGTACTAGGATATAACACATTTATGAAATACACACTAAATAAAATGATGGGCATGTGTCCAATATAAATCTGTGGCGCGGTCACACGTCCAGGTTTGCATACAATTTTTGCTTTATGCCCAGCTTGAAATATATTAAAATCTGAAAAGAAAATGCATAAAATATATTGCTCTCCTTGATTATGCTTCCCACTCACATATGTACAACTTAGCATCAGTCTGCTACCCAAACATGCTTCACAGTAGGCGACAGTAGCAGCACAGAGACGGGATTTTTGCCCGCTTATAGGAATAGGTTCATTTAATTCATACTATATAATATTAATGTTATAAATGCGAAACAAACCCTGACTGTCTGTTACCTTGTCACTCCTCATCGGTAGAATGGATTTCGATAAAATTTGGCACGCAGGTACACCGACAAAGTATCCTATTAATCCCGGTAGTACCTACGTTCCGTTCCGTTTGTAATTTTAAGACCGATCACAGTCTGATCTCAGTCTCAATCTGTCAAAAAATACTTCTAATTTCCCTACATTTTGACAAGTTTTTGACATTTCATTGTCGCTGAGATGAGACTGCGACTAGATTTTGAATGTTTTAAATTACGAAAATTAGCCTTCTGATCTCCACGGGGTGTAGGTACTACTAAGCTTTAATAATTTATTACAAGCGTGAAGATATGTACGTTGTGGTCACACAGTCATTTTCGGTTACGAGACCCTATCTACGGTCTAGGGCGCAAGTAGTGAGATGACTTGGATTTATGTAAATCGGAGCAGGCGTTTAGAAGTTATTACGCTATTAAGTACTCGTATAAGGAAAATGTACCAACCTACATTTTTAAATGTTTACGAAAATGTTGTTATGTGCAGATACGTATTTATTGTTATTTTATATGATTAAGGCAAATATTGTAATCATTAAAGGTGAAAATGCGTAAAAATAAAGGTTCCAAAGATTTGGGTTTAGAGAAATTCGCGAAAAAAAAGGGGACTAATTTAGTTAACTAGGGGTCAAAACTGGTTGGTTACCGAGCTGTGTGGGTTCTTCGATTTTATAGACATTTTCTGCCTTGCTACCAAAAACAATTTACTGTGAGAAAAAACTACTCCACTCCATTAAATTGATACTTTTAACTACATTTAATTGATACTTTTCTGAAAGTTGCAAAAAGAGTGATCATTTGAAAAAACGCTTGCAAAACTTACATGATCTCAGAAATAAAAGGTAAGTAGTAGCAAAAATTTAATTTTTTACCATCCAGTTTTGACCCCTAGTTGACTAGTAGACTGTACTAAATTTTTTGCTAATAACCTCTAGTATAACCCCTTTCAAGGAATACGTCGAGTTTCCCTGTCACCCTGTATAAATATTTTAATGTCCGTGGTTTTATGATGCACTGAGAGCCTTTAGTATCCTCTTAGGACTGCACGCTAGCTATAATAACGTACTAAAATAACTATATGACACTACTTTACCTAACTGAATGTATTATTTAGACAATGAAGTGGTTACAGACGGAAATACTTTAGGGCGGTAAATCATCTAGATATTGTTTACTTACCCATATTTATTTTGCAAACAAATGAATTTTAATTTGGAAATAAATAAATATCATCAACGTGTTAGGTAGAGTGTCTTTATTATTTTATTTAGTACCGGCGACGCGGCCCTACTTCGCACAGGTGCAATAGCGACATGTCAGAATATTAACGTATTATACCCGTGTGGTAGATTACACCCACTCATTCTCGAAGAGAGGAGGCCTGTGTCTCAGCAGTGGGACCAATATAAGCTGATTGTGATGATACCCTAATATAATTCTTCCGGAATAGGGTTCCCTAAATTATGGTGAATACCGCATCTAAATCCATTGTGTTATTTAGAACAAGGCGGTCCCACAAACAGACACGAAAAGGGACTTTATTTTATACCATTTAGATTACAATATAGATCCAAACGACCTACTTAAAATCCTTCCTTTTGAACATCTTATCACATTTGACTTGCATTCTATAAACTTGTTTGCCCTACTCAAGCAATGTTGTCATCGAAAATTATCGTTATCAGACATTTACAAAGTTGGTATACACGAAGTATTTTTTTTCTGGCTCAACAATCAGAAACACGCTGAATTTAAATTGTAAATTAGGTATGTTCAGTGTGACATCTTCGAAATCAAATTTCCTTACGAGAACATTCAGTCTTTGAGTTTGCGAAAATCAGAATGTCAACGTCTGATATATTCACTTTTTGCTATTCCATAAGCAAATGTTTAACTATGGTAACGTCGCGCGAATTAGTGATCGACCGGTTAGGGCGCGACCTTATGATTTTGTTCCCCCAAACTATTTTAATAAAATACCCGCATGGTATTGAACTGCAATTATATTGCGGGTAATAAATAAAGCTTGTGGTTTGTCGCTGCTTCAGCAGATTTTAGTGAGCTCATTCCTGAAAATGCTTTTATAACTTTACTAACGACCCGACCCTGCTTCGCACGGATTTAATGACTTGACAAAACAGCAAAATTTATTTGTTACTTATATGTAAGTTTAATATAAGTGTATTATACATAAACCTTCCGAAATAAATGGTCTAACTCTAAATGATGGTGAACACCGCATCAAAATCTGTTGCATACTTCTAAAGTAATTGTTACGAATTATTGTTGGTGGGGTGTGCAGAGTTTAAACTATTTGTTAATATGAGAGTGCTTTCATGTTTCTTGATTTGACGATGACGAAGTGACGGGTTAATGGTCAAAGTTATGGACTAGTAGGTAGGTCTGTTCCAAAGTATCTGGTGCAAAAGTAAACGAATGGACCAGAAACCTTACCAGTGGATGCCAATTTGTAGTGCAACTTAATACCTAACACGCCCGTGTTTTGGGGTTCCGTAGTTCACGTCTCGGAACCCTTATAGTTTTGTCATGTCCGTCCGTCCGTCCGTCCGTCCTCGGCTTACCTTCCTAACGGTTAGTGCTAGAAAGATGAAACTTTGCATGGATATAACGTTAGCAAAGTGCTAAAATAAAATCACGAAATATTTTTTTTTGGTACCTCCCTTACACGTAAAGTGGGGATGTTTTTTTTTTCTCGCGTCTGCTCCATAGTGTAGGGTATCATTAGATAGGTATTTTAAAAACATTGAGAGGTTGCTAGACGATTTATTGATTTAGGTATCCGTTTGCAAGATATTCAATTTTAAAGCGCATTTTTTTGTTAAAATAGGGTGTCCCCTCCCTCTAAAAGCTAAACGACAGGCTGGAAAAATCTAAAAAATGGTAGTTCATGTGATGAACTTTGAAGAAAAACTATAACGGTTTAGATAACTTTGTTAGTTCAGCAGTTATAGAGGTCTAACTTGTAAAATGCCATTATGGGTGACTACGGAACAATATTTTATGCGTGGCCTGACACGCACTTGGCCGGTTTTTACTTGTCCATTTGAGGTAAATTGTTTAACCTTAATTTTCGTTGAGGGTTTTTCAATTACTATTTGTTATTCAAACAATAATTGTTGAATAAAGTACTGAGACACAATGTTTAAACCTTATAAATACGGAATGGATGTGCAACTAATTCCGTTTAGTGAGTGATTGTGTAAGATTTTAATCGGAACAGGGTTTGTTTAAACTTTCATCGGAGACTTTTAAAACGGACCATAGGTACGGTTTCCCTGTCTATGCAAGTTTCATCAATATACAACAAAGTGGGAAGGCGACAAACATTTTATAAGAGCTAACATAGCATACTTACATAAAGTACTTTGTATTCAGCGCATGAAACTGTACACGTTCATATCTTTGTGGTCCCTCCACATAGATATGAACGTGTACAGTTGCATTCGTTCTAACCTACGTTTTTAAATTAAATCAACTACTTCCTTTTAGAACAAGTAAAGCAAATGTGCAGTAAACATTTTCGTTTTTAGAAAGCTAACAATAACTTTATATTGTTTTTTAGATTGTAATAAAATTAAGCATGGAGTCAACAATGCTATAATGTTACTAATTCTCCAAAGCACAAAGCGTGGTATTTGTCCAGAAGAGGCTATCTAACAAAAGAAAACTTACAAGGAAAGAGTATTTTGTTCTTGATATTTATTAAGAATCGAGCTGCAAGATAAAACTAATTACAAAGGGTATTATACTAAACTCAGGGCTCGTCTTTAAAATTCTGAAAGGTCATCGCATGCCTGAGCGGTCGTAGGCTCTACAATAGATTGTTTTAACAGCAAGCCAAGCCACTGGTTTGTCGAAGAAAATACGAGTAACATTTTTCCCAACAAAGATTTTTCCTAAAAAAAACCTTTTTTTAACAAATAGTCTTTTGCAAATGACGATGCAATTCGATTTCGATTTTGATCGATGCGATTTTAGTTTTTTGTTTATTGTCTTTTGCTTTTTTTCTATTAACATGTTCATGTTTTGAATAACAGATCTTAGAAAGAAGAAAAAAACTAAATCAGAACAGTTCTGAACTGTTCTGTATTAGGTGTAAAACTGTCTAATTCGATACGATGGTTACACCTATCCTTTTGAGCTTCTGAAATTTTGAGGAAACGACTTAGAATACAGATGTATTTGCGGGTATCACTCCAATTTAAGGAAGAGTCTCTCGACTTTTTAATGTAACTCACAAATTAATTGTTGCTCTGATTGATTTTCACCCCAAAGTACCTTTCGATGTTAGGGAAATTCGAATTGTAAAATGGATGTCGGTCCACCTACGTGAGTGTATAGGAAGGATATCCATACCCTCTCTTGCACATTAATTAAGTGCCTTTATAAATCAATTGCAGGGTCATTTGTTGGCTGATATCTATATAACCCCGGTCGTGTTTTGATAGGTACGACCGGGGATATCGGGGAAACAAAGGTACTCTCTGTTCCTTTACTCTCATAGTCCGATGGGATGTAATTTGTTGCGATCCCATCGGATTATGAGAGTAAAGGAACAGAGGTGTGGCCATCAGGCCTTTTTATATAAATCAATAAGCTGCTGTTTCAGGCAATTCAGACAGGCGTGACTTAATGCTGTAATCGGTTTACTACACTTACAGGAAACACGAATTTTAAAACATAAGAATACTAAATGTTTTCACAATTGTCACTTAGGTACCTACTTCCTTCATGGTACACTAAGCTTGAATTTTTTCTTTCTTTCTACATCGTGTCACACGTATAGTTTTAACTTGAATGATTTAACCAATATTGCGTAATATTAGTTTGATTTATGAGTAAAAGAGTGTCCGTGGAGTTTCTTGCCCGTTCGTCTCCATCCGTACCTACTACGCTTTGGAATGGGCAACTAGCTTCATCTTTCTGACTGACTGACTCCTACACAATTCAAAATTGCCTGTAATTAAGTAATTTAATTGAAATAAATGCTTTGAGTTTGAACAAAATTGGAAAGTTTATGTAATGGGTGCTAAGCAAATAAATATAATTGTAGATACTTTTTGAAGTCAACTATTTAAAGGTGGGATACATAAATGAATATTGCGCACAAAAGCGAATCGCTGTGACAATGACGCCCGCCTCAGGCATTATAAAATTGTACGCTGAAATGTTATTGTTATCTAACAAAAAATGGGTGAAGCAAACAAATTCTAAAACCGAAAAATGAATTGCTCTTCCACTAAGTTATACAAAACGGCTTGACAGGCGTTTTGTCCTACTTTACCTTCAAGCCTGTGCCAAGTTATTTATTAAGATAAACTTTTTCGTCAGAAAACTAAGAACTTCACATTTGTTTGGAACTCCTTTCCAATCGCAATTCCGTTTTGTAGAAACTAGAAACTTTTGCATAGGCCGTCCGACTCGGTACCAGGTACTTTACTTATCGGTAAGAAACAAAATGGATCCAATAAAATGAATAAAATTGTCCGATTTCAAATTAAGTTTGCTAGTAATAGGATCAGCCCGCAGCTGAAGTGGTGGACGATTTCATCAGAAACGGCACAAAATAGAGAGCTTTGGAAGGGAAAAATTACAAACTCTTGTCTTGAAGTAAGCCTACCGGACCTTTTAGTACACATGCGGTTAATTTTTGAACTGAATATCTAACCGAGAACTTAGATAAATGGAAACCACAAAGGACATTTTAAATTTACCATAGAAACGTTTTTGTTATTCTTGCCGGCGTGGCACATGTCTAATTAAGTTTATCAACATTGATAATTTCGACTCTCCCAAGATTCGCTCGCTCCAGACAAAAACAAAAGAAATAAAGTAACTACTACTAAATTTTCTATCCAGTAAATAATTATTCTTGGCCAAATTATGATATTATAAATATATAACATTCGCACAAAAACGTCGCCCACGTATATTCGACGTAATGTGCTGTTACAAAACTGGAACAATTCGTAAAAAGCTTTAGAAAAGTTTGTTGAAAAGGTTTCCCTAAAAACCACCAGTCCGGATCAAATTAAATTCTGCTGTAATAATGGAACGTGTGCCGAGGAATATCAAACTTTTTAATATTTTCACGCTTAATTTTATTCAGCCTAACTTCGTTTTTTTATGATACCTGGGCCCGCATGGATTACGCCCCACTCCCTCTCACAGAGAAAAGGCCTGTTTCCAAGCAGTGGGAACATTAAAAGCAGATTATGCAAGTAATACCTTGGTATACAGAGTCAGTTTTAGCCTCATTAAACTACCTCTATCCAATCAATTGTGGTGAAAGTGCTGATTGAAGATCCAATATGTCTTGTATTAAACTGTTTTGTATTTATTTCTTAAGCAAACACAAACAGTAGCTTATAGGAATACATAACGAGTCTGGATACCTTAAACACAACAAATTAATAACAAATATGCTACCCACGTTCTCCACAGATTATTCCAAGTATTTATAGCTAGATAGACAGTGAATATAAAATTAAAGTAACGTACAGTAAGACTAAGGGCCGGTTGTTTCAAACGGTTGGTTAACTTAACATACGTACGTCAAATAATATATGTTTTATACTACGTAGGTTGTCAAACAATATATAGTACGTAATCGTTATTATTTAAAGTAAGTCAAGGCCATAATTCACCACCGCCGCCGCCGCCGCCGCCGCCACCACTGCCGAGGGGGCCCGGGAGGGGGCTGAAATGGAGGAGTAATGACTCCTCCTCTACGCCTTCTCCAGGCGAACATCAACCACTGCGCCTGCGCTCAGGACCTGTTGCTCCAGAGCATGGCGCAGTGGTCGATTAACATCGCCGTGGTCGCTGTGCCATACTTTGTCCCGCCCAGGGATGACTGGGTGGAGGACCTGAACGGCTCAGTGGCCATAATTTCGTCGGCTACCGCCGGTACCCCGTCCCTCGAAGGTGTCACGAGGGGACAAGGGTGCGTAGCAGCACGGTTCGGAGAGATTGTAGTAGTGGGAGTATACTTCTCTCCGAGCCGAACTCTCGCCGAGTTCCAGAACTCTTTAATAGAGTTGAGTGTCGTCGTCACCAGAAACCACACCTTCTCCGTGCTAGTGCTCGGGGACTTCAACGCCAAGAATTCGGCCTGGGGTTCCCGTTGCACGGATGTGCGGGGCAGGATGGTGGAGGACTGGGCTCTGGAAACAGGCCTGGTCGTCCTAAATCGGGGTTCTGTTCCTACGTGTGTGCGGATGTGGGGCGAGTCGGTAGTGGACATCTCGTTCGCCAGCACCGCTCTGTCACAGCGTGTCATTGACTGGCGCGTCATGGAGGAGGTGGAGACATACTCCGGTCATCGGTATATCCGGTTTGATGTCTCCACCCAGACCTCTAGCGCGCTGGTCCAACTGGCCATGGGGGCGCCCTTACAGAATGGTGCAGAATAAACTCCGCACCTGGGCCCCCCTGCTGACGCAGAGTCTCCGACCCCACCTGGTGAAGGAAGTGGTAAGCGCTCTGTTCCCTTCACGGGGGGAGCATACTCCCCCGCCTATGGCTCCGCCACTTGCGGTGCCCGAAGCGGACCACGCGGACGACGACGACGACATCCCTGAAGTAGGGGTAGATCTGAGAGCGGCGGTAGGCAGGCTGAAGGCCAAAAATACCGCCCCGGGACCCAACGGCTTGCCGGGTAAAGCCTGGGTCCTGGCCTCGAGGGCTCTCGGGCCTCGACTGGAGGCACTCTTAAGCGCATGTATGGAGAGAGGCCAGTTTCCACTCCGTTGGAAGACGGGGAAGCTGGTCCTCATTCAGAAGCCAGGGCGCCCTGCGGACTCTCCGTCCGCATACCGGCCCATAGTGCTGCTCGACGAGGTTGGCAAGCTCTTTGAGAGAGTGATTGCGGGCCGCCGCGTCGGGCACCTGGTGAGGATGGGGCCGGATCTTGCGGATTGCCAGTTTGGCTTCCGCAAGGGGCGCTCGACAGTGGACGCCATCATGCGCGTGAGAGCCCTCACGACGGGGGACGCGGTGTCCCGGGGTGGGGTAGTCGTGGCGGTGTCACTCGACATCGCCAACGCGTTTAACACCCTGCCCTGGAGCTGCATTGGGGAGGCACTCCGGTATCGCCGGGTGCCGACTTACCTCCGTCGAGTAGTCGGGGCGTATTTGACGGACAGAGCCGTCATCTACCCCGGTCGCGACGGGAACTGGAACCGGCGAGAGATGTCGTGCGGTGTCCTGCAGGGATCGGTTCTGGGGCCGCTCCTGTGGGACATCGGGTACGACTGGGTGCTGCGGGCTGACCACCCTGATGGCGTCAGTGTAGTTTGCTACGCTGACGACACGCTGGTCCTGGCGCAGGGGAGGTCACATCAGGCGGCGGCCGACGCGATGACACGCGGGGTTGCGATAGTCGTGGAAAGGATCCGGCAGTTGGGTCTCGAGGTGGCATTGCACAAGCCGAGGCCATGTCCTTTCATGGGCCCCGGTACGGGCCACCTTCGGGATCCCAACTGATGATAGGAGAGGTTCACATCGGCGTCGAGACAACGATGAGATACCTGGGTCTCGTCCTCGACAGCCGGTGGAACTTCGTCGAACACTTTCGACGTTTGGCCCCCAAACTGAAACGGGCCGGGGCCGCCTTAAAGCGGCTCCTGCCCAACCTGAGGGGGCAAACGCCTCCTGCCGGAGGCTTTACGCGGGGGTCGTGCGGTCCATGGCCCTATATGGGGCCCCGGTGTGGGCGCGTTCACTGCGGCTGCGAGCCGCACACTACCTGAACACGCCCCAAAAGGTGGTAGCCGTAAGGCTTATCCGGAGGTACCACACGATCTTGGGCGAGGTAGCAAGCCTTGCCGGACTGCCGCCATGGGATCTGGAGGCGATAGTCCTCGCGCGCCTATATGATTGGCGCGCGGAGGCACTACATCGGGGGGAAACTCCGCACCCGCAGCAAATCGCGGCGGAGCGGACGGACCTCCGGCGCGGTCTCATGGTGAAATGGAAGGCGCGACTATCGCAACCCAGCGCAGGGCACGCCACGATAGCGGCGGTAAGACCCCTCTTTGAGGAGTGGCTAGAGAGGCGTCACGGCGTTCTCGCCTACCGCCTGACGCAGGTCTTCTTCGGACACGGATGTTTCGGGAGGTTCCTGCACATAATCAGGCGGGAGGAGACGCCCGGGTGTCATCACTGCGAGGATCGCCCAGAGGACACGGTGGAGCATACGGTGGAGGTCTGCCCCGCTTGGGCAGAGCACCGCCGTGTCCTCGTAGAGGCGATTGGCAGCGGCGGCGACCTCTCGCGTCCGGCCCTGGTTCAAGCCATGGTCCGGGGCGAGAAGGAGTGGGAGGCGGTCACCTCCTTCTGCGAAGCAGTCATGCTAGCGAAGGAGGTGGCGGGATGGGCGAGGGAGAGATCCTCACGCCTCAGCCGCCGAGGGAGACGCTCCGGGCGTCGGGAGCCGCGTGACGACTCCCGGCCACCGTAAGCGCGGGCCTGCGGTCGGAGAGCAATGGGGAGCTCTCCGTCCGATCAGGACCAGGCCCGTGCCGGACGGCGCGTATGTGTTCCACGCGCGCCTCAAAGAGATGTCAGCGTAGTTGACGGGGCCCGATAGGGCCGAAGCCTGCCGGGGTAGCGGGATCGTCCGAAAGGGTTACCGCTGCCCTGGTACATAAAGGGCTAAGGAAGGAACACGGGTGGGTTTTAGTCAGTAAGAGTCTGACACTCCCTTCTGCTCCACCCAGAGCGGGAGGGGTCATTTGATGATTTCCCATCCAGAAAAAAAAAAAAAAAGGCCATAATTTTGCAATTGTAGTTTGAAACAACGCTTTTTTTTGGTTTGACGATAGCTAGCATCACTTTTGACGTATACGCGTGCGTCAAGAGGACGCGAAACAACCCACCCTAAGATTACTTAATCTATATAAATAAAAATGGATCTTCGAAATGTATGTACGCCCATAACTTTCGAACGACTGCACCAAATCAGATAGTTCTTTTTTTTTTGCGTTCGTTATTGCCAGGACAAGGTTTGTATACATTATTGGACCCGGTAGGTGGCGCTGCTTTTTCGGGTGGGATGACGTCTGCCGTGTCGGCTAGGTTCAATCAATCAATCAGCGTTTTATTTATGGAGCAGGGTAGGAGTAGTGTAGGAGTAGGTTAGGAGTAGGGTAGGAGTAGTGTAGGAGTACGGTGGGAGTAGGGTAGGAGTAGGGTAGGAGTAGGGTAGGAGTAGGGTAGGAGTAGGGTAGGAGTAGGGTAGGAGTAGGTTAGGAGTAGGGCAGAAGTAGGGTAGGAGTGGGTAGGAGTAGGGTAGGAGTAGTGTAGGAGTAGGGTAGGAGTAGGGTAGGAGTAGAGTAGGAGTAGTGTAGGAGTAGGGTAGGAGTAGGGTA
This sequence comes from Apamea epomidion, assembly GCA_947507525.1. NCBI lineage: Eukaryota > Metazoa > Arthropoda > Insecta > Lepidoptera > Noctuidae > Apamea > Apamea epomidion. Next base: position 11,972,155 of record OX382234.1, read on the forward strand.
GGGGTAGGATAGGGAGTAGGACACCACGCGAACGAAGTAGCCCCGGGCAGCTAGAAATAATTTATATGGCAAAACAACGTTTGCCGGGTCAGCTAGTTACAAATAAAACAAGTAAAGTGGCATGTTATAACAAAATAGTTAGGACACTTGATCCAATTTTGTTATTTGTTAGTCTCTTTACGATTGATCGCTAGATTGTAAAATTATATTTATTGCACCATACTATTCTGACGGGCTATGCTTGGAGTATGGGCTATGCTTGGAGTCTCTCTGAGGGATCGAATCTGCAACGAGGTTATCCGGCATCCGGAGAACCAAAGTTGTCGATATAACTCACAGAATAAGCTGAAGCGGCAATGGGCCGGCCATATTAGCCTAGAACCGATGGCCGTTGGGGTGTGTGGGACGTGTCCTTGAGTGGAGACCGCGAATCGATAAAAGTAAGGTAGGACGCCCTCAGGCTAGGTGGAGCGACGATCTTCGCAGGGTGGCTGGTAGCAGCTGGATAAGAGTTGCCAAAAAACGAGTTGAATGGCGTGGAATAGGAGAGGCCTATGTCCAGCAGGAATCTAAGAAACATTGCACAAAAATAATTGCTGGGAAGCGACTTTTATTTTTGGTGTTAAAATTTGCTGTCTGCGGTAAAGCGCAAAGTTACGCACGCTAAACATTGTGCTTATAGGTGTATGCACAGGTGGTGTACACGGGTCGTGGGGGTATTTAAAGTTGTGTTACAACAATAAAAACTTCTTTTCCTAAAAAAACTTTAGTAAAAGTTGGAACTTTGACCTTCAATACCTCCGTAACCAGAAGGTTACCAGGTATGATCCAGTTCAAAAAAAAAATCAACGAGTACAAGTGACTCTCGGCTTCGTTAAGTGCCTTTTTACACCCTTTATAGGCATCGGACTTGTACACGTGTAATGCTCACACACAATATTTCGACAAGTGTTTTGTGTACACAATGTAAACACGAAGATTATGTACGTATCAGCAACTGCTCATTACACTTGTATAGAGGTACTTGAGAGGAGATCGTTATAAAGGTAGTTGTAGACAATGGCCGCAATCAGTATCCATCAGCTTTGCTACTTTCTGTGAACTTACCTGTAATAGGGTTCATTATCAACGCAATCTATTTTCTACGGTAGTAGAGAACACCAAACAGCAGAGTTTACAGAAGAACGTTTACAGTCTGATCTCAGTCTCAATCTGTCAAAAATGCCTTTAATTTCCCTACATTTTGAAAAGTTTTTGGCATTTGTTTGTCGCCGAGAAATGGTCCTTAACAGCTGAAAACAGAGAGGTGGAAGGAGAGTAGGGAGGCCTTTGCTCTGCAGTGAGATATCACAGGCTTTTAATAATTTTAATAATTTGTTTGTCGCCGAGATGAGACTGCGACTAGATTTTGAACGTTTTAAATTACGGGAACTGGCCGTCAGATATGCAATACGTTAAATAATTCACATCATAGGTAGTCGGTAATTAGCGTCAATTTAGATAGCATAATATTGCTACAACTACAAATATTTAACTTGCTTTACGAATTTGAACCAAACGTTTGATAGATTGCACCCAAACCAATATTCCGCAAAATGATAGTTCGAGCATAGGTATCGATTATTTTCGGTTCCGCGTTGTGAACCGTGCATGCCTTTGTTGATCAAGAATATACATAGGTTCCTCCTTCATCCTACAAAAACTTGTTTTGAATGCAAAAGCGTTCACAGACTGTACACAACCGGTGGCCGTTTTTTTCGAAAGTGCTAAATGAAACAGTAGAAATCAAATGTATCAACGCACACACACTACTAAACGTAGGTCATACAATAAAAAATCGGACCGATTGTTGAACCTACAAAAAGTATGACGTGTGCGAGCGCGCTTACTCATTCTGAAAACTCCACAAACTCGTTCAAAACAACCACTTGTTAACGAAGAAATCATAAACTAATCAGATCATGTTGAACAATCATGTTGGTCTCACATACTCGGTCGTATCCTAATACGTAAACACTTCCTGAATTCTTGAAATCACATAAAAACATGTTTATTGTTTTATGCGGAGTGTGACGTCGGTAAAAGTCATATTACACATGGTTTATGTCAGAAGCGTAAAGTTGGTCGTCCGGTGCCATGCCTTTTATGACAGATTTTCCTCATCGTTTAGTATATGATGGTAAGATGCAGCTTTAATTTAAACGACACATAAAAACGCAAAATCAAAATGAATTACAGAGATCCAGAAATATACATAAGTCGGCTAAAATAATATTCCCCTTCGCTACTCCGTAAAAAGCATGAAGCCTGTCTATGGTGAAAAGTTTTCATAAAAACACATTCAATTGACAAAAGTGAACAAAGTGGTAGGTTGAAATATTAATGAAATAAAAGTTCAAAAAGAGGGACTTGGCATTCAGAAAGTTGAACAAAACACATAACTTTTGAAAACCTATAAGTAAAGTTCTTAATGAGGAATAGGGTGAAAAATCTCTTTCTCAATTTGCTCACTTATTCACGAGTATATCGAGTTAATTTCTTAAATATGATGTTAATTTTCATTTCAGCTCCTCGTAAACCAACACTGTGCCGACCTATTCATTTTCGACCTTTTTCTTCATATAAAACTCATGAAATTACTTTAGTAGGTATAAAGGCTTCCGTTTACGTTCACGCAAAATGTTCTTATGAACAGTCCCTCTACCTACATACATTGTTATATTATTTTAAGTGGGTGTTTCGTCGATCCTTTAAGTAAAAGTTATTTATGTAAGGATAACGGTCGTACCTTATAAGGGGCTTAAATATTAGAAATGGATGTATTTATTATTAATAATTCATTTTGCCGTAAGTAAGTAGGCTCGAAAGGGTTTATAGTCTTCAATTTAAGATTATTGAATGCTTATTTAATATTTCGATAATGGATTCTATCAAAGAACTAATTAAGTTTGGATCTTGAAATAGAAGGATATTTTATTATGCCCTAACAATTATTATCACTTCCTTCACCTTACAAAATTTCCTTCGATTAATAATGCATATACCTATTAGTAAACCTTCATCGTAGTATACATTGTTATTTAAACAAAGGACCACTCAACTTCTAATAAGCGTCTTCCGCAAAAAAGCATTTCCTTTTTGTTTGACTTTTCGTTTCGTTGATGGAATCAAACTAGAATCAAAAGAGCATAAACAAAATCGAAAGTTCAAGGACATTTTGAGGCCTATTTATTTACACTGGCAGACTAGGTTGTGTGCCCTAAAGCTACGACTTTTTACATGATTTATTTTTCTTAACGAATAAAATTGCTAATGGTTTTATTAAGTTTGGTAGGTAATTGCTATTTGTGTAGTAAAATATGCTTAGTTTTTCTACGTTATCTTCACCTATCATTATATTTGTTAACTATTGTAGCAATGTTGGAAAAAGGTATGAAAAACTTTCTTTAATTAAATAGTTACCTGTCTATGTACATTTTGCTCATATTTTATAACTACGTAAGTAAATCAATAAATACAGTCATGTGAATTTCATTTGTTTGTGTATCTACTTTACTGTAATAAATCACTGAAGTGCAATGTCGTAAAATTCAAACTATCTGCTACAGGGACAATGTAAAACGTAAATTTTACGATTCACCCTATTAGTCGGATTTATTATGGACATGCTCTTAAAATGTAACACTATCTCGCCTATATTGTCACGTCAACGTCCTCTCGACGACGTGTAGCGATGTGACGCAATGACGTTTAAATGGATTAAAGAGATCGGGAGGGAATATAGTCACAACATTCTTCGTATTTTCCCCGTTTAATGTAACAAATCTGGCACCGCCATTACCCATATACTTCCAAGTTTTGTATCTTTATTGAAGTTAATCATCCGTAACCATCGCTTATGTAGTTAGGTGAAACTTCATCAACATTCGTGGCTAGCTACCAAACACACGTTTTTGTGAAACTTTCCTAATTATTCTAAAATAATTCGAAAAATTCTGAGTATGTCTGGGTGAACATCAAGCTCACTTGGGTTTAAAGAATTCTCTTTGGCCAGTTTCTTGGAACCTTCTTTCATGGGCTGTATTTTCAGTTACTTTATTTCGTTAATTTCAGTTGTTTTGATGAAAACAACGTAGACGGAGGATTAATTATAAGATATAGATATCCATATCCATCTCCTAGAATTTCTACTTATTCTCTATTTTGTGCGAGTAATATCCGACTTGTTAGCGAACTTTTCGAAGTTAGCCCGCGCTAACTTTCTTCTGTAATTTTTAGAAGAAATTACTGGTACGCATGAGTAGAGCATTAGTGAATTCAGAAACATATTACGTCAATTATGAAGTTTTGAACGTGACGGATTAATTAGGATTCATTCAATGTTTGCAACTTTAGCTGTATCTTGTTGTGACTTATTTCTGTCTCAATATTTGTATAAACTAAGCAACATAACATAATATGATGAAAACGATTACGCAAAAGCATTACATAAGTACTGTTTGCTACTGTTAAAATTACACCTACCATTTTTTTAGCACAGCGATAACCTGCTACAAAAAACAAATTGTTTATTGCTAATTTTGTTGACGAATGGGACTTCGCGGTCACGTATGCCATGATCATATGTCATGTGATCCATCCTCTGAAATGTTTATTAGCGTACTCCTTATTCAAAGGAACAAGGGTCACGAAACCAATATTCAACGTTCCGTACGTAGCTTATACTCTTAAGCTCTACATAATAGAAAGGCGACGGGGAAACTTGAGGAAGCTCTGAGTTGACGATCTGCAAAATGTTTGTGAAAATATCCTTTGTTTTCTGGTTTAAGAAGTGTATTTCTGCAAAACGGAATTCAGTTTATTTTATGCAAAGAAGTGAAATTTAACGTTTATTCAATGGAAAGTTTTGTGTCGATTATTTATAGGAAATTTTTAACTGAAAACTTATTGACCTTCTAATAAACGCAAAATACAAACAATAACAATGGTTTCTTTATACAATTATACTGATTCTAACTATAATTGTAATACCCTAAGCTAAAGCGTGGAAGCGTCGTATATTAGGAGCCGATTGTGCGGTTTCGCTAACGAAGTCCACACAATGAGCAAATAATATATGCTGTTTACGAACCGTATTGAAAGCCAACTAATAGTTTTACTTTTTTTAGAAATGAAGTCTCGCCGGTCAACCTAGGAGGTTATTGGCTGCTGAACCGGGCTTGTGGGTGCCTCAATAAATTAAGGCCTCCAGCCAGGGCTTAAAAACTAAGTGACTACAATGACATGCTAAGGGCACCTCCTGTGGGATACGGACCTCGGCTTAGGGCTTCGCTGGGGGAGGGTAGCAAGACACAGGTTGCAACGGATTAATTTGGGACGAATTTAAGGCTACAGGCGCGGGTTGAATGGAACATGAGTCGGGGCGGACATGGACTGGGGCGTCACGGCGCTCCTCGGCGGTGAGAACGGAAGGACGGTAGTCGGGATTTGTACTTTCCAAGAGTACTGGTGGCTTACTTCTCTCCTGGAGGAGGGTAGTGGTATGGCCGGGACCTCGGCCGGCGAATCCTATTTATGCGGGAGCTGGCATTGAATGGGGTTAGGCAGAAAGCCACCTGTTACGATCTTTAATATATAAAATAGGTAACTTTTATGGTTGTACGTTGTTTTATAGCTAATAATTTTATGGAATTTTGTTTCACATTAAATTATTCTCATATTTTCGTTTCATAGAATAATCAATACGCATAATACTTACTTTGAAGATTTTTAAATCATTGATTTTTGTTTCACATCATGTTTAATATTAGAACAATAATATCACAGAATAACAAATCAAATATTCTCTACCCTTATATTGTTTATTTAATATAAAACATATTACCAAGAATAACATTTTCTCAAGTGACAGTTTCTAAACGTTTCAATTCATACCGTTGATAAAATTATTATATATATTATATACTCTGGCTGCTTGCAGCATGCAAGCAGTAGATTTGGACCCCCAACAGAAATTACCAGCGTGCAAGCAAGCATGCAACATTCAACGTGCAAGCAAACATGCAGCATGCAAGCATGTAGCATGCGGGCAAGCATGCAGCATGCAAGCGAGCATGCAACATGCAGCAGGCATGCTTGCTGTCACGGCTCCGGCGCTGCGGGGCTCCGGCGATCCCACGCGAGCTTATCGTCGCAGATGGTACTCACGCTCACCAATTGTTCCTCAGCTCGCTGGCCGCCTCGCCCCTCCGCGCCTACGCGGATTTAAATTACACTAGGGGTAGGGCAGACAAGACTACGTGGAGTCGGTTTAGCAGCGATTCGTTTCTGTCACTAACTTTTGTAGTACAACATATTGACTTTTTAAGACGATATTTTAATAAAAATTATGGATAGCATAACGTCTATTTTTGTACATTTTCGTTGAAATAAAATACCATGGAAAAATACACCGAACAAACAATATTCGTTAAACAATAATTCTATTGTTTGATAACTTTGACAAACAAAAAAATGTGATTAAAAGTTCATTGAATTGTGTTTCTATGACATATGTTTCATTCAAGTACTTAAATAGTCTTTGAAACAATAATATTCGAAATAAAAATACAAGGACCAAATTGGGAAACGAAATTCTATGAAATTTATGTCTGCGAAACAAGGGGACACCAACTTTTATTCATCATTAAAAGTAGGTAAATAATATATTAGCTCTTCATACGTTCCTGAAATATTCGCAAAACTTGAAGACTATTTTTGAATAATCTTGACAGTCTATTCTTAGATAATCCGATATGTCCCCGAAGCCTTTTGCCTATATTTAGCTAGTAGGTAACCAACAGCATTACTACCGACTCCACATTCTAATAATCGTAATATGCTCTGTCCTTGGCGAAATGGAGACCAAGACCTGAATCAATTTCTTTGAATAAATTGCACATATCATTTAATGCTTTGGAATATTTTACATTCTATTAGGTAGGAACCTATGCTTTAGCTAGCAGGTAAGGTACATAATATAAAACTCCATGCGCGGAGTTTTCGAATTGTTACAAACTTCTTCTACCCATTTCAGGTCTTGGTTGTTTGTTTTTCCGCCTCTGGATTCAACCTCTCTTTTCATCAAAATCGGTTCACACTCTAACTAGTTGGGAACTTGTCAAAGTCTACTTTAGATTTAGTATTATTTAAGGTGATTCGTTCAATGTAGTCCGCGAAATTCAAATTCATTTATCATCTTCCCAACTATGTTGGAGACGGCTTCTAGTCTAACCAGACGCAGCTGGATACCAGTATTTTACATGCAGCGACTGTCTATCGGACCTCCATAACCCAATTCTTGGGTAACACGATACCCTTGGTAAGACAAGTTGTCAAACTTTCGGGCTTCAAAATCGGCCTACGAAATTCATTTTTTTTGTTTTATGATTTTGAATTTCGCGAGCCACATCACGAACGAATTACCTTGCAAGAGTTTGACAAATCCTCAACTTTAAATGTTCGATTCAGAAACCAGGTGTAAAACCCTCATTGCGAATATTGGTAGGTAAGGTACCTACTATGGATGCAATTTAAATTCGTTAACTGAGGACGATCATTGACTAGTTTTGGATAACTTGAGCATTTTACAAAGCTACAAGTTACACAAAGCTACAGTACACATATATTTACTAATCTACTCACTTGACCAATAAGTAGGTACCTAGGTAACTATTAGGTACTTATTGGGTAAAAGTTGTATTCCTAACTAGGAATAAAACTTTCCTCTCGTCTTTGTCGATTGCAAGATAATTACTAAACGTTTATTAAAACTGATCTCTACTCTTTACGCCAAAGTTACACAGATATTTGATTAGAATCGTAACAGAAAAGTTGAGGGAAAGAATAGTTAGGTATTCTATCAAAGATTTGCGGAGTTTCTTTTATTCCTGGCTTTAGCAATGTCAAAACCAATTTCAAATAAAGTTAAAATATCTTGGTGATGATGACTTTGTACCTACAACGTACTTAAGTACGTAAATATCTTTTACTCGTTTTTCACCAACGTTACAGCAACAATATTCCAGGCATTTAAACGTGAAATTTAAAACAGTCGTAACAGAAAGAGCATATAATAATTATTTCAGAAATAAGAAAACCTGCTTTCATATTCCTTTCTTGGGAAATAAATACTAAACATTCTTAAATTATGAAAATAATCCATTCAAGGTTCACCCAAGGAACTAATAGTGCTAGGATAGCACCGGCCGCGCCAGCCGGTCTCGGTAGACGCGGTCTCTATTACGCAAACGAGGTTAGGTTCAAGAAAGATTTCCTTCGAGACCGCAGCTACAACATAAAACACATTTAAAATATTACTTTGCCTTAATATATCTCCAGTAATTCATCACGAAGCCACAAACTTAAAGAATATCGCCAGCGGTGAAAAAAACCAAGTGCACCTTTTACTTTTATTGTTTGAGACAGTGAAATCCGACTTTTTTATGGAGTCACGTAGACTCGGAATGAAAATATAGTATTGTGCAGCTCCGGGCACTAATCGTAAAATTTAAGAAATATGAGTCTGTTCGAACGACAAACCTATCGTAAAACATTACTATGGGTTAGAAAAGTAGTTTTTGGTGCTTTGCAGTTTATTTAGTTGTGAAAATATATTTACAAGTTTCGTCATTGATTAATAGTAAATATAGTTATGTGTGCGTATCCAAATTCTACGCGCCATTTATTAATTTGGACCCATTGGTCAGTACCGATACCAACCGAGGCGTGCTTCATGCAAGTGAAGTTTACGTATGTTGAAGCTAAAGATGTGCACTTACATCTTGCACTTCAATTTGACAGTTAGGTACACAAAAATAAGTACCGAGAAACACTACACGTGTGACTAACGCGAAACTTCTTTACGTTTTAGTTTCTCTACTTTATGAGGGTCCACAGAAAATGGCGTTTCTTCATAACTTTTACCTTTACGAGATGAAATGTGAGCTTCAAAACACGCGGTATCTAGGACTATGAACAGCGTTATATAACTAATGACGGCCTTCACGAATAAATGACTTCACACTTGGGCATAAACCACTTTGCTTAACATGATATAATAATAATATAATATATATAATAATATTATATATATAATTCTGTTATTTTAGTGTTATCTTGCAAATGGATAAATAAATTACATGATATCATATTTTTTTCCCAACTACAATAAAGCTAAAATGGAAGGCGTATATTTTTATTACAAAGTACAAGGAGAACATGGAATTATGAGATACACGTACGAATTGTTGCCTCCAGTGATATTATGTAGAAATGGAGAAATGCTGCACTTGCACGCTGCGTGAGCGTACCGTGATCCATCGCCACTCGTTCGATGTCCACCGCGCACAGGGTGGATGGAAAGCAGCACATGAAGTGATTTTTTGCTCCATTGGTGTAATTGCCGTATTCCAGTGTGAGGATAAATAAATAATAATAAGACTATGTAGTTCAGATTCTAAGGGATCATAAAAATATTCACAAGTATACTGTATCTACGTCGTGTCCTAATAGAAAGCGGTCATCGCCCAAATACGCGAGCGTCGCGATCATAATTATTATGTCACTAATTTGTTTGGGACCCCGTCAGCGCGAATCGCCCAACAAATTGACTGAAATGATCGCTTATATACTCGTATAATAGGACACAGCTGGAGACGGCCTAAAGCTACGAGTACACACATTTTAATATAATGTGCTTCTTATGCTTCAATATAAATGTGGTTCTGAATAGTTTTCTTGTGTCTCAGCCGTAAATTAATAGCCAAAAACGAACACCCCACCAAACGAAAAAACTAACGGTATCAAAACTAACATTCGATCAAAACAACATCACTAATTAAAATTTTCTTTTAAAAATGGAGCGATATTTTTAGTAGTATTTCGTTATGTTCGAGACGAAATTGTATTTTATGACTGTGCAGAGGTTTCAAGTCTATTTGTAAAAACCTCAGTACGTTGTCAAAAGTAAAACTAACATAGAATTTAAATTAAGTACCGAAAATGCTAAGTTTAAACTTTTCTAAGTTTATTCATGCAAACACGTTGCATTCGTGTTAAATGTATTTCACTTCAAATTCCATTAATTTCATGTAATTCTTAAATGTTTAGTTTGGTTTGAAAATGCTTTTACGAAGTAAATTGTCTGCAAATAAATAAATGAACTAAATGTATAAATTTCACAAGGGCGGACACCATGGGCTGTCATAAGCGATATAATTAAGCTGTTATCAAAGGATACACCTATATTTAATATACCTCTATATTTAACAACATCCTGTCCAAACTTCCGGTTCCTAGTTTGGCCTTACCTCAATTAATTATTCAAGCAATCACCTTATCTTGGTTTATTTAGGATATATTAGTTTGTTATCACATCGTCACATCTCAGCCTTGTTCACTGCTGTTTGCGGATACTTTCGTTAATTAGAATAACAGGACTAATAAGACTAATATATGGCCGAACCTAGTAACCTATTTTTAGTTACAGACAGATCGCTACTGATAGTAAGCCAGTACAATCATAACTGATCGATGACCGATCGAGAGATTGCTACTGTTATATGTAGATTATTGGGACGTTAAAACCAGAGATAGATACGTTTTTCTACCTACAGTATGACAAAACTGGTGGTAAATTGGTGATTGGGTTCGGCTGTTATTTCTTAAGTCTAGGTACGATGTGAAAACTAAATATATATGTATTGGCTTGTTTTAAGTGCAAAAAAATGTTTTTGTTTCGAATTCTTCTTCTGCATGCTGTGTCTATCGCATCATATTGTACACCATGCTTGTAGTCTTGTATTGTTTGTCTTTAAAGGATAAACAGTGTAACAATTGTAGATAGACTAATACATAAAATAAAATAAAAAATAAAATTCTTTAGCGATGATCCAACCAAAAGCTTCAGAAATAATCTATGTCTATTTTTCATGAATTGTTTGGTCGGTCACACGTCGGTGTCATACTTCGACCTTCAGCTGGCCTACCGTAGTACGGAGTTTCAATAAAATGCGAGGCCAGCTTATGCTCCTTTTGTTAACATTAACGCGCGGTCTGCCTGAGTACCTGCCTTTATATGTGCAAAACTTTCTTTTTCACGATATTTTCACGAAAGACCCGTACAGTTGCCATTCATAAAGTGAATGGTGAATGAAATTCTATGCTAAGTACTACCCAACTAAAGGAATTTCATTCACTATTTGAAATATTGAATCAGCATGAAAAGGGCATAGATAATATTCTGCTTCAAGTAATTTAAACACTGAAAATATAGCGTCAAGACTTTCTACAAAAAATCTGACCTTTCCTATAAGTTTTTTTGCAAAAGAGCTAGCCAGTTTTAAGTTTACAATATTCTGAAGAAACAGCGTATCAAACAATAAATATCTCATCAATTTAAAATGAATGTTTTAAGATATTTAAGAATATTATTTCACATCTCATTAAATTGTTCTTTACACAACGAGGCTTCGACATAAACCCACTTAACCGAAATATTATAAATACCTACAACACCTGGTAACAATTCAAGCCCGAAGGAAAAATACATCTCTTTCCTCGTTCTTTACAAAGGAAGTTAATTGGAAAAATAAATTGAGCTGAATTATTGGAAAATAGCTCCTTGGGAGGCTTTAAATATACGGAGATATTTTAAAACCACTCCATTGTAGGTAGTTAATTCTTTTTTTACAAGCTTTATATTAACTATATGTTTCCAGTTACTCCCTTTGTCTTGCATTTTTCAAGCTCTTCCTGGCATCCGATTGAGCTGAAACTTGGCATAAATATACAACTTTGGTGACAACGCAACAATATGATACGTTGACGCTGGTCTGATAATGGAGCCCAAAGATGACCATAGGAACTCGTCAACTAAATAAAATAGCGTAACGTCGTCGAGTTTGAACTCGTTGGTTTGGTTTTAGCAAGTACTATAGCTCAAGATGGTGTCCAGGGTCTGCTGATGGAGCTGAAAATGGCTATAGAAACTCTTTAATCAAACAAGATAGGACCATCATGTTTGGACTCATTGGATATGTATTGACAAGGGCTTTTACACTAAGTGACCTTGGACATCCAAGGTCTGATGATGGAGCCAGAGTGGTCACGGGCCTCCGAAACCTCCAAACAAAACCAGATAGTCCTGTTGTGGTTGGGGGTCTTTCGTTTGGTTTTGCCAAGGACTATAGCCCAAGGTGTAGTCCAGACCCTCACGATGTATACGGAATGACGAAAATTCTAGTAATAAGCACTATTATCATTGTATTTCTCATGTAAGTGACTGTGGTCTTTTATGAGAATAAATTTCTTTAAATACAGATCGCCATAGGAACTCTTCAACTAGACAAGATAGCCCCGTTGTGTTTCGACCATTTAGATTGTCCAGAAAAGTAAGTACGTTAGTAAAAGGTGTGCTTGTTTTTAAAACGATTTTTAATTATATATTATTTTTAATGAAACCTTCTAAAACATTTCATTTAATTTATTTAGTTAGATACTGCTATAAACACAGACATACAAGTGACAACATACGAGTTTGTTATAAAATCACCACAGTGTATAATAAGCTACCTAAAATTAAAGAGACCAAAGAACTAATTTTATAAAATTAATTAAAATTGCTAACTAACTAAAAAAATATAACCTCGGAGCGTGTTCATTTTATATGAACATGCTCCGAGGTTGTATTTTTTTAGTTAGTTAGAAAAAAAAGTACTACGATGCCGCCGTAGTCTACATCGTTTTTTCTTCCTCCGCTCGTAATGGAAACATGAAACAAAATAAAGTGATTAATGATCTCATAAAAATAATGCAGCGACATGATAAAATGGAACCAATGACCTTGACAGTAATACAATAGGTTATTTTACTAAAAAAATCGAATTAGTCCGTCAGTTAGATTATCAAAAAATATTGAACCCGTATTTTTTCTTTTGTCAATTATATAAAAAATGATGAAGATATCGCCCGTTAAAGTTCCGCGTGACGTCACTTGCTTTTTTTTTTTTTTTTGTGGATGGGAAATCATCAAATGACTCCTCCCGCTCTGGGTGGAGCAGAAGGGAGTGTCAGACTCTTACTGACTAAAACCCACCCGTGTTCCTTCCTTAGCCCTTTATGTACCAGGGCAGCGGTAACCCTTTCGGACGATCCCGCTACCCCGGCAGGCTTCGGCCCTGTCGGGCCCCGTCAACTACGCTGACATCTCTCTGAGGCGCACGTGGAACACATACGCGCCGTCCGGCACGGGCCTGGTCCTAATCGGACGGAGAGCTACCCATTGCTCTCCGCCCGCAGGCCCGCGCCTACGGTGGCCGGGAGTCGTCACGCGGCTCCCGACGCCCGGAGCGTCTCCCTCGGCGGCTGAGGCGTGAGGATCTCTCCCTCGCCCATCCCGCCACCTCCTTCGCTAGCATGACTGCTTCGCAGAAGGAGGTGACCGCCTCCCACTCGCTCTCGCCCCGGACCATGGCTTGCACCAGGGCCGGACGCGAGAGGTCACCGCCGCTGCCGATCGCCTCTACGAGGACACGGCGGTGCTCTGCCCAAGCGGGGCAGACCTCCACCGTGTGCTCCACCGTGTCCTCGGGGCGATCCTCGCAGTGATGACACCCGGGCGTCTCCTCCCGCCTGATTATGTGCAGGAACCTCCCGAAACATCCGTGTCCAGAGAGGACCTGCGTCAGGCGGTAGGTGAGAGCGCCGTGACGCCTCTCTAGCCACTCCTCAAAGAGGGGTCTTACCGCCGCTATCGTGGCGTGCCCTGCGCTGGGTTGCGATAGTCGCGCCTTCCATTCCACCATGAGACCGCGCCGGAGGTCCGTCCGCTCCGCAGCGATTTGCCGCGGGTGCAGAGTTTCCCCCCGACGTAGTGCCTCCACGCGCCAGTCATACAGGCGCGCGAGGACTATCGCCTCCAGATCCCATGGTGGCAGTCCGGCAAGGAGGCTTGCTGCCTCGCGCGAGATCGTGCGGTACCCCCGGATTAGCCTTACGGCTACCACCTTTTGGGGCGCGTTCAGGTAGTGTGCGGCTCGAAGCCGCAGTGAACGCGCCCATACCGGGGCCCCATATAGGGCCATGGACCGCACGACCCCCGCGTAAATCCTCCGGCAGGAGGCGTTTGGCCCCCTCAGGTTGGGCAGGAGCCGCTTTAAGGCGGCTCCGGTCCGTTCCAGTTTGGGGGCCAAACGTCGGAAATGCTCGACGAAGTTCCACCGGCTGTCGAGGACGAGACCCAGGTATTTCATAGTCTTCTCGACGCCGATGTGAACCCCTCCTACCATCAGTTGGGATCCCGAAGGTGGCCCGTACCGGGGCCCATGAAAGGACATGGCCTCGGACTTGTGCAATGCCACCTCGAGACCCAACTGCCGGATTCTTTCCACGACTATCGCAACCCCGCGTGTCATCGCGTCGGCCGCCGCCTGATGCGACCTCCCCTGCGCCAGGACCAGCGTGTCGTCAGCGTAGCAAACTACGCTGACGCCATCAGGGAGGTCGGCCCGCAGCACCCAGTCGTAACCGATGTCCCACAGGAGCGGCCCCAGAACCGATCCCTGTGGGACACCGCACGACATCTCTCGCCGGTTCCAGTTCCCGTCGCGACCGGGGTAGATGACGGCTCTGTCCGTCAAATACGCCCCGACTATTCGACGGAGGTAAGTCGGCACCCGGTGATACCGGAGTGCCTCCCCTATGCAGCTCCAGGGCAGGGTGTTGAACGCGTTGGCGATGTCGAGTGACACCGCCACGACCACCCCACCCCGGGACACCGCGTCCCCCGTCGTGAGGGCTCTCACGCGCATGATGGCGTCCACCGTCGAGCGCCCCTTGCGGAAGCCAAACTGGCACTCCGCAAGATCCGGCCCCGTCCTCACCAGGTGCCCGACGAGGCGGCCCGCAATCACTCTCTCAAAGAGCTTGCCGACCTCGTCGAGCAGCACTATGGGCCGGTATGCGGACGGAGAGTCCGCAGGGCGCCCTGGCTTCTGAATGAGGACCAGCTTCCCCGTCTTCCAACGGAGTGGAAACTGGCCTCTCTCCATGCATGCGCTTAAGAGCGCCTCCAGTCGAGGCCCGAGAGCCCTCGAGGCCAGGACCCAGGCTTTACCCGGCAAGCCGTCGGGTCCCGGGGCGGTATTTTTGGCCTGCAGCCTGCCTACCGCCGCTCTCAGATCTACCCCGGTCACTTCAGGGGTGTCGTCGTCGTCGTCCGCGTGGTCCGCTTCGGGCACCGCAAGTGGCGGAGCCATAGGCGGGGGAGTATGCTCCCCCCGTGAAGGGAACAGAGCGCTCACCACCTCCTCCACCAGCTGTGGGCGGAGACTCTGCGTCAGCGGGGGGGCCCATGTGCGGAGTTTATTCCGCACCATTCTGTAGGGGCGCCCCCATGGATCTCTGTTCAGAGTCTCCAGCATCTCCTCGCGGGCCATATCCTTGGCCCGCTGAACAGCCTATTGGAGGGCGGTCTTCGCCGCTCTGTACCCCTCGTATAGCTCCACCTCCGTGGCTTCCGCATCCGGAGGGCGGATGCGGAGCCTGCGGTGCCTGGTGTACCGGTGTCGCGCGTCGATGCACGCCTTGCGTAGCGCCCCAACCTCCTGCGACCACCAGTACACCTGACGTCGGGCGCATCCTGGCCGGACTCGGGGCATTGCCACGTCACAAATCTCGGACATGGCCTCCCGGAACCACTCCACCTCATCGTCAATATCAGCAGGCCTGTCCGGTGAAAACACCCAGGCCTGCATGATCGAGGCTTCCAGGAGAAGCTCCCGGTCCAGCTGCTTCAGCGCCCACCGCGGACCACTCGGGGCCTGTTGGACCAGCGCGCTAGAGGTCTGGGTGGAGACCTCAAACCGGATATACCGATGATCGGAGTAGGTCTCCACCTCCTCCATGACGCGCCAGTCAATGACACGCTGTGACAGAGCGGGGCTGGCGAACGAGATGTCCACCACCGACTCGCCCCGCATCCGCACACACGTAGGAACAGAACCCCGATTTAGGACGACCAGGCCTGTTTCCAGAGGCCAGTCCTCCACCATCCTGCCCCGCACATCCGTGCAACGGGAACCCCAGGCCAAATTCTTGGCGTTGAAGTCCCCGAGCACTAGCACGGAGAAGGCGTGGTTTCTGGCGACGACGACACTCAACTCTGTTAAAGAGTTCTGGAACTCGGCGAGAGTTCGGCTCGGAGAGAAGTATACTCCCACTACTACAATCTCTCCGAACCGTGCTGCTACGCACCCCTGTCCCCTCGTGACACCTTCGAGGGACGGGGTACCGGCGGCGGCCGACGAAATTATGGCCACTGAGCCGTTCAGGTCCTCCACCCAGTCATCCCTGGGCGGGACAAAGTACGGCTCAGCGACCACGGCGATGTTAATCGACCACTGCGCCATGCTCTGGAGCAATAGGTCCTGAGCGCAGGCGCAGTGGTTGATGTTCGCCTGGAGGAGGCGTAGAGGAGGAGTCATTACTCCTCCATTTCAGCCCCCTCCCGGGCCCTATCGGCAGTGTTGGCGGCGGCGGCGGCGGCGGCGGCGGCGGCGGCGGCGGCGGCGGCGGCGGCGGCGGCGGCGGCGGCGGTGGTGGCGGCGGCAGCGGCGGCGGTGGCGGTGGCGGCGACAGTGGCGGCGACGGTGGTGGTGGCGACGGCGGCGGAGGGCCTGCCTTTCCTCCTGGCTTCGGCAGGTGGAGCGCAGGACTTGCTCCCCGCCCGGTGATCGGCCGGCTTACCAGCAGCCGCACATACGACGCAGTGCGGCGCGGCGTTGCACGAGCCGGCCGTATGTCCGCAAGCAAGTGACGTCACGACCCCCCACTCCCAAATTTTGACGCGCTTTATCTTTGTCATTTTTTGTTTGATTGACAAAAGAAAAAATACGTGTCTATTATTTTTCGATAATCTAACTGACGGACTAAATATAATTTTATTTTTTTACTCAGGCAACTATCATATTCTTAAAAGAAAAAGTTTCCATCCATTTAAGTAGGTATGTGATTAAAAATATATTTAAAAATCCCCATTATATTTATAACATAATTCAAAATAAAACTCTTTTTATCAAGATGACAGCATGGATGTACTTAGAGCTAATTTTTCAATCGACAGGTAATTTTTAGTCGTAGAATAAAATTGACATCTGACAGATTCTGTACGGACAACTGTCAAAAATGAAAAATTGTTCCTCGAATAAAATTATCTGGCGTTGGAAAAAGCAGCCATTAATCTATTTAATGTTAAATCTCTATTCCTAGATTTGTGTAGTCAACGCCTGATTCATTAATTTTTGGTATTCATTCCCACGCGGGGAATGAATTTCTTTGTGATCTTATGCTCCGACTTCCGCATTAAAACCTTGTCAAACTGAAAATGATGTTTACCTACCTATCATCTTCGAGGTTCGAAATTGAAATTTCACCACAACTTCATCAAAATCTAAAATAACAATCGTTTCACGAACATCATCGGGTGCTAAAGATAATAAAATTGCGAAAATTGCTCCGAAAATTTTATAATAAACTTATCTGTATTATTTTGTTCATCCACGATGTTAATTTTTTATATTTATTTCCTCATCGTGATCAACAAGCTGTTTTGACAAACACCTCTTAATGCTCTGAAAGATAATTAATTATATCAGATAGAATTAATAAACTGGACTAACCCGATTGTGCAACCTCTTCCACATGTTCATTCTCGAACACGTCTTATCGAAATAAACAGTCGAATTATAATATTACTAGCTGCGCCCCGCGGTTTCACCCGCATAAGTTTCGATCCCGTGGGAATATCGGGATAAAAAGTATTCTATATATTAATCCTGGCTATAAACCATCTGTATGCCAAATTTCATTCAAATCCGTTTAGTAGTTTTGGCGTGAAACAGTAACAAACATCCAGCTAAATGTTTTTTTTCTATAGAAAAAGCGGATTATGAAACAAATATTAATGACACATTAAAAAATATAATAAATTGGCTTTCTATCAATAATTTCATTATCAATTTGAAAAAAACAAAAGTAATGCATTTTTACCAGCGTTGACGTCCAGACACTTTGACTATCGCATACAATGGAGAAAGAGTAGACAATACAAATGTTGCAAAATTTCTAGGTATAATTATTGACAATCATCTGACATGGAAACCACAGGCCGAGGAGATCTGCAAGAAATTAAGCAAATCTGCCTACATTTTATATAATTTGACAAAAAAAGTTAGCACTGACACGATTATTATAGCTTATCATGGTCTCGTTGCTTCTGTTTTAAGATAAGGAGTAGTTTTTTGGGGTAACTGCAATCTTTTCTCTCTCACTGGAGAGAGAAAGGATTTTCAGAGCCCAAAAATATTACATTAGATCAATGCCTGGATTAAATGCAACAGACAGCTGCGTTCCTATGTTTAAATCCCTTAACTTACAAACCTTTCCATCGCTCTATATTTTGGAAATGGCTGTTTGTGAAAACTAATCAAAATTTATTTTGTTCAAGTATTGATCACTCAACAAGGCCAACATTAATAAGATCTCAATATAAAAATCTTTTACATACAGGAAAATTTAAAACAGCACTGCTGAAAAAGGATATTATGCACATGGGACCGGTGATATACAATAAAATACCTGCTGATATAAAAAATTGCACACTACAAATATTTAAAAGGAAATTAAATAAATTGCTACTTGAAAAATGTTATTATACAATTGATACATTTTTGAATGACAAATCAATATGATTATTTATATACAATGATTTTCCTTGCGATTTTATTTTTCAAATTTCATTGTATTTTTGACTAATTATTAACTTATTATTGACATTGTATTATTGACTAATTATTAATTTATCATTGACATTGTTTACCACTGAATTAACTTACAAATTGAATGATTTATATTTTTATTGACTATTTTAATAATTTGATACTCATTAAATATTTGATTTTTTAAGATTATTTCATAATTAATTGTACTAAAAAAAGTTTTTGCATGTCTCACGGTAGAATGTACTGGATCCTTCTCTTACTTAACACCATACTTTTTGTACCTACATTCATAGCAAATAAATTATTTCATTTCATTTCATTCCATCCATCCATCCTCACAAACTTTCGCGTTTATAATATTAGTTCAGTGCTAACTTAAAGGTTGTCAGCAAAAGGTAACCTTACATCATGCAGGCTGGAAGAAAAGTAACTCTAATTGCATTCGATCACTCAAGCGAATTTAGGATTAGTTTTCAAAATACATTATTGGGTTTTTGTATCGTAAAAACAACGTGCGTAGAAGTGAAAAAAAAATACGAAAAAAAAAACGGATTGCTCTCCGGGAGTGCAGAAGTGAAAACTTGAATATTAACGTTGTGCATTTTTTATATTTTGGAATGCGGTCTACTCTCCCTCCGTCTTACGAATTTTCGATGAGGTCACGTGTCCTGACGCGAGCTCCGTCTTACGAATTTTCGATCGGGTCACGTGTCCTGACGCGAGTTTAACATTTTTTACCCATCACAAAAAAGTGCACAACGCCGCTAAAGAAGTTTTCACTTCAAAAAATTAAAATAATATAAAATAATTATTTAAATAAGTACGTAAGTTAAACGATAATTACGCGTTTTATATAACATTTGGGATATTGAAACATACCATACCCCGAGGTACGTCTTACGGCAGAGATACCATTTTACCAATAGAAATGATCGTTCACCGATTGCCCACAAGAATCCCACAGCCTGCCTATCACCTAATCTATCAACGACACAGTCGCTAAACAATGACAGGGAGCTGCAGGCTGTGTGCAGGAGAGAACAACTCCAACCAGAGAGCTTGTTGCTTTCTGCTGTCCTTTTTATTAACATTACAGTACAGACGCCAGGATATTAAGCTACCCGAAACTGTCGAATTTCCCAATCAACCTTGAACCTTAATGCTTTAGCGATAAAGTTGAAAATCTATTAAATAAATTTGACAGATTGTAGTAGCTCGATGTACTGGCGTCTGTACATAAGTGCGACGCGACCGGTTAATTGAGTTCGTTTTCCAAATTCCGAAGAACTGTTAAAATTCAGTTGAAAACTTTATTTATTTTATTCATATAAAATTCTAAATTTCTCGCTAAAAGGATAGAAATAACATCAAAATATAATTGAGCAAAACAATGAAATTAATTAGAGAACTACAGCGATGACCCGCACCCTTATTGCGTAACACACTTACAATAACAATCCGAATCATTTTGAAAGATATTGCTAATCCATTGCGTCATATAATCGTACACGGCAAATGGTCGAGTCTGTGAATTTGATAAACAATTAATTTCTCTGATAGTCAGAACATAATATGGAACTTCTCAGCAACCAGTCATGTTCATAAAGTAAAACATCAACACCAAAAACATGACCCATTTCTTAAGAACGGTTAAAGAGGATAATACAACAGAACTTCGTTTAACAGGGTTCAGTACTCACTCGTGCAGAAATGGTTTGTTCTGGAAACTTCCGAACTTCAATATTGTCTTGTATTAAATATTTGCGTTCCTAACGAAGCGACGTCTTTTATAAATGTCCTCTAGAATCACCACTGAAATGAGACAAAACTCGGAGCTCCTGAGAAACCTTTAATATTGCACTCATGGTTGTATTGTAATAGATCCTCTTTCATTCCATCTTACAATACTCATGAAAAGAGAAAAAATGGCTGGTCTTATGAAATGGAACGCTTTCTGCGGAACCGTTTAATATGATCGGTAGATTGAAGGCATTTTTAATTAAGAATGGTTTTAGATAATACTAATATTAATAAGTCCTTATCATTAATCACTTTATTTTGTTTCATGTTTCCATCGCGAGCAGAGGAAGAGAAATAGATGTAGACTACGACGGCATCATAGTGATTTTTTCGGTATTTTGTATGAACACGCTCCAAAGGTTATATTTTTTTTTAATTTTTCACCCCCACTTCTCGAAGTGGGGGTGACACTCGGTCTGAGCTAAGACCAGCTTTACTAACGGGTCTTAGCCTTCCCAAAGTGTGTTTGGTTGACACAATTGGTTTCTGCTGATGATTGCGAACCCATCCAGTCAATATGGATTAGTGGAAAAAAAAAAATATTTTGCAGCCTCCATATTGGATTTTCATTTTTACCTTACTATCAGCTTCAGCGCCCTCGAAAACCAAGAGAACGATACCCATGACGAAAAATGAAAAAAAAATTGCAGCCGTCATCTTGGATTTTCATTTTGAACTCAATATTGGCTTAACGCTTTTTCGTTACGTGACGATTTCTCCAATTTTACTGGTCACATCCGCGCCCAATATGTTATAACCGCAATATTTGGCTAAAACACACATCCGATCCATTATGTACACACGATGTCAGTTTTCTGCAATATTCACCAATTTTCACACGATGTTTGTCGACGTATTTTTTATGTTTATGTTAATCAGTACCCGACTGCTAGCTGAAAAGGTTCGTCCCGATAAACGAGGGCCAAGGGAGCGGGTTTCACGAGCCCTGTACCGGAACACCACAGTTTACACGCCTTTCAAAGCCAGCAGAGTTGAACATTATTAGTAGGGTACCAGTCTAAAGCGGTATTATACGTTTTTTAGAAATGCATATTCTCTCATTGAATTACTAACTGTACTGTATTGTATAATCCAATCTTTGTTTTTCATCTGTTCATTGGTTTGCGAATTCCCCTATAGATACATGGTTTTGTTTGATTGCCCCATTCAATACGGTGAAATTCAGTTAGTCCTTCCCTATTTGTTGTTAACCTACTGTGTTAGATGGATTCTATTTAGCAAAGAAATTGAGTAGGACTTCCTGGATAAGTGGCTCAAGAATGCCATGTTATGAAGCAGAAATACTAAGGTTTATTATTTATTTTATTGTATTAGGGGAAACAAACAATTTTACCGTACTATATTAGTAAAATACTAAGAGCTAGAGAAGGATTACTGTACAATCCACGACGTTTCCACGGATAACAAAAATGAGGTACAGTGAACATACATACAGACAACTAATTAATTGAGGTTATTTACCTACAAAATATGTAAAAAGACAAACATTATTAAGAACTGATTTTTCCAACGCCAGATAATGTTTGACAGTTCTTTGATACAAAATCTGTCAGACGTCACATTTAATCCACGACTAAAAATTATCTGTCGATTGAAAAATCAGCCCTTAAGAAATTAAACTACTGGAGGTTCCTGAAGAACAGACTAATAAGCTACAGAATAAAATCCGGGAATTAGAGCCCTTCAAGAAGTTCAAATTACACGAAGAAAAGAAAAAAAAATGTAAAGGAGTCCAATTATTAAAAGATGGATTGATAAAAAAAAATGTTGATTATGAAAGCAGATCAATTCAACATTTTTCTCTATAAAAACCATTCAGAATCAGATATTCATTGAAACCTATCCTAGATTACCAGTTCGATTAGGAATCAAGCGCAAGACCTACATCAATATCGTGCCTTTGTTAGCTGCCCATCTACACTGAAGGATTATATCGAGTACGGTTTCAATAAACCTTGAACAGACACGTTTCTTACCACGCCACCAAAATCCTTTCACGAAAATCTATACAATCTTTTGACTAAATTTCTACACATGAATAGGAAACAGTTTCGTAACTTGTACAGTCAGCAAAAGAGTATGCAGGCTACTACAACTTCTTTTTAAACCCGGATGATAGTTTCTAGTATCTTTAGCAATGAATATTGCCAAAGTTGAAAAATATGTACTTGTATGACTAAATGAAATACGATTAGATACGAACGTAAGTCCAGCGCACCCTGGCCAGTTAGCCATTATACCTGCTGTCACCGACTAGTCATATTCTCATCTCATACAGTTCTTACGAGAGATGTTCAAACAAGTTTATTTCTAGCCTTCTTACCAAACTCTTTTGTCTACTGTACCCATTCTTAAATACCTAATACGACAGAGGTTTGTGTGATAGGACGGCGAATAGTAATTGTTCGTCGGTAGCAGCAATCAAGTTTGAATGCAAGTTGGGTAGAAGCTCGTAGCACGATATTGTTCGTACGTAACAAGGAAACGCGCTTCCGCATTAGTTAGATAGTGTTGAAAGCCGTCTAACCCCGTGACTACAAGCTACACGCTCAAGCGACACGCGTCTTGCGACAGCGACTGCGGAGGAAACAAATGAAAGAAGTGGTGTAGACACTGATCTATAATAAATAAGTACGCTGGACTTCATACTGGATGGATGACAAAAATAAGACATTTGATTTTCATCATTTTGGCGAAGACAACAACGTGATCGTCCGTTGAACTAATATTTTTGTTAACGAGTTTTACAAGATGCGCATACTCTCAGGATAAAAATGTTCTAAATATCTCGTAGTAAACACAAGATATACAAAAAAGTCTTATTCCACGATTTAGACTAAATCATCAGAGACGTACCAAAACAAAACGACGGCCATTTGCGGCAATGTGTAATTTTAAGTTCTAAGTCGCTTGAGCCAGCGCTTTAAATCGGCACAAAAAACAGCTGTCATTTTGTATAGTATATTTAGTCCAGCGTATTTGTTTAGTAGAGCATGCCACGAGTCACCGTGATTTGCGGAGCGACGGACGAAAACAGAAGACGCGCGCGCGTGTTGCTTGATGCAAGTCACACCGCTCGAAATCGTGAACAGGGCCTATAGCTATGAATATAATAGTAGAAGAGCTTTCGTACTACAAAAACGTGCAATTCGTACCATGGTCCGCATCTCACAAAGGGAAAGTTGCCGACCACATTTTAACGATTTAGGCATACTTATAGTACCACGTCTTAAAGTACTGGTACTTTTAAGTAATATGGCCAAATACATACAAGACTATGAGACAGTCGAAGAACGGCAGATAAGGGAAGGCACCCGTGGACTGGACTTAAAGAATAAAAATTTTACTAATCATACCCTAAGAATTGTTAAACATAGTCCACGATACCAGTCTGTAAAATTATTCAACAGGTTGCCTTTAGACATAAAAATTGCGGTCTACAGCAGCGCTTTCAAAATAAAACTAAAAAATATCTTATTGAATAAGTGTCAATATGCTGTAGAAGAACTGTAATTTTATTGAGATAATTATGGGTTGTTAAATGTTATTGGTTAAATTAGTTCATTCTGATTTATTGACCTAACTATGATTTTAATATTATTATTTTTAATTAACTCTATCAATCTATGCTAATGTATCTTTCCTTAAATAATTATTTTATTGTTATTATTTTAAATTTTAAGGTGTTAGCCATATTGTTTAATTGACATGTCGAAGTAGTATTGAGGAAATGTAAATTTATTATTTTTAAATTGTTGATATAATTTATGAAATTCAAATGTAATTTATATTAGTGTGTATACTGTGATTGTGTGATTTTGTGTGTAAATTCAGATACAAGTTACTTGTTTAAATGACTATGACTACGAGTATGTCACAGTCCGCATGCCGATGGTACAGAAAACGAAACTGGTAGGAACATGTTAACTTGCAATTGAATCCTTACCTAACAGTTTTAGAAAATAGTCAACTACATTCGTTGAGCCTTTTTCGAACTATGTGTTTTTGGCATCCAGTCTAACCAAACTTATCTATACTCGTAGATTTACCTAGTACATTTAACGATACAACCCTATTCCGAGATTACCCTAAGTAGCTGCCAGACATTCAGATTTGTATACATTTATTTCTGCGTAAATGGACTATTATACATGAGTAGGTACGTATGTCCGTATGACTGTAGATGTTCTTATGACAACTGCGAGCACCAGGGATACTACTAGACACTGATGAGTATCGAAGTGTAAAGTCGTTAGTACACCAACGCAACGGGCTGCGAACACATTGCGATAACAGAACAAAATATATGCAAAAGTATCACGTACCGCTGCGAAAACACGGCGGTAAGCGTCAGTGAGCTAACAGCGTAAAGTAAGTATGCTCTTGTAGCTTCACCGTTTGGCCTTGCAAAACCGCAAACAAACAACTTTTAGTTTTACATAGTTACGAGTGCTTCCAACCAACGGGAACTTTTATGTGGTTAGGCTAAAATAATACCAACTCCAATATTGAAGTTTCATTTAAAATACTCCGATGAAGCCAAGGCGATGAAGACCAGATTTCCGATCTTAGTAGGTACTTTGAATAAAGGTTATAACATACTACAGGCTAAACTGCCCACTACCTCGGCGTCGCCCACGAGAACCAATTTATCTTTATTGGCTTTACCACTTCGAGGCTTCGCGGCAGAGTTTCTACTTTATTGTCTCAGTTTATTGCGAAAGGTTAATATAAAAGTCCTTGTTTACTGTTTACAGGAATAAATCCTGCGCCTGGTTTAAATAGTTGTGGTTAGTTTGGGGTTACACTGCGAGTCTACTATAGTATTTTATGAAAGCAAGTCGTGAGTAATATCGGCCAAGAACTTTTCCTATCAAATGAAAAGGTCGCTAAGCTACAGAAGCCAGCAGGTCAACCTACCCAAAACTGTCAAATTTCCCCAATCAACCTTGAACCTTAATGCTTTAGTCATAAAGTTGAAAATCTATTAAAGAAATTTGACAGATTGTAGTAGCTTTATGTGCTGGCGCCTGTACACGGTAAACAAAAGAACGAATATTCGTCTGAGGGCTGATTTTCCCATCGCCAGGTAACTTTTATTCGAGGAATAAAATTGACGTTTGATAGTTTTTGTATGAAATAACGTCAAAATTTCAAAAATATTCCTCGAATAAAGTTATCAGATGATTGAATAAACAGTTCCTCCGAAGCGCACGTTACAAATGTTGTGTTGCGGTTAGTGGAAGTGCTTAGGTGCGGTTCGGGCAAATGCTGTTGAAATCAGTGCTATGAGTGGGATACCTCGAAAAATCAGCCCTTACAATGAAATACCACTACATAGTACATGCATTTCTATGCTCTGAGTGGTATTTCAATACTTAGATCAAGGTGAGTTTCAATTAACCTTTCCTCAAATGAAATAGTAGACCCTGTCGTCCTAAGCAACGCAGTCATTAAAATGCAATCCTTAAGCTCTTTTTGGTCATAACCATGAAATAATTCACATTTTTGCGAAAATATTTAATTAATTTTAACTGCACAGTTTTAAAAGCCCGTTTAAACAGTTATCAATATAACTAATGGACTTCAAATAATAGAAGCGTCAAAAACCACGAATTTATTTTCATGTAAATGGTTCTAACTGCTCTATTATTTAAAAGAAACTTTCATCTTATAAACTCCAATTTGGTTCGAATAACAATAATTGTTTTATGCCGCTTGTTTTCTTTATAAAAAGGAACAATTTAATTTTTTTAAATGCTTCTATTGAAGATCAGATTTCAGACTTTAAATTAAAAGTAGTATTTGGTACTAGTTTTTGTAGTGACTTACTTATTTAGACAAAAAAATCACCACAATAATTGCTGGGTTTTAGTCGAAACTTCTATAAGTAGTTATGTGAAATCTTCGATGCGACGAAGAAGGACAAATACAATAATTATCTATATTTCCCTGTTTTTTACTAGCAAACTATCAATCTTTGAAATATTTTTGCCTCTAACATACGGTCTTAAAACTCAATGTTCACGAAACAAATGTGAACAAATTAGAAATCTTCTTTGTTTCAAAATTAATTGTGACGAGCCTCAAAAGAATTAGTCGACCCTCCCGTAAGACTTTGTTCTACTGATCATAAGCGGCACACTCCAAAACTTTGAACATTTAAAGAATAAAGAATGTAGCTGTCTTAAGCTTTGCAGCGTTTTTACCGCCTTTTATATCCCTAAAACTCGAAAAACGTCATGTTTAACCTTAATTACTCGTGCTACGACGAATATTATAATAAAAAAGTTCAGTTTCTTTCTTCCAAAAAGGTATATCATCAATTCAAAGAAAACGAATTTTGGTTTAAATAACGTAAACATAAAACAGGATAAGTAGGTACTTAAAGAGTATAAATTCTCATGAATATTTTATCTTGGTTTATTTTATTGAATTTATGTAGGAACTCTAAGATAATTTAACCTTTCAAAAGTGTTGTTTAAGTTGTTTCTTGTTTATAGTCAGAGTTGTTAGCCAATAAAAGTTTGATACCGCTTTGTCTTTATTTACGGGAGCAGATATAACAGATTTATCTTTATATACGGGGCATATCTTCTGCTTGTCAATTTCATCCAAGAACGCACAGAGTACTGACACGTACTGACTGAAATATTGCCGCAATGTTATCCGCTGTAGGTACGTGTTTCGTTGTTATTGTATAAATATGCCTACATAGGAAAGGTACCGTTTCGCTAACTTGATTGTTTCCCAGTTCCTAAAAAAATTAGAAGAGAACAATTTTTTGCAATTTTTTAAATAAATCGTAACCTGACTTCAGGACTTACGAAAATGGTGCTGGGCCTGAAAAGGGGCCGTTATGACCAAAATTAATTATGAAAAGAAATCCTTTTTCTGGTCCAACACCATTTTAATGACACCTTGTAGATACATATTTTTTAATGTGGTGACTTTACGTGATTTCGTAATTAAGGATGTACCGTTAATTAGATGTTATTTACTACCTACCTAAATTATATTCGTTCGTTCCCTTTTATGCCTTTCAGACGTAAACATTTTCACCGCAGGATTCATCCAAAATTTGATACTTTGCCTACATTGTATAAACGGTGTCGTGTACGGTCGGGTGGAACATTTCTTTTAACAGCTTTAACAAAGTGTGATGCGCCATTTTAGAGGTTCTTAAGTGTTTGTTAAATATAATAAACAACAGTTAACTTTCTAAAGTAGAAACATATTGTTAACAGAGAGAACTTTTTGTAAATAATAAGTTTAACGCAAAACTTGGGGTTCCCACGCCGATTTGTAACTGAAGGGAAAAATTCGTCGCTAAGATCTTCATTTTCGCCATTGTGTTCATTTATAGCAGTCTGTAATCCTTTTTTTCGCTGTTACAGAATAAACAAAACTTCTTTTAAATATGTAGAAACGGCTTAATTGAACCGTCATGTTGTAAAGATTAAAAATATCAACTTTACCGATAGCCAATCAAACTGAAAGCAAAGGAGCGAAGCAGAGGAGTGATTAACAAAAGTGCATTTTTCTGTGAATAACTTAAAAATGTTATCACTTACACGTTTAAAAGGCAAGTCTTGTAATTTTTTGCCAACTTGCAGCACTTTTGAGTTGGTATATCTGTTGTATAGTCACCAAGGTTATCACAAAAAAGAGGAAACGGAATTGACACTATACAGCACACGGAGGGTTTCGAATTTAATGAAAACCTCCAACTAGAACGGTTCAAAGTACGCAAAAGCGCATGAAATTCGTCACAAGCCTTTGTAGGTCCTCATCGCAAAACTTTACCAGGTACTCAGTTTTAAAACCACTGAAAATGTTACTTTATTTTCATCTTCCGTGCGCCGTGTACCAGTTCAAATTAATGGAGTTCCATGTTTTTCGCAGTCGTTTTTTCTAAAAAATATAAGTGGTAGCAAAAACAGTACCTACACCGTTTTTTGGATTGAGTGCTTGAGTCAGAATTATGCCATTATAATAAATTGTCTCAGCGCTCGTCCATTTTTAACCTTAGTTTAAAAACCATAGGTAAACTAGCACACAACACTTTTGAGGGCGGATACAATGAGACGAGGGGCGCATCTTAAGTGGACATGACCAAAAGGTATGATGGGACATCATAATAATATATTACCAAGCATTAACAACCTAAAACAATTCCAAATAAACTTAGAAAAAAGCCACCAGCACTCAATCAATTAATTTTGCAGTTCGGCTGATTGCTAAACCAAAGTATGTACAGTTCGTTAGATAGACTCCCCAAGTCCCTGCATTAATCTTGTGGGGTGTTTGCCCGCGGTATATCCCACCATTTTGATTCCGCATCCGGCGCTATCTATTTGAACTGTGTATTTCCATACGGAAAATACAAAATAACATTCATAACATTCACGCCTTTGTTCCCCGAAGGGTTAGGCAGGTGTACCTATAATACACCCACATTTAGCCAGTTATGTTTAAGTCCCAGCATATAGCATCAACCGGACACAAATCAAGGCTGCGGACTGCTACTGAGAAATTCCATACGGAGAAACCCAATATCAACAGTGATATTGGGTTTCTCCGTATGGAATTCACAGGTCGGGCACAGGCCCGACCTGTGAATTGAACCCAGAACCTCATGCTCAGCAGTACTTAGCGCTTCCGACCGCTAAACCAACGAGTCAATCATACAAAACAATTTACTTATAATTTTAGAAAAAAATGCAGAACAACATAATTTTGTATGTATTTATTACTCATGTGTAACAAACATGGAATTAAAAAGAAAAGGTTTTTTTTAAGTGAAAACTTCTTTAACGGCGTTGTGCACTTTTTTGTGATGGGTAAAAAATGTTAAACTCGCGTCAGGACACGCGACCTGATCGAAAATTCGTAAGACGGAGCTCGCGTCAGGACACGTGACATAATCGAAAATTTTGAAGACGGAGGGAGAGTAGACTGCATTCCAAAATATCAAAAATGCACAACGTTAATATTCAAGTTTTCACTTCTGCCGGCACTCCCGGAGTGCAACCCGTTTTTTTTTTTATTTTTTACTGTTTTAATATTATAATTTGAAAATTCGTTATGCCTACCCAGTATCGTGTTACATGATGTTAACAAATGGCTGACAGCAATCCACATTTACACACAAAGTACTGCGGAGATAGACTACGGAGGCAGGAACCTACTCATTTATTCTGAAACAAATATTATGTTTTACCCAAAACGAATGTACGCACGAGATAAATCCTGTATTATTTACGACTTCATGAGGCTTTACTGTTAAGTTACTGTAAAGTAAAAATAACAATACAAAATGTAGAAAAACATTTAATTCAGCTTATATTTTAGTTAAGTAATCTTATTCTACAAGTGGAACCTTTCAAATTAGGTTAATTGTGCGAGCTTTACAAGAATTACGTTGGTAATTCATTTCTTTAGTCTTTTTTCTTAGTTTCTTCGAAATGAGCACGTATTTGTGTCGGTGTTGCCAGGTGAGTGAACCCGTATTACAAAAGTTATCCTTCAGCGGAGACACGGGCAGTGCGGCCATTACTCCAACGACCCGCAGCGCTGCCTCGACTTTATTAAGCGGCACTTACTCAGCCGACGACCGCGCTGTCCACCACAAGACCTCACGATCAATTCTCGTCTTAACCTTTTTTAAAGTCTATTTTTATCAATAGAACTCTTTCAGGTAACGTATGGCCGTTGGTTTGTTACGTTAAATACTCGTAGCATAACTTACCCCTCAGCAGTACGAATGTTGTCGTTATGTAATTAAAATTGCAGCGCAGTGGTGTCCGAGTGATATCGACCACGACTTACGATTTGCAGGTCGTAGGTTCGAACCCAGACAGGCGCTTTACTTTGTGTAAATTATTTCATCACCACTGCTCTCAAAACGGTGAAGGAAAACGTCGTGAGGAAACCGGCATGTCCTAGAAGCAAAAATTCGAAGACATGTGACATCTACCGACGCGCACTGGGCCCGCGTGGTGGATTACGGCCCGCTCCCTCCCACCGAGAGGAGGCCTGTCTCCCAGCAGTAGGAACATTATAGACTGATTATGGAATTGAAATTGGTACCTAAAATAATGATATTTCATTTGTATGTATTTTAATTAAATATTAGATTTTCCTGTAATCTGTAAGTATGGAACTATTTTCTTCAAAATTTTAGGCTTTGTTGTTTCTAATTGGATGAATGATAAATTTTCATCTATTTTCTTAAATAACTTTAAAACTATTTAATTAAATATTTTTGAAACCCTCACAGTCAGCCTTTTTATTTAATATTTCACACCTCCTTTCACACCTAATATTTGCCTCCCAGAATCAACCCCTTATTCAAAACGTATTTATTTACGTTACACGTCCGTGTTTGGGTCACAAAAATTCATATGTGTAACTATTTGCACCTGATTCAGTACATTAGAGTCAGACACATGAACAGACACATGAATTATCCTTTAAGGGTTCCATTTTGCATTCGGACGTCCGGAACCCTAAAAACGAATTATTTTATGTATAAAGTCCAAGAAATTTATCCACGTAAAACAGGTCCACCCACGGTCACGAAGCTGGCCGCTGTGGCGGTGTGGTTACTAACTGTTTTGAAAATATACTTAGGTAGGCTTATGTAGGTTTCGACACGATTTTATCCTACACAATATTGTTGCTTAGGAACAAAAAGATAAATTAATCATAAGGTTGATAGCAGGGCAAGTCCAGGGTGCGACAATCGAACGTTTATTAAAAGACATGGAGAAAGATAAGGTTCTTTTTATGAGTACACACCTTATTGTTGGAAGTCTACTTAATAAAATATTCAAGCAGTGAATTATGACACAGACGCGTGGCAGCGGGTCAGACAATATTACAAATAAAAAAAACCAAGCTACCCGAAACTGACAAATTTTCCAATCAATCTTGAACCTAGTGCTTTAGCGATAAAGTTGTCAAAGACAAACTCAAATCATTTTTTCAAATAGGCACATAAAGGCACTTTTGATCGTCAAAAATTACATTAAAATAAAATTGATTCTAGTCGTCGCCGAAAGGTAGTTTTCGTATGGAGAAGAATGGGCAAGAAACTCCA
Organism: Apamea epomidion; assembly: GCA_947507525.1. Taxonomy (NCBI): domain Eukaryota; kingdom Metazoa; phylum Arthropoda; class Insecta; order Lepidoptera; family Noctuidae; genus Apamea; species Apamea epomidion. The sequence goes on from OX382234.1 coordinate 12,003,898, forward strand.
CCGTTACTCTATTAAAATTTTTTCTAATAATTTGCATAAATTAATTATATAATTATATGTGAAGACGATGCACCTAAAATAAAATTACTATACCATAATAGGTAAAAGAATTAAAATGGATTAATGAAACCATGACATGTCAATTAACTATATGTGATAGATGAGATAACATGGTGCTCACATATTCACAAACATTCTAAAAGTAGACGATTTTAATTTAAAAAAATAAAGATTAATAAGTCCGGATGTGGCTTTAAGTAATTACAGAATGTAAATTTTTTTTTTTTTAAATATATACCATTACATTAGCAACCAGTTTGATTTTGTCTAGACTCTAGAGATTGTCCTATAGAGCAGGACCAGCATGTTTCCAAGTTGAAAATCTATTAAAGAAATTGGACAGATTGCAGTAGCTTTATGTGCTCAGTCTGTACATTACAGGAATACATTTAATCAAATTTGTGAAAAAAATCATAAATTATACATATAGGGTCTTGCTTTATTAGATTTCAAGTAAACCTACTTTCTCCAGTCGGTTGAAAACTGCACTGATTGCTTGCTTAATTCGATTTATTCACCCCCACGTGAGCCAGCAAGCCGTGGGTGTGACCTAATTAGAAACATCAATTAGGACCAATATTATTAGGTTAAATTAATTAGGACATCTTCCTGGAAATGATATAACCTAAAGGATTAACCTACAAGTATGTTTCTACTAAGCCCTAGTAAGAAGGGTCTGTTATGATCTCATGGTGTCCATGTAACTGTTTAGTTACGTAGGCATCATGAGATCATAACAGAGAATAAACGCGGATTTTTATCTTCTGTAAGATAATAGGATTTTCAGAGATTATAAATGGATCCACGTTTAGGAATGAGTTAATATTAGTCATCAGTTAAGGCGAAAGCGCCAGGGTAGTCCGTGAAATTCAAATTTTGCAGTGATCCGTAACATTTTATCAATCGATCAATTAACTCAACCTACAGTAGTCCACTCCTGGACGTAGGCCACTCCCAGGCTGCGCCACAACACCCTGTCCTCTACCTTCCGCGTCCAGTCTGCCCCAGCCATCTTTTTAAGGTCCGGTTCATATGTTGTATGTTGTTGTTGTTGGTGTTGTATGTTGATCAAAATATGAATCGCGAACGTAACTTAAATCATTCCTTACTGAATTATTATTTCACGAAAACATGACATTTCAGACCATTTCTAACTTAGAGAGTTGTATTGATGCTTTTAATGATTATAATTCTGTAAATACTTATTTATTACGGTCGCGATCATATTTTGATCAACATACAACCTTAAACTGACCTGAAAATTGCAAACAACGTAAGAAAATTCCATCCATCTAATCTCTTCACCACCCTTGGTTGACTAGTAGAGAGTGCCTAAGGCATTAAGTCCGCCTTTGAACCTTTTTGTGCGAAAGTTTAGGTTTAAAATTTGAATTCCGCGTGCTACCTTGGCGCATTCCCCTTAAGGTGTAAACTTCATTTATCAGAAATAATTTAGAAAATGCAGCTGCTTTGCGCTATACGTTAATATTCATGCATGCTAAAGGATGCTACAGTCTATTTATGCAAACTACTCCGATACGTGCCTCAAGACACATACAAATGCTTATAAAATTGCTCTTTCCTCGAAACCACGCGAACGATACTAATTCAACGTCATTTAAAAAATTTAAATGACACGATAAAATGAATTTATAAAATAGGTCAAACGAAATTGCTAGAGCGTTTCATTTTTCCCTTTTGGTTAACCAACCTTAACGGAAAAGAAATAAATAGGTAACTGAAGTATAATCAATTAGTATTCACTAGGTAGGTAGCTACTTGGAAACGGGGATGCAATTATTCCACTACCTCCGTCGGAAGGAAGTCAAATATGTTTAATTTCGGTAAATATGTTAGTACGGAGTATGGAAGGATTGTAGCAGGTGGTTTCTGTCTTCACATGGGGTAGGCAGACATTAAAGAACGCCACCTGCTACGATTATATGTGTGTAAGTATGCGTTATGTAATCCCTTTTATTGTCATCCCTTGAAGGTATATAAGCCCTTAAATGTACCTATCTGACGTATATTAGGTGAAAACTATGTTTTTATGGCGTGTGCTCTTTTATCGTATACTTATTAATTTCTAAAATAGTTAATTTCTTACTGAAACTAGAGTTACAACTACATATTTCATAGGCATAGTCTATCTAAATCCCTAAACGAAACGTGTTTTCAATAAAAACATGACAGTAAGAATGAGCACAGATTGCTTCATAAATATTGAATATCGACATCACTATTGTCCCGATACCTACATTACATTCTTATCAAATATTTCGATTATTCAATTAATCACAAAGTCCTCCAAACTTTTATAGATAATTGAGAAACCAGTGTACCGAGTAGATACTAGAATGCTTCAGCTTTGCCTTCAGCTGGCTGGATTTGTATTTTAGGAATTATTTAAGTAACAAAATATTTTTTGCTCTTCAAGTAAAGAAATCTGTGCTATCTTGTATGTCTTGGTGACATATGTGTGGTAAACACTCAATGTGAAAGTCTTAAGCCGGGCACTTCGCAACGGAAGAAAATAAATAGGCATTGCCTGGCTCTACGAGACCGCTACGTTGAGCTTGTTGCGTACCATCGTAGCCCATTTATTTGCACCGAAACATTTGCAATGCTTTTTATATCTTGATTAAGTTTATAGTAGATTAAATACATACTCGATCACGTTTCGCTCACCAAAAAAATGTTTTATTGCATTACATGAAATTCAAATGATGGTAAAGAATACAATATAAGCAAAAGGATTTTATTGCGCAAGTACTCGTAAATTATTCATTTAATTTTACATGTGACATACTTGTTTGCATAACTTGGTGGCCAGTCACCGTGGTTCGTTTCTCTTTAATGAAATATTTGCTTGTATTGTATGTTACGTACGAATTTCCTGCGAAACGAATTTCACGGATAAAAATGTATACTTTATTGGTATTTAGCTTCATAGCACTTTCTGTTTCATGTTACGTCTAGCTTAAATTTCGTTGATTAGGAATATCAAATATCACCGTACCTGTTTCGATACATCGCTGTTACATAATTATTATCAAAACTAATATTATAAAAAAAAAGATTTGCATTTTTTGTTACGATTTCACTCTAACACGGCTTAAGGGATTTGGATGAAATTTAGCACATGGGTAGATGACGACCACGATTAGGACATAGATTACTTTTTATCCTGATATTACTACGGGATCGATCCCTATGTGGGCGAAACCACGGGGTTCAGTAAGTTATTATCTGTACAAGGTGTCGTTTTGCATCCTCGTCAAATTCAAGGAGGTAACTATGCTACTGATTCTCGTCACGAATCAATAATAAAATAAGTAGGTTTTCTTTTCTTATAATTTTCGAAAACGGCATGTGTGGGACACGCATTTTAAAACGCGGCCTGTGAGACCGCACTGTAACTGCCCTTTTACACACACATAAAAAAGGGGCCGCTTATACTCTTACGATACCATAACGCGATTCTGTTTTTTTAGTTATTTAAGTCTAACAGTATTTCAGAATACACCACTATCAAAGGAAAGTGGTGTATTCTGAAATACTGTAGTATGTTTTCATTATTTACGAGAGATTGTAATTTTATTTGATTATTTATGTCTTTCATAACAGCCTCCTGAAATTTGACGAGGATGCAAAACAACATCTTGTATAAATAGTATAAAACAAAGTCGCTTGTCGAGTCTGTCTGTGTGGCCACTTAGTTCTTCTAAAGTACACAATTGATTTTGATGCGGTTATCCATAAGAATTTATTTCTGAAGGTTTTTGTCTGGAAATCTCGATGTCTTGACATGGCGCCACATCAGTAGATTGCACCCGTGCGAAGCATGCGCGGGTCGCAAAATAACGACGATCGAAAAAGGACCAAGTATGTAAAAGTACCTAGATGTAAGACAATTGTCTGCTATGTTAGGATTTATCTCGGATGAAGCGACTGTCTGTGCTTTAGTAGGGTTAGGTCTGTAGTCCGTGGCGGTTTATTAACAGAAAAATAGAAATGGAAATCTTTGTCACATGGTCAGTATTAAAGTCAAGCTTCGAAACATGCTTCAGAACTTACCAATACAAATTACGTCCTTCAAATTCGTGTCGTATTATAAGGTAGCATTAATTCACAAGTGAATTAAATTCAGACTTACAATAGCAATATATTTCACTTTGTGGTCGAGCAGACGAAATTTTCTTTCATTCTGTTTCTATAATACTCTTATTTCATAACCAACCTATAATCTTCCATCTGCTGGAACACAGGCCTCCTCTCTGTAAGAGGGAGTGGGTCGTAATCTACCACGCGGGCACAGTGCGGGTTGGTAGATGTCACATGTCTTCGAATTTTTGGTTCTAGGACATGCCGGTTTCCTCACGATGTTTTCCTTCGCCGTTTTGAGAGCAGCGGTGATTAATTAATTTACACAAAGGCCAAAGGCACAAAGGGCCTGCTTGGGTTCGAAACTACGTCCTACAGCACGTAAGTTGCTACTGTTACCACTGGGCCACCACTGCTAATCTTATCTCATAACTTGAATTAAAAGTTCAGTTACTTTTAAATCTATTTAAGAGATTGAGTAACGCTGGACTAGTCTGCCGTGAGCTTTGCAAAACATGAAATCATAGAATTTTTATCTTATCAAATGAAAATTAATTTACACTTGTTATCATTGCCAATACTAACAGTACAGAGCCAAGGTGCTACATATGTATGTACATATAATACGGATACATAATAGTTATAAAATTCCTCTAACTTTACTGAGTTGTTTATATTTCGCCTCAGGTCGGGTTTGCTTGCATCGCTTAGCATAAACAGCCTATAATGTTCCCACTGCTAGGACATATTGCCAGTGGCGGAAGATTTTCATGGAAAAACTGCTTAAAATTCATAAACTTAAGTACCATCTTTGCAAAAGGGTGCTGAAAGAAAAAAATTATACGAAAAAAATTATAGTTTAATTTTACGATCGGTCATTCTAAAATGTTCTAATTTTATGTTCACAGGATAGAGAGGGATTCCAAACGACTGCCACTTGAGCTGTCTACTCTATACATCATAGCGGAATCAAACACGTGCACAGGAAACTGTTTTGATTTGAGGTTACGACTATAAATAGGTACTATCAACAGGAAATTCTCTTTATGTTTTCTCCATTCCCAGGTCACAAATAAAAAGAAGCACGAATGGCAAACAGACTCCACTGTAAATTTACCTTAGCTTACAATAGAAATTATACACTTTGTAATATGGAAATGTAACATATAAATATAAGAGACATATCTACCGATTAAATATAACTTTTATGTGGATGGGATAAATCAGAATTTCAGTTCAGCATTTTTGTGTAGCAAACAGGTTAATTTTAGCATAAAAAAATACGTTTTAGAATCCCGAACAAAACACTGGACACTAATCAGGTGCATAATATTCCGCATGTACGCAGAACACTTTACGTAGAACGACACAAAAAAGACATTAAAAAAGCGAGCACTTAAAAGGCACTTATAAAAGGTCTAAAGCCTCGACGTGGCTTTTGTACAAGCTGTGAACGCAGTTTCATTGAACCGTTCGCAGTTCGAGTGCCATCTACAACCTACATTTCGACATAACAATCTGTTGACAGAAACCTCGAGGGCCTGTGAGGAGTTATGAAAAAGTAATAAATAACGAAATACGAATGCAAGAAAGAATCTTGTTCGTTGCTTTCGAGGTGGAAGTTGAAAATTTGGAAGTGGAATCTTAAGTCGAAAGCCCTCGTTCTCAACTTTTTATTGACGTAACACTCCATAATGTGAGTCGTGGATCGCGCACGGAAATGTATAAACATGCGTTTTCAGCGGCTCAAGTACGTTTCTCAACTTAGTTAAGTTTTTCTGCTAATCCTAAACGAGAAAGGAGGGCTTCTGTGGAGCTATACAAAATGGTACTCTCTGAGAAGATTCTGCGAAGAACAAGACTATGAAGTAAAGAGCCATGCCTTTGTTTATTTAAGTTAACCCTTTCAGCGTTGTCTCTTATTTAACCAAGTACCTACTAAGTGTTAAGGTGGAATTAAGCAAAAAATTACCCATTTTGAATGAAAGAAAATTGGGTCTTAACATTATGTCTTTATTTATAAAAATATAAAACCGAAAAACATGAAAGTTTTCTTAAACAATACGACTGGAATATTAAGTTAGCGGTTCCCTGACGAGCTCTTACACTTTTCAAATGAAATTACTTCACTAAAACCAATAAGGTACTCTGTCTTGTGTTCGTGGAGACTTTATAAACTTGTAACATGATTGACGGATAATAATGTAACTCGCTTATTTAAGTATATCTTGGTTGTATAACGACTGTGACTTTATGTTTTTACCAATGGTAAAATATTTTTGTCTGCTCGCTATGGTTTAAATAATTTCAAGTCTACTTTAGTTAGGTAAGTGCAGAAAACACAAACCAGCATGCAGCTTACATTTTCGTAAAATTTGGATGAGTTGAATTAATGAATATGAAGACATTGTGACAGTCATGCAGTTGGACCAGATTTTCCAATTGATACACTATTATCTTTATCAAACTTTATTCTATTAATATTATAAACGCGAAAGTTTGTGAGGATGGATGAATGGATGGATGTTTGTTAGTCTTGCACGCAAAAACCACTGAATGGATTTGGATAAATTTTGACACACAGATAGTTTATAACTAGAATTAACATATAGGATACTTTTTATCCCGATATTCTCACGGGATTGAAACTTATGCGGGTGAAACCGCGGGGCGCAGCTAGTATTGTCATATTTTTAAGACAACTTCCGTCTTATTTTTGTACAGACGCCAGCACATCAAGCTACTACAATCTGTCAAATTTCTTTAATAGATTTTCTACTTTATCGCTAAAATATTAAGGTTCAAGATTGATTGGGAAAATTTGACAGTTTCGGGTAGCTTGACCTGCTGGTGTCTGTATTATACGATTCTTATTAAAATTCATTGCAAAACATGACACCACCATCTAAATATCTCATTACCCCATTAATCAAACTTCAGGCAGATACATTGCTGAAAGTCCCTTGTAATTGAATTCTTTTGGAACACCAAGAACTTCGCGTTGGTGTAACTTTCACGGAACCTTTATTGCCTGAGATTGGGGTCTCATTTATTTCTGTCTCACTACAGATTTAGCTCCGGGTCTCATTCGAGGGGTTTAAAACTTACGAGACACAGTTGTGAAACCGTTGAACTGAACCATTTACTAACTTGGTTGACTGCCAACAGTTTGGTGTCTATATGTACTGTTTCGGAACTGATTCAGGCGTCTTAAAGAGTCGGTCAATCGCTTCTCAATCCCATCGCTCTGCAGCAAATATTATGTGTCTTCAGAGAAACTAGTCAAGCAACCAATGTGGAAGCGTCTGAAGACGTACTCGATTGCTTATGACTAGTTACGTAGCAGGCAGATGTAGTTAATAGCTAAGCATGATTTGACTCCCTTAACGTAATATATTCCAGTACAAGACCTATAAAGGTTGGCGCCAAACTACCGTCACCATCCGTCGCCATATTTTATGCAAAACAAAGATATTCTATTCCAAATCCTGTGTAAACTACGCCGCTCAGAGTCGCAGAAATTATGTTGCGATTCGCGCTACAGCCGCCGTAAAAAGAGTAAACTTAAATAAAAAAACGTACTTACGCTGGTTTACGCTCTTCTGACCCAAACCAGATTAGGATGTCCATTAGAAAATATAAGTGTTTGGTTGAACCTCAAATTGCGGTTGGGTAATAAGGTTAATACCCGATTAAGGAATTTTCTGAAGGTCCTGAGAGATTACTCAACTTGTTTACAACGAAATCAATCAAGACAGTCTAAGTACCTCTGGTATTTATATTTGTGAAGCATTTCAGCCGTAGTTTTCCGAAACAAATACTTGAACGTGTCTTTTTCTTCCATACTCCTCTATTTGACGATCAATAGAGAAGTATTGAAGAAAAATGTATGTTGCGCCAAACCCAAATAAATTTGCATAAAGGCAGGAGAATAATAATAATAATAACAGTTTAAGAATAGTTTATTCATCACTCCTAAAATTACAAATTTCTCTTAGTCTATGTACAAAATCATGGCAATGAATACATATTTATAAGAGATTACGTTAACGACTATACTAGTATAAACTGTGTCACAGTCGCTAGCGTCTTCCACACTTATTCATTAAAACCACAATTCATTGTTTTAAGCACCAATATCTGTAATATTGATGAAATGGAACGATTGTAAAATGAAACTAATAAAATTAAATAAAATTTATAGGGAAATCAAACTATTTAGAATAAGTACGTTACCACAATGATGAGTGAAGAATGTGTGTCTAGTGTAATAAGAAGTTTGGGTGTGTAACGTATGTGAGTATGTGAGGGTGTGCATATAAAGTACTTAGGTGTAGAGGAGTTGGTGTGTATCTTTCTTTAAACATGTTTAACTTTTAGCAATTTCTTCAGTTTCATTATAGCTAATGACTCCTCTATTAGTCGTCATCTCGGTATTCACCCCCTTTCTTTTTTTTTTTTTTAATAAAACTGCCCCCCACTAGGAATTCCTCCTGTATCGTGGGTGCGTTTACAAACATTCAAACTCACATACACAAACAGCCAGACCCGGAACAACTACTTGTAGGCCATACAAATATTTGTTCCGTGCGGGAATCGAACCCGCGACACGCAGCGCAGCAGTCAATCGCTTAACCACTACGCCAACCGTGCCGTCAAAATTAATTTGTAAAAGGTCATTCTAGCCATATTATCTTTCACACAGTCCATCCATCGTTTCTTTGGTCTTCATACTTTTCTCATGACATTTTCCTAATCATCACATACCTATCATGACAATCGATTTCCGCACAACTTTTCGGTCACCGGTGCCACCCTGTGACTTCCTCTTAAGTACTCACTTTTTATTCTATCCTTTTGTCTAACACCACACATCTAAGAGGGAGGTCTGGTGTTACATTCTCATCTCAGCTGCATGCAATGGCCGTTCATTCATCCTACTGTTCCTACTTAGGTACTCCTTTTCCGTTCGGCTAATTAACCTAATGTTTGTGTAACTAGATTTGTTGCACTAATATTTACAAACACGAATAGTTGCCGGTTGCGTTTACTTTGCAGTATTTCTGCGTCTTAACCTAAGTACCTAAATTATGTATGGAATTCATAGGTACATGAATAAATTTAAACGTAAATTGTCGTATATTTTATAGCTTGTATGTACGACAAATTACTGAAAAGAATTCGACTGGACGAAATCTAGATAACTACCTATTACTTGAAATGGCATTATTGCTAAATCTAAAAGCGTCCCTGAAATAGAATACCTAGACTTTCTTATAAAAAGATCTGTAAAATATTTTCTGAATGACACCGCTGATTGCGATAAAAACCGCTCATTGTACCCCCGAGAGGGTTCTTTAATTGATTAATACAATCAATTAAAGAACTCTCTCCCCTCTCCCTTAAAACTGGCATACAACGGAATCATTTAGTTCGTGTATATATACCTAAAACCACGTGCAGCAGTGAATTGTTATTGTAGTGTGTATATATCATTTTGAAAGGGCCTTTCATACTAAATAGAAAAATAAAACAAAGCTCTAACCTATCTTAAACAAAGATAATAAAAGGTCAAAAAGCCAAATAAATTACGTGTAAGGCTCTTTGACCTTTTACAAATTAATTTAGATCGGCACCTTCCTAATAAAAACAACATTAAAGTAATACCTTAATGAAAAACCCACTCACGAACACTGCTCTATCCTGATTCCGAGAAAATATCAAAATGTTAACTCTGTGGTTGTATCCACAGTTAAATCTGTATTTTTTTGTCCGGAACATCAAAGCTTGGTAAAATTCAGAATTATGAGTCGAAACGACGTCCCTCCGGCAAAAGACAGCCTCAAAAGACAAAGATAAAAATCATGACCTGAATCAACTTCAATCTGCAAGAAAACAGTATCGAAATACTGTCTCTCTGCGTAGCTATTTCTTCGTTGTTATCAAATATTTTTACAAAGATAATTTATTAAGGAATGTAGAAGGCCAATAGCAAAAATTCCAATTATAATGAAGGTTCGTGACAAGCGTACTTGAATCTCATTAAATCTGGCTGGAATTTAGATCACAGAATCTCGGTGTAGCCAATATGGAGAAGTGAGGGAAATCTATTTTGGAGTTCTCTCCGTTTCTTCTCAGTATAAGTAAACCATTCAGGGTTGCCAAACCCTATTTTGCAAAATATTTTTGACATCCCTAACCCTCGATAGTCTCATTTCGTGGGACTATTATACCTACCTACATAAACTTCTTACAAAAGCACTTCAGCGTCGCCACGAGACGTTCTTAGAATTTTAAAATAATTACTAAAAGCCAATGCAGTGGCCAATAATTAACACAAGATAAGCACCAACAATTCGTAAAATATTCAGTAGCCTAGGAACCCTCCGTCTGGTAGCGGCGGGTAAACCAAAAGAGATTAGACTAGATTTATAGAAACGAATTTGTACCCTAGGGTCTATAGTCATAATTACGTATGCTGAATATTAATGGTTACAGTTAGCACGGCGAGGTCCCTGCCACCTGTATACGGAATGGATTCAAAATCTGTGAGGGATTTAGCCTTGTGTTAAGGATCACGACATCAAAGCTGATCTTGCTTACTTTTCAGCAAAAGAAAGTTAAGGGCACGTGTCATGGTGATGGAAACCAAACCAAGTTTGAAAAATAACTCTTGATCCTGATCTGATGACTCAACATGATCTGAATGTAAAGGACTATCCTAATATTATAAACGCAAAAGTTTGTATGGATGGATGGATGTTTGTTACTCTTTCACGCAAAAACTACTGAACGGATTTGGATGAAATTTGGCACACAGATAGTCTGTAACCAGCATTAACACATACGATCCCGATATTCCAACGGGATAGAAACTTATGCGGGTGAAACCACGGAGCGTAGCTAATAGATAATAATATTATCTTATCAGAATAATAATATCTTAATGACTGTACTGTAAATACAAGTCTTAGAAAGATATACAATAAGTTTTTACTATTAAAACAAATGCTTTTGGTGTGTTTATTTAATGCCGTTAATTGCTTGGTATATAACTAACTCTACAACTCTTAACTCTTTTTGCCATTCCCATCACTTTGAGCTTAAGCTGCAGAAAATTTCAAGCAAATTGTAGATTAAAATTGCTGCGGATTGAAAGTTTTCAGTTTAATTACGGTTGTAAATGAGAGCTCGACTCTTCTTTCAATATTAATTAAATACTAGTGACCCGCTCCTGTTTCGCACGGGTGCAATGGCGAATCAAAATATCGAGATTTCTGTGCCATGTTTAAATTCAATATACTTATACAAATAATAACTATACGCATATACCTATATTATACGCAATAACATTCCAGAAAAAAATCTCGAAATGATGGTTAAATCCGAATCAAAATGCGTGGCGTAGTTTAGAAGAACTAAGATGTCACACAGACGGTCAGAAAGGGTAGCGGGATCGTCCGAAAGGGTTACCGCTGCCCTGGAACATAAAGGGCTAAGGAAGGAACACGGGTGGGTTTTAGTCAGTAAGAGTCTGACACTCCCTTCCGCTCCACCCAGAGCGGGAGGGGTCATTTGAAGATTTCCCAACCGCAAAAAAAAAAAAAAAACGGTCAGAAAAAGCAACTTTATTTATTATGTATAAATATAGATTTGAATATTACTGCGGCAATGTCTGTAGAACACAGACATCACAAATATTTATGAGCAAGCAAACAACTGTGCACCAAAATTGATTTATGTCAAATTGTGGTTCGTTTTTCTAAAAGAAAAGAAAGAATAACGTTTATTTAGACATAATTCGTGAAACACAAAATACAAACAAAAAAGTGAAAATAACGAATAAAAATGTAAATAATAATCTCTTCTCTCCGCGTAATCTTTTTATGCTGTAGAATATGTTGAAGAATAACGATGAAATTATAATGTGTCTGCCCTAGATCATGGCTACGAATTAAACTGTAAGCACAACACTTCCCCTGCATTTAGAACTATCTATTAGGTACCTGGGAAGTTTAATGTCTGGGGATGAGCAGTGAGGTCAGCTTATTTAGTAGCGGACAAGATTAATCTCTTTCGTGAAGATTAACTGAGTCTGAATACAAATGTGCACGTGCCATGAACGGTCAAGCTCGTCTGGTTGGGTACTATCAGAGATGAGTCAATAGTTGATGCACGTTCTGTCAGCCGCACGTTACAGGAACTGATGGATGCTGGTGATGGCGCCAAACAAGTAGCCGAATTCTGGGCCGAGTATCTATAAAACTGCAATAAAATCTATAAAAAGTACATAACTTAAACCAGATACTACCATAAGGCTATTCGCGGAATTAACTCAACCTAGTGCCGATTTTTCAATAATCAGATAACTTTTATCTCAAGAATAAATATTGCGGTTTGACAGCTTTTATATAGAAATTATGTCAAACTGTCATAATTATTCTTAAGATAAAAGTTATCTGACTATTGAAATACGCATATCAGGACTTAGAACGTTTTCAGCGATAAATCATTTTATTATGAAATTCTTACAGTTTAATTTTGTTACCACTGAACCAACGAATGAAATATCAAAATAGAAGTGTTTTTGGCTATACATCCTGCCAGAGAAACGACACTAATGTCGCATTTAACTTCCACATAAATGGAAGAAAAAATATTCGCGAAATACTTTGAGATATAAACGCTGTAGAGAAGATAATAATGCTGGTATATATACCTACCTATATGGTGAAGAATGTCATAACCTCAATTGATGTTTGTTTTCTCGTAATTTTTAGGAAAAATAAACAAGAGTTCTTCCGAAATTATAACATAAATTAAAATCTTCTACAACTATACATATAATAAAATAGTAACGAAGAATTTTTGTCCGTTTGTCTGTTTGTTTGGATGTACATATGTACCGGATTGTCGCAAATACGGCTGAACGGATTTGGTTGAATTTTTTTACACAGATAGTTTATAACCTGGAGTAACATATAAGGTTCGTTTATATACTATCCCGGTAGTACGTTCCCGTGGGATATTTTCCGACATCCACGCGGGCGAAGCCGCTGGGAATAGCTAGTAATGAATAAACTACAAACAAAACCGCTAATAAGTATGAGTGGCCTTTCTATAATGCGCACTCTAAAGCCTGATTCACACGGCCTGATTTAATTGCCTGTGACATAGCAAAAGTTGAAGCAAAAGTTAAGAGTTGCTCCATATAAACAGTGATTACCTGATGCATTGATGCAAGTCAATTGTTACTTAAATTTTATTGTATTACTGCCGCGGCAGAAAGCACAGGCTGTTTGCCGTGCCTCCATGTCGCACTGTTGCGCGTGCTAAGTACTGCGCACTCTGGCCGCACTTAATGATCTCTAGGATGCTAATCCAACAATCGATCTGTTTGTGGATGACGGCGGACGAAGATTTTATTGGCATGTCAGAAGTACTGTGAGAGGGATTCATGAAGGCATTGATATTTTTTTCCTGTGTGTGAAAAAAAGAAACTGTGTTATGTTTTTACCTGAACTCTATAATTTTATATTTTCTTTTTTACGTGTATGTGTCTCTGTATTTAATTATTTTAATTAGTTTTAAACAGTGTTAGTTAAAGTTAAATTAATGAATAAAAATAAACTTTCATCATGTAAAAGGGACGGAATTTCCGGCCTAGAGCTAAAATCTTTGCTAAATACTTAGATATAGCGCGCTCTCAAACAGGAAGCCAATATTTGGAGTCACGGGGATTGGCAATTGTCTTGTAGACCCCGACCCGTAAAGCAGGTTAGGTAGGGATATTGATTCGATACCCAGTCTGTGTCTGTATATGGTGCTGCAATCTCGTTAGTGATTGATAGCAGCATATACAGACAAACAGACTGTGCTAGCTGCGTTGAGTTGACGCCTGAAAAGCCGACAGGTCCTTATGTTCCTAACTTAGGTGCTTCATTACATTAACTAACCATATTATTTCAAGTAAAACTTGTCACACATATACGAAATAATTAGGCTTACGTCGCTTTTAACAAAATTAATACATCCAAGTGGGTGCAGAGTGAGCTAAAATTACTCCCGCTGTATATTATTGCCGCTACCGATTAAACTTCCCCATGCTTACACCGATAAAGTTAGTACGATGCATTAAATGAAATGAAATTAAATGCATGCATTAATACGAGAACGATGGTTCTCGTATTTCCCGGACATCCATCAAGGCAGAAAAAAAAATTGTTATTAATTTTGTTTCAAGATTCTAAAATAGCATCTTTAACTTAGTTGTTAGGAATAAATCGCTGTTTTCTCTACATTTCATCGCTAAAACAAACTTGATGTAAATTATAACTAGGGAAACTTTGCATTTTGCAGTCCAAAGCGATTGTCGCACGATTACGTGATCGTTGCAGTCGTTTATATGTATACTAGCTTTCTGCCTGTGGCTTCGCCCACGTGGTGTCGAAAATTATCCCACGGGGTGTGCTACCGGGCCAGCCTATATATATGTATCCTTCCCCAGGATGCCATCTCTTCTCGCCAAATTTAATTTAAATCCGTTCTGTAGCTTAGGCGTAAAAAGGTCACATACAAACACAGCTACTTTCGAATTTATAATATCAATATGGATGACGTACTCGCACGATCAATCAATTCGCGTTTGAACGATCACGTAATCAAAAGGCCGTGCCCGCGGCAGTCGCTTTTGGTTAGAACATACATAGGGTAAAGGCTGCATTTATATAGTTTGATACTATTGTCTATAAATAATCACTTTTATTGGACACGTGCCCTGCGGTGTAGCGACCTGAAGCGACCGACGGCGGAGGCGCGTAGGCGTTCGTAGCCGATGTGCGGCGTAGCAATAAGCAGTTTAATCTAGCTTTAAACCTCTACTACATACATAACCTCACGCCTGCAATCACCAAAGGGTTAGGCAGTGCTATATTACAGTGTACAGGCACGAAAAAAAGAATGTATACACTCGGCTTTATTCAAAAGTGATTTACTCCTTTATTTTGGAATGAAATGTTATATTATGTTGTTACGAACATAGCATTTTCGAACCCATAGGTTTATGTAATGTGTCGTATTTGTTTTGCATTCGTTATTTCACGAAAAAATCGAAATTGAAAATTGTCGAGTGTTGACATATTGGTGCTCGTGACTGTACAACACCCACATTTCACTAGTTATGTTTGTTTGTAATAGGGGCGAACCTATTGCCATCTATGGGCACAAATCCAGACAAATTCCTGAAAAAATGTTCATTTAATTTGTACCGTGAAACATGGACGAATCCTAGGAATAAGGATTGAAACTAGCGTAATATTACCGAAGAAGATATTATTCTGGTAAAACCAACCACATGTTTATTATTATTTGCCGTTTGCATAATTTGGAACATTGAAAAGAATAGTTTAGTTGTTGTGTTTGCACGAGTCTGCATTGCAAATCTTCATTATCCATTCTTAATGGTCTTATTTCTTCCTAGTTTGTTAGAATAACACTATAAACACTACGAGTGAAACTTCTAGTAGACTTTAACAGATTTTGATCGAGTGGAAAATCCTACGTTTTTAGAAACCAGAACCTACTGTAGTCTGTCAAATCCGGGATACATTCTCGCAACCAAACTCCGATCTTGGACCAATAAACAACATTTCTGCATGCAGCGAATTGACGTGATTGAGTACCAAATATCAATACTATTCAACCTTTGCAGTAACAATAACACTTTTGTTTTCGGAAGAACGTTCCACAAATAAAAGTATCAAGTCAATGCTCCCGGTCATTCGCGTACACGTGTCCTTTGTTGTACACAGATTCAGCATCCCTTTGTTACTCAATAATGGTGTTTTAAGGTCTGACAGTTTAATGGATAAAGAGTTACCCCACGTCACGATTGAGCTAAATAAGCAACAGAATATACTCGTATAATAGGATAAAACTCTCCTTCTTGCTAGTCATGGTAGTATCGCATTTCACCGAACAACTAAATTAATATTATAAAGAGAAAAAATTTGATTTTTTGTATGTTTCTAAGTTTGTTTCTTACGTTTTCACGCTAAAACGGCTGAATGGATGAAATTTGGCACATGGATAAACCATGACCTGGATTAGGACATAGAATACTTTCATTCCGATTTTCCTACGGGATCGAAACTTATGGGGGTGAAACCGTGAGGTGGAGCTAGTATGTTATATAACAAAACTCTCCTTTTTGCCCGTCATGGCAGTATCGCATTTCTAACTTGTCAATCTTGGTTGTGCCTACTTACTATATAGTATAGGTACTTAAAGTTGAAGCCAAAATTCCTATTGTCATGAAAGCCCACTCCACTCCACACACATCACATCCAGACAGCTCTACCCTGTCAGTGCCCAATTATTACTCGCGTTGACAATATAAAATATCTGGGCATTACATTAGACCATTTTCTTAACTTCAAAACTCACATCAATCTTCTTACAAGTAGGGTTAGAAAACTCATTTATATTTTTAAAAATCTACGACACGTCGCCACGTCAGCTGTAATACGTACTGTCTACTACGCCTCATGCCAATCTATTGTGACGTATGGTATTGCATGTTGGGGTGGCGCCGCTAAGATGACAATGAAACACCTAGAAACAGCCCACAGAGCAATATTGAAGGTAGCCACGTTTAAACCAATTATGAACCCAACAACAACCCTCTACAAAAATTGGAAGGTCCTTAACGTTAGACAACACTTTATCTTGCAGACCATTCTTCTACAACACCGACTTACGCCTTTTATCACAGTCTCGAAACGTCGGAAAGATATGGTCTGCACTATTCCACCACCGTACTATAAATTCACCAAACGATATTTTTTTTACCTTGGTCCATATCTGTATAACAAACTTAACGCTAACTTACCTATTTATACCCTACCTTACTCCAAATGCAAAACTGCCGTCCGTTCTTACCTTCTTTTAAAAACCTATGATGAGACTGAGGATCTTTTAAAAACAACATACCTAACATACATAACTTCTCGTTTTTGGCCCAACATAACCGCTTACTAACCCAATAGTAATCTCACAAACACATTCACACACACACACACACATGCACACACCCACACGCACATAAACACGCGCACCCACGAACAGAAAACACTCACACATACGCACTACAGAAAAATCAAACACTCATTCATACTCAATCACGTCCCACACAAAACGATCTCATTTTTACCATCACTTTATTTTTATTTTTTACCTCCGAATTTGTAACCATCTACATTATTAATTTTATATATATTTATTCCATTCAACAACGTTGATAATAATGTATACAAGTTAATTAGGTATTTAATTTGGGAGACAATACGTAGCACTATGCTCAATTTTTTTTTTATTATCTTTATCTAGGGAGGCAAACAGTTTCTCCTTAATACAGGTTGCACAGCTACCTAGCTAGAAGAACAGTTATAGTTCACCCCTACAAATATTTGTTATTATAAGTTCTACGCTTACTTAATAACTTTAATATGTACATACCACAAATACCCTTTAATTGCAATAAATATTTTTATTATTATTATCTCCTTTATTCCATTTAAATACTTACAAATTACATTGGTATCGGGAACAGGGTCCAAGCTACCGGCGGTCAGGGCTCCAGAGAGAGGAACTTCCTGACAATGCGAGCCGTGTCCAGAAGTACCGCTTTCTGAATCAAGCCCTTGATGCAGCTGCCCAACGAAAGCCTCCTCAGGTGTTGGTCGAGGCTCTTGGCTATTAAGCCATTGGCTGTCACGACTATCGGCACAATGATTGCTGAGTCCACATGCCACATGTCGACAACCTCGCGAGCCAAGTCAAGATACTTGATTTGTTTATCTTTCTCGGCTTTCACGAGGTTCTCATCATGCGGGACGGTTATGTCAACAATCATTGCGCGCCGCTCTGATCGATCCACCACCACTATATCCGGCTTATTGGCAACAATAGTCCTGTCAGTGATGATGGATCGATCCCAGTACAATGTGATATTTCCATTTTCGAGAACTGGGTCGGGCACATACCTGTAGGAGGCACCTCAGATTCCACAAGGCTGTATTTCAGAGCAAGTTGCTGATGGATTATCCTGGCTACAAGGTTGTGTCTATGCAAGTATTCTCCGTTAGCTAGACGAGAACACCCGGAGATAATATGCCTGATTGATTCTCCCGGCCGGTGGCATGCCCGTCAGATGTCAACCGTGCCGTCTTTCACTTATTATTATTATAATTTATTTCATAAAAATATAGCAGTGGCGTAGCGTAGTGGGGGCACTTTTTAGGGGGCGGCAAAATTTCACAGTAAATAGGTTTTTGTTAATTCCGGAAAATTCAGACAAAGGATAGGCTCGATGGCATGCTTATTCTGTCAGATCTTTTTTCTATTCTATTATAGTTGTGAAAATATTGAACGGAATGTTCTTTGATTTTATATCTTTTGTATTAAAGCTTTTTTCGGCTCCTATCTATGACGTCTTCTAAAGACTGTTGATTTTATTTGTCTCTTTTCTAAATAAACTGGTCCAATATTTCAAAGTGAGCCCACTTAATAGAAGTGAATTGTCGTACCCACCTACACAAAAGCAATTACCTAAAATCAAGCTCACAAGGAATTGCTTATTCACTGCACTACAGAATAGCTATTAATTTGCTGAACACAATGATAGTAGGGAATCCATTGTCCCCAAACTGCAGACGACATTGCTAAAAGCCCGATTGCTATGCAAATTCCATACACTGTCAAATGAACTTACCTAGATAGAAAAATATGGTTGTTCCATACATTTTGACCGCGTAGGTATTGCACTTTTCTATGACACAGAAGATTTTTATTTTAGATAACCGACGAAAAATTTCGTGCTGAATCCATGGTTACAGTTTGCACGTCGATGTCCCTGCCACCCTGTATACATTTTATGTTGGTCTATGCCCTCCAGGCATGAACCTCAATAGTCAATATGGTCTGCAATTGATGGATATGCAAGACGTTTGACTGGCCGAATTTATATCCGATGCTTGCTTGATGCTAGTCTCACAAACCAATATTGGTGAAAGATTATAGCCCAGTCTCTGATGCATTGGAAGCATAATCTTAACTTTAGCAGAGGCACAGGCATTACCAGATAGGAAGGAAAAATATCTATTTTGGATATAAGAATGGGTTTTGCAGTCAATGGTAAAGTATATCTTGAGAAGTAATTAAGTACCTAGATAACATAAGATGTAAATTATGAACTATATAATATATAAATAATAAATAAATAACTTATGTACCTATTTATATAAATGAGTGCATACAATATCTCATGGCGTGCCATTGTGTGCAGTAGAACACAATGGCATGCCATGAGATATTGTATGCACAAATCACAAATAATGGTAGTGGTCTCACACATGCACAAATTATTCGCAACACAAAACCAACCCACAAACAATAGTAAATCTATTTTGTTTCTACGTTTCGGTTTCTATCCAAATGCACAGTCGAGAACTCTCTTTCCAATGTTTTTTACGGGTTCTCTTACAAGTCAGCTGATACTTCATTTTCAAATAGATGGAGAATTTTACTTTTTGCTGGGTATGAATGCGATATCAAATGTTTTCTAATTCAGTAGCTCTTGTGTATCGATTTACGCAACTGCGACCTCTATGTCCTTTTCGAAAGTAGCTTTTAATAATAAATGCTTGAATCTTTTCATACTGCATTTCTAGAACGTGCCAGTGAAAGAATCAATATTTATGAGAGCAATTTTTAGAAGTATATTTATCTCAACATGTAACTTGTAAATGCAGTTACAGCCGTAACATGAAAGAAAGAAAGAAAAAGATTTACTTATTGAGATTGATTGAGATATAATGCGACTCGTACAGGAAGATCACAAATTAAACTAAAGAGAACAATTTATTAATTAGTACCTTTAGTAATAATTGTTGGCAAGCTAAAGATATGAATAACTTTGAAGAAAAAGTTGTTTTACTTTCTCAATTAACAACAACAGTTTCTCTTTATGTTGCCCGGTGAACCAGAAAAAGTCATCTATGCGTTATGACTATGGAATAACTGCAAATTGGAATAGAAGTTATAACAAATTTCCCTAACCGTTTATTTTTTCTCACCAAGCCGAAGTCTAATAGGTACCTATAAGTATTCAATCATCTAAGATTACTAACATTATCAAGACGTAACCTTTGGGAGTGTGTATGTGGGGGTAGTCTTCGGAACTACTGACCCGATTCCGAAAATTCTTTCACTAATGGAAGCTACAGTAATGCCAAGTGACATATGTAGGATATATTTTATGTCAAAACAAGAAATCACACTGACGAGGTCACGGGCCGAAACTATGTAAGACAATTGTTAAACCATTAATATTATTGACTGCTGCTCACTATCACTTACCGCGGTCAAGTTTTGGTTGAGCGCGCCCATTTATCCCACGTCGAGACGCCCACTGATTTGAAAGGTGAATCAGATACTACAGTCTTAAATATTAATAGTTGTAGAACTTCGCAACCTCTTAATATTGGAATAGAATCTTTGTTAAATCTTAACGTCGGAAATTTTATACCTAAACTAGAATCTCGTCCCAAATTCTACGTAAGAGAACGTAGAATTCTTGCGATTATGAGAATACTGAACGATATCGTGTAATGGCGCGTTAGCATGCATTTACATGCAGAGACCGATACTTCCAGCGATTTCTTCCACAGCATCTAGGTTAAGTAACTACTTCCATTCCATTTGACACTCAGCTGATACACTCAACCTGACTCAAATAGCTACTTAGCTTTTGATTAAATCAGTACATACGAGATCTGCATTTTTCATATTCACCCATGAATAAATGTATGTAATTTAATATAAAAATTGCATTGTATCAACTTAATTAAAACATATTGGTGTGTTGTTACTAGGTAGGTAAGTATTGAACAAATTGAAAATTTTCATCGCCGTCTGCGATGAAAAGTTACGAATTCTAGCCGATACGGGAAGGCCAGATTGCATTTAGTTTTATTTTAATTAAATATTTGCATTGACCTACAATGTTTGTAGTATACACAGAGGAACAGTCCAGATACAGGTCAAAAATAAATAATAAACCACTGCAGGGCCACTGCAGGGCAAAAAATATTTTCATACAGAGAAGGAACGAGCATTGATCGCTACGCTTAGGTTAATTGTGCGCTTTTATAATTACTAACGCGCTGATATTATCGTGGACGTTCACCTAACGGCATCACGATAACACAAAGAATTAAAATATATGGAAATATATGAGGACGCTTTTTTAACGCAAATTTCCATCCACGGTTACTTTATAAAGTAACTTCCCGTACAGTTTATGGACGTAGACCAGCTGTGTGGCCCTTCCCCGAAAGGGGAACCGATCCAAATACTGATATTTCACATAATTAGGAAAAAATGAAAATTTTATCACCCAAGGGTATTTTAGGAATAGTTACATGTGGGACGTCCACGATAATATCGTCATCATGTTAGAAGTTATAAAAGCTCACACTCGCTTTTCGTCGGTGATTTAAGAACATTATGTCCAGAATTCTTCATACGTTTTCCTTCAAGCAATATTCCTCAAACAAAGCTTGAATCGTATCAAGCGATAATGCTTTAGTTCGCTCGTCCATTGCACGAGTGTGTTTGATTATCGTCAACAAAAATTGAATCTTCTTCCAAAGAACGAAAGTTTTCTCGCTGTGGGTCGTTGATCTGTTACTACTAGTGCACTTATTTGTTCTAATATAAATCTGAACTGAACATTGCTTGGAACTCCAGTATTACAAAACTTAACTTTACTTTAATTATTAATAAAATGTCAGAAACATAATAATAATAATACCAGCCTATCATTATCTTATTGCAGAGCAAAAGCCTCTTCTCATACAGGGAAGGCACAAGCATTGATCACCACGCTTGCTCAAGACGGGTTGGCGATTTTAGACTTATATTAACTATAAAGTCCAGATTTTCCCACGATGTTTTCCTTCACCGAAGTCAGTAATGTCTAAAATAAACTCAGAAAGTAACATATGAACTGAAAATTCACATGGGTAGTTGCCCAGATTTGAACCCTACAACTTTATGCATGAGAGGCGAGGCCTTAACCGCTGGGCGTTTCAAGGAAATATGACTTGTCAGGTAGGTACCTACCTAAATTAAGAATATAAGATTTCACAGCGAGGGGCTACCTAATAGAGATGTAACAGAGGCCGCTCAGCTTTTTTGCAAAAAGCTTTTTTGTTTTGCAAAAAACAAGAAAAAACGACTCTTCCAAAACGAACACGACGTGCAAAATATAGCTTTAATTTCGAACTCGGTAGCTAGAAATGAAAATACTGACTTTAAAAATTAAAGTTATTTTTGTCTTAAAAACTTGGCTGTTTTTTTTTTTTTTGTAAAAAAGCCTTTGTGCCTACAAATTCGTATATATGTATTGATTATTTCATGAAATAATCAATCAATTATTAGGCTCCTATTGATATAAAACAATTATGTTACTTAGAAAGAGTTAAAATTAAAATAATTTCTATAAATACTCTTGTTACGTAGTGTATGTGTTGTGACTTTGTTAAGTAGTGTATGACAGTGTATGTGGGCAATTTTTAATACTTTATACCTACTGTAGTATAGTAAAACAATAATTGTAGCATGTAATTATAATGAATGTACTTAGACAAAATATTGGAAAACATCTTGAAAGAAATGGGCAAGAAATTTCATAGTTAGGTACCCAACTATGAAATTTCTTGCTCATTTTATTTATTGCGCATCGTAACCCGCAGTGTAAGTGGCGATAACGCAAGAACTTATGTACTTAGTTTCGAGCGATACGGTCTGAGGTGGTCGTCAAGCGGTGGACGCCACGCCCTGGGTGAGGCAGTGAGTACGTACCCTTCATTATCCTTTTTTAATTATCCCTATTGATGACCTAGCCCTTTCCTAAATTGTATCTCTTACTAGCTACTATAAAAACAGCCTCCATTCTTGATGTGATTCACACACGCATTATGACTTAAACTGGTTGCGCAGTGTACCAACCCATGGATTAGTGCTTAATAATTGTGTGAATGATCTACAACATCCTAGAAATATGTTCCATCGACATCAAATACTGCGACCTTTTAGACCCCACAATACCCTGACCGGCCTTTTATGATCAAATTCCAAATTGGTTACTTAATCAGTAGGTACCTATAATCTAGTTATATTTTACAATCTCATTATTAGGTACCTACAAAGGTCCCATGTGGAAACGTACCCAAAAAATTTGATATTAAGTAGGTAAGCCACTTAGTACTTACTTACTTAAGATAATATTGTGTATTATATAAATGTTAGTAAAGATAAAATTATCTTGTATTATTAACTTACTGCTTGTCGCTGTGCACATATTTATTTAACTAATTATCGGTTTGGTAATAAAAGTAATTCATTGAAATTGGATCTGAGCCTCATTTGAATAAATGACTTTTGATTTTTATTCAGCTCTTTTCGAACGTCAAAATTACATAAGACAGTGCCTTCAAACGCCCGCCATTCAATTACAATTTATTATTAGGTTTATTAGTCTCGCTCAGCCAAAAAAACAAATGGATATGGGTAAGTAGGTAGTTGCAAAACTACAGCCAAAAGTCAAATGAATGTGCATTTGACTTTTGGCTTTGGACCTTAGACCTAGTTTCAATGGGGTTACCTACATAATACCTAAAACCCAGAAGTATCTACCTAAAGCCCTCATAAATTTGGGTTTTTTAAATCTTTTAGTTTAAGCAGTCCCATTTGGGCGCCAAGATGTAAAAAGGGTATTTCAATTTTTCCGTCTATTGCAGTCACGCACGGCCCAATACTTTTAGTGGAATCGCCCCTACTATCCATCTCAATTTAAACGGACTGTAACCTGAAAATGGATGGTATTCCAATGGGTATGTAAGTGAGTACCGTGAGCTACCGTCTAGTACTTACCTAGGTACGATATTCTAGAAAATCTTTGCAAAAACGGAAACCTTGTTAGTACTCAATTTCCATAATTAATCTTTTTTAATATGTAAGTATTTTATCTAGAAATCCTTTTGTAATTAAGAAATGAGAACGATCCTACGCTTAATTGAAAGTGCTTAGGTAGCTTCTCATTTTGCAGAAAACCTTCACAAAAAACTAGTCACTCGGTTTAAGTACTGTGAGCCCTTTACGAGCTCGCGGTACCAGGATGAATAAATTAAATGAGGGTTTATCAAATAACTTCCATACCTAATTATTCCTGCCGCTTCTACTTTAAATATATTTTTAAGTACCTACCTATATTTTTGTATTCAAAATCAATAATAAAAAAATGATATGACTTCGCGTGTCAGGTAATCTGACTCCTGTTTTTCTACTATTCTTTCGATAAATCAATGTTTGTCTCGTTTTTTTGCCATTAACTTTTAAAGGTCTCGCGGAGGTTGTATGTAAGCACAACATTGGTATAACCTCTACAAAAAATGTTGGTTGTCAAAGTTCATGTACTGCATATATGATTTTTGATAATGGTTAATAAACTTCTTTCTTGTAACTTTTAACTGTTTGAAGTTTTTGAAAACTTGGTTACATCGATAGGTTTGTTTAGTAGTATGCAGCCAATGCAATAGCAATAAAGGGCATTTAATTTGAGAGATATTTAGTGACGAATTCTGGGAAAGTTTAAAAAATACATAAGAATTGTGTTTTCTCGAAGCCCATGAATTTTCGCCTCGGTATTATGGGGTGCTTAATTGTTGCAAATGGGTCACACTATCCCGTCCTGGAAGAAATACGTCAAATTACAAGTCAGCCTGTATAGTAGATTCTTATACCTACTTTATAAGCTTAGGTATTTGCGTACTTCTTGCAATAGCAAGTTATTGTTCTTTATTTTGTAAAAAATAATGTCCCTCCTTTTGTGTTTGGCCGCAGTCGGGTAAAACAAAATTTTGATAAATCATAATGATAAATGATTTTATTTCTGTAAGTAGGTTTGTACAAACGCTTTTACACGTCAATCATATTTAATGATAATTAATGGCAATTGGACGAACGAAATACGCACGGACTTGGCTCGAAATAGCTTCAACGGTAATTTCTGATTATTCGTGAAACAGTAACTAATTAAGTTTTTACTTATAAACGTAGGTACCTAATAAGGTAACAGCTAAGTAACCCACTAAGCAAAGTTTACTTCATGTGGGTATAATCAGCGACAAAAGTCGATTAATGCCTACTTACATATTTTAATCTCACTAGGCTTGCAATCTCACTAGAATGCCCGCTAAGTGCAAACTTGGTTACAATAACACACGCACGGAACGGCAACGCCGCTCTTTACCTCCTCCGAACCAATAATTAGAATTTTTGGCGCGGAAACTCTTTTTTTGTTTATGACATGGATACTACAAGGCCTAGAGATTCCAAAATTTTGCTGCTTATGGCAGTTATTATGCCTTAATTTTTCTGACCATAGTCCAAAACCCTAACGTCACTGGTTTGCCTGTATTGAATAAGGAAGCTGGGGTGACGTCACTCCAGCTAACACACACTAAACGATTCATATAAATGAAGTTTTTGTGGCAGCTAAATTAAGACTGGAGCTATTATGCCTTAAATATTGGTATAGGTAGAATTATTCTATCACATATGAAGAAGGTGGAGTTACACATTCGGAATTCCGAGTGGCGAATGACTGGGAGATTATTTCGTAGTCAAAGGAATAAAAAAGGAATTAAGGGTGCCGACGTTAATCACATTAATGGGGCGGAGAGCTACGAGCTACACATAGGACAAGCCGGGCATAAAAACCTTCGAGTACATAACCGCCATTATGGAGAAGCATTCTACAACCTAAGCCGAGTATGATAGCCTAATGATACTTTCACCGACGGAAATTAAACTCTGGTGAAAGTAGGTATAGCCGAATACAATACGTGGCAACTCTCAAGAAAATGCCAAAATCATGTGAATTTGGTTCGTGGCTGGATGAAAGTATCGGGATCAATTCGTATGAAGTAATTCGGTGACGATTATTGGTTGAGGAAAAGCTGGACTAGAGCTGTTTTTTTTTTTTGTTTTAATAATTGAGCATATTTATTCATAATCGGAAGAAAAGTAACATTAAAAGCAGTACCTTTGTACTCATGTTATAATTCTGTCATATCAATTTGTATTTTACTGTGTGTACATAAATGATAAAATAAATAAATAAATAAATAAAAGAATATTAACGGTTAGATATTATATGAACGCTGTTAATCGACTTTTGTCGCTGACCGTACCTCTGTAGGTACCTACGGTACCTTTGTTTTTTCGTGGGGAAATCCTCATGGATATCATCCGTCTGGGAAGAACGGAAGGTTTTGTCGGACTCCTATCGACTAAAACTCTACTGTTCCTTTTAGTACCATGAGTCGGGGCCTCGGGAGATACCTACTATTGTTCATTCGCCACATCCACGACTGGTATCAAGCCCGCCATGCCTAGCGATCCCATGACCGCACGACTGGCTGTACCTACAGTGGGTATCAAAAGTAAGGTAGGGGAGGATTTATCGAAGTTTCAAAAGTAATTTTCAGTTATTTAAAGATGGTAAATAAAACTCGCCTTTTAATAATAGCAGAAGAAAGAATTGCTATAACGAATGCTTTTATACCAACACTTAAATATTAGTGGGGTGTTAAAAATAACTTATTAGGATACTATTTGCCTCATTTGCCTACACTACGTGTAGGTAGCTATGGCACGCAAACAGCAATTCGCTTATTTCCTAGTGTGGACGCGCCATAATAGTTCGCAAGCGTATGCAGAGTTCGACTAAGGCCCCTCGCCCACGGCGACTTTTTGTAGCGATGCTGTCGCGCGTTTCGTAAACGCGAGACAGCATCGCTACTAACGCGCGTTAGTCACATCAAAATTTAACGGTGTATACGAACAGCGGGTAGGTAGGCTTTTCAGTTTACTTCTCTGTAAAGGTGCATTTGAAATAAATAATATACAAAATATTGATAGTACCTACTGTATTCCATTCAATGCAGTCGATTGATTTTCTAAATTTATATTATAAAGAGAAAAATAAGATTTGATGTTTTATCCGACGAATAAAACGAGGAGAAACTCATTTCAACGCGTATATTCTTGCACGTTTGTTTGTTACGCTGTTTAAGCGCGAAAGCGCTAAAACGGCTGAACGGATGCAATTGGATTGAATTGGATGCAATTTGGCATATAGGTAGACCATATCCTGGAGGACATAGGCTTTATCCTGGATCAGAAATAAAACAGTTTATTATAATTATAAATGAAATTAATAAAATAAACTTATAAACAAAACGCATTCACGGCAAACCACTCCCATAGGCGTAAACGACCGAATTAACATTTTTTTGCAACAATCGTCTGCAGAATAACAGTTTCGTACACGTATCGGACCGCAATCAAATGACTCCCAAGGATTGTTTGCGAGGGGCCTAACCGCTTATCAAGACCGATTTGTTATCAATGCCACAATTCCCAATGTATTTATGTACCTATTATTTAATGTTATTTTAACCTAACGTCTGCAAGGCGAATACTTTAACACAACGTTACACAAATAAAACACAAACTGTATGTAAACAATACAATTATTCCAAGATTGGTATAGATTGTTCTTTATTGTCCACTCGTTTTTGGTTACAGCTACTTTTGCTTACATGATAAAACTGTAGAGACACTGTTATGGGAAATCTAAGATTTCTGAGAAATTACAAGACGCCTTATGTATATTGGCCTATTCGAAAATAAAATACAAGACATTGCAGTACGTTACGGGTACGCAATAGGATTAAAATAAAACGCCAGAATAGATTAATGTGCGGTTATAATATAAAATACTTTCAGCCTATCGAACATAATCCTATGGGTTCTAATCGATATTTACATAGAAATATGAAAGGCGGGAGGACATTACAAATCTAGATATGAGTGCCGACAACATCCTGTGCCTGCCGGCAGGCAGTTTACACCGGTTGCTTATTATGCATGATCGTGGAAACAGTCAGTAAAGGCTCGCGTGCTCAGATTAAGATTCGTGCCAACCAGGTCCCGAGCTGGTGCATGAATTTATATACTCTTTAGAGTTCACAGACAGTCCTAACCTCGAATTTAGTGATTAATATCACATTTTATAAGTTCCGGTCACTTCTAAACTTAAAACAAGCGCACCGCTCGGCGGCGTCTATTCATCGTGCGGGCGCGGCTCCGGGAAGCCGCGCGCGGACAGCGGGTCCGGCGCCGGCGACGCGTGCGGCGCGGGCGACACGGCCGGCGACGCGGCCGGCGACGCCGTGCTCAGCGGCGACGGCAGCGTGGCGTACACCGTGGGCCGCGGCGGCTGGTACGACGGCGCATACGAGTCGCTGCGCGGGTTGTAGAAGGGCGAGTCGTCGGCGCTGCAGTCCAGGTTGGGCGAGTAGGGCGTGGCGGCCCCGCAGGAGGGCGCGTCGTCGCTGGGCCGGTAGGCGGGCGCGGCGGGCGCGTACACGGTGCGGCGCGGCGGCTCGGCCTCGGGCCGGTGGTGCGACGACGGCGCGTACGCGTCCGACCAGCTCGCCTTGCTCGGCGTGAAGTCGCCCTTTATGTACAGTTGTATCGGGCGCCGGAAACCTTTGCTCGCGTGCTGCGGGACGCCCAGTATGCAACACTTGCTGAATCCGACCTCGGGTGACAGCAAGTAATCGCGAAATTTGTTCGGGAATAACTCGATCGAATTGAAGTTCTCGTATATTGTCGGCTGAAAACAATTAAATTGGCATATTAATTACTTGCATACTTATACGCTGAACTAGTTCTTAAAGAAATGCTATCAATCTAGCAAAGAGAATGCATGATAAAAATACATACCGTTAGACGCTTCTTTTTCTTATAGCTAGCCCAGTTTTGAGCTTCTAGCACCAATTTCCCGCCGGGACGTAGATCGGCGAACATGCGCCGGAAGGCACGCTTGAGGCCCGCGTCGCCCCAGTTTAAATGCATCCACTTCGTGGTGGACAGGCACAGGATCAGATCGAACTGAGGACTCTCGGGGCCGCTGCCGACCGGAACCTCCTCGCGTGGGACATAGTTGCCCTGGAAAACGAAAATGTTAGAATCTGATTATACTACTGCACTTGAGCTGATGAGTCACTAAATACACCATGACAGAGAGTGAATAAAATAATATATCGTAATTTATTTCACCATATGAATAGACATGACGAAATATTCCGTAAGTAAGTACATCATGGAATATTTTAGCATTGTAAGTAAGTTCTGAATAGAATTACACCATTAGATGAAATAGAAACATACCTGTTTGAAAGTGACATTGTAGGGGAACGCCGGCGGAGTCACCTCCGAGGTCGAGTCTCCCAGTGGTCCATACAACATAGACATGGACATGGGGAAGAAGCATTGGCCATGGTCTTGTTTATGCACCGCTTTCCTATTCTTCCTTGGCCTCCGTAGTTTCCTTCCCGGCAGAGGCAGAACCTTCTTCAAATCCTCGTGTTTGTCAAGCTTCTGATCAATGGTACAATCATCACATTTATCTTCCTTACACTTATCGCAGTCTCCTTTCTTATCGTCTTCCAAATCTGTTTTCTTATCATCATCCCTCTTCGGTTCAATAGGAACTGGAATGAAGGACCTCAGATTCTTCCTTGCCCGTCCTGGAATAAGGAAATGTTTCTATAGTTAATGCATTTCTCTCTCACTATCAAAAAAAAAGTCGAGATATTGGGTAAATTATTTTACTCATCAATAATAAAAGGTAGCTGTAAAAGATAACAAAACCATGAGTGGTAAATCATGAGGGAGAAATCTTAGATTTCACTCAGATATCCAATTAATATTTTGTTATCATGCTTTTTTTATCCATCTCATTATTTTTTACAACCATTGTTGCAAAACTCACATAAGAAATTGTTTTAGGAACCAAGTTTCTTAACGCGGCTTGCGGTAGGAGTTTACTGGTAGAAATCGTCACGTAAAGAAAAAGAGTTATACCCCTCCATGCGACTTTCTCTCTGTGTCTCTTTCTATCAGATACAAGTGTGTGTACGTGCGAGTATCGTGTAAGGAACTTCGTTCCAGACGGGGAATCCCAAACTGAACAAACTTCTTTTTAACATCTTTATCCAATTACTATTGAATACCAGTTAAATAAAAATTATTTTGTAAGTGTCTAGTGGCTTTATATAAAAATTATTACTGCCCTGAAATGTTAGCAAATCACACAATATTGATGTAATTGGATCCCTGCCAAAAATGAATTCCACCTAATCAGGTTAAGTCAGTGACCTAGAAACTAAAAATTAGTGCAATTGCATATCTATTCCACATATAATATTTTACTGGATACATACCTATCAGCTCCGAATCAATATCCATGCCAACAACAGATCGGGCACTGAGCGTGCGAGCCACTGCTATTGAAATATGTCCCACATTGCACCCAATGTCCAGCACATCTTTGTGCTGGAAAAGATGTCGATGCATCTCAAATACTTGCAGCCGAATGTCCATCATAGCATTTAAGTTTCGGTAACCATAATACCTGAAATGTTAAAACTTATGTTATAAAATCATACCCACAATACATTAATAATAATATGCTCAAGATGTGTAGTCAATGAGTTGCTCTCCTTGAAATTTAACTTTTTTTTAAATCATTAAGAACTATTTATTCATACTGTATGCAATAATAATGAATGACAAAAGATTTATTTAGAGGTCAAGCAGTTGTCATGCAAATATGGCCAGCTGGCAAAATAAGAGAATAACATAAAAGCAACAGAAAAATTTACATTTAAATAGTGCAATACCTTCCCCTAACGGATTAACTGTCAATGGTTAAAAAATTTGTTACCTGTCGTAATTTCCATACTGGTATTTTGAATTTTTGGCGTGGAACGTGGGTAGTTTTAGATCTTCATCGGTGCTACTCTTGAGTTTGGTGCGATGTGGCGAGGCGGGGCGCTCGGGCGGCGCCGTGCGCTGCTGCGGCCGCGCCCGCATCCATGCTCCAGGCTGAGGCACAACTGGACTTACTATTTTATCTAATGAATCCATCCGACGTAACTTTTTGGGATCTTTTCCTTTCTGTGATGCATTGTCACTATCACTACAAGATCTTTTACGTGATTTACATGCTGAAGTCGACGGTTCTGGTGGTGGTGGCGGCTCCTTGATACCCACAACAACCACTTCAGGAGGTTCCTCTGTGGCTGGAGACATATTATCTGTTGTGCGTCTCCTTAGCCTAGCCTTCTTGCGTGGCTTGCGTCGCTGCATCTCAAGTCTCTTCTCATACTCCTCATTATCCAATGGTTCCAATAAATTCAATGGGTCTCTGATGTTAGGAGGAATAATAACATCAATCTTGGCCTTGTGACGTGGGGGTGTAGGTAAAGGTGAAGATTCTGGAGTTACTGCATTCATGGCTCTATTGATGTCTTCATCCTGTAAACTATTTAAGTTGAGAGGATCTGATATATTTCCCCCAAGCAAAAATTTTGTAGGTGGAATGAAAACTTCTTTGCGTGGTCTCTTATGGGGTAGGAAAAACTTTGAGATTGACGGAAAGCTCTGTGCTCTTTTTCTTCCTTGCTTGAACTTGGTACCAATGTAATTCGGTCGCCGTATGATACTCCTATCAGGATTGTCCTTGGCAGGTGTGTGACCCTTCTTGCCATGGCGAAATTTCTTCTTGGTCTTTTTTGAATTACCCACTCCTGCATCACCTTCCTTGGAAGTGTTGGCATCACACGAATTTAGAGCATTGGACTCACTAATATTTAGAGAAGTTTCTGTCGAGTCTCCCACTTCGTTCTCAGATATGTCGCCAGCTGTTTCATTGTCAACATTGTCCACAACGTTGCTTTCACAAGCAATTACATTTTCTTCCGGGCTACCCATTACTTAAGCTTGCCACAACGGTAACTACATTATAAAATTATAAATCATTTAAAAAGTCAAATTTGCCGCCACTTCACTTCTTGCAAAACCTACAAGGACATCCGTCAATGGTGATAAACAGTTTAACAATGCGGTTTGTTTTTATTATTACTTGCCACTGAAACGTATACTTTAACGATATTAGAAAGCTATGAAACGATTCTAAGAAAATATTTCACTTTACACATAAACACAATAAGATAACTATCCACTTTTCAAAATTAAACACAGCACTTCGTGCAATACTTTGATAGGATAGCAATGGCAATTTGATTTCATTTGTTTTAGTTTTCACACACTACTGTAAAACTGCGTGCTGGCCATAACCTAATTTTCTTATTGGATCAAATGTTTCCATTTCCTCCACGAGCCAATAGGAACTAGGAACGGATAGACGGAAACATTACTTTGCCGCTTGCATGATGAACAGAAGAACGAAGCGAGAGTTGTCAGGTTTAAAAATCAAAATTATTTTAGTGTTAAAAGTGGTAAAAATAAAAGAATGTTACGCAAATATTCTCGCATTGCTTACTTACTTTTCAATTTTAATACAAAGCTGAGTACACACCCATTTTCGACACAAGCGCAATACCGTGAGAATACTACTTAGTCTGTGGCAAGGAGGTAAATTAATGGTCTTATAATATAGTCATTATACCATTAATTTACGGTACGGTTAATGTTACGATATTTTACGGTAGAAAGTTGGGAATATCATACGTCTACATACACTGTTCAGACGGTTAAAAACAAATACCATTTTTTTTTTTAATGTTGGACAGATCATTGCCGCGTGATCGGAGCCTGACTGTCCCTACTCTCCCACTCGGCGCATTCTGTGCTGTGTCAAGTGTACTGTTGCTATTTCAGTTATTTTTTATCTTATGCATTATTCATTATAAGGTCTTTTCCCTGTGGCTCTTACATTATAAGCCATAGGCTGCTGGGTACTAATTTCAGGGCAACGAAGCCCAGCAGGACTCAGCCCCCTCCCCTCCTAACTTTTATTTGGAATATAATACAGTTCATAATTTTTTTTTTTTGGAAAGTCTGTACTAGAAGTGGAAATAGGCGTGGGTGACGTTAACCATCACTTACGGCCTCTCGCCTGGTAAATATAAGTAGATTTCTTCAACTCATAAAAACTCCTAAGGCACAGGTTTCCCCTACTTTAGGAGGCAGGGTTACCACCATTTCAGTCCTTTCTACAACCAATTGTTTTTGTAACCTACATTTACTACTTATTGTAACAAAAGGTATTTAGTATCAATAAAGTATTATTATTATCTCCTTTATTTCATTTACATACTTACAAATTATATTTTAAAATATTTTTACAAAAAGAAAAAAAAGCATTTAAAAATATAAATATAGTAGCCCACCGGTATCGGGAACAGTGTCCAAGCTACCGGTGGTCAGGGCTCCAGAGAGAGGAACCTCCTGACAATGCGAGCCGTGTCCAGAAGTACCGCTTTCTGAATCAAGCCCTTGATCCAGCTGCCCAACGAGAGCCTCCTCAGGTGTTGGTCGAGGCTCTTGGCTATTAAGCCATTGGCTGTCACGACTACCGGCACAATGATCGCTGAGTCCACATCCCACATGTCGACAACCTCGCGAGCCAAGTTAAGATACTTGATTGGTTTATCTTTTTCGGCTTTCACGAGGTCCTCATCATGCGGGACCGTTAAGTCAACAATCATTGCGCGCCGCTCTGATCGATCCACCACCACTATATCAGGCTTATTGGCCACAATAGTCCTGTCAGTGATGATGGATCGATCCCAGTACAATGTGATATTTCCATTTTCGAGAACTGGTTCGGGCACATACCTGTAGTACGGCACCTCAGATTCCACAAGGCTGTATTTCAGAGCAAGTTGCTGATGCATTATCCTGGCTACAAGGTTGTGTCTATGCAAGTACTCTCCGTTAGCTAGACGAGAACACCCGGAGATAATATGCCTGATTGATTCTCCCGGCCGGTGGCATGCCTAACAGATGTCAACCATGCCGTCTTTCACAATAAATCTCCAGTAATTGTTCGTCACCATAACTTCGTCCATAATTGCACAGGCAAAATCTTCGGTTTCTCCAAAGAGGTCACAGAAACGCAGCCAGGCTACGGACGCTAGTAGATTTACATCGGGTCCATGTAGGGCCCGGTAAAAGCGTCCGTGAAGCTCCTTACTCTGCCATACTTCCGTGCAATCATTGGTGTGAAGCACTACTGGCTTGCACCAGTTCTCTTTAGCCAAGGAGAGCGGGGTGAGGCCCTTGTCCACCACGACTACATCTCTATGCATCCCCAAGTCGGTTTCTGATAAATATTCCCTGAGACTGCATATCTCGCGATTGTGGAGGGTCTTAGCGTTTAAAAAGCCTCGACCTCCACACTTTCGCGAGATATACAGCTTCATTACCGATGACCGTGGGTGATGCATTCGATTTGCAGTCAGCAGTGTCCGGACCCTCCTATCCACGGCGTCTATTTCGGTTTGAGTCCATTTGAGTATGCCGAAAGAGGACATTAGAACCGGCATGACTCAACTGTTGAAGGCACGCAACTTGTTTCCGCCTGATAAAAGACTATTAAGTACTTTTTTCAGGCGGCCAAAGAAGCGCTCTTTCAACGATTGCTTCATGTCAGTAACATCGATTCCTAACGCTTCTGACATACCCAAATACTTATAGGTTTCGGATGCGGAGAGGGCTCTAAGGTTTGTGGAATCCGAGAGTTGGGTTCCCACGGATTCCACAATCTCCCCTCGCTTTACATGCATGACCGCACGTTTGTCCACACCAAATTTCATCCTGATGGCGCTACTTAAAGTTTCAGTTACTTTAAGTAGCTCCATCAGTTGCAAATTGTTTGGAGCAAAGAGTTTCAGGTCATCCATGTAGAGGAGGTGCGATATAACCTGACCATCTCTCCTCAGACGATAGCCTAGACCTGAATCCTCCAGCAGTGTGCTTAGAGGATTCAAGGCTAAGCAGCACCAATGCGGACTCAAACTATGTATGCCTATTATGCCTCGCTCGATCCTTATCGATTCGCTATTCCTCTGAATATTTCGACATCCTGGATAGAAAGAACCGTCCTCCATTGCCCCATACTCGACATCAGGAAGGTACGCAGAGTTGCATCTACTTTATACAAATCCAGCCCCCTCATGAGCCATGTATGTGGCACCGAGTCATAGGCGTTCTTTTAATCTATCCAGCATGTCAACAGATCCTTCCGGGAACGACGAACCTGTTGGCTAATGGCCATATCAATGAGGAGTAGCTCCTTAGTACCACGGGACCCATTCTTACATTCGTTTTGATATATATATTATTATTATTATTCAAGTTTTTGAGCTCACTTTTGATGTGATAAATCTGCACAAAGTAGCTAATAATTCTGTTAAAATGGTCAATAGCAAAATTAACGTATCCGAGGTAAGGTGCATTATTTGTGCATTATTTTATTATTATTTGTGCCTAGGTCCTCTTTATTTTTTATCTTTCCTGTTTAAGTCGACAAGAATCGTCGTAAATCGTCGAAAGAATCTTCTATTTCCTTATGAATGGTAAAAAGAAAATCTAAGCTATTCGAGTCGGGTGGTAAGATTTTCGAGAACACTTTTTTGAGTATACCAACAAGGTAACTTATAGAGTAAACCAATCAAATCAAATAAAAAACAAACAAATACCATAGACCATTTTAGTCTCATACATATTTATAAGAACCGTCTTCTATGCTTAAAACGCAATAGTCCACACAATGATATTTATTATTTCATACATGCAACATCGAAAAGAACTAGCGTCAGTCATGTAATATTTGAATTTTGAATTGAAAATATCCGTTGTGATTCGTGTTGACAAACGATTGTTTAATTCAACGGAAGGTGAGAAATTAGATTCGTTGGTAATTATACCAGTGAATGCTAAGAAACTTACTCTCGAATATAATTTATCAGTTAGTGTAGCATCAGTGAAACATTAGAAGTTTTTCACCAACATATTTTCAACAAATTCGAAAACATTCCGAAAGTGCAACGAATGTAATTTCGAATAACAATTTCGGTTTCAGAATCGCCGATATTGTTGTTTACTACGAATAAACTGGCCTAAACATTGTGATGAATAAGGTAAGAATTAGAAATCTATTTATAGTCCTAATAATTTAGCTTTATGTAGCTCTATAATAGCTTGCCGACAATGCCTATTCCCAACTTCAACTTAAAATCTCTATAAAGCTGAAGAATTTTATACACTAAGAGTGAGAGTACTTGCAACATTTTTAATTCACATAGGTACCTTTTTAGGTAAGTAAATATTTACTTATTTATAAAGGTACTTACTACTATTTACGTATTTGTAGAAAGGGAGTGACTACCGAGATGACGAATAATAGAAAAGTATGGAAGAAAAATCCATGTTTCGCCGACCCCAAATAATTTGTATTATGTAAGGGGAGCAGGAGATGAAGATGACTTTTATAAACTTAATGTTTATTTAGTTACTTACAAGTTTTAAAAAAGTACTTTAAATAATTTCAGATGTCGCGAATACCCAAAATGCCAGTGACTGCCACCAAAGAAAATAAACCAAGTATGTTAAATCGTCGTCCAATGGCAAGAACACTGGTCAGTGCTCTTAGTGATGCTGATAAAAAGGATTTGATAATGAATCACACCAAACCTGCAGGTCGCGGTGGGCCTTCCACTACAGTTCCAGCTCCGCGCCTCAAGAGATCAGCCACTGCACCATCATCTGTCTATGTGCCACCACCAAAAGTAACGAAAGTTGAAAAGAAGACAACTGTAGCTCCTAAAATCGCACCATATGATTATAAGGCAAGATTCAATGACTTGCTTGGAAAGCATAAGAACATGAAAAGCGAATTTGATGACTTGAAAGAAAAACATGTTGAAGTGTCTGACAGTTATGAGAAGACTAAAGATTCAGTACAGAGTTGCATTAATGAAAGAAACCGACTAAAAGAAAATTTATTGAAATCCCTCACTGAATTGAGAGAAAAAACTGCAGAGTTTGACAAAATGAAAGTTGATTTTGATATTCAGCAAATGGAAAATGAAAACCTCCAACGGAAGACTGTATTATTGGATGAAATAACCAATAGTCTGAAGCAGAAAACAGCGGAACTAGACAAAGTACAGTCAGATTTTACTGAACTGTCCAGACAACACAAAAGTCTGAAAGAAGAAACAGAGGCGTTGAGAGTCTTAACGGATCATCTTAAGAAAATATCGATTAAATTTGACAAATTGCAACTTGACTTTAAAGAAGGACAAGAGGCTATTGCTAAATATAAGTCAGAATCAGAAATATTGCAGAATATTTTAGCTGCAATGCATAAAGAGCAAAGAGACTTACGAAATACTATTCAAGATTTGAAAGGTAATATTCGAGTATACTGTAGAATAAGACCTCCTCTGGAGTCTGAGCAAGCAAAGCCAAGATTCAATCTCAATGTTCTTGATGCTTGTTCTATAGAGGTTGAAAAGGTTGAACTATTAAATTCTGTTAGAAAAGGGAAGCCACAACATGGTTTCACCTTTGATGGTATATTTACACCACATGCATCCCAAGAAGACGTGTTTGCTGAAGTTTCAACTATGGTCCAGTCTGCATTAGATGGGTACAATGTGTGTATATTTGCATATGGTCAGACTGGTTCTGGTAAGACATACACTATGGAAGGTGGTTGTGGAACCGAGGAGTATGGGATCATACCAAGAGCATTCAACATGATATTCACTTGTATGGAAGATTTAAAACGCATGGGATGGGAGTTAACAATAAAAGCATCATTTTTGGAAATATACAATGAAATAATTTACGATCTGCTAAATTCAAGCAAGGATCAAGTATCTCATGAGATTAAAATGTCTAATTCCAAAGGAACTGATGTGTATGTTTCCAACTTAAAGGAAGAGGAAGTTAAGAACTCACATGATTTCATCAGGCTGATGATATTTGCACAACGTAACAGACAAACAGCTGCGACCCTGAATAATGAACGCAGTTCCCGCTCTCACTCAGTCGCCCAAATTAAAATATCGGCGATACACGAGAAGCGTAAAGAGAAATATACAAGCAACTTAAATTTGGTGGATCTAGCTGGATCAGAGAGTGGGAAAACTACACAACGAATGGATGAGACAAAGCATATCAACAGATCTCTATCAGAGTTGTCTAAAGTTATTTTGTCACTGCAGACTAATCAGTCTCATATACCTTACAGAAATTCTAAGCTGACCCACTTGTTAATGCCCAGTTTGGGAGGTAATTCAAAAACGCTTATGTTGGTAAATGTCAACCAATTTGATGAATGTTTCAATGAGACTCTTAACTCCCTACGCTTTGCCACACAGGTTAATAATTGCAGAGTGGTTAAGGCCAAGAAAAATATAACTATGTTTGACTCATAATAACAATTAACTGTTTTGTTAAATTTATTAACATTATAATATTATGTAGCGGTTATTACTATTAAAATAGAATAGAGAAAGTCTGCTTTCTTAACAATTATTTAGGAAATGATAAATTCAATTTAACTATGGTATTGTTATTGATACTAATTCATTTGGAGCCTTAGCTAACTATTTTAATCTTAACGTCTTGGAATCCAAGATCTAGGACTATAATGCTTTACTTTATTCATTATTTCTGAAGACATTGAAATGTTTCTGTACATACAGTGACAATAATATTATAAACATGTATTTTTCGTCTTTTGAACTTAATTGCTACAGTTTTTTTTATCTTTTAGAGGTGTTTGTACACCGCTTTAATCAGTAATTTGACTAAATAATAATGCCTGTTTTATTTAATTTTCAATAGTTTTATGTCAAACAATTATTATGTTATTATTAGTTTTCATGTGTAATTGTATTGTTTATTAAATATATTATAACTAAAATTAGTAAACCTCTTTGTATTCTTTCGCAAGCTAAGGCTAGTAAGAACCTGCGCCCACTGGCGGCACGGCACGGCACGGAGATCCTGCGGCAACACTACAAGCAAACTAATTCTGACGGCAACGATGCCGCGTCGCATCATGATTGAAATTTTAATTTTAGTGTCATACTGTTAAGCTATATTTTTCTTCGCCTAAAAGCCATTTGTGTTACCAGCGGGCGCAGGCCCTAACCGTTGATCCATTTACGACATACGCGTGCTTAGTCCAGCTTGTTTAATAACCTAGCTAAGCGTACTGACGGTGGCCGTATTGTAGTGAATTCCAAATGTGCCGTTAGATGGCGGTAAACTAAAAGTTACTAAAAGTTAGATGAATGGTCGATTCCTATAATTTACTGACCGTAATCTTTTAAAATTAAGACTTGTATCTTTCCCAATAATGAAGCAAAGACCTCATAGCTTTGCATAGGTCCTCCGATTTGGAAGTTGCTATCATAGGTAAAATGATTGAATGTGACAAGTTTGTCAATTAAAAATACTACCATTGGTAAGCAAAACGATTCGTTTTTATTTGTGGGTGTTGTCTATAGGTACCGAGCGTTAATCAACTAACTGTTTCCGATTTCTAGGTCTACACACAGTTGGTACTAGGTACACCTACCTAATTATGCCAATTTTGAGTTTTCGTCTTTACTCTTAAAAGGCGGAAAAGAGAGGTTTCTAGACAGGCATCTGAAATTCATTGTGCTAGGCGAGCAGTTTTCTTCATTGGTACTATGGGCCAATAGGGAAATCGAGAAAAAAAACCAACTGCTCCATACATTTGTACGCGTAATCGCGCAAAAAACTCCCATATTGAGTTATGCGACTCGATAGAATAGCTATTTTTTTTGCGCGATTTCAGCGTTTGTCTATCTTGGATGTTCATAATGATGAGTTCAATGACCCCTTTTCAGTTATTTCAATTTCACTTTCTAAAGGTACCTCTTTACCTTTAACTTAGATACATATTTTACTTACCAAATCTTACCTTTTACCGTTTACGACTTACTACTGCTTCTTCGCGACTTCTTCAACGATGGATCGCCTTCTTTTGAACACAATCTCGCGGAAAATTGCCGAATGACAACGGAAGTAGATACTATTGTACAAGCTATTTATTCGTGTATTTACAATAGGTACCTACTAGCTATTATTATCTGTCTGGCCATGGACACAAACAGAGCTTATACAACTATTAATACCTTACGATGTTTTCCTGTAAGGTAGTCACCCTAGTAGCTTGCAGACATGGATTTAAAGCGGCCGTAGAATTGAGGAGACTGGTTCTTTTATTGTAATAAACTACCGGCTATGCAGCCTAGGCTATGATTCAATCAAAAAGATAGCTTTCAAAGCAATATGTGACATTACACAGCTAGCAGTGGACTAGCTACCCTAGGCTCAGGTCTAATAATATGTTGGTCAATTGGTACTTAATTGTGTCCGGATATGGAAAGCAAACTCCCTGATCCCGTTTTTGACCTACGTTACTTCTCCTAGCTACGCTTTGATTAGAATCAGATGATGAAAATCATCACATCCATACTAATATTATAAATTCAGTAGTAAGTCCGTCTGTAAGTTACCTCTTCACACGTATACCACTGAACGGATTTCGATAAAATTTGACAAGGGGATAGTTGGCATCCTGTGGAAGGACATCGGCTATTTTTCCTCCCGTTAGCACATTCCAATGGGATATTTTTGGACATCCACGCGGGCGAAGCCGTGGGTAGAATCTAGTAGTTCATGTTTTGATCGTTTAAGCACACTTTTTAAGCGATAGATGGCGTTAGTTGTACAATAGCGTACATATTGATGTCTTTGTTTATGGTTACAGTTTCCCAAT
The DNA here is from genome assembly GCA_947507525.1 of Apamea epomidion. NCBI lineage: Eukaryota > Metazoa > Arthropoda > Insecta > Lepidoptera > Noctuidae > Apamea > Apamea epomidion. The sequence continues at coordinate 12,044,897 of OX382234.1, forward strand.
GAGGTGTCCCCCTACGTAGCAGTTAAGTCTTAGGGTTGGCGAGAGTTATTTAGAGTTCGATCTGGGAATCGAACCCTGGACCCGACCCAATAGTAAAGTTTTATATTAAAGATTCAAACTGTTAATTTAGTATTGAATAGCCAGTGTCAATCAGGGCATTAGCCTCTTCCCTTACAATTATGGTCTATAATTTCTGTCTGTACCTATTTATATGACTTTGGGTAAGGATATTTTAAATGTCTTAGGCAGGAAATTGTACCTATTCTACGTAGGTAGTTAATGAAATTATCTAGTTTAATTATACGAAAAAAAAAACAAACAGGTTTTATAAAATCATGACGAGTTTATTTAAATAATTAAGGACTAGATCGAAACATTAAGCGACAAATCGCAATTCTCTTCATATGCAAAAATATACATAGTGTTATGATACATCTCTCCGTGCGTCGAATCGGGCGCGAGTGGAGCGGTACTAGGGCGCAAGGCCAGGCAGACGGTGACAACGACCGAGGGGCGAGTCCAGGGTCTCTCGCCAGATTATGTTCAACGTGATACATCCGGTTCTGTAGCTGCTTCGTCGCGCGGCGTCGGAAGTTTTGCCGTTTCTATAGTGTCTATAAGTCTATCTAAGCCGTAAAGAAAACCTTCTTCGTGATTGCCTTGTTGCCACTCAGCGCGATGATCTACCTGACGACCTTCCGGTACACTTCTAGTTTTGGCAAAGTCGATCAGCCAGGCTCCAACACGTTCATCGTCGTAAATGATGAATATACTGCTGCCGACGATTTCATGAGTTTTGAAGAAATCTGATTGTTCAAAAAGCTCTCGAATTTCGCGCAGCCGCGTGATGATGGCACTTCGCGCCTTTTCATTATTGCCTAGAAACCTTGCCACTGTGGTTGCAATTTGTTGAGGTTCACGCACGTTTTGCAGATCGGTGAGGGGTGGTTGTCCCGGAACTTTCACTGCTTCAATACGAAAGCCTTGCTCAGCTGAAGCAGACCGCTGTTCACGGAATTGCATGTAACGTAGTTTTGTAACAGCACGAGCCTCATGCTCGGCTTCGGTAGGAGCTTTCGGGTCCAGACGCACCATTTTCTCGTAGAGGTCCGAACGCGCGCGAGCGTTGCTAACTTCATCTTCCAGGAAAGTGCGGGTGCCCATCTTCACGTCCATGACGTGAGGATCTCTGAAGCCATGCAATAGGTCTTGCAGTTCGATGAAACGTTCACCGCCGTATTCCAGTTCACGGTAGTACCGCGGGATGGCGGAGCGCATGTGGGGGCAGGCGGCGAGAGCCTCATAGGCGTCGCGCTCGGGGTTGTGCGCCGGGTGGTCGCCAGCGGCGCGGCGCTTCCACACGGTACCGGGCCCGGCGGGCGCCAGCGAGCCGGGGTGGCCGGCCAGTTGGAACCATTCCGACGAGCGCGATTTCAGCAACGCATCGGATGCGGGTGCTGATAATTCCAATGCATTCTGCAACAATAGAAATATAACTATCAGCAACGAGTTCAACATCCGTGATCATTAGCGTTTTTTTTTTCTTCATATTTGCGTTTAATATTTTTTTTAAATTCTTTTATTTAAATTAATGTAATAAATTATAGTTATAGCAATACTTACAATAGCTAGGAACTTGAGTAGCTCGGAGGGTTGAGGGGTGGGCGCAGTGGGCGCCGGCGTGGAGGTGGGGGCCTCAACAGTGGACGGGGTGCGCCGCCAACGTTTGAACAGCGCACCTTCATCCTTGCTGCGCCAGCGATCCTCCTCTTTGCCAGGTACTGCGACCTGAGGACAACCAAAAACACACGTTTAAACACCTTGTCACACACCATGGAACACTTAGGAAATATTCACTTTCACAAAGATTTTCGAACACAAGCACATTTCGATGACGTACCGCTAAAATCTTATTGGCAGCGTAGAGTAGCCCGCCAGGGCCGAGGCGACTCAGCACGGACTGGCGGGAGACACTGTTCATCTTGCTGGAGACGGTCATGGCGTACGAGTGGGTGCGTAGAAGGCGCGAACACGAGTGAGCGATAAAACAATTAGAGCGCGGGTAGCGAGCGAACGAGCGTGAGCAATGGACTGCTGCTAGCCAGCGTGTGATGTAAGTGGGAGGGACGCCCGCGGTTTTATAGAGACCTCGGCTTTCTCGTGACGTAGGCTCCGCGGCCCGCTCGCTGCCCCGCACGCGCACCGCATCGCCACTGAGTTTTCCTAGCGCTCTGTTTTTCACTAAAACCGAACTGCATTGACGTACGGATTGCGAGAAACATGAATGGCATGTAGAGATTTTTACGTGTATTTTATATTTTTTTACACGGTGTCGGTTCGTATAATATTCAACGAATTATATTTCCTATTTATATCTTTAGAAGGCGTTTTGTTGTGTATACTAGAATAGGTACCTACCTACTGAAATATTGGTGTCAAGGGTATGTGATCATTAGGGGTATAAATTATTTACATTCATACTAGTGCAGATGCAGAGCCTGTTAATACCTTATTTATAAATGTGATCTCATAACATTTACGGATATTTTGTTACGTATCCTACGATTTGAGAAATGATACAATATTTTACTGGAAAAGTGTCTCAAGCATAGAGGGCAAACTGGGAGAAATCTTCTGGATCTTTCAAGTGACGCTGTACAAATAAATAGGAATAACAAACACGGACCACATTCGTAAAGTTTACCACCAGAACCTCATTCAACTGGCTGCAGTTTGGCACCTATGACCTATGATTTACCATACCTAATAATTACCTAATCAAAAAATAAGTTTTATGATAGGTCCCACCTACTTAAAAATTTTTACCCTTCGAAAAGTAACTTTTTATTGGCCAATGCATTGTCTGGGTATTGTGAGCTTGTTAAGGATTAACCAATCGTAGCCTAGGATGTGTAGCTACCTTATCTACCTTTTTAGCTTGGAGGAGTTTAATGATCCTGCCGGGGTTTCGTCCGAAAGGGTTACCGCTGCCCTGGTACATAAAGGGCTAAGGAAGGAACACGGGTGGGTTAAAAAAAAAAAAAAAAAAAAAAGGAGTTTAATGATCAGATTTATCTGTATGCATTGTAGTGCCATACGAGGTAATTTAGTAATCCCAGCTGACTGAGCGGAGCTGTAAGAAAGGCTATGAAAAACGTTACGGTGCAGCGGCGCCACAAATCCAATACCTAGTCGTCCAGACAATCTGTATTCCTGACATTTAATAAATTATGTATATTTTAGACTTACTTATACTTCATTTATCTTTCAGCTAGTTTTTATTTAATTTTATGTTATCCCACAGCTTGTGTATCTATAAGTATATTCAGACAACTAATGTACTTATTATTTCTTGTCGAGAAAAACAAATAAGTATAGGAAGTCTTTAAAATGCTTTAGCAATACCGTATCAATTAATGCTTTCCTTTGATTGACTAATGAAGATTTCTAGTATTCGTTAATGGAATAGGTACTTGTATCTAGTAGGTAACGGTACCAACAAAATAATGCAACTGTATTAGTAATTAGGTGCCTGGTTTCGTGTGACGTTTTCTCTGTCTCAATAACAAAATAATCGTTTCACATTACATAGTTCCCACAAACGCTAAATAAATGTCAAAAATCCGCTTCAAATTATTCAACATTTTTTATCAGCTTCCTATTGATACTTACATAAACATGGCGTGAGAACCAAACGTTGTTTGTCATAAAGGCACATTTCTTATGCGCAAAACAAATAAAAAAACTTAGATTAGTCATGAAAATCAAGCCTGAAGGAATGACGTAATGATGAATGTCCTTAGTTCGTGACGCAGAGGGAAGGAACGCGTATACGCGTAGTATGGCGAGCAAACAAATGATGATAGCCATCCAAGCAGGCACGATCGCCGAGCGCTGGATGCGCACGACCCGCCTAACTCAAACAGTGACGTAGCACGAACATTTCATGTCTACTAATTACGCGCATTGTAATAATCAGCTAATGGCTGTCATTTACTTTACATTAAGTTCAGTTCTAGACGCTAAATGATGGTTATTTTATATTAAATTGATGTTTGAGTTGCATAGATAATTGAAAGGAGTCTTCGTTTGAAAACATTGTGTGATTGTGACGCACTAAGCAAAAATTTGAAGGTGATGCGCCAAGTCGTTTAGTTACGTGGGAGTATAATCCCTACCCACGTTACGTTGAACTAAAAATTATGCTCAACATGAAGCCTAATATAATAAGATGTATTAAAGCAGACAAATGATCTTCACTAGTGAATAGAACAATGAAAGTTGAGAAAGTTGCGGAAGAGTGCAAGTACTGTAGACTTCGGAGCTCGCTATTGGTAGTGTTAGTAGGTATGTAGGTAAGTACACACTGGGTGTGTAACGTTATTTAAATAAATATTATCGAAATATGGTAGGAGAAACTATGTAGTTTATGAAATTAAATGATGAAATGAGAATGGCACGATATTTATTTCTGTAAAAAATATTCGCTTGTTTATAACGAGGTGATGATTTCTTGTAGGTGTTTAATTTATTGTATTCACAAACGACAGACCTTTGAATAAAGCCAAAAGTGTTGACTTGGCTTTTAAAATTTGATGCAATTTGCCTCTACGACCATTACAAAAAAATCTTTAAAACACTAATGCGGCTGTCTTGGTCGTTGATATAGAGCATATCTACTATTACACAACGGAAATGTTAACTAAACAGAGTTAATATTTAACTAAGATACGGACAAACTGAGATAATAATCCTGAGGCAGTTAATCTTATTGGAGAAACTTCACTATAGTGCGCTCTGGAACTGAACTGTAGAGCAACTTTCTCTTAATACTAATGGACAGACATTTTTTATTAAAGGAGTTCAATGACGAGTTGAGTTCTTTAACGACTATTAAGTCCTTAAGCCATCAGTGAAACTATTATTGATATCTACTTCAACATGAAGTGAGTGTCATACCAAGTTAGGTAAGTGATTTACACAACAGGTTATCAAAAAATATATCATTTTAAGTCGGAAAAAATAAGGTGCCTGTGAGACAATTTTTTATTGCGTTCATAAGTGCGCAGATATTAAGGAGATAATATATGTATAAACAAAATTGTGCGTCATGAGAAATTGGTACAGGTGTATTTACAAGTTTGTCTGCAACAACCTGCAAGTGGGCACATAGGTAAATAGGTGAGTACTAAAATAGACTAATAAAGGTGACACAGCGTTCGTCTGTGTTGTAATATCATAAATTATGCACGCAATGGCAGCGTGGGCGCCATCAATTGTCTTGAAATCGATACGAATATTTGATCAAAATGATATTATTAATAGAGCATCAAGATCAAACCGCATCTGTGATTGTTATCAAAATTCAGTTTAAATACAACGAATGTATCTATTGCAATCTAAAAGCCACGATGTAAGATGATGATACAGTTCCAAAAGTCAATAGCCTGAACGTAAACAGTTTTGTTTAGCCAAGATATTTGCCAGTGTCGGTTATGTCGCTGTAAGTCAATCTTTAATATCAATAATACTACGTAGGCATTTCCAGGCTGAAACATTACACTGCATTTTCGTAAACATTTGCAATTCTTGAAGCACTACAATTGATCGCCTTAATACTTTGAGGATAAATTTATTATAATTTTACACAGAGTTAGATGACGTATACAATGAGGTATCTTTCATGAGGTTTTATGGTATTTCCATGTCACTCATTAATGTCATAAATGTTTAGCTATGTCCGGGTCAACGGGTGAGATTTTGCGCGTGCTGTCAAATATTTTGGAACGCAGTACTTCGATCATCTGTCTATCAGTCTTTTTAGGCTTGATTCGGAAATTCCTGACAAATAGTTCAAAAAATACAACCAGTCGGGAAAAAAAGAAAAAAAGGACTGAAAGAACAGTGAACTATGTTCTGAGAAGTCAAACTTATTTAAAATAATACGGGTAAGATGAATAACACATAGCTGCGAAATGCCGACCAAGTTGTCCTACCAGAGGTCAGGTCAGGGTCGCTCCATGAAAGTTATTGCTAGTTACTGCGCTGTTCCACTGCACTGCACTTAGGGTTCACACACATCGAGAAAAAGCCCGTATTTTATTATTTTAAAAAATCCTGACTATGAGATTGTGCACCTACAGGCATCCGACCGACGATACATTTTGGTGGCCTAACAACGGTTTGAATTTTTTACGCAATTGTTTTAAGCGGATATTCTAACAACAATTTAAACTAATTCCTGTTATTGCATCCCTAGATGCAGTAAAGTGCACTCATGCGCCAGACAGCGGCGCGTGGACTTAATGCGCTCTAACGCAAGTCTCGAGGTCGTGCGTTTACATAGATCTAGTACAGCACTCTTTGTTACGTTAAGAAAGAATACATTAGTTTAGTTGTTATTGACCGTGACTGCACCATACCACGTAACATGAATACATTGAAAAAGTTGTATAATGAACAACAAACAATATCATCGACCAATTGGATTTTATTTCCCAATCGCCATCTTGTCCGACCGACAATATAATAAAGAAATTCGATTCGTGCATAATCTGTTACCAAAATTAGGCGCAGCACGGCGTAGCCCCGAGAGTAGCGACGTAGACCCTCCCCCAATTTGTTAGAAACTTTCAAACTGGCTAACGAGTATTTTCTGTACTCAGACTATTTTATTAGGGATCTACCAAGTAAGGTAATTTCTCTAAGGCTTAATTCTTTATTCGAAGAATAATTTTTAAATTTTGACAGTTATTTCATACAAAAACTGTCAAACGTCAATTTTATTCCTCGACTAAAAGTTATTTGGCGGTGGAAAATCAGCCCTTAGTTGTTTAGTGTATTTATTCATTTTGGCGTAGAAGACCCGTACTTATTTGTGGAATCTACGAAAAGTATTGGAAATGTTTCCTTGAAATGTTATTTTTATACGCTAATAAATATCGTGTAATGAATTAATATGATGATGACTTAATATAATACTTCGCAGTTACATTGTTTTCTATGTCAAGACCTTAGAAAATTAACTGGCACGCGGCAGTTATAACTCATAACACGCTGTCAAAAGGTCAAAAGAAATCTGACATTCTTCATATTTTTAGGCAATACTTATATTTTTGTGAGGGCGTGGTCAAAGAATGCTATCTTTTGCTCATATTATTATGTTACTAATTTATTATGAAAAATACAACGTAACGAAGCAACGTGTGTAAAAAATACAAATGAGGTATTTACTTACTCTATTATAAGATGTCCGAGTTAAATAAAATAAATTATCCATAAAATAAGTAGATACAGATACCTACCACTATTCTATTACTTAAATACATATGTATAAGTGTAAATATATATTTAAGAGGGAATATTTTTTCTCAAAAGTTAATAAAGCTCCCTGTGGACCAATTCTGTGTTAAAATATGGTGTTCGATTAGGTCACACTCACGGATGTGCCATTTTCGTGTTAATAACATGATCCCTTTCGAAATAAATTACTTAATAAGTATTGAAAAGGTCTCTTTGGGCACGCCACAATTGCGGCGATAAGTCCCCTCTTTGAGGAGTGGCTAGAGAGGCGCCACGGCGCCCTCACCTTCCGCCTGACGCAGGTCCTCACCGGACACGGTTGTTTCGGGAGGTTCCTGTTCAGGATAAAGCGGGAGGAAACGCCAGGGTGTCACCACTGTGGGGATCGCCCGGAGGACACGGTGGAGCATACGGTGGAGGTCTGCCCGGCTTGGGCGGGACCCCGCCGTGTCCTCTTGGCGGCGATCGGCGGCGGCGACCTCTCGCGTCCGGCCCTCATACAGGCCATGGTCCGGAGCGAGAGTGAATGGAAGGCCGTCACCTCCTTCTGCGAAGCAGTTATGCTCGCGAAGGAGGAGGCGGAGCGTGCGAGGGAGAGGCAATCGCTGCACCCTCGCGCTCCTAGCCGCCGCAGGAGACGCCCTGGACGGGAGTCAACAGCCGACTCCCGGCCACCGTAGGCGCGGGCTTGCGGGCGGCGAGCTATGGGCAGCTCGCCGCCCGGTAAGGACCAGGCCCGGGTCGACGGCGCGTTGTGTTCCACGCGCGCCTCAAAGAGCTGTCAGCACGAACTGACGGGGTCCGCTAGGGCCGATGCCGCCGGGGCTGCGGGTTGTTCGAAAGAGATACCGTGGCCCCTGGCACAGGCAACTGAAGGAACAAGGGTGGGTTTTAGTCAGTAAAAGTCTGACACTCCCTTCTGCTCCGCCCAGAGCGGGAGGAGTCATTTGATGATTTCCCACCCAGAAAAAAAAAAAAAAAAAAAAAAAAAAAAAGGTCTCTTCGTCGACTTTTTTACCTGCAATCAACTGCACGGTTGATTTAAAAAGGTGCACATATGTGTTACGCATGTACGCACGGCTACACATCAAGCTATACATAACCAGTATAAGCCGACTTCTGATTGTACGAAAAAACTATAAAATTTGAGGTCAGCTAAAACTGGAAGTGTATAGCTTAATGTGTAGCCGTGTGTACCTATATATTTTTTTAGTCTCACTAATTAGGTATTTTACCATTCGTTTTGGTACATTTCATACATTGAAATTGACGAATGTCAATTGCAAAGGTTACTTATATCTGAGAATCCCACTTGTCATTCGAAGTGTTACTGCTTATTTAGTAAATCAGTACCTAAGTAATAATTATTTCCATAAATCGAAGAAGCAATAACACCTACTTCTGTTTTGTAACATCTGCTTATCATTGACGTAAGGAACAGATTACTTAACCATGCTGGTTAGCTATCAAATTACATCTGAACAAATTGCCAATATTCACGGTAACACAATACCTACGCGTTTCTAACTCATCCAGTTCACAATGTTACAAAAAATGTACAAGATCTGGTTTGCTTTGCAAAAAGAATTATCTAGTCATGTTTTGTGCTTCAACAAATTGTAATTACAGTTATTTTCATTTGTTAACTCGCATTGTTTTCTAAAAATAAAACGAAACCGGTTTTAATCTAATTGAGGTTCACGTGCGATGTCAAGTACACTACACATATTATCACCGTTAGCAAATGATCCAGTTTTAACCGATCTAGCTTTATTATCACCAAAAAACAAAAGAACTAGGTACCTACGGTCAGTCAAGAAAGTCGTCAATCAATTGCATAGGAAAAGAAAATATCGCTAAGTACCTACTTAAGAACTGTTGGTTGAAACTCGAAAATCACCTTTATTGTTGTGACATAATAACGTTTTTCTTTCTTATTTAGCGCGGTAAACCACTTTTGACTTACTATGCAACAGAATACAGAAATGCTAGTCGTTTATCGTGCACTCACAGCCTCCTACCGTACTTTTCCAATGTTTGCCATGTGGCCGGTCTGGTCGTGGCGTTAGCACTCGTTATGTCCAAATCAAATATGTTTAACAGTAGCTAATAGAACATTAGTTTGCTCTAGCTTAGACACGCTCAATACAATTTCATCATTGAAAACGATAACAATATTGAAATAAGTTAATATTTAAGCAACATATTTTCCGTAGTAAAGGAATGTGCTCCGTCTTGTAATATCAATTACCGGTGTCGTTATTAGTGTTTCTATGATGGGCTATTAATAAATTGCTTCCATAAATAAAATCATCAGCTGAACAGGTTTATTAATAAATCTTCAAGTTATGATTTTGTTGAAAGTAGCTCATTGTAGAGCGTTAACCTTTATGAAATCGTTTTGTTCAATGGATTCGAAACGCGGCTTCACGCGCACATGCAGGTCATGATATTTTTATGCGTGACTATGATTAAGACATAGTTAATCTATTTTTAGTCGTGTGGGTATTTAAAGGTATCTTAATTATCACGAAAATACTGATTAAGCATTTACAATAAAGCCCGGAATACACATGCCTGTAACTTGAAAAAAAGTATACAAGTAGCATGTCAGTATGGCATTCACCAATCAAAAGTTGTTATCACACACGGCATGCAAGCTATTTGCATACTTTTGTGCAAGTTACAGGCATGTGTATTCCAGGCTTAAGATGCCACGGTTTCACTCAGACCTAAGTTAAAAATTACTCACATGCCAAAGTAACGATGATGAATTGGGAGGGCGCATTCAGGGAAAAGGCATATTTTTCATTGTAAATTCATGAATCACTCGACCGGTTAAAAACTTTATCCCATACCTCACGTTAAACCGAAACTGAAATATAGCCTAATGAAGTTCTATTCAAATTCGGAACTCATTGAAAATTAATTATTTAAAGCAAACGATTGTTCTCAAGTCTAGTGTTCCCTTATCCTAATCGAGTGTTAGTAATTATCGCAACGAGCACACAATACTCTCTTTGTCCAGTCTTGTCACGTGACGACCAGCGCCATTTATCGCCCTTCCTGTGGTATTGCACACGTTTTATACGCACTAACAATTTAAGCATGCTGTATAGTTTTTTGTTTTCCTCTGGGCGCCATTTCAATAAAGAAGATAAAGTTTGTTCGTGACGCTATTCGCTATGCTTTTGTTTTCGACTGAAAGTTTTCGCTGACTCATTTCAAGTTATAGTTTTAACGAATAAATAAAATACTTGTATGAAAATGTAGAGTGAATTTCATTCACGTAATGACACATGTTACGGTTACTAACGTTAATAGGTAGTGTTATTGTCGATGAATATTTTACTTAATGAATGTAGTGTTATTGAGCGGCTCGCGTGGAGGCGGTGTCGAAATTAACCAGATGACGCAGGATGGTGTTTGGTTCTGCGCAGGTGTAGCTGTTGGTTCAGCTGCTCGGACACAACTCGCCTATGTTAGTACATAATAAATATTTAAAAACTGTAAGCCATTATGAGTCATCTTCACTTGCACTAGAAACTTGGTCTAGCCAAGATGATGATTTGAGTTGTAGAGTAAATGCTACGAAATTACAGACTAACTAAAATAAATGTTCAAATAAAATGTTACGTCGCGTCGTCGTAAATAGGTAACTAGGTAAAGTTTTAATTAGCTATTACAATTACTTTCATGACGTAATTGCTTAAATATTGTATTAAAACATCATACATAAACATAAGTAAGTAATGAGAATGACGCTTTCTGTTTTTTATTTGTATCTCTATCTTATCGTAACTAAGTATTTTGCCGACGTGTGAACGATGGTGTTACTGTACTGCAATTACTGGTAATTTAAACACCTGTGTACTTACAAGCCCTTTCTAAGTGAATATTCTACTTCGTACACGTACATACGTGTCAATGCTGAGTAAATCTTTCGTAATGTTATAAACAGACAACACACAGATGTCCCAAAAGTTTCACAATAGGCCGTTAGCTATAGGAAATGGGCGTGCAGGCATGTCGCAAGCCTTATGAACCGTATGGTATGGTCCATAGCCAACTAACTACCATAACATAACCATATCGTATGTTCGAGTATATTTAAGCTCTGTGGCTTGTAGTAGCATAATTGCTGCTTTTAAAATCGTATTGTGTTAAAAGTTCATACAACTGTTGCGGTTTGACGTTCAGCCTCGCTGCTTCTGAGATTTACAAAAGATCGTGACTGTATGTCCGCACCTGCTCTTATTGTGTCTGCGGTTACAAAGTTAGACAAATATCATGAATGCAGCAAGGTGATGGCGTCATTGTAGATTGCTTTAGAAGTGTCGGAGAAGTGTTGAGTGTGAGTTTGGCTATGTCAGCATTACAATTTAAGGCGGATTTTTCCAACACCAGATATTTTATTTTATTATTAGTTGGAGAGTTTAAGGTATCGTTTCTGCAAAGAAAATGTTCATGAAAGCTAGCTAGCGTTATTTTAAATAATTCTTGCTCATCACCTTATTATGTCTCATCCACTACCATAGGCCATAAAATTCAACGACAAAATCCGTCACAGAAACCCTATAGCACTAGAATTAATCTAAAAACCACCGATCGATTCCAAATGACATATTAGTATGTCTGACGGCAAATTGTGCAGTTTCTTTGCACAAAACGTTGGACAATACTCAGTCAATTCGGGGTCAAATGTTAATAATATCGGCAAGCGGAAATCTGTTCTCGCGAATACAAAATAACAGACCAAGTGTGGCCTGGCGGAAGATAAGCTCGCCATGGCTTGAGGATAAATGAAGCCGACTAACAGGGCCAAGGCAGTAAGTACTACGGTGGAAACTGGCTTTAAATGTGTACCTTGGTGCTACTACAGAAAATCTTCACTTGTTTTTGACTTCCTTACTATTTCGTAATGTAGCGATTACAGTAGTAGGTAAAGATGAATTTTGGTTTTAAAAATGTAATTAGAAACTGTTTCTCTTATTTTCGCTTACAATAAAATAAAAACTAAAGCCAAAGTATCATCTGTGATACCCCTTTGGCCCTGGGGAGGACGGGGTTTTCATTTTTATTTTTGCTAATTTCCTAACGTTCAGACTACTACCTCTGTCAAAAATCAAGAGGACACAACTTTATTTTTATAGCTTGCTTTAAACCTGCGTTGATGAAGTCTCTATGTTCTGTTGAAATTGCTTTTAAAATTTCCCGAGCATTCAAAACCAGAAGTGAACGATGCATTCAAATTTTTTCGTTGTGATTATAGTATCTACTAAATCATTTGCGATGTTTTATATAGCTACTAACACAATGAAAACGTCGATCTAAATATATATACCTATGAGAAAAAGTTCACTAAAGTAGTTGAGTTTGAATACACAGTTGAATTTGGACAACTAATTAAAATCTCTATAACTCTGCACTGTAGTTTTATCTTTGAGTTGAGCCACTTTCAGCAATAATTTTTATTTGTCTGATACTAATCTGTAGACGGAGTTCACTTTATTGAATTTTGGGCCAAACTCAATTTAAATATATTTGCATTATATTCGCCATCGACACGCTAAAAAGAAGAGGAATTATTCGCAATATTAATATTGTACCTACATAAGAAGTTTGTTGTAAAAAATTAAATATTTTTTTGTCTGTAGATAAAATTGTACGCAGCGGTTTGTAATCAATAAAAGGATGCATGATTGGTGCCAAACAATATGCTGTAGAGGAAGTGTTTAATTTTAAGTACGTTACAATTGAGTCATACAGCTGTCGATGTCTGTCACTTACCGTACTTCAAATGTTAAGCAAACGACCAGTGGACAAAACAAAATCCTCGCGGTGTACCACGAGCCTGGCTGCCTACCTTTTTTTATTGCAACAATACATATTTGTAAAAACTTTTGAAGTGTTTATTATTTTAAATAGCGCTCCTGCTTTGCAAGGTTTTACGACTTGACAAAACATCGATATGTTTTTAATATAAAAGGTCAAATTAAATTAGCTAGCGAAACTCTGAAGACGTGAGGTATCGATATCCTAACAATATAAAATTTAAAAAAAAAATTAAAGCATTTGATGTTTCTTATTTGGAGTCAAAGACCTTTAAAGTAGGAGTTGAGAAAATCTGTTTACTTTTGTTTTATCGTGTTGTGATATCGATACCTATCACGCCTGTGTGTGAATACACAAAACAATTGTTTTTAAACAGATTTTTCAATGACTACACAAACTGCACACACACCCACACACACACCTATAAACCTTCCGGAATAAATAGTCTAAATGATGTTGAAAACCGCATCAAAATTTGTACCGTAGTGTAGAAGAACAACGCGGTCAGACAGACAGACACGAAAAGCGACTTCAATTTATAATATGTATAGATGAGTACGCGAATATAAGTGTCACATTTGTGAACATTATTAAATAAACACTTTAAAAGCTTTTTAGCTTCATAGCTTATGCTTAGATAATTATGTTTGATAAAAATAATTTATAAGTCCGTCGAAACGTCATAATTTGCGCGTAGTAACTAAATAAAAACAATAACAGGATATTGTATGAATCTGCTGGTAACTTGGTACACACGTCTATAGATCAAGCTATACATTTCCAGTTATAGCTGACCTCGCATTGTATAAGTTTTTCGTACATTCAGAAGTCAGCTTATACTGGCTAAGTATAGCTTGATGGGTAGCCCATTAAGTTAATATTAAGTTTATGGGAAATCGATGGCGGCAAAATGTTAAATAATGCGATAAATAATAATCAATATCGTTTAACGTTTATTAATACATAGTTTAAGCCTTCGGCGTATTATTAAAGCATATTTATTATATTAATCGAGTTCTAAATATATGTATGATTTCTTTAGTTAGTTGAAGGTTTTATATGGGTGGTTAGTCAGGTACTATTAATTGTTGAGTGTGGAGATGCTTTGAGTCATATTTTGTTTTGGTAAAATAAATTGTATACTATGTTTTGAACCTATGCGGTGGGTACAATGTTATGAAACAAAGGTTGTTGACAATAGCATGGTTCCTTGTCCTTGTCCATCTTTTTGGGGCTGACTGTACATAAGTGTACCGAATAAGTAGGTATTCGGTAGAACAGAAGTTATTCCAATTGTTAGGTGGGTAGCTATTTAGTGGAACCTAGGAGTAAACATTTTAAATGTGTTTACGATGGTAAGTAAATAGTTAAATTACTTACAAAATAGATAAGTACTAGTTATTGTTATGTAATGACAAGTATCTGAAGACATCTTTTAAACTGTGCATTTGCTTGACTGAATTACAAAAGACAGGAGTTTCTTCAGACATTTCGCATTACAGACAGGTAAATCGATGCACAACCTGTTACCATGGATTCGGTATTCTGAAAGCCCCTGTGTTGAAATTTTTCATATAGTTATTTAAAAAAAAAAAGGTTTTCCTTGGAACAGCTGTTTTTTTTTAATAACCTACAAAAACTTTCTACGTATAATAATGAGCTAAATTCATGGTTACAGTTTGCGTCAATATCCCTACCACCCTGTATTCAAGGCTTTCAAATTCTGCAAGAATTTTAATATACGAAATCCACAACCTGCGTAATACTTACGCTCATAATAAAGTTGTACTTCTTTGTAAAATACCGCAATACTAACTAACACCATGAGTAATACCAATTAATAGAGGCTATGAGGCTGTCAGACCAGTCTGCTCATAACTATTTACGCACGGGAACAATACTACGAGAATAATGACTTATGTTAGTCATATACGTAAGGTATCAAAGGTCCTCTTGCAGCTTCGGTTTATTACTCCTGCGTACTAGAGTAAATAATTACTGGTATATATGGAATGCAGTACTAAGATATGTATGATTCCCTTCAATGTATATTGCACGTACTTACGTACGTATGGCCTGTGTGTGCCTCATCACTGGTTTATAGGAAACGTTTCAGGAGCAAAACAAGTAACAAGGACACGACGTTCTGTATTATGAATTTCTACACATCAAAACGGTGAAGGAAAACATCGTGAGGAAACCATTTTTTTTTTCGGTGGGAAATCATCAAATGACTTCTCCCGCTCTGGGCTGAGCGGAAGGGCGTGTCAGACTTTTACTGACTAAAACCCACCCGTGTTCCTTCAGTTGCCTATGCCAGGGGCCACGGTATCTCTTTCGAACAACCCGCGGCCCTGGCGGCAATTGGTATGTCCTAGAACCAAAAATTCGAAGACATGTGGCATCTGCCAACTGTCGACGATCTACCACTGTCGACGCCGTGGAAGTGGCAAAGTTTTGGGTCAACAAGATATGAAATTTATTCGAGCCAGCGACACAAAGAAAAAGATCTGCCAACCCGCACTGGGCCCACGTGTTAGATTACAGCCCACTCGATCTCGAAGAGAGGAGGCCTGTGTCCCAGCAGTGGGAACATTATAGGTTGATTATTGATGTACCTACGCAATAATATTTTCTACTCAAGTTCCGTGTTTTAAATCTAGAAAAAAATTTGTTTCATAAATAGCGTAGAATTTAGAAAATCATCTTTCCAAGTTTAATAACTTAATTTGCTCGTTTTTATACACCTCTATTTTAGAACAAAATATCATGCATGCATAAGAATTAATTACTGACTCATCAATCACGTGAGCAAATAAAAATAAGCGTCTGTTCCTGTATAAGCACCTATTGTAAGAGATCATTAAGGCTTACATCAAGAACATAAGCAGAGCGTAACCAGAAGCATAGACTAGTGTAATCACTAATCATAGACGATTAGAATGAAAGAGCTCGTCATGTGTTGTTCATTACTCAATGAAAGCAGAACTCCTTTCAGAAAAGTTAACAATTAGGTGTACGCGGAAAACATGGTGACAAATAAGAATATTAACATGACAATATCGTTTGTTCATCTCCACATGCAAATACTGACAGTCTCTCTTATTATGTAATTTTTGCTTTCACGTTAAATCAATCTATAAAACTACGGGACTGATTAATATTGTTTTCCTGAGGCAAAGGTTTTAGGCAATCAGGGGAACCCCACTGATCAAACATACACACTCTAACAGCATACACACTCTAGCAGGCAAGAAGTGTCAAGCGATTTTGAACCATGTGCGGTGATACCCATTTATTTTAAGTACGATTTGAAGGCCACCTCTCGTAATTAAAAACATTCATAATCTAATCGCAATCTCATCTCAGCGACAAACAATGTCAAAAACTTGTTAAAAATGGGGAAATTAGACGTATTTTTGACAGATTGAGACTGAGATCAGATTTGCCCCTCTAAAGATTGGTATAGTTTTACGTAAATAATCATTTAAAGCCTACCATGCAAATTACGCTGATCATATATACAAAATGTAGAGCCACGTCAGAGAGACATGCGCTTTTGATAAGCAAGATTTTCCTTAATGTTGGACAAAGAAACCATGTCAGCCAAAACGTACAACAACTCAATATGAAAACAAACAGTTGAACGTCAAATAAATCAAAATTCAGGGTACATAGCGGAAGGGGGAAACTGCGAATATCCTTCCATCCTCGCAACATATCCTTGCAAGTATCCTGTTGAATAGAGCATACAAATATAAATGTGCTAACTTTACCTTCAGTCTCAGTGTTCGTCTGTTTGTCTAGTGACTTGATAGTCTTGCTGGCAGACTAAGATATTATAATAATAGTTGAAAGTTCACAATAACGAGTATGGCTAAATAACTTGTAAGTAGCAAGCTAAACAAGTGATATTTATAAACACGTTATCGACTAACAGGATTCACCTACCTACTAATATCTTAAAAAGCCAGATTTCCGTAATTTTTTTTTCTATTTTTCTGCTAGTCTGAACTTCATAGATTATAATATACAGTTCATGGCAAGTACAAAAACTATACAGCCTTGTGAATCTGAGTTCAATCACTCCAAATTGTAATATTTTTTCAAACGTCCAACTTGGCAGATCACGACATTATTCCAAAAAAATAAAAAAACAATATGGAGTGCCCGCGCGGCCGCGATTGGAATGGATGAGTTTCAGAAAATTGTTAAGGGGGAAGCGCCAGGGTAGCCCGCGAAATTAACATTGACCTGAACATTGCAAAAATCGTAAGAAAATTTTAATTTCACGGGTTACCTTATCGCAACCCCTTTAAGTACATAATTACAACAGAATACATATTACTAGCTTTATTCAGTTAGGCCAAAGACGTGGCCGTGTCATTGATATTTTTTTTCCTAAGATTATAAAACAGATCCAATTTCCGCCGTAATCAGAATGTAAAAACGTTACACAATGACCATTTATTTACGAGTATATCGCTGTGGTGTACTAAGATCGGAATTTAGGTTGAAGGACTCGATCAATATGATCCGATTTTGCTTGTTCTGTAACATTGATGATTTGTCCCATAGACGTGATTCGCAAACCAAGTGATATCAAAGATTACGCATAATTTAGGGCCGACCTTCGGTTTCGCGAGTTAGTGCACTCGGGCATTAGAATGCAGGCGGCGGCAAACGCCTTTATTATGAGTTAACATCGTGATGTTGTTGGAGATAATGAAGTAGTTAAGAAGCGATGCAAAGATAAGTAGCATTCATGAATATTAAGTGGCTGGTGTTGTTGTAAAGTAATAGTGTGTACATTGACAAGTATATCGCACAACGTGCTCCTCGCCGTGTGTGCACCGGAGCTCTTGTGAAATGGGGCGCATCCACAAGGCTAGAACTTGCGTCACCTCATCCACATTATTCACGAAACGTTTCGAAATTGAGCCTCAATTTATTGGCATAAGCCCCATAAATATTTATTCGCATTTTTTTGTCCCTAAAATGTTTCACTTTACAGGAGTACGCGTTTCATACTGTAAACATATTTGGGAAGCTAGTAAACATGCCAACTGCATAATCAGACGGTGTTTATCAACCATCAGTATACGATAAGTCAGGTGTCAATGTAAAACTGGTCTTTAGAATCATGTAATAACTTTGGCATCGCTTCTTTACGTTTCAAATGTGAACTGGAATCGATTACCGCTGTATAATATACACTGTGAACGAAAATATGACGCTGTTGCTAAAGCTAGAACAAATACATGACAGACATCGACGCGCAACCTGTTATACTTACAATAGCAATGGCTTTCACTTTGACAGTTCAACATTATTCATTGCGTTATTTACATTGTTGAGCAGACAAATGTTTCGAACATATGAAGCAATGGATTAGCAATATCCTTCAAAATGATTCAGTTTGAGATTAATAGTGTGTTAGGCAATTAGGGTGCTGTTACCATGGATTAAGTACCCGATTCTGAATCCTCTCCTCTTCTCTTCTGCGTTGAAATTTTACGTCGGTTATTATAAAACAAAATATGTCCCTGCCACCCTTTTTATTCAGTTCAAAAGGTAAGACACAGACCCTTGTAAGGGCAAGGAGGCAATGTGTACAGTTTAAAAGAAAACTTTTTAACAAAAAAATTAAACCGCCGAAAAAACTGAAACGCAAAAAATAATAAACCTTTTTTATTTAACCTTAATAACTAAGTTCTTAAACTAATGTAAGTATACCTAAATAATTTTGAGTCGGCGCCGTTTAAATTTAAAGCAATTTAGTGATCCTTGTTTATTGCTTTTCAGTTTTTTCGGCGGTTTAATTTTTTTGTTTAAAAGTTATATTTGATATTTTTTTGTGGCTATAATCTACTAATTGTTTGCCAAAGGGCAGGCATATGTGGCACTGAGTCGAGTAATAATACACAACTCAGTATTCAAATCTGCAAGTGAACAATAAATCACCCCTATTTTCCCACCCTTAGGGTTGGATTTTTTTCCCAAATTTATATGGGACCAACTTTGGGTTTATACTCTTTCCAATAAAAAAAGAACTATCAAAATCGGACTACTCTGTAAAAACGTATGGGTGGTCATACATAAAAATAAAAAAATATATGCGTCGATTTGAGAACCTCCTCAGTTTTTTTTCGTCGGTTAATAAATAAGAACTTGAGTGGGTAAAAACTGCTGCTTAAGATATTTTACAAAATTAGGTCTGACAGTCGCGATATTCAATAGCAGATAGCTAAAGGAAAATATGGCAGTTAAATATACGGGCACCTGCACTTGCAAGCTCATACTTCGTGAAATAATAACTATTTGTATGTATTTATTTGTGTACCTACATTGAAATTGTCGCTGTATTGTTTTATTCTACTGACGCAAAACTATTTGAATTATGGCATCGTACAGATACAAATAAAGTTGTTTGCTCCCTTCTGTGAAATGAATGTGGCTGTTAAAGTTTCTGTACCTTAGCTACGAGTATGTATGGGTTATGTATGTTTATTCGTAGAAGCACGTACACTTGGCTTGTCCTTCCAATACCCGTTACGTAATGAGGTGATAGACGATCGAGAGAGCATTATCTACGACTCTAGAAATACATAAAACATGTCTATCATGTGCAAATAAACACCATCTATATAGCGTTCTGTGAGATGTTGTTTTTTATAGTGGAAGATTCGAACATATTTTTGAATTACTTATTTCTTTTGTGAGCTAAGATTTTAAAACTACAACTGATACTTTTTATGGTTATCTTCCAAATCGAGTAGGTACCTACAGACGCCTACAAATAGTTACCTTAGAAAAACGGGCTTAACTACTTAATTAATACGGCTATGTCCGTACATTTTCTCCACGTGGAAAGGTACGAAGATTATCATATTAGCACAGAATTTATTACCTTAGTAAATTGATTTATAGATACTATAATGGACCTCTTATTATCACTTCTTAAGTAATTAAATGTTTAATTGATTTAGTTACGGATACTTAAACGTTACCTACATAAGAAGATTAAATTAAATTAGTCTATGTTTACAATAATTTATCGTAAAATACAAAGTACGTACTAAGACGCTTGTCAGTAATGTGGGATTTCTATCCACAATGTATGTAAAAAAACACATGATTCATTTGAAGATAACATTGCTGAAATTGTAATTAGGAAAAACAACGGGAGCAAAGTCAGCAGATGTATTTGCCAGTGAGTTTGAACAATAATAGCGGTAGCTAGACTTACAGATGTTATCACATACAAACAAGTACCAGTATGTAGGATTACTGCATACCACTGACTTCTACGCCGCATGCGCAACATCAAAAAAACAATTAAAGCAACGTACTTTTATGTTATTCTTTTGCTCCCCAGGGAGACCTTGCTCCATCACATACATGTCTTATAAAAACACAATACAGTATTTTGCTCCTAAATAGAAAGAAAACACGTATATTTTTCAGATTGGCGGCAGTTACACTAGCAACCAGTTCATGATGAACCATGACGTGTGCTACTATTATTCAAATGAGTTTATCCGTTGTATTATAGCGCAGACCGCCAAATAAGGACATAGCGCTCGCTCCTCGCAGTTCCAAATATTATTATTTTAAAGGAAGCTAATAAAAACTTCTATAGATACTTTGCATCTTTCTTGTATTTTAGTAGATAAATGTAACGGCAGAAAAAAACCCTTCCCAATTTATACAAAACCATCGTTCCTAATTTTTTTAATTTTGGCATCAAACAGTCATAATTATACAAAACAATATAATTCTTAAGACAACTGGTTCCTTACAAAAGACCTATAGTGCCGACAGTGTGATATAGGTAATAGTAAAAATAAGTACAATAAACTCCATATATAGATACATATAATATATGTATTTGCATCAGAACATGACTTCACTGAAACACATGTCATTATCAATTTTAAGTAGTTACGTTAAGTGATAAAACATGTTGGTCGGTTGGTAAGTTTTAATTAGGTGATATATTTACTTTTTAGCTTTAGTTTTAAGCGCAGGCCACACCGCCAGCTAGCGGGCGGGCGGGCGAGCCGAGCGAGGCATCGTTTCACATCTTTTCGTACTTGGGTTCACACCGCGAACTACAGAGATAAGCTACCGAAGTATGAAAAGATGTGAAACGATGCCTCGCTCGGCTCGCCCGCCCGCCCGCCAGCTGGCGGTGTGGCCTGCGCTTTAGGCTATTAAGAGAAATGTTAAAAATATCTATATCTGTAAATTCTCTATTATAATTGTTAGTGGAGCGGTATAAAAATGATTTACGAGCACGGATATCTATGGTTACGAGTGTATGTTTTATTTAGTCGAGGAGGAACACAAAGGGGTTTGGCACGAGAGGGACGTACGAGTAGGTGAGCGTGTGCTTTTAGTGATATTTTACCAAGTAATGATGGTGAATCGGTCAACGAGTGTAAAATTTTGAACAATTGAATAATGTCGAATGTATCATGTCTGTTAATCATTTACACAAGAAGCACCGTTCACGTTCAGCTGATATAGTGATGACATTGCTAAATTTACAGATTTAAAACTCTGCTCACACATGTATTATTTTACTTGAAAGCACTATATTAACTACTAGCGGCCCGTCCCGGCTTCGCACGGATGGTTAAGTTTTAGTAAGGATCCCTAATTTTTTCTAGCAATAAATATAGCCTATGTCACTCAGGGTGAATGTAGCTTTCCAATTGTGAAAGATTTTTGAAATCGGCACAGTAGTTTTTGAGTTTATTCATTACAAACATACACACAAAAATACAAATCTTTCCTCGTTATAATATTAGTATAGATTATACTAACCATAAAATCTTGCCACATATAGGTACCTACAATCTGGATTAAAAAAAAAGACTAACCACCTAATACACACACTCACAATAGAAATTTTCATTATGACAATTCGACAACATTCATTGCGTCATTTACATTGTCGAGCAGACGAATCTTTCAGACATATGAAGCAATGGATTAAGAAATTAGTTCTAAATCCTTCTGGTTCTGAAGGAAAGTGCGTTACGCAATTAAGGGGCAGGTTATATGTCTCACTAAATCATCATTATTTCAACCGAGTGACATCCACTGCTGTTCTGTGCTCCTCACTTAGAGCGTATTCTTGCAGTCTCACTATATTGAGATTTAGATAAAAAATACAGACAAAAGCTAAAGTTTATAAAATGTTATAAGCCCGGGTGTCAAGTTGGGGCTTATCAACTTTCTCGTTACTGTCAGCAAAATAAAAATAGGTGGCTGCATTTCACTCGCTCATTTACATAGAAGCGATTGTAGATGTTAAATAACATTAAAATGACGTAAGAATGTTTGCATCACCTCGTCTTAAATTATTCTAACAATACCCAATAGTGTGATAACAGATAAATTAATTATTTTAGTCTGGCGCCATGTTCTGAGACATACATTAGCGATCTAAGCATAGGTACTTAACATAAAAGTGCACTTAGTTCATTTCAATGTATATAATATATTGATTAGTCTTGACCATGTGTAGTTGCTAATTATTGTGACCCCTAGTGTCACTCATTAACATATTAAGTAAATAATTTGCATTTCGTAAATTCTTCAAACTACATATATCTTATGTTACTGACGTATGATCATCTATGATCAATCGTCATGTAGCATCATACAAACTATTTTGAAACTAAGCTTTCGCCAGCGGCTTCACCCGCGTGAAAGTCGGAAATTATCCCACGGGAACGTAGGTACTACCGGGATAAAAAAGTATCCTATGTGCGCGGTAATAAACTATCTGTGCCAAATTTCATCCAATTCCATTCAGTAGTTTTTGCGTGAATGAGTAACAAACATCCATCCATCCATACTCGCAAACTTTCGCGTTTATAATATTATAAAGTAGGATAGGATGATTAAATTGGAGATGTTCTTGACACAAAGCTGGTGTACCTAATAGATACAACGTGTATCAAACCTACGACCAGTAGGCACATGTATTATAAAAGTACCTGTATATATTTGATAAAAAGCATGTAACAAAACGTCTGTCATACGAAAGAATGAAAGGTTTATTATCAAATCACTTGTGTCACATTATTGCATAATATGAAATTGTTTCGAGGCTACATTAATTAAGAAACATTTTTCGAAACAAATATTTAACTACAGGTTAAAATATTCTGCGTTAATAAAAGGGCTAGGGGACAACGAGCCTATAGATACCATACAGTTAGTTTGAACACAGACTGTTCAGTCAATCGCATAGTTTTTATGTGGGATAGTTGTTGATATTACAAACAATATTCATGCTAATTTTAATCTTATTTATGTCTCAATTTATAAGATAATCGAATGTAACCGTGCGTTTACGGCATTGCAGATAACGCTTCAGGTTAAAGGTGCCAACTAGGAAGTGTGCACAACCAAGCCATGACTTCCGGTATTATCCACGACGATGTAAAAGGTACTCGACTAACATGTCAACTACTTGTAATTCATTATAAACTATATACAATGAACATAGAAATGCCTCCTATTCGTAATAATCTAGTAAATCGGACTTGTAAGGAAGTAATCCTGTCCGAAAGAGAGGCTATGGTAGAGCGTACGAATGTCGCACTTCAGGCAGTCTCCAAGTGGGGCGAAGCCAACCTTGTGGGATTCAACGTCGCCAAAACACAAGCGTGTTTGTTTACCGTCAAAAGGAGCCCGTTCACCTTGGCTCCTGCTTTTCGGAATGTATCCTTGGAGTGCACCGACCGCCTTCAGCTCTTGGGAGTTGTAATTTCCTCAAACCTAAACTTTGGGCGGCTCATTGAGTCCAAAGCCAAGATGGCTGCTAGGAAACTTGGGTTCTTGCAAAGGTCCGGCAGTACTTCACACCGGGACAGCTTCTAATGTTATACAAAGCGCAGGTCCGATCGTGTGTCAACGGTCTTCCTGTCCGATTATAATTTAAGTGTCTTCAAGGCTAGAGTGAATAGGCTCCTAATAAATTAGTGCGCTTTACCATCAACGATTGCATCACTGCTTTCCATCAGGCGGGATCGCAGGCAAGCACTAGTTTATATCATTAAAAAAAAAATGGAAACTGGTCAATAAACTTGATTATTTGTTGCGGAGAAAAAACTCATTGAATAAATTATGTAAATTTAATAGCAACTGTGCAATGAACGACGAATTACAGCTTTTTTAAACGAATTGGATTGAAATAAACCAGAATAGAATATAATAGAATATATTTATTTGCTTTAAAACATGGTACATTAAAGTCTTAATCTTACATGTTTCGCCATGTAACATACAAATATTAAAACAAAATATATAAATGTAACACACACAACTAAAAATCACATTAATTTGTTGAAATGATTATTATAACATGTCTAATAACACTGGTTATTAGGGTTTAGTATCTTAACAATATTATATAGGTTTTTACAGTAATATAATAAAAACTCAGTATTATATCTGTTACTTTGTTATCAATAAATTCTTTCACACTATAAAGACTGATAACAGATCCGAATAGTATTGGGATAGTAATCGAATACTTGGACCATAAAAATATTATAAATCTAGTCATATAATAAGATATATAATAGCCTAGATTCTATTTTATGCTAACACAATCTTGGTGTGAAATAAAAACTTGATATTTTATTTTGACTATCTTTTGTTCTCAAACGAGCTGCCAAATCTAAATGGTAGCCGTATTACGTAAATAGTAAAAAAAACTGGTGCAGGCATCAACATGCCTCGCGTGATGTTTGTAGCTTTGAACCTAACGAAACTAAGATTAGTAAGATATTAATTGGAGTGGAGTGGAGTGTCTTGCCCGTTATTCTCTATAGCTATAAGTACCTACTATGCTTTGGCATTCCAAAGCATAGTAGGGTTAGGGTTGTCATTCAGTCAAAAAGATGAAGCTAGTTGCCCATTAGCAACTGACCCCTTGAGAATTCAAAAGTGCTTGTAATTGGTTTATTTGAATTAAATGCTATGAGTTTGTGACTGAGGTTCATTTTAGAGGTGCTTATGCATTTACTACCGTTTTTACGCAGCGATTGCTATAGTTTCAGGTATTAAATAGGTACTTGGCCAACCGAACGGGAACTGTTGCTAAAAAATATCCTTCGGTTTTTGAGAATATTAGTTAGTTTTGCAATGCTGGGGAGTTTGTTGCTAGTGATAGCACTAGGAAATGGTGAAGGGCGGGCGTTTTTGGGGGACTGTCTTTTGTAATTTTGACGTTCGAAAAGTGCTGATTGTCAGCCTAATTTGAATAAATGACTTTTGATTTTGATTTTAAATGCTAGTATGGAACAGTAGCTAAATAATTGAGGTGTGAGATAACCTTATCCTCATAAGAATACAATAATTCACATATATGAGAATTATTAATACTTTAACGAAAACGATATTGTTAAGCGTTTTACAAAACCTAGACATTTGCACAATCATTATTTTGTTGGTAGATAAGAAAAAAAAAACAACTCGATGTTCGCTTGATACATTTACATACTTAACCATACTGGTATAACGACAATTGTTGACTATGCTTATCAGCTGAATTATCTAGAGTTTCATAATAAACTTAAGATTACGGGTTCACGTCTTTTCCTTACATTCAACGAAACTGTATTTTTGGGAAAACAATGTTAATAATACGCTACTTATCTGACGCCCAGCAGGTTTTTACGATATCGGATGATGCTGACGACACGGGCACAACAACCTCGTCAGAAAGAAGATATATGCTCTCATACCAACCTAACACGCGCAGCGCGACAAAACTTTGTCGTCACATTAAGTATCTCCTGCTGAAACGAAGTTTGATAAAGTTTACGCATGTTTCAGTGTGAGAAAATGCGACGACAGAATCTTGTCGTTCGTGCATGTTAGGCCGGCTGTGGGTGGCAGTATTAGTCACCAGGAACAAAATGATGTTGCAAGTTATGTGAATATTTTAGTTCAGTGAATTTATTATAATTTTATTAGCTGATGTATAAGATCTAAATCGAGAGAACGTTCACCTTTGATTTTGAACTGAAACGCACGAGGTATTGTTGCTTGGACATCCTGTGTTAGTTTATGGCTTTGTAGCTTTACTTATTGTTTCAACGATTAGATCTATATCTCCTAGTTGTTTTTTTGCATGGAAGTTGAGTTTTTGGGTTTGTTCTTAGCTTTGAGGACATTAAACAAATATTTAAGAAAACTTGCTAACAAAGCATTTACTGTAATTACGAGATGAGCAATTAATATCTATCTATAGCTTTACTTATTCGTTAATTACTTCAGCCCTCTCTGACGCTGATGTTCATGCGAATGATAGACGGTACTAACATTCATATAGTTTAGAAATAAAATAATTTATTTAACCCAAAAATAATATTTAACTACAACCATGAGATGCCAGAATCTATGATATCATTTGGCATCTCGAGACCAGCCGGTATGCTAAAACTGGAACAAATCGGACATCCGTTGTTAACATGAAAGGACAAAGTCAACATAGCTTTTGTTCGTCTCTCCCGTAAACGACCCATAAATATTATTTATAAAAGCGTCGCCGGCGCAAGATTTTGACCCGTAGGTACTTAATCGGTTGCGTGTGCGTCAATGCTCGTCATATTCGAGTCCGTCGGCAGGTCGAGCTCAGGCTTATTCAACAATGACATTAATACCAACCATATCAAGGGTTATCTCTATTTAAATACAAGTAGCACTGCAGTGCTATTTTTGTAGGATAACGAAATTATTATCTTCTAGCGTCAAATTATGGCCTGACATTAAAATTACTATTAATGTTTATTTCTTGAATTATTCATTCAATTTATGATGTGTAATGATGCAACTTCGCGTTAAATTGCAGTTGTCATAAGCTGGTTCTTAATTGTGAGCATTATCTTATGAAATCATTATTGATTAGTATAATAATAATCAGTATATAATGTTCCTACTGCTGTCACACAGGCCTCCTCTCTATGGGAGGCCGTAGTCCACCACGCAGGCCCAGTGCGGGTTGGTAAATGTCGCATGTCTTCGAATTTTTGGTTCTGGGGGCCTACTCCGAAGTGCAAAGTGCGAATGTTCGGATCAGACCGACACATGGCCGAACCGAATATTATTGAAAAATGCGAAAAAAGTTCGGATCGGCTCAGTTGGGTCGGGACCATAGTCAATATACGAAAGAGTGTAGGAGTGTAGGATCCGAACCGACCGAACCAAATAGTAACTTCGTAGCAGGAAACGGCCGAACATTCGGCCGATACTACTTCGGAGTAGACCCCCTGAACATGCCGCCGGCCGGTTTCCTCACGATGTTTCCCTTCACCGTCCTTCGTTATTTATTATTTTTTTATACATACAAATTGTACAATACAAAATATATTAATAAATAATTCAAATCTCTAACGTAAACTGTTTGACCTGGGCGTTGATGTGTCAGTCAGTCAGTCACCTTTTCCTTTATATACATTATGGTAAATCCAAGATCTTTGTATCGATATCGACCTTTTGCGGACTATGAGATTTTTTTTCTTTGCGAATAAGTATAAAGTCTAGTTTACTAGTAAGTGTATTAGATTTTATTGGAGCCATCGTTGTGTATCACACTATAACTCTTCGTCTGTATACCCTGAAGGGGTAAGCAGAGTTAAAAATCAAGGATCTGTCTAGCTAAACACTAATTTTGAAATGACATCATCATGCCCAACCTTTGCCCAACTATGTTGGCGTTGGCTTCCAGACAAACCGGATGCAGCTGGATACCAGTATTTTACAAGGGGCGACTGCCTATTTGACCCCCATAACCCAGTTACTGGGTAATACGATACCCCTTAGTAAGACTGGTTGTCAGACTTTCAGGCTTCTGACGACCCGTAACGACTGTCAAATATCCACAAATGATAGCTCATGCTTTCCGAGGCACGGAGCGGCCGTGCCATGTTAAGCCGTTCAAAGATGATCAGCTATCCACGGACCAACCGCGGCAAGCGTAGCTTAACCTGATCGATCTACCCGTGCGGCTGTTATTAGTAGTACACACAACCCTTTATTATACGCTTTTTTAGGGTTAATCCCTATAGGTTCACTGGTCTAGGCCATTTTCAGTTTTACAAGTTATTAGTTTGATACAATTCAGCAGTACAGACTGTTATTTTTTAAGAAAAACTAATTATCTTTGAAGTATAGTATGTGAAGTGTATGTAGGTACGTAATAGTGAGCAAAGTGAAAAAAATTCTGAGAAACAATGTTTTAAACCATCACTAAAATCATGAAAGCAACTGAAAGATCAAACGAAGAGTTATAGCGCTGCCACTTAACTTTAATTATTTGACGGAAAATATTCTAGAATACTTTAGCGCAAGTACAAAAATAACAAGGTTTTTGTGGAACAGTTTACTTTACCTAAATACATTATTAGTTACTCCTGCGGACACTGAAAATACGCACACTGAATTCACAATAGACTTAGGTAATTTCACGTATACGTATGAAAAATAGATCTTAAAATAGACAACAGTTCTAATTAAATTAATTAGGTATCGTTAAAACTAAGCTGTTGTTTTGTTGAAACAGACAATGCTTGGTTATTTTTGTTATCTCACTCGTTCGAAATAGAAGTCCAAGGATAGTCTAAACTAGGTAGTTACTAACTGTCCAAGTTGATAGAGATAAAGATATCCCGGGTATTAAAAAATGCCAAATGATAACTAATCCTTCCTTATCTATCCTTTAATTCTGTTGTAAGAACAAACGACCATTAATTTGTGAAGAGACGATATTTAGTAAATGACAGGGTTGCATAATTCATGTTATATGAATTTTAGAAGTAATATACATATATCTATATAAATATTGTCAAAGACATTTTTGACATTCATCATTTATACATATAAGTATGCAATATCTTATATATATGTCAATCTTTTTTTGAGCTTTGAAGTAAAAGCAGTCTAAAAGCGAAAACATATTATATTTCTTAAATATGATATGTACTGATTTTTTTTAAGGATGGTTTTGTTGGAACGAATTCCTTTAATAAATGCTTACATGTAAGATTTTCCACTTTTTCCTCGAAGTAATATTAGATAAGGTAAGGTAAGTTCAACAAAAATTACCATCAGACCATCACCATTCATTATTTTTACCGAAGTAGGTTAATAGGTACAATAAATAGTAGTAAAGTATACATATACCAAGACAAATTATGTAGCAATTATATTATTACAGCTGTTACTGGCCGTTGCTGAGTCAAGCGTTAAAAATTAAGTTGCCATATTTTAGACAAGCGTCATGAAAAGTTAACGTGCGTTGTTATGATTTTGAAAATATAATTGATCCAAGATTATAAACTTAGCTATATCCTTAATAATATAATGGTTTATGATCTTTTTGGTAAGATGTAATAAACTAGGAGTTTTCGAAATCGAAGTCTGTTTGCGAACAAAGTCGCTGCATGGCAAAAGCTTGTACTATTGAATTAAGAATTAGGAAACCCTAATCTAGCGTCTCAATGAAGACTTAAATAGTCTTAATCTCATTAAATAGATCGAGCATTCTATTTTCGGCGGTGATTACTGTACTGAACAGTTGGTTTTTAAAAGAACAAAGTAAACACCACATTTTGTAGTAAGTTTTTTAGTATCTAGTAAGATTTATTATCAGTAATAATAGTTGGGAAGGCAGTAAAATTCTGTTTTATTGGAAAATCAGGACTCTCCGAAAACATTTTTAATCAGGTACCTAAGACAGAGGTATTTGAGAAAATAAGGGTTTCAAAGACGTCATAGAAACCTTTACTTTCTCACTTTAGTGTGAACATTTTTTGAAAATATAGATACCTGCTCTAAGAAAACCTTGAGCGGTTTAGATCTAGAAAGCTCTAACCCAAACATTTAATTATCAGTTTATAATAATCTGAGACAGCCTTGGTCATAGCTATGCAAATTCGAAGAGTTTTTGTTAAATCAGCCATTGGAATTGAAAATAACAAAAGCACAATTCGTGTACTGAGACCATTGCACTCATCAAATGACGAATACTGGCGGCTTTATAACTGGTTATGTTACTGTTGCATGTCTATGGGGTATAAAAGGCGACAGAACCGTTGTTCAAACGCGTTCGTCAGTTATGCGTGCGGAAGTGTCTAATCAGCAGAATGCAGAGGTTGTTGGCGTCGTGGTGTTGGACTAAGCGGCCGGCTGCGGCACGCGGGCGGCAGGAAGTGTCCGGACGCGGAAAGGCGACGCGACGTGCCCGCCAGCGATCGAATTTCGAACACTATGGCGTCTGTGCCCAGCGTATCTTGGCATGTCTCGAATTAGGGAACTAAATTCAAACTTTTGAATCTGACATTTTGTTTGACATTTCCCTTTGCGAGCAACGCCGCCATGATCGGCGCAGACAAACTGGGCACCTTGTTTACCACACCGGACGATGCCTTCGTCACAAGTCACTATCGATCTGTCACTGGTTGACAAGTCGACAAAAGCTTATCTACTATGACGACAATCTGCGCCCAAACGTGGTCACGAAGTCAATCCATTTAAAAACAGTGCGCTACTTTTTGAGCCGCGGCTTTGACGTACGTAGTACTGAAACCGGTCGGTTCAAAGTTAAAAGTGCCCTTGTATGGGTACTATGTAGGTGTCAACTAACTGAGCTATCGGACACCCAGGTGGCTTTTATTGAGAGCCGAAGAATTAATTATTTGTATTGCAGTAATTTCCGGGAGATGAGCTCGAATGTCTTTCTGTAGAATCGGTAATGTATATATCAAAGAAGTATTTTTTTTAAACTGTACTACATAGATTTTTTAGTTGATTGATTGGTAGTTATAGTTATAAAAAGTCTTTTAACGTTAAAAATTATGAAAGAGGCTGTAATGTCAAAGTTACCAAATTAAAGTCGAAGAATCAAATGAAAATGTAAACACTTAACCATTTACTCAAACACGTTGCTTAAAGTTAAGAGACGTTTAAACGTTAAAAATGTATGGTTAAACAGTCGCTAATCATTAGTTAGCTTTAAGAGATGTTTATAAATAAACCCCATTGAGTTTAAAGCGTCTATACCGCAATACATATTATTCAAGTCTTTTTAAGCGTGGTGCTTGAAAAACTTCATTTGATTATTTTTTTTTTGGTCACACAAGATCAAATGAAAAACTTCATTTGATCTTTTTTTTTGGTTACATTGTTTGATTATATTATACACAAGTAAATAAATTAAGTCATATGTACGTCATCGCCCTGCAGCTTAACCTTTTAGGGATCAGCGGCTTGGCAGGGCGGGTACGGTACGGGTATTTTTTCTTATTGCATACCCAACAGTGTGACTGTTGATTGCAGCTGTCAATTCTGTTAAAATAGTTGTCTGCTGTTGATTGACTTTGTTGTCTACAGCATGCCAATAAAATAGACTTCGCTAAAATGCTCTGATGTTGGAATGTAAAATAAATAAATAATATACATGTTTAATTTTGTAATTAGTTAAATTTATTAAATGCGCAATGTCGGTCATACACAATAATAATAATTATCATTATAAGTAGTTTAATAATATTAGTTAATAATAATTACCAGCAAGGTCATACGCATAATACCAATGTACACGTCTCTGTTATTACAGTAGCATTTTGAACATTTGTTCAATGTGTCAATTATACACTTGCATAATAGAGCAGATACTAAATAAAAAAAACCAGGCTTTTTTATTATTATGAATATCACGTGATGATGATGATCACTTGTCATTCGACCTCTTAATTGAGTTTAACATCCAATGCAATATTTACCAGCAGAGTACATAGACTCGGCTAAATGCAAATATTTCATTTACGTAAATATTTCAAGCGCGCTAGCTTCGAATTAATTCGTTAGAGGCAGTGGGCGGCGCCGGCGCAGACCTTGAAGCTGATAAAACCCTCGAGTCGACCGAGATTACCCCACGCGGTATACAACGACACACTAAATGGTACAACAGATCGTTTGTTGACGATCTGACTTGACGATAAGTTTTAAAAGAAAGTTTGCCTCAAATCAACTGGCCAAATGTGAAAAAGAAATAACAAGATCTGAATTAGCATAATCATACCGTCGAAGGTTTGCGAGTTTGTGAGTGTATTGACTTATGAAGTTATGATATTTAAGCTTTTAGAATTATAACATTTAGAGCCTCAAGAAACAAGCCATGTCAGTTTGTGGTTCATCAGGATTAATATCAGAATTCATCATTCAATTAATTTTGATTCATAACCTTTTTTACTTTAGTAACCGGTATTGGTAGATCGTCCCATTTCCAAACAGTCTTGAATTCCTCATGATGACGATCATGAATCTTAAAATACCAGACAGGTATGTGGTATAGATGAATAAATTGAGGTGCGGGGAGTCTGTGTAGCGGAGTTAGCAGTTATTTTTAAGGAACTTTCAAATCCTTTTGCCAATATATGTAAACAATATATGTAAGTAAGTTACCGTAGTCAATTGCGTTACAGGATATATTATGGCTAAAGATTGAATATTGAGTCATGCAACTTACGGACGTCAGCATGACTATATATTCATCAACACATCCCTACACTATTAAATTTTCCTCATTTAAGCGATCAAAATGTAAAAACCAGACTGAACATATTCCAATAGTTCCTGCAACCGTATCTGTATTCACATTTTCGGGGAACCAGGATTCCCCTTTATATCTGAGAAAATGTACCAAGATATTTGTTTAATGTTTCACGTGTAAGGGGACAAAAAATCAATCAACGCATGCGCAAGGTTATGCTTACTTAACGGCATTAGATAAAACATGCTTATTTGTTCTACAGATCATTTAAGCAAAAAAAAGAATAGAAAAAAGCTCGATCAATGCTTAACAGACAGAGTAAACAAGAATATATGCTTAACATTAACTTAATTAAGTAAATACTTTTGGGAGCGTTTCGATAGAACGAGGTATAACAAGACAAAATTAATAAAAACGAAGTGTAGTGACGACAATGCTTACTTTGTCTTTGGATGATAGGCGTCTTAGGTCAAGGAGCTTTTGGTACTGGCGGAGAGCCCGCAAGTAGAGCCGGACCGGGAACTCGGCCGGCATGGAGACGGGCTCCGGCGCCGTCCTGGACGCCACCCCTGCTCCGCTCATCGCAATCCAACACGAGCAACACACAACACTTGTTCTTTATTCATAAGCACCAAACCGTCATAGACACGAGCGCCAGTCGCGCGTCCGAAGTGAACGTCGGTTCCATGCAACACTGACGTATCGCGCGCCCCGCGCATGCGTACCCAGCACGCTACGTTTGCAAAAAAGAAACTACAAGTTATCCACGCTCGAGTGACTTTCCCTGCTCCATCCGCCGTGTACTGGCCACGGACATGACCCGCTTTTACTGTGATCACAGTTGATACAGTAGGATGATTACTAGTTAGAGATGACACAATGGCACTTCTGGTAGATAAAAAAAATCGCAAAAGCTTTCGACCAAATCTTCGAAAATTGCGTTTTTTTTTTTTGTTTTTCCTATAGATGATAAAAAAAATTGTTTGTGGTGCAAACGTATCGTTAATTTAATAAGCCATCCCATAAAATGGCGGCCATTCAGTTATCAAGATTTATAGCTTTATTTTTATACGCTACGTACATGATAAGAATCTTATAAATTATTTACTGACATCTAATAAAAATAAAACTTTTGCAAATGGTAGCGAATTATAAAAATAATAAGCAGATAATTAATGCCAAAGCTAGCTCAAGAGGAAGTCGCTTAGGTCAACCAGAAGACCAACATACCATCTTGTACTTATACTGAGGAACGTATGCAAAAAATCCATAATAAACAGTTATGATAATTATCTTATTATAAATTAATGTTTAATAAAATGTTTTTTTTTTACTGGAATCATAATATAAACAATAACAACAACATCTCAACCGTACCTAAATACAGGAAATGGTACAGCTTTCCAAAGTTCGCTCTTGTATCTAGGTAGTTAAGCCAGTGTGTTCTTCTTATCAAGTTATGTAAATACGTGTCGGCGATTCGTCAATATTATACAATTGTTATCGTTAAAAACATACGATAAACTTGTGTAAATGTGTCGCTATGTCAAAATCTTGACAACAAATCATCAGAATTAAAGATGAAAAATAAGGATAAAATTGCTCTTAATTCAAGCTGGTTTTGTACGTCACAAAAATATATTTACCCTCATTTCATCTAATTCTAAAATAAAATGCATTTACCTATTATTATTTTATTTTCAGCCTGTGTTGTCCCACTGCAGGGTAAAGTCCTAAAATAATAAAAACAATTGAAATAAACGTGTAATAATTAAAAGTGGTGTTAAATGCATGTTTGGTTATCGAGAGGCTGACTAGCGCGACCAATGGGCGACACTAATAGGGATGCTGTCACGCCACCACACCGGATAATTGAATTGATTATGCATTGTAATAGGACGGAACTATGACGATGGCGATACACATAAGTACCTTACCTACGTACATTTATATCAACTAGTATACCTTGGAACTGTGGGAACAATCGTTCTTTTTGTACCGACTACGTATCTCTCTACTCTGACAGAATCGAATAAAAAATTATGAATGATTTCCGATACGAGATTTACCTCTTGATTTATCAAAACTTGGCATTTATAAAAAGTTGAATAAGTACGTACCATCTGTCCTTGCCAGTTTCATTTCAATGAAGTGAGATATACCTGCCTCCTTAAATTGATCGACTTGTCGCTCGCTCATTTGTTTTTTGACAACCAACAAACTGTGTTAGGGCTACCCAGCCCGTTTGGGTTGTCCTAACAGTTTGGTGGCTTAGCCGCCTAGCTTATGTACTTGTAATACAAGTTGTCCGACTTGCAACGTTCTGAAGCTGGCTAACTCGCCGGCATGCGGCGGCTTTGGTGTGTAGATACAAACACCTTCACAATTAAATATTGCTTATGGTTAGACCCAAATAACTAACAATCTGGCTTAAAATCTATCGCTGCTTATTTCCGTACTTGTCATTAACGAAGAAAAACTCAGCCACTTGATTTATTGTATACTCTACTGAAATTATTGCAAAATCTTACATCTTAGGATTAAAACACTTTTGGGAAAGCTACAGAAAAGCTATGAGTTCGATCATGTGCTTGAAACTTCAGGTGCTGTATTTTATACGAAACATAATCTGTAAACGCTTGTTAAAGTATGTAAATGGTTGTCTATTCTAATGTATAAAGACTTCAGTGTATACAAAAATAAGACGATTAAGTATGTACCCACGACACGAGATAAACCAATGACTGTCGGCAGAGAGTTTAGGTCACTAGAAGATAGATTTTATAAGCGTTCATATCGAAGTTAAGGCAACTGTACAAGTTGCATCATCTAAACAGTGTTTCGAAGATTTAAGTAATTTGTTGCTTCAATTTTATTGTACGCCCGTTTTACAGGCATGAAAGTTGCATCGTGCAGTAAGTATCAACGGATCGATCTGCGATTGTTTCAGTGTCACAGTCTGGAAGCTTTCACGTAAACGTCTAAACTCAACGACAATGTTCCTTCACATAATTCTCTATATCACATATCTCTATATAAGTATATTTACCTTCGACCTTATAAATTATCACTACTTAAATAATTAAGACGTAATATTGATAATAGACTTAGACTTTACCTCAGTTTTGATTATAATGTAGGTAATAAATTTAATTATGTTAATTGAATATGGTCTACGTGATACTATGTGGTAGGTATATCCCATACAGAATAGATATCAGTTTGTTTATCTTCAATGTAAACAACATTATAAGTAGAACCTTTATCAATCAGCTGGTCTTTATTTATCTACTTATTCACTTTAAGTGTGTTATATAAAATGTAAATTATGTCATAGGAAGTAGATTAGACTGATTATTTTACTAATCGAAACGAAAACCATTTAAAATGTCGTCTAAAAGCCGCGGGATCATTTTCAATGAATTGAAACAAGCCGACTCTACAATGTTGATTACGTGATTCACAGAGTAGATAGAAGATTTACAAGGCAAATTAAATATAATTACAATTTCTAGTTATGTTAAAATACAAAATAGCGGAAATAGTTAACAAACACTGTTTACTTACTTGCGACCATATCTCCTTCGTCAACATAACCTCTTTTCACAGAACGTGCACAAATTATACATGAAAACATGAAAAATAGTGTCGGTGCTATTGATTTCACTTTCTTATTGAATATTTTAATGTATTCACGTGTTGGGGAGCAATATTTTATACATTTCGGGGCTTGGCGTGTGATGTTTCTTGCGCGTCCGTGGTACGCATGCACTCGGGAACACCCCCCCGACCCCCGTACCCCGCACCCAGCCGTTTCTCAGAGCCATCCCGAACTCCCGCTCTCCCGTTCATTGTAACGGTGATTCTTATTATAACCTACAAACCCAGCTGCGTCACGAACATTTGGCGGGTTCACATTCGAAGTCTTGACTGGGTTTAATTATTTCTGAGATTTTTAGATAAAAAGTCGCTTATCAATTGCTGGTTTTCTTAAACAGTTTTCTGCCATTATTTACTAATCAATAAACAAGGTTTTTCACGGTCAGATGTTAAACTAATCGAGGTTTTTAAATCGTGTGTAAAAATGCATGTAAAATTCCTGCTCAATTTTTTTGTCATTGATCTAATCGTTGAATATTGTTATTGTAACTGTAGTACGATAAACATAAAGTCTTGTTTAAAAAAACAGCTTATTAGCAAGGCAGACTTACCCTAATATGACCTTTATTTTAGCCACTTTATGACATTTTTGTTAAATTATAATATTTGGGTTTCCGTAGTAAACTATTAGTTATCGTTTCTCATTTGTTTATTTTTTAAACTCTCGTTCATTATACATTAACGTTTTTAGTTGGATTAGGTCATGGTTACCCACTGACGTCAGAACTAAAGGAGAAAGTCAACATTAGATAAAAGAATTGAAAGTAAAAGTAATTATAGTAATATCTTTGAACCTATTAGGAGCGCCATTACTTAAAGGTGTTAAAAAGTAAGCTGCTTGGTAAAACGAATTAGGGAGGTACTGCTGTTGACGCCATCGGTTAACTCAGAATGTATTAAAAAGACGTCAAACGAATATTATCATGGCGACACACCTACATCAAAGTAGGAATTTAATGTTTCTGTCAAACTACTGAGGCTTATGTATTTAGATAAGTACTTGTTATTGTAACAATTTGAGTCTAGTAGGTGTTAATTAAAGAGAAAAAAAGCGGGCTCCTAAGCAAATTACCTAGTTCATTGGTACCGTCAGTGAATGTGATTATTCTAAGTGGCCTGAATCCTCTGAATCTTGTAAATTAATAAGCAGAGAGTGCTTAGTTTCATCCAAATTCGTCATAAAAAAAAACACGAAAAATTAGGTCAAAGTCCAAACAGACAGTATTGTACCTAAACGATAAGAAACCAGTCAATATAAAGTTTTTAAATTTTATATAATAGTTTCTAAGTAAAAATTTCAAAGTTCAATAACGAGTGTGGTCGTCTCTTGTTAAAATGACAGCTTGCATTCGTCCGGGCATCAAGGATATTCCGAATGGTTTCTTGTGGAATACGTTCCCACTCCGCAGCAAAATGAATTTGCCGCGACTTTTCAGCTCCCTGATGTTTTACGGAGGAGGCTGCACTGACCTGACTCGTCGTTTCAGAACTTCGTACTGGCCCACATAACATTTACTACAACCTTCCTCAAGTAGCGCTATAATTTTGCTGGCTATCATCGTCTTACCAATTATCTTGAAAAAAACTAAAACTAAAACGCTAAATACTGTATCAAGACTTAATAAAAACGTCAAGCGTCAATTGAGCAATAATTATCTAAAAGTGATCTAAACACTTCCTTCATTCCGGACACAATATTCAGTTTGAACCATGTTTGAACAAAATTTTCTTTCATTCGTCTAAGAGCCCGCCTAAGCATATGAATACATGTAGCGGGATCGTCCGAAAGGGTTACCGCTGCCTTGGAACATAAAGGGCTAAGGAAGGAACATGGGTGGGTTTTAGTCAGTAAGAGTCTGACACTCCCTTCCGCTCCACCCAGAGCGGGACGGGGCCATTTGATGATTTCCCATCCTCAAAAAAAAAAAAAAGCATGTGAATAAATGTAATTTAAATTTGGAAAGAACTTTTTATACTCGATGCTACACTAACAGTGACATATTCAAATGAATAAAGCCTTTTTTGTAATGTAATATTACAGACAGGGAAACATTAAAACTGTCCGATTTTTTCGCAAATGACTTCGAAGCGTAATTTTATAAATTGAGAAATTTTTTACTACTACATTGACCGATAACTTGTATGTGTGGTGCAAAGTGTAAATATAAGTTGGTTATTAATAATAAATTAATTAAATACCAACAGCAGCAATTGACATAATAATATTTAATTTGCACTAGTTGGCATGTCTATTAGAGTGGCCTCTAAATGAACGATTATTGCCCCTACTGTTACCCCTCGCGTCCGCATGACCGGACCTAAAGCACACTTCATTAAAGAATCATATAAATTATTTATCTTATTCATATTGTTTTGATAAAGCAAGCCAAATGTATCCCACATTGTAATAATGCATAAAAATAATTTATTGGCACGTCATACAGCTATTTAAGTTTAATGAGATTTTATATGGATGACCACCCAGTCGGTGGCATTGTCTATCTGAGGCATCCTTTTATAAAAAAGACCGCCTGACTTCGTAGGTCTGGTTTGGAAGTGCCTACCTATAGTGCAGGAAGACATATTTTTCGAAGCTATGCAA
This sequence comes from Apamea epomidion, assembly GCA_947507525.1. Classification (NCBI taxonomy): domain Eukaryota; kingdom Metazoa; phylum Arthropoda; class Insecta; order Lepidoptera; family Noctuidae; genus Apamea; species Apamea epomidion. Next base: position 12,083,878 of record OX382234.1, read on the forward strand.
AGCATAATCAGCCTAAAATGTTTCCACTGCTGGGACGCAGGCCAGCCGATCTATTCTGCAAAAATCTCACCGTGAAAATAAATAATGTCACCTAAGTTTTCACGGTGAGATTTTTTCAGAATAGACCGGCTGTTCTCTATGCAAGGACGGAGTGGGCCATTATAATAAATGCATGATCCAGCTTCAGGAGTTAAGTTCTCCGTGTTCCTTTCTTAGTGCTTCCACGTGTTTATGTCTTTGTGTGGTTTCGTATATACATTGTCTGTGAGTAAGATTATCAAACACGGAACTATTCTGTAAGTTTGTATAGAGTAAGAATGAATTCATAAAGAATAATTTCATGGCAACAGCAATATTGTAACAACGCAAAAACTAGCGAGACGTTTATCAAATTCATTAAAACTGCCGACTTATGAGTGAATACGTGTGCAAATTGCAACTAAAGATCACATTCTGACGCCGGGTCCGCTAATTTAAAAGTTAAACAAACATTTTCACAGTAAATATGAAGTAGCCTCCGAGAATTTGCCTGTTGACTATCTTTACTATGCTAAGTTTTATAACTTTGGTTGCTAAGCAGTTGGGATACCTCGTAAATATTAAGTATACTCGGCTTAGTTATTGGGTTATCTAAACTTAAACTTTAATCTTTACTCTTTATAATATATAAAGAGAAAAGATTAAAAAAAATGTATGTCTGTTTGTAACGCTTTCAAGCTAAAACGGCTGAACGGATTTAGATGAAATTTGGCACATGTATAGACAATGACCTTTATTAGGGCATAGAATACTTTTTATACCGATATTCTTACGGAATCGAGACTTATGCGGGTAAAACCGCGGGTGCAGCTAGTCCTAAAATAAAAATACTGGTATTTTCATTTCAGTCGCCGATCCGCTACATGGCCCTAGTATGGGGAGGTAAAATGTTTCTCTATAATATTAATGGCCATTGACGTAAGTAATATTAGGTTATTCCATTGTTTGTTATTGATTATGAGTAAATAGGTACCTACAGGCTACCATATACAGGGTGGCAAGGAATCGACGCACAATCTGAAACCATGAATTCAGCACATGATTCTAGACGAGGGTCTATGTCCTAAAGTCATAACCAAAAAAAAAATTTCTTGGTTATAAAAGAAAATATGCTGTTTCATAGAAAAGTGCACCTACACGGTGAAAATGTATGGAACTGCAAATATTTTTTTAATAACCAACGTTCAATCGGTTCAGAATCATATAGGTACTGAATACATGGTTAATGTTTGTGCGTCAGTGTCCCTGCCACCTTGTATGAGCTAGAAGTATTACTACGTGTTGCATGAATAATCACTCTGCAAGCATCCTATCGTTTTTTTTCTGTTATCTGTCAAAAATGCATAGGTACAAAAGTGAACTTAAATTCAGTAGATGGATAGTTTTTTTCTTGTTAACATAACAAATTCCTCGGATTACGTTGATCTTCCAATAGATACGCACTAAATAAGCACTTGACCAGATTTTTTTTAATTGCGTACACTCGTGCTAAAATGTTCCGAAGGCTAAATTACTTGACCACAAAGTGTTTTGAAGAAAAATAAAAAGGTAGGAGTAAACTGTTACATCCTCTGTCCTCAGAAAATGCGGTCCAAAGTATCATACCTTGCAGAGATTAATGGCCGTTTAGAAGAACATAGTAATAGACAACGGAACTGTATTTTTTTAACGTTTTCCCACACTAGGTATTACTACTGTATCGTGGGTGCGTTTACAAACATTTAAAAACTCACATACACAAACAGCCAGACCCGGAAGAACTACCTGTAGGCAATACAAATATTTGTTCCGTGCGAGAATCGAACCCGCGACACGCTGCGCAACAGCCGAGCCACTGCGCAAACCGTGTCGTCAAAATTAAGTTAAATAAGGAACTATGATAAACATTAAATATCCTACAATGCTCTGAGAAAGGATAATAATCTATTGATTTGGTTACGCAATTTGAGAGCTGTTTGCTTTAAGTATTGCAGAACGGTCACAAATGTTCTAACACTTTCAAATCAAATGTTATTTATTCAAATTAGGTTGAGAATCAGCACTTTTCGAACGTCATAATTACATAAGGCAGTCCCCCAAAACATCTGCCCTTCACCACCTTAAAAATGTAAAAGGTTTCAAAGCACAAACATGTTATATAAATAGTCAAATACTTAAAAGGTTTCTTCATACAGGCATTAACCTACTATGTAAAACTTAGTCAGGTAATTAAATTATAGTGAACGAGCCTCGTCACGTTTTCGCGCATTTACGGCTTAAGGCTGTAGCGATGTTGACATCAAGAATAATATTATGAATGATTGACTGCTGTTTACAAATCGAATAATGTTTATGCCTAAAATGTTAGATTTTGCAAGGTTGTCAATATTAAAGATAGTCTCAACGATGCAACGAGAGGCGATAAAGTCCCGTCAAATTGCTAACATACGGTAGCGTTTTTGCGTAGTTAATACGACCCTCCACTTATTACTTAATAACAATGGATTTGAACTAATGGCTGCAATAGCTGTCAAACGTCAATATTTATTCGTCAGATAAAGGTTATCTGACCATTAAAAATCAAAGGAATTTAATAACAAGCCCACATGCTTGTTAGTCTTACTTTCATCGTGCTAAAGAAAAATGGGTCTACGTATCCGAACAAATAAGAAATAACCCATGATAAATGTTCGTATTGGCTTAGCTTGTTAGCTAGCCGTGACGTACAATCAATAATTCTACGTCGATTCAAATCAGACAATAGCTGAATAGTGATTGAAACTGTGTCTATCTATAATTTTGGTTTGAATGTGTGTAGATTGAGTCACGACTTCGACATTTAGCGGCATTGAATTCTCGAAGCGTTTGCAAGCTGTAGTAAGCCGGCCATTTTGTTGTGTGATCATTTAGTCTATTTAAACAATAATAAAATCCTACTAATATTATGCGTTATATTAGTACATATATTACGTGAAAGTTTATGAGGATGCATGGATGGATGTTTCTTACTCTTTCACTCAAAAACTACAAAACGGATTTGGATGAAACTTGTCACACAGATAGTCTGTAACCAGGATTAACACATAGGATACTTTTTATCCCGATATTCCTACGGGCTCAAAACTTATGCGGGTTAAACCGCGGGGCGCTGCTACTACTCTAATATGTTACTGTTAGAAAGGTTATCGATAATCTCAAGTCATTTTAGAACTCTGCAATTTTGTTGCATTTATGAATAGAACATTCTCGTTTGCATTTTGCGTTTGCATTGATGACGTTAACTGCGACAGATTTATATTCGCAAAGGCTTTGTATATTTACAAAGTAAAGAAAGATTTGATCTAAGTAATATCTGAATACAGTGAAGAAATCGGTTATCTCCTCTCCACAAAAGGCTTGGTTATGATACAATACCTACGCATGTCTTTCTTTTCTTATGATATATATCTTCTATAGTACGTGCTTCCGTGCCACGTAAAATGAAATAGGTAGTAAACCTATGCTTAAGTTTTCCAGTCCAGTACCTGTTAACTGACGATCAGTGCTTTCGTTAGCGTCGCGTTCATCGGTTCCTCCCGAGACTCCTGAATGAAGGTGTCAGAGCGCGCAGGATATGATGTACAGACGTATAGGATTCGGAATGCAATGCAAGCTCATCATTATCATCAATTGGTTCATGTTCTAAATCGAAAATTAAATTCGTCTGTAAAATCATTCGCTTAACTTTAAAGTTTTATGTTCTTCGTAAACATAGTTAAAATATTACAAAAAATATTACAATTTATATTATATAAATAATATTATAATATACAATATAAAATAATATTACAATATTAAAATATTACAATTTTATTTAACGAAGATTTTATACGTTTTTTGTTCATGTATAATGCCTCATATTTGTTTTATTATGATAGAAAAACTTTGGAATAACGAGATCATACATTGTTACAGGTCCCTACTTGGAATAACGAGATCATACATTGTTACAGGTCCCTACTTGGAATAACGAGATCATACATTGTTACAGGTCCCTACTTGCTTACATTTATTTAATGTTGTCATTTTACTTGGCTGATTTCGATTTTTATTTTTTTACTCACTGCATCAATATTATGCAAACGAAGACCCGAAAGATTAAAAATCCACCTTGAATTAATTTGGAATAATTGTTTTGCATCTGACAAATTTTAAACTAAACGATCCGTAAATCATAATTAGGATTTCAAATAATAATCATTTCTCGAATAATAACAGATTTATTTGTAGTTAATTTAGAGGCTCCGTTATATTGTGGTCCGACCCTGTAGGCTCTGACGTCAATGGCATGCCGTGATCCACCTTTAAGATAAGCGCGCGCGCACGTGAACCGACTAAATTATACATAACGAGACAATAATGAAATTTAGTCAATAAAAATAATTATTAGCTTTGATTAGCCAATGAACAAAGATTTGAATTCATATGTCTTACTGTATTTGACGGTAATTTGTATAGACAATTTAGAAATTTAAAACTTATCAAAATGAAACCTTAAAATATTATTATCTAATGATTGAATGACCGGATAACATAACAGCTTTCTGAATTATCGTATATAAAGCGTAGACGCGGACGCCACGTAGAAGACGCGTAGGCACTGAGGCCTCGTAGGCACTACGCTGCGTAATCACTGCACTACGAAGCCGCTACGCCACGTAGCCGCTACACCACGTAAGTGCTACGCCGCGTAGCGGCTACGCCACGTGGCCCCTACGCGCTCGCGACCGCGGAACGTCTATGCTGCGTAAACGTTTGACAAACGTCAAAGCGGAACCGACACTTAATTAAGATAAACTCAGCAACTACAAGAAAACAAAAAACACAAGTTTAATCAGGTTAAACGACGAAATTATATTGAAAATGTTAAACGGGTTAAGTGAGAAAATTTAACAATCAGTGTGAACAGGTCCTTAAGGTGATACTCAACAATCTTGACAATATGTTACTGCCCTAAAAAATATAATGACGAGGCCACCACGAGGCGAGCTGAGAGCTCTTAACATGCGTCGCATGTGGCATTGGAAGATACAAAGCGTCCACAGTGTGGCTACACTAGCTACGTGCTTAGTCCAGCAGTTGAGCGGTTGTTGTTCTATGGTATCACATGTGACTTGATTCGTTTTAGAGTTGCGTGAAATAGCGTGGGACATTGAGAAGGTTTATTGGTACCGAGTAAAAAAAAATAAACCATTGTTCCAATCAAATCAAAACTTTATTTGTTAGAAGTATTTCTTTTTTAAAAAGGTGAAATATTACCTACATGTCACTGTATTTTGCCTTCTATTTAGGTACATATTATATTTTTAGTATGGTTGCGTAAATTATTATTTTAAATTCGTTTGTTTCTAATTTGTAAGTTTGTCCCTGAGATTGTTTTCTTATTTGCCATTTTAAAGCTAATTTATTTTCATTCTGAAATTTAGATGCGAGTTTATCATCTTGTTTATCTAGAAGACATGCATAATTAAAATCCGCAACGCATTCCTAATATCACAGTCAATGGAAAGCGTCTACTAAAATAATACTTATGTAGATAACTTCGTGGTTAGATGAACTCTAACGGTATGTAGCAGTGACAGATTTGCTATCATTTATCCTGTCACTAGCTCAGGTGTGATACCCCATACCTATAGTTACGTCTATAGTAGTCACAGGTATAAGCCTTGACCCCAATACAAGAGATAAGATGTCACGACCACTCACGCATTCGATATATTTACATAATAGCTACATTTTCCAGATTCGAAACTTTGCTTCAGGTCAACGATTTATTTGCTATCACTGTTTCAATAATAATATACTGTATTATAATCACTCGATTGCTTATTATTCCGAATTTTTGTTTCAATCTTTCTTTTTAAATACAAAATCGATTCGCTATCGAAATTAAAAAAAACAACGAGTAACAGTACCGACGATACGAAAAGAAGAAGATCGAAAGGACAATGCTCATATGTAGATGTATGGTATCCCGTACCATGCTGCATCAAAGTCAAACTTTGTTTTTTATAGACTACACTTATTAACTCCTACAAAAGTTTTTTTTGTAAAAGAAACCCAGGTTTCGGAGATTTAAAAAAATCGAAATAACCTAAAAACTAGGTACTGTATTTTGTTTGACATGTCATACACGAACGGCCATTATTGCTCTAAAAAAATGATAATCGTTTAAATAAAAAATATATTCTATTTAATTCTAGTTATTTTTAATTAATGTAGAATCGGCAAAGTATAATTTTTTTACATGTTTTTTTAAAGACGTGATCATCGATGGAACGTCGTGGAAAGGGTGTTCATAAATCAAATACCTGACGCGTAATGTCGTAAAAAATTATGAAAATAATTACTATAATATTTTGATCTTGATGGATGAGACTTTTTGGTACGACTTTTGGTCATTGTCCTTTCAATACAAACAAAGTTATTACATATTTCATTTCTGAACCATACTTCAAAGATACCAAGTCTAGAAATTCTAGATATTTACTGAACAGCTACAAACTTTCCGTTTTAAAAATAGTCGGCATCTGCTAACCTTAAAATTATTCAACAATAACGAATATACGTAACAAAATAATATGTCAAGAGAACTGCTTTATCACAGAATGATAGCTTGGACGATAATACTTACTTAAGCATAAAGGCTAGTACTTAAGACGGTGCATAATTACACAAATTCATTGAAATAGTAGTAGATAAGAGCGATTTAAACACCTATGGTTAAAAGCATATAATTACATACCTGATGAGAGAATATTATGGGCACATAGAACATACAATTATAAATTATTATTATTATTTCTTTATTAAAGGTAAGTTTACAAAAATCTTGCTTATAAACTATGCCCCACAAAACCGTTTTCACGGTTTCTGTGGGAACGGAACAAACAATACAAAATAAAACAGAGTTACAAGTGCGGACCCTTAATTTCCACTTAATAGCCTTACAAAGTAGGTTTTAAATAAGGAAACATGGTTTACAAACTCTTGAGAAAGAACAGCTTAAGTAATTTGGCAAATTTCCCTTTTATTTTCTGAGTTCTTATATCAGCAGGCAAATGGTTGAGAAGGTAAGGTACTCTTTCATCAAGCGTTCGGTCCCCAAAATAATTCCTTATTCTCTGTACATCAATTTACCTGATGATACTGTCCTAGTTGCATGGTTATGGGTAACTAGCGAGTGACGCTCCCAGCTGCCATGACTGTTAACCAGAAGTAGGTATTTATGTTTTAAGCTGGAGGTATTGTATAGGACACTGAAATAATACTTCTATAAACAGCGTTGGTAGGTTTCTACAGGACCTTTAATTTGTGTAAATAATTCCATCACCACTGCTTTCAAAACGGTGAAGGATAACATCGTGAGGAAACCGGCATGTCCTAGAACCAAAAATTGGCCCGCGTGGTAGATTACAGCCCGAGAGGGAAGGCCTGTGTCGCAGCCGTGGGAACATTACATGCTGATTATGGTGAGGCCTCTACAGCGTAGGACAGCTTGCAAAAAACACTCCAATATATAAAGTCCTCCAGACCGTATTTCGGCCACGGCGGCCAATCTCGACAACAACGGAGACTAGCCTTCGGTGCAAGAGATATTATATTGCACAAGTGTGCGCGCAGACATAGGTGCACTCCCTCTTCCCTCACTGTCATAGTCCGTTGGGACGGCAATCCACCACGACCGGAGAGAGATCCAATATATACTGTAGTTACGAACCTAGTACTTACAGTATATATTGGAGTATTATTCGCAAGCCTGTCATGCGAAAACAAACATTTTGTTATTTTTTCCAATTCCGAAAAAAAAAATCTTCGTTGAAAATGATTAATTCTTAAAAAGAAAAAAATCGATAAGATATCTGATAACCAACCCGTTATACCACTTCAAGCAACGAGCACAGAACTAACGTTTTTTACATAGTCCAGTGCGTCGGATGTCGTACACCGCTGGGTTGAGGCTGGCTGCTGCGTCGACCAGGAGAGGGTGCTCTGCTTGTTGACCGGCCGAAAGTGCAGTGTGCTGTGCCAACGTTGCTGATGAGGCTGAGGGTGATGACCAGGAATGCGCGGATGCTGCATGCTGGTGGTCAGGATACCCGTTGAAGCCTGCTGCTGGCTGGGTGACTCGCCGCTAGCTTGCGGGAGTGATGATGATGACGTCACGCCGGAGTATTTGCACGAAGGCTGCGACATTCATCACGTCGGGGCCGCCAGTTTGGAGGTATGAGAAACAGGGTGTAAAGTTCACTTATCCTCCATAGAAAAGGGAGGATCCTCGGACTAGACGGGTGTTGTGTCTGGCGGGCAACCGCCCGATGGCTGATGTCGGGAAGTTGCATGTATGCTAGTTGCGCGGTAAACTCTGCTTGCGAGATGCAGGATTTGCGTGACGTCAGTATGACGCATTGTTCGCATGTAGCGGTTCCGCTACATAGGCAACACTTGGAGATCTTTACTCATAGTTTATCAGTTGTTAAGCTTCCTGTAAAATCCTTGGAAATTAAAAACACAATTGTGTCTAAATAATAGCTACTTGTAATAATTACGCATGCAACACATATTTATCAGTGTAGATGCAGTTTGATCCAGTTTAAAGTGATATCAAGAACATGGCGCCGCCCTCAGTCATACAAACATAAAAACATGGTCGGATTATCGTGAACCGTGTCAAATAGAAACGAACCGACTTCTTTTATCTCTTTATTACGATAACTGAAATCCCAAGAAGCCCAAGTTTATAAAGCTCAAAGTTCAAGTTAATTCCGTCACTGAATTTGTGTAAAATACCAGTATTTACGTAGGTATCAAATTACTCTACTTCGTTATTTTACGTGTTAACTGTTTTGATGATGAATTAATGTAAATAATGACGTAGGTACTTGTGGTCTTGTGGTAGGAGATACCATTGCTGTGCTATCATCGTATTTTGCATAATTTATTAGGTGTCAGGAGTATGTTAATAGGGTATTCCGTACAGGTTTTTTGGCTAACGTAAGTGTATGGACCATGGAAGGCCACTCAAAGAGCAGGGCCTTACATGGGTCACGCACCTTATTTTGGGCTGAATTTGCTTTTACTGCAGTGTGTCAACAATAGAAGTGAGTCAAAGTCAAAGTTTTTTATTTGTAAAGTGAGGCACTCTCGATTTTTATTTGCAACTTTTTTTGCTGTGTGGGTGGATTTCTGGCACTTTTTTCGAGAAAAGTTCATGCCATGTGCAAAATAGCCAACCATCAGCAACGCTCATGACACGTAGAAGCTCTATACCAATAACCCATACCCAGAATCAGCCTATAATGTTCCCACTGCCGGGACACAGGCCTCCTCTCGGTGAGAGGAAGTGGTAGTGGAGGGGGGTTGGTAGATGTCACGTGTCTTCGAATTTTTGGTTCTAGGACATGCCGGTTCCCTCACTATGTTTTCCTTCACCGTTTTGAGAGCAGTGGTGATAAAATAATTTACAAAAAGTAAAGCGCCTGTCTGGGTGCTTCTATCCTATATCTATGGTTCGATCCTACGACCTTTATTTTATAATTTATTTAGACAAACAGTCTTTTTACAGGTTCATGTTTGTTTTGTACCATTTAACCAGAAATGGTTTGTATTACTACTCACATTCGCTATAACAACACTGCTTAACCACTACAGTATATAACTATGTAGTCTATGATCAGTTGATCACTACTAAGTAAAATTAAAAAATATTAATAATAATAATTTAAATTATAACTATAATTTAAAAAGCAAATAATGTCGATTACATTACATCTATCCGTAACTATATGAATTATATTCATGTAACTCATATAATTACGGATATATGTATGTACTTTCGCCTAGCGGCCCGCAGTAGCTCAGATTCGAAACGTTACAATGTTTCGAATCTGAGCTACTGGGCCGCTCATTAGGTTACCGGTTCTAGTCAACGTAAAAATTCCTATACAGATTGTTTCGCTTTTATTTTTATAATTTTTTTTTATTAGTTTTTTTTTTGTTGAAAAATATTTTATCAAACACACACAAAGTTATTTATGTAGTTGTAATAGTATTTTAAGTATTTTTGTTTATAGTTTTTCAAGTTTATTTAGTTTTTTATAGATTTGGTATTTAATTATTGTGGGAATTAAAAATTTTACTGCTCGCCTGCCAGAATAGTTTGTAGCCTTACTATGAGGTACTTACTATTCGTTTAGTTTTGGTGATACTTCTCATGATTATTTGAATGCTTTTGTTATTAAATTGCTCAATCAAGAGGGCCGTGGTGAGTCTAGTCTGTACTGGCAAAATTTTACAATATTTCGATGACGTTATCTTTATATTGGTTTTTTTATTTTTATGGGTACTATAAGTTTTAAAAGAGTAACTTGCAGTTTGGAAATTCTTTCAGTATATGATTGAATTGTTCATCCATAACTCTCGATTCCGTATGCTATAATAGATTCCGCTAAAGCGATATACATGTTTCGCAGTATTTTGAAAGGAACCTTAGGTTTCAAAATGTAGAATTTGGTCAGTATAGCCTGCAACTCGTCACATACTAAATCCACGTGAAAAGTCCAGCTAAAACGAATCTATAATATAATCAACCTACAATGTTCCCACTGCTGGGACACCTCTCTTCAAAATGGAGCTGGCTGAAATCCACCACGCTGGCCCGGTGCGGGTTGGTAGATGTCAAATGTCTTCGAATTTTTGTTTCTATGACATACTAAAGCGATTATCCACGACTAATCTAAGTTAGGTGTGGTGTGGTGCGTTACTTGATCAATTGACTCGCATCGCCATGTATTTGACAGAGTGGAGTGAAGACAGCTGTGCCTGTGTGCGGTGATCTTAAAAGAAGTAATGTGCTTTAGATGGCTAGAGTGGACATGAATGGTTTGACCTACAGCTCGTAAGTCGCGATCGTTATCACTTGGCCACAACTGCTCCCGCAGAAGCTCTATCATCCTCATCAGCCTATAGCAGTCCACTGCTGGACATAGGCCTCTCCTATTGCACGCCTTTCAACTCGATTTTCGGCAACTCTCATCCAGCTGCTACCAGCTATCCTGCGAAGATCGTCGCTCCACCTAGCCTGAGAGCGTCCCACCATACGTAAACGAGGAGCTCTATAAATACTCTCAATTCAAGCCATTTGACAATGTCAAGATGCAACCGATTTACTTCAGATCTCAGTTTAAACCTTTTATTATCACACACTTATATGATGAATGAAATGACCGATATAAACACCAACAAAAATAAACTGACGTCAGTGGAAGGTTAAAAGATCAATATTTTGTGCCTACACCCATTTAGATCATTCACATCTGCCGGTCAACAAAGTTAAGCAGTTTGGATCTTACATCGAAAGGATGGCCCCTTGTTAGCACTTCAGAAATTTTCCACAAGTGACAATATACTATTGCTAAAAATATGGAACCAATAATTATCGCAATACCAATCTATTTTTACTCAAAATACGTCAAACCACTGAGCTAACTCATTATTTTTTCTCAAGTCGTGACGAAATCACAATAAACTTGTGGACAACAATGCAACTTATATTTGCCACCTGTTAGAGCCTTTCAAATGGACCTGAACTATAAATAACATGGGCTCGAACGACATATTTGTGGTAGAAATTAGAATATAAGCAGGTATACCATGTCACTTAACAATCAACATTCACTTAAATATCGTTAGACAACGACAGTTATTTTCCTCAACCACATTCATACTTACTATTCACATAGTAAACTTATTTAGTTACTATGTGAATATAGCATGTTATTATATCGTGATTATCACACCGTTGTTTTTAAATACAAACACGTATTTTTTATATAATTGTGCCACTAATTCATTAATTAACTGGCACTATCACTGTGTCAAAAATCGTTCCCTCTTTATTGTTACCGATAACCTTTTTAAAGATAAAAGGTAAAAATAATTAAGTTTAAAATGACGTGTTCTTAAATAAATAATTATTATTAACAGTTAGAGCGTGACTATCATCCGTTAAAAAAATGTTACGCATGCGCTGGCGCAATTGCACTTTTCCGGATCTACATACATCGCTTTTTCTATATATTTACTTAGAAACAGAAAACTCATGAGCAAAATAACTAAGGCACAAATAATAATCAACAAGACACAGAGGAAACACAAATATCTGGCACAAATGAAAGATGTTCTTGAAGAAAATGCCTGAAAACGTGGAAAACCGTCGGTAGTTACATCATCATCTATCTAGCCTTTTCCCAACTATGTTGGGGTTGGCTTCCAGGCTAACCGGATGCAGCTGAGTACCAGTATTTTACATGGAGCGACTGCCTATCTGACCTCCACAACCCAGTTACTGGGTAATACGATACCCCTTGGTAAGACTGGTTGTCAGATTTTCGGGTTTCTGACGACCCGTAACGACTGTCAAAGAGCCACGAATGACAGTCCGGACCAACGGGTTAACGTGCTTTCCGAGACACGGAGAGGTCTTGGTATGTAAAGATGGTCACCCATCCACGGACCAACCTCGTCAAGCGTAGCTTAACCTGATCGATCGACCCGTGCGGCTGTTATTACTTAGTTACAATAACCACCTAAAGATATCTACCACTCCTAATCATCACCAAACGTTATCATTTGTCTGACAATTTGTATGTTTATATTATGTTTTCCTGTATGATGTAAATATGGAAAAAAATGCGTCGTATTCAGGTGCCGTGCGCGTGTACTGCAGACGGAGGGTTATCTCGGGGCGGGGCTCTTTCCACTCGTTATCAGCTAGTCCCACACAAGGACCATGTAGATAAGCTTGTAATTAAACCACCATATATTTATGCCTAAATATGCTCGTAACTTAGCTAAGGACTAAGTAGTTCTTAAACCAGTTTTCTTGCCCATTAAATACTATTACTGAAAATTTTAAAAAACTCTTAAAAAGGCATTTTTTGGTGATTAAAGAGATCAAGGTTCTAAGCGCCCCACTGCAGGGGCGCTCTTTGTCTGCTGTCATCTAAGGCCAGTCCTTTAGATATTTGGCTGTTTGTTGTCCCTAAGTAAATAAATAAATAAATAAACACATTTCATCTCTCTATCTCCTAGGCCTACGTTTGCTATTTATTGCTTTTGGGACCGTGTAATATTTAAAGCTTAGCTTTGCTAAAATTAAAACAATAAAAAGTTCAAGACCGCTGTGTTACAATGATTAGCTCAATGTTGTCGCATTGACTGACGCAGCCGGATGCCGAGCGTACAAATTAGTGTTTCCGCCGGATTATATGATTATGAATATTTAGTTACAAATTACCAACTTCCTCTTGAATGAAGAATAGTTTTTACTAATTACATCGCATCGAATAACTTGAAACTTGATCTACATATCATTTTTAAGATACAACGCTAACCGACTACGAAATAGTTAAACAACCAAGGATGCCAAATTAATCTTGCCATTCACAAAGTAGGTATTTAAATTGGTAGCACATTGTACATAATTATGTTGCCAAGTAAGTCTCTACTTACAAAATTGCATCGCAGGGCAAAATGTTAATTGCACACAAACTGCATAAAAATGACATGTTATCATAGCTCACATGCATATTATCAGGAGCTGATCACGTGCCCATACATGCTGGATAACGGGTGTCATTGCCGTGGTATGACTGGTCGTTTAACTCCGGTAATCACAGCTGAGAGACACCCTAAAAGTATATATTAACGCCAATGACAGTTACACATGATACCGTTAGTTGCATGTTAGGGTTCCACAATCATATAGAATGGGTTATGGGTAAAATTATCACATTGCAAAAAATTGGAGCAAACACCACTGTTCAGCATAACCTATTCACTCCGTCTGAAGTCTGAAGAACGGAGGGTTATGTCGGACTAAAATCCGTCCTAATATTGACCTATCATTATTTACCATTAGAATGGAATATTTTTATACAAGATGGCTTTTCACACAATAAGTATATGACTGGCGCGGAGTATCTACGTAAGCACTCAATATAGGAAAAAGACATTGAGTTAGGAGTTGTCCCTATTGCTGCCGGTCACTTGCTGGCAAAGAGGCTGCATCGTTTTTATGGACTTCGAACAAGGCAAACACCGTATTCAGAAATGCGATCTTAGACTCATTTAACAGTCATGCTATGCAATATTTGAATAAATTAGCGTATTGCATGTTGCAGAACAATGGTTCTCATACAAAACATTTCTAAATGTGAAATCATCACTAACTTCGTTGGATAAGCTAGACTTACCAAGATAATTACCTGAACGACCGACGTCTGACATCGTCAAAGCCGGCACGTGACATTGACATTACCCGACTACGAACCGTGCAAAATAATAGCAGTAATAATAGATATCAACAGTTCAACGCTATTAGTCTATTTTTAAACAAGGAGGTAATAAAGCGCATAATTGAGGATATCTCACAGACACGCCATCATTGTCATTTTGAAGCCGAAATTTATGATGTGACGTTATTTTCTCTGAAAAAAGGCTCTTTAATTGCAATATTGAAGTGCAATAACGTAATAATATTGTTTTAATAAGGAAGTGGCACACATCGTATCGCACACTTTTTTTAGAAAACCTAAGGAAACATGTTGTTATAACAAACTACGTATTGTTACATGTCGCCATCCTCCTAATTAGGTCTAAGAATGTCACGAAAATATTCCGTTTACTGTTAAGAGTTAAAATAAAGTTTGAGAAGTTGTGTCATTCCGGCTGATTACGGCGACAGACGCGTTCCTAGACAGGCCGCGACCCTTTATCTGCGCGCGCGCCGTAATGCGTTCACGCCGTCTCGCGGCCGTGACACGCTAAACCCAACTTTTGAACCAATTAATTTCATAACATCAAAATAAGTACATAAGGTAACGATGAAAATAGTCAAGTCAGGTTAAAGAGGTTTACTTTTTATGACGTACGTTAAAGCATCGGTTTGCGTAAATGTAATTACATAATGCAGCTGTCAATACCAAAAAAGAAGTAAATACGACACTCTCGAGTAAGGTGTTTTTAATCCGAGACATCTGCATTTTATGTATCGTATGACTCACTCGTAAACAAGGAATGAATGAGAATTCGGAAAACACGAAAACAATAGTTTGTATAACTATGACATGCTTAAATAATTTAAGTTAGGTGCTGAATAGCTAGTTAACATAAAATAAATTAATTGAAATTCTTTTCATACATTGCTAACAATACCTCGCTGACGCACGTCGGTGTCCTTACAAGTGTCTAGCTCAAGTAGAGCGTAAACAAAAATAGCAGATAGAATTGTTTAATTTTGTAATTAATTCTCACAAGTCAAGGTCTTTAAATCTACTTTAAATACGTACATCAAAAACACTTTCTTCTGTGATTATTTATCGTTGACTCGTACGTTAGATGCACAAATAAATACAAACAACGAACAAGTAGGTATACGAGTACCTGTCAAATAAATAGTATCTCAGAAACAAATTATAAATGCATCACCACTGCTCCCAAAACGGTGAAGGAAAATATCGTGAGGACACCGACGTGTACCTAGTACCAAAAATTCAAAGAGAGCATCTACCAACCCGCAATGGTCCCACGTGGTGGATTACGGATTACACTCCCTCTTACCGAGACGAGGCCTGTGTCCCAACAGTGGGAACATTAATAGGCTGATTATGGTAACAAACAAATGACTTACACCAAAGCTTTAAGTGAGTAAGTATATCTGAGGCCTGTTTTACGTTTTAGTGAAAATCGTCATGACGCGTGGAGAAACGATCGTCAATCTTTTAAATACATTTCCTGAGAGTCTAAACTTCGTATTTATTAAAATCCATGCCAATTAACTACTAATTTCAAATTGAATCATTGAACTCATCGGTGCACTGATAAAATGGCGACGAAACATGCGTGAAAAACTTATCACGTTATTGAGGAATTCAAACAAATACTTCAATCAAATGCGTAAATGTCGTAATTGACCCCGATGTGACGTTACTGAGCCAAAATGATAATAAGATCATCATAATGATTGTCGGTTCCAAAACAGAAATAATTACGATCACAGTTTAACGACGTTCGCGTTCATCTATTTATAAATTTAATTACATTGTAGACTAATCTAATGAGTTAATATTATAGAATGTTTTTGTAGTAGTACCTACCTACCTACCTACTCTATTTTAGGTGTGCAGGGTTAAGTATGGAGACATTATTTATTTCATGCTACAATAATATGTAACATGGTTTCTTTTCGAACATAAGTATTCGTCCTCAAAAAAGTTAAAAGCAGCTTAGATAGTACTGACCCAGTTAGCCAACAATACACAATGTACTAGAGACCACAATACGACAACAAATACAAACACTGGCAAACTAATGCATAGGACATATGACTACTATCAAATAAACCCTAAATTGAAGGCGTGATTTTTTCAAACAAACTAAACAAAAGTGACTATGGGATTTGCCACTTACAGATTACACTATTGAATATATTTGATTGAATTTAGACTAGAAATCGTATGCAGACTAGAAACGGCATTAGAAATATGGAGTTTTTTTTTTTGTCGTCTCCACCTGTATAATTGTGAGTTAAGAATCAGTCAAGACTTAAGTCTAAGCCCACGTGGGCTATAAGAGTAGGGTTTGGAGTACTGGCAGTGGGATTTTAGCTCGTTCTGTAGGTTCTACTCACCCCCTCGGGGAGAAAGACAAGAAAGTATGTTCTAGTATTGTTCTAGAACATATACGGTTCAATATATTACGAGTACCTATCAGTTGCCATTCAGAATAGATAACCACGCCCATTTCGCACAGGTTTAAGAAACTGCCAGAGCATCCCTCATTTACATTTTTATTATTCAACGATTTTGCGCATGATGTGCAAAAGACTGTATTTTAAGACTAAGTAATGAAATACATACGACGCTCAAACCTGGTCTTTGACAGTTCAGCAGAGGACCAAGCTCGAGGTTTGCAGGCGAGCGCTGGAGCGTAGTATCCTGGGCGGTCGACTTCCTGACCGAATACGGAACACGATACTACGGACTGCGCTCTAAGACACAAATCGCAGACGTCACATGGCATCGCGGACAAACCAGACGTAGATGGCGGGACGAACTTGACGCTAGTAAGAGGGATTGGTCCATATTAGCTCAGGATCAAGTTGAATGGAAAAAGGAAAGGAATGCCTTTACCCTGCAGTGGGACAATACAAAAACAAAAATAGAATCGAGAAAAAGCCAGCATTATTTTGAAGATTTCTTATTATCAAATGCTTGATTTTAGTAGAAACATTTTGAAAAGATAATTTTTATTTGAAGAATCTTAAGTTGTAATGCTGATTTAGAACTGATTGCATTCATCATCTTCCTGCCCTTATCCCATGTTACTTGGGGTCGGCGCAACACGTTTTCTTCTTCCATTCTCCCCTGTCAACCGTCACGCTATCATTCACTCCCTTCTCTTTCATATCATTCCTCACACAATCCATCCACGATTAGAACTGATTGCATTGTGATAACAATAGGCAACATTGTATTAAATTATGCAATCGCAAACCATAACGAATGCAATCGCTTTTTAGAACGATTGCATACAATTTACGTCATAGTTACGTGCTGTTGCATTGAACTTCTGATAAATAAATTTACTTTTATACTACTATTTTATTCTGGCTATTATTGGCTATTATATTATTGGCTATTCCTGTGAAGAGAAGGATTAAAGATGACGACACCATTATTTCACCCAAAACCTACCATAACTTAATACGTTACTTCATATTCTTGATCACGTCCAATTACTGGACCCAAGTTATTTAAGAAAGTAATGGTACCTATTACTTGGGTCTAGAAGGCCTGGACTAGTGACAATCGCTTTCAAAGCGTTTCGTGACTCTACAACGACTTTCAACAGGATTGACCTAAGCTTTTCGGTAGTTTATGTCAGTCCCATGCATTTTTTATTTTTTCCATTACTGTTTGCGCTGACAGAATCTAAGGCCACGTTAATCGCGAGATAAGTGAGCTTCTTTTGTTTCTCAATTGCTATACCCGTGTGAACAATCTTATTTCCAAATCCAATTTGCTTTTTAAACAAATTCCTTGCGCAAACGTAGGTGTTTTACAAAATCGGATTTATTAGATTGTCTTTGAACCAAATTGTGATTTTCAAAGTTAATGTAATCATAATGTCTGCAAGTTCATGCCCAAAAACTAAGTGGGCGAATCATATTTGGTCGACAAAAGATTTTAATGAAAGTACGTTATTACTGTAGTTGTACGTCGCGTAATTTCTTCGTCCCTGATTCAGAAATCCGCCTATTTATACTTAGTTACCCATTCATAGAAATAACCTTGTACACTTTGGAAATTTTCTCTGTATTAAAATCATAAATCATGAATTGCGTACATTACCTTGAAGCTTGCTTGCAGAGTTCAACATAACTTCAAAACCAGAAATTAACATAATTGATTCCCACTCTATTCGTCAATGTTAATCATTTGCTAATTATTTGATTAAAATTTTCATATCCGCTGGTTAATCGCGATTTTCGATTATTGTTTCTGAATAAATTTTGTCTTATCAGCAACAAATGTGTATAAAATGGAGATTTTTTGATCATATCGTCACCTAGGCATAGATTGCAAATGTTATCGCTTAAATGTATTAATTAATTTAAAACTGCATATATTAGAAGCTTTCAAAATTCACGCACGACCGTGGTAGCTGTATCAGGTTTTCTATTTTAAGCTTTAACTTGTCTCATCATAAGTTTTTTGATTGAAGTGTGTCTTCTTTTCTCACTACTCTTGTCTTGTGACTCTGCTTTATGGCCTTTACGTTTAGGCACGCGATGTAAAGGGTAAAGGGAGTGTCAGCAACAGATACAACCCCTGTATTCTCTAAAAATCTCACCGTGAAAACTTAGGTGAAGTGAGCTTGAAGTGAGCTGTCAATAGCATCAATCCTTGCATTAGGTAGAACGACAGCTCACTTGAAGCCCACTTCACCTAGGTCTATGTTCTAAATGTTTCATTACAGCGTTGTCAGTTTTCGTACTATCTAGAAGCAAGTCTAGTATTTCATCATGATGCTTGCGATGAACTACCTTCTTGCTGATCATGGGTAGTGATACCACCCTGGAACTAGTCCCCCGAACGGAACCGCGAGTCCGCCACCGAACAACAGTGGCAATACTATAACTTACTACGTTACATTTAACGACTAAAAATGAATAATTACTAATGCGTGTCGATAAAATTTTATTATGTATGCAAGGTATCCTATTGACGTCAACGGCCACCGCCGCGGAGGGGCGGCGGTTGTCGCTGCGTAGGCGGCGTTTATGCTGACAACCCACAAACGGACATTTACCTCTTAATGTGTAGCGTACTTCGAGACTATTCACCATAAATACAATTTATATAGTCTATGGTTAATTCATAGATTTGCTAAAGCTTAGGGGAACCAAAGATTGCTTCCCAAATTTTTTGTAGTAATTCAAACATTATGATAAACAGTTGTGGAACACCCATGTAAACAATATATTATGCAGTTGTTCCCTGATAAATGATTGTCTATAGTAAAATAAGAGATTGTGAAAACCAGAAATTGTCCCACTGGAACTGCGCATATGATAAGCTTATTCTAGTTATTATACATAATTAATAATTATATCGACGTTGAGAACAACTTGACTGATTACCGGAATGTTTATCAGTCATGTTTTCCACGTTGATAATAGTAACACAAAAGAGAATAAAAGTCACTGAAAATCTATCTAGGTACCTACTTCTAAACGGATTTTTCAAGTCTGCAGATATTTGAAACCTCCGTAAATTCCATGGACATTGGACAGAAAGCACCGTAAGTCAATCGATAAAATATCAGCATGACTCGGACATGAGACTTTTCTTGAGTTTAAGTTTAAAAGTAGAAATACCTATTTACCCTACCTGTAAGTAAATGATACACCAAAAGTAAGCATGCATCTAATGACTTCGTGACTCGTGTCGTCAAGGCGTCAAGGCACTATCTTATTCAAAGTGTTAAAACCACAAAACGCTTAGTTGCAAGACCATTACAATTAAAAAGTCATTAACAAATCCCATTCCCACAGTTTTCAGCCTTCGGTAAATAAACAGAATTGTTATGAGAACGAAGCAGTGTGTGATGTTCAATGAACGATCACGGTGAATACAATCGACGATGTTTGTGTACTAAGAAAACAAACACTTTTGTTTGCGACCTGCAATCGAGTGGGAAAAAATACTATTGGACTAACATACGTGGATCAAGGTGAAAAAGGAATGCATCCAACGGAAGGTAAACGAAAAAATAAGTAGTCGTAAAGCGATTATGCACGATCGATGGTCGCAACACATTCACGTTTAATTTATTTCAGAGAAAATTCCTTATATGGAGCTCAAAAGCTTATATGCACCTGTCAACATAATTATTTGTAAAGAATGTTTCTGTACTGGATTGTATTCAAAGTGATTTTAGGAAAAATTTGAGGAATGAAGGTTTTTAGAAAACCGAAAATCTTTAAACATTTTATCGTATTTGATTTGATAGTTTCTATTGTAAATTATAATACCTATTGAGTAGATATGTAGTTTAAAAAAAAGTGTTCTGACTGGTTCAACGCGGTCAGAGCAGACGTTCATACGTACATACATACGGCTGTAAAATTACTTCGTTAAAGTGCGCATAAAATAAAAAATCTGCATACTAATAACAATATATTATGTGAAGATCTACAAATCAAATATATTTTAGTGCGTTTCGAGGTAGGCTACGCTACGCCGTAGAAACGAGGGTAAAGTTTGCCGAGAACCCAATGATTTTTTTTTTTTAACACATCGCGCCGTCGTCCCGGGCCTGGTCCTTACCGGGCGGTGAGCTGCCCTTTGCTCGCCGCCCGCAAGCCCGCGCCTACGGTGGCCGGGAGTCGGCTGTTGACTCCCGTGCAGGGCGTCTCCTGCGGCGACTAGGGGCGTGAGGGCGCAGAGATTGCCTCTCCCTCACGCGCTCCGCCTCCTCCTTTGCGAGCATTACTGCTTCGCAGAAGGAAGTAACGGCCTCCCATGCGCTCTCGCTCCGTACCATGGCCTGGACCAGGGCCGGACGCGAGGTCGAGTCGCCGCCGCCGATCGCCGCCACGAGGACACGGCGATGCTCCGCCCAAGCCGGGCAGACCTCTACCGTATGCTTTACCGTGTCCTCTGGGCGATCTACACAGTGGTGACACCCTGGCGTTTCCTCCCGCCTTATCCTGAACAGGAACCTCCCGAAACAACCGTGTCCGGTGAAGACCTGCGTCAGGCGGAAGGTGAGGGCGCCGTGCCGCCTCTCTAGCCACTCCTCAAAGAGGGGACTTATCACCGCAATTGTGGCGTGCCCAGCACTGGGTTGCGATAATCGCACTCTCCATGTCGCGATGAGATCCCGCCGGAGCTCTGTCCAATGTGCCGTGATTTCTCGCGGCAGCGGAGTTATGCCGTGGCGTTTTGCCTCCTCTCGCCACTCCCATATGTAGGCGAGGACTTTGGCCTCCAGATCCCATGGCGGCTATCCGGCAAGGAGGCTCGCCGCCTCAGCGGAGACCGTGCAGTATCCTCGGACCAGCCGGACCGCCATGACCCTTTGGGACGCGCCTGATTTGTAAAACATGAAAAAAACATGTACGAGTATTAGCATACCTATTATGATTTTTTGCAAACAAAAAAAAGTCAATTATTAAGAATGAATTTTGAATTTATTTGATAAAGATCCGTTTATCGATTTCTCGAAATAGAGTCTAGAGCTATTATTAAACGGTTCTCCGTAATATTTCAGCACTACGTTTTATAAAATACTACCTGTATATTTACTCAATTAACAAAAGGATAATAGCTAATCATGTATGCTGTAAGGGCACCGCTGCACGTCATTAGGATCACACGCGCAGCTCGCCGCAGAGATCCGTCGAGTTATTGTAGATAGAGGAGCAAGGAAGTCGACGTGAGCAGCCTGCTAGTGAACCTCTTTACGTAGGCTCCACATTACGTAACCAATGCAAGTGATGTACTGGCGGCGTTCAGTGCCAACAAGGAAGGGATCCAGACGCCCAGCCGCTTACATTACCACACAACCGTCATTACAATAACTACAATTCCGTAAACACATATAATGAAAACGGAGCTTATATTTTATTAAACGGGCATCCTGACAATTTTATTCAAATCGTTACAAGACTCAACAAGACTCGCTTGCTTATACCTACATTGGCAACAACATGGAATGTATTGAAGTCATTTTAATCTGCGGTATTAGCTTAGATTAAGAAAAAAAACTAGTATCAAATAAACGAATTGAATAATAGGTCAACTTAGTGATTGAGTTTACCTTTATTATTTATTCATAACCAATATTGTGGGTCCTTGACAACGAACTGTTTACTTACCACATCACGGTTTAGGAAAATGAACATCAACTGCAGCGACATGATCACGAGGACTTCAAAAAACAGATAAATCTATATTATATTTAGGTTAGTACTGAGTTTATTTTAAAAACCAACGAAGGACTATAATTTAAGGTTTTCAAAGCCATATTATGTTTTTTGAACTATGTATCTTGTATAAACAACTCGATAAGCATAATCAGCCTATAATGTTCCCACTGCTGGGACACATGCATCCTCTCGGTGAGAAGGAGTGGGCCGTAATCCATCACACGGGCCTGGTGCAGGTTGGTAGATGTCACGTGTCTCCGAATTTTTGTTTCTAGGACATGCCGGTTTCCTCACGATGATTTCCTTAACCGTTTTGAGAGTAGTGGTGATGAAATAATTAACACAAAGTACCTACGTAAGCGCCTGTCTCGGTTCGATCTGTACGGGTCCTACGACCACTGGGCCACCACTGATCAATAAAATTCCATTTATTCAATAACATTTCAAGAAACTACACAGCTAAGTGATTTATTCAAACAACATCTACAATAGTAATTAGTATAGTCTTTATGGCAGTAGGTAAAATATTTATATAATATAATAATAATAAATTATTAAAAAAATACTGGGACATTGACGTCATAAGTGAAAACGGAGATAATAAACGCTATCGCTAGATATTCGCTTATCGCGATTCCATCAGCGATTTCGTGCGGGTCGTGCACTGGCGCATCGTGGGATTATGAAACGTAGCACTCAGTGTGACGTCAATGGCGGCTGCTACCCTGCACTTTCTCCACGAAACCGAATGAATGATGTACAATTGTACAATGAAACACGAACACTGCAACGCGTGGGAAACGTGAGTTTGATTATATTAAGTTGCCGAGAATTATGTGAATAGTAATTGTAGTTCCGACTGGTGGGATTTCATGAAGTAATTTGTAAAGATAAATCATGCAGTTTTGATTAAAATATCTTCATCTTCTCTCAGAATTAATTAACAGCGATTTTCGTTGTGGGTTGTTAAAGCAAAAAGTGTATCTCATCATACACTTAATTATGCGACTTTGAGCTTTCCTCAAATCGCGTATTAACCATCGGGATTTTTCGTTTACGTAAGTGGGTGTTTGTAATGACAAATTATCCTTGAGTTACGATCAGGAAGGAAGATACACAAGACACATTAATTCTCAATAAAACAGAAAGAACTCATTATTAATACTTAATGAATTTGGGTCATTGTGGTGTCACCTTTAAATTTTAGGCTACTTCATAAACTCTTCGTAGTTACGCTTGTGGGTTTCCCGAAAAGTTAAAAACTTATCTATGCAAAGAGGATATGAAACAGCGGACTTTCTTTCATATAACGAAAAATCGAGATAATAAGGTTTATTTATAAACGATGATTAAAGGTTAAATGACGTTCAAACTTCAAAAATGTATGGTTAAGCAGACGCTAATCACTACTTAACTTTAAGCAACGTTTATGAATAAAGGGGAATATGTTTAATGATTCAAATCTTTTATTGTACCTTTTATTGTAGCTGTCATTTTGAGGATCATAGCGGTCCCAAATAGTATTAAACCAAACAGCGTTGCGTCTGTCCCTGTGACCGCTTAATTCTTCTAAACTATACAATGGATACCTATGCCAAAAGGATATGACACAGCGTCCTCTCGCTAAAAAGAAAAATCTGGATACTATGTTTAGTGATTCGAATCTTTTTTGACCTTTTATCACTTTTTTATCATACTTATCCGATGAACGTCAAACTACTTTTGGTGTTCCACAAGGTAGTGTATTGGGACCTCCACTTTTTACACTATATATTAATGACTTGTCAAAATCAATTTCACACCCTATGACTTTTTTTGCAGATGATAGCACAGTGACAATTTCTAGTAATAATAATGACATGGTCCAATATAAACTTGACATTCACAATACCTTGACATCTATAATAAAATGGTTAAACAATAACACTTTAAAGATTAATTTAGATAAAACTAAAATCATACATTTTAGCCAACGATTGTATACAGAAAATATGGACATAAATATAGATAATAAAATTGTTGAAATAGTGAATACTACTAAATTCCTTGGATTATTAATTGACAAAAGACTTGACTGGAAATCACAAACCGAGAACCTTTGCAAAAAAATTAGTAGTTCTGCATTTGCATTGCACTCACTAGCTGCAGTGGTGAATGTAGATACCTCGATTGCAGCCTATCATGGCTTAGCTGCGTCTCACCTAAGATACGGTATCATATTTTGGAGAAATTCTACCGACGCTAACAAGGCATTCAAGGCCCAAAAGAGATGCATTAGATCTATGTTTGGGCTAAAAACGGTTGATACATGTAAACCATATTTTAAAAGGTACAAGATATTAACTCTTCCGTGTCTATATATCCTAGAATCCGCAATGTTTGTTAAAAGAAACCCGAATCTGTTCTCACGTCTACAGGACGTTGTACCGCGTAACAGACGGGATATGACCATTCTTCGCGTTTACCCAGCAAAAACGGCACTCATGCGCAAAAGTGTCGTATGCATGGCGCCTACTATATTTAACATATTGCCTAAACGTTGGAAGGAGCTAAATAGTAATGCATTTAAGCGCCAATTAAAAATGTTTCTTTCGCAAAAAGCATATTATAGTGTATCCGAATTTCTAGCCGAAAAGGTCTTTGATTGAATAATTGTGACTTTTCCTGACACTAATATTAAATTTATATGACCACGGATGTAATTTCTTGACATAATTTCTGTAATTTTTGACATTAAACTTGTAATTTTGACATCTATCTTGTAAATTTGACATAAATCTTTTAATAACAAACATGTAGTAACTTTGACATTATTCCTGTATCTGATTGACATTAAAGTTTTGCCTTAAATTTAATTTTGACATTATAACATAAAAATAATTTCTAATCTGTAAAGTTTCTAAATTAAAACTTGGTAATTGCATTTTTCGATCTTTAGTATTGTTAATTCTTTTCATTGTTATGGAAATATTTGTACGCCGATACTTACGGCTAAACATGATTGGACTTAAACTATGTAATATCTTGCATGCTCTTGTATGTATACAATGTTTAACAAATAAAGAAATCTTATCTTATCTTAATGAAATTATTGTGTTGAAAACTTCATTTGCATCCGTGGGTTTTAAAAAAATACTAGAATCGTTACTTTTTAAATTTGATGTGCGATGCTCAGACTAATTATTGACAGAGGTAGAACTACTAGAATGTTGAACTACATCAATGAAAAAAATATTAAATATGTTTGCTATGTCAGATCCAGATGTAACTGTACTTCCGTTGTCGACAATATAATCAATGAATGTACTAGTCCTAGGTACAGTACCATCAACATAGCGTTTGACTACGTCGCAAGTTGCTTTACCTTTATTGCGAGAGTTAGTTATATACCTTTGATTACAAAGCGCCTGAGTGCTATTTATACATTTCCTTAACAATTTGGAATATTTTACATACTCTAATTTATTATTATTGCTTCTATTTAAGTAGTAGTTGTATCTTAGCGTTCTTTTGGTTCTACAACTGATTTACTAACTCACTATCAGTAGCAATGGTTGGCATTTTGACAATTCAACGACATTCATTACATTATTTACGTTGTTGAGCAGATACATTTTTCGAACATATGAAGCAATGGATTAGTAATACCGTTCAAAATGATTCGGATTCAGATTAATAGTGTGTTACGCAATTAGGACGCTGGACTATAATGAACATTTTAACACAAAAGAAAAACCAAATCGGTCCAGCCGTTCTCAAGTGATGCCAACGCTCGTGATGCAAATACTTACCAACAAAACGGCGGGTAATTTTTTTTATTTATATACATACAGAGTTGCTTTGCGTCTGAGCGACCGCTTAGTTCTTCTAAACTGAACAATGAATATGAAACAGCGTTATTTCGCTAAAAAGAAAAATCTATATAGTATGTTTAGTGATTCAAATCTTTTGACCTTTTATTGCAGCTGTCATTGGGAAGCCCATAGCGGTCCCAGATTATCTATATTTTTATTCTTATTAATATATCTACTCGTAATAGTATAAAAAAGTCGCTTTGCATATCTGTCTGTTTGACCGCTTGGTTCTTCTCAATTACACAATGGATTTTGATACGGTTTTGACCATCAGTCAGAGAATTTACTCCAGAAGGTTTTATAACACAGGAGTATTTAATTTTGATATAGGACGCAAATCTCGATGTTTTGTAGGTTCAATCAGTGGATAGATTGAACCCGTGTGAAGCAAAGGGCGGGTCACTATTATCAAACAAACAAAAAAACCAGCACAGCGTTCACGGGCTGCTAAACTAAAAACAAATTGCGTATCATCCATCTACTTCTTAATAATTCCATAGTTGATAGAACAGAACTTAATGGCGGCGCATATAAATATCGGCGAGTTGCAAAATTACTTTATGGCCCGTTTCACATTATTTACTGTACACAACCAGTTACTGACGTCAATGGCCAAGGAGCAGGTTCCAAATTAAAATACCGTCTACCTAATGATTTTGTTTTTTGTAGATTACTTTTGTATAATGTGAAGATAAAAAGGTAAAATGTGGTTTGTTGATATTAATATAATTAACGTAGGTAAGTTATAAAAAAAGTTATCAATACGAAAACAAATTAATTGTTGTTTAACTTGCAAACAAGCGGTAATCCTAATATAATCTAACTAGCCCGTATTTTTCCACTGCAAGGCAAAGGCCTCTCTCCTTTTTCAGTGCTAACCTAGAAAAAAAAGTATTTCGTTCAAAAGAATAAATCAGATGCTGAATGATATCTTTAGTAGGTACATCGTTCAAATTTTCTTTCAAATAGACACTTAATGTAGATAAGGAAAGGTATTCGTTGATAAGGAAACCCGTCTTTCTTATATCTATGAGGAAAACCGTCGATTTAAGATCCACATCCATATATTATTATTATTATCAGCAGTGTGTCCCACTGCAGCGCAAAGGCCTCCCTTCCGTCCTTCCACTAATTCCTACACTCCACTCCACTCCACTAAGCCTGAAAATATTGATGTATTTTCAGGCTTCAGGGTCTAGTAAGTAAACAGGATATTGATATAGGTATATATTTAATAAATACTTGAGTAACTACCGATTAAGTAATTTATAAATATCTGGTGTTTCATAAAACTTGCGTGAATCATATTGAATCGGATTATAACAAGCATGATCAACCACTCAGAATAACGCTTAAATGTTTCCAAGAATATTCCTTTTCTTCTAGTGCCCTGACCTACTATAAGTGGTTTACCACTAATAGTCACTGTGACGAAGAAGTTAGAAATTCATGTAATCATTCTAACGCCAAAAACGCTGAAAACCTAAAACATTTTAGGGCAGAGCCTTCTATTCGCTATTGAAGAGATTTTACCTAAACGACGAGCAGTACCCTAGATGGTTCTATGACGTAGGTAGCCTTTGCGGGTTCTGAGTATGCACAACTACATGGCATGCCTCCATATCTACCATGAATGACAATCAGCCACAAAGTAGGTCCACATTCAAGAGAGGCGGATCTACACTCACAACGGAACGTACCTACATCTCTGACACAAATAAATGAGGATTCAGAACTAAGTAATTAATCATATTTAAAAAGAAAGCAGGATGTAACAGACAATGGCGAAAGGGCGCTTTTGTGACTCTGTCAAATTCATGATGAATTCGTTCCACTTCTGAGATTGTCAATGAATGTCTT
Source organism: Apamea epomidion (assembly GCA_947507525.1). Taxonomy (NCBI): domain Eukaryota; kingdom Metazoa; phylum Arthropoda; class Insecta; order Lepidoptera; family Noctuidae; genus Apamea; species Apamea epomidion. The sequence goes on from OX382234.1 coordinate 12,112,147, forward strand.
GAGCAGAGAGGAAAAATGTTAAGTCCACAAGACTCTAAACAAAAGTGAATACCGTTAAGGAGGATGTGCTATGGTAGCCAAAATAAAACTTTCTTACGTTTTTTGCAATTTGTAGGTCAGTGTGAAGTTGTATGTTGAACAAAATATGATTCGCGGCCGTACCAAGTATGTATTTACAGAATAACAATCATTGAAATCATTAATACAACCCTTTAAATTCGTATAATCCCAGTGATTGATATTTCATTGAAATAAAATTATTTGAAATATATGAAAATTTTAATTTCGCGGGCTACCCTGGCGCTTTAAAAAAGAAATCTGAAGGCCAATTCCCGTAATTAAAAACGTTTAAAATGTAGTCGCAATCTCATCGCTGAGATGAGATTGCGACTATCAATGTCAAAAAACTTGTCAAAAATGTAGGGAAACTAGTGGTATTTTTGACAGATTGAGACTGAGATCAGACTGTGAACGTTCTTAAAATGATGAGAATTGCCACTCTGCTCAACTTATAAATGAAACTTAGTTAGGGTTCCCATTATGCCAAGAAACAAATGAAGAGCTTTTAAGGACGAAACAAGCCACGGTAGCGCGATATTTTTTAACAGATACGTAATGAGATTATACAGTCCACACATTTCAATCTATTCCAAGTTTTGCGGTTGACTTTTATAGCCGACACAGGTGGGCGAGACGATTAAGCGTACAATGTAGCTGTCAAGACCCGATAGCGAATTAATTGAGCTATCAATATGCGAGGGGTATGGCGAGGGTCCTCCTCTACCAAGAAATCGGCGAAGACATTATTAGATTAGACCCCCATGATTCAATAGATAAGTTGGGTGTGTTTTACCATTGTTTTGTGTTTTGTTTTGTCCTAGCTTTATATATCATGCTGTATGAGTTACAGTATTTCACAGACACTATAATGTCACTTGTGTGTGACTAATACTTAAGCTATTATAGGTACCTACTACTATTTCCACTATATGTCTAGTGCGTCACAAACCTCAAATATGCAGCATCAGTATCCAATAAAAGTAGGATCTCAGAAAAAACCAAAAGGAAAAGTTTAAAACAGTTTAACAAAAGTGGGGAAAATTCTAAACACCTAGCGAAATACCTAATTGCATAATTATCTAATATGTGAGACGAGGTTACGCACGATATTGTGAGGGTCTTAGACTACTAAGAAGTTCGCTGAGACATAATTTCAGTATAGGACTAAGTAGAAGGCAGATGAAGGTTTGGATGACTTCGGAAGTAAAGTTGTTTCGTCATTTCCTTTATAGCCATAATACACATGCCTGTAACTTGTACAAAAGTACGCAAGTAGCTTGCACGCCGATGTGTTATAACAATTTCGGATTGGTGAATGGCACAATGGTTAGTCCCAGACTCCCAGGAATGTAACAATTCAACTATTTGAGTGTAGTCTAGAAAAGGTAATAATTATGTAGGTATGCAGGTAATACTGCCTCGCGCACATTTGGGCGAACCGCGCCGGAATCAAAGCTTTGCTAAATCCTCCTTCATCACTTTCGTACATTTACTATGAACCAACGCAAACCTCAGACGGGCTGCAGTTTTTTATATGAAATCGCGTTGCGCTGCGGCTGTAATGTGCCCTTGGCTTCGTAATCTATACCTATATAAAATTCAAAGTCCTGACTGACTGACTGATACATCAACGCACAGCCTAAACCGCTGGTCCTAGAGACATGAAATTTGGAGGGTGTGTTCTTCGTGAAGAGTAGGTATCCACTAAGAAAGGGTTGTTTGAAATTCCACCCCTGTGGGGATGAAAAGCGGAGATACAGTTTATATGAAAAATCTACTTCATTAGGTTAATAAACTTGAAACGTTTCAAGAATACTCGCCTAAGTAAGTAGTAAAGTTTATCATTATAAGTTTTTCAAAACTACCCCTCAAAGGGGGATATAGGGGTGTTGAAGTTTTTGTGGAAGAATTTGAATGCGCGGTCCGATTAACTTAAAACTCAGTGTTTATACCTACTTAAGACCAAAAATAAAGAATAACATGTATCAGGGTTTTTCGAAAAACTACCCCTAACGGGTTGAAAAGAGGTAGTTATTTTTACAGGGAAGGATTATAATGCGTGGCTTGATTAACTCGAAAATTGGTATAAATAATCTTTGAATTAAGTTATGAATACATCCCAAACCATTTTTAAAAATTCCACGCTTGTGGGGATGAAAAGCGGGGATATAAACATGAAACTTGGCAAGAATACTTGCCTAAGTAAGTAATAAAGTTTATTATTGTAAGTTTTTCAAAACTACCCCTCAAAGGGGTGTCGAAGTTTGTGTGAAAGTAATTAAATGCGCAGTCCAATTAACTCGAAACTCAGTATTAATACTTTTGACAGAAAATAATTAATAATAAGTATGTAAAGTTGTCGCAAATTGACCTCTGACGCGGCAAAAAGGGGTAATTCGATTTTTAAGGGGAGGACTTGAACTTGAATCTGTATATTACATTTTCACACCTAAATCACTGAACTTCTGATTTGGCAAAGATAGATGGCATCCTGGGGAAGAACATACTTTTTATCCTGGTAGCACGTTCCCATGGGATAATTTCCGACATCCACGCGGGCGAAGCCGCGGGCAGAAGCTAGTGATGTATAATTGTTCTTCCAAATAGCTAGATGATTAACCATATGTACCAGCCAACTGCTTCCGTGCGTCACACCACACATCTCAAATACGAAAGCATCCGGTATTATAATTAGGTGTTGGAAAAACCAAACTTAAAAAGTGGGAACCTTCATTTGAACAAAAAGGAGGAAAATTAGTCACACAGAGCATTTCTTTTGAAGTAGAACAATGTAACAATATAAAATTATATCGGTAGACGTGTGTAATAAGCGGAGTCACAGAGTCACTTGCGGTACTTACGTGTGTCCGACCTCACTGATTTAGTCGCGATTACGGCGATTACAAGTTGTTGGCAATTCCAGAAAAGGCACATCATTTCTATTTATAACTGCCGGGAGTCGGGACACATGTAAAACTTTTATGACCATTGGGGTCATCGCTAATCAGGTCACTATCAAACCTTCCTTTGTGAAACGATGTTGGGGTAGGCATTAACTAGCACCCCCCCCCCCCCCCGGTGGGTTCCCGCATTGACGAGGCGGGGGGGCTCAGTAGCCGTGGCCCGCGACCACGGTGAAGCTAAGAGGAACCCGAGCGGGGGCCGCTCGTCAGGGCTTTGCGGCTAAGCCGACGACGTAGCGGCCAGCGGGTAGGTTGAGGTGCCACTTGGGTGACATCGCAACCTACCTGATGCGGGCCGCGATGTCCCTCGTATGGGAGACATCGCGGCTGCGGATTGGAGGCCGCGGCGGGAGAGGAGTGTCGGTGGTACGTTGCCGCTCTCCCTACCTTCCGCGGCCTTAACGGGGCCGCCACCGTTAGATGGCGGACGCGGTGGGGCCGCAGGGGAAGATGAGTGTCGGTGTTACGTTGCCGTTCTCCCTATCCTCTGCGGCCGTAGCCCCCCCCAACGCGGGGGGCATGCGGGGCCCGCCAGCTAGGCGGGCGTGGAGGTCAGCAGGCAACGGGTGCGGGGGCACCGTTGCCTGTATCGCACAGGCCTCCACCAGTGTGGGACGGGAATGGCCAGGTGTTCTCGGCCATTCCCGTAGCCCCCCAACCTGGGGGGCATGCGGGGCCCGCCATACCATCTAGGCGGGCATGCGCCGGGAGGGCTGTGGAAGTAAAGGCTATGCTGGTTTCCCATGGCCCTCCCATCACGGCGATGTGGGAACACCGCTGAGTTTTAGTGGGTATACTGTCATTCCGACAGGGAGTCCCACATACCCCGTCTCGTCCCCCGCGAGACGGGGATGCATAAAGCATTTCTCAGCGAGAAAAAAAAAAAAAAAAAAAGGCATTAACTAGCTATGATGGGTAGGTATAGATGGTCCATATCCTAGAATAAGTCCATCTTTAACGAAGTAGTGACATTAATATTGTTAAGGTTTATATGCCAATAAACAGTATTCTTCCTAAACAATGCAATACATTATGTCAACTGCCACTTTAGCCACCCAATCCTCATATAGAGTTACAATAAAAGTCTTGGCAAAATGTATATGAATAATAAGGACGCAGAAATTGGTTTCGTGGAAGACTAGCTAGTGCCTATTACAATGTCACCATCTGAAAACCCACGTATTGTATTGTCACGTAGGAACCTATTCAATCCATGCCTTTTTAAGAACAATAGTGTCATACTCATAACACTATACAAGCCCTATAGAGATCTACCTTTTGTTTGTACTCCTAGAAAAATTTGTGGCAATTTTCCTGAAAGTAATTACGACAATTTCAATGAGAGAGTTTTTTTTTTTAAACGTTGCCCCACACTAGGAATTACTCCTGTATCGTGGGTGCGTTTACAAACATTTAAACTCACATACACAAACACTACTTGTAGGCAATACAAATATTTGTTCCGTGCGGGAATCGAACCCACGACACGCAGCGCAGCAGTCGATCGCTCAGCCACTGCGCCAACCGTGTCGTTAAGTTACTATCCTCGTTTGGTAGAAGCCTGCATTAAGGCGTGTTATGCAACGTAAAACACGAAGAAACAAAAATATATTATATTAATTAATGCTATTAGTACCTAACTAAGATTCCTAACTCATCCGCGTGATTAATGCTCCGCACAAGATTTAATTTGACGGCCCGCACGGAACAAATATTTGTGTGGCCTACAGGTAGTTGTTCTAGGTCTGGCTGTTTGTGTATGTGAGTTTAAATGTTTGTAAACGCACCCACGACACAGGAGAAATTCCTAGTGCGGGGGCAAAGTTAAAAAAAATTAATAATAATAAAAACAGGCAGTTATCAACTGCAGAACTACTGATTTTGCTGATTGCATTGCATGTAATTATGAATTTAGAATTTGAACTGCCATGAAGCTTAATTTATCGACAATGCCAACAAGTAGATAAAATTACCGTTTAAAAGATTTGAGATAATATGAAATCTGTTTAACAAATTTACATGACATAAATATTTATGCACTGTTGATTAACTAGATGTTTTTTTAGACATTCCCATTAATTGTTAATTCAAGATATCAATCTGGAGCCTTGCTGTGATCTTATCTGTGATGTTACCTCTTTCGTAGATTGTATTGAGAAAGTTTTGTTGCAAAACGTATATATATATATACGACAGATAGATTATTGACAAAGTTACGAAACTGATGTTACAGATTCGGGAGCGAATTCGATTAACAGCCCGTAGACTCTACGTCGTCAATATTTACGACTAGAATTTCTAGATACTTCTAAGCTATGTTAAATAATTTCACCTATTTGAATAGATCGCTTCAGGTTATTGCCGGTTCACGCCTAATAAAAATTGAAAATCTCGTCGAAGCATCAAACGGACCAAACCGAGGCAGACAAGAGTTACAAAATTACAAGTCAGAGTTATATCTGAAAAAATGATTTAAAATTACAAGTCAGTGCTCTATCTGAAAAAATGGTTTAAAATTACAAGTCAGTGCTCTAGCTGAAAAAATGGTTTAAAATTACAAGCCAGTGCTCTATCTGAAAAAATGGTTTAATATAAGATTCCTAGAACGAGTATAGTGCGACAACGGATGTAGACAACGTGTAGTTGGAATACATTGTCTTTATATTCTTTTAGGGAATTCATTGAACCCGGGGGTACTCCGCGCGACCCCGTCGATTTGAGGACTGACATGCACTCTCGGACAAGACAAAACGACACTTTAATTTAATGCGACAAAATCTTCACGTAACATACAGGTAATATCAGCTGTTGTAATGAAACATATTTGTGTCAAAAACCTACTTTTTAATATTGATTTGATTTCCTAGACAGCATTCCACAGGTCCAGTCTAGGCTCGTTAGCACGTGTCAAAGTTTAGTCGCAGATTACGGCGACATGACGCAGATGTATCCACGGACGTACTACAGGTCATCAGTTGAGCGCGTGGTCATCAGACAGTGTCCACTGATCGCGCAGCTCGTGTCTGTAGGTACTTACCACTACACGACTCGCTGGATGACCGGTCCATGGCCGAGGTCGCGTTGAATATGCAGCACCACGAACCACGTTTAATATTAATAGGAACTTCTTAAAACACTGCCTGGGGGATAATCAGAGCTATAATCGAATGTAGATATGAAATGGGAATGTAGATGGGGCGGTTGACCTGCCTGCCCTGCGCTGGCGCACCGATCTAAGTAGTTTAGGATTCTGCAGGAAGTGTGGAAGAAAAACCATGAAGTTATTGAAACAGTTGCTGTAACTTCCTGTCATAAATCTCATTTATGACGCTAGGATATAGATATTTCGATGAAATGTATTGTTGAGCAAAGCTTTTTATTTCGTTGGTGGTCGTTAGGTATCGCATGATGTTCACCAAACACTTAATGATGTTCGTTCAGAATCGGGTGAAATCTAGGTAAAATTAACACTTATCGTGTATACTTCATAACATCTCTGCATATATTTGTACAAATTCAGTAAATATAAAACAGCTTGAACTTTGGGCACATAGAAAATGCTTAAAATGACCTTTTTGGACATTGTTGTCAGGACATCATAATATTTTATTATTTAGGCACTGGTCACAGTAGGTAGTCCCATATTTTGGCAGATCTGAGGTTGGCTTCCAGGATTACAAGATGCTTCTTGTAAGATGTAATTTTTTTTTTTTGCGTATTTTGTGTCCCACTGCTGGGCAAAGACCTACAGGTTCTATTATTGATTAAAATTAAATATAACATAATAAATGAAAATCAACTGTATCAATATTTACAGACGTAAAGACAAAATTAGAATTAAACTATAGGTAAAATAAAGTTTGACATTTTACGAGTGGACCAGTAGCCCAACAGAATGAGGGCGACGTTAGAATACTGATGAAAACTTCCACTTTCAGAGAAAGTTATACAAAGGTAAATAACCCCTGGGGTTGGTTCTATCAATAAAGTACTAGTAAGCTTCTTGTTTTTCAAACATTGCGCGGTACTCGTATAATGTCTGCTGATCTACGTAATTTTAAATGATAGGTACTAACCTGGTTTTATCTACATATTCCAGAGTTCAAGAAACCATGTATTTCTCATAAGAATATATTTCAATATACAAGCAGGCTCACTGCAATATTTAATGGCGACGAAAATTGAATAGTAACTCGTTCTTCCGACAGGAGTCAGCGATCGAAAGGTCATGGATGACCACCGGTTTCAGTATTCAAAATGTTAATGAATATAAATTAATTCATTGAACAACATAAAATGAAAACACATTAATATGATTTCTTAATATGACAACAAAAAATACACAGAGTCAAATTAAATCAGCTCGCGAAACTCCGCAGGCTTGATGGGTATCGAATGTGAACATGATAAAACAAAAAAACATTGTTTTTGCTGTTGGTGTAGTTACTTGAAATAACAGTTTCAAAAACGATTTATTTGTCTTAAATTTACAGACAGGACTAGACTAGTCTAAACACGATAAAACAAAAGAAAACGTAACAACACTGCCAGCGGTCGATGTCCTCAAAAGAAAAATCCCCGAATCTTTTTTATTGTGTAGTGTTGAGATATCGATACCCATCGCGTCTGTAGTTTCACTAGCTAATTTGATTTGACCGTAAAATACCTCAAAGAAGAAAAATATTGCTGAATCCTGTACACCGTGAATTTTACATATCTATGACGCCAACTAAACTGAACTACGTCAAACATGGAAGATTTAACTAATTCAAATTAGGCATGTGCAAGCTCATACTATTTTCATGAGAATAATGTATGGGATTTTATCAAATTGCAAATGAGCCTCCTAAATGATAATGTTTTCAAAACACAATAAATAATTAGGTACAGTAACGCTCGAAATTTCTGTTACTACGACATTCAGCCAATGAAGGCGTGTGTCCTACCGAGCTAATTAATTTATTAACCAAACCATTCTAGAAAAGCGTTCTATATGATGCTAGTAGAACACATTGACGCAAGCACATACGTATCTAAAGCTAAAGTACAAGATTAAGCCGTATTTTTCAATAGCTTTATTAATATTCTGAATGAAACTAAATTATATAGTTATCTACACAGATTCAGCTTGTTTGATAAAGAGATTAATAATTAAAACTAACGGTTTTGTTTTTGTAAAGTTGCAGCCAGTTGAAGGTGATATTATTATGACGGTCATAATAACATTAAAACCGAAGATATTATGTCAGGAAAATATCATCAATGTCACCCAAATATTAGATAAACGCGCTTCCTTGTCTGTAATGCCTTTTGCTACCTTCGGTAACAGTAATAATATAACGGTAGGTTATCATCAAAATATGAATATCTAAACTCACTCTAATATATGCATCAACTACGTAGTCACATTCACTGTAGGAGAGTCTAAGGTATTTCTCAAGTAGTGACAGAAAATAACCTCGATATCCGCACTAGATCTGTAGAACTGTACAACCTAATTTAGCGGTAGGTACGTACGCGGTGGTCGGCTCTAATTACCAAAATATCGATATTCTTTAAACATGCACTGTCTTATAGCTGTCCACAGCAGGAGACAGTCCTCTCCCAAGTTGCAACAGAGAATATCCTGACTCCTATATGATCGGTAACGTGGTTATAATAACCACACACTGACACTCCCACGCAAGGTAGGTATACTTTAGCAATCCGAGACCGAAATCTTTATAAAAATATTTAAAACAAGCACCAACTCTTCTGCCACCCACAGCGAAGTCTCCCAAGTAGCCACTGAAAATACAAGTTGTAAAAATACCCATAACATAGCCGTCACCTACGCATCCTGTGTATCAAGCATTGTACAAAAATAATTCCAGGGAAATTACTTTTTTTTTTTGGTGTGAAAAATCGCTCTTTACGGTAATGAACAATGACACAAAACATTGTGCGTATGGGTGCATCCAGTGGTGCAGCGGGCATAGGGGTATTTAAAGTTAACTAATACTTAACATTAAAAACGCATTTTCGTTAAAAAAATACATTAGAAAGTTGGAAGTTTAACCTTCAATATCTCCGTAACCAGAAGGTTCCCAGGTATGGTACGATTTGAAAAAAGGACCACAATGCCGGAAAGAACAAATTAACACGACTTCATTAAGCGTCTTTTTAATAACTCGGCTTCATTAACCGTCTTTTTAAACCCGTTAAACAAAACTGACAGTAGTGGTGGCTCAGTGTAACGATCCCGACTTACGTGTTTTTCGTCATAGGTTCAAACCCAGTCAGACGCGTTACATTGTATAATTCATTTCATCACCACCCTCAAAACTGTGAAGGAAAACATCGCGAGCAAAACGGGCATGTCCTAGAACCAAAAATTCGAAGACGTGACATCAACCAATCCGCGCTGGGCCCGCGTGGTTGATTACAGCCCACTCTCAAAAGAGAAAAGGCCTGTGTCCCAGCAGTGGGAACATTATAGGCTGATTATGTAATCGAAACTTCCTGACTTTAATAACAAAAATAACAGCCACACCCACGCAAGGTATAGCTGGACAGTCGTTATACTACTATCTATCAGTTCTATTTATGGAATGCCATTCCCTATAAAGCATAAGCATACTTGTGTATTGTCGTGGAGCGACGAAGATGATTGTGTTGTGATTGTAGCGAGTACCGCATGATGCGCGGGCGGCGTACAGATTCATTGCGCCGTGATTGATTCGACCATCCGCTCACCACCCACGGGCGCACGCAAGACTTATATTGTTCTCTTTAAACGACTAGTAATTTGACGTGAATAAAGATAGTATTAGACTGGTATTTTTTTTTTAATACCAGTAAAAATTTGTGAAATATTGTTCTAAGTTACCATCGTTGTCAATTTGCAAAAAGCTTCGTAAACGTAAGAGTAGAGAAAATCTGGTGGTTAAAATTATTTAACGCAAGAGATCGCGTTACATTGTAGGTACTACGACTACTGAAGTTAAGTATGTTTTTCATAATTTCATTATTTTCAAATATTCTTTCCTGAAAACAACAATCTTTTCATAAATGTTGAGAGACTGTTTCATGGAATTGCTCTACATTAAAATACCTTCAATGTTATAGAAAACTAATTAAATAGGAAATCGTACTTGTATATTAGGAACAGCTGAGAACTTTCAAGAACATTGATTGAAGAAGGTTGCTAAAGCAAAGGTTTCATAAAAGAGCGTTTCCGTCATATTTATAACGGACGTCATGAGAATCTGTCATTTTCATCAGTATTGGACAATAAGGCGTCAAAAATTGCTCTCTATTTGGACTTCATATTGTAACGGCGAAGTTTCTTGCCCATTCTTCTCCATACGATCACTACCTTTTGGACGGGGCGACTAGAATCAATTCTATTTTATTGTAAGTTTTGACATTCATTATGTGCCTATTCGGAATAAATACTTTGACTTTGACATTACGGTCGGATGTGGCGGCCACCACTCTTCTAGGAAAACGTAGCTTAAAAGGGAATCTTCTCTTTTTTTGTCTTTTATTAATTTAACCATCATCATACTGTAACATCGCTGTAATCTTACCGGACAGATAATTCAGTCGTCGACGTTTCCATGTCTCCAGTAAGTGTGCGAGCCACCTACCACAAACACGCAACAAAGCCGTGCTCCACACAACGTTTCATATTAAAACCGAGAGCTTGTGACGCCCAATTATGATTTAACCCATGTTTAACCCCAATTGGTTAACGATCACTCATTTTCACGCAACGTTACATGATCACCTCGTGCTCCAGATTTATTTTTTAATAGAATGATTAGAGAAACTGATTTGATTTTTTAAAACGGTCAAGACGTCAAGTTAAAAGGATCGGTCGTTGCTCTGATACGTATTTGTTCCGTCTTTTCCTGTTGTTATCTCAAATCTAACCTAATCTTTCACCTTAAAATGTTCTATGACGTTATGTTATGATGTTAGGTTTGGTTTCCGCACTTAGTCCTTCAGAGCAGTGATGGTAACGGCCACGACTTGACGAGTTGTAGGTCGTAGGTTCGAACAGAGACAGGCGCTTTACTTTGTGTAAAATGTTTCATCACCACTGCTCTCAAAACGTTGGAGGAAAACATCGTGAGGAAACCGGCATGTCCTAAGACCAAAAAATTCGAAGACATGTGACATCTACCAACCTGCACTGGGCCCGCGTGGTGGATTACGGCCTATTCCCTCTCACAGAGGAGGTCTGTGTCCCAGCAGTGGGAACATTATAGGCTGGTTATGATGATGATGATTTAGTCCTTCAAGTGGACCATTGCGCGTGCCCTGTCCCTAAAATGTTATGCTATTTCACGACTGTAAAACTAATTGCTTAATCGATATGACTTAAAATCTAAGTCCTTGAAGAATCGACCTCAGTCGTAAATAACTTAGTAGCAAACATAATACAGAGCAAGCAATACTATAGAGCAAGCTTCTGAAGTCTAAGCTTAGTACTTTTAACATAATTAGTTTCGAAGCATTACCAATGATAACCTATGCATAAATAACTTTAGACTATAAAATCTCTATAATCAGCCGTAAGACGTGACCACGGGATTATCAGCATCTAGGACGGTGCATCGTTAGTAGTAAACACTACATTGGTTCACTAGCTATTAAGAGACTGCTACTGGTCACAACATGTACCTACTAGTAAATTGAAATGAGCAACACGCAATTCTCTTATCATCGGAAATCAGAACTCCAATTCTCGTAATTTAAAACGATCAAAATCTAGTCGCAGTGTGTCATCTCGGCGACAAACAAATTTCAAAAACTTGTCAAAATGTAGGGAAATTAGAGTTATTGTTGACAGATTGAGACTGAGATCAGACTGTGAACGTTCTTAAAGTCATCTGATCGTGTGTGCAAAGTACATAGATTAATCCTAGGTTAGTACTAGCGTACTTACAGACTTACACAGCTTCAGGTTCAGGTTACAGCTTTTGGCCGCGATTTCGTCTGCGTGATATTTCTTGTTCCCCCGACCCATCGCGTCGCATCGCATCGTCTGCCCGCGATATAACTTCGTTTTGCGCTTAGCGTTCTTTCTACTTTTATTCTTTTTGCACGGCTCCTATGGCCTTCCTCAAGAATTGGGCTAACAAATGCAAAAAGACTTTTTAAAACCTGGCTGGTAGTTCCAGAAATTACAACCAAAAAAACAAACAAACTCTTCAGTTTTATTATTAGTATAGATATTCTAAAATGTTTTCAAACTTCAGTCGCCTCGGATCCACGTGAATTTCTGAAGGAATTATCGAAATTCGTATTTTTAATTTCTCATACTAAATGATGACGGAAAAGGGAGCGTCAAAAACACGTAATAAATATGCAGTGAGTTCAATACCCGGACGCGAAAACAAAGAATAACAATCTGCCTTGAGAATATGCGAAGCTAGCGCCACCTATTTTAATAGATAGGAACTATTGGGAGTAGAAACTGAGAGTGGTAAATTATGCCAGTGACCGGTCGGTCCGAATTTGAACTCAAGGAAATAAAATAAAACCCATGTTTATCGAGCTTTTCCTCAGATTTTGAGCATACATTTTTCATGTCTTCGAAGTCACTATGGAAGAAATGTGGAAAAAATTATAGTTCTGCCCAAAGCGTCTGTGGGAAAACCGGATTTCCCTCTGAACTAACGCATACAACATTTGAGGAAAGTAATGAAGAAACGTTTTGCCTTTTGCATGATGAATGTAAGAATCTTAGCAAGTCAAATTAAGTAAGTGCCATAACAATTAGTGTTGTTAGTGCAGATTCAAACAGAGATCAATATGCTTAGGTATCTACATAATGGGGTTTATTCATAAACGTAGCTTAAAGTTAAGAGACGTTTAAATATCGTTGATGAGACCGTCGCTAATCGTTACTTAACTTTAAGTAACATTTATAAATACAGGGGTATACGAGTATGTTTTGGTTATGTTTTAGCTTCATACCATTATTCTACGTGTTAGCAAAATGATAGCTGTGACCAAGACCCGACAACACAGGTCAGTAGAAGACAGTGGCCCATAATTAATTATCTACAAGACAGTTATAACATAATTTTATCGATAACGTCCCATTACATCTTCACGTGACTATCGAACAACCATGTCCAGACAATCACGAGTACTACTGACGCGCAGTTATGTGATCATTATAATTAGCCCTCTTTCCCATTAGATAACAATTAATTGGCTATTGTTTTACTTCGTAATACTAGGCTAGCGCCATCTTGGATAGGACTAGGCTTTGACTAGCATACATAATCAGCCTGTAAAATACTGCTGGGACAAAAGCCTCCTCCCTTTTTGAGTGCGATTGAGCCGTTATCCACTACGCAGTTATAGATGTCACATATCTTGGAATTTTTGGTTCTACGACATGCCGGTTTCCTCACGATATTTTCTTTCACCGTTTAGATAGCACAAAGTAACTCGCCTGACTGGGTTCGATCCTACGACGTTCACTCGTAAGTCGGGACCATTAACCAGTAGGCCACCACTGCTCTCATGACTGACATAACATCTGTAAATAGTACGCACATACCTATTTACTTATAGTACTGTTAATGTAGAAGTTCCATTCTCAGTTATTGTACAAACAACAACCTTATAGCAATGATGATAAATATCAGTGTGATGCAAAATCAGAGTTAAAATATCTCTGAAAGGACTGAACTTGTTCATTCTTGTTTATAAAGATCATAAGATACTGACCTTCCATAATCTAATTTAAAATGTCTTATTTTCTGGAAACAACACAAGTTCAAAACCCTTAACAGGAAAACTGAATCAATAACGTTTTTCTTATTTCTGAAAGGTGATGCATCCCATCTGCGTCCAGAAGACGTGAGCGACATCAGACTTCGCAGATTATACACTTGCGGACTCCTAAATCGAGCCACCTTGCATTTTTATGTTTAAAAACCCGCACCCTAAATGCATAACAGACGATTAATCACTACCTGAATGATTTTGAAGGATATTTCTAATTCATTGCTTCATTGGTTCGAAAAATTTGTCTGCTCAACGTAAATGACGTAATGAATGTTGTTGAACTGTTAAAATAAAATCCATTACTACTGTTAGTGTGTTAGTGGAGTTTCTTGCCCGTTCTTCTCCATAGAGATCTACGTTTTGGAAGCTTCAACTTTCTGACTAACTGACCGACTATTTAATTTTGACAATTCAAAAGTGCCTGTAAATGGTTTAATTGAAATAAATGATTTGAGTTAAGTTACGCAATTACCCCGCAGACCTCAAAATATGCCAGACAAAAAGTTTTTAAGCAATTTTGAAGCTGACATACTACTGGCCATCATTTCGGTATCACCATTTAAATTCAAGAATTTAAAAAGTAGAAGAAAATCGGAGTTTGGTCGCTCTTAAAGAAGCAAATAACTTTGATTAAAAAAAAACGAACACGTTCACACAAACACGTTTCTTTCTTTCTTTTCTTTTTTTGTAATAAAAAGAAAAGAAAGAAAGAAAGATTAGAGTCTCTCTATGTCAACAGTTAATTCGTTACTTGTTTTGTTTTGCCGTTTACATAAAAATAGTATCGAAATTGTTTTTCCTTATTTTTAATCTATTCTGACGTTCATATTAAGGATACTGCACATGAAGTAGACGCAAACTGGGAAACTTCTTCGGTCTAAGCTTAGTCAGCGTAACATAAGTGCACCACTTCATGTAAACCGTTCTGCCGTTCAAAGAATTTACCATGAATACTTGGGAGACTGGCAGGTCATGGACAGTCTGGGGCGGAATTTCCACCTAAGAAAAAACTGGTCTTGAAGTTGTGACGGCACCACTAAATTCGTTACAATCCGTCAATGCCTCATGAGGCATTGACGGAGAGGCTCATGTGTGCCATATGCTGAGTTTGTGGCCCAGGATTTCTATTTTATACATGATAATGCAAAGGCGCCCACTGCAAGTACTGTTCGAGAATACCTGCATGAAGTTAGTATCGCAGTAATGGAGTGACCAGCAGGAAGCCCTGATATAGAGCACTTATGAGCTAAATAGGCGTGTTCGAGCAAACCAACCAGTTCCAGAAACTTTGCAGGAGCTGATAACTACCGTCTTAGAAGCATCATTCCATGCCGAACCGCATGACGGTCGTCGCATTTACCATTACTTTTAAAAGATAGGGGCTTTAAACTTTAAAAAGGGGTCCGTGGCTAAATAACAACAGCCGCACAGGTCGATTGATCAGGTTAAGCTGCGCTTGCCACGGTTGATCTGTGGATGGGTGACCATCTTTACATACCGAGAGCCCTCCGTGACTCGGAAAGCACGATAATAAATAAATAAAAATAAATATTCCACAACTATCACACAACGCCATCTAGTCCCAAGCTAAGCAGAGCTTGTGTTATGGGTACTAGACAACTGATAAACATACTTATATATTTCCAAATACATAAATATTATAGATAAATTACACCGAGACACAGAACAAATGATCGTGCTCATTACACAAACATTTGTCCTGGGTGGGAATCGAACCCACGACCTCCGGCATAGCAGTCAGGGTCACTAACCACTAGACCAACAGGCCTGTCGATTAAGCTGTTAGTCCCGGCTGTCATTCGTGGATCTTTGACAGGTGCTACGGGTAGTCAGAAGCCCGAAACTCTGACAACTTACCAAGGGGTATCGTATTACCCAGTAACTGGGTTGTGGAGGTCAGACAGGCAGTCGCTCCATGTAAAATACTGGTATTCAGCTGCATCCGGTTAGACTGGAAGCTGACCCCAAAATAGTTGGGAAAAGGTAGGTAGATGATGAGCCTTTAAACAAAAATGTGAATCTACCCAATCTGGCTAGATTCAGGTGTCCGGGAGTGTATTATTGATAATACATTCAAGTATATTATGTGCCTTGTAACTGAGTTATTCTTTATGTATTATACTGCACGACAAGAAAATATACAAGTGAATTATACATATTCGTAAACAGGTACACCTGAAAAAAATTAAAATATTTAGGCATCTACTTAAAGTTGTCAAAAGGTGAGGTTAAAATTCGTCAGTTTTCCTTAAAGTATGACAGGTTCAAGGTCTAGTGAGCTTCCTTCCTTCCACCCATACAATAGCTAGAAAGTTTCATTGCTTCTCTAATAAAATTGTTCTGAATCGGGAAAACAACTGATGCAACCAAGTGCGTCACGTTGATGCGGTAAAAAATATTCTTTGTTCAAAATATGTTCATCCAGATCTTTCTTCATTTTGCATTTTGAGTTTCTAATGTAAAACGACGGGCACATCTTGTGAAATTGAAATTGATTCCGTATACCTTTACTTCAATATTATTACGATACTTTTTCAAGTACCTATAGTTCTACATAATATTGTAGCCCTAGAATCTTTGTCCCCAAGGTATGCTGAAACGCAATTGATATCAGCATATTTTTCCTCATAGCAGATTTTCTTTGTCGGTAACGCGTGTTTTTGCAAAAGGGACCGCTGTTAACGTGTCAGCATTGATGAAAGCAAACACGGTCCAATGGTCGGGATCAATAATGCATCTTCTGAATAATACATAGACATCGGTCAGAAGTGTATTTACCCGTCTGCATTTTTAATACGATCCCGAACGGTGGCGCATTGCCCCTTGCCCTACAGTCCGAGATGAGCTAACCTACGGAGTCAAATATAAGACCAGCCGTCCTATTCTGTTAAAGTCTCACTGTGATAACTAAGGTGAAGTGATCTTGTAGTGCCCTATCATTCTAAGTTTGGTTTGACACTATTGACAGCTCACCCCAAACTCACTTCACCTAAGTTTTCACGGTGAGATTTTTTACAGAATAGATCGGTTGATAGTGTAAAACAAAAAGGCAATAGTAAATTTATCCCGATGGTAGATGAGAATAGAATATTCTACTCCATAACTCATCAATTATCTACCTAGAGAGATTAACTTAACAGCATTACAATAAATACCTGCGTCACAACTACGTCAATTTACTCCCGATTAGTTGTAATTACTAGATGATAACCACACATAAAACACTTTCACAGTCTAGTTGCGTTTAGTGACATATGGAAAAACCATGTGATTTCGTCTATGATGCGACAGTTATGTTATTTCTATCTAGTAAGGAAACTAGGAACGAGGAAAATCTCAAACGAAATTCCAAGTAGATTATTAATAATCAATTAAAAATGGATCAGCAGACCCGCCTACTGAAAATAATGAACTGACACACTTGGGTTTTGTCACGTACGCTCCGAGCAAATTGGTTTTAAGAATACCTGTTAATGAGAGCAACGATTATAAAAATCACACTGGCCCTAATGTATATCTGCAATAAATTAATAACCACAAACAAAATTTATGCCATTACACATTATCTGTGTGTATTATCATTAGCTGTGGGCATACAATATGGACCATTTTATGCAACACTGAAAACTCTTGTTTAAAGTTTTCGGGTTTTCCGAGAGTTCAACAAATTGCGGGCAGGGTGAAGAAAACATAAAGTTTAAAATAACAATTTCCTTTCCTCTTGTGATGTAAATAAATGCAAACATTCACATCAAGCTAGGTGTTTAAATCGAACGTTGACTCGTGAATTTTATATAAATTCATTAATCTGATTATAGAATATTTCAAATAAATCACAATAAACTTGCATATATATAATGCATTCAAAGTGGAGGAAAAAGTTGTGCTCTTTGATCTTTCAAAAATACGTAACCCAATTCAACTCTTAACACAACATACGTTTTTAAAATTCTTGATAGTTTGATGTTTCTTAGAATTTTGCAGCTCGCACATTACCTACCAGGTCTAAAAGAATAAGCACTACTACTATATAAAACTTTACCAAGATGTGAAAACTTTTTTTTAGCTGCACCCATGTGGTTTTGCCTACATAAGTCTTGATCCCATGGAAATATCTGGATATAAAGTATTTTATGTCCAAATCCAGGTCATGGTCTACCCATGCCGCCATAGCCGTTTTAGCGTAAAAGCGTAACAAAAAACATACAAAAAACAAAATCTTTATAATATTAGTTTAGATAGGAACAGTAATAAGAATAACTCAACCTTTATCAATCTAATAGAAAAGATTGATGACATAATTGGCTCATTGTTGCATGAATCCATTCGTAATTAAGTTAGGGCACGCGCCCACGGTTACATGGCCTAAGGCCTACGTGACTGCGGACAGGGCACGTAGCCCACGCATCTACCTAGCCCTAATCGATTCACATTCAGAATCGATTTGATGACCGGGTTCTTAATTATGATGACTAACTATTTGACTACGTATGTGTAGAATTTGTTTACGCTTGTGCAACGATGTTAGTTAAAATATATAAAGGGATAGGTAGTGAAAATCTCGTTAGGAAAGTTGTAAGTTTAGGTTAATATTGTGTAATCTTAACAGTGTCGAAGAATATACTGCTTTATTGCACTGCTTTGTTGCATTGCAGTATGAAACCTCACATAATAGTCGATACTGGTATCATTTCAAACGATTCCTTACTTTAGAAGCTTCACTTTGGAGCTTTCAACTCTGAATGTTCACAATTTTCGTGGTATTCCAGTTAGAGCACTGATTTTAACAGCACTTGCCCCTGCCCGAACCGCACCTCAGCACTTCCACTAACCGCACTGAAACAAAATTTTGTAACGTACTATTCGGAGGAACAGGTTTATCAATATTGTTTTCAGTTCCCGAACGGCATCAGGTCAGTGTATTCTCAGACTCCGGGCACAGGTTGGCCGAAGCAAGGAAAACCTGTTCAGATGGAAATTCATAGACAACTCCGCCTTAGAGCGCCAATGCGGTGCTCTTCCACAAACGATGGGACCCTGAATATCGTATTCTGTCGTTTGCACATTACAGGAAAAGGTACCAAATACATAGCCGAATTCTGGGCCGAGCCCATTTAGACTGCCATCGACACGCTGAGAAGAAGACGAGAGTATCATTCTGTCAATATTTCACATGCCTCTAGCTGTGACATCCTACACAGTTCGTAGTAAATGCAGGTACAGTGTCGACCAAAAGTCCATAGGCAATCTCACAAAGCAATAGCTTGACGTTGAATTTGACTTACGTCCTTCTAGTTTCAAGAAAATAAACACATTGTCGTCAACAAGTGATTGTGGTTTATAATTTCAACGTTATAATATGAGTCAAGATGACGTAGCGGTTAAGCGTGTGCAGATAGATGCGTGAATCAGTGAGCCGTGTGTTCAGATCTCACGCAGAACATCGACTTTTTGTAAATTCTCTTCAAATGCTGGAACAACATACCCCCGCCGATAAGGAATCTAAAAACACTTGGTACCTTTAGAAGTTGACTGCGGCAGTATCTGATTGACTCACAGAAAAAACTGGGCTTGACCGTCACAAACGCGTCTATAATATAGCAGAGAGCTGGGGCTCTGTTCCACACGACATGTTTGTCTACGCGTTATCCTGTAGACAAAGATTGAGGCAACTGTGTAAAACGAAACGCATATATCATAGGTATTACAATAGAAAGTATATAAGCAAATTACGCCATACTCACTGTATATAACTATTTAAAAAAAAACCATAACATAATACATAACATTATATTATTATACACCAACATGTAAACTCGTACACATACTCGCTTAAAAACAAACTAGTCATTCATTACATAACATATAATAACTGTGATAATCAAGTAATCCAAGTAAACACTACACAAGTATTTAATAAGTTTAAAATTTCAAAATCTTTCTTTCTGTCGGTTTTAAAAGCAAGTCAATTAAGATGTGGGTACGTACCACCTTATAATATACGAGCCGCACTATGTAGGTACCATTTTGTTGAAACTCAGATGTGTCTTCTCGACATCCGTGTGTCATTAACGGGATGCAGCAGAATACCAGCGTCAGGTATTGTACCTGGCATATGCTGAGCTGGACTCCCATTTGGTGCAACCATGAGACACACACCGCCCAGTAGTGATCGACCGTTATAGACTACCGTTATTTACTTGCACGTGTCTATGTCAATTTAGCTTTATAATCTTTGTTTTTTTTTATGTTTCACCTTTTTTTGATGTTTTTTTTTTTATTACTTGTTTTGTGTCTTTTGTTGCACTGAATAAAAGTTTTATCTATCTATCTATCTTGTATGTTTTTACTCGATTGGAAGTAATGGGACAGAAATATAACTATTCTTTATTTTGTTCGCTTTGTTCACACATTTCGTAAAGGTAGAAATGTAGATCATAGAAAACTAAATAAAGAATTTAGATTTCTGTGAGGTAGACGTGAGTTTTATGAATAGTTAACTTGATCGGAAGAACGTTGTCGTTTGGTTGTATTTGTTGGTTAGTGACGTGATTTATAAAAAAACATGTTCATAAAGTCTAAATCATATATGTATACTCGTATTAGTTTTCAATAAACTCTGCTGAATACCGATACCTGTAATATGTGGGTACCAACAATTATATTTGTGTTATTAAAATATCCTTTCCTTGTTATGTTATTGTGGGTATACAACAAAAAATCTTATGAACGGAAACAAGAGAACTTCTTTTATATAGGCAGGAATATGACGTCACAATTCTCATAAAAGTTTGTTAATTTTATAATAAATAAAACGAATAAAGATTTTTGTTACCATTCAGCACGACTTTTTCCTTCCAACACCGAAAGATAAATTAAATACATAATCACATAAATAGTTAAGTAACCATGCAATAATTAATATTTAACGTCTTATAAATAAATAATAAGCATGAATACATTATAAATAAACAAATATTACCTAACAAGTTTTTGCTTTAAATACAAATATTATTATGGTTTTAAAGAAACAAAAAACAACCACACGTTGTAATTAAGATTCGAACTCAGACTTCATTGATCGTAAATCCATTGCTTAGCCAAAACAGTTACCTGCACATGTTACAATTATGCGAATTTTAGCAATGCAATGGTAAGAACAGGTCGCCACTATGACGCGTATTATAAATGCAACAGAAATATAATGTTATTTCGCGTATTGCGAAATCAGTTCATTAGTGTGTGTTATCTGTGGAATGTTGAGACATCACTCATACACGCACACGCATATGCACTGGCTGTATCGTGCTTACACAGCTCATAGCAATGTAGTCCTTAGCATGCCATTGGAGTTTTGAGCGATACTGTACCTATCTACTTGTAGGCAACCAATAGAATAAACATTTACTTTAGTCTTATAAAAATAATAGCCATTTGCAAAGCAGTCCTGTACCCTGACTACGTATCACACTATCACTCACAATCAGAATCATTTTGAAGGATATTGCTAATTCATTGCTTCATATGTTCGAAAGATTTGTCTGCTCAACAACGTAAATAACGCAATGTATGTTGTTGAACTGTCAAAATGAAAGACATTCATACTGTTAGTGGGTTTCGCAATTACCCCGCTGTATCCTAAAACCAATAGAACGCCCACCGTTTACGATTTATGTACATCTTTTTTTTTCTTTTTTTTTTTTACAACTTTTTTTAATAATTTTTTTCTTAGTAATTTATTACAAAACCGATAATATGTAAATTAAATAAAAATACATTAATGCTAATTTAATATCATTTTGTTAATGTACCTACAACAATAACATGTTATGAGGTTGATAAAATAAAATCGTTGACGTCAGAGTCGATGGGGATACATATTCAACAACAAATTAATCAGAAAAATATAGTTTTATTATTTTTAAACTAGCTGTAACCGCGACTTTGTCCACGTGACAACGAAAAAAGAAACAGGAGGAGGTTCTCGATTCGACTAGTAGGTACTCGTTTCCTATATTATGAGTTCCTACGTATCTATCCATACTAATAATAAAGCTGAAGAGTTTGTTTGTATGTTTATTTGAACGCGCTAATCTCTGGAATTACCGGTCGGGTTTGAAAAATTATATTTAACATCACGATATGGAAGTCAAAGTCAAATCATTTATTTCAAGTAGGCACATAAAAGGCACTTTTGGACGTCAAAAATAAAATAAAAATAAAATTGATTCTAGTCGCCCAGAAAGAAAAAAAAGAAAAAGTCAGAAAGAACACTAAGCGAAAACGAAGTGATAGCGCGGGCAGGTGATGCGATGCGACGCGGTAGGGCGGGGGAACAAGACATTTCACGCGAACGAAGTCGCACGCAGAAGCTAGTAATCCTACTAATATTATAAAAGTGAAAGTTTGTATAGATGGATGGATGGATGTTTGTTACTCTTTCACGCCAAAACTACCGAACGAATTTGGATGAAATTTGGCACACAGATAGTTTATAGCCAGGATTAACACATAGGATGGATATGACTTTTTATCCCGATATTCCCACGGGATCGAATCTTAGGCGGGTGAAACCGCGAGGCGCAGCTAGTTTTAAATAGGTAGGTATACTTTCATGGGATTAGTCTGCAACCTAATTGCGTAACACACGATCAATCGGAATCGGTCTCATTTTGACAGTTCAACAACATTCATTGAGTTATTTACGTGTTGAGCAGACAATTTTTTCGAACTTATGAAGCAATGGATTAGCAATTTGCTTCAAAATCATTCAGATTCCGATTGATCGCGTGTTACCGTTACGCAATTAGGGTGCCGGTAGGGACTGATTAAATCTTCAAATTAATATATTTTCATAACACAAGTAGGTACCTATTATAACCATAACAAGTGTTTACATGTCTAGGCAACTTTAAAATATTGTCATATATTATATGTGTTTTGTTTTCCAATACAAGACTATTGGAGAGAGCTTTACAGTTGAAGCTAACTTTATTGGTCCGTTAACAGTCCCTTGTTCTATTGATCTTCTATAAGTGATTTGCCCAATGAGGAAAATTGGTAATTAGTAGAGCAGGAATAGAGTACCTACCTACGTAGTTAGTTGATGAGTAATAAAACCCGACACTTATCAGTAATTCATTACAGATTCCAATTATTCGATAATCACGTAATAAGTATGCAGAGATTGATATTTATTTATTCAAGACTCATGTCTAAGTGCCTACTCTGATTTGGTATTCATGAGTCTTACCCCAGTAACTGCTCATACACACGACTGACACGCGTCAAAGCTGCTGCCGCTGGAGTATTTTTTTTTTTTTTTATAATATAATATCATCTCGCAGTTCAACCTATGAGGTTGTCGTCTACTTAACCGGGCTTGCCTGTGGGTGCCTCAATAAATTAAGGCCTCAAGTCAGGGCTTAAAAAACTTAAAAACTAAGCGGCTACTCGCTAAGGGCACCCCCTGTGGGGTAAGGACCTCGGCTTAGGGCGTCGCTGGGAGAGGGCAGCAAGGGACAGGCTTGATCGGAATTATTTAGGGACGAATTTAAAACAACAGGCTCAGCGGCACGGCTGGCTCGAGGAAGGGTCGAGGGCCGATGGAGTATTTGAGTACGGTGCTCAAATACAAGCGGCATGTTGTCGACGGCTTTAATTGGCTTTGCCCTTGACGCGTGTCGCTCATGTGTATACTAATAAGTACTTAGATATCTTAAAGCAAACATTGCTGATTTGTCATTTTAAAGTGAAAGTGCTTAAAAGCACTTCCTCCTCATCCTTGCTTGATTATTTATGAAAAGTAACCCCTTTTAATCAATCAATCAAACAACTCAGCCTATCGCAGTCCACTGCTGGACATAGGCCTCTCCCAGACTACTCCACAACACCCTGTCCTCCGCCTTCTGCATCCAGTCTGTCCCAGCCACCTTCTGAAAGTCGTCCGTCCATCGAGCTGGGGAGCGTCCCACACTACGCTTGCCGATGCGCGGTCTCCACTCCAGGGCTCGTCTGCTCCACCGGCTATCGGTCCTTCGACAAACATGGCCAGCCCACACCCTTTAATACATACAGTTATGTAAAAACAAAGGTCATTGCCACTCCCTGGTAACAAACCCCCGCTTAAATGAGTGAATACCTCACCACAATGATTTGAATCTGTAAAGCTTTCCGAATTCATACATATTTTCTAGAACTATCGATGGTGAATGAATTTTAATGACAAATCATTGACTCGATCTCAGTTCTGACGTAGGTTTATAGGGAAAATAGACATAACTATTATCTAAAGACTTGCATAAGGACAATCTACTAACAACACAAAAAATATGGATTTGAATAGAAAAGAAAACGACACGACTTAACACAAATTCTTAAAATAGTTTCATACTACACATAACATTAAATCAAATCAAATCAAATAATTTATTTGCATAATACATGTTACAAGGGTGTTACAGGTATAAAAGGTACATTGTATTATAACATAATGTACTGTATTAGTATCTATTATTAGTACGAGGTGCATTCAATAAGTACCTAGCCTCATCGCCAGAGGGCGCTGTAGTTTCAAAAGAGTTTTACCACAGTGTAGCACATTCTTTTTTAATTTTTTTTTTCAAATTTTCATTCCAATCCCTTCATTTGTTTTAATTTGACAACTTATGGAAGCGAACGTATCGATCGGTTTTACAAAAATGGAAAAAGAGCAATATCGTTCGGTGATTCGATTCCTATTTTTGGAAGGGAAAACGCGCATCGAAATCAAAGAGCGCTTGGATGCTGTGTACGGTGACTCTTCTCCATCAATGGCCACCGTCTCAAGAATTGGTTCAACGAGTTTGCACGTGGCCGTACGTCAGTTTTTGATGAACCACGTCCAGGTGCACCGAAAACAGCTGCTACGGAGGAAAACATTAAAAAAATCCATGATCTCGTATTGGCAGATCGCCGATTGAAGGTTCGGGAGCTAGCTGAGACTGTAGGCATTTCAGAAGGAACAGTGCATCATATTCTTCACGAGGAACTCGGCATGAGAAAGCTGTCGGCGCGATGGGTGCCGCGTTTACTCACACCGGAAAACAAGTGCAACCGTGAGACCACATCGGAGACGTGTTTGGCGCTGTTTAAGCGGAATCCAGCGGAGTTTTTGCGTCGTTTTGTGACCGTCGATGAAACCTGGATCCACTGGTACACACCAGAGACCAAGGAGCAATCAAAACAATGGATCCAGACCGGGGAACGTGCTCCAAAGAAGGCGAAAACTGTAAAATCGGCCGGAAAAGTTATGGCCACCGTTTTCTGGGATTCACAAGGTGTGATCTACATCGATTACCTCGAGAACGGTAAAACAATTACAGGGCTTTACTATGCCGATTTATTGGGCCGATTCGACGCCGAATTAAAGAAAAAACGACCCCATCTGGCGAAGAAAAAAGTGCTGTTTCACCACGACAACGCACCGGTTCACACGTCTGCCGTTGCCATGGCCAAATTGGTCGGATTACGCTATGAATTGCTGCCCCATCCACCGTATTCTCCAGATTTGGCCCCTTGTGACTTCTTTCTGTTTCCTAATCTGAAAAAATCTCTCGCCGGGAATAGATATGGATCAAATGAGGAGGTCATCGCCGCCACGGAGGCCTATTTTGCAGAGTTTGACAAAAACTATTTTTCGGACGGGTTAAAAAAGTTGGAGCATCGCTGGGCTAAGTGTATCGAACTAAAAGGAGACTGGATGTTGAAAAATAAATTGCCACTTTTCCAAAATTTTCGTTTACTTTTTGTAGGCTAAGTATTTATTGAATGACCCTCGTACCTACATAACATTAGGACTAGCCAAATATATCTAAAAGGTCGCGCCATCAATATTAAACCTAATATTACACCAAGTAGGTGTTAGATATAGGTAGGATATCTCATCTGCCCAGCCTTTTCCCAACTATGTTGGGGTCGGCTACCAGTCTAACCGGATGCAGCTGACCAGTACTTTGCACGGAGCGACTGACCCCCACAACCCAGTTACTAGGTAATGCGATACCCCTTGGTAAGACTGGTTGTCAGAAATTCGGGCTTCTGACGACCCGTGACGACTATCAAAGATCCAAGAATGATAGCCGGGACCAAAGGCTTTGCGTGATTGTCGAGGCATGGAAGGGTCTTGTTATGCAAGATGGTCACCCATCCACAGACCAACCTGACCGAACGCTGACCCTGACTGCTTAACCTGATCGATCGACCCGTGCGGCTGTTACTTAGGCACAAGCTCCTCAGGTAGGATATCTGTAGGATATCCAACATTAACATTGGCTAAAAATATCTAATAAGTACCGCAACCAATATTAATTTTCAACATCAGTTAAAATTAACGTGCTCGAAGCACGTAATGCCAATTTTCTATCTACCTAAGACATGCCCTGTATGTGAAATTAGAACATGGGTACACGTAGGGTCGTCGGATATAGTTGTAGTTTAGTACGAAACGGATTGATGTTTTCGAATAAAATGTTATTTAATTAATAGAAGAAAAAAAACAGTTCATTTATCAAACTAAATTTCATTCGAAATCATCCATCGGTTTCTTACTAAACTTATATTAAACTTATACTTATATCTCTTTTGTTGACTGTACATAGTCACGAATAATAACGAAACTAATGTTTAAACTAATTAACTATACTACTATAGGTAATCGCTATTATTCGTGACTACATACAAACGATCAGTATTACTAAGTTAGTAAAAACTTAACAAAACAACCCTTCGGTCATGTCTCTCACCTACACAGACACATAACTGAACATCACGGCTGTAATCCCCGAAGTGCCAGGCAGAGGTGTACCTATAGAACAGCCACATGTCGCCAGTTCGTTCGTGTCTCTAACCTATATGAACATTCCAGCCTGAAATAGTTTAGCTTAGCGGCAGTAAACTTTAAGTTAGGGGATACGCCTACGACTCCCGGCCACCGTAGGTGCGGGCCTGCGGGCGGAGAGCAATGGGTAGCTCTCCGTCCGATCAGGACCAGGCCCGTGCCGGACGGCGCGTATGTGTTCCACGTGCGCCTCAAAGAGATGTCAGCATAGTTGACGGGGCCCGACAGGGCCGAAGCCTGCCGGGGTAGCGGGATCGTACGAAAGGGTTACCGCTGCCCTGGTACATAAAGGGCTAAGGAAGGAACACGGGTGGGTTTTAGTCAGTAAGAGTATGACACTCCCTTCTGCTCCACCCAGAGCGGGAGGGGTCATTTAATGATTTCCCATCCTGAAAAAAAAAAAAAAAAAGGGGGTGCGCCTGATCAAACACTGATTGCTTGATACATTTGAAACATTGTTGCTTTTACGACGGTCATAGGCGCGCACAGTAGCTACCGAAATCACACTCGAGTACGAGAATTAGACTTACTTTGCTCACTTATATGTACAGTCACGGACAAAAGTATGTATACACTCGGCTTTATTCCAAACTGATTTACTCCTTTATTTTGGAATGAAATTTTATGTTGTTACGAACATAGCATTTTCGAACCCATAGGTTTATGTAATGTGTCGTTTTTCAACGTTGCATTCGTTATGTAACATATTGATGCTCGTGACTGAAGATGTTATACATACTCAAAAAAATATTTTTAATAGATATCCTACCTAAAAAAACAGGGAGAGCTGAAAAAATGCCTTCAAAACATTCACATCAATTTAAACGAAGTACCTTTTTAAAACTAAACTTATAACTCTAAGGTAAAAATAAAATAGATCAACGATGAAATAAGACGTAATAATGTACCTAATAATATATGTGTACCTAATCACCTTACCAACCCACAATTTCTGTGAGGAGAGAAATTGCATAGATTTTCAACTGTTTTTGCTTGAGAGTAATAATATATTGGATCCGACCACGGATATCGAGATCCGACCACCATAATGGTAGGATCGCTGGACATAAAGGACAACCAACCAGCGTGTAGGTGAGTAAGTTAATCATCAGGATGTAATACCCCTTCTCACCCTTTAGGCTACTTTCGTTTATAAAAGGCTATAGCCAATTATCGAGGCAAGAAGAGGCTTTGATCAGATCACGGTAGCCTTTAAGTCCTTACGGGGACATATCGACTGCCCAGAGCTCCATGGCCTTTTCTGCCAACTATTTGAAGCCGAATCCCCAGTCTGTCTGTCTTCTGATTGCCAACCTTGAAATATATTAAGTTTTACAAAATACTTTTGTAAAACTTAATATAAGCCGTATACAATTATTAGCACGAACAAAAAAAACGATTAAAAAAAAATTTATTCACGTGAAACAAACATGTTACGAATTATGTACAAAAAAAAACTTTTGCAGAGAATGTGTAATTATAATTTAGAAAAAAAATGTACCTACTATGTAAGTAAAAAAAAATCGTAATTGTTGACAAGGAGTTGCTACAGAGCTAAGGCATCTAAACACTGTTGCGCATGGCGGCATGCCAGTCATGAATGCGGCGCGCGCGCAGCGTCGCTCCACGCCCGGTAGGTATTTAGTAGTCGTACAATGCGATCACGTGACTCCATTGACGTCAATACTGACCTCTGCCAACGGCGGCATCGCGCCTGCCTCCTGCATGCTTATCTCACTCGAAATACCCTACATACACATAAAACGAACAATAACATTATACCTATACCTCACATTGTTTTAATAATAAGGTTATTTAAAACCAGGTGTTTGCGTGAATTTATATTTATTTTTAATGCTGTATTGCTGCAAAATTGCGTTTGTTTTGCAAATTATAAATAAACGTAGTTCTTATTATTTAAAGTTTTTTTAGCAAAACACAAAATAGTCCCCTTCTCTGTAAAAATATGAACATAATACCATCTTATTTACCATTTGGAAAAGAAAGATAATGCTGAATGTATAAAAATGTAAACATTATTGGCGGTGGAAAAGGCCTTGTACATTTATACAACTTAAGTCCTTGTCTTTTCCTTGTTCATAATCTTCATTATTCTACAAAAATAATATTTTACGGAAATGTTACTAAGTAAGTTACCTAGACGTGTCACTGGGTAACTGGAATATAATTCCTTCAATGCTTTAATTTCTGAAGCTAAAATGAGGATAAAAGGCTCGTCCTCTAATTTAAAACAAAGGACATGTATGTATCGATCCCCATTTAATTCCCATTTTGTTTGCCTAATAAAACATCAATCGTTACTCTTATATCTACATATAATACTGAAGAGTATGTTTGAACACGCTAATCTCTAGAACTACATGTCGGATTAAAAAAAATATTTTTGCATTTGATAGCCTAATTCTTGAAGAAGGATATAGGCTACTTAACATCTTATTCCCTGACTCTAAGGAGCCAAGCAAAAAGAAAAAAAACTGTCAAGTGCGAGTCGGACTCACGCATACGGTTTTCAGATTTTTTCCTTTACTTGTGCTACATGACATCGCTTCTTGCCAAATTTCATGATTCTAGGTCAACGGGAAGTATCCCGTTGACCTAGAATCATGAAATATAGGTATTGAGCCCATAGGTTTTGATTCCCTTGCGAGTGTCAAAATATGCGGCATAAACGGAACATAAATGGCCGTATCTTTTGATTGCGTTTACTTAGAACATTGATTTTTTCTCTCCTTCAAGGGATTGCAGCCCTGAGTATTTGATATTAATTTCAACTTGAAAACTCAACAGGCACACGGACAACGAAGTGATCTTATAAGGGTTCTTTTTTTCCTTATGAGGTACCTACGGAACCCAAAAAAAGTCAGAAAAAACGCTAAACGAAAAGCTTTCCTGGGCGAAGGCTTGTCCACTCCCTCCAGCTTTCGCTTAACCTACTACTTAATAAAAAGGAGGTCAGCAAAAGCCCATACAACTTTGCCCAAACATGAACCTCGAGGTACACGTGCACCAAATCGGAGAGAAAAATAAAAAAATAGAGGAATTCGAAAGTAATTGTGATTTTATCCATTTTTATTTATATTTTTTATTTATACAGCCATTTCTGTCCCACTGCAGGGCAAAGGCCTAAAGTTTTTATCCATAAATCATTTAAAACTACATAATAAATTATTTAAAGTTTTAATAACCTGTAACACAATTAAATCATGTGGCAACTTTGCATGTACGGGTTGATATTAGGAGTATATGTGTTCTGTGGACATTATTTCGTGGGTAAATGTTATTCACATGTCATTCCGTAATCTGTTCGTTCCTGGCTTGATCTATGTTAAGCTGGGATATGACGGAGATCAGAGTCCCATCAAGTTGGAACCCTTGGATGTCGACGCTAAGGAACTCATTTATTTATCGAGTTTGTTAATCGCTCTGATAGACTTTTAATATTAAGTTGGTACTGTTCATCAACATTCACACCTTGTATTCAGCTACTTTTGGGTATATGCATCCTTTCTTAAGTTAGGTAGATACATAACTTTGCCTAACGAAAATCGATTATACAATGAGACAACAGCAGAACAGAGTTATTATTGAATTCAGATTGAATTATACTATAAAATATTTAAAATGAAACAAAAACAACAGCAGCCGAAGCCGACAGCAGACGACTGTCAACTTGACAGTTTTTTTTTTTTTTTTAATAGGTAAGGTAATGGACCAAGGCAATTGTGCCCAAAATGGCGAGCTTTTTATTACGTTAAAAGTTATTTTATTCTCGTCCCCGGGTAACCATAAGAAAAATATATAAATGCAATATTATTCAGTGTAATCTAGTGTATTTTATGCCACTAAGTGTACCTCGGTACTTCGTTTGGGCAGATTTTGGTAACATCCTTTGAGAGATAACTGAAAAAGTAAACAAGGATACTTTTCATAAGAAAACATTAAAAAGATTAAATGCGGACGGAGCCGCGCGCACAGCTCGTAAAATACATAATGTTCCATATATTTGAGGGTACCTATGTAGATTTACAAACGCCAAAATATTACCTCAGACTATCCTGGACTTCAACAAACACCGTTAATAAAAATCACGTTTCTGAAAGTTTACTTGTTACATATGTACATGTTTTTTCTAAATTGTTGACTTTCCGCTGTATAAAGCAGCTACCTTAAGTATTACAGGTAGGTACAATTACGTATTCTTTTTCATTTCTATAAAAGTAACGACTTTTATACTAGAAATATCATAACATAACATTACGCCTTGTTCCCCCCAAGGGTCGGGCAGAGGTGTACCAATAGTACTCCCCCCAACTAACAGGGAGCGCCGGGCGAGCCTACTGCTATCAACCGGACACAAATGCAGACACCGGGCTGTAACTAAGAAATTCCAGATAGAAAAACTCAATAACAATCGAACTTAGCTCCGAGGCAGGTAAAACCAATAATTACACAAAATAAAACGATTTTAAAACCTATGTACTTAGCTACTTTTCCTTTCTCAAATAATTAAGTAGGTATGTCATACAGTTGGGGAATTTGAAATGACTACTCGTCGATTTGAGAATTGGACATTTTGACAATTGGACATTTTGGGTATTTGGACATTTTGACACCGTTGGACATTTTGAGAATTGGACATTTTGCCCCTGAGCGGACGTCACTTAGAGGTACCTGTTATCGTAACTTCCAACTTCTATTGATGTAAGATAATTCGGTTTGAACTTGACCCTAAGTGCGTAACAAACTATCAATCTCAATCTGAATCATTCTGAAGGATATTGCTAACCCATTGCTTCATATGTTCTAATAGTATGTTTCGCAATTATTACGCTGGTTTAAACGATTCACAAGAAGTGTAGAAATCACAAATATATTTCAAAAAGGTGAAAATTTCATGAAAACATGTGAAAATAGAATAAATACCTATTTAACGAAAACCCTGAGAACTCATCCGACCACAAATACGCCATGATTAGGTAGGTACTTTAGTTCTTCGGATGAAATGTTGTAAGGTTAACAAAACTTTAATATGCGAGAAAGTAGTAGAATGACGTTCTCCAAAACTAAGAGAAATTCGAAATAGGCACTAATCTGTCGGGCATTGGAAAATCGTCCTTTCGACATTTTCTTTACCAATCGTTACCTACAACTTTCCTTCTAAATTACAAAATCAATGAAATTATGACCGTCTTAAAGGAATTATGGCACATAGTCTCCAAGCAAACCACCGCCCAAGGAAGAATAAAGGAGCAAAGAACTGAGTGGCCAAATGCTTTATCAGCAGTGGACTGCACGAGTGCATTAATTAGGCTGTTGATGACAATTAGACAGTTTTATAATTTTTTAAATGCCTCATTCTAACTTTTAGGTCCATTTGAGAAGTAAGTTAAACAACACAGAACAAAAAATGAATATTTACTTAACTGGGTGATTTATTGAATAAACACCCTCTATAAAACTTGATTATTTTTAATATATATTATTTAAATTAGTGCGTCAAAATGTAGATGAAATAGTAATCAAAAATTCAGGACAAACAAAATATAAAGTAGGTAACTATCTCAAATATTATAATGAATTTCGAACACGTTTTTCCAGCGAGTGAGAGCAATGCAAAGTGGCCATTTACTATCCGAAAAAAGCAGCCGAAGCAACGTGACGTAACACTTACTATTAATACTATGCTAACACGTAGTTTTCCTTTTTATTCTAAACAAAATTTCGTTGGAATTTACAATGAGAGTGAGACGTACCTACCTACCTACCTACTTCATTATATTTGCGCGGAAGGTCTTGTATACATAATCACATATGTACATAGATATACCTAAGTACGCGCCTGCACCAGAAAGAAAAAGATTTAAATATAAGGAAAATTCACTATGGGTACGCTTTCGCGAACTCTGACATTATTAGTAGTTTTGTAGGTATGTTAAGTTATGCTTATTATATCTAGTTACCGACGTGATCAAGATGTTGCATACGGCTTTACTCGCATCCTCATAATCAACCAATAATGTTTCTACTGCTGGGACACAGTCCTCTCAGTGCGGGTTGGTGGATGTCACATGTCTTCAAATTTCTATTTCTAGGACATGGCGGTTTCCTCACAATGTTTTTTGAGAGCAGGGGGCCTAAAAAGGCCACTGTGGCAGAATCATAATAGGATAACAATATGAATCATATTAAAAATCGTAAAATGTTCACAAACTGACAATTCATAATATGATCGGTGTGCAATTCATATCGGTGTGCAATGAAATAACATTTAAACTGTAGAAATAAAAAATAAAACCCAATTTGATTAATAAAAACTGTAATGAAAAATTTACCGATAAAATTACGGTTTTTATTTTTTTCATAAGGCAACCAAATATGAAAAGAAATTTTACGAAAATTAGAGGAATTGCTAAAGATCTGCTGGGAATTCAGGAAATGAATTGCTTTTAGAGGTATTGCTTAAAGTGACCATTTTAGGCCCCCAGGGATGATGAAATAATTTACACAAAGTAACGTACCTGCTCGGGTTCGAACCCACGACCTACAACTCGTATGTAAGTCACGGCCGTTATCACTGGGCCACTACTGCTCTACTCGCACCCTACCTAGGGGTCATTTTAGTTATTTCTTCATTACCCAGATAAAAAGTATCATAAGTTTCCTACCTGTGTGCCAAATTCCACCCAAATTTAGGTTTAGTGGTTAAAGCGTGATTAAGTAACAAACATCTGACACTACCAAACTTATATGGAAAGCTCTCAATCGATTGCGTACCACTTCGACACAATTTGTCGAAGTGTGGGATTAGTGGATTACTGACCCATCCAACACCTAGTGCGAGTGGGGTGCTTCTGATCAGACCATGCCCCACTTGCTGGAGTGTCCTAAGTGCCCGTTCACTAGCACTTCGAATGACCTAAAGAATGCCACTGGTGCCGCAATCAACGTGGTCACGCACTGGCCTTGAACAATCCTTCCGACTAATATTATAAACGTGAATGTTTGTATGGATGGATGTTTGTTACACTTTCACGCAAAAACTCCTGAACGGATTTGGATGAAATTTGGCACACATATAGTTTATAGCCAGGACTAACACATAGGATACTTTTTATCCCGATATTCTCACGGGATCGAAACTTATGCGGGTGACACCGCGGGGCACAGCTAGTATAAAAATAAAGAAGAAGACAGAAGACTCGGACTACTATCGACACGAAAAGATGAAGAACACCAAACCCACAAAGTCCTTAACTTTCACATTTCTAGCAGAGGTAACCCTACTTAAGCTATGTACGTTGCATGGGTTTTTAAAACTGACTAAGTTGTGAATCCCAAGGATTATCGCCGAAGAAACAAAAATCTAGATTACCTATAAGTGCCTAAGTTGGTACCTATAGCAGTGTACACTTGTCTAAAAAACAATTGAGACAGAAAGTTCGAGAAAAATTCTAAATCGACAATTTCTTCATTGTAATGCTGCACTTACAAAATGTAATGTACTCGTGATGTATAATTTCGTAATATTTCACATAAACAACTAGCGACACGTGCCGCTTTTTATGAAAGCCCCAAAAACGGTAAATAAATTTGGTGGGTATTGTCAAATGATATTAAAATATCATGAATCTCAAGTTAAACTTGCTTCTTTCTTTTCGTGTGCTTGCACGTGATACATGAAATAAACAAAAAATAATTAATAGAAAAAACTAAGACCTGCATCTGCCGCCTACTATGATAATTTAGCATTCATGCGGACTTACAGAACAATAAATGTAAATTAAATCATCGACAGACTTACTGTATCGCGTGCGACCTGACTCGTGAGTGCAGCACCCTAAGTACATAAACATACACTAATATACAGGAATGGAGACTGTACACCCAATGATCGAGCAGCTTAACTTCTTTGCTAACCTACGATGTGATTCTGAATGAACAGGATTGACATAAAGCAAATAGATAATGAAGTATATAGTAATTATGCATGGATTATTATTATGGAGTTTGTGGTAGTAAAACAGCCGCAGCGGTCGATCGATCGGTCGATGGATGGGTGATCATTTGTACATACCAAGACCCCTCCGTGCCTCGGAAAGCACGTTAAACCGTTGGACGCGGCTCTCATTCGTGGATCTTTGACAGTCGTTACTTGTCGTCAAAAGCCCGAAAGTCCGTCAGGGCTTTCGTATTACCCAGTAACTGGGTTGTGGAGGTCAGATAGGTCGCCCCATGTAAAATACTGGTTAGACTGGAAGCCGACCACAACATATTTGGGAAAAGGCTAGGCAGATGTAATGCTAGGATTCTTATCTCATGGATTCTTTTTTTTTTAGTTTTTATTGTCATAAGGAGAATAGCTACATAGCGCTTGCGGTTGATAGAATATAAGGGGATCAGCAGCAAAGTGATAACGCAGCTGATTGCTCAGGATGCACAAGGCGTCTACTGTATCGCCAGTGCGCCACTCGTAAAAGCTATTTTCATGCACCCTCATGAATTTCGCCACCCCTCCTTGGGAACAAGGGTAGGCCTATGTCAGACTCCTACCGACTAATCCATCTCTACCTTATTTTTCCCGCCGACCAATTTGAGTTTTTTTTTTCTCTAGAACCCGCATTTTTTTTACTTACCATCTGTCGCGAGTCTGAAACAGCTATTGCCACGATTATATTAAAACATGTAATATTATACAGTCGTAAGATAGGATATATAATATCTTTGGGCCTCCTACTACATCCCCCCCCCCCCCCCAAAGTCTTAAACGCTCACAAAGAGGGGGCGTCATCGCCGACGTTGAGTATCTATGGACAACACTATTATAGCGATAGTGTCGTTAATTCCATATTGTGGAAACAAATTATTTAGTAATCAGTTTCAACGACGTCAATCACTTTCACCGAATATTTTACGTGTAATAAATAATTCAATTAGGTGACCTAAAAAAACAAAGCATATCTGCGACGGACATTATACAAGAAAGTCATGCCATGGAATGTACCAGGCAAGTCCTTGCACAAGAAAGTTCATTTACGCACTTAGCTTCCGCAGGACCTTTGAGAGAATATTCCTCCAGCCTAGGTAAGTAATTTGTGACGTAGGATTTGGAATATATATGTAACACATAAACATAATTGAAAGTACCGACCTTTGTAATTACTGATGTTAAACCCTTGAAAATTGTTGCATCCTTCATTTATATTTTGCTTACGTACGCGGCCTGTAACTCCAAGCCACTGCTTACTGAATATATTTTGACGTTTGGGATTTCATTAAACTTCTTAAGATTTGGGATCTCCCCCTGAACAGGGGGGCCCGGGTTTGTCTTGACACTATTCTGGAGCATTTCATTTCCACGTCTAGTCGTTCAGCTAATTTTTTTGCCCCTTCAAAAAGCTGTCGTGTTTTAAAATAGGTTTCACGAGTGTTCCGGCGCAACCTGTGCATTAACTCTATCTATACCTAGGCAGTCAGCTACGATACCATCTTGATATGTGGCTTTTTTATACATGAACCAACACTTAATTATAGTTATCATATACCTAGGTATCATTGAAGGAGACTAACGAATAACGAATAACTTCATTTTGGCGGTCATCAACTCAGCACTTAGGGCTTAATTGAGTCGTAATTATTTCAAAGTTCAAAACACAGTATCTACTCAAGCGCTTTATTTTATTGTTTAACATAAAAGTAAAAATTCAAAATAAAAGATAAGCAGTGCTTTTGATTTCAAGAGATTTGCTTAAAAAACAAGTGAAAAAATATTTCTAAAGGCAATCAATATACATCATCTATTATTATTATCATTCAAAATGTCGACAGTTGATTTCAATGTTTTCACTTTTGTAACAAAATAGGAATTGATAATACGCTTACTAATTTTAATGCTCGAGACCTACTCTTGCAAACTCTGACATAATGTAAGCTTTATTATTCTGTCACGTGCATTGAAACAAATAGAAGAAAGGAAACTGTACTGTCCAGAGTTGCCTGGACTGGGAAAACGTGAGGCGGGAATGTACGGTTGCGCGCGCGTCGCCGCCGCGCCGGTCAGTCACCGCGCCGCACACGCATGATAGCAGCCTTCCCAGAATGTATCGACAAGTGACCATCAAATATCATTAATATTAATTCTTTCAAACGTTTCAAGGACTTTTTTTAAAGAGTCTAGGGACTTGTAAATGTACTCTACATAAAAACAATTTACGTAGCGGTATACAAATTAAAACGGATTTAAAAAACGGTTGGTACTTTAAGTTATTTATTTTCCTCATTAGTTATCAGTGACTTCGTAATGGAATTCCAGCAATGTTTTTCAGGCACAAATACCAACTGCTGATAGTAACTTGACGCAAATGAAGTACTTATAAAAACAATGACGAGATGTATAGCACTTCCGTATTTTTTGTATTGTTGGTTCCGCAGTTTGTACGTAGGCGTATTCAGTAGATAGTTCGCAGTTTCTTCGAATAAATAGGTTTTTTTATGGAAATTGGAAGTAATTTTGATTTTGTGTCATTGTTTTAATTTAGCCATGTGGGATTTCATCCATTCAATTTCAACCAAGAATTTCAGGTTCTTCCACCGAATAACTTCAAGAAAATACGTTTATTTGCTGTAAACATGACGCAGAGAAAGAACATAAACATTAAAAAGAACAAGTTGCGGCAAAATATGTGTCACTTCCACACAACGGCTATCGCTCAGCATAATGCTACGACCCTCTATGCGAGACATAGGAGAGCCCCAGAGCTGGTTTTCAGCGATAGCAACTTCTTACAGATATCTTATATTAGCGTGAGTATTGTATTGTAAGCACGAAATCGTCGACTTTCCTGGGCCTTGACATTATCAAAAGGACGAAACAGATTGCTTACCAAATTAGACTTCAAGATACTACGCTCCACACATTTCAATTACTTTGACAAAATGATTGCCCATTGCTAAACATCGTCAAGTCATCTCTGTAAATACCTGCTTATGTAAGAATATAAATGATTTTTTTTCTGTTTATATTTGAATTAAATCAGAACACAATGACCTTATTCAGCTGTAGTGCGTAAAATTAATCGTGATGTAAAATAAAACAATGTTAGTACCTGCCTTATAAAACACTAGCTGCGCCCCGCGGTTTCACCCGCATAAGTTTCGATCCCGTGGGAAGATTGGGATAAAAATTATCTTATGTGTTAATCCTGGTTATAAACTATCTGAGTGCCAAATTTCATCCAAATCCATTTAGTCATTTTTACGTGAAAGAGTAACAAACATCCATCCATCCACCCATCCATACAAACTTTCGCGTTCGTAATATTAGTAGAATTCATAGAAATGTATATGTACCTATATGTATGGTAGGATTAGATTTGGTTTCCAACAATAATAATTTTCGGTTAAACTAACTCCAAGTTCTGTTTGTCTTATCGAGTGTTTCATTTACATGCGTAGAGGCAAATATATCCCACTTATTACGCATCTAAATAACTGAACAGACAAATATTATTGAAATTGGGACAGCCCCAGCCTGAGCCCGTATTTACCAAATATCTTTATTTGTACTAATTAAACATACCAAAGTAACGTACATAGGCAAATTTTAAGATATGAATAATACATGTGCACATAAGGTGTACGCAGAGCACTACAAATATACATAATTTTTGAATAAATACAAATAGATCTTGCACATGCAAAGAGGTAGGTATAATTAATAATAATAATAATTTATTATAATTAATTAATTTATAATTTATAATAATTTTTACTAATATTATTTTTTTGTTTTTATACTAATATTTAAAAATATAATAAAATAAGATATTAAATGAATAAACGACATAATAATAATAATCTTTATTTAAACAAAATGCTTCATATACAATTAATTGTGTTTGGAGCCTCCTTTTAGGCAAACAATGCCTGTGTTAGGTTACATTCACATTTGATTTTCTTCCAGGTCCACTTAAAGATGCAGAGGAGGTTAAACACCGCTAGTATTAGAAAATAAATATAAGCAAACATCGTGTGAGCAGTGATAGCCCAGTGGTTACAGCCGCGACTTACAATTTGTAGGTCGTAGGTTCGAACCCAGATAGGCGCTTTACTCTGTGTAAATTATTTTGGGACCCTGCCGTTTTGCCAAAAAGATTTTGCCAAAATTTCACTACCCAAACAAATTTTAGCAACCTTTTTTTATACCAATGCAATGTTTGGAATAATTTTAGCACATTTTCATTTGGTCAAATTTTTACTTGGCAGAATATTAGGGGTTAAAGTATGAAATTGCCGATTTGTACTGAAAAATTTAAATTCGTTTTTTTTTTTAATTTAACATATATTTATTTAATCAAATTAATTACC
The DNA here is from genome assembly GCA_947507525.1 of Apamea epomidion. NCBI lineage: Eukaryota > Metazoa > Arthropoda > Insecta > Lepidoptera > Noctuidae > Apamea > Apamea epomidion. The sequence goes on from OX382234.1 coordinate 12,151,246, forward strand.
ATTATTATCTATACATTGCTGCCATCTAATAGGAAGGTCATTTATGCCTTTGCGACAGAACTCTCGTGATCTAGATTCGACAAACTGTGTGAAAGCATTTTGTACTGCCTCCTGAGAAGAAAACTTTTTATCACGTAGAAAATTGTCCAAATCACGAAAAAAATGGTAGTCTGTTGGAGCAAGGTCTAGCGAATACGGACGGTGACGAATAGTTTCTAATTGCAGTTAGGATGGAGAAAGTTGTTCAGTTTGATGGCCTGTACCACATCCTTAAATTTGGCTGGTCTTTAAAAAATCACCCTGTATAGAAAAAAAATATGGGAAAAAACAGGCTACTCGAGACTGAACTAGTTATGACTATAACAATTGACTGAATTGAAATGGTAAATTGAAAACTGACGATACTAAATATTTGGTAAATTTTATTTTGCGTAAAATGAGTTATTCCAACTGAAACATTTACTACATAAAAATTGGTAAAAGTACTAGTTGGTAAACAAGTCATTGTTTAAACGTTCACTTGCCAAACATTGAGTTTGCATTACGATTATTTGTGAATAGATTTTTTTCTTAGTAATAATTTGGCAAATTAAATTATGCGGAAAATTTTTTAGGAAGTGGTAATTTGGCAATTTCTTTTCGATGAAACAAGGGAGACCCAATTATTTCATCACCACCGCTCTCAAAACGGTGATGGAAAACATCGTGAGGAAACCGGCATGTCCTAGAATCAAAAATTCGAAGACATGTGACATCTACCAACCCCCACTGGGCTCATCGAAAGGAGGCCTGTGTCCTAGCAGTGGGAACATTATAAGCTGATTATAATAATAAAAATAAAAAAGCATCGTGCCTACCTCCTAAGATGAATGAGCCGACGAGTGATTGTTTTGTTATACAGTATGTTCTTACAACGAGTCATAATATAGTGGGTTACGGACTTCGTACTTTGTAGCTGCATGACGATGCAGCATGCCCAAATGACCGTGCCGACCATAGAAATGTAAAAAAACAGGAAAAGTGGCAAGGGGGCGTGTCCATGTCGCCGCGGTATGTTACAAATGACTATTTCGCAGTAAATACATTGCTCCTTAGCCACTACTTAAGTATGTCGCTAACAATATGTGACTAGACAAGCAATGTAAAAATCACAAAACGTTACTTAATTTATGCGGTGCATCGCATGTTACGGCCGCTGCTTCTTGCGGTTAGGTAGTGATGTGGCTGTGCAGATCCACTAACGTAGGCTATCGACAACAATGTTGATTACCCAACGAATATATGTATAGTTAATTTTTTAATTTATCTACGATTTTAACCCGGTTGGAAGACCTAAAAAGATGACGTTTAAATCCGGTTGGAAGACCCTTGTAAATTAATTAATAATAATATAAATTTGTTTAATTTTTTTTATGTACATACTTGATTTTTTTTTTGCATTTTTATTGATTTATAATATATCGTTTTTTATTTATCTTAATTTCAGAACCCCAATTTTTTTTTAGTACAATAATAAATGCGAAAATCGATAACTTTGCGATTTAGTCATTTTCATTAGCGTATGTGTAAAATAAATGGCTTTGGCACAGCACAACGATAGCGACAGATGTTTTTGTGTGAGTAAGTTGTACGGTGCATGGTAAATGCACGCTATGTTTGATGAGTTAAGGTTTATAATTGATTGTGTAGTACATTCTGATTTATGAATTGCAAGTGTATGCGCGACTTTGTATCTATTGCTTTTACTGAACTACATGTGTAGTAGTGGCACGGTAGTGGGATCGTCTTAGCGACATGGAGTTCCGATTTATTTTCAACTACCGGGTCATATCTCCTTCTTTCCTATATCTATGGTGCCGACGTATAAGTATAGTATAGCATCTGTTGGTGACTATCTTGAAAACAGGGTCCGCTTATATATATCAGTGGATATACAGGCTGATTTTTTAAAGACCAGCCAAATTTAAGGATGTGGTACAGACCATCAAACTGAACAACTTTCTCCATGGGACCAACATCGTAATCGCGAATAAAAATTCAGCCGTTTCATTCGACATTTAGGTCGAGTCGGTATTGAAGTTTTCTATGGGACAGTTGATAAAATTTTCGCGATTACGCTATTTGTCCCATGGAGAAAGTTGTTCAGTTTGATGGTCTGTACCACATCCTTAAATTTGGCTGGTCTTTAAAAAATCAGCCTGTATATTAACAAAACTAGAAAATTTGCAGATTCAAAGTTTACCCTAGCAACACTACAATTTGGATTACCTTTCCCGAGTGGCAATCTAATCATAAGTTTCGGGGACTCACCAAAAACGTGCAAGTACGGTTAGTTGATTAAGTAAGACTGATTATTATACATCAAAGCCTAATAAAACTAATATCTAAACTACTTACAAAATGAAATTCGCATCGTTTTTTATTCACTATATGTTTACAATCAGATATATATCGGACATATATCAAATATTTATTATAAATACCAATTTATACGAATCCTGCTTGAAAATATGCGGTAGCTGCGCGCTCGTATGGAGCGATCACGACGATAAGATGCAACGCTTCACGAGTCAATTAACGCATTAGCAGCCTTATTATTAAAGTAAAACGCGCTCAAGGCAGAACACCGGCAAGTTGGCCAGACGTAATTAAGAAGGCTCTTAGAGTCAGCATGTACCGGTCCACAATTCAGAAGACCGCATAACTTGGAGGCGCTTTGTATGTGGTCGCGATTCTCAGTGTTGAGAGAATGACGAAGCCGATTTGTATACTTTTAGAACACCTTGCACACCGAACAAACTGCGGCACCTCCGCAGTGGGCGATCCCTTGTATGGGTGCACTAAAAATACCAAAAATCGGAGTAGGTAGCGAGAAATCGTGTGGCGAATCACATCAGCCCCTAGAAAAGAAACTAATTGAGGACCACGACCGTTCTGACAAGAGTCTACGAAGAAGATGAGAACACCCTTGTGTTGTAGATTTGACATGTTGTAAAGTTACGAAAAGTAGAATATAGAAAACTTCACAGTACCTTATGATTGGATGTGTGGTTTTCTTTCCGGCGTTTCTCCTTCCTAGTGAAGTTGATCCCATTCTGAAACTGAAAATGAAATAAATTGTAATTAAAAAGTAAAAAATAAATTATATACAAAAGAGGCTGAAGTGGGACTGGGCGGGTCATACTAATAGGATGCATCCAGACAGATGGGCAAAATTCGTCACACAGTGGTTGCCTGAAGACGGGCGTCGTAACCGAGGCAGGCCTAAGAAACGCTGGCGTGACGATTTCGACTCGTTCCTCCGACCGACGGACGATTGGGCGGAGAAGGCACAGCACTAGGAAAGGTGGAAGAATATGTGGGAGGCCTTTGCCCAGCAGTGGGACAGTATAATCTAACGGAAAAAAAACCTTCACTCATTCATCTCCCATCGACAAATTTCAAACTCAAAATTCATAGACAATCACAGGCATAGCATTAGGAAGTCTCGAAGAATCTAAAACCTCTCAAAAACTAGATAATTAAATCATATTTTCTTGTAGTATATTTACGAAACCGTTTTTAAGAAGGTCTAAAAATGACATAAAAACTTGGTAGGTAGTATTAATTCGTTGGTTGCCACCGCGAATTGCAAGTGCCTACCTGTAACGGGTAAACTAACAAAAAAGGAAACTAACTAGTAAACTTCGCAGCGATGACGTAGACCCGATTAGGTAACAAGTACATGCATAATCTTCTGGAAAAATACGTACGAAATTACTCTATAATTAAATTGAATTATGTAACCTGTTGTAATACTACTTATGATGTTAATTGATGTAGTTAGTTCACCTGAGTGCTACGGCGTAGGCGGTTTACGAATATTGATTTATGATACTGTGCTGTCAAACATGCGATTTCTTGTGATGAGCTGATTCTTTTTTATAGGCCGAAAGGGGAACTTTGTAATACAAAGATTTTAAGACGGAAAACTTTACAGAAAACATTTGACACTTAAGTCTTGGAGATTTGCAACGCAAAGTGCCAATTTCAAGATTAGCTGTGGAAGCTGTTTAGCATAGTCAGCCTTTAATGTTCCCACTGCTGGGAATCAGGCCTCCTCTCTGCGAGAGGGAGTGGACCGTTATCCATCACGTGGACGAAGCTGTTTAATAATACTACGTGTTTATAATAATAACTAATACGCCAATTAATGGCGTATTAGTTATTATTATAAACCAGTGGTTTCATCATGCAAAACCAATCATAAACTCGTCTTATCATACCAGTTTTATTAACTATTTTTAGGAGATGTTCTATCTATATTTTGATATTATTATTATTTTATAAGGTTATATTCGGTCTCCATGCAGGTGTTTAAATACTAAAACAAGCTATGTATTCAAATCCTAATATTAGAACTGTTTAATTTGTGGGGTGTGTAATGTATGATATAATAACAAATGCTCTAATTTCACTTGAAATAACGTTCATATAATATAATTTTCATATGCTATAAAATCATATAACCTAATTTCATATGACCTAATGTTTCATATGATGTGTGCATGGTGCATTTGTGTTTTTGCTTTTTGATAGTATTTAGTTATTAAATATTCTTATTCTATATTTCCCTTTGCACCTACCCAACTACACGAATATGGCAGGCCTTTTTGGTTAACTATAGTCCATCCATCATGTTCGGGGTTGGGGTGAGATCAAGATAAACTAACCTTAAAGATTATAAAGATAGGTATATTTCAGTAATACAAATGGGATAAATATTAAAACTAATGAGGTGAATGAGATGAGGTTGAGTCGCGCCCGATATGCTATCCGAATACGAACTGGCCGTTTTACTTGGTAACATAAAATATTCAAGGCATAAAACGCGGTGTCGCAATTACGCTGACATGTTTATTATTGTTCGGTGATTGAAGATGTTCCAGCATACAGGATAGTTGTCGGAGCTTATTTGGAGATGTGGGATCAATTTTTCGGGCTCACCTTTGATCTTATTCTTTAAAAACTGCATCTTTTGTGCATTCGACAAAGAGGGGTTGTTGTGCACTGCTTCGGTAAAGAGATCTTTAAACGAAATCCACTTATTGTAGTTTCCGTCAAAGGTGACTATCTCCATTTTAGGAGTAGATTTTTCAATATGCGCAACGTACCACATTTTCTTATTGATGTCTTTCTTGTTTTTATTATAATTTCATTTATAATTGGAACCCTTTGAAGATGGATGAGCCATCAGGGTTGTTATGTTGACGGAATATGCGTCAACAATATCAGTTACGCGGATGACATGGTGTTGCTGAGCCCATCGATTAACTCATTGATGAGTCTGCTAGAGATATGTGAAAGGTACTTATGCGGAGTCCCATGGGCTTAGATACAATGTGAAGAAAAGTGAGGTACTAGTATTTAAGGCAGTCACGAAAAACTACCCAATTGTACCACAGTTGAAACTTTGCGGAACTCCCCTAAAACAAGTCACATCTTTCAAGTATCTGGGTCACTGGGTTTCCGAAGACCTGAAAGACAACCTGGACATTGAGCGTGAGCGCAGAGCGTTGGCTGTCCGCTGCAATATGTTGGTTCGCAGATTTGCGTCATGCTCGACTGACGTAAAGGCTGCGCTGTTTAGAGCGTATTGTCATTCGTTTTACACGTGCAGTCTGTAGATCAACTGTACGCGGAGGGCATACAGCGCTCTGCGCGTCCAATATAATAATGCGTTCAGGGTGTTGATGGGGTTGCCGCGCTACTGTAGTGCTTCCAGCATGTTCGCGGAGGCGGCAATTGATGGTTTTCACGCAATAATACGCAGGCGATGCGCCTCCATCATGCACCGAGTACGCGCCAGCCCCAACAGCATCCTGAAAACCATAGCGGACAGGTGGGATAGCCCCATACTGGGACATTGGATATGCCTACATGCAAGTGGGGCGTAGGTACCTAATTAGATAAAACAATTTTTCCGGGTATAGATAAGTACTAACACTAGTTCTTAGTTTTATTTTGTATACTAACCAATGAATGGACTCTGTCTGAAATATAAGATTTTTATTTATTTTATTTTATTAAGGGGATTCCCCGAATTCGTCACAGAATAAGTAATGAAAAATTCCGTGCTCTTTTGAATCGGTCCGAATTTATAGTTAGCGTTAAAAATATGAAATGGTTGAAGTATTTACAAAATAAATTTTATTATTTACTGTGAAATTTTGCTGCCCCCTAAAAAGTACCGCTCGACCCCCCCCCCCCCTCGCTAAATTATTCCTCGAATAATGTTATCAGGCGTTGGAAAAATCAGCCCTTATTTGATTGTAGGTAGGAGTGTACCTAATTATGTATCACATCAATACATAGAAAATTGTTCGTGTCGATGACAATCAATTTGGCTCGATGCGTCATATTTACGCCCGGTTACTTACTGTAAGTCGCAAGTAAGCAAACGTTACAATGGTCTCGCCATTGTAGGATTTTGTCAGATTTTGTATGGCACATTTGTGAAAAACTCACAATCGGGTGACCATTGCAACGTTTGAGAATTAGTAGACTTGGCCTTGCCCCTGGTGGGTAGTTATAGCGATACAAGCGTTCTTTTGGCGCGTGGCCAAAATCGGAATTAAGCCCACCATCTTGTTTTTTCCATAGACCAATTGATGTTTACAGACAGCCCCCCTGTTACTGGTCATTGGAACGCCAAAAGATCCTTGCAGCATTGTATGATAAAAGTTGAATGAACTTACAGCGCAGTGAAAACAGCTGAAAAGCGAGGAAGGCGGCGTGTGAACGTGGCCCGCCGGAGAGCCCGACACCTCACACGGATCACTGAGGTTGCAATTGCTCACCACCTGTAGATAAAATAAAAAAATAGATCATTTAATTTAAGAGAAAAAAAATCCTTAGGTATATCTACACCGTTATACATTATAGCCCAGAAAAATAAGATCAATTAAAGGCAAATCTGGGAAAAAAACCTAGTTAAGGTTTTTCACTGGAATAAGCTAGTTGACAGTTTTGAGAAACCAATTACCTACCTATTTTTGTCCTTTGTGGTTTATTTACCTCAAAATATAAATATTTCGGCGAAATATAACAGAAATAATTTTTAATTTTTATTAGGTAATTTAATTTTTATTGTCAAAGCGGGACAGTCAACTCTGCTAATATTTTTTAATAGTGCAGCTCGTACAAAAACTTTATTTATTACTTCTGAAACTTTATTTATTACTTCTGTCTGAGTCTTGTAATATTCAGTAGTCCTAATTAACAATGTTTTTTAAATATTTAAAAAGTAACATTGAAAGCGGGCAAGTAATTATTTGTGTTATTGTTAACTTTAAACGTCGTAGGTAGACGATTTTCATTTCCTAATTATTAATCTGCCTACACAAAATATGACACATTCTATTAGGTTAGTAGATGATTAATGAACGTGGCAGCATTGTGCGAGAGAGACACATTACCAATTAGTCCTGTTCCTTTCAACACCATTCCTTTCGTACGTCGATTGGTGAGTAATGCAAAGTAAACTTTATGTCTAACGTATAAAGATTGCCCTATTTACAAAAAAAAAGAGAGGGATCGTAGGACACCCGATTGGAACAAAGTTCCTTTCGCTTTGTTACGTAACAAAAGTGTCGTGACGGTTAAAATGTTACACGTTTTTAAGTACCTGTGTAAGTACTTTATTCTGAATATAGTATCTCCAGCACCTCGCCATGATCCTTTGTTAGTCAAGTATTGTAGACCAGGTACAATAATTGTATCAGGGTACGGTAGTACCATCGGGAATATCTCTATAACACACCCATACCCGACCCCGCGGGGGTCTCCTAGAAAGCGTGCCGACAAACCGTCAATCTAGTCGACCGTAACAAATTTGACTTAACAGAATTATAATCATTACAATCAGCAATACAGTCCTTAAGTTAGAATTGGCCTCAAATGTCATGTTTCATGAAATAGTCAATCAATAGGGTAATATAAACTTAGAGTTGCATTGACGTTTTTTTTTATTTCTATAAATCAATTTTTGTTACGGCCGCGAATCATATTTATATCAACATACTCGTACAACCTGATACTGACCTGTGAATTGCAAAAAACGAGAGAAAATTTTAATTTTGCTTTCGCTCTAACCCTAAAATGCTACAACTTTCCCCGGTCTACCCTAAGTAAACTAACTGCCACCATTCAACACAAAGGTCTGTTGATAAATGAAAAGAAAATGTCAACACCAGTTTACTGGTACCCTAAGCCTTGAATAAAATCAGGGTCAAAAGAATCAGTTACTTAAAAAAACAAAAACAAGTTAATCCTGTTATCAGAATTGACCAGTAATGTTCAGAAGATGATACCGGATACAGGAAAAATATTTGATTAAATTAAAAACCGCGACCGTGGAAATATTTCTGCACCGCCTCATAGAATCGATTTTGCAATAGCTAAAAATTATACCTATAAATTGATCCTCCATGTAGGTACCTTAAATGAACAACAGTTTATTGTCAAAGTATGTTTTGTCTTGCATTGCCTACGATATCATATCACATCACATATTTATTTTTATCATTGTCTTTATATCTGCTACATAACAGGGCCCCAAGTCCGCTAATTTACAAATGCTTCAATTGAATCTCAATTGCATCTCGATTGAATAGTTTGGCACATTTGGTATTCTACTACTTATCTAAGACCAATGGTGTTCCATTGACATATCATCGAACTGCCATTCAATCGCCATTGAACAATTTGCTATTCTGCTCTTCAATCGTGTCACAGTTGTGTCTCGATCTTACAATTATTGGTAGTTCGCTCCAGATGGAGAACCTATCTTCAAACACGTTGTGGTCAATACCTAGTAGCGTGGGACAGGATTTCTTTAGACTATCTTGATTGTAACTTTAAAAGTACTCGTAAGTGGGCTAAAGAGGCTAAACCAACTTTGATATAAGTAGGTATTTTAAACAAAATTATATATTTTTATTTTCAGTTACCAGTGTTTATATTTATAATTAAACTAGCTTTTGCCTGCGACTTCGTCCGCGTGAAGCAACTTTCTTAATTTTTTTATTACGTAAGAACCTTCTACAAGGTATTATACAACTTTTAAAATAAAAGATGGATGAAATCGGTAAAGTCGGTCTCAAGTTATGACGTGACCAAGGGAAATAGGGATTCATTTTTATATACAACTAGCTTTTGCCCGCGACTTCGTCCGCCTGAAGCAACTTTCTTCATTTTGCTTTACGTAAGAACCTTCTACAAAGTATTAGACAACTTAAAAAAAAAAGATGGATGAAATCAGTAAAGTCGTTCTCAAGTTATGACGTGACGAAGGGAAATGGGGGTTCATTTTTATATATATAGATATAGATGTCTAAATGACTTAAACTACTACAAAAATCGCTAAACTACTTCCAGGCAAATTTATTAGAGGTTTCCTTAATTAATGGCCCTAACCCTAATTGAATGACCCTGCAAGCCAAACTAATGTGCTTGCCCAGTTGGCTTGCTGTGTTCCGATTTGTATAATTAATTACCTACGGCCACATCACACATGAGACATTTTAGCTTTATCTCTGCAATAGCAACGCATGCGCGATGCATCTGCCAGTCTATTCTCTAAAATCTAGCCTAGTACCTAAGCTGTCGTGTTAGCTTGAAGTGAGCTGTCAACCACCTGATGCTAGGGATACGCTAGTAGTATACAGGATGGCGGGGATATCGAAGCGCAAACTGTAACCACAGATTCAGTACATGATTCTGAACCCGCTCCATAAAATTTTAAGACAGCTTTTTTTTTTTTTAATTTGCTGTTCCATACATTTTGACCGCGTAAGTATAGCAATTTTCTATAAAAGAGCAGATTTTTTTTAGAAAACCGTCCTAATATTTCTAGTCATGTGCTGAATTCATGATTACAGTTTGCGCGTCGATGTCCCTGCCACCCTGCATATTATAAATCTATATAGTAATACAAATTGATCGGCTGGTATAACAGATGTCCCTAAGTAAGAGGCGGTAACCACTTTTAACATCGGGTGGGCCGACGGAAACTTTAAAAGTAACTGTTTGACACATTACATTATAGTATATGCGGGTAACTAAAACAATAGACTCAAAATGTTAACACCATATACAGTCACAATTATCACTTTTGAATTAAAGTTGTTGTTATCCGGTTAATAATACTTCTTAAATTCATTGCTCCGTTTGACGTCGGTAATGAGTTTATTAGGGACACCTCGCCTGATTTGGTCTGTCTCGGAATTGGTCCCCGGTATCAGTCACCGTGTCCGGTATTCGAGCCAAGGTCGTAAGACTCTGGTTCCAATCATTAGTAAATCCGGTGATTGGTAACAGTAACGCACAAAAGTATCTATAGGCCAACCGCTTAACTGAGACGTTGCCTGAGGTAGCAGCGCGATGCGAGAGCTCAGTGATTCGTCAACTTGTGATACCGCATTTACACATTCGTGTTCGCCATTCGCCTCGTCATTCGACGAAACATTCGACGAAACATTCGTATACGAGTGCCATCGCGAACTACTGTTCACACATTCGCGGGGTGAATTATTTTGACATTCGCGCGCGAACATGGATGACGTGAAAATAATTGCGGCATGCGCGCTACATCTAATTGAATTCTTCTTTATTTTTAAGTTGCTTACTGGAAATAAGGTATTTGCCTGGGTTAAAAAATAATAATTATATTTAGTCCGTCAGTTAGATTATAGAAAAATAATGGACACGTATATTTTCGTATGTCAATCAAACAAAAAATGACAAAGATAAAGCGCGTCAAAATTTGAGAGTGGGGGGTCGCGACGTCACTTGCTTGCAAAAGTGTCGCAAGCAAGTGACGTCACGCGGAACTTTAACGGGCGATATCTTCATCATTTTTTATATAATTAACAAAAGAAAAAATACAGGTTCAATATTTTTTGCTAATCTAACTGACGGACTAATTAGATTTTTTTAGGAAAATAGCCTATCCCATACTAGTTGTTATACGGTTCCATGCATCGTTTGTCTTTTGTATATTTTTATGATTGCGATGTTTTGGGTTCCAAATGAGCGCTTCCTTTTGATAAATATAAAGATAAACAATCAATAAAGATATTCAATTATAATCATTGTTGTAGTATTAAAAAAATATATATAAATGTACTAGTTTATTGTAAATTTTTGTAAGGGACAGGGACTGCTAGGTATTAGGAAAGCTGAACTTCACCCATCAGTTTGTGTTTGACATGGTATAAACTTATATGAATAACTTTATGTATGTCTCATGTACTACAATCTCCTTTTTATGAAGTAAAAATTTATTATTATTACTAAAAAGTTCTAGGAATTCTAAAATTCGCACTTCACTCCATTTTGTCTATACGTCCTGTTGGGTCGGGCGCTAGCTGTCAACTGAATGCAGGCGAATGTGTAAACAGTAAGTTCGTGTTCGCCATTCGTGCCTTTTGATTCGCGTCCGAAAAACCGCTCCCAACGCGATCGCGCGAATCGCGAGGCGAATAGCGAGCGCACTGTTTACACATGCGTGTTCGTTATTCGCCTCGCCATTCACCTCGCGATTCGCACGAATGTGTAAATTCGGCATGACAACTATCACCCCTCCCGCACCGCGCAGCTACCTCAGACAACGTCTCACTTAAGCGGTCGGCCTATAGGTAGGTATTTGTTCTTTTATATCCAAGCAATTATGTTAGAATACGATTTGGGTAATTAAGTAATTTTGTTTCAACCGTGGCGTGGTCGCGACTTTTTTGGACGGATACCTCGACCCGATAACTTAGATGGTTTTACAATACCTACTGTCTACGTACTGGTTATATGGTAGGTAGATACTATGACCTAAACCAGTGTTTTTTTACTGGGGCAGTATGGGAAAATCCGAATTCCTGGGAAACTGTCTTAGGAACCATTATAGCTCTTTTTTCATGTTTTTTTTTTGTCATTTTTGTCATAGATATAGATTTTTTAGTCAAGTGCGAGTTGTCCATAAAAATGAGTTAAACTGACCTTATCTTTTTTATGCGATTCTAATCTCTTACATAAATGAAGAAGGCTCCACGGTGAAGGTGGTGTGACTATCTGACGAGGTTTGCAGGGCCAACATAGCCAGAGATCGCTCAAGACTCCTGTCTGCAGAAAATCTCAACAGCAGAATAAAAACTGTATAGAAACGTTAAACTACGTCTGTCCTACTTCGACCATCAATTCAAACCGCCTCATACATACAGAAGAAATATATATTCGGAATATCTAACTAACATGACTGTTATGAACAAAATCCATAATAATTAGTATCGATTAACCTTTTTAATTTATTATCTGTAGCCGACAAGTTTTGATGTCCAAGTAGAAAATTATAAAAGCAAGTTTGTATTTAATACGTTCTATATGTATACGTAAGTGCATTCTAAACTATTTACCTAGGTATGTAACTACTTGTAAAGTGCGATATGTATACCTATGCATAGGTATATTATTTACGGTTTATTTACTTACCTAGGTTTTAAAACAGGTTAGTTATTACCCTTTACACCTGTCCACTGCAATCCCATAGCTCGAAGACACCACGGACCGTATAACCTACACGTTACCGTATAGCATAGCAGTCGAAGCTGAGAGTGCCACTTGATGATTTGACAAATAACAAACATATATGGAGTGTTAATGGCATATTGCCCAATGCCTGCGGAGTAATTGCGTAACACACTAACAGAAGCAATGGCTTTCATTTTGACAGTTCAACAACATTCATCGCATTATTAACTTTGTTGAGCAGACAAATGTTTTGAACATATAAAGCAATGGATTAGCAATATCCTTCAAAATTATTCAGATTGTGGTTGAAAGTTTACGCAAATAAGGTGCAGGACTGCTTTACAAATGGCTTTCGGTACTAACTACCTGGGTAACTAGTAATGATGTAGGATACTCAATTACTCAATCAGCGTGAAACTATAAGTAGTAGTGAGTAGCTAGGAAGGTAAAGGTATTGTGCAAAGTTGCAAACGTACCTAGTTAAAATTCCGATACCTAAAGTGGAAAAAAAAACAAGCGGTTAACAAAAATAAATATTAAGTCGTTAAACTACGTACATGCTACGTAGGTCCGTAACTGTTACAATACCTACTCTAATATGTTTTTGAGAATAGTGTGTTCTAATTGTTAATACATAAACACTGATAACCTTGGCAGGACAAAGAACAAAGCAGATGTGGCGCCAAGTGCGTGCTCTAACGCAACGCTAGAGACCGCGATGTTGGAATGTTAGGATTTCAGATACGTTTTATTGCTCTGGTCATAAACCTAATACATACTTAATGCCAGCATGAAGAATACAAGAATTTGCAGTACTTGATCATCATTTAGACTTAGATTGTAACTTGCCAAAAAATCATTATGCAAAGTGGGTAGCTCACGAATATTTAATTAATTAAAGTTTATAGAATATTATTTCATTGTACCACATTCTAGTCCGTGAATCGTATATGGTAACAGCTTGAGCGAACAGAACTAGGTGACTATTGAACGAATGGTCAAATTAAGACTTGATCTCTAAGAAGTCTATGCAGTTGAAACGGATCTAATACCCTCGTAAACCATATCGCAATGTAAATATCGTCGTTACTGTAATGATCGCACGGATTAGCAGCACCTGCGAGATGCTGTAGCCGGCTAGCCCTGACAGGACCCCGCGCAATGCAACGCTCGTAGAAATATAGATAGTGTTTCGCAAAACGAGTTGAATGCACCAGTGTGTGCCGTCGCGGCCTTGTCAGTGTGCACACGCACGCCGCCGCGTCGCACCGTGATAACGATGCCTCTCGCCACTCACCGGTACTCACATTCGCATTAGATGTTCCGTCAGCAGTATAAACTGCTGAGTAGCTCTCCGGTGGAAAGTTGAACTGCACCGAAGACATTTCCTCGCGATTTCACTGCACTAACACCGGGTCGGAGCACACAAACACTATGAACTATGACGCGATATGTCCGGCGCCGGGGGTCCCGTTGACTCATTATTCCTTATTGATCAGCGCGAGGCGGATGCGGAGTGCGACATGAGCGCAGACACGGAGGGCCGCGTGGACGCATCGGCTCGAAGCCGGCGCCTTACAAACGCGGATTATCGCTCCTTACACTGATAATGACTAACGTAAACTTCCCGTAAAATTTGTGTTGGTCACCGTGTGCGCCGATTGTGCGCTATCGACAGCGAACCTTATCGCGCAACCGGCTGCGGTGCGACTGGTTATACGAGACGTGTGTTTGTTGTCAGTTTTAACACTGGAGACTGCGGGTACGCGTTCCTCATTCAATTATTTATATTATATGTACCTACACAATGTTCAATAAATAAACAATTGAAGTTGCTGCAGATGGAGTTCGTACCGCGAACACACAATGGACCTTGTTACTCGTTATCTTCTGACTCAATTTAATTTGTTCTAGTTGGTAAGGAGTTGGCTACCATTCTTTAAAACCTTTCTCTGAATCAGCTATATAAAAGTTTAGTGCCAGCGGCAAGAGGTTGCTGGAATTATTTTATTTTATGTATTCGCTTCGAGTTACTTGATAGGAGACGGACGAACAATTACTGATATTATTAATACATATACTGTCACGAATAAGCTCACAAATACGAATGAACTTAACTCTGAACCGAATAATAAGAAAACACATGAACATCGTCCGCATCTATATAAAGCAATAGAGCCGAGTTCAATTAACACTATCGTAGGTACTTACTAATGCTATAAACAGGAAAAATGGAATGTTTGTTAAATTATGCACTTCTTGTTGGCATACAAACGACTTATTACGCTCCACTATCGCATACTATGTAGAGTAAGTACATCCATTTCAATTCAGGATACATAAGTACCAGCATGTCATGCTATTGACACAATACATAAGTCTTAAAATAATGAAAAAAAGATTCTTTACAACAGCAATGTTCCTATTTAAAAGAGTCTAAAATGTTTCAATTATACATACGTATGCGCTAGAATATTAAGCTACATTTGGTTAGACTGGAAGTCGACCCCAACGAAGTCGGGAGAAGGCTAGGCAGATTTTTTTCTTTTTGGATCAAACTGTCATATACAAACAATATAATTCTTAAGACAATTAGTTCCTTACAATAGACCTATAGTGCCGACGATGTGAAATGTGCAGATGACGTACATATGCGCTAGAAGTCCATCAAAATAGTGATATTATGACAATCGCCGTGAAAGTGACCAAAATACGGATCAATGAGCGCAAGAGCCATGAGAATATTTCCAAAAAGACTGACTTTTTTCAGAATGAACGCACTATAGACTTGTTGGCTTTCGATTACAACATCCTAATTGCGAAACACACTATTAATCTCAATCTGAATCATTTTGAAAGATATTGCTAGTCCATTGCTTCATATGTTCGAAAAATGTGTCTGCTCAATGTAAATAACGCAATGAATGTTGTTGAACTGTCAAAATGAAACTCATTGCTACTGATAGTGTTACGCAATTAACCCACAGGATCGACTAAATTAAGATATTGTACTAACGTATAGTCAATCATTAATCAGTTACATACCTAGTACTTTTTACTGCAGTGCCTTAATTAATCAAACACGTTTGCGTTTCATCTTTATAAATCCACATTCCTCATAATTACCCATTGATGTTTCCTGCTGATTACCGATGCCCTGCAGTAATATCGGTAGTGATCTTTCTGTACCTACTCAATTAATTATGCACGAATCAATCAATCAACTCAAACGTATAAATATCCACTGTTCTTTATCTATGCACCTGCATAGATGTGTACATATATCTAGCCATAACATTATGTAAAAAATAAACATTTATTGGTAATAACACGGGATTTAATGATAAATGATAAATTATTTTATTTTGTAAGTAGGTTTGTACAAACACTTTTACACGTCCATCATATTTTAAAACTAGATGAGGTCGGCGTTTCCTATCTGACTAGTCTGAGAAGAAAGGCCGAAACAAACTCTGAGATGGTCTTTTGAGGAAAGAACCACACAGATTGAGAGGACCTGTCCAGTCAGTGCACGCATTTGTCAGAAATCGTGCAGCTCAACTCAAAACTTAAGGAGCTCAACGATTCGACGAACAATAATATAATTTGTTAAGCAAAAAATGCCATAGCTAGCCGCCAGTTTAATAGTATATTAAACTAGCTTCTACTCCCGACTTCGTCTGGGTGTATTACGGCCCCTGACCCACCGCGTCTCATCGCATCGCCCGCCCGCGCTATTACTTCGTTCACTTAGCGTTCTTACGGACTTTTTTCTTTTTGCTCTGCTCCTATAGCCTTCCCCAAGAATTGGGCTATCAAATGCTAACTTGTTCTTCCAATCCGACTATTATAATCATCCGTATGTCGTGTAGTCCATCATAGTTCCAAAGATTCGCGTTCTAACAAACAAACTCTTCAGCGTTACTACTTATATTAGTATAAGTTTAAAGGTTTTATATCATTCATCTTCGCCAACATCTTGTATATTAGGCAAAATGTACTCTTGTACACTAAAAACAGTGATATTCACACTGTTAACCCTTGAAATAAGGACAAACTGCGTGCCCCCTTTCACCGGCTTCATAAGGTTCATAATTCATTTGTTGGGCTTGGTATAACCTTTAATAACAAGATACCCTCTTCTATGCTAGACTTGCCTTTTAATAATATACGTTTAAAGCTCAAGTAAAATCCAACCTTTGTTCAAAGGCTTACTATTCCATCAACGACTACTTACACGATAAGAATAGTTGGTCACCCTAATTAACTCAAGACAATGTTCATGTTCTTTCTCCAAAATTAGCTTACTGACAGGTTATTGTTATTGGTATTAACTTATTTATTTATTTTACTTCGATGGTCCTAGTTTATCATCTGTGACTTCAAGTGACAGCTATGTGACCAGAACCCAGCAATGCATAGATATGTAAGCTGTCACGCCCCTTATGCCTGATTGCCTGGAGGCTTTTATTTAGGTAGTAAGTTTTTATTTACATCTTAATTTTAATTAATTATTTTTTAGCTTGAGTACGTATAGTTTTTATTATATTTGTTGGTATATTGGGTTGGCTAGCTGACATATGGCAAATAATTTAATTTTATGTGCTGTGCCTTGTAATGTTAATTACTTAACACCTAGTATTGTATACAATCAAGTATCAAGTATTTTCTAACTGAACAGACAGCTGTGCTGCTGGGGAGTTTGTTGCGCCACTTCTTCTTCCCAGCGATAGCACTAGGAAGTGGTGAAGGGCGGGCGTTTTTCGGGGACTGTCTTTTGTAATTTTGACGTTCGAAAAGTGCTGATTCTCAGCCTAATTTGAATAAATTACTTTTGATTTTGATTTTTGATTTTGGTAGATTACCTCTCATATCGCTAAGTGTCAAAATAGTTTCATTTGTTTTTGCTCTAATAAAACAAACGTTTATACTCGTATGGCTTGTTGCAAACTGCTACAGAATAAAAAATATGTAGTTCTAAGAAATAAATCTGTATCGACACTCGGTTGACAAAAAAAACAATATTAAAATTAAAAAACATTTATTACAACATACTTACCATTTAAATTCATTCAAAGTTTCCAAATGCTGGTCCCACTAATTATCACAAACAATTTATTAATACTGTTATTTTTTATTAAGCACATTCTTCATTTCATTTAACTAACTCAGTGTAACTGAAAATCTGAAAAAACCGATTTCCGAAATAAATACAGAATCATGTGATTTAGGAACGACGATATCATTAAATGCAAACACGACATTAAGATATAACTAAATAGTAAAATCACAAACTTTTTATCAGAATCATATGACTTGGGCTACATGTGACTACATGGGTAGAGGATAATTTTAGCACGTGTGCGTTCTCTAAAGTCATGCTGAGAAGGTATTTTGAGATTCAGGAATGATTTATGCTGTAGTGAGCCGGATTTGAGCAAATACACGAACATTTGTACGTATGTGTATACAAAGTGGCGATCGCGTTATCATTATCAAATTAAGGGCGAATTTTACCAAACTTTTATATCTAGAATAAGTTTTATACTGAGAATAAATTTTGAATTTTTGACAGTTTTTCCATTCAAGAACTGTCAAACGTCCATTTTATTGCACGGATAAAAGATATCTGAATTTGGTCAAATCAGCCGTAAATAATAACGCAGTTATTACAAGTTGTTATCAGTCTGTTAATATAATAAAATAAACATTTTTATTAAAAATAGAAAACTTAATTTTTAAACCAAAATTACTAGAGTAAAAATTGACACCAAATGATCACAAAAATAAGTTTAATGTTGTTAAATATTAAAACGAAATAAAGGTCTCACAGCTGTAATGTTAATTGTAATTAATTATTTTAATTGTGTATGTTTAAAATAGGTAATGTAGAACACGTGGTATCAATTAATGTAAAAACTTAATCGCCACACTTATTCATGTTAAGCTAAGCTCGGCAAGACATAATGTAGCACAAATCATCCGTAAGACCAGATACGTACGGGTGATTTTTTAACGCAACGGTGTTCTTTCACTCACTAGATTTTCTACTCATGGTATAAGCCGAGCATTGAGAATCCAACAAGGAGCGCCAAAAAATACACGGCTGTATTTTAAACTCTTGGCGCTAAGCAGTGCGTTGAAAATTCAGTGCGCGACAATATCGCCCGTAGGTAGAGGGTATCGAAAATAGGGATCACTCATTAGTCAAGTTGTTTGTAGGATAGTGTTAATGTATGTGAGCAGCTGCAGTGCCCGCTGTGTAGCCGGATCCTTTGCCGAGCGCTCCAGCCGCTGGAGGGACGTGTGCACGGCCGCCGACACGCCCGAGCTCCGCAACACCAGCTTAGCCTGCACAAACCAGAAAGAAGAAGGTTATAATACCATCCTATTACTGTCCCACTGCAGGGCAAAGGCTTTTTCTCATACAGACAAGGCAGAGCATTGTTCACTGCGCTTTCCCAAGATAGGATGCCAATTCCAGACTGGAACTGGACTGAACTGGTTGACAGAAATAAAAAATACAAATGTATATTTCGACATGCTTACATAATCACCTTCACAAGGACAGATTCATGAATTAATAATATACACACATCATATTCGTTTGACGTTTAAACGGCAAAAGTTGAATTTGAATATTATTTCTGATCTGATAAGTGTATAACATTGTAAACAGTAAAAAAAAATCGAATTACATTGAGCAAGTTTACGACTTTACAAACTATTGTAAGTTGAAGATGGCCCCCAGATTAGCATTTTATGACTTACATGAGCGTAATCATGTTTTAATTAACTGAAGGAAACATTATATAACATTATTATTCATGTTATGTAATTTTACAGTAGAAGACAATTAAATTAATATAAATACGTACATGGTACAAAAACCGTTGCTAAAAAATTATAGGTATCGGACAATTTTTAATATCAATTAATCTTCAAAGACGTGTTAACTAATCAAAATTTGCCAAGAGTCACACAAAAAACTAGTTATCGTTTGCATTTTAAGCGATACTTAAAAAAGATCGTTATAACTATTATAATAGATACATTATCTTAATCCTGTTTAATTTATTATGATGACAATACGACCAGATTGATTTAAAAACGACCAGACTGAATAAAATAGTGTTTTACAAGTTATGATATACAGGGTGGCAGGAACATCGACGCGCAACCTGTTACCATTCATTCATTCTGGATTCAATACATGTTTCTGAAGCCCCCTCCCTGGGCTGAAATTACTCGTCGGGTATTTAAAAAAAAATTGCTGTTCAATACATTTTGACCGCGCACTTTTTTATGAAACAGCCGATTTTTTTTATTTTTTATAATCGACAAAATATCTACGCTAGAGGGTCTAGAAACGTATATTAAATTCCAGGTTACAGTTTGCGCGTCGATGTCCCTGCGACCCTGTACTGTATAAAGTCGTGATTCCTAACTTTAGAAACACGCTGCATTTACTGTTCACTCGAATTGATCTACTGGCTGTAGAAACCAAGATGGGTTTTATCTTGAGTCTAAACTCTGCAGTGTTATTTATCTCCTTAAATTAGTGACTTCAGAGTTCCGACTCAGAAAAAGAGGAGCACTCCTTCCGGAGACAGAACAATTGGCCACCCAACTCACGTGGTTCATACACCGTTAAATTTTGATCGTTTTAATCCTTAAAAGGGGTCATTGTACTCATCATTATGAACAACTTTTACTACGGGAACAACCCTGAAATCGTGAAAAAAAATCAGTTGATCTGTTCGTAATGATCTATCAGTTGATAGATTTATGTTCGCATAACTCGACGTAATGTATGGATCAACTGATTTATTTTCACGATTTCAGGGTTGGTCCCGTAGTAAAAGTTGTTCATAATGATGAGTACAATGACCCCTTTTAAGGATTAAAACGATCAAAATTTAATGGTGTTTTTAAGGCAAATCGGGATAACGTTTATCAACAGAAGAGGCAGAAGCGTTTTCTTGCCTCCTAAAAACATGAACATTTTAAGTCCGCTGTGTGCTGTGTGTGATGCTTATAAGAGCACTATAAAGGGTTATTTTTCAAAGACCAGCCAAATTTAAGGATGTGGTACAGACCATCAAACTGAACAACTTTCTCCATGGGACAAATAGCGTAATCGCGAAAATTTTATCAACTGTCCCCTAGAAAACTTCAATACCTACTCGACCTAAATGTATCGGACGGCTGAATTTTTATTCGCGATTACGATGTTGGTCCCACGGAGAAAGTTGTTCAGTTTAATGGTCTGTACCACATACTTAAATTTGGCTGGTCTTTGAAAAATAACCCTGTATAGCTTCTTGCTGTGACTTCATTCACGTGAAACTTCTTGTTCCCCCGACCAACCCTGTCGTAACGCATCAGCTAACCTCGCTTTTACTTCGTTTTCGCTTAGCGTTCTTTCTGACGTTTTCTTCAATTTTTTCAAGTCCGACTGGTAGTTCCAAAGATTAGCGCGTTCAAACAAACAAACTCTTCAGCTTTATTATCAGTATAGCCCTTCATTGGAAGGTGTTTGTTCAGGGCTGGCATATTCAAGAAAGTAAGTTGATCCTTACCTTGTGATTGTTAGCAGCCAACGCCCAGACGGCGCGCGCAGCCGACACTACCTCCGCTGTATCGCCAGTCAGGAGCGTCCCCGATAACAGCTCTAGCAGATCAGCTGCAAAACATCCCATGGTAAACTATACTGTGCTTGATACAGGCAGACTGTAGACCCGAATCATAGTAAGGTTGAAAATCTATGGCCTGAGGTTGAAAATTCGTTACTGTTATAGACGTCTGCTGCAAACAGCGAGCTATAAGCATCCGTTGGCAATAGTAGCTATGATATCCCAGGTCCATGGTTTTTGTGGTCTTGTTGAAATACATCCTGGATCAAATAATTGTTGGTAATGAAGCGTAAAGGGATTACATGTGACGAATTACGGCTATACTTAATAAACCGACATATAAATCCTCCCTTTACAAGTATGAAAAATACATTGGGCAACGAAGAACGTCATCCTCTGAATAAAAGCCTCCTCAACCATTGTCGAAACTACCTGCGCCACCTGCATCCACCGGTTTCTTGTGGCCTCTCATTCTATCTACCACCTATGTGGGTAGCTCTATCTACGCTGCACCACAAAAGTTGTCACAACATATCGCAAAACTACACAACTCA
The DNA here is from genome assembly GCA_947507525.1 of Apamea epomidion. Lineage (NCBI taxonomy): Eukaryota > Metazoa > Arthropoda > Insecta > Lepidoptera > Noctuidae > Apamea > Apamea epomidion. The sequence goes on from OX382234.1 coordinate 12,172,994, forward strand.
CCAGACTGTAAGAACGTGATGCGATGGTGATGTGCAGCATGCGCCAACGCCGGCATGAGCCTCGCGCGCACGTGGGCGGGCAGCGCGTGCAGCGGCGCGGCGCGCGTGCGCAGCGCCAGCACGCCGGCCGCGCCCGCGCCGTGCCGCGCCGCGTGCGACCACACGCGCGCGCACGCCGCGCTCGCCAGGCTGGCGCCGCGCACGCGCTCGCGGATGCACATGCGGTACATGCTTGTTAGTACCTCGCTCTGTGGGAGACATTATTATTTTATTTTTTTTGTTTTTAAAAAACGTTGCCCCACACTAGGAATTTCTCCTGTGCCGTGAGTGCGTTTACAAACATTTAAACTCACATACACAAACAGCCAGACCCAGAACAACTACTTGTAGGCCATACAAATATTTGTTCCGAGCGGGAATCGAACCCGCGACACGCAGCGCAGCAGTCAATCACTTAACCACTGCGCCAACCGTGCTGTGCCGTGTTTTGTTTGGAATAACATGTGGCGAAACATAGGTGTGAGTAAACTATACGGGGCGGCAGGGACATCGACGCGCAAACTGCAACCGTGAACTTAGCACATAATCCTAGACCCCTGGTGTAGCAATTGACTAATGGCAATAGGTTTGCTCCCTACTACACGGGACTTAAAAACATAACTGGCGAAATTTGGGTGTACTATAAGCACAACTCTGCCCTACCTTTCGTGGAAACAAGACGTGATGTTTCGTTGTGTTATGTAAAATGTATTGAAAAAGTCATGAAAACAATTTCCAAATACTGAATCAATCAAATCAAATCTACAACTGAAAAAATAACTTATATTAGAATTGTTTGAACCTAATAAATCTTACCTTTAGCAGTATAGTACGGCAATGATGATGCGACAGCATGCGCCTGAGCGAATGCAGACACAACAACAACAGGACAGGAGGTCGTTGTCGAGCGGACAGGGACGCCTCGCGCGCACACAACGCGCACACTTCTGTGACCAACGTGCGCGCTCCCACGCACGAGCACATGGCGCCCCACGCTACCAACATTATTCGATACATATCAATTAAATAATACACTATATAACATTATTAAAGACCATATAGTCATAACTACAAGATATAATGAATGTAAGATAAAAGTGCGAAAAGAATCTAGAATTATTCTAATGATATTGCCTATACTAATCAGTACAACTACGTAGATAACCAAAGAAGAGGAAAACTTAAATAACGTAATGAAAGGTTATCAACAATCAGAGATTCCTTTGATCTACTTGAGTTCATCTTGCGTATCATGAGACACCGCCGTCGTTTTGTAAAGCTTGACCTTACGCCTGCTACCGTGCGTTAGTATGGACCCAGTCATAACAAAGTGCCTGGCCAGATTATGCGTTTGACGCACAACTACGTGCGAATCATAAGCGGTATGTATTGGCTTCTAGTAACTCGGCTACGCGTGACTCTATACTTTTGTAGAAGAACGCGAGCTAAAGTTCTTAACTGGACTGTCTCATAGTCTTTTTCTGCTATAATGATTCAAACCCAACCATACCTTTAGGACAGTCATTTGTGAACGTATAAATGAGATGCATGACGGCTTGTCGCAGTTGTTCGGTCATCATGCACCAGGGCCACAGTCTATTAAGAGAGGTTGTTATATTGTCATCCACGAAGTTCTCCTTGGCGGCAGGACAGTCCAGCATCGAGCAATCCATGACGACCAGGAGCCAGTACAACGTACGCAACACCGTATTCTGAATAAGAAACAGATCAAACACCTTACTTATGTATTTCGAACACAACTCTGCGTTGTGTATTATATCGATCACCAAATGAATTAAATATATATCGTACAAACAAGATTATTTTTATATATTTTTTTTTTTTTTTAACCGTTGCCCCACACTATGAATGTCTCCTGTATCGTGGGTGCGTTTACAAACATTTAAACTCACATACACAAACAGCCAGACCCGGAACAACTACTTGTAGGTCATACAAATATTTGTTCCCTGCGGGAATCGAACCCGCGACACGCAGCGCAGCAGTCAATCTCTTAACCACTGCGCCAACCGTGTCGTCTTATTTATTTATTTATATATATATCAAGATACGATAAAACATAATGAAATCTATACAAATATAATAAAGCTGAAGAGTTTGTTTGTTTGAACGCGTTAATCTCTGGAACAGCCAGTCGGATATGTATTTCATTTTGCACTTGATAGCCCAATTATTCTTGTTATAGAATATTTAACATCACGCTACGACCTTTAGGAGCTGAGTAAACATAAATAAAGTTTAATTAAAAACGCTGAGCTAAAACGAAGTAAACGGGCACAGCTATAAAATATATTTATGTTTAAACGATCCATTACTTTATCGATTTTAAGATTAAAATTCATTTTAGAGGAAAGACCCGTACTAATCAATAAAACTTTTACTCACATTGTTAGCATGCTTGATGACTTCAGCAGGCTTGCATTGCATCGAGAGATGGTCTCTCACAGCCTGCAAGGTGGCGAGTAGTACTCGCGGCAGGTGTCGATGTACCGCGTACTTCCGACTGCGACCACTCACGGATAGGACGGAGGAGAGGCATGAGCACACGCGGATCCAGCGCTCGTCTGAGTAGGAAAGTATATCGGTTATATTTTTACACCTTCACTTATCACTTTAAGAGCGTGCGTTCAGGAAGTTGGCTTTTTTCGCGCACTGATTTTCAACTCACTGCTAAGCGCCGAGAGGTAAAAATCCAACATTGTTTTTTTGACGCGCTGGAATGCGCTCTATTGAATTCTCAATGCTCGACTCAACACCGAGAGTTGAAAATTCAAGACGACGACTCACAAAGCAAAGCTTAGTATTAAAAAAAAATATTCCAAGTACATTCGCTGTTTCCGAACATGAATTGTTCTATGGCTAACATATTCATATAGTAAGGATGGTAGGAAAGTAGTTTATATTTTCTTTTAACTGTTGACATTCAAAAGTACCTTTTAATGGCCAACTTGAAATAAATTCTTTGACTTTGAATGCAGTAAGAACACCCAATGTTACTACAACATAGTTAGCAACACTTTGACTTTATTTACAAATAATACAATAACATTTCCGCGTCTAGAGCTCAAGATTTGTATCTCACACGATATCGAGTAACATAGCCACCGTAACTGATCTATCCACTACGATGGTTATCAAACAAATAGATAACGTAGTGCAATGTGCATAAACAAAATAGATTTACGACAGTTTAATTACATAAGCGAAGAAATAATGACTACTATAAATCAGATGAACTGTAGTCTGTTAGGAGTATAGTTGAATAAACAAGATGCTCAATGTCCATTTAGAGTTATTAGTTGAAGATGTTTATCAATGATAGTTTATGTTATTACGACATTTCGAACACAGCTACAGTTGTTGATTTAACTGCATGTATCAATGTGCTACAAAATACGTGAGATTTAATTAAAGACTGCTGATAAAACACGCTTATAAGCAATGTCTGAATAGGTTAAACAAACACAACACATCATTACGTAGTGCAGCATTGGCAAATGCTACATTATAATTTTATCACGAACGACCTTCTTTTATAACAAATCCAACCTTATTTTTAACCAGAAAGGTTTTTTTCTTCATAATAGTTTTGAATTTTGAATCTAAAAGTGTCATGTCTTTTCTCATACCGAGATTTTTCATTGGTTGGATTCTTTGGACACAGGACGGAAGTCTAATATAATTATTATTTTTTTCTGCTTTCACAATGAAATTATGTCGCTACAATATTAACGGTAAACTATAACGGTTTGAACGACCGAGTTCTGTGCAGTCATCCACTGGATCCAAGGGTATGTTTGCTTTCCTATTGATTATTCAAAAGTTCTTATCGTTTCCTAAATTTTTTTCCATTCTTTTCTTTGTAATACGCAGTGTTCCCGAAAACAAACAATTTGTACATCACTAAAAAGTGGTCTCGAGGCGAGTCACATTCCATGAAGACTCGGTATGTAATTTAACTTTTCTTCAGCTCTTTTGTTATAAAAGATTCTGCGTGCGTTTCGAATTATAATTTTTCTTTATTTTCTGTAGATTTGTCCGAAGACTGTAGGGCGATCTAGAATTCGCTCTACCCGCCACCCTAATACCAGACATCTACAAGCTTCCTGTTGGGAATCGAATCCAACATAACACCTTGCGTGCGACCTGCACGTTGAAGAGGATTCTGATTCCGGCCAGCGAGGAGTCTTCCGATTGTCAGCGTGGAGCCTAGGACCGGATGATTTTCGTATATCTTGTAGCTTAGTTTTCAGTAGAGCCTATTACTTGATATACTACCAGTTAGCCGTATTAATATACGGCTAACATTGTTACAATTTTGATCAAACGGCAATTTAAATTATTATCCCGCTTCCTAATAACGAATTGACTTGGTGCCAATTACCCATTTAGGACGTCCGTGTATTTATCTAGTTACGTAAGTTTAGGAACGTTTGCAAACGTATTTTAATCGACGTGTAACAAGAATACCTACATGAAATTGATTATAGGGCTCGAACACCAAAGACGTCACGTCGACGTCACGCCGTAATCCTTTTTAATAATAATATTCGTTCTGTGTCTTTTGCTAAGTTTTATTACTATATTATTTTACTTACAAAAATTATAACATGTTCAAGCGAAGATTCCCCTCTTTTATTTCGCTACAGTAGGTAGGTTATTATTATTAGTTACGTTTTGATGAAGTTGCTATTATTTCATCTGTTAAAATACTATTAGAAATCCGTAGTTTGCGCAAGCTAAATATATCTTGTTTATAACAGTCGAACAAAGTATTAACCTTTATCGTCATCATTAACCATTGAATTAAACTTACTGCTCGAAATAGCACGGTTTTAATGCCAACAATAAGTTACCCGTGTATTCTTAAACAGATGAGCTCTCAAACCGTCACAAGCAATGGTGAACAATATTTGACATCATGAAGGACAATCGTAAATTACAGATTGGCAAAGACATTTGTGATTGCAGTATGTTTTTAATAGCGCAAAGAAAGAGGAAGAAGTAATGAATGAATTTGAATGAAATTACTCCCTTAAAGTATTCCCATAGCCCATCTAATCATGCAAGAGTCTTTTAATTTTTTGGTAGAACCCATTTAAAACAACATCAGGACATACACTAGTCTAATACTTCGTCTCATACTTCGGCCAAAATATTACATACCTTGACTAGACTCATATTTCTTGTTCTCCATCGACAGCTTCGTGTACAAATTAATCAGAGCTTTGCAGATCTCTTCAGCCAAGTATTCCGGTTGACAGTCCTTACTTCTGGCACTGTCTCCGGCACCACAACGCTCAGTATCCACTCCGTCCCAGAAAGGAGACTTCAAGTAATCGAAGAACTCTGAACAAGTGCCGTCTCTCGTTTGATCGATGTGCTTCTTGTGTGATATGGATTGTGTCAGCTGTGTGAGGCAGTATAGGCCTGCGTCTTGTAGTTCTGTAATGTGAGGCATAAAATATATACACTCTGATTTTTAATTTGCTAGACTAAAATTACAGCTGCGTAGTAATAAACACAACATGATAAAAAAAGGTCGATCGTAGACGTCTAGACGAAATAAGATGTTTGATTTAGGTGTATGGACCATTAGTAAATCGTTTTAACTTCGCCTTCGTCAGCCTCCCCGTATACCCTGGTTTATAAATAATAGTTTAAGCAGGAAATTTGTGGTTACGGCTCACAGACTCAGATCTGGACATATTCCATGTAACAAATTCATTTTCTTGATAAAAAGAATACCTCTCCCAACTGTGAGGTGTGTGGAGTTGTGGAGGACATGCATCACTTATTGAAGGAATGTGTTCGCTTTGAGGCTTATAGGAGTAAGTGGTTCAGGGCTTTGAAGTTGAACAAGAACGATATAGGTACATTCCACCAAATACTATCTAAGCCGAGCTCTGAAGATGCGAGAAAGTTGTTCGACTTTATGGCCCTGTTATATTAATCTCATTAGTTTGATGTGTATCCTGTATTAGGTTACGATGGGACTGACATACGCTGTGTGTTATAAAAGTCCCTAAAATTTAAAGAATAAAAAAAAAAGAAACTTCGCCAACTGGGCAATTCCTTTACTCGGGCTAGAATTTTTGTGCATGGCAATAAATATTGAATATACTTTAAAAATACTTTAAATTCACTGAGAGACTTAACACACAATCTAAACCACTGGATCCAGAAGCATGGAATTTTACACTGTTTTTACAATACTTCGTAACGAAGGATTTTAGAAAATGAATCCCCTAAAGCCAATAAATGATGAAAGTTTCTACGGAATTTAGTAATTTTTGCCGACGGGAACGAGAAAGGTTTGTGAGAATAGAAAACTTCCATCAGCGGACTTGGTTTTGTTTTTATTTCGACCCAACCCTGTCCCGCCAGAAATCTCCCAAATCAAGCCGTAGAACGAAGCCATTTTATAAAATATCAAACAACAAATCGTTTTACGACGACTTCCGTTCAAATATTGTAAACTATAATAATATAAAATATTACCAATTTCATCACTCTCCAAGCACTGCAACAGTAAATGGAAGAAGTCCGTAGCATGCGTGTCTTTGAGTTGTTGCCACATGGTATCGACCGCCGCCTTCTCTCCCAGTAACGACGCGAGGAGGGACATTGCCTGCGCACGCGCCACCATACAACTCACCTCGTTATCATCTGCAATTTATTATTAGTGCGTTTTTTTTTTTATAAATGCTTGTATTAAATTGCACCTAATTATCTCTGAACGGTTTTCGATTGATTGGATATTTTTTTTTTATTTATTTGGGAAAATAAACGGTTACACCAACGACATTTTCCATAAGAAAAGTTATAAAACTAATGAGATGTGCGCTTACTCTTTGATAGTTACAATAAAATTAGGATATTGTAACTAGTTTCATTCCGGTTTAATTTAGTTGCTGGTAACCGTTATTAGCATTATATCACTCGATGTTGAGCAAAAAAACAGACCCGCGAAAATTTCAAGTACGATGTCGGCAGTCTTGGTTATTTGGCAAATAGGTTCCAAAGTGAAAGCTCTAAAAGTATCAATAATTACAAAAAACTTATACTTTACTAATGTGTACTTACTGTACACATTTGTAACATATAAGATTTTTGTCGTCGGCCACGTAATTGCTTTACCACCCTAAAGGTGAATATAACTTGCACGAAATAAAGCGTCCAGGTCTACTTGTTTTACAAGTCCAATCTGACAGTTAGATAATTTCAACCTTAGTGAAGTTTCAATCTATTCGGATTTCTTGACAAAAGTAGTAAAGCAAATGCGAGGTCGACTACGTAAATTATCAAACCAAAAACTTTTTTACAATACAAACTGAACATAATGTTTATATAATAGTTCCGCATTTTCGTTTTTTGCCACCGACTTCCGAAGTTGCTGTGTAAATAATAGTGACAGAAAGTTATTATAAAATCATTAATATAAACTAAGTGAAAAAAAACATCGTATCATTGAAGCTAACTCAAAAACTTCCCAAGCAAAGTTAATAAAATGTATATCCCTATCCATCGCGTATCGACATCGCGCAAATTATATACAAAAAAAAAACAGTCGAATTGAGAACCTCCTCCGTTTTGAAATCGGTTGTTAAATAACTCATATTTCTATTTGCTCGACGACTTCGAACGAAAGGCAGCTAATGACTTGTGGAAGATTTAGTTTATTAGTTTCAAACGTTATCTAATAAGTTATAGTTCGTTGTAAGCGTCTGCTTACAAGTAACACATTACTTACTGACTGACGTATTGCACCGACATAAATATTATAAAGTAGTTAAATACTAGTCTGTGTAAAGTAAACTTCATGTCTTGGTTCCTTTTGTCAATAATCTACGGCAACAAGCCTCTCTGTACATATTCTTAGCTATGTGGGCAAACAGTCCCTTCATTGTACATGATAGTATTAAGTGTTTGCTTGAAAAACAAGCATTTCTTAAGTGTTTTCCTTGAAAATCTAAGACTGCACTGATAAAACTAAGAATTATTTGCAGTTTACAGTTTGGCATATTTCCGGAAAAGTATATAACGTTTGTGTACATTTTCAGGAACACAGGTATTGGATTAACCCTTTAATTTTTACTTATTTACTCTTATTATAACTGGGTGGGCATAGTAATCCGACCATAGTTTCCACCAACAATATATAAATTTCGTGGCCAATGGTAGTAGCAATTGCCTTTGTTATTATTGTGTTCTCTATCTTCTGTTACTACTACATACAATATAATAAGTTTTAGTATTCAAAGTACATATATATATTTTTTTGTTTTAATTTGGAGGCATTAAAATCCTCCCTACACCATTTACGATTGCGATACTCATCTATTAACTTCACTTAGAACCTTACCGGCCAGCTAAATATTAACCACGACATAGCATTAATAGTAGTTTCCGTTTACCTCGTGCCGACACAATCAAACTAATTATTTACAGAACAGACACCACTAGATAAAGTAATGTACCTTCTCCAAAAGGTGTTAAACTCATTAGCAAGTTGTAAAGACAGTCCTTAGTGGCGGCGAGGGAGAGTCGGACGCATTTGTGCGTTGTCACTGCCTGAAGCGCTCGGCAGGCGGCGCCACGGATCTCGTATGTCTCACTCGTATCTTCACCGGTCCATGAAGTACATCTGCAATACGTTGAATAAAAGATTTTAGATCTTCTAAACAACGACAAATTAACTTAAATACAACATAGAGAGAGCTATTGAGGACGACGTGTTATTCCCCAGGGTCTTCTTTCCTTACTGTGCTTAGCAGTAGTACAGGTTGACAGAAGAAATAGAGAGTCAAAATCCCGAAATCTATTAGCAAGTAACGCGACCGGCATTAATAATTAATCAATCATATCGTTAATTACATTTTATTCATCCACTAATACTCCCACTTTGTAGTTTGCACATTTTGATACCAAAAAAACCCAGCGCTGGGGCTCTGTCTCGCATAGGGTCTTAGCATTTATACTGAGCGATGGTCGTTTTGCGTGGATGTGACGCGTATTTTTGACGACTGCTGCGCTGCGTGTCGCGGGTTCGATTCCCGCACGGAACAAATATTTGTATTGCCTACAGGTAGTTGTTCCGGGTTTGGCTATTTGTGTATGTTAGTTTAAATGTTTGTAAACGAACCCACGATACAGGAGTAATTCCTAATTCGGTGCAACGTTATTAAAAAAAAAATCCCCCAATTTGTTTTTTTTTTGTTTCTGTTTTTCTCTGCGTCATGTTTACCTACCGCAAATAAGCGTATTTTCTCTCTTAATAACAACGCATTACGCATTGCTTTGTACGTGAGTTTGTCATAATGAATAAGGACTCTGATAAGACTTTACTTTATAAGTCCTTAGTTTAAACCTTAGTTATATGGCTTAGGAGAAGACTAATGTTTGCAAGATAAGTAAAGTAAGAAATATACGTCGTATTTATTTTGAGTAATAGGTTAGCCAGGTTTATCGCAACAGAACGCACCTTCGCGTGAAGGCTCGTAAGTGTATACCGGCGTGTGCGCTGATGTTTATCATTACTTAGGAGTAATGACTCATTAGTCATTAGTCAACATTGTAGAGATGTGCATACGCATTAGAGCGTCCATATTATATATTTTATAATGAAATATATTAATAGTTAATCAGTAATAACAGCCGCACGGGTCGATCGGTCAGGTTAAGCTACGTGGTTGGTCCGTGGATGGGTGACCATCTTTACATACCGCGTTGGGAATGGCTAGATTAGTCAGAAAATTAGTTATTTTAATTGCTATAGGACTTGTCGGGGGAAATCTACCACTATTCCTTTTTCTGTTCTGTAAGCCAATCTTCACAGAGTCGATGGTATCGATATTATTATGTAATCGTGAACTTTGACAGCTAATTTCGAGTAACGTTCTATGTATTGAGGTCTAGAAATAAATGGAAGGCTACAGAACCAGTTTCAATCGCGTTTGATAAAGGAGGCGGAAACTTTACTATCTGCTAATGGCTTTGCAACTAAGGCGCGAGTGTACGCGGCATACCTAACTAGTTTGTACTACCGACTGTTTGTAATCAATTTAGTACCTACTAATCGTCTAGCTGCACTGGGCCCGCGTGTTGGATTATGGCCCACTTCCTCTCACGGAGCGGAGGCCTGTATCCCAGCAGTGGGAACATTATAAGCTGATTATAATTGTCTACGGCTTAATTGTTGCCGATGTTTATACAGAATATTATTTTGAAAAGTTTTATATTCTGGTCAATGGAAGAACGTGCACTGCACAATGGAATGAAATCTATCTCTGTCTGTTTGTGTGCCGCTTAATTCTTCTTTAGTACACAATGAATTTTAAAGTAGGTATAAACATAATTTAAAGAGTTATTCTGGAAGGTATGTGTATAATACATTCATTTTTAACTAAATACAATAAAAAAATCACCGACGTTTTGTCAAGTCGTAAAACCCGTGCGAAGCAGGGGCGGGTCCCTAGTTTGTAATAAACATACTAATTAAATCAGAATGACCTATTGTAGTTGGTACAAAACAATTTCTGTACTTACATTTGTGGTTAGTGCAATATAAATAACTGTTTAAGAATATAAATCATGCATGACTTACTGTTTTGTTCATGACGTTGTTGATTCGCCGAACTTTATCAACCACTACTTAACAAAGGAAGTGCACTTATGAATTGGGGAAATCCCCATTTCATTTTCATCACTTGAAAATTTATAATCAGAAATATGCTATTAAGATAGACAAAGGCATTTTCTGAGAAAAGTGGCTAGAAGTATTGCAACAAGATTAATGCAATTTCTTCGAAATCATTCGTGTGTAGGATGAAGTATTAATAGAGACACTGGCGTTTTGCAGATTTTCACAACCAACAGCTGTTTTTAACACTAACTCTCTGGAAGCTATAATTATTTGATGCATATTCAAGGAATAGTGACTTAATGTACCTGAACAAAAGTCGGTACAATCCTCGTTCATTCCAGGCTTGGACGGGACAGTGTGTGAAGGCGCTAACATTGTGTAGTGCATCGGCTAGGGCTGTCACAAGCGCGGCTGTGGGCGGAGGACGCGACTTTTGCGTGACGTGCGCCGGCGACACATACTCATCCCCTCCCTTCTGTGCACGCACCTCGAACTCACCCCGACGCTCTAACAAACTCAACGACACGTTCCCTTCTAAAAAAAAAACAACTATTGTTTTATCAACATACTTGTATCTACCTATCAGTAGGCACTTAATTGAAACACTGCAATAGTGATTAAAATACTCAATGTGATTAAAATTCCTATTAAATGAATATGATTATGATTTAATATTATTTTCTGACAACATGTGATTTTGCAATTATTGAATGAAATTGTTTATGACGGTAGACTTTATGTAAATAGATTAATAGTGAATTAGATATAATCATTTCATTTGTTTAAGGTCCTGTGTCTTAAATATTGAATACTGCTATTCACAAATCACACGTAACTTGTAATCTTTAAACTTAAATCTAATCTGAAAGATGTTATTATTTCTTATCGGTGATAAATAAATTGCGAATCGGTACATAACACATGCCGTAGGTTCCTGTTATCTTACAAGGATGAACTCAAGCAGTCTCGTATAAAGATAGTCAACTCACCGAACGATTGTTGATATTCTTTGGTATTGCAGAAGTCTACCAGAATTTCTAAACAATTTTCTATGAAATTATTTTCGTGCAGTTGTTCCAGCACGTCACACTCCAAGATCTGAAAAAGTTTTTAATATTATGTAGATCTTTTTTCTATTAAAATACACAATTATTTATCACTCCACTTTTATATAGGATCGTAAGTATTTATTTATACTTGTCTATAACCTGTTTTAAAATTAAAAAATATCAAAACTAATTGATACAGTTGTATTTAAGATCTCAAATAATCCAAAGAACAGAATTAATTATTGTTATTTCCGATGCTTTAAACGTTAGGTTCTCAAAATAGGCGATCACACCCCCCCTCGTGGGCGTTTGGGACTCTCAGGGAGGCAGTAGAAGACCCAGAGAAAATTATATATGCTATCTTGACTGTATAATATTACACGTTTAAATATAATCGTGGCAATCGCTGTTTCAGATTCGAGACAGATGGTAAGCAAAAAAAATTGGGGAGCTTTAGAAAAAATATATATTCAAAAAGTGGCCGGTGGGCAAAATAAGGTACCTATGCTTTAAACAATACATATTCAGAAGTGGTGACTGGTGCCTATATTGATCAGGTACATTATACTACAATTTTCATCCCAAAATATTCAATAAATGTTTACAAAAAACAATACCTCAATAAAACTCAGAAATTTTAATCTGAACACATTAAATTTTATTGCACGTACAGATAAAATTACAAATGAGTAGTAGGTATTTCGTTTTTTATTCAAGTAGGTTATCAAAAATGGCTCGGTTCAGCGGTTTCGACATCTTTTATGCATACAATAGGAATCAGTAAACTAGTATGCATTGTTCAAGTAAAAATAGCGCGTGAACACTGGCATTTCTTACCTAGAACATGTCGTGACTTACAAATAAGTAGCAAGTATATATACATATACGACAATAACACCTTCTGCTCAAGCTAATTATCACTTGTGTTTTAATTAATACAACTTGTAGCAAGTAACTCGAGTATTTTTATACTATCTGAGTAAGGGAATCTTAAAAGGTTCACATTCCACAAACGAAATGTTCATGACTACATAGCATACGTTGTTATTGATTATATTAGTTTTTCAATGAACTAGGGAGTAATGCAGTAGCTGTAGCAGTTGAGAGAAGAGAAAAAGAAATGGACAATGAACTGATTAGTACCCTAGGGAAAGCAAAAGAAGTAGAGGAAGACAGTTAAAGCGATGGGAAGATGATTTTGATAAAGTAACAGTTCGAGAATGGTTACGTACCGCAAAGGGCAGAAACAAATGAAAAGCCTCAGAGGTCTTTGTCGAAAGACAAGCTGTTGTGAGGGGAGACCAACCGAATGCGGAATGCCGAGAATATGACTTAGTTTAAGATAATTAGTTATCATACCTCTATTTTAAAGCTTTTAATTAATTGTTTTTCCAAACAAGTTAAAACAGCAATAAAGGCTTATTTTAGTTTTTTTTATTAGGTGGCAATAAAGTGAAATTATAGGTAAGCACGTACTTTTTTTAGGCAGAAAGCAATTGGAAAACGGATATGGAAAGTTAAAAATATTGTCTGTTTTGATTCGTATATTGTTAAAGTACAACATAATACTGTAAATACACAGTTTAGGACGCAGGTACAAAATAAAGACCAAAATGTAGTAACAACAACTTATTTTAAATCCAAATATATAAGATAAACATTGCAATGAATTAAGTAAAGGATAAGGTACCAAGTAAGTTTTAGGTTATTAATACTAGCCATTAATTAAATAATTAATGTAGAATGAATAATAATACATGGGTCTTAAACATAACTGGCGAAACATGGGTATACTATAGGAACACCTGTGTCCAACCCTTCGGAGAAACAAGGTGTGAAGTTATATTATATTAAAAATATCTATACAGGAAGAATTTTTAGTCACCGTCTAAATTTTTTCTAGGCATTAGGTATCATTCACTAACTCCATTTTAAAAAAAAAAAACGATACGTAAAATTTTCATATTAAATCATTTTCTCGAAAGAATTATCCGCTCTGCGTGGTCACAAGTTAAACGCACACACTCGCCGCGCAAACATTCAATGAAAAGGGCAGCGCACACCCCGCTTACCCCCGCCCCGCTCGACTGCGCGACACATCTATCGTTAGTCAAATAGTCAGCCTGTTCCCGCGCATCCCGCCGGCGGCGCCCCGCGCTATCGTGAATTTGTTTACAATGTATTCCTACCGCGAGTATTACGAAATTGTGCGATCTTACATAGTTAGTGGTGAAAGCTTGAACGGTGCCCAGAGACTGTACGAAGCAGAAAGTATTCCTCGCCTTCGCAATCAAGGGATAATAAATTCTTCAGTACCTAATCGCCAAACGATTTTGGCCGCAAATCAGAGGCTAATAGACCATGGCAAATTTATAGCTCCTACACACACTCAAGGACGTAGCAGGACGACACTCGCAGTAGAGATCGAAGAAGATATCTTCGATTTCTTTGAACAGAGCCCTAGATCGAGTATGCGAGATGCAGCGCGGCGCTTCGCTCCCCAGTCACCAGATCTTACTCCATGTGCCTTTTTTTTGTGGGGCGAAATAAAACGACGAGTGTATGTGGAAGAAGCTCAAAGCCTAGACCGATTATAAGAGCAAATTGTACGTGCAAGAAGTGAAATGAAAAGTGACACTGTAGTGCTCAACAAAATTAAAAATAATGTGCAAAAACGTGCAAGACTCTGTTTAGAGAGAAACGGTATACATTTTGAGCATTTATTAAAGTACTGTTAATGTGATTGTTCTAAGATGATTTTGATTAAATTTTTGTATTATTTGTACATAAATTGATTCAAATTTTTTAAAGACGCATAATAGCAAAACGTTTTGGCACGGTTTTAATAAGGTCTAAAGTTGTTATTTATCTAATTTATTTTTACTTTATTTGTAATTCATTAATTAAGGATTACATTCTAATCATAGTGAACATAGCATAAACCTTTTGCTTATTGACGGTCCTAAGCCCGTGAAAGTATGAAGGGAAAATTTGCAACTTTGTTTATTATTGTGTTATCAATGAATTGCGGCGGCGTGCGGGGCGGGCCGGCCCGAGTAACTTCACCTAGCGCGTACGCACGGCGCGGCAGTGTCTAGAAACATTAACTTTTTATAGATAAGTTTGTGATGTGATATCTCAATATTTTTGTATTGAGTGATACTAAAAGAAAAAATAGATATTCAATAATTTTCGCCAAAGATTAATGTATCAAAATTTGGAGGGTGACTAAAAAATCTTTCTGTATAAAGTCATCTTTAGGAAAATGATAAATTCAAAATCAATTGATTAATTTCCGAGAAATTATATTAATTAATACATCCATTTATTCTTTAAAACTACGAAACAGTCAACACAGTGTACAAAATAATTAGCCCTGTTTGTGTTTACTTTCATGCTCTTATGCCTTCTTGCACCACAAATCACGAAATGCTAACACTGAACATAATATTTAAAAAACATCATTCTATCTCTGTCATCTTCAAACTGTTGACAGAAACAGAACGATGTTTTATATTTGTTTAGCGCTAAACGTATAATTAGTGATTTGTGGTGCAAGCACGCCCTAGACTGGTTTTGCTCGTCTACGTGTTACTAAAAAAGGAAAAATGTACCACCTTAGTGAATATTAGGCGAAAAGGCTGTTAGATTGATCGCAATTTACCAGAGGGGCACATCTCGTAATTTTAAGAACGTTCACAGTTTGATCTCAGTCTCAATCTGTCAAAAATACCTTTAATTTCTCTACATTTTTGACAAGTTTTGACATTTGTTTGTAGCCAAAATGAACCTGCGACTAGATTTTGAACGTTTTAAATTACGAGAATTGGCCTTCAGATAAATGGTGGACACTGTCTATTCAATGTGTTATCTAGTTATACAAACTTCAAGAGTGCCAGATGTTCACTTCAGGGGCCATAAAGTAGATCTCACCAACACGCTTATAAAAATGATTATTTACTGTTTCAATTAAAAAGTAATGCCTGACTTAAACGCTTTGTATTATTTTAAACATCATAAACCTGTTTACTGGATCAGATACGCCAGATAGCGATGGACACAAAGATATCTGGTACACATAATAGTAAATGTAAAAAAAACAGAGGAGCTTTTAAAAATAGACACGGTGCGCTCTCGGTACTTGAGTCTACGTTTAAACAGGCCAAAGACCAATAAAAAGACCCCTTTCTGCTGTCGGTCGGTATTTAGTGCAATTACATGAGCAATTAACTTCCTCGCCCAGTTTAGTGATTGTTTACTGAAGCAGCTGATTGATAGTATCGGCACTTCGGTTCGGTACACACATTATTAATAGTAGATCGATTCACTTGATATTATTGCAGAACATAAATCATTCGCTTGACTGGACATCTGAAGAAGTTCCTTGCAAAAAGAAATGGTAATAATTTGGCGCACTAACATCAAAGAGCAGATATACAATTAGCGTGTCTTATTGTATATCTATTTGTCGAACAATCTTTCCTGTAAATAAGTTACCGCTATAAAATATAATTCGTAAGATCATTAATTGAAATGCTCTATCTGAGCTTTTTCTTATTTACTTCCTTTAAACAGTTTAGAATTATAAAAATTATTTTTCATACACCAGTGATAAACATATTGTGATGTGCTCAATATTATAACATAACACACCTGAATTCCCCGAATAGCTGTGCAGACATTTCACCGGTTATGTTTAAAAATATGTTTCACTATATCTTCATGTCTTTTCCTTAAACATAGGTTTAAATGTTGACTTCCGAAATTTTCATGATTTAACCAGATATATGAAGAAAACATTGCCAATAAAAACAACAGTTAGGATTTTTTATGATAACCTCAGTGACATCATTTGTATAGGTACTATCAGCACCGTTACACAGACGAGTAATTTGTAACCTAAAACAATAGCAATATAATAATAGTTTATGATAACTGCATCCGCATGATTCACACAGACGAAGAAAGACAATGATATTATTATGAATAAATGTGTATTTATTATATCAATGCAAACTACGTGACTTCTTCGAATCATTAACCGAATAGAAAATATTGAACTATTACCACAGTAAGCTGTAATCACAATAGCCCTAGACAAAAAGGGTGATTCATATTATAAAATACATGTTATAATAATTATATTATGACTAAGAACTTAAGTAAAATAAATAAGAGAATTCTTTCTACACAATTTACACGCCCTCATTACCACACCACTAGACGCTAGAAAAACATACATGAAGTAAGTAATGTTAATTAAAATTAAATGGTAATTATTAAGTCTTATAGTGCCTTATACAGTAAAAAAAACCGACTGATGGGAGCCACGCGTCGCGTGGTTAGTATTCCGTACTGTAACTTTCAGCCCTATATAAACGTCTTTAATATTAGTCAGGTATGAAGCAGCAAATATTTTAGTTATATACAAGGTGGAGACGACAATACAACAATAAATTAAACTTCGTATATCTAATGAAGTTCCCAGTCTGCATACAAAAATTCAACCAAATATATCCAATAGTTTAGTCACTATAGCTAATCAAAGATTGGCAAAACCCATAGTCGGAATGTAGGGTTCACTCCTACCACATACTTAGTTCAGAAATATGCCACGGGTACCGCTGCTGAGTTGACAACCTTCCGTCATGGCTGAGACATACGTCTGATACTTTTATTGTATTTAATTTTATTTTCATTTCTTGTTAGCCTGTTCATTTTCTACACGAGCTAAAGGACTATTACTACTATTTAGTGCTTTTTTTTAAATTCTGACGTTAGAATTTATATGATAGTGTTAGAATACTTCTATACATTAGTATTGCCCGTGTTTTCATTAGTTGTCGTCTCCACGTTGTATAAAATTATTATTTCAAAAAAGGACAGTGGTTAAGAAACCCCACAAAAAGCCAAACGGATCCATTAATTCCAAACTATGCAAATCCATTACGTTTATTTTGAGTTATTAGTTCAAAAATTATTTTTATGGCGCTAGGAGTGCCGTCTTCGTGTCTGACCTTACTGGTAAGGCGAGAAAATTATCCTATAATTTTAATCTTCTCAACAATCATCAATTTGACTTTGCATTAAATTACAGGGAAGTTTACAGAGAAGTCAAACTGTATGCAGACAGAAGTAATAATTTGAGTTTTGTAAATTTTTGCATGCATTTATGTTTACAAATAAATTTCTAAACTAATTTATTGGGATAGGTTTCGTAGTGACTTGGGTTTTTTGACCCCACATTATGAGCATAGTCCCCACCATATTTTATTAAAATAAATTTTAAATTACAATTTTGCCGCCTACTTTTAGATCATCAATCACTGTGTCCATTGCCCTTTATCTTGTATCACATTTTCGAGGTTATAAAAATGTGACTGGCTGACAAACCAAGGACAAATACTTGTCTAAAGTCTTCTCAGTACAAAACACCAATAAGGTAGGATTTCTTTCCATGTTATTTGGCAACAAATTTCAACCATATTCCTCCTTTGTTCTTCAGCATCACACTTCTTGGGTCGTACTGGATCTGAGGAGTGGTTCTCTCGCAGGGTTCCACCGTGAAAGCACTGAGGATTGCAGCCAACCCGGCCACCACAGTCAGCTGGGCGAAACGTGCACCTACACAATAAACATTTTATCAATATTGTCATTACGTTCTGAGCTTGGTTCATGTATTAAACGAGTTATCATCCGATATTAATTAGCTAATCATTGCAGATGCGTCAGGCAAATGTTACAGTAAATACATATCTAAAGTTATTAATAGCACCAATCTGTTAAATATTTTGTTGCTATGGATAATTTTATATGTAAAGAACCGACTAAGCATATAGTCCGAGTAATGTAAATTGACATATCCAAGTAAAACTTGTTTGATAACACAGAATTTTGTCTGCACATTGTTTATGTGGACACAAACTCAAGTTTTGTAAACACAGGTATACTAACGAAACAATGAAAAGATTTTTAAATATTAGTATTCGTACCTAGACAATGAGAACAAAAGAATATTTATTTTAGAAACTGTTTTTGTTTCCGCGAAATAGCCATAATATCAGGCGGAACACTCTATTTACATAATATTAAATAATAATTATCTGCACGCAGCTTATGACTGATACAACAAATATCAAAATTTACTTACCGGGGCAACTCCTTGGTCCTTCACCGTAAGCCATGAAGCCTGGCGGATTTAAATCATCTTTGAAGCGATCTGGATCGAATTTATCCGGATTGGGAAAATACTGAGCATCTCGTTGAATGCAATGGATAGGTATTAAAACGGGGTCGCGGGCTTTCAGAGTAATTTCTTCATCGAGAGTAATGGGGGCCGTGCAGAGCCTCGTGGTCATCGGCGTGGGCGGGTGCAAGCGCAGCGTCTCTGCCACCACTTGGTACACCAGCCGCATCGCTATCACTGCATCATAATTCAGCCCATTGTGCCGTTCTAAACATTCCACTATCCCCGTTCTTACATTTTCCTGCATTTCTGGGTCTTTTGCTAGTTCATATAAACTGAAAGACAAAGTTGTGGCCGATGTCTCCAGCCCCGCTAGCATAAATATGAACGAGTTAGACGTTATTAGAGCATCCGTCATTAAGAAACCCGAATCTGGTCTCTGCTCATTTAACATAAGTTGAAGGAAATCATGCCTTTGAACTCCAGATCGCCTCTCTGCCAAAACCTGGTTAATAATGGAAGTAAAGAAAGTTTCTACATTTGGGGAATATGACCTCAAGTTTAACCATTTAAACAATCTGGGAAAGAAGGTGCGGCAGTAGCGTTTGAGCAAAGTCGCACGATCTATCTTAAACATTTTTTGTGACATCTGTAGGAATGGAGAATCTGGATCGTTGAGCGATCCAGGATCTACGCCGAAAGCACAGCTTCCGATAACATCGGTCGTAAATCGAGTCATCATACTTGGTACATTGATATCTTCAAATGATTCTTTTAGCAGTACATTTTTCAACGTTTGAGCACATTCAGCTATCAACGGAAACATGGCCTTCATCTTAGCTGACGAGAACGTCGGCGTCACTATGGTCCGCATCGCCTTCCACTCAGCGCCACCCATGTTTGCCAGGTTACGAAGAAGCGGCTCGCGCTGGGTGTCTGTAGATACGGACACACGATCACTGAAGCTCTGAAACTCTTTCGAGAATATTGTTTTAGCCATATCCAAATCAATTATCATCAAAGTTGGTCTACGAGCTTGAAAAAGTCCAACATATTTCTGGTCTCTATAATTATCATAAAAATATTGTAGCATTGTTGTGTAACTTTTTCTCATTGTAAACGTAGCTCCAAAGTTTCCAAATATGGGGCAGGGTTCCCTGTATGGCACATTTCTGAAGAACCAATATTTTCTTCCCTTCGATGAATAGTGAAAAATAGCCAATAAAAGAGTCAGTAATAGCAAGAGCACCACTATCACCAATAAAATACCACTGAGCCACATTTTTAATAACGTTCACTTTACTGCTTATATTTAAATAAAAATGTTTGTTCAAAGTCGTATATTTAAAGAGCCGGCATTTCGTACGTATGTAAACAACACGGTCCGCGATACAAGCGGGGTGCCGGCAGCGCCTGCGGTGGCGGCGGCGGTCAGTGATCAAGTGAGCCGTATCGCCAGCGCGCGCTAAGATAAGCCCTACGCGACTGTACTGGGCAGCTCGCAAGACGCCATGCACTCAAGGCCATGCGTGTTGATGTACTGCGCCCGTGACTCGAATATAGCCGCATATCGATTGCTTACGATAACCATTGTATTCCGAAACGTGAATTGTAATAAGAAACACCTTTTACGCATTTTGCAGGTCATCTCAACAGAAGCCAACAACGATTAACAACTGTTTGTTTACAACTCAGGCGTAGGTCAATAACTTCGCGAAACAACAACTCCACCACGGCCTCTAACTCACCGGCCGGGCCCCATAAACAATGTGCTCAATTATAATAACTACTGTTGAGCATGTAACAATTTTAGAAAACTGTTTGTTTACAGAAATATATGTAGAGTGCCTTTATTGGTGAAATGTATGAATATTTATAGTTTCATTCATATTGATAGGTTCTAAGGGTCAGGCCTCAGGAACCTATCAATATGAATGAAACTTATTAAAGTGCTTCATATTTAAGGGCAAGTTATTTAAGTCGTTAATATATCCAAGTCCATTTCTCCATTAAAGTAAACACGACATGTCAAAGAATAGTCGTATACAAATATACCACTTAAGGTACGGCAGCTATGTTCTATTTTGGTGTCACAGACGCTCTCAATGGGCAAGTAGAACCAGTCCATTATGAGTTATTTGATGGGGGAAGTAATTGAATGGAAGTTTACTAACCACTGACCATAACTATTATACTTAATTTTTTGTTGTCTTTGGACAATGCGATATATTTTACCATAAATAAGGTAATATAGTATTTTTGCTATTGTTGAAAAGCAAGATTCTGCGAGGAGCTAACGTATTAGGTCCATTGTTTACACGTGATATATAAATCAAACCGCAGCTTGTGCGCTACATGCATGACAAAGTTACATTTTAAATTTATTGCAACTGACTTATTTATTTTTATTCTCCGTGAAGGTAACGCTAGAGAATGTTTCGCAAACGGCTCTTATTACTGAGTTACATATAACTATTCGAAATGTTGTGTCATCGACGTTTGAATTCGGTTTCATGAACGTTAAAACAGCTACATAATAAGTGAGTCAGCCACTTAATTTCTATGGGGAAAGAGCACAGTGATATGAGGATAAAATCGCGTATTTCCCAGCGAGCAGTTGGCTAGTTTCTCCCACTATTTAACGCCGCCGTAGCTAAAGTAGTAACATGATGCTATTTTCACAGTCCGCGGGTGGTCCCATTCGTATTCGCTAGTGCTGTACGTAATTCATAGCTCGTTATAGCACGTGCTCAATGGCCCTAAGCTTGTTGAACACACCTTGTATGGGGACAATAAATTACTTTATATAAAACGGCGAAGATTTAATGATTTCCAATGCACAAGCAGTGAATAATATCCGGACATATATTTTACTTTGAGGAAGAATGGTTCTAAATGAATCTATTGTGCTGTCTGTAAAAATTGAAGAAAAATATCCAGTCTCCTTAGATTTTTTTTTAGATTATGGGCTACAAGAATAGGAAGTAACTCACCGTGGTAAGACAATACAATAATATTTTGTGTACAAGCGAAAACCGCACTTTGAGCATGTCGGTAAAGAACAAAAACACACATTATCGCTTAAAATAACAAACTATAAAAAGACGTTTTATGATTAACGTGTGTGGTCACTTTATCGGACATGACACTATTTTGTGTGCATAACTACCCAACGATGATCAATGAACTATAAATAGTTGTTATTGTTATTAAGTCAATACCTATTTATCCTACCGCAAGCCGGTTGCAGAAACAATAGAAATACTATAAATTGTTTATTCTTTATGAGATACTTCATGTGTCGTCCGAGCAATAGTTTTCGTCAGTATCATGATGACACTAAAAAATACAGAAGTCCGGTGTTAATATAAACTAATATTTCTTTCTTGTCCTGATAAATGATAATGGATTAGGGGAAATGCATGATTAAACGAACAATAGCATCGGTATATCCTCTTCATAATACTGGCTAGTAGGAAACGAATTGATAAAATGATAATAAAGGATAACATTCTATAGTGGCATCTCACGATGTCTATAGGACTTGGTGGGATGGCCTACGGGGTCATGTTAAGTAATATGAAACCAAACGTACACCGCGCGTGATTATAAACACGTATACGCATACCAAGGCCTCACTCTGGGGTTTCCCATGTAAAGGAATTAATAGCGGTATTATAATTTTTTCACAGTCATAAAGTTGCTAAAAATATGTAGAGGAAAATTCAAACGCTGTAGTAGAACATAGGCATGTCACAAAAAACGATTGATACATAATTATTGGGAACTCGCCTAGAATTGCAAACTCGATGGAATTGAAAAACCCTGATCATCAAGTAAAATGAGGTTTTTTAAAAGTAAACTACTTAACTTAATTTACGATGATATTAACATGAAAACAAAATATAATGTTCTTACATCAGATTTTGCAGAAGCCCGAGTCGCGATGGATGCAAGAAGGGCAGTAGCAGCCGCACGCACTGCATTCGCTTCACCGCGTTGTGAAAATATCTTCGCCGCAAATTGAGACAGGGATGACTCTTGTATAGCTTTAGAAAAGGAATGTTTAATTACTTACATTATCAGTAGAAGTAGCAAATGTAAAAAAAAAATAATCTTTATTTATTTATCCCTTATCTGAAACTTACAAAAGAAGTTAACAAGGTTTTGGCGCGTGTGCCTAAATTGTAAAATAAAAAAAAATGGCATGTAAATGCATGTGAATTTGGACTGGAATGATTATGTGATCGTATTTCTGGACGTACAAACGGGTTGGTCATCCATAAAAAGTGTGTTCCCATTCAATCTTTATAAGACTTCACTCATATAACCTTACCTTGCATCAAATGCGGCATCAGTTGGGCGTAGTGCGCAAGCGCAGCGATAACTTGCAACGCCGCCGCGCGTAGCTCAGCGCGAGCGGCGGTAGTACCCTTCACCACGGTGCGTACCACGTCGCTGTTGAAGCCTTCGCTCCACCTCTGGTTGAACGGAACAATGTTTTTTTTTTAATCCTACTATCCTACTAATATTATAAACGTTAAAGTTTGTATGAATGGATGGATGGATGGATAGATAGCGGGTGAAACCGCGGGGCGCAGTTAGTACATATTATAAATTAAAGTCGCTTTTCGTGTCTGTCTGTGTGGCCGTTGTTCTGCTAAACTCTACGCAACGGATTTTGATGCGGTTTTTACCATAATTTAGAGAATTTATTTCGAAAGGCTTAATGTGTATATTAAACTATATAATTTAATTAAATATTATATTCAATAAAAAAATCACAATGTATTGTTAATTCGTAAAAAACCGCCCGAAGTGAAGGCGGGTTGCTAGTCTATGTAAATAAAAATTAAATGCTGCTCGTTGGTAAGCGCATCACTTGAGAAGGGCTGACAGATTTGGCTATATTTTTTATTTTAAAATATAATTTTTTGGTTTTTCTGGAAAGAATTTGATTTTTTTCCAGAAAAGGTCACATTCGGAAACGTTCTATTTTGTATGAACTATTGAAAGGACAGGACAACGTCTGTTGGGGCAGCTTGTATTTGATAAAAATGATTATTTTGCTAATTTGCGACGTTTTGCAAAAGCACAATTATTTGTTGTGTAAACAAGAAAAAAAACAAAAGATTTATTCCTTGTTCTGCGTTTCATTCAAAATCTAAGGCATAGAGTACGATACCAAAAATGAAAAGAAAGGCACCCATCCGAGTTCATGACGGAGAGCTTCTCTTCTACACTTATATTCCAAAGATTCGCCAACGATTTTTAAGGCAAGTTGATTGCGTGCACAACACGAATCCTACTGACATTTAAGGCAGGCACCTTAGGCTAATCTTGCTGCCAAGAGTGCATTTGGCACTAATCCACGACTATTTGTCATTATTAAACCTTAATGGTCAAGGACGCTTGCTACTGCTGTGATGTTATGATAGAGGCTTAGTGCAACGATGTACATTGACAATAGGCATTAAAAATGGTCTTAAGGGGTAAAGCTGGTAAGATATCGATTTATATTCGTACTTGGCACGTGTCACTTTTATCTCTTCAGATACACAATGAAGTTATAATACCTTCAGACATTAAGTCACCGGCATTTATTGTTTTAAGTACGAAAGATTGCTCAATTAGCACCATTATAAAAATGCTTTTTATGAACAGCTAACTTATTAAACGCAGAGGCGCGAAGTGGCGAGCAAAAGGTCGTGAGTTTTATCCTTGCATGATCCACGTGAATCCAAACCCAGCACAAGCATATTATTAAGCTTAGTGGAAGGAGTTGACAGAAATATTATTATCGTGGAATCCACATTTCTAGCAGATAATCTGAAAATAAAGATAAAGTAATCCTATCTGCTGGCATACTCAGAAAAGTCATTTGTTATTATCTAACCAAACATAATTTCATTAAGCATTTTTATCTACTGCACTTGAAAATTTTTTTATCAATTTTATGCGGAAATTGCAATATTATTGGTTACCAAGAGAACCGAATAAATAACTTGAATAATGATACTGCGATTCTTTATAATACAGATTTAAAAACGGATACTTAACATCTGACGATTAGGTCATCTGTAAATCTGTTTGGACTGTGTGGACGATGTTATGGCCGTTGAGATGTATATGATATGGATAACGGCTCTACGGTGCTCAGACCAGCATTGCGATTCTGTAACCATCTCACCGTGAAAACTTAGGTGAAGTGAACGTGGAGTGAGCTGTCATTCCAACTAATGCCAGGGATTGACAATATTGACAGCACTCTAAGCTCACTTCACCTAACTTTTCACGGTGAGATTTTTACAGAATCGATCGGTTGGTCGTACACCGAGTCACAAAAGTTCCTCCTTGGGGTTTGCCAAAGAGCGATGGAACGCAGCATTCTGGGTGTCAAAAGACAGGACAGAATTCGGAACACCACGCTGCGTTCAAAAACGGGCATAATGTATGTAGGAAAGAAGGCTGCCAGGCTCATGGGATAGGGCGGGTCACATCAGCCGTATGCACGATGAACGCTGGGCAAAAGCCTCTACACAATGGGTGCCTGAACATTTTCTCTCATCTTGGGCCGGCCCAGAAAGAGATGGCGAGACGATCTGGACGCGTACCGCGAGGACTGGTTCGATGTGGCGCGGGAAAAGAGTTCCTGGAAGGATTTGGGGGGGGGGGGCTTTACCCAGCAGTGGAACAGTATAGGCTAATTTAAAAAAAAACGGCTATAAGAGTTGTATGGAAGAAGAAGACATGCCACGCCCACCGCAAATAAATTGGGATAAAGGCAGAAGAACGATGATCGGTTTGGACTGGTTGGCGACCTCAAAACATTATGTAATAGGGGTTAAAGTATGAAATTGCCGTTTTATTGTAATAGGTACTTCGAATTGACATAGAACCTTCATGGTTTGAGTTTTTTTGAGTGAAACTTTTTTCACATGGTACCTATGAAGTTCTTCTTTTAAAAAATGTGCAACATTCGATTATCGACTTTCAGTTGTTTTTTTTTATTCAGCTTAGACAAGAAAAATGGATACTTCGAAAATTCGAGTTATTTTTGAATACGAGTTCCGACGCGGAACTAACGCGGCAGAAACAGCTCGCAATATCAATGTTGCGTTTGGAGAAGCGACTGCTAATGAACGCACCGTGCGATTTTGGTTTAAACGCTTTGGTGATGGAAACTTTGATTTGAAGAACGAACCACGTGGAAGACCGCCCACACAGGTGAATAACAATGAATTGAAAGAGATGGTGGAAGCCGATCCGAGCCAAACTACCCAGGAATTAGCGGCATGGTTTAACGTTACCTTACCAACAATATTGACTCATTTGCGTCAAATCAATAAAATAAAAAAATATGAGAAATGGATGCCTCATGATTTGACTGATCTGCAGAAAGAAACGCGTGTTGAAACTTGTGTTGCCTTGTTCAATCGATACAGAAATAAAGGAATATTGGATCGAATTGTGACATGTGATGAAAAGTGGATTCTTTACGATAACCGTAAGCCAAAAATGCAATGGCTGACCCCAGGTCAAACGCCGCAACAGTGTCCTAAAGCAAAGCTTACCAATAAAAAGGTAATGGTAACTGTTTAGTGGTCTCAGCATGGTGTTATTCACTATAGCTTTCTCCGATCTGGTCAAGCAATAACGGCAGATGTCTACTGTGCCGAACTCCGAACAATGATAGCAAAACTAGCAGTGAAACAGCCCTGACTCATGAATCGATCTTCACCATTATTGCTCCATGATAACGCGAGACCTCATACAGCACGAGAAACCGTTTTAACTCTACAGGAACAGCAATTAGAAACCATTCGTCACCCTCCGTATTCGCCAGACCTTGCTCCAACGGACTACCATTTTTTTCGTGATTTGGACAATTTTCTACGTGATAAAAAGTTTTCTTCTCAGGAGGCAGTGCAAAATGCTTTCACACAGTTTGTCGAATCTAGATCACGAGAGTTCTATCGCAAAGGCATAAATGACCTTCCTATTAGATGGCAGCAATGTATAGATAATAATGGTAATTATTTTGATTAAATAAATATGTTAAATCTAAAAAAAAACGAATTTCAATTTTTCAGTACAAATCGGCAATTTCATACTTTAACCCCTAATATTTATTAAGGATATCTAACAAAACGAAAGGAACAAATTAGGAATAGAATAAAGAAATGAAGTCATTAGGAAAAGAAAATAATTCTTTGATTAAATAAGTACCTGAACGGGTATAACTTCCTCATGTATTTGCCTTAACAGCGCGAGTAGAGCCAGGGTTGCATCCAGCCGGCACGCCTGTCCTTTGCACCCACCACCGGAGCATCCACTCAATGTTCTTCCCACCAGTCGTAGACATATAATCAGAGTGTCTTCCGAAAGCTTACAGTAGCGGGAGTTTACCGCGTATCGTATACAACGCATCAGTTCGTTTAGGTATCCTAAAAAAATAAGTCTTAACTATTAGTTTATACTATTATCATAATAGAATTTCTCCTTCTTCCTGCCCCTATCCCATGATGAATGAAAAAAACGTTTTGCGGCAGCGGCAAGTGCAAGTCGGCGCAAAGAGGTTTTTTTTATTTATATTATGCCGGTCAGGCAATGCATCTAAATTTTATCTGGTCTAGCTTTTCCTCTTTATCCATAACCATTTATATCCATCACTCTTTTGTGTGCATGTGTTTCATATCCTATCAACATTGGTACTGTAGTATGACAATTGGAGATGATTTGCGCACGCGCAGTCTGCAATGCGTTAGCGAAGGGCGTAACTCCGCAAAAACCCGTTTGTAAAAAAAGGTTAGTCATAAAATTAATATAAGGAAACACAAAAATATTAAGCAAAAATATGTTTGTAAAATTGTCACTTGATTAGATAAGAAATATTTTGACGTTAAGTGGTAAAGCGGTCAAGTATGTTATCTTAGTGTGTTCCCGAAATAAGTCAGCGATTTCATGCAAATCAATCAATCTTATCTAGCAGTTCAATGTCCGGTGACAATAAAAAGTAGGCCTGATACGGAACAAAATAACTTACCCAGCATATGAAAGTTTTTCAGATCTATTTTTTCCAAGCAGGCGAGTAGTATCTTGAGTAAACTTTCTAACTTATAGCTGTCGTAATCATCCCAGTTTTCCAGCATCATGATGCATCGTAACAGTACTTTGACTATGTGTATGTGAAGTTGGGTCACTTCTATGCTTTCTTGAACCGTTTGCTGAGGATAGAGCTGATCTCGACTCAGTAGAGAAATTATGTTTGCTTCGTTACCAATGAAGGATGACTTTATCCAGGACATTGTACCGTCTACAAAAAAAATAAAACAGGAAATAATAGGTGCACTTATACCTTTGAATTTTTTCTTGTATAATGTTTTAGTACGCTAATTGATAGTGCCGTACTGTGCTTCCCTATAATTTAGATAAATGCGAGATCTTTATTATGACCGACTTTGGGTTAAGTCTGTTTGTATAAGCCTTTATATAAATAAATAATACTTATTTCTGGGTTCAGTTCGAACCGGTCTGCTGCTGAAAATTACCTAACAGGAAAACATAATTACCTATTTGATAAAAAGACATGGTATCTTAACTTTAAAGTTGTATTTGAGAATTAACCTTGTCTCACGTATTCCATATGTACGCATCACCTATGGTACTCATGAACTATGTAATTCTTTAATACCGACAATATTAGCGCCACTGTCAAAAAAAATATGGGCCATGTCCACATCGAACGACCACGACCAGACAAAATATGTCATTGGAAATCCCTTTCCATGACTGTTATTTGGTATTTTTCTATTAAAATAAATAAAATTGATGTGCCTATTTGTAATGTCAAAATAACAACTTTTTATTTAATACATATGAAAGTATATACGGTACTTATAACAAAATATTTTTTTAACATTTTTGTATTTCTGTCAGTTTGTTCTGGCGAATCTCCAAAACGGCTGGACCGATTTTGACGGGACTTTCAAGGGCAGATAGCTGATGTTATAAGGAGTAACTGAAGCTAGTTAGGGTTCCGAGCAAAAAAATCAAACCCATGAAATCTATTTTTTTCAACATGCACGCGAACGATTTCGTCACAGCTAATTTAGTACTAAAGCAGTTCATCTCAAATCATTGTCCTATGCTCAACTTTTGTTCCTATGAATATGAGACCAGGGGAACTGAAATAGGAACAAAAGTTGCACAACATTGTTGCTGTAACATGTTGTCAGCGTTGCGGGAAACATGTTAGTGCAACTAGCTTTATAAGCATCACTTTTGTATGTCATGGTGTATAGTGCATCCTTAGGGACTAACCACACTTATGCAGCTCTTTTGTATGGAATGCATACGCATCCGTAAAGCTGAACGAAAATGATGAAAATCGTTGTTTTCTATGGACAAAAGTTGAACAGAGCTGAATAAGTGTAGTAAGTCCCTTGTTAGTCAGTACGGACGTCCCATACATTTCATAAATTCCAAGTACTTTTACTAGACAAACTTACCACAATTAGGAACATTATCCATATACGCGATTACGAAGTGTAATAGAGAGCAAAGCAGTGATGTGTCGCGGGACGAAGCGGGGGGTGCGTCTAAGAACCGCCTCGTGTGTTGCCATGGCAACGAACTGAACTCCTTTTTATCGGCGTACGATGAAGGCACTAAATATACGTAGCTAGAAAAAATAAAGCAGTTGAAATTATTCTACAGTGAAAGCTAAAATCCTGGCCATAGATATATCTAAAGGATCCCTGATAGTAATCTGACATTTAAGTATTTTGTGTTTGTTTTTTTAGTATAGGAGTTTGACATTATAACTGTCAAATTACCTACTATCTGGGTTTAAAAAACGAACTTTAAGTCAAAGAATTTTGTAAAAATATTCATAAGCAGAGAGCCAGTCTGTATTCCTCATTTTAAGCTGTGTATTTAAATACAGAGTCATTCTACAGATTTAAAGTAAAAAAAAAAAAACGAGTTGCATATTTATAACGGCAATCAGTACTATGAAATAACAAACCTCTCCAACAAATGCAGTGCTTCAGTAACATGTCGATGTGTCGTAGCATTCTGAAGAGCCATCAATGCTCTAGTGCAGCTGAATATGGGGCAAGAGGCTTTCAGGGCGGCTAGGTCTCGGGGGGCGGGGCGGAGGGCTAGCGGGGCGACCGGGGGCGCCTCCGAGAGAAGCCGGGCGCGACCGGAGTGTGTGCACCACCAGCGGACACGTATTGCCGTCCGCCACTCTTCATCGGCTAGTAGCCACTCTGTGTTGAAAAAAAATAAGTGAAAATGTAAAAACAACTTAAAAAATATTAAGATCAAAAAGGACAAACTTTCATACAGGTAATCAATTTTAAAGTAACAACAACTGTCACACAGTTTTATGCGCTGCGTTCACACACTATTTACGCGCAATCGTCATGATAAAACTAATATAATGCATGAGCGGTCTACCTAAAGATGTTCGAAACAACTCAATAAAAAATTCAACATATTCTATTTCAAATGATTGCAAGTAATTTAAATTCACGGCATTCTTGTTTAAATTTTGCAAGTAATTTAAATACAACGCATTAATTTGTCCAAAAGAAGTCATCGTGACGTCATTTTAATCACACGTCAGAATATCCTAATTGGAATTCGGCGGGAACTTAGTATCAAACTATGTAAGGAAACTGGAATTCTGTTAGTCCTTGAGAATTGTTATCTGCGGCCACGTGAAGCGCATAATGATTTTAAACAATATTCTCTAACAATATTGATACTAAATGTATTAAAATATTCTACAAAAGTTTCGGGCATTCGAGGTGCTTGCATATTGACATAAATCATGCAAGCAGTCAAAATGTATTCATCAGAGAAAGTGTGTTTTACGAAACTGGGTTGTCAATGATATAAATCATTTTGCAACTCACTGACATTTCATGGAGACTTTTTGCTTTCATGTAACTTTTTGCTAAGGCAAGCCTATCTCAGGCTGGCAGTACACTTTGATGTTTCGAATATCACATCAAGGAACCATTTCAAAGATTCAAGTTATTTCAGTTTTCAAACCAAAAACGCTAGTAGCATAAATACCAGTGTTCATAATCTCAGATAACTTACATTCCATCGCCACTTAATCAGTTAGCTATCTGCTTTAGTGAAATGTATTCTAAGTTGATTTTTGAGTGACCATTTGCAACAAAAAGGTCCTAACAAGTTTTTGATTGCAATGGAATTGGAACTTAGTTACGTATGTTGTTCCATAACTTGAAAATTTTCTAAAATTCTTGATTCCAAAATACTTACCTACATACGAATGTTCAGCATTAGGGCTGGTATTCCAGTAGCTATTAACCGCAAACGGTAGCGAAGTCCTCTGCGTTACACTCAGAGGTAGCGCCGGTATACGATGTCGCGACGCATTCAACTCCTGCAGAGCGAAGCCTGCCCACGCCACCAGTGCTAAGACTTGTGTGGCCATCAGTACTGTCGCATCATTGGCAGGAAATACTAGGATTACTGAAATATGAATAGTGTTAGATAACTGTTGCTGAACTACTGTCTGTGTATTTCACCGTGAATGGGAACCCCCAACGCCTTGAGGCTTTCAATTTAACTAGACTGGGGGGGGGCTGAAGTAATGGACGAAGGATAGTTTACCGTAAGTCCATGGTAAAAAAATCGACTTTACAGCGCTTTTATTTTCGGAATAAACAGGCGATTTTCGTAGTTGCAGTGTTACAACTCGGGGTGTTAGAAATTCCCAATAGAAAAAACCCAATAAAACTTTTCATTAACGCTTACGACCGCTAGACTAACGAGACAGTTTAGGAATTTGAAGTTAAATTGTTATTCTTATATATAATTCTAAACGTGCGGTTGAGCGAATATACAAAGTGCAAGTAGGTACATTGAGCATGTAAAGCTCAGACGTACAGTCAGCATCAAAAGACGATGATCACATTCAGATTTTCAAAATCACTGTACACTATATCACCCATAAATCGCTCAACAAGATATGGCGCCAGTATTGAATGAACTTCATTAAAATTCAAAATTAACTGAACACTACTCGTCAAAGGTCACTAAGCACCATTTTGTCAAAAATTGCTGATCGTTATAATATCCGAAAACATCATAACATTCAGTTTTACAAAAGTCACTGAACAATATAAAATGCTTGTTTTGGTTATCTAGTGTAATCACGGCAACGTCCAAAAATAACTTATCATCATAAATAACAAATGTTACTGAACATTACTTTGTTTCGGATTCGGATACGTAGCGTGTAAACTTATACTATCAAAAGTAGCTGAACTGCAAACTAAAAAAGTGCTCTTTACTATCTTCAGAGTTATAAATCCAATCTTGTCCTATCCAAACTAAATCATATAAAAAAAAACAAAAAATTATGCATGTAAATTTCGAAATAAAAATTCCAAAAAAAAATTGTTTTTTTTTTTCATAACAATAAGACTAATTTTCAAAATTCACACAAATTCCGTTTTAATTCAATTCTTTGGGAAACATATTTGTGGGGTATTTGAAAAACTGTTTACCCTTGAATGTAAAAAGAATATTTCTACTTAATTAACACTTTGTATCGGCTGTAGACCATTGCGGTTGCAATTATTTATCATATATAAATATTGTATTAGTTATCAATTGCGCTTTAGTGACAAATAAACATTATAATGCCATTTAATGTTCATATTACTGCACATGAACGTCACAGAATAGTGATATTGCGAGAAGAAGGACTTTCTGTTGCCGAAATAGCTAGAGAAATGGGAGTTGCTGTACGTTATTTTATTTTATGTATTTTACACTCCTCGAACAAGGGAAAATCTACTAAATCACGCCATAGAAATCTGGGAAGATTTTAGGGGACGAAATACTTGTGCAAATGTGATAAACTCCATGGGGAACGTCTCCAAAATGTCATCGATGCCAATGGAGGACACACTAGGTTTTAATTCTAAGTAGTTTAAGCCTAATCATAATTGTAATTGATAAAAAATTAAACCTTGTTTTTGTTTATAAAACATTGATTTGATTATGAAAGTTTAAATTTGTTGATTTTTAATAAAAACAAATAATAGTTATTAACTGTATTGATTTATCGAACCATTTAATTTAATTTTGTTGATAATAAATAAAAGGGTGGTGATTTACATGTGCATGTGTCTACTTAATTTATATACCAAACATAAATATACCTACCGAAAAAAAAATACACAGACATATTAAACCCAAAAAACATTTCATTTTGTTCAGGGACTTTAGAGATAAACGATGGTATGCTATTTTTGTCAAAAATTTGTTCAGAGACTTTAGAGACGAAGAATGTTATGCTTTTTTTATTATAACTTTGTTTAGCAACTTTTGAAAAGTGATGGTCACCTACTTATGACCTTTTATGATAATCATTTATTTCTGGCGCTTGTCATGTTGAGCGATTTAGGTATAATACGGTGTACAGCGATTTTGAAAATCTAAATGTGATCATCAACTTTTGATGCTGACTGTACATACTGGACCCGTGTTAGTTTTTTGCCGATAGTGTACACATGCCCTGGAAGGTCACTCGACTTGTGCATGTCACATGCATCGTGTACAAACAACATTTTCAAATCAATCAAATATTTCGCCGTGATTTTTTAGACTACGTTCATAGAACAAAAGGTCAAAAGTGATCACCAGAGCATTTCTAGCCATTTGAGGCTAAATATCATAATTTTTCACAAAGCGGTTTACCCAACAATTGGAAACGCTACGTAATTCTAATCGCATGCAGGTGAATTATTTGTGTATTTAAATATTTAACACCTTAACCATATTGAGCCACGTGAAGCATCCAAATATCCGAGTTACGTCACATGCATGTAGGTACTCTAACAAATAAAGCAAATGTTTGATTAAAGTGTTGTTGACAGTACCTATGTATACTGTTTATAATTACGTAAAAAAACGTAAAAAAGTTAGATAGAACCATGTCATCATAACATAATTCATCTGCCTAGCCTATTCCCAACTATGTTGGAGTCGGCTTCCAGTCTAACCAGATGCAGCTGAATGCCAGTATTTTACATGGAGCGACTGCCTATCTGATCTTCACAACCCAGTGACTGGGTAATACGATACCCCTTGGTAAGACTGGTTGACTGACAGACTTTCGGGCGTCAAAGATCCACGAATGCCGGGACCAATGGCTTAACGTGCTTTCCACGGAGGGGTGTTGGTATGTAAAGACGATCACACATCCTCGGACCAACCGCGGCAAAGGTAGCTTAACCTGATTGATCGAACCGTGCGGCTGTTATTAATTAGCCACAATTACTGTCTTCATAAATTACCTCTAATGAGAAGTGAAGGTAAATCAGGTATTTTGGCCAAATTGTGTCTACTGGCGAAACAAACGCTGTTCAGTACAGACACGCAACTGATTGCACAC
Source organism: Apamea epomidion (assembly GCA_947507525.1). NCBI lineage: Eukaryota > Metazoa > Arthropoda > Insecta > Lepidoptera > Noctuidae > Apamea > Apamea epomidion. The sequence continues at coordinate 12,207,385 of OX382234.1, forward strand.
TCCGGAAAGGCTAGATAATCGTCCACCATCAGCGACATTCTGAAATTTGAAGATTAAGATAATTTGAACTATGTCTAGACTATCGTTGGGAATGTTGAGATAGTAAACTACAATAACAAGCTAGTATCTACAATAACAATGTTCCTATGAACGTAACATAACGAAACGGAATAAGTCCAAAAATTATGTTATGAATCCTTTCATAACAAAATTTTTGGAGTTATTCCGTTTATTCATCCCAAAAAATCCACCCTAAGGTGGATACGCGGAAACGCATGGCCGAGAATCCACCCTAACAAGCCTATAAATTCCGTTTATCCAACTAGGCACAGGGTGGATTCTCAGACATGCGTTTCCGCGTAACCACCTCAGGGATAACCGCATTTTGTAGTCAATTCAAAGATAAGTTAGGAAGAGGGTTAAAAAATAATACAAGAAAAGGGACACTGCTTGTAAAGGGGTTTGAAGATTTTTATATGGAGCCTGGCATAAATCTAGTCGCGCCATTTTGAAAATGGCGGCCACGCATGAGACCTATAGATTTTTACAGAATAGACCGGCAAGTCAATTGCGAAATCACTTCGCCTCATCAGTAAACGAGAACGTATTCTGATTTGTATGTATAAAAACATTAATGTTTAATATTTCAGAATTTAAAATACTCGAATGTCGGTTTCAGCTCTGAATAATAAAAAGCAACTCAATATTAAGTTACTGTTCAGTCTCATTGTATCTTTGTCGCTTTTGTATTGTAATTGTATTGCTGGGACAGTAGGGCCGTAAGTACACGGCACGCTTACTTTACCGCGGCGTGCTAAGCGTGCCCTAGAAAAATCATGTGACCTTGTACATGACACATGATTCTATGGTATACGCTGACGGCGCCGTGACGTAGTGGCGCCTTGTCCAAAATTTTCATAGCGACGACCGTAGTTTTTCACGGCAAAACGTCTGTACCAAGGGCCTAAGACATAAGAGCGTCGTAAAGTCATGTGTCTTTTAAATATTCAAGGTTAAAAAGGACTAATAGCAGTAATGCCTACTTACGTAAGTGTAGCCACAATAATCTTCACTCCATCATATTGGAAGAAAACATCGTGCAAATTCTGCTGTCGCACTATGACAGCTAGTTGCTGCAACGTGCTACGTCGCAACGAAGGTTCCAATGTTGGTTGCACTGTTGGCCGTGAAACATATTCACCATGTTCGTCCAGAATTACGTCTTGTTTTAACACATCCAGAATTTGAGTTAAACCTATCGTCTAAGAATATTTATAATTAGAATTTTAAAATAGGTAATAATAATTTGTTTTGAGCAAGTGATACAGGGTGGCAGGAACATCGACACACGGCACAACCTATTACCATGAGTGCAGTACATGATTCTGCACCACCCTGCGTTGAACAATAACGTCGGTTATTAAAAAAAAACCTCTGCCGTACAGTCACGAGCACCAATATGTCAACACTTGGCAACATTCAATTGCAATTTTTTCGTGAAATAACGAATTCAACGTTGAAACGTTCGTAACAACATACATTTTCATTAAAAAATAAAGGAGTAAATAGCTTTTGAATAAAGCCGAGTGTATATATACTTTTGCTCGTGACTGTACATGTTGCCCACGTAGGTATTGTACTTTTCTAAGAATCAGCAGTTTTTTTTTTATAATCGACGTACGGTATGTATTCCCTTGGGATCTAGAATCATGTGCGGAATTCATAGTTTCAGTTTGCACGTCGATGTCCCTGCCACCCTGTATATCATTATTAGTTACATACTTGTGGTACTTTGGATGGTGAACTATTATTGTCAATGTTAAATTCTTCTCGTTTCACTCTTCGTAATGCACTCAACAAGACATCGGCGCGTAAAGAGTCCCTTGGTGGCAAATAACGTTCATCATCTAAAAAGATATTAAAACACAAAACAATAATTTATTACCTTTTTATACTATGTAATATCCTGTTCTATATTATAAAGAATGAGGAACAGGGTGTCAAAGTTCGGTCAACCATCATAGAAAAGGGAGGATCCTCCGACCAGACAGGTGCTGTGTCTGGTGGGCTACTGCCCGACCGGTACATATATGCTAGTTACGCGGAAAACTCTGGCGGCGCGATGCATGATTTTGCGTGACGTCAGTGTGATGAGTAGGTCGCATGTGGCGATGTAGATGGCGCCACAAGTTACTTACCTAATAACCGACATAAACTGTGTGCCGCATCAAGTTGTACGGCAACGCATCGTACGAATAAAAGCCGAACCAAGCCAGCCGTCACCTCAGCCGTAGATACGCCCAAACAATCCGCTATGTCGCGTTCGAGTGACTTGCATATTGCTTTGCCTACAAAAATAACACTGTTTAGGTTATGCACTATCTTTCCATCACTCACATTTTGGTGTCGCTTTCTCTAAACGTATCGAGGATAGTCACAGTAAAACAATTTTCTTCACATGAAGCCAAGATTTCTGCGCGGATGTGGAAATATCATAAGACCAATGCCACTATTTACATGAAAACTGACAGAAGCGACCAGTTAATAATGTATTGCAAAATCTTTCCAGAATAAATAAATAGTTTTCAAAAAATTCCTCACCTAATTGCGTTTCATGAGCGGCATAAACATGTAACAACGGCAACACAGGCAGCAGACTAGCCAATAGTCGCCACCAACAGCTCTCGCTAAGTACCAGTCGCCCGCGCAGCAGATACAACATTATTTCTGAAGAACTTTCTTCTACCTGTAACATTATGAATACGTTTGTAACACCGTGCTATGTAACGTTGCACGACTTTGAAAGACGCAAAGATCACGCAACGTTATATAGTTTGCTTTTAATTTAGGGCCAAATTAAAGGAAAAGTTGCCAAGAACTTTTGGCTTTACCGAAACTTAAAGTGTCACATGAAACTCTTCATGTATAAAAATATAAATTATATACATACCTCGTTAAACTTAGAACAGAGTCCATGACAGCATATTTCTGTTAATATACCAACATCACATAATAAAGTAAGAGATTTCTCATTTTCTTCTCCCACCAAAACAGACTTCACCATCTCTGCCAATAACTTGTAAAATGTTACTTGCACCCATCCCGCATTGTGGCCCATCAAATTTAAGGAAATACTTCGGGCAACGGACCAGTCGTTCTCATTAAAATCCAATTCTTTAGCCTTAATAAGCAAAATATCTGCTATATCAACCAAAAAGTTTTCACTTTGAAACAGTTCTAAAACTGGTAGAGAAGTTTTTATGCAAGTGAGAATTTTCTTAGATTTATGTAGCTTTTTATTGTTCATAAATTGCACAGCTCCATCCATGCTCGCAAATAGTTTCTTCAGTTCTCTGTACTTGCTTTTGTATTCTTGGTTTACAGTTATTCTAGTACTCTGGAAAGGAAATATTTTGTAGCAGTTTTGGTAAAGATAACCTAACCAAATACTGAAACGTCTTTGAAAATTTTAACTATCTTGTAAACAAATGTGTGTTTTAGGAAAAATAATTTAGTGTGCGTTCAACCTCATGAGCTTTCAATAATAATAGACATTCTGAAATCAACTCAATTTACATATGGAAATAACATGAATGTGGAATAGAAACGACGTACCTGCAAAACAATTTCCATTTTCTTACTCAATGCTGGGTAAAACAGATCGATGGCAGGGTCTATCTGGGCTATTTGTAAGGCAGTGACCAGCGAGGTGGGCGGCAGGGCAGAGTCCCGCGCCCAATGCAGCAGCTTCTCTGCGCACATCGTCAACCGTAACCATGCCACGCGGTGGTGAGTGCGCTCAATATCATCGAAGAAAGATTTTCTGTAAACATGTAGAATTATCATACACATACATACATAAACTCACGTCTTTTTCTCAAGGGGGCAGGGAAGTAACTACAGAAAGCCACCTGCTAATCCTTACATTCTCCTCTTGATTTTTTCATACACGCAGGCCGGTTACGAGTACTACGCAACTGATCTTGCTGAAGAAAATCTCCAATAAGGTCAGTATATGTCCTTCTAGGGCGTTCGGTGTTTCGACATCTGCCTTGTTAATATTTTATTAGTCGCCTTTCATTCGTCCTCTCAATGTCCAAACCAGGGACCGGCCGGATACTCGTTGAAAGGGTTTTTGAAGGGGTTTTTTTAAGCGCTTCAAAAAAAAACCCTATGATACATGTTACACCTTCGAACGGGTGTAGTTAACCCGTTACGAGCAGGTTACCCTTTCAACACCCTGTAACACTGTAACTGGGTAAGCCATTCCAACTCAAGACTTTGTAATATGCACTGTTTACAATCGATATTAGTTTGAAAATTACATAACCACGACCGCACGTGACATCGTACCGCGCCGTGTGCGTTACCCAAGCCAGATGTTGTCGAAAATGGTCATTTGAATCTTATAGATAATTAGTTTTGCGGCTTCTGTAATTGTTGCGCACATTTTTAAATTTGTTGCGCTTATAGATTTTTAATTATTTCACAAAAACATTTCCTGCTGGGGTAACGTTACCCCAGCCAGACCTTTTTCTTTCTAATGGGAATATTTAAATAATTACTAGCTATAAAATTAGTTGTCTAGATGAAGTAAATGTTGTGCCTTATTTTGTATTTGTTCTTTCATCGGTTGCGAAGTTATTCGAGATTATGCTGGGGTAACGTTTTTGGTTTTGCTAGATCTTTGAAATGGTTATGCGGATTCTTATCATATTTTGTACATGGCTTCTTAGGAATTAGTTTAAATTTGTTCTGCAATAAAAAAAACCAAATAATACATAGCTTAAAGGTTATTTCATTAAATAGAAAAACACTTCAATTGGTCCCAGCACTCTCAATAAGAGCTCTAAAGACTTACTTTAAACGTTATTTTAAAGCTTGTAACTGCCTTCAAATGTATGTGAAGTTTCATTAGTATCCTGTAAGTATTTAACAAGTTATGATGATATTGAGTTCTTCACGAGCACGGTCTTGATGTCGCGGTGTTATTTGGCCACTGGATTGGATATATGAACTGAATGTTATGACAATTATTAGTTTTTTAGTTCAGTTGTATATCAGTAAAATTTCAGCTCAGTACATTGGATAATTAATGAGATAATACGATTAAAGTCATTAGGAAGTGAATGACCGTGGTAACCCGACCAAGTTTAGGTAGTTACGAAAAAGCGAAAACGCAGAGCATTATACTATCTTTTGAAATGTTTAGTATAATACACCTTACAATTTCGGTACAGACGCGTACACTGTTAAATACATTTATAATATAATAATATCTGTACTATGAAAACATTATTATTATCTTCCAGTTGCACAAACTTATCAAAAATCTTGACGTGTATTTACTTTAAAATTGTGAATTTTAATGTTAGTCACATTTTTTTATAGATGTGATAATAATAATAATAAAAAAATCGTCTCCAATCTTATGCAGTCGGAAGCAATATGTTTTTTATTAAATTAAAGATCGCGAACAGGTATTTCACACTTTTTAATATAGAACCTAAATCATGACCATTTCATCGACTGACGTAAGAATCAACAAAATCTGCCTACGCTTATGGTCTCTCTAGAGCGCCAACTAGATCTCTGTTTATGACAACTTTTGTTTCACAAAGTTACTTACGTATTTGGATACTCATTTTTACAAAATGATCTGTGATATTTTTATACAAAAACCAACAAAGTTTTAGAATGTACTTTTACACGTCGACTTTTTGAGATTGTAATTAGTTAAAAGTAATACTTACATAATTATTTGACTGCAGTTTAATATTACTTAATTTTATTATTTTTGATCTGTGATTTTAAACATAGGAAAAAAATGTGATATTTGAAATGAGACAACAAAACAGTACGACTAACTGTGAGCATTTTACTACATTGTGATGTCATTTAATATTACCATTGATCCGTGATTTTAATTGATATAAGTAGGTATTAGTAGACATACGTAAAGGTGCGTACAGACCATGTAACATGTTATATAACACTACAACTCTATGTAAAATGTTATACAACAATGTTAAATAACATGACCACACTATGAAAAATGTTATATAACAATGTTATATAACATGTTATGTTATATAGTCTGTACGCACCGTAAGTTTAGTGTTAACTGAAAAAAACCATTGTATATTATTTATTGTCTGTGATCATTACACAGTCCAATATGTGTATATTTAAATAAAAACTGTAACTGTGTACTGTGTATACTGAAATCTATAATTTAATTAAAAAATAATAGATAATTTCAAAAAAGCAAAATTACTATCTGTAATTTTAATCTGTGATTGTTTTTAAGTATAAGTTTAATAATACTTTAAAAGTTCAATTGAAATGATTATATTACCTGTCAATAAAAATTATTTAATAATCACGTAGTTTTTTTTAAAACTTGTGTACATGTCTGTACTAAAATTGTAACACTATCCTACATATTTTAGAAGGTACCATAATGTTTTGCGTTTTCGCTTTTTCGTAACCACCTAAACTTGGTCGGGTTACCACGGTCATTCACTTCCTAATGACTTTAATCGTATTATCTCATTAATTATCCAATGTACTGAGCTGAAATTTTACTGATATACAACTGAACTAAAAAATTAATAATTGTCATAACATTCAGTTCATATATCCAATCCAGTGGCCAAATAACACCGCGACATCAAGACCGTGCTCGTGAAGAACTCAATATCATCATAACTTGTTAAATACTTACAGGATACTGATGAAACTTCACATACATTTGAAGGCAGTTACAAGCTTTAAAATAACGTTTAAAGTAAGTCTTTAGAGCTCTTATTGAGAGTGCTGGGACCAATTGAAGTGTTTTTCTATTTAATGAAATAACCTTTAAGCTATGTATTATTTGGTTTTTTTATTGCAGAACAAATTTAAACTAATTCCTAAGAAGCCATGTACAAAATATGATAAGAATCCGCTTAACCATTTCAAAGATCTAGCAAAACCAAAAACGTTACCCCAGCATAATCTCGAATAACTTCGCAACCGATGAAAGAACAAATACAAAATAAGGCACAACATTTACTTCATCTAGACAACTAATTTTATAGCTAGTAATTATTTAAATATTCCCATTAGAAAGAAAAAGGTCTGGCTGGGGTAACGTTACCCCAGCAGGAAATGTTTTTGTGAAATAATTAAAAAACTATAAGCGCAACAAATTTAAAAATGTGCGCAACAATTACAGAAGCCGCAAAACTAATTATCTATAAGATTTAAATGACCATTTTCGACAACATCTGGCCTGGGTAACGGACACTACCGCGCCCGGCGGTCCGCCAATCTTGCGTGTACCGACTTGCCGAGCGACTTGTAAACATGGATTTTTTTTGTGTTTAGTCACTTGTTGTCTAATTCGTAAATCGTAATAACGAAATAAAAATAGTAAGGCAATAAGGCGCCTCACGGGTGCAAGTATCGCCCCACCTACATGCAGCTCAAGTTTATTAGGTAATCCAGGGTAACACGAAAACAAGCTTTTTGAGAAGGTAACCTCTTCAAAGGCTTAAGTCATTGAAGGGGTTAAGCCTTTCACGTGGTCACCTTAATAAAGGTGTTAACCATTTCGCTGGGTTTCGAGGATGTAACTCGAACAAAAGGTAACACTGCGATATGAGTTACCCCATGTACGGGTTACCCTGTCCAAAGGCTTAACTCTTAAGCGGGGTTGTCCGGTCCCTGGTCCAAACCACCTAAGCATACTCTTTTAAATTTTTGTCACTACATCTTCTTTTAAACCGCAGCGTTGTTTTATAACATCATTCCATAATTTATCATTCATAGTTACACTTACACCACACATACTTCGCAAGGAACGCGTTTCCACGGCATTTATCCAAGTGTTATGCCTCTTTTGCCACACTATCATGATTTATTATAAAGAGGAATAGCCGTAGCATGCATATGGAGAAGTAGGCAAGTAGTTTCAAAGTTAAACTATGTAGCAGAGGTAGGCCGCGGAAAAGATGTCGTGAAAATCTAACTACCTCAAGAGTTCGTCCAGGAAAGCAAATGTAAGAGATGTTTAGACATGCGAGAGGATAGAGTCTTATACCTGAAGGCCAATTCTCGTAATTTAAAACGTTCAACATCTAGTCGCAGTCTCATCTCAGCGACAATAAATGTCAAAAACTTGTCAAAAATGTAGGGAAATTAGAGATATTTTTGACAGATTGAGACTGAGATCAGATTGTGAACGTTCTTAAAATTACGAGAATTGCCCCTCTGGTCATTGGTAAATAGGAACGAATGTCAAATAAAAATACCTGTATTTGAATAAAAGGTCTCCCATCAAACGCATGGCCATGCAACTTTTATGAGATACGTCCCTGTAAGTCTTAGAACTATGGTCCATGCTCCAGAAGGAATCGTTAACGCAATCTAGCAATAACTCAACCAGGCTTTCAATCAAACAGACGCAAGTGTTTAGTTCAGTCTGAAATTAAATAAAAAGAATATAATTATATTCTATACAGAGAGTCAGAGAAAAGTCGCTTTTCGTGTCTATTTTAGTGACCGCGTTGTTCTTCTAAACTACAAGCAGGATTTTATTTCGGAAGGTTTATGTGTACAATACATTTATATTAAACTTACAAAGAAAAGACGAAAATACAAAACCAAAAACGAACTAACTACTACACAGAAAAAAAACAAAACGTTAACAAACATAAACGGTATACAAAATCACGATTTTTTGTCAAATCGTAAAAACCGTGCGAAGCAGGGGCGGGTCGCTAGTATTTTATAATCAAATCATGATCACTACATCAGTAAAGTCAGCTGGATTGGCTATAGGTTATATAGTTAAAACAAACTATGACTTGCAATATCCTTGAAATCTCGAGCTCAATTATTTGTTTAGAGTATATAATCACAAATCTCGAGATTCGCAAAAAAATATGTGTCACTCATACAACCACATTAAAATTAGTGGGATCTCGTGATCTTGTCAAAAAGCGTATACACGTGACGATGCTTAAGTACGTCGAGTGTATACGCGACCTCGTAATTATTTCCTTTACCAGTTTTGACAGAAACTCCCAGTATGTTGAAACTTCAATAAAATTGAATTATCGTTTCATCAGCCTTCAAAGCAAAAATAGACCTTTTCGGTTTTATGACGTGCATGTGTCATTCAATCTTAGGGCGGTAAAGCAATTATGGGGTCGACTATACAATGACCAAGCAGCCCTACTAGTCGGTTGACGGTCCATTGTTATTACGTCTGGGGGCGTTTAGTGTCCCGCTAAGTGGTAACCTTGCCGTTTGGCTAAAATGTTCCGCGATATGAACAATTTTCGTCGAGTTCAGTGAAAGAAACAAAAAAAAGCTGAATATTGCAATCCTATACCAGAAACCATACTTACAATATTCAAAAACTCAGTCCTTTCAACGGGGTCGGCCAACACTACGCTCCTAGCCATCAAGGTCAGCACTGCATGTAGAGTGTCAAGCGCATACAACGGGGCGGGTAATTGTCGCAGCACCACCAGGCCATCTTCTTCGAGAGGTGTACGCGGGCGATACTCGCCGGCTATCTCTTGCAGTTCTGTGTTCATGCCCACGTCAATAAACTCTCTATGTTCGTCTAAAACCTGAAGAGAAATGTACGGTATTTTATTCTATTGATAATGGGCTTCCTGCATAGCTATTCACAACCACCCAGCTATCCACCAGCTATCGTATCGAAAATGACACATTTAAATAACCTGATTTTCCTTGCCCCCGACAACAAACAGCTGTCAGAAGAACAGAGGTCGTCTATTTGATTTAAACTGACGAAATTTTCGGGTTTTGGACTTGTGAACAGCGTTTAAAAAACATCTACGATAACATTAATTGATGTTCTATACGGTACGGAAGCGTATCGAGTGGTTGTGAACACCTATGCTGGTAAATTATTATAAACCAGTATTAACGTTACATTTAAAAGAGTTTAACGAAAAATGACAAGAAAATAACTTGTGTGATAGTTAAAATAGCCCCTGCGAGTTGGCTTCGCTCTCTCGTACGCCTTCCACAGGTCCGGGTCCCCAAGGTCCCGAGAAATGTCAAGAGATGTAAAAATAATAAAGGGGAAGTCCCAGTATAACTTAAGAGCTGTTTTGTTTTATATTTTTTATTATATACCTTGTTTGTTTCGTGTATCAAGTCTAAAGAAGACAGCTGCAACAGTCGCGTGCGGAGAGCGCGCGTAATGTATAACAACACGCACAGAGCTTCACCAGGCCGTCCGCCATTATTTCCGTCAGATATTGTCAATAAACTCTGAAAATAATCGAGTTTACGAATATACTAGGCAGCTGTTATGAAGAAACACTTTTTAAATATATAATGCAAAGCAAACTTAGATAAAACTAAAAGAAATAACAAAAAAAAAGGTTATTTTAAATTGGTTTTATCTAAGGGGATAGAAAAAAAAGAGTCACTATCTTCTATGATTACCTTTATAATTTCAGGTCTATTCAGAAATATTTCTGCATAGAAATCACGGAGAAATACGTCGCGAATAAACCTGCAGCATCTTCTAGTTGATTTCAGCAACCTCAGCGCATCCTCTACAAGGAGTAATGTCTTTTTGTCAGACGGGCACAGCTCCACCCAGGGAAAGAGTAGTATTCTTATACTGTCTGTGGTGTTCAAGCTAAAAATAAGTGAACATCATGAATTTGATTTCCTTCGAAATTATAATATTTTATACCTTATTTTTGCCTTTATTCATCTGTAACAGAGTTGGTTTACTTTGTGCAAATTATTTCATCACCACTGCTGTCAAAACGGTACAGGAAAACCTTGTAAGTAAACAGGCATGTTCTAGAACCAAAAATTTGAAGTCATGTGACATCTACCAGTGGATTACGGTAGACTCCCTCTCACCGAGAAGAGGCCTGTGTCCCAGCAGTGGGAACATTATAACATACAGCTGCTTATGCTTATACTACTCAGGTAGTGGGCTATTTGCATGACACATAAGTTATGCATAGATTTACAAAGCACATAGACATAATAACACTTCACACTTAGTATAGTTTTCATATGTTTTTACCATAAAGTCCTAAGAAGTCTTTATTGGATTTTTGTATTCCTTATGTGGGAACCTGGGCTGGCGAACCTTAATACAGGTTACCATGTAACCTAGCTAGGACGCCAGGTTCAATTCTGTTGTAAATCTCTTTTGGTTTTTTTTTCCCTAAATTGTATAATTTTTATCTTTATTGTAACAGACTGTATGTACCTCACTTTTTTTTAAAATAAATATTATTATTATTATGTCTTTTATTTATTTAGTCGTCTTATTTTATTAAATTTTTAAATATTAATTAATATAAATATTAATATTTATTATTTTATTATTATTATTGTTTGTTTAGCCATTCGCCATATTACCATTACCATAATAAATATAAAGGCTGGCTAGTCCACCAAGTAATAGGGTTCCACCTTTCCTCATAAGTCATAACTCACATTTTCCTAAATTGTTGAGTCTTACCTCCTATATCTATTATTGTCAGAATCATCATTAGAAATGGATGTTGCCTTTGATGACTGAAAATTAGGCTCCAAGTTATAATAGCCGCTGCTTGAGCCCGCATCACTTTCTGAACTGAAATTATAAATTGATCAAAATGTGAAGCTATTGACAGCAAAAATGTATGCTATGCTGCTATTTTAGGTGTTTTTTTTTTCTAATTGCTGGATTTCAGTTTGTTGTCACAGTGAAACACTTAGCTTATTTATAATATCCACATCCCTATAAGGCTATGAGGATTAATCATGTATTCTATTTTTATTAGAATCCATAATCATCATTCTCCTGCCTTATCTCAATTTATTTAGGGTCGGCGCAACAGAAGGCCTATTCTCGTAATTTAAAACGTTCAAAATCTAGTCGCAGTCTCATCTCGGCAACAAACAAATGTCAAAAACTTGTCAAAATGTAGGGAAATTAGAAGTATTTTTTGACAGATTAAGACTGAGATCAGACTGTGAATGTTCTTAAAATTACGAGAATTGCCCCTCAGGTTGTTTTCTTCCATACTTTTCTATTAGTCTTCATCTCGGTAGTCACCCCCTTTCTAACCATATCATCATTCGCACAGAATGATATTAGAATCCATGTAATAATGAAATTCTGTGTAGGTTTCAACACACACTGATATCATCAATTCCACATACCTTGTTACATCCGGGAGGGTTAGACGTGGGACATCCACATTGACCTCTGATTCAACAGTATTAATAAATCTCAGGGTCTCAATAACATCATCATATAGTTCTGCAGCGTCACTGACAATACTTTGTCGGATTTTATTCAGTTTGGACAAGATGCTGTCAATCTCAAACTCTCTAGCAATATAAGTGCCAGCTTTTGTCTGAAATATTAATCATTCATTGGCAGTTTAATTAATAATGGTGGCTATGTCTCTATCATTAGGTGGCAGGTTTATACATATGTACCAAGGTTCATTTCCAATCGATTTTCGGTTCGCCATACTTACACTTGAGATTGAAAATGTCTTTTAAAGAGCAGTAAGTTGCCGAATCAACATTGAACTTATAAAACGAAAAAATATTTACTGTAAATATTTTTTGTAGTCCAGGAGTCCTCTTTTTTGCCCATATGTTCATCTTAATAAAATCACAAAAAATTAAATTGTATACCTTGATGGTTGTAAGAAGTAACTCCAATGCCTCTTTTTGCAGGGTTTGGTGCGGTGTTTGGAACCATGCCAGAAGAGCTTCTAACAGTTCTCTCGTACCCGATAACTCGTCCTCTAGCTCCCAGCCCAATTTTAACTTAGCTTTCAACAGCACAAGTGAACGCTCACGAATTTCCTTCAACGGATGACCTGAATAGTAATGCAAATTGAAACATACTGTAACTATGCAATAATAGTCGGTGTCTATTAAAATTCAATTCTTACTTAGTTTTTTTATATACATGGACAGAATTTCGGTATTGGCCATAATTTTCTTCAGAGAAGAAACCTTGCATTGTTTTGTTTACAACTTTTGAGTAAATTTGAAAATTGACATTGACAACAAACAACGTTTCTTTCTAACCATACAGGAATAACTGTAATTTATTCTATCCAGTATCCGTATAGAAATAAGGTATAGAATTGTATTGTATGTTTAGTTCTTTGACGTAACGGCAAGTACACCAACATAATAAACTCAACATTACATCACCGTAGAGTTGTTGTTCTTGCTCCACTCCTTCCGTATTATTTATATTACTCTTTGCTCCACTCTAAGGCTGCCTGTCCACTGAAGCGGAGCGAGGTTGCGGAGAATACCAGAGAAAATATTAACCAATAGGATTGAGCGGAGCGAAGATTTTATGATGTTATGCATTTCTATTGGTTAATATTTATCCGTTTCTCTGCTCCGCAGCCTCGCTCCGCTTCAATGGACAGGCAGCCTAAATCTCTATAAGCGGGCGTTTTTCCATCAGTCGGCCGGCAGCAGCACAGCATCGGGCATCGACCAGCGACCAGAAAAAATAAAAATGTGTCATAATATAATGCTCACCTTCCACATACTGCAAGGGCTGATTCACGGTGGCTCAGGAAAAGGATACCAATAGGAAATCTTATACAAAATAGACAGCAGATGGCGCCACCAAACGAGATAAACTAGGCAAAAGCCTCACGAGGCTGGGCCCCACGAGGCTTTTGCAACGCGTCCCCATTATAAGAACTAACAAGGGTCCTGGCGAACCCCTAGTGGGTACGCGCCTTTAGTCTTCAACTCTAAAAGCACAACCTTGAATGTTTTGGGACTATAAAGTGCTTGGCTTGGGATATAGCATTTTCCCAATGCTTGTGATGTTTTTCGTTTTTAGTTACTTAATGAACGCCTTATTTCCTTCATACACTACTTAGTGTCACAACAGTGATGCTTGATGTATTCTTATAGATTGTAGTGTAAGAAGTTTTATTATTAAATAATGTAATCAACATGTTTTAATGTCTACATGTCTACGCAGTGTTGTAGACTGTGGTTGGTAATAGCAGATGCACAGGCGGATGTATCAGAGTGCAGTGCACGTAATTAAATGACAGTCATTCGGTAGGAAGCACTCGCGTATGCTTCGTCCCGAAACTACATAGTGCCCGCGTTGCCTAATACATTTATTGTTATAGGTCCAGCCGTTCAGGCTCCACAGGTTCCCGTTACTGTCGGCGCCCACTGACTGTGCTGCGCTGGTTCTGACAATACTACCTGTCTCAGGAGGTCTTAGGTCGTGGCATACAAGATGAAATAATAAAAATAGCAATACTATTCTGCTTATGGCTATTTATCACTTGTGTGAGACAGGCATTATAGTCTTATTTTCTGTTCTGTCGATGGTTACCACAAATCACATTTTACATTTTCCTTGTTTTTGTTTATGATACGGTACATTTGACAGTTTTGTTTCTGTTTGTGACAAGCCTATACAAAAAAAAAACAGATTTTATTTTTAGTTTATCTTAAAAATAACATACTTTTCGTAAATTTGCTAGCTGCGTATTTCACCGCCACCGATTCCCAAAGAAATATTTCTTAAATGTATAATTCAACCTCCATGAAACTGAGATAACCGAAAATAAACCTCAACACACTACAGTAAGTTACTATTTATTACTATCGGAACATTCTGTTCATTATCTAAAGCAATTACTACTTGCCGCTATAAACCAACTTGGATCGCATCCGAACCTGATTATTAAGCCTAGAAGTACTTGAGTTCTAATATTTGATTCCCTGGCCTTTGTCTAATCCAGATCATTATATTGAAATGCAATAGCTTCCAGTAAGTAAAAATCCTTATTCATTTTAAGCTATTACTATAAGATACACAGGCTATATTGGTTCATTACCAACTATCAATTCTGAAATTCTGCAAGAATATAGTAAGTAGTCCATAGTATTTTGAGACTATGTGAAGAGAATTCTGCTGTACTATGTGTAGAATTCTGTCGTATTCTGCCTTGTAGTGATTTGATTACTTATAAAATAATAGATACAAACTCACAACTTTTTCCTGTAGGAGCAGGCAGAAACTATAGAATGCTTTCTTTCAATCCTCACATTATGATACTGCCGCCATACGGTAATTAGCCGTAATTACTTCAAAGTTTATTTTGGATTAATGACAGTTTTGCCTTAAGTGTAGTTTAACATACTGTTGATGATTGACTTTACTTAATTTAACTCTTATGATAAATTATTAAATAATATATATGGTTTCTAATAATACCTAGTTTTATTTATTTATTGAACAGATTATTTTTATGAACTTGATTTTCTCTTTCATTTTTGCAATAAAATAATGATAGTATGCAATCCTTAAGTAGAAAAGCCTTAAATTCATAGATAGGGCTTTTCTTTTTACAATATTGTAAATAACGCCTTTTCAAGCTAAAACATAAACTTTTTTTAAATTATTATTTCTAAATAACCCCTAGCCTCAATTGAAATATTACGCCTTTAGACAATAGGAAACTATTTTCACAAGACTAAAGTGACACAATATAATAATATGTTGAGAGTATTTTTTTAGGATGCATATTAAAGTAAACTCGAAGATGTACCCCTCTGTTATAGTTGTTATGGCTTTTCATCTTTGTATTAAGTCAGTGCTGGGTGTCACACAAATATGAAAAGCCGCAAGCCGTGTTGTGGCTTTGCTTTAGGATATCGAAATCAAATTCAATAAACGTGATAATATAAAAACGCCTAAATCTTAAGTTACGGTTTTCATGTATGCAAACTGGCTTTACTAATAAGAAAGGGTGTCTTAATGTGGAAATTATGACTTTATTTTAGAGAGCAATGTTTTCGAGGTTAAGTTATGGCTTTTAAACTATTTGTAACTTTGGTTAGAAACAAATCACAGCGTTTATCACCTACATAGAAGGGTATACAATTCCTTGGCAAGTCCGAACCGAGGTAGAATATATTTATGACATTAATGATAAAAAAACGTAAGTGACAGCTTTTCACTTTATGACGGCAGGTTAACTTGCAATATTATTAAAGCTTACTTAATTTTACTTTCAGATGGCAGATATTAAAGCTTTACTAAAAGATGCAAGAAAGCTAATAGATGAGAAAAATTTCATCGAAGCCCAAGAATGTTGCAAAAATATTTTACGGAAAGACAAGCAAAACTACTTTGGTCTTGTCTTGTTAGGAAAATCTCTTCAAGATTCTGATCAGGCGCCACTAGCGTACCAAAAAGCTATCGCAACTAAACCAGACCATGCACTTGCCTGGCACGGTCTTGCCAATTACTATGAAAGAAAGGAAGATAATTCTAATAAAATCAAATTAATTGCAATTTATAGTGAAATGCTAAATCTACAAATGGAAGAAGAAAAGGCCATTGAAATTATATCAAAACTTGGCCAACTAGGTTGTGCATTAAAAAGCAAGGAATCCTTGAACTGTCTCGCTAATTATTCGGCCAAGGAAGACCTTAGAAATACTTTATTTCAAACAGCTGAAAAACAATTCCTAGAACTCCTGAAGGGTGATATTCCATGTAATCAAGAAACTGTACCAGTTATCTTAAATGTTTTGCGTAAAATATACAGTGAGGATCCTAGAGATTCTCTTGAAATACTGCAATGCAAAGTTATCATTCAGAAACCTCACTTTGCATCTGCTGTGGAAGAAATTATTCATCTTAACTTCTTAGCCTCAAACGTGCTAGTCAGGGACTGGCTCTGCAAGCAGTTATGTATAAAATATGTGGAGAAAATGTCATTTTGTGAATTTAATATTGAACACCACATAGATACTATTGGTGAAGGCATTATGAACTCTAAATATCCAAGCCTTCTAAGAAGCATGATATGCTATGATAAAGGGTTATATCTAGAAGCCTACAAACAATGTGTTCCATTGGTTAACTATCATGAGGCAGACATTACTGAAGCAACTTTTGTTATTAAATGTACAATTATGTTGAAAAAGTGGTCTGTCACTCAAAAGCTTGCAACAAACTTTATGACCAAAGTAAAAGACCAACAATTTGCAGGGGTTCTCAAAAGGTTTTTGTTTTTGTCCCTGACAAAACAACAGAAGTGGAAGCAAGCAATAAACTGTGCAAAAGACATAGCTATTGATTCAATGGAATCATTTGAGCTTGCCAGTCTTGCAGAGTGTTATATGGAAGCTGGTGAACCTTCTGACCACATCATGAAACATTTAGAAACAACTGAGTACTATAAGCAGCTGCAAGCTCTATTGCTTCAGAAGCAAGGCAAATATGATGAAGTGGTTAATTTACTAGAAGGTTCAAATAGTCCACTTGATGTGTTCTACTTGGGGAAAGCATATTGGGAACTGAAACAATGTGATAAATGTTTGATACATCTTCTAAAAGCAGCTAAACTCAATCCTGATCATGGTGATACATTTTTGTATTTAGGTCACTTTTATCATTACCATAAATCAGATTTGGAGAAGGCTAAGAAATGTTATGAAAAAGCTCATAGTCTGAACACTATCAACACCAATATTGCTAAGGCTCTCAGTGAAATCTACATCAAATTACAACAGAAAGATGCTGATTTTGAATTATTAAATGAATTAATAAAAAATATTTCAACTATTGAACCATGGGTTAATTTCAGATTAGGCCTGCATTATTTAAATAAGAGAGAATGGGAAAATGCCATTTTGAATTTCAGGAATGTTATCAAGATGAACCACAATGATACAACAGCTTTTGAGTGTCTAGCTGATGCATATTACTCAAGAGGGTCATACACCTCTGCATTGAGAGCTTACAACAGAGTAATGACTTTAGATCCAACCAAATCTGCACACTGCCTCACAAGAATTGGCCATATTTATTCGTTGTTAACACAATATGAAGAAGCTATAGCAACATTTGAAAAAGTATTTATTATTGAACCCTACTCATTCTTGGCCCTCAAAGGAATTGCTGAAACTTGGATGAGAGTTGCTAAGAAAAAAGTTGAAGCTAAAATATATGGTAGTGCTAGAGACTGTGCTCAGTATGCAATAGACTACATTACAAAAGCATTATCCAAACAATATCAATATTTGTGTTTTTGGAAACTATTAGCAGACAACTTGATGTTTATAACTAAATTGCCAGATAAATATGCATATGTCTATATGCCCCAGTTGTCAAAGAAAGGTGGTAATGATTTGGAAATATCAAAGAAAAATAAACTTGAGATATTTCCTCAAGCCATTGCTTGCTACTCACATATCGCCAAACAGAAACAGCAAGTGTCGTCATATGATTTGGCATTGGCCTACTTGACCTTCTATCATGTAACCAAAAAGGTTGTTAACTGCCACATATCTTTCAACTCAACTCTAAATTGTATAAAAGAGAAGCCTACTGTTTGGCGTAACTGGAATTTGCTTGGAAAAATATGTTTAGCCATCAAAAAGTATGAAATTGCCCAGCATTGCTTCATTAAAGCTCTCTTGGTTACTCGAAAATGGTCTGTTGCAAAAATATGGTGTAATTTAGGAACACTTTATTTAAAACTGAAACTTTATAAATTATCCAACTACTGTTTCTCACGAGGACAATCAGCATTACCGTCCCACCCACAAAGCTGGATTGGCCAAGCATTAATTGCTGAAGCAATTCGTGAAGAAGAAGCTATGGATCTATTCAGACATGCGTCGCGCTTGGGGTATCACCCAGAGAGTGCGCTTGGGTATGCAGATTGGGTGTGTAGAACTTTGAAGAATAATAAATACAAAGACAATTCAGAATCAAAATATGAAATAGAGGGTCTTTATGCTGTACCATATGCCATAGACTTAGTTGAATGGTACTGTAACTTTGAATCTTCAAATGCATGTGGTTATAACATAATGGGGATCTTACAAGAAAGGTACGGCCTGCTACGATCTGCCATACAATCTTATGAAAAAGCATTCAAATATGCAGAAGAGGATAATAAGAACAAAACGCTTTTGAATATTGGAAGAATTCTAGTAAGGATGGAAAAATATGATGAAGCAATAAAGATATTCAAAGCAATCACTGAAGCTAGCTTCGACTCTACTACTGGTTTAGCCTTGGCACTTTATAAGAAAGGCCTGTATGAAGAATCCTACTCTGTATATGACACTGCACTTCACTGGTTAAGTAATGAAGAAGCTGAAAAAGCAGATCTGTTAGTAGCTATGGCAGGTATTGTGTACATGTACAAAGGTGCAGATGATGCCAAAACACTTCTGTTCCATAGCATCCAAATATCACAGAAAAAGCCAACAGCACATAGTTTATTTGCAATATGTTCTTTGGGCTTAATTCATTCTGATCAAAGTTTATCAAAACTAGCTTTGGGCGAGCTAAGGAAATATGAGAGAGACAGTGAATATGGATTTGATATAGGCTTCTTGAAATCATACCTTTCTGTGTGTGAGGACAACATGGATCAGGCTATAAAGCTGTTGAGTGACTGTCTTCATGATCACCCTAGCAATGCCCTTTTATGGTTTTGTATGGCTCAGTATTGCCTTAGAGCTACTAATACGAAGGCAAGAGTTGCAAGCTGTTGTGCCCAGAAAGCCTTATGTTCAGCTCACTATGGAAAATATGATTGTGACTTTGGAAAAATTCTAGCTTCTGCCAGTATTGCGGAACACTTGGCGGGCGATTGTAACAAGTCCTTGTCATTAGCTAAACAGGGCCTCCATATGTACCCAAATCAACCTGAAATTTGGGCAGCACTATTGTTTTCACTTTTATCACACAAAGTATGGATGGAAAACAAGACCTGGCTTCTGGGTGCGTCGGGACATATGCGCAAACATTTGAGCATATCTCGACCTCTCGGAAGGTGGGTTATCCTTATGGAGAAAAAACTCGGCAAATAATAAACAGTGAAGTTTTTCTAAATATTGTTATGAAAATTTATGAAATATTATTATCCAGTGCGAATTAACAATAATATTTTTTATTATATCACTTGTAGCTATATGTTTTAACAACAATATTATGAATATTGTTTAAAAGCTGTTTAAATTATTGAACTAGTAGAGCATAAATATAGCCACATATTTTTCTTTTGTATCCATTTATTATTTAGTAATTGTAACAAAATAAAGTGATTATGTAATTCAACAAGTATTTACATTTCAAGCTTTATCAGAAATTCTTCTGAATACGGCAACATATTTATCACCATTATTTCTTGTAACTTTTTTACCTTCTTCTGTGCTTTCATATAATTTATCCACTATTGGATCTGATTTCTGAAAAAAAAAAAAGATATTTATTATTATTTAATGCGGTTTAATGTCACCGTGTTATCATCGAATATCCCTGTTTTCTGCTGGTTGCTACAGGTGAATGATACTCGTATTTGAACATAACTCAGTTTTCAACGAGTTTATTAACATGCACTCAAGTTTAGACTACTGCAACTGCTATAGACTCATGGGAACATGGAAAGGATCTCTATAGTGCACTTCGAAACTGGGCCTTTGCCTTCCAGGAGTTTCCCAAAATATGCAAAATAGGTAAATGTACTTACCAATTCATCATCTGGAATTCTTTCAAACAATGGGTGTTCTTCAAAATGGAATACCATCCATTCATTCAAATCCTTCACATCTGTTATAGTATAAACAATGCCCTGAAATTTAATGTTAATTTAATAATATTTTTTTATATTTATTTAATAATAAAAATCTATATTAAAGTGATATTATACAGGAAGCGTAAGGTAGGACGCCCTCAGGCTAGGTGGAGCGAAAATATTCACAGGATGGCTCGTAGCAGCTGGATGAGAGTTTCCGAAAATCAAGTTCGATGGCATGCAATAAGAGAGGCCTATGTCCAGTGGTGGACTACTATAGGCTGATGATGATGATGATACCCTGATTTCAATATAATAATATTCATGTTATTTACCTGCTCAGCAAGAAGATAGGCATATTCGGCTAACAACCACTTATTAATAATCCTCCATTTATGTTTTGCCTTCTTGAAATGTGGATCTGGATACAGAAAGAACATTTTTTTGAGCTGAAATAAAGTATGTATATAAGTGTGGAAACCAAACCTAACATATAGAACTTAGAAGTATCTATATAGAAGCTTTATATGTATAAAGAAAAATGAATAAAATAAATTGTGTAGCTATAGGTCCTTACCTGGCCTTTATGGAAGAAATTAGGCAAGTATTTCATAGCATTTGTCCGCAACACAGCAACATTTTGGTATTGATCAGAGTGTTGAGCTCTCAATGCTTGAATTCTATCATTGACATAATCAGATACCTTTACACGTATCTCCAATCCTAACATAAAGTTTTCGGGATACATTGGTGATAGAGTAACTGCAATTAAACATAAATTAAAATTTAGTAAATTATCAGTGAGCTACGTTTCCTATTATGATGTTAATTCAGTAGGAGACACACTAAGTCGTAAGTTGTTAATAAACAAACCTAAAAGACCTCCGTAACCGCAGCCGACATCCAAAAATTCGACTTGTTTTTTATTCTTTTCATCTTTGTTTATGATAGGGTACAAAACAGACCAGTCATAATCATCCGGATGAATAGGGCTGTAATGATCATTAAATTTTAATTAAACTCTGATGATTTATTTGCTCGCCCATCAACTTTTTTAGAGAACTTACTAATCAAAACAATGATCGGCGATTGGGTTAGAATGTGCCCGCTGTCTGTAATACTTTTTCTGTGGCAGCGACATTACAAGATTATCAAGTGAACAACTAAAATTTTAATGAAATTGTTTTTTCGTTTATTCTTTAGGCTAATTTATTTTAATTCAGTAAAAAATATTTTCCTTTTACATCGTAACCTATTAATTAAACACAATCACACGTGTCATTGACAGTTGGTTGTCACGTGACACTGATCGCTGTTGTCAGAACAGCGATCAGTGTCATATGCGGTCATTAGAAAAAACATGGGTATCAAAACCGAGCCTTTTGGGTAACTATAATGGTGTCCCCAACTAAACACTTGTGCCCAGTTTGTCAAAGAGAGTTAAATTTTCGAAGAAAGTCTCAGACCAAAATTATCGATACCTACCTACGTTAGTTTTTAGTGGCAGTACTCTAAAAGTCGAAACTCTACAGAAATTGAAATGTCAAAAATTCAAAAAAAAAAAACATGCGCGCACTGCAACAATTTGTATTGTTTGACTAACAAAGAATGAGTAATTTAATTTCTAATGTGTTTGATTAGTAAATCATTGTTTTTAACAACGTATTCAGTGCTACAGAATAATGTAAATGTAGTGGCTATTGTTCGCCACCATCTCATCGGTTATTGATCACACAACAAGTAAGTGGCGATGCTTTTTGATATTCTCTGTCTTTATTTTAAATAATTTACATGAATTTTATATGGACTAGGTTAATTTCAAAGCGGTTTCCTTTAAAGCTATCAACATGAACGATTTTATGTGTCATAGTTTCACTTAGTTTTATAAATTTCTGCCATTCTGTTTGCATTTTGGATTGCCTTTATTTATTTATACTTATGAATAATATGACAAAGAAATAGACATGAAAGGCAAGCGTTGGTGTAACACATATTATTGAAATTTAAGTTAATTTCATGCAGACAAAAACGTTTAACATATAACTGAAAATATTGTTAGAATAACATTTCTTATAACTGTATTCTGTCTGTATATTCATTACTTGATAATAACTTTTAAATTAGTTAATTAAAATAATATTCCAAAATAAGCATGCTCCATATGTAAAACTTTTATTACTTAATTTTTGAGACGTAGTTGGCTAATTGTTTAAAATATTGGGATAATCTCAATAGACACACATTTAAAGCAATCATTATAGGGGATGACTACTATGGGTACCCATGTATTATTTAAATCATATAAATCAGTGTGAGATGTAGAATTCAATTCATGCTTTGAAATAATTGTTATTAAGTCTATTATCGTAAGGCAAGCTTATAAACTTTGGTAACAATAGAAAAGTAATTGTGTCTCATTAGTGACTATTGAGCTCTTATAATAAAAATACATTAGCTTAGTAGTTGTGTGAAATTCAAAATTAAATAAATAACTATATTGGCATTTTCTATAGAATTTGCTGAATCATATTCTAATTTAGAGGGGTGACATTATTTAATCATGAAAGTGCTACATTCCATAGCTATTTGGTTCAAAGTGTAGGAATGAAAACAGCACTTGCTTAAATAAACTACAAGATATGGCATTTTTCTTTCAAATTGCTGTTTTATTTTTCAACTAAAACCGATTACTTATTGTTATGTCAACTAGTCATAAATGTTTCACTTTATGCACATTCATATAAGTATCATAAACTTTAAACAATATGTTAATACATAATTCATATTCTATGCTAACTCACAAGTGTTACACTTAATGAAGATTTAATAGTTTAATTTAGTTATCAAAATAAGTTTTGTTCTTCGATTGTTTTTTGACCTTCAACACTTATCTTTTAAAATGTTTTGCAATCTTTCAAACCATTGTTTACTCACTTTAAGAGGTAACACTATGATGATTACCTTAAAAGACTCATGCTGAAACCATAACAAAAAAACCTAAAATATGAGGAAAAAAATTTCCAAACTTTAAGATTCAAGAGTCTCGGCGGTGCCGTTGTTTTGACGTCGCTGCGTCGTCACCCACGTGCGCCCGCCGCCGGCGCCGGCCACCGCGCCGCAGTCTGTCTCTGGCGTCGGCCGCGCCACACGTTACTTGCATTGACGTATGCGCCCCCATCTTACAGTTCGCGAAATATTATGAATGCTAAAACTTAAACACCACCTTGTGAAATAGTTTGTTACTCTCATTGGTGATGTGTGACCAGTTCTAAAATGAAGAAGGAAGATTCTCAGTGTGGTCCTAGCAAAGGTCTTCGCGGGTCGAGGTCGGCTCGGTTGCTCACGGATAGTATATCATCTGACGAGGGTCCAGAGACGGAATGTCTGCTGACGGCCCAGCTGCAGGCGGTGGTGGTGAACCCGGTGACGAGGCGGCGGGAGTCACTGACGGCGCCGCCCTCGCCGACCGAGTCCCGCAAGAAGAGAGACAGCAACCGGCAGCACAACTACAGGAACCACTTGCACCACCTGATCCACTGGAGAGATATCTGGAGCGGGGAGCCTCACAAAGGTCACGAGGTATAGAACTTAAAGCTCTATACAATAATAAATCCTTACCGGCGGCAGTAATAACCACTTCTGAAATAGCGCATGTCTGCTACTTGTTGTTGTCGTTTGTTGTTGTTTTGTGCAATGAATCGTCGCACCGTGCAAGAAAGTCTTGCCATTGTTTCGTAACGTGTTGTACCTATGTATGTATACCTAATTCCTCTTTCTCTATACGCATTTCTCACTTTCTTACAAAATATCACGATGTCTTTTCTGGTTCGATCGATTCCTAAAACTAATAGAGAAAAATAACCACCACGCTTTTGTTGTAAAATACATTTTCTACTCTTGATTTGGTTTTTTATGGATTGTGTAAACCTGTATCTTGTAGGTATACGTGTAACTTAGAATCAGGCTAGGATTTCTAATTTTCTAAAGGTCTTTCCTCTTTGATCTCATGGTTGTCGTTTTGTTGAAAGAGGTCATCGATTTAAACATGAACTGGAAAAAAATGCTTTGTTTCGGTCTGATTGCGCCTTTGCGTTATTTATAAAGCTATTCGTGATAAGGTCGGTGCAGTTATAGACCTCAACCTTTTAGAATGGGTGTTGGGTTATAATGTTTTAATGAGACTGTCAACACTGTATTTTTATAAAGGTCGGTTTACATAATTTCGTAATGAGTCAGTACAAACTTTATTGACACATGAACAGACTCTGGTTACACGTGTTTGTAATTTTTAAGCCTGCTGTGCATTCTGTTACCGAGCAAACCGTGTACTATATTATACCTACTACCTGCCCATATCAAATTGCTTCAATGTCGAACTAGAAAACTGCAACGCCCTACAACGACTAAAGCCGGCAGCCTTTACTTTAGCCTTTGTTTTAGCCGAATCAATTGCCATTGACCTAGCAGGGTCTTGTCTAGTTCCAACAGCCTGAAATGTGTGTCAACGCTCTTGTTATACATATATTATATGTATTCATACAACGGATGCGTGGCCGGTTAACGCGCTGCTTCAACAATAACATTCGACAGTTTTCCTCATTTGTTCAAAACATCGGTCCATTTGGCTGTTCTAGACCTTACAAGGTATGTTCAGAACAAATAGACTATCTCCATATATGATTCCTTTTATCTTACGATACTATATCTTAGATATCTCTGTCAGCTTTACTGAAATCTAGTAAAAACATCGGGTATTTCATTGCGCGTTAACAGTTACAGCTGAACGCAATAACGTCATATGATATAAGGCGTAAGTCTGATAAATTACCGAGAACGAGCCGCGTGCATTCAATTTAATTCTGACAATCAACTATCATCACGAGACGTACGTTTACATCTGTGTCATGATGATGCGTTATGTAACAATCGAATCAAATGTAACGTATTTATTGACTCGAAAGATACAGTGTTATTCTTTATAATGTGCACATATCGACTTGAGAGAATCTATGCTTAATTTTTATCGACGGCAAAAATATTACAAAAATCGAAATATTTTTTTATTTTATGACGGATGTTTTAAAAAAATTTTTCGCTACTGTGACCCCAGTGTAAACAAAACGGTGTAACTTTTAAACTAAATGATTTATCACGATGAAACAAACTCCATAATGATTGTTGGAAGTAATTAGGCGTCCTGCTTATAAAACGAAAATTGTGGACATTATAAAGGATCACACTGTATTATTGTCATGAGTATGTACCGCTTCGTTTCCAATGTTTCCAAGCACCTAATTTATAAATGAAGCTATGAATATCAAAGTAGCAATAGGTTCGCTCGCAAAGTACACATACTTACAGTAAGTTTTGAGAACGTTAATGGACAGTACTAATTTCTGCCAAGAAGTGAAAAGTCTTGTAACTGAAGAAAGCATTGAAAACTAAAGGACGACGTCAAATGACCCAAGAGTTTTAATTAAGATAAAATAGGGAAGTCAGTCTTGTAAAAACTAGCTCAACTATTTCAGAGCTTACGTAATCCAGTCCAGATTCCTGTATCATAATGCGGCAAAATTCATAGATCGTAGATATAGCATGACCTAGTAAAATTATCTTATAGGAAAAGAGAAATCTAGATAGTATGACCCTTAGGGAAACTCACTAAGCTACATAGCAAGAAATAGGCACACAAGGTGTGCTCATATCGACTTGTTAACATCTTGCGTGAGAGCCATTTGAAAGTGTATTTCGAAACGGTCTAGATTCAAATAGGAATATTATTATTCTTTTCAACAAAAACTGGCGTCAACTTGGTGCAGCTGTCGCAAAAAAGACTTACATCGCGGAAGTAATTTAGTTTTGAATATCAAAAATAATCATCATCATTATCTCAACCGGAATCAAAGCTTGGAATTTATGCAGATATGGCTATGTGTAGAGATTAGAGGAGATACTTGATAGTTAATGGTTCTCTCATTTGAACTGGACTATTCCTGAATATAATAAATAATATATGTATGTATACAAAAGTAATTACGGTTATTTGCCATGAATTGTGGTTGTCTCCTGAACACTTTTGGCAATCGTCTAAAGCAATTTGTATTTGGAGACAGAGTTCTCACTCAACTGATACTTCCATAGTGACCATAGTATGATAATTTATTTAAATTATGGGTTGAACAATAATAATTTTCGATTGTCCGTAACCGATTTTCCAATGAACAAAGGGGTCTACCGATAATAGGTATCCACTCCTATTGTATTATATCTAGTAAGTTATAATTTGAATCTTATTGGCACGAATAGTAAGATTGATGTGTGAATTGCATTATTTAAATTGTCATTCACTAGTAGATCAGACACATTAACGTAAGGCCACCCGTAACGTAACTAATGTCTTTAAATTCTTGTGTACTACTTTGTTTATTTTGGTGGCGTCTATAATATCTCGACTCATATTTTTATCCAGAACAGTGTAATATCTTGTGAAATTGACGTTATTTTCTTTGTCTTCTTGGCAATAAAGACTCGCAATAGCTTCATGGGCAAAATATACGTATTATCTTGGAACGAAAAATATTTGTTCCGTGGACAGAATCATCCTAAAGCTATTATTGAGGAGAAACTTTAGCTCTACAAATTGTTAGCGATAACTAGATAACTTTGAAGGGCATAACAATTTTGCTTTTCGGGAATATTTGATTACAGTAACAACGTTAATGTAAGCGAATATACCTGAAATGAATGAATTCCTGTTTATGAATATCAGTTTACGAATGAGCGCCTCAAGCACAATTTTCAAGCATTCTAGGTATAAACTGATAGGTAATGTAATGAGAGAGGAAGTGTTTTATCAAGAAAAGGTCGAAGGCGAGACTATTATCGCGAAACCTTTACATTGATACATAAATAGATAAATGAAGTCTCGCACTGCGTTCTTGGCATTTGCAAAATAATGAGAAAAGGATTCAGCCTTAGGGTATCAAGAATTCAAAATAATTATGTGAGAGTGAGATCGTTGTGAATCACACCTACAGACAGTACATCGAAGAAGTACTTAGCTTTTCAATAAAAATATTATTATTGACTTGTTTGTTATTCTATATTGTACAGATAATGGAAGTTATTATTTTACTTATTGTGTACACAATAAGTAAAATAATGACCGAGATAATGATTTCTGCTCGACAATGTTTTTTCAAGTAGGTACTTTGCCTCGGCGATTTCTTTGTCCAGTGTAATTGGAGTTCATGAAATTTCAGTAATGGCCTCGAAAATAAAATAATAGGAACATGTTAGTAACATGATATATTTTTTTCGCTCTTCTTCCAATACAGCTTTCCCTTTCACTTCACTACACAGCTAAACATACGTCAAAATGCTAAGTAATTTTAGAAGGTTCTTATTGTCATAATTATAGCTTTAGCGGTTTTTCCCGGACATTATTCCAACATAATCGCCTCATTATACTAGCGGAGCGGTACGTACCCACTCAACAGTTTCTACTCCTATGTCACAACTTATATGAGTACACTCACTGGCTACAAGTACTTATCCATATTACTCAGCAAATAATGGAACGCAAGTCATGTTTTTTACTAGGAACATAAAATACGACCGAATAGCATAAAATAAAGGTATTATTCTAGAATAGCCCCCTGCCCCACATGTCACAGATAAAACTCAAGGCTTGAAGTAGGTTTCGAAACAATCGCTTCATTGTTTTATTTTATCAGAGCAAAAGATTAAGTTGTTCATTAATTTTGTGAAAAAAAACTTGGTCGTAATCATTTTTAGGATTTGAACTTATGGCCATGCCCGAATTCCTCTAAATTCTTTCTAAAGTGTAATATGCGTGTCTATAATATGGTTTAGGCAAGCATACACCCATTTTCTTCACTAGAAAATGTATCGATGTAGCCTGTCTGCTCCTTCCGTATAAAACAAGGTTTATGATTATGACTGTATCTACGTATCTGCTACAATACAGCGTTTGCATACTAGCTAATTATATTTATAAATAACTTTTTTCCCCTTGGGAAATAGGTCATTTGCGAACCTTCACATAAACCCCCTATTTGGCTTGACCTTCGCTATTTATCGGCTCATTAGGCTTATGGTGGAGGTGTCTGGATCCTCTACAATTCGTGTTGCCTCTTTATCGCTGTGCTCATTGGTCAGTCTGTAGAAAGTAGTGTAATATACTTTTACGTCATTTCGGTCTTTCGAGGTTTCGTGACCTACCCATATCCCCACTTACCCGTACTTCTACACGCAAAACTGCTTCCTTGAAATGGTTCAAGGAAGCAGTTTTGCGTGTAGTAAGTACGAACCTACTTTATAAGTCCCTGACCTTTATAATGTAGAAAGGTAATTCTAACTTGTTATTCTGAAGTACTTAACATAAAACCTATAGATTTTAGTACCCTAGGGAAATTATTTTATTACACTTTAATAATTATCGCAAATTGTTTAAAGGACCATTTAGAATTTTATTAGTGCGAGTTACGAATTCAATCACAACAAATGAAGCAACTGCTTATGTTAAGCACTTTTGCCGGTCAGACCAATCGAAGTTATATAATAAATTATCTGCCTGTACAATTTTATTGATTAGCCTATAAAAGTAATGGCTATTAATATTAGCACACTCAATTGCTTTGTGTTGGGTGAAGTATTAAATTAGCAGGCTATTCATTATGACGAATATCTTACATAACATTTTTCATTAGCATTCATAAAAAATATAAAGCTACTACTGTTAGTATGGGAAAACGTTGAAGCTAAAATATTTATAGCCTTCACTTCACCGGTTAGCATAGCTTCAGATTACTTTGGATACTGCCTTTCACTGGTGGATCGAGCAATGTTGTAACCCGATCTTTACGCACCTCCAGCTACAGATCCAGAGTACAAGAGTCGACGACCAAAACCGTGTCAGATCGTTTTACAGCCAAAACCGTATAAAATCGTTAGTTTAGATGATTCTGAACCCGACTTGGTGGTCAGTACCGGTCAGAAACGTCGCAGATTTATGGGGGTTAGTTTCTGTTGTGCCAAAAAAATAGGCCAGTTTTATAACAATATGTCTGATATTAAAAAAGATTTTGTAAATGGTAAAAATGTTTCTTCATTTGATTACGAAAGATTTTGTTTTCGGATATTTTGCGCGTAACATGTGGCCTGAACGCCTTTTTATAAAACGTCCAAAAAAATACCGACTTCTCTCATAGCAACCTGGTTATTTAAAAAAAAATCCTTTTTATATGCTTAAAGGGTTAAGTACCGAAAAACTGTTTACATTTTAAATGTCACCGATATTTCCAAAAAATAAAAGAACGTTTCGGAGTCACCCGGCAATCCGACGGTGCTTGTTACGCTCCTATCCCTCACGACATCGATGAGTCCGACAATTATTACAAACGATGAAATTTTTCAATAAACATATTTTTAAACGTTATCCCAATTTCCATTTGTCCAATTTATTAAAAAAGTTTTTTTAATATCATTTCGATGGTTTCGGGTAAGCTCTTTAATACTCGTACGTAAATACGATGTTTGTCATTTCTGATTACCGAAAAGTTGTCGTTGGTAAGGTGCTACACTAAATTTGTCTGATATATGTTTTTTCAACAATTTTTTTGATCATGTCCAACAGTTTTCAGACAGAAAGCTATGTTACCGATCAGTAAAATTATTCGACGTGTTCAAAATGGTTTCAACACGTAAGACGGTCACATTTCCGTCAAAAAATGATTTATTCTCATCAACTGACCAATGTTCACTTGAAAACAAGATTTTCAGACGATTTGCTATGGATATTTTTTTGCCTCATTTTTTATTTTCTCAAAATAAATGGTCTCCTGGGTACGTGAGACACTACTGGTGTCTGGAAATTGTGTTTTCGGCATCTAAGTCTATCGTTCAACTGCATTCTGAAAATCAGACAGATTGCTATGAGATAGTGACGCGTGATGTGGAAAATTTCTAAAGTTGGGTTTTTTGGATTCGAAATAACCAAATCTATCGATGTTATACGGGTTTGGTCGTAAAACGATAAGCCAAAAAGGTTGGTCATGGACTCTCGTACTACCAAGCGTACTTCTTCGTTTAGAAATGACGCATTCAAATAAGGAGTGCCAGTTAGATTTGTTTGCGACCTAGGCACAGTAGAATAGCTTATTGCCTTAATTGTATTGTATCTGGGGATGGGCCGAAATTTGATTCACATTCGGTACTTCGGCCGAAATTCGGTTCAAATGTCGGAACATTCTATGCAAAAAAATATTAAACTAACTCTAAAATGATAAAACTAAAGCGTTAAAATAAAATCATAAGCATTCATTTATTGTTTTGTG
Source organism: Apamea epomidion (assembly GCA_947507525.1). Lineage (NCBI taxonomy): Eukaryota > Metazoa > Arthropoda > Insecta > Lepidoptera > Noctuidae > Apamea > Apamea epomidion. Next base: position 12,238,352 of record OX382234.1, read on the forward strand.
CTAACTATATAACAGATAAAAGTATACTAAACACTAGCTGCGCCCCGCGGTTTCACCCGCATAAGTTTCGATCCCGTCGGAATATTGGGATATAAAGTATCCTGGTTATAAACTATATGTGTGCCAAATTTCATCCAAATCCGTTTAGTAGTTTTGGCGTGAAAGAGTAACAAACATCCATCCATACAAACTTTCACGTTTATAATATTAGTAGGATTATAAGAATTTTTACATCTATATATATACATTGAAATAATATCGCTATAAATCACTATTTTTAATTTTTATAACAGAGTTAAATGAAATCTTATTACCTACTAATATTTAAAACTTACCAAAGGCAGGTCATGGTGCAAAAACATCAAGGATTCTGCGTTATCTGGCAAGAGTGTTACGTTTTTGTTCGTATATATCTACGTATATATTTCCTGCCTCTGATAAAAGCCGCTCAGAATATATCGGAGGTTGGAGGCCATATACCTAAAACTCGAGAAAACGCGGTGAAACTAACCGAAGTTCGGCAGAACTTTTTATTTTCAGAGAATGTTCGGCCGAAGTTCGGTTCAAACCACATTCGACCCATCCCTAATTTTATCACATTTAATATTCACAGTGAAATTCAGTCATAACAAACCATCAAAGACTATTGTAATAAAGTATAGATCCTTCCTCATTCCTCGTTATTCATTGACTAACAGTGGACGTTGGCAGCTGCTTAATGAACCCCTTTGATATTTTAAAGGTACATGCATTTCATCTACCTTGAAGCAACCAACCTTTTACGGTACTACATCTATAGTTATTTGGATTTTTATTGGCTATAGGTACAACGAAAGTGCCTTATGTCACCATCCTCCTGCCCTTATCACAATGTATATGGGATTGGCGCAGCATCTGCGGAGCGTCTTCTTATTTGTCACTTGCCGGCCGTCATTTCTTTCAGCCCCTTTTGAGCCATAACATCTTTTCAATTTCACGAAGATTTTCTTCTTCCTCGTATCGACTAAACCCGTATCCACCCAATTTAATGCTGAGTGTAGGACGATTATACACTATTGAACTTCATCATCAGCCTACAGCAGTCTACTGCTGGACAAATAGGCCTCTCCAATTGCACGCCTTTCAGCTCGATTCTAGGCAACTCTCATCCAGCTACTACCAGCCACCCACTCTACACACAGCTCACAGCTTGGCTTATTCTGTGAGCTATGTCGATAACTTTGGTTCTCTGCCGGATCACCTCATTCCGGATACTATTCCTCAGAGACCTTGAATTTATAGACGTTTCGGTCCCGTAGGTCATAACAGGCAGGGCGCACTGATTAAAGACTTAAGTCTTGAAGCTCTGCGGAATATGCTACGAGAAGACTCGACGACGCTTCCCAAACGCTGCCCAGCCCAGCTGAATTCTTCTGTTAGCCTCCTTCTCAAAGTTGTTCTTGCCAAACTGCAGTTTGCCAGACACAGACACAGTACAGAAGAATCAATTAAGCGTTCCAGCATCTGCTGCAAGTCATGCAGCGATTCAGCAGATGTCATCTGCAAATCTTAAGTGTGAAATGTACTCACCGTTGATGTTAATGCCGCGTCTTTCCCAGTTCTGCGTCTTAAACACATCCTCTAATGCATTAGAGAACAATTTCGGGGAAATTACGTCCCCTTGTCTTACCCCTCGAGGCAGGGGTATTGAACTTACCTTTAAGTAATACATACATATCTATATACTTAGACTTACCTCTATTTACTTGAGATATTTTAATATAAGCTTATCTGCTCCTATGACTACAGTAAATATTAGGCTGAGATTTTTCTCGAAATTATATTTCCGTATCAAATTCTTACGTAGCTTGACTCTCTTCTCTTTGTTGGCGATGTTTAAGATCTAGACATTTTAGTTTCCTTTGTTTTTTTTGTAAAAAATCGTTTCTGGGGAAACCACACAGCATTTTGCTATGAGTCATCTGAACATGAACTTACAAGGACAAATAATCAAACACGCACATCTACTTATGAAATGTTAAATAATATCTAGGTTTATTGATGTTATAATAGTTATGTATTTATTCGAAGCGAGGAATTTAATGTTTCATTATATTTAGGAAGTTTGAACTTGAACTAAGTAAATGTTCTGGTATTAATAAACATGCAAAAACGATACACTCGTACCTATACGTCAACCAATCTATCTTTATAATGCTCCACGAAGGTAAATTAGTTTAGTGTACTCAAATTCATCTACACGATGCCGATATAAAATGTGTAATTTAAGCAGTAGGTGTACGGGTGTTGCCAAATCTTCGTACTGTCATGTTCAATTTATACTCTAATAGTCCCTTTGATAAACTTATTCACCGTTGTTCTGGTTAGGTTTGTCAACTGCGATTCGCAGACTAGGTTTCGTAATTAACGGTGTAAATAAGTTCGTTTGAATCGTCCAAGCAGCGCTTAGTGGTTGTTTGAACAGTTACTAAGCGCCCAAGGCCTTTGCGTTATCTAGCTTTGTGTCATTATTCCTGATTATGACATCATCATGTCTCTTGTCTCCCACGAACACGATTGGTTTGATTTAATATAGCTCTTCGGAAAACATTAAGTTCTTCATTGTTTAGTATCGTTAATTCGCAATGCTTATTTTGTATTATTGTACGATCCTATTTCACCGTCTGATAATAAACGAGCAATGGGGGTTATCGTCTTGCTCATTCAGTCATTACTTATTTATTATCTCACGCTAAGTTGAAGTTACCATTGTCACAAAGTCCTTTTGCAAACTGCAAAATTCCTAAACGAAAATACTTCAGTAACTAAACGTTCAGACTTAATAATCGGGTTGGGAGGACGTGTCAAGTGAGCAATGTAAATCCTCTTGGAGTTGATTCGATTGCCTAGTTTAACGTCACCATTTTAGGTCAAAGTTATTTGCCTGAAATGTGTGAATTGTAAACGCTTTTAATAGCCTCGACAGTCATAATTACGCGTGAAGTAAATATGAATTTTGCTATAAAACGTACGGTCATTAGAGCGAACATAAAATATAACTCTCACACGTTATGTAAGAACCATTAGAGCTCTGTAAATACTATGCTCTAAAATGTATAGCCGAAATAAACTGATTACAAGATCCAAGCAAAACTTTTGTATGGCATTGATTTCGATCATATCGTTTCTCTGAAACTGTTTAGATAATATTCCGTTGTCTAATTCATGAAGGTTTAGTCGCAATGACTTGAAGTTAATCTGTGCGTAACTTATTTCGTCACTAGGCTTCATTGCGACCTTATCGTATGGTAAAATGTACAATTATTAAAAGGGGGTCAAGGATATATCCTTGAGAAACCCCTTCTCTGTATTGATATGTTGCCAAGCGCGCAACGCCGTCCTTCATTCCTATTTGATTGATGCGGACTTTCACTGAGCTAAGAGCTTAGTTCTTATCGTATCAGTAAACAGAAAGTAGAGTTGTTATTTTTGCCCTGTAAGAAAGCATTTAGCTCGACAATGTCGAAAGCATGACTTAACTCTTGGTACTTATAAGTATTCGGCTTCATTTCCTTACAATTACAAGGCTCGTCGGTTTGCAGCTTTGCTAGCTTGTCTAAACGACTACAAGTGTCTCTCTCTATTGTGGTCAATTGATACTTTTTTTATTATGTAATACATTCATCTGTTTACATTTGGATAGAGCCGGATTTTTTCCGACTTCTAAATGTGACTATTGTCAACGTTGGCAAAAAATCAAACAATCTGTTGCATAGTTAGTAATTAATCATGATAAATTATTGAAATATTTAATTGAAAATGAAAGTTATCGTCAGTTATATTAAGTATAGTTCATTTGTTACGGTGCTGTTGATATTCTGCCATTGTAAATTAGTCAAAACGATCTGAATGATAGCGTGTCTTCCTATTGTTTCTTTGAAACTGCCTCACTAATGTAAAATAATTTTTCTAGGTGATCAAATTTGCTTCCATTTACTTTTTGCTTGTTAAAGGAATCCAACTCTCTCTTTCGCAATAGACACAATAAATATTGTCGATATTTTCGCCTTCTTTATCGCTTCAATAGTGGCTCCTAGATATTATGTAGGCACTTATCGTGGTAAGCATCTTATCTTTTATTGTGTCGGTACCGCCCCAGAATAATTTAATTGTCAGTAATGTATCTATGTATTGCAAATTGAATACAACCTACAAGCATATGACTGATAGGACTAAGATGTGTGTATACAAGTTCTCGATTCCTTTATGACAAGTTAATATTTAAACTGTAAAGTAGTAAAATGCCTATGCCTAAAGTTATTTTAAAAATTCTTTAAAAAAATTGTTCATGAAATTTGAGTAGTCAGTCATATATCACATATATTATTATTCCAGTCACCCAGTTTTTACCTACCTACTTACCACCTTTTAAACAACTAAAGTAAATCTTGTTCATATATAGGTACTCTAATATCAACCTAGTGTAGATGAATTATTCGCTTTGCATCCGCTTTGTATGTAAGTACTAACAGTAAATTCAAATCAGTCAAGGAGAGGAAAATCAATTGTTCATTGTATTTGTGTTAGTTGTGGTCGTGGTCGTGGTGCCATACTTGACATTCGATTACTCAAGGAAAGACTCGACAATTTGTGACAAAATATGCATTTTTTTTACGTACTTCCTAAAAATTCATGATAATTGTAATGTCACATGATATCAAGATCCCCGTGTGTAATCGTACTAAAGCATCAAGATAAGTAATCTATCAGCTCGATAGATAATGGACCTACTATCTGTCACATCTATAAATATTATTGTTCTTATCTAGACACGTGGGGCAAAGGAACACTGATACGATTCATCACTTCATATTTCCATAAAACAGATTTATCCGTGCATATCGCACAAACTGTGCTAAGGTTAATACTTTTTATGGTTGTGAACAGCGCCATCTATTATATTATTACGAAAACAGTCAACAGCTGCCATAGTCTAAAGTTGCTCACGCGCATCAGTTTGTTGTATTCTATTACCTCGGTAATTTTATGAAGTTACATCAGATGGCGTTACTAGTACTTTTAGAGTAGGCAAATATTTCTATTTCTTCTCTCATTGTATCTATTTTATTGATTTCTGTTATCACAAAAGTATTTCTAACTCCTAATTATCATCAAATAATCAATTTATTATATTAACTTAAAACCTTGTAAAGATAAAAACATGCATCAGTTATTTTACCTCAGTAAATATGAAGCCCCAGGACTCAACAAATAAACCGATAAGTTTGATAAGCACTCCTCATGTAATTTAATTCTATTACTTCGAACAAATCTTATCAATCATGCCTGAACTCAGTTTGACGCCGTCTGTAGGCAACGTTCATCCTTTGAACATTACCTACTGTTCTTTTGAATCAGTTTAATTATTATTTTTGGAATACCCTCAGTGTAAATCGACAAATTTAGTGACAATATTGGTGTTTTAATCATACGTAATTGTATATTGGCAAGTAAAGCAAATGTGGAGATGGCACGCAATGTATTTTGCTAGAAGTTATCGGACTAGTGTTGTGATTACTGTGAAGCTATGTCTCGGAGGGGAGTACCTGGCCCTTCCTCACCGGTGGCCGAGCGCCGGCCGCTCATGCTACCCCTGCGAGTGCCCAGGAGTTACGGCAGCCTCTTTCCATATTACAAGTTTGTGAAAGATACTGTTACTGAGACTTTTCAAAACGAGGTACATCTTCATATTGTAATTATACAAAAAAAACCGGCCAAGTGCGAGTCGGACTCGCGCACGAAGGGTTCCGTACCATTATCTATAAAAATCACGTCTGTTGTATAAGGGCCCCCCTTAAATATTTATTTTATTTTGTTTTTAGTATTAGTTGTTATAGCGGCAACAGAAATACATAATTTGTGAAAATTTCAACTGTCTAGCTATCGCGGTTCTTGAGATACAGTCTGGTAACTGACAGACGGACGGACAGACAGCGAAGTCTTAGTAAGGGGTCCCGTTTTTACCCTTTGGGTACGGAACCCTAAAAATCATACCACCAGTGCCCAGTTCCAAAAAATATTTGAAGTAAATAATTAATGGTTACTTAAAGTTGATTAAATTCTGATATGTCTGAGTATGATGAATGTAATCTGTGATCAATGATTTTATATTATGTATTGTATATGTTTACTGATTTGTATTGTGAATGCTATGATGGGTTGTCACTTAACTTGTCAGTTCTTCTCTATACTTTTAGCCTTGCTTCTGTGGCTCCTCCTTAGTCTAATAACTGGGTCACGATCCTCTCTAACATTGGTTTTGTTCCAAGGAACATGTTCTACTTTATTTGTTACTTCATGCTTGTTATTTTGTAAACAAGATATGCTTACCTGACAAGTGTCAATCAAACCATGGTTAAATAACTCGTGTTTTGCTTAGTTATTGAATGAATGACCGACGCAGGTAGTTCTATTCTACATAAATTACATACATACCTACAAGTGACAGACTACTATAGAGCTCCCAACAATGTCAAAGTCAAATCTTTTATTTCAAGTTGGCACATAAAAGGCACAGGTAAGATATAGTAAACTGTCAACTCATATCTCTGGTACCACACATTAAATATCTAGGGGTTCACATTAACTATAGGTGGAGCTCATATTGAAGTCCTATCCTTGCAGACCAGGAAACTAATAAGGTTCTCTGCTGATCCAGAAACTGTGCTACTATTGTCTTAGAACATTTACCAATCTATTATCACGTGCTGCGACTCTGCTTGGGGTGTAGCGCATAAAACCTCCTTAATTGCCATAGGACAAACTCAAAGGGCTATCCCAAAATTAATGCATTTTAAGCGTGGGGACTTTCCAACATCCCAATTATATTCCAAAGCCAGTCAAACAGCTGTTTATACTACGTGCAGTGCTGGCTAGACACTTCATGTTACCTGCTTTGACCCTGATAGGTGTTGTTCCAACTTTATCTTAAGGTGGATGCTCCTAGGTAGACCGCGAAATTCAAATTTTCTTACGTTTTTTGCAATTTGCTGGTCAGTACTAAGTTGTAAGTTGATTAAAATATGATTCGCGGCCGTAACAAATATGTATTTACAGAATTATAATTATTAGAATTAGTAATATTTTTTTCGGGAACCTTATCAGATTCTTTTTTCCCTAAAAACCTTATTCAGACTATTACGAATATTTTAATTTATATTGAGATAGCCAAATCTGTCCAGCCGATATCAAGTAATGCGCTTACCAACAGACAGCATTTCATTTTTATTTACCCAATTACTACAAAAAAAAAACATCGATGATTAAGGATCAAGCTATTTAAAAATATATTTTATTGCCCTATTGAAATTAAAATAAAAAATGTATAATCAATCTATGATTACTTAAATAAAATGTTTTCGTACGTGTAGATTGACAAAGTTCTCTGATGTTTCAATAATAAAGACTTCGCGATTTTTGCTTATGCTGGATTTTTCGGTTTACTAATGATAAGCATAAAATATATTGTCATAATTTACATCCGCATAACAAAATTCAGCATAATGATCATTACGCATAATATTATTAGGCATAAATGTTATGCCATAATGCTTGTTTCCATAAATACTGCTAGCATAATAATAATGAAGCATAATTTTATAAACGCATAATTATATAAATAAATGAATAAATGAATATGAATAAACACATAATGTTCATAAATATTCTTTGGAATAAAACTAATAAACCCTAATAAATAACCCCAAACGGTAAATTGTAGACACTATTTCACCTTATTGATTATTATTGCTCCAATGTAATGCGTAGGCGCTTTACACGGCGGTAGACTAATTATTTTATTATGTTCCATTTCTGAAGGTATCACAAGCTATTTAGTGACGGTGTTTACTGTTTACTGCTTACACCTTGTGTGTACGACTTGTTATTTATATAATTTAAAAAAATGGAAAATAAGGTTCATACGTTCCAAACCACAAGAGGAGGTGTTAACATGAATATAAACGGTTTGATATACGAAAAAAATCGGGAATTTAACAAGTATTATTGGGTGTGTGAATTACGTCGCAACGTGAATTACAAATGTAACGCTCGCGTAATTACAAAAGTAAGTGCCGAGCAAAATCACGAATTGATATCTGAACAGATACCAAATCACAACCATGAACCTAATGCTTCTCGAGAACAGGTAAGTTTTTCATTTTTACTGTTAACGTTGATATAACTCATACAAAAACAAACATGTTTGCGGCTCATGGGTGGCCCAAGGGCCACCGTCGCCGCACCTTAACCTATTCCAATAGAGTAATTCCCAAATTATAATAAATAATGTAAGTACTTAACACCTATTTTTTATTTTTCAGACGCCCTAATCGGGTAAAAATATCAATTTAAAATTATGGGCTAAATTCACCCAATTATGACTTTTTATATTTATGGCTCATGATTATTAGACGAATAAATATTATGCCTTTAAAATTTATGCAACTCCAACTTAAGCCAAAACATATTAGACTACATGATAGTTATGCTAACCTTTGCATTATGCCAAAGTATTATTATGCAGCACTTTTATTACGCTAATAAAAGTTATGCGAAAACGTTATGCCAAACTATACATATTATGCCTTAAAATTTTATGCCAACCGGGGTATTACCGGATTTTTCAACTTAATTCATCCTGGATCATCCATCCATTCATGGTTCATTGCATGGATTAATATAGGTAAAATTACATTAATAAAGATAAACATAAAAGTTTTTAAAGGTTTTTATTGCGTAAAATAAACAATGCGATTGTGTTATACGCGTGAACGGTGGAAATACAGACTACTACTGTGTTTCCGCCGTTAACGCGTATAACGAATTCGCAGTGATTCGGCATACTCAATGTGAGTTCATCCAAATCATGTTGCGGAATGACCGCCCACGTCCGTTGTAACAGGCGAAAAAGATTTTCTGGTGTGTGTATGGCATCCATATTTGGCAGAGCTCTTCTTTGAAGCATATCCAATGCGTGCTCAATGGGATTTAAGTCAGGCGATTGAGCAACCCATGGTAGGACCTTGGTATTAGCTGCGGCAAGTGTGTTTGCAACGACTCAGGCAGTGTGTGGACGTGCATTATCATGCACAAGCAGAAATTAAGTACCAAATTGGGTCGAAAAGGAATGAAAATATCTGATACAATCGTTTCAGCGTAAATCTGCGCATTGAGATTGCTTCAGATCTAAATCAGTTCGGTTCTTCCAGCGATCCAAATACCCGCCCATATCATGATTCTTCCACCACTATCCATGGACATGATTTTAAACGTTATTGACGTCCAGGGTTCCTCAAATACCGTGTACGTCTAGTATTTGGCCTCATACTAAAGCGAGATTCGTCAGAAAAACACACAAAACGCCACTCTTCTTCTGCCCAATTTCTGTGTTCATGAGCCCATTGTAAACGGGCTTTGCGATTGTGGGGCTCAATAGGAAGTACACGTAGCAGCTTTCGGTAACAGAGATTGACAAGCAATTTCTTATGGTTTAGTCACTTGGTATTATAGAGGTGTGAGGAACAGCGTGTAAAGTTCACTCATCCTCCATAGAAAAAGGAGGATCCTCCAACCAGACGGGTGTTGTGTCTGGCGGGCAACTGCCCAACGATTGATGTCGGGACGTTATATATATGCCGAGATGCAGGATTATGCGTGACGTAAGTAAGACGCGTTGTTCGCATGTGGCGTTGTAAATACCGCTACAGTATCATCTCTGAAGAGCTATGAAGCCTCGTAACCAACATCATCGCAGTCATTGTACGATTTCGTCAAGCAGTAATTTGTATGTAACGACCTTGTCTGCGTGTGGTGTTGCGAGCTAGTCCTCTATGTCGCTCCGTCACGCTGCCAGTGTTGCTGTAACGTGTCCAAAGTCGACTTATAACACTCTGCGTAGCGCCCGGATCGATTACCGCAGCACGATGCCGAGAACCAGCTTCCAACATTCCCACGGCTTTTCTGGTCAAATGACGTCTTCTCTCCATAATAACATTCTTTTGTATTGATTCCACTCAGAAGTATGGCAGAAATTTTAATGATTTATCCTCAAATCCGTTGCAGGATTATAGAAATACGACTTGACAAAACATTTTCATCTTTTGACCAAAATTCGAATTCGATTGACGAAATTTACTAAAAAGTAATTTACTAATAGGACTTGCAAAAAATTTCATTAAAAAACCTGTTTTTTCGTAACTAGCAAATACTTAGTTTTCGTTTGAACTATCGGTGCCGTCATACCGTTCCACACAGTTGGAAACCATCGCGCTTAAATCATCTGGCCCATTTCCACGACAGAACATCTGTCTATATGATAAATGAAATCATGTGACAGGATGACTTTCCTATTATTTATGGATTTTTGCCATTCGTCATAGTGACATTCTACAAAATATGTGCATTGTTAATAGCTAAGTTGAGAATTTGAGCTGGTAGAGTCACCTATACTAGATCGTCGACCTAAGCTGCTCATAATAATTTGATTCAGTAGTGGCTATTGTTTTTTATAAAAACCAGATAAATTATTCCTTTAATAAAGTAAGTCATCATCATCACTCCCTTATCTACCGTACTGTAAGTTGCAACTAACTAATGTAGGTAGTCTACTGCAGTGTTTTTCAACCTTATTCATAGCGAAGCACCTTTAGTAGGGAAAAATATTTTGCTTGAAAAACTTGTTTTTTTTTTGTATTTTACAAATATTGAATCCGTGCATCATTTTTACTCATTTTAATTACCAGGTATGAGCGTAATTAGGTACCTAAAACCGAAATATTTTTTACATCGACTGCGAGTTTGTCACTTTCGGTATCTTTTGGTTTGACCCACACCTTGAAAAACACAGTGTACAGAAATTGGAGCACTATTTTGCGGTTGAATTATTAGGCTTAGGTCATAAAATACAGGGTGATTTTTTAAAGACCAGCCAAATTTAAGGATGTGGTACAGACCATCAAACTGAACAACTTTCTCCATGGGACAAATAGCGTAATCGCGAAAATTTTATCAACTGTCCCATAGAAAACTTCTATACCTACTCGACCCAAATGTATGGGATGGCTGAATTTTTATTCGCGATTACGATGTTGGTCCCATGGAGAAAGTTGTTCAGTTTGATGGTCTGTACCACATCCTTAAATTTGGCTGGTCTTTAAAAAATAACCCTGTATAGGTTACTCAGATTTACCTCAAATTATTCGGTAAATCCCATGTATATTTAAATTATTTCACAGAAAACCAACGAAAATCTTTTCCACACGTAATATTTGTCATGGGTAAAAACACGGAAAGTACTTACTACTAGCACTTAGCTTGTACTTGGAATACTCGCTTTTACTTTTCCAGTTTCTGCTCAAGTTAGCTCAAGCCAGCTTACTTCTAAGCTGACTGCAATTAATTAGTGTGTATAATTATAACAAGCATTTAACAGTAAAATCAATTAATTTTAAAATAAAATGGTAAAGTTAGTTTACTTTCGAAAGTGTCAGCTTTGGCTTCAGCCTATAATAGTAAGTACTTTTTAATTCCAATCTATCTTCTATACTAATATAATAAAGCTAAAGAGTTTGTTTGAACGCGCTAATCTCTGGAACTACTAATCAGACTTGAAAAATCGAGTTTTAATTTTATAGCCCAATTCTTGAGGAAGGTTATAGACTAATTTAACATCACGGTTAGACCTAGGACCTTTAGGAGCCGAGCAAAAAGAAAAAGAACTCGTAAAGAACGCTAAGCGAAAACTAAACAAAACTGCGGGCGATGCGATGCGATGCTCCGCGGCGGGTCGGGGGCCGAGTGGGCTTTATAAAAATGTCGCTGTTATTTTAGTATATTGCGTATATTACGACTTCCGAGCGAACGAAGATGCGGACCGAAGCTAGTCTTTAATAAACTGAGGACTGAATTTTCAACGTCAGTTACCTATCTTTTATCTGTGGAATAAAATTGACGTCTGCCAGTTTTTCTTTGGAATAACTGTCATAAATTCAAAATTATTCCAAAGTTATAGATATCTGTCATTTATTTTTCCATTTAGCACACCACCTTGTGTTCTATTAACATTATAATCGTTCATCATAGTTACGTGCGGTCACTTCAGCTATCATCAGAGAGCTGTTAGTTTCTCTTCATGATATAATCATAATCAATATGCCTAAGTGCTCGTTAATAAACGTCTGCGATGCCGTCGGCACGGATGTTTCCTATCACTTTAAGTGGCTTATATTTTTTAGTTCTTTCAATTTCGAAAAGTAAGGGAAGCAAGTTAGGTGTTTACCAAACTAAATTGTGCGTAAATTCAAATCACAACTGTCATTTCTTGACAGTTGTATGAAATAGCTATAATACGGCAAATTGACGGTGTGTGTCAATTTAATACAAAGCTACGCTTAAGAACTATCCATTGATTATAAGGATTTCGTCTAAACAATGCTATTATCATTGTTAAGATGTTATCTACTAAGTCGAAGATATTATCTATATACTGTAAAGTTGCAAGCCCTATTATAACATGTTTAATTATAAGTACTTAGGTATCTCTTATTATAGCAATAAATGCTTATTACAGAATCAACAATTAATTCATGGGTAACTTACGAGGTGCATTCAATAAGTACCTAGCCTCATCGCCAGAGGGCGCTGTAGTTTCAAAAGAATTTTACCACAGTGTAGCACATTCTTTTTTAATTCTTTTTTCAAATTTTCATTCCAATCCCTTCATTTGTTTTAATTTGACAACTTATGGAAGCGAACGTATCGATCGGTTTTACAAAAATGGAAAAAGAGCAATATCGTTCGGTGATTCGATTCCTATTTTTGGAAGGGAAAACGCGCATCGAAATCAAAGAGCGCTTGGATGCTGTGTACGGTGACTCTTCTCCATCGATGGCCACCGTCAAGAATTGGTTCAACGAGTTTGCACGTGGCCGTACGTCGGTTTTTGATGAACCACGTCCAGGTGCACCGAAAACAGCTGCTACGGAGGCAAACATTAAAAAAATCCATGATCTCGTATTGGCAGATCGCCGATTGAAGGTTCGGGAGCTAGCTGAGACTGTAGGCATTTCAGAAGGAACAGTGCATCATATTCTTCACGAGGAACTCGGCATGAGAAAGCTGTCGGCGCGATGGGTGCCGCGTTTACTCACACCGGAAAAAAAGTGCAACCGTGAGACCACATCGGAGACGTGTTTGGCGCTGTTTAAGCGGAATCCAGCGGAGTTTTTGCGTCGTTTTGTGACCGTCGATGAAACCTGGATCCACTGGTACATACCAGAGACCAAGGAGCAATCAAAACAATGGATCCAGACCGGGGAACGTGCTCCAAAAAAGGTGAAAACTGTAAAATCGGCCGGAAACGTTATGGCCACCGTTTTCTGGGATTCATAAGGTGTGATCTACATCGATTACCTCGAGAAGGGTAAAACAATTACAGGGCTTTACTATGCCGATTTATTGGGCCGATTCGACGCCGAATTAAAGTAAAAACGAGCCCATCTGGCGAAAAAAAAAGTGCTGTTTCACCACGACAACGCACCGGTTCACACGTCTGCCGTTGCCATGGCCAAATTGGTCGAATTACGCTACGAATTGCTGCCCCATCCACCGTATTCTCCAGATTTGGCCCCTTGTGACTTCTTTCTGTTTCCTAATCTGAAAAAATCTCTCGCCGGGAATAGATATGGATCAAATGAGGAGGTCATCGCCGCCACGGAGGCCTATTTTGCAGAGTTTGACAAAAACTATTTTTCGGACGGGTTAATAAAGTTGGAGCATCACTGGGCTAAGTGTATCGAACTAAAAGGAGACTATGTTGAAAAATAAATTGGCACTTTTCCAAAATTTTCGTTTACTTTTTGTAGGCTAAGTATTTATTGAATGACCCTCGTAACTGATAATTTTACGATAAGTACGGAAAATATTCTTAAACTGGCTGTTGTTGCCCGCTGGCTGTTGTTCATCTGTGATCCATGATGAAAGGTAGCCTCGGTCTCCAGCACCCTAATTGCGTAACACACAATCAATCAGAATCGGTTTTATTTTGACAGTTCAACAACATTCATTGCGTTATTTAGGTGTTGAGCAGACTTTATGAAGGTAACCTTTTTCGAACTTATGAAGCAATGGATTAGCAATATGCTTCAAAATGATTCAGATTGAGATTGATTGTGTGTTTCGCAATTAGGGTGCAGGTCATGGTCTACCCATGTGCCAATTTTCATGCAAATCCGTTGAGCCGTTTTAGCGCAAAAGCGTAACAAACAAACCTATAAACATACAAAGAAATCAAATCTTTTCTTTTTATAATATTAGTTTAGAAAAGTAAACTTTCACGTTGTTTTATTTTCAACAGCTTTTAATCTCTTTCTTGGTTTGTAAAGGAATTATCTGAAACATATTTTCTGACATAAAAATACTCTCTAGCAAAAGATGTACCGTGCCATATGCAATAACCCCCTCATGTTACAAATAGCCTTATTTCACGTCATAGGGGTACGATCTAAATAACATTATCGATACCGAAATGTCGAAGCTACTTAGGTTTTATTTTCATGGAGAAGTATCTATACGAGCCTTTTAAAAATCGGCCAAGTGCGAGTCGGACTCGAGCACGAAGGGTTCCGTACCATTATCTATAAAAATCACGTCTGATGGGTTAAATATTTGTTTTATTTTTATTTAACTATTTATTTTTAAAGTGAATATACATACAACTAAATATTCTGTGAATATTTCAAGCGTCTAGCTGTTGCCGAGCAAAAAACGGCATAAAAATCACGTTTGTAGTATGAGAGCCCCACTTAAATATTTATTTTATTATGTTCTTAGTATTTGTTGTTATAGCGGCATCAGAATTACATCATCTGTGAAAATTTCAACTGTCTAGCTATCACGGTTCATGAGATACAGCCTGGTGACAGACAGACAGACGGACAGTAGAGTCTTAGTATTAGGGTCCCGTTTTGACCCTTTGGGTACGGAACCCTAAAAACGTAGGTTTATTGTTGCATGGTGCTTCCAAGAAAACGTTGCATGGGATTTTTTTACATTTTATTTTCTCATTTGCGAGAAGGCTGTACGGTTTCATCTATTCTTAGATATTTTGCGCAGGATAACGAACGTTTATACAGGGTGTCTAGTAAATAACATGACATAGGTATTGGACGAACTGATATAAGGTATAACAAAATACCGGGTCACATTAAAATAGCTAGCGAAACTCCGCAGACGTGATGGGTATTGTTATCTTTAGAAAATCATCACGGTATAATCAAGTACTTATGTTGGCAACTGGGTAGGTAATGTGTCGTGTTTTTCAGTGCCTATCTAAATCTTATTTTGTAAAAAAAATATTGTTTTGTATTATTATAATACTAGCTGTGCCCCGCGGTTTCACTCGCATAAGTTTCGATCTCGTGGTAATATCGGGATAAAAAGTATCCTCTAAGTTAATCTTGGTTATAAACCGTCTGTGTGCCAAATTTCAGCCAAATCCGTTCTGTAGTTTTTGCGTGAAAGAGTAACAAACATTCATCCATCCATCCAAGTAGGATTTGCACTACCTGAAAATGTTTATCACTACCAAAATGATTAATACACTAATCCATACGAAATGAATAATTCTTTCTGACTTTGACGAAATTTTCATAAATTTTGAATGTTTCATTTATTTTGGACCGATTGTGAAAATTCTTTCATTTGGTAGAGGAAGCTTGCGCGGTGGTTTCATATGAGACTTTGGGTTAATGCTGTGTATGTGTTTAGCTGGCGGCTGGTGCTGGTGGTGTGGTGGCTGCTTTATTTAAATAAATGAATTGTATTAACTTTGCTTGGGTAGTTTTTGAGTTAGCTTCAATAATACATATTTAATCCTGCTGATGTATGTTGATGATGTTAAAAAACGTCCTGTAACAGTTGTTTACATAGCAAGTAGTGGTATACGAATTGGTGTAGGGTAGTAACCACAACAAAAACCTCTATCACACTACACGATATTTAGGCGATGTGATTTTTTTAATAGGGGCGTTTCCTCCCTTTCTCCTAATACACTATCCCGATTTAGGGAAAAGGTCCCTAAATATCGTGTAGTGTAATGAGAGGTGAGATATAAAAAAGCAATGTTTTTACAAACAAAAAAAAAATCAAACGACATCAAAAAAAATTAGGTTAGGTTAGGTTAAAAGAAATTTAATTTGATAAATTAACTGTTTGTCTTCTATTGACTAAATTAAATTTTATTCGAAAACATCTATCGGTTTCTTACTAAACTTCAACTATATCCGAGGACCCTGATACTTATCTCCTTTGGTGACCGTACCATAACTGAACAACCTGTATTACTAATACTCGGTGGCGATCTTTTTATAGGTTCCTTATGTAGCCTGTGAACGTTGCCTCTATTCGCAGTATGTTTATATAATGGCCAGTTATCTTGTTTGTTCATGTTTATTCTTAGTTTAGAAGTTAAACATTTGGAAGTAACTCGATTTTATTTTGCGTTTCCCCGACGACCTAGCACAATTTGTAGGTCGTTCTTAGAATATAACGTTGAGCTTACTGGTATTATGCAACAGCAATTCAAAAGTTTTACGTGCAAAAATTTTACAGATATTTGTTATTTTCTGAAATGGTAAAGCATATATCGAATTAAATCCTATCCTACTAATATTATAAACCTGAAAGTTTGTATGGATGGATGGATGGATGTTTGTAACTCTCACGCAAAAACGACTGAACGGATTTGGATGAAATTTGGCACACAGATGGTTTATAACCTGGATTAACGTGTAGGATATTTTTATCCCGATATTCCCACAGGATCGAAACTTATACGGATGAAACCGCGGGGCGCAGGTAGTACAAACACAAATAAATAAACACAAATGCACGAATATAATAAAAACAAATAAGACAAACAATGAGAAAACAACCGTTGTGATGATATACTGCCAGCTATTTGCTGTGTTGTGATTATCGGTGGAGGCTTATTATTTCACTGTCAACTTGTAATGAATTTCACTAGGATTCGTTTTGCTCCGAGTGGCTTGTTCCTAGCAGCAATATTGTAAGAAACCGAATGCATAACCAATTCAGAGCCCGACATTGAGCGGTGTACACATCGCAGAGTTATGCTTCTAGCCTTGCCCTTACATAATGGAAATGCTCTGTGAAATGTAGCAAAATATGGCTTTTCTCCAATACATTTTCTGCTAGTGGCACAGAGAAAAAGATGTAGCTTATGTACCTACTTGAATGTAGTTTAACTTCACCGTCTAAAACAGGGTGGCAGGGTCTTCGAAGCGCAACCTGTAACCATGGATTCAGTACACGATTCCAGACCCCTTACCGTAGAAATTTTTCGTCAGTATTAAAAAAAAAACTGCTGTTTCATAAAAAAGGGCAATACCTACGCGGTCAAAAAGTATGAAAAAAATATTTTAAAAATAACCGACGAAAAGTTTCAACGCCCCTCTGCGTTGAAATTATTCTGGTTCAGATTATATATAAGTACTGGGGGTCTACTCCGAAGTAGTATCGGCCGAATGCTCGGCCGTTTCCTGCTACGAAGTTACTATTTGGTTCGGTCGATTCCGATCCTACACTCCTACACTCTTTCGAATATTGACTATGGTCCCGACCCAACTGAGCCGATCCGAAATTTTTTCGTATTTGTCAATAATATTCGGTTCGGCCATGATTATGTCGGTCCGATCCGAACATTCGCACTTTGCACTTCGGAGTAGGCCCCCTGAATCCATGGTTAGAGTTTGCGCGTCGATGTCCCTGCCACCCTGTATTTTCTATTTATTTAATAGCGCCGAATCCTTTGCGAAATAATTAGTAAATAGATGTAGGTAGTAATCTGTGAATGGGTGACCATATTTACATATCGAGACCCGACCGTGCCTCGGAAAGCACGTTAAGCCGTTGGTCCCGGCTGTCATTCGTGGATCTTTGACAGTCGTTACGGTAATCAGAAGCCCGAAAGTCTTAACAACCAATCTTACCAACGGGTATAGTACTACCCAGTGACTAGGTTGTGGAGGTCAGATAGGCAGTCGCTCCATATAAATTACTGGTATTCAGCTGCATCCGGTTAGACTGGAAGCCGACCCCAACATAGTTGGGAAAAGGCTAGGCAGATGATGCTACAGGGAGTAATAGGTATTTCTAACGGTACAGAATAAGATAATAAGCTACCTATGCAATATAGCATTTAAAATTTATATCTAGGGTTTAAAAGTCGCAATTATGCATAAGTATTGACCGGTTAGGTACTTACTAGCCCATCATAACAGCTTCTTGCCACTGCGGTAACCCGTTCTACTCATTTGATTAATACCTTATATATGATAACATTGTATAATGTAATATATTTACATAGATTGACTAGTTTTCATACCTCACGTTAATGGACGGCATTGGCCGCAAGTCATTAAAATTTCTATTTTCATTTCAGTGCCCACCACTTAAATTAAAATAGATATTTTTACCCCCCACCACTTAAAAGAAAATACATTATTAATAAAATGACATCAATAAAGCATCTCTTCCACATAAGTCAGTGTTCCTACTGATCTGATAAAAATAGTCGCCTGGAGTTTTTCATTTCCCATTTCAATTATAGTTACGATAAGATTTTCATAGCTATTCTCTTAAACAGCTGGTTTGTCAGTCAACAACAGGTAACTAACACCTGTTATTACTATCCCCTCAAGTGCTGACATAGCACTTATATCTTAGAATAGACTTACATCTTACTCGTATAATGTTTCCTTAGAGCAACCTGATAGGATGTTTATTCATTTCACGCAAATTGCTAGTCAACTAAGAGGTACAGGTTACCGTGATCCCTGTGGGCAATAGGGTAACAACCTGTCACTGCGCATGAGCCACTAGGCCTTTAAACAAGTCGTGTTATTTGAGTCTTTACTTAATATTTACTTATAGATAACATGCAAAGTAGTCATGAAAGGTTCCTCTTACATCATCTTTAATCCCGAGGGTAACAAGGATACATAAATCAGTCAAAGTCAAGCCAATAGACGCAAATAGCAAGTGATGACAGTCAGCCTTAGGTTCACCTTTCGTTTATGTGCACCGGAACGTTGCTTTGGCAACGTCGCGACTCGCCTATCGCGTTCTCAACTGGCACATTTATAATTGATGGATCGTTGAAAGCCTGCTCCCGAATACCGACACATTTATTTCATGTTCCATTTCCTGATGAGAATATTATGCATTGTCACGCTGCTTTCTTTACATAACCCTGAGTTCAAACTAAGATACTTTGCGTTTTATGAAGCTTCAAAGCACGTACGACACTAAAACGCCAGTGGAACGAGTAACATTAATTATTGATGGGCTAATATTTCTGTTGATTTAATATCTCGCATAATTTATTCTCGTTTGTAGCTTCCTAACGTGTTGGATAATTACTTTTAGATTTGCATGACGTCAGAGCAATTATTTTTATGTTAAAAAATCTTGGGTGCGCGGTAATTCATATGTAAGCATAGAATTACCAAATGCAGTAATCTGGCTTATCGCTCCGTATTTATGACCCTGTACAAATTGTGGTATAACATTCGTATTTTTCCCGTTATCAGATTAATCTCTTGTTTAGAGAACGATCGCCTGTGATCCAATATTAACTCAAGTTAAGCTTTCGTATAAACATTAAAGGTTATAAGTATGACCAGAAGCTGAACTCCTTGCAGTGTGTTTTGTGTAATAAGCTGCGACGACATGGAATAATATTGTGTTTGAAAGTTCACTGGTGGTTAAGAAAATTATTACTATTCGTTAGTTCGAGTTGTTTTAATGTTCGTTCATCATGATGTTTCGTGCAGCATCGTTTATACGAGCTTACGGACAGGTATTCAATGTTTTTGTTCGTGTTGTTCAATCATTTATCTCTAATATGATTTGTATGGGATAAAAAATGAAGTGAAGTTCCAGTCGAACGGACGCGGTGCAGACGCAGCGGTGGCGCTTGCCTGCATGGAATCCTGTAACCCCGTTAATCTTTTTACTCTACTTAGACTGCGGATCTTAACCTCGGTACACTATTCTTGTTTACTGTTCGTAAGGCATGTCCGAGTGGATCCCAGACCGGTTATGATAAGTTGTAATAGCAAATATCTAGGCGTGCAGAGTCCAATTTTATCACTACGAGTATGACGTGAATACGTACATTATACAAGGAGGGTTTTCTTCCTTCTTCTTATGTAATATTGTACTTAACATATGTAGTAACTACTATCAGATCAAAATAAAATAGTCTACTTGGATACTTTATCATAAAATGTGTAATTGGAAGGTGAGGCGTAAGACATCATTACCATCTAAACAAAACACATTTCGGGGTCATTACCCACCAAAAGTTGTACTTACTACCTTAACAAAAAGGCTGTCTTTTTTTTAAAACTAATCCAAGTTCAATTACCGTTTTGCCTACGAATATCTACTTGTAAATTATACATGAAAAAAATATACCAACTAAGTTAGTGTTTTTAGGGATCCGTAGTTTTGTACCAAAATGGTACCTGCAGAACGCACTCTTACTGGGATCAGTATAGGAGCTCTGTTTTTGGTCCATTCCTTATTCTGTATGTCAGAGTCGATTTTATCGGGTATTGAGAGCTATAAAAAATATTTTTTATAAAACGTCAAAATCTCCATTTAGACTTTTCCAACACGTTCAAGATATTAAAATAATCAGAAAGAACCTAAAAATAATGTCCATACCGCTGTGACTTCTTCTGTGGACTGTGGTTCAAAAATCGTTTTGATTGCCGCCTGAAAATAACGAGTCAGTCAGGCAGGGCGATTTCAAATGCAACGGATAGGATATTGAATTTTCAGAATTCCGGATTTTCTATCATGTCTTGCCATGTCCTTTGGAACTTGGCGAAAATCCAGTTTTAAGCCAGATATTTGTTCCCAGGGACCCATGGTGGAACAGTCCAACTTGCTATTGACCGTATTTACCTACACCAAGGTCCAATAGGTTGCCAAAACGTGTTCGAAACAATTATCAGTTTTTGTTAGAAAAATGTGCGTGAATTATTGATTTGTCAATATCGATCGGATCATAATCTGACAGACTAGACTGGAATGCCGTGTCTAGGTTGCCGGCACTAATCGATTTTCTTAGATTATGCAACCAATTCAACATAAGTTTAAAAAAACATGTTCAGAGAAGATTAAAAAAAAAAAATTGAATTATAAGTACACCATTCGCAACTCATACGTTTATATCTACACTAGCACTCCGCTCGAGACTTCCTTCAACACCCCCTTTAAAGTTTCTGAAAATTAATGATGATTTTATTTATTAAGAAAAGTATTTGGGTCAATTTGTAAGTTTATTGATCAAAGGAAAATAATTCACATAAGTATACTGTGAAAACAAACTAAACCGAACTAACTACTACTCTCAAAACGGTGAAGGAAAACATCGTTAAGAAACCGGCGTGTCCCAGAAAAAAATAAAAATTCGAAGGCATGTGAGTGTGACATCTACCAACCCGCACTGGTCGTGACATCTACCAACCGCGTGGTAGATTTTAGCTCACTCCCTCACGAAGAGAAGACGCCTGTGTGCCAGCAGTGGGAATATTATAGGTTAATTATTTAAGTAAACTTTAACCCCTAATTTCATCCCGAAAGGGGTTACTTTAAACAAAATCTCTAGCCATGTGTTTAGTAATTTTAAAGAAATCTAAACAAGTATACTTTTGAGGTAATCAAGCCACGCCGTAAAATCCTCCCCTGTCTGACTAGCCAGGGGCCCCGTTAGGGATAGAGTTTCGAAAATCCTGATACACGTTATTCTTTATTTCCGGTGCTAAGCATCTTCCCCTTTTAACCCCCTTAAAGGTCGGATTTCCAAAATTCCCTTCATACAGGAAGCTTTTTGCCCAATAGTTTCGGCTGTGCGCGGATATGCCTGTCAGCAGAAGATAAGCTGAAATAAAAACAAACAAGCGCGGCGGGGGAGCGAGCGGCAGCACAAGCTCAAGTTCATGGTTATGACTAATAATAATATTCATGTTAAATATGAAGAATGGTTCACATAATGAGCATGGTCGGCGGCGGGGAGAGCACCGTGTGGCTAGGACGCTCAGACCGGCACAGTCCGCAACATGCTGCCCCCAGAGCGCGCCGTGCACCGTTCATCAGCCTCCGCGATCTTCAAGCGCATCTCGCTGCGCTCATATAGCACGTACTCGCTTGTATGTATTCTGCTGACCCCCTACGGTTTTTATTTGCGGCAACGCAAATAGCCTCTGGTGGCTTTTTCTATTTCATCGGACAATTCTTCCGTTACAGTGCGCCCTTGTCTCTCCCGTTTCTAATATTAAATTTAATGACTGTCGCGATAAAAATGGATTCTGATTGGTTATTGATTTTAAATGGGTTAAATAACGTTATATTGTTCTTAATTACTCAATACTTTCATATATAATGTCGATACCTAATGCGAGCTTTCATCCTACGCGTTTCATTAGAAATACTGTCTGTGTTCGACTGATCTATGTATAATGATTATGAAGTACCTAGATCTAAAAGGATTGTTGTGTTTTTAAAGTTTCTGTAATTTATAATACTTTAGTTTGAGGTGAGTAGGAAACTTTGAACAAACTTTTGCAATTCAATCTTCGTTTTATGATATCACGTGGAGGTGTCAAACTTCAAACCGTCTCACGGAGCTGATGTTTCAACGAACAAAAAAGTCACAACCATCGATAGGATCATTACGAACGGGATTTGCCCGTCACTCAAAATTTAAATTAATTAGTTACCTATCTACCAACACGAGTACAGTAGAGTTCCCTCTGTGAATTTTATAAGTATAAAATTATTATACTGGTCGGTCCGGTTTGAGCTAAATAAATAAATAAATAATATGGGATAGGTAGTTAGGTACTCGTGGAAAATAGAATTAAATAAAAGTAAAAAAAAAATCATAAACTCATACTACTATACTGCAAACGAATATTTAAACGATAAGCTATACTTCAGTGCAGTATCTAATAGTTATTATTAGTAGAGAAATTATATTTATTTGAAAATTCATACACTTGAGGAAAACTACCCTACTACTTAAAATTAGATATAGCTATGACTTGTAAAGTTTTAAAGTTTCCTCTTTCCTTCTATTTTGCTGTGCCCCACAGGGTCCCTAATGATCTCATTAAATTTTAAGTTACCATCTACACATTGTGGAATGCAGTAAATGACTGAGTATCCAACTGGACCAAATTATTACTTGCAGAGAAAGCACCCCCTCGTAGCCGGAAAGTTTTCCTGGTTTCAAAGTGTAGAATCAAACCTGATAATATAGGCTATCAGAGCAAAAAAAAACTCTGGTTATTAAGATTTGTTTATAACTTTTTTTCGTACGTCTGCCGCACTGACAGACGAGTTCATTCATAGCCGCCCTCCGCCCGCCCAACTACACGCCGCGGCGCGCTCTAAATAGTAACCGCCCAACACGAGACGTGTCACGATTTCATAGTGCGGCTCGATCACCACATTCACAAATCTCTCACAGGAGTCGAGCGGTTCGCGCGTCTTATTATGCGGGGAGACGACACGACATGTCCCTCCACCCGCAGCTACCCGACGCGTCTACGAGCGGTGACAATGAATACGTGCACATACGTTGTCTCATTGCGAACATACACAAACAGAAAAATGTGGCGAGGCCGCCCTCTACCACACCGTCACTCGAGATGGTATTGGAATCTCCGACATCCTCCGACACGGAACAGAGCGTTACGGAATCAGATAGATCCGAAGTGCAGTCGACTGAAGATGTGATGCGGACGCCGCCTCCTCGTGCCAAGAGCAACAGTATTGCGGGCTCCATGCTGGCTCCTCCGAAGCCGCACAAGCGGCGGCGACCGTCGTTCCTGCACCTGCAGCTGGGGCCGGGGGAGCACCACGACGGGCCGCACTCGGCCAGCGCGCACCTCAACGTGCCGCGGTTCACCGTCACGGCACCTCCAGGGGAACAGCAACGCCGGTTCAGCCACGGCTTTGCTTTCCCCGCTTTCGCACTACGGAGACATTCTAACACGGTCTGCCCAATGATAACAAGTAGATTAACAAGTGTTGTGATCATAACTACTGTTTTTGTTGCTAAATATGATTGTTTACATAGTATCTCTTTTAAAGTGATATTTCAAGAAGTAATGCAACGTGTGAATGGTATGTGCGCTTTTGTTTTTGGCAAATTACATGCATGGCACTCATTATTCAGTAAGATAATAATTTCATTTGATTGTATGACGGCGTTTAATTGACATTCAATAGGCTGGTAGATATTTGTCAGTGCATAACCACCTGTGAAACCAAACATCACTCTGCATAACAGTGGAGTATTGTTTCCTAAAATTTTCCGAATGGAGCGTATCATATTGGAATATATTGTGAGATTTCTGTTAGTTTGCTAACCGTTTCAACTATACCTGAATTTAACAAAAATTGAATTTGATTCGTTTATAACAAGTAGGTGATAAATGTAATCTCAACTGTTTTACCATATATTACTATATCAGTTTTAAGATCCGGAATGCCTAATAAGAACTGACACCTGAAACTTTTCTGGTAATAAATATTATGCGCGTTATCAAAAATGTACTAGCCTTACTTATAGTTTTAATTATGTCGTGGCTTTAGTTAACTACACTTCATAAATACATACGTATGATAATACCACTTATCATTTTCCATGAAATAACTACTTCTTCTGATTTTGCATAAGTTGTTGACAATAATAGCAGACTGTAATTACGCGGTTTATTTATTATATTGGGCTACCTTGCGATATCAAGCCTTATCACTATATCTATAAATTGTGTTCATTATAAGTCGCGAACTGTGTCGAGTAAACGTTAACTAGTTCTTGTGTGTTTTCCGAAGAACATTGTTCATCACGGCTATAGAATTTACGTTTCAATCTTTTCCGCAAACTTTATGGTTATCAATATTTCTATGATGCGTTTCACAAAATCACATCCGAGCGAGGTATACATTTCTTATTGAGACTTCTCTTTCTTTCTCTTCTCTTTCTTCTTTTTGAGACTTGCGCGAAACTAAATGTTTAATACGTTACTATAATAGTTTTTTTATCAATATTGTGAACCCCGTCTGTCAGTAATTAACCAACTTTTATCCTCCATGTGTGATCTATCTGTATGCTTGTTTTCTGTGATAATAACCTTTTTACTTATGTGTGCTATACTAAGAAATCAAAATTGTGCCCAATTTATACTTAGACTTAAGTTGGCCTTATGATGCGACCGGTTCCTTATGCCTGTCACTCTTTGAGCTACTATAAAATATATCATATGTGAGAGTTTCAATCCCGTATCCCAAGTTCCTTACAAGTAGAGTCCTCATTATTTTTCTATACTAATTTTATAATTCCTTCTTTTTGTCCGTAAATTTCCGGCATTACCTGCTTGTTTTATTTTGGAATTTTATCAGATTTTTGTGTTTTGGAATTACTTAATTGCATACCTACCATAAATCTGTGTACCAACTTAAAATTTATTGTTCAATGTTTATAATATTGTATTAAGTAAATTAGTAGACTTTGTATTTCTCCCATTTGTCATCCGTTTAAGTCTGATTGTCTGAACATAATTTGCCAGTCAAAGTAAACAAAACAGCATTATAAATCAAACGAACGGCTGGTTTCAAACGGGGGAATTAAAAAATATCCTTATTTAATCTTATAAACTAAAAATCAACCATCTATTAAGGATGTAATAGACCTCGTTGTTTAGTGTTATAGAAATGTGTGTCTTATTGTGTTATTGTTGTTATCCAGAGCCTGCACCGCAGCGAGTCCATGGTATCACTGGCTTGCTTCCGGACGCTCTCGCAGCTCGTCACCAGCGACAACCTGGCAGAACTACAGCAGTACATCGCCAACAACAAGAATGTTAGCATCGACGACAAAGATGAGGCAAGTAACAGATCTGATAATTATGATATTTTTACTAAAACTCTACAGGCCATAAACACTTACATAGAGACTGTCAGGGGTATGTTGCACATTCAAGAATACGCCGCCGAATCTTGGTAGCTGGAGACTTTTAGTCGGTAGGAGTCCCACAAAACCCCCTAATTCTCGCCAAGATTAGAGTATCCATGAGGATACCGCGAAGAAACAGATTTAGTTAAGCACTTCGTCCACATAATATTGAGTAATAAAGCGAGGGAGCTCGGATATAAATTAATTTCGCAACTCACATACATACTCCAATTTCTATATATAATATCCGCGCTACCGGGTCGTCGTTTATTTGTATACGAGGTTGACTTTTCTAAAGAAACCGCTCAGCGTGAAATTTCCCTTTCATGGCTGAAGCACTTTGTACCTGAGGTAGTCTCTACTGCAAACGACTGCAAACTGATAATCCCCCTAGAGATTTGATTCTGTCTACATCATTATTTCTATAAAAAGTTTTTAAAAAGCCACAGAGATTTTCCCTAAAAAGCAAATGTAATCAACCAACTAGAATTGCAAAATCAAATCGCCATGAATTGTGATGATTAAGTAATATTCCCAAGTTTTGGATATTTAGAAATGGATAGTGAAACTCTAGTAATGAATCATCGGGTTTGCCCAAAGCGGCTCGATTGATTAAATCGTAGGAGGTTGTTTTTGGAATGCCATAGATCTAAAATGGGTGCATACAAGGAAAATAATCAAAATATTTCAATTTTTTATTGAGTTCCTTGTTAAATTAGATTTATCTAAATTGTAAAGACTAAACTGTAACTAACAACTGATTAATATGAAACTATTCTTATTAGTGCATGGATACCTACAACAACAACAAATATATATATAAGAATAGAATACTTTTATTTCAGACAAGAGTCTATTAAGGTTAGTAACAATTTTACTTAACTTCTAGTGTTAGTAGGTTACAGACACAGATGTACATACAATTAAAACTCATATATGTATATGGATATATTCACCTTTGAAACTTAAATATTTCCTGACAAAGTTCCTCCCACTAGCTATTACGTGTTACAATCCCAAAAAAAAACAAACTAACAATAGAAAAAAAAACAAGTCCCGTCTAATCTGAGATATTCCCGGGACAGGAATTTTAAAATGATTATGCATTCCACTTATATGTCATTCAATTAGTGGGAAATGTACCAGCTAGCACATAATTTAATCTTATCTCTAAATTATGCGCAATTAGGTGAGTCACTAGGATAGAGGATACTAAAAATTATGTTTTTTTTTATAGATTCGTAGAATTTAAACCACTGCTACATTATAGGATTACAAGAATTGTTTTTTTCCAAGTCTTATTAATAGGTATTTTACTAATCAATGCATATAAGTTTGCATTCCTTTGAATTCTTGAAATAGAATATAAATATTCAATCTCTCTTATTTATCCAAAGAAATTAAATGAAAAAATCCATTGCTCTTTTCACACATTGTCAGAGGGGCTGGTGTTGTTTTTCGCAGTATTGTGGTACTTAGAAATTCTCTTAGGAAATTGAATTCTTTGCCGTAAAAAGCGTTTTAGTAGGTACTTCGTACTTAACTTATGAGTATCTATCCTTTTACGATCTGAAAGTGAGTGAGTAGTTGTGTACCTAACTGCGATATTGATATAGTAACATCAGGGTATACTGTTAAGTCAAACTCGATACCTACATAGTTAAAAGTTGAGACGGCTATGACCTTTTCTACTCAGTTTAAAAATGGCCCCTTTGTCGCATCTTGACTGTCGAAACAAGATAATTACTTTTTCTTCTTTTACAGAATGGCACAACAGCCCTTATGCTTGCAAGTGACAACGGTCGGGTGGCGGCGGTACAGCTGCTCCTGGCATCCGGCGCTGACGCCGGTGCCGCAGACGCGGATGGCTGGACCCCGCTGGCTTTCGCAGCCAGAGGCGGCCATCTTACCATAGCTAAGGAGCTGCTAGATGCTGGCGCTCGAGTGGACTCGAGGGATTGTGTGAGTAACAAACATAACATCACATTTGTAATCTCCGAATGGTTAGGTAGAGGTTGTACCTGTTGGAGGTACACCCACTTTTCGCCAGTTATCTTTGAGTCCCATGTGCATGGGCGTACCTATTGCCATTACTCGATCACAAATCCATACTCCGGCCCGCTACAGAGAAATTCCTGATGTGAAAATTCAATAACACTTATATACACTACACACCCACACACTGTGTACACACACACACTGTGTATTCTTCAAATAATGTTGATGAAGCTTCTTCAAAGTTAAGAGGTAAAGTCCTCACCCGCGATCAGTACAGTCTATTAATGGTTGTCATCAACCCGAAACGTTGGTTGTGAAAATTTCATATTATTCATAGTAAAAACACCGTTTTGGAAAGTTTGTTATTTTATGCGATGCGGAGGAAGGAAGGAATATAGCCCGTAATAGGTAACAGGAAAAACCAAAATCAATTTTCTTGTTTGTGAAGTTTTACAAACTGCCTAACCTAGTCAACTTTGTTTGTGGGATACAGTAGTGCGAAGTTCTGTTTTCGGATACCGGGGTAGCACTGGTAACACAGTAAATTGGAATAGTTTCGGAGCCAGTAGTCTTCTCGTGACTCTCACCCAACAAACATGCTATAAAGTATCATGAATAAAGGAATTGGTCATGCGTTAACCTGCCAATACGGTTGGATAACGGTACGATCAAGAAGACCTGTCAATGACCTAACATTATCAATGAGTAACACACTGATCTATTTCTGCACAAATGCATTTAGACATTCAGCTGAGATTGTGTTCTTTATTATTCTTAGAACAGAGTTACGATACTATTACTGTCGTAAATCGTAAATTATGATAATACTGCTTTACGATACTCTGCAAAGACGTCACTAACCTTCATATTTCGAAGAGTTAACCTCTTTTTATTACAACTATAGTAGATGTTACAGGTTATAAATCTTTTAAAAGTGTGTAACATCAAGATGAAAGAACTCTAAATACTCAAGATGAGAGAAAAATTAATTGTAGAGATGAAATATTGAGAACGAAAAACTTAGTAAAGATTCGTTAACAAACTATTTGTGGTGTCTACGCTGAACAGAATTGATGTTTCCATATATTTGTAGTGTCTGCATTGTGACATGTTTTTAAATATTATGGCACATGTTCAAATTGATTCATTTATGGACAAAACACGGTGCTATTCGTTGGGCTCTTTTCTTTTTTCTGAAGGCTGAATTTGACGTCATGGATCTTGATGTTGACAGTTGTTTATTTTGTGTCTGACTGGAATATTTAACATGTCTTTATGGTATCTTTGTATTAGTATTTTATGGATTTAAACAGCGTAAATACAAAACTGATTGAATAATACATTTATTTATTTTTTAATTTTTTTTAATAGTATGCACCGATGCACATGCACAATATGTAGCCTGAATCATTATAATAGAGCAATGACCAAAATGTATTCTGGACTGTGTACTCAAAATTAGTATATTTATACTTGACGTGGATCTCTGCCAAGATGTCACTGACATGCAGCACATTCTAAAATCTGGCTAAAATATAATGTCCAGCCAGAACCAAAACCTCATAAACAATTTGATGCCTTGCCTTGTCCAGTTTTCCTAATTTCTAGTATTCAAATGTTTAGAGTTTGTAAATAAAATAGTATTTTGTGTAAGTGATGTGCCTGATTTAAATTGGCTTTTAAGTGTGCAGTCATTTCGCATGAAATAGATCGATATGTTTTGGAAAATATTTTGTTATTTCAACTATTCATGCGTCGTTGATTCACGTGAGAGGTTACATAACTGGAATGTTTTGTTTATTCCACATAGTGGAGAATCAAATATATTGTAGAGGTTTTGAAGTGACAAAGCAAATAGTTTATGATAGCATTTTAGGTGAATATATTTAGTTGGAGGCCAAACATAGAAATGGGGTCAAGAACTACGTTATTAGGGAATGTGTGGCTTCCGATTTAGGTACTGACAAGAACGACAGCCGCTAAATTAAAAATAAATATAATCTGTCCATTCTGTGTAAACAAATAATGATGTGTATAACATCAGACGTTGACTTTGAATAGTAAAATTTTGTGAACAGATAACTATTTTCAGACGTTAGCCGTTCAATCGTGTTATGAAAACCATGTTTTCTATGCAAAATAATTGAAATCGATTCTACAGTAATCGATGATAACATTACAATTATCAAGTCGGTTACAATAAGGAAGATATTACTTGAAGTGTGTGGTTTTGTAGTACTTGTAGTCTATTAAATACATTACGAGCAGTTTAGTACTTTGAAGCATATTATGACATAAATATAACCTTGCATAGCTGTCTTTCAGGATTCCGTATAAATACATTCAACTTTCTTAAATTGTGAAATTGAATTCTACTCCCTTAACTTGGACGGAGCTCTGAGAAGCCTTGTAAATATTTATTTTCCTGTCACAGGGCGGGTGGACACCGTTGCTATGGGCGTCTTACAAAGGCCACGAAGAAATTGTGGCGTTGCTGCTGGAGAAAGGAGCTGACGTTCATGCACACGGCAATTATAACATCAAGTATGTTGTGTCAATTCTTATTTTCGTCGAAATACTAAGGATTTAATTTTCAAAAATGATGCTCAGTTCTGATAATAAGGATCTGTTTCAAAGCTTCAAGATAGACACTGTCTACCAGATAAGTAAAAATTAAAAAGAATTTCTATGAAATTATCTGATCCGTGGAGCAGATGAGTCCTGGAGTGGAGACCGCGTATCTGCAAGCGTAGTTTAGGACGTCCCCCAGCTAGATTGACCGACAACCTTAAGAAAGTGGCTGGGACAGACTGGATGCGGAAGGCGGAAGTCAGGGTATTGTGGCGCAGCCTGGGAGATGCCTACGTTCAGCAGTGGACTGCGATAGGCTGAGTTGGTGATCTGCAAATTAGTTGGAAGTTCTACGCTGTTGTGGAACAGATCATTAGATGGCAAAGTTTGAGGATGATTTATTTTGTCTTTACACATTACATTTATACGAAAGATTATTAATTTTTAGCATTGAACGTTTCAAACGAGCATTGGTTTTATGTTTATTAGTTCGGAACACTACCAAAGATGAACGCATATTGTTAACTTACGTAGCTCTGCTGATGCCAGTATATAATATAGAACAAGATCGTTATGTTTAACACAATAATCATACGAATGTCTATTTGCGGTTGGTTCCATGTCTAATTCTCACAAAGTTATTGCATATTTTGCCTAACAATGAGCAGCACTGTGATTTACAGTCATTCGTTTGAAATCTCATTCAAGTTAACTGGTTTCCAAAAATATGGTTACAATGGTACGAAGTATCTTAAAAAGTAAGTATCTTAAGTATCTTTAAATATTTGCCTACACCTCTCATATATTATCAAATTTCGTCGAATCTTATGAGCGGCGAGCCTAGCTGACTTGCTTTCAACGTCAACACACAAACATTCGTACTGTTCTCATTTGAGCATAAACGAGGGGCTGTTAAATTTTTCCATCAATGACGTTCCATAATCATTCAAACCTTTTCCTAAATGTATTTAGAATTCTATAATATTTTCTGCAGCTCGCTAGTATGGGCGGCAGGGCGCAAGCACAGTGGCGTAGTCCAACGACTATTAACCGCAGGCGCGCGACCAAACTCGTGCGACAAGTACGCAACATCAGCCTTAACATGGGCAGCACGCGCAGGCGACGTTGCCGCGTGCGCTGCGTTGTTGCGAGCTGGTGCAGACGCTAATACTGCGGGCATGTATTGCTGGACGCCGTTGTTGCAGGCTACACATGGTAAGCTGATCATTTGTTTTTTTTAAACACGCAACATAATTATTGATTATGTCCATGGAGCAATTTAGTGGCTGGTTGAACGAAATTAACAGATAAAACATAACTTTAAAATAATACCATAAACAAAGAACGTCGCGCCCGTATTCAACAAAGGGGCAAATAGTCAGAAGTGCCTGTATAGTACACCCACATCCGAAAAGTTGACATCACACGGACATGTGGTGCGAAGGAATCAGGAACATGTTCTGAGGAAGGTTTTATGAATGTGCATAATTATAAGTAGGTGATAATATGTAGATGATATGGCTAGAAAGGGGCTGACATCAGAGATGACGGCTAAGGCCCTTTGTACACACACGTTTTTCGTGTGGGCACGGTCGTCAGTGTTGTATGGTTCACTATGGAAGCTTGTTGACGGACACGGCTTATACACCGTGTGTAGCACGATTCGTCAGTATTGTATAGATCACTATGGAAGCTTGTTTACAGACACGTTTTTTATACGGCTTACGCGCCGTACCTTGAAGAAACCGTGCCGTGTACAAAGGGTACGTAAAAAATAGAGATGTATGGAAGAAGAAAACCTGCTGCGTTGACCCCAAATAAAATGGGATAAAGGCAGGAGGTTGATGATCCGAAGAGTTTACACCATCGATCAAAACTGATCGACTGTAAAATCTTTTATTGATTGTACTTGCATTTAACAGGATAACAAATATCTGTAAATGAGCGTAAATAGCTCGTTACCGATGGAAATTTTGTCCACAATTTATATCCAAGCTTTGGCAACCGAACAGAACAGGTTGTTAATTTTCAAGTGGAACTGCCTGTTGAATATGATATATAATGCTTAACCATATATTTTGGCACTAGTAGGACATTATGTCATACTATTACTCGTAAATCTGGAAGCCAGTGAGGGAAAATATGGAAGAAAACCTAATTTAAGAAAGAAAAAACGTTTATTTGCGGTAAACATGACGCAGAGAAAGTTACAAGTTGGGGGAAAATGTGCGTCACAACCACGCTAAACGGCCATCAATCAGCATAAATCCTAAGACCCTATGGGAGACAGAGCTCCAGCGCTGGTTTTCAGCGACAGCCGGCGAGGAATAGTTAATAGTTTTTGTAGTTACAAGACTATAATTTGGACGGTTTGCGATTTTCATGAATTTGACCAATATTGCGAATTTGACCTTAAGCGACGTAACGGTCTATGGCATTTGTTTTTAAGCAACAATAAATAACACATAATAGACATGATTAGTGCTACTTCATTAGCTATTTAGTTATTGCAATAGAAACTTAATGGATTATCCTAGAAAATTTGGTGGAACTAATTATTTTCACTGTGTATTGTTTAGTCTACTTCGTTATAAATAAACTGTATTGTGTTATGACTTGCTCCAAATTAGAAAGGCGCGAAACTGAAATGACAAAATAGCAAAATGTAAACAAACTATTATAACTGTGTCAAAGCTATTAACAGTCGTAACAACATAAATTGACATCAATATTTATTTTAATGCGGAATGAGTCTACAGTCTGTCTGGTGTGTTTTCATTATGAACTGATTTAGGGATAGAGGCGCAGCTAGCTTGGTATACACTCTATACCGTACAGGGTGGCAGGGACATCGACGCGCAAACTGTAACCATGCTCGACTCCGCATCAAAGTTGCGAAAAACAAATACGCGACAAATGTTAGGGCGACAGTACAAACTGTCTCCAGCGTAGAAATTTTTCGTCGGTGAAAATTTGTGGAATAGCATTTTTTTTTAATTACCGACGGATAATGTCAACGTAGAGGGTTCAGAATCATGTGCCGAATCTATGGTAACAGATTGTGCGTCGGTGCCCCTGCTATCCTGTATACCAGAGGGGCAATTCTCGTAATTTTAAGAACGTTCACAGTCTGATCTCAGTCTCAATCTGTCAAAAATACCTCTAATTTCCCTACATTATGACAAGTTTTTTACATTTGTTTGTCGCCGAGATGAGACTGCGACTAGATTTTGAACGTTTTAAATTACGAGAATTGGCCTACAGGTTAAAGATATTGTGGAACTTACTATGTCAAAACTTTGCGCACCTTGATTTTAATTTAAAAACAGTAACTAAGTTACTGTACCATAATATAAAGATGAAACACACCATATTCTGTTTTTTTGGCCATGCATAGTTACGGCGCCTACGCACCTAGCTTTGATTGACACCGCATAGATGCGGTGCTAGCGTCGCATTAAGCTGGACGTATCAAAACTAACGTCGCCACTCGACGTCAGTGTTGCGTATACGCTAGATGCGAAGGATGGCTGGGTGGCCGAAAGATTCTGAACAATTATTTATCTCCCTGACATCACCTCTACAACGCCTTTAAAAGAAAAAATTCTCACCACAAATGTACAGTGATTGATAGTACTTGAAACTAAGCTTAAGAATAAGTTTACATTTTCGAGAGATCGATGCTTGAAATAGGCGTTGCAAGCATCGCCTGTGGTACTTACAAGTGATCAGGGCATTGAGTGCTTTCATGAGACTGAACAGAATAAAGATACCTCCAACTTATTCCTCCATCGTTTCAACAGTCGTTTGAAGACGCCCCAATTATCGCTTCCTTATCTTTCGATTTTTC
The DNA here is from genome assembly GCA_947507525.1 of Apamea epomidion. Taxonomy (NCBI): domain Eukaryota; kingdom Metazoa; phylum Arthropoda; class Insecta; order Lepidoptera; family Noctuidae; genus Apamea; species Apamea epomidion. The sequence goes on from OX382234.1 coordinate 12,272,866, forward strand.
ATCTCCCTTAATCAATGATTTTCAGGATCTCTCCACTAGTCCAATGCTTACTCTAGGATGCATATCCGGTACGACTCTTAAATCCTTCCCAATCCTACGGGCACGTCTTCCCTACGATTACCGCGCCCCCCAGTGTACTCCTTGATATGGAATGGTCGGTGTAGCACCATGAACATGAGGCTACAGGAGCTAGTGTGTATCTTGGGGTTCATTCGATTAATCGAGTCTGGTTTAACCACGCTGGGATCGGTACATTTCATTCATTCTTTCCCTTGGTCAATTATTTTCAGGTAACCACTTCGACATCGTCCAAATGCTGCTGGAACACAAGCCCAACGTGAACGCGCTGGACAGGGACGGATACACTGCGCTAGCCATCGCATGTAAAGAGGGCTACTACGATATCGCTTTGGCTCTTATTAACTCCGGCGCTTATATTAACGTGCAGGTAATTTATACACTGGCTGGTTAATCATTTTATTAAAAGTATTATTATTCACTGAGTGCTATTTATTTGTTGTGTAATTATTGTAATGATCTTTCTATTTATTCAGCCGCATTGTTGTCTGTATCTTCTTCTTTGAATAAACTATACCTCTACCTAATATGTTTCCATCTCCGAGCTGTTTCTTGACGATTGACTTTCATGTCTTGTACGGAGATACAAGCCTGAACTATAATTAAAGCACCGGGATGCAGCTGAATACCAGTATTAAACATTGAGCGACTGCCTATCTGACCTACTCAACCCAGTTACCAGTTACTGGTTACCTTGGTAAGACTGTCAGACTTTCGGGCTTCTGACGACCCGTAACGACTGTTCAAGATTCACGAATGACAGCCGGGACCAACAGCTTAACGTACTAACGTAACGTACTGTATGTAAAGATGGTCACCCATCCACGGACCAACCGCGGCAAGATATAGGCAAAAAAGACATTAAGCTAATATGTTTCCATCTCTGAGCTTCAACTATTGACTTCATGACTTGTATCTTCGGTCTGAATTATAAAAAACTGTTGTTTTTTAATTGATGCTAATAAAAAACACCGGGATGCTTAAAGCTCTCTCTATATAAAAAATATTGTTGTTCTTTTTTTAGGATCAATCAAAAGACACGCCACTAATCCACGCAGTGAAAGGAGGTCACAAAAACGTAGTGGAGGCTTTACTGAAGAAACACGTAGACGTTGATCTACCAGGCAAGGAGAAGAAGACTCCTGTATACACCGCAACTGAAAAAGGACATGTTTCGATACTCAAACTGCTCCTGGCTTCCAATCCTGATCTCGAACATAGCACTGTTGTAAGTAAACACTAAAAACGTTACTTTAGCACGTAATGAGACGGTATAAATGTCTTCGAGATGTCCTGCTTAGGCATGAACGTATACGCTGGATATACGCGACGGCAACGGCGCGACAATGCGAACTTATTTTCGATACAAACAGTCTACGCCACTCTAGCGTAGCGTCTACGCGGCGTGAACGCGACATCGACCAACGTCAGATTCGAAGGCAACTCATGTCTTCTAAAATGTTAGTCAGCGAATAACCAGCTTTCCACAAAAAACTAGTTATTTGTGCTTCTAAGTAAATCGACTACCGACTGGGGAAAGCCAGTTACACAGATATGCGTTATTAATAATGCAACAGATACGTATGCGAAATACGTCACAGTCTCGTCGAAAAATCCCGTCGTAGTTAACATAACTTGATTTTTGCATACGTAATTATTGTGATATATTAAAGAAAGGTTGCCGCCCATATTAATGTATGTTTATCTGCCTACTGGCTTTGGCAAGGTTTTGTTTCACTGGGTTCAATTCTATATCATTATGGTAATCTGTACCATTCTCAATCATAATTTGGTGAAGACATAGTTTCTGATATTATTTCACATGTTCTTACTAGCAATTGCCCGCAACGCAAATTCGACCCTCTCAAGGATGGTTTCAGTCCATCAGCTAAACATCTTTCTATCATCATTGGTATATGCTATTTGTCTGTTAGCTAGACGCGGGATTGCTTTTAAAGTAAAGATACTTTTCAGCTACCTTTCCACCTTTTACCAAAAAACAATACTATGTTTACTTACCACACAATTACCCGCAGTCTGGCGACACACCACTGATCCGTGCGGTACGCTCTCGAAACACGGAAATGGTACAATTACTGCTGGAGCGAAAGGCGCGAGTCAACGTCGCAGACATCAGAGGTGACACGGCCCTGCACATCGCTATGAGGGCGAGGTCTAAGGTAATACGAAGGTTTACTACATACTCTACGATTATATACTAAATATCGTTCAATTGTTTTGATGATATGAGGCTTATTAACTTCGTCTCTAAGGCGGTAAGCTGCGGAGTTACTATTTTCTAAAAGGATAACCGACAGCCTGTCAGCTCACTTTAGAGATCCGAGAGATTCGGTCATATGAACGTTTTTGAGTTTCACAAGCGTACTTTTAATCAAGTAACTTGCTGCAGTCGAAACACCTGGCTAAAATAATTTGTTTCCATATACAGACATTTTGAAAAAATAACCGTACAACCACTTGTCTAACTGGTTCAAAAATAATGCCAAAGGTCCTTCCTCAATCATATTGCAATTAAAACGGTATAATTTAAAAGGATAATAGAAATTAATCTACGATATCAACAAAAAGTAACAGGAAAATATACAACTATTAACAAGTAACGACTTATTAAATCGTGTTCACGTCTCCAACGATTATCGTCGTAACATCCCATTAATGCATGGATGCACAGTTCAACACATTTTCCTCGTGTCATACTACACCCAGCCTATTCTTAATTACACTTTACAATCATCGGTTGATGATCTCAACACTAAACATTTCTTTTGCAGCAAATCGTGGAGATTCTTCTCCGTAATCCAAAGCACAGCCAGTTACTGTACAAACCGAACAAACTGAATGAAACTCCATACAATATAGACATGAGTTACAACAAGACAATCCTAGGACAAATCTTCGGAGCTCGAAAACTAAATACGAATGAAGACAATGAGAACATGTTAGGATATGAATTATATAGCGCTGCCTTGGCTGATATGCTGTCCGAACCAAGTCTTTCAGTCCCGATCACTGTCGGACTGTACGCGAGGTGGGGATCCGGGAAATCGTTTTTGCTCAATAAACTTAAAGGTGAGATCATTTTAAAGCAATTTTCCTTCTTCTTTTAATTAAATAATTGCGATATTTACCATTTTGTCGAGTTAAACTTGGTACTTATTGAGAATAGATATGACTTGAGGAATGTGGTATCTATTCTGCTTATTTGGTAGACAATAATGACCCGTATCTACGTCGTTCCGTAGATATAAACAGTAAACAATCATTAAAGTTAGAAAAACTTCGTGCGTCATTAAATCGAGACGTAGTAACAATACGCACACGTTCTGTCAACAATATACGCATTATTTTCATAAGTTCATGAGTCACTTAAACCTATGACGTCACAAATACAATCAATAAATAATGAAAAGTCCAAACGTTCCTACATATTATGAAATTGGCGCGTCATTGAAGTTGTTCGAGTTGGCACACCCACCTTGTCATGACATATCCGTCGTGCCGTTTATTATAAATAATGATGCATGATGATTAACAATGATATAAAACCCTACAAATCAATCAGTACTTTGTCACACCCACTATCTTCCGCTGAAGAAGACTGAACGATTTCGAGGTGTTGAGCAAGCCAAATGGTACACCTATATTGTTATATTTGGCTCATTTATTTAAGTAAAGATGTATCATAAAGTATATCTGAAATTATTAATGAACTGTTAAACGGCTCGATTATCTATTTTGCCTGGCAGTGTGACGAACAGGAATATTAATCACTGAATATTTGATAATGTTCCTACAAACAGGTGGTCATTGTTGGCGCCGCGCAGACTGTTATACGTATAACTTTCACTATAATGTCTCAGTGGAGGCCGTAGTTAATGGGCCGCTTCATAAAATCCGCTAACTATATTGTATATGGCGTCGACTTCATGAAATGATCAATTCTAAGGATTAGCCACGAAAAATAGACGAGATTAAAAGGTTTTGAATGAATTAGTAAAGTGGGCCAAAGTTGACTTCTATCTCTTTGTAAAACCCATCACGATGCTCAAGCTGGCCTAAAAAAGGTTATAACTTTGCATATGAGTGGTAAGGCGTGTACGTAGCATATTATCTTAAACACGCGTAGCGTCTAGCGCTATAAGTAATTTAAAACATCGTTCGATTTCTGTCAATCGTTTGAAGATGACAGAGACAGAATGATGTTTAGCGTTAAACGAATTTACTGAATCGTGATGCAAGAGAGACTAAATCCATCACCCTGTCTGAAAATGAAAGCCAGTCTGGAAGTTGCTTTCAAAAAAATATTTACATTCAGCTGGTAATTAATTTTCGTATTCCTTATTTGACTATAACCTATCCCCCATTCTACAGAGGAGATGAAGAACTTCGCCCGCCAGTGGAGCGAGACGGGCTGGGCGTGGTCGTGGGCGGTGTCGTGGGGCGCGTGGCACGTGGCGCTGTCCGCGGCCGCCGTCACGGCCGTGTCGGGCGCGCCGCCTTATGTTGCCGTTGGACTGTGCTTCGCTCTCTTCGCGCTGATATACATCGCCTTGTATATTCTGTGGTACACTGGGAATAAGTGAGTATACAAAGAAAACTTCTCTAAGATAGGCACAAGATATAAGGGTTGCTGTAGTAAAAAAACTGCCAAGGAGGACCTCTAGCAGAAAGTATTTTTGCACCCCTAACTGTCTCATTGCGAAACGAGTTCTTATTTTAGTCCAAGCTCAAACTTTCGAGCCAGTTATTGCATTTTAAACTTTATTCCAACAAACGTAAAGTTCTTAATACGAAACTCACAACTTAGTACCGGACTAAGTTGTCAGTTTTTAATAAAGAACTGTACTGCGATCACTTTTAGGTTTTCTTATTTCAAAAGGGATCCATGATTAAACCATCTCTAAAGAAAAAAACTTGTTTTATAGATACGCAGTGGTACGCATTCATTTCTAAAGTTCTGATAGCAAATGCGTTCTGTAAACTACAATTTGAGTTTCTAACCTATTTTAATTTTACAGCATTTTTATAGTAGAAGTAACAAAATGCGAATAATTTGCGTGTTATAATAATTTAACTATGTTATTACATTCTCGTTAATTCGATACAAATTGATGTTTTTTTTTTATATTTCAAAACTAGAATAAAATTCATAATCTCTGATAATTTACATTCCATCGCTACATACTCGACTATCTACTTTAACTTCATGTATTTTAAATAGATTTTTAAGTAATCATTTTGTAAACGGTCAATTTATAATACAGGTCCTAAAAAAAGATTGCAATGAAATTTGAACTTTGTTGTGTATAGCATTGAGTTTGTAGTTCCAAAACTTGCTAATCACCTCGGATTCTTTGTTCAAATATTCAAGCGTGGTTTCGTTACAGATATGAGTGGTGGTGGGCCGGTGGCGTGCTGTCGGCGTTAGGTCGCAAGTTCAGCTCGCTGTTGCTAGCGCTGCAAGTTGTGTTCTGTCACCCGCCGGGGCCGAACGACCCGAGGGCTTTGCCGGCGACGCCTATAAGGTATGAACAATACATCAAGTTTCTAATATTAGAAGGTTCCCATACTTTAAAAAGCGAAACCGCTGCAAATCAGTTATTACCATTTGAAAAAGAATACAAACGACGTATTTGGGTATATATTATATATTTTATATTACCTTCGGGATTAGTCGACCCACCTTATCCAGTTTGCTGAGCCCCCTGGGCCTTTTTTGTCCCATTCTTCGTCAGTGACTCTCACAAAATCCTTCCAATTCTGTCGGTGCCATGCTTCTTTCCGATTTTTGAGGAAGACACCCAAGGCATCCACAACATATTTAGCAAAATATTTAAAAGGGGCTGATGATTACCAGACATATAACCCTATGCAGAGGAAGACTCGAACGAATCTCCAACATAGTGATTCATCTATATTCTCGTACCTTACAGATTCCACTTCACGGAGGGTATGAAGAGCGGCGGCGGCCAGGAAGGCGAGGCGATGGTGGTGCAGATGATTGCCAGCCTCGGCGAGGCGCTCGAGTGTCAGTACGGCAAGGTGTGCACGCGGCTAGCGAGGGCCTTCAGACCCAAGCCTGTGTCTTCTACATCGGGATGGAAGTGAGTTACAGACATGACTGGATTTCTATAGCCCATAATTCTTATGAGAATAAAGTTATCTCAAACCTCATAAATTGTCAAACTTAAACTCGAAGCATTTATTTCAATTAAAACATTTACAGGTACTTTTTAATCTTCAAAGAGTCTGTCAGTTAGTCAGAAAGTCGAAGCTAGTCCTAGCTAGCCCATTCCAAAAACGTAGATTTTCCAAAATGTTGAAGCTAGTTGCCCATTCCAAAACGTGAAGTAGTACAGCTAACCTTATGATAGTGGTAACACTTTCATTACGGAAATTACACAAAGACGTTCTCAACGTATATGGTCGTGCGGTTGGCTGTACAAAGAACAGTGTCCATAAAGAATTTTAGTATATTGCGTTGTTAAATAAAGCTGAACTCCACAAAAATGGCTTCTGCATATACACCGTAAAATTTTGATCGGATCAACTGATTTTTTTTTTTCACGATTTCAGGGTTGGTCCCGTCGTAAAAGTTGTTCATAATGATGAGTTCAATTACCCCTTTTAAGGATTAAAACGATCAAAATTAAACGGTGTATAGGGCCGGACAAAATAGCAATAATACTGCCATAAGCTTTTGAGATGGGACTTCAAGCCGATATCTGAGAACTTGACAAGTTGAGCAGAAGTCTGAAACAAAAATATTTTTTTATGCTTTTGAATAAGCTACTAACGTCCTACGAATGTTTTCAGGTGGCGACGAGTTTGCTGCATTCCTCACATCGTCACATTCGAGCTGTGCTTTACTTGTATACTCGTCGGAGTGTGTGTGCTCATCATGTACTTAACTGACCGCGAAACGGAACCGCAGTGAGTATTACTTGTAATCAGTTAATTTTCATGGTATGTCACTTAAACCGAACAGTGTTGATTTATAAAAAACGTATTTTTACCAATAATTACCCTTAAACATTGAAAGCTTTTCTGGCTTACATTAGATAACAAGTTCAGTTCAACCCACACGGCAATAAAAAACCCGAAAATTAAACGTCGTTTTCATTTGAAAACAAAGTCGTAAAAGTCAACTTGGCAAAGGAGACCGTCACAGAAAACACGCTAGCCAAAACGTAAATAAAATGGGATAATTTGAAATAACGAGCACAAATCTTTATAAATGATAAAGTAATCGCTAGACATAAGTCACAAACAAATTCCGCACGACGGCTCAATGAGTGAGGGTCGTCGTCGATCAGGCGGCGTGAAATTCAGCAGGGACTGATGATCGGCGCCTGCGCAGTGAGCGGCGCCGCGCTCCTGGCCAACCTGTACACGTGTGGCCGCGTGCTGGCCGCGCTCGTCATGTCGCCCAGGGCCAGGCTGTCCAGAGCCACGAAGAAACCGGCGCATGCGCATGCGCCTACGCTCGCACTGAGGCCTGAAGTGCAGGCTTTGACGCATGTGGTACGTACTATGTTGCACCTGTTTGTTCTGGCTATAGAGACGTGACTACCTTGTTTTCTCTAAGTTATCATATTTCCTTCTTGCGGCGTCGGAGAGCCTTGTCATGTCTGATCATTTAAACCTGTTGCATGCAAATCGCACGTTGGCTAATTTGTGATTGATTGCCAAATTATTAACTAAATTACAAAATGGAATCATGGCATTTGCGACCAAACTGCGATCAACAGCTTAAATGTAACTGGCACTCGAAGCAAATAAAAAAACTGCATTAACGATGTTTAACCCTCTCTCGTTTATGAGACTGTAAAATCTTACTCAAAGTCCTGCAACTATAAAAAAAATCCTGTTCTTCCGTCCAGGTATCATGTCTAGACGCATTCACCGGTCAACAAACCCGCTTAGTAGTGGTAGTTGACGCTTTGGACAGCTGTGAACAAGAGAAGGTCCTCGCCTTATTGAACGCAGTACACGCACTGTGTTCAGACCCCAAGAGTCCCTTCATACTGCTGCTGGCCATAGACCCTCATATCATCAGCAAGGTAAAAAATTGTCTTACTTTAACTTTAGTTTAATCTGTGACGTCCTTTTGTTGTTTTGAATATTTCATCTTTGATTTTGTCTTGAACCTGTATTGATAAATCGCTCATTCAATTTTCCACATAAAATGATTCAGTAACTGAAACGATGGAATTTACGACCGCGGCTGAGAACTCAGTTTTTAAACTTTTCTGTGCATATGTAAATCCACATTTTCTGTTGTCTGGATGACCTTAGTCAAACTGCTCTGCTTAACTACGTTGAGGTCGGCTTACAGTCTAACCGGATGTGTTTTACATGCGGCGACTGTTTATCTGACCTCCACTGCCCAATTACTGGGTAACACGATATGTTAAGACTGGTTGTCAGACTTTTTGAGCTTCTGACTTGCCGTAACGACTGTCAAAGATCTACGAATAACAGCCGGGGCCGATGGCTTAACGTGCTTTCCAAGGCACGGAGTGGTCTCGATTTGTAACGGTACCCATTCACGATATAACCGCGGCAAGCATAGCTTACCTTCGATCGTCTCGTGCGGTTATCATTTAGCCACGAGCCCTTACCGATCTCAGACAACAATCAGTCCTATACTGTGGTCAATATGTAATCCTTCATTGCAAACTAACAACCTTATTGTGATATATAAATACGGGTCCTATATCTAGGTACTATCTCTGTAACCGTCATTCTCAATCATTAAAACTGTCACTATAGGAATTTAAATTCTGGGGGAAGTCGGACCCAAATAAATGCTCAAATAAAGACTAAACGCATATTTCCTGCTTCAACGATTCTTATATGATTTGCGTGTTCATTTACCCCGCCCTTGGTATATTTGTCTTCTTTACATGTAAACCTATGATTAACATAGTGTAAGCATAGAATAGAAGTTATTTATAGCAACAGTTTCTTACTAGTATTATACATTTCATACAGGTGGCTTGGATTGAGGTCAGTTAAGCCCGTCATGTGTTTGGTGTTAACCCTATACTCGTTAGCTTTGAACTCGATGTTGTGTCGAATCCCTTTATCATGTACAGTGTATTTTTTCTTACTTGGCTTATTTGGTAAACGGAAACGGTACGAAACGCGTTTGCCATCAGTTACAGACTTTAAGGGTGATTTTACGGTAAAAAGTTGGGATCACACGTCAACATTCCACTGTGCATATGGTTAAAACTGAAGCAAAATATCCAGCATGAAACTGCCATAGCGACGTTATCTCCAAATTATACAATAAAATATTGTACTGATCATCGCAGTGTGGACGAGACACAAGTTAGTTTGGGATTAATGTCTTGATCTTTGTAAAACAGACAGTTTAGTAACATCAAAACTGCTTTGAAAAATTAGTTTTCTCAAAATCTAAATCTTAGTTCGCCATATTTGTTTACAAAATAAGACGAGTAAAGACGAAATACAGTTTACTTGCATGATTTCATCAGAATATTCGTTAAACTTGTACGATGTATATTTTAGCCATATTATTATGTGTTGCATGTCATTTCGTTAGGATGTTTCATGTTTTTTTTTTTTTTTCATGTGCCCCCCGCGCGTAATCATTTCGTTTAGGATTTTGCAACTTGTATGAATGGCAACATTAAATTAATATTCACAGTTCTGGGTCAGGTCTCCCGGGTTCCGAGCCGTCCTGGACACTTTTTTTTATAAATCAGAACATGCTCTGGAAAATTACACGATTCCCCGGAATTCGGACAGCCCTGACCCCCCAATATGAAAGGTTCAAAACAATCTATTGTAATTTTTTCCCCATTTATAATAGTACTAATCTATCGTATTTCCGTATCTGGTTTTCCTAGCAATCCTGGCTACCCCTTAATGTTTTTGTCTCCAATGTAATGTTGTAGCTTTTATTCTTAATTTCTTCTAAACGGAAACTGAGACACTACAAAGATAATAAATTCCGATTATTTAACACCAGGGTATCGGTTGCGCGCGGTTATTATAAAAATACATGTTTGATGGAGTACAGTGTTAGTTTTCGAGTGTTGTTTGTGTGTATAAAATGCCAGGCAAAAATATACCTTATTGCCAATTGTACAAAATTTTTAAAACACTCATACATTGATCTCATTTCCTCCTTTTTGTCGAGGGAACATTATTTATGATTGAAATAAAAATTCTTTAATTGGCAGTTGATCCTCGATCTCCGTAAAGGAAACCTTAAAAAAGGACTTGAACTAGTACTACACATTCTTTAAGGTCCAAAAGTGTGGACATACACAAACTAAACATCGTAAAATACCACAAATAATTTATTTATAGAAAACTTTTCTGTTTAATTTTACAAACTATACTATTGTTTTATAAGCAAACACAACACACACTACAATCTTTCCGAATATTTCGAGTAGGCAGTGGAAATAAACAGTCGTCGAGCCTTCTGCGAGAGCAACATCGGCGGATGGGACTACCTTCGCAACATGGTGCAGCTTCCGTTCTACCTGCAGAACTCTGCACTGCGCAGGGTCAAGGCCGCTCAGCTAACCGCTTCGAGGAGGATGCAGGTCATCACCGCTGATGACTTCTCTACGTCACTGCAGAGATCCGTGAGTGTTTATGACTGTTTAACATGTGACGTTGGATATAATAGATAACAAGTATATTTGGTCCTTGGTAGGACAGAGAGAGGTGGAAAGAGAGTAGGGAGGCCTTTGCCCAGCAGTGGGACTTTTCCCAACTATGTCGAGGTCGGCTCCCAGTCTAACCGGATCCAGCTGGATACCAGTATTTTACATGGATCGACTGCCTTTCTGACCTCCACAACCCAGTTACAGGGTAACACAATACTCCTTGGCAAGACTGGTTGTCAGACTTTCGGAGTTCTGACTAAACCGTAACGACTAGATCTACGAATGACAGCCGGGATCGCTTAACGTGCTACCCGAGTTACGGAGGGGTCTCGGTATGTTATAGATGGTCACCCATCCACGGACCAACCTCAGCCAGCGTTGCTTAACCTTGAAAATCGTTCCTTGTGGCTGTTAATATTAAGCCACGTGTTGATAAAGAACTAAATTAAATTAATTTACATTCAGGTATCAGCCCGCCGCTTATCCTCGACATCAGAACTCATGTCAAGTCAGGAACGGATCAAAGGCCAAGCGGCCCGCGAGCGCCGCCTCCGCCCGTCGGAATCGGTCGCGTCGTCGGTCGCGTCCGGCCTGCACCGCGGGGCCGGCGGGGCGGGCGGGGCCGGGGCCGCGGATCTCAATAGAGTGCTGCTGACTGATGACTACTTCAGTGACGTCAATCCTAGGAGCATGAGGAGGCTCATGAATGTGCTTTATGTCACTGGTGAGTTTCTTTTTTGGTGGTCTTCTTTTCCCCTTTTAAATTATCATCGCTTAAGCCATGTTATGTTCCGACGACCTTGCGAAAGCTGCAGGGACCCGTTGAAGGCGAGAAGCACAGAACCGGTCGAAGTGGAGGTCCTTGGTGGAAGCCTATGTCTCGCAGTGGATGTCTTTCGGCTGAAATGATGATGTTATGAAGACGCTTAAAAATAGACATTTTTATGACGTTTTTCGACTTGATATTTTATTAACCCTTCGGAACGTGGATCCACGCGAGAGACAATGACTTTTTTTTATAATTACTGCATTCAACGGGTTAAACAGCCTTAGAAAGCTGAGGAGGACATTGAAGATACCTACCCCAAAACTCATAAATTGCGCAGTATCTGCTCAGTAAACACAGCTGAGGGAATAAAACAAACCCCACCTTTGACCATTGCTGAATATAAACCACACCTTTGTTCATCCCAGGTCGTCTCCTGAAGGCGTTCCAAATCGAGTTCAACTGGTACCAGCTGGCTTCGTGGGTGAACTTGACGGAACAGTGGCCGTTCCGCACCTCCTGGATCATCTACCACCACGAAACCTATGAGGAGCACATAGATGACTGCACTTCGCTCAAAAATATCTATGACAAGTGAGTGACGTTTTTAATTACGGGATTTGGCCTTCTGATTAAAATTGTAGACATAAACATGAATGTTTCTTGTAAAGTTTTGTTGCCTTTTTTACTTCACTCAACATTCAACTACACAAATCAATCATTTGATAGTTTATTACATCTTCAATATTCTTTTAATCAGAGTAAAACCTCTAATGAGCGGTCTTCGCGAGGCGAGCACGCTGATGGAGCTGGACCGAGATGAGCGCAAACTGGAAGTGTTCCTAAGTTTCCACCGCGCCACGCTCACGGCCGCAGATCTCAAGATATTCCTGCCGTTCACCATCAACCTGGATCCTTACATCAAGAAGCTCATCAAAGGTGAGTTGTTCAATGCCAGGGTTCCTCAATCTTTAGTAAAATCCACTATCGAATTTTACTAAAGCTTTTACCAAGGTTCCATAATCCCCATATATCTTCAGTAAAATCCCTTAGATTTTACTAAAGCTTGTGTAAACAATCAGCGTTGCTGTGTTTAGGTAAAAGATATGAGTGCCGATGTAATAACAGGTGGCAGGAGACCTTTCAGCTATGTGTCAGTGATAGCAACGTCTCTTGATAGACGTAAATGACCTCTTACTGAGTAAAACGATCATTGTTTTTCTACAATTTTTTTTTTTTTCCGTTACTACACCCAATTTATGAAACGCCAAAGGTACCCTAAAATACCCTATTTTCCGAAACAAACAACTAGCTTAACTTCTCCTAACTGTTGCCACAGAGGAACAACTGCAGAGTGGCGTAGAAGAGGACATGGGCGCGGGCGGTGCGGCCGGCATGATGTGGGGACAACCACATTCAAGACAACCGCACTCGAAACTGTTTCCCAGGAAAAACGTAAGGATATCATTTACTTCATAAAATGTTTTATAACTTAAAGGCACAATCAGCAGTAAAAACCGCTTAACGCTTCAGTTTTATAAAATAATATGAATGATCAAAATATTTAATTAAAATTGAAAGAATATGAAATCTTAGTTTTTATATATATGCTAATAAGCAGATTATCTAATTATTTTGTATCAAATTAGATGATGTATAAAAGTAGCAGTGGTAATCTACTTTTGTTGCTGACCGTACCTTAGGTTCAATCAAAATAATATTTCAGAGTGTATTTGGCCAATTACGTATTAGTACAGTGGCGCTCTTGAATGCATTCTGCTTTCAATATTTTAGGGCATGCAATTTTACTTTTCATATTCAGTACTACATTTCAAACTAGGTGAACTTATATTGGGGGCGATACAAAAAACTCTACTAATGTATGCTATTTTAGTCTACGTAACATTTAAAACGAGGCCAATATGAACTATATTTAAGTATCACGTAATTATTTATTTTAAATCGTGTCGGCTGAAGTGATATGTTTAAAAATGTTTGCAAATTAAACTTGCGATCGAATTACCTTGCAGTAAAACAAATGGTATTTTTTTAGGAAATGGAAACTATGGCAAACTACCTACAGCTTTGAAAATACCTTTTGGTAAAATCAAATTGTATTTTTTTAGGAAATACTATTGAATACTACTTTTATAGTATAAACATCCGTTATTATTCATGAAAACATTTGATTTGGGTGAAAATAACTCTATTTCAGTAAAAATTCACTATAGGTTTAGATTGAATGGAAACTTCCAATGATCAATGATCACGAAAATTATATTCTCGCAATTTCGGAAAATATACTATACATTCCGATGTTTGTGACCTAGCTAAGAATCTCTGACTCCTTGAAATCAATCATACCAATTGCTTGCTCCAGACTGCTAGAAATGCTATAGACAGATGCAATAAAACTAGTCTATTCAAATGGAAGTTAAACAAATATCAACTTTATTTTAATGGTAATTAAGTTGATTTCAGAGTGACTAGCACTATTGAAAAAGTTATAAAAATGTTTGAAGTTGTAGCGTAAACTGAACTTTATTGTGTAGGAATTACAGTTATTTGTCCATAAACTCATGTTTGTTTACATTTTTGGCAAATAAATCGAGAATACAGATTAGGTAATTTTTTATCCGATATAGCGCTCATCTCCACCAACCCAGTCAACATCAGCCGGTCCCGTCCCCCCGCAACAGATGTGGGTAGGCTGGGCGAACACCGGCAGCGGCTTCGTGCCGCAAGCCATCAACCCGCAACACTTCCCGCAGCCGCAGTTCCAACCACAACCACAACAGCAGCCGACGCAAAACCCCTTCCACATGCTTAGGACTGCCTTCCCCGCGATGGTACGTTGTTTTTTTTTATAAGACATTTTTACTGTTATAGTATTTTACATCGGTACAAGAGTAACATATAGCCATGTAATCTTGCGGATCAAAAAGATTACGCATTCTTTATATTCCTTTCCTAATTTCCTGTGACCTTGTCAGACTGTCATTTTTCAGGGCTCTCTTTATTATCTTTCTATACAGGGTGTAAAAAGACACATCACAAAGCCGTCAGCTACGCATTCTGTACATCAAAATAAGTAACATTGCGCAAAAGTAATTGTGTTTTCGGTAATGTGCATTGTAAGGCACGCAAAACATTGTGCTTATGTGGGCATGAAACGGTGCAGGGGTCGTGGGGATTTTTAAAGTTGAATTATAACAATAAAGACTTGTTTTCGTAAAAAAACGTCAGCAAATGTTGGAATTTTGACCTTCAATATCTCCGTAACCAGAAGGTTCCCAGGTATGGTCCAGTACAGACTCGTTTTTTTTTGTTTCGTTAATTGCTTATTGCGAGGTTATGGGTTCAAATCTGGGCACCAATGTGACTTTTTCAATTCATATCATGTACTTTCCGAGTTTATCTTGGACTTTACTGACATCGGTGAAGGAAAACATCGCTAAGAAACCTGGACATAGTTACTATAAGTCTTAAATCGTCAACCCGTCTTGGGCAAGCATGGTGATTAATTCTCGTGCCTTCTCTATATTAGAAGATTAAATGTAAGGACCGGAAGTAACAGGCACCTTACACTTGCACAATAAAGTATACCTAGTCTTGCCATAAATATTGTCACGAAGAAAAAAAAATTTTTTTATTGCAAATTATATTTATTACTTTTACAGTGTGTTAGTTTAATACATAAATATAAAACAATTTAAAATATAAAAAGCTTATTCGAAGTGGTCTCCATTGGCTGCAATACAGTCCTTTAAACGTTGAGGCCAGTTATCAATAGAAGCACGCACTCTTTCCATGGGAAAATTCTTCACTGCCAATCGTATGGCTTGTTTTAGGGACTCCAAATTATCATGGCGTTTAGAGCAAGCCGTACTCTCTAAAACTGACCATAAATCATAATCCAGCGAATTAAGATCGGGACTAGACGACGGCCAGTCTTCAGCTCTGATGAAGTCCGAAACGTTCACTTCCAACCAAGACTGCGTGGACGAGCTTTATGACCCGGCGCCGAGTCTTGTTGGAAGGACCATACTTGGTTATTGAACATGGTGTTGTTAAGGGACTTAACTACCTTCTCAAGAATGGTATCTTGATACACTTGTGCCGATGTTTTGATACCTTTTTCACAAATATATGGCTCAGTCACTCCTTCATAGCTAACACCTCACCAAACCATCACTGAAGTCGAATAACGCCCACGTTGCACTCTGTCGACTAATTGGGACACTTCCTTAGAGCTTTGAGCATAAATACGGTCATTTTGTTTTTAAAATGTTGCTCAATTGTAAAGATTTTCTCATCCGTAAACAAAATTTTTCTGTGACCTCCTTTTGCGTACGTACCACTTCAGTAGTTGTTTCCATTTCACCACCCTATTCTTTTTTAAATTAACAGTTAAAAAACAATGCGTCTCTTATAGGCTGCAAGTCCTAAGTCATCTTTTAAAATACGCGACATGGTTCAGAACCATGTCGCGTATTTTAAAAGATGCTATCTTCATCTTCCGAGATAAAATCTTTTGCTTTCGGGCAGGATTTCTTCGAATTCTTTCCCTTACTGCTTTGACCACCTTTTTCGTACGAACACTACGTGGACGGCCAGATCTTTTTCTGTCACAAACAGAGGAGGTCTCATTGTACCTATTAATAGCCCGGTACACAAACATTTGACTAATACCATGCGTATGGAGAGTTTTAAACTTGCATTTGGCTCCGTACCAACTTTGTGTAATGCAATGACAGCGATTCGGTTCTCTTTATCACCCCACTCCATTTTAATATCGCAAAATATTGTACAATGTATTGGCGCCAAAATTAGAAAACTCAATGAACAATCGTATAAAAATGACAGATTCCAAATTCAAATGTAATATCTTTCTTATTTTTAATTGTAACAGTATTTATGGCCAGACTTTGTAGTTCGCTCACTTGAAGTAGTTAGAGTTAGTTTAGGTGAGTTGGCGGAAACCACGGATTTTAGTAACACTCGAAGGTTTATTAAGTAGCACGATGTACAAGTAAAGATTGGATGCTAATCCGCAGTGCTCGCGATAGTAGTAATTTGTCAACTAACTTAAAAATTCTTCCCTGCAGTAGGACAATAATGGGCTAGTATTAATATAGCTTACCGCATTTATTCCTTCATTCCAGAGTGACGTGCCGAACATCCGGCTGTCCACGCTGAGCGTGGAGCGCGCGTGCAGCATGGTGGGCGAGGCGCTGGGCGCGGGCGGCGCGCGCGCGGCCGCAGCACTGCGGCGGCACAACGTGTGCGGCCTGGTGCTGGCCGTGTGCCGCCTGCAGGACCTGGAGCCGGTACGTGCGTCTCTAATGGAATTTCGCGGGCTGCCCTGACGCCCTTGTGTTTAATATTTTATCAACAGATTCCGGCTTCCGACACAGTAAACATATTTAAAGTCAAGGAAAATGATTTCTTAACAAATTGAAGTAGTTTTATACGCCGAAGACACACGGTCACACAAAAAAGAAACATATCCTACCCCCAAATTGCTGCATAATAATATGGAGTAACGTTCTTATTATTATCCGATAGGTTCTACAATTGCCGTTCGGTGACTGGGAACTGTTCAAGCTTCTCATCGTTAATCTCCGTGAGCTCGAAGCGAACATGCCGTCGACAGTACCAGCCGTTACAGGTGACAAACTGTTATTTTATTTCATCATAAAAATAGGCAATAATTATGATTTCTGCATGTCAGATTAGTAAATACAAACAACAGATATTAGTTTTCAGTAGGTAACATAAATTTATCATTAATAATTCACAATTAATTACAATAATGAAAATGTATAATGTAATATAAATAAAATAGTGCATGTGATGTTAGTCTGTAAGTAATTGTTGCACTTACAAATGTATGTGTGCTTTTAAAAGAAATGTAACGTGTAAACAATTGCAGGCTAACCTAAATTTAAAACAAAAAAATAGTTTGTGAAAGCAGTGCCCAGTAGCCCAGTGGTAACGGCTCCCGTACACTTACGAGTTGCAGGTCGTGGATGCGGACCCAGGCAGGCGCCTTACTTTGTGTAATTCATTTCATCACCATGGCTAGCAAACCGCGTTGGGTCCGCGTGGTATATTACGACCCATTCCCTCTCACAGAGGCCTGTGTCCCAGCAGTGGGAACGTTAAAGGCTGATTATGTAGGATGATTAAGTATGTAAGAGTCGGTTGTTAGAATGCATTATAAAGTTTTTAATGAGTATGAAATAACGTTTCTGTTATCCGCAGTGTTGTCAGAAAAATCGACTGACTCAGAAGAGAGAGACTCTGCTAAGCCAAGACACACACTGGAAACCCAACGCAGTCGACCTTCGAATGTTGAGAAACAGGTACAAATAAACTTAATATTTACTTAGCTAATGTCCTTATTTGCAGCTCAGTTACCAATGCTAAGCAAAACATTACCATGTTAGTTTTGTGTAGATAAAGAAGACAGAAAAGAGTAAATATTTACCATAGTTTTATTTAAAAAATGATTAAAAGTTTGACCACAAACAAGATATCTTCTATAATAATATATTTTTTAAGTAGTTCCCAAGCTAGCAAGACTAATATCTCGTATGTTTTACAGCATTACGCGGAATATCAGGTGACTATTAGAGTAACATAGACACGTAGAATTCATGTAGAGCACGATCATTGGGAGCAGTCATTATTTTTACCCACCTAGTATGTCGACCTGTCAATGTTGATCCTCTATACAGGGTTATTGGTAAAACATTAACAACCTCTCAGGACTATATTTCTAACATTCTAGACAACAACTTTTGTTCTATGACTTTTATTAATTCATCAGAATTTCATACAAAAATAAAAATATTTCAATTCAACGAATTGAAATATTCGATTTTCTGTTACCAACTTTACGTGAAGCAAAAGGAAGCGCTAGTTAGGTAAACAGACTGGCAGTGTCTAGTACAAAATTCAGCGTAGGGGAGCGAGGGTTAGATAGAACAACTAAATCTTAAAGGTTTGTTTTTGGAAAGTGTATTATGTTTTGTAAAAAGTCATAGGACAAAAGTTGTTGTTTATGATATTAGTAATCCAGTCCAGCAAGGTTGTGAGTGTTTTACCAATAAAGCTTTATATGTTAAAGGTAGTTTTCTCACATTTCTTATTTTGTAAACAAACTCTGTCAACTGCATTCTCGGACGGAAGAACTCAAACAAAATCCTCACAGAGTAATTTATTATATTAAGGATTTATGCACTTTTTAAACTGAAGCGTAGGTTTTACCTAGTTCAGGCAAATTAGCCACTGTGCTCTATTTTAATTGTTAAGGTATTTATTGTAAATGTTTCCCTTTTATAAATAAACTATTTTTATTATTAAAAACATGATTTTTTTCAATATCGGAATATCAATACACGATGTTTGTTTACGAAATAAGACGAGTAAAAAAAAAAGTACTATGAATAGAATTACAGATAATTTGTACTATTTCGTTTTGTCCTTACTCAGTATGGTAATGGTTCCTATTGTGGTTCCTGTTTTTTTTTAATTAATGTTCAAAACGGTGAATGGGACGACTAGTTAAGAATGTTGTTTGTTACTTCAGTTTTTTTTATAGATGTGATTGATAATGATATAGTAATATGCTTATTTAGTAAGTTCTGCACTGTTATTTGTTATAATGCCCGGTTTATTTAACACTCACTGTCTGGGAAACGGACAAAATTATTTTATAATTGTCTGGTGGGATACTGGAATCATGGGGTGGGAAAGGGTTAAATGTTTTTTCGTTGTTTATTTCATTGTGTCTATGTTTTAAAATTAATTTAAGTTAAACCATCCATTATTTATTTCACCCGGTTTCTGCCACACAATAATTTGTTCCTAGGCTACTGTGATAGGCAGACTGAGATTACAGCCAATCAAATTACTTGGTATCGATTATATATTGGCTAATTTTGATTTTACTTCTGAATGAAAAGGGTTATAGCAACACGTTTTATGGGTCATATTCTCGTGGTTTATTTAAGAGATTTATTATTAGGCTAACCGCACATTGGATACGAATTTGTATAGGAGTAAAGTTTTGAGTTTGACAGTCGTCATGCAAATATGCAAAATACCTCTACAAGTTTAAAATGATGTGGAACTATATGCACTTCCAACAACAGTGTGCTAGTTTCTATAGTATCTCTCGTGCTCGTACAACTACTCAAGTTCGTACGAGAACGTGTCCATAGTGCGGTTGATGTCACACTAAGGGCCAGTTTCTCTAATGAAAATTGTCGCAAAATGAATGTGACTTAAAGTCAAGCGCGTGTAAACTGCTGTGATTGGTAGAATGATTGATCAACAGCCAATCGCAACAGTTCACGCTCACTAAGATACTGCACCACTACCTTATATGATTCCAATCTGGGGCAAAGCTTATTAATATTTTTTTTTAAAGTGCTATCTTTAAAACGATAATTGGCGGCAGGTAACACTGGAGGAGCAGATGATCTGCGGCGCGCTTCAGACGCTAAACGAGGAGGCGCTGGAGGACGTGCTGCAGTCGGAGCCCCCCTCGCACCCAGGTGAGCCCCTCCGCACCATCCGCGAGAACCCGCCCCCCTCGCCGCCCCCCGGGGACCTCGCCCCACCCCCTCCCGGCGACGAGCCCGAGCCGCGCCCCGACCACGTCGTCCTCAACGTCTCGGATGATGTATTCATGTAGACCGAGCACATGCTGGCTATGCTTGCAATGAAGCAGATTCTTATCTGACATATCGATAGATCGACGATGAGCGTCACGTATGTGAGGAATAATTTACGCTGCATTCAATTAAGATTTAAAGTTGTGCGAAATGAGGGCTTATTATTCTTCAAAGCATACCTGCTGCAGGCATTTCAATGTGTGCCAAAATAATGATAATTATTTATATACAATCTTAATTTTGAAAATTATCTATTAAATTATATTACTGTACTGGCTAAATACTTAAGCCTGGGCAACGATTGCTTTGCTTACACGGCTTTCACAATATATTTTAAGCATGATTTTGCTTTGTCACTGTAAATTTGATATTTAATATATTATACTGTATATGCACATGGAACATAGAAAAGACATTATTGTGTTGTGATTTTAGAAATAGACTGCCCGTAAGCTATTCAGAATCGAATAAGAAATATGCATCCAAATAAGAAACTCATACAATTTTTGTATATGATTTCTTTGTTCTAAGTACTTACTACCTACAAAGATGCATATTTTCTATTAAAAATGTATTATTATTAGTAAAGATTGTAGTTAGTTTAATTTTAAATCTATGTATTTGGATATTAATTTATTTGTTCGTAATTTGCTAATTGTATTAACTTTCAGCGCTATATTTAATTATACTATTTGTTAGATATTCAAAATTGTTTTTTTTTTTGGTTTTTTAGCAAGCTTTAATTCATATTTTGCAAATTATGAGTACAATTATACAAGGTGACAATATATTTCTTAAATACACTAATTGTAGAAAAGCTATAGAATGCGCCCGTTATGTACTGGACTGATATTACGTTACATTTTAAACACGAGCGAGTTGCACATTTTGGACAAATAGTATAATTAGGTACGTACGCTACGCAAGAGCCGATTGTTTGTAAGTCGAAATTGGTTATTATTCGATACTGCATTCCAATACATGTTGCCATTTTTATTATGTCAGTAATGTAGGCTGTGCCCGTTTATACTTTACTTTATTCATTGTAATATATTCCATATTTTTAAGCTGCACGCATATTTTAGAATCAAGTGACCATAATAATTGTTTGATTTTAAAATGTGTTAGAATTAAACATATCTTGTGCCATCAATACTATGTTCTTTTTTAAGTGCATACCAGAAATTCAGTTTATTTTTTAAATGTTTACAATTTAAAATATTCCCTATTGATGGTTATCTTATGCTCAATATGCAATTTAAGATTCCACAGATTCGCTAATCATAATACTTTTATTGTACTAAAATGATTGTATAAATCTGAAATCTTTAACTGTCACTTTCCCAATATTTTTAAGATGATTGTTGTCATTTATTATAACATATCTTTAGCCTAGGAGTCTTAGACACTTACTGAGTAGATAGGATTTTAAACATTCTTATATTACTTGTAATTGTAGAATGTTTCGATTGTGATATTAAAATTTGGTCACGAGCTGTCCTTATAGCTACTGTACTACTATAGACCTGTTGTATCATTCCTTCGATTAGGCAAACGTTTCCACTATTTACGGAGTAATAAATATACAATAGTTACAGATGGTAGTTTGATTTTGGCCCTTTGTTATTCTCCTATAGGCACCTTCCGCGAGCGACTGTAATCGGATCTGACCGGTCCGCCCCGCGGGCACTGAGCAGGTACTCCCAGCGCACCGCGCCGCTCTCCTGTCTCTACTCGCCTCCTTGCCGTGCCCTTCTCCTGAGCCTGCTTTTTTTTGTAACTTTTGTCTTCTCCGGCTTAATACATCAGAGCGTCTATTTCAGATGAGGAGAGCACGCTACAGCTACGTCTTCCGAGCGGCTCCCTGTGCGGCAGTCGGGCCGGCAGCCGGGCCGGCAGCCCGGCCGGCAGCCCGCGTGCGCTGCGCCGCGACCCGTCCATCCTCAAGGGCGTCGGCAGCTTCCGGCGCCGCGACCCGCCCGCCGTCACCTTCAACGTGGAGAACGAACACGACTCCGACGACGACGGGCAGATCACGTTCAGCGCGCGCCCGCGACACATCACGCGCGTGCAGGACGAGCGTCGCGCCGCGCCCGCCCCGCGCTCGCGGCCCTCCTCGCTGCTGGTGGAGGACGCGCCCGTCGCCGGCCTGCAGGCGCGCTCGCTGTCCGTCGACGACTCCAAGTGTACCGGCTCGCCCGCCGTGGACCTGAAGCTGCGCGGTCTGCGCCGAACCGCAGAGATCCTGCGCAAAGTCAGCTCCGCGGAACGCCTGACGCGTCTCAGAGACAAGATCATGTCGCGCGGCGGCGGCTCTCGAGAGCGCAGCCCCGCGCGCGACGAGCCCAGCGACGACGAGTCCGCGCCGCTCGTGTCGCCGGCGGGCGCGCCGGGCCAGGCCGCGCCAGCCGCGCCGGGCCAGGCCGCGCCGGGCCAGGCCGCGCCGGTCTCGCCCGGCCCGACGTCGGAGGCCTCGACGCTGGCGGGCGCGGCGGGCGGCAGCGCGGACATGTCGCCGCGCTCCGACGTGACGGAGCTGGAGTCGCCGCGCGACGTGGGCTCGGCGTTCGACCTACTGCCCGGCGACAAGGGCGCGGAGCGGGGCGCGCGCCCGGCGCGGCCGCAGCGCTCGGACAGCGGCGCGTCGCTGGGCAACATGGTGGAGCCCTACAACATGCGGCTGCTGGCTCACGGCACGGTGGACAGTGCGCGCGCGCTGTGGCGCCAGGACGCGCTGGACGCGGGCCCGCCGTGGCCGTGGGACGAGCCCGACTCGGCGGTGTGACGCGCCAGCGGGAGCGACACCTTTACTTTTGTACGCGAGCCGTTACTCATTCGACGGTGCTGCCGCTTGCTGCGGTGCGATTCGGCGTCAATGACGATTAGGGTGTGATATTATTTAGTCGAGAACCGCTGAGCCTTTATTTCCAGTAGCAAGCTATATTTTATTGTTCTCGGTGTAATTAAATCGTAGCTAGAAATCAATTCGGCAGGACGATGGAAAACAAATTCAGACGAATCATTGCCTAATAGTATACTTAATGACGACTGTAGTAAAAATAGGAGTACCTATACAAAATGAAGACAATTTCGATTTGACAGAATTATATTGCATTTAATTATATGTAATTATTGACCCCGTATTGTGATAATATAACCTTAAGTGTATCAATTATTTGTTCCTAATGAACGATTTGTAGTTATAATTTTCATAACACTCGTCATCTCTGTGATTTCTGTTAACCACGTCTGAAGAATGTTAAATAAAACAAAGATTCGCTATTGAAGTTATTTACCTTTTACATCTACTTTCACAGAACAAAAAGAATTTGCGTATGGTCACATTTTATAATACTTTATTTGTTTACAATATCAGATATTGGCAAGTAATCACATCATAAAATTTTACATTCGTATGTAATTGTTGCTCCCTTAAATTTGCATAATGTATCAAGTTACAAAATTGGTTTACAACATAGAGAGCGTTTTCTCATATTTTGAACGATCAAAAACGAATTGAATACAACATGCTTATTTCGAATATTAATTATATTATTTATTATTATTTATTAAAATGTAGTAACTACGTAAACGAATATGTGTTAAAGAGATCACAAACTAGGTATATAATCCAGCATCAGCTAGTATCTACAGTTGCCAACATAATATATATACAAAATAAACATATTTAAACTTAAAGATAAACGGAAGCGCAAATAAATGTACCAAAAAAACATAATTTCAGAAATAGCCTCAATGAATATATGCACATTATAAATATAACAATGACAAAAACACTGGTCCGTGTTATATTGTTTGTATCACCAAACTACAGGAAATACCATCAGTGAGCAGCTTTTTGCTGAAACAATATTTTACTAACACCTAATATCTAATACAAATTAAGTAGGAATGTTGGAGTTTAAATAAGCACCAATAAATTAAAACAATACAACAGGCCTCAAATATTGAATATTTACATTTTGCGGAATAACAAAATTAATAATATTGCAAGGTGTTCCAGTGTTTACAGGATATTTTCGATGTAGGCTATTATCATGTTGTTTTTTTAAATTGCAAATCTACTGGAGTACAAAACTCTCTAATATCCCACCACACTAGTGTGTACGGGATAATAATCAATATCACAAATCTAATATAAATTATTAGTATCCCAAAGGAAGTGTGATAATACTTTGTTGCTATGTAGAACAGATTTTTATTTACATTACATTTAAATATTATGATTACTATCAATGGCGCCGATTCCCTTGTTCATAAACTAAAGTAAATTTAAGTTCAGTGCAACTTTTTCTTTCTATTTCATTAAGAAAAGGAGAGAAGATAAATATTAGTTTAGTCCCGTCAAATTAAGATACTCCATAGACAGTTTTAGTCCGGTCAAATTAAACCAAAAAATAGAGGTGCTCGATGGACTCGAGCAAGAACAGCTTTAGCCATAGCATCAGAGCTGTTTCCAGAACCATATTATGACGATTACAACTCTTTCAACTTTTTGAATCGTTATATCTCAAAAACGGTGGCTCTTAGGAAAGAAGTATTTAGACATTTTTTATAGATAATTATTTGATCTACAATTTCTGTCTGGGCTAATCTTATGATAAAACTTACCGTTTTGCTGAAAATCGCGAAAAACGCGTTTTTGTGACCTTTGACCCCGAGTAAATTTTTTTCCAGGTGTCGGATCGATGAGGACTTTTCAGATTTCACATAATAGTGTTTTGAACAATCCTACCAATTTTCAGCAGTGTGAATTTTTGTAACCTTGGATGTCTAAATTTATTTATTTATTTAAACTTTTCGCACAAAAAGGTACAACGGCGGACTTAATGCCTTAGGCATTCTCTACCAGTCAACCAAGGGTGGTGAAGAGATTAGATGGCAGAAAAATGGCTAAATGACCGGACTATTTAGCCGTGATTAAAAACATGGCTACTAAATTGACGTATTTTGTCAATTTACGTCAGGCGCTGACTAATTAGACAGGACTAAACTAATATTTATCTTCTGTCCTTTTCTTAATGAAATAGAAAGAAAAAGATGCACTGAACTTAAATTTAGTTTAGTTTGTGAACAAGAGAATCGGCGCCATCGTCTGACTCATCGTATAAAAGTTCTATGGAACCAACTAGAAAGATTCAATGACATTATATAACAAGATTCTAAATAAATCGTGATGACTAAATGACCTGTATTTTATTGAGACTGATGGTGTTGTCGTCGATGGACTTGTCGGGCGGCTCCGGGGTGTCGGGGCGCAGCTGCATTCTGTTGTCTCGGTCGAGCTCTTCGGCCACGTCTTCAGCGTCGGACCCGGGCGAGTCGTCGGGCGTGTGGGCCATGTCGGTGTCTGCCACGTCGGTCAGGCCAGCCATATCGGGTGCGCCGGGCGTGGGCGCTGTGAGCGCGCTCCACCATCCCGACAGTGCGCCCCGCGCCTGCGAAAGCGCGCCCCCGACGGCTCGCGACGTGGTAGCCACAGCGCGACCAGTACTCGCCACGGCTGCTGTCACCTTCCTGCCGCCCTCCGTTGTAGACATCGTGCTGCAGAAACAAATTCACATTTGTACCAGACACATAACTATATTACTAAATATACTACACAATGGCAATAATACTGCTAAAATATTTAACTTACTGAGCAAACTTTAACTTCATGTCAGCCACAGATAGCTGTCCAGAAAACGGGTGCATAGGCATGAGATTTATAAAAGATTCTATTTCTCCATTATTTGTAGATTGCAACCACTGTTGATATGCAGGAGTTGACTTAAAAGCAGTCATAAATTGAGAATTGTAGGAATCTATCTCTCGACTGCCCTCTGGAAAGAAGCAGCCAAAGTTTTTATTAGTTAGCATTCACAAAATAACATAAATCAGTTTTGTAATAAGTTATGTCATTATAAATATTAACCATAATTACCTGGTAACATAGATGTCCTTAACAGATAAATTAAGTAACTCGCAAACTGTTCTCTTATCCACGCATCGCCTTGAGTCGGACCGTGGCGCACGACGTGATCAGCAAACCGAAGATCCTCGGTGCCGAGAGCTAATTGCCTTCGAAGCATCATATCAGATGTCTCTATCCTCATTTCATTCAACTCTACCAAAACATCAAACAGTTGCCTTTTCTGTTTGAAGAGGACATTTGATGCACCAACTACAAAGCCTTGAACAGCAGGGTCAGATAACAGATCGAGATATTGCAAAGATAGGTAAGGTAAACAGAGATAACCTTCCTCAAACAAAGGTAGAGGGAATCCACATTCAGTTTGGTCTATCTGTCCAGTGAGATTGTGCAAGCCATCAACACTCATGTCTCTGGCCATAGTCGGGCTCTGTTGTGCTTCAGTAACAGTTTTCTGCGGCTTATATTTCTCTCCAATACTGTGGCACTTTTCTCTAGCCCCTGACAGATCTGTCCTATCAACCACATCACCAAGTAAAGTCTCATCAAAACTTTGTCGGCTGACGCGATCTTTTTCCTCTAAAAGGTTTCCAGTCTCTTTCGGGGATAGTTCTTCAATCTGAAGTGAACCATTGTGTAATTGGCCTAAGGGTTCTTGTGCGATTTCTGCAGTTAAATCAGTCTCTAATTGCAATTTATTATCAATGACTGCTGCAGGAATTGGAGATAGTGGTCTGGAAAGTCTGAAACAGTGAAGCATCCTGTATATAAATTATTGCAATTAGCAGTTCTATGAAATACTATTTCTGAAGTATTTGTCATATAAAAACTAACAATATGGGCTCCAAATTACGATTCAAGTCACGTTTTTCATGTAATGTAGAATTACATTTAGCAACTTACACAACATTTGCTGCACGCAGAAGTCCAGTTTCTAAACAGTGTGGTAGTAATGACACCAGAGTCAACAAAGCCGTTGACAGGGGACCAGCTGGTGCACCATAAATAAGAACTTTACGCCTCAACAACATCAGCTTAAACAGCAACAAAGCTTTATGCCTCCAGTTTTCCACTAATCTCTGGACTGATAAACCTAAAAATAAAATTATCAATAGAACACCTTTAACAAAACAAATTAAAATAGCCAAGGTCAAAAAACTACTAAAACTGATCTAATAGATACAGTCAAATGATATTAGTTGTAGAATACAAAGATGTTTATAAAACCCTTATCAATTTACTTTGTAATAACATCACAACTGTAGCTTGGTAATAGCATATATCAGTAAGTAATGAGAAATTTAATTATGTAGACTGATTCATACTGCTATATCATTAGTCATGCACAGCACAACTACTGGTAGGCACTTGAATAGTAATTCATAGAACTTTTATTGTGTCAGCCTTGAATGGAAACCTAGGTTCAGAAAACTGACAATAATTTACCAAGAAGTTGCTTTTTTTGGTATAAGCATAATCAGCCCATAATGTTCCCACTGCTGGGACACAGGCCTTTTCTCAGTGTGATGGAGAGGGGCATAATCCACCATGCGGGCCCAGTGACATGTCTTGCAATATTTGGTTCTAGGATATGCCAGTTTCCTCACAATGTAATTCCTTCACAGTTTTGAGAGCAGTGGTAATGGAATATTTTGCACAAAGTAAAGTGCCTAACTGGGTTTGAAACTCTCAACTTTAATAGCATTTAAGTCCTAGTTACTCCTTAGGAATTTTACTTATTCAAAATACCTTCAAAAATTTGATCCATCTGCACCGGACAACTATTTAAATGAAGGTATGCATCTTCTAGCAGTTTTGTCTGTGAGAAATCTCCTTGTAGGAACCAGGCTCTTACAACCAGTTCTAACTTGACGGCCAAGCGACCAAACAGTGGGGCTCTGCACACAACACACACACTCTTCTGTACTGAGCTACGAGTCATGTCTTCAGTCTTTTGGACGACTTGCTGTATAAAAAAAAAATATTTTCGTAAATATTCTTCTTTATAAAAATACTGTACTTTGATAATTAACTTTAGTCATAATATTGCCTAAAGTGGTTCATATTATTTACAATAATGTTTTTAAACAAAGAATAACCTTAAGCTTCTCAAGGCAAATAGCATTAAGTTCTGTAGCTTCTAATTAATTCATTTAGGTATAAAATATGTACATTATTATGTTGAAGCAATGTGCATGAAGTTTATTCCATGAATAAATATTAATAGTCAACAAGAATTTAATCTTGTCTAATATAATAACATCTTATTAGCAGAATTGATAAATATTTGTGCCATGATTATTACGAACAAATAGTCTTACCTCCACAGGAATTTGTCTGAAACATGACACACCATACACAGTGTGAGCTGGTTCTGTGAGGCCAGGCAAATTGAAGAATATTGTGTCAGATAAGTAGTTGTGGGAGCCATCTGGTAAAGCCAAGGCAGGCAAATGTCGCCAAGCAGCTGGCAATTCTGATGGGTGGCCAGGAATTAATTCTGGATAACAATGTTCCACCTACAAGTAGAAAGTCTTCGTAAGCATTGAATAATATTCTTATCAAACCAAATCCGTATTTATTTATTGAAGTGCGCAGAGCATACTGCATTCGATACAAACATATCAAGTTCGATAGTTGAGCCAGATTCATATTCAAGAAAATACAGGCAGTAAGATTAGACTTCTTACTAAACCTTCACCATAACAAAATCCATCCCCATCTTCTATTTTTTGAAAAATATAATATCGATTATTGAAAGTAATGACGCCTACTTACTTGGCACCCTTTCTTGTGGTGGAAACCCACCACAATGATGTTGAGCACTGGTTCGTTTATGACAGACATGATAATTCTATTTCACATTTCAATACGGTTAAAGCATATCATATCACTTGATTTTGTTTTATTACTAGCGTTTTACATTACGTATTTGCTCTGCACCTCATAAGATTTGACATCCATTCTTGACATTCGGTTTTGACGTTTTTTTATTGTGACAGATAAAAAATATCTATGTGGTATACCAGTCTAAACAAACATGTCTATGGTCTTTAGTAAAGTGTGACTAATGCTAGGTACACACAACTACATATCTATTAAGTTCCAGTAAAAGCTGACCTCGCATTGGTTCGGCTTGCCGTACCATAAGAGATCTCCTTGTACTGGAAATGTATATCTTGATATATTGTCGTGTGTTCACGCCCGCGTCTAGCCGGTGATTTCAAAATCTCACGTCCATGCTCCGATTTTCTAAATATTTATCAAGCCATGACCGTGGCGTGACCCCTGGTGAACGCACAACTCGCATCAATAAGTTATGCATTGTTCAGACAGAGGTGGTGGTAGTGGCGGACAGTTTGACAGACATTAACTAGTTTTTTACTGTCAAACTGTCTGCTACCGTCACTGACAAGTACCATGCCAGTGCTACCACCGCTGTCTCAACAATGAGCTTGGGCGAACACAACATAGGGTTTCAATTTTATATTAGGCCAAAACGGCCACACACGCCCCTGTTAATAGAAAAAAAAAACCCATATGTGTGTATAGTCCGACATTGATCTAAATTAACATGGATGACAGTGTTGATTATGATCGTAGCACTCTGCTGTCCTGCCTTATTTCTGATACAATATAGTTGTAGCAGCCTTAGCCATAGGTGTTTACGTTGCATAATTGTGGCGAAATAAAATTACTGTCCTTTCTTCACAATTATTTATTTTTTCGTATGTTATACAGAGATGAAACTTACGCTTCTGTCAATACCAATGCACTTTGACGTGATTTTAACAGTTCGCAATCAGATTATACGGCTGAATGCGGGGTGGGTGCAGGCGATTGGATCTTGGCGTCTTAGAACTACGTGAAAGTTACTAACAGACGTTATACCACTACACTGTGAACGGTACAGTACAAGCGGACTGAAGTTGACTGAACAAGTAGAAGACACGCCCGCGCAAGCACCTGCTTAAGCTCTGAATTTCGTCTCTGTAAATATGATTCACGGCCGTAACAAATATGTATTTACTGAATTATAATCATTAGAATCAGTAATACAACTTGTTATGTTAGCATAATCCTAAAATGTCAAGATTTCATAAAATACTTATTCAGTAGGATTATTTGATCTTAGAGAGTTGCGTTGATGACTTTAATGATTATAATTCTGTAAATACATATTTGTTACGGCCATGAATCATATTTGAATCAACGTACAACTTAGTACTGACCAGCAAATTGCAAAAATCCTAAGAAAATTTGAATTTCGCGGGCCACCTTGGAGCATCCACCATAATGACTCGCTAGTTGTACGGTCAATTTTTCTGATTTTTTTTTTCAGATTTTCACTGTAAATTGGTTTAAAAGTCAATCACACATTATTATTAAAAATTAATTAGTAATAAAATCCGAATCTCTAAAACGACAGAACATTCATTATTTTTTATGTCATAACAAGATATCATGGGAATTCTGTAGTAACCGCAATGTCGCATGCTCGAATAGAGAGATGCAACACAAATATCGATAGACAATGCTAGGCTGTACAAAGACACGTTTGCCTCCAAAAGTAAAACAGGTGCTAATTAAAAAAGATGGTTTAAGCATTATGGTTGCGAATTTGACGAAAAAATACACAGTTTTAGCCATAACTACAAAGTTTATTTTTATCCACAAAGTACTAATAAAACTGTAATGAATTCAGTTCGTGAATGAGTGTTATAAATCTCTGAAGTGATACTATTTACTCTATAACTGTGAATAATCTGTTACGTTTGTAATTTTAAATTATTTTGTGTTTAAATTAGTCGCCATTTTCATACTTGGTGCTGTGAAACTTTTGGATTTGTTTTATTTTAAGTGTCGCGTGATAGTGATCACAATAAATAAATAGCGACTGGATTTTTATGTGAACTTTTTGCTGTTATTATATCATGGTTGGACATTGCTTCGCATCTAAGGTTAGAGTTATGATTTCAAATATTTTATTGAAATACTACCGATTTTATTAGGTAAATACTTACGCGGAATTTTGGAGAAAGATGATTATTATTTCCACTATTTTGTACTTCAATGTGTCTAATTGTTTTTGATATGACATGGCCTTTATCTTAGTTCGCGTTCCTCATTACAAGAACATGATAATAATTATCGCTATTTTCAGGTTGTTGTTATACGGCTGTGAAGAATAGCTCAATTTTAGCCTTTTTTTTAATTTCTTTTGCGTTTACATCATAAAAACAAAAACATTACCTCATTGTCAGGTAACAAAATAAAAAACAGTAATAGATTAAAATGTGCTATAATCCTCATTCTTTTTATTAAATACAGCAAAATTAAACTGCACAATAGTCAAGTTTACTGAAGTGTCATCCATTTACGATATGATAGGTACTTCATTTGAGATGACTTATCAAATATTGCAGAACTTCATTCTAATCTCCAAGACAGGCAATTACTGCCAAAACTTATATTACTGTAATAAACAAAAGATCATACCTACTTTTACAAAATCTGCACCTACTTTATCCAGTGTCAATACTCATGCTATATTGACAAAATGTTGATGATTTAATGTTGGAATCTTGTATACTAGTTACGCCACTTGTGTATGTTTTAATGGTCATTCTAGATAGGCTGTAAATCATAGTTTTCAACATAACATACATTTATCCTTTACCACAGTTTATAGCATCATAATTTAATTAGACTTTCCTTATTAATAATCACTATATTTATAATGAATCGAGATGGGGATTGGCAAAAGAAAAGAAAGGTTTATAGTCAGCAGTGGGTGAAGTTGTGAATGATGATTATTTTATACTCACAACTGGAGTCTTACTTCATAATTGTGGCACTAGTATGGAGAAAATAGTGTTGAATCTCTTTCCTATACTTAAACAATTTTTTAAATAATATACAACCCTATAACTGTCGCACTGCAAGGCAAAGGGATCTTCTCTTAAAGAGAAGTCTCAATGCTCATCATTGATCAGCAACCCATGCTCAAGACGGGTTGGTGATTCCAGACTTATATAAATTGTAAGTCCAGGTTTCCTCACAATGTTTTTTCTTCACTGATGTAAGTGATGACCAAGATTAACTTAAAAAGTATTTTACCATTGTTTCATATTATTGTACTCTTGCCTAGATAAAGGAAAATGTGTACCTACATCTATTGACTGCGAATGAAACATCACTTTTCACTGACAAGTCAGAGTAATCTTTGATTTCTAAACAATAATAATAATTTATTGTCTCCAAAAAAAAAAACAATCAATTTTATCTGTTGCCTAATACCATGTCAACATTAAGTGGTATGATTGGTTGGTCTTATTTACCTGATATCAGATTTACTAGACCTGATTAGGTTTTCAAAAACCAAATGTGAGACTGGACAGTCCAGGTAAATGCTGATTGCTGAACACTTGACAAAACTGTTTATTTATACATAGTGAGTCAGCTTATAATATGAGTTTACTAAGATCACTATAGAACAATAACTTAAATTTGGTGTGGAGGATGTCATGATATCAAGGTCAGACTTTAGCACTAACACAGGTCATCTAGATTTACACACCTTTGTTTATATTGTTTAAATGTCCTTTATCAAGGTCCTATTATTAATTATAGCATTATTTATTGATGCTGATTGCAGATGCAACATTTCCACAAAAACATCTGCCCATTCCACCCAATTGCAGATCAGTCAAGTTTATTTTTTCAATCCATTCAAACGATTTTCCACACGCACGTCGCATTTCTTATCGATGATTACGTAACCTGCAAAAGCATGTTGCGTCATTTAAAAACTTCCAAAACCATGAAACAGACTAATAACGTACCTAGTATAAAAACAAATGCCGCGCGACCACAATCAACCCGCGCGGTCACACCAAATTGTGCGAAGGCATGGATGATCAGAAAATGCTCTTCGAACATACCTTTTTTTTTCTGTGAAACACATTTCGAGTGTCTTTAGACTTGGTGTAACTAGATTCTAAGATAGATTACCAACATTCGAATCGTAATAAGAATCCAGTTAGTTTAAGGTTTGTTCGTAATACCTACCTATTAATAATTATGTATTCAATTACTTTATTCATGCTCCTGATATTATTTCAACAATTCTATAGAGCGAGAGCGTTATTCAAAATCGTATCAGCCATCTTTGTCTCTGGGTTTGGAAGTATACTGTGTGATGACCTTCAAAACACTACGAATGAGTTCTTAGTGTTTTGTTAGTGAAGTGTGCACACGCTCCCCAGTCCACAGTCCGCTCGTGTTCCATACCTGCGCTATTCCGTTATTCCCTGAGGGCGGCATTATATTCGCCGCTCTTCATGATCCTTTTATACGCCTTAACTTACGGATTAGTTAGACAGAGAGGTGCGATTTGGTCGAATTGTTCATTCGTAAAGTAAACGGTAGGTTGAATATCATAAAATGGAATGCAATGGACAAAACACCGCACCATGGGCGCCCATTTGCAGTAGCCGCTGCATTATAAGTTGGTAAAAACGACTAATGTAGTGGCAGTTGAGAAAAATAAAAATAAAATGGAATTTTACAACACATGGCTAAGACGTACTAAGCGAGTGTGACGCATCTTTTTTACACATTGATACATTTATACATAAATAATAGACCGTGGTTGTACTGACGTAGAATATTTAGCATAACATAGTTATGCTATCACAAAATTATCACATTATACGAAGTATTACGAAGTACTTATCTGCATTTTTCTCCATTGTTTAGTTCGTTTAATTTACCATTAAATTGACCTGAGAGCAGAAAAATAATATTTCTTTATCTTTTTTTACAGGATTCGAAGGAGTGCTCGTTAGATCCGCAGGCATGACGGAAAAAGTGTTGCACCCAAGTGAGTCGATTTTTATTAATATATTCCAAATTCAAATGTAATATTACCAAGGCGGGGTTCGGTAATGATTAGTAACAAAAGTGATTTCTTGTCGCCGCGATTTGATTTACTAAACAATCGGAAACGTTTCCAAAATATTTTTTATAGATAGGTAGATGTTCTGTTGTCTACAAGTTGGTACAAGGGGTCACGTGATGGTGACGTCACAGACGAGCAGTCACCAGATCAATAAGGACTCGAGGTCATTCCAGTCTGGGCCGACAAATACGCCACCGCGCCTTTTACAGATACAGCTTGCCGCAGATTCAATATGTTACCTCTCACACTTCTATGCATATTTTTTATTTGCCAAACTTACAGAAGTAGCCCCCATTTTTTGGATCGTTGCCCGCACCTTGGCTTGAATGTAGGAGTTGTAGTTGTATCTCCCAATTGATTTTGTTCTTACCAACGCAAATTGCAAAAGGCATTCATTGTTAACATTCTACTATCGCAGTCAGGTGCCACGCCCAGTCCTGCAAATATTCAGCCAATCTTAAGTACCTCATCTGTGCACCGAACTAGCCAGCTAAGAGAGCCTAACGCGATGCCAAATGCGATCGTAAGGTGTCATTCACCTCTAGAACTAAGGAACCACGTACTTAGCTTCTTACTTCTCAGTGTGCACTGTATAGTGTGCATAGGCACTATAGTAGCATAAATATACATATACCGCATGCTCAATTCCCGTTTCTTAGTAAAATCTTCGCGAAATGTGTATCGTCCTTGTCCACTGCCGTAAAATAAGTTGCCTTCGTAAATTTAGCTCGCTTGAAATTATTGAAACGATAAGCGAGCAATGGAACTCGTAAAGTGCTTTTATGACAATAATACAGTACCTATTCATTAAGTATTGTATTTATAATAATAGTAATACTGCATCATTGCACTCGTGCAAATAAACATAAGCGTTTCTCTACACTACACACATGAAAGGTCATCGTTTCAAGGTTGAAGGCTATAAAACGATTGGAATCAATAAGTATCAAGTAAAGCGATGTGTCTCTGGTGAGATCTGTCTGTATAGCAGGCAGTTACGTGGTGAGAGGGGAGATGAGGCGGGGGGTGCGGCGCGAGGTGCATGTGCCTTGCATCGGTTGACGCATCGCGGTTGAATCCCCACATAGGACGCGAGGAAGTATGTAAAAAGGTGTATATAAGACGTGGATCGATGCCGGAGCCGACACCCACCTCCTACTGCACATACTGATGATAAAACTAATGACGCAGTTTGAAATCGAAAATCTTTGCGACATTTCCCTCAGACTAGATTAAGACCTAAGGAAATCATTGTATCCAATAAAATTGTCTAATAAATTATTAATAATTACATATTTAAAAGCAAAAACTGCTGTTCTCTGATCAAGTGATCAGTGATCACACGTACAATTTCTATGCACGATTTGATCCTCATCATCACCATTATTAAAAATTTAAACAAGCAGTCAAGAATTTACAAATATTTTACAAAAGCACTTAAAACTCTTTAATGACAACACTACAGTAGCCACTAGACACCGCACATGCGCGTTTCATTGACCTTGACGACCTGTGACGAGACGATCTAGGTAGACGCGGAACTTAATTATATTCATTTCCATTCCAACTGATTACCAACACTTTCAATGCGTATCAAATCTCAAGTTTTGATGTTGAAAACTAAGCATTTTTAAACAAACCCTAAAAAAACTATGTACGAGATATTGTTCAGCAGATAGTGTAGGTAACTTTAACTCTTATAAAATATCTTTTAAATAGCACTCCAGAAGCTTGTTGTCGATTCAATATAAAGTCTGTCTTCAATGTGACATTTCTCAATCATAAAAGCAAGTGTATTCAATGAAGTCTGGCGAGCCATTTGTTAGTCGTAATTGTGGCAACAACGCTCGAAATTATCGAATGGCGTCTGCGTTGTTGCCACGTTTACCTTTGCGCGTTTACGATTAATTCGTGCTGTGAATGTGGCGCTGAGTTGCACCAGCCAAACCTATTCAATCCATTCTAATTTAAATCTCATGTTGTTAACTCGCTCACGCCAACACCGTACGTAACGTATGAAAAGGACGCACTGGACTTGTGCCGACTGCGACCAACACTCAATAGAATTTATGTTATGTATGAGCATCATTGCTTCATGTACCTACCTATTCGTTGTTCGAGAATGTGAAAAACGTTTTGTATTAGTCAATAAATAGAAGAAATCCGAATTTCAAGCATGATCCGAATTTGGAGGTAGTGAAAGTTAGAACATTTTCGATTTGAACAAATGCTGCCAAGTCACGCGTCCCAAACTTTTTCGGCTTCTCCGTTTCCCGAGATTTTAACGGCTTGAACTACGGCTACTGCCATTTTTTTTCTTAAAACGACTAGAACATAAGCATGATGATAAAGTGGTAAGTCATAATAGGGCCACTGAACTGGGCGCTGCTATACGAGTGAAACCCGGTCCGCTTGAGGTCAACGAACTGTTCATTTTGCTGCATCCGTTGCAAATACTGCGCGGCGCATCGATGCCGCCACCAATTCTGTCGACTGAATACACCACTTTTTCATTTAGCTAAGTAAAAAGTGGTCTGGATTTCAAAGAAACTACAACTGAGGTTGGCTTACCAATAGAAAGTTGTACGCGCGTTATAACCACTGCGTTCTGTTGTTATGATGACTGTAGTTATTGCCAACTAATATTATATTATAATTTACGAAGCGAAAACGAGCTCCGTCTCATATTCTAACAGGTATTCCCTGGCTGCTTGTGTGTTCATACTTTACATTTGATTATCTTTAACACTTGCGTGTGAACTAGTGAATATGACGAGATGGTTTAGATAGGTACTGATGACTGTAACGATTTATAAAAAGTTGGTACATATGTCAATTTTATTCTTCCTCAGAGAAGAAATAAAAGTGACCTTCTAATTAGCACCTTCAAAATCAACAGAGCTTTAGAGCTGTACTAAATTCATCAGTAAAGAACAAAATAACTCCCTAACCGACGTTTATGTCAAAACATGGCCATGAACACAAAATATCGATCGCATGACCGATAGCTGTTGGCAATCAGCCCTTTGTGTAAAGCGCGACCCCCACTCAACGCTCACTGGAGCCTTTTAAAATAACGTAAATTAAATATAGCTTTTAACCGTTTCTTAGATGATTTCTATGTGTATCATACACAGTTCGTATAAGTGGTGGAGGCCAATAAAGTTTTGCGATCGTTTTGATTTATTAGCTTCAGCAATAAAAATGCTCACGAAGATTTAGACAGGTGTTTGAAGGCACGTGAAGCTGGATGACCGTATATCTTTTTATGGCTTAATAAGTATCCGAGTAAAGAAATATGTTGGTAGAAAATTAAAAAATACAAGTTTCTTTACAAAGAATTGCTCGGGCTTCTGTCTGGAGTTGATGTAAGCCGGCAAATGGCAACCGTGTTATTCGGGGCGGGTCGGGTTGCGCGGCGGCGGTAATGGGCTCCGTACGCGTCGCCTTTCGCCCACGGGAACTGGTTTCACGCAGCGCTTGTCAACTTGTGGACTCTTTGATTTGATTCAATATTATTTCATTACCACCTTACTTTACACATTTATAGTTATTTGCCATGGATATTTTTTATAATAATTCGGTGTTTAGTCATGCATTTTCGAAGTTTGTCTTAAATCTATTGACGTTTGTAATATTGGACTCTGAGGAAAAAAATATTTAGTGTCGACATAGGCGGAAGGGAGAACTGGGTGTTTAGGGGGCGCCCGTTGTGGGAGGGATTTATATGTATAGTGGCGCGATCACGTGTACATTTTGCAGCTTGTATTGATCCTGTCGTCTTTTTCTTGTTGTTAAATACGATTATGCCGCGCAGCGCAACTCTGTAGTGCAACTAATTCAAAAAATTCCAGTATGTAAGTACTCATCATTTTGTTAGTATAGTGTTAGGTACTAGGGTGTATCTTCTATTGAGTGTAGGATTTAAGTAGGAGCGGGGACGTGCTTTTTTTGTAATTCTGTCATGGGTGAAGTTACTCGTTTATTTGAAGCCAAGTCCTCAGATATGTTATCGTGTATAATGCGAATAGTAGGGGGTGTGAAAAACGTTACAAATCTGATAAGTATAGGAGCAGGACTAGGTTGGAGGCGTGCGAATTTAGATATGTTAAGTCGAGTTGAACAAGATACCTCGATTTGTTTGTGCTCACTCTATTTCGGTGTTTGTGGCGCACTCGGCGGCTAATCGGCGCGTCACGTGACGAGCGCCGGAAGGACGGGGGGTGCGGGCCGGGGCGTCGGAATGCAGTCACCACCGCTCGATGCACACCCAGCATAGCTGCTCGATTGATCGTCAAGTCAAGCTCTTGCTCTACTTTACACACGCACTGGCCAAATGAAATCATCGCTGCTACGATATACGTACCATCAGTTACAATTACAACGTTACTTGTACTCTACCAACTCTTGTAGGTTCAATTAATATTCCAGTGCTTATATTCTGAACCGAGCTATCCCCATTTCGGACATAATGAATGAATAAAAAACATTACCCTTCTTCCGGGCCAGTTGGGAAAAACTAGATTATTGACTGATTAAGTACTTACTTAATTGAGGGCAAATAGGGCTTACAAAGTGATAAATGAAAAAAGTAAGCACGTGTAAGCAAGCATGAATGTTGGATACTTAGGTGATAATAAGTACGAATAGATAATACCGACTTACTGATAAGAGCAACAAATGAATTAGATTTGTAACGAAAGTGAGCACACACATTTAGGTATTGTATTTTCATTTAATACAGTTTAATATGTTATCTTAACGACTGAAGACAATTACCTACCAAAACATATTTATTCGTTTTGAAATTTATTCTTGTTGATTATGATGGATATACAGTGAAGTATTTATTTTGATAATTTCATCAGTCGTCAATTCATCATGCTCATCATACTGGCTAGGTATAAAGTTTGGAAACCATAACAAGTCGACGTTGAAATCTTCAGACGACCGTCGCTCATAAGCTTCTAAATATTAAAAAGACTAATGGATACTTATCCTAAACCTTCAACTAGAAGTAGTAGATGTGTGGCATGATCCTGAAATCAAAGGAAATATTTCAGCTGCTTATAATTTATGTCAATGTGTGACTATCTGTTGATAACATCATTATGTATGTTTTTGCGGGGTGACGTTTTGATATGGCTTTGGTAAAAAATCTGCTGGTCGCCCCCCACACTTGATTGAAAAAGCACTCAAAGACCGAAGTACAACTTGTCTTTATTTATATCTATGTACCTAAGGGGACTTGACCTGTACTGTGGTATTTTTTCTCGTTACTCGTGAGCTCTCACTGCTGTGAATTCTTATCGATTAGAGTTATGTAATCATTTGTGTGAGTAAATATTGTATTTGATCTCGTTTAACTTAGGATGAAATTGTGTAGTACAAAGCAGTAATTGCAGCGTGCGGATTGCAGGCGATCGCCCCTCGCCCCGCTACACAGCCCCGCGCTCGAACACCGTAAGTAAACAGTCTGGTGTTTATCCGCGTCTCGCTCGCACCGACCGCGTCGCGTCGCGCCTCTGAGGTGCACTCGCTGTTCCTATTATTTTCGTGACGGGTATTGCGCCGAAGCCGATTCCCGCATCCTCGCCCCCGAGACGCGAGGTCCGGTCTCGCGGCGGAGGCGGCGGCGACGGCCGTTCGCATCGCGCGCCAGTCCGCGCCCGAGGCCGACTGTCGCATTGCTCCGTGCCTTCAAACGTTTGGTGTTTGTCGTCCATGTGTTGAAATTGAAAATGCGGCACGTTCCGAGTGCGTATCACGGTGGGTGAAGAGCGCCCGGCCGCGGTTTGAATTTCATACGTATCGTGACGTGTTTGGTGACAGTGAGTGGATTGTGTATTGGCGTGCCGATGATACACGTGAATGTGGATGGAGTTCGGAGCGGTGTTGGAAGATGCATTTCAAAGAGTCGTTCGCGATGAGCGATCGACCGAGCGAGCGTGGCCGGCGCAACTCCCGCTGCAAGGGTGGGTGTCTGCTTGCCGTGACGGCTGCGAGTCGTCTGCGCTCGTGGACCAACAGCATCTCACCATACCTACAATGCGTGGTCTACGTGCCTACATCTTTCCTCTTTCCACCCATCCTAACTACTATTTACTAATACCAGTCGCAGTCCTTGTAATGGAGTATTATCTGAGTTAATGTTGACTTATGAGTATTTATATTTCTTCTTCGTGTCGCTGGCACGACTGTTTTTTAAATCTGGTTTTCCCATAACTGCCACTTCCATGGCGTTTTCGGTGGCAACACGGAGGTCACTTTTACTGCATGTTTTGAGACACAAGGGCAAGATTACCTTTATTTCAATATTTATACTAAAATGAAGGTACTTGCATTCGTAAGGGTGCAGCTTCCTATTGAGAGCAACATGTGCTAAGTAGATTGTGGGATACCGTAGCATGCTACTAGAAACCATTGGAACTCTTGTTTACTACACTTAGATGATCCCGTTTCTCTGATTTAATGAAGTACAGCATACAGCAATGGTATACCTACCTACCTATTTATGTAATTCAATTATAAAGAATCATTGCAAAGCACTTATTCGAACAAATTCAGTTATTGGCTGACTGCTGTTGACATAAATAAGCGATCAGCTGTAGCGTCTCTGAATTCTAGTGCATTTGACACACTCTCTAATTTTCTATTTTGTACTCAAAATATCTTTGAATATTTCCGCTTTATTGTTATTATCAGTTCTGTATTGTTGCATGCAGTAAATTAATATCGAATTTTGATATGGGTTGATTCATAAAAATAACGAATAATCCTTCTGATACGTTGATAAACGAGAAATAAGGTATTTTTAGCCAATATTTACATTGTTTACCATACCACTACAAAAATGGAACGTTTATTGATAGAACAGCAGAACTTTTCGTCGTAGGTGCCAACCTGTAGAACAAGCACGTAGGTCGTACGAAGGTAAAAGATAAAAAATATACTTGTCAAACAAAAATATAGGTTGTGCTTGTAACAAAAATAGCATATTTTATATTTGGCTCTGTCATATCGTTTTGCAATGCTATAATTGAAAGCTGGGGTAGTAAAATAATAATAGTTTGATTGAATCTTCGTTATATCAGTAGTAGATTTCAATGATGGTATGATAACATTGACCTTCTACTAGGCAAAATCGAAGTACCACTTAAAGCTACGAGTAGAAAAACACGACGAGGGATAAAGTTTGAAAGTAGATACTTACTTACTTACGCAACATTTCTGAGGAAAAGCAGGTGGCATTTTTGCTTTGTGTATCACGCTGTATTGTTCGAATGTTCGTGTTATTTCGTCAACTAAATAGTATTTTTTTTGGATTAAATCAAAGTTCACGAAAAAATAACTAAAGTTATTTCATCTGATGCTACTATCTAGACGATTTTGTATTAGTTAGAAAGTAGGTATTACATCTGGGTAGGTAAATCCGATGTATAGTTATTTAAAATAATAAAAACAAAAACACTGCTTTTATTCGGTTAAATTTTGACTCAGTTTTGTGAATGCAATACCTAAATGGTTTTCTAGATTTATGCTTAACACTCTCATTGCGTAACATACTTTCAACACAATTCGAATCATTTTGAGGGTTATTGCTAATCCATTGCTTCATATCTTCGAAAAGATTGTTTGCTCTACAACGTAGATAACGCAATGAATGTTGTTGAACTGTCAAATTGAAAGCCGTTACTACTGATAGTCTATTACGCAATTACCCCGATGGTGTCCTTATGAAAACAATGGCGTCCAAAGATCATGAGTCATCAGGAGTCGTCATTCAAAAGGACTAGTTAAGTACCTACCTTTTTATAACATAACAGGTTGTTGGTGCTTCAGTGTTGCGAGAGCTCAAAGAACTAGTTGCCTCAATGCTTCAATGTCAAAAAATAAATAAAAAACATTTAAAGAACTTGAACTGTGGCGTTCCGAGATGCACAGATGATTCCGTCTTGGGAGTGTAAATGTGGTGCTGTTCCAATTACAATGGAGCATTTAATTAAAACCAAAAAGCTGGGCATCCTGAACAAGGGTAAGCGGTACTTCACACCGGGACAGCTTTTAACCCATTACAAAGCACAAGTCCGATCGTGTATGGAGTATTGCAGTCACCTGTGGGATGGCTCAGCTAAACACCAACTCGCCACTTTAGACTCAGTGGAGCGCAGAGCTAAGAGACTCATTGGCGATAAAAAGCTGGTGGAGGCAAAGCTTCACAGTTTGGCTCACCGGCGAAGTGTTGCCTGTCTGTCCGTCTTCTACAGACTGTACTTCGGGGAGTGTGCTCAAGAGCTACAATACATGAGCTCATCCCGCCTTCACCTTTTTACCATCGAGAGTTCAGACGCACTGCGGGATGCCAACCCTATTTGGTTAATATACCATGTATACGCACTAAGCGCTTCTCATCACCTTTTCTGATGCGCACAGCTAAGGAGTGGAATTGTCTGCCTGTGTCTGCATTCCCGAGTTCATACAACCCGAATCTCTCCAGGGCGAGAGTGAATAGGCTTCTTCTGGGCAAGCTCGTTTCACCGTAGATCTCATCCCTGCCTCTGGGCTGGATTGAGGTCAAGAGTGAGCCCATAGTCAATAAAAAAAAAAAAAATCGTGTCCTGTTTTCTTTTTGAATGACTGAAAATCTGGAACGAATATGGTTGAGCAAAATTTTTTCCTTTAAACTAAGTTTTGGTCACTTAGGGCGATGATTAGATAGTGCTTTTATCGATCGTAGATAATATTATCTTATGAATCTCAAGTCAGGTGACAATTTCCCAAAAATTAAAAAAAAAATACGTTTAGCTCCTAAACTATAATTTATAATCGCAAAGTCAAATCATTTATCATTCATTTTTCATTTACTTACGTCAAACTGAACGTCGTTCGCTGAACATACAGGGGTCAATCACTGTCAGTTATTTTCACGTGTATACCGCAACTGTTAAAATTTTGCATTTTGTTAAATTGGTTCGAGTAAATGCACAATATCATTGAAAACGACTTCAGACTCAACAGAATATTAAACATATCAGGCATCAGTGGGAGAACACTCTTCTCGTCTAGATCTCCATTGAGAACCCTAATTTTTTTTTACTTACCATTTGTCGCGATTCTGAAACAGCTCCACAGCCACGATTATATTTAAACGTGTAATATTAAACTGTCGTAAGATAGGATACGAGGGTCACACTGAAAGTTCTTAGAAAATCAAAAACTGAACCAACTAGCAAGTTATAGTTTTATTATATCTTTTCAAAATAGTGTCCATTTACATCAATACATCGCTGCATCCGATGGAACCACTGAGAAAGGGCACTTTGCCCACTCGTCCATAGGGGTCTCTTCGACGGCATTTTGAAACGCAGCCACTGCTTCCTCGGCGTCCATAAAACGTTTTCCTCGAAGTTTTTCTTTTATTTTCGGAGATAAATAAAAATCGCAAGGTGCGAGGTCGGGGCTATAGGGCGGGTGACCCAGTAATTCCACGTCTGACGTCGCCAAGTAGTCGATTGTTTGCTTGGCGGTGTGCGACGAGGCGTTGTCGTGGTGAAGGAGGATTCTACTGCGAGGTCGTTTATCCCGAACTTTTTCCAAGACAAGTGGCAAACAATTGTTAGTGTACCACTCTCCAGTAACTGTTTTTCGATCCTCTAAAACAATTGTTGCGTAATGAACCTGTCCTTCCGAAGAACGAGGCCACCATCATTTTTCCCACACTTCGACCTCTCTTCACTTTAGTTTGCAACTCCTCGGAAGGAAACACCCAGACAGCAGATTGTCTCTTAGTTTCAGGATCATAACAATAAATCCAGCTTTCGTTACCCGTAAGTATGTCGAACACAGCATTTGAGTCACCTCCGTTAAATCTTTGAACTATTTCAGGACACCAATCAACACGACGGAGCTTTTGGGCCTCTGTTGAATTATGAGGTATCCACCAGGCACAAAGCTTCCTGACCGCTAAATGTTCATGGAGGATTTTGTGCACTTAACTCATACCGATACCTAAGCTTGTCCGAATCTGCTGATAAGTCACTCTTTTGGCAGTCTCTATCATACGCCGCACAACACTGATGTTATCTGCAGTCGTCGCCGTAGAAGGCCGTCCCTCACGCAGATCATTGGTGAGATTAGTGCGACCACGTTTAAACTCATTAAACCAGTTGTAAACAGTGGCACGAGATGGGACTTCATCGTGAAAGGCCAATCGAAGTCTATCATAACTTTCTTGTTGACTTAAAAAAATTACATCGAAAGTCATAAAAAAGCATTGTACGAAAATTTTCTCGCGTTAAATTCATGCTGACGTAA
Organism: Apamea epomidion; assembly: GCA_947507525.1. NCBI lineage: Eukaryota > Metazoa > Arthropoda > Insecta > Lepidoptera > Noctuidae > Apamea > Apamea epomidion. Next base: position 12,317,282 of record OX382234.1, read on the forward strand.
CGCAGACAATTTTCAATTTGCCGCCAAATCGTAAACAAATTAAATGACAAATGAATAAAATACTTACACAATAATATTGGCAGAGTACCATTTTCAAAATTTGAACTTATTTTTTATTATATCGTTTACAAGTGGCCAGTTCTAAAAACTTTCAGTGTCGCCCTCGTATATAATTTTCTCTCTTCTACCGCCCACGTTAAGAATCTATGCTTTAATCACTGTAAAACTAGCCTTGTGTATCTCGGGCATTATGCACAAGGTTAGATTTTCAAAGCTAGGATAGCAAGCTAGAACCTTGGTATACCATCCAGGTTTGCTGTTTTGGCTTGGCACACACTAGTGCTGTTTATATGATGCCAGATAATTTTAAGCCAGTACAGTACAACACATCGTGGTTGCAGTCAGAAAATCTAAACACGTAGTCACTGCAAACTATCCTATCGAAAACAAGCTTCGCACCACATGAAGCTAGTACACAAGTCAGGATAGTATAATCAATGATGGGGGTACTACTCGCTCAAATAATAGTACCCAATCCTGTGAAACTATCCTAACTTGAGACGCTAACATACTAGCTTTCTCACTAGCTTACTAGCCTAGAATAGGAGTGGTGGGCCAGTGGTATCGGCTCCGACTTAAGAGGTGTCGGTCGTGAGTTCGAACTCAGGCAAGCACTTTTTGTATTTAATTTCAACACCACTGCTCTCAAAACGGTGAAGGAAAACATCGTGAGGAAACCGGCATGTAATGGAACCAAAAATTCGAAGAAATCGACCAACCCGCACTGGGCTCGCGTGGTGGTTTATGGCCCACTCCCTCATAGAGAGGAGGCCTGTGTCCCAGCAGTGGGAACATTATAGGCTGATTGTGCTAGTAGCGTAGAAATAAAGGTAGTTCTGTGTAGCCAGTGTTACTAGCTTACTATCCAGGCTTGAGAAACTAACCTCTTGTATCTCGAGCAGAGTTGCAGATAGTAGCTAGTTATAAATATTTACTTTTAGTCTAAAATGGACATTAACATGTTGTTTGGTAACATAAAAGTATCGGAATAAAAACTAGTTAAACAACTTGAATTCTTCAAGCTGAAGATAGCTTTGTTATTTTCGTTTTCAACTTTCAAGGTCTTCTCACATTAGTGTGACTTGGTTACTTTACAGTCATAATAAGAATATTTACATGGCACTCTAACCATGATAATAATATTATTATGCTCATGATTACAATGATACAGCGCACGACTTTAACCTTCAAAAATAAATAATGAAATATAGGTGTATGATAATTAATTCTACATCACCTACATTTTGTTTTGTACTTGCTAATTACCACTAAACAGCTGCTGACTACTTCGCAAAGTAATGAAACATTATAGTATATAACCACTTGATCATCAAAGGCAAGTAAATTAAATGGAAGCACGAATACCGTTAGATCGGGCAGGATGTGAGTTATGATTATGATATAGACTGTTATGAGCTTTGTCTATATGTATCACGTCGCATTTATTAACCCTTTTAGGTATGCCTAATATTTTCCATAATGCAAGTTTAAGTTGTGGTCAAATTGTTTACGTGACTCTGATGTTTGAATGTTAACAACAAACACAAACACTATTAAAAAAACAGGTTTTATTTAATTATAATGATTTCATGAATCAGTCACACGTTTCACTTGGCTACGTCATTCGTTAAAGGCCTCTGGGGTTATGCGGTAAGGGTGGGGGGTGGGGAGGAAGGGAGTCGCAAAGGATGGAGGTGAGATCATAGTGGCGAGTGGCCCGGGGAGGCGATCGATATGTACATTGAACATACATACGTATCTATATAAATAACTGTACCTAACTTCTCGCAACTCGACTGTCTGCTCCAGATACTGCGCCAAAACCCTGTCCCCCCCGACCTCTACCCCTACCTTACCTATTCTTTAACAAAAAGATCAATTTTTAAACAGAAAGCTTCAACTTAAACTTGTTTATACATATTTATACAGGTTTCTTGTTTTTTTTTTGTTACGTTTTAATTAATAGCATAATTGGCTACAAATTCTATAATGCCTAATAGTCCAGTACTTTATGCTATAAGATAAATCAAACAACATTCATATTTGCTCAGAGGATGTGGCGATATAACCACTTCCATAGGACCTTTATTCATTGCCTAAATTGGTCGTACGTAGGTACAATTTTAAGTACCTACTTTCAAATCACGCTACCCATCTGAATGTACCGAAATATGTATATCGGCTATTGTTCAAGAAGACGTAACAGTAATGGCGAACCGCTTTACTACAGCGGACAGTTACCAAAGCTTTGGCAGCAACATGTTATCAGAGAGAATCCAACGTCGCCTTTTTTAACATTGATTGACCTTACATACTTCGAATCAACTAAGGTTTGTTATTGATTTCATCATGTTGCCAATTCGCAACATTATACATATCTACATCGTATTTGAAACATTCGTGTAAGTACCAGAGTTTTATGGGCCAATTTACATTTTTCAGTAATATAATATTTTCATTCATAATTAGACTGGATGAACTACTCATCTTTAAATGCGATAGACGGCACTACTGATGCTTAGTAACGTGCTAATTGACTATTGCGCAGACTCCATAAAATCCTAGATATTGAAGTCATTACAATACTTTGAAACTGTGGAAACTACGCGGTTGAGTGCGAGTTTGTTCTTCTATACCTTCAATAGTTACAAGTAACGACTGATCATCAGAGGTTGTAGATTCAACCAAATTGGTTATTTTAAATCTTAACCCTCTTAACAGGTTCACGTGCGCAACAAGACACAATAGACGTTTTATTGTTATGACGGCTAGTAGCCCTATAGTGTACTTGAAAGTGTTAAACACACTTCGATTAAGACTTCGTCGTTGTGTCATGTTCCAAAGCCTTCTTGATCTTGCAATGGTAAGGTGTATCGGGCTGTTTTCTGTAACTCCACGATAACGCACATTGTTGCGTGAACGGGAATAACTCATTTCCATCTACCCCAATTCCTCGCCAGAGGGCAACGGGCATTTCATGTTGCTGGCATGTCTTAGAGAATACCAAGCACTCGGCACTGTATGTGGCGACTTCAGGGCAGTTCAATAGCTCGTCGTGGCCATTTCTTCTTCCTCTAGGCAACCTGCGCTATTTTGATTTGACTTACACCAAATATACATATATTTCCCCTTCCGATGTAGGAAATAAGAGTTCTCAGGGTCTACAGAATTACAAGCTTCACATAACACTGGTTTATTATGGTATGTGTGGGTCGCATTACAAACAGTATCAGCAACATGCTCATACTTTTAGCGACGTGGTAAATAGCGGACTGTGACAAAAACTAGCTATTTAACCCTTATCGTTCAGGGATCTGATAAATCACTACCTCTTCACGATCCTGTCCTGCTCCATAATATTGAATACAACGCCTGTATGCAATAAATACATGAGTTGTAACATGCACCATCTTCAACAGGTGCTGGCGTCAAGATGGAGCACTTCCAAGCGGCGCTGGATCCTCGCAAGCAGGAGCTGCTGGAAGCGCGATTCCTAGGCGCCAAGGTCAGTTTCTACTCCTGTTTTACTATACTTAATACATTATTTAGTCATCAGAGGTTGGCGCTACACCCATAACGTTTCTGCTTCAGTGCGAGGCTCGTATTTCTCAGGTTATATGTCGGCATTAAACTTGAACTTGATTCACCACGTTTGTATAGTGTAGCGATAAATTCAGAACCAAATCAAAGTACCTAATTGTAGCAGTCACAATACCGATAGCATATATTATGTCCAAATTACTTTGCATCTCATCTCAACTATCAGGTTGTTTTTTCACAAAAAAATATTTAGTTATTATGTCATCCAATTATAGAACTAATGAAGAATTGATGAAGGATACAACCTACGTTATCTTGATTTCAAATTGGCAGGGACAAATGAATTATATGGTCGAGTGAAGTCCTCCTGGAGTAGGTATACATACACCTCAGATATTGAATAGATGCGGATATTCTAGGTAATCTATTTGGGTTTACGAGTTAATAATAGAAGAATAGGATTGTTTAGTCAAGTGGTTCATTGAATTCTATTCTTAGTTTCTGTACAAACGAGTTTTGTTGGGTCAGAAGACTTGTTTTCATGCATCCATTGGTGTCAGGTTTTCATATAGAAGCCTCATTTTATACCAGCTTATAAAATTCTTATTGAAATACACATAGAGATATAAATATCGATTTGAGAAATGAGCCAAGCAAAGTTTACTAATGATTATAAGTGATGTAAGTATTGAACGCATTAGACCATAAGATGACGAACAACTTTAAGCACATAAGTTAGGCACTAATTAAGTGCTTCTTATTACTGTAGTGGACATCTGTATTAATTCCATCAGCGAATTGTATAGGAATGTCTTTGTTAAATCAGAAGTGAATGCAATGTTGTTTTCGAAACGATTCTTTTGTTCTCACATTTCCTGCGCTCAGGTTAGGTTCAGTTAGTTCGTTTATCGGTAATAGTAACGCCGCACTGTTGTTGTCTACTCAGAGCGTACTCGGTATTTACGTCTCATGAGAAACTAGCGAAGGAAGAAAGTCCTCTCATGTTATCCATCTCCAAACTTCGACCTCTATGGTGTTATGAGCACATGAAACACATGAAATGATGAAACTCAAGTTTCATTGGAAGGCTTAAAGTATAATATCTCACATGGTAATACATAAACGTATACCTACTGTTAACATCGTGTCTTACATTAGCTTGGTGAAGTTTTGGCGTACGGTATCACAATCAACCGTTACAGTTATATCAACTTACTGCTTGGGCTATGAATGAAAGTTCTCACGTTCCGTTGCCTAAACATCATCATGATAGGAGACAAATACCGACCTTATGTTGCCACTTGGCTGTTAGGCTATAAAATATCCTTTTATAAACCTGGTAGATATAGATATGAAAGGTCAGAATAGCATACGGGCGAGAGGTATTTGAAGTAAAAAAATGTAAGTGGTTTAGGGCGCCTCACTACGTTGTTAAGGAGGGGGAGCTGCGTAATGCCGACTGTTATGTATAGCCATACATAGATATTTATATCAGTGCGGCACCAGTCAGCGGGCGAGTAGATGTTGACATGCAACGAGTCGATCACGTGATCTTTGATAATGTGGCAGCTCCAGTAGGCATGCCCACCTGCCCCGCAGCCGCCGCTGCCCCGCTTTCTGTTCGCCGGTCGCCGGCAACAGCACGTATGTGCACACATCGTCGTCTCGGCCGACCAAGTGATGTTGTAGATATGTAATTCTATTATGTGTCTCGTCTCCGTCCGTTCCCCGCTCACACTTCGCTCCCCCGTTTCGTCCTAATGACGCGTCATTTGGCCGAGCTAGGGCATCGGTTTTGTTCGTTGTTTTGTTATATTTGTTATTCAAATGATCTGTGTTATTGATCACGTTCTCTTTGTTGCTCACCGGAAAGATTTTAAGTGAGTAATCACTAGATTTACCATCATAAGAAATTCTTTGTTAATTGAACCACGATGTAGCAATCTGAAAATATCATAGTCCAATCTGAAGTCAATCGGTATGATATCAATCAGTTTGTAATAAATATTCATAATCATTGTCTGATGGTGGCAGTCTCGCTCGCTTGTCACTGAATGTACCATTTCGTCATTCAACGACAAAATGGCGGACGGACATAAATAGTTTCTCGGCAAATGTACGGTTGTGACTTATCGACCTAAAAACATTTTGCTACCTGCGAACAATTAGATCGCAACCACACAAATCAAGAAAAATATGTGTTGGAATTGTTGAACACGTTGTTAGTCTTGATAGGTAACTGTTGTATCTATGTCGCCTAGCAGGCTACATCATGAATTTGTGATAAGCTTATCGATTTGTATGCAGCTACGTTCAGAGACGATTAAAAATTGAAGTTTAGCTTGCAATATAATTTAATACATACACGACGTAGGTATAGGTAACTATTGTAAAAGGCAAACAGCTATAATAGTGGGGAGACGTTTTCTAATAGGCTGGTTTACATTGAGCGCATTGATCGCGTGTTTACAGGTCAGCACAAGGGAGATACTAGTAGAAACTCGGCGGACGCCCGAATACAAAACGGTGAGTTGTTTTATGGATACTATTGTAGATATTTGCATTCACCGGCATAACATTAATTAGCCTACGCAAACTTTTAGCTTCCTACAATCGCGATTCGCGATAATGTGGGACGGTTGTTTTAACGCTCGTTCGCTCAACCATTGCATGATGGCATACATTATTAATAGAAGGTCTATTACGTTTCATGCTACATTTAGGAAGTCGGTTACCTTGATATCGATTAGGATTTCGTCGACAAACAGTGGATATTGATTTTTTAATGAGTTTGTGCCAAGTGTGCACTTAAATCGATAGTCATCTCTACACACAGGTAAATATGCTTCTAGTTTGCCATAGTTTATGTAGTGTTTGTACCGTCTCATACCTAGCATGTAGGTTACCTATGTGACGTTCAACTGCGTTCAACTTACATTCCTTTGAGTATGTGCCTAAGAACATTGAGTATCGTGGCGCGTTCAGTTCGTACATACAACAGCGTGTAGTGTAAACACACCTATAAATAGCTGCCTTACAAAATAACAGCAAGACCATTTTCGTATCGTATGTATAGAGCGCACCAAGCGCACCGTACGCAGCTAGTTTCCACTCGCCTGTCACGGTACGCGGTACATACAATGCATCGCAGCAGGTTTTCATTCGTCTGTCACGGTTACATGGACTTAATTGTTCTCAATTACGGAACAAAATGTACGCTTTTATTCTCGTATTAAAATCTATGATTATCAAACTAGTATACGGCTTAAAACTTCCCCTATTTTTCGGTGGTCTTCATTGAAATAAGCTGATACATACAACTACATTATAGTATGCTATACTTAATATACTTAAACAGCTTATAATTGATTGGTGAATTGAATGATAATTAATAATTAGTAATAATTAAAATAAAAAAGAAGTTCAAGGAAAACTTTTCCTTTTCCCTATCGACCTATGATTAAGACTTGCATCGAGGCTCAAGGATAAGCAATTACTTACCTACCTTTTTTTGAGTCAACTATGACTATAATTATTATTGTTGGATTGAAGTCCATTAGGTCGCAATTCGCAAATCATAACATAAATAAAGTTACACAAGAGCCCGAGCTGACGAGCCAGCATACTACTCGGCTATTGTCAATGACACAATAGCGTGACAGCTAAATAATGTTCTGTAAAGGAGGGAATTTAGGAATCGATTATGTTACGTAAGTAAATATAGTTGCATCTGTCTTATCTTGAATAACCCGTCTTTTTTACCCCCATTTTTTTTTTCCGAAGACTTGTTGCTACCTAGTGTGAAGACTTGGTATCTTAAAAGTGGAAATACGATAAACTTGATAAAGCGAGCAGGGAAGTAGCCGGCCTCGAAGTGTAGGCAAGTCGTCGGGGCCGCGGGGTCACCGACACGCAGCGCGCCGTACTCCCCGCCCGCCCACCACTCCGCGCCTCTCTATCACTGAACGCTTGAAATGAAATCGCGGTTTTCGCACTACTCTTTCTGCCTAATGGGAATAGGTACTATTGGTAGGTACCTAGCTACCTACCTGGTTATAGATATCTCGTTTAACATGTCAGTGTGTGCGTGTGATTTGTTTTTGCCGTGGATGATTTCATTTCTTCAAAAAACTAGTCTTATCTGGTTTCATTTTTATTTTTGGTAGCAGATAATCTTATTATTACTTACAAAGTTACAACACTACTCCACGTTTATTATGATGCATTCTAATTAGATTACTTGTTACGTAGTTTTGAAATGGGTCGTAACGTCGTAAGTTTCTGATATAAAATTTCGTACATTATCATCACAAAAGCAGCTAGTGAACTTGTTAAACACAATGTGTGGGTTGTATGGAAGAATTCGTATAGTAATGTGCGAGATTTTATAATGAAATCTTGAATCTGTAAATGCGATACGATGCACATTAATTTTTTGATTCGTTGCCTAATGTTTATTTGAAATAATAGTATACAAGCGAAATCATTCAATGGTTTCTATACGATTACTATACAAATTCTTCCATACAACCCACACATTGTGTCTAACAAGTTCACTAGCTAACACAATACGTTTTAAAATGGTAAGGTGGCTAATGTAATCGCGAGTATTCGCGAGCGCTGAGGTTGAGGCAGATTGGCAAGCAGAGGTGGGCGACTTGCGGCTTGTCTCGTACAGCAAGCATGCTTATTCCGCACTGAGAGAAAGAGAAGTAGGCACAGCGCAGTGTTCAGTCAGTTGGTTTGCACATTCGACGCGAAGGGAAATTATAACATGGCGCACACGGCCTCGCCCCGCCTCGGCTACAATGTGCCGTCAAACCTCATTCCACCGCTTAGCCGCCCGGTTCCGCAGTTATTTTTACACAGGCCGACCTTTCGCACCGGTCGTCACCGCACTCCAGTATTAACTAAATTTATATTCACGACGCACACACATTTGCAACTAAATTTGTAAATATATTCACAATTTTCGCACATGAAACAATGTTCAACTCGTCTCCTAAGAAATTCGAATTAAAAATCATCGTCGTAAGTAATGAGGGAATCGTAAACAGTCAAATGAGAGTGTAGTATAGAGACGGCCGCTCTCGTCCGCTGCCACGGAGGCAATGAACGCGCGGCGGGGCGGCGCGGCGGGCGGCCCGTCAGCTGAGCGTCACGCCGCGACATTGCAAGGTCCGCCCGTATTGCTTCGCCTGACCCAGTGCGCCGCGCGCCGTGCCACGCCGCCGCTCCGCGCGCCGGCCGGCACTGTCCCAGCTCCCTAACTGCCTCCAGCGAACCACTAAATAGTCTAAATACCCACAGGAACACTTTCATCTAAAATTTAACAAGACATTTGGTTTTAATCTAGGTGCTACTTTTTCAGTGCAACACAGATTAATATTTTGAAGGCCGACAATAAGTATTCTTAAAAAACTTTTTAACAAAAAAATTAAACCGCCGAAAAAACTGAAAAGCAAAAAATAATAAACCTTTTTATTTAACCTTAGTAACTAAGTTCTTAAACTAATGTAAGTATACCTATGTAATTTTGAGTCAGCGCCAAACAATCAATAAACAAAGAGCACTAAATTACCTTAAATTTAAACGGCGCTGACTAAAATTATTTAGGTATACTTACATTAGTTTAAGAACTTAGTTATTAAGGTTAAATAAAAAAGGTTTAATATTTTTTGCTTTTTTAAATTAGTTTAAGAACTTAGTTATTAAGGTTAAACAAAAAAGGTTTATAATTTTTTTCTTTTCAGTTATTTCGGCGGTTTAATTTTTTTGTTAAAAAGTTTTAATTTTTTTTTTTTTTTGTGGATATAATCTAATTCTTTGCCAAAGAGCAGGCAGTAGAGTAATAATACACAACTCAGCATTCAAATCTGTGAGTGAACAATAAATCACCCCTATTTTCCCACCCTTAGGGTTGGATTTTTTTCCAAATTTATATGGGACCAACTTTGGGGTATACCCTTTCCAATAAAAAAGAATTATCAAAATCGGACTGCTCTGTAAAAAGTTGTGCGTGGAAAAAAAATATACGCGTCGACTTGAGAACGTCCTCCGTTTTTTTTCGTCGGTTATTAAAATACTTCAAGATTCTTCTGGAAACTCACTTAATTGGGACATTTTCCTGTTGCTAGGCGACTACGCCTTGCTTGAGGTTGAGGACACCTGGTTTTATTCGTCTACATCTTAGTTCTGTGAGCACTCTCTCAGCCTTTCCCAAATATCTCCCCCGTAATAGGTGACGTCTATATTAATAGACGGGAGGGGGGGCCAGACGTGAGGAGCCCAACGGCACAACTCGCCCCATAAGTCAATAAGAAGCATCATCCAATATGAATTGTTATAAAAAAAAAAAACATCAATTACCGGAATACGTGCGCGTCATCAAGACACTAATAACATCGTGCCAAACAAATTCCTATGTCACGCCGTTTTTGTGTCCAACATCAGTGGCAGACAAACAGACGGAAGGAAGCGTAATTTATTGAGGCTTAAAACCTTACAAAATATCTTATAATGTATGATCTATGATTTAAAAAATATGATGGATATGGGAGGAGAGAGAGAGAGGTGTGTAAGTAAGGTATGATATTATTTTGAAAAACGAATGGATGATAAAGTGACACTTGACATTGAAGAGTGGAAGAGACAAATATTTTGAGCCGTCCCCATTTCCCCACGTAACATGGTACCTACAAGGGCAGCTAGTCACCTTCAAATATGAAAGGATGGCTAACTTGGGTTTCAGTAATCCATCAGTATCTGTTAACACGTAAACAAGCCAAAGAGCAAAACATTTATTATGCGCACAACCAAAGTGTGGAAGTCTGTGCCAGCGTCTGTGTGCCCTTCCACATTTAACCCAGCCTTCAAAGCAAGAGTGAACAGGCTTCTGGGCACGGTCGTTCCATTATAGACCTCATCTATCGCTTTCCATCAGGCGTGATCGAGGTCAAGAGCAGGCCCACTCAGCAATAAAAAATAAAAAAACAGCTGTCAGTGGACTAGAAATTACAACAATGTTTGCGAAATTGTCAATAACTACCTACCTCCTTTGCTATTACTTTGCTACTTCTTCGTCGTATCGATGAATCCAATAATTAGCTCTACCATATCGACAGCGTTATCAGTGGCTTCGGACAGGTCCTTCAAGGTAAAGAAGTCTCCAAAAACATTGAAACAGAATGATCGGTAAGATTTCGCGAGCTCGGTAGTTAGCCGAGATTGGAAATCTCATAATTATGCCATTCTATATATTTTTACACAATTGAACCTTGACGCTTTATCAAAGGAATCGTAGAAAAAAAAAGATGATAATCTTTTAATATGTGGTATAGTGGTGGTAACAGTTAGGATTTTAATAAGGTGGATCAATCCTAAAACGAATAGTTTTTTTTTTAGAAAGAACCTTATACAAACTCCCCCTGTCGCTGAATTTCCACGAAAACTAGAATGGAACGCTTAGTTGTTCGATCAAAGCTCCAAGGATAACAAGAGCTAATTTTGTCATAATTCAATGGCAACTGAAAACAAAAAGAAACTACTGCAAAAGTCATGTTGAAGTTAAACCAAGAAATCTATCATAAAATTTTGTTAATTCTACAACCTACAACTAATATTGTGTGCAAAGTAGTAAAGTAACGCCCACGGTTGGGCAACGGTCTTGCTTTTCTTGAAAACCCTAATCTGTATCTTCTGCCAACTAAAAAAAAACATTCATTCACTGACACACAACAAACAGCCTAAACCGCTGGTACTAGAAACATGAAATTTTGCACTAGAATTCCTTTCATAACGAAGGTGAGCTCTAATGAATGATTTTTGAAAATTAATCACCGAAAGGGTTTAAAGGGGGAAATAGGGGATGAAAGTTCGTAATTTTAAGTTTGTTGTTAAATATGTCGCTTGAAGAATACCTTCAAGCTTCGAAATGAACTAACATCCACTCAAATACAAAGCCCCATAATTAGATACGCAGCAGAGTGAATTTAGTAAATGTGTGGGTGGGTGTCAGCGCTGTCGGCACTAGAAATAATCAATATTGCAGGCTCTGGTTCGAATCTCCTGGCGCCTCGTCTGTGTTGCACACTTGCGACCGGAGTTACGCCGCCCTCCCCCTCGCACCTCGCGCCCTGCACACCCCTCGCACTAGAAAATTGGGTTAAACAGCACGCGGCTGAACGCCCGTACCGGAAGAGGGGATTTTGGGGTCCGCAGAACTGCGCTTCTACAATGAATGCGGGACAGAGATGTGACTGAGTATTGATTGTCTTTCACATTGGAGACGCAGTTTTCTTGCGGCGCAAATGCACGGTACTAAAGCGTGACGTAAGCAAGCTGAACAAAGGGCCACCCAAACTCGTTTACAGAATTTCTCTAGGAACAATCATTGCTGAGCGTAAAATTTTCATTAACTTTACGGATATTAAGAACGATTTCGGTTTTTGCTTACTAGCCAAGCTTGTGTCACAGATATAGCAATAGTGATCGAAGGATAATAAATACAATCGACCATGTTAAAATATTTTTATTATTATACTTATAATTTTATGAGCCATACGCAGAATCAACAATTTATTACAATCTGGATGAGAAATAGTGGTAACCTCCCAATTCTAATGTTCAGATGTGATCTTATTCCTTCTCAAAATCCAAACATGAAATTGATGGAAATCATTTAAAAAGAATTAAGGCGCATCATTCTCCATATGGATATATATATATATTCGCGCTCTATCAAAGGCATCAAAGCGCTGAAATTGTGGTAATTGAAACATTTTTTGATCATGAAATAGGTTTTCATATGCCTCATCAGAAAACAAAACTTAAAGTCTGGCTGGAGCTTTATCTCAGTACAAGAAAATTAGCTCCTATGCTGTGAGTCAATGAATTTTAATTCTGAATTGCGCAAAGAAAGTTCCTGTATGCTGGGGCTGACCAGATTTGATTACACATATTTATTGTATTATTTATTTGGTTCACCAACAATTGTATACACTATTATAAGCACTTTAAACATAAGCAACAAATCGGAATAGAGTGCAACAATCTCTTATAGGTAAACTCTGCATGCACACAAATCGTTGTCGTAAGTAACAAAAAATAGCAAGAAAAGACTATGGAAATGTATATGCGTTTGTGTGTGTGTGTGTGTGTGTTATGTGTGTGTATGTATTTATGTTTGTGTAAGTTGCACAGATTAGAGTTTAATAAATTGGTTGAACTAGATTAAAACAAACAAATTAAAACAAAATAAAAATCAAAACAGACTAAGCTAAACAAAACTAGGTACTACAAAAAATAATTTACACGTAGTAGTAGTATTTGCAATACTTTCCAATATTGCTCAGTAATTCAATTTGGAAAAGTATTTGATTTCCAATCCCAACTATTTTTTAAACTATAAAATGTTAATTGATCTTTGTCAGTCGTCGTTCCGAGGGGTATCCGAAGCCCAAAATTTTGACAACCTGTCTTACCAAGGGGTATCGTGTTACCCAGTGACTGGGTTGTCGAGGTCACTCAGGCAGCCGCTCCATGTAAAATACTGGTATTCCGCAGCATTTTGTTAGACTGGAAGCCTACCCCAACAAAGTTGGGGTAGGCTGATGGTGAAAATATTTATCGATCCAATGAAGAACAAGAAACTTAGGGAAGTACCTAGCTAACGTGTGATGAGTTGATGACGTCGCGTCACTTTCTGTTATCTATGAATTTGTATTGTCAGCAGCTTGACGCCACGTACCTATGTTTACGTTGCGTCGTGGTCAATGCGTGTCAGTTTTTGTTTCGAGGTCTCCGTTAAATCTTGTTATTTTAACAACTGGTGCAGCTCACATTTTATGCAGTTAAGATTATTATCGTCGTAGACCATGTACGTACCTACCAACTCTTTGTACATAATTATTATCCCTACACGCAGGTTGCCAACTCGCTAACTTTCCATTCGTCTGTCTACTGCTGTGGTTAGTATTCTAAAAATAGACGCGACAATAAGCACACTGCAAGCAATGCATGCTTTGATTTGCCAATTGAGTAGGATGTTTCAAAATTTTGAACATTACATTACACACATTATAGTTTAAAGTAATGTTATCGGCTTGTAGGTGAAAATGCATTTACTTTTGTCTCAATTTTTATATTTTCGATTAAATAAAAATAATTTTGCTTCTTATCTGTGCGACGTCATATAGCCTTGTAAGCAAAGCAATCTGTGAAACTTATATGTGTTATTTACTAGAAGCAAAGTCACGTGGTCGTCCCTTATTTTCCTTATCGTTTTGATCCAATCGAAATGCGTTTCGTTCGCAGGCGACTTTTGTTGCTAGCTTAATACAGGAGGTGGTCGCTGCGAACGGGAGAGGAGGGGCAAGAGGCACCGAAGGGAGTACATACGGAGCGGCAACGTTACCGCGATAATGCTAATACACTTTATGTGTCTCTCTCTACTGCCATGCCACTGCACTGCCGTGATGTTGACACCCTGATTATACTTTATCATTTAGTGGTGTTTTTTTACCTGTGGCCCGGTAAAAGTGACACGTTGTGCGATTTCAAAACGCTTTGTCCCATTCACCATCATTGTTTGAATCTGTGCTTTGTTATAGCATGAGATTACGAATCGTTTATTGAATGTAGCACTTATTACTTTCTAATGTCAATATTGCATTCATATTCATCGCTACGAGTACTATTGCTGGCATTGTAATGATATGAACTCATTTATCAGTTCAATTATTAAGTAGGTAACTACTGTAATTTCAGGTTTTTTTTTATAACATCGTAGAAAAACGCGAATAATAATAACAATAATGTGATAATCAATCACATAAAACGAAAATAGATAAGTACTTGAAATCACACGTAGGCGTGTCAAGAAAACAGTATATACTTAAACGAAAATTCTGTTAGGGTTAATGGAGGAACACCAAGGAAAGGCTGTTATAAGGATTTATATAATACGTTTATTATCCTTTTATAATTATATATTGGAAGGTGTGTTTACTACTATTTTAGCCTTGTGATTGATTAGGTAGGTGCCACCTGTTAATGAACAATGTGGTAAAATTAATTATCTTAAAACGCATTTATTTCTATTTGAGCTACCTTGATTCATAGGTTCTGCACCTAATAATAAAAAAACTTTGCCTATAACGACAGATCCTGTAAGATTCTATGGGCGAATTCTTCAGAATCTCTTGGCTTAAAGTTGAAGATAATCTTGAAATAAAGACATCAACATCAATTCTCCGTCTTACAGCTTACTGCAAACACAGAATCAAATGGGAAAGAATTAGTATTTATCAAAAATTATAGGATGCTTCCCTTTAACCTAGAAATCTCCCCACTCCCCCCACATGAAGGCCGCAACTCCGCAAGCACGGTCTACAAATCAATAATTTTCGAATCTGATCTGGCGTTGGATTACGCCATTTAGATGCAACTGAAAGTTACACATTATTTTGTTAAAATTAAATTATCTGAAGATCGCGCATTTGTTTAGATTATAACCTGTAAGTTGCGCAGTTGTTAAGATTTTTACATGAAAGTCCGCAGTTGTTAATATTTTTACCTGAAAGTCGCGCAGTTGTCTAGATTATAACCTGAAAGTCGCGCTGTTGTTTAGATTATAACCTGAAAGTCGCGCAGTAGTTAAAAATTTACACGAAAGTCCGCAGTTGTTAATATTTTTACTTGAGAGTCCGCATTTGTTAAGATTTTTACATGAAAGTCCGCAGTTTTTAATATTTTTACATGAAAGTCCGCAGTTGTTAATATTTTTACTTGAAAGTCCCCACTCCCCACTTGTTAATATTTTTACTTGAAAGTCCCCAGTTGGTAAGCTTTTTACATGAAAGTCGCAGTTTTGAATTTTATAAAATTAAAGGAAATGATTTATACAATTAAACTAATATTTATAAAAGTAAATGAAAATTTATATAAAATTAAAGGAATATTTACAAAATTAAAAGAGATTTATAAAACCAAAATTAAAGAAAATATGTAGATATTTAAAAAAAAATCAACGGGTTGCACTCCGGGAGTGCCGGCAGAAGTGAAAACTTGAATATTAACGTTTTGCATTTTTGATATTTTGGAATGGTTAGGGAATAATTTTGCACGAATTGCTTTAATTTTCAGTATAAAAGTACGTATAATAATATAATAAGTATCATTTATGTGGTAAAATACAATATTCATTTCTACTCTCCCTCCGTCTTACGAATTTTCGATCAGGTCACGTATCCTGACGCGAGCTCCGTCTTACGAATTTTCGATCAGGTCACGTGTCCTGACGCGAGTTTAACATTTTTTACCCATCACAACAAAAGTGCACAACGCCGCTAAAGAAGTTTTCATTAAAAAAAAAATCAAAATCTTGTAAAGTTAAACAAGGTATAATTGTCATAAATTATGTACACTAGTAAAAATTTCCCAGCACTACTGTCCCACTGTTGGGCAGCTCAGTTTTAAGAAAATACAAATCGAAACTATTACCTATAACTAAATTCTGGACGAAGTAAAAGTTTTTTTTTTGTTGTTTTCATGGACGTGGACAAAGTTATTAACTCGATCAATTAAGCTGCTGTGATCACATCAAGATGAGGGTTCAAAATGCAGTTAGGTTTTTTTTGTGTTAAAAAAAAGATACAGTATATACATCATTATTGTTAGTCACATTTTTTCATTGATTGGTCCTGTTATCCTGTAGACCAGTAAGCAATACACTAAGGGAGTTAAAGATTTCATTGTCAAAAAATGTTAATGTCACCTACTGAAAAATTTGCATGCTTATTATTATATTGGCAAAATATGTTTAGTTCTAAATTGTACTTTTACCATCTTTTTATACCGTTTTTTTTTATTTAAAACTGCTTAGTAATAATTAGTGGCAGAAAATAGCTTTAAATGTACAAGTACCCAAACAAGATAAAATACAAAATACCTACTTGATTTACATACATTATAATAGGTAGGTATGTTTATTTATCGTAATACTGCTTTACGACGGTACCTATGTAAGTTTATCGCGCTTAGAGCTTGGTTGAATAATATAATACAGCTACCTATAGGTGCGCACATTCAAGTGGATACATACTAGACCTATCTGTGTTTATATGTTGGTACATCGCGGCAGTCGGCACAGACGCCTACGTAACACGTCCAGTAAGCAGTTTGTTGTGGGGCACGAGCGCCGATATCACGTACCTACTCGTTCGGTCGGTGGCACGCCGCCCGCCACCCGCCGCCGCGGCCGCCACCGCCGCCACCTCATTGCGGGAATAATCGGTCAACTGGATTTCGTATCCATTGCTTAGGTTCAATTACAAGTGAATTACTTAATTTAACTTACTTACATAACCTGTACTTCCTAACTTAAATCGTGGCCACTCAATATAATATTTGTTTTGTGCAAAAATCCAATTAGTCAACAACAACACGCTCGCAATCGCGGGCTGTTGACCTGTAGCTAGCGCAGTGCAAATGCGAGTGAACGCACAACGTTCTATCCTACGAGGTAGTAGAATATTCGTTTATAAACTTTAATGTTCATTTATTTTGTGGTTATATACGAACGCACAACTGCAGGCAGACATTTTTCACTGGATATAACAATGCTTTTGGCCTTGTATCCTTGTAAAATGGCGCCTCGCCCGTCGTTATTATTATTACATTCGAAGCAAACTTCGTGACGATCTCTACTCTCCACCCCCCTTGCGCTCCCCGCGGATGCGTATCCGATTGTCGCGACTGGCATTTCGTTTACAACTTGTCAAACTAGTTAGGTTATTTGGATGAAGTGAGAAATAGTAAAATAATTAATATGGAAATATTACCTTACACGTAATTTGTAAGTTTATGTAGCTTCTTGTCGGAAATGAGTGAGAGCAAGAGTAATATCGAATGAAACTGGGCGAGTCATATGTAAAGACGCCATCTTTCTTTACAGATGTCAGCTGGGTCACAAATTCAGATGGCACCACAAACCACTGTCAACACGGGGCAACCTCTACACAATCAGGACTCCAATATGAGCACAGGTAAATTGTGATTTAGTGATAAAAGTGCAATAAATGTTTGTGATTTGTGATCAGTGCTCTCAGTGTTTACTTCACGCCGGCTTGTCGTCAAAGGTTAACCTTTTCTTACAAACTCGTGAAGGACGAACACTTGTGTGAAAAACTGTCATCAAACGAAGGATTGTGACGTCATTTATCGTGTATGATGCCGGATAGGAACCGTGAAAGTGCCGTTTTTCTTCTTGACAACCGAGACTATTGCGTGCTACAATGCATGACTATAAAAGTGGAGCTAACATAAACCACGTCGGCCTACTGAGCTCCTTGTCAAAAAGTGAGTTAACACTAACTGCTCATGATTTAATTCACTTGTTAATTTATGAATCTACTGTAGTATTTACTTGTTGAAAAAATATGTCTGTTTCAGTAAAATCAGCCCTCTGTTATTGTCAAGTTGATGACATAAATAACACTATTTACAAAATCTGATCACATATGACTTACTGTTAACATACATTTTGTATGAAAACATTGTTATTTCTGAGGCTACTGCATTCAGAGTTTACAAACACAAATTATTCTTTACAATAACAGTAAAACATATAAGATTTTGCTTACAAAATGCTTTATCAATTTGGTTTGATTCTGATAAGTGTTTAAGCATGCAATGTTGTTTCAGTCTGACTATTATTTAGACAAATGCTTTGTGACCACCAATGTGTAAATGACAGTGTAAATCCAGCCAAGCATTATGATCTAATACGGGAATTTATTCATTAGCGGAGTGGATAACTTTGCTATTTAAGTCATCTAAGAATGCATTATAAAGTCAAGTATTCTGCACTCTGGTATGATCAATCACTTACCATTTAATGCAAGTCTCTGTTAATGGTGGCATATTATTGGCTTCTATTACTTAAATGTCCAATATCATTTATGCTTATTAGAAGTAATCAAACATATAACTACTTTCAGGGTCATCTCATAGTGATAAAGAAGTTGATGCTTTAACTCCGGAAAAGTCTGCCGCTATGCGAGGCTCAACTGCTGCTCCCGGCACTGTGCTTGTGCCCCCAAGCGGTGCCACACCTACTATAGCCATGCCAGAAAGGAAAAGGAAACGGAAAGGTGAATATTGTTGTTAATACTTCTATTAAACCCATGCACTGATTCAATATGAAGGCTATTTAGAGGAGAGCTAGGTTCAGTAGTGGGCTGAAAAGATGTCGATTAAATTCTTTTGCATTTTACTTATAGCTAACTTTAAAGTTGCTATGTTAATCATTATAATTTTAACATTATTCCCAAAGTCATAATATGTGATACTTTCATGACTATAAAACAGAGTCCTATGGTGTAAACATCATTGCATTTAAGCAAACATTATTGTATTTGTAACTGGGTGCAATATTACCTAAGATATTACTAACCCGCACTGGGCCCGCATGGTGGATTATTAGCCCACTCCCTCTAGAAGAAAGGAGGCCTCTTTCCCACCAGTGGGCATATTATAGACTGATTATGTTATGTATACCAAATAATATGATCATTAAATATGAAAGGATAATCTTGATAACTTCAATTCATCTTAACAAACTATAACAAAAGTGTGCCCGTAAAATGTTGAGTTTATATTGTATGAATATTAAAGAATATTGCAATAATTTCCAGGAGAAGAAGGTGTTGGCGGCGGTGGGGGCGGCGGTGGCAAACAGAGGCACAACTCATCAGACAAAAACATTAGGGAATACTTCTCAAAACACCCCTCATCAAGTCCTGTACGGCATGCTGGTGCCAAGTCACCTTCACCACAGGGCGCCAATTATCCTATGGTAAATATTTTGAAATTATTTGTCTTATATTTAAGAAAAAGATGGGAAGATTACTAAGACGCATACCAGGAGGGTGGACGGCACAAGAAAAGAGTACTTGGAAGGATTTGGGGAAGGCCTTTGCCCAGCAGTGGGATAGCAAGGGCTATGAAAAAAAAACCATAGAATGATGCTCTTTTGTAAGATTCTCAAATGAAACACAGAATGGCAGTGACAGTTATACTAATCTTCTAAACTGGAATCCAGATTCATGCTTGAGTTTAGCATCCAGGGCTTATTGTAATGTACCAGCTAAAATGTATTTAGATATTGCAAAGTATTTTAAACAGTTCTTATAAGAACTGTTTATAAAAATACAAACAGTATGCACTACTGTGCATAACCTTATGTACATATACACTATTATTGTGCATAACCTAATGGTTAAGGATGCATTGTATGTTACTCAACCTGCCACAAGTATCAACTCTACACAAAATGGCACACAAGATGTTATTATTACATTCACAAAAGTTAATAATCATGTTTATAAGTAGTGATCACACTCAGTGAGTCACTCCAGTGCAGATTCAAGCAACTTGCTTTCCTTAATTGGAAATTGTTATGTTTCTGTTGGCAACAATCAGAGTATGTAGGATTATCATCAAATTTACTGACTACTGAGATGATTTTAGTACAACTCAAGTCTTATGATGATGTTAAAACTGTAGTGTGAAATTACCTTGGTACAAAACTATTTCTTGATATAGGGCCCTTAAACTGGGTTTGATGGCTTTTATATTTAAGAAGGTAATAATAATAATTTTGTGTTCAGTACCCACCGTCACCCTCGTCGTTACTGCCTTCTGGTGCCGATTTTTTACGTTCGGCGTCTCAGCAACGACCCCACACAACTGTTAAACAGGTAATATACCTACCATCACCGCAAATAATGACTATTTTAGTTTTAATCATCTAGTTCATGGTTTATGTAATTGTCTGCAGGTTCAAACAGAACTGACATGTCAGAGGATACAGGAGTTAGAAACTCAAGCATCTTCTGACTTAGAACTAAGAAATAATAAAATAGATGAATTAACAAGATCTAATGAAGAATTGAAACATCAAGTGCAAGCACAGAGCAAGGTATTTACAAAGGTTTAATTTTGTTTTGAAATTACATTTGTGTGAACAAAGAACTTTGTATATTAACTTTGAAATTGTTTTTTTTTCAGGTAATAGAGCAACATAAATCACACATCAATAAATGTATAGAAGTTGTAAAGAAATTGTTAAATGAGAAAAGCACAATTGAGAAGAAAGAGGCTCGGCAGCGGTGCATGCAGAATAGACTGAGGCTTGGCCAGTTTGTGACACAGCGCGTCGGCGCCACGTTTCAAGAGAATTGGACTGATGGATATGCATTTCAAGAATTAACGAGGTGGGTTTATTCATATTTACTCATCTTTATCATGAATTTCCTCTACATTTAGCTTTACTGAACACATTCAAAGAAAATTAGCTGTTTTTCTAAATTGCTGTTATTTAAAAATAAAGTATGAAACTTTATTCTACCTATCGAGTTATTTTGATCCTCCCTGACCAAAATAACTTGATGGGTAGTTATTTTAAACAGGTGATGATATTAAAATTAACTATCAAGTTATTTTCGACATCTTAAATTGAAGCTGTTTGGTGATTCTTCTTTCTCCTGGCATATCAACCACCATCCATTCAAAAAAAATCATTAAGTTCGACTAATATTATATTTCCACTTTTCACCAGGCGGCAAGAAGAAATAACGGCAGAAAAAGAAGAAATAGATCGTCAGAAAAAGTTGTTATTCAAAAAGCGGCCGGTGAACAACGAGGGCGGCGGCGGGCGCGGCAAGCGCACGTCCAGCGCGGCGCCCAGCACGCCGCAGCCGTCGCCGCTGCACAACGGCACGGACGCGCCCACCTTCCTCAAGCCCGACCCGCTGCCCAGCATGACCTATCAGGAGTATTATGAAGCCGATGAAATACTAAAGGTACGTCGCTGTTAAACTGTGCTATCATCGTCTGCCTAGCCTTTGGCCAACTTTGTTGCGGTCGGCTTCCAGTCTATCCGGATGCAGCTGGACCTCAGTATTTTACATGGAGTGACTGCCTGTCTGACCTCCACAACCCGGTTACTGGATAACACGATACCTCCCGGTACCTTATATTAACTTGTGCTGCAAATGATAAATCATTCCATGTCTTACTTATTTATCATCATCATATCAGCCAGAAGAGGTCCACTACTGTACTCACACCACTACCGGGGCTGTTCAGCCAGTCTGAGGCAATAAAGAAAGCACAGCAGTATCTGCTTTCCACTTCATGGTTACCATTTCAATGCGTTAGTCGGCGCTACACGCTATTTAACCCACCCATTTTCACAGCAATATTATGCTTAGAGTCATGTATAAGGACTTACTTATTCCTGATTCGTAAGAAAACATTTATCATAGCAGTTGCAAGGGGGATGATAACAAAAGGATATGGTAATCATGCAACAATCGATCTGTTTGTCAACCGTGGCGGTTATGGCAATATTAAGATTATTCATTGGAATGGTCTCTGAAAAAGGCGAGACTTGCAAATTTGAATTAGGGTCCTAAATCCGAAGTCGTTAGTCCAACAAGCATTTTAGAAAACTGTAAAAAAAGAACGTGTTTTGTTGTGGATGGTTGCAAATCGTCAACTAGACCCAACGTGCTAAATAAAAGCAGTTTATTATGATAATATGGCTTTAAATAGAACCAGTAGTTCCCACGTTTTAAATAAATCCAAATTGTCAAGGCTAAACTCCTTGTTTAATTTATACTTGCTACAATAACAAAATACTAAATATTTCATTTTATTTCAGTTGAGACAGAGTGCACTCAAAAAGGAAGACGCAGACTTGCAGCTAGAGATGGAAAAATTAGAAAGAGAAAGAAATCTTCACATTAGGGAACTGAAGCGGATACACAATGAGGATCAGAGTCGCTTCTCACAACATCCTGTGCTCTCAGATCGGTGAGTTTTACTGCAAATAATTTATATTCATAATACATGGACTGCTACATTGGTCTAGTAGTTGCAAGCCCTACAGCTGAGCATTAGGTCCTGGGTTTGATTCTCGGTTCAGGGTTTTTCCATCTGAGATTTCTCAGTAGCAGCCCAGCAGTAGTCCCATGTAATAGGGACTAGGGACTTGGCGAAATGTGGGTGTTCTATAGGTATAGGTACACCTCTGCCCTTCGGGGATTACACACTTGATGTTATGTCATAATACATTATTTCATTATCGATCCCACTGGGAAAAAGTGCAGGACTGACGCATGCGCCATGATACTAGTGCGTAAGTACAACTGGTTACAACCTCATCCACATTATCTCAACACAAGCCGTGTGCCCAATGGGATTTCCCATAGGCAAAAATGACGGCCTTCCATACAAATTTGCCTATTTAACTCCTTGGGGATGATTTTTTTTTAATCCTTCCTGAATGCTCACTTTCGTATTATATTTGGTTTGGGTTGTGCATTGTCTGTCAGTGAGTTTAAGAATTTAAAGTAGATTTAAACAGCAATTCTTTATTTCTATCTATGAAGATTCATTTTAGTAATGTGTATAAATGTAGCCATGACAATAATATGATTTTAAACACTAGGAAATCTAAAAGCAAATATTCACTCACAATATATTATGTTTTGGAAGTAGATAACGTGATAACGATGTAACCCTGATCTAATTTATATGGGCTTACGAATTTTGTGTTTTTCCGTTTATTTTGTGACCAAACTGTTGCAAGAACGCCAAAACTTCGTCAAAACAAAGATTGCTGAACATAGTTATCTATCAATTAATTAAAATTATGTAGCCAATTATTTCCGCTTCCTGGAGGTAATACATTCAAATGAGACAAGTAGTTTATTGTTATGGTAGGCAACAAGCTGTCATTGGTCAATTAACTGTAGCTTGCCCATACATAACGTAAGTTACCTTTTTGATCACACATGCATGCATGTTGTTCAATTAGGTCTGTTGTATCACTGTAATCAGTGGCGTAACTATTCGCCCGCGAGTTCGTCCGCGTAGTTTTCGTAATTTCCCCTACAAAATTGAATACCTGACCGCTTCCTTGGTCAAGTGGTCGAAAAAAGTTTGCATTTCTATACGTATGTCAGGATCCTCCTGTGCTCATGGCCCTCTCGAACCGGGGCCCCCTCCGGCTGGGGTCCCGTGGCATTTTGCCACTCCTGCCACCCTATTGTTACGCCACTGATTGTAATATCATCACAACTGTACCCCCTAAAGGGTACTGAGAAATGTACCCATATTTCGTCAGTTAAGTTATGTGATGCCTTGCCTTGCCTTGCCGTGTGTGTTGTGTGATGCCTTTTGCCATAAACCATGCACAGATTCAGACTAAGGGCTGCTATTGTGAATATCCTATCTAAAGAATCTAGAGATCGAACCCAGGACCACCTCCACATCAATAAATAAAAAAAAATTCAACAATAATAATTATATTCTAGGTTATTAATACATTGCAACGTTAATATAACGTACCTCAATATAACGAATTCCTCGATTTAACGAATTCCTTGTAATCCCCTTGAATTGTCCATAAGAGTCACCAATATACCTTTACATTGCGAAGATTTTTTGCGAACAACCCTTTCTATCGAATTTTCAACTATAAAAAAAAGTGTAAACCACTAATTAACGAATTTTGTCAACCCAAAACCTTTATATAACGTTCCCAATAGTATGTGATTCAGTCGCGACAGGTTTCGAGACGTTTTTACCTTTTTATAACAAATTTTAGACCAACCTAACCTCAATATAACAAACCTCAGTTTAACGAATTACTTGATATAACGAATATTTACTTGTTCCCTTCCGATTTGTTATACCGAGATTGCACTGTAGTGTTTTAGTAAATTATTTATAACATAATAAATTAACTATGTCACTATTTTTAAAACCTATGTTAAATATTGTTAAGAAATCAGGGCAATTCCCGTACATATTTGTAAGAACGTCCGCATTCTGAAATCTCAGTCGGTCGAAAAATCCTCTAATTTACCTTATTTTAACAAGTTTTTGACATTGATTGTTGCTGAGGTGAGGTTGTGACTTGATTTTGTACGTTTTTTAAGTACGAGAATTGGCCTTCAGTTGTCCAAATAATAATTGTAAGAACACATGCCGTCTGTGATACAGGTTTACCCTAGTACAGGCATCAAACTTCGTAATATTTACCTTCATTATTTCTAAGATTGATATTGTATTTTACCAATTTTTATTTTTAAATAAATATTTATTCATTTTATTGTAGGTACCTGCTGCTAATGTTGCTCGGCAAAGGCGGCTTCAGTGAAGTCCACAAGGCGTTTGACCTGCGAGAGCAACGATATACGGCCTGCAAGGTGCACCAACTGAATAAAGACTGGAAGGAAGACAAGAAGGCCAACTATATCAAGTGAGTCCGTGTATGATGGCTGGCATACGCCATTATTTCTTTGTTTTATTTTTAAGGTTACAATTGTTCCAGCTACGTGTTTTATAGATGTCCACTTTTCACGTTTAACTATTCTGTCCAAAAGTAGACAATAGTTATACAATAAACCTGAATCATATGTAATTCATGGGATAGGGAATGGGTTAATACTACATTTAAAATAGGTTATTAAAGGTTTTTGTTGGTAAAGCTCTTTCATGATTGGAGAAATGGTGCTGATGTTTTAAATAGTACTTGGTTGCAATGCTCAAGTTTCTCAAAATTAAACCTAATTGCATGTAAACTACACTCCTTTGCAAAAAACGGGCACCTTACAGTCATTGGCTTTTCTATGGATAATATTAATATGTTTAGTATGTCATTAGCATAAATGACTAGAAATTTCTTATTATCAACGAGAATATAGTTTTTAACACTTAAATTTTGGAATCGATGTTTTGGTCAATGTAAACAGAGAGTCGAGTCGAGTGTTAAAATAGACATTTTTATGGGTATAATGAAATTAAGACTTGTATTTTTATGGTATTTTAATAAAAAAATAAATTAATAACGAGTATGACCTCCCCTTGCAGCGATTACGGCATGTAATCGCCTTAGCATGCTTTCCACCAGGCTTTTGATGGTGTCCTGTGGAATGTGTTCCCACTCAGCCGAGATCACACGTTTAAGTTCCCTGATGTTTTGTGGAAGTGGTTGGACAGATCGTACTAGCCGTTAGGTCTATGCACACAGCTTACGGGACGGCGACGTGGCGCTGGCGCGGCGGTAGTGTTCACACTGCGGGCGCGATCACGTCCCGTCCCGTCCCGTCCCGTCCCGTCCCGTCCCGCCGCGCCTTTCTTTCATCAAAAAAGATGTTGAGCGATTCAGACATGGAAACACTATTGCTCATAGTTGCGCTAACTAAGAAAAAACAACGTAAACGGAAATGGGTGCATGAAATAAATAAAAAACGCGCTCGCGTCGCGGCACGCCCCGCCCCGCCGCTTCTGACTTGTATTGCCCGCTCGGCGCGGCGGCGGCGGGGCGCGACGGTTACCGTCGCGTCGAGCGGGGCGGCTCTGTGTTGCGTCGTCCGTAATATCTAGTACATTACAACTGCTCAGCATCGCGTCGCCGTCCCGCCCCGCCCCGCCCCGCCCCGCCCGCCCGCCCGCTGTGTGCAGACCTTTAGGAGGCCCCCAGACGTGCTCAGTGGTTAAGGTCGGGGCTCTGCGCTGGCCAATCCAAACGACGAATACCGACCTTTTGCATATAAGCATCTACGTAGCCAGAACGGTGGGCCCGAGCACTATCATTCATGTAAATGGCATCTTCACCAATTACAGTCAGTGCGGGTTGTGCATGTTGACAAAGGTTTTCAGTTATGTACCTTTGCGCATTTAGTGAGGCAGTTTCAATGAATACTATCTCGGTACGATAGCTGGAAGTTACGCCCGCCCAAAACATAACGGACCCTCCACCATAAGGGGTGATTTCTTTAAAACACATGTCGGCGTAGCGTTCCCCTGGTCTTCGTAACGCTCGCTGACGTCGGTCCTCACCATTCAGACAAATTCGAGCCTCATCGGAGAAGAGTACGCTACTCCAGTTACCTAGTGTCCAAGATATGCAATTACTGCCGAACCTCTATCGAGCAATCCGGTGCTCACGGAGTAACTTGGGGGCCCGCGCTGGTCGTCGGCTGCGTATATCAGCCGCTAAAAGCTTCCTCCTCACTGTCCATAGGTTAACTTGTGCTCCTCGTACCTCTTAAAGGTTTCTTTTGAGGTCTATGTAACTGCACTTGCGGTTCCTCAGCGCCTGAGTTACTAAAAAGCGGTCGTCTCGTGGTTGTGTGCAACTTTTTCTCCCAGAACCTTGCCTTCTCTGAACGGAACCTGTCTCTTGGTATCGAGTCCAGGTTCTTTGGACGAAACATTGGCTACACCCCTCTTCCAGCAGCGCTATAATTTTAGTAACTCTTATTGCATTTTCTGCCATAACAATCGACACAAAGATATTTGATGTAGTCACAATAAGGCAGGATTATGCGACTAACATAAATTATTCTACTAAAAATAACGAGAACTTAGTTTTAGTTGCCTGATAACCTTTTAAGCGCAAACCCGCGAAAAGTAAGTAAAACGTCACAAACTGGAAAAGGGATTATTATTTAAAAAAACAAAAGTTTCGAATTTGGAATTATCTTTTTTTAATACCCAGACTCTTTATTAAGTGCCAGCAACATAGTTTGGCTATTAAAACCTCTTTAGAACTAAATGATTACCAATAATGTAGAAAAATCAAAACCGCCTGTTTTTTTTGCAAAGGAGTGAGTTGAGTTAAGTATAACAAACTCAATGCACTTGTGTTATGTTTTTTTCGCCCTCTACCCTTAGTTTTACCACAACATACAATATCTAATTTTGTTTGATGCCTTGTTACAGACATGCGCTGCGGGAGTACAACATTCACAAAGCGTTAGACCACCCTCGCATTGTTAAACTATATGACGTATTTGAAATTGATGGCAACTCCTTTTGTACAGTTCTTGAATACTGTAACGGACATGATCTCGATTTTTATCTTAAACAGGTAAGTAGTATCGTGTGACCCTCTTCTGAGGCTTTTCTTCTATGTAACCAAAACTCATATCTTAATATATATAATTCTTCTGTACGTGTGTTTGTCACCTAACTCCTCCTAAACGGCTGGACCGATTTGGATAAAATTTTGTGTGTATATTTCAATGGGTTCTGTATGGTTTGAAAACACAATTGGACCCGGTAGGTGGCGCTGCTTTCCCGGGCAGGACGACGTCTGCCGGGTCCGCTAGTAAACATATAAAACCCCCTCTTTATACGTCGGGGGTTAAAAATATGTATCAGTGAATTATGACCAGCATGTGGGCGCTATTAATACAACTTCAGAACTCATTGGCTGTTAGATTGGCAGTTTTTTAAATTATAAATGGAGGGTCTACCATCCCATTTGACATGATTTCTCAGTCGTACAGCCACGTTACAACTGCATTACGTTTTACCAAGTGATCAAAGCTGGGCAAATCTTTATAATGTAATATTGACTTATCAGACACCCATATTTATTTATATTATGTTCGATTTCAGCACAAGACTATTCCGGAGCGCGAGGCTCGCTCAATCGTGATGCAAGTCGTGTCAGCGTTGAAATATCTGAACGAGATCAAGCCGCCAGTGATCCACTACGATCTGAAGCCGGGCAACATCCTCTTGACCGAGGGCAACGTGTGCGGCGAGATCAAGATTACTGACTTCGGCCTGTCCAAGGTCATGGACGAGGAGAACTACAACCCCGACCACGGAATGGACTTGACGAGTCAGGGAGCAGGTACTTATTGGTAAGTCATGCGTTCTTCTTTATTTGTGTCAACTTAATTATTATGATTTTTAGACCATGCCATAATACCAACCATAAATTGATGGCAGCCATCAATTTGTGGTTGATTTGGCACACAGTGTAAATGTAAATAAACTAGGTAACTAATATTCTATATTCGTTACAAAAATAAATTGGTATTCATTTGAACCGTACATGGAGTGTGACTTCAGCAAAAATTCACAATGGCGCCTTTCCCAAGATGGCGGATCTACGCATTACACAAATCTACGCGGGAGATCCAGTTAAAAAATAAACTAACGGAAATAACCGATCTCATGTTCTTACAATTCATTATTGCTTTCTAGGTACCTGCCGCCTGAATGTTTCGTTGTTGGGAAAAACCCACCAAAGATCAGTAGCAAGGTGGACGTGTGGAGCGTGGGAGTGATCTTCTACCAGTGTCTGTACGGCAAGAAGCCGTTCGGACACAACCAGAGCCAGGCCACCATACTGGAGGAGAACACGATACTGAAGGCGACCGAGGTGCAGTTTGCTAACAAGCCTACGGTCAGCAACGAGGCTAAGGTACGTGTATACTATGCTTTTAATTGTAGTTGAGCATTCTCTTTTCATCAATGTCCTCGTAATAATATGTATGTCGGGTCTTGGAGTATTATATTTGTAATTCTTAAAACTACAAAACTTGACACTCTGCAGTATGGAACATATCTTATTAACCACGTTTTTCTTGTGTGCAGAGCTTCATCCGAGCGTGCTTGGCGTACCGCAAGGAGGAGCGTATCGATGTGTTCGGGCTGGCGCGGCACGAGTACCTGCAGCCGCCCATGCCCAAGTCGCGCGGCGCGGGCGGGGCCAGCGGTGCGGGGGCCGGGGCCGCAGTAGCGGGCCCCGCGGCCCCCAGCGCCTTCAGCTCCAACATGTTCGGCGCGGGCTCGTCCTCCTAGCCGCGCCGCCGCCGCCCTCGCCAGCCGGCGGCGCAGTGACCGCGGTGTCGTGCTCGTGTACATACGTGTTGTGGTGCGGCGGCGCAGTGACGGCGGAGTCGTGCACGTGTACATATGTGTTGTGGTGCGGCGGACGTTGACGCGTCGCGGCGTGGCGAGGGCCGGCGCGGGCGCCCGTGGCCGGTGTCGTTCGACTCTCGTAGACGTACTTTTTAGTTTTGAAACTTTGTCAGTTAATATCCAGAGTTGTAAAATGACTAAATATCATTTACAGATAAATTGTTTAAGATTATGCTTACTGTTGACTGTATTTATTGAGCAGGTGATAAATTGTGATTCTCCATTTGTGAATGGTTTTATCCTTTTATCACTAAAGAGGAATCCTTGGGACTATCCCTTGCATATTATATAAGTTATCCCTATTAAAAAAGTTAAAAATATTATACATGCCTTTTATTTAGAGCTCTTATTGTAATAAAAATATTAAGCCGGTGTAGTTGCCCTTTGATGTAATTTATTTTTCTGGCATTATGGCGAGCATGATTATTTATAAATTCATTTTGATTTTTACCCTTGTGAATACTAAATACACAAATAACATAGCATATACATAAACATAATCAGTCTATAATGATCCCACTGCTGGGACTCGGGCCTCCTCTCTTCGAGAGAGACGTAGATAAACTAACGCTTTTTTCCCCGGGTTATATCGACGCTAGAAAGGCATATTGTATTAACGACCATTGCACAAATTGTTCAAAAAAGTGATTTAAAGTTCTATGTTTCACAAAAAAAATCATAGTAAATTATCTACTGGTGTATTCTTGTTGAAACTCAGAATAGTTATTATTCAATATGCTTATTATTTAATTATTAAGTCAAAAAAAAATTACATGACCTTTTTGATATATTTTTAGGAGATAATACAAGGTTGTGAATAATCTTGGTTAGGTAAAATTGACTTAAGTCACAATTCCAACATTAGAGGTCCTGTAAAAAATGTTTTAACGACCAAATAGCTGCATACAACCTACAACTAAAGTATCTTACGTTCTATTCGGTTAACTTTAATATTCCAATAAAATGTTTTAACACGACGAGTTATTCAACCGAGGAAAACCAAAACATCTAATCTTAATCATTAAACTTAGTTCCGTCTAGGATAAAGGTATTATATCCCAATATTATTATATTTTTTAGCGATAGGTAAAAAATAAAATACAAAATAAAGAACTATATAAATTGTAATTAACAACAAACACATAAAACAACTGGTTTATATTTTTTTTTTTTAACTAGATCATCTTTGAGATCAATCAGTCACATGAAAATTCAATCTTTTGTTACATGTTATTCACAACAAAACAAAAGATAAAACAACTTATACATCAATTAAACAACAAAACTACTTAAATTTGAGATTAATCAGTCACATGAAAATGATGCAGATATTCGTATAATATATACTAACAAAAAATAAAGCAACTTATACATTTTAATTAAACAATAAACTACTCAACTTTGACATCAATCAGTCTTATGAAACAAATAGATGTTACAACAATCAAACATTAATAGTCTACAATTATAACTCAATAGATCAGATACTATTCCTCTTCTTCACTATGCTCTTCATTTGAAGATGCTACCCAAGATGAAGATGACCATTGAAAGTCACCATCGTCAGACAAAATCAATGTAACTTTTTTTACAATATTTTTGGTGCGTGCTTTTCTTGCAGGTGTGACTTTCTGAAAACAATATTCTACGATCACAACATGCTTTCATGATCTGACACACTAACATACATAACATTCACTGCACAGCCATAAGCCATAAAATGCTTAAATTTAATTGAATCAAAATGTTACATACTTCTGCATTTTCTGGTTCATCCATCTGTGTCACAATGTTTTCAGCCTCGAAGTTCGTAATCTCATCGAAAGGCTGAATAAAAGTTTGATAAGTTACCTATAATTTAACAAATAAATATAAAAATAAATGACTATCTATCTTCATTAATCGCATCAAAATAAAAGTACTTCTTACCTGAGCAGTTGCATGCAGCTGCATCTACCAGATCAATATTTATTTAGCTGCTGATTTCAATGCTTTTGAAAGTTTCGTAAGTTTTTTCTGTATCAGAGTTTTCAATGTAATCACAATCCTGAAAATAAGTTGTAAATAAGTTTATTAAATGCTAATCTTAGTACCAAACCAGGTACTAGATCTGGTGTTTAAATTTTTCAGAAAATAATATAGGTACCTATTTATTCCAATTTTTCTAGAAATCGATTCTTAGTAACTATTTAACAATAAACCCGAATTAAAAAAATTTAAACTGTATTTTACAACTGATGTTAAATTATAATGAGATTGTATAATAGATAATAATTATCAACTTACGTAGGTAATTTGATTTTAACATAGAACATAGATAGACTTACATCATCCTGAGTACGATCATTATTATTATTGTTGGCGACAGCGGTTTAAGCGTAGAATATTCCTCAAAGTAATTATTGTGGCCAGTATCCTGAAATAAACCATGCAAACAGTGCAAGAAAGACATGATTGAGAAAAAAGAGGAATCGTACTAAATATTACCGAGGTAGGTACTTATAATGTTTTATTAAAATGATTAGGTAGGTTAAGTACAGACGCCAGCACATCAAGCTACCCGAAACTGTAAAATTTTCCCAATCAACCTTGAACTAAAGAAATTTGTCAGATTTAAGTAGCTTGATGTGCTGGCGTCTGTACCTACGCAATGATGAGTATGGTCAGGTCAAAAACCTAGTAACAGTAGGTAAGTACCACACATACTTGATTGTTGGTTTCCTCAATAATATTCGATTGGTCTGCTACTACATTTTCATCCTAAAGTAAAAAATATGTGTGTTAAATGTAGGTACGTTAATAGTAGGTGAGTACTCACTTAATGCATTTTGATTTAGTAGGTACTTTAAGATTTACACTAACCTGTTCACAATCAGCTGAAGGTTCAATGTCAAACATAAATCTCCTTCTTAATCTAACGTTGTTCAATATTTTCTTGCATCGTTCCGACGCCATGATAAATTAATATTTTACACACTTAATGAAAACAATTTTCGAGTAGAAGCAGCGGGCTATTCGTGCGTAACCACCCTCAGCGACAGTGCGTGGTCGGCTGAAGCGCCCACGCAACGCTCAAACCTTATACGCAGTGGTTCGCGCGTATAAAATTCGCTCCTTGAGTACAGCTTATGCACCATTTTTTCACCCAAAAAAGATTTTTTAAGTAGGCTTAACTGACTAATACAAAAAACTTTGCCTAAAGTAAAGTAGCTTAAATGCTAACAATACGTCAAAATCGTTTCAGGTAAAAATGTATGATCGACCAACTTGTTATTAAACATTGACAACAAAATGCGCTTAACGTCCAAGTGGTTTTAATTAGCAGAAAGGCACAGTGTTTTAACGGACAATAAACAAAACATTATACACAAATAAAATGTTTTATTTCCAAAATTGGATAAAGTGGCCAACAAGTAAAAAGTTTTATTATTAGAAATAAATGAAAAATGATTAGGTAAAGTGTTTTAAAATCAAATTTATATTTAGATAACAAAAGCAAAATGAATTATGGCCAATTTTCTAACGTAATGTACGGTTTATGAAACAAATGACGAAAATGATTGGATTTAAAACAAAATTCAATACGAAAATGACTGAAATCACCGCTGTATTAACGACCACAAAAGTGCTCAGATTTAACTGGAACCTAGACCATTCGAAAGAGAAAAATCTGCCGATTCCAACGATGTAAATAACTTAATTTTCACCAAAGTGGTCGTTCATACAATATGCCTTTCTAGCGTCGATATACTAAAACTACACAGAAGAAAGTGTCCTAAGATCCATGATTGTTCCTTTTCATCTTGACACTAACGTTCATACAAGGATGGTCATAATCAGGAAAGTCATACCCCGTTTCCTAATAAAAAGCTGCGCAACTGATTTTCATGTGGTATTAACCATCATTTAAAGAATTGATTTCAGAAGATTTATGTTTATATTACATTATTATTAAACTTTCACATAAGAAAGAAATCATGTTTTGTTAAGTCTTATAAAACCAATGGGCTGAGGTAGCACGCGAAATTTATAAATTGGTTTGCTAATTTGAGAACATTTGAATTTCGCGGGCAAAAACGCTTCATATTTTTTTGGCTTCCTACAGTTTCTACTTAAAGCATTTTAAAGTATGTGAAAATTGAAAATTATGTACCTCCTTAAAACTCATTCAAAATCTTCGTAAAAGCAATATGTTCAAATAGATTATGAAGGATAAAAATAATGATGTCAAGGATATTAGTTAGGTACTAGCAATATGTAGGTGGTCCTCCTAATAGGCGCATTACAAGCAACGTAGCGAATTTAAAACTGTACATTGAATATTTTTGAAAAAAAGTGATTGCTCCGAGGATTGGGAATGATTCTAATACCATATTCATATTCATTTATTCATATTGTGAACATCGAAAACATCACGCATCCAGCATTACGCAAATATACTAGATTCTCTTCAAATTTTGCATAGATATTCCCTATAAGTCGGGTTAGTCTGTAGGCTCTAAATTAACACACCATTTGATATGGGGGTGAGCAATATTGTATTAGGGATTAAAGTATGAAATTGCCGATTTGTACTGAAAAATTGTAATTCGTTTTTTTTTTAAATTTAACATAAGTATTTATTTAATCAAAATAATTACCATTATTATCTATACATTGCTGCCATCTAATAGGAAGGTCATTTATGCCTTTGCGATAGAACTTTGTGATCTAGATTCGACAAACTGTGTGAAAGCATTTTGTACTGCCTCCTGAGAAAAAAACTTTTTATCACGTAGAAAATTGTCGAAATCACGAAAAAAATGGTAGTCCGTTAGAGCAAGGTCTGGCGAATACGGAGGGTGACTAATGGTTTCTAATTGCAGTTCCTGTAGAATTAAAACGGTTTCTCGTGCTGTATGAGGTCTCGCGTTATCATGGAGCAATAATGGTGAAGATCGATTCATGAGTCGGGGCTGTTTCACTGCTAGTTTTGCTATCATTGTTCGGTGCGTTCATTAGCAGTCCCCTCTCCAAACGTAACATTGATATTGCGAGCTGTTTCTGCCGCGTTAGTTCCGCATCGGAACTCGTATTCAAAAATAACTCGAATCTTCGAAGTATCCATCTTTCTTGTCTAAGCTGAATAAAAAAAAAACAACTGAAAGTCGATAATCGAATGTTGCAAATTTTTCAAAAGAAGAACTTCATAGGTACCATGTGAAAAAAGTTTCACTCAAAAATCTCAAACCATGAAGGTTCTATGTCAATTCGAAGTACCTATTACAATAAAACGGCAATTTCATACTTTAACCTTTATGCTTGTATTTTTCTATAGTTTCCGCAAATTGTTAAACGACGAGCCAAAAGCAAATATTGCAAATAGTTATAGATTTAAATTTTTGATTATCATTCCACTATAATACCTTTATGGAGCTAAGCAGTAAATCAAAAGCTATTGATTTTTTTATTCGTTTTTTTACACTAAGATACTGTTCCAAGTATGTTGTGCTTATAATAAAATATAATAATCGTCATAGATTTTGTAATAAATTGGAAACTTTTTTTAATGAGGTACCTACTATTATTTAAATGAACATAATATAGGCTGCAGTGTATCAACTATATGACAACAGTCGAATTATATCTGGGCTGAATAGGGAACGAATATAGCAGTAAGTTACAGATCTAAAACTATTTAATGATTATCCTCACGCTATACCTTTATGGAGCTTAGCAGTCAATTATACCACATAATGGGTGTAAAAAGAAACTTAACGAAGCCATGAAGCGGTTGAACTCCCCTTTATTGTAATATGTTTTGTACATTTGTACTGGACCATAGCTGGGAACCTTCTGGTTACGGAGATATTAAAGGTCAAACTTCCAACTTTTATTGACGTTTTTTTATGGAAACAAGTTTTTAATGTTATACAACAACGTGTTCATTCGCATTACTGCAAGCAGCAAATTTTCACACCAAAAATAAAAGTCGTTTCCCAGAAATTATTTTTGTGTAATGTTATTTGGTTTTATGTGGTTTGATGTACCTACAGAATGCGTACCGGTTAAAACGGGGTGAATAGGGATGCGGGGGTGAATCGGGACGAAACTATAAATGGATTTGTACTTTAAAATAATATAGTTGGTTGCTAACAGGGACACTTAATCTTTAGTTAAAAAACAGTAAACACATTAGTCTTTTCTGGCTATGTGTTTACTGATGTGTTTAATGTGTTTTATATTATTTCAACGTTAAAATCCATTTTAAAGTTTCGTCCCGATTTACCCTGTTTAAGAACGGCTATTTGTATTTAGTCTAACTATTTTCAGGTTCGACGACTGCTTAGCAAACCTGTGGTTATAAGTTTTATTCCCAACTGCTGATATTTTTTTTTTTTTTACATTTAGTTGTACTTACTCGTACTAGGTATTATGATAGTTCGTAGAACGTACACATAAACTTGAAGTTTAGGCCTCTTCTGTTATCTGTATGGATACTAATATTATCAATTCGAAAGTAACTCTGTTTGTATGTTACTTTTCACGCCTAAACCACTGAACGGATTTCGATAACATTAGATAAGGAGATAGGTGGCATCCTGGGGAAGGACATAGGCTACTTTTTGTCCCGGTAGCACGTTCCCGTGGGATCATTTCCGACAACCACGCGGGCGAAGTCGCGGGCAGTAGTCTGTATGTCACTGAACTCCTAAACTGCTGGATCGATGTTGATGATATTTTCTGTGCGTTTTTGAGTGGGTCCCTGGATGGTTTAGATTAACTATTGGACCCGGTAGGTGGCGCTGCGATCTATTTCTTGGAAACAGGACAACGTCTGTCTAATCGGCTAGTTTTTTTAAAATAAAAACAATACAAAAGTAAATGATATTTTGTCACGGTTGAATATGTATCAGGCCACACGGGGCGACATGTGAGGTAGGCCATGATTTAATCTTTTAGCAAGGTCGGAAGTTGGGAACTGTGTGTACTTTTTTAGACTTGAGCGACATGACTTAATGAATTTCGCGGGCTTCCCTAGCGCAATCCCACATGGCCCACATCGTTTAACTTTAAAAAACCCCCGTACCACCAGGGGTACGGCCAGGGGTACGGTGGGTCTACAGTGCACGGAAAACGTATTAATTAAAATTGGGAGTTTGATACTGATCACGCTAGAAATCGGATTTGTGGAAGGCGTGACAAAAACTATTTCATCACAGTCCTTCACAATTTAGGTTTGATGCAATCAGTTTAAAGGTCTCTAGAATTCTGGTACTAGTAAAAAAAAAAAAAAAAACTTTCTTCACTTTTCAACAGAGGTGAAGCGATACAGCGCCATCAGTGCGTTTTTTCGCAGATGCTCAAAGTTTCTGAACTATGAAGCTAAAAACAGAACCTATTCAGGTAGGAAGGTGTAGGTGTGTGGTGCAGGCCATGTACCTACTTTTAAACTTTTACACAGATACCGTTAATATTATCTGATTGATTCGACAACATACCCGTAACATGGATTGAACGAACATAAAATTAATTATCAGCGAGACCTTGGGGACATAATTATTTGCGTGCGATAAAAAATAAACGTGTGCGATCTTGGATTTACCGTTTGACCTCACTATTGGCTTTAGCACTCGAAAACCATGAATAAGACAAGACACCGATGACAATTTATTTTTCATTTTTTCAGCCGCGTCCTTGTATTTTCTTTGTGACCTCGCTATCGCGGCTTAAGCACCCTCGAAAGCTATGGAAATGTCGTAATCGAACGTATAACGCTTTTCGTTACGTTACGATTTCTACCATTCAATTCAACTCCTTACGCAAACCGCGTCAAAGAACTTCGTTCCAAAACATCCAAAAAAGTATTGTTTTATCACTTCCATTAATTTATATGTCTTATCGTGCTGATCATCAAAGATACAATGAACTATTACCTTTTCGATTCTATTTTAAAGTGACCCTTGGGAGTTTATAAATAATCACCACGAACCCTTTGAAAACAACGATACATTAATTTGCTTCAAAAGTTTTTTAATTAGGCTCTAGCTATGGGTGTAATCCACTAAGGGTTAAGTTCGAAGCTCGTTGAACGATCCGTAGTTTCCTAAATAAAGAAAAACTTTATGAATCAAATCACTCACCTTAAATCTTTTACACTTGTGTAGTTACATTGGGAAAGAGAGTAGGGAGGCCTTTGCCCACTATATTTTATTTTATTAAGTACCTGGTACTTGTTGACAGGCCTACGCTGTCCTTCCAAACGTACTGTAATTTAAAATATTGTAAAAGACAATTATTTTTAAAAGAGTAACCGTGGAGTTTCTTGCCGGCTCTTCTCCATAGGAAACGACTAATTGGAAACGTGCACCTTGCTTCTGAAGTTTCAAAGTGCCCATGTAGGTTTATTTTGATTTTGAGTAGTGCGATAATAATGAAAAAAAAAATAGTTACAATGCGAAAGTACTTTTATAAGTTGTGCATTTGCTCCACCTCTTTGTTACCTGTCCGCTAGCATTATTCTTTTCACTGAATTCTTATAACTGTGACCTAGTTAAACAGTTGACGGGGATTTTAATTAGAGGGAATTTTCAAGCGTACGCTGGGAATAACTTCAATTCAAAAGTTTCCTGGGTAAACTGAGTTTGTAAGGATGATGCATCAAAAGGTTTCACGGAGCACCACCTCGCAGTAATTACGAAACAACAATTTAGCGACTGTAGTTGTTGTAACTTTTCAAAACAGTTTCAATTCGTGGATTAATTGCTAACTCATAGATAATGAATAGCTATTACTATTTATGCATTTGTGTGTATTTATTCAAATAAAATTATATGAACTTATTACAATATTTCACGTTGGTACTTCCGTGCTCAGTAAAATAATCCATGTAAAATACTAGGTTACATGCTCTGTGCTGTCACCGTCAGCTGTTGGCTGGACCAAACGAGATATATACGTGGGACCATGTGCACTATTTACTACCTATTTGATACTATTTACTACCTACCTATAATGAAATATTTGCTACCTTTGCGTCAAGAAATATATCAAAGAAATAAAGTGGCCAGCCATTCTGACGTCAGGTTGACTGACCACTTCCAAGTTCTCATAGTTATAGCGTTGTATTAACCGCATTGTCATTCGTGGATCTTTGATAGTCGTTACGAGGTAGTCAGAAGGCCGAAAGTCTGACAACCAGTCTTACCAAGAGGTACCGTATTACCCAATAACTGGGTTGTGGAGGTCAGATAGGCAGTCGCTCCATGTAAAATACTGGTAGTCAGCTGCATCCGGTTAGACTGGAAGCTGAACCCAACATAGTTGGGAAAAGGCTAGGAAGATGATGATTAACCGCATTGTTAATGTAAATATTTACTACATAATTGCTACCATGGGTAGTGTTGTTTATAGCACAATAGAAAAACGGTTTACGGTTCAAATCAGATTATAATTTACGAACAAGTTAGTCACACTAGCGAATCACACACTCACACAACTGAACGATACTGAACGCAGACAGTTTTTATGCACATGTTGTTCGTACGATGTCCAATGTTTCGATTCTCGAGAGCTCTGCTCACACCGCTTTTGTAGCTGTTGCTCTCGTCCCACCACGAACGCAGGCTAGACTCTGTCTAGCGCCACGAGATGGCGCTAACGTTCCGAATAGTCAAACGAATGACTCCGACATATATTTCTTACATAACTTTAAGAAACTCCTATAAAAAGTTATTAATAAAAGCCATTAAAGCGCCTGTACATCAATTATTTACGTCTTTTCTCCTCAGAATAATTGTATTCAGCTGCATCCGTTTAGACTGGAAAACGACCCCAACATAGTTGGAACATAGTAGCCCAACATAGTTAGTTGGACTTGGGAAAAGGCTAGGCAGATGACGATGGTTCCGTACTCAGTAAAAGAACGTCACAAATCACAATGGTGTAGCTATTAAATAAATTATGTCCCCATTTATTTAACTTTTACAGTCCATTGCTGAAAATACACGCCCAGTATTTAGCAATTGCATACTTACTTATCTACAATATGAAATGTTTCAGACAATTTACAAACAGGTAACTAATTCTACAATCCCCAGTTTGTACCTACCACTTTATTGAAATTGTAACATTAATAACTGAGGTCGTCGGAACAACCCTGGGGACTCCAGCTCTG
Source organism: Apamea epomidion (assembly GCA_947507525.1). Lineage (NCBI taxonomy): Eukaryota > Metazoa > Arthropoda > Insecta > Lepidoptera > Noctuidae > Apamea > Apamea epomidion. The sequence continues at coordinate 12,356,838 of OX382234.1, forward strand.
GTTGGTAGCCACTTTGTTTTTCTGCTCAATAGTTTTCCGAGCCTCCGGCGTTCACACGACCCCAGAGATTTATATTTTTTTACAACACAAGTTCGGTCATTAGAAATGTACGTTTTAGATTTATGTAGGTAATGGTTTTAAAAACGACCATTCAGGTTTACATAAATCTAATTGAAACGCATAAATGGTATAGGTACTTCGAAATATATAAGTATGATGATAAAATTATTGCATATTTACCTCATTTTATTGTAAAGAAAAACGTAATTTTATTGGGAACAAAAGTAAACCGCAGGCGAATTTTTGCACAATCGTTAGTGAATTTGAGTAATAAAGCCATTCGTTACGTAACATAATAACAATAGTTTGCCATTACACACAGAACATGTAGTAGAACATGTACTTTCGCAGTGGACGGGTTTTCTCTAACTTCCTGATAAAACTTCACATAAATTCAGTTTTTCGTTCGTAAACTGTCAAACATTTGCATCTTTTTTGAAGTTGGAAGTCATGCATTATTTCAGCCGAAAGACGTTCACTGCTGGACATAACCCTCCCCAAGCGTCACCTCATCGGTCCAGACCTGCCTTCTCGCCACCAGCCGATTCCCGAGGGCATCGGTCCAACGCGATATGCATACTAGCCTTTTATTTATTTATCGTGAAAAGGATTATGGCAGCTATCCCTGCATAGGCGCAAAAAAAATTGACCTGGAAAAGTCCTCTTCAATAGAAAAAAAAATGTTTTGCATTTACGGTTTCACACGGAGTAGAAAGGGTAGCTTTGTTTTTCCTCTGCATGAATGGTCCTCGTGGGAGGCTCAGAGCGGAGGGTGTGGCTCCCCCTGTGGGATGAAATGCTCGTTGCATTCGTGCACCGGTCCTGAAGTGCGCCTTTATTGTGCGAGTTATATGTTGCCAACACTTCGACTGAGTGTGAAAAACTGTTTTATGAAAACATTTTGTTACTATAAAGGATGCTTTCCTATTATTTCGCTTCCTTTGTTCGTCATCCTCTAGTTACTTCGTTACAACGGGAATTTTAACTACAGTTAGATATGAAAAATGTTCGTTTTATTTTGAGCTTAGTGCAACGAGATGGTGAAGAATATTTTAAAAAGCCTTTTTAGCCCGTTGTACGGTAGTAACCATAGATAATATACATTCTATGGTGGTAATTGATCGTATCTGTATAATTTAATTAGGTACCTACCTACTTTGTCAAGGTGTATTCTTTGAAATGCCTGAAAACTGGATTTTGCATAAATACCTACCTAACTATAGTTGTCCTCACCCACATTCAGCACGGTACGAATAAATCAGTAGTAGCAAGTAAACATGCCCTAAATATTTACAGATTTTTAATTAAAATCAATTCCTGAGATTAGATTGCAAGTAGGTATAATTACTATTCAGATAATAATGATATTAGTTGTCACTAAAGTTAAACTGTCAAATATCTGAAATCCAAATGAGATTACCTATTTTTCGCGGATAAGATAGAGAAAATACTTTATGAAAAACGGAATATATTACAATTATGATTGTTCATAAAATTCGTATAGTTTCATAAACTCCTTACGAGTTTATGAAGTCATCTTAGTTTGAGTGTAGGTAAACAATACCTACATTAAATACATGACGTAGTCTGGTTAAAATTAATTTTGCCAAAAGATTCCTTCGAGCCGGATTTGAACCAGCGACCTATGGATATCAGCGTCGTTCCTCTACAGTCCACCGCTCTACCAACTGAGCTATCGAAGGCACAACTTTCCACTTCAAATTAAATACTTGTTGGTAAGCGCTCGAGCACATGAAAAGAATGTTGTAACGAGATTGTGTAACTTCCTACTGCGTATTCATCGCTTGCTGCTTATCGTATTGGAAGATAGGTATATAAAAGGAATACGATTTAACAATACGCAATAATTATGTACTCACGCTTTTTTACCGTGGGGTTAGGCAGAAACTATAAAACGCCACCTGCTACGATCATTTCATTCTCCTTTTACTACGCTTACATTCTAGGATTTAACAATGTTTGCTGTTTATTTTTGCCTTTGTTTTTTTATTTCGTAGTGTTCAGCCAAAGTGCTGAGCAATAATACCTTGCCAAATAATTTTCTGTCGAACTTTTGCATGGGCCTAGCGGTCTGACGATCCTGAAAAACTATAGCATATTTAAAGGCTTTGGATCTATTTATTTGGCTCTTTTTGAGCAACATTTTAGCAAATGTGCTAAGTATATGTAAATAGAGTAGTTTGGATTCATTGGCACGTAATCGACGCGCCAATGAATCCAAACCACTCTTTTTATCTTGATTTTGGGTCTGCCGAACAGGAATGGTTAATGTTTCTCGCTGATGTAGGGATACTTACGTAACCAAGTACCATAAAAGTTGATTGCCTTAGTAGTTTGAAAGTGAAATGACAACTAGGAATACCTACGTTCTTTGTAGAATCGTAGCTTTCTGTATACTTACAACTCGTCGGTCACCGAATTCGTTAAGTAACCAAGTGAAAGACGTGTTACGCTCCTCGAATACGATTACGGAATAGGGTTTACCGAAGTCTAATTTAAATGGAAACTGAAGTGGGAATGCTTGTAAGTTCTAATTACGGGCGGACAACTTCAACCGAACAATTAACCCGAGGAAGTACGCCCAGTAAATAAGGTATTATGTTTGATTTACAGCGACGCAAACTTCACTGCAATTCAACAAATTGAATCAACAACGTTTTTAGGAAAATTGATGACAGGCGAAATTGGATTTTGTTGTTTGCGTAGCGCTGCAAGGAAAATTTAATAGGGGAAAATCGTAGAGAGTAAAGCAGCTAGATTAGGAAATCAAGATGTCCAAATGAGATTTGTCCGGGTCCCGTCAGTTTATTTTACTACTAGCTTTTGTCAGTAGCTACGCGCGCGTGATGTCGATAAATATCCCACGGGAACGTACTATTGAGATTAAAAGTTAATACATCCTTTTTCCAGGTTATAAACTATCTGTGTGCCAAATTTCATCCAAATCCCTTTAGCCGTTTTTGTGCTAATCCTGAACATGCAGTATGTTCAGGATTATCGCAAAAACGACTAAACGGATTTGGATGAGGGAATATCTATAGATGTAAAATTTAAACAAAATCTATAGATTAGTTTTTGCGTGATGCTGGAACATACATTCAGATAAACAGACAAACGGACAAAAATCTTAGAAATATATTTTCTGCATCAGACTCGTTGTCACCTTCGTAGCAATTACTTTTTTTTAATATTCAATGTACAGTTTTGGCTTCGTTACTATTTTATTATTATACCTCTTATTTATAAAAGCTGCTTAGATTTAAGAGATGTTTAAACGTTAATCAGACGCTAATCATAACTTAACGTTAAGCAATGTTTATAAATATGGGGGATTATGTATAGATGTGGCAAAGTGTCATCGGAGTGGTTTTGTATTCGTGCATTCGTCCTAGTTTCCTGATTGACTGTTAATTGGTCGGTTCCACGAGTCCACGAGCAATTTGCCTGAAAGCGTTTGGCCCATTGTGACAAGTTATTGCTCATATCGTAATGAAAGTTTGTGCCCGTGCGCCCGCGCCCTCCGCCAACGAATGATTAACGGGCCTGCTAATGGGAATGTTCAGCACTCGTTTTATTCAATTAATTAATGTCGTCTGGCTTTGAATGGCCAGCGTTTAATAGGCTGCTTCCATAAGTTGCTAATCACAAACTTATTGGATGCAATTACAATTCGGGAAAGTGCGAATAAAGTTTGTTCCTCGTTTATGAAAGGCCCGATGAAATCTCTGAATAGATAATCTAATGACAAATCTAAAAGTGATTTGATTGACTGTATATTTCTCCCAACCAATCACATGAGGTTGGAGGAAATAAACAGCCAATAAAATCACTTAACATGAGCTTTGAAAACCGATTCAATTGAAAATCAAGAACTGTCTATGGTTTTAAAAGTGGAGGATTGAATAACGAATGAGAGACCAGACCTACATTCATACATCGTGGAAACAACACACATACTGACACTGACCATACTGATTGAAATCCTAACATCGAAATTGAAAACGTGATTTTTTCAAACAAACTGAATAAATATAGTAGTGATGGTCCGACTCCCATAAAAGGCTCGTTATTACTATTTATTTAGTTTGCCAATCTTTGGCTATACTGACAAAACTAGGTATACATACTTAGGTATTTGGTTGATTTTTTGTATGCAGACTGGGAACGTCATTAGATATACGAAGTTGTCGTCGCCACCTTTTATATATTTTGCATTAATTTTGTATCACATACGAGAAGCTTATCGAGCTACATAAATAATACGTAAACGAGCTAGTCTGTGGGCACAGATTACCAGCAGTAACGTGCTAAGTTTATATGACTACGCATATCGCCCTGATCGTTTTATGAGGCCAGTAGGTTTCTAAATGGTACTTGCCAACCTAACTTTGCTTAATAAACATTAAGTTAGCCTACATAAGATAGTTCTAAGTAGCTAAGGTTAGAAGTATAAGCATGTTATATAATATAGGTAAGCTTACCAACTGGCGATGACCTTTACGTAATAAATTGTTTTATTCTACTAATTTCAATATTAAATTGGTTTATTCAGACAATGTGTTTTGCCAACAAGAACGTGGAAAACACAATTCAAAATTACTTCCAAAATAAAAAAATAAACACCGAAAAGTTTCTGTGAATTTGGGTCTTGATATCGGAATCGGCAAGGCATATCATAATCTGACATAACGTAATGTTATGTCAGATTATGACGACTACCTCTATGCTTTTATTCTTTGAAAGGAGAAGGCTGAACAATATATAACCTAGTTGTATATATAGTAGGCACACCCACATTTCGCCAGAATTTAGCCACATACATCATTGAAACCTTTATTTGTCTCGACAGCATATTTCTGACACTGCGGTCAATGTTTATCTTAAAATAGAAAAAAATGCGCGTACATCAGACACGTGATTTAAGTGAAACTTCAAAAAAGGAATAAGCGAGATTTAGATAATGTGAGAGACAGAGAGAGATATTGCTTTCTTTTCTTTCATATGAGGAAATATGTCTAAACGTGATGCGTCCTTGAAACACTCGATTCTCGTCCAATTATCAAATCGCCGCTCATGAGGTAGGAACATACTAAATCCTGAATAATAGGTTAAAATTATACCATTTATTGACCATTATTAAAGATTTCCAATAACGTTAATAAATAGAAAAATCTAAACGCCATAGATTTAGGGAGGCATAATTATAAAACGAGAGGCCTGCTCGCCGGAGGGGATAATTTGCGAAACCCGAGGGCTTTGATGTTCAGCGGCCTTGGAATAGTATGCGACGAAGCGTGAGCTCGTCGCCAGCCACGGACTCTTCATCCAAGAACTTGACCTTTATTTATTCGTCTCATATGTGCCCGGAATATTATTTTTATAAAATTATTGAGCGCGATTTTGATTTTGGACGATTATTTTATTTAAATCAAATCCTCCAATGTATATTTATTAAAATAAATATTCTTTCAAAAGGAGTTGGACAAGTAGGGAATATTCAGTTCTAGAAATTCATAATGTCGGCTTTTAAGTTTTGTATAAGTTGTGCGTAACACACTTTCAATAACAATCTTAGAGTTTTGAAGGATATTGCTAATCCATTGCTTCATAGGTTTGAAAAATTCGTTAGCTCAAGAACGTAAATAGCGCAATGAACGTGGTGAACTGTCCAAATTAAACCAATTGCGATTAATTGTTATTTTATGTGTGTTACGCAGTTAGGTAGATAGATAGAATACTTTTTATTATGTACACCATACATATTATAGATATAAATGTAGAAATTTTGCAAGGTGTGACACAATGGGTGGTCTTATCGCTAAAAGCGATCTTTTAAAGACCTTTGGACGGATTACCCCGCAGATCTTGTCGATACGATACATGTGAATCGATGCTGAATGGTGATATGTACGTAGCTTTACATACAGTTTTTTTTATAAAGCTTAATAGCTCATAAAGCTTAATAGCTTTATCAAAAAAACTGTACCATTGAAAAGCTAAAGGGTTACTCTGCAGAAATGAAAAAAAAAAAGATAAAGAATTACCCACCTACATAATTGGTCACCGTAGGTCTGTACTTCCCGTAGCGAGTGCTACGCCACTGTAGCAAGGCGCTACGTAGACACTTTGTATCATAATGACTTGCGCGAGAGCTTCGTTAGCGCTATGAAAGCGGATCTCTAAGCGATGACGTCACTGGAAAACGAGTTGAAAGCTGCTTGATAATAATTAGCGCAACACATCTGCAACATAATTTCATCCATTAGTAGCTATTCCTAAAGATATCCTGTACAAAAATGTGTTGGGGGCTCTTTTTACCTGAGCTCCAAAGGAACATTTAACAAAATAAACAAAATAGCATACTGACTTGAAAAATAAAGCTGTCATTGTGATCTTATTGAGAGGATGCAAGAGCGAGCGGAGCAAGTTAGAAAATTTTAGCAACCTGATTCGGATCCGGTTACATCAAACAGCGAGCGAAGCGATCTCGAAAATTGGAGCATTCTGGGCCCCGGATAGGTTAAGTTTTCATTGTGATTTTACTGGAGTCACGCCGCAACGTCAACTGGTGGTACCTATGCGTACCGAATTGTTATCTGCGATATTATCCGAGATGGAAAAGACTTTTGGCCGCAGGATGTGGTGTTCCGTCCGTCGCTTCCGCGGACAAGTACCATAGGACAGCACAAAGTCAAGCTAGTGCAAAGTGAAGTGCTACAAGCATAGTCTTATTTAATTAAATGAGTTTAGTTTATGTATGCTTAGGATAAGGTATTTATCTATGGGTATGTGTCGCCAGAAAATAAATGGATTTATTATTATATTTTTTTCTGTTTTTACATATCTCCGGACCATGGGGTCCCGGTCCTTTGGAAGGCGAAATTTTAATGAATTGCGGCACCATCCGACGATTATCCCTCTATGCACTTTGCAAGTGCACCCAAAACTTTTTACATATTAGTACGTTCCCGTGGGATAATAAACGTCCTCCACACGGGCAAAAACTAATGAAAACATATATATTTCGGTACCATGTCCACGTTTCATATTGAGTTTATCAATACTGTCAGTGAATTTCCATCATACGACTACATTACGAAGATCCAATATTTACTTACGTACATAATGCGAACTATCATATTATCCGTAGTAATTAGACATGGGTGAGTGATAGAAAAGAGCTAGGTTCTTTTCGATTGACGTAGCTCTCGCTCACTCACTTGCTCGCTTGATAGCTCAGTAGCTCAGTTAGCTCACTCAGACTCACTAGCTCAGTACTTCAGCGAGACACTGAAGTAACCGTCCAAACGACTCATTCGGCTCACTTCGGAATACTTCGGTGCGCATCGTTCTTTCAGTTCTCCGGCACAATACGTCATTGTAAACTTGTCATACGACGTAAGTCACCTTAAATGTATCTTTATTCTCATGGTCCTAAAGTAGAAAACACGTTGGCCACATTATCAAAAGCAACCGCATTGTAAATTACACAGGCACATTATTATCAAAGGAACCGCATTTTTTTTGTATATTGCGCGTCTTCGTAAAGTCATAACATAATAAAAAAAAAACAAAACGGCGTCAGTCAAATGAGCTAACAGTCGGCGTCAGATCACTCACTGAGCTATACATAGAAGAGCTACTGCGCTAGTGAGTAACAAAGATTCCAAACTTCCAAAGAGCTATTGACTATTGAGCGAGCCGAGCCGTCTCCTTCGTCGCGAGTGCGGCGAGAGTCAAGTGAGCTAACAGTCGGCGTCTGATCACTGAGCTACAGAAGAGCTAGTGAGCTTGAAGAGTGTTATAGCTCTTTAGAGTGAGAGAGTTAATCACTCTTTTTCTTTTCACTGAGCTATTTCGCCCATGTCTAGTAATGATTCATTGCATAATAATCCATGTTCCTTGATATTTGCAATGAACGGATCCATTTCACTGTGGCCTCGAAAATTGACTGATCGCGTGTATAAGGCTGAAACCCCTGACCTTACACCTTCAATGTCAATGTTATCTGATCCACCTCCCATAATGTTTATGAGTTTGGGGTGTAGCACCACTTACCGTACTGGAAACTACGTGTTTTCCTATTATTAGTTTCCAATTTTCCAGCAACATACTGAACCTGCGGGGTAATTGCGTAACACAATGCGAGTAGCAGTGGGTTTTATTTTGACAGTTCAACAATATTCATTCCGTTGTTTATATTGTTGAGCTAACACATTTTTCGAACATATGAAGCAATGGATTAGCAATATCAGTCAAAGTGATTCAGATTAAGATTGCTAGGTAGTGTTACGCAGTTAGGGTACTGAAAACAGGAAATCAACGTCATGACGTTTACCAAAACTGTTCCAAATATTTTCATGTTGGTAGTTAGCAGATTTAGAAAGATGAGTGAAATGTCCGACGTTTTCTGTGAAAATAGAGTTAAACATTTATAAGAAAAATAACACAGACGAGATCTAAGTAAACGATCAGTGCATTGGTGATCTTCAGTTGATCAGTGGGTGGACATTGATCTACCATCCTATAAACATACAGATTTACCGCAGCTGGCAAGCAGGCAAACGTTAGGTAAGTGTTATGTGATTACGATGTTCGTTGTTCCATTTAAGCCAATTACGGAAACTTGACATTGGCGAGCTGGCAAAAAGCTGAGTCAGTAGCATTATTAAGTTTTCCTTGTTCTCACCCCTAAATGTCAGGTCAGCCACCTTTTGTTATATGTGAAACAAGGTCAGAGTTAATACTGTATGTTTAATGAGAGTTCGTGACAATGTTGGGCAACCTTCCTCATAGTATTTTGTGTTATTTGAGCAATGGCCTCGGCATCGATCGTGTGCAGCCGGCAGTGAGCTCAGGTATGTGTGGTGTCGGCTACACCTCGCCCAAAATGCACTGATGTTTTTTTTGTGAATTTAATGGATGATGATGATGGCAAGTTTTGAGTATGACAGCATAATCAGCCTATACTGTTCCCACTGTTGGGACACAGGCCTCCTCGCGGTTAGAGGGCTCACTCCGTCTGACCGAGAGGAGGCTTTTTTGTTTACCGAGAGGAGGCCTGTGTCCCGTAATCCACCAGGCCCAGTGCAGGTTGGTAGATATCACATGTCACCGAATTTTTGGTTCTAGGACATGCCGGTTTCCTCACGATATTTTCCTTCACCGTTTTGAGAGCAGTGGTGATGAAATAATTTACACTAAGTAAAGCACCTGTCTGGGTTCGAACACTTTGAACCTACGACCTACAACTAGTGGGTAAGTCGCGACCGTTATCATTGGGTCCCCATTGCTCCTCAAAGACGACGGCTAAGGGAAATGTATGAAAGAAGACGTAAAGTGCTCCGACCCCAAATAAATTGGCATTAGGACAGCAGGATAATGATGAATGGAAACCATTATTTTTCTCATAAAAGCTTATCTGTTGAATGTCTGGCTTGAAAAGTTATTGACATGGATACACAATTAATACGTAAGCATTTGTTTTCCGAAATAATAATTCTCGCCTGTCTAGCTAGCTGTCAGCCACACACTGCCCACGGGAGGTTTCGAGGCTTGTGGTCGCTACAATAGAAATTAGAAAAATATGATTGTTTTCCATTTTGTACAAGTTTATTACAAACTTTTAGTAGTTATTATTTTGCCGATATATGTATATATTCTATAGAATTATGAAAATTTATGTGTGGAGAACAGGAGAATGATAATAGGTCACACCAATTCTATGAAAGAAGACAAGATTGATTTAATTAAAAGGGATTTATTCGATGTCAGCAGGACACATAACAAGTGCATGACAAGATAGTTGACAGCGCAAGAGAGAGAGAGAGAGAGACGATGAAACAAAAGTGACAGAAGACGATTGCGCTTAGTTTACATTTCTAACACTGAATAGGTATGACCTATCATCATTCTCCGGTTCTTATCCTTTGCAAAACTAATTTGAAAAGTAAAATTATAGATCTATCAAATATATTTTCAGTCCAATAACCTGTCTGAAAGATTTCAAATTGCTAGTCCTACGATTTATCAATTCAGTTTTCGATACTTCTACAGTGTCTAATATTCCTTTAATAAAATAAATTGCATCTGAAAAGCACGAGTTTTATTTATTTCTTGAGATATGATACTAGTATAGACGAGGCAGGAATTTATTACCAGCAGTCAAGTTGAAATCAAATAAGTTTAGGGAATCGGAGCTTTGAAACCTTTCTAATATTATTTTCTTTACCTACACTGCTAAACAAATGGAGTAAGAGTTGAGAAGGTTGCGACTGATGGAAGGATGAAAATAGAAAAAGACGATACTCGCAATGAAACTGTTAAAATTAAAACAGTCTTTAGTTGCAAACTCAATATCCTGAAATTACCGCGTCATTATCTACTATGTATCTAGTATGTTTTGCTTGTACGTACTAACTACTGCAATAGGTAAGTACAAGTGTTCTATGTTCTTCTCCAAAAATAAAATAGTTTCATAAAATACTGCCACAGCAGTATCTGTAACAAATAGCCGGCTATCAATCCACGTAGAGGAAAAGTAGGGACACAATTGATCGAAGAGAAACAATGATTTTAGCAGAACTATCGGTTAACGACTCTCGATAAAACTCTCGGCGAGAAAGCTTTGCGAAGGGCGCACGACAGAAGATTAGCAATTAGGTAGGTCAGCACGTGGAGCCATGTCCTCCTCGATGTGTAAAGGGACACGTAGCTACACGGTCTAGAGATTAATGAGGATATCCGGACATGTCCCGAGCCCCAGGTATGTCGTAGTTGCCAATAAATCTAACACATTTTTAATCAATGATCTGTCTTGCCTTAAGATATATTTCTCAATTTGTCTGATTAAAAATAAAACATGGCCAAGTTCATGCCATTATATTAGACACGTTGTTTATTCATCGTCCTTATAAAGGCAAGAGGTGTTCTGTATCTATGGAAAGCTTTATAGTGTCCTCATTCCTAAATTACCATAATAATGAGTCCTGCCAATGTGTCGCTTGTGTACGTAATCTAAATGGTTATAAAGTAATCAATACCACTTGTACAACACTTTCGTAATTGAAAATAAACAAAGGGTACAATTAACTAAAAGGCATTCGGAACGGGTAATAAGCGTAACCAGCGCATCAGCACGTGGTACACGGTTTGTTTATGCAAATTGAGATCGCAGAATGAACGAATGAGTGCTCCACAGGCATAATGTATAATGTACATAAAGTACCTACGGTGAACTAATAATGCTATACTTGGAATACATGATGCGTTTGCACGATATTGCTATGAACAACTGTTTAATTAATTAATCTTTATCCCTTTACTTACTTAAAGCTGTTCACGTATGCCACAAATGCGACATTTACCTACCACAGTAAATTCAAACGATTCACGTTTCTTGGTGGACTGTGAATAATCAAGTCATAAAACAAATTAGTGGTACTGTGAGAGCTTTACGATCTCTCACACCGAGACGAGTAAATAAAACCACCGTTTGTCATATTATGTTCTTCAATATTTATTCCTAGAAGATGGTTCTTACTTTTCAAAGTATTCATAAAGGTTGCATTTAAGCACCAAATAGGCTATCTATCTCTACAGTACATTGAGAGAGAGAGAGAGAGAGATGTTCAGACAACTAAGGGGTTTATTATAAACGATGATTAAAGTTAAGTGATATTTAAACGTCAAAAATGTGTGGTTACGCTCCTTAATCACTACTTAACTTGAAGCAACGTTTATGAAAAGGGATATAATATTATTATTTATTGCATAATTTAAGTAAATGAAATTGTTTCTAATCTGATTTGGTTTTGTAGCTATAGCTAGTCTTATAGTAACTTATTTATTTGTTTAAAAATATTTGTTAATATTGGTAATGCTCGTCTAGTGGCAACCTCTGATCTCTTAATATGTCCTATCTGCGGATAATGCAGTGGACTGCAACATACTTCCTAAACTTTTGTTAACCTCATATATTATATATGTTGTAGTTGTTTATTATCCCTTAATAAATCAAATAACTATATCTAAGTCTAGCTGAAATGCTATCACAAATTACGCAGGTCGCAGTAGAGCCTTTGGTCAAAAACCAACAGTATGTTGATATCCGAACCCATATAATGTACTTTACAAAACCTACATTAAAGCATTGTGTGTCCTAAGTTGACGGGACATTATGTGCACAGCCCAGAATGTTGTCGCCCGTCGAAGGGAAGCCCCTTAGCGGATTAACATGACATGGCAACACATTATGTCTAAACAAGATGCTTCGCTCGCAAGACTAAAGAGACTATAATATAAGCTGGGGAGACCTCATTGTTTCTCCCGAAGGCTCCGGTAACACTTAATGGATTCTTGACACGCGCCAGCTCTCCTCGACACTGGACAGATACCCATTGTTTGCTATATTTGTGAGAAAGGCAACATTGTTCACTCTCAACGGTGCAGAGGTGAAATTATAAATGTAGTAATTATCTTGTCAACCGATCACCTATAAGGTGCTCATAAATTATTGTCACTTTGAAGTATAAAGTGTTGTGCGCTGGTGACTGGTAATGACATCAGGCTGCTTGATTTTGTGGTCTTTATTCGATTATGTTGCTTCCGCTGCGTCGAGGGTGATGTTGAGTTTCACTTTCGTTTAATAAAATATGTACCTACTTTTGATAAAATATACCTGTCTTATGTTATGTGAGTGAAAATGTATTTCAGCTAGGTTAGTTACTTTGAAAAATTTAAATTAAATTATTTATTCTGTAAATAGTATACCGGAATAACTTTGACACGTCATATGACGTGTAAGAGCTGATTTTTCAATCGACAGATAATTTTTATTCGTGGAATAAAATTGACATCTGACAGATTTTGTAAGGAAGAACTATCAAAAATTCAAAACTATTCCTCGGATAAAATTATCTTGCGTTTGAAAAATCAACCCTTAAAGTGATTAAAAAATAACAAAATAAGATAGATGAGGTCGGCGTTTCCTATGTTACTACTCTGAGAAGAAAGGCCGAAACAAACTTAGAGGAAATTGCAAACAGTTCAAGCTATCTTATTCTACTTCAGAAATTATTTATTTCAGTTTTCCATTATATTATAGCCGTTTAATCAAACATTGCATTAATAGCAATTCTCATCAATCCTCAGCCGAATTTCCTTTCATTATGATCCACTTTCAGCCGAATTTCCTTTCATTACCATCCATCAAAGCGATGATGCGATTGTTCGAACATCTTTGCAAAAGCACTTCGTTCACTTGAATACGGATGACGTCAGCAATTTTAAAATGTGTTCCTGATGTACAGCAGAGGAAATTAAACGTGCTGGCCTGAAAACATGCTAATATTGATGTTCGTTCAACTGGCAGCGCTGGCACAGTATCGCTTCGCAAGGATATGGGCGCTGCACTGCTCACACTCCTGAACGGGAGAGTTCGTGTGCAGGATATCCGGCACCGACTGGATAGCGCGACGTGCGGCCTGCGTAGTTCAGTGGGCCAATAGGGCTGCAGCATCATCTGAAAGATATAAGTACTATAAACATTAAATGTTTCATTATTGAATCATTAATGCTCTAGGAAACCATGGATAATCCAGTAAGTCCCTGGCATAGTTTTATTTAGTCCCATATACCTAGTATCAACTACCTACTTACCTAGTCAAAGTAAGTTTTCAAAGTTTTCATTCAGAATATTTTAGACTAACGAAATGTAAGTAGAAACAGATACGATGGCAAACAAAGGTCACATCAATATTAATATTCTTGTTTCATGCCAAGCACCTCCCTATGCAACAGGAACGTAATCTTTTTATATCCTTTGAAGTTAGTTTTTAACAAAAATGTGCTTTTTCAACGGGACTAAGTACCTATACTAAACTGCGGGGTGATTGCGTGTCACATTAACAGTAGCAATGGCTTTCATTTTGATAGTTGAACAACATTGATTGCGTTATTCAAAACTCAAACTATTTATTTCAAATAAACCAATTACAGGCACTTTTGAATTGTCAAGGTCGGTCAGCCAAAAAGATGAAGCTAGTTGCCCATTCCAAAGCGTAGTAGGTACCTATGGAGAAGAACGGGCAAGAAACTCCATGGACACTCTTTTAAATCATAATAATATTGTTACAACGTTGGTTACATCATTCATGTATTCATGTTCATTTATTTGTTTTTGAGCAGACAAATTTTTCTAACATATGAAGCAATGGATTATGGACATATGAACCAACCCGCACTGGGCCAGAGCGTGGTGGATTACAGCCCACTCCCTGTCAGAGAGAGGAGGCCTGTGTCCCAGCAGTGGGAACATTATAGGCTGATTATGAAGCAATGGATTAGCAATATCCTTCAAAATGCTGCAGATTGACATTTTTTTTTTAAAACGTTGCCCCACACTAGGAATTTCTCCTGTATCGTGGGTGCGTTTACAAACATTTAAACTCACATACACAAACAGCCAGACCCGGAACAACTACTTATAGCCCATACAAATATTTGTTCCCTGCGGGAACCGAACCCGCGACACGCAGCGCAGCAGTCAATTGCTTAACCACTGCGCCAACCGTGCCGTCAAATGAAAGTGCGGCTTAGACTTTCATAAACCCAATGATATGTATGTTGTCATTTCGTATGCGTAACCTCCAGGAAATAAACTTGCTTCTAAATTCTCTTATAAAAGTGCAGCATTTGTTTCTCTAGTGAAGGATTTTATTTACTTACCTCGGTTCGTTCCAAAGTGCGGCAGAGTGCACTATTTTAGTGTGCACTGTTGGAATAACAGCCACGCGCAGGTTTCCGCCAAGGTCGATATCGTGGCTTCCTGTGAGCTAGAACTATTTCGTTAACTGTGCGGATGAAGTATCTCGAGAAACTATATAGGTATGTGTAGTGTGCGTGATTTGTGTTGATGTGCATTTTGCATTAAAAACTTTTGGTTATATTTAACCAGGGAACATTTTAATAAAATATTTTTTTAAGGAACTTTTTCAACGTTATTAGGTAACGGGTTCAGACCCAGTATATTTTGAGCTTGTAGCTAACTTAAATGTAAATTTAACAATAACCTTTCCTGGTAAACGGTTTCAGCGACTTGTAAGCCTTCATTACTCAAACCTAATAAGTACTTAATGTACTCACCATTATTTTGATAAAATGTCCGTACATGTTTCATGATGCTTTATACGGAAAATAATTCTCCTTTCATGTAAATTTGTATGGGATCAATACAGGTAGCGTGACATCATTTGACTGTTTGGGTCACGCTGTGTCCCAATCAGCACACGATGTCATGAATGTAAATAAATCGAAGCAAATGTCCGATAGTTCATAGAATACAATGCCATGGCCAAAAAGATTCCAATTTTCCTAAAGCTATGTAAGATTGTGTTCTTATTTTGTCGACTAGCAGGATAAATGATACAGTATCATACATAATGCAGGAAATAGATGTGACGCGGAGCCTTTCCAGATATTTCCAAGAGGTCGTCCAAGGAATAAGTAATGCATTAGGAAGATTTATACGTTCATTAGCATTCGTGCAGGTACACCGTCAATGTCATACGATAATCTGTGATGCCGCTTACATCGACAACTAGTGCCCGAGACCCGAGAGCACGAGAAATGAGATGTGCATCGAATACCGCCCATTCAAGGTAGAGGCTGAACTTTGACCTTCCCCGTGCAGTGAGCTCCAGTATCAATTAAGAAAAATGAGAGAACACGATTCTACTTGTATAGCTATGATTGTATCGGTGTGGTATACACATATATTATATGATATATGTGAACTAAAAAATTCATTAGCATTTCAGGTTACCGATTGTTAATTATAATGACGGTAATCAGCATTCAGCGTCAGTAGCGTGAGTTGCGAACGGATATAGCGCTCGTACCGCATCGATAGTATACCCTCGAGGTTCGTACACTGCTCACTGATATTTATGGACCAATTTGCCATTGTCAATGTTTGCATTCCATTAACTCAAGGAAAAGTGTTTGTGGACAAGTAGTTTGTATTTGCCTTAGCCTGACACAAGACAATGGCCTCCGTTTTCTGGCAAGCTTTTATGACATGCATGATTTAGCAGATTTTGTCATAAACATTAATTATGCTGAGGACTTGGTTTGGTGACTTTCATGTACCTCAGTAAAGAAATAACACAAATGAACGATACATACAATAACGATATATCTGCAGAATGTACATGTTGTACATGTTTTCATGCGGATCGGGTGATAGAGATGGAGGATTATAGACGCCGCGTGCCGGCTGCTAACAAATTCGATTTTATCTGAGTCGACGTAATTCGTGCCTGGTCCTAAGTAATAACAATCTGTGACCAATAAACTAAAGATTGCATATGTCCATAACCAGATGACGAGGATTTTTACAATATTGAAGCTACATCTGCTCTGTCTTGATCGGAGAATTCACATAAAATATTCTCAGGCTATGAAAAATGTACGACACGGATAATCTTGGAGACAAGATTGAAATTGTCTACAACATTGTTTAAAAGTTTGCTGCTTCGGTAATAACGCTAGTGAAAATATGATTAAATTCTGGATTACTTTTGGTTTACAAACAAAATATTAAATTTCTAAATATTTTTCGCTTACGTTGTTTCGCTTACGAGGTTGAGTGCAACCGGTTCCGCGATTTCATGCATTTATTACTTTTCACACAGACGAGGATAAAAGTGAAAAACGTTGGACATTACCTCAGTGAGTACAGACAAACTGCATAATATAGTTCATGAAAGTCAACTGAAGATATTACATATGCTGCGGGTTGTTCGAAAGAGGTACCGTGGCCCCTGGCACAGGCGACTGAAGTAACACGGGTGGGTTTTAGTCAGTAAAAGTCTGACACGCCCTTCCGCTCAGCCCAGAGCGAGAGAGGTCATTTAATGAAATCCCACCCAAAAAAAAAAAAGATATTACATATAATTAGGTTAGTTGTTATATGCAGGAAGTACCTACCTACCTGATCTACTCTGATTCATAATTATAAGCAGCAAGGTAATTTCGTAACATACTATCAGTAGTAGCAATCGGTTTCATTTTGACATTTCATTAACATTCATTGCGGTATTTACGTTATTGAGCAGACACATTTTTCGAACACATTGAGCAATGGATTAGCAATATGCTTAAAAATGATTCAAATTGAGAGTAATAGTGTGTTACGAAATTAGGGTGGTGATAATGCTACTGCTTATAGAATATGCTGAAAAACAAACAATTTCCCAAACAACGCGATTACTGACCTACATATTTTCCGAAGGAATATTTTATTAAAGTAAGTTTCAAAGTTGTAGAAGAGGAAGCGTTGCGATGTATATTGATTAACTACAGTGTATGGCTACATTGTAGTTACTATATTATGGCAACAGTGAGCCGTCTGTTAATAACTTTAGCGCAAGCAAGATGTTAAAGGTTTTAAATGTAGCTTTATTACCTAAGTTACTCGTCTATTATGCATCGGAAATATTACTAACTTGCGTGTAATATTCTTTAGAACTTAACTGGGCTGTCGTTTGTAAAGTCTAATGACGAGTTGATCTTTGAAATATAATACTCTATTTCACTCGAGCACAGTTCATCCATAATTTAATAAAGCATAGATATAACTATACGCAACTCGTTATTACTGGAGTCCTTTGTTGATGCAGATAGTAAATGTCAGCAAAAGCAAAAACTCTAGAGAGCCTGTCGAGCGGTTCGTTATGTGAAAACGTGCTGCAGTCTCGCTAAATTGCTATCCGTATGCACTGACTCAATACGCTCCTATGGCGATCCCGCGAGTTCATGAAACTAAGTATCTTCATGTGATGTTGCATTCTTATGTAACGCTTTGATACCGTGCTCATTAATTTTACCTGTTCATATCGAAGATTTTTTTACTGTAGTTTCCGTGTTTTATCAGTATTTATTTTGTTTGTAGATGAAAACAGATTCTACCAATTTAAAGCCGACAATCCAATTAAGTAGTCGTGCTACGGTGAAATATTGGCAAATTATACTCAAAGTTATAGGGAAATAAATATCTCTGTAGGTGATACAATAAATTTTCCTGTAAGTGTCTATTCGCCTGTAACGACGCTTATCTCCACCATTAGAAGAATTCAATGAATTCTGAATTTCTGTGTTGTTTTCATTTCACCACCATGAAGCACGTCGGTCGAGGATGGTTCATAAATTATTACTTGGCGACAAAGGGGAACCGACACAAAGTAGGAAAATATGCGAGTAGGTTGCTTTCCGGGAAGGCGCTTTGGGGGCTTATCATTTATTAATAGTAAGATTATTTTAACCAATTTATGAACCCTGCCACCAGGTACGTAAAAATAAATAAGACTTGCATGAATCGGGAACTTCCCTTCCCTTCCTTCCCCCTCTTTCAATCTTACGTAAGATCATGTATCCACCAAAATTGCAAAGAAAAAGTAAAAACATAAAAAAAGTTATATTTTTTGCGTACTTTAGTGATCTTACGTAAGAATAATCTAGAACGCTCCATGGGGGTGATGAAATAAAAAGAAGACTTGTTCGGACGCCCTCCTAATGAACAGCCCTTTGATAAGAACCATTATTTTTATGATTGCTGGTAGGTTTTTTTAACAAAAGGGGAGCATCGGCCGCACTGACGTCGATACCGGCTATTTACGGCCCCGCTTGACTGGTAGCTGTCAAATAGAAGATTAGCAGGCATGTGCAACGCACTTGTGTCTGATGTATTGCACGCAGCACAGTGCACAACACTTTAACTTATAATACGCTCGCTCGCTTATATTGTTATATACATAACAATATTAACATAACATAATATTGTATGCATTCGTTGACCCGCTTATGTAAATTGAAAGCAATTGTGGCGAAATGAGGGAATTAACGATATGTTCCATTAAATACGATATAAAAGGACGTAGTTACTGATGAAACACTGTGTGGGAGTCCACGTTTAATGTGTGTGATTATAATGTCTACTAGCCTTTTCTTTGATTCGGCCTTGTATGGACTGGACGAAATATTGGAAAAAAATAATAATTTGTCGATCATTTGGTAACATTTACCCAATTTAGACCTCCTCCTTGGATTCAACCTCATTCATAACGGTGTTATGCGATTTTTATTATGTTTTTGGTTCTGCTAAAGCAATACAATATTTGTATAACTACTGAGGTACCTACTCATAGAGCGACCAATCGAAAGTCGTAAAAGTTAATGATTACTATTTAATTATGTCTTCTAATGACTTCCGCATGGTACGAAATGGTAGATATGGATTGTTATGATAAGGAAAGTTGGTTATGATGGACCAAACCAGACAGGGTGTCTGGTTCATGACCCAGTTTCCGGAATGAACTCTCACCACGAGAATACTCTTTTCTCTTAGATGTGTTTGTGTGATAATAAGCCACTAACATATTTATTTTCTTTTAATTCTTTCTTATATAAATACCTACATATATAAACGCACGCCCACTTCCCGTGGGGGTAGGCAGAAACTACAGAACGCCATCTGCTACGATCCTTACACGAACCCATACCGAACGATTAGTTTACGTATGAACGAACGTTTGTGCGAAGCAAAAAGAGTACTTTTTGCTTCGCACAAACACAATTTTCAGCCGAAACCGAAACCGCAACCGAAACTTCGGCTCCTCTTCTAGTTTCCACGGAAACCGAAATTTTATTGAAACTTATGAAGTTAAGAAAAAGTTAGTTAATTGCATTTGATAACCAAATTCTTGAGGAAGGTTATAGGCTATTGACATCACGTTACGACCCTTAGGAGCCCAGCAAAAAACGGATAAAGTCGCGGGCAGAAGCCAGTTTTAAATAATGAGAAAGACAGACGAAACATGTTTTTCAAGTCTGTGAGGGGTTGTATAGATATACGGGACGTAGAAAGAACTTCATCAATACGCACCCGGAATGTTCTTTTGGAAACAAAATCACTTCAAACACAGTCTGCCTAATCTTTACCTAACTATATTTGGGTCGGGTTTCAGCCTAACCGGATGCAGCTGAATGACAAGGTCATGTTCTCTTTTAAAGTCCAAAAATTACCTATATTTTAAAATCCTATTAATATAATGTTTGGGCTTTAAAAGAGACCATGGCCTTTGAGTTTGTTTCGGCATTTCATCTCGGGGATCAATCTGCTAGGAAATGCCAG
Organism: Apamea epomidion; assembly: GCA_947507525.1. NCBI lineage: Eukaryota > Metazoa > Arthropoda > Insecta > Lepidoptera > Noctuidae > Apamea > Apamea epomidion. The sequence continues at coordinate 12,377,110 of OX382234.1, forward strand.
CGCCATCTTGTTTTTAAAATATTGACGTGGGAAAGTGTCTTATAAGATCTACTTACATAAATACCTAAACATTTAATTTCATTTAAACAGTATTTTTCATGGAACAACTACTGATCTGACCTCCACAACCTAATTACTGGGTAACATAAAATAATACCCCTTGGTAAGACTGGTTGTCAGACACCAGAAGGACACCAGAATTTCGGAAGTCGGTGTCGTTGGTTCCGCATTTTCGTTTTTTGATACCGACTTCCGAAATTCAAGTTATTCTTCACTTTGTAGTGTTTTTTTTTAAGTGGGTTTTTTTTTGTATAAAAGTTTTTTTTAATTCATATATCTATCATTGGCACGATATGTATTGTGAAAAAGAATATTATAATAGTTTTAAAATTCGGTACCAGGCGAACCCGTGTATGTTGTAACATACACGGGTTCGCCTGGTACCGAATTTGATAAATAATTTATTTTAATTTATTAGAAGGTACAGGAAGGTATAATAAATTCAAAACCACGTCGAATATACTTTGAATATACCTACAATAAAATGCTTTTACGTCTAAACACTCTCACTGTTGCTACAATAAACACTCAACTATAAGTATTTACAATGGGTACCTACTCAATTAAATAACTAACTAACATAACTTTTTTTAACCTGTGGCACAGCTACGTTAATTTATTCTACAAATTTATAAAGATGGCTTTGATCGAAGTACTAACAAACAATACAATTTGGTAAATTTGTTCAAAAAGTGCGTTACAATTTTAAAAGATTCATTGTTTATTTTCATTCATTCATTTCAATATTACACTACCATTCAAAGAAGGCGTGTATGCCCCGCGCTCAGCTCACCGCGCCCCGCGGGCCCCGCGTCATGATAATCCGACCAAACGAACGGCGCGCGCCCGGCCCGCCAGTCATCGAGCGGCGGTCTTGGAAGATGCTATTGAAGAGAAACAAAATATTCTAACGTTGTAAATCTGACATGCGCGTAGTTATTCCTAAATTGTGACTAAAAACAAACGAACCAATTGGATTTCAGTGATCGAACAGAGTGACAGTGCAGTGTTGACATTAGATCGGCTGCTTGTTCGCATAGTCCGCGTATGATTTAACCGTTTGGTGCAGTGTTTATGTTGGGTGCGCGCCGCCCGTTCCGTCCGGCGTGCTCGCGGGACGTCGCCCTCGAGGACTCCTATTAGAGGTAAGGCGCTAAGATGTTGATTATTTTAGCTTTTGTTTGTACGCGCAACACCTACGGCTAACAACAATGGACAGCTCGCGGCTTAGAACGGTGAACGGTGATTTATTAGTGTACTGAAAGCCGGTTCCTACCCCACTACAAGGATGGGTTCAAACAAATCCGGTTACTATGCATAAAGTTAACTCTTTATCTTATAAGTGTTTGAGGAACTTCTCTCTGAGTCTTCAGACTGGTGTTGAAGTAATGATTGATAACATTAACAACTACAGTGATCGAGATGTTGTAAATCTAGCTACAAGTTTATTTTCCTACCTTCAAACTTCATTAACTACGGTTACGTTTAAAATATTTTTCAACTATCCAGCCAAACAAATAACGATCACACTTCTAGAGGACCAAGAAGGCTAAACTCACCAAAAACGGAATGCCCAAGTAGTTTTTTCGACCGCTTTATTGTCTTTGATGGTTATTTTATTCTCTAACCTAAGTCTAACTATTTTAGTGTTTTAGGGTCTACTTTGGTATTAATTAAACTTTCAGGCCCAATTTTTCAATCGACTTGATCAATTACCCAGGTATTAGGGTAGTATGTTAATAAAAAAACTGGCCAAGTGCGAGTCGCACTCGCGCACGAAGGGTTCCCCCCTACCATTATCTATAAAAATCACGTCTGTTGTATGGGAGCCCCCCCTTATATATTTATTTTATTGTTTATTATTAAAGTAAAAATACAACTTGAGTATGTTGTGAATATTTCAAGTGCCTACCTGTTGCCATTATTGATATCGAGCAAAAAAGGGCAAAAAAATCGCGTTTGTTCTATGGGAGGCCCCCCTTAAATATTTATTTTATTTTGTTTTTAGTATTTGTTGTTATAGCGGCAACAGAAATACATAATTTGTGAAAATTTCAACTGTCTAGCTATCGCGGTTCTTGAGATACAGCCTGGTGACAGACAGACGGGCAGACACCGAAGTCTTAGTAATAGGGTCCTGTTTTTACCCTTTGGGTACGGAACCCTAAAAAGTAGGCAGGTACCAAATAAGTCAGTACCTACCAACTTACACAAAAATATATTTACTTACCTGCATGTTGCTATGATAAACATATCAAAGATCAAGCTTAGGGAATGCTAATTTGAATAAAATAATCATTATCACGCCGATAAGTTTGTCGGTTTATGTTGAGGCCAAAAAAGTCAATAAAATTAAAAAGAAATCCTTCCGTGTTGTAATGATAACAAGAATATCCGTAAAGTGTTATTAGCGTATCTTACGTATGCTGCAACTGGCTCGGCACGGGTGGTAGCCGGTAGGCGGGCACGGAGAGCGTAACCCAGTTTCACGGGTCACGCTGCTGAGCGCTCAGCTCACCCGGCGAAATGCTCATTCGCTCGACAACTCACTGATACAGGCTTATTATCACGCCTTCATAATAAAACAGCGTTTATAGCGACATTTTTCTTGCAGAGAAATCTTATTAGTGATTTTTATTAGGTGTATGAGCATTAGCAATATCTGATGTTCACTGTTTTTGCAGGCATAAAGCATTTTTAATTTACCCGGTTTCTAGGATACGCAGAAATAATTAATGTATCAAAACATGTTTATTATAAAAATAAAAGCGAGGTTTGAAACACTAACGAGATCATCGGAGTACATACCTAAACTCAGTAGATACAGTTATACCTACTTAGGTTGATGTTAATCTCATTATGAAATTGAGTTAGCTCCTAGTTTCATGCATAATTGTAGACGAGAATAGATTTCAAACATTGCTGGATTAATTTGGAATGCAGAGCATAGAACTGTTGAATGTTCGGAATCACTTCGCTACACTTGTGCTGAAATCACAGAAATCTAGAGTAACATTGACGATAAAGAATTTATGTATTGTGTTATTATTATGAAGCTCTTAATATTGCATTTAATATCTTCAATTTCCGTAATGCGACATCAAGCTGGACGTTAAAAAAGATTAAATAGTTACGCGCGATAGAATGGGAACAATAAAACACGAATGATGAAGTCATTGGCCACGATGCGTGCATGATGTAAGTGTCATCGTCCATTTCTGACCAGTGGCTGGTAGGACTCGGAAGATAACAGGTTTTGTCATGCCGACTCGTCTCTAATTTACCACTCAAATATGAAACATCGTTTATATTCGACACATATAAACGTCTTTTTAACGGAATATGGTAAAAAAATTGTAATACATATAGACACGTACCTTGGTATACATTTGTTGTAGGGACTTAAATACTTACTAGCTTTCTTTTTAGATGAAAACTGACGAGTTAATAGGGAAACAAAACGTCCAAAAACCGACGTAGGGTGATTTTTTTGGGCATATAAATAGATTCATAAGCTAATATTTTTACCTGTGATAGCTACATTCATATGGGAGGGTCTACTATGCAAAGCTACGAGACGAGGACTGCTTCACTATTGGTAAAGATTCAAGAGTCTTAATTTAAACATTTTTAACCAAATAACGGTCCGTAAATTAAAGTAATCGGCCATTAGAAAGAAAATGATACCTTGGAGGATTACTTACCTAAGTAGTAAGTACTATATTATGAAGAAAAAGAAAAGCATAAACCCAGTACAAGGTTTCGCTGAAGCATTAGAAGTCGCTCGTGCGAGACAACAACACAACCTGTTTAAAAACAAAACCAAATTGAATGATTCATTGAGTCGAATGTCAATGCTGTTGCTAGAAACAGACGCAGATGTAAAAACAGCTACAAATCATTCGATTTGTGGCTAGATTGGGTTAGTTGGTACTTTTAGTACAGGCTCGCGATCAATGATAGCTCAGGGCAGTAGAATCAGCGGGGTTTTAGTAGTATAGCAATTATAGCATTAGCAATGGCTTCCATTTTGGTAGTCCAACATTCATAGCGTTACTTACGTTGTTGAGCAGACAAATTTTTCGTACATATAAAGCAATGGATTAGCAATTCCTTCAGATTGTGATTGTTACTGTGTTACGCAATTAGGGTCTTCCCATAACTCAAATGTTATTAGGAACCCGTAAATAGAGCAGCATATTTTTCACCTGTGTGCATAGCGCGAAACGTTTCAGTATCGGATGGTTAAACAGAGCAATTAACAGGAGTAGGCAATGGCCGCTAATTTGTTCGTGGAACTGGAATTGCAGCTACGCGGCTATCATATTGATATGATATAGCGTCGCAGTACTAACACCACGTAAGTCAAAAATAGCAACTATACAGGAGAGAGAAAAAACTGCATAGGGTGTGGCTCTCGTGTCATTACTTAACTTCATTTTATGAGTTTCTAATCCATAACTCAAGTAGCGAATTTTGGAGAAAAAACAGCCAGGCTGAGGTGGGAGTGGGCCGGAACGTGACACGAATGCACCCGGACAGATGGCCAAAGGTCGTCACTCACTGGACGCCAGAGGGAGAATATCGCCGTCGAGGTAGACCACGGCGAAGGTGGTGTGACGTCTGACGATCTGATACCGTGTGCAGGGCCAGCATGGCCAGAGATCCCACAAGACAGGGAGGTTTAGAGGGAGGGCTTTACCCGGCAGTGGGACACAATATAGCTAAAAATAAATGGACTTTGCTTGTATCTGATAGGCTAAAACAAAGCGTCTTCTGCAAACGGCATCAAAATTTCAAAACAGCCAAAAAATTACTTACGTGGTATTAGAACTTAACCGACGATAGGTAGGATATGTCGCTGCAAGCCGTGAAAGCCATATTCCGTGAAATTATGCTGCAACCTGCAACATGATAGATATTTGATAGCATGTCGCCTACCCAATAAACTGTGTAAAAACTCAATCAGTATCAGTTAGTAAAGTGCTGGCTTGAACCCGGTTTATTGCCTCGCTGGCTGGCTGCATCCGGCTCGTAAACTTTTAAATGTTTGTATGTGGTTCTACAACAGCCCTATATTAGACCTTACAGCGGTTCGTAATATTTTTGATGGCACTTTAAGTACAAATGTTCTGGTTTACTTTCTCGGCACTGTTTCTACCGAGCAGTTAAGGCGCTGTAAGAAGCAAATTTTTAGTAAATTGACAATACTGCATCGCGGCAACAAAAAAGGTTCAAGACAGCGATGCGTTTGAATGACCACCAAAATATGAGTAATTTTGCAATTTTAATTAGATTATAAAATAAGTGCGCTGCTCAGTCGAATCATTTTTAGGTATTTCTTTAGTCGATTGAATTCCCTTTATTATCATTATACATATATAAAATATGATAGTTGACGCTCAAATTTTTAAGAATTACGCGACGAAATTATTTTTTGAGCGGTTTTACGATTGTTTTATATTTATTTTTGAAGACGTCTCTTCTTTGAACATTTGACAATACACCCAATTTTTTCTGACCTGTAATACGTACCAAATACGCCTAACTGTGGGAAAAAAAAACTAAGCGTTTTACGGTGTCTACCTTTGGGCAGGGCCTTAAATAAATATTGCAAAATAAATGCAAGCTTCGGCTTTACTATGAAAATAATAACAATTTAAAAGTAATGTTGTAATAATCCCCTTGATTACATAATTAAGTCAACTTGCGTAAACATCAAGCAAGTATTTTGAACAAGTTAATATTTATGGTAAAAATTTTTTATTGCCTACCCAAATTCAGCGAGAACAATAAATTAACGACTTTATATGTTCAATTTGATCATTCACATTACACTTAAGGTGAAAGCGTCAGGGTACCCCGCGTAATTAAAATTTTCTTACGTTTTTTTGCAATTTGCAGGTTGTAAATTGAACAAAATATGATTCGCGACCGTAACATATTTGCAGAATTATAATCATTAAAATCATGAGTACAACCCTCTAAGTTCATATAACCAAAAATTAATAAGGATTGATTGATATTTCATGAAATAGTCAACATAAAACCTGACACTGACCAGCACCCTAATGGCGTAACATACTATCAATCACAATCTGAATAATTTTGAAGGATATTGCTAATCCATTGTTTCATATGTTCGAAAATTGTGTTAGTTCAACAACGTAAATAACGCAATGAATGTGGTTGAACTGTCAAAATGAAAGCCATTCCTAGTATTAGTGTGTTACGCAATTATCCGACAGAACATAGCCATATGTCAAAATGAAAGCCATTCCTAGTATTAGTGTGTTACGCAATTATCCGACAGAACATAGCCATATGTCAAAATGAAAGCCATTCCTAGTATTAGTGTGTTACGCAATTATCCGACAGAACATAGCCATATGTCAAAATGAAAGCCATTCCTAGTATTAGTGTGTTACGCAATTATCCGACAGAACATAGCCATATGTCAAAATGAAAGCCATTCCTAGTATTAGTGTGTTACGCAATTATCCGACAGAACATAGCCATATGTCAAAATGAAAGCCATTCCTAGTATTAGTGTGTTACGCAATTATCCGACAGAACATAGCCATATGTCAAAATGAAAGCCATTCCTAGTATTAGTGTGTTACGCAATTATCCGACAGAACATAGCCATATGTCAAAATGAAAGCCATTCCTAGTATTAGTGTGTTACGCAATTATCCGACAGAACATAGCCATATGTCAAAATGAAAGCCATTCCTAGTATTAGTGTGTTACGCAATTATCCGACAGAACATAGCCATATGTCAAAATGAAAGCCATTCCTAGTATTAGTGTGTTACGCAATTATCCGACAGAACATAGCCATATGTCAAAATGAAAGCCATTCCTAGTATTAGTGTGTTACGCAATTATCCCGCTGCAAATTGCAGAACACGTAAGTAAAGAATTTCGCGGGCTACCTTAGCGCACCCCCCTTAACAAATCGATTTTTTAAATAACTGTATTATACAACGTGTTTGCAAAGAAAAGTAAAAGATCATGTATGAATACCTTTTGAGTCAAATCGTGTGAGCAAACTTTAAATAACTTAAGTAAGACCAGACCGTACATAAAGCACAAAGGAAAACAAAATTGTTAAACATTTATGTTTGACATATAAGCTCAAGAGACGACCTCCAGCACTCGATTGCCTTGAAACTTAACATTTTGTTAACACAATTGCATGGTTTCGTTATAAACTATACCCATAGTTGTTTTTATCAGTTTCCTGAGTCCGTGTTCTGTGACATAATAGCTCACAATTGAATACCCAAACGCATAACTAAACGCTAAAGACGAACAAAAGAAAGTGGATAAGTGCGAGTCGGACTAGCACACGAACCGTACGAGTGTGTAACAAGACGTAAAACGACGAAAAAACTCGTTTCTTGTATGCAGACCCCCTATAATTTTAGCTTTATTTTATTTTTTATTATTTGTTGTTATAGCTGCAATAGTATCAATAAAAATTTTTCAACCAAGTTAATAGAAAATTTCAACTGTGTACCTATTACGGTTCATGAGATACAGCCTGCTGCAGACAGACACACATTTTGATGGAACATTAAAGAACATTTAGCATATTACATCTTCATTATTTTTCTTTTGCAATCACAATGTAACACGCTTTTACTTATCAGGTTTAAATTATTTTTAACTTTTTAGTTCTTTTAGTAAAGTAGTAGTAAATTAAAGCGGAAAAAAGAAACTTAAAAAAACAGGCTTTTATTACTTGTAATAAAATGTTTTTAAAAAGTTTTTTTTTTCGTTTTAATTTATTTTTAACTTTTTAGTATTTTTGATGCGAGATTGACTACGGCGTAGTTCGTAGCGCGTAGCAGTGTTTTCCGTTATATGCGTTTACTGCACTTAAGCTACCTGTACATCATCACACCCTGGTTACCCTCTAGCACCAAAGGACTCGTCAAGACGAAGCAAACGAGCCCGAACTCGATTGGGTTATGTCGTTTAATTACAGAGTTCCTATGGCCATCTTCCAGATCCATCATCAGACCCTGGTTACCATTTAGCACCAAAGTACTCGTCAAGACGAATCATACGAGCCCAAACTCGATGGGGTTGTGTCGTTTAATTACCGAGTTTCTTTAGCCATCTTCCAGCTCCATCATCAGACCCTGGTTACCATCTAGCATCAAAGTTCTCGTTAAGACGGATCAAACGAGTCCAAATTCGATGGGGTTGTGTCGATTAACTACCGAGTTCCTATGGCCACCTTCCGGTTCCATCATCAGATCAGCTCAATGTCATAATAATTTGGCATTGTCATCCGATTTATACATGCATGCAAAATTTCAGCTCAACCGGTTGAAGATATCTGCTTCAAAATTGAGTTGCAAGAGTCCACCCAAACAAACGTAGTTACATACATACATAAGAGTACATACATACATACATCGCAAGTTAAATAAAAGCTTGTAAAAAGATTAATTTAAATTTCGTCACTGATTTGATAAGTATTTTCTATCAGAAGCTTTGCTTTGATCAGTAACTAAGCCATGTCCATGACAGTAAGTTCTATAAAAAATCCTTTTAGAATAAGCACTACTTCTAATCCAAGAACATCAAAGCATCCAAGACCTCATTCAATTCGTTCACGTAGGAATTTCTTTGTGGAGAGAAGCTGTCGTCGAAGGATTGGGCTTTTAGAGATATACTTTTAGCCGTCAAAAGAAATTCAAGTCGCGTAAATGTCACGTAAACAACCCTTAGGTACAATGTGGATTATGTTGGTTACTTTCTACTGATATTCGGTCCCTAAAACACTTTTTCCAAACCAACTTCGCTTGATTCTAGTACATGGTACAGGAAACCGGAGTTTCGGAATACGTAACCGCTATTTATGATGGCTTTAGCTTGTATTGTTATGCTCATTGGATACGGGAACTGTAAATTGGAACCCACTAACCCAATTTGGGCACGGGGATTGTTAAATTGTGAGCAAAGAATGGTGCCTACCCTATGTAACGTTTTTTAATTTGTTGCAGTTATGTATTGTGTACTTGTAATCATTAAGGGCTAATTTTTCCAACGCCAGATAATTTTATCGAAGGAATAATTTTGAATTTTTGACAGTTCTTCCATACAAAAACTGTCAGACGTCAATTTTACTCCACGAATAAAAAATATTATCTGTAGATCGAAAAATCAGCCCTAAGTCATATTAAGAGTATAAACTACAATGTATTTACTTGCTAATATGGTCCTTTGTAGTCATGATGACTTAACAAGTCAGGTCTAATAACCATTTATAAGTTTTAAGCTCTTCAATCTGCTTGACAGTAAGTACGGAAGTTTTCCTTGTTTTCTTCTCAGTTTACAAACACGGTAAGCACCTACATCTTCCATAGCAAATTGTTATGTAATAAGCTTAGATCTATATTAAAATATTCATTCTATGCAGCAAGTTTATGGCTGATCTCGGCGAAGTTGGAGAAGCTGCCGCAACAGTTTAGGAAGTTTCTCTTGTGTGGATACGAACAGTCGGGGAGTTACATAAATATTACAGTTGCTCGTGGAATGATTTATGACCTCAAAATTAGAATACCGTTGATTCTATTTTGTATTTAATGTTGCGATACCTGCCGATCGATTCTGTAAAAATCTCACCGTGAAAAGTTAGGTGAAGTGAGCTTAGAGTGAGCTGTCAATAGTGTCAATCCCTAGCATTAGTTGGAATGACAGCTCACTCCACGCTCACTTCACCCAAGTTTTCGGTTTTCGGTGAGATGGTTACAGAATCGCACTGCTGACCTTTTGGCATTTTTCAGGCTGCATGTAATATGAAATTGCACAAAATTGTATTTGTATTTTGTATGCCTTCGTAGACCTTTCATCTATGAGGTTTATATTATATTATTAAATTATTATAAAGAAATCTCTATAATATCAATGGCGATACGTCTGGAAAGTTATTAACAGAAATCTTGATCGGAAATCCTATTATAAGTTCTCGACACTTATTAAATTGGAAATTAATAGATTCCGGAAACCGCGCTAATTGGCCGCAGAAAGCTCTTCCGCTGATTTGTAGTATCGCTTAACGAGCTGCTGATAAAATTAATGGTGATAATGAATTAAAAGTAAGGTTCACCTCGGTCGAATTGGCATTACTGTACCCTTGATCCGTATCGATATCGTAATGTAATTGCCGATGTCACAATAATACCTATAATTGAAATACCGTCGACAACTTGATAATAAGGACAGACAGTCTAAAATGACATTACTTGCCAAATTTATTTTTATTTAACAGAAGTTAACCGAGTTACAGGGCTGGCTTCATAAGAAAAGCATTTATTTAAATTGCGACGGACTGAAATTTATTAGATTTTCCACGACGAAGATGCTTTACGGGAAAGTAATTTTATGTTAATAAAAGTGGAAGTTCGTTTCTCATTCCAAGTTATTGTAACGTAAGTCTTGTGCTGAGTGAACGTGATTGTGAGAAATTGACTCATGTCGAGGGGAAATTAAACTGACCAGGTTACACATCAAACTAAACGTAGTAAGTGGGTATAAATAACATTTAATTTTTAAGAAGAAACACGCTTGCTAGAGTAGAGGAAGACTAAAGACACGATGAGTGGATTGCATGAAAGATTAGACGTCTATTAAAAAAGGGGTGAATCTGAATGCTGAATTGACGCCTGATAAAGATGTATGGAACAAGATGACATGCAGCCTCGTGCCCATATAAATTAGGATAAGGGCAAGAGGATCAGCAAACATGCAATAGGTTTACATAGAGAAGCACCGAGTACACTTGTACTCGGTGCTTCTCTATGTAAACCTATTGCAAAAACTTTTTACCGAGTAACGAGTATTGCTCGGTATTATACACATATTTACCGAACCGAGTACTCTGCTAAATGACTCAGTTTAGTTGACGTACGAAACGCTTCAAATATTGTAGAAGAATGTTATTCAACTACTAGGAATTAGTATCTACATCGCCGCAACAGCGTGAAGATCCGAAAAGTGCCATTGCTATAGACTTAGACCAATATCTAAGATTACCACGAGATTCTGATTACTGGATTAATAATATTCGATTTTTTCACGTGATTATTCTGATAATTACTAATATACAATGAGGTCGGGTTATATATTTATTCCTCAAATGAGTCCTCAAATGGCCGAGCACTGAGTCATCATCATCATCATTTCAGCCCGGAATCACCCACTGCTGGGTCTCCGCCTCCCCTTTCTTCTGCCATACTTCCCTGTTCTGTGCGTCTCTCATCCAGGTATTTCCTGCGACTTTGCGATAACGATATCGTTAACCCAATGCGCTTTTTGATGGCCCTGGTCTTTGGCCTAACCTTGGACACCACTCGGTCAAAGCTACTACTGAGTATCGAGTAATGCACGAGTACTCGTAACGTATCTCTAGATATATATAAATATATATTAGATAGATTATAAATTATATTGTATTAATTCTCTAAAGCAATGTTCTACCCTAAAGTAACGAGTTCGACTTATCACAAGGTTTAAGTGCTGCAGCTGCAACGTCGTGCGATACAGCACGTTGGCGATAGGAATTCCGTCGACTGTCGCGTAGACTTCGGTATCCTTTGCCACGTTTTATAGTAGATCTAAAAATATAGAGATCCGACCACACATGACACTTGCTAGTTGTTACATGTTGCACTTTATTTTTATAGCATAGAACCATTCCTAATATGACTGTAGGAACTTCGTTGTTACCGATATTGTCTCCATGGTAGGTCGGGTTTTCCAATATCTGAATTTATCGTTTACTAAAACGGCTATAAATAACAGAAATTAAAACCCTGACAATATACTGTCATCAAGGTTTTGATTAAACCCTTTGATGTTTTTAATTATTTATCTGAAAACGTGAAGGAGAAAAGCGATAGCCTTTGCTTATAATTATTAAATCGCCTTCCCCGCAGAATAAACGCGCAAGTGTAAAAAGTCAATTTTACAGGAAAAACAAAAAACCCAAATTGATCCATAACTTTATGACTACACCGAATAGAAGTTTGTTTTTTATGTCTTTTAATTTTTTTTTTTTTTTTGTAGATGGTCTAATTAATATTAAGTGTTAAACAGGTACCGTTTTTGAGTTATTGATAAAAAAAAACATTGTACAGAAATATTTTAGTTTATTTTATCGTTAATGTTACTTTGAGTTTTTTTTCTTGTCAACTATTGTTTTTTTTGTTTTGCAATGTAATATAACTTGAATTTTCTTTGCATTTTTCGCAGTACAGTGATACCGTTAATGGGCGATTACGCGTTTATTCTGGTGCAGTCGAAAAGTTTTTGATAATGTAATAGGAGATCAAGTTTTTGTTCTGGAAAATAAATCATCAAGGTCGGAATTATAACATTATGTAACGGTATACGGGGTGTAAGAAGGAACATAGAACAAGCGGACTCCTCAAACGTCAACCTCACCTCTACGCGGTGACGAGGTGCTGGCGACCGACCGATGGCGGTATAACCATCCCCCGGGTTACGGCAGGCTACCAACGACGACTATACAATACAATGGACGTTCGATGAGGCTGAACCATCACCTTGCTGAACTTGAGGTAGAGTTAGGTCGCATTAACTGGTATATACTGGGGCTATCTGAGGTCCAAGACAGGGGGAGGACACGATAACCCTGGAGTCAAGCCACCTATTCCACTTACGCGAAGGTGATCACCTCGCCCAAGGCGGTGTCGGTTTTCTAGTCAACAAGGAACTCACTAGCAGCGTTATGGAAATCAGTAGTGTGTCAACACGGACAGCGTACCTTGTACAGAAACTCACTAACAGGTACTACCTGAAAATGATACAGGTGTATGCACCGACTTCGACATGCTGTTTTCCCGTCGCAGCGAAAAAGTAAGGTGTCCAAACTTTCCTCGGAGACGAAAGTTGCCATCTATGCAGCCGTGAAGGCTCAGATAAGAGGGCCTTAAATCTAAAAATTAGGAAGCTGACGCGACGCGACTCTCGGTGCTCCAACACCCGCGATATTAAGATTGCGATTGAGCAAAACCGAGGCTCAAAAGTGTTCGCCCAGCAATTAGAGAGGTCCCATATGACGAAACTAAGAAGATAATCATGACGAAAATAAGATTTTTACGGGCACCTATATTCAACGCGGACGGTGAAACCAGCTTGCAGATGACCATCGAGCCGAATTAACGCGCCGCTACACGGAGGACATCCCGGATGTGCAAGCACCAGTCCAAGACTAGGGCGGCAAATAACAACAGTGCTCCTTAAAGTGGGTGGGGCACCTGTCTTGAAAGAGCTAGCAAGTCTCTTTAACTTCGTCATCCAATCCAATGTGTAGAGGTGCGGTGGTTCTGTTCTTCAAAAAAGGTGACAAATCCTTGCTGAAGAACTATAGACCCACGCGCCACGAGCCTGAGCCACGTATACAAGCTGATCTCGAGGGTCGTCACGAACTGTCTCGCCAGGAGACTTGACGAGTTCCAGCCGCCAGAACAAGCCGGTTTTCGCAAAGGCTTCAGCACCGTAAACCACATCCATACTGTTCGGCAAATTGTACAGAAGACCGAGGAGTAAAATCAGCCGCTGTGTATGGCATTTGTGGACTACGAGAAAGCCTTCGACTCCATCGAAATATGGGCAGTTCTGGCCTCTCTACAACGAAGCCAGCCCGATCCAAATGCTCAGGAGATTGAGACAGGGGGATGTAATATCCTCTAAATGGTTTACAAATGACTTGGAGGACGTCTTCAAGACGCTGGACTGGACTGGACAGGGTATCAACGTGAACGGCGAGTACATTTCACATCTTCGATGCCGATGACATCGTCATAATTGCAGATACGCTGGAACAGCTAGACCAAATGCTGCACAGCCTAAATGGAGCCTCAGCGGGTTGGCCTCGGCATGAATTTGGACAAGACAAAAGTCATGTACAATTCTCGCGTCTTGCCGAGTCCAATCCACATCGAAGGGTCGCTTCTCGAAGTTGTGAAGGATTATGTCTAACTAGGGCAAATAATCCACCTTGGTAGACACAACTGAGAAAGAAGCCGACAGAAGGATTCAGTTGGTTTGGGCAGCATTTGAAAAACTCCGTCAAGTCTTCTCGTCGCCTATCCCGTAGTGTTTGTAGACTAAGGTCTTCAACTAGTGCGTCCTTTCCGTCATAATATATGGCGCCGAAACGTGGACACTGACGGTCGGAAAGGTTCATAAATTCAAGGTCACTTAGCGCGCTATGGAGCGAGCTATGGTCGGAGTCTCTTTGAAGGACAAAATCAGGAATTAAATTATATGGAAAAGAACCGGAGTTACCGACATAGCTTACAGAGTAAGCAAACTGAAGTGGCAGTGGGCTGGCCATGTTTGTCGAAGGATCGATGGCCGGTGGAGCAGACCAGTCCTGCAGTGGAGTGACAAGTAAGTCGTATCGGCAAGCGTAGTGTGGGACGCCCTCCAGCTAGATGGACGGACGACCTAAAGAAGGCGGCTGGGACAGACCGGATGCAGAAGGTGGAGGACAGGGTGTTGTGGCGCAGGCTGAGAGAGGCCTATGTACAGCAGTGGACTGCGATAGGTTGAGTTGACTGATTGAGTGACGGTATATCGGTAGGAATAATACGGTATATAAGACGGAAACGAAATGTAAAGGACATTATCGTACTATTAAGTTCTTGAAGTTTTCTGCGATTGCACGTTGCGGAATTATAGTATTAAAATCTGCACCAGAACAAACGCGCAATGGACAACGTCGTTAAAGTGAGGTCTCAGTTGCACTGATAAGTACGGTAATATACTTTACACAATGTAGGACTTTAATTATGGTACGCATATTTATATATTGCAGATTTTTTGATTTTGGTTTTAAATAGAGAATAAAGCAATACTGTTCGTAAATAATTAATTAAAAAATCTGAAAAAAATTGATGTGATGTATTTTGACATTACGAATATGGATGAACATAGAAACCGCCGCAATAGCAGTTACGCGTTTATTCTGCGGGGGCTGCGAAATAATCAAATCGTGGTCGCAGTGAAGCCATTAAAAAGGCTTATAGTTTACAATTTTACGACTAAACCGAGTTTACGCAGATAACTCTCATGCGGTTTAAGCAAGACAGGTATTCGCATGTACGTGGACCATAGATACGTAAGTATTACAAGATAATTACTATCTGCTCCGTTTCGAATGAGTCTTCATTGTTTAAAGTAGATAATGGATCTCCAATTGATTAACTTTTTTCTTTTCTAAGCATGGTATTGTATGTGCCGTTTCAAAGCTGTTGAACGTCTGGGATCGGTTTCATAGGTAGATAATGATCTATAATTAGGTGCCTATACATTTACGATCGCTAAATTAGGGCGATACATATGGTTAACATAAAAATACAAAAATTGATTAGTTTTACTGACATCGGTGCAAGAAAACATAGCAAGGAAACCTGACTTATAGTTAATGCTAGTCTCTGCCCACGGTTACGTCCGTGACCACACGGACGTAACCGTGGACGTGGACGTAACTAGGTAACTACTTTTCATGTATGTACCAATATACATGAAAAGTAGTGTCATTTTCCAGGGTTCGAAGTATCCTATCCACATAGCAAATTTCTTCATAATCGGTCCAGCAGTTTTGGAGATTAGCCGGATCAAACGCCGGTGAATAAAAACATATATATATATTATAAGTACCGAATTATACTTAAATGTGCATTTATTAAAGAACTGTTATTTTTATTGCACATATACACTCAATTTTATTTATTTGTATGTATGTATACATAAGTTAGAAATCGCCAACCCCTCTTGACCAAGCGTGGTGATCAAATGCATAAGCGAATGGTGAAAAAAGGCATAAGCCTTTTTTGTATGAGAAGAGGAAGAGGCTTTTTCCATGCAGTGAGCCAGCAATAGGCTGGTATGTCTCTCTGTAATTTTATTCAATTGCTACAGAAAGGTTATTATTGGAATTTATATTGCTATATCCATAAAGGTCCAGCCATCTTTTCCATATACATAATTGCAATCTTCCCATAAAACATCGTGTTTCGTCTCGCTGTAACGTTGTATACAACATATGTGTGTATGTAATATACCTAGAATAGTATTCACTTTATTATGTACACCATATCACTTACAGATATAAATGAATGTAATGAATGTAGAAATTTTACAAAGGCTGACACAATGGTGGTCCTATTGCTGAAAGCGATCTTTTAAAGACAACCTTTGGATGGATTAAAAAGGGGAAGAAGAGACAACACTGTAGGTAGTCTGTGTGTGTGATGGTGTAATTGTTATGTAGATTAGTATATGCTGCTTTAGCATACATATACGAAGCATATACTAATTTATATATATACATATACATCCTACTAATATTATAAACGCGAAAGTTTGTATGGATGGATGGATGTTTGTTACTCTTTCACACAAAAACTACTAAACAGATTTGGATGAAATTTAGCACATAAATAGTTTATAACCAGAATTATCACATAGGATACTTTTTATCCCAATATTCCCACGGGATCGAAACTTATGCGGGTGATACCGCGGCGCGCAGCTAGTATAATATTAATTATGAAACAGGAGCAAAGAAAATATAATGATGATGTTTAAGGAGAAAAAAAGTGTTTTTTTTTATCATAATTTTAAAAGACAAATATAATACTTTGATATAATATATTCACCCCTATATGATGAGCAACGACCGTAACGTTAACAGGTAACTTTTAACTGAGAATGAGCCCTTTGCCTTCCATTAACATTTTCTTTTGAAAGAATAATGAAGTGAGAAAATGTGTGAAAAACTGTTCAGTATTATTTACTCGAGCCATAAGTCTGTTTAGTGTGCTTCTGTGGTATGTTTATTTATGCTTTACGTGTGAATTTTGTGTGAATTAGAAAAATAAATACTCCTAACTTACGTCTTTTAGACAAGATGTGTGAAATAGCTTTGAATTTTTGACGCAAATCCAGTTTGTATGTTTAATTATAAACTCATGACGTCATATTGCAAAAAGAATTGCGAAAAAATTAATTGGTTAATCGTCTAATAGTTCTGTTTGTGTTGATGTCCGAAGTAATAACTAAAGTAAAAAAATTAAACATTATTATGTTCTGAATGTTAGTAATATTAAAATATTTTTTCAACCATTAATCTATATCACAATATACTAATATTATAGAGATATTTTTTTTTGCATTTGATAGCCTAATTCTTGAGGAACTCTATAGGCTAACATCACGGTAGGACCCCTGGGAGCCGAGCAAAACAGAAAAAAAAAACGGATTGCACTCCGGGAGTGCCGGCAGAAGTGAAAACTTGAATATTAACGTTGTGCATTTTTGATATTTTGGAATGCGGTCTAGTCTCCCCCGTCTTACGAATTCTAGATCACGCCACGTGTCCTGACGCGAGTTTAAAATTTTTTACCCATCACAAAAAAACGTACACAACGCCGCTAAAGAAGTTTTCACTTCAAAAAAAGTCAGAAGGAACGCTAAGCAAAAACGAAGTAATAGCGCAGGCGATGCGATGCGATGGTCGGGGAAACAAGGAATATTACGCGAGCGAAGTCGCGTGCAGAAGTTAGTAATTTATTAGTTGGGCAGTGACTAATGCAGGTAAACTCACATAATAAAGATAAAAACTATGCAAAGGGAACACGTAGTTAATTTGTTAGTTTGAAATATTCAAGTGAACAGAATAAATTTTACAGTAATTGATTCTAAATATAGGTTAAGTGCGCTTACCGGTTCTAAATGCGTGATTTTAGATAAAATACAAGTGTCAAATCACTGTGACATAATTAGAGTCTCTAGTTTATTAAAGTGTGTTTTATTGACAGCAAACCAGTTGGGTATAGTTAATCCGTTTAGCAGTGGCGACATGGGTAATAACCGCTCGTGTATAAGTGTGTTGTTTTAATTAGATACGGTGAAGTGGGTTCAGTAACGACGCCATGACGGTCACCTGTCACCGTGAGCTGCCACCACTCCGTGCTACGATTATTTATGAACTAATTACGTTACTAATTGATTATAATATACAAATAAACATTTAAATTTCGTAACATCTACCTACATGGTTGCCGAAAGAATATTAATCATTTATGATGATCAATCCATTTCTAGGCTAGTTAACTGTAGTTCCGTGTTTATTATGACCCGTAATGTCATGTCTTTTGTCACTTTACAACGTTTTTGTTTCGAATAATATAAAGAGATTGGAAAGTAAGTTATGCATCGAATTTATTACCTCATAAAATAGCTGGTTGTGCCCAATGAATCATTAGAACCGTTTCCAGTTGACAGTTAAACACCAGAGCAGAGTAACATCAAAGTTTTCAAAGTTGTTTTATTGTGAAACGGAATTGATATCGAATATCGCATTTGTACTCTATGAACCATAACAAAGATGTTTATTATGTACTTGCAATATTATCTTTATTACTAAACAGGCCGCATTTCATATGGAAAAAAAACACGGAAGCGTGAACCCAATATTAATGAAAAACCATAGGTATCTACGTCAGTACAGCATGTTATACGATAAGAAAAGATCAATGTACTGTTGTTATACATTGTTGTAATCTGAAGCAGATGTTTTCTATATGTAAGGCAATGTAACAAAGATAATTTGAGTAGTGTCGTAAACCTCGGTTAGGGGGTCAAACGTAAGGACAAGTTTACAACACAACAACAGCAGAGTAAAGGCTCCCGTTGACAGGACAATTTCCTTGAAGTTTTCAAATAAATTGTTCCACCAGAGTTACGTCGCGCCTGTATGAAGGCGGCTTAGCACGCTATTAGATCTCAAAAAATTTGAATACTAGCCAAACACAACATGAGCCGCTGCGACATGGCCAACAGGATGATATTTTGTTTTTATAGTGCAAAAAATAAACATATTCATATCAATTAAGTAAGCCAGAATAATTTGCCAACCTTAAAATAAAATATATTCGTGTGCAAAAAAACTAGTCTTGCACGTCTTGACGATAAGTTTGTTTTTGTTTTACGAGTACATAGATATTTTAATCGATTCGATTTTTTTTAAACCATAGACAATGTGAAACGGAGTTACCATTCTCAGCAGACAGCAGTAGTGGCCCAGTGGTAACTGCTGCGACTTACGAGACGTAGGTTCGTACCCCGGCAGGCGCTTTAC
The DNA here is from genome assembly GCA_947507525.1 of Apamea epomidion. Lineage (NCBI taxonomy): Eukaryota > Metazoa > Arthropoda > Insecta > Lepidoptera > Noctuidae > Apamea > Apamea epomidion. Next base: position 12,396,365 of record OX382234.1, read on the forward strand.
TTTGTAAATTATTTCATCACCACTGCTCTCAAAACCGTGAGGGAAAACATCGTGAGGAAACCGGCATGTCCTAGAACCAAAAATTCGAAGACATGTGACATCTACCTACCCGCATTGGGCCCGCGTGATGGATTACAGCCCAATCTCTCTCGAAGAGAGGCTTGTGTTCCAGCAGTGGGAACATTAAAGCCTGATTATGTACCATTCTCAGCAGTGAGAGAGCTACCAGGAAGACAGAGATTTTTATCTACTGTAAATAGCAATTTATGTAAAAATAAAAACTTAATTGTGTTTCAGCAGATATATTGACTGTGTATTTTTATTTAATGGTCTAAACATTACTAAATTACGGACATAACATCATTTATCTTTTGTGGATAGCTACTAAAATAAACAGTTAATTACATTAACAGGCCTTAGGCATTGATACATCAACGTTAAACGTTCAAGTTTAGTGAATTAGAATGAATTACACTGTGTTGGTAATTTATGTTACGTTGTTTAGTTGTTTTAAATAATTTAGACCAACAACGTAGGCGTGAGCTTTCGCGTGATATACAAGGTTTGTTTAAATTGGCTAGCTAAACTCCGCTGACGCGATGGGTATCGATATTTAAACGTGATAAAATGAATAAATGAGTAAATGGATGACCGCTGTTGTTGCAGTCACTTGAAATGTCAGTTTAGAAAACAGTTTTTTTTTGTGTAAACTTCCGAGACGTAATGAGTATAAAACACGATAAAACATAGGGAAACAGGTTTTCTCAACTCATACTTCAAGTAACAATACTAACAACGGTCTTTGACTTACCAAAAATAAACATCAAATCTTCTTATTTTTCATTTTATCGTGTTTATCTGTGGAGTTTAGCTAGCCAATTTATAATAACCCTGTATTATTATTGTAGACGGAAGTGTGACGGAAGCAATGTTATTGTACTGAGTCTGTGAATATCCCTCAGTATTTATTCATATTCCGAGGTGACAGTCTATTTTGGTGTCGCCATACAGCGCCGCAGCCCTGTGATGACAGATCCCAGTGTACTGACGCTAGCAGGTCAATCTACCCGAAACTGGAAAATTTTCCCAATCAACCTTGAACTTTAAAGCTGTCGCGATAAAGTTGAAAACCAATTAAAGAAATTTGACAGATTGTAGTAGCTTGATGTGCTGGCGTTGTACATACAGTACAGATTACAAAACGTTTTAACATTCCCATGCGAAAAGATGTCAGCGTCATTCGTCATCTCTCGGAGACGAAATCGTTCATACAGCTAATCAACATGTAGACGTTTATGTTTACGACTGGTTCTACGTATATCCGCGTCTGTTATTAATGTTATAATAACCGCAAATTGAATAAATTAATTGAATTGCTTTTTAATTTCCTAGATGGGTCTTGTGGCGCTTGTCATTTATCTCATGGAAAATGTAATGCTATATCATTGTTTTTAATTGGGTTCGTACTTAAATGATTACTTACTTATGAAAAAATTAAAGAACTATGCATATAATGTGACTCATTATAATATTATGTCTACATAAATGTAGGCTGTCATAACACGATATTTATCTACAAAATAACAGAAAACAATCAAACAAGAACAGCACTCGAATGACAAGGTTAGGTTATTAGAAGAATTTTAGGTGATTAACCTGTGAATGAGTTTACATTCGCTGTGTAAAAGATCCCAGTACCGACACATGACGAGACCGTCGACGGATATTTGCGGTTACAAACGGATATTTGCACTAAGGGCGAGATAAAATTAGAAGTTTATTTTAGAGCTAACGACTGTTTAAGACGCCAGCGCCATCACGTTGCCTGTTATTGTTTACTCGTCATCAACTCACTCGTTCACATATTTGGGTGGCATAAGCATAATCAGCCTAATTGGTTCCCACTGCTGGGACACAGAGGCCTCCTCTCTGTGAGAGTGATTGGGCTGTAATCCACCACGCGTGCCCAGTGCGGATTGGCGGAGGTCTTTGAATTTTTAGTTCTGCGTGCCGGTTCCTTCACCGTTTTGATAGCAGTGGCGATAAAATAATTATTGGCGTTCCCATTGAGGGATCACATTTAAATTTTGAGCGTTTGAATGCGTCAGCTTTTAGTAAAACTTCTCAAACAATTGTAAATTCTGCCTCTAGTTTGTAAAAGTAGCCACTCGAAAGATACTATCGGTTAAAGGTGGTCCCTCAGTCGTGACTGATAGGCATCCATCTCAAAATCTAGTTAAAATTTATAAATGCTATAAATGACTACTCTTAGTAAAAGATTTGTAAAACTAATTTAATGAATATCAACCTCACCTCTATCTTAGTATTTCTTAACAGGAATTCGATTATTATTTGAAATAAAACGGTACATATTTTGATACTGTTTAGTAAAGTACTCGTTAGTAAAAAAAAATACTAAAGGATAGACTGTAGCATTCGTCAATTTAACTTCCGAATGCTACGTAAATTGATTTTTCTTTTACTAAACATTTCAATTGAGGGACCACCATAAATCGATTGTAACTTTTGGATGGCTTCTTTTACAAACTAGAGGTTGAATTCACAATCGTTCAAGTACTTTTACTAACGCTAGACCCAAGTAAATTCAAATTCCATTGTGGTCTCCACTTATGGTGATCGGTTGAGGGACCACCTTCCGCATGCTAGTTCTTTCTATTCTGTGAAAATGAAGTGTTGATATTCATTAAATTAGTTTTACAAATCTTTTACTAGGAGTAGTCATTTATAGCAGTTATAAATTTTAACTAGATTTTGAGACATGGATGCCTGTCAGTCACGACTGAGAGACCACTTTTAACCGATTGTATCTTTTGAGTGGCTACTTTTGCAAACTAGAGGCTGAATTTACAATTGTTTGAGAACTATTACTAAAAGTTGACGCATTCAAAAGCTCAAAATTGAAATGTGGTCCCTCAATGGGAAAGCAAATAAATAATTTAAACAAAGTATTGAGCCTGCTTGGGTTCGAACCTATGGCCGAACTCGTAAGTCGCGGCCATTAACTCTGGGCCACCACTCTCCCATATATGAGTAACCACTGCTTTATACAGTTGCATGATACTACCTGTATGAGGAAAGCCTCATACTGTCTTGTTCCTATGAATCACAGCATGATTCAATCGGTGTTTCTGAACGACAATGTACACAATGATAGTGTCACCACAACAACAATCAACTTTTATCTATCGTTAACAAGCTTAACTCGCGTTACTTAATTATCTTTACCGTGTTTTGTTTACAAATCGTTAACTGTTTACAATGACGCAGCTGTCATAACCTTTTTTGTTTCAAGTAGCTGACTTTATTTTGATTCATGCTATTTTCCACACATACAGTCATCGCTGCCTGAATATTTGAACATCCACCTCATTCATATAAAATTTTCCACGTATTGACAAGTTTTTCCACGAAATGAATTTAATTACTTCATTATGATCCCAAGTTGGAGTGTTAACAATAAAATTTTAATAGTTGTAGACTGTAGAATGGTGTCTTGCTGTACTTCTTTTGTTCCGCAGACAGTCGGTTAACGCAATAATGACGTCATTCTTTGATGTATCGCGTACTATCCGTCCACTCACTACCACATTGTCACTTCTATTGATATGAACAAAGAGCTCATTATGTCTGGATCTGTAATTGGGTCCATTACCATGCTAATATCATTGATAATGCGATTACTGTACTTATCGGCCGCTACTTACTGCATTATGACAGGCAGCTTGATACTGTTGATACTATATAACCATAGGGCTGTCAGCTTAGTAACTGGTTGTATTGAAACACGAAGACTAAAAAAATTGTAACAATTTTAAGACAAGGTTAACTAACACCTACAAAAAAATTAAAGATTTGAGATAAGCCCCCAATCTGGTAAGTAATTATAAACTGGAAATTATCATATACATGACTTCTTGTCATAAAAGTACATATAAAAATACATATAAATTGACTTAATTAACATAAGCCTAACATTCAAAGGCAAGTGACGGAATCGTATCATGAAAACGATGTTTTGCGGCAACCATAAGGAAGGTCGCCCACGGTGACTTTTTGCAGCGATTCAGCAGCGATATACGAGCAATTGCAAAAGACCGCGATACAGGCGCGATGCTGTCGCTGGACGTATACCTTCGCCCACGTAACCACGATTCTGCATCGCTACAATCACGATACAGCAGCGATTCAGCATCGATACAGACGCGATGCAGTATCGATACAGTCGTATGTTGTAGTGAGTACTTGTGAATGCCTGTGGACGCTACAGTTGCAATATGGACTTGGTCAAGTCAACATTGATAGTCGCGCGTTAGATGCGATGCTGAATCAGTGCAGTCACGCGTTCGCATCGATTCATAAGCGATGATGAATCGATACTAATACGACAAACAACCAAAAGTAGTGATTCAGCCACGCTTGAATAAAACGCGCTACTGAATCGCTCCAAAAAGCCGCCGTGGGCGAGACCGCCCTTAGCAGCGCCTGGCGAAAATTCACAGAGCACGGTTGGCGAGACATTGTCGTCTATGTGATTTTTAAGCTATTGTCTTTAGTGCTTTGTTTGCTTTGAATTCACGTGAAAGGACCAGACGATACAAACTAACTTTGTCTGAAAAACAACAGTATGAATTATAAAGTTGGTTGTATATATTATGTTCACAGAAATCGCTCTCTTATCTGGCCTAGAAGGCCGGAATTACCAGCTTATCTCCTCGCGCCCAGTATGTTGGGATTTGAGTGAGAGAAATAGGTCACACTGGTTCTCAGTGCAATTTATCTCTACTTATGAGTAGGTTATTGGAATCTTAAGCGTTCCACTATCCATGGCTAAAGATGTATTAGGGGACGGGGTGTCTGGTACTTAGGCAAACTGAAAAAGAGTTGATCGCCGTTAGTTGTCCTTGTAATTCTAAAGCCCGATTGCTTTATTATGCGCGCTCATTTACAGACGAAACACTAGATTTTCCTATGTGATAAGCAAGCATGTTTTTTGTGGATTACACACTGACTCGGTTGTCTGGTTTCCGCAATCGTGAAGGAAATCAGGTTTTCGCCAAAGTTATTTATCCTGGTGCAACTAGATTGACAGCAACGTCAGTCTAGTTTATGTTAAGTATTTAGATTTCTACAATGAACATAATATTGTGTGTCACCTATTCTTATTCGGCAACTTCGCTGCAGACCAAGAGCTTAGATCAAAAGTCAATAAACTATTAGCAAACACAAGTTTCTCGATAACAATCAGTAGGTACTTCACTGAGCGGCATTTCGTTGGACATTTTATATTCTTATGTCAGAGCTCTGACCTTAGCATATAAATTCAATAGTAAATAGGAATCGGTTTCATAAATATCGGTCCCCCACCTCCAAATGAGATCGAAGGCTTTAGCAGTAAAATTATAAATGATTAGGGTGCAGACCAGGAAAATCGATACCACTTCGGCATTTGATTGGTATGTTAACCTACATAGTAGGTATACATAACCAGTTTGCCGTAGCTAGCAATCTATCTATTAATGCTATTGTGGATGTTAGAGGAAGCCTTGATTGCAGGGATATTTGGTCATCGGTATATTATTGGATCGTGCAATATGAATTTGTGTTTTGATGACAGCTAGATTTTCTATAAATTAAGTTTTTACAAAAAATACAGAATTTAATTATACACGAGAAGGTTTATCTATTGCTTTCTTTCATTTCGGAGCTTCCTGTTATCTTTCGTCGCAGTGATTCAATTCACGTGGGAGACGTTGCTTTCAACGTAAAGAAAAGTGCTCCATTCTTTCTAAATTCTTTGACAGACTTGCTTTCATTTCTTCGGCTACAAATGCCATAATATTGTCTTGTTCTTGTTAAAAGGAAACACTGATCTTCTGCAAAGGTTCTACTACATTTTAAAATAAGACGTTTTCTGTCAAAGAATGTTTAAAATCTTGTCGAAATTTACGTTTTTCTATACAATTATTTTTGTCTGAGACATAAAGCGGTTTACCCTACATACTTTAACGAGTACATTAATAATGTATTGTTAATTTTGTTTATCATTAAGACCGCTCGAAGCTTATTCTTCAATAGTTATGCTAACGAACTCGTAACTTCTCTTCGACTACGAAGTTGGTTGGACTTTTTAACTCTTGCTCAAGTTTTCTCTTTGTTGATCATCTTGAGAGAAAGATAGTAATTAACGAAGGAAATTATCAATTATTTTAATTTACTAACGATTGTATCTTGTCTATTTCTGTTCCTTGTATGGTAACAGACTTATTTGACGTGAAGAATTACTGAAACATGTAAGTAATTACAAACCTCCAACCAAATGTTATACAGTATACCGTCAATTAATTAGATTAATTAGCTCAACGTTTTTCTACCTGTAGATACGCAGGTAATGCGGTTAAATACATATAGGCATTATGAGTCAACGGAAAGTAATTTCAAGTCACGAATGCACCGGATCTGGCGATCGTAATAAAGGTATGTTTGGCCGCAACCTGCGCTTTCATTGACTGAAATTCATGAGTGCGGCTCGTGGGGGGCTCGAGTCGGCGGCTGGCGTCGCGGCGCGTTTTATTCGCCACAGCTTTGCCTGCCGGGTTTATTGACCCGGCGACCGTGACCCCCCTTCCCCTCTTCTCACCATCTTCCCCGCGGTCTGAAACTGTTTTCTAAGTTATTTGTTCTTGTCCTCGTCGTGTATTATCTGACGCCTTATTCCAAAAATAATGGGATCAACTTTACGATAGCTTCGATTTTATGATATTAGAGCCATATCTCAGGAATATTGGATCATTTTCGATATATATTTATATGTGTATATTGTGTATAGCTTTCCTTTAGATATTTCATATAAGGTTTAACATCCCGTCCGCACTCCGCGAGATCTAGTTTATGCAAGCCGTTTTTCCTGTAGGTACAAACATTGCTACACTTTCCAAAACAATTTTCTCGCATTCGATGCTGCTTGTCTACTGGATTTCTAAATGTTACCCTAACTTACTAACAGTTTAGATAAAATCTTTAAAACATAGCTGTATCAATTGGCTCCTATCAATAACCACAACACAGGGACTTTCATAAAAGCATATCAGGCCCTTTCCTGACAACATGTTTATTTCAATAAAGATAAAGAAATTTCCTACGTAATGGACGTCTGCGCCGCGTTTTATCTCTAATTGGGTTGTATTGCCAGACGAAATGGTCGCTCGGTTTGGGACTCGCTTAGAAGTAGAACATTTGTGTTATCTCACATTTAAGTGCTTTAAATAAATGAGGTATTTACTATTGATAGTAAACTTTAAGAGAATTTACACATTATTCTCAAGAAACCGAAAGAGTTACTCCTAGCACACCAATAGTTTGTCACACATTTCACTCATCATGACACTTTTTCTCTAGGCCTGGCTAGATTATTCACTATCCTAACAGTTAGAGATGTCTGGGCAGAAGTAAGGACTTTAAATGAAGACCTAAATAATCAAAGGCCATGAGGCGACCTCGGTTCTCAAGATTAGAACTTGAATTGCAAATATTTTCTAGGTGCTCGTGTACCTGTCGTCGTAAATTCGTAAACTATACATCATTGTATCTTACGAATTCACGACATATATTCAAGATCTTAGTGTAGTTGCTAAGAACAGTTTTGCAAATAAAACCGCTTTTCAAATATTGACCTAAACCTAGGAATATTGTGAACAGCGAGCAAGCTCATGTTTAAAATGTCTGCACACAAAATAGTTTTCCGAGTTTCTTTATGAATAGCACTCTTCCATGAAAATATCGTATCGGTCTACGTGTTACGTTGGTCATAAACTATTGGCGCAGCGCGGCCACACTGTGCAGCTGCCAAGTCTTCACAACGGTGGCTGACATTCTGATTGAGGTGCTTAGATTATCCTGCTAGGAAAATAAATGTGATATTTAAAAGGTTACTGAATATTTTTTGGTACTTTTTAACAATATATGGCAGTTTTCAGTGTTGATTGGATAAGGTAAATATTTTGAACCTTTTTGAACCACTTAGATACAATATAATTATTATCTCGACAAGTCGGCAGTTCATAGCCGAGATTCTTGTAAAGGCTAATGTAATGAAATGTCAACAGTAAGTCACACTAGCTAGAATGCAAGTCAAGATATGCATACTAAGTATGAAATGCTACCCAGGTATAATAAGAAAATACTAAAATAGTCATTTCTTACAAGACTTACCGTGTCGTTGTATCGAATAACGACATTACGTAACAGTAGCATGAAACACCAACAGTACCAACACGTGGTAATGGTACGGTAAAAATTTCAACATCGGTATCGTGGTTCATTAGCTATCGGATGCAGGCGCGCGACTCGATTATGCTAATTTGATTGTCTCCGCGCGCGACTCGTCTAGCCTGGCCCGTGTCGGAGACTAATTTAATCCGTGCTCATCGTTCTTTTCTACAATCAATATATACCAAGGATTACCCTACAAAACTACGTAATAGTTTGCTTACAACTAAACGGGACAGTGATTAGGGCTAATCTATTAAGTAGGATTTCCCTAGTTGTACTAATCTTCGAACTTTCTTGGTTCAAGAGCAAATTAAGGACTTTGTTTAGTTTACAAAGGATTTGGGGAAAATAGTTGACTAAACGACAACGTTCTTTGAATGTATGCTCCTTTACCCTCTTCTATTTGAGCTTGTTTCTGATAAACCTGCATTAAATATGCTGTTTGCGTTATGAAGCTGAATTCCTTTTAAGTCCTAGCTCATTCCTGCCACGGTTGGTGTATGTGCGGTGTCCCTGTGGCGTAACCGCAGGCTATGGAGCAACCTTTCCATTGGTGGTCTAGCGCTGAACGGGACTCGTTTACCCTTTGAACACAAGAGAATTTGCCCTTTTGTCAGTTTTAAACGCCTCGTCTCGCTTAATATTACAACAATTCGATCCTAATTATGTTATACAAGGCCACTTGCTTTGTCATACAAATGATATTTTCGGAATTCGAAGAATCGTGGTTAATCCAAGTACTCGTCTGAGCTGATCAAAGCCGAGTTATAATTGTCTTGTTTACTGTCGCTTGTTTCGAGGTAGTAATTAAAGGGAACGTGCTTCGCATTCGTATGTATAATTAATAATATACGCTACTACTACTGTACAATATGAAATTAACATTCGAAGTTGGAATTGCGAGAAGATTGTTTTCATCAGTCAGTTAACCTAGTTTTCTTGTTAGGCTTCGAAGCAGTTAGTGAAATAGGGACAGCTCAATACAGTTTTGTATCACATGCACCACCAAAAACGAATCACTTTATTCGGTTTATTTCGGAGCGTTCATAAAATGTCTCTTTTAATGCGGCATCTGAACATAATGTATGTTGTTTTATAACTGTGGTTTGGCTCTAATAGATTAAGTGACGACCAGGACTTTTGATACTTCACTTTGCTTTAAAAGCCAAGATCACTTAGGAGCTGTCTCGCAAACTCTACTCGATCGTACTTTAAAAGCTTTACGTGATGTTCCACCCTGGCCTGAGTTACTAACATTACCCCGGGGCGGCATCGGCACATTACTCCCATTAAAACTACGGAATCTAAAAAATCTGAATTCAAATTCTGCAAAACTTGAATAAAACTTTCTTACGCTTTTGTCCTACCTTACCTATATTCCAAAAACCTAATAAATTTATAAAATCTTGAATTAACGGTACCAAGAACCAAGTATAACAAGTCGGTAAAGAATCCGCCTACGTAAATGTTCTAATCACTGACATTTTTATTACTGGTAAACGCAAAGGAATTTAAACAAAATATATATCTTAGGAACTTCGTTATATTTTGCTGTTATAATTTTTGTTTCCGTTAAAGCCAATATTTTCTCATTTGAGAATTTGAGATTTATGAGAGGTGATACGATCGTTTTATTGATAGAAAATAATATTTCTTACTAAGCCAACCATTTATAACTCCCACACCTCAAAGTATGTAATATGTTAAGATAACACGACGTAGGTGTTCTGAATTTATAACTACGAGGGCGGAGTGATAAGTCTGGTATCTAATAAGTCTCAAATCTATTTTGGAATAAAATGATCGCAAATTGCATGGAACCTCCTTGTACACAACTCTTTTAAAGGACTAAATTAAAATATTCAGCTAGTACTGCCGGTTAGTTTTTTTTTTGACAGCCATTAAAGAAAAACAACTGAACACGTTTTTGCAAAGATGGAGAAAAGGGAATTTCGTGTCGTGATTAAACATTATATTTTGCGCAAAAAAAAAAACTATAACGGAAACAAAACAAAAACTTGATAGATATTACGGGGACTCTGCTCCGTCGATTAAAATGATTCAAAAGTGGTTCAACGATTTTCGGTGTGGTCGTACAAGTGATACTGTGCGTCCAGGACGCCCAGTTGAGGTCACTACTCCAGAGATGATCGCAACGGGATAAAACCGAATTTTGCGTCGTTTTATAACAGTAGATGAAACATGGATCCACCACCATACCCCAGAAACCAAGCAACAATCGAAACAGTGGATTTCTACCGGCGAACCAGCTCCAAAGACGGCCAAAGCAGTTTTATCGGCCAATAAAGTGATGGCTTCAGTTTTTTGGGATGCACATGGGGTAATCCATATTGACTACCTAGAGAAGGGTAAAACGATTAATGGCGCATATTATGCCAATTTATTGGAAAAATTTGACAAAATTTTACCGCATTTGGCTAAGAAGAAAATCCTCTTCCACACACCTGCGCGTTGCCATGGCTAAACTTCATGAGTTGCGCTATGAGTTGCTTTCTCACCCACCGTATTCGCCAGATTTAGCCCCTTGCGACTATTTTCGGTTTCCGAATTTAAAAAAATGGCTTGGTGGGAAAAGATTTGGCTCCAACGAAGAGATCATGCACGAAGCCAATGCCTATTTCGAAGGGTTACCTAAGTAGTACTTTATGGAAGGGATCAAAAAGCTAGAGAAACGCTGGATGAAGTGCATTGAGTTACAAGGAAACTACATTGAAAAATAAATAATAATAATTAAATAAAATTGACTCCTTGTTTAATTTTTACCAGGCTTATCACTCCGCCCTCGTATTTTCTCTCGTAGAATAAAAAGTTAAGCTAGGTTTGGCCGTTGGTAGTTATAAAGAAACATTTTGGAATAACGCTGCTACGATAGGCATCTTATCGGCATTAAATTTTGTATATGGTAATTTGGCATTCTTGAAATCACATTATAAATTGTTTAAGATTTTTACGTATACTCCAAATATAATATGAAATATCAACATACTCCAAATATAATATATAGTTATATTGAATGTTGTAGATGAGGAGAAGGGGGGTGTTACGCGCGGCGGCGAGGTGAGGCAGCGGCTGCGGCATGGACCATGCGGTGAAGGCGATGTCGGCGCGCGGGCCGCTGTCCCGGCTGATGGCACGGCGGCGGTTTGAGTCGGCCGAGTTGGAGGAGCTGTACGCGCGCTATGCGTGCAAGTTGCAGCGTACCTCCGTCGGCTCGGCGCTGGCTCTGTGGGCGCTGCTTGCCGCCGCGCTCGCCGCTGTCGATGCCACTCGCGGGTGGCGTAGGGCGCCACAGGTAACCTACCACTTAAACACAATACAATTTAGTTATACATATCACATAAGCACAGATTTAAGTACTGCATTCGAATGAGTGATGATAAAAAGTTTATCTTTTGAATACTTAACGTTAGGACTAGACTTTTGCGCGAAGGTAACCTCCTAAACCGAGATACCCTTTGAATTTTTTTTCGTATAGTTAAATACTCGTAACACCCCAGATAAAAAGATTGAGGAATGCCCCAAGGTAACATATATTATCCAGTTCTTTTCCATTGTCAATCTAAACGAAAACAGAATAATTTGTTTACCTTTTACAAAAATAAAACCTTGAACTATACAATGACACTTTCAAGGTTGTGTTACATGTATGAATTAGATGTAAATGTACAGTGAAACTCACGCAGTGCAATTCAAAGACGTTAAATGAAGAAAATAGGTTACTGTGTCGCGACCGATGCCAAATTACTTGGGCTTCAAGTGCAATATAAAATCTAGCTTATTGTATCGTATTGAGAGGTTTTCAGCTATGACGCATAATATGCCTAAATGAGATTGCTCTAAAATCAGCCGTATCAGCCGCTGTAAATACATTTTTTATGGCTGCCGATAAGAAATAATATTTGTTAATTCTTTTGTAGTAGTAGAAATATTTACTGATGACAATAACAAATGGTGTCCTTTGCACACATTATTAACACCTAATCTTTTGTACAGGTCGGCGTTTTGACCGCACACGCACTACTATGTAGCGGGTTAGCGTGGTGGTGCGGTCGAGCCGGTGTGGCACCGGAGAGGCGGTTACCGCGAGCGTGCTGGTTGGCACTGGCTGGTGGTGGCGTCGCTCTAGCCGCCACGCTGCCCGCCTGGAGCACCGGTGCGGCAGCTGAAGGCGCTGCTCACGTGGTGTGGGCCGTTTTCGCTGCATATGCGTTGCTACCGGTCGGAGCACCCGTCGCTGCGGCTTTCGGCATTCTTCTACCCACAGCGCATACCATCGCATCAGCACTCGTCGCTAACCGCTTTCCTTATCACGTTTGGCAGCAGGTCAGTTACCTATAATCTCACTTTTAGCTAAATTTAAAGGGTATAAATTCTTATGAAAGTTTATCGCCGGAGCTCCCACATATACAAACAATTGTCTGCTATAAAATGTTGAAGCGTAGCCAAGCACGGACAGTACCTCACCTACATATCGATTGAAGTTCATCGTGCGACTCGACGTAGCAATAAAACCAGACATTTGTATTAACTTAGGGTTGTTCAGCTCGCAATATGTTAGTTTCAAAGTCTTGACCTTGACACACGTTCAGTGCAAGGTGTCGGAGCTTCTAGCTTGTTCTCATAACGAGTAAAAAAGGGAGTACTGTGAAGACTTTATTCTTTAATATTAATTTTGTATTGAATATCTCAAGATGATTCTGAATTGGAGTGACAATAACCAGATTGAAGCTACTTACGTTCACGTGCAAATTAATAAAGTTAATTAAGGAAAGTGCTGTTTCGTTGAGTGCAGCCATAACAACTATAATGAATCTGTTAGCTACGCCGCATTATCGAGTTCGTAGAACTACTTATACAATCATATTAAAGTTATTTTAAAGGTTAAGTTTTGTGCAATTGTAACAGATTCTTTCATTTTCTTTGGTATTTTATATTTAATACAGGCACACTCGAACTGTCAAAAGAGATATGCTGTGGAAAGAGATTAATGGATTTTGTAAATGATTGATTAAACTCACACTATTATTTGGATATAAAGTAACGTGGATCGTTTCATGACACCCGATCCTTCAAACAACAAAACCTTTTGCAATATATACAAGGTGTAACCGAATTAATGCACATTATGAAAGTAGTTTGTTCAGAATCGTTTACTGAATCGATTTCTGTAATTTTTAATACAGGTAAAATTTTATCCCAAAAATAATTAAAACTAAGTAAATTACTGTCACACTTCCGCTGTACAGTTAAAACAAACCAAAATGGATGAATTACCCACTAACCTAGACCCATATACGAGTGCGACTGTGTGCATGCGCAGATTTGTAATGTGGCCATAATTTTCTCCAACAATCAATATAACTAATTAGTTTAAAAAAAAAAAATTTTTACATAATACTTAATAAAAATTCAGTGTATGTATTATGATTATAACATAATATTCTAATTGGGGTGTCTGGTGGTGTGCGTTAATTCCGGGACATGCTGTATACTATGGTTGCAACTTAGTATGAGTAACGGAAGAAGGAAATGGTTCCTAAAATAGAACATCAGCTTGAATTTAGTTACCATGTAAAGTCGTTGCCTTATAAATAAGATTTAAATAACTGCACGAATCATCCAAGTAGTATGAAACCGTGCGGAGGTCGTAGCCTTGCCCTCTTGGCGCCCACTGTGGGCCCGCTTATTATGCCTCACTCCAACATAATAAGGGTTGCTGTGCTCGCGTGCGACTCTTACGTCATCCTTGCCGTCTAAATAAACTTGGCATATCCCTCAATCTACCCTCAAGTGTAGCAATATATGTCTTGGACGCAAATATGTAAATCAGACCTATTAGATAATAGTGAGCTACAATGTGTTAACTAATACGTTTCATAGGATTACGAAGTTTATTACCAACTAGAGGGACGGCATTTAGAAATGTTAGCATTTAAAAACGCAATAAAACGTAGCGTTTATTGTTCATCTATTTGTGAAGTTTTTATGTGTACATAATAATCTGAATTTATTTACATAGTTTTATGTAGCCGTCTCGTTAAAAACACATCAGGAGAGCTCGTTCTAACTCAGCTGAACATAAAGCTTGTCGTTTGCATTATTGCAAGCAGCAATAAAATCGTTTTCTGGCAATGATACTTTCTTAACGTAGGTGGTATTGTATTATGCCAGTCTTCACCAACACTAGGCGACACCTAAATGTAATGTATTAAGCAGTTACTTAGCGCTATAAATCATTTCAGCAATCGCTAGGCGATGACTAAGGTTGCTGGCAAGACACACGGCTTCGCCGATGGATAATACTTATACAACTCTTACAGGTTGGCCTAGCAACAGATTTTTGACAGACACCGAACTTGACTTTCGAAGCTTACGAGTTGCCTGCTGAAGTGCTGAGAAACCAATCAATAGTCAAACTTGTGTGGTTTCTTAGAGATCTGCTTACCGTAGGCATTATCTAACTAGATATTTCCTGTGACAGTAAAAACGGGTATTATAGTGTATTAGTAAAAGGAGCAATGGTGGCCCAGTGGTAACGGCTGCGACTTGCGAGTTGTAGGTCGTAGGTTCAAAACCATTCAGGCGCTTTGAAATAAAGAAAGAAGAAAGAAAATGTATTTATTTGCGGCAAACATGACGCATAAAAAAGAACATAAACACACAAAAAAAAAAACAACAAGTTGCTTTACTTTCTGTAAGTTATTTCATCGCCAATTACCTCTCAAAACGGTGAAGGAAAACATCGTGAGGGAACCGGCATGTCCTAGAACCAAAAATTCGAAGACATTTGACATCTACCAACCCGCATTGGGCCCGCGTGTTGGAGTATGGATTATTACAGTGGGAACATTTTAGGTTGATTATGCTAGTAAAATAGAAGTTCTGTTACCTTGCAGTTCAACCACCCTGCCTGGTTCAGTTCTAATATCTGCACTATCTGTATTCCCCATCTTACCCCGTCTTTACACAAATCACGTAGGTAGGCTGCCAGACGCCTAGGTTTAGATCAAATATTTTTACGCCATGTCATGCCAATATTTATTTTGTCGAGGTTATTGAACCAGAAATGACTAAAGAAAAGCTATCGACTCGACTGAGCCAATTTAGTGTTCAGGATAACATGGTCTGTTGGCAGATTCTACCAAAGGTTTTCCTCAGTAAGGGATTATGTAATAGGATCATGCGACATATGTAGTTATAGTAACTTTTTCATGACGAAGATAACTTTCGACGTGTTATTTTTCTATTTACTTATTCTTATTTTTTACGGGTAAAAGTAAAAAGTTGGGATGGGCCGAATAAGAACATTCGGTGAAAATACGACCATAACCGAAGTACGGCCGAACTTTTTGTTCGGCCGTACTTCGGTTATTTTCACCGCGCGTCCTCGAGAGTGACACTTCGAATCTTGTTAACGCGCTCACTTGAATGATTGGGGCGTACACAATATACACTTTTCTAAGAGGGAGGAAATGTATATGAACAAAAACGAAACGTAACATTTTTGGTGTTTTTGCACGATAATCTGCCTACCAAGGGAATTTAAATTAATATCAGCACCCTAATTGCGTAACACAGTCTAAAATCTAAATCATTTTGAAGAATATTGCTAATCTATTGCTTCATATATTAGAAAAAAATGTCTGCTCAACTACGAACGCAATGAATGTTGTTAAACTGTCAAAATGAAGCCAGCCGGTAATGATCCCGCAGTAAGATTTAATTTAACACTTTTATAAATAAAACTAGTGATTTTTGGCGATAATTATTTCTATTATGATGTCCTAATTTGGGTACTGTGTAGTATAGATTTTATTGTTAAATATGTGACAACTGACAAACAACAAGTCAGTGCTTTTATGATGTTATTTAACTGGTCTAGTTTTGTTACTATTTTAGTCACAACAGTTGAGTTATTTAATATTTCTTTGTATGGAATGTTCGGTTTTTTTTTCGGTTTAACCGCCGAAGTTCGGTTAAATCTAATGTGAAACTAATTTCGGCCCGTCTCTAGTAAAAAGCCATCGTTAAAAAGACATTGAAAAATTTGAAGGGCCGTATCACAATTATTGACTCTATAGATTAATAGACTCACTCATAAATATTGACGAAGGCTACGTCCATCACACTGAAGGCATAAAAGCTTTTTGTTTGAAATTAATCAAACGACGGTCTATAAACCGGGTGCCATTTAAATCAGAATAGATTTCCGATAAACATTATGACGTGTTGAACAATAGTTTGACGGACGTGGAAAGTATTACATTTTTTGTGAAACAGTAATGCTTTAATTTAGGGTTATTGTTTTCACTGGCAAATCTTTACATCTTCTATACAAATAAATAAAAAAAGTGAAGTGTCTGTATGCAATGTCAAAATAACAGCTTATTACTTACACTACTACTTTTTACTTACTTACATAATCATGAAAGTAGATACGTCTACTGTCTGTTTGTTCTGGCTAATCTCCGAAACGGCTGGACTGATTTTGACGTGATTTTCACTGGCAGATAGCTGAACTGTTACAAGGCTTCACTTAAGCTACTTTTATTTTAGAAAAAGAAAGAGTCCCGCGCAAAAAAATAAATCCCATAAAATCCTATTTGTTTTCCTACATGCGAACGAAGTCGCGGGCACAGTAAGTAAGAAATCAGACCATTAAAACACCCACAAAAAGACTATGTCCTAGTCATTCTGTGGGTGTTTTAAAGGACTACATTATGACAAAATAACTAGATTATGTGTCTTTAAATATTATTTAGCATTCACAACCATTCGACATGCTTCCGAGTCGAAAATGACACGTTTTCGGTTACCTGATTTGCCTAGTCCCCGATCGCAAATAGCCGTCAGCGTTAGAAGTATAGTAGCATTTGGCTTTTGACTACTATTTGGCCGAAACTGGAAATTTTCGAGTTTGTGAACAACGTTCTAACAGGACTCCTTCGATAACATTGATTGATGTTCAATTCGGCACGGAAGCGTTATCAAAGGGTTGTGAATAACTATGCAGGTACCTTATCAACTAAGTTACTAAGCCCGGAGGTAATAAAAAACTCAAACTCATAGCATTGAATTCAAACTAGCTTCGCATCGCGGTTTCACCCGCATAAGTTTCGATCCCGTGGGACTATCGGGATAAAAAGTGAAAGTATCCTATATTTTATTCCTGGTTATAAACCATCTGTGTGCCAAATTTTATACAAATCCGTTCAGTAGTTTTTGCGTGAAAGAGTAACAAACATCCATCCATCCATCCTTACAAACTTTCACGTTTATATTATTAATAGGATAAACCAAATACAGGCACTTTCGAATTGTCAAGGGATCGGTCAGTCAGAAAGATGAAGCAAGTTGCCCATTCCAAAGCGTAGTAGGCACCTATGGAGAAGAACGGGCAAGAAACTCCACGGACATTGCAACACTTTCAAACTAAGACCTTGTCATGTTCAAAATTGGACCTTCATACAAGTTCAATATCGCCAGTCGAACTCCTATAGCCATATCCATGGACACGTAACATATAGCAAGACAGTAACATATTATTTGACAGATAGTATGGTTATTTACTGCGTTGTAACTACGCCTGTAGCATCTGTTTTGTATAAATCAATCGGGGAACTTGTAGGTAGAATTAGGTGCGATTTGCTATGGTTCAATGCTTATTATTGCCTTCATCCTGTTCAATAAATGTTCCTGAAAGCTATTATTGTAAGTTATAGGAGTTTAAGTGCCAAGGGGTGTGGTATGGTGGGAATCTTTATTTGTTTTTTTTTTTATTGCTGAATGGGCCTCGATCGCGCCTGATGGAAAGTGATGAATGAGGTCTATGATGCGCGCCCAGTCTTTCGTTTTGTATTATCGATGGAAGATAATAGACCACAGTAAGACACACAAAGTCAAAGTCAAATCATTTATTTCAAATAGGCACATAAAAAGCATTTTTGAATGTCAAAAATAAAATAAAAATAAAATTGATTCTAGTCGCCTCTTCCAAAAGGTAGTTTTCGTATGGAGAAGAATGGGCAAGACACTCCACCGTTACTCTTTTAAAACGTTTTACAATATTTTGCGTACATTATTCATATAAGTAATTATATGTGAAGACGATGCATCTAAAAATAAAATTACTTTACCACAATAAGTAAAAGAATTAAAATGGATTAATGAATCTATGACATATAATCCATGACATATAAATTAACTATGTGATAGATACATGGTGCTCACATATTTACAAACATTCCAAAAGTAGACGATTTTCATAAATTAATAAGGAGTAATAAGTCCGGGTGTGACTTTAAGTAATTACAGAATGTATATAAATCAATGTCAAAGAGAAAAAAAAATATATATACAATTACATTAGCAACCAGTTTGATTTTGTCTAAACTCTAGAGATTGTCCTATGGAGCAGGACCAGCATGTTTCCAAGCATTCTTATCTTGGATATAATCCTCTAATTTGTAATATCCTTGCTTACAAAGTGTAATTTTAATATAAGTTTTAAATTTTCTTTTTTTTTTTGTTTTATTTCTAATTGCAATATTTCACAAGGTTGTTGTAACATTTAACACAGTACCCCATAAAAGATGTATGTACGAGTACTTTAGATAATCTGAAAAAAGGTTGATCTAATTTATCTTTATTTCTAGTATTAAAATGACGTCTATCACTTATTTTATTAAAAAGATGTTGATTTTTTCTTACATAC
Source organism: Apamea epomidion (assembly GCA_947507525.1). NCBI lineage: Eukaryota > Metazoa > Arthropoda > Insecta > Lepidoptera > Noctuidae > Apamea > Apamea epomidion. The sequence continues at coordinate 12,415,389 of OX382234.1, forward strand.
ATAATATTTTCATAAATGAACTGGCATGGTACCGTCATAATATTAACCCTTTTAAATAGTTCCCTAAGAGATTCGCGGCGACGTAGATTATAAATGGCTCTGACAGCTCTCTTTTGCAAATTAAAAATGGATTCAATGTCAACAGCCCGACCCCACAGTAAAATGCCATATGACATAATACTGTGGAAGTAACTAAAATAGACCAAACGCGCGGTTTCTTCATCTGTTAATTGTCTTATCTTTCTAACAGCATATGCGGCCGAGCTTAGCCGCCCCTCAATAGATGTTATATGATGTCCCCATTGTAATTTCTCGTCTAGCGTGATTCACACTGGACTGCCTTTTTGGCCTAGTGGTCGCAAGCGCTACTGCTGAAGTTCTGGGTTCGTTTCCCGGGTCGGGCAAAGTGTTATTAGGTTTTTGGAATTTAACAGTAGCTGCCCGGAATCTGGATTTGTCCACGGTTGATGACAATAGACTCGCCCCCTATAACATGGGATTTAAAAAATAATTGGCTAAATGTGGGTGTACTATATCTACACCACTGCCTAACCCTTCGGGAAATACAGTCGTGATGTTATGTTATTAAGACACTTGCACAACATCACATTCAAGGCATTATGTCATTATTCATTCATTCATTATTCGCAATGAATGTGCGCAATATGGAAGGAGTGATGGGGCTATGGAGAAATGCTGCACTTGCACGCTGCGTGAGCGTACCGTGATCCATCGCCACTCGTTCGATGTCCACCGCGCACAGGATGGATGGAAAGCAGCACATGAAGTGATTTTTTGCTCCGGTGGTGTAATTGCCGTTTGGCGTTCCAGTGTGAGGATAAATAAATAAATAATAATGTATGCCTAAAGGTTGTCTGGTAGAGCTCGTTCTTAGCGATAAGACCGCCCTTTGTGCAACTCATAAACACGTCCTTTATTGTTGTATTTAATGTGTGTACAATAAAGCTTATTGTATTGTACTGCCCATGCGTCAGGGGCAAGTTCATTATCATTATCACACGTTTCCTTTATCAAGCTTTATATATTATATTGTACTAGCTTTTGTCCACGACCTACCGCGTCGCATCCCATCGCCCGCACGAGATATTATTCGTTTTCGCTTAGCGTGCTTTCTGATTATTTTGGTTCCTAAGAGGCGTAGCGTGATGTTAAATAACCTATAACCTTCCTCAATAATTGTGCTATCAAATACAAGGAGATTTTTTTTTTATCCCACTGTTAGTTCTACAGATTAGCGCGTTCAAACAAACAAACTTTTCAACTTTATTATTAAGATAAAATAGATCATATAGGAGGTACTTGGAGGTATGACAAGTTTCACCATTTTCCTATTCTATTTTATATTTAAATTCCGACATCTTTGTACTTAATGGTTTTTGTGTTTAGTCTAGTCTAGTCTGCACAAAAAGCTAATCTATTTTACCTAAACGGCTGGCCATTCATCCCGATATCGTAAACAGACACTTCAATTTGATTTGCACTTTACAATTTAAATTACCAATCATTATTATTCATCGTATTTTACATGTGGCTGGTATGATAGTTACCTACTACATTAAAATATGTATTACGTTATATATGTGAATGGGCGGGCAATAAAACATGATTGATATCGTGAACTATAACAAATGTTCAGCAGGCATGACCTTAGCGGCTTGCGTTTCATCTAGATTTTAAATAACTCACATTGTTTATTTTCGGACTTTGTTGGTAGGAGAGGGTTGCATACGACCGTAGCATAGATTAAGCTAAGTGCTCATCACTCATTGCTAAGGTTTCCGCGTTGAATAGATCCGCTATCATTCGGTTAATGGACGCCGGAACAGAGAATTATGAGGATGGTATCAGTAACTGCCTGTATGCTAATCCTAATCGGTGTAGTTTAGTTTGAAGGCTAGCCCGAGGCTATATTGTGTCGTGAACTTGTGATCTACCTACCTACATAGCACCCAATTATATTTACTTTTTCAGTAGGTGATTTATTCTGATACTGCTGTTACGTTATTACTTTACTTACTTAGTTTCATATTCTCTAACTAATAAATGTTAAACAAAACAAACAATTAATAAAAAAGTATGTTATGCAGCTAGCAACATAATTTTAAATAATTAGCATGTATGAATATATTTAGCCAAACGGGATATTATTACGAGGAATACCTACATAATTAGTTGATTGTTTAATTATTCAAAATAAATAATTATATTCCATTACGATTGTGCCTCTTCTACTTTTTGCCTGTAAAAATATAGTAGATGGCGAAAAACATAAAAATAAAATATAGTAGTGATGTTTCAAAAATATATTATTTTTAATGCATGTCTACTTTTTGCTTCTTTGAGCTTTTAATAACAGTTTTTTTAAATGTCTTAAAGCAATTAAAGAATTAATGATTATACAAATTAAAAGGGTATAAAATCCCATCCTATTGGGGTCATCTCGCCATTTGTATTATATTTCGCTTCCTATATTTTTTTCTTAGAAATATAGTAGTTAGGCTATCAGGTATCATGCTACATTGGAGATGTACGTGACGTAACCTTTGGCAACCCTTATCTTGACTCAGATATTCGCAAAGAAAATTCCTTTATGTACCAACGCATTATCTTGTTGTTTGTGTATAAAATACTTGTTGGGCAGTCGAGGTCGCTCCCGTGTCACCGCTCAACCTCAAGGGGAAGCCAAAACACATTTGTGGAACATGTCTCCTCCGGAGCGAGTTCACCGCGCATTTCCATAATAATAATGTATTATACAGCGATGTGCGTGAAATTTATTCAGTGTAGCTCGTTATTCACACGCCGTGTCAGGTCAGGCTGACATCACTCTATTGAAAATGTTCAATACTTGATAATCTTCGTGATTGCTCTCTAATAAACAACGCTTAGTTAAGGTAAGCACTTTCTAGCCTCAAGCACAGGTTCAACCTAGTTCAGGCCAGTTAGGAACTGTGCGCTATTTCAATTGTTAAGGTATTCATTGTAAATGTATCCCCTTTTTATAAATAAACGATTTATTATTATAAGGCGCTGCCCAAAGGTAAGGGTAAGCTGTCGCACAGTATAAGCCAGAAAAAAATTGAGTGTATTGTCAAATGTTCAAAGAAAAGACTTATTCAAAAATATTTTATAAATATAAAATCGTATCATGATAAAACAATCGTAAAACAGAGCTCAAGCCCAAAATATCTTTCGTCGCAAATTCACACATTTTAAGCGTAAACTATCTTATTTTATGTGATGATAATAAAGGGAACTCAATTAACTAAAGAAATACCTAAAAATTATTCCACTGAGTCGTGCATTTTTTTTTTTTATTTAATTAAAACTGCAAAATTACTTTTATTTTGTGGTCATTCCATTCAACTAACATCAAACGCTATTTTGAACCTTATTTGCTCCCGCGACGCGCTATTGTCCATTACATAAAAATGAGCTTCTTAGAATTTCTATTCGTATAGCTTCAAATATTTGTTCACGTTTTTATCTAGCGCACGTGCTGAAAAATGTATTTCCACCGGGTGTCTGTGTAGCAAAAATGGATTGCAGCGCTCGAATAATACCTGATGCAAATTCGTGTAATTCGATCGAACGCCTTTTACACTGACAACGTCGCTTCGCGCTGACAGATTTAAGGCTCCCGCAGACAGGCGCGACTCGACAGCGCTACGTGACTCTAGTAAAACAAGTTCTATGAAAACTTCTTGAAAATTGTTTTACCAGAATCGCGTCGCACCGTCGCGTCGCGCCTGTCTGCGGGTGTCTTAATGATTTTATAACCCATCCCCTTTTCGATCCGCATTCACAGCAATGTCAATCCGCATGTCATAAGACTTACATTACGCCAAATAACTTTGCCTATTCACGCGTTTAGATAAGAAATCAATGATTGGCCTATTTGAACTAGAAATCATGCTTTCAACATTAATCCTTCACCTGTTCAGCTATCATTAAGTACATCAGAAAGTGTTTGCAGGCGCCAGCGCCGGCCATACACAGCATGCTAATAAACACGTCTTGTCTCGTTGCTTGATCGCGGCCATTTACAATTTCACGTAATGCAGTCCGACAGGTGAGTTGAGGTGAGCTTTCTTGTCAAACTGACTAGTGTTGTGAAACGCTTGATCAATCATGTTCCATACTAGATAGGTACGCTTTGATGGGAGGAGCTGTCTTAGTAATTCCATTTCATTTGACATGACGCTTTAGGGTTCCGTGGCCTGCATTCCAACTACGTGTAATTTCATTAAAAAATGAAACAATATTATAGTTTTATTCAAGTCATTCAAAATCAAAATATTTTATTTCACAACCTGCTTGTGCACTTATGAAACGTTAGAAGTGCACGGTTTCAATTGGCCGTTTCCTATGGAGAAGAGCCGGCAAGGAACACCACGGTTACTCTTTTAAAAATAATTGGCTTTTACAATGTTTTCAAATTAATTAGTTTTATATTCCTGCGACTATGATTATGATCACGAACGAGGTTGACACAAAAAATCGAGAAAATATATTATTTCTTTTAATTAGAAACTTAATTAAGACTTAACCTCGAATCTTTGAATAAATAAGTAATAATTATTATCAAAGAATTTTCAGATCTTTAATCAAATAGGTGTATCGCTGGGGACGAGATATTTAGGGCAAATGACCTAATTACGAAAACATATCTGAAAATATTCTTGAGTTCAAAATAATTCAGGATCTTCTCTTATTCACACTTCACATCTTTTGTGTATTCCTTTAAAACATTGGTTTGAATGGTGCTAGCATTTACTGAAATTATTGAAGACTACATTATAAAAGTACCACGCTTTTGTTACAATCAAACCATGCAGCACCTTAATTGCGTACCACTCTATCAATCAGAATCTGAATCATTTTGAAGGATATTGTTAATACATTGCTTCATAAATTCGAAAAATTTCTCCGCTCAGCAACGTAAATAACGCAATGAATGTTGTTGAACTGTCAAAATGAAAGCCATTCCTAGTATTAGTGTGTTACGCAATTATCCGACAGAACATAGCCATATGTCAAAATTATACATTAAAATTGTAATCTTAATTTACTGTTGCCTTCCGCATCCCTTTTGAATACAATATCTCGGAATCGGCACGTTGTGTAGCCGTCGGCGTTTACGTTAGCGCTCTCAGAGCTATTCGGCTCATTAAATAACTGTAAAATGTATAGAAGATGGCATTGAATATTTTAGTAATTGGAAGATGAGTCAAGTTTTGGGGGCGAGTGAGGCGACGCAGGCGGCGACAGGTTCTATTTGCATAACTCGGGCTGGATAGTGCACGGCTCGCTGCCTATCTTATAAATGCTATAAATAAATTAAACGCTCCGTGGTTGGGCCACACAGATCACTAGCTCAATAAAGTTTTAATAGGAGTGTCATGATACCTCTTATGGCTCTTTACTTGCAATGAGCTTTGCCTTCTAGAGCGTGAACTTTAGCTTAATATAGGAACATTAAATTACATAGTCTTAAATATTTATTACCGATAATTTATACCACATTACTCAGGCGCCTATAACAGTAATCTGGCGCACGGGGTAAGAGTAATTAGAGTCTCGAGTAATCTCTGCAGGGTTAGGGTTGAAGCTGAGCCCTCTGCAGGTGCTCCCTAATCGCTACGTTATCAACTTCAAGTTTTTATTACTCTCGTAATATAAGGATCCAATCTTTATAACTTAGAATATTACAAATTACTTTTTCTCTTGTTACTTTTATTCCCCGTGGCGCTGAGCACGTAACAAATTAATTATATTAATGAGTTTCCCGAAGTGGTTCGTGCTCATTTTAATAGTATTTTTTGTTCTGGCCTGTATGTGTTTTATGTAAACGAGCACTGTTCCCTGTGGCAACCCTCGCAGAGTTCTTTTAAAGCGAGTGTATTCAGCCCATGTTTAATTGAATTCATGTTTTGAATGTGTTTGCTGTTCGCTTCAAATGTACTTATACGTTCGCATTTTGCTTTGTAAGTATTTTTTTTGTTTCATTATGTTATAAAAGTGTTAACATAGGATTGTATCTATTTAAAAATCAACTCATTTGCTTTACTCAGGCGATTCGTACATCATTTTATTGAAACTAAAGTTTACAACCTAATCTACTGGCAGATAGGTGCAATAATACCAGTTTCGTTGCATTACACAGATTTTCTAGACGGATTTATCGAATAAAATAAACTCGGCAGGTCAGCTATCCCGTTTGACAGGCAATTTTCAGTCAACATTGATGGATGGCGCTCTATTTATCGGCGATTCTTTATGTAGGTAACTGCATGCCATGCCATGACGATATTTGTTATAAACGATTTCAATTTGTCACACAGTGTTGCAGATTACGGCACAGAAAATGCTTTCTTGTCATATCTATACTAATATTATAGAGAGATAATTTGTTTGTTTGTATGTAGGGGATAATCTCTGGAACTTCCAGTCGGATTTGAAAATATCTTTTTACATTTGATAGGCTACTTAACATCACGCTGGGGAACTTAGGAACCGTAAAAACAAAAAAGTCAGAAAGAACGCTAAGCGAAAACAAAGGGATAGCAAGGGCCGGCGATGCAATGCGACACAAGAAATTTCACGCGGATGAAGTGATGGGCAGAACCTAGTCGACCATAAAAATGAAAAGATTTCTTGTCGTACGCGGCTGTCACTCCTGAAGGTTTATGAACAACAAGAACATCGTAACCATGAAATTCTGCTTTGATGTTGTCTACTTTTATATGGTTAGTCGTAAACTAAACTACTACGTTACGAATTGACTACAACTGAATTATTGTCCGAACATAGGAAAGAGGCACTCAAACTATTGAAATTGAGTCGAACGAAACTATGTACTATGTAAGTACTAGGATTCTAAGTGATCTGAAAACAGTTGATGAAATTTATCGGATTGTTTAACAAATATAGTGTAACCTGGTTACGTAGATATGTGAGAAACCTCAACTACTAATAATTATAATAGGGTCCCGACCCTTTTACATTGAAATACCTCTGTTACTGAGACTGAGAATACATTTGTTAGATTCTTACGTGTTTTTACCTCTACATACAATTGGGACTTTGTAGTCCAATAGCCTGTATAAGTAAGACAACTAATAATAACTCATAATTTTAAATATTTATCTGGACATATTATAATATGCATTTTTACCAATGAAAAAATGTACAAGTGGCCTCTGTAAATAAGACAACTGTTCTGTCATTTTAAACCTGACTGTACTGGGAAACTGGGTAAATGAAAAGCCTCTAAGTAATAAATAATCCTAGGTGTTAGGTCCCTTGAGATCCCACGTATCAAGGTTTCACTGTATTTCGATTTATTGCTCATCCACTGGACGATTCCGTCACGTTTCACTCGCTAGAAATATTTCAGACTCTTACATGGCCAGACTTTTTATTCTTTACCCTTTTTCTTATTACTTCTGCTCCAATAAATAGAATGTATGTGTATGGTGTTCAAGGCTCCCATTTTCCTTCCAATAAAAAAGTTTTCATGATTTCGGTCGGCTGAAAGGTGTCCCTACTCTTACATAACCACTTCGACTTATCTATGTCGATTGAGCAGATGGAAATAATTCTCACGCTCATGGAAAATGAGGCAATCAAACGAAATGAAACATTTCAACAAATCAGTTCAACTAAAAAGAATATGAAAACGAAGCTCTCGAGGAAGAAATTAAGAAGAACTAAAGATGCGTGAATGGATTTATATTCACACGAAATATACAATCATTATAAAGTAGAGTCAGCGACAAAAGTTCCTCAACGTTTCCTTTTGGTATATCATTGTCTCGTTGAACCTAATTATTGTTTTCAATCTAGTCCCCAAAAGTTCACAGTGTTCTCCACACTTTAAAAATTTGTTACAGCAAAAAAGTTTTCATTCATGAATCTCTTCTGCAACTTTGGACAGTGTTAACCTACTTTTTCACTGACCGTACCTATAAATAAATCTGAACATGTACATGTTTTGTTAACAGATGGTAGGTAACGTGGTGGTGTTTGTGTGCGTGAACGTGGTGGGGGCGCTGATGCACTCGCTGATGGAGACGGCGCAGCGACGAGCCTTCCTCGACACCAGGAACTGTATAGCAGCCAGGCTGGACATGGAGGATGAGAACGAGAAACTGGTAAATCTATACATCTTATTTTAAGAAATCATTAGCGTTCCTTAGTCTCGCAAAAGCTCGAAAATGACTCGGCTGCGTGTGATGAAACTTTGGTAAAATGTTGTGTCGTAGAAGGTTCCTAAAAAAAAAAATTTCAAGAAGGCATTGCAACTCATGCAACGGCGTTAGCCATTAATATGTAAATTAAAGTCGCTTTTGCTGTGTGACCGCGTTGTTCTTCTAAACTACGCAACGGATTTTCATGCGGTTGTCACCATCATTTAGAGAATTTATTCTCGAAGGTGTATGTGCTTATTACATTTATATTAAACTTACTTACATATAATAAATAAATTTCGTTTTGTCAAATCGTATAAACCGTGCGAAGCAGGGGCGGCTGCAAGAAGTTCTTACAACTAAGTCTCACACGTGGCGTTCACAAGGATAGGTATAGCTTTTATTAAGTGTTTACTTATGAACGCCTTGGAACTTCGATCCATCTGCCTAGCCATTTCCCAACTATGTTGTGTTCGGCTTCCAGTCTAACGAGGTGCAGCTGAATACCAGTATTTTACATGGAGCGACTGCCTATCTGACCTCCATAACCCAGTTACTACGTAATACGATACCCCTCGGTAAGACTGGTAGGTAGTCAGATTTTCGGGCTTCTTATACGACCCGTAACGACTGTCAAAGATCGAATGACAGCGGGGACCAACAACGTCTTAACGTACTTTCCGAGGCCAGACCCCTCTCTTGGTATCTAAAGATGGTCACCCATCCATGGACCAACCGCGGCAAGCGTAGCTTAACCTGATCGATCGACCCGTGCGGCTGTTATTACTTAGCCACTAACCCTTCTCAAGCCTTGCAACTTGGATGGTATTTAGAATATTCCCTTCTCAATTTATTGACTCGACGATGACTAAGATAACCGGTAGCTTTCATAAAGCTTTTAATAAAAAGTCAGGTAAGGTTTGCTTCAAGGCAATATATTAGGGCCTGTCTGTCATTGCGGATGATATTGCGTGACAGAAGGATACAATAAGGTCCAATTTTGACCAAGGCTGACAGAAAATCTCATAATCCCCCAAAGGGCAAAACCATGCCATCCTGAGGCCGTATTACGAAGTATGAATGCCATCATGATTCCAGTACGAAAACAGGATGGTGTTATCGGTCATGTATAGCTCAGTCTTGCTCTTAAACTGAAATCATGATGGCATTAAACCGTTACAATACGGCACCAGCACTATTGAATAATGTCAATGATCTACATTGACATTATTCGGTTACCTAGTTATAGAGAATGACAAAGCGTTTCATCACAACTATGTATATGACATAAAACGAATACTTGTAAGCCAAATTAATTTATTTCTAGAACTCATCTCCTTTCGTTAGGTAAAGTTTCATTTTGGAAGAAGTAGTTCGCTGGTTTAATATGAGTTATCAGTTCACAGCTGGGTGCTACGGCTCATCCGCTTAGTGTAATTAATCGCTTGTTATGACACCAAAGGTCATCGGGTTGTGATTAAACTAATAAAAAAAATTAAAACAAAAAAAAAAACGTTTTAAAAACAAGCTGTTATTACTTGTTAATAAAACGAACTAAAAAGTTAAAAATAATTTAAACCTGATAAGAAATAAATAAAAGCGTGTTACATTGTGTTCTAATCTAACACGCTTTTATTTATTTCTTATCAGGTTTAAATTATTTTTAACTTTTTAGTATTTTTGATGCGAGATTGACTACGGCGTAGTTCGTAGCGCGTAGCAGTGTTTTTCCGTTATATGCGTTTAATGCACTTAAGCTATCTGTACTTCATCAGACCCTGGTTACCATCTAGCACTAAAGTACTCGTCAAGACGAATCAAACGAGCCCAAACTCAATGGGGTTGTGTCGTTTAATTACCGAGTTCCTATGGCCATCATCCAGCTCCATCATCAGACCCTGGTTACTATTTAGCACCAAAGTTCTCGTCAAGACGAATCAAACGAGTCCAAACTCGATGGGGTTGTGTCGATTAACTACCGAGTTCCTAATGGCCACCTTCCGGTTCCATCATCAGATCAGCTCCATGTCATAATAATTTTGCATTGTCATCCGATTTACAGATGCATGTAAAATTTCAGCTTAATCGGTTGAAGATATCTGCTTCAAAATTGAGTTGCAAGAGTCCACCAGAACATACATACGTACATCGCAAGTTATATAAAAGCTTGTAATTAAGAGCGTTCCGATCGATCTAAAAAAGCTCGAAAATAACTTCTTTTGACCTATCGCAAAGAATTACTTTATTAACCTGATAAAGAAAACTATACTGAAATTTTCGATGTAATTCGAACAAAACCAATTTTTGGAAATGTATTTCTGCCAGCAATACATTTTTTTCCACTTTGCCCCTTGATATAAATGTGATAAATAGCGCTGGGTTATCCAACCGAAAATTGTTCCTATTCTGTTCCTTTGCAAAAATCTTTCACTTGGGACCTTTTACGTAAGCCTTAAAATGATGCTAAGGTTATTATGACTTGATAAAAACCGTTTTCGTAAATGTTAGGCGTTATGTTCGGCGAGCTCTTGCGAGTCGTGTTCAAGGCATTATGATAAGTACTACAAGTTCCCGCGGATCGGCACTAATATAGTTAAATGTTTTTAGGCCACTTCACCCTTTTTAGCCTTAGTGGGTTTCAAATTTTATCGTAATTGTTTCCGTGAACAGCGGGGTAATTGCGTAACAAGCTATCAGTAGCAATGGCTTTCATTTAGACAGTTCAACAACAGTCATTGCGTTATTTACGCTGTTGAGTAGACAAATTTTTCGAACATATGAAGCAATGGGTTAGCAATATCCTTCGATCATTCAGATTGAGATTGAAAGTGTGTTATGCAATAGGGCTACACCCCTACGACTACTACTATCCCATGAAAACTTATTTTAGGATTCACTCAGAAAGTCACTCAAATGTGTAGTATTGTAGGTAGTGTTCCTTCATAGTATTGTTGGTCTGATTCATTGCACGGTTCCAAAAGTTATAACTAGCCTCATAGGATATAATTAATTGGAACTGTAAACTGGAGAGCGCAATTATATTAACCACAATGTAAAATAACGAAATAGTATGACGTAAACTACATTTATTTATATGTTGTATTAGAAATTCTGAGAATGGATTAATATTACTATGAGTAGTGTTTATTAACGTGTGTAATTCCACTCATGAGTGGGTAGAATGAAAGTGTAAAAAGTACAGCTAGAACCTCGGACTTCGTCGTGTTCATTGGGCATATAATGATGCTCACTGAACACATCATAACATGTATGTGTATTAGATTTTATTATATTATACAGGAACTCTTCTTGCTTTATTTTTTCCATTTTGATGATGTTGATGGCGGTAAGCTCATGTATGCGGAAATTTAAATGTTGGAATGAAATGTTATGGGTATGGATGGCTTCGGAAAGTTTCCGCCCTGAACGTGTTTAGAGTAAGGCCCTTTGTACACGTCACGGTTTCTGCAGCACGGTTAAATATACATATTTATTTATTTATTTCAGGCGACGCAGGCCCATAGATAAATACCTTAACCTAAACATATTTACATACATGTTTTTTGTATATGACATGGTTTATGGTATACGGTAGGGCGCCGTGCCGAAGTGCCGTCGTGTCTTCAACATACTTCCATAGTGATACATACAACACTGACGACCGTGCTACACACGGCGAATAAACCATAGGTTTTCACGGCAAGAAAAACGAGTGTGTACAAAGGGCCTTATAAGTTCTTTAATTTAGCTGAGTGCACAAATACCAGTACAGCATAAAAGCTAAGTAGCTCTGTTCAAGCTACCCATAAAAATATTACGGAATATTTTCCCGAACAGCCGCGAGTCTAATTTAAAAAGAAGCAAATACTCGATCTGTGTATTTTTTAAACCGCAAACAGACATTTAACATGTTTATTTATGCGTCTGGAAACGCTGGATTTAAATAAATTGCTACCTATTTCTATCGATATAAAATTAAGGAATATTAAAACGGATAACAACTTCTCTATCACAAAGGCAGCAAGTGTGAAGGCCGTTATGTTGTAAACAAGAGCGTGAAAATAATATGTAAATGTGGCAGGATTAAACATTAATCCAGTTCAAAACATACTGTTTAACCTAGTATAAAAAAGTTGTTAGTCGCCCATAATATTGTAGTGATTTTAAAGGCTCCTGCAAACAGGCGCGTCGCGACTCTAGCAGAACAATTTTTATGAAAACTTCATGGAAATTGTTCTACCAAAATTGCGTCGTACCGTCGCGTGGCGCCTGTCTGTGGGAGCGTTTACAAATTGCCACGAGACCTTTACTTATATGGGCGTCGCCGGCGCATTTCAATTTGATAGCAGCATTAGCGACGTCTCTATAAGATTCTGCAACAGATAAGCTGGAACGTTTCAGAACAAATTACTTACGCATGTATAATGTATGGGCTTCATTTTCTTAATGTCGTAATTTTCAACTCCGTAGGTTTATTACCATACTTGTCGTAATTATATTTTTTATTATTATTTTGCACACCTTGATATGTGAGCAATAATTATGATTTAATATCGCAAATGTTTAATAATTATAGCACTGAATATTTATAGTTTCTGAGGTGACTAAAAACGTGACTTATCGCTATAAAGAAATATGTTTTGTTTAAATATTTTTTTTTAAATACATTTATTGTTCGTAGACGATAACTTTATAGGTTACGAGTTTACTGGACTCATTTTTTCACGCTCGGCCTATTGCCAAACGTCTAATAAATATCATCATATAGCATGTCATAATTTTGATTAGATGAGCTTACAAACTACAGTATTATTAATTTTGTTGTTTCGTAGGAACGATTGCTGCTATCGGTGCTGCCCCAACACGTTGCCATGGAAATGAAAAACGACATCATCTCACCAGTGGAGGGACAGTTCCATAAGATCTACATCCAAAAGCACGAACAAGTCAGGTGAGTTTAATCCATATTGGGCACGCCCCATAATGATTGGTCCATATACAGTAATATACGGCTCAAACTAATTAGGTTGTGTTCGCCAATTTAGTGGCAGTATCTCATCTTGAACGCGACACGACTTTGGCCTACCTCCAAATTGATCTCGAAACGACTCTCTGATTCAATACCTCCTATACAACTCAGCTCATATATCTATTTGTAATTAAAGTCGTGACGTCAATCAGCGCCAGAACTGCACAATTACTTCGAATTTCAGAGACAGTTTAACAGAGATTTATACGACGGAAATATCTTATTGTAACATGATCAACACGTGCACTTTTAGAATCAAAGCTCTTGCCCGTCGGAAAAATCTTAACGCCAAAACAAAGGACGCTCATTATTAGGAAAGCAGGCCTCTTAAAAAGTAAATTAGGAAGGTCAAGTGTTCTTCCGAACAAATGGAAGTGCCGTGCGTACCCTCATCACTTCTTTTGATGAAACAAAAATAGACAGCAGGTTAGGGAAGGCAACAAAGTAATGTGTTGTAGTCCTCGTCTGAAAATAAGGCAGCTGTCACTATCTGTTACAAATGAGACTATGTTAGGTGCTTCTCAGGGTTGTGGGAGTAAGAGTCGGTGCTCTGTGTCAATCAAGATGACGCGAAGAGTTAAACACTTTGATTAAAGCGGAATTAGAAGTGAGTACATAGGGGAAACACTTGGATGTCTGTGGGTTTATGAGATCGAGATGAAAGGAAGTCGGAAATGTAAAAATAACTTAATCGATTTGAAGACAAATCGAATCCACGACGATGGGTTCAAACAGTGATGAGTTCAATATTAGATAGAGATTCCTTAACGTTCTTTCATTCATTTTAGTTCTGTATTCCATCGATCCCGTGGTTGATTAAATATTTATACATTTTCTTTCGATGCATTCGGTAGGTCGACCACTGTTTGAAATGTGACCGTTAATTCGCTGAGTTATTCCGACCGTTTTAGGGTGATTCGGGTTGTGATCTTTATTTATTCACTAGTGTTAGCATGATTTATCCGGTCCCCATAACTGAAATGGAAAAAAAGAGGAATTTCAACGTCAGAAAATAGATATTTTATTCACTCCTACCGGGGCGCGGGGTTTTGACACGCCTGAATAATTTGGTGTCGTCAAATTCGACCTAATAAAGTGCCGCTGAAGCAATAAGTGACACGATTTAAACGTAAAATGGTGCGTAAAGTAAGTAATGATTATATTATCGACTAGCGAAAGCAAAATAGATTTCATGGTATTTAATTTTTTTACGCGAATCCCCAACTTTTTTCCTAAATTAAAGTAGCTCCCTTTACCATCAGCTATCTGCCAGTGAAAGTCCCGTCAAAATCGGTCCAGCCGTTTCGGAGATTAGCCGGAACGAACAGACAAAACAATTTAAAATATCTGTTTTGTTATAAGTAAGCATTTAGTAGATTTGGATAAATATTTAACAGCAAATTAAATAACATCGCTTCGATCAGCTTCAGCTACGCTTTCCGCTTGTTTGGGTGACCTCTTTGCATACCAATACACCTCTCTACCTCGGAAAGCATGTTAAGCCGTTGGTCCCGACGGGCATTCGTGGATCTTTGACAGTCGTTACGGGTGGTCAGAAGCCCAGCTCATATTACCCAGTCACTGGGTTGTGGAGGTCAGATAGGCAGTCGCTCCATGTAAACTATAGGTCTTCAGCTGCCTCTGGTAAAATTGGAAGCCGACCCCAAAATAGTTGGGGAAAGACATGTTGAGTTATTTGAGTTGAGATTTAGTAAAAAACAGCTATTTAGAAACAGTCTTAAATTTTATTTATTTGTATAGATTCTTCCGAACGTGCATCATTCTCCACGTCAATTACGTTCAAGTTCTTAGTGTAAACATTTTAGATCTGTTAAAAGTTCCAATCAGCGTGTCCATAGGTCCGTATTAATCGTTAACGTTAGCTCACTCAGCGTACTATCGACGCCCGGCACGCTAAACGGTCCACGCATTATGATTAACAGCCTTATCGCGCACTAATTACTTACTGTACCGTTCATGATTAGCTCCAACAATGTACGGGTTTTATGTTTAGAATAAGCTATTGTCTTCAGCTCACATTCATTTGTTATTTCATAAAATTTTAATGAACTCTTGTTGTTTTTGGATGTAAATGAGTTGGTTTAAAGGTCGTTCAATGATTAAAATCTAACAGCCAACCTGCACCTGCTGCCATAAAATTAACTTGATTTCAAACTTCTAAGAGCCCAATGAAATTAGAGGATTCTTTTGAAAAAAAAAAAATGAATAATACGTTTTGGAAAAGTGTCTGAAAAACATCACACGATTATTCATATTCAGGCTATGAAAATACGGTGCAATATAACTTTTTGGAAGTAGAGAAATGAGAGCGGATTCTTTATAAAAAATAAATATTCATTATAAATGTTTGCTTGCATTTCAGTCTTGACAAATGGGCCAATAAAAATATTTACGTGTACACCCCATAATTTTCATGACAAGGTCGGATTTGACGTTATTAATTTTCTTCTTTAAAGATTTTTTGTTATAGGTTTAGTTACCTACTCAATCATTTTTCTTTTACTACTTCCCCCTAGTTA
The DNA here is from genome assembly GCA_947507525.1 of Apamea epomidion. Taxonomy (NCBI): domain Eukaryota; kingdom Metazoa; phylum Arthropoda; class Insecta; order Lepidoptera; family Noctuidae; genus Apamea; species Apamea epomidion. The sequence goes on from OX382234.1 coordinate 12,431,171, forward strand.
GAGCTCATTTTTACAAAATGCCCCTTAAAACTAATGAAATTACGTAAGTTTACAATAAAATTATTCTGTTTAATGTAGTCGCCCAAAGAGACAAATAATAAATTACTTAACTGTTTGTTTTCTATTAATTCAATTAAATTTTATTCGAAAATGTCCATCGGTTTCTCACTAAACTTGAACTATATCCGACGACCCTGGTTACTTACCTCCTTGTGATATATTATGATTATGTTAATGGATGGATCGTCTTCCTAATAACAAGCAATCAAATTAGTCACAGCAAACATTTCTTTTTAGGTACAGACATACATATTAATGTTAATTTACCAAATTAAGTAAATGTTGTGTGTGCAGATTGTTCTATTTGTAAGTTATACCTACGTACTTAAATATTTATAAGGCTGGCCAAATGTGAAAAAGGGAAAATTCTCTTTGGCAACAATACAAAATAGGATCGGTTATTCGGTTCATATTACCAAGAAAGTTACGATACTAACGAAAGCAGTGGTGGGAACTTGAGAATACTTCAGAATTACGTTGGGGGTAATGGTTATGATATCGCTTGTAATAACAATAGACGCGTGTTCTGTAATATCGTTCATACTAATTGGTAGCACGTTGTGTTCATTTTGTATTAGTGCCTGCTTTAAACGTCTTAGAATTAATTACGGAACTGTTTTATGGTGTGAAACAGATTTCAAAGCGGTTACAATAATAATATTAATAGTTCCAGAACTGTAATGTTCTCTGAAAATAGATGTACCAATTTCTATACAATCGTTTGTATTTACACAAACGTTTTCTTAGTAAACATGGGTACACTGCTAATGCCTAGTACTAACAAAGCCCTGCTTTAATCCAGCTCTTACTGTTAATATATTATGAATGGAATCAGCTCTTTAGAAGCTCTTAGCATTGACGTCACGCCGAATTTACATTTAACAGGTATTTGTCGGAATGAATTATGTTTCCAGTTTCTACCCTTTATCACCTAGTGTTTATATGGCTGTAAACTTGTTGTTTCAAACAACAAACCGATGCTGTTATAAATCTTTGTTTGCAAAGCAGTAATTTAACTTTTTCTGTACGTTTTTCTGACACAGAAGTACAAGTGTCAGAAAAATGTACAGCATCAAATAAGAATTTATTTAAAAGTACATTAAAAGTTTGTTGCCGAAGTTGAATGGAAGTCTAGAAAAAATGCACAGCTTTTCACATTGCATTTCTCTTCAGTGTCTGAAATCTGAATAGAAAGCTACCAGACATCATTGTTCGCGTATAATGTTTTTGTTGTTTAATTTGTCATGTAAATTCTCACGTAACAAACATTGTTTTGTTGTTTTGTATGAGGTCTTTGCGTCTCTTGTGAACGAATCACCGTCAGCCGACTTGGGTGAATCATTGTGCTCATTTAGCCTCTGGCTGTTTGTTCATGTTTATTACATTGTGTTTGCACAGTCTTATTTCCATAAGGACGAATCATCGGTTCGCTGTTCAAGCGGAGATCCGGCCGTGGTTCAGGTGCTTTTGTTTATAGTGTTGCTGTACCGACGTGTATTTACTTGAGAGTTATTTTCGTATGAATTGTTTCTTTATAGCTGCGTTATCTCGGAGATTAAGCCTGACTGTACCGTTCCTCTGAAAATAGTTTTTTTGTTTACAACTCATATATGTATAAAATGTAGGTGACATCAAAGTATCACGAAAATACAGAGTTTTTCCCGTTACGTTTTTCAGGCAAATGCTTTTTCTATAAACAATTCTCGAGGAAGTTGAGAAACACGATCTTTATCCATCAGCATTCTTTCAGTCGTCTCTTTTATGGCGGCTATTTTTTTTACGTCGGTAGGTATAATATATTATAATGTTGTTGTTTAGAGGATCATCAGAATGTTTCCGACGAAATATTTGAGGCGTGTTCACCATTTTTGTTCGGCATGTTGGGACTTGTACGTATTCTTATCAGAGTGCATTTAAAATCCATAAGAACACATGCGGGACTTAGTCCACTTCTTTAAGCGAATTTTCATAAACTATCAACGAACAGAAATAACCGTCAATGTCCAAAGCGTAGTCGTTTCGGGATAAATTCGATTTCCTTTCTAATTCCCACGTGTCAGCCAGTCGACACATTAATTTAACGTCTCTCCTCAAGAGCAACGATCTTTTGTTTACCGCCCAGCGCCTGTCTTTCCTCTTCACATTCACCGGGAGCCACTTTAATACCTAACTCCAAGTCTAAAAGACCATATTCCTTTGTTTCACAAGAAATGCGCGACATTTTAAGCTCCTAACGCCTGAAGTCTGAACCTAAGCTGAAGTGAAAATTTATTTCAGACGAATGACATATTGCAAGATTTTCACTTCTGCGTTTTCTCAGATGAAAATGCATTCATGAAAGTTTAATAAAGATATTTTAGAACCGACAAGTATATCATACAGTATTTTTTTTAAATTATGATTTATAAATTAGGTGTACACATTAAATGTTAATACAAACAGCTGTTTGTTTGCATATTTGTGTAAACTTTAGTCGGTCTTGGTTTTGTATTGGAAGCAGGAGCGGTGGTTTTGTGGAAACAACTTGTATTATGAGCGTGAAGCTCATCAATCATGTAAATATTGGTGTAACAGGAATTACCAACTATAACAGGAAATGTTCCATTGAAGTTTAGAATAGCGGCGGCGCTCATACCTATTTATTGACTCTACTTGTCATTCTTTGGCGGGCTTCCAAACACTCTAGCACAAGTATTATAAAAATATTTTAATGAACTGCTTTTTAAATATTTATGCATAGTCTGGGAAATGTTGCACTTGAAACAAGGGCCTATGGAGATTGGAGATGTTTGCAGCTTTATACTACGTGTACCAATAAAAATATGATTTATTATCAATTTGACCTTTCGTCGTACATGTTTATGGTATATTTGTTTTAACACTTTTTGTATTCAGCAATGTCATCTATTTTGGTCAAAGGGACACAACAGAGGTCAGATATAAAAATATATGGTTGAAATTGGGCATGTTTGAGGTAAACTGAATCATAAATGTCCGTATTGTAAAAAGGTAAAAAAACATATTGATGTTGTTGTTTTAACTGGTTTAGTCTTACTAACTAGTACAGTCAACAAAAGAGATAAGTATGCAGGGTCGTCGGATATAGTTGAAGTTTAGTAAGAAACGGATTGATGTTTTCGGATAAAATTTTATTTAATTAATAGAAAGCAAGCAGTTCATTTATGAAACTAAATTTCATTCAAAGTCAAAGTCAAATCATTTATTTCAAATAGGCACATAAAAGGCACTTTTGAACGTCAAAATAAAATTAAAATAAAATTGATTCTAGTCGCCCCTTCCAAAAGGTAGTTTTCGTATGGAGAAGAATGGGCAAGAAACTCCAATTCTAAAACATTCATCGGTTTTTTCCTTAACTTCCAACTATATTCGACGACCCTGCATACCTATCTCTTTTGTTGACTGTACAAGTCCTGAAGTTATTTATGTATACCAGTGGCGCATTTAGTGAATTATCTGGATGAGTTAATGCAACTTCTAAAGACTATCTTAGTGGTTTACATTTGATATATTGTTGGCATGAACACAGTCGTATTTGTATTACTTATGCTGCTCATATTTATGACAGTTCCAATGTAAATCGAGCATGACCCAAATTTTAATAAGGAAAAGAGATAACATATGCTAACTTATACCGATTTGGACATGATATCAATAACATTTCCAAATCGGTTTTTATATTAAAATGGTTACTTTTACTTGTTGCTCTCCTGGCCTTGAATACCATACCTTAGCATAAGCATAGCATAATGTTCCCACTGCTGGGACACAGGTCTCCTCTCTGTGAGAGGGAGAGGGCCGTAATCCACGCTGGCCCAGTGCGGGTTCGTAGATGTCACATGTCTTAGAATGGTTGGTTCTAGGATGTTTTCCTCCTGATGTTTTCTTCACCGTTTGATCGTGTGATCAAATAATTTACACAAAGTAAAGCGCCTGTTTGGGTTCGAACCTACGACCTAGTAAGTCGCAGCCGCACTGGGCCACCACTGCTCTCCACCATACCTTATTAGACAAGTATTTGTTCAGTATGAATGATTTAGATCAGGTCGCGACCGCACTTGGCCAGCGGCCTCCTCCAGCCCGTAATTCAGCGGCTGAGCAGCGAGGACATTAATTATGCAGCCGAACTGGACAGGTATCAGTTTGCCTACAAAGGAGAAGCCCCTCAGTGGCAGCTAGGCGTGCCTAATCGATATGTATGACGCGCTGCTTTTGCTTATCAAATTATACAGAGTGTTCTAAAACTTCTAATCCATCATCTGCTTTTGTCAGCCAAATGGGACAGGCTATCATTGTAACCATAGTCGTGTCTCGTTATGTAAATTAAAAGATATTGTATTATATTCTGACAAACAAGCAGCAATTTGTGTAACGAGCCAAGTCTTACAAAGTTTTGAAGTTTCCTAAACAAAACATCTTAAAATCAACAGCTTTTGTTTGTTCGCCTTAGCTTAGAAACCACAAATTTGCCAAATACTGGATTAATGAATTCACATAAATTATGATTGTAGGTAGATAGATAGTTACAAACGTAAACATGGCACCCTTCCACATTCATATTCTGTTAATCGCATCCCACGCAATTTTAAACAATAAAAATAAATTATTTATTTACAAAACTGAAGCGAGCTCTACAAATCAATGACCCGCGACCTCACCAGTGGCCAGTGCTATTTACATTTAAAACATTTCAGTTATAAACATGATTGACGGAAAACAAATTAGATGTTGAGCTTTTTATGTGCTTTGTGTGTACTAATCGCCAAACTGCTCCAATATTTACGTCCATTAAAATGCAATCAACACACTGTTGATATTACATTTTCATTAAACAAATGTGGGATTGGCTGGGGACAGTTTTAATTGCTATTTGGTTTTAAATTTCCACTTAAAATGATTATTTGTTTCGAAAATGTATTCGTATTACCTTGGTTTAGGCTCGGTATTACATCGTATTGTGCACTTTAATGATGGATAATGATGAAAAGTGTTGAATAGAACTGTTTGTCAGTTGTCATGATAGCCGTCCTTAATGATAGCACTTTGTTTTTTATTGCGCAAAATGTTAATGAAGCTTAATGGGTTATTGAAGTACTGTTATTAGTTAAGTACCTTTACCTGTTACCTACTGGAACTGTTTAATGCTTCCAATGTCAGAACACTTCAAATAAATCCTTAATACTGAACAAAATATGATTTGCGATCGTAACAAGTAAGTATTTACAGAATTATAATCCTATTAAATGACTTTTTCATGAAATATCAACCAATAGTATTATAGCGAATCATTTTTTGGTCAACATACAACCTGACACTGACCAACAAATTGCAAAATACCTAAGAAAATTAGAATTTCACGGGCTATCCTTGCGCTTCATCCTTGAGGCGCTCCCTCACCGGGAGCAAGCCCCTGTAATGTAACAATCCAAGATTCCACTGTAACGGCTAGGACTTTGCAAGTATATTGCGCAGGCCGTCAAGTGCTAGGTAGTGTAGAGAGATAATTAAACCAGCAGGATAGGATAATACATATAAATAAACTAGCTTCGGCCCGCGACTTCGTTCGCGTGGAAGTCGTAAGATACACAATGGCGCCGATTCCCTTGTTCACCAACTTAACTAAATTTTAGTTCAGTGCTTCTTTTTCTTTCTATTTTATAAAGAAATGGATAAAAGATAAGTATTAGTTTAGTCTTGTCAAATTAGTCAGCGCCTGTCGTAAATTGACGTATTTTTAGTAGCCATGTTTTTAATCACGTCTAATTTGTCTATGGAGTATCTTAATTTGACAGGACTAAACTAATATTTATCTTCTGTCCTTTTCTTAGTGAAATAGAAAGAAAAAGATGCACTGACTTAAATTTAGTTTAGTTTGTGAACGAGGGAGTCGGCGCCAATGCCTCATTCTTATAAAACTCCCCGTCGCTATTACTTCGTTTTCGTTTAGAGTTCTTTCTCACTTTTTTTCTTTTTGCTCGTCTCCTATTGGTCATAGCGTGATGACAGACTTCCTTAAGAATTAGGCTATCAAATGAAAATGTAAAAAATATTTTTTTCAAATCCGACTGGTAGTTCTAGAGATTAGCCCGTGTTAGAGCGTTCAAACAAAAAAACAAACAAATTCTTCAGCTTTATTATTGGTATAGATATATAGGTAGAAGTAACACGGTTAGGTCACGGATAAAGGTACATTACAGGCGAATGCCCGGTAAGGGAGCGCCTTTACAATATCGTATACAAAATACACAGGCTTTTTAGTTACGTCATAATTTGTATAGGACCAATAAATTGGCGAACATAAGTACTTCAACATCATTTTCCGATTCCTCTTTAAAGGTTCTATTGAACTTGGCGCGCCGGGGCGTTCCTTTGTCGGAATTCACAGAATGTAATGTAAGACATTGATCTTGGTACAACTTAGCATCTTTCTTATCGTTTCTTTGATGTTCTGAGTATGCTATTAAATCAATTAATGTTCTAAAGCAAATATCAGACTTATTATGTGTGAACAGATAAGCTCATCCCATCTGTTTTAGTTTGAAGACGTCTTTAATTGCAAGGCTGCTTCTTCATACCTTAATCAACGCCATATTGGATTAACTAAATCTCATTAGCAAGTTTTGGGCTGAATTTAAATGAAATCATACCGCTGCGGAGCTTGGCGGTAATTTAATTTGTAATCTAATTGTATATGAGTTATTCTCTCTTGTAGGCAGGCTGTCTAAAGACACTGGGATCTCATTATGATGCATTTACTTTCTTGTCACGTATCTTTACGATTGCGCAACGTTTCCAAATGGTGTGACGTCACGGAGTCAGGAAGTCTATTACCGCGCCTCGCCGCGCCGCGCCGCACCGCACTTGATCCTTTTAAGCTAAACGGATATTCCGTTGATAGGATTGTCTGTCTGCCTACCTCCCTTCGCTGGTTTCAAATTATAACTATTATTTTCATTTCGTTTTTCCGAAAACAAATCTGTGACTTGTGACAGCAGTTTCGTTTGTACGCAAAACGACATTAGACTCGGCAATAAATCTTTGATGTTTTTTCTTTTACATCAAACGAATTCTTATTTCTTCTGTGTATTGGCTAGATTGACCGGCTGGGTGTGCTACTATTCGATTTTTGCGTGTCTCCAGGCTCTTTGCGGCTTTATTTACTCTCCCATATCTATACACAAAGAGTATTCTATCTAAGTTCTCAATCTACTATACTTTCATGTGGATAGAAAACTGCGAAAACTTCTTTCATTAATTCTGAACATGGAAACTGAATAAGACATTCATCATTCACACAACAGTAGAAAATTCCTCGGAAAATGTTTACAAATCTTAAAATCCATTTTCATTTATTTGTAGCGAAATGTGTAGGAATGTGAAAAAGGTGTGTTAATGCGATACCTCTGTTCAACCCATCGGATCACATGCTCTGCCGCGTTTCAATTTTCAATACAGATTAAATATGTTTGGGTAAACATTTACTTAGCAAAGATATTATTTACCTTTAATAATATAATGTAAGTACAATTGTGTATATCTTTTGTGGAAAGTTTCGCTGCGATATCCACCAACCCGCACTGGGCCCGCTTGGTGGATTATAGCTCACTCCCTCTCACAGGGAGGAGGCCTTTGTCCCAGCAGTGGAAACATTAAAACGGCTGATTATGCTTCGCTGGAATAGGAAGTCGATTTAATTTATTGTTTCATGTTAGAATGTTTTGCTACAATTGCTACTTAGGTGATGTTTTACAACAATGCTTGCAAGTCATGAACTTACTTGAAGTATGCAGTAACGATAATAAATAAAGACAAACTATATGTACTTCTTGATTGAAGTATATGCCAGAAATGCAATAGTGTCGCATTGTTTCAAACCTTTCTTGTACATGAACTTGAATCATGATGTGAACCAAATAACTAGTGTAAAAATACCCTTAACGGAGCCAAGGGTCATTTGTTCTCTCCGTTATTATGATATTTTTTTTTGTACTGGATCACTTGGGTTTACGGAGATATTGAAGGTTAAAGTTTTTTTTTACGAAAACAATTTTTAAATGTTTTAATTTAACTTTAAATACTACTATGATCCCTGTACTGCTGAAACACTACCGTAAATTACCGCGAATTTACACCCCAAAAATAAAAGTCGTTTCCCAGCAATTATTTTTGCACAAAGTTACTTAGTTTGATTGATTTACAGAAAACGTAGGCGAGTTCGAGAAGGTTCTTGTTACAGTCCTGTAGATTGAAGGCAGGCTCTGAATCATTTGTCTTTTCGTTGAGAAAAAACATGTGGTTCGATTCACGTCACCGAGACTTGGCTAGTGCCCATTGAAAAACACTCTCGGTTGCATAATGTATCGAGCGCGTGCCGCAATCGGAAATCCATTGTGATCGCAATGAGCTCAGCTCTATTTTGTCAACTGTCATGTTTACCTCAGAAAATAGTGTTGTTATTTTAAGACTTGAAGTGATATTTGTCTTTACTCTATTATACTAAGTTGCTTTTATGGTAAACAAACTAGCGCAGAGGCGTTTGTTTAGATATTTCAGGAACCCATGTCTTTGCCACAAGCATGGTCTTTTGTGAAATCATGCTACCATATTTGGTCCTTTTGTGAAATTATGCTACAATATTTGGTCCTATGAGTCGGGGAGGAAATTCTTGATCTAAATTATACTAAGAGCACTAGGTATAAGCAGAAAGCTCGTCGCTGTATAAAATGTCCGATATCCGATACCTTTGTCTTTGCTCAACGTCGAGCTGTTTTAATCAGGGAAGGATTAAAAGGTTAGTTTTTACTTTTTGCTGTCTTTGAAGGAAGCAGCTGATAGTCTGGAGAAGCGAAGACCAAGCTTTTATTTTTATTAAAAATCTTTACCATTTTAGTTACGGCCCGTATTCCATAAATACAACGCCAGCAAAACATGAATAGAATAAAAAATATAAGTACAAAAACACGTTCATAAAAGTTTATCATGTGTACAGTGCTGTTACTTACAGAGTACACACATAAAAGCTGTTATAGTGGCAATTTAAACGCGACGATTTCCGATAATAGGAACTTATTCATGTTTACGAATGTGGCATCTATGTAATGGACTTAGTATATTGAAAACGCTCTTCTTTGAATTCGTATTTAACCGTGTATGATAATAAGCTTATGTAAACATATTTGTACAGTAAATAATTCACATAGTACCTACATACCTTTATACCTCGTATGAGTTATAAAACACACACACACAACACACACACCTACTCTTCAAACATAAAGAAAAACCGAGCTAGAACTAAAATAGGGAACAGAAATGTTACAAACTGAAATTGTTAATTATAAAACGAACTGAAAATTAAATCTATCTGCGCTGGAAATGCATCAAACACGAATGGAGAACTTGAAACAACTTAATTAGATTAAAACTGCAATATGTGGCCGCGTCCCTGAAGAGAGTTTTCATTAAAACTGTTACTAGAAAGTTGTCTTCCTAGTTCGGTGGAGGAGCAAAAAATGTTACGTTAGTTTCACAGACGACAAGCATACTGGAAATTGGAAAATAAATTGAAACGTGACGTAGTGGAAACTAAATATTTGCAGTATATATTTAATAAATGCACATATTCAATGTAATAACCGTCCAAAACAGGCCACTACAGAACTCAATAAGCTAAAGGTCCTAAAGACCACTACACATCTATGCTAATAATTATAAAGAGCTAAAATTTCTTTGTTTGTATTTAGAGGGTAATCTTACAGCCGCAGATTAGAATACTTCTGCCTAAAAGGCGGTCCTTTGTGCCCGTGTTTACTCAAATCATACCAGAATTAATACCACCGGATTTTTGAACAACTCCAATCATCGGTATTTTTTATCAGATTCTAATAACATTTTGTTTTTGTCGTAGTATTCTCTTCGCCGATATAGTGGGCTTCACGGTGCTCGCATCGCAGTGCAGTGCGCAGGAGCTGGTGCGATTATTAAACGAACTCTTCGGACGATTCGATCAGCTGGCTAATGTGAGTAATACTATTATGTATATTAATGATTACCTATTACTAGAAATGTTATTCTTTATTGTTATGTGTATCATACACGTCACAGCTTATACGCGATAGGGAAACCTCTGAATCGTCATCGGCGTAAACATGTTTATTTGATGGCATTAAAGTCTTCATTAAAGCGTAAATTGCGGTCTAGACGAATCTTTATTTGTTTACGTTGTAGGTATTGCGAAACCTTCTTAATTTTATCGCGAAACCGTTAATTTTTGGCCAATATTGAGCAAAAAAAATTAACTGTTAACCACGGGTAATAACGAACTTTATATTAGTGATATGATTGCATCGCAGCTCCTTTTAGGCAAAAATGATGATGCTATGGGATGGGTATGGCTAAAATTATGGTCAATTATCATTATATTAAATACCCAACTGCACTACAAGTAGGGGTAAAAATCTTAAATTCATTTTCTGACAGACAACGCACTGCCTGTCGCTGAGTCTAAAAGCATGAAATTTTGCACAGGATTTTCTTATGTAACAAAAGTTAGCACTAAGAAAGATGTGTTTTAATTCAACCCTTAAAGGGGTTAATAGGGGATGAAAGTTTATATGGAAATTTGACAAACTTTTAGAAGTTAGGTACGTGGAAGATGGTACTCAGGACTTTCAAAGTAAAATTTTGTTATATAATCTTTTTTTGGAAACTAGGTAAGGCTCTTGAGAAGTTACCGATAGGGAATCCCATCGGGCACACGGCTTGTGTTTTACTAACCCTGGTCTTTGAATACAGGATAATCACTGTCTTCGAATCAAGATCCTGGGCGACTGTTACTACTGCGTGTCCGGGCTGCCCGAGCCGCGGTCAGACCACGGCCGCTGCACCGTCGAGATGGGTCTGGACATGATCGATGCTATAGCGTGAGTCACTTGTTATCATTCTTCTAGTCTTTTATAAGTTATCTAGGCGGTTGAAAATACTGTTTATAGTAAAATGAGGTTAAATATTATTAGGAATATAAAAGAGATTGCCTTCTACTCGTATAGCAAGTACCAATACCAGAACTGTGAAGTTAGATCAGTTCATATCAATGGACCGATCTAACTTCACAGTTCAGTTAACGACTGAGCCATTGATATACAAAATTTTTGTATATCAATACTAAAATTTTGTGTATCAATGGATCAGTCGTTTTTAAAGCTACTTGTGGTTGTGACTGTCTCTGACGACATACGTCGTGTCGCTCTGGCTCATCGCTATTATCATAGTAACGAATCGTAAGTAAAAATCAGGAATCAATCGAACAGCCAGTAATTTGGCCATTATTATTGCAAATACATACGTGTTATCCAAAACTTGACTACGGTTATGCTGTTCTAACGATGCGTAGGTCACAATAGTATTAAGTCCAATAAACACCGAGTGAAATCTACGAAGCTAAACCAAAAATAGTCGCAAGTAGCCACCGCCGACCCACGCCTACGACATACAGACAGCGCCACCTTGACTTGCCAATTTATGGCGGCCGTACAACTATAAAATTTAATTGGTCATTTTAGCCGACGTGGCTAGCTTACTGTCCGTGAAAAAAACTCACTCTCTACAGTAGATAAACTTTAGTGATTGATATACGAAGTTAAGTGATCGATGCTGAAAGAACAAAAATTAGGTCAATTAATCTTATAGAGTCGTTCCATATTTTTTATGACGCAGGGTCACATTACATATACATGTATTTATTTAAAACAAGATTAAAGGGAGAGAATTCTGTCGTGTATTATTGAAAACACATATTAATATTTAATTAATAAGCTAGGTCTGTGCGGCTCGTGTCACCCGTAGTACGAGGGCACGCGCATCAGAGCATGTCGCGATACGCGCTTATCTGCGCATTGGCTCATCAAAGGAGACTGCTAAATATACTCTTTGTGATCGTGGCCGCCTGGCCCCCGGTGACATCCTGGGTCGCCCCGTGTTGCCGCGGCCCTCCCTCGTCGCGTGAAGGTCACTAGGCTGGCCTGGAACGTTGCACTTTATCGCATTTTGCAGCTAATTTAGCGAAATGATCGTCTCAAGGCATTTTTTTGTAGACATTATTACTTTTTTCAAACGTTTCCAGAAATCATTTGGCGGTCCAGTGATCCACATTAATGCCTGTATTAATAAACTGCTTTTATTTTTGTAACCCGCTTAGAAAAGTACGCGAGATGACGTTCACGTTCATAAAATGTTTATATTTTATTCTACCTGGTTGGAAAATAGATGATGAATTTTCAAAGCAATTCCGCTCGGGAAGATTGAGTCCACCATCTGTGTTGACAGGAATTACATGGTCCATTATAACTGTGTGCATAAGTAGATCGCGGACTTATAATAAGAGGCAAGCAATCAACACCGTGGGCCGACCACAGGCCGCAAACCTCAAGCAGAACACAGCTATCTGTATTCAGCGCGAGTAGTGTTTCAGACACGCGTCACGTTCGCCGCCGTCATCTGAACATTATCGAAAGGACATATCCGCCTTGTCGAGCACACGAATAACCAATTCACTGTGACGCGAATGGGAATGATAAATAAACTATTGCTATTATGCCAGTTTTCCTAGAAATGGATCAGGATTCTCCGTGCAGTGTTTATTCGTTTGGAAAGTTCTATTCCTATTTCCTTTGGTACGCGAAAATCAAACACATGTCTTGATATCATAGCTTTTGTTCGCACGACTAGGTCGACGACTGGCTGTAAGTCAGTAACAGCTTACACAGTACCAAGAGTCACGTAGAAAACTTGCCAAGCGTAACGTGAATATCTTTTATGATCGGATTCCGAATCGAAGGACATGCTTCTTCAAGTGGAAATGTGTATCATTTCGTATTGCTCGCTTTTTCATCCAATTTACATTGAATTGCGTTGTTTACATTGAGCTATTCACCAAAACATGGAATATTGAAATTAATATTAGAATCCCTAAAAAAAACTATTTATAACCATCAATGCAAACTTTTCAGTATGATAGACAGTGTCTGCAATGAAAATAGTGAACAGAAATAGTTGTCAACAATATTCCTACAGTGATATTCGGCCGACGTGGCACGTCATTGGAACTGTATATCTTGCTCTTGACCTAAATGTTATTCCTCGTGTGTGTGGATACACCTAAATAGTCGCAATGGTGCGGAGTCCATCACCACACGTTACAGCCGTTACAGGCATGATTCTGTCAATGACTCTTATTTACAGACCAGCATCAATTAGCACGCTAGCTATATTAGTCTCGTTCGCAAAATGTGATCTATTAATAATGTTCCGCTTACGTTGCTCCACACATGCATGCTTGATGCACGCTCGGTGTCGTATTTGGGAGTCCAATATGAGAGGGAAAACAAACAAATGGAGGTATTTTATTGCAATCTCTGCAGCTGTGTTGACCAGCCGCGGCCGGCAGATACACAAGTCAAACATACGATTTGTTGACAATGTCCGCTTTGCACTACCGCAAGGCCAAGGGGCAAACGTGTTTATTGCACATTTACGTGGTTCCTATATTAAAACATGGCGTTGGAATATGAAGGAAGCTGAAATACTGTTGCAATGGAATATCTAATCATATTTGCGCTAGTATGTGGACAGCGTTGTAAAATTTAATTTCCTATCAATTTAATTACGTTGTACTGAGTTACTGACCTTTCAAGACGTGGGCGTTTTGACACATATAACGGAAATATCATCTGCTCTTTTTTAATTTCAATTATGAATGCACGGTGAAGCGTGCAAAACGTCGTAAATGATATGCTCGTATGATATAGTGGGTGATGTATTTTTGTATGAACTCATGTGAATGTCGGAACAAAATTGGTCCAATAAAGTTATTTTCATGTTGGTGTTATTTCTGCCGATGCTAGATATTATTAAAGTTGTATATATAGAGCGGGGAGAAGCGCGGGACGTACTCGACATTGAGTACCATTAATTTTGCCAAGTTTGTAGTCCATTTACTGTAGGAACGTTTAGATATTTGTTAATGTCAGACGACTAAAAGCTGGCGGTCCTTACATTTCTAGTACCGTTTGTGTTTTTAGACTAATTTACGATGCTTGCTAGAATTTGTGTTAACATTGAAGCACATAATATATCAGTACCTATTTTAATGGTAATTAGCACCCGTACCTACTTTAAAATAATTGAATTTTTAATTAAGAGCTTGTGTAATGTTTGTTAAGATTCAAAGAACCGACGACATTTTTTCTATTTCAAAAATATTAGCATATGATTCAAATCATTTAAAGAAGCATACTGCAAATAAAACTATAGGAAAACAGCGAAAACTCGTTTTTGTTTTATGATAAGCCATAAATGGTCGTTGCGGCGGTCGTTGCTCCAAACTACGAGTGGACTCTAGGGGCTGCGCGCAAACAAGGACTGTTCCCAAACTGCTACCACTGACCCGGGTAATTTCGTATTCAGGGGATGTATGCCCGCGTCGAAAGTGACATGTGCCCCTTTCAACCCACTGCCGTTCAGGGAGTGGCGAGCGAAAAAGGGAAAACTGTAACAAAATATGACTTCCGAGACACAACACAAAGAAACGTAACAATAGCTGCTTTATCGCTGTATTGGGCAAACATTTCGTAACGCCATTAGCGATGGGGCGAAGCAATAACAAAGGGAAATTAACATATCATAATTGCGTTAGGCGTCCTCGGATTAACTTCTCATCTGCCTACGCTGCTGCGCTCGGATTACAATTCAATTTACTTTGATCAGCGAGCTTCTGGGAGTTCATGTTCATCTCAAATAAACTGCTGCAAACTATGTCATTGTGTACTATTAGTGTTGTTAAGCTACTGAACAGGAAATAACATCTTCCTGAACTGTCTACAAGCTTTAAAGCTTCTTAGTTCGCTGAAATGTTATATCTTTGTCGTCTATTCAAGTGACAGTTATTAGAGTGCTTGTTTGCAGCACTCTCGTAGTTTTTCTTTCTATGAAGGATTTATTTCATATAATATCTTTTCAGAGATTTTACACCTGGGTAATGCCTTAGATGGACACCTTTGATTTATCTTTGTTTATTCGCAAAATCAGTCGGAATCTTTAGTCATCTTAATTAAATTTTATTATCCTGTCTAACTACCTATTTCTGCTTTGATTTGAATATTAAATTAATTGTTTAATTTCGCAAAGGTGAAGATTATAAAACATATCATAAATCGTTTTAATTGAGATACTACGACAACTAGCTTCATAAGTGTCTGTAAATAGTTTAATTTAAATAAATGCGTTGATTTCGTTGATTTGAGTTCGAGATAAATATAGGTAAACCAATAATAATGAGATGAGACATGTTTTTTTTTATTTTTAATATGTAAAATTCAACCGATCAGTTTCAAACATAAACATCTTCTGGCAGTTAACCACCATGGGACCCAAAAGCATTTACTTGACTCATGTACTCAACAACTATAATACGTGATCTATGGCTGTCGGCAAATTCATTGTACCCAGAGTCACCAATTATTTTGGTGACAGAACTCTACACAAACGAATACCATATCTATTGAATAGTCTGCCGGCAGACACAAGGAGTGAAACCAGTAAAAACAGATTTAAAAATAAATTAAAAAGATATTATTTAGAAATGTATTAAATTGCTACCTAAGTCTTAAGTGTGAAGTTTAAGTAGTGTATAAAGACTCGCCAGACCCCACAGTCAAACCACTACAACGGTTTTGTTGGGCTTAGTTTTAGTTAATATTATTTAGTATGCTGTGAACTTATAATAAATAATATAATATCTATTCAAAACATAAATTGGCATTTCAATGCGGGTGGGAAATACGAAATAAAATGTTTTGTGTAGTTAAATGTATTTCCCTTCCACGCGTAACTCATTACTGCTATTGACAGCCAACTAAGGAACGAATCCAGACTATCTTGTTGGATAATACGTTGGTTGACCCACTTCGCAACTAATCCGACTAATAGCTAATTAATTTGTCGTTTCTCTCCACTGGAGTATACTTCATACAACTGATTGACGAATAAAGATGTGCTCACTATTCAGTCTTGGCTCTAGCTGTATTACTTCACGGGTACCTACGTACGTGTTTTCAGCGTGATTGATGACCGATGTGTACAAGATATGTGAAGGGGACAAATGGAGCTTCCTACTCCTACGTAGCACATTTTTGAATACATTCGAAGATTCGGAAAAGCTGTTAGTCCCTTTAAGACTTAATTTGGTGCGCCGCCTGTCCGAACTAATGAAAAAATATGAGTCTGCTGTCGTTGTCTGCCTGACGGCCGCTTTATTAACTTTAAATTGCGCAATTATTCGTTTAAAATGTTAGCGGTTTAAATTTTTTAAATTATGTGTCGACGTATTCTGTCAACAAGGGCCAGAAATTAATTCTCGGCCTTCATAGATTCATAAATGCACGTTACTTCCACCAAAATGGACCGTAAAAATGCGGTACACTAAGGTCGATTTGTCACCGATAAAGCCCATTGCTATAAAATCAACTGGCGTAAATAAACAACAAAGGAAATCGTAAAGGCGGCCATAATTGAGTAGTTATGGTTCATTAGCTAAAAGAAATTCCTGAGTGGTACTTGCGTGATAGGTAGGTAAGTATTTAAATCTTTTTCTGCCTGCATATTACGAGTGGGCAATAAACATATACAATACTTTCTATTAGAAGTTCGTGGTGCTGCCTTTTCAATTGCCTCGTTGAAAAGAACAGTACTTACGACTGACTACTGACATTACAGTAACTTAATAACATCGTTTAATTTAATTCGTAGCTTTGTGAAACATTAAGAATTAATTTGGGAAAATTACCAGGATTTTGTGCGCTGTGAACGTGAAATGGTCTCATTACAAGAATCCCACACAGGGCGCTCGACTCGAGTTTCACAAAGTCGCTTAATAAAGGACTATTAAGTCAAATAACTAAAAGAAAGTTCCAATTTATGAATGTAAAAGTTTTTAATCCATAAAGTGATTAGTTTTAGAGACCGTTTAAAGGGCTTGAAGATCTGTGGCATACCTACCGGTCTGCTATTTAGTTTTTTTTTTTCAAAATGGCGGCCGAGCATGAAACTTTGTACGTTATTATCTCGGAAACGTGACACTTTACAGGGTACGGTCTATGTTTTCTGTATGCATTAATGTCAGCTATCGATTTATATAGGTTTCATGCTTGGCTGCCATTTTGAAAAAAAAAAAACAATATGGCCCGACAGTAGGTATGTCAGGCTACATATAAAAATCTTCAATCCCTTTTAAAAAAATTAGAGAACACAATCTGTAATCTCGCTCGTAAATATTTCTGCCCACGTGTTTAATCTTATAAAATAATCTTAATCTTCATCATTGATCATGAAGTATATTGGATAAGCGCCACCTACTATATCTAAAATTCTTTAGGTATTAATAAATCAATTGTCCACGATGTGAACAAATGTCTTCGTCAAGCCACAGCGGTCCAAGCAGCAATTAATTTCTCTTGTTGAACATCCATTTTAACTCTTTTAATGTGGTCAATATATTACAGAATCTCGTTTAAAAAACATGTGGACTGTATTTTTTATCTTTATTTTCATATACATACACACACACATACATCCTCACGCCTTCTTCCCATAAGGATGAGCAGAAACTAGAGAACGCTACCTGCTACTTTCCTGTTACTTTTTTTTTTGTTCCTTACATACTTTTTTTTACTCGTTCTTGTCTTTATTTTTATACACTTCAAAAGATATTATTCCCAGCAAACGTGGAGAAATTTAGATACGCTACGTGGGATCGGGAAACGTAAATTCAATAAGAAACCGTACGCGAATTCCAGTGCGAAGTAAAATAAACTTATTTCAGCAATTCGTATCCGACTGTGATATTTACATCTGCACATTTTTATTTAGAACAACTATATGTATAGGTACTACGTAGCACTCCAGCGCGTGCGCACTGCTGCCAAGTTTATCGCCATTCGTCTTTTACTTACGTTGTCTATTCAACGTGAAAGAGTTACAACCCAAATGTTTTCAAGAGATTTATATCTCGAGTAAATAATTCCACTTTAGCAACGATTTCCTCCATTTTCTTGATAAATGTACTGTTTTAGAGTACCTACTGAATTTCTGATACATATGGGGAAACGTGTAATGGTCATGAAAAATAACTTGTATGCAACTTGTCAAATATTTTCCCTAAATCTTGCATAGTAATTAATAGCATTAGTTAGCATCATTCTCGAAATAAAACAAGATTTATGCAAGGCGAGCTTGGGATTTGTTCATCGTTCGTCTTTGAAAAAGAAACCAGTATTTTCCTTACCTATGATAGATCAGCTTTTATTAATTAATTTACCAGTAGATAGTGGCCACACCTTCACTTGTTTTATTTCAGTACTACTTGAAATAATGGAACATTTATTGAGCAAGCTTTTAATGCACTAGATATAAAAATGAAATGTACGATGTGTTGAGATAACACAAGCGCAAGAATCTCTAATGTAATTTATGGATACTCCCCACTGAATGAGAGCATTATTGGAATCTTAATTTATTGTGATTACGAATCCAGTGGGGTTAGTAAGCCGGAATTAGGTACGCACGACGACATAACAAGCAATACATTTCCAGTATAAGCGGACTTCTCATTGTACGAAAAACTTGTACAATGCGAGGTCAGCTAAAACTGGAAATAATAGCTTGATTGATATTTCGTCGTGTGTACAAAATATATCATACTATTTCGCAAACCTAGTGACGATTTTTAGATAATGGATTTCTACTCCAGATTCGAATTCAGGCACATTTAATATAGCTGGCTAAAAAGTCTAAAAAATAATAATTTGAACATACATATATATTTCTGAGCGTTACCAATTATCATGCAGCATGGTAAAATTGACCTTCAGCCCATAAAGTTTTATCTTTGGTCATCCTTCATGTCTTTAACTATATACCATAATTTTATAGCGACGTTAATTGCTCCATGCTAACAAGCTTAAACATATTTATTAAGCACTTACAATAATAGGTAGACAACTAATTTATCATGTAATTATATGAGTGGGTATCCAGTTTGCGCCTGCGGTGTCTCTCGTGCTTATAAAAGTTTAATTTTCTTCTTAGCGTAGCTATCATTTGCCTCCTGGAGTTTTAAGGAATCTACGGAAACTTTTTAAGAAATCTGTTTTACTCTGAAAACAACTTTAGACACGGTTTTCGGCGTAAATGGAACGTAAATAGCAGCCACTTTTGAGAATCTCACATTTTTCGGATGGGAACACATTTAATGTCGCTTTATTCAAAGTGTAAACTTCAGGATTAATTTGACAAAGTTCTCTGACTCGGTTCTTTTAATAGCCAGCGTTTTTGTAACTTTTAATCACTGAAACATTAGTCGGATCTAATAATTACTATACAAAATGTATTGGAGTGAAAGGTGTTGACTTCAGTTAGTCCCTAGCTGATGATCTCACTGTGAAAACGTAAGGTGAAGTGAGGTGTCAATCCCCAGCATCAGATGAAATGACAGCTCACTTCTAGGTAACTTCACAGCTTCACCTAAGTCTTCACGGTGAGATTTTTACAGAATAGACCGGCAGTTCACGACGGGATTGACCTAAGTCGTGACATGCATATGACATCTTTTGCAATTTTCTTGCAATTTATCAAAAACTTTTTATCTCCCTAGGTCGGTGGTGGAAGCGACAGACGTGCAACTCAACATGCGCGTGGGCATCCATACGGGGCGGGTGTTGTGCGGTGTGCTGGGTCTGCGCAAGTGGCAGTACGATGTGTGGTCTAATGACGTCACGCTCGCCAACAACATGGAAGCTGGCGGGGAACCAGGGTAAGTGGAGACAATGACAGGTGAGAAAGCGAAAACAGACTCAACAAGCACATTTGTGATGGAAGAAAAAAAAACTAATTTGCTATTCCGCGCAGGGATGTGTCAGGCTCGATCCAGTCATAAGTGGTTATGCACAATCATTGATGCAACCTGTACGGTGTCTTCCATATGAGTCAACGCGCTTTGTCATCTTTGACTCATCCCCATATGGAAAGATATCATCTTAAACTAAAAGTCAGCTTCCATTTTATATCCTTACAGATATTTCCTCGTGCTACATATTGTACAATATGTCGATTCCATTCCAGGCGTGTGCACATAACGCAAGCGACGCTTGAGAGCCTCGGTGGGGCGTACGAAGTCGAGCCCGGTCACGGCGGCAGTCGGAACGCGTACCTTCGGGACCATTCTGTGCAGACTTACTTCATCATTCCGCCGCCAAGACGGAGAAAAGTACGTCTAAAAGCCCATACAAAAGTAATCCTCGAGTTTCACGACAAGCTTTCCGGAAACCCATGGGATTTCTGCCATTTATTTGATTAATTTTTTACGAGATTAGTTTTACCCAAGTCGCTAAATGAGATTACTTGAGAATTGTTTAGCAGGGAATTAGGGACTGGCTTTTTATTGTAGTGCTGTACAATACAAAAAAAAATAAGTACATAGTTAATTACGTCCTTGTAGCAACTAAATAATGATCCTTTTAGGAGTTAATTGAATTAATTACTTTGCGGCTGCTACATTTCTTTTTCCATGTGTTCGAAGAGCTATTCAGTAAAATGTAATATTTGCAGATGTGCCTATCAGCTGGCGTGGGCCTCGGCTCAGCGTCTCGCCGGAAACTCTCGTTCAAAAATGTTTCCAACGTGGTGGTGCAGTTGCTGCACTCCATCAAGTTCAACGTGGACGTGCCATTCTCCAACATGGCCGCCTCCCCTCAGGAGCTCAAGGCCAATGCAGCTAGGAAGGTACAACACGTATGTCAAACTCGAGACTGAACAAAAAGATTCGGAACAGTTCCTCTTGAATTACCAGTGACGGAAGTCGTTTGCGCCCTGTATAGGTGAAGATCACAGGAAGGCACTAAGGGCGCCACCGGTTTCCGTGTTTATCCACATCTCGAGAGGAATTCTTCCAAAAGTTTACTCGTTTCACAAATAAAATCTTACTGTTTGCACTTTAACTATTTTGCGAAAATTTTGCACCTCAATGGACAAGACTAAATAATACGAGTTCTTTGTCCACGGCTTTATATTTCGCTCTTCAGAATGTTTGTCTCGAGTGATATATTTTCTCGTATCGGTGATCTACTCTCGACTTTAAAAGGTAAGTTCTCTTTTCTTTCATTTGATACTGTTTTTATATTTTTCTGAAATTCTGAATGTGAGATTTTTTTTTTGAAATATTGATGGTTGTCTTCGCCAACAACGTTATCAGTTGATATGGTGTGGTTAAAAATGTAAATAAACTTGTGCCACTGGAAACAGAGTTATTTGAGATATCTATTTTTGAAGTGAGAGGGACGACGGCGATTTGAAGTGGAATTCTGAAAACATTCAGGTTTTAATGAAATCCTCACGCGTCGGTGTCGTCCCTCTCCCCGTACGTGTACTCGTGTAGTTCAATGATATCAGTGGGCTGTGCTTCTGGTCCGTACGGTCGGCTGAGCTTGGTACTAGCGCGCGGTTGTGGCAGGTGCTGGACCTGCGGCGCGCGCTGCACGCGGAGCCCGGCTCGGCGGAGGCGCTGCGGCTGGCGGCGCTGCGCCCCGAGCCCGTGAGCGCGCCCCCCGCGCCCCCCGCGCCCCCGCGCCCCGCGTCCGCCCCGCACCACCACACCTTCGACGCCGTCATGCAGCACCACGCCCTCCGCACGCACGCCGTCGACGACCCCCCCGCACATGTTAATATTATGCATACGCATTTACGCAATTACCAGCACCATTTGTTTGACCTGTGCTACTTTTTATACGACTATAATGGGAACGTTGCATCGATTTACGCGATCATTTGAACTAATCTGGCACAGATGAACATGCATAGTGCGTATACGTAGTAAGCGATCGTGCGCCGTCACATGCTCAGAGAACTAGAGCCCCGTCTCATGTCGCGGCGCGCGCTCGTCACACACACATGCATTCTAGGGATGATCTAATATATGGTTCTCTTAGGTCTGGTTTAGGAGTATACAATGAAACCATATTGCTATTTCTCCCGCGGTTATGAGATTTCACGCTTCAGAAACGATATGATACGCGACACGCATCGATGTCGCATTGGCGATGAGTTTCGTACGTATACTGTGTGTCGAATGATAACCTCGCTTAATGGTTTCCTAGTAGTTAGTTTGGTTTGAGTGGTGGTTTTCGAACTTAATCTATGCTGCTTTTATTACATTTTAAGGTGTGCACTGAAGCTTTTTCACGAGTTTTACAGAAATAATTTTGCGAGGAACTTCAAGAATGTTTTAAGATGCTTCGCACCACATTTGCGATTTTCGTTTTCTGCCAAACTTCATTATTATATTTATACCACACGAATACACAAACACAGTAATTAATTAGTCCCTAACACGCTACGAAACCGAAATATAGAATCTAACACTCGTTACCCTAACTAAGCACAAAGATGTATTCCCAGTTTCCGAATTGTTTCCTGAATGTGCATTTAGTTGCTGGTCAGTTCAAGCCTCCACTCATTGTTATTATATTATGTATTCAAATATAAATTCAAGTAAATCAAAATGATAATCCTTTTAACTTTTTTTAAAATTCTAAAGTATTTGATGATCTCTCTCTCTCTATGATTTGTCCTTAAAATATTTTTTCAAGACTCATTCAAACTTTCTTGATCCATTCCAAACTAAACACTGTGCGGAAGACTGAAATACACCAGCGACTAACATGAGGCGTCTGCTCATTATTTTCAGATATTCCGACCCTGGACATTAGTTCCACAACAAATACCCGCGGAAACAGTAAGCGCAGACCAAATGTTGTTCAAGTGTATTATTGTTTTCCACCATTACCGGGCGACACTTTATAACTCCCTTTACTTACTGTAGGTACGCATTGTCCACAAGCAATATCTGTGGGTCGCACCTGCCGCGACTCGTTCGCATTCTGTTTTTATTCACTGAATCAATTACACGGAAAGGGGACGACTAATATCGACGTGAGCACACAGACCACTCACTATCACTGTTTCTTACTTCGAAATTGTCAACTGTTTTATATACTTGAGATTGTTTTATAGAATGTTCGATAATAAAGCCGGATGCACCGAACTGTGTTTCACTCGCTACCCCGACTAGTCACCTCGAGCACTAGAGCATGGCATGAGCCCCGACTGTCGACTAACTTGCATGACGTCACCTTATTTACACTTATTTTATTTTGTGCTTGATTATTTCCACTGCTTTCTACTATCGTCTTTCTCTCTCTCTCACTTAATTTTCTTTTATGGAATAATCAAACACGAAATTAGTCTTAAGTCTCGATTACTACTGTCGATCTATCTCAAAGTAAATTCAGTCTTAAGGTATTCTTTCATAAAGTTCAATTTCAATATCTTGCCAATCTGAAAGTATCTGTCTCTGTCTGTATTATATTTGTACTTCATTTCATTACTATTCTAATAACGTGATGCTGCTTTGGATTCCGGATCTTTTGTATTCTAAGGTCAGTTCTAAATTCCAAATTGTGTAGCATGGAGTCGGCATGGCCCTCATGTGTACCCTGACCTCGGCCATACCCTTGTGTCTCACTGTACCTTAACTTTACCTTACCTTATCGATGTGTGACCAGATAGATGTTCCATTATGATCGTTGTAAAAATCGGTGGTTAGTAGTATCTTCACTTTTTCTTTTGTATCTCAGTGTTGTTGACGTAGAATGTGGGTTTTTACAGAATAAAGTGACGGAGAAGTTTAAGCGTCCGTTGAAAAAGCGCCACTCGTCTGTGTACCACCAGCCCACGAACCGCGTGAACAAGTACCTGGCGCAGGCCATCGACGCGCGCTCCGTGCACCGCGAGAAGGCCACGCACGTGCACCTGCTGACGCTCTGCTTCAAGGATGCTGATAAGGAAGCTCAGGTGATCTTAATTTAAATGTCGTAAAATAGTTAGGAAGGTATGATGCGCTGTTTGTAAACTGTTTGCAGGATGAAGAACTGCAGGATGGGTTTTTTGAGAACTGACTATTGGAATTTTTTACTTTCTAGAAGTATTAATTCTCATCCCATTTTTAATTAGATCTAATATAAATGATAAATATCATAAAGAGGTACTTACTTAAAAAATTGTAAAAGGTAATTAGTGGAAGTACTGATCTGATTACAAATAAATATTTCACTGACAGAAAGCAAGCAAGCAAGCAGTGATGTATAGAATATTATGTTTAGGATGATGTTCGCGCTTTAAAACCTGAACTTTTCCGCGGACGAACTCACGGGCAGAAGCTAGTATGATTTTAAATTCAATTAATCATAGTAGACGGTTTATGTATGTTTCTTCTGTATATCGTATTCTTAATTGAATTAGGGTTCCATCTAAAAGTTCATTTTCTCCTTTCCAGTACCGAGCCTCGACAGACGGCGGTTGGGCAGGCTCTTTATCGGCAGCACTATGTGCATTAGTATCAGCAGGCGCTTTACAAGCGTCTATCCTACCACAGACATACATACTCCTCATATTATTCGTCACGGCGTTCGCGTGGTCTGCTGCAGTGTTAGCCCTGACGTTGGCAGCGAGGTTGAGGCTTATACCCTGTGATGTGTCCAGGCCTTTTACTCTGAGGAATGCTATTACTACTTTCACTATTGTGCTGGGATATGCTGTTGGGCAGGTTAACGTGGTAAGTTTTAAAAATCTACTTTCTATGCCTAGCTAGAAGGAGAAAATTTTATATTTCCCGTGGGACCGACAGAAATCCAGGTTTCCTACTAGTAACAAGACACCCCATTTGACATCCCAATAAAATTGAACTTATCCTCTCTCGTATCGACGCAAACTGTATTTTGAGAATAGAATATTAAAAAAAACTGGAAGCTTAAATGCACAGTCAAAAAAAAAAGCAAAAAATATAGAATCCTTTTTTCATTTCCTATTTTCCAGGTAACATGCGAACACATAGAGTTATGCCGAAACCTAACTGGCAACACAACAAACATGGACGAGGTCCTAACAATGAGTGGCGACGTTGCCGCTCATGTCTGGTCAAGTCGCACGGAACACCTCGCCTGCCCCGTGCCGCTGTACATCACGTTAGGTTGCTGCCTGAGTATGCTGGTGGTCGCCGTGTTCCTAAGGCTACCCATCCTTGTAAAGGGGATATTACTGTCTGTGATGACGGCAGGGTATATGGGCGTTATATTGGGATTCCATAAGGCGCTGTTTGATTGTTATGATCTAATGATTGAGTGAGTATAACTTGAACATTACTATAGCCATTAGTTAGTGTCCCATTGCGCGTTTCTCTGTCTACTGGCGTTTGGAGACAGTCTCTTACATAGGAACAGAGTTGGACCCGCCATCTCCTTCAGATACTACATGTTCAGACAGTTTTGTACTCAATTAAGGTGAAATATTGATTTAGCAATGTGTTTGAGAATGCAAGGTAACTAAATATAACAGCTTCGTTCTAAAAACAGTAAGCTAATTACCTGTAGTATCATTAGTGCCATTGTAAACAACCTTCCAGATGAGAAAAGCTGCTTAAGGAATTAACTTGCTACAATATGAAAGTACTAATAACAGTAGAAAACCTACAGACACAAAGAGGATTCGAACGGCTCATGAAATATGACCTGTCTAATCCTTAGGATTAGGTAGGTTAGGTTTCTACCTGAGTCAGAGTATTATGACATCATGCCTGTTTTGCTAGACTAGAATTTACTTTGCAAACAACTACTCTTTTCTTCAATATAAATCATGTATCGGAGATTGGCTAATTATTACATTTACGATACGGACTATATTCCATTGAACTCTTTTTTTTATTTGCTATACTAGATTATGATCTAGCTAACAAGCACATACCAAATGAACTATTTTTCTTGCACTTATACAAGATTTGATATAACGTATATTTATCTCAATTTTTTTTACAAATGTTAATCTTCTGTAAACCTCATGAATCTCTCTGAATCGCTAATTCCTAAAAAATTAGCGATTCTTATCTGAAACTCACAAAACTGTACTTTTTACCAAAATTGGATTGCTCGAGAAAATACAGGATTACAGGTTAAGTCGACCTAGATCCTTTAAGAGGTTTTAGTTTTCATCATTCCGAGCTGATTTGACTATGAAACACCCCACCCCAAACCTAACCCATATTGAGATTTTGGATTTTGATTATCTTTTAAATAAAATGAAGATTTTTTGTATAATTGTCCTTTTTTTCGGATTTTGTGACTCTAATTTATAATGTTTTTGGTATTTTTGTGTCGTAGATTAGTTTGTTTATTACTCTCAACACAAAAAAAAAACAGGTAACCGAGCCAACTGGGTAGTAGTCGACGATTGAAAGTTTAAAAAATAAACAAATTTGTATAAACATTTTTTTTCTTTTAAGAATATTTCAAAAAAAGTCTGTGACAGTTATGCTGCAGATGTACTAAATAGAATCTACGTTTCTTTAGCTAACCTGTAACCCTGTATATTTCCATTTCTGATGACAACTAAGTAAACCGTTATTATCTTCGTTATATCGGAAATCTTTGTTATTTCAGTTCAGGCTTAGTTGGTTCCGCGTACGTCGCAAGCGCATGGACGGTGGCTCTAGCTCTAGCAGTGTTACTACACGCAAGACAAACAGAATGGACGGCGCGGCTCGACTTCTTATGGCAGGCGCAGGCTAGGGACGAGAAAAGGGACATGGATGCTTTACAGGTTAGTGCAGATACAAAATTCATGATATGTGATGAAAGTTTAGTTGTAAAAGTCGATAGTTGCAACAGACTTACACTTTTGCCGAAAGAAGAAGTCAAATTGCGCAAAAAAATCTTGCCAGGCTTACTATACCAGGCTCGGCAAGAAGTTAAATGACCGTTAGAATTTATCACCCATGTACAGTAAGTCCTCGTTCACACGGACGTAAAAATACCGAGGCGGGATTTCTACGCGCACTGAATTTTCAACTCTCGGTGTTCAGCCGAGCATTGAGAATCCAGTGCGCGAAAAATATCGCCGCGAGAAAAACGCGCTCGTGCTGCCCTGGGCTTATGAATGCACTGGTATAAATGAGAGAAGTAGTGTCTATAATTTGGTTTTGCTTAAATAAACTACTGTGTTGGCTTTCCTATACATAAGAACAATAGAGTATTATGTTTGCTTTTAAATGTAAAGTAATTAACTCACTTTTATTTCAGGCATCAAACCGCAGAATTCTCTTCAACCTGCTCCCGGCGCACGTAGCAACGCATTTCTTGGACAACCAGTTTAGAACGAACATGGTAACTATTGACGGAGCTTTGAGACGCTTACTTAACGTTCAACGCAAGCATCAATCATTGTTTCTGCATTTTTATAAGCCAAGAGAATTACTTATTTTAATTATTATAGATGGTGGTTCTCAGTTTAATAGTAAATGCTTTCGGCTGTAAACAGGAAAATTTTAGTGGTGTTATTGCTTGCTGCGGTACGTTGTTTACTAAGAGTTTGAATACCTAAATTAATGGGAAACTTTACTCAAGCAGTAGCCCATAGTTGGACTGCTGACATCACGGTGTCATGCCATATTCGGGACTATATTTACTGGGCTACAGCGAATATTCGTACAATTCCTGTTTTCGTAACATTATGAAAATTCGCTGGATAACAAAAACTGTGTCCCGAGACTTACAAAAGCATGATAATAGTGAAAACATTACACTGAATAAATTACTCCAGCAAATATTCATTCATTCACAAATCATTCACTCGTTTTGGTGTTCATTTGCATTCACAATGCTTTATGTGTCGCACAACGCACTTACGGGGTCTAGTGACAGATTTTTTTATCTTCTAAATATTCTAAATGGGGTAGGCAGAGTCTACAGTATATTCACATTTTCCTGTTGACAGTATAATATTCTCTGTAAGAATTAAGATTCATCGACCGCGAGTTACGTATTGTGAATTTACGAACTAAAAACCCATGACTCTTGCCTAATAGATAGCAATTTAATACTACACAAGGTAATTTATTAATATAAACAGGAAAAAACAAATGTACACCAATCTTTGTGTAAACATAAATAACTAATTGAATTGAATTCTTTATTATTCTCCTGTTTTGTGGGAGAGTAAATAAAACAAGATCAGAGACCAGAGCCAAGTGTATAACGGATATTACAGATTGAAAAGTTTATTATTATTATTAATTGGTACGCTACCTATTATATAGATCAGTTTGATCCGAACTCAAACACACAAAGTATGACCATCGGTATATTACATTAAAAGTACCAAAACTTGTTACACTAACCCCCCACCCCCTTCAACTGTCACTCCCCCTGACGTGTCCGCATGGCTTGCACGCTGCATTGACTCCTGCTGATCAAGAGGCGTGTGCAGGACCTGTACCACCAGTCGTACCAGCGCGTGGGAGTGGTGTTCGCGTCCATCACCAACTACCACGAGTTCTATATGGAGCTGGATGGAAACAATCAAGGGATGGAGTGTCTGCGGCTGCTTAATGAGATCATCGCGGACTTTGATGAGGTGATTATACTTTTTTTTTTCTACATGTGTTATGCTCATGGATAGTTTCGGTGGAATTATAACTTAAGACTTTTTTGGAATTTTCTCTCTACTGTCCATAATATGGGAGATCCGATGGGAACGATGCAGGTTTTTGCAAAATGGTTTATAATATTGTGTTGAGTTTGCCAGATAAATGGGATAGGTTTTAATGTTTTGCTTTGGCCCAAAAAGAAGAAACGCCTTTTTAGTTAATGACCAAGAACATGAAAATTTTTGATGAAAAAAAAAAACCTTTTTATTTACGTGCTGGTTTATTTTAGCTTTTGGGCGACGACCGTTTCTGTGCAATAGACAAGATCAAGACTGTTGGTTCCACATACATGGCCGCCGTCGGTTTAATTCCTGACAGAAAGATGACTGATGAGGCCAGCACTCGCAAACATATGGCTACTCTGGTCGAGTTTGTGTTCGCTATGAGAGACAAACTGAAGGATATCAACGATAACTCGTACAATAACTTCATGTTGCGAGTCGGTGAGTTACTGTAACGTATAACAACTGAACACTGTAACATAGCTCTTATTTTCGTTTAAATAAAGACCTTTTTGGTTAACACACTGAACAAATCTTAGTCTTAAATATATATTTTTTCCTTCTTTAAAAACGTTTGTATTCAAATAAAAATGTATCTGTTTGCACAGGTATAAACGTCGGTCCAGTAGTAGCTGGTGTCATAGGTGCAAGAAAACCTCAATACGATATCTGGGGTAACACAGTTAATGTAGCTTCTCGCATGGATTCCACTGGTCTGCCGAACCACACACAAGTGACTGAGGAGGTGTACCAAGTACTGAAAGACATGGCATACCAGTTCGTATGTAGAGGCAAGGTCAAAGTAAAGGGCAAAGGGGAGATGACCACCTACTTCCTCACAGACAGGGCTCCCGCAAACGGAACCGTTCAAAGCACATCCAACGGCCCCACACCCACTCCTCCCACGGCATACGGTGGAGTTGCAACACCTCTTGCCATGCTGCAGAACTCCGCGAGAAGAGCGGCCGCACAGCCTTCGAGATTGCCACCTTTGAGGGAGTCGTCGCTCGCTGGAGAAAATGAGCCTCTCCTACCTTCTAACGGACATCAGACTAACGGGAATAGTAAAGGTAGCAAAGGTCGCCGGAACAAGGACAGCTCCCCCAGCCCGCCGCCCCCGCCGCCGCACGGCGCGCCGGCCGCGCGCTGGCCGCCGCCGCGCGCGCTGGTGGCGCCCTGGCCGCGCCCGCGCGACCAGCCGCCGCCCTGGCCGCGCCCGCACGACCAGCCGCCGCCGCACAAGCGTCGCGCGCCGCCCCGCCTGCCGCGCCCGCGCTCGTCCGAGAGCCTGCCGCTCGCGCGCAGCCCGCGCGTGCACTCCTCCGCCGACGAGCTCAGCTCGCTCACCCGCTCCCCCAGCCTCAGCTCCTCCGACGAGAGCTACTCGCGAACGACTGACGCCTCCCCCTCTCCCCCGCGACCTTCGCAGTGGATCCCGCCGTCCAGACCGCAACGCGCCAACCCGAGCCCAGGATACGACTACCCCCCCGTTCGACCCGCTAAACCCAGCGCGAATCACATCGCCGAACTCTACGCGAAACATAAAATCTCAAGAAAGCCGTCTTTAGAAGACAAATTCCTCGACGGCAATGTTGACTTTGCAAAAGAGGAAGAAAAGCTGCAGAGGAGCATCATAAATATGCTTCAAGCTTCGGCTGCGAAACGCGACGGCTGCTGCCAAACTGACAAGAAGGACGTCGCCAACCGGTTAGGACAACGAGCAGATTCGTTCTCAAGTTCCGGCGGCCGTCCGACTAACTTGACAAACTTGAAACATCTCAACCATGACGGTCGGGAACCGTTCGCCAAGCGGAGTCCGTCAGACGTGGCATGCGTGCCGCCGTTCGAGAGGGAGATCCAGCGGCTACTTGATGATAAGAATCTTATCAAAATCAATCCACCGAAATCAGAACGAAAGGAACTGAAACTCGAACTCAGGTGAGGCTTTATTATTACTAATTAGAACACTGCCTCGTTGGTCTAGGGGTCGTATGCGCTACTGCTGAGCATGAGGTCTTGGGTTCGATTCCCAGAGTGCTATTGGAGGTTTCCAATCTGGAATTTCTCAACAGCAGCCCGAAGTCTGGAATTTGTGGGCGGTTGTTGGCAACTGGCGCACCGTATTAGCGAAATGCTGGTGTTGTACTATGG
Source organism: Apamea epomidion (assembly GCA_947507525.1). Taxonomy (NCBI): domain Eukaryota; kingdom Metazoa; phylum Arthropoda; class Insecta; order Lepidoptera; family Noctuidae; genus Apamea; species Apamea epomidion. The sequence goes on from OX382234.1 coordinate 12,462,041, forward strand.
GTACACCTATGCCTATCCCTTCGAAGAAACAAGACGTGATGTTAAGTTTGGCATAATTTTACTCCAGATTTATTAATAAGGGGATTTAAGTTTGCCAATGGCTTAAAAAAAATACTATCTTGGATTAAATCGCAGCTATATTTCCAATCTGCTTTCATTTTAGGGGCGCCAACCCAGTCCCAATCCTGGAGCCGATGCTCTACTGCAACAACAACAACAGCAGTCCTTTACACGCGGTAGGCCTGGCCGCCATCACGCAGGTGGCGCGCCACGACGCGGCGTCGCCGGCGCGCGCGCACGACTTCCCTGGCGTGCTGCCCGGGGACGTGGTTGTACAGCTACCTTCGCCCAACCATGAGAGACATCGAGCAAGGTATGAAATTTTTGATCCCGATCAGCAGGTAATCCCCCTCTTTTCACAAACCAAGTCCCAAAGTGTGACTAGATACTTTTGATAGTTTGTTTAGCAAATATGATGAAAAAGGGCGGATCTGTAATTATCGAGATTACCGTTTGGCTCTTAAACTTGAATATAACTGCAATTGCCACACAACTTGATCGGCGCGTCCTGAAATTATATGAATTCGATTTTTTGTATGTCGTTCAATCAGTGTACCTTTCGAATAAAACTATGTATAAAATGGACATATTCTAACATTTATTTTGCATTCGTAGTCCGCCGTGCGAAAGGAAACCAGATCCCGTTATAGTCCGGGAGAAGGAGAGAGAGAAAGAGGTCCAGGAGAGACTACACCACCGGGTAAGATATGTAGCTGCTAATCATAGCATTGATGGGATCATCTATTGTATGAATGTCATACCAATGCATCAATTGCACTTCTAGGTGGCCACTTCTCATCACAGAGAAATGGGTATCTACGGGGAGAGTCAATCTGAATGGAGTTCGTCGTGTTCGGAGGGTGAGGGCGACGGCGAAGGGGGCCAGCCCGAGAGCACGGGCTACACGACGGACGACCCCGCGCTGGAGAACGTGTCCATGCTCAACGAGGCCGGGCTCACGGACGCCGAAGCGGCGCTCAGCGACGTGAACTCGTGCTACTTCGACCGCGACGACGACGTATCCTCCCGCGCGTCGTCGCGCCTGCTCGACTCCGAGGCGCTCGTGTCACTCGAGTCGCTCAGCGCCATTTACGACTCCGACGAGCCCGCGCACAGGTACCTCGCCAACATTCGCACCGTCAGCGAATCCATCACCAGAAATTTTGGACAGCCCGCCCACGTCACCGACGGCGAGAGTGATGTGTAGTGATACTGTGATATGTCGCGAGTTGTGATAACTTCCGATTTTGCTAATCGACTGAGTTTCGTGTACATTTCGACTATTTCTCTTGTGTACTGCCTTTTGGTCAATTGTGATATAAAAATCTCAAATTATAGAACTCTCATGACAGAGAATCCGACGTATTCGACTTGGAACATTAATCGGAGGAACAGTTAATTTGGCTCTCTATTACTAAGAAATGAATACTCAAAACGTTTGTGTCTCCCCGCTGTTTGTTTCTGTAATGAGACGTTTGTGGTCGTGTAGACGAAGCGCATAGTTTTTCGCGTACGCGGATATAATTGTTTTATCATAATTGCTGACGTGCCTGTACTTTGATGATTTTGTACTATGTAAATTGTGTCAATATGTACCTATTAATGTTACACTGTATGATATTCATGTACAGCTGTGCCATGTGATGGCGTGATGCATCATCTGTAGGAGTATGCGATGATCTCTACAATTATAAGGTGCTCTGACTTAGAATTATTTATGGTTTGTCTTGTGATAACGGTATAGGAATTCGAATTTGAGCGACCAATCTCTGTTAATGTCAGTGTTCTATAGTAAGGGCTGGTCCCTGTCCTGTAAAGTGTAGGTGTCTTTCTGTGTCGTGAGACAGGGGACGTAGTGAAGTGGTGTGAACTATACGTAAGTACGTAAATATAATGCATTTCAAACTATCTATAGAGTAAACATTGTTACCACAGCTGGATGATTATGCTTTGTAGTATTTTTTTATCTGCCTTGTATCTCATATAATATTTTTACCTGTATGAAGACGGAAGTTTGATGCTCTGTCTATTTTCATGAACATTATTCGATAAATAATAACCCTTTTGGCATTTTATTTCCGTAATAATCTTCCTTGCCTTTTCCCAACTATGTTGGGGTCGGGTTCCAGTCTAACCGGATGCAGCTTTATTCATTTTAATTTTCTTTCCGTCATCTAGTCACTATTGGTTTTTGGTTTTCTAAAGTTTGGTCGTTTCTTTATAAAAAATATATAGTGCCATTATCAATTCCCATTATTTTTTCTTGTGTACTTTATTGATGAGGTGTTGTTTAAAAGGATTTGGAGGAGAGGTAATATCATATTATAGTTCTTAAGTAAACAGCCGTGAGACTTGAAAGTACAACCAATATAAAAACACCACTAGCGAATATTTGTTGTAGAATATTCTCTGTATTAATAAATATCAATTATTTTTTATTATTTAATTGTAATATAAGTTAGTGTCAATTTCATGTAATTATTTTTAATTAAAGCAATTTGAAAAAGAGTATATTTCTCATTTGAGGCACATGTAGCCTCTGATTATAAGTACATATTGTGCCGCAGCGTTACTTGATTAAACATGTACTTAATTCGGAAGCCGATCCACAAAGATTTATTGGTCAAGAATTATTTTTGGGCAGTTTTATTTTCTACTGATTATTGTATCAGCACTATTTAGGCTAAGTCTATGTTTTTGTTATTAAATATCTAAAGTATGTACTTACAGTTTACATGAAAATCCTTTTCCGATTAAAAGTAATATTTAATTACGGCTTGTGCTTCTGTTCTAGTATTATTACATCACATTATGGGGTTATGTTTCGGCTGCTTCAAGTGGATTGAGAGATGTTAATGTCTGAGATTTGTAAATAGGACGAGCATGGTATAGTGCTCCAGTGAGATCTAGAGATTGTTAATCTTTGTAAATATTGTTATTCACCTGTCAAGTGCTATTCCACTTACAATACATACCTATACCTAAGTATACCACGCTGTGAAGATATATTATTTTTTGAAGGAATTCTCGTTTGCTATTTTTATTCTCAGTACTTCGATTTAATGTTTTTCATGTTGATGTATGTACACATAGTGGCCAAACTATTTTTATGTGTATGCTTGTAAACAATATGAATTATTTGTTTGACGCTTGGATAATGTTGTTTTTTTATATAAAAGTTTACTTGTTCATCTCGATAAACATACAGACAAAACGTTTCAAATTGATAAAATAGATCTGTCGTCTAGTGTACCTTGGTAGGCAAGTAGTTGAACAATATTTTGAATGTTTTTAATATACTCATTGAGAAATTACTGCATCTTTATTATAGTAATTCAATGTATCGGACAGTCGCATTATAAATGATAAAAAATCTTAGAATACAGAACATTTAAAATTTTTTGCTGCAGTATTCACATTAATGCTCTTTACAAAACGAACGCAAGGAATGAGTATAATTGCGGATTCTGACACAGCCATGACCTTCTGAGCACAAAATGTAACAAAAACTTTTGTTATTAGCTTTAATGTGAATAAATAACAGCTTGGATACAGTTTACCTGCATGTTATTATCTCATAGAAATTATATTGTCATGTATAATTTGTGTAGGATACTTGAATTGCGCCTTATGTAGCAAGTGTATTGTGTATTTTTATTTATTTAAATTCAATTACCTAAGCAATATTAATTACTTATTACAAATTAAAAGTGGTTTACATCACTGGAAGTTGTTTATTTCTATAAATCCTTTTAGGTAAATAAGAGTATGCAGAATATTGCATTTATTCATTGATGGCCTATTAATGGATGACATTAATGCAAGTGTAATCAGAGTAATAATAATAGTCAAGTAGATACTGGCAAATAAGGATACTTATTAACTCATACAGATTGGATGAATAACCTTTGTTTGTGAACAAAATAATATGGTTTTTTTATTGTTAAGAATTGCATACCTATTCATTCATAATGGGTGGGTTAGTAAGATGTCGGTAGACAAGACACGAATCTGCCCCGCACAAACACTCAGACCTATGTTAGACATCATAAAAACAATAATTCATCTTAATTTTGGTAGATTCACCTTTTACCTATAGACAGGATATTTTTTTAACCAGTGCGCAAACTGAATTCTTGAATTCAGCATATGGTTCTAGTTCAGCATATGGTCGTAGAAATTTTTCGTCAGTTGTAAAAATAAAACTGCCGTTTCATAGAAAAATGCACCTACGCGGTCAAAATGTATGGAGCGACTAATATTTTTTTTCATGAATTAATTAATGGACACAGTTTGCGCACTGGTTTAAAAAATATCCTGTATAAAAAGGTTTACGTAACTAACAGTGTCAAACTGAACAGTAACTTTTGTCTAAAGTAGTAGTGTGACTTAGGTTTGCGGGTCAGGTACAGGTGTGTCGGTTATGAGCGTGTTCCGCATACAAATGCCCTTCGCCTTGAACCAACACGCGAGCTTCATCAACGGCTATTGTTACAAACCCACGTGGTGATTTCATATTACCTGAGCAGGTATCTTTGAAATTATAGTTATATTTTGAAGTGATGAAGTTGTTCCTTCAAAAGACTATGGATATATTAATTGACATCTTGCAATTCATTATTATCTATGTATCAGTCTGCAGTGATTTAAATATTAGGTACCAGCAAGATAACTAGATAATATTTTATTGTACGCATGCGCATAATGAAAAAGTGAACTGCACTATGCAAAGCACACAACTCTGTGTACCACATAATGTATGTGTCCATTTGTGTGCAGGATAGTGACTAGTTTATGAGTTCTATTGTTTTGCTCTTCATTGAAAATCATTTTAAAATATGAAAATATGGAGGAAAAAACAGGTATGGGGCTGCTAGCTGGTACTAAGTGAACTTTGTTAATCCTCCATGGAAAGGTCTACTTTGTTCTATCTGATGCTATCTACACAAGGGTTGGCATGGTGATATTGATTAAACAAAGGTGTTCCAACAGACAACAACTTAGCAAAGTTAAGTAAGTACTATGTTTTTGTAGTTAGTATGTTGTTGATTGCATGACATCAACTCTAAGTTATGACTTCTTTGATACTAACAATTGTACTGTGATTATAATGCATGCGTGTGAGTGGCGTGTCCACAGCGAATACCAACGATGGAGTAGTAAGTTGTAAAGAAACCAGTAGGCTGTTCGCTTGTGAAACACAGGCTGCACACTACCAGTTCGGACTTATCGTGAATTCTCGCAACTTAATGACTCAGTTATGCAGTAATCAGGGACAGTTTCATTCAAAATAATGTGTAATAGTCGGTATGCGAGTGAAATACAAACCGGAGCGAGCAGGTATGACGCGGCGGTTCGGCGGGCCACTACCACAGGCGCAGCGCGCACAGCTGCGGGCCGCCGCGCCGTCGCCGATTGGCTGCGCGCGGGAACCGGTCGCGTCCCGCGCCCTGCCCCCGCCCCGCCGCTACAAACAACTTCAAATTCTTATTCATGTTCGTTGCCACGACCGTTGCTGCCGTTGGGAGCGCGCGCACTACGCGCCCATACTTCGCGTAATCTTATCGATATGTGCTCGAAGTTGTATGTGAATCTAGTGTTTGATGTGTGAATTTAACAATAAAATAAGTGCACGGTGGACCAGTCCGAAGGTGCGGCGAGACGCTGCGACTGCGCTATGAAAACACACGCACGGTCTGGTGTTTTTGTTCTTTTTGTATCGCGAGTGCTTCGTGAGCGGCTTCGACGCAGGGTTACCTTTGCCATGTGCATCAGATAATGTTGTGCTCCTATTAGTTTGACGACAAACTAATATGCTAGCTAGTGGATATTGCGACGGAGTGGCGTTGTGTTTTGGTGAATCATAGTGTATGTGACATGAAGGTGACGGTGTGTTTCGGGTCTGTGCGGGTGCTGGTGCCGTGCGGCGCCGGCGACCTGCTGGTCAGGGACCTCGTGCGGGAGGCCACGCACCGCTACAAGAAAGCTACTGGACAGGTCAGTCTACACATCATTCAAGACTGCGGGTAGTTCTCGCGGGTTTTCTACTGTTTTTATTTGCAAGACCGAGTTTGTTTACCTTCCTTAGTACTCATAACTGGTCAGCATTAGTCGATTTGCATCTATAAGGACCTGAGCAGAAGCACAAGTAAAATCATTATGATACGAAAACCAGACATAGTGTGGGTAGTTGACCCACCTATGTCATGTTTTCGTGGCGTCAAGTGGATTCTACCTAGGTATGAAGTATTTTGGCGATTGTTTTGACTTATTTACATTTTAGTCCAAGATGACTTAACACTACACAAAGCAGAGAACATTCTAGCTACCTACCTACCTGGTACAGACGTACCCAGAAATTTTGTAAACAGAAGTTACATTGCAGTTGCTTCTCACGTTCTACGATTAACCAACTTTATATGCTTCTTGGTATCAACATAAATTCAACCATAATGGAATCTGTCAGTTTGACCAACATACCGACACCGTGTTTTTACCCTGCCCAGTTCGCTACAGAACTATTACCGAGTTACCTGGTATTTCACGATTACGATTATCGATATTCGCTACAAAGCTGGTCTGAGAATGTTGAGTTATGTTGTGTTGCAACCACCTCTTGTTTTTGCACTAATGATCATTTGGTTATATGGAATGTACGGTGCTGGGAGCAAGAACGGCTTTCGCGACAATGTGTCCATACAGAGTGGAGTGTAGCATTAGCGATGCGTCCACCACGATATTTGTCCTACTAGGTAGCTACTTGTCAAACTAGATTCAACCATGAGACGCTCGAATTTCATAATTTAGACGCCACATTCGACACCTCATTATTTTTATGGACAGACCTTCACTGGATGTCGATCTCGTAATTGGATGAAGGTTGTCGCTATTTATGTCTTTGGGAATGTTTATGAACTCCTTACTTAGAAGACACCTTTTTGCGTCACCCGCCCTTATCCATGCAAGACAACAGTTGCGTAATTTATTAAGACCTCATAGGTAAGACAGGTGTATTGTTAATTCCAATTCCAATTAGCGTTAGGCATTCACCTGCTCCTGCCCTGCAACCTACATGCGTTCCTTAAGTTCATTTCTCGTAGGAAGCTGCTAGCCTTGCGAGCTGCCATTACTCCGTCAAACATACCACAAACATGTTGTTGGTACTCAGGTAGGTAGTTACGTGCTGGGTGAAACTGTTTTTGCAACATCCTTTAGCAAGACTTCACAAAAAAATAAAACTTCCTGACAGTGCGTCCCGGATTATGCGTTTGTTATATCAATTTTATAATCATCTTTAAGTGCAGTTTGATGCCAGAGGATGTATGATATGATTGATTGGTGATAGTTGCTCCCTCATTATTTACTTAACACAGATATCGGTTCTTAGAAATACATAAGTAGCTCTTACGATTACATCTAGTCATCAACTAAAATAAATACCTACTCTACTGCATTGCTGAACGAGTAGGAGCACTCCATTCTACTTTGCATTGCATCCGCACCTCACGCAATATGGATAAAGCTAGGTTGCATCAATCACACAATAAATTATAATGTTAATAATGCTGGTAGATGTATAGATAACAAGTTAGTTTTGGCAAACGTTTACATTTCTGCATGATTGCTGCTCGACGATTACTCAACGTAAAAGGTCGCGAGCGCACTTAACGACCGGTAAACTATACTTTTGCTGCTCCACTGGTGAAACTATATGATATCGAGACACGCGCCGCGCCGGTTTCTAATATTACTGGAATACCAAAATAAAAAGATCGTACAACTTGTACCGTTTTTTTTTGGCGATTGAGATAAATTCTTCTCACTTCCCACGCCATCCATGAATGGCGAATGCAGAGCATCGACTAAAATGCGACTTCTTTATCGATAGTGTTTTCTGAATCTGTGACTAGGCCTTCAAGAAATTGAATGTTATCTATCGCAAACACAAAATAAGGCGAGACGACGTCAATAACCTCCATTACTAGTTGACCTTTTAAGGCACGTTTTGCGCCTTTATTATATAACAAAATACTCAAATGTTATTACTGCAAGACTATTGTGTGCCGTCACGTATTACTTTACCTTGGAACGTAATAAATTTTCAGTTTGTAAAACAGTCAAAACTCTCGAAAAAGCCGATGGTGAAACAATGGGACCGTTGTCGCGGGAAGGTATGCGAGAGGAACGGGCGCCTTGAAAACTCGAAACACCTATTGTACCGTGCTGTATGGAGTGACTCGCCACGTTCACTACGGACTACGGACAACAGATCTCGTCCAACGACCGGTTCTCAGAAAAATGACGAGACATTCTTTTGAGATACGAGCGTCCTATAAACTAATTGATGGTTTATATCCGAGCTGTGCTACTCCACCAACTGTGTGCACATGCACCTGTATTGGGTTTCGAAGGATACACTGGCGTAAATAAGTGTTATTGGAAAACGATAGCGAAGCCGGTGGTCGTCTGCGTGCCCATCGTAAATCTTGAATAACAATGAGCACTATTGTCTGATTCTCAAAAACGGCTTTACCTCAACTTTGAGTGTTTTATTTGTAGTTTCATCTTCTAAAACTCCTTTTATAGGTTCCATGAGGAGCCGACCCGCTTCTTTGCTTTGCTTTCTTGTCTGTAAAAATCTAAAATTTGTATAAACTTCATGAAATATGTAACCGATGTATGTGCGTGATCGTGGAAAAAATAACAAAAACCGTTTCTCAAACGGCCATATGTCGGGCTTCCCGTCAAGTGGCTTGGATAGCGTTAAGGGTCTTTGTCCGAACCAAGAGATTTTATTCTTCAATGGTTTGCACATGTTGCATTAACCTAAACTGATCCATATAAAGTGCTAACAGATTTACACTACTTGAAAGTTTGTTTACACTGCAAAATAACGTTCACAAAATATAATGCAAAGTTGTAGGCCTCTAAATAACATTGATTAACTATTTAAAATAATGAAAAGCTTCGACTTCCACGAGGTTTGGTGATAACCAAAGGTGGAGGTCATCGTATTTAATTCCAATCTTAATTAAATGAGTTGGTTTTAATCTTATCACGAGCAGTTAACGTAATTAGGTAAGTAGGGCGTGAAGTAACTACTGAGTAAAGTCGGTAAACAGAGGCTATCACACTTTTTTGTATCCCTGACAAAAAAGTGATACAGAAGAAAAAATAAAACACTTATTTTTAATCCAAATCTACTTTTAGAACACTTTTTGCGGTGTTAGAGTGTCATTACGTGCGCAAATATAAAATTGAACAGTAGATGGTGAAATAGTTGTAAATAACAACTTAATAACTCGCAATTCATCATGTAAACGAGAGGCAGAATACATAGAATCTGAAGTGGTACACTACATAGTTACTTTCTCTCACATTCACACAAGGAAATTTGATGATGGAGCGCGTCAATCCACGATCTGACATTACAACGAGAGTACATCTTTATTGGTTTTCCCTGGGCAGTAGATTATAGAGTGGTCGACCTCGATGGTGCTATGGCGGATGCTAACCATTTATGATGGGCCATGGTCCGAGCACTTGACACACAACCTCATAGGACATGCCTCCTTAGACCACCGAGATTACTGCCCATAAAGCAGTTAGCCTTATTGAATCGAAATAATGGTCGGCCTACAGAAAATATGGTTATGTGTAACTGTTCTGTAAGTTAAATGCTTTGAGGAAGTTTTACTAAATAATTGTTTGCCTTTTGTGGCTCTTAGTAATTGTTTGCATACCTTGTAAATCACTGGACTGTTATTCATCTATAAAGTCAATTTAATTTGTATATGTAGCCATATAAGCGAAACCTTCTTTGTTCGAAATACATGAGTTCTTACTGATGATCAGCCTCTGCCTAGAGTTAATAATGAGTACTTTGAATCCTCCTTAGTCAGCCATATCGTTACATTCCTCATAGTACGTACTAATTCCATGCATTCTTCTAATACTGAAGCATATAAACTTCCAGAAGCAGAACAAAAGTAACTATAACTGTAACTTGGAAACTGTTTCAAGTTCTCCAAAGTGTTATTTCAATTCCTAACACTTGTCCGACATTGTTCTAGAATTCACAGTATTTCGAACAATGATTTGGTTCTGATGAAAGTTATGATCAGATCAGTCCATTATGGAATAGCGTGGCTGTGCGTGGGCGCAGACTGGCTGGACTGAGTCATGCGCACGTGCACCGCGGCCATGTCATGTCCTATGTCCAATTATGCGACAAATAGCTACTTTGCATTACCTCCGAGGCTTAGCATTCCTGACGCTATGAAACCTGATCTTTGTGCACATAGAATGTCGTCCAGCCTTAAGATGAACCTTTTGTTTAACTTTTGACTGATGATACCAAGAATTTTATGAGAAGTGAGAACACACACGAAATTATCTAGTTCTTTTGTTCTCGTGTACGATTGAAATTACAGATGACTCAAGTCTCAAGATAATAGCGTTTATTTTCCAAGAAATTCCAATAATTGTTCTATTGCCTTCGTACAAAGTGATCATACACACGAACGACACTCCTCGACGACAGGGCAACTTCAGCCGTCGACATCGTCTCGCTCGTGTGTATGCACGCTTAGGTATAGGTATCCAATACAAAACCATAGCAGGGTTCCAGTCAATCAAAGTGACGGACAAAAACAAAAGGGTTACGGTTCTCCATTTTAATTGAATCAAATCAAATCCTAGTTTAAATAGGTTCAGTTATGTAATGTTTTGCTGTTAAAACATAAGAACAAGACCAGCCTACTGAGTAGTAGGTACAACTAACTGAGTAACCAAATCAATCAACTGTTTTGTACCAAACATATTGAGAAATGAACTATGATTAACACCTCACTAAACGTAATTATGATTTGATTGGCGTGCAATAGGAGAGGCCTATGTCCAGCAGTCGTTTTATCATCAGCCTATGGCGCTATGGGCTGATGATGATGATGAAACGTAATTATGAGGTATTTCCTTCTATTCGTTTTTGGTATTCTAATTAACCTTACCTATTAATAGTAACAGTCGCGTTCACAAATTGATGTACCATACCATATTATATTGATTTAAAAGAGTGTCCATGGAGTTTCTTGCCCGTTCTTCTCCATAGGTACCTACGCTTTGGAATGGGCAACTAGCTTCATTTTTCTAACTGAACGACCCATTGACAATTTAAAAGTACCTGTAATTGGTTTAATTGAAATAAATACTTTGAGTTTGATGTTTTTAACAGTGAGAACTGTTGAATCGTTTAATTCGTATGTGTCCTAAAGACAAATTGTTTGTAACAAAACCATGAAGCAAGTTCAATGGTACAAACATGAGCAAGTCTGAGTAACATCTAACTAATGAACAATTGGTTTTACGAGCAAAGAGTGATTATTACGGAGGTCGTGAGTCACTTTGACGCACTCCGGTCTCAACTATTAATCGTATAGAACTAAGCATAGCATGTAACACACTAGCTATTCACATGTATGTGATAAATCGTTTGAATCGTGTTTTGGAGTTCACCAAGGCGTTTATGTAATGATTAGTTGTATTTGCGATTGGTTTATTACGCAGTTCATTCAAGTAGTTTCACATGATTCGGTGACACGAATTATGCCAAATCTCACACAACATTTTACTCTTCTCTGATACTTATATGATTGTGCGAGCTAAATCAACATTATGTCCTATTTTATCCTTTCTCCCTTTCGTCTCCTAGACTAGTATAAGTTTCAGGGATTCCAGAATAATACAGAGATTTGGATGCCCAACCACTGACCCAGCTAGCCCATCATCATGATCTTTAGCCAAAAGACGTTCTCTGCAAGACGTCACGCTTTTTCTATAATCCATGAAATCAATATATAAACGTACTGTATCCAAAACGTTGTTTGCTGTTCGACTGTAATAAAATTTGAAGCCATCCTGTAGCCTGACCAGTAAAGACGATTAGTTACACTCACTCAAACACTTGAGACGCCTAATATTGCCATTGCTTCTAAAATGGGAAGCTGCTACCGAGCTCTCGCCTTGCGTTCAAATGCTCTTATTGTAAGCACCATCTATTTTATGACATTGCAGCTCTTCTGTATCGGCCCTTTTATGGCATGGTCTTAAACAGTGTATCTTTAGATTCAATCACTCAAGCAAGTTTGGACCTTTTTTTTCTACTTTCTTGCTCTTAAACCCACCCCCTTATGCTTGCTTAGCAAAATTATGCTCCTAATTATGCATATATTAGCATAGTTAGATAAAAAAAAAAATAATAAAGAAAGATAAGAAAGATAATCATAATTGGCAACCTTGTTCCACCCACTGCTGAATATAGGCCTATTGTACCATGCTTCTCTGGCCTGTGCTAGTGTTATCCAGGTCTAGTTAAAGTATGATAGGCATAAAAAAGTATGAATGAGTAATGAAGATAATGTCAAGAACATAAAAGGTACTTATAGTAAATTACCAGACAGCCTTATCGAGATGTAATCTAGAACTTGTGATTTATTGCGTCATACATAGGATGTACGTGTAGATGCCGTTGGTTAATAAGGCAGATAAATATCCAGTCTTATCCTACTATAATCCTACTAATATTATGCAATCATGTGTGAAAGGTTGTATGTTTGTCAATCACGCAAGCATGGCTCATCGGATTTGGATGAAATCTGGCATTCAGACAGTTTATAACCTGTATCAAGTTTTATGCGGGTGAGACCGCGGGCCGCTGCAAGTTTAAAATAAAAATCGATAGAAAATATTTGTTCTGATACCTAATAAGCACTAAGAACTTAGGTAAGACCATCTAGCTAGATGCTGAAATCACTGAAACCAGTCATCCTGTCTCCGAATCTATCTTCAGATTACTAAGAACTAGTTCTGATAGAACACGGGAGTTTGAACTTAACATTCGATTGCAAATCATAAAGATCAACAAGATAAACAATTGCTCACATAATCATACAGATGAACATTCTATTGTTTTCGTAATGCTACTAAAATACTTTTGGTTTCGACAAAATACGGTAATTGAAGATTTATCTCGGTAACACTTTACCGTGGTAAAATAATCTCATATAAAGATGATATAACAATGGGCCATAGCAAGCATATTCGTTCAAAGTTCATCATTGTTCTTGAGCAGTTTCGCCAAAAAATTACCGACATTTACTAAAAAAAACCTAGTATTTCACTATTCGCACTTTCAAGGCCAGTTAGTAGCTTTGCTTACCAGATCTGTCATTTATAAATAAGAAAACTTAGTTTTGCTTTAGAGCTACATAATCCTGAAATAAGTTTTCATAAGATATTAAGCCTTGGAGCTCATAAAATGAAATAACAGATTTAGGTTGCTTTGTAGTGCGGATGCAAGAATTATCCGATGAGACCGCATCAACAGACCGATTTATATTATACCATGTCTCCTTTAAAGTCAAGATTTATGCAGAGACAAAATGAACACATAGAAAATCAAAGGCCTGCGATGCGATTGATCGACAATCTCCTTCGAGTATAAATAGATAGACGTTTCCTTTTTTGCTACTTCAGTGGTTGCATTTTTTACACTTAGAAAGAACACGCAAATTCAGAGGAAGTGATGCAATATCAGCATCCGCTTCTTTACAGAAAAAAAGTAACATGGCTTCCATACAAAAACTGGTTTCCAGTACGCGAGAAAACTTAAGTAACCACAGGTATCCAGTACTTACTTACAGTAAGTATAATATTCCTAATTAAATGTTGGATGTAATCTGTCACTTGTCGTAAACAGCTTCTGTTACTGTGGTTTAAAAACATCTACCGCCGTGCTCCACAAATAGACTGTGTATTTATCTACCTGTTTGTTTCCACTCAGGTAAAGCCGTAAAACAGCCCTTCTGATCATTAAATTGAGTTTTTACAACAAATCTTGTTTTTATTTCTGACTTGGACAGAAAGTAGTGATGCGTTTTTTTCGTTACCCGAATCTATCCGATCTCGAGATTAGAATGGATGCCAGCCAGTATCGTGATGGGTAATTCGATTAAATTACCAGTCATTATTGCTGGAGTCCACGGTACACCGGCACGACTTGTCGGACACGACTCTTGAACGTGAACCTGTAATGGTATCCGAAGAAACAATGCAGTTGCGTTCGTCAATAAATTAAGTTCTAATTTAAAACGCGGTGAACCGACTGGTCTTGAATTTCCGTTTTAAGTTTAGAGAAAATAATATAATGTAGTTTAATAAACTTTTCTTAATTTTAATGTCATGTTTCGAATTCTTTTAGGTATCTACTTAGCTAAATGTCCTACCGAGATTATAAAATGTTTTGGTAGAGCCAGACATTAAATACCATTCCAAAATTAACTCCAACCGTCAGGCACCTGATCCACCCACTTATCCCGGCATGTTTATGTCAATGGACACTTTATAAATAAGGATGTATGGAGAATGTCTTTCGCCTAGAGTCTGTTTTTATTCGGCGTGGTAATTACACGGGGGAGGCGAGTTGCCCGGCCCGGTCGAGGAATGTTACCTGCCGTCCTATTTCAATTTATGTAGCCCCACTATTGCCCTTACTGTCTACAATGAGACGGGGATATTTTTACTCGAAGTGGAACTTAGTGATGAAGGTTTTTTGTGTTTGTTTCGTTGTAAGTGAGTGCAACGCTACGAAGGATTGTCTTTAATATGCTCTTGCTTGTGTTTTTTTTATCTTTAGAATAGTAAACTACTTCATGCTGTTTTTTCAGAATTAGATTTTATATGTACGCCGCGACGACTACGTGCAACTTGTCACCATGAATTTCAATACATGATTCTGAAACCCCTAGGGCGTTATAATTTTTCATCGGTTATTCGGTTATTAAAAAGGGGGGGGCTAGAATCATGTCGTGAATTCATGGTTTTAGATGGGCGTCGATGGCCACCCCGTAGAAGTTTTAAATATGTGATTTAATAATATTATTAACCTACTATAAATAGAGCACGATTGCGGAAGTTCATTAACTCGATTCCATGGAGTTCTCTTTTCGCAAGTCACCATGATTAGATTGTCTAGGCGACACGAGGAATTCAATGAAAATTGCATTCATATTTTTTATAATTGATTTTTTCTCCACATCATAGGATAAATAAAACTCATCTCAGTTTGTCAGCTGGTACGAAGATATGTTTCTATCAAAACCAATATTGGACGTACAGAATCTTTAATATTATTCCTTTTATAGAATCATAAAGTTTTTTGCAAGGTAACTAACATCAATCAGTGTTTGATAGATATAGCGGAGTGGGTGTGGTACGCGAATGCCTGTGCGCAAATCCTACGCTTAGCCATGCGCGTGGGCAGCGTCACTTCACAAATTATCAAGTACGACGGATATTTCGTCATATACAACGTGCAGTTTTGCAGCATCGTGTTAATTGCATTTCGGCTTAACTGTACTAGCGACAAAAAAAATCCTGAAATAAATGTGTATCAATATTGAATAGGAACCGCTAATTGACACCGCGAGGAATTTTAAGGCCTTCTATTCGCACTTGGGTGTTACTATTACCTGTCAAAATATTTACAAAATGTATTTAGTATTCACTATAATATTTAACAGCTACACAAAGTGTGTCAGTTTCCTTCCCTATAAAATGACGTCAGCTGCTATAAGTGCGTTGATTCATAGTTTATGAACCGCTAAACTAAATTTCAGTACATAAAACAGTTTACTTGGAAAAGTCTATAAAAAAGTAGTTTATGTAAACAAGTTATTCTTCATTACACATCGTGAAGATTCACTGTAATCACTACTTATGATGTTCTTTCAATCATGTATAACGGTACGGTTTTGTAATCAAACTTCAATGATAATGCAACTCGTTTAGTGGTAAGTTTATGTATCCTCAGTTTCACAATGTAATTTCATGTCTAACTGTAGCTCGATACGACCACTGAGCGCTTTGTTTAACACCAGTTAGTGCCAGTTACAATAATATTCGCTGGTTTATATTTTGTAGAACAAAAGCGCAGGTACAGGAACAATGTGGAAACGTGAAAACACAGTGTGAAGTATTTAAGCGCGGTGTATTGTCCTGCGACCTACGCATTGTCGTCGCGTGTCGGTTGCCTGCGTTCGAGCATTCGTGACCTGTTAGCGTTATTTAAATTGTACTTCTATGTGAATTGTGTATCTGCAAAATTGAAGTTATGGGGCTGTTTTGAGTAAGGGGTCCCAATACCTACTATAAATTGGTGTCGCATAGCTTGACGACAAGTTACGCACAGTTACTGCTTATGGAGTCAACCAATCGCAGTTCTGCACCCTAATCACGTAACACACTATCAATCACAATCTGAATCATTTTAAAGGACTAATACATTGCTTTATAAGTGTTAGAAAAATTTGTCTGCTCAACAACGTAAATAACGCAATGAATGTTGTTGAACTGTCAAAATGAAAGCCATTGCTACTGTTAGTGTGTTACGCAATTACCCCACTGTACTGCACAATGCATTTTAGCCTCACCCAAGTTGCGACGTTGATGCAATCACAACCTGCCATAACAATTCGTTTTATCGTTAACCAAGATTTATTTACAATACACAATCTCTAGCATAAGAGCCGTCTAGTCATAACATAACAGCATACCTCTCGGGGTTAGAGATCACAATAGGAAGACCATACAATATTACGCACTATGAATCATAACTTAATGGCCAATGCTAACGATTCGGTAATTAATGTCGTTGAAGTACCGCACAGCCCACTGTAGGCAGGGTTCTACCAGGCAGATTTTCTAGCAAATCTTTCAAGTGACAAATAATGGATGGTTTAATGACCCTGTGCTTGCTTGATGCTCAGTCAATGTTAAACCTAACATTAATCATCCAAGCAGCCTTTTTTCAGGTTTAGAAATGAACCCCCTTGACATTTTACCATCGATTTTTTTATGGTCTTGCCTTTCTTTCGTCTACAGCAGGCACAGACCTCGTCAAATTCGTATGTCCAATAATTCTGAGCCACCGTCTGGGTATTGTTACGAGGTAACGATTCGTGGTCACACTTTGAGGATAATTTTGTTAATGAAGAGTTCGAGTAATGTGGCTTGGTCATTACCGCTTCAACTTAATTATCCTTAGTTCACAGCGGACTTTGTCATTATGACTCTGCTGACACAACCGTTCTAATGGCATCTAACTAAGGGTTCTCATTCCCTATACTTATCTTATGTAAGCTCATTGTTTGTCGTTCTCCCACTATTATGATAACTATCGGACGGCATACAACAGTTCTGGGTGATACAGAACAATGCAGGTAGTGTTGTAGTTCGTCACTTGTTTCTCGTCATCAGCTGTGTTGGTAAACGTGGATTCAGGGAAATTGTTATAACGCAACTCCTGCTTACCGCGTAGTTGCCGATTCTTGGAATGACGTATTACATACTGGGTATCACTCTCACTCCAAAGTCATGACGTCCTTAGGTGGTAAACCTCTACAATCTCAAGTCTGTTGTTTACTCATGTTTAGAATAAAACCCACCATGAATTTGAATGACAATTAATTGTTTAAATGCATTGCTTATCCAAATGTGCTCACCCAAGGCTCAATGGGTATTGAGGTTTAGTACCTAAAGTCCTAAAACAAATATATGTATACAAAAACTCAGACCTGGCTTTGGATCCATTCAGGTTACCTATCGATTACTTGTTATCAAAGGTTGGTGTGCGCTCCACTTATTTGACCGATAAGAGAAATTCGGTATGAAATTTCGAACAATAAATAAAATGGTGAATGAAAAGGTGTGTGTATGTTTAGCGTGTTCTCTATGACGTCAGTGTATACGATAGGCCTTTTTCCAAGGTGTGGTGGTACATTAAGGTTAATGCATGTCTTCATAGATGCTGATTCTCAGTTGTTTCGCACGCTAACAACATATACGTATAAGACATCAAATTCTACCTCCGTATACTCAAGTACGACCTCGTACCTTACACGATTTTCTCCACCCTACGTACCACGGGTGCTGAAAATCGTTATTATAAAGTTTGCAAGTTGCTGACTGCAAACATAACATCTACAGACTCTAGTAGAAAGGAGTATCTTGTTCTATTGTAGTAGGTACTGTTGTTGTTCTGGTCTAAGGATGTTTGGAAATTCGATGTCCTTTATGAAATTGTTACACTAACCTTTATTTTTTTGTAACAATGTACTTAAATAATTGTTGGTTGACCATCATTTCCCCAGTCTTTTTCCCTTCCAGTCTAACCAGATGCAGCCGTGTACCAATATTTTACATTGAGCGATTGTCTATCTGACTTCCACAATCCAGTTACTTACTGGGTAAAGTATTAAGTAAGACTGGTTGTCAGACTTTCGGGCTTCCTACTACCCGGAACAACTGTTAAAGATCCACGAATGACAGCCGGGAGCAATAACGGCTTTACGTGCTTTCCGAAGCACGGAGGGGTCTTGGTACGAAAAGATGGTCACCCATCCACGGACCAACCGCGACCAGCGTAGCTTAAACTGATCGATCGACCCGTACGACTGTTGTTACTTAGCCACAAGCCCCCAATTAATTTTTGGTTGACCATTACAGTAAAATAAAATAAATGTGCAGATAGCGTTAAGATTTTAAGTTTTATATTTCCCAACTACAGGCTGCTTCTTGCAGGAGAATTTCCTATTTCTATTCTGTAGAATTCCATCTTTAGTCTTGTATAGGACAAATAGTATCCATAATAGATTGACGTGTGCTCGTCACGTTGTTGACTCGTGACGTAGATCCTGTCGCCGTTCCAGGAACGTACGGGTATTCCAAACGTTTGCAACTTTAACGAATAGGATTCCCACGCGGTCATGGCAGGTGCACTCTTGAACCTGAAGGCGCTGTGGTTGCTGTTTTAATATACCTACTTATCTACTTCGTATAGTTTCAGCCCTTGCGACGACCACTGCTTAGTAATCTCATCGAGAACCTATGTATGCACAAATTCACTATCCAGCAGGGGAATGTGACGAATGGGTTAAGAAATACCTCATATTCATAAAGGATAACATCGTACAGGCACGAACACATTGTATTCATGAAGGTTGAAGCCGAATCTATTGATCTTCGATATCATTGATATTTTCCACCCTTTTTGTGTGAGGACAATGGGTCGTTATCTACCATTGAATGCAGTTAGTTATATGATATTGTTTTGGTGTCAGATTGGCTCTACATTCTGCTTGCCATATAATCAGTACCGTAACTTAATATGGAATGATAAGATTTTAATAATAGTAGGTATGTATAATGTTTTTAATTATCAGCCTATAATGTTCCCACTTCTGGGACACAGGCCTCCTCTGGGTGAGAGGGTCCGGGCCGTAATCCATCACGTGGGCCCAGTGTGGGTTGGTAGGTGTCACATGTCTTAAAATTTTTGGTTTTAGGACATGCCGGTTTCCTCACCGTCCTAAAACCAAAAATGATGTTTTTTTCATTGTTTGAGAGCAGTGGTGGTGAAATAATTTACACAAAGTAAAGCGCCTATCTGGGTTCGAACCTACAACTCGTTAGTCGCGGCCGTTATTAGTTACCACTCCTATAGTAGGTATATTAATATTCATAATAGCTGACCACCGGTAGCTTGGACCCTGTTCCCGGTACCGGTGGGCTACTACTTTTTTTTAATATTTTAAATGTTTTTATACTTTTTAAATTGTAATATTTAAAAATATAATTTATATGTATTTATATTGAAATAAAGGAATCATAATATAATAGTATTGTTGCCTAGTTGCGTTCTACATCAAAGAATATTTGTTCTCTTCCTCTACATTCACAGGATTTTAAATCTGCTTATTTTAACCGGATATTGTAAGCTTAATAGAAACAATAACCTTTTCAATTTCAAAGTCTATCAATTCCTTTCCAATGTTCGTGACCAAATTCCATCACTACGCAAAACCAATCCATATTAACCGTTCTACAGACCTAAATATTTGCTAGCCTCTAATGGTATTACTCTCGTTTTCTCCCACGGTCATCCATGGCTGCCCACCCCGCATTGCAACCACGTAACCATAACCACGTGAAAATGGTGGCCAAGCGAGCGATGCGAACTTGCACTATCCGATGACTATGGCTTCAGCAGACAGGTATGACGGGATACGACTCCGGTAGTACAATAATCATGAAGTTTCCATAGAAATTGCACAAAATACGGACGGTACCCGCTCGAATTGAAAGTGGTCTTTTATTGCATTTAGTTTTCTTGATGTCCATTTTGTATATCGCTAATTGCATCACGACACGATATCTTATAGAAATGCTCTTGTTTATCATTTTTATTGTGTAACTTTTTTCGGACACGTTCGCACAATGGAATGTTGTATATTATTGCATATTTGAAATGTTCCGAATATTTCGATATTTTCGCTTTTTGACATTTTCCTTTATTAGCTAAGCTCTCTCATATTTTGTAGTTCTATGAAAGTATGCAATTTGTAACAGTAAAGTTTCAACATAGTGCTCTCTGAGATAATGTAAACTTGGCAAGTTTCACCTCGACTTTTTGTTGTGAATTGTAATATTTCTTTAGGTAGCTAACGAGAGTTCCACGTGCGAAGGTCAGGCTTTTCGCGGACGCGGCAAGTTCGTTGAGCCCGCGACCGTAGTGACTAGTGATGTGATTGATATGCATGAAACAACTGACACTAGGACGGCTACGACCTGACAGAATGAGACTGTTCGAAAAATTTAAACTTGGAATGCGATTACCTATGCTATGGATATTATTACACTATGAAGAATTTCATCTAACTTTTATTCATAGAATAAGTCTTATCCTGAGAATAAAAGTTTTTCCATACTAGAACTGTTAAACGTCAATTTTATGTCACGGATAAAAGATATCTGATGTTGGTAAAATCTGTACTTAATCTACGATCATAGATCTGTTAGTCACAGATAATGTCAATCCTACTAATATTATAAACGTGAAGGTTACTCTTTCACGCCAAAACTACTGAACGAATTTGGATGAAAACGTTGGCACACAGATAGTTTGTAACCAGGATTAACACATAGGATACTTTTTATCCCGATATTCCCACGAGATCGAAACTTATGCGGATTAAACCGCGTGGCGCAGCTAGTGTAAATAATATGTAGACATTTGAATCATTAATTGTTATCTTCGGTATAGTACCTTACCGTACCGTACCGTACCTTTCCTATAGGATAAAAGATTATGCTAGTGTAATATCTCCCTTAGTTATTAGAAACATGCAACTCGTCTTTAAAGTCTTTCTTTGGCAATGTCTACGTCATTTTCTACGAAAACCATTGCTTGAAATTGTAGAAAGTGAAAATGATTTTTTGTTATATAAAGAATTTCTAATAGAGCTGTCCACGCACCTTTATAGGATCTAAATTCTATAGCTTTTGTATGACTTCGGTCATCGGACGCTCTCATTCCAATATCTAGGTACTTCGAGGTAATTGCGAAACTCACTAACAGTAGAACTGGTTTTCATTTTGACAGTTTAACAACATTCATTGCGTTATTTACGTTGTTGAGCAGACGAATTTTTCGAACATAACAAGCAATGGATTAGCAATATCTTTCAAAATTATTTAAATTGTGTTTGATAGTGTGCTACGCAATTAGGTTGGCTGGTTGCATTTAAACTCGATATTGTTTCATTTAATAAGACTATTGGCAGTAAGCCTATTGACCTTAGGCTGCTTTTCCAGCAGAGATGTGCTATGCAGCTATGTTGCGAGGATGTGAAAGCTAAGCTACGAAACTGTGCGACCGTTTCCACTAATGCTAAGCTGTGTAGCGGAGCGAGTAAGATGTGCTATGAAGATGCGCCGCCGCGAGGTAGCTGTGCGAGGAAGATGCTCAACTCGAGCAATGCGATGCATCGATAAAAGGAAAGTACGGGGAGTATTTCTGCTCTGCACATGCCTACACCACTCGCGCATCCATAGCTCCCATCCATAGCACGCATCCTTCCGTACAAAAACATAGCATAGTTGAATCCGTTGCCACCAGTGCTATGCTATGTGGACCGATGAATATGATTGGTGGATAACATACGCATCCATAGCAACGTAGCATAGCACATCTCTGGTGCAAAAGCAGGCTTAACCAGGCATAAATCTATAGTTCTAGATGAAATATTACGTCAAAGATAAACCCAATTGCAGTTCCGGGAATCAATCGGACCGTACCTACCTGATGTACGTGTGGTCTCCACACGCATAATACCTACTATTTATCATAATAAGCCTTTAATGTTCCCACTACTGGGACACAGGCCTCCTCTCTTCGAGAGGGATTGGGCTATAATCTACCACGCGGGCCCAGTGCGGGTTGGTAGATATCACACCTACTACCTGATTATAATTATAGATTGCAAATATTGTAAACATTAAAGACGAGAAAGTTCGATTGTTAAACATGTGTCGGATAGGTACTCGAACTTTATGTTACTTTTCATTAAACGCTTCTATTGTCTCTAGGCGAGACAAATGGGAAATTACGTTTCTAATGCATGGAAACAGGCACGTGGAAAACTTTTGTATCGGAATAAAATAATGTGCTTGCTCTAATATCGATTGAAATACTAATTGTCTTTTAGTACTGTTACTGTAAGCCTGCATCATCCCACTGCTGGGCATAGACCTCTCCCCATGACTTCCAGCTCTTTTGATCCAGGGCTAAATACATATTTGTTACGGCCGCGAATCATATTTTAATCAACGTACAATTTAGTACTGACCAGCAAATTGCAAAAAACGTAAGAAAATTTGAATTTCGCGGGCTACCTTGGAGCATCCACCTTAAGTACCCGTTATTGGCTAAATCTAACACCCGATTATCTTAGCCAGTCAAATCCTAGCAGAGAACACCTTTCATAGTTTAAATCCTTTCGATTCGCTCACATAACGGTATGGCCCTCAGAGCCTTTCAAAAGGCTGTTTGCAATACTTACTATGTCTAAGCAATGCTATACGTTTTTGGGCATGGGAACCGGGCATTATCGCGCAATCTTAGCTAGTTTGCGCGACAATGCCCGGCAAACTAGCTAATAAAATTAATTACCAAAAATTATAGGTTCATTATTATATCACCCTAATAACTGGTTGTGAAAAAAAACCCACTAAGTCAATTTTATAGTTATCTTTTCTAGGTCAATAAACTTTGTTACACATTTAGATCCAGTTTTAGAACCTTGCATAGCAATTTATGTTAATGTAAGTGAGCGTGCCAAGAAATCGATAATACCTACATACATCCTACATGTAATATTACGTACGACAGTATGTTCATTTATCTAACCCAGTAAAGGGCTTAGGAATAGTTTCCCGATACGTAATAAGGCAACCACGCGGGCATTTTGTAGGTTTCTGATTCTATAAAAGTCAATAAATGTAACTGAGTTTTCCCCGTTGCATTCATATAGGTACCTAATTAGATAGAAACTTTTTGTGGGACTTCACTGTCATTGTCATGGATTTCCCCCACAATGACCATTGCCAGGCTCTGACAATAAGCAGGATCAATAAAATAGATAGATTGTCAACTGTTTAGTTACCAACCAAAAATCTAGTGTTGAAGTCAAAATACTTACTTTTATTTGGAAAAAACTAAATTGCATTACCAGACAGGTAGATAGTTACGTAGGTACTTTCTTTGATAAACAAAATACTAATTAATTAATCGAGTAACGACGACAGAATTGGTACCTATCAAGTTCAGACTACTACTATTTTCCTTGACATGATTAATTACAGTCCGGCCGTCGAGAGAATGCGTTCCTGACACCTGTCAGTGCGACAATTCTAGTAACTAATAAAGATCAAATTCGAAAAACACGTATTCGTTTCTATGAAACTGACATTAGTGTCCAGAACGCACTCTCTCGGCGCGGCCGTACTGGAACTATAGAAAAAAAAAAGAAAGGGTCGCAACCTATGAAGCTTATTATAGCCAGACTTTAAAGTTAACCGCGTAAAATTCACAAAATTTTACCCTTACTTCACTTGCCTTTTGCCTACTCTCAATCTAAACTTGGTGACGGGTAAAGTTATTTGGTATTCAGTGCCATCTGTTGGCAAGATACGAAGGCATCGTGAATGTGATTTACAGTACATTAAAATTTCACGATAATAAACAGCTTATTGCAACTATATCACACGTCTCCTTATTTTCAACCATTTTTTATTTTGTTAGTAAATACCAATATTGAGCTATTTTGATTTTATCTCGAAGATTGGCTAGCCAGCAGGCATTGTAGTTCTCCATGAATTGTATAGATGGCGTTCCTTTCAGGAATTGAAGCCGTGCTGCTTCTGAACTAGTTATTGAATTTTTAAAAAAGGGACACTTTATTTTAGCATTTCTTGACAATTTAATAAGTAATATTGTTATGCCCATTTATGTGTAGCTTTAGACCCATTGCCAACACCAACACGTGGCAAGAATCATTCAGAATATTTGGCCATTTTGGCAATCAGCAGCCTATTCACTTTTTATGAAAGTGTGATATTTCTTCGGCTTGACCTTGGCTAGTGGAGGTGGTGCGACGGTTGGCACCCCACGCCGTCGTTCCGGCTGGTGCGTCCGTGCGTCCGTCGCGCTCCGCCACGCGCCTCGCGCCACTGGCCCCTGTCTCGTCACAGGGGAGGTGCCCCACGAATGCCACGAAAGTGCCCTTAAATTATTTCAATTTTACCTCCGGGACTTACATCCGGGAGGAAACCAGCTACAAGGATCTCTAGTTCGTTAACTGACGAAATTGTGGAGTGGTAACCCATCCATTCATTCAGCAATGCCGTGGACTAGTTCCACTTCTAAATTGGTTCAATTTCGGTGGTGAGTTACAGCCGTTGCAGGCGAATAGTATTAGACGATTCGGTGCCAATTGTTTGTAATTGTACAGGTGGGAGGATTGTTTACACGGCGTGCGAGCACCTCTCAATGGCTCGGCTACCTGCAGGGGGGGGGGGGGGGGGGAGCGGTGACCTGCCGGCCCTCCCCCCGCGCCCCGGAGGCGCCGCCGACCGGCGCACGCGCAGAAAGCCAAGCCAGTTGCTCGCCGCGCAGCCTCCAGCTTGTTTACGTCGATTATAATATGTGACGTTTACCCCTTTACTAATTACCGAAATTCGATGTTTTTTGTGGTGCATGTGATACCCCTGTGAACATTTTTCGACAAGTGAGGCAGGTTAAATACGTAGCTGTTGTGTGACCAATGTTCCCATTCTCAGTTGAAGGCATTGTGGCATTGTACGCTTTTGCCAGTCAGTTATATTGCATTTGCACAAAAGTTGCACAGCTGGTTCCTGTGATAACATGGCATTGTAGACAATAGATGACGTATCCTTTATTTTTCACGTCATACCATCCTGAGGCTGAGCGTGTCTGTGGGAAATTCGGTGCTAGTTTATTTTCCGCTTGTGTTTTAAATTGACAGGGTTATCATTTTGTTGGGAGTGTCTGTTAGGTGGCTACTAAGGTTGCTGTTGTCAAATATTGTTGGTAATTTCTATATATGTATTATAACCTGAAACATAGTACATTGCATGAAGTGATGCGTGTCTACATCTATTGTTAGTTGAAAAATGCAAAACTAACAATTAAAAAACTCAAGTTACTGTTCAGGTTACTGTTCAGGGATCGTTGCACTTATGTACATGGCCATAATCAAGGCATTGTGATTGGTCCGCAGCACATGAAGCATAGCGTGACCGTTGAACCATGACCGTAGGTGCAGACCTGTGTGTAAAGACCTGACTCCACGTATGAAGGTTAAAAATTAAACATAATTAATAAAGTACTTGAAAAAAATACTGATTCACGTTTTATTTACACAAATGTAGACGTTTGCAAAGACATTTTAGTTTTTGCGAAAAAAAATTGATGAAGCATCAGCGATTATTTATTTGGAATACACAACGGCATCCGTTGAGGTTGACACACTTTATCAACCGTTCAATAAGGCAATGAAAATGAGCTGCTATTATTGTGAATTTCTCATGACGCGAGGCGACGCGATCACGGTAACTAATCAGTATCATTGCCACGGGTTTGTATTGCCATTGTTGTTTGAAGAGCGATCTGCTAACATAATAGTTACTCCGGCGCCGATCTAGATACCCAGATCTCGAGGTAGAAAGCGTCGTGAGACTCGCGACACTCTTTACGAACTCGCTTATCAAATGCAATATTTATTGCACCTCTTTCTTTGCCTCTATAACTCGATTTTCATCATTAAAACTTTTGAGTTCTCCGAAAAAGGTATTCATGATTGCATCACTTGCGTGCAACACAAATAGGTTAAGACCCTAAGACGTCTTATTACCTGCAACAGCTAATTAAGCATTACATGCTGGTAATTAAGTCGCTCAGTAATGCTCATCTTATCGTAACTTGAAACAAATGAGGTCCCACGTAGTTTCGTTAGCACACTTCGCAACTGGCGTTGACAATGGGTTTCTGTTTGAAACGTTGAATGATGAAGTTTTGTTCTTAATCGTCGATTGTTCGCTCGATTGCATTCAGTAAATCTTACATGACGATAATGAAGTTATGCTAGTTAACGCCGTTACTGCATTCAGTACTCAATCTTCAAGGTAAGAGCAAGGAGATATATTGAGACACTTAAGTAACAAATGAACCTTTATGGGATTTTCTCTTCTAAATACCAGTTTTCTCTGCTCATTTTCCCGTACATACCTTTAGAGAAAATGTTATTCCCATCGTAAAGTTTCAAAACCGCGTGACAAAGGCATGCAAACTGGCGGAGTCAACGTTTTGCGAGCTATGCGTTAATGTTCACTATGTGGTAATTATTCCTGCATGTTGCTAGTTTGCGAGTCTTTAGAACTCGCCGGGCCTCCGGAAGTTTTTGCGGTATTTCATGAAAATATACGTTTATGCATCATTGCGTTGCTTTGAAATTAAATAATGGGCACGTAGAATCTCATAATTAGCATTTCAGAAATGTTAAACAGATTATAAGGCAATTTAAATGCAGTACCGTACTAAGCTGTACTAGATTGCAACTTGTTTAGGTGGATTAGGGTTAACTAAATGAACATCATCGTGGATTCCGTTGTGCAACTGGTGACATCAAAAGTAAATTGGACGGCAATTCAGCTTGCTGTTGTTGGCGGATATTACACTGGAATGGAAGACTAATCAAAGCTTCGTGCAGAGTTACAAAACCGTTGTTATGTCCAATCTACTGCCGGTTATTGGATATGACTGTAACAGATTACGCTAAAACAGACACAGTCTCTAATGTATCGTTGATTGCGAGTGAGTTTTCACTTTCCATGTCTTTATCGGAAATATTAATGTAGTGGTCTAACAGATTCACGGATTTAGGCTTATTAAATGTACAAGTTTTGTCTATATTTTGTAAGTCATCGAAGATGGGCCTGTCTAGTGGGCAGGAGATTTTCATAAATTCTTGTTTTATTCGTAGGTGGTAACTTAGTCGTTAGTCGACCTTTTTATGGAGGCCGAGTCGACGGCGTAACTTAAGCTACGACGGTGTCTGTACTTCAAAAGTTTTAAGATTTCCGCGCGTTGATCATAGATACAGCAGGCATTGTATGACTTGGAGTGAGGCAGTGAAGGTGCTTGGATTGGAGGGGCGGTGATAGTCAGATAACGATGGCAGCGATAACGCGGAGGCCGCGGAGAGCGCCGCAGTGCCGCGCGGTGCTGGCTCACCGGCTCGGTCGCCACACTCCACAATTTTTTTAACACTTTTTGCGCGTCTGGCCACAAGGTTGGCGGTCGTGTTATTGTGACTTGTGAACACGTACATCGGTGTTGTCAGTGAAATTAGTTTTTTAATACGCATTTATATAGTTGAATTAATTCTCATGATTTGAAACAGTGCTAGTGCACAGTGCTCATTTTTTGTTTTAGAACTTTCTTCTAAACATTTATTGGTTTTGTTTTCTTTTTGGGCGAACACAACAGTTACTTGAAAACAATGCCGATCTTCCCTGAATTGGAACTGTAATTCAGTGCTTAGTGGTGATTATCGTAAATATGAAGGAGTCCACTCCTCGGTGCGAGGATGTGGCCGACAAACTGGTGCGTCTGTTCGGATGGAGACAGACGTACCCCGTGCAGAAACTACAGAGGAGCATACTGCCCCAGACCAATGAAACGGTAAGATTTATTATACCAAATCTTTCAAAGACGTTCTGCTAAACATTTGTCTAATAGCTTAAATGTATTTCATGTGAATTCGTAATTGTTACACGAAATGTCTAACAGCAAACTGTAATCATGAATTCAGCACATGATTGTAGACCCTCTAGCGTAGAAATATTTTGTTGGTTATAAAACAAAAAACAGCTGTTTCATAGAAAAGTGCAATACCTACGCGGTCAAAATGTATGGAGCAGCTAATATTATTCTTAATAACCATCGAAACATTTCAACGCAGGCGGGTTCAGAATCTTGTTGAATCCATGGTAACAAGTTGTGCTTCGATGTCCCTGCCACCCTGTATAAGTACAAAAACTATGTATATAGGCTGATGAATGATGATGACGAAAATGACGATACGGATAAAGCTAAATACATACATATAATGCATGAATTTCATCATATTTTTTGAGCAGACTAGGTATTCTCCTAGCTCTATCATTGAATCCACTAAAACCATGCTTGTTTGTTTTCATAAGATATGTACACTTTTTATTTTAGGCGTCAATTTGTTGAATTAGTCTCTTGACGAAAGATAATAAACTTTATCATTAAGTAGTTTGTTTGTACTTTATACAGAAAATTAATCAAACCAGGTTAACTAATCTAAAATAGATTTGATAGACGATTTTAAGGCAAACATTAATGTATATTGTAATTATAAATCATGATAAATTGACTGTGATAGTGAATAATAGTGATAGCAAACCATATAAAGGGAAGTGTTAAAATAAAACTGTTATATTTACTCAACCTAAATGTTTTTCTTTTTCTCTTGACTATCGCAAGCAATATTTCCTGATTTCCTCCCAAAGCGACGCATTTCTTTAGCAGCGTAACTCTAGGGAAAAATAGCAAATCCATAGTCATCCTGTCTTATTGTTTGAAGCCGGTTCAGCATTTCGTTTTCTTCTATCATCTCTTTATCCACCACCCAGCTGCGCCCCATGGTTTCACCCGCATAAGTCTCGATCCCGTGGGAACATCGGGATAAAAAGTATCGTATGTCCTAATCCAAGCCATGGTCTACCCCTGTGCCAATTTAATCCAAATCCTTTCAACCGTTTTTGCGTGAAAGCATAACAAACAAACATACAAAAAATCAAATCTGTTTTCTTTATAATATGTATTAGTTTAGATTTCATTATTGACTGGCTTGTAAGATGCAATCATATTCGCAAGGTGTCGTAAGTTCGTAGATTGTTATTTATTTATTCCTGTTCTTTTGAATGGTTACATCTATTCGTCTTTTATCGCTTTTTGCCCCACTTCTATTAGTTCTAATCCACACCTAGAAGCTTGTGTAACATGTGGAGGATTGCAGTCACAATTTACCAATTAGTGCGGGGAAAATCCACACCTTTCTTTAATATAACTTCTAACCACTTCCTATACTGTCGCCAGTCTCGTTACGTACGCATGCGCCGATGTTACTATTGTTGCCAATTACTTTCACGGAGCTCTTTTATGATCTGAAAGTGGAAAGTACTTCATTAAATCAACTCACTTATAAGTCGCAATTACGTTGCCGATGGTACCTCCCTGTATATTCACGCGATACGGACGTTGAACCCTGCATATGAGTTGCATACGGAGTTAAATTACTCAATAAGTTACTTCTATAGCCAATGTAGCCTTGCCTAAGAAAATACAATCTAGTTGTGTAAGCGAATTTTGTGGAATACTAATAAATATGTCGTTCGTTTGATAAGTATGTTGTAATGTATGTCCCGCTTGAACCAACGCGCAGAGAAAGGTAAACAGGATAAATGTCGAAAAATCTTTGGCCATTATATCATGACGTTGATTCGGGGTCTAATGGAGTTTGGAAGTCATGTAAGACTATGGTGACTTCTCGTGGAAATGCTTCGGCATTATGTACATCATCTTTCATCCCTGTCATAAACGTACCATGCCTCTTCATGACATTGAGAGACATTGTCATATCACTGGCTCTGCTACTGCAGTAAAGCAAAACTTAAAATATTTCAACAACAAAAACCTGATTTTCTTGAAAAATAAATTATGTTAAGCAATAAAACACCAACAGTTTCGAGTTCACCTCACCAAGTACTTCAGATTAACACAACGATCTGACTAATTAGACTACATCAATACAGTTGATTAATTACCTGATCAACCTTGAGCGTAATCAGTGACATTCCAGGCGGGGTACGTTTTACGATTTGTATGCTTAAGCGGTAATGTCATCTGATAACACCTGTTCAACCGCACGTATACAGCCGTTGGTATTTATTGGAAGACAATTAAGACGAATAATTAATAAACAATTTAAAAGTTTGGATGATACGCTGTAGCCATCATCTGGAGTCTTCATCTTAAGAGACGATTACGAAGAGCGGTTTTCCTACAGCTAGTTAACTCCTTCGGGAACAATTCTTTTTCTATGATGGTATTGTAGCGGTATCTACAACGCCACATGCGAACAACGCGTCATACTGACGTCACGCAAATCCTGCATCTCACAAGCAGAGTTTACCGCGCAATTAGCATACATACAAACTTCCCGACATCAGTCGTCGGGGCAATTGCCCGCCAGACACAACACCCGTCTGGTCGGAGGATCCTCCCTTTTCTATAGAGTATGAGTTAACTTTACACCCTGTTCGTCATACCTCTAAACTGGTTACCCCTTACATGAACGTCAGCGCAGCCTTCGTGCAAATACTTCAGCGTGACGTCATCATCAACACTCCCGCAAGCTTTAGCGGCGAGTCACCCAGCCAGCACCCACGGCTTCAACGGGTATCCTGCATATCCATGCACCACCAGCATGCAGCGAACGCGCATACCTCGTGATGACCAGGTATCCCTCAACCTCATCAGCAACCTCGGCACAGCACACTGCACTTTTGGCCGGTCAACAAGCAGAGCACCCTCTCCTGGTCGACGCAGCAGCCAGCCTCAACCCGGCGCTATACGACATCCGACGCACTGGAGTATAACGCAGCGCCACCCCGACTAAACACCGACAACACCGCAGACAGTTCCGACTCACCGTGAACTGTGCGGCAACCGGTTCCGACTCACTGGAACCTCAGCTGGCCTGGCAAGCATCGCAAGATACAAGACTCAGCTCACTATCGGTCTCCGGAGGGAGTGATGTAGCGGTATCTACAACGCCACATGCGAGCAACGCGTCATACTGACGTCACGCAAGTCCTGCATCTCGCAAGCAGAGTTTACCGCGCAATTAGCATACACAAACAATTCCCGACATCAGTCGTTGGACAATTGCCCGCCAGACGCAACACTCGTCTGGTCGGACGGTCCTCCCTTTTCTATGGAGGATGAGTGAACTTTACACCCTGTTCCTCATACCTCTAAAGTATAACTATTATTTTTGTTTGGATATCAATTTTTTTTGGCTTTCTACTCGTTTGTAGGCTCAGAGAACGTATCAGTCTCTAATGGAATTGTATACAGCTAAAGAGCTTTCTAAAAGTTATATGAGATCGCCCAAACGTTGGTTGATATCTGATACAGCCTCTAATTTGTAAAGGCTCTAATTTGTAAAGGCTCTAATTTGTAAATCTTTGACCCAGCGTGCTGCCTAGACTTTAGCTCGCGACAAGGTCTCTCCTATTGAAGTTAGATTAATGACCTAGGGTTATTGAGCACAAAATGCATATCCGAAATCCGGATTCTGATGTCATGGAGAGTAACGACTTTAGTGCTCAACGCAGATCAACGAAATCATCATCATCTCATGATGCTGATGCAGATGCCTCTGCTGTCGCTGACGCGTGCCGCTCGAGTATATGATCAGTATGATCACTAAGGAGGTGGCACGCTTCCGATTTTACATTTAAATGTTTAGTTTTAAGTCACAAGCTACTTCTATTTATATTTAGCAGACAAGTTGCATAAACATTGGTCCTTAAGCAAATATTGAATCATGATCGGGCTTGGCGTGTTTATGTTTGCAATGGATTTCTATGATAATTATGTATAAACATTGGCCAAGCCTTTAAAACTTGTTTGAACTGATATGTAAAAGGGGCGGTTTGAAGGTCTTTTAGAATCAACAGATGGCGTGTCAACTGGTATAATGTATCATAGAAATTTTCACACATGGAAACATGAGCCTTTCGCATAGGCCGAGCCAGTACAAAAACTAAATATGTTATCATCATAAATACTACTCTTTTCATTCATGAAATCATTGATACTGTGATCCACGGAGTATAGCTGTGATCCAATTCCCATTTTTGTAACACTATTTTGATTTTAAAGAGTTTCTTGGCCGTTCTTCTCCATAGGAACCTACTACACTTTGGAATGTGTAACTATCTTTCTGACTAACCGACTTTGACAATTCAAAAGTACCTGTAAATGGGTGAATTGAAATTAACGCTCTGAGTTTATATTGTAATTGGGGTAACTAGACCCCATCCTCCCCATCTTCCTCATACATGAAATCTTTTAATGTCCAATAGCAGTGGTGCAATTTCTTGTAGTCTTTCTTCTGTCGTGTTAGCACGAGATGAAAAACTAGTCATTTGGCATTGATTGGTATCGGTGACACTGCACTGTTCGTCGGATTTAAAATCATTAATTTAATGTTCGTTAATTTTGTATCATTAATTTTGTAGAAACTCTTACTTGTAATACTTCTAGCCGTAAAATAGCTATGACCTTGGCGTATATTCCAAAAGGCTTTGAAATGTCAATTCAAAAGTAAACTTGTTTTATGGAACGGTGAGAATCTTTAAGCCATCGATGTAAGCTGTATCTACCTATGTACCTGTATGTAGTAAGAATGTCTTAGGTCAAAAGATCAAGCCTCGACTCTATATAAGTAGCGGCAGATTGATTGGTAGGTCTTAAGCTTACAAGCTCTTGGATTAAATTAATGATTTCCGCCATGAGAAAGAGTCCCTTATTTCAAACTACGTAGATTTTGTTTTTTGACGATAAAAAAAAAACCTTTGCCTCTTGTTGATGTCATAAACTAACAAATAGTAAAAACTATTGACTTATGGAATGTGGTGGAAGAGTGCTCTGAACATGAATCTATTTGATGTTCAAGACGCGAAGAGAAAAGCGAGGCAGTAGGTTTCATGTTATTTGCGTTTAGATAAAGCTAGTTCTCAACAAGACATTTCCATCAACTCCTCCATAGGCCTCCCCATACTGCGCAACAACACCCTGTCCTCCGGCTTCCGCATGCAGTCTGTCCCAGCTGCCTTTTTGAGGTCGTCTGTCCCTCTAGCTGGGAGGCGTCTCACACTACGCTGTCATCACTCCAGGACTCGTCTGCTCCACCGACCATCGGTCCTTCGACAAACATGGCCCGCCCACTGCCACTTCTTGCTTAGCTTTTCGTATGTCGGTATCTCCGGTTTTTTTTTGGATAACTTCGTTTCTGATTTTATCCTTCAAAGAAACTCCGAGCAAGACCGACAGAGATCATATGATGAACATAAGTTATGATGAATCATAAGTTGTGAATGCTTCCCTTAGAGGAGGAAGGAAATCCTCTACTTAGGAGCTTCTTGCGCGTTTACTACCCCATGGGACCCAATACCGTCTTTGCACAGCCCATCGGCAAACTGTTAATCTAAACTTGGCTCGTGAACGTCCGACAAAAGTAAGTCTATAATAAAATTGTAAAGCGGAATTAATCTTAGCGAGCGAGCGTGACACGCTAGTTATAACTAATCTGGAAAAACCGTGCTGTTTTCTATTGTTTGTGATCAACCGGCTAATTAAGAGTACTTTACAAGTAAGATGGAGTAGGTACGCTGTCATTTGCATACGTAGTATCTTCTAGGTCACAAGACTGATATTATCGCTAGCTATTATGAAGCTCGTTGCAGAGGTATTAACAACGACTCTTTTATGTTTATAACAATTTATTTATTTATATATCACGTTGGACTTGGAAGTGTTCAAGACAGATTGGTCCGAAATTGTCAACACAAAAACTCTTCCACATCCCCACTATCACCAGGGCAGTAGCCTGTCACTAGTACCGTAAACTCTGCGTATAGGTTGCGTAAGCTCGGCGTAGAGTTTGTCTAGATTCGGCGTAGACGTTGAGTAGACTATTCGACGATCGTCATGTCGTTGACATGTCTTTCAGTAACGTTTCAACTATTCAAAATAGTGACGAAGTTGTTTGTTTGTGCTGTAACTTTAATCAATTTAAACTTCGTAGCCAAATGTTGCAGCATTTGGCACACTGAGGAGCAGTAGGTATCTGTTAAGGGGGAGAAAGGTGTGGCCGTGATATTTTCTTCATATCAATTGCTGTCTGTGGTTGATGTTCGGTCTTGTATGCTTTCTCTTACCTCTGGAAATACTTACGGAGTGAATGTGAGCGTGGTTTCGTATCACCACAGAACGGTTCTAGGTGTTGCTTTTGAACTTTTGACATATTCTGTGGGCTTTTTATCCTTAATTTTACTCATTTCTATTTATCATGAAATTTCCTGTATGATTAGTTTAATGTGAATAGATTTTTTACCTCACTAGCTGTTGCCCGCGACTTCGTCTGCGATCCAGGATGAAAAGTAGCTTATGTTCTTAGCCAGGTCATGGTCTAACCAAGCCATATTTCATCCAAATCTGTTCAACCGTTTTAGCATGACAGCTAACAGCGTAACAAACAAACAAACTCACTTTCGCATTTATAATATTAGGGATATTTACTTATTGGTTCAAATTTAATGTTTTTCTTAGATGGTATTAAATAACACCTGGATGTCTGGTCTATGTGTTGCGGGGTTCAAATGTATCATAAAAATGCTTGCAGTAAACCGGAACTTGGTATTATATGACTTAATAGCTACGAAGTGACTTCAGTTTCGCAAAATGCTACAATAAAAACAAACGTAACATGATAGTAAATATTTCGACTGATACCATAAGTTTCTAACTTCACAGCATAAAGCTAATTAATAAATTATAAATTAACTAAAACTATTCATAAACTAAAATATAGCGTCATAAAATTCATCCGCATCGCTGTCGACTGGTATTGTACCCAAGAGACTGGCGGCATTACCACGTTGTATGACAATGCTTAGCCTCTGGTCAAGGTAAAAGCCAGCCCTTGGGTCACGGGAAGTGTTGCCATTTAAATCTCATTAAAAAGATCTAAGGCACTCAAGAATAGATCATATTTGGACCAGATTCCTATGAACATGGAATTTGAAAAGACATTGCAGCGAAAGTTCATTACCTATCTAGAGTTCGTTTGGTAACTGCAAGAAAGTACAGACGCCAGCACATCAAACTACCCGAAACTGTCAAATTTTCCCAATCAACCTTGAACCTAATGCTTTAACGATAAAGTTGAAAATCTATTAAATAAATTTGACGTCTGTGCTGGCGTCTGTAGTCTGTACATACAGCCATACAATGAATAACAACTTATGAAAAGGCAGGTGAATATTACGACCTCTCCTTTGGTATACTTATTATAATCGCTTTAAGAAGCCTTTGAAAGATGATTCTAAGATTCTGAAAATGATGTGCCTGCCTATTATATTACGTAGTTTTATTTTCATAGGAAATGCTATAGGTACGAGAATAGTTCAAACATGCAGCTTGAAAAAGATAATCCAGTCAACAAGGTTGGTACCAGGGCTGAATAGGGTTTCCAACATTTTTTTCCATAAATAATGTAAAATATAATAATTTAATTTGTAAATGTAATAATGTATAATAAATACGTATTTTTTGGGGCTTTTGCTGAACTTATTACTTAAGTTCACATAATTTTTTAATGATTCTTAGACACCTAAGAATCATTCATCGGTATACTGAAAAACAAATTAAAATTAAAGTTAATTGCTAAGTGGATGAACTATGGGTTCACCACTGCTTTACGGAGTACAGGTGTGATGTTATGTGTTGAAGACATTTTGGATAAAAGACAGTATTTCAGATAGCTACTTTGGATTGAACAGTAAACAGTTTCAAACCTAGAGGAACCCACCTGCTGCACCATGTGAGGTACGACTATGCATTGATAGGCAGCGATAGGAATAGGTAGTGTATATTTGCCTTAACTTCGAAGAACAGAGACAAGAAACGAAGACTTCCTTAGGACTACATTTTTTCCGGGACATCTATCCCGAAATTCGGGACAACACTTTTAAATACATTAAAAAAATATGTTATTTGGAATAATTGATAGATTGCGGAATGATGTGTTCGCAACGGTGCGGATTAAAAGAAGATATAATGACAAACATTGAAAAGAGTATATTTAGCTGGCTAGGTCTTGTAAATGCGGGGGGGGGGGGGGGGGGGGCACGCTCTAGAAGGACATTATTGTGACCGTATTGGTGATGTTCTTCAGAAAGGTCAGGTGCGTAGTACTCGCAACCGGCGTGCGTGTATGTGTGTATGTGTGTGTGTGTGCGCGTGGGCCAGATGTATGAACGTAAACGAGGCAAAAGGAGTATGTAAGGATCGTAGCAGGTTCTGGCGTTTCTGCCTACCCCATGGGTAGAAAGCTTTTTTTTTTTTTGAGGATGGGAAATCATCAAATGACCCCTCCCGCTCTGGGTGGAGCGGAAGGGAGTGTCAGACTCTTACTGACTAAAACCCACCCGTGTTCCTTAGCCCTTTATATTCTAGGCCAGCGGTAACCCTTTCGGACCTTGAGTTTATTATGTGATGTGTGTGTGTGCATCTAAAGAGCATCCACGGTTTTTTAAGGAAGGAAGTAATTAATTACTATTACTTAAATTAACGTTCACTACGAAGTATATATGGAGTATGTGTGGGTTGATATCGTAGTCATTACAGAACCGTTATTATTGGACACTCATCCTGAACATGGAGCATTGGTCTAGAAGTCTAGTTATTCACACGAGACCAATACAGTAATTATGGACGCCAGCTTGACGAAGTAGACTCGCAAAGAACAGCATGAACGAAATGGATTAGATTTAGACCCGTTTAGGGGCACGAGTAAGTAAGTTGGTTTCAGCCATAGAGCATATTATTTCAGCGTATCATCATTTCCTTTAACTGCTAGATTTGTTTTTGAGTACGTAGCTACCTAGGTAGTTTGGACTTCTAAATGAGAACTCGTTTGGTTATAAGACTGAACTCTGATCTGCCATGAGAATCATCATTTAAGATCAGGTAAAGAAAGACATGCATAGCGTTAACCTCTACTAAAAGTTTTGCTTCCTTCTGGAAAAAATTGTCTTTTTTCCCCCCAGCAGTGAGAAAATTCGAAGTAAATCACGGAAGACGAACCACAGCTAGCCTTTGCTACGGTAACTGAGTTATTTAATTTATTTCTCTGTATCTAAAACTAGATCTATCTACAATTACTAAGCTAAACGTTCCATTCAAACTAAAGAATGGCTCCATATAAAAAACTACGTCACAAATTAAATCTTCATCGTAAGATAAGGCATGATCCGATAATTTTTATTGTGCACTAGAAGGTGTGAAATTAAAAAGTGATAAAATCTGATAAGTTAGTTTCCTTATTGTTAAAAATATTTTAATCTCAACGTAAAAATGCTCCGTTAGGTAATCGTGTTGTACTTAAACTTTTTGTTATTGCAAACCGCAAACCTTGAAAATTATTAGAGGTTCTGTATTATTTTATTTGCGGTCATTGTTGAAGATCTTTCTAATCGACAGACAGACAGACTTCAGTAGGAGGTTTGCCGCGGCGCCGCGCGTATGTCGTTTCTGTTTACGCGCTATAAAACCACGTTAAAAGAAAATATTCTGTGATAATAATACCCTGTAGTGTGCGTGATAATTACGTGTGTTTTTAATAGATCTGTGATCTCATTTTTTTAAAGTATTTCGTGATTTATATTTGAGTGAAAATAAGTTTGAGAAAAGCAAACAACTGGATTGGATGTGCGCGAATTGAAATGGCGATGATTTTTCAGTTTCATATTTATGAAACTTGTTGCTGGAGCTAGAACTATTTATTATCCTGAAAAAAGAGAATGTAATGCCTCGTGTAAATCAATTTTACTGTGGTTTGTAGACAGGCATTAAAAAAATCGTATTTGTTGGACAAGTTTTAGCGAATAGAACGGATTAAGTTAATATTTCTCGTAGGCAATGACCTAGTCTGTACTGTGTGTGTGCAAAATGTGCAAATCTTGACGCATTCGAGAATAAATTCTATTAATAATAATTGTTTTTCACCTTGCTATGAAAATGAATAAATGCAAGCTATAAGTAGTTCTAGACATGAGATTGTTCTAATTAAATCAGTTAATTAATTCAACACACAATTCGACAGAACAATAACGTCATTTATAATGTTATAAGGCTATCTATTTATATACTGACTTATCTAACTTTTGTTAGAAAGTGTTTCAGCATAGGTTTTCATAAATAACAAAAGACGGTCTAGACAAAATGTTACAAAGGTTTCACTTAATTCTTGGCACAAAAGCAAATAAGTACTAAATACATACAGTAGGATGAATGCAACGCTGTATTTGCATAACAATTTCGCGAGTCGCCTTGAGGCGTGTTTACATACGTAGGTACGTACTATAATGCCTAGATGACCACTTGACTCGACTCATGAAAACAGACACACACTTGCGGGCCTGACAGAGATTGATTTAAGGTGACCACGCAAACTTACTCACAAACTGTAACTTAACTCATAAAAAAACAATATTAAAATGTATTAGGGGCACATTAATTACAGTTAATTACGGCAGTGAACCAGTGAAGGTATTTGTTTTTGTTAGACGCAGATTATAAATTCATTTCGTGCTCCTGTCCATAAAACAAATAAAGAACCTTGTCTTAACTTTCTTTGCGTGTTTATAGAGCGAAATTGAATTTACTTAAGTTGGTAATTGACAATAATTAAGTAAATAAATACACAATTCATTATAAAGTGTAATGCAGTCTCATGATGATAAAGACACAGAGGTTTTAATTTTGTTTCCAATTTCGCCTGATGGGTTTTTGGAGATTGAGAAAAAGTACAGTGTCACGAATTAACATTCGCAGCGCGTTTGCAATTAAAACAATGCTCAGATATGGTCTTGATTTTATTGTTGAACAAAAGCCGCGTATTGACGCAACGTGGACCATTTAACATTCGGCACACAAGTCACAGGCCATAAAGGTCTGCATTTCCGTTGGCTTATACCACGTTAGGGCATGGACAAATCAGTCAGCTTAGATAATACTTCATGAATAGTCATTATGGGCGTTGATGATAGGAACAGTGAGGCTTTAATGATAACTTCGTACTGTACGTGTACAGCGCAGTTTTTTCTTTCTTTCCTGTATGTTTGTAAGCATGCGTGTTGTCACGCAGTTATGTCGTATTCTGTCGACAAATATCGTTTTTCTGTAACGTCCGAGTTAGTCTTCCCCGAAGGTAAACGGATCGCGTGCGCGGGCGCCACTTCAGTTCAACACATTCTTGGAATACGGACGGTTGATCATGCGTATTTCTAAAGAAGGTTACAACTTCATTCGTTGTTTTGTAGTGGCCATGTCCACAGTCGTGTTTTTAACTTTATAACTGTTCATTTCTTCAAATATAAGAAGCGTCGTGTACATTTTTCATTAGCACCTAAAACTTGTTCGGTCGAAATGGTTGATACAAAAGTGCAGTTTTCCTTCAGAACAAAACATTATGTAAACTGTTTTCGAGTTGTTTGCTAGGTCATTCCAATCAAAAACATTTGTAACAATGCCAAGGCAACTAGACTCATGTAGTTTACAGTTCAATTTGTATAGTTTTTGAACAAAAATAACAACGCTATTGACGTCAACATTCTTACTAATTCCGCACCATAGTAGGTGTTGTGCTCCAGATAAAATTGAGCTTTAAAGGCATAATGTTGAACAGCGTCTCTTATGGGCGCGGGCGCAGCATCTGGTGTGGCGCGTGAGTGCTCTGTGTTTGGTCAGTGGAGCGTGAAGGTCAAGGCTTCACTCGCGCCACTGACCTACCCTGGCACTCCTAAACATCAAACGCTGACTGTAACCTCAACCATCCAGTTGTTTTTTTCTATCAATCAAAGCGATACGAAATTAGATCTTACTTCTTTTTATAGTATCAAGAAATGTTCTCGTTTCACGGTTTCGATAACCGAAGTTAGTGAAATCGATTGGATAAAGTATTGTGATGGTGGAAATAAAGATGATGAGGTGACGAGTGGCGAATGGCATCAGTGCGATGGACGGTGGGACGGCCTTGGAGCCTGTGCCTCCGCCGAGATTGAAGAAGTTGGCCCGGTTGGCCGCTTCTAAGCCACCAGAGCGAAAGTCTGTCACATGGGTATGTTTTTTTACAGGCGTCGTCACATTTCTGAACAAGATAGCTCGGACTTTACGAGCTCAACGTTAGTGGCTCAATATAATAAGAACAAAACCTTATCATAGAGCAAATCTAATTTAATTTTCGACATGTCTGAAAAGATTGCCTATTCTATAGCAATCCCTGCCAACCTGTTGAACAAAGCCTTTTTCTTTTCCAAGATAAAGATCATGTCCTCCCAGACCGCATTTTATTGCGAAAGCCTTTTCAAAAGATTGCGCTAAGGATTGATGTCCGCATAAAACCTTTTGATATCATTCAACGCGAACCACGGTGACAGTTGAACAAAGGCGGACGAACACACAGACATGAGTTGAGGCATACGTATAGAAGTGCAAACTCAGTTGAATGGAGTGAGCTCGGCTTCTGCGAGGCGTGGGAATGTCTGCCGTTCCTGCTTTATTATCTCGCTATAAGAAAAACACACAAATTCGAGAAACTAACACAATGTGCATTTTCGCACATTATTACCGTTATTCCACTTAATTTTTGCAGCGAGATTAAATCCGTTAGGTATCGCGTTGCGAGGTTTAGTTTAAAAAGTGCATTATGC
Source organism: Apamea epomidion (assembly GCA_947507525.1). NCBI lineage: Eukaryota > Metazoa > Arthropoda > Insecta > Lepidoptera > Noctuidae > Apamea > Apamea epomidion. The sequence goes on from OX382234.1 coordinate 12,503,171, forward strand.
ACCGTGATGTTGATGTTTTATATTTCTTGCCGTTTTCTCAGGCTGCACCGCTATGGTTCCAGTAATAATATTTTTATTACAAGCTGGATAAATTAAACAACTTTAAATCATGTGAAATTATCTCTGCATCAGCAAGATTTAACGATAAAAATTGTCGTATTTACAACATGCACTTGTCGTGTTGCCATTTGATGCCACACTTATTTTTTAATGTCAACTTGGATCTTGCAAAGACACCTACTCAACAAGTATGCGGTCAAGCATTCTCTCTTACCACTGCTTGACACACAGGTCTCAAAATAATATTCAAGTTAGCAACTTACTTAGGTACCTAATGAAATTTTTAAATGTCAGTTTTAGAATTTTTCGGTCACCCCAATAATTACACACAGGAAGAGAGTCACAGAATAGTTAGGTAATTACATATATATAAAAATAATCCTAAAACCAATACAATAGCTTCCAATCTAATCTATTTTCTCCATTTTCCAGGGTCCGGAGACATGGGTGGGTGTGCGAGCGCTGCGGGCTAGTTCCGGGGGTATCCTGGACCCGGACGACCGGGTCCGCGACGTGGCTGATGACCGGGAGACCCTCACTGCGGAGTGCACCAACCAAGCGCCACAGCCTCGCGCCGCGCAGGCAGATGGCGCTAGCGGGTCATCAGCAGGCACCGCCTCCCCTGATATGTTTCGGGTAAGTTCATTATTAAACAGACAAGTGAATCATTTAATTTATTTATTACTGTGATTGCCCGTGACATCACAGCGGGCCCTATCAGAATACCAGCGCTGCGACATTTATTTTTTAAATGTCGTAGCATCATGCTGAGATAGGAGCCTTTTGGCCTCGTACAGGACTTTCTGTTTCATTTTTATTTTTGTTACTTTATTTTTTTATATAATTTGGTTTTGGTACCTATTTTTTTTTATATTTTTTTATATAATTAGTTTTTTTATTTTTGTTTGTGTTTAGTTTTATGATCTTCCTGTGCGAGTCGCAATAAATACTTTTTCTTTCTTTCTTTCTTTCTTTCTAATCATTTTAGAGTGCTACAATACAAGGATCTTTTGGCGTCTGAATGACACTGACAAGGGGTTGTGTTGTTCTACCTTTGTTTGTAGCATGGAGTTAGAGGAAAATAAACCTATTAATTAATCAATTAACGAGTCACCAATTAAATATTATATCGTTTAAAGGTTTGATGATAAACTATTTTTTTTTTACTAAAGGCGATTTATTGCACCCTCAAGAACAATAGAGTAATCGTAACATTCCTACACACACAAGAACAACATTTATAAAATTCCCGCAAATCATGTAGATTATGGAAAATTAGTTGGCTGTTTTATTTCATTTCTCGAAAAAAAAAAAAGCTTGTAAAGAAACAAAAAATACATGTATGTATATGTTTGTAAATTTAGACTTGCCAACATCTAGGCTGAACGCGCAACTACCCATGCCCTAAAGTTGCGTTAGTGAAAAAATAAATTAGAAAAAGAAAGCGCGCGGGATTCGTTCAGTTTAGTTTGAAGATCCTGTCGAAACTTGTCGTGCGGAATTTATTTGAAGTGTGCAAATAAAATCATTTCGTGACATGTCGATCACAAGAAAAGAGTCTCGGTTATCTTTTAACTGTAATCTCAATATGGGCTTGTGTTTCTCGCAATGTTTTTGTGCTGAACAACCTATCAAGGTGAGTTAAAAATACATATTTGTTGTTTTAAATAAAAACCAATGCCAAATAAACTGCAAAGTGCATGTTCAGCATAAGAAACGAAAGGATTATTGTGTATTTGGTGGCTGGTAAATAATATGGGAGTAGAACCAATAATATTTAGCTGTACTTAACCTGTGAAAACAATTACTATTATGAATGTGGGCGTTTCTATATTTATATTGCCTATTGTTTATAGTAATATACCTACCGGACCAACGCCTATTGCACAAGCTTAGGAAATCCGCCCCTAAGATGACCCACTGACCAAATCGTCAGCAGCCTTAAATTATGATCATCGTAAAATGTGTAAATGCCCACGATTTGTACTTGGCATCTATTTAGTTAATAAATAAGTCATTACATTACAGTAGGTTGTGATTAAATGGGTGCGCCGTGCGATATTATTCTATTTGTATCATTGTTACCCTCTTTTCAAAGGGTTTCATTTGCGTGTGTACCCCAGACGTATCTTGTTGTACCATACCATGAAGTTTATCTATTCAAGTATTTAGGCAGATTGCATAAATTAGTGTAAATTACAAATGTGCGGATTTTGTTTTACTTCGCTAGAATAGAATGTTAATAATTAGCAACTGAAGAGTATCGTGCAACATACGGGATATTAACGTAGCATGCTTGCTACTACTATTACGTATGTTTAGCGCTCTGAATACACAATACATTTGCAAAGAATAAAGTCAAACTAATTTACGTATACACAGCCTTACATAGGTATAACGAACGATAACAAACGCGCTATGAATCATAGCACATAACGGGCGGCGCGAATGCCTGCATTCACGCGTTCACGCCTCTTTCACATACAAGCTACAACAGTATACGTCGTACCTTCCTACCATGTACCTATTTAGTAGATAACAAGCTGAAACTGGGCTAACAGGATTACAGAGCTCGCAAGCAGAGTGAATACGTTTATATCTAGTTATAGGTTTATAGATATGTATAGGCTTTAATATCATCGTCTAGCCTTCATACTTATTTCAGTCCAGATTTTCTTTTTATAGATCGTTACTTATTACTTACTTAGTCAAAAATTTAATTAATATTCATCAAGTGCACGATTTACTCAAAAGTCGGCTTTAAAAAAAAAAAAAAAAAACGTTGCCCCACACTAGGAATTTCTCCTGTATCGTGGGTGCGTTTACAAACATTTAAACTAACATACACAAACAGCCAGACCCGGAACAACTACTTGTAGGCCATACAAATATTTGTTCCGTGCGGGAATCGAACCCGCGACACGCAGCGCAGCAGTCAATCGCTTAACCACTGCGCCAACCGTGCCGTAAATACATATAACCATACTTTGATTTAAAAGAGTGTCCGTGAAGTTTCTTGCCCGTTCTTCTCCATATGTACTTATTACGCTTTGGAATGTGCAACTAACTTCATCTTTCTAACTGAAATACATGCTTTGAGTTTGAGTGCATGTCAAATCCCCTGCGCCTTCCTTATTTAAATTCGACGAAGACGAGACGACCTTCATTTTCACATCACGTCTTTTTGGGGAGTTCAGAGAGAGTTCAAAGAGAAACTTTTGCATGTGCCAGGTAGCTAGTTCATAGATATTTACCGACCAATTTATTATTCTTCTATTGTTCTTAATTATGCGCTTTATTCCATTTAAATCGGCCAATAACAAAAACAAAGAGTCAACCAAAATCGATTAAATCATTATCGATATAAATGTGCATTGTACGGCGGAGTTTACATGTATTAATAGTTTCTTTAGCCAGCGAATATTAGTATTCGAGAGTGATTCGACCGCTTCAATAAACAGACTAAAGCAATTTGTATTGAATCTCATCATTGATTATCGAGATCGGTTCCGCTCCAGTGGCTGAGTAGAATGCAAGCTGTACAACGTACAAGTAATTTATTATTATGTTTGTAGCTGTAATAATTATAAGAGCATGATTTGATATTTTAATTAAGGCTGTCTGTTATGTTGAGTTTGAAATCGTGTGTCAGAAAAAGTTGAAGTAGAATTGTTAATTACCTTCGAGAGATTTCTTGTGCTCGTGATTTTATCTCTTATCTCGTCAAAATGAACATGTGTATAGGTATGCTTGTACTTACGGTTCTTGGCCTTGTAGGGACTACCTAGTACCTAAACCATCATGTGATCAAGTCATCAATGACATAATATGGCCATGCATGCTGGTTATTGTATAACTATCAAATGAATGGTTTGCCCACCTCGTCAACGTGTTAATAATATACAATAGAATAGGTGCCATTATGTCACAGATGTACGCGTCTATCCTAGTATTGACGTGTGGAATCATATTATGCCATTCGTATGATGATCTGGGGATCTCAACTGGGGCAAGTGCACGTCACAGCTCTCCCTAGTCGGTCGTTACTTGTCTGCTTTGGTTTTCACTTTTCTGCGGTAACTGGACTTACGACTTGTAAGTCGTGGGTCCGAACCTAGCCAGGTGCTTTAGAATAGAATAGAATAATTTATTTCAGATAATTAAAATCCATATCTTGTTGGTATATATTAGCAACAATGTTAGCTTACAATTATGTTAGTATTGTTAGTACTTATCTATACAAAACCATTCACTACCCTCACCCAGTGTTTTTGAATAGGGCAGTCAAATCGAGCAGCAATGACTTTCAGAATGCTATTTTTAGCACCCCGCAGACGCTGCAGCAAAGAAGCCGATTTCTTGCGAATTATGGCCTTGAGCCTTTAGGGCCTCCTAGGGCCTTTAGTTTGTGTAATTTATTTTATCACCATTGCTTTTAAAACCGGTGAAGGAAAACATCGTGAGAACACCGCATGTCTTAAGACCAAAAATTCGAAGACATCTACTAAACCAACCCGCACTGGGTCCGCGTGGTGGATTACGGCCCATTCCCTCTCAAAGAGAGGAGGCCTGTCCCAGCATTGGGAACGCTAAAGGCTAAATTATGCTTCTGTGTCTAGTTGATGTGTATCACTTGCTAATGGTCACCACGAATCGTCAAGTGTAGCGTCGTCGGGACACCCATATGTCCGACAGTAGACTGTGATTAGCTGTATTATTAATACATTGATTGTTGAATGAAATTTATTTTGTTGTCTCCAGGGTGGCGGCGGCGTCGGCGGCAGTATGCGGGTTCCTGACAATGACTCCTGCGTGGAGGTTGGGGCCGCAGACTTGGAAGACGGATCCAACGGCCTGCAGGTGCGGCGCGGGAGCGAACCCACACTGCACCAGGACACGCTTCCTCCTCAGAGACAGGTACGTACTTGTTTTTAAGATCGGATAGTTGGATTTTATTTCATGCTTATACTATACATATAAGAGGTAAGAGGACTTAAAATATGATAGGAGTATTTATATTTTAGTCACAAAGGGTATGAGAACTCCTTCAAAAGAACAACTGAAGTACTTATCTTCTCTACTTCTTATGTCATTTATAAGCTAACAACGTTCTCTAATCTCTTCGATTGATCATCAAAGATAGGTAAATTAATCGACCTTTGTCTAGATATGGAACAATGCATATTCAGAAGGGACGTCATATCATTGTCCTGAATAGGTTGAATAACTTACATAAGGGTTTTATTAGTTTCAATCGTATTAGCGACTCTAAGGACCAAATAGGTCTAGTTCCTCCTAAGCTGCCCGCCCGTATTCAGCGGATTCCAGCGACCGTATGCTACTATTCCATATCCTTGTTTCCAATTGAATAAATATCAACTTTATTTTAGTATAAATTAAGTGGATTTTAGAATAACTAAAAACTCATCAAAATGTTTCGAGTTGTAGACACAAACTGAACTTTGTTCAGTTCAGGGTGGGTTTTAAAGTTATTTTTCCAAAAACACATATTTTCTGTAAACGCAGTATACATTATTTGCATTTTTCATTTAAGGGTTCCGAACAGACGAAGCGCTGGTCGGCTGCGGTGGTGTGCCGGGATGACAGCAGCCGGGTGACGCACAAAGTGCACCCGCTGCCGGACGGCCGGCCGCCGGACGTCGCGGTTGACCGGCACGGGCAACACTTCCAGAGGCAGACCAACCGCCTGTCTATGCAGTTCTCTGGGCCCGGGTAAGATAATAACCATACAATATCACATTTTTCTAAACTTTTTAGGAAGAATCATACCACGTCCACTATGCTCAGTATTGCAATATATGTACTTTAAATCTACGTGCAAATTTTTCTGAGCAAATTTTTAATAGTGGTCATTAATGATCCAGAACCATTCAAACGAAAGCCCCTAACAGGGACAGGTACAGTCGCCAAAGGAGTTAAGTAACCAGGGTCGTCGGATATAGTTGAAGTTTAGTATGAAACCGATGGATGTTTTCTAATGTAAATTAATTTGATAAATGAACTGTTTGTTTTCTATTAATTAAATTAAATTTTATTCGAAAACATCCATAGGTTTCTTACAAAACTTCAACTATTATCTGACCTGGTTACTTATCTCCTTTGGTGACCGTACACGGAATGTACCTATATTCAAATTTTATATTATGTTTCAATTTGACGTTATTTCAAATTAAACAAATACCAACTTTATTTTAATGTTAATTAAGTGGATAGCACTATTGAAAAGTCATAAAAATCTTTGAAGTTGTAGCGTAAACTGAACTTTAACGTGTAGGAACTAAAGTAATTTTTCCATAAACTCATATTTGTTTACATTTTTGGCGAATATGTCGCCATTTTATTTTAGATGAGAACTCGTACAATTATAGGGTACTTCCTACCTTCATTTTTGAAGTTGATACATACAAGTTATTCTCTTTCTAATTCTTCTAAGAATACATATTCAAAGGCAAGTTTCTGCAAACATAAGACGCTAAATTAAACTTGTGACTAATTTCCATTATCTTTGTTGGCTTTTAAAAGCCATTTAGTCAACAAAAGATACTATTAAAATAATCTCTAGGGTATAAATTCTAAAGCAAAAGCAATTAGGAAGCTGTTATGTTGGTTTTACATAAATTATAAAATAGGTACCAAACCAGGAACTTCTTATGTTCATATAATCCTATTGAATGACTAATTCATGAAATATCAATAATCCCAATGGCTTGGCACGCGACGATGGAAAGAGGCCCGATGGAATGACCATAATGCCTTGGAAGTTGGGTAGGCCTTTGGTGTGGGATGCAACCTGTGTTGACACCCTCGCGCCATCCCATCTTCCTAGCACGGCGGGCTGTGCTGGGGCGGCTGCTACAGGAGCAGAAAACCTCAAACGGCGCAAATATAACAACCTTATTGGGAGCTATATGTTTGAGCCGTTTGGGGTTGAAACACTAGGGCCCTGGGGTCCGAGTGCTCATCGAATTTTTCGGGACATCGCCAAGCGGTTGGGTGACTCTTCACGTGACCAGAAGGCTGGCCTATTCTTAGCCCAAAGAATCAGCATTGCCATCCAACGTGGTAATGCTGCCAGCCTTTTGGGCACTTATCCCATTGACAGTGATGCGGACGAATTTTTTGATGCCCAATGAGCTCCTGCCTTTTTCTATATTTTTTGTATTGTATACTTGTATATAATTGTATATAGTATATATTAGTGTTAATTTGTTTTTATGCAATCAGTAGGATTATATGAACTTAGAGGGTTGTATTTTAATTCTGTAAAGTCGTATTTATATATTAGTATTTATATATATATACTATAACATACAACCTGACACTAACCTGCAAATTGCAAAAAAAACCGTAAGAAAATTTGAATTTCGCAGACTACCTAGCGCATCCTCCTTAAAGACAGTATTTTTACAACGGCTTACGTTACCTATTAAACTTGGTGTATCGCTAATTACAGTACTTTCTCCGTTCTTTTATTACTATAAAGGAGTTTCTGATAGTACTACAAGCAGCAAAACGCACCGTCTTTCTACCTGTCTATCGGTTATTGCACTCAGAACAACTGAATTCACAACACAGTTTATACATCTGAGCTCATTATTTGTTTGACCACTTAGCTCTATTCTCAATACTCAATTCTTTATTGCATTCCATATGTGTTACATAGATTAGATGGTAATGCGCTGTGGAGGGGCATGTCAGAAAACCCCACAGCTAACCTCACAATTTTCTTTTTATTTTTGTCCTTGTGTTTTTGTTTACTAACAATAGTTTTTAAGAACAATGTTACTCACAATTGGGCCAAGTTGCCCTAAATAAACAAATATTGAATGATTGATTGATTACAATGTAAAAGATCTATATGGACCCTGTCGAGATTCTTATTGTCTCAATCCTGTTCTGAAGTTCTATCCCAAATTGCTCCTGTGTTACGTTAACTAACCGTTAAAAAAATGTATAAACAAATCTTTCGTTTCCTTTCCAGCAGTGGTGTATGGTTAGATGCAGCAGAGCGGGTCCAAAGTTACGGCAGTAAGAGTCTTCCGAGAGACGCGCGGAGAGAGCCCTTAGGACAAGACACGCCAGTTAACAACCATCAGAATCATAGGTAATTAACGCAAGTCATATTATACTTTATCACTGCATCAAAAACATGTCTTGCCCAGATCTCGACTGCCGTGATAAATTCATGTTTCGTTAATGTTACGGTCAGTCGATATGATGATATGAGCTGTTGACCTCCCTTCATCATTTTCAGGTGCTTCGGTCTATACAGGGTGGCAGGGTCAGCGACGCGCAAGCTGTAACCATGAATTCAGCACATGATTCTAAACACTCTAGCCTAGAAATTTTAACGCAGGAAGGTCCAGAATCAAGTACTGAAACCATGGTAACAGTGTCACCCAGTATCTAATGTTGACTACTTCCTGTTAATTTGGTCCAGTTCGACTTGCCATACCCTGGTCTAGACTGCTATGAACTGACTATTTTAGCAATCTTATAATATTGATGTTCTTTTATTTTTTTAGGGTAGAAGACATGCTGCGATGGGTGTCAGGAGTCAACAACGTAGCAAGTGTACATCCTGTGCAAGAGCGACCTCTTGATCTCTTACCGGAAGGTATGTGAAACACATCTTATGTATTACTTGAAATTGAAGTGGACAATGATTGTCGTGGAAATTATTGAATCAGATTGTGTTTACTTCTCTTGTATGTATTTCGGCACCAATATCGGCAGTGTTGGTCAAGTCAGTTAAGTCATGTTCCTCATGAACACGATGTAAAGTTCACTCATACTTCATAGAAAAGGAAGTATTCTCCGACCAGATGGGTGTCCTGTCTGGTGGGCTAATGCCTGACGATTGATGTCGGAACGTTGTTGTATGCTAGTCAAGCGGTCTGCTTGCGCGATGCAGGATTTTGCGTGACATGAGTGTGATGCATAGATCTCATGTGGCGATATAGATGCTGCCACAAGCCATTCTTGTTATATCATGCATCTTTTCAATTGCAAATCTAAACGCTAACGATCTTATTGTTGTTTTGGAGCCCCAGTTATTTTCTTTGCTATCCGTCAAGAGAAAAGCATCATTATAAGTACAGGTATAGAACGAAAATCTAATCTAACACCCACCTTTTATAATTACAGGAGGCAGCAGAGAACGCGCTATATCGGGCATGGAGGTCCCAGTGAGTCCCAGTTCCAAGCCATCATCAGGCGCCACGCAGACCGTCACCGTGACCTTGGTGAAGGGCGAGAAGGGACTCGGCTTCACCATCACTACGAGAGATAATCCTACGGGCGGACACTGTCCTATCTATATTAAGAATATTTTGCCTAAGGTTAGTTGTTCAATTCTTTTCAGGTCAAGAGCCTATTCAATTGAATCACCATCATCGTCCCCCCCTGCTCTTACCCATTTTTTTAAAATTATAGGTTGTTCACCCGCTTTCTAGCCATGATATCTTTTACACAACTTATTAATTGATATGATTAATACAAAGTTGTAAGTAGTATAAATAAAGCCCTCTTTTTGAAATAGAAACCACTTTAATAATAAATAATTGTGTGATACAACTTTGCCGTAGCCGTCATTAACTTGAGATCCTTATAATTACTTAACGAAATGTCGTCCTACTTGCAGGGCGCGGCAGTGACCGACGGGCGCCTGCGCGCGGCCGACCGGCTGGTGTCGGTGAACAGCGCGGCCGTGGGCGGCCTCACGCAGCAGCAAGTCGTCGCCTTGCTTAGGAACACTCCCGCCGACTCGACCGTGGAGATCGTCATTGAAAGGACGGTGCCTAACAGGACGCAGGTAAGATGTCTTGACGCTTCAGATTTGTTTCAATTTTAACAGAAACTAAACTGTTTAAAATCTCTACGAGACCGTTTTCTTTCGTCTATGTATCCTGAGGGGAACCCATCTTCAGATGAATATAAATATTCTTAGTGGGCAGCTCATCCAGCAGAAACTCCAGCTTGCGAAACTAGCCACCGAAGACGTGATTGGTATTCATATCTAAACAAGATAACAAAAAAAAAAAATATGCTCTTTTTTGTGGGGTCATTGACTCCAGTTAGTGTAGTGTAGAATCAGATGGTGATTTGGTCTATTTGTGGTCCACCTAGATATTACTTAAAAATAAGTTGTACTAAAGACAGTCACAATATTTCCTTAGGTAATAAAATAATCATATTTACCTACCAATGTTTTTCTTCCAGAGGGTAGAACCCCAGCAAAGTCCAACGAAATACACAGAAAAGGCGATAGGTCCACCTCCTCCAAACGAAGCCAACAAACCCTCAGAGAACGGTCGCGTGTCCAGCATAGTGAACGCAATCAATCAAAACAGTGTGAACAGTTCCATGAGGGGCAGGATACCTAAGAGTTCTTCTAAAGATGACCTGCCACATAAGGACCAGAGTAATGATAGTGCGCTGCAAGAGGCTTTGAACTCGTCGTCTAATTCTGTGAGTATTGTTTTAAGTACTGATATATTTCTATACTAATATTACAAAGAGGAAAGATTTGTATTTTTGTGTGTATGTTTGTAATGAATAAACTCAAAAACTACTGAGCCGATTTCAAAAATTCTTTTACTATTGGAAAGCTACATTCACCCTGAGTGACATAGGCTATATTTATTGCTAGAAAATATTAGGGATCCTTACTAAAACTTAACCACCCGTGCGAAGCCGGGACGGGCCGCTAGTTATTAATATTTTTCTACCTTCAACCCAGGCTTTTGAATGTTTTGACTAAGCCTTGATCACATATTAGATTTGTTTTTCGAAGCGCACGCGAAAATGTTTTGTCCTTACATCATAATCAGCTTATAATGTTCCCACTGCTGGGGATACAGGCAGTGGGATGGAGTGGGCCGTAAGCCACCACGCGGCCCCAGTGCGGGTTGGTAGATGTCATATGTCTTCGAATATGAAAACCGGCAAAGTTTCCATGGTGATGCATTGGTGTTCGAGAATATGCCGGTTTCCTCACTATGTTTTCCTTCATCGTTTTGAGTCTAGCGGTGAGCAGTGCAGTGGGAATATAATGGGCTGATTATGTATATATGTGTTATATAAAGTGCCTGTCTGGGTTCGAACCTACGATTTACAATCTGCCTTTCGCTGCTGTTACCACTGGGCCGCCACAGCTCTCCTGTCCTCACATGACTATAGGTAAACGTATTCATGTCTGGTTTCGGGGCGAAATGATACGACGATAAGACTTTGTCGCGCTGCGCATGCATTTTATCCTGCCATAATTAATGTTTTCATGTTATCATCTGATTCTAGCTTAGTTAAATGCAGGAATGTGGAAAAAAACACAAGTGGTTCTTTTTGTTTACCTGCAATTCTAGCTAAGCTTTTGCCTGTGATACAAGTAGCCTTTGTCGCGTTCTAGGACTTAAACTGTGCAAAAATGACATTGATCCTTTGTTACGCTGCGTAAAGGACAAACCAATTTTAGTAGCATTCATTTAATTGGAAAGGTTCCAAAAAATCTGATAACTCCCTTTTCTCATCTGCAGATCCTAGGCCTCCGAAACCGGCTAATACTTCGGCTGGACGTGCCGGTTCACGACTCGGAGAAGGCCGGGCTCGGCATCAGCGTAAAGGGCAAGGTCACCGTGGGAGTAGACCCTCAGGACCTGGGCATCTTCATTAAGTCCGTGCTGAATGGAGGGGCTGCGTCTAGAGATGGGAGGTAAGATAGTCTCGCTACTTTAGTTTCCCTTTTGGTAATTTATTTTTAAATCGAAGCAAGATGGAAACTATTTTTTCTAGCACGCTTTATAAATAATTTTCGCCATTACTTTTTGCTTTTAGCTGGTATTTTATGCAGTCGTATTCACTACGCTGCGCTCGCGCATATGGGACAGCAGGGACGGCCTTAGTGATCTTATTTTCTGATACTTATAACTTGCACTTTGCTAGCCACTTCGTACGCCGTATATCCTTTGCCAATTTCGAAAAAGTTCCTAGTTCCAAGGGTTTTGGCTGGGCGTTGATGATTCAATCAGTCAGTGAGTGGGTCAGTCAGGCCTTTTTTTTACATGTATGGATTATTCTTTACATTTATTTGCCTACAGGTTACACACAAACGACCAGCTTCTGAGCGTGAACGGCGTGTCGCTGGTGGGCCAGAGCAATGCGGAGGCCATGGAGACGCTCCGCCGCGCGCTCCTGCACGCGCGCCCGCAGCGCTCGGGCAGCATCTCTCTCACCATCGCCAGGCGGACCGGTATGCACAACTTTTACTACATCTGCCTATTGAGTATCGACAAAATTAACTGCTTTGCTTTAATCAACAACCAGTTGGTATCATATAAAGAGCATCAGTATTTGCACCAATGTCAGCCTCATTCTATGTCCAGAAAGATCACTGTCCAAGAAAATATCGCAGAAAGCGATAAAGCCGCCCATTGTATATATTGTACTGTTTGATGTATTTTTTTGTGGTGTACAATAAAGTATATGTAAATAAATCAGTCTCAATATTAGACCGGCAGATCCTGTAATGAGCATTATCATTTTCATCTAGGATGGCCAAAGTTTGGTCCTTCAGTACGGAAATGATTTGATACCAGGGTCTTTCTTACCTGATATCATTCCTAAATCTAGATTTGGGATTCAAGTCGTGGTATGTGGTATGTTTATTCGCAGTCACAAATTGTGTTGTCCTTGATCATTTCGACAATGTAACGCGTTTAGAAAATTTGTCATTTCCAGCAGGCTAAACCCTGCTGGAAATGACAAATTTTGGCACATTAATCTTAATATAACAACATAATTTCTCTCTCCCAACAGATAGTATAGACAGCTTAGCAAGGTGGAAAGACGACACGCCACCAAACGGAAACGACACAACAAACTCCAACGAAAACTCACAGAACCACAACACAGTGATATATAACGCGAGTAGCGACAAGGAGAACAAACCGGTAGACAACTTCAACCAAAAATACGATGCCAACCAAAATGAGGGCTTTGACAGCCATGACGGAAGAAGCAGCAAGAAACACGCCTCCATAGTCACTATCAATAACAATAATAGTTGGGTATCTAACCAATCAGATGACAGCAAAGGTTACTTAGAAAGAGACAAAGATGCCCCACCTCATGATAGCAAAAGAGATAGCTTTGAATGGAGTAGGCTAGATGGATGGAACCCTGTCATAGATAGACTGACTGGACTAAGAAATGAGAGCTACTATATGGCGACCCAGATCGAAGCTCCAGTGACAAATGGACATCATTATAGGCAGAATTTAGGACATGTGCACATGCCGCGGGCGCCGCCTGCGCATCATAATGTGATTATAGAAGAGGATTATGGTACCACGAGGTAAGTTACATGCATGGAATTTTTGTATGGAACCTAAATCTTAGGTTCCCTAAGGTGCCTTCACATAGCGACAGCAATGGGCGTTATAACCGTTTCGACTCCATAAAGTACACTGGTGACGTTATCTTCATGACGGCCGTCGTAACGAACGACCGTTATATGGCTTCTTTTGCTGTCTTTTCATATAAAGCTATCCAGATAAAATAGTAAACATAGGTTAAATACAGTTTAGAGCAGTGGTTTTTTTTTGAGGATGGGAAAATCATCTAATCACCCCTCCCGCTCTGGGTGGAGCGGAAGGGAGTGTCAGACTCTTACTGACTAAGACCCACCCATGTTCCTTCCTTAGCCCTTTATGGTCCAGGGCAGCGGTAACCCTTTCGGACGATCCCGCTACCCATTCCTCTACCCTTCACTTTGCGTGAATGACATCATCACCACTGCTCTCAAAACGCTGAAGGAAAGCATCGTGAGGAAACCGGCATGACCTAGAACCAAAAATTCGGAGGCAAATGTCATCTGTCAACTCGCAATGGGCCCGCGTGGTGAATTACGGCTCACTCCCTCTCACTGAAATGAGGCCTGTGTCCCAGCAGTGGGAACATTATGTTATAATAATAATAATAATAATTTATTTAATTCAGACCATTGATCCATTGATCATTGTTATGTAAACACAGTTTGAGACAACTTGAGTAGCTTAAAATATTACCAACACTAGGCTACAAAGTTTTATTTGCCAGTGAGCCCCAAACTGGAGAGTAAGTCTGGAAAGTTGACGTCCCCAAGATCTTCGGTCTTTGTAGAATATTTGTACCGTTAATAATAAGCCTATCTTCTCACGACCTAGGGGTAGCGGCAGCGGCGGTGGAGGAGAGTCAGGCAGTGAGAGTGGCGCCGGGTTCAGTCGCGACGCGGTGGGACGAAGGTCCATGTCCGAGAAACGACATGCCGCTCTAGACGCCAAGAGTACTGGCACGTACAAAAAGATCAAAGAGATTAAGGCTGTTAATTGTAAGTATGAACAAAAATCTCGCAAGTATTTTTTGATTTTGGTAAAGCTTTTGACTCTCTCGCACTCGCTCTGGCTGTGTATCTCTACAAATTGGGAAGTTTTTAACTAAAGAGGCAAGCGGCGAGTCTTAAAGACTGCTAGAAGATTGTTCAAATAAGGTATCATTGTCTGTTTACAGAATTATATCAATTGGGGTACTCCCCCAAGGCACTATACTGGGATGCATCCCTCAAATCAGTGCCTTTTTCAAATTCTTAAAGCAAATGATTATTTATTTATTATTTATGCACACACAGTAAAATGGATGGATAGATACGGATGATATTCCAGATACTAACATGTCTATTTCATTGCAGCCTTGCTAGTGGGCCCAGCATTAGGAATGAGAAAGTCATCAAGTCTGGAGTCGCTACAGACCGCCATACAGGAGACGCAAAGAAATCCCCGCTACGAACCAATCTATGCGCGAGCGCACCCACGTGAGTCTACTTCCTTATTAAGTTTTTGTTCTAATTTTCCTACGATTATGAGAATGAATGATTCAAAATTAAATGGCTATTCTGCTTTGATTACATTTGTTGGAATTTATACTAATTTTGTAGTAGGTAGATAAAAAAAATATGTCTTGTTTACAAATTCTTTAGGATCAGTCAGAGTCAGGTCTTGGGAACTTCTTGGTCATTGCGGCTTAGAATACCATTTTATGTTTCTAATCGACTGAGTATAAAGAGGTGAAATTTTCATCACACATAAGGGAATGCCCAATTATCCACTGTTGTACAGAAAATAACTTCTCCAGCACTATGAGCTCAACCCTCGTACAGAATTGTAAATATTTTCTTTTTTTGCAGCATTAAAACACTGGTTGACGGACGACAACAACGGACCCGACATGATACGAGGATCACCGCAGCAGTCATCTCTCTCACACAAGAAGCCGTCCCTGCTCAAGTCTTTATCAACTATGTTCAGGTAACTTTACTTACTCATCTCTTCATCTTCAGACCTGAAGGCCAATAAAGACGTTTAAAATCTAGTCGCAATCTCATCTCAGCGACAGTCAATGTCAAAAGCTTGTCAAAAATGTAGGGAAATCATAGGAATTTTTGGCAGATTGAGACTGAGATCACACTGTGAACGTTCTTAAAATTACAAGAATTGCCTCTCTGATTAGCATAGATATTCACCACCATTCCATACGCTTCCATGCCGAATCGATCATCAATCAATGTTATCGAAGGAAGAGCTTTTACAGATAGTTCAACTCAGTTGTGCGCGCGGCGCAATGAGTGCGTGCGCTTGTAAATATACAACTTTCATTTGTGTGGCAGTGACGCGGCAGTCGTCGTCCGAGCAAGACGTGTTCTTATCGCTTTGTACAAGGTTTACCCACACAAAGGGCCGCGCGCACAACTGAGTTGAACTATATGTAGAGGACTAAAAGCTGTTCACAAATCCAAAACCCAAAATTATTTTAAAAATTATAAATTGTCAGTTTACAATAAATAGACGACACTTTAAAAAATATATAATTTGGTTTTTTATTTTTGATTATGTTTAGTTTAGTTTGTGATATTCCTGTACGAGTCACAATAAATACTTTTTCTTTCTTTCTTTCTTTTCTTTTCTTCCAACAGCTGCTTCCTGTTGGGGGTAAGGCAAATCAGGTAATCGAAAATGTGTAATTTTTGACACGACAGTCGGTCAAATGGTGACTACCGAGAAGACGACTAATAGAAAAGTATGGAAGAAATAAACACATTACCACTCCTTTGCGTCGCGCAGTCGGGTAAAAAGACAGGTTGCACCGACCCCAAATAAATTGGGATATGGGCAAAAGAATGATGAGGAGTCTGTCGTATGGTTGCTGCAATAGCTGTGCAGGGCCAAAAGCTGATGGCAACATATCTGCTATGCTTCTGATATTGCAGAACACTATCAAAATCAAAATCAAAAGTCATTTATTCAAATTAGGCTGAGAATCAGCACTTTTCGAACGTCAAAATTACAAAAGACAGTCCCCCAAAAACGCCCGCCCTTCACCACTTCCTAGTGCTATCGCTGGGAAGAAGAAGTGGCGCAACAAACTCCCCAGCAGCACAGCTGTCTGTTCAGTTAGAACACACTTGATTGTATACAATACTAGGTACCTTTGTTCAGTAATTACACATAACATCAGATGGGCGACCTGCTTGTTTGCTCGTTGTAATAGTTAGGAAGTTAAATTATTTTACTCCATGAATATCACCCCTAAATAATATATTGTGGCCATGCTAAAAAAAGATGAGACTAATGGATACTACGGGTTAGAGTGAGACAGCGAGATAATGGAATGAACAAATAAATAAATAAATGGAACTCAACAAAATTGAGCGGATTTCTAAGTTTCCAACAGCTTCCAGCAGTTTGGTAGTTTTTTACATTGTTTAGTTTCAACTCGCTTTTATTAACTTGTAACTAACAGAATAATAAAATCTTGGAAGTCAATTTTAACCTACTTCTAATGGTCGTATGGAAATTAAACTTTGTATGTATTTGTAGTACGGATGACAATACTATAATTTGGTATCTTGGAGCCGATAGCACGAGGTGGATAGTGGAACTCTTCAGCTATCTAGCTACTACTAGTAAACCCCTCGAGTTTGGGCTCATATTGTTTGTTTCGATGAGTTCAATAGATTGCACTTGGTGTTGAGGGTCTGATGATGGAGCCAGGACGTGGATAGTGGAACTCTTCAGTGACTAATAATAAACCGGTCAAGTCATAACTTCGTCGACTTTAGACTAATAAACTAAATGAAGTTTAAAAAAACACGCTTTTATTACGCACTAAAAATTATAAAATAATTAAATATAATTATGATATACTTGTTGTAATTACGATATAAGTAGCTATGCAGCTTGTCAAAGTGTGGAGCAATTTGTTTAAATTAATTAAAAGTATACACAACCAAAAAGCGCTTAACAGTTTTTCTAATACAAATCAATTTACTTAGCTGAGTGTTCTTTAGTTTTTTTGAACTGATGTGGTTTTAACTTCTTTGTTTTTATTATTAATTGTCAAATTAACTCGTCAAATAAAACTTAGTAAATATTTCGTTATTCATTCGGTCCCACGTTTTTGTTTAATTGTGCTAATTAATTCAGCGCTAAAATAAAGTACTACATCATTATTATCCTAATTTATGTTTTTTAATTGTGCTACACAGTAACAGATTGCGCTCGTAAAAGTTACAAGTTGAACATAAAAGAGGTGGATAATTAACATGAACATTGGTGTTATAAACCACGTAATAAATGAACATACCGAGTAATAAAACTTTGAAAAGGTAATTGAATAAAAACATCTGGGTTTATATTAAAAGGCACTAAGTTAAACTGACAGACCTAAAGTCTAATCAAACTAATGTTTCAAATTGATGTTATTTCAAGTTAAATAAATATCAACTTTATTTTAATGGTTATGAAGTTGATTTCAGAGTGACTAGCACTATTACTATATATTACTAGAAAAAGTTATAAAAATGTTTGAAATTGTAGCTTTATTGTGTAGGAATTAAAGTTATTTTTCCATTAACTCATATTTGTTTAAATTTTTTTGCAAATACATCGCGAATGCAGATTAGACGTGTTGCTAGGGTTTTTGTTGCGTTACTTCCTCCCAGCTTAAACGTTCAGAATGGATTACAATGAATTTTTGAACTTCAATAATCTTGATTTTTCAGCCTATTGTCTTTTAGATTTTGTTTAACACTAAACTGTTGGAAGAACCATCTTTGATGAATCTCAAATGTCCTTATTTTTATTAAATAGGATAGGCAAGCCTCACAAGAAAACAGAAACTGAAGTATATGGAAGATCACAGCCGGGTCGGGCATCAGAGAAGTCGTTGTCAAGAGAAGCGTTAGAGCGGCACAACAGGATAGATGAGAGGGAGAAAGAGGAAGAACCCAATCCATCTCAGTCAAAATCACAGCAGAGGTATGTTTAACTTCTGATCTTGTTTGTATTTGAATAGGGTTTATTTTGGCTTAATCATAATGCGAAATGTTTATGGGTGATGAAGAATGTCATTGATATTTCTTAAAACAGTAAACAGTGAAGCAATGAGATTTAAATAAAAATGAGGATTTAATTTTGTGATTAAGTCTTTGTTGTACTTATTGAGATTATCCTATATCACTTCCTCTTTTATTTCTTTAATTATTTCTGGTGTGTCCTAATTGTGGTTATTTTTTTGATGATCATGATTTTACTTTTTTGTATTTATCAGGAACTTTGCTATAACCTACCATGCTTGAGAAAGTAGATATTAGAGCTGTAAAGTTATAAGTTAAATTAATAAAAGCTCGTGTCCCCTCAGGCCCGAGGCAGCCCCCGCGCGGCAGGCTGGCTCGCGCGGCCGCCGCGCGCCTCCCTACCGCGCGCCGCCGCACCAGCAGCTGCCGGTAACTGTCGCCATGCCTTGTGCACCTTAGTACTGTCGGGAACGAAGCATTCACCACCTATCCTGTGTTCGCGTTTTATTATTCAAATATGTAAATTAAATGTTTTTGGAAAAATGTCTTTAACCCCTCAGTCATTCTAAATTGTTTGTGTGGTCCTAGTACACAAATTTTCGTTCTTATTTAGGGTTCCGTACCTAAAGGGTGCCAACGGGACCCTTTTATTAAATCTCCGCTGTCCATCCATCCGTCCGTCCGTCTGGCTGTCAGCGGCCTGTATCTCATGAATCGTAATAGGTAGACAGTTGCAATTTTCACAGAGTCTATATATCTATTGCCGCTATAACGACAAATAATAAAAAAAAAATGAAATTAATGAATTGGTCTTCATACAAGAAACGTGTTTTATTCCGCGTTTTTTTGCCTTGTTTATTATTGACAGCTAGAGACATTTGCGCAACTCCTTCAAATGACAAGTGTATTTTTTACCTTTGCTATTACATATTCCTATTTTGTTTATTTACTGCCGTTCGCAGCACAAAACAAGTACTTATCGGTAACGAAAAAGTGGGTTATCCTCATGATTCCCCGACGCCGAAGGTCATCGTGCGGAGTCTCTTAGAACCTCAAATAATGTCAGTGGAATTCCAAAACATAAATCAATTGGAATGGAATTTTCCTAAGTTCATTGGAATTGTGTATTATTTCCGCTAGATACAATGAATATCGTCTAGAATCTTGATTGCTACCGATATCATGATATTTAATAACTTCATCATCAGATTGGATTAATAGAACTTTTTATAGTTATTATTACGGAAAATTTGCTACAATCAAGATGAATATTAATGGCACCTATGTAATAAATAGTAGCTTTGTATAGAACACGTGTGTTTGTTGTGCAGCAGGGAATGGACAGCGCGTGGGGACCCACCGGCCACTACGTCAACTATGAAGAAATACAACAGAATTTAAAGTGAGTTCAAATTATTTTTAAAACCACCATTATTTTACCCCACTTTTCAAATTACCTAACATTTCTTTGGTTTTCATGTCCCTTACTTACAAAGCTATAACAACAAGCCTGTGATCTTAAAATGCTCTACAACATTCTAAATCTGTAAATAAATGAATAACATCTCAGTTTCGCCACATTTACAATATCGCCGTGCGACGAACACCAAACAAAATATGCATGAAAAGCCAACTTGTTTTGCGGCGGTAAGCGTAAGGGGTAAACGCCACAGTCCATCGTAGATTAAGGTTTAAAAATATTCAAAAAATCGAGCTCACTTCGATATATCCAGCACAGTTCCACTTCCGACTTCTATCTTACTGAGAAATCCGTGAAATAATTTAATTACTGTCACGCAAGCTTTTAATCAATTAAGTAGGATCAAAAAGTTCGTTACGTGCGTAAATTTTAGTAATTAGTTATGACCGCAGACCTTGTCTTTATTGCGCTTAAATGGTTTGAAAACCATTTATATCCATGAAAAAGTTTTTATTTTCTTACCTTTAGTGCTTATGGTACGGCAAGCACCGAAGGACCAAAAATAAGTTCCTAAACTAAACCGCTCATAATATTACAGCGCGCGTCGCGAGAAGTTGAGCGAGGTGCAGATAGGACAGATGAGGCGACAGGTCAGCGCGCAGAGAGCCAAGGCCGAGGACGAGAGGTGAATATCATTGACAATACTATTCAGAAGTAGAATACAATACCAGATCTGCCATTAGTAGGGGATTTCAAAAGAGTTGTGAAGATATAAAAAAAGTAATGACGCCGGTGCTGAGTTTCAACGCCGTCTAATTAAGTTTAATTAACTTAACTTACAGTTAAAAACAAAGCGATGAGAACATTTTAAAGTCCAATTTTCATTAGTAGTTGAATAGACAGGTAAAAAATTCAAAAATATCGTTAAATCGTGATTCCTAGAACGTACGTAGGACTACAGAAACGTGCCACTGCACGTTTGTATACATACCTAAGTTATAAAAAACTACAATCAACTGGAATTGTAATAATTATAATTATATGGACACATTTTACAACACAACCATATAATTGATTAGCAACTAGTCTAGCGTCATCACCATCAGTCACACTATTAACTACAAGACTATTAAACCAACCTTAACATCGAAGAGTTGCATTTCCTAATGACCTGCTAATTGGACATAAAACCTCATTCTAAGAACACTTAAATAGGTGTATTAAAAATAAAACGATGGCTTCCAACATAATAAGCATCGTACTATAAAATAATATGACAAGTCTCCTTCGTTATACCTAGTAATTAGATAAACGTTAATAACAGTGGACATGATTGTAATAATTAAAGTTGTGATGTTTTCCTCTTCCTCTGGAAATGCCTGGGCGTCGGTAAGATGCTTGTGCTTTGTAAGATCACCAGTCAAGCCGAGTACAGATTATGTGCATCGTCGATCAAAGCAACATTTTCAATAAATCCATATTAATAATAAAGTTGAAGAGTTTTTTTGTTTGAACGCACTAATCTCTGGAATTATCTAAGATTAAAAAAGTCGTTTAGTATTTGATAGCCCAATTCTTTACTAAGGCTAAAGGCTATTCAACATCGTGCTAGGACCCTTAGGAGCTGAGCAAAAACAAAAAAATATACAAAGAATGCTAAGCGAAAACGAAGTTATAGCGCGGGTAGGCGATGCGATGCGACGCGGGCAAGACATTTTATGCGGACGAAGTCGCGAGCGGAAGCTAGTTTATAATAAAAATGTATTGAAAATGTGATTGCACGTTATCTGTACGCGGCTTTACGCTTCTTTGAAGGTAGCATGCTCATGTGTTGCTTCCTAGACTTCATTTAACTCTCGATCCACAATAAATACAATATTTCTTATATTATTCTCAACTATATCATACCTATGTAATTGGATTGGAACTGTGCTCGATATCCATAAGGCTCATTAACGTCATCCTCAATAGAAATATGACGTGTGATTTAACACCTCCGATAGCAAAAAGTTAATGTGCTAAAAGTGGTTGCGCAAGTGTAAAAAGGTTTTTTGTGTTCAATAACCAAATTACAGCGATGGCGCCGTCAGTCGTCGAGCTAGTAGATGAGACAGATATTTGTACCTTTTTTCAGACAAAAATAGACATTTCTTAATCTAGGTATTACCTGACTCTTGGCGGTATAAAAGTTACAAGGAATTCTTTGTTGTTTTTACATCCTGTACCTATCTATTGTATAAAAATCCTTCATATTCTTAAATCTGCATAATGACCCGAATATGTAAATTTCTAAGAAATCATCAAAATAACGTGACTCGTGAGCATGAAACCTTGGATTGCATCTGAGATTTTGCGTATTTTGCTAAGATAGTCATCTTCATTAGTCATCATCCGGCTTAATTTGTTTACTTAGTAACTTTCCGTTTGAGTTTATATTTAGAATTTGTATAAAAAAGATTCTCAAAGTATTTTTAAAGGTTAATTAGCCGTATCTTTAGTTACCTGCATGTTTAACGTATACATTTATGATGAGGTAATATGGAGTTTGCATAATGAGGCATCATTTCAATTTCTTTGCCATTTTCATAAAGCTATTGAAAGAATAACAAGAACAACTGCAAAAAGGCAAATACCTACTTAAAAATGATTCTTTAGTGTGCTTGAAATAAAAGATATATTATTTTCTTTAGGTGTATTGGTAATTTGATAAAATGGGTATATGTACAATTATTTGTTTGCTTAAATTTTACATTTTGAACCATTCAAGTTAAAAGAAAAATCTGTAAATATCTACTTACCTACATGCCTCTCGGTTCGTGTTGCTGTCGTGGTCCTAAAAATATTTGGTCTTTTGATCCGCAATTGTACTTCTTACACACGGTAAAAACTTACTAAGTATGCTAATATAATGTAATAATGTTGTAACTTTATGTTTACATTGCTTTTGCACATCGTATGATCATATTGCACAGCATTAAATTAACTTTGAGTGAACAGATCGCGCAATCATTAATCAAGTTGTGGAGTTACGCACTTTTCTTAGTAATACATTTCAACATTCGGTTACAAAAAGGATTTCCAGTAAACTACTTACGTAGTATTTTTTGCAGGATCATTAATCATTTGATATACATATCTACATAATAATTTAAAAAATATACAGGGTGGCGGTGTACATTGACGTAGAAACTGTAACAACGAAAATGTATGGATCAGCTAACTTTTTTTTAATTACCGACTAAAAATTGCGACGCAGCTGGTCCAGAATCATGTAATGAATCCATGGTAACCGGTTGCGCGACGATGTACCTGCACCCTGTATTATACCACATCGCTATGTGGATATGTACTTGCCTAAGATTTATGCGCTTTTAGAAATCATTGGATTCATATTCATCAATTAAAGCATTGCCTATTAATTATAATTTTATTGGTAGGTAATTCCTTCATCGCTAAGCGGTATTTCGGTAGATTTTATTTCGCTAGCCGTATTTTAGTCGTACAGGATTATTTTTAAAACATTAACGAGCATCATTAAAACTAAATAGGTACCTACTTATCTAATATTTATAAATTCAAAACCGTAATTCTTATTTTCCCATACAAAATTAGCGTTGGCCTCAAGTTTTCATTAGCAAGATTTTTAGTTCTTGGGTATTTCCAGAAGCCATCATTTGTAGAGATAATAAAAAATCTAAGTACCTACTCGCCATTATTTTGACAATAACCCTGTACTCCTCTGAACAAACCAATTTGTATTTTGTCTTTAATGATTGTTTTTAACACGACAGTCGTCGGGCAGGCGCGGGTGGCTACCACTCACAGCGCTCCTGTAGGGACAGGGACAGCGGAGTCCGGCCACAGTCCAACTACTATGAGTACGAGAGTGCACCGCCGAGGAGGCCTGGGAAGCTCTCCCATTACCACTGAGCAATGGACTGCGAACACCGCGATAACTTCCCTGCGGCTTCGAACTTCGTCTTCACCCGAGGTATCAGATCTCATTATAATTGGCGATACTCTTAACGATTATATCGCTTCGCTAGACGTTAGTAACGCAATCTGTCGGGTCGACTCTTTATTGATTTAGCTTCAAATGTTCGAGTGCCTTCACTGAGACTGAGATCGTGAGCTACCGTAATTGGTTGTGGTTTCTAAAGGCTGCAATGACCGGCAAAATTATGGAAAAGGCTGTTATAATTTGGTTTAAATTCCATATTATTTATCACAAACTGTTAATTACACAGCTTTCCTTGTTCGGCAATTAGTTAAAGCGCGATAAAGCTACTATAAATAAAATTTTATTTATTTAACTGACTTACTGAAATATGAAAATAGGGAGCTATGTAACTTTGTGATGAAAACATCTAAATTAATCGACTCTACACTATTTAAAATAACATGTGTAACTGAAATGAAATAGAAGGGAGCTATGAAATTGTGAACAACCTTATTTTTATTATTCCCAGTGATACTTATGTTTCATAACTATGGTTTGTGACTATAACAATGTATTTTTTCCACGAGAATACAGAATGATACATTTTTGTCAGAATTTCAACAAAAAATATGGAAAATTATTTTGTTTCTTGTTTTTATTTTGTATTTTGGTGCGCAAAGGCCTTGATTTTACTTTAATTAATGCAAAGTCAAGAACAGTTTAAATCTTAGTAAATTTAAACTGTTCTTGACTTTGAATTGAATTGTAAAATTAGGTGTGTTAACTACGCATCATTTCCTTTTAACAGTAAAACGAATTAATACTTATTATCAAGTAAATCATTTTAATGGACGGCGTTTATAGTAACTGTATAATCTATCCTCAAAACGATTTTTCCTTGAGTTTATTTGTATACGCGTCATCTGTTGGCTTTGAGAACTAATCATATAAATACAAGGTTAGCTATCTTCGGCGTCTAACATCTGACGTAGGCAATAATCTGTAGTTGACACATAAAAAAGAATAACTACCTTTCAATAAATACATATCATAGTTATGTCAAAAACATTTGAGTTAACACAATAGGTAGTTACACAATTAACCTTAGAATTAAATCTATTCAATGTCAAAACAAAAATTGTGACATTATAATCAGTTTCTTCTGTTATATTCTACTAGATAACATTAGGAATCTGTTTAACAAAGATGCTATTGTTTAAGATTATTTACGACTGTGTAATAGCGGCATTACATCTGAGGGGCAATTCTCGTAATTTTAAGAACGTTCACAGTCTGCACCCTAATTGCGTAACACACGATCAATCAGAATCTGAATCATTTTGAAGCAAATTGCTAATCCATTGCTTCATAAGTTCGAAATTTTTTTTCTGCTCAACACGTAAATAACGCAATGAATGTTGTTGAACTGTCAAAATGAAACCGATTCCGATTGATCGTGTGTTACGCAATTAGGGTGCTGATCTCAGTCTCAATCTGTCAAAAATACCTTCTCATTTCCCTAAATTTTTGACAAGTTTTTGACATTTGTTTCTCGCCGAGAGAGACCGACTAGATTTAGAACGTTTTAAATAACGAGAATTGGTCTTCTGGTCATTTCCTCGAATATTCGCACCCAAAAACGAAAGAAAAAGTTTTGTTAAGATACCCTTCGTCAATTTGTCGTATTATAGCCATTTCATACATCTGTCGAAGAATGACAGTTGTGATTTGAATGTACGAACAATTTAAGTTTGTGGTCAATTAGCTTAGCAACGAATTTTCCTCACTTTACCTTCACGTATATAATGTCTACCTCGCGATCCTAAAGTTTTCATTCAAAACTTGCTAGTCTGAGAGCAAAGTGAGAAATTGTTACTCAAAGCCTTAACCCCAGCGCTCACTTTAGTTTTGATTGTTCTACCAAACTTGTCTGTGACGAAGATAACCTCTAGTTTGTTCTTATCAAACGTCTCCTAAGCTCTATCAGAAGCTCTGAAATTTACTTTTCAGTCCCTAAAATGTCTCGTGATAATGCTAGTGATCTTTTATGAATGTACGAGGAATGCGTTTAGTGGCCGTCCCTAGTTCTATGTAAAGATTCTTATTTATACATATTCTATTGTGGATGGTGGTGCCATCTATACTTAGTTTTAATGTTATCTGCTGTTACTGTACTTATCTTATCTATCTGTGCTGTCGTAAAATAGCTTAAGGTGAAAGCGTCAGGGTAGCCCGCGAAATTCAAACTTTCTTACGTTTTTTTCAATTTGCAGGTCAGTATCAGGTTGTATGTTGGTTTAAATATGATTCCCGGCCGTAACAAATATTTATTTATTAAATTATAATCATAAAAATCATCAATACATCTCTCTAAACTCATGTTACCCTATTGAATGACTATTTCATGAAATCATGATATTTGAACCCAATTATATTGCTGAATCTAATGATTATTATTATGTAAAGCCATATTTTTTACGGTCGCGAATCATATTTTAATCAACATACAACTGACACTGATCTGCAATTTAAAAAAAAAAGTAAGTGAATTCGAATTTCGCGGGTTACCTTATTACACCCCCCTTAATGTCAGTGATTATGCTACACCATTATTGATTGTATATAAATCTGAATACTATGTTAGAGGGGTATTGAGTAGCAGCCTGGTCATGTGGCAACAGCTAGATAATTGTTCTGGGACCCTTTATTTTACATTCAACGAGTCGTAGTATCGGATTCGGTAACAACGTTACCGGGCTCATTCAAATACGCATGGGACGCTGCGAAATGTGGAATTAACGGTTCAATAACAATTACGAACTCTTTCTATACGAGCAGGCTGTCGGGTGATAATTAAAATTGGAGAGACTATTACGAAAATACGAAATTCCCGAATAAAATGCTCCCTACGGGAGCAGAAATTCGTTTGTCTCGTACCTAAATCTCCCAGACGTCGTATTTACGTAAAAGGCTCTCACTCGAACGTACTACGTAGGTACATACAGGTACATTCCTACTTACCTTTTAGTAAGTTTATATGAAAGAAGCTTTAAAGTGTAGATTAGATTTATAATTAAGTTTTTTAAAATAAATCTGATAACATTTACGTGTGACTGAATAATTTATATCACTTGAAGTTATATATATTATATTATAGTTATAACGATTCATTAACTATGTAATTGTATAAAATAAGACAACGTTTTCATCGTTTTCAATGCAACAATTATTATGTATACAGACTGTATTAACTCTATTATTTGTTCTAATTTTTCCATGTTTTTGTGATATCTAATCGGTATTTAGTGCTAGCCCGACTATGGGCTTACGTGGTGATATGAATATGATCGCTAGTTACATAATTACACGTATGTAGACTTTTCTAATGTATATATAATTTCTAGGTGTTCTACGAGATTAATTTTGTATAGACAGAGAGAAGTAGCTTTTATATTTCATCAATCATGACTTATTTTTAGTTAAACGAACAAGTTGTTTTTAGATATAAATCACATTGCAAATGAACATTTGCACCGAAGTGCCCATACTTGTACATAATTAGACGTTTATATTACAACGTCAGTGGTAACTTAGTCTTCGATTTATTTGGATTGTCGCTAAATACAAGAGTATGTTATAATGAAATACATAAATACAATTGGACATTCAATGTATGTAAAATAAATCAAAAGTGGTATTGCCGATTGTTTTTTATTTATCTGCGTAATGCACCTTACTTGCCAGTTTGCCGCTCCCTCGTGCTGCAATTAAATTAATCTTCATTGCAATCTATGATGATTCAGGTGGTAAATATTAATAAATAGAAACAATTAAGGACCCTATTGGGCACAGCAAAAAAAGACCCAAGAAAAAACTGGGGACCTAGTTTACCAACTTAAGCTTCAGCAGTCCACTGCTGAAAAAGGCTTCTCCAAGTGGATTTATGGTCAACATATTATGTCATGTCAAGATTCTGCATTCTTGCGTTATCTTTAAACCAGGAAGGAAATCACTCCAACGCAGGTGTTTCAGCAACGCCAGCATCACCATCGACCCAGGACTCGGGAGTGTCAACGTAAGCAGCACTCATAAAACAGAAGAGCAAGTACCTAGATACACTATAGAACAAAACCCCTTTTAGAGTCTTTGGTTCATATATCAGAAACGGAACGTCCTACGTAAAAAATAATGAAATTTTAGTAATCTCCTTGTATTTACACCTCCCGGGGTGGAAAGAGCTCGATGTAGGGAATAAATTTACAAATTTTATTAGATATTCGTAATCATTTTAACGGTTCTATTTATCTTTCCAAACACATAACATCACGCCTGTGTTCCCTGAAGAGCTATCAATTATCTGATAAAATTCAGAGATTATTATCATTCTAATAGAATTAGATAGGTACACAATACGACTACATAGTAGTCAGTACCCTTACAAGAGCATGCATTCCGCGCGTGTACGGGTTTTGCTACAATTTGTCATCCACAATTTGTGTCCACACGCATTTGCAAGTGAAATCACTTGTCATGTCATATAATCCCAGATCATTACGCGGGGCTGCCGTGCTACCAGCGTGCAGCGTTTATCTCCAGTGCGCTCGTTAGAAAGGGCAAGGTCGGGCTTCGCGTGTCCGATACACTTTATGGCGGATTGTCTGTGTGGCCGCCCTTTGTCGTGGCCTTCCGTCACAGTGCCACCCCGTGCGCCACCGACCTCCCTGGATTTCTCAACTAATAAAATGTTTATAGGTAACACAAATTACTTGTCTTACCACTTTTCCTTGCCTGGTGTCATATTAAAACCTGTCGAGGATAGGAAGTAAAAAGAGTTCTGGAACGTGACGAAATAAAATGTGGTCCTTCAGTACGCGGTCAAATGTATGATGAGTTCTAAAGATGGATGGTTATAGATCAACGCACCTTTATTTGGCATTCAAATCACAAGCGACTAGTAATTTTATTCATATTGAGATGATTGCGGTTAGTCTAAGCATGTTTTCACAATACCTACTTCCAAAAATACAAAGATGATCATTATTTTTGTCTCACAATACCTAAAATGCTACATTAGAGGTCTAGGAAGTCCATAATTATCTATATTATAAATACAGAACGTAAAACCCACGCTTAACTAGGTAGGAACTTATTTATTTATCGATGTTAAAAACATTCTAACCTAACCACTAACAACCGAGATATGTTCGCCATTCTCTGTAATCAATTGAATAATTAAGACGGGCTTGTATCTTGTAAGTTACAATTCCAGTGTTATCGGTCCTCAAGGTTCCTGGTTCTCGGAAATGGTGGGTCTGACCGTGAAACCCCATGACGTCAAGGATTGTTAAGGTTGCTCCACACGGCAAAGTGTGTTAGTGTGAGAACTGCAAAGATATACACCGGACTTCCATTAGTTTATATTAAGAACTCTGGAATAAAAGGTTTATTTTGGTGTTTTTTGTTCCGGTGTCTACCTGCGTCAGAGCCACTTTTATAATTCATTCTGATTACATCTGCAAAATGATTAGTTGAAAATGACGTACTGACACTTCTAACAAATTATTGTGGAAAATATTCTCGTACAAAAACAATGGCATCTTTTTATAACTCCGCTAATGCTGCTTACAAAATCTAGTATTTTTAGACAAATTACAAGTTTTAAGGTTTAACTGGTTGAATGCCGTAATTACAGAAACAATTTAAAAGCCATTGTGTCTCGCGTGGATCCACGTTCCAGCGAAGGGTTAAGTTAGACGTTAACCTATAAATTACTAAACTACTACTACATACTAACTAAATTTTAGTACACATATTTTCATTAATAGTATGATTTTAGTTGCATAAATATTTAGGTACCTACCTATTCTTCTCGTGTAGTTGCCCTAACACGTACCTACGTAAGGAAAACCGCAGAGTCGTATAGGTAGTTATCATACCTGAACCTGTGGTCGAGATAACGCCTGGTCATGCAAACTTCCCTATAATAAGCTCACAAACGCATTGGCTGCGGTTGTTAATCTTGTGATTTACAAGCTTAGGTACTACGACAATGATAAAAAACAACCCATTGACGCATGGACGTGAGAGGTATGTAGATGTTTGGATACAAAATACCTGGAACTACACTAGTGAGAGGACGTTTTTGCGTAGATGAAATGATCGGTGAAGAACCGGGGAGCACGATTGTGGTCGAAAAGGTCTGCAGAGCATTTCCCTCTCTGCTGTACCTACGAAGACTAAAACATTTCTAAACGTAACGTATTAAATTCATTGCATAGTCTATAAAACAGTTCTATCCAATTAAAAAAGAGAAAGTTTGAAAGGACCACGTCACCAGATCCACCAGATTGTCAGACTTTTACAAGATATCTCTGCATCAAAAACAACTACATACTTACACACATAGTTACTTCCATACGCGCAGGCATGATTCAACCGTTAAGCGAATAATTGTTCTCGCTCTGGTTACGTTGGTCGGTAAGAGATGAAGCTGACAGAACGCCGTGACCTACATCTTCAAAGTGTGACGTAACCCATGGACCTTAAACCCTTGATAAATTATGTTTCCGGACTATTTTCCATCTAATCTAGGTCTATGGCAGAATGTCGCGGATTTGTTGTCTGACGGCAAATACGTATGAGGCCAAGTTCAGGTACTTGCCTGCTGGATTGCTGAATAGTTCCATGTAACGACATCATCATCATGCTCGTATTATATTATATTATTCCAATATATTTTTGAAATCGGTGCAGCATGTCTTCTTGTCTTCATGTCTTCTCTATTAGTCGTCATCACAGTGGTCACAAAGTCAAAGTCAAATCATTTATTTCAAATAGGCACATAAAAGGCACTTTTGAACGTCAAAATAAAATAAAAATAAAATAGATTCTAGTCGCCCCTTCCTAAAGGTAGTTTTCGTATGGAGAAGAATGGGCAAGAAATTCCACCGTTACTCTTTTAAAATGTTTTACAATATTTTGCATACATTAATTATATAATGATATGTGAAGACGATGCACCTAAAAATAAAATTACTATACCACAATAGGTAAAAGACAAAGGTCACCCCTTTCTAGCCAAATATTTCAGTCCAGTCATCGTTTATGTGGTCTTCCTTTATTCTTATAGGCATCCACAGTCATTCTCAAAACCTTCCTCACTCCTTACCTTATTGTAATTAGAGTTTAACTTTGTTATTTCTACAGAGAAACGCATTTTATGTATCCGCACGACTTTTTGCTAGCCCAGCAGTCAAAGGAAATGATTTTTTTTTGTTCAATAGTCATTATAAATAAAAAAATGCGTTCTATTTTTTAAATAGGTTTATTACATTTTTACTTTTTTTATTTTTACTTCACTTTGTTAAATTATCTATCGTAGATATTCATCAACAGGTAGGTTCGAAAAGCGCAAGCTGCCATTTTTTTTTTGATATTTCTTCCTTACGGCTTCATCATCTGACCTTGGACGCCACTCAGGGTTGCAATGCTTGTCAATACAAATCCTAAGACTCCATACACGACGGGACCGTCTTGTTTAGTTGAGGAGTTCTTACGGTCACCTATCTTTTCTGACTCTATCATCAGACCCTGGTCACCTCAAATCTTACGAGCTTGGGCTCGATGCTTGGACACGATGAGGCTATCTTGTTAGTTAAGGAATTCCTCTGGCCAGCTTCCGACTTAAT
This sequence comes from Apamea epomidion, assembly GCA_947507525.1. Taxonomy (NCBI): domain Eukaryota; kingdom Metazoa; phylum Arthropoda; class Insecta; order Lepidoptera; family Noctuidae; genus Apamea; species Apamea epomidion. Next base: position 12,534,685 of record OX382234.1, read on the forward strand.
TAATAGACCCTGGAAACAAAGTTAAATTATTATTATTAATTAAGTTAACAGCATATGAACAACATCACTAGAACATTATTTTAGTATTTGAAAACAACGTAGGTTGTAGAAATCGAATACTTCGGTTGTTATACTATTTTCTGTATCTACGTATTTACTCTGATATAGCTACGCCAAACGCAGAAAATAACCGCAAACCGCAGAGCCGGCCTTTGGCCCCCTTATGCCGCAGTCTCTACAGAAATTACTATCTCGTCTTGAACGTAGATTGTGAGATTGAAACATGACAATTGACAATAGGTAGGACATATTACATATCCTACATTCTTGTTAGCAAATTAATGAAAAAATTGGTCCAAGAATGATGGCAAGCCTGGCAGTCTGCTTGCCTCCCAACTGTTAATGCAATTTGTACCCATGCTTTATTACGTTAGTTAGAAGCTATGTTACCACACCGATTTATTGCAACAACTTCCCTTGCATCCTTATGCAGTGGAGTTTCCTTACAATGTTGTTATGTATCAAAATTACTGCCAGTTGTTTAATCCACGTATAATTTACAGCATTGAATATAACATTACAAACCGACATATTGGGAAATAATGTAAATTCTTTGTGGTCCCTTCAGTGCAATGAAAACGCGATGCTGCAAAGATCTTTGTGTTTCTGTTGCATTCGTGTGTCCCAACTACGCAATGTAATCATTCACAAAATCAGGTTTCTTACATCATTCGTTATCGGCTGATGAATGGTGGATTCGTCTGAGAGCCGTATGAAATTTTAGAGAAAATCTTGTTATGAAAATGGGACGTCTGACAGCGAAAGTGAGTTATGCAGCGAGCGTAGTACGGTGTGCGGTGTGTGGCCACTGTCCGTTTGTAGGACGCTGTCGCGCCAGTCTGTTCGCCTGTTTTTATTGGTGAGTGTTAGCGTCGCCGGCCACCTCTCCGGAGTCCGGAGTGCCGCGCGGAGGGTCTTCGGCGCGCACTCTCTCAGTGTCGCTGCTGCTACGACGCGCGTTGTCTCGCCCGCGGCCGCTGCGTCGCCGCCGATCGATCCGATCTGATAGTCGCGATTTCACGTGCGCTTGAGCAACGCGCTCCGGATTTATCCAAAACCCTTCATCTGCATCAATAAAAATATACCAGTGTTTTTTACGTAACGAGTGCACCAGCTCGCTATAAAAAGTGGTTAAAATTGTGTCCGCCTTGAAGAAGTGCGAAAGGCTGTGTTTGCACAAACGAGCGAAAGCGGTCAAGCGTGTGTCAACCGAGCGCGGAATTTAACTGTGTAGGTGTTTTTCCCTGTGCTGTGTTGTAATGAAAATAAGTGTTAAAATGTCGAAATCTGGTTTATGAGGAGCTCGGTGAACGTGCTCATGCGCCTGTAAAAAACGGGTACACGTGCTTATGTAAGGAGACCTGACGTATATAACAAGTGAGTAATACCTAGACCTACATTACCGACAAATCAATCAACACATAATGACTTAAGTAATACATATAATTATTACCTATCTGCTAGACTACATAACTTTGATGTTGAACGAGCACACCTGTGTGTGCCTGTGACACTTTGTTTGCATATTTAACTTACTTTTTAGTTTATTTACAATAGATTTACATACCCATTCATTAAAGTTCGAGAAATATAAAAAGAGCTAACTGAAGCCAGTTACCTCTTTTTATATTTCTCGACACTACACACGGGTCTACTTTTCCATTTTATAGGGCAAAATAACTGCTAATCGATAATTGTATGCATTTAGAACATCAAGAATCCACACTTTAAATAAATTTAATTCAAAGCCCTCTTTACAACCGAATCTGCCATCAAAAGACAGAACTAAACTTTCGAAACTGAGTTCCAAAAGCCTTAATAAACACTTGACGCCGCATACCAACACGCTAGCTCGGCTGAGAGTGAGCAAATTGCTCAATTTCGAATATGACATAAGACACAACACCGGCAACACGGTCATACCGAAGCGAACGCACTTAAAAAACTTTATGCATGAATATGGAATGTAGTGTTTAGCACATAAATGATTATACAAAGAGGACATGATTGGCCGGAGCATAGGATCCTGCGGCAGCCTAGACTCAACAAACGAAAAAAATAATAAAAAAAACCGGCCAAGTGCGTGTCAGACCACGCATAGAATAGGGTTCTGTAGTCAAGGTTTGCCATTAAAATTCTACTTTACTTATAGCCTGTATTTTAACGAAACCATACCGCGATTCAGAAATTTTGAATAAATGCACAACGCCATCTATCGAGTGTCGTTGTAAACTTTTTAAGCCTTTAAACTTTTTTATTTCTCCTCTTTAGAGGATTCAAATTAAAATAAAATCGTGTCCAATAGATAATTGTTATGATTTTATTTTTAATATTTTACATGTTTACTTAGTTATTACATGTTTCGTTATTTTTGTACGAAGTTTTCCAAGTAAGCGCATTTTACAAGGTAGGCCTCAACAAACTCCTGAACTAACAAAGTTATCTAAGCCGTTATATCTCGCAAACAGATATCTAAATAAAAAATCGTCTGCAACAACCTCTCAACGTTTTGAAAAAACCTATCTAATGATACCCTACATTATGGGGTAGACGCGAGAAAAAAAATCATCCCCACTTTACGTTTAGGAAAGGTACCCCAAAAAAAAATTTTTCGTGATTTTATTTTAGCACTTTGTCGACGTGGTAAATACACATATCCATGCAGTTTCATCTTTCTAGTACTAACCGTTTGGAAGGTAAGCCGAGGACGGACGGACGGACGGACAAGACGAAACTATAAACTATAAGGGTTCCGAGACGTGAACTACGGAACCCTAAAAATGACACAATTCCTTTTATAGCACTTTTGGTTTGGTACTTTATCATGATGAACAGTATCTAAGTCAAATTTTTAGTTTTGCCGAATTATTTATGTAATGAATCAGTCAAAATGTAGAAAGCGATTTCAACGTTGAATTGAAATACCACCACAATAACAGCCATATTCTTATAAATCTTCACTGCATACTACGAGTACGTTTGTAGTTTTGGTCTCAGCTGCCAAAGTATACAGAGAGTCAGGATTGGTAATGCGTGAGTAAGCCTTGTAAAGTTGTCCGTGTGAGAAGTAGCTCGTCCTGAGGTCGACACCCGCAGCCTTCAGTAGCAATTTCTCATTGCTTACGAAGTTTTTCATTTTTAGTGAATTAATGAACGCCTGCATTCCTGCAGTGCGATTCTGTAACCATCTCACCGTGAAAACTTTGGTGAAGTGAGCGTGGAGTGAGCTGTCATTCCAAATAATGCTAGGGATTGACACTACTGACAACTCACATCAAGCTCACTTCACTTGAGTTTTCACGGTGAGATTTTTACAGAATCGACCGGCTGTACCTACTACCTAATGGCACAATACTGATACACTGACTGATGCATTCTTAAATTTATTAATTATTATTCCTGACGAACGGCTATCACTAAAATAATATTATAGTAGACTGACACACGGGACACACGGGATTTCACATTAATAGTCACGTAACCATAAACAATTTTATTTTTATTATAGCTGACAGAATGTATACTGCCTAAAATGGATATTTTCTGTGTACGTTCTAAGAACTATAAATAATGGTATAACATAATGTAGAAAAAAGGATCATAAAAACATCTTTAGTTGGGACTTTGGGAGTGGAATTTACAACCACAGGTTTATAAAGCAGTCATCGAAACACTATGCTAATATAACAAATCAAATCAAAAGTCATTTATTCAAATTAGGCTGAGTATCAGCACTTTTCGAACGTTAAAATTACAAAAGACAGTCCCCAAAACGCCCGCGCTTCACCACTTCCTAGTGCTTTCGCTGGGTAGAAGAAGTGGCGCAACAAACTCACCAGCAGCACAGCAGCTGCCTGTTCAGTTAGAAAATACTGGATTGTATACAATACTATTTTCTAAAAACTATATTTTCGGCATTAGAATCGTTCCCAGACCTCGTAGCAATTACTTTTTTTCATAAATATTCAATGTACAGTTTTGACTTCGATATGATTTTATTATATATGTAGTATGTATACATATACATAGAACAGAGTTTCACTTTGTCCCTCCTTCGAGTCCCTCAGCTTCTTTTCATTCTTCGCTGGTGTATCGATCGATGATTCCATATTATTCATTAAAGCAGTAAATAAACTACAATAAACAGCCTTCGATCGTTATTAATTGCTAAGTCTTACAATAATAGATAGCTTTGTTGAGTCTATTGTTGTTCTAAATCACATTTATCATGAACTGAGTACAAGAATTTTATCCTACAGAGTTTCTAGGTAAATTATATTGCAATAAATATTATCTTTTACCTCTATTGTACGCGGAAATAATGTCAATTCATTAGAATAATCGAGCTCTTATGTAAAATGTCAGCGTTCTAGATACAGTTTTGTAACACATATCGAATCAAAATAGTTCATTATGTAAGTGTTTGACCTTTACATGTATATTTCGTTAATTCATACGTCTTCTACGTTAAAGAACCTGAATTTAAAAAACTTTTGTAACATTTTCTACACTGGTCATCAAAAAAATCGGCCCACCTGCAGTTTTACCGCAAATCAAGTTTTTTCTTTAGCGAAACAAAACAAAATGGTTTAGTACTGATATGTTTAATTTAAGTTGTTTATTTACACCATCTTTAGCACAACATAAACATAAAAATTACAACAAAAAAAAATGATATTTGATTATAAAAATAAAAAGAACACTTTGAACACTCTACACTGTTTTTGATTAATCTTAAACACGCTCTAATTATATGAATATTTTTTTTTTCAGTTTAATATTGAGTGTTCCCCCTCTTGCTCGAATGACGGCCTGCATCCGCCGTTTTAGTGACCTAATCCAGGTTTTGATGGTCTCTTGAGGGATTCGGTTCCATTATTCCCTGATAGCGGTTTCCATGTCTCCTAAGGATGTAGTGGCTGGATTACGGCCTCTAACCTTTTGTTTCAGGGTGTCCCACATGTACTCTATAGGGTTAAGATCAGGGCTTCTTGCTGGCTACGACATAACTCGAATGCCGACCTCTTCAAGATAATCGGTGACAATGCGCGCTAGGTGTGGCCGTACATTATCATCATGCATTAACTCAAAATTTTCTCCAATGTACCCGGCATATGGCACCATATGGTCTTCCAAGATCTTTGTGATGTAGCGTACCGCAGTTAAAGCAGCACTTCTTATGAAAACCAGCTCCTTGCGTCCAGTTAAAGATATCCCAGCCCAACACATTATAGAGCCCCCACCATAACTGACAGTTTCTCTTATGCAACACTGGGCATAACGTTCACCTGGCCGTCGCTTGACATTACGGCGTCCATCAAAACCGTATAAAGTCTTTGACTTTCATCGCTAAAAAGAACTGACTCCCATTGGCCGATAGTCTAGTTGATGTGATTCTGCGCAAATTGAAGTCTGGCTTGTCGATGAGGTGTGGTCAATTTTGGCCCTGTTGCTGGCTTATGTGGTCTTAAATTCTGGTCACGTAGTCTCCTCCTTACAGTATTGTCACTTATAGCCACACCCCGATCTTCACGTAAGCGTCGCTGGAGATCTACGTCAGAAAGGTGTCGATTTGGTAAAGCGGATACCACTATAAAGTGGTCATCCCTTTGAGTTGCCACCCTATGTTTTCCAGATCCAGATCTTCTTCGATACTGCCCAGTCTCCAGAAACCTTTGGTAAACTCGCCGAAATGCAGAAGGGCTGAGATTTAACCTCCTGGCCACTACACGTTGACTTAAGCCTTGTTGCAGCAAAGCCACAACTTGGGCCGTTTCAGTAGTGTCCGTTATTTTTAGACAGAATTAGTCAAAACTACAGCCTCAACAATTAAACTTAACGATATTCACATGAACTCCCTGGAAAAATCTGTTACTGACTGAAAGAACGGGGCGATTTGCTCCTATGTTTAACCATCAAATCAGCACTCAACAGTATTTCTGTATAAAAAATGTTTTACTTTCAAGTGCAATAAGATTTATGACAAACAAGACGTCAATCATCATAATATCGACCCTCAAAATAATAAACAAACATCTGAAACAGCTTATCTGTGAATCAGTCGATCATTATTGAACAAAAAATAGGTGGGTCGATTTTTTTGATGACCAGTGTACTTTACTTCCTGTAATCATCAATCATTGTTACTAACCTAATGAAACAGTTAAAATATGCACAACGCATTACGAATAGTTAACGATGAAACTAAAATGAAATTATGAAAACATTAGGAAAATTTATAGCTGTTTCCGGTTGTTGCTAACAGATTTTTTTTAGTTGTAACTTCTTGATGTTTGCCAAAAAAATTATAATGAAATAAATCTTTTGTAGTTAGTGATTTGTTCATGGAATTGCTTGGAACCATTCACATCGACCGCTTGCCTGTTGCTCTCGAACAAGTTTCTTCTTCAATATACTGAGTCATTTGTAAGTTTTAATTTGATAGTTCATTGACGATTTCCTATCCATTGTAAGACCTAATATAACTTGGCATACTTTTGTTCCTCCTAATTATATTTTCGCATAACATTATTTACGTATAACAGTTTACCAATAATTTTTTAAGCATAACATTGTAAAGCATACATTTATTTGCGCATAATGATGTTAAAACATATTTTTTATAGGCATAACAAATAAGCATAATAATTAACTCCTAAAATGGTAGACACTAATACACATTTTTATACAATATTGCTCTAATATTCAACAACCGCGGGCCGGCTAGGGCTTTGGTTAGGATATCTGCCTCCATATCTTCGGTTCGCAGATACCTGACCTGTATCGCTCAGATAGTCGTTGGGCAAATGAGGTCCAAGCGTCGCCAAGGATAAATCATATACCAAATGAAAGGGTACAATGTACTGTTCAAACATGCAGAGGGGCATCCAAATCTGTCCGAGAGATTTCGAGAAATGATATATATATATATATAGTTTTTTCACAAGAAAAAACTATAATAATACTCAAAAACAAACAACAAACAAAACAAAAAAACAAAACAACAAGTAAAACAACAATAAAAAAACAAAAATAACAATAAAAAACAATAAAAATAAACAACAATAAAAACAAAAAAAAACAAAAAACACCAACTATAAATAACAATATTTACAGTTAAAAATCATTACTTCATCCTTATAATCATCATTATTCATCATCATCATCATCATCGAGTAATGATAGATTTTATATTTTGCTACATTGTCGGTATGTTATTTGTTATAGGTAGGTATTACGTGTTTATAACAAAAATCTTCGCATCATATTTTTATAATCATCGTTGTTGATCATCATCATGTTTATTTCATCTTTTATTATCATCATTATTAATTGATCATCTTTTCGGGTTGGTCCTGCTTCGCCATTATGAAATAAACAAGGGATAAAAGAAAACAAGAAATGTTTTTAAGTGTATTAAAAAGAACTTATATACTAGTTACATTCGCTTCAGACGTAAATAATTAGTTTTTTTCTGACCTTTTCCATTTGTGCTTGGCTCCTAAAGGTCTAAGGGTCCTAGCGTGATGTTTATAGCCCCTTCCTCAAGAATTAGGCTATCAAAAGCAAGAATAATTGTTAAAATACGACTGGTTGTTCCAGAGATAAGCGCGTTAAAACAAACAAACTCTTCAGCGTTATTATTAGTATTAGTATATAGATGTGCAATGAAACTAATATATATACCTATGAAAACCTCAAAGAGTACATAAATAATAGTTTTGCAATAGTTTTTCCTCTCTCGCTGGTAAAATGCCGAGTTGTTAGCATTTGTTTACAAATATTAAAAAGACACATGCACATATACTAAAAGGACTTTTACACCATTGTGCACTTCTAACAACCTATTGCTAGATATGCCACGTTCCACGTAGCTTATCAATTTTCTATAAATAATCTTAACTTAATAATTTTAACTTCTCTATCTTAATCTTATCTTCTTCTTAGTGTTGGACGTGGGCCGTATTCACACAAGCTTACCCTGCGTGGGTTGATGGATGTCACAAATCTTTGACTTTATAGTTATAGGCCATTCCTCTTTCCTTACAATGTTTTCCCTCATCCTTTTATAGAGTAACTAGTCCCAGTCCACCGCGTCGCATCGCATTGCCCGCGCAATTACTTCGTTTTCGCTTAGCGTTCATTCTGACCCTTTTTCTTTTTGCTCGGCTCCTAAGGGCCCTAGCGTGGTGTTAAATAGCCTATAGCCTCATTCAAGAATTTGGCTATCAAATGAATAAATATTTTTTCATATCCGAGTGGTAGTTTCAGAGGTTAGCGCGGCAGCGGGCCAGCGTCGCTCCCCTTCGCCCGCCTTGCGTGCCTTGCGTGTCATGCGCGCGTGAATTGAACCGACCCGAACGTTATCATACCTATTTTGTTGCGGAGTTATTTTAAAATTATGATATCTCCTAAGATGTTGTTTGAAATCAAGTGATGTCAAGGGCAATTTTGTTCACAATTAAATACTTGTGATTAATAACGTATTTATTTGGATAAGGATTAATATCATGTTAATAAAACAACGCAAATAATGCATTAATTTCGAACAAATTTGATTACCATAAAAAAGGTTATAGTGAGTCAATCTTAAAAGATAGACATATGCCGTCGGAAATTTTTTTTTAGAACTTTTAAAGAGTAACAATTCCATCATACATAATTTTTGCGTAACTTAAACCGTTTACGCAGCGCACGCAATGGAAGTTCTCAAAATGGAACCATTTTTTCCGTTTTTGAAACATTTTCCCTTTTTTCATTTTGATGACCCGCTCCTATTGGTCGCAGCGTGATGTTATATAGCCTAAAGTCTTTCTCTATAAATGGACTATCCAACACAAAAACTTTTTTTTAATTCGAACGAGCAGTTCCTGAGATTAGCGCGTTCAATCAAACAACAAACTCTTCAGCTTTATAATTTTAGTAGATTTAGATGGTGACGAAGTAAATTGCACCAAGTTAAGTGCATGCCCGTTTTGTGTTCGAACCCGTAATCTACAATTCTAGGTTACCTCTGGGCCACCGCTGCTCTCAATATCATTGAATTTTCAATACTTGCTTCTAGGTTTAACAGTTTGAAGTGTCCATTAATTCACATGCTTTGATTGTAGTCCAACAAGATTTTAATTGGCGGGTTTTTTGAGCATTTATTGATGTGTTATATTTGCCAATAGGAACGAGTATGTGTTACTTTTAAATATTTGCTCATTATCGTTAAGTTCTTGATAGGTACTTCATCATACTCGTGTTATAAATTGAATTGTTTTTACTTTGCCTTATTGTTGTTAAGCTTGTTTATTGTTAAGCCTTGAACACATTGTAGGTATTTCATTGATATCTTTGAGATACAAGTGTGCTACAAAATAAACCTCGTCTATCGATGACTCAGGACCTTTAAAATTGAGAACAGTTTAATCAAATTACATTACCTGAATTCTCTAGAACCTTTGTCCTTTTATAGAGAAATTGATTGCGACCTTTTGCTTATTGAATATTTTACAGTTTTCCTTCAAGGAAAGGTAAGAATTGCACCAGGTGAATGGTTCATACACATTGCCAATATCCTATTGTTTGCCTATACCTTCCGCTAGCTACTTTCACGTCCTCGTGTGAATCCACAAAGTGGGTCACAACACTCACAACGCATTCACGACTCTGCAACAACGAGAGAAATGTGATTTAAAATTGTATCTGTTCGTAGAAAGTATCTATAACTGCATGGCATGCAACAGCAGAAAGTGATGCGATCGTTTCCACCGAAATAGTAAAAGCTGATAAGATAATATGCCAGGATCCGTAGTTCCGGTCCTCGGTTGATTGCACACTGTGTTATCTCGTCCCTTTTCGGGCCAAAGTGTTGAATGAATGGAGCAGCCGGTCTATTCTGTAAAAATCTCACCGTGACGACTTATGTGAATTGAGCTTGTAGTGAACTGTCATTCCAACTGCAGTACGATTCTGTAACTATCTCACCGTGAAAACTTAGGTGAAGTGAGCGTGGACTGATCTGTCATTCCAACTAATGCTAGGGGTTGACACTATTGACAGCTCACTCTAAGCTCACTTCACCTAAGTATTCACGGTGAGATTGCTACAGAATAGAACGGTAAGTGAGGAGTGCATCGTTTTTTTGTTCACGTACGATATCGCGCTAGCCCTAACCTCGACTTTAACGAAATTGAGAGATGTATTTAGAACCGTGATTAGCAAAGATGGAAGCGCGTCGGATTATGTTTAAGTAGTTTATAGTGTACTTTCTGGTAAATATTTCTCATCGTTAAATTACGCCGAGGGTTGCGGAAAATAAATCATCTGTTTTGCAACATAATTGCTTACCGATGCAGCGCTTGCAACTTCTTAGCTTTTATGACATCAATAAAAGTAGCTAGGTTAGGTACACCTTCCTACATGAATTTTCAAAATATTTTTAAGTTTGGCCTAGATTCTCAACCTTAGGTAGGTAGGTAGGGATAACGCGAACACAATATGCTATTCGCTGACGATGCAAAATCATTATTATAGTGTACTTGACATACTTACATTTATGGTCTAATTTCTAGTCAATTATAATCTGGGTAGGCACATGTTACAACTTTCTCTATTTTTCAATTAGGTGATTTAAGTAGGTAGTAGGTACCTACATAGACTGCCTACTTTCACATACTATACAGATAAAAACACATACCTACATTATGGTATCTTATAAATAAAGTCTAGTCTAGTCTATTGTATACTATTATTTATTGGTGACGTTTCGTTTGTAGGGTGGAAACCTAGATGTAACTAAATTACAGGTATACACGTACGAGTTGACCTTCTTCAGTTCCCGTAAAGTGTACCTAAACATGGCAACAGGACACGCAGGTCATGATATTAAGTGTCTCATTATTTGTGAAAAAGCACCACATTTACATTCTAGGGCGGAGTAATCTATGAAACTCCACCTGCATAGGTATTCGACAGATTGTTGTATCGAAAATGATACATTTTTAATTACCGATTTGCCTTGCCTCCGACAGCAAAGAGCTGTCGGAAGAATGGCGGTCGTCTATTCCTGTTTCAGCCTGTTGATTTAAATTGAAAACATTTTCGGGTTTTAGATATGTGAACTGTCTTTAGAGGACTCCTTTGATAACATTGATTGATGTTTGATTTGGCACGGAAGATTGTGAAAGGCTATAACTGAACAGGTTTATACATTTTCGTACATGACATGTGTGTATAAATTGTCAGCCGATAATTTAGCACTGTCAGTAATAATTGAAATCATTGCAAGTATCAATGCTAATAATGGTAATTCTTATAAATTAATAGTTAATTCTACAATATTATAGATTAATCCCTATTGGTTCACGTGATTTATAAGTTTATAAGTAGTACCTACTTATAATTATAAAAAAAAAACGGGTTGCACTCCGGGAGTGCCGGCAGAAGTGAAAACTAGAATATTAACGTTATGCATTTTTGATATTTTGGAATGCGGTCTACTCTCCCTCCGTCTTACGAATTTTCGATCAGGTCACGTGTCCTGGCGCGAGCTCCGTCTTACGAATTTTCGGTCAGGTCACGTGTCCTGACGCGAGTATAACATTTTTTACCCATCACAACAAAAGTGCACAACGCCGCTAAAGTAGTTTTCACTTCAACAATCGTAAATGACAATTAACGATCTGCAATGAATAAGGATAACAATATCTATTGTCAGTTGGAATGTTGGCACACAATCCATGATTTACCGACTAGGTATACCCTATGTTCACATACATATAGAATTGTGGATATCCATATACATACAGACTAAGTATAAATGCGAAAGTAACTCTGTGTAGCTATTCCTTTTCACGCCTAAACCACTGAACCGATTGTTATGAAAATTTACAGATAGGTAGCCTAGAACCTGGAGAAGGACATATGCTACTTCCTATCCTGGATATTTGTATAAAAAAATGATGAAATACAAAATAAACGCACGCGATGGCAACAGCTAGTAGGACATTTTTTATTTACTTTATTACTGACTTTATATTTATTTAAAAGGCCTGTGGCTAAGTAATAACAGCCGCACGGGTCGATCGATCAGGTTAAGCTACACTTGCCGCGGTTGGTCCGTGGATGGGTGACCATGTTTACATACCAAGACCCCTCCGTGCCTCGGAAAGCATGTTAAGCCGTTGGTCCCGGCTGTCATACGTGCATCTTTGACAGTCGTTACGGGTCGTCAGTAACTTGAAAATCTGACAACCAGTCTTACTAAGGGGTATCGTATTACCCAGTAACTGGGTTGTGGAGGTCAGATAGGCAGTCGCTTCATGTAAAATACTGGTATTCAGCTGCATCCGGTTAGACTGGAAGCCGACCCCAACATAGTTGGGAAAAGGCTAGGTAGATGATGATGATATTTATTTAAAAGACATGTCGAAGCGTGTGCATGCTCAACGACCTATATGAGTAATGAAACCGTGTTGTTTACGTAAGTGGTCGCGCCTCATTGACGGACAGACGGAGAAACCGAGAAGCCAATGTTTGCTGAAACGAAGGTCGCAGTACTCTTTATTTGAACATCAAACTGCACGTTTGTTCGTCTGTTCGTCATATCGTACGATGCCAACGATTACTTCATTACTGCTAAACGACGCACAATGGTGCAATCAAGGGCAATCAGCGTCGTCACGAAATGATTGGTCGCGGGACCTCCGTTATGAATGAATGTGTTTCATATTTACCGACTGGTAAAATGGCGTGTGTTATCTTTACAGGAAAATACAGATAGGTAGATTTAGGTAGTTACGCACTTTTCTACGAGTGTAGGGAGTGTGTAGGGAGGGGACGCCCTAGGACATGTGACCTTATTGGTGGTGTTCTTCAGAGAGGTCAGCGGGGTAATTGCATAACACACTAACAGTAGGATTGGCTTTCATTTTGACAGTTCAACAATATTCATTGGGCTATTTACTTTATTGGAACAGAATAATTTTTCGAACTTAAGAAGTAATGGATATTCTTCATCAGATTGTGATTGATAGTGTGTTACGCTATAGGCTATTTTCCTAAAAAAATCTATTTAGTCCGTAAAAGAAAAAATACGTGTCCATTATTTTTCGATAATCTAACTGACGGACTAAATATAATTATTATTTTTTTACCCAGGCAACTACCCTATTAGGGTGCAGGTGCGTAGTACTTGCCACCGATGTGCGTGTGTGACCAGAGGAGCAATTCTCGTAATTTTAAGAACGTTCATAGCCTGATTTCAGTCTCAATCTGTCAAAAATACCTCTAATTTCCCTACATGAAACTGTAACGTTTTTATAAATACAAAACAATGTTTGGTATCAGGTGCTCTTATCCCGAGCAAGTTGCAAACTGTCAGGAATCGATGATTATAGTACAAGGGAGCGGACATGAAACTAATAATATAGCTTTGTTGCATGGAATTGGAATTCTGGTCACCTCCCCGGAGGATCGAGTGACATTGTGCTTAAAACATTTTAAGTACAGACGATGTTGCGCAACACTATCAAGGGTGGAAATAATTACATTTGGTGGATAAGGTTAGCTTCTTTAATAAAAACCTAAAACAGTTCTTACTACCCATTAAGACCTCTCCCTCTCCCTCATTTTCATCGTTATTGCTACGCCGTAGCAGCGTAGCAAACGGTCGCAACAATCCCAACAATGAGAAGTATTTTTTTTATTTTATTTTTAAGTAAGGGCTGATTTCTCAATAGTCAGATAGTTTTAAACTGAAGATAAAATAATGGCACTTTAATATATTTTCCATAGAAAAGCTGTCAAACCGCCGTATGTATTCTTCCAATAAAAATTATCTGGCTATTGAAAAATGAGCCCTAAGTTACCTTTATTTCAAAACGAAAAATAAACTTTTGCTTTATGTCTAAAAAGAGAATAGTTAAGCGTTAAATCCTACTGAAACAAAAAAAAATCCTTAGTGGGCAATCCAAACGCCGAATATTAGGCTTACCTACTTAAAAGGGACGCATATTTAAATATTGCGTAGGTTTAACGCAAACCCTACTCGGCTTAGAATTGAATTACCCGGACAAAGGAAAATTATACGCGAGCGACAAATAACCATCGCCCGTTATCCTTTCGTGTGTAAAATACATACTATAATAATAAGTATTCAGCACTCGACAGGTCATCTACCTGGATACAAATATCCGTTCTACTCTTAACTTAAGTAGAATTTAATATTATCAAAAAGATAGTACCTAACCATTTTTTTATTATCTATCTATACTAATAATAAAGCTGAAGAGTGTGTTAGTTTGTTTGATCGCGCTAATCTCTAGAACTAACAGTTGGATATGAAAAAATATTTTTGATATTGATACAGATAAATATTGATACAGCTACTCACAATACGCATAAGTACCTTCATTCGTGTTAAATAATAATTTGAGACAATGAGCCACTGAACGATGTTCATTGACCTATGTAAGGGCAAAATTAATTGTTCTCATTTCCCTATAAATGGAAAAGACCTTTCGTCATTAAAATGTTATTACGTCTCTTACAGAGCACCAGAATGACTTATTAAGGCGAGGTAATTCCGAGGATGAAAAGAACTTTGCTGTGTTTAGAATTTCGATTATAAATTAATATAGCATAATCAGCCTATAATGTGCCCACTGCTGGGACTCAGGCCTCCCGGTGAAGGGAGTGAGCGGTAATCTACCACACGAGCCCAGAGCGGGTTGGTAGATGTCACATTTCTTAGATTTTTTTTATTCTAGGACATGCCGGTTTCCCCACAATGTTTTCCTTCGCCGTTTTGAGAGAGCTGTGGTGATGATATAGTTAGGTACGCAAAGTAAAGCGCCTGTCTGGGTTTTTTTTTTTTTTTTTTTTTTGTGGATGGGAAATCATCAAATGACCCCTCCCGCTCTGGGTGGAGCAGAAGGGAGTGTCAGACTCTTACTGACTAAAACCCACCCGTGTTCCTTCCTTAGCCCTTTACGTACCAGGGCAGCGGTAACCCTTTCGGACAATCCCGCTACCCCGGCAGGCTTTGGCCCTGTCGGGCCCCGTCAACTACGCTGACATCTCTTTGAGGCGCGCGTGGAACACATACACGTCTTCCGGCACGGGCCTGGTCCTGATCGGACGGAGAGCTACCCATTGCTCTCCGCCCGCAGGCCCGCGCCTACGGTGGCCGGGAGTCGTCACGCGGCTCCCGACGCCCGGAGCGTCTCCCTCGGCGGCTGAGGCGTGAGGATCTTTCCCTCGCCCATCCCGCCACCTCCTTCGCTAGCATGACTGCTTCGCAGAAGGAGGTGACCGCCTCCCACTCCCTCTCGCCCCGGACCATGGCTTGCACCAGGGCCGGGCGCGAGAGGTCGCCGCCGCTGCCGATCGCCTCTACGAGGACACGGCGGTGCTCTGCCCAAGCGGGGCAGACCTCCACCGTATGCTCCACCGTGTCCTCTGGGCGATCCTCGCAGTGGTGACACCCGGGCGTCTCCTCCCGCCTGATGATGTGCAGGAACCTCCCGAAACATCCGTGTCCGGAGAGGACCTGCGTCAGGCGGTAGGTGAGAGCGCCGTGACGCCTCTCTAGCCACTCCTCAAAGAGGGGTCTTATCGCCGCTATCGTGGCGTGCCCTGCCTGTCTGGGTTCGAACCTATGACCTACAACTCGTAAGTCGTGGAATACTACTGGGCCACCACTACACTCTTATATACATATAATAATAATAATAATAAGTATTTATTTTCTCACCACAATAAACATTACAGACATTGTTACACATGATATATTATTTGGTTTAGTTTACTGTGGGAGACTGGTGCCTAAGCTAGGCTTTAAGGGCCTGTATTTCAGGTCACCAGGTCTCCGCCCTCTAGCAGTTCGATACATTGCACGATAATCATAGTAAAAGTGATTTAACAAATTTTGAATAAGTGGTTGTATAATAGCTTTTAGAGTCTGTAGTTTAACATAAGGTGTTAAAAAAAAAAAATAATAATAATAATAATAAATGAATGGAAAAAACAAAATAGACAAAAAAGAGAAACAACAAAACAATGAAAAAAAAAAATATATATATATAAGTGTTTGCATAGTGTTAGAATTGTCAGAAAACATTATGTAGTGAGGACGTGGGTAAGATGTGTTTCGTGTGTGTATGTGCGATATAATTATAGTATATAAATAAATTGACATAACACAATAATATCTTATTCATATCGATACGAATTTACTTAGGTAGTCAATCCATCCCTTGAAACTGTCAAAAGCTCTTTTTTCTTAATCGTTATTTAATTTAGAGGCTTTTGGTCATACATACATCACCAATATAACCATGCCAGCCCCTGTCATGACGCATACACAAGAATCTTGACTTGTTTGCCGATTCTGCTAGGACATTTAGAAAACATGTAATAGAAATAATAGTCTCCATAGAATCCCCCTGAATTTACCTAACATCATTAATATTTTATTTAACTCAAAGGTTAACCAACGTATGTTTTTTTTATATTTTTTTTCTTGTATTTTCTCCTCCTTTTTGATTGCCATGTTAATTTTGTTTTTAACTGATAATTATAGGTATAGTAGATAATGATACAAAACCAGCATGACGTAGTTTTAAGGATTACAATCTAGATATTCTGTGAATAACGTAGTTGGATATACATTAGTAAAACTGTCTTATTGTAATTCCATATATAAAATATTGTATATCTGTTTGTTGTTCCAAATAAAAAAAAATAAAAAAAAAATAAAAAATTTAAATAGCTACATTGGTCAAAAGTTCTTATAATTGTAATTTGTTATGGAGTACCTACTATGAAGATTATTCTGTCTATATCTGTCTTAGGGCTGGTTTTTTCAATAGTCAGATAACTTATATCTGAAGGATAAATATGACAGTTTGACATAATTTATATACAAAAGCTGTAAAACCGCAATATTTATTCCTCATAAAAAAATCATGCCTTGGGTTCAAACTTCAGAATACGAACCAAGAGGCCGTCTATCCATTGGAGCGGACAAGTGCAAATCTAGTAAAATATTACCCAATAGAATTCCTCGAACATCACGTCATAGAAACTCAGTAGAATTTTATTGGTTAATGTTTGTATTCCGCTTCAATGGACAGCACCCAAATTAGTACGGTAAAGTTTTTAATAATACCTATTATAACTTTAGTTTCTGGTTTTTCTTACGTGGTTCTTTTGGGATTACCCCACTAATTTCGGAGCATTTCGAACTCTAACGATTATTATTAGCCTTTATTAAAAACCATAAACAAATTAGACAGGTTACCTGAGGACGATGCGTCATGTATAACTTTCCAATGTTCATCTTCTCAAACGGGATTCAGATTCTGGAAACAGGTTTGGTACACGTCAATGGAGCGGCTTGTTTGTGACGTCAGCGTCGTACGCGCGTCATGTGTGTGAAAGTGGATGTAGGTTTGTTGTATTTAATCGTTAGGATTCTGCGTTAAAATTAGGATCATGGTTTGGGACTTGAATTTCTACAGAGAATCAATCAAAGGTTAAAAAATCAACAAATATACCTATTGGCGATTTTTGTCACCTGACGGTAACTTTCGTCTCCGATTTAGTAGGTATGCCTTTGTTTCAGGGTACTTCAAATTTTTCCATCGCTGTTATAAAAATCCTCCAGACCGAATTTCGGCTATGGCGACCAATCTCAGCGGAGACCAGCCTTCGGAGCGGGAGATGTTATAGTGCACCACTGCACAAGTGTGTGCGCAGACATATGTGCACTCTCTCTTTCCTCACTTTCATTGTCTGGTGGGACGGCAATCCGACACGATCGGAGAGAGATCAGGCGTAGGACCAACGGGTTAACGCGCTTTCCGAGCCACGGGAGTATCATCCGCCAACTTTATCCGATTGGAAGCGTGGCTGGGGACCCTCGCTTGCAACCAGGAGACCAACGGGGCAGGTACCTATTATAAAACTATACCAAACACATATCATACTGCTTTAATCCATCTCACAAAAACAACACGTAAATTATAGTTATTGAAAAATATCGCAGAGAAATCTGAGTCACACCATACGTCCCTTTTCTTGCGGAACAGTCTAGAGAGCTCATATTGATAGTTTTGAGCAAACCTCGCCTCGGATCCTCAACGCACACAAACACGTGATGATACAGGACAAACATGTTCCGCCAAAAACATTAGCTGTAATAAACCATAAGGAAAAGATATAAACACGTCATTACGATAAAAAAGATGTGGCGAAAATACGTGAAGCGAATCATTTGTTTGGGAAACGTCTGAGTCGAAAAACACTTAGATTAAAACGACTTTTACAAGTAACGCAGTCATTAATCATGTAGGAAAATAAAAGTGACATTTTTGTTGAATGAATTTTATAAAATGCATTTGTCTTTTTTCTTATTTTGGGTCGTTTTTAAGCAAATATGGATGTAGTTTAGTTATTTATGCTTATTATTTTTCCTTACATAGACTCAGAGCGATGAAATCAATTAACTATTTCGATATCATATTAACATTTTCAAATTGATTATCTATCGTAGTTTGTTTACCAAGTGGATAATGGTTTAAGTGCTTCAAATTATCTAGATATAATCCCTTATTGTTAAAGCATACATTTGTACAATGTACCAGCTCCACTTCAACGCAAGCCCTAAGCTTTAAGTCATGCGTGGGCAACGCCCGGCCCGCGGGTTGGATGATCCGATCCAGCTTTTGAACCGGCCAAATATTATATTCTTCGGCAAAATATTTTCAAATCGCGCGTGAAAAAATCATGTTAATTCTCAGTTCACGCCCATAAGAAAGAAAGACTCCTTCCTCCTTCAGAAAGAAAGAAAGAATCTTCCAGGTAGATTCAAAAATCGCGCAACGCAATCCCTAACGCAAAATCGCAATCTCATCTCGGCGACAATCAATGTCAAAAATGTAGGGAAAATAATTATATTTTTGACAGATTAAGACCAAGATTAGAATGTTCTTAAGAATACGAGAATTGCCTCTCTGATGTTAGTAGTAATGCTTGCGACCACTAGAGTATAATGAATTAATGACGCAGTCATTAATAACATTATTTTTAACGACAATATAAGCTCTGTCCTCTGTGTTTTCAGTTTACAGTTTCAACACAATATTGTGACAGAATACATAATAAATGTTTTAATACAAATAACCTCATAATTATACTTAATATGATAATGGGTTCAGCGTGAAATCCCTTGTGATCGTATCAAGAATTAATGGCTTTTATTTTAGACTTTATATAATGCCGTACTATAAACATAATTTTGACCCGTGAGTGTACTTAGTTTATATTGAAAAGTTTAATAACTATAATGTACAAAGTCAGCACTGGACTGCGATACGCTGAGTTGATTGAACGAACTAAGTATCCAGCCTAAAAGCATAATTGGTTATATTACCACTCTATGAATCACTCCATAGTTATCCTCGGCGTAACTGAAAAGACGTTTTTACCTATATTCTACAGTATGACTTGAATATAATTATGGTATTTTTTAAGTAGCAAAGTCTCGTCTCGGTCAGCACGTTCGTCCAAAATTGTCTTGTGCTCGTATACATAGTCAAGTTTGCTTTCAAACAAGATAATATTTACATAATATAAGCTAACAGACTTAAAATAATATTAATAATATGTATATAAAAAAAGAAGAAAAAGGTCATTAAACAAATCGTCCGCATCGCTGTCAACAGGAAAAGTGTCCAAAACGTGGTCGTATACCTAATCAGTTGTTTGTTATATATTTACTAGGTACAAGTATATAAGCACAGCTGTTTTATCGACCAATTTTTTTCTGAAACTAAAAAAAAAACAAAAAATAAGTTTTTTAACACCAAAAACCTTAGTATACAAAGCTTTTATAATACACATAGGAACATTAAACTCTGGGGAAAAAGGTTGCATAAATAGTGAAAAACCTTGCCTCCTAAACTAGGGGTACCCTGTGACTTATGAGTCAGTGTTCTAAGCTGTAACTTCGTGTACAAAAAATCCTTTTACTATGTGTGATAAAATGATGAACCTATAATGACTTGGTTTAACTACGAATAAGAATGAGCAGGTACGTGTTTTAAACGAGGGAGTTGTGGTTGTGTGCTGTGTTGTGTTGTGTTGTAGGATGGTGTGTTTTGTTGTGTTGTGGTGTAGTGTGGTGTGGTGTATGAAAAGGGGGGGTGTATTTTGTGGGGGTGTGTGAGGTCGTAAGAGGAGTGTTCTTGTGATGTTGCATGGGCAGCGGGTATTCGGTTTTGAAGAATAGTGATTATTATTACGTGCCTACATTAATTTAGAAATAAGATCTTCTGTACGGGAATAGTCCTAATTATACAGCCAGTTTTGGAGTTTGGTTTTAATTTCGTGTTTATTTAAATTGTTTATTTGGATATGTTTATTCACCCTTCTGTAAATGAGCGAGCTTATTACATAAAGCTGGCGGCCAGCGAAGGCTGTTTTGTGAGGGACAGATGGGCATGCAGATTTGGCTTTACGAGTGGTAGGATCTAATAGAGGAACCTGACTATGATTTCTCAGGGTGGCATTACATTAAGACAAAGAGCTGCCGCACAGTTAAGTAACTAATCCAACACAAACAAAAAATTTTATTGAAAATAACTGTGTTCTTGTTCTCGCCATGATATCGTATCAGTTGACAGGACAGAACGTGAACACAATATTTATATCGACGGCCAAGAAAATATTTACCATAAATCAATTTGAACCTTGTTATTATATAGGTGGCGATTAAGAAATATATAACATCAAAATCAAATTAGTTTAGGCAGAGGTGCTCCTATAGTACACCCATATTGCGCCAATTATGTAGTCCTAAGTAATAGGGGGCGAGCCTATTGACATCAACCGGGCACAAATCTAGATGGAGCGACGATCTCCGCAGGATGGCTGGTAACAGCTGGATGAGAGTTGTCGAAAATCGAGTTGAATGGCGTGCAATGTGAGGGGCCTATACAGGCTGATGTTTATAATGATAGGCACAAATCCAGACGCCGGGCTGCTACCAAGAAATTCCTGACAGAGAACCCAATAAAACTTTGGCTGACCCGAAAATAGAAACCAGAACCTCATGCTCAGCGCTTACGACCACTAGACCAACGAGGCAGTCGAAATAAACATAGTCAAATTGAAACATAGACAAATTGAAACATAGTCAAATTGAAACATAGTCAAATTGAAACATAGTCAAATTGAAACATAGCCAAATTGAAACATAGTCAAATTGAAACAGTCAAATTGAAACTTAATCTTTGTTAAACCTAAGTATAGTTGCTATGAACTTTATTAATTAACTTGGTTAAGTTGATCGTATGTTCGTGTTAAGCGTCGTGGTCGTGTAGAAGTTTCCTAGTAAACAGTCAACAGACAACACGCCAACAACTTTCAATCAATGGTTACAAAGTTTTTGTTGACGATATTCTACTCCGTCGTAAATCCTTGTATCCGAGGAAGGTTTCAGGAAAACATGAGCATTAATTTATTTACGAGATACTTCGTTTTTCATGTGATTCTGCATTATTTTTG
Organism: Apamea epomidion; assembly: GCA_947507525.1. Lineage (NCBI taxonomy): Eukaryota > Metazoa > Arthropoda > Insecta > Lepidoptera > Noctuidae > Apamea > Apamea epomidion. Next base: position 12,556,303 of record OX382234.1, read on the forward strand.
TGAGATAATATGTTCTTGTGTTTTTTATGTTACTATATGATACTACTAATATTTAGAAAAATGCAATTTTCGTGAAATATATAGCAAATTAGGTATTGATTTTGCCGCCAATCCGTAATAACGGTGTTATTGCCTACTTCAAAGTGGTCTCAGGCTGTCAGTCCTTAAATAGGTTTAAATATAGACGTAGCAATAAGTTCAGACACTTCTAAAAATAATTACAGACATCAGTCTAGTATCTCTTTACGAAATTACCTTCAATTTACCACTGAAAAAGCTAGTTTTCGTGCCAGTTCGCACGTTATCGATTTTGGTGTCATACATACCTATTATATCCCGATAGTACTGCAAAGAGGTGTCATTCTGTAAGTACCTATTTAGCAACCATAGCATTAAACTCAGACACTTCTAAAAGTAATTACGGAGATTAGTGTGTCTTTGCAAAATTACTTCCAATTTACCTCCATAAGTAAGAGTTGGTAAGTATTGCAAATTCCCGATTTTTTAGCAAGCGATAAATTACTTGGATTGCCAGTTGACAGGACGATTTAACAGCTAGGTAAGTGGGTACTTGTTATTTAAGGCATAAGGATTATGACACTTTGTGCTGATTTTACCAACGCCAGATAATTTTATCTAAGGAATAATTTTGAATTTTTGACAGTTCTTCCATACAAAATCTGTCAGACGTCAATTTTATTCCACGACTAAAAATTATCTGTCGATTGAAAAATCAGCCTTTAAGAACATAAGTGTCACTGCATTGAGTGCCTCACATTATTTGAATAAATATCGACGTACGCAACGTCGACTGGATGTCATCATCAACATTTTATATCTCAGTAGCTAACCACATAACTCCCTTCAAACCCTTATCTATACGAAACCGAGATTTATAGAGATTATAATAAAATTGAAGTGCGATAAGTGGCAATATTACACGTTTACTGCTGACCGATAAAATTGCCGTTATGTGAGATGGTTTTTGCAACGTTATAACCAGTTTAGAAGACCCGATAAAGCTATGTAGGAAGGAACAGCTTCAAATCTGTGCATATCTGGTTCGTTCATTTGGAAATATCGCACACTCAGTGGAGCTTTGGGTTGATAATGTTGACAATGACATCAGTGTGTAGTACCTATAGTCGAATCTCTATCGTTTTAGATGAGCTGCAGCGCTACTAATCAGTTCAAACAAACAGTCTTAATTTTAGCCCTGCTGTCAAAAATATGGAAAATTAACAGATTGATCGAACGAAACTGTTAGATTCAGAACGGACGTTGAGTTCTAATTTCAAACAATAATAAAAATAATGGCGTACGGCCGGTTTTCTTCGAAAAGGCGTGTATTTCCTGTATGTTACATTATTCATCTTGTGTGTATTTAAAAGTGAGTTTTTTAGATCTGACCAAGGGGATGACCAAGATGACGACTAAATTGAGAAGTATGAAAGAAATATTACATGTTGTGCCGACCCCAAATAAATAAAAAATGATGATTCTTTAGGCCGGATTAGCGCATTTTAATATTGTTTGATCACCGACAATTTAATATTATGTTGGTGGTATCGTCAATCTTTTTATGCTCTATGGTCGTCGTCCTTGATAATTTCCGGCTTTTTCACTTCTCATTGTTAGCTCTTCATAATAATCATACTAATGATCGTCTAAGAATAACACTCCTTTTTTTAGCGCATTTTTAATCATAGAAGTCTCTAAACCCATCCTTGAACCGGGGAAAAAACCGGTTTGTATAGAACCCATGCTGATATTTGATGCTATTGTAAGATAAGCGAGGTATTGATCGATATATCGATAGCCTACATGATGCGCATTTAAAAACGAATTAAATAATAAAAAAATAAAAATGCTTTTCATAATCTCATTGAGTACCCACGTCATGTGCAAGTTTTCATAATAGGTATAATCTAACTAAGCTATGGTTACTGGTGATCCAAGATGGCATGATAATAAGCAGTTTGGAAAATAAGAGAAAAAAAAAATCGACTTTCTCGATTTCTCTGAAGCGTTCATTTTGTTTACAAGCTGCTCTCAATATCCACCAAATTGTGATTTGTGTCACTAATCTAGTCTCTAGAGTTAGTAATAACAATTTAATTTTATAATCATTCAATGTATTTTCCTCTGGAACACGGCGCTTGTTTTAAACAATGGAGAATAATTAATTAATGAGTCTGGGTCTAGCTAGTGGTCGCCCGGGGTTCATTTTGCAGACCGAGTTGTTTGGAGGTTTTTGGTCATTGTGGGTAGGTATTTTAGGTTTTCTATAACCTCGACCGGATTTTCCTAGGAGGCTGAAAGGAGAACATTGCATTTTATTCAATTAGACCATACCTAGCTGCATAATTTTATTATGGAAGTATATAACATATATTTGAAAACATATTAAAGGAGACATTTATAATATTACCTACATAAAACTAAGGAAAAGTGCAATCATTAAAAAAATATTCAAAAAGCATCAAAGTCAAAATATTTATTTCAAATATTCACTTAAAAGGCACTTTTGAACATTTATAAAATAGAATTGATTCTAGTCGCCCCTTCCAAATAGTAGTTTTCGTATGGAGAAGAATGGGCAAAAAACTCCATCGTTACTCTTTTAAAAATCGTAACAGAGGTGGCATTCTGTAGTTTATGCCTACCCGCACCCTAATTGCGTAACACACGATTAATCGGAATCTGAATCATTTTGAAGCAAATTGCTAATACATTGCTTCATAAGTTCGATAAATTTGTCTGCTCAACACATAAATAACGCAATGAATGTTGTTGAACTGTCAAAATGAAACCGATTCCGATTGATCGTGTGTTACGCAATTAGGGTGCTGATCCCATGGGAAAAAGATCAAATACATTTATAGGTCTTAACTCCTGGTCATTTTTAAACTTGTAGGTAATATTCATTCACGTTACACCAAACAGCCTGCAACGAGCAGTTGCAGGGTAATAAAGAAAACATACCATTTATAACCAAAGACAAAAAAAAAAAAACTCTAAAAAGAAAGTAGGCAGGAAGACGAAGAAAAATACTTTGTTCCATATTTCAAATAACAGCATCTTTTTAGACAGATATTGTGAAAAAAATATAGAAATACTTACTGAAAAATCTGAAACATTTTTCAATACGTTTCCCAGGAAGGCCCGTAGGCGGACGCAACAGTAAGCAGAGAATGAACTCAATTTAAATGCATATCCACGGTTACTCGTATATGTCTTTCAGAAAATAAAACATATTAACAAAGGCAAATCTATATTTATTAATCTTTTAAATATTTTTTAATATTATTATCTCCACTCAAACAGAGCATCTGCCATCTTATCTCTTAAGGCCTTAGTTAAGTCCGCTTTTGTACGGCGTAATGTGTGCGAGAATTTTGAATAAATATAATATTATGCTCTCATAGATAGTATTACTTTCAGGAGGAAATAAAATGGACGCATTGGCGTAGTTCTATTTAGTTGGAGTAGGAAATAGTTAAATGTTTGTTGTTAGTTCTTATCACGAATAAATGGAACTGCGGAATAAGGTAACATCTATTATATTTGTTTAGCTGTTTATTCAATGCGGTTACCGGAACATCCCCAGGAAAATATTTCATAAAAAAATATATGTATATATGTTCCATTTAAAATCATATCCAAGTCAATATACACACGGCTACACATCAAGCTATACATTATATTATTTTACTGTTTTAGCTGACCTCGCATTGTTTCGGTTTTTCGTACAATCAGAAGCTGACTGCTGCGCTGCGTGTCGCGGGTTCGATTCCCGTACGGAACAAATATTTGTATGGCCAACAAGTAGTTGTTCCGGGTCTGGCTGTTTGTGTATGTGGGTTTAAATGTTTGTAAACGCACCCACGATACAGGAGAAATTCCTAGTCTGGGGCAACGTTTTATCAAAAAAAAAAAAAAAAGAAGTCAGCTTACGCTGGTTATGTATAACTTGATGTGTAGCCGTGCATGCCAAACCTTCGACATGTTTTGGTATGTATGTAAGAAAGAAAAATGTTTACGTAAGTAAAGTCCCAAAAGCGCCTTCAATAGATTATCCGTTGGATACCATTGGGATACATACAGTTGTGTCCATTTTTTCCTCAGAGTTTTGCGTGAATAATTTATTCGCAATATTTTACTCGACCGACCAGCGCTACCAAAAGTTTCTGATCATATTATTTCAATCAGCGTTGCGACGTTAAAAACAAGTTATTAACTTAGATGCAAAGACTAGAGTCCAACTAGTAACGTACGATATTTAATTACTTACTTACAATCTACTAGCCAAAACAACTGACTCATGTTGTAGACGTAAGCCAATCGGTTAGGTTAACAAACAGGTACTACGAGCCCCCACAGCCATGCAACCGGCGACGTCACCTGCGGTGCATTAGAACGGACCAAGAGTCCGCGTGCACTTTACAGCGGTTTCGATAGTAAATATAAGCAGTGTCTTCCAATTTCTCTTCATTATTCTGTTGATATCTTACTCTACCGCGTCAAGTGAAGATAAGCGCGAGTGAGTGCGACGCTACACGATTTGGCGGTAAGAGTGCACACTGTACTCGGCTAGGTTCGGTACAGTTCGTTGGAAGTTGGAAGTCAGCGGTAGTCGTCGCCGGTAGCTCCACAGAGCAGCCGCGCGCACTCCCCCGGCCGCCGCGCCACGCACCGCTGCTATAAACAACTCATACTCTACTGACAGAAACACATTCATTGTTCAATGAAAACTAGTTGAAGCCTACTCGCTGGCACCGCCGATCGCTCCGATACATTCCGAGACGGAGTGAATAATAAATCTAGGCGACCGGCTGCTATGAATTTAGACAAAAATAAAGCTAGGTTAAAAGCGATGTTGTTTCGATGTTTGCAGTGAAAGGAATCGTTGTAAAAGGCGATTCGGTGTGTAACTGTGCTGCGGTCATTTTATATTAGATGAATAAGTGGTGCGTCTGTCCGCCTGTACATTATGTACTTGAGTGATGAGTGCCGGTGAGCCGCGGACCTGATTGTGCTGATCCAGTGCTAGTCCGAGCCGCCGACCGCGCTCCTGAGAAAGGCGCTTCACTCCTGATTGTTCCTCTCTCAACTCTTTATATTCAAAGTATGTATTTTTCTTGTCTATATATGAATGTTTCCTTATCTCACGACGTCATATCACTTGAGTTCAAGAGATTAAGACCGCTAAAGTATCCGAGACTATAAAGTTTGAGATGCCGCAGAGTATGCCAACAAGATGTTTTTTTAATCTAATCTCTATCAAATACTTCGCAAGTTAACAATTATACTATAACTCAAGGAGAAGATATCGATACAGACATGGTATTCAATTAAAAAATATTTTTATGTACTTTAATTTTCCTGTAGATACGACAAAGTCGCCTAATTTATGTTTCTTTGATTTTATTGGAGCAGACAGATCCAATATCATAATTGTAGATATCATAGGTACGTACTGATTATTCTACTAATTAAAGACAATTTACTTATCGTACTATACTACGTTAGGCAAAGGCCATAACAAGCTGCAACTTTCTTTCTCGACAAACTACTTTGATTATACATTCCGAAGCACTTTGATAGTTTCAAGTGCTCATTACATAGCAGAGCGAGATAAAACGTAAACACGACGCAATATGAAAAAACAAAGTAGTTATTGTTACCTACTGTACTTATTAATTTTAGTATGTATATTGAAGGTGTATAATCTACATCTTAAGTAACATAATAAGGTAAGATTATTGAGTACCTATAAGGTTTCCTATTGGTTCCTGAAGTCAATATTTCGGTAGCTAAACGAAGGTCGCTATTGCCAAAATAATAATCCGCGAACGGATTCTGATCCAATCCAATCAAAGATAATTCTGTGGTATTCCTTAGAGCAGTTTATCAGAAAATCCGATTATTCTGGGTGTTAAAGATAATAAGAAATATGGCAGAATTTACAGTTCAGAAAAAACTTTTTACTTTATATTATTGCTAAGTAGAGGCGACCATTAATTACTACCTACATACGAATTTTATGAGGAAGTAGGAATACATTAAACACTTAGGTACCTAACTATAAATAGAAACATACCTAATATAACAATTAGGGGTCTTATCGGAGAAGCATGTATTTAACGGAATTAATGTTATGATAAGTATGAATGTTTTGAAATTAATATTTTAACTACGCAAAACAATAAAGAAGGCATTTAAAAATATAACCAAGTACACAAATGAACATTAATAATGTTTTAATATACGATTAGTAAGACTTTTCTTATAATAGTTTTAAAGGAACAGTTTTCTAATAATCGTAAAAATAAAAATTTCGTAGCACCCCGTAGCCTCGTAGACCACCCTACGTAACTTCGTAGACACATCGGAAATTGCTTGCGGGGATCGCCAATTCGCGTTACAAGCACTTCTGCTAGCCTATTGGGCCATCCACGAAAACTTTTTTAAAGAAAACCCAATTCCAGTATCAGGAAATGTGGAAATGGACTTACAGGTCACCATTATAACGATATTACGTATGACGTAGCATTTTAATTGGAGTATTAATTGGCATTCAACGTTTGTCAATTGTTTTCTCAGCGATTTACGCACGGAATCATATTCCGGATGTTTATATAATAAAAGTCTTAACCTGTCGGACGTCATCAGAAGTAATTAATTAAGACATGGGTTTCTTTAAAATGTTTGTCATTCATTATGAAGCGATTTTCTTAAATGATAACGATTATATCTTGTAATGTGGCATTATAAAGTATGATAGGTAGCCCCATTCCGGGCAGATGGTGATGGAAAATTTTTGAGGAGAGATAAATGAACTATACGTTTTTAGTAGCCAACACACATACCTATAATTTGCCTATAATGTTCCCACTGCTGGGATACAGGCCTCCTCTCGGTGAGAGGGATACACCCAGTATTGCGCGTTGGTAGATGTCACATGTCTTCGAATTTTTGGTTCTAGAACATGTCGGTTTCCTCCCGATGTTTTATTTCACCGTTTTGAGGGCAGTGGTGATGAAATTAGATACACAAAGTAAAGTTCCTGTTTGAGTTCGAAGCTGCGACCTGCAACTCGTAAGTCGGGGCTCTTACCACTGGACCACTGATGAGCACAGTCGCCAACATAGTACATACTATTTATATTATTTATGACTTGCAAGAACTTCTCAGTTATAGTATCGTAAAGAGATACTGTTTAGTATTCGAATTTACATCGTTATCAAGTTCAACATTTATCTATGTTGGTCACGAAACAGCCATTCTCATAGTTTACAACTTACAGCAGTTCGAACGATGCCATAAACAATACGCGTGTAACACTCTTTTATACATAAACAAGATGTTTTATGTTTTGATAACGTTCTACGTATAAAGAATTATGATGATTGTAAAAGCCAATTATTTTTAAAAGAGTAACCGTGGAGGTTCTTGCCCGCTCTTCTCCATAGGAAACGACCAATTGGAACCGTGCACCTAGCTTCTGACGTTTCATAAGTGCCCATGCAGGTTTATGTGAAATAAAATATTTTGATTTTCATTCTCGACTCTGTTTTATCAAGCAATACCACTAAACTCTGATCTTTAATTTGTTAGACTAAAATGACAGTTGCGATCGAACTTTTTTTTGTGAACATGACATTATTTAGCATTTTTTTACATTTTCTATTTATTAGCTGTCATTTTGGTCGAGCAAATTAAAAGAGAATTAAAAGAGAGGAGGAATTTATCCAATAAAAAATATATAAACATTCGAGTTGAGAACCACCTCCTTTTTTGAAGTCGGTTATAAATACATAAGTACATAGTTTAATCCGTGTGGTCCGTCTTTTGTTATCTTTTATCTAAATTATGTTTTTTACAAATCAAGTTCATGTTATCAGTAATTGATATTATTATCGGGTCTCAATATAAATGTATTTGAATTCTTATCACATACTTAATCAGCTTCTATCCGCGTCTTCGTTCGAGTGAAATTTCTTGTTTTAACATAAAATAAGTATCCTATACTATATCCTATAGCTTGGACCCCGTTCCTTAGCGTTCTTTCAGACTTTTAATTTTTTGCTCGACCCTTAGGGTTGTAGCATGACGTTACGGAGGGGTCTCGGTACGTAAGTAAAGTTGTTCACCCATCTACGGACCGACCATGGCAAGCATAGCTTAACCTGATCGATTCACCCGTGCGGCTGCTATTACTTAGGACAATCGTGTACTGTCCTTATAGGTACTAAATGTGTAAAGTGTTAGTATGTGTGTGTTTTGTGATGTAGGTGTCGTGTGCGAGTTTTTTTACATAAGAAGGTCTTACATAATATAGATCGGTTTTTCCTAATATGAGATATTAAAAAAATTAAAGTAATTTATTCAAATTAGGCTGAGAATCAGCACTTATCGAACGTCAAAATTACAAAAGACAGCCCATCAAAACGCCCGCCCTTCACCACTTCCTAGTGCTTTCGTTGGGAATAAGAATATTTAAGGTAAAGCCACAATTAGATAACACATTATTAGGATTAAAGGAGGACACCAAAGGAAAGGCCGGTCTTAGGATTTCAATAACAACTTTATTTTCCTTTTTTTAATGTATTGGAAGGTGTGTTTTACTAACATTGCGTGAAATGTGTGATCCCAAGCAAGACTAAAATAATACAGTCACTATGAGAAAGTTAGGATTACAGTCAGGTGGTAAGGGGTATTATAATAAGAGATAATATTTGTAAGCTGGAATGAGAAAGACTTTAGTGTTGAAGTAGGATCGATTTGTTTTTGCTATGGATACTCCAACACATAAGCAAAGAACATGAAATATATAATATTGAAGTGAAAAATAAATAAATAATTAGAATATTCTTTATATTTAAATACACCACCCACAATATACAGCTGGAGAGATACTTTATTTTTATTTTTTATAAAAACATATTTACCTACAATAAAAGATTTAAAATGTAACAAATACATCAACTTATGAAACAATAGAAGTAAACCTAAAATAATCATTTTATTTCTTTCTAAGAACAACTTATCTCCTTTATTACAGCCACGGTAAGAAACTTTCTAATGGTTCACACAAGAAAAGTTGGCCTTTGTAAGAACAAGAGTTCTGCAAAGAACATTACCTGCATATTTTCTGACGTCACGAAATTTTCATAAAGTGTACTTTGTTATTGTACTTATTCCCTTTTTCTCTCAAATGGACGGGGAGGGACCACGGCGCGGCGTAGCGTTTGCTCTACGATTTTCGTAGACTCTACGCGGACGAAAATCTATGCTTGTACCTGAACTATTATTGAAATATGCAAATATGTTTATTGGTTTAATCGAATCAGAATCAGTTACTGATTCTTGAAAAGAAAATTGTCGTTTGGTTTGTTTTTTTCATTCTCACACAGTTTATGATAGTATTGAAAAAGTTTGCTTATATTTTTAGTCATTCGGACTGATTGCGTGTTATTTAGGTAAGAAATTACTCTTTATTCTACAGAGTTATTAGTACCAGTGAATAAACATATAAAGACCAAACCACTTATCATGGCTGATAGAAATGTAGCTATGTGTCTAATAAATATTTAAAGGAGGCAGTTTGTTTCTTTTAATTTCAATTACACACCAATTTTCATAGATTTATACGAATGATTCTTCACTGTTTCAATTCAAAATCAAAAATCAAAAGTCATTTATTTAAATTAGGCTGAGAATCAACACTTTTCGAACGTAAAAATTACAACAGACAGCCCCCGAAACGCCCGCCCTTCAAAACTCTAAAGTCTTCAAACCATTTCTAAAATATGGTCGTAAAAATTAATCCAATATGTAACCTACTTAAGAGTAAGCTGCCTTAACTTAGAATAACACCGGCTTAGAAGAAACGTCCAAGAAAGTTCAATTAACTTCCAACGTTTCATAGACAAACGAGACTAACGCAAAGGTATTCAGCTATTCCACCTTCCATTAAAAGTAATTTATATCTCCATCGCGCTCAGAAAACAGACAATTTATCCTTGTGGAGGATCCTGAAGACCCGCTTTAATCTTCAGGGATTCAACAAACGGTACTGAAATGTATAGAAATAGGTACAAGTGACGAATTTTAGATGAAGTTTTATTAAAGTATGTAGATATTATACTTGGAGACCCTCTGTTTATTTTTATGTTCCCTTGGCGCCGTGTTGTAGGATGTTATTTATAGTTTCTTTCATGTTTCCCACAGTCATGGACGTTTTGTGTTTGTATCTATGTTCACTATATTGTATATTGGTCCCCATGAGAGCACTTAAGCTGCACCATACTTAATGTATTGTATACTGTAACTGCATCAGAATCTATGTAGGTATAGTATAGTTCCATTTCCCGATATACCTAACTAAATTATGCCACTAATGGAACAAGAAAGCGTTTATCTATATAGTCATTTTCTCTAAACAAAGATTGGTATTTAAATCTATATAATTGGCATTCTTCTACACAAGTGGCTCCTACATAATTACTTGGGAGATAAAACGAATAAAAGAGAAAAACGTATGTAAGCACATTACTTTTCCAGACAAATTACAACATTTCCTAGCCTCCAATACATTTCCTAGCCTCCAATACATTTCCTAGCCTCCAATACATTTATTGCGTTGAAATATTTATACTGGAGGTTGAAAGTAGTTGAGTATTGGATTTTTCTGTTACAAGATTCCTCAGTAAAAGCAAGTATGTAGCCGCTTCGCATTTCATTGGCTTCCGATTTCTTCAAGCGCATTTATTTAACGATTTGTTTGTATTCATTCGACACTTGATTGAAGCTACGAAACGCTTGAAGGGAGAATAAATTCATTTTTACACACGAGTAGGCTTTATATATTTTAAGTACTTCAACAGCTAAATTAGCACCTATTTAGTAATGAGGCCAAACCCTCGGCAGGAATAAATAACGTTCTGGTATAAATGATATTTACTTTCTGATTTTAATATTGAGGCACAGTATCGTTCCCGGAATTATTATTATTGACTTTAACTAAGTAGTTATTTATATTTGATAGTAAAGTTTGGTAGAAAATATTTTCAAAACAATATATTACCCACTTTCGAGTTTACGTGTCATATTGTACATATGTATATGCGTGTTGTGGCGCGGTCGCATGCTACGTTTGCAGCTAAATGCTAGTTTAGGTTTGTTTATATTAAGTTAATATATTTGGTACTTAATATACCAGGGTGCAAGTCAAGAGCCTCTCCGTGCTTCATGGTGACACAAGATCAAGAAGGAATGTACCATAACCTCGACACGAGTCGTAGTCACCAAGGTGGGCCCAATATTGTGAAAAGGTCAACACATAAAATTAAAAGTCATGATTTGCAATTCGCAAGACACTCAAACAAGTATGTAAAGGTACACATTGCGTGGTCAGGTTACGCGCGGTCTGGTGCGCCGGCGCATCGGATCATCAATATTCGTGTCATGCACAGAGGCGCACGTGCGCTATAACTATCATTACGTGATGTCACGGAGACATCTACATGACAGTTATCGAAATCGTTTTGCTATGATTGGTTCAGACAAATTGGTTCGACTCGTGCATGGAGTTATTGCCATTTGTGGCATGCTAAGTGCATCAAGATAAGTTCCTTGGTATCTAATGTTGAACGATCTTCAATATCCCAAATGATCAGTAAAACGTTCTTATTGCTATGTCAGGGACATAGGTTAAGCGTTATAAATACGGATGGGTGAAATGCAGGTCAATACTGCAGTACAATAAAATTATTATCCTAATACTGAAAAGGTACCAGTATACTAAGACCACAAAACAGATTTCAAGTTGTATTTAAAAATAAAGCTGAACAGTTTGTTTGTTGTTCTTATCTCTGGCACTGCCAGACGGATTTGAAGAATCTTGCAATTGATAATGCCCAATTCTTGAAAGAAAGGTTATAAGCTATTTAACACGCTATGACCCTTACGAGCCAAATAAAAAAAAAAAAAGTTAGAAAGTACGCTAAGCAAAAACTAAGTAATAGTGCGGGCGGGCGATGCGATGCGACGCGATGGGTAGGGGAAACAAGAAATTTCACGCGACTTGGCAGAAGCTAGTAATTTATAATACCCGTTACGGAAACTCTCCATATTGTTGATGTTATTATAACGTAAGTGTTTTGTTGTCAGCTACCGATACGATCAAGAATGTTCTGATAAATTATATAAAAACACTAGCCAATAAGTTATTTTTAGCATCTTCATTGATCCATTTATTTTTAGACGATGTTTATCAACATTTATACGCTTCTTCTTCACATATTTACACAAATCTCTGTTTATAGGCTGGGAATTTGATTAGGACTCTCATTTTAGAGATAACTAATACGATTCTTTATTTATATGCCTTTATGTATATAGGTATAGGGATTATTTCAGAATAAGTATAACCACTTCTTCAATAGAAAGTAGAAAAATCTACGAATTCGTAAATGTTTTCTTAAACGAAAAATAAAGTAAAAAAAATCTACGAATTCGCAAATATTATGAGACCATATAAATTCCACGCCAACACACTTTCGAAACCTGTTATCATTAAGTACATAATTATGGTTCCGATGCCGACAACGTGTGTCCTACAGCCTTTACATAGTAGTTCAAGGTCTGTCGAACCCCTGCTAATAAAAGGTAGGCACTCAATCTGATTGTTTCATGCTCCGTGCTCCTGTATAATGCGCCATTCATGTAAAATATCCGTTTTATTGTGTGTATTAGCTCGACAGCGATCATTATCGTATAGGTAGCGAATGTTGATACAATCTTATCAGTCATCGGGGTTCGACACTTCAATGTACATAGTACAAATGTAGGAAGGTAAGTAAGTAGTAGCTCACATTATCTAACTGATTTTTGCAAGTCATGGTCCAAAACACAAATAGCGGACGCTGGCCACGTAGCTGCTGGACTAAAGTGGAACTGGGCTGGCCACATCTGCCGAATGTCCGAGCAGTAATATGCAAGAACCACTACTCAGTGCAAATAGCAGGAAACGACTACGCAAAAAGCACAAAGACATGGCGGGATAAGCTGGACTCCTTCTGAATGGATTGCCCCACAATCGCAGTAGACCGGTAGAAGACGAAAGAGGGAAGGGAGGCCTTTGCCCTGCAGTGGAACAATACAGGATTATAATAAATAGCTCATTAAGTTCAGTAACAATAGACATAGTAATTTGTGTCTCATTGGTTTGAGCTCAACACACATAAATGATTATTATGTATAGCAAAACATCACGCCGGTATTTCTCGAAAGGCAGAGAAAGTGAGAGGTTATCCTCACTTTGCCAGTTATTTAAATCCGCAAACTGAAACCATTAATTCAGAACATGATTCTAGAAGCGTAGCGTCGAAATTATTCGTTGGATATCAAAAAAAAAAAAATAGCTGGTTCATAGAAAAGTGAAATAGCTAAGCGGGCAAAATATATGGAACAACTATTTTTTTTAATAACAGACGAATCATTTCGAAGCTACGCTTCTAGAATCATGTGCTGAATCCATGGTAACAGGTTGCGCGTCAATGTTCTTCCACCCTATAGAAATAAATGCCTAAATATTAAGCCTAAATGAATAACGGCCTATTCAGTGTGAACGTAATCGTAGGTAATCACGTTTGTCAAAAGTGTTGTCTGGAGGTTGGATGGGTCAACCTTTTTGTTACGAAGTTACATAGATCAGTTTACTTAGGTTAAAAATACATGTCGCGTTTATCTTACGAAAATTCTAAAACATGAAACATACTTCACTTGGAACATTCTGCCGAATTGTAACATTTGCAAAGCTGGGTAGTTATGTAGGCAATTAAGTACCTTTAAACTATGTTTAAAACTATAGCTTAAACGAAAACGTAGTACAAACTCAGGTTTCTGAACGTTTATCCGTTATAAGATACGTTTACTTAAGCTGTGTGCAGAGGGGCAATTCCTGTAACTTTAAGAACGTTTACAGTCTGATCTCAGTCTCAAACTGTCAAAAATACCTCTAATTTACCTCCATTTTGACAAGATTTTGACGTTTTTTTGTCGCCGAGATGAGACTGCGACTAGATTTTGAACGTTTTAAATTACGAGAATTGGCCTTCAGATCAGAGCTATAACTGGCCATAAGATAATTGCTTTTTGAAAAAGTGAAGCCTCGCTTAAAAAAATAGTGGGAACGTGTAACATAACATCACGCCTGTATTCCCCGAAGGCTTGGGCAGATGCGCACCTATAGTAACTAACATTTCGCCAGTTATGTTTAAGTCCCATGTAATAGAGGACGAGCCTATTGCCATTACTTGGGCACAAATCCAGACTCGTGACTGCTACTGAGAAATTCGAAATGGAAAATCCCAAAAACACTTTGCTCGATCCGGGACTAGAACCCATGACCTCATGCTTGGCAGTAGCGCTTGCGAACATCGTCTGGTGTTCTGCGGGGTAATTGTGTAACACACTATCAATGGCTATGGCTGTCAGTAGCAATGGCTTTTATTTTGACAGTTCAACAACATTCATTGCGTTATGTTGAGCGGACAAATTTTTCGAACATGAAGCAATGGATGAGCAATATTTATTTATATATTTACATAATTTAAAAATCTAACAGTCTTAAAATAATAATATGTACAAGTATATAAAAAGGAGGGGAAATAATCAAAGGGCATCAAAAAATTCGTCCGCATCGCTGTCAATAGGAAACGTGCCCAAAAGGCTGGCAGCATTGCCACGTTGTATGGCAATTCTGATTCTGACGGTCACGTCGACTCGACTAACCGCTTAGCGATGTCTCGAAATACTAAGTGTGCACTCGGACCCCATGTGGCCCTAGTGTTTCAACACCAAACGGCTCGAACATATTATAGGTAAGTTCCAAAGAGATTGGAACGTTTGAGGTTTTCCCCACCTGTAGCAGCCGCCCCAATGAGCAATATCCTTCAAAATGATTCAGGTTGAGATAAATAGTGGATTACGTAATTAGGAATTTAGGATGCTGTACTGTAGGGCACAGTGTTAAGTTCTACAATTTACGCGTTTATTGTAGCTACCAGCACTTAACTATGGATCCAGGAGGCATAAATCTAAGTGTTTAGATCAGATAAGATTACTAGCAATTTATATAGAACGGAACGCTAATAAAACTGATCACTTGTAATCCTTCTCAGTTGCTGGACTGGAATTATTAAAAGGTATTGAGTTATTATAAGTATCAAGAATTTAATCGTTGTGATCTTTGTATCTTTTTCGTCAAGTGACGTGAGATAATTATAGTAGCTAGGTAAACTTGTAAAATTATTATGCAAACACAATCTAATATAATTCAGGTTAATTCCAGTTTACTAGTTGGCACAATTATCTAATCTGCACTCGCGACATATTCGCCAAAAATGTAAACAAATATGAGTTCATGGCAAAATAACTTTAATTCCTACACAATAAAGTTTAGTTTACGTTATAACTTCAAACATTTTTATAACTTTTTCAATAGTGCTAGTCACTCTGAAATCAACTTAATCACCATTAGAATAAAGTTGATATTTGTTTAAATTGAAATAACGTCAATTTGAAACAAATAAAATTTGAATATAGATAGTTTATGGTGGCGCCACTTTTTCTTTTTTTTTTTTTCAGGATGGGAAATCATCAAATGACTCCTCCCGCTCTGGGTGGAGCAGAAGGGAGTGTCAGACTCTTACTGACTAAAACCCACCCGTGTTCCTTCCTTAGCCCTTTATGTACCAGGGCAGCGGTAACCCTTTCGGACGATCCCGCTACCCCGGCAGGCTTCGGCCCTGTCGGGCCCCGTCATCTATGCTGACATCTCTTTGAGGCGCACGTGGAACACTTACGCGCCGTCCGGCACGGGCCTGGTCCTGATCGGACGGAGAGCTACCCATTGCTCTCCGCCCGCAGGCCCGCGCCTACGGTGGCCGGGAGTCGTCACGCGGCTCCCGACGCCCGGAGCGTCTCCCTCGGCGGCTGAGGCGTGAGGATCTCTCCCTCGCCCATCCCGCCACCTCCTTCGCTAGCATGACTGCTTCGCAGAAGGAGGTGACCGCCTCCCACTCCCTCTCGCCCCGGACCATGGCTTGCACCAGGGCCGGACGCGAGAGGTCGCCGCCGCTGCCGATCGCCTCTACGAGTACACGGCGGTGCTCTGCCCAAGCGGGGCAGACCTCCACCGTATGTTCCACCGTGTCCTCTGGGCGATCCTCGCAGTGGTGACACCCGGGCGTCTCCTCCCGCCTGATGATGTGCAGGAACCTCCCGAAACATCCGTGTCCGGAGAGGACCTGCGTCAGGCGGTAGGTGAGAGCGCCGTGACGCCTCTCTAGCCACTCCTCAAAGAGGGGTCTTATCGCCGCTATCGTGGCGTGCCCTGCGCTGGGTTGCGATAGTCGCGCCTTCCATTCCACCATGAGACCGCGCCGGAGGTCCGTCCGCTCCGCAGCGATTTGCCGCGGGTGCAGAGTTTCCCCCCGACGTAGTGCCTCCGCGCGCCAGTCATACAGGCGCGCGAGGACTATCGCCTCCAGATCCCATGGTGGCAGTCCGGCAAGGAGGCTTGCTGCCTCGCGCGAGATCGTGCGGTATGGTGGCGCCACTTGCCTTAACAAATGTCAAATTCAGTACAATTCAATTTAGTTCTTGTTTTTGCCACTTGTCAAGACATCTTTGCAGCCCGTACAGACTGATTGGTTGCGCTGTACTTAATTTTTATCCTTCATCGTTGATTTGCAGCAATAATGATTTCTAATTGATGCGTTCCGTCAATGCTCAATACCACTCATATAGGTACCCACCTAGAAAGAGACGCTCTTTTTCCTTCAATGTTATATTTAAGGTCGGTACAAACCACAAGTTTTCCCTCATGAAACAAAAATCATGGCGGAAAAAGTGGGAAAGTTATTATCTTTGATTTTAGATCCATAAAGTGCGGAAAGGGAAACATTCTTTTCATGTATTGAAGTACAAATATAAATTTAAAAACCGTTTTTTTTCCGCCTTCGCCTAAATCAAAATAATGGAATCAAACAGATAACTTCAGTAAAGTGGCAACCCTGCTACTTTACAAACCAAAGTAGCTATGGGTACGTACATAGGTAGGTACCCTAGTTGCTTAGATATCCGTGTCAGGGATGCCGCGGTCGCCACATTACACCCGATAAAGACCAGCCGATTGTAACACCTTACTCGGCTATTTGCAAAGGACCAGTATTATGCCGTATGGCAACATTAGATAGCCAATGTTTTGTGTACCTATCTCAGCAAACACGAGGTCAGAGTGTACTTGTGTTGTAATGCTGGTTCTGCAGACTTCTGCATGCCCTTAGTCTTTATTATTATTATTGAAATTGATTCTCGTTTATCGGCAGTAATATTATCAATAGGCTATGTTGTTTTGTTAGGTACATATATAGGTATCTACGTGCTTTTGTTACACGCGTTACGTGTCGTAAATCATTTATCAAACCGTGATTCATGTTTAAGATGAAATCATTATGTAAACGGGATTTCCAGACAGTTTCTTCATACTTGGTAAAGTTCTAAGTTATTTACTTTACAACAAGTCATTGCTTGTTTGTTAGAAATTAAATATAAAAGACGTCTGAAAGTACCTATCTAGACATAGCTTTTTTGACATCAAAATAATATAATGAGTTTGCTTTTGGGTGCTAAAGAAAAAACTTTTAAATTTTTTCTTATTTATTTATTTTATTATTTATGTATACACAGTGAAATACAAATTGATATGAAAAAAAAAACACGAAAACAAACAAAACTGAAACTGAGCAGCTGAACTGAGTATGAAAACTTTTCAATTTTCCTCTATTTATTTTATTTAAATATTGAAAACACAACCTCACGTTCTTTGGGACTTGGGGCATGTAAACACGAGCGTACTTATGTACCTTTACATACTCTCATATAAATATTCACCACACGACGCGTACGGTCTGCTTTGAGGTCCGAAAATAAATTACCAACGCTGAAAGGATTTTAAATTAGTGGTCAGTACGATTTTAATTAACCCGAAGCCTGTGTTCTTTCAAATTAGTTAGGGCAATTAAAATTAAAAAGTATTTGCTCATTCATTATTTTGATAGGCTTGAAATATGTGCTCTCGTTTTAGGAGTTTTAAAATAGTGTCTTATGATGTGAATAAATTGCAGACACAATAATTACCTGCATATGTTGTTTCATACGACGTCACCATATAAAACGATTATATTGATTTTTTAAGTACAAGTTATGCAGAACTACTTCATGGAAATAGCGTGACCTCTGACCTACGCCTTGATGTTTTTCCCAGTACTTTTAGCATAAATTTTCAATATGCAAATATATTTTATATATGGTAATAGCGTTTGATTTTGACAGTTCAATAAAATTCATTGCGTTATATCCGTTTTTGAGCAGACTATTTTTTCGAACATAAGAAGCAATGGATTAGCAATATCCTTCAAAATGATTCAGATTGAGATTGATAATGTGTTACTCAATTAGTATGCAGAACGTTGTAAATAACCTAATATTGAGTCTTCTATCAGTTTTTATTCTACTCTCCCGATATACATATTTGTTAGTACTACCAACTTTAGCAAGCTACGTGCGGTGTAGTCTGCGTTGTACGGTTCCTATGTAAATAGCAAGTTTATTTACCGAGCTAGCTTTATAGACCGTGGGCGAAGTTTGTAACACCGAGCCCCGAGATACGAGATAATATTGACATTTTTAAGCACGTTACATTTAATGGATTCAATTTTACTTTATTACCACATCTGTACATAGCCACACACTGGCCCTCGCTGGATACGTAGGTGGCCATTACAAAAGAGGTTCAATCATACGACCTAAAGGCAAGGGTATGACACTGAACTTCCTCAAACTCTAATCGATCTTGATCGTGGACGTATCTATTGCAGTCTGCTACCGCTTCCAAGAAACCGTTCCTTTCTCAAAAAATCACCAATAAATGTATGTTCGGCTGTGAACTTGTGATCTTCATTTTCTTTTTCGTGTCTCTGGCACGACAGGAAATTTTGTTGGCTTAAAAATTCGCCACTTCCACGGCGTTACCGGCGGCAGTACAGCGGTCACTTTGACCGCATGTTTTAGGGCACAGGGATGGATAGAAGGTGAAGCATAGTTTTCGACACAATTCCACATCCACGCCCTGCTGGCGTTCCGTCGAAGTAACCCCACTTTACGAGATAAACTATGGTTGTTTATACATACCTACTAGGTTATCCATCATCGACCATTAAGCTCGTCCATGATACGAGCCATTAGCCCCGCGGCTGTTACGATGTTATCTTTCTATTATAAAGTTTAGAAGAACCATTATTCATTTGTCTTTTAAAAATGAGCGAGCACTGATATCAATCTAACTTGTAATAAAATTGCTGAGGTTTTGCTAAAGTTATGCTTCGCAACTTCACTGCTTTCAAAGTTTGAATTTATTAGCGATAAAATTTTTCGCAGAAAAAAGTAAAATTATTGTTTTATTATTTATTTTTTTATTGCTGAATGATGGGCCTGCTCTTGACCTCGATCACTCCTGATGGAAAGCGATGGATGAGGTCTATGATGGAACGACCGTCCCCAGAAGATGCCTGTTCACTCTTGCTTTCAAGGCAGACTTTATATAAAACACTCATTGAATTAAGTTTAAACAATAGGTATCACATTACAAAAAGAACTACCTAGTTTTCATAACACAACGAGAATAGAGTGGACCATTTTCAAAAGAAGAATCATTCAAAGACAAAGAGGTTACACACACCTGTGTTTTCACACAGTATAAAGTGGCGATGCTTATGTACTATGAACACGCGATGAACTAGCTGTGAAGGTTATGTTATGTTTGCATAATTGGAAAGTACATTTCTCGTTGCACGATCGATATAACAAATGTTTGGTTTAACTTTACAGCTTCCTTATATCTCGTGGTTATTAAAAACTGCCAGTTCCGCAATTAAATGGAATTGTCGCACTTTTTCACCGACGAAAAAAAACGGAGGAGGTTTTCAAGTCGACGCGTATATATATATATATATATTTTTTTTATGTATGACCACGCATCACTTTTTACAGAGTATCCGATTTTGATTATTATTTTTTTATTGGGGGAAAGGGTATACCTCAAAGTTGGTCCCATATAAATTTGTCCAAAAAAATCCGACCCTAAGGGTGAGAAAATGGGTAGCGGGATTGTCCGAAAGGGTTACCGCTGCCCTGGTACGTAAAGGGCTAAGGAAGGAACACGGGTGGGTTTTAGTCAGTAAGAGTCTGACACTCCCTTCTGCTCCACCCAGAGCGGGAGGAGTCATTTGATGATTTCCCATCCTGAAAAAAAAAAAAAAAAAAAAAAAAAAGGGTGAGAAAATAGGGGTGATTTATTGTTCACTCACAGATTTGAATGCTGAGTTGTAGGTATATTATTACTCTACTCAGTGGTGCCATATATGCCTGCCCTTTGGCAAACAATTAGTAGATTATAGCCACAAAAAATTATAAAATAAAAACTTAAAAAAAAAAAATTAAACCGCCGAAAAAACTGAAAAGCAAACAATAATAAACCTTTTTTATTTAACCTTAATAACTAAGTTCTTAAACTTATGTAAGTATACCTAAATAATTTTGTGTCGGCACCGTTTAAATTTAAGGCAATTTAGTGATCTTTGTTTATTGATTGTTAGGCGCCGACTCAAAATTACTTATGTATACTTACATTAGTTTAAGAACTTAGTCAATAAGGTTAAATAAAAAAGGTTTACTATTTTATGCTTTTCAGTTTTTTCGGTGGTTTTTTTTTTATGTTTTTCTGTTCTTGTAAAACAAAAGTAGGTAGGTATTACAATTTTAGGGCTGGTTTAAAAATATATGTTTTTCGAACTACAAGGTACGACATTATAACCTTCCAAAAAAAAAAAACATTAAGCTTTTTAGGTAGGTACCATTTTATCGATAAATAAAATTGAAATATGTCCGTCCGGTCCTTAACTCGACTGATGGACGATGGCTCTAGCCTTCGTCTGACGCGAGACACGAAAGATATTTCCCCTCTTAAATTGAATTCGAGCGTTATATAGATCAAGTTTCGATATACCTTCAAAAGTAATAACCTCTTTTATAAGTAATTGATTGAAAGAGACGCGTGGGCGCAATTTTGTAAGAAAAAATATCGACGCCTTTCTTCAATCGTCTTATTTTATAAGTAAAACAGGTGTATTACAAGTTATTTTTTTTATAACCTTTGGAATATTTTATATTGATTCTGATATATATTAAATTATTTTACCTAGAATATACTGGCGCCTGAAGTGACTAGTGCGATTTATTTTTATGCAAAATTTATTGAATCTACTCTAATACTAATAGCCAAAATGAATTAAAATGATCAATCGAATAGTTTTTTTTTTAAATAGTGTCAATTACAAGTGTTGTTTGTTTGAGTATTTTATTCAAAGGTCAGTGAAAAAATTTACATTAATAAATATTTTAGTGCACACAACTTCCTGATGAATGCTTTAAAAAAATAAATGAATTTATATTAGTATTTCGTTGATAAAAACAAAAGAGTAACTGCAAACTCAAATATTCTGCGAAAATGTTGCCTGCTGCAACAGATTTGTTCTATGACAGTATTTTACCGAGAAAAGTTAAAGCAAGTCGGCATTTTCATGAAAATTTATGTGGTTTTGAGAAAAGTCGATAGTGATGTACGTATTTGTGTCTATTGTACCAATGTACCTAATGTAACTTTATGATACTCTTTACATACTTAAATTATGTATATATGTATGTATCGTAGATTACAAAGGAACAGGCGAGCATCTTGCAGAGGAGATAAATTGTCTCTGGCAAGCACTTAGGTAAAATGTCTTAAGCTTAGTATTTAGGTACGTAGATAGGTAGGGCCTGAACCCACCTGCTGCACCTGCTTACCGCACTTCAATTTGTAACCGAATCAGGATTTTCCTATAACTGGCTTACCTATATTATTATAATTGTTCATCAAATGGACACCCCACGTCAATTTGCCGTCAATCTGTCAAATAATTGACAGTTTTGATTTGAATATACGGACAATTTAGAAGTCAATTTTGTTAGCAATTAATTTCCCCGACTTTACAAGTCATCTATGTATGTGAGCCGAGTCACGTTAATTAACTACTTAGTTACTTTAACATCTGTATCACATTAAGACAAAGGTCCCCAGAGAAGGCGTAGTGTGTGGGTCTTTGGGACTGAAGTTAAGTAACATTCTCTATCTCGACTTTATACGTCTGTTTTATTTAACTTTTCACTTACTAAGAACATAGAATAAGTCTTCTAATGTACGTAGATACTTACACTTTGAGTCCTTTGTGACATAAACCTAAAGGATCTTTTACACGAGAGTTTATCGCTCTTCGAGAACTCGAGCAGCGAGAATGTCCATGCGAATCTCGTAGACGAAACTAGCCAGGACATTATTACGTTCATGTTCAGTGTTAAGAGATAAACCAATCTCACCTACGATTATTTCAAACGAGACTGGAATCGTCAAGCGATTTTCTCTAACTGTTCTAACCCTAATTGCGTAACACACTTTTAATCACAATCTGAATAATTTTGAAGGATATTGCTAATTCATTACTACATATGTTCGAAAAATAAATTTGTCTGCTCAACAACGCAAATAACGCAATGAATGTTGTTGAACTGTCAAAGTACCGGGTAGGGACACTTCGTGTAAATGAGCCCTCACCCTGCACAGTCTGCACTAGTTTTTGCTCAGACTTATGTATATGAATATGCATGCGACATTACCGCAAGTGATGTAATTCGTTTAATCTTGACACACGACGCAGCCCTGGCACTGGCTATGCTAAATATGCAATTCCAAATAGGTAATTCCAGCCTTGCTCTGATTTTTTTAGCAAGTATTGAGTACCTGGTTATCCTCATATTTTTTGTTGATAAGTAGTTCTGTATCCGATTAGGCAAGAAAAAACACGGATTAATAAGATATATTAATAAGATATATTTTTATACTTCCTGCAAATAAACTCATTTAAAGTGATGAGGAAGTCTGTAGAGACCTTAGCCCAGCTGCCAGAGAGAAAATGGTCTTCTGAAAAAAAAAAAATACCGGCGTGTTGTGAAACCTGAATAGGTACTCCAGAGTTCCAATGTACCTAGTGGTATTTCATTTAAAAGTTTTATACGTATTATAAATAGATTGGAAACAAAATTGCGTGTACCTACGCACACGTGATGGTAGTGAAACGTAAAAAAATAAAAGAGATTTAGCGTGAGAGAAAGAGGGAGTTACATCTTTCATCTCTCTCATGTGAGTAACAAAATGTGCCAAAACATGACGCGTGCTTGAAGTTTCATTCAATTCTCGTCCAATTATCGAATCGCTGCCTAAGAAGTTTCATTTCAAAAACCTGCGTACTAATTATATGTATGAACGTAGGCACACGACACAAAACATTGTCTGGCGCTGTACCTAAGTAGGTATGTAACAAACAAATTCCATACACAAATCGGCCCGAAAATTTCGGTATCAATTAATCGTATCAACTTAACAATTGAGCCAATGAAGCAGATTCCTTTACATGAATACGGCACACAAAGCATTGCACTCAACAACGGCGGCACATCGATTATTCATTAAGACCAGCATCGTGACGCGAATGATTTAAATTTGTAACAGAATTGGGGTCTATTCCGTAACAGAACATCGCTAGATGTATCGATTGTCCTTAGTTAAGTTATTCTTAATCGCGAAAATCTGGCTGTTGCAGACGTCGCTGCATATGTGCATAGCACAGTCAGCCTATACTGTTCCCACTGCTAGGACCCAGGCCTCCTCTCTGTGAGAGGGAGTGGGATGGAATCCACCACGCGGGCCTAGATCGAGTTGGTATATAACAAACCTTCGAATTTTTGGTTCTAGGACATGCCGGTTTCCTCACGATGTTTTCCTTCATCGTTTTGAGAGCGTCGTATAGGCATTTTAGTAGTTATGGAAAGCATGTTTTAAGTTTCTGACTTCTGAGGCTTAAATTGCTTTACCTACTTACGTCACAATAGCGGTAAATAGAATGTGAACTTGAAAAACATTTTCTCCTAGACTTTTTTAGAACAAGCCTAATATAACATCCAGATTTTGAAGACAGACTAAAAGTGTTAGTTAGTAGTTTATTTAGGCTGGGATTTTGAAGACAGACTAAAAGTGTTAGTTAGTAGCTTATTTAGGCTGGGATTTGCCTAATATGATACCTGGTAGACACTCTTTATAGGTAAGGTACTTAAGCGGTTCGGTGAAGAACGTAATTCTAAGATAAACCAAGTACTTAAGTACCTATAATAAGTTATTACGTAGGTATGTACGAGTATTTAACTAGCTACTAAAGTATTCAGGATATTTACAAACATAGAGGAATGCAAATAAATGATATGGAAATATTACAATTATAGAATAGTCGCTGTAAACATAATTATGAACAGGAATGTAAACTATGTAAAGTATTGTATTTTACTTCTTCGTGTCCTTGCAACTGAAATAATTATTAATATTGCATTTGTGACACATGGACACAATATTAAGGTTTTATTACGACAATGCGGATGCAACCAACTTCATCCGAATTAATTCTACGTAGTATTTATGTGAACAAAAAAAAAAAGAAATCTGTCAGAGACAATAATAAAATCACAACTTTGTGCAATTGCGGAAGTAATAAAATAAAACGATTCATTTTATACTTCTTATGGATATTAATAAAACCGAGCAATCTTTCCATATTTAAATATGTATAAACGGCGCCTACGCAGAGCTTTGTTATCTTTAGCTCGAGTATTCGTAAATCAAAGTTGTTTAGGCACGTCATTCATAAATAAATGGTTATGCTCATAATAATTCCAATCGGACTACACATTTTCTCAAGGAAAACAAGTTTTTGAGAAAAATAAGAACTAACAATACCTTGTTAATACCTAGTTCTTTTATTAAGTCTGAGAGCTGAAGTAGTTTAATTAATTTCAATCGTTGGATTTGATCGACATTGTTTTAATCGCCATCGGCATGTCTCGATGACATAGTCCAGTTTTTTTTCAATCTTTTTTAAAGTACAATACTTTATTCACATTAAAATCTAGCCTATTAGCTAATAAGTCATCTAAATATGACTAAAACATCTAAGTAACTATAAAATTAAGAAATCGTCTAACGTCTTTCTTTTTCAATAATCACGTGTTCTTTATAGTCACACTCAGCACTTGCACTACAGCTTAAGTTCACTTACTTATAGTCCAGTTATAGGTAGATAGATCCGTTGAAACACATTTTCACACCTAAGTATTTTTACTGATGTCCCAATAGAAAAACTTAAAACTTCGATCCCTCCCACATTTAGATAGACACCGGGGATTCATCAAAAATAATTTGAATCAAAATTCAAGATCATTTATTTGGGACTCCAAAGTTTCAAAAAAAAAAATTGACAAATTATCACTTCCCAAACAATTTTCCACATAATTTCGTTTGCCAAATTATTACTTAGCAAATAAACTCTTCACAAATAATTGTAACGCAAACCTTACGTTTGGCAAGTGAACGTCTTGCTTACAAACTAATACTTTTAACAATTTTAATGAAGTCAAATATTTCAGTTGGTATAACATATTTTACGCAAAATAAAATAAGCCAAATATGTATTTAGTATCGTCAGTTTTTAATTTACCATTTCTATTCAGTCAATTGCTTAGTCAATGACAAAAGATTTGCATCTTTATGTCAGTTGCACAAAATATACAAATCAAATTACAATGTGTTTTGTTGGTTTGGTTTTACATTATAAAATATGTTTCTGGCACCCGCCTCGGCACCGCTCGCTTAGCTCGCTCGGCTCGTGCGTTATGTGGCGACAGTTCTAACCTAACCTGTTTCGATTTAAAAAAGATATATGCGTGTTACGTTGCAAATTTCACTAAACTCTAAGAAAATTATAAACTATACATGTCAATTAATATTATATAATATTAAAATGGATTCTAACCTAACCTACAGTTCTGGTAGTAGTTCGTTTTTCGTTCGTCGTTCGTAACCATAGATATCTTATCAAAAAATCTTATTATTGGCTTTATACTTTTTTTCATAACAAATCCTTTGACTAAATGTTTATTGTTTAAAGATTGTTTACTGTAATAAATCATTTGATTAAAACCAAATGCCTTAATGACATTATCCTTGGTAATATTCTGCTGAGTAAAAATTTGGCCAAATAAAAATGTGCGTAGGTATTAAAATCATTCCAAATATGGTAATATGGTATAAAAAAAAGTTGCTAAAATTTGTTTGAATACTGAAATTTTGTGAAAATCGTTTTGGCAAAACGACAGGCTCCCCATTTATTTGCACAACGATGGCCTCTACATTCTACCATTACAATATGCTGTACAAATATTAAACTCTTTTTTTAAAGACAGCTACAGCAATTAAGAACCCAAAAAGATCTATGGAAATATTATCACTTTGTCCGAGCAATGTTAGTCACAGACCATTAAACATGGAAGACCATAAGGCAACTTGCATAAAAAAACGCAGGTGCCTAATCGTATATCCAGAAAATAATTTGTCTGTGGTGATTTGCCATGAAGAAGCCTGTCATAGTCGTTATCGCTTGGCAACACACGGAAGCAAGGTGTAGCCAAAGCGATAGTCTTGCAATGCGCCCTACTTATGCACTGATGCGATCTTTACAACCCACACAATACCACGGAACCCTGTGATAAGCAAGCAGCTGTCATACAATGTCATTACTTGTACAAGGCGTATTTACTTACGTACTTGTGCAAGTTTGAACAATGACATGACAGTCGGACGCGCGAAGTAAAGGGTTGTAGTGACACCCTTCTGTGATCAACATTGACAGTCAATACGGCTATTGTTGTAGTGTCGAACTTGTCAACCGCTATTGACATGCAACTGTTTGTATTTTGTTTACTAAATATAGACTAAAACCGCCGAATGTATTGTCATTGTGAACTGGCAGTATCTAACTCTTCATTGTATTTGTGTTGATCGCGAAAACAATATCGGGTGTGTCAAAAAGGATTTTCCCTCTTGCAGTCAACAATTTCCCTAATAGCCACAATGTTGATGACTTCGTTTCTTGTATCGACACAAAGAGCTGTGCAGACACTCAGTAAGGTGCGAGAGGGGTTAACTGCCCTGGGCGTTCCGGACGTACTCAACCGTGACCGTTAGCTGGCTTTTTTGTGAAAATAATCAGAATTACCAGGATTGGTAAACATATCAGTAGTCAGCCAGGATAGTGTTGTTTCCGTCCCTTAAGACCCTTCACGTGTTGCCTGGAGTGTGCTTCATGCATAACAATTCCGGTTCTTAATCTTGACAGCTGTAGTAGTGTTGTAAGAATTAAAAACTCATTAAGAACATTTTTCCGATCGCGGAGTTGCCTATCTAGTGACGTATCATTTCCATAGCTTCCCGTGTTTATGAGAAGTGCGAGTGGGGAAATGAATGACGATCACATACTGAATACCCTACTTATGAGACGAGTACAAAGTGGTCCATGTATGTTTACAGGTGGTAAAATAAGAAACTCGATGTACTGAATTTGACATATTGCTTACTTCTTTTTTCCGCGACTGCGAAGACGAAGGGCACAGACTAACAGTGTAGATGGCTCGTCAACTACTAAAAGACGTTTGGGCAGTCTGATTGACTACCAGTCGGCCCATCCTTTTCCCAATTGAGTTCGGGTCTGCTTCCAGTCTAATTGGATGCAGCTGAATACCAGTATTTTACATGGAGCGACTGCGTTTCTGACCTCCACAACCCTCCCAACTGGGCAACACGATACCCCTTGGTAAGACTGGTTGACAGACTTTTGGAATTCTGATTACCCGTAACGACTGTCAAAGATCTACGAATGACCGCCAGGGCCAACGACTTAACCTGCTTTCCGAGGCACGAAGTGGTGTCGATAGGTAATAGATGGTCACCCATCCACGATCAAACCACGGCAAGCGTAGCTTACCCTTTGATCGACCCGTGCGTCTATTATTATTTAGCCACGAGCCCCTCACTAATAGAAATAGTGATAGCTCTTAAACTAAGCTTATCATTTTACACATCATTATATTAGTTCCCTGGCTAGGATTCGAACTGAAACTTTCGCCTGACAATCAGCAGCCAAAATCTGTGTTGGCAACTAGCACAATATTGCTAAGACATATAACAACCCAGGACCCGATCTTCCTTAGTGATTCATCTACTCTAATATATTACGATGCTTTCCTAGACAATGTATTTTTTACGACCGTAAACTTACACTATCCTATGAACATCGACGGAACGTTAACTGGATAGATATTTTCAGATCACGTAACTTTTCGACGTTTATGTCAGTCCCATACATTTTATTAGGGGAGCTATCAATCGCAGGATAGCAACTTTGTGTGGGAAGACAGATCGGTAGCGAAACGATAAAAATAATAAAAACTGTTACTTACAGTTGATAAAGTTATTTTGTTAATGGTTTTATACGAAGTTGCGATTGAATTGTTTTACGGTCTTATGACCGATTCCAATAATTTACGGACCGTTATTGGTGGAATTCAGACTCTTGTATTTTTACCAATAATGAAGCAAAGACCTCACAGCTTTGCATAGTAGACCCTCCCATATGGAAGTAGCTATCACAGGTAAAATTAGTTTACGAATCTATTTATATGTCACCAAACAAAGTTACCTATTATTGAATTTTATCGTCTATTTGAATATCTATATAAAAGAACCTTCTTTACAAAGTATCCCGATTATGTTGTCAATAAAATCCTTTATAAGAGCACCTTTATCAGAAAGAACTCAAAACATCTCAAACATTCTTACTACCCTTTAACCCGTCGAAGCTTTGCCGCATGAGTGATGCGGTACCTACCTCTCTCCAGACATCGATAGGATGGACACGAGGGAAATGTTCTCTGAGTTGTGACACGACGCAGACACCACGATACACGTCACACGACGTGTCGCCGACGTGACGTCATCTGCCACTAGACAAGGTGCCCACTCTATGAGAAAACAACTCGTAAAATATATCACCCGTACAGACATTCGATCGGTATTTGTAAACAAACAGTTTTAATGATCCAATCTCTCATAAACACTAACGACTTCAATAACCTTAAGACTTTGATATCGCATACCATAACTTTCTCTAGCGAGTTTCCAAGAATTGTAATTAGCGACATGTATTGCGTGTCTGTCCCCGGCAACGAAGCAACGTTGCCCAATGCTGAATGCCTTGTAACCCATAATGTCACGGTACACGCCGAGTATCCATAGATGATCAATAGTCTTAGACATTACACATAATATGCATTAGCGTATCAAATATCTCATTCGTAAATATGCATCGACTCTCATAAAATTTGAGTGTACTTAGGTATATCCAAGATTACGACGTTATTGAGAATACTCAATATTACCCTTTATTTACTTCAACACCGCCGAGTTTTCATGAAGCTAATAAAAACATTCGTTAATCCACAACATTACTTCAACGACATTGCGATATAAAACGATGAAAGTAAAAAAAAGGCTGAAGTAAAAAAAAAGCTCTGAGTGAAAAGCGGCGCCTGTTTTGGCCAAAGAAAGGTCACCCACAGACGTTATATACGTGAAGCCACGTGAAACAAGTGAAAATGTCGGTGGAAATGTGAAAAACTGTGGGTATTCGAGAGTGTTCTCATTTCGCCGGGTGTAATGTTTCGAGCGCACTCCTCAAATATTAAACAAAAGTGTAGCCGCGCCAACGAGCTCATGCAAATTGAGAATACATACTTAAACGTTTTAATTTCGTACCGTGAGGATTGACTGCAAATGAAGATGATACTGACTGGTTTTATAGCTACACACGTAGAACACGACATCGATGTTATTATGAATCAAGTTTGTTCTGAACTCGTTTCGGTTTGTGTCTTGTCACCGAAATATCTAGCTAGACTCTAAAAAGACTCGACATTCTAAAACCGGAAGAATTTGCATCTATCAAGTCTACTATAGTAGTATATAAACATGACACCAAAGTAGGCGAACATCTTTTTTGTAGTCAATTTTATATGGCAATTGGAATGTATGCAATCATAAAACATGGCCACAGTTCAACTGACAACAAATAAAGAACGTTGTGGCTAAGAACTGGGCTGACTCAGATCTGATGACACTTACTAACTTTTCTCCTTGAAATAATGTGTTTTAGATGTAGGTAAATGACTGTGGGTTTCAGATACCACATGAATATGTCATCGACCTAAGCAAATGATTTAAATTTATAGTATTTGCCTGTAATGTATAATGCGTATAGAAAAGAGTACCTAACTTTTTAATGTCATAGGTACTTTAGAATATGAAGTCATAAACGCAAATGTCACACGGTCGTAAACGTCTCCTGGTGAATATAATATGCTCTACTAACACTACCTTTTACAATATACGGTTCTTTAAAGGTATTACCTAACATCCTCAAAACATGTCTTGTCAAAGAAACCTTTAGTCACTCTCTAGAAAAATATACAATAGAGACAGGTATTAAAATGTATGAAACAAAGTGCTTACGATAAGGAAACGTCGCTTTGGGCGTGACGACGAGCGATATATGTATAGACAACTAGATTTGACCCGCGGCTTTACCTGCGTTGGTGTCGGAAATTTTCCCGCGGTAACGTACTACGGAGATAAAAAGTATCCTATGTCCTATGTAACATATGTACCATATGTAGGTCCCCTATGTACCAAATATCATCGACATCAGTTTAGCCTTTAGGGCGTGAAAAGGTAACAAACAGACAGATAGGTACTTACAGTTACTTTATCATTTATAATATTAGCACGGATAGAGCAGAAGCGAGTAGTAAAATGGCAGATAAAGTACCAGGATCATATCAAAAGACATATTAAGTATCCGTGAATGAAACCATCTCCTGATAGTCGCTTCTGGACGAAACTCGTGCAGGAAATTATGGAGACCGTATAGTACGACCACTGACATAATGTTTGGTACTGCCAAGACCGAGTGCCGCAATTTCTATACGTATTTTAAATTCAAGTCGCTTTTTGTGTCTGTCTGTGTGATCGCGTTGTTCATCTAATGGCCGATTCCAATATTTTACGGACCGTTATTGGTAAAAATTAAGACTCTTGTATCTTTGCCAATAATGAAGCATATACCTCATACCTTTGCATAGTAGACCCTCCCATAAGGAAGTAGCTATCACAGGTAAAATTAGCTAACGAATCTATTTATATGCCCTGTTTGGCAATAAATATATTGGTAAGCAAAACAATCCATTTTTGTTTATAAGAACCGATCATAAACTACGCAACTGTTTTTAATGCGGTTGTCACCATCATTCAGAGAATTTACTCCGGAAGGTTTATCTGTATAATAAATAAATACCTACTAAACGTACAGGCACCAAAAGAGATAAGTACCCAGGGTCGTTGGATATATTTGAAGTTTAGTAAGAGACATTTAATTTGATAAATGAGCCGTTTGTTTTCTATTAATTAAATTAATTTTTATTCGAAAACATCCATCGGATTTTTACTAAACTTCAACTATATCCGACGACCCTGAGGGTCTACTCCGAAGTAGTATCGGCCGAATGTTCGGCCGTTTCCTGCTACGAAGTTACTATTTGGTTCGGTCGGTTCCGATCCTACACTCTTTCGAATATTGACTATGGTCTCGACCCAACTGAGCCGATTCGAACTTTTTTCGCATTTTTCAATAATATTCGGTTCGGCCATCTGTCGGTCCGATCCGAACATTCGCACTTTGCACTTCGGAGTAGGCCCCCTGGTTACTTATCTCCTTTGGTGACCGTACATACTCGTATGTTAAAGAAATCTCGATGTTTTGTCAAGTCATAAAAACCGTGCGAGACAGGGTAAATTAACCACTAGCGACTTGGCTAGTGGTTAATAAAATATGGGACCAAAAACATGAGGTATTTTGGAGGAATATTATGTAATATGGGATAAGAAATAAGGTTAGACTGGAAGCCGACCCCAACGTAGTTGGGAAAAGGCTCGGCAGATGATGATGATGAGATAAGAAATAAGGAGGACATAAACGAGGCTTAGGTTAAATAAATAAAAGCTAAGAAAATGGTAACGTTCAGAATTCTCTTGACATTTAGTTCAATGAAATTCACAACAGATTAAATATATGTCTGTGTCTAAGAGGTTTATTTATATAAATATCGATTTTATATGAAACTAGCTTCTGCCTGCGATTTCGTCCGTGTGAAGTGTCCAGTTCCCCTTACCCACCGCGTCGCATCGCATTGCCTGCCCGCGCATATTACTTCGTTTTCGCTTAGCATTATTTCTTACTTTTTTTTTTCGTCGGCTCCTATGAGCCCTGGCACGATGTTAAATAACCTATAGCCTTCCTCAGTAATTGGGCTATCAAATGCATGATTTTTTAAATCAAACCGGTGATAGTCCCAGAGATTAGTGCGTTCAAACAAACAAACAAACTCTTCAGCTTTATTATTGGTAAGTAAAGATATTGTTAAATCGACTTTATACGAAAAATTCGGTTGTTTTCATACGTATAACAAAACGCGTGGGCGTCCACGTATATATTACTGAGAAGGAACCCAATCTCAAGTACTTATATTTATTTCATACACTTATTGCTTTCGCTTCTCCTCTGCCCTTCGGCATTTCGCACCTGTATTATGCAAGGTAATCCGATTTGGTCTGGGAGCTGAAGAAGTATCAGATATATATACCTATATCTTTTTTTTGTATAAATATGAATGGAGCCTGCCTTTTGTAGACTGTTTGTACAGACTACAGGCTTATTCTTTGTACCTACCGCTATTTCTAAGGTTAATAGATTAGGTTGTTCAACTTGACTGAATGAAATCATAAAGGGATGTTATTCATCAAAAGGAATATTATTTTCGATTTTAACGCTAGCCATAACGTTTTCAAAGGTATGTTGGAAAATACGCTTTGATCCTTCTCAAAATCTAAAGCTTAAAATATATTATGTGGTTCATTAATAAAAGCAACCTATCACTAAATTAAAGTAGAAAAAAGTGATATCTGCCTATTAGTCCAGGTAGCACGGGCGGGTTTTTCCCGCGGCGACTTTTTTTGTGCACTGGATTTTTAACGCTCTGCTAAGCGCCGAGAGTTGAAAATCCAAGAGTAGGTTTTTTTGACGCGGTGGGAAGAGGTTTGTTGGATTCTCAATGCTCGGCTTAATACCGAGAGTTGAAAATCCAGTGCGCAATAAAATCCCGCCGCGACATTTTTTGGTCCGTGCATACGTGGGCTTACAATATCGATCCCACTATCATTTACAGTGGACACAATAACCTTCAAAAGGTTCATAATTTAGTTAATTACTACATCAAATGGGCTTTTATCATGCACACCGAGCTTTAATTCAATTGCGTCGAACAAAAGCGGGTTAACCGAATTAATATGTAAATACATTCATACAAATATGTGCAGTCACAGAATGGAAAGTTTAAACATTTTTAGCTCAATTTTAAATGCAAGAAAGTCTACTTACTTGCTTGCGTGCTTTCGTTGACTTGGAGATGGAAATGTGTGGAGAGCAGAACGTGGTCGACACCATGTACGGCGTAGACTAGCGCTTGGTACGGGCACTGAAATCTATATAGAAGGAAGAATGTAGGAGGTTATGTATGTATGAGATTTTCTTTTCCGACTACTACCAGCCAGCCTAATCCTATACTTAGCCAGCCTATTATTGTCACACTGCTGGGCAAATGCCTTTTCTCATGCAGAGAACCCACGAGCATTGGGTCACTCAAGATGGGTTGACGATTTCAGCCTTTTAATAAATATAAGTCCTAGTTTCCTCTCGATGATTTCCTTCACCGAAGTTAGTAACGTCCATAACCTCAGAAAGTATGAGTACATATGACTTGAAAAAGTAACATTGGTACTTACTATACTGCAAAAATTAATACAGACAGTAGTAGGTACAGTGGCCTCCAAAAGTTAGTTAACATTTTTCCAGTTCAGCTGTGCGCACCACATTATGATCTAAAATTGCAATGATCCAAATGTTTGAACTGCTATGACGATTTTCTTGACTATTTCAACTGCCTAATCCTCTCTACTCTCTCTCCCTCCCATATTTTTTATTTTATGTTTGTACTGTATGTATAAAAATCACAGTTCGAGCTGTTGGTGCCATATTATCCCTGCTATGGAAAAAATGAACGTATTTAAAAAAAAAATCGTAATAATTAATTACAACCAATAAGACGAGTAATTTTATATCTAACTTAATTTTTACGTGATAATTATGTTAAAACTTAGAATAGTGTTGATTGTACTTTACACAAGTCCATTCCATTTAGAGTCGGATATAATGATATAAACATTTTGTTCACGTGTTATAAATATAATAGCTTACCTTTCGTTCTCCGAGTCTACGTGACGTGTGTGGGTATAATATGTGATAGGTAAGTACCATAGAAATCCTATATCTAGGGTAAGTACCTACATAAAGTTTGCTGGACGCTCCGTTCAACTCCATGTTTGTAGAAAACTTTTGCATTGGAGTGAGGTTTAATAAGCTTTGAATTAGAAATGATGAATGAGATGGAAATAGTCCTGAGATGCGAGTAAGTATGTACCTGCGGGGTAACTGCGTAACACACTAACAGTAGCAATGGCTTTCATTTTGACAGTTCAACAACATTCATTGCGTTATTTACGTTTTTGAGCAGGGAGATTTTTCGAACATACGAAGCAATGGATTAGCAATAGCCTTCAAAATGATTCAGGTTGTGATTGATAGTGTATTACGCAATTAGGTAGCTGTGTCTGTATTCCTTAGTTTACCATCAAAAAGTTATAACATGAACTTCCTGCCGTAGGATTAATTTCAGTTAGAACCACATCAATCTATTTGATCAATCTTAAGCAATAATGTGCTTCTGAACATCAAGTTTCGCCACAACAAAACTATTTTCCAAGATTTCCGATCCAACTATTCTGTCACAAAGATCGGTTTCTCGAATTTCGACAAACATCTGAGACATGGCCAATATGGCCATCTACCCATTATCGTCCCCCTTAACATGACCAGAGATAATAAACCTATCTAACAGGTAGGTTTTATTTATCTTTGGGTTACAATCTAACAAACATTTAAAGTTGTTTTACAAATAGTGGATTTAGATTACAAAATTATGAAGATCATAAATCACTACCCAAGTTATTATTTTACCTAATAAGCATAAGCATAATCAGTCAATAACATTCCCAGTACTGGGACACAGGCCTCGTGTCTGTGAGAGGACGTGGGCCGGAATCCACCACGCGAGCAAGTGCCGGTTGGTAGATGTCACATGGCTTCGAAAATTTGGATCCAGGACAACCCGGTTTCCTCACGATGTTTTCCTTCTCCGTTTCGAGAGTAATGGTGATTAAATAAGTAACACATAGTAATGCCCCTGCTTGGATTTGAACTTACGACCTATAACTCAATAAGACAGGTCCGTTACCACTGGGCCACCACGACGAGTACGACGACCATAAATCACTACTTTTGTTATTATTGTAATAACATCGCAAAAAAAACAACCACAATAACCGGCAGGGTATTACGAATGGGTATTGGAGACAATTCGCGATCAAGAAGGTTACAATAATATTTATGTTTGCAAATAACATCACATTGGTACACGCGACTACACATCCAGCTAAACATTTCCAGTTTTAGCTGACCTGGCATTGTATAGGTTTTTCGTACAATCAGAGTCAGCGTATACTGGTTATGTACTCGTATAGCTTGATGCATTTTGTAGCCGTGCGTACCTACTTATTATCCTTCATATATTAGGGGTTAAAGTATGAACTTGCCGATTTGTACTGAAAAATTGAAATTCGTTTTTTTTTTTAATTTAACATATTTATTTAATCAAAATAATTACCATTATTATCTATACATTGCTGCCATCTAATAGGAAGGTCATTTATGCCTTTGCGATAGAACTCTCGTGATCTAGATTCGACCAACTGTGTGAAAGCATTTTGTACTGCCTCCTGAGAAGAAAACTTTTTATCACGTAGAAAATTGTCCAAATCACGAAAAAAAACGGTAGTCCGTTGGAGCAAGGTCCGGCGAATACGGAGGGTGACGAATGGTTTCTAATTGCAGTTCCTGTAGAGTTAAAACGGTTTCTCGTGCTGTATGAGGTCTCGCGTTATCATGGAGCAATAATGGTGAAGATCGATTCATGAGTCGGGGCTGTTTCACTGCTAGTTTTGCTATCATTGTTCGGAGTTCGGCACAGTAGACATCTGCCGTTATTGCTTGACCAGATCGGAGAAAGCTATAGTGAATAACACCATGCTGAGACCACCAAACAGTTACCATTACCTTTTTATTGGTAAGCTTTGCTTTTCCATCACGAAAGCGTTTAAACCAAAATCGCAAGGTGCGTTCATTAGCAGTCCCCTCTCCAAACGCAACTTTGATATTGCGAGCTGTTTCTGCCGCGTTAGTTCCGCGTCGGAACTCGTATTCAAAATTAACTCGAATTTTCGAAGTATCCATCTTTCTTGTCTAAGCTGAATAAAAAAAACAACTGAAAGTCGATAATCGGATGTTGCACATTTTTTAAAAGAAGAACTTCATAGGTACCATGTGAAAAAAGTTTCACTCAAAAATATCAAACCATGAAGGTTCTATGTCCATTCGAAGTACCAATTACAATGAAACGGCAATTTCATACTTTAACCCCTATTATTTGCATCCTAACTTTTTGTTAATAAATCATCGTTACGAGAACAAAATGACGTAGTTAAACCGAAATCATATGTACTCGTAATGAGACGATGACAAGTTAAAAACAAGTTGCGAATAATGATTGGGTATTATCCTCGTAGGAAAGCGTCAACATCAGTTTCAGGCAAAAAATAAGACACCAACTTTGACTGGGGTCAAAAAAATAAATGATACGTAAAAATACGAATACGTAAATATATATAATGAATACGTAAATACGAATTCGGAAATCATAAATGATTACGTATACTTCGAGAAACCTATAAAAAATCAAACATTACAAGTAGTTATTGTTTTCGACACAAGACTATGATACTGACAGTCAAAATGTGATTTAGATTAAGTTTAATCCTCAGAAGTAAAAAGAAGTCAAAAGTTCTTGAAGATTCATCCTTTCCAAAACACCAGAAAAAAGCAAAACTTATACAAAGATCGGTCCTTTTTACTATAGAAGGCAACTTGAATGCAAAGTTCCCCCAATATATTTTTATGGTATCTACAATGTATTGTGACGTGACAGCCCTGTCGTTTACTGCACACAAACAACATCTCATAACGATTCCGCATCTCGTTGAGGCAAACACGAACTTTTGACAACAGACAAAAGGCACCAGGCCGACTCGAGACAAAACCGAAACACGTCCCTTTTACTCACGAAGAATATAAGATCACAGGAAAAAAGCAAATTAAAATAAGTTGGAAACCTCACGCAAAAAAATACGTGTGTTCTTCCAAATTGTTTTGTTCCCAAAGTTGTTATTTCAATACTGTGGGAATACGTCTTATGAATTCATTCAGCACGATACTTAATTCCATCAGGAACTTCTCAAATAAACTCTTTCTTATAAACAAACATGCCAATTGTCGATTGATTGATTTGTTAAATAACATTAAAGTCGGAGTGAGTGACTGGAATGTCGAATATAGCATCAATAAGTGTTTGGTCGTAAAGCTAATATTAGGTACAGCAGCTATGTTTGCTACTAATAGATCAAATAACACTAGAACCGGCATTCGAGTTCGACGACTATAATCTCCTGTCCAACTATGAAAATAGATTATCGCATAACACGCCACTGGTCCTTCCGCAATGTACGAAGAGATTCTATTTGCAAAGTTGTCTTATTTTAATGCTTCACAAAACAAGTTAGAATAGAATAGAATACCCCTTATCGTGTACACAATTAATATTACAGATATAAATGTACTAGCTGCGCCCCGCGGTTTCACCCGCATAAGTTTCGTTACTGTCAGAATATCGGGATAAAAAAGTATCCTATCTGTTAATCCTGGTTATAAACTATCTGTGTGCTAAATTTCATCCAAATCCGTTTAGTAGTTTTTGCGTGAAAGAGTAACAAACATCAGTGACACAATGGGCGGTCTTCTCGATAAAAGTGATCTTTTAAAGACAACCTTTGCAGCTTTGGATGGATTTAGAGAGAAAGGAGCCAATGCTGCAAATAGTCTGTGGTTTAAATAAAGTTCTTAGAATATTTGAAATATAACTATTTCAAATATTCTAAGAACTTTACATATACCACAGACTAGATTATATATTAGCCGCTCGAATTTCAATATCCCCTAATGATGTTAATAGGCACTCTTCGTGTCTACATTTAGGCACTTAAGGCTTATGATTAGTTGGATGCCGACGCGCGACGGTTTATCATATTCCATCAAATTGAAGGTTTCATCGGCTCAATTAATTTGAGTAACTGGATGTTTGTCCCCCGTTAATTGAATTAATTGGATTGCGTTCGCCCCTCGCCGGGTTTGTCGCCCCTCGTAAACAATTACCTAATTAATATTATACGTAGATATGACTGCCGATTAATCCCGGTTAATACAATTGAT
Source organism: Apamea epomidion (assembly GCA_947507525.1). NCBI lineage: Eukaryota > Metazoa > Arthropoda > Insecta > Lepidoptera > Noctuidae > Apamea > Apamea epomidion. Next base: position 12,595,071 of record OX382234.1, read on the forward strand.
TAATTGGTTTTTGAGAAGGGATCCTGAGTACTTTTGTTTACAGCGTTCTCTGTGGTTCTATTATTGTGGATCCTTCGATTATTCAAAGGCAAGATGAATTAGAAAGTATAAGGCATGCATTCGGTGCATTGCTTTTCAGAATAGGTAGGCAGGAACTAGGCCGCCTAGGCAGACAGACGCGGTCACTAATCAGAAGCACAACACAGATCTAGAACTATTTTGAATATTCAAATTATTTACTTACCAACTATGCCTTCTGAACTTTAACAGCAAAAAATTGCCATCGGTCAGACCAAGGAAACTATTTTATACCACCACAGGTATCTCAAAAAATGAATGATACAACACAGATGAACAGAATATTCAGAATAAAATATGACTCATGTTCTCATAGCAAAAAGATTTATGATCAAGAATAAGTATCTAGCGGTTTTATACCCATCTACTGCCACTTCAGATAACTGGATAGTTAAGTAAACCTGCAACTGTCAGCCCAGTTAGAAGCTAAAAACTATTTTCATGAACCTACGACCAAAGATAAGTAAGATAATTATGGTGAACAATTCTATTTTAATAATAGAACACTAATTATCTATAGTCCATCCATTACATTTTCTTTTTAAGTTAAACGTATTTGAAAGAGCCAATTACATCAAAATAAAGATTTGAAAGACTACAAAGAAAGGCTTGCCTTTTGTATCTTAAATTTTTTTAACGATCAAAGTAAATCAAATTTAACTAGCCTGTAGCAGGCAAAAGCGCGAAAGTTACAAAGTTTTGAACGTCTACTGTCAACGTTTTAATAATAAAACGGGAATTTTCAGTAGGAAATTCCAGAAATAAATAATAGCATCTATTCAAGGTTTGTTGGAAAATTAGCGGTTCATATCCAAGGCAATATTTTGGATGTAGCCAATCTTCTGTCATGGGTTTTGTTTGTCTTCATTCACTCAATTTATGACATTGAGTGTGGTCGAGGTGTGGTCACTTAAGTTTGTCTATGTCACGCTTTGTGGTCTCTATTTGCCCATAGACACCGATTTCAAGGTTCCATTATGAAATAAATTCTATTGGTCAAACTTTATGGTAGGAAACTACGTAAATGCATGAAATAAACTACGGAACTTACCTACTTAGAAGATTTAAGATCCGCGACCAGCATGCGTCTTGATATTTTATGATGTTGCCAAAACATTTTCGCTGATATTTCAGTAGAAAATATCTAAAGTGTTCCCATTTCGTAATAAAACGTTTTCTTGTTAACTGCATGCTGTTTCAGTTAAAGCGATAACTTCTGAACACATATAAGTCGTGCCTTCACCTCTTCGAGAGTAGTTAAATGCAGCAAAGTCGGTCATTGGCCTGCTCTGACGTCAATGGTGATGTTGCACCTCTCTGCTTAGACGTACAGCAGATACTTAACGCTTTATAATATTTATCGATACTGAAATAATCAAGGACAGCGTACAATCAGGAACATAAAGGAATTGCGAGTTCTTTGATGTTTCGCTTTTGTTGATCTGATTTGAATTCTCAACTTCGTTGATGCGTGGATAATATCAACAGTTTTTGTGTTCTGTCTTCTGAAGTTGACTGTACCTGAGGTCAGTGGCACTGTAATCTGTATAGCAGAGTGTTTTGGTAGTACTCTTAAATTGCAGACGTAAGCAGAAACGGTAAATGTAGGTTACTGTTGAATACGTGTCGACAACATGTTTTATATATGATTATTAAGCGTGACGTAAAACGCAAAACATCTTTCACGCCAACATACTTTGTAGCTGTATATGCGGCTATTAACATCTAATCGTAATTGATTCTAATCACAGTCTCGAGATCTAGTCTAGTCTTAAACGTTTAGTTTGCCAGTCTTCGCTCTCAAAGACGAGCGTATCTCTTAGATGTTTAATTGAACACTCAGAAAGTTTTATGCCTCAATAATACAGTTTCCAAATGGAAGCCTATTGTGTGAGTCACTTTATCTGAGGAGCCCCCCTCGGTCACAATAAAAGTGGAAAAGCAAAATTTTATTAGCACGAAGAGTGCTCCATTCTGTTCAATGTAAAACAATTTATTTTGCCCTTCGGTAAATCATTTTGTGGCGTCCTTGGCAAACTGGTGGCACCGTCGGTTATACGCATTTAACTGAGCTAAATGAGTTTGGAGAACAAGAGAGCTAATTCAATTATGCCAAGTTGTGCGTTGTGCGGTGTTGTTCTCCTCGGCGACACGATGTTGAACTGTGTGTTCACTGTTCACTTGCTCCCCAGTGTATCGACATGATATGGGTCGCACCTACCCGTGTAATACAACTGTAACGCAATTAAGTGTACATGTGCCGGTTTCCTGGCATTTCCCCGATACCGTGAAATAAATATGCAGAATATTGACATAGAAAATGAAAAATGAATGAATTTGCTAGAAATTCACTTCACTTTATTCGATTGTAAATCTGTCCATGGAAACAGAGATAGGTACTGCGTATTGAATATTTATTAGGAAACGCCTGGCAGTAAATCTTTTACACGTGAAGGGATGTTTTTGTTTTACTAACTTTATTCCCAACACCGAACATTTTATCTGGTTACCTAGTTAACTCCTCGTCTTAAAAAGTGAAATATATTTAGTAGATACTAATTAGTATCTAATAGTAAAAAGGTCTTTTACATACATTTTCCAATTTCAGGCACTAAACTACTGCAAATGAAACGGCCTAATTCGGGGTAATTGCGTAACATTACACACTAACAGTAGCAATGGCTTTCATTTTGACAGTTCAACAACATTCATTGCGTTATTTACGTTGTTGAGCAGACAAATTATTCGAACATATGAAATAATGGATTAGCCTTCAAAATGATTCAGATTGAGATTGATATTGTGTTATGCAATGAGGCTTCTGATTACATTAGCATTACAAGCACTACTTCGGAATTAGCATGTGAGTAGCAATTAATATTCCTACTGAACTGAGATATTAATGGCATTGCGAAACAGTTATTAACTACTCAACCTACAGGTAATCCATTGTTAAATTTTTTCATACAACATTTCAAGAACGATCACAAGACGGCTTTCCTGGAACCCTGACCTGACTCAACGTGTTTAATAAAATGGTATTCAACTATTATTTGTATGAACTTGGGTTCGGTGTACGATAGCTTTATTTACATGTGATAAGTTATCACGACATAGTTAAACACAAACAGAAGCACGTGTTCGTCTGACGCGTAGGTATCATTCAAAACGAAACTCCTCTCTGACTGTTCGGTAATGCGCTTATAACTCAAGAACTTCTAATCCGATTTTCGTGATTTTTGTTTTATTTTATAGCTATGTCCTTTGGCTAGATTTATTATATGATATTATTCCACGTAAGTAACCGGGTTGTGGAGGTCAGATAGGCAGTAGCTCCATGTATAATACTGGTATTCAGCTGCATCCGGTTTGACTGGAAGCCGACCCCAACATAGTAGGGAAAAGGCTCGGCAGATCATGATGATTATTCCACGCAAGCGAAGCTGTGAGCAAAGATATTTGGAACTTTATTAAATACCTACTGAATTATTATTAGGATATGTATAGGTTTACTATGTGCATACCTAACAAATGAACAAAACCCAATTTTTTTTTTTATTATTATTATTATCTCCTTTATTTCATTTAAATACTTACACATTACATTTTTAAATATTTTTATAAGCAAAAGAATAAAAAAAACATTTAAAAATATAAAATATAGTAGCCCACCGGTATCGGGAACAGGGTCCAAGCTACCGGTAGTCAGGGCTCCAGAGAGAGGAACTTCCTGACAATGCGAGCTGCTTTCTGAATCAAGCCCTTGATTATTATTATTATTATTTTTATTACTCCCAGAAATGCACGAACATTACTGTTAAATAAGATGTACAATGTTCATACATTTATTTAAGTAGGCAATATTGTTTTTTTATTTTATTGTTAGGTTACTTCTTGTCTATTACTTTCTCTGTGGTCACATACTTGTAACACTGCAGTGTCCAGTTAAAATAAAACAGCTTGATTAGTAAAAAGTCTCTGCATTTAATTTAAAATAACTTCAATTACATTGAACAAAAAACAAATAAAACAAAAATGGCTTAAGCTACACTTAGCTTAAGCCATTTTTGTTTTATTTGTTTTTTTTTATTCACAGTAAAAAAGACCCTGACCTCTAAACTAGGTAAAAACCTATATCTTAGAAGTCAGTGTACCTTCAAAATTATGCATGGATATAATAAGCCTTATAATTTATACCTAGATAGGACACAATGATTCTTGCAAGTACCAACGACTACGAACGTTCGCGATACTTAGTGATGTAAACCCCGACATCTAGCTTGTTCTCTAGCGGTCGAGAAATGTAAGCATGGCCGAATAATTCATGTCCTTGCTTTATGTTCGTTTGGCCTTTGGCCTACGCTTCTCAGCCCACTGCATCCTGTAGATTGATGTCAGCAGTTACGGGGTGTATAAAAGAGGTTAATGTGCAGGCAGTTAGTTACAACCGTGCGAGTAGTAGGTACCTATGTTTCATGGTATAAAAGTCTTTGGCTCTTCTGAGCCTGTCTTAAAAAACTGATCATGAGGTCCTGGGTTCGATTCCCAGGTCGGGCAAAGTGTTATTGAGATTTACCATCACAAATTTCTCAGTAGCAGTCCGGTCTCTGGATTTGTGTCTGGTTGATGGTAGTAGGCTAGACTTTAAAACCATAACTGGTGAGAGGGTAACCTAGGTACAACTCTGTCTAACCCTTCGGGAATTACAGTCGTGATGTTATATCATATTATATTAACACAATAAAAATTGCCTTGTGTAAATTTCTTTCTTGCTTAAGATATAATAAACTCTTTTTCTCTGGGCACCTAAACACTTCCGATGAAACAAAACAGAATGAATTCCTCCTAATTCATGAAACAATCGAGGAGGCGCAGCAAGAACATCGGGAAGCCTGAACCTGTGCTTATTTCATTCACTACTGTCAATCTTTGCACGACTAATTCTGGCAGAAACGATTAATTTCAGAACGGGAAATTCTGGCATATTAGTTTGAATAAAAACTAAGTCAAGCAGCTATGTGTGATTATCAGAAATAAATGATATGACCTTAGCAGATGTATTAAGATAACGTCGTGAATACCAATAGCATATGAACAACCTCGAGTAAATAAATATCAAATGACTATTGCATCTATGTGTTATAAACAATTGCGTCTTAGAATACTTTATTACGAATGCAATTGTTACTACCATAGTGACGAATGACCTTGAGACAACGTAATTACAACTAACATGACATTACGCTTCTATTTCCCAAAGGAGTAGCCAGTAGCAAAGATGTAGAAAGCAACCACATTTCTCTACTCGCACGGTTTTTACTTCTTGATAGTGATCCACCGGTGTCGGGAGCAGGGTCCAAGCTACCGGTGGCTAGGGCTCCAGAGACAGAAACCTCCTCACAATGCGAGCCGTATCGAGGAGTACTGCCTTCTGACAGGCCCTTGATCCAACTGCCTAACGAGAACCTCGATAGATATTGATCGAGGCTTTCGGCCATCAGGCCATTGGCATTAAACATCGAGATATCTTTATTATATGCAAGTTTAATGTTGAAGTATTACTTGTACACGTAAAACTTTCCGGAATAAATTCTTCAAATGATGTTAAAAACCGCATCGAAATCTGTTGCGAAGTTTAGAAGAACAACGCGGTCACACAGACACGAAAAGCGACTTTAATTTATAATATGTAAGTATAGATATAAAAGTCCTATTGCCTTTAGGCTGTTGCTGAAAGTGACCCCGCTCGAAATAACAGTATTCCCGACCCTGGGTACGAAACTTCGGACCCAGACGCCCAGTAGCCGCGCTTTCGACCATTACACTAACGAAGATAGTACGTACAGGTAGACTTTATAATTACTAATTACACACAGGTCCGGAATAAGGGTCGATACTACCTTATTTTTGAACAATTTTGAACGTGTGAACGATCAATGAAGACAGCAATAGATTCAGGGTCAAAAGTACACGTGACGTTTTCCAATAAACCAAACTTGTAATGATGAAATTGTCTGCTTTCAGTCCGTTATTGAACCTTAAGCTGTAAGTCTGGCGATATTTTATTACGGAAGATTCATATTGGAATAGCCATTCGGAATTTGCTCGTGAATCAATAGTCTGGATACATTTAAACTAGAAAGTCTTTCCAATAATCCTTGAGGTTAGTCTCCGTGGGATGAATTCGTCCCTGTACGAGTGTGTGACGATATCATGCAGGTTTTAAGTACATACGGACGTGCTTTGATAGAGATCTGACCCGAAATGTTGTTAAATCGTGTGAAGTGGAGCAGGGTTACAGCTAATTGTTTTGAGTGTCAAACAGTGAGATACTTAGTTAGTTAGAAGCCTTTATATTGTATACCTACCTACCATTTTATGTAACAAGCTGCTAAACCGATAAGGAAATAAGGATAGAATACGGAAAATTGCAAAAAAATATGTTTGTCCCTAACCGCAGAATAGGAAATAGTTTAACATTATATTATTTCGTTTCGACGTTTTTAAATATTTCATGACAAGTAGGTACCTAGAAATAAACGTACATTGTAATAGGAAACCGGGAAGTGTTTCCGTTCATCCTGTAAATAGTTTAAATACTTTTAGTTAACTTTTAGTCCACGTTACCACGTAGAAACTACTATAAGCAGATATAAATAAATTCTGAGATAAAAATACCTCGCAAGGAGTGCCAAGTAAATATGCATTAGACCGTTAGATTACAGCCGCGTGTGCGCATGCATTACCCTTTTTTTGGTTCTGTAATTGTATAAAGTCGGACACATCCTTTTTTTTAATTTAAATAAAATAATTGCATTGTGCAGAATAAAATTACATTATAGCACACCATATGTAACAGTAGAATGTTAAGGGGCCATTATAGTTTTAAGATCGTACATTGTAAACCTACATTCTTAAAAAATAATTAATTCGAACTTAAAATCCTGACAAATGTTAACCCTAAATAGAACGGAAAGCTGTATCTACAATTACGTTCGAAAACATACAAACACATTTGCGAAAAAAGAAATGTCCTGTATAGGTTTCAATTTACAATTAAGTATGCATTTTTTTCTCTCCTCAGATACAGAAACTTTAGCAGAAAAAGGGCAATCAGAAATTATCTAAATATACATATCCACCAGCCGATCGATTCTGTAAAAATCCCACCGCGAAAACTTAGGTGAAGTGAGCTTAGAGTGAGCTGTCAATAGTGTTAATCGCTAGGAAGTATTAGTTGGAATGACAGCTCACTACACACTCACTTCACATAAGTTTTCATGGTGAGATGGTTAGAGAATCGCACTGCAGCTGTAGGTAGACATCTGTATCTACATCGTTATGTAATGAATGAAGGAGTATAATTCTTTTAACCTTCAATTTATATCTTTTGCCTCCACCGTGTTAGTACCTTATGCTCCGTTTGAAATATTAACAACTTTATTCTTTTATTACCTTCATACGGCCTGTAATGTTGCTTGGTTTCTCTTTATTTATTACTAGTCTACGTACAGGTTACGAGGTCGACTCCCAAATGTAGGATTAAGAGACCTTAATTCAGTATGCCTATAAAATAACTTTTGTTCTGGCGAAACTTAGGAGGCTAAGTTAAAATATTCAACGAAGAACATTCATGTAAGTTATATTACTAGGCCAAACCATCATCATATTCATCCATATCTCGACTTCACCCAGTGCTGAGCGTAGCCCTCTCTTTTCTTGAACCAAACCCCACGCTCCATAAACAGAATTCGACGCGCAAATTAATACTATGAAGAGCAACATTTTTCGTCGGTTATCAAAAAATAAATATGCGTTCCATACATTTTGACCCCGTAGGTATTGGACTTTTCTACGAAACAGCTGATTTATTTAGAATCTTCTACTGAATCCATGTTTACAGGTTGCGCGTCGATGTCCCTGCCACTCTACACCGTAAGTCGTAACCTGCACGAAAGTAAAAAAGAAATAAACTGAAGCACATAGTCACTAATTACATAATGTTGTCAAAAAGACAAAGACTTTGAAAAATACTTTCAAGTAACAAAACAAGATACACACTGAGTACAATATTACGCAAATGTCCGCGTACCTCGTCCATATACCAGTTTAGAATTCCACCTGGTTAGCACTCTAGGAATTCATTCACATCATGCCTTATCTTCGAGAGTGGTAATTTCACAATCTGGACCAGACGATTTATTCTGTAAAAATATCTGTCAATAGCGTCAATCCCTAGCATCCGGTAAAATGACAGCTCACTTCACCTGAGTTTTCACGATGTGATATTTACAGAATAGACCGCTAAGCTAATAAAAGGCTATCTCTATCTAGAAGTTTAGCTATTTCCAATGTTCTACTGTCTATTTATTTCCAATGGTATTACATGATACATGATATTATTTGTTTCAAAATGTAATTATATTTTTAAAACCAGATGAGTTCGGTGTTTTCTAACTGGCTGCTCGGAGAAGAAAGACCGAAACAAACTGGAAGTTATCTACCTATCTACGATAGTAGTGAGATAAAGAACGTTTGTAAATATCCCCTCGTGTTGTTCAAAAACATGTTTAACAATTAAAGTTGTTTGTAATCACCGCCGACTAACGGCCCGAGAACTAACGGTAGCGCGTAACCGTAAAATCACTGCCCTACGTTCACACAGAGCAATAAAAAAATAGATATTTCGCAAGTTAATCATGGATAAAACGACCCATGATATAGAGTTGCCACTAAGCAACATGACAATATTTTTTAATAACCATATTTAGATATAAATATAAAGCAAGGATTACGCACGATATTGACGTAACATCAACAAAAAAATATAGCCATCCTGCTCTGAAGAATGACATAATAGGATAATAATCTTGTTTTGCTGTAACAGCGTGGCTGTAAGCTTATTAAATAAGCGTCGTGTCGCTTTTCACCCCATTTAGCCGCCTTTGGGTTGTTTGACGTCACGGTGGTCTCGACTCCTGATCCTGATACCATTATTTCATGAATGGTTTTCTACGAATTTGGATTTCTCCGCGAAACATGTCAAGTTTACAGATGTCGCCCAATCAATCCATATTGGGTGACATCTGTGAACTTGACATGTCGATCCAATATCGTTATTTTAATCACCTAATTGCTTCTTTGTCAAGATATTCCTTTTTACCAAGATATTCTGTATGAAGTATCATTTTTGCTAACTGCCTACGCGAAAAATCGGCTTACAGATTTTATATTGAGTAACTATTTCACAATGTTTATTAAAATGTAGCAGGAACAATGTGATAATCGATTGTTTAGCCGTAGATCATAAAAAGTTATTACACATCGATATTATACACACATCGGGTGCGAAAAGCTTATTTTAAAAGGAAACGCACATTATTCGATCATTATCACGATTTTAAGGTTCATACTTTGCAAACAATGACGAGACCTTGGGGTCGGTCAATGTATAATCTGAGATTCACGGATAAACAAGTTTTTTTCTCATTAGCTTGTAACAGCTGATTTTATTACATGCCAAAAATAATGTTGGTGTTTTTGGCGATGTAAAATATTAAAAAGTATTTTGTACTAGACTGTCAGTACAAATAGCAAGTTCTTCCGGATGTACTGTTATTGCGAAGGGTGGGCGGAAGTAATCCTGTTAGGAACTCATTATTTCGGTCTCCGTTTCACCGTCCGTTTTCCGTAAAACTGCTGAAAACTTTACAAGAGGAAATGGATTTTTCCGTTGAAAACTTTCAGTACTTAGCTTCTTTCATTACCATTATTATTTCTAAACCACAATATTGTAATACCCTCAATTCCTCACGTCAACTGGAAAGACATCCCCACTGCCTAAACAGTAGATAGCGTACCTAAAACATGTTCCCTTTGACCGTTCACAGTAGCGATCCTTAGATGTTAAAGTCATGATGACAAATTCTTTTTTTTTTAATTTTGTTTGAAAAATGGTTTTAACTATTTATTTTTGGACTATGGAATAGCTTACGATGAATACAGAGTTATAAATGTTAATTATGGCTTAAATGAATGTAAATAGGCAATATAAATAGAGTTGTATCGAGTTTTACTTTATTGAACTTATTTTTGGTAGAGTACAAAAAAAGCGAACTGTTTATATTGCAATCAATATTATCTATGGTAAACGGGTTCAGAGATAAAGGAATATCAATGCCTAGTTATACACACCTTAATTAAATGACCATAAAATATTAAAAACACACCTTATTAAAATGGGTATACCTTATGTCCGGTTATTCATGATCTCATTCGTCTTAAAAACGTTGAAATGCGACTAACCGAAAAACTGCCATAATAAATTGGTGTAAAACATACAAACTGCCAGGTAGATAAACCAAATAATGTAACTTATCGTTTTTCAAAGAATTATATGTACCTGTTAACCTTTAAGTTGATGTTTTTATTAATATCACCCCAACAATATCTCATTTCGTTTAGTACCTATTGCTTTTAACACGTATCTACAAGTTGATCCGTTTCCCCGGAGAACTAACTAACTTGCCCAAAGAAAAAGTAGCTTCTCCCCTTTACTGCGAGTTAGTTTCTTTTCAGACAACTTTTATCGACATTCATTGCTCCGGAGAGACTTGTTTGAGTAACAAAGAAATATATCTCCTCCCGAGAATTCAACATTTACAGTAAAAGTAAAAAAGTGTCTTTGCTTCGAAAGTATGAAAATGATTTGTGTTTTTTATCTTCTTTTAAAACTACAATAATATTTGCTTAAGCGTAGTTTTCCATTCGCATAATCGATTTAAACTTGAACTCTTCAAACATTTTAATTGAAATATTTAGCATAACTTGTTTATGGTCGAAAATCACGCTGCCATCGTCATATTAGTCTAAATTAACCCGAGCTATAGCAAAAAATACCATCTATTTTGATACAAACCATAAGTTCTCCTTGACGTGATGCGATGTTATGTTCCAAATGTCAGTTCAATCGTTTGCAAAGGTCACGGAATCGGTACGTGTAATCGATAATTGTTAAATATGATAAACGTTGACGGACGTTTTACTATATACTTAATATTAAATAATCAGCTAATGATTGCAGATAATGATTCAGCTCTTATGGCAATTTAATTATTGAGGGTTGACGTAGCACGTCTTTTTATTCCATCTTTATTAGCCGTCATGCTTTCCCATTAACTATTTTTTTAGCCTCTTACTTTGGTACAAAAAAAAAATCAAAAAATCAATCAAAATTTTAAAAAACTATCTGAGATGACTGTGTGTGTGTGGGTGTGTGTGTTGTGTGAGGTTGTGTGTATATATCAATAAATATCGCCTAAGTTGCCAGCATCATCTCCTTCCGAACGTGCGCTTGTATAATTTCTAACGTGACGATATTATCGAGGACGTCTACGTCCATAAATTGTATGGAAATACCTGCACGTTATAACGTTATCGTGGACAAATATTTTAAAAACTCTCTTCATTAGTTCTATACGTTTTGCTTCCCTGTATTATCATGTTGCCGTCCGCGATAATATCGTCATCACATAAGAAATTATATAAACGCCGAATACCTAACGAAACCTAAGCCATGCGTCGCCATTAATTTTGATGGATAACCAGAATACGGACACTGCCCACACCATGCAATGACGTCAATAATTAATGCTTGTGATAACGCTGATATATCCCACGACTTACCGATCGATATTTAAATTGACTTGGAGCCCACACACGCATCCTACGGTGTGTGCACTATTCATATTTCTGAGCTATTTTTAGTTCGACTAAAACGTCTATTTGTATGCTATTTCGAGCTAGCCATTTGCAGTCATGTTGAATATATGAATTATTTTACGGATGTTTATTTAAATCAACAAAAAAATAAAATTGAAGTGTCCGTTTGTAATGTCAAAATAACAGCGTTTTAGTAAATGCTTATAAAAGTATGAACGGTTAGGTAATAAAACAATATTTTTAAAAAAATCTGTGTGTCTGTTTGTTCGGGCTAATCTCCGAAACGGGTGAATAGACTTAGCTGATGTTGTAAGGAGTAACATATAAGGCTACTTTTTGTCCCGATAGCACGTTTCTGTGTGACGTCCTCGCAGGCGAAGCCCCGGGCAAAAGCTAAATAATAAAAATAAAATAATCATAAGCATCTTAAAATAACAATCAAATGAGTTACCTAAGTACCTATTAGGTAGGTACTCAATTAAAAACCTCGCTTACCATAATATCAACATTCGTCAAAAGCTAATTTTATTTGCACTTATAGCCAAGGAGGTACTTAGGTATAAATAATACCTACCCATTATAAATACATCTGACTAATTATTCAGCAATAAAATAAACAACACTGCCTAGTGTTGTTTATTTTATTGCTGAATAATTAGTCAGATGTATTTATAAATCTAAATAAATAAAAACACACTCACGCCCACAAGCACCTAAACCTCTTGTCATTAAACCGTCTTTGTACAACGTAATAATTTTAGTTAGTTTTTTTATTTTTATACACTGTACTAAAGTTCTTAATTATAGTTTATAAATATTTTTCTATTTTTTTTTTTTTACCAATACATTATATTTACATAATTTAAAAAGCTAAAAGTCTTAAAATAATAATATGTACAAGTATATAAAAAGGAGGGGAAATAATCAAAGGGCATCAAAAAATTCGTCCGCATCGCTGTCAATAGGAAACGTGCCCTAAAGGCTAGCAGCATTGCCGCGTTGTATGGCAACGCTGATTCTTTGGCCGAAAAATAGGCCAGCCCTCTGGTCACGTGAAGAGTCGACCAACTGATTTTTTTTCGAATTAATTACTTCACTTACATAAATGAAAATGTTTGCCTTGCCTGGGAAGAGACTGGACTCCACGACACAGGGAATCCTAGTGTGAGGTCCAGGGCATTTGGTAAAACCTAGCACCTAAAGCTCCTTGTAATCTTCTACTAGTTTTTGTGTTTTTTAAATTGTACCGTGTTTTTTTTCTAAACTGAATAAAGTTTTTATTTATTTTTTTATTTACCTGAAGTTCACTACCACACCAAACAATATCCGAGATAAACCAACGATACGCTAAATCTCTTACCACCTCACTATATTAGCTAAACAAATACCAACCCGAGGCACTGGAGCGATAATTACTTGACTTTAATTATTCGCGCCATTGCCCAATAAACCCACTATAACGGAGAGCTTTAGGAGTTTGTACCCAACTCTAATTTTTCCTGAATTAGGGCTGCCCAAGGGTGTTGTTACACCCATACGATCGACATCGCATCGATGCCTTGATCTTCGTCGATCGCGTTGGGGAATAGCTCAGGGTGAACGATGATTTTACGTCTTTTAAAATATGTCGAATGAAAACAGATCGATTGGGAAACAATCTTAATTTAAGTTTAGATCAAACGTTCACAAAACCTAAGATTTCTTGACATTTTATTAGGGATAGACCAATGAAGGAATGTTCTGTCCCTGTTTACACAAAAATAATTTCGTTGAGTGGGGATAAAAAGTGCATTTGCTGGTTTGGTCTGAATCGACCTTTAGGCATTGAAAATACCTCGACATAATGTTCGTTTATCCATCTATGATCAACGTTGATCAATGCCGCCGATCAATTCAGTGATGATCGATAATTGATCGATCCGTAAAATATACGATCGATAGAATATCTATCAATACTGAAAAGATTAAGTTTGGTGTAACGACATCAATCGATGTCGATGACAGCCTGACAGCTTAATTTTATGTAATGACGTCTTTTACGCTAATCCAGTAGTTAAAAACTATTCGGTGAAGACCCCGAAGTGTTATTTTATCGTTATCAAATTGTTAAAGTAGCAGATTATCTATCTTGATATTATCATTATCACTTTTATGACAGTAGGTACTGAAAAATAGACAAGTGGTCAATGGCTGAATTGATATACAACTGCAGTGCACCGACCCGTTTTAAATGAATATTGAGCTTGAATTCGCGTATATTTCACTTTTATTCGTCTCCATTTTCCTTCACACGAACGAACCCCGAATACACGAAAAATGCTTTATTAAACTGATAAGGGCAGCTCGAGCTCGAGATGCGAGACAAAGGCACGAGGTTTTCCCCCCTAAGGCTATTGGGCGATGGGGGGAAAACCTCGTGCCTTGAGGCGCCACGGCGCCCTCACCTTCCGCCTGACGCAGGTCCTCACCGGACACGGTTGTTTCGGGAAGTTCCTGTTCAGGTTAAAGCGGGAGGAAACGCCAGGGTGTCACCACTGTGGGGATCGCCCGGAGGACACGGTGGAGCATACGGTGGAGGTCTGCCCGGCTTGGGCGGGGCCCCGCCGTGTCCTCGTGGCGGCGATCGGCGGCGGCGACCTCTCGCGTCCGGCCCTCATACAGGCCATGGTACGGAGCGAGAGTGAATGGGAGGCCGTCACCTCCTTCTGCGAAGCAGTAATGCTCGCGAAGGAGGAGGCGGAGCGCGTGAGGGAGAGGCAATCGCTGCACCCTCGCGCGCCTAGCCGCCGCAGGAGACGCCCTGGACGGGAGTCAACAGCCGACTCCCGGCCACCGTAGGCGCGGGCTTGCGGGCGGCGAGCTATGGGCAGCTCGCCACCCGGTAAGGACCAGGCCCGGGTCGACTGCGCGTTGTGTTCCACGCGCGCCTCAAAGAGCTGTCAGCACGAACTGACGGGGTCCGCTAGGGCCGATGCCGCCGGGGCTGCGGGTTGTTCGAAAGAGATACCGTGGCCCCTGGCACAGGCAACTGAAGGAACACGGGTGGGTTTTAGTCAGTAAAAGTCTGACACTCTCTTCTGCTCCGCCCAGAGGCTCCGCCGGGAGGAGTCATTTGATGATTTCCCAACCAGAAAAAAAAAAAAAAATAGAAAGGCTATTGGGCGATATTGCCCCCATGTACCGACTAGCAAAGAGACAACATCTTGCATATTGTCTTGATAAATCATATGCAAGACTGCTGTGCGCTCTTGCATAGCATGTTTTATCTCAGCTACTCGATAGAATAATAAAATGATTTTCTCTACGTGTTTCTTCCTGATTTTTGTTTCCTTACGCTAGAAAGGGTAACGGCGGAAACAGATATTTTCTTGTTTTCTTTTACTTCGTTTCAGCGGCAGCCCTAACACGTAACGTTAAACATATCAACATTTATATGTATATATATTATTTTATTCGTCCATAAAACCTTATGACGCTTCTACGTTGCTAATGGGGTAAACCATGGTTTACTCACTCAAGCTTAAGATGACGATAACATAATCAGACGCATTCATTCATGGGGCGAATGACCTTATTTATCCTGTCGCTTGTTTAATTATTATTCATATTATGCAAATTGTATCGTGATGAATGGTACATGCTGATTATAAATCAAGCATTATCAGCACTTTATAATCTGATCTGAAATTTTAATGCATAATAGAAAACAAAGGCTGCTACATGCAACGATAAAAATACGCAATGGAAACGAAGTTTCATACAAGTGCCACGCCGTGCAACGGATACGAAATGCATAAAACTGTGAATCTGTTTTTAATTGCTTTTTCTACTTTAATTTTGGCTATAAAATTCAAGGTATTTTATAGAGCTACGCTGGGGTACGAAGAGCTCCGAAAAGCATAAAATTTTAAAATGTTTTGAATTTTTGTTTGTATTTTAATTTCAATTATAAAATTCATGGTCCTTTTTAAATTAGTGGACATTTCAAGGGGTTTCATATAATTTTATCGAGCTTTCGCTGTGGTACGAGGAGCTACGTATAGGTATGTTTAAAACTGTTAACTTGTTTATTTTTTGCTCAACATACACTACTTATGTAATTTAATTTTTAAATATAAATTTCCGTCCGTGTTTACCTAATTGGATATTTCAATGGGTTTAGTGACAAGTTGCCAGCAGCAGGATGCTGTCGCCAGCCTGGCTGTGTCATAGGATATCAGTAAACATCTCGTCACTAAGTACCCATCGCCTGTATTGACACAGCAAAAAGAGTTCACGTAACACGTTTCGAGAATGAAAAAAGAATATAAAGAAAAACAAAAACTTCGTTTTAAAAAGCTTTATCTTTCGTTAATGGATGGTTAACTAAAGGTTATTCCTATTTAAACGTTAAAATGTCATGTATGTATTATGCAAATCTTCATTTTTACCTACATCGTCGAGAAGTCTAGTGTTAGGTTAACATAATAAATAAGGTTAAGTTTGCACATAAAAAACACTTCATCTTGAATGTAAATGGTATTTTGAAATAACTTCTTGTATAGTTTGGTACCTATATTTATCTGAGTCCGCGTATATAGTGAGTGATACGCGGACTCACTAATTCGTCAGTTTTGCCGATTAGACAGTTGCATTAACTCGACAGATTCCAGTATTTGCCAGTTTATTTCGGGGCACAGGTCCACATCAAAGTAGATTTGAGAAGAGTATCATGACGAGACATAACCTCATTAATATAGGCTCAAATATGAAAGGCTTACTACAAAGGGGTGCGAAATAGAAAGTAATTACTGCTCCCATGTCAAAGTTTCAAACCACGAGGTGCCAGCCGTACATAATAAACACCAGACAGTAATAAATTATAAGATTGCTTTTGAGGCAATATTTTTAGGTCGATACTTAACTTACATGATATTTAATGAGCCATTTTATGTTTTAGAGTAGGTATCTTTTAACGCATAATCAACCTATAATGTTCCCACTGCTGGGACACAGGCCTCCTCTCTGTGAGAGGGAGTGGGCCATAATCCACCACGCGGGCCCATTGCGAGTTGATGTCACATGTCTCCGAATTTTTGGTTCTAGGTCATGCCGGTTTCCTCACGATGTTTTCCTTCACAGTTTTTGAGAGCAGTGGTGATTAAATGAAATACAGAAAGTAAAGTGCCTACCTGGGGTTCGAACTCGCGACCTGCAAGTCGTAAGTTGGGGCCAGTGCCTCTCGGCCACCAGTGCTCCGTCTTTTGACTGAAATTCTGAAAGTAATTTTAGGTTTCCGACAAACTAAGTAGGTAATATACCTGCGACTATACAATTCTAAAATCAGCTTTAGTAGATATTATTTTCACAAAATACATATGTGAAAAGGTGGAAAAGTTTAAAACAGTTCTACAATAAACAGCCGTAAACTCTCTAGTTCATAAGCAGCTTTAAACACGAAAGCTTTCACATACAATACCGGTGTCAAGGCTTAAGCATTAACAATAAGACAAATTGTCTGTGAGACCCTCCCCTTTCAGCCGGCCTTTCATAACTCTCACAAACTATAAGGCTGCCTGTCCATTGACGTAGAGCGAGTAACCGAAGAAGAGCGAGGGAGCGTTGCTGAAAAGGAATTCGCCAAACCGCGGTGCATGAGCGATGAAGCCATCAAAGCAGACTAAGGCTGAAATTCAAATTCATTTATCGTTTGCTACAGGTGGAAAAGCAGTACTTATCATAATAATATATCGATCGCTGTAGCATACGCATAGGGTGTACAATATTTAGTAGTCATTCAAAATCTAGTTTATCATTAATAACATTATTTATGTCAAAATACATTATAATCAATTAATATTATTACTCATACTGAGATCTATAAACGTCACTTAGCACGTACTTTAGCTTAGACATGACTTGTAGTTTGACAGCTGTGAGACAGTGGCAGGAATAACGCTTGGCCATAACCATAATCAACCTATAATGTTCCCACTGCTGGGACACAGGCCTCCTCTCGGTGAGAGGGAATGGGCCATATTCCACCACGCAGGGCCCAGCGCGTGTTACGCTTAGCCATAGTACGTGCCAACTAAGTAACATTTATAGATCACTGACTGAGTGGACCTAACTGTACATTATGTACGCAGAGCTGTGTCCGCGGTTGATATCCATAAATCAGTTGTCCGCTTAAGTGGTACGGAAACGAGAATTTAATAGAATTCTATTGGTTAATGTATTCCTAGCCCTATTCTTCTCCGCTCCAATGGACAGGCAGCCTAATAGGCCTTTGAGGCCCTCTCTCACGCGACACATACGTCTTAGTTACGCCGATCGTTGGTACAGAAATAGAACAGTACCATTCGACATTGTCAATGAACAGATATATGGGAACAGACCGATACGAGTTATGATAGTCGATAGTTGCACATTCTTGACAGTAAAACTGTCTAGATAGATATCTACAGTTTCATTCAACACATAATAACATATGAACAAAGTGTTTATATAATTATATCAGACTCCAAGAAAGTGGACTTGTATAAAGTGCAATCAACACTATTCTAAGTTTTAAAATAATTATCACATAAAAAATTAAGTTACATTAAAATTGATTATTAGTCTAGTCTTTATAGACTGGATTGTAATCAATTATTAAGACCTTGCACCCTAATTGAGTAACACACTATAACTCTTAATTTGAAACATTTTGAAGCATATTGCTAATCCATTGCTCCATATGTTCGAAAAATGTGTTTGCTCAACAACATAAATAACGCAATGAATGAACTGTCAAAATGAAACCCATGGCCACTGAGTGTTTGTTCTTTTTAATAAAGGATAAAAAAAACAACAAATATGAGAAAAGGTACGTGAAGTTGACGTGACCAGTATTTTTAATTAACATTTGTAGGGGTGTGACGAAATTGTCAAGCTTCCGAAACATTTATTACTTAGCATCACTACATATTATTAAACGAAGTCCCCCCGCCGCGTCTGTCCGTCTAAACGCGATAAGCTCAAAAACTTCCTAACGGATTTTCATATATGGTTTTCACCAATAGACAGAATGATTTATGAGGAAGGTTTAAGTGTATAATTAATTAAGGTTTTGTGTAAATTGGCTGAACTATGACGGACGATGATTTTTGAAGGTGTCGGAAAAAATCATGCCGAACTGGGAGTTTTACTGGCGTGCACCGCGTAAACCAATAGAGTTATATGAAAACAACAATGTATAAAAATGGGATATTTTCCAACATCCACGCGGGCAAAGCTGCAGACAAAAACTAGTTTTTTTATAATTATAAAAATGAACGTATCTACTTCGACATTGCATGCAAATTTGAAGGTTAATGTACCTGTTATATTGTTTACATAGGTACCTTAACGAAGTATTTGGACCGCTTTGTTCTTTTTAATGAAATATAAGAAGATTTTTTTATCAAGATAATAAATTATAATCTCTGTTGACGATTTCAAAGTGCGCAGAAACCATGAACCTGAAGTCTAGGTTTAAAATGCAAAATACTTTTTTAATTTTTAATATTTACGTGAAGAAAAATTACATGATTCTGCATTTTTTTTCTTACTAAATCGTGGGTAGCTAGTGTTGCTACACCTCGTTAATATGACTTCGACAATAGTCGGAAGTAAGTAGATGTCGTTTTGCAGTTATCTTTATTGAAATCACAACCCATTAAATATTCATCATTGTTGCGTTTGACGGAAATCATTTTAATGAGAAGCTCATTAAATGTATTTATATTTCATTAGTTACATGAAAAATGCAATACTACGTACCTACTCAACAACTAAGTACAAGTACCCATAAATACAGTTACGAACTTTACTGAGTATACAATAAGTAACAAATTACGATATTGTAGATAGGTAACGAATTGCCATTATTGATTAGGTAAATAGGTACGTTGTTGGTATCATAATACACTTCGCACCATCGTAGTTCTTATTGTGTCATTCGGCTAAATTCATTATTTGATAAAACAAAAGTCACGCAACATTTTATTACCCAACTGTTTAATCGGCTGTTTAGAAAATAAATCGTACGAGCGAAACGGTTAACTAATATAATACCGTAACCGCTAGAAAGTAAAAATAAACATTACTCTTGATAAAGTTAAAAATACCGTACCCTACTGACCGACCATTGGGGTAAATTGCGTAAAAAGTTTCGAGTACGGTCTGCGTCCCGAAATACTTGGGCCGAGTTCCCGGGATCCCGGGTTCACAGACCGGGAAGCATGCGACAGCGGTCGGCAGACGGCGGCGCCACGGCTATGCGATGCATGTAAATGAGCCGGCCACGTGCCCACTACCAATGTGGACGTGATTTGGACCGATTTCAATGTTACGTTACTCAAATAATGATTATGCTTTTCCACGTAATAGCATAATACTCATCTGCCGGGTAGTTGCGTAACTCACTATCAGTAGCAATGGCTTTCATTTTGACAGTTCAACAACATTCATTGCGTTATTTACGTTGTTGAGCAGACAAATTTTTCGAACATATGAAGCAACTAGCTGCGCCCCGCGGTTTCACCCGCGTAAGTTTCGATCCCGTGGGAATATCGGGATAAAAAATATTCTATATGTTAATCCTGGTTATAAACCATCTGTCTGCCAAATTTCATCCAAATCCGTCCTGTTGTTTTTGCGGGAAAGAGTAACAAACATCCATCCATACAAACTTTCACGTTTATAATATTAGTTGGATGGATTAACTATATATGCACTTCAAAATGATTCAGATTGTGTGTAGCGCAATTAGGGTGCTGGGTTAATTTATAGTCAGAATGGCGTGGAAAATCGCCCATAAAAACAACATAAATGTACATAACATTCTCAAATATTAATGGCTGCTATAACTTTCTAATAGGTGTGCAAAAACTGTGTAGATAACTATTTAAACTGCCCAATTTGACTTTAACGATAAATTATTCTGAAGTCTTATCAGTCTGAAGTATTATCAGCGGTTTTGAACAATCGTTTATCATGCGGGTTTCATTTATTTTGTTCGATGTTTCAGAATTTAACTTGTAATTAGAAATTTTACGTAGTTTTTTATAACCATTACATACTTTCTCTCGTAAGAGAAATAATTTTACTTGAATATCTTAACATCTTTCCTTCAATTAAAATTAAGTCTCTTTCCTTCTCATATGAAATAATATGGAAAGCTAAGACACCAGTTGAGACATACTTCGCAAAGAATGGAGACGTGTCATGGAGTTTGTATGATGAAACAAGGATTTACGTAATTGCCACTTTACCTTCATAATTATTTTGTAGCAGATTCTTTACATTGTAGGCCTTGTTAAGGTTATTAACAGCTTTAACAACCTTCTTCCGCAATCATGAGACTTTAATTATTCAGGTTATGAGATTGACTGGAGCACATTTTAGCCTCATAGACACTTAAGTATATTTTTACCTCGGGGACACACATACCTTGCTAAAATGTTACGCAATATAGTAGAACGCTCTAAAACAAATGAACGAGTCCACAAACTTTTTAGTTCCTATGGCATAGACAATAGTTAATTAGGAAACTGTGAATTTTGTTTGCAAAGTTTTGTTGAATTGAATCACTATTATGCAACGATTGTTCGATTGATTCGATTTGTATCAACGGTTTTTTGCCCTTTAAGCTCAAAGTAAGCAACTGCTGTATGCGCAAAGGCATGCATTTAACTAAGTTAGCAAATTGTTCGGCATTTGCGTCAATTAACTTCCACCTAGGTACGCAAACTTGATGTTACACAACAAGGCTGGAATTCTCTGGGCTAGCCGACATTAGCATTATAATAACTCAGGTCTACCATAACCATTGGAATAGTCGGAATACTACATACCTATATATATATATCTACAATGTTTGGTTTAACCTAAGCATACCTAGTAGCATTTCAAAGATACAATATTATGGTTTAGTAAGCGGATATGCAAAAAATACCGCACACTTTCGAAACATAACCTCGAATTTTATCAGTCCCAAAAACGCCAAGTGCTGTAACGTTAAGTAACATACTTATCTCACTTCTTAAAAGACATCTTTTCTCACATATTACGAGGCCACTTAAAATCGTACCCAAAAAATATCGACGCAGACACTTGAAAATCGGCTAAAACCCTAACCGGGATGTCGATCACAGCATAAGTGCCCAGCACTCGACTCCAAGTATTCACATCGTTTCACCACTTTATGCTGAACTGACATCGCAATCTCACTATTTCTGTTCAAACCCAGACCCCAGACTATCGTCGGGTGGAGCAAAAAAATAAAATTAATTTCCCTTACTCTTATAACGAGGACTAATGTCGGTCGCCAACAGCTTTGGCGACAACACTAGATCCGAGTGGTAGTTTCATTATCCCGTATTCCCGCCTTTAAGCCGAGTTTTGGTTTTTCTGGAAAGACCCGACAGTTTTTCCTCATATTCGTCTCAATTGCTGTAAATAATTAGAGGATTTTGTTCGCAGCTGTAATTTACGAAGTGTAGACGACATCATTTTGTATTATTTAACCGTTATGAGGTGTCGTACTTCTACGTCTATATAATTCAGAGCATAAAAAATAACTGGATTTACTCATGAAATGCTTGATGGATAAGATTGGCGTAAGCACCGTGTTGGCCATAGCCCTTGGTTATATCGGCGACAAAACTGTAAAAGTTTAAAAACTCATCATCTGCCGAGCCTTTTCCCAACTATGTTGGGATCGGGGTCAGCTTCAAGTCTAACCGGATGCCACTGAATACCAGTATTTTACATAGAGCGACTGCCTATCTGACCTCCACAATCCGCTTACTGGGTAATACGATACCCCTTGGTAAGACTGGTTCTCAGACTTTCGGGGCTTCTGACGACCCGTAACTCCTGTCAAACACGGAAAAAAAAGTTTAATAACTAACATACATAATATAAAATCACACCTGAATTCCCCGAAAGGTTAGGCAGAGAATCCACCTAGCGTATCGTATAGATGTTGCTGTCCCAACCGTAACCTTAAGTTACCTTGTCGTTGTTACAGAATGCCAGCGCTCCGGCTGCTGGGGCGAAAATGGCTGGCAGCCTCAGACGATCTCGTGTTCCCCAGCATCTTCGAGCTTCTCTTCAGATTTGTTTGGTATGTATCTAATGGCCAGTTTTAACATCAAAGTTCTAGTTAACTTATCGGGCTGATAATTTCGCACCTTCTAGTATTTTTTTATAAAGCAATATCTTTAGAGCTGATAATTTTGATATTTTTCGAGACCTTTATTGCATTAATATTTTTTAGGACCGAAAAATATTGTAATTGGCTGACAACCACAGAAAAATTACAGATACCATTAAATATCGAAGAGACAAAAACTTTTTTCTTTTAAGAAAAATGGTTTCTTCAGCAATACCTGCCAGCCATCGAGTGGTATTTTGTAAGACCTAATTGAATGAGTTTGGCTGATGTAGGTAACCTATACGAAAAAAAATGCCTAAATATAGCTGGGATTTTTTTTCTAAAATAATAGCAGGTTTATATTTATCTTACAAATTAATTAATTGTTAATTGTTTGGTTTACTTAACAATAAATTGATCACAATCCGATCAAACGTAGTTCGATAAATAAAAGTTGATTACAATTTCGATTGCATCGGTCATTATAAAATTTAAAAAAAAGAATCGAATGCATCGATCGGTGCGACTTTTTAACTGTTGAATTTAAATAAAAAATAATTGGGGCAACGAAATTTGTAAGCGATTATATTTTATTTTTGTAATACTAAATACAATCGACAATTTTTATTATATTCTGTAACTATAGTTAAAAATAGTCAATGTAGCATACATTGCATTACGAATCTCGAACAGAAGGTTTGGAATATTAATAATATTTGGCAATAAAATTTGAGTGGTAGATAATAAAACATACATCGAATCGAGTATGAAGTGATAGTAAAATAAACAGGCCACAAGACTCAATTTAATGATTGCGTTATGTAGTAAGTGAGTAGTAGGTATTACATCATATAGAAAATTCATCAAGTTCTGAAAGTCATCAATATTCCTGGATTTATCCTGTGTCCAATATTTCCAAGTAGGAGACCTGTTTACGACTGTAGTTTCAATTTTGACACAACCAATACGTTCACATTTTTATGATCAGCACCTTACAACTATACTCGTATACCTACTTAGTAGTTAATTTGTTTGACCGTCTAAAGAAATATGCTTAAACAATAACTGGCATACTGACATAATTTAGAATAATCATCGATAATTAGCCTTAAATAGAGCTGTTTTGGTACCTACTTCTGTTGAACACTAGTGTATGTATGAGGAATGAGGACATCTCAGGCTGAGAAGTTATATCAGTGGCTCACTTTCACCTAGCCACCTAGGTAGATAAATTAAATCATACTGCACGAAGTAATCATGCACATATCATTAGTGTTTATGGTTAGTTAAGTCATATTTAAACTAAAGTCGCGTTTATGATGCTGACAAAAACAAAATAAGCATTTATCTTGTAGGTAGGCGTTCTGTTTACTACAATCACGGTAAATCATAGATCTTCAGTAACTTGATAAAACATGGGGAGATGCAATACAGGCGATAAAACTGTTGCGTATAAAAACTTTGCCAATAAAACGGATTCCCTCAAGTATTAACCGACAAATAAAGTTCGATGAAAGGGTCTTCGTGAACAGCGTTAGACAGCAAATACGTGTAAAAAGAATGAATGGGAAGAAAATTCTCAGAAATCTTCAAACTTAGCTACACAAGAAAATAAATGGGAGGAAAAAGCTGTAAATATCATGAAAGAAATGTTTGCTCTTCCCTTCGGTAAACTCGATAACAATGATAAACTTAATGAAGGTTTTCATTTAACAAAGAATGATTTTTCCCTGAATTGAATAAGAATAAAAGTTCTTAGAAATGTTTAAAAGAAAATGTTCGTTACCTATTAACGGGTGAATGTTCTTAAAACGTGGTGTAATTTGAGAAACCAGATTTAAGGGTAAACATCGTCTATATGCGGGGGTCGTGCGGGCCATGGCCCTTTACGGGGCACCGGTATGGGCGCGATCTTTGAGGCGGCGACCAGCCCGCCGGTTGATCGCGTCCCAAAGGGTCATGGCTGCCCGGCTCATTCGAGGATACCGCACGGTCTCCGCTGAGGCGGCGAGCCTCCTTGCCGGATTGCCGCCATGGGATCTGGAGGCCAAAGTCCTCGCCCACATATGGGAGTGGCGAGAGGAGGCAAAACGCCGGGGCATTGCTCCGCTGCCGCGAGAAATCACGGCACAGCGGACAGAGCTCCGGCGGGATCTCATAGCGGCATGGAGAGTGCGATTGTCGCAACCCAGCGCTGGGCACGCCACAATTGCGGCGATAAGTCCCCTCTTTGAGGAGTGGCTAGAGAGGCGCCACGGCGCCCTCACCTTCCGCCTGACGCAGGTCCTCACCGGACACAGTTGTTTCGGGAGGTTCCTGTTCAGGATAAAGCGGGAGGAAACGCCAGGGTGTCACCACTGTGGGGATCGCCCGGAGACGGCGAGACCCCGCCGTGTCCTCTTGGCGGCGATCGGCGGCGGCGACCTCTCGCGTCCGGCCCTCATACAGGCCATGGTCCGGAGCGAGAGTGAATGGGAGGCCGTCACCTCCTTCTGCGAAGCAGTAATGCTCGCGAAGGAGGAGGCGGAGCGCGCGAGGGAGAGGCAATCGCTGCACCCTCGCGCTCCTAGCCGCCGCAGGAGACGCCCTGGACGGGAGTCAACAGCCGACTCCCGGCCACCGTAGGCGCGGGCTTGCGGGCGGCGAGCTATGGGCAGCTCGCCGCCCGGTAAGGACCAGGCCCGGGTCGACGGCGCGTTGTGTTCCACGCGCGCCTCAAAGAGCTGTTAGCACGAACTGACGGGGTCCGCTAGGGCCGATGCCGCCGGGGCTGCGGGTTGTTCGAAAGAGATACCGTGGCCCCTGGCACAGGCAACTGAAGGAACACGGGGGGTTTTAGTCAGTAAAAGTCTGACACTCCCTTCTGCTCCGCCCAGAGCGGGAGGAGTCATTTGATGATTTCCCACCCAGAAAAAAAAAAAAAAAAAAAGGTAAACATCGTCTCGATTTGTTGATCAAACATGGCGGCCAGACCTTCGGGTCTTGTACCTCACTTGTTGCGAACCACATTAATATGAATGAGCTTTCGCTCTCGATATTGGCTCGCAATTTCTCTGCACTTCAGCCGACCTTCAAATCTCGGTCTGATTGCCACGTAATTGATTTTAAATTGTCGCAACATCCATCGTTTGATTGACCATGTCCGGCGTCCGTTACTACGAATATCACCTAACTTAGGTATTTAATGACAGTTCTCATTCGTTTAAAAAATAGTTTTGTAGAAAAAAAAGAGGAAATGGTTACGATTGTTCAAACTCCGATGTATGTAGGTCAAATGGCTTCAGTATTCGCTCCTTTGTAGTTTTGATGTACCTATTTCTCCATGTTCATTCCCATTTTGTTACAATGCCAATGCACTTTGTTATATGACATTTCTATTAATTATTTAGAAAGAAAGAAGAAAATGCATTTATTTGCGGCAAACATGACGCATGAAAAAGGGACATAAACACACAAAAAAAAACAAGTTGGGGGAAAGCCTTTGTATACTGTATTCGGTGGAATACATCATCTGCCTAGCCTTTTCCCAGCTATGTTGGGGTCGGCTTCCAGTCTAACCGGATGCAGCTGAGTACCAGTATTTTACCAGGAGCGACTGCCTATCAGACCTCCACAACCAAGTGACTGGGTAATACGATACCCCTTGGTAAGACTGGGTGTCAGACTTGCGGACTTCCGACGACCCGTAATGAATGTTCAAAATGTTTATTCACATGTTGTGACAATTCCAATGCAATTTGTTATTTGACATTCCTTTCCTATTAAAAATATACAGGCTGATTTTTTAAAGACCAGCCAAATTTAAGGATGTGGTACAGACCATCAAACTGAACAACTTTCTCCATGGGACAAATAGCGTAATCGCGAAAATTTGATCAACTGTCCCATAGAAAACTTCAATACCTACTCGACCTAAATGTATGGGACGGCTGAATTTTTATTCGCGATTACGATGTTGGTCCCATGGAGAAAGTTGTTCAGTTTGATGGTCTGTACCACATCCTTAAATATGGCTGATCTTTAACAAATCAGCCTGTATAGTAAAGACGACCACCACCAGACGTCTGATGTAACACGTTACAGATTCAGCGTGCTTTCAGTTTCATTTGGTACAGTATGCCATTCATCAGAGATGCATTACCATTTTTATTTACAAGATATTTCAGCTTGATTTAGGTTACTAACACTTTTTGATGTTTTGCGAGACGTCAAAACAAAGCTCTTTGTGGTATTATCTTTTAAACAGCTGCAGCTGTCTTTGAAATCACAATCATCTTTATGATACAAAACAGTATCTTCTAAACGGAAAACGTTTACAATAGTGCGGCCCTGGGAAGTTTCGAGCTAGCAAATTACTGTTTAATTTGATTAATCCATTAATTTATAATGCCAGCTTCAGGATTGGATTTAGTAGTCATAAACAGAACAGCGCTTCCTATTATTTATGCGGGGCCTGTTCAACAAACAGTCGCTCGCTAAACAGTTTGACAAGGGTTTAAGTCCGAACCCTAAAGGTTATAAACGAAAGCAAATGTCTTTAAACCCTTTAATTTACACCTTTCCTTCTGTTCACAGGCTAGTTCTAATAGCACTGGTGGTGGAAGTCCTGTACCCAGTAACATGGCAGTGTCAGTCGGAAGGTTGGCATGGCGGCGCGTTCGTCAGGCTGTACCTCATTGCAACGCTGACGCTGCAAGCAGTTCTTATGCTGATGTTGGCAGCACTGGCTCTGCAGTCAGCAAGAGGGACCATCACTGACATCGATGCTAGGAAGATGGTGTCGCCACTGCTTCTAATAAAGTAAGTTGTATTTTTTTATTAGGAAAATATGATAACTACACTTTATATTTTCAGCCATTAAACAGCCCGTATAGCTCCTCAAAACCTATCGTCTATGTAAAAATCTCTATAGTTTACATCTTTTAAGCTACAATTATTATATCAATTAAAATAATTTATTTTCATTTCCATTTCAAACACTTTACCTAAGCGTTGAGTTTTCCGAGATTTTCTTATTCCATAAAAATCGAAAAATATTTGAGTATTATAAGAGATTTTAAAGATCTATAGTAATAAAATTAAATATGATCCAACTTCCTTGTAATGCGTATTATAACAAAACGATAGCATAAAATTAAGCACTCACAAAATTCGTCTATTTGTTTCAAGAGCCCTTGGTAACGAATAAAAGCGGTATGCGTGACCGAGAGCTCCCTAAAGAGCTTATGAAATCGCAAAATAAATAATACACAATCGAATGTTTACTTTTCTTTTTATAGCAAGAAATCAAATAAAATCCCGTACCTAATAATCTGCTTATTTGTTGTTATACGCTTGTTTATAAATAAACATACCTATTTTAGTTAATCATTTTCCATCATAAAATAAACAGTGGATGCTGTCATGTTTACGTTTTCAGGTCGGCATAGAAACGTTATAAATAAAACCGTAAACACCCAACGCCCCTCTATTTTCTCTCTTCGCAAAACGTGGTTAATATTACTTTCTCAATTCAACGCAGCTGGTCCATTAGAAGTGGCCATAAGTTTCTAATCTGAGGCGCTAATAAGTAACCCACAATAGTTGAGCACACTCACGTCGTCACGTCACGTCACGTCAAGTGTACACTTCCAGGCAGAGAAAAGTGTTCGTGGAAGTTGTGAAAACTTTTACCTATGAGCGAATTGCGAAGATGCCATTAGACCCAAAAGTTTCAGAACTGGTTAGGTATGTTAGTTACGTGTCCGCAATTTTTTGCTCGCTCGCATCGTACACCTGTTGGCACACATTTCTATTTCCTGGCTAGATTTGATTCGGTAATTAAAATAGCACGTTAGAATTTATTAACAGTTGATTCACTAACGTTAGACATTCATAAAAGTCTACGTATGTATTTCAATCTCGTTTTCTATATGTAATTGCGAATGTGTGAATAATAATATTTACAGCTTTATTTCTTTATAAAGTGGGATGCTCGACTGTTGCATGTAGGTAATATTCTCCACTTTTATGAGGTAAAACTAACATAGATTTGCCATTTTTAGCCTCTGAGAGTGTATTCATAGGCAGCATGCATAATAATGAATGAAAATTATGTCCACACGCCGATAACAATACGTACATAAACAAATGATTTGTTTATGCTTGGTCTTCAATCTCGACTTACTACTTCTGCCTTTGTTTACATCTCGACGAATAACAGTTAAATTCTGTGAACTATTGTGAAAGAGAGGAGGTTTCGAACCGGAACCAAGTTTGCTAACTAGTTGTTTGTAATTCATACGAAGTTAATCAGAACTATAGTGTTAACCGGGGTTAATTTATTTGATAACTGACACCAGATATTTTTTATACGTAATTATATTTGTAAACCACCGTCAAATTATTAAAGACTAGCTTCTACCCGCGACTTCGCCACGTCGCATCGCATCGCCTGCCCGCGCTATTATCTACTCCGTTTGCGCTTAGCGTTCTTCCAGACTTCTTTTCTTTTTGCTGGGCTTCTAAGGGTCCTAGCGGGAAGTTAAATATCCTATAGCCTTCCTCAATTGGGCTATCAAATGCAAAAATATTTTTTCAAATCCTACTAGTAGTTTCAGAGATTAGCGCATTCAAACAAACAAACTCTTCAGCTTTATTATTAGTATAGATTAGTATAGATATCGATTTTATCATAAATATAATAATTTTTCACGCAATGAATTATTATTGGACATTTGTATATAAACTACCTCTGCATCTCCTAAGTACCGTACTTACTACCGTAAGGAAACAGTCCCCTTCGTATCCACCTGTGTTTATGACCGCTCACAAATACTTAAATTTTGTTTTGCAGAGTGCTGCTGGTGTTCCCAGAAACGGCCTTAAACGTCATGGGTACTATGTGGATGTTCTGCGAAGTAATACAATGCTCCGTCGAGGACAAGTTCTCCAGCATAGTCATACAAAGTGAGTTAATATTCCACCCTCGCAGTGTAAATTAGCCCACCCTTTGTGCGCTGCCTTTCAACGCGGCACAATGAACGGCTTTCAACGTCAAGATTAATATAATAATAATAATATTGTACATTTTGTATGATTTATTCCCTTTTGTGAATGATTTAATTAATCATTATATGTTTCTAAGTGTTTCTTGTCGTCAATCAAAGCTGTGGTTTGGGGTCTTGACATCTAAATAGACCCTTTTGATTAAACTATACCGGCTGACTTCTTATTACCGTCTGGACAAAAACAGGGTATAAAAAGTGAATGGAGTATGGCACAGAAATTTATTTTTATTTCCACAAAACAAGCGAATAAATCGACAAATAATATAAAAATTCAACACAAGGGCACCCTACTCTACGCGCGGCAATTATCAATGAATTTGTAGCGACAATCAGTCCTTTGATTGAAGCCGGCCGATGGCTTTGATGGCCAATTGAATGTAAAAAAATATATATAAAAATATACGTTTCTGTCCAGACGGTAAAAATAAGGCAGCCGGTGTGTAAGTATTGATAGAAGTTTCACATTCTATCAAAGTCTATCAATGAGAAATACCGCTTGAAATATAGTTTTGAAGTTTAGTTTATTAATTAGTGGCTTTGATGATTTTAATTAGTAGGTTACTATACTGTTGGACTATACTGTTACTGTCGCAGCTGAAAAGGCTATTCATTTACATGATTTCTGAAAGCCTGATTTTGAATGCATTTGGCATTCAAATTCAACGTCAGAAATAACAACGGCCAATCACTGCACATGTATTTTGAATAATAAATTTAATTCAAAAGGCTCTCAAACCGGTAGTTACGAGTATTCAATCAGACACCTTTGAGAGCAGTGGTGTTCTGGTGGTGGCCGGTGATAACGGCCGCGACTCACGACTTGTAGGTCGTAGATTCGAACCCAGAGAGGCGCTTTACTTTGCGTTAATTATTTAATCACCACAGCTCTCAAAACGGTGAAGGAAAACATCGTGAGGAAACCGGCATGTCCTAGAAACAAAAATTCGTCACAACGCGTCATCCTATAACACCTAATATTATCTACGTATTAAAGCCATGATGTTCGATGATTTAATTCTATCATTTATTTCACAGGTATAGTCCTATTCAACTGGGTCCAACTAGGCCTCACTGTGTTCGGTCTTTTCATGGTGTTTGATCCTCTGGGCTCAGTGAACTATGGTGACATGCAAGATACGCCCAACCAGGTCCGACATCACAGGAAGGTCACGGGACTGTGGTCTAGAAGGTTCCGATGGGCTTTCTGCTGGTTAAAGAGAGATGAACATGGGAAGGAAGCTTTTCAACAAGTGGCAGGTAAATAATATGAATACGTCTACCTTACTTGTTAATAGTGCAGCTATGAGCTAATTATAAGTTGGCTAAAAATACATACATATATTCAGTTAATTTTACGGTCAGATCTGAAACATACACACAACTCGTAAAAACTAATTCATTAACAATAAGAAACAAGCCAATGTATCATTGCCTATATCCCGTAAATATCTGCTAATAAAGATCGGCGTCCAAATTAAAATTACATTCAATTGTAAAACTTGCCTAGGTAAGAATGCCAACTAACAACTTCATTCGTTCTTGGAAAATCAATTGAAAGAGCCTTATTAGCCAAACTCCAAAGACTCCAAAGAGTTCTTATTAGCAAAGGATTTCAGCTCTCGACCTCTTTACTCTTAAAATAGGTGTCTTCAAATAAAGGCCGGAGATGACCATTTCCTGCCCGGAAATGTCAGCAAAGAGCTATACAAATCCAGCACCATTATAGTTAAGTAGTGACCGGAAACACTTCAAATGAAATCTGACGGTATTCTGAGAAGATCCGTTTCTTCTGAGAATGCTTTCCGCCTGGTTATAGGTCCATACTCCAGGTTAGAAGACGACGGTTCTACTGTTTCTCTCGAATTGGTACGAACTATGTTAGAATTGCTCATGCTGTTTATAAGTAGGTTGTATTTAGATTGTAAGCTTCCGGCAGTCGTCCAGAGTTTTACCACTAGCAGAGGCTAGGTATTTAAATGAAACCTACTAATCTAATCTCTTCTCTCCAGCTCTACTCAGCGCTTTATTCCGATCAACGGACCTAGTACCATCAGACGTGGTCGCCGGCTGCGTCCTCCTCAGGGTCCGGCAGAAGAGAGAGACAAGAGAAATGAGGAGGATCCAAATGCTGAACGACGAAGAACCGATATACACCACGGATGTGAACAAGATATTCTCCGAGACCCCTCCGTGGATGAACCTGGACGATGCTTTGCATTACCTGAGGCTGTCCATAGCGGCGTATGGATGGCCTTATGTGCTGTATCAGCACTGCTTCACCGGTTTCTGTAAACTGGCGAGGCATCTGACTTGCTGTTGCTGTCGGTGAGTTCGTTTTACAGATTATTTGTTTAAAACTTTGCGTTGTGTTTTGTTTTTGTTTTCAGCGTGGGACATTTGAGTTGATAGACATAAGAGTGAGAAAGTTATGAATTTTCGTAGTTGGTTTATGTTTTTTTATGTTGTTGAATTTTCGTAGCCTTCCGTCTTTCGTGTATGAGTATCATTACTACCTACACGTGTCCCTGTCAGATTAAGCGAAATAAGGACGCAACCATACCTAACACATTAATTCCATGTACACGTGACGATTCTTAAATATAGCGTCGCTATTCAGAAGAAAGTCCATTCTCTCATAACGAGGCGTTACGAATAGATCCACAATAAGGAAGAACATTAAGTTCAATCCTATTAATAAAGCTTCTATTCTAATACTTCCGTCATATAACAATACCCGCTTTGTCCCTCGAGTTCATGCAATCGTGGATGAATGCTTGTCACAACGCTATTATGGTAATCCTGCAGCGGTTTTATCTGTTCAAAGAATAATATAGTTGTTTTATGAAAATATCTTTTAGAGTCTTCCTTGATTGATATCGGAGAGTTAGAGATTTAAAACGGTTGCTAATAGGCAGTTAAGGTAATTTATTGTTTCTTTTGCCAAAATGAAGATAAGTAACGTCTAACGGAGTTTATAAAACATTGATTAAAGTTAAGTAATAATTAGCAACTGTTTGACCATACATTTCTGAAGTTTAAACGTCTTTTAACTTTAAGCAATGTTTATAAATGAAGGGGTAAATTGTTGGGTAGCGGGATCGTCCGAAAGGGTTACCGCTGCCCTGGTACATAAAGGGCTAAGGAAGGAACACGGGTGGGTTTTAGTCAGTAAGAGTCTGACACTGCCTTCTGCTCCACCCAGAGCGGGAGGGGTCATTTGATGATTTCCCATCCTCAAAAAAAAAAAAAAAAAGGGGGGTAAATTGTTACATCTAGAACGAAGTTTGATACGATATTTGATTTACTATCGTTCAAAATAAAATGTGAATGTACGAGTCGTGAATTATTTATGGAAACTTCACGTTAGTCATAGCACGAAACAATACGGTCTGATGTCATCGCTAATCATGCCTATTGATTTATTTCGGTAGCGATTCCAAGATATTGAGGTAGGTATCACATTTTTTTTATAAGTAAGTACCTGTTATAAACCTAGGTCAGGTATATAATTACGGCAAACAACATTTAAGGAGCCCTCTTTTTTTAGTTAAACCCATTACCAGAGTCCTTCATGTAAGAAAATGATCACTCTATTATTAACCCTTCATACATATAAGTAAACCGAACCAATTCACTAGGGCTTTTTTCTCTAATTAGGTAGGTCTTGTCCTTCGCATTAAATCCCTATAAATTAGCAACATTTATTGTCCTTATTATAACACCTAAAGAAACCACTTACAGAGATGGATCCTGATAAATGGATACTCATTTATCAACCATGTTGCAAAGCTTATCGTCTATGTTCCAATAAATAATTACATTTCAACCTAATCCCGTCATCAATATTTTATGGATTTAGGTATTGCTGAAGTCTTATAAAGACATCTCGTTAATTAATTAAGTACCTACTATCTTGTCTACATTTTCCAACAACGAAAGACCCCGATTATCTTTCACAGGTATTGTAAAATTGGTAAGTGAAGGATTCGTCTGATAACGTGAAAAGAAATTAGTATACCTAGATGTCGCAGTAAGATGGTTGAAGCCATGACATAGTTATATCCCTAGGGATATAGCTAAATACCGTAATAAAATTATACGAAAGAAGTTCACAACTGTCTTACTATGAATATAACTATGATACGAGCACGAGCACGATCTAGAAATATAACTATCTTACTAGACTAATCTAGTGGAATAATGTATATCTCTTAGTCTCTAGGGATATTATATTAACTATATCACGACTTCAACCATCATAGATACTATTATCTACTTAAGCACACACGTGGTGTGACTATAAACACATTTGTAATAAAAAAGGCCAAGTTCGTGTGACGGTAAAAGTAGCGAGACCTACCTGCCGACGCGGTCAAGTTCTACTTCATTTGCATAATGTATTCAATAGCGTTTCCAAACACAACAATACACCTACTTTATTGAAAAACAACAAGCGTGTATTGTAATTCTGTTGCAAAAATGCTAATGGTTGGAAAAGCAAAAACTCGATGACAGTTTCAAATTATTTTTAACGAGCGTCGAATATAGGGAAGCTTCCAAATTATTTCCTAATGATGAGACTACAGGTTTTTTATCAGCATTGTGTATATCATTATCATGCCATTATGTCATTTATGCGACTTTGACATTACTATTTTCGATGCAGTGCCGATCCTCCACAAAATTACGTTGTTGATTCTTAGAAAATTGTCTGGTGATTGTATTCTTTGTTTTATTATATAAATATTCTTGACTAACGACCCGCCCCTGCCTCGTACGGTTTTTACGACTTGGCAACACATCGAGATTTCTTTATTAGGTATATTTTTACCGATGATGATCATCAAAATCCGTTGTTACAACTTGGTCGCACAGACAGGCGCGAAAGGCGACTTTGTTTTAACAATATTTAGGCCTCATTTATGCGCTCATATCGTATATTTGAGATGATTTTCATGTTATGGAACAACAAACTGAATTTCATACTAAACAAAGTTCAAATTGCATTGCAACCAAAAACTTATTAGGACCTTTTTGTTACAATGGTCGCTCAAAAATCAATTTAGAATACATTTCACTAAAGTAGATAGGTAACTTATTAAGTGGAATGTAAATTATCCGAGATTATGAACACTGCTATACGCTCCATGCCTCATGGAGACATTTTTTTCTACTATTGAAAAAACTACCTTCCTCATTATCATCTGCCTCTCCCTATCGGCCCTCCGTTGGGATGATCCTCCATTGTCTTGTGACATAGACTAATGTCCTCAGGTCTTTTCTGACATAAAATTAGGATTTTGTCGTCGCATATATTTTTTACGCCAACATTATCGTATGTATGTATGCATTTATTGTACCTATATATGTTGGTACACAACAGACTTCCTGCAGTATTATCTCTCCTTTCTCTTTAGAGAGAAAGGAGAGATAATACTGCAGGAAGTCTGTTGTTGGTCTGTCCATCCAAAGGTTGTCTTTAAAAGATCGCTTTTTAAGAGATTAGACCGCCCAAAGTGTCCGCTCTTTTAAAATTTCTACCTGGGACAAAACTTCTGGGGGCCAAAAAAGGCCACTTTAAGCTATACCTCTAAAAGCTATTTATTTCCTGAATTCCCAGCAGATCATTAGCAATTCCTCTAATTTTCGTAAAATTTCATTTCATATTTGGTGTAAACATTGCCGCACGAAAAAATAAAAACCGTAATTTTATCGGTCAATTTTTCATTACAGTTTTTATTAATCAAACTGGCTTTTATTTTTTATTTCTATAGTTTAAATGTTATTTCATTGTGATATGTATTGTGCACAGATCATATTATGAATTTTATTGTCTGTTTGTGACCATTTTAGGATTTTTAATATTCATGATTCATATTGTTATCCTATTATGATTCTGCCAAAGTGACCTTTTTAGGCCCTCTTGACGAACGAAGAATAATGTAAATATTCATGGTGTACCTACATAATAAAGAGTACTCTATTCTATTCTATTCTATTACCGATACGATTACTGAAATATGACTTCTGTCTCAGTCTTATATCTCTATCATACTCAATAACGAGATTGATACTTTTTAGAATGAAACCACGCATTGATTTTACTGAATCAACTTGCAAATCATTATCTTGAAGATTATAGTAAAACCTTGATCGCTTTAAATACGATTATGTACTTACATATTTTTGATTAAGTACCTTATAAACTTTAAAGATAAATAAGTAGGTAAAATAAAAGTAATCTTATCGGCGAAGAAATCAAAACGTCCCATTCTTAATAATAAAATAGTTATTTTGGAGTTTTGCTGTTCTGGGGATTACCACTGTTAACAGAATTTGTAGCGATTGAAGGGATTATTTTGAAATACAATAGGTACGGGCTAATTGTTACTGCTAGGTCATTTTCATTACCTACATTACTTATCTATGGCCGACACCTTTTTCAAAACTTTGAGGGCTTTTTACTTAGTCTTTGAAGGGTTACGGAACTAAACATAACTCATAAACATAATATACCTATTAATATTAAAGGGCTCTATGTCAGGTCTTAGTCAACTATAGCAGCCTACCGTGTATACATTCAAACAGATGAGTGATGACTGATGAGCATTCATTATTCATAAATTAATCAGACCCTGGCTATAACTTACTCGTAACGAGACTGGGAGCTTAACCCAACAACTCAAGACCAGCAACATACTACCATAACATAACATGTATAAATAAAGTGATCGTGTTATGTGTTTTGCATTCGAAAAAACAATTTCCGAGACCTTGACATATTTATAAACGGTCAAAAGATTGAATTCACAAAGCCCTTCAACATTCACTTCATTTGATGCCTTGACAAGGCCGGGTTACATATTAATTAATAAACTCAAGTCTACACAATTTAAGCCGATGGAGGAAGGTTTATTTTTCAACTGATTACGCAACGCTGCTGTTCAGCAACTTTTGACACTAGGTAACTTTGGAAATGAAAAGACAACAAACTTGAGCTCTCACTATCGAACAGATTGAATTACGAGTAGAAATTCATTTGCTTTCCAGGCTTCAATTGTTTAGGTGTTTTTGTAAGGGCAAGATTTTGTAATATTCTCTAGGCACCCGTTAAGGCTATACAAACTAAAGCGAGTTGGCCTCCATTTCTTCTTCATTTCAGGCTTTGAATTTTCAGTAGATCGTTTGTTAAACAAACAAGTAATTTTTGACCCTAACTTAGTTTTAGCTCCAAAAAATCAATCTTCTTTAAAAGTCTGAAGTTAGTAGGAAAAGTTTTCGACTTTTCCTTACTTTATGAAAGAACAGCCTTAAGTTCAACCCACTGATTGTCGTGACGGATGGTTAACTTTTGACGACTTTATTTACTCTTCTTCTTGCCAAGTGCTATATTTAGCCTTCTCCGAAATAAGTGTGACGTAGGCACGAGTTCCAGTCCTTCGTTAAAAGTACAGGGCTTTTAATATTCATTATAACAGTAAAATAAAACAAAATCACAATTAACGCGCCATATCCTCCGACCCGCACTGGGCCTGCGTAGTGTTACGGCCAACTGTCTTCCGTAAAGAGTAGGCCTGTGTCCCAGCAGTGGGGACATTATTGGCTAATAATGATGATGTGCTATTTCGCCGATTAGGGCCCTGTATACTGTATAATAATAGTCCTCCAGACGACCAGACCGGATTTCGACCATGGCGCTAATCTCAGCGGAGACACTGATATTGTACACTTTTGTATGCTGCATACCTACATAGTGACGTAAATCCGAAGTTTTACCTAACAATGACGAGTTTTTCCTACAGGTATTATAATAAAAGACTCCTTATCCACAGGCCAAAGAACTCGATAGTGACGGACGACAACTGCTGCATGTGCAACTTCGCGGGCGTCAAGTACATGTCGAACCTCGCCGCCGACGACATCATCTTCGCCTCTTTCAACAACCGCGTCTTTGAAGTACGTACGTTACGCCAACCACCTTGCATTTTTCTAACACCTTTAGTTTATTACATTTTTCCCGGAACTGGGACATTTGACGGCACGGTTGGCGCAGTGGTTAAGCGATTGACTGCTGCGCTGCGTTTCGGGGGTCGATTCCTGCACGGAACAAATATTTGTATGACCTACAAGTAGTTGTTCCGGGTCTAGCTGTTTGTGTATGTGAATTTAAATGTTTGTTAACGCACCCACGATACAGGAGAAATTCCAAGAGTGGGGTAACCTTTCATAAAAAATAAAAAAATATCATTACAATATAATTTTTTTTTTTTTTTTTTTTTTCCTTGGATATTGCTGTACCCAGTAACTAGGTTGTGGAGATTTAATAGGCAGTCGCTCCATGTAAAATACTGGTATTCAGCTATATCAGAGTGGCAATTCTCGTAATTTTAAGAACGTTCACAGTCTATCTGTCAAAAATACGTCTAATTTCCCTACATTTTGACAAGTTTTTGACATTTGTTTGTCGCCGAGATGAGACTGCGACTAGATTTTGAACGTTTTAAATAAATTAAGAGAATTGGCCTTCTGATTTTACTGGAAGCCGACCACAACATAGTTAGGAAAAATGTAGGCAAATTATTATTTTCCAAAATTTTTGATCAAGTCTTACGAAAGATTATGCAAAGTATGCTTAAACAAGTTGCTACCACATAGATAGTATCTAATTCGAGAAAGGATTTGAAAGGTTGGCTCTCTAATGAATCCCGAAGGAATTAAAAAACGATTTATTTTCTCGGTTTCCACTGTCAGCACTCACTGTCGGGAGCGCAACTATTAATTTATTTAACACTTCGCCTCTTAAAAGTAATTTACCTAAGTGTTGTTATTTTAACCGTCCGTGTCCGGACAGATTCTACAAGAGCATTTTAATGCATCTTAAATCCGATTTTAACTTTATCCACAAGAAAAAATTCAAGATTACGCAGCATAGACATGTCTGATTCCTAGAAATAGCAAGTTCTAAAAATATCTCCATTTATTTTGTGATTCATTCCGATTCTTACGCGACATGCAGTCATCGATGACTCGGGTGCACAAAGACGGTGATGTGACCGTGAAGTCGTCTGACAAACGTGTTGCACCTGGTGTGTTTCATTAAACTACATGAATATAAATAGATAGGTACCTACCTAGTTTTCTGAACAGCGTTATAGGCCATTCCACAAATCAATATTTACAAAACTAAGTAGATGACCTACCTAAAAATCAAATTGACGTCGTTAGATATTTTCTACGTAGGTAAACATTTTCATAATATGGTTTCCTGTGTGCAAAATATACTGGTATTAGACTGGAATCTGAACCCAACATAGTTGTGAAAAGGTTAGTTTCCGATGTGCATATGTTTCAATTGGATTTTGTTTCGTTTAGCTCCCATTCTGCGTGATAGCGGACCACGAGCGTGAAAGCATCGTGGTGGCAGTGAGGGGTTCTATATCCCTGAGGGACATCTTCACAGACTTCACCGCTGGCTCAGAACGGTTCGAGGCTGAGGGTAAGTTTTAATGGATACAAAGTTTTGAAAACTGCTCCGGTTCGGATCGAATGAAATTAGTTTCATTAGTCGAGTTTAGAAAGCAGCTTGAATTCGGATGGAGTGCATTACACAATAAAGCTTTTAGGCAAAACGATGACTACGTAACCAAAAAACTGTACCCTTGATTACTTAGGACTTAGGTATTTTTTTGGTAGTAAATTGGATACTTATGCACTAAGCCCCCACGTTTTGCGCCACAGAATACAGCAGCTAAAAAACAACAGTTCATCAGTGTGGACAGCCGTTATAGGTATGTTAAAAACGGCTAGTTGCAGTATTTACAAAAAAAACGAACTAATTATCTACGTATAATCCATCGTCATCGAGCACAAGCCCTTCGGAACCCTTGTTCTTCAAAACACAACATGTTTTATGCTCAATAGGTCTACCAGAGGACACAGCCGCTCACAAGGGCATGTCGATGGGCGCCGCTAAGATGTTGAAACGGCTGCTGCCAGTACTCGACCGCGCCTTCGCACAGTACCCGCATTATGACCTCGTACTCACTGGTATGGATATATTTATAATACATTTTAAAAACATGGATTTTAAGAAAAAAATGCAGAAGTCCATGTACCCCCTTTATACTTATCTCTTTTATTGACTGTACACACCTGAAGGCCAATTCTCGTAATTTTAAGAACGTTAACAGTCTGATCTCAGTCTCAATCTGTCAAAAAATACTTCTAATTTCCCTACATTTTGACAAGTTTTTGACATTAAAATTTGTTTGTCGCCGAGATGAGACTGCGACTAGATTTTGAACGTTTTAAATTACGAGAATTGACCTTCAGGTGTGTACAGTCAATAAAAGAGATACGTATACAGGGTCGTCGGTTATAGTTGAAGTTTAGCAAGAAACAGATTGATGTTTTCGGATAAAATTTTATTTAAATAATAGAAAACAAACAGTTCATTTATCAAACTAAATTTCATTCGAAAACATCCATCGGTTTATTGCTAAACTTCAACTATATCCGACGACCCTGCATACTTATCTCTTTTGTTGACTGTACTTGTGATAAAACTCTCGAACCAAAAGATGGTGTGATGA
The DNA here is from genome assembly GCA_947507525.1 of Apamea epomidion. Classification (NCBI taxonomy): domain Eukaryota; kingdom Metazoa; phylum Arthropoda; class Insecta; order Lepidoptera; family Noctuidae; genus Apamea; species Apamea epomidion. Next base: position 12,635,672 of record OX382234.1, read on the forward strand.
GCTGGACAAAGCCATCAAACAATAGCCCAAATTAGCCCTGGAGCGAAATAGTTACGGTGGGAGGCCTTATACCTAGCAGCAAGGACGATGCAGACTAATTGTAACCAGTATACGAAAAAAAGTATTGAGTAAAACAAAATGTATCTTTCTTCACGTGTTTATAGCTTGTTTTGGCTCATAACAGATTACTGAAAATGATTTATAAAAAAGATAACGCGATGCCATGCTTTTCTCTGTTTTTCAGGTCACAGTCTAGGGGCAGGAGTAGCAGTATTAGTAGCTTTAAAATTAAGGGCGAGGTATCCACATCTCAAAGTATTCGCGTTTTCAACACCAGGTGAGAATTTCTTTCACTCCAATTACTTAGTTTACTAAATTGCGGTAATAAAACATACCCTAACAATCTCCAAATGTAATCATAATTTTAGTAATTATGTGGGTCCCAAATACTCGTTCGTTTTAAAAGCCAAATGAGACCATCATCGATTTCCTCGGAACACAGTACGTTTCGCCCCTTTCTCCGCCCGTATCTCGTTTTCCCAGAAGCTAAAATATGTGGGTGGTTGAGTTTTGCGAAACATTTACATCGTTTTTAATCTCCTGCACACTTGTAGTCTTAAAAGCTTAAGTTATTACGGGTTCGGTTGGCTCACCTGCCGAAATATTATACTAAGAGAAGGATCATACTTTTTTATAAGTGTAGGTACCTATTACAAAGGCAGAGGGTGCACGGCTTTGATCACGACATGCCATGTTAAATCATTCTATAATCGACGAGGTACTGCCTCGTCGATTATAGAATGATTTAACAACATTATGGCACGGTGACGAAATTAAATGCATAAGCACATGTTTATATTTATTAACGTACACAAACTCAGCAAACTATCACTAGAGAATGTTTTTTTTCAGGATTTTTTCAATAACTTACTCTTTTTTATGTTTTCAGCCGGTCTAATAAGCCGTGAAGCGGCGCGGTTCACGGAAACGTTCGTGATGACAGTGGGCGTCGGCGACGACCTGGTCATGCGGCTGTCCGTGCACAGCATCGAGAATCTCAGGACCAAGATCATTCAGACGATACACGCCACAAAGTTGCCTAAGGTAAGAACCACCTCATCACTCTACATAGGGGGAAACACTAGTCTCCCACAGAACACATTAGTGTCCCAGTTCTGTAGTGTCATGGATGAAAGTGCTTTTCACTGCAATTAAAATATTACCATTTATATAATTTTAAAACAGCCAGAAAAAGTATCTCGCACTAAAACTGCCTTTACACCAGAACTGTGCAAGGAAGAACGGTGAGGAAGGAAAAAATCACCAAAAGAATTAGTTTCTTTTGAATAAGCAACACTGGTGGAAAGTCAGATTTACGTATGGGTTGGTTTTAGGAAATTGAGGTTTTACCCCAGCAGTTCAGATTGAGTCAAACACGACATTAAGAAAACACGTGCATACAACTACCACACCTCACAGAATATTTCCTCTTCTAGTACCGGATAATGCTGAACGGCTTCGGCTACGCGTTGTTCGGCGTGCCGGCGCGCGACCTGGAGTCCACGTGGCGCCGGCCGGAGCAGCTGGAGGCGCCGCACTCGGACGACTCGGCCGACGCGCTACTGGTCCATAGCGTGTCCACAGTGAGTGCTGTCAGTTACCATCTTTATACTAGCGTGTGGCTTGTGTGAGCTTCTTTTTGGCCTTTGATTTGTTTCGTGTAGTGGTAAGGCTTCTTTATTTTACTATTTATTTATGCGTTTTTTTTAACCCAATTGGGACCGAGAGTTTTGGTTAGATCTCAGGGTCAATTCTCGTAATTTTAAGAACGTTTACCGTCTGATCTATCTCAATCTGTCAAAAATACCTCAAATTTCCTAGCATTTTTGACAAGTTTTTGAAATGAGATTGCGACTAGATTTTGAATGTTTTAAATTACGAGAATTGGCCTTCTGATTTTAATCTGGTGCCATATTATGACGGCTTAATGCCATCATGATTCCAGTGTAAGAGAAAGACGGAGCTATACATTACCGGTAGCACCATCCTTTTTCGCACTGGAATCATGTTGGCTTTAATACTTCGTAATACGGCCCCTAATGTCCTCATTGCCAGTTTATCGTCGCACTTCCATGTCAACTTTTCGGTCATAAACTTGACATTTTCATACAAGAAAGCTGTAACTGAAAACTGTTCATGAAAAATGAAAACTTTAAATAACTTTTCAAACAAGTAGGAAAACTTTCTGAGAATTTTCATACAAAAAATGGAAACTTTTTGTAAATTTTCACACAAAAATAAAAACTTTCTGTAACCTTTAATACAAAAGTGAAAACTTACTGATGTAATGATGAAAAATAGCTGTCTATGACTGAAAACTGGCAGGCAATGAAAACTTCACGAACATTTTTCGAAAGAAACACTAATTTAAAAAAAATCTAACCGTTGTTTTTACTACATACAGAAACCTTCAGAACAATATACTCTATGCGTCTTAAATAACATTTTTTTCTATCTATTTTAATAACTCTGGTGAAGAAAGAAACAAGTTTTTTTTTTCATAATATCTTTGGTAAGCAAGGAATCAAATTTTTAACGGCGTCGCTGTAGACGATAGCGCCATCTTCATTTGAAAGAACTCTTAGACTAATCCAAAATATATACTTTCATATTCTCTACTTATTCAAGATTATATTCAAACATTATATCTCTTATCTATCTTCTGTCCATATTATAAATCATTACACTTATTATTATCAATAATTAACATTCGCATTACATAACCATTTTTATTTACTTAATTATTTTTATTTATTATTTTATTATATGGTTTGCATTGTTTTTTAATTTTTGGTTGCGGAATAAATAATTATAATTTTAAATGATTTATATATTTATTTGTTTATGATTTATTATTATTTTAATCAATGTGGAATGTATTGTAATATTTTACAGATGATTTAATTAATTACATTTAATTGATATTTTATGTATGTATAAAATTGTTTCTTCTTTCAGTTTAATATTTTTATACGTTTAATAAATATTTAGTTATTAATTCATAGTTAATTAGTTGTTATTAGTTGTATAATAGGGTTAATAGAATTTTGTAGAAAATAGTAAATAATTCAAGGAGTAGGTAACAAAAAAGTAAAATAAAACTTTAGGGGTCGAAGAAACTATTAAAATAAAAACATATAGTTAATAGTTAGTTGCCAAAAAGTCTGAATTTAAGACTTCGACCTGCCGCTAATTAGGCATAAGACCACACAGCAGACGAGAAGCCAAGACAAGAGAGTAGACAACATATTAAAATTGAAACGGCCAATCGTAGACGGGAGGGGAGAATATTTCATTTATTTTCCCTCATTTTAAATCTCCGAGCATATGCCCAAAGCTCACTAGTAACCTATACTTAAAACTAGCTGAATTTTTACGACTTGACAAAAGTCATTTCTTTATTATATGTTAGTTTAATATTAAAGTAATGTAAACCTTCCTGAATCTCTAAATGATGGATGATAACCAATCAAAATTCGTTGCGTAGTTTAAAAGAAGAACACGGTCCCACAGACATACACGAAAACCAACTTTAATTTGTGATGAATATTGATATAGATAATAGATTGTAATTAATACCCCCGTGTTATAGGAAGCAGCATTAGTTTCTCGTGACGTATTTGCGCGGCGGTTCTCTTCAGCGAGACTGTTCACACCGGGGCGGATACTGCACATCGTACGGCGTAAGCGCATGGGTATCGAGAAGTAAGTTAATTCACACTTATTATTATATTGGTGCTTTATTTGTTTATGAAAGTAACGAGCAACTCTGTGTATGTAATAAAGCAAATATAGAAAACTGGACACAAGCGCACGCGCATTTAACAAACGCGCATGCAACAAAGCTTCAGTTCTTTAATGGGACTATCCCTCTAGAGTACTAAATTCACTTTATATATTACACTTTATCCATTATAGTTTTGGCTAATTTTTATTCACACATTTTCACCCATGTCTGACCAAAGTGATGAAGGAGGCGAGGAAAGGTAATTTTTTTCTTTTATACGTTTGGGTATCATTTACAGCTCAATTCAAAGTATGAGTACCTAAAACGAGATTCATAACAGATTTTTCTCTTTAAAGTTTTCCCTCATTTCAAAAGAAACGGATAAAATCCCTAGACGGATATACAGGGTGGCAGGGACATCGACGCGCAAACTGTAACCATGAGTTTAGACCCCATAGCGTAGAAATTTTTCGTCGGTAATCAAAAAAAAAATCTTCTGTTTCATAGAAAAGTGCAATACCTACGCGGTCAAAACGTATGGAACAGCAATATTTTTTTAATAACCGACGAATTATTTCGGCGCTATGCTAAGCTCATGTGCTGAATTCATGGTTACAGTTTGCGCGTCGATGTCCCTGCCACCCTGTATATAGTTATAAGAATCTTAATAAGCAAACAGAAATAATGCATCATTCGTTACTATACTACTATACTATACTATATAGCACTTTAATTACCATAGTGCCACCACTTTTCACACCTGCTTATTATGGTAGGTACTAAAACAAATCAAAATATTACAATTTTAAGGAAACTGTAAATATTACTTATTTCATACTTAGAAACGCATTTACCGAACTAGTAACAAAAAATAATAATATAAAAAAATATAAATAAAATATAATAGTGTTTTTCAATAAAATTTTTCAATACTATGATTTAGGTAGGTAATATTATTTTTTCCGTGTATTTGACGGGCCGGGTAAGCGTAAGCAGTTTACCATTGTCCCTAGATGCAGACCGATGACTCGTTAGCTATAGGATTATAGCAAACCCCTTACATTAGCACATATAACAAAAATAACTAATTCACTCCCAATAATTATTACAGAAAAGTGCGCACAACAGAACCCACGTACGAGATGCGGTGGGCGTGCCCTGAAGACTTTATGGAGCTTCAAGTAATGCCTCGCATGCTACTCGACCATCTCCCGGAGAACGTTACCCGCACCATACGCACAGTCCTTGATGAAAGACACCGCTATAGACTCACGCATACCGTGTAAGTAAAGTAGGTAGAACAATGATGTGACATGTTATCTGTGGTATAAAGTGTGTGATGGAAAATAACGTAGAAATGTAACATACATGGATATATTATCTGTAGTAGAAAAGGACGTAGTGTTGTGACGTACGGATATATTATCTGTGGTAGAAAATGGCGTACTACTGTGAAGTACGGATATATTATTATCTGTGGTAATATTGTGTGTGATGGGAAATGACGTAGAAATGTAACATACATAAATATATTATCTGTGGTAATAGTGCATGACAATGTGATGGAAAATGACGTAGACATGTGACGTACGGATATATCATCGGTGGTATAGTATGTGATGGAAAAGCAGGCTTAGTAGTGAGTTTGAAGAGTGGAAATATTATGGAGTCTGTGGAGTAATGAAGATAAAAGTGATGCTGTTTGCTTCTGTGATGAAGTTCAATCTCAAAAACCTGGATGATACACATGTACCAACAAGTTCGAGTTCGCTATAAGCTCAAGACAAATTATTTCTGTAATTTGGGGCAAAAACACAAATATTTCAACGGGCATGGCCCGTGAGACAAAAATAGAACACTGCATACTTGCATAGTAGCCAAATGTACTGTAAATGAGAACGTTTCTAAAATGAGATTTAACGTTAGATATACCTACTTCTTTAGACTCTTTCAGTCTTATTACAAAACGAGTCAAGTCAAACTATCAGCAAACCCTAGTCTAAGTTCTCAATGTTGTAATTTCAACTTTAGTGCACTCGGAATAAAGTTCAAAATACAAAAACTGACTTGAACGTTCATGGTTGGGCTAAAGTTTAGAACTGGTTTTGTAATGAGAACGTAATCAAAAACATGGACGTTTCAATTAGTATAAACGCTACTGTGTTTCTTGCAATGTAGACGACTGAATCTTATAACTTTGTAAAGAAAAAGTAATGGGCATGATTTATACTATTTTAGCATAGCATTGGTTTTTTATTTTTATGTCGTATACGACTAAACAAAACTCTGCTTTGGTCAATAGCGGAACTATGTACTGTCAGGGAAATTCAATGTTTATCAAATTGACACACTACGTCAATTTGCCGTGTTATGGCCATGTCATTCACCTATCAGAGAATGACAGTTGTGATTTAATTATACAGAAAATTTAAGAAGGTAATCAATTTACTAAACAATTAATTTCGCCGACTTTACCATCAAGAATATGCCTTTATTTTGAAACGTAACTTGCCGACATGATATTGCCTGTTTAATAAGTTTTGTAGAAGTCAATATTCATAAAATTTTCAATAAAATAACAAATTCCAATACACAAAGATCTTGAAGTAGAGTTAAATAAGCAACTCGGTTAGACATTGGTGTTATGTTTTTAAAAGTGGTCAACTAGACTAATCACCTTCAGACCGAAAAGCAAAATACCAATATTATTAGAGACATGACAAAATGTGACTCCCTATGAAGGATAGGGACTCCCTATCTTTCATATGAACAGCCTAATTATGACAAAAAAACTACGACGTAACCAATGCATTATTAAAAAATAAGTTGTCTTAGAAATGAGCAACTATAGAAGAAAACTATTCTACTGTATAAGCAAAGTTTGTTTACTAAGTATTTGTTATTTTAAATCGTTTTGCTGAGCTACATGACATGACAATGTGATTATATTTTATCGTTCCTAAGCTTAGAGTTATACCTCACCGGGACGTCATACCGGCGCAGCCAGGTCGCGTCGCCAACAAAATGTATGGTTGGCTCCGTGCCAAGCGCACTCCAGGTAAGCCACCCACTATACAATATGTAACATAACTAACGCAGGGCCTCATACACCCCAATTAGAATATTGAGTTAAAAGCATAATACAATGACCAAAACTATTTTTTTTAAAGCTATAATATAAAACTATATGCATTTAAAATTGAGTCTTATTGCCATGAAATAAAATTTTAATTTTCTTTGGTTCAATTGGTGGTCAGTATGGCAAAAATAAATAATTATTGAAAAAAATACCTATATTAAAACTCACTGAAATCGATTCAGTAGTCAATTATGAACAAACTACTTTCAGGTCTTGCTTTAATTCTGTTACACCTTGTATAGCTGTATACATTTGTTGGCAGCGCGACCTTGCGACGTCGCCATGGCGTCCTGGTGAGATATCGCTCTTAACGTGACTCAGATGCCTATCTCTATGAATCTTTTGTACATACTTAAAATTACTCTGAATTTCAATTTGATTGATATTAAAACAAATTGACAAAACCAGTGTCAAAATTAACTTGTAGTTTAGTATAAGAACCTGTGAGAAGACTGTGATGATGTTAGTATGGAAATGTTAAAGTTAAGCGATGTGTTTGTGGATGTGTGCACGTGCCGCAACGGTAGCTACATTATTTTGTACATAATTTAGTATATAAGAATACTGTTTTAAGTTTCAGAGATGCACGGCTCTGGCATATTTTGGTAGCACGTTTCAGGCGTGCTACAGACTTGTTCGGTTCGGCGTGATTCGGCACAGCCAGCTGGCAAAACATACATTCGATTTAACGCCAACTGTGCCGAATCGTGCCGAATTATGCGGAAGGCGACCTGAACATGTGTGAATTCAGTTTATTAAGCTTTCACAAAACGTGTCTAAACACGTTCTGTGAAAACAACAACTTAATAAACTGAATTCTACTGTAAATTTCATGACATATCTTGTCATGAAATTGGTTGGTTGTCTGTATTTATGTTATCCAGTCAAATCAGCTTCCATGACCAGCATCAGTAAACAGCACTCAATTGCATTTGGCTTTCAGAAACCTGTGGTAAGAATGGTAAACATATAAAATCAAACATTTTCCCAACGTCAATTTGCAACGTTACGTGGTACAACATATGCCAGAGCCTTTAGGGAACCATACCTCGTCCCAATGTATAACATATCAACGTTGTGAACGTTTATTTTTTTAATTCCTCTGGAGCCACATAGCAAAATGTTCAAGTCATCATAAAATTCTGTTGCGAAAAAGAGATGGCGCTATGCTGCCTGCATATCTCCATCTCTTTCTTGCACTGGAAAAATGTTGGTTTTGACAACTTACTACGTGTGTCCTGTTCTTCTTATAAATTCGTTCAATTTGCTTAACGGCGTGACTCACGCAATAAATTGATTTGCTCAAACACAAGCAATCCTATCATTTCGAATATTATGATTAGATACTCTTATTACTCTTTCTTTGTATAAATTCTACTGCCAAAGCGTATGACAAAATGTTTAAGACACTTTAATTTTAACATGTAGGATGGTCGAGACAATTTCCTTGAGTCCATTGCGTTACCTGTACAGTATTATATTATCTGTGCCTGAACTCTATCTTGCCTATAAACGCAATGGATACAGAATATTGTCGTGGATATTTATTCATAATCACCTTTGGTTTCCCGAGCGGTGCTAATATCTAACTAGAAGCAGTCGAATGTTTTGTAGCTAACATAAAAATAAACTCTCTGCTTAATATTGAATAGCTTATACTATACCCAAATTGCGTTTATGGGGGCCATTCAAAATGCTTTCTTTTACGCTGGCTACATTATTTTTTATAGCCGACAGATAGAAGCACCGCCGGGCAAAATAAAATTAAACTACATTCACGTTATTGTATTTCCTTTTTACTTTAAATTGATTTATTAAGACTTGCAAAGCTACCACTAAGTACAATAACTAGACCGTAGAAGTAGCTTACAACGTTACCGAAGTCAATTATGTAATAAATTATCTACATTACATAATAGTTACCTACATTTAATGTAAGTACATTTAGGTATAAATTATTTTCATTGCTCACACCAATGCTTTAGCACTTGGCCGTAAATATGGCGCATCAGATTTTAGAAAAAGTTCGACATTGTAGAGCGTCATCTCTGTCACTAATATAGTAGACAATATACAGGGTGTATCAGAAAGGTATATTCAAATTTAAGGTGTGGTACAGACCATCGAACTAAACAAATTTCTCTATGGGACCAACATCGTAATCGGGAAAAAAATATCAGCCCATTAGGGTTAAATAGGTATCGCAGTTTTGTACGAGACCGTTCATAATTTTTCGAGATTACGATGTGGGACCCATGGACAAAGTTGTTCAGTATGATAATCTGTACCACACCTTTCTGATAAATGCTGTATAGCAGACACTAATAGTTACACTCTCTTTCTAAAGGATCCGCACTATTTACGCCCAGATACTATACGTAGTAAATATTTGTAAAGATGTATTTTTGTAAACTTTTTGTTGATAATCATGTTGACTTTAGTTACCAAGCGAACAAACTGTTGCATACTTATATTGTCGCAAAGTAAATTAGTATTTGTTATGTATTATATATTATACCCTTGTATATAAAAAGTATCATTCTTTTTATACATATTTTTGTAGTTTATATCATCGTACTTAAAATCAGTTGTCTTGTGTTATTTTATACGCAGCCCCATTTTTATTTATGTATGTTTTAACCGACTTCAGAAAAGGAGGAGGTTCTCAATTTTTTAAGTTTATGAAAATGCATCTCCGTTCTTTAAAATAAGTAGGCCTCATTGCAAATTAATTCTATCTTTGTAAAGACCTACATTTATTCCATTTAGAGTCTACTGTTTTGAATATTTCTTGTAAATACAAACCTGAACCTCGGGAACAAAATTATTGTGACTTGATAAAAATATACTCTCGACTTCACTTTTAGGTGATATTTTTTGTAAATAAAGCATTTACTTCGAATAATTTACATTCCAATTTGTATTCTGTAGTCCTCAGTCCGTCGCCGGAGTATCGATGTTACATGGATATGGTCGCATACAGATGGTGATTTTTAAAGATATTTTTTGTTTGGGCAATATATATGAAATTTTGTATCGCGGTTATTTAAATAGAAAAGAATTTATATTTTAGGTTATAGTCTGTTTTGTGATTTGTAGATATTCAAAGTCCTCAAAACGGAGCAATTATTCTGGTTCGTTTTGAGGACTTTTGAACCAAGGCATTGTTAGGCAGCTCCGTTATTATTATTATTAGTAAATCAAAGTTATAAAGTACCTTTCCCCAATGTAGCCCACTTTCGTTTTGTTTATAGTTAATGTTTAATACTATAAATGAATATATTGTAATGTTACGATACGACAATCTCAAACACTATGTGACAAGTTGTTAGTAGATATAAATATTTTAATATATACTTCAGTATGTTTGTATATAATGTTGTTTTAGCGTTCAGTACCGTTGATATGTTACTTAATTCTTCTATTCTTTGTATTTTTATAGTTTACACAAATTGGTACTGAATCGCGAGTATGTTCAAGTATTAGAAGGACTGAGGTTCTTTTCACTTGTACCCTAAATTAGGGCTTTATAATCTCTTTCACCTTATGTAATAGAGTGTAGCCAATGTCTTGTGTTGGGGTTTGTTTTAATTTATAAATAAAATATATTTTAAGTATGATATTGTTTTATTAAAAACCCCTCATTGACCATTAACTTTGACTTAAAATAATGCAGGATACCACTGTATAAAATATAAACTCGATAGCTAGATACCTATTTAAATTCAAGAGAACTTATCTTTATTGCACCTTACTCAAAGCAAAACTTTATTTTACTTAATTCTCTCAATTCATATTAAGCTTGCTTGTATACAAAATGTTTAGCCTTGTGGGTATTCCACGATATATTATAAAGTTATTAATTTATATTAATGTAAGAAAAGTTAAGCATTATGATATTTAATATATATTTTAAACACGATATACAAAAATACACTTAATTCATCAGTCAAGTCAAAAAATATATCACAGCAATCGATTTAAATTACTTTTTTCTTTCAATAAACTTTAAATTGAAAAATAACAGATTAATATACGCATTTAAGCAGTAAGATATGATATTTAGTACAATTTAAAACTTAGTTCCTAGTTACAAATGAGCATTACAAATAGTACAAATAGTTGAGATCTACCTGTCTCGGAGTATATTATTTTAGTTTATATCATCTGCACAGATTACGTAGCTCTGTCATGACTGCTTGCGATACTGTTGTCTTGTTCCTTTCCATCTTATATCTGCAACATGTTTGAAATATTTAGTTGTGGTAAGTCAATCTATGTATGACGGTTTATCCGATTCGGACAAAACAACACACCTAGGTATGTCTTGAAGTTTTGTATTGCGGTTAAAGGTACGCTAAAGAACCAAAACCTACAATCTATGAATATACCAGAAGAAAAACCCACGATTAATCTTTAGAGAACCAATTGATAGATATTTCTCGATTCTAGGCTTGGTTTACTAAGATCAACTTAGTGTAAATCGCAGTGAACTAAAGTATACGGGTAAATTTTTCTCCTAGAGGTATAACAGGACAAAGGTTGACAAACATACCTGTTGAGGAAATCATGGGCAACATCTGGTCTATACATGGCCATATCTCGCAGGTACGCCTGGTCGTTGGTCAGAGTGCGTCTGTATGCAAGTTCACGCCACGCTTCGCCGCCGCGACCAGCCAGTAGCACAAGGCCCTCCATGAAACTGGAATGAGAATCATTAGTGATTACAATGATGTACACAATAGACGAAGGCGTAGCTTCCAGTGGATCAAAGTTCGGAACATCTACAATAGCTATGACATGAGTTTGGTAAATAATAATAGATCTGCAAAGAATTAGCCTGTGAATGTAAAGTATCTACTGTCAACCTTGAGGAAACATTCAATTCTGTTGTTTTTGGGAATCTACTAAGTCACAATATTGTCTGCCCCACTAATTGTCAGGTTACTGATATTGCAGTGACGAGTTTTGTGTCTTGTGAAAATAACTTTAATAAAGGTTTAAAACACGGAGACAAAACATGGGAACAAAAACAAAGAGAGAGAGAAACAACAAACTCACCTCAAATATTCACTAACAAGCCGATACAATTGCTCGGTGCTTCTATTCAATATAAGCCTCGTGGGCGACGCGTTCAGCAGAGATATTTGCAGCGCTATCTGTTGCGTAAGCGCCGCCATTTCTCCCGCGAAGCCGGTACACCCGCCCTGTAGGTATAGCTCGGCGGCGTCCGTACAATGTATCAATGCTGTGTCTAGGAGGGACCTAGTTGACACGTTGTCGTGTATTTGCAGCCATGTCGGCGGTTGGAAGGGCTTTTTGGATGTTGCCTAATAAAAAGAAAATATAAACCGTAAGTTATGGCAGCAGGCCTTACTTTGCGGAAATCCGCGTTGCGGTTATTTTTCCATAACATTTAACAAACATATATTAATTTTAAGTATTTTACAAAACTTCTTACTCGGCAAAAACTAACCAATTCCCTGAAAGTTGTGCATCTAAAATCTTCATATAGATTCGGCCGCTGAGTTAACAAAAAGGTCTCAATTCTGGGATGTACATTTAGACCTATCTTGTGGTCCGAATCGAGTGAATTTTGAGAAAGTGTCCTAGATTTCGTTTGATACTTTGAAAGCAAGGTCTTCGCTTTAAATGATGCAAAAAAAGAGGTGAATTCTACTTCATCATCTGCCGAGCCTTTTCCCAACTATATTGGGGTCGGCTTCCAGTCTAACCGAATGCAGCTGAATACCAGTATTTTACATGGAGCAACTGCCTATCTGACTTCCACAACCCAGTTACTGGGTCATAACGACTGTCAAAGATCCACGAATGGCAGCCGGGACCAACGGCGTAACGTGCTTTCCGTGGCACGGAGGGATCTTGGTATGTGAAGATGGACACCCATCCATGGACCAACCGCTGCAAGCGTAGCTTAACCTGATGGATCGACCCGTGCGGCTGTTATTACTTAGCCACAAGCCCCCAAAGTGGATTCTACTTAATAAAATAAAATCTAACATACCTTCGCAGCATCCAAAGCCATTTTCTCCAAATCATCGATGAGGTTCAGCGCCTGTTTTCTCTTCACATTCGCAGCTTCTGCATACATATTGAAATGCAACGCAACCATTATGTAGGTATCCGTATCTCCTGGACAATGGATTTTGAGGAAGTCGAGGAGTCCTTGCTTGAACTCAGCTATCTTGTCCCCTTGCTGGCCTAGCATGTAGTCGAACTGGCCCAGTAGGAATTCGAACTGATGGTTGTCGCGTAAAGCCTAGAAATACGAGTTTATTTTGTGTTATATAAAAATAATGGCAAACAAACAAGCGGTCCATCTGATGGTAAGTAGTCATTACCATTGATGATTGTTTTAGCAACTGAGCCAGATATAAGAATGTCAGTCAAAGGATCATGCTAGTTTAGGCCAACGAACCCGATCGTTGGTCTTGCCGCTTGCTAATTAAAGACTCTGACTATGTCTGATTATAAATACAGCTGATAATAGAAGAGTCTACCAAGGCTGCTGTTGATGTTGCACGAATTAGTAGAGGGTTGCAAAGGACAGACTACACTTTGACTTCAGTCAGTGGCGACATTTTTTTTTAATTCATATTCGTCTACCTCTCTTTTTGTTTTACTTTTTCTGGTTCATATGAGACATGAAAATTATGTCATGCTAATTGAAGTCCAGCTAAAGCTGCAAAGATAGAAGTTGTACTTGCAACTTTGCCAGTCTGAGATATATCCACGTAAAGCTAATAACTTACTTGAAACACATAAGCACACTCAGTATACCGCGCAAGCCCCGTAAGCAGTCGCACCATGAGTCTCCACGAGCGCGCCGCCAGCAGTCGCGCCGCCAGCGCCTGCGCAGACCGCAGCGTCGTGGCCACGCCCTCCGTGTCGCACGCGCACGCGAAACACTCGTGTGCCACTACGAGGAGCTCGAGGCAGATTATGTTCACCTGATAATGACAAAATAAGAACCTAGTATGTGTTCATAAAATCAAATGTGAGATAAAAAACCGGCAAAGTGCGAGTCGGACTCGCGCACGAAGGGTTCCGTACCATTATCTATAAAAATGACGTCTGTTGTATGGGAGCCCCCCTTAAATATTTATTTTATTTTATTTTTTTATTTATTATTTTTTGTCTCCTTTGCTCTATCACACGCTGTCTACATCTCTGTATCTATTGTCCTATCTCAGGTATGCTGGAAGAGATTTCTTATGAAATAAGCATCACCTCTGTACCTATTTTTTCTGTTCTGTTTTTCATTGTCTGTTTATATATGTGTGTACATAAATGGTAAAATAAATAAATAAAAATACAACTGAGTATTTTGTGAACATTTCAAGTGCCTACCTGTTGCCATTATTGATATCGAGCAAAAAAGGGCAAAAATATCGCGTTTGTTTTATGGGACCCCCCTTAAATATTTATTTTATTTTGTTTTTAGTATTTGTTGTTATAGCGACAACAGAAATACATAATTTGTGAAAATTTCAACTGTCTAGCTATCGCGGTTCTTGAGATACAGCCTGGTGACGGACAGACGGACGGACCGACAGCGAAGTCTTAGTAATAGGGTCCCGTTTTTACCCTTTGGGTACGGAACCCTAAAAATTGATAAGCCAAAAAAATAAAAGATAATACACGTCTTAGGGCTGATTTCTCCATCGCCAGATAACTTTATACGAGGAATAATTTTGAAATGTTGACAGTTATTTCATACAAAAACTGTCAAACGTCAATTTTACTCCTCGAATAAAAGTTATCTGACGATGGAAAAATCAGCCTTTAATAAAATAAAAAATATTAGTTTTAAAGTAACTTAAGTACTTTAAATAAGCATAGTGGCTTGGTACCTGCTTGGTAGACAACTTCGCTCCTTTAGTTATTTTCCTGATATTCGACTTGACCTCATACCGAACATGCACATTATTCTTATTAATCACATCGAATAAATTCCTTCTGCAATCTCTCGACATTTTGTTACTATAGACTGTGTAAACGGTCGACACTGAATATACTGACTCAGTCTCAGCTGACAATATAGTTCCTTCTTCAGTTAAGACTGATTCGGCTTCTTCGCCTTCTACGTTTTGGTACTCTTCATCTATCAAATTTTCAACATCCAGACAACTGTCGTCTAACAAATTATCTGGTAATTTAGAAGTCCCATTACATTTGTATATTTTTTGAAAGGCCATCAGGTGATCTAAGATTAATTTGCCGATATGGCTGCAGGCGTCGGGTCGCATGTTGAGGAACATTTCGATGTCTGCGTTCAGCGCGTAGCCCCATAGGGTGTATTGAAAGTGCTCCTTTTGTCTAAATGTTGAGGTTTTCACTAGATGGGGGGATATTATAGCTGCTACTATTTCTTTGCAGAGGTATTCGGCGACCTAAAAAAATAAGAGTCGTTAGAAATGCCGTCATTAACCATTTATCCATCGTATTGAAGAATCGGACTTTAAAATATGCGGTACGCACGACGACGTATCGAGCTATACATTTCCAGTTTTAGCTCCTCCTCGCGTTGTATAGGCTTTTTGTACAGTGAGAAGTTTGATTGTCCTAGAAATGTCGTCGTGCGTACACAACGTATTTTTAACCTATTATTTTTTGTTTCTTCAGTTTATTAATGCTCTATTATAAGGCTAAGCGCTCGCCCATTGAGCGAAGCATCGCCTAGCCTTATAATATCTTAGACTCGTAGACAGACAGATTTGTACAAGTTATTATTGGTGATTTTTAACACATTGAAGGACACTGAATGAGACACAATAGAAGTTTTATTGTTATTACGTCGAGGGGCGTTAAGTGTCCTGCAAAGTGTAAACTATATTATAGCAACGTACCTGTTTAGAAGGTATATTGAAAGTCTTGAACACAAGATTGGCGAGAGACATTCTAGCTCGTCCACTCACAAGGTTGATAAAGTCAACGGCGCGGTTCTGATATTTCAACACGGATGGGTAGTTCCATCCTATTTGTAGTGCTATGCGGAAATAACTGGCAACCTGGGCAAGTGGAGAATACGTATACTTTGTTATAACCAACTTAAAACTAAACAGTGATGATGAAAAAATAAGAAAATGAAGACTTGCATTAAGGTTAAAATAAGGTAATAAGGATCTCATACGAATTTTTCTGCCTTGTAATTTCATAACAAGAATAAGCTCAAAATTATCCGTGATTATAATACGGCTAACTAAAGGTAGCTTAGGACCAAAACATTTACATATTTTCTATCTCGGATGATTGACTATATTGCTGGCAAACAATATATAATTATATTTGTTTTTTTCACCCCTTTTCTTATCAGAACAAATCCGGTTAGTGAAATTATGTTTATTTCTGTAAGTAAATCTTTTAAGAATCTTTTACACGTAAATTTTTTGGGACTATATTTTAAAACTAGATGATGCCAATGTACCATGGTTTTACTGTATTACCTGCTTTGCAAGCGTGAGTCCACTCCTGACACCCAGAGCGTCGAGTGCAGACAACCGATCTGCTTCCTCGCGCGCCGCCAAGTGAGCGCTCTCTGGCACATTCTCTTGTTTCTCCTGAATCACCACCAGCTCTTCGAAACTCGCGTCTGATATACCTGATACTGAAAATAGGCATGATAAAAATCTGCTAGAAAGTGAACATCACAAGAAAGTCGCATTCAAAAATAAAACAAACACGCTTTTATTGTCTAAAGGGCTAAGCAGAAATATCTAATATAACCACAATTTGCCAGTAATGGTAGATTTAAGTCATATAATTAGAGACGAGCCTTTTGCCACTAGCTGAGCACAAATTCTGAAAACTTCTTCGTGATGGGTAAACTCAATAACAGTTTGCCCAACCCTTGAATCGGACCCAAGACCCCACCACGCCCAGCAATCGAGCTTGCAACCGATAGGCCAACGAAAAAAACAGTTATCAAAATTAGAGTTTAGAATTAGTTAGGCAAATAACTTACTTGACAACTTATTTTGCAGTACAGGAGCCGATATCACGAGTCTCAGCTCTTGCGGCAGTTCATACGGCGTACACGATCCCTCCGCCAGCCTCAAACAAGTCCTCACTATTTGCACAGGACATGCAGGAGGCCTGTATCTATACTCCGGCGGATTTTTGAACAAAGCTGATAACCGAAATGCATCAACTAGAAGCTTTAACTCCAGTAAATGGTTCATAACTCGTCTCCAACTGTCAATGGCTTCGGGCTCTTCGAGTAATACCACGTTTTCTATATTGCTAACATCCGATTCTATTTCTATCTCATCCAGCATCATAGAAAATGGTTTCTCTGCGTTAGCGATACCGATCTTCTTCGAAATATTCGCGTCTTTCTGTCCGTTGATTATAAAATGCATAGTGCTTTGATAACTGTTGAGGAATATGCTTTTCTGGGACTCGCTTTTGAAGTATGCATCCCACATTAGGTGTTCGATCTCCTCGCGTCTTGGTCCGTATTCTAAATTCTCTTCGAACCAACTCATTATGATTCTGTAGGAGTAAAACTTTTGTGTCATATCTGAGATGTTGTTTACGTGGGATACAAGGAATTCTGTAGCGTCTTTAAAGGTCACCGCTGCCTTTTTAAAGGCTTCACTACACTCCGCTATGAAGAGAGTAATAGCTTTATCATCAATCATGTCATCTTTTGCAAGTAGATTTTCGTACTTATGCGTCCATTCTGCTATCAAAATACCATTGACAGGTACCCCAGAAAGCTTCGCGATTTTCAGAGCTACGTCATAGTTCCGACTAGCAGTATACATTTCGACACATTCTTCTAAATAATGCTGAGATTCGTCTTGAAGCATTTTGGATATATTCACTGCTAACGATGTCTCCATGGATATTTTCAGTATTTCATACAACGTTGAAAAGTTTGGTGTCGACACTGGAAGGCAAAAAAAAAATATTATCCCGTTTATATGTTAAAAAAAAAAGCACTAAAAAGTTCGTACCTGTGAATCCCTTTTCGAACTGATTAACAGCCAGACACTTGAGGAATTCCCTCTGATGATAAGCGCTATCAAAGTTATGGCTCAGTGCAATCTTGACCAAAGACACAGAGACTCTTTGCAGGGCCTCTTTGGACAGTTGCCAGGGGGCGCCACTAGCGCCAACGCTGTATTTACGCTGTGCGTGTTGCAGGAAACTCGTGAGGAGTTTCATGGTTTCTGTGTCGAAGTTGTGGTGGCGAATACAACGATGAAGGAACGATGTGAATGAAGTTAGGGGACTCTCCTGAAAAGTAATATTGTGGTGGTATAATTGATGGCTTTCTTTAAACCGACCGCTTTAAAACCTCTGAAAAACACAAAGGGCCATAAAAAATATAATACACTTACATGAGTATGAAACAAAAAAAAATACGTTTTGATCAAGGCACAGCAAGGGCTAGTGCCCACTGGCGGCATGGCAAGGCAAGGGATTTTATGCGATGAATAGAAATTAATATAACTTAAATGTGTATTACAATAAAATTTAAATTTCAATGATGATGCCAAAGGACGTCATGGCATGCCTAAGGCAACTGCGGCATCGTTGCCGTTGAAATTTTAGTGTCATACTTTTAAATTATATTGTTTATTCGTCGCATGAAAATTCTTTGCCGTGCCATGCCGCCAGTTGGCGCCGGCCCTTACAGTTAAAGGAGCAGCCAAGAAAACAACATGATCCATTAACTGTGATTGGGTTTTAAGTTTCAGTCTAGCACCTTAATAGACGCGTAGTAAAGTGATGTCAAAGTTAAACCAAAAATGTAGGTATTCTGAAGTGAATACTGGTCGTAACTTTACTTCCCGTTTAAGGAAAAGGGGCTCAGAGTTATTGCGAATAAATTTTTTGAAGTGAAAACTTCTTTAACGGCGTTGTGCACTTTTGTTGTGATGGGTAAAAAATGTTAAGCTCGCGTCAGGACACGTGACTTTATCGAAAATTCGTAAGACGGAGCTCGCGTCAGGACACGTGACCAGATCGAAAATTCGTAAGACGGAGGGAGAGTAAAAATGAATATTGTATTTTACCACATAAATTATAATTAAAGCAATTCGTGCAAAATTATTCCCTAACCATTCCAAAATATCAAAAATGCACAACATTAATATTAAAGTTTTCACTTCTGCCGGCACTCCCGGAGTGCAACCCGTTGATTTTTTTCTAATAAAAACAATTTACTTATTCTGATTGCACATTACTACTACGCCTAAGCTTAAGTTTATATAATAGAAAGGTTTCTACAATGCAACCGAGTAAAAATCACCATTTTCTTTTCATTCTATCAGAATCTCTTCAAAATTACAATACATCCAGAACTCACCGGTAGAAATATCATCATAGCTTCATGTAGCGTGGTCACATAGCCCTCTAACAAACACAGCTCTGCGACTTTCTGGAACTGTTCTGAGGCTATATGCTGCTGCGTCATCAGCTGCTGCAGCACTCCTTGAGATCGAGCGCTTGGAGACAAGGAGGATAGGATCCATTGGGGCCATAGTACGTCTATGGCGTTTGGCTAGAAAGGAGTATTCAGTTTAAAAAGGCTAAGAATTGTAACATGCTTATGTTCAGCCAGCAGTCTAAGATAGGTCGAGTTGATTTATGAGTGTATCAGGGCCGTAATTCTCAATGACACAATGAACGAAACCGCGCGAAATCAACGCGAGATTAGCGGAAATTAACTAAGGAATTGACATGGTTTCGAAGTAAAGAATCGTTAAATGGTCATAGTGAATTAGGGTTCTGACTGGAGTCTGGACTTGTGTCCAGTTTATGGCAATGGGACTTAACATAATTGGCGAAATGTTGGTGAACTATGTAGGTACACCTTTGCCTTAGCCTTCGGGAAAAACAGGCGTGATGTTATTTTATTTTATTTATTCGGAAGAACAAACAATTACAAATTATATTTTACAAGGAAATTGAACATAAGAAGTTATACAAATGTGTAACCAACAACATTCTCCACAGATACACAAAAAGACAATGTTGATAACACTAAAGTCGGACGGAATACATAAGTACATGAAATAAGATATACACAAATTACTGCTACTAAGGATCACTAAAGATACACACAAATTACTGCTACTAAGGATCACTAAAGATACACACAAATTACTGCTACTAAGGATCACTAAAGATACACACAAATTACTGCTACTAAGGATCACTAAAGATACACACAAATTACTGCTACTAAGGATCACTAAAGATACACACAAATTACTGCTACTAAGGATCACTAAAGATACACACAAATTACTGCTACTAAGGATCACTAAAGATACACACAAATTACTGCTACTAAGGATCACTAAAGATACACACAAATTACTGCTACTAAGGATCACTAAAGATTCAATAGTATTCACATAATTTTTTTATTGTGTCCACAATGTGTTATGGGTATCACAGTGTTTAATTAAATACATTGCTACAAACCTCATAACAGCTAGCAATAAGTACAAGCAAGGGTTCCCTGCAGATATCAGCCGCCCTCAGCAAGGCCGCCGGCGGGTCCTCCGGGCCGTGACACGCGGCCGCAACCTCCCACAGTTCGCGACCCATGTATGCGCTCGAAGGGAACTCGAAACTACCGCCCTGTGTAGGACTGGGAGTCTGTATGAGAACAGAACCCTATATGGAATGACATAGGTTTCAAGAGATTAGAATTTGGATAGTTTTTGGGAAGTGCACTGCGAAATTCGATAAGTGAAAGCGTGTGGAGGCCATCGGTACTCCGGGCCGTGACACGCGGCCGCTACCGCCCACAGGTCACGGCCTAAGTAGGCGCTTGAAGGGAACTCGAAACTACTACCCTCGTCGTGTCGTCGTACCTGCGTCGTGCTGGGACTCTGTATGAGAACAGAACCCTACATAGAATGACACAAGGCACCAGATATTAGAATTTGGATAGTTTGTGGAAGTGACAGTGGGTGAGTTTGAAAAGTGTTTTACATGGAGTCCACAGGGCATGAGACAAAACAATAGTGCATTGGTGCGAGCTTGGGGTGCATTCAATGCAACTCCTCATTCTATAGTGGTCTCAATTGATTCATTTACTGCAGTACATTTTGAAAATAAAGTTATTATATAAACAGAATATCAGGAATATAATATAAAAGTTAACTTACAATTTCCACCGAATTCATTCTCGAAACTCTTCTTTGCCCATTACTACTAGTAACCTTATTATCTTTTTCGACACCCTCGTCTACTGTTCGATGCAGCATAATATGTTTCAAATGCTCCGAATACGACCTCCTTTCAAACTCCTGAGATAACTGCAGCATCTGGCTGAGCGGGTAGCGGAACACATCGCCGAAAAGAAGGAAGTTAAACCAGAAGTTTGTCTTCACAAACTCCCGTAACTGCAGTTCTGGTAATGGTAAGTTGTGCAACGTTGCGAACTTGACCATCGTCTGAGATTCGTACAGTACCACCGACATATCGACTTTTCCGTCCAACTTCTGCCTGTCTGCTAATCTGCTCAAAGTAATTTCCTCCATGAACCGCAACATTTCTCTAGCAGCTTCGTCATTACTTTGGATCAGTTTCGACATGTATTCGTTTACAGTTTTATTCGCTTTTTCTTCAGGAAACCCTCTGTATTCCATCAAGTGATTCTTTATCATTTTAGCTGCAGAAATGTGTACTCTGCATCTTGTAGGATTGCAGCCTATCATTGCTATGAAAGACACCGTGCAGGCGGTCATAGCGCCGTCGAACCAGTTCTGCAAAGCTAAAGCATGGGCTTCACAACATGCGCTTTTCACACTCTTGTCGTGCAAACGATTGTATGTCTGATATTGCTGCGATACGAACGCTTGACTTGCGTTACAAGGGCGGTACTGTTTCAAATAATATACATGATTCAACTTGGCAACATAGCCATATTTTTTCATAAGTTTCTCATCCGCGAAATCTGGCATCTCCATAGCTCTTTGGGATAAAGCTTTTATACTGGCAACTTTAACATCTACGTCGCTTGACAGCAGACTACCCAGGCTGCGCCTGTCTGGCTTGTCAGACAGCAAGCTATTGGTGCTCTGATTGACCAGTTGAAATTCAAACATTTTGGACACGTCTAAACCGCGGTAACCAGACAGCAACTGATATACGTTCACGTCTTTAGACTCGTACGTCTGATTCACATCTGTATATTTCTTGTAAACATTATACAAATGTGTAAGCTTGTCTTTGTATATCTTATTTGGCAATTTAAAGTCTTTGAACTGTAGAAATTCCTCCTTGGAGAAAATATCAAATAACTTTTTAGCATCTTCGAGAAGAATCATTCCTAGAACTAAGTGGGGATTAGAAGAGACATAGTCGTCGATATTCTCGTTAGCGATTTGTACACAAGTGTTGTATACCGGGAGCACATGGCTTTGTCTGTCAGAAGTTTGTTCAATGCTCTTGAACAACAACCACAGCTCTATGCAGTCTTTCGCCTCCTTTTCCACGTCAGATAAGTCAGTATCTAATATATTGCCCTCTACACATAGCGTCAGCACTTTATATAACTTGTGTTTGACGCAATACTTGGCTAGCTCCACGTAGAAGTGCTGTCGACTGATAGTGGAGCACGATTCAGTAAAGATGTCGTCAATGAGTTTCAAGTTCTGCGTGCGTGACAATCTTGATATAATTAGATACAAGTTGTTTCGCTCACTCTCGTTCACAATGCCGTATGAGGACAGTGTGTCGTAAATGCAAAGTTTGGTGTAAGCAAAACAGTTGCTTTTGGCAACATTTTCGATCATTTCGTTGGTGACTGACCATTTACGAAATATTTCGTCTAAGTTTTCTAAGACATGCGTATCGAAGCCCTTGGTGTCGACATTGAGGAGTTTCTTCACGAATCCATCGTTGTTGAAGAAGATGTATCGCGCGTTCATATCACGAACTACTTCCGATGTCTGTACATTGATCCAGCGGACTAGGATCATGGCTTTATTGTTCTCCACCAAATAGTTCCACATTTCAACAGGTGCAGAGAAGTCTAATAAGGAAAATTCTGAAATATAAATAAAAGTAGTAAAGTACATTGTTACCAAGGTAACAAGTCAAGACTAATATTATTTTGATTCTAATAAATCTGTAATAAGGTTCCAAATTGTGTGTATAGTGTTGTACACAACATTAATCAATTAGCTTACAACACTGCACTAATAGTGTTGGATAGATAACTGATTTATTGATCTCAAATAACATTATCAAGACTAATGAGGAACCAACATTATCATCTATGAATAAACAATGTTATGTTATCAATGCAAACTTATGTTGACAAGTAATAAGTTACCATATAGCCCAGTTCCTTTAAATGTTTCCCTAAGTTGATGGGGCATCTTACACATAGCTCTTAACGTGGTGGAAGCAGGTTACCACATGGAAAATGCCCACATTTTTTACTAGCAGTACTGTTAATATTTTTTAATGGATTTTCAACTTTACCGCTGAAGCATTAAGGTTCAAGGTTAATTGGGAAAATTTGACCGTTTCGGGTAGCTTTAGCTGCTGGCGTCTGTACACTCATTAATTATGATTTTAGGTAATAGCCTAACAGAAAAACAGTGTGTGTGTTGCATGCATATGTTATGCGCTGATGCTTCTCATCTTCACACACTCACAGCGTGTTTGTACACTTGGATACCACTAGTAAAGAGCACATCGCTTTGTAAGATAATAATACTATGTTTAAAATATGACTCCAATTAACATCTTAAGAAACCTCTATTCAAACTGCTTAACACATTGACTGCCAGACAACGAAACAATAGAAAATCGTTGGTGGACGCCGTGTGACCGCAGTGGCAGTCAATGACTTAAATATGATTTACAAGCCCTATCATCTATGCACTTGATGATCTCATGACTGTGTAAGTGAGCAGACTTTACATAGCTGAATTTTGGGCCAAACATTAATATTAACAAAAAGTTCAAATATGTTTGGATATTTGAACTTTTTTGAAGAACTTTCCTTTACTTACCAAAAGAATGAAAAAACAATGCCGTAGCAATTTTACTTTTCCATTGCTGTGAATACTTCTCTATCTTCTCAATAGTTAAAGCTTTGATTTCACTCTCGTTGACAACTATTCTGTCTTTGCCAGTCCCAAAGACCTTGTTCTGCTTGAAGGTCCCATCACTCTCAAATGATTTCTCAAGATATCTTAGGAGATTCCAATGTCTCTTGAACACAAGCCATTTTTCCTGTGTTTCATTATTCATGTCTTTGGACAGTTTCTCAAGATGTTCAACAATAAAATCTCGATGTTCAATTTGGGCAGAGTCCTGCGCAAGGGTCATCAGGTGCAACTCAGGGCTTACCTTGACCTTGTTAAGAATGTGTAGAACTTTGAATATTTGTTTTCTTAATAATAACTGAACCGTCCATGCTTTTACCTAAAACATTTGAGTAAATAATGATTAATTTTGTTGATTTTGTTGAACTGTATGTTTGGTGTTGGAATTTACAATATAAATAATTATATAAAACAAAAAATGTGGGGCAATGAGTATGTAAGAGTAACGGTTCTAAATTATCATGATTAAATATTGCAATTTTAAGTAGGCGTCTATTAATATTTGCAGATGCCAGACTATCAGTCTATTGTTGTAATACAAATAAAAAGGTCATTCACCTCTGCCAGAAACCATTCTCTGGCAGTAGATTCATTCCATCCATTTTTCTCCTTGAGATAGGTGATAGCCAGCTCGATGTGTGTTCCCTTTGCAGCCGCCTCCCTGACCACATCCCTCGGAGACTTTTCTTTCCAACATGACCAAATAATTTTCTCATTTTGTGTTAATCCCTCCATATTTAGCAAAACATTGAAGCACCGTTTAGATTGTTATTTTACAAAATGATCGAACAATGAATAACAATCTTTGCACAAAACAAAAATATACCATTGATAAAATCATAATTTCGTCATTTCAAAATGAATTTTAGGTTCTGTTGCTTAGAGTTCAAATTTATTTTACATTTTACTGGAACAATGAATAAAAATTAACTTCAGTTCAGCTGACAGTGACAGCTTATAAGGTAGAGTTGCTACAATCAAAAAAAATTATCCTCCTTCTGGAGCTGTCAGGAAAAAAGTTCTTCAATAATATTTAAATATTTTACTTCGAGTGAGTTCAGTTACTCTCCGAACATAATTGTTTTTTCAACCAAATTCCAAATTAAAATCACAATCATAATTAAAATCACAATCATAATTAAAATCACAATCATAATTAAAATCACAATCATAATTAAAATCACAATCATAATTAAAATCACATGCAATCAAAATAAAAATCAAAATACAATTAAAATCACAATCAACACTACCCTTTGTAAAATGTTATAATTATTATATATATATTTTTTTTTAGCAGTAATACAATTTGTTAAGTTAGCATAATCCGTCGGACGCCGGGCGCCGGACGGCGCGTATGTGTTCCACGCGCGCCTCAAAGAGATGTCAGCGTAGTTGACGGGGCCCAATAGGGCCGAAGCCTGCCGGGGTAGCGGGATTGTCCGAAAGGGTTACCGCTGCCCTGGTACATAAAGGGCTAAGGAAGGAACACGGGTGGGTTTTAGTCAGTAAGAGTCTGACACTCCCTTCTGCTCCACCCAGAGCGGGAGGGGTCATTTGATGATTTCCCATCCTCAAAAAAAAAAAAAAAGCATAATCCTAAAATGTCAAGATTTCATGAAATAGTCATTCAGTAGGATTACTTGATCTTAGAGAGTTGTGTTGATGACTTTAATGATTATAATTCTGTAAATACATATTTGTTACGGCCGCGAATCATATTTTAATCAACGTACAACTTAGTACTGACCAACAAATTGCAAAAAACGTAAGACAATTTGAATTTCGCGGGCTACCTTGGAGCATCCACCAAAGAGTATTCTATTATATTCTATTCTACGTTTTATCTCGCAAAAACGATAACGAAGGCAATAGCCAGTGTTTGATACAAACCGTTTTTTTTTTTCGAAAAATTTCCGGAACGTATAGTTCGAAAATGGGTAGGGATTCGAAAAAAGTGTATCAAGACAAAAGTTGTAGAATATGAGCTTTCATTACATAGGTACCTATTAGATATTTTTTTCTCTACGACCGACGCACCATTTTAAAGATATTAGCGAAAAACTCAAAAATGGGAACTTTTATCACCCCCCCCCCCCCCTCACTCCGGCTCACCCCCTAGACGCGGGGACTTGTAGTATGTTTACTTCATAGGCACCCTGAACAACTTTCTGAAGAAATCGCTTAGATCCCAGCTCACGAACTCTACACATCCTTTATGGTTATTCGTTGAGCGGAATAAGAGTCTTTTTAAAATGAATGTTAGAATATCTTTCGATTCCACTCGTAGAGTACTTTTACTTATATGGATTCCACTGTTTGTGTCACATTTTTGATAGTTTCGTTTTTGTTGCCTAGCAACGTGCAAAGCATAACAAAATTCTTTCACTAAATTCCTCAGTTTATTCGGAGATATCATAAAATTAATAATGGCAGAAGAGTTGCAGAAGGTCCATTTGTATTATGATGATATTAACAAAATCCGAGTGATAGAAACAAATGTCCTAAAAGAAACTGAGGATCTAAAGGACACATGCAAGGATTACGACACAAGTGCGTACCTATTTTATGTTAAAATACAAAACTGTACCATTATTTTAAGATTTTATGCTGTGTTATATATATTTATAAAATACTAGTTAGGTATGTATGTACTATAGCCGAACAAACCCGGAAGACTTAAAACGGTCCACTCTAGAGCATAACTCCGTGGCACTTCACTGCTTTCATTTCATAAGTTTTTATGAAAGAACAAGTCCAATATCAAGTCCGGATAGACCAAGCTGTCGAATCTCCATATTTGTATTTTCCCACGCCAATGAGGCAGTAAATGGATTACGAATGTATGTGCTGTGCATGTGTGGTCTTCAGTCAACGTGTCATGTAGTTACTATAGTCTCGTACCGAACGGGAGGATCAAGCAAGTCTGTGCCCAGATACTTTTTTACCTCTACTCTCATCTTTTACAGAGATTCAAGATTTCGGGAAAATAATCAACGCGTTGCTAGAGGAGCTCAAGGAACTTGGTGATAACGTCGAGAAGAAAAAAATGGCTGCCATAGGTTCCATGAACCTTTTAAAATCCACTTCGAAAGAAAGGGAGGCGGAGCAAGCTAAACTGCAAGTAAGTTAACCATCTTTATTTTACCACAGAATACGTTTTCACTATCATAACACTAGGCGACATCTAAATGAGTGCTTAAATAAAACCGCGCTATTGTTAACCGACGAAAAACGGAGGAGGTTCTCAAGTAGACGCGTATATATTTTTTTAATGTGTGACCACGCATAACTTTTTACAGAGTAGTCCGATTTTTCAACACTGCTCAGCATCAACAGTTGTAAATTCAACAGCGTGCTTTAATCAAGGTGGATGCTCCAAGGTAGCCCGCGAAATTCAAATTTTCTTACGTTTTTGGCAATTTGCTGGTCAGTACTAAGTTGTACGTTCATTAAAATATGATTCGCGGCCATAACAAATATGTATTTACAGAATTCTAATCATTAGAATCAGTAATACAATTTGTTAAGTTAGCATAATCCTAAAATGTCAAGATTTCATGAAATAGTCATTCAGTAGGATTACTTGATCGTAGAGAGTTGTGTTGATGACTTTTATGACTATAATTCTGTAAATACATATTTGTTACGGCCGCAAATCATATTTTAATGAACGTCCAATTAGTACTGACCAGCAAATTGCAAGAATAGTTAGAAAATTTGAATTTCGCGGGCTACCTTGGAGCATCCACCTTAAGGCAAACAATTGCAATTGCTAGTGTTAATGAAAACGAGCATTTGTGTCTCGTATCTAGTTTTTTTTACATGGCGCACGGAAATAAGAAGCTTTCTTTATTTTCAGGCAGAGATTAACGACAAGTCCATGATACTGGAGCAGCTGGATAGTGAATATGATGCACTTCAGATTTTAGAAGCCACACAAATGGAAACTATTGAGTATTTGACGCAAATAAGATAATTTAAATTTTTATTGCGATTGACTTATTTTTCTTTTTCGGGTTGTCTTTAGAACTGCACTAAATTGTCAAAATTTTGGTTTTCTATTGCGAAAATAAATTGAGGAAAATGTGATAAAAAAAAAGAATAATTTATTGACATGGTCTTTTCTTTTACCCTTCACAATGACACTTGTTGGGGTTCCGTACCTACTCTAAAACGGAACCCTTCGTTGTCCGGCTGTCTGTGAAGACCCTTTTCCTCAGGAACGCGTGGCGGTATATATGTAGTTGAAATTGATATCAAACCTACCTACGGTCCCTTGGAGCTGTAACAAATATCAAGCTTCTAATTCAACGCAATAAAAATCATGCCGCATAATAAGAGTTATGTATGACACTCGCTAAAAGATCAAAAAATCTCAAGGTGCAGACGCGCCAGCACATCAAGCTACTACAATCTGTCAAATTTCTTTGATAGACTGCTGGCGTCTGTACCTAATTCCCGTTGACCTAGCATCACGTTAATTTGTAGTTATCACTTTTTATTTATTACAAATTTACATTTGCAATTGGAAAATTGGCCGTGACGTACATTGATGTACGGGAGAATATTTTCTGAACTACAAAGTTATGTTTGTCCTTAATACGGAATTTGAAATTCATAGGCCGTGTCACATGAGCGAAGCTGCGGGCAGCCGGGGCATAGCTTTAGGGCGGAACCCACAGAGCGCGAGTCCTATTCGCACTTATCCAATTTTTTTATAATATACACATAAATGTACTACGGCCCGGTTTTTTGATCCGTAGTTATACTTTGTTTTTTATCAATGTTTAGTTCATCTATTGATATATTGCTAATGGTCAAATAATTAACTATGAGTTAAAAAAATAACCATTAAACCAAAAAATTCTACCATTAGTTACTATTTTTAACAATTGTTCGAGTTAAATACGGATCAAAAAACCGGTCCTTAGTCAATAAACGCAGGGGCAGCAAGTAATAAGTACGCATATTTACGTCTCGATATTGTCACTTGATCCGCTTCGTTTACTGATTAACGTTACGCCAGGGTGAGATAACAATAACATGACATGTGTTGTTGATAAGCTTAAGAACAAGAATAAATATGTAGGTAAGTACACTGTATACAATAATAAGCTGACTTCTCATTGTGCAAAAAACCTATACAATGCGAGTTCAGCTAAAACTGAACTCTGGCGTTACTTTATTTAATCGAATTAAAAAAACTAATGGGTATCCCAAAGAGGAACGTATTAATTAGTAGGTGGAAATTGATTGAAGAATTCGTTGTCGTGCTCGAACTCGTAAATAATAAGTAATTGACCCATCAAAATAAAACTAAGATTCAGTTGGTAAAAATGTAATTTTAACTGAAACACACATTGTAATTAACACAGTTCCTATAGTCAATCTGTAAATCATAGCTTATTATTGTTATGGGGTTGTCCGAATTAGCTTGTAATTCAATTAATTTCTACTATAGTAAGTCATAATTTGGAATTATTTCAACTTAATCGCAAAACTGTAGGATTTAAGTTTATTTTACAATACCTGTGATTACAAAAATATAACTACTTATTACTACAGAGTAACACAGATAAATAATTGAAATAAACATACATTCCCTTGATTACAATTTTTTTTATCATTTAATTTTATGTAGGAACATGCCAATGTCATAATTTTACATTTACCAAACACCATTTATGTCCAGATCGAGCTCTGTCTTGACTTCACTAGAAACAATAAGTCAATCATTGAGATTTCAAGAGCCTGTCTTGGATTATTAGTTAATTTATTATATTAGTCAAAGTACACATTTTAATCACGTCATAATTACAAAAACAGTCTGTTTATAAAATATTGAAAATGAATAAATAACAGTGGTACTAATACAAACATTGCTGTTTCCTGTGACTTTTGTATACAACGTCGATGCTACCATTAGGAAAACAAACGACAAGCTTATCTACTCAGAATCTTTGCAAATTTAATTATAAGCATACTATGTTCAAATACTCCTATCATCTATATTCAGTTTCATCATCATTAAAGGAGAACAAAAATGCCAATCCTAGCAACGAAAACCAAGAAATCTTTACTCTGCAATATATTTAAAGTGGGATTCAAAATAATTAGATCGTACACATTAACTTCTGTAACTTACACTTACAGATTAGCTTACTTACTAGTTGCTATCGTCAACAATCAGTTCTGGAATTTATCATTAATTCTCTCCCTCTAAACAGTAAACTTACTACAATGTGTACCTTGTATTGGAAATACGCCAATATTTCACTTATCAAGCTTCAATCAGTTATATTTGAGTGCAAGTTGTACAATTGTAGTAAGTGTATGTTTCAACCACATTATCAATTGCAACAAACTACCTACCAATTAATATATAAATGCTTGAAACTATTTTCAAAAGTGGCGCGACTGGATGAACAGTCGGCTATGTTGCGTTGGTGGATGCCCCTGACATTATACTACGTCAACAACACTATGTGCATGCATAATTAATTGCTATGTTTTGTCTGTACGTCTACATGTCTACAAATTGAGTTATTCCAACACAACTATCTCTAAAGACACTGGCGAGCAATAAACACCGGGCCGCATTGAACCCGGGTAAGGCAATACCGACACGATACAATTCACGTTACACATTTTTCATCAAAAATGAGGGAGATTTTTGTAGCAAAATATTGCTTAGTATAAATGATAAATTATTACCAATTAATAAGTAGAATATGCTCAATGAACCCTTATGTGACATGTCCTGTCTATTAATCATAATTTAAATTACAAAGTCTCCACCATACATTTCACAATACTATGCGTGGCTTGAACACTTTTATCTATAATGTTTGAAGGTTTAGACACTTGAAGTCACTACTGAACTTGAGAGGGGATCATCGGTTTTTTGCCTTTTCGAGTCCTGTTGCTCCTCTTGGTTGTGCTCCTCTTCAGCGGCGCGTTTCTTGGCACCCTCCGCATTGCTCGTGTGCTGTCCTACCTCACTGATGACTCCGTCTTTGAATCGTACAATAATAGCTGTCATATTGTCGCACCCGGTACCATCGCCCATCGTGCTCGGCGCCAAGCAATGGTCGAACATCTGTGGAAACAATTTTTTTTAAATTATATAGCTGAAACCATCAAGTAAAGTAAATATCAATAGCTAAGGCAAACAATACAAACCTCCTCGCAGATCTGGGAGAGTCTCTCGCGACCTTCGGTTAACCTCGGCAGAATGAAGTCACAGACGTCTTGACTAGACATGAAGTTCCATATACCGTCACACGCCAGCACCATGAACTGATCCTTCTTTGCGTCGATCGTTAACGTCTTTACATCGGGCAATGCCGTGATCATCTGTTCCTTAGCACCCAAGTCTTTATTCTGTTTGTAGGAGTGGTCGCCGATGGCACGGGATAGGTTGAGGCCACCGTTGATGCGGCCGTCATTCGAGACTTTTCCACCAGCTTTGGTGATTCTTTCAAGTTCAGGGGTGTCCTCTGGTTTGTGGTCTATTGACATGTCTACGGCTTTATCCTCTCTGCAAATGATGCAGCGTGAGTCTCCAGCATTCGCCACAAATAGCTCATTACCTATAAACATACAAAAAAACGAATGTTATGAAATGATGGAACTTGTTTTAGAAAATACCGAGTTCTAGCATGTGTGTAACTCACCCCTAAGCAGTGCTACCACAGCGGTGCAACCACTGTCGTTGCCAGGCTCCTCATTCATAGACATGTCCTCTCCATCTTCGTCACTTGATTCTGCCTCCAATTCATCGTCTTCTTCCTCCTCCCCATCTCCTGCAAATAGTAACATTGTATGGTCAAAATTATGATAATGGTACCATTAACATTAGTTGCGATCCCGGTCGTCGAAGGCCGCCAACAAAAAAATAATCGAACTATAGGGAAGACCTCATGTATCTTTTACTTGGAAACTAACCAAATTATCAATCTACTCACCATCGTTCGAGGACTCCTCAACACCATTAACATTTTCCTCATCAGACGAGTTGACCTCTCCTCCCTCAAAGGTTTCGTCATTGGAGTCACTCTCGTCGTCGTCTTCCTCGGCGGCCTGGCGCAGTAAGGACTCGTACACGGCGGCAGCGGCGCGCCTCATCTTCGCCTCTTTGGGCCTGCCCTTACCATCTGAACTTGATACTGCTGCTGCTTTTTCTAAAATAAAAAGAAGAATATCAATATAAGCCTCTCATAAATGTTTAACAAAAAGTAGTGAATCATTGATCTAGTGGAAAATTATATTGAGCAACTGTTTTTCAACTTTTGTTTAACATAAATTACGTGACTGTAATACAACAGTAACTTATGTTTGCTAAGTACCAAAGTAACTGATTAGGAAAATAACAAAGAAAAAAAAATAGCACAAATTACCTTTCCCCTTTGTTGTGGCTGAACCATTGGATGACGTAATATTACTTTCCTCGCCATCAACTTGCTTGGAGTCAGTGACCTCTCCGTTGCACGCGTCAGAAGTAGCACCATTACCCGCAGCTACTGAGCTCTTCGCATCTGCACTCTGTTCTGGCTGAAGGCAGTTGTCTTCGGAACTGTCTGGGGCAGTACAATTGGCTTTTTCCACCTCCATAGCAACTGGCTCCTTAGCTTTCTCAGCAGGCTCACTGGTTGAGACCTGTGAAGTGTTAGTACTGGTTATGGAACTGGAGTTTTTTTTTCTGAATTATCAATTATGTTGGTTGCCCTTATAAATATATTGTATTACAAAATGAGTTCTACCTTTAACTCAAGCTAAGCCAAGTCACCTTTGATCCAGTAATTGTGACTTGAACTTTATTCTAAACCATGACAAAGTTCTTAATATGAAAACTGACTTGAGAGCAGAATCTAAGTTGTCAATTTTATATTAAGTATGGTACCACAGTAGGAATAAAGTTCGAAATACAATCTGACTCAAAGGTTTGCTGTTATGCTTGAATTAAAGTTCGAACTTGTTTTGTAATAAGATTGTAAGTGACTTGCAAAAAGAAAACAAAATTTACTTCTCCATTGACATCCTTATCTTCGTTGGAGTTTGTGGATGAGACACCTCCAGTGTCTTCATCTGCATTGCTGCCCTCTGCAGCTTCCTTTGTAGAAGCCAAGCCATTCTTGCTGGATGAAGCCTCTAAACTTGGCAATCCGGAGCTTGTGCCAGCTGCAAACACTAAACTAGAACTGGAGCCTGATCCACCAGCACCTAATATTAAACAAAGTTGAAATTAAAAGAAAATCCTAACTTTTGTTTTTGTGTCAATAGACAACTTCAATCTTGCCTGAGCAGTTCAGCTGTACTTGATGCGTGACAAATGGGCGAAAAAGGTCGTTAAGCCATAAGTAGGCGTACTTTAGCAACCTCTACAGTTGTAGTTAAAATGCTACCTTTAGCATTTTTCAATGTTAGGTTGTTTTTTAGAATTCACTGAATGACATAATTAATAAATATGGTACCTGAACCGCCAGCTTCCTCAGTGTTCTTCTTGGCGCGAAGGCATGGCGACAATGGCGTGGCGGTGTCGCCGAGACGTGTACGATGAAGAGTGCTCAGCCGATTTTCGTATTTAGCCAATACTTCCTATAATTTTTATAATAATTAATATTTCTTGTCAGTTTCAATAGTATTTTTGTTGTTTGTCAGATTGTGATCATAAATAAAAATCCACTGCTGAAAAAGAGCTTCCAATCAATTGTAAAGAAAATTTACATAATCACTAAGCACCCCAGACAGATTGGTGTCTGCATGGTAAGTGTGCATACACACGTGCGACAAGCGACAACGGCAGCGGTAACTGTCAACAAAAAGCCGCTCGTGTATTTGAGCACAGTACTTAAATACACTTAGTGGGAAGCTGGAAGTAAATCATAATCTATTGATTTTAAAAGTTGCGTATAAACACCCGCTACAGATGTAACCCTGTAATATGCTAGTGTTCTTTTGTTACCAACTGAATACTACACACAAATCAAAAAAGGACAAAAAGGTATTTCTTTATGTAAAAAAAAAACCATATAAAAAATCTATTTTTTAAAGTATACTAAATTAATAATATTCTTTTAAGTATATTCAAATAACTGTTTACCTGTAATGGGAGCTTTGCTTCTTGGAATAAGTTGTTCACATTGTCATCTTCATATTCTTCCTCGTTATCACTGGGGCCTGGTGGATTTATTTCACCTAAAATTATTGACATAAACGTAATTTAAAAACAACACAATGATAAGCGGAGTTTTAGGGCATGTCTACTTAAATGGCAAAAAAAAAAAAAAAAAATACAGTGCTATGTGGTGAATCCTGGGTGCTACTATATTAACCATAGCATGGTTAATATAGTAGCAAAATAAAATGTTCACACTAATAACACAATGTTTTTGTGCATAGAGCATACCTAGAAGTGGAGAACAATCAAAATGCCTAGTAACAAAAAGTTTGTGTGCAAAACTGTATAGCAACTTTAACTCCGCAACTAATTGAAGACTCCATACCCAAAATTGTTTGTGTAAAACTTTTGGACACAATAAATGTTATTATTATTATTATAATTGCATCAAGTCTCATCATATCTATCTATATAAATAAAAATGAATCTCTGAAGTGTATGTATAGCTTCCGATCGACTGCACCAAATTGGATAATTCTTTTTTTTGTGTTTGTTATTGTCAGGACAAGGTTTGTATAGAAGAAAATTAAAAGAAAAAAAAAATATGGCAGTACGACGTTTGCCGGGTCAGCTAGTTATCATACACTATATATATAGTAATTGATTATTTTTTTAAATTTAATTATACCAATTCTTTAGATTATTTTTATTAACTTTTGGTTCACAAACAATTGGATACATCCTGTAATTGGACACTTTTGATTGGTATACTAAGTATGCAATTAGAAAGAAATAAATCACAACTATGCTCAAAATTTAAAAAACAATCATAGACTTTAGAATAACACAACAATGGTTTATGTTTTGAGAGTGTTGTGTTGTAACTACACTAGTACACCCTTATTATAACCTAATGGCACAATGGGAGATACTTACTATGACAATAAACAAACAAACAATTTAATTCATCAAAGCAAAAGAGTATATTATTATTTACAAATGACGAACACAATTTACGATTTTACGAGAAAACATTTATGCCTGTTGTAACCTTATCAACATAATCAAACAATATATTATATTCAAATAATAATAAATTATAATTTTAAGAATTTCATGAAGTCGTAAATACAGTGATTCTAAGTCATTATGAAAACAATTGACCTCTGCCACATTATACTATTCCAGACACACTGAAGTCAATCAATATTTTCAATTAGTGTCACTATCTTATATGTAGTAAAATACTGTTAATTTTATCAAAACTATAAACGCACCACCAATTACTGTGGCTGTTTAGTAAGTAGACTATGAATATGTCACCATAACCTCTAATTATACAATGAAAACAAATCACTTATTTTTGTAGGTTATATTTGGCAACAGTATTATTGTGAGAACATAAAAAATTTGAAAAATATAAATAGTTTTAGTTTTCATTTAGTTTGAAATGTTCAGTGCCGCTTCGATATTATTATCATTAAGGATTATAGGATATAACTAAGCAACTCACCAGCTAGCTCTTTCAGAATGTCCATGACTTCTTTAGTGGCAATGGAAGCGTCAAATCCTAGGAAAGCATCTTCCAAAGCTTTTCTAAGCTCTCCACTTTTGTATGCATCTGTGTTTTTGATAAAATTTGGCAGATTTTGTGAACAATATGTGGCCACTTCAGCTCCCCCATGGCCATCATACACAGCAAACAGAGATGTGTTTGTATCATACTCTAGGATTGTGTTGTGTGCATCCTAGAATTATATAGGATGTATTATCATCAAATTATCAGTATTATTATAAATCTTTAACTGTGATGCTTTCTATATTTATATTACCGGATATAACAGATAAGGTTAGTATGTATGAATATAATTCTAAAAGCTTTCTACATACTAAATACCTCTATAATACTAAAGTTCTATTGACTCTTTCAACCGTAGGCATCCCGAATTGAAAACCTAGGCAGTCTAAACTTTATCTACTGCAAAAAATCTTTCAGTAAATAAGATCGTGCATTGGACATTGGACATAGTAAAATGCCTCGACATTTTAACATAGCGCTAACCAGGAACGGTTATTAGCACAATGATATGACTATATATTGATTGATTACTGATCGATCGGAGGTAGTGATTGCGGATGATTAGTAATAAACATCGGCATTTTCAAAGACTGAAATGTACTATCACGAACGAAACAATAAAGTACCTCTTGATTGACACGCCATCCCTGCATGGAGCTTGCGCCGCACTCAAGTTTATCGTTAGCTTCATCGCTGGACATTTTTTCCGTAACGGGTTCAGACAAATACGCACCCATATTGGAATGTTATTAACATGAATTATAATTACATAAAATAAATAAATGAGGCGCGAAAACCTCCGAAAAACGCACAGGCGGCAAGCTAACCAGAGTCAGTCAACCGCCGAGAATGGGGCTGCCAATAAAAATATTTCAGGTCCACCAAACTAAGCTCAATTTTTTATTTGTTTTTAGGTGGTTTTAGTCATTAAAATAGTTTTGTACAAAAATTAAAACCAATTAAGTATATTAGTCTAAATTAGACGGATTATTCGATTTACATTTACATAATATTTATGCGAATCATCGCCCGTGGCTGTATGCTAGTGTGACCAATCAATTAACCAGATGCAGATGTTGACATCCGAGGCCAGAGTAAAGTAATATATCGGGTAGTATTATGCTCAAAAGGCGTAGGTAATTTTTTTATAAATAGTCATAATTATTTCCACCCAATTATAACTCGGAGAGTTATATTGATGATTTGTTCATATTCATATTATTATTACATAAATACATAATTATTCGTAATCGGATTTTAATCAACATGAAACCTAAATTTTTTTTTTTTTTTTTTGTGGATAGGAAATCATCAAATGACCCCTCCCGCTCTGGGTGGAGCGGAAGGGAATGTCAGACTCTTACTGAATAAAACCCACCCGTGTTCCTTCCTTAGCCCTTTATGTTCCAGGGCAGCGGTAACCCTTTCGGACGATCCCGCTACCCCGGCAGGCTTCGGCCCTGTCGGGCCCCGTCAACTATGCTGACATCTCTTTGAGGCGCGCGTGGAACACATACGCGCCGTCCGGCACGGGCCCGGTTCTGATCGGACGGAGAGCTACCCATTGCCCGCAGGCCCGCGCCTACGGTGGCCGGGAGTCGTCATGCGGCGGCTGAGGCGTGAGGATCTCTCCCTCACCCATCCCGCCACCTCCTTCGCTAGCATGACTGCTTCGCAGAAGGCCACCTCAGACTTGGCTGCTACATAAAACGTTAGAAGTTGTAATTTTACTCCGTAATATAAACAAAGTATTTTGTTTTTCTCACGTCAAATAAGGTGAAGGCCACTGTATCAAGAGTGAAAAAGTTTTACTTTAAACAAAAAAATAAAATAAAATGAAATGAAAAACATATCGTCGTTCTAGATGTGACACCTTGTAAATACGAACCTGTCAATTTTCTAGGAGAGACAAAAAACTGTTTTGATAATTATGTATATTGCATGCTTTCGGTTATTTTATTAAATATTAAATAAAATACCGTATATTTTCTTGTATGTGCATGGCATGCTTGGTGACTATTAAACTTACAAGGTCCCACCTTCCAAAGTGCTTCAAAGTCTTGTCACGAGATGTCACTTAAAAGTCACTTTTATCAAAATGTAAAATTGACCAATAATTGCAGTTAAAGTTGCAGAGGTATCACATCTAGAGCGACGACGATATGATTAATGGAAATATTTGTTTGGGAGTTTATGGGATTTACCTGCCAAACTTTCATTCAAGGCTTTTGAAGAGATCATAATTTACAATAGGTGGATATTTGCGTTATAGCTTGATCAATGCTATTTATAAAATAAATAAATGAATAATTCAAGATGTGTTATAACAATTTAGAAATACCCGCGGCGCATCAGTCTTTTGTTTTTTGAAGTGAAAACTTCTTTAGCGGTGTTGTGCACTTTTTTTGTGATGAGTAAAAAATATTAAACTCGCGTCAGGACACGTGACCTGATCGAAAATTCGTAAGATGGAGGGAGAGTTTTTTGTGATGGGTAAAAAATGTTAAACTCGCGTCAGGACACGTGACCTGATCGAAAATTCGTAAGATGGAGCTCGCGTCAGGACACGTGACCTGATCGAAAATTCATAGGACGGAGACCGCATTATAAAATATCAAAAATGCACAACGTTAATATTCAAGTTTTCACTTCTGCCGGCACTCCCGCAGTGCAACCCGTTTTTCTTTAAATTTTTTCTGACCCACAGCCGGGTCTAGAAATTAGAGATGGCTCGACTATGGCTTTGGCTGGATATCGTCATAGATTTCGGATGGCGTTGACAAATATATGTTATGTACGAGTATGTTCTTTATTCAGAATGGGGACAAAAACTGAAAGCTCGTTTTTGGTGGCAGCACTTTTCCCCGGCCACAAACCGCTATAGTTTTGTTTATTTTTACTTTCGTGTCGATCATAAATTAAACGAAAACTAGATAGATAGTGCTAAAATCTATTAAAAGACGAGCTAAGGAAAAGGGAAGCGTCTACCATTGGTAAAAAGGCAGCTGTAATGGAATAAAATTGTGAACATTTTATAATTTAAAGATCGTTTGTGTTTATTGATTTTAAGTTCTTTTTTTGGAGTAGACTGGAGGCGTATGATAGGAATCTGATCGGAGTTGAAAACCAACTCTAAGGTGATCTTCCTGGCTAAAAATACTTTAGGGATGCTTATTCTACCACTGATATAATATGATAATAGTATAAACACACGGTGTGAGGCACTTGTGGTGGATAATTCATGAAACAGACCACCCACCACCCTTAGTTGACTGTTAGAGAATGCCTAAGGCATTAAGTCCGCCTTTGTACCTTTTTGTGCGTAAAGTTTAAATAAATAAACGGACATCATGGGAGCGTCACCTGTATACGAATTTCTACCATACAAGTACGATTTCATTTTAATAACGATTTCTTATACCGCATTTACACATTCGTGTTCGCCATTCGCCTCGTCATTCGACGGAACATTCGACGAAACATTTGTATACGAGTGCCGTCGCGAACTCTGTTCACACATTCGCGGGGTAAATTATTTTGACATTCGCGCACGAACATGGATGACGTGAAAATAATTGCGGCATGCGCGCTACATCTAATTGAATTCTTCTTTATTTGTAAGTTGCTTACTGGCAATAAGGTATTTGCCTGGGTTAAAAAATAATAATTATATTTAGTCCGTCAGTTAGATTATAGAAAAATAATGGACACCTATTTTTTCTTATGTCAATCAAACAAAAAAAAAACAAAAATTTATCTTTGTAATTTTCAAAATTTGGGAGTGGGGGTTGCAAAAGTGTCGCAAGCAAGTGACGTCACGCGGAACTTTAACGGGCGATATCTTCATTATTTTTTATATAATTAACAAAAGAAAAAATACGGGATCAATGTTTTTTGCTAATCTAGCTGACGGACTAATTAGATTTTTTTAGGAAAATAGCCTATCCCATACTAGTTGATATACGGGTCCATGTATCGTTTGTCTTTTGTCTATTTTTATGATTGCGATGTTTTGGGTTCCAAATGAGCGCTTCCTTTTGATAAATATAAAGATAAACAATCAATAAAGATATTCAAATAGAATCATTGTTGTAGTATTAAAAAAAAAAATATATAATTGTACTAGTTTATTGTAACTTCTTGTAAGGGACAGGGACTGCTAGGAAAGCTGAACTTCACCCATCAGATTGTGTTTGACATGGTACAAACTTATATGAATAACTTTATGTATGCCTCATGTACTACAATCACCTTTTTATGAAGTAAAAATGTATTATTATTATTATACAGTTCTAGGAATTCTAAAATTCGCACTTCACTCCATTTCGTCTACACGTTCTGTTGGGTCGGGCGCTAGCTGTCAACTGCATGCAGGCGAATGTGTAAACAGTAAGTTCTTGTTCGCCATTCGTGCCTTTTGATTCGCGTCCGAAAAATCGCTCCCAACGCGATCGCGCGA
Organism: Apamea epomidion; assembly: GCA_947507525.1. NCBI lineage: Eukaryota > Metazoa > Arthropoda > Insecta > Lepidoptera > Noctuidae > Apamea > Apamea epomidion. Next base: position 12,675,873 of record OX382234.1, read on the forward strand.
ATCGCGAGGCGAATCACTAGGCGAATAGCGAGCGCACTGTTTACACATGCGTGTTCGTTATTCGCCTCGCCATTCGCCTCGCGATTCGCACGAATGTGTAAATGCGGCATTATAAACATTTTAAAATAATTAAATATTAATGAAGCCGGTAGTGACGTGTGTAATGTAATGCGATTAGTGTGGACGGCATACAAACTCAACGTGAATCCTGTGTGTGTTCGACTGCAAGAGCATTTGTGCTCGCGTTAAAAACCGACAGCCGATGGATAAGCGCGAGCGTCCTCCCGAGCCGCCCACACGGCCAGGCGAATTCGCGTTACATTACACTTTAAATAAATAAATAAAATACATTTAATTTATTTCAGGTCCGAGACCCATATAAAACAAGGGCAGATAAAAATACAAATACATAAATTATTGCTAAAACCTAAATGTCAGAACTAAATTAGAATTACACTACACAAAAAATAAACAAGTCAAAAGTAAAATACACAAATTTAGAATATAAATGTCAAAATAAATTGACGACTCGGTTGGCGCAGTGGCTGAGCGATCGACTGCGGCGCTGCGTGTCGCGGGTTCGATTCCCGATTTAGTTGTTCCGGGTCTGGCTGTTTGTGTATGTGAGTTTAAATGTTTGTAAACGCACCCACGATACAGGAGTAATTTCTAGTGTGGTAACGTTTAAAAAAAAACATATTATTAAAAACATTAATTACAAAATGTGAACAAATAAAAATAAAATAAAAACAAGAATGATTAAATGTCAGATTAATAAAATAATAGCTAGTAGACCTTAACAACATGCCGGTTATAACAGTGCCTCATATAGGGACAATCAAGTCTCCCTGCAATCATTGCCAGGACAGCGTTGGAGCTGGCTCTCACCCTGCGCACCAAGGACGCGCACCGCTTGCGCATGGGGGCGTGGAAACAGTCGGTGCGCGCTTCCGCAAACATGTCCGAGGCACTGCAGAAACGAGGCAGCCCCAACACTGCCCACGCGTTGTTATATTGGACGCGGAGAGGACACTGTAGCCAGCTAGTGTGTAGCGAGCCCACAGACTGCACATGTATAAAGAGGTGCACGAGGTGCAAGAGGTGACCACACGTCTGGATCCGGCTTAAGGTTATGAGCCGACTACACATCATACTATCACGGCTGTATTCTCCGAAAAGTAGGCACACCCGCATTTCGCCAGTTATACGACTTATGGGCACTTTTTAACAACTAGTTGCGGTATAGTCGTTAACTACAAATACGGCCGGATACTCGGCTTTCCCGACTTGTCAGTACTTCTCTACTTGATAATAATGTGTTTCAAACTATACCTCTAACATGGGTACATTTATTTTTCTTTCTTCTATGTAGGTCCAAGTGTATGATAGTTCATATTTTATATAAGGTATTTCATTATAGCATGAAATAAATGTAGATGAATTCTTGACGCAAGATGCTGAAAATAATAATAATTAAAGTAATTAGTATTATTAGCATAACTGATGTTTGCATGCTAAAATGGCGTATTAAATGCTATGTCTCCATTTTATTGTAAATAGCTATATCTTACGCAAACAAATAAATAATCTATTCTAAAGTTTAAGTAATAGGTAATAATCTTCTACTGAAGTTAGTATTGACGACTTGCCCGTATGTTTATAGCAATAATGATAAAAGAGACTTGATTAATGACGAAACGGTGTCTGTTAGATAACAAATATGAATGTAAGTAAATAATGAGTATTGATATTATTTTTATCTCTTATTATACATAACTTAAACACGACGGTTGCATAGGCACAATCATAGTAGAAGCGTGATAGTAGTAGGATGGATTCTTTATATGATCGCGCGCTGTCCGAAGTAGGTCATGAAGGAAAATTTCAAATAAGATTTGATATTTTTTATAATGTTTTGCTTTGTGCATTGTGGTCCATGGCATATAATAATATAATATTAGCGCTCACGATTACTCCACATATATGTAAACTTCCTGAACATCCTACTAATTTGAGTGAATATTTCTGGAAGTTGAAACACATTCCTACGTAAGATACACATTTTCGTATAGTGAAGTTATGTCTGAGTTATTTATAGTTGTTGTGTACTTTAAACTTATTTATTTTTGCTCAATTGTGTTGCAATTTAGTGTTGAAGACGCATCTGGAGGAACAAAATTTAGTGACTGTTTAATATATGCTAGCCAAGAAAACAATCATACTGAAGGTAATACGTACTATAGCTATATGTGAGGTATTTGTAGAATAATATGTCACTTTACCTTTATCTAAAGTAATATTCTAAGAAAAAAGATTTGATTTTTGTATGTTTGTTTGTTACGCTTTCAAGGTAAAACGGCAGGGCGGATTTGGATGAAACTTGACATATAGGTAGACCATGACCTGGATTAGGACATAGGACTTTTTATCCCGATAATCTCACGGGATCGCGACTTATGCGGGTGAAACCGTGGGGCGCAGCTAGTTCTAATCAAAGTATTATTGATATTTCGTTTTCAGGATGTAGTATCTATGATTACGACAAGACTTGGTTTGAAGCAACAGTCACGTCCGATAACAACTGGGTTTGTGAAAATGAACTATACGTGGCAAATATATTTGCGTACACTAAAATAGGAGAAACCGTCGGTTCTTTTATTTTTGGGTGGTTTGGAGATGTGTAAGTAGTATTTATAATAGTGATAAAGTTGTCAAAAAATAAAAGGCACGTTTTGACATTTGAGAATGCGTTCTTGACACCTGTCAGTTTCATACAAACGAATACGTGTTTTGCGAATTTGATCTTTATTAACTAGGTACTCGAACTGTCTATGTCAAAACGGACCTTTTATTTTTTGACAACTTTAAATGATTTTATTTCTGTTTTGTTATTGTTTATTGATAAAGAAATAGAAATATACACAAAGCTCATATTAAATAAAAATCGTTATGATACACTGCGAAATCGTTATATTTTATTCGCCCTAAGTGGAGCGCATAAGATACCAAAGTTTAAGTTGCGCATTGCTAAAACGCTAGTGTCTGGTGGCCCGCTTGCACAACAAATCACGTTTAGCGTTAGACGATCTGTTTCTGTCTACCGTTTGAAGATGACAGAGATAGAACAATGTTTTAAAAATGTTTAGTGTTTTGTGGTGGAAGCGGGCTTTGGAGTTTGTTTTTTAGTCCAAGCTTGTAACTAGTTTCACCTGGCCCGATGTTTGTCTGTAATCAAATCTTGCAAGTTAAATTTTATCCACTTCCCGGTTACCAATTGAGCTGAAATTTTGCATGCATGTATAAATTGGACGACAATGCAAAATTATTATGACATGGACCTGATCTGATGATGGAACCGGCAGGTGGCTATAGGAACTTGGTAGTTAAACGACACAACCGCATCGAGGTTGGACTCGTTTGATCCGTCTTGACGAGTACTTTGGTGCTAGATGGTAACCAGAGTCTGATAATGGAGCTGGAAGATGGCCATAGGAACTCGATAATTAAACGATACAACCCCATCGAGTTTGGGCTTGTATGATTCGTCTTGACGAGTACTTTGGTGCTAGATGGTAACCAGGGTTTGATAATGGAGCTGGAAGATGGCCATAGGAACTCAGTAATTAAACGACACAACCGCGTCGAGTTTGATTCGTCTTGATTGCGATTAGCGTGTTACATTGTGATTGCAAAAGAAAAATAATGAAGGTATATTAGGCTAAATGTTCTGTAATGTTCCATCAAAATGTAACACGCTTTTATTTAGAAGGTTCCTATACATTTATAATGGTATTTTTCTTATCAGGTTTAAATTATTTTAACTTTTTAGTCCTTTTTATTAACAAGTAATAAAAGCTTGTTTTTAAAAAGTTTTTTTTTTCTTTTAATTTTTGGAATTGTTGTTGTTCCATTTCTTTCTTACGAATCTTACGATGGCCGAGACAGTAAAATTGATAAATCAGTTTGGTTAAAAACTTTGATTTTCCTTTTTTTCAGATATGGACGCAAACCCACCTATATAATATCTTTAGCTATGCTGCTAATTGGTCGATTTATATCAGTAATGGCTAGTTCTTCGTTTGTATTATTTGCAATGGGCTGTATCATAGCTTCTTTACCATCATGGTCAGCCACGCAAAGTATAGCTATTATATCCATGGAAATATCTTCTTCTAAACGACGAGCTGGTATAGCAAAATTAAGATTAGTCTCTACTAGTTTTGGCTTATGCTTAATGCCTTTGTTTTACTGGTGGTTACGGAGTTGGAAAACTTTCATGATTTTCACAACAGCAACGCAGTTGCCTTATTTACTATTTTCTTGGTAACCAACAATTTAACTTTCTTTTTCAAATTAAAGCATTTAATAAAAAAATTCTATTATTAAAGTATTTTTTTTGAATAATTTCAGGAATCTAATTGAATCTCCACAGTGGCTTTGGATAAACAAAGAATATAAAAAATGTATTCAAATACTTAAGCACATAGCAAAAGTAAACAAAACCAAGCTGAGTACCAGTGTGGAGAACGAAATATTGACAAGCGAACAAGATGTGGTAGCTAGCAAAACGGAAGCCTTAGGACCATTAGCATTATTTTCTGGCTGGCGATTAGCTATTAATACTATCTTACAAGTATTATTGTGGTAATTAAACAACGTGTCCCAGAAATCAACGTCAAGCCGAAAACGGGCAATAGGCCAAGTCGTGACAGTAATTAGAAAAATATTTTAAAAAATCTTGGTCCTTTCAAATTTTATGGATTCAAAAATAAATCTCAAAAAGTGACACCCTGTGATGATCTTTCAAGTCCTGTGACTACAAGTATTAACTTTTCGTCAGTTTTTTTTCTGTGACGTAACCATGAATAACCCTTCTGTAAATTACAGTTAAAAGTTAAAACATAACTACCTCAGTTATAAATAAAATGTTAGATTTTTGCCCAACATTGAATTAAAAATTATTACATCACCCAACTTTAGCCGCGTGTAGTGTAAAACAATGTACAACACTATTTTGGCAAGTAACATAAAAAGATGGCGCGTTTAGTCTGGATTCCAAAATGGTAAGCCACTTACTAATTGCTACTTCTTAATTAAGGAAAACAAGTTATTTGTTAGTTTTAGGTGCGTTTGAAATAAATTTCAGTTGTTGGATTTCTTTACTTGTAATTTTGATTAAATCAGATTTACCAAGTTTATATTAAATGTTCGAACTGTTTGCCTTCAGCTGCAATGCAAGCTCTACATCTCTTTAAAAACGATCGCGCAATAAGACGGGCGTATCATCTCGAGTTGATGTATTCAGCAGCTTCTGCAATTCTTTGGCGCAGCTCGTCTAAATTTTGAATTGGTTTAGAGTACACGATATCCTTTATCGTACCCCAGTAAAAGAAATCTATGGGGTTTAAATCGGGTGAACGGGCAGGCTACGAAATTGTACCACCCCGCCCTATCCACCTATCGGGGTATTCACGATTGAGAAACTCACGTACTGTTACAGCATAATGAGCTGGGCAGCCATCTTGTTGGTACCACATGCTGCCGTAAATGTTCAATGGCACTTCTTCCAATAATTCTGGTAATTGGTTTGTAAAAAGTCCAAATACCCCTGGGCATTTAAGTTCTCCGGCAGCTCGATTGGACCAATAACTTTACCATTCAAAATTCCCGTCCACATGTTCACTTTAAACTGGTACTGCGATCTGTCTTCCCGCATCAAATTTGGATTTTCCACGTGCCATTCGTGCAAATTGTGGAGGTTCATGTAACCGTCCTTTTTAAATGTTGATTCATCTGACCATAGAATTTTTTCAAAGAATCGCGTCAAACAATGTTGCAGAAGCACCGTGAGGTTCCCTCACGGTGCTTCTGCAATGCTCTGTTGAATTCCACGTACTGAGATACTTGGGTCTTCTTCAACTGCTTGCAGGACTTCGGCCTCGTAGGGCATTACGGGTCTTCCCTCGCTAACCATTTGACTAGGGAATCAACCCTCTGATAATGACCGATGCACATTAATAAATACTCGATGATCGGGATAACGCTCAGCATTTGGCAGCATTGGCGTTGCATAAGCATTCTCCATAAATGAGATGTATATTGACGTATTCCTGTGCGGTGTATCGAGATGGCATGATAACACACTACACAAAACACGGGATTACGATTAAAACAAGTCCGGGGTCGTCAGAAACAGTGCAGATAAATCCAAATCACAATGTAAATCAAGTCCAATAAACAAAGCCACAGTTGTAAGTACGAAGTCAATACAAATACAGAAAGATGCGTAGTAAACGAAAGAGCGTAACGTACTGCAGTATTGCACAATTTACCTAACGCATCCCTATTTCGCCAGAGTGGCGTCTCTTTCTGTTTCATTCACACAGACGAAATGATGTATCAATCCGTCTCGCTCTTAGATAAAAGTAGCGTCACTATCTATTTCGCTCACACTTAACAAAGTAGCGTCACCATCTGTCTCGCTCGCACTAGTCAAATAACGTCACTTTTCGTCTCAATCGAACTTGTATGAAATCCGGCTTCATTAAAAAAATAATGTTTTTCCTCAATTAAGAAGTAGCAAGTGGCATACCATTTTGGAATCCAGACTAAACGCGCCATCTTTTAGAGTTACTTGCAAAAATAGTGTAGTACATTTTTTTTACACTACACGCGATTAAAGTTGGGTGATGTAATAATTTTGAAATCAATGTTGGGCAAAAATCTAACATTTTATTTAAAACTGAGATAGTTATGTTTTAACTGTAATTTACAGAAGGGTTATTCATGGTTACGTTACAGAAAAAAAACTGACGAAAAGTTAATATTTGTAGTCACAGGACTTGATAGACCATCACAGGGTGTCAGTTTTTGAGATTTATTTTTGAATCCATAAAATTTGAAAACTACATGACCAAGATATTTTTTATATTTTTCTAATAACTGTCACGACTTGGCCTATTGCCTTGGCTTGACGTTGATTTCTGGGACACGTTGTATATGAAACGAACCGCGTAATCAGTAGGTATACCTACTTATAATGTTTGTTAAATTTTAAGTACACTGTGTTTGTTTTTTTTGAAGGAGCTGTGTTTCAATAAACTACACGGTGGTTTTATTAAGTTCCGCAGAAAAGTCCAGTGGAAATCCATTCTTGGACTTTGCTTGGCAATCTTTAGCTGAAATTCCCGGATTTTTTATAGCATCGTGGCTAGCAGATCGTATCGGCCGTCGATACACAGGAATGATTTCAACAGCGTTAACAACTTTAATCTGGATTGTATGTGGTTTTCGTGACATTAGTAAGTTTTATTTAAGTTTCATCTATTCTAAAGATTAATTGAGAATTATGATTACAGTATGATTTATAATTTTATTATTTCAGGTAGTACAGAATGGCTAAAAAGTCCATGGGTGGGTACTTCCTTGGTTGTTACAAACAGATTGACTATAACTGTTTCATATTACATAATCAATTTGCTAAATATGGAACTTTACCCAACATGCCTTAGACAAACAGGAATGTCTCTAGGCAATGTAGTGAGTGGTGGAGCAGGTGCGACTGCACCGTACATATTACATTTGGTGAGTTTTATTAATTTTTTATGTGTGTATATGAAATAACAAAGAAATAAATTAAATAACATTTTAATGAGATCTATCATCTTTTTAGGGTCGTCGGTTTGATGTCCGTTATTCAAATGCTATATTGATTATCACGACTATACTTGGCGGAGTTTTAACGTCATTCTTTTTGCCTGAAACTTTGAATGTAAAACTGCCAGAAACCTTAGAAGACGCCCAAAGATTTGGCAGACATAATCGAACTTATTACGTGTCCGTACATATTAAAGATGATACAGTAGACTCTAACATTCCTGTTATTTAAAAATGAAATTCGTGGGTGAACAGTTGAATAAACGTGACTGTGGTTATTGGAGCTTTTTATCCTTTCATTTAAATCTCCTACCTGAGTTATCTAGTATTATTAATCATGGTATTTGGTTTGTATGTACCTATGCCCTTTTGAACGCACAAACTGGCTTCTATATCTACTGAGGTGGCAATAAGCATTGAAGGACATTTCAATGACGTCGGGTATGGTAAAAACCCCCATTTTAAGCAAAAAACATTTAGTGTTTCGAAAATCAAACTATCGAACGATAAACGAATGAGATGATAAAATACCTTATTTGAAATATATAAACAAGTAACATCATATTTCCCGGCAAATCAAGTAGTATAATTATAAAATAAAAAAAAATGTTACCAGGTTACAAAATAAGTTTGCCCGTAACTAAGCTCAAGTTTTTAAATTACTAAAATATAAATAGTGTTGCACCACCCGATTCGACTAAAGACTTATCTTCTCTGATATAAAATAAACTCAATGTCTTTGTTAGTCTTTGGGTGTAATAAAGATAATTACGGGATTTTGTTGGCGAATATATTTCTATTTATCAGTGATTATTGAATATGTAGTTAATTATGTGATAATGCTATCATAAGTCGAAATAATTCCAATTTCGATTAGAGTTGTAGTACGAGGTGTCGTATTTTCGTAAAACTATTGTATTCCACATTCGCAAGTCTAGTTGGTTGCTAAAATGTCGGGCGACCACAAAACATTGATAAAAGGCAGCCCGTCGCAGTACGTGAAGCTGAACGTGGGCGGAACGCTGTTTTACACAACTATCGGCACACTGACAAAGAGTGATAATATGCTACGAACGATGTTCAGTGGCAGGATGGAAGTACTAACAGATTCTGAAGGTACGCTCAACTTGTTCAGATTGAACCTTGTTATCATATCACGCATTTAGCAGTTTGATGTACCTAAGGGGCGTTTATGAAATAAATTTAGTTAAAACTGATGTCCTGTCTGTTATAGGATGGATACTTATTGACCGCTGTGGAAAACATTTCGGCACCATACTGAATTACCTCCGCGATGGCACTGTGGCACTTCCTGATAGTTACCGTGAGATCATGGAACTGCTGGCGGAAGCCAAGTACTTCCTGATAGAAGAACTCACTGAATCTTGTCAACAGGCGTTGGCTAAAAAAGAAAGAGAAGCAGAACCTATTTGTAGAGTTCCCTTGATAACATCTCACAAAGAAGAACAACTGCTTATTATGTCAACATCTAAGGTAAATACATAGCAAGTAGTACCTATTTACTGTTTTGTTAGGCAGCCAGGCAGATAGTTGGCTTAACGGTCAGCAGAATAATATTCAAGTATCCAATCGTGTTATACTTATTTGAATGATTTTTAAACAATTTCACGAACCAATTTGGTCCTTACTTTTTATGCCTTTGTTCACATTGTTGTAATACATATATTTACTGTTTCAGCCTGTTGTCAAACTCCTGATAAACAGACACAACAACAAATACTCATACACAAGCACATCAGATGATAACCTGTTGAAGAATATTGAGTTGTTTGACAAGCTGTCTCTGCGCTTCAGTGGGCGTGTGCTGTTCATAAAGGATGTGATTGGTTCAAATGAGATCTGCTGCTGGTCATTCTTTGGACATGGCAAGAAATGCGCTGAAGTCTGCTGCACTTCCATTGTGTATGCAACTGACAAGAAGCACACGAAAGTTGAATTCCCTGAAGCAAGGATTTATGAAGAGACATTGGGAATTTTACTGTATGAGAGCAGGAATGGACCTGATCAAGATTTAATACAGGCGACATCATCGCGCGGCGCTGTCGGCGGACTGTCCTGCACTAGCGATGAGGAGGAAGAGCGGTCTGGCTTAGCCCGACTCAGGTCCAATAAGCAGAATAATCAATCTTAGCGGTTACAGTCGGGCTTGGCGCGCCTTCGAAGCTCGAAACGGACTAATGTCTGATACCAGGCTGGCTTCTTTTTGCCATTTTGCTGGCTGCCCTGCTTTGGTCTGTAGACTTTACTGAGCTGTGTCCTTCAATATAGGTCAGCTTGACCACTTTTCCATGGCTCTCTTGATGGAGGAATGAAAATGGCATGAGGCATTTATGATTATAGTCAGATCATACTATGGACAACTTTCTGCTAACACTATGTGTCTTTGTGTCTGTTCTGTGTCTAGTGATTAAATTCTGCCAGAAGTTAAATAGAAGAAAACGACATTAAGTGCTAAACATGATGCAGGACTTCTACATATCTTAGATTCATGATCCAATCTGTACTTTTAGTAGTGTATCTCTATTACAACAATGTGATTGATGTCTATGTAGTATACGATTCATAAATGTATTTGATTAAATCTACAGTATTTGTTGTTCATGTGTAAATTTAGGTATAGTGAAAAATTCTGACATGCAATGAATGCTAAAGATTTGTCATAATGCACCATTATGAGCCTTTATTGGCAGGACTCTTGAACTATGTAATTACTATGGGTGTCTTGAAGCATGAAATTTACATTAATTTGATGTTTCATGATATGTTTATACAAGTGTAAAATAGTGCAATGTACTATGTAACATTGTATGTGAAACAATGTGTACAAGCTTTGCAGTACATCTATGTCGTAACTCTAATATAATAATATATAAAGTAATTTTACGCTTATTATTATCACACAATTTTCGCAGCTCAAGTTATTTGCCAAATCAATGTTGTCTAGTATTAGAATCTTGTTCCTGAAGCATCTAATGGATGAAGCTCATAATTTAATACCAACTTTGTTGTTAAGATTTATTCTTATTTCCTCTTAGGTAATGACTAGAATCCTTGATGTCTATATTTAATCATTGGTGTCTGTTATTCAATATTCTTATGAATCAATACATTATGTAATAGATTACTGCATTGCACTACTATTATATACTATCTTTGTCACCGGATTGCCAAACACTTGGTATATTGTAAATAAAGGCATAAATACATAATAAACATGAAATTCTGTCTTCAATTAGTAGAAATAAAGTTGTTCTATAATTATGATAAATTCTTACACTTAATGTTGTAAATCATGGTGTGTATGATTTTGCCAAATTATATAGGTAATGCGAGTGTGCTTGAGAATTATAATTATTGTGAAAAAAAAAAAACATGGAAAGGTATTAAGGTAGTTCTGATTATCTGCACAGTCTAGTCTGATATTTTATTGTTCATTAGACTTTTTATAATATGAGGAGATATAGGTAATAGTGTATAGCAAATTACTGTCACTACAGGTGCTGTATTAGAAAAAAAAATGTGTAAAGCAGCACCACTGAAGTACTAAGATTTTTTAATAAAGATGTGTGCGTCGTACTTTTCTATTATGTGCCCCGGCACATTAGCACACGTGCATAATAAGATTAATTTAATTTTTACAAAATATCAGTGTCACCCAACAAAGACATTTCATTCATAAAATAAAAGTTAGATTTAGCGAAATAAGTATGATGAATATAACCCCCGCGTCCTAATAGATAGCGATCGTCACGTTCGTCACTTATTGTTTGGAAAATCGGAAGCCGCGCTCTGTCGGCGCGACCACGCCGTCTTTTGTTAGTTAGGGTCCCGCAGACAGGCGCAACGCAACAGCGCGACCAGTGTGTCGCGCACCGTCGCATCGCGCCTGTCTGCGGGGGACTTTTATTTGCGCGACGATCGCTTTCTATTAGGATGCGGCCTATTAATTAGAGGCTAATATTAAATTAAATGAATTAAAAAAAAAGTAATATTGCCATAATGGTATATGTACAATGAGATGAGTAAGGAGTCCCTCCTAGTTACATTGCAAGACTGGTTTCATTACGATAGAAGCCATTTGAGTGGAGAATCATGACTTTTGTAAAATAAATAACACTTGTTATATCCTTACAAAATATAATATGCTCACTGTTTAGCTGTCTTCAATTGTTTTATTGGTTGTTATATGAATCCTGATTTTTGTGTATTCATTATAGTACACATGAGAGGTGCAGAGGACAAGCAGTTAAACCATACAATGCCAGTGGCAGCTGTATTCATCAATTTAAAACTATTTACTGCTTAATTATTGTGCAGTGTCACCACTAACTGCATGGTCACTATTCTTTTTGCCAGGTCGTATAATATTCACCTACTTTTTAGTAAGGTGTGTATAAGAATTGGATGTTTGTCCACCACCGCCGTCACTGGGACGTCACGTGATCGAGAAACTAGATTATTCCGGCGATGGTGTGTCCACCGCAACTGAACTCTGCATGATAGACGAAAGACAACACATAAGCCAGACGACAAATGTGTTTTGTATTGTCACAATCTCGGGCCGAGTTCTAGCGGTCGTGACGAACTACTCGGAAAATTCGGCGACCGGGTTGTTGGTGCTCGGGTGACGGATATGCGGTGGACACGCGGGCATAGAAAATGTATGTATCGCTACTGTGGCGTTGTAATCTTATTTTCGGTGACGGCGACGGTGGACAAACGCCCTTACATTGTAATTCAACGTCCTTTTGAAATGACTATAAAAAAAACCCACGTACTGATGGACGTGTAGGGAACAGCAGCGCCTATTCTCTATCTACGACTCAAAGCGCCATCTATCGGTTAAGGGTTGAACAAACACACTACAGATGTATTTCTTGCATTTTACAAGCGAAGTTAAAACAAAGCTTTTCCAGAAAAAAAATCACACTGAGATGGCAGTGGCTGGCAGCGCCTAGCTCGGCAAGCAGTGATGCCAAAGCATAAACTTGAGTAAAGCTAACTTCAAATAGGGATTGCTAAAAAATTAGTTTATATCGATCTTTCTCATCTACATAGTAATGCACTTGGTAACCACAAGGAAAGCGCGCGTCGCTTCGCCAGGTAAAAATACTATAAAGGAAACCTTTCGAAGGTGCCGCCGATAGTATATAGGAGCGCTTAGAAATCTTTTAACCTTATATTAGATTGTAGTACTTATTTAAGTCATAACAAGCAGCTAAAATCATTCCAGACATTTTGATCCAAAAATTACATTATATAAAATGATGCAATATTATAGTAGTTTTATTAGAGGTCAATATGAACTATTTGTCTAGCAGCATTATGTAGACGGTAAGATGTGATTTACATAAAATATACATAACATTAGGACTAGTTAAATACTTTATTGAGTAGATATTAGATTTCTTTTGTAACATTCTAAACTGCATAATGGAATTCCTGTTGTTGAACAGTTATACTTTTTTAAATTGTCACATCCATTCACACCACACTTTACTGGTTTTGGAGGGTCCACCGGAGTTTTCCTATCCAATGGGAATGGTACACCAGGTGGCAATGTTAAAGAGATGTCATTTCTATTGTTTTTGTAAACTATCATTGGTTCTAGTTTCCTAGTTGGTTTGCCTTTTGACATATTCTTCAATTTAGATTCCTGCTTTTTAAGAAGTCTATCCATTGTTTTCTTTTTATCTTTCTCTCTCTTTTCATCAGCCATCTGTTTACGTTTCTGTGACTTTAAGGCAGCTTTTTGAATGGCTTCTTCTGTCATAACCTTTTCTTTGTATCCCGAGGGCAGTGCAAGAAGTACTTCTCCTCCGGGACTAGTCTCTTTATCTGTACCTCGCTCGTACATGGCTCGTTGTCTTGCTGTCATCATTTTTGGATCCTTAGGTTTTATTTTTCTGAGCTCTTCATCAACCTGAAAAGATAAATTGTAACAAATTTAATAGCTTACTAGAAGTTCCTCAGAAGTATTCACTTACTCAAAGAACTGCAATTAGTTTTACTTACTTCTTCTAGTTTGCCAGATTTTATAGCATCAAGCCATCTTTCCTCTTCGCTAGAAGTGCCACTGTCCCTGCCTTTCTTCTTTTTCTTTGATGAGGACGCCTTAGGTGGAGTGCTCGACGACGAGCCCGGTATGGACCTCCGAGAGTCTGATGACGACTTCATGGTTTGTGCCTTTAGCAGATCTGCGGCAGAAGTACCCGGGACGTCGCGCCCTTTCACCTTAATTTTATACGGCTTGTCCAGCGCGTCTTCGAACGATACGTCGATTGACGATTCGCTCTCGTATTCATTTTCTAGTTTTCTCTTCTTATGCTTTTTATGCTTATGCCTTTTATGTTTTTTCGGCGGCGGTGTGTCTATAAATTATCATTTTTATTAATACTTTGAGCGATTGGCGATTTTTGTAATGTCAACAAAACAAAGGTTAGATATTATTTACCAATTACGATTTCATCCTCTGTGGTGCTCTGTTCACGCTGTCTGCGAACCATTTTTGGTTAATTTATTTATATTTATAGTTTATTTTTGTCAGTTCTATCACCAAGCCCTTCTGAGCAGTTTCTATTTTGTTGAATTTACGAATTCGGAAATATACAAAACCACAAACAAAACGTTCATCTTTCTGAACCGAGTTGTCAAATTTAAATTGACATAATGCTAGATACACACGCAGAGACTTTAGTTTCAAAATCTCTTCACATGCAGCTTTTGACAGATCTGTCGGAATGTGACTTGAAAAATAAAACCACCTACGCAGGAATCAAGTCAGCATTTCAGCGAATATATTCTGCTGTGATGTAACTTAGGTAGGTACACCTAAAGTGCAACAAGGATCTTTTGGCGCTCACATGAGGCATAGGGAAGCGGGATTTTTTTAAACCTATGCACAAATCGGTATTGTATACCATCTATATCTTCCAATGCTGTTATAAGTATAAAGAGGATATCTTTTACTTATAACTATTCTATACATCTTAGAAAACAAGGTCGCTTTTCAAGTCTGCTTCGGTGACCGCTTTGCTCTTCTAAATTACGCAATGGATTTGATGTGGTTTTCAACATCATTTATAGTAGGTACCTATTTATTTCGGATGGTTTACGTGTAAAATACATCAATAGTTAACCTAAACAAAGCAAGAAAGAAACCTCGATGTTCAGACATGTCGCCACATATGTAGGTATTAGTAGATTGCACCCATGCGAAGCAGGGTGGATCGCTAGTTTTAATTAAATTGGGCTAATGACGGGAAACTGATGAAATATTTTAAAGTACAGACGCCAACACATCAAGCTACCCGAAACTGTAAAATTTTCCCAATCAACCTTGAACCTTAACGCTTTCTGATAAAGTTGAAAATCTATTAAAGAAATTTGACAGATTGTATTAGCTTGATGTGCTGGCGTCAGTACCTATCTACCACGTCTTCTTTTTCTTTTGTTAGCCTACATTGTGTCCCACTGCTGGGCAAAGGCCTCCCCTTTTTTGTTCCAAACCTGTCTTGTGCCCTGCAAATGTTACCAGACCTTCTCCGTGGTCAATCTCGGCGGCGATGTCCTCTACCACGTTATAATGTTTTGTTATTTAGCATGATCATCATCTGCCTAGCCTTTTCCCAATTATGCTGGGGTCGGCTTCCAATCTAACCGGATGCGATGCAGCTGAATATTGTTGCTGTAACTGAATTTGTTGTTTAGCATGATATGTTAGTAAAATACACATCATACGCGTTTTAACGTTAAGTCTTTATTATTTTCTGCAACATCAGCGTGCTAATGGTCGGGTTTACTTTTCGCAGAGCATGTCGGCTACAACGTCAGACGTCGATATACGTCCGGAGGGTAGTTCGAACTAAAGTGGTATGGTGCATTAGGTGCCTGACAGCTTCTTTATATCTGAGATTGAGACTACGCTTTATAGCACTAATGGTGCAATGGACTAAGAAGTTCTCTAAGCTTTTATTGTCTGGAGGTGTTAAGTTTACAAATTGAATTAGTATGTACCGGTACGGATTTCAGTATATCATAGGTGAGAAAGCTCAGTGTCTTCTACAAATGAACTGTTATGAGGTAGTTTTAAACTCTGTATTCTTCTTGTTGTCGTATCGACGGTATCGTATCTTTACTATAGGTACTCTTTGGGCACACGCCACACGCCCGCCTGTTCTATGTTCTATGTTACGGGTTTGGTTTCCGCACTTAGTCCTTCATCACTTGGACCATTGTGCGTGGGCCATGGCGGCCGTCGATGGTTATTCCAACCAGCCCACCTCCCTCCAGAAGCTTATTAGGTCTCCTGGTCTGTCGAGAACATCTGTGTAGGATCTGGGTGTCCCGTTTCTGATCTAATCTGGGTGACGCCTGCGCACTCAAAGAGCACATGCGCGACGGTTTCATCAGCCTCCATGCAAGCTCTGTACAGCGGGCTGTCCGTTATGCCTATCGTATGGAAGTGTTTGTTCAGTGAGCAGTGTCCCGTGATTGTCCCCGTCACCAGGCGCAGGCCTTTCCTGTCCAGTCGTATTAATCTTTTGGTTAGCTTGCCATCTAATGATGGCATGACTTCCTTGGACTGCCTGCAGCCCGGTGACGAGGACCACCAGTTCTCTGCCTGTGTGTGGGTGTGCTTCTGTAGCCACCTGCGTAGTTGATTGAAGGGGATGGGCACGACTGGTTCCGGTCCGTAGACTGGCGTGCTGGATGCCCTTCTGGCCAGCTCGTCAGCCGCGTCGTTACCTAGTGATCCACTGTGTCCTTTTATCCATTGTAGTGTCACTGTGTTGCGGTTCGATACAGTTACCTGTTCAAGCGCCTTGTCGCATGCTTAATGGAATACTGACTCTCTGAGTTGTTTGAAAACTCCGAATGAAATCATCCCACAGTAATAATTAAAAAAAGAAAAGCATCGTGATCTGTAACATAATTATTATTTTGACTGATACCGGTTTCTTCATGTCGATATAACTTTTTTCGGATACACATTTCAGTTTCGCCGTCGTAAAATAAAATGATAAGATGGTTATGGTCCTTTGATTAACATAGGTTTTAAAGTGCTACAAGGGTGGGGACGTTTTGAACATTGTTCTTTGTTAATTTAATATTATGAAAAGAAGTAAAGACTAATTTTATAGTTGATTCGTTTCAATAGCCTCCTTGGTTCCTCCTCCTTCGTTTCAATACCATAGCGTCCTTGGGCGCGTACCACGTGCCTCCGACGATACTGCCTGCTTCCACCGAAGTACCTACATTAGCTAAAAGTGTTGTAATTTTATATCCGCGCGTGATATTTGATTATACACCGGGGCAGTGAATTGGTGATCCCTAGTACACTACTGCGATGACGAATCATTTAGCGTTTAATAAATAGTAATAATAAAATATAACCTACAAAAATATTGTAATTAATTAAAAATATTGAAAAACAAAGCTGCTTCTGAAGTAGATATTCTTTACATTGCAGTTCTGTTACTTTCAGTTATTTTATTTATTTATTTTATTTTATTTTGTATGTACACAGTAAAATATATAGTGATATGACATTATTATAATTTGAGTACAAAGGTATTTCTTAAGAAATTTTTTCCAGCAGATCTGCGAAAGGAGACGTAAAAAAGAAATGTAGACAATAGTGTGTGTTTATTTTTGTTTTTTATTTTTACGAGTTCAAAGCATTCTCACGTCAAACTGATCTAATAATTCTGAAATAAAGTTGAATTAATATAGCAAAAAACAAACCGTTGATACAGAAACAGTTCAACATTCAAATCTTCGAGTTGTCTACTTCGTGTTCACAAATAAAGAAGCTCCTCATAGCAGAATCGATGTGAGTCAGACGTCCGGTGTAGAACATTGAGCCGCACTGCTCACTCGCGTCTAATTCAGGTTGGTATTTGCCCCACCAGACGTCGGCATCATTCAACAATGGTGTCCCTAGAAAACCAAATGAACATTTGAAGTAAGTAATTGTCAAAATCACAAATCAACATTTTGCTTGCGTCCTCATTACATGGGAGCTGTGTACAGACGGAGATCAATGCAAAGAATTTCTGCACTTGTCTAGTTGAAAACATATTCTTCCATAAGTAGATACCTACTAGTCTTTGTCACAAGTCAGGCTCAGAAAGGCCCAACTTATGCAAGTACTGCGCCATTAACTTACAGAAATTTACCTAAATTGGGAATATCGCATTGTTGGTTCCACTCTAGAGACTGGACACTCTTCTTGCAAATGAACCGCATCTTACAGTCACAATGGCCATCATCCATGTCGCCAGCCGGGAATAAGACAGCACAATCCCGTTTACTGTGATAATTGTCCGGTTGACCTGGCTGCCAGTTGTGATACACCTCAGACACAGCCTTCCCCAGAAAAGGTAAATATAAAATTATTATTAAAAAAAAATAGATTACAACAAACGCATGTCGTGTAGTTACAACAATGTTGTAACTACACGACATGCGTCTTAACACTTGCAACAAGTACGACAATATTGTTATGTGAACGGTCTCAATGAAGTGAAGCTTATGAAATTCAGTTCGTCTTGCGAAGCTGTCTTCGGAATGACTGTAATTTATCTTTCTGTCAAGTGTTGCGAGGTACGTTGTGTACAAAATAATAACAGTTTACTTTTCCACTCGACCCATGTTGACTTTTAGTATCAACATATGATAGCTCGCGAGAAAATAAATTATATTATCATTCTATACAATACAGACACACTGAAAGACATATCTCCTCATCTACAGGGTCAAATTAAATATACCGAAACTCCGCATGAGTGTCGATATCTAAACAAACTAAAACAAAAAAATACCTAAATTAATATGTTGATGTTTTTTTGAGGTCATCAACCGTGTGTAGTCACTTAAAACATCCGTTTGAAAATCAGTTTTTTTTTGTGTGAATTTCTCAGACGTGCTGGGCGTGTGGATATCTCACGATAATAGTACATTATGATATAAGTGCGGTAAGTTGAAAATTACAGCCGAGGCGATATTGCTAGCCCAAGCCGTAGGCGAGGGCTACAAGAAAGCAGAGGCTGTAATTATCAAAGCGCACGTATGTCATACGACGGTTTATAACATATTTGCGAGGAAATAAATAAGTAAAACTCGGACTTTCCTAAACGAATAAATCTTTAATCACTTGTTAAAGCAGTTATAAAAATTTGAATAATTTGTAAAATTGATTATTACGTTGCCAGTTGGCATTTTTAATGTTGTCAAGTTATTATTATTAGTTACAATTTCACCAGTCTCTCTCTCACTCTCTTGAGTGAAAGTAGGAGAAAAGAGACCACAGAGTTCTGCAGTCGGTGGCGGCGACGGAGGTGGCTGCGGCGGCGGCGACGATGGTGGAATGTACGCGTGTGTGCTTGTAGATGGTCGAGAGTCAACACTTGGCTCCAAATTTATATTCCTTGCAAAGCGGGAGCTAATTTCTTCTTTATTTCTCATCGAGTCATCTATGTAGCCCTCGGCTACACTGTTCGACCGCCACCCTCCGTGGCCTTTTTAGTGTCAATAAGTTCGCACCTGAATCGGCGAGCTATGTAGACGAGGACCTTCTGAAACTGTGCCGTGTATTCTCGTGGATCATCCAAATTTAAGAAAGTGGCAATTTGTTTCGGCATTGCTCCAAATTTATTTATGCCAATGGGTTGGTTAGTGCATTTTCCATTTTGGTAATTTTGAAAAAATCTGTTAGACATAGCTTTTGTTGAACGAAGCGCTTCGTATTTCTTCACTATGTCGTGAAAAGGCCCCTGTATTGTGAACGATCTTGGAATTTTATTTTTTCTGTGTTTGACCTGGACAAGAAGAACACGCCCATGGTTCTCGACATCATTAGTTGTGATGTTTGCCAACTCTTGACGTCTACATGCACCATTTATACCGAATATTAATACAACCTGAAAAGAGATAAAAACAGCGTACAAAACACCTATGTATATTGTAAAGAAATACGAAAGTTAAAGAAGTTAATAACAATAATTTAGTTTCAACTGACCTTTGTTGCCAAATATCGGCAATCCGGAGCTTCTTTTAGGAACTTCTTGACATTGTCAGCCGAAAATACTTTCGACTTTTTACTCACATGGCCACTTTAGCATCTTTTTAGAAATGCCAGCAAGTTGGAGTAGGTATGACTTCATATCGGCCGACTCCCGGCCTAGGAATGGTGTGGAGGGAATGGATTGCGCATAATGGCGCTCTACCATTTCCTCCAGGGCCATATCAACCACTCTGCTAGAGCTCAGGATCTCTTGCTCCAGAGCATGGTAGAGTGGTCGATTCAGGTGGCTGTGGTCGCCGAACCGTATTTCGTCCCCCCCAGGGATAACTGGGAGGGAGACCTGGACGGTTTGGTGGCCATCATTGGCGGGACTCTTGTCAACCCGACCCGAGGTCACGGCTGGGTAGACGCCCTCGCGGACGGCATTGCCACGGTTGGGGCGTATTTCTCGCCCAACAAGAGTCTCGCCGACTTCGAGAGGTTCCTTGTCGAGTTGGGTGCCGTCGTGGGCCGACTCCACCCTCGCCCGGTGCTGTTGCTGGGGGATCTCAACGCCGATGCTAGGGGCGAGGCGCTGGAGGAGTGGGCGGTCACGAGTGCGATGACGCAAATCTGCGACGCGTCCATGCCCCGGGTCCACGCACAGTCAGCAAGGCGCCAGGTGTACTGGTGGACCGCCGAGATCGCGCAGCTGCGCGTCGCGTGCGTGGCGGTTAGGCGCCAGTACACCCGATACCGGAGGAGACGTCGTCGGGTCCCTGACGAAGAAGCCGCGCTGTATGAGGTGGACCGCGCGGCGAAGGGGACTCTGTGGCTGGCCATCAGCAAGGCGAAAACGCGAGCCAGGGAGCAGATGTTGGAGACTCTAAACGGGGATCCGTGGGGGCGCCCTTATCGCGCGGTCCGAGGGAAACTTCGGGCCGCGGCGCCCCCACTTACGGAGAGTCTCCAACCCGAGCTGCTGGAGGAAGTGGTCGCAGCCCTCTTCCCGGCAAGAGCGGAGCATATGCCGCCGCCGATGGCTTTGTCCACAGCCACAGAGTCCACAGAGGAGAACGCTATCAGCGTCCCAGAGGTGACACAGGCAGAGATGGGGGCAGCCGTGATGCGGCTCCGGGCCAAGAACGTAGCTCCGGGGCCCGACGGGATTCACGGCTGTGCGGTAGCCCTCGCTCTGAAGGAGCTTGAGCCCCAACTGAGAGGATTCTACACAGCGTGCTTTGAGTAGGGCCAGTTTCCCTCTTTGTGGAAATCTGGTCGTCTGGTCCTGCTCAGGAAGGCGGGGCGCCCTGCGGACTCGTCGTCCGCGTACCGGCCCATAGTGCTGCTAGACGAGGTGGGTAAACTGTTTGAGCGAGTAATCGCAGCCGGCCTCGGCCACTTGTGCAGAGAAGGGCCGGACCTGGACGACAGTCAGTTCGGGTTTCGGCATGGGCGCTCCACCATACACGCAGTGTCGCGAGTGAGAGTCCTGGCGGAGGAAGCGTTGTCCCGGGCCGGGGTGATGTTGGCGGTGTCCTTGGACATCTCGAATGCCTTTAACACCCTGCCCTGGAGTTGTATTCGGGAGGCACTGCGGTATCATCGAGTGCCTCCGTACCTCCGCCACATCGTTGGGGCTTATCTGTCGGAGAGGTGTGTCACCTACATGGGACGTGATGGCAGAAACCAGCGCCACATGTCGTGCGGCGTTCCACAGGGCTCGGTCCTAGGCCCGTTCCTGTGGAACGTCGGGTACGACTGGGTGCTGAGGGGCGGGCTCAGACCGGGGGTAGACCTGACGTGTTATGCGGATGACACGCTGGTCACTGCCCGGGGGAGCTCGCACAGGGAAGAGAGCGTTGCTGGCGACGGCTGCGGTCTCACAGGTGGTGGGCCGCATACGTCGCCTGGGCCTGGAGGTGGCCCTCAGCAAGTCGGAGGCCATGGTGTTCCATGGCCGCCGGGCGGGCGCCGCCGCCCGGCTCACACATCGTGGTCGGGGGGGCTCGGATCGCTGTCGAGTCTACCATGAAGTACCTGGGATTGGTGCTCGACAGCCGGTGGGACTTCAGCCCCCACTTCCGGCGGCTGGCGCCCAAGTTGTTGGGCGCAGCTGGGGCGCTATCAACGCTGCTTTCCAATCTGGGGAGCCCGAGCGCCGCCTGTAGGCGGCTCTATGTGGGGATCGTGCGATCGATGGCCCTGTATGGGGCCCCGGTGTGGGCCTCTGACCTGACGGCCGGCAGTATCGCAATATTGCGGAAACCGCAGAGAGCGATGGCCGTCAGAGTCATCAGGGGATATCGCACGATCTCCTACGAGGCGGCCTGTGTACTGGCTGGATCCCCGCCCTGGGAATTAGCGATGCGCGCGCATCAGCGCTTTTTTTTAAGGCAAAGGTTGTGCCTTTGCCTTAAACACAGCCAGTATTACGAATAAAGTAAATTAATATTTTTGTGTTTTTGTTATAGATAAATGGTTGTAATTTATTGTCAAAATTAATTAAATTTAAGAATTAAATGTTTATTTATTATATTTTATCTCCCAAAGTTAATTTTATTCATAAAATGTTGACCACTTTTCTGACATAAAAAGTCTTTGTTAATATTTTAAAAAGTACCGTTCGTTTTAGACGTAGCATCTTGATAAACCGTGCGTTTTACCTTATTAAAAAGAAACTTGTGCGTTTTACATTACAATAACGCACAAGTACGTAATGAGATACAATACGATATTGAAATTGGTGAAATAAGAGACCCTTTACGAACAAATGTGTTATAAAACAGATTTTATCAACTCACACTTCAAGTAACAACACTGCCAGCAGGCGTTGACCCAAAAAAATACATCAAATCTTTTATTTTTTATTTTGTCGTGTTTAGATATATAATATATACCCATCACGTTTGCGGAGTTTCACTAGCTAATTTAATTTGACCGTGTGTGTATTTCACCGTGTCTATCTATTAGATAGATGGATGAGTATATCTTTATATGTAGGTATACGAAGATAATATAAACGATAGCAATCGCACATTACGGTACATTAAATTTTATGCCGTTTCATTTCACTTCGCTTTTCACTTCAATTAACCAGGTGACCCAAGGGATGTTATGTGTTTGCGCTCACGTAGTCCACTGTACAATATATTGAGGACGAAGATTGTAGTAGCATGTACACTCTATTAGTACCTACTTATAGTTACTAAAAGATGTACTCCTAAAGGATGCGAGAAGCACAGAACCGGTCTAAGTGGCGGAGCTTGTGGGAGGCCTAGGACCAGCAGTGGACGTTTTTTCGGCTGAAAGGATGATGTGATAGTTAATACAGTTTGAGCTGAAATAAAATTTAATTTTGAATATCGATGCAGTGTTGCAAGTCTATCCGTGGTTTATCGGATGCATTTCGGCACCGAGGAAGCGCTGGAATTACCCAATTTAATTCCCTCAAGTCTATTCCATCATCGCACGACCAGACGTGCAGCGATGCGCCTCTGTGATTTGTTGGATATTTTGAAGCGTTTACACATTTATTATGCGTACTGGTGAGGGTTTAAACACATCTGACGGAATTTAGTAGCCGATCTTCCGTCATCTAACGCCGCTGGTACTCATAATAGCATACAAACGTCTCTCACCGTACTCTCCTCTCTTTCGTCATCTCTGCCCACTTTTTACGGAATACAGACGTGCTGTTATAGAGTTATTATTACTGCAACTTTTAGCTTGCATCATCCCACTGCTGGGCAAAGGCTTCTCCCAATGACTTCCAGCTCTTTCGATCCAGGCCTAAAGTGGACCACTGGTCGTTTGTTTTCTCCAGCTCGTCCCGCCATCTTCTCTGTGGTCTGTCGCGATATCTTCTGGCTGTGTCAGGGTTCCACGTACTGGTTATTTTGGCCCACAGCTCATTGGGCATACGGCAGACGTGGCCAGCCCAGTTATTATTGTGTATGCTTATTTTTTGTAGAGCTAGGCCATTAAGTACTGTGACACCGGTAGTATAATAGTTATTAATAGTTCCCAAGAGTTCATTAGGGTTTGCCTGTAATGCTTGATCGATATTCCACACTGCAGTGTTTGGTTTTATTGAAAACATTAAGAGTCGCAGGTGCTACGATGTTTTATTATCTTATTTTTTTTTTAGATACCTACTTACTAGCTCGGCGTGCTGTGCTGGCACTGCTGCTGCAGCTGCGGAAAACCTCAAATACCGTAAGTATAATAACCTTATTGGTAATTATATTTTCGAGCCGTTTGGGGTTAAACCCTTGGGCTGTGGGGTCCGAATGCTTATGGTCTTTTTAAGGAAATCTCGAAACGGCTGGTTGATACTTCCTGGGTTGGTATTACCTTGGCCAGAGGCTAAGCATTGCCATACAACGTAGTAATGCCGCCATTATCTTGGATACATTACCAGTTGACAGTAATGACTGATGCGGATGAATTTTTCCACGCCATATTTTAGTTTGTGCATAGATAGGATATAATTTTGTTATTTTTATTTATTAATAAGGTATTATGAACTTTAGTTGTTTTTGACGTACAATCGAACTACCTATTTACTTTACATATTATACAGGTTTAGACGACCTAGATCCTTTAAGAGGTTTTATTTTCATCATTCCGAGCTGATTTGACTATGAAACACCCCACCCCAAACCTAACCCATATTGAGATATTGGATTTTGATTATTTTTTAAATAAAATGAAGATTTTTTGTATAATTGTCCTTTTTTTCGGATTTTGTGTAATTCATAATGTTAGTTTTATTATATTCAAATCAGCTAGGAATGATGAAAATAAAGTAGTACTACAGTAAAACGGGGTGAATAGGAATGCAGGGGTAAACCGGGCCGAAACTTTAAAATGGATTTGTACTTTAAAATAATATAGTTTGCTGCAAACAAGGACACTTAATCTTTAATTAAGAAACAGTAAACACATTACAGTCTTTTCTGGCAACAAACTATATTATTTCAACGTTGAAATCCATTTTAAATTTTCGGCCCGATTCACCCATGCATCCCGATTCACCCCGTTTTACGGTAGTAGTTGTAGTAGTATTAGTTGATGTAGTTTGATCCTTCGTGCAACGTCATGTAATTGACGTGCACCAAAATCACACGATATTAGACGAAAAAACATAACTCATAATTTTGCTCCGAATAAAGTCAGTAGAAAAGCGTCGGAGTTCGTAGCACTGCGTAGCACTGCGTAGCCCTGCGTATCCCTGTGTAGCACTGCGTAGCGCTGCGTAGCTTCAACTGTACCAGATACTACAAATTTTACAGTAATTTACGGTGTGAGTGACAGAAACAAACCTCTACAAACAATAACTTTTTCATAAATCAGTTACGTTTTATGTTTTTGTCATTGTTTGATTCTTTATGATATTTTTTTGTGTTAAGAACATTGGTCGTCATGTTCCACACAGTTCGGTTTGGTATTCGTCATTCGATGCATGATTGAGGATTACGTTTTGCGGTCATTTATCCTGCACCATGTTGTAACAGAGCCGGTGTTTTGGCATTAAATCCCACGTTACGTTTGTGTTAATCCAAAAAATCCCCACATTTGCAACGCGGACTGATGGAAGCCTACTGGCTACTGCATTTTGTATCGTGTGTCTGGGTACAAAAATATAATATATCGCCCATCGCTTATATGAGGAGTACTTCAGGAGTTTGTTAAGTGAATCTTCAATGTTTATACAAAATATAAATTAAAGTCGCTTTTTGAGTGTTTCTGTGGGGCCGTGTTGCTCTTCTAAGCCGCAACGAATTTTGATGCTGAATGCGATTTCAACGCTTTTTTAGAGAATTTATTTTCATTATCATTTAAATATTAAACTTACATAGGTATAGTAAAGAAATCTCCATGTTTTGTAAAGTCCTCGAAACCGTGTGAAGCAGAGTGGGCTCGCTAGCAATTTATAAATAGAAATAGAGGACCGTGGACAATGAGCTCACTTGAAGATGAAGAAAAAGGTCCAATCGCCTTAAGTTATTGACGGGCATTTCAGGGTTGCCGCCCCACGAAGCTACCGACCTTCAATAGTCCCTGTACAATTGAGCGATCTTCCTATCTATTAATAATATCCCATTGTTTATAACACGGTCTCGTTCAATGCCAACCAGTTATGCCAGCTCATTGGTTCGACGTGCGACAAAGGTCAACTCAAGCGGACGTGTAATCGTAAGCACCTAATTTGATGGAAAATTTAAACAATAGCTTGTTTATACTTATATGCCTGTTGTATTAGGTTCTAGTGTTCGTGTTCTTTTTTCATTGAATTTCTTCTCGTCTCACAAAAATGTGATATGTGTCGATGTGATCGGTGTACTTACTTTTTTATTAAAATGTGTTACTCTTTTTGGATTAATCTAGAATCTAGACACAATATACATCGATGGGTTGTGATAAGGTACACGTCTGTGATTTTAGCTTGTTGGTAAGTTCATTCATAATATTAAATTCAACTGCTAAAACAGGTATTTACCGTAAAAAAACAATCCCTATTTCCCATTACACAGGTAGTTTGAATTAAATAAACTTCAGGCAACTACCACAGAATATACAAAAATGTTTACCTCCCTGTTTATCGCTGTATCTATTAACCTTTTCAATAAGACGGCCGTTTCGAACTAAAAAGGTATTAGCAACGACGGCAAAGGTTTAACTGCAATCCCATCAAGGAAAGAGGAATTAAACTAAGTTTGTTTTTATACTTGTTCTTGCATTAGGAGTTGACCGCTGGCGGGCCGCCCTTAAATTAATTATTCAATGTTTTCAAGTAATGCTTGGATGTACAAGTTGAGTATTAATTACGGTCTAATAAACAACGGCGTCTCACCGTAATGTGATCAGTAAACTTTGTAAATAATTTCTTTGTTTCTTTGAAAGAAATAGGAATTTTTTTGCTTGTGATAAAAGTTAAGGGCAAATAAATAACTTTGTTGCTTGAACTAACTACATACAAAAATCTTCTTTCAAGTGTAAAATCAAAATTAAGTTACGATTTCTAGCTCTATGTATGTGTGAAAGTAAAAAAATCCTGACAGATAACTGTATGATGGCACCCTGCCAGTACGAACTGCGGTTTCCAGCCTGTGCGTGACTATGAAACGTGATTTCAATTACATCTTTGGCACTATAGAGACTATGCCTCACTCGGTAGCTGTTACAAATTCACAGAGCGTAAAACCTTTAGATGGAAAACAAAATCCGGACTATTTTTACATAGAAGGTCCCAGAATAGGACGTGTTCCCATAAAAGTGCTGTGGACGTGTATTGGTGGCTTTATGTTGGCTACTACCATCAAAACAAGGTACTAAATCAAGTTTTTTATGACGTATATATATGCTGCACGCTGTTACACCATATCTTACCTACATGCATGCATCAAACCTATACACAGAAACCATGTCAAAATAAGAATCTGCAGTACAGGGCCTTTTTGTTCTGTAATCTAAGCTATAGGGTAAATGCAAATCCATAAAAATGTATTGGATTTCGAAGCCAATCCTTGTGTTGAGTTACAAGGTGAATTTTCCGCTTTTCTACGAGTTATCTCCATTTAATATAGTCAAAAGAAGATCTCAAACCAGTCAGAGGCTGTAACAGATCACCCGGTACCATCTCTTTGCGTTATGAAGGCGGAAATTAAACTTTGCTGAAAGTTACGAGCTGGGAACATTTTGAAAGTGGGTAATAACTAACGGATAGTGAGTAGTGAAGTCTTCGTAGGAAAGCAGGTTATCGTGCTTCAAATTTGCGTCATTTTTGTGATTTTTATGCAGAGGTTTCCATTGTGTGGCTTTTGAAATCCTTTTGCAATCCGCTTTGTAGGTACAGTTTCTTATGTATTTACATAATACAATGTATTTATGCATGGCATAGGGCATTTGTTTCTTTATTGAAAATGTACATAGGACAGGTCCTGGTTTTTCTAGAAAAACCTTTGTCTTTGTAGAGAACAATATTTCTATAACAACATTTTTTCTTGAAAACGTTGGCTCAAGCGCCTTCCTGCTCTAAATCGTCGTATCGTATGCCGTTACCGCAAAGTACACAATTATTATATTTATAACGACAAGAACGTCTCGGTGGTGTAATATCTTTTTCGTGCAACCCTTTGAGTTGATAATGGCGTCATTTTATCATGGCGCCGCGTAACGATTTAAATTAGTCCCACCTCCCCAATTCGGGTGGGCTCTGTTTATACGTCCTATAAACGTTAATGTTTAGCAACAACATGTATTCGGCGGCTTAGGAAATATGTTGGTCGGTGGACATCAATCTCTAGGGATTTGTCGACTTACGGCGTGTCCTTATTAAGCTAGTTACAGTAAAGTGTAACGGACTAACTTATTGCCGCATATTTTTTCGTCGTAACTTGTACAAGTACGTGTCTGACTGTAACGAGCGCGTTTAATTTGGGTTGCCCTCTCTTTATAAAGGATAGTATGTTCACTAGTTTCTCAGAAATTGTTTTAAGTGGCTAATCCAGGCTTACGACGCTTGTTTGATCCTAAACCTAAGATATGTCTAACATAATCTAATAACCCTGACATGAAGAGCGGAAAGTCGAAATTGTGTTTCTAATTTATGTGAACGGTCACCATAACCCAGTACGCTGCCAAACTTTCTATGAAATACGAACGAGGGGAAAAAGATGCTAAGCAGAAAGAGTTTGTAATACATTTTTTGCATTGTTAATGAAGAGGACTGTCCCTGGAGGACTGAGATGGTCCAAATCCTTAACTTTGTTAACATAAATGTATATTGGCTGGAAGAAAAATCTTGTTTGTTTTATTACGATATAAAAATAAGAAGCTAAGCGCTATACTGTTTGCAGACTGTCTGGGGAATGGAATAGTTATTGAGAGTCGTCAGTTTAGCAACTTTGGCATAAATTAACAATGAGCGTTTGAACAAATAGCAGAGATTACTTTGTGAGTCTACAAGGGGAAGTTTTGTGCTGATTTTAGATTGGAAGATACAAACCGTTTAGAAGTTTCTGTTTGTTAGTAGGATGGGATGAAAAGTCAATCAAAATACTCGTATATAATGAAGTGGTTGGGATATTCATTCGGTATATGTATACAGTAAGCGTTTCAGTTTAGTATGGTTTAATTAAAATGAGAGCAGTGATGACTCCGTGGTAAAGGCCGCGGCTTACGAGTTGTAGGTCGTAGGTTCGAACCCAGACAGACGCTTTACTTTGTGTAAATTATTTCATCACCACTGCTCTCAAAAAGGTGAAGGAAAACATCGTGAGGAAACCGGCATGTCTTAGAACCAAAAATTCGAAGACATCTAGAAACCCGCACTGGGCCCGCGTGGTAGATTGCCCACTCCATTTCGAAGAGAGGATGTCAGTGTCCCAGCAGTGGGAACAATATAGGCTGATTATGAATTAAAATCTATATTCACGTGGCAATTTAGCAATTACTACAGTAGGTCCTGAAGTTGCTATGGTTTGTAATCTAGTTCTCTGACACATACTTAACTGTGATATTTCATATCCCAGCTTGACCGAGTTTACGTCAGCATCCTTAGGTCACATACTTGATTATCATTGAATCCAATATCAAAATTATGAAAGATGAAGAAATCATAAAATAATATTAATATATATTGTATATGTATATGGTTGCCGTAACACAATTGTTACGACAGAAATAAAATAAATACAATTATAACGGTCCAGCAGCGGTCTTTTCGTGACTCGTGTCCGGGTTGTCCGAGTTTTCCGACTGTCCGGACCGTTCGTAGTGTCCGGGTGAGATTCGATTATTGGATCACTCGTTAATTAACTCTTGTGCATACAATCACGGTCCCGCTTGTTATGGATTTACTATTTACATAATCGATGGCTATGTATCGGTGTGTTTTAATTCTGGGTTATGTAAGCCTATGTGTTTTCATTTGTTTTGGTAAATGAATTAAACATTAATTTGAATAGTGTAAAGGTGCGTTCAATAAATTGATCATTTTAAAGTGGCTATTAAATTAATTGAAAAGGGTTTTTCAATTGGGGCAAGGTATCTTTGACAGCCGATGGCGGCCATATTAGATTGTCTATTGGCGTGAAATTTGACAGATGAGGCATTTATAAAGATGAGTCGCTATACAGTTGAACAGCGCGTTGAAATGATTAAAATGGCAGTTCAATTAATTGTCACACGTTTCGTTCGTTATGAGAAACTTATGCCGATGACAGACATGGCCTCCTAGATCATGTGATTTAACGCCCCATGATTATTTTTTGTGAGGTTATGTGAAATCAATAGTGTATGCGAATAATCCAAGAACTGTCGAAGACCTAAAGAGGAACATCACACGCGTCATCAATGAGATAGAGGTGTCATTATGTCAAAAAGTGATGGAAAATGGGACCTCTCGTATTCACGCTACCATACGAAGCCGAGGTGGTAATTTAAATGGTATGGTTTTGTATACATAATACCAAAAAGTAAGCCTTGAATGATTACTTTTTGGTTAAAAGAATATATAATCTTATTGTACACACATTGATTGTTAATGAGTGTTTTATTTCAATTCAAATATACCTGGTTCCTATTGAAAACCTCTGTATGTGATTGAAGAAACTTATCTGTCTTTTGAAAATGATTAGGGCAAGTGTGCTGAAGTCTGAAAACGAGGTAAAAACTTCAGCATACGCTCACTAAGTTAAGTAAACATACTCGAGGAAACGTGAAGGCGTTTGTCAGAATATAATGGGTAATTAAAATGTTATTACTGGTTCGACACGTAATACAATAACAACACAACTAACACACGCACACACACGTTCACACACGCACACATATTTTGAAGACAACATCTCTAAAATCCCGTACACAAATTAGACGACACTCATAAAATGATTTTATGTATTCTAAATATATCTACATGTGTATCTATAAGTCCCAAGAGTTTAACCAAAAGCGAGCGCCAAGAAAAGGCATATCCACGTTGCGTGCAGTCCATAATTTCCATAGTCATGCAAACTCCTACCATAAACACATAGTCATTATAACGAACTCGAAGTCGCACAGACTCGCGAACTCGTACGAACTTCCTTTAATTAACCCGACACTGGCTTGGACGTACATGTGTGTAATTAAAGCGCCAAGATATCTTGGTTTGAGTACTTCAGGCCCCGTACTGACGATAAGGTTGTTAAATTGGAAGCAGTTAGCAATAGAGGGTTGAGTAATAACTTTTGAATTATAAATGTATGATTGTTATTGTCTTCTGTAATTATTATGTTCGTAAATGAAGGTTTAATATTAATTGGTGTACTTACAGGATTGTACGGGAGGTAGGTATTACTGTAATTAATCTAGGTGATTTGCTTGATATAACGTGATTATTAATGTTTTGTAGATAGGTAGGTACATAATTATACTCTATGAAAATGGCTCAGAAAATCTGACAGTATTTTGAAACTTGTATACAATGCGGAGATCACAATACGACAATAAATGAAAACACTGGCAATAATAATGCATACGAGCATTTAGAAACTCAAATAAATCCTAAGATTGAAATTAAAAAAAAGTGGAACATTTTAAATAGTAGTGATGGGTCGACTATGCGTTTTGCCAATCTTTGACAAGCTATAGAGACTAAACTATTGGATTTATTTGATTGAATTTCCGTATGCAGACTGGGAACGGCATTAAATTTTGATCGTTTTAATCTCTAAAAGGATACCGTTAAATTTTGATCGTTTTAAAAAAAATCAGTTGATCCATAGATTTATGTTCGCATAACTCGACATAATGTATGGATCAATTGATTTTTTTTTCACGATTTCAGGGTTGGTCCTGTAGTAAAAGTTTTTCATAATCATGTACAATGACCCTTTTTAAGGATTAAAACGATCAAAATTTAACGATGTATAAGAAGTTTAATTTCTTGTCGTAATTGTCCAGGTATTCCATTTAGAGCACTGATTACAACAGCACTTGCCCGAACCGCACCTAAGCACTTCCACTAACCGCACTGAAACAAAATTTTGTAACGCGTCTCCATCTTGTGTACTATAAAACAAAATGAAAATTGATATCGTAAGAATGTAGAGAAAAGTGCCTGAATATAGCTAGATTGATTGAAAACTCCTGGCCTGAAATACGAAAATACCAAGATAGATTTATGTTTTCCCTACATTCCGTAACTGAATCCCGATACCCAAAGACACGTACACATAATTAATCCCAGAAGACGGTAGATACATAACCATTACGAGGAATATCATCCCGATGGGTTAGTTAATAGTACGCGATTAATAAGGCGTCGACGGTTCCTTGCGCCCGAAGTGTACACTGCATGCAGGTTGGAAGGAGGTTCTTTTGAATATGTAGAATGGAGCTGGGTCGTATTCACTGCCAGAAGTGTACAGTATTGTTACTTCTTCGAATAGGTGCTAGTTTCGCTTCTTTTCAAACTCGAGGGTCTATTGCAGTGTAGCAGTGTACCAAACTAAAGGAACAAAATGTAGTGTGGGAAAATTAAATGTTTTGTGCGTTCACAGTACCTAAATCGCATTTTAGCTATAGGTTCTTACATAATCTTAATTTAGGGGTACTTGGTAGTTTAACCAATTAAACAGTTTAAAAGATTAATTTCGTACTTTTTTATTTTATTGGCGAATGGGATACTCGTTGACTTCGATCACTCCTGATAGACAGCGATGGACGAGGTCTATGATAAAACGAGCGTGTCCAGAATATGTCTGTTCACTCTTGCTTTGAAGGCAGACTCACAAAAATAACCCGAATAAACCTTCTACTTACCCTTCAAATATGACATAGGACTTTATTCAAGCAGTTTGCCGCCTTCATGTAAAATACAATATCTACTTGATCCCTATCGATCCCAGCTGATATGTTATTCCACAAACTACGTCAAGATACATCTAGCTATTCCTAGGCCTGGTGTCAGACTCGCTTAAGTGGTTCATGTCTAGGTTTTGACATTCTCTCGAGGGCATACAAGAGCCAAGGTAATAATGTTCTGGCTGTTTCAGCGCTAGACTAGAATAATTATAGGTAATGTACTAGTTCTGGACCCTAGTTAGCAAGTTATGACGTAAGTTTCAAGGCCCGGTACCTACCTGTTTTAGAATAGTTAAACATTTGTGGTATTTATAATTATGATTCATTTTGTTCCGTGTTGTTCTCGGCGGAAAATGGTGACTAAGAGGTAAAAGATAATAAAGTAACAAACGGATTGGTGAACATTTTATTTTGAAAATGCAAATATATTTTTCCTTCCAAGGTGCACAAGTCCGACTTGCACGTTGGTGTTATTTAACGTATAAAGGACATGTTTATGCTTCTCTTCAAAGTGTGGTATAATAGAACTTTTTAGTAGGTTTAACATAACTGGCGAATTGAGGGTTTACACCTACATTGCACGTGTGAAGTGAAAGTGACTTTTTGAAGCATATTGTCAGACTTTTACACGTGCAGCCTCTGAACAAGCTGTACGCGAAAAGCCATCAATGCTCTTCGAGTCCAATACATACAACATTGCACTCAGGATGCTGCTGGGGCTGCCTCACTTCTGTAGCTGTAGGGCGTCGGGAATATTTGCTGATGCGCGCACAGATGACTTCGCAGGGAGCAGCCAGTCTTTTGAATGTCTCGAATAGTCACCTGAATATCATTGCGCAGAAGTTTGATTTCCCGTTCGTCTATTTTTTGTCCAACCTACATGTGTACCAACAAAGTTGTTAAGTTTAATGTTTACTAACAATTATGGATCTTCTAAATTAAAATTATTATTATATGTAGTGCACCCCTATAAAACCCTTCAGGGAATACAGGCGTGATGTTATATTAGATTTGTAAATAGGTAGTAAGCAATGAGTTAACAAATTCTTGCATCAAATACTACATCTAAAGATGTCAATAAATAAAAGGCCCGTTTTGACATTGACAGTTCTAGTAGTTAATAAAGATCAAAATCGCAAAACACGTATTCGTTTGTATGAAACTGACAGGTGTCAAGAACGCATTCTCAATTCATTTACTTGACAAAAAAAAAAAAAAACAAGTGAGCATGATCGCTCTTGTAGTACATATTCACTCCATAGGATAGATATGTAAACTCGTGGGATTCTCATTTAATATTCTGCTGCCTGAGAGGCCATTTAAGCCGTCTGAGGCCGACTATCGATGCTAGGGTTTAGTCGTTAGAACCTGTGGAAGCTCTGATTATGATTCGCGACGGGAATTTCAATACATCTAAAATTTGGTTTAGCGATAAACTTAACCGAATTTAAACTTTTTTTTTAGTTTATTTTTTTAAATATATTCAATACATTTTGTAAATATATTGTTAATTCTCTGGGTTTATTTGAGTTTGTGTTTAACCTTTCATATATGTCGGAACGTAGATCCACGCGAGACACCATGGCTTTTTTATTGTTTCTGTAATTACGGCATTCAACGGGTTATTATAGAAGTTTAGATTCCGTAAAACTTAAATTACTAGTACCAAGGCAACTAATTGCTATGGTAAAAAAAAGTTCAGTAAAGTCGTTATCCATTAAAGTTTATTTAGCACTTAATTAAATGGTAACGAACTCTTGCAACCTTGAGATTGCATAAAATGGGACTCCAACTCAGCGTGTGTCAGGTAAATATAGGTACCTGACGCTGATATTTTGCTGATTCCCTGCAGGGACATACGGACGTCGAGCTGACGAGATAAATACGCCATTTTTTATTATGTTCGGAGCGAAATTAAGTATACAGGCTGATTTTTTAAAGACCAGCCAAATTTAAGGATGTGGTACAGACCATCAAACTGAACAACTTTCTCCATGGGACCAACATCGTAATCGCGAATAAAAATTCAGCCGTCCCATCCATTTATGTCGAGTAGGTATTGAAGTTTTCTATGGGACAGTTGATAAAATTTTCGCGATTACGCGATATATTTGTCCCATGGAGAAAGTTGTTCAGTTTAATGGTCTGTACCACATCCTTAAATTTGGCTGGTCTTTAAAAAATCAGCCTGTATAAGCAAACCTGCAATTTAAATGATGTATTCAACTGTAAAGTTTTGCATTGGAAAACGTTCTTACGTTTAGTGATGTTTTGATTGTGTATGTAGAAAGACTCATTACGAACAAGATCTTTAACTAGGTAATAAAAAAATCCTTTTCCATACAACCCCCCCCCCCCAACCCTTGAAATTTCTTTTAATTTCGTGTAAAGTTATTTACGCGACATACAGTAGGATCAATAAATTCATACGATTAGGCGTAAAGTATTGCGTGTCGCCGCTCACAGGTTATTAGGGAAACTCGTTCAAAATAAAATGGAAAGCTATTTACCCGATTACGGCGACGCGAAAAGGGTGAGGCACGTGTGAAAGATCTAATATGTACGGAGCAAATACACATCATAATAAATTTGTGTAAGGAAAATGTCTGATACCCTCATTATTTTATGTCGTAAACAAGGACTGGTCAAGGGTAAACCAACCAAAACCTACAAAAACCTAAGAGTATCAGACCCATAGATGATTATGTGGATTAGTCAACCATTTTTAGGGTTCCGTACCTCGAACGGAAAAAACGGAACCCTTATAGGATCACTTTCGTCCGTCTGTCTGTCAAGACCCTTTTTTTCAAGAACGCGTAGAGGTATCAAGCTGGAATTTGTATCAAATACTCAGGTCTACTGACCCTTGAAGTTGTGAAAACATCAAACTTCTAAGCCTACGGAATCAAAAGATACAGCTGTTTATGCCGCAAATTTTCGACACTCGCAAGGGAATCAAAACTAAAAATGCGAAAGTAGCTCTGTCTGTCTGTTACCTTTTCACGCTTAACGGCTGAGCGGCTTCCGACGGCATACCATTAGACCTTGACCTGGGTTAGGACAGAAGCGGGGTCAGAAATTATCCCACGGAAACGAATAATTTCTGACCTCCACGTGGGCGAAGCCGCAGGCAAAAGCTTATTTATCCTACTATAATATTATAAATGTGAACGTTTGTATGGATGGATGGATGGACGGATGGATGGATGGATGGGCGCAGCTAGTATAATTCATACTAGCTGCGTCCCGCAGTTTCACCCGCATAAGTGTTGATCCCCCAGGAATATCGGGATAAAAAGTATCATATGTATATTATGTTAATCCTGGTTATAAATCATCTCTGTGTTTTTGTTGTAGTAGAGTAGTTTTGCGTGAAAGAGTAACAAAAATGCATCCATCCATACAAACTTTCATGTTTATAATATTAGATAGTACTTAGGATTTTTTTTAAATTTTTTATTTATTTCGAACACGAATGATTCATATTGTTGTTAGTAACACTTATAAAACTACGTTAGTAACACTCTGAGTAAAATAAAACTAAAATAAAATATAAAAACACTAATTCATAAACCTATAACTATGCCCCCTTCCCGCTGCACCAGACCTGCAGCTGTGCATACGGGTCCAGTGCCCCAGGAACGGGCAATCAGATTTATTCGATATCACATTGAATTATGTTAATTTCAAAAATATACAATTTCTTGTATGAACACTGGTTATATAAAACACAAATATCATTTTGTTACTAGGCAGCGGGTTAGCCACAAAAATAATCCATCTGACAGACTCATTTTGTGCGAGCCCAACATATCGAATGTTCACAAATATGGCTGTGTTAAGTAAATAGAAAGGAATTTATGAGGTTATAGTGAGTAGGCGTACTTACCTATATTGCGTGGAAGATTTACATGGATAACATTTTTTTTGTAACTCCCCATAAACTGGAATATCTATCCATAGTACCTACCTATAAACTAAAGTCGCTTTTATTTTAATTTTATTTTATTTCTCAAGAAAACTTACAGCTAAGATACATCTGTATCTTACCTGTAAGTTTTCTGCTTTCACAGTCTGTCAACTATCTAGTTGACAGATAGTGAAAGAAGGCCAATTAAAAGTTTTCACTGACAATACTAGGGTAGCACAAGAAACAGTAGACAGGCAAGCGAAAGCAAGAATAAGTAATCACTCGGAGAGAATCAAGAAAAGACTGAACAGGTTTTAGTGATCTTCAAAGAAGTTTTTATACAGATTTTTTTTTTAGTTTAGGAACGCTGGTTGATAACAATTCAAGATCATCAACACTCTGACACAACGAGTTGTATGCCCTGCTAGTCCTTATCATATAAGAGTGTTGTCGATTTACGCACCGCACAGAGGGAACATACAGAGGTCGATGATTCCTTAAGGTGAGGGATGGAACACGCAGCCCAATTTTGCTCATCAGTTCAGAACAGTCGGTTGAACCATTTGCAAAATTGAACAAGAATACCATGTCGGCAATTTTTCTCCGCTCAGTTAGTGGAAGAATGTGAAACTTCCTGCAACGGCTGTAATAATTAGGCAAATAGGTTTTGGATCTAAACTGAATGCACCAAAGGACTCGTCAAGACGAATCATATGAGCCCAAACTCGATGAGGTTGTGTCGTTTAATTACCGAGTTCCTATGGCCATCTTCCAGCTCCATCATCAGATCAGCTCCATATCATGTCAGCATAATAA
The DNA here is from genome assembly GCA_947507525.1 of Apamea epomidion. Classification (NCBI taxonomy): domain Eukaryota; kingdom Metazoa; phylum Arthropoda; class Insecta; order Lepidoptera; family Noctuidae; genus Apamea; species Apamea epomidion. The sequence continues at coordinate 12,713,138 of OX382234.1, forward strand.
TTTTGCATTGTCGTTCGATTTACACATTCATGCAAAAATTTCAGCTCAATAGGTAACCGGGAAGTGGATCAAATTTAACTTGCAAGATTTGATTACAGACAAACATCGGGACAGGTGAAACTAAATAAAAGCTTGTAAAAAAGTTATTAGTTTCAAGGAGGATTTTGTCGCTGAATCTGCTTCCAATAAATGTTTTACACGCATAAGACTTCTGTATTCCCCAAAGAATTAGGTTGACGTGTACCTACCTATAGTACACCGTGTGGTGTAGTACAATATGTATGTATAGCAAGCAGTGTTCATAATCTCCGATAATTTACATTCCATCGCCACTTTTAACCAGTTATCTACTTTAGTGAAATGTATTCTAAGTTGATTTTTGAGTGACCATTTGTAACAAAAAGGTCCTACTAAGTTTTTGGTTGCACTGGAATTTGAACTATTCAGTTTGTTGTTCCATAACTTGAAAATTATCTCAATTTCCTGGCTCTAATGTAGTAACTCCTATATGTATTTTTAATATAAATTTTCGGCCAGTCAACCGCTAATCTTGAAAATCATATAGGCCTTCCAAACACACACTAAAAAGAGTGTTAATTTATAGGAAAAAATAACGTAGCAATATAGTCAAAGTACCGGAACCATTTCCAATTACTATTGAATGGCGACACTATCCGGCCTAGTACACATGTTGCCTTCAATGGCAAATTAACAGTATTAAGTAAAGGCAGCTCCTGCGACAAATAGCCGCCTTACTACCCTCACCCTCTCTAGGCTATTTGGCTATTTCCTTGGCTACTTTATCACCTGCTCTAATGGATGTTAAAGAGCCTTATTATTTATTCAGTTGCTGTTGTCCAATGTAAACTTGTACCCACACTTAGTGTGTGAAAGGGGTGAACTTTTTTTTTCATGTTATGTGGCTAAGCTGCCTAAATTTTTATAGGGTTAAGTAGAGGCACCCGAAGTGGAGCAGTGTGAGAGCAGTGGCCCAATGGTAATGGCTGCGACTTACGAGTAGGCCGTAGGTTCGAACTCAGGCCTGCCTGGCCAGGCTTTACTTATTGCAAATTATTTCATCTCCACTGTTCTCAAAACGGTGAACGGAAACATCATGAGGACACCGTCATGACCTAGAAACAAAAATTCGAAGACATGTGATATCTACCAACCTGCACTGGGCCCGCGTGGTGGATCACGGTCCACTCCCTCGCTCCGAAAGGAAGCCTGTGTCCCAGCAGTGGATAGTTTGCAACGGGCATCGGCTGGGTTTCCTGACAGAGACGCTGTCGATTTCAAGAAGCCGTGTCTGCTTTTTAGTCCTTGCGTTGGTAGCTGTGTGCCAGATAGTGGGGGTCTGGTATCAGATTCCTGTTTAAGTTTCACCCGGTGAAGTGGCGCTACCTTGACGAAACGGGCGCTAGGGTGTGATTGTGGAGCTGTGTCAGAAACCATGCTCCACCTCCTATCCTGCCCTCTGTGTCCCAAAACCTGCAGTCAAAGTGACCTCTGCGCTGCCACCGACCACGCCGTGGAAGTGGCAAAGTTTTGGGAAAATAACATTTGAAATTCAGTCGTGCAGCGACACGAGGAAGATGAAGAAGCAGTGGATACATTATATGACGACACGGTTGGCGCAGTGGCTGAGCGATCGACTGCTGCGCTGCGTGTCGCGGGTTCGATTCCCGCACGGAACAAACATTTGTATTGCCTACAGGTAGTTGTTCCGGGTCTGGCTGTTTGTGTATGTGTGTTTAAATGTTTGTAAGCGCACCCACGATACAGAAGTAATTCCTAGTGTGGGGTAACGTTTATTTAAAATATATATATATATATATGCTGATTATGATGACCCCGAAGTGTGTATTGGGTATACGGAAAGCATAAGCAATAGGACATGCACAATAAAAACAGACAAACCAACATGTGTAAGGGGTGAACAATTTTTTCATGTTCTGTGGCTAAAATGTCTTCATTTTTATAGGTGTTAAGTAGAGGCAAAAAAAGAAAATGAAAGCAGTGGTAGATTAGAGCCCAGTTCCTCTCGAAGAGAGGAGGGCTGTGTCCCAGCCGTGGGAACATTAAAGGTCGATTATGGTAAGTAGAGACATACCAAAGTGTGGGTACATGAGCTTAAAATCAATCAAAAAACCACAGTCAAAATCTATTTATACACATTATAATTAATTAAAGTCGCTTCTCGTGTCTGTCTGTGTGACCGCGTTGTTCTTCTAAACTACGCAATGAATTTCGATGCGGTTTTCACCACCATTTAGACAATTTATTCCTGGAGGTTTATGTTTATCATAAATGAATATTAAACTTACTTTAATAAAGAAATCTCGATGTTTTGTCAAGTCGCAAAAACCAAAGTCGTTTAGCGACTTCTCTTTATAAAAATAATGTAGGGGTCATTACTTAAACTCGAAATATTATCTATAATTTACTGTTCGCAATTTTAAATTTGATTGATAATAAAATGACCAAAACCTAACACTAAAATGGTTAATTAATAATTTATGGTTCACACCAATCATCGACCGTTCCATATATTTTTGCCACGAATTGAAAACCGCAAGCGAATTTCGCTCGTACTCGTGTCGTTGAAGGCTGCAGTAACACGAACTCAGTATTTTTCGATCGTGAATGCTCGTGTCAGATATTTGCACAGTACGCACACGCCGCAGGCCGCCGCTATCTATTCCCTTTATCGAGTTATCTCTATGAAATATTCAAGGAAAGGAATATTTTGATAATGATTTCCTTTTTTTAGGGAATATACAATCAACCACACATCAGTGGTAACACTCGCACTATGAAAATCGCCCTTACTGCTACGACATAGAAGCCCTGCCAATATCAATTTATTACCACAAAAGTGCCTCTTGACTGTACGTTGTATACACAAAAAAAAAAAGGAATCGAACCTTCTCTCCTTTCGTGGTAGGTATAAAATAAGTAAAAGGATTTTCATTCCTGATTTACAGGTAGGCTGTAGGCGTCGCTCAATCTGTGTTGTCGCTGAAAACTTATTCTTCAGTTAGGTACGTGCCTTTACAAGTTAGCCGCAAATCTGAGAATAGGTTTGAGGTATGTTTGAGGTCAAAATTCGGGAATGTGAAGTTGTCTGTAGATTGACTTTTATTAAAGGTAATCTACGGGACATTTTTCTGCTTGTTATTGAAAGAAAATTGCGTAGCTATAAGATATTATTTCTAATTTAAGTGAAGGAGACTTATCTTCTTTATCGAGTAAAGGTTTAGTAGTCAACTTGATCTCCGCATACTTCTTTCAATCTGTCGCTATGATAATTCAAACTTTTTATATCACCAGCGCAATGCATACATAAAGCGCTTTAACATAACCTTTGCAGCAGCTGCATGATTCTTATGCATTCGCACGTAGGTCTGCAAGTGGTAATGTCGTCGCATATGCCTGATAATTTAAATCTCACCGCTGTACACTCGCTGTAGGTAATCTAATTGCAAATATTCACGGTAGCTGCGAGTGTCGGCTTGCGCGGGGTGAATCTCAAATTAGCGTGTATGACGCCGGACACTTTCGTGTTGTTAGAGGGCGAAGATCAACCTTTTTTAGAGAAACAAGAATCATCTTTATTTTATAGCCCTCAAGAGCACTATAATGAACGGTTGTCATTTGGCTCAAGCCTAACAAGCCCTTTGTACACGGCATGGCTTCTCTACAGTACGGCGATTAAACCGCGCCATAGAAAAGAAGTGTCCAACAATAAGCTTTCATAGTGATCCAATACAACACTGACGACCTAAACACGGCGTATAAACCGTAGTTGTTCACGGTAAGAAAAACGTGTGTGTACAAAGGGCCTTATGAATTGGCCTACAGGCCTCAAAAATGATTTAGAAAGTACCGACCTAGTTGTTAGTTTTGGAGCCTCCATTTCCATTAACTTAGTGTACTTATGACACGATGTATTTTATGTATGTACCAGGCAATACTGTAGCCAGTTCAATTGAGCTTTTACAGAATAGTTCAGGCCAGTAAACGTGTGATCCATTTTCAACAGAGGATGAAGATTCGCCCCCGTTTTACAAATGACATTCTTCTGTTCATTCTTTCTCACTTTGTTTATATCTTTTTGAAGAACTTAGTCGATTTGTCATCATTATTTAAATCTAAAGTTTACTCCGTTTGGTCTCTGTTCGTGATCTTTGTACGGGCTACAGTAGCATCCATTCCAGTCGTTTTATTCAGAGTATGAATAACAACACGGGTGCCATTTTTATTCTGCAGGTTTGAACAACTTCCTATGCTAAAAATACGACAGCTCTCCAAAGCTTATATTTTTGACGCCATTTAAAATTCTTAACAAATTAAAAAGTTAAATTTTCACGATTGTTGATCCCTTATCCCGTGAGAATATAAATTGTATGTATTTTCCATATTTTTGACAATGTTATGTCCTCTGGTCTATATTTATTGTGTCGATAATAAAATTTTAGTCGCATTCGCGTGTGATGGCCGGAAATATGAACAAGTAAATATTCGTTAACATGATATACGAGGAACACGCACTCATTGATACGCGGATATCGATGTTTTATGCTCGCGATAACAAAGTTAAATTCAACAATGCGTTTTAAAGGGTAAAAATTTGACACATCATAAATAAATGTTGCTTTCAACCGTATTATATACTAGACTAGCTTATGCCCACGACTTCGTCCGGGTATAAAAAATATTCTATGTCACTCGTACAATACTGTAGCTTCCCATTTATTTTTTTACAAATGGGAAGCTACAGTATTGTACGAAGTCTAAATCGGACCAGTAGTTCCAAAAATTTTACCCCCTACATACAAACTCATAAATTTTACGATTAGATAATATTTACATAATAATATTAATTATGTAATGAGAACGAAATATCTTATTCGTAAAAAAAATATGCAAATAATAATTGCTTCACATCATTTTCTGTCTTCATATGTCTGCTGCATTTAAATTCCAAGCAGAAATAAATTAAGTTATTATTTTGAGATAAGCGCGCCCGCCGCCATTACGGCTTCTATTCATTTTGATAGCTTTAAGAGATTTAAGAAGTTATTTAACAAGAATTTAATTTGCTAAATATGTGAAAAAGCAACTAATGCTACGTAATATTTCAAACACAGAGATTAATTTTACTGTTCACTAGCTATCCCGGCGGCATGCGGTGCAATGCCATTTAATTTTGTTTAGGATCCTGGCGATTTTTGATAAAGGCTGGCCACGGCAATTGATTTTTGATAAAGCTAATTGAATAATAATAATATGCCAATTTGTAACAATTGAATAACGTTCACGCTCCTATGTAAAGGTTTTCGGCCACTTTCTCCGACTGGTATCTTTTAGGACAGAAGATCCTGGCAGCCTGCCTAATCGCACGGCAAAGTGTTAGTAATACGACTAGTAGAAAAGGCGAATCTATCTCCCTAATTCTAAATGATATCCTGGATGCTGTAGTAAGGTTATTCTGAATTGTTTTTTTGTTAACCCACGAAATATTTTTACACGGTGGGCTTCAGTATCATGTACTGAATCCTAACCTGAATGGTAACAGGTTGTGCGTCGATCCTGACACCCTGTATAAATAAAAATGAATTGCTGGTGGTTGGTAAGCGTATCACTTGAGAACTGCTGGACCGACTTGAGTATTTTTTGCTTTAAAATGTTCTTAATAGTCCAAATTAAGTTTTTTAGGGAAAGAAAAAATGGAAATAAAATGGAAAATTCAGGAAAAACTGGAATACGCTATTTTCCTAAAAAACCTAATTAGTCCGTCAGTTAGATTATCACAAAATATTGAACTCGTATTTTTTCTTTTGTCAATTATATGAAAAATGATGAAGATATTGCCCGTTAAAGTTCCGCGTGACGTCCCAAATTTTGACGCGCTTTATTTTTGTCATGTTTTGTTTGATTGACAAAAGGAAAAATACGTGTCCATTATTTTTGATAATCTAACTGACGGACTAAATATAATAATTATTTTTTACCCAGGCAAATACCCTATTGTTTTTTTTATGACACTTTTGTATTTATTGGGACAGAACAACGTCTGTCGGGTGAGCTAGTTGCTTATAAATGCTTACGAATATCCAAGGATTTCGGTAATATTAAGGCATGGACAGAAATGTTTGTTCCAGTCCAATAATTCCTTTACTCCTAGTCCCAGTAGTCCCAGTTCGCTTTACCGAATCATTTTAGTGTATAGAGTGGAGCTGACGACAAACGTCTCTCATACAATTTGGTTATGATAATCCCTCAAACGTACGCCCTTCGTGAGACCGATGTGTCTGTACTAACAGACATATGCCTATGAATATGTAGGCACAACAGACTTGGCCACCTATGCCAGTATATTTTAATTAACACATGTGCTCCAGAAGGCGTGACAATTTTGAATGTCCGTGTGAAAAAATGGATGGAGTTTTTGTATTTGCTAAACGAATTTTGGAGCGTGAACAAGATGAAAAATTTGAGGTTGCAATCTGAAAACAAATATGTAATCTATTGCAAATTAATAAACTTTCGGCAGGTTGTAGTTGTTCTACCCACGTAAATAGAAAAGTTTTAGATTGCAAGTTTGCAACCTAACGTTCTTATTATTATAACATCTAACTTTAGATATTGTTTAGATAAAGATTTTAATTAGTTATAAGTTTGAAGTGTCCCTTACATAGGTTTACGTCACGAACAACTTTTAAGACATCAACATCTCTTCATAACAACCAATTTTATTACCCAATTAAATCTGTTTACCTAGTACATCTTAACAACCGGAAAATATCGTCAAAATTATTTATTTGTTGTTTGTTTCTCATTAAAAAGTTACCCAGTGTTTTTCAACCCGTTCAAATACACGGTTTCAGCTGAGCTTTTACCGACGTTGCACTTCGTTCGTTATTTACCATTCGAGAGGTGATTGAGTAACAAAGAAGGAAATAATTCCTCACTCCGTATCCCGAGAGGGAGAGGGGAGGGGTTGACTTGTTAGGTAATTTTCCCAGCATAGGTATTTTCCGGGTGGGTAGTTGAACTCCGGTAGAAGTGCTGTGCAGGTGCCGTTTTTCGCAAAGTTCTGCAAAGTTTCATCGACACACGTTCCTTTGAGAAGTAATTGAGTAGTAAACATGCTGCCTGACTTTCTAACGAACGCTAGTTAAAACGTATCACGGACTCGGAGTGTGAAAGTTTAAGAGTCTTTTTAACGTTGCGCTTTTCTGAGGTCGATGTGAACTGTCTGGCCCTCAATGCCCTCGTTTCAGCATTGACGGTGTATGATATCCCATATAGCGAGTAGAACGGCTATTGAAAGTGTACCGGGTAAAATTTCAAACCTGTGGTACAGCTGTGGCAAAAGTTCTGGCAAACACGCTCTCCATCCTGTGTAATTTTTCAAAACCATTGCCCCGCGCTTGCTTTAAAACGTGTGTTCGTTTATACGTCAAAACAATAACACCGAGCAACGTTTCGTGCGGCTAAACCTAAACGAACGTATTCAATTAGTAGTTTGGGCTTAAAACACTAACGAGCTAGCAGTCGGCAAGACAATTTGGTGCCATAGTTAGCGACGATCGCTCCCGCACGTGACGAGAGAAACTTTGTCGGTTCCACGGGGCCCTTAAATTGATTACCGACGCCCTTCTCCCGAGTAACCCCTGTTAGAGTTTTCGATATGAATAATTGAAACTGTGATTGAGCTTAATTGTTTTCAGATAATGAGATATGTGTGGTAATGACCAATATAATGTCATGCCAAACAAACTACATGGCAATTTTTTTCCTTTTGTCACTGAGCCGATATCGACTATTCTGCCAACGTTAACCAGACAGCTAGACGGTATCTCGTAAGTTCATATAATCCTATTGAATGACTATTTCATGAAATATCAATATAGGGTTATATGAACTTAGAGGGTTGTATTTATGGTTTTAATGATTATAATTCTGTAAAGCCATATTTGCTACGGTCTCGAATCATATTTGAATCAACATACAACCTGCCACTGACCCGCAAGTTGCAAAAACGTAAGTAAAATAGAATTTCGCGGGCCAGCTTAGCGCATCCCCCTTAAAAAGGTCACTCTTGGCAGTCTGCATCAAAAGCAAAGCCTTTTGACGTTACAACTTTATTTTCCTTTTAATTTTGCCACTCGACGACCAGCACTATATATTACCTACAGGATCATTGTCACTCGATATAACTTCTACAGACAGCAGAGAACTAAAGCTGTCGACATAGATCACAGAATAAGCAAGCTGAAGTGGCAATAGGCCGGCCATATCAGGCTAGGTGGAGCGGCGATCTTCACAGGATGGCTGGAAGCAGCTCGATGAGAGTCGCCGAAAATCGAGTTGAATGGCGTGCAATAGGAGAGGCCTATGTCCAGCAGTGGACTGCTGTAGGCTGATGATAATGGTGATAACTTCTACCACTACTTATGTCCACAATTCTGTAGCTTTTACTCTATTTGACATACATTATGTGATTGTTCAAAGAGCTTTATTTAAATTGTGAGTTACCACGATAGCTGTATTATTGTGACACAGTTGTTAGGCCTAAATAAAATGAGTCATAAACATTATGTAAATGACCGACCCATTTATCAGATATTCAATTTTATATTCGCGTGTTCTAAATAACGGAGTGCCTGTTCATTTTGAGTAGAGCCTTCGTTATGAGAGGTGTAGGATTAGGGCCATTTTTTTCTAAAACATTTTCACAACAAGAATTTGTTGAGTTTTGTGAGTCTGTTCTGTTTAGCAACTGGTCTTCTCTGATTGGATGAAATGTTAGTAAAAACATGGTACTTAGATATAGGTAGATTAATCTTAGTTCTTACCCCACTATTCCTAGTCCAAAAGATAGATATGATATCGAAGATAAGATAGATAATAATCCAAAAGATAATTATAATATCGAAGATAAAATATACTAGATATAATATCGAAGCATCTGGTTTTGTCAAAAAATATAATTTCTGAGAAACTTTGTCTTTGTACAATTACATCTGGGACGTTATTTTATGCACAACTATTACCATCATATTGTGTTACTATACAGACATGCAGAATTTTACCAAAACAAATACTTCGTACAGGTCACTGTACGAGTTTCGAAGTTTTTGTTTTGTGAAAATTATAGGACACTAACAAACCCGTTTCACAGCGCACAGATGACTTGACAAGCAAAAAAATCCGTCAGAGTAAAATTATAACACTTTATCATACTGGTCTACATTCATTCCACAACGCGCAAGGTTCCGTACAAAACGTTAGTATAAACAGTAACGTTACAAGTTCACAGCTATGCAAATTTTATTTCATAAAAGCGGTGAGGAAAATTACGTAGATTGAATACTTCCGCCGAAGTTTGAGCTGAGCTGTAAATCGGGAGACTCAGTGTAACGACCTAATGGCGCATCTACACTTACACAACTAGCGTCAAGGCCAATGAATGATATATTCGGCGGTGGTTTCTGAACATTCCTTGATATTCGGTGGTTCGCGGTGCGCTGCGATGGCGAGATGTTTGCGATTCTAAATTCAAAATGACAACATTTTTTGCATGGAATTAGTATGTACTATGTAGTTTTTATGTTTTACATAATAATATATTATCTTTCACCGTTATTTGACCTCTGATTTTGCGTCAATGTCCAACTCACAGTGATCTTTATTTTCATTCTAATTTCGTTGCTGTTGGGTTGCGCCCACTGAAAAGTCTGTCAAAATCATTGCGATCTTTATTCTCGTTACAATAAGGTTGCTGTTAGGTTGGCTGACAGAGGTAAAATAACTGTGAATGGACTGTACCTGTAGTCACTGCAAGAATCTAGCAGAATACCTGACATGCTGAGTGGGACACACAATTGGTGCAATATCGAAACACACGCTGCACGTTGAATATTCCAAAACTGAATGTTTCGCTCGCCAATTGTCAAATGCACATTTGTTTTGATTTGTCTGTTGGTTGGCACTACTTCATTCCATTTTTATTTTAAATCTTGCCTTTAACTTGTAAAAGATTGGGATGTTTTTAATTTAATGTTTATAGTTGGTTAATTAAGGGGCTTGTGGCTAAGTAATAGCAGCCGCACGGTCCGATCGATCAGGTTAAGCTTCGCTTGCCGCGGCTGGTCCGTGGATGGGTGACCATCTTTACATAAGAAGACCCCTCTGTGCCTCGGAAAGCACGTTAAGCTGTTGATCCCGGCTGTCATTCGTGGATCTTTGACAGTGTTACGGGTCGTCAGAAGTCCGACCGTCTGCCAACCAGTGTTACCAAGGCTATCGTATTACCCAGTCACTGGGTTGTGGGGGTCAGATAGGCAGTCGCTCCATGTAACATACTGGTACTCAGCTGCATCCGGTTAGACTAGAAGCCGACCCCAAAATAATTGGGAAAAGGCTAGGTAGATGATGTTGAGTTTGTTAATTAATGAAGTATAAGTTATACTTATAGGTTATTTTTTTTATTTTATTTTATTAGGGAAAACTAACAATTGTACATTTTGTCTTACATCTAAGTACACAATAAAGTGGGTTAACGTACAATCAACAACGTCACCACATATTACTATAAGTATTAATTTACTTACTTTATGGTCGTTGGCTTGGGCATTACAAATTGCAATCCGATCCGTTTATATCAAACCAACGAACATTAGCAAACTATCTTTGTCGGTTCATTCTGAACGCAGCGTAACACCTCTTCGCGTTGTGGTTCGATACGAAATAACCTTCATGCAAATTCAAAGTGTCTAACTTTAATTTAAATGCAGGTTAGTAAGTTTGTTCATTATTCATTTTAGTACATGTAACGCTCCCAAGACGAGTGAAGGCGTTGTTAAAGTTAAATGGGTGAATTCTTGGGATACTTCTGAACGATTGGCAAAATCATGAAGTCATTCGAGAATTAAACTTATTTAATGCAAATAACGATGTGTAATAAGAAAATGCTACAGGAGACGCCTTTTTTTCAGGAAAAACCTTTTGAGCCAACTAAGAATCGGCTCGAAAAATACATCGCTAGGTACTTTATATTTTGCACAATTTAAAACAGACATTGTCATTCACAAAGCTGTCATCAAGCTGTCATCTGAGACCTTTCCAGTCATTTTACTAACCGCCAATTTTTGCCTGAATCTAATTTGTTCTTCATTTTCTTACCTCAATTACAATTTACAAGAACTACCAGTTTCAGTTCGCTGGAAACTTTCCATGTAATGGTAATTTGAGGTCGATGACCTGCGTTCATTATGGGCTTTTTTGATGGTTATTATTAAGTTATGAAAATTGCCTACGAGCGTGTAACGAGCTCCGATAATCAAACGAGCTCGAGCTCCTGTGCTGTATATTTTCAATAGCTTTATTTATTTACATGCAACACTTAATGAACAGCCGGGTTTTTCATTGATCCGTGTTTATTCAGAAAGAGCTTCGAACAGTACGATGTAAAGTAAAGGCTTATTTTTGTGTCTGCCTTTTTCTGTTGACAGTTGCCCTAAACATGAAAGGTAGTTGCTTTAAATAACTTTGAAAGTAGAAAATAATGGATAACGGAATACACAGCTTTCATTGTTCATTTTATGAATTCTAAGAAAACTTACAGCTTAGTAGTACATTTGAGGGTTCCCTATCCATTTGCATACAATTTTAATACCTAATATAACTTGGCATACTTTTGTTTCCCCTAATTATATTTTTCGTATAACATTTACGCATAACAGCTTACGCATAATGTTTTAAGCATAATTTCTCAAATCATAATAATGATTAAGCATAACATTCTGGGGTAGCGGGATCGTCCGAAAGGGTTACCGCTGCCCTGGAACATAAAGGGCTAAGGAAGGAACACGGGTGGGTTTTAGTCAGTAAGAGTCTGACACTCCCTTCTGCTCCACCCAGAGCGGGAGGGGTCAAAAAAAAAAAAAAGCATAACATTCTAAAGCACAAAATTTATTACATATTAAAACATATTTTTTATAGGCATAACAAATAAGCATAATAATTAACTCCTAAAATGTTAGACACTAATACACATTTTTATAGAATATTGCTCTAATGTTTGTAAGCACTTTACATTGTAGGTAGAACAAACAATTTTTTAATTTTACTAAGTGCACGAATTGCAAAGTTGAAATTTAATTCTTTAAATAAATTCAAAATTCTGTAATGAATAAGTAAATATCAGGAAACACCATACTGTTATAACCCAAACCACAACCCACAACATCAACAATAGAGGGGATCTGGCGTTAATGGTCACTTTCTAACCTAACCTAACCCATATGATTCAATAACAGTACCCTAGTAAATATCAGGAAACATCATACTGTTATATCCTCATCTAATCCAAATGATTCACCAACAATAGAGGGGATCAGAAGGCTAATTCTCGTAATTTAAAACGTTCAAAACCTAGTCGCAGTCTCATCTCGGCGACAAACAAATGTCAAAAACTTGTCATAATTTAGGGAAATTATAGTTATTTTAGACAGATTAAGACTGAGATCAGACTTTGAACGTTCTTAAATTACGAGAAATGCCCCTCTGGTCACTGTTCTAACCTAACCTAACCCATATGATTCAATAACAGTAGTAAATATCAGGAAACATCATGCCTAATAATTGTATGCATAAATACTATTATGCTAATATTCATTAGGCCTAGTAATATTATGCGAATTAAATTTATGCCAAAACAAATTAGCCTTCAAGATAATTATGCCAACACAAACTGTATGCCAAAAAAAAAAATGGCAATGTATTATTATGGCAAAACAAATTATACCAAAATCGTTATGCCAAAGTATATTAGGAAAAAGAATATTATGCGAAAAGAAGGGATCCCACATTTGAGTATGCAGTAACATTATGTAGAAAATGGCCAATTACAAGTTTCCACAAATGAACATGATACGTTTAAAAGGGATTGAAGATTTTTATATGGATCCTGGCATACATACTGATCCGCCATTTTGAAAAAAAAAAAAACCAAAATGGTGGACAGGTAGATATGCCACCGACCTTCAAAGCCCTTGAATAATCTCCGGTTTCTCATATCTGTCAAAATACACTTCAGTCTAAAATAACAACTGTCACCGTAATTTACAAAAAAAAAAACACTATCTAGATTAACCTAAAACTATAAATTAATCATAAAACTCTCAGACAAATCATAAAACAGAAAGAAAAATCAGCATTCCATTGAAAAAAATACTATGATTTGCACACTTAATCGAATAAGACAAAGTTGTCGCCTGCCCGCTCAGTAAAAAGTTAAATTGCATGAACCCTCCGTCCACCGGCACTGTGGCGCTCGAGAATTTGTTTGGACGAAGGCACGACCAACTACAATCGGGAAATCAGGATTAAAGTGGCGAATAGTTAGAGAAAATATTGTTACGCGAATTATAAGTTCACTTGTGGTTCACAAAGGACGTGTGAAGGATGTTTACTGTACTTTAATGTCTGTGGTAAACTGTATATTGTTTAGTTTAATTTTACCTAACAAATGAATGAACACAAATGGAGTTACGACGTTTATAAATGACATTCTCGATCAGTTATGGTTATAAATGTGTGCTTACGTGCGTACCTGTGTGCTTGGATATGCTGCCACACATATTTTCCTAAATCGACTTCTTATACAAATATCACAAATAGACGAAATTCTTATACAAATATTACTTATTTCACCGTTATCGTTAATGAATGGTTTGGCGACAGCCAAATTACCGGCTGAAACCCCCACACCGTGCGATACGAGGTCACGACTCGCGTCCTTGTGCGGTACAACTACAGTAGTTTAAACATTGAAAACAATTAGCTAGGACCACAGGGAAATTGCTAGATGTCAACAGAATGACACTGCATTGTTCGTGTTTGTGACGGCGACGAGCGGCCAGCAAAGGATGGATGGGTCAAGTTGAGCGGTGTTAATTGAGCACAGCGACGATAAATGGGCAGCATCCCTAAAAAGTGTTTGTGAAATTCTGTTTTTCACGCGTACCATAAAAGAGAATAGATGTTTTGAAAGGTTTTTCTACGTAATTGAAAGATTCCCGCTAGGATAAAGCACCACTGTACGGTTAAACTTTCCTTTTCCACAAGTGTTCACTAAAAATCACTTTATATTGAGTTCTTATCGTGACACCCTATCCAATATAAATTCACCATTACAGTGAGCTACTAGCTACTATCAGACAAAGTTAGGGCTCTATCAGTTGTCTAAACTTTCCTCGGTCGGCTATTCTATTCTATATAAAGTATGTAAAATCTCACTTCTCAGGGCACGACCAGGGTAAACGAACCGTGGAGAGTGTCACTCTAGTATGAGATTTTATGAGGATGTGAAGTTCTTGCATTATTGGTCGTAACAGGCTACATACCTAGCATGTTTTTAAAACTGTTTCCTAAAACTAGAGCATGGCCGGAAGGCCTCAATTATTTACCTCCGCTGCTAGGCATCGGACCGCTTCACTGTTGGTATTAGGTATCTGTACCTATCCAACGTTGTTTAGTTTTTAATTTGCTTCATTAGTTTGGCGTAGTCGAAATTTTTTTTGTACATACTGTTAATTTCGCACTTTAAAGTCCTCTATGTCAAAGGTGCGATAGTTTTGAGGAACGTGGACAATGTTTGAAATAGGTAAATGTCACGAACGATACGTGCATATTAGCATGAATGATTTGATGTTATACAGAAAATGTTTTCGAAACACGTGAATTTATAACAAATTATAATGGCGCATGGCGCGTCCAGAATGCGCTTCAGTTAAAGTTGTTCACGTTCTTGTTTTATGGATGTGTGAAACGCCACACTACATTGCAGCAATATAAAAATGAAAGGAATGTATATTGGTTAGACACGACCATTTCAGAGCTTCTCTTTGTGTCGGAACGAAAAAAAACCGTATGGAATTTGCCGCAGCTGTCGGTATCGGCCGGCACAACCCGATGTAGGTTTAAAATTTAAGCAAAATTCCCGCATACATGAAACTGAACGGCTAGACACAATTCCACTGACGTTATCGTATTTTGCAGTAACACCCTCCCCCCACCACCCCCTCCCTGTGGCAAAGAGAATGCTTGTTTTATTCTCATGGTCTATACGTGATTGGCGGACATCGAATTTTTATTGTGAGCTAGGTATTCCAACATGACATACTCAAAGTATAGGAATTTATGAAATGCTTGTGTGCGAAATGGATAGTGGCGTGTATCGAGCAGGATATTTGATAGTTTTGTGAATTTATTCAACTGTAACGTTCCTACAGCTCCACTTTTATCAATTTTTATGCTTTTAGCTGTCGGGTCGTTTCTTAGCACGTATTTAGATACCACTTCAGTTCCCACTCGGCTCTCAAACGTGACGAAATTGATCACAAGTAATAAATACCACTCTACAGTATCCGTTTTTTTAAACTTTTATTTTCAGTTTGGATTGCGTTTCATATTTATCAGCGCATTTTATGTGGAATCAGCAAGTAAATTTTACAGTTTCTATTTTCCGTTTGCAGAGATTGGAAAACGTATGAGCACGTGCAATATTTACGCAATATTCAAATCTAAAAATAAAAGTTTAACCCTGTACCGAAGGTCGTTGCTATTCGGATCGCAAATAATGGATTTGAATTTGATATTCATTTTGTTGAAATTCTAATATTTTTAACGAGTTACCCACGCACTGAATTCCCATTTTTCGATGGCAAAATCCACACGAACGCGAAAATATTTTTTCATTTAGTATTTGTTTAATTCCGAATCGGGAATCTATATTTGAATTGTTACGCGTACAAATATCTAATTAATTGTGCTCATCAAACTAGGATTACAAAATGTCAGGAAATAAAATGATCATGATACATTCTACGATATTTGTGGGGTAGATAAGTACTCCATCTTTCTTTCTTTCTTCACACTTGAAAAAAGCAACAAAACTTTGTTAAACACAGAGCCACTTGAAAGGATCCGAGAGGGCCGGATGACAACATTAAGTGGAGGCAAACTAAAAGGAAATAAAAATACGAGCGAAGCGTAACGAAGCTTAGTTAACCGAAGTGTCACCTCGATTCTCACCGGTGCTTACGGTACATCACCATAAATACACATTACACCATGCTCGGGTTATGTAACCACGTAACAGTGAAATATTCAAGTCGAGGATCCCTCTGAAATATGAGTATATTGTTCTATTCGACCCACGATATTTGTATTGAGACCGTGTCGATTTGAATTCAAGTCTCGCGGCGGCCGTTCTCTGTTTAAATCACAATGTCAGTATCTTCTTCACGTCTAAGATACATCTAATTTCTCAAGATTTTTGGCTGAAGTCTGCGCGGACAGAAGGAATAAAGATTGGTTTTTTCAAATGTTTTTCGTAATTTCTTTCATTATTATTGTCTACTTCCAAAAACAGATTGGTTTAATTACGATTCATCGACGATAATTACCCGCCCTACTACAATCATGAACAATTACAAGTTTAATGTTATACATCGACGTTATCCACCAAGCTTAACAGCGCAATAAATTAGCAGAACAAAACCCAGGTGTCTGTACGTTTGAAGTTTAGAGCTCGAGGTGGGACGAGCAAGGGTTATCAATTAAATTGCGCACGTCGGCAGCTGCACCACAGCGCCGTGATGGATGCCCTCTGCGTCCTCAACAATATCCATTCCTCTCGTTTATTACCTTATTTGTACCGACATGCAGTGTACTGCCATTTCTCTAATAGAAATGGGTGGCCATTTTCCAAGTGGACGTTTGTAATGTTAGCTAAAGTTCATTCAACCCCCCTTTTCGTTACGTTCATTCTGTTAGCGAAATGGTTTAAGTTAACTCGATTGTCTTTAAACTTGACGATAACTAAGATATACGTGACCACAGTGTGATTATTTTACTTTTCGTTTTTGCGTTTGGAAATGATACCTATCCAAGAATCGTTTGTGAAACCAATTTCCGGGAGAATTCCCAATGTAACCTCAAACAGTAGATATGTATACAAAGGCAGGTTATGTATACAGGAAGTAATTGATGGTAACTGAAATCGGTAGTAATTTGTGGAATTGTTTGAACGTCACTGAAATAGATGGCTTTACCTCTCCCGGCGCGAATTGTGTCCCCATACGTGATGTCATGCCCGAAGCTATCAAGTCATGTTGTTGTATATTTGAATGTGAAGTGAAACTCGACACAAATTTCTAGCGGCGGACGGACAAACCACTCACAACTGAATGGCAGCACTCCACCTGCTATATTTTTTACGTAAATCAGGTCTCCATTATGTTCTACAGGAGTTAGTCGGGAAGCTTTCGGCTTTTATGTAGCCTGTCTACTTAGCCAAGTAGAACGTTTGTAGCTCTGTGATTTGATTATTGCGAGCTATTTATTTATCTCTTAATAGGGTCGAAAACAAATACCTAACACATAAAATACTTAGCATTTTTACAAGCTTTTATTAAACTTGTTTACTAGGTTTACAATTCAGTGATTTGTTTGTAAATAATGGGATTTTCTTACAGCAATGCAATAATATTAAAATAAGTCTATCAATCTGCCTAGCCTATTCCCAAGAATGTTGGGGTCGGCTTCCAGTCTAACCACATGCAGCTGAATACTAGTATTTTACATGGAGCGACTGCCTATCTGACCTCCACAGTTACTGGGTAACACGATACGATGGGTGGCAAGCGTAGCTTATCCTGATCGATCGATCCGTGTGGTTGTTATTACTTAGCCACGAGCCCCTCCAAGGCAATAATACCATTTAAATTAATTCCGCACATAGCTACGCACATAAGAAAGTCCTACAATATACTGCGTACCATACTTAGATTATTGAAATTTAATAATCCACATAAATGACAAATATAACCCTTTAAATCAATAGGCACCGTATTAATATTATTGTACTGTATTATATTATTAAAAATTTTACGGCAACAATATGCTTGACGTAAAATATTTAACTGCCCCATAAAAATAGCGATAAAAATCAATGCGTGTATTATGTAAGTCGTTTGCGTATAAAGGTAATGGGCAGACATATTTGATATAATTTCGTGTAATAGTTAGCTATTTCACTAGACACGTCTACGTCCCTAGAGAGTTTTTACGGGACTGCGAACGATGTGGCTTTATCTGTAGAACGATTGCGTTTCTATATTGTATTTAAAATTGTTATTAAGTTTGTTGGAAACTTTTTGTGTATTATTTCCAATACCTATAATAATTTCTTATTAAATAGCCTTTCCAAGGATTATTGATGAACTATTGTTTTGTTTATTCTAGCAGGGTTTAAATCAATGTATTTTACATTTATAATTAATTGGATAGCTTAGCACTAGCGACTATCTATACATATTGTAATAAAATAGTTACGAAGAAGTTTTGTCTGGATGTATGTTACAGATTTGGATAAAAGGCACACAGATAGTTTATTACTTGGATTAACCTTTAATCCCAGTAGTGGGAAGATATCCCAAGTTCCCGTGGGATATCTTCCGACATCCACACGGGCGAAGCCGTTGGCAAAAGCTAAAGTTTTATACATTATATTGTCTACAAATATATCTAAGCCTATAAAGGCACACCATGGGATCTGGAGGCGATAGTCCTCGCGCGCCTGTATGACTGGCGCGCGGAGGCACTACGTCGGGGGGAAACTCTGCACCCGCGGCAAATCGCTGCGGAGCGGACGGACCTCCGGCGCGGTCTCATGGTGGAATGGAAGGCGCGACTATCGCAACCCAGCGCAGGGCACGCCACGATAGCGGCGATAAGACCCCTCTTTGAGGAGTGGCTAGAGAGGCGTCACGGCGCTCTCACCTACCGCCTGACGCAGGTCCTCTCCGGACACGGATGTTTCGGGAGGTTCCTGCACATCATCAGGCGGGAGGAGACGCCCGGGTGTCACCACTGCGAGGATCGCCCAGAGGACACGGTGGAGCATACGGTGGAGGTCTGCCCCGCTTGGGCAGAGCACCGCCGTGTCCTCGTAGAGGCGATCGGCAGCGGCGGCGACCTCTCGCGCCCGGCCCTGGTGCAAGCCATGGTCCGGGGCGAGAGGGAGTGGGAGGCGGTCACCTCCTTCTGCGAAGCAGTCATGCTAGCGAAGGAGGTGGCGGGATGGGCGAGGGAAAGATCCTCACGCCTCAGCCGCCGAGGGAGACGCTCCGGGCGTCGGGAGCCGCGTGACGACTCCCGGCCACCGTAGGCGCGGGCCTGCGGGCGGAGAGCAATGGGTAGCTCTCCGTCCGATCAGGACCAGGCCCGTGCCGGACGGCGTGTATGTGTTCCACGCGCGCCTCAAAGAGATGTCAGCGTAGTTGACGGGGCCCGACAGGGCCGAAGCCTGCCGGGGTAGCGGGATCGTCCGAAAGGGTTACCGCTGTCCTGGTACGTAAAGGGCTAAGGAAGGAACACGGGTGGGTTTTAGTCAGTAAGAGTCTGACACTCCCTTCTGCTCCACCCAGAGCGGGAGGAGTCATTTGATGATTTCCCATCCACAAAAAAAAAAAAAAAAAAGCCTATAAAGGCAAATCCTAAAACTAGAGGTTTCCTTTCATAGAATGTTTCCATTGTGGGCTACTTTCACATTTCCTTATACACATTTACACAAAATATTCACACTCAACACACATCCATCAAAGCACTACCGAATCAAGTGTTGTGAATTTGCACGTCGCTCGTTCCGTGGACACACGACCACGGCTAGTGACGTCAGTACCAAACAGCCGCTCGATTCTGCAAAAATCTCACCGTGAAAACTCAAGTGAAGTGAGCTTGATGTGAGTTGTCAGTAGTGTCAATCCCTAGCATTATTTGGAATGACAGCTCACTCCACGCTCACTTCACCTAAGTTTTCACGGTGAGATGGTTACAGAATCGCACTGCTGGTTCGAGCGGCGCGCGGCGCGCACGCAGCCGCGCACCCGCCGGCCAGTGGAGACAACGCCTTTGCTTGCGAAGCCCGCGTCACTATCGCTATCCGCACGCTTTCTTACTTGTATAAATATCAGCTTAATAATATCAGCTTGCTTAATTCGCTCGTGCTGCCTATTTTCTTGTGCTTCTCCTTCTGCCCTTCGCTAAAGACTTTGTGGTGTGTAGTGTGTGGAACATTAAAGAACTGTACGTACCTCTAATCTGGGCTGACGTTCATGTTCGGGGTCACCAAGATAGGGGCACGTGGAACAGGGTGTAAAGTCCACTCATCCTCTATAGAAAGGGAGGATCCTCCGACCAGACGGGTGTCGTGTCTGGCGGGCAATTGCCCAACGATTGATGTTGGGAAATTGTATTTATGCTAATTGCGCGGTAAACTCTGCTTGCGAGATGCAGGATGTGCGTGACGTCAGTATGACGCGTTGTTCGCATGTGGCGTTGTATATACCGCTACATCCGACGTGATCCTCTTCGGTCTCCGGAGGGGACTCATGTAGCGGTATCTACAACGCCACATGCGAACAACTTTACACCCTGTTCCTCATACCTCTATGTGTATACTGGTGACCCCGAATATGAACGTTGGCACAGCCTTCGTGCTAATACTTCAGCGTGACGTCATCATCATCACTCCCACAAGCTTTAGAGCGGCGAGTCACCCAGCCAGCCAGCACCCACGGCTTCAACGGGTATCCTACCATACCAGCATGCAGCGTCCGCGCATACCTGGTCATCACGCTCAGCTTCATTAGCAACCTCGGCACAGCACACTGCACTTTCGGCCGGTCAACAACAAGAGCTTCCTCTCCTGGTCAACGCAGCAGCCAGCCTCAACCCAGCGCTGTACGACATCTGACGCACAGGAGTAAAACGCAGCGCCACCCCGACTCACTGGGGACATTTCCGCAGACAGTTCCGACTCACCGTGAACTATGCGGCAACCGGTTCCGACTCACTGGAACCTCAGCTGGCCTGGCAAGCATCAAAAGATACAAGACTCAGCCCACTATCGACCTCCGGTCTCCGAAGGGGAGTGATGTGGCGGTATCTACAACGCCACATGCGAACAATGCGTCATACTGACGTCATTCAAATCCTGCATCTCGCAGAGTTTACCGCGCAATTAGCATAGATACAATTTCGCAACATCAATAGTTGGGCAATTGCCCGCCAGACACAACACCCGTCTGGTCGGAGGATCCTCCCTTTTCTATAGAGGATGACTGGACTTTACACCCTGTTCCTCATACCTCTATACCATAATATACCATAACAACCTGAAACACAGGTTTTTCATAAACCCAGATCAGACAGGTCTACATTACAGTTAGAATTTAACTTTCCTCGATTGTAATTAATGTAAATCATATGTTTACTAAAAAAAAAATTATTATTTTTTATTTTTATTTATACCTTCCCGAAGATTTAGGACTAATGAAAACACTAGGCTACATCGTATTATAGATGCTACGATTACTTGCTACGAGCTACGGTAATGCGATTATTATGAGCTCCTGTATAAATATATAGAATATTATAATACACATATATAGGTAACTTAGATATTGTTATGACTAAGCGGATTAAGTGGTAGTGATGTGTTTGGCAAAATGGCCATATTTTCATGAAAATGCCTGTTCTCTTCGTGTTGGAGATCTCCTTAGGAAATAATCCGCCCATTAGTTTGGTAACTTTTTATTAGTAGTTAGCGTCAATCCCATCGACTCATCCTATCGCAGTCTACTGCTGGACATAGGCCTCTCCCAGGCTGCGTCACGACACCCTGTCCTCCGCCATTCGTATCCAGTCTGTCCCAACCACCTTCTAAAGGTCGTCGGTCCATCTAGCTTGGGGGCATCCCATACTACGCTTGCCGATGCGCGGTAGTTAGCGTATGATCGCTATTTTACCTCATGTTAGACTCCATATTGTGTCTGTTCATTTATATAAAAGTCAACGCCCATTATATGAAAGTTTAAACTCAAGATTACGATAGGCAGTAACTATAATCTTGTGGCAAATGCCATAGTCTATTAGTCGGCTACAAAATTTTGATATACATACAATGGCAGTCAATTAGTCACCATGATAAATGATCCGTCGGTATTTCCCATTCATACTTTATACTACGCTGTTCTTCCATCCCTCATCATCCTACCTATGTACGCCGCTTTTTGAGTAGGGTTGAAAAACTATAGCACTGAGTAGAACGTTGACATTAGTGGTAGCGTAAGATTTTACGCTAACTGCCCCGTTGGTCTCGTGGTCGCAAGCGCGTCTGCTGAGCCTGAGATCCGGGATTTGATTCCCAGGTCAGGCACAGTAATATTGAGTTTTTTCATTAGGAGTTTCTCATTAACAGCCCGGAGTTTGGAAGTTGGCGGTGTGATACCCCCGTGCCTCGGAATGTACGTTAAGCCGTCGGTCCTGCGCCTGATCTCTCTCTGGTCGTGTTGGATTGCCGTCCCATCGGACTATGAGAGTGAGAGAAGACTCAGCATCTGAGTCTGCGCACACACTTGTGCACTATAATATCTCTCGCGTTGTCTCTCTCGGCTAGTCTCCGTTGAGATTGGCTGCCATCGCCGAAATTCGGTCTGGAGCACTATTATTGTTCATAGTTTACTCTACTACTAAAGTATTTTTTGTAGAAGGTTTTCTACCCACCAAAAATACATTTCGCGACAGTGACAAGTTACATACCTTACCACCCACGGGAGTATCAAATGTCGTTAACATGAGTACCTACCTATTGCAAATGTCAACTGGCAATTTCGGAAACCCTTTGAATAAGCTTTTATTTAGTTTCTTTTGTTAGCATGTTAAGATCGATTTTCGTAAGATAATTTTAACGACTATTTCTTGCCTTATCAAGTTGAATTTTAAATACTTAATCATCTCGTTTCGATGGGAATATAAATATTGCTAGAAGATGGAATTGTCTCTGTACGAGAAATCTCTACTGGTATCTTCTTGGGTTAGGAAAACGTTTTAAGTGAAAATATGAAAAACGTGACCGTGAAGACATACTTTTATACCCTGTCCATTAGGTTAACCGTTTTTTGACAGCTGTCTTAGAACGTACCTGTTCCAGATTACGTAAAAGTTAACCTTTAAATGCGTAATAAAATAAACATATAAACTGCCTTATCTTATTTATGGCTTCTTACAGACATTATAATACCGTACGTGTATCAATCAATGTATTGTGTGTTGCTGCAATTACTAGTTCCATCCATCAAAAAATGATTTACCTAATGGACAGGGTATAGGTAGTGCATTTTTCCAAAAGGTTGTTTAAAAGTTAACTTTAATTACTCACATCAATCTTTCTTTAGACGGGAGCCTGCTCATTACAGTCATTTTCTTCTAACAATCGTGACATTACTGCAATTCTACAACCCTACAAGGCTACAGCGGAACTGGGGCCCGTTCACTACACTTAGCTTTAGTTAACTACAGTTAACGAGTCCGATATCGTTACGATAGCCGCGATAGCCGTCAGTGCCGGCTACTGCGATTAACTTAACATTGTACTTCGTAATTCTAAGAATTGTGCTGATATTTTTCTTTTAATTTTATTTGGTTCGGCCTTGCCTGAAAGTTTAAAACTTTAATTGCATTAAATTGCAGTTAGTCGGAAAGGATTTGTTTTTATTAAGATAGGAACCTTGCTTACAAACTGCAATTTAAAATAACCACAAGAACTGCAATTATACAGATAATTAATTCGGGTTTTCGTAGAATGCTGCAACCAAAAATGGTTAAATCAACAATGGTTGATTGGGAACCTACCTACATCTAGGTACCTGACTCAAGTTACCTCAGAACAATATGAGTAAGGTGATAAAATTAGAATAGCTGGTTTTAATATGTGACTATTCTACCAAGAAAGACTCATGCTTCGAACACGCGATCTGTTTGTCCCAGTTGACATACGAATTTCTATGACAGTCGAAACGGTTATACAAAACCCCGGAAATCTGAACGTTGTCTTACCTCGAAATATCGGTTATACCCAGTAATTGAGTAGTGGAGGTCGAATGGCAGTCGCTCCATATAAAATATTGATATTCAACCTCATCTGGTACGTCTCGAAGCCGACCTCAACCTAATTCGGAAAAGGCACAAAGTAAGGCTAGCCGGATTATTGACTGCAGATCTCTGCTTACACAAGGTAAACCGAAAATCTATACATACATATTAAAAATTAAAGTCACTTTTCATGTCTGTCGGTGTGATCGCGTTGTTCTTCTAAACTACGAAACGGATATTTATGCGGTTTCACCATCATTTAATGAATTTATTCTGGAAGGTTTAGGTGTATAAACATTAATATTAAACTTACAAATAATGAAGAAATCTCGACGTTTTTTGTCAGTCGTAAAATCCGCGCGAAGGACGTAAATGTTAAATAAAAAATTTAAATATTTAAAATGTACATTCGTGTGCAGTTTGGATTGTGCTGCGCGGATTAGTTGGCCTATTTGCTAATTGGGAGCCGAAACTGTGGTAATCCAATATAGCCTTTAAAACCGTTGTTGTACGTTTTGTGTACAGTTTGACCACGATTAAACAAGTTGTTTTAGGTCTTTTATTACGTGAAAAAGGTTATTTGACGCATTTCGTTTAAAAATTGGCTCCGTTAACCTTTTTGGCTAACATAAAGATGTTTTTTAAAGTGTTGTCAAATAAATGAATGTATACTAGTATTTTATTTAATACCTACTTTTCTTAACGTTTATAGGTATAATAGATACTTACTTAAAAAATATAAAGCAGTCAACGTAGGTTTATAAGATGTTCAGTTTGACCTTTAAAAGTATTCTTTCAAAACACATGAACGATAGTAGGCGTTTTTATACGAAATGAAAAGAAAAGCTTGTTGACATTGTTTCTTAACCTTATGAGTATATTGTGTTTCGCCCACCTTGCTCTGGTTCTTATGTATAAAAATCATTGTTTTACTTACTTCCTTTAAAAGTCTCTGAAAGCAATTTTCTTCATTCCTGTAAAAGCATCAGAAAGGAGAACCCTCATCTTTTATGCTAAGTTATGAACACTGCTTCAATATTAGCGAGTAGGTGGGGCGTTTTAACTGAAAACAAGTGGTAAATAATATCTCACATGATGGACCTGGCTTGTCGCTAAGTAATATCAGCCGCACGGGTTGAACAATCCGGTAACTACGTTTGCCGCGGTCGAGACGTGGATGGGTGACCATATTTATAAATCAGAATTGATTTCACATGACGAATCAAACCGTGATGAATGAAGGTAAGTTCCTTTGAAAAGAAAACTACCAAATATTAACAGTTAAGGAGTCGTTACAGAAATTAATATCCATTTCAAAACGTTGTGCTAGCGCAAACTGTGCGTCTTGTCGCTGCAACAAAACACAGAGATGAAGTTTTCATCTGCGCAAAGCTGTCGTTTGTATATGCGACTAGACGCAAAGCTATCGTCTGTATCTGCGTCTCGTCGCTGCGACTAGACGCAAAGTTATTGTGTGCTTGTGCCGCCAGTCGTTACGTCAAACATCATGCAGGAAGCGAACATTTTTATAGTCGTCGCGTTAAGTCGCCGAGCTGGCGGTCGTCTCTTGCATAGTGTGCGCTATGTCTTATAATCCCTTTATGTTTACATAGGTATTAGGTAAGTACGTCCACCGTAAGTCGTACATAAACATGTGCAAAGGGTATCTAAGTGTTAGGTGGTCTTAAAGCCGGCAATCCGGGATAATGCCAAATGTGAATTGTCCTCACAATAGTCTAGTGGGCTCTTAGTATTTTGTTACTTTTAATGCGATACTTAACACCTGAGAGGTTCTTCAGTTAGCTCATTGTTTGAGGGTGTATAAAAATGTATTTAATATTGAGTTTTATTGTTTTGTACACTGTTTATAGTTTCTAATGTCAGTACCTACAGTCCGGCCGACGAGAGAATGAGTCCCTGATGCCAGTGCGACAATTCTAGTAGCCAATAAAGATCAAATTCGCAAAACATGTATTCGTTTGTATGAAACTGACAGGTTTCAAGAACGCTTTCTCTCGTCGGGCGGACTGTACTTAAGTAGGTTAAACATTTGTGAGTAGATAATATGAGATTTAGAAATTATGCAACCATATCGTGTGTTAAACACGGGCCCGTGGCTAAATAATAACTGCTGCACTGGTCGATCAATCAGGTTAAGCTACGCTTGCTGCGGTTGGTCTGTGGGTGGGTGACCATTTTTACATACGCAGACCCTTCCGTGCCTCGGAAAGCATATTGAGCTGTTGGTGTCAAACTGTCATTCGTGGATCTTTGACAGTCGTTACGGGTAGTCAGAAGCCCGAAAGTCTGACAACCAGTCTTACCAAGGGGTATCGTATTACCCAGTAACTGGGTTATGGAGGTCAGATAGGCAGTCGCTCCATGTAAAATACTGGTATTCAGCTGCAACCGGTTAGACTGGCAGCTAACCCCAACATATTTAGTTGGGCAAAGGCTAGGCAGATTATGATAGTGTGTCAAACACGGCAGTGTGCAGTGTATTCGGGCCTCTTGTATTTTTAACCGACGAAAAAAACGGAGGAGGTTCTCAAGTCGACGTGTATCTTTTTTTAATTTTTTTTTTATGTATGTCCACGCATAACTTTTTACACAGTAGTCAGATTTTGATAATTCTTGTTTTATTGGATAGGGTATACCCCAAAGTTGGTTCCATATAAATTTGAAAAAAAAAAATTTACCCTAAGGGTGGGAAAATAGGGGTGATTTATTGTTCACTCACGGATTTGAATGCTAAGTTCTGTTTTATTACTCTACTCAGTGCTACATATGCCTACCCTTTGGCAAACAATTAGTAGATTAATAGTCCCTCTCGACTCGGACTCAACGCCTTTTAATGTCACTGCCCCCCAGCTGATTGCAGCCGTGAGCTCCTTCCGAAGTGGTTCCGCCGGCGGCCTCGACGGCCTGACTCCTCAGCATTTAAAAGATTTATTGAGCTCAGGCGCCGGGGAAGCTGGTGAGTCACTTTTGAAGGAGCTTGCGGCTCTAATTAACCTAATGCTCAACGGCAGTGTGAATGATGCCGTCGTCGATGTCTTGTACGGAGCCAATTTATGTGCTCTGCGCAAGAGGGACGGCGGCATTCGTCCCATTGCCGTTGGGTGCACATACAGGCGTACGGTAGCCAAAATATGTTGTAAATTGTACGGCAACATTCTGTCCAACAAGTTCCAGCCCCTACAACTTGGCTTTGGTTCCAAAGGGGGCTGCGAGAATGCCGTACATGCCCTAACTAGTTTTTTGAATGCCGGTAAAGGTGAGATCATCCTCAAGGTTGACGTTAAGAACGCCTTCAACTGTGTTAACAAGGATACTTTGTTGGCTGAAGTAAAAAAGGAGTTACCAGAAATTTATGGTTTTATGTGGCAGTGTTACAGGCACCCATCAAAATTATTATATAAAGAGAACGTTTTAGAATCTGCAGTCGGATGCCAACAAGGTGATCCTCTTGGGCCAGTCATTTTCAGTTTGGCTATCCATCCTATAATACAACAACTAAATTCAAAATTCAATCTGTGGTATTTAGATGACGGAACACTAGGAGGTGACGTAGACACCGTTCTAAAAGATCTTCAATTCCTAAAGCAGCAGTTTCAATCCATCGGCCTTGACGTCAACAACTCAAAATGTGAAATTTACATTTGTGACAATACTGACAGACAATCGATTATACAGAAATTTAATTTAGTAGCCCCTGACATCAAAGTTTTGGAAAAAAGTTCATTGCACCGCTTAAGTTCCCCAATTTTAGAAGACAGTTTTTCACCATTCGTCGACGGAAAAATTAAACATTTTAACGATATTTCGGATAGACTTTCTAAAATTAATTTACATTCGGCATTCACCCTAATCAGATACTGTTGTTTCGGTCCAAATTTTATGTATTTTCTCCGCTCTTCCTCTTTATGGAAGCATCCACACCTTTTGGACAAAATCGATCATATTATTCGCAGCACTCTTACATCCATTTTTAATGTAGCTTTGGACGACCGCGCATGGTTGCAAGCCACACTACCCATTCGTTTTGGTGGGCTCGGCGTCCGCAAAATTTCTAGTGTAAGCCTACCGGCGTTCCTATCCTCGGTCCACAGCACCGAAAAGTTAACCACACGAATCTTGGTTCCTGCTCAGGTTGACTCTGAAGTGCCGTGCTTGACCGACGCGGTGAACGCCTGGAAAGTGGCTTGCCCGGACACGGTTCAGCCCGAGAACCCGTCTTCCCAGAGACAGTGGGATGAGCCGCTCTGCAGGTTGGTACGGAATAAACTTATTAATACGTCCACCAATACTGCTGAGCGTGCCCGCCTGCTGGCTGTGGGTGAATGGGAGTCAGGCCTCTGGCTTCAGGCGCTACCGTCACCCAATATAGGCACTATGCTGGGTGACACTACATTCCGGCTCGCTACATGTTTGCGTCTGGGCGCTCCTTGCGTAGCTCCACATCGCTGTCAATGCGGTGAAGCAGTCGACTACCTCGGACACCATGGCCTATCCTGCAGCAAGAGCGCTGGACGGATGGCAAGGCACGCCAGCATTAACGACATCATCCGTCGGGCTCTTGTCTCCGCCGGGGTGCCAGCTGTTTTAGAACCCAATGGCTTGGCACGCGACGATGGAAAGAGGCCCGATGGAATGACCATAATGCCTTGGAAGTTGGGTAGGCCTTTGGTGTGGGATGCAACCTGTGTTGACACCCTCGCGCCATCCCATCTTCCTAGCACGGCGGGATGTGCTGGGGCGGCTGCTACAGGAGCAGAAAACCTCAAGCGGCGCATATATAACAACCTTATTGGGAGCTATATGTTTGAGCCGTTTGGGGTTGAAACACTAGGGCCCTGGGGTCCGAGTGCTCATCGAATTTTTCGGGACATCGCCAAGCGGTTGGTTGACTCTTCACGTGACCAGAAGGCTGGCCTATTCTTAGCCCAAAGAATCAGCATTGCCATCCAACGTGGTAATGCTGCCAGCCTTTTGGGCACTTATCCCATTGACAGTGATGCGGACGAATTTTTTGATGCCCAATGAGCTCCTGCCTTTTTCTATATTTTTTCGTATTTTATACTTGTATATAATTGTATTAGTAGATTATAGCCACAAAAAATTATAAAATAAAAACATTTTAACAAAAAAATTAAACCACCGAAAAACTGAAAAGCAAAAAATAATAACCCTTTTTTATTTAACCTTAACAACTAAGTTCCTAAACTAATGTAAGTATACCTAAATAATTTTGAATCGGCGCCGTTTTTATAATACAAGCTTCTATGATAGTCAGTGGGCTCTTAGTATTTTGTTACTTTTAATGTGATACTTAACACCTGAGAGGTTCTTCAGTCAGCTCGTTATTTGTATGTAAAAATGTAAATGTGAGGACTTTGTAGGTCTTGTTGACTTTAGATCTGTAGACCATTTTTTATTTTATCAAGTACCTGGTACTTGTTGAAAGGCCTACGCTGTCCTCCCATACCTACTGTAATTTGAAAACATTGTAAAAGCCAATAATTTTTTATAGAGTAACCGTGGAGTTTCTTGCCGGCTCTACTCCATAGGAAACGACCAGTTGTAACCGTGCACCTAGCTTCTAACGTTTCATAAGTGCCCATGTTGGTTTATGTGAAATAAAAAATTTTGATTTTGTGTTTCAAATGGGATTTTATTGTTTTGTGCACTGTTTATAGTTTCTAGTGTCAGTATCTAAGTAGGTGAATGCCAGCATCATTCTCCTGCCCCAATCCCAATTGATTTGGGGTCGGAATAGAATAGAATAGGATATATTTATTTGCTTTAAAACATGGTACATTATTATAAATAAAGTTATGATCTTACATGTTTCGCCATGGTCTGGCATACAAATATTTAAACATGTTAAATGTAACGACCACATTCATTTGTTAAAATTAAAATTATAACATTTTTAATAACATTATTAGGGTTATTAGGGTTTTGTATCTATTTGAACACTTAAGAATAATAGATATATAAAGTAAAGTAATTAAATCTCAATATCATATTTTATATTTATCTGCTACTTTTTTTGTCAAAAAAAAGCGGTTTCAAAGGGGCTTCGGACCATATCATGACCCACACAGTCCATCCATCGTTTCTTTGGTCTTCCCTACTCTTATTGCCATTGATATTCATACTCAAAGTAGGTGAACGTGTGGGTAGATAAAACCGGACTAACCGGGCTGTTCGGTTTTTTAATACATTTTTTATATCTTAATCAAGAGTCAGTGGGGTCTTAGTATTTTCTTAGTTTTAATGCAATACTTTACACCTGAGAGGGTCTTCAGTCAGCTTGTTGTCTAAAAATATTTTTCAAATTGAGTTTTATTGTTTTGTGCACTGTTTAGTTTCGGTACCTAAGCGGGTATAAAACATGTGAGTAGATAAAATTAGATCAGATCTAATGTTAAAAAATCGAAACTATGCACCACTTGTGTATTATCATGTAGTTGATTCAGGCCACCTGTGTTGGTTTATAATAGATTAGCGACCTGGCTCTACTTTGCACGGTTTTACGACTTCAAAAAACTAAGAGATTTCTGTTTGATATGTAAGTTTAATATTAATGTATTATAAACTTAAACCTTTCGAAATAAATTCTCTAAATGATGTTGAAAACCGCAGTTTAAAGAAAAACGTTGTCACACAGATAGACCCGAAAAGCGACTGTAATTTATGATATGTATAGATATAGAAGCTTTATTTCCTAATATAGAAAGGCTTCCCAGCTAGAAGATGAAAGCATTATGATATTTACACGGCCTTACTTTGTACCCAAACACATAATGCGCAATCCTTTGCTTACTAGTACTTTATGATCCCCAAAGGAAGTAAAGGGGTAGTTTATTTGTAGTTGAGACAATGTAGCCGAAATACGTTCACTTATAATACGTTTATTTTGTGCCTGAGAGCTAAGGTTTCACGCATTTATTTATTTATATTTAATTCAGGAAGATCCTACTAATAACATAAACGCGAAAGTTTGAGAAGATGGATGGATGGAAGTTTGTTACTCTTTTACTCAAAAACTCCTGATCTGATTTGAATTAAATTTGGCAAACGTATAGTTTATAACCAGGATTAACACATAGGATACTTTTTATCCCGATATTTCCACGGGATCGAAACATATGCGGGTGAAACAGCGGGGCACTGCTAGTTACAGTTTCATACATTTTCACTCAAAGAACGTCACCTAATCGCAAAATCGATTTACGGAAATCCGATAATCGATTTTCACGACTCGAGAATTTAATGTCATTATAGCAGTTTAATTTATTTGTCGTAAGTAACAATTAGGGGTGAAATATCGATAGTGAGGTCATAGTGGCAGGGGTAATCAGGGATGCTAGTTCTACGGACTCGTAACTAGGGCGTCGCCGGAATTACCATCACTAACTATTTAATCACATCTGTCTGAAGAAAAGTGTCTTTCTTTTCTTTGTCGTTATTTGTGTACGGACTCAAGCATAAATATCCTGCGCTTACGCAAAATAAAAAAGGGATTTTATTGTGAAATAACGGTTGCAACTTTGAGAAAATACTATTTCATAATAGTATGGGGTAACATTGTAAAACTTATTTTACTTTATATACATAAACTCGCGCCTTCTTCCCATGGGGGTAAGAAGAAACTACAGACCGCCACCAGCTACGATACTTGCATACTCGTTTTGCCTCGTTTACGTTCATACATCTGGCCATACAAGCACGCTGGTTGCGAGAACTACGCACCTGCCCTTTCTAAAGAACATCACCAGTTAGTTCACTATATGGCTTCTATCAATACTTTATGAAAAAAATGCTTTTGGAAATTGCGTAAGTGTAACGTATTTTACACTTGACTCTACAATGCTGTTTTAAATATTGGGCCAGGAATGTGTGTTGAGATGAAAATTGATAGACTCTACTATCAATTTTCATCTCATCACACAATCCAAGTAGCCGTGCCTCAGCACGTCAATCTGTTGGTCCCGGCTGTCATTCGTGGACCTTTGACAGTTGTTACGGGTGGTCAGAAACCCGGAAGTCTAACAATCAGTCTTACCAAGGGATATCGTAGTATCCAGTCACTGGGTTGTAGAGGTCAGATAGGCGGTCGCTCCATGTAAAAACTGGTATTGAACTGCATCCGGTCAGACTGGAAGCCGACCCCAACTAGGCTGATGATGAGAGTGTGAAAGTGGCATCAGTGTGCAGTAGCAGATCTACAAAAAAATGGATGTATTTTGTGAAAGATGACATGCCAAGTATGGAATATGACACTTATATGACGGCTGATAGAGATGTAGGAAAGAAGCTTCAGCAACTTTCTGTGACGACCCTCACTGAATTATGACAGAACAGAAGGACGATGATGATTAAGTAAAGTTAAGCGATTTACTAGGACTACGTCAATCAACTCAGTGTATCGCAGTACACTGCTGGACATAGGCCTCTCCCAGGCTGCGCCACAGCAACCTGACCTCCGCCTTCCGCATCCAGTCCGTCCGGACGGACTGGATGCGGATGCGGATGCTTCACTCGTTCGTCCATCTAGCTGGGGGGTGTCCCACACTACGTTTGCCGATACGCGGTCTCCACTCCAGGACTCGTCTGCTCCACCGGCCATCGGTCCTTCGACAAACATAGCCAGCCCACTGCCACTTCAGTTTGCTTACTCTGCAAGCTATGTCGGTAACTCCAGTTCTTTTCCGGATAATTTCATTCCTGATTTTATCCTTCCAAAATACTCCAGGACTACGTAATATAACAAAAATTTTATGGTAATGTCATATTTTTACGTAGTACCCAATTATGAAAATTGTTCGTCTCCCACGCACCGCCCACGTACTTCAAACCTTTTATAATTTATAGTATGTCAAAACGTAAAAAAGAAATCATTTCTACCAGTACGTTTATGTCTTTAGGGAATTTAAATATTGACTAAGAAAATACTTCACTTTACTAAAGCCTTTTAGTTTTATTTTTGTTTCTCTGTAGCGGTTTGCTAAGTTAGGTGAAAAAAAAATGGTAAATTAACATTTATTTTTAAGTTAGCGACGAAAAGAAAATATTTAAGTAATTCTTAAGATGTGGGAGTAATCAAATTTAAGAAAATGTTGTTCAGTAATTAGATCTTTTAGTTTATAATTTACAACGTACTTACACCAAGGTTCAAAGTATATTAAGAACGTCGTACAACGTTTAAAAAAATTATTTAAAATATTCGTGGAAAATATATTTTAAGTACTGTCACTTTGAAGAATGGTGCTTTTATGAATGCTTACAAATATTTGCTAATTAGCTCTTTGGAAATAATTGTTATTTCCGAAGTGTTGGATCTTAATCATACAGACAACAAATGTAAAATTGTGGCTGTAGCATAAGGATTGTTAAATACAATAAACTAATAGCAGGCTCAGCACCTAGTGGCTACTCCTGCTACGAGATGTAGCTGCGGCTACGCCTGCTACGAGACGTAGCTGCGGCTACGCCTGCTACGAGACGTAGCTGCGGCTACGCTTGCTACGAGACGTAGCAACGACTACGTCCACTACGAGACGTGGTAGCGGCTACGCCAGGCCAGCAACAAGACGTCACAGCAGGTGGTGCTCTGTCGTTTCTGCTTATCTCCATGGGAAACGGCGTGAGTTTTATTTATGTACGAGCCGTGTCTCCGATGGGCTTTGCCTACGGCAAAATGTCGAACTTCCATACAAGCTTTCATCCCTCTTATCCCCTTAGGGGTTGAATTTTCAAAAATCCTTCCCTTGTGCTCACTTTCGTTATACCATTACCATTCGTTACTTATCTAAGGAATGTGTGCATTTCGTGCTGCCTAGACCCAGCGTTTTAGGCTGTTGGTTGTATGTCAGTAAATGAAATAATTTAAGCTTTTTATTAAGTAGAATATCAGACATTAACTATCACACGTACTGTGGTATTATAAAGTTATTCTTGAATCACAAGCAGAACTATTATTAACATCTGTATTTGCTCGGTGCATGCTGCTAAATGCACTGTTTTACAGTGGTACACTATTAGCTACTCTTGGATTAATAGTTAGGCGATACAAACTAGCACATAGCTCCTCGAAGTTGCCGTGAGAGGCAATTAGAGAATTCTATCAAGATTTTGTACCATAGCATCGTACAAAGCAATATTTCTTAGATTTATCATAGGAATTGAAGGAACAATTGTTTTTAGTAATTTCATGACCCACAGTGGCCTCCAAAAGTTCGTTGACATTTTTCTACTTCAGCTGTGATGCTACATTATGATTTAGAATAAAAAATAACCTTTTTAAGATAAGTCAAAGGTAGTTGAATTAGTCAATAAAAACGTTATAGCAATTTGGCCATTTGGACCACTAGAATTTTAAATCATAATTTGGCGTGTCAAAGCTGAAGTGGAAAAATGTCAACTAACTTTTGGAGGCCACTGTATATGAGAGCTTGGTGGTCTAGACGATGTTCTCATTAAACATCTGTGCTCTCATTTATCAAATAACGCGTAATCCCAACATATTTTTAAGTAAACAAAACCCGACACTCGAAACGCTTTCCAAACGGAGTTGTATTAAGACCCTTAAGCTGATAAACTCAACATCTCAACTAGCTACTTGCGCAAAACGAAAACAGATGCTCAACTCTCGTAATTTCACCAGCCACGCTAATTTACTAATTACACAACTAATTATTAAATTTAAATGTCTCGTATACTTGCGAACCCGCTCTTACAATGTTAACTCCATTATCCACACATAGATGGCTAAGTATAACTAATTTGGTTAATTGCGACATTGCAAAAAGGTACTCTTGTTTACGTTTAATGCCACTTTATTCAATTAATTTCGTGGGTAAAATCGTTGATACTCGGTATTCGGGTAAAAGACCCCGCCCCCTGTGTATTCCTTTGTACGTAATTTTAAATTGATTATCCTTTACTTCGTTAATTGCTATCGTATTGTTTACCATAGAGGTGGTATATCTAAAGGTTTAATATGAAGGTATGCCAAATTTAGTTTCGTCCAGTCCCTGTGATAATTTATAATTTAAAGTATAGTTTATTTGGGAAGGTCGTCAACTTGTGAGTGCTTAAATAATTAATGAATGCTTTCAATAGTAAACCCTCATTTTGTTAATAGCCCGTTGTTGATATAGGGCTGTCCCAAATTACGCCACATCATTCGGCTTAGCCCTCATGCATACTTAGTTTGGGTCAGACTGTCATGTTCAGATTGTTGGTGCGTTTACTGATTTATTTCTGTGGAAATATGTAGACTAGACTACAATACCTTTCTTCAAAACTTCTCACGATTTCTACAAATGAGCTGAATATACTGTGTAGAACGTAAATATAGATTTAATCAATATTTAACAACTATATTCAACAGCAACATGCTACAAGAACCTTAGCATCAAAGCGCTATTGTCGATCAGAATTCCTTGAAATTCAACGACTATTTTCATTAAAAATTATACAATAAACAAAGGAACCGTAGTTGCTGAGAAAATAGAAATAATGCAACTAAACAACAACAAGGTTCGTCTTGGATAGCGCAGGAATCAGTAACACAAATACGTCTGGCTCTCAAGAAATGTAAACTCAAACTAAAGATTGTTTCGTAGTATTAGATGTTGTTCCAACATTGCATGATCCATCTGTATGTGCATTACTACAGTTTGTTCTGTTTTAGATAAACTTCTTTGTTGTGAATGTATTTTGGCTAGCGCTTTCGTACTTACAGGGCGTTTTAATAGTTGTTTCGAGGTTCATATTGCGCGAAATTGATATGCATGTATGCTTCATGTGTTGCAGCTTAGAATTTAATTTCAACTCAATCGTATGATTTTCCAATACCAGAAGGCCAACTCTCGTAATTTAAAACGTTCAAAATCTAGGCGCAGTCTCATCTCGGCGACAAACAAATGTCAAAAACTTGTCAAAATGTAGGGAAATTTGTGGTATTTTTGACAGATTGAGACTGAGATCAGACTGAACGTTCTTAAAATTACGAGAATTGCCCCCCTAGACTGTCTCATTAGTCTGGTGCCGCAACCACTACTGTTGAGCATGAGGTCCTAGGTTAGATTCCCGGGTCGGGCAAAGTGTTATTGGATTTGTCTATCTGGATGTCTTCAGCAGCGCTCCGGAGCCTGGATTTGTTCCCGTTCGATGGCAATAGGCACGCCTTCTATTACATGTGACTTTAACATGACTTGCGAAATGTTGCTGTACTATAAGTACAACTCTGCCTAACCCTTCGGGGTATACGGGCGTGAGGTTATGTTATGTTTTTCAAATAAATGTAATGAATTGCTATTGTTATTTGTTATCTTGGTCCTTCTGCACTTCAGTATCTTGTGAGACGGAAGACTGCCAAAGAAAGCGTTGCGAATGAACAATGGCGAACGAATCTTAGTTGTACATAATATATGTATCTTTTTATTATTACTATTGTAGTTGTGAAGTCCTGTGTAGTCAGGAGATACAACAACGGTGTCATCTGGTTTTTAGGGAAGTGTGGTTATATCTACTAAATCTATATGACATGTTCTGAGAGAGAACCAGGAAAACTTGGCAGGTACTTTTTCCTGTAAGCAATGGTACATACGGGTTGCTAACCTTTGGTGCTTTAGCATTAACTGTCCTTGTAACGTTCCAGCGGGATCCTTTGAAGAAAAAGAGGTATATAGAGTACTCCCAAAACTATCGACGAACCAGTATATAGCCTTAATGTAAATTGACAAGCGGAAAGACGAACTAAATAAAATACCAAGTTAATTTCTAACAGATTCCGAAGGCTGAATAAATGGCAAGTCCACTTTGTTGATTATGAAGTCTATGTAGGTAATGTAACCATTGCACACTCTAAGGCTCGTGTTACAGAACCTCACTCAAGACTCGAGCATAACTTAAAAGTAATTTCAACTAATCAAATGGCTTTTAACTAGTTTTGAGTAACGACTTTTGAGAGCCTTGGGGTGGCTACATTTCAAGGAAACACACGAAATACGCGCACGTTGGCAGGTGTGTAAACACTCCCTTAAACCTGACCTAAAGCATGTTTTAATGGCTATCGAATGAGGCAATTTTCTTTCTTTACATGCTCCATAAAATATAAAGTATACTCGTTAGTTGGTTCACCGTTAGAAGTGGTTCGTTCCTATTCATCGTGACGCAACCTAAATATCATTTGGTGAATTTTTCATGATCTGGAAAGGTCTCAGCTAGTCGAATATGCCAGAGGTTAATCAATCTATACGACTAATTAATTATGAATCTATAAAATGTCGGCTAAATGTTACTAGGAACGTTTGAAGTCATAATTCTACTTTATAAACTGGGAAAAATAAGTTGTCACTTTACTAGACGAGTTATTTACTGAACATTTTTGCTCGCAAAGTAACGCGAAAGAAAATGCTTTCTTTTTTATATTTGTAGAAGTTAGAAGTTAGTTTGTATGACAGTTGTCTGGCAAAACAGCGACATCCTAGAAAAATATGAGCCACCAATATTTAAGTCGGTTGCTACAGTAAGAAAAAACAAATGAGACATGTCAACCGTCAAGGCTGTTGTTTATTGCAAACACAATTCAATTTAAGTTTCTCGTTATACAATGCTTGGAAATTAACTTTAAAACAACTATTGTGTATGAATATCTACTAATACTTCTTTATTGTCGATGAAAACACACTTCAATGATAAGCAACCATCGTTCACTCAAAGCCTCTTACTCTGAACAACTGATAAACGCCAAACACACGATGACTTTCATCTCTTCTCTTCAAAGGAAGTCGATAAGGCTGACAAAGGAAATAAACTCACATAGAACTCGTAGAAGCAACGGTCATTATCTCATGTTGTACACAAAAGCCAAATCTGAAGCACCATCGGTACAAGACGGCGGCCACTCGTCGCGAGAGCAGTTAGGCCGAAGTTATCGCGGACCAGTTTAACTGGAGCACCCTCTGTCAGCAAGGTGCTACGTGCCTCGGATGCCCGCCAACTACCGAGTACCTACTACAACTTACACTAAAATTATATCCAACTATTATCTCTTGGGTTAACGGGGCGTCGGCGTATAGGTTCCTATTATGTATACGGAATCCTTACCTACTTGTAGTATTTTTTAATGAAAATATGAAAATGGTGACATTCTATCTAAGTGATAGCATGTGGACTAGTCCCTTATTATCACTTCCGAATAAAGACTAAGGGGTTTATTTATAAAACTTGTTTAAAGTTAAAAAGTGATTAGCCACGGATATAGCTACGTTTGTAAATAAATCCCAATAAATGTAAAAGTTCCTAGCCAATTTACAAAAGTGGGAAGGTACACAGTTATCAGCGATACGAGTTTATTTAGCAACTACCTAAAAATAAACCCACCTTTTTCACCACACAAGAAAATGCGAGATAGTTTAATCCGTAAATAAAATCCTGTCACACTTTTCCTATCCGGTTTTTCATAGCGAAACTACGCTACATTTATTTGCTAACGCCGACCAAAAATAAAATAGTTACGAGAGCAACTAAATAGTCGGAAACTTGAAAGATACAAAAAGACCGCTGCGCCGAGTTACTTCCGGTTTTTTCACGCTAAAGAAAGAAGCTCTTTTTCCAAACTGTTGGTTTCGCGACTTTTACATTTTATTCGCGAGGGAATTAAAGCGTGTGATTTATGTCTCCATTAACTTTAATGAAATATCAATTTGGTAGACGCTGGCTTTGAAAAGGTACTAACTTTTTCATAAAACATATTTTTGGTGTCGTGTTAGAACCTATACTCCTTTGGTTTAGGTAGTTAACTAAAGGTAAACAAAAAAAAAAAAAACCAGGTGATTCATGGGTGCTAAAACGTTTCGTTACAAATTTTAAAATAATTTTATTTATTGAACAGAGCTACAAGCATAAATACCGAAATTTCACCTAAACCTATTCACACGCGAAACGTTAACGAAGTTATTTTATATTATAATAGGCATTTTAAATGAAAATGTCAAAAGTTTCTCATGATAACCGGCTATGTTTTGACTGAATTTATATTAACCAAAAGAAACCGACTAAACGTAATACTTGTCACTGCAGTTGTCATTGTACGTCACAGTTATACTCTTCAATTTAGCAACGTTATCTAATTCGTTGTATTTTTTAAAGGTTTAGAGATCCTGTTTTTTGGGCTCTTTACAATAGACAAAAAATATTATATTATTATTATAAATCTAAATAAATAATCGTGCTTAAGCAGTTACATCTACGAAGAGTAATTTAAGAATAAATGATATAGTTTAACATACTAATAAAAGAGGAAGCTATCGTAAAAATCGAAAATACATTTAATTTGGTTATAACGTATTTTTAAACAAGAAAGTCTCATCAATAAAAAAACCCTTTTTACGATTTGTTTACCTTTACGTAACTACCTATACCGATAGAGTATAACTACATTGTATTAAACTAGAAGACATTAACTAGGTACTTACTGTTTCAAGCTTTATCTATCATATTTCTCCGGACACTAATCTGATTGATCATCAAAGCGATTATGATAGCAGTAATCCTCATAAAACCGTCTATCGTGTCAGTTACCAAGGTTGTCGTAAAGGTTGTGGTTTAAATAAGAGAAATTCTAACTTTAATATTATGCGAAAGTGAGTTTGTTTGTTTGTTACGCTTTCACGCTAAAACGGCTGAACGGATTCGGATGAAATTTAGGATAGACCATGACCTGGGCCAAGGACATAGGTTTCTTTTCATCCTGGATCGCAGACAAAGTCGCAGGAAGCAGCTAGTATCAAATAAAAGCTTGTAACAACCGCCTAAATCAAATTCAGAAATAAGTAGGTGAAGCTTCTTCCAACGAAACGGTTTACCGTTACCATTACCATTTACCGCCCAACATTCAATAAATCTGCCGGGTATACAGTAAAACACGCTCCACATTTATTTAAAGTAAATTCCTTTGTAACACTTCAAGCAAAGATTGTGCTAACAACATCACCCTTTTAGCTTCTTGATATTGCACCATATTCCTGTTAGTGCTTTAAAATGACACCCTTCAAACATCAAACCTTGTTGGATACCCAGGTAATGAGGGCCAGACTGCGGCCAGATACTGCTTTGTCATTGGAATTGCTCTATCCGAACAAAATGGCGACCAAGTATTAAATTGCTCCAAGCTATCAGTCACCTGCCACCCGGATAGTGGTGCCATCAACCCCGCCTGGAGCCAAATTGAACTATTACAAGTTTTGGCGTTAACCTTCGTATTTACATGTACGCGAGAGAATTACTTAACATTAAACTACGCTCATTAAGTAGAAGAGGTAATTTTTCGGCGCTAATTTATGCGGAGTCGTTACAAGTTTACACACAATATATTCTGCAACGTTTAATTATAAACAAAACTGTTAACTAGAGCTTGTCTTAAAAAGTGAAAATATACCAGGATGCCAAGAAGGCATACAGGAGAAAACTTGTATGCCTTCTTGGCGGTATTAAAAGTCACGAATTTGCATTACTCTGAACACCAAACCCAACAAAAACTAGTGCATTTAATTAAAACCATAAAAGGTTAAGGGAAACAAAAGGTACTCTCTCTTTATATTCAGTTCCGCCATTCCGGGAGTAATGTCTCCTCGCGCGCCTCATGTACTGTTTGTTTGAGTAAAATAAAACTAATTAAAACTGCTGTAAGTGTTGTAACACGGAACAAACGCCGCCGTCCCGGTAAATACATGCTTCATAATTGAGTACCGGGTAATTATAGTGCGCAATACTAACGTGGACTTGATTTATTATCTTTCTTTGAATTTTACCACAACGGAGCACGTTTGTTTCACAGTGAAGGATTGCTTTTCCACTACCTCGAAGAAAGTATTGAATTCCCCCGCACCATTCTTTACAAATTCGCTGCTAATTCAAGCCGCGAAAACTTGTATGAATAATAGTCTGCTACTTGTGGAAAGGTTGAATCAATTTCGATTTTATTTTCACTTATACCGTTCTCCATTACAGTATCACAGAGGGAAAACTACAGGTCTATTTTTAGATATTTCAGATTTATTTTTGGCAAAATATATGAATATTATTCATCCCACGGGGTTAAGGATAATTTACTCCGTAAACAAGATGATATCAAACCCTCGTACTATAAAGCCATTTTAAGTAATGTGGGTTGTGTCCATCGTAATTGAGTAATTTACTGCAATTTCGTCGACGAAGTTTCGTTAGCATTTTTACCAAAGTGGCATAATGTAAATAAGAATAAGCGCCTTCACTTTCCTTATTTGCGTCTATGGTTTGTTTTTCCCGCAAAATACTTTTTGTTCGTGAGCTTAATATATTTTCACGTAAATTCGACGACGACGCAGATGTGACCTCAACGCTTTGATGTCGGCGTCTCTTGCTTAGATTTCTTGACACGAGAATTTCATTAAGAGAAGTACACACGCCGCGGCTATGCCTGCCAGTGGTTGTCTTCGTAATAAATTGTTGTTGTTCTAACATTATTAATTATGGTCTTGATGAGGAAATTTCCTCGTTTACACATAAACGTTTTTAATTTTCTTAGGAATCCAAAAATTTTATTTGTGGGTTAGAATAATATTTAATTAGTTTTGCTATCTTAAATCGAATTAGGCAATGTTGGTCTTTATGAATTCTAAACCATAATGCCAATAAAATAAATGTCAACATACCCAATGCCGACATTTATTTGATTGGCGTTTCTTAAATGAACTTTTTCAATTAAGGTAATGGAGCGAACGAGTTCAAGTTTATTTTTGCCCTACAATTGGATAATCTTAATAACCTTGTTCAGTTGTCGTTTCAGCTCTGTAATTAGGTGTGATATTAAAAAAATACAACACGATAAAATAAAAGAATATAAATTCCAAGGACACGTTCGCCTTTTAGTTATGTAGAACAATAAAAACTTTGGCAGTTTCTCGAACACGCAAGTGTAAGTAAGCATGTTGTGTTTCAGCCGTTACGTCTATATTTGCATGTACGACATTGATGTTTGGCGTGTCCGGATTGCGTGGCCCCTGATGGCCGTCCTTGGCCAAGGGTGGTCGCCAGTCGACACCAAACTGTCATAACTCTACAAAGCAGACCCGTCGTTTTTATAACCGCTGTATAATGTGACTTTACCTTAATAATTAGCTTCGTGCATCTATTTGCTTTAATTAAGAGGGTTAAACGGCCAAGGCCGTGACGTACGGGGATGTCACCGCTAGTCCTTGTTTTGGAATATTTAAATATTTTATTTATGGTAACGCCGCGGCTACCAAACTGCTAGACATTAGCATAGAAACGGGAGCTTTGTATTGACTTATTTAAGTTTATAGAATGGCACAATGGCACGTTGAGTCGCGGGTATAATTACCA
Organism: Apamea epomidion; assembly: GCA_947507525.1. Classification (NCBI taxonomy): domain Eukaryota; kingdom Metazoa; phylum Arthropoda; class Insecta; order Lepidoptera; family Noctuidae; genus Apamea; species Apamea epomidion. The sequence continues at coordinate 12,755,558 of OX382234.1, forward strand.
TTATTCTAATTTTTATTGAATTAAATTCGTCTATAAATGGTGTATAATTTTGTGATTGCATAATACCTGTGGTATTTGGCGGTGGCGACCAAAAGGTAAAAGTTTGGTCCTGGTTGAAAAGTTGTTATTAAACTGGCGGTAGAACACATTTAACTTAGGTGTGAACTGGGCTATAAATAGAGAACGTGCAGGGTTGGTTTAATACAAAGAGACTCGAATATGTAATTTTATTTGTATTTCAACAGTTAGTTATTTGTTGTTGTTACACGTGGCACTAAGTTGCTGCCATGTGGCACCATTTTGCTCATACGACCTAAAACCTGGGTAGTATCGTGCGGTTTATTGTGTGCTGTAATGTTAGGTACTTACCTTGCCTAGAACGAACTTATCCATCTTCTCCCGTCGATGTGAAAGTTGGGTTCCCATAAGGATTGAAAAACTTTTGTTGCACACGGCTGAGAGAAAGGGAAGAAATGCAACAAGAAAAAAGTTCTTTTTCATAAAAAGTTTTTATTACAAGCTTCTTTTTTTACATTTAGTTTCAACTGTCCCGATGTTTGTCTGTAATCAAATCTTGCAAGTTACATTTGATCCACTTCCCGGTTACCGATTGAGCTGAAATTTTGCATGCATGTGTAAATCGGACGACAATGCAAATTATTATGACATGGAGCTGATCTGATGATGGAACCCGAAGGTGGCCATAGGAACTCGGTAGTTAAACGACACCCCATCGAGTTTGGACTCGTTTGATCCATCTTGACGAGTGCTTTGGTGCTAGATAGTAACCAGGGTCTGATGATGGAGCTGGAAGATGGCCATGGGAACTCGGTAATTAAACGACACAACCCCATTAAGTTTGGGCTCGTATGATTCGTCTTGACGAGTACTTTGGTGCTAGATGGTAACCAGGGTCTTATGATGGAGCTGGAAGATGGCCATAGGAACTCGGTAATTAAGCGACACAACCGCGTCAAGTTCGATTCGTCTTAATGGGTGGACCGTTTTTGATGGGTGGTGAGTGGTAGTGGTTTAGTGGACGTGAATATGCGACCCCATCTTTGGGACAATAAGTTCGTTCGTTCATTAACGGAAAAACACTGCTACGCGCTACGAACTACGCCGTAGTCAAGCACGCATCAAAAATACTAAAAAGTTAAAAATAAAGTAAAAGAAAAAAAAATCTTTTTAAAAACATGCTTTTATTACTTGTTAATAAAAAGAACTAAAAATTTAAAAATAATTTAAACCTGATAAGAAAAATACCATTATATAGGTTATTAAATAAAAGTGTGTTATATTTTGATTGCAAAGGAAAAATAATGAAGGTGTAATATGCTAAATGTTCTTTAATGTTCTATCAAAATGTAGCACGCTTTTATTTAGTAGGAAAAATGCGTATTATTGAAGCTACCTCAAAAACTGCCCAAGCAAACTTAATAAAAAAATTATGGGACCACCCCTGAGGCATACCCTGTCTCCTCTTTCTATTTGAAGTTGGTTAAAAATATATGCTACTAACTGATCAATCAAAACATCGATAGCTTCCAGCGTTTCATCAACGATTCACATTTACCTACATTATTCTCTACTACAAACATTAGCAAATGCGTCTGTTACATTAGTACATTCGATTCGTGAATTAATTACGTCCACATTATGTCCGATCGCTGGGCCAGGACAATAATTATACGAATTAAATGGGAGCTGGCTCGAATTATTCTTCTATGTGGGGCGAGTGAGGAAGTTAACAAATTGTTGCGGCGAATTAGTGAGTCTGCGGGTTGTTAGATACCTTTGTCTAAGCATTGTGTGGGAACCAATCGGTCCCTTTTATTTTTTTTTTCCTTAGTTTCTGTTGTTTCATTAGGTTTGACTGTGTGTTTAGTATTTCAGGTGATCTGGTTGACTTAAGAAATTAACAGAGTTGGTGGTTTAAGTTTTACCCGTAACTCCGATGTATCTTTTGTTAATTCAATTTTTAAACCTAAGGAAAGTCTTACATGCGGCATGAAAATTGGAAAAAACTGGTTTTGATCCTCATCTTCTCTTCTGAGTATTGGTATTGTCTTACTGATTGGCATCGACTAGCTTTCTGATCCTGTAATCAAGAACGTCTATTAGGTATTTATAAGTAGTAAAGCACTTGTATATAAGTTCGTTGTGCCCAAGGCCACTCATCTGCCCTTTCGCAATTATGTTGGGGTCGGCTTCCAGTCTCACCGGATGCGGCTGAATACCAGTATTTTACAAGAAGTGACTGCCTATCTGAGTCATACGATACCCCTTGGTAAGACTAGTTGCCAGAATTTCGGGCATCTATAGACCCATAACGACTGTCGAAGATCCACGAATGACACCCGGGCCCGGGTTTAACATGCAAAGATGGTCTTGATATGTCACCCATCCCCGGACCAACCGCGGCAAGCGTAGCTTATCCTGATCGATCGACGTCTGTGGCTGTTATTACTTAGCCACAAGCCCCTCCCAAGGCTACTAAAGAATTAAATCAAGAGTTCATAATAACGAATAATTGAGGCAAACAATTATCTTCAGCAATTAATGTGACATACATACATTCTTTCAGAAATACGTATACTTACTAGCCCTGGCTTACTTCCAGCGCTGAAACTAATGAAGTGGCACGGACTTTATTAGCATAAGATATTATTATATTGCCCACTTACTTACATCGCTTCCACGAGCCATCCATTAAATCATTTTAAGAGGCTTCTTCTGGTTACGTATTGCCTTTTGCTTAACAGTTAGTAATAATACTAATAATAAGGTGGCTGACATAAATAAGTGTAGGTTAAATGCTATAAATATTTATACAAATTGTACGGAGGTTCCATTTCCCTCAAGCACTATGAGCTCACTGCCTGGTGATGACATTGAAGTCTTGGGATTAACTCCGGATAATCATTTAAACTAGTTTGTAAGACAACAGAAGGTACCAGTAATAATATTCTTATACCTAACAACAACAAGGTATCTTCTTGCTATAAATTAAGTAAATATCAAAAAGGAGATCAGCAGAATGCCTTGAAACTATTTCATCAAAATATCCAAGGTATGTCTTCCAAATTATTAAAAATTCAAATGTTTTTGGAAAAAACAAAGTTTGACATTGTTTGTTGTACTGAACATTGGTTAAAGGATTACCAAATGCTAATTAATTATGAGAACTATAGTGTGGGCAGTTGTTTTAATCGTAAATCTATGCTGCGTGGAGGTTCTTTAATCTTGATTAAAAATTGTTTAAAATCCAAGCAACGAAATGACATAGTGGGTTTATCGATTGAACATTGCATCGAACTGTCCTGTCTGTTGAGCTCGATAAGCATGTTGTAGTGTGCGTTTACAGACCCCCTAATTATAAGAACTTTTCGTTATTTGAGTCAATAATGGAAGATGTCCTAGCGAAACTTGCATCCAACAACAAAGCCGCAATTATTTGTGGTGATTTTAATATTAATATTTTGGAAAATAATTCAAATAGCAGTAGATTATTAAGCCTTTTCAAATCTTTCAATTTATCTAATGTTTTTACTGAACCGACTAGAGTAACTCCAACTTCTCCTACTTGTATCGATAATGTCTTTTGCGATTGTGATTATTTAGATAAAGCCATCGTAAATTATCTGCCGTCTGATCATAGTGGACAAACGGTAACTTTTAAGTTTGGAACACCTTTGCAAAAAGTGCAAATACAATTTAAGCCAAAACAACTAGTAAACTAAAAATATTCAATAGTACCCTCAATAATAAGTTAAATGATCTGCGCCAAAATATGGATGATGCAAATAAATTGTACGAGGATTTCTTTTCGGTTGTGCACACTTAATTCAATAAAACTTTTGAAAAGAAAACAAAAAATATTTGCCCTAGTAATTTTATATTTAGTGACTGGGCAACTAGAGGTATTAGGATAAGTAGGGAAAGACTGTTCGAGCTGTATGGCATTAAGCCTTAGATAAATACAGAAACTTTCAACAAGTATGTTCCTACATATTCAAAAATTTTTAGAAATACCTGCAAGATAGCCAAAGCCAAACATTAGCTACAAAATCAAATCAGTAGAAAACAAAATAAAAACAGTTTGGTAAATTATAAATAACGAAACTAGTAGGAATAAAAACGAAACCCTGATTACACATTGCAGTCTTCACGTGGTGCCATATATATGCTCTAATTTAGGAGTGCTCAAGAATTTGTAAATTTCTTTACTAATATACCATCAAAAACGACGGAAGCCTTAAATTCCTCACCGGACGTATCACTTGAGTGACTAAGAGCGAACGTTCCAGGCTGCCCGGTTGAGTTTCAATTTAGACATATAAACCCTATGATAGTTATAAAAACTTTTCAACAAATCAAAATCAAATTGACCGAAGATCTATGGGGAATGTCTATCAAAGTTAGTAAATCCATAATCGAGACTATATCGCCATACTTAGCTTTAGTGTTTAATTTGTGTGTAGATCAAGGAGTCTTCCCAGATTTAATTAAATATAGTAAGGTTCCAGATTCCACTTTTTAAATCTGGGGACAGCAAAGACACCAATAATTATAGACCCGTATCCGTGTTGCCGGTATTCAGCAAAGTATTCGAAAAGGTAATGCTCAATCAAATGCTTAATCATTTTAACAACAACAAAATCTTACACGATCAGCAATATGTCTTCACCAAAGGACGTTGTACGACTGACGCCGGTGTCACTTTATTAAAACACATATATAGAGCGTTGGAGGAAGCCCAAGATGCCATAGGAATCTTTTGCGATCTCTCCAAGGCATTTGATCGCGTTAATCACAAAATCTTCCTCTTGAAACTTGAGCATTACGGACTAGGTAAACTTGCGCTCAGTTTAGTAAAATCTTATTTACATGACAGACAGCAAAAAGTTCAAATAAATGGTGTCAATTCACTTGGTTTGCAAGTAAAAATGGGTGTTCCACAAAGCTCGACATTAGGTCCTTTCCTCTTTTTAGTATACATAAATGACCTGCCCCATTTATTAAAAAACCAACCACAAATGGTGTTATTTGCTGACGTTACTTCCTTAATTTTTAAGATAAATAGACGTGCATCAAATCTTGACGACGTAAATAACGCCCTACTGCAAGTGCAAAATTGGTTCACTGCTAATAATTTAGTATTAAATGGGAAAAAAACTAAATGCATAAGATTTGCTTTACCGAATGTTATAAGTAGTGATTGTGACATAGTATTGAATAAAGAGAAACTAGAATTCGTCGATAAAACTGTTTTCTTGGGGATAACGCTTGACTCAAGTATGCAATGGGGTCCTCATATAACATCTCTTGCAGGACGGCTAAGTTCAGCAGCACATGCTGTAAGAAGAATCCGTCAATTTACTAATGTAGATACCGCGAGGCTGGTCTATTTCAGTTATTTTCATAGTATCATGACTTACAGTATTTTACTATGGGGACGGGCTGCAGATATAGAGTCTATTTTTATTCTGCAGAAAAGAGCCATCAGAGCAATATATGGCCTCCGCAGGCGCGATTCTCTAAGGGAACTGTTTAAAAATATTAATATCATGACGGTACCTTGTCAATATATCTATGAAAACATCATGTACGTAAGGAAAAATTTAAATCTTTTCAGTAAAAGAGGTGACAGACACACCCATAGAACCAGAAATAGGGACCAATTAGTTCAACCAGGTTTCAGACTGGCTAAAGTAGACTCTGCGTTCATGGGGTACTGTTTAAAATGTTACAATAAAATACCTCCCCACATACTCCAACTCAATGAAACGAAATTCAAATCTTGCATAAAACACACACTATGCAGCCAAGCATATTATAAGTTGGGGGATTACATCGCTGACAAAAATGCTTGGCTAAACGCTGGTCCTGCTCCACAGGACGCATAAATAAATTGATTGGCATTTGAAAATACTTCACACACGCCTACCCTACCTACATACTGTTGGAGCTGCTGAAGATTTTAAAATACTATTTTTGCATTATATAAATTCAATCTCCTAGTATTGTATAATTGCATAGAACGTATGTGAGTACTATGTTACATACTATAAAGCTACCATTTACTGGGTACGTCTTTCATTGACTTGAATGTGCCTTGGCGGCTGAGAGTATGTCATGCTCATTCTAATGTCTCACTGATGGTGGCGCATATGTTGGATCATTTAGCTCCCTTCAAAATGGTTGAGCTGAATGGTGCTAATCTATGCGCCATGTTCGTGAACGGGCGCCGTCAGTAGGGACTGGTCTTTGCTGCCACGACTTATTTTGATTTAATTTAATATTTCAATTGATTTTTTTAACTTTTCATTACGGACGCTTTTAACGTTCTGCATCGTTCTCACATGCATAATTTTGAACATGAATGATGTAACCAATAGTTTGTAACAATATTATTATGATTTAAAAGAGTGTCCATGGAGTTTCTTGTCCGTTCTTCTCCATAGGTACCTACTACGCTTTGGAATGGGCGACTAGCTTCATCTTTTTGACTGACCGACCTTGACAATTCAAAAGTGCCTGTAATTGGTTTATTTGAAATAAATAGTTTGAGTTTGAGTTTTGAGTTTGTCTTTAAAAGATCGCTCTTAGCGATAAAACCGCCCATTGTGTCACCCTTTGTAAAATGTATATATTTATGTCTGTAATTTATATGATGTACCTAGTAAAGAGTATTCTATTCTATTAGCTTTTGAGTGCATTAGTGTTGTGTAAGCTTGAAGGTGTAAGAGCCTTAGATATGAAAGAAAATACGCTTATTTGAAGTAAAATATGACGCAGAGAAAGAACACAAGATGAACAAGTTGGGGGAGAATATGCGTCACGTCCACGTAAAAGTCGCATGCTAGTTTTAGTATCGGTGACCCGCGATTTAGTGAGGTGTTAGCATTTGTGAAAAAACCCGAAATTTTGATAGAGTTCCAAAAACGCGATGCAGCATTGATAGAGTCGCAAAATCGCCGATCGCCGATGCTAAACCTACTTAGTGGCGTTTCTTGGATTGATTATTAAAACAAAACATAAGTAAGCAAATAGTATTTATTAATATTTTTAGATTTTTCTATTGATTGCTAAGTTAGTTAAATTAATAAATTGAGTAGAGATCGGAGCTGCCATGGGATAAAAATCGTCATTTTATTTCCGATGGCTATATTTTTAAGTAAAATATTTGAATTAATTATGAAGCTACAACCTGACTTACGAAAATAAAGCTCCATATTAAAAATAGATTAGTTGTTATGAAATAATGCAGAAGCTATTTTAAAAGGTCTTAAAAAAACTTCACGATATTGAGCTATTTCTAGTTAAAGTTCTCGCAATTGAAAAAGCTTTCATAGCTATTTTTAGTAGTCTATAAAAGAAACATCAGTGGGAGAATAGAAAAGGTCCCAGTTGTTCTAGCTAATAATGCAAAAGATAAAACAAGGATAATATATTCACAAGGTCTCGCTGAACTTAAAGAAAAAGTAGCCGCTTAAGGAAGCTGGTATAAAATGACGAAGTAGGCTGTAAAGTGAAATGATTCCGACTCTCCCTCGTTGATACGAAGTTTTATTTTTCGCGCATTCTCAGAGGCTTTGAGTGTCAAAGCTCGATGGAGAAGATTGCTCTAATTTTAGAAATAAGTCGAAGTATATTGAAACTTAAATGAGATATGCACGAGTGAAGTTTGCAATCCGTTCTCACTAAGTAAGCCAATATACGTTTTCTTTGAGTAATGAAAATAAATAGTAATTTGATATGCATCCTATTGCTATTAATTTAAAGTAAATTATAGATTAATCTTGCTAATTAGTACAAACCTATTTGCGATAGTAACGATACTTTTAGGAAGCAATGATTACATTTGGGTAAGTTTATTTCAGCCGTTGTTTAATTAGTCAAATTGATATTCAACATGGACTAGTAAAAAATCAAATCACTGTTCGTCAGTGAACTCGTCGCAACACTAGAAAAACATTCACATCGGTTTTGTACCGTACGTGTTCAAATATCGAAACCTGCATGAATATTTTTGCTGAATTCTCGCATAGTGACTCGTGTTGTCAAGGAGTTTTCGTAAATAAAATAGCTCACACATAAAAAGGCACAGCTAGTCTCACAGCCTCAATCTACCAATTGCATTACGGAATATTTAATTAAATTAATCTCCTCACATGCTTCATAAGTAATAAGACCACGTAGGCTCTAATCTTATAAAGTTATTAACCCCGGAAGTATTCGTGAGCTAAATCAACGCACCAAAAACGTTACCAAAGGTTGTGTATCCCAAAGATTTATGTTACGAAATGGCAACACTGTAGAATTAGTTGGTTCGCGGTCGGCGAAACGTTAGATCGTGCAGGGGTATTAAATTAAAAGGATCTGCCGGAGCCTATTCGTCACGTTATGTCATATGAGGCCCGGGAGACTAGTAGCTTTGTTTTAGCTCTGACGAGATTAAACCGTGTATTTGGCGAGATCGTGTGTAATACTGCCGTGTCGATAACCCTGCGTGTATGAGTTTTGATATTAGTACGAGACGACGAAATTGGTTGGAGCATTTTGTTTCGGGGTTTTCGTTCCTACCTTTATGAGTAAAGCTTGTCGGAGTTAAACATGAATGCTCCGGGATAAAGTTGCTCAAGACTAGTACTTTAAGTGAGTTTGTTTGTGTCATATACAAATGTTTATAATTATTTTGCTACTTAGCTTCAGGGTTGACCTAGCTTAGAAGTTAATTATCGTGTAGCATGAGAACGATTTACATAAAAGAGGATCTACCACAGCTACTATCATATTTCACCACAGTGTTGTTGCTATTTAAATAATTAGTCACACTGCTTAACCATAGAGTCAAGTTCAAAACAAATGAAATGTAATAACATCCTCTCAGGACTAAGACAACAAAGCGAATTTAAGTACCTAATTTACTTTTTAAATACATATTTATGTTTCAAGTAAGTGCCGTTAATATTCATAAAGAAACTTTGTTAACTTTGTATTTTTACGACGACCCGCGACGACACAAATGAATTATTACTTCCTAGGGGCTGTCGAGCTAAGACGAGTGTAAAATTTTATTTTAAACAAAAGTATTCACATATGTAGGGCCTCATTTTATTAGTCGCTGTCATTTTCATGGTGCTGATTTTTCCAACGCCAGATAACTTTATCGGAGGAGTAATTTTGAATTTTTGACAGTTCTTTCATACAAAAACTGTCAGACGTCAATTTTATTCCACGAATAAAAAATATGGGTCGATTGAAAAATCAGCCCTAAATAAACCAATATTTATCCTCAAACGTGTACTATGTCATTACTTCCTAGAATTTGATCCTTATTAGGGACACTATCGAATGGTGTAATAATACAGTGTGTTTTATTTAATCAAAATCAACGGGCTCGATTCCTGGCTAGAAATAATTATTTTTCATAAATCCTCCAAAAATTTAGTTTTCTCCAAAATCCAACCTGTGACTCCTTTGACTACTTTTCGCTATTTCTCATAGTTTCGGTTTTGGCCATCCACGCCCACTTAAAAAAATCACCCTGTATATTGATATAAGTACATTATGACCTCATAGTTTATAATGTACTTACATATGTCGATTTGACTAACGAAACGCCTTAATCTAAATCACCGTATGAGTGGTGTAAAGTAAATTAAGAATAAAAATAAGGAAATGTACTGTTTTTATTCCTGGATACTATTATTTGCTATTATTTGAGCATGAATAATCCCGTCTTTAAGTATCTGTATCCTTCGTGTAAACTGTCATACTTTACAAATACAATCACAAATTATACAAGCTTTTAAAGACCGTTATGGTTGACCGATTTCAATGGCGGGTTATAGTAATCGTCAAATGAATTCGAATTTAAATGTCATTGGGGCCATATAATTCAGTAATTTGATGGTTCGATACAGCTTTTAAACATTTTAACGTGATCCGCGTTGGGATTCCCGTTTAATGCTCGGTTCATGGTACTTTGATAATTATTTTGTCCTTGGAACAATTTTACCTTGAACACCTCCGAATTCCGAAGTTTTGTAAGTACCTGTGGAAGTTTTATTTACCATAACAGTACACCAAAACAGTGTGTTTCTCGGAGGTAAGGCAGAGATGTATAACATAGCCACTGTAATTCACCAGTTTTGTTATAAGTCCTATGTAATTAAGGGCGGGCCTTTATATCCAGTACTTGAGGTCCTGGATTCGATTCCCAGGTCGGGAAAAGTGTTGTTGGTTTTTCCTATCAGGAATTTTCCAGTAGCAGCCTGGAATCTGGATTTGTGCCCAGATAATGGCAATAGGTTCGCCCCCTATGACATGGGACTTAAACATCGAAAACTGGCGTAATATGGATGCAAAGGTACGCGTTTGCCTAACCCTTCGAGAATTACTTGCGTAATTATATATTATGTTAAATCCAAGCTACTGTGAAAAACCCAATAAAACTTCAAGTTAATTTAATTACTCGAAATTAAGTTATTAACTTCAATAACATAATATAAGACGTTAATTAACGAGAATGCATTAAACTTTTTTATTGTTTCTAAATCCATTAAACAAATGATACTCCTTGATTGATACTGATTGATCAGACAGCAGGTGATCCCTTGATGTTCTTTCAAAGTTTTCAACAAACTCGCTTCAGTTCGAGTAAAAACTCAATCCTCATATTTGAGGGGTCTTGGCACTTTGTTATGAAAAATATCATTCATCATTGTTCAGTATAACGTGAGATGTTATTTTATTATTACGTTTCGATTATATTATAATCTTGCTTCGCTTTCTTTGTGAATGAAAAGGTTGTTATTGTACCAAGTTATTTTTGGGATGTAAGTTCAGATGTTATCAGGAGCAGATGTCTGCGGGTGACTCGCGTGGTGGATGTTGGAGAGCTGACCGTTTTAGTTCTAAGATATTTTGGCGAGTAAAGGTTTATATTCGCTGGAGGAGGTATTTATGGAATATTGTTAAGATATACGAAACATTTTTTAATTACTAAAATTTTTATTTCTGGAACAGGATATAAGCAATTATTAATTGGTTATATCCTATGTGGAAAATACCTTCGAGTATTTAATTGAACAAATACGCATTTGTTTACTGAAAGTTAGAGAACTATCAGTAAATATATTGGTAGATTTGTCTAGCACTTGTGTTAAGCTAGATTAAATGTAAATCTTTCCTAGAATATCCTGGCTGGGTTTGTTAATCTTGGCCTATTCCTAGAACATATTAATAACATTAACCATCTAATTACCTAAGACCCTAATCTGGTCCACTTTACCTAATTACCCACTTGTACCACCTTTACTACGGACACCAGGGGCTTACAAATAAAATCAACAAACACATTACAATATTTTACCTTTATTTGTTCGTTCCATACAAATGGGATGTAATAAGCCCTGCACATTAGTATCCTGACCAATGGCGGGGCGGGTAAAAATGTGCGGCTTCCATGGCATGCATTACTCCTGACAAAGCGATGCCGCCAATAGCTACCTACTTTGCGACCCCCATTGTTTAACGTGGACATGTCTTTATTTGTTTGTTAACTTTAAGCTACAATATTTATCTAAGTCGGGAAAACAAACAGTTAAACACATTTCTCAATTATTAAGTAGTGAAAAACATATGCAAATAATTACATTACTAAAGTTCTTTTATCTACATAATTATGAAGCTCACAATATTATCCACGTCTTTTAAAATGTTACATGATTTGCCCGCAAGTGAAACCTAAACGGAGAAAATTCCTTCATGACGTTAAGTTATGTGATTTAAAAATAAATATCTTTTATAGATTTTTTATTTATTAGTGTAGTAGGGTGAACGCCGCACGCTACTTTCATTAGCTCTGTATCCAACTTTCCATTGAGCTTCAATTGCAACCTTCGTTTTACCAGGATTACAACAAAATACAGATTTTTATTCTAAAATCGGTCAGTGTTTTTACCAAAACCTCAAGATTTATAATAAATATTTGTATGAATACATGAGCGTAGGCTACAGTAATCCGGCAGTCGGGATTCGGAGATAAACTGTGCGTTTTGAAGCCGTAAATCTGACAAGATTGATGATATCTCTGACCCCTGTACGCCTTCCTTCCGACAAGACATTGCACCCCGGTGTACAATAGCACCCCACAGACATTACTGGTGATTCGGTTCGTAATTGGAAGTGTTATCGTGATTTATAGGGGAGGTTAATAAATAAACTACATTTGTATATCGGCAGTATTTAATGATTAATTATAAATAATAACTTTTTTAAGGAAAAAAAGAAAACATTTATTTTTTGCGCTTCTGTTCGTAGGTAATGTTTGAATTCCTATTAAGTCTGTTAGAACAGATGATTTGTACCTCAGCTAGATGGAAATCGAGTATTTAATGTCATTATTATGTAACGTTCAACTAATAAATCAACAACGACACTCCTACCTCCAAATACCACTTAATTTCCCAAAGACGTTTTCAAAACCAATAACAAATACACTCCATGGAATAAAATACCTAATACGGTAGCTAATTCGACCGGACTTGTGAATAATTTGTTCTTCGTTCGGCTCATACGAACGATCGAGATATCAAACGAGTCACGTACACCCGAGTGGGTGGCGGCGGTCACCCACAAACGCACATTGTACTGCGTGACACTGTACAGGAAGTACAGAAGACTTTTGAAATGGGGAACAAAAGAAAATCTTTGTGTACGGTGTGAAAGAACCTCGTGCGTGCAAAAGACGTTGAAAGGTACAAGTACTGGTGTTATTGATAAAAAATGATGTACGCTATAAAATCAGCCTGGTGGACGCTTATTTATTAACTAGCGTGTGCCCGCGGTTTCGCCCGCGTGGAAGTCGGAAATTATCTATTACAAAGTATCCTGCCCATGTCCTAACTAACGTCATGGTCTATCCATGTGACTATTTTTATCCAAATCCATTTAGCCGTTTAGGCGTGAAAAGGTAACAGACAGAGTTACTTTCGGAATTATAATATACGGTTCCCTATCCATTCGCATAAAATTGTAAGACCTAATATAACTTGGCATACTTTTGTTTCTCCTAATTATATTTCCGTATAACATTATTTACGCATAACAGCTTACGCATAATTTTTTAAGCATAATTTCTTTAATCTTATAATGATTAAGCATAACATTCTAAAGCATACATTTATTTACGCATAATATTATTAAAACATATTTTTTATAGGCATAACAAATAAGCATAATAATTAACTACTAAAATGTTAGACACTAATACACATTTTTATACAATATTGCTCTAATGAAATTTGTAGGCACTTTACATTGTAGGTAGAATAAATAATTTATTTTTTATTTTTCTGTATTATTAGTAGTGTATTATTGCAAAGTTGTAATTTAATTCTTAAAAAAAAAAAAAAATCTGTAATGAATAAGTAAATATCAGGAAACATCATACTGTTATAACCTCATCAAACCCAAACCACAACCCACAACACCAACAATAGAGGGGATCTGGCGCTCGGCGGCCGCTGCCGCGACACGCTCCTTTCGCTCGCTCGCCTTCGCGCGTTAATGGTCACTGTTCTAACCTAACCTAACCCATATGATTCAATAACAGTAGTAAATATCAGGAAACATCATGCCTAATAATTGTATGCCTAAATACTATTATGCTATAGTCACTAGGCCTAGTAACATTATGCGAATTAAATGAATGCCAAAACAAATTAGCCTTCAAGATAATTATGCCAACATAAACTGTATGCCAAAAAAAATGGCAAATTTATTATTATGGCAAAACAAATTATACCAAAATCGTTATGCCAAAGTATATTAGGAAAAAGAATATTATGCGAAAAGAAGGGATCCCATAATATACAGGGTGTTAAAGAAATTGCGTGCACATAGCTGATTTTTCCATCGCTAGATAACTTTTATTCGAGGAATAAAATTGACGTTTGACAGTTTTTGTATGAAATAACTGTCAAAATTATTCCTCGAATAAAGTTATTAGGCGACGGAAAAATCAGCCCTCTTTTTTTTTTTTTTCTGGGTGGGAAATCATCAAATGACTCCTCCCGCTCTGGGCGGAGCAGAAGGGAGTGTCAGACTTTTACTGACTAAAACCCACCCGTGTTCCTTCAGTTGCCTGTGCCAGGGGCCACGGTATCTCTTTCGAACAACCTGCAGCCCCGGCGGCATCGGCCCTAGCGGACCCCGTCAGTTCGTGCTGACAGCTCTTTGAGGCGCGCGTGGAATACAACGCGCCGTCAACCCGGGCCTGGTCCTTACCGGGCGGCGAGCTGCCCATAGCTCGCCGCCCGCAAGCCTGCGCCTACGGTGGCCGGGAGTCGGCTGTTGACTCCCGTCCAGGGCGTCTCCTGCGGCGGCTAGGAGCGCGAGGGTGCAGCGATTGCCTCTCCCTCGCACGCTCCGCCTCCTCCTTCGCGAGCATAACTGCTTCGCAGAAGGAGGTGACGGCCTCCCATTCACTCTCGCTCCGGACCATGGCCTGTATGAGGGCCGGACGCGAGAGGTCGCCGCCGCCGATCGCCGCCAAGAGGACACGGCGGGGTCCCGCCCAAGCCGGGCAGACCTCCACCGTATGCTCCACCGTGTCCTCCGGGCGATCCCCACAGTGGTGACACCCTGGCGTTTCCTCCCGCTTTATCCTGAACAGGAACCTCCCGAAACAACCGTGTCCGGTGAGGACCTGCGTCAGGCGGAAGGTGAGGGCGCCGTGGCGCCTCTCTAGCCACTCCTCAAAGAGGGGACTTATCGCCGCAATTGTGGCGTGCCCAGCGCTGGGTTGCGACAATCGCACTCTCCATGCCGCCATGAGATCCCGCCGGAGCTCTGTCCGCTGTGCCGTGATTTCTCGCGGCAGCGGAGCAACGCCCCGGCGTTTTGCCTCCTTTCGCCACTCCCATATGTGGGCGAGGACTTTGGCCTCCAGATCCCGTGGCGGCAATCCGGCAAGGAGGCTCGCCGCCTCAGCGGAGACCGTGCGGTATCCTCGAATGAGCCGGACAGCCATGACCCTTTGGGACGCGATCAACCGGCGGGCTGGTCGCCGCCTCAAAGATCGCGCCCATATCGGTGCCCCGTAAAGGGCCATGGCCCGCACGACCCCCGCATAGAGCCTCCGGCAGGAGGCGTTTGGTCCCCCTAGATTGGGGAGGAGCCGGCTGTCGAGGACGAGTCCCAGGTACTTCATCGTCAGCTCGACGCCGATGTGAACCCCTCCCGCCGTTATTTGTGAACCCGACGGTGGCGCGTCCCGAGGATCATGAAAACACATGGCCTCAGATTTGTGCAATGCCACCTCGAGTCCCAATTGCCGGATCCTCTCGACAATTGTCGCAACCCCGCGTGTCGCTGCTTCGGCCGCCGCCTGGTGCGACCTCCCCTGCGCCAGGACCAGCGTGTCGTCAGCGTAGCAAACTACGCTGACGCCATCAGGGAGGTCGGCGCGCAGCACCCAGTCG
The DNA here is from genome assembly GCA_947507525.1 of Apamea epomidion. Lineage (NCBI taxonomy): Eukaryota > Metazoa > Arthropoda > Insecta > Lepidoptera > Noctuidae > Apamea > Apamea epomidion. Next base: position 12,771,055 of record OX382234.1, read on the forward strand.
TACCCGATATCCCACAGATGCGGCCCTAGGACCGATCCCTGTGGGACACCGCACGACATCTCTCGCCGGTTCCACTCTCCCCGGTGACCGGGGTAGATGACGGCCCTGTCCGTCAAATAGGCCTCGACAATGCGACGGAGGTAGGTCGGCATCCGGTGATACCCGAGTGCCTCCCTGATGCAACTCCAGGGCAGGGTATTGAAGGCATTGGCGATGTCTAGAGACACCGCCAAGACAACCCCACCCCGGGCCACAGCATCCCCCGTCGTGAGGGCTCGCACGCGCATGATGGCATCCACCGTAGAGCGCCCCCTGCGGAAACCAAACTGGCTGTCCGCCAAATCCGGCCCCACCCGCACCAGCTGCCCGGCAAGGCGGTCTGCAATTACTCTTTCAAAGAGCTTGCCCACCTCGTCGAGCAGCACGATGGGCCGGTAAGCGGACGGAGAGTCCGCAGGGCGCCCCGGCTTCTTGATGAGGACCAGTTTCCCCGTCTTCCAACGAAGTGGGAACCGGCCCCTCTCCAAGCATGCGCTTAGTAGCCCCCTTAGTCGAGGCCCGAGAGCCTCCAAGGCCAGGACCCAGGCTTTTCCAGGTAAGCCGTCGGGTCCTGGGGCGGTGTTTCTGGCATTCAGCCTACGTACCGCCACTCTCAACTCTACCTCGGTCACCTCCGGAGCATCGTCGTCGTCGTCGGTGTGGTCCGCATCTGGCATCGCAGGAGGCGGAGCCATGGACGGGGGAGTATGTTCCCCACGCGAAGGGAACAGAGCGCTCACCACGTCCTCCACGAGCTGGGGCCGGAGACTCTGCGTCAGCGGGGGAGCCCATGGGCGGAGTTTATCCCGCACCATCTTGTAGGGGCGTCCCCACGGGTCTCTGTTCAGAGTCCTCAGCGACTCCTCGCGGGCCAGCCCCTGGCCCGCAAGATCTCCGCTCGGAGGGCGGTCTTCGCCGCTCTGTACCCCTCGTACAGCTCCGCCTGCACGGCTTCCGTATCCGGAGGGCGGATACGGAGCCTGCGGTGCCTGGTGTACCGACGTCGCGCAGCCACGCACGCCTCGCGACGCCTCAGAGACGTCAACTCCGGCGACCACCAGTACACCTGGCGCCGGGCGCGTCCGGGCCGGACCCGGGGCATTGCCACGTCACATATTTCGGACATGGCCTCCCGGAACCACTCTGCCTCGTCGTTGATGTCAGCAGGCCTGTCCGGTGGTGACACCCAGGCCTGCACGATGGAGGCTTCCAGGAGGAGCTCCCGGTCCAGCTGCTTCAGCGCCCACCGCGGACCACCCAGGGTCGGTCGGACCGGCGCGCTCGAGGTCTGGGCGGAGACGTCGAACCGGATATACCGGTGGTCGGAATAGGTCTCCACCTCCTCTAAGACACGCCAGTTGACGACATGCGGCGACAGGGCGGGGCTGGCGAACGAGATGTCCACCACTGATTCACCCCGCATCCGCACGCATGTTGGGACCGAACCCCGGTTTAGGACGACCAGGCCTGTCTCCAGAGCCCAGTCCTCCACCATCCTGCCCCGTGTGTCCGTATGCCGGGAACCCCAAGCCACATTCTTGGCATTGAAGTCCCCGAGGACGAGCACGGGGAGGGAACGGAATCCGACGACGACGACTCTCAACTCCGCGAGGGAGTTGTGGAACTCGGCGAGAGTTCGGCTCGGGGAGAAGTATACCCCTACCACGACTATCTCCCCGAACCGTGCTGCCACGCAACCCTGTCCTCTCTTGACAGCCTCGAGGGACGGGGTACCGGCGGCGGCCGACGAAATTAGGGTCACTGAGCCGCTCAGGTCCTCCACCCAGTCGTCTCTGGGCGGGACAAAGTACGGCTCAGCGACCACGGCGATGTTAATCGACCACTGCGCCATGCTCTGGAGCAACAGATCCTGAGCGGAGGCGCAGTGGTTGATGTTCGCCTGGAGGAGGCGTAATGGGGCTATATTAGCACTCCATATCAGCCTCCCGATCCCCCTGTAAGGGCCCAGCCACGGCGGATGCGGCGGCGGTCACGGTGGAGGCGGCAGCGGCGACGGCGGTGGTGGCGGCGGCTGCGGCGGCGACGGCGGTGGTGGAGGGCTTGCCCCTGCCCCTGGCTTTGGCGGGTGGAGCGCAGGCCTTGCTCCCAGCCCGGTGATCGGCCAGCTTGCCAGCTGCCGCACATATATAGCAGTGCGGCATGGCGTTGCACGAGCCGGCCTTGTGACCGGGCTGACCACAGCGGAAGCAGAGACTGCTGCGGTCCACCTCCGAGGTGCATTTAGCTCCCACGTGACTGCCCACATGGCAGCGGAAGCACCTCAGAGGTCTGGGCTCCAGCAGTTTCACCTGCACGGAAACCCAGCCTACCAGGAGCCTTCGGCCCTCCCTGGCTATTTTTTGGGCCGCCGACACGGGGCAGCTCACCGTAATGGCTTGCATCCCCGTGAGGTCAGGGCGGAGAGTGCCCGCCCTCACCTGCTCGGCAGAGCACCCCCCAGTCCTGACGATGGCGGCCACCACCTCTTCCACCGTCGCAGAGTCGTCCAGACCCAGGATGCGCATGTCAGCACATTTGGTGGGTCTGGACACTCGGGCCTCTTCCGCATTTAAGGACGCCCTAAGCCTTTCGGCCAGAGCGTCAGCAGTCGGGCCGCTAGCCGCACCAGGGACCTCCAGCATCCGGGCACCAGTCGCAGTGACCCTTAGCCGGATGCCTTCTGCCACGCCGAGCTCCTGTAGGTTAACCGCCGCTCTCGCCTTGGCAAGGACGTCACGGTAGGAGATGCCCTTCTTCTCCGCTTCCGGCTGTAGTGTGATCACTACAGCTGCGGTCTTCGGGGCACGAAGCCTAGCCGCGACGCCTCGCTCCTTGCGCCGTTGCCGCCTCTCCTTTCTTTTGGCCGCCCTTGCAGCCTTGCTCGCCTTCCTCTTCTGCCCGGCCACCTGCCAATCGGCGTCGGCCGGAGGCGATGCAGGAGGCGGTTGGGGCGGCCGTTTCGCCGCCGGGGCTGGGGCTGGGGCTGGGGTTGGGGCTGGGGCTGTGGCCCTCGCGGGTTTCGGGGCGGCCCGTTTTGCTGCTTGCCCCGTGGCCGTGGCTGTGACAGCCGCGGCGGCAGCATACGATACGGCCTTCCGCTGGCCCGAGGCCGGCCGGTCCGCCGCCAGCGAGGGGGCGCAGGACGATGGCCTCCAGGGCGGAGAACCGGCTCTGAAAGGCAGCCAGCTCCTGCCGCACCAGGTTCAGGACCCGGTCCTCAGCAGATACTGGCCGCCCCTGTTGCGCCCCCTTCTGCGGCACCTCCCGGGGGCCGGCTGCTCGCAGCCCGGCCAGGTCCGCTCGGAGCTCCTTATTCTCCTTTCGGAGGAGCTCCATGGCCGCTGTCAAGCGGGCCACCTCCGCCCGCATTTCGGACATTTCGTCCGGCGGGGGCCCGAGGTGGATGGCCTCCGCTGCCGCCATTATGGAGGCCTTTGCCGAGACTATGGCCCTGTTTTTCGAAGTCTGTAACTTCTTCAGGGCCACACGTCCCGGATCGCGGCCTCCACGACCGCCGCAAACTTCTTCTTGCGGTCCGCCTCAGGGCCGCCAACCTCTACCGCCTCGTCGCTTGAGGGCTCCAAAGCGACCGCGCCCCCCTCCTTTGCGGGCACCTCCGCTTTTTCTGCCGCCTCCCGAGCAGTAAGCCCCCTCCCCATGCCTCTCTCTCGGGCTCCTCCCCGCCTACTGGTGGGGATTTTTCGGGCCGAGGCCAGCTCACCGTCAGAGGACGACCCCTGGCCGTCCACTGACCTTGGCCGCTTGCTTTGGACCTTCCTTTTTGCAGCGGCCGTCTCCTGGTCACGGTAAGGGCTCACTGAGCCTCCCGTGCTCGCTCCTCCAGATGCAGCGTCGGACTCCGACACCGCATCACTCCCCTCCTCTACGCGTTTCTTTAATGTTTTGTTTTTTAAAAATTCCATTGTTGTTCCCACGAGTACAAACTTTATAACTTGCTCAAAATAATGTGGTTCGCACTGGCGACTAATTCATGTAGCTACCCATTAGCCAAGCTACCAACCTCCCTCACGGTGCGCCGCCGCTTGGAGGTTTGGGGTGATTTTTTATAGAGGTTTTCTACCTCGCGGCCCGGGCGGTTAAGCCAAGACCCTCGACCCCCGTCAAAAGTCAGAGACATGACCTTGACAGTCTTCGGGGCTACGATATTAACGGTGGCAGGAGGGGGGGGTAACCCCTCCTGCCTGCCCGGCGGCAGGGTAAGTGCACACCAGGCCCGCTCTTACTCCAACACAGTTGCCGCTCTGCTCCTCATAGCAGCTTGTGTGGAGCGTTCCTCTTGGCAGAACATTAGCATGCGGGCAGCGAGATCTCATTGGGAAATAATCCCAATGAGAAATAGCTGCCCGCACCCCAGGATGCACCGGCCCGAAAACTGGTCTTCCCCCCGGACGTATCCAGAAGGGAACTCCAGTCCCTAGGCACACGTGGAGGTTTTCTGCCCTGGCACCCCACGGAAAAATCAGCCCTTAGATTACTTTTTATACATTTTATATTGGAATTAATTTACAAAATTAAACGTTATTATATTCAATGTGGTGATTTCTATTTATTTTCGCTACACTATGTTTTAAAACTCATAAATTTCTAATACATAGGTACAGAGGCGGCCTTAATGCCATTGACATTTTTAACCAGTCAAACTTTGAGTGCAGTAACAAACAGTTTTAAGTGTCTACGAAAAATTGGGGAATAAATATTTATTGTATATTACATTTAAGCACAAATAAATATACGAATATACTAAATCAAAGAAGACAAACAGTGGGAAAACATTAACGTTGTGTTGATGCTTCTTTTTCTCCTCTTTGTATCGACAGTAGGTTAAGTTAATTGGGCCTAGATGATTGCCACGTTAATTTTAAAGTATCACAGAAAAAAAAAACAAGTATTTTCATGTTAGGTTTTAATTTTTTTTCACATTGATATTATCAGAAGGGGCACAACTCTTAAAGGACCATGAACAGAACATGGAATTTTAATTATCGTTAGGTACTATGAACAGTCGGAGGCGAAAGGTATCACATATAATATGCTGTAGCAAACGGATTGATGACCGCAGAATGTTGTCATTAGCTGAAAGCAGAACTGAACATATATTTTGTTTATCATCCTGTAATGGAGAGTAGCAATGAGGAACAAAGCCTTTAAACCTACGCACTTAGAGGCCTTTGTATCAAGTGAGACTACGGCACGTTGGCATTTTAAGATTATATACCGTCTGATTCGTCGGCTGCTCGTAGCACGTAGGCGGGCTACGGCGTAGCGCGTAGGTGGGTTACGCCGTAGCGCGCGTGGGTGGCCATTCATCTACACGGATCTTCGCGTTATTATCATTGTTGTACAAGTTTTGGGCGCTAAATGCCGATATCTAAATTAATTATAAATTATTCAACGCTATTAATAAATCTGAATTGCTTTTGATAATTTACATAGAATGAGATGTTTTTAAATAGGTTTGAGCTATTAACAAAGCGGTTCTTCGCGTTTGAACAATTCCTTAATTGTTTCCTTCAGAATATACTTAATTATTTCTGGACGATGTAGTTACATAATTTCATTTATAAACTACACCTACACGTTTACACAAAATTACTAAGACATAAATCCCTTTATATCATATAACATCATAACTCAGGTAATTAACATAAAATTAAGCGTATTATAAACAACTTAAAATATCTAGTCAGTTTCACTCAGATAACAGCTACCCTAATGAACTGAATCACGTTTTCACCTCTGACTTGCAACGTGTGACATTTGTCTTCATACATATATCTTAATACAGATTAAGTAACAAAAAAAACAGAAAATAAATAACACATTTGCATACATTTGGTGTTAACCGTTTACGTGTAAAATCATGCAATCATAAGCTACGATTACTCGAGCTGATTGGGCTCGAATTCATTGAATCCAATTATGTGTGTGACTGTAAAATTGCAGTAACTACGTAAAAGCATTGTTTTACACTCATGTAATGATTGAGCCTGTAAACAAGCCGCGCGAGTTTTATTTATAGAGTTTTGTGATTTACGTGTTTGGTTTGTAGTTCGAAGCGCCACCGCCTGTCGTAAAAAAATCTTTGTGTCGGAAGAGGTTTATTACAGTTTTTTTTTCAATAAAATCGGTACTTTTGTATGCCCCTCAGCCCCTGCGCTGCCACCCAGGAAGCCGTGGAGGTGGCAAAGTTTTAGGCCAACAAGATCTGAAATACAGTCATGCCAGTGAAACTAAGAAGAGGAATACTCCTCAGCTAGATGGACAGACTTAAAAGGTGGCTGCGACGGGCTGGATACGGAAGGCGGAGAACCGAGTGTCGTGTTTGTGGCGCAGCTTGGGAGAGGCCTATGCAGTCCAGCAGTGGACTGCTATTGTTATTTAAAATTATAATATCTTTAAATTTGTGTAAGTTAAATAATAATATGATTTGCATGCCCATGTGACGGTAGAACATGGAGAACTCTTATTATTAAATATTTCCGTACTAAATACCCATGTTTGCAAACCAATAAATGACTTGATTTGACTGCTGAAGATCTCGATTCTCGGCAACTCTCATCTAACCTCCTCCTGCTAATCATCGAGTTGATGGATACTTTTTAATGTGCGCGAGGCCTGAAGGGAAATTCTCGTAATTTTAAGAACGTTTACAGTCTGATCTCAGTCTCAATCTGTCAAAAATGTCTCTGATTTACCTACATTTTGACAAGTTTTTGACATTTGTTTGTCGCCGAGATGAGACTGGAATTTGAACGTTTTAAATCACGAAAATTGGCCTTCTGCTATTACTATACATACCTACCCTTTCATATGAGTTCATACCATAAGCAGAAGGCTTTCTTTAGTTTACGATATACCTACGAATTCGGATAATCGACTAAGGTGTATTTATAGGAAATCTGTAATAACAGTTGCGGCTATAGAGAGATTGGAGCGAAGATTGGGTAGCATACTGTGAACAATAGAATGTCTGTTCCTACATAGACAATGGGGTATGCGACGCTTTCTAACCGAGCCCATCAATAGACTAATATTCACCTGAACCTGTGCTTTGATTACATGTTACAAGCTCAATTGTTGAAGGGCTTTAGACTGTTGATGACGGACTGCAAACAATGGGTTGTCTGCTCTTATGTACAATTAGTTGGTTTCTACCGGCTGTTGGTTCATTGACTATGCTAGAATTAGATTCAGAACAACTTGCACGATGATTGCACGTTACAAACTCGAGAGAGTTTGTAACGTGCAATTTTTGTAACATCAGAAAGCCACTTCTCTTAATTTAAAACGTTCAAAATCTAGTCGCAGTCTCATCTAGGCGACAAACAAATGTTAAAAACTTGTGAAAATGTAGGGAAATTAGACGTATTTTTGACAGATTGAGACTGAGATCAGACTGTGAACGTTCTCAAATTACGAGAATTGCCCCTCTGGTGTCATGGTGTAATTTCTTATCCTTTTTTGTAACATCTGGTGGTATGAATTTTCCTTCGTCTTCATTCTCCATTTCGTCATGTATTTTAACGTTTCGTATATTCGAACGTGGATCCAAGCGAGATACAATGGCTTTAAAATTATTTCTGTAATTACAGCATTAAACCGGTTAAGTCATCCTTGAAGATTTCTCAGTCTCTTTTGAAGAAGTCTATCTAAATCGAACTTTCTCTAAATCTCTACTCTCTTACTTTCGTAGGATATACGAGTACTATAGATCTGTAAACAGAAACACATTCCTAAATTACAGATCAATGCTTAGACGATTTTATAATTATACAGGTATAGAGGGTGGCAGGCACATCGACATACAACTTTTTACCATGGATTCAGTGCATGATTCTGACCACCCTGGGTTGAAAATCTACTGTTTCATAGAAACAGACCTACGCGATCAAAATGTATAGAACAGCATTTTTTTTGTGGTAAATAACCAATGAAAAATGTCAACGCAGGGGGTTCAGACGCGGGGTTGCGATAGTCGTAGAAAGGATCCGGCAGTTGGGTCTCGAGGTGGCATTGCACAAGTCCGAGGCCATGTCCTTTCATGGGCCCCGGTACGGGCCACCTTCGGGATCCCAACTGATGGTAGGAGGGGTTCACATCGGCGTCGAGAAGACGATGAGATACCTGGGTCTCGTCCTCGACAGCCGGTGAAACTTCATCGAGCATTTCCGACGTTTGGCCCCCAAACTGGAACGAACCGGGGCCGCCTTAAAGCGGCTCCTGCCCAACCTGAGGGGGCCAAACGCCTCCTGCCGGAGGCTTTACGCGGGGGTCGTGCGGTCCATGGCCCTGTATGGGGCCCCGGTATGGGCGCGTTCACTGCGGCTGCGAGCCGCACACTACCTGAACGCGCCCCAAAAGGTGGTAGCCGTAAGGCTAATCCGGGGGTACCGCACGATCTCGAGCGAGGCAGCAAGCCTCCTTGCCGGACTGCCACCATGGGATCTGGTGGCGATAGTCCTCGCGCGCCTGTATGACTGGCGCGCGGAGGCACTACGTCGGGGGGAAACTCCGCACCCGCGGCAAATTGCTGCGGACCGGACGGACCTCCGGCGCGGTCTCATGGTGAAATGGAAGGTGCGACTATCGCAACCCAGCGCAGGGCACGCCACGATAGCGGCGGTAAGACCCCTCTTTGAGGAGTGGCTAGAGAGGCGTCACGGCGCTCTCACCTACCGCCTGACGCAGGTCCTCTACGGACACGGATGTTTCGGGAGGTTCCTGCACATCATCAGGCGGGAGGAGACGCCCGGGTGTCACCACTGCGAGGATCGCCCAGAGGACACGGTGGAGCATACGGTGGAGGTCTGCCCCGCTTGGGCAGAGCACCGCCGTGTCCTCGTAGAGGCGATCGGCAGCGGCGGCGACCTCTCGCGCCCGGCCCTGGTGCAAGCCATGGTCCGGGGCGAGAGGGAGTGGGAGGCGGTCACCTCCTTCTGCGAAGCAGTCATGCTAGCGAAGGAGGTGGCGGGATGGGCGAGGGAAAGATCCTCACGCCTCAGCCGCCGAGGGAGACGCTCCGGGCGTCGGGAGCCGCGTGACGACTCCCGGCCACCGTAGGCGCGGGCCTGCGGGCGGAGAGCAATGGGTAGCTCTCCATCCGATCAGGACCAGGCCCGTGCCGGACGGCGTGTATGTGTTCCACGCGCGCCTCAAAGAGATGTCAGCGTAGTTGACGGGGCCCGACAGGGCCGAAGCCTGCCGGGGTAGCGGGATCGTCCGAAAGGGTTACCGCTGCCCTGGTACATAAAGGGTTAAGGAAGGAACACGGGTGGGAAAAAAAAAAAGGGGGTTCAGAATCGTGTATTGAATCCATGGCCACCCTGTATACATATAGGTTCGAGCACCATAGACTTTAGCAATGTTTAGAAGGTACTTTATTAACTATTGTGTGGTAGCCTAGATATTATGAATGGCCCTAATTGTTTGCCATCGTGCCCCGGCTTCATTGTATGCCTAGGTTAGTATGTTATTAGTCTGTATGTCAATGAGACCTGTGTGATGTCTGCCGATATTGAGGCCAACCATCTGCTGGGAATTTCTGTTTGCCTGGTAATTAAGTCCGTGACGTTTAGATGTTGTGACTTCAAGGTTTTTGGGCAATAAAAAGCCTCTTTAATAAATAATATAGGGTTCCTAGAATTACAGGCCTGAATTCTAAATAAAAAACTGTTTAATAAATTAATGTATAATGCCTCCAGTCGTGTATTTTAGAATAAGAAATCTGTAATAATTATTTGATGTATAATTCCTCGAATTTCTTAATGCGTAATTAAAAGAATATTAATGGGCTAATTATGCGTTCTTTGAATTTGTTATACATTTTAATGAGCTTTCAGCGATTATTTAATGAGAATGAGCGAGTACTTTTCTTTGGAGAATTATAAAATAGAAGAGCCGCTGTGTTATTTTTGATGCGCGTTTATTTACCTCATGGTTGTTTGTAATAAAAATGGTCATATTATATATCTTTTATTCCTTTGTTGCCCTAGTTACTACCAATTTTACTACCAGTTGTAATACCGTTAATTTTGATTACCCTTCCTACTACTCCAGTATTGAGCAGTTAGAAGGGAAAATTAAATAGCCCGTGTTACTACCGTAAATAATAAAATAAATAAAAATAAAAAGCCTTTTATTTATCGCATAATTAAAGTTATTTACGGTTTACATTGAATAATAATAATAGATAGTAATGAGAATAAATAATGTGTAGTAATGGGTATAATATTAATTGAATTGATAAATTATATAAAATAAGATTTAAAAAATAATTTATCATGCAGGCATGCAAGAACCCCTCTTATGTGAGGGTGAAGGCCTCCTCCAGACTTTTCCATTTGTCTCTATCTTTGGCAAATGTCTTCCAGTTTTTACCAGCTATTTTTATTATATCGTTATCCCAACGAGTTACCGGTCTTCCTCTCTTTCTAATACCGGCAGGGCCCCGCCATAACGTCAGTTTAGAAGTCCATCGGTCATCGCTCATGCTGGCTACATGGCCTGCCACTTTAACTTTTGTGAGAAATTACAATATATGTCATATTCAGATGCAGTTGTTAAATCTCAGTAGGCTACGCCCTCGAGAAATTGCGCTGATTTTCCTTTTTTTATTTTAGAATAAATTGTTTTATGTTCAAGTTATAAAGAAAAAATAAATTAGTTTAGCAATAAAATTAGTTTTTTTTAAGTAGCTATTTACGGTAGTAACACGGGCTATTTATTTTTTCCCTTGTAACAGCTCAACACTGGACTAGTAAGTAGGAAAGGTAATCAAAATTAACGGAATTACAACTGGTACTAAAATTGGTAGTAACTAGGGCAACAAAGGCTTTTATTACTTCTCTTTACAATTATTCATATTATATTATAATTCATGGCTACTGTTTATGCTAAGTTTACAAATCTATCTATGTATATGTAAATATCTACATATGTTTTATCGCATGTACCATCGCCAAAATCTATGTCTGCCCACCCCGTAGGGACTATTCCTGTTTGCTGTGCATATTATTAGTCGACCTAAAAAGGACCCTCCTTTGTTTTACTTACAGACGCAGCTGTGGTCATGATGTGCACGGGATTTTGTTTTCAAAATGGCCAGTGTACACACCGGGACTTACAGCTTAGTACGGCCGGTATTCCAAGTGTGTACGATGTGACTACGTTTGAGATAGTTGAACCTGGATCAATACTTAAAGCCCAACTGACGCCAAACCTAGCCCTACAGTAACTAACTAGCACCCCAGTTATCCTAGCCCTAGCCTACCATATACAAACCACACCAAACGTAGGTTACGTTGGTTGTACGAGAGGGAAGTCTGTCACAAGGAGACCTACGGTGACAGACGGAATTTGGGTAGGAAGAGGGTTTTGTGTACGTCGTGCAATGTACACAGGAAATGGTTTTCTTACTGCCGATCCCACAGACTCATAGGACCGATGATGGCTAAAGGTGTCTTGGCCACAGCAAGAGGAAGTAAGGAGATAAATCACACTCGACTCCAGCTTGATGACTAACTTTATTACAATAATGAACTTAATTATATACAATTTTTGTGGTAAATACACATTGATGGCTATTTACATGTGTGTCGTGTGTGTATCGAGCCGATGAAGCGAAGATCTCAGTAGGCCACATCTTAGTGCTGACGGTGTGCTGGTGTTGCCGGCGCGTGGACCGTATGTGTGTCGCTGACGCTGTGATGCTATTGTTGGCGCGTGCAACTATAGTATGTTCACGGTTGAACATTCTGGCGCCTCTCAGGACCTAGGCTCCAGTTGGTATAATTCGATAGTTTCGTGTTGACGTGGTAAACTGTACACAGGTTCCGTTGTGATAGTTGGTTGGCCTGTTGTCGGTTTGGTAGTTGTCTTGTTGGCAGCAAGCGAGTTTGGTTCTCTTGCTGGTTGGTTTTCTGGCTCGGGACTTGTTCTTCTGGTCTTGTGCTGCAATGTGACTCCAATCCATCTCAGTATGGCTGGGCCGTAGCAAACTAAAAACAAAAAGATTAAAAACATGATTATACACGATATCGCACTAGTTAAGTATGCGTGAGAACTGATTTGACTCCAAATAGTGCTATCTAATTCGGTTTGTAAAGCATTTTCTTGAGTAACTAGATTCTGAAAAATCTCCTTTGAGTTATCTACGACTTCTTCCTCTTTGGTAATGTTTGGCATGGATTTAGTCACCATGTGCGTTGTTATGGGAAAGTCTATTTGTTTTGAGTATGATGTTACTATCGGTACTGAAACAATTCTTTTGGCAGTTAATATATTATTAGTTGTTTTAATAATGCAGTTATCTGCGATTCGTATTACACCAACATTTTGAAGCTCGAATTCTTCTCTTTGTCCATCACAAAGTATTGACGTCGTAACTCGATCTCGTACAATGAATAACCAAGTGTTTGGCATGTAAAGTTGTTTCCATATTATTTTATTGGATAAATAGTATGTTTTAGTAGGACATTTCGTCTGTGTTTGGTTTTTGAATAGTTGATTTACAATGCAATTTTCTTTTAATTGCATGTTTTTCACGGCCCCAGGAAAGCAAATAAAATGGTTAGTCCATTCTAAACAACGTTTGAACTCCTCATAGTCCAAGTCAAAATACATTTCGTTGTTGTAATCTAACCCTATGTAAGCTTTATGTACTTCTATACTTTGGGCTGACTTGTCAGAATTTATCTTTGGGACTGGTGTGACATACATTAAAGTATATTTAGTTATCTCTTGTATAGGAAAATAGGCGTATACTTTTAAATGAGTCTTGTTCTCATATATCTTGGTGTCTAGTAACTGTTGTTGAACGATTCTTAGTTTAGATGGTAATTTTTTGTTTGCTGATGATATTAGGTCAGTGACGTTCTTTGGTGTTAAAACACTATATACTGTCGCCTTGGTTAAGTATATCTCTAATAGTCCGTTGTAATAATCCATGATTTCTTCCATGTAATTATATGCTAACTGGTAAGTCTGCATAATACGTATGTTTACACTGTTGTGGTCGACTGTACTGAACCAATGGTTGTTACTCTCGATGTAACCTATGACTTGGTTTAATTTAGTTTGAAATCCTATAAGTTTCTGTTTTATTCTTTCTTCAGTTTTGTTTACTTGTGAGATTGTTGATATCATGAATTTGGTTTGATGGTTGGCAGCTTCAATTAACTTTTTTTGGTTTAAATTTAATGTGTCTATATCTCGGTATGCCTCATCATTCACTCCGAAGATAGCAGTTAGTAACTCTCCCCATATTCCCCTTTTCTTCCTAATCTGGTTCACTTCTGTCAAATACTCTTTAGTTCGCTCTAATTTTGATGCTTCTTCTAACAAATGATGGTGCAATTGTTTGCAAAATCCGGAAGCTGTTATTTGTTCAGCATTTGTACATAGTTGACTGAATTGTGACGTCATTGTTTTTATTTTGACAAGGTCTTGCTCTAGGCGTTGTTTTTCATAGTTTATTTCTATCCTAAACATTCCTCTATCAATGCTTGCCGTTCCTATTTTTTCAACATAAAATCCTGGTGGTACTGTTTTTACAGAGTATGTCGTTGTAGTCGATTTTGCTGATCCCAATATTTGTAACATGATGAACAGCAACGTGAACCATTTAGATATTTTATTACATTGTTTGGGTTGATTAGTTTTGTTTTTTCTTAGGATTGCAATGGTATTTGTTTGTATTGACTGTTTAGGTTCATTGCTATTACTACACGTATTTGTATCAATTGGCAATGGTATTAATGTGTGAATTGATCGTTTTTGAGTTGTTCCTGACGACTTTTGAAGTGTCACTACTCGGGATAGGTCGTCGTTGCCCGTATGTATTTCCTTTATTTTTGCAAGTGGCCATTTGCTAGGCGAAACTTTTTCATCTTTTATAATTACTAGAGTTCCAACCGACAAGTTTCCTTGAATAGTTTTCCATTTGTACCTTTGTTGAAGTTGGTGTAAATAGTCTTTAGTCCAGCTTTTCCAGAAATCTTTTTTCATTTTTTGGATTTGTTTCCATCTGTTTAAATGATCTGTATTAGTTTCTGATAGCGGGTCTGGTACCCCTACCGCTTCTCTGCCTATTAGAAAGTGACTTGGTGTTAACACTATGTTATCGTTTATATCTTCACTTAGTGCACATAATGGTCTTGAGTTTAAACATGCTTCAGTTTGGTGTAAGAACGTGCTCATTTCTTCATAAGTTAGTGTCTGCTCTCCTATCACTCTACGCAAATGGTGTTTCATAGATTTTACTCCTGCTTCCCAAATCCCTCCGAAGTGGGGGGATGATGGAGGAATAAAGTGCCAATGTATTCCAATATTGGTCAACGTGTTTTGAAAGTCGTCAGACTGGGTTATGTCTAACATTTCTTTATACAAGTAATTGGCAGTGCCTACGAAATTCGTCGCGTTATCACTATACATGTGTGATACTGGACCTCTGCGTGCCATAAACCTCCGTAGTGCTGCTATAAACGTTTCTGCTGATAAGTCGCCTACCAGCTCCAAATGTACCGCTTTCGTGGATAGGCAAACAAATATCGCAATGTAGCCTTTGTAAGATTTATGTCCCCTTCCTTTCATTGTTCTCACTGATATTGGTCCAGCATAATCCACACCTGTGTGACTGAATGGGTACGATTCCGTCACTCTTGGTTTTGGTAATGAACCCATTTTTTGTGAGGCGGTAGATGATCTGTATCTAGTACACTTTACACATTTTCTAATGCTACTTTTCACTGCTCGCTTTCCTCCAAGTATCCAATATTTCTGTCTTATATACGCTAAGGTCATACTATTACCTCCATGTAATGTAGTTAAATGAGCATCATGAATTATGATTAATGTTACATGATGGTCATGAGATAACAGAGTTGGGTGTTTTTGATCGTATGGTAGACTGGAGTTTTGAAGTCTTCCTCCTACTCGCAGTAAGCCCTCATTATCAATAAATGGATCTAGGCATGACAACCTGTTTCCTTTCTTCAATGATTGTCCGGCTTTAATTGTTTTGTACTCCTCAGCAAATACTTCTTGTTGCACTAAGCGGAGGAGTTTTTTAGTTGTTGAATTAATTTCCTCACAGCTTAATGGTTTTTTGTATTCTTGTTTATTCACGAGTCTGTAGCAATATGATAGTACTCGTATCATCCTTTTGAAACTTGAAAATCTTATCCAGATTTTGTTTTTTGGTATAATAGTTATGTGATAACATCGTTTAATCTCCTCACATATCTCTGGTACAGTTTTCGTACTAGGCATGTTATCACTTTTTAACCACTCTGGTCCATTCCACCATTGTGATAAGTTTTGTAATTTATTTGGTGCAATGCCTCTTGTAATTAGGTCAGCTGGATTTTGTAATGTATTTACATAATTCCATTTTGCTTCTGGTAATATTCTTTGTATTTCTGATACCCTATTAGCTACGAACGTCTTCCATCGCTCCGCTTCACCCTTGATCCAACCGAGAGTAATCATGGAGTCCGTCCAACAGTAAATATTCGCGATTTGCATTTCCATTCCAGTAATCACTTTTTCCATCAGTTGGGTTAACAATAAAGCTGCACATAACTCCAACTTTGGTAATGTAGTTTTCTGCTTTTTTGGCGCTACCTTTGACTTAGCTTGCAAAAGGGTTACGTTAAATGTGTTGTTATTTTGTATCCGACAGTATATTGCTGCACCGTACGCTTTTTCAGAAGCATCACTGAATCCATGCAGCTCGACCCTCGATTTATCTGAAAAATGACACCATCTTGGTATGGATATCTTCTCAATAGTCTTAAGTTGTTTTTGTAATTCAATCCACCTTGTTTTAATAGTTTCCTCTACGGGCTGATCCCACTCTGTGCCATTTGTCCAAAGTTCCTGAATCATGAGTTTCATATTTATGACGACAGGTGCTAACCATCCCAGAGGATCAAATATCTTAGCTATTTCTGATAAAATAAATCGTTTTGTTGGTTTTTCATTTTGATTAATGGTAATCTGAAAACAGAAACTATCCTCTAATGGTGACCATAACACCCCTAAGGATTTTCTAGTTTCATCTAGCGGTATTTTCATCACTTTGTCGTCTTTGCTTTCGTTAGGTATATTTTCCAACAATTGAGCACTGTTAGACGACCATTTGCGTAGCCTGAATCCGCCTTTTCGTAGCATATCTATTAAGTTTCCTTGTAAATTTTTTGCTGCCTCAACATTCGTATCTCCTGACAAAATATCGTCCACGTAGAAGTCCTGGAGAGTTCTTTGGCTGGCTATTGGGTAGTTCGCTTCTTCATCAGCTGCGAGTTGTTGTAGCGTCTTAATCGCTAAGTATGGGGCAGCTGCAGTTCCATACGTCACAGTAGTTAATTCGTATTCGTCGATCATATGTTTCGGTGAATTCCTCCATACTATTCGTTGGTAGGTATAGTCTTCTTTGTTAATATTTATGTATCGGTACATTTTTTCGATGTCCGCCATAAATGCTATCTTGTGTTTACGCCAACGTAACAGTATTACTGCTAATTCTTGCTGTAGTCTTGGTCCCGTAAACATATTATCGTTTAGACTTATGTTAGTACTTGATTTGCTCGACGCATCAAATACTACTCGTAGCTTAGTAGTTAGTGACTCTTCTCTAATGACTGGTTGATGTGGTATATAGTATTTACCTTGGTAATAGTCAGTACTCGATACTTTCCTCATGTGGCCCATTTCTAAGTACTCATTGAGAAACTCTTGGTATTTTTTCCGTAAGTTTTCATCCTTGTCGAACTTCCGTTCTAATTGTAATAGTCTTGCAATAGCTTTTTTGCGCGAACTCCCATAATCTACGCTTTGATTTTTGAATGGAAGTTTCACTGTGTATGTCCCATCTGGATTTCTTATGGTTGTTCTTTGGTAATAGTTTTCACAAGCCTGATCCTCGTTAGTTACTTGGTATTTTTCAGGAATTTCTTCTAATTCCCAAAACTTGTTTAGTTGCTGAACTTCTGTAGTTCGTGTCATCATACTGATAACTGTATTAGTATTAGTGGTATCGCCGCAAATGCCGGATAAAATCCACCCAAATTCGGTATTTTGAGCGATGATTCCGTCTTGCATCTTGTGTAATCCGTTTAGTAGTAAGTGGCTATATTCCTGAGCCCCCAATATTATATCTATTGGTCCTCTTCTGTAATATGTAGGATCGGCAAATAGTTTGTTTTGTAAACAATCCGATTTTAGTTCTAGTACATTTTTCTCTGGTAAACAGCCAGTTAGTTTTGGTAGTATTATAAGTGTGACTGGTAACCTATATTCGCTCGGAAATCTTGGCTGTAGCATGACATTGATAGAGTTTTTCGATGTTTTAGGTTTTTCGTCAGCAATCCCGATCACTTCAGTATTTATCTGAATACGTGGGTATGCCAATAGTTGGGCAACCTCTTCTGTACAAAATGATGCCTCTGAACCTTGATCACATAGAGCCCTCAGTAAATGCGATGTCCCGTCCAACGAGTGAGCTTTTATTAAGGCCGTCGCTAGTAGTGTGGTTTTTGGTATATTCGTTTTGTTAATAGTAGACATGTTGGACACAGTTTTTTTCATGAATTTACTTGTAGACGGGGTCGGTAAACTTTCCTTGTTTGGCTCTGTTTTTGCGTTTCTGGTAGTAACATTATTGTTATGATGGTGTAAATAGGAATGATGACCTCTTTTTCCACAGTATCCACAACTTTTATCACTGTGACACTTTACCGACGTTTCATGAGTCAAACAGTTTTTGCACTTCTGTTTTTCGTTTACGATGTTATTGCGTTCTTGTACTGATAGCGTTTTAAAACCAGTACATTGGTAAATGCTGTGTTCGCGACTTTGGCAAAACCAGCATACACGTTGATCTACTTGTTTGGTAGTTGAATTTGAAGACTCATGGCGCGATTTGTGAGCAAACGCTTCTTCTCTCAGAGTGCTTGAAGTTTCCAGACACTTAAACCTTTTTTCTAAGAATTGCATCATTGCCGAAAACTCTTGTACTTTGTTAGGCTCTAATAGTTGATGTTCGTATTTTTCATCAGTTTCTGAGTCCCATATTCTACTTAGTATTCTTGTCAAAATAGGGTCCCAAGTTGAAATGTCGATGTTTTGATTTTTTAGTGCTTCTAGGTTTTCGTTTAATGTGTCATGGAGATTTTTTAAGTTCGCGGCATTACTTTTCTTTATTTTCGACATACTTAGAATATTATCAATATGCTTAGTAATGATTAGTCTTTCATTTTTGTATCGTCTTGTCAACAAATTCCATGCAGTTATGTAATTTGCGTCACATACTGTTAAATGCTTGATCAGCTTAGCGGCGTCACCTCGTACATGCGTTTTTAAATACTGCATCTTTTCTGTGTCACTCAACGATTTATCTTCGTGGACTATTTTCAAGAATAAATCATAAAAGGAATTCCATGACTCATAACTTCCACTGAATGTTGGAATTATTATTTGTGGTAACTTAACCGAGGTTTTATGGTTGTATGTTGATTTTTGACCTATCATCTCAAATAATCTTCCCATCACAAGGTCGAATTCCGTTTGCGTTCTCTCAAACATATTCTCGTGAAAATAGCTGTGTTCTAACGTACTATCTTCCATTAGAATGAGTACATGTGTTTCTTCAATTTCTTGCCATTGTTTTTGCAAAGTAGTCATTACAGATTCTAAGTACCAACTTGCTTTCCCTTCAGTAATTAATTGAGTTGCCGACTGTAACTTTTTCTGCATCTGATTAATCCGAAATAGTTGAATAAATAGTTTGGGTGAGCTACTCCCTTCTTCCTCCTCGGGTTGTAAATCTTCTGGCTCATATAGTTGGTTTACTACCTGTAGTCTTTTCTCACACTTTAACAGGTATTCAATTGCCTGCGTATACAGTGCGTTGATAGACCCAAAGTAGTTGGTAGTGACGTATTTGTGATCACACAACACATCTTGGTCTTGTAGTAGTGAATGGTTCTTGGATGTTCTAGTAAATACTTCTGTGAGTCGAGTTTTCCTCTCCGTTATATATTTTAGAGTCTTCCTTGATGCTGAGTCTTTCTTGATGTTGGTGAATATTTGTCTTAGTTCGTTGTAATCTGCTTCTTGGCTTCTTATAATTTCGTTTATCCCTTGTATGTCCATCTTTACTGCCCTTGATACTATGCGTTACTTCTCAAAATATCGGTGAACCCGTTTGTTGGAACCGAATTCCGATCCGCTATCGTTCTAATGGCGTATTAGTATTAATCGTATAAGTCCCTTTACTCGCGCCTGTTGAGTACGCTAGTTCTAAGTACGTCTATACGTTATTCAGCCAATATTGGTGAGGGACAGAAAGAAGAACGTTTTATATTTATTTAATTTTATGTATATAAACGTTACTATATTAAAATACCGATAACACAAACTCCCTGGTTTCCTAAAATTGCTCGAAGGACCAAATGTACACACCGGGACTTACAGCTTAGTACGGCCGGTATTCCAAGTGTGTACGATGTGACTACGTTTGAGATAATTGAACCTGGATCAATACTTAAAGCCCAACTGACGCCAAACCTAGCCCTACAGTAACTAACTAGCACCCCAGTTATCCTAGCCCTAGCCTACCATATACAAACCACACCAAACGTAGGTTACGTTGGTTGTACGAGAGGGAAGTCTGTCACAAGGAGACCTACGGTGACAGACGGAATTTGGGTAGGAAGAGGGTTTTGTGTACGTCGTGCAATGTACACAGGAAATGGTTTTCTTACTGCCGATCCCACAGACTCATAGGACCGATGATGGCTAAAGGTGTCTTGGCCACAGCAAGAGGAAGTAAGGAGATAAATCACACTCGACTCCAGCTTGATGACTAACTTTATTACAATAATGAACTTAATTATATACAATTTTTGTGGTAAATACACATTGATGGCTATTTACATGTGTGTCGTGTGTGTATCGAGCCGATGAAGCGAAGATCTCAGTAGGCCACATCTTAGTGCTGACGGTGTGCTGGTGTTGCCGGCGCGTGGACCGTATGTGTGTCGCTGACGCTGTGATGCTATTGTTGGCGCGTGCAACTATAGTATGTTCACGGTTGAACAGCCAGATGTAGGTTTTGGCGATAGTACCTATCACGGAAAAGTCAATTCTTCTCATTGATAAAAGTCACAACGCACTGCACTCGCTTTCAAGTAGGAAAGGTAAGTAGGTTAGAACGTCCTCTCATAGGTATATTAGGTACAGTCAACCCCATAGTTCCTTTACTATTTTTGACAACAATTCTCAGTTAATTGAAACTTCATTACAGTCAATTCACAGTTAATAGGTAATAGGTACAGCGGGCTGGTGTCTGCAACTCCACGACAATGCGCGTATTTGCGTATCAATTCACAGTTATTTATAGTCTGATATTGCATCGCTGTCAATATCACAGTGATCCTTATAGTTATTTTAATAATATTGCAATTTGTTTTTGTAATTGTTTGATTCGCTTTTTCGTTATTTCTATCGGTTTGTTATTATATCATTTTAACTTTGTTTTCATTCATCGTAGTAACTGCGATTTGATTCAGATACTGTCTTATTGCATTTTTTACTCGCGATGGTCATAATATATGCTACCGACAAGTCTGTCAAAACTACAAAGATCTATATTCTCGTTAAAATAAGGGATGCTGTTGGGTTGCTGCTGTTTCTGTGCGTGAAAGGACTGTAGGTTTGAAATTATCTAACTATCACAGACATACACCTTGTCATTGTATGACGTGCAGTGAAGTGACATTCGACTTGAGGGTAATAGAGTAATTACGATTTTGACTATACAAAATGCTGTTATCTAATCTAGTAGGTCGATAATCGCTCGCTAGGTGTCGCCCGGATACCGTCTGGCTAATTAAACTGTCGCTTCCCGCACTAACTGACCTTTGATATAGCGTTCATTGATAAAGTCCGCGTAACACGAATCACGATATAATTAGATAATTTAGTAGTGGAATGGTTATTGAATATCTGATTTTCGACTGACTCAAATTTGCTTTATGAAGTCTCGTGTTAAACTACAAATCAATTTGTTTGACGAAATATGTCTACCTGATTATTAGTACCTACAAGACCAACTTATGTACCTATTTAATCGGTCCAATCCTATTAATAAGAACGGAAATCACTTGATCACATAAGTCACCTGATATATGTATACCCTGTCCAGTATGTTAACCGTTTTTTGACAGCTGCCTTATAACATAACTATTTAATTCCAGATTACGTAAAAGTTAATTGTCTTATTTATGGCTTCTTACAGACATTATAACGAACGTGTATCAGCTTTGACAAAAAAAAAAATTGTTATACCTATTCCATATGTCAAAAAATGGTTTACCTAAGGGAGAGGGTATAAATAAATACTATATTCAAGGAAGTATTTTCCCTAAAGATATTTGCGTAGTTTTTGCGTTGTGTACATTTCATCTTTCAAGTTTTACTTACGATTTTATAAAACGTAGATGCAGACAGGGGTTCGTATATCTATAGTTTATAGGGATAAACTATAAATATACGAAAAACTGCAAGCAATATAAAACAAATATCCTTTTTCATCTGAGAAAAGCAAATGTCCAGGAAATTACTCACGGAAGTACTTTAGAATTCTCTGCTAAATTTGAAAATGTGGAAAACTCTCAGACATACGCTCGTATCTGACTATTTGTACTGTACCTACAATCCTTTATTCTTTGTTTTATGGACGTCTAAGGAATGACAACCTTTTGATAAGAAAATTGGCAACAAAATTCTTTTTGTTAATTTTAAAACTAGATATACTTTTTGACTTTTTAACCACAAAAATTTTTTTTTAAATAAAACTTTTTTTTTTTTAAACATTTTTTTTTTATGGCTTCATTCAAGTTACCATCTGCCTAGCCTTTTCCCAACTATGTTGGAGTCGGCTTCCAGTCTGACCGGATGCAGCTGAATATCAGTATTTTACATGGAGCTACTGTCTATCTGGCCTCCACAACCCAGTCACTGGGTAATACGATACCCTTTGGTAAGACTTGTTGTCAGACTTTCGGGCTACTGACAACCCGTAACGACTGTCAAAGAACCACGAATGACAGCCGAAACAAAAGGCTTCACGTGATTTCCGAGGCACGGAGCGGTCTTGGTATGTGAAAATGGTCATCCATCCACGGACCAACCGCGGCAAGCGTAGCTTAACCTGATCGATCGACCCGTGCGGCTGTTATTACATAGCCACAAGCCCCTCAAAGTCCGGGGTAGCGGGATCGTCCGAAAGGGTTACCGCTGCCCTGGAACATAAAGGGCTAAGGAACACAGGTGGGTTTTAGTCAGTAAGAGTCTGACACTCCCTTAATGTAATACTAGAATGAAGCCAATTTGAGGGGCTTTTTTTTTTTTGAGGATGTGAAATCATCAAATGACCCCTCCCGCTCTGCCTGGAGCGGAAAAATTGGCAAAATTGGAACAGGTATTACTTTTAGCGCCTCAAAATAGATTTCCATTTTGCGTTCGTGGAACAGTACCCATTATGAAGAACAGTTTAAATTATATTTACGTAACTGTGGCTACATTAAGTAGGCGAAAAGGTCACAGTTCAATATGTCAGCGTTTTAAAAACTTAAAATGCCGTACTGACCTTTAGCACTCGAGTTAAACTCGCGCTTGGCCGGACTTTTAATTAATCTTAGGAAATCTGAGCGAAGGAAAAAGGAAGGTAAAAAATATGAACTAACCTTTTAAATATTAATATTTCATTTCAATTAATGTACTTCTTTTACAGAACATTTAACTCTTTTATTTTGTTGTATACTTTATGGTAAACATAGAGGCAAAGTATAGTGTTTGTATTTAAAATTTCGTTTGCATTATTTATGTTTTGTTCATAACAACATTGTAGCGACATGGACGTATTTAAATGTATCTAAATTAAACAAATATTATCAATATTAACAACAAATATATTTCTCCCGTTCTTTGTTTTTGTGCATTACATAGAAACAAACAGTCAGAACCAAGGAAAGATAATCAGTATTTCAGTTACGATTTGAACATATTCAAGAATCATCTTAAAATTCACAATTACTGGAATTCCCATTCAATTTATTCACAAATCTGTCTACTTTACAGGAAAAAGAAAACAGCTAATTTCCATTAATTCCCTAAGCATTCATTAGTCAAATTCTGAATGATTTATCGGCGTCCCAATTTACTGCATTATCTGATATAGGGATAGTACTTAGGGTACTTGCAAGTACATTGGTATTCGCCCCGCATTTCACTGCGATTATTATGGCCCGTCCGAGTTGCAGTCGTCTCTTGCACCATACATTTTACAGGACACTGGTACACTGGTGCATTAGAGCGTAACTTTGGTCTAACAGGATTTTGGTTAAACTGTACTTGTTCGTAGCTTGAATCTGTCGGGTCGGATTGAATTTATGTGAAAAGGATTGGTTAGGTTTTGGTCTTGTATTTTTCGTAAAGTACAAACTATGGTTGTCTGAAAATTACTTTGATTTATGTGGCGGATAATGCACATGTTTCTTAATATGAAATTAAGTAAGACCAAGTTTAATGATATGATTAGTATTTCTACTTTTCTCTTACAAGCATCTTTGCAGTATACCTAACTACTTATGAATTTGACACTAGAAAGAATACCGTAAGGACTTACTATAAGCAAAATCAGCTTAAATTGTTCCCACTGCTGGGACACAGGCCTCCTCTCGGTGAGAGGGAGTGAGGCGTAATCCACCACACGGGCCCAGTGCGGGTTGGTTGATGTAACATGTCTTCGAATTTTTGGTCCTTGTAGGACATGCCATAGACATGCCATAGTATACTATAAGTACACACACATGGATAATACTCTGCTGTTACGTCCGTTCCGTGTGTTGGCCATGTCAGTAGAAAAAAACAGCATTATAATTACTGCATCTACTGTTTAATTCATTGTCTAACCCACATACCGTAAACGACACGTTTTTCCTCCTTAAATCTCACGTGTACCCAACCCTTGTTACATAACAAGTTCAGAGAAGATTTGTGTCGCATTCCTCGCACATTATAATTAGGTATATATATACCTACAGGTGACACAGTAAACACACACGATCGGAATAACAACTAGGTAAACCTCAGTGAAGCTAAGTCCTGTGCCGCGGAAACACAAACTTGGAATACATTGTCTCATTAGGACGAGCCCATGTAATGAATAGTGTATGCAGCGCGGGCGCCGGGCCCCGGGCCCCGTGGACCGCGAGATTTTGCATAATGACCAAACGAGACTATAGGGGCTCAACTGCAGATAATTTTCACGTGTATTTCGTATAATTTTGTGTAAAAATAAACGGTGAATGCTCTGTGAAAGTTACTTTTGTATTGTTACTGTAAGTTTGCATTATACGTGTGTTTATCAAGAAGTGTTTTCTATAAAATCAAACACTGCAATGTGGAATATCGATCAAGCATTACAAGCAAACCCTAATGAACTCTTAGGAGCTATTAATAACCATTAGACTACCGGCGTCACAGTACTTATTGGCCTAGCTCTACAAAAAATAAGCATACACAATAATAACTGGGCTGGCCACGTCTGCCATATACCCAAAATAAACACTACGTGGAGCCTGACACAGCCAGAAGGCATCGCGGCAGACCCCGTAAAAGATGGCGGAACGAGCTGGAGTAACAACCAGTGGTCCACTTTAGCCCTGGATCGAAACAGCTTTTGCCCAGCAGTGGGATGATGCAAGCTAACAGTTACAGTAATAATAACTCTATAACAGCACGTCTGTATTCCGTAAAAAATGGGCAGAGATGACGAAAGAGAGGAGAGTACGGTGAGAGACATTTGTATGCAATTATGAGTACCAGCGGCGTTAGATGACGGAAGATCGGCTACCAAATTCCGTCAGATGTGTTTCAACCCTTACCAGTACGCATAATAAATGTGTAAACGCTTCAAAATATCCAACAAATCACAGAGGCGCATCGCTGCACGTCTGGTCGTGCGATGATGGAATGGACTTGAGGGAATTAAATTGGGTAATTCCAGTTCTTGCTCGGTACCGAAATGCATCCGATAAACCACGGATAGGCTTCCAACACTGCATCGATATTCAAAATTAAATTTTATTTCAGATCAAACTATACTAACTATCATATCATCCTTTCAGCCGAAAAAACGTCCACTGCTGGACCTAGGCCTCCCACAAGCACTGCCACTTATACGTTCTGTGCTTCTCGCATCCTTTAGTAACTAGAGGTAGTGTAGCGAAATATAAGAAGGGATATCTTCGCTAGAATACGTTTTTAATTTTGATCATAAATAAAAATAACACGATAGTAAAATACAAAACTTAGAAAAACACACGGCGAATACAGTGAGTAAAAAAAAAGGAATCCGAATGTCTTTGGTGTTTGTACCATATATAAAATTTTCGTGTATTATTGTTACGCATCGACTAGGATTCGTTTGCAAACGTATCGTATTTCGAAATAAAATAAATAAAATTACGTATTAAATGGCAACATCGGCACCAAGTCAATTCGTTATTAAAAACTAAGATAATTATTGAAATGATCGACTGATCTAAGTTTTAGCATTAGACATATAAGAATATTAAGTAATAAGTTACTACTAAAGACAAAAACTATAAAATATCTGAAAATCCAGTCCTAGGCTCGACAATGACGATCGTAAGCCTTCTCGCTGGCCGGAATCCGAATCTTCCAAAATTGGAAGCTTGTAGCTCGCTAAGCAGGAAACATGAAGT
The DNA here is from genome assembly GCA_947507525.1 of Apamea epomidion. Lineage (NCBI taxonomy): Eukaryota > Metazoa > Arthropoda > Insecta > Lepidoptera > Noctuidae > Apamea > Apamea epomidion. The sequence goes on from OX382234.1 coordinate 12,796,908, forward strand.
AAAGTCGTTCGGAGGAGCCGAGAATGTTCGGCCTATAATGTTCGGACGAATCTAAAGCAAATAACGTAAAACGACGATCCGAGATGCAGGCAGGATCTTTTATAACAAAGTAGCTGAAGTTAAATTAAGTTACATACCAAGTCTGAATCAAGAAACGTGACTCTCCGCGTGAGAAGTTTTTAGTGCTGCGTAACATGCTTGACTTAAAAAATGAGTTTTTCAGGAACACTGCCTGCAAAGAAACAATAGGATAAAATATAGAAAACGAAAAGAACTTTCGAATTATCAATTGATTAAATCCTGTGACTGGCCACACAAAAACTGGTCGTATAAACCGTTAAACTCAATTCACAGACATACTATCGTTGTGAAACCAAAATTAAATATTTATTTACATCGGTCGTGTGTCAAAAAATCCTTCAAATGAAAAATCTCCGTAGGAGAAAAGGCATGACACTGAGATTGATAATTCAAACGAATTTCAAGAAAAAAAAATTCTGGTTAAAAATTAGGTTGAATTTATTAGAAAAAGTCGATTGTGATAAAATTTTAATGTAGCATTTGCTAATGCTGCAGTAGGTACTAATAGAGTGTACATGCTATTACAATCTTCGACCTCAATATATTGTACAGTGGACTACGTGAGCGCAAACACATAACATCCCTTGGGTCACCTGGTTAATTGAAGTGGAAAGCGAAGTGAAATGAAACGGCATAAAATTTAATGTACCGTAATGTGCGATTGCTATCGTTTATATTATCATCGTATACATATAAAGATATACTCATCCATCTATCTAATAGATAGATACACACACGGCCAAATACATAACCGTTCAAATTAAATTAGCTAGTCAAACTGATGGGTATCGATATCTAAACACGACAAAATAAAAAATAAAAGATTTGAGGTTTTTTTTTGGGGTCAACGTCTGCTGGTAGTGTTGTTACTTGAAATGTGAGTTGATTGGGCACGCCACAATAGCGGCGATAAGTCCCCTCTTTGAGGAGTGGCTAGAGAGGTGCCACGGCGCCCTCACCTTCCGCCTGACGCAGGTCCTCACCGGACACGGTTGTTTCGGGAGGTTCCTGTTCAGGATAAGGCGGGAGGAAACGCCAGGGTGTCACCACTGTGTGGATCGCCCGGAGGACACGGTGGAGCATACGGTGGAGGTCTGCCCGGCTTGGGCGTGGCCCCGCCGTGTCCTCGTGGCGGCGATCGGCGGCGGCGATCTCTCGCGTCCGGCCCTGGTCCAGGCCATGGTACTGAGCGAGAGTGAATGGAAGGCCGTCACCTCCTTCTGCGAAGCAGTAATGCTCGCGAAGGAGGAGGCGGAGCGCTTGAGGGAGAGGCAATCTCTGCACCCTCACGCGCCTAGCCGCTGCAGGAGACGCCCTGGACGGGAGTCAACAGCCGACTCTCGGCCACCGTAGGCGCGGGCTTGCGGGCGGCGAGCAATGGGCAGCTCGACGCCCGGTAAGGACCAGGCCCGGGTCGACGGCGCGTTGTGTTCCACGCGCGCCTCAAAGAGATGTTAGCACGAACTGACGGGGTCCGCTAGGGCCGATGCCGCCGGGGCTGCGGGTTGTTCGAAAGAGATACCGTGGCCCCTGGCACAGGCAACTGAAGGAACACGGGTGGGTTTTAGTCAGTAAAAGTCAAGTCTGACAAGCCCTTCCGCTCAGCCCAGAGCGGGAGAGGTCATTTGATGATTTCCCACCCAAAAAAAAAAAAAGTGTGAGTTGATAAAATCTGTTTTATCGTCTTGACTTCTTGAGATATCCACACGCCCAGCTCGTCTGTGAAGTTCACACAAAAACTGATTTTTAAACGGATGTTTTAAGTGACTACACACTCGGTGGTTGATGACCTCAAAAAAACATCAACATATTAATTTATTTTTTCTTTTAGCTTGTTTAGATATCGACACTCATGCGGAGTTTCGCTAGTATATTTAATTTGACCCTGTAGATGATGAGATATATCTTTCAGTGTGTCTGTATTGTATAGAATGATAATATAATTTATTTTCTCGCGAGCTATCTTAGCGAGTTGACTGGAATCTAGTTGTCATATAATCTTTAGTTGATACTAGAAGTCAACTTGGGTCAAGCGGATAAGTAAATTGTTTTTTTTTTTGTGAGGTACGTTGTGTACAAAAAAAACAACACTTGACAGAAAGATAATAACAGTCACTCCGAAGATAGCTTCGGAAGACGAACTGAATTTATATTAAATAAGTTTCACTTCATTGAGAGCGTTCACTTATCAATATTGTCGTAGGTACTTGTTGCAAGCGATAAAACGCATGTCGTGTAGTTACAACAATGTTTTCTAAAACTTTGTTTGTGTTTTTTGTTGTGTTCTTTTTATCGGATATCTCACGTGAGTAAAATACAGTCACTGTTTTGTATATGTATGGTACTCGCATATCTTTTCATACACGAAATATTTTAAGAAAAACGTCTATAGTTGGTAAAGAAGCAATAGCAACAACCAATTTTTTTATCGATGTTTTTTTACGTAATTATTATAATTTCATAATTGCTTGAGACATTTTGCTTAAACCCTTTACTCCGCATCAATGACAGTTATTACGTAGAAACTAGCGTAAAGGATGTGAAAAAATAAGGAGCCAGTATTTATTATGTGTGTCAAGGTATATTTAAAAATATATATTATATATTCTTAAATACTTTTTTTTTCATTTCTATGGCTTCTTTACTATCTATAGGTGAATCACTTAAAACATTTCGTGTATGAATAGATACATCTTATATTTATTGAAAGTCTATAAGCGCGGACACACAGAATAATAAAACCAATATGCTGTGATGTGACTATTTTCTCTTTCGTAGATGGACAAAGAGATAAAAAGTTTTTCCGGAAGGATTACACTTACATAGAAGCATCAGAGGGTTTCTACAAGATGCACACGACAGCAAAAACTTGGGCTGAGGCGAAGCGAGTCTGCGCTCTGGAAGGAGCCAGTTTGTTCTACCCAGACAACGAAGATGAGGCTCAAGCTGTGACTGCGTTTTGGAACACTATCTGGCCTCAAATAGGGGCAGTATTTATGGGGATGTCAGACATATTGGTTGAAGGACTATTTGAGACCGTCGACGGTACGTATATAAATCCAGCACTTATTTTGTCCGTTTAGTTATGTTCCATTCAAAATTATTTCATCACCACTGCTCTCAAAACGGTGGAGAAAAACATCAGCAAGACCTAGAACCAAACATTGAAGACATGTGGCTTGTACAAACCCCCACTGGGCCCGCTTGTTGAATTACGGTCCACTTTTCTCATCGACGGGAGGCCCCAGCAATGGGAACATTATTTATGTAGGTTGATTATGATTCAGTACAAACATTGTTTTAACAGTGGATATGGTTGGCAACCCTACCTACACCTGAACCTAAAACAAATATATATATTTTTTTTAATCATTTTACATTTAACTTTTCTAGGGAAGGCCATGTCTGAGGTGTACCACAAGTGGCTGCCAGGTCAACCGGACGATTACCAAAGTAAACAGGATTGTGCTGTTTTATTCCGGGCTGGCGACATGGATGATGGAAATTGCGACTCTAAGTTTTACTTCATTTGCAAGAAGCGTCTCCAGTCTCTAGAGTGGAATCAACAATGCGATATTCCCAATTTAGGTAAGTTTCTGTAAGTTAATGGCGCAGTCCAATTTATCGATAACAAGTGCTGGTAGGCGAGAAATAGCAGGCAAATAACTAAATTGTAAAATGCCTAACTGAATAATTGATATAGGTAATTGCCGAAGTAAAAGTGCAACGTACTTAGTTTTGCACTGAAGCAAACTGTGAAGAACGAGAATGACCTATTACATTTTGTTATTTATCCAGTAGTTACATTTCTACATTCTTCAACATCGCGGGACGAGCTTATTGCCTACACACAGGATTGGTCCACACTAACTCAATATAGAGAGAAGTGGAAAGGAGAAAGGGAGGCCTGTGCCCAGCAGTGATAAAAAATAGGCTAAAAATAAAAATAAAATAATTCTACGAAAAGGGTTTAGATAAAAAAAAAAAACATTCACTCCTAACAATTTCTTTTTTTACAGATTACACTTTAAATAACGATATTGGCAAATGTTACAAACTGCACACCATACCATTGAACTGGATGGAGGCACACGCCGTGTGTCGCGCGGAACAGACCTACTTGGCTATGGTCAACAATCGGATGGAAGGAGATTACCTTGCGTCGTTAACGGAGTCCGCATCGAAACAAAGAGTCGGTGGGAACTACCTTAGAGGAATATTTCACCTGGGCTTCCATAACAGATTGTACGGGGGCTGGCAGACAATTAGGGGTAAGAAGTGTCCGTCTTACCGTCTAGACATAAAATCCGCGGTCTTCCATTTATTTCTTGCAATTACGAAGTTAAGTATAATGAAGTAAGTAGGTACTAAACAATTAAACAAACGCTATTTTCTATGCAGTTCATATAAGTAACCCTATGCCTATCCTACATTATCCCTTATCTTACAAAAGTTGGGCTTTTCTGAGCCTGACTTGTGACAAAGACTAGTAGGTATCTACTTATGCAAGTATATGTTTTCACTCAGACCGGTGCAGAAATTCTTTGTATTGATCTCCGTTTGTGCGCCGCTCCCGTGTAATGAGGATGTAAGCAAAATGTTGATGTGTGGTTTTGACATTGCTTCAAATGTTCATTTGGTTTTCTAGGGACATCTTTGAATGATGCCGATGCTTGGTGGGGCAAATACCAACCTGAAGTAGACGCGAGTGAGCAGTGCGGCTCAATGTTCTACACCGGACGTCTAACTCACATCGATTGTGCTATGAGGAGCTTCTTCATTTGTGAACACGAAGTAGACAACTCGAACTCGACCCAAGAGATTTTGGAAGAACAGAATGCTTGAAGAACTGCAGAAAAAAACAGAACTGCAATGTAAATAATATCTACTCTTCAGAAGCAGCGTTGTTTTTCAATATTTTTAAGTAATTACAATATTTTTATAGAACATATTTTTTTATTACTTCCTATTGATTACACGCTAAATAATTCGTCATCGCAATAGTTAGGCATCACCCATTCACTAGCCGTGTTTATAATCAAATATCACGCGCCGATGTAAAATAACTTTTTGCTGGTGTACTTCGGTAGCAGCATCGTCAGAGGCGCGTGGTACGCGCCAAAGGGTGCCATTACTGAAACGGATAAACTATAAATTAGTCTTTACTTCTTTTCATAATATTAAATTAACAAATTTAGAGTGTACCGACCGACAGTCCGACAGCTAGGTTCGGTCGACTACCAGCAAGCAGCTCGTCCGTTAACAGTCGCGACCACCATGTCAGGCACAGGTTTACCAGCATTTTAATTTCTGCCGACGGAACTGCATCACATCAACTTCACCCAGGCTTACTTATATCCATTCAACTGTAGATATATAGTATAGTCCTCCAGACCGTATTTCGGCCATAGCGGCCAATCTCTTCGGCGCGGGAGATTATAGTGCACAAGTGAGTGCGCAGAAACAGGTTCACTCCCTCTTCCCTCACTCTCATAGTTCGATGGGACGGCAATCCGACACGACCGGAAAGAGCTAACGTAGTGCTTTCCGAGGCACGGAGGTTTCACACCGTAAGAGTTATAGGTAGCATGCAAAGTTGGAAGCACAGACAGTGACAAACAAACAAATAAATAAATCACGTCTAATGGTACAGTACCTAGGTACCTACCTACCTAATACCGACTTCAAGAAACTAAACTGAAATAAACAACCCGCAGCGCGTCAGTGTTTTGTTTTTTTTTTTTGGTCTTTTTCTTTCAATATTATCTACCGCGGGTATTGAGAAGCTATACTTTGAAGTTTACTGAAAAACCTGACATAGTGCGGATAGGTTTTACAGTTACCTATCTACTTCGCCGAATACTTACCTACTTATTAATGTTAAGGAATACGTTCGATTCATATTCGAGAAAGTCACGGATTGTATGTAACTATAAATAAACATTATGCTTTAAAATTGTGAGGTAGAAGCCAATTACTAGTCCTTTAAATTCTTGTGTCCCATTTGCTGGGTTATCCCAAACGTCCGTTCACCTGCACCCTTGACGATCTGAACAACACCTCTGAGGCCGCAATAAACGTAGCCAAATCCTGGGCCCAAAGAGTACCTATAATAAAGATACGATACCGTCGATATGACAGAAGTATAGAGAGTTTAAACTACCTCATAACACTTCATTTGTAGAAGACACTGAGCTTTCTCACCTATGATATACTCAAATCCGTACCGGTACATACTAATTCAATTTATAAACTTAACACCTCCAGACAATAAAAGCTTAGAGAACATCTTAGTCCATTGCACCATTAGTGTTATAAAGCGTAATCTCAATCTCAGATATAAGGAAGCTGTGCACCTAATGCGCCATACCACTTTAGTTCGAACTACGCTCCGGACGTATCTCGACGTCTGACGTTATTGCCGACACGCTCTGCGGAAAGTAAACCCGACCATTAGCACGCTGTTGCAGAAAATAATAAAGACTTAATGTTAAAACGCAAACGATTAGTCATTTGAACTTTATAATAGTAGTAAGTATAATAATTATGATGTATATTTTACTACCATATCATGCTAAATAATAAAACATTGCAACGTGGTACGTGGTAGGTGGTAGGTAGGTCATCATCATCATCATTTCAACCGAAAGACGTCCACCGCTGGACATAGGCCTCCCCCAAGCACCACCACTTCGACCGGTTTCGTGCTTCTCGCATCAAACGGGTTCCTGCGGCTTTAACAATGTCGTCGGTTCACCTTGTGGGAGGCATTCCAACGCTACGTCTTCCGGTACGCGGTCGCCTCTCTAGAACCTTTTGGCCCCATCGGCTATCTGTTCTGCGAGTAATGTAGATAAACACTATAAAATATTTCATCTCGTCATTTTCCCGTCAATGGCGCCGATTCCCTTGTTCACAAACTAAACTAAATTTAAGTTAAGTGCATCCTTTTCTTTCTATTTCATTCAGAAATGGACAGAAGATAAATGTTATTTTATTCCTGCCAAATTAAGATACTATGTAGACAGTTTAGACGTCATTAAAAACATGGCTACTAAAAATACTTCAATTTACGTCAGGCGATGACTAATTTGACAGGACTAAATTAATATTTAACTTGTGTCCCTTTCTTAGGTTCTGTCCTTTTCTTTTTTACCCAAAGGGTGCCAACGGGAACCTATTACTAATCCTCCGCTGTCCATCCGTCCGTACATTCGTCCAACCCGTCCCGTCCGTCTGTTTGTCAGCGGGCTGTATCCCATGATCCGTAATATAACGGTTTTACATAAAAATAAAACCGATATTATGTGCCGAGAGGGAAAATATTATTTGCGCGGTTAATAGTACAGATACTTTAGTTTAACTTAAGAATACTAGTAGGCGCCACTATCGCTGACGTTGTATTTACTCTGTGCCAGCTAGGACGCGGGAACCGCTGTCACTTTTCGAATTCATAGTCTTCACCAGGAAGAACTTCCTACAATGCTGTATGTTTTCCCTCTCGGCACATAATATCGGTTTTATTTTTATGTAAAACCGTTATATTGATGTGCCTCCGGAAAACATACAGCATTGTTTATGAAGACGTGTTTGTTATCTGCTGGTGAAACATTAATTATAGGTAAAAACACAACGCTATGATGATTATCAAATATTTATTCTGAGAATTAAGTAGATACACATGTAATGATTTATTTATATTTCTACATATATGATCAAAATATATGATCTTTACAGTTAAATGGGTTTTATTTACGATTAAGATGTTCTATGAATTAATCAAATTCTGTAGGGTTTTATTAACGATGATTGATTAAAATTGATGATACCTTACAAAATATTCAAGACATTCTTTGTAATTTAAGTAGAAGTACTTAAATGTCTTGAAAAATGAATTACGACTGTCTTTATGGAGTTCTATTTCGTGACAGTAATGATTAAAGAAAGTATTGGATGATTTCGAATTACCCCGTGATAAAATATCGTCAATTGGTTGGTTATCTAACCAATTTAAGGAAGCTACTGCTGACCGACAGCTTCCCGGAGATGCATGAATGCTGCTATCTCTGAGAACTGTGCGTACCCAGTTCCCAATTTTTTGTGTTACTAAATACAATGATAAAAATATTGTTCAAATTGTTAACTTCAGATCTCTTTGTTACCGTTTTTTCTATTAAAAGCCTAACTAAAGAGACAGGGCATATGTTTTTATCATTATGTTGTAAAAGTTTCCATGCGGACAGTCGATAATAGTGTGTATCGGTTTTAGATCCTAATGCAGGTATTAAATATATATTATCGCCGTCATCCAAGAAGCTGTATAATTTGATATAATAATAAAAGATAATAAAATAGATTAAATAATAAATTGTATAATTTATTCTTTTTTTGTTTTCCTTTGACATTGATTTACATTCTGTAATTACTTGGGGTCACACCCGGACTTATTACTCCTTATTTATTTATGAAAATCGTCTACTTTTGGAATGTTTGTGAATATGTGAGCACCATGTATATATCACATAGTGAATCTATATGTCATGGTTTCATTTATCCATTTTAATTCTTTTATCTATTGTGGTATAGTAATTTTATTTTTAGGTGCATCGTCTTCACATATAATTATATAAATAATGTATGCAAAATATTGTAAAACATTTTAAAAGAGTAACGGTGGAGTTTCTTGCCCATTCTTCTCCATACGAAAACTACCTTTTGGAAGGGGCGCCTAGAATCAATTTTATTTTAATTTAATTTTTGACGTTCAAAAGTGCCTTTTATGTGCCTATTTGAAATAAATGATTTGACTTTGACTTTGACTGTCATTTGAGATTTTCAAGAAAGTTAGGTCGTGAGCCCTACGGCCTGATGCCAGCAATAAAACTGTGGCTGTTCTACTTGCCAAATCGACCAATGTGTCTTTGGGTGCATTTGATGACAGCCAATTTAGTACGATATGTGGATCCCACGTAAACGATAGCCGTACTTCTTTTGGTTTGGCTACTCCTATTGCCTTGAGGGTGTGTCTTTTATAATAAAATTAGAAAAAGTTTGCTGTTCCACATGAGGACCACAAAATGTTAAGATTGCCGATTTGTGGACAAGGATAGTACTATAGGACAAATTCTCTTTTAGATAGAGAAACATTAAAAATTTTGCGACGTCAGCAGGTTGAGGACATTTTGGGTTTACTTGAGAGTTGGAGCACCATCTCAACCACCGTCTAAGTGGTGATAAATAGGTTGACAAAGTTGAGCGCCGCCAGCTCTTCTTTAGTAGTTCTTTTTCCTCTGTGGACCAGTTTTTATTTGGGCTCCCCACCCCCAATTTTCCAAACTTTTAGGGTCAATGTCTGTACCTGCGGGGGAGGCTATGATGTTGTAACATCTATCATGGTCTCCGACAGGTTCAGAAGTTTGTGTGGATGGTCTAGAGCTCTGGATTTCAAGTCTTGAAGCAAGAAAGTTCGAGGCCATTCTGGAGCCACAACCAAGTAAATTCCCGTTGCATTGTTCAGATGTGCCAGAACTCTGGGCAGCAGGCTGGGAGGAGGAAACACGTCTGCTGAAGGCATCTATATAGTTTGCCGATCGATCTCTGCAGTCTAGAGATACGTAGTTTTTTACTACCGCGGTTTCTTGTGTCGCAAACAAGTCTATTTGTGGAAGCTCCCACTTCCGAAAGACTTGTGGCTCCGCGCCACCACATTATCTCTTGATACACAACTTGAGGCAACAGCTGTTTTTGACGTGGTCATGTTTTGTTGAAGTGTCGCAGGAAGATTTGCATTTTTCGACAGTATAGTTTTCCTCGGGGAACCACAAGGTTGGCGAAGTTTAACTGACCCAGCAGACTTTGCAGTTCCCGGAGGTTGATGCGACTTTTCAACAACGACCGGTCTAGTGTATAGTTTATGTTTTGTCTCCTTTTTATTTGTAGGGACATTGAATTTACAGCTGTTTGCCAAAGCATGCCAAGGTATTCCAAATCTTGAGTTGGTATCAAGACAGATTTTTGGCGGTTGATTTGTCAGCCCAGATGTTCCAAGTGCCTCACAGCTCCCGCAGCCTGAACACATAACTTGGATTGGTCTTGGTTGACCAGAAGGAAGTCGTCAAGGTAGACTAGCACTCAACATCCCTTCGCACGCAAGGTTTCCGCAACCATGCTGGGTTGCGGAAACCTTGCGTGCGAAGGAAAATAGGTGCGGCGCTGAAGCCAGTCCGAACGGTAAATATGTCATCTCGAATAACTGGTCTTTGTGATTCTCGAATAACTGATTCTTAAAAAAGGCCGGTGAGATTTTGCTGCCCGTAGGTGAAAATAAGCCTGGGATATATCTATTTTTATCATCCAGTCTCCAGGATGAAGAAAATCTGGGACTGAGACGTGAGAAATCAGACGAAAATGTTTCGTTTTGACGAACTTGTTCAATTCTCGAAGATCGAAAATTGGGCGCATCGATCCATCGCCTTTATGTCGCAAAAAAAGGTTGGACATAAAACTGGGCGTTTTCTTGGAAACTAGCCGCAAAACACCTTGATCATTGGATCAAGGTGTTTTGCGGCTAGTTTCCAGGAAAACGCCAGATCTTTGATTATCTGAGACATTCTAGGGGATGGCTTGTTTTTTTTTTTTTTTTTCAGGATGGGAAATCATCAAATGACCCCTCCCGCTCTGGGTGGAGCAGAAGGGAGTGTCAGACTCTTACTGACTAAAACCCACCCGTGTTCCTTCTTTAGCCCTTTATGTACCAGGGCAGCGGTAACCCTTTCGGACGATCCCCCTACCCCGGCAGGCTTCGGCCCTATCGGGCTCCGTCAACTACGCTGACATCTCTTTGAGGCGCGCCTGGAACACATACACGCCGTCCGGCACGGGCCTGGTCCTGATCGGACGGAGAGCTACCCATTGCTCTCCGTCCGCAGGCCCGCGCCTACGGTGGCCGGAAGTCGTCACGCGGCTCCCGACGCCCGGAGCGTCTCCCTCGGCGGCTGAGGCGTGAGGATCTCTCTCTCGCCCATCCCGCCACCTCCTTCGCTAGCATGACTGCTTCGCAGAAGGAGGTGACCGCCCCCCACTCCCTCTCGCCCCGGACCATGGCTTGCACCAGGGCCGAACGCGAGAGGTCGCCGCTGCTGCCGATCGCCTCTACGAGGACACGGCGGTGCTCTGCTCAAGCGGGGCAGACCTCCACCGTATGCTCCACCGTGTCCTCTGGGCGATCCCAGGATCCCCTGGCTGGATGGCTTGGTTGCATGACGCAATATGCAACCAAGCCATCCGGCTTGGTTGCATATTGCGTCATGATCCGTCTTGTTGGCATTAACAGAGGGGGTTTTTCGTAAAGGGGTATCCGAAACCCCGAAATTGCTGAAATTATGAATTCGTTTGCACCAAGTGCTTGCCAACGGTTTTTGAACAAATTTAAACAACCTCCCCTGAAATGTGTTGGATAGTCAATTTTTCCGTCTTTGTTTCGAAATGAATAATTTTTTGTTTGTGTGTACCCGTCGCTTTTCCTTTTGTACGTTTGTTTCGTTTGTTGTTTTTTGTAGGTATCCCGAAAATTATTATTTTTAATATTTTGTGTTTGGGGTCTGTATTTGGAGGTAGACGGTGTTGGTTCCTTATATTTTGTTTTGAGTTGGTCCTTAGTTTTGTGAGCTTGTGGTGGTGATAACCAGAAATGAGGCCCTCCGAGGGACTGGATAAGAGACGTAAGTTTTGTCTTGTCAAATAAAAACTCTTCACTAGGGTGTATATTACTAAGCTCAGCTTGAATACTTTTATTCGGAATTTCCAAAATTATTCTTTTACGTCTAGTCTCAATACATTCGGGCCTTTTTCCGCAAATTATTTGTAAGGTTTGTTCAGATAATTTATAAGACGATGACTCATTACCGAATGTTTCAGAAATTTTATTACAGAGGTTATCGGGTTTTAACTCGGCAGGGTTATTGTGAGCCCAATTAATGATGCCCTGTAAACCTGATTGCAATAGTTCCCTTTGATGTAACAAGGCGTTGGTAGTTGCAGCCATGATTTCCTCCATTGCGGCCAAGAAATCTTTTCCTTTGTTCAGACAACACAGTTCATCATTAATTTTTAAATTGCAAAAGCCCGGAAACGCGAGCACTTCTAACAATGCCTTCTTATAACGGATATGTTGCCACGTGGGGGTATTAAAATGTTGCAAACTTATCAATTGGCGTAACCGTTTTTCATCAGCTGATTTAAGATTTTTTTTCTCATTACAACTATTTTTAAAAGTGCCCAAATCCAACGACCTAGGCGTTTCTGTTGATGGATTAGTCAAATAATCATTGTTGATAATATCTGCTTGTTCGTTCGTCACTTGTGTTTAGAGTAGTCTGCGGTACATATTGTTGGTGCATTATAAAGTTTGTAAGAAAACTGACCTGGTTGTATAACGCGTCGATCCGAGGATCGACCGTTACCTGTGAATCCCGCTTTTGTTGCGTGGAGGTTCCTCTCGTTCGGATTCACTGTCCGTTGAACTGCTAGCGCACGAAGAATCCTCCTTTTCTTGTGCTTGATCCCTCTCGGAAGTCGGCGAGATCGAAACGATCGACTGATTGGCCCCGGGTGGCCTCATCGGGTTCGTCACTCGGCGCGGGATTCATAACGAAAAAACCGGTTTTTTATGGTTAAAATTGAAAATACATCCAATAATAAATGCACTACTAAATTGACTTACACTATGTTCAATAATTTAAAAAAAAATGTTAAGCGATTAACCAAATATTTTTTATTTCGACCGCACGCGGCGAAAGTACACAACGCTATGAATTCGAAAAGTGACAGCGGTTCCCGCGTCCTAGCTGGCACAGAGTAAATACAACGTCAGCGATAGTGGCGCCAACTAATATTCTTAAGTTAAACTAAAGTATCCGTACTATTAACCGCGCAAATAAGGGTAAGTATACACTGCTTCTTCATAAACAATGCTGTATGTTTTCCGGCGGCACATCAATAGGTTGATAGTTGAAATTCTCACAGAGTGTTTTTCTATTGCCGCTATATAAACTAATAATAAAAATAAAATAAAGTTAATAAACAGTAAAGGGTAATTTCCACCCCTAAATGTTTACACCTTTAATTGTATTTTTTCGGCGTTTTTTGCTTTGTGGTACGGAACGTTTTTTACCTACCAGCTGGAAGTTCTACCAGTTTCCCCAAGTTATGTTTATCACGTACAGTCACCAAAGGAGATAAGTAACCAGGGTCGTCGGGTATAGTTAAAGTTTAGTAAGAAACCGATGGATGCTTTGAATGAAATTTAGTTTGATAAATGAAGTGTTCGTTTTCTATTAAAAAAAATTTTTATTCGAAAGCATCCATCGGTTTCTTACTAAACTTCAACTATATCCGATGACCCTGGTTACTTATCTCTTTTGGTGACTGTACTTATTTACTATTGCCATACCTAATCTCTTTCCAATCCCTAATATGATTCACGTAACTAATTTCAAACGTTGTAGGTTTTCAAAGGAACGTGTAGGAGTATCCTTAGGTCGGTGTTTCTAGTAAAACGATCACTACATTAAGGAAAACCCAAATCTTATGAAAATACTTAAGCTAAGTAGGCGGTAACAGTAAATCTTGTACCTAATTCAATAATTAATTACCTAATTAGTCCAGGCGGCAGTTTTTGCACATTAATTCACTTGGAAACCTAGTACTTTGTGCCTACGAGTACATACTTAGGCATGGGTACTTATTTAGGTAAAGATTTTTATGAGAGAAAATTACCTTAGGTTGTAATTTTTTTGTTTTAGGCAATTAATTTTCCAACTCTCTTTGACTATGTACTTGTATTTATATCTAGTTTAATTAATTATAAAATAGGTGTACAAATGGCCTAAAGCAAACTCATACTCGTCTGTCGTCTTTTTTTTCTGTATCTACCTTACAAAATAGCAATCTTTATCCAACTTCATATTTTATTTCACATTTCACGCTACAAAGTAAGAGTGTCATTACACGGCTATCTGTTCGTGCGGTATCGTCCTTTACAAGCAATCCAGACCCACCGCTTCATTAGTTCACAAAGGGTAGTTGTATGCAAGTGCGGGGTACGCCGCGCCGCCGTCTCAGTGGTCCCTAACAACTTTGTAGTGCAAGGGTTATTGCCCTCTATTATTAGGTAGCATAGGAAACGTGTCTGCTTAAATTGAATTTGTTGATAGGTATCGACGTTCTTGGAAAATTGCTCTAGAAATATCAAGCGTGTATTTTGTAGACCCACTATTGTACTTTATACAAGCAAGTGTATGCCCTTGTCTTAACTTTATCCTTGCGTGCAAACTTTGATTTGTAAAGGTGTTTGAATTCGATACTTGAATTAATTTCTATTAAATAAATGTCTGCTAGATTGCATTCTTTTTATTTGATTAGTTCTTTCGCAATTAAGAACGGTCGAGATACTGACAGCTTTGATTACTTTTTCACATCGTTGGGCTGAAAGCTATTCTGTAATACTGATACTTAGGCATAAGACATGTATTTTAGTTTCAATAAATAAAGATATTTATTGAGGTACCTTTCTAAAAACGTATCAGTAGTAAGTTCGTCATTAACATAGGCACCATTATCTACAACCATGCATAGTATCTGTAAGTCCAATTAAATGAATTTCGAAATCGTTATCAAATTCTGTTTTTTTATAAATGTTGCTCATTATTTACGAAACGGCTTAATGTTGTTACTAGCTGCACCCCGCGGTTTCGATCCCGTGGGAATATCAGGATAAAAAAAAGTATCTTATACGTTAATCCTTGTTATAAGCCATCTGTGTGCCAAATTTCATCCAAATCCGTTCAGTAGTTTTTGCGTGAAAAAGTAACAAACATCCATCCATCCATCCATACAAACTTTCACGTTTATAATATTAATAGGATAGTAGGATTTATTTGTAACAATGCGGCATTGTTTATCACAATATACTAGCTTTTGCCCACGGATTAGCCCGCGTGGATGTTGGAATATATACCAAGGGAATCAGGTGACATTTACATAAATTATGGCCAATATTCATAAAAACGAAGGTACTCTGATCAAAAGTAGTGACCGAAATTACACACATGGAGCCACATACATATGGAGCCACTCGTTTGACACTTTTTATTTCATTACCCACACATTGATTGTCTATTGGATTATTTTACTAAATAACTATAACGTTTAAATTACTTAAGATTGTGAAACACATCGTTTTAACCACAAGGCTATACTTTATCAGTTTATTTTTTATTCTCATTGTAAAAAAGTTTATACTCAACCGTAAGTACTCAACCTATTTTTTTACACATATTTAGAACGTACATTTCAGTAGCTTTCATATGAACTTTGGCTGCGTCTACTTGCGTCTCCTGAACAAAATGGTGAATAATTGCTGGACCAGAATTTATGAATGTATGTTAAACTTGTCGTACAAATTGAAACTGTGTAAGTGGCAAGCGAGAGGAACAGAAGATAAATCTAAAGTAAAATTAGAGAAAAAGAGAGTGCCACATGAATTTAATGCTAAACTGGGAATGATGGTAGATCAGCCTAAACATGGCTACGGGAGTACCAATCATGGGGATTCGGCGCGAAGATTTTTTTAGCAATTACGCAATTATCTCTGCTCTTTATCAATTATATCTGCAAAAATAACTGGCAAAAGCAAAAATCTGATACACTATAGATAAGTTGATGATAATGCCTGGTGGTCTAGCAATAAAAAAGGAAGAATAAAAAATACAGGGTTATTTTTCAAAGACCAGCCAAATTTAAGGATGTGGTACAGACCATCAAACTGAACAACTTTCTCCATGGGACAAATAGCGTAATCGCGAAAATTTTATCAACTGTCCCATAGAAAACTTCAATACCTACTCGACCTAAATGTATGGGACGGCTGAATTTTTATTCTCGATTACGATGTTGGTCCCATGGAGAAAGTTGTTCAGTTTGATGGTCTGTACCACATCCTTAAATTTGGCTGGTCTTTGAAAAATAACCCTGTATAGGCTCTGGAAACAGCTCAATTTTTTTAAATGGTATCCATTTGCCGACTACTATTGACAGAATATTAATTCATGGACATATTATAATACAGAATGCAGTAGTTCCATAGGCCTTTTATCAGAAGAGGCCAAAGAAAGTAAGAACAAAGATACTAAGAAATATCGTGAAGGTTTTATCTGGAAATTTTCCTGAAAACAAACTATGAAAGATTTATTTCACAAACTTTTAACACAAGTCTTAGAAAACTACCACAAACACAAGTAAAGTCTGTAGTAGTACTATCCTCACGATGTTATAATTCTCTTAAAAAGAACTAGAAATCACAATTTAAATTGTATTTTATTATTTTCATAAAACTAAGGTATCAATAAAACTTAAATTTTTATAATACACATTAAAACTATTATTTTAGACCAACTAAAGCAGGCGTGAACACACTTCATGTAATATTGGCTAACTTTTGGGTAAATTTCACCTGTGTGAAACGTACTATTTACCGGGTCTACCAGGATTTTTACCGGGTTTTCATATAAGTCCATTGGTTTACGCGGCTCACATCTTCAACAATCATCGTCAATCTCAACCAATGTACACTCAACTTCAAGGAATTATACACCTAAACCATTCTCATGAATCACTCTATCTATTCGTGAAAACCGTATGAAAATCCGTTTGGTAGTTTTTGAGTTTATCGCGTTCAGACAGATAGACGCGGCGGAGAGACTTTATTTGATAATATGTAGTGTGGTACTAATTCTCTCTTACTTTGCAATGCGATGAATTGGAGACAGTGACAGGCTGGTTATATACTGATACTGTTAGCCTGCATCATCCCATTGCTGGGCAAAATTCTCTCCCCATGACTTCCACTTCTTTCGATCCAGGGCTAAAGTGGACCACTGGTCATTTGCTTTATCTAGCTCATCCCGCCATCTTCTACGGGGCCGGCCGCGACGCCTTCTTGCTATGTCGGGGCTATATATGTATAACAATATTATTTATTTATTTCAGTTGCCAAGCAGTTACTGAAAAAGTTTTTCAGTTTCTTATAAAAATGTTCTCTATTTTTAAAACGTTTTAGACCCATTAGCATTCTCATTATTATAATTTCTTCTGGAAAAGTTCTTTCCTTCGAAAAGGCTTTTTATCAAGCTAAAAATAAAATGCAAGTTATCCTTCATCGATTGGCTGCTTTTCATAATAAACGCAGTCAGACTTTGAAACTATTATCCAATTACCTACGTGAAACCTTGGTAGGACTCGACAAAGTAATAAACTTTTATATGATTGCCTTATTAGTGTCAATTTGTAGGGTTATTGCTCAAGGCTTTATGACTGCTGATAATAGCTTTCAATGCAGTGGTATTCAGTAATCTATACTTTCTCGTCTTTGTAACTTGGACAACCTTCGAAGGCCTGAGTATAAAGTGTTTTTGTTTTCAGTAGCGGTCCGTGATTTAGTATATCAAATGGAAAAAGTATATCATTCTGTGAAACGGACTTGAACCCGTAATTGAGAATCTTATGTTCAAGAGTACCTCCACTTTTATTCCTTTATGTGAAAAAAGTCGATATCTACGACTAACTGCGACTTCGTCTGCGAGCTAGGATGAAAAGAAGTTATGTGCTTACCCAGGTCATGGTCTATCTGTGTGCTAAATTGCATCTAAATCCATTCAGCCATCTTAGCGTGAAAGCGTAACAAACAAACAAACTCACTTTCGTGTTTATAATATTAAAGTCAGGATTAGGTTTGTAGTGTAGTTCATACATGTCTATAAAGATATTACCCCTGAGGTTTTTTACTTAGGTATCTATGTATTTAAGTAAACCATAAATTCTATCATTGTGTACAGCCAGTATATTCTCAACTAGTTTGGGGTCGGCTCCCAGTTTAACCGGATGCAGCTGAATACTAGTATTTGACATGGAGCGACTGCCTATCTGACCTCCACAGCCCAGTGACTGGGTAACACAATACCCATTGACAAGACTGGTGGTCAGTCTTTCGGGCTTCTGACGACCCGTAACGACTGTCAAAGATCCTAGAATGACAGCCGAAATCAACGGTTTGACGAGCTTTTCGAGGCACGGAGGGGTTTTGGTATGTAAAGATGGTCACGCATCCACGGACCAAACCGCGCCAACTTAGCTTAACCTGATCGATCGACCCGTGCGGCTGTTATTACTAAGCCACGAACCTCTCAAACCCTAACTTCTATAATACCGAATAAAACCTTTGTCCCCTCCCTCGTCTGCATAATCTCAACAATACTTCGAGAAGATTGGACAATAAAAACTTGAAATGGAAAGCCATTACATTGAACTTATCTTGAAAGCGGTCGAAAGGTCTTAAAAAGGCATGCTACCTATTTAGAGGACAAATGCCATTTTTTTTGGGTATATAAGCTTTGACTTTTATAAGTACCTACGTACTGAATTATTGTACTTTGAAATTAGTTTTATTGTTTACTAGGGGTGTTTACAAAAGATTGTGTTAACTCGGGTACAAGGTTGGTACAAGATTTTCATTTCAACTATGTAACTTTTTGGCTAATCTAAGCACTTTGTGGTAAAATAAACATTGTTAGGAAACTTAAACCTAATAGTCTTATTTAAAACGCCATTATGCGGGTAATCAATGTTCGCTCCTGCTGTTAAAAGTACATAGGTACACAATGTTGTAGTTAGTACCTACGTACCAGTTGGATTATAAATGTTACAAACTTCTGCTCGCTTATTTAAAAAGTAATCTTTTAACTTCAGTCGGACGTTTAATTAGCTGCAGTAAAATGACACTTCTTACTGTCATTTTGTTAAAAAATGTTGTCACACTATCTCTACTAGTGATGTGATTAAAACGCAATGAACCATCGTTTTAATTTAGATAATCAAAATTGACCAATTTTGATTTAACCGTAAACAATCAAATATTTTTTGTATTGATCGAATAAAAATATATGTTGTAGTTTCATATCAGCGTAAATACATAGTTTTCTAGACTATGGTCGGACTGACCATGTAGTCTAAACGTTCTAAATTATTTCAGGTCATTTTTGTTATATAAATTCTAAAATCACAAACACCAATATGGCTTTTGTTTTCAAAGCATACGAAATTATGAAGCCTATTCGTTCGACAACGAAGTTTATTTTTTTTTTGTTTATTTTCGGCCAGTTTTCGTTGTTGCCGCCAGTCCAACTTTATAAAAAAGTAAGTTGATTTCCTACAAAATGTATAGGAACAGTTTTTTGCAGTATCCAAACCTCCATTGATCCCATGGAAATTTTGATTTTCATGGAGATTTTGATGATTGGCATCATAAAAAGTTTTTGTGAAAACTGCCCATTTTCTTCTTGACTGTATATTTTTTTCAGAATTTATGACATTTCTCAAAAAGTTAAGGACTGTCTCTTAAGACCGTTTTCCTGTAGCTACAGCGGTTAAGGAACCTGTGCTTACTGCCCCATCTCAAAAGTCCACCCTGTATGTACAATATTCCTGTATGTACAAGTATCTACAATATCCGAGCGTTAATATGGCACATCGACTCTTGGAGAGTCACTTAGATATACTAACAGAAACGACGCCTAATAAAGCAGAGTTTTTTTCTAAAACTAGATTAGTTATACTGACAACCACTTAGAATGTGTGCTGTAGCAAATACCATGTAAATAAAAATGCAGAATGTAAACACTACCACCAAAAATATTGTGGGTAAACGTCTTGGCTTAAGTGTCACAACCAATGTATACCTACTACACCATATGTAGGTATAATATCTTAACGCTAACGCTTGTGTATGTAAAGTAACGTCTTATCTAACAGAGCCGGCTGACCTGTAACTCAGGACCCTCCTATCTCAGACACCTTTGTCTATTTAAGATTGTGCATTATATCAATCAGTGAGTGTATTATGACGTTGAGGTAAATTAAGATTGTATAATTATGCATTAATACCAAGGTATAATGAGTCGGAGTATTTAATCTACTGTGATTACATATTTATGTAATCACAGTAGATTAAATAGCGACGTCTTTTACAGTTCATAAAACTTGCCATTTGGACGTTTACGTGCACAACCTAGGAGATATGTAAGAGACTGCCCGTTAAATGCAGTTTATTAATCGTAAATACTGGATTGAGTAACAGATTGCCCAGCTGGCTTTAAAATATGGCGTGAAATACGATAACGTTTGGCTATTTTTATGGCACGGAATAAAATATACTATAACAACTTACAGTAACTTATTTAGCTATTTTTGTATGGAAAATATTTAACTGAACCTTTATAAAGTTTAACCTTCTAACAATAGACAAATGAGTGAACCTGTAAAAACTTTTTGCACTAATGATGATGCATACATTACAAAAATAATGGAGTCTCTTTTTAACTTTCTGGGCTTCTCTTGGAGTCGGAGTAACTTAGCTAGGGAACCCCGACCAGATAGGTAAGGTTAGGTTAGAGCTATGACCCCCAGGTGGGTTCCCGCATTGTCGAGGCGGGAGACATCGCGGCTGAGGATTGGAGGCCGCGGCGGGAGAAGAGTGCCGGTATTTCGGTGCGCCGCTCTCCCTACCTTCCGCGGCCTTGACGGGGTCGCCACTGACTGATGGCGGACGCGGTGGGGTCGCAGGGGAAGAGGAGTGTCGGTGTGACGTTGCCGCTCTCCCTATCCTCTGCGGCCGTAGCCCCCCAACGCGGGGGGCATGCGGGGCCTGCCAATTAGGCGGGCGTGGAGGCCAGCAGGCAACGGGTGCGGGGGCACCGTTGCCTGTATCGCACAGGCCTCCACCAGTGTCGGACGGGAATGGCCAGGTGTTCCTGGCCATTCCCGTAGCCCCCCAACCTGGGGGGCATGCGGGGCCCGCCAGCCCAGCTAGGCGGGCATGCGCCGGGAGGAAGTAAAGGCTAAGCCGGTTTCCCATGGCCCTCCCATCACGGCGATGTGGGAACACCGCTGAATTTTAGTGGGTATACTGTCTTCCCACATAATACAGTCCCACATACCCCGTCTCGTCCCCCGCGAGACGGGGATGCATAGAGCATTTCTCAGTGACAAAAAAAAAAAAAAGGGTTGGAGCTATGACCAACCACGCGCCAGTCGAACGAGCGAAGCGAACGGTATCGCGGCAGCGGCTGGCGAGCCCTACATCCAAGTTGGTCGTATTTACTTGACTATTTAGTATTTTTAGGACATCGAAAATTGAAATTATTTGAGGCACACAAAAAGAGGCGCAATCATTATATTAGAGTGTTCAATTATATTTTTAGGGCTGATTTTTCAATCGACAGATAATTTTTATTCGTGGAATAAAATTGACGTCTGACAGTTTTTGTATGGAAGAATTATCAAAAATTCAAAATTATTCCTCCGATAAAATTATCTGACGTTGGAAAAATCAGCCCTTAAGAGCACAAAACCGGAATGATTAGAGGTTCAATTAAATACCTGCCTTAATTAATTACACGTATGCAACGTCTCGTACCTACCTTCTTTCTTAAATCTATGGTATCATAAGTAGGTCTGAATTATTGTGTTGGTGCCTCACTAAGCTGTATTACGATTGTATTACACTATTCAAAGCTTATTGACAGTCCTTCTACTCAAGCGGCCTGTGGGTGAGATATACGCAGCGAGCCTACAGAGCCCTGCGCACTCAGTACAATAATGCGTTCAGAATGTTGTTGGGTCTGCCGTGGCGGTGCAGCGCATCTGGGATGTTTGCTGAAGCGCGCACTGATGGTTTCCAGGCCATCATGCGCTAAAAAGCAGCTTCCTGCTAGCCCGTATACGGGGTAGCAACAACGGCATTCTGAACGCAATAGCAGTACGTTTTGACTGTCCCTTTCAGAATCAGTGGGTCACGTCGTGTGTAGGTGTGGCGAGTCATGGCAAATTATAAAAGTTTATGTAAAATGTAATGTGTACTAGGTTAAGGTTTCTATGGGTCTATGCCACCTGAAATAAAGTTATTATTATCTCCTTTATTTTAATGTAATCATATAAATTATATTTTTAAATATTAGAATATAAAAAGTATAAAAACATTTAAAAATATAAAAAATAGTAGCCCATCGGTATCAGGAACAGGATCCAAGCTACCGGTGGTCAGGGCTCCAGAGAGAGGAACCTCCTGACAATGCGAGCCGTGTCCAGAAGTACCGCTTTCTGAATCAAGCCCTTGATTCAGCTGCCCAACGAGAGCCTCCTCAGGTGTTGGTCGAGGCTCTTGGCTATTAAGCCATTGGCTGTCACGACTATCGGCACAATGATCGCTGAGTCCACATCCCACATGTCAACAACCTCGCGAGGCAAGTCAAGATATTTGATTTGTTTATCTTTCTCGGCTTTCACGAGGTTCTCATCATGCGGGACGGTTATGTCAACAATCATTGCGCGTCGCTCTAATCGATCCACCACCACTATATCAGGCTTATTGGCAACAATAGTCCTGTCAGTGATGATGGATCGGTCCCAGTACAATGTGATATTACCATTTTCGAGAACTGGGTCGGGCACATACCTGTAGTACGGCACCTCCGATTCCACAAGGTTGTATTTCAGAGCAAGTTGTTGATGGATTATCCTAGCTACAAGGTTGTGTCTATGCAAGTACTCTCCATTAGCTAGACGAGAACACCCGGAGATAATATGCCTGATTGATTCCCCCGGCCGGTGGCATGCCCGACAGATGTCAACCGTGCCGTCTTTCACAATAAATCTCCGGTAGTTGTTCGTCATCATAACTTCGTCCATAATTGCACAGACAAAACCTTCGGTTTCTCCAAAGAGGTCACCACATGTAGGGCCCGAAAGAAGCGCCCGTGAAGCTCCTTACTCTGCCATACCTCCATGCATTCATTAGTGTCAAGCACTACTGGCTTGCGCCAGTTCTCTTTACCCAAGGAGAGCGGTGTGAGGCCCTTGTCCATCGCGACTACATCTCGATGCATCCCCACGTCGGTTTTTAGGAAATATTCCCTGAGACTGCATATCTCGCGATTGTGGAGGTTCTTAGCGTTTAAAAAGCCTCGACCTCCACACTTTCGCGGGATATACAGCCTCATTACCGATGACCGTGGGTGATGCATTCGATTTGCAGTTAGCAGCGTACGGACCCTCCTATCCAGGGCGTCGAGTTCGGTTTGAGTCCATTTGAGTATGCCGAAAGAGTACATCAAAACCGGCATGACCCAACCGTTGAAGGCGCGCACCTAGTTCCCGCCTGATAAAAGACTATTAAATACTTTTTTCAGGCGGCCAAAGAAGCGCTCCTTCAACGATTGCTTCATGTCAGTAACATTGATACCTAGCGCTTCCGACATACCCAAATACTTATAGGTTTCGGATGCGGAGAGGGCTCTAAGATTTGTGGAATCCAAAAGTTGGGTTCCCACGGTTTCCACGATCTCCCCTCGCTTTACATGCATGACCGCACATTTGTCCACACCAAATTCCATCCTGATGGCGCTACTGAAAGTTTCAGTAATTTTCAGTAGCTCCATCAGTTGCAAATTGTTGGGGGCAAAGAGTTTTAGGTCATCCATGTAGAGGAGGTGAGATATAACCTGACCACCTCTCCTCAGCCGATAGCCTAGACCTGAATCTTCCAGCAGCGTGCTTAGAGGATTCAAGGCTAAGCAGAACCAAAGCTGACTCAAACTGTCGCCCTGGAATATGCCTCGCTCGATCCTTATCGGCTCGCTATTCCTCTGGATATTTCGACATCCTGGATAGCGAAGGACCGTCCTCCATTGCCCCATACACGTCATCAGGAAGGTGCGCAGAGTTGTATCTACTTTATACAATTCCAGCACCCTCATGAGCCATGTATGTGGCACCGAGTCATAGGCCTTCTTATAATCTATCCAACATGTCGACAGATCCTTTCGGGAACGACGAACCTGTTGGCTATTGGCCATATCAATGAGAAGTAGCTCCTTAGTACCGCGGGACCCGTTCTTACATCCATTTTGAGAGTCAGACATGATGGAGTTGCTGTCTATATGTTTATTAATTTTAGCTCTCAAAATGGATGTAAGAACTTTATAGAACGTCGGTAGACAAGTGATCGGTCTATAATTTCTGGGATCCGCGGTACTATCTGATTTATGGAGCAGGTGGGTTATTCCTGTCGTTAGGAACTGGGGCAGCGACCCTGACTCTAAGGCTGACTGGAACTGGGATGCCAAGGGGGCGTGCGATCTTTGGAACCACTTTATCCAAAAGTTGTGCAGCCCGTCCGGCCTTGGAGATTTCCAGTTAGGCAACGGACGGACTGCACGAGCAATATCTTGGGGGCTGATGATAAGTGGGTCCATTTCTGGTATTAGTTCGCACGCTCGCTCGATCTTCCCAGTCCAATCTCCTTCGGTGTGACTGACAGGCACCGACCAGATGTTTTGCCAGAACGAACACATGGCGTCATCATCTGGTAGGTGCGTGTCAGTCACACATTGGTCCTGTCGTTCCCAATCCCTGTAAACCCACCTTTCGTCGCTCTGGAATGTGCGATTCTGAGTGTACCGCTCCACTCTCCGCCTGTACCGACGAATACGGTTTGCCCATGCACAGATCTTATGCTTCAGGTAGTCGATACGTTTTGTGACGCGGGACAAATAATCTCGAGAACTAATATCAGTCCCCGAGAACGCCCGCCTCACAAAACGCATCACTCTAGGGCGAGTATTGCCCTCCCTGAAGCAGATTAGCTTGCCGATGAGTGCTCTAGTCTCCCCGATACGACGCTCAATCCTGCACTGCCAAGCTGGTACAACTGGTTTTGGTCGTGTGGCTCTGTCACTGTTCGGGAATTTGACATGAGCCACACGACATGCCGCAACTGCCGCACAGTACAGGATTGAATGGGTATCGGTGAGGTCTTTGCTGTCGTTAAAGTTATTTGACAGCTGCGAGTCTAGAGCACACACCAGCGCCTTGTTTTTCTTGTGCATGGGCAAACGAGGTAAACGTGGTCTGAGTCCAGGCGGAATAGATCGGTACTCACGGAAAGAATCGTCCAAAGCGCTCCTCAATCTTACATTGCACTGGGAACTCACGGATATAGCCTCATCATCATCCTCTTTATCAACGCGGTTGGGTCGCGATGAAAAACTGGGTAAATTTTGCAGTTGCACCGCGACCAATGACGAAGCAGGTGCAGGCGCAACGTGGCTATTCCGTGATTCGAGGCGTAGTCGATCAAGTACAACGTCATCCAGCATATGGTTACGCTGGATAACCCGCACCTGATCCGACAGTCGTTGCGTTGACACGTTGACAGCTGGCTCGAGCACCTGAAACAGAGAGAGCATCCGACCACGGTACGCAGTCAAGTTACTTCCCCCCTCTGTAGCCCCAAAGTATGCGCGCATGACATTTTCATTGACAGTTTGTGTCCATCTCATGCGCTGCACACTTCCACCGGCAGCGGGGACCCTATCAGAGGCCGGAGGGCCTCGGAGTCCTAAGCTGGCCGGTGGTCGGCCTCTTCCGCGTCGACGTACTGGTGGTGGTGTCGTCGGCGGTGAAAAGTATTCGTCGCTCGAGCTCGACGCAACTACAGTGGCCGAAGTCACTGGACTCACGTCTGGAGCAGGTTCCGGCAGCTGCGAGGCGGAGCTGAGCGACGAGTCCGAAGGTGTTGGGAGTGTGGTTTGAAGTTGTCGTGCCCGACTTCGTGTCAACATCTGTGTGTCATCTGCGTATTTTATTTTCATGCATCCTGGTATAGTACGAATGTAAATGTTATGATGCTAATATTGGTCTTCAAAAATGGTATAGAGTAGATTTAAAAACATTATTTCTTAATTATTAATGTTTGAAAAATATTAGAAAATATACGGAGTAAAATTTTTGTCACCGTCAACTTGACAGCCGGGCCACAGATATAAAATTTATTATTATGTCGTTTATTTATTTAGTCGTCTTATTTTGTTACATTTTTAAATATTAGTATGATTAAATAAAAAATAAAAAAAACATTTAAAAATTTAAAAAAATAGTGATCCACCGGTGTCGGGAGCAGGGTCCAAGCTATCGGTGGTTAGGGCTCCAGAGATAGAAACCTCCTCACAATGCGAGCCGTATCGAGGAGTACTGCCTTCTGAATCAGGCCCTTGATCCAACCGCCTAACGAGAGCCTCGATAGATGTTGATCGAGGCTGTCGGCCATCAGGCCATTGGCCGATACGACAATCGGCACAATGACAGTTGAGCTCACATTCCACATGTCAACAACCTCGCGTGCTAAGTCAAGATATTTGATTTGTTTATCTTTCTCAGCTTTCACGAGGTTCCCGTCATGTGGAATGGTAACATCAACAATCATTGCGCGGCGCACTAATCGATCTATCACCACTATATCAGGTTTGTTGGCGACAACAGTCCTGTCAGTGATGATAGACCGATCCCAGTACAACGTGACATGGTCATTTTCGAGAACTGGGTCGGGCACATACTTGTAATACGGTACCTCAGAGTCGACAAGTTTATATTTCAAAGCAAGTTGCTGGTGAATAATCCTGGCTACTTGGTTATGCCTGTGCAAGTACTCGCTGTTAGCCAGACGAGAACAACCAGAGATAATATGTCTGATGGAGTCACCCGGACGGTGGCATGCCCGACACACGTCAGCCGTCCCGTCCTTCATAATATGTCTCCGGTAGTTATTCGTCAAGATAACTTCGTCCATAATTGCACAGACAAAACCTTCAGTTTCCCCGAAGAGGTCACTGAAACGCAGCCAGGATACGGACGCTAAGAAATCTACACCGGGCTCATGAAGAGCCCGATAGAAGCGCCCGTGAAGCTCCTTGCTTTGCCATACCTTCTTGCGGTCATCGGTAGTAAGTACTACAGGTTTGCGCCAGTTCTCTTTCGCCATGGAGAGCGGGGTGAGCCCCTTGTCCATTGCGACCACATCACGGTGCATACCCACTTCGGCTTTTAAAAAATATTCCCTGAGACTGCACACCTCGCGGTTGTGGAGGGTTTTCGCATTTAAAAATCCTCGACCCCCACACTTCCGCGGGATATACAGTCTTATCACCGATGATCGTGGGTGATGCATCCGGTTTGCGGTCAGCAGTGTACGGACCCTTCTATCTAGGGCGTCGAGTTCAGTTTGAGTCCATTTGAGTATGCCAAAAGAGTACATCAAAACCGGCATTACCCAACCATTGAAGGCGCGCACCTTATTTCCGCCCGAAAGAAGACTAATTAATACCTTCTTCAGGCGACAAAAGAAGCGCTCCTTCAACGATTGCTTCATGTCAGCATCGTTGATGCCTAACGCTTCCGATATACCCAAATACTTATAGCTTTCGGATGAGGAGAGGGATCTAAGGTGTATGGAATCCGAAAGTGGAATTCCCTCGGATTCCATAATCTTCCCCCACTTTACATGCATGACTGCACATTTGTCCACACCAAATTCCATCCTGATGGCACTACTGAAAGTTTCAGTTACCTTCAGTAGCTCCATCAGATGCAATTTGTTAGGGGCAAAGAGTTTCAAATCATCCATGTAGAGGAGGTGAGATATGATCTGACCACCTCTCTTCAACCGATAGCCTAGACCTGAGTCCTCCAGCAGTGTGCTTAGAGGATTCAGGGCTAAGCAGAACCAAAGTGGACTCAAACTGTCGCCCTGAAATATTCCCCGCTTAATCCATACAGGCTCATCATTCCCCTGGATCTGTCGACACCCTGGATAGCGAAGGACCGTCTTCCACTGTCTTATACACGACTCAAGGAAGGTGCGTAGAGTTGCGTCTATCTTGTACAACTCCAGCACCCTCATGAGCCATGTATGTGGCACCGAGTCGTAGGCCTTCTTATAATCTCTCCAGCATGTCGACATATCCTTGCCGTATCAGCGAACCTGTTGGCTAATGACCATGTCTATGAGGAGTAGCTCCTTAGTACCGCGGGACCCATTCCTACATCCATTTTGAGAGACAGACATAATCGAGTAACTGTCAATGTGTGTGTTAATTTTCGCTCTCAAAATGGATGTAAGAAGTTTATAAACCGTCGACAAACACGTGATCGGTCTATAATTTTTGGGTTCCGCGGGACTACCTGACTTATGGAGCAGGTGGGTAACGCCTGTTGTTAGAAACTGTGGTAGTGACCCAGACTCTAAGGATGACTAGAACTGAGATGCCAGGCAAGTGTGTGAACTAATTAGCCATTTTAACCAAAAGTTATGCAGTCCGTCCGGTCCCGGTGATTTCCAATTCGGTAATGGACGGACTGCTTTGGCTACGTCTAATGGCGTAATTATGACTGGTTCCATTTTTGGTATAGTTCCACACACTCGCTCGATATCGCGCATCCAGCCACCCTCAGCGTGACAGACAGGCACCGACCAGATGCTGCGCCAGAATGCACTAGTGGTGGCATCATCCGGGCGGCACACGTCCATCACGTTTTGTTCAGGTCGCTCCCAAGTTCTATATACCCACCTCTCATCGCTCCGGAACATGCGATTCTGCGTGTACCGATCAACCCGCCGCTTATACCGCCGAATACGACTCGCCCATGCACAAACTTTCTGCTTCAGGAAGTCGATGCGCTCTGTGACATTGGACATGTATTCCCGAGGGCTGATTCCAGTCCCCGAAAATGCCTGTCTTACAAAGCGCATCACTCGTGGTCGTGTGTTGCCCTCCCTGAAGCAGTATAGTTTACCGATGAGAACCCTGGCCCCATCGATACGACGCTCGATCCTGCATCGCCAGGCTGGTACGGCTGGTTTTGGTCGAGTAGCTGCGTCACAATTTGGAAACTTGACGTTAGCTAAACGACATGCCGCCACAGCCGCGCAATACAAGATCGAATGTGTATCAACGAGATCCTCGCTGCTCTCGAAGAAATTCTTGAGCTGCGAGTCCAAGGCACACACTAGCGCCCTATTTTTTTTGTGCATAGGTAGCCGTGGTATTCGGGGCCTAAGTTCGGTTGGAGTGGACCTATACTCGCGAAACGCATCCTCCAGTGCGCTCCTCAGTCGGACGTTGTACTGGCTACTTACTGTGTCAACCCTATCATCATCTTCTTCAACACGATTGGACCGCGGCGGGATGGCATCAATAGTTGACGCTTGTGCCGCGGTTTGTGCCAGAGTCGAGACGATTTGGTTGTTCAGTACCTCTGAGCGCAGCCTATCAAGTGCTATGTCGTCCAACCTGTGATTGCGTTGGATGACCCGCACCTGATCCGACAGTCGTTGGGCCGAGACGTTGACGGTTGGTTCCAGTTCCTGGAACAGAGACAGCAACCTATCACGGTACGCAGTGAGGTTAGTTCCCCCCTCTGTAGACCCGTAGTATGCGCGCATGACGTTCTCGTTCATAGACTGAGTCCATCTCATGCGCTGCACACAACCACCGGCAGCGGGGACCCGGCTCGGGGCCGGATGGCCCCTAAGTCCCAAGCTCCTCGGTGGCCGGCCTCTCCCCTGCCGACGTACAGGTGTTGGCGACGTCGGCGGGGAAAAATATTCGTCGCTCGAGCTCGACGCAACTGCTACGGCCGGTGTCACAGCACTCTCGATGGGGCTGGATTCCGGCGGCGGCAGGGCGGGGCTGAGCGACGACTCCGGAGGTGGTAGGCGTGCACGGCGAGCTGCTAATCTCGTCAACATTTTCAATATTTCATTTTCAGGTTTTTATCGGAGGTGATATGACAGATGTCACCTCCGGATCGGCAGTTTTCGATGCAAGTTTTTGTTTCTGTTCATTGTATTTATATAAAATTATGTTTATGTTTTGATAATATTGGATTTTCTGATATGGTTTTACGGATATATGAATATAAAAACTGCTTCTAAAAATTATATATTAGGAAATTGTGAACAGATGACAAAAGAGACGTTGACGTTGACGTTGGTGTTGCTAGCTTATTATTATTATTATTATTAATCAAGTACACCGCAGAATTTATATGAGATAGGATTGGAATGCTGCAATGGCGGCTAATTTAGATTGATTCCAGGATTTCTCTAAGAGATCGATTAAGGAATATTTTGTAGCATGTGTTCGATTCGGGTGGTGATTATAATAATAATAATAAGTGACGTCGTGGTGGGGCTTGCGCGCTCTAAACTCTAGGTCTGTGACAGAGGAGTTTACTTTGCCGGATCAGGTCTAGGTTGAGGACCCAGACCAAGAGAGATACAGGAACCCGCAGAGCAGCATGTGGCGAGTCGTTGGGCAGTAGCGACCCCACGGACCCTATCTCCCGGGAGAAGTCTTGTTCTTCACCTCTGGCTTGCCTTTATTGGCTGGCTGGAGTGAACACTCACGAGACACAGAGCTCCCACCTCATTCTTGCCTTTAATGGCTGGCTTGAGTGGAGATTCGCAAGAGCAAACATGCTCGGAGGAAGGAAGTATTTCAATAAAATTCTGGTAGGGATCTTGACCGTACTTCCGGGATTGTCCTGATAGCCGTGGAATAGACATATCCAAAGGCTCCGGCAGCGATGAAATTCCCCCTTACTTTATCGTAACTTGCGCTGACCAACTGGCAACCCCCCTATGCATGATTTTCAACAAATCTCTTAGCGCTGGTATTTTCCCTACACAATGGAAGCTGGCCAAAGTAGTACCAATTTATAAATCTGGTGCTGATGATAGGGTTGGAAACTATCGTCCTATATCTATCCTTCCAACATTTGCCATGGTTTTTGAAGCAATAGTATGTCCTGACATACAAAACTATTTTAAGAAATATCTGTCTGACCACCAGCATAGCTTTACTGCTGCAAGATCCACCTGCAGTAATTTAGTAACTTTCGTTGAGGTTATTGCAGCTTCACTTGACTTGAACCAGCAAGTCAACGCCATGTACACTGATTTCAGTAAGGCTTTTGACAAAGTTTCCCATGAAGTGTTGATTCAAAAACTTGCTGCGTACGGCTTTGCTGGTTCTCTTCTTAATTGGCTGCACTCTTACCTAACGGATAGATACTTTTATGTCGTGGCCAATGGCTATAAATCTGAAACCATGAACATAACCTCCGGTGTTCCGCAAGGTTCCCATCTGGGACCTGTATTATTTATTATCTTTGTGAACGACCTTCCTTATTGCTTCTTCAACTCCACGCCATTCTTGTTCGCCGATGATTTGAAAATAGCACGCGTTATAGATTCTCTAGCCGATTCAACATTACTTCAGGAAGACCTCAACAGACTTTTAAACTGGTGTAACAATAATAGCATGCAACTTAATGTAGAAAAATGTTCCCAAATTACGTTTACTCGCAAGGCTAACTTTATGGATTTCAATTACAGTATGAATGGTTCTGACCTCAGTAAAGTTGATGTGATCAGAGATTTGGGAGTCCTTCTTGATCGTAAATTAACATTCACCCCTCACATGGACAACGTAATTAAAAAAGCTTCAAAGACACTCGGTTTTGTTTTACGAAATGGTAAATGTTTTCGTAAGCCTAAAACTAAGATTCATCTTTTTAACTGTCTGGTGCGTACTGTATTGGAATACTGCGCAGTTGTGTGGCGTCCCCATTATGCAACACATAGTCTTAGGTTAGAGAGGATCCAGAAAAGATTTTTATACCATCTTGCCTTTTCTGCTGGATTAGACAAAAAAGTTCCGAGCTACGCAAAACGGCTTGATAAATTTTTCATGACTTCACTCGAAAAACGAAGAGATGGTATTGATCTAGTTTTTCTTTATAAAATACTTCAGCGTAAATTAGACTGCCCCCAGTTATTAAGTAACTTAAGTTTTAACCTACCCCACAATTATCCGCGTCACCCTATCAAACTATTACGTCCCCCATTCCGCAAAACTGTTTCAGGATCAAACTCCCCCATCCCCAGAATTTGCAGGCTTCTTAATAATTGCGATGAATCAATAGATATTTTTTCCACATCACTTCAAAAATTCAAGCGCCAAGTCCATAGAAAGTAACCAACACAATTGACTGTTTCTTTTTTTCTTTCTTCACTTTGTATTTTTGTATGTATTATTATTATTAAAAAAAAATTCTCCTTGTCATGTTTTCCAAAACTACCCACTAGTGCTGTAAGTGTTATTTCTGTACAATTATTACAATTTTATTGATGTTATCATTTTGTTTCTGCATGCTGTGTCTATCGCATCATATTGTACACCATGCTTGTATTCTTGTATTGCTTGTCTTTAAAGGATAAACAGTGTAACAATTGTAGATAGACCAATAAATAAAATAAAAAATAAAATAAAAATAAATAAAATACCTCTCCGCTCCTCACAAGCACCTTAGGACATGTTGCAACCTTGTCGCTACGACACTATGTGCTAGCGACCGTTATCGGGGGCCCATTATTGAGTGTGCAAGTCACTCCTTGCCATTTTATCTGTGAATTATATTATCATTGGTCAGGCAGGGGACATAGAGCTTCCATAGTTCAAGGTAACCGATCTACTATAGCCACCCACACCCATAGCCCAGTATAGTTTGTTTCTATGTTCTGCAATAGTCCTGCACCAACCGGGTGGTTGTCCTTGGGAGCACTTGCATGGTGCAAACAGGGATAATCGTCGGTTGGTCCCTCCTCATAATTTAAAATTGTCTAAAGGGCCTCTGCGAGTTGGCTTCGGCCCCTGGTACGCCTTTCAAAGATCCGGGACCCCGGGATCCCGAGATATGTCAAAGACAAAAAGAAATAATAATAATATATTTTTTAACACACGTTGCCCCACACTAGAAATTTGTCCTATATCGTGGGTGCGTTTACAAACATTTAAACTCACATACACAAACAGCCAGACCCGGAATAACTACTTGTAGGCCATACAAATATTTGTTCCGTGCGGGAATCGAACTCGCGACACGCAGCGCAGCAGTCAATGGCTTAACCACTGCGCCAACCGTGCCGTCATATTTACCAAAAAAGATTGTACAAGAACAACTTAAAAACTAGTAAGCTATTATAAATAAAATACAAAATAGGAGCATTTGTAACCGAACTAGGTGACTCCTGTATCTCGGCATGCAGCGCCAAACCTGTTAGTATGTTATTTGCGTAAGAAATTAAACTAACGAGTACAGCCTTATGTAATAAATTAAACTAACGAGTAGTTTAATTTCTTACGCATTACCTATTTATTGACATAATCACCAAATTTTGCTCACGAATCGGTCAAACAAACATTGGGTATATTCCTGTTTGTTTGACTGGTAATTGAAATATCAATTCAGCTCTTGTTTTCAATCCAAATGTTTACTGTGAACTGAAAATCTGCACATTTCGCAAACCTTGCTAGTTCGACCTATAGTTTTGTTTTGTTTTGTTAAGATAATCAATTGTTGTTGAATATTTATGACCAATATTTGGAAAATAAACAAACAGGCAAGGTCCAATAAGTTACTTTTGATTGACTTTCGAGAACTGACCTAAAATTTGTTGATAATATTGGGCAGAAATTGCCCAGGGGAATAGGAAATGAAAAAAACTAATGTTGGTTGCCAAGTTATTTATTTATTTACGGACCCTACTCAGGTAGTTTAGAATTTTTTTATGTGGTCAAATATCAATCGGTAAGGGCCACTATTTGCCTTAGCCGTGGAGGGTTGAGGGTTGAGGGGATAACGTCCGTGATT
Source organism: Apamea epomidion (assembly GCA_947507525.1). Classification (NCBI taxonomy): domain Eukaryota; kingdom Metazoa; phylum Arthropoda; class Insecta; order Lepidoptera; family Noctuidae; genus Apamea; species Apamea epomidion. The sequence continues at coordinate 12,830,649 of OX382234.1, forward strand.
GATGGTGCTCGTTGGCCTGACTAGCAATTTTAGGGTCAAGAAAAATTTATGTGTTTAGCTTAGATACTATGTTATTCCGGACTAGGGTTCCTTGTTGATTTATGTGGCTAGGAAAAGGATCTCGTAAATTAATGTGTGTGGTATGTAGATTATAAACACTTACTACTTACTTCTTTGGTTCCATGCAGTCACGTCGATGAAATCAGCAATGGTTTTTTTTATTATTATTCCTGAATGGGCCTGCTCTTGACCTCGACCACGCCAGATGGAAAGCGATGGATGAGGTTTATGATGGAACAAGCGTGACCAGAAGATGGCTGTTCACTCTTACTTTGAAAGCAGACGGATGCAATACCTAAGCCATTTTGACATACTTTGCGTATACTCAAAGTACCTAATTATGTATTTCGCAGAATAATCTAACGTTGCTGTAGAAGCAGCTTTGGGATTAATAGTAGTAGGCTGGTTATAGATCGAACTGTAGCCTTTTAAATGACTTAACATATCCCATAGAAGCGTGCTGGTAACATGATACTGTAAACATAAACCAATCTGATTGATATTGATCACCTCGGGAAGGCTAAATGTGTGGTAGGGGGAAGTTTATGAGATATTATGTGTTTTGTGTGGTCCCTAGCGGCGGATATTGCATTTGAGCTGTTGTTTATGTCATCCATTAAATCCTGTCCTCGTCGCCACTGCTTAATAAAGGACGTGCGCTCAGCACAACAGTTATTTTGAGACTAGCACGACCAACTTATGAACACAACAGACGCCATGTTTTCGTGTATACTTGCTAGCCAGTAGGTACCACTGTAAAGAAAGCATAAAAGGTAAATAAAAACAATGTTGCTTCGTATTTTATTTATTGAAGATGTAGGTATAATGTAACTTACAGAAGGGAGATTTAGAAGATATTTACAAGGTGTTAAGGTAACATTTAAAATTTAGTTAATACTTTTAAAATTTCCGTGACTAACCGTAAAATAATCTAAGAAAGTATCTTCCGAAGTAAACTCAAGCTGAAAGAATTAAAAAGCGAAACATAGTCATGTAATAATAGTTAACAATTTGTAGTCATATAAATTATATTTTTAGAGATTTTCAATGTCCCTAAATAATTTTATTAATAACTATAAAAATTATTGCCCTAATCAAAACTAACTACACCTTATGAACGTGCACAACATTTAACAGTGATTAAAGTTATCTAACAACTAGTGAAATATCTAAACAAATAAAGATTCTTATTTATTTAAAAGATTAACTTAAAATAGATCTTATATTAAACTTAACTAGGTATATTATTGGAAATTTTGATATGTTTGATATTTTTGTTTTACGCAACTCGTTGTAATTCTTCAAGTACAGTCGTGTGCGAAAGAGAAATGTATCTGTGTACATTCAAATCAAACTTTATCTACAACGTTGTATATTACGTAGGTATGTAAATATGAACACTGTTTTCAAAACTTTTAGTCAGGGACATAGAAATTAATTAAATTACTGTAGTTGATGCCAGATCTCTACACAATTATATTATTATGTAATTTTATATAAGATCGCTCACCAGGCGGTTTGAGAACGATATTGGCATTTAGTTTTGTTCTCTATTTTCTCTTTATAAGTAATTCTATTTTTGTATAACTGTACTTGAAGCAATTTCAACAAAATGCCATAAAATACGCAGCAAGTGCTTTATTAAATTCCATTGTAAATACATTAATTTCATTTTCAATAGGTTACTGTAATATCTTTACGAATATTCTCGTAAATGCGCCAATAAAAGGGTCAATAAAAACATATAAATATTCGTTGATTCTGGATTTTGGAAGCAAATATTCTACTTAAAAATAATTTCACCCTTACACCGACTGCGCCTCGTTCCGACTCAACATTGCGGGTAGGTGTTCCGCCTTGCAAAGATCAAGTACCCTACGTTATAAGATATGAAACACTCAGATGTGTCGTTTTAAAATAGAATTTATTTCAGAATTTTCAAGTAAATAATTGTTTTTTTTAAAGAATTTTCCAGTAAATTAATCGCATTTCATATGGCTAAATCAATTACATTTAAATCTCTTTTCCATGTTAGTTTTCGTTCAAATAGTAAACATTGAAGTCGTATGTTTAAAAGATCCTCATCACGCGTCTTCACATTTATAGTAATGTATCATGTTTCCGTATTTACGCCTAGCATTTAAGTTTTATCGCAGCGATTCATCGATATTATTTTAATTAAACTGTTTGAGTTGACAATGTGGTTTAGCTGTTGAAATCTGTGTTTTATTTAAACTTTCCATTCGATGGCTTTTTTTTTCATTTGTGGAATTTTTTCAAGTACAAATGGTGAATCCTGTATTTTCCGATGTATTCAAAAGTATATAGAAGAGGGGCAATTCTCGTAATTTTAAGAACGTTCACAGTCTGAAGGCCAATTCTCGTAATTTAAAACGTTCAAAATCTAGACGCAGTCTCATTTCAGCGACAAACAAATGTCAAAATGTAGGGAAATTATAGGTATTTTTGGCAGATTGAGACTGAGATCAGACTGTGAACGTCCTTAAAATTACGAGAATTGCCCCTCTGATCTCAGTCTCAATCTGTCAAAAATTTCTCTAATTTCCCTATATTTTGACAAGTTTTTAACATTTGTTTGTCCCCGAGATGAGACTGCGACTAGATTTTGACCGTTTTAATTTATGAGAATTGGCCTTCAGATGTTCATGTAGATTATCATCATCTTCATGTAGATCGATCTCAACGCCTTCGGAATGTTTTGAGAAGGTAAGCTTCGCAATGGCTGATTATAATGTTCAATCTATATATTTTCATTATATATTTTTTCCGGATTTTAAAAATACATTTAAGCTGGTTTTAATCAATTTACTTTAATTCCTGCATGAAGAATAAGAATAGTTATTTGCTTCATATTTTTCAAATATAAAATACATACGAAAATTTATACGTATATAAAATTTAAATAGATATACAAATATCTGTTTATCCAATAGGTTTTCATGCAAATGAAACATTATATTTTATGTTTCCTCATAATTTCGGGTAGTTTACATACAAATTACCCTTAATTATCAGGAAATGTAATGAAAAGAACAATATTATTTCTAAAGGCGTTATCGGCACGTATAGTTATATCGGGTACCATTTAGACATGTAAACCCGGTGTTTCACATATTACAAGATACTTAAAGCTTTAAAAAGCTGTGTTCAGGGCTCGCCGTCTCGTGTATTACCTATGGACATTTTATGCTAAATAGGTATTACTTAGACTTATTCAACTAACTCTTCAGTCTTGGACGTTACACTTAAATAGAATACTTCTAAAACCCGCGTCGAATTTATTCTCTCCAAAACTTGTAAATTAAGTAGAGTCTGCGTGTTTAAACTATTCCATGGCGTAACTCAACACACACCAAAGACAAGTTATGATAAACTACAAGCTATAGACACACAATTGTGGATTAATTCATTGATATCCATGTACACTCACGTATACAGACACTTTAATATCTCGACTACGATTTAATTTCATTGCTGAAGGTTATTTATTTTAGTTTAAAAATCACATTCACTAATAAATGAAACACATTTAGGACAACGCACGACCAAAAGTTACGACACCTAAAGTAGTAAGCGAAAATGTACAACACTCATTCACTGGAACGTAATATTACATAGTTCAGTTACATTTAGTTCATATTAATTACACCTATATAAAATTCATTAATTCTAACAAATGAAATTATCACAAATATTTAAAAAATTCTCATTCTGTATAATAAACGCTGTATAATGAATACAATACTTAATTATATATAAAAATATATTGCTCAGGGTTTCAGTGGGTCTATCAAATCAGTGCTTTAAAGTTGCCTGTGGAAAATCTATTTTTAATTTGTTTATGAAATAATAAAATTGTGAAACTAATTGAATGCCACATAACCATAACTTCACGTTGTTCCCCATTCTTTAGACGTTCCTTTCATTCAAACTTACTTTAGATTACAAACGACCAAAACGGAAACAAACACATTGCCTAGTATCGTTTTTAAATTTAAAATGTCTAATATAATAAAATGTTGCTAGATATAAATAAAATATCTCTTCGGGTTTCTTATACTATGTTACGCTAGATGTATACATAAACGACTTTAAAAAATTTACTGACTAGTGATATGTATCATGATATGTATTTGATATGTTGATCACAACAAAGTAGTTCGGCCATCGCTGTACGCTGATGGCCCTTATGCTAAGTTCTCTAATCTTCTGGCCAGCCGAGGTCTTCACCGATGAGGTCGTAAAACCTCTGGTTGTGTTGGATGAAGAACTTCCTTAGCTTGGTGACGACTGCGGGGTCGACCCGCGGGTGCTTACGACCCTTCGTTTCTCGCAGACACTTGTCTGTTGTGTCGTTTCGGAGGCAATAAAAGCCTTTCGTTTCGTTGAAGTAGAAATTCTTTCTTCCTGTTGGCACAATACATGGAGATTTTCAAATATGGTTTTATATTAGAAGAAAACTTTAGCACGGTTACTTTGAAATTGATAAAGCCTGGTTTATATTTAAAAATTCAGGCTTTATTTTATGTATATTTTACTAAATATCTGAATGTCGAAAATTTTTCATCATAATCAACATAGTACATCAAGCTAACATAGTTTTAAGCATATTTTATTAACAAAATGGATCTTGTTGTCTGTAATATAAATAAATAATAATAAAAATCAGGTAGATTGGTCGATTATTTTGTAACTGACGTATACTCTAAGGACGTTAGATCAATCCACCAATTTAGGCGTCCATGGATAACCTGCAATATTAAACGATCACTTACCAATCTTATGTTCGAGTCCAAGGAACTTCTCGATGCGTCGGAGCTGCGGCACCGGATCTTCAATTAGCAGGTCACCGTTCACGACGAGTATCTGCTCCCGAGGGAACACTTCCAGCCACCGATGGAGGTATGCGTGGTACAGGGATATGGCTATTGGCCTGTCAGGAATTGTCATGTTGAGTTATATTATAATAATTTAATTAGTCAAGACTGAATTTAGCTTGGTGTACCTACTGTGTTCATGTCTGAGATCATTTAGAAATTTAGAATATACGGGTTAAATTTAGGGAATATATTATATAAAAATATGTTAGATACCCAAAAAATCAGATTAAGGATTTGTAATTTCAAGTTGTGCGGTTACAAGTTCCAGATTACTTAAAAGGAATTTTTCCATACCTGTAAGCAATATTAATCGATCCATCGGGTGAGATAGCCAAATGTTCAAAGGGCTTGGCGGCGTCGGGAACTGGGTGGGCAGCTATCTGAGGATGCGCGGGCGCTGAGGGCGTGGCGCGACTGCGCAGTTGAGTGTAGTCCGAGATCGCGCGTGTTACTGGCTCCCGGACTATGAGTAGTAACCGGACCGAGGAGTTCATAGCTCGGACACGTTCTGGTACCTTGATGGAAAGTCAGTAAATTGGTTTAATTGGAGTAACATATATTTTTCTATGAGATTTGACAAAAAAAAAAAAACTCGTGGTGGAGAAAAAAGTCAAATTAGTTACATTGTTTCGAGTTTTGGAACAAAAAAATATACAACCTACTTAATTCACCTTATATGTAGCCTTTTTTCGTATTTTTTTATAATCAAAAGGCAAGTTGGTGTCATACAAAACAACTTAACTAATACAAATATACTTTTTTATATTGGCTGGCATACCTAGACCTTTCTAAGGCAGGTATCTCTAGGTATCAGAAGAGGCCCTTTCCCTGCAGTTGGATACTAATAGGCTGGTATTATTATTATCTCCTTTATTTCATTACTTTTTAAAATACTTATAATTAAATACTTATAATTTACATTTTCAAATATTTTTATAACCAAAAAGATAAAAAAAATTACAAATATACAAAATAGTAGCCCGCCGGTATCGGGAACAGGGTCCAAGCTACCGGCGGTCAGGGCTCTAGAGAGAGGAACCTCCTGACAATGAAAGCTGTGTCCCAAAGTACCGCTTTCTGAATCAAGCCCTTGATCCTGCTGCCCAACGAGAGCCTCATCAGGTGTTATTATTATTTTTATTAATGCAAAACCATATGAAAGTCAGACTTTCACTTACCTCAGGAGTAACAAAATAACTCGGGCTCTTTTCTATCGTGATCTGCCCTTTGAAGGAGAGCGGCATCTTACTCCGGTACCACTCCAGACCCAGTGCGTAGTTCTCGTCTCGGTCGAAGAAGTGAACCTCTCCTGATGCCTTTTGTACCATGGGGTGGAGGTACAGCATCTCTAGCAGTGCCCGGGTACCACATTTTCTGACGCCGATTATAAGAGCCTAAAGAAAATTTTATGACTACATTGGTCATTGGTACAAAGTGACAATGTAAATTAATTTAAGTGTAAGGAATAAGTACAGTTACAGCGGCTTTTTATAAACTTTGCCTGAAGTTAAGATACGCTTTTTGTGTCAAAAATGTATGGTTAAGTAGACGTTAATTTTAACATAACTTTAGGCAATGTTTATAAATAAACACTTGAGTAACTAGGTACTATGCGCCACACCCAATCCATTTTGTAGAAATTGTTTCCTAAAAATAAACTTTTAAGTTAATAAGTATTTATTTATGAAACTTCTAGATCTGAACATTTATATTTTGTACGAAATATTTCAAGACGTCTATGTTACATAAATCTTTATCTATACAATTTATAGTAAATAATTCAGAATATCGGTACAATAAATTAGCGACATCACCCAGCAATTATTCCAGCCCGCCTGCTAAGAATTGTGATCAAGACACGTCCCCCTGGGTCGCTCGTTGTCGGTCCATGAAGAAGGTCCTTAATTGAAGATGTTTATTGGTTGGCAGATACATTTCTATAGCGGTTATCCCTGGTATATTATAAACGTGCCCCTAGGTTCAGTTCAAACCCTGGGTCAGGCAATGTGTTCTTGGGTATTTCGATAACGGATTCTAAGTAGTATGTGTGTGCAGTGGATTTGTGAGAATATAGTTAATTTGTTTGATGTTGTTACTGTATACTAATATGAAATTACTCAGCCTAAACCGTTAACTAAGAATACCACAAGCTGTTCCAGAACCCAATCATAAGATCAGAATGGAAGACGCATCTTGGAAAAACGTTTATTGTCAACCGCATTTGATTAGGCTGAAAACTGATTCTAATCTAAATAAGGCCAGCCGGATGATAATGATTAATGATTACTATACCTGTGGGAGTCTGCGTGCAGGTCGTGGTTGCCGTGGAGGTCGCAACCGCTTCCGAAGTGCCATCGGATGGTTGATCGTCCTGGTGTTACTCTCTTGGCTCTGCAGAATCTTACGGCCTTCACTCGCGGCTGATGCCATGCTCGCCGCCTACCAGAAAATCAAGATCATGAATACCTACAATTATTTTTTTTATAAATGATTCTTTGAAAACTTTTTGGACTTCTAATAATGTATCCTTTATTTATAAATAAGACTTGGAAGGGAGTGGGCCGTAAATCCGGTTGGTAGGATGTCAATTTTTGGTTCTAGGACATGCCGGTTTCCACACGATGTTTTCCTTCACTGTTTTGAGTGCAATGGCGATGAAATCCTACGACCAACAACTCGCGGCCGTTATCACTAGGCCACCACTGCTTTCAGCCGAGTCTACATTCCTGGGCTTGATCCCCGGATTGGCTAAAGTGATATTATATTTTTTCCCGTTTAATGGCACACCTCCCTTGCATGGATGGAATCTTGCAACATAATTGGGGGAACGAGGTTGTACTATAAACCATTGGCAACCCTTTGGATCCATTGGCAACCGTTAGTTACAGGGGGATATTTATGTAAAATAATTTACGCAAGGGGTGACCGTAAAAGAGGTCTATGACCCTCCTGGTGAACTTAGGTTGCCTTAATGTATCACGATACCCATAATTGTTCACTTAGAAATTGATAACGCAACCTGAGGTATCAGGTTGTGTAATAAGAAGGCAAGTATATCGCCGGAAATCACGAAAATATATGACTTTAGACATTATCAAGATTCTAGATGCGGCGTTCCAGAATATCATTACCGTAAAGACGAAAGGGCAAAGAACTTAGCGTTACCCTTTCCATATAATTTCGTATGTATTTGCATATATTTTTTCGTGTGGTAAACGAAAAGTGAGACTATCAAGGAAAATAATCTTTTCAAGACTGCCAATATTGTAGTAGGTCTACTTATAGAAGACTGGTTTCAGCCCGCGATTTCGTCCGCGTGAAATTCCACCAACACCTTGTCGCATCGCATCGTATCACTTGCCCACGCTATAACTTCGTTTTCGCTTAGCGTTCTCTGACTTTTTTCTTGTTGCTCTGCGCCTAAGGGTTCTAGCATGATGTTAAATATCCGACCGGTATTCAGAGATTATCGCGTTCTAACAAACAAATAAACTCTTCATTTTTATTATAAGTACTATAGATAGATATAGATAAGCAGAGACATGATTTTAGGAGAGGTACAAACAGAAACTTTCTTTGAGAGTTCACACTCCACTTCACCACTTTTCCCTATCTCGTATCCCCATTTCTTCTTGAAATCAAAGCTCTAAAACTTACCCTATACAAATGTTATGATTAATGGATCTAATAACCCCATACACAACACCTCCATCAGTCGGTCATTGAGCTAGCTTGACATACTCAAACTGCCAGTCAGGTTCTAGTACAATTACGACTGTAGTGCTAAATGCTGGCCTAACAAGGCTTCGTATATTGGACACCTGAATAGGTTAAGTCAATTATGAGATACCACTGTTTCTCGGGTTGCATCTGGTTAGGTGGCTATTGCTGCATAATTTGGGTATAGGGTTTGGGTAACATCACGCCTGTATCTCCCGAAGGAGTGGGTGGGCACAGTTATTATATTAAAATATGTAGCAACATCTAGACCACATTTTTTAAATGTCGTAGCATCATGCTGAGATAGGAGCATTTTGGCCTCGTACAGGACTTTCTGTTTCATTTTTCTTTTTGTTACTTTATTTTTTTAAATTTTTTATATAATTTGGTTTTGTTACCTACTTTTTTTATATAATTTGGGTTTTTTTATTTTTGTTTGTGTTTTTAGTTTAGTTTTATGATCTTCCTGTGCGAGTCGCAATAAATACTTTTTCTTTCTTTACACCGCCACATACGAACTACGCATTATACTGACGTCACGCAAAATCCTGCATCGCGGAAGCAGTGTTTACCGCGTGACTAGCATATTATACAACAGCCCGACATGAATCACCGGGTAGTTGCCCACCAGACACGAGGATGAGTGAACTTTGCACCCTGTTCCTTATGCCTCCAAACTAATATAAATAGATACCTACTGTATAAACATTTCCTATATATGTATAGTATACTAGTTCAAATACTATTTCTTAAACCCAGATAAAAAGTCAAAATTTCAAAATTATAGATACTACGCGAGAGTTGGAATTCAACTCCCAATTCAGCTTTATTCTGTGCCACACAATTTGGATCGAGAAGTTAATTTACTCGTGTCATTGGTATTGATAGATAGGCCGCGTCACGATTTCACTAACAGCACAGTTATACTGAATACGGACGCGATTTCAACAGTTGAACTTCAGTCAATGTGTGGTACTCATCTAATTATCGGTAATGAATTCATTCTGTCTGTTTAATTGAAAACGTAGAGGGTTTAATCCTTTTAATGATTAAATAAGCGGGTTAATCATCCCTGAGGAAGCGTGCCTTTTTGGTAGTGTAATACGATATTGTTCCTTTGGACGTGATTTATTTTTGGAAATACGGAGATAAAACTAGGAGTTTCGAAATTTTGAGAATTTTCTGAAATAAAATTTCTGTGAATTATTCATGCTAGCTTTCATTTTAACCTTGTAGCGTATTGTATGTGATAAAAACGTACTCATGGTCTGTTATTTTTTCCTAAAAACTTCGCATGACAAAAATTTTACATTCTCCCCTTCCGGCATTGAGGCTCAAGGCTATGTACCTACTATACCTATAGGTTTATATCTATAGAATGTACTCCCTGCCTACTCGTTACTTCCATCTACTTGTTGATGTCGTAAAACTCGGTTACATTGTAAAACAAGGGTGTCATAAAAAGGGCGGTGGTATGTTATCTGCGGAGAACGGCTCCAAACATTAATTATGATTATAAGTTGGAACAAAATGGGTGGATCCAGAAGATCAACAAACAAGGAACTCTTTATTAAAAGTTGCTAATCTCACGATGACACAGTAACGCGACATTGCCCAACTGTACACTGTAACTTTTAATGAGTTTTGGTTATAGTGAAGAACAAAGTAATCTCGTCACCAGATCTGTTTGATCAGATGGTTGATCAGTAACTTTAATAATGAGGTTTTTTGTAAGATTGTCTTCTGATACCTTACTATACTTTCGAAAACATCGAAAAACAATAAATTATTTTTCCCTCACAATAAGAGAGAAGTCGATACATTGTTAAAGAAACAAGTTCTAGCGTTTATTTTTTTCCGAGCCAGCTTTTGCCTATGTATGTACCTTCTGTATAACCTCTTTATGGGGTCAGGCAGTATGCCCATGGGCTTGGCAACCACGCCTCGAGGCTTGGCGAGCCACGCACAGCGGAAGTCAGGCCGGCTTGAGGAAAGTAAGCCGCTTACCCAAAAGGGTTGCAAGCTTACTACGTTCGATACGCTAAGCGTGTTCGCTCCTACGATTTATAGTACGAAGTTAAGGACTTAAAGTACGAAGGGGCGTATTACAGTGTTCCGTCCTATCGGTGGATCTTGTACTATGGTGGATGCGAATATGTTATGGGTATTTAATGCTACGCTTTTACTGAAACAAACATGTTTGCGATAGTAGCTAAGTAACTGTAGTTGTAAAACTCACCCAACAATATTTTTATTCAATATAATATTTTTGGCGTTACAAATATTTATTTATTTATTTATGTACACACAGTAAAATACATAAGGATATGACATAGTTATAATATGAGTACAAAGGTACTGCTTATTTCTTAAGAAATTTCCAGCAGACCTGCGAAAGGAGAAGTAAAAAAGAAATGTAGACAATAGTGTGTGAGAACAAGAAGAGAAAAATATGAATGTGTGAAGTCTAAAACAAAAATATTTAATATACCTACACATATAATATATAAGTATACTTAAATAAATACATAATACTAAAATATATAAACATATACAAATACCTACTCACCGTATAGAGGAAAGGTAATGCTCTTTTAATCGACGTTTAAATAGAGAAATAGTTTTTAAATCACGAATGCTAGGTGGAAGTGAGTTCCACAATCCTATAGCGTGGACAGAGAAGGAATAAGAATAGTAGCTCGTTTTAATATGAAATTTTTATTGCCGACACCGTCTGTTGAAATTTAAGCCCAGTGCATACGAGTGCGTATTAAAATATACATGAAAATAAAACTTTTAACAACACAACAATAAGTTAGGAAAATATGTATATCGTGCGAAAGAGCAATTTATATGTTTATGGTCACTGCAGTATAGCTGGTGTCAAGGCCAATGTAGCCAGTGAGACGTGTTCACATTTGGATAATATATTTCTTAATATTTTTATAGTTAAACATAAAACAATACAGTAAAAATTTTGGAAAAAAAATAAGAAGTTTTTATTAAAGTTTTCTTAAAATTTATTTTTTTTATTTTTATGTATACGTACGACGTCCACGTCAGCACAGCGCGATGTATCAGTACTTTCGTGCTATAGAGCGCGCTTGTGGAAGGTGAGGAACAGTGACAGCAGCGTGACGGAGAACAGCGCCTCGGCGAACTTGTGACATCAGCACAGCGCGGTGAGTTCGTACCTGTATGCTGTAGAGCGCGCTGTCATACAGCACGTGGAAGGTGAGGAATAGTGACAGCAGCGTGACGGAGAGCAGCGCCGCGGCGAGCTTGGGCCGCGACACGCCCACCACCAGCACGCAGTCTGCCAGCTCGCCCTCGGCCGGCCGGAACGACGACCGCGGCAACCATCTGTGACACAACACCACAGTTAGATAGGCACCAGGCTAGTTCTGGGTTAGATATTAAAGCAAATTATGGATACAATATGTATACATGTCGCAGGCGCTTGGAGCTACAAGAATATTTAGAATTTTATCAATTAAAAAAAATGCTAAATATTGTTCCTGGTTTTACCTATACGAGAAACTAATAAAATCAGAGAGCTCACTATACATAAAATAAAAGCAGAAGAATCCCATTTAAAAATTAAGTGTACTTGAAATTGAAACAGTTATGTACTTCCGAACCCCTCGAGGTTCGGAAGTAACCGAGATTGTTATGAGGTTCACAAGGACACACGTTCTAAGTAAAAGAAATACACTGCACATGTAATAAGAAGCTCAGATATAGACAATGGACTCAAATCTAGACTGAAGCCAAGAATTTTCAAACAGAGAAACGCAATAACAGCTTGTCAGGTACCTAATGGAACTCAGGTCCTCTAACTTCGCAGTCGTGACCACGAAAGAAGTTGTCATGTTTTTTTTTAATTAGAAACAAAACTCTTCTCAAAATCGCCTTGAGACAGAAATAATTAGGCATATAGATAGGCATTAATACATGCTTTTGATACTTTAACCTTACCATACTGAGATGAGAATGCCAAGAGGGACATGTGGTGTTACGCGAATCGATAGAATAAGATATGAGATATATGAGTATATAAGACGAAGTTTGAAAGTGACACCGGTGACTGACAAATTGTGTGGAAATCGGCTGTCGTGGAATGGGCATGTGCTGCGAAGGAATAAGGAAACTGCCGTCAGGAAAGTTTTGAGTGTGAATCTGGAGGGGTATACGAGTAGGGGACGACCACAGAAACGATGGATGTACTGTGGGCAAAATGATATGGCTCGAAAGGGAGTGACTACCGGGATGACGACTAATAGAGAATTATGAAAGAGACATGTTGCTCCGACCCCAAATAAATTAGGATAGAGGCAGGAGAAAATGCATTTATTTGCGGCAAACATGACGCATGAAAAAAGGACATAAACACACAATAAAACAAGTTGGGGGTAAACATGCGTCACATTCACGCAAAAAGGCCATCGCTCAGCATAATGCTAAGACCCTATACGAGACAGAGCCCAAGCGCTGGTTTTCAGCGACAGCCGGCGATGACTTACATAATAACAAATAACTTGTAGAATTGTTAAACATCTGCATGTCATCATTAAAAGTTTTGCCTTCTGGTGTAAAAAGTAATGCAGTAAAATATACGTTTTTATCATCGAGAATGCTCTGTCTTTTTATGACTTTGATCAAACTAATAAAAACTTTTCAAAAATGCGTTACCATCGCATTTCCAGTTTTAAACATTGTTGTATCAGGTACCTGATCATGTTAAAATATGACAAAAACTTTGGTAAAATAAACAGTTTCACCGAATCCCCAGACTATCGTACTTTAAAGATGCTAAATGCCCTTCTGACTGCCAACCCTGAATGTGATGTGTTTGTGGATGAATGAAGTAAAATGGTGCGTAGGTATATGTCTAGTGGTCTGTGAGAGAAAGTATGCAAGGGTTCACTGTTCCAAGTTAGTTTTAAAACATAATTATTGTCAACTTAAATTATATAAACATAATTATTGTAGGGTAGTGAATGGTTTTGTATAGTAGTCTACTTATAGATAAGTACTAACAATACTACCATAATTGTAAGCTAACAAGATATGGATTTTAATTATCTGAAATAAATTATTCTATTCTATTGTCAACGTAATAATGGTTCCAATGTTATTTAATGTAATTGGTGATGTACCGTTTTAATTAACTATAAATAAATAAATCGATACGAATGTTTTACACGAACATTCAAAATAATCCTCTTTTGTGTTCATCTCGTATGTATTTTTAAACGTGGTACTTTGTTAAATTTATCTCTTGCGAGTGTGGGTTCATTCGTACAATTTGTCTCATTCTACCCACGCATAAGCGTAGGTGTGATAAAACCGACAAAGCTTATCGAAAGCAATATTTTTTTGTACTGATAGACAATATAGATAATATTTTCTTTATGAATTAACTCTTTCTTGGAATTATTTTTTGGAGAAACAAGACTGTTTTCTTTAATTTACTAATGGACGTCAACTGAAAGCCAATTTTAATTACGTCTTTCACCGAATTGTTTTCGCAAATCGGTCTTGTAGAATAGTCAAACTAAATTAAAAAAAAACATCACTCTGTTTATGTCAACTTAAGCAGGTCCGTTAGCGCTACATGTAATTATTGATTTAGGGCACAAGTAAGGCCCTTTGTACACATAATTTTTCTTGCCGTGAAAACTACGATTTATGCGCCCTGTGTAGGCACAGCCATCAGTGTTGTTTGGAGCACTATAGAAGCTTGTTAACAGACACGTTTTTTCCACGGCGCGGTTTTTACGCCGTGCCGTACCGTAAAGAAACCGTGCCGGGTACAAAGGGTCAAGGGTTTCATTATCACGCGGAAAAGTTATAGATTCTAGATTCAAGTGTAATGTACAGTCAGGGAATAACTCTGTTATGATTGCTTTTCTGACGGTAATGACGTAAATATCCTTGCCATGATTGTGATAATATAAGATCTGAAGTAAGATCGAATCACAAATCTGTTAACCGGATGAAAAAAAATTTTTTTAATCAAATATAATAAGTCTCTATTACACCGCCTGTGCCTGGCAACCCGGTAATAGGGCCCAAAATAAGGTAGGCAACCTAACTGTTACATGTTCTGTATGCTTATACTTTTAGTTGGGATCTAATTCGTTTGGTAAACAAGTCAGTAAAATTTAATGGGTGAAGGTCCATCTTACTTCGTATACTATGAATAAAAATAACAGTTTGAATAGGTGACAAATGCAGCCGCATATGGGATAGGAATTTGTTTGAAAATTGCTAAAAATTATCGCTCCTTGACCGTACCTAATAAGGACAATCGTAACAAATACTTACAGAATATCGAGCGGCAGAGACTGCGAGCAACTCCTGTAGGTTGCCTCAGGGCGGTGCTTGGTCGGCAGCGCGTGACTCATCTGCGCGCGCGACTCCATGCGGCTCCCATAATAAACTAACACATCCCCATCGCAATATTCTACGTCATTTCTAAAATACAAGCCATTTCTCAAATCACAGTTAGCTTTTGAATGTAGTGAACGCAGCCCCGAGGCTGTTTTTCATTTTCTCTTCGTAAATAGTTTTTCTAGAATCTGTAACAAAATATTTGGACTAAGCCTAGGTACGCACGGGCGCATTTTTTCCGCGGTGGGATTTTATTGCACACTGGATTTTCAACTCACTGCTTAGCGCCAAGAGTTAAATATCCAACTATATGTTTTTTTGACGCGCTGGAAAACACTCTGTTCGATTCTCAATGCTCGGCTCAACCCCGAGAGTTGAAAATCCAGTGCGCGATAAAACCGCGCCGTGATATTTTTACGACCGTGCGAACTTGGGCTAAGGACGGAGATAGAGAAATTGTTAATTTCACGTTATTTCTTCTTTAAAATGGTAGGCCACACTACAGTGGTTTTATTTATCCCACAAATGCTAGCTACGTGCGAGAATCGAACCCGCCCGGACCGTATCTCATAAGCCAATTGCTCGGCTAAATGTAAGTCCATTTTTATTGCCTTTACCATTACACAAATCGTCCAACAATTCAAACATTACGTGTCTAAAATAAACACACAATAATACTCTGCAAATGGTTCATAATACTCGAAACGCTGCAATAAATTACCGTGTAATATAGCTTAAGTAAGTAATGACATACCATATTACATGACCTCTGAAGCGCCTCCTACACCTGTAACAACAAACGGACCACGTGAAAATTATATCACAAGTTCTCTCACCATATATGTATAAATTAGCATTCAGTCGTACAAAGAACACGAAGTACACGAATGTGGGTGGTCAGGAAATCACAGTTGCTCCCAAATTCACGGCGGGCCGGACTGGCACGAAACGGGCACCGTACACTGTGGCGCTTTACGACTTGGCGGTAAAATAAGTTCATTTTACACGTTTTCACCTTTCTAGTGCCACACTACGGCGGCAACACGGATTGCAGGTCGCCTAAATCTTAAGAATGGGCGTATATTTTGGTTGGAAGCACCTCTTCAACTTGGAATCCGGATGGCCGAAGCCGAGCAGGAATAATAGATAAGATTGGAATATTTTATTACTTCTTTGCTGTCAAGCATGGTAAATGTTTTGTTTTGAATTTCCAATCAAGTTAAAATAGAAATGGACTCGTAGAGTTTTAGGTATACATAATTGCATTGCGTAACATTCATAGTTTTGTTATATTATTAGGCCTAGCAATCACATTAGGAAAAAAGTAGGTACCGGCTGTAACTTTCTAGATTACCTCACTTTACATTACAGTCATTATATAGGGTGTGTATTTACGTCACACCTCGGGTCAACAGTGTGTGTCTGAATATAACTTCAACGCGTCACAAATCGATTCTTCAATGAAAAATATTTGATGTTCTATATTTCTAACTTCACAAAAACGAGTGCTAAAAATACCGAAGCTAACTGCTGCGATCCAATTCGTGTAACAAAGCTGAATGGTACGAGCCCTATTTGTAAGCCGAGAGCCGAAACTATTTCGAGAATACCCTACAATTTGCACTCCTATAATTACAGACGACGGGTATTTCATACGCACCTAATACGCGGTTCTTGTGCCTAAATGGAGGAAAATATTTCACCGTATTTACCTTTTTACTAATGGGTTTAGTGGCGTGTAAGCTGTGGTTCATAAATCAGGGCAGTTATCGGCTCAAATGTGCTGGAGTGGCGTCATCGTGCTAACCACTCCATAACTCTCTTAATCGCAGTAGGCGATGGGATGGGCATGGTTCACCTATGTTTAATACCACATAAGTAGGGACCGGGTACTATAGTTACCATCCCATCAAGTGTGATGCTTATGGGATGGTAACTTTGTAGTTAGGTGCTAAAGCGTTTTATAATATATTAATTGTTTTCATTCATTTTTGCACGCGCCCACCGTTCCACTTGATCCTACAAACATGGTCCTTGTCCTACAGACATAAACTTTGTATATGTTGGTAAAAGACAAACGCCTTACTAACATTGTATTAGAAATCAAAATTGCATAATTAACAAAAGAAAGCTAGATAATGTTTTTTTAAAAATTCACCTCTTCTCGAGTAGAAATGAGTGAATACATAAAATCAAATTGCAAGTCCAAGTTTCAAATTGTCTAGTTCGTAGTACTTTCGACTCATATGCAGTAAAATACATATTTGATGAGAGATAGATAAACTTAGGAACGTTCGCACAACTCAATAATTGTACTAGTTTCCTTGTTAATTCATCGAGTATTCAAATAGTAATTGAAGTTTCACTGTAGTTTTCAGTTTCAGCGAATGTAAACGAGCAGGGTTCAAAATTATGCGGAGTTTCCTGAGGAATTCGTTCCTAAATAATAGATGAAGAATAAAAATATGAAGTAAAAGATTGAAAGCAGAATTCAAGGAGAGAGTTACGACTTACATTCAAATTCATAGCGGCCACAAAAAACACTTTTTTGTTACCTACTAAAAGAAGTATTTCGGCAATTTGAAAATATTTTAATTATGTATGAATGAACAAAGAAATTGTTTTTACAGAGTTTTTTTAATAAATTAAGTTTTAAGCTTCATTTATAATGTCTGAAATATAAAATGAAATTTTGCAGTACCTTGAAATTCATGCAAGGTGTTGCTAAAACATGTATCCCGTCTGCCATTCCTACAACATACACCTAAACAGGTATGAACAAAGGGTTGCGTCATACCGTCGGTTTTGTGGCAACATAAGTCACATTTCGGAAAGGTCATCGGGGGAGATGTTTTAATGAAATTATCCGGCTGTGTGGGGTTCAAACGGCATGTAATGCATTTTTAGTGAAACTTGTTTATACCTGCGGGCGGGGCGGTGTCTGGGGTGCGGGGTGAGAGCTCCGGGGGCTGAAGGCCGGGTCAAGGCTTCAATGCACCACCGTATATATTAATAACGTACGAGCCCACAATCGCGTCACCTTACCTTATTTCCACGTGAAGGCCATTATTGGGTCAGGTTGCTAAATTTAACCCTCAGCGGGGGTCCAGCTATGAATAAGCCAACTGTGTAGCGAGATAACATCAAACTGAGCTGAGCTTGGAATTCACGCTGCTGTAAAGATGTGCGCTTACCAATGAGCAAAGTCAGTATCAGTTTCTCAATCAACGCGCCTACTGAAAAGAGGTCAGGAATATGCAAGGAAAACTCACCTTTAAACATTACTAATAATTCCAAACCCTTTTCTCTATCAAAGGGGTCAAATTGATACCTTTGTTACCAATATTTAAGGAAAATAATAATAGAAAGCCAACCGTCTTAGATCATTTGAAATAACATAATACAAAGAGGATTACTTCCGCGGATAGACAGCAAAATGCCTGGTTTCTTAGTTTTAAGACATTTTGAAAGAGGTTTACGTTTTATTAAATAAGAATTCGAGAGGGAAATGGAAACAATTGAATTACAGTCTGGTGGACATAAATTATAACCACGCTCCTGTACGTTCCTGTAGAGTAATGTTAGCAGAGATACGACATTGAGACGGATGAGAGTTCGACCATGTACTGTAATGGTGATTACACATTAGTGATGTACGCTCTCCTACCCTAATGCTGCCTAAGGCTAATGGATAGGTACCCACTACGGCTCAATATCATCAACAACGTAGTACATACCGTGATGTTCCGTGTAAAACAAGAATGTTACCCTAATTAAAGAACGAAATTGGCTCGCGGAGGCTCGCTTTTTTACGACCAATCATAAAACAGGCTTTTAGAGTACAACATAAAGTAACCTACCTACTCTGAATTTTTACGGGAGTCAGACGTTTTATTTGCGAAATTAAATTCACAGCTTCCGGATTTTACATCATGTCAAATGACAAATTACTTGGCAATTGCGGAAACCCGTTACATTATTCACGTACTTGTTCAAGTTTCGGATGAGCTAAGAAAATCCGTAAACGGCGCTTCATATAGTATTTTAAAATAATTTACTTTTCAAGGAGAGTTATTTTGGGAAGGTAAGTGAATCTTTGTGAGGAACTGGAACTTTGAATAAGATATATACCTATAGTTAGTTGGTACTACTTCAAGGAAAGGACACTTTTTATTTTAGTCGATCATTTCATGTACTGGGAGGATCTTGTGGCTAAGAAATAACAGCCGCACGGGTCCATCGATCAGGTTAATCTGCACTTGCCACGGTGGGTCCGTGGATGGGTGACCATCCTCGCTAAGCACGTTAAGCCTTTGGTCCCGGCTGTCATTTGTGGATCTTTGACCGTCGTAACGGGTCGTCAGAAGCCCGAAAATCTGACAACTAGTCTTGCCAAGGGGTATCGTATTACTCAGTAACTGGGTTGTGGAGGTCAGATAGGCAGTCCACAAGGCTCGATTTTTGGTGCTTTCCTCTTTTTAGTATATATTAATGATCTACCCCATGTATTAAAGGACTAACCACAAATGGTGTTATTTGCTTCCTTAATTTTTAAGATATATAGACGTGCATCAAATCTTGACGACGTAAATAAAGCCCTACTGCAAGTACAAAATTGGTTCACTGCTAATAATTTGGTATTAAATGGGAAAAAAACTAAATGCATAAGATTTGCTTTACCAAATGTTAAAAGTAGTGATTGTGACATAGTATTGAACAAAGAGAAACTAGAATTCGTCGATAAAACTGTTTTCCTGGGGATCACGCTCGACTCAAGGCTGCAATGGTGTCCTCATTTAATATCTCTTGCAGGACGGCTAAGTTCAATAGCTTATGCTGTAAGAAAATTCCGTCAATTTACTAATGTAGATAGCGCGAGGCTAGTCTATTTCAGTTACTTTCATAGTATCATGTCTTACGGTATTTTACTATGGGGACGGGCTGCAGATATCGAGTCCATTTTTATTCTGCAGAAAAGAGCCATCAGAGCAATATATGGCCTCCGCAGGCGCGATTCTTTAAGGGAACTTTTTAAAGATATTAACATCATGACGGTACCTTGTCAATACATCTATGAAAACATCATGTAGGTACGTAAGAAAAAAATTAAATCTTTTCAATAAAAGAGGTGAAAGACATAACTGTAGGACTAGAAATAGGGACCAATTAGTTCAAACAGGTTTCAGACTGGCTAAAGTAGACTCGTCCTTCATGGGGTACTGTTTAAAACGTTACAATAAAATTCCTCCCCACATACTCCAACTGAATGAAACGAAATTTGATTCTTGTATTAAACGCCATGCATATTATAAGTTAGGGGATTACATCGCTGACAAAAATGCTTGGCTCAATGCTGGTCCTGCTCCACAGAGGCGCATAAACTAATTAGCATTCGGAAACATTGTTGGAGCTGCTGAACATTGGAAAAAAACTATCTTTGCATTGTATAAATTTAATTGCTGAGTATTGTATAATTGCATAGCACACGTGTGAGCACTATGTACTTTCTATAAAGCTACCATTTACTGGGTACGTATTTCATTGACTTGAATGTGCCCTGGCGGCTTTGAGTATGTCATGCTCACTCTAATGTCTCGCTGGTGGTGGCGTGTGTGTTGGATCATTACGTTCCTTCCAAAATGGTTGAGCTGAATGGTGCTGATCCATACGTCATGTTCGTGAACAGGCGCCGTCAGTAGGGACTGGTCATCTCTTAGCTGCCCCGGCTTATTTTAATTTCTGAATTGTTGCACTTCTTTCTACATCGTTCTCACATGGTTAATTTCAACACGAATGATGTAATCAAATATTTTGTAACAATTTTATGATTTAAAAGAGTGCCCATGGAGTTTCTTGCCCGTTCTTCTCCATAGGTACCTACGCTTTGGAATGGGCAACTAGCTTCATCTTTCTGACTGACTGACCCTTTGACAATTCAAAAGTGCCTGTAATTGGTTTAGTTGAATTAAATGATTTGAGTTTGAGTTTGAGTTTTGCAGTCGGTCCCTGTAAAATACTGGTATTCAGCTGCATCCGGTTAGACTGGAAGCCAACCCCAACATAGTTGGGAAAAGGCTAGGCAGATGATGATTTCATGTACTAGGAGGTGTATTTATTCAATCGATGCGGCTGCGAAAATTGTATAAGATGGACATAAACATACCAATCCATTATCAAATTACGATTCCATAGTAAGTAATATAGGTTGGAGGTAAACATTGTAACACTCGTTAAAATTAAAATAATAGGAACAAATTGCAATGGAAAAAACTTTTTCATGTAAAATGAAATGGTTAGATTTCACAATTACAAATGGAAATATTCTGGGATATCGTAAATGAATGAATTTTACATTTTATTGAACAATTTAAATTCCCGTTTCACGAGCTACGCGGATTCGATAAAGGTCAGCCGAAATTAAATTAGAATTTAGGCTCCATTTTTATTTACTTTTTTCCCCCTTTGTTATGTTGGAACAACACCATTTTAATTTTATCGTAGTAATTCTAGCCTTGCGCGAAATATATTAAGACAGATGATTTTCTAGTCATCCTAGATAACGTTATAGGATATAGGCCTGATTTTTCAATCGACCGATAATTTTTATTGGAATAAAATTGACGTCTGACAGTTTTGGTATTAAATAACTGACAAAATTTCAAAATTATTCCTCCAATAAAGTTATTTTATTTTAGGAAGGAATAAAATTGACGTCTGACAGTTTTTGTATGAAATAACTGTCAAAATTTCAAAACTATTCCTTTTCAATCGACAGATAATTTTTATTCGTGGAATTAAATTGACGTCTGACAGATTTTGTTTGGAAGAGCTGTCAAAAATTCAAAATTATTCCTCGGATAAAAATATCTGGCGTTGGAAAAATATCAGCCCTAAAAAGAGTTGGTAGGTAATTCTTATCAATTTTACGTGATAATCAAGGCAGACGGTCGTTAGGTAAGTAAGAACTTATTTCCTTGCTTGTTCGTCGACGTTATATGTTATAAGTAATAAATAATAATAGACAGCCGTGAAACACAAACTAGCACCTACCTGCCCCATTAGTCGAGCAACTGGGCCGATAATTATCAATTGATAGATAGCTCTTTTTAGTGATAAATTGTACCTAGTACGGCATTAAGGCCACATTTAAGAGCTTGTGTTCAAAATACTTAACATTCCATGGTAAATTTTAAACTGCCGTTTCATTAAAGTTGGTATTACCAGCGTGCATTATTTCCATAATATGCAATATCGTGCCTCGTTCCTCGCAATTTTACCTTAAGGCCAAGTGTTGCAAAACGGTGCTTTAGAATAACAAGCCCCGTCCTTGTGAAGTTAATTTTTAAGGGTGTTTAGAAGAATGGGCAATAAAATTTCCATACTTATGAAGTAGCAACGATTACTGTACTTAAAGTGTA
Source organism: Apamea epomidion (assembly GCA_947507525.1). Lineage (NCBI taxonomy): Eukaryota > Metazoa > Arthropoda > Insecta > Lepidoptera > Noctuidae > Apamea > Apamea epomidion. The sequence goes on from OX382234.1 coordinate 12,853,144, forward strand.
ATGTCGTGGGGAATAAACGTATCTACAAACGTTGTGGGTGACGTCAACGTGTGCCGAACGTTTGCATGTCACTTAACCTGTTATTCGCTGAATAAAAGGTGAAGGTCTTTAAAATAAACTGTGCAATTTCCATGAAATGGTTTTTTTACTTTAAATTCTGGTGAAACGTTAATGGTCTAGGTTAATAGTCCACATGTAGTGGCGGTCGTAAGTTGTCTTTATGCAACTGTTGTATGACAACTAAGCAACATACATAATCAGCCTATAATGTTCCCACTGCTGGGCACAGGCCTCCTCTCGGTGAGAGGACGTAATCCACCACGCAGGCCCAGTACGGGTTGGTGGAATTCACATGTCTTAGAATTTTTGGTTCTAGGACATTGTTTCCTCACAATGTATAAATAAATATAAATAAATACTGTTTTCCTTCACCGTTTTGAGAGCAGTGGTGATGAAATAATTTACACAAAGTAAAGCGCCTGTGTGTGCGTGTGTCTGTGGAGAGGCCTATGTTTAGCAGTGGACTGGTTTAGGCTGAGGATGAAAGCGCTTGTCTTGGTTCGAACCTACGACCTACTAAGCAACTTGACACAACAATAATTATTGAAGACTAATTAATAGACATCGTCACTACGTGAATCGATCTAACTACTCGTACGTCACTCACACAGACACTTATTACCCTTTAATTGGACAAAAACGTCGTAGTACCAACTTTCCGATATATACACAAGTGTTATATAGCAGACTATTGTGATAACTAACAAGCAACTTTCCTGTGTCGCCAGCAACGGCTTCAGATCCAAGCTATTGTGCACCAAAGGCCACGAAGTTCGGTGAATGAGCCCGAAAGGTCGCCCTCTATGTTGTATCTCTATTGAGAACACCTTTGTACAATAAATAGCCGCCTTCTGCCTTTTTTACTGGCAACACAAAGCAGAGGAAATCTTTAAGATACACTTATGTATGTTTCGGGACGATTGGAAATTTTCGGGATAATGACGGCTGTAATTTTGAAGTTTATTAAAACGAATTTAGGAAACTTTTAAAAGACGTAGGTAATCAGTTCAATGCTCACGTAACAACTATAACTTATTCATCCACGCCTCTTATTACACCCATTTGTTGTAATAGTTATCTTATCTTATCCCATTTTAGGATCGGTGCGCGACAAAAAATTATACGACAAAGTTTGGTTCGATCTGTAATACTTCGGTATCCGTTGTCATAACAATCGAAAGATTTGTAATTGCATCGGGTCTCATAATACGTCGATAAAATCGTAAGTTATTCGTAATGTGAGCAAAGTGGGTAGGTACCGCGGAACAACCGGAGGTTTGCGCCTATTACCATAAAGTACGGAAGCTATAAACGAAGCGTCTACTGAATTTAGTTCACGACTTCACGTCAATACCGTAACACAAGAAAATATGAAAATGAATAAAACGCCGTATAGCCCTGTTGAATAAATTAATAAATTACTGCTTAATGGACGATTTCATAATTTTTTCTAAAATATTTCACTTAATTACTGAAGTCCCATACTTCAGTGCGAGAAAAAGTTATGGTTTGTTATTAACCTGTTTAATTTAATAAATAGCCCTGCTTGGGAATTTACGTCACCTCGCACTTTGTGAACCTACTTCATAGGTAGGTATTTTAAGCCAAGGTACTTAAGGTCTATTTAAATGCATCTTTCCAATTTCTGTTATTTCAAGTTAAACAAAAATCAATTTTATTGTAGTGGTAATTAAGTTGATTTCAGAGTGACTAACTTAAAACTATTTAAAAATTATAAATATGTTTGAATTTGTAGCGTAAACTGAACTTTATTGTGTAAGAATTGAAGTTATTTTCCAAATAATCGTATTTGTTTACACGTTTGGCAAATAAATCGCGAACGGTGATTATACAGCCTACGTAATAAATATGTGTTTTTTTTAAATTTAAAGATTCCCTTTCGGGAATCTTTAAATTTCTTCTATCACGCCCCATTGCTGTTAGGCTTCCGTATCCAAAGGGTGCAAACGGACGAGCATTTCCGACGTTTGGCCCCCAAACTGGAACGGACTGGGGCCGCCTTAAAGCGGCTCCTTCCCAACCTGAGGGGGCCAAACGCCTCCTGCCGGAGGCTTTACGTGGGGGTCGTGCGGTCCATGGCCCTTTATGGGGCCCCGGTATGGGCGCGTTCACTGCGGCTTCGAGCCGCACACTACCTGAACGCGCCCCAAAAGGTGGTAGCCATAAGGCTTATCCGGGGATACCGCACGATCTCGGGCGAGGCAGCAAGCCTCCTTGCCGGACTGCCACCATGGGATCTGGAGGCGATAGTCCTCGCGCGCCTGTATGACTGGCGCGCGGAGGCACTACGTCGGGGGGAAACTCTGCACCCGCGGCAAATCGCTGCGGAGCGGACGGACCTCCGGCGCGGTCTCATGGTGGAATGGAAGGCGCGACTATCGCAACCCAGCGCAGGGCACGCCACGATAGCGGCGATAAGACCCCTCTTTGAGGAGTGGCTAGAGAGGCGTCACGGCGCTCTCACCTACCGCCTGACGCAGGTCCTCTCCGGACACGGATGTTTCGGGAGGTTCCTGCACATCATCAGGCGGGAGGAGACGCCCGGGTGTCACCACTGCGAGGATCGCCCAGAGGACACGGTGGAGCATACGGTGGAGGTCTGCCCCGCTTGGGCAGAGCACCGCCGTGTCCTCGTAGAGGCGATCGGCAGCGGCGGCGACCTCTCGCGCCCGGCCCTGGTGCAAGCCATGGTCCGGGGCGAGAGGGAGTGGGAGGCGGTCACCTCCTTCTGCGAAGCACTCATGCTAGCGAAGGAGGTGGCGGGATGGGCGAGGGAAAGATCCTCACGCCTCAGCCGCCGAGGGAGACGCTCCGGGCGTCGGGAGCCGCGTGACGACTCCCGGCCACCGTAGGCGCGGGCCTGCGGGCGGAGAGCAATGGGTAGCTCTCCGTCCGATCAGGACCAGGCCCGTGCCGGACGGCGTGTATGTGTTCCACGCGCGCCTCAAAGAGATGTCAGCGTAGTTGACGGGGCCCGACAGGGCCGAAGCCTGCCGGGGTAGCGGGATTGTCCGAAAGGGTTACCGCTGCCCTGGTACGTAAAGGGCTAAGGAAGGAACACGGGTGGGTTTTAGTCAGTAAGAGTCTGACACTCCCTTCTGCTCCACCCAGAGCGGGAGGAGTCATTTGATGATTTCAAATCCACAAAAAAAAAAAAAAAAAAAAGGGTGCAAATGGAACTCTATTACTAAGAATCCGCTTTTTGTCGTCCGTCCGTTTGTATGTCAGCGGGCTGTATCTCTTGAACCGTAATATGCAGACAGTTGAAATTTTCACATAGAGCTATCTAATCTATTACCGAAATTAAAGGGGCATACAAGAAACGTGTGTTTAGGCGTTTTTTGCCTTTCCTTTTTCTCCCTTCGTGTGCAAGCCCAACTCGCACTTGGCAGGTTTTAATTTATTCAGGTTGAAATTGGAAAGGAAGCGATAAAATACTTAAAGGTATTCAAGAGTAAATAAACAGTTAGTAGACTCCAATGTTTTAAAGTCTAGTAAAGTAACTAAGTCTGCTAACCGTCATTCCTAGGAATGGCGATTGGCAGACTTTTTATGAGTTGGCCGACATTTGATTACTTTAGACCTTTTTAATATATATTTAACCTAAAAAGAATAAAAAGGTTCCTTTCAAAATTAATTTCTGCCGATCGTAACCATTCTTTTGCTTGTTTAAAAAAGTATAATGAAAAATTAAGTCAACAAAATAAAATGAAAAACCAGTAGATAAAATTCGGAGCGCCCACAAATTTATTTTACAAAATTTCCGCCAACTGGGAAATTTTGAGAGTTTCAAAAATCCGATAAGCCGAAGGGAATTAAAAATATTACGTTCCCTAAGTAACTTTTGGTTAGCAACATGCTGTAATTACGAAATGCTTGTAACATTATTATAAATACGGTTTGTTTAATATCGAAATGGAAAGTTCGATAATTTTATAATCGATGTAAAGTAAGTAAACCTTCAAAATAAGCCTTCAATTAATTAAGGCAACTTTATGACAGAATTTTTATAAGTAAACACGCTATTTGTAGTGAATTAATACACATTTTTTTTACTCCAGATATGATAAAGTTAAAGTCAAAGTATTTATTTCAAATAGGCACATAAAAGGCTCTTTTGAACGTCAAAATTTACAATGGTCATCAAAAAATATAATTGATTCTAGTCGCCCCTTCTAAAAGATAGTTTTCGTATGAAGAATGGGGAAGAAACTCTTTTAAAATGTTTTACAATATTTTGTATACACTAATTAAATGTGAAGGCGCTGGACCTAGAATAAAATTACTATACCACAATAGGTATAAAAATTAAAAATGAAGCCATCACAGGTAAATTAATTATGAAATAGTTACATGGCGCTCACACCCATGCATGGTATGATAAGAACATATCCATGGTATGATAAGACTATCACACCATGGATAGAGTCAAGCAAGCTGTGTTTGCATTTCATTATGATCTTAAACCTGTCGTGTCGGCTAAATATGTGTCTTTGATTACAAGGAAGAGGCTGATAAAGATCGTTCAGGAAAAATGTAGATAAGATTACAAAATGTTTCAGTTTGGTCCCTAGATATATCTAGTAGGAAAACAACATATATACAACGTATATGTAAATCGTACCTGAGTATAACGATTTCAATTCGTAAACACGTATCTACGTAGGAGCTACCTACGTAGGCACCTGGATGTCAAACGTCGAAATGCGTGCAACGCTCCCGGATAAAGGCGATAACCATGTGGAAACGGAGGCAGTTTCCACTTTGGTATCCGTTTTCTAACAAAAAATGTAATAATATGTACATCGGTGTATAACATGTAAATATTTAAGTGGTTTTCGATGACATCGGCGAAAACGCACAAGATTCAGGTACAGATAATCGGCTTTCCTTTTGTGCCTGAAGAAAAAGGAAATGTTTTTTCCATCGTACAGTTTGTAATATGTTTTTCAGAGGCGGAATTTTAACGCCCTGGGGATGTTTTTATGCTTAGACTCAGGGAAATTGGACAAATTGAATTTTGTGTTTTGTTTGAATATAATGCTTCTATATCTATCTACCCTTACGTTATTTCGTAAAAGTGGTTGCCTTTAATCCAAACTTCATAATATATAATTTCCCATTGCTGGGACACAAGCCTACTCTCTGTGATAGAGAGTATAAGGACCGGCCTAGTGCGGTAGGTCACGTGTCTTCGAATTTTTGGCTCTAGGACATGCCGGTTTCTTCACGATGTTTTCCTTCACCGGTTTTGAGAGCAGTGGTGATGAAATAATTTACACAAAGTAAAGCGCCTGTCTGGGTTCAAACGTAAACCTACAACTCGTAACTCTCAAACCTACCTAATATCTGCTATGTAAAGTATATCCTGTGTAAAGGCAATCTGCATGTTCATATATAATGGATGTTAGATATTCAGTTCTGTTTCCTTTTTGAAATAGGCAATCTTGCTGAGAATCTTCTATGCAGAGCGCTTTTGCTGAGATAATTGCATGCAGATGAATATGCACGTGTTTTATATTTAAAAGGATTTCTGCAGGTGAAAAATGCAGATAAATTGTATGACTAATACACTCCTCTCTAGAAGATTTATAAACTTGTAAACATACGAAGGTACGTAAAAGTATAATTTCCTAACCATTGGTTTGTAACGATTGTTATTTTTCTCAGGGATTCAAGTTTATTCTCATTAGACTGTAATTTATAGCTCATGAACTCCAATAACTATAATTTTTATTTTTATTAGCAAATTTTCTTCATGTTATTGGGTACTAGCTTTTGCCAACGATTTCGTTCGCGTGGAAGTTATGTAACACCAGATTATACTAAAAAAACCCAGCCCATCTTTTTCGCTGATAATGTATATTTCTATAGGTGGATGATTTTTTTAAAATCGGTTTAGTATTTTTTGAGTTTATCCATTACAAAAAACATACAAAAAATAAATTTTAAACTTTATAATATTAGTTTAGACTAGCTATAACAGGACAAGAACTTATAATTTATTAAAAGCTACGTAGGTACTGATTCAATAGATAATAAATTGTTTCTAAGAGAAAGATTTCAAATAAAAATTGTTCTAATATCCCCACAAGACCAGAGAAAAATATGTTTCGTAAGTAAGACATTTGTTAGAAGAATTGCAATATTTGTGTCGACCAGCGCAGTTCAGATATAACAAGCATCGGTTCACTCGTTCTCGGAGACAGCTCGCATCTGGGGCTATAACTTAAGTGGGACAAAATTTGACATCCCAGCACACCGAGAGCCTTGACATAAACCTTGTACAGTCACGAGCACTAATATGTCAACACTTAGAAACTTTCAATAGCGATTTTTGCATGAAAAAACGAAAACAGCAACGAAATACGACACATTGCAAAAACTTATGGGCCCGAAAATACTATGTTCGTAGCAAAATACTATTTCATTCAAAAATAAAGGTGTAAATCGCTTTTGAATAAAGCCAAGTGTATACATACTTATGGTCGTGACTGTACACGCGACAAAAATGATATGTATGAGTATACAGTATCAACATCTGTATTTTGGAAGAAATTGTCAGTGTAATTGCAAAGTGTATTTGACATGGCTCGTCAAGAGTGTCATGATTAAGGATCGGAATCGCAGCGGTAAATGCTATCAACGTTATGGGTACCAAAGCCAAAACATTTCCGTATCATTTCCGGGAATAATGTAGAGTTGAAATCTCATTATTATCAGACTCGTGTTTGTTCTCTCTTGTTTGTTCCAGGACTCCCGATCATTGGTTATGGTATAAAGGATACAATTACGGGAATACCTCTTTTTAACGTAAACAATAATTTTCATCAGTGGCTGACCTGTAAAATTAACGCTCTTTGTCGAGAGTAGGCACATTACGTAACCGCTATTTTTCATTAAAAAGCCGTTTCATTTTAAACTCATTTATAATGAAAAACAAGAGTGCGAGGAAATACGGGCCCGATGAATCTAATAACAAAGGAATTACTAATTATAACAATTGGCAAATATGACGCGTGTATTTTGCCCATTCATTCAAATTTCAGCTCCTCATCTGGTATTTGTATCAGATGAAAGAGAATGATAATTTGCCTGTAAACATTACTCACGTAATTAAATGAAGCGTGAGATGGTGCTTATATTAATTTTATAACGTTTTTGCCGAAGAACAAAATTTGCTTTGATTAACCAGGAATTTTTATTCCCTGTTACATCAACCGATAATTATAGGAAAATGCTTTGAACTTTTTAAGATGAAATATCATCAAAGTAAAACTAAGGGCAAAAAATAAAGAAAACAGGTTAATTTGTGAGAACAAAGGAAGCAAGACAAAACAAAATGAAAAGTGCACCGACACAACGTGCTCTCGGTCTCTAGCAACAGAGAAAATTCAAAATTTAATCTACTTGAACTTAAGAATAACAGAATTTCCGCAAACAAAGCCGCGGGCAGACTAGTCAATAATAAAATAGTCAAACCTTTTTCATTCCTCAAGTGCTTTCCTACGCTCAACTCTGAACAAGTGAATTTCAATGAAGTGAAAAGAACACAAATCCACCTTTTCCTTTTTTCACTTAATAAAGAAGTAGGCACTTCGAGAAAAGTCTTCCCGCAGTAATTTTCCATCAGATTTTGTATCATTAAGTAGGTACATTAAGAGCCGTGTTTTTCTACTTTATCTAGTTCGATAATTTATCATAAAAACTTCGTACTTGAGAAATTGCAGTTTTCGCTTCGCATCGAAAAGTTGGGATCAAGATTATAAAGTTGGATATCCCGTGGAGCGACGATTCAAAAAGCATTAGTCAGAACGACTGAGATAACACATTCTGTTTGAAAACTTGATCCTTTATTGGAATTGAGAAATTATTTCGCTGGAGCAGTTTTTATGATAGTTGAAAGTTTTATTTTATGTTTATAAGGGGTAAGTTTTTATTATTATTATAATGATTTATTGGAGTTGGGTGCTGTGAGATATTTTGCTACTGGTTTTTATCTTCATACTTATTACTGTAAAATCTAGCAGATGAAGCAGTAATAGGTAACGTACTGCAAAACGTGAATAATAGAGGTTAAAGTATGAAATTGCCGTTTTATTGTAATAGGTACTTCGAATTGACATAGAACCTTCATGGTTTGAGATTTTTGAGTGAAACTTTTTTCACAAGAACTTCATAGGTACCTATGAAGTTCTTGTGAAAAAAGTTTTACAAGAACTTCATAGGTACCTCATAGGTTTCTTCTTTTAAAAAACGTGCAACAGCTTAGAAAAGAAAGATGGATACTTCGAAAATTCGAGTTATTCTTGAATACGAGTTCCGACGCGAAACTAACGCGGCAGAAACAGCTCGCAATATCAATGTTGCGTTTGGAGAGGGGACTGCTAATGAACGCACCGTGCAATTTTGGTTTAAACGGTTTCGTGATGGAAAAGCAAAGCTTACCAATAAAAAGGTAATGGTAACTGTTTGGTGGTCTCAGCAAATGGTGTTATTCACTATAGCTTTCTCCGATCTGGTCAAGCAATAACGGCAGATGTCTACTGTGCCGAACTCCGAACAATGATAGCAAAACTAGCAGTGAAACAGCCCCGACTCATGAATCGATCTTCACCATTATTGCTCCATGATAACGCGGGACCTCATACAGCACAAGAAACCGTTTTAAGTCTACAGGAACTGCAATTAGAAACCATTCGTCACACTCCGTATTCGCCAGACCTTGCTGCAACGGACTACCATTTTTTTCGTGATTTGGACAATTTTCTACGTGATAAAAAGTTTTCTTCTCAGGAGGCAGAACAAAATGCTAACACACAGTTTGTCGAATCTAGATCACAAGAGTTCTATCGCAAAGGCATAAATGACCTTCCTATTAGATGGCAGCAATGTATAGATAATAATGGTAATTATTTTGATTAAATAAATATGTTAAATTAAAAAAAAAAAGACGAATTTCAATTTTTCAGTACAAATCGGCAATTTCATACTTTAACATAGTTCGTGCTGACAGCTCTTTGAGCCGCGCGTGGAACACAACGCGCCGTTGACCCGGGCCTGGTCCTTATCGGGCGGCGAGCTGCCCATAGCTCGCCGCCCGCAAGCCTGCGCCTACGGTGGCCGGGAGTCGGCTGTTGACTCCCGTCCAGGGCGTCTCCTGCGGCGGCTAGGCGCGCGAGGGTGCAGCGATTGCCTCTCCCTCACGCGCTCCGCCTCCTCCTTCGCGAGCATTACTGCTTCGCAGAAGGAGGTGACGGCCTCCCATTCACTCTCGCTCCGTACCATGGCCTGTATGAGGGCCGGACGCGAGAGGTCGCCGCCGCCGATAGCCGCCACGAGGACACGGCGGGGCCCCGCCCAAGCCGGGCAGACCTCCACCGTATGCTCCACCGTGTCCTCCGGGCGTTCCCACAGTGGTGACACCCTGGCGTTTCCTCCCGCTTTATCCTGAACAGGAACCTCCCGAAACAACCGTGTCCGGTGAGGACCTGCGTCAGGCGGAAGGTGAGGGCGCCGTGGCGCCTCTCTAGCCACTCCTCAAAGAGGGGACTTATCGCCGCAATTGTGGCGTGCCCAATACTTTAACCCCTAATAGTTGAATGTCGTACAAAATGAATATAATCAGCCTATAATGTTCCCACTGCTGGGACACAGGCCTCAACGTGGTGAGAAAGAGTGTGCCGTAATCCGTCACGCAGGCCCAGTACGAGTTGGTAGATATTCAGACACGTCTTCGAATTTTTGGTTGTAGGACATGCCGGTTTCACGATGTTTTCCTTCACCGTTTTGAGAGCAGTGGTGATGAAATTGCACTATGTAAAGCGCCTGTCTGGGTTGAAACTTGCGACCCACAACTCGTAAGTGGCTACTGTTACCACTATACTGTTACATTAAAACATTATTTGATCGTGAAATAGAATTTCATATGCTTCATCAGAATGAATAAATAAATTGAATGTTTTACGTAAGAAAAAATAAATACTACGGATACCAGTTATGCCTTTTACCGAGCTAATGGGTACTCAAGTTCTGGGAAAATGAAACGAGCTGACAACACAGCTTTACAGGAAAGTGAAAACCGATCGGATTACAGCGGTCAATATTTAACTGAACCAACCGTGATTATGAATTGATAGCTTTTACTGAAAAGTAAATTAATGACGAATAATTTATTAGCCTTAGCGATTTGTACCTAGGTGCATGAAAACTTTTTATCTGTACTAATAATAAAGCTTAAAAGTTTGTTTGTTTGAACGTGCTAATCTGTGGAACCAATAGTCGGATTTGAAAAAATATTTTTGCTTTTGATAGCCCAATTCTTGAGAAAGACTATAGACGATTTAACATTAAGCTATGGCCATTAGGGGCCGGGCAGAAAGAAAGAACGCTAAGCTAAAACGAAATATTAGCGCGGGCAGGCGATGCGATGCGATGCGAGGGGGTGGGTCTAGAGAAGAAGAAATTTCACGCGGACGTCCCAGGCAGTAGCCATTAGTACAATATATTTAAAGCGTCAGAGCCATTTACAATCTACGTCGCCGCGAATCTCTTAGGGAACTATTTAAAAGGATTAATATTATGACGGTACCTTGCCAATTCATTTATGAAAATATTATGTATGTAAGAAAAAATCAACATCTTTTTAATAAAATAAGTGATAGACATAATTTTAATACTAGAAATAAAGATAAATTAGATCAACGTTTTTTCAGATTATCTAAAGTTCATACATCTTTTATGGGGTACTGTGTTAAATGTTACAACAAAATACCTTGTGAAATATTGCAATTAAATGAAAGAAAATTTAAAACTTATATTAAAATTACACTTTGTAAGCAAGGATATTACAAATTAGAGGATTATATCCAAGATAAGAATGCTTGGAAACATGCTGGTCTTGCTCCATAGGACAATCTCTAGAGTCTAGACAAAATCAAACTGGTTGCTAATGTAATTGTATAATTTATTCTTTTTTTTTTTTTTGACATTGATTTACATTCTGTAATTACTTGGGGTCACACCCGGACTTATTACTCCTTATTTATTTATGAAAATCGTCTACGTTTGGAATGTTTGTGAATATGTGAGCACCATGTATCTATCACATAGTTGATCTATATGTCATGGTTACATTTATCCATTTTAATTCTTTTACCTATTGTGGTATAGTAAGTTTATTTTTGGGTGCATCGTCTTCACATATAATTATATAAATAATGTATGCAATATATTGTAAAACATTTTAAAAGAGTAACGGTGGAGTTTCTTGCCCATTCTTCTCCATACGAAAACTACCTTTTGGAAGGGGCGACTAGAATCAATTTTATTCTAATTTTATTTTTGACGTTCAAAAGTGCCTTTTATGTGCCTATTTGAAATAAATGATTTGACTTTGACTTTGCGTTGTTAATTTAAAAAAAAGGGTTTGTATGAAAATAGTTGTGGGCTTGTGGTTAACTAATAACAGCCGCACGGGTCGATCGATCAGGTTAAGTTACGCTCGCCGCGGTCGGTCCGTGGATGGATGACCATCCTAAGACCTCTCCATGCCTCGGAAAGCACGTTAAGTCGTTGTACCCGACTGTCATTCGTGGATCTTTGACAGTCGTTACTGGTCGTCAGTAGCCCGAAAGTCTGACAACAAATCTTACCAAGGGGTATCGTATTACCCAGTAACTGGGTTATGGAGGTCAGATAGGCAGTCGCTCCGTGCAAAATACTGGTATTCAGTTGTATCCGGTTAGACTGGAAGCCAACCTCAATATAGTTGGGAAAAGGCTAGGCAGATGATGGTTTGTGTGAAAATAAAATGGCACGGAATGATTTTATGATTTTTCTCCCATTCTTTCATGGCTAGAAACTGAGAAAATACCTAGGTTCGTTGGTGGCTGCCGTCGACAATGTGTCGTTAGTGTATTTTAGCACCGTACTCAACATGGACATGTTGTCGAAGGCAGCCGCCGACGCGTCGACGACTGCCGCTGACACGCGTCTACGGCTGCAGTTGATTCTGTCGTCGACGCGTGTCGCTCACTCGTATGCACACTAAGGAAGACAGTATGTACCGCATCAATAGGGTAGTTGCCTGGGTAAAAAAATAATTATTATATTTAGTCGTCAGTTAGATTATCGAAAAATAATGGACACGTATTTTTTCTTTTGTTAATCAAACAAAAAATTACCTACAAAGTTAAGGCGCGTCAAAATTTGGGAGTGGGGGTCGTGACGTCACTTGCTTGCAAAAGTGTCGCAAGCAAGTGACGTCACGTGGAACTTTAACGGGCGATATCTTCATCATTTTTTATATAATTGACAAAAGAAAAAATACGCGTTCAATATTTTTTGGTAATCTAACTGACGGACTAATTAGATTTTTTTAGGAGAATAGCCTATTGGCTTAGGGTAAGAGAATAACGAATACCATACCTTGCCGCAGCTCAACTGCAGCCAGTCTGATAAAAAAACAGCAACCTATTTTTTAAATTTAAAGCTGATCTGGCAGCATTACAGCCATCAGCGGCGGCAGCGTTTCATTTATAAATAATGCCAGATTACTAGCTATTCGGGTCTTGCGCCGCACTGCGTCGTTTGGCGGCAATCCGTTTTTATGCAGTTATTTTGAAAAATACCTATAACTTGCAATCCTATTGCATAAAACCACGATTATTCCGTCTAGATTTTGCCCGCGGCATCGGTCGCGTGGAGGTAGAAAATTATCCCATGGGAACGTACGCACGGCTACACATCAAGCTTCACATAACCAGTATCAGCTGACTTCTGATTGTACCTACGATAAACCGAAGCGACAATGCGAAGTCAGCTAAAACTGGAAATGTATAGCTTGAGGTGTAGCCGTATATACTACCCGGATGAAAAGTACCCTAAGTCCGAACCCAGAGGGGCAATTCTCGTAATTTTAAGATCTTACTCAGTCTCAATCTATCAAAATAATCTCTAATTCTCCCACATTTTTGTCATTTGTTTGTCACCGAGATGAGACTGCGACTATTAAATTACGAGAATTGGCCTTCTGGTCATGGTCTACCTGTGTGCCACTTTATTTCATCAAAATTCGTTCAACCGTTAAGGCGTGAAAAGGTAACCGACAGACAGACAGACTTACTTTCGCATTTTATAATATTTGTATGAATTTATGCAGAAAGGTATTTATCCATTCTAGTAATATGGTTTGGTTACGTGACGTCTCGGCGCATTTGTTATTTGCTGACTGATTCAAATGTCTAGACTGGTCGCGATAGTTTTCATCACGACATTCTAAATTGATTGGAACGTTGAATTAAATTGGAAAATGTCAAGCTATGTCATTTCTGTGTGGTTTGTTTGGTTAGACAATGCGCATGATAGAGTTAAAGTAGTTTGTGTTTTGTCGTGTGTCAAAAGATTTTTGATGATGAGACTTTTTTATAGCGATGTGTTCCTACGCCGTTAGTGTTTTCATAAATCGATAGTCAGTCTGAAGACAGGTTTAATCCTACTTCCTACTAATATTATAATCGCGAAAGTGTTTGAGGATGGATGAATGTTTGTTACTCTTTTACGCAAAAACTACTTAACGGGTTTGATTGAAATTTGGCACACAGATAGTTTATAACCAGGATTACCGAACACATAGGATTTTAGGACTTTTTATCCCGATATTTTCACAAGATCGAGACTTAGGCGGGTGAATCCGCGGAGCTTAACTAGTAATTTATAATTATAAGTGAAGAATTGTTGGCATATATCTTTTTTTTTTAAGGTATCAAATTACCCTTCTAATATTATAAGCGGCTTTCAGACCCGTCTGGCAAGTAATTATAATGTAGCTATTTTTTTTTGTAAATTCAACCGTTTTATTTTTGTACGCAAAGGTATCTAATAACGTCCAAAATGTTGTATGTCAAGAGAAAAAGCCGCGATAACACGACTGAGTCAGGAGCCTTTATGTCAACAAAAATGAACAGGGCCGTGTTTTATAATTTATCGTCACCAGCCGACATTTTAGGACGAAACGCTAAAAATACAAGCTGAAATACTGACCCATTCGCTCCGTAACAGTTGAACATTCACAAAGGAACGAACGAACGAATGAAACGTGGGTTCGTAATGGAGCCGGTCTCATTAAATATTGAATAATAATGCTGGGATACACCGGGAAAACAAGCTAATCAAATAAAATATAGGCAGTAATATTGGTTACTAATAAAGAAGTATGTTTTTTGTTAAACCTTTTGTAAGTTAAAGTTGTCCTCGAATTAGCTCTAAAATGCAATTATATTGGTTTGGAATTCATTATAACCTTAATACTCCTTATCCGTTTTTTTCAGGAACTGTAGCTACGGTCACCAAAGGTGATAAGTAACGAGGGTCGTCGGATATAGTTGAAGTTTAGTAAGAAACCGATGGATGTTTTCGAATAAAATTTAATTAATATAAAACAAACAGTTCATTTGTCTCAACCTCAACCATATCCGGCGACCCTGGCTTATCTGTTTTGTGACTGTACCTACTATACTAGTAGGTATCATATTATCTTCATCTACTACGAATTTGTAGATACAACAAATTGTTTGCAAATAAACTCTATTATCTTACACATGATGTCACAGACATCTCCTTAACATTTTAAATAATTCAATATACGAGAGGAAGAATCGGAGCAGACATTTCTCAATTTATTTCAATCTGGCTGCGGGACTGAATTCACTCACCATTTTCAAAGGAGAAAGGCTGAGAGAATTCCAAGTCCTGCATATTGGCACTGGTTTAACTGAAGCACGACCTACTTGCATGTGAATACCTATTCGTACAAAAGATATTTGATAAGGCGAGACCAATATGTTGGGAACCGTTGAATTTTAAATACAGCTATAGTTACGTTGTTTATTCATTTTAAAAAGAGTTTTATAAGCAAAAATAAATATGATCATTTGTACTTTGAGGTACCCAAAATCAGAAAAAAACTCTTTTCTGATATACGACGTAGGGAACTCATGTACCTAGTTTTTTCACAATTTTGATGGGGTCGGCTTCCAGTCTAATCGGATGCAGCTGAATTCCAATATTTTTACATGGAGCTATTGCCTGTCTGACCTCCAGTACTCAGTTATCGGGTAGTACCATACCCCTTTCACTGCTCTCAAAACGGTTAAGGAAAACATCGTGAGGAAACCGACTTGTCCTAGAACCAAAAATTCGCGGACATGTGACATCTACCAACCCGCACTGGACCCGCGTAGTAGATTACAGCCCACTCCCTCTCGAAGAGAAGAGGCCTGTGTCTCAGCAATAGGAACATTATAGCCTGATTATGCTACGATACCCCTTTGTAAAAGACTGGTTGTCAAACTTTCGGGCTTCAGACTATACGTAACGACTGTCAAGGATCCACAAATGACAACCGGAACCAACGGCTTAGCGTACTTTCCATGGCAGGCAGTGGTCTCGATATGTAGAGAAAGGTCACTCATCCACAGACCGACCTTGGCAAGCGTAGCTTAACTTTTGATTACCCGAGCGGCTGTTATAATTTAGCCACGACCCGTGTGACGTAGGTTACTTACCATAGAATGAATTGATCTTCTAGCAAGACATTAGTTTTGTCAAGGCTACAAGCCAAACAATACGTCAACCAACAAAGTTTTTCAAATCACCGAAAACAAAGTTGCACGACCATATCGTTACATATCCGAAAATATTTGTGATACTTTCGCTCTGTTGTCGATTGCGTTCATTGTGATCGACACGCAAACAAAACTATAAATTTTCTTGTCACAAAAAATTACCAAAATATTGTATTTCCTATTTTCTACCGAAATATGTTTCACATGTCTGCCGTTGGTCTAGTGGTCGAAAGTGTTACTGCTGAGCATGAGGTCATGGGTTTCATTCCCGGGTCGGGCTAAATGTTGTTGGTTTTTTCATCTAGAATTTCTCAGGATCAGCCAGGAGTCTGGATTTGTGTCCGGTTGAAGGCAATCTGAAATGTGGGTGTAGTATGGGTACAACTCTGCCTAACCCTTCGGGAACACAGCCGTGATGCTATATCATGTTTCACTTTTAGAAGTTTGATTCAGGATTAAGTGAATTTAGTTCATACTTTAATGCCACTAAACCTTAAAATTAAAAACATTTCATGGCACATTTCAAACCAGGCATGATAATTATATGCAAACCGAAAATCTCAATTTTCTTCTTTTTGTGTTCAATATTTGGGATTTATGAGCATTTTCGAAGTTCTAGGGAAAATATTGGTGTCACTCATACGTACTACTTAATAAACTTTTCTAACAAAGCAAGTTTTCTTTAAAAATAAAACTTCTAGATATACATTATACGAGTAAAGAAAAGTCACTTTCCGTGACTGCCTGTGTGACCGTGTTGTTGTTCTAAACTTCGCATTGGATTTCGATGCCATCATTCAATAAAAGATATTTCGGCAGGTTTATGTTCTTTTAATACCTACGCACATAAAACCAGACAGATACGTTTACTAAAGACATGTGGATTTATGTCAAGTCAAAAATCGCGCCAAGCAAGGGCGCGTCGCTATATCCTGTCCATTAGGTAAACCGTTTTTTGACAGATGGAACTAGTGATTGCAGCAACACACAATACATTAATTGATAGTTCCTGCTCCCTAAGACAATCTCTAGAGTCTAGACAAAATCAAACTGGTTGCTAATGTGATTGATTTACATTCTGTAATTACTTAAAGTCACACCCGGACTTATTACTCTTTATTTATTTATGAAAATCGTCTACTTTTAGAATGTTTGTAAATATGTGAGCACACTGTATCTATGACATAGTTAATTTATATGTCATGGTTTCATTAATCCATTTTAATTCTTTTACCTATTGTGGTATAGTAATTTTATATTTAGGTGCATCGGGTTCACATATAATTATATAATTAATGTATGCAAAATATTGTAAAACATTTTAAAAGAGTAACGGTGGAGTTTCTTGCCCATTCTTCTCCATACGAAAATTACCTTTTGGAAGGTGCGACTAAAATAAATTTTATTTTAATTTTATTTTTGACGTTCAAAAGTGCCTTTTATGTGCCTATTTGAAATAAATGATTTGCCTTTGACTTTGATACACGTACGGTTTTATAATGTCTGTAAGAAGCCATAAATAAGATAATTCATTAAGATAATGCAGTTTATATAAATATTTATCTTATTACGCATTTTAAAGTTAACTTTTACGTAATCTGGAATATGTTCTAATGGACAGGGTATAGTTATATAGTAATCTGAAAAATAAATCCTCATATAACTTCATAATGTTAAATACCAAACAGAATGTTTTATTCCTACCAGTTTCTTTTCATTTCTGGGATAAAACGCCGTATTCAAGCACTTTGCATTGTACATTATTCTTGAACAATAGGTGCGATGAATAACCAGTATAAGTAATATTTCTTTAGTATTCTCCGTACCTATTGTTATTGCCGATTTAATTAATGTGCTTTTGTTTCTGTGTGTACCAAAAAAAGAGCTTTGTTGTGTGCCTAGCTTAGAACTAGAATAGAAGTAGTTGCGGTTGCGCTGTAACGGAAGACCTATTCATTCCACTGTTTTTGAAAACAATAATATTCTGTTAGATTTATATCTGACTAGCTTCTGCCCGTGACTACGTTTGCGTGTTTCTTGTTCCCACCCACCCAGTCTCATCGCATCGCATGGCCGCGTTATTTCTTCGTTTTCGATTAGCGTTCTTTCTGGCTCTCTTTCTTTTTGCTCGGCTACTAAGGGCCATAGCATGATGTTAAATAGCCTTAGCCTTTCTCAAGACTTCGGCTATCAAATGCAAAAATATTTTTTCGAATCCGACTGGTGGCCCCTGAAATTAGCGCGTTCAAACAAACAAAAACAAACACTCTTCAGCTTTATTATTGGTACAGATATATAGTTAAGGTTTCTCTTCTTACATTACCTAAAGAAAATTAAAAAAATATCTCTTAGACTAACTTAGTTAATATGACTGCGGAATATCAGATTATTATCAAATAATTAATAATTGATAGGATTTAATCTACAAAAGCAAATTGTGAAAGTTGCTAGTCATTGCTCAAACATTAACGTCTATTTACCTTTCACCACCGGGCAAGGGAAAACCAGTCAGAACACGACGGAAGTATTAAAATGTGGTCTTTAAGGTGGATGCTCCAAGGTAGTCCGCGAAATTCAAATTTTCTTACGTTTTTTGCAATTGCTGGTCAGTACTAAGTTGTACGTTGATTAAAATATATGGATACAAATATGGATTTATAGAATTATAATCACTAAAGTCATCAACACAACTCTCTAAGATCAACTAATCCTACTGAATGACTATTTCATGAAATCTTGACATTTTAGGATTATGCTAACTTAGCAAGTTGTATTACTGATTCTAATGATTATAATTCTGTAAATACATATTTGTTATGACCGCGAATCATATTTTAATCAACGTACAACTTAGTACTGACCAGCAAATGGCAAAAAACGTAAGAAAATTTGAATTTCGCGGGCTACCTTGGAGCATCCACCTTAATTAAAATATTAGAGGACTGGTGGTCCAGTGGCCACTGGTAGCCCAGTGGTAACAGCTGCGACTAACGAGTTGTAAGTTCGATCCCAAACAGCCGCTTTCCAACAACTCAGCCTATCGCAGTCCACTGCTGGACATAGGCCTCTCCCAGACTGTGCCACAACACCCTGTCCTCCGTAACAGGCGCTTTACTTTGTGTCAATTATTTCATCACTACTGCTCTCAAAACGGTGAAGGAAAACATCGTGAGGAAACCAGCATGTCCTAGAACCAGAAATCCTTAGACATGTGACCCGCACTGGGCGCGCGGCCGGTAACGGCCCACTCCCTCTCACTGAGAGGAGACCTCTGTGTCCCGATAGTGGGAACGTTATAAGCTGATTATAAAATAATATCACACCTGCTTTCCCCGCATGGTTATGCAGAGGCGACCCACAGTACACCCACATTTCACAAGTCCTGTTGAAGTCCCAGTTCCTACAATTCTTCTGCACTAATTTTGCTATCACTTTTTATCTCTCAAAACATCAGAAGCGCGATGCATCCTAAAGGGTAGAATTACGGAAGCGTCGGCCCGTTAGGTTTTTAATTAAGTAAATGGGCGAAATGTTTCTCTGCTCATGATTAGTACCGGCGAAGGTAACCCGAAGGTCGCGGCTGCACCGTACATATTTATTACTTGGCCACTGTTTGTAAATAAACTAGCAGCCGTATTCATTGTTAAACTGTTCCGAAAACGATCTGTATTGTGGAAACAGTGGTTGTATTAATATTGTAGTGTTGCTCTAGTTTGAAGTGTAATGGAGGTGTTAATAATAAATATACGGTGCCGCGTAGTTCCCAGAATAAGTCTGCCATTGAAGGCTTATTCTTTTCCATTTCATAAAATGTGACTGAAACCTGAAATAGCGTCGTATATTGTGAAAATTATAATTAAACTCTTTCATAAGCGAGGTAATTATAGTTGTACGTAATTCCTGGGGTCCATTAATGTTGACGTTTGTTTTGATAACCTAACGTGCCCCATAAACCTATTAGCGTATTAAAAATTACTTCATACGCTACTTCATAACTCAGTGCTTTTGAACGTACCTTTTCATAATTCGGTACGACCACCCAATAACGGGCGCCCTTAATTTGAAAACCAGCGCAACAGACCACTCAATAAGTAAGACAGAAAAAAATTATAAATAAAATCGATTTCTATCAGAAAACAAAAGAAAAGGACACATTAATCGAAGCTTTCAACCTTGACCGAAGTCTAGAACACGTGTTTAAGGTTAAGGTGAGGAAAAAGGCAGCGCCGGCGCCTGGACGGATGTGACGTACTGGTGAATAAATAACTAACTACCTTCCGCCCTACACCGCAGGTAGGTTGCTACCTCCAGACTGCCGATCAAGGCAGAATTGATTAAGGTTTCCAATGTTAAATGTTTTGGGTTCACCTATTATCGGACTTCAGTTGATGTGTAGCCAGTTGCTTTTGTGGCTAAACTTTTACGTCAAAACAGCTCCGAATGATTGTGTTTTGTTTTTAAGCGATGAAACGTTCTGTGTCTCAGTTTACGTTGCAGACGTGCTAAAATAGATACAATAAACAGGAACTGTTCGTTCACAAGGTTTTTAATCCTACAAATTTAATTTTCGAATCAGTTATGTACACCTAAATACCTTGGTTATGTAAACCTTTTCGTCCCAGAACGGTTGCTAAAAATAATTACGCATTAAACTAATATGAAAACGGGTCTAATTGACACATTCTGGAGGCGTTTCCACAACTATCAAAGTTATTAAAAATTTAATCTAGCTTCATTTTAGTTTTGGTGGTCGATAAACTACGTGACATTGATATTCACTTAACGAAGGATAGAATAAAGGTTTTGTTGTGTTAAATTAGCAGAGGTTTTACTTTACAAAAAATAACAAGGACAATCCTGAAAATCCCTGAAATGTGACAGGGTAACACGCACCGTGATTGTTTCGTTCAGAAACCCGACAATTTATAGATGAGAAAACTCCACGTCTTGGTAATGAGCACTTATCCCGTATATCTGAATGAATTTTAATTATATCGGCTTTTCTGAAACGTTCAAATGATATAAAATATTTACTTGGAATAATCACTCTGCATGATGAACGGAGTGAGGATTGTCCATTGTTGTTCTTAAAATTAACTAAGTGCCGATTTTCGAATCAACGTCAAAGCATTTATTTCAAATAGACACATAAAAGGCACTTTTGAACGTCAAAAATTACAATAAAATAGAATTGGAAAGGTAGTTTTCGTATGGAGAAGAATGGGCAAGAAACTCCACCGTTACTCTTTTAAAACGTTTTACAAGATTTTGCATACATTAATAATATAATAATATGTGAAGATGATGCACCTAAAATAAAATGACTATATCACAGGTAAAGAATTAAAAATGAAACCATGACATAAAAATAAATTATGTGATAGATACATGGTGCGATACATGATGCAATCATCAGATAACTTTTATCTAAGGAATAAAAACGGTAGTTTTCCAGCTTTTGACTGGAAAATAATGTCAAACCAAATGTCAAAAAATTGTCAAAATTTTTCGTATTAAAAACAAAAGAAGTTTATTTACCCTTTGTTGCATGTTCAAGTTTCAATATAATTTGAAATTGTAATGTTCTTGGTTATTAAAACGAGCAGAAATAAGAAAGCCAAGATACACATTTAAGATTATTATAATGTGGTATTTGCATGCACAATATTATCAAATATTTGAGCTCGAGCAATTTCTGTAGACAATGAAATATTCTACGAATGTCCACAGTGCGGTATTTGAAAATTCGAAACTCGTGATAGCATTAAATCTTCGATGTATAATTTAGAGAATTTAGTTTCGGTCCGGGGCATTCAACGTTTGCTTGTTCAAGTTGCGATGTCTATTGCTGGATTAAGTTATATACAATTTGAATTATACGAGTAAGTGTATTATTTAACGTTTTAATGTATCTTTTAAAGCTTTTGTTGCACATAGAAAATAATTGGGGAAATGCAATGTAGTTTAAGTATTTGTGTCAATAGATAAGGACCTGATTCTAAGGGGCTTGTGGCTAAGTAATAACAGCCGCACGGGTCGATCGATGAGGTTAACCTACGCTTGCCACGGTTGGTCCGTGGATGGGTTACCTATCAAAACCCCACCGCGCCTTGGAAAGTACGTTAAGCAGTTGACCCCGGCTGTCATTCATGGATTTTGGCCGTCGTTACGGGTCGTCAGTAGCCCGAAAGTCTGACAACCAGTCTTATCAAGGTATCGTATTATAACCCAGTAACTGAGTCGTGGACGTCAGAGAGGCAGTCCCTTCATGTAAAATACTGGTATTCAGCTGCGCCCGGTTGAACTGGAAGCTGACCTCAACATAGTTGGGAAAAGGCTAGGCAGATGATAATGGAGTAAGGACCGGATCCACCGTCTCCGGATAGACACTATCTAGGGTAATAAAATAAATAAACAGTGTTTCCATGAAATTACCTACCAAAAAGTTAACCGGAACTTATCAAGAGATGGAGTTATGTGCCATAAAAGTTTTATGTTCGTAACAGAGTAAACTCATGTTTATGGCAATGGCAACCCTAACATTTCAATAAAGTGTCATCGCACTTGAGATGGGCGCTGCGCAGATGGAGCAATTTTGACCCTCGATGTTCGGCAACTAGCAACTCACAACTATAGTCCTTTCAAAGTTATCTAAACTCTGACAGCAGCAACCCAACAGCAACCTTGTTATAACGGCAGTAAAGACCACTCTGATTTTGGCAGTGATGCAAAATCAGAGGTAAAATAACCGTGAAAGAACTGTAAGTACCTGTTTATGACGTTTAACAGGAAACTGCGCAGACGCAGATGTTGCTGCAACTGGCAACCGTTTACAGAAGCCTTTCAAAAAGTTGTCAGTTGTGTTAACTTAAGTTACTATGTATGCACAGCGCCTAAGAGTTCAAAACATCAAGCTTACTTCCGTATATGTTTAATGCTAAAGGTTGATGATGATGAAAAACAAGTGTACGTACCTACATGTGGACCTCAAAAACAAGTGTACGTACCTACATGTGGACCTCAAAAACAAGTGTACGTACCTACATGTGGACCTCAAAAACAAGTGTACGTACCTACATGTGTACCTCAAAAACAAGTGTACGTACCTACATGTGGACCTCAAAAACAAGTGTACGTACCTACATGTGGACCTCAAAAACAAGTGTACGTACCTACATGTGGACCTCAAAAACAAGTGTACGTACCTACATGTGGACCTAAAAAACAAGTGTACGTACCTACATGTGGACCTAAAAAACAAGTGTACGTACCTACATGTGGACCTAAAAAACAAGTGTACGTACCTACATGTGGACCTCAAAAACAAGTGTACGTACCTACATGTGGACCTCAAAAACAAGTGTACGTACCTACATGTGGACCTCAAAAACAAGTGTACGTACCTACATGTTTACCTCAAAAACTTCGGAACAAAACATGTCAATTGTTTTTCCAAACGCGTTCTCCAAAAACATCATCATAATGTGCCTAGCCTTTTCCTAACAATATTGGGGTCGGTGTCCAGTCTAACCGGATGCAGCTGAATATCAAAATTTTAAATGGAGCGACTGCCTATCGGCCCTCCACACAGTTACTGAGTAATACGACACCACTCGGTAAGACTATTATTCCTAAGTATTTAGAGAACAACGTCTTGTAAATAAAGTTGTTTCATCAGACAAACTCAACACTACGTAGGTACTAGAAAGTATACACACTTATACCTATGTGGCATTAAAATTGCTCTCTATTTAATTAACAATATTTTAAAGGCTAATATTTGTGGAGGCCAACTGGAAGCCATGTTTGTAATCTGTTTGAGCAATCGAATACGTAGTTATAATTTAAGTAAATAATTAACTTAAAAACTTCCTCATGAATGTAGTTCAACAAACAAACAAGTAGATATAACTCAATGCTAAGCTCATTAAGAAATGAAGAGAGCTGCCAAATGAAATACAAATACGTAGTACAAGTACTATACTTTCCATAAAATAATCCTGTAAATATTTAAACAACTTCTACTAATTAAGTTATCTTAACTTTAAACAACTTTCTAATAATTAAGTTATCCCTGTACTATATCTAAATAGACTTGTTTGAAAATCAGATACATTTTTAAAACAGTAAGGTGAAGACTTACTAAGTAACTTTGACGTTTGCTTGACAGGCCCTAAGTGGAGGATAAACAAAGGCTTTGCTACTTATTTGACGGAACCTTATAATCTTCCCGCGGGCATAAATAAAATGGGTAATATGACACTAATTGCTACACGCTACGCTACTACGAAGTTGCTACGCCGTAGACCCCTTCGTAGACGCGCTTTGTACTTGTACTACACAAGGAACAGTTTTGCTTAACAATATTAAACATTTGATAATTTGTAACAAAGCACAATAATGTAACATTAATCTCATTTAATATAGCCATTGTAAGTTTAAGTGCTTTGTGGATAACATAACCATAAATATAAAGGCATTGTAATGGTTATCGTAGCCTCTTATCAAAGATCAAAACTTAACATGTTTACTACCTGCACGACCTCACATGCTATAGGTACACAAATATACTAACGACCACGAACGTTGACCTTCGACAAAAGTTATCTATCATTATTCAAATAAAAGTAACATCTTACCGTTTAGACAGCCGCCTGAAGATTTGCGAGTTTTAGCAGCACTCTCACATGACACAACGTTTTGTTGGGTTCAATCACATTCGCGTAAACGTTCGTAGCGCGGTTGGCTTTAATCAAATAGTGATATCAGTTGTGAAAGTTTATTAGTGTTTGTAACACAGCGAATTGTTGTGTGGGTTATCGGCAGCTGTCATGTGCTGGTGTAGGAGACGAGCGGGTCGCAGCGCGCGGCGGAGGCGACTGAGCCGGGCGGCGCGCGCCCGCGGGGCCGCCCGCCGGTCGATATACGCGGCAGAATAAACACGCCGTACTAGGACGCGAGTACCGCCGGTGTTGCCAGCCTCGGCCGAGGGGTGCCGCCTCCGACGTTTGCCGCCGTTTGTATCTCGCTTCCGCGTATTCTTATGCTGGTCTCGTGAACGCGCGTCCTAATGAAATATGACGCCGATGTGTTCCATTCGAATGTAGCGTCCCGAACGTCGGTAACGTCTTTCTCCTTGTTTTACACTTTCACGTTCGCCTTATCGGATCGCCAAAACCCGTCGATATGCAATAGTTATTCAGCGGCGGTCGCTGTATAATTTACATGTAACCTTCACTTATCTCTACGTTGAGACAGGACCATTTCCATAATAGAACCATCTGTAGTCAGACAGGATCGCCCTGCAGTTTTGTCATAGAACTATCTCGGTACTTGTTATCTTTATGAGTTATTGTAAACGAATAGTGTGGGATAACCAATCAATATTTATGCATAGACGCATAGTCTAAGTGTTCGATGAATATTAGGAATCTAATATTTCATTTCAGTTCTAAATGTTAAATATTTCGTTAATTTACATTTTTTTTTAACCCTTTCTTCCTTTATAGGTATGCTAATATATTTCCAACATGATAATATTATCTACGGCATCTGTTATATCGGCAGAGGTTGTTCATATTCATGAATTCAGATTCGGTTTGCTAAGTAAACAGCGCTGCGAGGGAGACAGACTAACTACCAGACGTAGCCTACATATTTAACATGTGAAATATATTTGTTTTAAATGATATCCTTTATTTATAAAATACCCACAATAATATTCACGAATGGAACCTGCCTTCTTGAAATAGCTGTTTAATACTAATTACTCGTTGATTTAGTAGCTACACTTCCGTAGATACTAATCTGATTCGCCAGTAATTAGCTAAACAACATTTTCTGATTGTATCTCTCGTATTAAAAGGGAGGGCGTTATTTAGCCATGGGCCCCTCGCCTATGGCTAAATAATAACAGCCCCACAGGTCGATCGATCAGGTTAAGCAACGCTTGCCGTGGTTGGTCTGTTGATAGGTGACCATCTTTACATACGAGAGACCTCTCGGTGCCTCGGAAAGCACGTTAAACCGTTGACCCCGGCTGTCATTCGTAGATCTTTGACAGTCGTTACGGGTAGTCAGAAGGCCGAAAGTCTGACAACCAGTCTTACCAAGGGGTATCGCATTACACAGTAACTGGATTGTGGAGGTCAGATAGGCAGTCGCTCCTTGTAAAATGCGGGTATTCAGCTGAATCCGGTTAGACTGGAAGCCGACCCCAAAATAGTTGGGAAAAGGCTGAGCAGATGATGATAATCTTTTGTATGTGACGTTCTTTTAGTCATATTGATCATATGTTATTCTTATCTTATTAATAAACTACAGTTTTTACAAATTACCTTTTTTTATCCCCGATTTATTTATCCACATATTGATATCTACATGTTCAGTGAGAGAAACGATACAGACAAACTGATTAAATATTGCATTTCTTATTTGAAGCAATTTGTTATATTAAAAGGCGACGTGTCGCGCTAAAACTGTAAAGATTTACTTTGTCCCACTGCAGATCCACCGTGAGCGACAAACATACAAATTGAAAAGAAAATTGCATTATTTTCCTACGTTGCCACTGGCACCACTTATCTTTCAAATAATGCAATTTATTTCAACTGTCCTGAACACGACTTGTATTCCTTTAACCGAGTGTATTGAAGACATCTTACATGGACATGAGTTGCCTTGGGTAACCTGGAAGTCTTTAAATAGATTCCGGACCCGGGTTGACCGAAGCAAGGAAAACCTGTTCGGTTGGAAATTCATACACGGCCCGCCTTGGAGTGTAGACGTGGTGCTGTTCTGCAATCGATGGGACACTTAATATCCTGCATGTCCTGTCAGCTGCACGTTACAGGAACTGATGGACGCTGGTGATGGCGCCAAACAAGTGGCCGAATTCTGGGCAGAGTCCATTTAGATTGGTATCGACACGCTAAGTAGAAGAAGAAGAGTGTATTTAAGTATTTATTTATTAAACATAGAGACGTGTGAAGCCTTGTAAAGATATTCATTTCTCCTAGCTCAATCGGACAAAGCTTCGGATCTAGGAAGCAATGTTTATAATTGACCTATTTAGCGGGAACAGGGTCAAAACATTCGCTTTCCAGTCGTGTTCGTACCCCAGCAGTAGTTAAAGTCCCTTTCAAATTTTCCGTAAGCACGCTTTTTACAGACCATTTCTTTATGCCGCCATTCATCATGGTCATTTGGAGCCTACTTATATGTTTATGTTAGGTGTTAATAATAAAAATGTTTCGAGTGAAAAGTTCGGGCCCGGTGAATATTGAAATGATCCTTTCGTGGAAATTTGGGTATGAAAAGAGAGAAATGAAAAGAAAAAACTGGAGGTAAATTAATTGTGTTTCTAATATAACAAACCTTTTTGGTTTAAAATACTCCAAAAAGAATATATGACTACATTCATCAACTCCTAAGAGAAATAAAAACTTTGAAATCTGAAAAATCCTTCGAGCTGTGGTGTTTCAGTAACCTTTCAAAAGTTACACGTGATTTAATTTACTGGAACGCAAAATATTGGCATAGGAAACATTCCAGTATAAAAGAACGGAGTAATTGAATTCCGCAAAAGTTACTTCAAAGTAGCTTTATAAACATGAAGGACCTTTTATTTGAATACTTTCGAGTGTACTCAAATAGAGTTAAAACCACATCACAGTATATTTGCATTGGTACCCATGTACCCACGCTCGTGGTCAAGACTGAGCTGTATCAACAAAAATGATATTCAGAATAATAACCGTCCATGTTTTTAATTTTCCTAGACATAAAAGACTGTTTGATGTTGAACTCATACGAAACTTATTGTTTTAATAAAAAGTGTAATACGGTAATTAGAAAATATGTGTAGCAGTTCGTATTATAAAACAGTGATGGTTCCTTTGTTCAGTCCCACGCTCCGTTTGAGAGATTCGCTCGCCACTCGAGATATTATTTCATCTGCAAGGAAAAAGAAATAAAGACGATCTTGACAGACAAGTGGATAGGGAAAATTCTTTATATTCGCTTTCAGGCATAAATAAGGACTTTGTATAGGAGTTTCAACCAAATTTCAAAATGAGGTTCTCAAATCGTAATTATTTGTTGTTGCGTAGTCATTTTAGACCTTGATTTTTAGTTTGATTTAAAATATGGGTTGGTTTCAACAGAGGAAAGTACTAATTGTTGACTTAAACCATTGAAAATCTCTCAAATTCCAATTGCATTTTCATAAGGAAATGAAACGAAATGAATGATTTAATATACCTCAACAAAATGTTTTCTATCATTGATTTATTGACATATTCAGTTGAACGTTCATTTTCCTCAAGGACTGTCAGCAGATGGCCCAATTTCATAAATCGGAACGTCTGTAAGTTCAGACGGCGGCTGTAATATTGACCCGACTGTTACATACACAATTCACCAGCCTGCAGATTGTGGGCTATATTTAGGCAGTTTTCTTTTTCTAGCACGATCTATTTGAAGGACACATTGGAATGCTGTTAGAATAGAATAGAATAGTTCTTCATTTGCACAGAAAGTAGGTACAACTTACAGATGTTAAGTTTAAAATGTTCCTTATACTAACTACCTTAACTAAGGCATGCAAACAGTTTTAGCTAAAATAATAAAGACTCATTAATATAATTATATTATTAACACATTCAATCAAATCAATATAAGTTTACCATGTTAATAAATAAAATTAAGTACTCTTGCCTATGTTTGATTATCTCTTATATTGTCGCAACATAAGCATAGCTCATGTCGTAAATATATCGATTCTAATATCATCATTATCACCACCGTGGTTGAATTAATTAAAAAGCTGAGCCTTCACACTAATTTTAGTTAAATTTAGTCAATCTCGCATGTTTCTCTATATCCACATAAATACTAAAATAGCTCTAATGTGGCTTAAACCTTCAGGGTAACATAACCCTGAAGCTTATAAACTTTTCGGGAAATTGAGAAAATTACTAACAGACAACTAGTGACATTGTTTCATCGTCGTGTTTATAATGAAGGGGCGGGATCCGATGTCGGCACACAAAGACTTCCATTAAACCCAACATTTAACGTAGGTAATGGGGTAATTACAATAATTCGATTGTGGATTTTTGCACGAATAGGCCGATTAATGAAACGATAACGATAAACGATTATTCTAATTGAAATTGGAGTTTTTGAAGAGTTGATTGGTAAAGTACAGTTACTATGATTTAAACCATGTTGTAGCATGAGCAGTGGAGGCCCAGTGGTAACAACGCCCGTAATTTACGAGTTGTGGGTCGCAGGTTTGAACCCAGTCAGGCGCTTTACTTTGTTTAAATTATTTCATCGTCACTGCTCTCAGAACGGCGAAGGAAAACATCGTGAGGAAACCGGCATGTCCTAGAACCTAAAATTCGAAGACATGTGACATCTGCCAACCCGTACGGGGCCCGTGTATTCTTTCTCACTGAGAGCAGGCCTGTGTCCCAGCAGTGGGAACTTTATAAGCTGATTAGAAACCATGTTGTGGTTGATAATAATATATTCAGCAATCAAGTTTTTTACATATTCGCTCACTTGAATGTGTAAGTCGGTACTACTTCAAGCTTACTTTAAGGCCTACTTTAAGTAACTTTAAAAAAATATTACGGGCACCATCACAGCGAAGATTGCTTTTACAGAGATCTTTAACTGTTGCCCGCTTTCCATACTTGTCGGTTATCTGACAAAATACAAATTTACTCGTACTATAACGTAGGAACATACGTTGGAGTACTCACACAAAGGCGAGAGAATAATTCAACTAAGAGAACTCAGAACAAGCAGGCAGCAAAATTCCACACTGAACATTCCAAGACGAGGCGTATTTAGAACAAGACTCTCATTTACACTATAATCCATCTTCATCTACGTACTTGCATAATTTAGTAGGACAAGTGTTCACACTTAACGGCTACCCTGGTTGAGGATGGAAGATGCTGGCGGGTGTTGGCCTAACTAATTGACAGTGGGTACGAGGTGTTAGTCGAATAATATGTGACAGTGTTTACGCCGCGCGGCTTTTTGTAAGATAAACATTGAGGGCGTAAGCTTGCGAGAATCGTTCCAAAATCTTAGTGGTTTCAGTATGAATTGTGCCGAGGTTTACTCTGTAATGTTTTCTTATATCAATAGAATACAAATGTGTGTGGAGATGCTACAATTACGGAAGACACACTTGTATAAGTTATGAGGGGCGTTCAATGTATTCATGGTATCAGGGTGATTTACTAATGATGTGGGTGATATGAATAATTAATTAATTAATGACATTATCTAAGGGTATAAAAGTAAAATTTCATATAGTTGTGATCATTAGTTTACTAGTTATCCTTAGTCAACGACAACTGGAATGGCCAACGTGACAATTTTGAAGAATATCGAGCACCGCGTTGTTATTAAATTCCTTACCATACAAGGAAAAAGTCAAAAAACTATTCAAGAAGTGATGGTGGCTGTTTACCAAGATTCTACACCTTTGTTATCTACGGTTCAAAAATGGTCAAGTTAATTTAAAAGGGGCAGAGAGAGTATTGAAAACGACACTCGCTCGGGCGGCCCGGTTACTGCCTCTACGGAAGGAAACATGAAAAAAGTTGAGAAGAAGAATACTGGAGGATGCCCAAATGAAGATCAAAATGATAGCAGAGATGACGCATCTCTCTGTTGGTTCCATACACACTATTCTTCATGACCTTCTTTACCTTTCAAAAGTCAGTGCAAGATGGGTGCCGCGAATGCTCACGGCACCGGCGCCTCAAAAGCAAGTGGGAGCCGTGCTGTAGAGTGTTTTTAGAGCTTTGTGGTGAAGTTCCATCAAGTACTTTCGATCGAATTGTTACTGGAGATGAAACGTGCCTACTATGTTGGGGTCGGCTTCCGGTCTATCCGGATGCAGTCTTACTGGACAGCAGAATACCAGTACAGTACCAGTATGGAGCGACTGTCTATCTGACCTCCACAACCCAGATACTGGGTAATACGATACCCCTTGGTAAGACTGGTTGTCAGACTTTCGGGCTTCTGACTACCCGTAACGACTGTCAAAGATCCACGAATGGCAGCCGGGACCAGCTGCTTAACGTGCTTTCCGAGACACGGAGGGATCTCGGTATGTAAAGATGGTCACCAATCCACAGACCAACCGCGGCAAGCTTAACCTGATCAATCGACCTGTGCAGCTGTTATTATTTAGCCACGGGCCTCTTTGATAATTATTTCTATAATGGAATTTGAAACGATCAAAAAATCGAATACGCACGACTGAACCTCCATTTCTTTTCTACAAATCTCAACAACAAATAATGAATATTGGAGAAAATAAAGGAAAATTAAATCACAAACTTTATGCTTTCAGACTGTAACCGCAAGAATGATGAAGTTGCTGTTAGCAGGATGTAATAAGAAACGGTTCCCGATCGACGGTAAATTGTGTTTTGAATTTTAATTAAAACTTCACTTTTTTAGGTTTCGCATTTTATGGGTGCTGTGGGTAGTTCCAATGTTATAATTTTTTTATTGATTTGTTGCAACTATATTTTTTACAGCACCATTTTTTTTTTTTAAATAATCTTTTTATTACTTTTTATTTGTTGTTTTTCAAAGCAGTGTTGGCCCAGTGGTAACGGTAGCGACTTAAGACTAGTAGTAGTACAGACAGGCACTTTATTTGTGTAAATTATTTCATCACCACGCTCTAAAAACCATCAACACCAACAACAACAACATCGTGAGGAAACCGGCATGTTCTAGAACCAAAAATTGGAAGTCATGTGACCTCTACCAGCCCGTACTGGGCCCGCGTGGTGGATTAAAATCCATTCCTTCTCGAAGAGAGGAGGCCTGTGTCCCAGCAGTGGGAATAGGCTGATTATGTACCCTTTATTTGTACCTATGTAATCTAATTAATATCACAAGCTAGATATTACATATGTTAATATTCACACTGAATCATGCCTTTGATTGGTATTAAAATAAGTTGCTTCACTGTTGCTTCACTGTTCTAACGTGTGGGTGGATATCAAAATAGGGTCTCCGATTCCCAATATTCCAACAAAATATTTTTATTGTAACTGCAATTTATAAATAAATCTGCTGCAACGTAACATTTTATACCAGAAATTCATGAACATTCATGCATTCTCTGGAATCCTATGTATGTATACGCGTGGGTAAATAAATTATCTAGCGAAACTCCGTAAACGTGATGTGTATCAATATCTAAACATGATAATCCAAAAAAATAATTAACACAATAAAACAAAAAAATATATAATGTTTATTTTTTTGTGGTCAACGACCATAAGTAGTGTAGTTGCTTAAAATTTCAGTTTAAAAATCATAGATAAATTTCACAGACGTGGTGGGTATTTATATATCTAAACACGATACAGTAACAAAAACCTCATCTCATTTAATACTTCAAGTAACTACACTACCAGGGGTTTTCCTCACTCTACTTATTTAAAAATTTTCTGTGCCCGACAGGGTTCATAAACGTTTCTATATTTTTTTTATTTTACCACCTGTACAGTCACGAGCACCAATATGTCAACACTTGGCAACTTTCAATTGCAATTTTTTCGTGAACTAACGAATGCAACGTTGAAATACGACACATTACATAAACCTATGGGTTCGAAAATACTATGTTCGTAATAACACAAATTTTCATTAAAAAATAAAGGAGTAAATCGCTTTGGAATAAAACCGAGTATATACATACTTTTGCTTGTCACTTGTACATTATGGATTGCGATAAACGATTAAAGATTTGAGATTTGGGACCCCAAATAAATTAATATTTAGCGGAGTTTCGCTAGCTAATTTAATTTGACCTAGTAGACAAAATCCATCCTTCCCGGCAGTTACTAGTAAAAGTCGTTGATTTCCAAACATTAAACTAAGAAAGTTTATTACCGCGAATCGTAGCTCCGTGGAAATTATAATTTTAATAGGAATTATAAAATACAAACATAACCACGATACCAGGTGTCTTTAATAAAATAGGCAGGATAACTGGCACTTACGAACCTCACCACCTATTGATCTTCTAAACAAAAAAATCTGTGTGACCTAGCGCAAGCAATCAAATGGAGGCACCTTGGTTGTGATCTGTAACCTACCCACGATTTTCTAGCAAAATGTCTTACTTATAAACTAAAACTCTACTCTTCTATTATAAGTCTAAACGCGAAGACTTGTAATTAGCTTTCCGTCGACTATTGTTTCCTTTTTTTTTAGCTGTAAGTCTTCCATGCTGTAATAAATAAATAAATAAAACAGAATAATTAACATTTCGAAGAATAATAAAATTTTGTTTATAGGGTAAGAACTAAATAACGCTCCAATTCTTCTGCATAAATATAATTCAAACAACAAAACATTCAGCCGTGTGGTACTCAGTGGCATAACTTAGTTGGAAACAATTCCACAGAAAGCCAGCCATCTGGCCACATTAGCCACGCTTAAAATAGTTGTTTGGCAAGTGTGCGTGCCTGCGTGACATCTCCCGTTAGCCTTACATAACTCAGCTGCTATGAAAGCCTAACCGTGAAGATAACGTGACGAATGCCTATAGCCTGCAAGCCGACCCAACCACCCCCAAGGCCAGCCAAACATTCCTACAGCTATTAGCAAGGGACACGCATTTAATTTACGTTATTTTACGAAATTTTGATTGATATGCTAATATTAAGCTGCATTCACAAACCATTCCGTATATTTTTGGAACAGAAATGCTAAGCGAATTAATTCGTACTAAGCGTTCGCGTCATTCTTGATTCATTACTAATTGGCGACTGTTGAAGAAATAAATTAACATTAGCATATCATATTTAGCAAGTATTTAAAACTGCGTGGGTTTTCGGTTTACTTTACTTAAGGTTAGACAGAAATAACTATTCACTTATATTGCACATAAAATCTGGAAAACAAATACGAATGGATGAAAGTGGTTTGTCACTGCGCTTGGTACCTATCGCGTGTAGGCGACCGGTTGCCGCTAACTAATAATAAATTTAACGTGTTTTCGAGGCTAATACGATGGTAGGTAGGTGTAAGGCATACACTGTGTGGTTTGTACTGTAACCTTGTTGCCGGACGAAGCTCATCATCGATGCATAAGTTCTGTGAATGCAATCGGTTCTCGCGACCTATTGCTGCTCTATTTCTGTCGAACACCCTTGAGACGGTCGACGCGTACATTTCTCTTGCTACATAATTTATTATTCCGAAGTAAGGGTATGTATTACTAGAACCTATTGTTTCAAGGTTGAGCTTTATCAATCACTCTGAATAAATAAATTATGAGACAGCTCAAGCACATTCTTCAAAGTCACAGAGCTCGAACTCTTGATTGTTTTAGACACACGAAATTAATTAATTTTGACTTTTGTATAGGTTACAGTTGCTAGTAACGAGGTACCTACATCAAGCCTTTGTCTAGTATATAACAGGTATTTACATAATAGATTCCGTAGGTATATTATTGATGATTAATTGGATAGAAATGAAACGTTTTTAAACACACATGCTCGTTAGTAGGTACACGACCAAAATACCGTTTATATACGAGCGTGGAAAATTCCTGTAATACAGTAGAGTCTGGGGATTTCGTGATTACATTCTAAACTTCAAACAAATCATAATTTATTTTACGCACTGGGTTTAAGTAATTATCTTATAGATAACTAGACCTTATAATACCTTTTAATTGTAATATTCTAGAAAATAACATAACACAACATCACGTCTGTTATCCCCGAAGAGTTGAGCAGACGTGTGTGTATAGTAACACCCTTATTTTGCCAGTTATGTTTAAGTTACATGTAAAAGGACGCAAGCCTGTTAACATCAACTGGGCACCAATTCAGACTCTTCATAATCATAATCATAAAGTTTATTCGTAAAACATAGGTATACAATAGGTCATACATATAAAATATTACGCTATGTTTTGTCTTAAGACATACAAATATGGTAACATGCAAAGTAAAAGCTAAACAAAATGTCATTAATAAAAAGAAACATTTTATTTTACCATTTATGTACACACATACATATATAAACAGACAATGAAAAACAGAACAGAAAAAATTGGTACAGAGGTGATGCTTATTTCATAAGAAATCTCTTCCAGCCTTGTCCTACCTGAGATAGGACAATAGATACAGAGAAGTAGAAAGCGTGTGATAGAGCAAAGGTGACAAAAAATAATACATAGAATCAAAAAAATCAATTCACTTAAAAACTAAACAAAAATTACGAGAATATATTAACATACATACAAACAAACATACATAAATACTTCTAACATAAATATTACAAGAATGATAATAATTATATCAAACTCAAAATAATAAATACATACACAACTATGACGAAGTGGACAGATAGTGTTATTTCACTCTTCTTTTAAAAACTGCAACAGTTTGGCAGTCCCTAATGTCAGGCGGTAGTGAATTCCACAATCGCACCGCGTGCACTGTGAAGGAGTAGGAGTAGAAGTCGGTAGAGTGGGGAGGGGACTTGAGAAGGTTTTTAAGATGCGACTTGCAAGGTGCATCTGAAGGACGGGCGTAGGAAAAACGCTCCCGCAGATAGGATGGTGTTTTAGGATTGTGAAGGATATTGAATAGCAGACACAATATCCGAGAGTACCTGCGAAGTCGAATGGGGCGCCACTTGAGTATCTTGCGAAAGTTGGAGACATGATCAAACTTTTTAAGGTTAAAAACAAAACGAATACAGATATTTTGCAAACGCTCAAGTTTATTTAAAAGCTCCTCCGTGGTATCCAAGTAACAGGCATCGGCGTAATCAATAGTAATCAAACCTAGTAATATTAGTAAAAGAAAAATGTCAGATGTGAACATTTTAAAATTATAACTCTTTATCGTTTAAAAACTCGTCTATTGTATAGTAGCATTTATCAATAAGAAGTTTCTGCAGTACGATTTAAAATTTTGACAATGGCATTATTCTTATGGAATTAGGAATTTTATTATATATTCTAGGAGCAATTCCGAAAAAGCTTTTGTACATCAAAGCAGTCTTACATTTTATGTTACATAATTGATTTTTGTACTGAGCACGCAATTCAGTTCTTTTGACTGCTGATAGTTTAATAAATAAATGCGGGTTTCTTTTTACAAAAAGTGCAGTTTCTAATTATATAGTGCCGGAAATGTTAACAGTTTACTCTGTGCTGCTACTGAGAAATTCCTCATCTAAAAACCGTACAACAAAGAGATAATGCCAAGTGTAGAAAATGTCTACGGCATTAAGTCCGCCCTGTACATGTATGTGCTTGAAGTATTAAATAAATAAATAACAGACCGACCTGGTAATCGAACCCAAGACCTCAAGCTCAACAGTAGCGCTTGCTACCACTAGTCCAACAAGGCTGTTCATTCCAAAATACTCCGCTTTTAATTATTCACAAATACGTGTGACTAGCAAAATGTGACGAAGCGCAATGTTTTCATACCGTGATAGTTCTTAATTAAACTTTTATCTGTTGACAAACCGAACTCTCGGGTGAGTCCTGACCCATAGTGGTCGCAAAGGCACACATAAAAAAACATAGATATATCTAGAATAGATACGTATACGTCATTCATAAACAAGTAAATGTACCAATGTATTTGATAAAAAGATACCGTGCATATGTGTTCCCCGAAGCGGGAGATGACGATTTTTTCAGTTTTCAGTCTCTTAGCTAATATTCAAGACCTTACGCTCTATAGTCGATACAACCGGCTTATAAAATTAGGTAATTACTATTCCGAGGCATCTTATAAGTTCGTTGCGAATTGCAGTAATAAAATAAAAGTAAGCTACATACGAGTAGAACCCGCTCAGATAAAATCATTTTCACCAAGATTTATAAAACGTACCATTCCCAACGTAAAGTTGTTACAGCCACCACCAAAGTAGCTATTAATCTTTTTACTATGATATCTAGAAGCACGTACAGAATTACGAGATGATGCTTTCAGCAAAATTTTATTTCCATGTCTCAACCCTTCACGCAGTCGTGAATAATTCATAGTTGAGTTCCGCACTTAAAGCGGCAATCTGTCGCTGAACCTCATAAAACGGTTGCGGTTTTCTGTGCGACACAAAAACGTCGGAAACTATGTATAAAATAAACACAGATTCGTCGCAACGGTTAACGGTTGGCCGGCCATGTATTGACAGAGAGTTTTGTACCGCCGTTTATTTGCTCGTCCCCTTTCATACTACTGCCGGAGGGCTGTCCATTCCACAAATAGATTAGCTTTAGTGTACTGACATGAACGTAGATATCTATAAACGTAGAAAAACAACATACATACACAGCTAGCCGCAAACAAACTGCCATCAAAAGATATAAGTTTTGTAAAAAAATCGTCATAATCTGATTGATTGGATACATAATACTGCTGCTTCACATATTTTTTTAATAAAATTGCATGGTTGCATTTACGATTACGACTCGTGAGGAAAAGGGGTTCCTGATTCAGGACTCACGTTTTAACGTAGGTATCTGCATTTTACAAAGATGCTGATAAGAGAAGATCATATCTGTTTACGAGGTAGTTGCTACTACGGTTTTATGTATGCCAGAGACGGCAGCATCGTTGCTTTAATTTACATAAATAGATTCTCGTGGATTTGAATATTTCATTCAAAACTAAAACCACGTTTGCATTACTTTTGCTTTAGGTTACGTACCTATGGAGGTTGAGTAAATATGTACAGTACTATTATTATGATATTGCACTATCTCCTCTGTATTTATAGAAGAAAGACGAATGTGCAGTCAGTTGCAATCAAAATACCACTGTTAAACCGAATTTACGAAACAACGTGGCAATGCTGCCAGCCTTTTGGGCACTGTTCCTGTTGACAGCCATGCGGACGATTTTTTTGATGTCCTATGATTTTTTTGCTTATTTTTTCACATGTACATAATTATGTATTATTATTTGAATGAAGCTGAATAATAAATATTTACGAAACTAGTTGCGCAATATTATAATTTCATGACATTAGTTTGAATTATAGTTTCATTTGTATGTAGCATAAAACTACTCACAAACCATACAGTATTAATAACAATGACATGCACGATGAAATTATGTAGGATTCTATTTATACGTGAAACTATTAGTGAATCTAATGTCATGAAACTTATATTGCGCAACTAGTTTCGTGATGTAAATTCGGTTTTATTCGGCTTAAATCCCAATCACATTTTACCCAACAAAGAATCAAACCCAGCGCAGGCTTGCGAAGCACCATATGTAAATATAGTTAACTGTTTTGGTTTCTAAAATATAAACAAGTATTTTTTTAATAATGGACTTGGCAAACAAAAGGACATTACCTTAAATATTCATGCAAAACGTTCAACTACTATTTCAAACCTTTGCACAAAACACAACCCATCATTAAAATTGGTAAATATTCCACACTGCGACTATAATTCATCTGTGATTTAATTAACTTTGCCCAGATGGGTTTTAATTAAAGTATTAATTATACTTTTAAATGTTTTATATAATATTTACATTCTTGTCTATTTGACAGGCCTGTTGGTCTAGTGGTTAGTGACCCTGACTGCTATGCCGGAGGTCGTGGGTTCGATTCCCACCCAGGACAAATGTTTGTGTAATGAGCACAATCATTTGTTCTGTGTCTGGGTGTAATTTATCTATAATATTTATGTATTTAGAAATATATAAGTATGTTTATCAGTTGTCTAGTACCCATAACACAAGCTCTGCTTAGCTTGGGACTAGATGGCGTTGTGTGATAGTTGTGGAATATTTATTTATATTTATTTATTTATTTAATATTTTCAGCTTCGGGCAAGTACGATCATTCGGGGCATAAACAAGGATTTTTTATTATTTACGAGCTGAAATAAATGTAAAAAATATGATTGCTATAAATGGATGATATACGATT
Source organism: Apamea epomidion (assembly GCA_947507525.1). Lineage (NCBI taxonomy): Eukaryota > Metazoa > Arthropoda > Insecta > Lepidoptera > Noctuidae > Apamea > Apamea epomidion. The sequence goes on from OX382234.1 coordinate 12,891,840, forward strand.
TTCTTGTACGTTTGTATCTCTTTTAATGGAAAAAGGAACGGATAACGGTTTATATGATTTCTTAAATTTGAATGGTGTAAAAAGTTGCCTTCGAAAGCTCTTATGGAAATCATTCCCATTTCTTCTTGTATGGGTTGTAAAGGAGTTTTTGGGTTTTGGAATCCATTTACAGGTATGAGTTCTATAACCTATCGACGGTTATTGTCATAGTACTGGAAATGTACCTAGCACTTATAGTTATCGAATAGGGGCAGCATTAGTGCGCCCATATTGATTGTCATAGAGGATTACTATAAAGTAATGCTGTACGCACGTTGTTAATCTAAAATAAAGACTAATAAAGTCTAATAGTGATATTAATTAATTACCTTGTAAAGACATATAACAATTATAAATTAATTAACTTTAATTTCAGTAAATGTTATAAAAATATTATATAATTTGCATTTACAAACACAATATTTACGTCTTTTGATCTTACATGGACAGAGGGCTAATTAATCAGAAGCAAATATATTTGAAAACCTTTTTATAAACTTAAGCTTACCTTATTAAAACCTGTTTTAATAACAACACACAGGCAATATGACGACATTACATAAAGCTGTCATAAGTTAAAGAAACCTTAGTTCTTTGTGCACGCGGCCGCCTCGCTCGAGGACGCTTCACCGCGACCCCGATACCCAACACTTTCTTTTATCCTCCATCTGACAGGTAACTTGGCACAAACAAGGATATCCTGTATCTACTTTTAAGTCGATATGTTTGAAACAGAATAACGATCACGGATTTTCGGGGAATATTTTCCTTGAGCCCTTGTTTTGATTTAAGTGGAGATATTTTGTTTTTTTCTTTGGACCTTTGGGTTTGGTATCTCAAGATATTATTTACGATTAGAAGAGGAACAATACAGGATGCTACTGTTACGAAGATATTATAAAAGTAACGCGTGTTTAAGAAAACCAATTACAAACACGAACAAACCTAGAGCCAATCCAGCGTAATCTTAGCTCAGACCAAAATCAATGATTTGTCCGCGGAGAATAAGAAAAAAATGTATAAAACAAATTGGCAGGGGCTATCAGAGAGCGCGAAATGACGACATTTGCTGCGGGTCCATTTAGCGAGATGGTTTTATTATGAAAATCGGTCCGCGAGGGAATCGGCGACCGGCGGCGCCCACAGCGGGTACCTCTCGCCCTTCATCGGCTAAAACGAACAGAATACGGCTTGAAATCAAAAACTTTTATTGGCTATTTATTATTGCAGATTGAATATTTGGCTATCTGAATTTATTAAGAATTCTCTGATTGTACTAAATGCTTGCCATCTCTAACTGTGCCACATGAAGTGAATCAGTTTGACAGTGCGAGCGGGATAGAGTGATAGATACATGGCGTGGGGAAGTGGGGGCAAAATATGAATTTCAGCTGAACTATTACAAGCCCTTCAGTACTAACGTATTCTATACACATGTTCCCTTTACGTATGTACCGTTTCTTTTTTATTTTATAATCTACATATGAAAATATGCAATGGTCTTTATAAAAATTTAGAATAACGTGAAGAATAATGTGAGTAGTTACGTTATTTTAAACTTTTTACAAGCATACAAAAAAAAAAAAAATACAATGACCACAAAGTTTTATCTGTGCCCAGTTATAGGCATTACTGAATATTCCATTTACGGTGCGTGACCAAAAATTAATTAATTTAAGTAATCCTGACTTGCAGTTTTAAACACTGTGTTTCAACAATGTCAAACGAACTTTTTTAATTAATTTCATAAGGCAATGTAACGAAACATGCCGTGCAAATGTCGAGAAAGAGGTTAATTAAGTGAAAAAGGTTGTTTTATTTGTTATAGTGGCCAAGTTGAAGCGTGTGTACTTGCTTAAGTTAAGTACTTAAGCTGGGGAAATTAATTATAATAGGCTTATTAACGTAGTTATTTATAGGTTTATGTTTTTACTTAAAGGGATTTTGACCTTAGTATTGTAGTATGACATATTCTAAAGAAAATGACTAAAATGAGAGACTTGAAATCTCTTGCTGACCGACACCTCAAGAAAATGACGGTAACAGAAATTAACTAAGTTAGAAATTTCAAAAAAGGGCTGATTTTTCCATCGCCAGGTAACTTTTATTCGAGGAATAAAATTGACGTTTGACAGTTTTTGTATGAAATAACTAACATTTCAAAATTATTCCTCGAATAAAGTTATCTGGCGATGGAGAAATCAGCCCTTAGTTGTATGCCATAAATTTCGCCGTGTTTTAGTCGATACTTTCTAATGTCTCAACTAATATTTGGATGGAAGTTTCATTATATTTCAACTTTTTGACATCCCTTATTTTTATTCGTCCCTTTTCTTGATTTATTTCAGAGAAGTTGAGCTTGTGGACAAGGGAATCGACACTATGTCAATTATTATAGAGGAGTAAGAGAGACTTCATAGAGAGACATGCTCTGAAGTTGTAGATACGAGTTTGTGTGTTTTGATTGAAATGTGAATGCGCATCATCAACCTTCCGCCCGTATTCCAATTTATTTGGGGTCAGCGCACCGTGACTTTTCGATCAAAAGAAGACTGACCTCTTCATATATTGTAACAATCTAGTTCAATAGAGTCGCGTTAAACAAAACTATCTATATTAATTAAAGCCAATGAGTTAGAGCTAAATGAGTTAAACACTATCAATCACCATCAGAATCATATTGAAGGACATAGCTAATCCATTGCTTCATATGTTCCAAAAATGTGTCTGCTCAATAAAGTAAATAACGCAATGAATGTTGTTGAACTAGCAAAATGAAAGCCATTCCTACTCTTAGTGTGTTACACAACTACCCCGCTGGCTTCAATTTCAATCAAACAATCAACTCACCCTTTCGCAGTCCAATATGCTGGACGTAGACCTCTCCCATGCTGCGCCACGACAGTCTGTCGTCCGCCTTTCGCATACAGTCTGTACATATCAGTAACTTTTTTAACCGACTTCAAAAAAAGGAGCAAGTTATCAATTCAGTTGTTTATTTTTTCTTTTTTACCACATAGAGCAGCTCCGTTATTAATTATAAGCCGATTTGCAGAATTCAAATTTGAAAGGATATACTTTCAGATTGGTCCCGGTCCCATAGAGGCAGTCGGTGGCAAACAACCAAAATGTGAACCCCGACACCGACTACCGAAATTAAAGTTATTTTTCACTTTGTAGTCTTTTTTGGAAGTTGGTTCTTTTTTTTTATACTTAAAAAAGATTTTTGAGGTCGTCTGTCCATCTAGCTTCAATATAATTCTTCGAAAAAATAAAAGGAGCACCATTGTTTTCAACTGGTCCAAATCAATGGTGCTCCTTTTCTTTTTTCTGCCACTACTGGTTCTATTGTTTCTGCTCTCAATAGACATAAATCTCTCCACTGCGCCACGTTGGTAAAGTTTGACCAATAGCAACACTTCTCTTCTTTGATTGGCTACTTGAAAACGTACGGATCAATGGACAGTGAAGTGTGGCCTTTATATCGAGGCGTCATAAAAGATTCCAAAACTTCAAAAGCCTGTGAATTTCCTCTCTAACCTAAATTTATACCTCGACCTACTTTCATGAATTCTAGGCTCAATTTTAATATTTTTGCAGACGTTATGCCAGCAGCCCCTTCGTCTTAAAAGCACTTTAATAATTAAAATGGCGTTGTGAAATAGAATAGTGAGATGAAAAAAGTATTACCTACAACGTAGAAGATAATTATCACGTAAAAAATAAGTAGGTTATTAGATAGAAATACCTTTGCCAAGTAAGTCTAAATGCTAATGATGTGTATTTTCATAAACAAAATGGAAATTTTATAAACCTTACAACATGAATAAACAAAGATTCTCTAGGATAGAGATATACATAATGTTATTATGATAATACAAACTTTGTTACGCAAACGAAACGTAGAATTTCTAAGTTAGACCTACTAAGCAGGGGTACTCGCGAAATTGGTAGAATTATTTTGTATGTGTATATTAGTTATAACACAGCAAATAAAGTAGAATGTATCTGTGATATGGAATTATGGAGTGTTAGGAAAATAATAAAGCTAGAAGTTTGCATTACGGACAATATGATTTAACGTCCTTACTCTGTCTGTATTTGCGGAAATGTCTCCTAAGGCCGGTGGCGCGTGAGTCCGTGAGCCCAGAATGTTACTATTTTATAAATACTGTCTGTGTTTAGGTATTGATTATATAATATCTTATTTTTTATTTGTTATTATGTTATTTATGTCTCATCGTATACTGTACCCGTTGACGTCAACACGTCAACGCCGTCTGTCACTGAAAACCAGCGGTGGGGCTCCGTCTCGCATAGGGTCGTAGCATTATGCTGAGAGACAGCCATTTTGTGTGGATGTGACGCATATTTTCCCCAACTTGTTTTTTTTTGTGTCTGAGAAGTAAATGTGTTTTATTTCCGTCCTATGGTTAATTATATGGCATAATGAGCCGACGACGTTCCCACTGCTGGGAGACAGGCCTCTCTGTGAGAGAGAGTGGGCCGTAATCCACCACACAGGCCCAGTGCGGGTTGGTAGATGTCACATGTCTTCGAATTTTGGTTAATTTTATATACCTTTAAATTGTATTAATCCGATTTACATAGTATTTAGTTCATTCAGTATTAACGAACTAACTGCACAAGATAGGAGAACTAGTTCAATTGTAAATGTAGTGAGAAAGCGAATGCAAGCGGTGTGTGGTGGCGCGGCTAAACTCTTTGCATAAATCACTATACCGCATTGGAGCACTGCTAACTTTGTTCATTAATTGCCCACTGGTGCTAGGAATATTGCCAAGATTATATCATACCTATCCTGGATGGACGGGACTTAATTACCTTATTAAGACACCGCTCGTATGTTACAAGTTCTAAGTAAATAGAATTCTCTTAGAATTCTTGGTCTTTCGTAATAAATGGAAACTGTTGGAAAGCTTGTCTGTGTACTTACTTCGTTTTGTGTGCACATACCTATTTTCTAACTTTGTGCATACAATATCTAGGTAGGTGCCCAACCAATTAATTTATTTATTTATAATTAATTACAACGGCTTGCGCCAATGACAGTAATTAACAGGTAAAACTAAACATATTACATAATTGACATAATTCAAAAACAAATAACAAGTCAGAGATCAAACATACTTTACAGTAACTTTAAGAAGAGAAAATAAAATAAAATCGAATAAAGTGATAGGTAACAAGAATATTGTTAATGTTTAGAGAATAGGATCTTTGAGTGTTATGGGATTTTAAGCTCGTTAAAAATAATGAAATAGGGGCTTCAGGGAAGAGTTTGCAGAAGTAAAGTTTTCATCCCCAACCTAACAATGTTGTTAAGTTTCTTGCAGGTTTGTCAGAAAATCAATCGTTCTCAGTTCTAGAACATTACAATTTCAATTACGTAGTTCAGTGGACATACTAATCGTGACACGCCTCCCAGCAGTGTCGTCGGTCTCGTTACGCGTCGGTGTGATGCACGGCCGTTCGTCGCGAGCTTCCCGAGTGTCTCGTTAAGCTCAACGCTCGCATGGAGACCGATTTCACACCGTCTACACAATTTATACGCGCTGTTTGTTAATTTTTACACAAAAATCTTGCGTGGTTACGCTAGGTAAGTAGATAGGAGGTTTTAAAAAACACCATGAATTGGCGTTTGCATCAATGCAGGTTTTCTGAAATGTCGTTCACTAGGTGGCAGTACTGAGACATCAGAAGGGCAATTCTCGTATTTTTAAGAATGTTCACAGTTTGATCTCAGTCTTTTCTCATTTTTGTCAACTTTTTAAGATGAGATTGCGACTCTATTTTGAATGTTTTTCAATACGGGAATTGGCCTTCAGGTCCGGGCACCAGTCAAAAGTGTCAAAGCACCTACTTTTTCTTTAGTCGTGCCTGAATGATGGACGAAGGATGAACATCATCATATATCATATTCATTGTCGAAATGGAAGACCTCTTGTCAAAGTTAGAATTTACCTACCCACATAATAATTATGTAAACTGAAATAAAAGCTGCTTGAATTCTATTGCTACTTCTATTAAAGTAGATTTACATATAACTTGATACATGGAAATGCTTTTTAAATTAACATGTCAAGGACATTCATTCGATACATACGAGTACCTAAACCTTGTAAAGTTGACATAATATTTTTGTTTGTTTACTTACGTTATTGAAAATCGATAAGCAGTCAAGGATGCGTCATTATTTACCAACGTATAATCTTTCAATTGGTACTCGACCGATAGAGAGAGGCTTCTGATAGAGATGGGAAAACGATACCCAAGATTTAAATGGTCGCCGGTCCGCCAGGATCAAAGAAAGTGAAATTTTATTGACGTCCGAAAACGATCGAACGAACATGTGTCTCATAGGATCCTAATGGGGATTTCGGACGGATTTCATATATGTGATACGTGTCGTAAATAAATAATTTATTTATCGACACCGTATAGTTTACAAACCTACCTATTCTTTTTGATACATCGGTTGATGTTAGGAACACATTTGAGTTTAGTGAGGGGCTCGTGGCTAAACAATAGCAGTCGCACGGGTCGATTGAGAGTTAGCTACGCCGATAGGTGACCATCCATTAGATATCGAGACCCCTCCGTGCCTCGGAAAGCACGTTAAGTCATTGTTCCCGGCTGTCTTTCGTATATCTTTGACAGTCGTTACGGGTAGTCAGAAGCCCAAAAGTCTGGCAACCAGTCTTACCAAGGGGTATCGTAAAGTGTACCCTATTGGGATCTGACCTCCACAACCCAGTCACTCCTGGGTTGTGTAGGTCAGATAGGCAGTCGCTCCATGTAAAATACTGGTATTCAGATGCATCTGGTCAGACTGGAAGCCGACCCCGACATAGTTGGGAAAAGGCTAGGCAGATTGATATTTTGTTAGGAACATGTACAGTCAGCAAAAGAGATATGTATGCAGGGTCGTCAGATATAGTTGAAGTTTAGTAAGAAACCGATGGATGTTTTGGAATGAAATTTAGTTTGATAAATTAACTGTTTGTTTTCTATTAATTAAATAAAAGTTTATTCGAAAACATCAATCCATTACTTACTAAACTTCAACTATATCCGACGACCCTGCATACTTATCTACGGAAAAATGCATTCACGCGTTACAACAATGTCTAACTCATAAAAAAATAATTGCATGATGTTTATATTTCAGATTTCAGTCTTATCAGTCGTCTCTTAAACAAAAACAACAAAGTTATATTAATGTCATACCATCCCTCTCATTTAAAACCCAATCTTACAACGCAATAATAAGGTGTATTTTATTTACCCTTGTAGTCTAATTACCCTATCCTACTAATATTAGGGGTTAAAGTATGAAATTGCCGATTTGTACTGAAAAATAGAAATTCGTTTTTTTTTAATTTAACATATTTATTTAATCAAAATAATTACCAATATTATCTATACATTGCTGCCATCTAATAGGAAGGTCATTTATGCCTTTGCGATAGAACTCTCGTGATCTAGATTCGACAAACTGTGTGAAAGCATTTTGTACTGCCTCCTGAGAAGAAAACTTTTTATCACGTAGAAAATTGTCCAAATCACGAAAAAAATGGTAGTCCGTTGGAGCAAGGTCTGGCGAATACGGAGGGTGACGAATGGTTTCTAATTGCAGTTCCTGTAGAGTTAAAACGGTTTTTCGTGCTGTATGAGGTCTCGCGTTATCATGGAGCAATAATGGTGAAGATCGATTCATGAGTCGGGGCTGTTTCACTGCTAGTTTTGCTATCATTGTTCGGTGCGTTCATTAGCAGTTCCCTCTCCAAACGCAACATTGATATTGCGAGCTGTTTCTGCCGCGTTAGTTCCGCGTCGGAACTCGTATTCAAAAATAACTCGAATTTTCGAAGTATCCATCTTTCTTGTCTAAGCTGAATACAAAAAACAACTGAAAGTCGATAATCGAATGTTTCACATTTTTTAAAAGAAGAACTTCATAGGTACCTTGTGAAAAAAGTTTCACTTAAAAATCTCAAACCATAGAACCTTCATCTATGTCAATTCGAAGTACCTATAAACGTGAAAGTTTGTATGGATGTTTGTTACTCTTTCACGCAAAAACTACTGAACGGATTTGGATAAAAGTTGGCACACAGATGGTTTATAACCAGGATTAACATATAGGATACTCATGCCGATATTCCCACGGGATCGAAACTTATGCGGGTGAAACCGCGGGGCGCAGCCAGTCTTTCATAAACACACCACCAAAAAGTTCACAAGGAGCTTAGTTGTAATATAACCTTTTACAATTTCGTAGACACTTATATTTGCAATAAGAACCTCCATCTTATTTAGTACTAATAGCCTTCTACTCTATTAATTACTGCGGCACTTAGGCACAAAATGTGCGCACATTACCTAGACAATTATGGCAATCTTTTGTAAGAATAATGGATGATGTGACGCTTCTCTTTAATTACCTTAGTTTACAACCGCGATAAAAGAACAAGACATTGTTGACTTTTATGTATTTCTCGATGGAAACATGGCGACCTGTTGATACATTTTGATTTTAACTTTGTATTTTGAATGGCAGATAGATTACGTTGTGCTGCACGTAGGGTACTGTCAGATATTAGACTTTTAAACACCCACAGTTTGCTTCAACAAAGCGAGTAAAAATGTTATACTTAATCACCCAGTCGTAACATCAAACATAAAAGTTTGTTCAAAATTAAATTCATAACTTCGTAAGTATTAAATTACGCATGAATAATGTTCTCTTTGGCTACGTCCATGGCAGTTGAACAATACCCCAAACTCTTTGTCTACAACAAAACATTTTTATTTTTCTTCCGTTGCGGAGGCAGTAAAAAAGTTTGCAGCCATCTCAGGCACGATATCTACCAGCACCTTTACAAAAAGTTTAAAATATAAAACTCAACTTTGTGAGTATAAAATAGCAAAAAATATCGTCCGAGAATACCAACGGAGACTCGTTTGTTGAATTTAAATAATTTTATTCTTTGGTTTATTAAGCAATTTTTTTTTCTTTTCTTTTGCAGGTTAAGCAGTGTTCCAACTACGTTATCAGCATGACAAATGGCAGTAAAATGCTTCAAGCGACATATTACGACACTGTAATATTAAATGGGACCGTATTGCCTGTCGTAATTAGTTCCACAATGTTATGTGCTTTGCAGCAGAAACATAGGTATGATACGTCGGAACTCGATGCAATTACTCATAGGTAGGTTCTGAGAAGTAAGGAACGGTATAGGTCTTGTTAGTGATGCTATGTTCGTTGCAACACTTTGGATTAAAAATTAAAGACTGCAGTACCTACTGTATCATAACTTTTGAGACTCGAACAAAGTTTCATGAATTAATATGCGTAAGTGTCTCATTTGTTCCATTTGACTTAAACTTGGGCGGAATAATAAGTTTTACTCTACAACTGATAAACTCTCAAACTCTGAAGAATAGCTCAACAAACTTTGTTCTCAGAAAAGTTATATCCTCAGATTTGCCTGTGCACTTAACTCGAGAGGAGTTTATTAGATTCTATTTGTTAATTGGATACTTACCTCTTTCAGTGCTCTTCATGCATACCTTGAAGTAACTATTTACTGAAGTTGCATGTGTTCTGTGAGAGCAAAGTTACCAGTTGTCACGTCCACGTAGGGCCGAAGTCGATGAAACTTGCTGAAATTCGTCGAAGTTTGCCGAAGTTGGCAACTCTTCGAATCACTCGGTGTATCGCCTGATTGATATCTAATTAAATATTATTACCTGAAATTGTTTCTTTGTTATTCTTGTTCTGATATTGAGGGTGTGTGACGTACCTGCTCGTCACATGCCCTAAGGGGTAATTTTTACCGTTCCGTGTGTTCTTTACAACACTCTTTCGGGGATGGTTACTGCTACCCGACACGATTTAACGGCAGCATAATTTATGTTGCTTGTTACATTGTTTTGGTACTTAAGGGGGTCTCCTTGCAATGATAATCCTACGGCGAAAATTGTAACCACAAGCCGAAATATACATTAGTTCAGCTGTGCTAGTAGGTTCCTGAAATTGCTGCTCTTTCCTAGTTATAATTGTTTTTTTTTTTTACGTTGCCCTGCACTAGGAATTTACTTACCAGGGAAGGAACAACTACTTGTAGGTCATACAAATATTTGTTCCGTGCGGGAATCGAACCCGCGACACGCAGCGCAGTAGTCAATCGCTTAACCACTGCGCCAACCGTGCCGTCAAAACTGAAACTGTCAGTAATATTAATATGAATCCGCATGAAAGCCGTAAAAACTGAAGCAAACACACAATCATGCTAATATTCCATAGAGAATAATAAACTACTGATGCGAACTCGTAAGGAAGCACTTACTTCCTACTCATACCGTCAACTTTGCTGTTACATAGAACCGACGTAAGTTCTCTGTAACTAAACCTTTACAATTTAAACTTACACTAAGCCCGTGGTGATTTCGACGAATGCAATGATAGTGAAGCGCTTCGACCTCGGATATGGATATACGATTAAACTAAGGCATATCCGTACCTTAGTTAGGCACTATTTCGGATAATTAAATTACTGTTGGAGTATTACCTACTGGAATTGTATTGCTGAAATGTTAAATCCATTAGTCATTACAGTTACAGTACTAATACATAGTATCTACACATTTAAAAGAAATTATGTTCGTCATTCCGGAAGGTACCTGCTTTTTAAAATAATAATAGAAACTCCAAACTTTCTTAGCACTTTCAATAATTTTACGACCGTAATTTACCTTCAGTCTCAAGAGTTACTTGACGAATCCCTTTCATATTAAGTTATATCCGCATTTCTATCCGCCAATTATGATGCAAATTGTTTGTATCCGCATCCGCGGCTCCCATATTAACAACTCCCATCACTATTTTAGCGCTGAATTTATTACGCTAACTTTCCTTTTGGATTCAGAACTATTCTGCTTTGTGGTGGGTGTCCACTGTTACATGATAGTTTATGATGTTTCTAATTTATTTAACCATTTACGGAAATAATTATTAATACTTCTATCCACCATCCATGTATTTATTTATTTTATTATTTATGTACACACAGTCCATCAAGTCGAGTCAAGTGTCCATCTTTGAATTTAATTTTTGTATTGTATGTTATTTGAATGCTTATTTTATTTTAATCTTTATAATTCTATGTTAATTAATGTAATTGGACCTGTGCCGTTTTAATTAACTATAAATAAATAAATAAATTGTGATATTGCTTTCATCTAACCACGGTGTTATTATTATAATGCACCTTTCCTTTGTGGCATTCTACAAATTGTACTAACTCTGCAAAGTGCTAAATTGCATCTATGATTAAGTTAACTTTGCTGTGAAATCGTTTGTTTCTTTTGTGGTACCTACATTTATAACATAAGTTTTTTAAAACACTGCTTTGTTTCGTTTATTCTTGTGGTAGCTTTGTGTTAAACCAAGGTATAACTATAATGTTTGTACTTCCGCACCTACATAATACATCAATCAATCTGCTAAGCCTTGTCCTAACTATGTTAGGGTCAGCTTCCAGTCTAACCGGATGCAGCAAAATACCACTATACCGTATTTGACATGGAGACACAGCTTATATAAACTCCACAACCCAGTTACTGGGTAACACGATACCCCTTGGTAAGACTGGTTGCCAGACTTTTGGGCTTCTGACATCCCATAACGACTGTCAAATACCTATGACAGACAGCCGCGCGCTTTCCGAGGCACGGAAGGATCTCGATATGTAGGTAATTGATGGTCACCCATGCGGTCGACCCGTGCGGCTGTTATCATTTAGCCATGAGCCCTTACCTACCTACACAACACATAATGAGCATGAAATGTATGGAAAGTACATTAATTATTGACCATGACAAGGCAAGGTCACATTATAATTATGTTTTAGGTACTATTAGTTACGGAGGTACATATAGAAGCGATAAAATAAATGAGTTATTGAAATAGTTAACTCTATCACATTTGCTACACATTGCATTTAATTCGTTTGATTGTCTCAAAACGTTTTTCCTCTCATTTGTGTCTACCTTGAAATTAATGACGTAATACCAACCAAACATTATAAAAATAATTAGGTGTTTTCATAATTTAAAGTACTTTTAAACGTCAGTTAGTATTTATGTACCAATACCTTTACAAGCTTTTGTTTAGCATCCTCGTCAAATTTCAGGAGGCTGTTATAAAAGACATAAATAATCGAATAAAATTACGATCCCTGGTAAATAATGAATACATACTTGTTTTTTTAGTTATGTAAGTTTGAAAGTATTTCAGAATACACCACTTTCAAAGAACAGAATCTCGTTATGGTATCGTATAAGCGGCCGCGTTTTTATGTGTGTGTAAAAGGGCAGTTACAGTGTGGTCTCGCACAGGCCGCGATTAAAATGCGTGTCCCACACATGCCGATTTCCGAAAATTAGAATGAAAAAATAACTTATTTTATTATTGATTCGTGTCGAGAATCAGTAGCATAGTTACCTCCTTGAATTTGAAAAGGATGCACTTGTATACAGGGTGGCAGAGACACCGACGCGCAACTTGTTACCATAGATTCAGTACAGTCACGAGCAAAAGTATGTATACACTCGGCTTTATTCAAAAGTGATTTACTCCTTTAGTTTTGAATGAAATTTTGAGTTGTTACGAACATAGCATTTTCGAACCCATACGTTTATGTAATATGTCGTATTTCAACTTTTCATTCATTATTTCACAAAAAAATTGTAATTGAAAGTTGCAAAGTGTTGACATATTGGTGCTCGTGAGTGTACACGATACTGAAATCACCTTGGTTGAAATTTTTCGTTGGTTATTAAAAAAGAACATGAATTCATAAAAAAATGTGAATCAAGAATTCATAGTTACAGTTTGCGCGTCGATGGTGCCACCATGTATTTAGGTATACTTATATTCTGAAATAAACGTGATTGACAAGGGTAGAGTCAAAGCAAGTAGTTGCCGTTACCCAAGTAAGTAGGTAGGTACAGACACCAACTCATCAAGCTACCCAAAACTGTAAAATTTTCCCAATCCGCCTTGAACCTTAATGCTTTAGCGATAAAGTAAAAATCTATTAAAGAAATTTGACAGATTGTAGTAGCTTGATGTGATGGCGTCTGTACATTAATATTGTAGCGGTATCTACAACGCCACAACATGCGAACAACGCGTCATACTGACGTCACGCAAATCCTGCATCTCGCAAGTAGAGTTTACCGCGCAATTAGCATAGATACAATTTCCCAACATCAATCGGCGGGCAATTGCCCGCCAGACATAACACCCGTCTGGTCGGAGGATCCTCCCTTTTCTATGGCGTATGAGTGAACTTTACACCCTGTTCCTCATACCTCTATAATATAATGTTAGTAAAATCTATATACATAAAATTCAAAGTCCTGACTGACTGATACATCAACGCACAGCCTAAACTGCTGGTCCTGGAGACATGAAATTTGGAGGGTGTGTTCTTCGTGAATAGTAGGTATCCACTAAGGGTTTTTCGAAATTCTGCCCCTAAGAGGGTGAAAAGCGGGGATACAGTTTATATGAAAAATCTTCTTCATTAGGTTAATAAACTTGAAACTTTTCAAGAATACTCCCCTAAGTAAGTAATAAAGTTTATCATTATAAGTTTTGCAATACTACCTCTCAAAGGGGGATATAGGGGTGTTGAAGTTTGTGTGGAAGAATTTGAATGCGCGGTCCGATTAAGTTGAAACTCAGTGTGTCATACATGTTTTATGCAAACAAAATATCTTATCTTATACTTAAGACCAAAAATAAAGAATAACGTGTGGGTTTTTCGAAAATCTACCCCTAACGGGTTGAAAAGGGGTAGTTAACTTTACAGGGAAAGATTATAATGCGTGGCTTGATTAACTCGACAATTGGTATAAATAATCTTTGAATCAAGTTATGAATACATCCCAAACGGTTTTTCAAAATTCCACCCTTGTGGGGGTGAAAAGCGGGGATACAGTTTATAAGAAAAAAAACTTGAAACTTGGCAAGAATACTCACCTAAGTAAGTAATAAAGTTTATTATTATAAGTTTTTCAAAACTACTCCTCAAAGGGGGATATAGGGGTGTTGAAGTTTGTGTGGAAGTAATTGAATGCGCGGTCCAACTCGAAACTCAGTATTAATACTTTTGACAGAAAATAATTAATAATAGGTATGTAAAGTTGTCGTAAATTGATGTCTGACGGGGCAAAAAGGGGGAATTCGATTTTTAAGGGGAGGATTTGAACTTGAAACTGTATGTTACATTTTCACACCTAAACCACTGAACTTCTGATTTGGCAAAGAGATAGATGGCATCCTGGGGAAGGACATACTTTTTATCCTGGTAGCACGTTCCCGTGGGATAATTTCCGACATCAACGCGGGCGAAGCCGCGGGCAGAAGCTAGTATCAAATAAAACGGGATATAATTTAAAACTCTCCACAAAATTTTATGTGAAGTGGTCATAGTATAGTTAACTCTTAACTCTTTGAGAAAAAGTGGTCGTTGATAACATTGCTGGACGGAGATAGATTTTCATTTAATGTCGTCAACCTTTTTAGAATTTACACGAAAATTATTCGATTAAAGCCGCTCACTGCACGGCGTGTCCTGCTCACCTAACCAAACACTCCATTTTATTACAGTGCAGAAAGGGCATTTTCATTACACTGGATTTAATTACGTTCCTACACAACAATGCTTTGAAGCTGACCATTTTTTTAGACAACCTCTGACTACAAAGCAACGTTAGAAAGAGAGTAAAACAACGCCCCACCCTCTCTGATTACCTCGAAAGGAATAACGAACGCTCTAAGAAAACATGTTTTCTATTCCTTTGAATAATTTAAATAAAACGCCAACAGTAAGTAGAGTTCGCGTCAACGGAGGAAGCGCGACAAAATTGCTATCATACTTTTTAAATGATGATTTACTTAAAATTGCTCTTGTTTTATATTTTATCGCGCTTTATTTTCTCGAGTGGTATGTAAAAGGTTCCTACGGACAATTTGCACGAGCTATAAAGGTCGATGTAAGTGCTGGGAAGGCGGTGAATTTAACTTTAATAAGTTCGCATTGCGCCTCCGTGCACACTGGCGAGCGCATGTAATTCCCATTAAAAATACAACAGTACGATACATATCGGGAATTAAAGTAGGCACGTGAACCACGTGCTTGATCGCAAATGCCCATAGAGACGGAAAACGATAGCGTACAAGAGGCGCCGCGAATTTTAAATAAATGAAATCCTATTTGGCTGAAAAGATTTTCATATCTGCCAATAGGTACCTACTCCGAAATATCGTTGGATTACCTACATTCCAACAATAGCTTTTAAATCTTTAGTGCCAAAAGCTATCGCTATTGCGAGACCTTTTTGTAATCTAAAAATGTTTTGTACTTTGGAGTACCTAGGTGGAGTACTTAGGTACTCTTAATGAAAACTTATGGATCTCAGTGAATACAAAGACAAATACAGAGATATTTATTCGTAGGATATGGTACAGGGTTGGTAGGTGGTTTTGGAAGGTATGATTAGGACATATCCTGCGCTAAAAGGAAAAAAGAATAATAATAATTGCGCTACGAATAATTGCAATGTTACCCATAATATGAACATTTAAAACTTAAGTTATTGAAAGATGTGGTGATCAGATTGATAGGAAGACTTACCTACAAATAACGTAAACATTAGTTACAATACATAATGGACGTTGCTTACTGCTGGCTAAGAAGTTAATTTTCTTTAATAGTTAACAACCGCATAAATTACTGCGGCATACAATGCACGCCTCACGCCGCCTCTATGCAAACATTTACCATTTTTATTTAAGCCACGTGTACAACGGATTGAAACAGTGTTTGCCTTCAACTATCGTAAACAAAAAAAAAAAATGCAAATTGCATGGGTCTGATACCCATCGATATCTACTATAAAATATTTCAATAGGTACGAACTTCTAAAAGATTTTGCGAAACATCCTTAGAAAAGAAATATGTGACCGCAGCAGCAAATATTACAGCAGAGATAGGAAAGCGGAAGGAATGCATTTGTCACAATGACTGGCGTTTGATTTATTTTGTGTGTAGCCGCCTTTAGAAAAAGTATTTTAAATAAACTAACTTACTCAGTATAGCCCCTCGTCTGTTAGGCAAGTTCAGTAACAATAGAAAAAGTACCTAATTGTGTCTCATTGGTGACAGTTGAGCTTATAACTTTAACACCTTAGATACTAAGGGCTGATTTCTCAATCATCTGATAACTTTATTCGAGAAATAATTTTGAAATTTTGACAGTTATTTCAAACAAAACTGTCAAACGTTAATTTTATTCCTCGAATAAAAGTTATCTGGCGATGGAAAAACCAGCCCTTAATTAAATTATTAAATTAAAAGACGATTTTCTTATTGAGGAAAAACTCTTTCACATAACCTCAATGCACACTCTACCATCGTCTGTTAGAAAGTGGATTTCATAGAGTGTTCAGTGAGAAACAACCCAGAACCTCCGCTTTCCATGTAATATTCTGCAGTACTTATATCTAGAAAGTTCTTCCCACCTCTTCCGAACTCTTGAGCGCGTTATTCGTGAACTTTAGATCGACCTAGTATCCGCGTACATTACCTAAGCGATCCGTACCTTGATTTAGGTCAGATGTAACACGCCAGCCGATCGATTCTGTAAAAATCTCACTGTGAAAAGTTAGGTGAAGTGAGCTTAGAGTGAGCTGTCAATAGTGTCAATCCCTTAGCATTAGTTGGAATGACAGCTCACTCCACACTCACTTCACCTAAGTTTTCACGGTGAGATTTTCACAGAATACACCAGCTGTTTAGCTTTATACTTTAAGTCTTGCAATTTTAGATGAACGACGTAAGTATGAAGGCCTGCGTTTGTTTCCCAATCAGCAAAGCATTTTTTTTGCATCGTACGTATTTATTGCAGTTCTGGTTTTGATGACCTTCTCTGTGATACTTTGGTACGTTTCTTTTTTATATTTTGGTACTGGCCATTCCTGGAAACTCGACCAATTCAAATTCAACCCTTGGTATGCTAGGAAATCCGTCGTCACTACGATGAAATCCTCCATCATATGTTCAGAAAGTGTCAATTTGCACACTGCGCATAAAAGCGGCATAGATTCACTACTGTCTAGCTTTTCTGCGACATTCATTACGGCTGCTGGCATAAATGTGTCTAACGAGGTACTCCATTTCTTTTTTAATGAATAGAAGATTGTTTAAGCTTAAAAACTTTCTCTCTTTTGCTGAAATACGCAGCTAAGCTTAACCCAGATTGCTTAATAACCTAAATCAAAATAAAAAGTTAATTAATCAAGCAATTAACAGTATGAACTAAGGTTTACGAGGTTCGTTAACTGAGTCGCTGGCACTCGGTCGATGTCAGGCGTTTTTACGTAAATGGTGCATTACAAGGCTCGCTCATTGCGAGCGCCTCCCATCTTGAAGCTGTGAAATATGACTTTAATTTCGTCTCTTGTGACCAAAACTTCACGTGTATTGCGCTCTGACAAGAAAATCTGATAGGTATGAGAAATTGAAAAAAGTTCGCGAGAAAGATTTTATTTTTCGAAGCAGAAGCTGAAATTAGGTTTACGTGCAGATTTGTAAATTCAAATAGAATTTGATATTTAATTCGTTTGGTCCCAAAGACGAATATTTTTCTAGTCGTGGAATTAATTTGGCTGCTCTTTTAAAAACACGCTCTCCTTTGCTATTTCATTAAAGCTATATTTTATTGAAGTTTAACGAAATCTTGATTTATTATATCGTTACGGGTTAGGTATTTCAAGTTCATTACTCTCTTTTCTTTTCAAATTGACAGCGATATAGGTAAGTAGGCGTTTTCAAAGTTTTCCTCAATTTAAGTTTTTGCTTTCTATCTGTAACACCTCACTCTAGTTATCACCATCTGCCTAGATTTTTCCCAACTATATTGGGGTCGGCTTCCAGTCCAACCAGATGCAGCTGAGTACCAGTATTTTAAATGGAGCGACTGCCTACCTGACCTCCACAATCCAGTTACTGGGTAATACTTAGTAATACTGGTTGTCAGACTTTCAGGCTTCTGACGACCAGAGTGACATCCGGGACCAACGGCTTAACGTGCTTTCCGAGGCACGGAGAGGTCTTGGTATGTAATGATGGTCACCCATCCACGGGCCAACTGCGGCAAGCGTAGCTTAACCTGATCGATCGACCCGTGCGGCTGTTATTACTTAGCCACAAGCTCCTCCCTCTAGTGCTCTAGCTATCAAATTCTTGAAAATTTCGAAATTATTATTAACTAAGTGGACAATCATTCTGTCGTTTTAAGAGTGTCATTAATCAATCCCAGAAATTGTAACTACCCCACCTGAGTTTGATTTACGAGATCATAGCAACAGTAAACATTGCTGTCTATGAAATGCTTTTAAAATCTACATTTCAATGGAAAAGCAATTTGCTTATCGTAGATATACACATTTATCTGTCAGGGGCAGACTAGACAAACATTATACATTCAATGACACAAAGAACTGGGTGAACCGTTGAAATAAAGAAAGCTTGAATTCTAAATAATTGATGGAGATTCTCGAAGCGTAAAAAGCATTAAGTTTGTTTTTGTAGTGGTGCTGTCATCAAGCGTGAGTGATAAATAGATCAAAGAACTTTTTTATGTAGATACCTACCCTTATTTAAAACTTTATTTTTCTTAAACAAGACGAAATCGATATACAATCCTTTAAATTCAACAAATATTTCTTTGTTAATCCGATAGGTAAGTACATCGATTATAATGACGCCTGAACCAGAAGTCCATAGTACCGACGATCGGACAATGCACAAGTAGATTCTGCTAATTTTGACCGAGTCCTGCTTCTCCTTTAGGTACTATCACTTCTTCTATCATTTACGAAACAATGTCGATCCTCACATTCCTCTATTCCCTAAAGTGTCCCAGCATTTCACCATCAATAACCGTTACGTTCAAAATAAACCAGATATATTTGCAGTGATAATAATATGGCAGGAGTGGTGCAGCTGTAGTCACGTCGCGTTGTGCTGCAAAGCGCTTTAATATTGCATCGATGCCGACAACAGCTTGGACGGACGCCACCGGAATATACTCCGCAAATGTGGAAAACCTCGACGCTGTCAGATATTATTATGTTACATATATATATTTTTTAAATTCTTCTAAGAAAACTGTAAAATTAAAACAAAAATTCTGCTGCGGGAAAGCTGGGAAACTCGTGAAAGTTAACCTGTAAATTCGGGTATGTTGGAGTTGAAATAGGCATTTCGACTCCAACATACCCGAATTTACAGGTCACTTTTAGATGCCTATTTCCTAAAAGTGGCTTTAAAGTTGTTCGACTATTTTATGTTTTTCTCAAAGGAATCCGCAACTTTATGTTACAACTCGACTGTATGCTTACTTATTTCTATTGAAGGCTGCAGGCAGGTGCTTTTTCAACCACCCTGGCAAACTGGCAACTAACTCATAGATCTCTCACTGATCAGATGGTAACAAAGTTTTTTTTTACTAGCCCGTATTAACTCACTGCTGGGCAAAGGCCTACTCTCCTTGCATCTCTGCCAAAAAATGTCCTAATGACTCTTGAAGTTATTTCACTACCATTGCTCTCAAAACAGTGATTGAAAATATCGTAAACAAATCGGCACTGGGTCCTAGAACCAAAAATTCGAAAAGTTTGCTAAGCTTAGCAGTTAAGTAAGTTAGTCACATATTGGCATAATAAAAGTATTTGCTTTATCTTTCGAAGCCGCCTTGGCCCAAACTTCAGCTACAGTCTGTAGCTGATAAGAATTTTCGAAGCATTAACTTATTATATCTTGAAGGCCCTACACATTGAATAAGTACACAGTGGTCTTTAGGCACCTGATAGTTTGTGGGTTGAAAGAATAAAGTTGGTTAGTTGGTTTTTGTTGGTATTGTTGCGCGCCACAATTAATGCCTGATGCATGGTGACATTAGTTACCACTAGCGCCATCTAGTTTCTAGTAGCAGAACTAATAGAGTCACTAGCGCCATCTATTATCGATTGGCTGAACTTACTAGAACTATCGACATCTGGTCAGTCGGGGCCGGTATGTACTCGAACATTCTAGATGTTTCTACAATAGAAGGTTCTGGAATTATCTGCGGCACTATACATATAAGGCCGGGACTAGCCGCGACCAATCAGACTTGGTTCTGCGATAGAAGCGAATACATCGAAAGCGATCTTCAAGTGCGACTTAAGAGCGATTGTGTTTTATAATTAATGTGTTTGAGTTGTTATTAGTGTTGTTTAAATAAAGTGTAACTTTTGGTAATTTTTATCGGCAGTTTTTATTGTCACGAACCCGAAGCTCGTAACAATTGGTGTCAGAAGCAAGGATTAAAATCATGCCGATATTACCCAAAGACGACACGGAGGGTATCCGTACCCGGAGTCAACGCCAACAGGAGACGGACCAGAGACGTTTTGGTGGAGCTATGCCGCAGAGGTCGGAGGGCCAGCTACCAACCACCGAGGCCGACCCGTCCGCAGCAGCTCCAACATCAGCAGCACCAGACTTTGGTGCCTTGATGATGATGCTGCAGGAGTAGTCCCGCCGACAGGAGGAACAGGCTCGTCGGTTGGAAGAACAGCTCCAGCGGGACAAGGAGGAACAGGCCCGTCGGTTGGAAGAACAGCTGCTGCGTGACAGGGAGGAACAGGCCCGCCGACAGGAGGAACAGGCTCGCCGACAGGAGGAACAGGCTCGCCGACAGGAGGAACAGGCTCGCCGACAGGAGGAACAGGCTCGTTGGTTGGAAGAACAGCTCCAACGTGATAAGGAGGAGCAAGCGCGCCGCCAGGAAGAGCAGATGCTCCTTATGAAGGACCTTCACGCTACCTTAGGGAAAGACATGAAGGAGGTGAAGGATAAGGTTGCTCAACAGTAGCACCAGCCTGGTGGGCCTTGACTTTATGAGGAAGAATTGTTGCGAAATTGACGTCAAGCAGGGTGTTTTGAAATGTGGACAAGAGGAACTTTTCGTGGAAGGAGCGTTACCAGGGAACGTGTACAGCCTTAAGAAGATTGTTCTTCCGCCGAGATCGGAAACGATTGTGCCGGTTAGTCTTCCTCGGAATCCTGGGCAAACTCATCGTTGTGTACTCGTGGAAAGGGTAGACAATGACCTACCATGGAAAGTGGCACGAACTTTGGTCAGAACCACCGACATCTCAGGGGTACGTGTGCTGAACCTTTGTGATCAGGAACAGGTTATAGAAAAAGGCGCACTAGTTGGTACTTGCGAGGAAGTGGATTGGTTGCGTCGATGCCAATATCTATCGACTGGGACCCTCAGCAAGGATGCACAAACGAGAGTGACCACACTTCTAGAAGACTGCCGCAGCGCTCTGTCCCAAAATGAAATGGTCAAGGCGAAGAAAATGTTACTTAAGTATGCCGATGTTTTCTCGTCAAACGATGCTGACATCGGGAGGACTGGCTTAGTTCAACACAAAATAAACACAGGAGAAGAATTGCCTATCCGTCAGTGGCCAAGGAGATTGCCGGTAGCACGCGAAAAGGAAGTGGAAACCATGATTGAGGGAATGGTGAAGGATGGTGTTATTGAACCTTCATCTAGTCCATGGTGTTCACCTGTAGTGCTGGTAAGAAAGAAGGACGGCAGCATGAGGTTTTGTGTTGACTATCGTCGTCTGAACGACGTTACGAAGAAGGACAGCTATCCTTTGCCAAGAATTGATGACACACTGGACATGTTTACTGGAGTAAAGTGGTTTAGCACGCTGGACCTGAAAAGTGGCTACTGGCAAGTTGAAATTGATCCTAAGGACAAGGAGAAAACTGCATTCTCGACAGGAAAGGGTCTGTGGCAATTTAAAGTTATGCCGTTTGGATTATGCAATGCTCCGGCAACGTTTGAAAGGTTGATGGAACTTGTACTTACCGGGCTTATTGGCGATGCTTGCCTGGTCTACTTGGATGACATCATCATCGTAGGCCGTACGTTTGAAGAACATCTTCAAAACCTGGAACGCGTGCTCATGAAAATCCAAAGTGCCAACCTCAAGTTAAGTCCGAAGAAGTGTTCACTATTCAAACGACAAGTTAGCTTTTTGGGATATGTAGTGTCTGAAGAAGGTATCCGCACGGATCCAGAGAAAATCGCCGCTGTCAAGGATTGGCCAATTCCAAAAGACAAGACGCAGGTCAGGGCATTTCTGGGTTTGTGCTCCTATTATCGGCGATTTGTCAAGAACTTTGCAGATATAGCCAAACCCCTGCATAGGCTAACCGAGGAGAAGCGACATTTCTGCTGGGATGGAAATTGTGACATCGCATTCCAGGAGCTAAAGGACCGTCTGTGCAAAACACCTATTTTGGGGTACCCTGATGCGGGCAAGGAATTTATAGTTGATACAGACGCAAGCGATATAGGACTTGGCGGTGTGTTGTCCCAGCGGAATGGCGATCATGAATTTGTGATAGCGTACTTCAGCAAGTCATTGTCGAAACCTGAAAGGAACTATTGTGTTACGAGACGGGAACTGCTTGCTGTGGTAAAGTCATTGCAGCACTTTAGCAAATATCTTCTGGGGCGGAAATTCCACATACGAACTGACCATGCTGCACTGAAATGGCTATTGCAGTTCAAAAATCCAGAAGGTCAAGTTGCGAGATGGATTGAACTATTGCAGGAATACGACTTCGTGGTCGAACATCGCAACGGAAAATCTCATGGCAACGCAGATGCATTGTCAAGAAGACCTTGTCCTGAAGACTGCAAGCATTTTACTAGGCAAGAAAGTAAAGAAGTCGTACCTGTGAGGATGCTCAAGACAGACCTCAGCAACGAGTGGAAGGAAAGCCTACAACGTGCGCAGCAGGAAGATTCGGACATCAAGCCGATTCTCGAGTGGATGAAAGCCAGAGCTCCTAAGCCCAGGTGGAGCGACGTCTCAGCAATGAGTTCGATCACAAAAAGCTATTGGGCCCAATGGGACAGCTTGGTGATTCAGGATGGAGTCCTGTGCCGTAAATGGGAAAATGCTCAGGGAGACAGCTGTCATTTGCAAATGGTTGTCCCTAAAGCTCAAGTTCCGGATGTTCTACAGCTGTACCATAATGGTTGTTCAGGAGGTCATCTGGGAGTAAAACGGACTCTACTGAAGATACGAGAACGGTTTTACTGGGTCCACTGTCGGGACGATGTCGAGGACTGGTGTCGCAAATGTACAAGTTGTGCAGCTGTAAAGGGACCTCAGACTCGTAGTAGAGGTGCATTGAAATTGTACAATGTTGGCGCACCATGGGAAAGGATAGCCCTTGACGTTGCGGGGCCGTTTCCGGAAAGTGAAAGTGGTAACAAGTATTTCATGGTTGTGATGGATTACTTTACTAAGTGGCCGGAAGTCTTCGCCATCCCAAATCAAGAAGCTTCGACAGTTGCAGATAAATTAGTTTATGAAGTCTTCTGTCGGTTTGGAGTACCTTTAGAGATTCACAGTGATCAAGGAAGGAATTTTGAGTCCCAAATATTCCAGGAAACTTGTCGAGTTATGGGTACTCATAAAACAAGAACAACTTCTTACCACCCACAATCGGATGGAATGGTGGAACGATTCAATCAGACATTGGAGAGGTACCTAGCAAAAGTTGTGGAAAATCGGCAACGAGATTGGGATAAGCACATACAACCATTTTTGTTGTCATATCGAAGCGCTGTTCACGAAAGTACTTCGGTGACACCAGCTTTCGCAAACTTTGGAAGAGAATTACGGCTGCCTGCAGACCTGATCACCGGAATACCACCTGATGCCCCACGCAGTATAACCGATTATGCGAATAACTTGCGGAACAAAATGAATGACATTTATGAGCACGTCAGACAATCGGGCCAGCAAATGTCTGAAAAGATGAAAACCCGCTATGACCGCAAAATGAACAGTAAAGGGTTCGACGAAGGTTCACTAGTGTGGTTGCACAATCCAGTCCGCAGCAAGGGGAAATCTCCTAAGCTTCAAGCTAAATGGGATGGACCGTACCGGATTGTGACAAAGATCAATGACATAACCTACCGGATACAGAAAGGTGCAAGAGGTACTCCTAAGATCGTCCATGTGGATCGATTGGCGCGTTATTATGGAGCCAATAATGCTCGGGACGAGCATGTCTTAGGAGGGGGTAGTGTTGCGCGCCACAATTAATGCCTGATGCATGGTGACATTAGTTACCACTAGCGCCATCTAGTTTCTAGTAGCAGAACTAATAGAGTCACTAGCGCCATCTATTATCGATTGGCTGAACTTACTAGAACTATCGACATCTGGTCAGTCGGGGCCGGTATGTACTCGAACATTCTAGATGTTTCTACAATAGAAGGTTCTGGAATTATCTGCGGCACTATACATATAAGGCCGGGACTAGCCGCCACCAATCAGACTTGGTTCTGCGATAGAAGCGAATACATCGAAAGCGATCTTCAAGTGCGACTTAAGAGCGATTGTGTTTTATAATTAGTGTGTTTGAGTTGTTATTAGTGTTGTTTAAATAAAGTGTAACTTTTGGTAATTTTTATCGGCAGTTTTTATTGTCACGAACCCGAAGCTCGTAACAGTATATTAGCGTGTGTTAACTGACATGGCAATTAATTTAATTTAATGTATTGTGTTTCATAATGGTAATTACTTACTATTGTTTAGAATTAAGACCTAACTGAGCATCTATGCTGATGGGGAGTTCGTTGCGCCACTTCTTCTTCCCAGTTAAAGCGCTAGGAAGTGGTGAAGGGCGGGCGTTTTGGGGGACTGTCTTAACTAACTGTAACTTTTACGTTCAAAAAGTCTTGATTGTCAGCTTAGTTTTAATAAATGAATTTTGATTTTGAAAGAAAAGGTTAAGTATTTAAATGATCCTCTAAAAATGTATTTACCTTCTTATGTAGAAATCTTTTTTAAATTACCGAACCTCTAAAAACTTTTTGGGCTTCTAATGATACACACTCTTTTTAATCATTGAGGCTCTTTTTGTTCTCAGTAAGCTAGGGGCTTAGAACTGTGACCAACTGCTACATTCAAGTTGGTCGCAGTTACATGGCTACTTAATATTTTTAGGAACTGAAATAGGATTAATTGGAGGTTCACGAACGAAGCGCATTAATTCATATTAGTGTTCAATAATATTTTTAAGAAAGCAAAATGGGAATTATGTGTGGTTCGTTGACAAGTCAGAAAGTAATGGAGAATGTCGTCTACAGTTTTTCTATTATTGTTCCTCTCAACCAAAGCACCTGCCATCTAATCTCTAGGTTGACTGGTAGAGAATGCCTAAGGCATTAAGTCCGCCTTTGTACCTTTTATGTGTGCGAAAAGTTTAAATAAATAAATGTCATGTCCAAAGCCAAGAACCAATCTTTGTTAAAGGAGTCCTGCTCATCCTGCCATCCAACAAAGTATATAATTTTATATATATATCTTACTTATGTAGGACAGATCAGAAGACATGGCAGTCACGTCGCGTTGCAGAACGGTTGCAATATGGCGGCAGTGTTCAGATGACATCGACACCTGCTCTTTAGTACGCGGGGCACGGCGACGCTGCAATGAATGGATTTAGATAGATCTGTGGAGAATTTAAACTTATTGAACTATGAAATTCATAGTAGGTTACCTAAAGGTCCATCCGCATCCGCATCGGAGTTACTTTTTGTACTGGGCAACAACAAATAACAAAACCACATGTATATCGGCCCACGCACAATGAAGGGTCCCGTAGTTGGAATGAATTTATCTTTACGTGTAGAGGAGGTACCCTAAAAAATATATTTTTCAAAATTTTATTTTACCACTTTGTCGGCGTGATTAATATGTACATATATCCATGCCAAATTATAGCTTTCTAGTACTAAGAGTCTCTGAGCTAAACTGCGGACGGAGGAACTGACGGACATGGCGAAACTATAAGGGTTCCTTTTTGACTACGGAACCCTCAAAAGTTATAACAAAGCTGCAAAAGGTTGCTCTACAAAAAGTATCTTTGTTGTGAATGTACCTTTAGTATTATAGTGCTACGTACTTATCATCCATCCCTACCTCTGCCCTGTGTTAATTGATCTAGGGAAAGAAGAATACGTGCCGTATTCTTCTTCCATAAATCTCTAGCCTTATTGTCTTTCATACAATCAATTCATCGTTTCTTCACTCGAGTTCACTTAATTGCAATTATCTATTGTATAATGTGTGATATGCATGAGAGCTAATTAGTAAATAAATTATTGGCTCTTGGTATCCATGTGACCTCTGAGTTTGTTTCGGCCTTTCTTCTCAGACTAGTCAGATAGGAAACACCGACCTCATCTAGTTTTTAAAATATGATTGACGTGTAAAAGTGTTTGTACAAACCTACTTATAAAATAAAAAAACTTTTTAACAAAAAAATTAAACCGACGAAAAAACTAAAAAGCAAAATATAATAAACCTTTTTTTATTTAACATTAATAACTAAGTTCTTAAACGTTATTTTAATTTTTTTTGTGGCTATAATCAACTAATTGTTTGCCAAAGGGCAGGCATATGTGGCACTGAGTAGAGTAATAATACACAATTCAGCATTCAAATCTGTGAGTGAACAATAAATCACCCCTATTTTCCCACCCTTAGGGTTGGATTTTTTTTCCAATTTTGTATGGGACCAACT
Source organism: Apamea epomidion (assembly GCA_947507525.1). Taxonomy (NCBI): domain Eukaryota; kingdom Metazoa; phylum Arthropoda; class Insecta; order Lepidoptera; family Noctuidae; genus Apamea; species Apamea epomidion. The sequence continues at coordinate 12,918,668 of OX382234.1, forward strand.
TTGGGGTATAGCCTTTTCAATAAAAAAAGAATTATCAAAATCGGACTACTCTGTAAAAAGTTATGCGTGGCCATACATAAAAAAAAAAATATATATATGCGTCGACTTGAGAACCTCCTCCGTCTTTTTCGTCGGTTAAAAATCATTTATCATGGACACAAACATCCAAAAGAGTCCGCTCTTCAGTCCGATATTCACACTTGATTTGTAATTAAAAACATATTTTTGTTGAATTAAGCATAAAGCCGTAGTGGCCCAGACGTAACGACCCTGACTTACGAGATGTAAGTCATGGGTTCGAACCCAGTCAGGCGCTTTACTTTGAGTAAATATTTTTTTTGTGTAGAAAATTCATTAATATTCTAATTGAAATTGGAGTTTTGAAGAGTTGATTGGTAAAGTACAGTTACTATGGTTTAAACCATGTTGTAGCATGAGCAGTGGAGGCCCAGTGGTAACGCCCGTAACTTACGAGTTGTGGGTCGCAGGTTCGAACCCAGTCAGGCGCTTTACTTTGTGTAAATTATTTCATCATCACTGCTCTCAAAACGGTGCAGGAAAACCTAGTGAGGAAACCGGCATGTCCTAGAACCTAAAATTCGAGGGCATGTGACATCAACCAACCCGCACTGGGCCCGCGTGGTAGATTACATGATGATACAGGCCTGTATCCCAGCTGTGGGAACATTATAGGCTGATTATGTTATGGGAATGCATGGGCACAAACATTCAGAAGAGTCCATTAGCTAGACTTTCTCCTTTAAAAACACATTTTTGCTGAATTAAGTAGCTGCATCCGGTTAGACTTGAAGCCGTCCCGAACATAGTTGGGAAGGGTCAGATGACGATGGTAGTAGATAGTATATAAATAGTAGATGCCTAGTCCCTAATCATCAAATGGATTGGCAACCACGCTACCGCGTATGTTATTACAACGTTCCAAATACTTGAACCAAAAACACACATTTGGCTCTATTTATACTGTGTGAACACTGGATAATGCAAAATGTGTAGTTATTTAATTGGATTTCAAGCTAATCATTGACAAACTAATTAATGGATGTCAACTGCAGATGAATTTAACAAAGCTGTTTACATTGTATCGGCTGTATGTATCTACCATGTACCTATGTACTATTTATTCTACTGTAGTTGTTGCTCATAAAGAGTATCCGTATGTGACTTTTGTGATCATTGACGTAAGGTTCAAATTACACTGATGGCACGCGCTTGTGATTAAAAAAACACAAAAGTTTTACTCGTACTAGATTTTACAAATACACGATTTTTTTCACATTCATAAGCATAAGCACTCAAATATTCCCACTGTTGGAACACAGGCCTCCTCTTCGTAAGAGGGAGTGGGCCGTAATCCACCTCGCAGGTCCAGTGCGGGTTAGAAGATGTCACATGTCTTCGAATTCTAGGTTCTAAAACACGCCGTTTCCTCACGATGTTTCCCTTCACCGGTTTGAGAGCAGATATTATGTAAAATGATGTATCTTGCAGTGATGTAAAAATAAAGTACTTAAAATGTAGCTTCTTACTTGCATCTTTATTATTTGTGTTACGCCAGATGCTACGACCTACGAAAATTACGATACGCGACCTACGCCGATATAGCCCGATTGAGACGAACATTTTTACTAAGACCATGAACAAGACAGCCTTCGAAATGTTTATAAATGGCGAATCGTAGTTCAGATAAAGCTCTGCAATATGTCCAAATATTGTTAGCAAAGTATTGTTTACTGCCATTAGATGTTGTAACTGACTGCTTCATTTGTCTAGTAGTCGCAGCAAGCGCTACTGCTGAGCATAAGGTCCTAGGTTCGATTCCAAGGTCAGGCAAAGTGATATTAAGTGTTTCCATTAGGAATTTCGCAGTAGCAGCCTTGGTCTGGATTTAACATAACTGGCAACATTTTGGTGTACTATAGGCACCTCTGCCTACCTCTTCGGAGATAACAGTCGTGACGTTGTATTACATAGATGCTATATGGAATACGCGGAATATGACAGAGCTAAAACTTTTGTAAGAAAATATACCTTCGTCGAAATATTTCATACCATTTTCATTTCTGAAACAGACACAAAATAAAAACAAGGTTTTAGTGTTGCATAAACACCTGAAACTTAATAAGGTGGCGCTACGTTCGTGACTTGCAACAAAGTGTATGTAAGTTTTTTCTCGTTAGTGGGTGCAAGTTTTCTTGTTAATCCCAACTAAGTTGTGCTAACTTAGATTATAGCATGTCGTATCGTTTATTCACATTAATACGGTAGCAGGGTGATATTAAAAACTAGTGGTAGGCTTTTTCATATTAGTTTTATCCTAGTAATTACTTGGTCCATAATGTAAAAAAGGCTTTCTTTTTACAGTAAGTAAAGATTGCCCGCGATGGCAGCATGTCGTTTGCCCATCTCGCTGTTGGACGACATACATCTCGTCTTCCAGTCCTTGGACACCACAGGCGTCTATAGTTTATGGATGACGTTTAGTCCCCTCTCGGCCCCTCGACCCCCAATAAATAATGTTTCCACTGGACCCCTAACTACAGTTTTTCTCGACCCTTTGGGGTCGAGAGTAGATTTTATTTTCCAGTCAAGTTTTAGTTTCCTCTCAACCCCCAAAGTACAGTTAAGATGATAAAACACATCACATCTCATCTTATTTTCCTACCCATAATCCATCAGGTTCTATAACCTCCTAGGACCCTATTGTGGCACAGGAGCGTGGTGAGTGGCACAAGAAAAGAGGGGCCTATGCCCAGCAGTGGGCGAAGTGTGGATGATAATGATGATGAAGTAGAGATTGGTGGTCTGCTGTGTATTAGGAAAAGACTGCAGCCCTGCAGTTGGACCACTTACACAAATGGCTGGTATTCAATAATGGCCTTTGTACAAAGTTAACGAAAATGCTATTTATTTAGGAGGATAGAAATATATATATAAAAACTGGATAAACTTCTAATACTCAATAAAGTTATAAACTATTAAAATTAAAATATAACACCCTATCCTGACTAAAACTATAAATAAACTAAAATTCCTCCGTTGATAAAAGTTACGTTTAAAGATAGGTTGGCGAACGAATTGTAGATTGGAACTTATTAGTTTTAAGGGGAATATTGAAATTAGTCTCAGTGTGCATACACACGAGCGACACACGTCGAAGACAGACGCAACTCCAACACAACGACATTCCGCTCGTGTATTTGAGCTCCGCACTCAAATATACGAGCGGCAGGTTGTCGGCCACCGCCGTCATCGTCAAATACACTAGCGGTATGTTGTCGATGGCAGCCGTCGACACTCGTCGACGGTTGCAGTTGCTTCTATCATTGCCTCGTGTCGCTCGTGTGTATGAACACTTAGGGATCTAGAGTACCTTCTTATAACATCTAAATAGAAGAACTAAAAGTACCTACCTTTCGTATTATAATCAATAGTAAATCACCAGAACAACGTTATTACTGCTGAAGTTGTAATTACATTAAGCGCTTGTGGTTGGAGAGCACGTGAGTTCCATTACTGTAATTGCAGTGACAAGTATCTAAACAGCACATCTCTTTAGTAAATATTGCATTCGTTGAAGGTATAAATGTTACTGATGTAGATACAGAGCATGCTTGCCTTACCTAGGTAGATATTGGTGTTTCAAAATGTACTCAGGATATTTTTTTAACTAGTGTGCAACCATGAATGAAGTATAATGATTCTGAACCCCCTGCTTTGGAATATTTCGTCAGTTATTATTAAAAAAAAATTGCTTGGCCATATATTTTGACCGCGTAGGTATTGTACTTTTCTAAAACAGCAGATTTTTTTTTTTTTTAACCGGCGAAAAATTTCTACGCTTTAATCTAGGATCATGTGCTGAATTCATGGTTACAGTTGGCGCATTGGTTAATTTTTTTTCCTGTATTTGTTTTTAATCAAGAATGCAAACTTGCTTTTGTTTCCTCGGATTCCAAGAAAGTATTGATACAAGACAGTGTAAAGTACCTACCTAAAGCAGTTTACACAATCTTTCAAATGGCTTCTCCTCAAATAACGTGGGAATGAAGTACAGTCCCGAGCAGAAACATATTACTATGGACAGCTCAGCAAAAATATCTGACTTCATGATTCATCCATTAATATCTGTCGTCAAGATGACGGCAAATACATCTGATCATTTATGGAAGGCAATACTAGTGGCAGCACAAATATGTTACATCAAAGGAACACCAAAAATATCTTACGAGACAAAATATAGGATGCCGCATCGGCTCCAAAAATATGTATCACCTACCTGCCTACTCAGTTAAATTCAGAAGAATGTGATATCTCGTTGTGAACAAAAATATCTGATGACGGACAAAATAATACCATAATCTCCGCCTATTTTGAGACGATACAACACAATTAAGAACAGCAGCCTCAAAATAAATACAACTTGATCAACATTAAGTCTTTGTTGCATAATATTAAATGGTACGCTGGCGCCGGTACCAATTCTAAATAGAGGGAGGGCTAGAAATTTCCATCCCTGAACGATGCAGCTAAGTATTTTGTCGTGGCGAAAACCACTAACTACACGGAAATTCTCGCTCCTTTACTATAGAACCCCATTTATACTACAACCACCGACGGAAGTTACTTTTAGTTCATACAATTTTCTAACCATATTCAAGCCCAAATGATGTGTAATTATGGAGATTTTTTGTAACGAATAATAATGGAAACAGAATCACGTACTTATGCACGAAATGTAAATTAAGATTCCTACCGAGATGTCGCGACGTCACGTTTTCGTCAATTATTCAAAAAGGAATGTTTTGTACCGGAGCGTTTCATAATACTTTCGTATTTCAGGAAATAGGTAGGTAGGTAGGTAGATGCTGTATGTTTGTGAAGGTATTTTTCATTTGAACTGCCAATGTAATGATCCGAGCGCAACACAGCGATTTTTAACAGTTCATTATGTGGGTAATTACTCTTTCTCGAGCTTGCTACGACACAAGTCTTTGTATGTCAGGCATGTAATTACTTTAATTACTTAGCGACTATTGTGTGAACTCTACATGATGGCAATTACTCGTTTCATTCAGGTGTGGAAGAATTGTGATAGGTGCTTAGTAATGAAGATATTGGCATTTAGTAACGCTTTCTTATCGGAATACAAAAAGTAGTCTGTCTTTGTTCGTTCATTTCACTGAAGTTACAAGAAAATAATAAAAAATTCATTAATTCAATTATGAATCGAAGAAAACTGTTGAGCCCCGGGGGCATAAAATATTAAGGACGAGTATACTTCACCTTTCTTATCAAAACAAATATTATGGTTTATTATAACGTTTCCTAGAACTCAACAGGTATTTATTCTCAGTAGGCAATCCTCCAAATGATTGCTACAAAATTAAAATCTCATCTTTGAAATGTTATCTCAAAGTCATTGTTATCAAGTATATCTGCAAGTTTATGCTATCCCCGCGGAGAGGGTCTTGTCCGTTTAACCCTCATGAATTATTCAAGATGGCGCAGACCAAGATCTCGACTCGATATCCTTCGTGGAACATGACCGTTCTCGTAAAAATCGCAAACGTATCAAATAATATTGTGCCCATTAAATTAATACAAAGCATACATGCGTTTTATTGGACAAATAAACAAAATTCGAATTGAACTATTAAATCGTCTTCCTGTGTAAAACTAAGAGTATTATGAAAACAAAGTAAAATTATACCTATGATAAGAATGTCGGTTTAGGTCCTTCCTCTCAATGTTTCGAGCCGTCATTCAAGCTCGGGTACCTGCATAGCTACAACCCCTACAGATACTTGAATGTTTCAATTTTCTGGGCCCCTCTGCAGTTCGACTGTACCTACACACCTAGTATCTTAAAATAAGTAGGTAGTTACTAACATACCTTACCACAATGTGTTAATGTTACTTATTTAATAATTGTTTCAGTCTAAATAAACACTTTATTTAACTACTACGGCCAAAAAATATTTCCATGAGAAGGTAACGAAATAATCCTTATACTAAAATTAAAACCACAACCTTCTACCACAAGCTTCCATCTGTCACCTGTAGTTACATACGTCTACGACAACAGAGTCTCTTGGCTGGCCAACTGTTCTTGGCTAGCCAGCTGCTCCTGGCTCGCAGCACTCCTGGCAACACGCGACAGAGTCTCTTGGCTGGCCAACTGTTCTTGGCTAGCTAACTGCTCCTGGCTTGCAGCACTCCTGGCAACACGCGACAGAGTCTCTTGGCTGGCCAACTGTTCTTGGCTAGCTAGCTGCTCCTGGCTCGCAGCACTCCTGGCAACACGTGACAGAGTCTCTTGGCTGACCAACTGTTCTTGGCTAGCTAGCTGCTCCTGGCTCGCAGCACTCCTGGCAACACGCGACAGAGTCTCTTGGCTGGCCAACTGTTCTTGGCTAACTAGCTGCTCCTGGCTCGCTGCACTCCTGGCAACACGCGACAGAGTCTCTTGGCTGGCCAACTGTTCTTGGCTAGCTAGCTGCTCCTGACTCGCAGCACTCCTGGCAACACGCGACAGAGTCTCTTGGCTGGCCAACTGTTCTTGGCTAGCTAACTGCTCCTGGCTCGCAGCACTCCTGGCAACGCGCGACAGAGTCTCTTGGCTGGCCAACTGTTCTTGGCTAGCTAGCTGCTCCTGGCTTGCAGCACTCCTGGCAACACGCGACAGAGTCTCTTGGCTGGCCAACTGTTCTTGGCTAGCTAGCTGCTCTTGGCTCGCTGCACTCCTGGCAACCCGCGACCGAGTCTCTTGGCTGGCCAACTGTTCTTGGCTAGCTAGCTGCTCCTGACTCGCAGCACTCCTGGCAACACGCGACAGAGTCTCTTGGCTGGCCAACTGTTCTTGGCTAGCTAACTGCTCCTGGCTCGCAGCACTCCTGGCAACGCGCGACAGAGTCTCTTGGCTGGCCAACTGTTCTTGGCTAGCTAGCTGCTCCTGGCTCGCAGCACTCCTGGCAACACGCGACAGAGTCTCTTGGCTGGCCAACTGTTCTTGGCTAGCTAGCTGCTCCTGGCTCGCCGCACTCCTGGCAACACGCAACAGAGTCTCTTGACTTGCTAACTGTTCTTGGCTCGCAGTTATAAAGCTGACATCTCTGGTATTACGACGGTTATATCCGGGATGGGTTGGACCTGTGTCCCTGCTGCCGCCCTGGCGACTTCCACCTCCTCTTGAGGCTCTGGGAGTACTTAAACTGCGTGCAGTTCTAGTCGGAGAATATTTGAACGTTGGATGACATTTTATCTCAGCAATAATCAATGCGGACACAACCGCTAATATAATGGTTAGTTTCAACATAACGAGTAATGTTTCGCGTACCTTGTAATGAAATGATCGCTCGATTTTGCAGCATTCAGTATTTATACTGGTGCTTCGGGGTAAATAAGATACGAGATTAGTTCTTTGGAGAAAGGAAAGAACCTGGCAGACTATCTTTTGACCTGACGTCCCGACCCCTTAACTCGTGTAGCATTTGCTGGGTGCATGATAAGTTGATAAAGACTATCGACACAATTAAGTCATCTTTTCGAATAAGATTGTCTGTGCGTTATGTAATTAATTTAAATTAAATTTTTGGAACAGTATTACAACATTTCTATTACTTTAATGAAAATATTAAGTCCATGTTGTGTTGGACAAAAAGCTAAAATGACATTTACGTCTGTAAAAAAATCCCATTGTATGATCCCTTTTACTGTTATGATATAGATTCATGCCATAAGATTTCCATAGAACAATAAAAATCATATCACATTAGGTATTCATTAAAAGTGGAAACACAAACAAAGCATAGTTTGCAATAATGCGATAACCTATGACAAATATGTAAGCTTTTTGCGTATTTTCATACCTCAGATTGCAGCGATACTTTCCGGGCACACAAAAATATCATTCCCATTACATCAATGTGGGCTTTATTTAGAAATATTTTTCTGAAGGACCTTAGCTTCCTTGAGATGTGCATGAGATTTCCGTAACGATACCTGCTGGTTCACAAATATCTTCTTTAAAGTACAACTAATGCGGTCTGCATTTACTAGTATGCTGACAAAACAATCACGATGTACTATTGCCAAAATCTATATCTGACCACCGTAAGGACTATTCCTGCTTGCAGCGCATATTATAGTCGACCTAAGAAGGATCCTCTTTTGTTTTACTTATGGACGCAGCTGTGGTCATCATGTGCACGGGATTTTGTTTTTAAAATGGTCAGATATAGGTTATACATATGTAGATGCTGTCTATAGCCTACTGATGGCAACGTAAATAATGACTTGCTCGCATGTGAATGAAATCTGCTAGTATGTGGCAATAAAGCCCTATTGGTGGTTTACTACCTTATAAGGTACCAGTAATGGTTCAGCTTACATCATTGCGTACCCCATTGGTAACAAATTGGTATCTACTCGTTCTAGAAGTGGATGGGTAGACGTGTTTATGTCATGTGGGTTCCTTATTGGTGACAAACTGGTATAACTGGTACTCGTGCTAGAAATGGGTAGATGTCAATAAATCAACGGCTGGGGATTGCAACGGGTCGCTTACAACCCTGTTGCACTGCCGCTGTTTCATTAGGCGCCCTTGCTCTGCGGCTGCAATTTTTTAATTATTATTTTAAAGTTTATAATAGTTAAATACATTCTATTTTTTTTTTTTATCTTTCACTCACTGAAACTGCGTATACCAAACTCAGAGACGAAATTATTAGAAGAAAGTGTGATGACGCTTTCATATAATAATTTCGGCCCAATTTCGACTTGTTGTGTTGATTTTCAGGTTACCTTCACATTTAAACTTAATAGTTGTTTGCTATTGCGTTTAAATTAGATACAAACGATAATTTTCCTGTTTATCAATGCAGAGCAAAGGCCACAGACATGATATCTATACTTAATCCGCAGTTGGTTCAAGCAATTTATTTTATAAAAACAATAATTAACAATAAGTAAATAGATTAACTTCTCAGATGATCCTATTTAATTAGAGATAAGTAGGTTAGTAGTTAAAAACTAATTCAGTTCTAAGAATCTAAGTCGTCGATAGTAGTATAAAGGTAGATGCATTATCTACAATGTTAATCAAAATTAATCTTAACTTTGTAGAGATAAAAAGTTTGTTTGTTAGTAGGTAAGAGGTATTCTCTGGCAGTACCAACTGATCTGATTACAAAAATTATTTCACCGATAGAAAGCAAAGTACCATAAGGAATGTTTTATGTTTAAACAAGAAACTTTACGCAGGCAAAGTTCCGGGCAGAACCAGAAGCTAGTAATTTTGTAGTGATTTTACAATTAACTCCAGTGAAGGTATCGGATATTTACAAATATAATCGGTTTATATATTTTGTAAACATCCGATACCTTCACTCCGAATGCTAAGAAACGTTGAGCTTAACATACAAAGTGTGGGAATCCGACTCTTGGATTCAATGCTACTTGAGTTGGTGTGACTGAAGATGACTCTCAAGGACAGTCCGTCCTTCGTAACCTCTCCACGAACGAACTGTATCAAGACACGTTTGTCACGGTTTACTACGTGTAGGTAGGTATCAGTTGTATTTACCCATCGGAATATTTTTCTGACATATGATTTTACCTACAGATGTAGCTGAAATATCCAGATATTTGTTCTTGTCTGCTATAAAATGTGGCGAAATGGTTGAAAACGTCACGTTTTTACAAAGGTGACAATACTTTTTCACCTTTGCTAATATAATTAAGTAAATGTTGGTAGATAAAAGGAAACAATAACTCCAAAACTTTTCTTTAACATTTTGAAATTATAATAATAGATAGTGTATCTAACGGCGGACCATCACGGGACACTGCTCGCTAAACAAACAGTTCCAAACAATAGGCATAATGGACAGTCCTCTATGCAGGGCTTGCATGGAAGCTGAGGAAACCGTAGCGCATATGCTTTTTGAATGCACAGGCGTCACCCAAATTAGAACAGAAACCATCAGGGCACCCAGATCTTACACAAATGTTCTTAACAGACCAGGAGATACGAGGGCGCAGTGATAAGTCTGGTAAAAATTTTGGAATAAAATGATCGCAAATTGCATGGAATTTCCTTGTTCACAACTCTTTTGAAGGACTAAATTAAAATTTTCAGCCAGTACTGCCGGTTAGTTTTTTTTTTTTTTGACAGCCATTAAAGAAAAACAACTGAACACGTTTTTGCAAAGATGGAGAAAAGTGAATTTCGGGTCGTGATTAAACATTATTTTTTGCGCAAAAAAACTGTAACGAAAAGGAAACAAAAACTTGATAAATATTATGAGGACTGCTCCGTCGATTAAAATGATTCATAAGTGGTTCAAAGATTTTCAGTGTGGTCGTACAAGCACAAGAGATTCTGTGCGTCCAGGACGCCCAGTTGAAGTCACTACTCCAGAGATGATCGCTAAAATCCACGATATAGTGTTGAACGACCGAAGAGTAAAAGTGAGGGAGATAGTCGAGATAATAGGCATTCGTGTTCGTGGATTCACCACCATACCCCAGACACCAAGCAACAATCGAAACAGTGAATTGCTACCGGCGAACCAGCTCCAAAGAAGGCCAAAGCAGTTTTATCGCCCAATAAAGTGATGATGGCGCATATTATGCCAATTAATTGGACCAATTTGACAAAATTTTACGTGAAAAACGACCGTATTTGGCTAAGAAGAAAAACCTCTTCACCAAGACAACGCACGAGTGCACACCTAAGCGATTGTCATGGCCAAACTTCATGAGTTGCGCTATGAGTTGCTTTCTCACCCACCGTATTAGCCAGATTTAGCCCTTTTTTTTTTGAGGATGTGAAATCATCAAATGACCCCTCCCGCTCTGGGTGGAGCAGAAGGGAGTGTCAGACTCTTACTGACTAAAACCCACCCGTGTTCCTTCCTTAGCGACGATCCCGCTACCCCGGCAGGCTTCGGCCCTATCGGGCCCCGTTAACTACGCTGACATCTCTTTGAGGCGCGCGTGGAACACATACACGCCGTCCGGCACGGGCCTGGTCCTGATCGGACGGAGAGCTACCCATTGCTCTCCGCCCGCAGGCCCGCGCCTACGGTGGCCGGGAGTCGTCACGCGGCTCCCGACGCCCGGAGCGTCTCCCTCGGCAGCTGAGGCGTGAGGATCTTTCCCTCGCCCATCCCGCCACCTCCTTCGCTAGCATGACTGCTTCGCAGAAGGAGGTGACCGCCTCCCACTCCCTCTCGCCCCGGACCATGGCTTGCACCAGGGCCGGGCGCGAGAGGTCGCCGCCGCTGCCGATCGCCTCTACGAGGACACGGCGGTGCTCTGTCCAAGCGGGCCAGACCTCCACCGTATGCTCCACCGTGTCCTCTGGGCGATCCTCGCAGTGGTGACACCCGGGCGTCTCCTCCCGCCTGATGATGTGCAGGAACCTCCCGAAACATCCGTGTCCGGAGAGGACCTGCGTCAGGCGGTAGGTGAGAGCGCCGTGACGCCTCTCTAGCCACTCCTCAAAGAGGGGTCTTACCGCCGCTATCGTGGCATGCCCTGCGCTGGGTTGCGATAGTCGCGCCTTCCATTCCACCATGAGACCGCGCCGGAGGTCCGTCCGCTCCGCAGCAATTTGCCGCGGGTGCGGAGTTTCCCCCCGACGTAGTGCCTCCGCGCGCTAGTCATACAGACGCGCGAGGACTATCGCCTCCAGATCCCATGGTGGCAGTCCGGCAAGGAGGCTTGCTGCCTCGCCCGAAATCGTGCGGTACCCTCGGATTAGCCTTACGGCTACCACCTTTTGGGGCGCGTTCAGGTAGTGTGTTTAGCCCCTTGCGACTATTTTCTGTTTCCGAATTTTATAAAATGGCTTGGTGAAATAAGATTTGGCTCCAACGAAGAGATCATGCACGAAACCAATGCCTATTTCGAAGGGTTACCTAAGTCGTAATTTATGGAAGGCTAGAGAAGCTAGAGCTAGAGAAACGCTGTATAAAGTGTATTGAGTTACAAGGAAACTACGTTGAAAAATAAATAATAATAATTAAATTAAATTGACTCCTTGTTTAATTTTTACCAGACTTATCACTCCGCCCTCGTATTATCAACTTCTGGAGGAAGTTGGGCTGGTTGGAATAACCAACGATGGCCGCTATGGCCCGCGCACAATGGTCCACCTGAAAAATTAAATGCGGAAACTAGTGTTACCCAAATCCAAGACCAAGACGAGACTTAGTCAGTCTTAGTCTTGGTCTTGCGTCAACACACCTGTCTTGGTATTGCGCTCTCAGTCTTGGTCTTGGTCTTGGTCTTGCAGCAAGAGTCTCGCAAGTCTTGAAAAACATGGCCAGTGGCGGCGACCTTTGACATGAGAGCGGCGGCGACTCAAAGTCTAGGAGCGGACTAAATTTTTACCTATTTTGGTAGGGTTGGCATTAGCACGTAAGGATAAAATTAAATAAACACTTGAACGTTTATCAACTTTTTAATAACTAGGTATCTACGATAGAATATTTTTTTTACTAAATTCATAAGTACTCTAAATATCTTATATGTAATTTTTGTTTTCAAGACCAAGACCGATTTTGGGCAACACTAGCGGAAACTAAACCCTACTGTACCTAGCTATAGCAAGAATACAATATTTAGCAGTAGTAACTAGGGCGTGCAAAAACCGGATTGTTTAAAGAAAACGTTTTTTTCGGGTTTTTTATTTACAAAACCGGTGAAACCGGTTAAGTCAGTTTTTATTGAAGAAAAGAGTGTGTGTAAAGAAATGAAAATGCGGACGTCTAAATAAAATATGAATTTTTTACGTGTATCTCATTTATTTTTATAATAATGAGCATTTGTTTGGACTGAAATAAGCTACAACTACTATGTAACAATACAACAATTTTCTTTTCTTTATACATAACATAGAATAAAGATTATTATTTAGGAAAATAACATATTGTTCTAACTTATGGTACCTAACATTCAAAATTAGGAACGTTTGGTAGGTAGGTCTAAAATCGCAGAATATTAAATAACAATTTAACTGTCATAAAATACAAACAGGCAAAATCAGTACGTAAAATATGATCAAAATAATTATTTAAATATCGCCTATAAAGTAGTCTTATTCCTAATTTACCAAAACAAAATAAATCAGTCATTTATAGATATAGATTAAAAATTCAAAATTAAAGTTACACAGCTAAACAAAATTACCATTTGTTACTTTGATAGAATGACCGTAAGGATACAAGTGCATCAAGGGAGTCATCATTTAGAGAACTGTACTACGAAATTTATTACACATGAGAACCGCTGATGAAAAGGCTCTCTCTGATTCCACACTTGTTGGAGGTATAGATTTCAAAGCTTTATATACTTTTGTTAAGTGGCGGCAGCGTGGCATAGTAGTGCGACAAGGATCTAAATTAACGTGGCCGAAATAGGAACTAACGCCACCTCGCCGTCCTGTCCACGTTTGTCAGTGATAAATTAAATATTTTGTTTGGGAAAATTAAAGTATTATTAAATCAATAACATAGGAGAAACATAACCGAAAAAACCGAAAAATCCGCTTTTATTATTTAAAATACCCGGGTTTCAAATCAGTCGGTTATCCGGGTACCTATCCGGTTTGCATGCCCTAGTAGTAACACTACATTTCCAGTCGTGCAACGAAAACTAGTTTTATGTCAAAGTATTTTACGAATTTGTTTTTCAATCACTTTTAGTTCCCCGTTGGCAGTAAATTCGAATGTGCCAACGTGAAAGCAAACGACAAATAGGTACGAGGTTTTGTCGAAAAGAGAAATTGTACGCGGACTGAACCGATATCAACAGAGTGTAATATACAGATACAACCAAAAGATTATAAACCAAAAATTGTAAACTGGCCGATACAATACACCTACCTACTTACCCAACCCAAATGTATGGGACTGCTGTTTACTTTTTATCGACTTTGATGTTGGTCACTTGAAGAAAGATGTTCAGTTTGATGATCTATAACAGATCCATAATTTGACCACGCCTTTCTGATACGTTCTGTAATCTTACCTACCTACTTAATTCTGCATTTGTACGACGGCGTTTTAATAGGTACAGACAGCGTCACTACGGGGACACCGGGAGCCCAACAGGTTTTAAAATATTATGCTTCTTTAACAATGATATTGTTAAGACTATCCGAAGGAATACTTTCAAAAAGAGAACGGCTTGGCGTGAATTCGAACGAACGCACCGCCCAATATCGCCATTAAATACCGGCAATTATGCCCAACTAGCCAGCGAACACATCGCGATTGCAACGAATGTGTAATGTAGGTACAGAGCTACTATCTCCGATCTACTTTATTATTCGTTTAATTGATGTTTGTTATAATTTGAGTAAATGCATTCATTTTACTAACTGAGTTCAGTATAAAGTAAGTCACGTCAAAGACTACGATTCTCATCAAGTTATTTTATGAAAGTTAAATAGAGTAGGAAAGAAGACCTTACATTGAAAAACATACAAGTTTGAAATGTAAAAAAGAAAAGTAAAACAGAAGACTTCGTTACTGGGAATTAAAACTCCAGTCTTATTCGGTTCAAGCGAACCTAAAAACTCCGAGCTAACTGAACTGTTATCAAATCAAATCATTTATTTCAGATATATCCAGGTATGTCGAATTCTAACTTGCATGTATTTTACTGGGGTTCCTAGTCGATGAAACTGTGTAAACCTACTCTATCTCTTAAATCGGAATACAAATGACACATAGGCTTATACTATAATGCTTTATTTACCTGCCAAGGCCAAAAATGATTTCTATGAGAAAATAATATTAAAAAAACCCACTAAGTGGAAACAGCACAGATCTACCGTGAAAAAAAGATTATTAACATTCTTAGTAAATATAGAAGACCCATAATAGGTAAACGTCATTTTAAAGAACATACAATCAACACATCCCTGCCTTCATTCTACAAATATGGAAAGTTCGAAAGTACTAACACTTTTACACTACAAAAGAAATTATAGTATCCAAACGTCAAATTTTAAATTTAATGTTTTATAAAATAATTACTAAGGCTCTCGTCCTCTCCTACTTTGCTGAGCCCGAAAGGGGTCTTCAGTGATCAAGTCTTTGTAAAACCTATCACCTAATTCGCTATTTTGGAATGTAGATAAATATTCATTATCGAGTATCGAGTATCGGCTCGCAGAACTTCTGGTCACACGCAATAGTGTCTCTTGGCTGGTCAACTGTTCTTGGCTAGCTATCTGTTCCTGGCTCGCAGCACTCCTGGCCACACGCGACAGAGTCTCTTGGCTGGTCAACTGTTCTTGGCTAGCTATCTGTTCCTGGCTCGCAGCACTCCTGGCCACACGCGACAGAGTCTCTTGGCTGGTTAACTGTTCTTGGCTCGCGGTTATAACGCTGACATCTCGGATATTGCGACGGTTAAATCCGGGATGAGTTGGTCCTGTGTCCCTGCTGGTGCCCTGGCGACGTCCACCTCCTCTTGAAGGTCTGAGAGTAGGTACTTAAACTGCGTGCAGTTCTAGTCGGAGAATATTCGAACGTTGGATGACATGTTATCTCAGTAATAATCAATGCGGGCACAGCCACTAATATAATCAACATAACAAGTAACGTTTCGCGTACCTTGTATTGAAATGCTCACTAGATTTTAATGCAATGAGTTATTTATACCGGTGCATCGGGGTAAATGAGATAAGAGATTAGTTCTTTGGAGAAAGGGAAGAACCTGGCGGGCTATGATATTAATTAATACCATAAGATTAAAGTAGAACTAGGTATAGAAATTATCGTATTACGTATTGCAAAGTGAGTGGAAACATAAACAAAGCATATTGGCAATAATGCGATAACCTAAGATAATGTTTAAACATTGTCATATTTTATAATGCAGCGGTTATTTACCGGACACACTAAAATGCCATTTCCATTACGTCAATGTGGGCTAGGTAGGTATATCTACAAACATTTTGCTGAACGAACTTTGCTTTCTTGGTGTAGGTACGCGTGCTATATCCATCACATCAGATACTCTCGTGGTTTACTACCTTATTTATCTGTACTAATAATAAAGCTGAAAAAATAAAAGAGCCGACAGGCAGTAGGTAGGTGTGTTATTTTAGTTAAATCTCGAAGTTGATACCACCGACTGCTTGAAAAGTGAGCTGGTTTTGAATCTTAGTTGCAGTTGGGTTTTGATTTTGTCATTTTACATTTATTTGATATATTTTTGGAATCGTCTTCTCAAGCGCTTTATTTTGATACCCCACTTAATAAGTTATGGCACAATTTTTTTATCAAGACGTAAGGTCTTTGTTGTCGTGTAAAATCCGCCATTTTGATTTTTTTAAAACGAAACCATGCCTATAATCTCGACCCAAACGTGTCGATATACTTCCCATGTATCCGGCCATAAGGATGCTTCGAGGTTTTAATGAATTCTACATACAAAGATAGGTACCCATCTTTGTGTGTACAATTACATAGTTAAGTACGCATATAAACATAACCCTGTCGTGTCACGTAGTCGGGTAAATAGTGTATGACACTGCACATAACTAGGTACTCCCCGGTTATATAGCAATACATAAACTACTAATTCGATAGTCAAATTGTTTTTTATTACCTCGCAGTTGGTGCGAAAAGTAGAGTAGGTATTCCCCTCGGGGATAAAGGTGTCTTCCTCTTGGGCACGCTTGAATCCCTCACTGCACTCAGGATTTTTGTATTAGGTAAGTCCCGAGCTTCGCTCAGGAGTTAACTCAGAGCTCCCTCGCTACGCTCCGGAGTCCTACAATTCTGAGTACCGTGAGGGTATCAAATACTAGTGAGGGATTCAAAATACCAAAAATAAATATTTAAACATATTTGTTAAAATTATAAATAAAACATGTATAGTTACTTTGGTTATTAGGGTTTCGTATCTATTTGATCACCTAACAGTAATAGATAGATAAATAAAGTAATATACCTAATTAAATCTCAGTATCATAAAATATCGTATAATATTATTCATCTGTTAATTTTATACCAAAAAAATCTCTCACACTGTAAAAACAGGTTATCAACAAGCTATTTGTGTAGTTTGGATTTACTTAAAGTATTCTAAAGGGATTTCCCTTACTTCTTTTGGAATATTGTTGAACATTATAATTGCTGTGATAAAGCTATTTTTAATACATAATCTGCTTTGATGTGAAGGTAAGGTATATTTAGAATGCAAGTCGGATGTTACTGTGCTCTTTTACAAATACCATCTTGCATTTTATGAAGACCTGTTAAGGTTATAAGTTTAAATTTTGTACAGACAGGTCTGCAGGATGTTAAAGGACTGATACCGCCGATTGCTCTTAGGCATTTTTTCTACACTAAGAAAGGCATAATTAATATTTGTCGAGTTCCCCCAGAGTAAGAACCCATACCTGAGTAAAGAGGAAATATACCCGTGGTAAGCAGTAACTGCAACAGCTTCACTCGCATAAACGTTTAAGAGCAAAATACAAATTGGTTTAGTTTCTTGCAGACATGTTCAGTAATTTGCAGTTACAATTCCTCATTGGCAACATAAAAATGGTGCTAGAAGTGGGAGGAACGTCAATAATGTAATGGCTGGACCAATGTGTCGCTTACCATCCTTTTGTACTCTCGCTGCTTGTTTGGGGGCCCCGTGCTCTGCGGCTGCAATCTGTACCTTTTTTTTTTATTATGTTATGTAATGGTAATATTGACAAAGCAAAAAAAAAACAGTACATAAGTAACTATAGGTACTGTTTTTTTTTCTTTCATCCGCTTGTGCTCCTAAAACCACACGTACCCAAACTAAGAAACGAAATTATTAAATGAAAGTGTCAGCTGTCAACTGTCATAAAAATTGATTTGTTGTGTTGATTTTCATGTAGCTGGTTGAAAAAACGCTAAATACAAATAGAAATGTGTAAAAAGTAAACACAAATGGAACGAAAAACCTCTTAGTGTTATAATTTAAATTCGTTTATAATCATGGGGGACGGACCAAACTCTTTGGGTAAGTATTATTTCAACAATCTCCTGATCGCTTAATACTTGGGTGTGGATGCGAACAACTACAAATTAAGAATGTTTACAGAAGACCATGAAATGCTTAAAGCGCTGTATGACTTTGAGGCAACGTTGGCCAAAACCCTCAGCTTCACGGAAGGCGAGTTTTTCTTCCTTCAACAAAGTAACGCCAAACAGCGGAATTGGTGGCATGTCGTTAATAGAAAAGGTCAAGTTGGATTCGTGCCCTCGAATTACGTCGCCGGAGTCAAGGTAACAGGCTACATTCATTACCATAATTATCACACTTCATAATTCAGTTACTAAAGTCAGTGTATTGTTCATATTTGTAACAGGTTGAGCCAGAGTTTTATCTTGCCTTCCTGAATGATTGCTTGAAAAGTATAAGTGAGAGTGGTGCAATGTCGCAGAAGCAAGATTTAGTAGCCAAGTTGAGTGAGAAGAAGAAACAAATTCAGATAAGCTTAAAGCCTCATGGGAAGAAGGCACAAGCTCCGAAGCCCCCGCCGCGGCTGGACGACTGCACTCCACCTAATGGTGTGTCACCATGTTTTGATTTGCGACCTGTAATTTCACAGCAGCACATCTGTGAAGAGAGAGAATCTTCCCCATCACCTACTAAGCCTAATAATAATGTGCCTCAAGGTAAACATTTGAAAACAAATTATGTGCATGAAACAAATTGCATGCATAAATCATGTTTATTTCTAAAACACTCTAAATATAATGTTTCATGGTGTGTTTTGCTGCTTATTGCTGATTTACAGGCTTAGTTCTTGTGTCTGTTTACTGCTGGTGGAAGTTTCTGTTTAGATACATTGTATTCATCTAGATAGGTAAATAACAATTGTTTATTTCCAGTTATAACAGAAGATGAAGACGTCATGAAGAAACCAACGGTTGGCAAGACATCGTCCAACCAAGTGTCTTCAGATACAGATAACCAGGATGACAGCCAGGATAGCAGTGAAAGCATCAAACCCAATGCCATTTATGAAATAGTGCAGGCAGTGCGGAAGGAAACACAGCTCAGCCATGATATGTCCAAAGTAGCTGTTGAAACTGTTCTAATTTCATTGAGAGTAAGTTTTAATAATATGTTTTTTTTTTTATAATCATGATAAGAAGGTACATGATAAGAACTGACAAAAAAAAATGCCTGTTACATATAATTATTTCCAAATAAGATTGAAAATATCATAATAATATTTTTCAACCCTACATTTGATTTGTACATAAATTCTAAGGCATAAAATAATTTATTTCTAAGCTACATAAACTCATGCCTTTTTAGGCAGAAACTACAAAATGCTACCTGCTACAATCTGTTTGCTACCTGATATTTTTTTTTATTGCATGCACTTACAAATTTTCACATTATTTTTCTATATTTTTTCAGGAGTTCCTGCCAGGCGGGGCAGCACGTTCGATCATCGACGCACTTCTCCGCGAGGCAAACAGCAACATAACATGCCCTAAGAACGCCATCGACGCAGCCCCAGACGCGTTGCGTATGATGACGGCACTGAACGCGTTGTCGAAGGCAGCTAACGACGCACAGCAGAGAGGCTGGGCGCTACATGATGATGCGCACGACATACAGACGCAACTGCTTGAACTGATCTCTGTCATGGTATGATACTCATCTTATCATCATCATTCTCTTGCCTTTATCCCATTTTTTTCAGGGTTGGCGCAACATGTATTTTTCTTTCATGCTTCTCTATTGGTCATCATCTTGGTAGTCACCCCCTTCCCTTTCTAGCCATATCATCTTTCACAGAATCCATCCATCATTTCTTTGGTCTTCCCCTACTCTTGTAGCCATCCACATTCATACTCAAAACTCACCTCACGACATTTTCCTTCTATGTTCTATGTTACGGGTTTGGTTTCCGTACATAATCCTTCAGGTGGACCATTGTGTGTGAGCCATGGCCGCCGTCGGTGATTATTCCAACCAGCCCACCTCCCTCCAGAAGCTTATTAAGTCTCCTGGTCTGTTGAGAACGACATTTTCCTTATTCCTCCATGTAAGTTGACAGTAATTCTAATTACGTGTTGATGCTTTAGCAATACAAAAAAGTGTTTGAAATTAATGTTCCTGATTCGAACTACTACTTACTATAATAATCGAACTTTCTAACAGTTACTACTTTAAAGAATATGAGGGGCTTGTTGCTAAGTAATAACAGATGCATGGGTCGATCGATCAGGTTAAGCTACGCTTGCCGCGGTTGTTCCGTGGATGGGTAACCATCGTTACATACCAACACCCCTCCGTGCCTCGGAAAGCACGCTAAGCCATTGTTCTCAGCTGTCATTCGTGGATCTTTGGCAGTCGTTATGGGTCAACTGAAGCCAAAAGGTCTGACAACCAGTCTTACCAAGGGGTATCTTATTACTCAGTGACTGGGTTGTGGAGGTCAGATAGGCAATCGCTCCATGTAAAATACTGGTACTCAGCTGCATCTGGTTAGACTGGAAGCTGACGAAGTATAGTTTGAGATTTGGATAAGTGTTAAAAATTTGTCATAATATCTAACCACATGTGTGTGATCCAATCAACAGCAAACACTTGAGATGTCCTATGACATTACACTACCTAATTTCTCAGGTTGTAAACAATAATTATTAAAATTTCTTATCTTATAGTCGAATGCTGACGTGAACATCTCGCAGCATGTGCTGAGCAGCCATAAGTATGCGTATGTGACTACACTTGTGCAGTACTACCAGATGGAAACCAGGTGGCCCCTGCGACAACTACTGCTGCAGGTAAATGATACATAATTTTATTTCAGTAAGTAGGTTTCCACAAACACTTTTACACGTCAATCATATTTTAAAAACTAGATGAGGCCGGCGTTTCCCATCTGACTACTCTGAGAAGAACGGCCGAAAGAAACTCAGAGGTCAGTCTCTTTTAAAGTCCACATAGAGAAGACATAATCTTGGTCAGATCATGTGAAGACCATGTAGATTGATGTCTGGATTGGTCTTTTGAGGTAATTTTTTATACTCTTTTTTTTTAACCAATAGAATGCTCATTTAAACAGTTACCAGTGAGAAACTAATAGCAAAGGCACATTATAAGATTCTTCTAGCAGGTCTATAAAGCTCACAAAGTGACCTTTCGCAACATAGCTCATTGCATCGCCTTTTAAATTCATTTGACGATACGTTTCCAAGAATTTCAGCAAGCCACATATCAGCTGCTTGCTCATTGGATACAAATTTGTATGGCACATAAACAATGGCCGTAAGAATTGAGTTTGTATAATGTTTACGTTGATAGCTATTTTTCCACTCTGCAATTGGCATTTTGTTTTTGTTTGGATTGTGGTTGTTTTGTTGTCATCTGCCGGTATCACGGGCGCATCACGGAATAATTTGTATTGTCATGCGTGTTGTCTTCGGTCCCTTACCCTGACATCAGAATCAGAATCAGAATTTTATTTGTCAAACAAATATGTACATTGGGTTCTTGCATTACATATTTATATAGGTCGCCATGTTTTGCCATTACAGCATACAAATATTTTAACATAACGATTGTTTAAAATAACAATCGTACTCAATTTAATTACAACATAATTAGTAATATAAAATTAAATTATATTAAATATAAAAAAAATACAAAATGTCATAAAAAGTAAAATAAGTGGGTACATAAAAAATCACAATAAATTTAAAAAGTCACATCAAATTGTCAAGTCATTTAGAATCAATGGACAAAATTCACAACTACCTATGTGCTTGTCTTTTTTTTTTGTAATATGCGTTTTGTTTGTACAGAATAAACATTTTTTCTTTCTTTCTTCTTCTTTCTTTCTCTTTCTTTCAGTCTTCCGGTGACGTTGCGTATATCGCGTATACAGGGTGGCAGGGACATCGACGCGCAACCACAGAAGGGAGTGTCAGACTCTTACTGACTAAAACCCACCCGTGTTCCTTCCTTAGCCCTTTATGTACCAGGGCAGCGGTAACCCTTTCGGACGATCCCGCTACCCCGGCAGGCTTCGGCCCTGTCGGGCCCCGTCAACTATGCTGACATCTCTTTGAGGCGCACGTGGAACACATACGCGCCGTCTGGCACGGGCCTGGTCCTGATCGGACGGAGAGCTAACCATTGCTCTCCGCCCGCAGGCCCGCGCCTACGGTGGCCGGGAGTCGTCACGCGGCTCCCGACGCCCGGAGTGTCTCCCTCGGCGGCTGAGGCGTGAGGATCTCTCCCTCGCCCATCCCGCCACCTCCTTCTCTAGCATGACTGCTTCGCAGAAGGAGGTGACCGCCTCCCACTCCCTCTCGCCCCGGACCATGGCTTGAACCAGGGCCGGACGCGAGAGGTCGCCGCCGCTGCCGATCGCCTCTACGAGGACACGGCGGTGCTCTGCCCAAGCGGGGCAGACCTCCACCGTGTCCTCTGGGCGATTCTCGCAGTGATGACACCCGGGCGTCTCCTCCCGCCTAATGATGTGCAGAAACCTCCCGAAACATCCGTGTCCGGAGAGGACCTGCGTCAGGCGGTAGGTGAGAACGCCGTGACGCCTCCCTAGCCACTCCTCAAAGAGGGGTCTTACCGCCGCTATCGTGGCGTGCCCTGCGCTGGGTTGACGCGCAACCACCCTGCGTTGAAATTCTGTGCTAGGGAGTCTAGTATCAATAGCTGAATTCATGGTTTTAGTTTGCGCGTCGATGCCACCAAGTTCTATATACCAAAAAGTTCTGATTGATTTCGTTTCAGACGTCGGAACTATACGCACAATAAATTTGTGCCTAATGTGCTCGTTCCATCCCTGAAAGTCCAGGATCGTCCGTGAGTTTAAGTACGTACAAGTCGTGCGCCCGATGGGTTCCCATCGGCAAAAATGAGGAACTTTCTTGGAAACTTTCATCCCCTATATAACCCCTTTAGGGGCAGAATTTCCTTCCTTAGTCCTGTCCGTGGTCTGTCAGTGAATGAATGAATGGATGAATTTAAGACTTTTATTAAGTAGATTTCCACGAATCAAAATCATACTAAAACGCATCCAATGTACTAACAGCCCATAGAGGCAATTCTCGTAATTTTAAGAACGTTCATAGTCTGATCTTACCCCTCAATCTATCAAAAATACCTCTAATTTCCATATATATTGACAAGTTTTTGACATTTGGTTGTCGCCGAGATGAGACTGCGATTAGATTTTGAACGTTTTAAATTACGAGAATTGGCCTTCAGCTGTCTTTGGCCTAAGAATGAGTCAAAGAAATGTAATCTAACTTGATTGCAGGCGTTTGGCGTAATGTGCGGCTTGGAGCGCACGGCACTGGCGACCCTTGCTCTGTCGGCCCTGCCCGCGGAGATAGCGCGCGACATGCGCGACAACCCGCGCGCCGTCAGTCGACTGTCGCACTCTGCGCTGCTGTTGTCTATGGTACTGTCCATGGGGGACAAACTGCCCATCACGCATTTTGGTTGGTATTCAAGTTCATATATATTTTAACGGCCTCGTTGGTCTAGTGGTCGCAAACGCTACTGTTGAGCATGAGGTCCTGGGTTCGTTTTCCAATCGGCCAAAGTGCTATTAAGTTTTTCTCGGCCCCTTATTACATGGAACTTAACGATAACTGGCGAAAAGTGGGTGAACTATAGGTACACCTCTGCTTAACCTTCGGGGAACACAGGCGTCATGTTATGGTTTGTTCATTTTACCCTTCAATGTTTCTAGGCTCTCCGACTCCTAAGACAGTTACAAATAATAGATCATTTCTAAATGGTCTCTTTAGTCAAGTCTAAACATATTAATATGTCCATAGGTTAAGCACATAAACAGAGTCGGAATTAATGTCATTATGCAATTTCTGCCGGTCGATCTTTGGAAGATGCAGGGACAAATGAATAATGGTTGCTTCAAATAGATTAATAGAACCCGCGTGGTGGATTACCAAGACGAGGCCTGTGTCCCAGGACCGGCAAAAGCTGATCATGCTATGCTATGCGAATAGAAATTATAGAGGTTGCTGTGAATGGATACTTCAATAGAACCGATTTCTAGTTTTAGAATCCTGATCACAATTGTGTTCTAATACGTTACCCAAAATAAATGTAAAAATAAGTCTTAAATTAAATAAGATATAAATATGCATAGTGTAGCAACCCGCACTGTGCCCGCTTGGTAGATTACAGCCCACTCCCTCTCACTGAGAGGAGACCTGTGACCCAGCAGTGGGAACATCATAGGCTGATTAACTGATTATGCTATGCATAGTGTATTTCTCAAGCAAAAACTCTTATAAAAATCTCTAATTCCGTTTTGCAGAACAACTTGGCGTCGACTTCGCAGTATTCCTACTAGAGCTGATAGAAAACCCTCCGGAAACAGACGTGGATGAACAGATACCTGACCTGTTCCTGACTTTAGTACTCGCATACAACCTGCAGTTCGAAGACTCTTTTGATAACCTACTGCTGAACGCTTTGGAGACCAGAGATAATGCCAAGACTTTTTGTGAGAAAGCTCTTTTCCTTCTCAATCGTGAAGGTAATGTTTTTATTTTTATTTTATTTATTCATTAGGGACAAAAACAGTTACATGCAAGTTATACAATAAATCCTTATCTTAAGATTATAAACATGTAACCCACAACATTGTCCACATATTAATAAAAAATAATAATAAGAAGTAAAAGACAAAACGTATACAAAAACAAATATGTGTGTGCCTGTGTGGTCAAAACATAATTAAATTTAAATAGCTTCCTTTAACAATACTCCATTTTAGACAGTATATCTATAGCCCTTTTCTTAAACAGTTGGCTTGAAAGTGTGAATATGTCCAATTCCATGAAATAATTGTTGTATGTCTCTACAAGGCGACGAAGGGGTGCACGTTTCCCGGCGTTGGTTTTGCACATATCTGTATGGAACAGTCGAGGCACACGCGCACCCCGTTGGATAACAGTTCTAGGCACTATGTAGCGTAGTTTATTCACTAAGTGAGGACAGTCAAAACTATTGTTACATAAGCCATGCAGTGTCATTACGCCCAGAAGAAATCGCCTGGACTTCAAACTCAGAATGCCGTAACGATCAAGTAACTGAACATAACCAACCTTCGAGTGACGGCATTTATAGTTCAAGGAACGCAGGAACTTTTTCTGTACCATTTCTATTTGAAAGCTGTATTTATCATAGAAAGGGTTCCAAATCTGGACAGCGTACTCCAATTGGGACCGTATCAATGTTTTGTATAACAATAAGAACGTAGAGGGCCGCACAAAGTCACTCGATGATCTCATAACGAAACCGTACATCCGAAATGCTTTGTTTACTACATTATCGACGTGTGTGTCGAAGTGTAAACGTGAATCTAGTATGACACCCAAGTCACGAACCGATATTACATTATCTAACCGTGTGTTATTAATACAATAATTGAATGTAATTTTATTCCTATTTTTGGTGAATGAGATGGTATGACATTTGGGAAGACTTAAAAAAAGTTTGTTTTTTGCACAATATGCATGAAGCCTGTCGAGGTCGTCTTGTAGGAGTTTGCATTCTTGAATATTTTTACAGGTTCTATAGATTTTAATATCATCTGCGTACATTAAGAAGTTAGAGTTTAAAAAACAATTACTAATATCATTAATAAATATGACAAAAAGGAGAGGGCCCAAAATGGATCCCTGTGGGACACCAGACTTGACCACCACCGGGTCTGACTCGTAACCATTAATCACAACTTTTTGCGTCCGATTATGAATATATGAGACAAACCATCTAAGCAAATTACCACGTATCCCGTTATAAGCAATTTTTTCCAGAAGCAATACATGATCCACCTTATCAAAAGCCTTCTGAAAGTCGGTATACACAGCATCCACTTGAGTTCTATGGTCCATGTTTTCAAATAAATAGTTTGTAAATGCTAGTAAATTAGTCGTGGTCGAGCGTCGTTTGACAAAACCATGTTGTTCGGGTAAAATAAGCTGATGAATGTGGGGATATATGGCACCGTGTACAAGACTCTCAAAAACTTTAGACAATGTAGAAAGGATTGAGATGGGGCGGTAATTCTCGACATTGTTCTTGTCGCCAGACTTATAAACAGGAGTTATGAATGCACGCTTCCAAATTGCAGGGAAAAAGCCCTCATGCAAACATTTATTAAAAAGTATATGTAATGGGGCACACAAGCTTTCACAAGTCCTTATAAAGAAGCTGGGTGGTAAGCCGTCAGGTCCCGCCCCTTAGAGGAATCTAAAGACTTGAGTGTCGTGCGTACAACTTCTGTGGATAGATAGATGTCGGATATGCAAGGGGAACTATTTGAATAGTTATTAGATGGTTGCCACTTGATAGGATCCAAAGTAGAAGGTTCATAGACGGAAGAAAAGAAGGAAGAAAATAAATTACTAATGTCTATAGGATCATCTTTAGAAACATTACCGAGATTCATGATGGCCGGGTAATTAGCTTTTCCTTTTTTAGAAGAGACATAAGACCAGAAATGCTTTATATTCTTAGGAATGCTATCTTCAACCGATTTTATGTAATTCCTAAAGCATTGCAATGAGTCTCTGTGGAAAAGTTTACGATAGTTAGAGAATCTCAGATAGTCCGACTGATTGTTGTACTTCTTCCACTTTATCCAAGCACGCTCCTTTGCTTTGAAGACTCGTATAAGAGAGGGTGTAAACCAGGTAGGGAAACCAGACTTTCTCGTTCTTGTCAACGGTACCTTTGACTTAATAATACAATACAAAGTCTCGTAGAAAATGTTGACAGCTTGATCAGAATCAAGATGAGAAAGCATCGAATCCCATTTGATGTTACCCAGTTCACAATTTATGCTCTCGTAATTAGCTTTATAGAAGTTATGTCTACGGACCGCGTGGTATTTTAATGGAGTATACTGAGAATTCAGACAAGTCAAGACAGAAAATACCGGATGATGACTATCGGGGTCAAGTAAAGCATTACATGGTATAGATTGACAGCTGACATTTGAGATAAACAGATCTAGTATTCGGCCTAATTTATTCTTCGTAATATTAAACTGAGATCCATCAATTATATTGATGAAATTCAATAACATTCGTCCGATTGAGTTCGTAGCTTGTGTGATTGCGTGATTCCCTTGGTTAATCCAGTCGACGTCAGGTAGGTTAAAATCACCAGTAATAAAGTAAGAGTCGGTGGCAGGATCGTTAACCAAACTTTGTAGCATGTCTAGGTAATGTGTGTATGAGTCTTCACTCGTACGAGGTGGTATGTACGAGGCACTGATGATGTGGCGTTTATTATGTTGGGAAGCAGGTAGCTGGACGATAATTTGCTCAACTTCTGTAGAGACGAATTGTAACGGTAACTTGCTAGGGCGTAAATCCCTAAGAACAGCTATTAAAACTCCCCCTCCGTCACCTTTATTCGTTGCAGAACGATCACGATGAATGTTGACATTGTTACGTGATTTGTTCTCGATCTTGTAAAAGAATAAGGCACGTCAAAAAGTTTTTCCTTCCTTTCCATTTTTTCGTCAACGTTTTTTACGATGTGTAACAAGATTATTTTAACCGTATGGCGGCATTGCTGTCTTATTTCTCAATATGTTTTGATTTTCCATAAATAAAAACTTATATTTAAAATAAATGCAATGACGGCGTCAGGCTCGCCAAGTAAACCCGCGTGTTTGCATTGTTCTAAAATCCCCAAAGACAATTTAAATAAATTAACATTACAGAGGACCCGGTCCACATCTTCGACCACGAGCCTGCGCCGGCGCACGCGGTTCTAAAGCTAGTGATGGACGTGTTCAGTCGCAAGAAGACGGCCGAGCACTTCTACACCAACGATGTCAAGGTCGCTATTGATATCATCGTGAGGCAGCTGGCTGACCTGTCACCTGGAGACGCGGTAACTAACAAACACTGCTGCAAGGATCTTTTGTAGCTTGAATAACGTTGAGTTGTAGGCGTTGTTGGTAAACATTTGTGCAATTGTTTTGTGAAATAACAAGAGTTCGTTCAGTTTTTGGCCACGCGCCAGAAGATCCTTGAACAGCTATATACTTGAGCATTCACATTACATCGCCACTTGCTCAATGTCTAATCTTAAGTCAACAAGAACTCATATTGTAAGGTCATACTATAGTTCATCGATTAGGTCATCGTAAGTGGTAGATTCTGTGTGCTGATGTGGCTTATGGTATAGTATTTTTATCTCACGAAGCGCGCTTTACTTGTTGTAACCAAGTGTACAAACACATGAATGTGTGCGTGAAGACGAGTTGCGTCAGCAAATAACACACCCTCCTTCGAATTCGCCATTGCCTCTGAGGGTACCGAGAACTCATGCGAAGACACACATTCACAGAGTGTTTGTACACTTTGTAACTACAAGTAACGCGCGCGTTGCTTCGTGAGATAAAAAAAAACAAAATTAAAATCGGTTCATCCGTTCGGGAGCTACGATGCCACAGACAGACATACACACACACAGAAAGAGAGAGAGACACGTCAAACTTATAACACCCAGTCGTTTTTGCGTCGGGGGTTAAATACTGTAGGTCAAACCTCTAAAGGTACAACTCGCCAAACATTCATGCCGATAGCGTTCTAATAGAAGCTTCACATTTCTCCCACACACAATAAAACCAACATCTGTTTCCACAGCGGCGTCTCCAATACCTGCGGATCCTCCAAGGCATAATCCGCAATACAGACTACGGCGCCCACGTTCACCGGCGCGATGACCTGCTCCGATGCTTCGCGCGCATCTTCTGCGAGGAGGGAGAGTGCAGTCGCGAAGACCAAACCCTCGTGCGAGCCGTCTCCAACGAGTTCCCCCAATACTTCAAACCTTAAGGTAACATCTGGCGTTGTTGGTTACAGGTTGTCAGATCCTAAGAGAAAATATTCGAGAAGTTGATGGTTCTAGAAATTCGTGCATCAGTTATTTTGTAACCTCTTTTTCACATGAACTTATTATTTGGATTTGTCTATGATCAATCTTGGAACAAAAGAGGTCGTTGTAGTTTTCAATTTAGTTTTAAATTCGAATCAAAGGTCTGGCAACCTTATGTAAGATAGAGTCTCGGTTTAGAAATTAAACTGTGTTCAGAGATGAACTACATTTTGGGAGACGCTTGGATTGGCTGTGGTACTTGTTAGAGAAGATTCGACGTGTTACTGTTGCGTTATACAGTATGGAACTTACTGATCATTACAGTGCTTCTTGTTGAGAATACTTACCGTTCTATGCACTTGAGCGAAAAATGGCTGCCTTTTAATATCTTCATGTTACTTTAGGCTCTTGAATAACTATATCTCTGCCTAAAAAATAAAATTCCTAATACAGTGCTAAGCTATGTTCTAGGTGTATTAAACCCTTTTCAACAAACGATTTTTAAAGTATTATTTGTTTAAGTATTGATATTTGCATGTGGTGAAATAATAACGCAAAAAAAATCAGTATTACGATGTCGAGTTGTATTTAAGTGATTCAAATCAAGATATATATACGTAAAAATGGTCATGTCAGTGTTACTTAGAAATCACTAAATGAATTTTAACTTGCTTTGCAAACGTTTTATTCCACTTTGTTATTATCTTGTAGATTAAATTGTTGCACAATTAGAATATGTTTTGCATGGCAATTATATTTGCGCATAACGAAACAATGCAATAGATAATGGAAAATATTTGAAAAAAATCTTTAAATGTACCATTCATATACTTCTTGGATATTAATTGTCAAAGTAATTTAAAAAATTCAAGTAATTTAAATTTCTAAGATTATTGTAAGACGGTAATCTTAGAAATTTAAATTTTTTGATAGCAGATTAGGACAAAATCAATTTAATTAAAATATTACTCTTCGTCTCATATTAACATAAACAGTATTTACACTGCATTTATGCGTTATTTTGTCTACTATTAAATGTGTCATTACGTTACACAGTATTTATCTTAGGATGTAAGCAGTTTATTTTAATACACAAAATATACTCGGTGAGATTTTGAACTTGCTATAGCTCTGGCCTTATAAGGAAGAAATATTTAAAAATATATAAAAACAGGAAATCATAATTCACTATTTACTCAATTACTTAAATCTAATAAATTAAACAAATAATATTAAATTTAATATTTCTTGTAAAAAGTTATATAATACAAAACTAACAGAGCTATTGTTTATATTAAAATGCAAGGTTATTATTTCAAGAGAGACGTAGTATTGCCATTTATCACCAAAGATAATTGAATTCCTATTTCACTCGTTTAACAGTCAATTAAAAATGCTTTAAAGTATGTCCGATCCAAAAGTATGTGTGTATTTATTTTTACATTCCGCAACTTGAAGCATTCGTGAGCAATTTATCGGCCTAATGTGTGTGAAAATTTCAATGGATACTTGATTTATTAATTAATATTAATTATTATTTCTAATACTTATTATTATTGTGTTGTGTTTGTCGCTAGATGCCAGATGATATTATTAAAATGTAATTAATTGATTACTATCAATTATAGATTGTGCCAAGACTTTTGCGATGTATAAAGAGTGCATTTACATGTATTTAAAACAAATATTATGTTTATGCCATGAACCATCCTTATTTTAATTTATGTAATATGTATTTTCTATGTGATATGTATTTTTTTTATATTGAATGGTATAAAATATATTTTTACCATAACAACATTCAACTGGCACAATTTACCTTTGAGAATCATACCATATTTTTTAAATAAAAATCAAAAAGGCTTTGAT
Organism: Apamea epomidion; assembly: GCA_947507525.1. Taxonomy (NCBI): domain Eukaryota; kingdom Metazoa; phylum Arthropoda; class Insecta; order Lepidoptera; family Noctuidae; genus Apamea; species Apamea epomidion. The sequence continues at coordinate 12,949,496 of OX382234.1, forward strand.
CGAATAAACATTGTAGTTGGTCACCGACTAGTTAAGCTCAGGCCTAAATGTGACATTAGAATCCTACATACATCACATGCGTTCGTACTTATAAAAAAGAGCAATATTTTTCTAGTCAACAATCGTAAATGATATAAAAATTATATTAAATTAAATGTACTGGTAAATAAGATGTTGATTATATTGTAGATGTTGATTTCAAAATATTCACTTAACTCCAATAGATATTTTTGGGCTATCATTCTTATAATATGAAAATAATAAAACCGTACATTATACCGTAACTAATTTCTAACTAGAATATAGTTATATAAGTCTTAAAACCGCATGTCACACCTCTTTCACGAAAGAAATTAAGGTGTTTTTTATTTAATGAAAAGAAAAACTGCTTAATCTTCATCTTCACCAACGAATTAAGCAGGTACCGATTAAAAAAAAAACCGGCTTCACAACCAACAACAGTACTTATTATTCGGAGTACAAAATTATAAAATATACTATGTTCTGCAGTCAATAAATGTATATTATTAAAAAGTTATGACTGTATTCTATCTCCTTGTTATATGAGTTTCAACGTCGACCAACATTTCAGGGTGTCCGCATTAACAACTATTACAAATAATATTATGTAGAACGTATTATAAGTGCATGATAAAATCACGGTAGATATATTAATTTCTCGATCTATTGTAATTTATCGAAAATAGATTTCTTTTATCATAAAAAAATAATTGGAAGTGTTGAAAATGTTAATTATATAAGATTTACCGTATTATCTATTTCTATTGGGAAGTTATTAAATAAACTTTGAACTATATTATAATGTTGGCCTAAATTAAATTTAGTATCTGATATAATATGAGCTTATTGTCGTTTCGGTTGAAAAACGCTCAATTCGAAGCCAAATTTTATTAGATTCTGTATATTATTCGTGCTGATCTTGCGACTAATATGTAATTCCAAGACTCTGTTAAATCAGTGATGTAAAAACATCTGTGCATATTATTTTTATGGGTTAATTTAAAAAAAAAAACAGATTTCGCAAATCCCACAATATTTCTCTCATAGCTGAGTATTTTACAATTATTTAAAATCTGACCAGCACCCTAATTGCGTAACACACAATCAATCGGAATTTGAATCATTTTGAAGCAAATTGCTAATCCATTGCTTCATAAGTTCGAAAAATTTGTTGGCTCAACACGTAAATAACGCAACGAATGTTGTTGAACTGTCAAAATGAGACCGATTCCGATTGATCGTTTGTTACACAATTAGGGTGCCGATCTCTAAACCAAATGCATCACGGAAAAAAATGTATTGCAACTAAAATGTGACATCCCATAAGAATAATTATATGTGCAGGCCTTTTCATTGAATGTTCTACTGATTATTATCATTAACTTTTTTAATGTCAATATATTTCTTGGCAACATTGGTGATGTGTTACATGATCAAAAAACTCATGGCAGCTAAATCGCTTTATTTGATTGTGTAACATTGTCTAGTCAGTTTGAAAAATGAAGTGTCATGATGTCTCGTTAGCTTTTTTGCGCAAATTAATTATCTATAATAAGTATTTATTCTTATTGAACGCTCTTTATTATTAATATTTAGAAGAAAGGTTGTCAATATACTTACATAAATAAATGATGTTCAATCGTCTTTGATGTTTATTCTTTAGACAGCGATGTCAGATTAAAATATACCTCCCTATTTATGGTTAAGATGAGAAAAACGAAAGAAGTTCGACAACCAGTCTTACCAAGTGGTATCGTATTACCCACTAACTGTATTGTGGAGGTCAGATAGGCAGTCGCTCCATGTAAAATACTGGTATTTAGCTGTATCCAGTTAAACTGGAAGCTGAGTCCAATATAGTTGGGGAAAGGCTGGCCAGAGCTGATTATGAGAAAAAACAAAAGATAAAGTACTCTTGAGTTTTCATCGGAAGTAGCTTGAAAATAAATAACATCAATAAAAACTTGAACACAAGGTTCAGGTTGCCCAAGCCGAGCTTCTCAATTATTACTAATTTTGTAATACTTTCCTGTTCCTTAGTTATCTATCAGTGCTGTCAGCTGCACGTTACAGGAACTGATGGCGCCAAACACGTAGCCGAATTCTGGGCCGAGTCCATTTATATTGTCATCGACACACTAAGAAGTTACCTATTAATTACAATGAGACCCAATCTCAAACAACCGGTTCTTTTAATTGTGAATTCGAATGTGATTACATTAACGTAACCTGCGAAATTCAACATTTCTTTGCAAAACCGGAATCACGTTAAGGATGATTGCACATCTGACGGAAGATGCTTCACGTAACTCCAGAACAGACAAGTAGTGTGTCGAGCGTTCCTACATGAACTAAACTACGTCATAATCAGCCTATACTGTTCCCACTGCTGGGACACAGGCTTCCTTATTGTAAAAGGGCGGTAATCCACCACGCGGGCCTAATGCGGGTTGGTAGATGCCACATGTCTTCGATTTTTTTATTCTAGCACATGCCGCTTTCCGCACAATGTTTTCCTTCGCCGTTTTGAGAGCTGTGGTGATGAAATAAATTACGCTAAGTAAAACGCCTGTCTGGGTTCGACCCTACGACCTACAACTCGTAAGTGGGATCGTTACCACTGTACGACCGCTGCTCGCTAAACTACGTACTAACGACTAACTTCCAGTTAGTACGCTCAACGCACTAACGTATCATCGGTTGAGTGTGTAAGGTTGAACGTTGTATTATCGACTTGTCCGATGTGAGATCCGCCCTTAGTAATGCCAAAGAAGAGTTTCGACAAGTTCTCAACTCTACAACTCAATTCTAAACCGGACGAAAGGAAGGCCATGGAAGGATCAAGGAAGAACAAATGAAACAACTCATAATTATTACAAGTATTTAATGTACCTTATGAATGCCGTATAAATATTTCAAAATGTAAAACAGTGATAAAATTCATATTTCAACCAATATAACTGTAATCAACGTAACTAAGTATGCGAAATTATATTTCAAAATAATTACAATTGAAATAGTACGTATGAAACTCATCTACCATTCGCAACATATGAGTACAACTGGAAATTATTTATTGTTACAATATCCTTAACTATAACATTAATAAGCAGGTACCATATTTAAATCTCTTAGTGCATTTTCAAATAAAAGGAAGCGTCGGACTTCATAGTGTTCAATGTTATGTTAAATAGGTAATAAACTTTGTCACTAATAAAAATGTTAACAAAATCTGCCTCAACTGTACAATTGGGGATCATATAATAATATAAAAACTTGGCCCCAGCATTTGAAAGGGATCCACAAAAACTAGAATTATTTTAGTTTGTAAATATCATTTGCAAAAATTATAGCAAATCCTGTAATTGAATACAAAAGGACCTACTTATGAATGCAGTCTTAGTACTGTTGTATATCCATCAAAGAATGATAAAGACATCGAATGCTTACATGGAATGCAATTTTATAAAATTGAATCCTTACATTATATTTTTATTATATAATTTAAAAGAAATGAACGCGTCGGTACCCCTCGTATAAAATTAACACGTTGAGCATTACCCTACAATTATTGATAAACATGCTACTTGTAATACGCAGTAATAATTGATTATAACAAACATATGACCACTTGACTTTACACCGAATTTGGCAACTTGGATGAACACTTGTCTTATACAAATTATCTATCATTATACATTATACATGTCAATGTTAACGGTGTCCAGCTATTTGAATTTGAAAATTTGTAGTTTTTATCAGAAATTGTATCTTTTATTTTAAAATATGTATAAAAGAGAAAGATGTTTTCGAAATTCTAATAAGAACTTCAAAAATGCAGTGACCTCCGATCAAGTTACATTTAACAGTTTATATCGTATTCTGTTTCAAGTTTTGACATATGCACGTATGGTTTACTGATTATACCGTTATAAATATTTTAATGGTAATTTTGCTACTATTCCATCACATTCTACAACTATCGAACACTCGCACATTACATTAAATTAGATTAAAATTTATATACAAGTTACATCTAATATATCTTAACTAATCAACCCTACGTAGGTTAGTTTGATACCAACAAAAATGTATCATGTGTATGGCCTCTGACTGTTTCATTAAAAAACAATAGATTTATGTGGGTATTTTATTTGTGCTACTGATTATGTTTAGACAATCCGTTACATGCTTAGTTTCGTTCCATACTTAGCTTACACTGCAAGTACTGTCCTAACGCTAGTCGCTAATAATATAATTTCACCACAGAACAGCGAGTACAAAGTTGGAAAGAAAACAAATCTATTTCCGGCTTATTCGATACATTTCTTCATCATAGCAGAATACAAAATCTTCCAAATACATTGCATTAATTTTATATTACTTACGTTCGTTAACTGCTTCCATATTAGCGTATAATAGCTAGGTACTTATACAATGTGGTTTACATTAGCAAAGAAATGAAATAAACGCTACAGTTCCAATATCAGTCGAATTAATTTTGACTAAGACGGAATCAACTCACCCATATTTTTCATCTAAAGATTTAAAAAATGGAACAACGCACAACCCCAAGAACAATCATAAATAATGTCACCACAATAGAATTTGTAAACCTAAAGTTAACAAATTGAGCTAAACAATTATATCCTTTAATTGAATTAGTCGAATATAAACTTCACAAAACACAATAAGACCGTGTTTCAGAATAAATAGATATTTGTCTTTTATTGCGCAAAATTGTCTATACTTAAGAGAATTGGAAGAATTATTAGGTATATTATTCGATTTTATGCTTATGTTATACTACTAGTCCATAGTCATGGTGTTCTTTCGCGTCGAGCATAAAAAACGAACTTACAAACTGTTTAAAAATGGTAGAAAATTGTTTGGTGACAAATCGCGTTTTCAATCTTAATCCACAAAGATACTATAGCTTCTAATTTTTTTTTCCCTTCACAACAGTTAATTTTCTCAAACTATATTTTCGTTTTCACTGAGTTACGCACTCATGTCGCTATCCTCGTCAAACTTAATTGATGTGTCGAATCTTTACAGAAAGGACCCTGAAAATATTTGCTGTCCGTGAAAAATTGACGAGTGTGATGAATTTCAATCGTTTTTGTTCATCTTACACAATACTGCATGTCTTGCGACTGGAGGCTTGTCCGACGGGCGAGCGTGGAAATAATAATTTATTTGGCAGGCGCATTGCTAAATTATAATGTGAATGTTATTGCTTTATCGATATAAAATTGAGACAAATCTTAATATTGTTATTATTGCTTATTTCTTTGCTGTTGTCGGACAGTCCCCATCAGCGACATCAACAACAAGACACATCGGCTTAGGTGTGGTGTAAGCACCTGAAACATCAAGCGTAAGGACGTATCGAAATTACCTCAAATATTTGACAGTTCATGTCAAAAAAGCGGTCTAGTTGTTGATAACGCTGACACACACACTCATCAATTTAAGAATTTGTCACCAAACTGTTGTGGATTACGTCTACATCTCCTCCTGGTGCTTAGCTGGGGTGCTGCGCGGCCACCTTGCGCAGGCGGTACCCGCCGGTGCCGCGCACGGTGTACAGCACCAAGATGGCCACCGCCACCACCGACATCCCGATAGCGTTGATCACGATGGCCTCGTTGTTCAGCGTCGCGTATACCTCGCTCCTGTACACCGCATGCCCCGGGTTAGTTGGTTGAAAATGTACACGGATACAGAATTGTTAGGACTTGTCTGATTTCTGACGTCTTTACTGGCTGCTACGCCCTTATTGTAACTTAAAGAATCTGTCATGGTTCAAGAACGAAATTAAATGGACTCTAGAAAAGGAGGTTAGATATTTAAACAAAGTTGGGTATTTAGTTATTTTACTTTAGGAACCAGACAATAAGAAGATAGATTTTATGCGACGATGGCCCTCTTGCGGTTTAAATAGGGGTTATAATTGCCTCCAATTAGGTGCTATCGCCAAAACCTATATCTGACCACCGTAAGGACTACTTAAGGACTTATGGACTCAACTGTGGTCATCATATGTACAGGATTTTGTTTTCAAAATGGTCAGATGTAGGTTTTGGCGATAGTACTTATAATACAAAATCGCTAATTTAAAGATCATGCCGTGGAGTTGATGATAGTTTTCTCCCTGAACCCCAAAGTGCATCTTACTTACCTTATCGTTAATATAATGGAGTTAAAGGGGATAAATATTAATAAATTTACCTTTACCTATACTTGAATTCACTATTTCAATATTTCAAAAATCAAATAAGAAAACATAACGCTAGGGTTGATAGTTGATTGACCATTCATAACATAAAAGTCCTAAAAAAATTTTGGTTGCAATGGAATTTGAATTTTGTCTTGGCGTTATTGAGTTTATTGTTCTAAAACATGACGGTTATCTCAGTTTCTGAATTCAAATAAAGGCGAGTGTTAAATATATATTTTTTCGATTAGTGGATTAATTTGATCATGTCTAACAAATCAAGATTTGTATTTTATAACATATAAGTGCCGGAAATCAGGACAATAAATAATCAGAAATATAAAAACTGTACTTTTTCAACAAAATAAAGAAGGTTTAAACTAGAACGAATCAGTATCTACTTCCCGTTAGTAGAATAAAGCAGAGGTACCTACTGGGTAACGCCTATTGCAATTCAATTTAAACAGGTATTGAATAACAACTTTTATGTAACATTTACCACATAAATGTTACATAAAATGTAAGTGCAAGTAAAGCGGAATAATGGTGCAAAACCACAAGCATAAACATAGATGCAGTCACTCCAACAAGCACACCAAGCGAAATGCTTACATAACATAAAACTACCTGTTTATTAATGTTTACTGTTTTAGTCCTGTTTTTCTTCCGAATTCCTCCGACTAGTTTCGAACTAATCGGTCAAACTCGAAATAACCGTAAATATTAATAAGCATAAATATATCTTACTAATTATAATATAAAACTAAAACTACTTGTGTGTAAAGTCAATCAAAGAAAATGAAAAGTCCATGAGTAACTTAGGTACATTTATTTTAATGCAACAAAAATACAGTGTTGATTCTTACATTACGGAGTCATTTATTTTCCTATTTTATAGTAATTCTACATTTGCTAAAATTACCTAATGCCTACGTTATTTTGATCTGATACAGATCAAAGCTGATACAATAAAGCCTCATTTCTGTAATCTGTATAAATTGATAAAAAATCTCTTCATTTAAATACTCTGTATGTGTACTTACCTACCTCTAATAATGTAGCAAGGAATATAAGTTCGAAATAGGTCGCTTTAAGTATAAGTCAATAATGATATCAAAAATATACTTGCCTCACCTATCTTACCAGCCAATTGCACTTATGTACATAAATATTTGAAAAAAAGTATTAAAAAAAAAGTTGCAAAATCATTAAAACAACTATTCTATCTATGTATGTATACGTTTTATGTAATCTATTTGTATGCAAATTGTTCGAATTTTTACATTTCAGAACCAATGATCAAATTAACATAACATTAAATAAGTCTTTACATTGCTAAACTAATTTTAAATCGCATTTTTATAACTACTAATCTAAGTAATCATTGGATCTGATATCTAATTTTGTAATAAATAGTTGTCTAAATCTAGAGGTCTACTGAGGCCCTTATATGTTGTCCGCGGGACTCCGGCGTGCGGAACTTGTTTCTCGACAAGATATACATGACGACGGCCAAAATGGCGATGCAGGCGACTCCAATGGCGTTGATGATAATTCCCTCGTCGACCATGCCGCTGTACCTCTCCGCGCTGTGAATACGGACACTTACAAGCAACTGACACAACACAAGACAGAACATAAAACTAAGACAAAAGATAGTTCTAGGACTATAACATGCAAAAATGACATCGAGCACACGTGCAGCGTACATACACAAATTGATAGTGCAGTGCTTATGGTGACGGGATTTATCGAACTTACACAACAGCCTTACTACTCCAGTAGGTAGTGCTATTCTGTAAATATCTCACCGTGAAAACGTAGGTGAAGTGAGCTTGAAGTTATCTGTCGTCCCACCTAATGCTTGGAAGTGAGACTATTGACAATAATTCACTTAATGCTCACTTCACCTTAGTTTTCACGGTGAGATTTTTATAGAATAGCACTAGATACTGTTAGGCTGTTGTGATACTCTTAATTTTTGCATAGGCTTTGGTGAGCTTTGACGTCACAAAAGCCAATTTTAAACTGGTTTAACTAAACTCTATCGGCCTTATTAAAAAACAAGGTTTATTTATAGAACCAGGTTTAAACGATCGAACCATTTTTAAATTTCGAACTATAGTCCGACAAAGTTTAATTTCTTATTACAAAACCTAACGTTAAACCCGAGTCTAAGTTGTTAATTTTGCATTAAGAACTTTACTTTGGTCGGAATAAAGTTCAAGTAAAGTTCAGTTAACTGGCTCGAAGGTTTACGCTAGGTCTAAATGTAGAGGTCGTTTTGTAATAAAACGGCAAAGGTTTGCTCTAAAATCAACTATAGTGCTAAAATAGAATAAAAAAAAGCGAAGAAACATGCCGAGATTTCCTGTTCATAAATAGACTTTCTACATACCCTAGGCTGAAGATTGCCTTCTCAGTAAGTCCAGTGAGGCAGGCGCAGACCCCAAGTACGAAGGTGAGGATTCCGAAGGCTGCGTGGACAGGCACCAGGGAGGCACGGAAGCCAGCAGTTCCCTTATTGCAGATCAACAACAGCAGGAAGCTGAAGAAGCCGACAGCGTACTGTGGAAAGTATTTAAAAAATTCGTTATATGTGACGTATTTTCTCTTCGCAAGAAATTGTTTCAGCTAAGATTCTAGCTGCGGTTATTGTAGACCCTTAACGCCTTTATGTTCCTTTAACGTGTAGGGATGTACCAGGGCATGCAGGAGATATCGATTTAACTGGTACCTAAACTATATCTATGATTAATAAGGTACCTATTATTGTACATGTATTACTGTTTCGGTAATTAATTTTACAAGACAGATGTGTCTGCTACACGATACGGTTACGGGGATTATTATTATTGCCAGCATCATCTGCGTCTCTTGAAATTATGTATTTGATTGATGCTTAAGTTCAATAGCGGACAAGGTGCAGCCTAATATGATATTGAAATGTAGGCAACTTCTAAACGGGTTAGAAGGTGATACCTATTTGTCTAATGTCACATGTGTTTATGCGAGCATTCTCCCTATCGACCTATCGCTGAATTTGATATTTTAGATAGGTAAGTAAAATCTCAAAATCAATATTGAAATCGCTACCATAATTGGTCCCTTAACGTTAAATTATTTCAAAACGTGACCACAAGCCTCACGTCATGGTCTAAGAAAACCATTCGGCGTAATTGAAGAGCTCTCAAAAAGCTTTTGATGCAGCTGAACTAATTAATTTGGACAAGCATTTGATCCGCAATTAGCTTATCGCATCCTGCCGTTAACGTCCCTAACGAGCCGGTTGCTTATCTGTCGTTGTGCTTCACTTAGGCACTATCTTCACGCTCGTTTTGCGAGCAGAACTTGGCGATATCAGCTCCAAATTCATTTTGAAGTCCCAGCTTGACTTTATGATGCAATGAATTTGCTTAGTTAACAATTAAACATTTCATCTTCATTCATTCTCATTCTTCATTCATCATTTCATTTTTTCATTCTTTAATTCCATTGTGCAAAGCAAAGACATCACTTGATGCAGTTCAAATAATTCTCAATAATTTTCGCGACAGAAAAATGGTGTGCCTTGATATTTGATAAAAGACAGGAATTACCTGTAATCCAAACAGTCCCATAGCAACGAAGCCGATCCAGCTGTGTAACGAGTAGAAGTTGTTGATGCCCTTCTTGTTATGGTAGTCCAGCACGGCCAGGAATCCGATGACGATGCAGGGGAACGCCAGCGCGTGGAAGATGGCGTGCAGCAGCTTGACATAGATGCGTCTGAAGCAGCGGCAGATGCGGTACAGGAGCACGGCTGTGGACAACATGGTTTAGGTCGCTGAATGAAAGCTTATGGTTTCCCTGTTAAATCTGACTGAAGAATTATTCGGCAGCTCTGGGTCGGTCATATGAACACATTTTCCATACAACAAGAACTTGGCCTGAGGTGTTGAATTCTCGCCTGATTCTCAACAATTAGGCCAATTCATTCTGTGGGTGTAGTAAGTGGCCATTACGAGATTAATATCAGTATCAGTGCCAGTAATCACAATGATTAGAGGCAATATTCCCCGCTGGTCTTATGTCTTTTCATTGTAGGATTATTGCTTAGCAGTGAACTACAGACTTACCTACTGTTATGATATTCTATCAAACACACTTAGTATATACATTCATACACTTATAAACTAACGCCTTTTTCTTCTACAGAACGTCACTTGCTACGATCCTTACATACTCTTTTTTGTTTTCTTTTTGTTAGTCGTCTTTCATTCATCCACACACATAATACTCGCAAAGAAATCCTATGATAGCAAAATAATGTCACTAGCTACGATCCTCAAGTTTATGTTTATAACGAGATCTTTTATAAAAGGAGATATTGTTGGCCTATCTTCATATATAAGACGAGCAGCCAACAATACGGCTTGCATAAAATCCGAGCTGATATTTTCAATACCGGGAATACTGTAATATCATGGGCTTCTATACTTTTGTATCGTTTTATCGGCAAAATGCGCCCGGAGCCACACCTTTTCTTCCGTCTCGTCTCGGAAAAATGTGACTCTAAAACCTTCTAGTAGGATAGATATCAAACTTAAGTAGATGTTGACTTTTATCTGGCAATCTTTCATTATGATTTATGATTTCAGAAAGCAACCAACGAGCATAAAGACTCCATAAAATATAATGAACACTGCTTGTCTTATTATTAGCATGTATTTAGCTATGGATAATAAAGTGACTTCATTGGTGACGTTCTTCAGAAACCCCAGGCGTGTAGTACCAAGATGTACGTAAACGAAGCAAAAGGATTATGTAAGGATCGTAGCAAGTGGCGTTCTGTAGTTTTTGCCTGTCCACATGGAAAAAAGGCACTAGTCTATGTAGTAAGAACTAAACTCTAGGTACTTACAAAATCCGCTGAACGTGATAAATCCGGCCACCATAAGCGTAGGATGGAGGTTGAACTGCTTGTCGGGCAGATCATCGGCCCAGGCATAGCCCTCGCGGTAGTAGAACACCCAGAACACGGTCAGGGCCGACACGCCGATCAGCAGGATGGTGGCAAGCGTGATGACGAGCGCATACTCGCACCACTCGCACGCCCCCCTCTCATGATCGTCCGATTCGTATGAACGACTGCGTTGGCTGTAAAAGAAAATGATATTATAGCATACGTCGGACGAATGAAAGAACAGCAAGAACGAGCTTTTCGAGAGTTCGCGCGAAGAAGCGACTTCTATTAAAACCTGTGATTTTAAAAACAACCGATATTCCTGTATTCCATTTTTGATATGGAACAGAAAACCTCCCCTGACAAAATTATTGGCGGTATAGGTATGGTTATACCCATAGAACAAATCTGCCACATTCATAATGCCCGTCGGCATTATGAATGTAGCAGATTTGTTATAATTTTTATCCTGAAGCACCACCCCGCAGTTTTCCGAATTTCCATTCCACTGACGTGGTAAATGTTATTAATAATTTAATTTCCATGCTGAACATCCGCGCCAACTTCACCCTCAAAATTAAACAAAGTTTAAAACTTTAGGTACCATCGCAAACAACTGTCGTTTGCTTATCAGCATAAAACTGTTTAATGTTTCAATTAATTCTAACAACAACATCAGAACATCCTCTAACCAGATAGGGATCTATAAACTTTTGATCTCAGTTCTCTAGTCTATTAGGAGAACAAAACCACATGAGATAAACCGGAACTAATAAATAGACTCGCTATAAGTATCTGTCGGCGCTAGCTCCGGCGTTATCAAAGTTAGTCCGATCACACACGAGCAATGAAAGCCGTCTCATTGAATACTCCGCTAAGTTAAAGCAGGTTACTAGACAGGAAACCGCAGCTCCATTGATACTGAACTACTGAGCTAACTATCTACATAGGTAGTTATACGTATACGCAGATGCAAAGTTTACAGTGTACTCCTGTGGACCACACAAGGGTGTCGGATGGCGTGAGATCATTCGCGCGACAACGCCGGATGCGCGGCGCGTCATGCAACGATGGAGTATCGAGCTTTTTCTACATAAAACTTGCTACATATAATCTTAGTACCTACGTCGTATAAATTCTACCCTTTTCAATACAAGAAAATGTGATATATCTCCTTGCATCCGTCTTCGTGAAGTTGCAGAAAACAAGTAATAACTGTCCGAAGCAAACGTGTTGGCGCTGGGAAAATGTTACGATTTTTCATATCCTCGTGTAAACCGAGTGACATAGAGTTATTTCAAATTGTATTGTATGCACGCTCCGCAATTTTTCTTTCCACTAAAGAAATTGTGTTTCAAATAGAAACAGATGTAGAAATAACTTAGTTATCTACGTGTTGCTCTATTAAGACAAAGGCCGTAGTGACGCAGGTGTTCATGGTATAAATACTTTATACTTACACCTTTTAGTTAGGTACAGGTCACTAAGCCTTTGCGTAGGATAGCCTTTGGTGACCTATTTCTCTCAGACATTTAAAATTAAACCTGAAACACTGTTCCATTCCATACTAATGGGATGAAAAATAGTTACTATTTATACAAAACTTATTTACGGTTCATTGCACAAAAGCTCGTTGAGGTCAGATGCTCTTTTGTTTAAACATTAATTTATTGAACGTTGTCTTTGATGCAACCATGGAATAAATCACCAATTTATCGGAGCGTGAGCATGTTAACCGTGTATGTGTGATGTCATGAACGAAGCTTAGTATAAAAATAAATGTCCAAACAACGCTGTTACGATAAGGTCAACAGGATTTAGGTAGCAAAAATAGGTACGTTTTTATAGGTACCTACATAGGTACCTATAAAAACGAACCTGTGGCAGGTGGCGATAAAGGCTTAGCCCTTCAACACAAGTGACAGGGTCGGCTTCAGTTCCAACCTTTATTTAGCTAGCCCTTGCATGCCAAAATTAAGTTGGTTAAAAATGTTTGATGGAACCTTTTGGAGGTAGCAAATTCCTTACAATCCCTTTCGCCCTCATTCTTTCCGAGCAATAGGATGGTTAAATTCCATTTTGCATGAAATTGAGATTGGGGAGCTATAATATTTTTTCAATTTGGATCGGATTGCGAGATTAAAAAAAAGGAACGATAATTTATTTTGTTTAAAGCAAAAGCGTAATTCAAAATTTCTTACGTTTTTTGCAATTTGCAGGTCAGTATCGGGTTGTATGTCGATCTAAATATGATTCGCGGCCGTAACAAATATTTATTAATAAAATTATAATCATAAAAATCATCAATACGTCTCTCTAAGTTCATATTAACCTATTGAATGATTATTTCATGAAATCATTTGAGGCCAATTCTAATCTAAGGAGTTGTTTTTCGTGGGCAATCTTAGCGCTTAGAGTCAAAGCTCGGTTGAAAAGCGGTTTTAAACAGTGGATAGTACAAAGAATCAGAAATCAACAATAAGATGATGTGTGCCAGTGTTACTCGCTGGCAGGTGAAAGTTGCGTAAAATGCAGAAGCGACCACTGCCCTACCTCGACGAAGGTACTTGCTCTGTAACTACCTATTTATGTTGGCATACGGTACTTGAGGCTTTGTCCGGACACACATTGGCTTACTGCCCAGCCTCTATATTACTGTGTCTAGGACACGACAAATGTGGTGTCTTCACTTGGCAGAACGCTCGGATTAGCTTTACCGTAGGAGTACCTTAAGTTTACATTCCCCTTTGTCAAATACAAACTATCAACAATCTTATATTCTACCTTTTCTTCTGTCACTCTTAGTAAAAGTCTATATCTGTTATGTTTATGGTGTACAGACACCAGCAGGTCAAGCTACCCGAAACTGTCAAATTTTTCCAATCAACCTTGAACCTTGATGCTTTAGCGACAAAGTTGAAAATCTATTAAAGAAATTTGACAGGTTGTAGTAGCTCGATGTGATGGCGTCTGTACATAATAAAGAGTATTCTATCTATCTATCTTATTATCCAGATCTTTGAAACATGAAACAACAAAGTTTTTCCATTTGCGAAATAACAGGAACATTGTCGATACATCTGTCGGCGACAGTTACGTGTGTACCTACCTACGTATGCAACTCTTTGTAACACAATATGAGCTTTCTCTCGCATTGAGAATAGAAACGTTATTGTAGAAGCAAATGTGCTTATATAATTTAATCCAAAAGGCAATGACATGCACGTTCTGTTAGCTTTGTACCTATTGGTAATTCAAACATAGTTGTTATTTAATGCGAAATTACGAATGAATTATAAAATAGAACATTATTTGAGGAATTGTAGCAAGTGTGTTTACAAACAGCAAAATTGCGTTTATATCGTTCCACAGTTCGGTGCAAAATGGAATGTCTATGCAAAATTATCAGCAGGTGATTTGCTACGGACGCAAAACGCAGTGCCCAGACTCGTGATAGGTCAGTCGAGAAAGTGGAGGAAATGCAGGTAGTCATGCTACCTTGCTGCCGCAGGCTTTTTACAAGCCAGGCTTTATACAGCTACGTCTTTATTTCGTAGTAAAATCATATAAACGACGTGACTTGAATGTTGGGATCTCGCGTGTGTTACTGCGTAGTATCGCTTAGGCCCTCGTTTGTGGCCATAAATGAGGTTCGTCGTTTGGAGTATCACTATAGTCCAAACGAGGTTTATCACGTCGCTACATATTTTTTTTTCATTTTCGTGGTACGCTACGAAAATGAAAAAAACATGAACCCACGTTCAGTGAAACGTTATCTTACCCGCTCTGCGAGGCTTTTTCATGAAATAGCCATTGACAACCTGAGATAGCGCCAAGTGGAACCCTTTTATTAAAATTGCAACCAATTAAGGCGGAAATGACCAATCGTTTGGTCACGTCGGTGCAGCCCGTGCCGAGCAATCTTTGAGATAACTCGATTAACCTCGATCACGATCTGTGACCGCGTAACTTATAACTTCGACTCCAGTCGGCCATAACCGAACATCTCGTAAAACCGCACAATTACCGCAAGCTGCCATAATTACACAGAATACCCGAACGAAGACGCACTAAACGTTGAATACGGTGCAATTAACCGACAATAGTCTTACTGACCAAAGCCAAATTGTTAAAAACAGCTAAATGCATTACGTGACGGTAACGGCAAAGAACACATACGGTCTCAGAAATAATGGACACTTGTTTTTTTAATGTACAGCATTGCTTTCTCTGACTATTCAGGCAGAGTTCACACATAACTACAACAATTAAACAATTTGAGACGAGATTTGAAAAATGTGTTTGGCGATAAAGTTAAGATTTCTATTTAAAAAAAACGTCGTACCAAACTAGTTACATTTAATCTGGTGTAGCTACTTGATAACTCGTGCAGTGCGCCCGAGTGGAGAAATGTAGTAGTGCAGGGTCTAGAGGTGACGGGGAGGGGGGGGGAGGTCGTCGACCCCACCGCCCGTGGTACTCCTGGCCTACATGGGTAACGAAGAGCACAATCGCTCTTACCATAACTGGTATTAAGATTGACATCAAAGATGAACATTCAACTTAAATATTAAGGGAAAGAACAAAAGAAGCTCGTTACACTTTGCTTGGGATCAGGTTCTCCGACGAACATTTCACAACTTTGTTTTCATAATCCTTCTTTAGACAAATGTTTGCTAGATTGCGTAACTGTTAAGAAGAACCGTTAAATTAACCACATTCATTCGGAAAGTTCTTGGAAGTTCGCCTCGCAGTCTCTAGTGTCCTTATCCAGTAATTAATTTGCCAGACGAATGAAGCCCTTAGCTCCGTCTGTGAACTCTAGCGAGGTGTTCATAAGAGCCACTTTCGATGCCACGCTCCATAAGTCATAAGTCAAATTTACATTAATAAGCGAACAGAGAAATGGAAAATTGCAGAAACTGTTCGTTTATTAGTCGAACAAAGATACTTTCTTTGTTCGACTAGTAAACGAACAGTTTCTTCACTTTTCAGTTGAACTTTAGTCGAATTTAAAGTGCAGGGCTATTACAAAATAATTAAAGTGTAATTAACGACCAGTGTCTCGTTTAAACGAAGGTAGGTATTCATTGCACAAGTCATGCTTGAGACAGCAGTTGATGGAATAGCAATAATGCCTCATTGGTGTAGCGGTAACAAGCAGGTCTGAATCTTAAGCCATCCTAAAAATCGTTTTTTTAAGGCTCCCGCTGACAGGCGCGAGGTGACGTTGCGATGCGATGCGATTCTGGTAGAACGATTTCCATGAAGTATTCATAAAAATTGTTCTACTAGAATGGCGTCGCGCTTGTCTGCGGGGACCTTTATTGAAGCTCCAGTAACAGATAAATGAGTGATTCCGATTATGTAAGAAAACATGGTCCTTCTACTTATTACATTACTGAAACTGATTAGCAAAGGGTTCAAGAGTTCCCCCTTTGTTTCCTTTTGAGGGACTTAATTAGCCTAACAAACATAATTCCAACGTTATTATGTTACCTAAGTATAAATATGGAAATCAGGTTATAAAAAAACGAAAGCCAGTTCTCCAAACCTACGAGTATTTATTTATTCTAGTATTTATTACTAGTATTTATTTTTCTCTAGTATTTACTATTTTATAGATACTTAAATTGGCATTTTTATTGATTGACCGCAATCTTAATTACATAAGTGCATTACATTGACGATGCAAAGTTTTTACAAACTTTCAAACACAAATAGTTGAATGGTCGTGCCCCTTTCAAAATTACAAAATAAACGAATGCCATACAAACTTGGTGGCTCGGTAAAGCCATGAACATTTCAATGGAGATGGACTCTTTTGACTGTGGAGACCAGTGGCCTACTTATTCACAACTGAGAGGGGTTTGACGAGTGGTTATACAGCTAGCTAGCAGCGATGATGAGTAACGTTGATTTAGCGGAAGCAAGGATACATTTTCCCCTTGTAAGGTCGCTGCAGCACCTACTTGATGTAATTAAAGCATACTGCAATTCTATACACTGATTATATAGGTAACTTAGGGATTAAATAATAATAAATTATTCCGAGAATCACAATACAGAATCACAGGTGCAGAGGATGTTACAGAAGGTTCACTTTTGTAACATCGTCTGCACCTGTGTTATGCAAATAAATGATTTGATTTAAATAAGTAATTGATACGAGCATAAGATTTGCGGACGAGTGAATGTTCGTCGCGTAACAAAAGATCGCGCAACGAATGTTTGTAAGACAAATTCGGGAATGCTCGCGGTGAGTACGTTCCTTCAGCTGCCTATTTCAAAACCATTCCATACAAATCTTTTGTTTCATATAATGGAGTCCATACACTATAAGTACCTAGCGGTTCTGTCATCTAAAACCGGAGGGCCTAGCCGGTCAGTTTGACCCGCATCACGCGGAGTGGTCTTTCACGCATTGCTTTAGTAAACAGAGGTGGTAAACGAAGTAACCGTGAAGCCGCCGACGTATCCGTAGGTGTGTAGCCTGCTTTATCGTGCACGTAAGATTACGACATATTTTAAGTACCATACAATTGGCCTGTTTTGGACACGAGCCATTTGCGTATTTCTTTAATAAGTAATAACCAATCTTCCTTTGTTTAGTCAAAGTATTTGAAACGACTAGATTAGTTTAGTGATTGGATTTTGCGTCATTTTTCTGTGATGTAAGTACATATTAATTTGTAGATATTGAAATGTTAGCTATTCGATTACCTAATAAAATATGGCGATTATGCGGATATATATATGGCCTATTTATTTATTCTATTCATCCGAGTTAACAAACGAGTAAAACGCAATTAAAAAATCTTCGAGAAAGACTCTTCGAAAAAGCTTGATCATTCGAAATACTTTCAGCAATTTGTACCACTCTAGATTTCATCGCATGTGGAAACAACTTCAATACCCATTACCTCTACAGAACAGTTATGTCCAAGAGACTAAATAAGGTGAAACACGGACCATAATATAAATAACAAATGCCTGTTAGTTTCTCACAAAAATATGTGCCTAATTGCGTTTTTTTATCCGTTTATGGCCGTGTATTACCGGTCGAATCTCACTGCCATTCTTAATTGTAACTTGTTTTCTCTTGGCATTGAAGCCGTAGATACAAATCTTGACACTCGCATTACTGTCGCGGTAAACTAGAACAAGTTGTGTTTAAGTTGCGTGTGTATGTGTCGTGTGTCTTAATAGGTACCTAAGCTTGCTTTTATCTGATACTTTGGTTAAATTATGTGATTTAAATTACGATAAAGATTTATATTAGAATTAGATACTGTCGTGTCTATTGTTTTGTAATGATTTCAATATTATTAACTAGCTGCGCAACGCAGTTTCACCCGCATAAGTTTCGATCCCGTGGGAATATCGGAATAAAAAGTATTCTATGTCCTAATCCAAGTCATGTTCTACCCATGTGCTAAATTTCATCCAAATACGTTCAGAGGTTTTGGGCTGAAAGCGAGACAAACAAACACACAAAAAGTCAAATACATATTTTCTGTTTAGATATTTTCACGATTCCCGTTTTTAAAAGGAGCAGAACTTTCCGAAATGGGAAGTGGAGGAAAACCTCGCGAATAAAATAATAACCTGAATTATGTTAACGTGTTTGATTCATTGGCATGGGTAGGTAATATCGCATGCATTAGCTGCAATACCTAATTCCTTCATGTTTGAATATAAGAAAGCTTCCAATGACATTATATGAAAAGAGGATTTCCCACAAGCAGTGGTCAAAGGCTAGCTCGATATAACCCACTAACACTAAAGCGATCTTTAAACCTAGCGCATTAAGATGCGCGTGCGCTTCAAATGTACCCGTTAGTATCGGTTGAAAGTCTCTTTTCCCAGAACCACATTTACATCAACAATAATTATTGCTGTATCAGTTCAAAAACGATTTTAATCAATCGATTTCTAATAATTAAAGCCAGTTTTACATAAATATTGATGCTTGGAAAAATACCTACAGTATGGGGAATGCACTATCTCCCCGTAGCGGCACATGAAAGCTGTCGCGGGAAACAGACATAACTAGATTTCCTTTAGTGCTGAGTTAGAAAATGCTACAGGTACGAGTATGTTACATAATTAGGTTTTAACCTTTAGTATAAGTAATATGCTTACTGATGTACAATATTATGTACCTACGTGTGAAACATGTAAAAATTATGAATCCAAAATAAGGAAGTCTTAAAATATTAATTTATTTATTTTATTATTTATGTACACACAGTAAAATACATATTGATATGACATAATTATAATATGAGTACAAAGGTACTGCTTATTTAATATTGTTGAATGTTACAAAGAAAAGCATGGATCGACTCTTACACAGCAAAAATGTACTCACAAAGAAACATTTTATCAAAGCATTCTTATATGTAAAGATAAAATAAAAAACATTATCCTGCAATTCCGTAAATACGAGCATGAAGAATCGTAATTATTTGTAAAACAATACTCGACTCAACTCAACTCATTTAGTAACCTTTGTTGGCGGGAGTGTCCGTCTCTCCAGCAGCTTTTGTTTCTATGCAGAGCTACGGAACGTTCAACACAAAAGCGTTCGTTCATTTGTTCGTTCTGCGGTTTGTTCCATTTAATGAGGAAGTGCTCTAGAAAAACTACGGTACAATTATTGTTACGAAATGCCACCGTTCCGCCGTACGTAATTTGTACCGCTTACATAGTCGCGTAAGCAATCTCCCCCATGTGAGATTTGTGTTACGATTGAAGCTATTATGATAAGTATACGCTACAGAAATGACAGTGATTTTCTTGCTGAGGCTTCATAATGCAAGGATGCTATGCATTAGCTATACTTTTGTTTTCAATGTTATGGTTGAAGCCGATGACGTAGAAATGATGCCAAACAATTCAAGGCCACCATCGACCATGACCACTGAGAATTGTTTAAAATGGCGGAAAATACGTTGAACACAGTTATCTCTAAGTAAACCGAAATGTTGTGTTACAGAATAAAACCATGTTGTATGCGAGAAAAACGATTCAAACACGCCATGTAAGCATCTTTCAGAGATTTGCTTTTCTTCCTTATTCCCTACCCATGAATAAGGGAATGGGGACGTGCAAACATGGATGTAGAGGACGTCGCATATTTACGACATGTCGTGCAGCCTCACAGTACCGTGACCACGGAGTAATGAAAATGGAGTGAACATGCGCTGCCCTACTGTCATTTGGCGTCTTCAGAAACAGCTGAATCATCTACTATTATACACGAGATATTTTCTCCCTCTAGCTCGCATAGTGAATTTGCAAATTATCCCCGTTGTTTATGAATTTTCCTTATTTTTCCGGCTATATCACTTATAATAAGTAGTTGTCTTATGGTGATACTATAAGGCGACTACATATTATACGTGATCAAAAAAATGCTCAGTATTAATACACCGTGACGGCTCTCTGTTACTTTAGCAAAGGTTTACGGGCTGATAACATGAAACTAAATATGAGCCAGTGTGACTCCATTATGTTCCAGTGTTAGGCTTATTCAAGGGCACGGTACGTAAGGTAGGACGCTCTCAGGCGACGATCTTCGCAGGATGGCTGGTAGCAGCTGGATGAGAGTTGACGAAAATCGAGTTGAATGGCGTGCAATAGGAGAGGCCTATGTCCAGCAGTGGACTGCTGTAGGCCGATGATGATGATGACGGGCACGGTTCGTACTCCATTATATCCTATTCCGTGGTCATGATCATCTGTCGCGCCGATCTGTCGTCGTGGCTGCCGTTGCATGTGTAAAGCTATTCCAGCCCCATTATATGCAATACTCTGACCCACTTCTCACCTAGACACATCACGTACATCTGGCGCATTTCTAATTAATTACTATAATAGCGTGTGGTAGTGGCCGAAAATTGAGCGGAGCCATTAATGGAATTTAAATATTTAATTGTTAGTTAATGATGGATAAATGCTAGTCATTACACTCTTCTTTCTCGTAGACTCCAATTGTAATATAGATTTTAATACGTTAATTGCACCGTAAGTCATCTTTATCTACTCGTACATACTTAGGTATTTTAACCGTTACCCCAAATATAAAATAAGTATGTACGCAGACCAAAACAAGCCTTATTTTTGTTTTTTATTTCCAGTTACGTAACGTTAAACAGTTTAATTTCATTATGTGTTACCAATCTTATGAAATTGTTTTATATGCAGAGGCCACTCATCATGTCATTCACTTGCAGAAATGTGTAACTTGCGTCACGTCAAGATGCGCACACTTCATTACGAATATCTTAATTACAAAATTAAATCGTATTATGTTATATTATTTGCTACTTGCGCAAGCTACGGCGGCGACTGCTTCAATCGAAGCATGCACGGCAGTCGATAAACAATATTAATTGCGTGTGCGACTAATGCGCGGTCGACCGGTAAATTGTGCTCACTTCAGCATCGATATCCTACGCTCTGGCGATCCTACACCTTACATACTAATGTTCGAAGACCTACTTTAAACCTTAAAGCATTTTCATGCGTGTGCACGCAATAATACACGGACTATGGTTACTAAATGTTTCCTAATATACCTATTTCTCACAAAGTTACTTACAGGGACATCTCGCCCACGCAAAGTTGCCTACTTTCAGAAGAACGTGATTTTAACCTACCGTGGAAGCAACTGAGTCCGCTAAGTTAGTAAGATGAAGTTCATAGGCAAACTTCAAAGAACTTACCTACAAGTTTCAGTGTCCAAAGTTACCGTGCAGTTCCAACAATCACCTTAGCAGACAGACACAGACATTCAGAATGTTTGTACTAAAAAGTAAGGTGAATGGCTTAAAATATTTACGTACCGAAGAATTCCGGGTCGTATGATTAATTCGTGATTCATTTTTCGAACACGAGAGAGAGTGTAGTGAGACGAGGAAGCTGTTGTCTAAATCTGTATTATCTTTGATTGAATGAATGTATTATCCGACACATTATTTTATTTACTTGTCTTTCAACTGTGAGAATCGGACAGAGTTACTGTCTAAAGTTCCCAAGAACTGTAAACTTGATGTAACTTCGTGATTTTATGGTAGCTTCTTGGCGCAAACGTGTCATGTTCTGTGGTCCACTCCAAGAAACTTCTTCTAATTACGATAGGACCATTGGACTAGCAAGAACGTTCGTATTTCGATCTAAACTTATGTGCTTTATCCTAACTATATAATATTATAAATGCGAAAGTGAGTTTGTTTGTTACGCTTTCACGCTAAAACGGCTGAACGGATTTCGATGAAATTTGGCACATAAGTAGACCATGACCTTGAGAAGGACATAGGCTACTTTTCATCCTGGATCCCAGACGAAGTCGCGGGCAATATTTAGTCTACAAAACAACTAAAAACAGTATGTTGCATTAGACGTATCAGCTTGCAAATGACATTGAAATAGCAAATGCAGCAAACGGGCTAGCGTGCACCTGTCACTTTTCATACTAGGTAGGTATGTAATTATTTCTAACGTGGAAGTACCTACGAATAACGTTTTCCTCTTATTGATTAATATTAATTACAAAAACGTGCAATATAATCATGAAAATAAGTCTAACCTTGAAGTGGGTGAAGGTTTTTATAGGTAAACTATTTGATCTTAGATTTTCGAGAATTAGGGCCAGTTGTTTCAAACGCTTGGTTACCATAACATACGTAAGTACGTCAAATAATAACGATTACGTACTCGTTACTATTTAACGTTCGGCAAGGCCATAATTTTGTAATTGTAATTTGAAACGACGGTTTTTTGGTTTGACGATAGCGCCATTTTTGACGTATAGGCGTGCATCAAGTGAACGTGAAACAACCCGCCCTAAGTTATACTGAATGATATCAGAATTAAGATAAACTGATTTTAGGTTTTTTTAGTAATACGATACCTTTCGTAAATTCCGTTGACAAATATAAAATACCTGAATAATTGAAAAGATGATAAACGAAAATAAGGTGACAATTTTCTCATACTTTTTTCATTGGGGAAAACAATGCCCTTATTGAGGAAAACAAGGAAACGTTTTATTGGGTCGTGATAAAGAATTTATCTCACAAAATTGAATGACAGATAGACGTGTATCAATTTATTTCAATTAATTCATCAGTTCATGTTTAGATTGGTGGCATTGAACTTTACAACAGAGTCTCATAGTACCTACCTAGGTAATGGTACTTGTTGAGGTAAGGAATTTAATAATTGACTAAATGTTTCTTACAAATACGCCATACAGGTAGGTAGTATTTGACTAACGTTTCTCTTAATGGTGCAGTTAACTGCAATTGACCTTACTGCAGTTGGTGCATTTCAGTTTATTATTCCTATTTTTGGACTTTGGGATTAATCATGGAGACTATAATAGGTAGGTATTTCTTATTTTGAATCAATATCAATATCTACTTACTTATACAAGGTCAAATTAAATTAGCTAGCGAATCTCCGTAGACATTATGGGTAGCGATATCTTAACATGATAAAAGAAATTAATTTAATGTTTATTTTTTGTGGCGTCATGGACCGCAGTTTTTGTAGTCACTTGAAATATCATTTCTTTTTTTTGTGTAAATTTTGCAGTCGTGATTAGTATCGATGTGTAAAAACGATCAAACGAAAGAAAACAGATTTCCTCAACTCATACTTCAAGTAACAACACAACCAGCGGTCGTTGACACCCAAAAAAAGTCCATCAAATCTTTTTTTTATCGTGTTTAGATTTCGATACCAATCACGTCTGCAGAGTTTCGCTAGATAATTTACTTTGACCATGTATATCTGTGTATTGTGTGATAGGTGGCAGACAGCCCTATGCTGGCTCACTGGATACGGCTGCACACGTAGATGTCAGTCGTTTCAAGTTTTTGTACGAGTAGGTATATACTTAGTGTGTGGTTTTTACTAATATATATTAGGTTAAGACTATTACTAACAACATAATTATGGATCTTTGATCTGAAATAAAATATTTATTATTATATCTACAAAACCTCTAGGAATATAAGGACATTGATTATGAACATTAACCTTGTGCTCTAACGCTCTAAAACCAATTAGAGCCAGTTTTGCACGAAAAGGGACTATTTCTATACCTGCTTACTGCGGTGTCACTTAGACCCCCGTCCCTTTTTTGCACAAAACCAAGGAGAAACTTTTGTACAATTCTGCAAAGTTAAGACCCTAAACAAGACACCTACGTAGGCCGGATTACAGTCGGCCCAAACTTTTTCTATCTCCGTATTTCTCAGAGGCTGACGAGTTCCATAAAGTTACACATCAGTGAGTATCGACGGTCTCGACGGATTAAGTCTGTGGGAAGAACGGAAATTAAACGCACTACACTCTACAGCTACACGGCTTGATGAGCGTGTGAACGGAACGCACGCGGGGAATCGCAGCGAGCCTTTTAAACCGTCCGAGGTCAAGGTGCTCTAAACGCAATCAGTGAAATGAGCCTCTTAAGTTTTACTTTTTTTTACTGCATGTGAACATTAACATATTGCCGCAAAGTACCAACCTTGACATTAAATATAAAATATTATATGCAGTAGAAAGTTTAGAGATTTACCAAGCCGACATGCGAAACACTTTTTACTATGTATGCTACATGTAAATATAAAATACTTCACAGTTTCACTAACCATTTTATGTGCAAATTAAAACGGAAATGCAACGTAACCTCAATACCTCTATAAATAAAATGTGCAACAAAACGGAAAAACGTTGAATATTTTGACTCTTAGAGAATTTCTCGATAAGGCATTCATGAATTCAAATCTACAAAAAAATTATTGTAGATCTACTTTTTAGCGTAAAACAAGTCTTCAAATAAACACGTTTTCCTGGCCCACATTACATTAATTCTTGTAACCCAAGTGAAGTATAACAGACAGTTTAGCGATGCGCCCAATAAATGGTAAAAAGTGGCCCACTGACCGTATGCTAACGGTAAAAGAAACTACGCCTGTTTTCACTATCGGTTTTGTGGTCAATCTTGCTTACCAATGCAAGAACCTGTTCATTTGCTAGTAGTTCGTCTAGAATGCAGGTGTCGGATGCCAGATTAAGCCACTTGGCTGCACAGACCAACTCGTACCATTCGTGTATTATTTCTGAATTCCCGTCGCTCTGCATCAGCCTGCATCCAAGGCAGATAAAGGAAACGTAAGTTATATTTATGGAGTACATTACCCCAATTTTCTATGAGATACCGGCTGCATATTCCTAAGTAGCTCGCCTTTTACAACGTACAAGGACTAAAATATGACCGTGTCTAAACTCAAGTTTACATACATTTATTTTACTTTCATCTTATTCAGTTTACATGGAATTCTTTTACATTTTAGAGAAACCTAAAGAGGAAGATTATTCATAGATACTAGAAAGCTATCGCTTTTAGCGATAAGACCGCCCATTGCCTCACCTTATGTAAAATGTGTACATTTATATCTGTAATTTTTATGGTGTACATGCTACATGACAGGCAACTATGCTCCACCTCATACCCTGCCCTTTATGCCCCAAAACGTGCAACCAAAATGACCTCTGCGCTACCACCATAACCATAACGCCATGGAAGTGTCGAACTTTTGGGCCAACAAATTTTATGTAAATAACTGTCGTGCCAGTGACATGAAGAAGAAGATGGTGTATATAGGAGTATTATATCTATATATCTAGAGCTCATGTACTTAAAGATGACATAATTTATTTAAATTTCAATTTACACAAACGCCTTAAATTCCCAATGAATACTGTCACTAATGATTCAAGCAAAACTAAACAGTCTCATCGGGGGCTTTTGATTAGTCAATATAATCCCGGCTGGATGAAAAGCTAGTCAGTCGTCTAATTTGCTATTCAGGGACACGTGTGCGGATCAAAAGCCTGAATGCTTCACGTGTACTTTCATTACCAGCACATAGATAGTAGATACATAGTTCATGAACTAACTTTGCGTGGGATACAAAGTTGTATAAAGTTTAGTTTGTACGTAGACTTTACGACCATTTGATGGATCGGTTTGGAATTTATTGACTGATCTGGCTTGCTATTCCCTTGAGGATTGACAAGGGTACTGTCGTTTGTCAGTAACGTTTCCATTTGGTAGGTACTCTTGTCTACTTCTCTCATCTTCATGTCATGCCGCCGATATTGAAAAGACGTCATTTTTTTAAAGTAGAATGTGTATAGATGGCAACAGCTCTATCTGGCTTGCTGAGGGTTTTATGAATCTTCACGGATATTTAGCTGGAATAATGAATTTAGATTTTATATTATTAGAGCTCAGGGTATAGTTTGGGTTAGTATATATCCAGCATAGTATAATGACCCATGTCATACAATTTTTTTTTGTACCTACGTATGCCGTACTACATAATAATGAGTCACGTAAGAATTCAACATGTGTCTGTACAATCACAGTGGAAATAAGAAAAACATAACACAACAGCAATAGAATATTTTATCATAAGTAATAAGAAACCAAAGGAATTCCTGTGAAATCATTGATGCATATAAACATGCCCTTATAGGCTTCATGTTTTTTTTTTTTTTTTTGTTAGAGCAACATTAGCCTAGTAGCTACTTTTTATTAGAGGTAGTCATTGCATATTCCATAAATGGCTACAGTTGAAAATGAGTCTTCAAAGAGACCGATGACTGAAAACCATGACAACGACGCCGGGCAAATGGATTGGTGATCATCTTTAATGTTCCCAATGCTGGAACACAAGTCACATGGTCTTCGATTTTTTGGTACTAAGACATGCCAGTTTCCTCATGATGACTTAAAACCGTACGCTGGGCAAACGGATTAGTGATCGCAATTGTTGTACATATGTTCTTGTATGAGACAAAAATATGCTGTTTTCTTAATGATAAGCACCGAAGTCAATATTTTACTACCAGAAAATCTCGAAGAGCTTTAAACGGGGAGCGACAGGGTAGCCCGCAAAATTAAAATTTTCTTACGTGTTTTACAGCCTGACACTTACCTGCAAATTGCAAATAACGTATTAAAATTGGGATTCCGCGGGCTACCCTGACGCTTCCCCCCTATTTTTTTTTTTTTTTTTTTTCTGGATGGGAAATCATCAAATGACTCCTCCCGCTCTGGGCGGAGCAGAAGGGAGTGTCAGACTTTTACTGACTAAAACCCACCCGTGTTCCTTCAGTTGCCTGTGCCAAGGGCCACGGTATCTCTTTCGAACAACCCGCAGCCCCGGAACAACCCGCAGCCCCGGTGACGTTTCCCCCTTAAACGTATATTACGAACAGTTTCACACAATGGTGGTTATTAGCTGCACTGGGCGTACATATTGCGATCAATGTGCATTCTGTGCAAATTGACACTTTTTGTGAGTGTGTGAAAGTGCATACAGTAAGACCAATAAGCATGCCACTTCCATGTTACTTGGAATACTCGAGGAATTACGTTATACTTACTACGAGAAGCTTGACTTATTGAATGAGCAATTTACACCTTTGAATTAATTTGTTCTGTACGTAAGAAGCAGTTCAAACAGCTAAAGCTTTTCTAAGCTCAGCCATTACTATGGTTGAGCTTCAACTCCTCAAATACAAAGTTTTTAAGTATATCTAATTTTTTTAACATAGATTTACACTTTACAATACCTATTACATTATTTATGAGTCTGCGTTTTTGAAGATCAAATTTTGCGTAGGTAATTCATTTTCTTATTTTTTTTAGCCTACACTACAAAGGCATTCCCTAAGTCTTTCCAAGAACTCTTTACCCGCGCCAGATCCAACCAGCCCTCACGCTACCCGTTCAGGTCATCTCACCACCCTTTTCTTACTTCTAATACTATTACTTAAAAATGACAAAACTTCACTCTTTAGCAGGAAAACCACAACATCAGCAGACATTATGTGTCCAAAGCTTTAAAAGAAGACAAGATCTTTTTACCGCCGACATTTCTGAAAAAGGATATAAAGCTATAACAATTATTTGATTCAATTATGACATTACTCTTGGAGTACTTAAGTAATTATAACCTACCTACTATATTTTTCAAGTTGCCTCATTGGTCTGTACGACGTAAAAATATCGCGGCGGGATTTTGAACTCTCGGTGTTGAGCCGAGCATTGAGAATCCAACAGAGCACATAACAGCGCGGCAAAAAAACAAACTGTTGGATTTTCACAAGCACAAGCTTCCGGCGCTAAGCAGAGCGTTGAAAATCCAGTGCGCGAAAAGCCGCGGGAAAAACGCGCCCGTGCGTACTAGGGCCCAAAATGTGTTAATTGCGCCTTTACAAGTTCAATTCATATGAAAATTAAAGTTGTGAATCATATAATTCATAAAAGTAGGCAATTATTTGAGTTTTATTTGAACAGTTGCGTGACCAATCACAAGGTGTGACATGTTAACTAACAATAAAAATATCAGCTGACAAACACATTAACTGAAAATAACCATGAAGCATCACTATACACAGAGGTGATGATATCACGTCATAATCAGCTTGTAACGTTACCACTGCTGGGACACAGGCCTCCTCCCTTCGAGAGGGAGTGGGCTATAATCTATACGACGCGGGCCCAGTGCGGGTTGGTAGATGTCACTCATTCGCATGCTTAATGGAATACTGACTTAACTCAAAAAAGACGATTTTTGGGAAATGGTAAAAGATCTGGCTATGAGGACTTATCCTACTTGTTGATGCATAAAAATAAAACTGATTTACCTATATTAATCATGAATGCTTGTATTTTGAACGTCTATGATTAACTATTGATGAGATCTGAGTAAAAAAAAACGGAAATCACATCTGACCTATCTACTAATGGGTCAGTGTTCCATTAAGCATGCGATGTATTCGAATTTTTGGTTCACATGGTTTCCTCACAATGTTTTCCTTCCCCGTTTTGAGAGCAGGTGATGAAATTATTTACAAAAAGTAAAGCGCCTATCTGGGTTCGAACCCATGACTACCCACTCGTAAGTCGGGGCTGTCACTACTGGGCCGTCACTGCTCAGTATGGGATTCGATGATATCACTTAGAATAAAAATGCTCACTTAATACAACACCAGCTAGCGTGATACCGAAAAGAGTACTTCCTTTTTGTTTGTTAGTTTATTTTCCGAAATACATTCATCCCAATTCTCTTAAAGCCCCTACACAACAAAAAGGATAAATATACGTAGCTTCACTTATAGCACAGTGTATTAAGTGCCAATTGCTAGGCAAAGGACCTGTAATAGGTCGCTAATCAACTCCTAACCTACTGCTCTAGAAGGCTAGTAAATACTCGTGACGCGATATACAGTTATTATGGAAAGAGCCATTAGTTTACAACCTACCTAAGGTTGTAAACTAATGGCTCTTTTCTGCCATATCAAAATTAAATTCCGATTAGTAAACTGCAGACGGGAAAGTCAAGAAAGAACACAGAACAAAAGCAAGATAATCTCTAATGAATTTACATTAACTGACGTGATATTAAGTACCAACATCCGTCCAATAAGTTGATACTTTTGCTTCTTTTTTTTGGACTGGGCAGACAGCTCCGCTAGGGCTAGCTGCCAGACTAATTTTACTTAATAATATCAGCCGATCTATTCTGTAAATATCTTACCGTGAAAACTTAGGTGAAGTAAGCTGTTAATAGTGACAATCCCTTACATCACGTGGAATGACAGCTCACTTCACCTAAGTTTTCACCGTGAGTTTTTTACAGAATAGCAATGCAGGACATGACTGTTAATTAGTCGATAATGAATCACACATGACGAAAATTAGAAGACAATATTGTTACGATTTGAGCAGTTAGGTTATGGCTCCGACTTACGAGTTTTAGGTCGTGGGTTCGAAACCCAAGAAAGCGCTTTGCTTTGTGTAAACAATTTCATAACCACTGCTCTCAAAACGGTGAAGGAAAACATCGTGTAGAAACCGCCATGTCCTAAAACCAAAAAATCGAAGACATCTGCCATTCTTATAGCTCATTCCCTGTGTCCCAGCAGTGGGAATATTTTTGGCTGATAATGCTGTATTGTTACGTTTTCATTAGGTATATTTTATGACACCATCTATGTCTGTTACATTTTCGACAACATAATAGAGCAACAAATTGAATTGGCATACATGTTTGGACGATTTCAAGAACATGCTAACGGTATCCATTAGCACGTAAGCAATAATTTCGAATGTAAATGAACAACTGCGTGTTCTGGGTGAATTAGATTCTTTCCTTAATGGTCTCAATATCATAGGTCGTAAAACTACTAAACGGTTTGATGGACACGAGTCAAATACACACACTATTATTGAGCATGTAGGCAATGGCTTATAACTTGTGAAAGAGGGGCTTTAAACAGTTCGAATAGATACATGTGCCACGCTATCTTGTCGTCCAAATTAGCATCTACACTGGGTGTATTAGCTTCCTTGTGAAATGCAAACTGTGATCAGCATGTATTCTGTAAAAATGTCACCGTGAAAGCTTAGGTAAAGTAAGCATGACGTGAGCGGTCAATAGTATTAATCCCTTGCATCAGATGGAAGACTGCTCACTTCAAACCCACTTCACATAAGGTATCACGGTGATATTTTTAAGGAATAGATCGGCTGCAACTAGTTAGGTACCCATGAAGTCAACCAAGCGCGATATGGTAAATGCTACTTCTTTGAGTGTTTGGCGGTAATTGGGAAAATCATCCTCGATAGTAGATGTTGATGAGCAACTATGCTTCATCTTTATCGTGTCGCTGGCACGACAGTTAATCAGCCCAAAACTTCGAAACTTCCACGGCGTTATCGATGTCAGTGCAGAGGTCTATGTGGCTGCATGTTTTGGGACACAGAGGGCAGCATAGAAGGTGGTGCATAGTTTATGACTCAGCTCCACATCTACACATTGCGGCCGTTCCGTCGAGGTAGCCCCCACTTTACGAGTTTCGAATTACACGACTTACACACGGAGACGGTTCAGAGACTTCCAAGTGGACCAAGAAACTATGTTGATAACTTCAATGTAATAAATGTAAGTTGTATGTCACGCCATGGAATGCGATACCAGCGATGTTTGATTGAAGTAAAAAGAATCGGTAGTGTTTGTTAAGTATTGAGTGCTATCATTTGTGATGTTTTATTTTAAGCGCTAACAATAGACGCCAATTACGATGAAAGGGAAAGCCTTTTGTTTTCCAGGAACAGCACTTCATTAGTAGTTAACTGGGAATATTTTATTGCTGGCTTGTTTTTCATACAATCGTTCCGTTCAATGTCGATGATTTGAGCTTTGGGAAATAGATTTTAAGATTGAACGGTATAAAACCTAGCTAGGTCTTAAAATAGGTCGAAGTTGGGTGTTACGAAACACTGGAGTCAACCAGTAATAGCTGAAATAGTTACTGGATTCTTCTAGTAAAGAAGTGGGTGCCTATAACGTGACATACCGATGTACTTAAATGGCTTGTTGTGGCTTAGGAGGGACTACAGCATAATAATAATTTTAGCTGCTATACATTTTTTGTCATTGTTAACTGTACGTAATTAGACAAAAACTACTATCGAGAAAAAAGTAAATTAGACCAAAGGTCAATAAGTGGTCTGTAAAGGAAATAGCACTGTATACAAAGCGGGTAAAATAATTAGTATTGCTTGGAGTAAGGATGGAAACTGCTAAATCGACAAATGCTCAACATTTAAGTTTTGGGTGAACGGACCTACAGAGTGGTGGCCCAGTGATAACGGCCCAGACTGACGAGTTGTAGGTCGTGGGTTCGTACCCAGGCAGGCGCTTTACTTTGTATAAATAATTTCATCTGCTCTCAAAACGGCGAAGGAAAACATCGTGAGGAAACCGGCATGTCCTAGAACCAAAAATTCGAAGACATGTGACTTCTACCAACTAGCACAGGGCCCGCTCCTTCCGCTCCTGGATTACAGCCCACTCCCTCTTGAAGAGAGGAGGCCTGTGTTTCAGCAGTGGGAACGTTAAAGGCTGATTATGGACCAACACTTTAGAAAAAAATTTAACTGCTCAATAAGTAGGTACCTAAATCATGTAGTCCCATCGGTGATGAGCCACATTCCGACGTATAAGTTCAATACTATACGCGCAGTGGGACATCTGCTTAGTATTCCGATCACCGGGCGACACAAACACGGGAATCTTTCACCGGCATACCTCCTTCGATGTTGAAGGGGATACGGTACCCATGGCGTTTTTGTAAGCTGTATGAGTAGCGGTACTGTTGGTGGTCTCAATTTCTTTGTTGGTACCAAAGTTCGAATGTAAGAAGGTACGGACGGAAGCACATCAAGCTACTACAATCTGTCAAATTTATTTAATAGATTTTCAAATTTATCGCTAAAGCATTAAGGTTCAAGATGGATTGGGAAAATTTGACAGGTTCGGGTAACTTGACCTGCTGGGGTCTGTACCTACATGCTTGGAGTGTGTGTAGTCTGTGTGTGGCCGACGAAACGGGTATCATGATTATTGACTTTTGTACTTAAAGTTATTGTTTGTTTTCAAATTCCTTTTTTGTGCTTAATTAGGTTATTAAGATTTCTGTGAGTGTTAAGGGTTAGCTGAAGTATCACATTTTATGCTAATGACCACATGCACTAACTGCTTTTATATAGGTACCCTTGATTACCAACATCTATAAAGGAAGCCCTGCCTGTGGAAAACCTAAGGAGTGTTGGTTGGTCTATTTGGAACCTACGACCCGGAAAATATCATGGAGTATCCTTGGAGTTTCTTGCCCGTTCTTCTCCATAGGAAGCTACTACGCTTTGGAATGGGCAACTAGCTTAATCTTACTGGTTGACCGACCCCTTTCCCCCGACAGTTCAAAAGTGCCTATAATTGGTTTTATTGTAATAAATGCTTTGAGTTTACCTAAGGTTTACACTCTTTTAACTGTTCTGTGGTTTACAGCAGTATTATGCAAATGATAAAATAATTAAACTGGAAGTACTCAATAAGGACACCGTAAACTTTATGCTACCTGCACGCAATTAAGATGAAAAAGAACTATTGCCTACTCCGAATAAATAATAAGTACTGATAGCAAAATACGACCAACAATTTATTATTTAATAAAATGATAGTAAATCCTAACTAGTCCAAGTAACAGTCGTAGCAGGTTGTTGATTTATTACTGCGAGGTATCACGAAGATTTATAGGCCTGAAATTAGATTAAACTACATATATTCAAATAGAAGTAATAATTAAAATGTCATATAATTTAGACAACATTGTAATCCCTTAGAAGGTTGACGGAAACCTGAGACACTAAAATCACAAACAATTGAATTGCGAAATTGCAGTTACCGTCATATACCTACTTAACTATCCATCTGCATTCACGATTTATTTGCCAAAAATATACACAAATATGAGTTTATGGAAAAATAACTTTAATTCCTACACAATAAAGTTCAGTTTACGCTACAACTTCAAAAAAAAAAAAAACCTTTTATTATAAATTAATATATATATTTAATATTATAGTCACTATGAAATCAACTTAATATCAATTATAACAATTATAGTTGATATTTGTTTAACTTGAAATATCATCAATTTGAATAGACTATAGTAGATCAAGAGCGGATGGTCCATAGGTACATAAATCCTTAGCAAGCATCGTCTTAACAATTAGAACATGAAATTAAAATGAATTTAAATGAAATTTTCCACTCGCTCTCCGCGAGTGGAAAAACTGGAAATCCGCTTTTCTATTTCAGTATAAAAATATGATGAATCGAATTGATACAATGATTTATCTCCGCAAAAGATTCTTATAGCAAAGTCAAGACTCACAAAAGCAAAACCATGTACGAGTATATCACCTACATTTTAGGAGTGATCAATCAAAATATTTCAAAATACGACATCTCGCAAACAAGAAAAACTTCCGAGATGTGATAACACAAGGTCATGTTTTGCACACAGATTCTTACTGATAAAGAGTAAGAACACAGCGTGACACTGATAATGAACGGCCTTCGAGATAACGAATGTGTTTGTAAAGGGTTTTAGTTAAAAATGTTTAACGTTGCTACCATTGTCTTTAATTTGGCAACGGCTGCTGTGATTTTCTAAGCAAAGGTATCAGATAGAATACAAACAAACTAGATACGACATTATCAATTGAACAACTTTTGAGAGATAAAACTAGCGTTTTAATACTACATAAGTTGTCACTATCGCAGCAAGAGCAAGGTGATTTTTTTTTCATCAAATTTTATATCTCCATCTCGCTGAGTATCACAGAAATATGATAATATATGTACAACTTACGACAGTTGCATCCTCCTTATGAATGGAGGAGACTTTCTGCAATAAAACGCTTACGTTGCCAAAGTGGCTTGCATCGTTGGCCCAGATGTGAGGCGATAAAGCGCCATCACCGTCCACTGTGTAAACATGATTGTGCGAGTGCATACATGAGCGATTCGTGACAGATGTCCGAATTACGAAACTGTGCGACGTGGGAGGGAATCCTGCTATTGTTTGCAACCTGTCGATGTGGGCTAGGCGTCCTCGAGCTT
This sequence comes from Apamea epomidion, assembly GCA_947507525.1. NCBI lineage: Eukaryota > Metazoa > Arthropoda > Insecta > Lepidoptera > Noctuidae > Apamea > Apamea epomidion. The sequence goes on from OX382234.1 coordinate 12,984,249, forward strand.
AACAAGTGCACTACTTTCTACGATACACATTAATATGTATCGTTTTGGTAGGTAGGATGCAGGTACCTACTGCAGCTAAGTCTGTGTTTTTTTTACAAGCTTCATCAAACATTTATCTAATCTGCTCTAATCTAATCAAATAAAAACTGAAGTTGCACTTAATTTAAGATAGAAAGAACTGATAACGCACGAGTTTCTGTGACAAATAAACCTGTTTTCTTTCCTTTAACATTGCCGTTAATATTACTTTATGATTTTTCCTTAATTCAATTAAAGGAGGCATGGTTTAGGAGTAGGGATGTAAGTATCGTAGTAGGTGGCGTACCAATAGTTTCTGACTACCCCGATGGGAAAAGGGCGTGAGTGTATGTGTGTTCAATTAATATTAATGGCTGCATTACGAAACACATGAAACGACTGAATTATGACATCAAAACTAAACAAACAATTAAAATAAACATGAAATCATTCCAATTCAAACTTAATCTCAACTCTGGAATTTCAAATTACTTAATCCATGAATAACTTATCTCTTACCCGTAGCTAACTAAACTATCCGAGCTATTGAATTAAAATCCGATGACAGCTTCACAAATCAGAAGTAATATAATAATTATGACCTTTTTATAAGATAGTGGATAGGTACCATTGAGATTGAGACACTCAAGCAGCATGATTACCTTTCTCTGGCCGACGCAATTTCCGGCATTGATTGGACGGTATCAATGTTACCAAACAATACAATGTTTTATGATAACCGTGATGTAACGCAGTCACTGACCTCTCCAATTTGTCAACACTGATTTCTGGAATAATTGTGAGAGTAACCGCAAGGGTTCGGTACATTGAGATTTATTGTTATTTTCATTTGTATGTGTTAAACTAACGTAGGGCTCAATTAACGAATATTACTATTACGTTACTAAGTGTTTAGTGTGACCTAATGGCTGCGTCAGCGAATGAATGAATGAATTTTGGGCCAAACAAATTTAAAAAAAGTAAAACGGGTGCAAACCGGGAGTGCCGGCAGAAGTGAAAACTTGAATATTAACGTTGTGCATTTTTGATATTTTGGAATGCGGTCTACTCTCCCTCCGTCTTACGAATTTTCGATCAGGTCACGTGTCCTGACGCGAGCTCCGTCTTACGAATTTTCGATCAGGTCACGTGTCCTGACGCGAGCTCCGTCTTACGAATTTTCGATCAGGTCTCGTGTCCTGACGCGAGTTTAACATTTTTTACCCATCACAAAAGTGTACAACGCCGCTAAAGAAGTTTTCACTTCAAATTTATTTTGCTATCGACACGCTAAAAAGATTAAGTGTTATTGGAATTTTCTATCAGAATTTCTCATTAGCAGCACGGAGTCCGGATTAATGCCCGTTTGATGGCAATAGGCTCCCCCCCCCCCCCCCCTATACCTCACCAGGTACACCTCTGCATAACCCATGTGGATTACGGGCGAGTTGTTACGTTATGTTACTATTACTCTAACAAGATTCTTTCTACAAAGGAATGGTCTTATTAATTTCACGTTTATTATAAAAGTTTATGTTATAAAAAGCGATAGAATAGCTTAAAACGCACATTTTCTAGGTATGTAACAATCTTTCCTTACAAATAAAATGACATCAACTAACTCAGAGCTGATTTTTCAATAGTCTGATAACTTTTATCTGAGGAATAAATATTGCGGTTTGACAGTTTTTGTATAGACAATTTGTTAAACGGGCATAATGATAAAAGTTATCTGACTATTGAAACCGATAACCGTTGGGGTAGACGTGTTCTTGAGTGGAGACCACGAATCGGCAAACGTAAGGTAGGACGCCCTCAGACTAAGTGGAGCGAGAATCTTCGCAGGATGGCTGGTAGCAGCTGGATGAGAGTTACCGAAAATCAAGTTGAATGGCGTGCAATAGGAGAGGCCTATGTCCAGCAGTGGACTGCTGTAGGCTGATGAAGACTATTAAGTAAAAAATAGCCCTTAGTTAAACTTTTCATGTTCTATCAGATATAAATACAAATCGCTATCGCCTAAGCAACGTGTTACAGCCTTACAAACATGTTTAAACCCCAGATGCGATTGCCAAACACGCTCGTATCCTCTACGTCTATGTTCTAAGTTACGTTTCTTGTTTCTGCTGACTGTGTTCTATGTATTTGTATTATGTAGTTAGGGAGGGACGTGCTCACACATTCATTCTCGTTACAGTATAGGATATTTAGATGTTTTGTTTGCAGTTAATGTTATCTAAACGTCGTGTTGAGCTAAGGTACACGGTGATACTGGTACGATGCGTAGATATTTTGCAGAAAATATTTTAGAATAGAATGTAAATATTCTTTATTACTTATACTATAAATATTACAGATAAATATTTTATTTTTTATTATTTATATAACCTAAACAGTTCCACGCCATCGTGTGCACCATACCTAGATATCTGTTTTTTTACATTTCTATGGTGTACACCAACATTAAAACTATTTTGTTCAACGTATAACCGTATACGTGGTTTGTCCAATAAAACGACTCTTCCCTCTTCTCTTACTTTAAGACTTAACAATTTCCTAATTTGTTCCTAAGTAACTACTAGGTTCTCATGAATCAACAGTGGTCTCTAAGACCAATTTCTTAAGACAAACATTATCGAGTATCTAAGCTTATCTTTAAAGCAATAACGTAAAAGTAACTAAACGACGATCTCGATAACAATTATAAGCACACTTCGCATTTAAGAATTAGTTAAGGTTAACCAAGTCTTATCTAACTGAGTCTTGACTCGGTTAATTATTTGAGATGAGTTAAAAGTACAAGTATCATTAACTGGTACAATAAAAGTTTAGTAGGGTAGTTAGTTAAATTCTAAATATTGTAAAACATTTTAAAAGAGTAACGGTGGAGTTTCTTGCCCATTCTTCTCCATACGAAAACTACCTTTTGGAAGGGGCGACTAGAATCAATTTGATTTTAATTTTATTTTTGACGTTCAAAAGTGCCTTTTATGTGCCTATTTGAAATAAATGATTTGACTTTGACTTTGACTTTCTACCTAATCTTATAGACATAAATAGATTTTCAGCAGTTTAGGTACTGCAAAAGAGCAGTGGTAAGTATCTCAGTGGTTACGGTCCTGACATACGAGTTGAAAGTCGTGAGTTTGAACCCAGCCAGGCGCTTTACTTTATATAATTTATTTCATCTCCACTGCTCTCAAAAACGGCGAAGGAAAACATCGTCAGGTAACTAGCATGTCCTAGAACCAAAAATTCGAAGACATGTGACATCTACGAACCCGCACTGGGCCCGCGTGATGGACGGTACATTCCCTCTCACCAAGAGGAGGCCTGTGTTCGAATAGTGGAAACATTATAAGTTGAATATGAGGTAATTAGGTACTACAAAAACTTGAAAGAAAGAAGTTTGAAAGGAATTACACATTGGAACAATAACTGATTGAGGCGCATGGAAGGAAATCTTGCAGCTGCTGCACTCACTAATAATCTGGGATAGGACAAGAGGATGATGTCGATGACAAAGGATTGTTATCTTTAGCTCTGCGGGTTTATTAGGAAGATACCTAAGAACCCCATACTCATAGTGTTGACAATTGAATCTACGCAAGTAACTGCACATAGCTAGTACCTATGATATAAACAGTGGTTATTTCTTGAAAAGTGAAACTGGGAGCGCACTCCATGGCATTTACGTAATTACGGAACGCACAGGCCGTGGTGAGGCGACGTCACCATGGCAACGCTCTAATACCTCAGAAAAGTGAAACTAAGGACGATGACCTACACCATAAGGTGCCAGACCCCATTAACGAAAGATTTTACACCAATTTATGGCGACTTTTCAACTAGTTAGCTCTTTCTTCCTTTTCCAATACCTAACACTTAAATAAAATGGTACACCTACAGTATTTTCTCTCCTTCCCTTTTTTAATTCATCCAAAGGTTGTCTTTAAAAGATCGCTCTTAGCGATAAGACCACTCATTGTGTCACCATTTGTAAAATATTTGTTATGTATTTTCTGGTGTGTAGATTTTCAAGTTTATCTTTAAAGCATTAAGGTTCAAGGTTGATTGGGAAAATTTGACAGTTTCGGGTAGCTTGACCTGGTGGCGTCTGTACGGTAAAGTAGCTATAAATAAATAAATTTATCGGTAATTTGTATGGTGTATTTTTTTTTTAAAGAGTTTTCAATGTTTAATAGCACAGCATTGCATTTACAGACCTAAGCAATCATTTTATTCCATAAATCGAGTGAATATATCTACAATGACGTTTGTGTTAATCTATCATTAACCTGTCTCATCTAAACAACATTTATCTTTTTGCATTATATAGCAAAATCTTATGTAAACTTCAACATTTTTAAACAAAGTAAAATTACCGACTTCCGTCAAAATAAACTGAAGAAAAAAACGTAAGTAGCATTAGTAGGTACCTATGTAAGTAGCTCTTGAAATTGAATATGATAAAATATCAGATAAAATTCGCAACTGAAATATTTTCCGTCAAATATCTGTTACAAATTGACACGCTAATCAATAGTTAACGCTTTTAAACAACACGCTTCATTTCAAATTCAATTCAAAAGAGTCTAGTCCAATTATAACTATTTAAAAATAAAGTAGCCTGAAGGCCATAGTTGCAGCTATGGCACAAAAAATATACAGCGTTATTTAAAAAAGAATACGAAATCGAAAGTTGAAAACGTTCTAAAATAATGGCACATATGGTGCAATACTATGTAGGAGTGAAAGATCGTAAAAATATACACCCAAGACTCTAAATTCTCTGTGGGCGTATTAAAATGTTCTTTTTAGTGTATCAGGTACTAGGAGTATGTAAGTATTTCAAAAATATTCTTAACATTTTAGGTGCTCGCAAAGTCTAAAATATAGTCGCATAAAATGGTTTTGCGAGCTTATGTGCGGTCTATGTTAGTCATAAAAACTTTACAATCTCGGGCTTATGAAAAATCTACCTGAATTCTTTGTTGTGGAAATCTCACGAGGTCTATGAGTTAGTCCTACCACTATACTTTTAGATCCACCATGACCCTTATTATGAGGGAACACGGCGATATCTCGTAACCATAAATTATGAAAATCGCTGAAATCTCGATGTTTTCCCGCGTCCTGTACTCTATTATTCATGAAAACCTGATGTCATGCAATTTAGATAAGCCGGCTCGGCCTTTGATGCCCTGGAGAAATTTAATTTGCACTTTTAAGCTCCGCGACTAAAAAAGCCGCGCTATTTTCTCCTTGGGAAACCACTATTCAAAATTCTACCTTTTATAAAAGTGGGCGAGTCTGCAGCCTTGTTAAAGGCAAATGGATACAGAGTGAAACTCAAAGGAGGGAAAACTTTAATATTTTTCAAAGCGTATTTTCCTCACTGACCTACTTATGTCAAGCAGAAAATCAAAATGTTACTTATTACAAAGGCCTACCTACAGTACGTAGGTGCACGAAAGTTCCTCTCCCTTTACATACGTAAAATATTATCGTTTATAGGACATGTTCAGTTGACTCGCCTCCGCTGAGATCAAGGGTCAATCATAATTGAGTTTGTCGAGTGTGGGGACCCTCCCTCACAAGTCAATTTATATACCTTTGTAGTACGTGCTATTTTGGATTTCAAACACTGTTCTGTGAGTGTGTGTGTTCCAGCGCTCCGTGGGAGGGACGCTCGGTACTAAGTTAGGTAACAACTAGTTGCACGTGTTTGCACATCAAAGTTCGGCGAAGTACCCGTACGACCGCCCGAAACGGTTCATACGGGACTTGGAACAATACATTCTGGATTACTCTATATAGGTGCGCCTAATTGAGGTGTCGTAAATAATAATTGTGCCCCACCTCCCCTAACCCTTCACCATTACGTGCGCATCACGACGATACCTTCAACCACAGCCCCACACGGCAGAGCAGCTCCGCCTGCCAATAGCTATTACATTAGACATGTTCAGATTAGGTACGCTCTAAACGCTTTACAATATGTAGTACCGTTTGCATACCGCAGATATGGTCTGAGTTCTGTGTAAGCCCTGTAAACGTCGGAGATTTAGCCACTTAAGGACTACCAGTAATATTCCAACATTCCTCACTTTATGGCCAATTAAAGTGGACACGTCTTAGTAAATCCAAAGCACGGGACGGTTGCGCAACAGTCCGCACACACTCGGCCGCAAATCATCGTACACGATTGTGCCTACGATTAGATGCTGACCTTTATCGCTGTCCAGGAATTAGCCAACCGGCGTGCAACACAGCCGTGGTACACTGCGGATACACTGCACTAATGTAATCATCTCACATGAGGAAACAATACGCCTATAATGAACCTGCCAAACAGGGAAATGAGCTCGTCATCCGATAGTAAGTCTTATAGACACATTCGTGATGGATTTCTATTACGACTTTATATGTTTCCCTAGAAAGTCGAGTTGAATCGTTGTCGATTTTATCGTGCAATAATGAATTTTGATTAGTTTATAAGAAAAGCGTAGGTTTATGCTTTTTAGTAAGTGCTAAGTCATTTTGCAGTAAAATTAAAGGTGCCTTTTATATGGCTCTTCATAAAGTCTTGGGCAGGTTTCATGACAGCAAAATTTTATTGTTCTTAGTATTATCTATCAAGCACCGTGAATTTCAAGCTGTGTGGCTACAGTTCTAATCCTAAAGTAGTGAATCATTGTTCAAATTATACGCTCCGGGTGCTTGATGACTTGAATTTGCGTCATTTCTGCAAACAGTTATTAGATTCTACCTTTCAGGTAATTCACCGCAATTTGTTCATCATGACTAAAGTATAAAGTAAATAACTAGCTAAAATAATGATACGTGCACGTTAATGTCTTTACTTTTTTTTAGTTATACTGCTCCGGTGTCATTATTACAAAAATCACAAACAAATTCCTTTTTTTTAACCCCCGACGAAAAAACGACGGGGTGTTATAAGTTTGACGTACTGTAAGTGTGTGTGTATGTGTGTGTGTGTGTGTATGTGTGTGTGTGTGTGTATGTGTGTGTGTGTGTGTATGTCTGTCCGTGGCATCGTAGCTCCCGAACGGATGAACCGATTTTAATTTTGTTTGAAAGGTGAATTTGTCGGGAGTGTTCTTAACTATGTTTGATGAAAATCGGTCCAAGATGGCCGCCGCCACAAAATGGCGGATTACATATTTTTTCACAACTCCCTCAATATGGGTATTAAATGAAAGGGCTTGACTAGTAGAATACTATACACTATGATAAATTTCAAATCCAAGATGGCCGCCACCACAAAATGGTGATTTACTTTTTTTTTCACAACTCCCTCAATATGGGTATCAAATGAAAGGGCTTGACTAGTAGAATACTATACACTATGAAAAATTTCAAATCCAAGATGGCCACCACCACAAAATGGCGAATTACAAAAAACCTGATTAAATACTAAATTACCTGAATCTTAAAATGCAAGAAAATAAAAGAAATGAAATAACAAGGAGTCCCTACAAAAAGCATGAAATAAAAAATTACATTTAAAATTAAAAAAAACCCCGACAACGTGAAACCCTATAAAAAGAAAAAAATAACCTTGAAATTATGACCCTACGTAAGTACGTATGAAATTTTTTGATTAAATATTGTCCTGTCGGGGGACCGCTACTATTTTAAACTTTAACAGAACGTTTGGCTAATAATTAAAGCGGGGGCTTTTAAATTTTTATTAATACATCTAGGCCCAAATTGGATCGGTTCTAATTTTATTCTGAGAAGTCTCGCAGTCCCAGGACGTCCCAGGATTTTGATCGTGGGTTGTCTCATGTCCCGAGACTTTAAGACTGTCGAGACTTTCCAAAGTCTATAAAGTAGACGCTGACATTTTCCCAGAAAAGGCTTTTATAAGTGTAACTAGCTGACCCGGCAAACGTTGTTTTGCCATATAAATTATTTCTAGCTACCCGGCGCCACTTCGTTCGCGTGGTGTCCTACCCCCTACCCTACCCTACTCCTCCGCTACTCTTACCCTACTCCTACACTACTCCTACTCTACTCCTACCCTACTCTACCCTACTCCTAACCTGCTCCTACCCTACTCCTACCCTACTCTTACCCTACTCCTACCCTACTCCTAACCTACTCCTACACTACTCCTACCCTACTCCTATAAGTAAAACGGTGATTGATTGATATAACTATACATGAATTATTATATTCGATTGCCATTTTGCGGATCTGTGGATAGAACAGAATAATATAAAAATCGCAATTAATAACCGGGGTTGATCGTATTAGGGTGAAAATATGGAATTGTATGTGTTTACTATGCTAAATTATGAAAAAATAAAAATAAAAAAAATTGAGCAAAAATTCAAAAATAAAAAATTGGGGTGGACCACACTTAACATTTAGGAGTATGAAAAATAGATGTTGGCCGATTCTCAGATCTACCCGATATGCACACAACATTTTATTAAAATCGGTCCAGCCGTTTCAGAGGAGTTTGGCAACAAACACCGCGACACGAGAATTTTATATATTAGATTTTATTAGTGTAAGTTATAAGTAGTTGTATATACTTACTAAGAACGAAACAATATGGAAGAGTGCAAAAAATTTTGTTCCCAATAAGATTCGGGTTTAATTACCTAAGACACGACCTACCGGTAAAGAAAAAAAAAATCGAAATCGTTGCTCACAAGGCAAAACAACAATAATTCAATGAGTGCCGACTGCATTCTTCCTGCCTTCACCCGACCACCTTGAATGTACTCGATTGTTTAACAAGTACTCGAGTTGCATACCTGACTCGATTAGCAATACTGATACAATAAAAATATTCAGATATTATCTACCTGTTTCTAATTATTTGTATCTAGTTTCAAAACAAATGCGATTCCTCGAAAAGGCTCATGTAAATAATGGGGAATTTTGTTTATCATCGATTTTTATCGGTGAACCTACTCAATTAAACGTCCAGACTATGCATTAAAGCAGAATGCAGTGCTTACCGAATGCCGTACGTACTATTTTGTTTATAAACAACGCTACACCACTGTGTAGCGTTGTTTATAAACAAAATATAAGCACTCTTCAAAAGGGCAGAAGTAACAAGGGACACAAACCCCTATGAACTCTTTTTTTTTTCAATTATTTTTTAACACTAAATTAGACATAATTGTAATCTTTTACATACAAACACAGGAGAGAGATGAAACCACCCAGATGTTCATTAAACTACGAAATTCGTCGAAACATCATAAAATGATAGATACCTACGTCATTTCCCTGCGAGCGAAGAACTAGAGACAGAACAATATTCCAGAATAATATTAACTCGAAGTAATTAAACTAAGAGAAGTTTCGGTAAACAGAAGGCCTGCGGAAGAGTTCCAATCTAACTATCCAACTAGCTTCGGGTAGCAGGCCCAAATTAGATTTACACCAGCACCCAACTTACTACTCAGAAAAACAATGTTGTGTACTTAACCTCCCGGGGAAATGAATGGCTACAATTTACGGGTACTGTGCTGTAAATAAAGGTACCGTTGGTTTTTAATGGAAAGCAATGAGCATTAGTATAGCCTACGCGAGTAATACTAAAGTACCTCTGCCACTCGATGGACGGGAAAAGGTAAAGTAATCAATTTGTCAATTAACAGTGGTAATTCTAGGAATTTAATGGTGGACTAATTAGAATCCGGAATGCGGTGATCCCGCAGAGAACCAAAGTTATCGACATAGCTCACAGAATAAGCAAGCTGAAGTGGCAATAGGCCGGCCATATTGGCCGTACAACCGATGACCGTTGGGTAGACGTGTTTTTGAGTGGAGACCGCGAATCAGTAAACGTATGGTAGGACGCCCTCAGGCTAGGTGGAACGACGATCTTCGCAGGGTGGCTGGTAGAAGCTGGCTGAGAGTTGCTGAAAATCGAGCTGAATTACGTGCAATTGGAGAGGATAGGCCTCTCCAATTGCACGCAATTCAGCTCGATTTCTAGCAGTGGACTACTATAGGCTAATGATGATGATGAATGGACTAATATGCAATTAGGGTGTCCAGTAGGCGTAGTATACCTATGAATTGGTGATCCATTTATAAGTTCGTGGCATGACATTACAAAGGAGGTTACTGAATTCATTCAGTAGTAAATATCAGGGTATATCCGGTATTGAAATGATCAGAAATCAGTACAGAATTGATAAGTTGCCAAACAGTTCGGATATCCACAAAGGTACCTGGTTTCCGTACCACAATGACATTGAATGCAAGTGCGCAGTAAATTTACGTTGCATAGAAATCATGACTCGAATCAGTTGCATGATTATCATTAATAACGCTCATCATGATTTTTTATGGTGGATCATTACATGCAGGAATGTTCTGTACCTATATCAACAACCTTTAATGAGATAAGTGAGGATTAATAGTGTCCTTATAAATATTATAAGGTGCGTTTTGAACTAGTAATACGGACCTGCCCAGCCTCATGCTGAAAATACACTATCGCACAGATCGTTTGTTACACCTCTACTTCAACATCATTCATTCAATCTATATCTGTTTGAAACATGAAATGTTCTTACACAAATATGTCTACTACTATTACTCGTTCGTCCTGTTCTGTAATTTATGGTGTAAAAGATTCGGTATGCAAGAAACGTCATGAATTTGGGACGTAAAGTGACTCCTGTTTCTTACTTCACTGTAAAGATCACTTTGATATAAAAGTATGCCTCAACAACCCACAATATCACACAACAACACACAGCGAAACTTTAATATTTGTTATTGTGCAACGTTATTGGATAACAGACATATTGTCACAAACACCTGTGCTCATAGTCAGTTTACGTGCTATACGAATCATTTTTACACTCACTGTGCAAGAAAATTGGTTATTATTCGTAAAAGACACCTTTTTTCTCTCGACGGTTGTATTGTTTCAAACTCACACGTTTAGAGAGGCAACAAGTGTATAATTCGAAAATAATTGCATTGAGACTAACGTCAAAACCACCTCGATACTAATAAGACAGAGTAACGCTTTCAGTGATTCAGGCTCTGCTTGAAAACTGTAAGTATTTAAATATTTGTTATCTGCACTACACACTGTGCTGCTGGGGAATTTGTTGCGCCGCTTCTTCTTCCCAGACAAAGCACTAGGAAGTGGTGAAGGGCGTAATTTTGACATTCGAAAAGTACTGATTCTGAGCATAATAATATGAATAAATTACTTTTGATTTTGACTAGTCTCAAGGACAAAAATGAATGACTTATCTGCGCAGATCTCGCTAAGGTTTTTTTTATGTAATAGGAAGAAAAAGTGCCTACCAATCTCTGCCTGTCTAATTACCTTGGAGGTACCGATACAGCCGCTTTCAAACGTAACCAGGAGAGAATTTAATCCTAAATCAAAACGAATTCAACTGATACCTACTCAACCACTTATTTTCAATACATCAAAAGGAATCTCTAACTTGCATGTCCCCCAATCAAGACTACCCACAAAACGAATTGATAAATCTAGGTCAATATCTAGTTCTTCACTTGTAGGCTGACGCATCTAGATATACAAATATTGCTCTTCCAGTAGTGAGAAAATTGACGGACTGTTAGATTGGAGTTGGAAGACTGTTTGTTGGCTGACAAAGAATCATATATAACATAGTATCCTGCTATATTAGAGGTCTAAAAAAAATTTCAAAGCTACGACATTTTCATTTCAATACAAAATGCCGATATGATCGCAATATGGCCAGTATTAATCTCATAAAAGCTGAATTGATGGTTATGAATGAGACATTTAAAAAAAAACTAGTTAATAAAGGTAGCAAAAAATATGCATTAACAAAATAAAATATTTTTTTAAAGATCCTTCATATTTTTCGCCATCTACTAAGTATATTCTATAAGCTTCTAAAATACTACATTTGATATAAAAAAGTTGGCATTGGCAACCCTAATCCAGTGTCGCCAGGACATATTAATACAGATTATTTCTGTGCAATATTTAGTAAGTACTATCTAATTAATGAAAGAGTTGCCGAAACAACCGCAAAGCATCGTATTTCACGCTCAGTTTCACGTGTCAGAGTTTTAGTACGAAACCAGTCGTTAGCGATAATTGGCCACGTGTGACCCAACCGTATTGTTGGGAGTTTTTATAAAACAATGAATATTTGTAGGTACTAGAACTGATTCTGATCGGATATCGTAATGTTGGGCCGCATTGCTGAGTAATATTACGTTGCTTGTGAAAAAATGTTTCAATGCAAGTCGTTTGGCGCCTATTTAGCACAAACAGCCTATAATTTTCCCACTGCTGGGACACAGGCCTCCTCGCTTCGAGAGGGAGTGGCCGTAATCCACGACGCGGGCCCATTGTGGGATATTTAATCAGCCTATAATGTCACCTCACGATGTTTTCCTTCACCGTTTTGAGAGCAGTGGAGATGAAATAATTTATACAAAGTAAAGCACCTGACTGGGTTCGAACCTACGACATACAACTCATAAGTCGCAGTCGTTACCACTGGACCACCACTGGTCGGGCACCTATTTAAGTACTGCAACTAAGTTGGCGAAAAATTACTCGACGAGAGCCATTTGTCTAGCTAGAGTCGTCTAGACGATTAATTACAATGAAACAAATGGATGACTTTTTAATCTTTTGTACATGGTCTTACATTTAAAATCATGTCTGGGTAAAAAACATCCAAAGAATTTTCCTGAAAATTACAGATACACAAAAACCTGAAAATCGTGTGGGTATACTGTTCAGAAGAGCATAGATATCTTACACTTGCGCAAGTTTCACAAGCGATTTTCTCGTAAAATATTGATAGATATTTTAATATGGTGGTAGACTTTTTCCCAAAGTAACAATTTGTTTTTCACCAGAAAAACGCTTTTGATTTTGCGTAACGGTATGCTCGTGACTACCGTAAATTAAAAAAACACTTTTCTTATATTATTCATGGTTATCTATTCCAAAACGTTTAAACTAAAAATCAGTTTTAAAGGTTATTAGGTCATTTTATCACAAAAATCCTAAGAAAATCTTTTCTACAAAGTTTAATTAATAATCACAATGTCAAAACAAGTTAGTCGAGCTCGATTTGCATATCAATTAAAACAACACCTCGGTTGCAGAACTGGCCCTAGCAGCCTAACAACGAGCCTTTTACCCGATGATTGGCGAACCATTCCGCATTCTTGTGCCCACGCTTCCCTTTACCAACCGTTCCACGTTTAAAATATTTCGAAACCTTTGCCCTTTAGGCTTTATGAAGAAAAATAAAATGAAGCTAACTTTTTTTTATTGTGAGAAATAGTTACAGAATGAAGTCACAGATTATAAGCTGCGTATTGAATTTCATAAGTTTCGTTACGCGGTCCATTGCGTGTTTTATTTGAAACGATTATTATCAATTTATGTAATTGTTGCGTTGAGAATTAACTAAAGTTATACTGACATGTAATACTACAATTTATGTCTTGATTCTGAACTTATTTTTGTATTGTTTGTACTCGCGAAGTCACGATTTGCTCTGTGAGTATCAAGGCTATCTTGATAGTAACTGATTTAATTATAATTTGATGAGATGTTTATGCAATTTATGTATGTAAGAACTATCATCACAAACATCTGGTTGTAAAGGTCTTGTTGCATCTCAAAAACTCGTAGAGAAGATTCCCATTCAATTAGAAATGTTTATGTAATTATAATGGTGAACCTACAAAAATATGTATGTATTTGAGTCATCAGGCAACGGAAGTGACAATAACCTTGCTACGGGTGTCGGCTCCCGATCGGAAGGTCATGGGTTCGACCCGAGTACCTACAGTCGAGGGGCCAACATAACGATTCCAAACAAATTGTTCGCTTTTTCTCCGGTCTTTTCCGATTCTTTATTGGCTACGCCCGCATCGAAACTTTACGCTTAATTTAGAGGACTTTGAAAGGTTTGTTGATCGAACGAATTATAGCAAATTGGTCTCTCGGGAAAAATAAGACGGAAAAGGAGAAAACTGTGCTTTAGTTCAACTTAGGAAGGGTGAAAAATCTAAACTAAAACTATTCATACTTTTCAAGTAATTTGTAATCACCGGGGCAAATGCGTAAGGCACTTATAATGGCAATGCCACTTATTTTGACAGTTCATATTCATTGCGTTATTAACGTTGTTGTGCAGATGAATTTTTCAAATGTAGGTATGAACCAATGGATTAGCAAAATCCTTCAAAATCTTTTGGATTGTGACACCTTCAATGTGTTACGCAATTAGGGTGCTGGGGATCCTCAACGGAACTGTATCAATTGTATCATGACCACCAACTTTACTTTTCTGGTTATTCAAATTCCAAAATCCATCCAGTAGAACCCTCGTAAACAAAGGACGGTGTCGTGTTTGGATTACTAAACATCCTGCAATCAAGGAAACAACTCGACAACTCAACTTGAGAGTTGCGAACAGGATACCTACTCAATTACTAAATGACTTCGGACTCACAAGGATAAGTATAATAAATGAGGATGGCCCTTCAATTGTTAGGATCGGCCCTTTCTTCGTTCTAAACAACAACTATTAAACTCGTAAAAAGTGCAACTTAGTAATTCTTAGAGGAGGACGGCTCTTTTTATTATTGCTAAAGTTTAGTAGTATCGCAAATAATTGAAAATAGAAAACACGAAATCGTATCTTGACGTAATGAAGTTTTACTCATTTTCCTCTTTGGATAAGCTTTAGGCTATGATGGTATTTAGTTACAGTGGGCAGTGTGTCAATATCAATTTGTCTAGACTTTTCTCAACTATGTTGGGGTCGGCTTCCAGTCTAACCGGAAGCAGCTCAATACCAGTATTTTACATGGAGCGACTGCCTATCTGACCTCCACAACCCTATTACTGGGTAATACAATACCCCTGGGTAAGGCTGGTTGTCAGACTTTCGGGCTTCTGACTACCCGTAACGATTGTCAAAGATCCACGAATGACAGCCGGGATCAACGGCTTTCCGAGACACGGAGGGGTATTATTTTGTAAAAAAAATGGTCAATCGGCAAGCGCAGCTTAACTTGATCGATCGACCCGTGCGGCTTTTATTACTTAACCACAAGGAGGCCATTGAGTATACACCGTGTTCCGAACGATATACATAAACTTGGACCAGACCATGGAAATAAGCATTTTTCATTATGGACACATTAATGAATTTTTATTTTTTGTTAATTTTCATACAAACTAAATACCTTGACGTAAATCACCCGACTTGCATGCCTCTTTATCTCTTTATCCGAAGCATTTGATAGATTTATCATTTTAATTGCACTAAGCGGCAACATAGGCCAAAGAGCCTTTCTTACTGCATAGCTCAATCAAATTTCATTAAATGAAATTACAAATATCTTTGTAACGAAACCTAAGTAAGTACTACTTCCTTTTAGATTTGACTTGTAAAAGCTATAGAGGTGTTTGACAAAGTTTATGAGTATAAAGCAAACATTTAACCACGTAAATTAGGAATCAAACTTAATAGTTTCGACACGCGTCACATCCCACCCCTACGTTACCAGTCTGCATACCCTGGACCCTATATTCATCAACTTTCCAAACCGTGGTCGCAAGGACGATATATTTATTCTAATTTATGTGTAAGTAACACTTCAGTCGTGTCCATTATAATAGCCCGTATGACAAAATTCGAGCACATAACAATTAAGGTCACTTGCTGCGAATAACAAACTATTTTCGTTCGCATCAGATGCTGACATTAACACAATAGTATGCAGAACTATTGTATACCTACTGTTTATATGTTTTAAGTATGGACTGTCATTACATAATGATTATACTGATATTGTTGATACTAAAGTGGGTTCTATTATTCAGCGTCCTAGAGACAATCTCGCGCAGAAAGCTACGAGATCGCACGAGGTGTAGTCTATGCAATGCATCTTCAAATGCTATAACTATCTATGTCCTAGACTAGGCGCTTAAGGAAGGGGAACTTGAGGCAGGGCCCTTTTGTAAAGCTATTACATAATATCCTATTCGCATAATATCTAAAATAATCAAAGTCCTTTTTTTTACATACGTAAGGTAGGAAGGTACATCTTCCCATGGGCGCTGTAAATGTCTAGTAAGGGATTTTCGGGTTCACGGTTTGCAGTATTAATAATAATATCCTCTGAGAAAACCCTGTGTTTCTCCAAGGGCCGAAGGCAAAAGGCTCATAAAATAACTAACAACCCGATGTTTCTCTTAAATCTTTAAAGCGTAAAATTCAAAAGGTTCAGCAGTAATTGCTCCAAAATTTTTTTGGATGCGTCATTAAGGCTGCCTTATCTCTGAAAAATCACAGTGGAGAAGCCGTATTGTCAGTGTAAGCATACAGTTCACTTATCATCAATCTTACTCAGTATTCAGGCTGAAGGACTTACCTGAAACAGAAAGATACATAAAATCAACAAACGAGCAGATGATACAAATACAAATGTTTACTTATAGAAGTTTCCATGCCAATACCACGCCTGTTCATAGTTTAAAGTCTGAACGCAGTACGGGACACTTTTGCTTTGAAACAAGACAATTATTGTTTGCACACCCGACGAAGGTTTCCGTCAAACAATGTTTCATATTACAAAACATTCAACAACTGTAGTCTGCTGCCTGTAACTTTACTGAAACGACGACATTTCTGCTCAATGAACCAACTTCTCGCTGTTTTGTGCAAGAGAAACGGACAGTTTTTTGACAAGATGCTGGGACAATGCATATAATTGTTAACATCTTGATTAAGGTTAAATACGGCCTTACACTTGTTTGTTGTAACTATTTATCAAAGCTGGCATCGATGCACGTAAGGAATGCTATTGTTCAGCATTATCTGTGTTACTTTCTAGCTATTGTATTCAATATGGAGGCATTTGTTATCATTTGCACGTATAAGATTTGAATGTACCAAATAACAACATGTTTAGTCACGTCAAACAAGCGGTGAGCGGGTTAAGTGGATGCAAGAGCTTTTGTTTTACTTATGCTCGTAGGTAAACTATACGTACGGTCTCTGCTTCAGTTGGTATCTCTGACGCATTGTGACGACGTGTGACTAGAGGAAGGTAATGCTTGTAACACAGTGTTGAAGGCGAGATCACTATAACATGGGTTATTCACTAGATAACCGCACAGGACGCCGGGGAGCCACAAGCGGTGCCATCAATCGGCACGAGCACGAGACCGCGACCGAGCCGACACTGGACAACTCGTTTTAGAAAATTCGCAATTGGATTGAAAAAGTGCTAAATTGTCCGACAATTACGACAGGCGAGGATGTAATTAAGCATTACGGGTGAACGTGTATCAGTCGGTGGGTTGGGCGCACGACTGCGGCGGGCCTGCGCGGGCGCACACCTCGCCCGTGTCCGCCGCGCCAGCCCGTGGCGTGCAATCAATTTATGCAAATTACCGACGGGACGGTCTGCTCGCACGTCCAATTGACTATTAGCTATACCGGGAACGCTGCGAGATACAAACGACATTGATGCCTGTTATGGAGATAAATAATTTAACACGTTTAGAAATTTAGTTATTAAGTGCGCTGAACTCGGGAGTGTGCAACTAGGCGAAATAAATTTAGTTGTGGTAACAGCCAGCCTGCTGTCACAACAGTGTTCGCAATTCGGCAACGGTTCCGCTTCACTGGATGTTTATAAATACGGGTAAAGGTGTTACACGGATTTAGCTACCTACTTAAAACTAATTACCAACTGATAACAGTTCCGTAGTTTTGTGAAACAGAGTCACGTCTTGAAAACCTATTTTATTTTATTCACCTGCACATTTAATGAGGGAGTTTGTTGTCTTTTTTCCGGCGACAAAACTAGGAAGTGGCGAAGGGCGGGTGTTTTTGCAGACTGTCTTGTGAAATTTACCCTTAATATTATAAAAAATAAGCTAGATGAGGTCGGCGATGTAATTTTGACGGTCGAAAAGTGCTGATTTTCAGCCTAATTTAAATAAATGACTTTTGATTTGATTTGAATGCCTCACAGGCTCATCATTTATAATTCCTGTTTACATCCGCTATCTACTAGGTACGTACTAAATAAATATATTTTGTAGAGTTGATAAAAACGCGTCAACATGTTTCTAGCTGATAACCATTTTCTTATAACGAAACTATGCTTATAACGAAACTTCGACGAATGATAATAATTTGCATCACAAAGGACAGAGAAGCTTTGAACCAAAATAAATAGACATGAAATATTGCATTTAAACGAATGATCAATTGCTATGTCTGAACTCCGAAAAAATAATTTGAATAATGCTAATAAGTAGTGTCGAATTGTGTATCTAAGTTTTAACTTAAGTACATCACGAATATTCAAATAGAGATTAGTAAGATTTTGTTAGTCAACCACGGCGGCATAATCGCATGTGCGACAAAGCCATTCCCTTTTGATAAAAAAAAATAAAAATCACAAATAATAAACAATAACATCTACTTAAATATTATTATTGTAATTGCATGGTATACCTATACCTAAAGGTAAATCTAAAAATTGCCGAAGATTTAACTTGCCTTTTCCTAATTTTTAGCGATATTGTCAGCGTCCTCGTCACGTCCACGTCACGTTAACACGATAAGACAAAGAAATAAAATGTAAATATATTTATTTATTTATTATTTGTTTAGACACACTAGCAGCTAATTAGCTGATGCGTGTGTATCGTATAGCTTGGAGATATTTAATCTGTCCAGTCGATTCTTGAAGCAGTTCAGTGTGGGAGACGAGACGTTACAATATTTTCCGGGAGCCTATTCCATGCACAACTCGGTTAGACAAGAATTGCTTCAACGGCTTTTTTTTGTGAATTTTCCCATAGTTTTAGGGAAAGCCTTCGCAAATGTTAGTTCGCATTCAGTGTGTAAAGGTCTTGAAGGCTGGGCATATATATCATGAAGACGCTTTTAAATATCCGTCCACGACAACGTTGTAACGTGCACTTATTTCCATTCATTTTATGGACGTAGATTTCTACGATAATACATACGTTGGAAATGATAAAAGCGCATATTTAATTTGAAAAAACGGTTTGTCTTGTTTTGATGTTACTTGTTCGCTCTCTCTACTTTTCATAAGATGATTGATTACCTACATTAAGAATCGAAATATTAATCATATGTCGCGAGCTAAAAATGTCGACTGTCAAGCTTCTACCTCCCCTATATTGTGGTAAATTCCCACCAAGTGCCCTCAGTTTGATTTCTGTAATCACACAATGAAATGATAAATTATATTTATGGGCGCTTATTACTATTTTTACCCGTGGATTATAGTGGCAAAGAAGTCTCCCCATTATCAATATTTAATACAAATATTATAAAGAGGTAAAATTCGTGAGTTTGTATGTAGGGGGTAATCTTCGGAACTGCTGATCCGATTCCGAAAAGTCTTTCATAAATGGGGAGCTACAGTATTGCCGAGCATCATAGGATATATTATACACTAGTTTCTGTCCGCAGCTTCGATCGCGTGGATGTAATTATTCCACGGGAACCTGCTACCGGGACAAAAATGTAGCCTATGTCCATCCCTAGGGTGCCATCTATCTCCTTGCCAAGAAAAGGTAACATACAGACAGAGTTACTTTCGAATGTATAATATTGGTATGGCTGTTAAAAAAAAGAAATTTCATGCAGACGAAGTCGCGAACAGAAGTTATTAAGTAATATTCAAAGATACCTAGGTATTCAGCTGCGTCCGGTTGGACTGGAACCCGACCCCAACATAGTTGGGAAAAGGGTAGGAAGAAGATATACCTACACCGTTAAATTTTGATCGTTTTGATCCTTAAAAGGGGTCATTGTACTCATCATTATGAACAACTTTTACTACGGGACCAACCGTGAAAAAAAAAACCAGTTGATCCATACATTATGTCGAATTATGCGAACATAAATCTATGGATCAACTGATTTTTTTTTTTTACGATTTCAGGGTTGGTCCCGTAGTAAAAGCTGTTCATAATGATGAGTACAATGACCCCTTTTAAGGATTAAAACGATCAAAATTTAACGGTGTATATTATATATTATTATTTATTTATTAAAGGTAAGTTTACAAAAATCTTGCTTATAAACTATGCCCCACAAAACCGTTTTCACAGTTTGTCTGTGGGAACAAAACAAACAGTACAAAAAAAAAACAGATTTACAAGTGCGGACCCTTCATTTCCACTTAATAACCTTACAACGTAGCTAATAAATAAACAAACATGGTTTACAATTTCTTGAGAAAGAACAGCTTAAGTAATTTAGCAAATTTATCCTTTATTTTCTTTCTTCGAGTTCTTATATCAGCAGGCACCACAAATGACGATACTAGCAAAACCTAATATTTTAACCCAGAGTCATCTGTAAAGTACATAAAATAACAAATCCGTACTAATTACTAGTAACTCGTGCTTAGTTAAATCGTGCTGACAACATAATGCGTTCGTGTAATCATTACTTTTACGTGCACTTTGCACATCAATTAGTAAAAGACTTTGCTCATAAACGTAACAGATAGAGCCCAAATAAACGTCGTATAAGAGAACAGGCTACAAACATATCTATTGATAACTCAAATAATGCGCGTACTAGTAAAAAAAAGACTAAATTACAAAGACTTACTATAGTTAACTAACTACTAGTCTTTAGAATGTGTACTAGAAAATGTTGACGAACTTTTTAATCGAAATACATAACATAACATTACGCCTGTAATACCCGAAGGGTTAGGCAGAGTGTACCCATAGTGCACCCACATTTCTCCAGTTATGTTTAAGTCCCATGTGATAGGGGGCGAGAAAATAAAAATCTTCAAATAAAATAAATAAAAATATGTATTCAGGGTCAAATATAATTAGCTAGTGAAACTCCGCAGACGGAATGGGTTTTGATATCGATACCCACGTACTTCACGTTCTCAGAGTTTCGCTAGCTAATTTAATTTGACCTCGTATATGAAATAGAAATCTCTCTTTCTATTCTCATTTTTCGATAAAGCAGTTTAGATAATAAAATGTAATTAAACTGCGTGTGTCACCCTTAACTTCCACAAACAATACATCGTTATATTTATATATGTAAGTGTGGCTATTAAGTACTTATGGTTAACACACAAACAAGGAAGACCACAAAACTGCAAGTAAAACGACATTGTCATAAGAAAAGTGGCGAAAACCGAGAACTTGTACTTAAGAAATAAGAGAAAGGTGACGATGAAAGTGTTTGCCAGATATCTCCGGTGTTATCGTAAATAGAAAATCTGTCCATGACATGATTAAGTGCTTTTATTCCTAGTAAACTATGATCTATTCTATGTCATTTAATAAACATCCACTATTAAATTAAAGTCATCTGAGAAATGGCTATAGTCATCAGCTAGTCTGACAAGGAAAGCTAAACACAGTATTTGTAGAAAGACGCTGCTACCAAGCCATTCTTAAAAGTATTTACGTCATCTAATGTAATTAATTACCGAATTTGATTAAAGACAAATGCTCAGAACATTCATGAATAATTTTTCGGATAACGTTACTGTCAGGCCGCTATTCATTTCAAAATTACGCTACAATAAAACATCTCGAAAAAGCTTAATCAAATCCAAAATATTGCATAACGTAAGAACTAAGTGTGCTCTTATGAAACTTGCAAAGTTACGTCAAAAGGCCATTGACACAAAAATATTTCCCCGCATGTGTGGATGGCAACTGGCAGACAGACGCACAGACAGACGGCAAGTAAAGTGGAGTGGAGCACTAATGAAGCGCAGCACCCGCCAATTAGCCGAGCTCGGCCATGCAACATGAGCTCGTATCACTCAAATGCAGAATGAATTAAACGCACACGCATTTAGATGTCTCTTCTCCTTTTAAATCATCTGGATTTTTTAATTTTTTCCTTTACCTAAATGACAGGATTTTCAAGGCAACGATGAGACCTCTATCTAAAGTATTACTGAAAAAAAAGCATCGAATAGACTATAATTTTATAGGGGTGCTCGTCCTTCGAACTGGAATGATTTTAATTAAATTAATAATCATCAATATGTTTTCAGACATACCGAAATTAACATACAAGCAAACAACTTTTAGCTTTCAGAGGGAGGAATGTAAATAAGTTAATTATTTTCATGCATTATTAATAAGAAACACACAAAGTTTAAAGCTGAATAAGGTATCTTGCCCAACAATATACTTGGGTACTAATTTTACAAGGCATATTACGAAATAAATTATCTGTATTTATACAGTACATTCACTGTTAGCGGTTACGCCATTTGTCTTTCCAGCTAACTTGTGTAACGTAATATTTATTGCTTGATCAAGAATGTGCGATCATGTGCTGCAACTGTCGTTTGAGTTTACTTGCCCTGCTTTGCATCACAATAGGTTTGTTTTTATTATGAATATCTAATAATTTGTAATATTACATGTAGTAAAATACTGGTACTCAGCTGCATCCGGTTAGACTGGAAGCCGACCCCAACATAGTTGGGAAAAGGCTAGGCAGATGATGACCAAATACCTAGTGAGGTCCTACCTATTATTTGTATGTGAGGGTTAAAAACTGGGGTTAGAATAATCCGGCTCGAAGGACCATGGTTAATCCCCAGCACCTTAATCGTCCTAGAATTATCATCAAAGATCCACAGAATTTGCTCAGCCTTCAAGACTGCAATGAACGAAACCTGTTTACTAAAATAACGCACAAAGATTGAGATGAATCAAAAACCAGTGTTTCGAAGAAAAATACGAAACTCATAATAAAAATCTCTCTGATCATTGTTAATCGAATTTCATATGAGATTATAATAAAATGAGTGTGTTGATAACACTTCCTTCCTTTTAACAATAGTATCGATTCAAACGAAACTTTGTAAAATAACCGCCCATTGTGTCACCATTTGAAAAATTTCTATATTTATGTCATATGTAATTTATATGGTATACATAATAAAGAGTATTCTATTCTATTCTATTTGTATTGATTTTACATTAACTAGTAGACTGTACATTGAATTTGGCAGTTGTTACGATACGAAGCTACAATTCGAAGATAATCTTCAATGCGGCGAGTGAGACGGACAATAAAATTACTTTTTTCGTATATCATTACATGACGTCTGATCTTCCTGAAAGGGTATTCCGAATAAGGTACCTACCTATACATAAAGGGCAAACCTGTGTCACCAATTATGATAATTATAATCCAATTTAACTAGGGGGCGCGCTGATCGCCAATGGGCCATTAACCTTTCATAAATCCAGACTGACGCTTCTGAGAATTTTACTAGGCCAACGAGCCAGTGAGTTTTTTGCGTATCATTATCAATCGACCTACTAATAACTTGCAATGGCTAGCCCGAAGCAAGCAGATCGCTATCGGCTATCTCCTATATGATTAGTATTGTAACACTGAAACTTGAGTAAGTATCTACTATACAAATAACTGGCATTATGATTTCAAATAAGTAAGGAGATTGGTTATTTTATTTCTATACTAGCTGCACCCCGCGGTTTCACCCGCATAAGTTTCGATCCCGTGGGAATATCGGGATAAAAATTATCCTATTATGTTAATCCTGGTTATAAACCATCTTTGTGCCAAATTTCATCCACATCCGTTCAGTAGTTTTTGCGTGAAAGTATAATAAACATCCATCCATCCATCCATACAAACTTTCGCGTTAGGTTTTTTTAGGTTTCCTGTTAAATTCAGTTTATAAACTCGTACAGTGTTACCTAATTTACTTTCACGATAAATATTGCGAACATTAAAAAAACAAATGGTATCAACATCTTATCACAGAATAAATTCAGGAAGAAATGTAATCGGAACACAAAACGATACGAAATTTACGTTACGATCACAACCAGACGCAAATCACATTGTCGTAGAATCTAACAGCGTGCGATATTTCCGAGTTTTCCGGCTTTTTCCGGCTGCCGGTGACGTCATACCGTCTGTCGCGCTTTCCGGAAAACTCGCAGCCGCTGCCTGTCTACCTTATCCTACAGACGTGTAGTGGAAAATGGGAACGAAAAGTTAAAGCTACCAGATGCTGTTTGTCAGGATTATCATATTCCTTTCGAATGTGAAATGACTGCTGTATAAGGTGGGTTGTGTTTTGTAGTTTATCAAATATTCAGCGATACACTTCGAGGTTACAGGCATTAATAAGAAAATACCAAGCAATGGAACTAACAAGGATATACATATAATTCTATCCATAAAAATGACGTTAACGACAGTTACAGATTAAATAAAATTCCATTTCCTGCCATGATAATAAAATGAACAAACCGTCAACTTCCACTTTTCTAATATATTCAAACCCCGTTCTTTTATCATAAGAGCGACGTCTCAGCTAACAAAAAAGAAAACTGAGGCTGAAACCATCGCAGACGCCATTGTCAGCGAGGAGAAAGATATTTGAATACGAAATATCGTAATATTCCTTCACAGACTCGGAGTTTTATTTCTACTTGACAGACTTTCATAGGCAAGCTTTAATTGCACGACTACAGCACTACAGAACTGGAACAAAGGATCAGCTTCGCGGATTAATCTTTTACGGGTTTATTTTAAAGCATTTGAGAGTCTCCTTAAAGTCGGCGAACTGTGAAACGTAATTATTTTTGATGGAGCCCGCAGCCTGTTTGCTATTTAATTTAATATTTTTGAGAAGTGCGCAGCGCCGACTGATTTTACAGCCAAGTATAGGCTCTTCTTTTAGCTAAGCTAAATATAATGAAAATACGCATAATTTAGTAAAATAGTAAGATCAAAACCATACACCCGCTTGGTTTCGAATACAACAACAGTTTTCATGATTTCACCCCATTCCAGGGTTCTAACTAAAACATGTTATAACACTAAAGCTTCCCCGAATACAAGTTCCCAGGAAACATTCCAGTACTAAATTAAGGATAATTTCATCGTACAGTTACGACTAGAAGTAAGCACGTCGAGTGGGTGGTCAGATTTATGAGAGGATACAATAGATTGCGCCAAGGTCTGCTGCAATGACAGATGTCCGTCTCAATATGCCCGAGTGGCTGAGAGTTGAGAACATTGTCGGTCGGTCGCTACTCGGGATTGTAGATACTATAGGTAATGTAGAGTACGATCTGTCTGAAGGGGACAAGTACATCTTTTCTCGGTTAGGATAAAACGAGATTAAAGATGTTTGGTGAAAATTGGTGAGCAAGATTTAGGTACAATTTCTTGGGAAAAGAAAAGATTTATGAGAGCAGATCGTAGAACTCAAGATGGAGTACGAGAAATCTAGGATCCCGTTGGCCTCATTTGGGTGCCTCTTAAATCTGAAGGCCAATACCCATATTTAAAAATGTTGAAAATCTAGTCACAATCTCATCTCATCTCTTATTATTATTTATTATCTCAGCGACAGTCAATTTAAAAAATTTTGAGAAATTAGAGGTATTTTGGCAGATTGAGACTGATATCAGAAAATTACGAAAATTGTCCCTCAGACTTCTGTTCTGTTAAACAAATACTTAGTTTAAGTTTATTCAATCGAATGCTTTAACGTTATTTTACACCCATAGCGCTCAGAGAGATCTTAGCTTAACATTTTAATATTTATATCTGTGTATTTTACAATAATTGTTGAAGAAAGTTGAAAGTTAACATAAATATGCTGGGAGAAAGTTAGCAATCAAATAAATACGTTTAAAGCTGATCGTTTGCTAAATCATTACAAATTGTAATGTAGAGTGCACAATACTGCCACGACTCTCGACCTCTGTCACGAATTTACGAAGATACCCATAGTGAGTATCTTCATAAATTCGTGAGAGAGGCCTTGAGGCAGAATTACTGCGGCTAAATATGGACAAACTGTCATTGGACCTCCCATAGACATTTTTGCAGTATGGAACCGGTAAGTGATTTGGTGTGGCGATTTAATTGATAGGTATGCGGGAGCAAGACGACACACTCCTAATGCTCGGTTCTTATAAACAAAAACGAAACGTTTTGCTTATCAATGGTAGCATTTTTCGTAAGCTAATTTTAACTGCGATAGCTACTTCCATATGGGAGGGTCTAATATGCAAAGCTATGAGGTATTTGATTCATTATTGGTAAAGATATAAGAGTCTTAATTTTAACCAATAACAGTCCGTAAATAGGAATATCATTGATATGTATATTCTACCTCGTAATTGCTTTATAACCCTAAGGTTGAATGTCACTTGCACGTCATGAAACAACAAGGGTACTTCTGATTTTGCATCACTGTCCAAATTACAGTGGTCTTTATTCTCATTCTAACAAGGTTGAAGGTTGGTTGTTGGGTTGGTGCCACTGACAAGTCAGTCAAAATCACTGTGACTTTTATTCTCGTTACAATAAGGTTGCTGTTAGGTTGCTGCTGTCAGTGGTAAAATAACTGTTAACGGACTGTATATTTCTCTATGTGACATTTAGATAGTAGTATTAACCTTAGTGAAGTTTAAATTTTCTGGAAATTGTTGTCAAAAGTGGTAAGCAATTATTAGGCCCACTATGCCTATGTGTTTAGTTTTCCGACTAGTGATTACAGTGATTTACCACTGCGTTATTACAAGGTAATTATTTTAAAAATATACAAGGAAAACCTTTCAGTATCCTGTAAGTAATGGTGCGTACGCGATATTATCTGTGCGATAGCTTGTCACCCGCAGCGGGAACATTATTATTGTGCAACTACCCTCCCTCACGTGACGACCATGGTCATTACCGTCCCCCTATCATTCGTGTCACTGAAAACGTGACAAGTACTTATTGACGTCATAGGATGTGTACATGCGACAAAACAGCAATACTAATCTGTTCACACCATTATGGTTATTACGATTTCAGAAGTAAAGCCTAATATAGGATGCGTGATTTAGAAACAACAATGCGCTATTTGACGCTTGTTAAAGAAGGGTTTTAGATATTTTGAGCATTATGTTCTGGTGCGAAGATTGAAATTTGTTTGATGTAGTGCTCAGTGGATGATGCTTAAATTGATGCTTGACATTAAAAAGAAAGTTCGGTCTGATGCGCTCGATTCGATATCATTAATATACCATGTGTGTAATCAATTTGAAGAGTGTTCATGTACTAATAACAAGAATACTGCCTGAAAAGAGAATGTCAAGGGCTGTATAGATATACCTACAGGTATGTATAGGTACTTTATCTACAAGTGCTAACTCTAAGCTTCCCTAAAAAGTGCCGATTGGATGACTCGCTTGAAGGAAACCAACATAAGCCTCTATAGTATTTATTTTTTAAGTACTAAAATAAATCAGCTGTTAAGACTTCCGCAAATTAAACCTCATGAAGTGAAACGTTGGTTAATTCCCATTCTATTGAAATTAAACCTCCGGACATGCGGTTAAGCAAACAGGTGGTGAATCTGTTAAGCAATCGAATTTATTCCTAATTTGCTTCATTAGTTATTCATTTGCATGTCATCCTTCTATGTTAGGGCGACCATCATTACGTTAACTTGTAGGATAAATCTTGAACTGTTGACCAATATAAATTCCTAAATCTGTGTACATCATTGTCTCTCACAATGATGTACACAGACTTCTAGAATGTATAAACAAAACAACAATTTTCCTTCTTGCCCCACGCATGTGAGTAGTCAGATGTTGCCGGCAGCGATTATGGGCAACCAAATCCACTATAATTTATTGCTAATCTAATCACACTAATATTTTAAAGGCGAAAGTTTGGATGGATGGATGGATGTTTGTTACTCTTTCACGCCAAAACTACTGAACGGATTTGGATGAAATTTGGCACACAGGTTGTTTATAACCAGGATTAACACATTGGATACTTTTTATTCCCCATTTTCCCACGGTATCGAAACTTATGCGGGTGAAACCCCGGGGCGCAGCTAGTAATACATAAAAACAATGATAAAATTAAACTGACATAGTGATCGCATCTATCTACTGTTAGATCATCTGTAATCCAATCACGCAAGAACTTTATTGAATTATGTCAGTTACTCGTTAGTTTACTTACAGAAAATATGACTTAAATAAATTACAACACGAATGCTGTGATAAAAAGAACATACCCGTCAGTAGTCAATTACTACCAACAACAGTAAAGGTTTTCTCTACCTAATCGAAAAGCGACAAAATGGACTTCCAAACCTCTAATTACACCTTTGTATGTTGAAGACGCATAGAAGGAGTTTTTACAATGAACGCTCAAGTATGCGCGGCAATAGTTGCAAAGCAGTGTTGCCATAAATCATAAGTGCTCATGAAGAGATAAAGAGATAGGTTCACGTCTGGTAGCACCGCTGTCGGCTTCCGCAATAAATCAGAGCAAATGTGTTGTCAGACTGGATCTGGCGGCTGTTGCGGATACCACCGCCTCTCCGGGCTGACTGGTGTTATACAACCACTTCTAACTGCTAACTAACTCTGCTTTATGCCTGCATTGTTGTGGTCTTTTCCTGGAGACGAGCAGCCATGTCCTAGTTATGGGTTCTTCACTCCGTAACGGGAATGTAGGAGTCATTGACATGGCATCAAAATCTTAGCAAGTACAGATTTTGTATTGGCTCAGCTTGATACGTTCGCTTTTAATCATGGAAATCATAATTACTTTTAAATTACTTTGCTGTTATTTGAAATACATGACAAGATCTATATGCACATGGTAAAGTAAAATAAAACATTTGTGACTTAGCTCCCACTTCGACTACACAAACAGCTTTACATTAATCGCGGTACATACATTTGAGCCTTTTTCTTTCAATTAATTTCAGGGTCAGTTTACCTTCAGACGCAATATTATACGCTACATTTTTCTACAAACGTTCGTAAGAAAGGTTATCTAAGCTAGCTTTATACAACAGGATAAAATTTATTAATATGCTTTATAATATGAGTCTACGAAACAAGTAATTGGTTATAACAAGTTATTTAATTTTATATGTCCTGTTTGAACGTAATTAAAACATTTTTTCTCTCCATGTAAGTAATAAAAAACAATATTTAAAAAATGTGCTCTAGTTTGGAGGACTGAAAGATACGGTAAATTATGTACCTACATTATCATCTATTCACCGACACTAATTATAGACAACGTAACCAAATATTTGACGGTAGAGACAATATTTACATTAATATTATTCCATGTATGAAGAAATACATGTCACAACCGTATTGTTTTAAGTCTTTAGGAATATTTTCGTGAAGGTTATGACACAAAAATGAAGTAAACTGAAAATACGTGACTTTCCAGATTTCAAGCATAATTTTACCGCTCATTTAAGAAGCAATAGATATTTAAAAGTGCAATACGGAACTATGTCTCAATAAGGTTCGAATATTATGAAAGAATTGTCTTACAACTAAAAAATAAGTAATTATTATTGAAAAACCACCTAAGTATAGCAACAATTGTACACACCACAAACTTTTCTATTGTCAGGGCTCGGTATCTGCACATCATCAGGCGGGAGGAGACGCCCGGGTGTCACCACTGCGAGGATCGCCCAGAGGACACGGTGGAGCATACGGTGGAGGTCTGCCCCGCTTGGGCAGAGCACCGCCGTGTCCTCGTAGAGGCGATCGGCAGCGGCGGCGACCTCTCGCGTCCGGCCCTGGTGCAAGCCATGGTCCGGGGCGAGAGGGAGTGGGAGGCGGTCACCTCCTTCTGCGAAGCAGTCATGCTAGCGAAGGAGGTGGCGGGATGGGCGAGGGAGAGATCCTCACGCCTCAGCCGCCGAGGGAGACGCTCCGGGCGTCGGGAGCCGCGTGACGACTCCCGGCCACCGTAGGCGCGGGCCTGCGGGCGGAGAGCAATGGGTAGCTCTCCGTCCGATCAGGACCAGGCCCGTGCCGGACGGCGCGTAAGTGTTCCACGTGCGCCTCAAAGAGATGTCAGCATAGATGACGGGGCCCGACAGGGCCGAAGCCTGCCGGGGTAGCGGGATCGTCCGAAAGGGTTACCGCTGCCCTGGTACATAAAGGGCTAAGGAAGGAACACGGGTGGGTTTTAGTCAGTAAGAGTCTGACACTCCCTTCTGCTCCACCCAGAGCGGGAGGAGTCATTTGATGATTTCCCATCCTGAAAAAAAAAAAAAAAAAAAAAAAAAGGGCTCGGTATGCCCTGAGAAAAGAAAAGATTAGGTAAGTACAACACGGACGATAAAACTTTGATAAAGTCCACTAAAGTGTATAAATCGAACATATTGTGTTACGCCATACGTTATACACTTATACACACCCATGTATATAGTGGTGTACCATCTCACGGTCTCGTGTGGCTGTCTCCCGCCTGTAATAAACAGCGTCAATTTCATTCCATTTCCTGAGCGCGCTCCCGGCTCCCTTCCCTCTACGACCCACTCGGCGAATTATTGGATTTAATAAGATAACACTCGGAGAACGAATACACCCGTATCTGTGGCGATGGCAACGTTGCCCGACGGTTGTTATGTGTATGGGTATTGTGGTCAAAAAGATCGACCAATTGGGGTGTTATTATACCACAATATCAGTCGTTTTAATCAAATTTGTTGAACGGCTGAAGAGTGCTTTGTACAAGAAAATAATATTAGAGCTAGAACTAGATAATTCATACTAATAAAAAGATTGATACAATAAATATCCCCAAGTCCCGTAAGAACATTAAACGGGCGATAAAGTCTACGGAAGACTCGATCTGACTTATAAACCGTTACCGACTAGAAGCCATGAATACTTGGTGTCATCCTCGTATCGATAAAAACATGGTCACATTAACGGCAGCCTTACTTGGCCGGGCTGCTGCTAGTAAATAAAGTGGTGTAATTGAGGACTTCCCTTGTTATTACCGTTCTCACAAAACGTATGGTCACCCTACCAATTATCCTGTCATGTCGGTGGTACAGAGGTTTATAGTTTTATATAAACTTTCACTTCGTAAAGTTATTAGAGATACTTTAGATATGATCTGTTTTACATGATTTAACAATTAGTGAAATGTTCCCTTTAGCTAAGCAACCAATATTTGTTTGTACCTAATGGCTAACTTTTACTCATGACTTGGTATAAAAATGCACATTTTTTTTTACCTCTGTTACAAGATCGTTCGCTGTTTGTATATTGTTGTTTGTTGTATGTTTATTGTTTATTCACTTTTTTCTCCTCACTCTCTCAAAAATGTAAGTAAATCTATCTGGCGAACGGGTGTCGTAGAAAGACGGTTTAATTTAATCTCTTTGATTTCGCCATATGCACTTCTTAAGTGAATGTGTAATTAACTAATTACTCAGATTCGTAGAACCGGCCCAACAATTAAATGATCTACTAATAGGAATGTCTGGAAACAGGACTCGCTTATCATTCACGCGCATGCACAAACTCATTTAAGCATTTGCGGTAAATAAGGATTTATGGTCAAAATAGCCATCGTAAATTGTGGTAATAAATACAATGAGCGGAAAAAATCGGTCAAAAAGAAATAGAATTAACATCGTTTCTTATATTATTTCTGAAAACTCCGAATTTGTCCTTTGAACCCTCAGTTTAAAATATTTTTCTTGTTGGGACTAAGTAACCACAGTAAATATATTAATTAAATAAAAAAATAACATACTTTTGAGTCTTTCCTCGCGTCATTTCTTCTTATTTGAACTCACAGAAAGAAATCACAGATGAAACAAAATAAAATTCTTCAAAAATCACAAAACACTAACACGATCGTTCGAATAAAATAGAATGTTCGAATAAAAAAAATAAAAGTTCGAAAATTAAATATAAATTTTGGCGGCAATCTGTCACATGAGCATGTTTCCCGCGAGCTGCGTACGTCCACTCTCCGAGATCTCGACTCGGTCCGGACGCGGCAAGCGCCCTACTTCGGCGTAACTAGTCTTTCGCGTGAGACAGAGATCGTCAATTACAGATATAAACATGTTAGAAAGAGACAAAAAGCTCGATATTTAATGATTTCTTATTTTCTTTTATTACTATCGTTAATTATATTTATTGTTATTGCATTATAAAACCATTCTTGTGTGTATAATTTCACCATGTGCCAATGATCTATACTCAACGTACTAGTAGCGCCATCTACAGGAACAAAGCTATACTAGGTTAACAATCAACTGGCTACTCATGCTCGCAACAGAAAGGTGTAGATCATGGATCACAGATGGCCGATGCAACGACAATAAGCGCGATAGATGGCAGCATTTCTTACTAAAGAGATAATGCATTCCTGCGCATGGAAGTGGACGAATGGGATAAAATCCCTGTCTCTTATACCTTGACTGCCAGAAAAGTTTTTTTTTTATAGATAGTTGTAATAATTGTCTACCGACTTCTGATATGCTATTCTGGTGGTAAGTAATTTAATGCTAACTTAAAGGTCTCCTTTATTTCCTGTTCAATTTAGCCACTTTTCCCCAGGAACAAAAAAACGCGTCGTCGATTCAATGCTACTTTTTACTGAGCGAATTGATCTACTTTGTAGTCATATACTCAAGCTATATAGCTACTCAATATCCCACAACCTAGATGTAGCCGAGCCTACGATAACAAGGACTAGACAAATAAATTGCAGAGGGGCAATTCTCGTAATTTATAGTACGTTCACAGTCTGATATCAGTCTCAATCTGTCCAAAAAATATCTATAATTTCCCTACATGGATTGTCGCTTAAATGTTATTGCGGCTAGATTTTGAACTTCTTCAATTACGGGAATTGGCCTTCAGATTTCTTGTCAATTGCAGTTTCGCTTTCTTTTCAATATTTTGTGTACGCAAGTCTTCGGTCTATGCACCTTACGAATCGGATGTTTTTTGCGTAAACAACGCTCTGAAGATCTTGTTTGGTAACAGAGTAGTATAACAGTCCTTTGTTCGGGAGCGATTTATCGGCATTGACTTGACACGTTCTGGAGATAAAAAATTTATGGACACTCTTCTAACCTTGGAATCAAACTGAGACAAAAACGTCGAGTTTATGGTCGCTGGGGCTGGGGTCTAGAACTAAAAATTCGGAGACGTGACATCTACCAACCCGCACTGGGCCCGCGTAGTAGGTTACAGCCCTCTCCCTTTTAAGAAGACCCTTCCCTCTAGAAGAGGCCTGTGCCCAACACTAGAACCATTATTATAGGCTGCGTTTGTGTGCTTATGCTGCTAATGCAATACTCGTAGCTGAAGGGTTCACACGCCAGGAAGAAGACTCACAGTGAATCAACACATAACCTACCGTAGTAATCTAATTTAGCACCACACAACCCAGTCGGTCCCACCAGGCCAAAGGCTTATAACAATAACTTACATACAGCTCTTGATCCTTGCCCCTAATCCTAAAAAGCCAATAATCTTATAACGCACCTTTCGATGGAGTCCCTCTTCCCAGAGCTAAGCACTTAACAGAAGGGATTGGAGTTCGAGGAAAATCAATATCCGGTTATATTGGAGCTCTTTACTTATTTACCATTCCCTGGTATTTCCGGTACTCGGAAAATAAAATGTTGCAGAAACAACATGCAAAAAAAACCTGGAAATGAAGATGTGTTCCGATTCCCGAACAACCTTTGAACGTTTTTATCGAAGTAAATACTTGGTATTGCTTCATGTTTGTATCAGTCGTTTGTGTAACAATATTTTATTTATGCTTGCAGATGAAAGGGATCAATCATAATGTTTTATTTGACTTGAAATATTTTGTTCCCATACATAGAGATGTAATATTCACTTCTGACAACTTCAGCATAGTTTGGTTTTGCAAGAATCAATGAACTGAATGGTTTTAGTATTACACCGTTTGCGATCAACGAGGTAATTGCGTAACACACTAACAGTAGAAATGGCTTTCATTTTGACAGTTCAACAACATTCATTGCGTTGTTTACGTTGTTGAGCAGAAAAAATTCCAAGCATATAAAACAATGGATTAGCTATAACCTTCAAAATGATTCAGATTATGATTGATAGTGTTTTACGCAATTAGGGTGCTAGGTTCAGTTTTCCAAGGTTTCCACTTAAATCAAAACCAAAAGTCATTTAATTAAATTAGGCTGAGAATCACCACTTTTCGAACGTCAAAATTGCAAAAGATAGTCCCCAAACCGCCCGCCCTCCACCACTTCCTAGTGCTTTCGCTGGGAAGAAGTAACGCAACAAACTCCCCAGCAGCACAGCTGTCTGTCAGGTCAGTTAAAAAATATTTAAGGAAGCAGCGTAGCCCAGTACCGCCCTTTACATTAGCAATTGGCACCAGCTCTCCAATAGTACTCGTAGTATCTAAGCTTAACTACAGTGCCTACTGTTAGTCGTAATTGTAAGGTACGTCAAAACGTATTTTAATGAAATGATTACAATGCCCTACATTTTTCAGAAGTACAACTGACCCCTCGACGACTGAGACTCTACTTTTAAAATCATTTCAAGTGTCGCTTGTTAAGAGAAGGAGGAATTAGTGGAAGAGGATATGGCTAGTTGCAGTTTGCGCTATCATCATTTTAAGATCATTAATCAGTTTCATGGTTATTGTGATTATGGCAATGAGTAATTTAAAAAAACCGGCGAACACGAAGGGTTTCGTACCATCGTACAATATTTAACACTACATGTATACATTTTTTAAATACGTTGCGTGTATGGGAACCCCCTTCAATTTTTAACTGAATTTTATTTTTATTATTTATTGTTCTAGCGCGGACATTGCTTGAGAAATCACTTGAAATTTTCAAGTGTCGTATTACGGTTCAAAAGATACAGCCCTGTAACAGACAGACGGACAGACGGACTGACGGCAAACGGAGCCTTAGTAAGCCGACCATTTCCAAAAACAAAGATTTCCAACTGCAAGCTGATGAAAGGATTGATGAATAAAACGAAGTTCACAATTTCAACAATAAAATTTGACCCTCGCCTGGGCTAACATAAAAGTCTACGAGGAACCTTTAAAGACTCGTTATAATATAAGTGCGATAAAGAATAAAACGTCTTGTTACGAGTATCCAGAAGCCATATTCTTTTGATGTCTTTTACAGGCACTTCTGCACTAACGATTAAGATGATAGTTATTTTATTCACTCACACATTGAAATATAGGAACATATTCCAGCCATATAAGCTGAGCTATGCTCGAAAGTTTTAAGCTTACGAAGTACAACCGATGCAGTCACTAATACCACTAAGCTTGCTGATGGTCTTCATCCGAACGGGCAGTTACAAGAAATAACTTTTGAAACCTTCACTTAAATGTGTTGCCTTTGAAGGACCCATAACTTGATTGAGTAAGGGAATTTAATCATTAGATTATAACGCATAAATTCATGGCTGTAATACCCGAAGGGTTAGGCAAAGGTGTAACTATAGTACACCCACATTTCTCGCAGTTATGTTTAAGTCCCACGTATTATGCGAGCCTATTGCCTTCAACCGGGCACTTTTCCCGACCCGGGAATCGAACCCAGGACCTCAAGCTCAGCAGTAGCGCTTACGATCTATAGATGAACGAGACAGTAATTAGATAATTTTAAATAAAAACATTG
This sequence comes from Apamea epomidion, assembly GCA_947507525.1. NCBI lineage: Eukaryota > Metazoa > Arthropoda > Insecta > Lepidoptera > Noctuidae > Apamea > Apamea epomidion. The sequence continues at coordinate 13,019,853 of OX382234.1, forward strand.
AATACTCACACTTTAATTTTCTTCCCCTCCGCCTGGGATATGGTGGCGGGCGGCGGCGGCAGGTCGTCCATAGGAACCTCCTCGTTGGGGGGCGACGGCGGAGACTTGTCGAACTCTGCTATCGGCGCCAGCTCCGGCATGGGAGACACCGAGTTACTGTCCATAGCCGACAACTTTATGGGAGACACTTTGGCTGTTTTGACGACCTTTTCACACCCCCGGAACACGGGAGGAGAAGTTCACTCAAATGTTCGGAAACGCCCGCAAAAGCGAATTAATACCACTCGAAACGGATTACACGTTAAAATTCAGTTCTGTATTTAATTAAGACCCACGGCACTAGTGTGTGTTACTCCACACACGATACAGCGCACAACTTTCCCGATAGAATGTCAGCAACTTTCGGGATTAGCTCCGGACGAACTTCGGGACCTGGAAGCGATTAAAGAGTTATTTATTATTGTAATTTCGTGTTCGTGCTCGTTCCACACAGAGTTGAACTAAGTGACGATGTATTTATTGTACGGACGTCGTTGACCGGAAAGTTAAATTATTATAACGAAGCTGTATTAATTGGTGCAAGGAATAGTTTTTTTTTCAATCATTGTTCCTCTCAACCAATGCACCTGACATCACACCAACCTTGATAGACTGGTTGAGAATGCCTAAGGATTTAAGACCACATTTATACCTTTTTTGTATGCGAAAAGTTTAAATAAATACTGTTTGAGTAGTGGTATTGAAGGGCATAATTTAATTTAAGCGTTAGACCGGTAGTGAAGTGAGATAGGAAGCGCGAAAGGCCAATGTCCCGCGCCCTACTGGCTGTTATTCAACATTCGCCTGACGTGACGCCGCGGAAGGGACTGACACGATCCCCCACACCATGACGTTCCTGTTGTTTATACTAGTACCGGCTCGGTGACCACTACACGAAAGGAAACCGAAATAGATTGAGACACAAATATTATCGGACTTTATGTTAATGTTACTACTTCTCGCGAGACGAACCATAATATTGTTTCAAGTCTTCAAAAGTTTATGTAACTTAAAATAGGGAAAATACTAGAGTAAACAACGCGGCTTTTCTCGCGGAGAGCGGAGTTCAATGTTTTTTGGGATAAAAGATGGCCGTACCTACGTAAAGGTACCTCTCAGCTCATCTTCCTTTAAATTCGACTTTAGACACACCCCTTTATTCATAAACGTTGCTTACAGATAGGTAACGATTAGGGACTGCTTAACCATACATTTTTGACGTTTGAACATCACCTAACTTTAATCGTTGTTTATAAATAAACCCATATCTGTCCTGTAGGGTAATTGCGTCACATTACCAGTAGCAATGGCTTTAATTTTGACAGTTCAACAACATTTATTGCAGTTTTAACGTTATTGATTCGAAAATATGAAGCAATGGATTAGCAATATCTTTAAAAATGAATCAGATTGAGATTAATAGTGTTACGCAATTAGGGTGCTAGTTGTCCCTTCTTCTAAACATTTCCAAAACGGACAGATAGGTATGTACGTACTGCCTCATCGATGTATTGTATAATAATAAGTACATATGTATTACGTAGGTGAAGATTGCCCACCAACGTATATACTCAATCTTGAACTAATTGATTGTGCAACATCAATTGATTTTCATTTGATTGCTTAACAGTTCTCTATTAACATTACCTAACACTGCAATGTGATGCACAATGCTTTAGTAATAAAACGTTAATTTAATTAGTACTTATTCATTTTAGTTACCGTTCACATTTCCAGAAACAATAAAACAAAACGCAGTTGCAACCAAGCGTTACCTTTTTTTTTTTCGGGGGGAAACCTTCAAAAGGCCTCCCTGGTCTTTGGGGATAAAACGAGGGAGTGTAGGATTTTTACCTCACTAAAACCACCACCATCACCATCTGCACATGGAAGGGGCACCGTTACCTCTCAAAAGACCAATCCGGAGCCCCCTCTGTGCAACGCCTGTTAGGGCACATCTCTGGGGAGACTGTAAAGCGGTTTCCCCGAAAAGCAAGCGTAGGATCAGTACGTGACTTCTTCTATTTCATTACAAAAATCCGTAAGATTTACCCTTTAACAAAACCATAAAATGGTGTTTCAAAAGCTCATTATCCTAAAGAAAAGCAATCGTTGATAGCTCAGTACTGAGAGTTGAAATCCAACAGTGTGCTTTTTATTAATAGACAATACCAACTACCAATATAATTCAACTAATGGTATCGTACACATCTTTAAGTTCACTGCTGTGCACTTCTGTAAGTGACAAATTCACACTACCCAAAACTTTATGATGAGATTTTGGTTTGTGCATGTTTTAGTGAGAAGTAGGTAAGTAGTCGTTGAAGTACCACATCTATACAATACATACTACGAGTAATATTATAAAGAGGTAAATTTTTTGTTTGTTTGTGTGTAGGTAGGGGGTAATCGGAAGTCGTAAGTCCGGAAGTCGGATATGAAAAAATATTTTTGCATTTAATAGCCCAATTTTTGAGGAAGGCTATAGACTAACATCACGCGAAGACCCTTAGGCGCTGAGCAACAAGAATAAACGTCTGAAAGAACGCTTAGCGAAAACGAAGTGGGTTACCACCACCCCGTTGAACCACAAATATCACGCAGAAGAACTTGCGGGCAGAAGCTAGTCAATTATTACATTTTACAGGTGTCACGTAGTGTAAAATTAAAGCAGGCATAAACGTTTTCCAACCAAATGAAGCCGCTGAACAACAAAGTTATCCTCCTTTCCACCTGGTTTCACATGTATGGCGTGTGACAGACAATTAGGTACAAGCTTCTGCACCGCCCGTCTAATCAGTATCACCATTGTGTAATTGTTCGTCCACTAAGGAAACACCGGCTCTTATTACTGTTCATCTAGACTTAGGCCAGACTTTCGCTTTCAGCGTGAGAATCAACCAAGTGGTTGACATGTTCACGGGTTATAATCGCGAAAATGAAAGGAGTTTTGTTGAAAGCAAACATGTTTTATTTTTCCTATAGTGATATTATAGTCTGGGTATGATTAATGTATCGTCTTTGCTTTTTTGGTATAGGCTTTTATTTATAGCCTAGCTTCATTACTGTGAAACTAGGTAAGTATGTGGCAACAACCTCGGGTTGAAAGCCCTTAGCTTTGCGAAAAAAGGTCATTTTCACAATGCTGCAGTAACAATTGCCAGAGTTTCATCCATCAAGACACACAAGCTTTTTAAATGACAACTGTATATATCTAACCTATTTTTTTTTTTTTTTTTTTGTTTACATTGTGTCCCACTGCTGGGCAAAAGCCTCCCCTTGTTTCTTCTAGCTAACCTATTACTATTTCTTTTTTCAATTTTATTCCATGTACCTAATCCATACTACATAGATAATTTATTATAAATGTGAAAGTAGCTCTGTCTCTCTCTTTCTCTTTGTCTGTTTGTCTGTAACCTCTTCATGCCATTTTTTTTTTTTTTTTTTTTTTTTCTTTTTTGAGGATGGGAAATCATCAAATGACCCCTCCCGCTCTGGGTGGAGCAGAAGGGAGTGTCAGACTCTTAGGTACTGACTAAAACCCACCCGTGTTCCTTCCTTAGCCCTTTATGCACCAGGGCAGCGGTAACCCTTTCGGACGATCCCGCTACCCCGGCACCTCTTCATGCCTTAAGGGCTGAACCGATTTACATGAAATTTGGTATATCTACGGATAGATCATGACGTAGAATAGGACATACTTTTAATCTCGGAGCTTAGTACGTTCTCGTGGGATAATTTCCAATCACCACGCGGGTGAAGCCGCGAGGAAAAGTTTAGTATCTATAGGTATAATAATACAGAATCATGTCCACAAAATATTTGAATTGACTTTTCTACACTTTTATTTTGAAACCTATCTACTTTTGTTTGAGAGAGCTCTGATATGTCATAAAAACTCATACTTGGTGGTTAGTGGTAGATATTTATTTATTTACGATGCTCAGGATCTACGACCGCTCGACCGGTACAACAATCAAACACTTCCTTGTTGGCAGTATTAGAAAAATGTACTGACATTTTTATAGTAGAGCCATCAAGTATTACCCTAAATATTTCAAAGGGAAAGCAGCCTGATGATTTGTATTGACTACCTATAAATAAATAATGTAAAGTAAATGTATTGTTGGTTATTTTATTTCTTTCAGTGCTTCACTTAGCACTTTTGTAAATCTATCGAACATTTTCTGCCTCTTTTTTTTTTTTTGAGAAAAAGAACGACCGTAAATCAAAGTTGCGCTTCTTTCTAAATATGCACAACTACACGTTTATTTCCCAGAGGGGTAAAGGCATTACGTAAAAATCACCCACCCGTCTGTTTTGCAGTTCCATAAGACTAAAAGCCTTTTTTCAGGCGAGAAAGAAGCCTCCTGCATAAAATCGTGAATCGATACTGAATTTCTTCGCAAGTTACCCCAAATCATGCCCGCTACGAAAATATAGTATCAGAGATCGCACATTATTTACACCTTGTGAGTTCCCCTAGGGAACGGAGGGTTACTCTGAGAGTACTAAGAACCCAACTTGTACAACACTGGAGTGGAAACAAATTAGTCCTGATTCTGAACTACACGGAATCGTTTGTTGCCATTATTGATTGAGTAGCTTCGACTGTTTAGTGTTTAATTTTCCGGGATACAACGTGTCCTATGTTCTTTTCTATGTATAATGCAACCATATCAGTGTAGTTCGACCGTAAAAGCATTCATACTGACAGATTGAGACACTTACTTTCCCATTTATTTTATTGGTAGAGAAAGGTGTAAAACAGTGGTAAATTATGAATATTAATCATTTTAGTATGAAATAATGACAAATGTCAGTAACGCAGGTTGCGTTACTGATATTTGACATTATTTCATACATACATTCTAAAAGACCAAGGGCTGATTTTTCTATAGCCAGGTAATTTTCATTCGTGGAATAAAATTGACGTCTGACAGTTTTTGTTTGGAAGAACTATCAAAAATTCAAAATTATTCCTCTGATATAATTATCTGGCCGTGGAAAAATCAGCCCTAAGACAGTTATCTACTTTCCCATTTATTTTATTGTTAGAGAAATGTTTCAAACAGTGGTCAATTATGAATATTAATCATTTTGCAACCAGCATTTGACATTATATTTAATTTATAATGATTACACAACGGACCATACTAGGACATTTTGCAATCTAATTTTGTTTATTCAAAAATACGATGAAGTTTGCGATTATAATGAGCTGTTGATCTACTTTATAGATATTTTTCGAAGCTTTGTAGAATGCTACAACTTGCACCAAGCGAAATAAATGATGCGTGACAGCAACGTGACACTTACGTTATCCTGTTATGAAATACCCACGAAATAACTGAGCAATTCCTCTCTCAGGCACGACACGATTCGGAACAAGAATTCCCCGACATTTTCTAACATTTCAGGTAAATATACAACTACATACTATGTATATTACATAGACCGGCACGAACGCCTGTAAGTGCTCTCCAAGTCCTTGACGTTGTAAGTTCCAAAGCAACTGCAATTTCTCTCGCGAACGTTTTCAGCTAAGCACTACAATTTGGTGTTATTGTTCTGTAGCGAGTTATCAAATTGAGATGAAACCAACCGTAAGCGACTCGCTACTGTTTCTGCTACAAAACAATGAAATGTCGCTTTCTTCGTTGCGTTGTCTTTGTAGTTTGTTGAGTGCTCAGTTGTTATATTCAGTAGTAGTATATTTATGTGAATTTCTATTCGTAGAAGCACTAATTCAAGGATTTTTTTTATTATTTTAATCAGGTTTTCGCTAACTTTTTGATTAATTTGTCGAGTATTTATTCATACTAATAAAACTACCTATTCTCAAAAAATCGTCGCGCACATTAATCAATGGCATGGTACCACAATCAAGTTATATGTATAACTTTAGCTATATGTATAACTTTCAACACATATAACTTTAAACAACAATGGAATAGAGTAAAGAAAATATAACACACGCTTAAAAAAAGGGTCTAAACAAATGACTACGCCTTGGAGCAAGATAATGATGAGTGCGCCAAGTGTGTGCCGGACGAAGGAGTGCGGAGTAGTGCGAAGTATTGCGGACTAGTGCGGAGGCGCGCGGAGGAGTGCTCCCGAGTGGCGAGCCTCAAATGAGGCTACAGCTCTCGAGCACGTCGATGGCAGCTACCGACTCCTTACCACCGTTTTATTACGGAAAAGGATGCGAGAAGTTGTCTAGTTTTAATTTAGAGATGTGGTGGTTGCTTTTCTGTTAGTACCTAATGGACACAGGCAGGTAAAAGTTTTGAATTATACTTCGGCTAGTTTTGTACGTTTCAAATTGACGTATTTCGGGGTTTGCTGCCTTGTAAACTACCTACATCTCTCATCTCTAAGATCTCTTCTAGTGTACGTTTCCTAAGCATGATACGGAATGATGGATGACCTCGTATAACCATAATGCTTCTTGATACGAGTATACCTACATATGAGACTAGCTACCAATTTACGACGCAGTTAATACTACTGCTACTATAGAACCCTCCAAATAATCTGAATTCGTTTGCATCTGTACCGTGTGAGTATTGTGCAAACTTGACCGCAAGCCCGTTGTCGCTTTATATTGGACACGCTCGGTCAGACAACATTCATTCATTTCGAAATAAAACTCAATGAAATAAACTACGTCTCGGATACTCAATCATTTAAGGAAACTACTACGAGCAGTTATCCAATCGTAGGTCAGTGAAATAATCAAATTGGATGACGACACCCCTGACCAAACCAAAATGGGCGCTCCATTGCAGTTGATTAATACGCCTACTGGATAGGCCATTTCATCTGTCACTGAAGATAATTCACGAGATAAAGAGTTACTTCATGTTCTCAAATCACGGCCGCTCTTTTATCAGTCGTTATGGCAATAAAGTGATTGAAATTAATTAAAATATTTGGAACACGATGCCTGAATTTAATCATAAAGTTATCTGAATCATCAATTACGGATATGTTATCAACGATGGGTAACTCAAATGTTAATTAAATATCACGAAATCTAATATCGACCAAACTTTATCAATAAATAATCAAATCTTAATTAACACAACGCTTAAATGCCAAGTGTGAACATAGACTTGAAGTGCCACAAGCTTATTATTGTGTTACTGGATCAAGGTCTGCAAAGTTAATATAATAATTCGCTTCAAATATCACCGGAACAATGAACTACTAACCCCAACACCTGCGGGGCCCAGCACCTCTTTACAAACGGAACTATAAGTAATAAATGAGATTCTCCACGAAAACCGACTTCGCTATTATACATATGTATACAGGGTTACTCGGCAAAAGCACTCAGAAAATCGATACCACTTTTTCCCAAAACTATTCATCACATCCCATAATTCATCGATTAAGAACGAATGTGTGTTACCAACACAGCGGTGCAATTCGTCATCCTGATGGCTGCAGCTACTCCCGTTCCCGGGCTCATGTGCTAGATAAAACCGTGAGTTATGTGCTGGGGTATAAGGATAATAATTGAGTGGCAGTGAAGCGAGGAAGAGGACAATTTGTAGTGGCCTCAAATCAGTACGCTGGGGAAGGCTCTCCTACGCGACTAGATCCGTCCTACCTCGTGTTACTTCGCAATTTATTTGTGCAACACATCGCCATTTACGGAACTATAACATGCGCTGTATCTGAAACGAGCATCACGTATTTTAATTAAGCTCGATGATCTCAGAAGTTTTGCATTTTATGGGACATCGAAGGACCTAATGAGGGGGGGAGGGGGGGGCATAAATCCATTACATTTTGTCTACGCACTCAGCATACATAATTATACATATAAATCAGCACGCATACAAAATATGACGCAAATCAATTAACGTCGTTCCGTTACATAAAGGAGGGGACAAAGGAAGCAACTAACAAATGTAAACAACGATTTGTAAAGTAATTCCCCCCCAGCTGTCATAAAAATGTGCCCACGGAAGTGACGGGGGTCGTCATTAACGCGAGTGACGTAAAATTGTGACACTCCCGTGAGCGTGTCATATCGTGACATAAGGGTGCACCGGGGACCGATGACAGTGACAATGTGACAGGTCATTTTGTTAATTAACCTGGGGGATTCGTTTAATTTATCCCTTGTTTAGCCTCTAATTATTGTAACATAATTGTAATGAGCGCAAGTTGTGAAGTTGTTGGAGACTGAATATCTAATGAGTACAAAATTAGGTCTGCTAATACGTTAAATTTTTTTCAATGTAGGTTTAGCTTGTTGTTGTTTTATTCGTTTTGGTAAACCATTGTATTTATTATACCTTTTTTTTTTTGGGTGGGAAATCATCAAATGACCTCTCCCGCTCTGGGCTGAGCGGAAGGGCGTGTCAGACTTTTACTGACTAAAACCCACCCGTGTTCCTTCAGTTACCTGTGCAGGGGCCACGGTATCTTTTTCGAATAACCCGCAGCCCTAGCAGATTGTATTATATCTGAGGAGCAATTCTCATAATTTTAACGTTTACAGTTTGATCTTAGCCCCGTTCTGTCAAAAATACCACTAAAATCCTTACATTTTTGACCAGTTTTTGACATTGACTGTCGCTGAGATGAGTTTGCGACTGCATTTTGAACGTTTATAATTACGGGAATTGGCCTTCAGATAAAACGCTCTTATAAACTGCAAATATGTAGATAAACATAGATATGGAAGCATCCTGATAAAGTCGGTAAACAATGCCAAAAAAACCGCAAATGTAGAATAATCCTAAAAACGACTCTTCAATTTTTAATTCGCATGAGAATAATTAAAACATGAATATTCAGCAACAAAAAACCATAATAATTCAACGAGTTCCCCAACGCGTAAAGTGCGGCGAAAAATGGCCATCAGAGTAAAAGGGCTCACTCTTACTCCCACTTGATTATATCCCACCGTAAGTACTTGATCCTGGGGTCCCACAACCACACATTACAAGCCAAACGAATATAAAGCATAATCACAATGTCGCAAAATACACTTTCCTTTGACAAGTCTTATTACGATACTTGTCTCGCCTGAAGTATGCTTACGAAGTTGCCAGGTTATATCATACGGAATTAGATTTGTAAATTGAGAAATAAGGACGCTATTTATGTTAAACATTGCCGTATTGGAATTAAATATTGCAGTTATTATTGAAATAAGGCAAAATGTTAATGCCGTTTATGGGTATACACGCTATTCTATTGCATGTGTCTCCAAAACACCGTCTATTACGGAAATATTAAAACCCTTGAATATGAACGACTCAAATGAGAGAATTTAGGCATAGAAGAGCCAAGATTAAAGAAAAGATAACTGCAAATATCTGTAAATATCTTACTGTGATCACTTAAGTGTAGTGAGTCTGAAGTGAGCTGCTAAGTGTCAATCCCTAGCATATTATGATGGAATGACAGCTTACCTTAAGCTCACTTCGCCTAAGTTTTCACGGTGATATATTTACAGAATAAACCGACAGTTGATTAAGAATAGTTTCCGAAAGAATTGGTTCCTACATTTTTAGATCCTACATTTCCGAAAGAATTTGTTCGTAAACACTAACAAAAGTTAATGTCCACAGAAAGACAGGTTTATCGAAACATAAACTAATACTTAAGCTTTGTTCCAAGTTCGTTCGTCTGCGGGCATTCTATCTATTTTAGTTTCCATCATTCAAAACTGAAGACTGATCCTGGACGACGCTTAGTTAACCAAACACCCTAGTTTAACTTGGCTCTTATTACCATGAATTAAAATCCAAAATTGATTAGCTAAGTTCCTTTTACTTAGAGAAATTGTGAACCCGTAACCACGGACGTTAACATCAAATAATTTTAACGTAAATATTTACGAGAGTGGCGGGAGGGGGGAGGGGCAGTCTTTGGCACAGCTGTGTGGTCCTTTTATGACTAATTGTTTGTTTATCCTCCTCACTATTTTAGTTTGGAAACAGTTTATAAGTATGAGAAAAAACTGATACGTTCCAACACTTAAGAAACTCTGAGCAAACGCCTAACAATAAAATATTAGTAGTAAATGACGGAATTAGTAATTAGTTATAACAAAACACATAACATCACGCCTGGTTTTCCCAGTAGGGTTAGGCAGAGGTGTACTTACGTACATAGTACACCCACATTTCGCAGGGGGCGTGCCTATCGCCATCAACCAGGCACAAATCCAGCCTTCGGGCTCATACTGATATGATAGACGGCACGGTTGGCGGAGTGGTTAAGCGATTGACTGCTGCGTTGCATGTCGCGGGTTCGATTCCCGCACGGAACAAATATTTGTATGGCCTACAAGTAGTTGTTCCGGGTCTGGCTGTTTGTGTATGTGAGTTTAAATGTTTGTAAACGCACCCACGATACAGGAGAAATTCCTAGTGTGGGGCAACATTTTTTTTTTTAATAATAAAAAAAAATACTGACAAATTCCCAATAGAAAAATCGATCCCAGGCCCTCACGCTCACGCAGGAAGGAACACGGGTGGGTTTTAGTCAGTAAGAGTCTGACACTCCCTTCTGCTCCACCCAGAGCGGGAGGAGTCATTTGATGATTTCCCATACACAAAAAAAAAAAAAAAAAAGGGCCCTCACGCTCAGGAGTCACTTGCGACCACTCAACCAACAAGGTAGCGGGTAAAATTTACATGTTTCTTATTTCTTGTTTCAGAATCCTAAAAAACGCAACTTAAGTTAAAACATTACATTAGATCTGACATTACAACACCTACAATTTATTGCCAAGAAGAAATAAAGAAAGATAAGAAATCCACCAAAGAACGAAGCAGCAGCGTTTGTACAAGATGCGCCATGAATTGCATGTTTAAAACAAAAAGTTTTCCTAGAGTTCACGCTAAAGAAACTCGTTTGTTCTAGAGCTGATCTTTAGGTAATGAGGTCAACCGTACTTTATTTTAATTTTGAACATAAAATACTGGATGAGAATTTCACTCATTGATCGATAAATTGTTGTGTGCGAACATTTGTGATGTCAAAATTTTAAACACATGATCAGACTAAATTATATTCAAATATATTCGTTTTAAAATAACTAAAAATACATGCAAAAACTAAATCTAAGTGAAACCTCATCAAAAACTACCCCACTTCCACATCAGAATTTTCAGTCTCACCACATCAAAATTCCTATGTTTTCGCTCTCAACGAGAAAATGAATAAAACATTTCACACGTCCCTTAACGTGGAAACGTTAATTTAAACTAACCCACTTTCGCACAAAGCGTGCGAAACCAACAAAAGACTGTGAGGGTTGAATAAAGCCTATAATAACATAGAGCCATTCACGACGACCTTGTAGCACTAGCGTAGCGGAGGCTTCCCTTGCTACGAAGTTCGTAGCAATGTGCTACGAAGACCCTAAAACTGATTTTTAACAATGTAACAATAATTTTCCTCGGCTCATGGTCATTTTATTATCTGTTATATGTTTTTTTTTTATTTTGTACAGGGTGATAATATTATTTTATCATGTTAATTTAGGCCCTCAAGGGGATGTTTAAAAATATCTATGCCCTTATTTTCTAATGTCAGATTTCGCCGAATAAATTCAAGTTACCGATATTTTTTAGAGGTGGTGAGTCTCAATGTAATTTATATTTCAATGAATATACTATACACCATTGATAAATATCCCTCAGTAGGAGTACAAAAGAATTACTTCTGAGTAAACAAGACAGGCCGTTTGAAAACAACAGGAAATGCCCGGTGAATCTTGCGGATCAGACATTCTTTGTCTCTTACCATACTATCCATTTTTAATTTTAATAAACATCTGGGTATGGTATGGTGTGACACATAAAGGAAATACCATTTTAGAAACATAAGCATCGTTCGTGAAACAACTTGTAGTGATTTTTCTCTTGGTCTTTATCGTTTGCTATGAAGTTTTCTGAATTTAGTGATTGTTCTGTCAATAATCAGTGGGTTTTTATGTCACACATATTTCACGACTACAATGAGAAATTTTGGTTACAATACTCATATAGAAATCTGAAAAAACTTGCAAAATGGTCCCGCGCTTGACCGATCTCGCCTGGTGGAAAACGATGGAAGAGGTCTATGATGGATCGAGCAAACCCAGAAGATGCCTATTCACTCTTGCTTTAACGTCTGATGGATTATGTATACGTGGAAGGGAACACATACTCTGGCAGAGAGTTCCACACTTTGGCCGTGCGCATAATAAATGTGGAGCTGAATCCAGGAGAAGCGCTGATTACGAATGTTAGGTGCCTACTGCCTTGTTCAAGATTAACTTTTGCACATAGATAAAGTTTCGCTTTCATTTCTCGCTCAAAACACATTTAGCGAGCGCATCGCATGCAAATTACTTTTAAATATCTATAAAACAGTTGCGAAGTGAGTTCAAAGCGCCGCTGGATACTCTCCAAAACTTATTGAGTGTAGTATTGAATGCAAACTACACGGTACACCGATGCATTTCAACAGAAATTGCATCTCGTCCCAAGACGGAATACAAATCTGAGGAGAATAACAAAATGTTGTCGATAAACATTTAGGTGCTACTTGTGATTGCCGAAGTGCGTTCGATCGTGGGTCGAGAAAGTGATACGCAACCAGCATTGTTTAACTACACGGTAGAAACTGAGGCAATCATGTAGTAGATGTTTTCCTAGATATGTCTCAGTGAGAGATAACTTCTGAATACGAACTCGCTTCTGACATTCGCGATAATACTGCTGTGCCAGTTAACTACGTAAACAATGATTTTGAAGGCAACATAGAATAATTAAATTAAAGCACCGACAACTTGCCGTTCACATATTTTTGGGGCCCGTTTTTTTTTTAATGTTGAGATCATGAACTGATTTATACTTGGAACTGAACTTCCGGCAGACACTAAATGAAGGACCATAAGTACACTGTCAATATGCAATTAAGTATCAGATATCAATTACATATTCATAAGCGGATTATGCTAAGGAAACCATAAAACGAATGAACGAGATAGCATCAACACATCAACCATGGAGTAGGGAGAAATGGAGCACTTATGTGCGGGTGGACGACGCGGCGTTAATTCCAACGAAAGCAGTTGTAGCCACTAAGGTGCCATTAGGATTTATGATTTTATCCTCAATAAGGAAAAATCGTGAGGAAATCGGCATATACTAGAACCGAAAATTCAAAGACATTTGCCATCCGCCAACCCACACTAGGCCCGCATTGTGGATTACGGCCCACTCCCTCTCTCAGAGAGGAGGCCTGTGTTTCAGCACTCGGCAGCGGGAACATTATAGGCTGATGATAGTAATATGTTGTGTTATGGGCTGTAATCAAATACGTGTGTCCCTACAACTTATATACAGTACCTACTTACGCACAGGATTTAGGTAGATATAATAGGCGTTAGCACTCCATTTGCTTTCGTACCCCGATGTTATAAATAAGCACATAAAGATGCACTACAAAGTAATCTAGCCAGCCTGTAACTACATTTCATCAGGCCTTATGGCCGATAAGTTATATTAACATTTCCCTGTAGACTTTAAGCTTAAATTACCTAAGATTATGATCTGTCCAAGTTAATTTAAGCTTGTGAAAGTAACTTATTCGTAGATTTGTGATGGGGACTCGCTCGATTGGAATAAGAACTACGTGTTTCGCATTCATTATAAGCATGGGAAAATATCCCATGTAGGTAATTGTACCTGTTTAGGGAAATTTTAGCTTTAAAGGCTCAACGGTCCTTTTTTTTTTTTTTTTTTTTGTGGATGGGAAATCATCAAATGACTCCTCCCGCTCTGGGTGGAGCAGAAGGGAGTGTCAGACTCTTACTGACTAAAACCCACCCGTGTTCCTTCCTTAGCCCTTTACGTACCAGGGCAGCGGTAACCCTTTCGGACAATCCCGCTACCCCGGCAGGAAGGCTCAACGGTCCTGTGGTTCAAAAAGTGCTACTAAACAGTCACAACGATCTGAAATTTTCTTATTGAAAACAAATTAAACAAAAAAGGAAGGTGAGTACCTATCTCTTAGGATGTATTTCTTATAGATCATGCACCATCCACCAACCCGTACTGGGCCCGCGTGGTGGATAATGGCCCACTCCCTCTCACAGAGAGGAGGTCTGTGTCCCAGCAGTGGGAACATTATAGGATGATTATGTATGTAGGTTATGTATGTATCTCTTAAAATAGTGTAGTGTTACCAACTATATTTAAATAGACCTGCTAAACTGGACACCGTGTCAGTATCAGTATGCACAACGCGAGGTACGGTGGTACAAATCATCAACGAGTTGTGTCATGGCTAATTTCACCCGCACTTTATATTCTATACCTCTGGAGAGTAACGCAGTCACACCGTCATGTAATGCGAAATAAGGAAAAGTAATAAAGGCTCGCTCTACCGCGACAAGTGTCTTGAATGTTGTTACAAGAGTTGATTTAACCCGACACTTGTCACAGCGTTAATGTTATAACAGGATATATAGGAACGTATATGCTATTGACTTTACATTCTCTGAGAATTTGAAATGCCTAGTTATAATTATATTAATAACTAGCTTTTGCCCAAGGCTTCCCCCGCGTTGATGTCGGAATTTATTCCACAGGAACGTGCTACCGGGACAAAAAATTAAATTAAACGGTAAGCCTATGTCCTTCCCCAGGATGCCATCTATCTCCTTGCCAAATTCTATCAAAATCCGTTCTGTGGTCTACGTGAAATGTTAGGTATATATTAGATTTCAAGGGTTGGAAATGGTTCCGTCTGTATGTACTATGTATATTAAAATTAGGCTGAGAATCAGCATTAGTCAAACGTCAAAAAAAAAACAATGGAATAGTCCAAATAACGTCCATCCCATATCTGAATGATTGACTGCCTATTTAGTTACCTGTGACAAAGTTCCAAAGTACACGTTGAAGCTAAAACTGTGCCGATCTTCCATAGGTAAGTAAGTCAGTCAGACACGGTCTGATGGAGTACCATCTAATCAGTTTGCTTGTTCCATTAACCCTGCACGCAAGTTATAGTAAACCAGTTATTGTGCATCATTATCTAATGTTATGTCACTTTCTACTACTGGATATAAAGTCAGATGCGTCAGAAGTACCCACCTAATAATAGAACAGTCAAGACGAAATCAATACAAAATAATATTACAGTACCTAGGAACCTAATTTTCAATGAGCATAAATAAATAAGTAGTCGAGTGCAACTTCCGTTATGAAGAATAATGAGTGGGTAATACAAACTTGGATTGTAAGCAGGTACTACCCTACTATGGATTATAGGAAAGCAAATTCAGTAATTTCATAAGAACACGGTTTTCATCTAATAAAGCACGTTATTAATCGAATTTTCCGCTTGTCGGTACAAGAACAAATGGTAAATGAGATCGGTAGGTTTCGGTTGCACCGCGGCGGGTAGGGACGGCGGGAGAGCAACATGGCGAGCGGGCGGATGCTGCGCGTACAGCCTCCGCCGCGGGCGTAGTACGGCGCGAACAAAGCGTCCCACCCTACTCGCTTCCTGCCTCCGATTCAGCCTCTTCCGGTCAAGTCGTCCGTAACACATTTTCATGTATGAAACAAGCACTGAATTGCATATTTATGATAGGAACATTCACTTTATAATTAAAGAATACTACTGATATCGACGTACAGTGATAGATAGCTGTGGATGAGATTCAGGAGCGTGTGTGCGCGTGTGTCGTCGAGAGCGCGGTCCGCGGGCTACTGGCGGCAGCCTCCGAGCGGGGGCGCGGGGGCGTGGGGGCGCGGGGCTGCGCGGGCCACGCTTTTCATTAAGGAGCCGAGCTACGCCGCCGTAGCAACGGTCGCCGCCCCGGCCACGGGAAAGCTCCCAGCCCTTGTGATTTATCTCAAAACCTTCAACTTACCGTCGGCGTTCTGCTACGAACATTTGGGCTGCACTTTCATGCATTTAAGGCAATAAGATGAGATCTTTTGATTTCAAACAATGTAGCTACCTAAATATGTTTTAATTAACGAAACTACTTACTATGTAGCTACCGTCACCCGGATGAGGCATCTAAATCTTAAATAGATAACAACACTATACTTAGTATTACTTAAAATCAAACCCCAAGTCCTCAAGTTCACCGATCGCTCTCCCTTGCAACTACAAATCATACGTTTATCGGCTACGCCACTACCAACAGGCTACCTACTTATATCATCACATGAGAACTAGAGCCATGGCATCCTTCTGTATTCGTGAGTTCCGGAAATAAGGTAAATAGATATCTACCTATTTTCGGAGGTTCTCAAGTCGACGCGTATATATATATTTTTTATATGTTTGACCATGCATAACTTTTTACAGAGTAGTCCGATTTTGATAATTCTTTTTTAGTATGTAGGTAGTTACTTTTAGGCAGGTAGGTAGGTACAATAGTTCCCTTCTGTCTGTGAGTTTTTATTGCATGCACAATGATACTTTCGTCATAAACGAAAAGGTCTCGATAGTCCCGGGAATTTAGAGACCGCGTCAAGTCTCCTAAAACTTGTCCTGGGACTCGAGACTGCGTCCGCACTGGAAGCCCTCCGTTACGCAGGAACCCCACACGCACCTCATCTCATAAATGCCTTCTTTCCCCCGTCATGTTACACATGCTGATAATTATGAGGTAAACGATGGGGCCGTCCAGAGAGGTCACCCTACTCTCTTATAGCAGGTAAATACAATATAATAGGTAATATACTCGTAGATACCTCAATGTACATACTGATTCCATGAAAGTCTATCTTAGGCGAAAAGTGAAGTGTCATATGTTTTTACCCGACTATATTAAAGCCTAATGAAGGTTATTACTTTAACAGTCCATATTCATATTTATTCATTCATATTCATTTATTAATTATGTGAACACAGGGTACAATGATGTTTTATGAAAATGTTTGGTCCATCCTATGTTTCGCCGAAAGGCATACAAAATAGTGTGTATGTATGTTCATCTGTTCTCTTATAACTCTTAAAAATCTGGTGGTTCTATGTTCTATGTTACGGGTTTAGTTTCCGCACTTAGTCCTTCAGGTGGACCATTGTGCGTGGGCCATGGCAGCCGTCGGTGGTTATTCCAACCAGCCCACCGCCCTCCAGAAGCTTATTAGGTCTCCTGGTCTGTCGAGAACATCTGTGTAACATCGGGGTGTCCCGAGGGTTTCTGATCTAATCTTGGTGACGCCTGTGCACTCAAAGAGCAAATGCGCGACGGTTTCATTAGCCTCCATGTAAGGTCTGCACAGGGGGCTGTCCGTTATGCCTATCGTGTGGAAGTGTTTGTTTAGTGAGCAGTGTCTCGTGTTGGTCCCCGTCACCAGGCGCAGGCCTTTCCTGTCCAGGCGTAGTAATCTTTTGGTTAGCTTGCAATCTAATGATGGCATGGCTTCCTTGGACTGCCTGCAGCCAGGTGACGAGGACCACCAGTTCTCTGCTTGTGTGTGGGTGTCTTCTGTAGCCACCTGCGTAGTTGGTTGAAGGGATGGGCACGACTGGTTCCGGTCCGTAGACTGGCGTGCTGGATGCCCTTCTGGCCAGCTCGTCAGCCGCGTCGTTACCTAGTGATCCACTGTGTCCTTTTATCCATTGTAGTGTCCCTGTGTTGCGGTTCGATACAGTTACCTCTTCAAGCGCCTTGTGACATTCTAGTATTAGGTTTGTGTGATGCATCCCTTCTTTAGGGATTGGAGGACTGAGGCGCTGTCAGAGAGTATACGAACATGAATGTCCGTAACTCTCCTGGCTGCTATGGCATGGGCCACTTGTATTATACCCACACACTCCGCTTGGTAGACCGTGTTGAGCATTCCTAGCGGGCTGGATATGTTTATGTTGAGGTCGTGTAAGAAAACTCCGACTCCAGTTCCGCAGTCGTTCTTTGATTCATCAGTGTAAACTCTCAGCTCTCCCGGGCCTGAGGTATTATACCCACACACTCCGTTTGGTAGACCGTGTTGAGCATTCCTAGCGGGCTGGATATGTTTATGTTGAAGTCGTGTGAGAAAACTCCGACTCCAGTTCCGCAGTCGTTCTTTGATCCATCAGTGTAAACTATTAGCTCTCCCGGGCCTGAGTAGTCGCACTGCTCCTCTTTAAGCACTATGTTGTAATGCTTTTGGAAGCAGGATTGCTTAGGGGTTTTGTCGCAGGATGAAGCCATCATTGGCTGCCGTTTGATCGCCTCGTCCTTTAGGCGTATGTGCTTGATCCTCGAGTCTTTGCTTAGGGTTCCTGATATATGGAGTCTGAAGGCAGACAGGGCCGCCTCCTCTCGCACGATGAGGTGTAGGGGAAGCAGACCAAGCATAGCCTGTAGGGCAGCGATGGGTGCAGTTCTCATGCAGTTAGTGATTGCCACACAAGCAAATCGCTGCAGATTTTCGAGATATCTTTGGGCTGTGCTCAGGTCTGTTCTGGGCCACCAGACTAGTGAGCCGTATGTGATAATTGGTCGGATAACTGTGGTGTAAAGCCAGTAGGTGACCTTGGGGATAATCCCCTAGTTTTTCTCAAGCATTCTATTGCATTGCCACAGGGATATGCTGGCCTTTGTGGTGATGTAGTTGATGTGTTTTGCCCAGTTTAGCTGTTTGTCCAAAAAGATGCCCAGGTATTTGGTTTCAGTTGATAGGCTTAGGGTAGTGCCAAAGAATCGTGGAAGTTGTAGTGTAGCAAGTTTCCTCTTTTTTGTGAAGAGGATCAATTCGGTTTTTGTTGGGTTCACTGATAGTTGGTGTGTACTACACTAATTCTCTACTATTTTCAGTGCCTGGTGCATTAGGTTGCACAGGGTGTTTTCGTGGGTGCCATTTATTATTATGGTTAGATCATCGGCGTAGCCTACGGTAAAGTAGCCTTTACCGTTTAGTGCCTTTATCAGGCTGTCTACAACCAGATTCCATAGAAGCGGCGAGAGGACGCACCCTTGCCGGCAGCCCTTTGCCACAATGGCCCTTGTGGTGTCGTTCACGGTCACTTGTACAGCTCTCTGTTCGAGCATATTGGTAATCCAGCCGCTCAGAGACGGATCTATACCGTGTCTGTCTAAGGCCGTGCTGATACTTTTGAATGTGGTTTTGTCAAAGGCGCCCTCGGTGTCAATGAAGGCGGCCAGTGCTGAACATTTGTGGTCCACTGCGCATTCAATCTTGGATACCACACTGTGCAGCGCGGATTCTGTTGATTTGCCTGTGGAGTGAAAGAAATCTGGTGGTATTTTTGTAATAAACATTGGAAACAAAATAAAGTAGGAAATAAGACCATACATTGCCAAATATTAAGTTTGATAAATCAAAAAGAAAACTATGCGTCTGGGAATGGAATCTCCAATAATTTTCAAGTGATCTTAAAACCTCCGTGCTAACTAGATATTCTTCTGTATTGTTGTTTGTCGAAATACTTATAGTAAAATGTTTTTGTAAAAATACCAAAACCTATTATTCAGCTATGTTGAATTTGAACTAGTGAAACTTCGCACGAACGAAGTTGTGTGTACTTCATAGTACAATCTTATATCCCCGTGCCTTGGAAAACACGTAAAGCCGTTGGTCCTGCGCTTAATCTCTCTCCGGTCGTGTCGGATTGCGATCCCATCGGACTAGGAGAGTGAGGGAAGAGAAAGTGCACCTGTGTCTGCGCACATACTTGCACACTATAATCTCCCGCGCCGACGCGTCGGCTAGTTTCCGTTGAGATTGACGGCCATGGCCGAAATACGGTCTGGAGGACTAGATATATACACAATCTTATCTTAACGAGAATAAAGATCGCCGTGATTTTCACAGTGATTTGAACTGGGGTAAAGAGACTGTAGTGGTTTGATGGGTTCGGCCGGTGGTTTAGTTGGTGTTTGACCCATGGAATAAGTAAGTAGGTACTTTGAAAACTCCTTGGTTTGACCTGTCAGCGGGTTTGACTAAATTAATGACATATTTCCTTATTTAGGTATCTTTCTTATTTTAGTAAAATTGTTTTTTTTATATAATCATACAATAATAAATTATTATAAATTTCTATAAATATCTACAATGAATGAACGGGAGGAGGTGGCTTTTTTATTTACCATTGCTAAAGAAATACAAACTTCGTTCACAAGTCCCGTGATATTTTTTACACGAAAAGATTATGCCGAAAACATTTTCACGACCATGAAAAATATCCATGATGCTTTACTGAAACAAGAACCACCCGAGAAATTTGCAGAAATCGTTAATTCGTTCCATATGGAATGGTTGGAAGCGGTTCTAGATGTAGAAACGTTTTCTAAAAGGATCAAGGACACTCCGCGTGAGGTCATCCTTAATGCACTCGATTACACTATGAATTGTACCCAACTGAGATATAAACACATTCTGGAGTATATTGACAAAATGTATTCTACTATGACGGAAGAGGAAAAACGGTTAATGCAAGAAAATCTTACAATCATAAAAGAAATGCAACATACGGTTAATAGTGCTCTGCTTGAGCAACTACAATATATCCGTTCACAGGCGGATCAAACAGAATACCTTACTAGGATTCATGATGAAACAGAAGAACTTTTACACTGGCTGGACAGACTAGAGGATAGTTTAGCAATAGAATTATGTAATGTACTGAATTTTAAAGTCCCTCTTGTACCAAGTAAACTTGCAAAGACGTTAAAACAAATTGTTGACGAAGTTGCCCAGGATACTGCTCCAGAAGCTCAGAGAGTAGCCGAAGTAAGTCATGTAAGTAATTTAATGAGCTCTTCAGCCCGATTGGACGATGTCAACGAACTAGAAATAGAAAAAATTACTGAAAAAATTAGAGCTATAGAGTCTCGTATAAGTCGATTACGTGCTGAAAAGTCTCATGCATTGATGGCTCTGAAGCATAAA
This sequence comes from Apamea epomidion, assembly GCA_947507525.1. Taxonomy (NCBI): domain Eukaryota; kingdom Metazoa; phylum Arthropoda; class Insecta; order Lepidoptera; family Noctuidae; genus Apamea; species Apamea epomidion. The sequence continues at coordinate 13,040,789 of OX382234.1, forward strand.
TCCATGTTTTTAGAAGATCGATTGCAATCGCTCGAAAATATTAGAACGTCAATGAATAAGCTTAGAATTGACTCTTGGGCTCAAGACTCGGATGAAAACTTAAGTGACCATAGACCTATAACTTCGATGATCTTCAATCATTTACTGCCTCATCAAGATCGTTGTCGTCTCGTGGAAAAGTTAATGGTGCTATGGAAAAAAGCATTGACGGAAAAAGGACATGCTAATGAATCGATTATAGATGTATTAAGCGCTGTAAACTTAAGAGAACAATTATACTCTGACGAGATAGGAAATTTTACCTTAGATAAATTTGGGAGAAAAATTTACACAACAGGAGATGACATATTATATCAATTAAATGACCGTGCTAAGCTAGTCCCTCTGAGTGACGACGAAAAACATATTTATTTTTATGACTCTTGCGGAAGATATTATTTAGATGATAGCAGACAGCGGGTGTATAAAGACCATGATGGAGCTAATGAATATATCCTAGATAAAGGCGGACTTCTTGTAAAAGTTCGGGAAGAAAAAGACGGGGTTGTACATTTCTATGATCGTCTCGGTCGATATTATGTTAACGCAGAAGGACATCATATATATCGCGATGAAGATTCAACCGACGAATATGAACGCGACGGCTTAGACAATTTAGTAAGAATTCATGAGCAGCCTTTCTATTATGCACCATGTTCAAGCGAACCGATTAATAAGGAAGAAAACAAATATCTTAAAAAAGAGGTCGGCGACGCTCTAAAGAAGTGCATAGCTGAAGTAGTTGTACGCCAGCCTAGTGATCCTATAGCATACTTGGCAGATCTCTTAACAAAATATAGTGATAATATTAAAGCACATAAGAAAAATGTTAAGGATGAGCAAGAAAGATTTGAACTGAGCCAACTAATCCACACGGCCAAAGATAATTCGCTAAGCCCCTCTTATGCAGGTGAAGCCACTGTAAATATAAACTTCATCAACTACCAATTTGAAACAGACCTAAGTTTAACAAGCTTTTAAGGATGTTTAAACAAAACCGAGTGTGTGTGTTTACCGAGTGTTAAGTAGAAAAGTTCACCCAATGATTTTTTTATTCTACTTTACCGAACCGGAACGGGGTTCTTGATGAATAATTTTATTTTGCTGCTATCCATCGTGTTTTTTTTTTATTATTCCAGCTTGCCCCACCAATCTGTTCCACCGGTGGAAGAAAGTGGAATGTTTACAATTTTGTCGTCCGCTATCTCTCAATAATGGATTTGGTGGGGCAAATTACAATTGCATTCACTTGTTCCCACTAGGCCACTGTTGGGTTTATTAAAATATTATGGAGATAATGGCGCTATTATGAATGTGTTTGATTTTATATGACTAAGCACTCCCTGTAATAGTTACTTCATTAGTTGCAAATCTATGATTTTAAAGGTAATTATGTACCTACCTAGGAAGATGATAGGTACTCGTATAAAAAAAAATCGATGTTACTTACCTATCTTTAATAGTTGAATCGTTACGCGTGCCATAGAACGTTGACATAGAAGAATATGAAACCATAATTCCGTCATCAACCTTGTTGTTTTAAGCTGCTTCAGAGTCATCCTAATCTCGCACGAATAGTTTCTACCTCTTCGATGTTTAAAGTAAAACACATCTTGGCGGGGGAACTATCGTGCCCCAGATTTATTGTGCAAGTGCCAGCCTTAGTGGGAATAAATAAATCAGTTTATGCGAGTATGATTTGGCCCTACGAAATCAATTAGTGAGACACAGTGGACAACAAATTTGTGAACATTCCACTTTGCCTCACTGGTGGGATAGACATGGTGGGCAAAGTTTTTTTGTTTTTTTTATTCATTATTTCATATTAAAACAATAAAATGTTATAAAGATACGATACTTCTTGGTCCGTTGGTAGTGGTCGTAAGCGCGACTGCTGAGCATGGGGTCCTCTGGGTTTTTCCATTAGGAATTTGTCAGTAGCATAGCAGCCCGAAGTCTGAATATGTGCCCTAGTAATGGCAATATGCCCGGCCCCGCCCCTTAGGTACACGAGACTAAGGGCCTCAGCACACCTCCGAAGCGAAAATAATGATGTGAAACCGCAAAATGAATTCCGCTGCGAAACATGAATACCGACATTGTCAATATTCGAGTAACAGAACATCATGTGAGTCAGTCGAATTGTAGTAATCAGAGCAAAATGTCCCCGCTTTTGGTTTAGTAAATTCAGGTCTACTTCGGACCTCTTGGATTAGCTTTTCCGTAAAAAGCGAAACTTTTTTTTTTTGTAAAATGGAAGCTCATAAAAAAAAGTTTCGCTTTATAAGCTTGTCGACTGCCACAGATGCGTTCGAAATAAACGCGGCATCGCAACAAAATAGCCTCCTTACCGCGGAGATGTAACCGGCTTCCGAGCAGATCGTCGCATTCACGTGGAGAAGAGATAGAATCATAATCATATCTGTACATTAAAAGAGACAGTTTCGTTTCTGTTTCGCTTGTCGTACAACGGAAAAGTCATGGCGGAACTACTGCGGTTTCGCTGCTGTGATTTCGCGGCGGAGGTTTGATACCTGCCTTAAAACTTATGCTTAAACATAACTCTGGGGAAACATGGGCGTGCTATGCGTCTCTGTCCCTTCAGAGAATACAAGCGTGATTTTAGGAGGCCTTATGAACACATATTCTATCAATTAGCTGATTACCGACGTTTAAAACATAGTATTGTCCAAACGGAAAAGTAGGTGGCTAAGAATAGGTTCCCGTTGGCACCCTTCGATTGAGGAACCCAAAATGTACCTACCTAAAATGTAACATAATTATCAGAATTTTGGCTAAATTATATCAACGTGAGACGATAGCGTGACCTGCTGTTCTTCCGACAACTAAGTATTTGCTGCCGGGGGTACAGCATTAGTTGCCTAAGAAAGCGGTGAACGGTTACAAAATAATTGCTGCCCAAATACAGAGCGTTTTTTAACACCTAGGTGAAAATTTCTGATTTTCATGACGGCCTTTTTAATTTATGACGACCCGCTTTCCTAGGAAACCAAAGCTTTAGGGAAAGGATAAGCATGTCACCGCCGCCCCTGAGAATACGGACGCTGCCCCAGCTGCAGCTCCACATAAAAAACACAAGATCGCAGTGCTGAGAGAATTTGAGACTGAACACTTATTGCTATTTTATAAATATCAATATTCATACATAGTCGTCTGAGCCGGAAATCTGACTAACTTAAATACGAAAAAATAACATCCTGCATTTTAGGGCACCAAGCGATACGGTCAATCATAAGGATCAATGCTCTCTGTGTTTATTAGGAGTAGGTATATATTTTAAAGAAATCAAAAATAAAACATAAGATACAACAATAGTTTTATTATCAAAATAAAATTATTTTATATTAATAAAATTTCACTTATTCTTAAATTTTTTACCAGCTGCTTGAACTTTCGCAGGCATTTTATCTTTGTTAGGATTTATTAGACCTATTTGCTTCTTCTTTTTATTAAGTTTGTTTTTTAATTTCTTTGAAGCTGCAACTGCAACTTGTTCTGTGACTTTGTCTTCATTTTTGCTTACGGCCTGTATCTGTGAATTTGCTCCTTGTTGGTTGTTGCCTTTGTTCTTTTTATTCTTCTTTTTCTTTTTATTCGGACTTTGATTTGTTTGTACCCCGTCAGTTTTACTTGGAGCTGATTGAGGACTGATGTTGTCGTTCTTTACCTTTTCTGGCACATTTGCTGCATTTTTATTATTTTTATTTTTGTTTTTCGTATTACCCGGACTTTGTGGAGTACCTGACTGTTCAGTAGTGGTGCTGTTTGTTGCAATAGCCACTACATTTTTATTTTTGTTTTTCGTATTACCCGGATTTTGTGGAGTACCTGACTGTTCAGTAGTGGTGCTGTTTGTTGCAATAGCCACTACATTTTTATTTTTGTTTTTCTTACTACCCGGATTTTGTGGAGTACCTGACTGTTCAGTAGTGGTGCTGTTTGTTGCAATGGCCACTACATTTTTATTTTTGTTTTTCTTACTACCCGGATTTTGTGGAGTACCTGACTGTTCAGTAGTGGTGCTGTTTGTTGCAATGGCCACTACATTTTTATTTTTGTTTTTCTTACTACCCGGATTTTGTGGAGTACCTGACTGTTCAGTAGTGGTGCTGTTTGTTGCAATGGCCACTACATTTTTATTTTTGTTTTTCTTACTACCCGGATTTTGTGGAGTACCTGACTGTTCAGTAGTGGTGCTGTTTGTTGCAATAGCCACTACATTTTTATTTTTGTTTTTCTTACTACCCGGATTTTGTGGAGTACCTGACTGTTCAGTAGTGGTGCTGTTTGTTGCAATAGCCACTACATTTTTATTTTTGTTTTTCTTACTACCCGGATTTTCTGAAGTAGGATTATCTGAGTTTTCAGTATGGCTGCTATTTAATACCTTGGCATTTTTGTTATTTTGCTTTTTCTTACTACTCGGACTTTGGGGAGTAGGCGGAGTTACTGTTTTTTCGGTAGCGCTGCTGTTTGGTGCCTTTACACTGTTAGAGTTTTCTGCATTTTGCATGTTTTTGTTTTTGCGATTTCTCTTTTTCTTTTGATTGTTATTTTCTGTGGGCTGGGCGTTCTTAGCAACTTGTGGTTGACTTGCAGATCTGAAAAGAAAATAAACATTTTGCTTATTATACAGCAGTACAGTATAACCAGATATTTATTTAACCACACATATATAAAAAGACAAGAAAAAAAACAGAACAGAAAACGGGTACAGAGGTGATGCTTATTTCATAAGAAATCTCTTCCAGCATACCTGCGATAGGACAATAGATAAAAGAGCTCTAGACAGCGTGTGAAAGAGTAAAGGAGACAAAAAAAATACATAAAATCATTATAAACTAAACAAATATTATGAGAATATACAAATAATATGACTGTTTTGCATTCCAACAAAACAGGTATTATGTGTGAATAAAACACACAGTGTTGCAGGTAATCTCTAGCTGGTGAGCTTAAGACCCTATGACATTGACAGCTTCGCACCAAACAGCCTTCTTGATTAGAAAAGCATGCATGCTGGTAGATGCTTTCAATTATATAATTAAATTAATAACAGGTGGCGCCCTGTTATTAATTTAATTATTATTTATTTATTTAATTATTATTATTTATTTAGTTTCCTCCCTGTTGTTGCCATAAATTGTCATGGTCCTTCAGACAACCCCCTTTGAAAGTTTTGGTTTGTTAGTCACTTGTAAGTCGTGTTTATTATTAGTGTTAGAGGTGTGTGTTGTTTGTTGTATAATTTTCAAGAAAACTGATTCAGTTTCCATTTTTTTTTGTGTTTTGTTTCTTTGTTATGTGTTTTATAAGGGGCATGATGTTTCTCGTTTTGCACATCAGATGTATTCAAGCTTTTTCTCTCTAATATAAGCCTGAGTGTTAAGCCACATCTGAGATATCACTATAACCATAGATATCAATATAAAGGCATCAGCTCCTTCACCTAGCAACACTTTGGAATGCAAAACAGTCATAATTATAATGATTTTATGTATTTTTTTTGTCTCCTTTACTCTTTCACACGCTGTCTACATCCCTCTTATCTATTGTCCTATCGCAGATATGCTGGAAGCGATTTCTTATGAAAATATATGCATCACCTGTGTACCTATTTTTCTATATGTGTACATAAATGGTTAAATGAATAAATATCTGGTTATACTGTACTGCTTTGGGATATCCCCAAAGCAGTACAGTATAACCAGATATTTATTTAAATAATAGGGCAATATTTCGTAGAACTCAACTCAGGATTTAATCTTAAATAATAGCAGAACCTAAAGTGGTATCCAGTTGATGATTATTATAAGAACGAAAATAGCTTGAACACAAAGTATCAGAATTTTACTTATAACATTTACATTAAACCTTTGTAAGCTTACTTTGTCTGCGCATTAGGCTTGGCTTTCTTTTTCTTTGGTTGAGCACTGTCCGATGGAGCTGATCGTTTTACAGGTGACTGTTTTTTATTTTGTGTCGCCTCCTTTTCTTCTTCCGACTGGCTATCTCCATTTTCTTTAGGCTCTTCTTGATTAGGATCAACTTCTTCATCATCTTCGTCTTTAAATGGCTCCGGCTAAAACATTAAATAAATAAAAGTCAATGTACCATCTAGTCTAGCTTTGCCATCATAAAATTTGTGAAATATTCCATGTATACTTACAATAACATTAGAAAATTTCTTGAACTTTGCTACAAAAAAGCCATCCATATTATGTGTGTGAGGGTAAAACCTTCTGGTCAGTTTCAATGACGGATGGAACCGATGGTGCCTGTACTTCACAAAACCTTCAGTGCCAAAGTCAAGACCTGTGGGCACCAACTTCACATTCCTGCGTTTCAATGCATAGTTGACTACCCATTCGTTTTCTTCAGGCAGAATTGAACATGTTGAGTACACAACATAGCCACCAGAGCTAGACTTTGCACTGCAACAGTCAATGGCAGCAAGTAGAAGTTGTCTCTGGATGTTGAAACACCTCTGAATATCTTTCTGATCTTTAGTAGTCTTAACACTGGGATCTTTAGCAATGACTCCTGTACCAGTACAAGGAGCATCCAATAACACCCTATCAAAACCTTTCATTACGTCAGGGAACTCTCTACCATCATGGTTACAAATAACAGCATTCACTACACCCAACCTGTGGAAGTTACCAACTACAGCTTTTGTCCTTTCTTTATTAGCGTCATTAGCAAATAATGTACCCGTGTTCTTCATAATGGCTGCAATATGCGATGCCTTGCCACCTGGTGCTGCACACATGTCCAATATCCTCTCATTCTCTTGTGGTGCTAAAGCCATTACTGGCAGGAAACTTGAGGCACCTTGTAAGATGTAGTGCCCTGCTAAGTATTCAGGAGTTGCACCAATTGGTACAGTAGAGCTATACACTACAAGACCTACTTTACTCCATTTACCCACAGGGTCTAAATTCACTCCTCTGTTAATAAGAGCTTGGGCTAAATCTCGCCGTCTAGTTTTAAGGCTATTCGTTCTAATAGTTACGGGTCGCGCAACTTCACTTGCTTCCAGAAATTCGACCAACTCTTGCACAGGAAATATTTGCAGAAGTACTTCCATAAGAAATTCATTGTAACTGTAATAAGTGCAAAGATCTTTTAGAAGCAGATCAGTATATTCACAGCGGGATCTACCATCTTCCTTCAATCGACTGAAATCTCCTAAGACTATTACAATATCTTTGATTCTTTGAAGAACATCTTGGAGGCTTGCTGGATTGTTTAGTTCCTCTTCAGATGGGAATGCAAACACATCTTGTTTGGCAATGTTTAATTGCATCTCTTCATCAGCTAGCTTTTTGTCTACTTTCTGTTTTTTCTTTAATTTTATATTTGCCTTCTCTATGGGCAACATGTCATCATCATCATCATCGTCACTGTCTTCACCTCCTGCACTGGAGTCAGAATCATATTCTAATTTGCCACCACTAGCTGAATCTTCATCGTCTGATGTCGCATCACCATTTTCATTGTCTGAATCTTTAAATAAATCGTCCAGAGTACCAACCTGAAAGCAATTTTCATATGAAATCCAGAATAGTAGTTTTTTTTATTGTCTGAGGAATGATGATGTGATAATCGCACCGTAGCCAGTGCGGTTTAAAATAATATGTAGTGACATAAATTAAAAAGAGTATACTTAGATGGTTTGATGAATGAATGGAAACCCCACAACAAGGCAGGGAAACGACGGGAGGGGATGCTAGGGCATCCCCTCCCCTCCCTGGAGGACATTTATTATACATTATACAAGGTGTCGTTTTGCATCCTTGTCAAATTCAAGGAGGTAACTATGTTACTGATTCTCGACACAAATCAATAATAAAATAAGCAGATTTTTTATTTTTTCTAATTTTCGGAAATCGGCATGTGTGGGACACGCATTTTAAAACACGTCCCGTGTGAGATGGCACTGTAACTGCCCTTTTACACACACATAAAACACTGCTTACCGCATACGCAACGGGGCGATTCTGTTCTTTGAAAGTGGTGTATTCTGAAATACTGTCTAACTTCAATAACTAAAAAAATAAGTATTTATTCATTATTTACCGGGGATCGTAATTTTATTTGATTTTTTATGTCTTTCATAACAGCCTCCTGAAATTAGAGGAGGATGCAAAACAAAGTGGCATTTTTAGTTTCTGCCTACCCCAATAGGATGAAAAATAAATTAAATAGTTAGACATACATACAAAAACTCACACCGTTTTTATGAATGTATGTTTAATTTATTTTATTACTAGCCCCGTGGTTTCAGCTGCATATTATTTCGATTCCTTAGGGAATATCGGGATAAAAAGTATCCTATGTGTTAATCCTGGTTATAAACTATCTGTGTACCAAATTTCATCAAAATTGGTCCAGCCGTTTGTGCTTGAAGAAGTAACAAAGTTTAAAAGGGTGTGCCAAAGAGCTAAAGCTCTTTATATAAGCAATAAAATAAAATCAGCTGATGATAAAATAAAAACTACCTGGCAAATAATAAATAATGAAACAGGTAGGAAAAAACAGCGAAATAGTGAACTTAATTTAGAGACTGCACATGGCCCCATCAATTCAGATGTAGAAATAGCTCAGGAATTTGAAAACTTCTTTGCTAATATTCCCCTTAAAACTACTGAAGCTTTAAATTCTTCCCCCACGCTTTCTGCTGCCTTACTTAAAAGGAATGTAAAGGCATGCCCTTCGGAGCTTAGGTTTCAGCATACAAACCCCCAGGCTGTTATAAGAGCTTTTAAAGATCTTAAAATTAAATCAACAGAAGATCTCTGGGGTATGTCTGTAAAAGTATGTAGATCTCTCATCGAAACCATTGCGCCCTATTTAGCTTTCATATTTAACACCAGTGTTGACCAAGGAGTCTTTCCGGATCTTATGAAACATAGTAAAGTAGTACCATTGTTCAAATCCGGTGATAGTAAAGATCCCAACAATTATAGACCTGTGTCAATTCTGCCAGTTCTCAGTAAGGTGTTTGAAAAGTTGATGCTCAATCAAATGTTACGTCACTTTAATAAAAATTACATCTTTCATGAACACCAGTACGGCTTCACCAAAGGGCGTTGTACCACTGACGCCGGTGTTACCCTAATGAAGAACATTTTTAACGCCTGGGAAGAAGCACAAGATGCTATTGGAATCTTTTGCGATCTCTCTAAGGCGTTCGATTGCGTAAACCATGAAACACTTCTGATGAAACTCGAGCACTATGGGATTAGGAAAACAGCACTTAACTTGTTAAGATCATACCTGAAAGATAGAAAGGTTAAAATCCAAGTAAATTGCGTAAACTCATTGGGTTCTGAAATGACAATGGGCGTTCCTCAAGGTTCGATATTGGGTCCATTCCTCTTTTTAGTTTATATTAATGATTTACCCCAATTACTTCAAAATCAACCGAAGATGGTGTTATTTGCAGATGACACATCATTGATCTTTAAAATAGACCGACGGTCACAAAATCTTGACGACGTGAATAACTCTATTCTTCAGGTTCAAGATTGGTTTACGGTTAATAATTTATTACTTAATGAAAAAAAAAACAAAATGCATTAGATTTAAATTACCTAATGTTAGAAGTAGCGAATGTGACATCGTATTGAATGGCCAAAAATTAGAATTTGTTAATCAGACAGTTTTCCTAGGAATCACGCTAGACGAGAAATTACAATGGGGACCTCATATAACATCTATTGCGGGGCGGCTAAGCTCGGCCGCATATGCTGTTAGAAAGATAAGACAATTAACAGACGAAGAAACCGCTCGCTTGGTCTATTTTAGTTACTTCCACAGTATTATGTCATATGGCATTTTACTGTGGGGTCGGGCTGCTGACATTGAATCCATTTTTATTTTGCAAAAGAGAGCTGTCAGAGCCATTTACAATCTACGTCGCCGCGAATCTCTTAGGGAACTATTTAAAAGGATTAATATTATGACGGTACCTTGCCAATTCATTTATGAAAATATTATGTATGTAAGAAAAAATCAACATCTTTTTAATAAAATAAGTGATAGACATAATTTTAATACTAGAAATAAAGATAAATTAGATCAACCTTTTTTCAGATTATCTAAAGTTCATACATCTTTTATGGGGTACTGTGTTAAATGTTACAACAAAATACCTTGTGAAATATTGCAATTAAATGAAAGAAAATTTAAAACTTATATTAAAATTACACTTTGTAAGCAAGGATATTACAAATTAGAGGATTATATCCAAGATAAGAATGCTTGGAAACATGCTGGTCTTGCTCCATAGGACAATCTCTAGAGTCTAGACAAAATCAAACTGGTTGCTAATGTAATTGTATAATTTATTCTTTTTTTTTTTTTGACATTGATTTACATTCTGTAATTACTTGGGGTCACACCCGGACTTATTACTCCTTATTTATTTATGAAAATCGTCTACGTTTGGAATGTTTGTGAATATGTGAGCACCATGTATCTATCACATAGTTGATCTATATGTCATGGTTACATTTATCCATTTTAATTCTTTTACCTATTGTGGTATAGTAAGTTTATTTTTGGGTGCATCGTCTTCACATATAATTATATAAATAATGTATGCAATATATTGTAAAACATTTTAAAAGAGTAACGGTGGAGTTTCTTGCCCATTCTTCTCCATACGAAAACTACCTTTTGGAAGGGGCGACTAGAATCAATTTTATTCTAATTTTATTTTTGACGTTCAAAAGTGCCTTTTATGTGCCTATTTGAAATAAATGATTTGACTTTGAACAAACATACAAACACACACTCACAAACTTTCGCCTTTGTAGTAATAGTGTGCAAGAATATGGTTTTCAAAAAACACTGTAAATAATTATATACTATGCTTACCTTATACTTTTCTCCTCCAGCTTTCTTCTTTCCTGCGCTTTCATCATCAGAATCTTCTTCCATTTCTGACCCATCATCGTCCACCTCATCTTCATTGCCACTGTCGTCATCTTCTTCAGATTCCGAATCAACCTTTTTAGCTTTGCTTTTCTGGTCTTTTTTGGTTTTCTGTTTAGGTTTCAACCATTCCTTATTGTCATCAGTGTAACCTGTTACAAATAAAAAGATTTTGGTTTTAACCTATCATGTTGTAACAGCTAATTTATGATGGATGATTATTGCTTTTTTTTTCAGTATTTAGGCAGGGCCAGTTGATGGCATGACGGTTTTTATGCAGAAATAAAAAAATATATAAATATCCAAATTGAAAACTTCCGATTGAAAGTCAGTTAAAACGTAGGGATGTTATTGTATAATTATGGCAACATGCAAGTTTTAAATTCAAGGAATTCCTGAAAACAGCTGCTGTTTACAAAAAATCTGAAGTAAATGTTTACCAGGACCAGTTTCGTCATCAGAACTGTTTGCAGCGTCCTCATCTACTGCCACCTCTGTCTGTTTAGCTACATTCTTCTTTGCTTGTTTCAATGCTTTCTTCTTTTCAACTAGTTCTGTCTTCTTCTTTGCTCTTTTAGCTGCTCTTTGCTTCTGCCTGTGAGTAAGCTTCTTGTCTGGTGTGTCATCTTCTACTGCAATTAAAGGATACAGTGTAACAATAAGAATTCTAACAGTACCAGTTGATAGTACAACCCAATCAATCGGATGACATAAGCAGGCGGTACTGAGGCATTGATGGCAGGAGCGGTAACCGCGCGAGGGTTAAGAGGGGCCGCTTGTGTCTCATGTTAACTCTTGCAGGTTGTAGGTACATATTCTCCATGCACTTACAACACATTAGGTGTAACTAGTGTCACAAATAGATAGTCTTACAATTTTTCATGTTGTGTTGTGATTCACAATTTCACACCTATTAACTTATATTAGACCACAAATGAAATATCCAGGTGAAGTTTTTACAAACCGTTATAAGTAACCCTAACAACACAAGTAAGCCAACAAATTATAAACAACAAGTTAATAAACTAATAAAATCTGCATAAAAAATCTGTTAAAGGTTTACAACCGATTGCAAGATAAACAAGGGAAAAAAAAAACTAGTTTATAAACAATTTCATTTCATGAGTATACTTAATATAATCTATCTATATATGGAAGAACAAACAAATTCTACCTCTATAAAATATTAGTATAGAAAAGACATGTTCCAACAACCTCAAATAAAATGGGATAGGGGCAAGAGACTGATGATAACCTAATATAATCCATCATTTCGTAACAGATAATCCATTTACCTGGAATATCATTCTTGAAAAAGGTTTGATAAATACGAGGTGCATTCAATAAGTACCTAGCCTCATCGCCAGAGGGCGCTGTAGTTTCAAAAGAGTTTTACCACAGTGTAGCACATTCTTTTTTCAAATTTTCATTCCAATCCCTTCATTTGTTTTAATTTGACAACTTATGGAAGCGAACGTATCAATCGGTCTTACAAAAATGGAAAAAGAGCAATATCGTTCGGTGATTCGATTCCTATTTTTGGAAGGGAAAACGCGCATCGAAATCAAAGAGCGCCGGGATGCTGTGTACGGTGACTCTTCTCCATCGATGGCCACCGTCAAGAATAGGTTCAACGAGTTTGCACGTGGCCGTACGTCGGTTTTTGATGAACCACGTCCAGGTGCACCGAAAACAGCTGCTACGGAGGAAAACATTTAAAAAATCCATGATCTCGTGTTGGCAGAGTTCGGGAGCTAGCTGAGACTGTAGGCAATTCAGAAGGAACTGTGCATCATATTTTTCACGAGGAACTCGGCATGAGAAAGCTATCGGCGCGATGGGTGCCGCGTTTACTCACACCGGAAAACAAGTGCAACCGTGAGACCACATCGGAGACGTGTTTGGCGCTGTTTAAGCGGAAACCAGCGGAGTTTTTGCGTCGTTTTGTGACCGTCGATGAAACCTGGATCCACTGGTACACACCAGAGACCAAGGAGCAATCAAAACAATGGATCCAGACCGGGGAACGTGCTCCAAAGAAGGCGAAAACTGTAAAATCGGCGGGAAAAGTTATGGCCACCGTTTTCTGGGATTCACAAGGTGTGATCTACATCGATTACCTCGAGAAGGGTAAAACAATTACAGGGCTTTACTATGCCGATTTATTGGGCCGATTCGACGCCGAATTAAAGAAAAAACGACCCCATCTAGCGAAGAAAAAAAGTGCTGTTTCACCACGACAACGCACCGGTTCACACGTCTGCCGTTGCCATGGCCAAATTGGTCGAATTACGCTACGAATTGCTGCCCTATCCACCGTATTCTCCAGATTTGGCCCCTTGTGACTTCTTTCTGTTTCCTAATCTGAAAAAATCTCTCGCCGGGAATAGATATGGATCAAATGAGGTCATCGCCGCCACGGAGGCCTATTTTGCAGAGTTTGACAAAAACTATTTTTCGGACGGGTTAAAAAAGTTGGAGCATCGCTGGGCTAAGTGTATCTAACTAAAAGGAGACTATGTCGAAAATTAAATTGCCACTTTTCCAAAATTTTCGTTTACTTTTTGTAGGCTAAGTATTTATTGAATGACCCTCGTAGTTTATGGCATTCCGTGAGGTTCGTCTTGGTACCGAAAAAAGCAATTAGGTATAGATGTAATTACTATGCTCTTATTTCTGGGGATAGTAGAAACAGATATTTATTGATATTTCTGGTCATTTACTTACACAGTTCTTTTTTAAACACGGGATCAGGCTGCTTGCGAGATTTTCTGCCGGGTCCTTTTTTCACTTTTTTAGTTTCATCGAATTTTGCCTTACGCCCCATGATAAATTATTAGGCTATTTAAATACTTGTAACAATGCTTGGTTCTAAAATCAGTCTTCCGCCACAAATCCTATTATTTTTTATAAAAAAACTATTGATTTCTAACTCTAGACCACCACACCATGCACGATTTAGAAGTAACCACACGTGTTCACGAACGAAACTAAGGTTACAGTTGACAGTGTTGACACTGACAGACAGTAATTTGTAATGACAGATTGACATTGACAGTCCATAGGGTTGATCGAATGAATAAGGCAAGGACAGACATACTAGTGAGTTAAGGAAGCACTGCTTACTCTGAGCTAAGGGTCTCATTTTATACATATTTATATTAGTCTATGCAGTACCGATGGATACCGATGGGTACCAACTTGTTTTTGCTGGATATCTGCGTCTTTATGCAAGCAACTTTATACCATTTAAAGGAATATGCTATGGATTTTAATCAATCATTTTTTTTTTAAATTATATTATGTATTTATTAATTTTTTTTTTAACACTTTGCCCCATACTAGGAATTACTCCTGTATCATGGATGCGTTTACAAAGATTTATAGACTTACATACACAAGTATATATTTAAATTAAATTATTAAGGTTAAAACTGAAAGCGTCATTGTAGCGGCACTGTTAACCGTTTACAAGCCGTCATTGTTTTGTTTATATTTACTTTTACACGCTTCATTATATAATTGATCACAAATTACACGAAAACTAGATAAATATAAATATGCGACTTTGAGTATAGCACTATCAAAAGACGAGCTAAGGAATAAAATATCAATCAATAGGATTGAATTTAGATTGTATTGATAATTTTAATGATCATTGTTCTATAAATACACACTTTTTACGCTCGCGAATCATATCTTGTTCAACATCCAACCTGACACTGACCTACAAATTGCAAAAAACGTAAGAAAATTTGAATTTCGCGGGCTACAAGTAGCCAAAAAAAAAAAAATACCGAGTTGTAAAAATCTACCTTTGTTTTAGCTTGGACGCTAGAATCAAGCTTTACCCGCAGTTTTATGTTCACACGGCTCTGCTTATAATGTTGTAAGGATTTGCATGGCATTTTTAGACACCTTGAAAAACAGAGTCAAGTAGCGCACACCAACGGATTAAGACGCATTATTTTCCGAAAAAGTTTATCTTGGTCATCATTACTGACCCAAAAATCGAGTTCAATGACGTGCAATAGGAGAGACCAATGTACAAGAGTGGACTGCTATAGGCTGATGATGATGATTACTGACATCAGTGTGGAAATCGTCGAGAGGAAACCTGAACTTTTAGTTAATGTAAGTCTTAAATCGTCAATCCGCCTTGAGCAAGCATGCTCAAGACGCCTCTAATGGATGCAGCTTTAGTGAAATGATACATAACATAATCTGTGGTTGTTGCTGGTGTAGCAACTAGCAACACTTGCCGCGAGGACTAGCTGTCAAAGAAGTGTCAAGTGTCAATACTGTATGTTGATATGACAGCTAGCAAATTCGCAAAAAGTCGAACACGGAGAAAAATATTTTGTCGAAAAACACCAAAAGAATTCTTGTAAAATGCATTAAATTTATCTTTCTTAAAAGTTATAGTATTTAAAACAAATTTAATACAGAAAATGGTTTTATCAAGAAGCATTTTTAAATGTGGTCGTAAAGTTCTCTTTTCGAACCAAGGATTTTTCAAGTAAGTATTTATTGAAATTTATTCTTTTTTTAAGATTCCAGTAAATTTAAGTACTGTTGATATTTTTTTACTTACGTATATCTTAATTTTAAATATTTCATTACACTTCCTGTAGTTTTCAGGGTCATTACGTAAATAGACATATAGACGAAAATGGAAGTCAATGTCATGGCACTGATCACCAGAAACGAACCTTCTTCACTTTTCCTAAAAGTGCTCGAACCCGTGAATATCGAGGGCGACAACTTGTTGGGTGAGTAGTTCATTACTAGTTCCTGTTTAAAAATATTTACTAGCCAGAAATTGCAACAGGTGATAATATAAAATTTACTGGCAACTTATTTATGCATAAAAACAATACATAAAGCATTACATTTTTTCTGATACATTCTTAATGCATTACGAAAAGCAATTTGATAAGCATTTGCATAATCACCATCCTTTGTAATTATTCACAGTTGAATGGCTAAACATTATTTGCATAATTGTTTTAAGTAGAATGCCAGATACAATTAATTATTAGAATAGACATTGATAATAGAACTTGGTGGGCATTTTTGTGACTTATTCAAGACTTGACAAGCTTTCTCAGCCCACTTGAAGCACAGTTTGTCTGTATGATTTTTACAATTATTTTGGAATTTAAAAATACAGGATGGATGCATTGATGCATGATTACAAGCTGGGTATGAGCACACAAGAAGTACACTGAGACAGTAAGACAGAGCAGGCTACATAGAAAATGGCAGGACAAAATGAATAGGTTCAGTCTAAACTTAAAGGAAGAAGAGCGGTCTTTGCCTAGGATGGGAAGAATGCAGGCTAGAAATAAAAAATAATCTCAGGATCGGTTATTCATTTTCCATTTTATATATTTTCAGGCACACAATGGAACAAATGTTTGAAGTTGTATCAGATGTTGATAACTACTACAATTTTCTCCCATGGTGTAAGAAATCCATAGTATTACACAAAACTCCTAAGAACCTTAAGGCTGATTTAATCATTGGTTTTCCACCAATAAATGAGTCTTACACATCTTATGTGACCCTATTTAAACCACATTTAGTGAAAGCAGAATGTGTGGATGGCAAGCTCTTCCATCACATGTTAACCCTTTGGAGATTTAGTCCAGGGCTGAAAAGGGAACAGCAGTCCTGTGTAATAGACTTTCAAATTACTTTTGAATTCCGCTCCGCGTTTCACTCACATTTATCGAATTTATTCTTTGACCAAGTTGCTCGACAAATGGAAGGAGCTTTCATCAAAGAAGTTGGCAGACGGTATGGACCAGCTTCTATGCAGCCTAGAAACTTGTTGGTTGATAGTGCTGATAAAAGTTGACAGAACTTGAATAGGCCCTAGTACAATTTGTGTAAATGTATTTATTGTGATTAAGTGTTTGTGTTTGTAATTATTGTGATTATGATTAAATGTAACATTTATCAATGTTTTACAGAGAAGCTAAGCTTCCAATAATGTTACCGACAGAAAAAAAATTAAACATAAGCATTGTTCAACAGTATTTTATTTACATTTGTCCACATTGTGATATAGTCACTGGTATTTTTGGTTTATTGTTGGGTCCAGTGGGAACATTTTCTATTTTTCTCATTACCAGAAGTCCATCAATCACTCGGCCAAACACAACATGCTTATTATCTAAAAAGTTACACTTGGCACATGTTATAAAAAACTGACAGCCATTAGTATCTTTACCACTGTTGGCCATTGATAATAATCCTGGGGAGTCATGTTTTAATACAAAATTTTCATCAGCAAATGTGCTGCCTCCATAGATGCTCATAACACCAGTACCATCACCCTGAAAATAATAATAATTATAAGGAGAAACAAAAATGTAATATCCCTGAAATACGCATACAACTTTTTTTACCAAATCAATCAATTAGCAAATTATAATGCGATGAATCAATAAAATGAAAATGCATAGTAACAATGTTTAATTTCTTGTGACCCAAGTGAAGATGCATTTTATTTTTATTAGACTGGACACAGCAAATAGCCATAAGAAGATGGAAAAAATGAGGGATACTTTTGTTCAGCAGTACGACACCACGGGTTGATATATAAAAAAAAAAAAAAATCTCACATTGACAAAGTCTCCACCTTGGATCATGAAATCCTTTATAACTCTGTGGAATGTAGCACCTTTGTATCCAAGAGGTACACCATCTCTTCTATATTCTCCGGTGCAGAATTCTCTAAAATTTTCGCTTGTTTTAGGTACGACATCGGCAAACAATTCAAAAATCATTCGCCCTATTTCCTGAAGCAAAGAAAATTCGGGAAAAGGTTAAATATTAATTATATTATCTTAGTAGACATTCATAGCGATGTAGATCACAACAAATTGACAAACTTACCGTTGTCCCAACAGTTATATCGAAAAATACAACAGGATTGTTTGGATTCCGAAGTTGAGACTGAATCTGATTCCAAGTTGGCATTATTTATGAGATTACTACAATTATATTTTAACAAAAAAAAATCACATGCGTTTCCAAAACTTCACAGATTCTATAGTGGTTTTAGAAATAGCTGTCTGCTATTTAAAAGGTTTTATGTAAAGGTAAATAAACGCAAGATTGGCGGTTCTCAGTTCTAAATCTAACCTATATATTAAATGTCACATTGACGGGACAGTTGTCAAACAAACAATCCATCGACACTGCAGAGGCAGATTATAAAATAAAGTTTGTCTCACGAAAGAAGTCTCGTAGCCACGGCGCCACTGGAAATATAATGTGTTCTATGCAAGATACCAAATCATAAATTCTTCTGGTTTTAGTTTTCATAAGGTTAATGGCAGAAAATAAACAATAGTTAATTCTGTTTTACGCTAGTTGCTAAGTTTGACAAAGAACGAAACGCAGTTCGCATCGCAGGACTACCTTTTTTTTGGAGTTACGTTTCGTTTTAAGAATTTTTTTATGTAATTTGAATGTTAGACTACTGTTTGGGTTGGGTAGATGGAATCGAACAAAAATCCGTAGATTTGTGACTAAAATCCGTATGTCCCTATACAAGAACTAAAGTCCGTACATCTACGGACAAATCCGTAGGTCTGGCAACGCTGGTTTCGGGTAGCTTTACCTGCATGCGTCTGTAGCTGTACAGACGCCAGCACATCAAGCTAGATTTTCAATTTTATCTGTAAAGCATTAAGGTTCAAGGTTGATTGGGAAAATTTGACTATTTCGGGTAGCTTGACCTGCTGGCCTCTGTACATGCTAATCCATGATATCCTTGGATATCCACAGAGTTTGACCATAGAGGTCTATTAGTTTGACAGAAAATTGGCAACCGACATTGACAAGGAAGTTAAAATCGATCGATACCTATTTCGACGAATGTGTTTCGAAGATTCGAAACAGTGATTGATGTTTTTAGTTTCTTGATTGCTTAGATATTATCTGATAGTTAGCATTAAATTGTGTTTGTGAATACCTACATAAATAAAATTATTATAAATTATGAAGTGACAAGTTAATTGAGAATTCATTGCAGAGTAATTATTTTATGAAGAGTTCCGAAGATTGGAAGCAAAATAACCTATATTCTGGAGGTACCTATTCGTTTCTGAACTTACTTATACTTTTTGTAGTTACAAAGAAGACGTTGTAAATTGTAATGGAGGAGAAGGAGGAACTGATTATTATGGATTACTACAAGGCTTTAGAGTGTGATAGAACAGCGACATATGATGAACTAAAGAGTAGTTACAAACGTCTCATACTCTCTTCACACCCTGACAAAGAAAATCAACATGAGGAGACTGCTCTTCAAAACCACGATTACCAGGCTTTTCTTCGTGTACGAAAGGCTTGGTCGGTTCTGAAGGATCCTCTGACTAGGAAGCAGTATGACGCGAGGCTATCATGTTATGAACAAAGTGAGTGCTTCCTGTATGATACCATTTCTTTAACGGATATGGAAATTAACAGTGAAGGATTTTATACCTATCCGTGCAGGTGTGGTGGTATTTATGTGTGTGAAATTAGTAATAAGATTTTCTCAAATGTTCTTGTAGGTTGCAATGAATGTTCTTTCTCCATCCAAGTTAACACTTTGCGGAACGCTGTACCCCCCCAGGCGTAATTACAATAAAACTTCTATTGTGTCTTGTTTAGTGCCCTTCCTCGTGTAGATTTATAAACTAGTGGTTTATATAGTGGCCTCTGATATGATATTTCGACCCCCAACCCATTGCATTGTATCACATCACTCGCCCTTGCTACTATTTCCTTTTCGCTCAGCGTTCTTTCTGACTTTTTACGCTTCTGCTCGGCTGCTAAGGGTTGTAGCGTGATGTTAAATAGCCTATAACCTTCCTCAGGAATTGGGTTATGAAATGCAAAAATAATTTTTCAAATCTGACTAGTAATTCCAGAGATCTCCCTACATACAAACTAACCAACAAATTTTACCTCTTTATAGTATAGATAATAATAGTTTAATAATAATTTATAAGCAATAATACAACACAATTTAATATTATTAAAGCGAATTGAAGCGTTTGATGCTTCAATTCAGTAAAACAAATTATCTGTCTGTTTGTTCCGCCTAATCTCCAAAAATGCCTGGACTGATTTTGATGAAATTAGGGGAGGGGGATACTTTAAACCCTGGGGAAAGACATAGTACTTTTGATCTACGCACTATGCAGGCAAGGCTGCAGGCGGAAGCTAATTTATAGTATTTAACATAGTATATATCGAACTATTATATAATATAATTTTTCTGTAAGTACGTGTTTTTGTCACCTAACTCCTCCTAAACGGCTGGACCAATTTGGATGAAATTTTGTGTGTATACATATTTCAATGGCTTCATGATTGATTTGAAAAACACAATTGGACCCGGTAGGTGGCGCCGCTGTCGGTATATGATGACTCAACCAGGCAGGACGACATCTGCCAGGTCCGTTAGTAGTACATAATCTGTCCAATGGTTCTTGTAGTCTTACTAACTTGGCATAGAAAATATTTCTAAATAATGTAGGTACCTACCTAAAATGTATTGAATATTATGTTTAAGCTGTATGTACTATCCTAAAACCTATATCTGACCATTTTGAAAACAAAATATCCCGTGCACACGATGACCACAGCCGTGTCCGTAAGTAAAACATAAGAGGGTCCTTTTTAGGTCAACTAGTAATATGAGCTGCAAGCAGGAAAAGTCCTTACGGTGGTCAGATATAGATTTTGGCAATAGTAGCCTTCAATAACATTTTTTGTAGATAATACCCTATGTATTTAGTACATTTAGTACACATAATGTAATTTATAAGCATGCATGTATTGTGTAAAATATTACATTATGATTATAGTAGTAATGTCTTTTACTATGTTTTATTGTATTCACCTTTTGTACCAGAATTTCATTTTGGTTAGAGGTATCCTGAATGTGAAACTGAAAACGGATTTTACAGAACTTGAAGGATGACTCAAAAGCATTGTTATATACCAAGATATTTAAATGATATGCTCTAGACCAATCTGCGGCCATGGAGCGGCATGCGGCAACCAATCTCAACGGAGATTAGCCAAGTATGCAGGAGATATTAATATAGTGGACTAGTGTTTGCGCAAACTCGGGTGCACTCTCTGTTACTTTACTCTCATAGTCCATAGTAGATGGAACGGCAATCCAAGACGACTGGGGAGAGATCACTCGCAGGACCTACGTTTTTACGTGCTCTCCGATGCTCGAGATTGTTACACTACACAGCAAATTCTATAAATACTAAAATATCATAATATAGTATTGTAAAAAAAACTCTAGTCCAGTCATACAATAATAAGACTTGGGTTCTCTTTGAACTTTGACTCCGTGGTTTTAGAAGACTTGAGTCTTGTCCTAAAACTCTAGGAACTCGGGACTTTTCAAAGGAACTTAGGATTGAGTCATCCGAATCCTTACCTTTAATATTGTTAGTACAATACACCAAAGCTCATTAGTCAGTTCAGCTCTAAGAACTCTAGGTATCCTCACAGGGAATCTACAAACTCAAAGAATTAGTGACTCTTAAGACTAATAGTTCCAAGTCTTGAAAACAGACTTGAGTCTCGAAATGAAGACTAAAATACTCGAGCCTTGTACAACACTATCTGAGCGTGTATATGGCGTGTGGGGTGGGAAAGAGTAACCACATCTAGGCACATTAATCAAACATTATTATCCTCTTTTTTTCCAATCAATTCAGCGGCTTCCCACGGCTTTCATGTCGGTCCACCTTGGTAAAACTCTGTCGTGTTTAATTTGCGATACCCATCGCGTCTGCGATGATGATTTGTCCTATAGAAGCCTCTTTTCCTCAGTTTCCTCTATGCCAGGATTCAATATAAATATTTGTTTATTTTTGTGTCTCGGTTGTGTGTAGTTTGTGGTCCCACAAACTGATAACCTATACGTTGTAGCCAGCGTCGATCGCTGTGGTTGTAGCCGTGTCAGAATGTGCGCTCGCCTTGTTTCGTCAAAATGGCCGCCCATACCCATATCCATACTCCTTACATCTTTTCGGGCAGAACAACAACAAGTCGACATTCCCACTATGTAATCAGCTTTAGAGTTTGTTATGGTGGCTGTGCCAAAATGAGTCACAGGTACTCGTACAATATTTATTCTATTTATAAGCGGTCTATTTGTGCCCATTCAGTATCTTGGAATGAAATGATGGAATCCAGTATTTTAATAATGCCATTTATTTCGTGGTTAGAGCTAGGCTAGTACATAAATACAAGGTTTGACGGAGTACAATGATTTATATTAAGGTTAACTCATAAAAAATGACTAAAATAAAATCTACATCTAAAGTAAAATTTTGTACAGGTTCAAGTAATAACATTACTTAGTTTGGAAAATATTTCATGTGAAAATGAATTAGGTACATACTAGGTAGCAACATATCGATATTTTCGAGAGAATTCATTTAAATATTTTATACATTACAGAAGATCTAAGCTATCACATAATGTGAATTATAATTTCGTAATATTTTGCTTTTTACAAATACTTCATTGGCAAGATACTAATTTTAAAATAAAATAGGACATAAATTCATTGTAACATCTATAGAGAGTGAAGGGATAGAGAGATAATAAAATATTACCAGAGTCATATAAGCAATTTGCCATACTACTACGATAGCAAACAGTCCTATTTAACCAATCATATCGCCACCTCGTGCGATGTTCTTGAAACATTGCAGGGTGGTGATAACTTCTCGTATAACAGCAGTATAAAATAATTCACAAGCACTCATTGAGATTACGATCTTATTAGATTACCAATAGCAATGTGTTGATACACATTGAATCTTTAAATTATAGCCATACACAAAATATATACACATTGTGCACATGTTTGTACTTTAAAATTAGATTCACATAAATATGTAATTAAAGTCCAATATTGCAGTCACCGATCATACACACTCTGCAGAATGTTGGCTTGCCTATGTATTCATAAACAGCCGTTACACCAATAATAATCAGCACAGTCTCACTTTGTTCACGCATCTGTCCATGAAATTTCTTTTCCTCTTCGTTTGTGTGGCAGCTTCTAAAGGCGTGGGCAAAGATAGTTGGGTGTGCATTTGTTCCTCGGCTTCTAAAATGCCTTCGCAGCTACGGCATCTACGTGAAGTTTTCTCTATTTCGTGACAGTCTAGGTTATCACTACTCTCAGACAACATTTCTGGTAGACTATAAAGTGATTTTTCAGGAGATGTGTTCTTAGAAGTACTACTAGTAGGTAAATGTTCGCAGCTTTGTGAAGAGGCTAATAAAGATTTTCCCAAGGAGGATTGGCGATTTCTTCGTGGTCTGGAAAAAATAAGCATATATTTCAATTCTGTGTTGCGGTGAATTCGGTTGTTGTAAATGGCGGAGCTGCCTTTGAGTTCGTAATTTCGTGTTCGATTTTACTGTTACTTGCATGTCATGTAAAAAGACCCAATATTATTCGATACATTTCTCAGAATTTCATAAAGATAAAATCATTTCGTATTTATTTTTGGTTCGTTATTTACTTTTATGTTTGGCCAGTATCTGTTAGAATATTTCAAATAAAACAATAACACACCTAACAGGCGGCAGTGTGTGTATGGGCGGCTCTAGTCAATCTGCTTTATCACTTCCTCTGCTCTCGCAGGAGGCCATACGCTGGTAGTTTGGAGGTCCTCGGCCAATGGTGGCAGTTCCGGGCGTTTGCGTGTCCCCACGACCTCTCAGTTGTCCGTCAAGCCGATTAGCGAGATTTGATTTTCCTCGGAGGAAGCTGGAAAGTTTTGATTGATTCGTTAGAATTGGGGAAGTACGGATTTGATTTGATATTGCGTCATTTTGGATGGAGGAGCTAAAATAAAATCAAACAATAATTCTTATCAAGTATTTATACAGTGCATAAAAAAAACTATAGGTACCTTTCCAGCTTATCAACACATGCATCCTGATAGTCGTGTATCCATCTAACACCATTGAAGTGGCAAACTGCACGCATATCCTCCGGAAGCTCTTCAGCTTTCGGCCATTCAAAGTTGTCGATAATTGGTACAATATTGCACTGTGATTGCAACGCTGCCACTATCTCCTATAAAACACATATCGATTAAAACCTTTTTATATTGATACATTTCTATACACTTAAAATATGTGTGTGAATTAATCAATTTCGTTAAGTAGGTACGTTAAAATTATAAATACTAAATAGATTATTGATCCAAGCAACTGATGTGTACAACTTTTCAAAATCGAGGGGATGTTAGTACTTACTCTATGAACCCAGTCTTTTCGATCAGTATCTTTTTTACATCTGTCGAGTGCATTTGGCGTCAGAACCAGCAAAAAGTGTTTTGCCTGCCTTATGCTTTGCAGTAGATTGTTGTCGAACTTCCCAGCCTCTAGCCGTTCTACATCTATAAACACTGTAAACCCTCGCAGCTGAAGATGGACTTTGAGTAAACTAGCCAGTTGCGATCCATTAGACCTCCGGTAACTAACGAATACATCCAAATTCTTCTCCATATTTTCTTCACCCTTACTTAGCAAACTGCACTCGTATGCTGAAAACGTAATAATAATTATCGTTTATTGTACTAACCCATTATATATAACGTATTTGTTAGTCGTGTGGTTATTTCTAAATGGTTCCCAGTCAACTTGCTTTACAATGATCAGCTAAATGATAAGAACCAAGTTCTTGCAATCACCAAATGGGCAATTTGAGCGAAATCAAATTGCTGTTGCAGCTCAAACTAATAATTTGATTCATCGTGATGAGAATAATGAAGATCGGATTTGATCATTTGACTGCGTAACTGGTAGACTAAAAAAACAATAATAACATAGGTAAAATCTACATACCTCTAATAGCGTTTAAAATTCTTAACCTATGTATACTATTCACAATTCGACACTCGTTCTCTAGTTGCTCATCACTTAGTCCTCGAATAGATTCCTTGTCAACGCCAGCATTTAACATTGAATACGTATAAATAGTGTATTCGGGTCCTATACATTGAAGAAAATCGTTTAGACTACTTGTGTCTCGAGAAGTGTAATCTGCCATTTTCTTTAGTTGCTGGAGTTCTCTAGTGAATCTGTAATAAGTAAAACACTGTTAAAATTTGCACACGTTTTTGGATAGGTTTGAGCCTTTCGCTGGTAACGTAGTAAAATAAATACCTTTTACGTTTGATTCCATTTTGCAAACCAATATCTTCCTTGAGGTTTTCTTCACTTATTTGAAGTAACAAATCTCCATCAACTCTACTGTCGTAAAAGTTAGTCGCATATTCTATGAAACCTATCTGCTTTACCCATTCTCGAACATCTTCTATGGACCAAAGGGGAACCTGCTGCGATAGTTTATGTGGCACTTCTTCACCTATCAGTCGCAAAGCTTGTGCAGCATATTTAGATGCAACAGCATTCGGACAACTAGCCACCTTTTTCAACGATTCTATTGCCCCAATCTCTCTAAATATTTCCGTGTTTCCCTGTTGTTTCTTGATTCCAGCCTCCATGCAAAAATGGAAGGCGGCTAGATTTCTGGCTTCTTCTCTTTTCGAACTTAACACCGGCACTAACCTCTTTAGCCAGTTCTTGCTTTGGCCGTGAGCGTGTGCGAGATTTGATCGGGCGAATTCAGATGGGTTGTGTGAAGTTACAAATGGTTCCACTAAATCTAAGGTGCCAGATTTAAGGACGGCGGCTTCTATTTCTTTATTTGCAACTAAAACGGCGATAGCTAAGCAGGCATAGTACTTAATGTTATCATCATTATGGAAAGCTAAAGGGAATAGCCACATCGGTACTTTTCTCTTAATCATTGCTTCCTGATTTTCGGCTCCACCGTACAAAGACAAATTAGCAAGTGCTGTTGCGCAATGCCTGAGAGTTTCCACATCATTTTTCCTACACTCAAACAAGACTGCGTCTAAACCTCCTAACTTAATTACATCGCCACACGTGCTTTCACTGTGTTTGAATAGATGTTCCAATATCCCTGTACCTATTCTTGAATGGTCTACTGAGTTTGCGTGTTTTGTACAAGAGCAAGCGACGTTGACAACTTTTTCAAGACCATTTTCTACCACATGTGCTCTATTTTCAGTCGTTAGACATTGTTCAAGCAGTTTTGCAGAAGAAAATTGTAATTCGGGATTGTTATACTCCAAACAATTGCCCATAAGTATGTCAAGTCCTCCGGATTCTCTTAGTGTGTTACACAGGGAATATCCCAGTTCGTGACCGTAAGTTGGGACGGCCCATGCTCTTCGTAACATTTCATTCAGTTTGTTGAAATGCATTGATGCATTTTTCATATCCATTTGGTTATTCTTTATGGATGCAATAAACGCGTTCATTCTAGATGAATACTTTTGGATCGCCATTTCGACATCTTTTTGGTTAGAATTTGCATTTAGCTTATCCAAATCTTCAAATGTTAGATTTGTAAGATCTTCATCTCCCGGTTTAATTGTTCCATTTAATAATTGACTCATCTGAAATTACAAATGAATAAATATTTATATTTAATTTATTAATAAATAATATTTTAACATTAATTTTTATTCAGTCATTTAAAATCATGATTATTACTGAATAGGGTTGATACTCAATTCTTCATTGCATTCCACAATGAAGGCTTTTTTTTTTTTTTTTTTGTGGATGGGAAATCAAATGACTCCTCCCGCTCTGGGTGGAGCAGAAGGGAGTGTCAGACTCTTACTGACTAAAACCCACCCGTGTTCCTTCCTTAGCCCTTTATGTACCAGGGCAGCGGTAACCCTTTCGGACGATCCCGCTACCCACAATGAAGGCTTAGGTGGTAAATATTTGCCAAAAGAAACAATCATGGACCCTGTCGGGCACAGCAAAAGAAAGATATGTGGAAAAGAGGACGCAATCGTGCACGCTCATGAATCATTTTTAATAACAGCACGAGTTAGTGAGTGTTACGTGAATAATAGAACCCTTATGAATAAATTAACTGCAGGCGAAAACACTTAAAAATTAAACCTGTTTATGCGCTTTCTTTTATGTCCAAGCAGTATCAAAACATGTTTGCATTTTAATTATATATCTTAATACTACACATAAAAAGTGTATCCAGTTGAAGATAGCATGTCATGAAAGATGTAAGAAATTTAATAAGCGCAATATAAATAAAATAGTGACATACCTGAGAGGAAGTGTGAAGTGTGGATTTGGTTGACAAGTTTTTGCTAGAAATCGTCATATTAGAGTGAGCAACGCTGGAGTGCTCCTTGTGACTAAACATCCCGCTCGAGGTAACTGTTTGACGTGCTTGTGCTGAAGCCATCGCCATTTTCTCTGCGCTGAAGGCCTCTGTCTGTAGTCTTGAACTCGAAGTTGTCATGTTATTTGCTTCCTGTGCTGTTACTTCACCCGCTTTCAACGATCTTTGCTCCTGGAATACACATTTGAACGTTATTTTATGTGAAAATCTATACTTGTCACTAGCACTGGTTTTGATAGAGTTTCGTTAATGACGGAAAATAAAAAAATCTTAAGCTTTGATTTCACGTTTGAGAAGACACTGGTGTTATCACTAAAATGACCAACAAACTTGTATAAACAACACACGATTCACAAAGTAAATATTTGATAGTTACGGCAATAGCGATACGCAATTTGGGTCTTGATCGTCGTTTTGAAGACATTATTGTTTTTTTTAATAAAATTGCGACACGTTCGCCCCGGAATATGAAAACTACTTTTATATCGAACAGCCGCCCACGTCACTGCTCGGATTGTACGTACTAATAATTCCTTTTGGATATAGGCCAAACGTATGAAATTCGTGCGTTTTCTATGAGTTTTGAAGTTTGTGTACACACGTCACGTGTTTTGAAGGTCGTTTGAGAAAATTTCCGAGTAAATGTACTCTCACCAAAGGATTTTCTGGCTGCGGATGAAAGCGTGCTAGGACGCCGCGGTGTACAGGCCACGGGGCGGACCCCCCTCCCGCAGACATTCTGATTCTATATTTAAAACCGTCTATTCGAGTACTCGTGCGCACACGCGCAATAATTGACTTCCGCGTGTGCTCGCGCGCACGACGTTCAGGCACTGACTGAAAGAAGCGTGGTTCAGTAACTGCGGCGATAAGCGCCTGCAGATAAATGAGCTCACCGCTCCAGGCGATCCTCCGCGTCGCAGCATCCTGCCAGTCCATGCGATAATTCGTGCAGCCATGGTACGCGACAAAACTATCGCGTGATTTTAAAAACATTCACATGTTGGATGTTATCGAAGCAAGGAATCCCACTATACTGCGCGCTTCGCCGTAGTGGAGGCGGTTCTCTGTGATATCGATCGGTCGCATTCACGCGAGGTCACGTCCTTCGACGCGCCTTTTCGGCTCCGCAGACGATATTCCTAGACAGCTAAATGTGGTAGTCGTCTGACTATGTTTTGGAAACTATTTATTCACCTTTGATTGGCAGGTTTGGCTGTCATACTTTTAATTTTGAACTATATTTGCAATAAAAAAAACGATATATTGTAATATTACCGATGTTTTAGGTACACATAGGTTTTTTGAAAATAGTTCACTTACTTGAAGGGATGCTGCGTTTTGTTCTGCAGTTAGACCCTCGGCCTGCAGTAATCGATGTGATGCACTAGCTGCGCTACGTTCCGCATATTGCATATCACCATGTTGTAGTCGACGCATTTTTGTACTGTTGGATGCAGATCTCGATGCACTATATCCATCAGCGACGACTCGAGTAGAAGTAGCAGAAGTCATACGCGCTGCACTGTACTTTAGTTCATTCGCTGCACTTGATCCAACAACAGCACTATTGCCAGACAGTAGAGATGGTTTCTCTGTTATAGGAGGTGGCGTGTCAGATTCCGGAAAAGTTACTAGAGGACCTTCGCTGGAGAGCTCACCCATGTCACTAATATCGCCCATGTCATCCATTTCGCTGAGATCCCGAATCACGGGCAAATTCCGATCGCCTAAGTCATCCTGATCCACTATGTTCTCCATTGAGCTTCTTAATCTGGAAATAGGATGATAATTTAAAAATAATGTGGCACAGCAACCACAACAATATTTTCTTCACTTAATATAGCCAGCGTCCGCGGTGCGAGAGCACGAAAAGGGTTGCGCGGAATCAGTAGTGTTGCTATTGTTTGTCGGCGTGGTACTGAAAACATAGAATGGAGAAACAGCGGGTGGGAATTGGACGTGAGCCAAGGTCGCTCAGGTGAGCTCGCTCGTACAGGTTCGTGGGTAATGGCAAAAGTATCTTTAATGTTCTCAGGAAACCGTCTGTGTTAACACCTATTGACTAAACATGAAACAAATATTGGCACGTTATGGATTTTCTTATGTAAGTAATAGTGTAAAAATAATTCCTTCTAAATATTATTTTGATGCAAGCTGACTAACCTTTGGCCAAAATTTTTCGCTGCGGTGTTACTTAGCGTCTTCATCTCAGAAATAGAGCTTTTGAGTTCAGTAAGGTCGGACTTCATAGAGCTCGCTTTCCTTTCAGTGTTGGCCATGTGCGCGAGTCGCTGCGATGAACTTTGCAACCTTTGGCTCGAGGAGGCGCTGCTTGAAGTCGTACTTGACACCATCTGAAAAAATAATGCATTTATGATTGAGAAAAAGGTCTTCGGGCACTGGTGATGCTGTATATTCTAAAGTACAAAATATCAACCTTTTCTTAGAGAATTACAACACTCATTCACATATGAAATTGTGAAAATGTAAGGAGGCACAATCTTGCGTATTGTTCCTTACGACTCGTTAACTAGACTAGGACTGCAGAGGAGTTCAGTGCCAATGCTAGATGAGATTGTTAGTTTGGGCGTCACACGTCTTGGCGCACCTACACGAACGAAGTAAATAAAGCCAGGGCTATACAAAATAGAAATACAGAAATAACAGGGGCATTTTAAAATAGCACATGTATGAAAAATTGGCTCAATATACATTGATAGTTTATTGTTAGGTGTCCTACATTCTATAGGGTATAATACCCGTAATAGGCAATATTTTATTACGTATTATTTAAAAATAAAAATCTATAAAAAGCTTACAAATCGTTGTCTATAAACTATTAGTCGGCTTATTATAGTACCATATTTTGGCATTGAATACTGTGATTGAGGAGCGAAAAAATGATTCAGCGCGTGTGGGCGGGCGGGATGCAACAAATCATGCCCTTGAACCTCGAGCGTACTTGATACTCCCAATGTTGTAGACCCGTTAGCGACGGTTGTCTTTAATTGCGTGGGAGATCGTGTTAATTCAGTTGCGAGTACAAGAAATATTTGTGTATTCTTATATTGATTCAGGTTTTGGCAAGAAAACCATTTCAGCTTTTTAGTGATGAGTGATCAAATCTGCTTATCAGAACACTTATGGTATCACTTCGTTTTCTATCACCGGTTAATTTAACTATGTACCTCTAAAATGCAGTCGGTTGGGTGTTTACTTTTTCGGATATTTATGATTCTGTGTCTATATCCTATAATATAATTACAGCATAGCCTTAGAGTGCTAAACTTTAATAGCCATATATTATTCAGTGAATGCTTGCTTACTAGAATGTAGAAGGTAGGGCATTGCAGTGTCACTGCGTTACGAATAGTGATGGTAAATTCCCGAGAATATTCTCCTAGCGAGAACTTAGCTGTTAATTTCTTGAGAATATTCTTTTGAAAGCGAGTATTCGAGAAGTTAAGAATTTAAAAGTCTGATGTATGGATCTACTTCTAACTTAGTTCTGAATGTGAGTTTTACGAAGTTGACGTCAAAACTAATCTACTCCACAACTTAAATTCTACTATTTTTAAATTATTTCAATTTTAAATTTCTTTATTTCCGGAGATTATTCTCCGTCGAAAAGATTGTTATAGAATATTCCCGATTGGAGAACATTCTCCGTGAGAGAATATTCTCTCGACCCATCACTCACTGTTATTTTGTTCCACAGTACTTTTATACCAGACAAGCTCTAGACGTGAAGACCTGTAATTGGCTGTCAGATTATCATACTGTTATTTATCACTATTGTACTTAGCTGTAAGTCTTCCAAAGTCCTTAAATAAATAAATAAATAAATAAATCACTAGTTACGAATAAATGCCGAATTCTTTTCACTGTCAAGTTACTGATTTACGAACTTGACTTGTTTATTTAATATTGATATTAGCGGCATAGCTCTAGCTCTGATATAATATGACAGGAGGCCCTTAGGGCGCGTTGTAAAACATCATAGCATATCGTCCTACGTTACACGATGTCATTATGCTCTTTGGCACTGAGCCAGTTTACAGTCCAGTCAGTTCATTTTCACTCGCAGCTGATATCCGATCAGACTGTAGTTTTGTCGGTTTTTCTTTGATTCGTTCGACACGCTCCGAAATGTCAGCCATTCCCATCGTTGTTTATATCTGCATTTTGACTAATTTAACTTTACCATGTTCAAGCGTAAAGCATCATAATCACACCATTTATTTTATTTCTGCTAATTCCGAAACAAAGGCATACTAATTTTGTACAGCTTCGAAATAATTATGCATTCTGACGACCTCGTCGTCATTAGTGCCGACAATAGATACATCTCGCAGGCAAAGCGGAGTCGCATTTGCGTTAAAGTTTTATTTTTCCCGTAACTCGCGTTGGGCGAATTCAAAATAAACATACAATGTTTTATAAACCGAGGCCGGGGCTAATATAACTCACTATCTATATTTAAACCTGAAATTGTGTTCAGAATAATTTATACCATAAAATATTTCTCAAAAATGTTATTTCTTGGAAGGAATTATAAAGAAATTTTGTCTTCAGACGGCTAAAAAAGCAACTTTTTTTTTAGATAGAAATTTCTTTTTCATAGAGGCTGGTATTGTTGGTACAGCGATTCATCTAAACCGAATGATTTCTTCCTTTCAAAATCAATCAAAATCAAAAGTCATTTATTCAAATTAGGCTGACAATCAGCACTTTTCGAGCGTCAAAACGTTTCCTAAACCCCCAAATATGTAGGTAACTAAATACACATTTTGTAAATAGCGTTTGCAAGCATTTGTTTTTTTTAATTGCCCTCCTTTCACTTGATTTGTTTTATTCTTACAATAATTATTCGTAATTGGTGGTGAGCAAAGGTCAATAATGTCCTCATCATTAATTATTTAAATCTTATTTACTGAGATATGAATCATACATTTTTGAACTATTTGTTATGGTTCTCTCTGTAGTTCGTGAATTTAAAAAACTTGCTTGTAATGTGAAAATCTTTAACTGGATAGCTTTACCGTAATGTAGGTCATAAGGTCATGTTATTACTACAGAAATAGAGTAGGCAACTCCAACCGCAAGTGATAATGCGAAATCATTATCTCGAATGAATAGAACAATAAGTAGTTATTATTATTTATACTGACATTCTAGCATTTAATTTAATAGTAAACCTGGCGATAAAGTAGATTACGGAACGTAACTGTAATTACTAATGGATATTATACCGTTTTTTTTTAATTTTAATACAAAGCATTTTTATATCCTAAAATCGACTAACATCCGCTCCTGATATAGACCCTGACTAGAAGTTCCTGTTGAACCTTTCTGCTCGTGGCTTACCACAGTGACCTTACACAATCTTGAAAATGTTGTAATGTCTATGAACACATCTGTACAACGATGGTTTTCGTTATGGAACATTATTCTGAAATTTACCTATATGCGTATTAAAGCCAATATGAGTATACAACAAAAGATTTTCATGATTTTTTAATGGCTTAAGAAAATCGTGCCATAAACTAAAATCTTTTATTCATTTACAAAACGTTTTGAAAAAGGTATTAAACTAACCTGTTGTGTCGAAGAGCTAGTAACCTGGGTGTTAAGACTCTGATTTTGTCGAGACATGAGATTGCCTTTCTTCATATTTTCCATGACGGAAGCCAAGTCTTTGGCACTGCCGTTCTGTTTTATATTGTTGCTCCCATCGAGCGTAAACTCTGGTATCTGTAACAAAGAAAACTTTGGTTAATATTTTTAATAAGTCTCTGTTCATTGTATATAAGAGTGTAAGCCATTATGCTATTAACGATTGAGCAGTATTGTATCAATATTTTTAAAGCGAGAAAATATTTCATATTTTGGTCAGCAATTCATCCTTCCATTATTATATCAGGAGGTTAATGTCGATTCTTTTAAAACCAACCTAAAAGGTGTAGGTTAGTTAGTGTGCCTAATGATTACAGATTGTTTTATTATCATCGTAGGCCAACTTTATTGTTGTTCTTGGAACACAGTAACTACAGCGAATTCAGCACAAGGACACATCTAGTGCACTTATTGAACCCGTTGAATAAGGTCAAAGGACTCATTGACGGTGTAATGTAATATCAATGCATGAGTCATCGGATAGTCCGGTAAGAGGGCAACGCTATTAATCAGAAACTCAGCTCACGAGTCTGATTGTCGAACGCAAAGACATGCTCGACGCATATTGATGGGGCCGCCTACGATACATCCGTGCCGTAGATTGTTTGGTTATGCCTACGATGTCAAAATATGTTAGTCAACAATTCGTACTCAACAATGAATATTTGATCAAGAGATTTTGAATACCCTTATATGGTATTAATTAATCAAGAGTTTCCTAACATCATGTGTTTTCATAATGCAGCGCAGGTATCTTTAGATTGCGTAACATAAGAATTATTAGAATTGTAGCGTCATCTGCCATTTATAAACGCTATTCTAATTTATCATTCGCATAAACACAAGATTTAAATAATGATAACGTTTTTGATTGGCTGTGTGACACCGCGATGATTAACCTATCATGCGGAGAAACTGTTCGAGATTCGCATCGGATGACGCGCGCTGACGCGGACAGTGCTGATGTCATGGCCACGCCGGCCGGCGCGGCGTCATCATAACGTCTCACAGCTACTTGTTATTTACAATACCAACCTATTATACACTATCAAAATTTGAATGACATATTAGGAAGTAAATCGAAACAGAAGAAATAAATCTGTGTGCTTTTGGACCGTGACGTCCCGCTTAAAACTGATAAAACATTTTTATAACTTGTGTAAATTGATGTCTAAAAATAAGATCAAAGCAAAGAGAAGAAAAAAATTGCAGTCATCATAAAATATGTCATAGTTATTACGTATTTGCATTGATTATGTGCGTAAGTGCCGCCAGCTCCGCGTGTCTCGATGAGTAATGTCAATGCAAAAAAGAGGCTATTCAACTAATGTATATATACAACAGGTCAATCGTGGTCCACGGATGACTCATATTTCGCAGAAATGTCGTCACAGTTCCAGAGATACATCATTGAACGTTTCTCTATGTAGGTATGTGTTACGCAATTAGATCACTGATTTGAAGTATCAATTTAGCGTCACAGGATATGATACAAGCAACACATTGTTATTAAACTACTACAAACGATATATAAATTAATTTTCATGCACGTTGATAACGATATCGTTTAGGTGATTACTAAAACTCGTATGCTTTAAGAGCTTTTACGATTGGTAAATAAAGATAAAAAAAAAACAATGTATATTGTACTTATCTACAAAGTAAGCAACTTGTACCAAATTGTTTAGTAAATTCTGTACTTTTGGAAACTCTAATAGTGACAATAAAACCACAATCAGGGCTTCAAAAAATACGGATTAATTTTGGAAGCCCTAATTGTGACTGGTGAAGTTTATTAAGTAGGCCACAATTACCCCTACACAGGGCTGGTCAAAAAGAAATAAACTTTGGTGCTCAAAAGAAAATCTCATATTACTTAAAAATACTGTTAATTATTATTGTCAGTTTTATATTAAGAAAGACTAGAACGAATAGCACGTGTTAAGGTGGTTGAAATATTATACGATTATTAATATATTTTTTTAATTGGATTTATGATTGGGACATTAGACTAAACTTGTTAACTAAGTTCATACATAGGTTAGGGCTTCCAATCAAACCCGGTGAATGTTTTGGACTTCATTCACGTATTAGAAATAATAGTGCCAATGGCACACATAATAAATAACACATGAACAAAGTGCTTATATCATCATATCAAACTCTAAGAAAGTGGAACGGACTTGTGTAAAGTACAATAAACACTATTCTAAGTTTTAAAATAATTATCACGTAATAAATTAAGTTAGATTAAAATTGCTTATTAGTCTGATAGGCTAGATTGTAGTTATTTATTAAGAACCTGGTTTTTTTTAATTTAGGATAAAAAAATTTAAAAAAATTATACAGAAACAACCATTTATTTCCTTACGAGGATCACCTCATCCTTACGCTATCATAGTCTCGTAGTTTACGTAGACACGGTATCAGCTTTTGCGAGATGAAAAAGCATTGTTGTTGCTTTTGTTATCGTCAATACGTAAATATTAAAGGATATGATAGGAGATACTCCAGTAATACCCATCTCTTATTATGCTGATTTTTGTTATTGAATTAAGTACCTAATGTCAAAACTGTCATATCGTACAGCTTTGATTTGTCAATCGATTATAGTTGTACTGTATTCATTTGCCATGTTTTCCTGCGATGGCAAATTTATAGCAAAACTCAAACAGGAAATATTTTTTTCGTATATTATTAAAGGAAATGTTTTACATCGTCATTCAAAAGTACTTACCTATCTATTATTGAAATCCATAGAGACAACGGTAACTGAATACAGATTTGGCTGCACTTTGAATTGATTACCTATCCACTGTCAGCTTACATGGTATTCCAATTATTATATCTTTGAAAATGTCGAAAGGTCAATCATACAAAACAAGAATTTTGCGATAGCTTAAATGTATATGGTTGATTGCAAACTGACAACGGCTACAATGTTGTGCTTAGTTAAGCTGTGTTAGTTGAGCTTATTTTATTTTGCTAAGTACCTATTTAATGCATTTCGTTTGGACACACATATAAAATACTTCTACTATGGACTTCTTAAAATATGCTAATTTGAACTACGGATCAACTTGACGTTTCGGAAGATATGGTACTGCTCGTTACGTGCAAAAACAATTTAATACATATAAACATAATCACAGCTGTCTAAAACAAACGTATTGCGCTATCCTCGTAAACATTAAAGATAAGTAAAACGCAGGGCAGTCGTGAAACAAACAAAACTCAATAGGGACACGACATAAATCGAAATTAATGAGCAGAAAATAATACCGCAATGCCTATGCCCATCACGTCAGTGTACAGTGCTTACTTCTGAGAACAGCTTTCACGGTTAACTATTCTGCATTTTGAAATTGATTTTATTTTCTCGCCACTCACGCTGCGTAGTACTTCGAAATTGCATCTTGTGGCTTGTTGTATTGATGTCAAGTTCCTATGCACGGTTGACCGTCCATTTATAATGCACCTTAATGTTCTGGCTAATGCCAGATGCAGCACATTGCAGTGACCGTTGCATGCCGATCAAGGAGCATTATTACCGAAGGTCAGTTTGGCATGCACAATCATTTTATGTGTGGCATGATAGGGAAACAAGAGAGCTTTATTACATAATAAACATTATGACTGCATGCAATTTGTATACATACCTGAGCTAAATGTAGGCAGATTATAATCGGTCATCTAATACCGATAGTGCCTTTAAAACCTAACGGTTACAGAATTTGCGAAATGCATTGTGTATTGTAATTTTACAGTATTATAGGTATAACAGCTCTACTAAGTATTTTAGATAAAATACTTACAGGAATGTACTCGGAACCTCAAGATATATTAGTTACAAATATTTAAATCAAGTGCAATTGCAATTAAGTTCACGTTAATAACTAACGAGTCCAAAGATTTACTGAAATAAGACAGGTTTTGTTAGTATATTAAATGCCTACGTACCATATAGGTACTTTACTAGCCAAGTATATATTTCATAGATATGTTTATGCATAATCAATTAACCTCTCTTAACAACCAATCAAGATTTGAATGTATTCTTGCTAATTAGATGTAATTTATATGCATTTTTCTTTAAGCGCAAAGAAATACTTGTAACTGCACAAGCATTTTAGCGAAACATAGCCAGTACATACAAACTAAGTGCATACCTACTTCGGTCATGGATTTGTTGTATCCGCTGATAGCCGTACAATGGTCCCAGTTTTAACAGAATACGAGTAGATCATAATGGCTTTACCTTGTACTGCGCCAACAACTAACACTTTAATAACGTTGACTTAAATGTTTGACAGTTGGATTCACATAATGGTAGAACCAAAACGAGATAAAGTTGGTCTTTATCAACGGAGAGCACTGTCGATCACTTATCGTCATCACAGTCGCGTGTCGTGTATACGAACTGAATACGACCGTACGTGTCACTGTGGCGGCGGCTCCGGCGTGACTGCCGGCCGGCCGGCCGCAAACTTTAACTGGCGACCACAATGGGCTAATTAGAATGGGCGAGCCGAGCGAGGTGCGGGGTGGAGGGGCTACACCCACGGACCTTTGCATCCGCCTCACGGATAACTTTGATGAGAAACTTGGATCTTATCAATGTCTCCTTCCCTTACTGAAGATACCAAACTACAGTCTCTTACGCAAAAGACTGAAAACACTTTAACATCATTGCAGTGCTATCGAATGTTGTGAAAGTTGTTTGACAGTAAAATAAAATTGAGACAACATAATAATATACATATACATACGGGAGAGCCGATCTTAACTGTAATATTTCATATAATTAGGAAGAACGAAAATTTTATCAGCCTAGGGTAATTTACGAACTGTCACATGGTGACTTCCTTGTATAGGAAAATACAATGATAAATTGCGTAGGTAGGCAGCAAACTGCTAGCATGAGGAAACCATAACTGGAAAAATGAAACATTTTTGGCTGCAATCAAATGTTTAGGTTATTGTGGCATGCTGCAATGTAACTTAACACGCTACTGAATTATAACATCCGTACAATAGATTATGTTATAAAAACGCTTTGCAAGGGAAGGGAGACCAGAGAGCCACTTCTGTCGTCCGCCGTAATAAGTCAACGACCTTTCAATGTCAGCGAGATACTCGCACAGCGAATCATCGGCACAGATAATTAAGCGAATATTATATATCTGATTTCCTTTCAAATACCGATTTCATCTATTTGATGATGATGACAGACAATAATTTATTATGGCACTGTCCATTTAAGTGTATTCATTAAACTGAATCGCTATAACCTCAAATGGGGTTTAATGTCTTTCATTAAGCGATAATTTCAGTCTATCGAAATAACATCAATTTAGGTGCTCTTTGCGTTCATTTTGCTCCCACGCCGTACTACTTGAGTTATACGCAACTATTGCTCTAACCTTAAAGTAGCAAGTTGTACGAGTATTATGCTACCAGCTATTAGGGTCTAAAGAACTCCTTTATGTTGTGTGATTCACAAGGTCCAAGTAATAATGCCAACTAATAAAACATATATATTTTTTTTTTAAATTCAATTTTACTTGAGACGAAGGTTTTCTTCAAAAGAATTACCCGTTCCGTCAACACAATTTCTTAAAAGCTATAAACGTATGAATCACATTCACAATTCAACCAAATTGTTAAGCCTATACGTATACACCTACATACGATTCGTCTCAGACCACTGTAGCAAATTAAATGTTTACTAAATTCGTGAGTAACCATGCCTTATTCATTTCTTAGGATTAGGTATTTCGAATTGCGGTTTAATCCGACTACCACAAATATTAACTTAATATTTACTTAGGATCGCGTTTAGCTGTTAATTAGCGCAATTTATGATTCCTAGTAATATAACTGCAAATAGGTACAAAAGAGCAGCTCTACGTATGAACGCTAAATGTAGAGCAAAATCTTAAAATGACTATGAACTGTAAAAGCTGAAATGTTTCAGGAGTAGCTTCGAGACTGCGACAGTGGAAAATAAAGCGTCTGCCATATTTGTCAAGTATTATGAGTTGAGTAAACTATTAATATTTTTCACGATTCGAAGAAAATACTTATCTTGCTTGCCTAATTTAGTAAGCAATGCAGTCTCTTACCAAGAAAATATCATATTTGAGAACAAAGAGAAGTGTTCAAATTTTGCAATTTTTTTTTTCATCTTCTCGTTGCGGATGATTTTTTGATGCCCTATGATTCTTTCTCCTCCCTTTTTTATACACTTGAACATATCAATATTATTTTAAGACTGTTAGCTTTTAAATAAAGTAAAAACTAGCTGCGCCCCGCGGTGTCACCCGCATAAGTTTCGATCCCGTGGGAATATCGGGATAAAAAGTATCCTATATAAACCATCTGTGTGCCAAATTACATTCAAATCCGTTCAGTAGTTTTTGCGTGAAAGAGTGACAAATATCCATCCATCCATCCATCCATCCATTCATACACACTTTCACGTTTATAATATTAGTAGGAAGTAGAATTTACGTGTATATCTTCTACATCATCATTCACCTGTCCTTCTCGCAATTTATTTAAGGACGGCGCAACATGTCTTTCTCTTCCATACTTGTAATAAGATTTTCATATTATATTTCTTTAAGGGGGAAGTGCCAGGGTATCCCGCGCAATTCAAATTTTCTTACGTTTTTTGCAATTTGCAGGTCAGTGTCAGGTAATGATTGTCATGTTTTGTGAACAACTTACAACCAGCAGTGCGATTCTGCACCATCTCGTGAAAATTTAGGTGAAGTGAGCGTGGAGTGAGCTGTCATTCCATATCTAAGCTAAGGGATTGACACTATTGACAACTCACTCTAAGCTCACTTCACTTAACTTTTCACGGTGAGATTTTTACAGAATCGATCGGCTGAATTTGAATTTAGCGGGACACCCTGCCTCCTCCCCCTAAAAAAATTAGACAGAAGGCTCCCAGAGAAATCGGTTTATCCAAATCTATTCACCTTAAGTTGTGCAATATCTTGGGTTGTCCTCATAGAATGACTATTAGTAATTGACGATGTAATTAATATAACGATAACACTGAATAAATATGAGACAACAACACCTACATTATGTGAACACTGCTTGACTCATATCAAGTATTATGCAGTTCTACGTAGAATATAAGTAACTGTTTCACAGATATATATGACTAAACAGTATGAGTAGTTTCATTCATAAATGATTTTTGTCTATTGGTCACGGTTTAGGCACTATTTACGAGAACTTTATTGTCTATGGAGGCGTGAAAAATTGTGTCATGTGAGATAACGTTTATTACGATTTCTTACTTTTATAATAATATGACGAATACACATGTCTAATTTGGAGTGGTGACTAATGTTCATTCATTATACAAAGAGTTTTCGTAAAAAAAAAAAACATCCCCAGCAGTCATCTGTGTTTTGTGAAATATTGGAATTAGTGGGTATTACAGCACGAAATGATTGATTCAAATTAAGACCAGTGCCAGTTAAGAGTTGGTCAATGTACATATATTATCAGCGAATAACAGAAATATGAAAATGAAAGGACAAATCATTTAGAAGATTGGATGAAATGATACCAAACATTTATATCGTTGTCGTGAAAAGGATTCGTTATGCGGCTGTAAAAAACAAATAAGTAAAATGACATTTGGTCGTATCCAAACGTAAGTATCTGACTTAGGGCTAATTTTACCAAGTCAGATATCTTGTATCCGTGGAATAAAATTGTCAAGTGACAGTACTAGTATGGAAAAATTTTCAAAAATTCAAAATTTTGTCTCAGGATAAGACTTATTCTAGGTATAAAAGTTTGGTGAAAATCGCCCATAGTCTATAAAAAAACCTGTGAATATTGATAAGATAATCATTCAAGATACAATTTTGGAGATGATGAGCAGGTAGCTGAATAGCTCCAAATCAAAACTCTTCTTATGAGAATACATCTAAAATTAATTAAGAATCCGCACCCTAATTGCGTAACACACTACCAATCTCAATCTGAATCATTTTCAAGGATATTGCTAATCCATTGCTTCATATGTTCGAAAAATTTGGCTGCTCTACAACGTAAAAAACGCAATGAATGTTGTTGAACTGTCAAAATGGAACCCATTGCTACTGATAATGGTTTACGCAATTACCCCGCGCTGTATATAGTTCATTGCCTGTCTACTACTACTAGGCACTACTCTACTCTACTAGTTTTCTAAGTCAGAAGCTTCAAAATCAAAATGGGTTGTTTCGATACGAGCGATATTAAATTACTTCCGCATTAATTATTATACGATTGACATAATGAAGTTCGAAGTCAACCGCTGAGTCATCAGTGGTTCACGTGGCCGCTTATCACTCTCTATACCTATTGTTATTACGGCACTTTATGTGTAGTAGATGTTACCTGCGCGCGCGCCGATTACAACCACTATGACTCACAGTACATCCTGTTCGCCTTTGTGGGACTTTCACGAATATTAGCACCATTGGAAAGCTTTTGTGTATGAATTCAAATCGGAGTCACGTAATTAGATCAAGTTGTAATCGTTTTTTCTTATTTTTATCTGCGGAATAAATATTACGGTTTGACAGCTTGTGTACAATTTGTCAAACTGTCTTAATTATTCTTCAGTTAAAAGTTATCTGATTATTGAAAAATCTGTTCTTGTTAGATAATTTAACTTATTAAAAATTGAGTAATGCACTCAGATTGAATCCTTCTCTTATCTCTCATTATAGTATAATTTATACAATTGTAAGTACCTACACGGAATCAAACGTTTGTTTATTTATGTATTTGCCTAGGTATATCTCCTTAATTTAACATTCCAATGATTAGGTATACCGACTACAAACTCCATTGGTGATAAAATACCTATCTCCATTTAAAAGCACACATGAGTCATAATGTAGTTTGGTCGGTCGATGATGATAAAGGATAAATATTTCTACTAAGTATTTCACAAAAAAATTCTAGATGAAGTCATACAATCATTGATAATAATGTTACGACGCTGGCATCATCGTATGATATGAGTACCTATGTATGATAAGCAATAACACACGAAACTCCATAATTCTGATTATTTTGTTTAATCTCTTAATTTCTTAGTGGCAGCTCGGAGTCTGGATTTGTGCCTGGTTGATAGCAATAGGCTCACCCCCATTCCATGGGACTTAAACATAACTCACGAAATGTGGGTGTACTTTAGGTACATCTCTACCTAACCCTTCGGGTATTACAGGCGTGATGTTTTGTTATGATGTTAAGGATAACTAAACATTTTGGAAGTTATTATTCCGCCTTCAAGTACAGTCAGTACCTAGGTGTTCCATGTCCGTTTCAGATTACGCGATGTCAAACTCAACTTAAACTCAAATCATTTAATTCAACTAAACCAATTACAGGCACTTTTGAATTGTCAAAGGGTCTGTCAGTCAGAAAGATGAAGCTAGTTGCCCATTCCAAAGCGTAGGTACCTATGGAGAAGAACGGGCAAGAAACTC
Source organism: Apamea epomidion (assembly GCA_947507525.1). NCBI lineage: Eukaryota > Metazoa > Arthropoda > Insecta > Lepidoptera > Noctuidae > Apamea > Apamea epomidion. Next base: position 13,083,302 of record OX382234.1, read on the forward strand.
CACGCACACTCTTTTAAATCATAAAATTGTTCCAAAATATTTGATTACATCATTCGTGTTTAAATTAACCATGTGAGAACGATGTAGAAAGACATGCACGTTAAAAGCGTCCGTTACAGAAAACATAAAAACAATTCAGAAATTAAAAATTAAAATAAGCCGTGGCAGCTAAGAGATGACCAGTCCCTACTGACGGCGTCCGTTCACGAACATGACGTATGGATCAGCACCATTCAGCTCAACCATTTTGGAGGGAACTTAATGATCCAATACACACGCCACCACCAGCGAGACATTAGAGTGAGCATGACATACACACAGCCGCCCCAGGGCACATTCAAGTCAACGAAAGACGTACCCAGTAAATGGTAGCTTTATAGAAAGTACATAGTGCTCACACGTGTGCTATAAAATTATAGGTACAATACTAAGCAATTGAATTTATACAATGCAAAGATAGTTTTTTTCCAATGTTCAGCAGCTCCAACAATGTTTCCGAATGCTAATTAGTTTATGCGCCTCTGTGGAGCAGGACCAGCATTGAGCCAAGCGTTTTTGTCAGCGATGTAATTACCTAACTTATAATATGCTTGGCTACATAGTGTGCGTTTAATACACAAACCATAGTAAAATACCGTAAGACTATGAAAGTAACTGAAATAAACTAGCCTCGCGGTGCATAAGCTGCTGAACTTAGCCGTCCTGCAAGAGGTGTTAAATGAGGACTCCGTTGCAGCCTTGAGTCGAGCTTGATCCCCAGGAAAACAGTTTTATTGACGAATTCTAGTTTCTCTTTGTTCAATACTATGTCACAATCACTATTTTTAACATTTGGTAAAGCAAATCTTATGCATTTAGTTTTTTCCCCATTTAATACCAAATTATTAGCAGTGAACCAATTTTGTACCTGCAGTATAGCGTTATTTACGTCGTCAAGATTTGATGCACGTCTATTTATCTTAAAAATTAAGGAAGTATCGTCAGCAAATAACACTTTTTGTGGTTGGTTCTTTAATAAATGGGGTAGATCATTAATATATACTAAAAAGAGGAAAGGACCTAAAATCGAGCCTTGTGGAACACCCATTTTGACTTTTAAAGCAAGAGAATTGACACCATTTATTTGAACTTTTTGGTGTCTATCATTTAAATAAGATTTTACTAAACTGAGCGCAAGTTGACCTAGTCCGTAATGCTCAAGTTTAAAAGTAAGGTTTCGTGATTGACGAAGTCAAATGCCTTGGAGAGTTCACAAAAGATTCCTATGGCATCTTGGGCCTCCTCCCACGCTGTAAATATGTGCTTTAATAAGGTGACACCGCCGTTAGTCGTAAAACGTCCTTTGGTGAAACCATATTGCCGATCATGTAAGATTTTGTTGGTGTTAAAATGATTAGGCATTTGATTGAGCATTACCTTTTTGTACACCTTGCTGAATACGGGCAACACGGATACTGGTCTATAATTGTTGGTGTCTTTGCTGTCCCCAGATTTAAAAAGCGGTATAACCTTATTCTATTTCATTAAATCCGGGAAGACTCCTTGATCTACACATAAATTAAATATCAAAGCTAAGTATGGTGCTTTATTCCCGATATAACTAGAGATTACGAGTCATTAGGTAATTTATTTGCATGCGAAATGTGACTGGTAATTACTGAACGACACTTAAATACATGATTGTACTCATCATAACGAATAACTTTCCCAAAGAAACGATTTTTTAAATCTACCAAGCGCATGACCCCAATCACTCCAATAGAACAAGGGCCTCCAATACCGGGATCCCGGATATTTTTTGTCATTTTTCAATACCGGTATTGAAATATCCAATACGGGAAATTGGTGTTTTTATTTTATTTTCAGTAGAAACTATAGTGACAAAATATATATATTAAAAATTTTGCATATTATATTTCCAACCAATTTTGTATCTGTGGTAAGTTCTAAAAACTGCTTATTTTAATTAACTCGTGGTTTGCCAGTTACTTACATTTTACTACTACTTGCGCAGGTAAACAATGGGATTAAAAAAGGTAGTCTTTGTATTTGCGTCTCGGTCAAAGCTAGATCTACAAGAACAATAGAAGAACTATCCTGAGATTCCCGAGGTGAGAAGGAAGGTGGGGGAACAGCGCGGAGGAATCTGCCATGCGCTAAAAGGTGCATCCTACGGAAAAGTCAGTCAATATTGTCAAATTAAATAAATAAATAATAATTATTATAATATGCGCACAAGGAGTATCTGCCTGTACCTACAACTACAGGTATTATAGAAACTATAGGAACAGAGCCTAGAATGTCACTCCACGCACGATTTTAATCCCACATCAGCCTCGCTTATAAGATAACTCGTTGACTTAACTATTTAGACAACAAACAGCACTTGATTTATGGTCTGAGGTAATTATAAGCCCATTCAGATAATTATCTAGAATAAGGAAGAATAGCATTAGTGGAAACAAACGGATGTTGATTACTTATATCGCATTACGACATGCACTCATTCTTAAGAAACTTATGAAATTATTATCTTTTCTTTATCTTTTAGTTATTCATTGTGTTTCATTGTGTTAACAATTCGTTAGCTAAATGAATGATACACATTTTGTTATTTTTTGCAAAATTGTAGTCCGACTATCAACTTTACAAAACCATAATAACTTCATTAACTATAGGTACCTGCTTATTACACATTAAGCAAACTTTTAGTTAAATAGTTTAAACTAATTAAGGTAATGAACATTGTTTATTAATTAACTTTCAATAAGTGAAGCTACTAAAACGCATGGCTCATTGTTTCCTTAAAATACCTATAACTCTTCAGCAAATTACAGTCGTGAAAGCAAGTACAGCTTTGCAGGTAGTAAAGGATAATAAATTCCAAGGCTTCTTAAAAACATTTTTTATAAGAATAAGAGTTTCAAAGGCTTCTTGAACCATTTAACACCCGTGCATGGTTCAAGTTCTGGTTTTATCCAAGTAAAGTATGTTTAAAATATGTAAAATATACGGTCTTTGTGGTGTGGCGGGCGCGAGCTCCACATGTGTTTGCTTAGTGACGCAGCGGCCACAATACGTTACAGAGGTATGTTTCGCGAATAATATGTTACTCACCGATCCCACCAAACAAAAACTTGTTTAGTTGATATACTTAGCAGATTAGAACGACTCGCTAAGGACGTAACACGTTTTAAAACGATTATAAATAACTTAAAAGTACAAAATTACCCTTGTTATAACATGTTGTCAAGGTTTCCACACTTTCGATAGGTTTCATAGTGGGGAACAATAATGCATCAACACTACTGTTATCAATAACAGTGTTTCGTATATTGTTATTTCTATACGAACAGTTGTCGGTATGTAAAGCCAGGCAATTAATATGCAAATTCGATTTTACATAATGAATTTCACATGTTTGAAATAAAACTTTTATTAAAAATATAACATTAGCTTTATATTACCCGCCACCTGATAATTACAAAGCAAAACATACCCATCGTGAACTCTTTGACGGCTTTTCCGGGGAAAGAAGGGACTCTTCCGAACGTACCTGAAAAAAACGTGAAAATGAAAATAAGAAAATAGTAAAACAATACAAATGCCGATCTAATATTAAACAACATCAATGACATGAAAATAAGGAAGCGTCTTCGAAGAATCTTGATACTACTTTAAATTAAAAATAAATAAAATGAAACTCTATTTAGTTTTGTGACAAATCATCACCATCATCATCAGCCTAAAGCAGTCCACTGCTGGACATAGGCCTCTCCTATTGCACGCCATTCAACTCGATTTTCGGCAACTCTCATCCAGCTGCTACCAGCCACCCTGCGAAGATCTCGCTCCACCTAGCCTGAGGGCGTCCCACCTTAAGTTTACCGATTCGCAGTCTCCACTCAAGAACACGTCTATCCCAACAGTCATCGGTTCAAATAATAGGTTACATCACATAGTTTTCTTTCAAAATAACTTTTAGCCACAGTAACTTTTGTAATAACATGACCCCAATACACGTTAAACAATTATTTATGCCCAGTTTGCAAAAGTTGCAACCACCCTTTACGAGGGGCTTCCCTCACTGGCGGGGGAATGTTGCGCGTTATAATTTTATTGTATAGCCCCTTACGGATTACTATCGCCCCTGCCGTTATTTTGGCAAAGTTTTGAATGGGGTGCGTGGATGGGGAAATCCGAAACCATAAGAAATAGCGAAATAATCAGAGTTGTCTCGAGGAGTATTTTGAAAATTGTATTTTCCGGGCCATAGCATGATTGGTATTTTCTTTATCATTGTAGGATGTCTTTGTCATGCATGAAGCAATTTTCAGCACCACTTATAATGATTTTTCAAGAAAGCAATCATATTGCGTTGATATCATGCTGCTAATGGCGAAGTAGGTTGTCTAGGCACATGGTATACCTGTCCCTATGTGCAGTTTGCCCTAGAGATTTAACTGGATACTAAGTATTCTTGTTGTCCATTCCTTGTCTGCATTCCGTAAGTAAGTATAACATAAACATATACATTCTATTGTCTAATCGATTACCTACCGATATCAGGGGTAAGTGCATTTGCTCATCTGTCGTGTCTTGTGACTCATCAAAATATTTCTGAATCGGTGACTCATAGTTCGTTTACCTGCTAATGTTTATATACTTCAGATGTCGTATACAACTATAGATATATCAGATTTTCGATGTATTATACATACTGGAGATAATTTAATATGCCCTCAAATAATGTACCGTATTGTTCAGTACCGTTATTGATATTTCAAGAAGGTAGTGCAACAGCATGACGTATTAATGTTGGAAAGTTCATCCATAATTCAGGAATAAACTATAGATGAATTAAGGATGGGAAAGAAAACTTTTCTACGAAATGCTACTAATTGAAACACTAGTTAATTAATTAACTCCCGTTTAATAAATCCGAGACAGGTAATCAGAAAAGAAAGTACCTACTTAGGTATGGTTGAGAGTTCGAGACGCTACAGATTGATTTATACCTAGCCACCTCCTCCTTTTTTGAAACCTGTTAAAAATATGCTCATAATATCTTTTAGTTATAAAGAGAAAAGATTTGATTTTTTGTATGTTTGTTGAACGGCTGAACTGATTTGGATGAAATTCAGCACGTGGGTAGACCATGATTTGGAGAAGGAAACACTTTTCATGAGCAATAGCTAGAATTAAATAAAAGTTATTGTTCTGTTTACAGCAACTGTCGAGTTTGTTTTTGAAATGTCATAATTTCCACTAATTGTAGGTGTCACCTCTGCGCGTTGATTAAATTAATTTATTTGTATCATTTTAGAGACAAACGACCCGCACATGGCCGTAATTTGTTGTATGTACACATATATACATATGTTTTGTTATAGGTGGACATATGTATATTGTGTTTTTTAAATGACTATTTTTTTTTGTGAAACATTTATTGAAGCCTTGAGTATAGGAACTTTTCATGTTACATGTTTGACTTCAAATAATCGAAATATACCTATTAAAGAAACGCTTCGCTTAGTTACATACGTAATAAAAACATTTTGAAGTGTGCAGTGTAAACAAAAGGATAAAAAGTTCGAACCAGATTCGTTTCAATTCTACGGAAAATTATGCATCACCGTTGCGTAGTTCCTTATTTGGTTTTATATATACATATCTTCGACCCACGCGAATGCAGTGTTCCGTTTAATTTCGCGATAAATATTCTACCTACATACTCTTAGAAGCGTATTTTATATATTTTTTGGTATAAATTCTGTAAACCGTATTCTGTAGAACGCCTAGCCCTTTTTAACTATCAGAAGGGTCCAGTTATTGTAGAAATGGAGCTGAGTTAATTTGTTAAAACATAAAACTCCGTGTAACCTATTGCATAGCATGAGCTAAGTCATCAACTTCATATCAGGTTCACATTTCTTTGGAACCATCTGAATGAATCCCTTAATAGGCAATGATTTCAAAGTATGAGCAATTTAATTCAGCTTAAGAGACAATGCGTAGGCACATTGCAGCTCATAAGTGCGTTGTAAACTCAATAAGCGTCGAGACAGCTGTAGGCGGCCGGAAAAGTGGACCGTCGAGTGTTAGTCGACTTCCTACTTAAGAGTGCTCGGTGTTCGGCGGAAACGCTATTTTTGGCGCCCACCGTCGCTTCCTCCGAGGAAAGTTCACTTGTTGAATGCAATCACTTTTGATCAAATCGAAACCATCATCATTATTTTGTTAAATAGGTACTTAAGTCTATATTCTGTAAATTTTAATATCGTAGCACTTTATGTCCATACCAAGACAGGAATTACTGCCTGCCGGAAAATTACGATTGCCGCACAAATGACACTGATTACATTTTCTTACGCAGGAAGTAATACATTATTATTACTTAGTTGGAAATAGACTTCGTCTGTTATTATCGTTTATAAAGCAATTATAATGCCCACACAGCGGTGACAAATCGATGTGATAAAACGAAATCCGTATAAAACGTTGTGAGCACCTATTTACCGACTATCGTGCGGACCCCGTTCCTGTATAAAAACTTGATATTGTCATGTGAGATAACTAGATACTTCCTAAAACAAATAAACTACACAACCAGCCAGGAAGATGGTCCGCACATTCCTTACCACATATTTGTACCCTTACGGATCCCGGTCTGCATTCCCTTCATTGTGTCCACGCCCATTATGGTGCGCGGGGAATGCACTGGGACTCTTCATTCACCGGAACACCCAGTTAAGGTGCAATAAAAAGTTACGTTTTTGCAACAAAATATGAGTAAGAGGCATTTGTTTTCGATGACGAGTAAAATTATTTCTTGATACATAATATTATATATACATACATAATATTTGATAATAATAATGATACATAATATTTTTCTAATGGTTGATACCATTAGAAAAATATTCAAAAATCTAAGTAAGTAGTGTGAGTAACTATGTATATTTGGTAAAATACACAATACAGGTTTTATTGTTCTCAGATGAATCATCATAACACGTCAAATCCGATCGTCGTTTTTATTTCAAAATCCGATTTTGGAAAGGATTAATTACATGGCCAAAATTTCATTTAATTATTGATGGGTAATTGCTGTTACACCTACCTGTCTTTACTTTTGGAAGAATAACTATTAATGGGCTTTTACAGAAACATGATTTCTAGTAAATAAATTCATCACATGGTTATATAAAGTCGAGAATAAAATATTTTTAATTACTGTTATTAGTGACGTCCATTTAGGAAACAATTTTGTTATCCCCAAGATTTGCATTGGCGAACTTGAAACTAGCACAGACACGTACGAGATACACCTGAGACAGGTTAAATGGTCTATAATATTTTTATTATGGCGTCCTTTGATTCCTATCTCCAGTTGACAATGACAACCGTGGCCTATATAGAAGGCAATCAATTATAATTTTGTGCCATACACGGCGCGACTGCAGTTAATGTATAACCATAAAGTCGGAGGTCTGATGTGAATGCGCAGTTGACTCTTATCAGAGAGGGCGGTCATATAAAAGGAAACAACGTTTAAGAACGATTTAATTTCTTGTCATTACAACAACAAGGTTTACATTCATTTGTCCCACAAGTTTAACCAGATGTGGGAACGGTTTTACCCTCTGACCTGCTTGCGCGATGGATGAATTTAGTCCTTAACAGCGCTGACTCTGAGTTCAATCTGACGACTCAGTGCATTTGTAGGTCACCGATATTGCACAGGGGACCTTGTGTAATAACTAGTATCTCGAACGTACGCGGATGCTGCGTGTGAACAAGACCGAAGAAAAAATTAAGAAACCTTAATTTAGAACAGGAAATACGCAAATGTTTACTTTTATACATAAATGTAGAGACTTGAATTCTGTGAGTTCACGTAAAGTGTTAGCATTCTTATTGTTCATATGATGAATAGTGATACTTCTGGTAAACTATCAACAAAACCAACAATGGCCTGCTGCCATTACTGAGAATCCAGCCAAGGCCAAAATGTGAATATTTCTGAATTAGGTCGCCTAAGTGGAACGGCTTACACTTTAACTGAATCATAGGTTACGTGAAACATTATCATTCACATGATGATAAATATCATTAATTTCTTTGTATTGCCATGGAAATTGTTCTTACGTGGTTTAAATAATGCTGTTTTTAACCATGTGAATGAAATAATAAAGGCCGTTACGGGGTTCAACATATTCAATCTGTTTTCTACAAAATAATAATAGTTTTGAACTATAAGCAATGAAGCAACTTCTTTATGTTTATTTTTTACTTAATATATCTACATCCGGTGCACATTTATGTCCAGATAATAACTAGCTTATTATATAAACATTTTATGCAATGTTTATGTAAATCCTAACCTAAAACTATAGGTATTTATATGATTCTCATCTTGTAACTCTAATCAGCAAATGTTTTAATTCGCTTCCAGTTTTTGCTTTTTACCTGCACCTTAATTACACACTATTAATCACAATTTGAATCATTTTGCAGGATATTGCTAATCCATTGCTTCATATGTCGAAAAATTTGTCTGCTCAACTAAGTAAATAATGAATGAATGTGGTTGAACTGTCAAAATGAAAGCCATTCCTACTATTAGTGTGTTACGCAGTTACCCCGCTGTCTACACAATTGTTTGCTATTAATCGCATTAATACACTGTGTTTATTAAGTACTAAGTTATACTAAGTAACAAGTAAATATGATTTAGTGATTATTAAAAATGCTCATGTTAGGATTTTATCTATTTTATTGTTGAAATGATTTTGAAATCACTACTGATGGTTGAACACTATAAAGATAATGGGAAGATACCATCTACGTAATTGGAAATACAGGTACAACACAATCTATTTGATCTTCATTGACTTTAATTTATTTAAATATGTATAAAATTACTGCAGAGTCAATACAGTATTTGTTTACATCGCATTGTGTTATCTGTTACTATGTCGTTGAATGTTAACTTAGAGTCGCTTGATAAGTAAGGTGGAGTGTCTTACCTTCTTCGGAAAGAATATTTTCGGTTTTCCCGTGTATGTGGAGTATGAGGCCATGTTATCGACTTTCGTCACAACCATAATTTGGCCAAAAACACTAAATCCGGGACGAGCAAACACTACCCAAACTGAGTAATACGTAAGGAAAACGTATTTTTTCTTTTGTATTCGAGAATTTTCGATGATCACGTGTTTTTCCGTGAGAGTGAATCTATAGTAACACTTTATGATTACAATCGTACGGTACGCATTAAGATCGTCACGATAGTTTTTGTTCGCGTTGGTTCTCGTCGCAATAAACTTTTAATCCTTGGACGCGACGCGTCCACGTCACCGTCGTCGTCGCGACGGTCTGTCTCTTACGTTGCTACTGTATTCAAAATTCGATCGTATACACTATAAAACAACATTAAAATATTATTCGAAGCACTCATACAATATCGCTGTCACATCTTAACCTCGCCGCGATTGTTTACGAGCCACGTTGTACGGGAGTTCGCGCGCTGTTTCTTTTCAAACTGAATTTTCGTCGCGTTCACCAGTTGCTTTTATCAATTCATACGTCGGTTCTCCCCCCGCTCTGCTCTTTGTCTCACTCGCACCTTAATGTTTAAAGGATGCGTAGAGAGCGATAGCAAAGCACGCCTCACGCTACATATTACATAACCACGGCAATTGTAAGTATGTATAGAACATAATGCATGGCATAAGTTACATATATGTGGTTAAAGTACGTATATAGTGACGCTTTGTATGGTAATACCACTAGTATTTGGATTTTTATTTTATAATATAGAGAAACAAGATGTTATTATGAAAAACACCTAGTATGTATAATTGTATATGTGTATGTAGTCGTTAGTGCTACCTATGCTAAACCGGATTAGAGAGATGTATACAGTACCTAATAAAATGTAGGTATTAATAATTTTATATACAGTAACAATTAACCCGATTTCTTGGCACCTAAAAATAATTTTATTTGTCTGCATCAGGGTGGACAGGCTACATCTAAGCCATCCTGGTTTTGCACCTAAAACAGTAATTTTCAAAGATACAAAGAATTACCTACCGTTTTATTGTAATAAATAAATAAATGGTTTCCATAATATTCATGCCGTTCCTAAAATTCTGGCTCTACATTATAATATTGTTATTTAATTCTCTAATCGTTACATGAAATAAGTAGTACCTACACATATCTTCAGTCTCAATAGTATGCAATAATGAACAAATCACTGACTCGCAAGATCTTTGACTACCTTTAGTTGTTGAGCGGTTTCATAAATCGCTGGTGAGTACCCTCGGCGCTGTGCGAGGCATAAGGAACGAACGAACAAAGAAGAAGCACTTCACCATCTTAAAGGATGGACAAAGGAGAAGTAGGTAGGTCCATACGCCAGCACGTCAAGCTACCCGAAACTGTCAATTTTTCCCAATCAACCATGAACCTAATGCTTTAGCGATAAAGTTGAAAATCTATTAAAGAAATTTGACGAGATTGTAGTAGCTTAATGTGCTGGCTTCTGTACTTAACAATCTTTCAGGACGATTCGTAATGAACAACGAATATACCAGGCTAAATTACCCATGGTGAAACAGTTCACAAGTTCATCGAAATAAGGGGATATATTATTTTCAGCTGTCCTCCTTGTCATGAAGGATGAGGTGCGCATCATAGGTGGTACTCATTGGCGCCTGTGTGGAAATAGAAAGCAGTGACACATCAGAGGGGCGACGGCTGGCGAGACAACTGCCGCCGACTGGCGCCGTCCGTGCAAGGGGACATGATACATTTGGATTTATTTTGCAAATACGATGTATTTCACTGAAAGTGTGACTGCCGAGTCCATTATTGACGAAAATATATCAACGGGAACACTAGTCAGCTTTCTGGACTTATTCACTTGTTGAAAAAATAAATGCAATACCTACGTAACTGAAAAAAAATTTAGCGAGGTAAAGTTAAGCAAAGAACGATATATATCTTCTGAAATATCAGTATTGAAAATATAATCACATTGACTGAAACATAAAGTTAACAAAGTCTCATGCAGCCTGATCAGTATCACATAAGAATTGGCGAGTGAAGATGGAATATCACATAACTACAAATTGTGAAAGCTGGTATGCTTTGGGATCGCAGAAGATTGACAACCAAAGCTTTAGTCAGTCAACAGAGCGGACAACTTCATATTCTCTGATCTGTAAAAATCTCACCGTGATAACTTAGGTGAAGTGAGTTGTCACTAGTGTCAATCTATAGCATCAGCAGTGCTAATCTGTAAAAATCTACCGTGAAATCTTAAGTAAAGTGAGCTGTCAATAGTATCAATTCCTAGCATCAGACACTTCACCTAAGTTTTCACGGTGAGATTTTTATAGAATAGATCGGCAGTTTGCGTAAACGACTACGAAAATTTTAAAGAAAAGATCTAATCGAAAGAAGAATGTGACCTCAATATATACTTATTTGAACATAGTACAAGATTTTGGTGATATTATATGAGCCTAAATACTTATGTTTAGTCACGATCCATTCATGAATTTGATAAGATTTTACAATGAATGACGCAAACGAAACTTCAAAATAGATTAAATTTTGTGTTTAATTAGCTGTTGTTATTACAACACAGGCCACGCCGCACATCTGCGTTTGTTGTTGCCAAATGAACGAAACTTAAAACGGTTTACTGTGAAACATTGCATTTATTTTTGTTTGAAGTATATGAATATGACCTAAAAAATAAACAACTTAGTTCTATTTGCAGAAAGTATTTAATAATCGGTAACATAAAATTGCTTTATCTTTAGACATGGAAAACATGTTTTCATGAGCTGGCTAATTAGGTTAGACTAAGAAGACAGCGGAATAATTAGTAGCTTATCTCTTGTTTCTGTCAGTAAAAGCAAAAGTAGCAATATTTTAGATTGGCACCTTCTTTTAGACCGGTACACAAGCATTACTCTACATTTAAAACTAGATAGACTAGAGACTCTTGCGACTAGTGACCCATCTTTTAGACTTGAATGTCCATCGTTCCACAATACAGGCCTAAGATTAATATTAGGTGATAAACAGATAAGATTACCTGAGGCATAACTTTGGTGCTGTACTTAATACAAAACGAATTCCCTCTCATACAACATGTCACTGTTTTCTTTAACTTCATGTTACACGAAATAAATACTTCTTTAACACAAACCTCCCGAATCACGTAGTAATACACACAGCACATTTGCGAACGACTGCATCAAATAATGCTACGGATAATTCTGTCGCTAAGTGAAACAAAAAATCCTGACGGCGTATTTCATAAAAATCAGCGCGAATCATTACTCGACCGACTTAATTCCGCCGTTTTGCAATTTAGCTTCTATGTCTTATGCAATAAAAAGTAGTACATGACATGGAACATGTTTCTCTTTTAAGAATTAGAGTACCATCTTGATATTGTTGCTGTTGCCCAATAGAAAAAATGATGGTCAAGCAAATGTTTTGAAGATTTCTAAACAAACATCCATCAATTTCGTAAAAGAAAGTTAATGTTATAATTCACGTGTCATTTAAACTTAAGTTTCACTCAAATAGTCAAATGGCAATATACAATTTATTAAAAACATCTTGGGACAATTCAGGACGATAAACTTCGTTGAGATGAATGTTTTGAGTAATGATGTACTTCCAAATTTGTTTGGATTTTAATCACGCGTGTTTTTAATTTATTCAAACGTTAGTCACGTCAGGTACACTTCCGAGTCGGGTCAACGCACTACCGGTCATAATATCTATTGCACTTTATGCATGCTTTTTGACACCCACAATGTGTAAATTAATCATCATAATACACAAATCAAAAGTGCACGTAGTTCAATGACTGACGTAGTAGGATAATGAAATGAATATAAAGTTGGCATTTATTGAAGGCATTGGGTTGGCACCGATTCAATTGAATATAGCTTTGATTTTTTGTTTTGGATGGAGCAACAGATTTTCGAAAGATGACTTTAGCCAATATTCTTCTCGGGTGATTTTACTGAAATTAGCAATATTAACAGAAAGGTAGAGCTGCAATCAAATTATATCAGCATTGGCACAGTGAGAGATTCAGACATTTTTTTAGGTAGATTCGTGTATGAATAACTCGATATTTTTCCTTTTGAAAAACCCCTTTCCTCATTGTAGCACGCACCTGCATATGAGAGAAGGCATTTTAAACCGCTTACATATAAGTTTCCAGTGCCATAACAAACTGAACAAAAAATATTTTTTGATTATTGTAGAACTGAAATTGACTCTTGATAATTGGACTTAGAATAACACATCAGACTGCAGAAATTACCTTATTGGATATGTTGGAAATGATGACTCGTTTATAGCTGATATTTCTAAGGTAGTAACGGTGTTGGTAACATTACACGGCAAGCGGGTAGTCACACATTACACGCGCGACGCCATTTGCCTTACGACGTTGTTTACGTTTGGAGTCACGTTGCTGTTGAGATGCAGCACAAAGTGCACAAAGACAGTAAAGTTGTCCATCCGGAACAACTAGAACTGCTTAGTCAGATTAACACTTAATAATAGATTATAATAATCAGTATCCACCAATGAGGGCAGCTCTTGTGGTTCGAATGTTTATTTGAATTAACTACATCTACTATAATTATCAGACCTAACTGTATAATCATTATACATCATCGTTACTAATACAATATGAGTGAGGTATACCCTAACCAACTACTTTCCCGCGAGGTACTCCGTATTTTCCATAGTTTCGTGACGAACTGTTGACGTACCTACATAGGTACAGAGTTCATGCAAGCTGTCACGTTTTACCTCTACGAAAAATTAGGTTCACCTTAATACTAATTACATGAATAATGCAAACGTATTCTAAGCGTCTATGTGTACCTACTATTCATTGTAGGTTATGTATACTGCGTAATTTGCTCTGGGCAATACGCAATCTCACGCAAAAATGTTAGCAACATTAGCATATATGGCATCGCTTACATATGGGGAATCAGACACCGTACCGAGGACATTTATTTAGTCTTGGAGGCGCGTGGGAAATAACAGAAAATTGTAATCTTTAGGTAAAGTAAGTAACGTTGTAATCATAACATAGCATCACGCCTGTATACCCTGAAGGACTAGGCAGAGGCACAATATAGTACACCTACATTTCGGCAGTTATGTTTTAGTCTATTGTCATCTACCGGTCAGATTCACCGATAAAATTCCAGATTCCGGTCTGCTACTGAGAAATTCCCGATGGAGAAAACCCAATAACACTGCTCGATCCGGGAATCAAACCCAGGAATGAGGTCCTGGGTCAGCAGTGGCGCTTGCGACCACTAGACCAACTAGGCAGTCGTTGAAATCATAGTTTCTATATTAAAATTTTGTTTCAAATTGACGTTATTTCATGTTAAACAAATATCAACTTTATTTTAATGGCAATTAAGTTGATTTCAGAGTGACTAGCAGTATGGAAAAGGTTATAAAAATGTATGAAGTTGTAGCGTAAACTGAATTGTACTGTGTAGGAATTAAAATTATTTTTCTATAAACTCATATTTGTTTACATTTTTTGCGAATATGTCGTATTTTTTTTTTTAACCTGCCTTAACATTACGTCAGGTGGCAATAAGATAATACTCGTAGAAGGACTTCATTGAAAATTGAAATCTTCGGCAGGCCCAAACGGAGATGGTGGGATGAGCTGGACTCTTTTAATAAAGATTGGTCCTTGGCAGCCCTGGACCGTAAAAGGTGGAAAGAAAGAAGTGAGGCCTTTGTCCAGCAGTGGCGCCATATTAATGGCTAATAAGAAAATAAGTAGGATAGGAATATAATTGTTTTACACTGAAGTTGACTTATGTTAAAAACGAATCCTGTGATCGGTACAGAAATACAAACCAAAGTCAAAACTGATCACGAATATATGGCAGCTGTACTAGTAGTAAATGTTTGGTATAATTTACAATCACATACTTTTGAATCACTTCGACGCCACACAGTTCTGACGCGAACTCCGTTCATTAGCAAGTATTTAATTTCTGATTTTGATCATCTACTTTTGCTGTTGACTGTACCTACTACATTTGTTTTTTTTCGTACTCTAGCTGTTCTACCCAGATTAATTAGGTACCTACACATAAACCCGTAAACAATTTTCCTAAAAATATGTAAAGTTTGGAAAGACACCTCGAAAAACTTTACAAGGTAAAGGTGCGAGAAAGGATACCTAATTTGGTTTCAGTTTTTTTTTCAAGTGTTAATGTCTGTAATGGGAATGGTTAAAAAACACGTGACTTTAGATTGTGAACGCACTTACTGCTGACAGTTAAAGTGTTATCTTTAAAGCACGTGCCTCTAATGTCAACATAGATGGTGTTCGGTGTCGTCACGGGAAGTGCCGAGTAATCACCACATCCGAGCTATCTCCACAATGAGAGTAACTGGAACCATCTATGAAAATGTTTACAGAATCAATGAAAACGGACAAATTATCTTTGCATAATAGCATAATCAGAGCACACACACACACACGCACACAGGCCTCTTCTCGGTGAGGGGGAGTGGGCCGTTAATCCGTAATTCACCAATGGGCTCAGTGCGGGTTGGTAGACGTCATAATATATGTCTTCGAATGTCTGGTTCTAGGAGATGCCGGTCTCCTAACGTTATTTTCCTTCACCGTTTTGAGAGCAGTTAAATAATTTTCACAAAGTAAAGCGCCTGTCTGGGTTCTAACCTACGACCTACAACACGGAAGTCATGGCCCATTTAGGCAGTGCTGGCCACTGGGCCACCACTACTCTAAATTTACCTTAAACATTAATTAATTGGGCACGTAGGTACTCTTGGTTTTAGCGACCCAAAACTTTCACTTCTTCGAATAACTATTTTTTAGAACAAGGCAAACCAGTGGACGTTGATTTAAATAGGTACGAGTCGTATACGTACACTGTACGCACCTAACGTATTATACATATAAAGAAACTACCCAATAGCTAAAAACTCAGAAAGCGGTGGCGTGATGACCTGGACACGTACCACGAGGGCTGGTTCGAAGTGGCACGGGAATAGAGTTCCTGGAAGGGCTTGTTGGGGTCTTTGCCCAGCAGTGGGACTGGTGGGACAGTAAGACTAAACAAAAAAAGGTAATTAACTACCTACCATACGTGACTAGTTTAGGGTATCCTGATTTAACTTTACAAAACAGTAGTTGAACTTATCACCATATGAATTGCCTTTTACTATGTAGAATTCCAGATTATATCTGCATTATAAACTTATCACAAAAAAAAAAAAAAACGTTTGAATGATTCGTTGAAAGACTAATCATTCTGTTCTAGCAAAAAAAGATTAGGTACCAGTTCCAATAACTCCAAAGTTTACCGTTAAGCGTAACTCATTTTTTCACGTTTTTTCTTAAGAAAAAGCGTGATTAATATTTTATAATAATACAAACGACCCAAGCACTTTATGTAGGAAACAGTAACAAAACTTCGCCCTTACTTAGTCGACATCTTCGCAGGTGTAGGTATGGAATATTGAATTACTTGCACGATTCAGCTTTACTACAAAATGATGCTGACAATCATGAAACTTGTTTGACGCAGAACATATTCATTAATTTAGACACGTTCAAAACTTCACACGTAACTCGTAAGGCTTGGTACAGACGTCAGCACATCAAGCTACTACAATCTGTCAAATTTCTTTAATAGATTTTCAACTTTATCGTTTAAGCTTCAAGGTTCAAGGTGGATTGGAATAATTTGTCAGTTTATGGTAGCTTGACCTGCTCGCGTCTGTACTTGATCGATACTCTGCACAATTTCAGCATGTTAAGTGGTTTCTTTCTTAGGATTAGGCACCTACTTTACATTTTTTGTCAATAAAGTGAATTTTACAAGTTAGTGATATTATTACCTTACCTAACTTAGAATTAGATTGTGCTTAGTATAATAGCCTAATTAGCCTATAAATGTTCCCACTGCTGGGACACAGCTCTCGGTGAGAGGGAGTGGGCGCCACCACGCGGGCCCAGTGCGGGTTGGTAGATGTCACACGTCTTCGAATTTTTGGTTCTAGGACATGTCGATTTCCTAACGATGTTTCCCTTAACCGTTTTTAAGATTTTGCTTACTATGTGAAAATAACATTCATAATCATTAAAATATGACCAGGGAGGTACCTAAAACCTAGTGTTTCAAAATAACGTCATTCCCCCACCATTTGGATTGGATTGGCAAAGTTCGACACAGCATAGGTGAATGCGTTCACACGAATGCCAAACGGAACCGGATCGAAATTGTGAAAACTTGATGACTAAATCTCGCATGGAATATCCCCAGGGCTATATGTTGTAACAAAGTTCACTTCGCTTAACAGTTGTCAAAATATTTTTAAAGTATGAAAGGTGTACTAAATCAAAATATAGCCCATACAATAACTATAGACTAGCTTTGTTAGTAAATATAGGCAGATTAAACCAAAACAAAACGAACGGTTCCACGCCGCTATCTCATTGAGTACACACCTGTGTTTGAGATTTGAGAACGGCTAATTGAATATTGATAGTTATTAATAGTAGGCAAGGCGATTGCGTACCTGCTTGCATGGATCTGTAGCAATAAATAAGGTATAAAGTGATACTCAAATGTACCCTGTCAAGAATAGGTGCAATCTAGGGAGGTAGGACCGAACTTTTTAAATTTTTGGAATGTAATCTATCTGAAGAAATACAATCTTTAAAATTCACTTAAATCGGTCTGAACTGTGCCCCATTAAGAATAGTCGAGGTTGCAATTCTAGATTGAATCATTTTGTTTGACATTGCTATAGCGTCCTTCCTTAGCGAATTGTAGGCGTCGACTTGAAGCCTAAATTGTACGTAAACATAATAGCAGTCGTTTTCCAATTGGGAACACAAGTAATTCTGTGTTGCTATTACACTGTGATACCAGGATTGTAATCCGACACACTTGTGCACAGCGTCTTTAAACTACGTAGGACAATAAGCGCTAGTGCAAATAAACTTGTCGACCGTAGGTATCGTTGGACAGGACATCCCAATAGAGTCGACGTAAAGTTATTTGTTTAAGTTTAGTATCGTCCCACGTTCAACTCCGGGCTAAATTAGAATAATATGGTTTTATTGTACCTAACTCGTTCATTGTCCACTGTAATTTTTGACTCTGCTCTCACTTTAGTAACAATCGTTCTAAAAATAGTTTAATACAAGCTGTATAAAATTATAAGTAGTAAACTCTTAAAAACAAACTTAAATGGGTATCTCATAAAAGGGGTAGGTATCATGAAAACTAACGGTAGCGATAGATTTTCAAGACCGAGTCAAAATTTTTATAAATATTTATGCTTTTTGTGTTACGACATCAACTTATTTCAAGTCTTCAATGTCCATAACTTGATCAATATTTTACCTGAACACCTAAGCTGCAGGCTGCAGCTAATACAATAAGTTAGCAGAAAGTTAGCTTAGCTGCACATAAAAATCCTACTTCCTACTATTTAGTAGTAAGTAGGTATTTTAGACGCGAAAGTTTGTATGAATGGATGGATATTTGTTACTCTTTCACGCCAAAACCACTGAACGGATTTGGATGAAATTTGGCACACAGATAGTTTATCACCAGAATTAACACAGGATTTTTTATCCCGATATTCCCACGAGATCGAAACTTATGCGGATGAAACCGCGGGGTGCAGCCAGTATTAAAATAAATGACTAAATACAAAATATCTATAGTTCAGTTTTTGGGTTTTGTGTCTTATCTTTTCCTGCTTCCTTATCACAAAATGTTAAGGACAGTGCTATTCATGAATGAATGTGCGACTTTAAATTATCGTAAATAATTATGAATGGGCATTATCACAATTTGGTGAATCATTAATAGTAAATTGAAGTGTATCCTTTTACTGTTTCAACAGCCAGGGCGAAATTTTCCTACTAGGAGGGTTTACAAAATCTTTAACCATTATCTTACCACCGATGTTACGATAAAGAAACAATATCAAATCGGTCAATAGTCAAATACCGATTGTTTGTGAGTTAGCTTTTCCGCGAATCGGTGGTATCATAATAGAAATCTACAAAATCCTTTGATAAACTATTTTAGTCTCTGTAGATAACTACTGGAAACACAGCACTTCCTGGAAAATTGAAGTAAATGGCAATCAGTACAGGTAGGTAGTGCTTACGTGACTCGTAGCTAAATAATGTCAGCCGCACGGGTCGATCAAAGACTGAGCTACTCATGCCGCGGTCGGATCGTTGAGGGGTGACCAAATAATATACATATCGAGACCCTCCGTGCCTCTGAACGCATGTACATTAAACTGTTGGTCCCAGCTGTTATTCGTAGATCTTCGTCTGACAGCCGGGTCTATTTGACAGTCGATACGGGTAGTCAGAAGCCATAAGTCTGACAACCAGTCTTACCAAGGGGTATCGTGTTACTCTAACTGTGTTGTGGAGGACATTACTGGTATTCAGCTGCTGGCCAACATATTTGGGAAAAGGCTAGGTAGTAGTAGGTACTTTATGATGTGAATGTAATATACGAGTAGGTAGTTGTCTATGTAAATATCTGAAAATGATGCCTTCAGGATGTTACAGAGAACTCTAGAGTCTCTCTCTCAACGCTCAACCCAGGAAGTTCACAACTTTCAGTCTATCATACATACCTAATTTCAATTAATTTTGCAATATCGATATTATAAATGAATAAATACACACACACTTTATCATATGTCTTAGTTTAGTCAGACAGTAACAAATACCGTGAAATGACAATTGTATTATCTATCTATTTAGTATATTTATATACATATGTATATCTAGGCATTTATAAGCCGTCAAGATAAAATTGTTGTGATACCAAAGTTTAAATAGGTATATCCTTTTGTCTTTGACACAAATATTTATGATATCATCATATTAATATTCAGAATGCAAATTTTTGAATGTCGTTCAAAATGTATAACACATATAATTACTAAATTCCTTTGGAGCTCTTTAAATGAATCACTTGGACGATGATTTCATTAGTCCTCACTACATAAGTTGATGTCAAGCGATCAAGCTCATTCATGAACGTAATGAAATTATGTTGTTGTGTAAAACATGGGTGTGTCTTTGTGCTCTCTCTATTAAATGATCGTAAAAGACTTGTGAGTCGTTTATTAAAACTTATTGCTATTAGGTAGGATCGTTATGATGTCAAGGTTGAACGTAGGTATGTATCGACGAGTGTAGAATAGAATTATTCCAGCAGTGGTGGCCCAGTGGTACCAGCGGCGACTTACGGGTTGTAAGTCGTAGGCTCGAACCCTGATAGGCGCTTTACTTTGTGTGAATTATTTCAACACCACTGCTCTCAAAACGGTGAAAGAAAACAGCGTGAGGAAACCGGCATGTCCTAGAAGCCAACTTTCGAAGACATGTGACATCTACCAAACCGCACTGGGACCGTGTGGTGGATTACTCCTGGATATACCCACTCCCTCTCACAGAGAGGAGGCCTGTGTCTCAGCAGCTACAACTTTCCCAATACTGAGACGCAGGCCTACTCTCCAACAATTAGCGTACTAATTATGCTATTCTATTCATCAGATGAACGTGTGAAAAAGTGATGAAATCAACGAATTAAATCATTTTTATTGAGGTTAGAGTAGAGATTGTAGAGCATACGTTCGGAGTCAAGATATTTATTCCTCTTGGTATGTTCTTAAAGATTCAATGCTATTGCCAACAACTTTGTATCTTGTTTTGTTCAGAACCAAAGTTAAACCAATAAAAATATTGTTTTGATCTAAACCACTCTTCCTGTACTTGAACTGTTATTTTCGCGTTCGTTTATGATTGGTTGGTTTTAAAACCATGAACTGCCCACTTCTCGATCTATTTCTAGAATATGCGCCCCGCTTTTAAATTGGCACCCATTGTCGTGGGAAAAGCTACATTTCTATCTATCAAACTATGCTTGGATGTCGTTATTTGCTTTCTGCCACCTACGCGCTTTGTAAATCATGATCTAATATGGAAATAACTAGTGACTTGTTTACTCACAAATTGCATCTTTTACCTGTTTACTCTGTGACGACTTTCGTGCTTCTTAGTATTTGAGTCACAGTACTAGCAACTATATCGAAATGTGAACTCACCGTATTATACTGAACTTTTAGGCTTACCTGAAATACAAAATGGAAGTTTATAAATTGCTATCCTGTGAACACATCGTTGCGGTATCACTCTCGCATGATTCATGGTGTTACTCAAGTTTGAGGTTAAGACGAACGATGTTTGTATAGTTAGTAATATGCGAGAACATACGACATTGTTCACAAGATTAAACTGAATTACGATAGTTTAGTGAAATACCTTCTGGGTAATACTTTAATCCTTATCACATGAAATTGAATAGATCAGTCATAAGACTATTCCTGTTCATGTTCGTGCGCAGTGGCAGGTATAAGCAAAAATGTAATCGCAGTCTGCAGTTGCCTGTTGCAACATGGTTATACCAAAAATACGCAGAGAAATCATGGGTATAATGTTCGCAAATTCAAATTATCATACGTTTACTGGAAATTACTTAAATTGGACTAATTGGTACATCGGTCTAATTGCCTTACCAATGCAACTAATTCAGAAGAAAGGCTGCTGTTGCATAGGCGATCGAAACTAACTTTTTTTTTAATTGTCTGATGTTAGAAATCCTAGACTAGAGAAAAACAGAATACTTTATTTATTTGATTGTCATAAATACAAAAATACATAAGATACATGAACAAGGTGGAATTATCCCGTACAAGACTAAACCTCTGCTTATTTGTATCAAAATGTTTTGCTTGATAATCCCTTGAACAAAAAAGTACATCCCACGACTAAAAAAAATATTTTACGTAGGTACTGTTCGGGAACTGAAACGCACGTTACGAAACATTGTTTCAGTGCGATTAGTGGAAGTGCTCAAGTGCGGTTCGCTGAAGTGCTGTTCAAATCAGTGCTCTAAGTCGAATACCTCCTATTTTTTTTTTTTTTTTATGTTTTTTTTAAATCTTTTTGTTTATAAAAATATTTAAAAATGTAATTGATAAGTACGCAAAGGAAACAAAAACGTCTTCATTAGTAATGGGTTTTGAATAACGTCGGTGAGTGACTACGTCACAATTTAAAATTATTTTGTGCCTAACTTTGTAACGTTGTGTTAGGTTCGATTCGTAATACTTACCTACCTACTATTGATTCACGATAAATCTTCGTAATTAACGACTATGTTAAGACATTGAGTCATGAGGGGTTTAATTGAGATACCTACCTAGTACATAGTAGTCCTAGAACATATTTATCTATTTGCATTATTTTATAGTATCTATCTACGAATTTTGATTGTAATGCTATCAATAAATATGCTAAGCTGCAATCAACCCGCGGGTATACTAATCGAGGATTATCATGATTCTTATTTCGGTTTGTGTTCATTAGAACCCTATCTAACGGGCATTTATGTTTGGGCTGATTCGAGTACGGTATTACATTTCAATTATATGTAGGAAATGAAAGAAAATACATTTATTTGCGTCAAACATGTCACATAAAAAAGAACATGAACACAAAAAAAATAACAAGTTAAACATGCGTCACATCCATGAAAAAACGGCCATCGCTCAGCATAATGGTAAGACCCTATACGAGACAGAGCCCCAGCGCTGGTTTTCAGTAACGTAAACTTTGAGCTTTACATCGTAATGTCAAAACATCGGTGAAATTATGGGTTTTTATGAGAGTCATTATTTCAGCCGTTAGATGATGGGACCGCTATCTTTACTTGAGCTTTGGTTCCTTAAGGAAGCGGTGAACGGTCACGCAATATCGGCTGCCCAAATAAAGCGTTTTATTACACCCTAATGTCAGTTACAAAATGAATAGTTACATAAAGAAAAACTTAGTGAGGAAACCGGCATGTCCTAGAACCAAAAATTCGAAGACATGTGATATCTACCAATCCGCACTGGGGTCGCGTGGTAGGTTACGGCCCATTGTTTCTTACATTCTTTCTTTCCCAGCAGTGGGAACATTATAGGCTGCTTATGCTAATAATGTCAGATGAAAATGACAAATTTTCATAACAGCCGTTATAAAATGACGGTACCGCTCTTCCAGGAAACTGAAGCTTAACTCGGTCCATAAAAGTGTAACGTAGGGCATTAGGGATATAAACCTACATTCATATATCTTTGTTCGAAGCTACGGCTTGTTTTAAAAATACACTGTTATACAATCTATTTCGACATTGGTATTTAGGGCATATAAACAAGCGGATTGTCTTGATCCCAGGAAATTCGTTCAGGAAACTTTTTGGTAGAGACAGGTTCTTCAAATTAATATCCAGATATTTTTTTAGATCAAAGAACATTTTCTATAGTGGCTATGATTCTGTAAGGTATTGTGAAATGTATACGTACAGAAGCCAGCACATCAAGCTACTACAATCTGTCAAATTTCTTTAATAGATTTTCAACTTTATCGCTAAAGCATTAGGTTTAGCGATAAAGTTGAAAATATGACAGTTTCGGGTAGCTTAACATGGTGGCGTCTGTACAACATGCTCAGTTGCTTGTTTGCTTGCTTGCTTTGTTACTTTAGACTTAGGTAACCTATTTTCGAATAAAATGAATTCACTTATTATGCCTTTTGTACACAGCACGGTTTCTTTACGGTATGGCGTATAAATCGCGCCGTAGAAAAGACGTCCGTCAACAAGCTTCCGTAGTGATCCATACGATACTGACGACCGAGACTACACACGGCGAATAAACCGTAGTTTTTTCACGGCAAGAAAAACGAGTGTGTGCACACTGCCTTATTATCCACAGATCCTTACCAACAGACCAGGAGACTTAATAAGCTTCTGGAGGGAGGTGGGCTGGTTGGAATAACCACCGACGGCCGCCATGGCCAACGCACAATGGTCTACTTGAAGGACTAAGTGCGGAAACCAAACCCGTAACATAGAACATAGAACTGCCTTATTGCGATGTTCTTTTTTCTGAAGAAAGATAATAAAATAAAGGTATGGATCATAGGTTATTTTATTCATCATTCAATAAAATATTATTTATGCAAATGATAATAGCATTAGCGGTAACTTTACTTGCAAAAAAAAACACCTAAACGTAATTAGGTAGACCTACTTATTACGAAGCCGTTTTTAAGATAAAATTAATAGATAATTATCAAACCAAGTGAAAGGATTTGAGTTCCGCGGCGTTTATCTGTTCGGTTCCTTATGTGGTAGTAGCTAGGTCGTTCGACAATACGGCGCCGGCGTACAAAGGGAACCCTGTTTTCTATCTTAGTCTTAAGTATTCAAGAAACATTGTTGCTGAGTTATTGGCCTGTAAACTAAGAATTGATATTAAATATTTGTTCTTTATGTTACTTTGTTAGGAATTATCTTTGCCTACATTGGCGCTGATGCCCTTGTTCACAAACTAAACAAAATTTAAGTTCAGTGTTTCTTTTTCTTTCTATATCATTAAGAAAAGGACAGAAGATATATATTACTTTAGTCCTGTCAAATTAGTCAGCGCCTGACGTAAATTGACGTATTTTTAGTAGCCATGTTTTTAATCACGCCTAATTTGTCTATGGAGTATCTTAATTTGACATCGCAATCGCTTTTGAATAAAGCCAACATACTTATGCTCGTGACTGTACACAGTGACTTACCAGCGTAACTAAACAAACCAAAACCACATGATTACGTAGAAAAATCCACGTTGAAACTAGAAGCAGATCCCAACCAATACGAATAAAGGAAACTAAGCATGTTATTTATCTTGAAGTTCCGTTAACTTCGGAAGTTTGTAGGTAGTATGACACATTGACAAAAAGTCTCCTACCTAAATATACACCGTCTACAACAGCTTGCTTTTTCAATTCCCTTAATTTTCCGTTTTTTTATAATCTAAAAAAATGGAACTTTAGGAACCACATATTTTAGCCATGTTTTGTGTTAAAAACACCGGTTTAATTTGGAATTTGCGTATAGTACCTAACTACTTGTGTTATGTATGTTATGTACAGGCCAGCCGGTAAAATAGCTATAGGTACCTACGTGTTATTTTCATCTTTGGGCAGCAAATAGGTTAAGAATGATTTTTAGAAAGTAGATGATGCCAGATGTTAGAGACCTTAGCGAGCTTGGGAACTTTGGGTCACGTATTTTATGTACCTACTTATTTGCTTATTGTTGAGCGTCGTAGTAAAATTCATTGTTTTATTCGTTTCTATATGTTTTGTTAGTCGTAATGACACAAAGATTATTGCCTGCGTCCATTCCTAAAAATATGCATCTAACAATACAATACAATAATTTATACAAAGTTAAAAACTACCTATGATAAATTTATTATCAGTCTGGATGTAATTAATACGATTACCTATGTAGAATGGCATTATCACAACCTATTCAAATTCTTGGAAATCGAATAATACCTATTATCTAGAATGCAATTTTCTTTAAAAATTAAATTCTAAATCATTTTAGTCAATCAATAATATAATGTACCTACATAATGCAATCTCGAAACGCCTGACAAATAATGTAAAGCAAGATGTGGTTCGCGTGTGCTTTGTTGACGTTAGTGTTGCGGCGCTACAACAATAAAACCAATCGAAATTAAATGCAGTAGTACGTGTAGGGGTAGGTAGATACCCATCGACATGTATATTGATATAAATATCAATGATTAATCTATGGAAAGGTGCAATCGATACACAGTTTGCCGTGATCCTGATATTGTCTATTGAATGGGTTCACAAAGTGCATAATAATATTGAAATATTGTCACAATTATATCAAGAACCTATGAATTTTATATCACTTTAATCGTATGACTTCGACTAGCTAGAACATTGCTGAAAGTGTTCCTTTTCGATACAACATGACTCATTGAAAAACGCAACAAAATGTTTATCACTTATTTTTAACGAAAGAATCGAAGTTATCCTCTTCCAATCTGTTGAGAAAAAAAAAAAGATTCATGAACAATGAATTAAAACATTCCGACATATTTAGGTCGGCACGTGCTCTGATAAAACCGCTAAACGAATTCGTAAGTCGGTTAATGCCCACGCCGTCCCGCAAACCGGACATGTCAGTCTTGCGCGGACGTAGGGAAATTGAATAAAGAGGAAATATGATACCGGCTACTTGCGACAGAATTCGAGTACCTAGCTTTATAGCGTGTGCTGCGCCGGCGACGACGCCGCCGGTCGCCAGGGGCAACGCACTTTGAGATGAATTCTCACAGCGCAATGACACACAGAACAATACAGTGCTTAGTTTGACTTAGACAAATGATTTTGTCAGTCATTATGTTCTCCATCCAAGTCGAAGTCAAAGCATGTATTTCAAATAGGCACATAAAAGGCACTTTTGAACGTCAAACATCATTAAGGTATGTCAGAATTACGAAGCTAATGAATTAAGAAGGACTTAAGATTTAACTGAACATGTCACACAGTTTGAATTCTTCGTTACTCTTTTAAGTGCCCTTTAGTAAAAGCCAATAGATGACGAAATTCGGTAGATCTGCATGCTATGGAGCACAGTTCTTTATTCTTCTTAATTCATAACATTTACCTAATTTTGCAAATCTAAAATCAAACGCCTAATTAAGGTCGCCCCTTATACTATTTTCTCATTCAGTGACATGACGCTATGTGCTCAAAGCCAGTTGCTACAAAGATTATTAACAATGAGGTACTTTTACCTAATATCCTTTCTAAAAATCGGCACAAGTTCCCAAGTATGGTAAACCCCAGAAGGCCTCCAAGAAGCAGGAGGCCTATAGCACGTGCTTATCTGTTAATCCGGCACAGCTCAAGTGGAAACGTCGCTCTACTCCCGCCTTCCGTTTCACAGCGATAATTGACAAATTACGGAACGGTCAAAGTACCGTTTCGGGACACAAAAATGTGGTCACAGCAACCAAACTTTTCTTACAGAAGTCGTGAATTGTTAGCCGCATTTCTTACCAAATAATTTTAAAGAAAACTTATATTATGAAAGTGTATATTTCTGTTATGTAATATATATATTTTTGCTTACGTTTGTGGTTATGTAATAACAGCCGCACGGGTCGATCGATCCGGTTAAGCTACGCTTGCCGCGGTTGGTCCGTGGATGGGTGACCATCTTTACATACCAAGACCCCTCCGTGCCTCAGTAAGCACGTTAAGCCGTTGGTCCCGGCTGTCATTCGTGGAACTTTGACAGTCGTTACGGGTCGTCAGAAGCCTGAAAATTTGACAACCAGTTTTACCAAGGGATATCGTATAGGTACACGCTCCATGTAAAATACTGGTATTCAGCTGCATCCGGTTAGACCGGAAGCCGACCACAACATAGTTGGGAAAAGGCTAGGCATATGATATATTTTTAATTGCGGAAACTTGCTTACCTACTTTGTTAGGTTTATTCTATGACCAAAATGTTTTACGAGTGATTTTTCGCGTCGCTGAATCCAATTTCCGCCTATAATTAATCATTTTAAGTCGGCGCCAAACAATCAATAAACAAAGATCACTAAATTGCCTTAAATTTAAATGGCGCCGACACAAAATTATTTAGGTATACTTACATTAGTTTAAGAACCTAGTTATTAAGGTTAAATAAAAAAAGGTTTATTATTTTTTGCTTTTCAGTTTGGTTCGGCGGTTTAATTTTTTTGTTAATAAGTTTTTATTTTATAATTTTTTGTGGCTATAATCTACTAATTGTTTGCCAAAGGGCAGGCATATGTGGCACTGAGTAGAGTAATAATACACAACTCAGCCCTCAAATATGTGAGCGAACAATAAATCACCCCTATTTTCCACCCTTAGGGTTGAATTTTTTTTTCAAAATTTATTAGGGAACAACTTTGGGTTTGAATACCCTTTCCAAAAAAAAAAAAAATTATCAAAATCGGACTACTCTGTAAAAAGTTGTGCGACCTTATAGTACATTAAAAAAAATATATTCGTGTCGACTTGAGAACCTCCACCGTTTTTTTTCATCGGTTAAAAATAAGTTTTCAGCGGTACCTACCTTATAACATAACGTCGTCATAAGTGTTAGTAATATCAAAATAAAATTATTTTGATATTACTAACACTAACCCAGAGTCAAGAGACTTAACTCTCCCACATACATATGTACACATAATCAGCCTGTAATGTTCCCAATGCTGGGACACAGGCCTCCTCGCGGTGAGAAGAAGTGGGCCGTAATCCACCATGCGGGCCTAGTGCAGGTTGGTTGATGTCACATGTCTTTGATTTTTTGGTTCTAGGACATGCCGGTTTCCTGACGATGTTTTCCTTCACCGTTTTCAGAGCAGTGGTGATAAAATAATTTACACAAAGTAAAGTGCCTGTCTTGGTTCGAACCTACGACCTACAACTTGTAAGTCGTGCCCTTACCACCGGGCCACCTCTGCTCTCCCAAATCGGTAGGTTTAATATTTAAAAGTTTAACACTAGGTTTCCTTCTAAATTTTGGTGGCGCAAGATTAATTATTTGATAAACCCTGAGTTAGCTACTTAGCTGCTAACTCAGAGTAGGTAATAAAGAATAACCATGACCGCGCAAGTGAGCCTTAATAAATTAGTGTAATTACTTAATCTATTAGCATTGTTACGTCAATGATTGACACCGCATATTAGGTTAATTATCACAATCACATCGCCATTCATTAATCTTGTAAACAAAACTGTGAAGTAATAATTAAGCAGGAGTCATGAATGAGCAGCGGACGAGTTAATTCCGACGCATAGCTTTAAATAAGATTGACACAGTTTATTAAGATCATCAATGAAACGACCTCGACTCATTGTTATGTGTCGGAGGCAACCCTATTAATTTTAGACACTCGATCGTTGAGACCACACGCGTTAAGGCGGTGAAAAGTCAACGCGATAATTATCAACACACGGAAGCGTGGTCAGATGCGGTAGTTGATAGACGCGATGCCTGCTCAGATGTGTAGTCCACGCAAAGCAACTACGCAGGCTTGATTGCTTCAAAACGTCGAAATAAGGCGAATTTTGTCTCGAGGAAATCATTTGGTTATAACAATATCAAAAATATGCCTATACATATATAGAGTTTGCGCGGAGTCTGCATGACACTAGCGCTGGCTATATACGTTTTTGCGACGTAAGCGTTGCGCTTACGCGGCCTCTGCGCATTTGAGTGCTACAAGGTTACGACGCAGGTTCTACGCACCCTCTACGGAAGCGGCTACGACACAGCTTCTCCGCGCCCTCTACGATTGCGGTTACTATGAGGCTACGACGCAGCTTCCTTTTACGCGCCCTCTACGAATGCGGCTACTACGCAGCTACGACACAGCCACTACGCGCCCCCTGCTAAAGCGGCTACTACGCGGTTACGACGGAGCTTTAACGCGCTCTCTACGAAAACGATTACTACGCGGTTACGACGCAGTTACGCTGTGCATTAATGTAACTACATTGGCCGAACGCTCAGAGTGGACTCTAAATGGATTGATGATGCTTTACCTAGATTTTTTCTGGAAGCCTTGTTTTATTATTACTGGCAATTAGTATATTTGTCCCATCCACCTTCAGGATGATAATCATATATCGTAAACATGATATTAATGTTAAGAGAGAATAAATAAAAACAAAAGAAACATAAAATATTTAACACCTTATCGACAGTCCTTCAACCGTCTCAGAATAGCACGTGCTGTTTAATTTTATTATTCATACCTATTTTATTTAAACAGGTAACAATGAATTATACGCAAGTCTTTTACAAATAGTTTGTACCTAGGTACAAAGGTGATGCTTTATTATGTAAAACCTAATTAATTAATAAAAATATTAAAATGATATCCTAACTTAACTAAAACTATTCACAAACTAAAATATAGCGTCGAAAAATTCATCCGCATCGCTGTCAACTGGTAATGTACCCAAGAGACTGGCGGCATTACCACGTTGAATGGCAATGCTTAGCCTCTGGCCAAGGTAAAAGCCAGCCCTTGGGTCTCGGGAAGTGTCAACCAGCGGTTTCGAAATTTCCTTAAAAAGACCATGAGCACTTGGACCACACGGCCCGAAGGTTTCAAGCCCAAACTGCTCGAAAATATAATTACCAATAAGGTTATTATACCTAGGTTACATTTTCTGTTATTTCACTCGTTAAAAGTAGAAATGACCCTACATTGTCTTGTATACAGTGGAATTGAGAAGCAAGAACAGTTTGAACAACTTATAGGATAATTACTAGATACCTATCGTTAATATCGATTTCAGAGGCAAAACTTCTAATGAAGTAAGTGGAAAAGGGACATTAGCTGCGAGTTTAAAGACCGCAAGATCAGAGTGAATAAGCAATATAATTTTTAATAATATTAAATTAATTTATTTTCATAGGACTTTCACAAGGAGAGAAAAAGGGTTAACAATGCATAATCATAATAATCAGCCTATAGTGTTCCCACTGCTGGGACACAGGCCTCCTTGTGAGAGGCAGTGGGTCGTAATACATCACGCGGGCCCAGTGTGGGTTTTCGTCACATGTCTTCGAATTTTTGGTTCTAGGACATGCCGGTATTCTCACGATGTTTTCCTTCACCGTTCTGAGAGTAGTGGTGACGAAATAATTTACACAAAGTAAAGTGCCTGTCAGGGTTCGAACCCACGACGTACGAGCTCGTAAGTTGTAGCCGTTACCACTGGGCCACCAATGCTCTAATTAACAATGCATTACTTAAATAATTTAGATCCATATAAGAGTTAGGCTAAGTACATGCTTGTGAAGCTCCTGACACCTAAATAGGCATATTATGTATCTCAGGTGTTAGCGTTCCTCCCTGCCAGTCACATTGTGAAGCCTAGCTTTCAGCTGCATGTTTCATGTATCAATGATGGTGAGCTTATAAATAAATACAATTTTAGTTTTTTTTTGGAGAAAAACAATGTTGAATAAATAATTACTTTATATTACCTATTTGATCTCTGTTATAATTTGTGTGTGTGGAGAAGTTGGGCTGTGTATGTGTGTGTGAGAGTGTGTATGCATGACTGGGTTGATTGGTTGTATATCTAATTATCCAACGTTGTATATTGTAAATAACAAAACTAATGTAAAATTGGCTACAGTGCATAGTGCAAGTTTACAATCGCCAGTTTTCATCGCATCCATTTTCTAAGATCAAATGCCAAATGAAACGACAAGGCGATGATTGAAATATGACACTTAATTTTGCCGCCAAACGCGTGTTAAATATCAAGTAGAGTTTTATACAGTCATTTAAGTATGTTTTGTATTCTGTTTTATTCTATTATTGGCGCTGATTCTTAAACTTAAAATATTAGTTTAGTCCTGTCAAATTAGTCAGCGCCTGATGTGAATTGACGTTTTTAATCACGTCTAAACTGTCTAAGGAGTATCTTAATTTGACAGGACTATGCTAATAATTATCTTCTGTCCTTTTCTTAATGAAAAAGAAAGAAAAAGTTGCACTGAACCCAAATTTAGTTTAGCTTGTGAACAATGGAATCGGCGCCACTGCCTCATAAACCTAATTCTCTGCGTAGCTTTCAGTCAGGAAATAAGATGTTCGAGATCGTTGTAGGTACTTATGTATGTCGTGGTACCTACTTATTCTGCCGTTTATTTTTCCTTTCTTTTTAATCTATAAGTAACTCAATTTTCCCAAAAATCCTTCCTTACTGCGTTTCTCATTAGCGCGGCAGAGGTGTGTGTGTTATGTTCTGACGCTACCTGTCTTCACGCACACATTCACTGCGTGTTTATACACTTGGTTACAACAAGTAAAGCGCGCGTCGCTTCGTGAGATAATAATACTATTTATCTTTGTTAAGTACGGTATATACCAGCAAAGTCTATTGCGCAAACAGAAATAATACAAACAATCCATCAATGGCCCAATGAACACCTCGCTATAGTAATGATAATGAACTACGATGTATTCAACCTTAGCTGTCAATGTAATGTCTTCAAAATATAATCATGATTAGCATTCCGACATACTTACTTACCTACTGACTGTGGAAACTCGTGACTGTGAACTTTACCTATTATAGGTACCTACACAATACTTTGGTGGTATTTTCCGTATTTTGCTTTTATTTACTGAAAAGTGAAAAACGTCTCATTTCTTGCATTTTTAGTAACCCAAGTATTACGTACTTGGGTTACTAAAAATAAAAGAAATGAGACGTTTTTCCAATAGAGTACCTATCTACTTACTTACAAACTGAGGATATTGGATTTGCTTCTAACATAATATTGAGATAAGCATCTTGAGTTAGATATGAACCAAAGTAGTAAATATTTACAAAATAAGCAAAATGTTAACGAAATGCTGACAATATTGCATTTTGGAAATCTTATCAAATAAATTCATAATTACTACGAAATTAACAGCACATAAGGGTTTATTACTTACGTAATTATTGTAAAAATTGAGTTTTATTTATCATAACTTCCGAAAATTTTTATCAAAACCTGCCAATTTTACAAAGCAATGGAAGGCGACATAAGCTCATCTCATCATCAATTTTACAAGCAGCTCGCATCTATTCTGTAAAAATCTCACTGTGAGAACTTAGATGAAATGAGCTTGAAGTGAGCTATCAATAGTGTCAATCTCTAGCATCAAGCATCCTAAATGCGTAGCACACTATCAATCGGTATCAGAATCATTTTGAACCAAATTGCTAATACATTGCTTCATAGGTTTGAAAAATTCGTCCGTAACAACGTAAATACCGCAATGACTTTGTGTGAACTGTCAAAATGAAACTCATTGCGATACATTGTCTTTTTATGTGTGTTACGCAATTACCCCCAGGTGGAATGACACTCAATGACGCTCACCTCACCTAAGCTGTCACGGTGAGACATTTACAGAATAGACCTTACCTTATAACCACCACTGAGATTGTATTTATTTGTAAGCTCACCATCATGATACATGAAACATGCAGCTAAAAGCTACGCTTCACAATGTACCTGGCAGGAAGGAACGCTAACACCTGAGATACATAATATGCCTATTTCGTTTGGGTGCTTGGGTACTTAGCCTAACTCCTATATGGATCTAAATTATAAGTAATGCATTGTTAATTAGAACAGTGGTGGCCCAGTGGTAGCGGCCGCGACTCACTAGTCGTAAGTCGTAGTTTCGAACCCGGTCAGGCGCTTTACTTTGTGTGAATTATTTCATCACCACTGCTCTCAAAACGGTGAAGGAAAACATCGTGAGGAAACTGACATGTCGTAGAAACAAAAATTCGAAGACATGTGACATCTAACACCCGCACGGGGTCCGCGTGGTGGATTACGGCCCACTCCCTCTCACAGAGAGGAGGCCTGTGTCCCAGCAGTGGGAACGTTATAGGCTAATTATGTATAGCCATACCTTATAAGCACTCATAATTGATTTTAATTGTGATAAGCATACCTATTACAGAGTTCCAGACTACACAAGGTCAATCGTAAATTTTCATTATCCATTTAAATGTTCATTATATCGAGTCGGGTTCGTCGTGGGCGGCAATTATCTCTAGACTATTTCAATTGCACGTCTATGAATATAGTTACTATCAAGATGATTCATAATCGCAAAAGCATGAAAAACTTCGCCCTACATCGGTTGGAAACGTTAACAGTTATTTATAAAATCACGAAATGAGAACGATAACTAAACGAATCGTTTCAGCGGAACATCTGACGGAGAAATGTTACGATCACCTGAAGCATGCAATAGTTAGAAATAGCGCAGGCCAGCTCGTATTGTGAATTAATAATACAGTTACTTATTACATTTATTTTCGTCCTACGTTATTTGGTTCAGCCAACGAGGTTAAAAATGGAAGTTATCGTTACAATGCGAATAAGCTGAGGGTTCTTAGCATAAGCATAGCATAATTAGTCTATAATTTTCCCACTGCTGGGACACAGGCCTCCTCCCTGTGAGAGGGATTGGGCCGTAATCCACCACGCGAGACCAGTGCGGGTTGGTAGATGTCACTTGTCTTAGAATTTTTGGTTCTAGGACATGCCGATTTCCTCACGATGTTTTCCTTCACCGTTTTCGGCAACATGTCGCTCCATTTGTCCTCTAGTGTATTCGACGCTTAACGCGGGACGCGTGCGCTCTCGGAGCGCAAGCAACATGTCACGTAAAATGTTACGGAACTGGTTGCGGTACAGTTTGCAACGTTACGGCAACGCGTAGATCGAGTGTTGCGCGTCATGTTGCGGGACAAAATGTCCCCTAGTGTATCCGTGGCTTTATTGTATCTATTACATCTTCACGCTTTTCGTATGATTCAATTTATGTTTGTTTACTATGTTAATGATTGATAATAATGTGTGAGTCATAGATATTATGTACTATCATGCAATAAGGTTAACACGAACTGATGACGGAATGTTTATAAATTTATTATCTAATTAAAAAAAAAGCTAATGGGATCCGGGCAGAGTTTGAATCCGCTTTATCAAAGGAATTAAGCTTTTTTCATGTAGATATAGTCGGAATGAATCGTCACACTTTGAACTGGAAAGAACAATCGCCAAATTTCTATACAAGCTGGACCTGACTTTTATTTTCCTTGTTCATAAACAATTTACAGTGAGATTGGTTTGTTTTCATGTAGTAAACACCATCCTGTATGAAAATAATATCTGAATAGCCAAGATATTTTAATATCGTTAAAAGTACTTTACCTTTGTAAGTTATTTCTAAGACTATGTAAATATTTTACCAATTTAATACTGAATAAATTATTATTATTATTTATTATTAGAGGTTAGAATTAAAAATTAAGTTGATTTTAATGCTAGGAAGATGACATTCAGTTTTTAGAGATCTCATTTCTATTTACCAGAGTACATTGCATAGATTTCTCTCAGAGAATTTCCCTAAATACGAGTTATACGGCTGACAAAATCAATACAAAAGAAGGAAATCTAAAATAACATAATACATAACAATTCACAACAACAACTATGCAAATGATTGCTGAGTGTCAATCAATGGCGCGCGTCGTTGACATGTGACGTTCCATTGTACCTAATTGTTAATTTGATGCCTACGTATTCATTTAATGTAATTTAATTACTTTTAATAAAAATAAAAAAACTAATAACGTGGATAATTATTACTAAGTCATTTTATAAGTGAAATTAATCGTCAATAGGTGCGTTCTGAACATGTTATTCTAAAAAAAAAACAAATAAATAACTTAAACAAAACCAACGTGGAACCTTTTTTTCGCCTTCTTATAAAGATACTTTTTATGTTTTTCAGAACTTAAAAAAGAACGGTTTTTTCATTTATATGGTATACTATTGATACGAGATTCCATTGCTATTTACGCTAGTCAACAAGTAGTCAACTGTGTTGAGATTTAATTATCTATTTATAAAGACCAATCATCGAAGTAGACACGATGATTTAACTAAATCCATCCATCCATTGGAGCATCCACCATCTTACATAGAAGTCAACTTCGCTTATTTATAGTTCTACTCATGAGTTTGTATTTATTTAGAATCCTTTTATAGATATTATTTTTGTAGAGACTACTGATCGATGATTTTCAATTAATATAGGTACTTATACTCTGTCCATTAGGTAAACCGTTTTTTGACAGATGGAACTAGTGATTGCAGCAACACACAATACATTGATTGATACACGTACGGTATTATAATAGCTGTAAGAAGCCATAAATAAAATAATTCAATAAGATAAGGCAGTATACATTTTTATTTTATAACGCATTTTAAAGTTAACTTTTACGTAATCTGGAATATACTATATGTTCTAAGACAGCTGGTCAAAAACGGCTAACCTAATGGACAGGGTATAGGTAAATAATAACATCTCTTTTAAACAGTAACATTTACATAGCAGCTTCGTACATTAAAATTCTGTACACGTTTGTAAATATTCGTCTTTAGTGATTTACAAGTGTGTCTCAACGACGACAATGTGTCACCTTGTGTCCCTTCACTCCGTTCAAAATTATCACAATTACGTAATGCGACAATTATTGCGATGATGATCACGTCTCTATCCGCGAAGTTCTGCCCAATGGCATGGTGACACGTCACGCTGGGTGATCCCTAGTTTGTTCAGTATTTGTCTGGCACTAATTACGAATTCAAACCGCTCTGATATTGATTGTTTTTGTTGTTTATATTCGAGATACGATTCTAAGTTTCTCTTTTCTGACAACAGTCACTTAGTGGTGTCTTCGTCGTCAAGATTATTATGTTGGTACTTCAATACATAAAGTAGCTATCTACTTTAGGTAACTTAAAGAATGTCATTCTTTAAGTTCCATAACACAACGTTATCTTTCCTTAACAAGGAAAATGTAAGTTTGCTAATCGAGTACAATGTCGCATATAAACAAGGGACCCGCACATATTTTAACGTTCTTATATCCGTTGTTTTTTATGGCCACATTTAGGCAGTCTTCATTGGCACACATCAGTAACCGGTTCTTTGCAGTCAAGTCGTAACACACGAAGTTCTGTCCTCTGACTGCGAGACACAAGATAATAATAAAGCCTGCGACCACATTATATTCGTTCGACGTACATAATGAGTGTAAAACACATTGTGAAGTGCATTAATAGCTGTTAATAATACATGTCATGTCGTCTGTTTATGACGAGCGTGATTATTGCATCTACATGGTTTTAGATTTAGACTATTGTATTACACACATTTCGCGTATAATGCATACATTGCTGATCATTTGAAAAATCTGAGACAAGAAAAAATTATTCAGAACTAGCGCGATACCAATGTATTACGTTTGCGCATGGTTAAGTGTTTGAGTTGATTAAAAGCGTTATTTTTGTGGTTTGAGCAATAGCTAATGTATGTCTATTTTAAAGTGAAATGCTCAACCTATCCGACTGAAGTTGTTCTTATTAGGTTTAATATAATTCTCTGCCACAGACGGACTT
Source organism: Apamea epomidion (assembly GCA_947507525.1). NCBI lineage: Eukaryota > Metazoa > Arthropoda > Insecta > Lepidoptera > Noctuidae > Apamea > Apamea epomidion. The sequence continues at coordinate 13,120,420 of OX382234.1, forward strand.
GCCACGGACATGCCATGGTAAACAAGCGGTGAACAATGGAATAAAATGGTAGTCAAGCTAGAAAGTTGTTAGACCAGTGCTTACATTGTTATGATTTCATTGTTACATTCTCTTTATCTATTATGAATATTTACTTACTACATAGTAGTAGTCGATTGTAACACCACTCGAGCAGACATATCAAGCATTTTACAGGAAATGCGTGCGTATTTTCTATCTGTACCTTTATATAAAACAGTTCCGTGCCTGATGATGGCAGTAGTCTCGCCCCTGTTACATGGGACTTTAACTTAACTGGCGAAATGTGGATGTAACTACTTCTAAGTATTTAGTTCCAAATACGTGCGTTGCGCTGCTAGACTTCCAAAACTAACTGTACTGATGACGAGTACATTATTATGGTAACAATTTTCATAAAAAGTCGTGCTCGTAGTCATACACCAACTAGAAACGAAATTGTAATGAGCATGATTGTAGATGATGGAATTATCTATGATATCATCACATAGGACTTCCTATTATTTGTGTTACGTATCAACGAAATGTTTTAGACATGTTAAATAATCTAAAATTATGATTTAGTCATCGCTTTATTATTATTTGTTTAGCTGAACTCGTGTAACCGGTGATACAACAATATTACTGAATATTTACAAGAACTTCTGGGAAAATTTAATCTAGAATTTACGTGTGTTCTAAAAAAGTTTCGTTAGTAATCTTTCTAATAACAAGACTCAGAACAGTATGATTCATTTTGAACTATTTTTTATTTTATTTTCTTCACTATTTTTTAATTGTTAGTAAACATTACTAAGTAATAACAGCCAGTCGCTCCATGTAAAAATACTGGTATTCAGTTGCATCTGGTTAAACTGGAAGCCCAACATAATTGGTAAAAGGTTAAGTAAAAATGATGTTACTATGTCACTTTTGTGCTGCTTAATTTTTACCGATCCTGCATTTGTGTTTCAGGAACTTATAGAACGTAAGAGCTCTTTCCCAATCTGAGAATCGATAAAGGCAATCGCTAAGAGATTTTGCCAAAAAGATGGCAGCAGTAGATGATATCCTGTCGACTACACATGACTAAAATAATAGTCAACAATAAGTCTTGTCAATAATAATTTGTTATGGATATTCATTGTAATATTTGTAATGTCAATAATGAACGTTTATGGATATGCTTACGGAACAACTTAGGTAGCTATTGATTCCATTTTAAGTTGATTTCCTTTCTAATTGAGATACTATCCCCGCTTCGCAGCGTGATTGTGACATTTGAGTGGTTAGATAACAGCAAAATATCCGAAGTTAATCGCCACGATTTAAAATATAATCTCGTTACAAAGTTTTTTTAAGAGCACGTTTTGGGCGCGGCCATCTTTGAAACTGCATGCCAGACTCAGCAGTGTATCACGTATGAATACTGATGTATTTACCGAAATTATGACGTCACGCATCATTGACCCGCCGTGCCTGCGTCTATCGAGATTGACGGACAAACGGATCTCTTGATAGTAACGCTTTAACAGATAGCTATTTGAGATAAACACATATATTAAGGTTAGAAAAAAGCTAGGGGTATCAAAATAATTGGTAGGTAGACGTAATCGTCTCATTGTAGGTAGGTAGACGATTACGTCTACCTACCAATTATTTTGATACACCGATACGAATTCCGCCGATTACGGTGAGAATTTCTCCACTGTTCTTGATACATATGTAGGTACATACAGTGGCCTCCAAAGGTTAGTTGACATTTTTCCACTTCATCTGTGACACACCACAGTTTGATTTAAAATTCTAGTTCCAAATACTTGAACTGTAGATACACTATAACGTTTTTATTGACTAATTCAACCTATGAATTATCATAAAAAATAATCAAGTAATCCCACACTAGCATTGGTTGGGATAACCTGATTATTTTTTCATTTTAAATCATAATGTGGCATCACAGCTGGAGTGGAAACGTCAACTAACTTTTGGAGGCCATTGTAGGTAGGTACATAACATAACGCCTTTTTTTCTTTAGGCAGAAATGTACGGTCGCCAAAGTAAATAAGTAACCAGGGCCGTCGGATATAGTTAAAGTTTTGTAAGAAACCGATGGATGTTTTCGAAAATTTAATTTAATTAATAGAAAACAAACAGTTTATTTATCAAATTAAATTTCATTCGAAAACATCCATCGGGCTCTTACTAAGCTTCAAATATATCCGACGACCCTGGTTACTTATCTCCTTTGGCGACTGTACCTGCATTACACCAACATTTCTCCAGTCATGTTTAACTCCCATGTAATAGGGGCCAAGCCTATTGTTGACTTTAAACTTGTTATTGACTTGCGTGAAAATTGGAATACCTAAAAAACAATTCAAAATGGTTGACATGCGTCACATCCACGCAAAACGGCAATCGCTCAGCATTATGCTGCGACGCTATGCAAGACAGAGCCCCAGCGCTGGTTTCGCTGGTATCATTTAGTATGTAGGTAAAACTAAATGGTAAACTGTCATAGTAGATGATAATTAATTTAAATAGGACAATGGTAGGTCCATTGTCCTATTACCTCTATGCTATTATGGAAAAATAATGCTAAATCACAATATTGTTATTGCATGACTATGTCAAAATTATCAATTAATACAAACGAGCATGCCCACACAATAATCATTGTGGTCAAAATTAGGTAATTACATTTATTTTGGAAATTTGCCCGCATTTAAGAAGCCTTAATCATTCTCTTACACTCGTATCCGAATTTATTTTGGAGTTGGCGCAACTAGTCTCTTTCTTCCATACTTCTCTATTAGTCGTCATATCGGTAGACACCTACTTTTACTATAATTCTGTTTTGTAGTATTTATCATTATGTAGTAATACCTATAACTAAAACTTAGAATACCTAGGAACCGCTGCTTGGCACGGTTTGTACGATTTGACAAAATATGAAGATTTCTTAATTATATCTAAGTTAAATATTAATGTTTGATAGACATAAACCTTCCGGAATACATTCTTTAAATTATGGTGCCTTACAACCGCATCAAAATCCGTTGCTAAGTTTAAAAGACCAACGCGGTCACACAGCAGACACGAAAAGCGACTTCAATTTATAATATGTATACACGACAGAACAAATCTATATAGATAAATATAGATTTGTTCTGTCTCTGGGTAAAATAAAGTGCCTTTCTTTCTATCTATTATGGAAATTGGTTAAACGTTCTAAATTGATAGACCATGATGTCAGCCGTATAACAATTATAAACGTAACGTTTTTAGCATTTACTTCTATGGTTTCGATGTTTTCTAAACTTTCACTGCCATAGTATTCGATTTCGTATGGGTTATTTATATTCTTTTAATTTAATTTTGTTCAATATACCTATTTTTGTGCTAATAAAACCTGCAGACACGATGAATTAGAGTGAAAGTCTAGATTAGAATCTTTAATTAAAATCTGCGGATAAGCCTAATTTGATTTTATGGTTGGTCTCAGTTTTCAACTCATTGACAATGGTTTTCTGGAGTGAGTCTAATGTGTTATTGCTTAGAAAGTAATTAGTCGAGGAAAAACTACTTAGAAAAGTAAGAAATCGGTTTTCGAATTTATGAAAAAATTGCAAGAAGTCAATTGAATGTTTTGTCATTTAGGAAGTGACTTTCAGACTTGGATAGCAGGAAAGTTCGTAAATGAAACAGGAAAAAGTTGGAAGAGAAAATGCACACAAGGAAGAGAAATTGAAAGTGCACACAATTTTGTCTGAATTACAGTTTTAGGATTTCCCTCGACGAAATACATTTCAAAAGAATAGCTATTCACGAGCTTCCAAGATATTGCTTGGCACGCTCTCAATTTTAAATTTATAATCGCTATTTAAAAAACTAGAGCCATCTTTACTTGTATTTAAATATTGCGTGTCTGCCATTACATAATTTGTTTTATGCCAGGTGTAGTTAACTGTTCACTTGAATAGTGTAGGTCATGAATACGATAAGCATACTAACCGGAAGGGTACTTATATGAACGGGACAGTGAAATATGTTCCGATTCCTATTTATTGTAGTTATGGATTCATCGTTATTCGATAATTAAAACTTCATCGTTTAATCGTAATCTAATTATTATTTTTTAAATTTAATTCATCAGGTTGATAGAACCAGCAGGGTAATTGTGTAACATAAGATCAGTCGCAATAGCTTTGATTTTAACAGTTCTACAACATTCATTGCGTTATTACGTTGTTGAGCAGACAAATTTATCGAACATATGATATGAATCAATGGATTAGCAATACACTTCAAAATTATTCAGATTGCGATTGATTGGTGGTATTTTTTAATCTCACGGGTCTAAACAAAGGTGATGTTTTAAGTTTTAGTAGATAGATTAGGTACTTTGTACTACGTTGAAGTTATTGTCTAAATCTAAATGTAGGAATTTCCGTATTATACGACTTGTGTTTATTAAAGCTGATTTTTGAAGTGTAATGTATGTATACCATTTGGAAAGATTCATAGCATTTAAATAGTTAAATAAATGTTTTGGTATAATACCAATCGTTGATACCACAATTGAGACTTGTTACTCTGTTCATTTTCTAGACTCTGGTAATTTTTTCTTTTAGTTCTGCATACTTCCTGATTTTATTATTATTCAGAGCCTGACTCCAGGGCAAAGGCCTCTATACTCTATTTCCACTTCTCTCGAAGTTAAAGCGATTAGGAACCTGTCTTCGTTGAAGGAGTCTAGCTCATCTCCCGCGGTATCCGTCTTCTTTGAAACGACTCTCCATCAATAAATGACCTTATACTTTTCCCCATGACTTACACTTTTTCTGTTTCGAAAATACTAACTGCCAGTAGCAAAATGAGGAAAAGAGGTTATTTAGTACTTATTTTCTTATGTCCTTCCCTTTTCACCCGATACTTATTTTATTTATTTATTTATATCATCATAATCTACCTAGCCTTTTCCCAACTATGTTGAGGTTGGCTTCCAGTCTAACCGGATGCAGCTGAATACCAGTATTTTACATGGAGCGACTGTCAGTCTGACCTCCACAACCAAGTAACTGGGTAATGCGATACCCCTTGGTAAGAGTGGTTGTCAGATTTTCTGGCTTCTGACGACCCGTAACGACTGCCAATTCACGACTGACAGCCGGGACCAACGGCTTAACGTGATTTCCGAGCCACGGAGGGGGCTTGGTATGTAAAAATGGTCACCCATCCACGGACCAACCGCGGCAAGCGTAGCTTAACCTGATCAATCGGCCCGTGCGCCTGTAGTAGCTAAGCCACAAGCCCCTTATATTGATTTATATATATATACATGTAAGTACTTACCATCTGAAAAATACTTAACAAAAAAAAAATTATCGAAGACTAAAAATATATCATGGGCGCCCTTATCGCTTTCTGCGATCTCTTCCAGGCAACCTTTTACTTTGTATCTAGTAAACGTACGAGTATTACCCACCCACACTTATAGTGTATTAATGTTCGTGTTGATTAAAATGAGGTAGTTCAATCCAAGTTATCGCCCAAGGCTGTCTTTATTGTGCTAAATGATAAAGCAAATACCCTTGAGTGGCGCGAAGTGGTGTTTTTGTGTCGGACTAGTACCATCACACTATTTGATTAAAGCTCTTTTACTTTCAACTCTATTATAATTGCGCTAAAACACAGATTCAAATACGCTTAATTTTATTCACTCATCAATTATTTACTTTTATTTACTTAAGCGTATGTAAAAATAAATTTCGATCGTGCCCAATTCTATGTAGTTAATCGATACTTGCCTGTGTATATAAACAAGTTCTCCGGTTTAAAACTGAATCGGAAAATCGATAGCTCGGCTTTAGATGTTTAGACAATTCATGTTGCCGACACAGGATATAAAACAAACATTTTACGACAGGTCAGTCGCGTTGGAATGGCGTATGCACTCCATGCACTTAAAGTAATGAAACCTACTTAAACACTCCTAGAAACCATCAAGTAGGTACTGATAAAAAAATAACGTTTTTTTAAACTACCGTATCTTTTATTGAAAAATTGAGTGTATGTAGTTGGTTGGTATTTAGATGAATGTAGGTATATATTATCACTAGTTAATAAGCAAAGTAGGCATGCTAAATAACGATGATCGACTGCTAACAATATTTATATGGAGATGATTTCATGTACAAGTTAAATATTGAATAGATCAAAGTAAAATAAAATAGAAGATTTTCTAGTTTGAAAAATTTGTTATCATTGAATGTGATAATAGATTCTCATAGTCTTATGGCTACTTATACTTATAATGGTCTCATACAATTCATTACTACACGATATTTCATATTGTTTTCTGTGATTAGAAAACTGTGTTTTAAACGTGGCGACGTAAAACTGGGACGAACACACACAAAGGTGTATAGTAGTAAGCGGAACGAACTATTGCAAGCACCAATGAAATCTTGCATTAACTCGGAACAGTCGAAGTTATTTCGGGAAATCGTCTGGACTCTCTCCAAAATGTGTAGGGAGCAGAATCAAAATCACTCGGTCACTTTCCTCGTTGAGTCAATGACATGGGTGAGTAAGTATCAGGTCCAGAAACCCCGAATCTGTAAGACAAACGGGAGCGCTTCACAGAACTACCTATATTTTTTTTTTTTTTTTGCTTCATGACGTAGTTTAATTTGACGTGCAATAAGGCGTGGGATTCGGGAAAAATCATATAGGCGGAATTGGTGAATCAATTCAGATAAATAACCCAGACTGAGTGGATAGAAAGCAGGCAGAGGACGTTTTGTGAATGTAAATAGACCTATGAGTCAGATTTTTGTTAGGGATACGCATCACATCACATACGCTAAGTCGTATGTCCTAAATGGCGTACTGCAATTTTTCTGCGGGTAAAAAAAAATCGAGACATGAAGACGAAATGCAATATAACAAAGTCACACGTAAATGCAATACTAATATCATATAAGCTGTGCACACAAGTAATCCACATGATAATGATAAAATATTTGCAAGGGTTGCTACGAAAAATATAAATAATAGAATAAAATCAAAACGAACAGTAACGACAAGTAACTTTTTGTTTATTTGAAGACAGAAGATATGAAATAAATCTAATTATAATTCCTGACAGAGTATTTTTGCCAATCCGACGCAAATCAGTCCTTGTTTCGAACAAAGATGAAGGATTGACGAATCATTTCGTACTGTTTGATAAATGGTTTTTTGTAATTAAAATCGAAGAACACTAGCATCGTGTGATCGTTTACATTAATATTTATTTCTAATACGATTATCTTAGTATAATAGTCCTTGATGTATAGCTACAATATATGCACATTAGATCATCGCAGAACCTGTTCAGTAACCTTTAAGTACAGAACACGAGCGTTAATGAAGTAAAAAGACGTTTTTAAAAATGGATAATTTGAGAAAATCTTCGATAGCCACTGTTATGTTAAAGTCTGTTGTTTGTTTTAGATTCAGGCAAAAGAGATATAATGGATGTTCTGAGAATCCATTTTATGTCAAGCATTTATCAAATAACATTGAATAAGACCTACTACTTATATTTCGCTATTTAATGCTATGCATAGCAATGTATTTTAATTAATGTTAGGTAAAAACTAGTTATTTTTCAACTCTTTAATGGCCTTAGATAAGATCCCTACTTATGTTCAGCATTAACAGAAAGATTACGTAGTTTTCCGTCTCAAGTATCACTTTTGTTGATTGGTAAATACATAATATTATGTTCAGGAATACAACATACACTTGAGAATTCATTCATATTTACAAAGCAATTTTTTTAAGACGCTTTTGGAAATCTTTGCTTGTTATTGCATCTAGATATCAAATATTAAAGCTATAAATTATACATAGCGATGTAAAACTGTTACATTTGCATCTTTGCATACGTAATATACACATTTTGGTACCGCTTACAATGAAATTTTAAATGCCGAAATACGACTCGCACAACCTGACCTGAAACACGTTCTGGGTCGCTTCAAAAACAAACCATTAGGTCCTCCTAATGGTTTGTTTTTTTGTGCATTCCATATTATAAGCAATCCGCTTATTTTTATACGACTAAATATGTTAGGATGCATTCACCAAATTATACAAACTACTATAAATCTGAAATACCAACGTGATACCGTAAGCTATTAAATTCTACCGACGTCTTCAGATAAAAACATCCTACATCTGTTTTATTGCCGCCAGTCAATACTCTTAAGATAATGTACGTAAACAGATATCGGTCGAGAGTTATCATGAGTACAACATTAACTGATGTAAAGCAGAGCGACCTACGAGTCGGGCAGATTCGTTCCGCTACGATAAAGGGATTAGTTCGTCACGCCGCACGGCATTTGTAATAATCCTGTTGCTATACCTACGCGCTTTAGATATGAGGAAAACGTTTAACGCTTAGAACATGTCGATAAGTACCTGACCGAAGAATCGTTCCCTCGCAGCCGCCATACTCTCCGAGCGCGGTGAATTGGATCCCGAACTAGTGTCGTTAGCTTGCTGCGTCTCGTACTCCTCATGGCGGGGAGGCAGCCCGTCGGGGACGTCTCCAGCGGGTGCAGCTGCCTGCACCAGCGTCTCAGCTGGTGCTGCTTTCTCGGAGCCGTCTTCCGCCATCGTCACCACGTTCTGCACGGCTCCGTTGCCTTTGCCACCACCCACACCGTTACTCTTCTTGTTGATACCCTTAAGTCCTTTCGATTTTTTCTTGTTCTTCGGCTTCTTAGGCGGCTTGCCCACAGGGAAGCGTCCGCTGGCGCAGCACTGCACGTTACCCATGACGGTGCGCGCGCATGTCGCGGTTTACTCGGTCGGCGGGAGTCGGCTCGGTCGGTCGGTCGTTCGAAGCGCGTCGGCGTCGGCGCCGACTCGCAGAATGAGTGCGGCGTGAGAGTCCCCGGCGTCGCGGCGCCGCCCACCCGCCCCGGAATTTTCGACGTACTTCAGAATCGCACTGACCACTGATTACGCGGATGCCGTCCGCGAAGGATCGCACCCGAAAGCCGAACCGCGAGCCGGCCGCGCTGGCGTCATCGTGCGCCCCTGCCTCCCGCGCACCGCAAGGTCAAGGCGCGCTCATTGTTCCCGCTGGTGCTACTGGCTAGACGCGCGCCGCTCCGCTTAGATGCCCGACAACTATGCCTGGCGCCGCACCACCACCACCACCACTACACGCGACCCTCTCACAACTGCTATCGATCACGCGATGTTTATGTTTGGCTACCACGGGAACGGCACTGTACCTCGTCGATAGCGTCACGCCATTTGCACACCCCTGGCTTGCATATCGTTAACACCGAACGGTTGCGATGAAAATAGTGTTGATTTTTACACTTGGTACGTGTGGTGTCAGCACGAATGTTTAGTTACTAGTGTTGTTGTGGCGTGCAATGTTTTGTTATCGTGCGCGCGCGGAGCGGAGGTTGATAGCGCGAGAGGCGCACGTGTCGTGTCCGTCGCCTAGTAGCCGTAGTAAATAAACCACATGCGTCGAGGAAAACTGACGATTACTGGGACAATGATACCTAGCATGTTTGCGCAAATAAATTGTAGTAATATAATATTATTTATTTAGCTAACATGATGTCCTGCAGCGATGCGGTTTATATTTAAAGAATAGAGATTAGTTATTTAAAATTAGAATAAGTACCTAACACCCTACTAATCAACAGCAAACTAGTCCAATGAGTGATTTTCTTTTTCTTGTAATCAATGCGAAAAGTCAGAAAATAGTTCACTGCAGTAAGGGTATGAGTTGTTAACGAAAAATATCATAATGATTGGAAATCATGAAAATGATGTAGGTAGATAATACAGCTTATTCTCTCCTCAATGAACTGGTGATAGATTCCTAGACCTTTCGGGGTTTCCATCACCTGGTTCCTAATTCACTATGACCACTCAATGATTCCTTACTTACGTCAATTCCTTAGCTAATCACGCCAACCTCGCCTTCATTTCGCGTTTATTCGGTCATTGTGTCGTAGAAAATACGGCCCCGGATGGGTTAGACTGTTTCGTGTAGAATATGGCTATCTTATACCAACCGCAATTAACAGTCGTAGTATGGTATTCATTTATTTATCACGCTTTTCTTACAACTCTTTCATTTCAGTCGCTTGACTTACCTAGTAACTGGACCAATTTTTATGAAATTTGGTATGGACGTAGCTGACGCCCTGGATTAACACAGGATATTTTTATCCCGATATTCTCACGGGTTCGAAATTTATGCGGGTGAGACCGCGGGGCGCAGCTAGTAGAAATATAAGCGCTTCGGCATCTGTAACATAATGATGTAAACAGAACGGTTTGGGATGCTGTGTTGACGCAATGTCGCAATTTCACCGAGGAGATGCGGATTTGGAGCACGGCAGGCAAGCTTCTAGCGAGTTTTTAACATGAATCGTGTTACACCGTAGCGGCGTCGTCGCGGCAAAAAATAATATTGTTTCGCTTGGCTGCCGGTGGTTTTCGTTTTTACTAGTTTTTTTTACCTAGTTGACATCATTCATTAAGTACTTAGTGAAACGTTAAAGTTGACTCAGTTACTTGCATTTTTCTATTCTATCACGATACCTAAGTAATATTTTTTTCTATCAGGAATCGGGACTTAGATTGGGCTTTTTTTTAAATCACTGGTGGTATAGAAATATTACCTCTTTAAAATATTTAGAAGTTTATATAAACGATGATTAAAGTTAAATGACGTTTTAAACGTCAAAAACGTGTGGTTAAACAGTCGCTAATCACTACTCAACGTTAAGTAATGTTAATGAGTAAAGAGGTTTATGTCGTCTTTGGTCGGAGATTATTTTGAATCTTTAACAATCTCTTTTTTTTTGTCCATCGGTAGGTACCGACGAGCAAGCTCAAAGTCAAAGCATTTATTTCAATTAAACCAATTACAGGCACTGTTCAATTCTCAAAATTAAATAGTCAGTCAGAAAGTTGAAGTTGCCCATTCCAAAACGTTGATCTCTATGGAGAAGAACGGGCAAGAAACTCCAAGGACACCTTCAAGATATTACATCGATTGATTGATTTTATTCTGGGTACATTATTCTTGTTGCTTCTATATGTGAGAACAGTGTAAAAAAAAAATTAAGAAACAATTCAAAATATAGAAGCAGGAATGTTACAGTTTGGTGTGATAATGCACCGAGTTCCAGTTTCTCGGCTCTCGCCATAATAAAACATGGTGCGGCGCCACACGCGCACACCGAAACACATGCTATTTACGATTCAGATATGGGTCGCGATTTGTCCGAGAGTGATAATGTTTATTTATTGTGAATATTAAAAATATGCCAGACACCTTGGAAGTGGTTTTATGAGCTTGAGATGAGAGAGTGGCAAATATTTTATTTAGACCTGGACGTCTAATACATTTGCCTTTCTTTAAATATTTTATACGTCCAGCGACGCAAAAACTAACGGACCTCTTCTTCTTGGTCCCGAATTATATTTTAACGATTGATAACTGTTATTTTATTTCTGTAAATTGGTTGTAAAAAACCCCTTTTACACTATTTTATGTCAAAATTAACAATAATAATATTTTAAAACTAGATGTGGTTGGAATGCCCATACTTTTTATGAGATACTTGATATTTTGAGAAAGGCAATTTTGAAGAACGTGGGTTAATAAAAATTATCTGCCTTGAATTTTCCCACTGCTGAGACACAGGACTCCTCTCATCGAGCGAAAGTGGCGGTGGAGTCGGTGGTGTGGTGGGTAATAATCTACCACGCGAGCCCAGTGCGGGTTGGATTTATAATGCGGGAAATTAAATGCATATTGTTCAAAATAACTCTACATTATGTAATAGCAATGGTACAAAGAAATAAAACTAAGCCTGCTACTACCAACATAATAGTGTTCAATCATTTTCTGTGGCGTTTGAACCTTGTCGGTAATGGTCGTACTTAGTTCTCTCAGCGACGGTAATGGACTGGAACATCATGGTTTGCTTAAAAGCGTAGAATAAATAAAGAACATGGGAGTGCTTTTTATTTTGCCCGTTTGCCAGATTTTCATAGAACCATACACTTATACAGGCAATAACAGGGAATTCAAAGAAACTGTAAGATTTTAGTTTACTGTTAGTAGCTGAGATGAATCCGATCCGAGTTTCGAAGAGATTTATATTTTAGGTAACAGAATCATTCTACATGTTTTGTGACTATCTAAACGTATCTGAAGGAAAATTCTCGTAATTTTAAGAACGTTCACAGTCTGATCTCAGTCTCAATCTGTCAGAAAAACCTCTAATTTCCCTACATTTTGACAAGTTTTTTGGCATTTATTTGTCGCCGAGATAAGACTGCGACTAGATTTTGAACGTTTTAAATTACGAAAATTGGCCTTCTGTTTTAGTTTTAGAGTAATGGGCTAAATAAATGAACTTCGCCATAACAAATTTTTTTCAGAATGACGAAAAGTATTCAATTCAGAATGAACACAAAAATATCGGTTTGGCTTCCAGCAATGGGAATATTATAAATATATAAGCCGATTATGAAAGCCTAAATAAAGGGTCCCCGAAACGATCAATTGCAATTGTCAATGTTTACATGATCGATAACATTGCGCAAAATGATCGTCTACAAAATGCAATTTAAGCTATTGACAATATTACTACAAGATTCGATTTCGATTTTAGACAGCAAATGACAAAAATTGATTGATGGCAATTGGCATACGTTAAATCTATCTCATTTTCTGAGTTGAAACCGCCAGAAATTCCTTATCTTATTTACTTTTGAAATCATAGTGTTTATGAATGACGCGACTTTTCTCAGCACAGTTCAAAAACCGAATGAGGCGTTAGCAAATGGTACACCTGCAATTGGAGCTTCATTCGTTCATCATTTAAAAACTTCATTCACGTAAACATTGACAATGGCAATTATTGATAGTTTCGGGGACCCTAAAGATATGGCACATATTATGAGTTTATCACATATTGTAATTACAATCCACTCACCGTTTCTGCATCGCTTTCTTCAGTAGCCATAGCCACTCCTTTATCCAAGTGGCGTTCAGCATTATCCAGCTCCCTATCCAGTTCAGCGGATTCCAGTTCCAGTTGAGGAGATGACTGCAGTTCTTCAACTCCTGGCGACGGAGGATCACGATCGGTGTGCAGAATGTGGCGAGCAGGCATCTTCACCACTAGAGGTCTGAAGTTTAAACGGGAGGATCCTGCAAAACAAGGAGAGAGAATCTTTACCTAATCATAGTAATTTATAGACCATGCATCCATTATGTTAGATGTTACTAATTGTTTAATTATACAATTAGTATGTTCATAGGTAATTTAATTTGGTTATATTGATTGACTTTTTAATACAGGCTTTATAAATATTTATTCATAACATAAGATTTACATTATATACGCTATATAACATTTAAAATGTACATGGTAAAAAAATAAACAAAAAAATCATAGGGCGTCAAAAATTCGTCCGCATCGCTGTCAATAGGAACAGTGCCCAAAAGGCTGGCAGCATTGCCACGTTGTATGTCGATGCTAATTCTTTGAAGAAACAGGCTAGCCGTCTGGTCACGTGAAGAGTGCTTTATAAATAATATTTGGAGTTTAATCAGGCTAGGTAGCCATGGACTCTATACTCCCGTGGGTTATGATGCGATTGAATATGTGGTTTCTACAGGCTTAATAATGGTCCACGCTCCAATTCTGTTTATTTATTATTTACGTACACACAGTAAAATGGATGCAGATACGACACATTATTAGTATTGAGTACAAAGGTACTTTAAGGTTTCTTTAAGATTTACTTTCTGTTCGTCATATAAACGATGAATAACCAATAAACTTCGTAGCAACTCTACCGGTAGGTGTAGTTACTACATGCAGTCGATTTTATGTAGATGTTAAAGTAGTTTATGCTAATAGTTGTAGTTAATTTTATGAAGGAACTATTTGTTAGTAGGTCCTATACTTGCGCATGCGCATAAGTTTTAGAAACATTTATATTCAACATGTGACATTTAATAACCACCAACATTAACATAACTTTAACTTAATCTTCGCGATCGTAAACTACACTAAACAGCAGTTTACCGGTTTAAACCTCTTAAGATAATTTCGGGGAACCAAATAAAATAATATTATTTTTAACTTAGGAGATCGTTACGGCTGATTTATATTTAAAAAGAGCTTCTCTAAACATGTACCACGTACGTACCTATGGAAGTTCTAATCTCTCTATTGACATAGTAAACAAGTTACGCAATCATTGCGTAGCCTTGGTACGAATTTACAGAGAAGGTTAAAAATATTCTTATGTGCCCAAATCAACACTGATTTATGCCACGATTTCATAATGTAACGACTTTTGAACCTTTGAGTGGCAAATGTACAGTAACTGCGTTTCGCAGTTGGAATGCAGTTCATCTGAATGCACTCTTAAAAACATTAATTAAAGAGTGCATTACTTTTAATTTGGTCCAGACGCCAGCAGGTCAACCTACCCGAAACTGTCAAATTTTCCCAATCAACCTTGAACCTTAATACTTTAGCGATAAAGTTGAAAATCTATTAAAGAAATTTGACAGATTGTAGTAGCTTGATGTTCTGGCGTCTGTACCTAATTAAAAACTTTTCGCTGTGCAAATCCAGGTGATATTTGTTTTTCAGAGGGAATAAATAAAACCGTTTTTTGTCGAAGAAAATGGCATGTGGTTGGGCAGGAGAATGATGAATGACTAGCTGCATTTTAACCCTAAACACCAGCTTTATACTAAGAATTTTAAACAGGGATTCAAGCAGTTACCTTTGGAGTCATCTTTTTGTAATTTCTTCATTACTTCTCGTGCGCTATGCAGCGTCTGTGTTGCCGTAGAGTGAATGGGTCTTATGGACACACGCTGGAGCCCACTGCCGGGCAAAATCGATGTCATCACTTTTCGGGGCTCCTCTCTTTCAGGGCTCCTGTACTGAGTAATTAAACTCTCATCTTGATCTGCATCTATATCTATGAAGCATTCCTCGAACTGCTCAAAGTTCTCGAGATCCGAGTCTAGTTCGCTTCTAGATCCGTGAATTTTCGGTCTGTAAAACGAGTCTGAATTTCTTCTGTAATCGATCTGCTTCGGATCTGGCGACGAATAACTTCGTATCACATACCCTCTTTGCACAGTCTGAGGCATTGCGACATCTGGATCGTTTTGAGGCGCTGGTGATGAATAACTTCTCGGTAGTAGGCTTCTGGTGCTCTGCGACTTGCGCTGCTGCTGCTGCATCGTTCTATTTGATATCAGGCTTTTACCGCGGCCTGCACTCTGTGCCTGCGGTGGCTCTTTACGCCGCATAGCGAAGTTTAAGTCTTCGCGTTTTATCAGCTCCTGCAACGTGTGGAACTGATTGGATCTCGGGACCAACTGACATACGGAATAGCACGGCTCCAGCTTGTATGTTCACTTTGTGATCTATGGATATCAAATACCAGCTGATCGAATTACGGTATCGTGTAACAAGGCCGGGTGCAACCAGATGATATATCATATGGTAAGGAACGGTGAACACGACCGACTTACTGATACATCTGTACACAGATGGCAATTTAATGTGTTAACAAGGCACTAGTTCACCTACGCCCTGATCTTCGATAAGATTCATAATTTAATCTCTGGTTCACGTTTCACGACCTGTTATTGCTGAGGTTAATTCGATTGCAAAATAAGGTATTGTCCACGTATCCGGTACCACACTTCCATGTATCGTAGTCATTTAACTGTCACTTATCTTCGGCACTTAACGCAATATAATAGTTTACTTTTGCGAGCACTGATTGTTTTAATTCACACGCACTTGTCTACAACTTCAGAGACATTCCTGTTTGCTTGATAAACAGTTTATTATATTTGCAATAAAATATATTCAAGTGCATGACGTAGGATAAACAGAATACTACTAAGCTTGATGTATTAAAAGTATACGAAGAGCCTTGCGTACGCGCATCGTGGGCGGACAACTTTCTCTTTTTAGGCTAAGCTCCATTGATATTAAAACATATCGAACACATACTCATTGCTAGTACCTAGCTATAGCACTTACTCGAGTTAAATTATATCCTAGCATTGCTACGACTAATCTCATAGTTAGTAGATTTTGTAAAAAATCCTCATCCAATACCAACAGTGATTTTAACATGAAACAGAAAATCGATTGTTATACTGTTTTATTTTTTATTTTTAGCTGGTAATGTCCCACTGCTGGGCAAAGGCCTCCCTACTCTCTTTCCACCTCTCTCTGTCCAGAGCTGCCAAGGACCAATCTTTATGAAAGGAGTCCAGCTCATCCTGCCATCTCTATCTGGGCCTGCTGCGATGTCCTACTGGGTCTTATGTTTGGCCCATTGATCGACTGATATGCGGCAAATGTGTCCAGCCCATTTCCTTTTAAGCGTGGCAGCTTTCCGAGTGGCGTCAGTTATTTTAGTGATGGAAGGGATGGTTACCTATATTACATACATAAAATAAAATTGTTAGCCTTTCCTTTGAAATATACGGATTATAATTATTTAATAGCCAAGCCATAACCCATGTTATTACGTGACACAGATAAACATATAAAGCTCGCGACTCTATCAAAGAATGCAACGATTATGACCTACAATAAAATTATGGTATGTGAGTGGTTACCGTGTATGGAAGATAAGTAATAAAAATACAACCGACAATGTGCGCAATAATAACCAACAGTTTAACAAAAATAGCCAACAGTTTTAAATGAATTTATTTAATTAACGACGATTATCCTTTGTATTTTTACTCATTCATCATTTGCATCTAGCTGGCTGGAATTATTTGCACAATAATTCCAACCAGCCAGCTCAGTAGCAGTCCGGAGTTTGTGTCCGAATTATGGCAATAGACTCGCTCTATTACCTACCCCATGTAGGTAATAGAGTCTTTAACATAACTGTCTAAATGTGGATGAACTATAGAAACCTACACTTCTGCCTCTACGGGGAAAAAAGGCGTGATGGTATGAGTAAACTAATTCCAAAAACCATGCGGTGACATCGACTCTCTTACTTTGGTTTGAAATCCTTGCCTCCTTGATAAGATTATAAAAATAAAAAATATAGTCTTGGCCATCACCGAAAATAAACAAATAAATCCCCAAGGATGTACTTCTATATTTTTGCTTCGGTAACACTCGACATAGAACAGGACACAGAACAGATAGTAACCTCGTCAAACAAAAGTTGCGCAACTTTGTTGCAGAAACGTGATTTTCTGTTGCTTGTTTGCAACATGTTTCCAGTGAAACATGTTGCAAACAAGTTTCGAGCTTGAGGCTATAGGATTATATTTAAAAAAATATAAGTACAGTATCAAGTTGTAACATAATGTACATACTCACAGTTATCTTCATTCATTCCTCCAGGTCAGAACAAGCAACCTGTTACCGTTAGGCGCTGATCTGATTATTTCTTACGACACGTTTTATCCACAATCAGTACACAGACACAGCTCCAACTTTAACATGAGACTACGACAATTTAGTGACATCCAAGGGTTGGTAATTTCGCTCACATTGGTAGATATCATTTTTCCTATAAACACTATACTTCTAATACAAAATAACTATAGATTTTATTGTATTTTATTAATAATATATTTTATTATGACAGCTTTGACAACGACGTTTAATACGTCGCCATCTAAAGCGAATACAATATAAAGCCTGATACTCCAGGGCTACCTATCCCGGGAATACCCAGCGTATCTCGCCGCTCCGGTACCTGTCGGACCCTGCCTACGCCTCCGTCCTCCGTCCTCCGTGAAGGGCTCTTATTACTATTGGGCCGCGCCTCATCCGAGGGCCGCCTCACCTGGCGGGCTGACAGCGTCCCCGCCGTGCCTCTCTCTCCTGCTACCGTGATGCGTCCTGTCCTGCTGCGTGGGCCCTCCTACGGGTGTCCTCCGTGCCGCACACGCACCAGCACCTGCCCACACCTGCACCCGCACCTGTACCTGTACCTGCACCTGCACCTGTACCTGCACCTGCACCGGTACCTGCACCTGCACCTGTACCTGCACCTGCATCTGGACCTGCACCTGTACCTGCACCTGTCGCCAGCACCTGCCTCGCGTCAGTCTACCTCCTCAGCTCCAACTGGATCTCCACCTCAACCTCCTCAGCCCACCTATCACGCATCGTCATCCATACACCCCACCTCCACATACTACACACCACTCTTCAGTCCATCTCCATCTTTTAATTTCTTATAAATAAATCTTTATTTGTTTTTTTGACCTCTCTTTCTTTATTTTTAACTAGCTTCTGCCCGCGACTTAGTACGCGGATCCTGTTGCTTATGCCAGCGACAACGGGGTCGTCAAAATCGAAGATCTGAAACGTCTGATGTCGAATTCTAAGAGCCCGGGGACGGGAAAACAGCGTGATGCGCGAGACGATTCAAGACGTTCCAGATCTTTCATTTTTGTAAGTCAACAGGAAATGCCCATCAGACTAAACAACTTTTGCTAAGACGTCATTCCTATATATGTTATAGTGTCGCTGGGCTTTGGAGATCCACAACAGGTGTTCCAGATCTTCAAATTTATTCTCACAGCAGAAAATGCTCTTCACGTGGAATATTTTTTGCTATGGCACCATTTTTATATCTCTTATACTTTAGCTGGTCTGTTGCGGTTCTGCATCAGGTGTTCCATCTTCCAAAATAAATTATAGCCTATATGTTGCCCAGACTTAATACCTATACAACAAAAAAAATTTCTTCCCGTAATTCCGCAGTTGATCCCAAGGGTACACTGAATTAACAATAATATTGCAAATAACTTAAAAAAATATCTTTATAAATTATAGCTGTACCCGTGGCTTTGCCCACGTATCGCATAAGTATTTTTTAAATTCTATTTTTATTTTAATAATAGTTAGTGATAGTTTGTTGATTTACAGAAACACTCAAAAGATGCGTCCCATACTATACTATAGCTTAGATCTCTCAAAAACTATTTGGATAGGAAACTCAAAATTTGAAAGTTATGTAGTTAATTTACTGGTAAGAGACGTCAGGTTAATAAGGAAATTTAGGAGACGTCGAATAACAGAACTGTTATAATTTACTGTAACACTTCTGTGTAAACAACGTTCGTTGTTTTTCCCTCGGTCTCATTCAATATGTACAGCGAGTCAGGACTGGTGATGCGGGAGCAAGCGACGTACAGTTGTCCGTGTGAGAAGCAGTTCGTCCTGAGGTCGACACTCGCAGCCTTCAGTGTCTGCCGCTGTGACTTTTTTATTGTCATGGCAAAGCACACGCTCACATGAAACTGCATGCGCTTGAATTGAAAGAGGTAATTGTGGGGAATCAGTTGTATACGTGGTATAAACACTGTTTCGCCAACACCACAACCCGTTAGAATTTCCGCCTGAATGATATTTCCCCATTGCACAGTTTCGGCGGAGTGAGATTCCGAAGAAGCATAATTGGGACACCGACCTTTAGCTTAATGGTGTGCGCTGGTAGTCCACTTGCACTGAGGGAATTGAGAAATTCTACGGGGTAATGTGTGGCGTCATCTTGGTCGACAACAGTGTATATTGAAGTGTAGATCACTTCATTTCCCTCAATTTCCGCGAGAATGCATTCATTGATCGCTGAAGCTTGGTCGTTTCTGGGTGTTAAAATGGCTCGTTCTCACACCCAAGAATTATCTTGGTGCGGTATCCTATTGATGTCCCGTACACCAGGCGAATCAAATCTTCTAAGGTGGACACCACTCTCCCAAGTATCTCAGGTTGAACCACCTGGCCACCGTCTACTGGTATGCTACCAGTTTCCCTCACCCAATTTTAAGAGAACATCAGAAAATTCTTGGGCGTGTACATTTCCGTCAAGCTGTGTTCTCATATTCATCGTTAAGCGCAACCTATGAATATGTGGCCATCAGAAAGAGCATTTCAACGAAGCATTCACCTCATCAGCCCTAGTTCCTCGCGTCACCACAGGCAGCGTTTGTCGGAAATCGACGCTAAACAGAACTGTAACGCCACCCATCATTTGCTGGTTCCTGCGGATGTCCTGCAAAGTCTTGTTTACCGCCTCTACTGCTTTTCTGTTCGCTATAGTGCATTCATCCCACACGATTAAAGAGCAATCTTTAAGCACGCGCCCTTTGTCACTGTTGCGTGACACTCCACAAACAGGTATTTCATTACTCTCTAAATCTATGGGAATCTTAAACATTGCGTGCGCTGTTTTGCCATCAGGAAGCAGTGTTGCGGCGATTCCTGACGATGCTACTGCAATGGCAATCTTGCCTTGCCTCCTGACCTCTTCGAGAATGCCAGCGGTGACTAATATTTTCCCTGTTCCACCAGGAGCATCCAAGAAGAACATTTTACCTTGGCCGAGCCCAACGCTTTCAAGGATGGTGTCGAAAATTTGCTTTTGCTCTGAGGTAAACTTAGAGACATGGTCATTGACGACGGTACTCATAGCTCTTGAATCAATTACCTACAACAAATGTGCTTGGTAAGATATAACTTAGAACCAAAAGTTTGTCTTGACTTCATGATAGTGTAGCTTTTTGTACCACTAATCAATCTGTTTAGTAATATTAGTGTGAAATTCTCCATACAATTAGATAGGACATGTAAACTTCTCAGATTTCATAACAGTATCGTTCCTAATGCACATAAAAAATGCAAAAACTTAAAAAATAATTTTACGATTTTTTATTAAAACAATATTATAGGATTTGAACTCGCACCATTTAGTGCGGTAAACGGTCGCCTGACCTTACCGCTAAATTCCCCGTTGACATATTGTTGAAATAACTGTTCCCTTGCAATTTATAATATTACTGCCCCGCTCCTTTATAAAAATAGCGTGATTATTATGTTCCCAGAGTTAAATTATTATTAACTAAATAAATAACATGTAATTTTGTGCATTCAATTACGAACAAAAACCTTTTAAAATCAATATTGCTTACCTCCCATAACATACGGCGTGATAATATGTAGCCTAAAGCCTTCCTTGGCTTACAAAGAACATTTTTGCTGAATTTCAATTCAATCTATCCAGTAGTTTTGGCGTGAAGCCGTACCATACACACAGACAAACAGACAAAAATTCTAAAAATTCACTTTTTGTCATCAGTTACGTTTTTCTAACAAAAGCCACTTATTTTTTCTCTAAAATTCTCAATGTACAGTTTTTCTTTCGTTACTGTTTTATTATATGTATAGATTACCTTTGTCTTTATAGTCCAGCTTTTCTTGTCGCTATACGACAAAGTACAGTACCAACTAGCCTTTTCCCGATTCAGCTGAATACCAGTATTTTACATGGTGCGACTGCTTATCTGATCTCCACAACTGGGTAATACGATACCCCTTAGTAAGACTAGTTGTCAGACTTTCGGGCTTCTGACTACCCGTAACGACTGTCAAAGATTCACGAATGACAGCCGGGACCAACGACTTAACGTGCTTTCCGAGACACGGAGGGATGTAAAGATGGTCACCCATCTACAGACCAACCGCGGCGAGCGTAGCTTAACCTTATCGGTCGACCTGTGCGGCTCTTATTATTTAGCCATGGGCCCCTCAAATTACTTAAATATATTGCCACACATCGAGTTTAAGAAAAAGTTTGGTTTTAGCATCACTGCTAAGCAGATTGCGTGGGAGTAGCAATGTAACATCGTCCTGAATTATGATAGCCTGTAAGTTGTACAGCCCACTGGTGCGAAATCTCACCTAGAGGACAAGTACTCTACGGGGTAAGAATACCAACGTTGCGGAATTGGTTTTTAACCGACTTCAAAAAAGGAGGAGGTTCTCAATTCGGTTGAATATAAGATAAGAATATACATTATTTTATTTAATGTCGCAGCATTAGGCTGAGCTTAGGCCTGTTTATTTGTTTTTATTTTTTGGGTATTTTAAATGTAACTTTATTAGTTATAATTATAAATGCTCCTTTTTTACTAATTGTATTTCCTGGGTGTGTCCTAAATAAAATATTTATCTTTCTTTCTTTCACTATTAAGACTCATTACGATGCAAGTTTCTTGCCTGTGGCATCCAAAAGCAACAAATGAACTTGCACCGTCTAATTACTGCTTAGACGGTGCGACTTATAATAAAGCTTTAACATATGGTATGCCACGGGCAATTAAATCGCACCGTGTATATCAGGCTTTAGTTATTAAACACTAACGTAGTCTTTAAGATATTAATAAAATAAATATGTAATGGATCTGTGGCATAATCAGCTTACAATTTTCCCACTGCAGGGACACGGGCTTCAGTGAGAGGGAGTAGCCGTAATCCACCACGCAGGCCCAGTGCGGGTTGGAGATGTCACATGCCTTCGAATTTTTGGTTCGAGGACATGCCGGATTCGGACAGTGATGATGAAATAATTTACACAAAGTAAAGCGCCTGTCTGGGTTCGAATCTACAACCTACAACTCATAAGTCGCGTCTGTCAAAATCCGTGGTGATCTGATTAAATAAATAAATTGTTAATATTATTATGCTTCGCCCAATTATTTTTGTCCTCATGCTGGTAACCACAACTTTAATTACCGCGCCATCTGTACAAATCGATATGAACGACAATACGCGCTAACAACCAAACTTATTGTGTAGTTCTTGCGGCAATCGCTAGATGGAAATATGGTATCAAATAGCTTGATGAGTCATGCAACTTGATGCAATTAGATATGAAATTCAAGTTAGATAGCGCCACCGTCGCGTTATGATTCACGTAACTTTGTCGGTACATTGTCTTTATCTAATTCAGACACGATATTATTAGGTCGTGTTGTCTGTCCATTTGACACTAACAGTAACATTTTCATATTTTTCACCTTTTTGCGGTGCTCTTGATGACCCTGAAACTTACGATACCTACAACAATACGACAATTTATTTTCGAAGTCAGGATAAATTATTGCTGCTAGATACCTACACGTTTCGTGGAAAATAAAGAAGTAAAGTAGGTACTAACCAATTTTTTTATTCAACAAAAGTAAATAAAAGACCCTCCATTCAGTTCCATAAGATACTGCGCAGAGAGAAAGGAGTCCAAACTAGTTTTATTAGTATGAGAGATGGAAGTAACTTAAACTTCTGCATGTCGATAAAAACAAATAGATTGTGATTTATTGGCTCGTATGTATATTTTCAGTTATAAATTATCACAAAAATGTAGGATTTCTAAACTACTTAAAACTAGAATATTTTGCGGCTGACTGACTACAGAATAACATGTTAAAAAGTGTTAATTAAAATTTAAAATTCAAATGCGTATTATCTTTTAGCAATATATCCTGATAATGCAAATGTTAATTAAAGCTTTTACTTTCTCTAGAGCTAATTATTTTTTTGGTTTTAGTTATTTTTAGACTTTAATCAGATGTATAAGCAGCCTATAATGTTCCTACTGCTGGGACACAGGCCTCCTCTCTGTGAGAGAGAGACATGTCTTTGAATATTTGGTTCTAGGACATGCATTTCCTCACGATTTTTTCCTTCAATTGAATGCCTTAGATATTCTAGAGCTGTACTTATAACGTTGGTTAATATTATAAACCTGTGTTAAAAGATGCCTCTGAGGCCAGCCCTAATTTGGGCTGATTTTCATTCGGAGGGTCTCAGTAGGGGTTTTCCGTCTCCGTGGAAACACCCATACAGCTAATAAAGACCATCCTTTGAACCGGTTTTGCTGGTTTCTCTCACAATTAGTCATGATTCACAAGAACTTCTTATTTATTCATAATTACACTAAGTTACAGAATTTGCATCGTCAAGTGCTGACACGGATTCAAGCCACCTTATTTACACAAGTACACGCTTGCTAAATATTTTTATATGTCCATCGACAAATAATCCTCCTCCCTTGCGGCATTCCTTAGCTCGTGAGTTGTTGCTGTTATACAACGTCAGTTAGCATGCGCCCGCGCACGCCACGCTGCGTCTCGCACTGTTGGATCACAAGACATAACCGGTGTTCACGCGTTCTGAACAATTTTCACTTTTCGTTGCGTTTATAGAACTATTGACTTAAACAATCTGTTGTGCGGCGGTTCAAAATTTTGTGTGTGATATAAAACTCTGTGTTGGATCTCGTATAAGATTTTAGTGAGTATTTAATAAAAATAAATAAGTTTATTTAAAAGACGTTCAATGTTAGTAACTGTATGTTATGCTTAGGGCTGATTTTTCAACGCCAGATAACTTTATCGGAGGAATAATTTTTAGTTTTTGACAGTTCTTCCATACTATAAACTGTCAATTTTATTCCACTACTAAAAATTATCTGTCGATTGAAAAATCAGCCCTTAGGAACTTAATTTTCAATCAAATAAGCAGAGTAATTAATGGTACTGTGAAAATATTGACTTTATCCGAAGTCTTTATCTTTACACTAACGAAAGTTACTTCTTAAAGAAATATAGAACAAGTAAAGGAACTGTTAGTGGAATTCCAAATTCCAATGGTACTAACATTAACTAATAAAAACTAGGGATGCAGAGACTTTGCGAAGACCTAAAGAAACATCTATATAATTAGGTAACGGAAAACCTCTTTTTAATTAACGGTAGACCGTGATTAACCGTTCGGAAGAGCACGTTTATTACAGACGGTATTAGTGCAAATTAATGGATAATTCGTTGAACAATTTGTCCGAAAAACTACAAGCCTCGGTAAGGATAATCGTTTCCGTATTTAACTTCAAAGATCCTTTTAGGAAGGATATAATTTTTTACAGCCAAGATTTGTCTACTTATGTTAATAAAATCTTGCCGTGTAAGTACCCATTGAAAATGTACAGGCTTACTTTCGAGTATCGATACTCGAAAGTAAGCCTGTACATTTTCAATTGAATGTTAGGAATGTCTAATTCTAAATATAATAAAAAATTAGTACTAAAGTTACTTGCGTACCTTGTAGAATGATTGATAATGATAGTTCAAACACAATGTACGTAAGTACCTACCTGCTATATATTTAGATACCTACTTATTTACTTTTGGCATAAATATGTAGCATGGAAACAGGTAAGGACACTTTCACTCTTTCGACTGTATATTTTTCGCATAAAACATAGATCCTGTTTAATTTTTTTTTATCTGCCTGTGTTGGTAGGTATATCTACGCATACAAATAAACTGTAGGTATGTACAATGAGGTACATACAAAAACAACGAATTATATTTCAATAAATTCTCTGTACGACGAGGACTTTGCCTTGCTGTGGGACAATAATAGGTTGGTATTATTACTTAATATTTTTTTGTGTATAAAATTATTCAAAGGATCATGAATCCGGTTTAAAAAACGCTATGATCTATCAATGTAAGTACTTAGTAGACATGCATTTAAGTAAGACGGATTTTCCACAGATTATCAAGCAGACGTTATTATACTGAACTTGTAACACTCTTGTAAATACGGCAAGTAGGTAGGTACTTATAGAATTCTCTAACACGTAGGTAGTGTGTTAATAACTTTAATGAATGGAGTGACCCAACTAGAAGGTTCATTGACGTTTTGTCTAAAGCCAAATCTGAGTTTTTTTGTTAAAATTACATAGTCGAACAGTAGATAATTATGCCTATGAATGTACAGACGCCAGAACATCAAGCTACTACAATCTGTCAAATTTCTGTAATAGATTTTTAACTTTATCTATAAAGCATTAAGGTTCAAGATTGATTGGGAAATTTTGACAGTTTCGGGTAGCTTAACCTGCTGGCGTCAGTATATACCGAACTACTGCCGAAAATATTAAAAAAATGGCTTTCATTTTGACAGTTCAACAGCATACATTGCGTTATTTACGTTATTGAACTGACAAATTTTTAGAACATATGAAGCAATGGATTAGCAATCATCATCATCTGCCTAGCCTTTTCTTTTCTTTTCCTTTTCCAAGCCATATTATTTTCCATCAAAATGATGTAAGATAATGCACCCTTTTTTTTTAAGTGAAAACTTCTTTAGCGGTGTTGTGCACTTTCTTTTTGATGGATAAAAAATGTTAAACTCGCGTCAGGACACGTGACCTGATCGAAAATTCGTAAAACGGAGCTTGCGTTAGGACACGTGACCTGATCGAAAATTCGTAAGACGGGGCTCGCGCCTACGGGGCCCGGAGTCGGCCTTTGGCTCCCATCCAGCGCGTCTCCTGCGGCGATTAGGGGCGTGAGGGCGCAGTGATTGCCTCTGCAATGCACTGCAAATGCTGTAAGAACAATCCGTCAATTTACTAATGTAGATACCGCGAGACTGGTATATTTCAGTTATTTTCATAGTATCATGTCTTACGGTATTTTACTATGGGGACGGGCTGCAGATATTGAGTCCATTTTTATTCTGCAGAAAAGAGCCATCAGAGCAATATATGGTCTACGCAGGCGCGATTCTCTAAGGGAACTATTTAAAAATATTAATATCATGACGGTACCTTGTCAATATATCTATGAAAACATCATGTACGTAAGGAAAAATTTAAATCTTTTCAATAAAAGAGGTGACAGACACGCCTATAGAACCAGAAATAGGGACCAATTAGTTCAACCAGGTTTCAGACTGGCTAAAGTAGACTCTTCCTTCATGGGGTACTGTTTAAAATGTTATAATAAAATACCTCCCCACATACTCCAACTCAATGAAACGAAATTCAAATCTTGCATAAAACGCACACTATGCAGCCAAGCATATTATAAGTTGGGGGATTACATCGCTGACAAAAATGCTTGGCTAAACGCTGGTCCTGCTCCACAGGACGCATAAATAAATTGATTGGCATTTGAAAATACTTCACACTCGCCTACCCAACCTACATACTGTTGGAGCTGCTGAAGATTCTAAAATACTATATTTGAATTATATAAATTCAATCTCCTAGTATTGTATACTTGCATAGAACGTATGTTATAATAATAATAATAACTTTATTTCACAGAACATACAGATTTGACATGTTTTATATAAAGACAGTTTTAAATGAGCTTTGGTAGTAACACAATGCAATACAAATCTATGAACTATAATCTGTACACAATATGAAAAACCCTGCCTCTCAAACTAGGCAAACCGGTATCTTGAGAGACAGTGATTCAGCTTAAAATGTGGTGCTTAGAATAATAGTAGACTGTGTTGATCTACCGAATGTGAGTACTATGTTACATACTATAAAGCTACCATTTACTGGGTACGTCTTTCATTGACTTGAATGTGCTTTGGCGGATGAGAGTATGTCATGCTCACTCTAATGTCTCGCTGATGGTGGCACATGTGTTGGATCATTTAGCTCCCTTCAAAATGGTTGAGCTGAATGTTGCTAATCTATGTGTCATGTTCGTGAACGGGCGCCGTCAGTAGGGACTGGTCAACTCTTTGCTGCCATGGCTTATTTTAATTTAATTTAATATTTGAATAGTTTTTTTTTTTTTTTAATCTTTTCATTACGGACGCTTTTAACGTTCTGCATCGTTCTCACATGCATAATTTTGAACATGAATGATGTAACCAATACTTTGTAACAATATTATTATGATTTAAAAGAGTGTCCATGGAGTTTCTTGCCCGTTCTTCTCCATAGGTACCTACTACGCTTTGGAATGGGCAACTAGCTTCATCTTTTTGACTGATCGACCTTGACAATTCAAAAGTGCCTGTAATTGGTTTATTTGAAATAAATAGTTTGAGTTTGAGATTGAGTTATCTCCCTCACGCGCTCCGCCTCCTCAAGATAATGCACCCTTAATTGTGAACCCCACGATAACTGCAGCGCAAATTTTTACAATCCACACTATTTTTGTATGATGATAGTGTGTGGAGAGCGGTACGATCAAAGAGAGGCTAATGGCCCAGTAGTAAGTCGGGGTTGTGCATACACACGAGCGGCTCATGTCAACGGCAGAGACGACTGCAGACTGCAGTCGTCGACACGTCTACGGCTGCAGCACACTAAATCGTATGGATGTCAACCTAGTTGTTTTTAATGACGCAGAATCGTAATTGATCTTAGACTGCAGGAACTCAATAAAAATAAAAATCATTCATTCAAATTAGGCTGACAATCAGCACTTTTTGGATAACAGTCCCCTAAAACGCCCGCCCTTCATTGATTCTATATTAATAGTCCTCCAGACCGAATTTCGGCCATGGCGACCCATCTCAGTAGAGAACAGCCTTCGGCGTGGGAATATACAAAAGTATTTTATAACAACAGCTACAGAATAAAACGAATAAAAAATTATAAATCATAAGATTGAATTATTTACCACGAATAATTTACTAAATGAAGGAAAACATCGTCAGGAAACCCGCATGTCCTAGAACCAAAAATTCGAAGACATGTCATCCGCCCACCCGCACTGGCCCGCGTGATGGATTATGGCCCACTCCCTCTCACAGAGAGGAAGCCTATGGCCCAGCAGTGGGAACATTATATTGTTTAGGCTTATAATGCATTTTCTAGATATCGAATTGCTTTTGTTTTTTTTCCTTGGTTTGATTTTTTTTTTTTTACAACATGAGCTTGGCAGAATTCTGTGTGATTTAAATTGGATGGCTGGGAAAAATAGGACGCACCACAAAGAACAATAACCGCAATTACGTACTGACTCGCGTATGCCTATTGCAGTCTATTAAAAATCATTTTTGTGTTACCTAAGTAACCGGATTTTTTATTCTATTGTACAATGCTACGGTTGCTGCTAATTTTGTGAACTGATGGGTGACGTAATGAAAACAACCACCTACCTACATTCTACCTTACAGGTGTGTCACGATTTATTGTCAACTGATTTTATGCTACAATTCCAGTGTACCATTTAGCGGTAAGAAATGAGCAATCTTTCTGACTGATTACGGTATCTAAAAAACAGCTGATTTAAAAAAAAACGCACAAAGTTGTTTTACTCTTACAACCCATATAATAAATCAATACTTGGTACTATAATATTGTTTTATAATAATTTAATTACTGGTGTTATTCAGAGTATCTTCGCACTTAGGTCCAGCATAAGCGCCTATGCGTAGACGTCTACGTCTCTACGTAGACGTTACGTAGAGACGTAGACGTCACGTAGAGACTTAGACGCTGCGTAGGCGCCACTAAGACATCGCGTAGAAGCCGCGTTAACGTCTATGCGATGCGCAAGAGACCCGCGAATGCATGGTTTAAAAAAATAAACAAGATGCGAAACAGTTGCAAACATTTTAAAAGCCTATTCAACCTGAGCGCAGTAACTCATAAAATAATGCATAGTACACACTTGAATGGGCCATAAACGTTACGACTTACGATATTGTGGTCCAGCTGTTATTATGACTTAAGCCATTAAAATAACCATTTAACTGCAATAATTGACATGGTGGCTACACATTGTTATGATATATGTACAATTGAAGTAGATAACTAAAATTTATAAAAAATATATAAGTATTATAAAAATGAAAAGCTACCAACTGATACCTAAATTCATAAACAAACTGAAATAAAGATACTTGCTTGTGCACTTGTGTGGCTTGTAAATTGATCCACACCTTAATTTATTCATGTAACTAGCTGCACCCCACGGTTTCACCCGCATAATTTTCGATCCCGTGGGAATATTGGGATAAAAAGTATCCTTATTGTTAATCCTGGTTATAAACTATTTGTGTGGCAAATTTTATCCAAATCCGTTCAGTAGTTTTTGCGTGAAAGAGTAACAAATATCCATCCATCCATCTATACACACATGATACGATTGCCATTACAACCACTAATAAAGACTTGAAATTAGGATTGTCTGTATATAATGTCAAATAATAAAAATATTATGTCAAAGAAGTATGTAAAAAATAAATAAACATCGTAATTTGAGAACAGTTAATAGACATTTGCATAGTTATGCCGTCAATGAGGTTCCATGGAAGCCACCTGTGCAGAAGAAATCATTGCCAAAATACCTTGTCTTCAACGTAGTCTTTAATCTTATAATATGCTTTTTTGATAAAGACACGTTTGATGAGGCTTTTGAACATTCCGTCGCTAAGTTCTGTAACCGGCATTGGCAACTTGTTATAAAAGCGGATGCTGTTTATAAGAAATGACTTGTTAGTTTTAGTTAATCAATTCATTTTTATTACGTGTGTTCATATTATGGAAATCGCTTCTTATTTTGAAAAGTCCTAAGTTTTGCGAACATACAAATACTTTCTAAGATATAAAGAGAAGAGAATTAGTATATTAATTTCTTTTTTGTGTTTAAGAGACTTGCGAGCACCTATTTGCCAACTTAACTTCCTTGAGTTTGCGACGAACCATTGCGCGATAATCATACGACGAAGCTACACAGTTACTAGAACTTGGGGCGACAATTTCAAAATGGTCTCATTAGTTCAAGCTCTCATTTACTCGAACTAATAATTCACGCGTAATTTACGCATCCAACCATCACCGCCTTCTTCGTGACACAACTTTTACGCAATCGTGTGAGATTGGTACTTACGCAGAAGTGGGTTGACCTGCATTACGGTGTCAGAAACGTCTGACGCACAATAAAAATAATTTAACTTTTATTATATAACTAAATAGTTTCTGTCCGCGGCTACGTCAGCGTGGATGTAGGAAATAATCTTGTCTATATAAATTATAGTAGATATAGGAGACAAAAAGTAGCCATCTAGTAGTATGTCCTTCCCCAAGACGCCATCTATGTCCTTACCAAATTTTGTCGAAATCCGTTGAGTCGTTTAGGCGAAAAAAAGTAACAAACAGACAGAGTTACTTTCGAATTTATAACACATACTATATTAGTACCTATGGATAATATCAGCGAGCAGTGAATAATCTGTTCTGTTGAGAAACCGTCTCGTCTTCAAGCCCTTTACGAAATGCTGTGTTAAAAGTCAGAAAGTTATGTAAAGTTGTGCATGGGAATCGGCTTGCTGGCTGACTGCTTTGTATGATTTATGTATATTATGTATACCTATGTGTCAACGCGGCTATACTTTGTAGTTTAAAGTCCGGTCAAGGCCCCCATGAGCAAGAAAAACCAACCAACTTCTTCATTAGTAGTAATAATATTAATATTTTCGTGGCTTTCATAAAAAACTGAACAACACGCTATAATGTTCGTGCAGAGATTAGGTACCTACATACCTACTTAGTTAAATTATCCAAAAAGGAAATATCTTGAAAGAGGAACTTCTGAGCATGAGGTCCTGGTTTCGATTCCTAGGTCGGCCAAAGTGTTATTGGGTTATTCTATCAGGATTTGTGATCGGTTGATGGCATTAGGCTCGCCCCCTATTGCACGGGACTTCAAAATAACCGGCGAAATGTGGTTTTAAACCTCTGCTTAACACTTCAGCGATTACAGTACGTACAGACACCAGCAGGTCAACCTACCCGAAACTGTAAAATTTTCCCAATCAACCTAGAACCTTAATGCTTTAGCGATAAAGTTGAAAATCTATTACAGAAATTTGACAGATTGTAGTAGCGTGATGTGCTGGGGTCTGTACAAAAGCTTGTTTTAAGTTGGTACCTTGATGCCGTGGGACCTATTGGCCTCGTGTTTCCAGTTTAGTTGAAACTGTTGCCCAATACCTACAAAGTCACACGGTTTACCTAGCATAATAATGACTTGTGTGTACTTAATAAAAATATAGTCATCTTCTTGGTCGCGTACTTCATTATTGGAGGTCGTGTCCCTGAAAGGGCTTCGTGGCTTTATGTACGATGTTCTTCATTCGGTTCTCGGCTCCTCTCAGAGCGGTCGTAACAAAGAGTCCACTGAGGACGGATACTTGGTCTGACCAACGGTTAGGTGACCGCCCGTGAGGTCTTTTCGCATCTACCTTGCCCATCACCATCCGCTTTTCAAGGTGTCCGGAGTAGTCTCATCTTGGTGACATTGGAGCCTTTTCTGTCCTGCCAAATACGTGTCAGCTTACTCATCAAAAATATAATACAAACATAAAATGGTAGTATTCCAAGTGACTAACTGACAAGTTCCCTGAAAGGCCTATGCGACTTTTGCTTTGTAACCTGCATGCGGTGCATGGCTACAAAACTAAGCGGAAGTCGCTTTTCGTGTCTCTCTGTGTGACCGCGTTGTTCTTCTGTCTCCTGTGTTTTTTCGAAACATTACACAAAAACGTGAAAACAAAGAGGCGTGGCCATACACATTTGTGTATGAAAACTGAAAACACGATGTTTTTGTTTTTCGAGCTGCATGGAAAATATTCCCCGCGCGGGTGAAGAGGGGTAGGGTTTGTTTCATTTTCATCCGCCACGTGCACCACGCACATCTAGCATTTAGCATTTTAAAAACTAATTCCAACTTACACAAGTTTTAAGGTTATATTGTCGTGAATTGATGACACTAATCTAAAACTATTTTAATACACAGGACAACTTGTGTATGAAAACAAATGTTTATGTGTAACGGTTTTTGTGTAATGTTTCGAAAAAACACGCGCAGGAGTCACGATGGATTTTGATGCAGTTTTCACCATCTTTTAGAGAATTTATTCCGGAAGGTTTAGAGTAATTCAATAGTATTAAACTTGCATACATTTATTAAAGAAATCTCGATGTTTTGTCAAATCGTAAAAACCGTGCGAAGCAGGGGCGTGTTATAAGCCTTATAAAACATTACGTAGTCGGCTTAAGATAAGATGAGATTTGTAAAAAAGCTTTTCACCGACAAATGCTTACATTTGTCGGTGAAAAGCTTTTTTACAAATAGTAATTATTTGTATGATTTTTAGTTTGTATTAATCGATCTTGTTATTTTGTTTCCTAATTTATGTTATACTAGCTGCGCCCCGCGGTTTCACCCGCATAAGTTTCGATCCCGTGGGAATATCGGGATAAAAAGTATCCTTTATGTTAATCCTGGTTATAAACCATCTGTATGCCAAATTTCATCCAAATTCGTTCAGTAGTTTTTTCGTGAAAGAGTAACAAACATCCATTCATCCATCCATCCATCCATACAAACTTTCACGTTTATAATAATAGTAGGAAGTATTTTGTACCGACGTTTTTTGTTGTCCTTTTTGGTTCAAGTGTTTATCAGTGGAAACTTTTAAATGGCCTTCAAATGCATGTTTTTTATGAACACTGTTTATATTAGCTGGAAGTTTCCCGAATAGAATAAAAAAAAATAAAAAAAAATATACGCGTCGATTTGAGAGCCTCCTCCGTTTTTTTTCGTCGATTAATAAATAAAATAAGTAACATCACACCTGTTTTACCCATAATTATACTTGCAGGTTAACGAGATACATAAGTACCTAAGCTATAGTAATCACGTCAGGTTACCATAAGTATACCTTCCATAACTCTACTTTAACCAAGTCTTACCGTTAAGTACGTGGTCGTACTCCGCTACCTACTTCACCTGAACATTGATGCAATTCGTCATATGTAGGTTGTTTCGAACATTGCAAAATGATAGGACTACTTACCCCTAATATGGTACTCAGGAAGATGTTTCTTACATGCGGAAACATCATCATTAAGGACAGTATTGTACTCGTAATAATAAGTAGCTTTCTCTTAAATCTATTTTTTTAAACTGTTGAGATGCTGATGATCTGAAGGCCAATTCCCGTAATTAAAAACTTTCAAAATCTAATCGCAGTCTCATCTCAGCGACGATCAATGGCAAAACTTGTCAAAAATGTAGGGAAACTAGATATATTTTTAACATATTGAGGCAGATCAGACTGTGAACGTTCTTAAAATTACGAGAATTGCCCCCCAAGGTAGACTTTCGAAAGTTAACCAAAGGGCATTGTATTACTCAGTAACGGGGTTGAGGATCAGATGGTCAGATAGGCTGACGCTCCATGTAAAGTACTAGTATTCAGCTGCATCCGGTTACATTGGAAGCCGACCCCAACTATCTTGGCAAAAATGATTGTGACAGTGAACTCTTTGATTGTGACATTTTATAATTAAATCCATATTTATAGTGATATTTTTAGGAGCAAAATATATAATACTTGACCCAGACCATTTGACTTTCTACTTGACGCTTGTATGTATTTTTTTTTTCCTTTTATCTCTAACACAAAACAAAACATCACGACTTGTTTCCTGAAGCGTTAGGCAGAGGTGTACACGCACATTTTGCCAGTTATGTTTAAGTCCCATGTAATGGGGGGCGAGCCTATTGCCATAAACCGGGCAAAATTCCAGATTCCGGGCTGGTACTGAGAAATACCAGGAGGAAAATCTCAATAACACTTTGCCCGACCTGAGAATCGAACTCAAGACCTCATGCTCACCAGTAGCGCTTTTGACCACTACACCAACGAAGGCAGGCCGCCTCTAACAATAATTAATAAAACGGGTTGCACTCCGGGAGTGCTGGCAGAAGTGAAAACTTGAATATTAACGTTGTGCATTTTTGATATTTTGGAACGCGGTCTATTCTCCCCTCCGTCTTACGAATTTTCGATCAGGTCACGTGTCCTGACGCGAGCTCCGTCTTACGAATTTTCGATCAGGTCACGTGTTCTGACGCGAGTTTAAAAATTTTTACCCATCACAAAAAAGTGCACAACGCCGCTAAAGAAGTTTTCACTTCAAAAAATCCAAATCTCTAATTTGTAATTAATTAATTATAAAGTAACGCCATTTTGTAATTTTATATTCATGAATGTGAAACTGTCAGTCTTATCATCAATATGCACTATCGGCAACTGCTGGTGAAGGGCGGGCGTTTTGAGGGACTGTCTATTGTAATTTTGACGTTCGAAAAGTGCTGATTCTCAGCCTAATTTGAATAAATGACTTGATTTTGTTATTGGTGTAAAAGTTCTTAGTCACGCACTCGAAATGGTGAGAGACGCATTTCACTTATCACATGAAAGTTGTAAAGTGCAGGTCATTGGCAGTATACAATCGCAATCGGACACGTGACTTGTAAAAAAAAACATGACAGCTAAAAACAGTAATACAGTTTTGGCGGGAATTCTTGATGAGCGTTACATAACCTCAAACATAACTCAAAATTGAGTTTTCCGATTTATTTATTGTCAATTAAACTGCCTAGCCTTTTCCCAATTATCTTGGAATCGGCTTCCCGTCTAACCGGTTGCAGCTTTTACATGGAGCACTGCCTATCTGACCTCCACAGCCCAGAGGGGTAACACGATAGTCCTTGATAAGACTGGTTAGTCAGACTTTTGGGCTTCTGAGTGGACCCGTAACGATTGTTTATTATATATATATTTTTTTTTTTCAGTTGCCAAAATGACTTCGGAAGTGAACGAATGGTACAAAGGGAGGAGCGTTTTAGTGACGGGTGCCCTCGGTTTGATGGGAAAGGTCTTAATAGAGAAGCTGCTGTACAGCGTGCCGGACTTAGGCCACGTGTACGCACTGGTTCGGTCCAAGCGCGGCAAGTCACCGGAGACACGCATCGAAGAAATGTGGAAACTGCCTGTGAGTGTTGCAATAGTCATCATGTTTGTTGAAAGAGTATATTGTATCTAAGCACTTAATTACGTGGATGGGCGATTGGGAAGAACTAAAAATACGAGTAAAGCCATATGTTTGACGTAATCGCATTATTTGAAAACAAAGGAAAGAGAAGTAGTCGGGGTCGCTGTCGCCGGATACGGTGAAGAGGACTATATTTGAAAACAATTTTTTTTTAAGCAGTAATTTTCATGACTGGATAATTGTTGCCCTAAACCTTATTTGCCCTTCGTATGCCGTGGATTCAGCAGTCAACCTGTTAAAAACGGTTCATCATTTCAATCCATCTTGAGCAAGTATGGCGATGAATGCTCAATTGCTCATATCTACTTTGTCTGAGAGAGGCCTTTGCCCTGACTGGGACAATAATAGACTGGTACGAGTATTATTAATAATTTACAATATTACTTATAAAACCCTATACTTATAAAATTCCAGCTGTTCAAAAGAATAAGAGAGGAGAAGCCGCATGTTATGAAGAAGCTGATCCCAGTGACTGGTGACATCATGTACGAGGAGCTAGGCATTAGCGGTTCTCACTTGAATGAAATCTACAATGAGGTAAGTATCATATTGATTGATAATCGTGTAATCAAGGGAGTGATAAAGTGAGATTCTATCAGCGATAACGGTGATGGAGAGTTAAAAAATGAATAGGACTGACTTAGGCTAACCGTTTTTTGACAGATCGAACTAGTGAGCAATTATATATTTTTTGCCAAAATTGATACTCGTACGGTATTATAATGTCTGTAAGAAGTCATAAATAAGATAATTCAATAAGATTAGGCAGTTTATATATTTATTTTGTTACGCATTTTAAAGTTAACTTTTACGTAATCACGAATAGTTACGTTTTATGGTAGGTGTCAAAAAACGGTTAACCTAGTGGACAGAGTATACAAAACAAAAACAACATTCTGTTGAAAGTCGATGTAGAAATGCGATATGCTTTGAAAGCGATTGTCTCTTGTCTAGGCCCTCGGAGAAGAGTACAACATTACCAAATCGATTTTATAAATAGTTATACGTTGAGGAGTTAAGTGGCTTAGATATTCCTAACATAAAGGATACTAAGTCCATTGGCACTTGCAATTTAATAGAACACACTATAGTTTTCATATAACTGAACATTGGCTGCTGACTGAATAGGTACCGGTGTAGGTACAGTCAGCGAGATTAATTGTTAAGCTGATTGAAACTGCGTCAATTTACCCTTTTCATACTACTATCAAAGAATGACAGTTGTGATTTGAATATACGGACGATTTATGTTGCTGGAACATTTTCTTAACAATTAGTTACCCTGACTTTACCTATTACTCGTTTTAACACGTCCTAGCTACATCAAAACGTTGCTGGTTTTTGTGAATACAATACAATTTCGTCTCTATCCGGAAACAGCGGGGTCAAGTTCTTCAAATCTTGGTTAAGGATAGTTCAAGGTTCCCCGCTTCGTTTACAAGAAACAAAAAATTTACGTCGCAGTTATAGTATCAAAGTCAACGCGCGAAGATCGTGGCGTCACTAGTTTGAACTCTGTGCAAGTCATGTTTGTAGCACCTCTCAGATTTTGGATTTTGTAAATAAGATATGTTAATAATTATTTATACTTCTGACTGCCAAAACTCACACAATTCGACATTTGTCGACCAAAAAACACTTGATAAACTGACACAAACTGATTATATATATAAGAACCGTAGAAGTAATTCCATCTTTTTATAAGCATTTTATTCACAAGCCAAAGTCCATCAATATGGCCTCGCTTTTCAGGACAGACAAACAGGCGTAATGTACAGTCAACAAAAGAGATAAGTATGCAGGGTCGTCGGATATATGTAGTTGAAGTTTAGTAAAAAACGGATTGATATTTTCGGATAAAATTTTATTTAACTGATAGGAAACAAACAGTTCATATAACAAACTAAATTTCATTCGAAAACATCCATCGGTTTCTTACTAAACTTCAACTATATCCGACGACCCTCTATACTTATCTGTTTCGTTGTACACTAAAAGATACTAACAAACAATATCGTAATAACAGCTGTTGTACGTAAAACCAGATATATGTAAACAGAGAAAGCGGTTTCCAATGTAAAGGAAAGTGCAACCACGTGTTTAAATCACTCTTGATTCTTGCGCGAGAAACTTGCCCAAGTGCCCATGGAGTAGTGACGGTCATAACCGTAAAGGATTGCTCAAACAAGCAAATTGATTTGTCAATACTTGTTAATGATGCAATGTGTACCTTAAGTTATTTAGATAAGTGTATGACAGCAATATAAATAAATTGACAAAAAGCTTAGCTCCGCAGCTTACGCCGTTAGAAAAAATCGTAATCTAACTGATTTAGGGCTGATTTATCAATCGACAATTTTTTTTAATTCGTAGAATGAAATTGACGTTCGACAGATTGTGTATCGAAGAACTGTCAAAAATTCAAAATTATTTTTCCGATAAAATTATCTGGCGTTGCAAAAATCAGCCCTTAGAGGCAGCCCGTTTAGTATACTTTACTTATTATCATAGTGTGATGTCATACAGTATTCTGTTGTGGTGAAATGCCACCGATATTCAGATAATATTTGTTTTTACAAAAAAGGGCAATTCCTTCCATTTATAAATCTTTGACATTTCATAAATTCTTTTTCATAAAGTAATTTCTTTAGGAAGTTTCGAAGTATGAACGAGAAAATCGGTATCCCTATATTTTCGAAAAACAAAATGAACAGAGTCACGGGAAAAAGCTACTTCTATGTTATGATAAATAAAGGAGATTGCATAACCAGCCCGTTTTTGCTTTTATTATGCTTTATTGGTTACAAGTGTTACAACTCGATTCATATCTGCCACATATCACACTTTCTTACGGCATTGAATTATACCATCAGGTTTTATGCGTCGCTCACCCCATTCCACAATAATCGTTACTTAGGCCAACTATGTACCGGGTGGCAGGGACATCGACGCGCAACCTGTAACCATGAATTCAGCACATGATTTTAGAACCCTTAGCGTAGAAATTTTTTGTCGGTTATCAAAAAAATATTTGCTGTTTCATAAGAAAATGCAATACCTTCGCGGTCAAAATGTATAGAATAGCTAACTTTTTTTTAATAACCGATGAAATCTATCGACGTGAGGGTGTTTAGAATCATGTGCTGAATCCATGGTAACAGGTTGCGCGTCGATGTCCCTGATACCCTGTGTATACATACAGTCACGAGCTTATCTATGTATACACTTGGCTATATTCAAAAGCGATTAGCTCCTTTATTTTTTAATGAAATTTTATGTTGCTACTAACATAGTATTTTCGAACCCATAGGTTTTTGCAATGTGTCGTAAGTATTTCATTGTTGTTTTCGTTATTTCACGCGAAAATCGCTATCGAAAGTTTCCAAGTGTTGACATATTTGTTCTCGTGACTGTACATACATATAATAAAATAGCGGGATCCCTTCTTTTCGCACAATATTCTTTTTCCTAATATACATACTTTGGCATAACGATTTTGGTATAATTTGTTTTGCCATAATAATACTTTGCCATACAATATTTTTTTTTGGCATACAGTTTACGTTGGCATAATTATCTTGAAGGCTAATTTGTTTTAGCATAAATTTAATTCGCATAATGTTACTAGGCGTCATTAGGCCTAGTAACATTATGCGAATTAAATTAATTAAATAGTCATTACTATAAGCATATATTTAGGCACAAAATTATTAGGTATGATGTTTCCTGATATTGACTACCGTTATTGAATCATATGGGCTAGGTTAGGTTAGAACAGTGACCATTAACGCTCGAAGGCGAGCGAGCGAAGCGAACGTGGCCCGGCAGCGGCCTCCGAGCGCCAGATCCCCTCTATTGTTGGTGAATCATTTGGGTTACATGAGGTTATAACAGTATGATGTTTCCTGATATTTACTACTGTTATTGAATCAAATGGGTTAGGTTAGGT
The DNA here is from genome assembly GCA_947507525.1 of Apamea epomidion. NCBI lineage: Eukaryota > Metazoa > Arthropoda > Insecta > Lepidoptera > Noctuidae > Apamea > Apamea epomidion. The sequence goes on from OX382234.1 coordinate 13,159,979, forward strand.
TAGAACAGTAACCATTGACCTGAGAAGGCGAGCGAGCGAAGCGAACGTGCCGCGGCAGCGGCCGCCGAGCGCCAGATCCCCTCTATTGTTAGTATTGTGGGTTGTGGTTTGGGTTATAACAGTATGATGTTTCCTGATATTTACTTATTTATTACAGAATTTTGAGTTTTTTTTAAAGGATTAAATTAAAACTTTGCAATAACACAGTTAGTGACACAATCGTTTTACGATACCGTCCACTTAGAAAAATTAAAAAATGATTTGTTCTGCCTACAAATTTAATTAGAGCAATATTGTATTAAAAAATAATATAGCAATATTGTATTTTGTTTTTAACCTTAAAAAGTTTGATCATGTCTCCAACTTTCGCAAGATACTCAAGTGGCTCCCCATTCGACTTCGCAGGAACTCTCGGATATTGTGTCTGCTATTCAATATCCTTCACAATCCTAAAACACCATCCTATCTGCGGGAGCGGTTTTCCTACGCCCGTCCTTCAGATGCACCTTGCAGGTCGCATCTTAAAAACCTTCTCAAGTCCCCTCCCCACTCCACCGACTTCTACTCCTACTCCTTCACAGTGCACGCGGTGCGATTGTGGAATTCACTACCGCCTGACATTAGGGACTGCCAAACTATTGCGGTTTTTAAAAGAAGAGTGAAAGAACACTATCTGTCCACTTCATCATAGTTGTGTATGTATTTATTATTTTGAGTATGATATAATTATTATCATTCTTGTAATATTTATTTTAGAAGTATTTATGTATGTTTATTTGTATGTATGTTAATATATTCTCGTAATTCTTGTTTAGTTTTTAAGTGAATTGTTTTTTTTGATTCTATGTATTATTTTTTGTCTCCTTTGCTCTATCACACGCTGTCTACATCTCTGTATCTATTGTCCTATCTCAGGTATGCTGGAAGAGATTTCTTATGAAATAAGCATCACCTCTGTACCTATTTTTTCTGTTCTGTTTTTCATTGTCTGTTTATATATGTGTGTACATAAATGGTAAAATAAATAAATAAAATGTGTATTAGTGTCTAACATTTTAGGAGTTAATTATTATGCTTATTTGGTATGCCTATAAAAAATATGCTTTAATATCATTATGCGTAAATAAATTTATGCTTTCGAACATACTTAATCATTATTATGATTAGAGAAATTATGCTTAAAACATTATGCGTAAGCTGTTATGCGTAAATAATGTTAAGCGAAAATATAATTAGGAGAAACAAAAGTATGTCATGTTATATTAGGTCTTAAAATTTTATGCAAATGGATAGGGAACCTAAAATAGCAACAATGTTAAAACTGTACATTGTTTCTTTTTTAAAGTTACGAGTAAGTCTGCGATGTGTGTTCCGGATTGGCGCAGAAACTACTGAATAGACTCTGTTCATGTTTTGCATATTCCTTAAAGATCTGATTATTGAATAGACTATGCGGAGTCAAATTTAATTAGCTAGCGAAACTCCGCAAACGTGATGGGTATCGATCGCGCCGTATGGTTTTTTTTAAATATTATTTTTGTCAAATATATTTTTTTTTCAATTCTAGGTGTCAATAGTATTCCACTTTGCGGCAAGCTTGCGACTGGAAGCCCCTCTAAAGGAAGGTCTGGAGATGAACACCAAAGGCACCCTAAGGGTACTGGACATGGCAAAGAATATGAAGAAGCTCGTAGCCTTCATACATCTGTCTACCGCTTTCTGTTATCCTGACTACGAAAGAATGGCCGAAAAGGTAAAATCTACGCCAGAATCAGTAATACAACTTGTTAAGTTAGCATAATCCTAAAATGTCAAGATTTCATGAAATAGTCATTCAGTAGGATTACTTGATCTTAGAGAGTTGTGTTGATGACTTTAATGAATATAATTCTGTAAATTCATATTTGTTACGGCTGCGAATCATATTTTAATCAACGTACAACTTAGTACTGCCCAGCAAATTGCAAAAAAACGTAAGAAAATTTGAATTTCACGGGCTACCTTGGAGCATCCACCTTAAGGCTTGTAATGTCATAAATTAAGATATTTAAATAACTATACCGTCATGTCCTCAAAACCTTTCATGATGCATTCATTCCATGTACCCATGGAACACCAATCGGTGAATAGTCCCCCCAATTTTTAGCGATTTTTTTATTTTTCCAGGTGTTCGATCCTCCAGCGGATCCACACGAGGTTCTTCGCGCAGCAGGCTGGCTGACGGAACAGCAGCTCAACCTTCTGGCACCTTCCATCTACCAGAAACATCCCAACTCTTACACATACTCCAAGCGGCTAGCAGAAGCGCTGGTCAGGGAGAGCTACCCGCAACTACCTGCCGTTGTTGTCCGACCTAGCATAGGTGAGGCGGAGCAGCATTTTTATCCGATTAATTAATTTCGTGAATACGAGAGAGTACACAAAATAAAATCACCGAAGAAGGAAAGGACAAATAAACTGATTGTTTTTTGTTTTAATGGACACATCATGCAATTCTCATTTATGTCAGTATCGAAAATGTAAAACCGAACCAAGCTGATGCAATGCCTCTTCAGAACTCGATTCTTTTCCGTTGGAGTCTTCGTCTTTGACATAATACCATATAAGATGGAGATACTGGCTACAAACATACTTGCGATCTTTAAGCATAACCTTTTCCTATACGTTAAGAAAAAGAAACTTGGCCAGTTATTTCAATCTATAAACTCTATATTATATTCTATTATTATTGTTCTCTATATTGTATTTCTCTATATTGTATATTGTATTCTAGTAACTCCATCGTATAAGGAGCCCACTCCTGGCTGGGTGGACAACCTGAACGGTCCCATCGGTCTGATGGTGGGCGCCGGCAAGGGTGTCATCCGCTCCATGCACTGCTACGGACACTATCACGCCGAGGTCATTCCCGTCGACATCGCTATCAACAGCATCATCATTATTGCTTACAAGACTGGCAACGATACTCAGAGGTACTATTACTTTCTTAATTGGTTTATTTTACTCTGTTTCGCCATTTACACGATACAAATATCTTGCCTGTGGCATACAATAAAGTTAAAGCAACGAATGACTCATCTAAACACTGTTTACTAAAAGCCGCAAAAATTTCCTTGGGTGCGTGAGTCCAGCCAAAGGCAACCCCTCCACGGAAAGATGTGATCTTTGGAATGAACAGCTTAAACCTCCTGTTCTCTTTATGAAACCATCAGAGAGTCTCTCATCTGGGCACAAGTTACCGTGGCCTACTTGGAAAACCTTAAATACCCAAGTAGGCTGCAGCAAGGACAACCTCCACAAGTGGGGCTTCATGGAAGGGTCAGACCTCCGGTGTATATGCGGTGTCTCTCCACAGATAATGGCTCGCCTCCCATCTTGCACCGCATGCCCTTCCACCAGCACACGTGAGGACCTAATGGCCGCATCAGCGAATGGTATCCGCGTTACTAAATTTTGGGTCAAACAAATTAAAAAAAACTATTTTTATTTTTTCTATTTTTTCCATCGACACGCTAAGAAGATGGTGGAAGTTTTATTGTTATAGGCTACAAGCATTTCAATCACACCGTGTCAATCAAGGTTTTAGTTTTCTAAAACATTTTGATTTTGCAGCTTGAAGTACTACAGGCTACCCCAGGTACAATTGTATATCGTCGTAACTAAGATCCGTATAACTTAGTTCATACTCGTCATTAATCTTGGAGTTCTTTATCTATTGCTTTATCATGACCATCATCATTTCCAGCAACGTCAAAACGACAAGTAAATTAAGTTTACACTTTCTGATAAAAGACTGTCTTTCTTTCTTCCGTTTAAACCATCAGAGTCATGTTTAGTATCCAAGACATCGTATACCTAAAAGAGACTTTTACTTTTATTTCAGACAACCCGAGATCCCTGTATACAATATTACGACCGGAGACGACCGTAACACAACGTGGAAGGAAGTCCTGGACATCGGCAAAGCCACCGTGCGGAAGTTCCCCTTCGAGGGGCCGCTGTGGTACCCCGACGGAAACATAAGGCACAACAAGTTCATACATGACTTGTGTGTGTTCTTCTACCATATCATACCGGCTTACTTCATAGATTTCCTGCTGTTCTTGTTTCGACAGAAGCGATTGTGAGTACTTAAGATTTGTTTTTTTTTATACGTACCTAGCCCGTGATGTGACATCATGCGTGCGGGGAGAAATTTTACTAAGTTTTTGTGGGAAGTAATGGGAGAGTGCCCCCTGTTACCCCGTTCTCCCAGTATAGACATGTACTAACAGATTCCTCACCAAACTACTGTAACTTCCGCGGCTGGTCAGAGCATTGTTTGGATTTAACACTATTTTCTAAGAACCGTAAATAATTTTGATAAGTTACAAACTTGGATAATTAATTATATGTAATAACTCTTAACTTCATTTATTACTACTCCGCATTGATTGTATAACACTTTGTACCTGGTCTTACGTAGGTGTTATGTACTGACCTACCTACCTGCTTACCTTCCGTTTCTGCCGGTAAACCGGTAGTAAGGGTCAGCGCTATTGACCTCTTATATACACGCGAGAATCATATAATATAACAATAAAATAAATAGTAGGTAGTGTGTAGCTAAATACCCCGGCCAAGTTCGTGTCGGACCACGCACAATGCAGGGTTCCGTAGTTGGAATGACATGAATTTATCCCAAGAACAAACTTTTGTAGTTGAAAAACATGGGGCCCCATACATTTAAACTGCAAATTTAAGTTTGTACGCACAATATTTAGTGATTCACCTTGTTATTTTTAGACCATTTATAGGTTTTTCTGTAATCTATAAGTATAGAAAAAATCGGTTCAATTACAACAGGATTATTTTGTTTCTTTAAATCCCAATCAATAAAATGAATATTTGTGAACAATTTTTATTAAAATCAAAATGCGTTCTATTTCAGCATGGTACGCATCCAGAACAGAATAACAATTGGACTGGAAGTTCTCCAATACTTCACGACTCGGGAATGGTGGTTTGATACGAACAACTTCAAGTCCCTAGTTTTACTTCTGAACCATGTTGACAAAGAGACCTTTCCAATGGACTTGACCATCATTGAGGATGAGCCGTATATAGAAAGCTGCATGATCGGAGGAAAGCTGTACTGTTTAAAGGAGAAGTTGGAGAATTTACCCAAAGCTAGACTACAGAATCACATGTAAGTTCGGTTTTCCAAATTTTTCTTATTACTGATGAAATAACAATTGGTACAGTAACAAAAGAGTAACCTAGGTAATCATAATCACCTTTCTTCAACACTGTCAGTTTGTTCATTTTAATAAAAAACCAAATAATTTTGATTTTTTTTACATTAAAAAAAATCATTTTTTTTTTTTTGCTTTTATTTCTTAATTTTTTTTCAAATAATTATGACTGTACTTTTATAATAAATAATATAGGCACTTAATTATACAAAAGATAATGCTAATTTGATCCAGCCTGCAGGTCCTTAATATACTATAGGTGAATTAGTAACCGAATTCTAAAACGAAAGAAGTTAAATAATCATTTAACTTCTTTTGTCACTTAGTCGTTTACCTATTTCGACCAAATACACAACAAAATGTTTTGTTACTTGTAATAATGTATGTTCATGTATTCCCATAAAAAATTACTGGCCATAATACTATTGAATTCAATTCATATTCTCAGGTCATTTTGCGTTTTTACTGTTTCATTTGACGGACTACATTGGAAATGATATAGAGAAAAACTAAAGTTTAACACAGATCTGGTTGATGACAGGGCAATAATACGTTGACAATTCATTTCATATATCATTTCATAAATAATACTAAAATAACTGCTAAGCGATCCTTAATTAAAGGAATAATTATGGGATGCCACAAGGAAGCGTACTGAGCCCTTGTTTTGATGTTATCTATTTAAATTACAATATTGACGTTAAGATTAAAACAATATCAATTTAATAATCATATGATTTGTTGGACCAACTTATTTTTAATGTTAAGCTAGTAAACAGTGTTAGAATTCGAAGGAATGATCCTGCTATTCCTGCTAATGTAACAATTTTTTTTTGTTCCCAGTCTGTACATACTGGATCGCCTGGTATCAATATTCTTCTACCTGGTGCTTCTGTATTGGATCGTGTCTTACTTCGAACCGGCGAGGGAACTACTTTCTTACGGTGGCCCTGCTGTACGGTACTTACCTCTAGTAGGTAAGGCGGTTTTTAAAGACGCATAAAATAATGAATGTAGATAATCAGATTATATTTTAAGTTTGGAGAAGATTGATCCTTAAACTGGTGATTTATAATGTTATCGAATGTATTTTTGTGACATAATTTTATGTATATTTTGTCAATTTCTACATTGTCACTTTTGTAAGTAGGTGTTTGGTGCTTTATTTTATAACACCTTTAAATAGACTTATAGGTTAACGTTTATACGTCCATATCACATTGATGTACCATAATGATTATATTTTGACAATTAGAATGTAAGTTCAATAAGTACTATATAATTTTGTACCTTTTTTAAGTAATTTGTATCTTATTTTGTTAAGTTAATTGTAAAATATGCATCATAATAATATATTTTTGTATTAATACTTGTACCAAATATACGTATTAAACGCCTACAAAATTTAACTACTCTGTAGGTCACTCAGGATACCTACATCAAGGTCTACATACGGAGGAACATACCAACATGAGTTTCGCTTCTATACGGTTTTATTATTCTATGCCACCACCTACATAAGGTTGTAATATAGGTTGCTCTGAATTGATTAAACTGCTGCTAAGAGGCGCAGGTATATCGACTTCGTGTTCGCAAATGAAGAAGCTCCTCATATCGCAATCGGTGTTGACCAGACGTCCGTTGAAGAACATTGAGCCGCACCCCTCGTGACTGTCTCCGTCCGGTTGGTAATTGTCGAACCAAGCGTCCCGCTCTACATTCAAGCGTGTTCCTGGAAGAAAGGATTTTTTTTTTAATCTAGGTCAGCAGCATTGTGTGAACAATAGTCCCCAAGTCAAATAATGTGAATTTTATAGTCGCCTTTTAGGATTTCCAAAACCGTGAAAATTATACTCATGAGTTTGTGACCCAGTAAGCATTTTTCTATGGCCATATCTTGAAGAAAAATTAACGACTACCATTTATCATAGGAAGACAGAAATTCAAAACGTTTAAAAGCTGCATTATGGCAGCTTGGGACACATGTATGTCCCAGGTTGCCATAATGCAGTATGTTACGGTAGGCACAGGTTTATAGTGGTCCGACTACGGAAGGCACTTTAGTACAAAATCCTGTCCACCTCTCCTTTCAAAATACCTCAGACACACACACGTACCTCGAACTGTCTGCCAGCCCTCGGTGAATCTGTTATGAAAGCCTAGGTGATATATTCCTCTTTGATAGTTCTCTTTGAGCCTTGGTTTAGGTGTAGATTCCGTTAACTTTACGAGGTAATCCGCTTCCAGCCGATTGCTAATCACTGCCAGGTTGGATTGTTCTAGTTGGCACGTGGCATATGCTTCGGTCCAGTTCAATGGAGTTGTGTGGAGTTTGTAGCACTTGCCATTGTTCTTATTGTAACTGTAATCTGAAAAAAAGGAAGTCATAAGGATCACTAAGGTGGATGAATGGGCCAGGAAACTAGCCTTGGGTCCGGAGCCCACAAAGCTAACCAATGGCCCTTGTGTGTCACAGATATACGCACTGTAACTAGGTACTTACATTCACAGTCCATAACGGCATTTCAATATGTACGCCAATTTGTCACATTCGTTTTTTATTAGGTCCACGGTACGCGAACACGAAATACTCGTATAGGGTTGGTATTTTGGAACTCCGCAATGACTAGCCAAATTGGAAATAGAAAAATCTATCTAAGTGTTTCCACTTACTCATAGACATAAAAACCTACCTACCTATGTTAGGCATATCGCATTGATAGTTCCACTCTAGTGACTGAAGAGTCTTCTTGCAAAGGAAGGGAAACTTTTTGTCACATTCGGAGTCATCCAGATATCCACGTCCTTCATGTAAAAATATGTACACGCAGTCCTGTCCTTTACCATAATTGTCCGGGTTACCTGACTGCCAGTTGTTGTACACCTCAGAGATCGACTTACCTAGAAGTACGAAAATTTAGGTATCAGTATTAATATTATAGGTTAAAAATCAACTGGTATGTTTATATTGACGGTTAAGTTTATGATTAAGTTGATTTATGATTTTAATTCACCAAAATTAAATACTAAATTTTAGGGTTTGTTACTTTTTCTATTCATTTAAAAAACATGTATGGTTCTTAGTTAACGTAATACTTATAACATAATACGTACCATCAATGGTTTCAAATATTCCTTCAACCAATAAGTCTGACAGCCCCACATACATAAATCCGGTTTTGGGTTTATTTTTTTTCCAAAACGATATCAAAGCGTGTGCTTCATCGTCGTTGTCTGGGTGCCCTAGAGTGGCCCCTTCCAGAGCACACACTCGTTTGGCATCAGCCCATGTCCGTGGTATCGTGTGGATCTTATAGAAACTCTTGGATGCTTCAATATAATTGTAGTCCTTACGGAAAAAGTTTTTAGCTCTTTGTCCATCTATGAATAGATTAGAATAATGCAGATAAAGAAAGGTACTTTACGAAAAAATAAACCACTTTACCATTATTCCCACTTTTTTAAGTGTTCATAATACATATGATGGCATTTAATTTAATTTAGGCTCCGGGCACGACAAAACCCTCTTTTGTCAATTTCTAATTTATTTATAAGAAAGCTGGAAATAATTGAAACATTAAGTATGTGTGACTATAAAAGTACAGGTTTCGTGGCGCTAAACCATTCGTGTCAGTCACAACACCTGTTAATAGTTTCATCACATTTGCGCTTTCGAAAATATAGTTTACTAGCTGTTGCCCGCGCCTTCGTCTGCGATCTAGGATGAAAAGTAGCCTATATCCTTACCCAGGTCATGATCTGTCTGTGTGCCAAAATTCATCCAAATCCGTTCAGCAGTTTTACCGTGAAAGCGTAACAAACAAACAAACTTATTTTCGCTTTTATAATATTAGTTAGGATTCCGCCTTTGATTTATTTAATGAAGACTTAGTATTTTCATGAAATAAAATTTTGATATGATTTCAAGGATAACTAGACTCAAGTGTGGTTTTTAAATTTCTTGAAATGGTTTGCTAAATAATAAGAAAAACACTACTGACTGGGTTTGTTACGAAAAGAGTGCCCAGCGACGTGAAAGAATACCATAAAATGATATATATATAAATAATAATAATGATTGATATATATGTTGATGATATTTTTTAATGTTTGGAATCAATAGTAGTTAGTCTAGTAAAAAAATTAAGCGAGACTAACTCTCGCGTAATTTTTTGAAAAACTTGTTGCGAATATTACTGATTTTCCATGAATACTTAATTTATTAGAAAAATCTTTTTCAGCCAAAACCAAGAACTAGACTTTTCAAATCACAAATCATTTTTCCCTTTCTCGCAAATGATGAACAAAATTAATCAAAATCGGTCGATGTCGTACACGGCCTGTCAATATAAAACAAACTTGCACTAACAATAATACAATAGGTATTATAAAATATGGTTATAGACCATTTAGTTAAGTCTAACAATATCGCAGAGAAGCACTTAAAATGAGACAAACTTTCATTGTAAATATACTTACACGAATCTGACACAAAGTTCACAATTAGAAAGAGTAACAAGATTTTCGAACACATTTTGTGGAATAATACGCCAGGCATCTTGAACCGCGTCGGGTGAACAAACGTAGGAGGATGTTTGGCAGATTCATCGACCGTCTTGTCTAACCAGTTCTACCGTGCGACCTCATGAGCGAGATCGGCGTATATTCGTGTTTTCGCTTCTACTGGCTACAGAGCGTATAAACCTTATTGTGCGCTATATCGTCCGAGTGCTCATCGAGCATTTCGGACATCGCCAAGCCGCTGGTCGACCCTTCAAGTGACCAGAGGGTTGGCCTATTTTTAGGTCAAATAATCAGCACTGCCGTCTAATGTGGCAACGCTGCCAGCATTTTTGGCACTTCTCCCACTGACGGCGATGCGGACGAATTTTTTGTTATCCAATGAGCTCTTCTCTTTTTATCTTTTATATACTTGTACATAATATACCGACTGGCTTTTTTACCATCTGGACAAAAACAGGGTACAAAAGGTGGCTTCATTTTTCACAAAAAAAAAAAGAAATATTTTAAATAGTTTTATGGTGTGTATCACGATGTTTATTTCTGGTTAAAGACATTTAATTCTCATAAAGAAATTTACATTTCACTTACATGAGAACTTTAAGCATAACATATAAAAACTAACCATTGTCCTTCGACACTCGGACTCACAATTAACCTGACGTATTTGACTATATATTAACAACAAAACTAAATTATAGTAACATTAGTATGACAAATTATTTAGGTTCGTGGGTTTGATTTGTTCGTGTGCAATGCACATTTCTCCAATCTGTATGTTTGGATGGTCAAATGCTGATTTGATCAGATGATCAATTCTACTAAGTAACGTGCAAAATGAAAAACACTAGACCGGTTTTCTAAGGTGTCCTAAAGCATGGTTGAGGGAAAAGAATTTCTACTCGGTAAACGACATATTTAATAAGACATTAAAAAATAAATAAAAATTATAATAATTTAATTACCATGACATTTGTAATAATAATAATGCTATACAACTGTAATTTTAATAACTTTAATAGAATCATAACTGTTTTTATTTTATCGATTTCTTATATTATTTTAATTCATTATAAACATAAATATTTGCATGTCACAGTAATATGACTAAGTGTTAAGGATCCATAACAATAATATTATAATATATGTTAAGACCGATATTGTACTTACCAACACTTATCGCAAATAAATTGATTTGATTTGATTTCTATCAAGAATTTCTCAGTAGCAGCCTCGAGTCTGGATTTGTTCCCGGTTGATGGCAGTCGGCTTGCCCCCTATTAAACATATTGTAGCGAAAATAAAAATTATTTCACTGCATTGAATATAAATCGTAAAATTTTTGAAGTGAAAACTTGTGCACTTTTTTGTGATAGGTAAAAAATGTTAAACTCGCGTCAAGACACGTGACCTGATTGAAAATTCGTAAGACGGAGGGAGAGTAGACCGCATTCCAAAATATAAAAAATGCACAACGTTAATATTCAAGTTTTCACTTCTGCCGGCACTCCCGGAGTGCAACCCGTTGTTTTTTTGTAAAAGCAATGGACATCATTCATTTCGTACCTAAAAATTAAAGACAGAAAAAAAGTACTGTTTTCTTATGGGAAATAACATCTTAAGCATTTTTTACTATTACAACGAAAGTTTACAATTAACTCCTCAGCTGTTTTTGTTTCTTCTTCTATGGTTAATTTTCATCTCAAAGCCATTATTTTTTCAGAATAAGGTCAAAAGCCCTGGCAATGGCTAAATCTTATTAGAAAAATATTGATATTTTACTAAAAAAATTATTATACAAGGACAATGTTTTAGAATCTAATCTGCGCAATTGGATGCCAACAAGGTGACCCTCTCGGGCCAGTCGTTTTCAGTTTAGCTATTCATGCAATTTTACAGAAACTAAATTCAAAATTTAAGCAAAATAATCATAGGGCATCAAAAAATTCGTCCGCATCGCTGTCAACAGGAACAGTGCCCAAAAAGCTGGCAGCATTGCCACGTTGAATGGCGATGCTAATTCTTTGGCCAAGAAACAGGCCAGCCCTCTGGTCACGTGAAGAGTCGACTAACCGCTTGGCGATATCTCGAAAATCAAGTGGGCACTCGGACCCCATGGCCCTAGTGTTTCAACCCCAAACGCCTCGAACATATAACTCCCAATCAGGTTGGAATATTTTCGCAGTTTGTGGTTTTCTGCACCAGCAGCAGCCGCTCCAGCACTGCCTACCGTACTAGGAAGATGGGATGGCGCATGGGTGTCCACACATTTTGCATCCCACACCAAAGGTCTGCCTAACTTCCAGGGCATTATGGTCATTCCGTCTGGTCTCTTCCTATCGTCGCGTGGCAGGCCGTTGGGTTCTAAAACAGCTGGTACCCCGGCGGTGACAAGAGCACGACGGATGATGTCATTAATGCTGGCGTGCCGTGCTATCCGACCTGCGCTCCTACTGCAAGATAGGCTATGGTGTCCGAGGCAGTCAACAACTTCACCGCACCGACAGCTATGCGGAGCCCCACAAGGAGCGCCCAAACGCAGACAGGTAGCGAGCCGGAAGGTGGTGGCCAGCATAGTGCCTATGTTGGGTGACGGGAGTGCTTGAAGCCAGAGCCCCGACTCCCACTCACCCACAGCCAGCAGGCGGGCACGCTCGGCAGTATTGGTGGACGTATTGATAAGATTATTCCGTACCAACCTGCAGAGCCGCTCATCCCACTGTCTCTGGGAAGATGGGCTTACGGACCGATCTGTATCCGGGCAAGCCGCTTTCCAGGCGTTCACCGCGTCGGTCAAGCAAGGCACTTCAGAGTCAACCAGACAGGGGCCTAAAATTTTCCCGGTCAACTTTTCGGTGCTGTGGGCAGAGGACAGGAACGCCGGTAAGCAGATACTGGTATTTTTGCGGACGCCGAGACCACCAAAACGGATGGGTAGTGTGGCTTGAAGCCACGCTCGGTCGTCCAAGGCCACATTTAAAATGGTTGTTAATGTGCTGCGAATAATATGGTCAATTTCGTCCAACAGATGTGGTTGCTTCCATAAAGGGGAAGAACGTAAAAAATATATAAAATTTGGGCCAAAACAACAGTATCTAATCAGGGTGAATGCCGAATGTAAATTAATTTTAGAGAGTCTGTCCGAAATGTCGTTGAAATTTTTAATTTTTTCGACGATGAAATAGAAAAACTATCTTCTAAAGTTGGGGAACCTAGGAGGTGCAGTGAACTTTTGTCTAAAATTATGATTTGTGGGGCTATTGCATTAAATTTATCTAGAGTCAAGTGTCTGTCGGTGATATCAGAAAGGTAAAGTTCATATTTTGAAGGTTAAGGTCCCAGCCAATAGATTGAAATTGCTGTTTGAGGAGTTGTAGATCTTTCAAAACAGTGTCTACATCACCTTTCATCATTAAATTTTGAATTTCGTTTCTGTAAAATTGTATGAATAGCTAAACTGAAAACGACTGGCCCGAGAGGGTCACCTTGTTGGCATCCAATTGCGCAGATTAGATTCTAAAACATTGTCCTTGTATAATAACATTTTTAGTAAAATATCAATATTTTTTAATAAGATTTAGCCATTGCCAGGGCTTTTGACCTTATTCTGAAAAAATAATGGCTTTGAGATGAAAATTAACCATAGAAGAAGAAACAAAAACAGCTGAGGAGGTAATTGTAAACTTTCGTTGTAACAGTAAAAAATGCTAGCTAATGTAATGTTAGCTTAAATAATGTAAATAAAAGATGTTAAGAAAATTTTAATTAAAAATAATATTACAACCCTGTAAATATTGTAAATCCGTAGAAATCATAAACGTCAACTAACTTTTGGCGACTGGAATTCAAGGAAATCACAACTAAAAGCCGGTTATCAAATATAAATATGAGATAATATACCTATATATTATCATAGCTAATAAAACCTTGAATAGAAAAGTGTTACGACGGAAACAAGTCGTTAGTTTTCTGTTTTCGTAAAAGTACCTAAGTAAGGCTTTCCATCTTTGCCACCTATATCAAACAATTGACGGGAATCTCAGAATGATTGTTTAAATGTTGTTGTCAGTCGGACATTAGCGACACTTTGAAGAAGACTGTTAAGATAAGTTAAGATTTTCAATGCTTCCTCTCTCCTACGATTTTGCTGTAACCAACAGGGTCCATAATGATCTCATTAAGTATTAAGTCACCACCTAAGTACACAATGTGGAATGCAAACAAAGTATTGAGTGTTGAAGATGTACAATAAATAATTCTGATCCGTAGATTAGATCAATGATTTTTGAAATTAGGATGTTCGTCCTAAAATGTAGCCGCAGCATAAGGAAAATACAAATATATTATACGTATCTACATAATAATTATATTTATTTGTTTATCTATTCTAGATGTTTATGCTAATTGATGAGGAAAACCTTTTCAAGAAACACAGACGCGAAGTTGTGTTAAAGTAAGATAAAAATATTACTGTTATAAATCGTCTTTATAATATATGTATAATAAATATATATATATATATATACGCAGGATAAATTTTCTCAGAACTGGTCATCATATTAGTGGTTCAGTAGCTTCAATATTATCAGGGTTGAGCCGGAATATAGCAGTTCGTCGTGGATGCGGTACGATAGCGGCTCCCCTGCCCTTACCTTGTTCTGAAACTATCACTGTGAACATTGTTTTGGTCATAGGGGTTATAGATATATTGGGACAAAATGTTTACTTTGTTTTGGTAATTTTACCAAAGGGCTGATTTTACCAAAGCCTTTTCTCCGTGGTATAAAATTGACGTCTGACAGTTCTGGTATGAAACTGTTAAAAATTCGAAATTTATTCTCAGGATAAGGCTGATTCTAGGTATAAAAGGCGAATACAATGTTATGAAACAGTGTTTTAAGACAATAAAATGTTTCCTTATCCGTGTATGCACCTTTCTGTGCGGACATTATTTAGCCTATTGTGTATTTTAAAAAGGAGATTTAGCATAAAGTGAAATACAGTTACATATTGTAATAATTGTGTTTATTTTGCAAGAATATCAACACTCACACATAGGTTGTAGATATAGAGATGTATATTTTGGATCAATCGGGTGGGGGGCGATAAGCGATTATTTCGGCGACAGCACCGATAGTACAGAAAGGAAAATAAATGAGTTTCGCTTTTTCGAGTTTTTACTGTTTTATTTATTTATGCCACCACCGACATAAGGTTGTAAAATCGGCTGCTGCGAATTACTTAAACTGACACTAGCAGGAATTATGTCGTCTAATTCGTGTTCACAAATAAAGAAGCTCTTCATTTCGCAATCGGTGTTGATCAGACGTCCGGTGTAGAACATTGACCCACACTCATCGTTGTCTTCCGTCTGGTAATTGTCGAACCAGGCGTCATCCCCTACATTCATCGGTGTTCCTGAAAAGAAAATTATCTATCAAAACCATCATACCCTACCAAACCAATCTAACTGATAAAAAAGGTTTATTGCTTTGAAAAATATTGGTAGTCGTTTTTATTTCGATCTCAGAAAGTCATGTTTTTCACTTTTACAAGGTGTCGAAAACACCAACTAACAACAATGATAACTTGTTTTCCTCATGGAAAACAAGTTATTATTGATGTGAGATATCACGAGTCACCAACCTATCTCTATTATGGGCGGTTTAAACGTTTCTGCCAAAAAAATCAGTATCTTGCAACTTGCTGTGGGTGGGTTAAGGCTAACTTTCTATACCTAATATCTATACACCTAATAACTATCTATATCTTTCTAACTTTTGCTATATTTGGATCTCTAAACTACGTCCGTCACACACTGGCTCGGTTTATGACTCGTTTTGCTTGACAAATCACTAGTGGTAGCAAAATGGACGACGATAACATTCGCTTAAACAATAAACACTACATTTTCTAACAATTTCGTTACTAAACGTTTTCCCTACTACCTTGTAAGGCTTCTACCAATCTAAATCACACTCACGTACCTTTAACTGTCTGCCAGCCTTCCTTTAATTTGTTATGAAAGCCCAGGTGATATATTCCTCTTTGATATTTCCCCCTGACCCTTGGTTTCGGTGTGGTCTCTGTTAACTTCACAAGGAAATCTACTTCCCGCTTATTATTGACAACTGCCAGAGTGGATTGTTCTAACTGGCACATTGAATATGCTTCGCTCCACTTTAATGGAGTTGTGTGGAGCTTGTAACACTTGCCAATATCTTGACTCAAAGTGTAATCTGAAATAATAAACGGTATGTGTCTATTTTGATAAAGGCAGATTTAATCAATATTTATTTATGTGGGCATTAAGCAATGGATTTTGTCACAATGTTTTCTTTTAATTTAACAGTAAGTTTTAATTTAATTTATTAAATGGTTTGTATTAAATTAATGTTGAAATATGAATTGTGACATTACAACAAAATCCATTGGTTTAACCATAATTGGCAAACTTAGTTAGGGTGCACTATTCAGGAGCGTCCCCTTACTTACAAAGATTCAAACCTACCTAAATTAGGCATATTGCAGTCATGGTTCCACTCTAGTGTCTTAAGACTCTTCTTGCAAATGAAATAATTCTGTACTCCACATATGTAATCATTCATTTTGCCATCTTTGGCCAGATTAACACAGTCCTCAACACGGCCATGATCGTTAGGCTCAGCGTGCCTCCAGTTAGTGTACACCTCAGAAATTGGCTTTCCTAAAAACGTGAAAATAGTGTAGGTATGATTATTAAAAGCTCGGTAGACAGCGCGAAGCGTGTGTTCTAATTGAAAAATCGTTCGAATTAACATCAGGTTTACACTGAGCTCTCTTCAATAGGGGTACGAAAATTTTAACGATTTGGGCGTATGTGGCCGTAACGGTATGGCTGGTGTGGCGGTGTGGCGGTATGGCTGGTGTGGCGGTGTGGCGGTATGGCTGGTGTGGCGGTGTGGCGGTATGGCTGGTGTGGCGGTGTGGCGGTATGGCTGGTGTGGCGGTGTGGCGGTATGGCTGGTGTGGCGGTGTGGCGGTATGGCTGGTGTGGCGGTGTGGCGGTATGGCTGGTGTGGCGGTGTGGCGGTATGGCTGGTGTGGCGGTGTGGCGGTATGGCTGGTGTGGCGGTGTGGCGGTATCTTTGAAGAAATCATCATCATCATCAGTCTACTGCTGGACATAGGCCTCTCCTACTGCACGCCGTTCAACTCGATTTTCGGCAACTCTCATCCAGCTGCTACCAGCCACCCTGCGAAGATCGTCGCTCCACCTAGCCTGAGGGCGTCCCACCTTACGTTTACCGATTCGCGGTCTCTCCTCAAAAACACGTCTACCCGAACGATCATCGGTTCTACGGCTAATATGGCCGTAGAACCGACGATTAAAAATATTATGTCAATTTTATTGACATAATATTTTTAATATTCTCTTGACATTTGTATCGGTATATTGAATTGAATAGAATTTTTATTTTTAATAACTACATATCAGTGGCTTTTGGATTTTGAATTGTTTAACTACGAAGTTGTTTTAAAATTTGTCACTCATGTAGGATGTATTCATAATATGTATTTGTTATTTCTTATCTTTAAATTGTATTTCATGTTATTTTAGATCTAAATGTAATACATATCGGTATATTGAATTTAATTTAATTTTTATATAACTACATATCAGTGGCTTTTGGATGTTGAATTGTTTAACTACGAAGACTATTTTAAAATTTGTCACTTATGTAGGATGTATTCATAATATGTATTTGTTATTTCTTATCTTAAATTCGTATTTCATGGTATTTTAGATCTAAATGTAATACATTTCGACACAATGTAAAAATTGTTAATGAAATAAATAAATAAATAAACTTCAGCTTGCTTATTCTGTGAGCTATGTTGACAACTTTGGTTCTGTGCCTGATCACCTCGTTGCGAATTCGTATTCGTTGCGTTTGTTATATTTCTTTGAAGAAATATTGTTAATGATTCCGCAAGCTTATTTAGCACACTAAACAGAAAGAGAAAAATTGTGCGCCAACGCTAAATAAAAATGAGCTAATAAATAAACGTGTTTCGCGACCGAACAGTGATTTTAGAAACTAAGCATTTTACCGGCTCAAGAAATATTCATGGTAGAAGCGCAAAACGTGCTGAACACGAATTAGCAATCAATGATCACAACTGTTATACTTGTGTGTCAAAAAACACCGAAATATTGAGGGATTTGTGGTGAAAATGTACCCATAAAATACAATAATAAAATATACGTACCGTCAACGGTCTCAAATACTCCTTCAACCAATAAGTCGGACAGCCCTATCCATATTGAATTGATAATAGGCTTAGATTGGTTCCAAAACGATAGCACGGCCTTTGCTTCAGCGTCGTTTTCTGGGTAGAAGAAAACGGCCGCTTCCAATGCACACACTCGCTTGGCATCATTCCAACCCTTTGGTGTCACATGAAACTTATAGAAACTCTGGACTGCATCTATGTAATGGTAATCCTTTCGGAAAAACTTTTTAGCTTTTTGTCCATCTATGAATAGATAAGATAAATGTAGAATTTCATTAGAGAACAATTTGCTCTGCGAAGAGGTGTCTAGCACAAGTTTAAGGATTAGATTTAAGATTTATTAAGATAAGGTTAGATGGTTGTCTATTGTTTACCCGAAGATTATATACCATAATCATCATATTCCCAAATTTCATTTACCCGAATTTCATTTGCCCGAATGTTTTGTTTACCCTAAAATACATATGACATACTTTTAATTGCCAGAAACTTAGATACCATAAGATACGAGTGCCATACGTATTCTTTTTCATATTTTTAATTGCCATAATAATGATTAGACATATATTTAAACACCATAATGATTATTAGACATAATATTTAAATGCCATAATAATTATTAGACAAATATTTAAACGCCATAATAATCATGGCTTGGTTGACGGAACCCAGTTACGCGGGGCTCCTACTTCTGGGTGGTTTATAAAAAAATAACCACGAAGGGGATGGCGGGGTCGTTTGAGCGAGCGAAACGAGCGAATAGACCCCGCCATCAACTTCTAACCTAACCTATCCGACTCGGGGTGCCTGGCAAATGATGTTATTGCATATGATAATTATGGCATGTGATAATTAGGGCATGTGATAATTAGGGCACGTGATAATTAGGGCTTACAATGATTATGACAAATGATGTTATGGTAAGTGACTTCATGGGAAACAAAGCTTCTAGCACGTGACTAATATAGCGAATAAGAGTAGGGCAAATGAATATTACGTCATATAATATTATGGCTGTTGACAATTATGGCAAATGATATTAGGGCAAATAAAATTCGGGCAAACGGCGATATACCAGGTTAGATACTGTCATTAGTAGATGTGCAGTAAAATTTAAGACTACTTACATGAATCCGTCACAGAGTTTACAATCAGAAAGAATAAAAGAGTTTTCCAAAACATTTTACCGTACGACTGGCGTCATCAATCGCGCCAGCAAAACAAACTTAGGAGGATGTTTACCAGACGCTTCAAAACGCAATCCTGTTCAACCAGTTATATTCTTGTGTGCTGCGACCATATTAGCGAGGTTGGCGAACCGCGGTTTGTTCGCACACACAAGAATGCTCTTTGGTTTTGGTTGTATTTTGGCAAAAAACGATTAAAGCTTAGAAGATTTAATCATTTTTTGCAAAAATTATAATGCAACACAGATTTGTAGTAGTTAAGTCTAAAAAGGAAAAATTCCTCAACTTTATAAAAAAAAATTGTATTAGCCGTTAATGTCCCACTGCTGGGCAAAGGCCTCACTACACATACACTCTTTCCAACTCAAAAAAATCAACACATTCGTTACCCTTAATGCCACAATTGCTAGGTATCCAAACTAACTGAACATCTTTTTGACTATTAGCGCCAGGTCAAAAGAGAATTTTTATTTTTTTAAATAATGGAACTGTACAATTAACTGTGTAACATAATGTACGTACTCACAGTTATCTTCATTCATTCCTCCAGGTCAGAACAAGCATTCTGTTACCGTTAGGCGCTGACCTGATTATTTCTTACGACACGTTTTATTCACAATCAGTACACAGACACAGCTCCATCTTTAACATGACACTACGACGATGTAGTGACATCCAAGGCTTGGTAATTTCGCCCACATTGAATGATATCATTTTTCCTATAAACACAAAATAACTATAGGTTTTATTGTATTTTATTAATAATATATTTTATTATGACAGCTTTAACAACGACGTTTAATACGTCGCCATGGCAACCTTTCTTTCAAATCTTTACCTGCCTGTATCTTTTTAGCTGATTAGATATGTATACTTATTATAATTAATTACTGGCCATTTTCATAACTCAAATTCATATTTTCTACGTGATGTTATTCTACGAGCTGACATTATAGATCCACGTAATCCAAGGATCAGTTCAGGTTTCGCCTCTAAAGTGGATACTATAAAGAGCTACCTAGCTACTCCAGGGCTACCTATCGCGGGAATACCCAGCGTACCTCTCCGCACCGGTACCGGTCGGACCCTGCCAACGCCTCCGTCCTCCGTCCTCCATGAAGGGCTCCTAAGTCTATTGGGCCGCGCCTCATCCGAGGGCCGCCTCACCTGGCGGGCTGATAGCGTCTCCACCGTGCCTCTCTCTCCTGCTGCCGTGCTGCGTCCCGCCCTGCTTCGTGGACCCTCCTACGGGCGTCCTCCGTGCCGCACACGCACCAGCTCCTGTACGTGCGCCGGCTCCTGCTGCCGTCCTGCGTCCTACCCTGCTGCGTGGGCCCTCCTACGGGTGTCCTTCGTGCCGCACACGCACCAGCGCCTGCCCTCATCTGTACCTACGTGCACCTGTCGCCGGCACCTGCCTCACGTCTACCTCCCTCCAACTGGATCTCCACCTCAGCCTCCTCAACCCACCTATCACGCATCGTCATCCATACACCCTATCTGCACATACTACACACCAATCTTCAGTTCATCTCCATCCTAAATTTGTTGTAAATATACCTTTAATTGTTTTCTACCTCCCTTTCTTTAATTTCATTTTACCTTTTGTTTTTATAAGTTCAGTTTTACTTGTCGCTATACGACAACTTTCTGACTGTTCGCCAGCTTTTCATAACGCACATGGTATTAAAACATCACATCATGCTTTCCTATAACATTGAAATTACTAATAAGAGACGGAATGATATTGTATGTGAGTCAAATGCATCCTCTAAATATGTCTTTGTAAACAGATTTTATACATTTTTAGGCCCATTTCTATACAATAAATTAAATAGGAAATTAAGTATCTATAAATTAAATAATTACGACTGTAAAAAGGTTATTCTGCAATTTTTACTTAGCATATTATCATACAGTGAGATAGAGGATTTACTCGTTGTCTGTAAATAAAACATGTTAGTCTTTTAAGGTAATATTAGTTTTTAATTAGACTTCTCAGTTGTTAATTATATATTTTAAAATTCTAAGCACCTTTCTAGCCTGAAACAGGTTCCACCTAGTTTAGGCAAATGAGCAACTGCGTCCTCTATAATTTTTAAGATAAGTTATTGTAAATCTGCACCATTTTTATAAATAAACGTTATTATTATTATATATTAACTTTTAACGGATTTTGGACTAAAGCTTGTAAACAATTCCAGCTCTGGAAGGGAATCTGTAAAAACGACGGCTTTCTCAATATGATGGTGTGACTCTATAAAAAGACAAACTTTTATTTGTATTTTTTATGTATTATTTATTTATGTCCTTAGCAGAGCTTTCTATAATGTATTCGAGATAAGGAGACCTGGAGACCATAGCACAGGTTTCACTTAGTATGGGCTCATGTCTCCCATCTTAAAGTAAGTAAGAAAGGCAGTCCAAGGTATGAAAAATGGAAACGCTATGGGCCCAGATGATATAAGTACCAGTAGAAGTATGGAAGTGTTTAAAAGAAGATAGATGTATGTGGCTGGCTTTATTCTTCAATAAGTTGTTGCATGAGGGAGGGATCGCAAAAGAATGGTGCAATAGTTCGCTAGGGATCTTCAAGAATAAAGGTGATGTATTAGTCTGCAATAATTATCGAGGGATAAAGCTCATGTCACATACTATGAAGATATGGGACAAGTAATAGAGAAGATATTGCGAGAGGAGAGTGAGATTACCCCAAACCAGTTTAGGTTTATGCCAGGTCGAGGAACAATAGACGCCACTTTTGCACTCCGCCAATTGTGCGAGAAATACAGACGTGCACACAAGAACTTGCATATGGTGTTCATTGATCTAAAGAAAGCGTATTATAGGGTACTGGAGATGTGCTGTGGTGGGTCTTGAAAGAAAAAGGTTTGCCTGGGAAGTATGTAGAGTTAATTCGTGCTATGCATGAAATCTCGTACCTACGTCTGGTCGGCTGCTGGCAATACTGACGAGTTCAGTGTGGCTGTTGGCTTGCACCAGGGATCGGCTTTAAGTCTTAACCTTTTCCTATTGATTATGGACGCCCTTACGTCGGACATCGAGGAGTAAGCATTGTGGTGCATGCTGTTTGCCAATGATATTATTCTGGTCGGTGAAGATGGACCTGAGATCCAGAGCAGTTTGAAGAAATGGCAACAGAAGCTGGACTTTACCCATATCCTTTCTATTTCTTTACTCACAGACAGATAATCCAGTGTTCATGAAGGAAAAAATGAGGAAAAAAAAATTTTTCATTTAAAGTTACAACTTTATTTTCAATATTATGTTACATAGGTATAAAAACAGGCATAAAAACTTAGTACAGTAATGTATAATGTAACTCCGCTAATGCCCTTCAATAGCGCCCGTACGAATGAGGGCTAAGTGTGACATAATTTGAGGTTCTTTGTGACTATTGAAAACCATTTTAAACACCTCTTACTTATTGTTATAGGTTTTCTTTAATTATTATCCTAATTGAATGACTTTTTGGACGGAACTTTCGAGTATTAATAAAGACGAGGAGAGAAGTTTGCAAAAGGGAGACATAATTGATATACCAACATACTGAGAGTGTGTCATGCGCACTCAAATGTCTCGCTGATTGTGGGGCGTGTGGTGGATCATTAAGTTCCCTTCAGTTCAAAATTATACTTCATAAACTTATGTGATTGAGGCAATTTTGCGTCCCTAATAACGGATCCATCAAACTGAAACAAGTGATGTGAATCGTTGTTTACAGTAGCTCTAAAGCTTCGGTTTCCTCGGAAAGCATTTCTATTATAATGGCCGCCATGAAAATCTGTCATTTTTACCAGTATTTGCACATTTAATTTTGTGTACAATCCTGCCTTGATTCTTTAGGGAGATTTTTTATGTCACCCAGACCATTATTATAAATCTATTGATGATCTAATTGATGATACCTCATTCATAAAAATCAGTTCAGTAGTTTAGGCGCTACGGTCGAACACACGTAAATACGTATACATACATAGACTGCTAAAATCATAACCCTTCCTTTTGGCTTTGCCGTAGTCGGATAAAAATCCATACATCACATCACTACAAACTGTATGATGGTGCCGTTCGTGGATTGTTAAATAAACTATTCTATCGAACTGTACTTATCAACATTTTGTATCCATGCGGTTAGTGGTGCCGTTCAGTCAAGTGCCGTCGAAACCAGTGCTCTGAGTGGAATACCATAAAAAAGGCCATATGTTTTGTTGTCTTCCATTTTATTATTCTATTCCACCACCTACATAAGGCTGCAGCACTGAACCGGTTAAACTGACGCTAACAGGTGAATTTATGTTACGAGTATCTAGTAGGTGTTCACAAATGAAGAAGCTCCTCGTGTCGCAATCGGTGTTGATCAGACGTCCGGTGTAGAACATTGAGCCACACTCCTCTTGGTCATTGCCATCCGGCTGGTAATTGTCGAACCAGACGTCAGCATCTACATGCATCGGAGTTCCTGAAAAAGAAAATGAACAATCACAACAATCGCATAGTAGCTGATAAATATTGAAATTCCTTTTCTTTTTTCTCTCGGGACAAGCATGGTGTTTCCTTATGTTTCTCTATTCCGCAAGGAACCCAAGTGGCTCCTGATCTACCTTCGCAGCAGCATTCAGAAACATTCTCAATATAAAAAAAAAAAATACATGTATGACGTACCTTTCACTGTCTGCCAGCCCTCGTTTAACCTGTTATGAAATCCCAGGTGATAGATTCCTCTATGATATTTCCCTTTGAGCCTTGGTTTCGGCGTGGATTCCGCTAACTTCGCAAGGTAATCCGCTTCCCGTCTGTTACTGACCATTGCCAGGTTGGATTGTTCTATTTGGCATATGGCATATGCTTCGGTCCAGTTCAATGGAGTTGTGTGAAGCTTGTAGCACTTGCCAGTATCCTTACTGAAAATGTAATCTGAAATAACAAATTTAATGTTACGTCACGATAAATAGATATGATATGTTTTATTGTAAGTACACCAAAATTTGTATTTAGACAATTTATTATGTATTAGAACAATAACATTAGATAATTCCTGGTTCTTCAAAGCAACTCCGAGCACAGGCCCTTTCCTATCGAACAAACGAGCTTTCATTTGATTTTTTTGTATTGCCAAAATAAAAAGTATTGTCATTGCCAGTGAGTTATTACGCAATAAAGTTGCTCTGTCCTTGCTTTACCTACAGAGATTCAAACCTACCTAAATTAGGTATATTGCACTGCTGGTTCCACTGTAGTGACTGGAGATTCTTCTTGCAAATGAAGTAAGACTTTATGTCACATATGTAATCATTCATTTTGCCTTGTAGGTCAATGTTCAAACAGTCCTCGTTTCCTCCAGCGTTGTCCGGCTGACCCTGGATAAACCAGTTGGTGTACACCTCAGAGATTGACTTCCCTAGAAATATGAAAAACGTATGATTAATTATTCAAGGTGTGGCGTAAACAGGGTTAGCAACGTTAAAAAGTCGAATCACCATATACTTAGCTATGACACACCACAATTTGAACAATTTTTGACCATAGGTCTCAGAATATATTGTTTTTTATATTTTTTTGTAAAATTGACACCTTGCTTTACTAAAATGGCTGCAATTTTCATAAATTACATAATTTATTTTATTTTGTTTATAAATGCTGAATACATGTGCTTAACATGCAAACAATTTTGTAAATGTAATTTCAACTCGAATCTCTGGAAATTTTTGTGATGTGTGTTGGGGTGCGAATGAGACATTTTGAAACTTGTGGGAGAAAATAAATAAATTTTATTATTATTTATTGTTCTATCTTTAGCCGTTAATGTCCCACTGCTGGGCAAAGGCCTCCTTACTCTCTTTTCACCTCTCTCTGTCCAGAGCTACCAAGGACCAATCTTTATCAAAGGAGTGCAGCTCATCCTGCCATTTCCGTCTGGGCCTATATATTATTTATTATATAAATTTTATTAATTGTGTAAATAATATACTACACCGTTGGTGCCCATTACGTTAAAAAATTGTCCAATCAATGGAGCCTCTAAAATAATACAAAAAAACAAAACTCTATTGAAAAAAAACTGAATATAAAAAAAAATACATTTTATTTGATTTAATTACAGGCGTTGCAAAATGTTTTGGGCCACATAAGAAGTATTAGTTTAAACTTTTCTTAAGTTATTTGAGAAGATTTTTTTTCTCAATAATTTATTTTTTTATTAAATCAATCTCAAAAAATCAATCAAATCAATCAACCAATCAATCAATCTTTAAATCAATATCTTTTTCTACAATCGATGTTAAATCATATTCATCATTTTAAACAAAAAGCTAGCTGTCTATGGCACTAAAGGAATAAAATACGTACCGTCAACGGTCTCAAAAACTCCTTCCACCAATATGTCTGATATTCCCACCCACAACCACATGATAGTAGGCTTAGTTTGGTTCCAAAACGATAACACTGCACTTGCTTCATAATCATTTCCTGCGTAGAAGAAAGTGGCTGCTTCCAGAGCACATACTTGTTTGGCTTCAGCCCAAGTCCGTGGTATCGTGTGGATCTTATAGAAACTCTCGACTGTTTCTATATAATGGTAATCCTTTCGGAAAAACTTTTTGGCTTTTTGTCCATCTGTAAAGAGATAAAGGTTCTTAGATAAATAAAAGTTTCATTTACTATGCTACGGCTGTATTAAGTCAGTAGTTAAGCTAAGTTCGAGGACGTGTCTTCACAGAACACTACATTCTTACGAATAAATCTATTCTTATTCTGGTCCTGACAGGATAGCCGTGTCATTTCATGAGAATGCACTTGAAAACTAAACAAGTTTGAGATAAAAATACGTATACTTACATGAATCTGACACAAAGTTCACAAAAAGAAATATAAACAAAGTTTTCGTAAACATTTTATGATAGGTAACGACATTCGTCTTGAACCGCAGTAGGCAAACTTAAAAGAATATTATGTTAATGTTGTGCAGAGTCTCCGGCAGTCAATCTAGTTTATCCTGTTTTACCCTGCGGCCACATTATAGCATCGGCATCAATGTTCGCGTTGTCGCGATCGCGACGCTGTGTCAGTAAAGCGCGCATCAAAATGTTTTGTCGCGGCAAACTTCGCTCACCGCAAAACTTCGTTATATATCATCAGTTCAACACAGACTTGGTGGGTCAGTAAGATGTGCGTATAATTTTTTAGCAGCAACACCTGTCGAATAACGTGTTCAAAAACAGTTGTCGATTTCTGTATAGTTACCAGCTACTTACGAAGTTTTTATCGCAACCATCCAACACGAATGTTCGTCCGTTAATGTGTCCGCAGAATAAAGCCGTCGGTACGTATTCATGTTCATTTAATAAACAAACATGTTTATTTTATACTGCTAGATATGAGGAAAATATGAATTAATCAAAAGTGTTAATACGTCATTTCATCCACCTTCTTTTAGAAATCGATAAAACCGGTTTTTGCTCACCTCACGATGAAATCTCCGTTATTAAGTAAACCTACCAGTATTATCAAAGTCGGAAATACCTGGATGAGAGACGCACAGACCTGGGAAGTATTGCAGAAGATAGGGGAGGACTATACCCAGCAGTGGTTGATTCCGGGCTGAAATGATAATGACGACCAGTATTATACACCTAGATTAACTTTTTTTAATTGTTTCCTTACTACGACGTTGCAGAAAGTCGCGCCGTTTACCGAAGAGTTGTGTGGAAATCGATTGTCATGGTATGACATGTGATGCGGAGGCATGAGGAGCATATCATGAGGAAAGGTTTGAATATGAATGTGGACGGTTATCAGAGTAGAGTAAAACCAAAGAAACGATGGATGGATTGGGTGAAAGATTATATGGCTAGAAAGGAGGTTGAGAAACCAATTTTTGTTAAGATGTTTCTTCGGATTGCTGCTGTCCGACGTTGCCAGTAAGAACTTCCTATCCTTTAGTAGGATAGGAAGTTCTTACTGGCAACGTCGGACTATATATACTATACTATTATAAACGTGAAAGTTTGTATGGATGGATGGGTGTTTGTTACTCTTTCACGCAAAAACTACTGAACGGATTTGGATGAAATTTGGTACATAGATGGTTTATGCTGGCTACAATATACAGTCAAGATGGGCTACTATTTTTTGTGCCAGTATAAACTTTCCTATTCATTTAAACTTCTTGCGTATGGACCTAATACTACAAGAAATTCTCTGCCTGTCAACATTTCAATTAAAAGGATAATCATTCTCTAGATAATAGTAATCTGACGTTTATAACATTATGAATATACTTATTTATTAATTTAAATAAAAACAAACGGTAGCACAATAAGAAACAGTCATAATATCTTAAGTTATTTAATTTCAAAACAATTATGCTACCCACTACGTTCTCCACAGATTACAATATAAATTATTTAAAAACTAGCTAGTAACACAGATACAATACCTATACAACCAACATTATCCTAGAACTCATATCTGGATATTTAAATTGATAAAAGAAAAAAAAAACAACACTTACTATACTAACCACTATACTTCTACTTAATGAAATAAAACAGCACTACAAACGAGAACACGTATTTAATTAGGAAAATGTAATTGACGCGTAAAAATTAAAATACTATAGTATTGCTTCTACAGTTTTATCATTCTACGCCACCACCGACATAAGGTTGTGAGTGAGATAAACTGACGCTGGCAGGTGTAATTACGTTTTCTACATGGTGTTCACAAATGAAGAAGCTCTTCATATCACAATCAGTATTGACCAGCCGACCGTTGAAGAACATTGCGCCACACTCCTCTTCCCCGTCCGGCTGGTAATTGTCAAACCAGGTTTCAACATCAGATACTTTAAATGGTGTTCCTGGAAAAGAGAGATATCAAATAAAAGACAATGCTCATGGATGTATGGAATCCCGTACCATGCTGCCTCAAAGTCAAACTTAGTTTTTTATACTCCTATAAAAGTTCTTTATAACCGACTTCAAAAAAAGGAGGAGGTTCTCAATTCGGATGTTTATACATACACAGGCTGTCTTATTTTTTTCATAACTGGTATACCTTGGCCTCTCGCCCGGTACCAGGTTATCGTTGAGTTTCGGGACATTCTGTATATATATTTTATGTATGTTCGGGCATAACTCCGTTATATATAGAACAATTTGCAAAATTCTTTTTTTGTTCGAAAGAGGTTTATTCCAATCCATCCCATTTAAATTTCGTAAAAATCTGATGAGGAGTTTCAGAGACAGACAACGGAACTCTTCAATAAATGCCAGCAAATCAACGGCGATTGGTGCTATCGCATATGTATGCATTGTTTACGCAATCACACAACATAACATCACGCCTGTACCCTCGAAAGGGGTACGCAGTGTGTTTAATATACCTCGGTACACCCTCATTTCTGTCAAAGTTGTTATTGGGGTACCTCTAATCTTGCAAGTATATATGAACTTGTGTGGGGTAGGCACGTACCTACAACTAAAAAGTGAAAAATAATAAACGTTTTTACAAAAAAAAACCAACCGACTTCCAAAAAAACACTACATACTAAAAAATAACTTTAATTTCGGATGTCGGTGTCAAAAACCAAAATGCGGAACCAGCGACAGCGGCAAAAGTTTTTTTGTAAACAAAACCCGTGTCGGAGATTTTCAAACAAATCGCAATAACCTAAAAACTAGATACTTTATTTTGTTTGACATGTTAGGCTGCCATCAGACGGACTGCATCGCAGCAACCGTGCGCAGTCGATATATTCAACTGATAACTGCATGTTATCTGCAGTCAGATCTGACTTTGCGCAGTTGACGCAACGCATCTAGCCTAGGAGCTCAGTGTAAGATTTGACGTCGAAATGGAAGCACAGATGTTATTTCTGTTACTGTATACGGTTAGCGATGGACAGCGTGCGTCGACACTACACGACTGTAGCCGATTGCGTAAAGTTGAAGTCACGACTGTATGCAGTTAATATTGACTTCACACGACTGCAGCCGACCGCGTGAAGTTGATTTCATGACTGAACGAAGTCGAACGTACAACTGCATGCAGTTGAATATATCGACTGCACGCGGTTGCTGCGGTGCAGTCCGTCTGATGGCAGCCTTATACACGAACAGCCATTATTGCTCTAAATAATATCGTTTGAAAATGGTAATCGTTTAAATAAAATTATATTCTAGTTATTTTTAATTAATGTAGAATCGGCAAAGTATAATTGTTTTCCATGTTTTTTGAAAGACGTGATCATGATACTTTCAAAATTCAAGGTTATATTAATCATATCATTTGAAACGGAACGTTATGTAAAGGTAATAAAACAATATCAACACATTTTTACTTTAAATTAAATTCCCTGTTCAAAAAGCAAAGCGGTAATATCATAAAAAATTATGAAAGTAATTACTATAATATTTTGATCTTGATGCATGAGACTTTTTGTTACGAGTTTGGTCATTCTCCTTTCGTAGTTTATGAGCATAGGTAATGGCATCTTTACTAAGGAATATCATTTTTTAAATACTTCCGTTCACGTGCAAGTCGATGTTTACAAAAATTTTACAAGGTTATTATAAAAAGAAACTAAATCAGACAATCCTTTTAAATTATCATGATTTGAAGCCAATGTTTGTGACGTCTTTTTTTTTTTTTTTTTTCTGGGTGGGAAATCATCAAATGACTCCTCCCGCTCTGGGCGGAGCAGAAGGGAGTGTCAGACTTTTACTGACTAAAACCCACCCGTGTTCCTTCAGTTGCCTGTGCCAGGGGCCACGGTATCTCTTTCGAACAACCCGCAGCCCCGGCGGCATCGGCCCTAGCGGACCCCGTCAGTTCGTGCTGACAGCTCTTTGAGGCGCGCGTGGAACACAACGCGCCGTCGACCCGGGTCTGGTCCTTACCGGGCGGCGAGCTGCCCATAGCTCACCGCCCGCAAGCCCGCGCCTACGGTGGCCGGGAGTCGGCTGTTGACTCCCGTCCAGGGCGTCTCCTGCGGCGGCTAGGCGCGCGAGGGTGCAGCGATTGTCTCTCCCTCACGCGGTCCGCCTCCTCCTTCGCGAGCATTAATGCTTCGCAGAAGGAGGTGACGGCCTCCCATTCACTCTCGCTCCGTACCATGGCCTGGATGAGGGCCGGACGCGAGAGGTCGCCGCCACCGATCGCCGCCACGAGGATACGGCGGGGCCCCGCCCAAGCCGGGCAGACCTCCACCGTATGCTCCACCGTGTCCTCCGGGCGATCCCCACAGTGGTGACACCCTGGCGTTTCCTCCCGCTTTATCCTGAACAGGAACCTCCCGAAACAACCGTGTCCGGTGAGGACCTGCGTCAGGCGGAAGGTGAGGGCGCCGTGGCGCCTCTCTAGCCACTCCTCAAAGAGGGGACTTATCGCCGCAATTGTGGCGTGCCCTGCGCTGGGTTGCAACAATCGCACTCTCCATGCCACTATGAGATCCCGCCGGAGCTCTGTCCGCTGTGCCGTGATTTCTCGCGGCAGCAGAGCAACGCCCCGGCGTTTTGCCTCCTCTCGCCACTCCCATATGTGGGCGAGGACTTTGGCCTCCAGATCCCATGGCGGCAATCCGGCAAGGAGGCTCGCCGCCTCAGCGGAGACCGTGCGGTATCCTCGGATGAGCCGGACAGCCATGACCCTTTGGGACGCGATCAACCGGCGGGCTGGTCGCCGCCTCAAGGATCGCGCCCATACCGGTGCCCCGTAAAGGGCCATGGACCGCACGACCCCCGCATAGAGCCTCCGGCAGGAGGCGTTTGGTCCCCCTAGATTGGGAAGGAGCCGCCTCAAGGCAGCCCCGGCCCGCTCCAGTCTGGGAGCCAAACGTCGGAAGTGCTCCACGAAATTCCACCGGCTGTCGAGGACGAGTCCCAGGTACTTCATCGTCAGCTCGACGCCGATGTGAACCCCTCCCGCCGTTATTTGTGAACCCGACGGTGGCGCGTCCCGAGGACCATGAAAACACATGGCCTCAGATTTGTGCAATGCCACCTCGAGTCCCAATTGCCGGAGCCTCTCGACGATTGTCGCAACCCCGCGTGTCGCTGCTTCGGCCGCCGCCTGGTGCGACCTCCCCTGCGCCAGGACCAGCGTGTCGTCAGCGTAGCAAACTACGCTGACGCCATCAGGGAGGTCGGCGCGCAGCACCCAGTCGTACCCAATATCCCACAGATGCGGCCCTAGAACCGGTCCCTGTGGGACACCGCACGACATCTCTCGCCGATTCCACTCTCCCCGGTGACCGGGGTAGATGACGGCCCTGTCCGTCAGATAAGCCTCGACAATGCGACGGAGATAGGTCCGGCATCCGGTGATAACCGAGTGCCTCCCTGATGCAACTCCAGGGCAGGGTATTGAAGGCATTGGCGATGTCTACAGACACCGCCAAGACAACCCCACCCCGGGCCACAGCATCCCCCGTCGTGAGGGCTCGTACGCGCATGATGGCATCCATAGTAGAGCGCCCCCTGCGGAAACCAAATTGGCTGTCCGCCAAATCCGGCCCCACCCGCACCAGCTGCCCGGCAAGGCGGTCTGCAATTACTCTTTCAAAGAGCTTGCCCACCTCGTCGAGCAGCACGATGGGCCGGTAAGCGGACGGAGAGTCCGCAGGGCACCCCGGCTTCTTGATGAGGACCAGTTTCCCCGTCTTCCAACGAAGTGGGAACCGGCCCCTCTCCATGCATGCGCTTAGTAGCCCCCTTAGTCGAGGCCCGAGAGCCTCCAAGGCCAGGACCCAGGCTTTTCCAGGTAAGCCGTCGGGTCCTGGGGCGGTGTTTCTAGCATTCAGACTACGTACCGCCACTCTCAACTCTACCTCGGTCACCTCCGGAGCATCGTCGTCGTCGTCGGTGTGGTCCGCATCTGGCATCGCAGGAGGCGGAGCCATGGACGGGGGAGTATGTTCCCCTCGCGAAGGGAACAGAGCGCTCACCACGTCCTCCACGAGCTGGGGCCGGAGACTCTGCGTCAGCGGGGGAGCCCATGGGCGGAGTTTATCCCGCACCATCTTGTAGGGGCGTCCCCACGGGTCTCTGTTCAGAGTCCCCAGCGACTCCTCGCGGGCCAGCCCCCTGGCCCGCAAGATCTCCGCTCGGTCTTCGCCGCTCTGTACCCCTCGTACAGCTCCGCCTGCACGGCTTCCGTATCCGGAGGGCGGATACGGAGCCTGCGGTGCCTGGTGTACCGGCGTCGCGCAATGTCTGTGACGTCTGTGATGTATTTACGAATTGCCATATGCGGATATAGTTGAAGTGCATTAAGAAACCGATGGATGTTTTCGAACAAAACTTAATTTGATAAATGAACTATTAGTTTTCTATTAATTAAATTAAATTTTATTCGAAAACTACCATCGTTTTCTTACAAAACTTCAACTATACGACGACGACCCTGGTTACTTGTCCCCTTTGGTGACCGTACCTTCTGGTCTACAGTCTATAACTATACAGGTGCAGGATATAAGTCAGGAGATTCACACACTAACGTACCTCTAACTGTCTGCCATCCCTCGCTGAATCTGTTATGAAAGCCCAGGTGATATATTCCTCTTTGGTATTTCCCCTTGACCCTTGGTTTCGGCGTGGATACCGTTAACTGCACAAGGTAATCTGCTTCCAGCGGATTGCTGAGCACAGCCAAGGTAGATTGTTCTATTTGGCACCTTTCATTTGCATCGGTCCACTTCAGTGGAGTTGTATGGAGTTTGTAGCACTTACCAGTAGTCTGACTGATAGTGTAATCTGAAATCATTTAATTTATTTGTTTTATTGTAACACCTTAAATCTGTCTTTACTGATTGCCCAAATGCAATAGTTAATTACACATATAAATGTAATGTAACATTTAGAATAAATTAAACCACTATCTTTAGGTACGTAATTTTGGGCAAGATGTAATTTTTAAAAACATAAATTATTTTGGGACTCGATTTTTCATCGAAATATACGAGGTGTCGTTTTGCATCCTCCTCAAATTCAAGGAGGTAACTATGCTACTTGTTCTCGACACGAGTCAATAATATATTAAGTAGGTATTTTTTTTCTAATTTTCGGAAATCGGCATGTGTGGGACACGCATTTTAAAACGCGGCCGGTGTGAAACCGCACTGTAACTGCCCTTTTCACACACATAAAAACGCGGCCGCTTATACGATACCATAACGCGATTCTGTTCTTTGAAAGTGGTGTATTCTGAAATACTGTCAAACTTAAATAACAAAAAAAAAAACAAGTACTTATGTATTCATTATTTACCAGGGATCGTAATTTTATTTGATTATTTATGTCTTTCATAACAGCCTCCTGAAATTTGAAAAGGATGCAAAACAACAGCTTGTATAGCCCTTTCCACAGCAAGCTGGGCTACTTTTAACTTTCCACAGCAAGCTGAGCTACTTTTAACTTTCCACAACAAGCTGGGCTACTTTTAACCCTTTTTTGTTGTACACATTCATTACAGAGATAAAAACCTACTTACCTAAATTAGGCATATCGCAGTGATGGTTCCACTCTAGCGATCGGAGGGTCTTCTTGCAAATAAAGAGAGCCTTGCTGTCACATGTATAATCATTCATATCTCCTATTTTACCTAAGTGCGTGCAGTCCTCATTACCGTTAGCATTGTCTGGTTGACCCATCTGCCAATTGATGTATACCTCAGAACTTGGCTTTCCTAGAAATATAAAATTAATGTATGTATTCTTTAAAGCTATGCATTTGTAGGCCACCCCAAATGGTGGGCTTAATTACTACTATGGAATATATTGTTAAATTATTAATTGGTTTAAGGAGTCTGAACGAGACACAAGTTTTAGTATTATTACGCCTATGGGCGCCTTGTGTCCTTCAATGTATCAATTATATCAAGAACATAACACAATCATTTAGTACATTTCTAATATCTATTGTTGATCTATTACTCTCATTGATTTATATCTATTTATAAACTATACCTGGCCAAAATCCGGTCATGCTTATAAAGCATGCCATACGATAGGAAGTACTGGATACACTTCTTGAATGCCTAAAAAACCTTTATTTTTATGTATTTGTCAGATACATTATTTGCGATTCAGTAAATGTCCAGCAGGACGACTTTAAGCTGCAACGGTGATGATGACACCTCATGGTAAAACAGCGGCGGTTTAACTTGTATTTTAAAAATAAAGAAATGATTTGTTTGAGTAAAATTTTTACCGAGTTAACTTCAATATAGTACATAATGTACAGGGAACTTCCCTCAAGGGCTCATTCGAACTTTCCTTCTTGAATAGAACTACAGAATATTAAAACTTTATGTGCGTACCGTCAACGGTCTCAAATCGTCCTTCAATCAATTTGTCGGACAGCCCTGTCCACAACCACGGGACAGAAGGCCTAGTTTTTTCCCAAAATGATATCACTGCGCGTAATTCGTTTTCGTTCTCTGGGTGCCAGAAAGTGGCCCCTTCCAGAGCACACACTTGCTTGGCATCAGCCCAAGAAATTGGTACAGTGTGGATCTTGTAGAAACTCTCGGCATCGTTTAAATAAGTGTAATCCTCCCGGAATTTTTTTTTATGTTTTTGTCCATCTGTGAATACAATAAAGCAATGTCAGCTTAACGAAAATAAATAGACAAAGTTCATATTCTTTTTGAATATCCATGGCTACTTTATTGTCAGAATATATTAGGCAATTAAATGAAAAAAAATGAATACTAAAACAAGCATACAAACAAAAATGCAACAAACAAGTATGCAAAACTAAAACGACTATCAGTATTTTGTACTTAATATGCTAAATTCGAGGACGTGAATCCTCACAGGATGGCCGTCACAAGTATGCACTTAAAAACGAGACATAAACGTTAGTTATACCTAAGTAAATATGTATACCTCAAATGTTCTTAATTGGAATAGTGTACAATAAAGATTATATTTATCGATACTTACATGAATCTGCCACCAAGTTCACAATAAGAACGATAAACAAAGTTTTCAAAAACATTTTTTGGAATGATACGACTGGCGTCTAGAGCTGCACAAGGCAAATACATAGAAGGATGTTTCGCAGATTTTCCAGCAGCCAATCTTGTTTAACCAGTTCTACCCTGCGGCCACAAACTAAATGAGCGGTCATTCGATTCCCGCTCGGTCACATTCGCTTGTATACGGACATAGAGCATTTGACAGTTGTTCTATCATTGTTCGTGCGGGTTTTGTTAAATGTTCTTGTAGAGTAGAATTGAATACTCTTTAGTATGTGCACCATATAAATTACAGACATAAATATAGACATTTTATAAAGGGTGACACAATGGGCGGTCTTATAGCTAAGAGCGATCTTTTAAAGACAACCTTTCGATGGATTAAAAAGGGGAAGGAGAGATAAATACTGTAGGTAGTCTGAGATGTACCATTTACATAATACAAAAAATACGTAGATAAAGTATATTATACTAATCTAAATAAATATAATAATAAACATGAAACAAGAGCAAAGAAAATATAAAGATGATGTTTAAGGAGAGAGAAAGTGCTTTTTTATCATAATTTTAAAAGTGGACAAAGATTGAGCACTCCTTACCGACACGGGCAAGTCATTCCATATCCGTACTGCTTGAACAGTCAAAGATTTGTCAAAGAAATTGGTGAAATGCATCGGTATCTCTAGTCTCAGGTTTTCCGATGACCTCAGATATCTATTATGTGTGTCATGAAGGAACTTGAAACGTTCTTTAAGATAAGAGGGGGTTTTAGGATTAAAGAAAATACTGTAGAGCTGAAACAAGATAATATGAGAATCTCGGCGAAGATGTATAGGAAGCTACTTGAGATTTGTACGAAATTTAGATATGTGATCATATTTACAAGCTTTTATTTAACTTGCGATGTATGTATGTAGGTATGTGTGTAACTACAAATGTTTGTTTCGGGTGGACTCTTGCAACTCAATTTTGAAGCAGATATCTTCAACCGAAAGAGCTGAAATTTTGCATGCATGTGTAAATCTGATGACAATTCAAAATTATTATGACATAGAGCTGATCTGAAATTAAACGATATAACCCCATCGAGATTGGCCTTGTTTGATTTGTCTTGACAAGTACTTTGGTGCTAGATGGTAACCAGGGTCTGATGATGTACAGGTAGCTTAAGTGCAAAAAACGCATATAATCGAAAAACACTGCTACGCGCTACGAACTACGCCGTAGTCAATCTCGCATCAAAAATACTAAAAAGTTAAAAATTAAATAAAAAGAAAAAAATACTTTTTAAAAACAAGCTTTTATAACTTCTTAATAAACAAACTAAAAAGTTAAAAATAATTTAAACCTGATAAGAAATAAATAAAAGCGTGTTCCATTTTGATGGAACATTAACAGAACATAACGTTTAGAACACAATGTAACAGGTTAGTTTTTTTTATTAACAAGTAGGTTATAAAAGCTTGTTTTTGAAAAGTTTTTTTTTCGTTTTTTTTATCTTCTATTTCTATTCAATTATACTCAGTGGAATCGGCGCATTCGCATTCTAGCAATGCATCTTGCCGAGCACGGCATCTCCAACGAACACAAATGTCCGTTGTAGTGCAGTTCCGATCGCTAAAACAAAAGATCTTATTGCTACCAACTGCGTGTGCTAGTAGAGCCGTGGTGGCCCATTTATAACGGCCGCGACTTGTAGGTTGTTGGTTCGAACCCAGACAGCCGCTTTACTTTACGTTAATTATTTCATCACTACTGCTCTCAAAACGGTGAAGGAAAACCTCGTTAGGCAATCGGCATGTCGTAGAACCAAACATTCTAAGACATGTGACATCTAAAAACCCGCGCTGGACCCGCGTGGTGGATTACGGCCCACTCCCTCCCACAGAGAGGAGGCTTATTGTGTCCCAGCAGTGGAAACATGATAGGCTGATAATGCAACACTTCATTGTTTAAGTACGTAGACTTTAAGTTTTAAAGGAGATCGGCCATATTGGGCCCGAAATCCAAAATGCTAACGAAAAAAAAAAGTATTACCATGGTCGGGGAAGGCCTCCTTATTATTCATTACTATTGCGCCGAATCTCTACGACCATTTAAATACAATCGCATTTT
Organism: Apamea epomidion; assembly: GCA_947507525.1. NCBI lineage: Eukaryota > Metazoa > Arthropoda > Insecta > Lepidoptera > Noctuidae > Apamea > Apamea epomidion. The sequence continues at coordinate 13,197,315 of OX382234.1, forward strand.
TTTTTTCACATCTTCGACAAGGCTCGGCAATGCCCTTCTATTTAAATATGCGGCTACTAACTATAACTGAGGGAGGGGCCCGTGGCAAAAAAAAACAGCCGCACAAGTCGATCGATCAGGTTAAGCTACGCTTGCCGCGGTTGATCTGTGGATGGGTGACCATATACATATCGAGACCTCACGTTAAACTGTAGGGCCCGGCAGTCATTCGTGGATTTTTGACAGTCGTTACAGGTAGTCAGAAGCCTGAAAGTCTGACAACCAGTCTTACCAAGGGGTGTCGTATTACCCAGTAACTGGGTTGTGGAGGTCTGATAGGCAGTCGCTCCATGTAAAATACTGGTATTCAGCTGTATCCGGTTAGACTGGAAGCTGACCCCAACGTAGTTGAAAATGCTAGGCAGATGACTAACTATAACTGAGGGGCTCGAGGGCAAGTAAGAGTCGTGCGGGTCGATTGATCAACATAAAGTTACACTTGATGGGCCGTTTTCAACCGAGACACTCCATACCTCAAAAATCACGTTATGCCATTTGTTCCGGCTGTCATCACGGTCGTCAAAGATCTGTGACCAGAAGAACCAATCTTAACAAGGGGTTCATACCTAAGTAGCTGGGTTGTAGAGGTCAAAGAAGCAGGTGGTTGTTTTATAATTCTGATATTCTCACTGGAAGTAGCTGGGTTGTAGAGGTCAGAGCAGCAGGTGGTTCTTTTATAATTCTGATATTCTCTCTGGAAGTCGACCCTAACATAATTGGGGAAAGGCTAGATAGAATTTTTTGTGAGACTTTTTCTTAAATTGAATGTACTGTATAAATAAATGCCACATAGCTAGATCGCACGCGAGCCATGCTGCTGTTTGGATTAATCCACTAATATTATAAACGTGAAAATTTGTATGGATGGATGAATGGATGGATGGATGGATCTTTCACGCAAAAACTACTGAACGAATTTGGATGAGATTTGGCACACAGATGGTTTATAACCAGGATTAACATATAGGAAACTTTTTATCCCGATATTCCCACGGGATCGACACTTATGCGGGTGACACCGCGGGGCGCAGCTAGTACGAGTATAATGACAGAAATCAATTTTGCAACACATTTTAAAATAAACTATATATTTATTGAAACTATAAACAATACAATTGGTTTGAAACATAACACACACACTGAATTTCCTCAATTGAGGTAAAAAACTTGTAAAACCATTTTCAAAACCGGCCGAGAGGGTGTCGGGCTCCCCTAATTAGAGTTTCCCATCGCTATAAAATTGGAGCCAACTAATTATATCATGACGTGAGCGCGAATGCAGCGGAGATGCGCGTAATCCTACTTCATACTAATATTATAAACGCGAAAGTTTGTATGGATGGATGGATGTTTGTTACTCTTTCACGCCAAAACCACTGAACGGATTTGGATGAAATTTGGCACACAGATAATTTATAACCAGTATTAACACATAAAATACTTTTTATGCCGGTATTCCCACGAGATCGAAAGTTATGCGGGTAAAACCGCGGGGCGCAGCTAGTTTTAAATAAGCCTAGCTTTTACCCCTGAGTTTCGCTTCTACTGTTGTATTTATTTATGCCACCACCGACATAAGGTTGTAAAATAGGGCGCTCCGAATTACTTAAACTGACGCTAGCAGGAATCATGTCGTCTAATTCATGTTCACAAATGAAGAAGCTCCTCATTTCGCAATTGATGTTGATCAGACGTCCGTTGAAGAACATTCCGCCGCACTGGTCACGGTCATTTGCTTCTGGCTGGTAGTTCTCCCACCAGGCGCTCCGATCTACTTCCATCGGTGTTCCTGAAAAAAAAATCACCAATCATTTAAATCACATGTGCTGCTCATGGTCTTTGTAAGGATTTCAAAATGGCTAGTTGACACTTCTCATGACCCAAGGGCTGGCTTTTACCTTGAGCAGAGGCTAAGCATGGCCATTCAACGTGGCAATGCCGCCAGTCTCATGGGTGCAATAATAATTTTAGTTAAGCTAGGATATAATTTTGTTATTTTAGTGTTAGCTTGTAAATTGTAATTGTTGTGTCTTTGTGAATATTACAACATGTTGTAGCACCCCAAAAAACTCAGCACAAGTTCGATTCAAAAAAGACTGTAAAATGTAAGCTTAGTTAAATTACTATAGATGACGACGGGTTTTTTTTGATTTTGCACCTTCTAGCACAATTTTACAAACACTGTTTTGCAAAAACCACTGGTACACATTCACCCAATACATCAATAGAATTCTATCATAACATTGATTAATAATGATTATAATGATTATGATTATATGATTATATGATATTGATTAATATGATTATGATTATATGATTATATGATATTGATTAATATGATTATAATATTATAATGATTATGATTATATGATTATATGATATTGATTAATATGATTATAATATTATAATGATTATGATTATATGATTATATGATATTGATTAATATGATTATAATATTATAATGATTATGATTATATGATTATATGATATTGATTAATATGATTATAATATTATAATGATTATGATTATATGATTATATGATATTGATTAATATGATTATAATATTATAATGATTATGATTATATGATTATATGATATTGATTAATATGATTATAATATTATAATGATTTATAATGATTATGTTAATTATTACGTTCAAGATGTTAAAACGTCAAATCTATGTATAGCATTGTGACAGCTGCGAACGCGCACCGCCCGTATATTTCATGTTTCACCATCTTTTTTTTAATGTATGTTTATTTTATTTTATTTCATGTTTTGATTTTTGTTTTTTGTTTTGTGTCGAATCATATGTTGCAATGGTTTATTTTATTTCTTGTTTTGATTGTTGTTTTTATTTATTTATGTATAATTGCATGCTGCACTGGGCACATCGCGTCAACGCCGGCTGCCGCTGAAAACCAGCACTTGGGCTCTGTCTCGTATAGGGTCTTAGCATTATGCTGAGCGATGGCCGTTTTGCGTGAATGTGACGCATGTTTATCCCAACTTGTTTTTTTTTTGTGTTTATGTCCTTTTTTCATGCGTCATGTTTGCCGCAAATAAATGCATTTTCTTCTTTCACTTTGGACGACGCATTGCTGAACCTGACTCTTTAACGTTTAACTTTGAGTTGAATTGGTGTGTCACCACTATGCTCTTGCGGCTCTTTATTATCTTTATATACCTTCTGCCCGCGGCTCCGTTCGCGTGGAAGTCGTAAGTGTAGGACACCACGATATACCAAAATAACAGCAACATTTCACGCCCGTCGTTTTACTTCGTTATCGTTTAACGTTATTTCTGACGTTTTGTTTGGCTCCTAAGCGTCGCAGCGTGATGTTAAAACCCTTAACTTTCCTCAAGAATTGAGCTATCAAATTCAAAAAGAATTTGTCAAATGGTTAGGTTAGGTTAGTTCCAGAGTTTATCTCGTTCAAACAAACTCTTCAGCTTTATTATTAGTGTTGATTATTATTGTACCTATGTTATACAAATGAATAAATGACTACGAGTATATCTGTTCAACAACCTTTGACGGGTCAGGGCCGAATTGTATTAGTGAAAAAACTGCAAAAATTTTCCAAATCACGAAAAAAAATGGTAGTCCGTTGGAGCAAGGTCTGGCGAATACGGAGGGTGACGAATGGTTTCTAATTGCAGTTCCTGTAGAGTTAAAACGGTTTCTCGTGCTGTATGAGGTCTCGCGTTATCATGGAGCAATAATGGTGAAGATCGATTCATGAGTCGGAGCTGTTTCACTGCTAGTTTTGCTATCATTGTTCGGAGTTTGGCGGCACAGTAGACATCTGCCGTTATTGCTTGACCAGATCGGAGAAAGCTATAGTGAATAACACCATGCTGAGACCACCAAACAGTTACCATTACCTTTTTATTGGTAAGCTTGGCTTTTCCATCTCGAAAGCGTTTAAACCAAAATCGCACGGTGCGTTCATTAGCAGTCCCCTCTCCAAACGCAACATTGATATTGCGAGCTGTTTCTGCCGCGTTAGTTCCGCGTCGGAACTCGTATTCAAGAATAACTCGAATTTTCGAAGTATCCATCTTTCTTGTCTAAGCTGAATAAAAAAAAACAACTGAAAGGCGATAATCGAATGTTGCACATTCTTTAAAAGAAGAACTTCATAGGTACCATGTGAGTAAAGTTTCACTCAAAAATCTCAAACCATGAAGGTTCTATGTCAATTCGAAGTACCTATTACAATAAAACGGCAATTTCGTACTTTAACCCCTATTACTTACAAGATTAGAGGTACCCCAATAACTACTTTGACAGAAATTAGGGTGTACCGTGGTCTACTGAACACATCTGCGTACTCCTTTCGAGGGTACAGGCGCCATGTTATGTTGTGTGATTGCGTAAACAATGCATACATAATCGATAGCAGCAATCGCGGTGGATTTGCTAGCATTTATTGAAGAGTTCCGTTGTCGGTCTCCGAAACTCATCAGCAGATCTTTACGAAATTTATATTTGACCATTTCGGAATAAAATCCGTTTATACACCGTTAAATTTTGATTGTTTTAATCCTTAAAAGGGGTCATTGTACTCATCATTAAAACAACTTTTACTACGGGACAACGGTACACAAAAAAAAATCAGTTGGTCCATAGATTTATGTTCGCATAAGTCGACATAATGTATGGATCAACAGATTTTTTTTTCACGATTTCCTGGTTTGTCCCGTAGTAAAAGTTGTTTATAATGAAGAGTACAATGACCCCTTTTAAGGATTAAAACGATCAAAATTTAATGGTGTATATGACGGAGTTATGCCCGAACATACATTTAAAAAAAATATATAAACATCCGAATTGAGAACCTCCTCCTTTTTTTGAAGTCGGTTAAGAAGTGGTCAGATGTTCAGTTACTGGTTGCATAGTATATATCGATCGCTATAGATCGGAGTAACCTAAGGAGATAGGACATATATTCACGTATCGTGTACAGTATGAATGACAAACTGTATGAATGACGATCATTTGGCGCATCAATCACGTAAATATTAACAAATGCAATTGATCGTTTCGGGGATCCTAAATAATTTAATAATATATATGTATTTGTAAAATGTTAACGATTACCCATTTGGGCTTAAAACTTGTTTCCGGCAGACGTTTCTTTTTATGATGTTATAAATAAATAAACTTCTTTATTTAAAAAAAGTGACAACATGGTTATAGATATTACATTTACAACATACAAAAATCTGAAACATAGGTCCCCTGGTTTCCAAACTAGGTATATACCTGTGACTGGGGAGTCAGTGTTCCTCCATTAAAAACGTCATTATGGTTGTCGTTGGTTGTGAAAAAGAAAACAAAAAGACACATTTTTTAAAGATTAAGTACAAAAATAACAATCACCAATCGTGTGTGATGGTGTGTTGTGAGAGAGTGTGTGTGTATGTATGAGGATGTGTTTGTGGAATGCTAAGTGTATGAATGAAGATATGTTTCTGTTGGACTATTGAGTAGGCGAGAATAGAAGATTATTTATTATGATTTAAATGTTTTCGTCTAATGTACAGGCGCCATGAGCAGGTCAAGCTACCCGAAACTGTCAAATTTTCCCAATCAACCTTGAACCTAATGTTTTAGCGATAAAGTTGAAAATCTATTAAAGAAAATTGACAGATTGTAGTAGCTTGATGTGCTAGCGTCTATACCTTCCGGATCCACCAACCCGCACTAGACCCGCATGGTGGATTGTGGCCCACTCCCTCTCACAGAGAGGAGGCCTGTGCCACAGCAGTGAGAACATAATAGGCTAATTGTGTACCTTCCGGTCTAAAGTCTATACCTATATAAGTGCAGGATATAAGTCATGGTCTCCTTGGGAGATACACACACTAACCTCTAACTGTCTGCCAGTCTTCGTTTAATCTTTTATAAAAGCCCAGGTGATATATTCCTCGTTGGTATTTCCCCTTTATTCTCGATTTCGGTGTGGATTCCGTTAACTGCACAAGGTACTCCGCTTCCGGCCGATTGCTGATTATTGCCAGGGAGGATTGTTCTAGTCGACACACTGCATGTGCTTCGTTCCAGCTCAATGGAGTTGTGTGAAGCTTGTAGCACTTCCCAGTATCCTTATTGAAAGTATAATCTGAAATAACAAACGTAATGTTTCGTTATTTGGCGAACTATTTGTCCGATAATTTAAACGGATAATAAGTAGTACAGTTTGCAAATCGTCTTTATTATATTATTCTAGTGTATACGTACATACAACATCAAGCTACATATTTCTGGTCCAAATTTTAACATCGAAAAAGGTGATCCGCTCTCATCTAAGCTGTCCACAAGCGCATTGCAGGAGGTTTTTAACAAGTTGCCTGATTCGTGGCAGTCAAGAGGCATAGATGTTAGCGGCCAGCAGCTAACAAACCTCCGCTTCGCAGATGATGTTGTGTTATTCTCCACATCACCTTCAGAACTTGACGAAATGCTCCTAGATCTGAGCACGGCAAGTCTTGAGGTTGGACTTTCAATGAACAGATCCAAGACACAGGTGACCAACAGCACGAAACGTAGGGTCGAGGTAGACGGACATGGGTTGCAATATGTCGTCTTGTCTTGCGCGCTCGACGGATGAGTACCTAGCTGCTTGCTACACGGCGGCGCCGCTGGCAGCGTAAACAAACATTCAAGTACTTCCCAAAACGAGCGCCGAAGAAAATTACTACGATCTAACGCAGCCGCACTCCTTCTACAAGTACACTATGAATACTACGGACACGTTGAATAAATCACTGTCCGATACTGATGTAAGCCTATTGGGAAATACAAACAAGACCCCACCAAATTATGTTTTTCAACGAGTCAAGAGGAGCAGAGAGGATATGGATGATGATCTCTCTAGGCAACTGCAAGAATTTAAAGAAGAGATGAGGAAGATGATGTCTCTTTTTTCAATTAATCAAGGGAATGAGATGTCTAAAATCTCAGCTACTCTGAAGGAAATTCAGCAATCAAATGCCAATATTGAGAACTCAATAGCTTTTCTTACCGCTCAAAACGATGATTTCAAGAAAAAAATCCACCAATTAGAAATCGAGGCGAAGAAAGATAAGGAGTACATAGTTACATTGGAGAACAAATTTGAGGACATGCAAATTGGCAGTAGAAAATCAAACTTTGTAATAAAAAACGTTCCGAAAAAAAATTACGAAACCAAGGACGATCTTATAGATTTGACTATATTCCTGTCTCAGAGCATTGATTGTAAAATTAATAAATATGACATTAAGGATATTTACAGACTGCGAGGTACCAACAGAGACAACAATCACTCACCTATTATTGTTGAAACGAGTTCCACTCTTTTGAAAAACGAAATATTGAAGATGGGAAAAGCGTTTAATATCAAACACAAAACTAAACTATGTTGTAAACATCTTGGCTTTAAAACGCAAGAAGATACCCCCATATTTATTACGGAGCATTTAACAACAAAAGGATCTCGCCTACATTTCCTCGCCCGAGACTTAGTAAAATCAGGCGCCTATAAATACTGTTGGACGGCCTACGGTAAGGTGTATGTAAAAAAGGACGAACAATCGCAGACTATTATTGTTAAAAGTGAAGACCAGATTCACAGTCTGACTCTGCAGAAATGACTACATACATGCTGCTACCGGTATTTATGCCATTATATGTATTATACTACAAATATTGTACACAGCATTGCCGCTTCGTCCGGTGTTTTTTATGCAGTCACCCGCTTTTTACTGTATACTGTTAACACTTTCTGCGCCGTGCTAATCACCATAGTTATAAAAAGATGCTTTATAACATGTCATAACTTTATATCACATGTGCTTACACATAACTCATATACATGCATTATACACTTACACAACAATCATTTATCCAAAACAATCTCTTTTCTCAGAAACTTATACTACGCATTCCCAACCAAAACTCATTTATACATATACACATTTTTACTTACACTTAAAATACATTCAGTCGCTATTTACATATACCTCACACCGTGTTGTGTATTATGGTACATTAGTAACATAAAAGGAGCAATCGTACGCTGCTATATAAATCCTACATTATCTTTTCTTGTAACCATTGTATTTTTATTTTTCCTAAAATGCGACCCTTTTGGTTTGTGTAATTTTTCAATGTACCACTTTTTATTGTATTTTCTTCATTCATGTACAAATATAACTATCATAACACATTCTAACACACACAAACACACAACAGATACTCACACTCACACAAACATACTGTATACTTTAAAAATAACCTAGTACTCTAATCCGAACTTCAGTCAGCCTAGCACGCGTGGTTACTGTCTTAATTTACTTGTACGTTACATATATTTAATTTACTTTGTGGCAACGTCTATTCAGATTATAAGTCACACAAATGGGTGACACCCTTCAAACTCTAGATGAGATCGACCAGATCGAAGTTGCGTGCGCATTCGCATGTGCCTGCACGGAGCTGCAAGATCATATTAAAATTGGTAAACATGACTTGACTATTATTTCTCAGAACATAAGGAGCATTTTTTGCAACTTTGAAGACTTCACACTTTTACTGTCAACATTAAAATTTGAAACGGATATCATAATTTTAACCGAATGTAGGCTACACACGAATAAACCTATACCTCAACTTGACAACTATCTCTCTTTTTCAACTACTCGTCAATTAAATCAAAATGACGGTGTAGTACTTTACGTAAAAAAAAACTTAAAACCCAAAGTTAAAGAAATAAACCTGACTCATGCTTCATGTCTACAGTTGGAAGTACTTAATAATATTATTCTAGGCGTGTACCGATCCCCATCCAACCCAAACACGGATATGTTTGTAGATTCTCTAAGTACTCACCTCAATACTTTAACTTCTCATAAAAGTATCATTATAGCGGGGGATATTAACATAAATCTCAAATCCAAAGACACTGAGCCGCCGCATGAATACAGAAATAGGGTTAACTATTTAAATATGTTATCACTATACGGAATTCTACCTGGACATACTTTACCTACACGTGAATCCAACTGTTTAGACCATTTTATGATCAAAATAAATAAAAAGAAAATATCTGCTTCTATTGCTATATTACACACTTCCATCACCGACCACTTCACTACCTTTCTATCTTTATCTAAGCTAAAAACTAAAGTTATTACCAGTAAAACTAAAATATCTATTGATTTTGAACAAGCCTTAAACCACATTAGAGAAAATAAAATAGCAGACCTACTGTTTTGTAGTGACCCGGACTATTTAACTGACCTACTAATATATAAACTAACTGATTCTATTAATCAAAGCACTGTTACTAAAGCCATTCCTAACAGCAAGCGTATTGTTAAGCCATGGATAACTGCCGGTTTACTAAGATGCATTAGGAATCGCAACAAACTCCAAAAAAAAGCACGTAACGACCCTTTTGATAATATCCTAAAAATAACTTACCGACGATATCGCAACTACTGTAATAACCTAATAAAAAAGTTAAAAAGAAAATTTGAAAGAGACCTACTAGCTAATTCTGTAACAAATAATAAATTATTGTGGCAAAACATTAAAACCTTAACTTACACAAATAATACAAAAAGTCATAACACTGAATTATTACAAATGAGATCAAATTCAACTGAGTCTGTTAATTTCATTAATGACTACTTTGCAAATATTGGCAAAGAGCTAGCCCAAAAAGTTCAACCCTCAGCACACAACTTAAATTCTTTTAATTCTGAAACACTGTCTACACAGACAAACTCGTTTATTCTTTTGGATACGGATACCGAAGAAGTCGATGGGGTTTTGATGAGCCTAAAGTCTGACAGTGCACCCGGCTGGGACAACGTGTCCACAAGATTTTTAAAACATATTAGGCAAGATATTGTTCCCATAATAACCCACTTGGCCAATCTTTGCTTTGCAAAGGGCAGCTTCCCTGCACCACTTAAGCTATCTATAATCACTCCTGTTCACAAGGGTGGGGACAGAGACGATGTCAACAATTACAGACCTATATCCATCTTGCCAGCCATATGGAAAATTATTGAAAAGCTTATAAACAGGAGGCTCTTAAAATTTCTACTCAAATTTAACATCTTAAGCAGCTCGCAATTTGGATTCAGGCCGGGATTATCAACCGAGGATGCAGTTACTGCTCTTAGCTCCCGAATGGCTGGTAATCTAGATAGCGGTAACAAATGTCTGACGGTTTTTCTGGATCTGAAAAAAGCGTTTGACACCGTCTCTGTTCCTATCCTCATAAACAAAATAGAAGCGTCAGGTATAAGAGGAATTCCACTTAAAATGTTTACCGACTACCTCTCGAACCGGAAACAAAGAGTTAAGGTAGGAGAATACGTTAGTAACGATGCAAAAGTCACTTTCGGTGTGCCTCAGGGAAGTGTGCTGGGCCCTACATTATTCCTACTTTATATTAATGACCTCTGCAACCTTAAAATAAATAACGCTAGAGTTTTTTCCTACGCTGACGATACTGCAGTAGTCTTTTCTGGGAAGTCTTGGGACGATGTTGCTGGAAGTGCTGAAGCTGGTATGACTCAAATTGCTAAATGGCTCTTAAATAACTTACTTACACTTAACACAGCTAAAACAAATTACATATGTTTTAGCATATCACACAGGACACAACCAAACCCCGACTTTATTATAAAGGTACACGAGTGTGACGATTCAATTAACTGCCTATGTCCAACACTAGTCAAAGTTTCTCAAACCAAATATCTTGGTATTGTTGTTGACCAAAGATTATCTTGGTACTCCCATCTTGAACAAGTTACCAACAGAATTAGAAAACTGAGTTGGATTTTCAAAAATTTAAGGCATATCGTGCCAAATAAAATAACCGCCAACACAAATAAACCCAGAAATCTACTTAATGAAATATACATAGCTATAGTCCAGTCTGTCTTAGTATATTGCATCCCCATTTGGGGTGGGGCGGCTAAGACTAAATTCATAGACCTTGAGCGGGGACAACGGGCTCTAATCAAATTAATGTACTTCAAAAACCTAAGGTACCCTACACAAAGTTTTATCAAATAAGTAATTTACACTCTGTTCGAAAACTATTTTCAGGAAACATAAAACTCTTAATTTTGATCCCAGCTTAACCTTGAAAAGAAGAAAAGATATAATAGTTGAAATTCGTAAAACTAAAACCAAGCTCGCCCGTATTCAATACGACAAACGCTCAGCTCAGCTTTACAATCGAGTAAACAAAGAGATCTACATATACAATAAACCATTAACTGACTGTAAAAAAATAGTAACTAATTGGATAAAACCACTCACTTCTGACGACACGGAGAAGCTACTGGAATAAATAAAACCTTACACTTAATGCTCTCATCATTCGTATTTGTACGTATACAGTCTGTTTCATTCATTGCCACTTACACTCACTCTGTCTTTTACATTAAATTTAACAAACCCTCACACTATCACCTAACTTTCACACACACAGATGCTCACATTCAACATTCAAATTCACATTTACACACCTTTATACTCACAGTAACACACCTCAGTATTCACACTCACACACCACCATTTTCACATTCACACACCTTCATAGTCATAGTCACATTCACACACCCTCATATTCGCATTCACACACCCCTACTCTCACTCACGCATTTGCATGCTTCTTGTCTAGTTTTAATTTTCTCTTTTTATTTTAAATCGCCTGTTTTTATAACACTTAAAACAAGTAATTTTATGTTAATATTTTAAGTTTTGGAAGAGCGGAGTCTCCTAACACAGGCTTTTTGCTTAAAAGGAGGTTCCAACCACTAGATGTTAAGTTTACTTGTAAAACAAATAAAACATTTTTCATTTCATTTTTCATTTTTCATGTCGAAAAGTACACATACTTGGGCGAGATAGTGTCTTTCAAGAACAGACAAGACATGGAAGTCGAAAGACGAGTCCAAAATGCTTGGAAGACCTACTGGGCCCTTAAAGAACACATGAAAGGTAGTCTTCCTATATCACTCAAAAGGAAACTAATCGACATGTGCATCCTGCCCGTCCTAACCTACGGTGCACAAAGTTGGTCACTTACTAAACAACAGAAGTCCAAACTCAATATTTGCCAACTGGCAATGGAGCGCAGCATAGTAGGTGTTAAGCGTACACATCGAGTTATAAACACCACGCTGCGCTCCATAACTCAAGTAGCGGAGGTTGCAGATAAAACAGCCAGGCTGAAGTGGGAGTGGGTCGGACACGTTTCACGAATGCACCCGGAGCAATGGGCAAAAATCGTCACTCACTGGACGCCTGAGGGAGGACATCGCCATTGAGATAGACCATGGCGAAGGTGGTGCGACGATGTGGTAACATTTGCAGGGCCAACATGGCCAGAGATCGTACAAGACAAGGAGGTTTGGAAAAAACAAGGGTAGGCCTTTGCCCAGAAGTGGGACATAATGTAGCCATACAAAAAAAAAGTATATACGTATTTCGGCCATAACGGCTAATATCAAAGGAGACTAGCCTTCGGCGCGGGAGATATAGTTCACAAGTGTGTGCGCAGACACAAATGCACTCACTCTACGCTCACGCTCATAGTCCGATGGGACGGCATGCAATTCGAATCCTATTAAGTAAATAATAAAAAAAATCCTGCAGTCCGAAATCCAGCCATGGCGACCAATAATTTTGGTTACTATTTTAGCTACTTTCACAGCATTATGTCGTATGGCATTTTACTATGGGATCGGGCTGCTGACATTGAATCCATCTTTGTTTTGCAAAAGAGATCTGTCAGAGCCATTTATAATCTACGTCGCCGCGAATCTCTCAGAGAACTTTTTAAAAGGATTATCTAATATTATGACGGTACCTTGCCAATTCATTTATGACAATATTGTTTATGTAAGAAACAATCTACATCTTTTTAATAAAATAAGCGTTATACATAATTTTAATACTAGAAATAAGGATAAAATACATCAACCATGGGTTTATTGTTGTTATTAGTATTCATTTGCTTATTTATTTTACTTCGATGGTCCTAGTTTATCATTTGTGACTTCAAGTGACAGCTATGTGAACAAAACCCACCAATGCATAAATACGAGTATGTAAGCTGTCAAGCCCTTTATGCCTGGAGGCTTTTATTTAGGAAGTAGGTCTTTATTTACATTTTTTTTTTTTTTAATTTGTCTTGAGTACATATAGTTTTTATTGTATTTGTTGGTGTATTGGCGTGGCTAGCTGACATATCTATACTAATATTAAAAGAGGTAAAATTTGTTTGTTTGTTTGTATGTATGTAGGGGGAAATCTACGGAACTACCAGTCAGATTTAAAACAATCTTATTGCATTTGATAGCCCAGTTCTTGAGGAGGCTTATAGGCTACCCAACATCACGCTACGACCCTTAGGAGCCGAACAAAATTAAAAAATTAAAAACGCGATGGGCCGAAATTTCACGCAAACGAAGTCGCGCACAGAAGCTAGTGGCAAATAATTTAATTTAATGTTCTGTGTCTTGTAATGTTAATTACTTTACATACCTATTATTGTATACAATCAAGTGTTTTCTAACTGAACAGACAGCTGTGCTGCTGGGGAGTTTGTTGCGCCACTTCTTCTTCCCAGCGATAGCACTAGGAAGTGGTGAAGGGCGGGCGTTTTGGGGGACTGTCTTTTGTAATTTTGACGTTCGAAAATTGCAGATTCTCAGCCTAAGTAGAATAAATGACTTTTGATTTTGATTTTTTTCAGATTAGCCAAAGTACATACATCTTTTATGGCGTACTGTGTTAAATGTTACAAAAATATACCTTGTGATATATTGCAATTAAATTAAAGAAAACTTAAAACTCACATTAAAAGTACACTGTGTAAACAAGCATAGTATAAATTGGAGGATTATATCCAAGATAAGCTTGGAAACATGCTGGTACTGCTCCATAGGACAATCTAGGGTCTAGACAAAATAAAACTGGTTGCTAATTTAACTGTAAAATGTATTCTTTTTTTATATAAGTATACATTCTGATTTACATTCTGTAATTACTTAAGCACTGACTTATTACTTGTTAATTTTTTTTAAATGAAAATTGTCTTGTTCACATTGTTGTATCACATAATTAATTTATATGTCATGGTTTTATTTTAATTATTTTACTTATTGTGGTACAGTAATTTTATTTTAGGTGCATCGTCTTCACATAATTATTATTATATAATTAATGTATGCAAAGTATTGTAAAACATTTTAAAAGAGTACAGTGGAGTCTCTTGCCCATTCTTCTCCATACGAAAACTACCTTTTGGAAAGGGCGACTAGAATCAATTATATTATTGTATTGTAATTTTTGATGTTTAAAAGTGCCTTTTACGTGGCTATTTGAAATAAATGCTTTGACTTTGGTAGAAGCAAACTGTCGTCACAATTTTTAATGAGCGCTGCCAGTTTGGAGGTACTTAGTAATTGGAGGAGTCTTATCACCGGTTTATTTTTTCGAATAACTTGTTGTTTCGGATATATATTTTGATAAATAACTTGTTTGTGATAATAGGTATTAGAGGCAGGGACGTACACGTAAACGTAGATATCAGAGGTAAACTCAGGTCAAGCTGTAGCGGGGGTATTTTATTGACAACGTAATTTGTAACGTCAGGTGACCTCAGTTTTTGGTAAACCGATTTCAAGATTCATTCAAAAAACGCAACACGACGCGTTGTGTTGTGTTGTGTTTTTTCGACGACACGACTCGATCCGACTTTTCAACATTATTTTGTCTTCAATGTTTTTTCAACAATAACTTCAAAGACAAAACTGTTTCTATACTGGCAAAAGTACGAGTACATACATTATGAGTTCTGCTAAACGAGATCTTGGCATTCCAACCTGATAAAAATAATATTCTTTGCGAATATGCTATATGAATTCGGCACATAGTGTGCGTCCCTTTAAGTACTGATATGGAAAAAAACCTACCCAAATTGGGCATATCGCATTGATAGTTCCACTGGAGTGACTGGAGAGGCTTCTTGCAAAAGAAGGAATACTTTTTGTCACATGCGTA
Source organism: Apamea epomidion (assembly GCA_947507525.1). Classification (NCBI taxonomy): domain Eukaryota; kingdom Metazoa; phylum Arthropoda; class Insecta; order Lepidoptera; family Noctuidae; genus Apamea; species Apamea epomidion. Next base: position 13,212,442 of record OX382234.1, read on the forward strand.
ATCATCCAGGTATCCGGGTCCTTCTTTTAAATATATGTACACACAATCCTGTGCATCACCAAAATTATTCGGCTCTCCTGGCTGCCAGTTGTCGTAAACGTCAGAGATTGACTTGCCTAGAAATATACGATAAATATTATCATTATTTAATTATACTCCAAATCAAAGTAAGAATATTTTGTAGTGACATTTAATTTTAAGTTTTACATTAATATTTTTACATCTTTTAATATTATACAGTTATGGTCTTGTATTTCTATTCGTTTAAAGATTCTTGGTAAGCTAATAAAATACTTGAATCATAATTATACGTACCATCAACGGTCTCAAATACTCCTTCAACTAATAGGTCTGACAGTCCCACGTACACCCACTCGATATTAGGCTTAGTTTCCTTCCAAAACGATAACAATTCATGTGCTTCATTGTCGTTATCTGGGTGCCAGAAAGTGCCCCCTTCCTGAGCACACACTCGCTTAGCATCAGCCCAAGTCTGTGGAACCGTGTGGAGTTTATAGAAACTCTCGACTGCTTCTATATAATGGTAATCCTTTCGGAAAAACTTTTTAGCTTTTTGTCCATCTATGAATAGATATTTTTTTTGTAAAGACAATAAAATAATATATTTATTTATATCCACAGTGAGTAAGTACCGGCCCAGCGGCGGTGCTAAGTTCGAGGACACACACTTTCTTAAACTTAGCGCCGGCGTTGGCGTGCAGGATCTACGCGACCATACTATTGTGATCACACGATCATATATAAACAACAACATAGGTACAAACATAGGTAGGTACTTACATGACTCTGGCGCAAAGTTCACAATCAGAAAAATCAACAAAGTTTTAGAAAACATTTTGCAGACTGATACGACATACGTCTTGAGTCGTTCCAGGTAAATATATTCTGTATGATGTTTGGCAGGGTCTTCGACAGCCCAACCAGTTCAACCAGTTCTACCCTGCGGCTGCGGCCATATTAGCGGTGTCAACGAATGTATGCATTTGTGACGTCGTCGCCTGTCTACGCAAGACTGTGTAGCCAAGTAAAAATGCCGTGTCTTTTCGGATGAACACGAGTACCTTTCGCCACACGCATATCATTTATTTATTATTAAACTAGCGACCCGCCCCTGCTTCGTACGATTTTTACGACTGTACATCAAACATCCAGATTGCTTTATTACACCTAAGTTTAATTTAAATAATATGAACCGCATCAAAATCTGTTGCGTAGTTTAGAAGAATAACGCGGTAACAGACAGACACGAAAACCGACTTGAATTTATAATTTATTAAATTAAATTAGAAGTGCTGGAAATAGTGTTTTGGAGGAAAAAAGTCGATGATTTGATTTTCGATAAAATATTCGTCCGTTAATATACCGTAAGCAATATAGCCTATCTGTACACATACAGGGTGGCCAATTCCGAAGCATACAACATTAAATTAAGATTATTTTGAATACAAAAAAAAATTAACGGAAAGTTTCTTTATTTATATTTTTCAGGCTTGGCAATTTTATACGGTAAATAAGATCTGCCTAATTTCCTCCTTTTATTATATAAAAATGCAATCGCTTTTCATTGTCTTTTTCATAAAATTTTCTTTAATATAACACCTGCAATGGAGCAAAGAAAATGACCGCCTTAAAAATACAACACCATCTTTTATTGCCCGAACTCTACAAGCGAATGGACATCATCGATTCGCGAATAAAGTTTTTACCACCCACATCATGTTCGTCCGACAATATGGTCATAGCACAAGGATATTTTTTTATATTTTTGCATTATTATTAACTTAACTATAGGTATGAGGAAAATATTTGTGTAAAACAACTTTGAAATGATTAAACACAGGCATGTCGCGTCTATTTAGTTCCTTAGTTTTTAGTGTGTAGGTAAGTATTAGGCTGGCGGGAATGATAAAAACACTTTCAAGTAGGTACTGTAGTTACGTGAAGTTAACCGTGACCGTTAGCCCTATAGTGGCGCCGATTCCCTTGTTCACAAACTAAACTAAATTTAAGTTCAGTGCATCTTTTTCTTTGTATTTAATTTAGAAAAGGACAGAAGATAAATATTAGTTTAGTCCTGTCAAATTAAAATACTCCATAGACATGTTCAGACATGATTAAAAAATTGGCTTCTAAAAATACGTCAATTTACGTCAGTTGCTGACTAATTTGACAGGACTAAACCATATTTATCTTCTGTGTGTAACTTTGAGATTTCTTTGTATCGAGAAAATTGTATGAAATCGTTTATTTGCAACAGACAGTACTTAGCAGAAGTCCTCATTTATACTGTATATTAATGTCAAAGTGAATACTGCCGTACTGTTGAAACTACAGCCATTCATGCTAAGACAATTCTCGTAATCTGAGGTAGTATACCTATATATTCTTCAGGTGACGTCACTGATCTTTGCACTGTGACGTCACAATCCTTTTATATGAGTCTGCCACTCTGCCCTACGGATTTAACCGTCACTTGACTGCACACACCACTTATACTACTCACTCCTCGCCCTATCATCACCACCGTTATAGCGAAAAGAAAAGAAAGAAAAAGAAGAAAGAAAATACGTTCATTGTTTTTAGCGACGCAGGTCGTATCAGGGGGCCTACGCTCTAAGTCCGTCAACGTAGATGCGACACTTCAGAATTCAATGTCTGTAAGTGATAAGCAGTAGGGCACACACGTACCTTTTTTTTGTGTGGAAAATCATCGAATAACTTCTCCCGCCCTGGGCGGAGCGGGAGGGTGTGTCAGACTTTTACTGACTAAAACGACCCGTGTTCCTTCAGTTGCCTGTGCCAGGGGTCAAGGTATCTCTTTCGAACAGCCTGCGACCCTGGCAGGCATCGGCCCTAGCGGACCCCGTCACCCGGCACGCCCGAACCTTCGGCCGAAACTTCGGATTTCGTTCTTAGAGAGTATACCCCCAGGCGAGAATGATTATTTCCGGGGCAGAGGTGTACAAAGAAAAGACAGGAGTTTCGCTTCTTCGGTCTTATTATTCTATGCCAGCCCTGACAAACGGCTGCGATGAAAACTGCTGGGATCTGATAGCAGGTGAAATAATTTTATCTGGTTCGTTTTCACAAATGAATAAGCTCGTCATATTGCAGTCGATGTTGATCAGACATCCGGTGTAGAACATTGCGCCGCATTCCTCCTGGCCTTTCGGCTGGTAGTTGTCGAACCAGACGTCGTTATCCACATTTAACGGAGTTCCTGAAAAAAAAAAAACTTAAAGAAATTTTACACAGAAAGCGGCAATTATTATAGGATTGTAGGTAAATATGGTTCTAAGGATGCTGCACCGGCTGTGATACCTCTTTGTGATAAAAATATCTGACATCAACTTGGCAGCATATAAACAACATTATAATGTTTCAAGTTTTCTTCTATCGCAATTAGTACCTCTCATATTGCAAAATGTGACATCGCACTGGCAGCATAAGTGTAAATCATCTTTTTTGGAGCCGATGCGGCATGCTATGTAAATATGTAAGTCATCTTTTTGGAGCCGATGCGGCATGCAGTGGCGTGCAATGGTTTTCAGAACAGGTAGGCAGGCACTTTAAGTAAAAAGTAATTGATTTACTGGGTATAAAAAAACGTGTGTGGCAGGAACGTAGTTCAAAATGAAAATCCAAGATGGCGGCTGTAAAACTTTTAAAATGACAAAATTTGAAAATTTTCGCAGCCGCCGTCTTGAATTTTCATTTTGACCTCGCTATCGGCTTCAGCACCCTCGAAAACCATGAAAAAGCCACCCATGACGAAAAATTTGAAAATCTTCGCAACCGCCATCTTGGATTTTCATTTTTACCTCAATATCGGCAGCCTCATTATACATCCCTTTCTTCCTTTGCACGGCCAAATTACGAAGTATATTTTTAATTTTAACATTCATACTCGGTTGGTCATGAGTAGGCATGCCTATTTAAGGGTGATAAATTGCGAAAATCGAACGTCATAGTATTACGCGTGATACGTACATATATATTTTTAATTTCGTCGTAACGAGACCAATGACAATGTGCGAATAATACGGGAGTCGAGTAGGCCGTCTGGCGACTGCCTGCTGTTGCGCGTATTTGTATGAAGATTTTGTTTTTTGTTAGGTATGATAATTCGGTGAGTTTCTTAATTGTGGGGCACACACACTAAAATGTAATTTTTGACAGGCTTATGGTGATTTATCGAGGTAGGCACTGCTTATATGCCTTTATGCAATGCACGCTACTGGCGGCATACTATGTAAGTCATCTTTTTGGAGCCGATGCGGCATGCTATGTTTTAGTATCGCTTGTCTGGTCAGATAGTTTTGGGGTTCCTTCGAATTGTGTTGCCACTGTATATGTCCACAATTTATCGCATATATTTGCGGTCATCTTGTCATCTTGACGACAGATTATTAGTCTGGTATTCAGCTGCATCATAGACTAGACAGATGATGATGATGATTTGGACGACAGATATGAATGAATGAATCATATATATATCAGAGGGGCCAATTCTCATAATTTTAAAGACGTTCACAGTCTGATCTCAGTCTCAATCTTTTAAAAATACCTCTAATTTCCCTACATTTTTTACAAGTTTTTGACATTTGTTTGTCGCCGAGATGAGACTGCGACTGGATTTTGAACGTTTTAAATTACGAGAATTGGCCTTCCGTTATTATTCCCAAGCTGTCCTGAACTTAGCCATATATATATACCAACTTTATACTTACCATATCCGACGAATAATATCTTTGTCTTTATGCTTGTGACTGTACTTAATTACCTAAATTATAGTAGGTGGTCTGTGTTGTACACGATAAGGCTAAAGTCGCATATAAAAATGAAACCTCCAGTTTACCCAGTTTTATTTTTTTAATTTCAAGAGGGTGCAAGTTCCAAGATGTTGAATGCTGTGACCATAAATTAATTGAAATCTATACGGTGAAAAGGTATCTGAAGAAACAAGTTCCAAAAGAAGCACCCGAGGTTGTGATCGAAAAACTACCTATGTAAGATCTTGAAGGAATTTCATAGATTACAAGGAGACCACTTACCTTTAACTGTCTGCCAGCCTTTGTTAAACATGTTATGAAAACCCAGATGATATATTCCTCTTTGGTAATTATCTATGAACTTTGGTCTCGGCGTGGATTCCGTAAACTGCACAAGGAAAGACGCTTCCAGACGACTGTTGATCATTGCCAAGGAGGTTTGTTCTATTTCGCACATGGCACTGGCCTCTGTCCATTTTAATGGAGTTGTGTGAATCTTGTAGCACTTGCCAGAATCCTTACTGAACCAGTAATCTGAAACAATAAATAATGTGTAAAAAAAAATGGCAGATTTGATAAATACACAAATCGACTGATAATAAATATGTCCGTCGACAGAAGCTTGGTCGGCAGCAGGATGGGGCTCACCAAGCAAAGCTTACCGCAGCAAGCGCCCTATGAGAATTACATACTTTTCTTACAGTAGGTACCAATGGGCATTGCAATGTACCTATACGCCAATTTGATAGTTTTTTTCTTATGTTTACTGCTACAACAGTATACGATTTTGGCATTATAGCAAACACAAGAAGACTGTAGGTATTTAGTGCGTCCGCATACTAGAGATAATAACTTACCTAAATAAGGCATGTTGCATTTGTGGTTCCACTCAAGTAACTTGAGACTCTTCTTACAAGTGAAGATTAAACTTTTGTTACAGTAGTCATTATTCATGTAGCCTGCTTTGTCAATGTGCACACAGTTCCTGTTATCTGGTGGTAACAACAATGCTGCTGCATTGTTTTCCTCCCAGGTACTGTACACCTCAGCGATTCGCTTACCTAAAAATAAGAAACACTATTTTTATTAATTTTATAAAACTACTAGGTGCGCCCCGCGGTTTCACTCGCATAAGTTTCGATCCCGTGAGATTATCGGGATAAAAGTATCCTATATGTTAATCCGGGTTATAAACCATCTGTGTGCCAAATTTCATCCAAATCTGTTTAGTAGGTTTTGCGTGAAAGAGTAACAAACATCCATCCATACAAACGTTCACGTTTATAATATTAGTAGAATCTTTCTTTAAATACTAACAAGAAAGCTGAAGAGTTTGTTTCTTTTGTTTGTATGAACGCGCTCACCTCTGAAACTTCTAGTCGGATTTGAAAAAATCTTTTTGCTTCTGATTAATTCTTGAGGAAGGATATAGGCTATTTAACATCACGATAGGACCCCTAGGAAATGGGCACAAACAAAAAAGTTAGAGAGTACGGTAAGTGAAAAAGCAGTAATAGTGCGGGCAAGTGATGCGGCGACGCGGTGAGTCCAGAGACAAGAATTTCAGGCGGACAGAAACTAGTACATACTCATAAAAAAATGAGAAATTTATTGACTGACTTGCTAAAATATCAACGCACAACCAAAACTACTGGGCATACGAACGTGAAATATTGTATAAGACTTCGTTTATTTCTATAAGCGAGCACTAAGAAGGGGTTTTAAAAAATTCAATCTTTAAAGGGTTATAAAGAGTGGATCCAGTTTATATAAAAAATCTTATTCCTTTGATCTATAAACTTGGCCCGAATACGTATCTAAATAAATAATAAAGATCGTAATGATTATTTTCCAAAACTAGGTATTAATATTTTTGGAGGAAAGTACGAAATACGACCGGTTCACTGGATAAGCCACCTGTTTAGACAAGAGTTTACCATATGTTGAGGTAACAAATATACAGATATCCGATATTTTTTGGCATATAGGTATTGGGTATTTTAGTGTCATTAGTGTGAAATACTTAAAAAATATACAAAATACTATAATTACAATACGTACCGTCAACTGTCTGATATATTCCTTCGGACAATATGTCTGACAGCCCCACGTACATCCAATTGATTTCAGGCTTAATTTCGTCCCAGAGCGACATCACTGCGTGTGCTTCATTATCGTTATCTGGGTGCCAGAAGATGGCTCCTTCCTGAGCACACACTCGCCGGGCCTCAGGCCATGTCAGTGGTATCGTGTGGATCTTATAGAAACTCTCCTCGGGTTCTATATAGATGTAGTCGCTTCGGAAAAAGTTTGTAGGTCCTTGTCCATCTATAATGTGTGTATAAAGAAAAAATTGCTTTACGAAATGAAAAAGACAAGGTTTAGAACCATCTAGCGAATATCTTTTGCAATTACAAAAACATACTTATCTAGTTACTACCTCATTGATATTTACAGGTATCCATGTGAAAATACGAACGGCTAAGTTAAAGCACTCCTGTCTTCACATGATATGTATATTTTTACATTTAAATAGTTAATTCCTCAATTTTCGTTATTGCGCCTACCACTGTTTGTCCCCGCTTCACCCAAAGGTTGACTGGTAGAAAATGACTATGGCATTAAGTCTGCTCTGTACAGTTGTAAATAAATAAATAGCCGTACTAGATCATGCCCGTTGTGATTCTAAAAACGAGACAAAACGCTGATTATAAATATACTTACATGAATCCGACACTAAGTTCACAATGATAAAGATAAGCAAAGTTTTCGAAAACATTGTATGCGACATACGTCTTGCTTGAATCGCACCAGATAAATATACGAAGTAGGATGTTATGACTCTCCGCCAGCTTCTAAACCTAACTTAAAACTGTGGCCACACTATCGATCAGGATCGGCGAATGCGAACGTCCTTCGCGGCGCTGCCAAAAGTAGGGGAGATCGTGCTGGTTGATTTTTTTTTTCACTTATTGTTTTATATTTCTGGTGTTGCATAATTCACATGCATAAAACAAGTTTTAGGTCGTAGGTTCTAACCCAGACAGGCGCTTTACTTTGTGTAAATTATTTCATCACCGCTGCTCTCAAAACGGTGAAGGAAAACATCGTGAGGAAACCGAAATGTCCTAAGATCAACGCTATGCTTATGCTAAAGTTAAAACGGTCAAAACTTTTATTTTCATTTTAGTAATTCTGCTGGCATACGGTGAAAAGCCGTAACTAACATTTTTTATGAAAATATAGGTTCGGCCTTGCCAAGAAATTGTTGAACCTTTCTATGTGGGTGATAAATCTGTAATGCGTTTCTAGCTAAAGTTACAAGTGCTTAAAAGGGCATAACTTAGCCCCGAAAATATTGATCTCTAAAATGAAAAGTCATAATTTCCACGTTAAGCCCTTTCTTACTAGTAAAGCCAGTTTGCATACTTCTAACGCCGCAATTTTAGCTTTAAGCCTTTTCATATTATCACATTTATCGATCATGATTTCGATATTCCACAATCAAAAGGCGTAATAGTTGTTACGGCTTTTCAACCTTGTACGTCATTACCCCACAATGATGAAAACCCGTAACAACTATAACAACGCGCGACATTTTCGAATTTACTTTATTATGTTTTTTTTGCAACCTAAAAAATATCCCCCACCATAATAATTGTGTCACTAAGTCTTATGAAAATATTTTCCTATCGTCTAAAGGCGTAATATTTCAGTTAAGACCTTAATTTTTTAAATAATAATTAATTAATTCTATTCTAGCTTGAAAATGCGTTATTTATAATATTGTAAAAAGGAAAGCCTATGAATTTAAGGCTTTTCTACTTAGTGATTGCATAATATAATTGTTTTTTTACAAAATTGAAAGGACTTTAGACTATATAAAGAAGTCAAATTTCTGACTTCTTTTATTCTCATTATTTGCCTCAATTTCTTGATTTTCTTAATTGTAAGTGCAGAATCTGAATCGGTTGGTGCATATGAACATCGTCGATAATCGAACACAAAGTTTTTATAGTGATGTTGCGACATCGAATGTTCGTCCGAAAATGTAGTCACACCATAAGGACACAAAACCTGTTTATTAACTTATTTTACTAACTTGTATGCTTATTAGGAGGAAAATATTAGTTGACGAACAACTTTGAACAGACCACATTGACATTATAGCAATATCTTCTGTTAAAATCGTGCTTAATAAAAAAACTTAACAAATAGGTTATGAAAATGAGTACCTGATTTTTTTAATACTATTTTTTTTAAACGTCCTTAGCCTATTGGCTGTAGCGGAACTTGAAAAAAAAAACTCGTTATAATCTCTTGTTTCATCAATACCACTTCATATAGATCCAGAACTCTGGAACCAGTAAATGTTACAAGTACCCTAATTTCATCCCTTTGTAACTTACAACAAGTAGACACGATGTGAGGTAGAAATATTGTAAGTCAGCTGAAATTTGTAGGATAGTTGATTTGACTAACAACCGATGTCACAAATCAATGGAATAACCTGCTAACGATGATTAGTAGTAAATATGAACAGAATGGACTCCAAAAGGCCAGTGAAAATCCCAAAGCAACTTGGGATATCGTAAAGTCCATAAGCTACTCCTATAGAAATACTACACCCACAAGTAAATCGGGGGTTCTCCTTAATACAGGGTGTCTCAGAAAAAACTAACTTTTGTAGATGCATAAAAAACTAACAAATATATATTTATATATACACATTAAATTACAAAATCAGAAACTGAAGACATGGGAAAATTACTTTAAAAAAAATAACATTATTCAAATGTCGTCCTTCACGCCGGCTCTGGCACTCTTAAAAGCGATCTCTAACATTCTTGAAAACGCGGCTCAAAAGTAGAGTAGGAATGTTGTTGATTTCTTGTTTCCCTTCATGAATTGAAGGAAAACAAGAAATCAACAAAATTTCTATTCTACTTCTGATATGGTTGATGGATTATTGTTGTACACCCAACTGTTCAAATAACCCCAGAAGAAAAAAACCCGGAAGTGTGAGCTCTGGGCTCCTCGGGGGCCATCTGATGTCACCTCCATTCAAAATAAACGATATTTTTGTCGAAATGCACGATCACATAAGATTTATTGTTTTCAAGAAACACGGTGACACAAAAAGCATGTTGCTCCCCTGTGAAACGCGACATGACGACTGAATTCCACAAGGCTGTATTTCAGAGCAAGTTGCTGATGAATTATCCTAGCTACAAGGTTGTGTCTATGCAAGTACTCTCCATTAGTTAGACGAGAACACCCGGATATATGCCTGATTGATTCCCCCGGCCGGTGGCATGCCCGACAGATGTCAACCGTGCCGTCTTTCCAAAGAAATTTCGGTAATTGTTCATCATCATAACATGACATTTCGATCAGGCTCATCCCTTTGGTTTCCATGTAAAGAACTAAAATCTGTGATTAAAGGCATGAAGAGGGTCTGGTCATGATGGGCTTAGCATCGAGCACTTTCAATATGCTGGTATACATCTGCCGAGAGTGTTGACTATGTTATTCAATTTGTGGTTGGAACATTCTTACTTACCCCAGGAGTTACTGGATACAATTGTTGTACCTATTGTGAAGAATCGGACAGGGGCCATAGCAGATAAAGGTAACTACAGGCCTATTTCCCTGGCAACTGTGATAGCCAAAGTGTTTGACACCTAAGGCCTAGTGCCAAACATTTTACACCAGCAGCCTTTGGGATAACCATACCCTAAAAGCAGACAATGCCCTGCGCATTCACTACAACAATGCATTCAGGGCACTGTTGAGGCTGCCACCTTACTGTAGTGCGTCAAGTATGTTCGCTGATGCGCACACTGATGATTACTTTGCGATAATGCGGAAGAAAGTTGCCTCAGTAATATCCCGAGTGAGGGGAATTAGCAACAGCATTCTGAGGGTGTTTGCAGAGAGGCTGGATGGGCCTACAATGGGGAGGTTCACCAAGCTACATGTTAGCGACAAGGCTTGGTAAACTAAATTACCATCCTGTGATTGTTTTTTTCTTTTTAGTGTTTCTGCATGTTACTAATATAGTTTTATGTAAGATGTAGTACCGTAAAACGGGGTGAATAGGAATGCAGGGATGAATCGGGTTGAAACTTTAAAATGGATTTTAACATTGAAATAATATAGTTTGTTGCCAGAAAAGTCTCCAATGTGTTGTTTATGTTTTTTAATTAAAGATTAAGTGTCCTTGTTAGCAACCAACTATATTATTTTAAAGTACAAATCCATTTTAAAGTTTCGTCCCGGTTCCCCCTGCATCCCTATTCACCCCGTTTTACCCGGTACTAAAATAAATATAAGTATTTTTTATTTTTATATCTTTGTCCATAATTGCACAGGAAAAACCTTCGTTTTCTCCAAAGAGGGCACTGAAACGCAGCCAGGCTATGGACACTAGTAGATCTATATCGGGTTCATATATGGCCTGGAAAAGGCGTTCGGGAAGCTTTTTACTCTGCCATACCTCCATGCGATCATTAGTGTCAACAAAGAGATTTAAGGTAGAATACATAATTTAATGTCTTTGAGTGTCAAGCACAGCAACAGGCCAGTCCAGCACAGTGGACAGCCAGCATGGCCGTCCACTCAAAAAACATTCGCCTTGGGTATTATTTTTAAACTTAATGAATATTGATTATTCTGAATTTAATTGTTAAGTATGTACTATTTATTATTATTTAATTTAGTTTTTATTCGTTTATTTAAAATTATTTTTAGAATTGTGGTTTATTGAATTTAATTGACATTATTGATAGTTTTAAATTGTATTACACTATTTGCATACCCATGTGATGGTAAAATATGGAGAAATTTATTATAAGGAAAAATATCTATGTATCTCTTACCCATGTTTGCAAATAAATGAATGATTTATGATTAATACATTACAAACATTCAGAAGATTAATAAAAAATAGTAATTTGTTGTGTAGTATTGCTTGCTTGTTATATTAATGGGACTATATGTATATGTTGACTGATATTCTAACTATATAATCGAATGCTTTTATTTATTTATCCATTTATGTACACACTTATATTAATAGACAAGAAAAAAACAGAACCGAAAAAGTAGGTACAGATGAGATGCTTATTTCATAAGAAATCTTTTCCAGCGTTTCTTCTTTTTTTTTATCTGATATTTCCTGCTATTTTAATTGTAATCATGATTAATTATTGATATTATTATTTCCTTTATTTCGATATAAACACATATAAGTTATATTTTTAATAACATAAAAAAGTATTAAAACATTTTAAAATATAAAAAATAGTAGCCCACCGGTATCGGGAACAGGGTCCAAGCTACTGGAGGTCAGGGCAGAGAGAGGAACCTCCTGACAATGTGCACCGTGTCCAGAAGTACCGCTTCCTGAATCAAGCCCCTGATCCAGCTGCCCAACGAGAGCCTCCTCAGGAGTTGGTCGAGGCTCTGGACATAGAGATCATAATATACTTGACTGTTATACCTATTGTAACCTACATATGTTCACAAATAAATGAATTGAATTGCTTTGAGTCTTGTCGCAACCAGCTTCAATCAATCCTCTTGAAAGTGGGAAGAACAAATTACACTTTGGTTTGAGGGAAACTAATTATTTTCCCTGCCTGTTGCATGTATCCATTTATTATAAATTTCTGGATCTTTCGGGAAACTTAAATAAAATGTATAAATATTTGTAAAACAGGTTCTTAATATAGTTTTTTATTTAGAACAACTAACAATTATCGATATCCATATCTCAGCGCTGCGCACCGGTCAGCTTAGCCGCATGGAGGCAACAGTTGCCACGCCTACAAGACATATCCCTCGATATCCGTAGACCGATCAGATACTGCGCCAGAAGGAACACATGGCATCATCATCTGGCAGGCGCGTGTCAGCCACACCTTAATCCGATGGCTCCCAACCCCTTTAAACCCACCTTTCACTGCTTTGGAAGGTTCGATTCTGAGTTTATCGCTCTATTCGCCGCTTATACCGACGAATACGGTTCGCCCATGCATACAGTTTCTGCTTCAGAAGTCGATGCATTCTGCGACATAACACATATAGTCTTGAGGACTGATATCAGTCCCTGAGAACGCCCGCCTCACAGAGCGCATCCCTCTAAGGCAATTATTGCCCTCCCTGAAGCAGATTAGTTTGCCAATGAGCGCCCTGGCCCCACCAATACGGCGTTCAATTCTGCACTGCTAAGCTGGTACGGCTGGTTTCGGTCGTGTAGCTCTAGTCATTGGCAAATTTGACGTGAGCTACACGACATGCCGCTACAGCCGCGCTGTACAGAATCGAATGAGTATCGGTGAGATCATCGCAGGCATCAAAATAGTTTGACAACTGCGAATTAAGAATAAGAATAAGAATAAGAGGTAAGCGTGGCCTAAGTTCGAGCGACATGAACCGATATTCCTAAATCGCACCCTCTACAGTACTCCTCAATTCCTCATTGCACTGGGTACTTAAGTTTGTAGCCCATTGTCATGACTCCCCTCGTCAGCATGACTTGTGTTGAACTGCGGTAGTACTAGATAGATAGATAGATAGATAGATAAAACTTTTACTACAGCAGTCTGCGACTGGGTGGAGATTACATGGCTACTCTGCATTTCACTTCGCAGGCAATCAAGTATACAGGATGAACAGCACCAGGATCCGACAGTCATTGTGCCGTAACGTTTATTATTACTATAGCAAATCACTATGTGACAGTTTAGCTTGTTACGAGGAAGGCGGCGGGTGTCCATCACACAGATAATACTAGCACAGACATCGTTGTTTACTCTATCTTTAAAATGCTCAAAACTTTGGACATTGTGTTTTTGTTTAGGATATATGACTTGTATCACATTAGTTAATAAAAAAAAACATTATTATTTATTTTGTTAACGGAGCCAAGAGATAAATAATATAGCTGTAACAGGAAACACAGATTGTTCGCCGTGGCTGGAAGACAAACCGTCGCTCGTGCCCAGTCCAGTCCAGTCCTGTCCGAGGTGCGAGGGACACTCGCACACTCTCTGCGCTCAACGCTCTCTTGGAGGCTACGCCTGTCTGTGATGTGTTCGTGGACGAATGGAAGAAGATCTTGTCAGTATGTCAGGAGCAGTGTCACATGAGCGTATGACTGTCGAGTAGATACTTTTAGTTATTGTATTTGTCTTTAACTAATTTAATTGTTAAATAATACATTATGAGAGCACTGTCAGTCATTATGTTATTTACAAATATATGCAATATTACAAATACGAATGTAGAATTTAAGACAGGTAAAGGATTCAGGCTGGGGAGGCCATGCATCCTATCGTACAGGAATTTGATAACTGACGATAAATTTCTACGTTAGGGGGTCTATGGAATAATTATCCTACCTACTATGGATTAACCCTTCATATGCCGGAACGAAGATCCACGCGAGACACAATGGCTTTTTAATTGTGAATGTAATTACGGCATTCAACCATTTATTTGGTAGCTGAATAAATTATTTATTTATAATACGAAGGGAATGTCTGTAACATTCCCAAGTATTTATAAATAAATACTTTGCACTAAAGTCTGCATTAGTGAATTTACTTGTGAGACGAATGTTATTGCAATGAATAATTTGATCAAATGACTGCTAAACACGTTAACCAAGGCAAGAAAATGGTCCACCAATCACTCAACAGACGGAAATAGGATAGTGTCTCTGTATATCCATGAAACCACACTACCAATTCAGCGTAATTTTTAACAACACAGAAGACGTACTGAAATATTGGAGAACGAAGACATAAACCATAAGATAGAGATGTCTAACGATAACCATGAGTATTTACAGTTTTTATTAAAACCACTAAGAGGCTTGAGGTTAGAAGGTACGAAGGCCGACTACCAATTGAGCTGGAACACAAAGATAATGCAACAAAACCACAAGCATAAGCTCAATTTAGAAACTTAGAGAAGGAGGAACAGCGAATTGAAAGCTCCAGTGCGATTCTGTAACAATCTCACCGTGAAAACTTAGATGAAGTGAGCGTGGAGTGAGCAGACATTCCAACTAATGCTAGGGATTGACACTATTGACAGCTCACTCTAAGCTCACTTCACTTAACTTTTCACGGTAAGATTTTTAAAGAATCGATTGGCTGATTACTAAAATTTTGGAATTATTACAAACACAAGAAAACTGTAGGTAAGTGTGTCCATATACTAGAGAATAAAACCTACCTAAATTAGGCATGTTGCATTTGTGGGTCCACTCAACCGTGACGTGGCGGCACACGCCACTTACACTACACGCTAGTCACTCTATCATCACAAATATTGACTACCGTGATGGCGAGGTCGTATCAGCTGAGAGTGATTCTTTCTGTGGAGGCAGAGGCACACAAAAAAAAGACAGGCGTTTCTTCGGTCTTATTATTCTATGCGAGTACTAACATACGGCAGTAAATCAGGCTGCGCTGAAATAGTTTTATCTGGTTCGTTTTCACAAATGAAGAAGCACGTCATATTGCAGTCGATATTGATCAGACGTCCGGTGTAGAACATTGAACCGCACTCCTCACGGCCTTCTGGCTGGTAGTGGTTGAACCAGAAATCGTCATCCACATCTATCGGAGTTCCTGAAAAACAAAATAGACTACTGAAATGAAATCTTATCATACAGACATTTAATATTTTTTTTTTTATCAAGCTAAGTATTTATTTTATTGTACAAGAACAAATTAACACTAATATATACTATATACAATTATATACAAGTATATAATACGAAAAAAATTTGAAAAAGGCAGGAGCTCCTTGGGCATCAAAAAATTCGTCCGCATCACTGTCAATGGGATAAGTGCCCAAAAGGCTGGCAGCATTACCACGTTGGATGGCAATGCTGTTTCTTTGGGCTAAGAATAGGCCAGCCTTCTGGTCACGTGAAGAGTCAACCAACCGCTTGGCGATGTCCATGACATTTAAATATATTTTTTTATTACTTTTACAGAAAACCTTTGCCTAAGTATATTATAGGATAATAAGAAAATATATGATGCTGCATCGGCTTCAAAAATATGTATCAACTCTTAGAATGCAATTATATCGGACATGACTAGTCTTATAAATATTTGCCTACTAAGCTAAATTCAGAAAAATGTGATACCTCGTGATCAAAAATATCTGACATAAATATGTAGGTGACGCATCTTTTTGAAGCCGATGAAGCATCCTATTATATTGGCGTCGCTTGTCTCGTCAGATAGTTTTGGTGTTCTTCAGATGTCACATATTTGTGTAACACACAAATCCTACTCTTATTATATCCTAATAATACACACATCAACACCGTCTAGGGATATTTTGTATAAAGTTATTAAACTCAAAAAATACTGGCCAGTTTTAAATTCATTTGAAGAAAGCTTATTTTATAAACCTTTTTGAATGATTCTAAATTTGAATTTGAAAAAATAAATTAAAAACAAAAGACTTACGCGGCATAATGGTAGCGAAGTCCGAAGGTTTCATTTACCTACAGTAGTTTTTGCCTGTTTTTTTGTGTCAAATCTAAGTTTTATAACAAGTTATCGGTTAATTTCGAATTAATGTTATTGTGGCATCATGCAGCGGCGCCATTTAACGAGAGAGGAATTGTTAAGGGCAGTAGGCATGCTCCAAACTGGGGCTACTCAACGGGGTATTGCCGAGGAGATTGGAACAAGACAAAACGTGATATCAAGGTTATGGTCACGTTATCGTGCTACTGGTGATGTGGCTGAAAGACACCCAGGCGGGAAGCGCATTACCACTCAACGACAATACCGATTTTTGCAAGTTGCCGCGAGAAGACAACCAAATGTTACGGCCATGCAGTTGGTTCAGAGGCTCCAGTCAGAGCACCAGTTGCTTGTGAGTGACCAAAGTGTGAGGAGGAGAAGGCTACATGAAGCTAACCTTCATGCTCGCAGACGGTTCGGACTCCAGCACTACGCCGAGGAAATCGTGGACGACGACTAGAGTGGGCTCGTGAAAATTTGCTCTGGGAAGATAACCAGTGGTCTGTAGTGCTGTTTACCGATGAGTCCCGGTTCGGTTTCCATCCCGATACACGTAGAGTACGTGTTTGGCGAGTTCCTGGTCGTGAGAGCCGTCTGCAACATCCTCAGGAAGTCTATTCATACCACGGCGGGACAATTATGGTTTGGGCGGGAATTCGTGTTGGTGGAAGAACCGACCTCGTTTGGATCAGAAACACCATGACGGCTGAAAAATACCGTAACGAGATGCTAGTACCAATAATCTACCCCCATCGACTACAAATGGGCCAAGAATTCACGCTCATGCACGATAACGCCCGTCCGCACACAGCGAGAGTGGTGACGAGCTGGTTGCAGGAGCACGACGTATCGGTCTTAGGCTGGCCCGCTTAATCGCCTGACCTAAACCAGATAGAACATGCGTGGGACATGCTCCAAAGAAGAGCTTTGAGGAATTTCCCTGCAAACATTGCGACAGAAGAGCAACTTTTTTTGCATCTTAGCCGGACTTGGGACAATATACCGCAACAAGACTTTCATAACTTAATCCAAAGCATGAAAAACCGTTGCAGGACCGTTATTAACGTCATGGAGTGTTTTACTGACTACTGATTTTTCACATAACTGTTAAAAACAGATTAATTTTTCCTTATTTTTCACTTTTTCTTGAGAAACACATTCATTGTTAGTTTTACCATTATTTCACGTTTTTTCTTTATTTGAATAAAAATTTGTTTACGCAAAAAAAAATAGTTTTCTTTTATTCTGGAGTGTAGTCTGATAAATGGGCTTTATAAAAATATATGCATGTTGTATGTTATTTATAAAACATTTTGAGTAAATTGAGTAAATCCAAAATATCCCTAGACAGTGTTGATGTGTGTATTATAAACGTGAAAGTTTGCGTGGATGGATGCATGGATGTTTGTTACTCTTTCACGCAAAAACTACTGAACGGATTTGGATGAAATTTGGCACACAGATGGTCTATAATCAGGATTAACATATAGGATACTTTTAATCCCGATATTCCTACGGGAACGAAACTGATGAGCGTGCAACCGCGCGGCGCAGCTAGTGATCACATACATTTACCGTCAACTCGACGACATACTCGTAAATATATGAATGGATGAATCATTTATTTTTTTTATTGTCTTTTATAGATTTAGGGGCTTTTGGTCACAATAAGACCATGCCAGCCCCATCGTAACCTAATACAAGTAAAGTTACACACCTTATAAACGATTAGGCCTCTAAAACCTTACTTACTATTTTATAAACAAAGATAGCTGCGTTAGAAAGAGGCTCGGATAAAGTACTTTGAATAAAACCAACAGCAATCAAATTACATTTAAAAGTATTCATCAGTGTCTCTCTAGCAGCTCGGGTCCTGACGCATTCCACCAACAAGTGATGGACATCCTCCACCGTCCCGCATTCTGCGCAATTTGGACTGTCACTTAATCCCATTAGATGCCGAAACTTGTTGAGTGGAACGTGTCCAGATCGCAGTCTATGCGCTATTATTATAAACTTTCTATTAAGCTTAATATTGGCAAACCAAGGAATACGAGGAGGTTCACATAGTATTGTCTTGTACCAGATTCCCTTTTCTAGTGATGTTTTATTAAAATATTCTTTCCAATTCTTAAAACATTCCATTTTGTATTTCGGTACTAGTTCAGAGTAGCTTGGAGTAATATTCACCTCAATACCATCCGACACAGAAATCTTTGCCAAACGGTCGACCTCCTCGTTTCCCAGTAAGCCAACATGCGCCGGAACCCATTGCAATATTAAATTCACATTATTGGACATGAAGTAAGATATTTGTCTTAATATGGCATAAGCTGTCGAGACACCTCTGTACCCAGAGGCGCATCGAGCTATATGCTGCAGAGCACTTCTGCTATCTATAAAAATGACAACCTTATTGTTCTCGACCTCCGAGTTTTGCAAATATGTAAGTGCCTTTGATACTGCAACGAGCTCCGCCGTCATTATACATACATTACTGTCACAAATTTTAAACAATCCTTTACTGTTATCTCTCGGATCATGAAAAGCGGCACCAATGATATTCCCTATTTTAGAACCATCCGTATATAATTTTAACCAACCGTAATATTTAGTCTGAATTTCCTCCAGGATAATGTTTTTTAAGCTATTAATATCATATGATTTCTTAGATAATTTCATATAATCTAAGTGATCACTAATAATATCTCCTACGTTTATATTGGAAACCCAAGTATCTAAGCTAAACATTTCTAAAGGGTAACTAGATGACACAACTTCTTCTTTGGTATTGCTATACACTGTTACTAATAATGGTGGTTTCTTATTACGCCAATAGCTATTAGTAGTTAATGTATTTAATAAATCTAATGTTATAATAGGGGTTAAAGTATGAAATTGCCGTTTCATTGTAATAGGTACTTCGAATTGACATAGAACCTTCATGGTTTGAGATTTTTGTGTGAAACTTTTTTCACATGGTACCTATGAAGTTCTTCTTTTAAAAATGTGCAACATTCGATTATCGACTTTCAGTTGCTTTTTTTATTCAGCTTAGACAAGAAGGATGGATACTTCGAAAATTCGAGTTATTTTTGAATACGAGTTCCGACGCGGAACTAACGCGGCAGAAACAGCTCGCAATATCAATATTGCGTTTGGAGAGGGGACTGCTAATGAACGCACCGTGCGATTTTGGTTTAAACGCTTTCGTGATGGAAAAGCAAAGTTTACCAATAAAAACGTAATGGTAACTGTTTGGTGGTCTCAGCATGGTGTTATTCACTATAGCTTTCTCCGATCTGGTCAAGCAATAACGGCAGATGTCTACTGTGCCGAACTCCGAACAATGATAGCAAAACTAGCAGTGAAACAGCCCCGACTCATGAATCGATCTTCACCATTATTGCTCCATGATAACGCGAGACCTCATACAGCACGAGAAACCGTTTTAACTTTACAGGAACTGCAATTAGAAACCATTCGTCACCCTCCGTATTCGCCAGACTTTGCTCCAACGGACTATCATTTTTTTCGTGATTTGGACAATTTTCTACGTGATAAAAAGTTTTCTTCTCAGGAGGCAGTACAAAATGCTTTCACACAGTTTGTCGAATCTAGATCACGAGAGTTCTATCGCAAAGGCATAAATGACCTTCCTATTAGATGGCAGCAATGTATAGATAATATTGGTAATTATTTTGATTAAACAACTATGATAAATTTAAAAAAAAAACAAATTTCAATTTTTCAGTACAAATCGGCAATTTCATACTTTAACCCCTAATATATAAGTTGGTTATTAATAAATAAATAAAAATAAGTTATGATTAGATGAATTTATTTATTTGGAAGAACACTCGATTATTGTCACCTCAGAAATCTTACCGACCGTATGCTATGTATGAGCCTACCTACTATGTACCTAATAATCTTGTAAGACGAAGGAGCTAGAAACAAACGAGCTAGTCTCCACGACACAGGGAATCCTAGTGTGGAGGCTGGTGCTATTTCAATATTTTAATGTTTTTCCTGAACAATAAAGTTTTTTATTATTTTTATTTTAGACTAGCTGCGTCCCGCGGTTTTACCCGCATAAGTTTCGATCCCGTGGGAATATCGGGATAAAAAAAGTATACTATATGTTATAAACTATCTGGGTGCCAAAGTTCATCCGAATCCGTTCAGTACTTTTTTCGTGAAAGAGTAACAAACAACCATCCATCCATCCATCCATCCTTACAAACTTTCGCATTTATATGATAAACACGTATTATATTCACACTTTCTCTCTCTCTCTTTCTATTGTTTACGAGTGAGCGTAAACAATAACTAACTAACTAACTTCGTTCTTAACCGACTTCAAAAACGGAGGAGGTTCTCAATTTGAATGTTTTATTTTTTTATGTATGTTCGGACATAAATCCGTCATATATATAATCGGATTTGCAAAATTCCTCAAACACCGCCTCAGGGGTAGTCCCAACAGAGGACACGGTGGAGCATACGGTGGAGGTCTGCCCCGCTTGGGCAGAGCACCGCCGTGTCCTCGTAGAGGCGATCGGCAGCGGCGGCGACCTCTCGCGCCCGGCCCTGGTGCAAGCCATGGTCCGGGGCGAGAGGGAGTGGGAGGCGGTCACCTCCTTCTGCGAAGCAGTCATGCTAGTGAAATAGGTGGCGGGATGGGCGAGGGAGAGATCCTCACGCCTCAGCCGCCGAGGGAGACGCTCCGGGCGTCGGGAGCCGCGTGACGACTCCCGGCCACCGTAGGCGCGGGCCTGCGGCCGGAGAGCAATGGGTAGCTCTCCGTCCGATCAGGACCAGGCCCGTGCCGGACGGCGTGTTTGTGTTCCACGCGCGCCTCAAAGAGATGTCAGCGTAGTTGACGGGGCCCGACAGGGCCGAAGCCTGCCGGGGTAGCGGGATCGTCCGAAAGGGTTACCGCTGCCCTGGTACATAAAGGGCTAAGGAAGGAACACGGATGGGTTTTAGTCAGTAAGAGTCTGACACTCCCTTCTGCTCCACCCAGAGCGGGAGGAGTCATTTGATGATTTCCCATCCACAAAAAAAAAAAAAAAAAAAGGGGTAGTCCCAACGCGTTCAACACCCTGCCCTGGAGCTGCATAGGGGAGGCACTCCGGTATCACCGGGTGCCGACTTACCTCCGTCGAATAGTCGGGGCGTATTTGACGGACAGAGCCGTCATCTACCCCGGTCGCGACGGGAATTGGAACCGGCGAGAGATGTCGTGCGGTGTCCCACAGGGATCGGTTCTGGGGCCGCTCCTGTGGGACATCGGTTACGACTGGGTGCTGCGGGCCGACCTCCCTGATGGCGTCAGTGTAGTTTGCTACACGCTGACGACACGCTGGTCCTGGCGCAGGGGAGGTCGCATCAGGCGGCGGCCGACGCGATGACACGCGGGGTTGCGATAGTCGTGGAAAGGATCCGGCAGTTGGGTCTCGAGGTGGCATTGCACAAGTCCGAGGCCATGTCCTTTCATGGGCCCCGGTACGGGCCACCTTCGGGATCCCAACTGATGGTAGGAGGGGTTCACATCGGCGTCGAGACAACGATGAGATACCTGGGTCTCGTCCTCGACAGCCGGTGGAACTTCGTCGAGCATTTCCGACGTTTGGCCCCCAAACTGGAACGGGCCGGGGCCGCCTTAAAGCGGCTCCTGCCCAACCTGAGGGGGCCAAACGCCTCCTGCCGGAGGCTTTACGCGGGGCTCGTGCGGTCCATGGCCCTATATGGGGCCCCGGTATGGGCGCGTTCACTGCGGCTGAGAGCCGCACACTACCTGAACGCGCCCCAAAAAGTGGTAGCCATAAGGCTTATCCGGGGATACCGCACGATCTCGGGCGAGGCAGCAAGCCTCCTTGCTGGACTGCCGCCATGGGATCTGGAGGCGATAATCCTCGCGCGCCTGTATGACTGGCGCGCGGAGGCACTACGTCGGGGGGAAACTCTGCACCCGCGGCAAATCGCGGCGGAGCGGACGGACCTCCGGCGCGATCTCATGGCGGAGTGGAAGGCGCGACTATCGCAACCCAGCGCAGGGCACGCCACGATAGCGGCGGTAAGACCCCTCTTTGAGGAGTGGCTAGAGAGGCGTCACGGCGCTCTCACCTACCGCCTGACGCAGGTCCTCTCCGGACACGGCTGTTTCGGGAGGTTCCTGCACATCATCAGGCGGGAGGAGACGCCCGGGTGTCACCACTGCGAGGATCGCCCAGAGGACACGGTGGAGCATACGGTGGAGGTCTGCCCCGCTTGGGCAGAGCACCGCCGTGTCCTCGTAGAGGCGATCGGCAGCGGCGGCGACCTCTCGCGTCCGGCCCTGGTGCAAGCCATGGTCCGGGGCAAGAGGGAGTGGGAGGCGGTCACCTCCTTCTGCGAAGCAGTCATGCTAGCGAAGGAGGTGGCGGGATGGGCAAGGGAGAGATCCTCACGCCTCAGCCGCCGAGGGAGACGCTCCGGGCGTCGGGAGCCGCGTGACGACTCCCGGCCACCGTAGGCGCGGGCCTGCGGGCGGAGAGCAATGGGTAGCTCTCCGTCCGATCAGGACCAGGCCCGTGCCGGACGGCATGTATGTGTTCCACGCGCGCCTCAAAGAGATGTCAGCGTAGTTGACGGGGCCCGACAGGGCCGAAGCCTGCCGGGGTAGCGGGATCGTCCGAAAGGGTTACCGCTGCCCTGGTAAATAAAGGGCTAAGGAAGGAACACGGGTGGGTTTTAGTCAGTAAGAGTCTGACACTCCCTTCTGCTCCACCCAGAGCGGGAGGGGGGTCATTTGATGATTTCCCATCCTCAAAAAAAAAAAAAAGGGGTAGTCCCATATATGTAAATACTAACTTTACTTGGGTAGTTTTTGAGTTAGCTTCAATAATTTTTTTTTTTTCTACTTAGTTTATATTGATGATGTTGTAATAACTTCCTGTCACTAGCAATTAGTGTTATACGAATTTGTGTGGGGTAGGTTCAACTAAAAAGAATTTTTTTTTTTTTTTACAAAATAAAACCACTTCCAAAAAAAAACACTACAAAGTGAAAAAAAACTTTCATTCTGGAAGTCGGTGTCAAAAAACGAAAATGCACGGAGGTTGTGATCGAAAGAACTACCTAAGAAAATCTATCTATTAACTAAAAAGAATTTCTCAGATTATCCTGTCTGCAAAGAGATACACCCAATCACGTACCTTTAACTGTCTGCCAGCCTTGGTTAAATATGTTATGAAAACCCAGGTGATATATTCCTCTTTGGTAATTTTCTATATCGTTTGGTTTAGGCGTGGATTCCGCCAAATTTACAAGAAAATTCGCTTCCAGGCGACTGTTGATCATTGCCAAGGAGGTATGCTCTCTTTCGCACATGCCACTGGCCTCAGTCCACTTTAAAGGAGTTGTGTGGAGCTTATAGCACTTGCCAGTATCCTTACTAAAACTGTAATCTGAAATGATAAATTTTAATAATGCGTTAGAAAATTATTTATTTATTTTAAAACAATGACAGATTTGATAAATATACACATCGACATGATAATTATGTCCATCGACAGAAACCAGAAGGCCAATTCTCATAATTTAAAACGTTCAAAATCTAGTCGCAGTCACATATCGGCAACAAACAAATGTCAATTTTTTTTCAAAAATGTAGTGAAAAATACGTGTGTGTCAAAATACGACTAATTTCCCTACATTTCGACGAGTGTTTGACATTTGTTTGTCGCCGAGATGAGACTGCGACTAGATTTTGAACGTTTTAAATTACGAGAATTGGCCTTCAGACTGTGAAGTTCTTAAAATTACGAGAATTGCCCCTCTGATCGGCAGCAGGATGATGGGGCTTACAAGACAAAGTTTACCTACCGCAGCAAGCGCGCTGTAAGAATAACTTTTTTACTGTACCAATTGACATTGCAATGTACCTAAACGCCAATTTGACACTTTTTTGTTATACTATTACTGCAATATTAGTATACAATTTTAGAATTATAGCTAACACAAGAAAACTGTAGGTATGTAGTGCGTCCGCATACTAGATATTATAACCTACCTAAATTAGGCATGTTGCATTTGTGGTTCCACTCAAGTAACTTGAGACTCTTCTTACAAATAAAGTTATACAACCTGTCACACTCGCAATCATTCAAGAAGCCTTGTTTGGTAATCTGCACACAGTGCTCTATACCACCCGCATTGTTCGGCTCGTTTAGCGCCCAGGTATTGTACACCGCAGTGAGTGGCTTTCCTAGAAATAAGAAACACTATAAAGATATCGTTCTTTATATACAGGGTTTATAAATTGGCTGGTAAACTCCGCAGACGCGATGGCAATTGATATCTAAACACAATAACAAATAATTTGATGACGGCTTCGTTTTGTAATATAGGTGAGTTGGAAGGGGTTTTTGGAAATTCAATTTGAAAGGGGGTAAAACTACGGTAGTAAAACGGGCTAGTCCACAAATTCAAGGTCGCTCAGCGCGCTATGGAGCGAGCTACGCTCGGAGTCTCTTTGAAGGATGAAATCAGGAATGAAATTATCCGGAAAAGAACCGAAGTTACCGACATAGCTTGCAGAGTAAGGAAACTGAAGTGGCAATGGGCTGGCCATGTTTGTCGAAGGACCGATGGCCGGTGGAGCAGACGAGTCCTGGAGTGGAGACCGCGTATCAGCAAGCGTAGTGTGAGACGCCTCCCAGCTAAATGGACGGACGACCTTAAGAAGGTTGCTGGGACGGACTGGATGCGGAAGGAGAGGACAGGGTGTTGTGGTGCAGCCTGGGAGAGGCCAGCAGTGGACTGCGATAGGCGGAGTTAATTGATTGATTGAAGGGGGTAAAAAGTGATTTTGTTTGTGTGAAAAATCTTACTCCTTTGGTTAATAAACTTGAAACTTGGCACAAATACTTGCAAGGAAGTAATAAAGTTAATCATTATTATTTTTCCAAAATTACCCCTTAATCGGGGGTTTCTGTGGTGGTATAGTTTGAATGTAAGAATTTAAACGCGAGGTCTGATTAATCCTACACTTTTGACAGAATAAAAACATAATGTTTTTGGGTTTTTCAAAAATCCACTCTTTACGGAGCAAAAAGAGGTTGTTAAATTTTGAAGGGGAGGATTTTCTTGATTGATTAGCTCAAAATATGGAAATGAAGCAACCTATTTTTCCAAATTCCACCCCTGTGGGGATAAAAAGAGGAACACTGCATGAAAAATATTATTTGATCTATTAACTTGGCCCGAATACTTATTTAATCATTATTTTCGAAAACTAGTGGATAAAAATTTTTAGAGGAAAGTTTCGTACTTTCCTCTTAAATCTTCTATCCCGCTCCGACGAAGTGCTTGTAGCACCTCGCCTGTATTTCTATATAAACACAAACATTTCCTAACAAACTAGGTATAAGGATTAAAACTAGCGTATGTCCTTCTTCAGGAGCCAGGCTATGTCTTTCTCAAAAATCATTACGATCAGTTCAGTGGTTGAGCTAACTGTTGAGTCAAGAGTTCAACTCATGTTGAGGTATTTGTCATTAGAATGAAAAATATACAAAATACTATAACGACATATGATACGTACCGTCAACTGTTACAAATACTCCTTCAAGCGATAAGTCTGATAGCCCCACGTACATCCACTTGATTTTAGGCTTAATTTTGCCCCAAAGCGATATCACTGCACGAGCTTCAACGACGTTGTCTGGGTGCCACAAGGTGGCCCCTTCCAGAACACACACTCGCCGGGCCTCAGCCCATGCCAGTGGTATCGGTTGGATCTTATAGAAACTCTCTTCGGTTTCTATATAGGTGTAGTCACTTCGGAAAAACTTTTTATCTCTTTGTCCATCTATGAATGTAGTAAATAAAAATGATTGATTTACAAAATGAAAAAGCCAATGTCATCGTTTAGAATCGTCTAGCGATTCTAGCGAATATCTTTTGCGATAACAATATCATGCTGTATATATGTCGCAGTCAACCTTCGTGGCCTAGTGGTTAACGGTACTAGTGGTACCATTAACAGTTCGATGATGGAACATATTAGTCGTTTAGTCAACGGCCTGGTCTTTGGAAGTACTGCTCGCCTCGCTTCACTCTCTCGGCTTGCACGCGGTTGATCACAGTTCTAACCTAACCCATTTGGTCGGGGTGCCCTGTCTTAGTCACTGCGACCAATTCGGCTCGCACGCGATTGGTTACAGTTCCAGCCTAAACTATTATTTATTGAATATCACTCAGGCCGTTAGTTGAACGGCCGCCGTTTAGTTAAAAGACTAGGCGGTTAACTAAACGGCTAATTAAACTAGTTGGCTGCGACATATAGATTGCCATGGACACGTTATGAAAAATAACATACATACCTAGATACTACCTCATTGTTTTTTATAGGTATCCATTTAAAGGAATGAAGCGCTAAGTTAGGAAACAGTTGTGTCGTCACAGAATGTGTATGTCTTTATATTTTAACTAGTTTCTGCTCGCGACTTCGTCCGCGTGGAATTTTAACGCCTGCCCGCGCTATTACTTCGTTATCGCTTAGCGTTCTCTCTGACTTTTTTCTTTCTGCCCGGCTCCAAAGAGTCGTAGCGTGATGTTAAATAGCCTATAAAATTGGGCTAACAAATGTAAAAATATTATTTTCAACTGATACTGGCGAGTTCCAGAGATTAGCGCGTTCAAACAAACAAACAAACTCTTCAGCTTTATTATTAGTAATATAGATTACCTCAACTTGAGATAGTTTAGGAACGAACGTACAACAGAATTACGAGGAGGAGAATGAACGAAGTCATTATGACACCAAACAACCGATAGAATTCAATAGAATGACATCCAACTGTTTTAAAATTGATGATTTAAGAAAGTTGATTAATGAAGAGTGAATTTCGAGTTAACAACTTTGTTCGATAGATGGTGTTGAGTAAATGTCGTCATATTCTGAATAGCGGTATTATTTGGTGATAAGATTTTCCACAGAAGAGTGACCTTCATTCAATAGTATAGTTATAGACAATTTTTCATTATAAAACTGAAATTGTTGTTATAAAATTGTCGGACAAAAAAGTAGTTTCGTAGAAACTTAGATGTTGTTATGGTTCTAACTGTGGACCTGGCTCTTAGAATATTTGGTTCTGGATTTCTCCTTAGAGGTCTAATCTAAATTCGGTTAATAGAGGAAGAACAAAACCTGAAGGATTCTTTGAGGCGTCTTTATAACCGACTTCAAAAAGAAGAAGTCCTCAATTCGTCTGTTTTAGGGTTCCGTAGCATATATAATGGCCCAAGAAAAGGAACTTTTATCATTTTGTCCTGTCCGTCTGTCCGTCCGTTTGTGGACACCTATTTGCTCTATTAATGGTAAAGCGGGGCTTCGGATTTTTTTTCTGGTTTTCGGCAGTAAAAGAAGGTCTAAATCAAAATCATGTCCAAAGTTTTATTCATGGTTGTCATCATCGTCGTTTTCGAGGACGGCCGGGACCGAATATAACACCAGAGTTAATGGGTTGCTTTTCACACCGGCAACTTAATGTAGGAGCTCTTTCGAGGGGCAAGCAACCCCTCTGACATCGCTTCCAGAGAAGCATTTTCTTAGTTAAATAAGGTTTTAAAATCATGATAATTTCATAGGTTTTCTCGATTTTTTTTCTTCTTTACCATGATAACGTTTCAGCACACTCCGCCAGATGGGCAGTTGATTTATTGAGTCAGTACGGGAGGTGCACACCCAAATAGCATTGTCATGTCATAAAAAGGTATTGTAGATTATGTCTTCGAGACAATGACTAAATGCTTGGCCATTGTCTTGGTTAAAACCATATCGACCCACAAGATATCATAAGGCTCCAAGAGAGTTAAGCAAAAGTGGGCACAGGTTTACAGAATAAGTTAAGAAAACCTTCAAACTCCTTTCAGATAAACTTCAGTACGATTTAAGAATAATACCATTGATGTATTCTTCCTTTTATCTTTAATACTGGCATAATATTGTTATTTATTTATTTATTTATTGACACACCAACGACTTATTCACTAAATCATTACATTAAATATATTCTATATCAACAGCTTTTTTTTTTTTTTTTTTTTTTTTTTTTTTTTTTTTTTTTTTTTTTTTTTTTTTTTTTTTTTTTGTGGATGGGAAATCATCAAATGACTCCTCCCGCTCTGGGTGGAGCAGAAGGGAGTGTCAGACTCTTACTGACTAAAACCCACCCGTGTTCCTTCCTTAGCCCTTTACGTACCAGGGCAGCGGTAACCCTTTCGGACGATCCCGCTACCCCGGCAGGCTTCGGCCCTGTCGGGCCCCGTCAACTACGCTGACATCTCTTTGAGGCGCGCGTGGAACACATACACGCCGTCCGGCACGGGCCTGGTCCTGATCGGACGGAGAGCTACCCATTGCTCTCCGCCCGCAGGCCCGCGCCTACGGTGGCCGGGAGTCGTCACGCGGCTCCCGACGCCCGGAGCGTCTCCCTCGGCGGCTGAGGCGTGAGGATCTTTCCCTCGCCCATCCCGCCACCTCCTTCGCTAGCATGACTGCTTCGCAGAAGGAGGTGACCGCCTCCCACTCCCTCTCGCCCCGGACCATGGCTTGCACCAGGGCCGGGCGCGAGAGGTCGCCGCCGCTGCCGATCGCCTCTACGAGGACACGGCGGTGCTCTGCCCAAGCGGGGCAGACCTCCACCGTATGCTCCACCGTGTCCTCTGGGCGATCCTCGCAGTGGTGACACCCGGGCGTCTCCTCCCGCCTGATGATGTGCAGGAACCTCCCGAAACATCCGTGTCCGGAGAGGACCTGCGTCAGGCGGTAGGTGAGAGCGCCGTGACGCCTCTCTAGCCACTCCTCAAAGAGGGATATCAACAGCTTTGCGGTGAATTTGTCACTTATAGGTGTGCACAGCACTTGTATAATCAATAACAAAAATTAAAATGGAAATATATGATCATAACAAAATTAAAATTTACAAAGTTTACATTGAATTTGAAATGACAAGTAGTTAAATTAAAATACAGTAGGTATAATTCAAAAATTAATAGAAAAAAAAACATCAATTAAATTGGATAGTAAAATAATTATAAATTGAAACTATAAAAATACAAATAAATTAGTTAAATTGGAATATTATAACAGTTATAAATTGACTATAAAAATAACAAATAAATTAGGACATCATTATTACATTAATTATAAATAAGAATAGGATAAATTAAATGAAATTGTACAATATTAAATACATTGGATGGAAATTGTACAATATTAAATACATTGGATGGAGTCACACAAATACACAATTAACATTTTGTAAAAGAAATAAACAAACAGATCGATCAAGAACTGAGAACGTATTGTCTGAATTCATTCAGACTGTTCGAAAATATGTCTAAGTTGTTAGTACGCGTGCACAGCTTATTGCAGCTAGACAAAAACCGGTATAAAGGAGCTGAACGACCAAGATTAGTTCTATTTTTAGGCATTTGAAATGTTTCTGTTTTAAAATTGGATCTGTATGTGGTACGGCGGGACACATTCAGACCGATCTCCGAAACCAAATCCGGTACATTCGCCAAATTGTGGAGGGTCTTATAAAGGAAAACTAAGTCTGAGCAACTTCTTCGTTGCTCCAAGGAGCTCA
Source organism: Apamea epomidion (assembly GCA_947507525.1). Lineage (NCBI taxonomy): Eukaryota > Metazoa > Arthropoda > Insecta > Lepidoptera > Noctuidae > Apamea > Apamea epomidion. The sequence goes on from OX382234.1 coordinate 13,242,445, forward strand.
TCCTGAAATGACAGAGCCTTTGAGGGTAATCCGCTTCGCGATCACATGTATGTGATCTGAAGCGGAGGTATCTCGTAAACTTTTTTTGGATGCACTCTATTCTGTCAGTGTGGACACGATACGCGGGATTCCATACAGGAGATGCATATTTCAGTATACTCCTCATCAAAGAGTTATAAAGAACCTTAAGGGTGCTGATTGACACTGACGGGGTCCGCTAGGGCCGATGCCGCCGGGGCTGCGGGTTGTTCGAAAGAGATACCGTGGCCCCTGGCACAGGCAACTGAAGGAACACGGGTGGGTTTTAGTCAGTAAAAGTCTGACACTCCCTTCTGCTCCGCCCAGAGCGGGAGGAGTCATTTGATGATTTCCCACCCAGAAAAAAAAAAAAGGGTGCTGATTGACCGGAATTCCTTGCAAGTTCTTTTTACAAACCTGTTATAATGCTTCCCTATCTATAACTCTTGTTATAACGCTTCCCACCAGGCAAGATCGGAATATTCTACGTTTTCATTGAAGGAGTGGTATTACACCTTTCGTAAGCGACACATTATTGTTTTCCGACATCCACGCGATCGAAGTCGCGGGCACAACTAGTAAATAATAAATAGCCGTACTAGATAACGACTTTTAAAAACGAGACTAAACGTTGGTTATAAGCATATTATACTTACATGAATCCGACACTAAGTTCACAATGAGAAAGATTAGCAAAGTTATCGAAAACATTGTATGCGACATACGGCTAGCTTGAATCGCACCGGACAAAAATATGAAGTAGGATGTTATGATTGTTTGCCAGCTGCTAAATCCAAATTAACACTGCGGCCATACTATCGATCTGCATCGGCGAATGTTCGCGGTGTCATCTAGCGCGACCTTAGAGCATTTAATCTATGCTCTAAGAGCACGAATCTTCTTCGCGGCGCTGCCAAAAATAGGGGAGGGGCTGGTTGACTAATTTTTCACTGATTGGTCTATATTTCTCGTGGTTTTTTAACATGTATACATACATTTTATTATGTATGAATTCTGAGCTGAGTCCATTTAGATTACTATCGACACGCTTAGAAGAAGAACATGTATATAAATGACTTTGACTTTGAAGTTGTCGCACCAGAACGGGCAGAAGCGATGTAAGATGAGCATGAAATTAGATTGAGGCATGCGAGCTGGAATGTAGGTATGATAAATAGAAGAGGAAGGGACCTAGCAGATGTTTTGAAAAGGCGACGAATGAACATAGCGTATCTGCAAGAGTCGGAAGTGGAAGGTTGCGAAGGCCAGAGAGATAGAAGAATGATATATCTAAGTTTTATTGCTGTGGAAGCGATGGCAGTTATGGCAGTTGTGGCAGTTGTGTGCAACTATAATAATCCATCTATATATATAAAAATCAAGTGCTGTTCGTTTGTCTCGCTAAAACTCGAGAACGGCTGGGCCGATTTGGATGAAATTTTGTATATTTCATCGGATTCCTGGATGGTTTCTGGTCAGGTTAGGAGTAGGGTAGGAGTAGGGGGAGTAGGGTAGGAGTATGGTAGGAGTAGTGTAGGAGTAGGGTAGGAGTAGGGTAGGAGTAGTGTACGAGTAGGGCAGGAGTAGGGTAGGGGTAGGGTAGGGGGTAGGACACCATGCGAACGAAGTAGCGCCGGGCAGCTAGAAATAATTTATATGGCAAAACAACGTTTGCTGGGTCAGCTAGTCTTTAATATATATAATTCTTCTGTACGTGTGTTTGTCACCTAACTCCTCCTAAACGGCTGGACTGATTTGGATGAAATTGTGTGTGTATATTTCACAATATTTCCTGGATGGTTTGAAAATACAATTGGACCCGCTAGGTGGCGCTGCTTTTCCGGACGGGACGACGTCTGCTGGGTCCGTTAGTTATATATAATTTTGAATAGCGAGTTGAAAAAATGTGTGATGGATGTTAAAAGAGTGACTGATAGAGTAATAGTTATTAAAGTGATTGTGGACTAGTAGAGAAGTATGGAAGAAAAATACAGGTTGCGACCCCAAATAAATTGGGATAAGGAGAATGATTATTTAAATTACTTTATTAGATAGTGACACTATTAGCGTAATAATTTATCGTAGTAATTGTTGTTTACTGGTTTTTACAGAACAACAAATCTTAGTGAACCTACCCCAGCACAGGGGTAGGTTGACCATAGGCCTAGGGTAGGTCTACACAGTAACTGTACAGAACTGAACAGTACTAATACAGTAAATATTTATTTACATAATTACTACCTTACCCCACTAGTTTATCAAGAAGGCATAATCAAATGAAACAATATTTCTGTTCAATAAGCTACAAAAAACTACCCAGCTTAAACCCATTCTAAACTAAGAACGATCAAAACAAAAAAAAAACTTTTTAATAGTTCACAGTCCCATTTTTCGCATCATTGTCTTGTTTTTTTCTAATTTCTCCAGGTATGTATATTTAAAGTTTTATAATTCATGTCAAATCCTTTGGTCACCGCATAACGCTTATTTTGACTAAAAGAACTAAGTGACAAATTTTTCCTATAAGCCAACTTGCCCCACAAAAAGTAATTTGACGAGCCCCAAACACCATTTTACTCTTTGATGACCCGGGCTAACCTAAACACTGAATCGATTTAAAAATATTTCTGTTTTACGATATACTATGGTCCACGAGCGTTAAGCAAACTTTTGTGTTACTAGAAAAATAGTCTACCATATATCTGTAGACTTCGCAACGAAAAATATGCGAGAGTAAATTTCAGTTTTGGGTATGTTAAAACAAAAACATGTCACTACAAAGGGGTACCGAGATGTAACCTTGGGTGTAATTAGTCCGGCCGGCGGCGTTCTTGACAGTCATCACTGATGAGTGTCAAGAACGCCGCCATTCATCACTGATGAGTGTCAAGTACATACGAAAACGTGTTTTGACAGTTTGATCTCGCTATACATATTTATTTTTTATCAGTTAGCCTACGCTGTCCCACTCCTGGTCCAGGGCCTCCCTGCATTCTTTCCATTTTTCACGAGCCTAAGCGTCCTTCTTCCAGATTTGACGGAACCTATCCAGCTCGTCCGGCAATCTATGTACATATAATAGTTACTAGAATTTATTATCGCATTGATAGGTACTCGTACTAGATTTTCTCAATGGCAGAGAGCGAGAGCTTTCTGTCTTTTTTTTTTTTTTTTTTCAGGATGGGAAATCATCAAATGACCCCTCCCGCTCTGGGTGGAGCAGAAGGGAGTGTCAGACTCTTACTACCCACCCGTGTTCCTTCCTTAGCCCTTTATGTACCAGGGCAGCGGTAACCCTTTCGGACGATCCCGCTACCCCGGCAGGCTTCGGCCCTGTCGGCCCCGTCAACTACGCTGACATCTCTTTGAGGCGCGCGTGGAACACATACACGCCGTCCGGCACGGGCCTGGTCCTGATCGGACGGAGAGCTACCCATTGCTCTCCACCCGCAGGAGCTTTCTGTCTCTAAGAAAGTCTCGTGGAGGGGCCGTAACGCAAATTCGTTACTTGACGATTTCTACCAGTCAACTCCTACCGGAAGTTGCGTTGAAAGAACTTCGATCCAAAAAACACAACAATAATTTTATTTTTAAATAAATGTAGGAAATCATTATTGTATAAAATAATAAACTAACAATTGTTTTCAAAACTCTAAAATCAGAGGTAAGCAGAACCATGAGCAGTTTGTAGTTTGCAATTTTTGAATTTCGAACTTTATTCCGACGACAGTAAAATTCTTAATACAAAAACTGAAATTAAAACCGAGTCTAAGTTGTCAATTTTGCATCAAGAACTTTACACTAGTCGCAATAAAGTTCAAAATAAAATAACTGGCTCGATGGTTTAAAACTGAGTCTAAAGATAAACCGTGTTTTGTAATAAGGCCGAAAGAATTTATTTCACTTATACCACATAGAGGCTTGTCAGTGAGAAATATGAAGCTAGTGGCCCATTCCAAAGCGTATTTAATTTAATTAATATGTACCAAATATAACGGCATGGTGTCCTCCATTTGACTTTGTGCGAATTATAAGTGCAAAATGTGAATTGGTTGGTGCATAGGAACATCGTCGATCATCGAACACAAAGTTTTTATAGTGATGTTGCGACACCGAATGTTCGTCCGAAAATGTAGTCACACCATAAGGATACAAAACCTGTTTATTAACTTATTTTATTTTTATTAACTTTAATGCTAATAACGAGGAAAAATATCAGTTGATCAACAACTTTGAACAGACTAGACGAGACTTCTAAACACGTCAGGAACGATGACGGTGCCTTGTCAATATAATATATTTATTGGAGCACGCGGTTTGTATTATAAGCAATTTTGCTTTGGCTGCTTTATTTTGAATGATTTGTAACGGTAACAAGTAGGTGACGAAGGTGATCAGAGGGGCAATTCTCGTAATTTTAAGAACGTTCACAGTCTGATCTCAGTCTCAATCTGTCAAAAATACCTCTAATTTCCCTACATTTTTGACTAGATTTTGAATGTTTTTTAATTACGGGAATTGGCCTTCAGATTAACAAGTGCTATGTCATGAAAGGTCTGAGGGGCAATTCCCGTAATTTTAAGAACGTTCACAGTCTGATCTCAGTCTTAAACCGTCAAAAACCCCTCTAATTTTCCTACATTTTTGACATTGATTATCGCAAAGATGAAATTGCAACTAGATTTTCAACGTTTGTAATGAAGGGAATTGGGTCTCTTACTTTCGGTTAAGTATAGGACTGAAAGAACCTAATGCTTGAATTCCTTTAACGTGTAATTTATTTATATATTTTGTCCAGTTGAGCTGTTATCTAACAAAACACAAGTTAGCAAACTTCTGTACTTCATGGAATCAACTGCCCAGCGATTTTAATATGAAAAACTAATCTGTGGTTGACTGTACTTTATAGTATTCTCTTCATAGAACTTTTATCTTAATAAAAGATTGTCAAAAAGTAGTAAAGGCATACAACAATACTTTAGGACCTTACTCGACAGTGGCGCCATTTGGAGAACACAAAAACGGTAACCCCTAATTAGTACGCGTCATACTACAGGTGTATTTGAAAAATCCTTCTCTATCATTTCGGGTATACGTAGGTACCCACATCGTTGGTTTGGATAGGTAAGTATATAATTTTACATCAACTATATACTTAGGTAAGCTGCTATCTTGGATTTTATTTGAATACGACGAGTAGTTTAAAGAGTTATGAAGGAACAGATGAACATACACACATAGCCTGTTGAAATCATAACCCTCCTTTGACTTTGCCGTAGTCGGGTAAAAAAAGAAGCTCGTATGATTGCTTCGCATCGCCAAAGGGCTGGCCGCTGTACTGAACATTCAGAGGTGATATGTCATATCAGGATATATTATACAAAAATTATATCAATTTAAAAAGTTGATTTTCTGACTTTCTTAAGATTCGTGGTTTCACAAATTCATAAATACCTAAATCATGTACAAACATTTTCTGAAAGGTTTCTTATTCAAACTAATTTTTTTTAAACTATTTTCTTAAGTAGATGGTTAGATTATACAGGAAATCACAGTTTAAACATTATCAGATGTATTTTTTCATTAACGCTATTAAAGAAAGCGTATCCGACAGACAAATTCCCTAGAAAAAATAATTAACACAAGTAAAAAAAAATGAATACAAGAAAGCTTCTTTAATTTTAGTTTATTTTACCACATGAAACAAAATACTTTACTAGATAATGCTAAGTCAAGTTATACATTAAACTACCTACTAACAATTCCTCAAACGAGTTACATATAATTTTTCTCTCAACTCTTGCTCGCGCTGTCTTCCTTGTGTTCACAAATAAAGAAGCTCCTTATATCACAGTTGATATGGGTCAGAAGTCCGTTGAAGAACATTGAGCCGCACTGCTCACGGTCGTCTGCTTCAGGTAGATAGTTTCCCCACCAGGCTTTGGCATCTTTCAATGGTGTACCTAGAAAACAAGATGACCATTGAAACAACAATCTAACTAAATCATTATAATTCCCTAACTTCCCAGAGAGATCGGAGTTGCCTCAGATAGTACACACTCCCACGTACCTTTAACTGTCTGCCAACCCTTGTTGAACCTGTTATGAAAGCCCAGGTGATATATTCCTCTTAGGTAGTTTCCTTTGACCCTTTGCTCTGGTGCGGACTTCGTTAAATTTGCAAGATAATCCGCCTCCGACGGGTTGCTGATCACTGCCAGGTGGGATTGCTCGGCGCTGCACACGGCATGTGCCACGGTCCACTTTAATGGTGTTGTGTGGAACTTGTAGCATTTGCCAGTATCCTTATTGAAAGTGTAATCTGAATAGAAAACCATTTGTATTGTATTAATTTTACAATGGCGCCGATTCTCTTGTTCGCAAACTAAACTAAATTTAAGTTCAGTACATCTTTTTCTTTCTATTTCATTAAGAAAAGGACAGAAGATAAATACTAGTTTAGTCCTGTCAAATTAAGATATTTCCATAGACAAATTAGACGTGATTAAAAAGATGGCTAATAAAAATACGTCAATTTACGTCAGGCGCTGACTAATTTGACAGGACTAAACTAATATTTATCTTCTGTCCTTTTCTTAACAAAAAGAAAGAAAAAGATGCACTGAACTTAAATTTAGTTTGGTTTGTGAACAAGGGAATCATAATCATGAAGTCGATGAGGGTTTTCTCTCTACTGCCGAGATTTTAGCTAGATTTTTTGTTCTTTTTGTTTTCTTTTATTGTTGTATTTTTTTTTTTTTTTTTTGTAGCGTGAATGCTGTGTTTTTTTCTTCTCTTTTGTTGTGAATGCTGTGCACGTCTGTAATTGACGTAAACACTAGTCCATGTCTCTGTTCTCTATTATTTGTAAATGTTTGTGTTTTTGTTGTTGATATGCCTTAATAATAAATAAATAAATAAAAGTGGGGTTGCTAATCACGAGTAAAACTCACCTTTATCGGGCATATTGCAACAATAGTTCCACTCTATTGACTGGAGGGTCTTCTTGCAAATGAATTGATACTTATTGTCACATCGGCAATCAACGTAGGTACCTTCTTTGTTCAGGAACACGCAGTCTTCTTTATCGAACACATCGTTCGGCTCGCCCACCATCCAGTTTTTGTAAACCTCTGAGAGCGGCTTATCTACGAATACGAAATAATTCATAAGTATCTATACTAATATTATAAAGAGGAAAGGTTTGTATTTTTTTATGAAGAGGTAACTTTCGAAAAGACTGATCCGATTTCAAAAATTCTTTCACTGATTGAAAACTACGCTGTTGATGAGGGCCATATCATATGTTTTATGTTAAAGCACGAGGACGAAATTGCAGGTATAGGGGTATGAGGAACAGGGTGTAAAGTTCACTCATACTCTATAGAAAAGGGAGGATCCTCCGACCAGACGGGTGTTGTGTCTGGCGGGCAACTGCCCAACGATTGATATTGGGAAATTGTATCTATGCTAATTGCGCGATAAACTCTGCTTGCGAGATGCAGGATTTGCGTGACGTCAGTATGACGCGTTGTTCGCATGTGGCGTTGTAGATACCGCTACACAGGCAATAGCTAGTTTTTCTAGATACACCAAATTAGCTGTTACTTGCTTGATGTTGTTATACTTTTTATAAAGGGTAAGTACTTGAGTTTCTAATTTTTTTTCATAGATATTACGAACACAATCATTATAATGCATTTAAGTTAGAAGGTTTAAGAAAATGTGCCGTCTCAGTAAGGAGGATAAAAGTAATTATATACACTGGATAAACTTCATATACTAAGGGCTGATTTTTCCAACGTCAGATAATTTTATCTGAGGAATAGTTTTGAATTTTTGACATTTGTTCCATACAAAAACTGTCAGACGTCCATTTTATTCCACTGTTAAAAGTTCTATGTCGATTGAAAAATCAGCCCTAAATTAACTAACAATAAAAATATAATATCCTAACCTAACTAAAATATGGCGGTCCTTCGCATTGCTGTCGACTGGTAATGTACCCAAGGTACTGGCGGCATTGCCACGTTGTATGGCAATGCTTAGGGTTCTGGCCAAGGTAAAAGCCAGGTTTGGGTGACGGGAAGTGTCAACTAGCCGTTTGGAAGTAAAGAAAATAAATAAATTCACAATACTTACTGTCAATGGTTTGAAATACTCCTTTAGTTATTGAGGCTGATATCCCAGTAAATACCCATGGGATAGTCGGCTGGGTTCTAGTCCAAAACGCTATCACGGCTTTTGCTTCATCACTGTTTTCTGGGTAGAACAAACTGGCTCCTTCCAGATCACACTCTCGCTTGGCACCAGCGAAAGTCTTTGGTATCGTGTGTATCTTATAGAAACTTTGCAATGTTTCTACATAACTGTAGTCTTTCCGGAAAAACTTTTTAGCCCTCTGTTCAGCTACAAAGTTCATTTAAATAATTATAATTTAAAGGATGAATGAAACTAAAAGTAGTAGTGTCACAACCAAACCTAATGTATTTGAAGGAGAATTTAAAGTTGAACTTTAAATTCTCCTTCAAATACATTAGAAGAAAAAAATGGTAGGCACAAAAAATTGTAAGTAAAATACACTGGACTGCAAATAAACCGAGCAAGGGGATTGGGCACGCCACAATAGCGGCGATAAGTCGGTCTTTGAGGAGTGGCTAGAGAGGCGCCACGGCGCCCTCACCTTCCGCCTGGCGCAAGTCCTCACCGGACACGGTTGTATCGGGAGGTTCCTGTTCAGGATAAAGCGGGAGGAAACGCCAGGGTGTCACCACTGTGTGGATCGCCCGGAGGACACCGTGGAGCATACGGTGGAGGTCTGCCCGGCTTGGGCGGGGCCCCACCGCGTCCTCGTGGCGGCGATCGGCAGCGGCGATCTCTCGCGTCCGGACCTGGTCCAAGCCATGGTACGGAGCGAGAGTCCATGGCAGGCCGTCACCTCCTTACCGCCTCGCACACACGCACGCTCGCTCGATATTCATAAATCGAATTTGAAAGTAATTGGCCCAGAAATATAAAAAATACAAAATGACAGCCACCTTTTTCAAATTTGAAAACAGCCGATGTATTCTGTAAAAATATCACAGTAACATCTTACGTGAAGTGAGCTTAAAGGGAGCTGTCAATAGTGTCATTCCCTAACATCGCGGTTAAATGACAGCTCACTTCATACTCACATCACCTTAGTTTTCACGGGAGATTTTTACAGAATAGATCGACAGATTGGAATTTAATAATCACATGGCGCATCATAAATAATAATTTACAAAAATAGGAAGCAAAATCGAGATAATAATATCATTGTGAGACATTCGTGAACGGGTCTTAATTAAAATGGCGAATTATATAAAACATACATAAAACGTAAATTGTGCTTTTACCTGAAATATGTATGTTTAGAAGTCTAGTTGATATACTGTATTATTTTTACTTATTTGTCTACAAATATAGCTAATAAAGTCAAAGTCAAATCATTTATTTCAAATAGGCACATAAAAGGCACTTTTGAACGTCAAAAATAAAATTAGAATAAAATTGATTCTAGTCGCCCCTTCCAAAAGGTAGTTTTCGTATGGAGAAGAATGGGCAAGAAACTCCACCGTTACTCTTTTAAAATGTTTTACAATATATTGCATACATTATTTATATAATTATATGTGAAGACGATGCACCCAAAAATAAACTTACTATACCACAATAGGTAAAAGAATTAAAATGGATAAATGTAACCATGACATATAGATCAACTATGTGATAGATACATGGTGCTCACATATTCACAAACATTCCAAACGTAGAATATGCTATAAACACTGTAGGAATTGTAGTCCACCCACCAGGACTATTTAGCAGTAAAAATCTCTATATCTATTGCACCATTAGGAAAACGTACATAGATTAAAACATGCCTGAATTGATTAGATTGCAGTCATAATTCTGCTTTAGTGTCAGGAGCCTCTTCTTGCAAATGAAGTTAGTCTTTGCGTAACATAGCTCATCATTCAACCCTCCATTTAGGTACATGTGCACACAGTCCTCCCCCCCCACATCCACATCATCGTTCGGCTCACCTGGCAGCCATTGGTGATACACCTCAGAGACTAACTTTCCTGGAAATATGAAACATATACTTAATTATTCAAATGTATTGACTGGTCCCTACGCAGTTTTATATGGCATTTTAAAACACTAACCAGTGTTCATGACAATGGAACGGATACAGAATTAATTATAAAAAGGAGGTACATTTGTAAATGTATATCCTTCTTCCTTCTAATATTATAAACGCGAAAGTTTGTGAGGATGGATGTTTGTTACTTTTTCACGCAAAAACTACTGAACGGATTTTGATAAAACTTTACAGTACTATTTAGATTAGTATAATATACTTTATGTATATATTTATTGTATAATGTAAATGGTACACCACAGACTACCTACAGTATTTGTCTCTCCTTAATTTTAATCCATCCAAAAGTTGTCTTTAAAAGATCGCTCTTAGCGATAAGACCGCCCATTGTGTCATCCATTGTAAAATTTATATATTTGTCTGTAATTTATATGGTGCACATAATAAAGAGTATTCTATTCTATTCTTATACGTTGGAATAACACATTGGATACTTTTTATCCCGATATTCCCACGGGATCGACACTTATGCGGGTGAAACCGCGGGGTGCAGCTGGTACATAATATAATTAAAGTCGCATTTCATGTCTGTCTGTGTGACCGCGTTGTTCTTCTAAACTACGCAACGGATCTTGATGCGGTTTGCACCATAATTTAGAAAATGTATTTCAGAAGTGTGACTAATACATTCATATTAAACTTACATATAATAAATAAATCTCGATATTTTGTCAAGTCTTAATACTATGCGAATAATATAGTACTTAATAATATATTAGAATTAGAAACCAACCGTCAACGCTCACAAAATGTCCTTCAGACGCGATGTCTGACAACCCAACAAATATTTTTTTGATAGAAGGCTGGGTACTCTTCCAAAATGATATCACAGCATTGGCTTCATCTTCGTTGTCTGGGTGGAAAAAATCGGCTCCTTCCAGAGCACAAACTTGCTTGGCCTTGGCCCAAGTCTGTGGTATCGTGTGAATCTTATAGAAACTCTTCGTTGTTTCTAAGTAACTGTAGTGTTCACGGAAAAACGGTTTATCTCTTTGTCCATCTACGAATAGGAAAACCTCATTGCACATTTTTTTATTCTGATCTTAAGAAAAACTAAAACCACATAACACCAAATCACGTTTGCATTCTCCGAAGGGTCAGCCAGAGGTGTGTAGGTACCTTTAAACCTTTTGGCCAGTTATTAAGGGGCATTAATTAAATTTTTGTTTAATAATGTTTTGCAGCGATGAGTTTCAATATATAAAATAAAAAAAAAACGCCAGTGATGAGGATATACTCACGTGAAAAATCCGAGGACATGTACACCACGAGCAAAACTGACCAAATTTTAGAAAACATTGGTGTAACTAGGTATACGTCATGCGTCTTGACGCTTGCAAACACGACACTGTAAACGTGAAGTGACTCTCATCTTTTATATCACTGGTGTTACTCGGTCCTGGTTTTACCCTTACCTACTCTTTACGATAATATCAATTAAATAAAGAAAAATTGCTCTGATAAGCTGGTAAACTAAGGATATACCGAATTATCCGTAAAATATTATAAGAGAGATAACTCAAACTCGAAGTATTTATTTCAATTAAACCAATTACAGGCACTTTTGAATTGTCAAGAGTCGGTCAGTCAAAAAGATGAAGCTAGTTGCTCATTCCAAAGCGTAGTAGGTATGTACCTATGGAAAAGAACGGGCAAGAAACTCCATGGGCACTCTTTTAAATCACAATAATATAGTTACAAAGTATTGGTTACATCATTCATGTTAAAAATTATGCATGTGAGAACGATGCAGACGTTAAAAGCGTCAGAAATGAAAAGATTAAAAAAAACAATTCAAATATTGAATTGAATTAAAATAAGCCATGGCAGCAAAGAGTTGACCAGTCCCGACAGACTGCGCCCATCCACGAACATGACGCATAGATTAGCACCATTCAACTCAACCATTTTGAAGGGAGCTGATGAATGATCCAACACATGCGCCACTATCAGCGAGACATTAGAGTGAGCATGACATACACTCAGCAGCCAAGGAACATTCAAGTCAATGAAAGACGTGCCCAGTAAATGGTGGCTTTATAGTATGTACATAGTACTCACATAATGTGCTATGCAATTATACAATACTAAAAGATTGAATTTATATGATGCATAAATAGTATTTTAAAATCTTCAGCAGCTCCAACAGTATGTAGATAGGCGTGTGTGAAGTATTTTCAAATGCTAATCTATTTATTTATGCGCCATGTGGAGCAGGATCAGCGTTTTTTTTGTCAGCGATGTAATCCCCCAACTTATAATATGCTTGACTGCATAGTGTGCGTTTAATGTAAAATTTGAATTTCGTTGCATTGAGTTTGAGTATGTGGGGAGATATTTTATTGTAACATTTTAAACAGTACCCCATGAAGGAAGAGTCTGCTTTAGCCAGTCTGAAACCTGTTTGAACTAATTGGTCCCTATTCTCTAGTTCTATAGGTGTGTCCGTCACCTCTTTTACTGAAAAGATTTAAATTTCTCCTTACGTACATGATTTTTTCATAGATATATTGACAAGGTACCGTCATGATATTAATATTTTAACCCTTAGCGAATCATGCCTGCGCAATCCATACATTGCTCTGGTGGCTCTTTTCTGCCGAATAAAAATAGACTCGATTTCTGCAGCCCGTCCCCATAGTAAAATACCGTAAGACATGATACTATGAATGTAACTGAAATAGACTAGTACGCGGAATCTACATGAGTAAATTGGCGGATTTTTCTTATAGCATATGCTGCTGAACTTAGCCTTCCTGTAAGAGATGTTAAATGAGGATCCCATTGCAGCCTTGAGCCTAGCGTTGCCCCCATGAAACAGTTTTATCGACGAATTCTAGTTTCTCTTTCTTCAATACATGTCACAATCACTACTTTTAAAATTCGGTGAAGCAAATCTTATGCATTAATTTTTTTCCCATTTAATACTTAATTATTAGCAGTGAACCTATTTGCACTTGCAGTAGGGCGTTATTTACGTCGTCAAGATTTAATGCACGTCTACTTATCGTAAAAATTAAGGAACTATCGTCAGCAAATAACACCATTTGTGGTTGTTTTTTTTTATAAATGGGGTAGGTCATTTATATATAGGGTAATTCCAGGATAGGTGCCCAATGGGATAGGTGCCGCGGCTTTGAATACCTACTAAAAAGAGGAAAGGTGAAAGGACAAATAACATTACGTACATAGCCTGAGGGTCAACGGCACCGTTTCTTGAGCACAAGGTTGCGATCAAAATGATAACTTCACCAGAATTATATGCTTTCTATACAAAAAGTTGTCACTATGAGTATCTTCTTTTCTAACATTATCATCTTTATCCTTACCATACAACGACACTTTCTTTATGTAAAATAGAGCACTCAAATATTTTTTTTTTAAACATTATGTCAGCGTCGCATACCTGTACACGACTCTTCTTATATAAAGCCGTGTACTGGATAGTGTGAGACATGCGCTGCGAATCCTTTGCCACATGTTCCTCAGGATGTGGACATGGTGCTCACCATGAGCATCCGTCGGTACGGTGAATTTGATTGACGATGTGGCGTTTTTTGTAAGCCGCAAACAATTCACGGTAAACCCTAGCGGCGCGCATGCTTCGTAATGTTTGTACACGCCAATAAGTGCTTTGTTTGTTTTCAATAGGGAGAGTTACGGTACAGATAGTAAAAAACGTTCATTTCGACCTCACTATTGGCTTTAGCTTAACACCAGTGATTGTCATTTTGACCCCAATTTTGTTATCGGTGACCTCGAAAACCATAAAAATGACACCCATGTCGAAAACGAATAAAAATAAACTAAAAGTAAACTTAATAAAATATTTAAGAAAAAAATCTTAAGCAGATACTCAAATGTTACAATATGTAGGTATCTCTATGTATTTATTGTATGTGTATATAAATAAGAAAATGAAAAGGTGCAATAAAAAACTACGACGAACACTATTGACGCCTAATTGGACTGTTTACTTCCAGTATATCTGCAACTTGAAGATAAATGACGAATTGTGGGTGTTTTATACAACCCTGCCCAAACGAAAAAAAGTTTCGATCCCGTGGGAATATTGGGATAAAAAGTATCCTATATGGTAATCCTGGTTATAAACCATCTGGGTGCCAAATTTCATCCAAATCCGTTCAGTAGTTTTTGTAAGAAAGAGTAACAAACATCCATCCATCCGTACAAACTTTCACGTTTATAATATTAGTAGGATAGGATACAGGCGTCATATATCACGACTGTGGTCCTTTTTTTTCTTTTGTATGAAGAAATGTCACTTCCACAACTTTTTCGTGCAACTGTCCTTTCGCCTAAGTGAATTCGCGCAAGTGTCCTTCGCGCAAGTGTTTTTCGCGCTAATGTCTTTCGCGCAAATGGCCATTCGCGCAAAAGTCCCTTCATGCAAAAGTCCATTCGCGGTAACGTCTTTTTGTGCAAGTGAGTTCGCGTCACGTCTGTCGCGAAAGTGCCCGAGATCCGTTTTTGTGCGCCACCTAATACTTTCCACACATCAACGATTGATAATACTAAGCATAGTTCTAGATGGCGTTAAATATGACATCATTAATATGTGCACAAAAAAAAACCTGTAGGTGCGTACACACTGTATACATTGCATACGCCGTGAATCGTTTGCCACTTAGAACAAAACGCCACATCAACCAAATTCACGACACCGATGAACGCTCACAGTGAGGACCAAATCCACACATCCTGAGGCATGACTGGCAAAGGATTCGCGGCGCATGTCTCGCGCTATCCTGTACATGGCTTTATATAAAAAGAGTCGTGTATGCGACAGCGGAATAACGATTCCCAAAAAAAATACAACTATTTGAGTGCTATGTTTTAAAGGCAAGTGTCGTTTTATGGTGAGGTTAATGATGGTGATGTTAGAAGAGAAGACACTCATAGTGACAACTGTTTGTATAGAAAGCATATAATTCCTGCTCGGACCACAGAAGGATTCGCTTCACACTAACCACCAACACCAAGAAACCCGCACCGAGAAGAAATCCGCGGCGCACCGATGTGCCCGGGTACAAGCGCCTCCTGGCCGCCCTGCTAGCTAGGCATCTATCACAAATAACCACAAGAGAACCAGCACAGTTGGAATACACTGTGACAAAGCTATCAGAATATCTTACCGAAGCTTACCATGCATGCTGTAAACTAAGGATGCCACGAGCCAACAGTGAGATAAATCCCTGGTGGAACGCTGAACTTGGTAAACTCAGACATGCATTACGGAAGCAATTCAACAGAGCTAAAAACACCATACTCCCGGAAGACTGGGAGATATATACAGAAACCCGATACACATACAAAAAACAAATCAGAACCGCCGGGAGGACAGCATGGCGGAAATTCTGCGAATCCATCTGGGAACGGGACTGGACCTGTGCCCACAGGCTAGTAACGGAGGACCGGTTAAAGTGGGCTATCAACACCTTCCAGCCATACAAGTCAGTGGTATTACACCATGCAGGCATGGTGTAATAGATCTCCATCAGGAAGGAGATCTACCAGGTCTGTATAGCACTCAGACATATACCCCCTAGCCTGGCGCGAAGTGAAAGTCATCTTCAAACCTAAACCTGGTAAAGCCGACTACTCGCAACCCAAGGCGTACAGACCCATAAGCCTCACATCCTTTTTACTAAAGACCCTGGAGAGGCTATGTGACCAACACATCCGAGACGGTCCCCTTAGGGCAAAACCACTCCACAAATGCCAGCATACGTACTCCACAGGCAAGTCAACAGAATCCGCGCTGCACATCGTGGTATCCAAGATTGAATGCGCAGTGGACCACAAATGCTCAGCACTGGCCGCCTTCATTGACATCGAGGGCGCCTTTGACAAAACCACATTCAAAAATATCAGCACGGCCTATCAGTGAACCCAACGAAAACCGAATTGATCCTCTTCACAAAAAAGAGGAAACTCGCTACACTACAACTTCCACGATTCTTTGGCACTACCCTAAGCCTATCAACTGAAACCAAATACATGGGCATCTTTTTGGACAAACAGCTGAACTGGGCAAAACACATCAACTACATCACCACAAAGGCCAGCATATCCCTGTGGCAATGCAAAAGAATGCTTGGGAAAAACTGGGGGATTAGCCCCAAGGTCACCTACTGGCTCTACACCACAGTTATCCGACCAATAATCACATACGGCTCACTAGTCTGGTGGCCCAGAACAGACCTGAGCACAGCCCAAAGAGATTTCGAAAAGCTGCAACGATTTGCTTGTGTGGCAATCACTAGCTGCATGAAAACTGCACCCACCGCTGCCCTACAGACTATGCTTGGACTGCCTCCCCTACACCTCATCGTGCGAGAGGAGGCGGCCCTGTCTGCCTTCAGACTCCATGTATCAGGAACCCTAAGCAAAGACTCGAGGATCAAGAACACACGCCTAAAGGACGAGGCGATCAAACGGCAGCCAATAACGGCATCACCCTGCAACAAAGCCCCTAAGCAATACTGCTTCCAAAAGCATTAAAACATAGTGCTTAAAGAGGAGCAGTGCGACTACTCAGGCCCGGGAGAGCTGAGAGTTTACACTGATGGATCAAAGACTGACTGCGGAACTGGAGTCGGAGTTTTCTCACACGACCTCAACATAAACATATCCAGCCCGCTAGGAATACTCAACACCAAGCGGAGTGTGTGGGTATAATACAAGCAGCCCATGCCATAGCAGCCACGAGAGTTACGGACCACTCATGTTCGTATACTCTCTGACAGCGCCTCAGTCCTCCAATCCCTAAAAAAGAAATGCATCACATCAAATCTAATACTAGAATGTCACAAGGCGCTTGAACAGGTACCTGTATCGAACCGCAACACAGTGACACTGCAATGGATAAAAGGACACAGTGGATCACTAAGTAACGACGCAGCCGACGACCTGGCCAGAAGGGCATCCAGCCAGCCAGTCTACGGACCGGAACCAATCGTGCCCATCCCCTTTAATCAACTACGCAGGTGGCTACAGAAGCACACCCACACACAAGCAGAGAACTAGTGGTCCTCGTCACCGGGCTGCAGGCAGTCCAAGGAAGCCATGCCATCATTAGATGGCAAGCTAACTAAAAGATTACTACGCCTGGACAGGAAAGGCCTGCGCGCCTGGTGACGGGGACCATCACGGGACACTGCTCACTAAACAAACACTTCCACACGTTAGGCATAACGGACAGCCCCCTGTGCAGAGCTTGCATGGAGGCTGATGAAACCGTCGCGCATGTGCTCTTTGAGTGCACAGGTGTCACCCAGATTAGATCAGAAACCCTCGGGACACCCAGATCTTACACGGATGTTCTCGACAAACCAGGAGACCCAATAAGCTTCTGGAGGGAGGTGCGCTGGTTGGAATAACCACCGACGGCCGCCATGGCCCACGCACAATGGTCCACCTGAAGGACTAAGTGAGGAAACCAAACCCGTAACATAGAACATAGAAGCATATAATTCTAGTGAACTTATCATTTTCATCGCGGCCTTGTACCCAAGAAACGGCGCAGTTGACCCTCAGATTATGTACGTACTGTTATCGTAATGTATATGTTAATATGTATATGTTATTGTAATGTTATCTCTCCGATTTTTCGATTAAGTTGGTATTCCCCAAGTTCAATAGTTTACCAACTTATCAGAGCACTTCTTCTTGGTTTAATGTAAGGGGTGATTGGAAGATGGATGCATAGCTTGAAGGCTAAGATAGTACAGACAATTTAGAACCACTTAAGTCATTTGTCTTAGACGAAGTCTTACCACTTATTTTTTACCAAATATTTGTTTTTTTTTTTGGAAAATTCCCAAAATTTTAAGTAGAATTTTGTTTAAAATTTTGGGAATTTTCGTAAAAAAACATAAATTAGGTAAAAAGAAATTGGTAAGACTTCGTCTCTATACTACCATGACTTGAATGATTCTAAATTGTCTGCACTATCTTTAAAAGCCTAATAAATGCCTTAAAGCTTTGCACCCATCTTCCAATCACCCTTTATATTATTGTAAAGATGTAGCTAAGGGTAAAACCAGTACCGATTAAAACCAGTGACATATCTTCGCTATATATAATGTTATCTCCTATTTTATGAAGAATGTATAGTGAAATCCTTTTATTCAGAATTCAAATGATATTAAAGAACAAGTCGTACCTAATGACTGAAAATAACAATATTATGAAAAATTGGGTTGCACAATTCCCAAACGACTGACCTTACTTGTCAGAGTACCGAACTGATATAAAATAATGCTATGGTGAAGCATCACTTCACATTCACAAATTGTCGTGCTTGCGAGCATCAAGACATTGTTACAACAATGTTCTGCAAAACTTGGTCAGTTTTGCTTGTAGTGTACTTGTGCTCGAATTTTTCATATAAGTATATCTTCATCACTAGCGTTTTTTTTTTTAGTTTAAATATTGAAACTCATCTCTGCAAAACATTATTAAACAACAATTTAACTATCGCCCCTTAATAACTGCCCAAAAGGTTTAAAGGTACACTTCTGCCTGACCCTTCGGAGAATGCAAACGTGATTTGGTGTTAAGTGCTTTTAGTTTTTTTTAAGGTCAGAATAAAAAAAAAATGCAATGAGTTTTTCCTATTCGTAGATGGACAAAGAGATAAAAAGTTTTTCCGTGAAGACTACAGTTACTTAGAAACAACGAAGAGTTTCTATAAGATTCACACGATACCACAGACTTGGGCTGAGGCCAAGCAAGTGTGTGCTCTGGAAGGAGCCGATTTTTTCCACCCAGACAACGAAGATGAAGCCAACGCTGTGATATCATTTTGGAAGAGTACCCAGCCTTCTATCAAAGTAGTTTATGTTGGGTTATCACAGACATCACGTCTAAAGGAAAATTTGTGACCGTTGACGGTAGGTATTTCTGATTCTAATATATTATTAACTAGCGACTCGAACCTGCTTTACATGGTTATTAAGACTTGACAAAATATCAAGATTTCTTTATTATATGTAAGTTTAATTAAACCTTCTGAAATCTATTTTCTAAATTATAGTGCAAACCACATTAAGATCCGTTGCGCGTTTAGACGAACAACGCGGTCACAACACAGCCGGTACGTACATAGTTTTATATGTATGTCGGAGAAGCACTATTGCAAAATATAGAAACTTTTAAAGGTATCAAAATGAAAAATAAGATTTAACAAGTATTGTTGGTAAGCATTCCACATCTAGTATTTTGAAACCAACAATCAACTCGATTCCGAATACATTCTCCGACATGTATGTATTTAAAATCACTAGTCGGTGCTCATGACAAATGGAACGAATATAAGTGAAAAAAAGGAGATACATTTATAAATCTATACATATTTATAAAACTATGTAGGTACCGGCTGTTGAGATCCTCACGCGCCGCAAATACACATACCTTACGAATAACTGCAGTCTTGAGCCGTTTTGGGTCGAAACGCTCGGAAGCCCGAGTGCGTGTCTCCTTTTTAAAGAAATTTCTCGCAGACTGGTCGACACTTCACGTGACCAGAGTGCTGGCTCGTTCTATGGCGAAAGAATTAGCATTGCCATTCAACATGGCAATGTTGCCAGTCTTCTGAACACGTTTCCGGATTTATTTATTTCTATGTAAACATACTACCTACTGTGTATAGTTCTGTTATGAAATCCTACTTCCTACTAATATTATAAATGCGAAAGTTTGTATGTATGGATGGATGGATTGATAGATGGATGGATGTTTGTTACTCTTTCACGCAAAAACTACTGAACGGATTTGGATGAAATTTGACACACAAATACTTAGTTTATAACCAGGATTAACACATTGGATACTTTTATCCCGATATTCTCACGGGATCGAAACTTATGCGGGTGAAACCGCGGGGCGCAGCTAGTAATAAATAATTCTGTAGGTACCAGTCAATATATTTTAATAATTAGGTATATGTTTCATATTTCCAGGAAAGTCAGTCTCTGAAGGAGTATCACCAATGGCACCGAGGTGAGCCGAACGATTTGGAAAGTGATGAGGACTGTGTACACCTGTACCGAAATGGACACTTGAATGATGTGGCATGTAGGGCAAAGTCTAACTTCATTTGCAAGAAGAGTCCCCTGACAGTAGCGGGCAATCTAATAAGTTCAGGTATGTTTTAATCTGTGCACGTTTTCCTAATGGTGCAACAGATAAAGAGTTTTTCCCAGCTGTAGTCCTGGTGGGTGAAGTACAATTCCTACAGTGTACATAGCATAGTAGCTATATAATTATAAAAGTACAAGTACAGTATTTCAACTAGGAACACGCGAAACCTTACCTAGACCCACTACAAAGAACACAAACCAAAATTATAAAAACATTATTTCACTATCATTATTTAACTCCGACAAGAATACTATACAAAAAAACCAAACTGGTCAATATTACTCATCTTTACAAATACTACACTTGTATCCTTATTAAAAAAATCATCACCAAATCTGTTCAATCAAGCATACAACTATATAGAAATAATATAACATACAACGTAAGGAATAAAAACAAAATCCAGTTACAACCAGCACAAGTTCGCACTAATTATGGCAAAAAAAAAACAATATTGGTTGAGGGAGCACGGCTGTTCAATAGTTTACCGGAGGATGTAAAAAAATGTGACGGTATAAACACATTTAAACGCAGATTAAGGCAATACATAACTACATTGGAGATGACATGACACAGAGTGTACCTACATTCTGTTTCATGTTATTTCGAATGTAGTAACATAAGTTATTATGATATCTCCAACACCCTAGAGGTAACCAATACATGCTAGTTATAATCACTTGTATCTCATTCTAAGCGAACTGTTATTTAGAAAGTTCTTATGAGAAATATAGTTCTTTAAACCCAACACCTTTTACACGAATTCTAAACATATTTCAGGTTAAAGCACAAGTTACGTTACATACTTATGTTCTGTAATGTATATGGTGTAGATACATAAAAAAGAGTATTATATTGTTTTCTATTCTATTCTACGTGTTCTGTGTGTAGTGTATGTCTTATATAAATCGCTATTTTAATTAAGACCCGTTCACGAATGTCTCAGAATGATATTATTATCTTGATGTTGCTTCCTATTTTTGTAAATGATTATTTATGATGCGCCATGTGATTATTAAATTCCAATCTGTCGGTCTATTATGTATAAATCTCACCCTGAAAACTAAGGTGATGTGAGTATGAAGTGAGCTGACATTCAACCGCGATGCTAGGGATTGACACTACTGACAGCTCCCTTTAAGCTCACTTCAAGTTTTTACTGTGAGATTTTTACAGAATACATCGGCTGTTTTCAAATTTGAAAAAGGTGGCTGCCATTTTGTACTTTTTATATTTTTGGGCCAATTACTTTCAAAATCGCTATGCATCCCTGCACTTCAACTGCCCTGCAAATAATTATAGTTAGTACCGTGGCACTCGTAGTCAATGTCAAACTAAATATTTCAGAGTGAGTGCGGTATTATCTTTCTGTCAACAATCTCTTACGTTTCGGTTCCTTCTAAATAGTAAGGCCTATGTCGTTGCTGAAACTGTATTGTCATTAGGTTGAAATTCGAGGGAAGTAGGTTCCATTTGTGATGTTGTTACAGTACGCAAAGAAACGGAAGAAACGAAAAATGAAGTGACATAAGTGATCGTTTTGCGACACGCTGTCAAATATGAAGAAAATCAATTACTTTCTTCATATTTGACAGCGTGTCGCAAATACGTTAAATAGAAAGATATTGCTCTATTCTTCGTAGAATAGAGATACAAGGGTTGTTGTTTGTTGCATACTACGCGTGAATTTGAAAAATATTTGACAAAAGGTGGTGATGAGACAAATATTTCCTTTTTATGTAAATATATTATACCCCTATTCAGTGTTAATATTCCAAAGCGCTACTTATAAAAACTTTTTAACAAAAAAAGTCGTTTCAGAAAACTTCAAAATCAAATTTCCAACACCTTTTCCTCGAAAGTTTGATTTTTTGACTTACAACACTATTTGAGCGGAGGTGCGATATTGCTATAAAAAACAATGTTAGGCGTCAAAATTTGTTTTCTTGATTTTCTCGTTAATTACTCGTCGCATTATAATTTCAGATTATATTTTGTAAAGTACAGTGTAGGTACATTCCTGTGGTAAATATTAGGTAACCATAAAATATCTATTACATTAATTATCAGTATTCACCCGTCATTCTGACTGTCAGGACTGTGGCTCACTTTATTATTATAATTATTCTTGTTTCATGGAGGTACATTGAATTTCATTAAAGGTACATTCAAGTACATTGCTGGTACATTCCTTTCATATATAACATATTCATTTCTGCAACAATACACCCGTCATTCTGACACAGACACTTTATTTACTTGTTTTCATTATTTTTTCTCGACGAAACATACAAAAGAATTATCTGTACCTTGATAAGTAACCCGACCAAAAAATGAATAAACGGAAATTGTATACAGGGTTATTGGTAAAACGTTAACAAATTCTCAGGACTATATTACTAACACCATAAAGAACAACTTTTGTTCTATGATTTTTATTAATTCATCAGATTTTAATTCATCAGGCTTTCAACGAAAATAAAAATATTGCAATTCAACGAATTGAAATATTCGATTTTCTGTTACGAACTCTACGCGAAGCAAAAGAAAGCTCTAGGTACTTAAACAAACTGCCGTGTCTAGTACAAAATTCAGCGGATGGAAGCGGGGGTTCGATAGAACAACGAAATCTTAAAGGTTTGTTTTTGGTAAATGTATTATGTTTTTTGTAAAATTCATAGAACAAAAAGTTGTTAGTAACTAGTCCAGGCCTGCAAGGTTGTTAGTGTTTTACCAATAACCCTGTAGATGGGACCACATACAATATAATTAAAATGTAATATCATGTTTGTTTGTAGCATTACATTAAATTTTCATGTGGTTTTCATGGAGATTTAGTTTATTGATTGACGAAAAGGTCCGATAAAGAAAAATATGTTTTAAGTTTTCTATAATTTGTATTTTTTGTTTGTATTATTATTACAATCACTTTTACACGCAAATCTTGTTTTTTAAAACTAGATGTGGTCGGCATTAACCATAAGTCCAGGTTTCATCACAATGTTTTTCTTCACCGATGTGGGAAATGTCCAAGATAAACTTAGAAAGTACATAATTATTGTAGCGAAAAAAAGAAAAAGGAAACACTTCTTCGCCACAGAAATACGTATAATTTTGATTGTTAATACTATAATTGTTACAAAACCATAAACATACAAAATACCACACACTCACAACAAAACGTGATAGAAAAGCACGACGGGCTGTTTTAAATTAGAAAAACAAAGAAATAATTAGGCGTATGAACCTTATATTAGGGGTTAAAGTATGAAAAAAATTGAAATTCTTTTTTTTTTTATTTAACATATTTATTTAATCAAAATAATTACCAATATTATCTATACATTGCTGCCATCTAATAGGAAGGTCATTTATGCCTTTGCGATAGAACTCTCGTGATCTAGATTCGACAAACTGTGTGAAAGCATTTTGTACTGCCTCCTGAGAAGAAAACTTTTTATCACGTAGAAAATTGTCCAAATCACGAAAAAAATGGTAGTCCGTTGGAGCAAGGTCTGGCGAATACGGAGGGTGAAGAATGGTTTCTAATTGCAGTTCCTGTAGAGTTAAAACGGTTTCTCGTGCTGTGTGAGGTCTCGCGTTATCATGGAGCAATAATGGTGAAGATCGATTCATGAGTCGGGGCTGTTTCACTGCTAGTTTTGCTATCATTGTTCGGAGTTCGGCACAGTAGACATCTGCCGTTATTGCTTGACCAGATTGGAGAAAGCTATAGTGAATAACACCATGCTGAGACCACCAAACAGTTACCATTACCTTTTTGTTGGTAAGTTTTGCTTTTCCATCACGAAAGCGTTTAAACCAAAATCGCACGGTGCGTTCATTAGCAGTCCCCTCTCCAAACGCAACATTGATATTGCGAGCTGTTTCTGCCGCGTTAGTTCCGCGTCGAAACTCGTATTCAAAATTAACTCGAATTTTCGAAGTATCTATCTTTCTTGTCTAAGCTGAATAAAAAAAACAACTGAAAGTCGATAATCGAATGTTGCACATTTTTTAAAAGAAGAACTTCATAGGTACTATGTGAAAAAAGTTTTACTCAAAAATATCAAACCATGAAGGTTCTATGTCAGTTCGAAGTACCTATTACAATGAAACGGCAATTTCATACTTTAACCCCTATTATTATAATTTTTAAGCGTGATTTTGTTACGCGTCGAAATACGATACGATGCAATCGTAATCGTAATCGAATCCTGGCGAACGCGTAGATTAAATAAAAGACCGCGTCTAGTCGGTAACTTAAAAGATCAACAGATTTTGAGATAACGTTCAGAACTATAGGAATGTTTTAAAAATAGGAGTTACTATGACTACTATACTCTGTTCACTAATTTAACCGTTTTTTGACAGCTGCCTTATAACGAACTTTTCCATATTATGTAAAAGTTAACTTTATAATAAACCAATAAATTCAATTACGTTATTTATGACTTCTTACAGAGATTATAATACCGTATGTGCATCAGTTTTGAAAAAAAAACAACATAATTGCTCACTAGATCGATCTGTCAAAAAACGGTTAACCTAGTGGACAGAATACAAAGAAAAACTACTAAATATCTGCAAAATCCAGTCCAAAGGCTCCGCAATGACGATGGAACTCTATCTATCAGACGTCCCGCTAATTGGAGACAGGATCTTCTAAGACGTTAACGGAGACGTGATAAATCCAGAGATCGAAGCGGCTCGCAGACTACGGTCGCCTAGCCTGCCTAGCCTGCCAGTAGGGGGTGGATGGACCGAAATTTGGCTTGAAATTCTCGGACGAAACCTAAAGCAAGTAACGTAAAATGATGACCCGAGATGCAAGCAGAATCTTTTATAACAAAGAAAGTGAAGAGATATACGAGTACATGTCGCCGCCAACTGGTGTAATAAGCCATTCAGTTAACTGCCTAGCCTTTTAACTAAACGGCGCCGTTCAACTAGCGGCCTAATAATAGGATAACATTGAAAACGAAAAGAACTTTCGAATAATCAATAGAAGAAAATAACTGTTTTAGAACCCAATGGTAAGGCACGAGACGATGGAAAGAGGCCCGATGAAATTACCATAATGCCTTGGAAGTTGGGTAGGCCTTTGGTGTGGGATGCAACCTGTGTTGACACCCTCGCGCCATCCCATCTTCCTAGCATGGTGGCCTGTGCTGGGGCGGCTGCTACAGGAGCAGAAAACCTCAAATGGCGCAAATATAACAACCTTATTGGGAGCTATATGTTTGAGCCGTTTGGGGTTGAAACACTAGGGCCTTGGGGTCCGAGTGCTCATCGAATTTTTCGGGAAATCGCCAAGCGGGTGGTTGACCCTTCATGTGACCAGAAGGCTGGCCTATTTTTACCCCAAAGAATCAGCATTGCCATCCAACGTAGTAATGCTGCCAGCCTTTTGGGCACTTATCCCATTGACAATGATGCGGACGAATTTTTTGATGCCCTATGAGCTCCTGCCTTTTTCTATATTTTTTCGTATTATATACTTGTATATAATTGTATATAGTATATATTAGTGTTAGCTTGTAAAAATAGTAATTAATAGAAGAAAATACTTACCCAGGTTCTGGGATTCACCACACATTCACATACACAATGGACGTTTTACTATATAATTATGGAATAGGTACTATTCAATTTAGTTCTATAGTTCCTAAAAAATTACGTGACCCGTCTTGTGTCATAAATTTTCTTCAAGTGGCAAAGCTTCATAGAAAAAATCTTATTTATTTATTTTATTATTTATGTACACACAGTAAAATACATATTGATATGACATAATAACACAAGAAAATTCCATAATTTAAAAAAAATCGAAGATAAAATTTCTGGTCAAGCCAAGTACCAAAAATGAGGTTGAATATATTTTTAAAGAAGGTTGATAATGTTTTAAAATTTTAATGTAGCATTTACTAATGCTGCAATATGAATGATAAAAAAAAAGTCACATTGGTACTTGTTCGGATTTAACCCACAAATTCATGTATAAGCCACTGTTCCATCATGGCATTGTTATAACTGGAAAATATAACAATTGGGGCATTTACAGATGTTGAAGTTAAGATAAATTGAGAGTTTGAAGTCAAATCGGGTCAAATCGCAAGGTACATTTTATCGTTTAGCAGATGACCTTTCACTTTGGGACAAACCGATTTGCTAATTATTGTTTACAAAAAGATTTCTATAATGTCACTCTGAACTTCTGAACCTATTAAGGCGATATGAAGAAATTAAATACGCTTCACTTACTTGTAGGCAGTGGTATAACATTGTCGTGTCTGTCGCACACGCATATCGTTATTCACAACAATGTTTTCTAAAACTTTGTTAGTATTTTTTGTAGTTTACTTATCGAATTTCGCACGTGAGTATTGTATCGTTTATTTTATTCAAAATAAATAAACAATCGCTCGAATATCAGTATACTATTTTAGTTAAAATCGTGAAGTCAGGACAAAAATTTCAATAAATGTTATGATTATTTTCCTATTCGTAGATGGACAAAGATATAAAAAGTTTTTCCGTAAGGACTACAGTTATATAGAAACAACGGAGGGTTTCTATAAGATTCACTCGTCACGACAGACTTGGACTGAGGCCAAGCGAGTGTGTGCTCTGGAAGGAGCTAGTCTATTCTACCCGGACAACAGAGATGAAGCCAACGCTGTGATATTATTTTGGAAGAGTATCCAGCCTAATGTCCCATGGGTGTTTATTGGGATGTCAGACATATTATCTGAAGGAGTATTTGAGACCGTTGATGGTACGTTTCTAATTTTAATATGTCTCTAATGAACAAATGGATCTACTTTTTTTAAATTAATTCTGTAAGCGTTCCGTTTGCCATGAACGCTGAGGGCTGTTTTAAAATACATACTTACTAGAAAACTGGCCATGTATTAAATTGAATGTTCATGTAAACATACCAGTTAATTGGGCCTTAATTTAGATTTATTTCATATTTCCAGGAAAATCTGCCTTTGTGGTGTATAACCAGTGGCAGCGAGGTGAGCCGAATGATTTTGGCGGTAAGGAGGACTGTGTACACCTGAACCTACATGGAAACATTAATGACGTCCCATGTGATTTAAAGTCTTACTTCATTTGTAAGAAGAGCCTCCTCTCATTAGAGTGGAATTATCACTGCAATATGTCCAATTTAGGTATGTTTTAATCTCTGTATGTACTTACCTATGGATTTCCAAATGGTGCAATAGCAGTTTTTATTGCTAAATTCTGTCTGTGAGCAGAATAGAGTTACAGAAGATATAGTACAGAAGTCACACACAATTACAGCTAACTTTCAAGCCTCTTTTTGTGTTTCGGACTTTATTCTACCTACTACTAATTTTCAATTACTCAGAAATATTTCACAGTTTTCCTTAACGCGGCTGGTGGTAGGAGTTGCCTGGTAAGGAAAAAGCGTTATCGCTCCTCTAACCAACTCTCTCTATCTCTCTTTCTATTGTACATATATGAGTGAACCCCAGTACCCCGTCAGAAATTTCGTTCCCCCGGCCGCACACGTTTTTGTATTAAGAACTTTATTTGATGGAAAAGTCGGTATAAATACAGGTCTGGTCACACTGACAAAAACCCGAGCGAGACGCGTGCTTCGTTTACATTAATGATTAGACAGTCATGCGACCATGCACGGTAGTTTAAACGCCTCCATACAAGTAAGTTGAAACAATCGGCGCGAGCGCATTCCGTCCCGCATCCCATGCGGGATTCGCGGGATTCGGGCCAGAGGTGTTTGTCGTAATCTTCTTAGAATATAGTTCGTTTACTACAATTTTATTCCTTTATTTTCAGATTACACTTTTGATGAGAATAATATTGGCAAATGTTACAAGCTGCACTCAACTCCATTGAACTGGATGGAGGCACACGCCGTGTGTCGCGCGGAACAAACCTACCTGGCTGTGATCAATAATCAGTTGGAAGCGGAGTATCTTTCGAAATTAACGGAGTCCGCATCGAATCGAAGAGTCGGAGGAGACTATTTCAGAGGAATATATCATATGGGCTTCCATAATAGATTACACGAAGGCTGGCAGACAGTTACAGGTACGTGAGTGTGTGTTGAGCACGGAGTTCCACAGCCGAAGCCGCCGACAAATAATAATTTAATAAAGCCCTGTTGTAAATCTAAATTAATTCGTTGTCTAGAATACACTTAGGTATTGTAATTTAAATAATTCAAAACTTCAGATATCCCAATTAATTTTCATGCACAATGTTGTTTATGATATTGATCCTAATATACCTAATGTACCTATGTTATAAAGTTATATGCTGGGGAGTTTGTTGCGCCACTTCTTCTACCCAGCGATAGCACTAGGAAATGGTGAAGGGCGGGCGTTTTTGGGGGACTGTCTTTTGTAATTTTGACGTTCGAAAAGTGCTGATTCTCAGCCTAATATGAATAAATGACTTTTAATTTTGATTTTATGTTTTGACTTATAATTACGTATTCCAGGAACACCGCTGACTGTAGATGCCAGCATCTGGTGGGACAACCATCAGCCGAATGAAGATGACCGTGAGCACTGCGGCTCTATGTTCTACACAGGACGTCTGAACATTGTCAACTGTGATACGAAGAGCTTCTTCATTTGTGAACATGAAGTAGGCAACTCAGATATAACCTCAGAGGAAATTCGATAATCGAACAAATAACAAAAACAAAAACACACCACCTCAAGTCAAATTAGGGATCCCGTCTTTTCGCATAATATTCGTTTTCCTAATATACTTTGGCATAAAGATTTTGGTATAATTTGTCTTGCCATAGTAATACTTTGCCATATTTTTTTTTGGCATACAGTTTATGTTGGCATAATTTATTATCTTGAAGGCTAATTGGTTTTGGCATAAATTTAATTCGCATAATTTTACTAGGCCGAATGAATATTAGCATAGTAGGATTTAGGCATACAGTTATTAGGTATGATGTTTCCTGATATTTACTACTGTTATTGAATCATATGGGTTAGCTTAAGTTAGAACAGTGACCATTAATGCGCGAAGGCGAGCAAGCGAAGCGAGCGTGACGCGGCAGCGGCCGCCGAGCGCCAGATCACTCCTATAGTTGGTGTTGTGGGTTGTGGTTTGGGTTATAACAGTATGATGTTTCCTGATATTTACTACTGTTATTGAATCATATTCGGTAGGTTAGAACAGTGACCATTAACGCGCGAAGGCGAGCGAGCGAAGCGAGCGTGCCGCGGCAGCGGCCGCCAAGCGCCAGATCCCCTCTATTATTGATGAATCATTTGGGTTAGATGAGGTTATAACAGTATGATGTTTTCTGATATTTACTTATTCATTACAGAATTTTGATTTTTTTTTAAAGGATTAAATTCTAATTTTTCTATAATACACTTAGTGACACAATAGTTTTATGAAACCATTCACTTAGAAAAATAAAAAAAATATTTATTCTACCTACAATGTAAAGTGCCTACAAATTTCATTAGAGCAATATTGTATAAAAATGTGTATTAGTGTCTAACATTTTAGGAGTTAATTATTATGCTTATTTGTTATGCCTATATAAAATATGTTTTGATATCACTATGCGTAAATAAATTTATGATTTAGAATGTTATGCTTAATCATTTTTATGATTAGAGAAATTATGCTTAAAACATTATGCGTAAGCAGCTGTTATGCGAAAATATAATTAGGAGAAACAAAAGTTTGCCAAGTTATATTAGGTCTTACAATTTTATGCAAATGGATAGGGAACCGTCAAATTATTGCTCAATTTCGTAATCAATCGTACTTCGAGGAGCTGCAGTTGTATTTAATTTATTTTGCACTTCTGTTTAACAAATTTAGTGTGTTATTATATACCTACAATGCAAAATAGAAGCGAGGAAATATATAATGAAGCACATATAGCAACAACTGTGGAAAGCTGCTGTTTTGGAGTGTGGAAACTACACTTTAAATCCCTTTTACATGGCATGACCTGCAAACTAGGAAATGTGAAAACCACCATAGTGGCTCTAACAGTACTCCACAATATTGCATTTGACCATGGACACATGCAGTTAGAGGGCAGCAATATCAATGAATATCATACAAAGTCACCCCTAGAAGTTGCAAGGGGAAATGCTAATGCTATTTTACAAGCTTTTAAGGAAACATTCCGCAGAGGTAGCCCCCCTTGACCAGGTTGGAGTAACATCTTCCCACTTATGTCCGGAGACGGTTTAGGGACTTCCGTGTGGACCACGGAAGGTTACACCCTGCAGGGAAATACTCCAGTAGGATGCGACAGTAGGGTGTAATTGTGAAGCTATGTCGCAAACCATGCGCCACCTCTTATCCCGCCCTATGTGTCCCAAAACATGCAGTCAAGAGACTTCAGCGCTACCACCGCCGACGCCGTTAAAGTGTCGAAGATTTGGGCCAACAAGATCTAAAATACAGTCGTGCCCGCGACACGAAGAAGAAGTATATATTATTGAAAATAGTACCTATGTATGTGTACATAACCTATTTACGTATTTGTGTAGCTAGTTTTAATCGTTTTTTTTTCATTGTTCCTCTCAACCAAAGCACCTGCCATCTAATCTCTTCACCACCCTTGGTTGACTGGTAGAGAATGCATAACGCATTAAGTTCACCTTTGTACCTTTTTGTGCGAAAAATTTAAATAAATAAATAAGAAGAGCGAGCATTTTATCGAGTAGTTCATTAATAAAAAGCCTCTAATTGGGCATTAATATCGTACTGAATTTTATAATGATCTGCTGATGCATAATGTGATTTAAATTTGGAACCTCAACTAAAAATATTTATGAAAACTTTTACCATAAAAAAACTGTTTTTCTATTAAATTACATCTTGACCAAAGAGTTCTTAGGTTTTAGTTCCCGTCGACGAACTACTCGTATAACAATAAAATTAAATAGATAAAATAAAAATAATTATAATAATAAAAACAATTTTTTTCTGTATGTGGGCAAGTCCAAAAGCTTAAATTAATAATATACATAGTAGACTCGATCAATCGCTGTTTCTACATTATCTGTGGCCATCTGGCCATAATGGAATGTTAGAATATTAGATTCAGGGCTAATTTTTCCATCGCCAGATAACTTTTATTCGAGGAATAAAATTGACGTTTGACATTTTTTGTATGAAATAACTTACTGTCAACATTTCAAAATTATTCCTCGAATAAA
Source organism: Apamea epomidion (assembly GCA_947507525.1). Classification (NCBI taxonomy): domain Eukaryota; kingdom Metazoa; phylum Arthropoda; class Insecta; order Lepidoptera; family Noctuidae; genus Apamea; species Apamea epomidion. Next base: position 13,274,035 of record OX382234.1, read on the forward strand.
GTTATCAGATGATTGAAAAATCAGCCCTAAGTCGTCATTATGGTACCATATTATTTTTGTATTTTTATAAAATTGCTTGAGTGTAGATAAAATTGTGTATGAAACCCCACATAATTAGGTATTCTCCGGTTATTTAACAGTTTCATAAGCTACTAATTCGAAATCAAATTTATTTCAGTAGGTGCGAAAAGTAGAGTAATCTCTTTGGGAATAAAGGTCGAGCATGAATCCCGCGCTGCATTCGAGATTCTAGTCTTCTTCCTCGCTGCACTCGGGAGCCCTAGAATCCTTCGTTACGTTAGGGAGTGAATATAGCGCCTGTGACTTAAGACACTATTTTATCCCCTTAGTGAATAATCAACTAAAAACCAACTAGCATACTTACCTACATATTATGAAGCTACGTTGTTCTGTTGGGGTTTGGTTATGTTATTTTATTGTGTATTTAAGCTTGTCAATCTGTACTTTAGTTTGCGACCAGCATTAACGCATTAAACTTTGCCAACTCAATTATTATTACTTTGTGTTAATATTATTTTAATCTCACGTATTTAATGCCACATGGGGCTAGGTGACCTACTAACCTAGCATGTTCTTCGGAAAGAAAACTGCAACAAAGTAGACAAGGCAAATTCATATCGTGCATTCATAGGTATTTCAAAAGTCAAAAGGTATTGAGCTGACATGCCTACATTATACCAGCGAAAACAATATTCTGAAGTGTGGAAGAACCATGGAACTACTGAGAAAAAAAAAGTCTCACTAGTTCCATGGAACAATTGCTAGTGGAACTAGTGAGAATGATCCAGAAAAACCACAACCTTTTGTAGTAGTCGTCTCTTCGACACCCGCGGAAGTATTTGCCTTTCTTCTCAGAGATAGTCCTAGGAAACGAACGCCGTGCTCATCAAAGCATTAATAATACCAATTCGATCCTATGCTGCCCTCTTCCAGAGACGCCCTAAGCTGAGGTTCGTACCCCACAGGGGGTGCCCTTAGCGTGCAGTCGCCTAGTTTTAATTAGTTTTATCCCTGGCTGGAACGCTTTAAGATTTCTTAAGGCAACCACAGGATAGTCCAGTTAAGTAGTCACGACCTCTCAAGGTAAACTACGAGACCCATTTATATTTTAAAAAAAGCGGTAGTATTTACCGTCACGCCTATTGTGCCGACAAGAAGCGTTGCAAACCGGGACACAGCAACACCGATGTAATAACAAAATTTAACGTAGTATCTGAGCTAAGACTGACACTGGCTGATTACTGTCACTTCAGCGATTGAGCTTCTCGCGTCGATGGTTGCGTGACGTGTATCTTCGGGAGACAGATGATGTCAGGGGAACCGCTGTCGTACCACGTCCCCGACGAACTGCTGTATTCCGGCACAATCCTGATGATATTCTTCTCATCTCATAAATGTTGAATTAGATCAAATTGATTGGGTTGGCTCTTTGGGTGATTAGTCTGTGAAGGAAGCATTAAACTCATTTTACGATAACGTATTCCGTATTATAAAGATGCATGTACCATTGACTACAGTTAGATCAACAAACTTTCCTGTACGGTTCTCCCCCGCACTTATACATATTTTTAAAAATAAGACAAAGGCATGGACGAGGTGGAAGAAATTTCATAACATGTCGGATTATGAACTCTTCTCAATTTATAGACAACGTTTTCAGAAGGAATGTGAACATTGCTATAGAAAATATATAAAATCAGTCGAAAATAGTATTAAACATAATATTGGATATTTTTGGAAATTTATCGCAGGCCGTAAATCGAATACTGGTATCCCTTCCACAATGCACTACCAAAATGCCTATAGCAGTGACGGAAACGAGATCTGTAACCTCTTTTCAAGTTATTTTCACTCGGTTTACGAATCGTCATCGAGTAGCTCATCATTTTTAACGGATGATTACGCAGATAATTGTTGCTTGATTAGCAGTATTAGTTTCAGTGAGGATACAGTTCTTAAAGCACTCAAATCTCTGGACTCTACTAAGGGTCCTGGATCTGATAGCCTACCTGTTATTTTTCTCAAAAAGACAGCATCTCGTCTATGTGTTCCCCTGCAAATAATATTTAATAAATCGTTACTGGAAGGAGTTTTTCCTGCAATGTGGAAGCAGGCAAATATCACTCCAGTTTATAAGTCGGGTCCTAGGGACGATGTAGAAAACTATCGCCCTATATCTATATTGTCGGCCTTGTCGAAGCTCTTCGAGAGATTAGTCCACAATGAATTATACCCAATTCTTAAAAATAATATTACCCAATATCAGCATGGTTTTGTAAAGAAAAGGTCTACAACCACCAATTTAGTAACTTTTGTGGATTATCTATTTAACAGCATGGACTCTCGTACTCAAGTTGACTGCGTGTACACTGATTTCCGAAAGGCATTTGACAAGGTCGATCATATACTACTATTACAGAAAATTGCATACAATGGTATACGTGGAAATCTACTCAGGTGGTTTTCCTCATATATTTCTAACAGGACTCAGAGGGTTGTCGCCAACGGTTTCCAATCACCAACGATAAATGTAACTTCCAGAGTCCCGCAAGGGTCTATCCTAGGACCCCTACTCTTTATTATATTTATTAACGACATACACACCTGTTTCAAGAACTCAAAAATTATTTTATATGCCGATGACCTTAAAATATATAGACAAACTAAAAGCATCCAGGACAGTTATCTTTTTCAAGATGACCTTAATAATTTTTCGAACTATTGTGTTAAAAATAAACTCCAGCTAAATATCTCAAAATGTTGTTGTATGAGCTTCACAAAGAAAATGAATGTTGTAAAATATCCTTACTCTCTAAATAACATAAACCTCAATAGAGTGTCAATGGTACGAGATCTTGGCGTGTTACTAGATGAGAAGTTACACCTTGATACTCATATTGCTAACATCGTGGGTAATGAATTCCGAATGTATGGCTTTGTTATGAGGTCTGCAAAAGAATTTAAGAGTCCGGATACTCACCTGTATCTTTATAAATCTTTAATTCGATCACAACTTGAGTACGCAGTTTCAGTGTGGAGCCCTCATTATAACAAATACTCTGACATTATCGAGAGAGTTCAAAGAAAATATTTAAAAACTATGCACTACCGATGCTTTCGATCTACTTTGCCTTACGAAAGCCTACTTGAAAGGTACAAACTCATGGAATTAAAAAGCAGACGCTTACAGCTGGATGCAATGTTTTTGTTTGATATCTGTAATAATTCCTACGATTGTCCAGATATTACCAATAAGTTGTTTTATGTGGTTCCTAGAAAAGCGATGATGCGTAGTGTACGTGAACGACCTGTATTTGCCGTATCGTCATGTAAGACAAATGCAGGACTACGTGCGCCTTTGCGACGACTTACAAGTAATTTTAATACGTATTTTAAGAATCTTGACTTGTTTGCCGATTCTGCTAGGACATTTAGAAAACATGTAATAGAAATAATAGTCTCCATAGAATCCCCCTGAATTTACCTAACATCATTAATATTTTATTTAACTCAAAAGTTAACCAATGTATGTTTTTTTTTTCTTGTATTTTCTCCTCCTTTTTGATTGCCATGTTAATTTTGTTTTTAACTGATAATTATAGGTATAGTAGATAATGATACAAAACCAGCATGACGTAGTTTTAAGGATTACAATCTAGATATTCTGTGAATAACGTAGTTGGATATACATTAGTAAAACTGTCTTATTGTAACTCCATATATAAAATATTGTATATCTGTTTGTTGTTCCAAATAAAATAAAATAAAAATTAAAAAAAATATTGAAGCTGCTAAACTACTAGTACGATAAACTATCGCCTGGTCTCCTGGTTAGAACTAAGTCTGAGCCCATGTGAACCTGGGCTAAGACTTAGTTGCACCGCATATAGTTCAAAATTGATCTCTTAATTTTTTGTAATATTTTGACCTTGATCCAAGCTGCTCCCGTACAATGTTGAGAGCATAGTAACAAACCGAGAAACAGGGAAAATTTCCAATTATACGTTAATTAATGTAGGTAGGTTGTTTATCGCCAAAACGATGTTTTAATTGAAGAGTTCAGTCAGCTCTACTTTTTAGGAGCGCTATACATGCTGAAATTTTAAGATGCTTTTGTAATTGATTCTTTTACTAAAGTGTCCCATTTTTACGGTTCCGTACCCAAAGGGTAAAACGGGACCCTATTACTAAGACTTCGCTGTCTGTCCGTCCGTCTATCTGTCACCAGGCTGTATCTCAAGCACCGCGATAGCTAGACAGTTGAAATTTTCATAAATTATGTATTTCTCACGTCCCACACAAAACGATCTCATTTTTACCATTACTTTATTTTTATTTTTCTACCTCCGAATTTGTAACCATCTAAATTATTAATTTTATACAGTGTGTCCGGACATGGACTAGCGATATTCTAAATACTTAAATATAAGCTATTTTAAAGTACAATTACACTATAGGCTTGGGTCCAATACACTTCCCCGCTATGTGGCAGCCATTTTGTTTTTTTTGTTGAAAATGCTCTATGCGAGGACAAGAAACATCATATATCTCAAAGTTTTAGTCATACTGAGATAAAAATAGGCTTATTCGGAAGGCAATAATATTGTCTACCGTCTGCATTACAAAGCAATGTGTTCACAATTCCATAACTTTTGAAAAAAAATGTGAAAGTCGAAAAAAAAACAAAAAATTATGCAATTCAACCAATAATGGTTAATTACGACAAAAACAACCCCGAGAACTTTTTTATTTTTTATACTAGATCGACAGTTTTTGAGCTAAGCTACAATGCAACATAAAATTCACAACTGTATGTTTAATACTATTGTTGTTTGAACATAGCGTATGCGCAAGCACAAAACGTCCTTGTTAACCGCCAGAGTGTCATTTATGGCATTCACTGTATTCCATCTGAGAGTAGGCGAGAAATACTGTTCGTTACTACCGTGAGTGAGCGAGATAGAACGTATTAGTCCACTACCTGAAACAAAATCAGTTTTAAGGACAAATTATTAGTTGGGTTAGTTTAGTTGTCCCTCGCCCTGCGTTGTGATCGCTATCGCTACTTTCACTTACCGTCCGTGCTGTTTACGTGCTGCGTTAGTGTTTTGTATTTAAAAGTGTGATAAAGTATGGCACAGCGTCAATATTCATCGCAACATATTGCTGACATACACTTAGTGTATGGCTTTTGCAATGGAAGTGCAAATTTGGCTGTACAAGAATATCGACGAAGGTACCCTAACAGGCCTACACCGAGTCGCCAAACTTTTATCGACGTGCATTCAAGATTAGCGGAAAGAGGTATTCAAAGAGCTGTTAATGAACGCAATCGCTTGGTATCGCCCGAAGATGAAGAAGAAGTGCTTAGACTAATAACCAATGATCCTAGACTAAGCGTTAGACGGATTTCAGTGCAACTTCAAATGTCTAAATGGCATGTATGGAGAATTTTGAAAAGAGAAGGGTTACACCCTTATCATTTTCGACGGGTTCAAGACGTGATCGAACCAGATCTTGCTGCGAGATCTGTGTTTTGTTCGTGGATAAATAGAAATTTGAGACAGAACCGTAATTTTTTACAAAGAATACTGTGGACTGATGAAGCCAAATTTACAAGAGCTGGGATTACAAACCACAGAAACGACCATCTCTGGTGCTCCGCAAATCCAAGGGCGGTGCGCCCAAGCTCATTTCAACATGAATTCTCAGTAAATGTGTGGGCCGGCATAATCAACGATAGACTGATAGGGCCATTGGAATTGCCACCTACATTAAACGGCGCTAGATTTTTGGAATTCTTAGAGACACAGTTTGCGGACAGCCTCATGGACCTACCTCTATCATACCGTCGGCGTATGTGGTTCCAGCTCGATGGTGCACCCGCGCATTTTTCTCGAGCAGTGAGAGAATATTTAAATAATAATCTACAGCCGTGGATTGGTCGTGGTGGTGTAGTAGCGTGGCCGCCTCGCTCACCCGATTTGACACCCTTGGATTATTTTTTGTGGGGTCATATGAAACAAAAAGTATACGCTACAGTTCCAAATACCAGGGAAGAACTCGTCGCAAAAATGATGGCAGCCGCCGAAGAAATTAGATCCGATTTGGATTTAATTAGGCGCTCATCAACCCAGGTGGCACAGAGAGCCGTAGTGTGTCTACAAGCTGGAGGTGGCCACTTTGAGCAACTGCTTTAGATATTTTAATCGTCATTTAATATTGGAAAAAGCATTAAATAAAATTCAATATGAATGTTATGTTTTTTTAATGATTTCCTGTTTAGGGTTTCGACAAAGGCCTTTTGTGCTTGCGCATACGCTATGTTCATACAACAATAACTCTTAAAGTATTAGACATACAGTTGTGAATTTTATTTTGTATTGTAGCTTAGCTCCAAAACTGTCGATCTAGTATAAAAAATAAAAAAGTTCTCAGGGTCGTTTTTGTAGTAATTAACAATTATTGGTTGAATTGCATAATTTTTTGTTTTTTTTTCGACTTTCACATTTTTTTTCAAAAGTTATGGAATTGTGAACACATTGCTTTGTAATGCAGACGGTAGACAATATTATTGCCTTTCGAATAAGCCTATTTTTATCTCAGTATGACTAAAACTTTGAGATATATGATTTTTTTTGTACTCGCATAGAGCATATTTTAACAAAAAAAACAAAATGGCTGCCACATAGCGGGGAAGTGTATTGGACCCAAGCCTATAGTGTAATTGTACTTTAAAATGGCTTATATTGAAGTATTTAGAATATCGCTAGTCCATGTCCGGACACACTGTATAGACTTATTCCAATAAACAACGTAGATAATAATGTATACAAGTTAACTATGTATTTCATTTGGGAGATAACACGTAGCACTATGCTCAATTTATTTTGTTTATTATCTTTATCTAGGGAGGCAAACTGTTTCTCCTTAATACAGGTTGCACAGCAACCTAGCTAGGAGAACAGTTATAGTTCACCCCTACAAATATTTGTTGTTACAGACCGATGTTAAGTTAATTTTAAGTTAATAATTGTAACATTGGTTCAATAAATTTATTATTATGATGTCGTTTATTTATTTAGTCGTCTTATTTTGTTACATTTTTAAATATTAGTATGATTAAATAAAAAAATAAAAAAACATTAAAAAATATAAAAAAATAGTGATCCACCGGTGTCGGGAGCAGGGTCCAAGCTACCGGTGGTTAGGGCTCCAGAGATAGAAACCTCCTCACAATGCGAGCCGTATCGAGGAGTACTGCCTTCTGAATCAGGCCCTTGATCCAACCGCCTAACGAGAGCCTCGATAGATGTTGATCGAGGCTGTCGGCCATCAGGCCATTGGCCGATACGACAATCGGCACAATGACAGTTGAGCTCACATTCCACATGTCAACAACCTCGCGTGCTAAGTCAAGATATTTGATTTATTTATCTTTCTCAGCTTTCACGAGGTTCCCGTCATGTGGAATGGTAACATCAACAATCATTGCGCGGCGCACTAATCGATCTATCACCACTATATCAGGTTTGTTGGCGACAACAGTCCTGTCAGTGATGATAGACCGATCCCAGTACAACGTGACATGGTCATTTTCGAGAACTGGGTCGGGCACATACTTGTAATACGGTACCTCAGAGTCGACAAGTTTATATTTCAAAGCAAGTTGCTGGTGAATAATCCTGGCTACTTGGTTATGCCTGTGCAAGTACTCGCTGTTAGCCAGACGAGAACAACCAGAGATAATATGTCTGATGGACTCACCCGGACGGTGGCATGCCCGACACACGTCAGCCGTCCCGTCCTTCATAATATGTCTCCGGTAGTTATTCGTCAAGATAACTTCGTCCATAATTGCAGAGACAAAACCTTCAGTTTCCCCGAAGAGGTCACTGAAACGCAGCCAGGATACGGACGCTAAGAAATCTACACCGGGCTCATGAAGAGCCCGATAGAAGCGCCCGTGAAGCTCCTTGCTTTGCCATACCTTCTTGCGGTCATCGGTAGTAAGTACTACAGGTTTGCGCCAGTTCTCTTTCGCCATGGAGAGTGGGGTGAGCCCCTTGTCCATTGCGACCACATCACGGTGCATACCCACTTCGGCTTTTAAAAAATATTCCCTGAGACTGCACACCTCGCGGTTGTGGAGGGTTTTCGCATTTAAAAATCCTCGACCCCCACACTTCCGCGGGATATACAGTCTTATCACCGATGATCGTGGGTGATGCATCCGGTTTGCGGTCAGCAGTGTACGGACCCTTCTATCTAGGGCGTCGAGTTCAGTCTGAGTCCATTTGAGTATGCCAAAAGAGTACATCAAAACCGGCATTACCCAACCATTGAAGGCGCGCACCTTATTTCCGCCCGAAAGAAGACTAATTAATACCTTCTTCAGGCGACAAAAGAAGCGCTCCTTCAACGATTGCTTCATGTCAGCATCGTTGATGCCTAACGCTTCCGACATACCCAAATACTTATAGCTTTCGGATGAGGAGAGGGATCTAAGGTGTATGGAATCCGAAAGTGGAATTCCCTCGGATTCCATAATCTTCCCCCCCTTTACATGCATGACTGCACATTTGTCCACACCAAATTCCATCCTGATGGCACTACTGAAAGTTTCAGTTACCTTCAGTAGCTCCATCAGATGCAATTTGTTAGGGGCAAAGAGTTTCAAATCATCCATGTAGAGGAGGTGAGATATGACCTGACCACCTCTCTTCAACCGATAGCCTAGACCTGAGTCCTCCAGCAGTGTGCTTAGAGGATTCAGGGCTAAGCAGAACCAAAGTGGACTCAAACTGTCGCCCTGAAATATTCCCCGCTTAATCCATACAGGCTCATCATTCCCCTGGATCTGTCGACACCCTGGATAGCGAAGGACCGTCTTCCACTGTCTTATACACGACTCAAGGAAGGTGCGTAGAGTTGCATCTATCTTGTGCAACTCCAGCACCCTCATGAGCCATGTATGTGGCACCGAGTCGTAGGCCTTCTTATAATCTATCCAGCATGTCGACATATCCTTGCGGGATCGGCGAACCTGTTGGCTAATGGCCATGTCTATGAGGAGTAGCTCCTTAGTACCGCGGGACCCATTCCTACATCCATTTTGAGAGGCAGACATAATCGAGTAACTGTCAATGTGTGTGTTAATTTTCGCTCTCAAAATGGATGTAAGAAGTTTATAAACCGACGACAAACACGTGATCGGTCTATAATTCTTGGGTTCCGCGGGACTACCTGACTTATGGAGCAGGTGGGTAACGCTTGTTGTTAGAAACTGTGGTAGTGACCCAGACTCTAAGGATGACTGGAACTGAGATGCCAGGCAAGTGTGTGAACTAATTAGCCATTTTAACCAAAAGTTATGCAGTCCATCCGGTCCCGGTGATTTCCAATTCGGTAACGGACGGACTGCTTTGGCTACGTCTAATGGCGTAATTATGACTGGTTCCATTTCTGGTATAGTTCCACACACTCGCTCGATATCGCGTATCCAGCCACCCTCAGCGTGACAGACAGGCACCGACCAGATGCTGCGCCAGAATGCACTAGTGGTGGCATCATCCGGGCGGCACACGTCCATCACGTTTTGTTCAGGCCGCTCCCAAGTTCTATATACCCACCTCTCATCGCTCTGGAACATGCGATTCTGCGTGTACCGATCAACCCGCCGCTTATACCGCCGAATACGACTCGCCCATGCACAAACATTCTGCTTCAGGAATTATTATTATTATTTATTATTTCTGTTGCCGCTATAACAACAAAAACTAAAAAAAAAAAATATTTAAGGGGGGCCCCCATACAACAGACGTGATTTTTATGGATAATGGTACGGAACCCTTCGTGGGCGAGTCCGACTCTCACTTGGCCGGTTTTTATTTGGGAATGGCATCTCGCAGTTCTACCTATGAGGTTGTCGTCTGCTTAACCGGACTTGCCTGTGGATGCCCCAATAAATTAAGGCCTCCAGCCAGGGTTTAAAAAACTTAAAAACTAAGCGACTTCACGCTAAGGGTACCCCCTGTGGGGTACGGACCTCAGCTTAGGACGTCGCTGGGAGAGGGCAGCAAGGGACAGGCTGGATCGGAATTAACTAAAATGTGCGTTGAAGTATGGGGATTTATAGAAAGAATTCGGGACGGCTCAAGTTGAGGCATGCTGATCCCATGCAGTGCTTATACGTGTGTGTTAGATAATTCATTCTATTATAATTATAATGTTAATTGTTGGAGAGTGGCATCTGTCACATTTACGAAGCGTGGAACCGATGTTGAAATACCTTATTTGAATAGATATTATAGTGTTCACAAAAAATAACAGTCCCAATTTGTAATATCACATATATATTATTACCTACTATAAATGATAAAGGGCTGATTTTCCAATCGACCGAATTTTTTTATTCGTGGAATAAAATTGACGTCTGACATCTGACAGTTCTTTTATGGAAGAACTCAAAAAAACAAAATTCCTGTGATAAAGTTATCCCTTAGTAATACTTAATTATACTTGTAGTATATGTTAGATTTTAAATTGCTATTTTAATATAATAGGCTGTTTCAAAGCGATTGGCAGAATACTGTAAGTTAGTTAATGTTGATATACTTTATATTTTTTTTAATTATGTCTAATAGTTACGAATCAACTCTTATTAAATTGCTTAATTACCTTATAATGTTTTAAAACGATTTCACTACATAAGATTTGTTTATTTGTCGATTTTTTTGTTTGTTGTAGACTTGTTGATTTGTATGTGAATTTTTAAAGCCAAAATGTATGCTGATTTGTGATTGGTTGATAATGGCGGTAGATGTTTGACGTAAAATAACGTTGGTGTGATATAAAAAGGATTGTAGTGACGTTATCGGGTCACCAGTCCGATTACTATGTACGGCAAGCCGATCCCTTAGGGGAAGCAAGCCAAATACTTAGAGGTGTGATCCTTGACCACCACCTTACCTAAAGGGAGAACATAAAGGCGGCTCGTTCGTGCGCCGGCTTCGCTCTCCAGTAGACTCCAATTCATCGTAACAAATTGTCACTCAAGTGCAAATTGCGCCTTTACTCCACGGTCATCCGTCCCATCGTGGCCTATGCTGGAGTCGTCTTGGCACACGCTAAGCCACACTTAATAAAGGTAGTTAATTTTAAATCGATCAGTATTGTGACTACACCAAATAAACAAAATGCAAATCAAAAACATACGTTTGCTTTCATTTTAGATACAATTTGAGTTTAATCAATTTAAAATTGCTTCTCAAAGACATGTATAACGCAATGAAGGTACAAGATAACACTAAAATAACAAAAATCATAACGCAATGAATGTATGTACAAGTTAACACTAAAATAACAAATATAACAAAAAAATTCGAAGCTATATTTTAGTTTGTAAATAGTTTTAGTTAATTTAGGATATCATTTTGTTATTTTAGTGTTATCTTGTACATTAATTTCATTTTAGGTGTAATATTTATTTCCAGCATTTGATTCATACTGAAAACTAAGGCTGGTTAGGTACGTTTGATTTCCTCCCTGAGGTCCCGTTTAAAAAAATCAACCTGTATATGCTACGGGGGAATTTTTGAGATAGGCGATAACTTCGGAGCGCTAACTCCCACTTTATAAGCCTCACTTTTTTGTAACCGTTCTGATAGTGTCCTGTATGCTCCAAGAGACGCTTGTCGTATAGTTACAACAATGTTCTCTAAAACTTTGTTAGTCCTTCTTGTCGTGTACTTTTTATCGGATTTCTCAAGTGAGTGCGTATTGTGTCGTAGATGTTTTTATAATGTATGTTTTTAAATTCTGAAACACTCATAAGTGCTATCTTATTATCTACTTATTAATTGTATTCACGATTATTACGTTTTCAATCGACAAAGTTACGCAGTAAAATATTCCGCAAAAATATCTCCCCTTAAATGCCGCCAACACTAGGTGGTAATTACAACTTTCCAACCCACACCGTAAAATTCCCTCTTATAAACTTTATTCCCTCTTTTAACCGCAATAGGGTTGATGTTTCATCCTGAGGCTTGTGTTTCGTTGTTTGAATTAAAGATGTGTTATAATTATAGCATCCGGTCTTTCAAGCAACGCAGTATAATCTTCCCCAGCAAACTTAATGTCGCTTTTGAACTCCGTCCCATAAGACAAAAATCCTTTAAACATCACGAAATTCTTTACATAATCAGCTTTCAATGTTTCCACTGCTGGGACATAGGCCTCCTCTCTGCGAGAGAGAGTGCGCTGTAATCCACCAAGCGGGACCAGTGCGGGTTGGTACATGTCACATTTCTTCGAATACTTTCCATATTGTAAATGTTTAAGGATGCCGCCACCCGTAGTTTACACCCTTAGTACTTTAAAAGGTTAGTGCTTAGTAGGTATAAGGTGTATATAAAACAAATTAAACATTGAATTACTTTTTTATATAGGTAGGAACATAGCTACATAATAGGTTGTACAGACAGAAGATATTAGTAGTCCTGAAAATGTTTATCGTTCTCAAATATGTCTATTTTCCGTATTGTAGATGGACAAAGGGATAAAAAGTTTTTCCGGAAGGACTACACTTATATAGAGTCAGAGGAGAGTTTCTACAAAGTCCACACGACAGCGCAGAGTTTTGCTGATGCCAAGCGAATGTGTGCTCTGGAAGGAGCCAGTTTGTTCTACGCAGAAGATGCAGACGAAGCCAACGCTGTTATATCGTATTGGAACAGAACCCAGCCTAACATACCGTGGGTATTTGTGGGGCTATCAGACATAATGGCTGAAGGACTGTTTGAGACCGTTGATCGTAAGTATACCTACAGGGTGTAAAAAGGTGTCAAGGGAACGAGTTTCAGTTTAACTATATTTAATATATATCTATATTTATATATATTATGAGATTGTTCATTTATACAGTATATACATAACTATTGATATAATCAAGTCATCAAATACGTAATTAATACATCATCGAAAAAGAACGTTTCCCAATGCAAAAAATTACTGCAGGGATCCGGCAGAATTTCAGCATCAGGTACCTGACACTATGCTGAGCTGGACTCCCATTTGGTGCCACTTTGATACAAACGCTGCAATTTGAATGTTCGATAATTGATTAAAAGTGACTCATAGTAACACTTAATTTTATAAAAAGTATTTCTTTTGCATGTTCCTTGTATTTTCCTCAAATATTTTTTATCATTTTATTTTGCTCTTCTTTTTGTGTATACTAAATAAATCATATAATTATGTATATAATTGTGAGCCATCTCAGTACAGGAAAATATTTGCTATATATATACTATTGTGAACAATGTGTGAGTCTTGGCATCCATAATGGTCTTTCTAGGCCCGTTTTAATTATATTCTTTACCTATTCAGTTTTCATCGAAATTGGCCCCTGCTTAAACTTAAATGAGAGTATAGATAGGAACCAGAAAATGTTACTTTATTTTACTTTTTATAATTTTTAGGAAGGCCAATCACTGAGGTGTACAGTAAATGGCAGACATATCAACCGGACAATTCTGGCGGTATAGAGGACTGTGTACACATGGACCTACTTGGCACCATGAATGATTACCTGTGTGACCCCAAGTCTTACTTTATTTGTAAGAAGAGTCTCCAGTCACTAGAGTGGAATTATAACTGCAATATGCCTTATTTAGGTTGGTTATTTTTTTTTAAGTAACGCGTTTCTTTGTATTGTTTTTGTTACTTGCTCTTATTTTGTTTTATCTTTTTAGGAGATTCTCAGAATAATCAAACATAGACTAATGTTGCTGTTAGAATACATTTTCCCAACAGTATTTATAAATAAAAATAAATGTATTAATTCAAAATACATTTAGTATCGTGCATAAATATGTATTTAAATCTTTCATCATCAAATAGACACTTAATATTTTATCATTTCAGATTACACTTTCAATAAGAATACTGGCAAGTGCTACAAGCTCCACACAACTCCACTGAACTGGGCCGATGCATATGCAATGTGCCGAATAGAATATTCCTCTCTGGCAGTGATCTGCAATCGAATGGAAGAGAATTATGTTGCGAAGTTAACGAAATCCACACCGAAATCACAGATCAGTGAGGAATACCAAAGAGGAATATATCACCTGGGCTTTCATAACAGATTCAACAAAGGCTGGCAGACAGTTAGAGGTACGTGAGTTCGTGGCTTAGCAACAGCGACCTCCGTCAGATGTTGAAAGAAGGGTTCCGCTGTAGAAGCACTAAATCAATACAGCGGCGATATGCGCTTTACAACTACATATTTTGTGGTCTACTTCATGTGTAACCAGATGTATTAAAACAACTTTTATTACGTTCTGACATCCACGATTAAATATACGAGAATGCAGTAGTCAAGCTTAACTTCCCTGTGGCTCTGATTGGAACTAACGAATAGTAATTTCGTTAGTTCCAATCAGAACCACAGGGTGGCTCAATGGCCGTTTGCACACTGTGACGATAACGACTTCGACACGTCTATGTCATATCGTCAGCTCGTACGACAACGATATCATCCGACGATATCGAGACGACGTTTTATTTTTTTCTAATATGCGTCTTGTTTGTGCAGAATAAACAATTTTTCTTTCTTATTTTTACTTTCTATATCGGTATGCCACAGCAGTCCCGAATAGTTGCGTTACGCCTGCAAAAGCTCACATCGCCTCACACTTCCAAAAGTGTATTCGAGGTAATAAAGACAGTAGAGAACAATAAAAAATACTTAAAATAATAACGCGGGCAACGCGGTGCGGCTGTGAGCAACAGCCGTCCGGCGGCACCTGCCCAGGCCACTCCCCCGCGATCTGCTTCACCCCGCACCGTATCGTTCGCCGATATCGGCACGACAATCAATGTCGGCGACGATACCGTTGACTATAACGACACGCGCAGAAGCGTTTAGTAGTAATTGTATGACACTACCAGTACGATGATATCGTGTAGTTATCGTATCGTTATCGTCTAATGTAAAAACGGCCGATCTGTCTACTGTTGTGTCTGTGTCCACGGACAGCGTCGCCGTCACCAAGCCAGATGAGCTTACTGCTCTGTAGGTACACTACTCGCTGTGGATCTTTGTGACTGTGAAGTTATCTGCGGGCAGCCCTTTTGCGTTAGTTTCATGGACAGTAGACAGAGATCCCAGAAATCTCGGTTGTTGTTTAGATTGTTAATTTATCAATATTTTTTCCAGGAATACCATTAAATCTAGATGCCGACGCCTGGTTCGACAACTACCAGCCTGACGGAAACCAATATGAGGAGTGCGGCTCAATGTTCTACACCGGTCGTCTGATCAACACAGATTGTAATACGAAGAGCTTGTTTATTTGTGAACACGAAGTAGGCAGCTCGAATTCATACATAAATTGCGATCATTTATAAAAATGGTTTAATATTGTTAACAAAGTAATAAAGTAAATAAAATATTATGTTTCCCTTTTATTAATTCAGCCTTTATTACATAATATTTATAGGTATAGATAGTGCAAACTTGAAAGGGTTTTTAGAGTCTGAAAAAAAAAGTTGTAGAATTGACCCTTTTAATTTAATACTAATAAAACGGCAGAAACTAATACGCACCAATTTTGAACCACTTTAGAACTAAAAATAAATGATTGTCTGTTTAGCAATAGTGTGGAATCGTATCATAGCATTTAGAGCCCGTTCCCACGAGGGCCCTGTATAATTCATCCGATAGAATACAGGTGATAGACGACCCGACAATTGTACCTATCGTGAAAATGGGACAAAAGACTGTTTTTAACAAACGCCATTGGTTTCAATAGGGCCCAGAAAGGCGATAGAGGGAATAAAAACGTGCCTGTCAAGGATGGAGGGTGGAGTCTTGGATGTCAAATCAGCATACATAAAAGTATACAATAAATGCAATATTTGCTCGGTCTATGTCATAATTTTAGCTTAGCCTCAATTTATATTAGTTAAAATCCTTAATCTGGATAGGCTAGTTCGAGGAGTCTCCTACATATATAATATTACAATACCGTAATTCTACTTTAGAAATACAAAAGAAGATGGATTAAAATTGCCCCACGTCCTATAACAAAGTGACATATCTCAAAAAAAAAGATAAAAATGTATAAAAAAATATGGCATACTTCTTTCATTTCTCCGGGATCATGGAGACCGGAGACCTGACTTTATGGCCGTGGGACTACCCTTTCAAACAAAAAATAAATATTTTGAATCGGTCCATAAATACTCATGCGAACGAATTCTTCATAACAGCGCCTGAACTATTTTTAAAGCAATTTTTCCATATGAAGGTGTAAAAAAATGAAGTTAGGGAGTATGCCATGTTTTTTTATACATTTTTATCTTTTTTTTTTTAGATACTTCACATTTTTATAGGACGTGGGGTAATTTTGTATGGATTTTGATCCGTCTTCTTTGTTTGTCTCTAACATGAATTGCTTGAGAAATATCGACCACAAACGATGGTCCCGCCATAATGACGATTCAACAATTTGGTCAGATAAGTTAATGGTTTTTTTGTTTTTCGAAGTATTTCTGTATAGTACCTATTTTGTACCTTTCTAATCTAATATAACTAGTCTGTATTGTCCCACTGCCGGGCAAAGGCACCCCTCTCCCTTTTCCACACAATTCTGTCTTTTGCGAGTGGCGGCCAGTTTCTACGGTAGGAGTCAAGCTCGTCCCGCCATCTTCGTCTTGGCCTGCCGCGATGGCGTCGTGTGTTTAGTGGGACCTAATCAGTGGTTCTCTTGGCCCGATTGTCATCTGACATGCGGCAGACATGTCCGGCACAGTCCCACTTAAGTTTAGCGGGTTTCTGGGTAACGTCCGTTATCTAGGTTTTTGCGCGCAGTATTGTGCTACCATTAGATTATGTAAATGATTGAGTCCGCGTATCACTGATCAGTTTCCCTCAGTCGTAACTGTTGTCGTTTACAAAAAAAGGTTAATTAAATATTTATTGAAGAATAAAATCGACCAGTCTCACCACCACCAATCACGTAATCTTCATTTAAAAGAACTAAAAAACAATATTTAACATCAAAAAAAATTCGCGGTTTTGTTTGTTACCGTCTTGACAATTGCTTAGTGGTTTGCTACGCTGTTAAAAGGATTTAGAAAAAAACTATTTAAGTGCTCTGTTACAAAGTTTGTGTTTGTTATTGTATAGTGAGGTTTAAGACGGTGATATGGAAAAGAAGATACTCATAGTGACAACTGTTTGAATAGAAAGCATATTAATCATATCGTTCGATACTTTATGCTCAAGAAACAGCTATGTTAAAATTATATCCTACTTCGTACTAAAAATATTATAAACGTGAAAGTTTGTATGGATGAATGGATAGATGGACGGATGGATGGATGGGTGGATGTTTGTTACTCTTTTACGCAAAAACTACCGAACGGATTTAGATGAAATTTGGCACACAGATGGTTTATAACCAGGATTAACATATAGAATACTTTTTATCCCGATATTCCAACGGGATCGAAACTTATGCGGGTGAAACCGCAGGGCGCAGCTAGTCTCCTATATATTTTACGACCAAATAGGGTATTCCCAAACTACTTACATACAACTTATCAAAGAGATCTTCCGCAATGAAATGTAAATAATGACCATATTTTTTGCATTACAATAATTGTTGCCAGATCTCGTATCCTTGCCCCCTTATCCTTAAGACTTTTGTCAAAAATATTCAATGTTCAGTATTGACTTCGTTACGATTTTATTACATGTATACTTTAGAACAATCACAACACAAAATTAAGTTTATGGTTGTAGGTTTTTAGTCATAAAAGCAATCGGACTAACGGTTTGGACGAGAAGCCAAATTTAATGAACTCTATGACCTCGACTGATGAGTTAACATGCTCGGCTGAGCTCGAAGTTAGTTTCACTTATATTTTCCTGTTTAACATTATTAATCTAAACTAATATTATAAAGCTGTAGAGTTTGTTTATTAGTTTGTTTGGGTGAACGCGCTAAACTCACGTACTACTGGTTCGAATTGAAAAAATATTTTTGTGTTAGATAGTCCACTTATTGAGAAAGGCTTTAGGCTATATAACATCACGGTGCGACCAATAGGAGTGTAGCATCAATAGAAAATGTTGCAAAAACGGGAAAAATGATTCCTTTTTGAGAGCTTCCGTTGCGTGCACTGCGTAAACGGTTTAAGTTACGCAAAAATCATGTATGATGGAATTGTTCCTCTTTAAAAGTTCTAAAAAACAGTCCGCCACAATGTTGTGGTGGAAAAAGGTTATAGTGAGTATCTTAAAAGATAGACATATGTATGTCTATCTTTTAAGATACTCACTATAACCTTTTTTATGGTAATCAAATTTGTTCGAAATGAATGCATTATTTGCGAACGTGTTTTATCAACATGAAGTTAATCCTTATCTAAATAAATACGTTATTCATCACAAGTATTTACTT
This sequence comes from Apamea epomidion, assembly GCA_947507525.1. Classification (NCBI taxonomy): domain Eukaryota; kingdom Metazoa; phylum Arthropoda; class Insecta; order Lepidoptera; family Noctuidae; genus Apamea; species Apamea epomidion. The sequence goes on from OX382234.1 coordinate 13,292,535, forward strand.
GTGAACTAAATTGCCCTTGACATCACTTGATTTCAATCAACATCTTAGGAGAGGAGCCGAGCATAAAAAAAAAGTCAGAATGCTAGCCTTATGGAAGTAAAAGGGCGATGCAATGCGACAGGCTGGCGCGGGGGAACAAGACATTTTACGCGGACGAAGTCGCAGGCAAACGCTAGTAAAATATAGTAACCATATTTGACAAAACTTATCTAAATATACCTATCTACGTCTACATATATACACTTTATGCAAATGATGCCGTCTGTCGGAGAATCTGCTATCTGCTGAGTATCCTCATTTTAGTTTGCGCGGCGCGGTTCAACACGCGTGTCTTATCTTTAAACAGGATGTTTTCGGAAACTTTGCTCGTATTTCTTTTAGTGAACTTCTTGTCGGATTATTCATGTAAGTAACTATTTTTATATCAATCACTTTTTTTTTAAAACATCTCTGGATAGTGATTGTAACTGATTCACAATTAAGTTGCTAATATAAATTATAAATAAAAACTGACTTATTTAGCGATGAACGCCCTAAGAGTGAATTAAGTGAGTGGTCTTTTTCATTGTGTGAAATAAACTGCCTAATTATAAGTTTTTTATTAATAGGTGGACAAAGGGATAAAAAGTTTTTCCGAAATGACTACACATACTTAGATGCTTCAGAGAGTTTCTATAAGATCCACACGTTACATAAGTCTTGGCCTGAAGCCAAGCGAATGTGCGCTCTGGAAGGAGCCAGTTTGTTCTATCCAGAAAACGAGAATGAGGCCCATGCTGTGTTATCGTTTTGGAACAATACCCAGCCCTTCTTGTCGGTGTATGTGGGAATATCGGATTTAGTGGTTAAAGGAGTTTTTGAGACCATTCACGGTAAGAATACTTATAATATTTTATTATTAGCATTCGCTCGGTTACGTATTATAATATCTAAAGTTATAATAACTATTTTCGCGATAACTACGGTTGATTCACATAATATATTCATAACACATATTGGTCGACTGAACTACTGTTTTACTTACTTAATTTTGATTAAACTCAAATTGATTGCACTAACGAACGATTAATCTAATGATTTTTTAAGATATTGGATATTTAAAGTATGTATGGTGGGTAGGTAGTTGTGGTCTAAGTTGGTTTACAAGCAACAATATTAAGACGTAGTCGGCTACTTCTGTCTGCAAGGTTTAAAGGAACCTAACAAAACCGAACCGTCTTCTTCTGATTCAAAAGCACAAAAACAGACAAAATCAGATTAGAAAAAACCAACAGTAGGTGAATCGTCCGTTAGTTCAATCAACCTTAGGTTTATTAATTGTAGCTGAATAAACCGTAGGCGAATCAACCGTAGGTTAATTCTCCTTTATGTATTACGTTCATTAGTTATTACAACGATCTTAAGGTATTTTAAACAGTAGGTCTTTTGACCATAGTTATCTCGAAAATGGTTAGAATAACTTTAGATATTATAATACGTAACCAAACCGCTCGCGGCTTCGTTCGCATACAATCTCTAATCCCACGTTAGAGTTCAGGGATCGTATAACAACCTGCTTTATCAGAATTATTTGAGTCGTACTTTAGAGTATGAAAGAGATGGAGCTATATACAGGACGTATACTATCGGATATTACTATATCCCACACGGAAGATTAAAATAAATCTGCTATATGAGGTGCCTGTAGGCCCCACCTGGAGCTAAATTACTAAAAATTATATTAATCAGTGCACTTTTACACACTATTTCAGTCTTACAACATTAATACACAACATATTGGCTGTATGATAAACTTGTAGAAGTTATCAGCATACAGCCAATAAGTCAGGTTTGTTTTTATTTTAGTAGTAATATACCTTAATATGTACAGTCACCAAAGGAGATAAGTAACCAGTGTCGTCCGACATAGTTACAGTATAGTAAGAAACCGATGGATGTTTTCGAATGAAATTTTATTTGATATATAAGTAAACTGTTTGTTTTCTGTTAATTAAGATCATTTTTAATCGAAAACATCCACGGGTTTCTAACAAAACTTCAACTATATCCGACGACCCTGGTTACTTATCTCCTTTGGTGACTTAACATTAGAAGCTACCTTACGTTTAATATTTAGGAAATCTTAGCCTTCATAAGAAACTACGTATTTTGTCAAGTTTTACATCTAGAACGCAAACATGTATTCACTAAAAACTGACGATCTTTTCCTTAGTTTTGAATTACGAAGTTAGTAAGAAATGTTTTTGTAAAAATTACTTGAACTATTGCTTGCTTTAGAATACACTAAATCTGGATTCATGAAGCGTTCATGTGAATAAGAAGAAAAAAATAACTGCCGAATAACGGTTTAAAATCGGTTAAAAAATTGTACAAAATTGTTGACCAAAACCGCTTTCGTACCTAATGATAATAATTATCATCGTTTTCAGGTCACCCCGTATCAGACGTGTACCACAACTGGGGTGCTGGCGAACCCAACGATGCCGGTGGTGTTGAGGATTGCGTCATCCTTAGAAAAGACGGCACCATGAACGATGACGTATGTCTTAAGAAGAACCCTTTTATATGCAAGAAGAGTCTCCTCTCCTTAGAATGGAACACACAGTGCAACATACCTAATTTAGGTGGGTTACATTGATAAAAATATGATGTTTCCAAACATAATTATGTTTCTGTGACCTGCACCGCAATAGGCTATTTTCCTAAAAAAATCGAATTAGTCCGTCAGTTAGATTGTCAAAAAATATTGAACCCGTATTTTTTCATTTGTCAATTATATAAAAAATGATGAAGATATCGCCTGTTAAAGTTCCGCGTGACGTCACTTGCTTGCGACGCTTTTGCAAGCAAGTGACGTCATGACCCCCCACTCCCAAATTTTGACGCGCTTTATCTTTGTAATTTTTTGTTTTATTGACAAAAGAAAAAATACGTGTCCATTATTTTTCGATAATCTAACTGACGGACTAAATATAATTATTTTTTTTTACCCAGGCAACTACCCTATTGAGTACCACTTTCAATTACAATCCGACGGATTTTGAACAAAATTGCTAATCCATTGCTGCAGATGTTTAAAAAGTTAGTCTCTCGACTACGTAAATCACGCAATTGAAGGGTTTAGAACAGAATAAGCCAGGATTGAAGTAATAATTGCAGATATATACGATACCACCTGTGATAAATCCGACAGACTGTGAACCCTGTTGGTACGGCGGATCTCACAATACCACGCGCCAGGCTCCGGTGTGAGGGGCACGCGCCCTCGTTCTGGATTTCTACGCGGGGCTCCGTTTCCCGTGCCCCGTCGCGTGGCGCGTTGTTGTGTGAGATCCGCCTAAGTGCAGGTTCGTTCAGCCCAAATCCGACCTTCTAACGCGGGGGTATACCCGCCACAGCAACCGGTCTTTTTCTTCGTCAACATTAATACAAAAAAAAGTTTTTTTTTTTGTTGTTAATGTTTCCATACGATTTCCTCAGTTGACGTTCCAATTTCAGATCACATTAATGACCCGCGGGTCATAATGAAATTCAGTACAATATTAATGCCCGACTAGAGCCTAGAGCTTAAATGAGTTGCTTTATGTTGGTTAGGTTTGAATGACATATAATTCGACGTTAGAGAGCAGGGTGGTGTGAAAAAGCTTTTACATTACTAGTGTATCTATAACACGGCCATGATAGAGAGTATACATGTATTTAAGTGCCTTAGTGGCGTATTTCTGTAGTAAAATGACACTTTAAGCTGTTTGGTTAATACATTTGTTCTAACAGCAATCAATGTTGTTACATTTTCAAAGGCATTCCGGCTAAGCAGACGGCAACCTTATAGATAGAACTACGAGATGCCCCAGAAAAAGGCATTGTCATTGTAAGTGTGTTACGCAATTACCCCTGTATTTACTCGTGGTTGCAAAGAGCGGTTGTACTGGCAATTAAGAGCTATCCAACGTTCAACTATCCCACAAATTCCAGCCGATTTACAAAATTTCTACCTTAGTTCGAGTCTACATAAAGTTGGAACGTTTTGGTTACAGAGGGACGAAACAGTGTCGAGCATATGAATTTTTCAAACATATGAAGCAATGGATTAAGAATTTGTTTCAAAATCCTTCAGATTGTGAAAAAAAGTTTGTTACGTAATTGGCGAGCTGGTAACGTTTAGTTGTTCCAGAGTTTTTATTTACATCAAGGGCTATCTGAAGTGGGTACCACGTGAATACCACGTGTTAACGGGTTACCACGTGTTATTCACGTGTTAACAGATTATATTGAGATTAAATTACTTTGAAATAGTTCCTCTTCGGTCTTAGGTCAAGGATGATAGAAAAAAAAACTCTCTAATATTCAAATTTTTAAGTACATTTTTCCTAACGAATCTGCTACATCTTATTATTAAACACGACGATAACGGGACAGTCCCCGACATTATTGGCGCGTTGACCTAAGATTTTAACGATATATTTATGTAGGTAAATGCTTCGTCTCAATAACAGGAAAATTGATAACTTTCGGTTTATGATGATAAATGTGACCCCGCATATACGTATTCTTGCAAAATATCCATATTTTTATGTATTATTTGCCTTGTGTTAATGGTTTCATTTTTAAACAGTACCTATTATTATTTTTAGAAATGAATTGGATATCTGGCAAAATCCGACTATATAGCATACCCTATAAACCAACAATGCTAATGTCAGCATTTTTCCGTGGACCCAGGCAGAAACTGCGGAACGCCACCTGTACACAATACTTACATATGTACTCCTTTTGCTTCGTAAACGTTCATATATCTGAGGGGCAATTCGTAATTTTAAGATCGTTCACACTACCAAACAACATATGCTCTACTTTAAGCAACGTAGTGAACTCCTAACTAGACAAAAAAGGGGCTTAGTTTCGCACCCTACCGGTCAGCAGGAAGCTGAGGGCGCCATGCCGCCTCTCGATCCACGCCCCCATGACAGGTCTTACCGCCGCTATAACGGCGTGCCCCGCAGTGGGATGCGCAAGTCGCGTCTCCCATTCCGCTCTCAGGGCCCGGTGGAGCTCAGTCCGCCGTGCATTAATAACTCGAGGCAGGTCACAGGACGAGTCTCCCGCCACGCTCCTGCGTCTCCCCGCGCCACTGATATAGTGACGCAAGTGCTCTCGCCTCTAGGTCACAAGGCGGGGATCCTGCCAAGAGGGTTGCCGCCTCGAATGAGATCGTGCGATACCCGCGAACAATCCTGACGGCCATCGCCCTCTGCGGCCTTCGCAAGATTGCGATATTGCGAGCCGTCAGGTTATTTGCCTACACAGGCGCCCCGTAGAGCGTCATCGACCGCTCGGCTCTAACTTCGGCCCCTCGATCGCCTTCCAAAGGTCTGGGATCCAGGGGTCCCGAGATATGTCAGACATTTTAAAAGTAATATAATAAGAATGAAAGTATAAGATCTCACTTTTACCAAAACAATGTATTTCTAGCAAATAAACGTTTGATTTGATTTAATCTAAAGGTCAATTCCCGTAATTAAAAACGTTCAAAATTTAGTCGTAATCTCATCTCAGAGACAATAAATGTAAAAAAAAGGTCAAAAATGTCACATCAGACTATGATCGTTCTTAAAATTACGAAAATTGCCCCTCTGATTTGTCTCAATCTGTCAAAAATACCTCTAATTTCCCTCCATTTTTGACAAGTTTTTGACATTGATTGTCGCTGAGATGAGATTGCGATTAGATTTTGAACGTTTTTAATTACGGGAATTGGCCTTCTGGTCACACAAGCACATCGGACCTTTCTGCACAACATGACCATCATTATATAACATGTATTGCAGATTACGTTTACAACGAGGAGATGGGCAGGTGCTACAAGTTCCACCAGAATCCCTTGAACTGGACCGATGCCTACATCGTGTGCAGCGCAGAACAATCGTACCTAGCAGTGATCAACACCCAGTCGGAAGCCGACCTTCTCGTAAAGCTAACGGAAACTAAAACGAAAATCAATGCCTCAGGAAACTTCATAACTGGAGCGGTTCACTTGGGCTTCCATAACAGACTCAACGAAGGCTGGCAAGCAGTGAAAGGTAAGAGACGATTTCTTTCCTGCAATGCAAATCTCCCTGATAAATATGGTCATACTGTCTGACTAACTTAGGTACTAGTAGCAAGTAATAACAGCTGCAAGGGCCGATAGAGAGGGGCTTGTGGCTAAGTAATAACAGCCGCACGGGTCGATAGATCAGGTTAAGCTACGCTTGCCGCGGTTGGTCCGTGGATGGGTGACCATCTTTACATATCAAGACCCCTCCGTGCCTCAGAAACCAAGTTAAGCCGTTGGTCCCGGCTGTCATTCGTGAATCTTTGACAGTCGTTACGGGTCGTCAGAAACCCGAAAATCTGACAATCAGTCTTACCATAGGGTACCGTATTACCCAGTAACTGGGTTGTGGAGGTCAGATAGGCAGTCGCTCCATGTAAAATACTGGTATTCAGCTGCATCCGGTTAGACTGATTGAAAAGCCTAGGCAGATGATGACTGTCTATGACTAACTAGACCTGGCTCAGGAGATGGAGAAAATGGACCCTTATTCACAACGCGGGCCCAGGGTGGTTTGTTGGATGTCACAGTCTGATTGCTTCGAGATCCAGCGGTTTAGGCTGTGCATTGTTTTTCAGTGAATTCAAGATTATTATTAAGTAGAAAACTTATTTGTTTACAGGCACACCGCTTGATGACACCGGTTACGTCTCCTGGGGCCACAACCAGCCAGACGGCGAGAACCGAGAGCAGTGCGGATCAATGTTCTACGACGGGCTGCTAAACGATATCAGCTGTAACACAAGATGCTACTTTATCTGTGAACACGAAGTAGATACTCTCATTTCGCAATATGATAATCGATTTGGTGACCCTTTATTAGTGTGATTAATTATTTTGTTATGTTCCGATATTTACTCAACCGATTTCCCTCTTAGCTTTGGTACACATGCGTACCAGTTAGCTTTTCAAACAATTCCTACCTAAGTTGTATATCTATTACTTTAGATGTCAAGTGCAGTTTAAATATGTAATCGATTGATTAGATGTTGGTGAACACGACCTATAAAATGTAAGTAATACGAGTACTTAAAGAAATTAAATATGTTTAAGAATACTGCAGATATTTTTTTATGCCTTTACTGCTTTTTGTCGAGATTCATCATCAGAAAAAGAGCTCCGTGAACAGAATACTACTAGTTACTGACAACCGCACATCAGTGGTAAGAATTTGTCATTGACAGCACCTTTATGTCGTAGCATTAAGCGTGATTTTCGTAGTACAAGTTTTACCACTAACGTGGGGCCGGTTGGCGCTCCTCCTAGACTCTTTCAATCGAGAGCTTACCTATTGTCTGTGGTTGGCCCCCAGGCACTAGGAAGCCGTACCGAAAGATAGAAAGAAAGAAAAAAAAAAAGTATTTATTGCGACTCGTACAGGATCATAAACTAAAATAAACACAGTTAAAAAACACCGCAACAAAGCTTACATACACTGGATGACTTTTCCGTAGGATCAGTCAGTCATCGGCCTATATCGTTTCCACTGCTGGGATACAGCCGGTCGATTCTGTAACAATCTCACCGTGAAAACTCAAGTGAAGTGAGCTTGATGTGAGTTGTCAGTAGTGTCAATCCCTAGCATTATTTGGAATGACAGCTCACTCCACGCTCACTTCACTTAACTTTTCACGGTGAGATTTTTACAGAATCGATCGGCAGACCTCCTCTCTGTGAAAGGGAGTTGGCATAATCCACCACGCGGGCCCAGTGCAGGTTGGCGGATGTCACATGTCTTCGAATTTTTGGTTTTAGGGCATACAGGTTTCCTCACAATGTTTTCCTTCACCGTTTTGAGATGTTTTCCGATGTTCTCCGTAGGATGCTAGATTTTATAAGTCAAAAACTGAAAGTCCGAAAATTTCGAGGTTTTTCGGGAACCACGCAGCTAGCCCTCTGCTAGCTTCGTACCTTTCGAAGCTGCGGTTTTACACTATTGGTATCCGAACAACATCCCAAAAAATCAAAACAGTGCAATTTTTTGCGACCTTACGCGATTTATGTGTGTAGACACATAAATCGCGTTAGGTCGCAAAAAATTGCACTGTTTTGATTTCTGAACTATACTATATAGGAAAGTCACTGTAGAGTGACTTTCCTATATAGTATAGTTACATTAAAAAAGTGATTTTATATTTCAAAAACAGTATTGTATTGTTTTTGGTGAAACTTATTAGTTATTTCATTTTAGAAAACAATTTTGGAAAAAAAAAATGTCAATATAAATATTGCGCAAACTTATTGTAGGTGTAAGTGGAGGATGTGATTTCGTTGGTGATCAATGATCCTCGAAGAACACAAATTTAATCAAGTGATATTGGGACACCGACTGTTCGTCCGAAAATGTAGCCAAAGTATAAGGATAACATAACCTGCTTATTATCTTGTTTTATATTTTATTAACTTGTATGCTAATTACGAGGAAATATTAGTTGATAAACAACTTTGACTAAACACGTCAGTAAGTGAGGTTTATAAATAAATGAAGCCAGGTTGTGGTGTCAGATAGAATTAATGATTGTAGTGATAAAATTAATAGCTCCTAAAATGGAAGAAATACCAGCTAAATGAAGAGAAAAAATAGCTAAATCCACTGAACTTCCTCCATGAGCGATATTAGATGAAATTGGGGGGTACACTGTTCATCCTGTTCCTGCTCCACTTTCTACGATTCCTCTTGAGCCCCTTGGTCAGGAGAACACTTTCAGATTTCAAAAAAGTGTCAAAATATTTAAGTTCTATTTAAACAAGAATAATGATAATATAATTAGGTTTTTCCATGTTTTGTTTGTGCGATTAGTGAATACTTAGTCCCTATAAAACATAGTCACTTGTCGTGTCTGTCTGTGTGACCGCTTAGATCTAAATTAGACAATGGTTTTTGATGTGGCTTTCAACATCATTTAGAGAATTTATTCCTAAAGGTCCATGTGTATTTAAATTAGGTATAGCACAGAAATGTCGATGTTTTGACATATCGTCACATCCGTACATTGCACTCGTGCGAAGCAAAGGCGGGGCCGCTAGTACTACATAAAACAAATCTTATTTTTGAAACATGAATTTCCTTATTATTTCATATTTTCTTCGGATGAATGAGCAAGTTCGTGCTCACAAAGAAATAAACTCTTCATATCGCAATCTGTGTTGATCAAACGTCCGTTGAAGAACATTGAGCCACACTGATCACTGTCACCAGGCTGGTAGTTGTCCCACCAGGCGTCGGCATCTACATTCATCGGTGTTCCTAGAAAAGAAACATGGCAAAATTATTTAATTGTATTCATTGATTTAAAAATATAAAGCATAGTTATTTCGCTAAAATATTTGGTAAATTATCGTTTTCTACGAAAATACTTTCTAACTACCAACTTTAAGATTTCTTACTGTTTACTGCCCGGTTATTTATCAAGTATAGTATTTTTATGTGACGAAGCAACGTGCACTTTACTTGTGTTTACCAAGTGGACAAACACGCTGTGAATGTTTGTGTGGGTGCAGGAGCTCTCGGTACGGTCCGAGTCAATGGTGAACTCGGAAGTGTGCAAACACACACACACTTCCGTCGCGCGTGTTCGTGTCATGTGCTGACGCTACTTATCTGTACGCACACATTCACAGCGTGTTTGTACCCTTGTTTACCACAAGTAAAGCGCACGTCGCTTCGTGAGATAAAAATAATGTACGCTTCAGGTTAAACGTGAAGTCTACCCAAAAAATAATAGAAAGTTAAAAAACAGTGGTACAGATTTTTTTTTTTGTTTTGCCTGTACTGTCCCACTGCTGGGTAAAGACGTCCCCCAAAGTCCTTCCAAGAACTCCTTTCCCGCGCCACCTCTTATCATCTCGCCGCCGCTTTCTGGGCCGACCTCATGTTTGCAAAAGTTAAAATATGAATATAAACATTTTATTTATTTTCTCTCTCTCTCTTTATATTGATGTGAATCCACAACAACTTGAGGGACTTGCCATGGATAAGTGCAGGTGTTTAGTTGATTACGAAGGTCTTGTTACAAAATCCGTGTGAGATCGGAGTTACCTAAGGAGATACACTCTTACGTACCTCTAGCTGTCTGCCAGCCCTCGTTGAATCTGTTATGAAAGCCCAGGTGATATATTCCCCTTTGGTAGTTTCCTTTGACCCTAGGTTTTGGTATAGATTCTGTTAAATTCGCAATGTAATCCGCTTCCTGTCCATTGCTGATCACCGCCAGATAAGATTGTTCTAGTTGACATGCCGCGTATGCATCGTACCAGCTCAATGGAGTTGTATGGAGCTTGTAGCACTTGCCATTGTCCTCGTTGAGAGCGTAATCTGAAATAATAAATGTTATATGTCTATTCTGATGATAGAAGATTGATCTGATACCTAGAACGTTATCATGCACCAAACAAAATGAGTTTTAAATTTAAAAAATCTATCTGTATTGTTGAGCAAATTACTGGTTGTCCTGGTATGAGTATATGATAAGAATGGGTGAAACTCATGTAGCTAAGAGAGCCTTGATTATAAATGTTAATAAATGGAGGGAAAGAGAGAGCCTGGAAAATATGGATAGATTAATATAAGGGATGATATTTCAAATGAAAAGGAAGCGATAGGCGTGATGGCGGACAGGAAATAATACATGAGATATTTTGTGCCGACGCCCAAGTAACAAGGAAGTATTTACGGATAACTTGCAATAAATTGAATATCAACAGTAGAGATCCAACAGAGAACTTCAACAGAGAAATAGGCCATAGGCTGATGACAAGAGTCTTTATTACACATCGAACCGATAGCCATTGGGGAAACGTGTCCTTGGGTGAAGACCGCGAATCAGCAAAAGCTGGCTAAATAACAACATTCAGGGGTAAATTTGAATAACGTAAAACCATTAGAAAGATATTGCAATATTCTTATTCTATTTTTATATTCTTATCTTACTAAAACAAAGTATATAAATTAGAATGATTGCAGTTTCATAAAGCTTTTGGCAATTATTCTAATTTATACCTTACCTTACCGAGATAAGAGTAACATTGCAAGGTTTTCCGTCGATCGTGAATGTGCTACCTTAGTGAAGCGACGTACTTTTTGGGTGGCCGGATATTGACGAATGATACTGGCAGAGGACCATGCTTGGAAAGTTATAGGCTAATGCTGATATGTAATTTGATTTCAATTCCGTAAGTTATCATCTTCAGCCTAAACCAGTCCACTGCTGGACATAGGCCTCTCCTATTGCACGCCATTCAACTCAATTTTCGGCAACTCTCATCCAGCTGCTATATTCCGTAAATGTTTGTACATAATTATAATTTATGGCATTATTATGTAGTTCTTCGTTTCCTGCAAAGATTAAAGCCTACCTGAATAAGGACTATTGCATTGATAGTTCCACTCTAGTGACTGAAGACTCTTCTTGCAAATGAAAGAATACTTATAGTCACATGGCCAATCATCCAGCTGGCCCTCTTTGTAAATATACACACAGTCCTGATTACCGCCATAATCGTCCGGCTGACCCGGCACCCAGTTATTGTAAACTTCTGAAACTGACTTGCCTAGAAAAATGAAATAAAGTTTTTTTTTAATGTACAGCCACTAATGGAGATAAGTATCCAGGGTCGTCAGATATAGTTTAAGTTTGTAAGAAACAGATTAATGTTTTTGAATAAAATGTAATTTAATTTATAGAAAACAAAGAGTCAATTAATCAAATTAAATTTTATTCGAAAACATCCATCGGTTTCTTACTAAACTTCAACTATATCCGACGACCCTGGTTACTTATCTCCTTTAGTGACTGAAAATTATTACACACACCGATTTTCAACAAAGTAAATGTAACGAACAAACAATAAATGGAACATTTGGCACTTAACAAAAAAAATACTAAAATTATTTTCGTACCGTCAACGGTCTCAAACAATTTTTTAACCATTATGTCTGACATCCCCACATAGACCCACTGCAAATGGGACTGGGTAGTGTTCCAAAACGATATCACTGCCTGTGCCTCATCGTCGTTGTCTGGGTGCCACAAAGTGGCTCCTTCCAGAGCACAAACTCGCTTGGCATCAGTCCAAGTCCGTTTTACCGCGTGGATCTTATAGAAGCTCTCTGAAGCTTCTACATAACTGTAGTCCTTCCGGAAAAACTTTTTAGCTTTTTGTCCATCTACAAATAAAATAGTATAGAATAGAATAATTTATTTGCGAAACATAGATAGTTACTTAAAAAGATCTTAACGAATTAGGTAGTCCACTATGTTTTGTTTTATAATACACTAGCGGAGCCGGCAGACGTGGGTCTGCCCGGAAAAGCAGCGTCACCTACCGAGTCCAATTGTATTTTCAAACCATCCAGGAACCCATTGAAATATACACACAAAATTTCATCCTAATCGGTTCAGCCGTTTAGGAGGAGTTAGGTGACAAACACACGTATAGAAGAATTATATATATTAAGATTAAGATAATAGATGTTACTGTAATAGCATGAATTGAACTAGGGTAAATCCTAACTTTTGCTTCCAACATTAACTCGGTAAATCTTAAATCTCTTCCAGTCTAACCGGATGCAGCTGAATACCAGTATTTTACATGGAACGACTGCCTATCTAAATAAGCAATCGTTCCATGTAAAATACGGTATTCAGCTGCATCCGGTTAGACTGGAGGCTGACCCGAACGTAGTTGGGAAAAGGCTAGGCAGATGATGATGAAGGGCAGGCTGATGATACAGAAATACTATTTACATTATTAGCAAAACAAAAACGACACACATTTTATTCCCAGTACCTAATCGTCATTAGTAATAAAATAAATAAAAAAATAAAAATAATTTTATCTATTTATGTATTTTTAATGCCTCAAAACTATCATTACAGGTCTTACTTAACCAAATACGATAGCCAAGTCACACACAAAATTAAAAATAAGTCACAAACTACATCTCAAGTTCATAAAGATCCTTGTTTGTTACACAGTGTAAACAATAGTACTTTTGCGAAGTCACCCCAGTGACATGTAAATATTATAATAATAATATATATATAATTTCGACCTGATTAAAAATTATTTAATTCAGACATTACAGTCCATAGATTGTTAGTAATAAGATAATAACAATTTGTGCTTATCTGCTATGTTAGTAAATAACTCTGATTTTATCGTATTAAACCTAATGCCACCTCCACCAGGTGCCTCTGGATGAGACAGTCTGGTCTCACAGCAATCATTTTCAAGATGCCATTCCGACTGTTACGTAAACGTTGTAGTAAGGATGCTGCTTTCTTACGCATAATGGCATGAAAGGCCTATGTATGTGCTTCCGCAAACATGCCTGACGCACTACGACCCCACGGCAGCCGCAACAGCATCCTGAAGGCGTTGTTATATTGCACACGCAGGACGTTGTAGGCTCGGTTCGTGTATGATACCCACAGACCGCTCGAGTAAAAAGACTGGCAGAACGCCTAAACTCACTTTAACATCTACCGTGCTTCGAGCGAACCTGCGGGCAAGCATATTGTGTAATACCTAGGCTAGTACTATTCATGTCACAAAGTCAAAAGCCGGTAAAAATTACTTATTTGAATGCAAAACTAAATCGTTTTTGTAAATCCTGAGATTTACAAGTAAACTCTATTTACGACCGTGGACGCTTTGTTTTTTTTTTTAATCTCGCAGCATTATGCTGAGATAAGAGCGTTTATGGCCTCGCATGGGTCTTTTTTTTTTGTGTTCGTGGTTTGTTTTTGATACTCCTTTTTATCAGTTTGTATTTCCAGGGCGACTCCTAATTTGTTTTTTACTTTTTTATTTATAAATTGCTGAGGGAATATACGTTTAACTTAAATTTTCTTTTGACTAAATAGTTGGGTGTCTATATTAAAAAGAAACTATGTACGTTCTTGTGGTTAGACTCTCACACAGCCGAAGCCGCTAAAAAGATGATTGATTTTGGAGTGTTGGTGGTTGTTTTATAAAGAATACGAACACGGATTTTTCGGAAATCAACTCACTAGGAGTGCCTAGTGAGTTGATTTTCGAAAAATCCGTGTCCGACCAGCTCGTTACTCAGAATAAATATTTTGTACAAAAAACGTAAAGTAGGTAGTTTAATTTTTTTTAAATCCAACCACAAGGGATAATAAAATTTTTTAGGTGAGATTTGACTAGATGGAAAGTTGGCATAAATAATAAATGACGCGAATACAAAAATACCTGGTTCTAGAATTTTTCAAAAATCACGCTTGGAGGTCAAATAATTCATTTCGTAGGTTGGTCAGCAAGGCAGATGGTTTTAACCCTACATTACTACTCATGTTGCGACGTACAAAGAAACTACTCATAAGCCCGCGAGGCGCATCATATTGACTAATGATTTTATTCAAAACCTATAATTATGATTGATATGTTTAGACTGTTTATATAATTGTGTATATAACTAAAAAGACAAAACACAATTTTAAATAATATTTATATATTTTTATTATAAAATCTTCAATCAAATAAATCTTAGGAACAAATTTTAGGAACTTAGGCAATTATACAGTGTTCTCATTAAAAATAAAAAAAAACAACTTAAAGTATACACTTCTCTTAAAAAATAGTAAATTATGAAGTAATTAACTAAAAAAAAAACGAATTAAGTAACAAAAAAAAATATTTTAGATGCATTCGATACAGCGCAAAACTTACATACAAGCTACTCATACGTCTTTGGAGCGCCAAGGGTAGTAATATCAAAAAAACTAGCACACTTACCGTAACGCAACCACCGTCCTGCGACACGTGCTGGCGATGACAGATGTCCTTGAACGTGAATGCCATACGCGCGAAGGATAAAAAGAGAGACCAATATATCAAAAACGCGGGCGCCTCTGCGACGTAGAGTAGTAATCTAGGGTTAATCTACAACGCAGTCACATTAACTCGACGCATCTCTGGAATGTGAGGCCCCGCCCGCTGCCCCCTGCATTCAAAGTATAGACATAGATAATAATACCTATATGTATTGCAAGATTGGCTAAAAAAATCCATGTTCAAAATCAAATCGGTAGTTTCATTGTTGATGCTTTTTGTCACACCGTACCAGAGCGCCAAAATGACGTCATCAACGCCAAGCGTTAAGTTAATGTGACCGCGTTGTATTTCTCTTTTTGTTTGAATATTACATAATATAACATCACGCATGTAATCTAATCACCGAATTTTTTTTTTTGGGTGGGAAATCATCAAATTACTTCTCCCGCTCTGGGCTGAGCGGAAGGGCGTGTCAGACTTTTACTGACTAAAACCCGGGTGGGTTTTAGTCAGTTCCTTGTTCCTTCAGTTGCCTGTGCCAGGGGCCACGGTATCTCTTTCGAACAACCCGCAGCCCCGGCGGCATCGGCCCTAGCGTACCCCGTCAGTTCGTGCTGACATCTCTTTGAGGCGCGCGTGGAGGGGGGAACGTAACAATATTGTTTAGAGAAAAGTGAAAATGAAAATTTGCCAAAATAAAGTTGTCTGATTGAAACCGTATTGTGGGCTCGGCTTTAGGTGACTGTTAACATACCAGTACACAGGCCTTAATACAAAACAATAAAACACCTATTTGATAGTGCTGGAGTGGTAGGTTATCACCTGGTTGACTTTTACTTATCTAGTAGTAATATTCAAATATATTAATATTTTGAGCTTTTTACGACCCAATACTCACATGTGGAACCCGAGAAAAAGTACACTACCAGAAAAACTAACAAAGTTTTAGAATACATTATTATACTATACGACACGAGTCTTGTCTCTTGCAGTATGTGCGACATGGGTTGCTTATAAAGCACGTCTTATCACAGTTATTGTTATTGCATTTACGTCTGTACAATAATAAGGATAAAATATTGCAATGAAAATTGTCCGCAATTAGTTAGTTATAACACAGGGAATACCAACCTATTATTTCAAAAACGATATCGAATATTACAGCGACGATAAGGACGGGACAGTCCGAAGGTTATTGAAATCATTAACGGTGTTTTCGAGTCAGAATATAAATAAGACATAAATAACTTATTTATGCGATATCGTTATCCTGCCTGTTAGACTGCAAACTCTTGCTCAACATCGTTCAACCTAAAATTAAGTTTGACCACCAAAAAAACTTATTTCAAAACTTAATTTAACCGCAGACCGCACTAGTCTACAATTTGTTAAAAGATTTACCCAAAAACACATGTTTATCTAGAGCGCTTATAAATCTAAGGACTAATTTTTCCAACGCCAGATAATTTTATCCGAGGAATAATTTTGAATTTTTGACAGTTCTTCTAAACAAAACCAGCTTCAGCCCGTGGCTTCACCCGCTTGGATTTCGGATATTATCCCACGGGAACGTGCTACCAGGATAAAAAGTATTTCCTTCCCCAGGATGCCATCTATCCCTTTGGCAAATTTTATCGAAATCCATTCAGTAGTTTAGATTTAGGCAACATACAGACAGAATTTATAATATTATACACCGTAAAATTTTGATCGTTTTAATCCTTAAAAGGGGTCATTGTACTCATCATTATGAACAACTTTTACTACGGGACCAACCCTGAAATCGTGAAAAAAAAATCAGTTGATCCATACCATTATATCGAGTTATGCGAACATAAATCTATGGATCAACTGTTTTTTTCTTCACGATTTCAGGGTTGTTCCCGTAGTAAAAGTTGTTGGAAAAGTCAACTAGGTGATAACCTACCAGGCACTATCAAATAGGTGTTTTATTGTTTTGTATTAAGGCCTGTGGACTGTGGTAACAACCACCTAAAGCCGCGCCCACCATACGGTTTCAATTAGACCACTTTTTGTTGCCAAACTTTCATTTTCACTTTTCTCTGAGCAATATTGTTAGGCATGCCATTACATCGGACTTAAACATAAGTGGAGAATTGTGGATGTACTATAGATAGGTATCTGTGCCCTTCGGTGATTGCATGCGTGATGTTAGACCTTGAGCTAGCTTAGTTCAGAGTTTCATTAGAATAAAAGGCCAGCTTATACTGGTTTTGTTACCACTGTACATCGACTGATTTTTTTATAATATAGGTACACAGTTATAATAGGGGTTAAAGTATGAAATTGCCGTTTTATTGTAATAGGTAATTCGAATTGACATAGAACCTTCATGGTTTGAGATTTTTGAGTGAAACTTTTTTCACATGGTACCTATGAAGTTCTTCTTTTAAAAAATGTGCAACATTCGATTATCGACTTTCAGTTGTTTTTTTTCTTCAGCTTAGACAAGAAAGATGGATACTTCGTATATTCGAGTTATTTTTTAATACGAGGTCCGACGCGGAACTAACGCGGCAGAAACAGCTCGCAATATCAATGTTGCGTTTGGAGAGGGGAGTGCTAATGAACGCACCGTGCGATTTTCGTTTAAACGCTTTCGTGATGGAAACTTTGATTTGAAGAACGAACCACGTGGAAGACCGCCCACACAGGTTATGGATTGACACACAGGTGATGGATTAACAATGAATTGAAAGAGATGGTGGAAGCCGATCCGAGCCAAACTACCCAGGAATTAGCGGCATAGTTTACCGTTACCTTACCAACAATATTGACTCATTTGCGTCAAATCAATAAAATAAAAAAATATGAGAAATGGGTGCCTCATGATTTGACTGATCTGCATAAAGAAACGCTTGTTGAAACTTGTGTTGCCTTGTTGAATCTTGGATCGAATTGTGACATGTGATGAAAAGTGGATTCTTTACAATAACCGTAAGCGAAAAATGCAATGGCTGACCCCAGGTCAAACGCCGCAACAGAGTCCAAAAGCAAAGCTTACCAATAAAAAGGTAATGGTAA
This sequence comes from Apamea epomidion, assembly GCA_947507525.1. Lineage (NCBI taxonomy): Eukaryota > Metazoa > Arthropoda > Insecta > Lepidoptera > Noctuidae > Apamea > Apamea epomidion. The sequence goes on from OX382234.1 coordinate 13,310,473, forward strand.
CTGTTTGGTGGTCTCAGCATGGTGTTATTCACTATAGCTTTCTCCAATCTGGTCAAGCAATACCGGCAGATGTCTACTGTGCCGAACTCCGAACAATGATAGCAAAACTAGCAGTGAAACAGCCCCGACTCATGAATCGATCTGCACCATTATTGCTTCATGATAACGTGAGACCTCATACAGCACGAGAAACCGTTTTAACTCTACAGGAACTGCAATTAGAAACCATTCGTCACCCTCCGTATTCGCCAGACCTTGCTCCAACGGACTACCATTTTTTTCGTGATTTGGACAATTTTCTACGTGATAATAAGTTTTCTTCTCAGGAGGCAGTACAAAATGCTTTCACACAGTTTGTCGAATCTAGATAACGAGAGTTCTATCGCAAAGGCATAAATGACCTTCCTATTAAATGGCAGCAATGTATAGATAGTAATGGTAAATATTTTGATTAAATAAATATGTTAAATTAAAAAAAAAACGAATTTCAATTTTTCAGTACAAATCGGCAATTTCATACTTTAACCCCTAATATAATAGGTTGTTAAGACAGATGAGTTTAGTCACAAAATTGTTTACCGTTCTCCAATATGTTTATTTTCCATTTTGTAGATGGACAAAGCGATAAAAAGTTTTTCCGGAAGGACTACACTCATATAGAATCGGAGGAGAGTTTCTACAAGGTCCACACGACAGCACAGTTTTGCTGATGCCAAGCGAATGTGTGCTCTGGAAGGAGCCAGTTTGTTCTACGCAGAAGACGAAGATGAAGCCAACGCTGTTATGTCATCGTTTTGGAACAGAACCCAGCCTAACATACCGTGGGTGTTTGTGGGGATATCAGACATAATGGGTGAAGGATTATTTGAGACCATTGACCGTACGTATGCCTACAAGGTGTTAAAGATACTACCAAGCCGAAATAAATAATACGTATTATGAATATTCACTATGCAAAGGAGCCAAAACAATTGTGGTGAAAGAATTTTTATTTTGAACTGCATAGATTTAAACCATCATATTTTCGTATAAAAAAACGCAATGAAAAAGAGTGATATCTTGATTTACAATATATCCACTTGGTTACACCAAATCGGTCCCCTGATATGGCGCAGTACAGTAAAATTTTACAATGATTAATGCCTGCCTTTGCCCAGCAGTGGGACAGTACAGGCTAAACATCATTCATCATCAACATTAAGGGTATTTTTAAACCCGTTTTTTAGTTCTGTTCCTTACCGTTTTAGTTTTAATAATTTTTCGCTTCTCCTGTATAAACCTTAATGACAAAATTACAAAAACCAGTTTTGTTAAATTCTTTTCAAATCAGATTTTTTTTTAGAAAGGCCAATTTCTGATGTGTACAGCAGATGGTATATAAATCAACCGGACAATTTTGGTGGTAAAGAGGACTGTGTACACATGGACCTACTAGGCAGTATGAATGATTACCTATGTGGCTCCAAGTCTTACTTTATTTGTAAGAACAGTCTCCAGTCACTAGAGTGGAATTACAACTGCAATATGCCTTATTTAGGTAAGTTACAATTACTTTATGCAAGGCAATGCTTTGTTTATTAAGCTCCACTTTTTAAACTTACCTGAAAAACCGTCATGTGTATTGTTTCCTACGGCAAAGCAAGGAGTTTTTAACAGCCGACATGAAATTATCGTTAAAATACAATGAACTAATAAACTTGTCAGAGGCCTAATGCTATTCACCAAGTGCGGCGCGTGCATTGTAAAGGGCTGCACGGATGAGATATATGTAAGTTTCTCAGAAGAATCAAACTTAAAATTAACTAATATTGTTGGTAAAATATGTACATTTCCCAACAGTATTTATATATAAAAATGTATTAATTCAAAACGCATTTTGTATTATGCGTAAATACGTATTTAAATCGGCCATCATCAAATAGACGCATTGCATATTGGCAAGTGCTATAAGCTCCACACAACTCCACTGAACTGGGCCGAAGCATATGCAATGTGCCGAACAGAATATAACTCCCTGGCCAGCAATCGAATGGAAGCAGATTACCTTGCGAATTTAACTAAATCCACGCCAAAACCATGCATCAATGAGTATTACGTAAAAGAGGAATAAGTATATCACCTGGACTTTCATCACAGATTCAACGAAGAAAAAGATTATTTTATAAATGACCACTGGTCCACTCCTTTTTAATTAATAAATAAAAAATAAAAGGAATAAATTATAAAAAGAAAATTAAAAAAAAAAAAATTGAAATTCCTAATAATAATAATTTATATCCCACTTAAATATTTTAAACCATAGAGGTAAACAGTTTGTAGCAGTTCGGAACAAACCTTAATAATCGAAACCTCTAGCAAATCGACGTTTGGAAATAGCTGTGCTGATCTGTCTTTTCACGTCCACCGACGTGCCGTCGTCACCGAGCCAGATGAGCTTTCTGCTCTGTAGATACACTACTCGCCGCATATCTTTGTGACTGTAAAGTTATCTGCGGGTAGCCTTTTTGTGTTAATTTCCTCGTCAATAGAAAGAGCTCCCAGAAATCTCGCTTGCTGTTTAGATCATTGGTTTGATTTATCAACAACTCTTTCACGAACACCAATGAATGTAGATGCCGACGTCTGGTTCGACAACCACCAGCCTGACAGAAACCATTATGAGGTGTGCGGCTCCATGTTCTTCAATGGACGTCTGATCAACAAAGATTGTAATACTAAGAGCATGTTCATTTGTGATCACGAAGTAGATCGCTCGAACGAATATTTTTAATTCTAACAAAATGTATAAAACTGTTAGAAGTTGGTACAAAGTATTATTGTACTAACTAAATAGTAGTATATAAACAGAATTAGTTTCCTTTTATTTTTAGGGACAGTCTATAAGATTATTCACAAAAGTAAAAATATTTATAGAATTTGTTATAGAATTAATAAGATTAGTAAGTTTGAATTCTTTCATTCTTAAAACAAAAGTTCTTGAGTTGGCTCTTTTAGAGACCCCGCAAACTCTTAACCCGACCAATCTATCGGTACATAAGTCTGTACTTTCTATCGGCCGATATTTTGATCGGGATAGTCTACTAGAGGGCCGCGGCATACGCTGGCAGAGTGTACCGCTTGGAAGGTAGCGCCGTGCCCTCATCTCAGGAGTGGGCAGTGACCTGTCGCTGCCGGTCGTAGCCGACTCGATGGTCGGGAGCGAAGAGTTCTGGGACGCGGTGCCTTCTTCTTTTCCTTCTGCGAGACGACTGTTTCGCAGAAGCGCCTGTGGAAAGGGAGAAGGAGATCTCGTCCACTCACTTGGCCCGCAGCAGGCACACCGGGCGTCGGCGGAGGGTAGACAATGCCCTCTTCCAGCCCCCCTAAATGGGCCTCGGGTGACGGACTCGGGGAACCAGCTGCCACGGAATTTATTATCATTCTCCACGAAGACCTAGTTTTGGAACGGATAATAACTTTCTTATTAACGTTAGAATATAATAGAATACTCTTTATTGTACATCATACAAATTACAGAACATAAATATATACAATTTTACAAAGGGTGACACAATGGGCGGTCTTATCGCTAAGAGCGATCTTTTAAAGACAACCTTTGGATGGATTAAAATTAAGGAGAGACAAATATAGTAGGTAATCTGTTGTGTACCATTTACATACTGTGGTGTAACGTTACCTGTTTATTGACAAGCCTAATTTAAATAAATGCCTAGTCCTGCCTTTCTGTGCTTTTCTTCATAAATTCCCACGCATCATATTCATAGGTAGTCTCATACAAATTAAATAAAGATTAACCATTCTGACACTCAAAGCTTGCTAATTACGTGGACGTCAATTATCTTGAAATGTAGTTTTCATTCTCTTTCTAACACCCTCGTCGTGTCGAAAATTATCCCAAGGAACGTATTACCTGGATTAAATGTAACGTATACGTACGTACGTACGTACGTGTATATGTCCTAAACCGGGATATGGTCTAACCGTGGACCAAATTTCATCCGAATCCGTTCAGCCATTGAGGCAAAGTAACATGCAGGTTTTTTTTATAATTTCAGTATTGATTATTTTTTATTATTTCTTTGCACGTCTACATAAGTCTTCTACATGTATTACGATAATCATTTACAGGACAGTTAAAGTGCTGGTTAAATCAAGTTATGCACCGTACATGGTTCTCAATCGGCCACTTCATTTTACACCAATTTTGATACTGGCACCAGCAAACCGACAAACCGATAAAACACCCAATTATTTAATACGGGTGGGTCGCTTATCGCCAACACGTTTTTTTTATTGGAGAATATCTTTAATTAAAAATGCATGAAAAATTAGGAAAAAAAAATTGTTACTGATCACAGGCTTTTTATTACTAGCAACACTAACGCCGGCAGTATAGATTAGTAATCGTCACAAAAACAGTAAGTTTCGATTTTGTCCATGAAATCCCATCTCAAAAAATTCACACTGTAAATATACAATTCGGAAAGCGACCGCAGACCGCAAACCATAGCGACGAGGCCACCCAATCGCATTAACAGACTGCAGCGAAACTAATCGTTTCTATGTCACTCTATGAATTCCGCAGATGGCGCAGGTGGCCTGCAGACAGGCGCGGTCCGAGGGGGGCAGGGGTCATGACCCCCCCAAAATAATTCAAGCTGTCGAGAGTCTTACTAATTTACTACTTGGTGATCCTCCCCAAAATCTTGGGCTGCGACCGCGCCTGCCTGCAGATGCAGTCGAGCGGCGACTGCAGCAGCAGTGGGTATACCTGTAGCGCGGACAGGGGCTGCCACTATCAGAACGACAAGACGTATTTTGTTTGTTTGACAAAAGACTACCGCGAAACTATAACAGGGAAACCACCCTGCTACAGACATTGTTACTCAACGTTATTACGCGCCGCTGCGGTTTGCGGTCTGCGGTCACCTTCGAAATTGTACCATAAATGTTATGGATAAGTTAAATGCCTTCTGACAGCCAACCCTGAATGTGATGTGTTTGCAGATGAATGGAGTAACATTATGCGCATATCTCAGAGGAGCAATTCTCGTAATTTTAAGAACGTTCACAGTCTGATCTCAGTCTCGATCTGTCAAAAATACCTCTAATTTCCCTACATTTTTGAGAAGTTTTTGACATTGATTGTCGCTGAGATGAGATTGCGACTAGATTTTGAACATTTTTAACTATGGCAATTGGCCTTCTGGTGTTCTGTAAGAGAAGGTATGCAAGGGAGTCCACTGTTCCGTGTTAGTTTTAAATTAAATATTATACAAAATAATTATTGTCAATGTAATATTTATGGTTTCTATGTTAATTAATGTAATTGGTATTGTAACGTTTTAATTAACTATAAATAAATAAATATAATATAATTTAAAAAATATATAATATAAATATGTTATAGGGGAGACAGGGGCTGGGTGCCTATAGAGTTGGGCAGCCTGACTGCCCAAAAATCTTCAGCAAGAGTTTTGGGTAACCTAATCACACTCGAGCATGCAGACGCGCGCCGTTTAGAAATGGAGACAGGTTTTTGTTTTATTAATCATCATAATCGAAAGTGAAACTTTACTGTTATTTATTTTATTAGGCTAATAGTGTCACTAACAAGCAAAGTAATTTTAATACATAATATACAAATATTTAAACACATGATAAGACGAATAAGTCAAAAGTTAGTCCACCAGCCGGGGCCTTCCCTACTATGCATATACGAGTAAATTCAGTAACAAAAACAGTGAGTGATAAGGCATATCTAAACGAGTTCATTACCTACTCACTGTATATGTAAGCCTCACTTCATTGTCAGCATTCACATATAGTCGTGCCTGCGGCAAGAGTTTAGACGCATGTCGTACGTATAGTAACAGCGATGTATTTTAAAACTTTATTTGTCTTTCTAGTTGTATACATTTTAATGGATTTCTCAAGTGAGTATCAAAGTTGTTGACATTTTTTTTCTTGCAATACATTTCGACCATCTCTTAACTATATTATCTCTAATGTTATGCCTCAGCAAGAATATGCCACTTTATAATATGACTATTTTCTATTTCATAGATGGACACAATAATCAAGTGTCTTTCCGGAAGGACTATACTTATATAGAAGTAGTAGATAGTTTCTACAAGATCCACACGACAGCGAAGAATTGGCGTGATGCCAAGCGAGAGTGTGATCTGGAAGGAGCAAGTTTGTTCTACCCAGAAGACTATGATGAGGCCAACGCTGTGATATCATTTTGGACACTGTACCAAAACAATAGCCTGCCTAATGATACATGGGTGTTTGTGGGCATATCAGACATAATAACTGAAGGCGTATATGAAACCATTGACGGTAAGTGTATAATTTTAATATTGATTTTTGCTGATCCCAAATTGGGATAAGAGCAGGAGGATAACACAAAGCTGTTCAGTGTAAAAAAAGATACCAATTAATTTGGTTTAGCAATAAGGGTTAACTGAGAGGCTTTTAACTTTCTGAATTTATTTATACGTTTCGTATTCTAGGTAAATCAATCTTTGAGGTGTACAACAACTGGAAGCTCAATCAGCCGGACAATAGTGGCGATGAGGACTGTCTGCACCTGAACCAAGAAGGCAATTTTAATGATATCACATGTGACGCAAAGTATAGCTTTATTTGTAAAAAGACTCTTCCGCCACTCGAGCGGAACTGTAGCTACAATAATCAGCAGTCCAATTTAGGTAAGTTTAACTCACTGCTGTTGCTCTATTGAAAAACGGTATGTAGTGAAATACAGTTTTCTAATAGAGCTACAGAGCGCTGACTCAGAAGCTCTATGATAACTCAGCTGAGTCTTTTCGCTTTTCCCTACATAACGTCGAGTTATGCCAACATAAATGTAAGAATGTGAATAAGAGACCAGCTTATACTGGTTTTGTTATCACTGCATATTGACTTCGTTTTTTATAATATAGGTACACAGTTATATAATAGTTTGATAAGACAGAAGATTTTAGTAATCATAAAAATGTTTACCGTTCTCCAATATGTTTATTTCACATTTTTGTAGATGGACAAGGGGATAAAATGTTTTTCCGGAAGGACTACACTTATATAGAATCAAAGGAGAGTTTCTACAAGGTCCACACGACAGCACAGAGTTTTGCTGATGCCAAACGAACATGTACTCTGGAAGGAGCCAGTTTGTTCTACGCAGAAAATGAAGATGAAGTCAATGCTGTCATATCGTTTTGGAACAGAACCCAGCCTAACATACCGTGGGTGTTTGTGGGGCTGTCGGACATAATGGCTGAAGGATTTTTTGAGACCGTTGACCGTTCGTATACCTACAAGGTTTTAAAGAAGTCAAGTTAAAATAAATAATACGCATTATAAATATTCACTATACAAAGTAGCAAAAAAAAAATCCGGTGGACCAATTTTATTTTAACTGCATAGATTTAAACCATCAAGTTTTCGTATAAAAAAAAACGCAATGAAACATATTGACATCTTGATTAACAATATCTCCACTTGGTTACACCAAAACGGTCCTCGACGGGTATTATTACGCCCGTTTTTTAACTACATATATTCCTTACCGTTTTATTTTTCATCGAAATCAGACCCGAGGCTCCTTAATTTCACAATTTATCGGTTCTCCTGTGTACAATTTAATGACAAAATAACCAAAATCAGTTTTGTAACATTATTTTCAAATCATATTTTTTTTTTTAGAAAGGCCAGTCACTGAGGTGTACAGCAGATGGCAGAAAAATCAACCAGACAATACTGGTGGTAAAGAGGACTGTGTTCACATGGACCTACTAGGCACTATGAATGATTACCTATGTGACCCCAAGTCTTACTTTATTTGTAAGAAGAGTCTGCAGTCACTACAGTGGAATTATAACTGCAATATGCCTTATTTAGGTAGGTGACAATTTCTTTATGTAAGGCAAAGCTTAGCTTAATATGCTCCACTTTTTAAACTTACCTAAAAAACCGTCATATGTATGAAATGGCGACGTGAAATTGAATTTGAATGAATTATTATCATTCTAGTAATACTTATTTTAGAAGTATTTATGTATGTTTGTTTGTATGTATGTTAGTATATTCTCGTAATTTTTGTTTAGTTTTTAAGTGAATTGTTTTTTTATTCTATATATTATTTTTTGTCTTCTTTGCTCTATCACATGCTGTCTACATCTCTTTATCTATTGTCCTAACTCAGGTATGCTGGAAGAGATTTCTTATGAAATAAGCATCACCTCCGTAGATATATTACAAGCTTTTATTTAACTTGCGAAGTATGTACATATGTATGTATGTATGTATGTAACTATGTTTGTTCGGGTGGACTCTTGCAACTCAATTTTGAAGCAGATATCTTCAACCGATTGAGCTGAAATTTTGCATGCATACGTAAATCGGATGACAATGCAAAATTATTATGACATGGAGCTGATCTGATGATGGAACCGGAAGAACGCCATAGGAACTCGGTAGTTAAACGACACAACCCCATCGAGTTTGGACTCGTTTGATCCGTCTTGACGAGAACTTTGGTGCTAGATGGTAACCAGGGTCTGATGATGGAGCTGGAAGATGGCCATAGGAACTCGGTAATTGAACGACATAACCCCATCGAGTTTGAGCTCGTTTGATTCGTCTTGACGAGTACTTTGGTGCTAGATGGTAACCAGGGACTAAAGATGAACAGGTAGCTTAAGTGCAATAAACGCATATAGCGGAAAAACAGTGCTATGTGCTACGAACTACGCCGTAGTCAATCTCGCATCAAAAATACTAAAACGTTAAAAATAAAATAAAATAAACTTTTTAAAAACAAGCTTTTATTACTTATTAATAAAAAGGACTAAAAAGTTAAAAATAATTTAAACCTGATAAGAAATAAATAAAAGCGTATTACATTTTGATCGAACATTAAAGAACATTTAGAACACAATGTAACACGCTTTTATTTATTTCTTATCAGGTTTAAATTATTTTTAACTTTTTAGTCCTTTTTATTATTAAGTAATAAAAACTTGTTTTTAAAAATTTAAATTTTTTTAAATTATCGTTAAAATACAATGAACTTGTCAGCGGCTTAACGCTATTCATCAAGTGCGACGGGTGCATTGTAAAGGGCCTATGCACGGATGAAATATGTAACTTTCTCAGAAGAATCAAACTTAAAATTAACTAATGTTGTTGTTAAAATACATGTCCAACAATGATGAATGAATGATAAATGCATTTTGAATGAATACATAAAAATGTATTAATTGAAAACGCATTTTGTATTATGCTTAAATACGTATTTAAATCGTGCATCATCAAATAGACGCATTACATATTTTATCATTTCAGATTACACATTCAATAAGAATACTGGCAAGTGCTACAAGCTCCACACAACTCCACTGAACTGGGCCGAAGCATATGCAATGTGCCGAATAGAATATACCTCCCTGGCAGTCATCAGCAATCGAATGGAAGCAGATTACCTTGCGAATTTAACTAAATCCACGCCGCAATCATGCATCAATGTGCATTACCAAAGAGGAATATATCACCTGGGATTTCATAACAGATTCAACGAAGGCTGGCAGACAGTTAAAGGTACAGGTACGTGAGTTCGTGGCTTAGCAACAGCGATCTCCCTTGGATGTTGAAAGATGAGTAAATGAAGCCTTTTTTTTTTGTTGCGCGTTGGAAATCCTCATGGACTTCCTCCATCGTGGGGGTGACGGAGGGGTATGCCGGACTCTTACCGGCTAAAACCATCGCGGTGTTCCACCTCTGCCTATGGCTGGGGGTGCGGGATTTGCATAAGCATTCACCGCTCCCAGTAAATGAAGCCTAAGACTTAAACGCGAATTTGTGAACAAACTAAACCTATTTCCTTAGGATGTTCGACGATCGTACGATCAGTTTCTCGAATTGGTTAGTGTGAATAATTACACATTATGTTAGTTTAAAATTGACTTGTGAAAAAAAAATCCCAAAGCTGTTTTTAAAGTTCCCCAGGAACTGAAACCAATTTTAAACATATTATTTTATAAATGACCACTGGTCCACTCCGTTTTAATTAATTTGTCAATATATATTTTATAGATAAGTTTGAAATTCCCAAAAATAATAATTTATTTCCCACTTAATCATTTTCTACCATAAAAGTAACCATTTTTAGCGGTTCCGCCCTAAACAACCCTTAATAATCAAACCCTCTAGCAAATCGATGGTTGGAAATAGCTGTGCTGATCTGTATTTTCATGTCCACCGACGCGCCGTCGTCACCGAGCCAGATGAGGTTGCTGCTCTGTAAATACACTACTCGCCGCATATCTTTCTGTCTGTAAAGTTATCTGCGGGTAGCCTTTTTGTATTAATTTCCTCGTCAGTAGAAAGACCTCCCAGAAATCTCGCTTACTGTTTAGATCATTGGTTTGATTTATCAACAACTTTTCCAGGAACACCAATGAATGTAGATGCCGACATCTGGTTCGACAACCAGCGGCCTGACAGAAACCATTATGAGGAGTGCGGCGCAATGTTCTTCAACGGACGTCTGATCAACACCGATTGTAATACAAAGAGCATGTTCATTTGTGAACACGAAGTAGATCGCTCGAATGAATTCTTATAATTCGAACAAAATGTATAAAACTGTTAGTAGTTAGTACAAAATAATAAAGTACATAAAAATAAGTTTCCTTTTATTTTTAGGGACAGTCTATAAGATTTTTCACAAAATTAAAGTATTTATAGGTATTGGGTACTGCAAACTTAAAAGTGGTTTCATTACACCTTGTAAGAATTAATAAAGTTAGTAATTTTGAATTCTTTCATTCTTAAAAAAAAGGTCTTGATTTGGCTCTTTTAGAGCTCCCGCAGACTCTTAACCCGACGAAACTATCGGTACCTACATAAATCTATACTTTCTATCGGCCGATACCTAGTGCGGTCGGGTTAGGCTACTAGAGGGCACTTTTTTGTTTGTTCCGCGTTGGAAAATCCTCATGGATGTCCTCCGCCCGGGGGCTGGAGGGGTCTGTCAAACTCGTACTGACTAAAAACCACCCCAGTGTTCCATCTCACACCTACGACGGTGGTCGCGGGAACGGACGATTCTTCTGCAACCTCCGACTGGTGCCGACCCGTAACTGCGGGCCTCCTCAGGTCAGGTGAGTTAATGTGACCACAATTTTCTCCCACAAACAGCATAACTAATTTAATAAATAAACAATGTTTTATAGATAATAGTAAAAATTCAGTGTTTGTATTATGATTATAATATAATATTTTTATTGGGGGGTATTTGGTGGTGTGCGTTAATTCCGGGGCATGTTGTATATTTATGTAACTACTTAATTAATGTTAATTTGTTGACAATAATAAATAATTTTATGACATATAATGTTTATCTATCATATTTTGTTTATTTAAACATACATTCACTACATTTTTAGGCTTAAAAGGCATGAAGCAAAACAATCTCTCACTTTCGTCCATATAGTCATCTGTAGCGCACTTTCCCGCACTGGTACAGGAATAAAGAATAAAACACGTATTAAATACATACATTGCATTGTAAACCTAAAAGCGGTGCAACACTAGAGTAAGTGTGTGGAAAAACATACTTTTATTTCCCTTGGCATAGATTTTAACTTATGATGAAATTACTGTAAAAATACCGTTCCGAAGTTTGCTTAGCGAAAACTGTGGAATAATCAGAGTTGATAGAGGTTTATGTAAATACAAGCCGCGTGCCTGATGAGTTCAGTAGTTTGCAGAAAAAATAAAACAATGTCTTTAACTAGTACAGTCTTATGGTGTCATATTAAAAATTATTCATTTTGAATATGGTTACAATTAACAATTCAACAATCATATACACCTGCCCACTTGGTTTTTCGAGATATCGCCAAGCGGTCAGTCGACTCTTCTCGTGACCAGAGGGCTAGCCTACTTCTTGGCCAAAGAATTAGCATCGCCATTCAACGTGGCATTGCTCCTTTTATCAGATACATAATTATTATTTTATGTGTTACAATCATATCAAAATATATGAATACAGCACATTATTACATTAACAAATCACAATCATAATTATTAAGTAGTAAGTATACATTTTACTAAGGTGATAAATGGTATATCGACAGGAAGTACTAAGGCAGGAGTAAAACTGAATCCTGATAAAACGAAATTATTCACCAACGGCGAAAAATGTACGATTAGTATAGGAGAAACATATGTAGAAAAATACTAATGTAGAAACATATCTAGAAGCCAAGCAAGCTGACAGAATAAGAAACAAAACCTTCAGGCACAAGACCAAGTCAAGACATAAGCCTAAAAATCAGAAGACATAAATAGAAATGGTCTGGACACATGAAAAATGGAGCAAAGCAGTTACCTAGCGGTACCCAAGAAAAGGCAAAAGATAGTGAAATAGACTACAGAAAAGGTGAGATGATGACATTAGACAGGTAGCTGGAACCACATGGGGCAGAGTGACTAGTTAGGGACAAGAATGGAGCAAGTTATCGACTGACTTGGAAAGGGCAGTAGATACGTTCAGCATTCGTGGGTTGGAAACTTGGAACATTAAAGATGTCCTCGGTGCTACTTCGTTCGCAGACGATAAAGTTTTTTCGTAATTACTATTTGAACATATCTCAGGACCATGGAAGGCCCTTTGGAAGTACGAGGGGCCGTAGCCTACTCGCAGAGGCCCTTAGGAAATTATATTAAAATGTGGCACCACCCGACAATTATCCCTGTATGCATTATGCAAGTGCACCCAAGGATAACCCCCGGCTAGTGTAGGACTATTGCAAGATATGGAAAAATACAAATTTGGACTATGGGTTTGGGTGGGTCAAATGGGACTGGTTACCAATAACTATGGAAGAACTATGGCCCCTGCCTGATCAATGTTTTATATATACACGGATAAAATGGCAGGGGGTGACTTGCACACTCAATAATGGGCCCCCAAAAACAGTCGCTAGCACATAGTGTCGTAGCGACAAGGGGGCAACATATCCTGAGGTGCTTATGAGGAGTGGAGAGATATTCCACGGCTATCAGGACAATCCCGGAAGTACGCTCAAGATCCCTACCAGCATCTTACTGAAATACTTCCTTCCTCCGAGCACGTTTGCTCTTGCGAATCTCCACTCAAGTCAGCCCAATAAAGGCAAGAATGAGGTGGAAGCTCTGTTCCTCGTGAGTGTTCACTCCAGCCGGCCAATAAAGGCAAGCCAGAGGTGAGGAACAAGACTTCTCCCGGGATATAGGGTCCGTGGGGTCGCTACTGCCCAACAGCTCGTCACATGCTGCCCTGCGGGTTCCTGTATCTTTCTTGGTCTGGCTCCTCACCCTAGACCTGATCCGGCAAAGTAAACTCTTCCGTCACAAACCTAGAGGCCACCACGACGACGTCATCGTAGAGATACGGCGGTGGGGTAATGTAATTTTAATTACTGGTATTATTATTATTTTAGTATTTGATATAACATTAAAATTTAACTATATGTCATGTATTGTACATCTTACAACTTTTTAATCTGATCAATGTTCTGTATATAATTGATGTTTGTCTTATTCTGGGACAAATTCAAGCTGTTAACGTCATGTTCACAAATGAAGAAGCTTTTCGTATCACAATCAATGTTGTTCAGACGTCCGGTGTAGAACATTGAGCCGCACTTTTTTTCGTCGTCTGCATCTGGTTGGTAGTTGCCCCACCAGGCGCTAGCGTCATTCAAACGTTTGCCTAAAAAAATAAATGAACAATGAAGAAATACCTAATCTTAATCGCGATATCATTTCCAGAGGAAAAAGTAAAGACGTTCTTCAGCATTGTGTCATAATACCTACATCAATGTGGCGTTTAGCTGTGGGGTCGGGCTGCTGACATTTTGCAAAAAAGTGCCAGACAGTCAAAGAGGGTGTATCGTCCCTCGGTTCCCAGGGATTTTATAATATACTCTTCTTTCAACTTTCGAGGGAGTTGGGAGTTGCTAAAGGTCACACACACACACACACACTGAGAGTAACTTTAGGGAAGACCGCGAAGGTAGCATGCAGTGGTCACGTACTGCCCTATACCGTGAGGGGTTGGATAACAAGTATATCCCTTAGACGTGTCAAAGGCATTTTTTAGTCGATCGAAGTCCGACATAATTAACCTCCCATCTTACTCAGACGGTGTACATCCTTGACCATTGCCACATTTTAAAAATAAAAGCGGTGATACACCCTCTCACGTACCTGTAATTGTCCTCCAGGCGTCTATGAATTTGTTATGGAATCCCAAATGATATATTCCTCTTTGGTATTTCTCTTGGACCCGATTTGGTGCGGACTCTGTTAATTTCACAAAGTACTCAGCTTCCATCGGAGTGTCGATCACTGCAAGGTAGGATTGTTCGGTGCGACACGTGAAATATGCATCATTCCAGTTCAATGGTGCTATGTGTAGCTTGTAACATTTGCCAAGACTCTCATTCAAAGAATAATCTAGGAAAGAAAAGAACTGTTACTGTGAAATAATAGAATAACTGGCGCATTCCACGTGCGCGTGGTAATCATTGCAAATTAAAAGTTATGTCAAAGAATAATTAAGATAACATACCGGGAGGCCCGCTGACCGCTGTCAGCGGGCCTCCCGGTTTTAGGCCACTGCCTAAAACTAGTTTTTGAAGCCACCAACCAAGGGCTACCAGACCACCACCATTGATGTTCAGTGATTATTTTTTTAGTTTAGAAGAAAACTTAATTCAAAAGGAAACATTTTCTTCAACAAAAATCATTCGAACATAGGTACTTGAGGGTAATTCAGAAAGTCCTTAAAGAGAGGTTTCAAAAAATGGGCCCTCATATATAACGCCTGCTCGTGTTTTGTGCGACTCAAAATTTGTCTGCTAAAGTTCTTTTAAAGGGGATATATTTTTACTGCAATGTTCGCCAACTTGTTGCAGAGCTCTGCCGAAAAAGTTCGGCAATACCCCCGACAGTTTAGCTGATAATATTGTCAACATAAGGGCAACATTGGCTGCTGGAATCAAATCACCAGTAGAAAAGTTATTTATCTATAACTATTTACAGATACATATGTACCACGAAGGTGAATCAAAGGAATCTGGGCGATGGAGGCCCCTCAATAGTTTAACACTGTCAATTTCGGAAAACTGAAAGATATGAAATGTATATATACCTAAATTGGCCATATCGCAGTTATAGTTCCATTCAACTGACTGGAGGTTCTTCTTGCAAATGAAGGGATACGTATTATAACATACGGAATCATCCAAGTAGCCTTGTTTGTTCATGAGCACACACGACCCAGTGGAGGTTCCTTCGCTTGGCTGACCTGGGCCCCAGTTATTGTACACCTCAGAAATTGCCTTACCTATAAAATATGTGAAATACAATTTAGACAAATAAAGTTAAGGCGCTGTCACTGCATCAGTTTACAGAGTTCCGTACCCAAAACTCCAACGGTGGTCGGGGACAAAAGCTTACGCCATGTTTCTGTCTGTCACAGGAGAGCGTTTGCGCATTGCGTTCGATTCAAATAAGATTCGTATCCAAGAAATTACGCGAATCAAACCCTGACATAATTCGGCCGAATGAAGTTCGGATCTAGTAATAGTAGATAGTATAAATAGACTATTAATTGATAGCAATAATAAAACGATATTACTTTCCATTGGAAACTTTCCATAAACTTTTTTACACCTAAAATGATTGCAATCCATAACCAATATTTTAATGCAATTACCTACAGAATGATTTTTCGTTTAATAGTATTGAAAAATTAATAACCAAAAGTGAAATATTTGACAGCTATATGCGACGTTGCCAACCATCAGAATGTACCCTTTTATACAACATACTATGACTTACTTACTTGACTTACCATCAATGGTCTCAAATAGTTCGTTAATAATTAAATTAGTTAACCCCACGAACACCGAAGTGGTATCAGATTTAACGGTTTCGTTCCAAAATGATATCACGGCTTGTGCTTCATCGTCGTTTTCTGGGTAGAACAAACTGGCTCCTTCCAAAGCACACTGTAGCTGGGCATCAGCCCAATTCCGAACTTTCAAGTGGAACTTATAGAAGCCTTCTACTGCTTCCAAGTAAGTGTAGTCTTTACGGAAAAACTTTTCATCTCTTTGTCCACCTAAGAAAACAAAAGAAGTCATAAAAGAAATGTCTGTTACGGAGTCGGACTCCACAATGAGGTACACTACGCTGTATTTTGGCATCAAGTGCCGCCGTTTGACCATCTTTTAACAAAGAAGGCTAAAAGCAATACAATCACCGTCGCTTATTTTTTTCCTCTATAATCATCCGTAGTCTGGAAGTGTACGTATCTGTATAGGACAATGTTATGCTACCTACGAAACCACTTGCTAATTTCAATAATCATAATTTGGGATTCGTGCGTAATAACAGATGTGGAAAGACCTGTCACCAAACCGAATCCCATCACCAACCGAAACTGACATTATAATAATTATAAACTTGACCGATGGCTGAATTTTAATTATTTAATTAAAAACTTCTACGACACAGTACTCACGTGAGAAATCCGATAAAAAGTACACGACAAGAAAAGCTAAAAAAGTTTTAGAATACATTGTTGTAACTACACAACATGCGTCTCTTGCAGCAGGTATTATAATGTTCGAACGAGAATATTAAAGCTGACAAAGAATATAACAGGGTTTTTGCTATCTCATGTTTACATAGTTACGTTTTATCGTACATATTATATAACTAGCAGCGCCTCGCGGTTTCACCCGCATAAGTTTTGATCCCGTGGGAACATCGGGATAAAAAGTATCCTATGTGTTATTCTGACGAATAAGCTATGTTACTGTAAAGTTTTATCGAAATCCGTTCAGTAGTTTTTGCGTGAAAGAGTACAAACATCCATCCATACAAACTTTCGCGTTTATAATATTAGTAGGATTATATACATTCGAGATGAGTTGTTTTAAATACGCAGAACTTAAATATGAAGATAAGGATTATGGCGGCTATTGGAGTACGCCGCGGCGCAAAACATACCTACCTACTTCTAGCACTGTATCTTGGAGTGTTGTGGACGGACTCCCCAAGCCCGTCACCCAAAGACCACACCTTATGACCGCCGGAGATCGCTGAATGTCCTCCGGCGCGGCGTTCGATGTGTTCCCTTCGGAGCAGCGCCTGCTGTAATTCTGTATATTACTTGGCTACGGTTTTCTTTTCGCAAATTGTTTCATAGAAAGTATAATTGTTATAATTGACTCTATCGACCAGTTCCATTAATATAAAGTTTGAAAAGTTAAAGCTTAAAGTAAAATTGTGCTCATTATTCGTAAATCAAGGTTCCTTTGTTAGTTTTTCAGTTAAAATGAAAATAGCATTGAAATATACAGATATATTTAAAATGAACTATAATATAACATTAACAGTTACAAATTCATTTTCGCGCCATACTTGTTCTTGGGACAAACTCGAACTATCTACATACTTCGTGTTCACAAATGAAGAAGCTCCTCGTATCGCAGTCGATGTTGATCAGACGACCGGTGTAGAACATTGAGGCGCACTCCTCGTGGTTCATTCATTTCATTCATTTTTTAAAAAACGTTGCCCCACACTAGGAATTACTCCTGTATCGTGGGTGCGTTTACAAACATTTCATCTCACATACACAAACAGCCAGAGACCCGGAACAACTACCTGTAGGCGATACAAATATTTGTTCCGTGCGGGAATCGAACCCGCGACACGCAGCGCAGCAGTCGATCGCTCAGCCACTGCGCCAACCGTGTCGTGTCGTGTCGTTGTCTCCTTCAGACTGGTAGTTGTCCCACCAGGCATCAGCATCCACATTCATTGGTGTTCCTGGAAACAAAATCGTTTAACTAGATCAACGGAATTCCAAATATCCATTACTTCAAAGTGCGTGTGTGAATGTGTGTATGTGTGTTTGTATCATAGATATAGGAAAAAAATTCTATGGTTTGTGTATACAAACCATAGAATTTTTTTCCTATTTTCCTATATTTCCTATATTCCGTGCCACAGCGGGTGTATACCCGCTGTGGCACGGAATATATATTATAAAAGAAGATGCCGGTCGGCTCAGTGCCGCAGGTTTCTGCAGCTCAGCGAAAAGTAGAAAAATTATAGCCCTAATTTTTTTTATTAACCATTAATATCCCACTGCTTGGCAAAGGCCTTCCTACTCTCCTTCCACCTCTCTCTGTCCAGAGCTGCCAAGGACCAATCTTTATTAAAGGAGTCCAGCTTGTCCCGCCATCTCCGTCTGGGACTGCCGCGATGTCGTTTGCCATTAAGCGGGACAAGTTTGGCCAGTTTGACATGCGGCAGATGTGTCCAGCCCAATTGCATTTAAGCGTGATACTCATTGGTTTAATCTAAATCTAAATTTAGTTTTTTTAGTATATTTTGCTGTCCCTCTGCTGGGCCTTTGCGCAAACTGATATTTAGTTTTTATTTTATGTATGCGTATGTGAATCTATGAAAGTATATGGGCAATGGCAGACTAGGTATGTAAAGTAGACTGCTACTACGGAACTACGCATTCAACATCCGAGAGAGATAGTACACAGTACCTTTAACTGTCTGCCAGCCTTCGTTGAATCTGTTATGAAAGCCCAGGTGATATATTCCTCTTTGATAGTTCCGTTTCACCCTTGGTTTCGGCGTTGGATTCCGTGAAATTGGCAAGGTAATTTGCTTCCAACAGATTATTGATCACTGCCAGAGAGCATTCGTCTACTCTGCATATGTTATATGCTTAGGTCCAGGTCAATGGCGTTGTGTGGAGCTTGTAGCACTTGCCATTATCATACTTGAAAGTGTAATCTGAAAAATTGAGTTGCAAGAGTCCACCCGAACATACATACATCGCAAGTTAAATAAAAGCTTGTAAAAAGAAGGGCGTTCAGTATTTGATTCTCATTGCAAATATGTAAAATACACCTAATACCAAAAATAAACGAATAAGAACAATGTGTTTGTGTGTTATGTGAATTTATGCACATTACATTTTATATTATTATTGTATGTGTATTACTAGATATCAGATGCCAACTCGGGTCAAGTCGTAAGTATTATTATTAGGTATAATTTTGCAGATATTGTATCTAGCTAGCTTATCGTCAGTTGACCTTACACGTTAGGAGAAACCGATTTGTAAATGCGTGTTTCCACGACAGCTGTCATCGGGGCGTCATCGAGAACGAGATGAAGGCACCGACGTAGTGATACATAAACTTTCAAAAGCTGCATGTTCACCGCATATAACCTGCTGAACGCAGACGACCTGGCATTAACTTGCCAAGCCACTAACTTTGAGGAGATTGAAACCAACCTTTCCGCCGCCCTCTCAGATCTCAACCATTATTATGCTGACAACGCCTTGAAACAAAATCTCTCTAAAATGTAGTCAAGCGCCTTCCACCTTCGTAACAAACAAGAGGGTCGAACACTCAATATCTCATCGCAAGGGATTCCAATCATTCACAGTAATCACCCAAAGTATCTCGGAATCACTTTAGATAGGTCCCCTAACTTCCGGAGAAACTGCGAAAATGTCGAACAGAAAGTGCATACCAGAAACATTGAAACAACTTACTCCGTCACCTAATATCCACCAGATGGGGCATCTGCTCAAGTCCTGCAAACAACTGGAATGGCACTTTGTTTCTCCGCAGGTATGCTAAGTTATTAGATACAGCTCTAAATGAGACATTATTACTGGTTGCTTAAAACCGACACCATTGCGCATGCTGTATCCACTGACTGACATCGTGCCTTTAGAAATTGTTGACTATCGTCGTCTGAACGACGTTACGAAGAAGGACAGCTATCCTTTGCCAAGAATTGATGACACGCTGGACATGCTTACTGGAGTAAAGTGGTTTAGCACGCTGGACCTGAAAAGTGGCTACTGGCAAGGTGAAATTGATCCTAAGGACAAGGAGAAAACTGCATTCTCGACAGGAAAGGGTCTGTGGCAATTTAAAGTTATGCCGTTTGGATTGTGCAATGCTCCGGCAACGTTTGAAAGGTTGATGGAACTTGTACTTACCGGGCTTATTGGCGATGCTTGCCTGGTCTACTTGGATGACATCATCATCGTAGGCCGTACGTTTGAAGAACATCTTCAAAACCTGGAACGCGTGCTCATTAAGATCCAGAGTGCCAACCTCAAGTTAAGTCCGAAGAAGTGTTCACTATTCAAACGACAAGTTAGCTTTTTGGGATATGTAGTGTCTGAAGAAGGTATCCGCACGGTTCCAGAGAAAATCGCCGCTGTCAAGGATTGGCCAATTCCAAAAGACAAGACGCAGGTCAGAGCATTTCTGGGTTTGTGCTCCTATTATCGGCGATTTGTCAAGAACTTTACAGATATAGCCATACCCCTGCATAAGCTAACCGAGGAGAAGCGACATTTCTGCTGGGATGAAAGTTGCGACATCGCATTCCAGGAGCTAAAGGACCGTCTGTGCAAAACACCTATTTTGGGATACCCTGATGCGGGCAAGGAATTTATAGTTGACACAGACGCAAGCGACATAGGACTTGGCGGTGTGTTGTCTCAGCGGAATGGCGATCAAGAGTTTGTGATAGCGTACTTCAGCAAGTCATTGTCGAAACCTGAAAGGAACTATTGTGTTACGAGACGGGAACTGCTTGCTGTGGTAAAGTCATTGCAGCACTTTAGCAAATATCTTCTGGGGCGGAAATTCCACTTGCGAACTGACCACGCTGCACTGAAATGGCTATTGCAGTTCAAAAATCCAGAAGGTCAAGTTGCGAGATGGATTGAACTACTAACTACTTCGTGGTCGAACATCGCAGCGGAAAATCACATGGCAACGCAGATGCATTATCAAGAAGGCCTTGCAGGACAAGGCCTTCTTGATAATGCAAGCATTGTACTAGTTAAGAAAGTAAAGAAGTCGTACCTGTGAGGATGCTCAAGACAGACCTCAGCAACGAGTGGAAGGAAAACCTACAACGTGCACAGCAGGAAGATGCGGACATCAAGCCGATTCTGGAGTGGATGAAGGTCAGAGCTCCTAAGCCCAGGTGGAGCGACGTCTCAGCGATGAGTTCGATCACAAAAAGCTATTGGGCCCAATGGGACAGCTTGGTGATTCAGGATGGAGTCCTGTGCCGTAAATGGGAAAATGCTCGGGGAGACAGCTGTCATTTGCAAATGGTTGTCCCTAAAGCTCAAGTACCGGATGTTGTACAGCTGTACCATAATGGTTGTTCAGGAGGTCATCTGGGAGTAAAACGGACTCTACTGGAGATACGAGAACGGTTTTACTGGGTCCACTGTCGGGACGATGTCGAGGACTGGTGTCGCAAATGTACAAGTTGTGCAGCTGTAAAGCGACCTCAGACTCGTAGTTGAGGTGCAATGAAATTGTACAATGTTGGCGCACCATGGGAGAGGATAGCCCTTGACGCTGCGGGGCCGTTTCCGGAAAGTGAAAGTGGTAACAAGTATTTCATGGTTGTGATGGATTACTTCACTAAGTGGCCGGAAGTCTTCGCCATTCCAAATCAAGAAGCTTCGGCAGTTGCAGATAAATTACTTTATGAAGTCTTCTGTCGGTTTCGAGTACCTTTAGAGAGTCACAGTGATCAAGGAATGAATTTTGAGTCCCAAATATTCCAGGAAACTTGTCGAGTTATGGGTACTCATAAAACAAGAACATACCCACAATCAAATGGAATGGTGGAACGATTTAATCAGACATTGGAGAGGTACCTAGCAACAGTTGTGGAAAATCAGCAACGAGATTGGGACAAGCACATACAACCGTTTTTGTTGTCATATCGAAGCGCTGTTCACGAAAGTACTTCGGTGACACCAGCTTTCGCAAACTTTGGAAGAGAATTACGGCTGCCTGCAGACCTGATCACCGGAATACCACCTGATGCCCCACGCAGTATAACCGATTATGCGAATAACTTGCGGAACAAAATGAATGACATTTATGAGCACGTCAGACAATCGGGCCAGCAAATGTCTGAAAAGATGAAAACCCGTTATGACCGCAAAGTGAACAGTAAAGGGTTCGACGGAGGTTCACTAGTGTGGTTGCACAATCCAGTCCGCAGCAAGGGGAAATCTCCTAAGCTTCAAGCTAAATGTGATGGACCGTACCGGACTGTGAGAAAGATCAATGACGTAACCTACCGGATACAGAAAGGTGCAAGAGGTACTCCTAAGATCGTCCATGTGGATCGATTGGCGCGTTATTATGGAGCCGATAATGCTCGGGACGAGCATGTCTTAGGAGGGGGCAGTGCTGCGCGCCACAATTAATGCCTGATACATGGTGACATTAGTTACCACTAGCGCCATCTAGTTTCGAATAGCAGAACTAATAGTCCCTAGCGCCATCTATTATCGAATGGCTGAACTAATAGATTCACTAGTGCCATCTATTATCGAGTAGAAATTTTGATGCTAGAACTTACTAGAACTATCGACATCTGGTCAGTCGGGGCCGGTATGTACTCGAACATTCTAGATGTTTCTACAATAGAAGGTTCTGGAACTATCTGCGGCACTATATAAGGCCAGGACTAGCCGCGACCAATCAGACTTAGTTCTGCGATAGAAGCGAATACATCGAAAGCGATCTTCAAGTGCGACTTAAGAGCGATTGTGTTTTATAATTAGTGTGTTTGAGTTGTTATTAGTGTTGTTTAAATAAAGTGTAACTTTTGGTAATTTTTATCGGCAGTTTTTATTGTCACGAACCCGAAGCTCGTAATACTATGTAAGTGTAGTCTTTCCGGAAAAACATATTATCCTTTTGTCCGTCTAAGAAAACAAAAATAGTAATAATTTGAAATTACACACTGACAGTCAGTGACTGACTTAATTATTACTTAATTATTTTAACAAACAGGATGCACAATCAAGCCATGGCACAGATATATGAAAACGACTAGGACACAGTACTCACGTGAGAAATCCGGTAAAAAGTACATTACAAGAAAGACTAACAAAATTTTAGAATACATTGTTGTAACTATACGATAAGCGTCTACTCTCGCAACATTATGACAACTATGTGAACGCTTACAGTGAAGTCCAGCTTATAAAAGTGTCAGTCAACATAAACAGATACGTTTTATCACAGTTGGGTAACTCTTTATAATATTGTTAATAACAAGTATATTTAAGTTTACAACTTTGTCTTGGATGAGCTGATAAGTGCGGTCTTCCTTATTTTTAACCGACTTCGAAAAAAGGTTATGCATTCAGGGGTTTTGTTTTTATTTACGTGACTATCCCGACTGTCCCAAGCCCTATTCATTGATTCATTGATTCGTCGAACTAAGTTTTTTAAATTCTAAGTACTAGCCCGTATTGTTCCTGTGCTGGGCAAAGGCCTTCCTCCATTCCTTCCATTGGTCATGAAACGAACCCCTGACCTCCTGTAGGGGGACGCGACATGATGGTATGTGGTTGATGTGCTATATAAAACTATCTTGGAAATTCAAATACAGTAGACGGTTTATTGCTAAATAACTGATATTATGAAAAACTACATTGTTATGGGACTTAAACATAACTGGCGAAATGTGGGTGTACTTTGGTATACACCCCTGCCTAACCATTCGGGGAATTCGGGCGTGATGTTATGTTATGATGTAGGTACTAACCTATATTATTAGGCAAAATGCTAATGCAGCTAATGGATGTGGAAAATGAATGTTTCCGTTTACTGCCCGATTGTAGGTAGATAAATGTAAAAAACAGACTAATGTTAACATTAGTCTGTTTTATTGAACGAATTATGAAGTGGCTCTGTTTTTTGTGTGGATTTACGGATTGCTGGAGCAGCAAATTGGTGTTCAATGACATTGCATCAAACAAATACGATTCTTAGTTAGGTACTTCTTCCCAGTTTTTATGGTCGTCTCGCCACGACAACAGTATGCCTTTTGAAACCGCAGTAAGATATTGTTATGAACGTGATCAGTTAATTTAACACCTAAAACTGCGTCCCTTCTAACATGTTCATCGACAAAACGTCCGATAAAGTATCGTCATTCGAGACGTCGTCTACATTCCAAACTTTCATAGAAAAGTAGCCAAGACCAGTAGCCCCTCTACCTCTCCCAGGCACTTTCCATTCGTCTTGCAATTTACTTATCGTGGTTTCCCCGAAAAGAGACTACTGACTTGAACCAGGTAGACCGGTATATCTACCTATCTACCTGGTCCAAGTAGGTAGAATCTTAGATAGATATACCTACTCACTCCTCAATTCTTGGACATATTTTTTATTCTCTCCGCCTATGTGTAATTGTTACTTGTTGGATCACGAGTTTCGACATGTTCATCTTCAGGCCAACCTTAAGCTATCTACTCTAGTCTTGTAGACTAAAGGGATAAAAGGATATCATCAGCGAAACGTAGGCGATATCTTTCACCTTCCCCCCCCCCCCCCCCTAGTCCGCAAGTACTGGAGTAAATGACAATTAGGAACACTTAAAACTAATATTTACCGTCTACGTGACGTCTAACAATGTAGCACTCCGTACTTACTTACTCACCATCTAACTTAGTTCAAAATGTGTCTCCAATAAGAGAAAACGCCTCTCCGTTCGATCTTCGGCAGTTTGTTGGTTCCCGAAGCAAGGTTAGCTGCACTGTGTCTATCTGCCAAAAGTGCCCGGCACAGACACTTCTAAGGACCATTTGTGGAGGTTAGTTTTGCTAGTGGTTGCTTGGACTGCCTCCTTGGTCAAATGGTCACAAGTTGAAAGCGCAACTATTGTGCTAGCTGGAATGCAATGTTTCCGGTCTCATCGCCGAGGATTTTTCTGCGTGCTCTGTAACTGTAACCTATTTCATTATGCTAATCTATGGGCGTGAGAGCAGTGGTGGACCAGCGGTAACGGTTCGAACCCAGACAGGCGCTTTACTTTGTGTAAAATTTCATCACCACTGCTCTAAAAACGGTGAAGGAAAACATCGTGAGGAAACCGGCATGTCCTAGAACCGAAAAATTCGAAGATATGTGAAATCTATCAACCCGCACTGGGCCCGCGTGGTGGATTACGGCCCACACACTCTTACCGAGAAAAGACCTATGTCTCGTCAGTGGGAACGTTATAGGCTGATTGTTATGGGCGTCATAATATAGCATAATAAAATAACATGACTAACTCCAACTCAAAGAATTTATTTCAAATAAACCAACCAGGCAGAATTTTCAATTTTCAAGGGGTCGGTCAGTCAGAAAGATGAAGGTAGTTGCCCATTCCAAAGCGTCGGGCAGAAACTCCTAACGAATTTGAATACAGTCAACCATAGAAATGTAAAAAACAGGAGAAGTGGCAAGGAGGCGTGTCTGTGTCGTCGCGGTGTGATCAACGTGATCATACACTAGGCTAATGGCAATCTTCGCGAATTAGTGCGCTTTCGACCGTGATCGTGATAAAATATAAGAATGCCGGTTTGTTCAGTGGTTTCCTGTAAAAACCGAAGTATAAATAAAAACTTCGTATCTCATGGAATCACTTACCATATGTAAGTACAAGTATTTTACAATATTTGTCTTTAAAATCATGAAAAACAACAAATCGCAAAATATGTCTTGGTTTTACTACGTTATTTTTGTTTTCAAATATTGCAGCGGCTGTACTATTTTAGCAGTAAATACATTGCTCCTTAACCACTACCTAAGTATGTCGCTAAGTGAAGTAGACAAATATGCAATGTAAAAATTACTCAATGATACTTTATTTAAGCGGAGCGCGTGGCATAGTTCAGCCGCTGTGTCTTGCGGCGAACTAGTGATGTGGTTGTGATGATCCACTAACGTAGGCTATCGACAACAATGTCGATCACCCAACAAATATATAATCAATTTTACAATTTGTCAACCGTTTTAACCCAATTGGAAGACCTAAAAAGATGACGTTTAAATTCGGTTGGGAAACCCTTGAGAAGATGTACTTATAATGTTATTTTTTTTTTTTGCTATTTTTTATTGATTTATAATATTATAATATTTTCTGAACATATCGTTTTTTATTTATTTTATTTTCAGAACCCCAAATTTTTTTTTTCATAAATATTTCTGAACGCAACTTAATCTCAAATGTCAACAATGTCACTGTCATTAATTGTCACAATTTCTTGTTTGTTTCGTGCGAAGCGGTTTAAATGCAATAACAATAAGATTTAAAGTTTTATAGATTTATGCTTTACAATATAGAATTTGATAATATTGTTAAGATAATTGAAAATTTAAATCTGCAAAAACTTAATGTAGATATGGATGATCTATAAAGGATGATCTATAAGAAATTTCTTTATTATACCAACTTTATAATGAGTTATGTACTTCTAAGGATTTTATTAAACTGTCAACTGCACAAAAATGGCAGCAAGTGTTTAAGAAGAGCAATGATAATTTTTTAAACTTGTATAAAGTCATTTCATTTTTAGGGCTCCGTACCTCGAAAGGAAAAAGCGGTTACCCTTATAGGATCACTTTGTTGTCCGTCCGTCCGTCTGTCTGTCTGTCAAGACCCTTTTTCTCAGGAACGCGTGGAGGTATCAAGCTGGGATTTATATCAAATACTCAGGTCTACTGACCCTTGGAGCTGTGAAAAAATCAAACTTCTAAGCCAACGCAATCAAAAGATACAGCTTTTTATGCCGCAAATTTTCGACACTCGCAAGGGAATCAAAACCTACAGGGTACTTCCCGTGAACTCAGAATCTTGAAATTTGGTACGAAGCAACGTCTTTTATCACAGATAAAGGAAAAATTGCGAAAACCGTAAATTTTTAGTTACATACCTACAAATTTGTACGGAGTGTGCGAGACCGACTCGCACTTGACCGGTTTTTTTATTATCTATTCCCGCCATGTCAGCATTCACAGAGTTTTTTCTGTGATGAATAACAAATGGCGAGACGAAAGAAATAAAGCGCCTCTGAATTTAATTAAAAACGAATTACTTATTTATTTTAATTTAAATATAGACTGGAAAGATGCTGTGCAATTGTTTAGTAGAGATACTAATTTGATACAAATCGCAAAAAGTAATAAAAAATATGTATTTAAACATAATACATAATAATAAAAAATAAATTGTACTTTATTTTAATACTATGTACTTTTTTTTCCTACCAATGTACTTTATCTGCAAAAAAAAAAGGTAGCAACCCTAGGTAGGATCGACGTAACGACATTGAGTTCTGATACATTTTCAACAACCGGGGCACATCTCCTTCTTTCCTATATCTATGCAGTCAACTTACAACAACTGTGTAGCTATCACTCTGCAATTGGCATTTTGTTTTGATTGTTGTTTTATTTATAGCAACCGTTGAAATAAATATGGTGACATACATAGCATAGACAATTTCTGATTTTCATTGAAAGTAATTAGTCTCTACCTACCCTTTTAGGGAATACAGTCGTAGAGTTATATTGTACTAGCTGCGCCCCGCGGTTTCCCCCGCATAAGTTTCGATCCCGTTGGAATATCGGGATAAAAAGTATCCTAATTATGTTAATCCTGGTTATAAACCATCTTCTCTTCAACCCATTCTCTTTAATTATTGGCCTATATCAGTACTTTCGTCGCTCTCTAAAATCCTCGAGAAGATTCTAAATCAAAATCTTAGTAGCTTTCCCGATAAATACAAAATTATAGCGGACAATCAGTACGGCTTCCGGTTTGGAGTCTCTACTGAAGACGCAGTATTGGATCTAACGCAATCTATCTCTAAGACTCTGGACAATAGAACAAAGTGCCTTGGTATTTTTTTGGACTTGTCAAAAGCCTTCGACTCAGTCTCTGTCCCCAAACTAATTTCCAAGTTAGAGTGTTTGGGTGTACGTGGAATAGCTTTGGAAATCTTCAAAAAATACCTGAGGAATCGCACCCAGCTGGTAAAGATTGGCTCTAGCTGCAGTGATGAAGAGGTTGTGCTGTACGGTGTCCCCCAGGGAAGCATTCTAGGCCCCACCCTTTTTCAGATATTCATAGATGACCTTTGTAGAGTGTCAATACCAGCTTGTAAGGTCTATGCATATGCAGATGACACAGCTATTCTGGTTGATGGGCCCTCCTGGGAAGATGTGAAACACAAGGCGGAATTTGCAATGTCTTCAATTATGAACTGGCTTGACCTAAACTTGCTGACATAAAATTTAAAAAAAAACGTATTACCTGCCCTTTGCGATCCGGTCCAACACGAAACCTACAAGTAGTTTCACGACAACGGCTCACTCATGCCAGAATCAGCTAATATCGTGTTCATGCCCTTCCATTGCCAAAGCAGAAAGTGTCAAATACTTGGTGTCCATCGTCTATAAGACGATGGACTAAAATGGGATAAAACACTCGATACACTAACTTCTCGAACACTACGCCTTATTCACATATTCAAATCTCTCCGAGAATCCGCCGGGTATTGACACTCTAAAAATGGTCTACTTCACATTATGCCAATCGATTATTGGATACTGCGTAACTGTATGGGGTGGGGCAGCGGAGACTTATCTTCTAAGAGCAGAGAGGGCTCAAAGGGCTGTACTTAAAGTTATGCTAAGGAAACCCTACAGATACCCTACAGCGCAACTTTACGCTGATTGCAAAGTGCTGACGGTTCGGCAGCTCTTCATTCTCCAATCTGTCCTGAGGATACATGATGCCCATCTGATCCAAGTAAGAGTACATATATTCCCCCAGGTGTACAGTACAAAACCACATTTGCAAGAAGTCAATAGTTACTATGTCTTAAGTCATCATGTTTTTAAAAGAATACAGAAAGAACTAGACATAAAAGACCTAAATAAATTCAATGTCAAATCAAAAACTTCTGACTGGCTCATACAGCAGGACTATATTAAAACAGAGTCTATACTACTATCACACATCGCATAATTAACCACTTCAAGAACACCCACAAGATCTCATACTCACACACACATACACACTCGCACACATACATCAGTACACTCTCCTCCCTTCTCACAACTCACGCATGTACATACACCTCAACACTCACAAATATTTGAATAATACTAATATTAATATGCATCAGCAATGATAGATCGACACACTTTCACTCTTGTAAGTTTTAGTTTTACTAAATTTAAATTTTGGCCGATCAGTCTCTTAAGACACAGGTTTCTCCCTAGTTTAAGAGACAGGGTTAAATTTTTTTGTATGCTTATTCTATTGTATTGATTTGCTCTAAACTGTGCGCTAAACTTTGCGCTAAACTGCTCTGTGTCTGTGTGTATATATTTATTTTGGATAAATAAACAATTTTATTATTATTATTATATATCTGTGTGCCAAATTTCATCCAAATCCGTTCAGTACTTTTTGCGTGAAAGAGTAACAAACATCCATCCATCTATATACAAACTTTCACGTTTATAATATTAGTAGGATTATGATGTTCATGATTTTTAATGTAGGTATGTGTATTCAGTTGTATTTTCCATGTTGATGTTGCTGTGTGAGATTTAAAATGTTGGATAATCTTGGATACGAAATAAAAGACAAAAGATATTTTTTATAATTTTATCTTGAGGTGTAAGTTTATTCGCATTTAACAATGTTTCATACAAATTTCCTCATTTTGTACACACCTTTCTTGGTTTTGTTTTTGTAGTTATTTATATTTTATAAAAGTTGTTTCTCTAAATTTTAACATGTCGTCATGTCTGTTCCCTATATCTAATTCGCTTCACCACTGTTGTTAAATCATGTAACAAAAACAGAGGATTTACTAAGGCAAAGTATTAGGAGGAAAGTAAAATAGTTACTGCGGACTAATAGATTTAAGAAATAATAATTATACAAAATTATTGTGTTTCGATGAACACGGAATGGGCCCTTATCTCGTAATATCAGCCTTCCCATCGTTCGACGTGGCACTAAAGTGTAATATAGAGTTGGGCGTTAGTGCCGCAGCGGGGCGGCGGTACCACGCGCGCTGCAGCCGGACAGACCGGGTACGTATTACTAGACATTGCACACATCGCACTGGTATCAGTGGACTCCAAGCCAGTCCACAAGGCTGCCAGTTACACCTAATATGAAAATTCGTTACTAAATAACAACTAAATCACTTTAAAATCAATTCAAAATGTACATTACTCATCTTATCCATGTAAACAAATCTAATCTGCTACAAAAAATTAGCAAATTTAAATACAAAGATCACCTAGTCCGTCTATTATAAAATTAATCACTTAAGTATTAGAAAAACACAATAGTGAGAGTGTTTGATGCGCTGCAAGCTGCAACTCACTTGTGATATCGTTTATTATGCCTTCTAGTGTACATTCAACGAATGAATAGCGAAACATATTGCGTTGACACATTAAAACTAAAAAATTGACTGTACATTTTATATTTAATATGTAAATATTTGTACATATTGCACTCTGAAGTAACAAAATTATTAAGAAACATCTGTCGAAACGAAGAATATATACGCAGAACAAAAATATCTCAGTAAATACAAATTCAAAGTAAATAGCAATCACAATGTTCGTAGCTCGTACACTAATCTAAGTCCCTATGGCTTACAAAGCTTACAAAAGATAAATACAGAGGTCATTTACAAAAAATATACTTCTACCCAAATAATATAAAAATAACAACAGCCATCTGTACTTTCTTAGATGAATAAAATTAAACGTACATATGTCAAACATATGACAATAAAATCTAAAGGTACCTATGTACAAAGTTTAATGGACACAGTAGACTTTATCAAATCCACCATATTTATTTATTAGACTGGACGTGCCACGTTTGGTCACTACAATACTCAGTGCTTCCGAACAATATGAACTAAAGTATAGATCAAAAGGCATTGAAGAAGGGCAACAGCCGAACTCGGACCTCCGCCGTTGTCGCGAACCGTCGCCGGTCCAGTCTCCCCGCCCACCCGTCTATCACTCGGCCTGGTGCTGCCTATGCATGTCGTATCGTATCTCTTTCAAATATTACATCTCGTCAAGCGATATAAACTTATTATCTTACTAATGTTCCATTATCAGCTAAAGACACAAATTATATTAGGGTATCTCATTACTTATTACTTTCTCATGTGAGATTATTACATACTTAATAAATCTATTACAATTTCGAAATTGAATAATATGTATCAAATACGACCGGCTGTGCACCGACAGAAGCCGAAATCTATGAAGCTATTTATGAAACTACGCGTCGAATGATGTATAACAATTACTTATCGAATGGCAGTTATATTTGTCACAAACTTGAGATGCGGGCAGGCGCGCGTGGCCGCCGCGACGAGACCGCGGCGCGCGGCCCGCTGCGGCCACGCACGCACTCACATCTGTTATGTTATAAGGCAACGTATCGTAGCGTTAGATTTCAATGAATAATGTTCACTCCTATCATCTACGGTTCACAACTGAAACATTTATCAATAGAAAGACCCGCTATATCACGCATACAAGATCGCACCATGCAATTATTATACGTTTATAATGGCAGTGTGTTTGTTATCAATACGCCCCTATTTCAGCAGAGACACTTAAGACACTCCAGTGACGTTTGTGCTTCGTATGCTATTTTAGAAACGCCTAATGCTACAATAAAATTATACAATGTTTATCGAAAAGATCATTTATAAGCGGCCTAGCGCGCGGTCCGCGGTGCAAGCCCGATCGTCTCACGCTGATTTTATACGTATATTAAGAAATGCATTTCCAAAACTCCAAACACATGTATTATGTAAATATACAACACACTTAATGGCATGTAAAGAAGACACATTCAACACGCACCAAACAGACACTTACGTTACTTATTTATCGATTAAATGTAATGGATGAAGTGTCGCGAGCTGTGACGCGGAGCTGAACGTGACACACGATACTGGTGTTTTACTTATGAACAAACATTGCGACAGACAGAAGGCTTCGAGACGGACACAGTACAGCATCAACTATGATGGGAACGCGCCGTCGAAGTGAGCGAATGAACGAACGACGCCCAGAACGGAAAACACGACTAACGTATTCTTTAACAACGCTTACCGGTAATTGAGATCGATTAATTTTATGTTCTATATACTATGATTTTCCTCTCATCAACAATGTAGGTACACGATACAGGTAACGCGAAATAAGGCATTTCGTATGTGAGACATAACGCTTTACGGGCAGTATGTTTTATATGTCGAATAAGTAGTATTTATTGTATTTAATAATGTGTTCATATTATATTGCTACAACAAGGTTCTTAATGTATGTACTGACTTACTGACGGCAGACAGGTTCGGTTCGCGCTGCGTGCATGTCATCTATCAACATGTTTACACTTTAGTGCCTACACCAATATTGTTCCCATAGAATAAGCTCGGCCAAATCGATACTACTTCGCTATTACTTTTATATTGAAGCCATAGAATAGAGGTAATTCAGCTGCCATTTTGTACTTTTTATAATATACATAGAATTAAAGGAATGTTGTATCTAAACAATAAAATAAATACTTACAAAGATTAATGTTTTAATTTTTAGGCTCTACCGTTTATTCCATACCTAGGTTACAGCTGCCTTAGTACATGCACGCAATGTCATGTCAACACATAAGTAGAACGATACTATATACACAATGTTAGGACAAGAACGAATAACTGGGATTGAGCCAAACCTGTCTCCGTTTACCTAAGCGTAATGTGACACAAGTAGTCTATTTCACGTACGTCTAGCTATTTTATTGTATGATTATGAACGTAACCTTAAATTGCACTGATATTTAAATTATTACTGGCTTCAGTATCTAAGCTTTAAGTGTTAACAGTACGGTGTATTCGTTTAGATACTAAAGTCGTGTGATATTAGCCGTATGGTGAATGTACATCGTTTATTATTGCGGGCCGAGTGTCCATGTCAGTGAAAACACTTACTAAACTGAGGAGAGGCTTGCACGTGTGAAAGCTATCGACAACATACAGTTTGTATTGTATTAAGACGCACTTATATCAGCCTACGGTAGTAGATAATCAACATGTTATAAATGTAATCACAGCAATAAATTATAATTACTCATTTAGTCGAGGGACGCGGGCACAGGACGATGGAACATGAATCGGAACTAAATCGACAGGACACGATAACACGCCTCACATAAACTATTTAAAAACAAACATGTCGTAGATCACCACGAGGACGTGGACACAGCGGACGACTCCTCACAATATCATATAGTCGAAAGGTTAATCAACAAATAATTGTTAATTTTGGTAAATAATCATAACTATTAACTTTTCACCCAATAGAAACATCTCTTCATATATTACTTTGTCTCTAATAACTCTCGTAACGTACTAACGTACGTATGTGTAATTTAGGGGGTGTACTTATCGAACGAAGTCTTATCATACAGTCGTATCCGAGTGACCAACTCAGTATCCAGTCGTAAACGAAATAAATTCGGAGCCGCGGCGGCCGTCGGTCGAGCTCGACCGGCGACGGCGCGGGCCCGTAACGATCAACACTAATATATATTCTCCAAACGTTCAACAACACATATATTCACTAATCTCTCGCACACATCGTCGTCGGTCACCGAATACGTACGAAATCGGGTAGGGGTGTACCCTCTTAAGTGTTAAAATTCGTCCTTATAAATAGGTTGATCACGTCCGACGTCAGTGTCCGTGCACTTCACTAAAACTAGCCAGTCTATGAGCGTTCTCTCCTGAGGGCCGGGCGGTGCTGGAGGGCCGGGCCGCGGGCCGGGCCGGGCGCGGCGGGCCGGCCGTCGGGCCGGGCGCTGCGGGCCGGGCGGGCCGGGCGGGCCGGGCGGGCCGGGCGGGCCGGGCGGGCCGGGCGGGCCGGGCGGGCCGGGCGGGCCGCTACACGCGCGCGGCCGGCGGGCGGCGCGCGCGCTAGAGCGCCGCGTCGGCGGGCGGCGGCGCGGCCGCGGTGGACACGTCCGCCACGTCCCAGATCTCCTCGAGGAACGGCGGTAGCTTCCTGTTCTTCAGCTTCAGCGAGATGCACATGTTGGAGTTCTGCATGCCGAGCGTCCGCAGCTCCGTCAATATCCCCAGGATCTTGCCGAAAATCACGGCGCAGCGCGGCGACGCACTGTTCTGGTTCAGGATGTACACCCGCAGCGTGTTCAGGTAATATCGCTGGATCTCCTCCACCAATAAGGGTTGCTCGAGCCCGGGCCGGTCTGAAATCAAACGAGCTCATGTTATTTTGTGTAAGTTACTACACAAAGGCCCCAAATAGATCCCCATGAATCGGAAGAACGGTTGGAAATATAAGGGAACATTGCTTAATCCAGGTGACCATATTAGGACATTCTATGGTCCATTTCTCAAATAATGCCTTAGTCACCTTCTACACGCATGGTTTGACTTTTCATATGTCAATAACTTTACTATAGATAATAATTAGACCGGAACCAATATGAAGCAGCTTACCTGAGAAAATGACGATGGCCGTAAGCAGCGCGTAGTGCACATTGTCCATCATCATGGAGTACATGCACCGACAGAAGTGCAAGAGGTCTTCGATGACGTAGGCCATACCCGCCTTGCGGTAGTTGTCGCGAGTGTACGCCTGGTTGTTGGCGAATAGCACGCTGTCAGTCGCCGCGTCGTACCGCCGAGCCACTCGAAGCATCATCACCTCACTTGAGCACGCCTGCAAGTTACACAACGTTTATGTTAGTGAGTTACGAAGAATGAAAAAATCTGATATTTCGAAGGCTATGTGAGAAGTGAATTTGAAGTATGTGTAAGACATACCATAGTTTTGATAGCGTGGTTAGTAGATCTTGATTCTAGATAAATATTTTAATTCTAACAACTTAGTGCGTAAATGGCAAGTTTGTTACCTTTAATAACGTGATCTGATCCG
The DNA here is from genome assembly GCA_947507525.1 of Apamea epomidion. Taxonomy (NCBI): domain Eukaryota; kingdom Metazoa; phylum Arthropoda; class Insecta; order Lepidoptera; family Noctuidae; genus Apamea; species Apamea epomidion. The sequence goes on from OX382234.1 coordinate 13,345,449, forward strand.
ACTGCGAGATCTTGGCGAAGCCTGGTAGACCTTTTGCGAATTCTACGATGAGCTGAACTGTCAGGATCGTCATTTCGGTGATCTGGCGGAACGGCATATCCGACTCCTCTTCATCTTCGTCCGACTGCCAGGTCTGAAAGTGATAGATATCATTAACGATATAATACAGATTAAAATAAGAATGTTACTGAGGCTGTGTCAACAAAACTTAAGTTATCAACGTCTTTGAAACTTAAAAACATTACTTAGTACCACGTTAGTTAGTACTAGTTTTAAAATGACGTTGTTATTACTCATAGCTCATACATAGCTATGGTTATTTAATTGCCAATTTGAACAGTAAAATTCTCATTTTATTATAATTTTGAAACAGTGATATAAATAAAATCGATTGTACAGCTAAAAGCTGCTCTCGTGTATCTTCGTGTTTTTTGAAAGTGAAAAAGTACTTTATAAGGTCAGTCATAAAAGAAAAGTTCGGTTTCGTAGCTTTTAATTTTCCAAAACTACTAAACGAACTTTCCTTTTTGGCTCGAATGAAAATTTAAACAACGAGAGTCACTTTCTAGGTGTAAGCATAATCATGTTCCCACCTCTGGGTCGCAGGCCTCCTCTCTATGAGACGGAGTAGGCTTTAATCCACCACGATTTTTTGGTTCTAGTACATGCAGGTTGCCTCACCATGTTTTCCTTCACCGTTTTGAGGTTCAGGGCGCAAGGTAGGACATTCACAATCGACGTTAAGCCATTAGTAAGTAAGTCATTGCCATTTCACATGTTTTGTACAACTCACGACAATCATTCTAAATTATACTTTACAACAATATAAGATAAGAGTTACATTGCAATGGCTTACTAATGGTATTACGTCATTCGATCGTGAATGCGCTGGTTCAGGGCGTAAAGTAAAATTATCAACAAGAGACAATTACCTGCGTGACCCTCTTGAGGTCCTCCTCTGAAGGTTGCTCGTAGCCTTCTTGGTACCACACGAGCCTCGCGATCAGCGACTTCTGATTGGCAGTGAGGGGGGGCACGTTCTTCAGCCGGTTCTGTTCCATCAGCTTCTCGTTGAGGAACCGCGGCACCACCTCGTGCTGCAAACATTCCAGCTTCACATAGGAAACCGTCGGGTCATTATTTGCTTCGAATATTAAGTGTGTGGGGAGCTAGCTCTGAATTTTTTGTTCAAGACTTTGTGATGATTTTTTAGACTAGTGATTAACTGTTATAAGGAATGTGAGTATGGTTTGAGGAATGGATTAATTAATGATGACTTTGTAATTTGCAAAATATCTTTGTTGTAGGATGTGCATCAATTTTTTTTTCTTGTTAATTTAAATGTATAGTGTATCCTGATAAAGTCCTACTCTGCATGCATGAGGAGATCATGATAATACAAGAAGCAAAAGACCGGGATAAGTTCATCCCGCGAACACAGTAACGTTATTCATTTACATTTCAAATACAAGTTACTATTCGAAATTCATAAAACCCGACCGACGGTCTCACACAAACGTGAATAGCAAAACAGAATTCCATTTTGCTTTAATATTCAGGGTGACTTAAAATAAAAAGTACGACAATATTCTTAATTTTAACTTTCGAGTAGCATTGTTGCACGTCGGGAAAATAATCTGTATTTTGAAAACTATTGTGATTCATTTTCCAACTGTTGTACTGCTACTTATAAATCAGTTGTAGTTGATTAATGAAGAGCAATAGTCACAATGAACTTACAATTCTTGCGGCCTCTGGGGGCGGAGGATCACATTGCATGATGGGAGGCATGTGATCGTCTACCGTCGTCGTACTGACGGGTAACTTGTCTTTTTCCCTCTGTGCCTTCTTCTCTTTCCGCTTCATCGCACACTGGTTCTCTGGCACCACACACTCGGGCCTCATGCCCACCGCAAGACATTTCTTCAACCGACATTCCTGACATTTTCTTCGCATATACATATCCATCTCGCATGCATGTCCGAATTTGCATATGTACACAGCATTTTTGGTTACACTCCGCCTGAAGAAACCTGGAAATTTGAAAACCGCCATGTTTAGCATATTTCACAACATCTCCCAAAACTATCTAAGATTCAGACAATGAGCGGTGATGGTGTAGCATTTGCGAAACCAGTTTTTAACGATAACATAATGGAGTCATGAACGTTAAGGTCGCCTGAAAGGCGAGGGTCATTGACAGCAGCACGTATGCCGATTTTTATTACAAAACAAACAAGATAGATAGCTCGCAAATGACTTGAATTGAACGTAATTGGTATGGACAAGGTATGAACCTCTATAATATAGTCAGATTACGGGCGCGCTCGGGGTTTATTCAGCGGTCTGAGCTAAATAGGCATATTTATTCTCGGGTCGACAGTGAAGGTTGGCGGAGACACGGAGATGTCCGATAGGCGTCGGTGAGTCGTGAAGTAGACGCCCTGCAGACAGCTATTGTGACGACTAACTGTCTGTTACATGCACGCGCAGTTCATAACAACCTCGGCACAATGCGCCAATTTAAAACTGAATTGGCACATTCGTGGGCGAGCCACAACTGCCATAAGGGCTACGTATGTGTGAAATATCTAGGTTAGCAATGCACATGACCTAGTTATGCTAAAAATGTTCCGAGAACGATTTTGTTATTGCATTAGCTGTATTTTTTGCAATCATGTAACTTTTACGCGAATGCTATTTAGCGCATTTCAATTCAATTCTATTGAGTCTCTTGTCTTTTGTTTAGCATAAGCTAAAATAATGATGTTTGTTCCGAGTCACGTGACATTCTCGACTCATTGGACAGGGCCATTCATACCTTTACACCCTTCACATGTGAGCGCGTTGTAATGGTACCCGGAGGCTCTGTCGCCACAGACGAGGCACAGCTCCTCCTGCTGCCGCGGTGCTGGACCTTTCTTCTGCCGCCTCGCTTCGCCATCTGTACTACAGCCGTTTACACTCGAAGCTGGTGACAACTCCTCACGACCTGAGAACAATACAAATCGAAATTTAGCTTCTGGGATTAAATGCAACTGCGTAGGTACTAATACAGAGCTCGAGTCCGGTGGCCGCGCGGCACCGTGTCGAGAACATCTAAAATCGGACGCTATAAAATTTGCATATATTTCATGAACCATTTGTCGAGTCGGCGGGCGAATGAATCTCGTTTTATTTTTCGTTTTCACATTCGGGGCGATGTTCCTTCGTCGAAGAGATGTTTTCGTAACGTAATACTTGCAAGTAATTTTCGGCAGTAGCATGGACATTTCCTGCCCAAACAAAGGTGGCTAGAGCGGGGCCCGCATACAAATGAGGTCCAGTATTCAGTTTTGGTATTCGAGAGGCGCGGGAGCGGGGTGCGATGCGCGTTGGTAATGTAATCGGCAATTGTCAATCACGCAGTCGGAACTCCATAAAAAGTAACGATAGAATTGTTAATAATACCTCCTCAAGTTCGTGCAGTAGGTATGACTGTCGTCAGTGATAATAAATCAGGCGATAAGCCTATTCGCAAAAAAAGTCAGTTAGTTTTAAAAGTAGGCTTGCTATGGAGTATCTAAATTTGACAGGACTAAACTAATATTTATCTTCTGTCCTTTTCTTAATGAAATAGAAAGAAAAAGATGCACTGAACTTAAATTTTATTTAGTTTGTGAACAAGGGAATCGGCGCCATTGTGTATTTTCCATTCCATAAAAGCGTAAATACCGCGCTATTTGCCATGGGCGGATAAACAAACGACAATGATTAAGTCGGACGAATACCGCTCTAGCATATTAACCGGGGGTCCATTTAAGCCTCTCCTCATTAATTTTATTTACATTTTATGGTGTCCATTAAGCGTCGCGGCCGTGGGTCGCTGGCCGCAGCCGCGTGTACCTGAGTTACGCAACCGGCCGAAATAGCTGCTGCCAAAAAACTAGTTCCATGTGGGATCTGAGCCAGCGGCATGCTTCGCGGAACCATTGCCGATCTCAATGTGAGGAAAACAATCGCAAATGACCCGAAAACCTCGTATCGTGGACATCATTAAAACTATTAAAAGCTTTAATGATATTTAAATAGAGACCTTTAACTATCTATCACCAGCACCCTAATTGCGAAACACAATCTGAATCATTTTGAAGAATATTGCTATTCAATTGCTTTATATGTTCGAAAAATGTGTCTGCTCAACAACGTAACTAACGCAATGAATGTTATGGAACTGTCAAAATGAAAGCCATTGCTACTGAATCAGATAGTGTGTTACGACGCAATTACCCCTTCCGCTCCGGTAACGTTGTAAACATTACAGATAGGTTCGATTCACTCGCGTTTCATCCGATGCGTGCCAATTTTTCTATTACACTCTTTACGCTGATTGCTGAAATTATGTATCGTGGAAGGCGGGCTGTAATAATTCACTCGATAAAAATGTCTCAATAAAGAGGTCAAGAGCGTCGCTTTATCGCGAATTTATTTACATCGAAGTGAACACCAGCTACTGTTCAATTTAACAACACCAGTATCTTGATCTTCACATTATAGGTACTGACCTACGCAGTACGCACTACATATAATTATGTAGACAGCTACATTACATACCAAACATTTGTATTGCTATTGTTTTTAATCAATTCTTTGAAAGAAAAAAAATATATGTCGCAAAGAAAGAACACAAACGCAAAAAAAAACATGGCAAAATATGCGTCACAGATTTTTCACTAATGTTCTGTTAATTATTTTATAAGTACATTCTACTTCCTATCTTACTAATATTATAAACGCGAAAGTTTGGGAGGATTTATGAATGGATGGATAGATGTTTGTTACTTCTTTCACGCAAAAACTACTGAACGGATTTGGATGAAATTTGGCACACGGATGGTTTATAGCCAGGATTAACACATAGGATACTTTTTATCCCGATATTCCCACGGGATCGAAACTTATGCGGGTGAAACCGCGGGGCGCTGCTAGTATAAATTATAATTCTATCTATTATCATCGGTTATTTTCTGTCTGTATTAGTAAGGCTTACTTAAAATACTTGACCGAATGACCGTTGGCCGTAGTTGCACAAGATCTTGGCACTACATCACAGGTAGTGGTGTTTCCGATTAAGATGGATGACCGCGTTCATCAGGTTACCCGAATTAAATAACTTTTGTGAGTTGAAGAAACGTCATGCCTGTTTGAGAATTAGACCGGTTAAAGTTAATAGCATATAATCAGCCTATAATGTGCCCACTGCTGGGATACAGGCCTCCTATCGGTGAGAGGGAGTGGGCTGTAATCTATCACGCGGGCCAAGCGCGGGTTGGTAGAGTAGAAGTCACGTCTGCGATTTTCAAGAAGGTAAAACCATCGTAAAATTACTAATCTGGTTTTCTAAAGTTGCAAAGTATTTTTTAAATATTTTCTTTAACGTAATAATAATATAAGTATCGTTCAATCTTATTTACTTTACTTTACTAAACTTCTATAATTAGTAGCACTGTCCACACAATCACTGTCCGTGAAAAAGAAAGCTAATCAAAAGTTGAATGCACGGATGACCGAGTCAGTGTGTTATGTTATTACGTCTCAGCTGTTCAGTGTGTTGCGCTCGCGCATTGGAAGGTCTAGTTCGTGGCAGTTCGGCGACGCTCGGGCGTGCGAGCGAGAGGCTCTTGAGGAGCGACAAGTGGGGCGCGAGCGTCGACCGGGGGCAGCGTGCGGCCTTGACTCTTGCGTCCCCCCTTCCCCACTTCCTCGCCACGCTCGCCGCGCAGCCACATTATTTATGATAGCATCAGAGCTCGAAGCAAGCTCGCGATTCTCTTCAACTAATAATAACTCGTTTTTCCTCTCACGCCATTTCGTTTTTTCAAATCACCGATGACTTTAACAGGCCATGTTGCAAAGTGAGGCTTTGCGGTTTTATAAAATGTGAAACATCAATCGTTAGAACTTTTCGCTGGTGGAAAGTACAAAACTAAGATTTGAAGCTATTGTAAGCTGACGCATGTTAAGAGACTGCGACATGCATTGATTAAACAATACGCAACTTTCACTGACCTCAGAAAACAGACAACGCAATCATTTCGCAGGCGGGCCGCGTAAGCGACTAGTGAAAGTTACCCAAAAGTAGGTATTGCACAAGCCTACATGGCACACGTAATTGAAATTCGGGTGCGGCGAAAGTAAGCTGCTCTATGTGTTGTGTCATCACATTTAGGGCCTATTTGGCATTCATCAAATGCGTGCGGTGCGCAGCGTAAGTTGTGTACAAACGAAGTCCGGTGGCGCTCAAATAGGCAATAGGCAACATCTTTTGTAATAAATTGCATGTGGAAATACTAGCAGATTGTACAATGTATGCCACTTATCAGGATTTATAAGGTTTTTAAGTAAAACGTGATACACGATAAGAATCGAGAAGCATTCCAATAATCGAAGTTGGCACGCGCGGTCTGATATAAGCGGCCAGTCGGGAGACAGAAAAACTGAAGCAGAAAAAGTGGTGTACACGTGATCGATGCATCGGCTGGGCGGAGACAGAGTCGCGATGTTACTTTCTACAATACTTTCTAGCTAGAGATGTGGGCCGGAGCCGGCGCAACTAGAGCGATCGGTTTCTCCGCGCGCCGGGAAAATCGGATTGAAATAGAAATCGCATCGCGGAGAAAATCGCCATTTTCGCGTCACTCTGCACGCCAGCGTGGAAACTTTGTAGATGAAATACATTTCAATTAGTTTAGCAGTACGGTTCTTAACTATGAGTATGTAGAAACCCAAAATATCCATTTCATCACGAATATTGTTAAGAAGAGGTGTGTAACACAAAATGTAGTTGTGTTTCCTCGGTTTGGGTGACGTGATCTATATTTGAGGGGGAATCAGGAAACGAGCGGCTGGTGTGCTGGGAGTGATCTTCAGCGAGGAGGGCGGACGTGTCGGGCGGACGCACGTGGAAGTGTTTACATCCGTCGAGATCGAGCAGAGCCCACTGCCGAGTGCACGCCATCCGGTGTAGTTAGTTAACAGCATGCTCGAAAATTCCTACTCACAGTTTTTTGTGAACCTCACATTTGTGAAATTCACAAAATATGATTTTGGCAAGTAAAATGAACACTTATAATCAGTGCTGGCACTTCCTTATTACTTTTACACAAACAGTTTCGTTTTAGCCAACCTTGAATGGTGAAATCAAAGACGCAAATTATTATTACGGTTTTTTCAAAATAACTCATTTTCAAGTAGATTTTTTACAAATTCTTGTCGTCGTCTATTAAGACATTACGACGATTGTATTTCGTTGGCAATGTAGGAATGGTAAGTGCAGATAGACGGGAAGTTAGTTGGTAAATCACCTTAAGATTCCGAAAGGTTTCGTCATCGCCCAAACCGAACCGTAAATTAGAAAGTGGTTGCCGGTTATCACGTACACACGGCACGAGGAGTACGTAATGGATATGCCACAACTCCCCAACAGATTGTTCCATTTATTGACAGAGTGCTGGTGTATATCGGGCCCTCTTACTTCCCCATACCATACTTAATAGATAAAACTAGGTTTTTTGTCTCTGTCTGCTCCCCAATTTAGTTGAGCGCGCACCCACGCTCCGGCGCGCCTTTTCGAGTAAACATCGGAATGGGTAAATAGAAAAGGGAGGGAGATATAATTAGAATAAATGCTGCATGCTTTCAGAACTCAGAACTGTAATGAACTTTTGAAAACGAACGGTAGAACGTTTAGCGAAAAAAGAACGTTTTCCGTCCTCCGCTTGGTAGTATTATATCTTTGAAACCATTGCCATGATGGCAAAGTGCGGAATTAGCATGCATAAGAAAATCCCATTCATAATTTCTGATGTGAATTTAAGAATGTAATTTAAACTGCATTTGCTGAAGCCGTCATTCAAGTCAATGGGTCAATCTCAATGCTTAGTGCCTCTCACAAAAAAGTGGCCTCTGTTTTTACCGCGTCGTGAATACTTGTGAACTATGTTTTGTGACGCATTAGGGCCATCGCGCAGCGGACCGTGACTCGTCGGTAACACCGCCCTTGCCCTCCTCCCGCGCAGCCGACCTCGCCGCCACAGCGCGCAGCCGTTGACACTTAACAGTTAACCATCTGGCATTTACTAACATATCAACGAATTACTCCGTTTATTAACAAAAATATGCATAATTTACCTCAAACATTCACTACTAATTAAATTATTAACCTTATTTACTTAACATGTTTGCTAAAAAGTAGGCCAAGGCATGATGATAAGCTCGGTGCCGTAAAATAATCGACCGCAAAGTAGTCGCCTAAGGGCTAAAGTTATAAGGAGCCAGTGTACCAATTGGGTCAATGACTCTTTGTTCTTGATGCTGATAACTTATCTGACACAATGACATAACCCGCTCCATATTTGTATGAAAAAAACACGGATTTGTATCAATATGAGAATCTATAACGTTCACGTGTCTATATAAAATCATGCAATGATGTTATTGTTCCTTGTTTGTTTATTACGAGAACTAAATCAACCTCAACAACATTCTCTATGTAGGTCATTAACACTGAATTTCTGAGAAAATGGCGCGCGTAAACGAGGAAAATAAATGACGGAATCGCAATGTAGGTCGAGTAGAGCATCGAGGAATATCGAGGCTGAAATAACAAAATGTTTGTCCCAGTTAAGTAACCAATGGTAGTAGCACATTCGCGCTTCATTGCTACGTTTATTTTGGGCAATGTTTTGACCGCTAAAAATATAATAATGGCGGCGTTCGCAATCACAGACAGCGACTATCGATAAAGCTGTTTCACACTGCAGTCGAGCTGCGGAAATGGACACCATTTACTCACGAATTTGTATTTCAAGAGTGTGTTAATATTAGTCCGGGGACTGTCGAGGTCACTGACCGGGTATCAGTGGAGATAAGCCAACGTCGCGGCGCTTATCACCGACAAAGAACGTCTTTGTTTTCGTCGTATTTGACGCCATACGACAGCACTGATTAGATCAATCACGTTACATACCAATTCTCATTTCCAACCGCTTTTTATCTACCTAATTGTCATTTACTCAAAAACCTATCTTTTGGTGCAGTGATAACAATTAACAGTGAGTTTTGACCAGGTTCAAGGAAAATAATAGGAATTGTAACAAAATCGATTACCTTTCCAGATAAGATTACAGGTAGAGACAAATAAAATTATTGTTAAGGCTAGGTTGAACACGTGAGTGAATTGAATCTAGCACCTGAGTTAGAAAAACTGTACACGAAAATGTAGGTATTTATTTTATTATCTTTGCTCGCGCATTTCACGCACGAAGTTTCGGGCAGAAGCTAGTTATAAATATAAATGTTATATATGATCACAACAACTCATCTAAATATCGATATAGTTTCAAAGTGAAGTGGTCATACCAGCAGGGCCTCAGCCGCGTGACCAGATCTCGATAACGAGCAAAAACTGTGATACAACATCACTGAGGCGGTCGTGGAAAAAAACGTCTGACAAGAATACTAGAAGGGGCAACGAAACTGTATAGTACATTAGTTATTTCAACTGTGAGCGTTATCATTGGGTACGCGAAATAGGTAGCACACGGAATGACGAAATCATGGCATTCCTAGGAACTACATGTTATATTATGCAAAAAAAATGCAGCTGAGATAAAATGTATTAAGTACTTTGAAGTATGTACTGCAGCTATTGTGGGACTGATAGTACAACAGAAAGTGTCCTAAATATTACAGCAGATTTACACTGAACGTAAATGTAGGGCAAAATTAGCACTTTTCGTAAATTAAGACAGATGAAAGTGGCTCGCTACAATGTCGCGAGGTATTCGTACGTAAAAGTGATGAGACAGAAATAATCGTTTGTGGTGGCTGGTGGCACATCTCGTGAACTGTGTCATGGGCTCGGCCCACGCTCGACGGAAGGTCACCCGCCCTCCAAGACGGACTCATTACTCAATAGTCTGCCGTTTACGACCGAAAGACAACACAGAAAATTCCATGAGTCACCATCTCCACCGGACGTGAGCCATTTTCCCTTTACAAAGTTTACTAGCAGAAAGGCGCGACGCGACTCTTCTACTAGAATTTATCTAATGAAAACTTCGTGGAAATTTTTCTACCAAAATCGCGTCGCACAGTCGCGTCGTCGCGTCTCGTCGCGCCTGTCTGCGGTAGCCTTAAGTCGTTAAGTATACGTGTGATTTTTTACACAGTAACTACGTGAATAAAATTACACTACGCATCAAAGTAAATATGAAAATGAATTATGAGCTTCAACAAAACCCTTTTCTAACCCCCCATACGAATTTTTGTGAAAGGTACGCGCAAGTACGCGTTGCCCGTTGGTAGCGGAGTAATAATAATCGGTGCTGTCAGTATGATGGATGGAGCCGGGATGACGAGGCGTGGAGGATACCGAACCACCCCGACCCACCTCCCTCGCCCTCTTCATCCATTCAGCGCCGTTACCGCTGACGGCAAGAACATGGACGGAACTGCTAATCACCTCTTTTATAAGATTAATTTATAAAACTAAGCGTATTCCCTGTAAAGAGATTCCACGTTAACGGTACCTACCTACCTTTGTCTTGGTTCAAAAATTAGTATTGTTCTAACAGTTTCCACACGTCCGAGCCGAGAGCGAGAAAACCATTTTGACTCAGAAAATAAGATTGTAGGTAGACAAATTGGATTTATCTGAGTTCTGGCTCTGCTCGTAGGTACGAGTTCTAATCTTATCATTATGAACTTCAACGACTTTTGTTTATCGGATTCGATTTGAAGTGCAATTCGAAGGAGACATTTCCGACTAACAATAATAAAATCATTAATGCTTTAACAACACGTCTTCCTGACAACACTAACGGAACCCCCCATCAACGCACACCTACGCCTCTCAAACCATGTGAGAAACACGGAAATTATTTATCTAACGTCATAATCATAAAGTATTACCGAGGACATCTCATTTTATTATGTATCGCCTAATGAGCTCAGTGGAATTCATCATGTCGAACTAAAATAGCACTTGTCTAGGCGCATTGTTAAAATTCGGCAAACAGCCAGGTAGGAAGGTCGACGACATTACAAACACCAAGTAATATTCGCAACCTATAAGTAGGTGCCCACAAACGCTGCTGAAGGCTAGCTCAAGTATTTATATTCGCTCGATGCACTTATCAACGAATAATTTGCTCTCGAACTACTTTATGATTCTTTGACTGATAAAATTCAAGTTTCGTCCAAGTGTTCCTTTAATGAATAGAGAAAGAATAAATTATCATTTCTGCAAGCACGTTCCCACGTTCGAACATCGTTCAAAAACACTTGGTTATTTATTAATCCTATTAGAGACACTACAATGCAACTGGCGAGGTAACGAGCACCAATTGGAACTCCATACGAGGAGAAGTTTTATTATAGCAGCTACTGAAACAAAATACATTGTTAGCGCATTTGCAATCGCTGTCGGGTAGTGATAGCCAGTGTAGTTAGCGAGAGCAAGAGCATTCCTGTGGGCCGGCCCGACCGGTTCCACTCTGCCTCTTTATGGTTGGACCAGATATAAATAGATGCGCTGCAAACCATCCATCTTAATGCTACCATTTTTAAATGTTTTACACGAATCATATTCTACTGTCCATAGCTCAGTTACCAATATCAACTTAAAATCTTTTTCGCTTCAACCTCTCTGATGTGCATCCAAGCGACGCAACGAGGGATCAAGTACAAAACCTTGCCGATTTAAATTGGTCGATAGTTTGAACACAGGATACGTTCGTGATTTATCATTTGAACGGGTCTTGTTCTCACTGACATATTGTGTTGTTAGAGCAATTTATTCGTCTATAGACAACTACATATTATCAAGACAATAGCCCTTGTTAAGAGTTGACACGTTGACAGAGCCATAAAACAATCTAATCAATGCAGCAAGTAGTCAGATATGGAGTGACGGATTGCCTCTGGCTGGACTAATGCAAGAAAGCCGCGGCGGTTAGTTACAGATCTGTATCTGCAGACATTATTACAGGCATGCGAGTAGTTCATTGCCGACACAGCTTAGAAACATTGTCGATAAAATCTGCTAAGTAGTTAAACGGACGGGCAGTTGCTCTCACGAGCGTACTCGCGGTATTCACTTTCACTACGAATACCAATCTACCCTCTTCCACAAACGTTTCGCGAACGCGTTACATTCCTTGCGCTGCAGGTGACCCAATAACAGGCTCATGAGCTTGTCGACTCTGAGAGGACACGACCGTTGCATAACGAACCACGTGGAGTGGGGAGCGTTGACCCCGGAAAACGTGGTTGATAGACAAGCACTATCATATCACAGAGACCAACGCACCTGTAGTGGAGATAAGCGCGATATTTGGGCGCACGATAACGTCGTTCGACAAGAAAGAACAAAGCCAACGAAAACACTAATTGAACAATCAAACCAAAAGTCGAAAGTCATCGTTCATTTAATAATTTTCGGGCCGTAGACACGAGATGGCCTTACTCAACCATCTCTACATTCCGTTCGCGCTGGAGTTACCCACTTTAGCCGTTGTTTGCCAATTCGTTGCATAAACGACCCACTAATGTCAAAGGAGGTCATTGTCGCATTACACGAACGTTCGCTCGCCTCGTAGGCGCAGGTTGAGCGCTAGTTGCAGGTTAGATAATTATATCGATTGAACTTCAGTCTCCTTCGGCGTGTCTGTGACCCCGATGTAAATAACTTGAGGCGGTTGTACTGTAAACAACTGACGATGCTTGCGTCAATCGCTTGCATGTAGCGACGCCCGTCTCGGCTCTCATTCCCATTGATGTACGCGTTTGACTTACTGCAGTACTATTTAAAGCCACCAGAACAAAAACCATCTAGGGAATGGAAAACTTAGAATACAAATCTATGACGCCACGAATTATTTTAGGTTGTGTTGTGAATCCGAACCGTCATCTAGTCTTGTAAAATAAATGTAATGTAATGAGTAATAATGAATGACGTTCATCTGCATTGACGTAACAAGCCCTTATTTTCCTTTTATTATTTTAAAGCTAAATTCTGGCAAAGAAGGCCAATTCTAAAATAAAGCCGCGATTTCTACAGATATGCTGCCACTCTAATTAGCGATTTTACTGAGAATCTACTTTGATATTTATCTCAATCTTCCGTGTTTGAAAGACTGACATTCTCTCTCATTTGTTTCAGATTCAAAGATAGCAGCCATGAAGGATGTTTTATTTTAAAAACAAAGCAACGTTCTTGGTTATCTTGAACATTATAAAGTGACATCGCGGTCGTTATTGTTGAGTCGCGTTCAAGGTATAATTACTTACTCGTATTTGTTCTGCGACCGTGAGTATTGAACGCATGTACTATACCTACTATACTCTTAAATCGAATAGCACAAGATGGAATCTTATAGGCGACACGCGACGAGGCCTATCTATTTTTCATAATTTTGACCTTGAGTACCGCCTGAATATAAAATAAAAAAATAAATCGCTAAATTATATTCCACGATATATTTCTACTCGTGCAGCGCTTGCGCAGAGCTAGTGTAACGACTATCTACAAAGTAAGGTGACCTAAATGATAAGATTATTTCAATGCTCGCTACATGGGCACACATGTGCGAAGTGTGAGAGTGTGTGAATTTGCATCGGGTTCGCTCGTACAATGACATTGTCGACCTTGACTACTGCCTCGTATATCAGACACGCACACAGACACAGCGGTGCAAGGAATGAGTGCCCCACAAATGTTATTAGTCTGAATAAAACATAAGAGTGTTTACACACGGCTGAAAACACTCGAGCTGCAGGAAACGAGTGATGTTCAGACAAATCTAGGTCTTATGAACTTGGTAAGATAGATTGTTGGTGGGTCATTTATTTAGCACCAAGCACCTTTACCTCGTCGCTAATTTATACAATACTTCAAAATATAGGACGTGATAAAAGAGCTTTTGAGATGCATATTTTGCAATGTTTAAAAACAAATTGGGCGTTTATAGACTGCAATATAGGTCCACGATTGGTCGAATAGATACAGAACAGTTCAACACACGATAAGGCGCACAGCGACCAAGGCCAGGCGAGCTGAATTATCACAAGTGCGATATAAACGAATACTTACAAATACATGTGAAATCATAATAAATACTTGCACATACAATTGAATACTTCCATTTATTATATTATGTACCACTGATTGGCTTTTGATTCATGAAAAATCTGTCGTCATCGGACATGCTGAATAAAAAATAAATAATAAAATGGATGCCGTTTCGTTCTTAATTTAAATGCTCTAGTGATGCGCTACGTTAATCGTACATATCGATATAAGACTAGTTTTCTTTAATACGAAAATAATAAATACTATTTTTTCCGCATTTGTGTTAAAAGTAAATAATAATAAACAAATATATTTCTTATTAACATATTGTGTTGTTTTTGGTTTGCCTCATTAGAGCGCGCTCGATACACGAGGATGTTTTCATCCAACGCGATATCATGGTAAGACAGATGTCAATTAATTATTTAAAGCAATGCGATATAATTAACAAACGATATAATTTACATTATTAACGTCGACGCTTCATTTGGATTATAATTAGCGAGGTTATTATCCTTGTCTATTAGCAAGATGTATTTATAATTTTTTTATTGGTTTAAAAATTTTTTATCGATCTAAAAATATAATTTGACTTGTGTTGACAAAAACAAAGACTGCATGTAACGCACAGCCCACAGGTCAAGAAAACATATTAATCACAAACAATATAACATACAAATACTCTGTTCAGACATCACACCTGACATGTGTCACTTTATTATGGTAATTAGACGTGATCAAATTACCATATCACATTATTCAACGTCAAAAAATATTTTGTGTAACTCTGTTTATTTCCGTATTGTTATAGCAACTCATATGTCAACGTACTGGTCATAAACCGGTTTTAACTTTTAATAGACATTAGCTACGTGTTTGAAACAATTACCCAAGTTTTACTGTGAGAACAAAGTTCGTTCGTCATCATAACAGGCCATCGCCCTCCACATAACGTAACAATTTTTTAAGTATACGTAAAAAAGAAAATTAAATAATAAAATGTGTTTCTAGATAAAACTGATAAACATACTGCATAGGTACCTAATCGATGTATCTTGTGAGATTTAGGTGTCTCCTCACTAGATACGTCATTTGTTTTTCTGTCAGTACACGATTGTCAATTTATTCATTTAAGTTTGGAATTTGAAATCGTACGCCTCGCAAACATAGCACTAAGCTGTTATTGTACCTACTCGCATGATGTAAAGGGTCCTACTCCTTTACTCACCTACCATACTTGAATTTGCGTGTGGTTTGTCTAAAATTACTTATTATTATAGTGTAAAGGACTCGTTGTGTACGACATTCACGGCAAAGGCCAACCCTTCGCCGTGAATGTCGTCCACAACGAGTCCTGAGTTTTAATCTCTAAGATACAACACATCTACTGTCACGTAAGAACAGTTTAATGCCTTATTTGAAGCGGAACACACTATCAATCTCTATTTGAATAATTTTGAAGGATATTGCTAATCCATTGCTTCGTATGTTTAAAAAATTGTCTGCTCAACAACGTAAATAACGCAACAAATGTTGTTGAACTGTCAAAATGAAAACTATTGGTACTGATAGCGTGTTACGCAAAGGTCCCACTGGTGTAAACGGGCAAGTATGCTAATATCATGGCTAAAGAAAGACTAAAGTGTGCAAAATGAACGTCGGCAATTTAAAAGCAGAACAAAACAGGTAACTATAACAGTAGGGAGGACTTAGTTCTGTTACCTCTTTTACTACCAAGAATACATTAACTTAATGATAGGTGATAATAACAGAAAAACTATATTATTAAAACTTACTTTTACCTTATGTTAAGGTAGGTGTATCAGAGTGATGACGCGAATAATATCGATATCGACTAATGAAAGACGTTTCCGCTTATCGAATCAAAGAAAATGTTCGATTATTGGGACTGATAGCGTCGGTATCTACTACTCAATGTCATTTGTATAGAATGACGTAAAATGTGATAGTACACTGGTCATCAAAAAAATCGACCCACCCATTTTTTTTTCAATAATGATCGACTGTTTCACATGTTTGTTTATTATTTTGAGGGTCGATATTATGATGATTGACATCTTGTTTGTCATAAATCTTATTGCACTTGAAGGTAAACCATTTTTTATACGGAAATACTGTTGAGTGCTGATTTGACGATTAAACATCGGAGCAAATCGTCCCGTTTTTTCAGTCAGTAACAGATTTTTCTAGGGAGTTTATGTGAATTTCGTTAAGTTTAATTGCTGAGGCTGTAGTTTTCACTAATTCTGTCTAAAAATAATGGACACTACTGAAGCTGAGCCGGCCCAAGTTGTGGCTTTGCTGCAACAAGGAATAAGTCAAGGTGTAGTGGCCAGGAGGTTAAATCTCAGCCGTTCTGCAGTTCGGCGAGTTTACCAAAGGTTTCTTCTGGAGACTGGGCAGTATCGCAGAAGATCTGGATCTGGAAGAAATAGGGTGACAACTCAAAGGGATGACCGCTTTATAGTGGTATCCGCTTTACTAAATCGACACCTTTGTGGCGTAGAACTTGTGAATTGTCACCGATTATCTTGAAGAGGTCGGCATTCGGGTTATGTCGTGGCCAGCGAGAAGCCCTGATCTAAACCCTATAGAGCATATATGGGACACCCTAAAACAAAAGTTTAGAGCCCGTAATCCAGCCCCTACATCCTTAGGAGACCTGGAAACCACTATCAGGGAAGTATGGAACCGAGTCCCTCAAGAGACCATCAAAACCTTTATTAGGTCACTAAAACGGCGAATGCAGGCCGTCATTCGAGCAAAAGGGGGAAAACACTCAATATTAAACTGAAAAAAAAAAAAACGCTTAAGACTGAAAAATTAGAGCGTGTTTAAGATTAATCAAAAACAGTGTAAAATTATTCTTTTTGTTTTTATAATCAAATTTCATTTTTTTATAATCTTTATGTTTATATTGTGCACAAGTTGGTGTAAATAAACAAGTTCAATTAAACATATCTGTACTAAGCCATTTCGTTTTATTTTGCTAAAGAAAAAATGTCATTTGCGGTAAAACTGCAGATGGGCCGATTTTTTGATGACCAGTGTAGGTAGAGTAGTCTTGATTTGAGGCGCCGCGAATTGTTCTACTGCTCACGATTCCTATATCCTGTGGCGATGGCGCTTTGACCTATTCTTTTACTCCGTCGAAAGTCAAAGATTTTTATTTGTTAAACATAGGTGTAAAAAAAGGTGTTTGAAATAGAATAGGTACAGAGATCTCTAGTTTTGTCGTTAACGGCGTCCAAATATCAAGTAGGTAAGGCATACGAAATCAAGGAAGATACGGGCCCGTTCGAAAGTAGTTCAAAACTTTGAAGTGGATCCTTCACCAGATTAATTAAGTTTTTGACGAGCAAAAACACATAGGGAGTAAGAGACAACTGTCCAATCGAAGTGATAATAATTCTTAGGTTGGGCCCTAAACTAATCTTATGTCTGTAGGTGATACGAAGTAGTAAGTTTGCCCGAAACTACGGATTTCGTGCGTTCAGAGTAGACTTCCTGAACCACCACGTTGAATCGGGTATACTCGGCTCTTGTCGGTCGGTGACGCTGAACTCGGCGCTAAATCGCGTAGACTCGGCTCCATTCGTAAGTTTTCACTTAGACTTTCGTGTGGTCATAAGCACACCACCTTTTTTAATTAATTTTCTTTTACTAACCCGAATAATAGTGCAATTTTAATGGGCCCTATTTTACTTAGTGGGCGAGGATGACTGTGCGTAAACGAGCATTTTATTCGACAGCTTTTTATAGTTAGGTATAACAAGACCAAGACCAAAACATTCACGTTATCAACGCTAGAAATCACTGCTATAAAATTATTAAGGTATCATAAATCCAGTTAAATTTAGTAAGGTAAATTGCACGGTTGGTATGTGCTAATAAATTCAAATAACAGGTTTAACTTGTATGGAGCTGCAACAATACAAAGATCATCGCCCTACGTGCGTCTTTGATTGACAATGCTTAAAGATACGCATTTTAACTACACAATGATAAAGCTATACTGCTTGGCCTGCTTGCTATACATTGTGTACACAATAACATGCAGAGATTTAGCGTGACCGTTATGATCACTCGATTTATATCGATATTCGTGAGATCCGGGATGTGTTCACAGTTAAACAGTCACATCACTACAACAATGCCAACTTTGTTAGAGTAAATCCAATCGATATAACAGATGTTATCGATTAAAGACATTTTAAATTGATTACTTCGGAATGCTCATCTTTCAATTCGATTTCGTGCAATGATTTATCGATCTTCGAATTATGACGCAATGAAATAAAATTAATAATGGAAAACTTGTCCTATTTGGATTATGGCTATTCCGGGAGATATTGCCAGGACCTAAAAAAGTATATAACCTCTAACGTATGAAGGTACTGAAGCACTTTTACAACACATAAAATAAACCATCACGTACACACACACACGCACCCTCACACGCACTCACCCACACGCACCCCACTCTCACACACACCCTCACACACGCACTCACCCACACGCACCCACACGCACCCCACTTACACACACACCCTCACACACGCACTCACCCACACGCACCCCACTCACACACACACACCGACACTCCGTTAGTCACACATGCACTATCTAAATAAGTTCTGTATCACTTTTAAGATAATTTTAATTTTAAGTTATGGAAGAGCGGAGTCTCCTAATACAGGCATTATTTGCTTAAAAGGAGGCTCCAATCACAAACTAATGTTGGAAATATTTTGGTACAGAAAATAAAACATTTTGTGTATTTTTTTTTTGTATATAAGCAATATTTAATGGCCTGAAGTATTGTAAAATATAAAAAGAGAATATACATGAAACAATATAATAATAATAAATTAAACGTCAAAAATAATAAAAACGTAAAATAATAATTAATATATTAAACGTTAGGATAAAGCGTCAGTTTCTGTAGGTACCCGTTCATAACGATGACATTAAAGAATGGTACGAACTCAACCATCCACAGCTAATCTATGGTCATAAAAGTTCAACATAAAACACGAACTGAAACACAACTCACTATCTTTTGAATCGCGGCCTTAGCCATATCAGAATATAAAGGTATAACTATAATAAAACGTTGGTTTACCAAGAAATTCAAACTCCAGTGATTTGTCTCAAGATACTCGATCTCAAAGATGGTTACAGCGGCCGCTTCGAGTTGAGATAATAGAAGTAACAAGCGACGCGATGGCAGCGCTTGCGCAGCCGAGCGAGACGCGCGCTCGACCGCATATCCGCCGCTATGCCTCTTCCTAGATTCACTTCATCGTCATTAGAAAAAAAACCTTCTTTCTCTGTCTTTGCAATTCACTTTTCAACAGAGATAAATAGTCCCTTGGAAACCTAATTAGCTTCGTTAAATACCAGTTCAAATTCAACCAATAAGAACGTATCTATACTCAATTAATTAAGGTTGAAGAGTTTGTTTGAATGCGCTAATCTCTGGAACTACCAGTCGGATTTGAAAAATTAAAAAAAGACGTTATACTCATAACATCATGCTACAACCATTAGGAGCCGAGCGAGGCGGGTGAAACCGCGAGACACACCTACGCACACAACTTTTATTTATTTAAAAAAAAAAGCACAACCACATCACCTACACTAAACTTATGCTAGAAATAATCTTATAACTAAAGGACTAATGTACAGACGCCAGCACATCTAGCTACCCGAAACTGTCAAATTTTCCCAATCAACCTTGAACCTAATGCTTTAGCGATAAGTTGAAAATATATTAAAGAAATTTGACAGATTGTAGTGGCGTCTATACATGACAATTACGACGTACATAGCATTGATTACATATCTTGCTGCCTTGAAATTTAATATACTAAACTAAATTAATCGACTTTCGATGAATCAGACTATTAATAGGTCTTCTCTAACCAAAGCAACATGGTTCGTCTCTAATAGGAAATACGTCCTTAGAGCTTGAACACTAAATTACGTGCTTGAGTTGAGGAAACGACTATCAGAACGGTCATTAGTACTCTTTAGTATTTACGTGATTACGGAGCACTTATCAACTCATGACATCAGAATGTTGAATAATCGTGATAATAAAACCTTAAATTCTACATCTAAGGGCTGATTTTTCCATAGTCCTGAACATTTTTATCTAAAAAAAAAAATTGACGTTTTGACATATTTTCTATACAAAACCACAATATTTATTCCTTTTATAGAAGTTATCCTGGCTATTGAAAAATCAGCCCTAAGTAAAGTATTACGTAACCATACATTATTTATTATTTATACCTACATCACGAACTCTTCGGCATTATACTATCAAATTGAGAAAACTCATGTGATTTGATGTGACGCGGTCAGTTTTTTATATTAACTGGATGTCAATGAACTTCAAACAGATTGAATACCTAACAAGGTATTTAAAACAGACATAAAAAAAAAACACTTTTATTATTAACAGCTAGAGGGGTACTTCTCGTAATTTTAAAAACGTTCACAGTCTGATCTCAGTCTCAGTCTGTCATAAATAACTCTAATTTCGCTACATTTTTGACATTGGTTTGTCGCCGGGATGAGACTGCGACTAGATTTTCAACGTTTCAATTGCGAGAATTTGTCTTCGAAGATTTTCTTCTTAGAAGATTTTTCAATAGTTAGAAAACTTTTCTCTGAGTAATAAATATTGCGGTTTGACAGCTTTTGTCCGGAAAATATGTTAAAAAGTCATATTAATTCTTCAGATAAGTTACCGGACTATTGAAAAATCAGCCCTAAGTCACATAATTACATTTAACCCACTCCTAATTCGAAGGGTCCCTAACAATAAAATAGTCACGACGCTTTTAGAAGCCGCGTGCTTAGAAAATAGGGGGGGTCAGACAGACCATTAGATTATACAGTCAAAGGGTTGCCAAAAACGTTTTATTATTGAAAAATATATGACCCTCGCTAATGTTAGAAGCAGCTGCCGAGTTTCACTATAGATTAATATTATTCTAACACTAAGCCCGGCTTAGTAGTTAAAAGCAACCGAGTTGATCAGATTTGTATATGCTAATTCAAAGACCAATTATAAATGGACAGAAATCTACATTATGGTATACATAAAATAAAAATAACAACATCTTGTTACGTGACTTCTAATCGTTACATAACACGATTTATTTAAATCAGATGAAGTCATAAGCTATCACTATGCTCCTCCAACGGGTCGTTGACCCGCTTGATTAAGGAATCGTCAATCATGTATAGCTCTACGAGAGGGTATCGCATTTCACACATTGAAAACGTTTGCTCGCATATAAGTAATCGTTATAAATGGGATTTCGGTGTCATGTTCTGCAATAGCTACTATAGTATTCTAGTGGTCTTATTGAAACCATTACACGTCATACAGCGAAGTGCCTACAAGTATCTGCTCTACCATCTAACATAGGTACTTGACTGAATAATAATGTGATGTAAAACATAAAGTATTAATCACATAACACTTCGTACCAGTCACGAAGGCTGTACAAAATTAATCAGGTAAAGATCTGTCAAAAGTTCTTAAAAAAAAATTTTTTTTTATTCCAGCTGTCAAATCGGCAAGGTCCCGCCGAGGTTCGTAACCCTTTCGTTGCGATAAAACAAACGATTATTCAAATTCAAATTGAGAAACAAATGATTTCCGGCTAAGTGAACTGGGTACATTTACTGGCATGAAATAATTAGTGCCGTGTACACTACACTGGCTGACTTCTCGACTATTTATATGCGACGTGTCAAAAAACGGCTGTGACCTTGGCGCCCCCACGCGGACGTCGCGATACATTCACCTCAGGTGAGGCCCGTGGGGTTCCACTGTACCCTACGTTTATTTTGCAATATATTTCGTAACTATAGACAAAATAAATCGTTCGTCAACTGGCAATCTGGACATTCCTCGACCATTTCCTTACCTCATCTATTCAACGATTCCACACAATTCTGTCATGTTTAATCATAACACCAAAGTGTGATTCCAGTTTGTAGTGTAACAGATAAATTATAAAATATTCCTCGCCTACCAAGGTAATCTGAATGGGATTCGTTTGGCCTTTCAAAACAGACAACACACCAAATGATTCGGATCGCTTACTATGGAATTACAAGAGCGTTGATTGACCCAGTTCATTTCTTACAGATGAATAGGCATCAAGGTGTTAATGGAACCTTTTAGGCCATTTTGTTTTTCGACCATTTAACTTTATAGCGGGAAGATTTCATAATAAAAACTCCTTTGAAGTCAAATCTTTGCAAATGTTTCCACAAAGGAATTCTTCAATAAGTGAGCGAAGATTGTGGATGTAAACAATAAATTATTACTTACTGAGATAAAAATGGTTGTATTGTTACTTAATGGATTTATTACAGTATACAAAAGTTACTTAGGCAGGTACGCTAAAAGTTAATAAATAAAATTGATAATGAAGTCTTTCAAAGGATTCAACCAATTTCGACGGAATCTTTACAATTGAAGTCGGAATTTTACAGAAGAATAGAGATACGCCTAACTTTCACAGTCTTGAAATTAGAAATTAAGTTGATAATATTTTTCGTATTTTTTTTATATTTAATAAAATTTTGAAATATTACATAAACAAATAATTACTGAGCTTTAATTAAGTTTAGGCAATTTTACTTAGAAACTCAGTTAATGATTTGATTACCTAAATTATTCAGTAAATTAAGTACTTAAGTGCTTAGAAATTATTCTTACTAAAATTTTTAACAGTATGGCATTGACCTGATATTAGATTATTCTGAAAGAAAAACGAAGTAGTTAGTTATTCTTGGTTAAAACTGAACCTATTTTCTGAGCATGTAAAACTTGATGGATTGGTCGGCTAGCGCTGTAATGACGAAGTACCTAGAGCTTTATTATTCACCGAAGTATAATTCAGTAACAACTGAATTATGAGCGTAAGGAATAAAACTTTTCTCATGAAGCATATTACACAACCAATTCGAATGTTGTGAGTAATATTTTTGACTAAGTGGCTTAGTCGCAAAATGTCTCTTTCGCAAAATGTCTACTGGTCGTAAAACGTCTCTTTCGCAAAATGTCTACAGGTCGTAAAACGTCTCTTTCCCAAAATGTCTACTGGTCGTAAAATGTCGCGTTAGTAACTTAGAAGAAAATTTAGCCAGGTTTAAAAAATGGTTCCTTTTTCTAATTTCTTATTAAATGTTTACAAATTTTACAATTTGTTCATTAATACTACAATTTAGCATATATGTATAATAAATATATATTAATCTGTTGTTATTGAAGAAGAAACCTTTTTTTTAATTCTGGAAAAATTTTATTCTAAGTTACTAACGCGACATTTTGGGAAAGAGGCATTGTGAGAAAGCGACCTTTTGAGAAAGAGTTATTCTGCGAAAGCGACATTATGAGAAAGAAACATTTTACGATCAGGCCGACTAAGTGAGATCAAAATAAGTACGAAATGGAGTTAATAGAACGAGGAAAGATGTAAAAACAATCATCCCTAATAAAATGGCCCGCATACACGTCATTTGAAGTAAATGCGTCAATAAAACTGACTGTGAAGCCCGGGCTAATAGTAAAACAGATAACTGTAGTATGCGGGCTGTTACCATATAAAATATCTCAGTACGCTGTAATAAGGGAAAGAAGATATCTGGGACTGTCGGAGGAGGCCGCCATGTTCTTTAAATAATTATTTAACTTTAATTAAAAGGGTATGGATTCCCGACACACGAGGGTGACCATCTGGCTACAGACGACAGCAGTGACACTACGTCTCGAAGTATCCACATAGACAATACAGACCATCAGAATTATGATGAATTATCCATCCGACAACGAACAATTTTCAAAAAAATTACCTAAGCTTTGAAAATGCACGATGACATCAATGTGTACCAATTAACACGGACATGTACTAATAAGCAATGTTTTCGAGGAAGGACATTGAACAAATCTGCCAAACTCGGAAGAGACCCTGGCGAGCCTCGAAATAGCAAAGCACACATTCTAATCTAACCACAAGTACCTTACAATACCTCGTGAGTAATGTGCCACAAACATTATTCAGGGTTTCATCTACAATATCAAACAAAACTTTTTTTTTTGTTGAAAGGCAGAACCTATGGAAGTGCGCATGCGGAGTCAAAAGTCAAAACAGTTTTGTTTATACATAGATACACTAGCTTCTGCCCGCGGCTTCGCCCGCGTGGATGTCGGAAATTATCCCACGAGAACATTATTGTTTACTTTCGATCCTAGGTATAAATACTGAGTTTCGAGTAAATCGGACCACGCGCTAAAATTCTTCCATACAAACTTTGAAACCCCCCAATCCCTTGTTAGGGGGTAGTTTATAAAAAAAAACTGGCAATCTTCATAATTTATTTAGATAAGTATTCGTGCAAGTTTCAAGTTTATTAAGTCAAGAATTAGTTTTTTCATACAAACGAAATCCCCCCATTCCACCCTATTAGGGGTGGAATTTCAAAAAATCCTTTCTTCACACGCTCTAAATTTCATGTCTCTAGGACCAGCGGTTTAGGCTATGCGTTGATGTTTCAGTCAGTCAGTCAGTCAGGACTTTGAATTTTATTATATAGAATTTTGTCTGTGTCTATGAAACTGTTTTGTCGCGAGTGTGTACGCCACCAATGTTTTCATAGAGCGATAGTCTGTCTAATGCTCGGTTCCTATAAACAAAATTATAAACATCCGAATTGAGAACCTCCTCCTTTTTTTGAAGTCGTTTTAAAACGAATCGTTTCGCATTTTTATTGCCAAACTGGGTATATACTCGTAAATAGACTTGTAAGCAAATTTTACCGGAGTTGGCTACTTCCATATGGTAGGGTCTACTATAAGCTGTGAGGTCTTTGCTTCATTACTGGTAAAGATATAAGAGTTTTAAGCAATAACGGTCCGTAAATTGTTGGAATCGGCCATATTGTATGGAATTAGTATGTACTATGTCTAAAGAGTATTTGTCTCAAGTCCGTACAGCCTAAATCACCTCAACTTTATTGTCACTTCAATAAATACATTACTTAATTTTCTAGAGAGCTGATTCTGAATAGTTAATTATGAAACATTAGCAATTATCGAGATATGTACCACGTACGTGAAACTTGAATTTATCGCATGGCCGCGCATTGAAGAAAGTGGAAATCTGCAAGGGGTGACGATTTTACACTATCGCTAGTGTTTCACCAGGTAAATCTGAATAATACTTATTTTATCAGTGAAGATTAAATTAATTTTAATTTCCACAGAGAATGAGATTATAAGAAAATTCGAGTCGTTGATCAGATATATACAGGGTGGCAAAGACATCGACGCGAAAACTGTAATCATTAATTCAGCACATAGTTTTCTAGACCCCCACCGTAGTAACTTTTAAGAATCATGTAAGTTCTGAATCCATGATTACAGGTTGTGCGTCGATGTCCTTGCCACCCTGTATAGCATAAAGGATAGGATCTCAAATGGAAGGAAAGATCTCAATGTTACCATATATTTTTCATGTTTCACCATCTTTTCTTTTTTTTATGTATGTTTATTTTTATTTTATTTAATGTTTTGATTTTTGTTTTTTGTTTTGTGTCGAATCATATGTTGAATGGTTTATTTTATTTTCTTGTTTTGATTGTTGTTTTTATTTATTTATGTATAATTGCATGCTGCGCTGGTTAACGTCATCACGTCAACGCCGGCTGCCGCTGAAAACCAGCGCTTGGGCTCTGTCTCGTATAGGGTCTTAGCATTATGCTGAGCGATGGCCGTTTTGCGTGAATGTGACGCATGTTTACCCCCAACTTGTTTTTTTGTGTGTTATGTCCTTTTTTCATGCGTCATGTTTGCCGCAAATAAATGCATTTTCTTTCTTTCTTTCATCTCTCAATATGATGGAAGTTTATGATTTAGACTTACGTGACACCTATTTGAAAAATCTTTTCAAATGATCAAAACAGGCGTCATAAAGTCGTTTACAGCGTCTAAATGCGACTGCGAAGTGCAATCGATTGATTTCACATTCAGTGATCACAATTTGGATTTCCTTACCTTTTTTTTTGTAACATCTTCACATATAGTTAGTTAAAGAATATCATGTGCATACGTGCCTTGTCAGGCGATGCGATTTACCATCAGAAGTAGTCTTGAAACCGGTTGGACCGGCGCGACCGTGGTCGCTTCGTCGAACCTCCACTGCAACCAGCTCTCTTAAATTGTTTAATACAGTATTTCTTAGCAAATTGAAATAATTTCATCACTCACTGAACTGAGGTTCGAGGTTCGCTCTTTAGTAAGATATTTTCCGTGTAACCTGGCGCAAAGATTAACAAACTAAGTTGCTCTACGGTCGCAAGATTTCAAAGTATTTTTGTAACTAATATTTGAAGTAGGTATCTCAAGGTTTTTTTTTAGAATATAAACTTATGTCGAGATATACGGACATCCAAATTTGTGTTTTCAATGGTTGCAATCGCAGAATATTAAGTAGGTGTTTATTTAGTAAATTTTTATAAGAATGTGGACTTAGTTTTGTTTTGGAACAATCTTTTGTGTTGCTATTTTTGTAAATAGCTTCGTTACAAGAATAGATTATTTTACTAGTTGGTTGAGAGGGTGCGGCCCTCTTTTCGTCCGCCCTCCCATTTGCCTCCCTCTACGATTGATGATAGAATAAGCATACTTGCACAGTTCTAAGAATATTTTCTCTATGATCGTGAATCCTTGAAGAAGATTTAGTGTTTTGTAAAGTCATACTTCATACAATTGTCACTTTATTAGTCATCACTAGATGCATCTGAGCACTATGACGCAACATCTATGCAATGTTATGTTTTTGAAACACGTGACTAATACAATTTGAGTTACGAGGTCAATTTTTGTAAATTATAGTCATCAAATATTCAAATCAGAGCAACGCGAAATCGGCACAAATTGTGAATCATATTTTTGTGTGTAACTTCTACTAATATTGCAATCCGTAATGTAAATAAAAGACGTAAGTAAAACCTACCTAATTTAGTGAGAATTGACTTTTTATGTGCCAAACAAAGCGTTGCATCTCTGTAGAGAGGCAACGCTTTAGGAAACTTAATAAGTATTTAAATTAGGTATGATTATAATATAATACTAAGTGCATCTAATGTTGTGAAAATACCTTATCTAATATTCTATTTAAACGTCAATCAATTGAATTTAGGAATATCGCAAAAAATCCAATTACACATGCGACATAGTAAATTTTCCATGGCAACCTTGAATTTGTACCTAGTCGCGATAAGAACTACTCATACTAGTGCTGATCCTCCTACACTAGCCGTAGACGCTAATCAAATGGCAAGACGTACACGATTGTTTACTAAGAAACTATACTAATTAACGCATATTAGAAACCTTATGTGGGAAACCACAGACAAGTTTATAAGTATTTATAACTCTTAATAAGTCGTATTTTTCGAGTCGTTAGGTATAATAATGACTTCCTCATAAAATTAGCACTTATTGCAGTGCATCTAGATGTCACTGTTGCTAATTCAATACCTACGAATACGTATTAGGTACTGGCATAAATAGATACTCAAGTATTTTTAGCCGAGCGCCCACGGTCGATCATTCCTAGATTAGTCAGACGAACACTCGCACATTCAAATGTATTGTTAGGGTGGTGTAATAAAATGCAATCAACATCGGTTACTTACTAGATTATTCATTGAAATACCTACTTCTTTAATACACCAACGCGTATTTTAAAGTAAAGCGCGTCTAATTTGTTTCTTTCCAAAGCACTTCGACTCTGTAAAACGTATAAAATGCTCAAGACGAATAATTTAGATGCTTTTACAATACTACAAAAACATGGTACCCTTCCATTCGTCGAACTGAATGTAGGTAAACAAAACGATTGTGATTGCTGTAAGGGCAAGTAGACATTGGCTCGTAGCGGCCGGTCAAGGTATTCGGGCCAAAGGTCGATGACAGTCGCAACTCGCTCGCGGCCGAGCGCTACGCTTGCCGCCAAAAAATACGCTAACTTTTTCGCAGGTTACATTACAATATTCACAACAAAAATAACCTAGTCCCTTATTTTTAACTTTTTTTTTTCAAACTGACCTGATGACATCGACTCATTTTCTGATTTCGGTGTTGTCGGGGGCATTGGTAAGGGCATCGACGGTAGGGGTTGTGTTTGCTGTGGCTGTTGCTGCTGTGGGGGCTGCTGCTGCTGCTCCATGGTGCAGGTGCCCAGCGACTGCGCCATACTGTACGTGATGCCATCGTCGTAACCCCACAGCTCCAAGCCACCGTACTCGGGCGACGCGAGCGACTCCGGGGACATAACCATAGCCGGCGGCAGGCCTAGCGCTGAAGACGATGTCACCTCAGACGAGCTCTCCTCGAGCATTCGCAGCGTCTGGAATCCTCCGTTGTTATACCAGCGGCGTCTCATGTCTGCGAGCGTGTCACACGCTCCGGTATCCACGAGCGCCGAGGGACATCCTCCGACGAAGGCTTTCACTTCACTTTTTCCTCGCACTAAACTATCTAAACGTGACTCTATGGACATGCACCACTCGTCTACGCAACGTTCAAACCGAAACGAATCGCTATCCACTGTCTCGACTTTCGTGCAATCCAATAGAACTCGGGAAGTCTCGTTCGAGCGGCGACAACTTTTTCTAGTCACAACACAATCCGAGCAACAGGTGAGAAGAGCACGCGAGTCCCACGAGTTCGTGCGGTGATGTGGAGACGGGGTTCACGCGTTGTTCGAGCAATAAAAACGAGTACGTTGCGCGCGCGCGACCGTCGTCAGCGGAGTACGTAGAGCGAGCGAACGAGCGACGCGGCCGCTCTCACTTCACTACTCACTGCCACGGTCGGCGTGACGTCACGTACCCCGCGCCCCGCGCCGCACGCCACCGGCCCCCGCTCGCAACCGTGGCACAGAAAGTCAAGCCACCGGCGACAGAATGTAGCGCGCCGATAAAACACCCTCAATTTATGAAGACTCGTTCTATCAAAACAACTTCGCTGTTTGTTACGCAACTTTTGAACTTGAGAAAGTTATTTGCGAAATTATCTAATGGTAAACATTCCTGACTTCCTGTTTATCGGTTAGTGTCGCTGGGTGGTGTGTTCATTTTGACATGTAGTTACCTACCGGCTACCTGCTATGTTGCGGCTATTACCCTGCATTTATAATCAGTTCTACTGCACGATATACCTAAGTATTATATGCGGCATAGTTATTTAAAACATAAATACTTACTGAAGTAATTAAAGCAGATCTTATACAATAGGTATTATAATGTCATGCTAATGTAGCTATGTAACCTCAGTCACTAGTGCATTTTAAATGCTAGCACGTAGATGCTTCGTTCATTATCCATTTAGTTGTGTGATTATGACACTGTAACCACGGTTAGGTAGGTAGGTATTATATATACGGTTACATACAGACAGCCGGCAGGTAGGTATGTTATTAATCATACCTAAAAACCTAGACCCATTTTAGCAGACGCCCTTAATAGAGAGATAAACAGCGTGGGTACCTACACCGTTTGTTTTGCTAGACGTAAGTGACACATTGACACGAATCACTCTGATGTCCTCCACCGAAAAATGGAACGACGACCTAAATTGCAGCATTCAGGTTATCAGACTCTTGGGCCGTACGAAGGTGTGGCGATCATTTTTATCTGAACAACCGGCAGCGATAGCATTGGTTTGTTTAGATTACATTTCGTTGCGTGCTCCGCGTGAACTGTGGCGTGTTTCCGTGCGAGCAACGATGTATAACGATTTGTTTGGGTATCGTCACCGGCTAGATTAGATTAGAAGTAAGAATGACGAGTGAGCCATGATTGTAGCGAACGTTGTTTAGCGTCACAGCATCACGTGGCGCGGAGCGTTGACCCGCCATGTTTTGGAAATACACAGCCATTGCCGTGCTCAACGTGTATCCGTCATGCAATAAAAAAAAACTATTTATCTGCATACGCTATGTTGAAATTATTAATTTATTATTTTTGTTTAGCACCCATTTTGTACGCGAGTACGTAGGTGTGAGACGATTTGTCTGTTTCCCTAGGTGATTTATTTTTAAAAAGATAGTCGACTAAGCTGTCTAAAATATCTGAAATAGCTACCGCATTTTTGCTATGATTCAACAATCTGGTTCATAATGGACGATGAAAAGATTATTCTACCATTCGCCCTGCCTGAGGCGCTTCCACCAAATCGCATCTATTAAAACGAGGCAGTTTCTAAATTACGCTTTTAAATATTATTTATTCGATGTATCACGTCTTTTCAGAGTGATCGATCTATGTCTAAGGTAACTCCTATTCGCGTAATTCTATTGCTTACATTTTATTTCCTCTCCCTAACAAAATATCTAAACTTATATCAAAGATCATCTTCACTAAATACGACAAGTAACAGCAATGGTTCCCATTTATATTATTTTACCTTTTTACATCCGATTACTAGGCGTCTACTGTGGATTGCTAAATGACAAGCGATTTTGTTTGTAGCTATCCGATTTGGAACAATCCGTCATGATTTTGTACAATTGGGTACAGCCGTACAGCGATATAAATGAAAATAAGTATGTCTAACGTTCTTTTATTTTTATTTAGCAAGAAAATGCTATAAGTACCAGAAAATTAACTTAAATTTGCTAGTTATGAGGTATAGCTGTATAAGGTGGTACAGATAAGAATTTAATGAAGACTGTGTGTGATAAAATGTGTATTTTGTAGGAAGCGACCGCGCACAATATTATCAGTATCATAAGATATATCGACCGAATAAAAAGCCAGATCGGAAACCTGCCTTTCATCTTTGAGGCATCGCTTTACCAAAACGAAAAACGAACGCACTCACTTAGTTCGAGGTAGCCGGCAGCTTCATTTGGAAAACAAACAAAAATCACGAACGGCTAAAGTCTTTTTTCCTCGTCTGTACCGTGCAAAGTGTTTGTACAGTGGAGTCGAGTCGTGAGCTCCAATCGTGCGTGCAGTAAAATGCTCGAATGCTCGATTGGTTCCTGTACCCCTCTCCCCCCAGCAGGTCGTCCTCTTTGCTGAATTGTAGCAACCTTGCCGACCAATTGGTACAGAACATCGGCCTATTTAAAAATAATTTAGATAGCACTGCTCTACGTGGAGAAAACGCGTTTTAACACCAAAGAGAAAAAGAAAAAAGATTCAAAGTTATTGAAACAGAACAGCTCGGTCCGATAGAGCTGTTGAACATACTTCAACTTAGTAGACACAGAGAAGTAAACACAGAATTAATACTTGGTACTTAGTCGGTAGGCAAACTGTGGAACTGCCTCAACAATCTACATACATTGTAAAACTTTGTAAACTTTTAAGCCGCAACATGTACGCCAAACGCTTTCCAAGCAGTGCTTTGGCACTGATTGTGGCATTCCTGATCTGGCAGGAATTACTAGCCTCATTCCTTCATAATCAGTCTATAACGTTCCAACTGCTGGGACACAGACCTCCTCTTGGTGAGAGAGAATGGGCCGTAATATAATTGGTCGTTTTTTATTGCTGAATGGGCCTGCTCTTGACCTCGATTACGGCTGATGGAAAGCGATGGATGAGGTCTATGATGGAACTAGATGACACATGTCTTCGAATTTTTGGTTCTAGGACATGCCGATTTCCTCACGATGACGGTCACGGTCACGGTTCCAGTCGTCGTAATAATATTCGCAATAATTTCGGTCTATAATATCTCAGACATATAATTCAGTATCGTAACGGAATGGTATCCCAGAGAAGGAGAGGAAAAGAGGAAGACCATCTCGAAGATGGGAAGACGACTTGAAAACTACTGCGGGATGACATGGAGGAGAAAAACTTACGATCGTGAGCTTTGGAAAAGCCTGGGGGAGGCCTATGCTAAAACGCAAAGCAATCTAGAGATTTCAGATGCCTAAAGTTTGAATTTGAATAAATGGTTAAACTAGTTTTTAAGATTGATATTAAAGGCTATTTGAAATTGAAATATTTCTGGATATTTCTCATTATTCATCGTGTTCCATTGTTTGAAGTCCAAGTCGGAAAGCTTGTTATTACCACTTCAATACCAACCGAGATTTAAGATAAAGGAGTCAATTTTAAACTTCGCTAATTACATACTGGTAAAGGCAACTATATTTTTTATGATTTTCTCATCAATAGCGTCGATTGTCTAGAATTGCAAAACCAAAGAGGTATAGATTACGATACCTCTTTAGTTACATCGACAGAAAAACTTGTATGGTCTGAAACGTATTTCAGCCACGATTCGATATAGCCTTGTGTCTGTATTCCGGTACGTAGGTAGCTCTGCTCTGCTGAGTGTTGCCATTTTTTGCTCTGAGCTTTTCCATTAAATGTAAATTAGAGATGAAATTGATCGATCTCAGTGCTGGCGTCAAGGTTACCAGATATAACTACTTGTCACTTCGCGGTGACGTCATCTCCGCAGGTTTTTTCGTTAACATTACCTGCTCAGTCGTTTAGTTTGTTTTCTACAACACCTTTTACATCTTATTGGAATTCATATTTGAATCTGTTATAATCAAAAGCTTTTATAGTTATCTCATAAATTGATCGCTAATGGCTAATACTTTTCTGGTAATCTTGTTGGCCTATTCAAGTTTTTAATAATATTCTTTGAAATAAATAAAACTTTTGTTTCTTTTATGTTCGGCTATCATTAGTTGGTATGTACAGATTTATAAATGGCGAGTTTTACGTACCGAGGAATGATTAATATAGCCGAAAGTTGGCTGTATGCCATCAAGCCTTTGTTGTGGCTTTCGCGAGAAAGATGGAAACACCGAATATTAATTAAATATTTTTTTACTTACAGCCTTCGCTTTCGGAACTTCGTGTAAAAGTATTTACAATACCTTTGTTACTAACATATATCACCATTTCTGTTCTTAGTTGGTTCTTACCTGAAACAAAAATAAAAATAAATAAGTACAAAAGCCACCATTTTGTTTTTAAAAGGTAAAAAAGCCATAGTCTTTACGGTTTATTCGCTTTGCCTTGTCCGTGTCTACTTGAAACTTATGCCATTTCGTGATCATAATAACAAGAAAGCTGATTTATCGAGTAAGATCTGCAAAGGATTCAGAATGTCTAAGTGTGGCTTTCTCGGTAGAGCGCACTTGAGGTAAACCAACGAGTTTGAGGAGCTGTCGACTGGTTGAGTTTTGTTCGAGTTATTACACCATTTAGAGCCGGCTGGGTAGGCGTCGTTGTCGTGTTTTTACTAGCGATGTGCAGGCGCATAAAAAGTGGCCGCGGCGGAATGGTCCGAGCAAGCGCAATTAAGACCAAGGTCTCCGGGTTATCAAACTCGTGTCGGCGACTCGCGATGCCGGCCGCACCTCGCTGCGGTCGCAAAAAAAATGTAGCGAATAATGAAGTCGATGGTATTAAAAGATAATAGCAGGGTTAACACGCCGGCTGCATAGCTTTAACTGCCCACGTCGCACACTCGCAACGGCTGACCGGCCATTCGTTCAGCATTACCGCGACATAATAAGACGACAGCCGCACCTAGACATCTCACTCCTCTTCGGCCGCGTTATTACCTTTAATGTGGCCGGAATCGAGTATGCGGGCGCCGGCAATGCTAATGCGGAGCCATTCTGGTACAAGCTTCAATTTATGACTGTTTATAAAGCAAAATAATACAGGAGTTTCCGAAGACGCGTAGTGGGTCAGTGAATGGTTCTGGCCGCGAGCCATGCTAGCCACTGGAGGAAGTCAAGGCTACGATGCGTCTATTGCATACGCAATGCTAAATCCTGTTCGTTGACTCCTATGCACTTGACAGCGACTGATGTCATTCGCACCAATGTGACCTGCTAAGGAACCATGTTACCGTTCCTCGCAGTCACACGAACACTTACATAATGCAACCTAGACAATGTTAACCGGCGTTAAGTAAACTTGGACTGTTTGTGAAAAGCCTTGGCTTTACTTTCGCTTGCATGCATTTCGCAGAGCGCTGCTCAAGTATTCGCATTAGAATGAGCCTACAAACGTGTGGGACAGGGAAATAGAACCTTAAACTTGTTAGCAGAAGCTCTTCCTTTCAGTGTCAAGTGATATAGTGTAAGTCGTTCTTGGTATACTGCGTTCATACTATCATTTACGTGATGTAACTATTGAGTCCGACTAGTGATATGAAATTGCGAGTTGGATAGAGACCTGCCGGTTTTCGACGCATTGTAGTCCCTGGGAATGGCCTACGAGGTATCGATGCGTGCATTGTGCCAATTACTGGTAGGGTGCTTAAACACAGAAATAATAGCTAACTGTTATTTCTGATTACTCAGTACCTTTAACTATTCACGATCACGATTGCACAAATATTCGAAGATATATAAGATTGCTCTCGAGCTCGACTTCTGCCAACGCCGACCGTTGGTTTGTAATGGCAGCCAGTTAGCGTGAAAAGGATATTTCTAATTCGGAAATTCGTACAATATCCTGTTTTGACACCGCAGCAGGCCTAAACGGATATTAATCATGATTAAAGTCAGCAAAATGTAATAATTGGGTCCGGCAGAGCTTTACGAGCTTATTTACGAGTTCAGTGCGACAACATTTTTTTTTTTCGTGAAAACAAAATGTTAAATACCGATGTTTGTTTTAGGTGTTTGTGCAGGCTTTATAACGAGTTTACGTAAACACCCGCTGTCAAGATACTAACGGTATTACACGGGCTACCAAAATTGAGGCTGTAAATTATAGAACAGTTTGTAAAGATGGAAGAAACTTTCAATTTCAATGTAGCCACCTTATTTATGTTGCTGGCAAAACACGAAGTTTATTTTTAGCGCTTTCGCTACTTGCTAAAACTTGCTAACACTTTGTAAAACAATACTGTAGACCTAGTTACTACGTTGATTCATCGGACCTTCATAGTAATATGACCCATTCTCTCCATTTCTGATAAAAGAACACCAAATAAAGTACAATAGTGTTTACTGGAATCAAACAGCAATTGGGTCACAGAAGCTACGATGCACCGGCGCGGCTGACCGTTGCTCGGTGCGCGTGCGTCGACTGCCGATGCAGGCGCACTCGTTGCGTAATGCATTGTCTTCAGTGCTGGTAATATTAGGTGCGATGACACAACGATAACATGCATTTGGGTCGCTTTTGTTGCCAAGGGGGCTTATTTAGCAATTTTATAAAAATAAAACGGCAATTCCAGCTGGGTCGCAAGAGCTTAAATTAAATAGCTCAGAAAATACTCCCATCGGAATTATCGTGGACAGCAATTATTCACGATCACAGCGGAACAATGAGATTGCAAAAGTGTTTTCTTTATTTTTTATCCTAGAAAAACTACCTATTTATTTCTCTGACATGAGCCGTGTCGACTGTCAGAGAAAACGTTGACTCCGTGTAAAGGAGGGGCTTATGCCAAAAAGCTCAAACTTGCGGGTTATAATAGTACCGGATTGACAGCCTGTGTCATCTTCCACTTCCTTGCCAACTTTGTAATTAGAAAAAAAAATACCACCACATTTAACTATTATACGACATGTGCGAAGCTGGATAATTTGCACGTTTGCTTTAATTACTTTGAGATCATAGTTCGTATTTAGACCGTTCCACCAGATGTCATGCAACTGTTCAACAGTGGCTCGGCCTCCAAAGCCAAAGTATTTTTTCTATAACTTTGTTACATTCAGTTTCATGTTTTATTATCGGAAAGGGCGAATTACGCAATAAAAATGTAATTCCGAGCAAATAAACTTCCGCGGTAATCTAACGAGGCTTAATTTGCGAAGGCAAAATAATTACAGAGAGCTAGTCAGACATCAGTCCAGACCACCGCGAATAACATTGGTAGCAGCACAAATTGAAGGTAATTATATCTAATTGCGAGTCACGGTCATGGCCAATAAGCACCAATAAGCAATAACATGGGAAGGTAGACCGAAGGTCTGTCGTTACCTCAACTAAGTTATTATGTCATCATGTGCACATCTCGTATCGAACACGCATTGTTCTACTTTGTTCTCCACTCAGATGGATGGGTCGCCTTCCTCATAAATCCACGAAAAGCGATGACGACAATGTGCAAACAAGTATGAAATAAGATCTACATCTTTGATGTACACTTCAAACAGATTCATAAGAGGCAGTATGCATTCACGGAATAGCTTCGCATTTGTTTTCAAGGAGCAACAGCATTTCATTCACCCGTGCAAGTAACTCTTGAGTAATTTATGTAGCCAGCGTTGCGAATTCCATATAACCTATTAAGGCGATTGCCAACAAACGGTCTACCGATAGTCACCTATGAGAGCTTGCCCCAGTTGTGCTGGAACGACGCCAAGGCCTTGTCTAGTCATGGCTTTGGCTATTCGCAAATATCTCAATTCGTACGAGGTTCATATCTTAATTCCATAAATACAAACTGCAGAGAGGCGCCTCTAAGTGAGCCTCATAAATGATGTGATTTCAATATGGCCAGCGCCAGCGCCAGTGCAATTTGAATAGCAGAACCAGTCGGGCTCGTTCTTGTTAACACAAACTTGGAACGTGAAAGTAGTAGACGTAAAAAGAAAATAACAATAACACAATTTTCAGTCACGTATGTAGCAAAAGTAACGTTTATAGTTCTCAATAACTCAATCAGAACGTTGCTAACAACGCGAAAAATATAAAAATAGTGCATTTAGTTAGCGTGGTGTGTTGTGGCGTGAGTGCGCGCGGTGCCCGGGTCACGGGCACGTCCTGCCGTATTTATAGCATCGTAACTTGCACCAATGATCGGTGGACGGCAACAAAACCGGCTATATTACCGGCAGGCCTATTGTTCGTGCTAGGAATAAAAGTGGAATAGTCGCAAAGGCGTGCGTCGTCAATAAGTGCACTTGTTTCAACTTCTCTTCTCGTTCGTATAGGTAAACAATAATACGTGAGCTTTACTGCCGCATTGCGTTGCATACAACAATGTTCTTGATATTTCCTATATCGCAGATGGTTTGTGTCATAACAGGGCCGTTAGTTCCCGACTGTGCGCGAAAATCTTGAGTAACGTTTTAATTGAAAGATTTATTAGTTCAGAAATTGCGAGATGTCGTCGAACTGCAATTTATTGGTTGTGAACGTATAAGAGAGACTTGTAATTACGGACGACCATAAACAAGGCGCGATGGCGAAACCTTTTGACTTTTAATTATTGAACAGAACCGACAATAGCTCAGCTCGAGAGCTGCCTGGCTGGCTGCTCGGGGTGCTGCCCTTTAATAAAGTCTTGTAAATCATTTTGCCAGACGCTTCATTCACCCAATACGAAATCAAGATAAAATTGTTGCAGTTTTAAACATTCAGTTGACGCAGAGGATCGTTGCATTTATTTACGCTCGTGTATCTTTGTATCTTCTGTAATTATCTGAAATTACTGTCGTTAACCTTTTTCCTTTGCAACATTTTCTACTATATTAAATATTGTCAAGAGACGGCCCTCGAGGTATAGTAAGTAGTACATTTATCAACAACCGTTGGTTATTGTTGTGAATGAAATGGCATTTACTGCATGCACATGTTTGTAGTGGCCAATCAGCATAGTTTGTTACCTTTAATAGGTTTTTATTATCATACGGCAAAATAATAAATTGTTTCCCTCATAGCAAGTTGTAGTCACACTCGCAGATCACGTCCAAGCCGTTGTGAACTTTTTATAGAAGCTTTTATACTTCACATTAACTCTGACATTTTAAACGGCCACCTATCGCCATAATTACTTGCTATAATATCTTCTGTCTTTGTCTTGTTCTTGGTCTTAAGTCTTTCGTCCTTGTCTAACGTCTAGCGTGTAAATAATTAGTGGGTGCTGTTAAATACTAACTCAGGTTACTCAGGTATTGCATTATAATTTGGATCGTTATAGTAGTCTTAATGCACCTGGGCCTAATGCATCCGTAATGCAGGAAACGTCATTTCATTCTTGTTAGTCTATAATATTATGTGTTATACATTTTAAATGTTAGGCTGTACGTTACTTAAATTACATTAAGGTTTTTGCAGTGAAACTGAAAATGTTTGTTGGTTTTCCAAGGCATGTGTGAGTTATAGTCTTGTCTGTAGACGTCGCTTTTAAACGACATATATGAAAGCGTGTCAAGAACATATTTCATATCATCAAAAGAAGCTATTTTTAAACTAATATTGTAAAATGGAAGCGAGTGAGGGACATCCCTCGACGGTGTACTTTCGTACTATTTGTATCAATATCTAGTCATCTTTTTTAACAGGCATAAAAGCAAGAAACCATAATCCCCAAATCGTCTCAAGTTTGAACTGATGAAAAACATAGTGCGCTTATAAATAAACACAGACTCATTTCTAAGATATAGAGACAAGGGTGCCAAATTATCTTACAATGCCCAATTAATGTTCAATTGGATGAATATATTCTCTCGGTTTGGCGAGAGTAAATCGTGTAATGATTTATCCGAGAATAGATTGAGTAACGTTGGCAAGGAGCAGAAATACATCAGATTCCATCACTTTGTCGGAAGCGTGCGGTCATCTATCTCCAACCATAGCACGACTACTTAAGAATAGCTACTTAAAATCATCCGTAAATTACGAACTATGTTTCCGAGTTTGTAAATCATTATGTTTACGTCCTTGTTGTTACGGAACGTGTCATTAATTCTGTAACAGGAGTTGAGCTTGTTATATTGTCTCTAGCATCTTATTACCTATCCGCAAAAAGAACCATTAAAACCTCGTTTTTGATTCTTTACAAATGACGTACAGGTTAACGAATCGTGGGCGGAACGCGACATAAGTATAATAAATCACTACAAGTAGGTATGCTTGTTATAGGCACTGACTGTGTATTTTTGCACTCAAATGTATGCATAAATCTGTTCTTGAGATGCAAACAAGCAGCATTTCTTTTCAGTTTGGTAGTTAATTTGTGAAAATGTGAATGAATGTCTCTGTTTATTTATTTTAGATTTAGTGCCTGCCAATGGTTTTAGTGTCCAAAAAGGTTTATCTTCATCAAAAAGCAGTTTTTGAACCCAAACTCGAATATCAATGCCAGACAAGAAGTTTCCAAAGTCTAATCGTGAACAAAGTCACTACACATCATTAACACTATCTATGGAATGTAGCATAGACTACAGATGCTCGTGATGACGACACACTCATGTTCATGTCATTAACAAGTTGCTGTCCTGTGCCGGCGCAGGCCTGGCCTTGAGTGCGATAACCAAGCGTTTGTCGATAGGCGAGACTCGGTTATGTAATGTTACAAGTTGCAATATACATTGTATTATACATTCAAGTATTTTAATTCCACCACGTTGAAACGAGGGTACGGCGACTGACTGATGGCTAAGTGGCTCAGTTATGAACATAAATTAATAAAAACTGCAAGCACCAATTGGAAGTAGAGCTGCTTGCATATCTGAATGAATATCATTTGTGATTTAAATGTAATTTATGTGATTTTGTAACGTGCGTGTGTCTCATTAGAGATGATAAATTCAATGGACGGTGTGAAGGTCTTCATGTCAAGTTACTACTATTTCTCCAGAGTTTTTTTCAGAACTGAGCGATACATTAGGTGTCTTAAAAATATAAGCTTATTCAGCCCATACAAATGTTCCCACTGCTGGGACACAGGCCTCCTCTGTGTGAGGGAGTGGGCCGTAATCCACCATGCGGGCCCAGTGCGGGCTAGTGGATCACATGTCTTTGAATTTTGGTTTTAGGACATCTCGGTTTCCAATAAATTAAGAGTGCAGTGAGTTATCGGTAATTAGGAGTGCCCGTTTATTTGATGAGCATGACGCCTTAGGCTCAATTTATATTGGGGTGGAACGGAATGAAAGCGATTTTTGTAATAAGCGTAATGAACTTTATGTCAATACTATACCGCACAAATTAGATACACACATATGCACAGGTCGCGCATCTTCTCGAGAATTATCGCGTATTCTCGGGAATTCCCGCAATAACAAGCACGTACCTATAGTTTGTACGTTAGACAATTGACATAA
The DNA here is from genome assembly GCA_947507525.1 of Apamea epomidion. Taxonomy (NCBI): domain Eukaryota; kingdom Metazoa; phylum Arthropoda; class Insecta; order Lepidoptera; family Noctuidae; genus Apamea; species Apamea epomidion. The sequence continues at coordinate 13,385,685 of OX382234.1, forward strand.
AGTTCATTTTGCTATGTACAATTAATATCGTTACGAAAAGTCGCTTCCTCTCCGTTCCGCGGCAACGTTAAATTGAGCCATAACCGGGATTGGAGCATGTTGGCGCAGGATCAAGTTGACTGGAAAAATGAAAGGGAAGCCTTTACCCTGCAGTAAGACAACAGAGGCTTTTATTTTATTGTTGGATTATAATTGGTTTTTCTACCATAGATTGTAATAAAACTGTAACGAGTAATTTACTTCACGGTCACTACAAGTTTTTGTTTGAACAAATTGCTTCAAGACCATGTTGCTACGTAATCGCATGAACTCTTTAGATTACTGCAGTCGATATAGCAACAATACAATGCAACTATTCTGATAATCTTGCGTGCCGTTATAATATCGATTTCTAGCATAAACAGGACGGGAATAAATAAAATTAAACAATCTTAATAGTGAGATAGAAGGTTACAGAAATACACTGAAGGACTGCAATGGTTATATAGATAGAACTAATGTTTATACAATGTGCAGAATACTTACAGATGCCATAAGTTGTTTCTATAAAATAAATAAATAAATAAACTATAATATGAAATGGACATATAAAAAATGGACATTATAGGTAAGTAGATTATTATTATCGCATGCCAGACATTTTTCTTGGTCCAATCCATAGAAATGTAAAAACCTATGGTCACATCGCATCGGTTTTTTGTTTTTTACTAGCAATTAGTGTCCCCATTGCTGGGCAGGCTTCCCTACTCTCTTTCCACCTCTATCTGTCCAGAACTGCCTAGGAACAATGTTTAGTAAAGGAGTCCAGTCGGTTGGATAACTTCAATATGTAATCTGAATAATTTAGTATGTTTAGAAGAAACGAATGGAAAACTATGCACATTGTAGCAAAGTATTCGAATTTATTATAATCTTGTGACAGCTTTTATAGAAGATACGTAGAAGCATATATGTAGTTAGTAGTTACACAGAGATAACTAGAAGACACAGACTCCTGTAACACAGGTACCACGTAACACAGGATCGAGTCAGGGCTTCAATTGAAAATATGTCAACAAAACATTTTATTATTTTATGAACTATACGGAGGGTGACATTAATATAAAATTACCACTGAAAAAAGTAAACAACCTGGATTATTTGAAATCACAAAAGGTGTTGGACATAGAACACCAAGGTCTGAATGATTCTGGTTCGAGTCTGGTTTTTGGTCTGAAAACCAGCGCTTGGGCTCTGTCTCGTATAGGGTCTTAGCATTATGCTGAGCGATGGCCGTTTTGCGTGAACACAAAAAAAACAAGTTAGGGGTAAACATGCGTCACTGTTTACCCCCAACTTGTTTTTTTTGTGTGTTTATGTCCTTTTTTCATGCGTCATGTTTGCCGCAAATAAATGCATTTTCTTTCTTTCTTTCTTTCATTTTCCTAATGTGAGAGGGGTGATTCTCGTAAGTTTAAGAACGTTTACAGTCTGATCTCAGTATCAATCTCTCAAAAATACTTACTTCTAATTTCTCTACATTTTTCACAAGTTTTTGACATTGATTGTCGCTGAGATGAGATTGCGGCAAAATTTTGAACGTTTCTAATTACGAGAAACGTTCAAAATCGTTAACACAAAATAGGTCTTTCGCAGCAAATCGGATACCTAAGCAAATCTAGACAATTGCCCCAGTTCGGAGGCACTTCGTACCGCGAGGGGATGAAACTGGGTCACGGGTATCATAAATTGCCTGCCAATGACAAGACAGGTCGGATTCAAAACATAGTAAATGACGGTAGCATAAGTTTCTGTATCTATAATACATATTATAAATGAAAGTCACTTTTCGTGTCTTCGACCGCGTTGTTCTCAACATCAATCATCATTTAGATAATTGGTTCCGGGAGGTTTATGTGTCATCTTCATCTATTTAGCCTTTTCCCCAACTATGTTGGGGTCGGCATCCAGTCTAACCGGAGGCAGCTGAATACCAGTATTTTACATGGAGCGACTGCCTATCTGACCTCTACAACCCAGTTACTGGGTAATACGAAACCCCTTGGTAAGACTGATTGTCAGAATTTCTGGTTTCTGACAACCCGTAAAGACTGTCAAAGATGCACGAATGACACCCGGGACTAACGGCTTAACGTGGATTTTGAGGTACGGAGATCTCTTCGACGGACCAACCAGAGGTTTATGTGTATATTACATTAATATTAAAAACTTATATATTATAGAAAAAAAACTGGATGTTTTGTCCAGTCGTAATAACCGTGCGAAACGGGCGGGTCTCTAGTGTTCCTATTCCTATATGATATAGTATTACACAAGGAAAATAAACATACCACATTTAGATGTAGTCAAACTAGGCGACCAGTTTATGGTCTTTTGTTTCCAAGGCGTTTGTATTAAGTGTGGTCATAACTTAGAATATTACCGCGGAAGTCATTTTGAGGGTAAACAAATAGGTATTATTGTTCGTCTCCAAGAACGGAATATATGTAGAAGTTTTTTGTTTGATAAGATGTGGTTTAGATTCTCATTGCGTTTCAGGCTGTCTGATAAAAAAGTTGTTTTTATGTATAACGTTTGCAACACCAATACAAACTATTTATTGTTATATTATAGAAGTTTAAATGGTCGATAACCTGCCTGCCTATGCCTAGATATATTTACGTATAGGCAGGTCGATAAGTATAGGCAAGTCGCTACCTCATCATAACAACCTACACAGGTTCAAAGTCTGACGATACAGCTCAGCGTGAATAATACATATAAACGTAAAACGACATATTTAGGCGACTGCGACGATATTGAACTTCAGTGAAACCGGGCCAGAATTGTCGGGGCGACGACGCGCGACTCTTGCGCAGCCTTGACCCCGCGTATACGCTGTGAGTCAGCGGCGGTGTCGCGCCTGCGCCGTGCACTTCTCGTGCAGTGCCGTCACCGGGGGACAGTGGCCGACTTCCACTGTCCTCCTGATAAGCGCCCACGCAGTGACGTCACCAATAGAACTCGTAATCAACCGGACAAATGACCGTTGTACGGACGGTTGCACTGATATCCGTGGTTGTACTATTACTCTACTATTCCTTGAATTAGCTCGTTTTCCTATAGCTCGTTACCTATTTTACCTATATACTTACGTATTAGGTGACTTATTGACAAACCATCTTCTTAATTTAATTTTATTGGTCATCCATTATAATAATTTAAATATCCTTATCGTATTTAATCAGATCATGTAAAAAAGCGTCCGCTGCCTAACCTGACTGGCCTACTACGCAAGCCGATTTGAAACAACCAATAATATAATCATGTTGAAATCACAGGGTGATTTCATGAAGTGTAAATTTAATGCTACTGAAGTTTCAATCAGGCCAACAAGCCGCTAAAAAGCGCATCCTGCTCGGGCCAGCAGCGGTAACTAGGCCGCGGATCGGGGCCAAGGCTGCCCAGGACACATTATTCTATCAAGCGCACTCCAGCTCGCCGCTATTTCTGGGCCTACAGCGGCCTCCGATCTTATTTATGAACCCTCTACCCTGACGTATTGCTCCATAGGAAATAAATATAAATCTTTTCCAACATTTATCGCCTTACGTTTTAGTTCAAAACCTTTCACAGATAAACTACCTACTTTAAAATGTTTAACGTGTGACTGCGTAGCGTTAAAAATATCCTTAAATGCACACACTCAAGTAATGTCCCAAAAATTATCGTGCCTTATCTACGAGGTCAACCTTGGAGTTCTTTCGGCGACTTGTTTACCGAATTTTAAACTGACAAAAAATATGAACATACACGTTGTATTGATGTTCTACTGATAAACGTGTTTATAATTTGGCAGAGTTATAATGGATCGATTTCTTCCGCGTCCACGATAATTCTTATCATACGCGACCTCAATATCAAGGAATAAAAACAAATGCATTTCATGATATCGGCGAGACCTTCCTAATTTAGGAAGTGTAGATTGTGTTGTTGTCGTTTTAATCTGACATATAAGACTGTCCACTATTTTATTCATTCATGTACGTTAGAACGTTATTAAAATGCTATTTATATTTAATATTTATAAACTTAAAGTTCGAGCACCTTTAACCTATTTTTATGTGTCGGGTGAACTGTGAAATTTTGACCCGATGACTGATTAATATTTATAGAGCTGGAGATTTCAGAATATGATAAAAATCAAGTAAGGTACTTCGCACAAAAAGATACTATATTCATATAAAACTTTGGACGAACAGTTTGCTATGTCCTTACCTGTCAAGTATAACCTTACCGAGATTACCCACTGTTTATTTATGCATGTATTCTAATAACGTGATCAATCATGCATGTTTTAAAATATTTTATTAAATCTCCAATATTTTATTGGTTTAATAAATGTTTATATAACCGGAAAAATATAAACGAATTAAAATATCAATTTAAAGTTATAATCACAGGGGTCGCGGTTAATTAAAACCTTATTTTTAGTTTACTGAAAAACATTGTGTGTGGATATCCAACATTTTAACAAAACAAGCGGAGAGTCTTCTCTCCGCCTGTTTTCTTCAAATGTTGGTTAAAAGCTCTAGCTTTTATCGATAAATGATAATCCTCTATTATATACCCGTATCAATATAATCCTGCAGTATCCTACCGCTGGGAAAATAATATCCTGAGAAACAGACCGTTAGGTAGTTTACCTAACACGCAAACATTCCGCTTGGATATTATTAAATAAAGATATAGATTAGCCATATCATGTATGTATAATTCAGTACCCTAGATACGCAGCGGGGTCAGGGGTTCCCGCTATCGACTACTCACACGGAATTTATATTTTACATTCGTGAAATGTCGACTTCCATGTTAAAGTTAAATGTTTATAACATGTAAATTCGTTATATTTTTTTAAATTGTTTAGTTTAATGAGAGTTTATTGTCAGATTAAGTGTGATGATTATTCTTTGTCGCAAACGATGGAGTATTTATTACCATTGTCAACGAACTGCAGGAGATCTTTGCTGTTACTTGCGTAATTCCGTTGCACTGTTTAACATAACAAGTCTAAATCGAGATAGTTGGGCAGTAGGCACACTAGTGACTAGGTACAGTAAGTGCTCACTGCGACAACCTTGCGTTATCTGAGTCCAGTGCCCTTGGTCCACTTACCGCGCTATCTCGGGCACATCGTCGCCATCTGATAAACATGCTTGTTTGTTCGCCTGCTGTGCTGATCGTAATTCATATTTGCAGTCATGTTGTGATAATATTAAATGTATTCATGTATCTGGTTCGGAATGCAAAATAGACATGCGCATGGATGCAATGTTGCAACGTGTAGACTGTTGGAATACAAAATCCGGAGCACATAATGCAATAAAAGAATATATCATGTAGGTACCAGTTTGACGATCAGCGGAGGAATTGCGTAACACCACTAACAGTAGCAATGGCTTTGATTTTGACAGTTCAACAACATTAATTGCGTTATTTACGTTGTTGAGCAGACAATTCTTTAGAACCGGTGAAACAATGGATTTGCAATAAAAATGATTCAGATTGTAATTAAAAGTGTGTTACGCACTTGGGGTGCAGGTCGTTATGAAACTTGTTTTTTTTGTGTGTTTATGTCCTTTTTTCATGCGTCATGTTTGCCGCAAATAAATGCATTTTCTTTCTTTCTTCTAAATAGCATATTCAGCCTATAATGTTCCCTCTGTTGGGACTTAGGCGGTGGGCCATATCTACCACGCGGGCCCATTGCGGGATGGTGGATGTCGAATGTCTTCGATTTTTCATCGGTCGTTATGGAATAGAATTCCTAAAATGCAGACTATATTAATGACTGTATACGGAAATAGGCGAACATATAATTCAATAGACAGGCACAACCGTTTTGTTTAAACACAAAAACCAATCAACTTCAACGTGATTCGATTTAGATTCCTAATGCGGTTTTTTGGTCGCGTCGGTCGATTCGATATAAGATATGACTGCCGAAATTTGCGACTTACAAAAAACGTACAATGACTATCTAGCCGCAGATCAAATTATACTACTATTAGGGTTTTTCAGCATAATGGCGGGGCGGCGCGTAGCGGTAACATAGAATGGTAGCCAGCGATTATTGAGCACATTTCCTTAGCACATAAAGTCTAATTCCCCAAAAACAATTACGAGACGATGATTCAACGTAGAACAATGAAGCTTGAACATCAAAAGATTATCTGACAATGAGAAGTAACAATTAACGCGAAGGTTGCTCAAGTGTAGGCGACGGAGGAAGCGGAGTACCGTTTGATAATTTCAATCTGTCGGCCAACGTATCAAACCGATAGAGCCTTGAGCGTGTTATGACAAATTCGTTACTGAGTGTCTACTATGGCTGCATCTAAATGGTCCCAACGAACATTGTATTTTTAAGAATGATAATTCGCATAAGGAAATATTTCTGTTTCCTTGTGCGAAATTTAATGTCATTGATACAGATATGGCGACCGTACACGATACTTTTGGTACCTAATTGAATACAGGTTAATTGATTGAATTAATGAAGCACAAAAACTAAACTGCTTAGTCAAATAAGTAACAGTTGGTTTATATATAGCATGTTTTGCAGAAATAACACTATAAATTAAATTCAGCATACACAATATTAATTCCTGACTCATGTAAAATATGTTTACAAATACATATACAAAAATAATCCATCCGCATTTTCAAAATCCATCCACAGGATTAAAATTCATGGACTTGTAATCCCAACAGCAATTGGCCAGTATTGTGTGGAAACTCCATCAAACTTGTATGATTAATCGGCGAGTTGTGTCGTAAACAAGTGATAAAAATACACAGAGCCCGCAGAAGCTAGTGGAAACTGTGTTTTTATGCAAAGTTCATACGTTGCAGTGGACAATGTGACACCTGCGCCGCCGCCGCACCTGGATGGAATTTATAAATAGTTTCAGTCAGATCGCCCGTGACATGGACGCGGTTTTAGTTATGTTTTCGCTATCGGTTACTTTGTCCTTTGTTCTCCAAATGAAAAGAGAGGCAATTCTCGTAATTTTAAGAACGTTCACAGTCTCACTCATTGACAGATTGAGACTGAGCTCAATTTGTCAAAAATACCTCTAATTTCCCTACATTTTGACAAGTTTTTGACATTTGTTTGGCGCCGAGATGGGACTGTGACTAGATTTTTAACGTTTTAAATTACGAGAATTGGCCTTCTGGACAGGGTCATAAGAATAAACGCTTTGACATAACCACAAATAGGATTGACGTCAAATAAGCAGTACCAGATGATACAACCATTGGACTATCGTATAATCTTCTTACAAGTATTTCGTTGTTTACAAAAAGAGGTCCTTGTATTTTTACCCCGTTTCAAAGTTCATGTTTTCTTATTGTTAACATTTATGAATGTTGTTTACACAACAGGAATGTTCACAAAATAAAAGTTAGGTGAAAAGCTGAAATTGTCGAGTCGTTTACGAGAACACTGCAATTGTTCGCCAAATTTTGTGGGAGTACACAATATGATCAACTTTTGCTTTAGATAATTTGCTCCTATTTCTGAATCTGTATATTTTTGATCCTTTTGATATTTGACTTAACATCAATTACCTATCTATGTAATACTTATAAACCGCAAACTGGTTTCTTTACATGGTTAATTACAGATTTACAGGCAACGATAGGTATACAGTTGACAGGTGTTTCGTTAATAGAAGTGACATGCGTATACATGAAGACAGTTGTATTCTAATATGGCATGTTTTATGACAAAAAAAATCATGATTATAGACAAGTACCGAGTTACCGACCAATTCATTATCATTAATAACAAGTTTCGAACTGACAACCAGTGTTAATATTATTCATAACATTTAATTGTTTTACTTAGTAGCGGTGTATTACACCGTGATGACCCTGATACTGCAAGTACAAAATACCTAAGTGCATCAGTCAATAATATTTATAACTCTTCGGTATGATTGATGTCTAGTTAAGAGGCAGTGTGTGGCAGTATGATGGACGGTCAGTCAGGGGTTGCCGACATTCGCCTATCGGTTAAGACTTTTCCACAATTCACTGTGTTATCTATCCGAGGTTACGATTGTTTACGCGTTCCATTTGGGTCACATATTGTTTTAAACACAGTTTTAGATGCTATACGTTCTGTAACGTTTATTTTAATAATAAGAATTTTAGGTATAACAAAAAAAAACCTATTAACCTTTGATAGTCTTGACTGTGACTGTTTCTTGGAATTCATTCATTGAAGAGTCATGATTAATGTAATTTATTTCAGTTAATGAATTCTCAACAGTATTTATGAAGTTACATCATTTTATCAGAAAGAGGCAATTTATTTTATATCTGCACATATATTCTACACTGAAAGCCAGATGTAGTTAGATTCTCAGCCTTCATTACGCAAACCCTCGTACAGACGTAATCCAAAATTATAATACCTCCGTCTGAGAGTATAACGGGCCATAATTACTAGGATTGATGCAATAACCACAGCTCGATAACGAATACATCGAATGAAACAAGCGCAGAACATATGTTTATGACCGAACATTATTGAACGAGTCCAGCAAGGGTGAGAAGGAATCTAAAGAAACATCAATTAAGAAGGAGGCACGTTCAAGAATATCTTGCTAACAAGAAACACAATTATAGACATAAAACCAGATTATAAATCCAGGCATGACTCGAAATCGTAGACGTTATTATCTATTTCCTTCGCGCAGAAGTAGAGATGGTTCGAAATGAATGCAGATAGGCTAAAATAGAAGGTATTATAACTAAGCTGCATATAATAGAAAATATGACGGCTGCAATGAAGAGAAGAGTAAAAATGCAATTAAAGTATAATTATGATTGACGTTAAAGAAAGCTTAAATATATTCTGCTGAGGATGAGACAGAGTGATCGAATGATTTCATATTAATGGCTCTGATTCTGCTTCTTTTTGAAGAGATAGAATAGATATGCCATCCTAAACACAACATAATAGATACATAGCTCTGATAGATAAAATAAAAAATGTTTCAAAATAACTAAAAACTTTCACAGGACTGTTTCTGGGGTCAAAAGGTGATCCGATATTAAACTCAATAACAGTTTTACGACTGTGCCAGTGATAAAATAAGAAAACTATGCAATCAAAACGAAACAGCGGCTTGACTCCATTTTGAAGTCTCATATTGCTGCAATATTTTACATTTTACTGAGAATTTATCATTTATTATTAGTCTGGGCTCCTGACCTAAATACCTTTCGAACGAAACTGAAGAGGAAAATTTTAGTCACCACGGAATAAAATTGCATTTGTTATTTAGAACGTTGCATTGCAATGCAACTGGAAATAATAATGAGCCCGTTAATAATTTCAAATATAATTTAAGAACGAAAAGAGAAAATATGAGAATATATTACTTTTTTGTTGGGCCTACTAATGGCGTAACATGGAAACCGAGTGCCAAAGAAAGCTGCCAAAACTCGCAAATAAGATGACTGACAAATACTGACAATAGATTTTATGTGCCTAGTTGCTAGTTATTTTTAGCTGTAGATACTTTGAGATTTTTTTTTTTGTGAACATTACCAAACCTACAACTTCTATACTAACATCGGAAAACAAATTACATATGACGAAACATCAAACTTATAGCCGTTTTACGGTCTTGTTCTACCATGTAAGCAAAATATGATAAAAATGAGAACACAGTACCTACAGAACTGACCAAGTTTCACAAGTTATCGATGTAACGGTTAATAGATTCTATGAAATAACGGGGGCAAAGCATCCAAATCTAGTAAGAAGTAACCACTCACATAGTATTGCGTAGCCATGTTACAACATAGACATTGGTAGGTTCATCTGAGAAGCGGTAATTGGTAGGCTAATGTTTGATACTGCATCGCTTTTGTTGGTTGTAACTGTTCCCATGTTTGACAGCGGAAAGAATTTCGTTGTTTGCGTTTTTGAATGATACTTTGTGAATGAGAACAAACTTGTTGCAGTATGGGATGATAAAGACAGATATAAAATGTTTACTATAGGGAATAAAGACATGATTAACAATAATATTTATCCCAATTCACTTTAAATACTTTTGTGAAGATAACAAATACGGTAAAACAGCACCCTAGAATAAAAGTACCCTAAGAAAACATATTTTACTGAGATGCCAACACACTGCCTCACATATTCTTAACTTAATTTGTAAGAAAAACTGGTGACTGTAATAAACTCCGTTACAAAGTGCAACATAATAAGAATTCAAGGAAATCCGTAGAAATATTAGGAAGCAATGTGCTGTTATATATAAATACTGAGAAGTTTGCTAAAAATTGGAGGTCTTACCAAGTTTGTTCATTAGCATAGCATATACGTCAGTGTCGTCTTGAGTCACGACCACAAATAACATTGTCATGCTTATGCAGTGGGTCCAAGATAATTCTGTTTATTGTTCGCATGTGATATACCTCTCTGCTACCTGTTTACTGTTATCCAAATATATTTTGATTTTTAGCAAAAGAAAAAATACTGTTTTATGTTTACAAATACGGTTTGGCACTCGACTACAATCAATGTTACTTTTGAGTTATAAACTTTGTGACAGCGGTTTTAGGCTGGTACAAAAACAATTTCAATTAACTACTAAATGTTACGCTCAGTTGGTGATCTTAATCTAATTTAATTTGGTAAAACTAGACTGTGTCACACTTCTCAAGTAACTTGTGGTACACGAAGAAAAAAATAGTAACAAAATGGCTGATCTTAACAGTGTAATGCAGTAAGTTGCGCAAGATCATGCTTACTGACCCAAACGGCGCGCAGCCCTCATCGTCTCGGTCGAACGCTACACGTGGCAGTGTCGACTCGGACGAATTAGACATTCGTGATTTTAACTATTTCGAGACTGCTACGCGGCAGAATGAAGATATCTCAATGTTTGATATGAAAAAAAACCCCCAATCGATATGGCAAACAGATTTAAAAGATTGTCAAACATTACCATCACTGTTTGACTTATTGGAGGACTTATTAATTCATTTATGTCTGTGTCAATGGCTGCTTTAGAATACGTCTTCAAACAAAAACTCAATTGGACTTTGGTTACACAGCCAATAGAGTATTTTAAAAACGTTCAATTCAGTTCGGAAAATGATAGGACGATGATCACACAAATCGAAGTGTTCAAGGAAGTAAAACTGCAGGATATTTAACCGAGGGTCAGTGTTTATGGTGAAGGTTTGACTCATGATTCATGGTTTGATCATGGTTTATCTTAATGCAAGGTTACGAGTGGTGTCACCTGTCATAAGCACAATAGTATATCTAAAACATATTTTTTAAGCTTTGGACGGAACGGGAGCTGTTTCGATGCTGAGAATTCTTTGAATACTTTATTGGAGCGTGAATATATCCAAATGCTTGAATACCAATGTTCCAAGGACTTCGCTGAAGATGCTGTGGTTACCTATATAGCATGATTCGATCCTAAAGTATGCAAATAATTGTACTGTAGTGGTGAACATTCATTTATTTGTAAAGGTTTTTCTTAGAATGTGATGAACTTTTAGAGCTATATTTAAAAAATCATAGAAATGGACAATGACTATGTTGGGCAACAAGTTAATAGGAAAATTGACTCCTACAGCATAACCAATGAATAAAACAATAATCTTTGTTTCAGCTTTTTATCAGTAACAATTTTACATTGCTTGATAGTGTTCAAATTGATAATTATGCATTCCAGGCATATGCATGTGACAGTGTGATATCAAAAGTAAATATAGCTCATGACGCCAATACATCGAATGCTTTGCTTTGATTGTAATTGACAGCTATTAAAAAACGTCCGTAATGTATGTCAAATTAATGAAGCAAGCTATGATTTGGACTAAGTGGCGTTGCAGACAGATTTCTGTTTTTGTACAGGATGTTAGCTATTTATACCTATACAGCGAACCCTGCTATAATAGCTACCAAGTTTACCGCCGCGCAAAAAACACAGATCCTCTTGTAATTATGACATTTTGTGTTTTGCTGTTCTAGCGATGTACCGTGTACAGTGCACGTAATCACATAATTATTATTTAGCAATTCCCTGCAGATGAGACACTTTTCTAATTATGTACATATATAATAATCGTTTCTACTGCACCCAGAGTCCCAGACGTGATTCAAGAGATAGCTCACAAGGGCAATGAATTTATAATACCCATTTTTTATCATAATCCATTTCGCAGCAAAGTAGGTAGATAGAAAATATATATCAATAATGCATATGTGTAGATAGTAATGTGACATTCGTGCTGTGTGTGTGTGTCTAGATATCGCGTCCGTTGCCCCCTTACAACTCGGTGACATTGGCGGAGCACAAATAAAGTGATAACCGCACATAAATAATAATGTAGATAGATATCTCGCATCTCTGTCTATAAACAACGTGTCATCATTATTCATTCTGTTCGTCTATCTAATTTTCCCATGAATGAATTGAACGATTCTGATTTACATTCGGATTGGGCGTGATTCAGAACATTTTATAGAGTCTTATTTTTCTATTCTACCTGGCACTGTTGCTTGATAAAAAATATTATAATGCGAAGGAAATTCGCTCAGTGATGTATGAATCGACCCAAACCAGTTTTTATGGTCGTGGTACCAATCGAATCGAATATTCTCGATTGGATAAATCTCACAATCCACATATTCATGTCTCCACGGTTGGAAGGAATCGTTAATGTGGCGATCTTCAATTGTGGAGTATTTGGAATTCTATTTCGGACTTTGTCTAATAATAATCTTATTCGAGTTTGGAGTGAAATATTCGCATTCAATTGAAAGTCTAGTCTGTGGTCTGGTGCTGTACATTTTAGGAGTAATGTACATTTAAGCTGCCATTCAAGCGAGAAAAAAGATAGGTTGTCGTTGTTGTGCGATAAAAACTTGCTGCCTCTAGACGAGGCCGTGGCTTTTCGATTTATTAAAGGTAATCACAATCTTTGTGTAAGTAGTAGGTACCTACATGCACATAAGTTACGGTACGTGTACATGAACGCGCTAAATAAATGTTGTCAAGGTGCGAGATCAAACTGTTTGTTTTTCAACAAAAACGAGTGGGTGCGAACTTGAAAGACGAGATGATTGAATAATGACTAACGTGCCTTATCCATGGTGGTGCAATGATCTCACAACATATCGCAATAAGAGAAAAACCTAGCTTGCTTGCTAACGTGTTCAATTTCGGTTATTATGACGCCACGGACGGTACATATAATAGAGGCACTTGGCTAATGTACGACATAACAAAAAACTCGGTAATATTTAGAGTTGCGATCATAGAACTCTGCTCAGAGGCTATTCATCTAAACACACCAAAATACAAAGTGACGTAATCTGTAAAGTTTAGTGAACGCTCGCGGCAGTACTCTGGCCGCGCGCACGTTGCCTCGATCTAAGTCGGTGTGCTCTCAAGGTCTGCGCGCGCGCTTGATCAAGGCCATCAGTGGCAGGAAGGCTCGCATCGTGGCTCAGCCTGTGATTGTTTCGCTGTATTCGCTATTAAGTTCATACTAACCTTGTTTCCTAATATAAAACTCGTATTCATACTTCTCCACCGATTTCTTATAACACTCCATTTTCTTTCTTCGTAAAGATTTCACTTTATTGATAACATTTTCTGCTTGTCCAATAACACGTTATTGGGAGTACCTAATTTTAACGGCTCGGTGGTTTTAGATTCTCGTCTCACGTAGAATTGCGTCATTTAAGACTCAAAGGACTGGGTTCGGATAAAATATTTAATCAAATGCCAACAGTGAACAGAGCGATGCCAAAAAACTGCATGGAATGTTGTTTACACTCTTTATGTTGGAGCGAGACTTTTCATCCGAGTTGAGAATTATTATCGATAGATGGTTTTATGTGTTATTGAAGGAAATGATTTCGGACGAGCTTCCTTATTTTGAACACAACGGCTGTTATATTTTAAAAGTATCCTGAATGTGGGAAGAACAATGATTTTCTGACTGAAGAATTCTATAGAATATCTCTAAATACTTGAATAATAGGATCATCAACTTTTTTCGGTTATGCCGTCAAATTGTTAACTTTTACTAAGAGTAATCAAGGCTTATTGATATTTGATTGAGTCTGATTGACTAACCATATTTAAATAATAAAATTACAAATTATGTCATGATTACAGCTCCCAAATTAATTAAGTTCATTCAACTATTTCTGTGGTTTTCTAACATAACATCAACGTTTTTTATATGATAGATTTACAGAAGCTTTTGGGCTCGTGGCTAAATAATAACAGTCGCACGGGTTGATCACAGGTTAAGCTATGCTTGCCGAGGTCGTTGTGGATGGGTGACCATCTATTAAATATCGAGACCGTCGCTCGGAAAGCACGTTAAGCCGTTGGTCCCGGCTGACAACCAGTCTTACCAAGAGGTATCGTGTCACCCAGTAATTTGGTTGTGAAGATCAGATAGGCAGTCGCTCCATGTAAAGTTCTGGTATTCAGCTGCATCCGGTTAGACTGGAAGCCGACCTCAACATAGTTGCGATAAGGCTAGGCAGATGATTATAATTTACAGAAGCTAGTTAGTTGAATAAAACATGTGATTAAAATAATCCAGCATAGTATTACAGTCATGGGAAGTGAGTCTGAGTTTTTGTAGCGTCAGAAACGTAATTATTGTCAGGTAGCGGGCGATGGAGCCGCGATAATACAGCTTTTTGTCTTTATTTCCTCACTGGAACTAAAATGGGAAATACCCGGTGATATGCCTTTGAATTTTTGGCTTTAGGTATTTAAGATCAAGGACGTAAAGCCATTCGCTTATACCTGATTTTTTAGGGTTCCGTACCTCAAAAGGAAAATCGGCACCCTTATAAGCACTTCGTTGTCCGTGTCTGTCCGTCTGTCAAGCCCCCTTTTCTCAGGAACGCGTGGAGTTATCAAGTTGATATTAATATCAAATACTCAAAGCTGCAATCCCCTGAAGCAGTGAAATAATCAAACTTCTAAGTCAACGCAATCAAAAGATACGGGCGTTTTTGTTCCGTTTATGCCGCATATTTTGACAGTCGCAAGGGAATTAATATATCCTATAGGGTACTTCCCGTTGATCTAAAATCATGAAATTTGGCAAGAAGCAATGTCATCTAGCACAAGTAAAGGAAAAAATCCGAAAACCGTAAAATTGTAGTTACAGTTTTTGTAAAGTTATCGCTATCATGTATGATATCTGTATTCATAATCACGAATATATTATTAGTAGTACAAAATGAGGTCTTATACCAGTCTTCAATAAATAAAGCTCTGATAAATTTTACACAATGTATGATTAAGAAAATTTCTATACAAATACATACCTATATTTCTCGCTTATCTCCGCAACGGGCCACAAGTTATGCCCGGTCGGGTCAAGCCTCATTTTTCCCCTTTCTTTCGGCCAACCCGGTGCCGAACGCACTGATGTACGATAAAATTGAAACGCCAATAAATACGAACATAATAAGCTGTCATTATTTCTGCATTTACGCTACACGAGGACCAAAAAAAGAACGAAAAGAAATTGTACATGAATTATGAATGTAGATAGAGAATGTAGGTATGAGACGAACGGTTCGGAAAAACGGTATAAAAAAGTTGCGTTTTCCAGACGGTATTGCAAAGTTCTTTTTTTCTTCTATTGTGTTCCCTATCTATTATCTTTTAGATATGTTTATTGACTAGTAACTGGTAGTAAAGTTTTATTTTTTTGTTACCTTTATTTAATTGGAAATAATAAGTTATTTAGTACTAGCTGTTACCCGCGACTTCGTCTGCCATCCAGGACGAAAATAGTGGTCCTATATCCTTCTCCAGGTTATGGTCTACCCATGTGCAAAGTTTCATACAAATCCGTTCAATCGTTTTAGTTTAAAGTGTAACAAAGAAACAAACTTACTTTCGCAATTATATGTATTAGTTAGGATTTATTTACTTACAACATAAAGAAGAATATCCTGAACTCTAAAAGAAACCAAATAATGAATTTAAAACGAATGAATAATTCTGATTACTCTTTTAAAGCTTTCATTAAATAGATGTTGCTGTAAAAGCTTATAACATTTAATAAAAATGTCTGTGCAACGGTCGAGTAAATATAAAATATTAGCACTCTACTTTGTGTATAAATCAACAGAGTTTTAGATTAATAATATAAGAATTTGTTATGACACATTGTTGACAATCTAGGATTAAATATATACTTATTCTGAATTTTGTACATATCCCATGTTTTATGTTAAATCAGGTTTGAAAACAAAAATGTCTCGTAAACGACACACGATATTTTACAAACCTGTTTTATTTTGTAACTCGTAACCAACCTTTGTAACCAACAGCTGATTCACGTGATTTAAGGCAGTAACAAAATTAATTTTGGAAACTACACGAAAATCTTTTGCGGCAAATGTTCCAAAAACACCAGATTTTGGGGCGTAACCCTGGTTCTTAGTAATTTATGTGTATTGTAATGGTACAATTATTTGCGAAGGCTTTTTATTTATTTTTTCCACTCGTGGCAAAGGCCCTACTCCACCTCTTTAAGTACCGTTCGGCTGTTATCTTCGCATTAAGTTACCAAACCGTTACTTCCCACCTCGGGTTAATATCGTTCAGGCATGTGAGCAACACAGAACTCTATAAAAAAATATTCTATTGCCTCTACTTGAGTAAACTGACCTACCATGCGATGGGAATTAAATTATACGCTAACATCGTTTTATATGGCTACACCAATTAAAATAGTTCGCGAAGTTATCGATAGGCTAAGGGGGAATTGGCGTAACCACCGTCGTTATAAAATAGGGCATGGTAACACAAGTATTGGCTATAAAAACTTGTAATTCTTTAAGGATTTTTATTTTAGAACGAAGAGGAAATTAGTCAGCATTATTTCCTCTATGACTCTTAGGAAGCATGACGTAATTTTCCTTTAACTGTAAAATATAGCAATCCTATAGCCCACACGACATAATTACGTATAAGAATATTTCATAATTTTTTCCTGCTTAAGATTGCATTACAAAGTGCGCTTGAACTTACATATACACAAATGTAATAAGTATATTGAGACGTTGTACCAGGTTATAAGAAGTGACGAGTTGATCGTCTGTCTCGACTTCGATCAAAATAGTAATACGTTTGCCTTAATCGACTAACTAAAGCGTCGGACAGAAGGCTTCAGTCGTCAGGCGGTCAGGCAGGCCTGGGGGCGTTACTAGGTCTGTGTGGTTTCTATGGGGCCTCTGGTGCTTTCTTGACTGACGCGGTTTATAGAAAGTCAAACGTTGCATGATTTCGCCCTACTTGCCCCACTCAGGCATGTGACGCGCGAAATTATGACTCAATATAAATAGATGTAGAAGAACAAGCAAAGCAGATTAAGCAAACGGTTATATGTAAGTTGTATAGAAAACTTGGGCGGCATAATTTCCTTTCTGCATGTAAGCGATTCTGAATCAGACATTATCGGCACCCTAAATGCGTAACACACGATCAATCGGAATCGGAATCATTTTGAAGCAAATTGCTAATCCATTGCTTCATAAGTTCGAAAAATTTGTCTGCTCAACACGTAAATAACGCAATGAATGTTGTTGAACTGTCAAAACGAAACCGATTGATCGTGTGTTCCGCAATTAAGGTGCAGGTCGCAAGTGGAAGCATAATAGCTGTAGTCAGGGAATGAAATAAAATAATAGGTATTTTTTTCGACTACGTAATGTCAACGCGGGAAAGAAAATGTAAGTATTTTAAAACTGCTTTATCTAATCGGTTCGTTCAATTTTTGTTTTGGACCTTGAAAAATAATCCCTTGTCTAATTTCAACATCCCGAAATCCCTGCAACAAATCTGACATATCAATTTGACATCCATCGCGGGTTCTAAGCCGATTAACATTTTTGGCTTTCGGTCGACACACACCTTGTCTGCCGGAGATTAAAACTAAACACATGTGTGTATATGCGTTCCAAAATGAGTATTTATGATGGATATCAAATAACGAATACCGAGGTTTTTGTTGTACTAAAAACCTGTTGTTTTGGAGCTGGTTGCAGGTGTCTTGTCATCTCCGAATACGTCGTTTAGAACGTTGTTTTGTCCATACAAAAACTGACAATACTAACACAAGAAGAATAATTACAGAAACAAAAGCCAAACAACCCTTATTTGCTGCCTTAAAAACTTAAAACACTCAACAAACAACCGGCCCGTTCAAAAAGAACACCAAGAAGTCCTCATACATTTTTAATAAACTCCACTGACGGCAATAAGTTAAACAGGACAGGATTCTCGGTTTCACGGTCACACTGTGAGACGGAGGGACCTTGAGGCTACAGTATGTGGTTAACGTTACCGTCCTCCTTACAAGTACACCTGATCAAACACATGGGCCGATAAGGGGACACTTGATGGGCCTCCACCGATAACGACGCCTTCCTGGATCTGAACACACTTGAACATATAACACACTTCAGGCGTTTGATTGTGAACAGACTGAAATGTTACATTAATCTATCGTGTACACATGGCGCATGTGTGGGTAAATATCGCTTATATTCGTATATAGTTCCTAGCTACAGACGGTATTGTTTTTATATACTTTGCAGTATTGACATTTTTGCGATCAAGCTATATTTCCTTAGACGGAAGGACTTTAATGGCCACGACATTCCACAGTGTAAGTGCATTGCTCGAATCGAAACCACATGTTGAAATAAAATGCCGTAAAAAAACAAGTGTAACTTTTTCTTTCATTCAAGGAACAAAACAGAAATAAACATAAAACCGGGCGTGAAGGCAACAAACAGTTTTCGCGACAAGTGCAGCGTATTGAATACGTCTGGAGACGTATAAAGCAAACTGCAAGACTTAAGACTTTACTGCACAAGTGGTTCAGTAAAAATCAAAACATTGAAAGAGTCGTCGTTTCATATGCAAATGGCTATTGATATGTGCATGCGAGACACACGGACGCTGCACATAGCTAACAGCGAACCGCTGCAGCGAAACACAATAACTTACATTTTACAGACGCTATATTTGCCGCACAGACAGAAACATGTAGGAGGAAAACTATAACTACAAAGGATAAAGATATGTCGAGCTTGAAGAAATAAAACTCGCTGGACAGATATGTAAGCATAAAATAATTTACGGCTTGAAGGGCTATAACATATAGGCAAGGGTTTTTATGATATATTTTAAGCATCCAAGACATTTTATGACACCTCGGTTCCATAAGTTTGCTGAACTTGGAGCGCATGTGTTCTCGTCAGAACAGACTACTTTTTATAACGGCTATTGTAAGTTATTGTGAGGCTGCTTAGTATGCAGCGAGTCTCCGAGCGCAAAACTGATACAATGTAGACAGATAAATAGGAACACACCGACTGAGATAAATGGACACCGGCTAGTCGCAACAACGCACACGTCTACCAAAAATGCTCGTAAATTTCAACTGCAAGTGAATACACGCTCGTGATCGGTCCATCCAATGCCTTTAAAATGCGGCTATAAAATGAAGAAGATGAAATGGATAATAAAGCGGGATTAATTTACTATTTCATGCTTTAGCATGTGAACTTGAATAAATGTTACATGAGCCGGACGACCGACCACAATATTCAAGACGTAACCTAATGGTGGCGGAGGACCTAAATGCCTCTTCCCTCCAATTCAATGCGACCCAGGCGGAATTGATGTCCCATTATATGTAAGCCAGGCAACTTGGCCATGGCCAAAATTTCAATAGCCCAGGGCGATTGAACTGACCGGCACACGTGTAACTTTTTGTGCAAAACTCCTTGGAATTCTTTTAGTAAAACTTCAGAAAAGGTTCTGGGTTGAATATCTTATTATGCAACATTTTATAATAGGTTTCGGATTATTTAAAGTTTTTTAGCTGTAAATTAGTAACTTGTTCGGAATTATAGCCGTCATCAATCATCTTCGGATCGCGTGTTCCCATGTTTGTGGTGTAAGCTAATGAATCAGTTAGAGGATCAGACAGTGACAGGTCCGGAAACAGAGTGAATGAATCAAGCCAACGATAGATAATGTCGTAGTAGAAGCAGCGTGCAGAGCGGTTGCGTCGGCAACTTTCTACGCGACCTCGAAATGCTGCATTCACTTTCCTCACGACTCGACACCGGTTACGCAACCGACACCACGACCGACATATCGACGCAGCGCGCGCGCCGTCACCACCCGACCTGCGATGACTCCCAGCATTCTCAACGCAAACACTAAAAGACACTCCACTCGACGCTCGACACCATCATTAACGAGCACCTGCTATCATCACTCCCTCCTTAACTTCCAAACAAACAGTTCATTACATCACATCGCGTAACAAAAGCCCCAAAAAAACGTGGAACCACTTCACAATGAAGGGACCTGGAAGAGTTATAAAATAAGTTCGCAATTTATTCGAAGGGCAAATAAAAACGCCAGGTGCCATGCCTCTTGTGTCCAAGGTCAGCGTTTCCTAGAGCTGCATATAGGTATTCTTTTTATTTGTTGCATGTCCCTTCGCCGGGACCGGCTAGCGTGCCCCAAACCAGTTTGATGCTGTTCTCCATTCCACTGGTAAGGCTGAGCGCCTATTACACTCCCAGTTTTTATTTCTCTGTTTTAATGAAATCTATGTAATTAAACTACGCATTACTATTCCACAAGTATTTTAACGACATTTTAATTATTCTTCGGAATCCAAACGAACCATACTTGCACATTGGAGAGCTACCTTTCTGCATAGTAACAAATAGATCGTCTGTCAAACGAATTAAATAAACCAGTTCTTCAAATACAATATGTTATATAACAAGTTGTTATATAACTTTCCATCAAATTCAGAACAAAACGCTCCATATTGGTAGGTGGGCGTGGAGCCTTAGCCCGTAGCCGGTAAAATTGGTAAAGCAATAGGAACAAAACAATAGGCGGCCTGCGAATTTGGCTTTTTCTTAGAAGCATTCGACAACTGCAAAGCGCGCCAGCAGGAAGTGGGGACGGACTAAGTTTATGTAACCTAATCACCTGCCGGGCTCGAGGCCAGCCTCGCTGCTTCAGAAAAAACCAAGGCCACGCCAGACAGAATTCGAGTTTAGTCCTAATATGTATCTAACCCTCCCTTACTTTAGTGCGTTCGTATACAGCAGGATGTTGCATAAGCTTTGTTTTGTTATTCTTCGCGTAGAGTCCGCATCGCATTTTAGATTAGTTTTTTGTGCAGACGCGGGCGTATTCTTCTTATTACATGAGACACACGAATTTGAGCGTTAATAAATAAAGCAGTAGAACTGTTTTTAAAGCAAGCCACATCTCGAGCAGTGGAGGGACTAAAATATTCACTTCGGAGTTAGTCGCGATGCTCAAAGTTTGCTGAGACCATCAAACTATTCTCATTCCCACGTCCCGCGTCGTCGCTACATATCTGTGAGATGCGCTTAATATCTTAAAAGTGTGAAAGTGCATCGTTTTTCATGTAACTTTCCCGATTCTAGAGCGTCTTATTTTGCTCTTTTCAGCGATGCGGGTGACTCGGTGCCAAGGGAAGGAAACTTTTAGAGACTAAATGACCTGGATAGAAATTGAGTGCTTGGTAATGTAAACTTGTGGACGTGTGTGAAAACGACCGCTGGGATTGGAAATGTTTTAGTTAGAAATGCTCTCAAACTTCACCTTAGTGGCGGAATGTGTTACGCAAATGGAATTCTGAACAAAATAAAACTTCAATCTCCAGATTTGCGAGGTGTCATTGAAGATATTCAAAAACTTCCGAGTTGAATTGAAGCAAACATGTAAAATGAGTTTTGACAAACGCATCCGTATGGGATGGTATCGTAGCGGCGTCGAAAGAAAAAAGTATACCGGGGGAATTCCATGCTGAGGTATTTTGTGGGTGAGCCGAAAAGGGCACCATCCCCATGGTTCTCCCCATGTGCATGGGGCGCCGTTGCCCCGGGCAACGTGCACTATCTTTGTATCAAAGAACACGGCGAGCTCATAGAACGCAATGTCATAATAGAAAATGGACTTGAATAGACAATGTATAATGGTGTTGCTGTTGACATTATTTGAATGATTTGGGGCTCGAGTGAGATTTATTGTCAGCTGCGTGTGTGTCTAAAATTATTATTTTGAAAGAAACAAACCATACAGGATATGAGATGTGGCCATGCACAGTCGTTTTATTTATTCAAGTGTTTAGTTTAATGACACATTAAGTCAGAATTTTATGTCTAAAGTTATTTAAGGCATCGTTAAACATGAAAAGCATAATTTTGAATATGTTTATGAATTCTGGTTATATGTATGGGACGATGAAGTTATTGTTAGAAACGAAAAATGAGAGAATAACTATGTTTACTAAAAAATTGTAAAATTGTAAAGAGCTATAATGTAAACTATTTACTCTAGAAGTGTTCAATATTATCCATGTGTCAGCTGTTGCTTATCGAGTTGCGTTGTAATATAGAAGATACAATGGCAACATTTGCAATAAACCGTATGCTATTACTGTCATATTCATTGCTCAAGACTTCCTTCACAGATATGAGTAACGCATTTTTTTTTTTGTTAAAAAAGATCCTGTATGTTATGTATGTACCTTTAGTAGGTATACATAAAATATAGGACCTTTTAAAGTTGATTTACGGATAAAATTCTTCAATAGTTTTAAATGAAGGTAGATTAGAAATCTAATCGAATATAGACGATTTAAGTTAAGACCATTTTTAATAACATCTACAGATACATGTATTAAGGATCCTGTTTAAGCTGTAGGTACAGGCACCAGCAAGTCAAGCTACCCGAACCTGTCAAATTTTCCCAATTAACCTTGAACCTAAATACTTTAGCGATAAAGTTGAAAATCTATTAAAGAAATTTGACAGATTGTAGTAGCTTGATGTGGTGGCGTCTGTACAATGAGAAGGCGACCGCCTGCAGGACTTAATTTAAAAAATAAATAATCGTTTTACTATAGAAAACATCTGTTACAAAGGCACGTAGGTATTCGTACATAATGTCGCGGCACAAACAAAAGGTATTTTACAGACGTGCCCAGACGCAGGTGCAAAACGCAACATTTTGTAAAATAACCTTTTCAGTATTAAATTAATATTACTATGTACTAGTATTTATGCTGTTTGTATGTTGTTAAGAGTGCTCACTTTCATTCGCTGCATTACATTTTAGTTTTAGCGACGTTTCCCACAATTTTGTTGGTAGCAGAGTAAATGGTGTGGGTTTGGACAGGCCTATGTCCCTACCTATAGCTATAGGATGATACTACAAATATTGATGTTTTTCATACTAAAGAGCGGTGTTGATCAAAGTGAATTACAAACCATTACCAACGATTTTCAATCATCTATTATTTCTACAGTTTTGTGTTGTCGTAGATATATGTTTTAACTTTTTAACTGAATATAGCAATGATATAAAAACATAACTTTTTAAAATTATGTTTTAAAATGCCTTTCCAAATAACAGTTTAGCAACGTTTTCATTTCTAACTATTGATTTTATATAATAGACACATGTATTTATAACTACTTAGCTATGATGACAGGGCACTAATAAATAACTAATGACTCAGTGACGCAACTTGTACATATTGATTGGTTTTGACAAAGTGTTCCTATGTAAAGTCAGAGAACTTGACTGGTACCTAAGCAAATTGACTATTAACGTCAATTGCCCGAAATTCAAATAACAGTAACACGGCAAATTGACGTAGTACAAACTTGCTGCACTGGGGTCTACTCTCTAACTCCGTCAACGAAGATACGGGCGCGTTCGAAAGTATTTGATCCGTAAAAACAAGTGAAAGATTAAATTTTGCGGACATATTACATAATTATCCGAATTTGGGATAACTGTCAAATCTTGTTGTCATTCATACTTAGTGCGGGCCCCGAACTAATATGTCCGTAAGTGGCGTTTCATACGGAGTATGAAATGCCCGTAGCTTTAGCTGAAACTGCGCATTTCGTGTTTAGGGAGTAGGGACCCTCTGTCACGTTCCTCTACTGTACATTCTGTTCAAGTGCTACAAACAAACAGTGCCTTAATTAAGGTCGCTTTCAAGTACTAAACTCAAAAACTCAAGGAAGAAATGGAAAAGTCATAAAGATAATAATTCTGTAGCAAAAGCTAATAAAGCTTTCTAAAAAGAATGATACCTGAGAAAGTTCCAACGATGTAGAAATTGTAGGAAAGCATGAATCAGATATTTATGCTTCTGAGGAAGTTGTAAATGTTGTAGTATTAATCGGAATGAAGCTTAGGGATAAGGGAGCGTTTGAAGTGTGCTATAACTTTTATGAAGAAACTCTTATGTATATTAAAACTGATCGTTCTAAAATTCAATTTGTTTTAATGGGCTGGTTTGAGATCCTGGAAGGTTTTGTTTTGAAGATCTTGTAGTAACAACTTGTGTTATACGGCTCGCCCGTCGGTCTCGTGGTTGCAAGCGCGATTGCTGAGCGTGAAATCCTGCACCCTAATTGCGTAACACACGATCAATCGGAATCGGTTTCATTTTGACAGTTCAACAACATTCATTGCGTTATTTACGTGTTGAGCAGACAAATTTTTCGAACTCATGAAGCAATGGATTAGCAATTTGCTTCTGCTTCTGTGTGTTACGCAATTAGGGTGCCGGTGCTGTCCAGGGTCGGACAGTGTTATTGAGCTTTTCATTAGGAATTTCTTAGTAACATTCTGGAGTTTGGAAGTTGGCTGTTTAATACCCCCGTGCCTCGGAAAGCACGTAAAGCCGCCTGATCTCTCCCCGGTCGTGTCGGATTGCCGTCCCAACGGACTGTGAGAGTAAAGGAACAGAGAGTGTACTTGTGTTTACGCACACACTTGTGCACTATAATATTCCTTCGTACCTGGCTTATCTCCGTTGAGATTGTCCACCGTGACCGAAATCGGTTGGGAGGCTATTATTACTATATAGCTCGCAAATGACAAGAGCTTTAGCAGCATGTTTTCAGTTGGCAATCAGTCTGTTACAAACGTCACTGATACCAAGAGTTTGAACTTTTATTTGTTTTAATATTTATCATTACTCAATTATGCATTGCCATTACTTAATATATCTTCTGAAGTAGAACAAGTAATTGAACTTCACCTAATTACCGAGCATATATACAAAAACAGGACACTTTCAAGAACCAACCACTACATTATCATTTCCATAATATGAAGCCAGTATTGTAAGTTCTTACTGGCACCGATATCACGGACAAGGCACAGAGTGAGTTTAATGTCGAACATCTACAATTATAATGCGCCCGCGCCGCCGACCATAATATTTTTCAAAAGATCTCCATGAGCCATGAATTATTTATTTCCCGCGTAGACACCATTACAATTATTTCTTTTCTACTTGAAGGAAACGACTTGTGAATAATAAGTAAGTATTGGAAGATTTGAAATTGTAAAATGTAAGATAAGGTGGTCACGGCGAAATATTCTGAGCATTCTTATTTATAACTTTACATTGTATTCATATTGTATGTGTAAGGGTGTCTTTTATATCTTTTGGTATTGGACATTACATCTCTACCTGGACCTTCTTAGGGCGAATTTCATCAAACTATTACACCTAGAATAAGTCTTATCCTGAGATTGATTTTTGACAGTATTTCTATACTAGAACTATCAAACGTTAATTTTATTCCAAGAATATAAGATATCTGACCGGTAAAATCAGCCCTTAGTCACATATTCACTCTTCTTTCAGTAAATAAGCAAAAGAACAAGGAGTTTATTTCTTTCTCATGAGCCTTCTCCCAACTATGTTTGGGTTGGCTTCCAGTTTAATCGTATGCAGTTGAGTACCAGGATTTTACATGGAGCGACTGCCTATCTGACCTCCACAACCCAGTTACTGGGTAATACTATAACCCTTGGTAAGACTGGTTATCAGACTTTCCGGTATATTTCTTCTTAATTTGGAAAATTTGTTGTACGTAAGTGATCATAAATTCATCCATGCATGTAATTTCCTTTTGAAACAAACAGTTAAATCTGAAGTTTATCATTTCATTATTTTATACACGCATCCATTTGCGTACGCTGGACGAAAACACAAAGATAAGAGACCCAAAAATAGCCGTCCATATTTAGCATGACAGATACGTTAATTGCAACTTTAAAAGTTGACAAATTACATCTTTTGCGAGCACTTTGTGCATCAAAAGACCAAAGTGGAGGCAATCAGTGTGGTCCTTTGAAAGACGAGCAAAAAAAAAATAAAAAGGTCTTTCACGAGTCACGGATTGTGGTCGCGAAAGAGGTAAATGTAAACAGTGGGGTCATCGACCTAGGTTCAACTTGACACATTTTTGGTCGGCCCCAATTGTACGGGAGCGGCGACCTGCGCCGCCGCCTTGCGCAACGGGAAGCCGGTTGTGTTGTGCCAATCGACTTCGGGAATCGGAACCGAAATGGAACATGTTTCCTGTGACGTGTTCGGGATAAACCGTGGCCTGGGGTCTTAGTGTCACACGCTTTTAGTCCTGTTATGCAAATTATTTTGTAGGCTGGGAGAGTTTTTTTGTGACATTGATTTTTTTTGGAGAATGTTGGTGCGTCATGAATAGGCATTATCAGTGTATTCTTCGAGACAATCTATGTGCAAAGAAATACAATGACGATGAATGATGTGCCTTATTTAATTTGAATCAATAAAGTTGTCGTCATTGTCACTCTCTGAGTTCAAAAAAGCAATAAAAAGCAAAACTTTACGTGCATGAAAGTCTATAAAGAACTAACGAGGCTTGTGTAAACAAACAATAACATATTTTTTTGGCAACAACATTTAGGTACAGTGCAATTCATTTATTTGGCAAGTATGGTTCTTGTTGAATTCTAACCAAAATAATCTTTTATGTTGTCAAAATGGTGCGCTGCGTAATTTTTCGTTAATTATGTAGTGCGTGTCAATCACCTAAAAATTCCGTTGCTACCTACAAGCGATGACGCAGATAAGTTGTTTACTTACATAAATAAGTTAAGAATGTGGTGACATTACGACAGCAGCGTCAAGAAATTGATTTAAAAACATTAATAATGTTTAATGATTTTTAGTGTCTGTGTTGGGTAGATAATCTTAATACATACGAAACGGCTCATTAATGTTGGACAGGAAATCTGATGATCTACGAGTAGGTACCAATAAAATAATGTTATAAAATACACTTGTAAGCTATTAGATAAAATGTTGAGCAAATTTGTTTACACGCCCATTGTAACAATACAAAGTTAACTGTGAAAAATCCGGTCGATCACCACAAACAAAAACTAGTTACGGAAGAGTTAGCAACGGTCGAGTTGTAAGCAAAAGGAATCTATATCCCTTTGAGAAGATTCTGCTAATGTCACGAGGGGATGCACGAAAAAATGCAGGTAGGGCCCCGAGCAACGACCCCGGGGTTTTTGGGAGGTGACGTCATCGTCTTCTGCAGCCCGCTCAATAACACGAATGTGTACCAGCGTTACGTCACGCGGTTCTTTAGTTTTTTACAACCCAAGAACTTGCGGCTTTGTGGTTCCATATTCCATATCGCGAGATCACGACCGTGAGTCGCACTTTTGTTTCGAAATAAAAAACGCAATGAATGGTAAAGTACAAAGACTAAAATAATCTAGTGGCATCATTGCCCATTTTGCCCAAATGTCGAAACAAGGATAAGCGCATACATAAAAATAAACAACACATTCGCGTTTTTGACGGCTCCCTAATATTCTGAGAATTCGACTGAGCACGCATGCGGATCCGTCAGCAAAATGGATGTTATTTTTTGCTTTTCCAATGTGTAACTATACAATTTGCACTAGAGCCCCGGTGTCGATGACCTCTCGCCAGCTGTTTGACTATCGTGGTTTACAAAGCAATGTAAGACGGGTTACTAAAGAATCGTACGCAGTACCGGTATACGCTTTTATTCGAACCGTAACAAAAGAGCCGTGAATAATGACATCATTACTTTCTTATAATGAGTAGGTACCACAAACAATGGCAACCATGTAGCTAAACACTTCGCAGTTTCGGTTGTTCAAGAACATTATGTTACGCCTTTTTTATTTATTTACTTTACGACGCGACGTCGAAAAAATCTAACATTAGTAAAGGAAGATGTAAAAGTCACCGTAGAGTCGGTTAACGAATGTCATTTGAATGTATACTTCTTATTTAGAAGGTGTTTTGAATGGAATATTAAAGAGGACCGAGTCATGGGTTTAATGTGTCGCTGCTGCTCTAAAGCGTGGGTCATGAGGAAGCATAAATTTAGAGGAGTCGATAGCGGTGGCGTGGCTCCACAAACCCACAACAGCTGTAGACAAAACGCCACGCTCACCAACACATGCTCGCACCCCTGCAACACGCACACCACTGCACGCTGGACACGCACACGTAACGTAAACACACGCAGGTTTATGTACACCAGATGCCCCTACACCGAGCGAGACGGACATATTAATAAACATCGTGTTAGAAGAGAATGCAACGTTGAGGGAGTGAGGCTCGCTTTGACAACATGCAGAGACGTCTAATTAAATGTAGTTGAAGGTCGAAAAAATAAGAGGATGAGATACATTATGTCAAGCACTCGAATATGTGAGATGTAAAAAGCAGTCGGACGCAGCTGTAACGACTGACGACCGTATGCATACGAACCGAATAGCAATGCCTTAAACAGCGAATGTTTCGTAGGAACCAGCTAATAGAAAAATAAACAGAGCCGGTCCGAGCGAGGCCGTTGTTAATTAACATACAGATAGTTTAATAAAAGGCAGGAAACAGGCAGCAAGGGGAGTAAGCAATGAAGCGGTAAAAATAGAAGCGGGGGCGACAGAGACGCGCAGGAATCGATCCTACGAACAATACGACGATGCACCGATTCATGCTAATCAATAATAGATGCTACCAGCGTGCAACAGTTCCGTGTATATGACGCTTATTATTTTGGATTATTGAAATTGCATCCTGTGATTTGTTACTCAAAATTTTTTGTTTTGCTTCCTTTGTAAATTCATTTAAAGCCAGTTTTAATTCAGCTTCCAATAAATACTCGTCAGTTTCATATTTTATTTACATTGTAAATATAATTAACGATACAATTTTTTTTGCCAAACAAGCTTTATCTAATATCAGTTTCCTTTAATGTATTATGTCGTTGATAATTTTCAATGTTTACGTAATTTATACCATTTTACCACGTTGTATCCTCAATACTGTAGTATACTAGCTGCGCCCCACGGTTTCACCCGCATAAGTTTCGATCCCGTGGGAATATCGGGATAAAAAGTATTCTTTATGTAAATCCTGGTTATAAACCATCTGTGTGCCAAATTTCATCCAAATCCGTTCAGTAGTTTTTGCGTGAAAGAGTAACAAACATCCATTCATCCATCCATACAAACTTTCACGTTTATAATATTAGTAGTATTGTATACATATATAGGTATAGTATATATATGTATACAGTAGTATTTTGATAGCATTCCAAACGTATGACCTCATTTAATATAATTATGTTAAATTCTTAAATCTAATTGGATTTCTTATTTTTCATTAAGACCTGACCGTCCATAAATCCAAACCCTCGCTAAACATTGGCATTTTAAAATAAAAGCTCTCAAATCCAACTAAATAAAACCGAACACTGCAAGCAATCAATTTAAAATATCGAAGGAACTCCCAAATGGACGGGCAGCGGTGGTGCAACCACGTTAATTAACAAAATGAATCGATGGTGAGTGCGGAAGTGGTCGGGGACACCCGTCCCGGTTATTTTAACCACGGCGCGCAACCGCCGCGCACTTGCCGTAGGTCAGGCACAGGAACACGAGCAAGCCCTAAGTACTGGGGGAATATATAGGTCATACAGCAACATGAGACGAACCGTGACGCGTTGTACGGGTTCGCTGCAAATTGGGTAGTTTATCAGTCATGCGGCAATGTTGCGGCAGGTCTGGAGGTCATTCACTTTGATAAGGTTCACTGACGTAATTCAATTAGCTATATGCTCGCTGTTTTGATGTAGGTTATTTGTGGGTGTGCATATCGATCAATTATGTTATTGTATTGACGCATGTTTGTTTTCGTTTTAGAAGTGCATCCAAATTGCTGGAATTACTAAAAATAAACCATGCATACAGTGAGCTCAAATTACACATAACCATTCGACATCCATATTTACCGGTGGAATAAAATTGGTGTCACATTTTTGTTCTTATTGCGATTCCACAGTCTCTTGATTAAAGAAATCTTTTTTTTCAAACCGCGTACACCGCAGTGGGAACACAGCAGGAGTCTACCGCAAGCCGTACAAGAGCGCACCTCGACGCAGCCAGGCAAAACCACGTCTAGACGCCTCTGTATACAAACACTGCCATTATAGCCAGACCTGCAATATTCATTTACTTTCCTTTATTTAACAAGGTTGAATTAGCACCGGTGGGGTGTGGAGGATCAATTTACATTGGCCGACTGATATTTATTGCGAATGCGTTTGCAGTTTTAATTTGTTTTAGGCTCTGCAAATCGTGTATCTTGTCGGGTGGTCTTGACTAAAATTTGCAAGCGTGTGTCATTTTTTACTACCACACTCATTTATCTCTGGCCAGTTTACTTTACGACGTTCTTTTAGCGTGTCGCGTTCGAGCTAGGCGTGAGTCAGCTCGTAGGTATTTAAGCAACCCTTTGTTATGGTCGCGCAGTGTAAACGACCAGTACAAAGGCAGTCGGGCGAGCCGCCCTTCAGCTGACTGAGACCTTGGCTGGATTTAGATGCGGTTCGACGGACTCCCCGACGACACTCGATTTAGTTTTCATGTCGATTTGGACCTTTTCTAGCGATTGGCACAGGAATGCAACACGCAATCTCGGATGGGATTCAATTTTTTTTGTCTATTTAGAAAAAAGAATGTTCGGAATACTCGGGGCATTTCGAATTCTCGGTTCGGTTTTTTCGTAACCACAAGTATAAGGTCAGTGTCCGCTGTGGGACCTTGGCCGATTTTAAACGCAAGTTCGACGTTCGACGTCTGAACGGGCGCGCTTGCGTCGGCGGCGTGTGCATTTTATAACTTTCCCCGGCTAGCGATAAAGTTCATGTTTGAACTTTGTTTCCTGATGATCCGTACGGTGTATAAATAGACGCACATCTGCCAGATGGTAGGTGAAGACGGTCATAAAATGTTTATGGAAATATTTAAACAGTGAACTGGAAATTGAAAATCCAACGATTATAGCTCATGATTCAGTGAAGAAGAGTGAAACGAACTGTAACTTATGAGTACTAAGGCAGCGCTAATGGTTGTTTTCAATTAGTAGCAAATCACGTTCCATTATAGGAGATCATTAATCTTGTTTCTAATAACGTTTAAGACTCCTCCACAATAGTGTAAGCAGATGTTTTTTCCTTATTTAAATGTCGCTGGTCTATTTGTAAGCCGGCTTGGGATACCTGCCATCTCGCCGGTAGACCTTGGCCGAATTTAGCCGGGGTCATCGCACTGCAGGTCGCTTTCTCCTTAGTAGCGCATGCGCGATGCAATCAGAGCCGTCTAGCTGAACTTGGTGCTATTGTGTTGAGTAACTTACGAGATAATAATTGTGTGACGTAATAAACTATCTTAGTCTTGGAATGAAAGGAAAACGTACGATGTGTGGCTTGAGTTGTACGTGTACGGCTTCTTGTTGGGTGGTGGGGGAAACCCAGGTTGACACCTAGATGTATGGAGAAAAGTGACGTATATATTTTTATCAGCGACAGAAGCTATTTAACGGAATCTTCAATTTATATGAACAATGCGGGAAGCTCGGCTTTAGGCTTATGCCTACCTAAGTCTTTAGATAAAATATGTACATACTTATTTAGAAAAATGGCGTAAGTACTTATATGTAGAATGTATTTTTTTGTTAAGTATTTTCTGGTGTACAACAACATTATTGAAAAAAAAATCTGCATGTATGTACGTCATTGCAATTATAATTTCGCGGGGTTATACCAAATATTACCAACCCCGCCAAATTTCCAAGTCATGTTAATATTTTCTACGTACTGCTTGAACTAGAGCAATTAATTATTATAGCGAAACGAACACAATTTGTTGCATTATGTTCTCATTTGAAACGCAACTTGCATAATAATATCAAGCAATGTCATCTAAACACAATAATACGAGTCTAAATATTCCTAACTGTAGGCTATAAGCGTCAGATTTGCATACCAAATGGTCTAGATTTTATAGTTATGAAATTAGGCTGAGGTCGACAACCAACTATTTACATATAATTATATCATAACTCATAAGATATAATAATGCTATGGAATCAGCGCACTCCTGTATATTTATAGCAAATTTTATAGGAAAATTATATCAAAGTTAGTTACATTTTATTGTTAGCAAGATTGATTACTAGTTTGTAAATTACTGTGTTGATAAATTACATCATGATTGTAATGGTAATTTATAATCATTTTCATAAATCAATCGTAGTGTGATTAACATATTAATTATAGATACTTATTTTAATGTTTATATCAGACTTCTAGCAATTCCAATACACTTATCGAAATTCGCACGGTGTAGTCAAAAAGTGTAACATTTTGTTTGACCGTCACGACTCTTTTGTTTTTTCATTTAGTTTTTCTTATACGTTGTTATTTTTTTAAATTATGCCTGTTATAATTTACTATATTATATTACATAATCGTTGCTTAAGATTTCTCAACGAATTCCAACGTTCTATGTTAAAAACATGGTCTCGATTTTTTATAACCCTAATAAACGCGTGTCCTTCTACTAAGAGTCGATAAAACATTATTAGAGATTGTAAAAACACAGGAAAAGTGAACAACATACTAGTCACATACTTCCCTCACCATTACATCCGCGATTGGGATCGATTGACGCATTCGGAATATTGATACAGCCACCAACGATTGTGCTCCGATCATAATCGAATACTCGCGTCAGTATCGATATCTCAAAGGTAATGCGATACTTATTTAGCAATAGGCAGTCGAGATCGTTTCTCGGATACGATAAGTTGGCAATGAGCATACTGCTGACTCTTGTTGTTGTTGATGTTTTAGGCTTGTTTTGTTACCGTTTTCTGACGTGCAGCGATAAAGCTAAATTACGTCGTAAACAGAAATAACGTTCCTTGAAAAAATAAACAGAATCGCGATAGTTTTCGCCTGTTTCCGTCCTCTATTTCGGAATTAGGACAGTCGATTCCAATTATTCCTCAAAATAGCCAAAGTCAAATAGAACTTACGTATACCAATTAAATAACTAGAAAAATAAGTCGTTGAGTACTTTTCCAATTATGGCAAAACCATGGCTCCGTTTGGCTGGAAGCAATCAATTGCTAGCTAGACTTCTAATTAAATAATTCAGATCTCAGTTCTCAATTTATTGGCATACAATAATAATTCGAAACACATCAGTTACTATGTAATAAATCAGTCGGGAAACACCTTAACCTTGCTAATAACGAAATTCATTAGATATACGATAAGCGTCCGATACGTAGATGAAAATCAACTAAATCATTTTTCGGTCGTTTCTTCGGCACGATACTGTATTATATGAACGCAAAAAAATATAAGACTTCTTTATGTTTTTTTTGTAAGAACGACCTTATTATTGCGTGTATGATGGGATTGTCAACCTTGGACTAGTCTGACCCAAAAATATCAACCTTGCCTCTGGTTACAAATACGTAATTGTACAAAATAGTCTCTATCCGGTCGTAAATTGTCAATATCACAAGTTTTATGGCTCAAATTGTGATTGTTTAATAAACCTCTCATAATAATGTTCTGTTAACTGCTAATTGGATTCTCATTAAGAAAGTTTTACTACTAAATGAAATTAAAATCGACACCTGTGGTTTTATAAGTTTTCAATTTATCCAATTAATAAATCACGTTTCTTTCTTTTTTTTTTGAAGAAATACATTTTATTGAGACGTTTTTGAACATTTTAAAACAGACTTTGCCCCTGACTTTATTTTACCATTTCTTATCTCGGGTAGTTAGATGACAAATGTCGACTCCATCTACCATTTTTTTATAACTTGTGCCATAATAAAAGCTGCAAGCAAAAAAAAGAAGTGATTCCGATATCCTATTTACAAAATAAACAATTTCATTTCATCTCATTCCATTTCATGTGAATAATTTTTAATCAAAATTAAATGACGATGTTTGCAAAACACTTGAAAACCTTTCAACGAGCTAATCCAATATTAATTTGAAATTGAAACGTAAATAAACGTATATGTAACTGAGATATCAAAAGGGCCGCTTAGAGACGCTTTCCCTCACAAATTGAGCATATCGGTACGTTAAGCAAATAACTTTATGGTGATTCCTTAATCTGTTGCTAAAAGCCCACGATGTTGGCAACGCCTGCCATGTTAGGTACCGACAACAAACAAACTCAATCCATTTATCAAAGTTTACTTTGCGAAGTGGCTCGACCTTGGAAACGGATTCAAACATCCGAATTATTTACGAGTATATATTTATATACGAGATTATTAAAAGTGTTCCCGAGAAATGATCACACGAATAAGTGTTTACTTATACTTTATTTTGAAGTGGATTATTGTTGTTTGGGTTGTCTCCAAGTGGAGTACAATAGCAAATTGAGACTGTTCAGTGTTTAAAACACAGTTAGTTTTAAATTTGCATTATTCATGAAATCTTGAGTAACTTTTAAATAAAGTCTGGTGTTAAATTACTTCATTTGAAGAAGTTTCTTTAACTCAAAATTATAAATCGTTTAACATTAACTTTAGTTCAACATTACCATATTATTCGTATTAGATCCCAATAGAGATTACAATGAAGTTACCGAGGCGATGTTTTGACATATGGAAACTTAAAAACGACCAAATCGAATACCATAGGATGTGATTTCGAAATGTCAAGGTTTTAAAACCTGTTCTATAGGTGATACACCCATGGAGTTAAATGCTAATTTAGACTATATTTCTGTATCAATTATTTCTTTGTGAAAAACATATTGTTACATAGGAAATTGGAATTCGATTCTAGAGTTATAACCTATTATTAAAATGTTGACTTTGATTGAAGATGTTAATTTCGTCTAGAAAACACCACGCCTGTATTGCTCGAAGGGTTGGGCAGAGGTATATTTATAATACACCCACACTCCACCAATTATGTTAAAGTCCCATGTAATACCCGGCCAAGCATATTGCCATCAGCCGAGGAAAAACTCAGATTCCGGGTTGCTACTAAGAAATTACAGATGTAAAAACGCAATGACACTTGGCCCCTTCAGAAAATCGAAAACAGGACCTCATTTTCATCAGTAGCGTAGCGCATGCGAACCATATACTAACTCGTTTACGTTAATAATAAATATACATGACTGCTGAGTAAAGAGTTCTGGGGGTCATTGTAATTCTTCCATTTGGAATTTCCCTGCCTGGATTTTTACCTGTAGTGGTAATAGGCTCGGCTTCTATTACATGGGACCTAAACTTAAAAGGCGAAATGTGGTTGTACGCATGACGGCATATCAATATGTATACTAACATAGTTTTAAGACCTTTGTAAATAACAATTATTATGGATGTACTAACACTAGTGTTTATGTTGTGTTATGTATCTACTAACTAATTGGATTTTATGATATGAAAATAAATGAATTGAATATTCAAGCTATAGCTTTCCAGTATAAGCTGTACTCTCATTGTACGAAAAACCTATACATTGCGAGGTCACAGCTAAAACTGGAAATGTGTGAAGTCTATTCAAACTTGTTTCAAATTGATGTTATTTCAAGTTAAACAAATATCAACTTTATTGAAATGGTTATAAACATAGAGGATCTACCTATCTGTAACATCATTATTGTAATTTGAGCTATGTTTACAAATAAAGCATTCTGATTCTGATTCTGATTCTGATTATTAAGTTAATTTCAGAGTGACAGCACTATTGAAAAAGTTACAAAAATGTTTGAAGTTGTAGCGTAAACTGAACTTTATTGTGTAGGATTTAAAGTTATTTTTAATAAACTCATATTTGTTTACATTTTTGTCAAATAAATCGCGAACGCAGATTAGCTTGATTATGTCGCCGTGTGTACTAAGACACCTCTGCCTACCGCCTCGGGTATTCAAGTGTGATGCTACGTAATACACACTTGAGAAATGGAGAATCTTGATATGTTTTTTTTAGACTAACTTATTCATGGCTTTATTTGCTAGTTACGGCGCCATTTTTCATGTCTATCAGTTGCTATGTATTTAACTTTGTTTGAGTTTTACAGTATTCGAGACGATACGCCAATTACATCTAATCTATACTCGTAAGAGTGACCTGTCTGAAAGATTTTAGACAAAGTTTCAACGGTTTGAGCACATAATTAACGTGTATACTCGCGTTTCTGATTGGAAGAGCTTTTTAAAACTTCCTTGTATTTATTATGTCTTCTTTTCGATCAAAATCTTTAACAAAAGATCGGCTTACGACATCATCGTCATAATCATTGGCAGACTTGTTTCACCGCTGTTTAGTATAGATCTCCCTTTTGTGTTATGGTTCCCTGGTTTGTGCGGGTCTCTTAACGTCAAATACCTCATCATCACCTGGCTAGCCTTTTCCTAACTGTTGGGGTCGGCTTCCAGTCTAACCGGATGCAGCTCTGAATACCAGGATTTTACATGCAGCGACTGCTTAGCTGACCTCCACAACCCAGTTACTTGGTAATACGATACCCCTTGTTAAGACTGGTGAGACTTTCGGGCTTCTGACTACCCGTAACGACTGTCAAAGATCCACGAATGACAGCCGGGACCAACGGCGTATCGTGCTTTCCAAGACACGGAGGGGTCTCGGTATGTAAAGATGGTCACATATTCACAGATCAACTGTGGCAAAGACCTTTTTATAACAATAAAGTCAGCGTATGCTTCATTTTTGTGTAAATATTTGAGTATGTAGGCCTACTCAATTATTTACACAAAAATGAAACATATGCTGATTTTCCCTACTTAATTATACGTTAATTTTGAAACGAGTTGGAAACTATTTAGGCTCCCTACAGTTAAGTAAATACCTAACATTTTTTTATAAATTCTGACGTTAGTCTATTGTCTTTTGTTATAAATTTGTATTATTGACTTAAATAGCGTCCGTGGCCGGTGGATCAAAGAGCTGGCCACCGGAAACCAAAGAGGTCGAACGCATGACGTCATTTTAAACATCGCATGAGCAAAATATTAGATTTATTATACGATATATACTCCTCATTTATCATAGATTAAATTAATTTATTATAGAATGAATATACTGCGCAGTGTCAGTGTCATGTAAACTTGCGTGGGCAGGCGACTTCTTATTTTAAAAGTAGCCAGGTAGGTAGGTACCTACTCAGCATTTTAGCATCTAGCTTCATATTTTCTGACTGACCGATTTCATGACAGTTCAAAAGTGCCTGTAAGTGGTTTAATTGGAATAAATGTTTTGAGTTTAACATATTTAAAATTATTTCAGAACAATAAACGTTTAGTAACTTATATTGCAAAATTAAAAATCTTAAACACTATCACGATGTTAGAGCTATGAGAATTTTTGAAGTAAGTACATTAATTAATGCATTTTGTTACCAAAGTATTAATTAATATCCTTTCAGACTTCGAACCCAAGGTTATACAAGAAATGAACAGTATCTCGACGAGTCTGGATTAGATATTCAAAAACTAATTAGTACGATAAAAAGAAGAAAAAATATGTTTGTTTCGAGTGCATACCAGGCTGATATGAAAATAACGAGATCTGTCTGAGACTGTTCGCTCGTTTGTTTACCTTCATTACAGAAACAAAAGCCGCTTTGTAGGAAAAAAAACTCTCCTTTAATTAAATAATATTTAATATACCTTACACCAAGCTCATTGTACCTGCGTAGCTTTATAATTGCCGTCTACTATCAGTCTTTACTCCAATGAATATTAATACATTTTCGTAAATAGTCCGACGATTTTAACTTTTGACATCAACAAATATTTAATTATTCATTTACAAATGTTTAAAGTGTAACAACCTCTATATTGTGACTAATAAATTGCTAGGTACCTATAGTATTGTGACAGCGTTGGTTTAGGTAGTTATGCAATTTAAATTAACATTTGTGTGGTTTTAAACGTAACTTAGGTAGCAATTTTATTGTATGTAGTATTTGATTTTATATTTAAATACGTAACCTGGCAATGAAGCGTTGCTAATAAATATAAGCATATTTATTTAAATAGTTATAACACATATACAATGTATATTACTTAAATATAATAGACATGAGAACCACGTCCCGCCAATGGAAATTAAATCAATAACTCGGCATTATTGATTCTCTCAGCCGTTATTTTTCTATTAGACACCAAAGGAGACTTACGCTGTCTGCTTATGAAACAAAATTATGCTCACCTTCAATAAAAATTGAAAAATTGGAGTTTAGAAGCTTCACGAGCAAGCCTACTCATAAAGCCACTCCGCCGTCCGCCACCCAATCGGTTTGAATTGAGTTTTACAACGAGCCTTTATTTTTTAATCAAGAAAATTCTTACATCGCTAATTACTCAATTCATTGCTCGCACAAAAGGCTCGGTGTCTCATAAATTGCCACAATTCCTTCAATTAGAGATCGACGGATAGCGTCCGCGTACAATTTATATAGGAACAGCGACAGAGCATTAATCACAATAAGGTAGTTGCAATGGAGTGATGAGATCATTTCGCCGAGCGATAAAATTGACAGGATCTGAAGATGTAGGGTCAAGACCGACCATTTTCCCAATCTAGGGGGACCAAACGCCTCCTGCCGGAGGCTCTATGCGGGGGTCGTGCGGGCCATGGCCCTTTACGGGGCACCGATATGGGCGCGATCTTTGAGGCGGCGACCAGCCCGCCGGTTGATCGCGTCCCAAAGGGTCATGGCTATCCGGCTCATCCGAGGATACCGCACGGTCTCCGCTGAGGCGGCGAGCCTCCTTGCCGGATTGCCGCCATGGGATCTGGAGGCCAAAGTCCTCGCCCACATATGGGAGTGGCGAGAGGAGGCAAAACGCCGGGGCGTTGCTCCGCTGCCGCGAGAAATCACGGCACAGCGGACAGAGCTCCGGCGGGATCTCATAGCGGCATGGAGAGTGCGATTGTCGCAACCCAGCGCTGGGCACGCCACAATTGCGGCGATAAGTCCCCTCTTTGAGGAGTGGCTAGAGAGGCGCCACGGCGCCCTCACCTTCCGCCTGACGCAGGTCCTCACCGGACACGGTTGTTTCGGGAGGTTTCTGTTCAGGATAAAGCGGGAGGAAACGCCAGGGTGTCACCACTGTGGGGATCGCCCGGAGGACACGGTGGAGCATACGGTGGAGGTCTGCCCGGCTTGGGCGGGACCCCGCCGTGTCCTCTTGGCGGCGATCGGCGGCGGCGACCTCTCGCGTCCGGCCCTCATACAGGCCATGGTCCGGAGCGAGAGTGAATGGGAGGCCGTCACCTCCTTCTGCGAAGCAGTTATGCTCGCGAAGGAGGAGGCGGAGCGTGCGAGGGAGAGGCAATCGCTGCACCCTCGCGCTCCTAGCCGCCGCAGGAGACGCCCTGGACGGGAGTCAACAGCCGACTCCCGGCCACCGTAGGCGCGGGCTTGCGGGCGGCGAGCTATGGGCAGCTCGCCGCCCGGTAAGGACCAGGCCCGGGTCGACGGCGCGTTGTGTTCCACGCGCGCCTCAAAGAGCTGTCAGCACGAACTGACGGGGTCCGCTAGGGCCGATGCCGCCGGGGCTGCGGGTTGTTCGAAAGAGATACCGTGGCCCCTGGCACAGGCAACTGAAGGAACACGGGTGGGTTTTAGTCAGTAAAAGTCTGACACTCCCTTCTGCTCCGCCCAGAGCGGGAGGAGTCATTTGATGATTTCCCACCCAGAAAAAAAAAAAAAAAAAAAAAAGACCGACCATTTAAAGGACTAAGGAGTGAGACAGAAACGTTTTATTAGACTGGCATAAATTGCGAGGTGGGTGAGTCAATGCAAGATATTTATTTATAAATCAATAATTTTATCTCTGGACGTACGTTGGAACAACTTGAATTGCGTTTATGTCTAGAGTCATACATACATACCGACCGGCGCGGCGTGCGTGTATGACCAGAGGGGCAATTCTCGTAATTTTAAGAACGTGCACAGTCTGATCTCATTCTCAATCTGTCAAAAATACGTCTTTCCCTACATTTTTGACAAGTTATTGACATTGATTGTCGCTGATATGAGATTGCGACCAGATTTTGAACGTTTTTAACTACGGGAATTGGCTTTCTGATGTATGAACGTAAACGAAGCAAAAGGAGTACGTAAGGATAGTAGCAGATGGAGTTCTGTAGTTTCCCGCCTTTTTCTTGAAACTAGGGTAGGTACCCATGGGAAGGGGGCGTGGGTTTATGTATCATAGATACAGTTTATAAGTCTAACAGTCTAGCAGCAAGTTTTGATTCCTTACCGACAGTTCCCATAGCCTAACAAATTATATTATTCAAGGCGCATAAGAACCTAACACAATTCTCACATATAATTTCTTCCCTCCTGAAGCTTGGAAATAATTGCAATTAAAACACAAAGAAATCATCCATTCATAGCTTCACGGTTGATCGGAGGCAGGGGAGGCAGACAGGACGGCTCATTAAGTTATCGACATTAACAATAATGTACTACCAATAGGTACTTTACTGTACCAAGTTCAGCCTTCTAATTATTAGTTATAACGTAGAAGCGAGCTCGTTCGTGGATGATTAAATTTAACAATGATTAATTAACTCATCATGTTATTAATGTTATCATGATCGTCTGTAATGGTTCGCTCGTGGTTCAGTTTATAGGTTAATGGGAAATTTTGAACTTGAGCAGACTTTTAGGTACATAAAATGCGCCCAGAATATAAAATGGCGAATTTATTTATGTCATTTTATGGATGTTGTAAAGTCACCATCTTAAATTGTCCGTATATTTAAATCTCAACTGTCATTCTTTGACAGTTGTATCAAATGGCTATATGACGGCAAATTGGCGTTGTGCATCAATTTGATAAACTTAATTTCCACGACTGTAATTACAAATTTAGCTTTGAATAGAATAAGATTGTGATTAATAGGCGAATGTCTATTGAATTATTTATTTATTGCTATTCCTTGTAAATGTGCTCACACACCTCGACCCCTAAAGGCAGACCCACAAAAATAATTTTTAACACATCAACACCCTCCAAAGAACAACATGCAGGGTGTAATCGACGTGCACACTTTTACAATTAATTCAGTACATGATTCTAGACCCACCTGCGTAGACATTTAAGTCGGTTATTAAAAATCAACTGTTTCATACATACTCGTATGTCTTTTAAAAGCTATATCGATTTTAAGCCCAATCTTATTACACTAGGTTCCACGAATAAAAAGGACAGCTGTAATTAATGTTAATAAAACAGAACGATCGTTGACTCCGCCTGTTAAAAGTCAGGTAAACTACCTTGACTTTTAACTCGGGCGGAGCCAAGAGCCAACGAACAACATATTAAGTATGCATGGAAGTATAAATATTCCTGTATCACACTTTTTATTTTAAATATTCCATCTGCGGTTGTATTCAGCAGGTTTTTAGCCATTACAAGATGCACACTTTTCTACCTTTGCCATTTAAAAAACAAAAATCTAGATATTTTAAGATGCAAACTTCCACCTTTTAGCTAAATTCGTGTCCTTAATACGGGTAAATAGTGAGTCTTATTTTATGAATAAAATATGCATTTTCGGCAGATTAGGCATACACCTGTACATTGACTTGCGATGACATTTCCAAATGGTAAAGTCTAAAAGTTAAAATTCACACGCCATTTGCATTTTCATTGTGTAGTTTCGGCGGTCGTTATTATAGCAACAATAGAATAGTTTCATTATAATTCTTATGTGGCCATCGGGTTTTTGGCATGAAATGTTCCATTTTTTTAAATAATGGTTCACCTTTATTACTCGTCCTTGCTACTTAAAAAATAACGATTATTTTTTCTGAGTTGCAACATTTCTTCTACTTCTTTTGAATGAAGAATCAAGTTTTGGGGAAGAAATTTAAAATATGCTGAATAGAATAGCTTATTTAAACATTCCATCGGTACTTATTCTAGAGCGATGCTGCAGTATGAATCCTATTTAAAAACTGGCCGATTTAAAAACAAATCTCTAATCTTACCTCGTTTTAAATTAATTCAAGTTTCAAGTCAGAGCATCGTTCTAAAATAAGTGCCAACTAGTATTATAACGGTTCCCAAATAACTATCAATTACAAAATCATTATTTTCAAATAAATTGATTGGACTACAAGTTTTTCGACGCGGTACACGTGCCGTTCCCAGAGCGATTTATTGATTAAAACGCGACATGCTATGGTTATGGTGCTGCTACTAATCAATATTAGGGTGGGTTTGCTGGGTGCAGTTCCGTTGGGATCAAAATTCATTAAATTATTTATAGGGATTCGTTATTAGGCAGAAAGTTAGTTGCCATAATAATATTATGTATGATTATTTCGGTAGTGAAGCGACCATTTAACCAGCTAATTAAAAAAGTGATTCATAGACCCTTTTTTTTTCGAGTTAAAAGTAAGAAATAAAATCTTAACAACATTTTTTTTGTCCTATACTGTTCCACTGCTGGACTAAAACAAATTATGGCGTAAAATATTGTCACACACACAGTAGGCACATTTTTTCCCGTACAGTGGTATGGCTAATCACCGAGCGTGAAGTGTAACGACCACTGTCGAATACAACGGCTATCTTATTTTAGTAAATAAATGTTCTTACACCATAGGTAGGTAGTGAGTTACACATAACCGTTGTTGGGGCACTTTGAGGCAGGCAAACACTGCCAGTTTCATTCTTAAAGTACGAACACTACGAACATAACGACACAGGAGACGAGCGGGAATGACGAATGCGACATGCAACCGTTTAAACTGAATATAGTCTTCGTTAGATGCAAGTATATTAGGGTGAGTTAAGTTTAGCAAGTCTGTCAGGTTACTAGCTTTGAGATGATCCGGCCATTATTTACAAGCGTCACGTCTATTCAACTAAGTACGTAGTCTACCCATTCATGCTATGGTTATAGGAGTAATTTGTATCACTCTAGCCATTCGGAATCTCAAGAGCAGCTGACAAGCTTCACTTGCACTGCCACTGATGGTCGAAATTAGTGATTACCTACGTAAACAGTTCGCTCAGTAGGGACCAACTAGGTACTGTAAAGGCCGTAACTTGACATGGTTTTAGCATGCAACCTCCGCGGGTCTGTTAGACGTTGATGGCGTAGTTACGAGACAAACATTGATTTGTATTTGAAATAGAAGAAGAAACGGTAGGAGTCAGTTGAGCTAACAAGGCGTGTCACGACAAAAAAAAAGTGGTAGGTACCTATGATTCCCTAATTTATTTTGTTAGTGATGTAGGTACCTCTTTTACTCTACCTACTAGAATCGCGTCGAAAAACATAGGATACTGCATTGAATCTAAAATTCTCAATGACAACCTGGAACACTTTTTATAATATGTTGGGCACACTGTACCTAACTTTGTGTTACTTAGTGGAAGAACTAAAAGAAATTAAGTAAGTCATTAACATTTTTGCGCAGTTTTAATAGTGAATTAGAGGAACTAGTGTGAAATAGTTAAAAGTAAGTAATTTAGTAAGACACGGATGCGAAAAGCAATTAAAATAAAGTTATATTGTAATTAACGGGCTTAAACTAGTTTTGTTTAAAAGAGGCTTTAGAAGATATAGAATGATAGAAATATGTTTGGGGCTATAGTTAGTATAAGATCGTTTATTTCCACTTAATAGATAAATCTAGTGAATAATGAATTACAATAATATGTAGAAAAGATATATAGACATTAAAACCATCAATATATTTAATGCATCAATCAAGCATTTATAGGTATTTGCTGTCAAAGCTATTGACCATAAATTATTGATAAGTATTATTTTTTAATCGAACGCATATGAAATTAATGTCAGGTCATATGTCTGACCAAATATACGTTTTGTAATTGGAACTGTTTAAACAACACTATGGCAACATTACATACTATTTTAATTTTAATAACACATTGTTTTTCAACCACGCTTTTCTTTCGTGCCAGTGTTTTCTCAAACAAAATAGTAAGCACAAGGATAAACGCTTTTGTATTCTGCCAAAGACTAAGAAAAAAACAAACGTTAAGGTCGGAGCCAAATTGATTCAAAACAAGATTATAAAAGACTATAGAGGATCAAAAGTCCTCAATACCTTAGTCCCTCCGTGCCGTGGTCAGCACATAAAAATTCCTAAGTACTTACGTCTCATATATTTGTTTTTTTATTATTATTTTTACGAGTCAATGTCGTTTAGGACGAAAAGAACATTGTTGCACCATTAATGTGAACTTTTACACGAGTTTTTAAGTGTTAATTTTATTGTAGTACAGTGCGTCTTCCCTGTAGCCCATTATCTAATTTAACAGATTGAAACAAGAGAATAGATGGACACCAGATTAAAATTACAACTTACAAAAT
Organism: Apamea epomidion; assembly: GCA_947507525.1. NCBI lineage: Eukaryota > Metazoa > Arthropoda > Insecta > Lepidoptera > Noctuidae > Apamea > Apamea epomidion. Next base: position 13,430,437 of record OX382234.1, read on the forward strand.
GGAATTTTATTAATAAGCAATAAAGGTTTGGAAAAAAGCTCTTTATATTAGAGGTACGCACTAACTTTAATCACAAACATCGAATAGAAATACCTACACCCGATATTGCTGTCCATACGAAAGAAAGATTACTTTAGTAGGCATTGTAGCGCCATCTACCGGTTTACGCTGATATTAAAATTAGAGTTCAGAGACACAAGTACTAGGTACTTAATACAAAAATTAGGCATACAGAAACTTTTTTACTATTAAAATTTTAATGATCGCTCGGAACCATTATTTTTAGACAGAGTTTGGTCAGTTAGTAATTAAAGTAATTAGCTGGTCATGTATGACTATTCACCATGCATAAATTAAATCCGTAATAAAATATTTAAACAAAAGGTACGAAAACTTCCGAATGAATGTTATTGTTACTAGGCATGGTAGTTTGTTACACCATACGCGAGTCCATTCCACGCTACAATCCGCTGTTGTGTTGTGTTGTGTCACGGCAAGCCGCGGCGTCGAACGAACTCGAGAGCTCAGTCAAGAACGTTCGTTAACCGCGCGCGTCACCAGATTCATGTACCAGTGCCCCCATCTAGCGGTCAATGTCGGCATGACGTAGTGGACCGACTGAGTTCCAGCGTTTTGTAAGAGATGGCGTTAGTAGTATGATGTTGCGGTAAAAACCGCGTGGTGTGAGTTTTTACTTTCTAATTATTATTTTTTTACTAAAGTGGTGTAATAAAAAGTGATTCACGTGATATTTTAATTTTAAACTAAAGCTTGTTATAAAAACGAAAGTCTGTACCCATAATAAATATTAGTCTGTCCTAAAAGCTCATCAGCTCAGCTGTTTGTGATTGCAGCTAGGTATCTATAGTTTTCTTCGAGTTGATATCAGTCTGTTTCTGCCTATGTTGTGGAACATTACACAAACAATTAAATCATACATTCAGCGGAATGATTGGTATAATAGAGTAATTAGTGGGAGGGTCAGCACAAGCCTCATTTTCGAAATATCCACGCAATTAACCTAACCAAGTGCTTGTAAAATGACTTGCATGTACCGAACATTTAACTATTCGATTGACCTTTAAGTATTCAACCAGCAGCTGCTTTAAATTCTACAAAATTAAGTTATCATACTATATCAGATGTAGACAATTCAAAGAATAAAAATAAAAAGTTGAGTAAGATTTAGTACTGAATGCACTTGTCTTTGAATGTATAAAATGTTAGCCTCATTCACGATTCGACACACCTGTCACCAAGACGATGCAGATTCGCTATCGTGATTTGTCTAATAGTACTTTCGCCTAGGTACCAAGTCCAAACAAGCGAGCGCAATTACAGACGCAATGAGTTTTGCAAATGGCCGCTGCGACAACAAAGTGTAACGACTCTGTTGGCGGCAGCTTGGAATTAGCACCGCTGAAAGTGATCTCATCAGTCCACCGACCATTACTCATTGGTAGCTAGCAATCAGACTGGGTGTTGCTCACACGTCTAACCGAAATAGATGTTTAGATGCGGTAACAAACATATGATTGTATTTTGATATCGTTTTTGCATTCATTTCATTGAGTGTTGTGTTTAGGTCTTCAGTGACAAGTATAGTTTGTGCTGCATTGTTTGTTCTTTGTTTTCTTTTATTATTTTCTTCAGATTTACTTTGTTTAACTTTGCTCTTTCTATTTTCATCCTTCCAACAATTTGCAACATGTTACTAAACAATGCTACGCTGTAGGTATAATCACACTCATATCATCAATTTTCAAAAGTAATAGATACACCAAAAAATAAAATGGAATCAGATGCAGAAACTTAATGACAAAATTGAATACACAATAGTTGCAACACGAGCTTTAGATAATGACGGTGTCATTAAAGTCATTAGCCGACATAAGTCGAGAGGGCCCGACATGCCCGCGAAATGCCTTGATAGCTGTGACAAAATTTAAATGAGGGTATTTTGCGGTGACGTCACACAACCGGTATTACCCGTAAGTACCACGAAACCCTTTACAAAGGTAATGGCGTTAAATATGTGCGGTCGCTTGATTAGCTAGGTATTTGGTTTCGATTATGCTGATTATCTTTTTGGAAGTCTTTGAGTTCATTTTGGTTTTCATGTGACGGAATAACAGGTTTAAAATTTGACGCGTATCCTGTTGTCTCTAATAATCATGAGAAGTGAATTAGTTTCTAATTAATTTATATGAGCTTTTTGTGGTCATTTCCTCTTTTAGGGTCTGTTTAATGACTCGATTTAACTTATTTATGGTTTGGTAGGCCTAATGCTAGTCTATCATCACTAATCATTCGTTCAATGTCTTTGGTCACGGCATTTGGCCGAGCGTCCAAACAACAGTCAAATCGGTCAAGTGTATAAGTACCTTCAAATGAAGGCAAGTAGGTACTTCTTTTTTAGAACAGCACGTAATTATAGTATAGCGTGACATTGTGATGAGGTTTGAAGATAAGGTCAGTTCACAATGGAGGGCGCGTCTGCTGCAACTATTGTGTCGCAGAATACCGCGCCCTCTGGCGGCGCGACGGCGCGTGACCGCCAAACAATGAGCCCCGAACCAATTAGTCACCTCCTGTAATTATGTGCGATTATATTTAGTGCCAAAATGGTCTGCTATAAAAAAATGGTCCAAAATGGTCTGGTTAAAAATAGAAACCTTGGTGTAGGTCATGCTATAACTGTAACCGATTGTGCGCTCAATGACGAAATAAATGCCAAAGCGAGACTAAAAGCCTTAAGGTGGATGCTCCAAGGTAGCCCGCCGCGAAATTCAAATTTTCTTACGTTTTTTGCAATTTGCTGGTCAGTACTAAGTTGTACGTTAATTAAAATATGATTCGCGACCGTAACAAATATGTATTTACAGAATTATAATCATTAAAGTCATCAACACAACTCTATAAGATTAAGTAATCCTACTGAATGACTATTTCATGAAATCTTGACATTTTAGGAGTATGCTAACTTAACAAGCTGTATTACTGATTCTAATGATTATAATTCTGTAACTACATATTTGTTACGGCCGCGAATCATATTTTAATCAACGTACAACTTAGTACTGACCAGCAAATTGCAAAAAGCGTAAGAAAATTTGATTTCGCGGGCTAACTTGGAGCAACCACCTTAATATAAAATGGAGACGTTAAAGCTTCTCTTCATAAAGTTGCGTACAATATAATTGTCTGTCAATTTGTTTGAGTAAATTACAAAATTACGCATGCAGCAATCGCAGTAAGTGCAATTGGAAAGTAATATCAACTGAGTTTGCAGATGCCTAGTTTAAATAAGAGGGCGTATCTAGTGGCTAACCGCGACACTTTCTACTACGATTTCACTGCGTTTTGTGGCTTAGCATTAAACGCAAGTATAGCAATCTTTAGCTCTATGCAACGTGAATTATTCCCCTTTGTTATTGACTTGACTATATTTTCGTAATGAGGTGGAGTAATATCGTTATCCACTTTTCTTATTGTGGTTTCATTATGAGCATCGTTATTATCAAATGTTGCGTTGATAGACACATTTTCTTCTACACGAAAATCTTGTCTTATATCTAACTTACCTTTCGTTGCCTCTTGCTTAGATGGAAATGATTGTGGAATATCCTTACCTGTAACAAAATAAATAACATTTTAATATTTTCTGTCATTCTCAGGGGTATCAGAATAATTCATATAAAATGCAAAGATATTAATTCAAAATATTATGTTGTTGCCCGCAGCAAAGCTCTCATTACTGCACAACCAAAGCAGTACTTAGCCACAACCCAAGTACTGTAGAATTCTACATCGCAACAATAGTGTCCCTCAGCGAATAACTGCAGAGTGGCTGCACATAGCTCAGTGATTCCCAAAGGAGGATTATAGCACTCTGGAATTGATTCTCTAGAATAGAATAGAAGTAAACAGTTCCTTGGAGAGCTCTATTGTGTTCCATGCTGACAATGGTTTGTAAGCTCCGAAGGACTTTTGCTCCTTTTTGTAGTGTTTGGAACCACAATTTATGGTTATGACAGATATTTTTGAGAGTATAAAGGTGGAAACTTTAGTTTGAACTGTACTTGCAAGTTTGTGTGCATTTTCATGCGATGGGACATGCGATACTTTCAGTCCTTTGTGATGTTGGCAGGACTGGATATTTTACACAAATATTATCCATTGAAATGAAACTATTTATACGGATTATGTCGCATTATATGTGAGTTCTTTATGCTTTGCGTTCATGGATATTCGAGTGATTTTCAGTGCGAGATAAAACCGATTTAAAATGAAAAAGCTGTTTCAGTCCACTGCGCGATGTTGTTTTAGGGTTTTGTGAATAAGTTGGAATATTTTGATTCAATGTTATAAACATCATCTGCCTGGTCTTTTTCCAACTATTTTGGGGTCACCTTCCAGTCTAACCGGATTCAGCTGAATACCAGTATTTTACATGAAGCGACTGCTTGTCTGACCTCCACAACCCTGTTACTGGGTAATACGATAAGATACGATACCCCTTGTTAAGACTGGTTGTCAGACTTTCGGGCTTTTGACTACCCGTAACGACTGTCAAAGATCCACGAATGACAGCCGGGACCAACGGTTTAACGTGCTTTCACCCATGTCACCCATCCACAGACCAACCGCGTCAAGCGTAGCTTAACCTGATCGATCGACTTGTGCGGCTGTTATTATTTAGCCACGGGCCCCTCAATGCTATTCAATGCTATAAACATAACATTTTTATTACCTAATTAAAATATAATTTTGTCACCCGTTTCGAAATTAGGCAATTATGATAAGAATGCTATTAAAAAAAATATATGTGGAAAAACCCGATTACTTACTCATTTATTACCAAAGTTAAAGTTGTATTGTTATTGCCAAAAAGTTGTTAACCATAAAAAAAAAACAATACCTTCCGTTTCCAATTCGCACTAGTAGATAGATATTGGCAAGCAATCAGCAATGTAAAGCCGTGATTGATTGGCACACCACTATCGGTGATGGCGACTGATGGATGGTTCGACACATCCTACGAATATTATAAACGTGAAAGTTTGTATGCATGGATGGATGGATGGATGTTTGTTACTCTTTCACGCAAAAACTACTAAACGGATTTGGATGAAATTTGGCACACAGATGGTTTATAACCAGGATAAACATATAGGATACTTTTTATCCCGATATTCCCACGCGATCGAAACTTACGCGGGTGAAGCCGCGGGGCGCAACTAGTACTAAATAAAACTGGTGCATTTATTAATATTGACTCGACATGTGTGTATGTTTGGCGAAAACATACTTCGTAAAATGTTTTTGTTTCGGCAGAATTCCATGCGTAGTGGGTCGGTGGGGTTATTGTGTAACATACGATCAGTGGCAATGGATTTCATTTTGACAAAATATTACAACATTCATTGCGTTATTTATGTTGTTGAGCAGACAGATATTTCGAACATATAAAGTATTAGCAATATCCTTCAAAATTATTCAGATTGTGATCATTGTCTTTTAAGACTGAGCTTGCCAACCTAGCTTTTGAGAATTGCACCTTTATTGCGTAACACACTTTCAACCACAATTGCTAATCCATTGCTTCATATATTTGAAAAATTCGACTGCTGAACAATGTAATAACGCAATGAATGAATTGTGGAACTGTTAAAATGAAAGGCATTGCCATTGTTAGTGTGTTACGCGATTGCCCCACTGGTCTGTCCCAAGTTGCTTTAAATCTCGGTGACCTTCCCCACATCTAAGACCATGCCATTTACCGTTAACCTTATGTTGCAAGCATTGGTGGCCCATTGGTAAAGGCTACTTACGAGTTGTACGCACTAGGTTGGACCCAGGTAGGCGTTTTACTTTGTGTAGATTATTTCATCATCACTACCCCCAAAACGGCAAAGGAAAACCTCGTGAGGTAATCGGCATGTCCTAAAACAACACATACGGAGACATGTGACATTTACGTACCAACCCGCACTGGGCCCGCGTGGTGCATTAACGGCCAACTCCCTCTCACCGAGGGGGTGTGTCCCAGCAGTAGGAACTATATAGGCTAATTATGGTTATGCTGCCATGCTATAGCTTTACAGAGGAGAACAAGATACTTGCTGTATTTAAAAACATCTCCTGTGACAGACCAAAAACCGTTCCTTATAAAGTGTTTTTTAAAATCATGAATCAGTTGTTGCATCCTTTTTTATAGGATTACAACATGTAAATAGTTGTTATTGGTATTATAAATCACAGCAGTTCGTAGTTGTGGGACAACTGCCTTTAAATCACTAGAATTGAATATGATAATGATCCTGGCCAGTAGGAAGTTACTTTGACGGCGGCCATTTTAAATTTTTCTTAGATTTTGAGTTCTGCGTGTTAGAGAGACCGAATTGAAAATAAGTGTTCATAATATGCTTATGCAAAGGTTATTTGAGGATGATGACTGAAGTATGTACTACGCAGGACAACATTTATCAAGCTACACATTACCAGTATAAGCTGACTTCTCATTGTACAAAAAGCCTATACAGTGCGAGGTCAGCTAAAACTGGAAATGTACTTATAGCTTAATATGTCGTCGTGTGTACAAATTAAGTAGAACGTTATGAAGTCAATATTGAAAAAGTTGAACGTGGCTTTTGAAAATCAGCGGGTTTCGATAAACTTAGGTACTAAACTGCAGATGGTCGATAATCTTAAGTGCCAATCAGACGAAATCAATGCATTTGATAAAGGTTTAATTGATGCGATTTAATTGGTTGAATTGATTGATTGCATTCCATAGGTTGAAGCAACAATTAAATTTGGACCATCTTAAACAGTGCTTAGACGATGCAAGTCATTTTTTGCTTCAATTATATTGCATGTCACAGGCAAAAAACTTGCATCGTGTATATGTGGCTTTATGGCAACCGCAGACGGTACGACGCGGCGATTCTGCTAGAACAATATCCATGAAGTTTTCATAGAATTTGTTCTACTACGTATGTACTAGAGTCGCGTCGTGCTGTCGCATTTTGCATGTCTGCGGGAGCCTTTAATCAAGCCCAACTGTTCGTTTTCATTTGTCTATTTTATGATTTAATTTTTTGTTATTTTTTTTGAACATCTACTGAATATTATGTTTCGGCAGCTGCTCACTCTTGACCAGTATTTTGTTTCATTCATTTAGTTTGACCTATGACAACCGACGTCTTTCTGCCAAGTCGATTCAAATTTATTTTAACCTGTTTTTCATTCAATGGCGCTTGGTTGAGAAAAAAACGTCGAGGCCTTGGTTAATCAAGCTGAGAATAAAATTGAGTTGTCTCGCTGTGGCTGCGAAATATTACTTTAGATAATCTAATTTCATGAAAGAATATTTGATGGAAGACTGTGTAGATGGAATATAAAAGCTAGGCACCGTGCGTCCTACCGTCAACGAGGAAGCAACTGGCAGACAGACAGAGATTGTTATCTCTCTCTGTCTGTGTGTTGTCATGTATCTCATTTACTTACACGGGATCTACAATATTTTGTATGTTTCTTGAAAGAGACATAAATATTAATATTTCATCGCTGACTGCTCACACCGCTGGCGAGTACTCGTTTGTCGCAGCGACAAGAGCTATCAATGACCGTACTCACTCAGCGACGTTCGCTTGACAGGCAGAACTCCCGCTGAGAGACTTACGCTTGGTACAGATGCCAGCAGGTCAAGCTACCCGAAACTGTCAAATTTTCCCAGTCAACCTTGAACCTGCCCTTGCTTTAGCGATAAAGTTGAAAATTTATTCAAGCTTAAAGATTGTAGTAGCTTTTTGTGTTGGCGTTTGTACATAAGCATACTAGAGAGTAATCGCTCGTCACCGTCGTGCTCTCGCTGCTCGCCAACACGTTTTTAGTCGCTAGGTCTACTCGCTTCTAGGTCTTCTAGGTCTATTCACTGATGGGGCAGGTGCCTTAAGATGGATTTATTTAAATATGCCAAAAGATCAAAGTGTAGAAGAATGTACTTTTCAATAGCGAGATCACTGTTTAAATTGGTCGTAGAGTTTTCATTAATTTCATATATCAAAAACACAAATGGGGACGCGAAAATTGAAAACGATTTAAAAAAAAAAGCTATTTAAATGAATGCAGGTAATGTAAATCCCACTAATATTATAAATGTGAAAGTTTGTATGGATGGATGGATGTTTGTTACTCTTTCACGCAAAAACTACGAAACGGATTTCGATGAAATTTGGCACACAGATGGTTTATAACCTGGATTAACATATAGGATACTTTTTATCCTGATATTCCCACGGGATCGAAACTTATGCAGGTGAAACCGCGGGGCGCAGCTAGTACTCTATAATAGTACCAACAAAGAGAAAGCCTTCGAACTAATGATAAACACGTGTAATGTAGAGAGAGGTGAAGCCACAAAACTGTCTGTCAAGCTCTCAACGATGATATGACCGTAATCCCAAAAACGTTCTTTTGCGAAATATAACAGGAACTTTAGATTAATTGCTTTAAAACGATTGCACAATGTATGACAAAAAATTTTGATCGTTAAGGATTGCATTTTTGGGCTCTGAACGATTGCACGAATTGCATTTTTGGAATAATGTAGAAGTTATTATCGACGGAAATGTTCTTAAATTCACCTTATATAACAGAAGGCCAATATCGGTATTTAAAAACGTTTAATGTAGTCGCAATCCTATCCCAGCCACAATCAATGACAAAAACTTGTCAAAAATGTAGGGAAATTAAGGTATTTTTGACAGATTGAGACTACACCAAGAGACGGGAATTGTCCCTCTGATTTCAAAACAGTCGAGCACGCTGGTGCAAGATGTCCCTCTAAAATAACTAAGGCGGAAGTTACGCAGCCATGGGTATGAATTTTACAGTAGTCAATTTACTACTGCTGCCAAGGGCCAAGGTACCGAAGACATTTAAATTGGGCCGACCTCGTTTACCCGTGGTCGTTAGCTCTTCTCTTTTATGGACACTTAAATTGCCATTATATAATAATGCAGTCTTTACATCATCAGTTATTTTTACGACTTAATTGCGTACTTACAATTGAGATGTTCTAAAATTTAAGGAACCTTGCTAATAATGCTGCTGAGATATCGGCAGGTCCTTTTTGTAGGGTTTCATTGCCGAGCAAATTCTTTTTTTTTCGTGTTTCTGGTAAGCTATGTGAGTTAAGGTACTTTTTATTGCAATGTTTTTGGTAGTGGAACGCAAAGGTTCCAAATAATATTAAAAACTAAGGGCACATATACACACGATATTTTTTTATAAGTAGAAGAAATTGTTTTTATGAAGGTACTTTAATAATGGTGACAGAATATTGTGAAAGTCAACTTAAGTACCAATGAAGATCAGACTATTGAGGTTCAAAGAAGAGCGAGCAAAGTGATTGCTTTTTGGAAAGTAGAAGAGAGAAGAAGAATGCAGTAAACCAAACATCAACCAGACAGAAGAATCTTATAGCAGTACCGTACATGTAGCGATCTAAAGAACCGAATCCCGATTGCGGACACACCAACCAAATGGTCAAACATGTTATCAAAGAGCCCGATTCTTTCAGCTTCAAACGCTTTTCATTCAGTCACATTGCGTCACCTGCATCGTGATCGTTCTGTTTCGCCTGCAAGCGGTCTGCTCGCCCTTGAATACGGATGAGCATTCAACTGCTATGCTCATATGTTATGTATGCACGCTGCAATCGCCCTCGCTTCGACCTATCTTGTCTTTGTCGATCTCGATTTATTTATTTTGTAATTTAATTGCAGCTGTACCGTGTGTCCGTATATCTACGCCTTAACACTTTTTCTTTTAATTCGATATTTGAATTTTATTGATTCTAGAAATCGATGTCTATGGAGGGATAATGTTTATTTGTTTGAGGCACTGACCCGTATTATACAAGTACGCTGGACTAAGTATACTATACAAAATGACAGTTCTTTTTTGTGTCGATTCAAAGCGCCCACTCGAGCGTCTCAGGAACTAAAATTGACACATTGCCACAAATGGCCGTCGTTTTGTTTTGGTACTTACGCCTCTACGAGATATTTCGAACATACTTATCCTGAGCACGCGCATCTCGTAAAACTCGCTATAAAAAATATTAGTTCCACGGACGCTTACGTTGGTGTCAGCGCCTAAATAGCGAAAATCATATATCTTCATTTTGTCATCGATAGTATGAAGTCAGTCAGATGTTTATTCCTTTTTATTTTTACTGTAAAGTGTTCGAACTTCTTACGTAAAAATAAAATATTAAAGTACGATCGTCTATTTGTAAATTGATTTAAGTTTCCATTTGAAGCAATAAAAACTAACGATTGCAATCTATATTGAGTTACGGAGGGTTTCGTTTTTATTTTAGACAAACATAAAAACCTATTGACACGATTCTACTTCATGTTTTTGTTGTTGCAGTTTGTGCAACTTTGATGGCGGAGTTATACTAATTTAAATTCATGGATTCCACGACGAAATACTGTTGTGCACAGTTTGTTGGCCGTTCTGTGACGAATATTGTTTTTCAATTGCCGCCATCCGCGTCATTCGGTCGGTTTTAGAGAGTCATCAATGGTGAAATATTCAAAATCTCCTCTTTTTGAATATCAATGCATATTCGCGAGTTGTGTAACGTTGCTTGAAAAAAACCGTTTTGTGTTCCACAAAATTATGTTGTTGATCGGAAATGGATTCGTGTATTTATTACTTAAAGTTTATAAACACTATCTTTAAGAGAGCGATATTTAGATTAGGTTCGTAGCAACATTACATCACCATCATTCTCCTGTTCAATTTATTTGGGGTCGGCACAACACGTCTGTTAAATGTCGTAGCATCATGCTGAGATAGGAGCCTTTTGGCCTCGTACAGGACTTTCGGTCTTATTTTTCTTTTTGTTACTTTATTTTTTATTATTTTTTATATGATTTGGTTTTGTTACCTACTTTTTTTTATATAATTTGGGTTTTTTATTTTTGATTTATTTATTTATTTATTTAAACTTTTCGCACAAAAAGGTACAAAGGCGGACTTAATGCCTTAGGCATTCTCTACCAGTCAACCAAGGGTGGTGAAGAGATTAGATGGCAGGTGCTTTAATTGAAAGGGACAATGATAAAAAAAACTCTTAAAACTAGGTACACAAATACATAAATAGGTTATATACACATACATACTATTACTATAATATATACATACTTATAATATATACATATATATATATATATACAAAATCAAGGGAGAGAAGTGTTGAGATGACTCTACGCTATTTTTTAAAGATTTATTTTGAAAATAACTCTGCAATTTCCGCTTAAATGCATACCGACTGCTCGCCGTCCTGATATCAAGAGGAAGCGCATTCCAAAGAAGAATGCACTGAATATGAAAAGAAGAATGAACAAAATCAGACGTATGAGACAGACAGAGTAAGAGAAGATTGTTAGAAGAACGCAGATTCTTAGCGTGTGAAGAACAAAGATATTGGAAGTGAGATACGAGATAAGAAGGAGGATTGGGAGAGTTGAGAAGGGAGAAAAGCGTGGTCAAAGCGCGCAAACTTCTTCTTTGGCGAATGGACATCCATTTGAGCTCAGACCTATAGCTCGACACATGGTCATATTTCCTGAGGTTGAATATGAACCGGATACCATTGTTGAGCAATCTGTCGAGCTTATCCAGCAAAACCGCATTCAAGTCAAAATAGCACACGTCACCATAATCGATTATAGGGAAAATCAAAGTCTGCACAAGCATGGTCTTCGTCTTAGCGGGCAAAAAGTTTCTCAAACGATACAGGGATCGCAGAGTACCATTGACCCTTTGACTAACACTAGAGACCTGGCGTTGCCAACTAAGTGTTGAGTCAAGATGCAAACCGAGATCTTTGACAGTAGGTGTAATGGGTATGACGGTACCTTTGAAAATAAGAGGTGGAAGAGAGCTAAGCGTCACCCTACCCAACATGCGTGAACTTCCAATTACAATGGCCTGACACTTCGAGGGGTTTACTGACACCCCGAAACTATCAGACCACTTTTTGATAGCATCTAAGTCTCGGTTTACATCCGCTATAGCGTTCGACAAACCTTCTACCCGCTCAGCTGTATATAATTGAAGATCGTCGGCATATAGATGATACGAACACCGAAGACAGTGAGTTATAAAATTAATGAAGATGGAGAATAATAATGGAGAAAGAATACCGCCTTGTGGAACACCAGCATCCAGGTCACGCCAACTTGATGACTTCTCATCAACGCGAACCGACTGCTGACGTCGCCGAAGATAAGAAGAGAACCATTCCAGGGCCTCCGACGAAACCATAAGGTGAGAGAGGATAGAAAGGAGAATATCGTGGCTGACGGCGTTAAAGGCATTGGAGAAATCAATTAATACCAAAACGGTAATTTTAGTATCCTCCATCGCCTCTCTAATGTCACCAGTCACTTTAAGGAGAGCGGAGGCTGTACTGTGCCCAGGCCTGAACCCAGACTGAAAGGAGCTAACGAGGTTGTTCCCATGAACAAACCCCGTAAACTGCTTATGCACGCAGGCCTCGAGCACTTTAGACAGGAATGGGAGAATGGAAATGGGTCGAAAATGACTGGGTAGGGAGGGATTTGAAATTTTAGGGAGTGGGCGGACATAGGCCATACGCCATAGGGATGGGAATTGTCCGGAATCAAGAGAAAAGTTAATGATGTGGGTGATCAGAGGGAGAAGGCTATCAAGGATCCAAACGACCATACTACGACTGATGCCATCATAGCCCACAGCCTTGGATTTTATGGACAGGATGATCTTTTTGATTTCGTCCAAGGTCACCGGAGAGAAGTGAAATGGTTCTATGATGGGACTCACTAGGCCAGTGATAAAATCAACCGTCTGGGACAACATTTGGGAATCCAAATGACAAGTGGTTGTAAAGTGACGGTTGATATCATCAAGGCCTATTGTATTAGGAAAATCCACACGCCGTGGTCTGCCGATACCAAGAGTACCAAGGAACTTCTAGATATCAGCAGGTGAAGAAGAAGATATGTTCTCGAGAATATGGCGGCGTTTAGCGTTGCGTATCATCTGATTACACCGATTCCTAGCAGCTTTGAAAAAGTTTCGGTTTTCTTCACTGCGATCCTTTTTAAATTTACGAAAGGCCCGATCCCTGCGCCTCATCGCCATACGTACCCCTGTCGTCATCCAAGGAACAGGAGGACGCCGAAGTTTTATCTGTTTAACAGGAGCGTGTTTGTCGTAGAGAGCAAGGACCGCCTGATCGAAAATGCGCAGTTTTTCGTCTACAGTTGTCGCCGCTGCCAGGTGTTCCCAATTGAGGTCTGACGCATCCTGACGAAGCCTTTCAACATCCATGCGCGCAAAACACCGCATGCGCAGAACTTTTGGGATAGGTTTAGGTGGTTTTAGGACATATGAGAGGAAAATGAGGTCATGATGGGAAAATCCAGGCGCGGGACACTGACCATGAGAGGAAACAAGGGAGGGTGCGGAGGTGAGGATTAAGTCGAGCCAAGTGTCATCGCCTGAGATATTAAAATTGGTAGGTTGATTGTGTTTAGTTTAGTTTAGTTTTATGATCTTCCTGTGCGAGTCGCAATAAATACTTTTTCCTTTTTTCCTTCCTTTTCTTCCATACTTCTCTATTAGTATTCATCTAGGTCGCCCATCCCTTTCTAGCCATATCATCTTTCGCACAGTTCATACCTCGTTTCTTTGGTCTTCCCTACGTAACAACCTTTATAAAATATAATTCAATGTACTATGTTAATTTCAATGTACAGACGCCAGCAGGTCAACCTACCCGAAACTGTTAAATTATCTCAATCAACCTTGAACCTTAATGCTTTAGCGATAAAGTTGAAAATCTATTAAAGAAATTTGACAGATTGTAGTAACTGGATGTGCTGGCGTCTATATTAGGTAGCTTTTTCTATTACCCTATTAAGAGTTTAGTTATAATATTCTCTTTTCAATAGAAAAAGCTTTTTGAATTACTCGAGACTAAAATCAAATACGTAGCCAACCATACCAATAAAGGCTACCAATAAAGAATAAGAACGAATTTGTTATTCCGTCTACAAACCTATACGATGATCATGTCTAGACGCTTAAGTACTTGTAAGGTGAGTAGGTACCTGGGGTAGCGGGATCGTCCGAAAGGGTTACCGCTGCCCTGGTACATAAAGGGCTAAGGAAGGAACACGGGTGGGTTTTAGTCAGTAAGAGCCTGACACTCCCTTCTGCTCCACCCAGAGCGGGAGGAGTCATTTGATGAAAAAAAAAAAAAAAAAGGTGAGTAGGTACTTTTATTTCTTACTACAGTTGTAATTTTTGCCCGCGTGGATGTCGGAAATGATCCCACAGGAACGTGCGTTCGAGGCAAAAAGTAGCCTATGTCCTTTTCCAGGATGCCATCTATCTCTTAATTAAATTCTATCGAAATCCGTTCAGTGGTTTAGGCGTGAAAAGGTAACATACAGACAGAGGTACTTTCAGTTTTGTTTTCGCCAAGATAAGGTCGATCGCGTGGGAATATCGGGATAAAAAGTTTCCTATGTCCTAATCCAGGTTATGGTCTACCCATGTGCCAAATTTCATCCAAATCCGTTCAGCTTTTTTAGCGTGAAACCGTAACAAACAAAAAATCAAATCTTTTCTCTTTATAATATTTTTTTATAATATATTATATAGTATGGATGTAGGTATCAATTCCATTAATTCTATACGGTATCTTAGCTTTTTGTCCAACCTTTCCCAAGCTGAACTATTCCTAATATCCCCGAGGCCATTTTAGTGCAGTACTGTTATACCAGGCCATGGCCTAAGGCGGAAGTAATTCGAGTAGCCAGTGAAGCCTTCCAACTCAATCTATTTACTACAACATTACTGTTCGAAACATGCAAGCAATTATACACTCTATTACGACTATTGATGCGTGATAATCGCCTGCAAGTAATGCTTAGTGAAATAAGTAGGGACGTATAGAACGTCCGTCAGATTTTCGATCAGAGTTTTTTTTAAGTATTTTATGAAGTTAGATCTATGAAATTTTATTCGATAGAGAAATTATTTATTTTAAGTTTCATTATAAGATGAAAAGGTATTGCTGCCTCCTGTTGCGTGGGGTCGCTACTAATAATTGGATCAGACAAATTGTTTTTCTTTTTTTTCCAACTGGAAATACTCAGCAGTGGCTTGGACTTTAGGCGTCAGGTCACCCTTAACGGACATAAGAAATTTGGGTGTACTAGCACGCCTGTCTACCCTTTCAGGGATTACGGGCGCGATATTAATTATTACACCTGCTGGATATTTCATTAAGCCCTTTACATGTTCGTACGTTGAATTCCTTAGAATATTGAGAATACGCGTGGAGTATTTTATAAGTGCTGGTATTCTGATTATTGATTGCCACATTCACAGAAATATGGAACTGTACGGAGGAATTACATAAATTAATATTGCTGTTGGTTGTGGTTTTGTTCTTGTTTTTTAACGTCAATGTATTATTTATTAGAATTAATAATCCTTTAGCCCAGTAAGAGGTGGTATGGAGACGATACAGGCGCGTACGGCAAGGGTTGGATTGTGGTGGCTCTAGACGAGGATGCCTGGAAGGGTTCGGGGGGCTTGCCCCTACTAAGCTCAAAAAAAAAATCCTTTTGTCAAGCATGATGTGATTAACATTATACGTAAGCTTTCATAAAAACTTGAGGAATTAAGAAGGTTTCTAAACATGGTTTTCCATCAAGAAGAAAGCGTTTCTCTCCTAAATATCCTTATTGTAGCACCATTCTTCTAAATATGCGTAGGTAATATTGGCTTTCATGAACGTAGATTTAAGATGCCAAGAAATATAAATAGGCTTTAGATTCAGTTATGAGTCTTTGACCTAACAAAAGGAGATCCTTTTGTTAGGCCAGACAGATGTCTTGGCATATTGGGCGTACGGTAAATAAACCGGGTTACGACCGGGTCACAGCCGGGCTGTCCCGGATCGACACACTGACCCGTATAGACGAATGACAGGAAAATGTATTGAAATAGATCAAACAATTATTCTTGTGTAAACATCTAGTTGATAATTATATCAACTAGATGTTTACACAAGAATAATTGTTTAATAAAAAATATTTGACTGTAAATAAGGGGTAAAATAATTGGTGAAATTCATTATCATCACCACCTTTGTATTTTTAAAGGAATTTTTCAGTTCAAGAAACTAATGCGATGTGATCATTTAAAAAGTCCTTTGAGTGAATAACTAATACGTAAGGAATCGTGAAAAGTCGTTATGTGGCCTGCTCTTGTTGACGTACCTAAATATTCAATTATAAAATACGCTACGAAAAAATATGTCAAAGATTTCAATTCAATCTAAACATATTTTTTGCAAACCCTACAAACTCCCAATCACATCTCTACCAAACATAAAGCCAGAACCACACTCACTTCTCGGTACACTTGATTCCAAGAACTGTTCAATAGCACAAAGCTAGGAGCACACGGCATGCGTATCATCCCTGTGAAACTGGGGCACGGAGGGAGGCTGGGCGCCCCACTTCGCAGGCTCACACCGTGACCTACCTCACGACCTGTTTGTTGCTGACTTTATCCGATACGTTAAGGATACGGTGACGCCACACTTCAGAGGTCTTTTTGGATTGTGGAAACGCTTTTAGTATGATATAGATTTACAATTTGATATACCCTAAGTATATGAACATAGAATTTTATGCCGTACGCAAAATACGCGCGTTTGCTTTGCGCTTTTTGCGCGTATTAGCTAGTACCTATAGATTTTATGGCACAGTGAAAATACGTGAGGTATCGTAGGTACCTACATAAACAAATTATATCTAACATATTTTATTTTATGAAATTGTTGAAACGATTTTTTTTTAAATATTCCAGTTTACCTGTCTCTCTGGTTGTGATAAACGGATTTGCACACGTTTGAAAAGGTTTGAAACCATGATCACGACTAAAGTCAAAGCTATGTGGCTATTTCCTTAATATTCGCAACAATGAATGGTTGCTAGATGGCCCTTTTTTTACCAGAATAGAACAGGCCACCCACTGTTCCCTTAACATTTCAAAAAAACATCTTTATCTTACCATTTTTAAACCTTTCGTTTACCATATTGTCCCTAACGATACTGGTTAGATAGTGAAGTTTAAAAAGAGAAATGTTTCTGTTAGCACGCTTAGCACGCAACGTTACGAGATAGTCACGATCGTCGCGTGTAGCTACCCTAATGGCCGTGCTAAGGTCGCTGCATACGAGACGCGATTTAAATATGTGTAGACGAAGCTTAATGTTATATTGTATTCGAAAATGTTAACGATATTTAGATTTTATAAAGGGAGTTTTTCACAAAAAAAATGTAGTATTTTTAGCTTAATTTAATGGCACTTTATTACTGGGGATGCATGAATCCTTTGTGTTTGAAGGTTTATCCTGAAGCATAGCAGTAGATTAAGAGCTGATTTTTCCATCGCTATATAACTTTTATTCCAGGAATAAAATTGACGATTGACAGTTTTTTTAATGAAATACAGTCAAAATTTCAAAATTATTCCTCGAATAAAGTTATCCGATGATTGAAAAATCGGCCCTAAAAGCTATACATAACGGAACTAAGTATAACTAAGTATACTTATATAGACACTTCCCGTGACCCAAGGGCTGGCTTTTACCGTGGCCAGAGGCTAAGCATTGCCATACAATGTGGCAATGCCGCCAGTCTCTTGGGTACATTAGCAGTAGACAGCGATGTGGAGGAATATTTCGACGCAATATTTTAGTTTTTTTTAAGTTTTAATTAGTTTAGGATATTATATTTTTATTTTAATAATTTGTATTTTATTTAGTATTAGAAGTTTGTAAATATTATGTTTATTGTTAAAGTTAAGAAGTATATATAAATAATAAATAAATAAACTTAAGTACGTCTGACGCGCCACGGGCAGTCAGTTCCGGTAATAATCCTGCTTACGAGCAAATCTTTGACCACAGCTGTTCTTATAAGAATTGTGGCGAAACGACAGAAGATAGAAGTTAGATAAGTTTTGGAGTATGCCAAATGTAATTAAAGAAAGAAAAATATTTTATTTAGAGACACAGGAAATACAGAAATTGACGGTAGTGTAGTAAAAGATCGAATTTTGGAAATACTTTTCACAATTTAAAGAAAAATCCGGAAAAGAGTTCCTGGAAGGATTTGGGGCAGGCCTTTGCCCAGCCGTGGGATAGTATAGAATAACAAAAAAAAAACCACACAATTGTGAAATGACATGAAATTGTTTAATAAATAAGAATAATATTTTCACTTTCATACTTCACTTTTGTTTACAATCTGCTGTCCATTTACAAGCTGGAGTTCTAACTTCGAGAAAAAAATGCCTAAACAAATGTTTTGTCGATCCGTTATCTTGCCAATTTGCAAAGAAACCGCTTTGTCTCGTGTCGTCCTCGTCCCGTTCCATGTTGTCGGACTTAGCAAGCAATTTGGCCAGAGTTAGCGCTATTATGCCGCAGGTAGCATTCGTGACTATTAACGTAATGTGTGCCTTGTATCGTGTGTGTTCGCCACTTCCCTACCTAGGATTAGCTACAGGCTACAGGGTACTTGTGACTATTGGCAGGTTGAGAGATCACAGTTTTGTGGTAACTATGTTTCTATTTACATAGCCAGATGCATGAGGTCTACTTTAGATTTTTCTTAATAATTTGTTCAATTAAATCCTACTAATATTATATAATAAACGTGAAAGTTTGTATGGATGGATGGATGTTTGTTACTCTTTAACGCAAAAAATACTACACAGATTTGGATGAAATTTGGCACACAGATAGTTTATAACCAGGATTAATACATAGGATACGTTTTTATCCCAATTGTCCCACGGGATCGAAATTTATGCGGGTAAAACCGCGTGGGGCAGCTTATATTATAAACGCGAGAGTTTGTAAGGATGTTTGTTACTCTTTCACGCAAAAGCTACAGAACGGATTTTGATGAAAGTGTACAATAATATAGCTTATACATTACAATAACACATAGGATACTTTTTATCCCGATATGCCCACGGGATCGACACTTATGCGAGTGAAACCGCGGGGCGCTGCTAGTTTTAAATAGCGATTCCCTAAATAGGTATTGTTTTGTAGAACGTTATCACTAAATCATTACCTAATTATCGTCTGTTAAGAGCCAAAAATGAAGTAATGACTCTTTGTACAAGTACATACAGAATAATATATTTATTTTCAGAAAAATCATTTTTCAGGTTAACAAAACAATTTCACAAGTAAAAAAAAAATATAAACATCCGAATTGAGAACCTCCTCCTTTTTTTAAGTCGGTTAAAAAACGAACATTACGGAAAAAGTACTACTACTTATAGTTTATGTCTGAATAATGAAAAAAATATTGTATCATAGACACCGTAAATTGAAAGGTGATAGGTTAGATCTACTGTCTTTTAACCTTTGCGAAAGCACAAAGGTAGAATGATCTATGGATCTTCCCACATCTATAATATACCATAGTAAAGGTATCTGATACGCCAAAGGAATTTAATGATGCGTTGACACATGACCTTTATCTATGGGTACCTCCTATGTTTTGCTAACAAAAATATTCCTACCATATATTTTTTGGCAATTATACGCTTTATATATGAAAAATAAAAGGTCTTTATTATTATTTTTTTTTTGGATTTTTATAAAGTCTGGTAGGTGAAGAGCCAATGACTTATAACAGATATTAAAGTTTATAAAAGTTTATTAACATTGACGTAACTTTAGCACTGGCAATTATGTAATGTTTATTTGCTTATATTAATAAACTAGCTCTGCCCCGCGGTTTCACCCGCATAAGTTTCGATTCCGTAGGAATATCGGGATAAAAACATCCTATGTGTTATTCCTGGTTATAAACTATCTGTGTGCCAAATTTCATCCAAATTCGTTCAGTAGTTTTGGCGTGAAAGAGTAACAAACATCTATCCATACATCCATACAAACTTTCGCGTTTAAAATATTATTAATTAATTAATATTAATATCAATTAATTAATAAATATAAGTGTGATTTCCTAATAAATACGTCTTGTGTTTTGCCAGTTTACATTTTTACTTTGATCAGAGGGGCAATTCTCGTAGTTTTAAGAACACAGTCTGATCTCAGTCTCAATCTGTTAAAAATACCTCAATTTCCCTTCATTTTTGACATTTGTTTGTCACCGAGATGAGACTGCGACTAGATTTTGAACGTTTTAAATTACGATTTTTTTTTTTTAACTTTTCCCCACATTAGGAATTACTCCTGTATCGTGGGTGCGTTTACAAACATTTAATCTCACATACATAAACAGCCAGACCCGGAACAACTACCTGTAGGCAATACAAATATTTGTTCCGTGCGGGAATCGAACCCGCGACACGCAGCGCAGCAGTCGATCGCTCAGCCACTGCGCCAACCGTGTCGTCTAATTGCCCTTCTGATGCATACATATACATTACAACTGACGATTTGTGTCTACTCTTGTTTTTAAATTGAAACTGTTTGTAGGTCATACAAATTAAAACGTTCCGTACAGCTGTGATTCTAAGCGCGGCGAAAAATATAATTTATAATATGAAACCTTTTATTTCAGACCGAGTCCATAGGGTAACAATTTTACTTCAGTTCTAGTGTTAGTAGGTACATACAAACACAGTTTGCATGCATACACAGTTTAGGTACCATTTAGATAGCACAATTAGCCTATGTTCCCAATGCTGGGACACAGGCTTCTCGGTGAGAGGGAGTGGGCCGTAATCCACCACGCGAGCCCAGTACGGGCTGGTAGATCCTCAAATTTCAGGTTCTAGGACATGCTGGTTTCCTTACGTTTTCTATCACCGTTTTGGGAGCAGTGGTGATGAAATATTTTACTCAAAGTAAAGAGCCTGTCTGGGTTCGAACCTACGATCTATTATAACTCGTAAGTTGACTAGTAAGTTGAAAAGAAGAAAAGATATCATAGCGGAAGTTCCTCATACCAAAACCAAGTTCGCCCATATACAATTCAAAAAACGCTCAGCTCAGCTATACAATAGACTTAACAAAGAGATTTACGTATATACTAAGAAACAAAATGAATTAAAAAAAAATGTAACTAATTGGATAAAATCATTAACCTATGATGAAACGGAGGCGGTGCTAGTATAAAATATAACGCTACACCTGCCTAATGCCTGCACCGTATGCAATTATGCATACACTCTGATTCATTCGTGAACACATTCACACATCCTCGCATTTACATTCACACACCCTCACAGTCACACGGGTGTGTGTGAATGTCACTCACTCTCACTCACACACTCGCATGCCTGCGTGCGTGCTGAATTTTTAGCTTTAATTTTATCTTTTTTTGTATTATTATTCCCTTTAGATTGCATACAACAAGTACATACCTAAACGCTACTTACTAAGTTGTGGAAGAGCGGAGTCTCCAAACACAGGCTTATTAGCTTATGCATAAAAGGAGGCTCCAATCACTAGTTTTTAAGGTTCACTTGTTAAAATAATAAACCATTTTTCTTTTTTTTTCTTTTTCAAGCCGTGTTCGTTACCACTGGGTGACCACTGCTCTCATTTATTATAAGTAGTATTTCTACATAAAGTTTTCCCACACGAAAATTCTGATATTACTATTAATATTGTCATGGTAAAGGTTTTGATATAGTTGACGTACTATCGGCCATCTTGAATATAGGTTAACTGTTGTTTCTTTCAGGATAAAGGGCATAATAGCCAAGCAGCTTAAGGGTCTTCAAACTGAATCGAATTCCCTATTTATCAGGCAAAATCCAACCGTGAAGCAATTAGAAATGTGCCCCAAAATCTCCATACACAAATATTAACCGTCCAATTGGAAACATACTCCTTTAACAAGAGATATTCAGCCAACTTTTCCTGAATCCTTTAAGTCAAGTAATCCAAATTCTTATTGAATAAGTGCTTTCTTTTGTACTTTGGCTTCAAAATAAATTGGTACCCTGAAACCTTTTTATGTTCTTCAGAATATACGTACTCCTCTTTAATAACTAATTTGAAGTGCTTTAGACAAATTGGGAGTAACATTTAGCTAGGAACAGTATTTTTATCTTACCAAGCGACTCGCGTTTTACTTGTGGTTAACAAGTGTAGAGACACGCCGTGAATGTGTGTGTAAGCACAGGCGCTCTCGGTAGTACCGTCCGACACAATGGCCATTTGGTGAAGTCGGAAGTGTATGCGTGTGCTACTCGTCTTCACGCACACATTCACAGCGTGTTTGTGCTCTCTGTTAACACAAGTAAAGCGCGCGTTACTTCATGAGATAAAAATACTGCAGTTCGTAATCTTGTATATTATGCGGGTTTCGAGATAACAGTTAGATGCAAGTGCAAGTGGTAATAGATTACTTAAAGCACCGAGAACTGGTCTTGCACTTGCCTGTGCATAACCAGTTTCTGAAAGCAGCGCGGAATCTAGTGTTCGGTTAAGAATATTATAGATACTATGCTACCTTTCTTATGTATCTCTTCATTTATTGTTAAAATGTCATCTAAACAGTGAATTATTGTTTTACAAGCGACCCATCTAGGCATCTAATGTGGCGATATGTCAAAAAATCGAGATTTCCGTGGTAGGTTAGAGATCACCTCGGAGAAGAAGGCGTCGAGCAGGCAACCGCCTCGACGCCTAACACGCCGAAACCCCGCCTGCATCATCTAACAAAGGCGGGAATTTGGGGTCGCCGGCGATTAGAGTGGGGACTCTGTCGGCCCACTAAGTGACCTCGGGAAGGCGGCGCACAGTGGTCATGTGCTGCCTTGCACACTTGCACAGTCAGGCTTCAGGGAGACCCCTTTACAGTCTCCTCAGAGATGTGCCCTAACAGGCGTTGCACAGAGGGGGCTCCGGATTGGTCTTTTGAGGGGTAACGGTGCCCCTTCCATGTGCAGATGGTGACCACCGGGGTGGTTTTAGTGAGTAAAAATCCCACATTCCCTGTTTTTATCCCCAAAGACCAGGCGCCTTTTGAAGGTTTCCCCCCGAAAACAAAAAAAAAAAGGTTAAAGATCACACAGTCACTCGCGACACGAAATGCGACACTGTTTAATACTATGTACTGCTTACACTTGATTATTTTTAATTACTATAATTTATTCAAAGCTGAAATGATTGTATTGTAGTAGATTAGCTGCGACCCACGGTTTCACCCGCATAAGTCTCGATCCCGTGGAAATATTGGGATAAAGAGTATGCTATGTCGTAATCCAGGTCATGGTCTACCTATGAGCTAAATTTCATCCAAATTAGATCAGCCGTTTTAGCGTGAAAGCGTAACAAACAAACTCAAAATCTGGCCTTTCTCTTTAGTTTTAGTTTAGACTAGCTGTGCCCCGGGGTTTACCTGCATAAGTTTCGATCCCGTGGGAAAATCGGGATAAAAAGTAGCCTATGTGTAAATCCAGGGTGTCCGAGTGTCATTTCATCGAAATTGGTCCAAACAGCTGGACCAGTTTTGATGAAATAACACTCTGACACCCTGGATTTACACATAGGCTAAGGAAGTAACAAACATACAAACACACACACACACACTCACTCACAAACTTTCGTCTTTATAATATTAGTGATATATCGGGCTGGTGTTCGCAGCTCTACTTTGCGTTTGCGAGTAAGTATTTTGCGTTTCAATATTCCTACGTCTAAATCAAATATTCGATTCATCATCATCTCACTCTGCATATGGCTTCTAAAATGATAACTTCACCCACGTTTTACTAACACATATTATACCAATTGAAAGCGAAAACCTCTGCCTTGCTGATTACGAGTACATCCATCATTCTGACTCCTGCATAAGAGATGTTATCGTTTATACAAACTAAGCTGAGAGTAATTTCATGCATCGGTGCCTATAAATAAACAATGCAATGCCTTTGTGTGAGTTACATTGTCGCTCTATATACGTACCTATATGTGGAACATTATTTTATATACCACAAAAGGTACTGGCTAAGGTTGTCACAAAGTACTTTGAAATGGTCGGGTTTATGTAAGTCAGTCGTGACCACACTAGTTTTGGAATGGAGGAATATAAAAGTTAAGGTAAATGTAGAATAAGCTGCCAAGCCTCTTAAAGTTATGAATAATATTTCTGAATTGTGGAAAGTTGGTTTTTCTTTTTTATTTACTTATTTAGGCAGCGACAAGACACGAAAAAACTGAGTTAAAAAGTTTTATTAGTAAGTAGTTTTTGATAGTGAAGCGGTCAATTTTTTTTAATCTAAAGTTCTAGTCAATATTGTTTTTTTTATTGCAAAATGAGAACCTCATCCATCGCCTGGTGGGAAGTGATGGATGAAGTCTGTGATGGAATGAACAGAATATGCCTATTTACTCTTGCTTTGAAGGTTGATGGGTCATACGAGGAAGGGAACACAGACGCTGGCAAAGAGTTCAACAATTTGGTCGTGCGCATAATAAATGGAGAAGCGAAACATTAAAACGACCAATTGATAGATTATTGTGAATCCTGTAATTTTTTCGATTACATTTTGGCACGCCATACATGTTTGCCTGAAAAAACTCTACAACTAAACTTATTATTTATTAGGTACCAAACAACAACACGAAAAAAAAAACGTTGTCAACCCTATGATATAGTACAATTGTTCGCGCATCAATTCTGCGCACGATCCCCTACAATGGAATTTGTCGGCGTCGTTTGTAACACGCGTGCGAGTCATTATTCGCGCTCAGACCTGCGCCTACGCGTCCGATCTCCACTTTACAACTATTTCCTCCATTTTATTGTTAAATTAAATTATTGAAGGATAAATTGAATTCTTGTGGTCATGTTTTAGGGATTGGTTGGTCACTTATCCGGTTGCATTCCTATTTGTTGATCCCAAGTTTAAGGCCTGCACCACAAATCACTGAATACGTTTTGGATGGGTGACCATCTATACATCATTTCTTTTTTTTTTTCTTTTCTTTCTGGATTATTAATTATTTACACAAAAATGAAGCATATATGCTGAATTTATTGTTATAAAAAGGTCTTTGCCGCAGTTGCTCTGTGGATGGGTGACCTGTACATACCGAGACCCCTACGTGTCTTGGAAAGCACGATAAGCCGTTGGTCCCGGCTGTCATTCGTGGATCTTTGACAGTCGTTACGGGTCGCCAAAAGCCCGAAAGTCTGACAACCATTTTTACCAAGGTGGTATTACCCAGTGGTTGTGGAGGTCAGATAGGCAGTCGCTCCATGTAAAATACTGGTATTCAGCTGCATACGGTTACACTGGAAGCCAGCATAGTTGGGAAAAGGCTAGGGCAGATGATGAGTTTAGCGCTAAACGATTTTAAAAGACCATTCCGTTTCTGTCAGCCTTTTAAAGATGCGTAAGTATAATCCGCGTTTAACGTTCCCACTGCTGGGACAGAGGCCTTTTTTCTGTAAGAGTGAGTGGGCCGTAATCCACCACGCGGACCCAGTGTTGGCTATTTTAAAATTACGTGGAACTATTGGTACAAAATATCATTTTTTTACGTTTGTAATAGTTCCATGTGGGACTAGCTACATGGAACGAAAAATACGACCCCACGGAAAATACGGTCCCAGTAGTTACTGGGAATCAACGGATATCACATGTCTTCGTATTTTTAGTTCTAGGTCATGACGGTTTCCTCGCGATGTTTTCCTTCACCATTTTGAGAGCAGTGGTGATGAACTAATTTACACAAAGTAAAGCGCCTGTCGGGGTTCACACCTACAACGTACAACTGGTAAGTCGCAGCCATTGCCACTGGGACACCACTGCTCGTTTGAAGGTGACTTTGGAGGTATGAGGAATAGGGTGTAAAGTTCACTCATCCTCCATAGAAACCGGAGGATCTGCCGACCAGACGGGTGTTGCGTCTGGCGGGCAATTGCCCAACGATTGATGTTGGGAAGTTTGTATATATTCTAATTGCGCGGTAAACTCTGCTTGCGAGATGCAGGATTTGCGTGACGTCAGTATGACGCGTTGTTCGCATGTGGCGTTGTAGATACCGCTACATGACATAGACAGAATAATTATTTAAATATGTTAAAAGTATTAAGGTGGATGCTCCAAGGTAGCCCGCGAAATTCAATTTTCTTTCGTTTTTTGCAATTTGCTGGTTAGTACTAAGTTGTACGTTGATTAAAATATGATTCGCGGCCGCAACAAATATGTATTTACAGAATTATAATCATTAAAGTCATAAACACAACTCTCTAAGATCAAGACGTAATCCTACTGAATGACTATTTCATGAAATCTTGACATTTTAGGATTACGCTAACTTAACAAGTTGTATTACTGATTCTAATGATTATAATTCTGTAAATACATATTTGTTACGGCCGCGAATCACATTTTAATCAACGTACAACTTAGTACTGACCAGCAAATTGTAAAAAACGTAAGAAAATTTGAATTTCGCGGGCTACCTTGGAGCATCCACCTTAAGTGGTTTGTTGTGCAAGCGAGCCTAAATTCGGAAAAACCTGTAACTAATAGCAGTTTTTTTAAAGATTCGTGCTGATATTCAAATATAAGTCTTAGTTATCTTTCTTGGTTTCACACTAAAACTAAACTGTTACGCCTTTACAATTTGGAAACTGATATAGCATAAAAGATAGGTAAGCAGAATGTTTTTACATAAAAGTAGGTGAGCGCCAGATTTATTCTTTAACAATGTGTGACCTATTTTCCTTTGAAATATCCAAACTGCTTTTAGTTTTTCACTAGTTTTTTGTGTCAGGGAAACACTATTAAGTTTTATGTTTAAAAGCCTGTAGGTGTACTATATGTACTATATGTTTAAAAGCCTGTGGGTATACTTTTAGGTACCTAATATATATTTAGAATTTTTTCAAAGGGAAAATGTTAACTGATGAAAAGCTTATCGATCTTTTAATGCTGTACACTTTTTTAAATTATTGAGCAGTTTTAACTTTTTGGCTTATCGCAGTTGGTCGCAGTAACTAAGCTAGGATACCCGACCAAATGGGTTAGGTTAGGTTAGAAATGTGAGCAACCGCGCCCGAGCCAAAAAGGGGCGCAATCATTATGTTATAATGTTCATTAATATTTTGAGGAGCGCAAAATAGGAATCATTAGAGGTTCGATTAAATACATGCCCTTTTCAAAAACGAGAGTAATAAATAAAAGTAATGCTGAAATAAAGGGAGCTGTAGCACTGCGACTTACGAGTAAGTCGTATGTTCGAAACCAGACAGGCTCTTTACTTTGTGTAAATTATTTTATCACCACTGCTCTCAAACGGTGAAGGAAAACATCGTGAGGAAACAGGCATGTCCAAGAACCAAGAATTCGAAGACACGTGACATCTACCAACCCGCACTGAACCCGCATGGTGGATTACGGCCCATTCCCTATCACCGACAGAAAGCTCGTGTCCTAGAAGTGGGAGCATTATAGGCTCATTATGCTAATGCTAAATAGTCTCATTTTTAACCGACTTCAAAAAAAGGAGGAGGTTCTCAATTTGGATGTTTATATTTTTTAAAAATCTTGTTTACAAATATATAATATGTCAACTTCTTTTTCTGTAAGTCGTTTTCATGCAATTCCTTCAGTTTATAATATTAGCTAATTCCTATGAATAAAACTCCGCCATTAAATTCGTAGTACTATACACTTCTGCGTCATCGGCCTTGATATAATTAATGAAACAAGCTCTTAGAAAATACATACTACAAATATCTATTATTAGGTCTACACGCTCGTATAGTCACGCTAGACTTCAAGGGACTTGAAACAGCTGTTCATTTGCATACGATAAAAAATCGCGAATTAATGGCGACGTTATTAGGTATATTATGGAGTACGCCAGGATCGTAGCAGGTGGCGTCCTATAGTTTATTTCTACCGTCATGGGACGAAGGCGTGTGGTTAGGTATGTATAAGTATAATACATAAAATAATAATACTTCTTCTTCTTCTCCTTCTTCGTGTCGCTGGCACGACTGTAAAGTGAAGTGGGGCTACCTTGACGGAACGGCAGTAGGGTGTGATTGTGGAGCTATGTCACAAACCATGCTCCACCTATCCTGCCCTCTGTGTCCGAAAACATGCAGACAAAGTGACTTCTGTGCTGCCACCGACAACGCCGTGGAAGTAGCAAAGTTTTGGGATAATAATAATATTAAAAACCATTCCCAGTTTGAAAAAAAAAAAAAAGTGTAACGTGGAACTTTTAGATTTATATTTTCCGGGGGCAAGAAAATTACTGGACAGGGGCTTGGCCGGTAGTTTACCTACAACTAAAAGATGGGAATAAAAGGATTAGTATCTATAACCCTATGTCATGCCTTTGTTTTAGTTAAAACCACTAAGCAATGACTAGGCAATAAGTGAGCAAAATATTTTACAGAGAGACTTTTAAGACTTCACTCTTTTCATGAGACCCTAAGTATAATGTTCTTATTGTAATTATAAGACCTTCGGAGCGTAAAAACAATTTAATTTCCTAAATGTAACTAATATTTGAACAAATGTAGCAAACTGAAATGGCAGTGGGCTGGCCATGTTTGTCGAAGGACCGATGGCCGGTGGGGCAGACGAGTCCTGGAGTGGAGACCGCGTATCGGCAAGCGTAGTGTAGGACGCCACCCAGCTAGATGGACGGACGACCTTAAGAAGGTTGCTGGGACGGACTGGATGCGGAAGGCGGATTGTGGCGCAGCCTGGAAGAGAAAGGCCTATGTCCAGCGGTGGACTGCGATAGGCTGAGTTGAATTGAACCTTTGAGTGTCTATGGAGTTTCTTGCCCGTTCTTTTCCATAGGAACCGTAGTGACTGACCGACCGACCGACTCCCAAACAATTCAAATGTGCCTGTAATTGGTTTAACTGAAATGAATGCGTACCGTCTAATTAAAAAACGAGTTCTAACTTTATACCTAGCCTAAACCTTCGAGCCAGTTACAGTATTTTGAACTTTATTCCGACAAACGACAAAGTTCTTAATGCAAAATCCACAACTTAGTCTCGGGTTTAACATCAGTTTTTGTAACATGAAATTAACTTTGACGGATTTTAAATCGAAACTTATAAATGGCTCGATGGTTTAAACCTGAGTCTAAAGACAAACCTTGTTTTGTTATGAGGCCGTTTGAGTTTGACTTTAAAAAATCTAAATAAAAACCTCTTTGCAGTCCTTACAACCAACAGCGCCATTGATGACATAAACACAATGAAAGTACCAACGTACACGGTACACGTCGCGTGTCATCCTGTCCACAAGGTCACCGCACACTATCATATCACGCATTCACACCGCACAATCGTCGACTCGTCGAGTACGTTCCATTCATCTCTTTTTTCACAAAGTCACTGCGCAACGGAACCATAATGTTCTGCTGTCGTGATTTTCTCCTTGGTAGGTTCTAGTTGTAGTAGTGTCATCATGTGGTAAAATAAACAGAGAAGCTGCTCAGAGTCTTGGCACGAACGCTGGTTCTGGATCAAGTGTTTACCAATGTCATTACTCAGGATTAGGATTGATCTTTCGTTTGTTTTTGAGAAGAAATATCTAGGATGTGTCACAGTTGAAAATAGTGCGGCCGTCAGTCCTATATAACCTATCTACGTATTCTGTTAGAATCTCACCGTGAAAACTTGGGTGTAGTGAACTTGAAGTGAGCTGTCAATAGTATCAATTCGTTAAAGTACAGACCTATGTTTTCAAATGGCTAAAAGTACGTAAAACAACAAAAGAAAAACAGTCCAGTGTTTCGTAAACCCGATTCACCCTGAACAATAAAGCGCTCTATAAAAACAGCAGTAAAGCGAACTATAGGGGTGTAATCTCTGCTAACGAGCATTAGATTCGGTCGATATGTTGTGTTACGAAGTAAAGATTGCGCCACACTAGGTTCACACAGGTTCAGACGCGTGATATCTGCGGCCTTGGCCCCCGCGCGATAAACAATGGTAATTATGACATCGCTGGCGAAAGCACGCTATTGATACAGACAGAACTGATACGGTTCATGTACTGTTGTCGAGGTTAATCATGTATTATGTACTGGAGTAGCCGGGGAACATGTAGGGGAAGTATTAAAGGTAAGTGGAGCAAGGGCACGAACATAAGACGGTCTTATGGGGTTGGATGAATGTGAAATCGACACGATAAGAAGATTGAGAATATACTATGAAAAATTGTCTATGAAAGCAGTGGTACCTCAGTGATAACGCTCGCCACTTACGAGTTGCAGGTCGTGTGTTCGATCCCAAGCAGGCACTTCATTTTGTGTAAAATATTTCATCACGCAGTGGGCCCGCGTGGTAGCTTATGTTTTTGAGTGTTTTTTTTATGTATTAGTGTGGGAACATTATAGACTAATTATGTATGCAAGACTGTCTGCTTGTTAAACATATTAATCATATAAACAATCTTAAGTAATCATTGAATAGCTAATTACAGCATGGCAGTATAAATTAATGGTACAACTGACAAGTACCAAATTAGGATAATAAAGTTTCAAAACAAAGGTGCTTTTATAAAGTTTAATGAGGTTGTATGGTTTGAGGAATATTAATGGTAATTTAGGCTCCAGTAGCCATTTTGGCAGAAAAACATCAGCGTTAACAACACATGTTTTTTTGGAAAATAAAATACAAAGTTGTTAGAAGGAAACATGCAAGGGAAAATAACCTTAATGTTGTGACAAAGTAGCACCCTTATTGTGTAACACACTATCAATCACAATCTCAATCATTTTGACGGATATTGCTATCAGTTACCGTTATCCATTGCTTTATATGGTCGAAAATCTGTCTGCTCAACAACATGAATAACGCAATGAATGTTGTTGAATTGTCAAAATGAAAGCCATTGCCACTGACAGTGTGTTACGCAATTAGGCCGAAGGTCCTTTTTTTTTTTTTGGGTGGGAAATCATCAAATGACCTCTCCCGCTCTGGGCTGAGCGGAAGGTCCTGAGTTAAGAGTCTCAATTGTGTAGTGTTATAGGGTATGTACAGTCCTACACCTCATAGGAAAAGGTCAAAAGGTAAACAAGGTAAGGTAACAGTCCAATAATTAAATCCTATATCGAAATCTCTAACTTCCATGGAAAATCTAAATAAACATCCTCCACAGATCGAGATAAAATAGGATATTCGATTCTATATAATATATTATTTGTTATATTGAAGAGACAAACACGTCACTTTGGTTTTATTGTTCCTATTGTATTAAATTCTCACAAGATATTAGATATGTATAAGATTAATTCAAGAAATAGTGGTGGTAGCATCCTTACGTTATGCAATAAAACAACTCAATGAACCAAACTCGATGCCAACTTGGCAAACAGCACTATATCGTGAATGTTCTCAGTATTTAGACCTATTCATCCGTACATATTTACATAATAAATGTGTCATTTTAATAATACATTTGATATAAGAGCTTTAGGGACAGTTATATTTATATCTATTCAATCTGTGTCGAGTTCCGCGTAACGGTGATGTGAGCATGTGGGCTCGTTTCAAGTTTGATTTGCGTTCATTAGTTGAGCCAGGTTCGCAGCTATATTTGTTTTGAGTAGTGGTAAAATTATTTAGAATTTAATATTTTCTTATTAAACTGCATTCGCGATTTATTTGCCAAAAATGTAAACAAATATGAGTTTATGGAAAAATAGCTTTAATTCCTACACAATAAAGTTCAGTTTACGCTATATCTTCAAACATTTTTATAACTTTTTCAATACTGTTTGTCACTCCGAAATCCACTTAATCACCACTAAAATAAAGTTGATATTTGTTTAACTTGAAATAACACCAATTTGAAACATTATTTTGAATATACTTTAGGTATGATTTCTGCAATTACGATAATTATTTAACCCACACTTTCCCCTTTCTGGGCGCTTAGTATATTTATATCAACCGAGGTATTCTTGATCGAAGTACGAGTCTCAACCACATTATTAGGTAAAGTTTAAACCTAGGTCTTCACACAGCAGAAGGTCAATTTAAGTACTTATTAAAAAAGTTCAAAATCTAGTTGCAATCTCATCTCAATGACAATCAATGCCATTTATTTTCTTTCAAGATTTGTTTGTTAAATCCTAATAGTCTTCTAAAAGAGTCTTTTTTGATAAAATTAATGTCGTTTGTACAGAATATTGTAGTTTTTAAAGTATTATTAATGTCAAAATCTTGCTTTATATGTAGGTAAATTTAAGGGCCTAAATAGGTATAGCATAGTACTAATTCCATGGGTATTAGTAGGTATTTTGGACAGATTAAGATTGAGATTAGAATTTTTAACGGGAATTGCCGCTCTAATTTTATCGAGGGATGGTTCATTATTCCATACTATACCTACCATCTAGGTATGTACACCAATTGCCAGTATTTTATTATTATATTTCATCACCCTAATCACCTGCCATATACTCTGATATTATAAAGTATAAACAGTGGTATGTTTTAATCTATTAGCGTCCTGAAATTACCACAATTTACATTTCGTCGTAAATTCGCGTCAAATATAACGTCGTCGTAATCTAAGTTATGCTAAAACACTAACTTATGTCACAAATATGAATAATTCATTAAGACTAATAGTCTGTCCATACGAATAAAGTTTCATTTAAAAATTGCACATAAATCTATATGACTTCACTGGCAATTTTGTGATAAATGAGTTCTAATAATTTGGAAGATATCCTTGTGAGGAAGCTTTATAATATCAGGGTTCGGATAAGCAGAGGTTACTTTGGGTGGGGTTTCTCATGTTCAAGGAGGGTGGCTCATATTTCGATGTTTTTACACGAAGTATCGAATTTCTTTGAGGTATGTATGTTGTGAGCCCACAAGAGAATCTTGTCAAAAGTTCAAACCGTAGGTCGTCAAACGAACATTCACAACAACTTAGACGGAAACTCATTCAAATTCAAATGAACAGTTTTCCATACAACATTTTGTAAAATGGGTCACACATAAACGTAGAATGGTCTATTTAGATTTTACAAGCCAATTCAATTCAACGCAAAATCGGCGAGAACAGAACAAAATAATAAACCGAGGGTATTTCTTCAGCACGAATGTAATTTCAGTTGAACGACACACAAATAGGTGCGGCAAAGTATTGAAGATATAAATCAATGTTTTCCACGTTGAGAACCATTTTATGACCCTCCTTTCTGTTATAGTGCCTCATTTAGATGTTTTCCGAGTGCTCTTCCATCGTTTTACAAGTATAGAAACGTCTCGCCCTCAGAGAATAATATATACAGCAATAACAGACAGAAATCATTGAATTTGCAATGAATGTCTGCAGAAAAATACTGCTATCTCACGTATATTGAATGAAAACAAAAAGATGAAGTGCGATTTCAAGTATGGGTTATAGGTTTATTGTTTCGACGCCAACGTAAACTTGAGTGGGTTTGCGTGAGTGTAGACAATAAAATTATAAGGCAATCTAGTAATAAACTCTTTTGTTATAAATACTTCGTTATCAGCCATTACGTATCCACTGCTGGGATACAAGCCTCCTCTTGAGAGGCAGTGGGCCGTAATCCACCACGCGGGCCCAGTGCGAGTTGACAGATGTCACATATCTGCGAATTTTCGATTCTAGGATATACAGGGTGGCAGAGACATCGACGCGCAAACTGTTAACATGGATTCAGCACATGAGTTTAGACCCCATAGCGTCGAAATTTTTCGTCGGTTATAAAAAAAAATATTGCTGTTCCATACATTTTGACCGCGTAGGTATTGCACTTTTCTATGAAACAGAAGATTTTTTTTTTGATAACCGACGAAAAATTTCGACGCTATAGGGTCTAAACTCATGTGCTGAATCCATGGTTACAGTTTGCGCGTCGATGTCCCTGCCACCCTGTATGCCGGTTTCCTCACGATGT
This sequence comes from Apamea epomidion, assembly GCA_947507525.1. Lineage (NCBI taxonomy): Eukaryota > Metazoa > Arthropoda > Insecta > Lepidoptera > Noctuidae > Apamea > Apamea epomidion. The sequence continues at coordinate 13,464,479 of OX382234.1, forward strand.
TTTCCTTCACTGCTTTGAGAGCAGTGGTGATGAAAGAAATTACACAAAGTAAACTCGTGGTCGTGGGTCCGAACCCAGGCGTACTGGGTTCGGACCCACGACCTCGACAACCCGTAAGTCCTGGCCGACACCACAAGGCCACCACTACTACTAAATATAGGTATGTATATAATATGAATACTTGTTGTTACTTAATTACTTTACTTATCTTAGAGTTCAGTGTACAGGCGAACATATATACTGTAGATATAATTATATACACGGAGCATAAAACCCAGTGTTTAGATACTTGTGCATCGCCGAGAACGCTTAGTATAGATGCTGTAAAATAACAAAACTGAAATATTTTATCGACGGCGGGTAAAGCTCTGAGAAAGTTATGGCTATTCGTTTGTCTCGTAGGGCATCGGGCAGATTTTATTTCTTTGTGTTTTATTGCTGGTTATTAGAGGAAATATACTTTTTGTTTGTATATAATCGTGTGATATTATAGCTGTAAAGTTATGAGTGAAAAGTGTAAAGTTATTATAGCTGTTAAAATATGAATGTTGTTCCATAAAAGGTTGTAGTAGGTTTGCTGAGAGAAACATAAATGCTTGCCTGCGCAATAAGTACATTTCGATGTGTCGGTTTCAAAAATCAAATTGGTATTCTTTGAATATCTCCAATACGCTCTCAAACGTATTGTGAGATACTGTTTTTTATTTTTTCTTTTATTTCTTGTGTTCGTTGGCTGCCGTGCGACCGGCATCGTTCACAAAAAGAGCTAAACACTTCTACCAGTGATTATCGTAACTGACATTTTGTTTAATTCATTCTTAACTGATCATCTTGATTTATGTAAGTAGCTGTTTTTATTTGTATATTAAATCGTTTTGATCTAACGATTGAGCCTTGATTTTCTCTTGATTAAGAATATTAATTTCTTGTGTATTCTCTAATGTATATTCTAGATAGACTCACTGGACTTTTAATTATGCATATCTGCGGTTAACTTTGTAAGTCATCGTCCAGTATACCATTTTTTGCTTGCACCCTTTTAACTTTAAACATGAATGTCGGTCCGTTGCCGTAGATATTACCACTCTTATTATTTGTGCAAAAAGCTCTCGTGGGACACAAATATCTTCGAATAAATCTTAACGAGAAAATAATGAGGGACACACGTTGCAACACTTGTAACATGATGCTATACATATTCTCCCTTAGTAAGTTATTCTTAATAAGTTCTCGGAAACTTATTCCAGTTTTCATCGTCGGAATTAATAAAATGCGTGTGAATCACTAAGCTGTTTTCGTCTTTAGTTGATCGTAATGGCATATTAAATTCAAGTAGCCGAATCGGTCCATTTTTGTCGGACACTGACGTCATAATGTTTATGGAGGTTCGATAATTCAGTACCGTGTTAACGACTCACGGATTTGTGGAATCACTTAGATCGAGTTAGAATCTCCCACGCACATTCTGATTCGATCTCGAAGTTACGATTGCGGTGAAAAACTTTTTTGTTTTTGTCAAATCTGCAGATCGTTTTATTTTGTTTTTACAATCACATCTAAAGTCGAGGCGGAGGTCGGGGAAGGTTAAAATATTTAAAAATATCCGCTGGGTTTTAGCATAGGCTTCAGTGTGAGTATGAAGTGTGAGTGCGAGCGCTCCCGGCTTGTTGCTAAAACGCGCAAGCCTCTAGTCCTCATTACATACATCAATCCACGTCTTTTGTGTTCAGACATTGAAATAACGTGTTTTCCTAGGTTTGTTAGCGGAGGAGCGCGAACTCGGCCTGACCTCGAGGCTAATTTGACTTCGTATACGGGTAATGGAAAATCTCCGACTTGACGTTAACGATTTACCAACGCCCATAAGAGTCTCATTTTATTTGAATTGTTGCCGGTATGTTAATGGGGTTAGTGTCAGGGGAATTAGCATTTTGTGGCTCTCTCTCGGTTCGTAACGATTTTATTTGTGTGAGACACTTTTACGCTGGTACGAAAACGAAAATATCTACATGACGGCATTGCTATCTCAATCACGCAATAGCCAGGTCATTGCCCTCATTATCGCTTTGCACGATAACGTGGAACACGGAAAAAAGTCATCCTCAGACTGATAAAGATGTCGACCAGTGTTACGTGATCTATCGCGATCCCCGTCAGACTTAGAGAATGAGGTCGTTGAGGGGAAATGGTGTGTTACTTTAGAGTTCTAGTTAAAATGGGTAATGAATGTGTTCATAACACGAATAGCTTAAGTAAACAGAAGCATGTCCTTGGTCGCGGCTGGTCGCGGTTAGCGGCGCGGGTCGAAATACTATTGTAAATATTTAAACTGCCAACCTGTAATCTTTTAAATTCGTCATTTTTAACAGTGTGCTACAGTAGCACCTACTGTGCAAAATATCCTCGTCTTAAAAATCTGTGGCGAACATACCTAAATTCGATGAATGAACAGTGTAAAATGGAGGATTTGATATTTTTTAAAAATATTTTCATGATGTTTATCGTATTTAGAATAAAGTTTCCGCTTTAGTTTTGCTTTCAATTAGGTATTAAATTATCAATACATTGATAATTTAATACCTAATTGAAAGGAAAACTGTAATTAAATTTTCCTGGTATTTTCCCAGTCAACTTGACCGATAAGAATATAGATACTTACACGCAATTTTTAATGCGTGATAAGGCCAATCTCTAAGCCTATTTAATAAGTAAGTAAGCGTATTTGTACTTATTTCACTAGAGCATTATGAAATTCTTTGTCGCTGTCGTCATAATAAAGTGCTTATCGTTCCTAAAACTGTTATCACTTTCTTTATAGTATCTCTTACAAATTGGGAACGTGGCATACTAATTTGAGTAAATTCGAGCTCACCTGTTTTTATTATCACTTGAAATATCTGCTACTTACCTAAAATTACTGCTTTTTAATGTATTTTTAAGGTTTTCACGAGTGGCACTGTAAGCATAGGAAAAGAAGAGATTCTTGGCTTATCGGAAAATAGTAACATTATTTAATAGGTACCAGTCAATAGATGCTGAAGGTAGGTACGTAATTCATTATGTATAACAAAAATACCGCCTTTAATTTTAAAGTACTTATATTTTATTTTTATTATTTGTTGTTATAGTGACAGTGTATGTACTACTATGAGTACACACTCTGTGAAAATATATTCCAAGTGTCTACATATTACGGTTCAAAAGTAATAGGGTTCGGTTGGCACCCTTTGGGTACAGAATCCTAAAAAGGACGACTGTCTATCTAAAATAAAGCCACAGGAAGGTTGGGTCTGGCAGAGAACCAAAGTTGTCGACATAGCCCACAGAATAAACCAGCTGAAGTGGCAATGGGCCGGCCATATTAGCCGTAGAACTGATGACCGTTGGGGTAGACGTGTCCTCGAATCGGTAAACGTAAGTTAGGACGACCTCAGGCTAGGTGTCTTCGCAGGATGGCTGGTTGCAGCTGGATGAGAGTTGCCGAAAATCGAGTTCAATGGCGTGCTATAGGAGAGGCCTATGTCCAGCAGTGGACTGCTATAGGCTGATTATGATGATGATGCCATGTTTACCCCCAATTTGTTATTTTGTTTTGTGTTCTTTTTCATGCGTCATGTTTGCCGCAAATAAATGTATTTCCTTTCTTTCTTTCTTCTTTTCTTTATGATGATGAAGGTTGAGCACAAAGAGGATTATTACACAAGTATTTTAAGGTACGTCCACATATTATTATTATTATTATAATCATATACGTGATATAGGTGATAGTTGGCAATAAGTACGCGTTTGTTAAGAAACATGGGTTCTCCCCGATAGTGTTTAGAATTTCCCAGGTCACCTCAAGAATAGTAAGTGCGCACCGTTTCTAATTACCAGCATTGGTAATCCCTCGTATTAAGTCATTATTTTAATTAATGAAACATGTGAATATGCATTTGTTTATTTGTGATTTCAATGGATAGGAATGTGCATGATTTTATGTTAAACCAATAAATTAAAATGGTGCGCATATGCAGGTACCTACCTACAAGATAAGTTAAGGCGTATCAGATTCGGTATGTTAATCTTACCTTTGTGAGTTGATTTGTTACTCATTTACTTAGGATTTCAAAACCATATTTTAGGATTTTACTACAGGCAGCCAGAGAAAAGCCGCTTGTGTGGGCTCCGCCGAAATTTGTATGAAGATAAATGATGATATTAGAATAAGCCGCTCAAAACACGTTCCATCTTCTCTACGGAAATTATCATAACTATTCCGAGAATCTCATTTTTCATTGATATCGGACATCTTATTCTGCTATACTAAAGTATCAAGAAAAATGGCCCTTCGACATAAATCGTAGTTTTTTTCGCTATTATCGTGTCATCCGATCAGTGACACGCAAGATACCTTCGTTACTTTGTCATTTTGCACGGAAATGGACAAGATACCAAAACTCTTCCCCTTTCGTTCTGAGATTAACTGTGGAGATATGGGAATCGGATAACATTTTTACTTCATATGCACAATCAGGGAAATTTATTGTCACAAACACACTAAGGTCTATTCTAATTTATGTTTCCAATTGGTGTTATATCAAGTTAAACAAACATCAACTTTAATCTAATGGCAATTAAGTTGATTTCAGAGTGACTAGTGGTATTGAAAAAGTTGTAAAAATGTTTGAAGCTGTAGCGTAAAATTAACTTTATTGTGTAGGAATTAAAGTTATTTTTCCATAAACTGATATTTGTTTACATTTTTGGCAACTAAATCGCGAACGCAGATTAGGTCAATTTTCCGTGTTATGGCAACATTTTAAACAACTATCAAATAACGGACTATTAAACAATTAATTTACCTAACCTTTACATTCAGTTCAATTGATTCGGCTTATCCTTTTACAACAAAACTTTTCAGGTTCAGTGTAGGTAGTACTAAAGGAATCAATTAATTGTTCTCATTAAGTTTCTTTAATGGAAATATTGGAATGGCCGCTACTCAGACTTGGAATTAAACTTAATGAGGACATACATAGACTGGATCCCGCGATCCTGAGAATTGAGGCAGCACAATTTAGGTTAAGCTGAACTATATAGTATAAGTTTATAATTGAATTTTAGGAATTAGGACCCTTGTTCTTAGGAGTCTCGTGTGTCGTTCAACCCGCAAAGATCTACTGAGATGATATAATTACATAGCTTTCGCTTCTAATTTTACCAAATTTGCCTATAAGGATACAGGGTGGCCGGGACATCGACGCGCAAACTGATACCATGGATTCAGTAAATGATTCTAAATCCCTCCGAGTTAAAACATTTAGTCGGTTATAAAAAAAATGCTGTTCAGTACATTTTGACTGCGTAGATATTGCACTGTTCTATGAAACAGCAAGTTTTATTTTGATAACTGATGACAAATTTCTGCGCTAGGGGAGTCTAGAATCATGTGCTGAATTCATGGTTACGGTTTGCGCGTCCAAGTCCCAGCCAGCCTGTATAGTATACATTTATAATTGAATTTAGGGAAATAGGACGCTTGTCTCTTAGAACTTAGAAGCCTCTTGTTCATTGCGTCCCGCAATGATCTACCATGCTCCTAATTTCACTTCATTGGCTGAAAATAACATAATGAAAGAAAAAGGTTCCTTTTACAGTTAATTTAATAACAGTAAAAGTGCACCACATTTCCTACTGTCCTAGCCTATCATTAACGGCTGAAGGTTGTTGGGAAATGGACTACACAAGTCAACATAGCTCTTTGTTACGCATGTAGGCCACTCATTCAATGCAGGATTACGGTTCTTCACTTAGATCCCTGCTGTTACACAATTACGTTCGGTCACATTATGAAAACTGGGTCGAGAGTTGACATTGTTTGTTAAGAAATGGCATGTGTTTTATTATGTACAGGCGTAAATTTATGCTTGTGAGTATTCATGGGTAATAGGGAGTGACAATTAGTGTCAGTCTTAGTTATATGCAAGCGCATTTAACCAAGATTACGAAGCGGTAGTGATTAGCATTTTGCTGGAAAAGATTGGAAAATAGTTATACAGAGTGGCAAGGACATCGACACGCATCCTGTTACCATGGATTCGGTACATGATTCTGAAGCCCCCTAGGTTAAAACTTTTCGTCGGTTAGAATCATGTTAGAATCAATCTGAAGGTTGCAGTTTGCGCGTCGATGTCCCAAACACCTGTATGTGAAGATAACCGTTTGTTAGTATAGTTAATATGGGCGTGTAGTATAGTTAATATGTCTTCTTGGAAGACGAGTCTTTTAGAACACTTTATAGATTTAAAAGTGGTGATGACGGATGATACTTATAACCTTCTAATCATCATTAATATTATATACAATAAGTGTTAGCGTTTATATTTCGACGGGGTTACTCAACTTGATATAAGAGGAAAGATATTAAAATTGAAGTAAGAAGGAAGCTCTTGACAGTAATGACCTATTGCGTTATTCTCTGGTGGTTTTAATTCGATTATATTTTCGAGAGCGCGTTTCCTTCTAATACATTTAGTGTGTCTACATTTCGGACTCTCTAAACTTTTCCAAAGTTAAAGATAATTTTAATCAGTTGTTTACAAAGTAATACGTCAAAATGGGCTATCTCACCAAATTAACACGAGTAACGCGTGTTGTAGTAAATTAAATTTTTTTTTTGTGGATGGGAAATCATCAAATGACTCCTCCCGCTCTGGGTGGAGCAGAAGGGAGTGTCAGACTCTTACTGACTAAAACCCACCCGTGTTCCTTCCTTAGCCCTTTATGTACCAGGGCAGCGGTAACCCTTTCGGACGATGTCTTTATCATTATACGCCTAATGTTAAAATAATCGCGCTCAGACACTAGGTTAGAGGTGTAGAGTGCCTACTTAAGTCGGTTTTGCTTGTTTTGTCTTTGTTGCATCATCTAAATTAATAAGTCTTTTGACCATAGCTCTGGCGTGATAGACGTAACCAATGATGTATTTTATTTCTCTCCTGGTTAACGCATATTCTTTGTACAAGGAAGCTCCTCTTCCAACACTCTCCTGAAAATTTTCTGGCTGTTTACTAGCTAACTGATTGGTTGTGCAGTAATAATTTTTTCAATAGGCACCATTGTAAAGATTATTCAAATCCTTATTTCCAATTGATGTTATTTCTACTTAAACAAATATGAACTTTATTTTAATGTATATTAAGTTGATTTTAGAATAACTAGTGCTATTGAAAAAGTCATTCATAAAACAATTAAACTTGTAGCGCACACTGGACTTTACGTTTGGGAATTAAGATTATATTTCCATAAACTCGTATTTGTTTACATGTTTGGCAACAAAATTGCGAACCGAATTAGATCGTAACACCGGTAATCATCATGAGAGATAAGATAATAGACAAATACGAGAAAAAAAAAACAAAAGACACACCTATCTTTCCATTAGGGCTGTAGGGCCCGTAGCTGCCTGATGACAGTGGCGAGGAGTACCCGTTCGGCTGCGGCTGCACCGGCGGGCCGGGGGAAGGCGAGCCGGCGCCCGCGCCACCAGCCATCCAGTCGCGGACGTGGCCGTTGGCCTGGTGGCCGTTGTGGCTGACCCCCGGCTCGGCCTTGACCGCGCCCGGCAACACGCCGCGGTACGCCACCTCGTGCTTCAGGTCCATGCCGCTGCTACCGCATGCTGTTCCTCCGCCGCCGGCCCCGCCGCCCGCGCTCCACACTTCTGTAACAAAAGAAAGGTTGAGCTATTTAATTGTCGTTTGACGTTGTGGCGAAAGAATTGCTTTAAGAGAGATAAGTTGAAACTTGAAATACCTACAACCCAACTTTTCTGCTTAACACCTCAAAGAAGAAATGTATGCTATGATCTTCTACTTTTTTAAGGTTCTGATATTATCATAACCATAACATATCTAATTATAAAAGACAATTTATTGCATTGCGAAAAAAATATTTTGTTCCTTAAAATGCCTTAAATTAATTAATATTGATGATATAACTTTCAATGCTCATGCTTATCTTGTATTTTAAGGACGATGACAGTTCAAGCTTAAATAGCTGTTGCTTTAAATTGACAATCTTTTGTTATTATAACAGATATCATTTCTAGATCAATTAGCGATATTCCAAAGAAACGAACAAACATTACGCTGCATCTTATCTTGTGTAGCGGTTGTATTTCAAGAGTATACAATCGAATGACCGAACGGGTATAGTTCCCATGGCCGCTGTAATCTTTGATCTCATCACAGATAAACAAGCCGCGGTTTGGCAACAAAGGGATTTGAAGGTGAATAGAAAGTTCCGACGAACAGTAGACCTCTGATTGTTTTTTTAAGAGAGTATCTGCAGGCCGGAATTGTCGGAAGACATTATTGCTGTCCTTTATTTCGAAGTTAAAGAAGAAAGAGATGGTATAAGATGGTGGTGCTTAATTAGCTTGTACTAATTTATTGAAGTATAGACTTCTCAGGAAATGCCAACCATAATATGATGAAGTTGAGTTGTAGACATGTGGTTAGGTACCTTTGTTTGATAACTCTATTCTTCCGTCACTTTTGTTTGTCCTGAGCCGAAAATAACAGCACGGTAGGTATTGTTATTTTTGGCTGAGGACATAGTATATACATAATAGTTTAGGTTGCAAATTATAATATTCAAATAACTTGACACCTCCTCAAACCGATTTTCAATAGGTTTCAGGCATGTTTCATGTAGGCATGACTGAATCAAACGTAAATGTCATTCAGATTTATTCTCGGTTAGAAAAAGTTGTTATTGCCAGATAGAAGTTTTAACATCAACAAATTCTATAAGTACCTACTATTTGAAAATATGAGTGAAATATTATGCTTGCAGCTTTAAATGTCCATTTTAGTGGTCTATAAAGTTCTTGGTCAAATGGCATTCATTTCAACCCAGAGGGAATGAAGCGGTATTATAGATATTAATAGTAATATTAACTGAATGGCACATGGAAGTGTAATAATCATAAAATAATTTCTAATCTAGAACTAATAGCAACTGCAAATACTAAATACAGATATTGCTCCCACAATAATAATGCACTTAACTTGAAAGCTACTGAAACATTCCTAGTTTTACTTCATACCATAAACGTTATATTATTTTGAATCATAATTTAGCAGCACATCAAATATAGTGTCAACGTACCGGTGCTTCCCTGCCCTCGATAACCTACATATAAATTAAATTACATTTCTGAAAACTCATCTCAATGTAAAAATAAAAATATGAATGAAAGGACAAAGCTCATGGATGTATGGAATCCCGTGCCATGCTGCATCAAAGTCAAACTATGTTTTTTAAAGACTACACTAATCTAATATATACACTAATATAATAATTCTTACAAAAGTTCTTTTTGTAAACAATACCCGGGTTTCGTAGATTTTCGAAATAACCTGAAAATATTTGTTTGACATGTCATACACGAACAGCCATTATTGCTCTAAAAATGATAATCGTTTAAATAAAAATTATATTCTATTTTATTCTAGTTATTTTTAATTATTGTAGAATCGGCAAAGTATAATTTTTTTACATGTTTTTTGAAAGACGTGATCATGACACTTTCAAAATTTAAGGTTATATTAATCATATCATTTGAAACGGAACGTCGTGTAAAGGGAATAAAACAATATCAACACTTTTTTACTTTAAATTAAATTCCCTGTTCAAAAATCAAATCCCCGTCGCGTAATGCCGTAATTTTTTTTGAAAATAATGACTATAATATTTTCATCTAGATGCATTAGACCTTTTGGTGCAACTTTTGGTCAATGTCCTTTCAGAAAAAGTATCACAGACATCTTTAGAACTCGTCCAATTGAACGCTATAAGCGAATACTGCAGTACAACATTCAAGTTAGGTGCTTGAAATAAGTTTTTCCAAGAACTAATATTCTATGTACTTAATGTTAATGTCCGACGCTGTTAAAGACGAAAAAGTTATTGGATTGTGATGTAGGTGCAAATTGCTGTAGCCCTAGAAAAGGATGCTTGTAAACATTTGGGGGCGTCTTTACCCAGCAGTGGGATAGTGTAGGCTAACATTAAAATTAAAAATTCTGTTGCTATACCTACTTAAAAAGAACATAATGTTGCCTTACATAAAAAGCTTAAGTAAGATCTGAATTTATGAGCCGGTGAAATGGAAAACGAAAAATGAAGATGATAATAGTGATATTTTTTAGTTTTATTCCAACACTTGGACCGACTGCCTCGTTGGTCTAGTGGTAGCAAACGCTACTGCTGAGCACAAGGTCTTGGGTTCGATTCTCAGGTCAAGCAAAACTGTTATTGGGTTTCTCTATCAATAATTTCTCAGTCTGGATGTGTGTGTCTGTGTATGGAGTCTGGGTACGTGCCCGGTTGAAGGCAATAGGCCCGCTCCATAATCCCCGTATTACATAGTAATCATAGATAACTGACGATGTGTAGGTACACCACTGCCTATCCCTTCCAGGAGTAGTGATTTTATATTATGTGAACAACATTTAGTAAAAATGAGGCGTGACCCAGAACTTTATGTATGTTCTAACAAAATATACGAAATACGAATGGATAGTAACGAATCAGCATCAAAATACATTGACCGACAATCGGGGTCATCTAAACTTAGGACACTCTCTTTTAATGGCCTGGAACCTTTTACTCTGATTATTTCACAGCGAGGAAGAGAAGTTGTGTGAAATTCCGTCCTTTACCGAAGTGTATTTACAGAATATCATCTATTAAAGACTAGTCTTCTTGAGAAATCTACTAGTTCCATTATTTGACAGGGGCGTCAAATTTTTGTTTTTGTATGGACCTGATCTTGACCTCGATCACGCCCGAAGGATAGTAATGAAACTAAGTATACAGTTACTACTTAGGTTAGTTCTTACTTACTTGTTTAGTACTAGTTGACTATGTTTCAAATCTTCATAGCTAAAGCACCAGGAACTGGTGAAGAGCAGGCGTTTTGGTGGACTGTATTGTGTAGTTTTGACGTTCAAAAAGTGCTGATTCTCAGCCTATACTCTGTCCACTAGGTCAACCGTTTTATGACAGATCGAACTAGTGAGCAATTATATTTATTTTGTCAAAACTAATACATGTACGGTATTATAATGTCTGTAAGAAGTCATAAATAAGATAATACAATAATATTAGGCAGTTCATATATAGTCAACCTATAAGTCAAAATATATACTTAGTCAAGTATATAAAGTCAACTTTTACGTAATCTGGAAAATGTACGTTCTGAGACAGCTGTCAAAAAACGGTTAACCTAATGGACAGGGTATAGTTTGACTTTTGATTTTGAATGTTCTGAAAAAGGGATATTTTAAGCTTTCAATATGATACGACAACGTTTTATTAAAACAATCGTTCTTTTTTGTGTACCTACCTACGTCAAATGTTTTTCATACTCTGAAATCCTAAGTCGTTTTGCTTGCATTTTACATAGAATTGGTTTTTCCTAAAGCGAATATTATCATCTTCTGCCCTTTATCGTTTTTTAATGTTCTTTGAAAAGGATGTTCGTTGTCATAAAATGCCTTAATCATCATCTGCACTGCCAGAGGAACTAAATTCAAAAGACCCTGTCTATTAAACGCATGTAAACTCATTATTTGTCACAATTACGGCTAGTTCTAATTGCTCGCTCTGGCCAATACTGCTCCGGTCTCCTTGGTCAGTGAGATTAAATTTCAGCAAACTAGATAGTAAATCTAGTTGGTGTATCAGCGATCGCGGTAATAAACCGCAGCGTCCCGGGATTAACCGGGGTCGATCCGGGATGACGCCAATCCCGGGACGTTAACAATTGGTTGTGCACTGTGTAGATCGTAAAATGGATACATGGGTTTATGGGTTGTATTTTTGTACTGGTGTTGTTCTGTTTTGTTTTCTTGAATTTACTTAGCTTGTTTTACGTGACAACGACAAAGAGAGTTAATAACCCTTTTCAGTCGTCACACTGTATGTATACGTTCGTTCGTATGTATGTATGTATGTTCAGTGAAAGTCGAAACTGATTGATCGATTTTGATAAATGAGGTGTCCGTCGAACATTTTTGTGATGTGGGTGCGGTCCGTTTTAGACAGTTTTAGTATCCACGGGAAAAGATTTATTTTTGAGAGAAAAATTATGTTTTTATATTTAATTTTCCCGTAAATTTTAAACGATTTACGACTAGATTTTTCTTTGAAGTTTGTATTTTAAAGTTGTTCACATTCCGAAGAATTAGTTCAGATCTTTTAAAATCTACAATAGTGAACCACTTTGCGGTGGTATAATTTGTTATAAGATTTATGCACCTAACTACATATGTGTCTAGTTTATATATTTTAAAATTTGCAAAAACGTAAACATATCTTCAAGATTATTTAAAATCACACATGTTTTCACATATTCCAAGATGTTTATTCTTAATATTTTCTATTATACTATAATTTGTTAGACACTCTTCCAAATCACTGTTACTATTAATGACACGAATCGTTTTTCAGGTCATTGACACCACTTATTTCCCGAGGTAATTTATTTTCTACGGATACCACCATAAATAATCCGATAGCTGTTTCGTATCGATCTGATAAGCGGTTTTGATTGGATTCAAAACAAATAAAAGTCGTGACGTCATTAGAATATTACTTTTTATATTTTTTTTAGCTAACAAAGAGTAAGTGTGACATCTATAGAGATATAGGTATGGCAGGAAAAGAAGTGCAGCATAATCAGCTAGAATTTTACCACTGCTGGTAGACAGGCCTCCTCTCTGTGAGAGGCAGTAAGCTGTACAATAACGCGGGCCCATGCGGGTTGATAGATGTCACATGTCGTTGAATTTTTGGTTCTACGACATGCCAGTTTCTCACGATGTTTTCCTTCACCGTTTTGAGAGCAGTGGCGATGAAATAATTTACACAAAGTGAAGCGACTGCTTGGGATCGAACCCACGACCTACAACTTGTAAGTCGGGCCGTTACCACAGCCACCACCGCTCCTCAAACACGTGCAGCGCTGCACTCAAATAAATCAGGATAAGAGCAGGAGCATGATTATGGTGATGATATTAGACTTGAGTGTATCCACAAATCGACTACCTACTATGGCAGTGCTCACTAGTTAAATGTCTGAAACATGTCTACCGCTGTTGCGTGGATCTAAATTATGTTCACCACCATACCTATAGTTGTGGGTCAAAGAGTAAGTAATGAACTGTACAAAGGGACGCCAGCACATCAAGCTACTACAATTTGTCAAATTTATTTAATAGATTTTCAACTTTATCGCTAAAGATTTAAGGTTCAAGGCTGTTTGGAAAAATTTGACAGTTTTGGGCAGCTTGATGTGCTGGTGCCTTTTCTTCGGGTCATGATTTAATCCTATCGGTCCTCCACAAGATTATCTGAGTATGACCTTCCTCAAGACTAATCTGTTCAACCGAAACCAGGATTAACTATGAATGAATCCGAATCTTGGGTCTTGTTTACTCCGACATAAACTATGTTTGTATGTCTGCCTGTGTGACTGTGGGGGGGTGTGTGTGATCTACACATGTAAGTATGATTGTCCATATTTTATGGTCCCCACAATAAACTTTGTAACTTTAAACATTTTATGGCGAAACATAAAATGTGAATACATACTATTTCTCTGGAACAGCGGGCGCTGTGATGAGTGAAATATTTAATTTAATAGATAATTAATGTTTTACGACGATCCCATAGGTTACTTAGCGTTATTGCTGAATAGAGTATTTTTTACCTGATTTTCAAGAGACTATATAATATAATCAGCCTATAATGTTCCCACTGCTGGGACACAGGCCTCCTATCTGTGAGAAGAAGTGGGCCGCAATCCACCACGTGGGCCAAGTGCGAGTTGGTAGATGTCACATGACTTCGAATTTTGGTTCTAGGACATAGGCCGGTTTCGTCACGATGTTTTCCTTACCGTTTTTAAGAGCAGTGGTGATGAAATAATTTACATAAAGTAAAGCGTCTGTCTGGGTTCGAACCTACGACCTACAACTCGTAAGTCGTCGTTACCACTGGGCCACCACGGCGGCTATCAAACATTTTTTTTTTGGTTTTGTTATATGACGACTAAACTTTCCCGTCTCAAAGGACCACAGTTTTGACCGGTACGACTGTTGGAATACCAAAGGTATGTGAACTCATTGAACCTAACTCTAAGACTAAGATATCAATATCATCCAATAAGGTCAAAATTCAAACTATGTCTTTAGTTATACCCTAGAGAATAAAGAGGTAAGTAGCACCTTGTCACTTGGAAAGCAACTGGGACATCCGAAACTCAACCCAACATAATTGGGGTTAGACATCTCTGTTCAATAGAACTTAACAAACATTAATCAATAAATTACCCCAAAACATGATGTACAACATAATGAAGATAAAGAATAACATTGAATTGACAAGATTACTAACAAGAATAAGTAATATAACGTTACTTGTTCCAACACAGTTAGTATCCCATTAATCAATAAATTATCTCCGTACCTATCTTTTAACATAATTGAATAAATCCACTCGTTTGTATTACAGATTGGTAGGTAATTGCCTAGCATTACATAAAATGGCAATAGATCGTAATGCATCATTTTGACATACATCGCTTCATAGGTTTGAAAAATTCGTCTGCTCAACAACGTAAATGACGCAATGAACATGGCTGAACTGTCAGAACGAAAGACATTGCGATCGATTCCCATTTTATGTGCGTTAAGCAATTACCCCGCAGGTCTAAACCAAGAAAACACGATTGAGACAAGGAAAATTCATGAAATGAAAATAATGCCTCCGTGGTGGAGATATCGCTGAATCATTCGATTTTCCTTTCTTTGATGACGTAGCAAGAGGGTAACCCACATCTTGGTAATTAAGAAATGTATGTGAGCTTAAGTGATAAGTTATGTTGGGTTAAGCCGTGATTTACCTTGGAAAATAGTAATTGAAATGACTCATTGAGTACATGATTATGTACGAGTCGCATAATAGTGATGGGTAGGTATTTCACAAAGTTACATAATGATTGTTTTTTGATTTAAAGATCCTCAGTGATCATTGATTGACGTGTAACAGTAACATCTCCAAAATAAAACGTATGAGGGTGCAGTGACTTTGGTTGCAGTGAGCACCGCGGCAGCGGCGCGGGCGCGGTTGCACAACGCGCTCGCAGAGAAAGCGGGTGACGTCACGACCTCGACACGCTCACCTACTTGCGCGCGCGCCGCCGCCGCCTGCACCAACCCACTTCTGCCGATACCGGCCCAATGTCGCCGGGCTTTCTCTCACCGTGTACCTCTTCACGCAGACATAAACACAACGTAATCGTCATGTTACTATCCAATGCGTAATACCTTTCCATGGAAAACGATACGCAAATGTATTCTAAACACGGGAAAAATAAAAGTGTTAACACTGACACCGTTTCGGTGCGCAGCCGCATCTTTTTGCGTTCGTTTTTTCAGCAAAAACGCAGCCAGTGAAAGTTGATATTTTTAAATGTTATACTATAAATATCAGCGGGTATCTAGAGGCTGACCTGATATACCACTTTCGTTTCATCAGAGCGAATGCAAGTGTGCCGGTTTAGAAGGCAGCTTCATTAACGAAGTGCAGCCGCTAAGCACGCGCAAAATTACCGTTTTGTTCAAGAATTGGTATTTAGCTCAAGCTCATTTATTTTTCGCTCTCATTCTTTATCGTTGCCTTCAAAGATAAAGTTTGTAAAAGATAAGATTTGAGAGGGAAAATGATTCATATAAATGCATTTTAGAGTAATAAAAGCAAGCACCAGTGGCACCACTGTGATCATTAAACTAAATTGCATCCTGTGGCGCACTCCCTAATTTTTACAAATCGCATCTTCCCTCTCAATCTTGCCATTATTCGACAATTGGCACCGATTGGTGTCGGCACCGCGGTGTGAGCTTTGTCTCACACTCGTAACATCAACGTTCTCGCCTCATCGCATCCTACCTTCACAGTTCAGACCCAACGAAGGATTCACTTTTACGACGTGAGCAATAAACTTTTATGACTCATTACGATAACGTTAGAATAAAATACGCGAAGAGCAATCGAAAGAATGTAAGTACTAGCTCGTTCCTTACTGGAGTCGTTCGGTCCTGTATTTTCCTTTCAGAAAATATTCATCGCGAGGACTCGCTAGTCATCGCGATTGCGATCGTCTGATTTATGCGCGGTACTATACAAGAGAGCTGGAGCTCAGAAAATATTCTGTGAAATAAATCCGGTGCGGTGCGGTGGTTCACGCGGAGAACGCGCGTATAAAGTATCTTCGGTGCGGTCAGCTCATATACTATCGCATAAAAGTATTGTGGAGAGAACGAGGACGTGTCGCGACGGCGTCCTGAGAACATTCCGGGACGCATGCAGCTCGCTCTCGATGGCACTGATGTAGTGTCGCAGCCGGCGTGGCGCGCACCGACTATTTGACTCATGCAGGTTGTCGCAATATATATGCAAAGCTTTGTGGCCCTCGTTCGCTGCTGAGGCATTAAAGAATTGTCGATGACGCGGAAATAGAATTTACGAGTGTTGCGACCCCCGCAGCACCGTGTGATATATTGAGCGAGGTCACTGGCTCGCCAGGGGCGAGCAGTTGCTGTTGCGTCACTGTAGACTAATGGCCTTGTTATAATATACAATTATGTAGGCATAGCATATTTCTAGGTGGAGGGTTCGATAACCGTGCCCTGAGGTGGGAATAAACCGTTTGTGTTGTTCGCCGTAATTAGAGAGTCTGTTCGGCGCAGCGGACGACTGACGGGCTTCATGCATTATTGAGTTGAGCGCATGGTAGGCAGACACCGAGCTCAGGTGATTGCGAGCAAATTGTTATAGTTCCCACGGGATTTATAGCCATGTTTGTGGGCCGTTTTACGTAATATTAATGAAAATTAAAGCGAGTAGGTACCGCGCAATATTTACTGCTTAGAAACGCTAAAAATTTATGCGACATTTTTACACAGTTTTTAAGAAGAATTCATGGTATGGCGGATAAAGTTCAGGTGAATTGGAAAAATTGCTCTTTCGGCGACATATATTTTAATTAAACGGACACCCATTTACCCACAGCCAGTCCCGTCGAGGAGAACTTTCATCACATAAACCAACCCACTTTATATTACGAATGCAGAACTCTTGTGCAATTGAACGAATCAAGGATCGGGACGTCTCTCTAACAAAACTGCATTTTCACTTTATTGTCTGCGAGAAATGAGAATTGCTTTTCAGCAATAGCTATAGAAAACAAGAAACGAATTTCTAGCAATAAAAATACTAGAAAATAAGGTATCAAGTAACAATAAATATATAAATCTGTTCGCCTGATTCAAGATATTCGAGACTGGCAATACGGTACTGATATCCGCGAGGGACTGCTTCAATAATGCGATTTCTAAACTTAGTCTGAATGTAAAGTCGTCGGATATTCCTGCCAGATGACAGTCCGTGTGTTTACTGCGTCTTTGCTGGAACACGAGACGACCCGGGCGGATGGGGAGAGATGAAAAGATTGCAGCATCCCGAGCGGGGAAATCACGTAGCTATTTTATCGGCGCATCGTACCGTCTCGATGGTCCGCCACACTACCATCACTACTTTTACGAAAAGGATTCCACTACATGCTGAGATTTTAAATATAACATTTCAGAGTTTAACATCTGACTGACAATCTTTCAAGGTAAATGAAAATTTAAATGTAAACAGAGTTTTATAATAACAAACCATTTCAATGAAAACAAATTACATTAGCGAGATTAAATTCAAATACTATCAAGGCCGGGATTACGTATCCATAAACATAGTTAGGAAATAAATTGGACTCCCTATCTACGTACAAGTAGTTACTGTACCTACTAATTCTGGTTTTACGTCTTTGATCAAGATTAATTACCAACCATGTGGGGACAAAAGACATGTTCGGTACTGACAAAGATTTACAGATGTTCAGTGTCACAAGCTCTTTCGAAATCTAATGCATCATGTCAATGTGCCAAAGGTATCAGATTATGTCTTGGTAGACATATTGTTCGATATAGTTGCGTCAAACGTTGCCCAACACGACTCAATGGGCACAATTCTTTTATTAGTCCGTACCAACGAATATGGGCACAATTTATTATGAAGGGGACCAGTTTGATTATGTTTGACAGAGCTTCGTTAACCATTTCGAAAGTGGTAACTAGATAAACTAATAAGGAGCCTGTATGAAAGTTTACACAATGTTACCTTTGTTCGATTACCGACAATGTTTGCAGAGGCGTAAGTATTAGAAGAGGACGTAGATGGTATGTTTAATATTAGTGACATACTTATATACTATTGGCCTTGTAAGTGAAATGTATTTCAGACCAGCTCTTGCCCGTGACTTCGTCTGCGATTTAGGATGAAAATTAGTCTATGTCCTTTTCCAGGTCCCAGACTACATATGTGTCAAATTTCATAACGGTCGGTTTAGTGGTTTAGGCGTGAAATTGCCACACATTATGGATTAATGGAGCAAAGATTAACGAAATAAAATATTGAATGGTAATAAGAAAAAAAGTATATGATTCCCGAAAACAAGCGGACAACTAGTTAACATTCTACCATAAAGACATTCAAATCGTACTATGATTAACCTGCTTTAAGCGATCCAGAAATTAAACAAACTAAACTACCCACTCATTACAAAACAAGGTTTTTCTTTAGATCAGGATAGCCAGTTATTCAATTAAGTTCGAAATGTAGTTCTTGAGGCAAAAATGACAGCACAGCACAGTTCGGTGCTAATTAACATTTTAGTATTGAGAACTTTGCTCAGATCGAAATACAAATACTGGCTCCAAGATTTAGGCTAGAACTAAAATTAGATTTTATTTTGAAATAAGACGGAAATGTTCGCTTGTATCTCCTTTAATATCAAGTTAGATTTATGAAAGACCCATCTAACCGTTGTATCGTCCGTCTTAATTTGAGAAACATCTCAGGCGACTAAGAGGCTCCAAACTCCTCCATTATTTCCGAGATAAAAGGCTCCGACCCATTTCATTTTTACTTAAAGAAGACACGTGCCTTCATGAAATTCGCAGTTCCCACCGGAAAATAATAAGAACGAATGTAAAAAAGGGGGAATTCGATATCAAGTATTACCTCCGATATTACTTACTCGAGTATGAATTGCTTTGTTTGCTTGTAACGAAATGTTAAAATCGTCGAGTGCGAGGAAGTGAGTATCCATAAAGTTATTCCCTACATGTTTTGAATTGGAATCCTTTACATAAATTTTCTTACTGAACACTTTATATCTATCGTTAGCTTCAATACACTATAATTCTACCATACCCATGTTAATGGATGCTTGTGTGTCGTCGTACAATATACTTTTATTTTCTTTGTTCTCTAGTTACAGCGCGAAGATTAAAATCTGCATACCTTCGATGTTTGTATACTTTAAGATTATTGGTACTGATGCTGTACAAGATAAACTTGTGGACAGTTCTGCTAATAAAGGACCGCTATTTTGAGCTTAAAAGGTGTACGTAAACTATCCTTGGTGATGGGTTGTATTTCTTTGTAAATAAAGGCTGTGCAGAGGTCGTTATGCATGCCCGCGAAAGGGTAAATAAGCACGTAATATTTTTATTTAGCGACAGAACTTGCTGATATGTGGTGACTAGTGAGGCTTTAGGTTGAAGTTATTGTTTCCTTAAAATTAACTGCCAACAAGATGACATGTAGAGATACAAATACAATATCGTCTGAACGAAAACGAAACTTATATTCCCAAAAGATATTCGGATGACTCGCAACGGTAAAATTGCGAACGTAAACATTGTCACGTCCTCCTCAAATAGTTATTCTATTCCAAGGGAGCTCTGAGAATTTCTAGAACATTCTTTAGTTCCATAATGGTAAAATGCATTGATAAAACCAAGGCTAATCAAAGTGCAAGGCTGAGGCAAGGGCGGAGGGACCTTGCGTCCTACGATACTGAGCTTTCATTTTGTTGTTTTCACACGCAAACTGTACAATTTACTGGTTTGTGTTGATTAAACTAGAATTTACTCGAACAACATACAGCGATAGTGTATTTTTCCGTTTAATATTGTGCAATATTAAGACTACGATCTAGAAGAGAAAGGAATATGGTAGAACTGGTTTAGACGATGCTGATATAAAAAAGCTTGAAATAAAATATTCCTTGATTTTAGTAAAAGATTATCCAACAAAGAACACGTTACCATTGAGGAGTTAGCACAAGTAGAAGATTTTTTAAGTGCTTTAGAACTCCTGAAATTGGCCCTGGCATACCTATTACTTTAACGAAAAAATCCACAGGTTTTATTCAGATAAAAACAAAGATATTATTTGATCATTTAATAAAACTTAATCTAGATAATATCATACGAAGGAAGATGGTGGAAATTTAGACAGTGAAACATCAAAATTCCCACTTTCAAACGACAAAGTTATAAGTTCTAACATAAAGTTCCAATTGTTCATTGTTCGTACGTTCAAGTTAGACTGTTTGCATAATAGTTTTACTCCTATTTCATGTTCAACTGCATTCCCTTCGAATATTATTGGAAACTCTTTAAATTTCGCTCAATAGAATATTTTTACGATTCTAAATTGCTTTCAGCTTTATTCGAGTTGTTTGCGAACGATATATTCGTATCTATTCAAGTGTGTTATTTTATTATTTATTGGTTCTTTAGTTTGGTAGTTTATTATGCGTAATGATAAGTATAGAGTATTGTGCTAAACGTGCTCGCTCAAGCGATTATATAAATATAACACTAAGAAGGCACAAAAAAAACTAAGTTGTCAGGCAAGTTATTTTGGCCTTGTGAATATGACAAACTGCGTCCAATTTTTTGCAGTTTTAACGCATGCTTTATTAATTATCGACAAAAAAAGTAGTAACAGAATTATTATTAATTGTATATTTATGACAATAACGTCTAGTTTAAAAGACCTTGTATTTTCCCATAACTTATCTACCTACAGACATCTTTGTATGTACAATTAGTTTGCAACATTATTACACAGGAGGATTGTTTTTAAGTATTAATATCATTCAGCAAAGCCTTAATTTGAATAGAGGATAAAGCAGTGGGCAGAAAACACTTAAAAAAATTGATTTTAATTATAAAAACATATCTTTGCCATCCCTTCTTTGGTTATGACGATCATGACTGTACGATAAGTCAACGACACTTAAATCGACTTTTAAAATAAAGACGGTAACAAGTCTCGTAAAAATCCACGGTGCTCCTTTGTTTCTTGCTTTCAAAACGGTGAAGGAAAATATCATGAGGAAACCGGCATGTTGTACAACCAAAAATTCGAAGACATGTGTCATCCACCAACCCGTACTGGGCCCGCGTGGTGGATTACGGCCCCAGAAAGGAAGCCTGTGTCCCAGCAGTGAAGAACATTATAGGCTATATGTGTAGATCGCAATTACATGGGACTTATCTGGTGATGTCCTTTGTGCATCGTTTTATGGTCGCCATAAATAAACGCCCACTTCACCACACAGATTTATTGCGTAGAAATTTAATTAAGAATTTGTACCGAGATATGACGGCTGCTGCTGCGACCCACACCCGTATATCAACAATCAGGACATGCGCGAGTTAAATTGTTATTTACGAAATTGTACGTAGCAAAAAATATATCATTCTGAACCAAAGAGTTAATGCTTAAAAGAGCTTAAAAATCTTCAAGCTTGAAAAATGTTCCAACTAATGTATTTATATTTTCTGCCTTTACATCAAGCTTATACTCACTGTCACATTAAAGCCTCTTCAATAGGTAATTTTCTTGTGACATTTTTCAACTAAATAACGGTTTTCCTTTTACCGTATTCATAAATGTCAACTATTTATTATAGTTTCTATATTCTACGGGTAGAAACAGAAATATATCGTTTTAGATTTAAATAGATAGAAACACGTAAATTTATTTAGCGTGTTACAGCGATATTGCATAGAAATAATAGAGAGAGATAATACCCGTCTGTAAGCTGACCAAATCCAAATTTGCAATTTATCTAGATACCTAGTGCACTAGATAGGTAGCAATATAGGCTCTCCAGTGTCTGCATTCATTCTTTTAGCTTTATACTGTCAGACAGCTAAATCTTAGTAAGACGCTAAGAAAATTAAGTTTCGATTTTATTTGTTTCGATTTCCTATATCTTAATACCAGGAGTTGGTTACTCAGAAATAGAGAGCGGATAACCAAGCGTAATTTTGTAATAGACACTTTGATACCCCCTTTTTTAAGAACAGTTAGGAATTGTTCTACCCCCGGTCTCATCAAAATAAGCCATGTGCAATCAAAACGATTAGTTTTTTATATAGACATAAGGCATATGGATCGTGATATGTTATTTGTTTGTGCTTACTGCCAGGGATTTAATTTCCGTATGTCTGAAAGTAGGCCGTAGAACGTATCAGCTGCGAGTCGTCCCGCGTTGTTTAAGTCAACAAAGAGAATCAGGTTAATGATGCTCGCAGGCAATGCCAATTCGTATGTGCAGTTGTTAGATTTTGATAGCAGAATGTTTTTACAGGATTTCTCACTGTCAAAACTATGCTGTTTGTTTTTGCAATACGTGTCGACTCCCTTTACGAGGAAAGATAGCCATGTGGTACATAATACCTAATACTAGTTGAGATTTAATAGTTTTTAGAATTATGGATTCCGAAGTAAATATAGAACAAAGTTTCAGAAACACAGAAATACAACCTGTAACAGAAAACAACTCACTGAACCTCACACAAACATCAACGATTTTTACGAACCTTTTAGCAAATATCCAGTTACCAACTTGATTCAATAAAACAAAATACAGAAACATTCGTCCATTAATCAGGAGACACAAAAAAGAAATGTTACCAACGTTAAAATTTATTGTACGGAACTGTAACGTTACCATTACGAACGAGTTATGGTATAAAGCAGTTATTTTATAGTCAATCTCGCCAAATAAAACTGCTATAAACGTTTGTAATAAAGGAATATTTACAGAAATAACAATTCTATTGAACCGATATTGATAGTTTGTAGGAAACCCTTATTCAAATGGTTCCTTATTATTAGAAATAAAAGTAACTTGTTTCTGTTTGAATATTTGACTTGGATCACTTACGTAACTTCCAAACTACGGAACAACCATCAAGGGTTTATTGAATGAGTCGTTACCATAAAAAAGGGGCTTGTGGCTAAGTAATAACAGACGCACGGGTCGATCGATCGGGTTAAGCTACGCTTGCCGCGGTTGGTTCGAAGATAGGTCACCATCTTTACATAACAAGACCCTTCCGTGTCTCGGAAAGCACGTTAAGCTGTTGGTCCCGGCTGTCATTCATAGATCTTTGACAGTCGTTACGGGTCGTCAGAAGCCCGAAAGTCTGACAATCAGTCTTACCAAGGGGTATCGTATAAGCCAGTAACTGGGTTGTGGAGGTCAGATAGGTAGTCGCTCCTAGTAAAATACTGGTATTTAGCTGCATCCGGTTAGACAGGAAGCTGACCCCAGTATAGTTGAGAAAAGGCTGACTAATTTGACAGGACTAAACTAATATTTATCTTCTGTCCTTTTCTTAATGAAGTAGAGAGAAAAAGATGCACTGAACTTAAATTTAGTTTAGTTTGTGAACTAGGGAATCTGCGCCATTATTAATCCTATCACATATAGATAGACATATTTCAGTGTCGTTAGATAATTACAATGTCCGATTCATGCTAAGTCTATTTATATTTTAAGTGCAAGTGTTTGTAAGCGGAATCGAAGATGTTATTGAATATTCAAAATGAGCCATCAAGTATTTGTATTCAATACGTAGAGAACAGGTAAATAACACGGTGCGTGCAATCGCTTCCATCCTTGAGGCTGCAAGGGGTCAACAACCTGAAGGCCTTCATACTCCACAAATAATAACGTAAATTGTAAAGTTGTTTTCTACAATAATAAATTTACTACCAGAAACTCATTGTTGTTATGTCGTTAAATAGATCGCCGGCCATAAATCCGTGTACTTTTAATCCGTGTACATGTACTCGTATTACTAAACCCGATTTTGTGTGAAAATTAAAAGAAACAAACGTGTCAGTATTATAGTTTAGTGGAACCTTGAAACCGAATACATGTTACGGATCAAATTGGTGCTCGCTACCGAAGCACCGACGCGGACCCTGCCGCGAGGTCGGGATAGCACTAAAAAGAAATAAGAGAACGTGTATTCTCACGATACATAAACAAAGCGGAACGACCACCAGAACACATTTGGAATCTTTGCTTTCAGAACCTTGAAAACTATTTCCAACATGGACCGAACATTACACCTTAGGGATACATTTTACTGCAGTTGTAGCTGTTATTTCTAGTTCTCCAAATAGTCGTTATCACATCGCATCGGTTGTTTTGAAGGAGGGAGGGGAAGGGGGAGGTCCTAGACGCAAAATAAGGCTGAGTGCGCGGCCGCCGAACGTTCTGTTGTGTCTGCCAGTCTGCCTGTATCGATCCGGCGCCCTCATTTCAGGCCTCGCCGGCTGCGCCCACAATAACGCAAATGTAGCAGCCGCTTCAGGAGCTATGTGTGCAGGTGATCGTAACAATGCACATTTTTGTGTTTGAGTGAACAAAAACGTACTCTTTAGAACGTGGTTCAATTTCGGAACAAATTGCTTGCATGTTCCTACTAACAAACGGTGTGTTGCGAATTGCGACGTGCTGTAGAACCTTATACTGAATGATGCATAAATAATGTTGTTCTAGTGAAACTGGGTATTTTGCACTGGCTCGTAACTGGTGTGTAGCTGTGGGGCGTCGGCGTGTCGCTGTGAATATTGCTTATACGAGTGGCTTATGTGCTTATGTTGGTCTTAGGTTACATTTATATTATCTTTCTTCTATTTTCTTCTAAAGCTTTCTTTTAAATCTTACTTTACGTCGACTATGTATTTTAGACTATCTTACTTAGATACTGAAACTATAAATTTTCCGATTCTCGTATAAAAACATCGTATTTGTCAAGATATAAATATTGCACAAGTCCGAGAGCACTCAAGTCCTTCAGGTTTTCGATTTCCTCGACAACTGTGTTCTGTACCTCGGAATGGTATCCAATTTCCTGTGAAACCGTATTTATACTTTCGCAATTTTCAAAGATCCTTGTATGTGTAGGTACAATACTTGTAAAAGCAACGTATCTATTTCATTGGCTGTTCATTCTTCTTTA
This sequence comes from Apamea epomidion, assembly GCA_947507525.1. Classification (NCBI taxonomy): domain Eukaryota; kingdom Metazoa; phylum Arthropoda; class Insecta; order Lepidoptera; family Noctuidae; genus Apamea; species Apamea epomidion. The sequence goes on from OX382234.1 coordinate 13,489,768, forward strand.
TATATTTATGTGAGTTGTGTAAGTATATATGTATACAAAAAAGTAGGTATAAGATAATGGAACCGACTAAAGTTACCAGTTCCTTCCTTTTATTCCCTTTCTAGTTGTTGTTATTTTAAAACCTTGGAAGGAAATGCTTTACGAAATGCTCTCTAGAACACACATAAAATATTCCACACAATTTGTGCAACCAAAGGGACAGATTTATCTCGATACATGTCTAGTTTCGACGCCACATTGCGCGACTTAGGACAAAGTGAATGTAAAAACTAACTAGATGATACTTCGTCTGTATCATATCTAATTCACGACTAGCCGAGTAGTTACGTGACGGACCCATGCATAATATTATAAGCATTACTAATAACGACTCTAGATTGCGATAGTCTTGTTTCATAAGCAATTTTGCAATTCCGGTGACAAAATTGCGAAGTTTAGGGCTCTAACACACGAGTCTCTAAAAAACTGTTTTTGAATGAGTAATGGAACTGACAGATGTCACACCAGGCGATCAATTCTGTGAAATCTTAGGTAAAGTGATCTTAAAGTGAACTGTCAATTGTGTCAATCCTTAGCATCATGTGGAATGATAGCTCACTTCACCTAAGTTTTTACTGATGCATCAGTTGATGTAGATAACGGTAGCCTTGTTAATCACGTACATCTAAGACATGCCCTTTTACAAATAACTTGCAATGCATCTATGACATAAAGACATCGGCACATAGTAGTGGTGCTTAGCGGTAAAAATAGGTATAGTGTCAGAACTCAAAATAAAAATGCTACTATTGATTTATTTAGGTTCGATTCATATAATTTTTATTGTTGTCCGTATCCCTGCATACTAATTACTGATGATGCAATAAAACAATTGTAATAAAAAGGTCCTGTTACAAAATATCACGATTCAGCTGTCTTCTTTTCTTTGCTTACGTCAATACAAAATTCAACTTCCTCGTCCTAATTGTGCAATTTCGATGTATTAAACACATTCAAGATTCATTGAATGCGGCGTCAATGCAGTCGGGTGTCCCGCATTTTTGATGAAGCCGCCATTTTGCCTTCGTGGTCTACATCGTTAAGCCGATGAAAGTACAAAGTCGATCGATATTGGACGCAGCACGTGTGTTCATGCCCTAGTGTAGGTGAAGTCCGGTTTTACTGTTTAACTTAGGCTTTAAGACTGACAATATTGGTCATTTAATTTAGCAACTTCGTTTAGCTTTGATTGTGTTTTGTCAATGGATAGTTTATCGTGTTCGGCTAGCTAGTTCGCAATATACACATATAATATATTTTGTTCTTTTTCGCCCGTATTTCTCTATATTGCATAACTTTGGTATTTCTTTGCGACGCAAATACTCCATTGAACAACCACTCCGTGAATACAGCTAATTCTTTCGGTTTTTTTAGATTGTCGGTGGCAATTACATCATGGGACTTGCGTCTTTTAAAGTGTCAATTATAGCATCAATAAACGTTTGCAAAACGCCATAAATTATGAGGTTATATTCAGACAAACATGTTTCAATGTTGTTCAATCATTTGAAAGCACCGGAAGCAATATAATCACACATAAATCTCGAGGCTTCCTTCCGTCTGCAGCAGTTGATACATTATGTTCACCAGCAGTGTAACGGGTTCAATCTGTTGATTGGAACTCAGCACCACTATTTACATTACCCCTATAAATTTCAACCTCCTGTTTCGCAAAACAGAAACCATTTCCCTAATTGAATTTGTGTTGTTTTTGCTCTTGTGGAAAATTGGCTTTGTGCATTCAAAGCGGGTGAGCGTGAGAAAGTGCATAACTTGTTTACATAACCAACACAAATTTACACGGAGTTTCTTATTTAGAAAATGTGCTGGGATGTCTGCCATGAGTGGTTGATGCTCTGAGATGAATAGTGAGTGAAACATTACGTGCTTGTCTGTTTACCAGGCAGTGTATAATTTGGTATCTTTCATATCTAACAAATAAGGACTGCGATGTGGGATAATTTGAGTTTATGCTTGAACGAGAAATTCAAAGAGAAGCGATGGTGAAGGCTTTTAAACGGCTTCAGGTGCAAAGCCTTGTTTATTTTTATTAAGATTGGCGTATGTATGATTATTTATACGAGGTTCGTGCGATCAACAAATGGTACGATTGCTGGCTCAACTATATCTGTCAAAGAAAGCATGTAAACTGGTGAATAAATGGGAACTTCCAATATAAAGGAAGAAGTTTATTATAGTATTTCAGCCAATCTTAACGGGGCCAGTCACCGTTAAGATTGGCTGATCGGATTCGCCGTGGGAGATATTATAGTACACAAGTGTGTGCGCCGATACTGGTACTCAGCTGCACCCGGTTAGACTGGAAGCTGACCGCAACATAGTTGGGAAAAGGCTAGGCAGATGAAGTGTGCGTAGACACTGGTGCACTCTCTCATCCCTCACTCTCATAGTCGAATGGGACGGCACGCAATCGGACACGACCGGAGAGAGATGAAGCACAGGGAGAGAGACCAACGGCTTAACGGGTTTTCCGAGAAGGAAGACGAGATAGACTGCGATAGAATTATGTCAACATAAGAATTAATTCAACTCAGTTATATACGTCGTATATTTGTCGCAGGACAAAGCTGACAAGTTTAGTTTAGTAGTTCACAATCCAGGGCAATATCTAAGTGTGCCAAAAGTAATCACAGTTTGGTAATAACTTGAGGCCATTTCTCCCGAATGACCTATAAAACCGCGTGGGTATCCAACCATCCGATACAATGGTTTCCTTTGATTCCCAGATAGTGTAATGTCTTTGTCTTTTATTTATATCTGTGGTAGAATTCCACAATTCTGTTTATATGAAGTGGCTAGTAAATTAATATAACATTCTTGCTGAACGTAGGATCTTACGACTTGGAGTTTGTGTTGCTGTACAAGTAAACAACATTATTGAATATCAGTGAGGTGTATGGTTTTTATGGAATATCTTAATATTCCATTAAACCATTATGCTACTGACTTCTACTCAATTCCTTATTGACTATGAAACCGGGACTAGTCTGAAATTGCCATTATTCAATGAGAAAACGCGGTTTTCAACATAAGAGGCATCTGCACTGCCGTTTGACATTATTAATTAAGCTTGCAGTGTTAGAAGTATGAAAAAATCCTGGAAATATCGACATTACTTCCATTTAAACATTTTATTTATTATTAGCTGCGCCCCGCGGTTTCACCCGCATAAGTTTCGATCCCGTGGGAATATCGGGATCAAAAGTACCCTATGTGTTAATGCTGGTTATAAACTATCTGTGTGCCAAATTTCATCCTAATCCGTTCAGTAGTTTTTGCGTGAAAGAGTAACAAACATCCATTCATCCATCTATACAAACTTACGCGTTTATAATATTATAGTAGGATAGGATTTAACCATTTAGGTACACAAATATGAACAGAAAGGAACAGAAAAATACGTAGGTACAAAGGTGACGCTTATTACTTAACACGTTGCGGGACGGTACTGACTTTTTCAAATTATGCGATATGACAGTAAAATTGTCCATACAAGTTCCGACCACTAGAAAACTTACAGATATATTTTCAATGTGCGACTTTGTGCATTCTAATGCTTCTATACTTACGAGAGATTGATGTGGTATGACAGTAAAAACGGTTTCCCTTGTTCCTCTATACAAAATTTCGCTGTAATGCCCGTACCTCAGTTCAGATGAGGTTAAAATTGTACGGCGGTGCCCGTACTGTCATTTTCAACACCGAAAAATCTACTGCAAATGCAGTGCGTCCCGCAACGTGTTAAGAAATCTTTTCCAGCATACCTGGGATAGGAAACTACATTAAAAGAGATGAAGAGAACTTGTGTAAGATTAGTGACATTCACCTCCTCGTACGACCTCAAACTGACCACCATTCGTTTTGTAGCAACATACATGTAACAATGTATTTTTATAGCAACGTTTTACGATTGCGCCGGCCAGGGGTGAACAAAGGGCGTAGCTAGAGTTGCCAGTCTCCTTGGCGAGACGCGGGTCGCAGGGAGAACTTAGCAGGGCTGCCAAAAATAGGCTATAATTTTTGTTTCATAATTGGTTAATATATAGTAGAGGCCGTGGCTACATAATAACAGCCACACAGGTCGATCGATCAGGTTAAGCTACGCTTGCTGCGGTTGGTCTGTGGATGGGTGACCATCTTTACATACCGAGACCACTCCGTGCCTCGGAAAGCACGTTAAGGCGTAGGTCCCGGGTGTCTTTCGTGGATGTTTGACAGTCGTTACGGGTGGTCAGAAGCCCGAAAGTCTGACAACCAGTCTTACCAAGGGGTATCGTATTACCCAGTAACTGGGTTGTGGAGGTCAGATAGGTAGTCGCTACTAGTAAAATACTGGTATTTAGCTGCATCCGGTTAGACTGGAAGCCGACCCATAGTTGAGAAAAGGCTAGGCAGCTGTCATCAGCTGCCTAGCCTTAAACAAATAACCAAACAAATAACAAAAAAATTGTTTTAAGCTGTGATGGGGGCGCTCGGCGCTATGTACTACAAAGAGAAGAAAACGTATGTGCAGTAAGGTAAGGTAATTATTTTAAATTCTTAGTTGTTCATTCATACTTATTAGTCATTCACTCTCTGGCAGACAACCCACGGCCTAATCTACATATATATTACTACGGAAATAACTATACATGAAATATTGCACTGTAGTTCTTTACATAACGAAGGTAAGTAAAGAAGGGTTTTTGAAAACTCATCCCAGAAAGGGTTTCAATAAAAGATGAAAATGTGGAAGTTCGTAATTTTTGCCGATACGGAATCCCATCGCACTCGACTTGTTTCAATTTAAAAAAAATATGCGAAGCGGAATAAAAAAAAAAAGATTTGGTAGTTTCAGTAGTTAATGATTGAATTGCATCTAAACCAAGGCAACCAAACCATCAACTAAATCTAAACCATTAAATATAAAAAAACAAGGTGATGTAAAAACAAAAACACACATCGAAGTAAATTTTAATATTAATTGTTAATTAATATTTAATTGTTTCTATAAAATGTTTTTCATTTGTACTAAGGTAATTACGATTTGCATACATTATTGCGCAACAATATGCAATTATGCACATCATAGATCAAATCACACCGTCATAACTTTTCCTAAGGATGCACTCTGGCCGAGGATTTCGATTGCGTGGCAGCCCTACTTCAGACTATTTACGTTGAGGAGGCTGGGCGAGGTGACCTACCCGTGACCTTTGACCCGCAGCCTGTGACCTACATCGGGAGCCCAATCGATACGCACCCCGCTGTATCTGTTGCCTTCGATAAGGACGCGCTTCATTAAAACTTTTGATTGGCCGGCGGCGTCTGCCAGCTTAGTGATAAAACGGTAATGGACTTCGTTTTTACTTTTTGACATTTCTATTTTCGATGTAGCGAGACTAGCCAGTAGTGAATGTCGAATTAGGTCGGGAGCCGGGAGGAGTAAGGCAATTTTCTAAGAATGTTCGTTCATGCGATTTTTTGTCTGATGACGTATAAGATTGAGACTTTGAGAGATTGTAGAAGTGTGTAAGTAGTGACAAGAAGTAGCTGGCTCATTGCCTACAAGTATCATTAATTTCCACGTTTCTTTCAGTACGACCTGAATGAAAAGATACGCAGATAACGTCATACGTATTTATTTCCCTTTTTTACTGCAGCCAAGGAATTCTGTTGCTACAGTTTTATGATCGTTTGCATTTTTTGTTTGAAAAGCTGTTAATATTTTGACACCATTCCCAAATTAGGTTTGGTCGCGATACCACCATTAATTCATTCAATGTGAATCACGCAATGTTATTCTTAAAGTTTAAGACGATACAAACTTCACAAATATGTATGTAGGTATACTATACCAACGTATATTTCAATTTCAAAAATTACAAGATTGATGAAATCCGCAGAAGCTACACTATTATATTAACAATTTCAATTTATATTCCGTCGAACTCAAACTTTAAGAAAATATTCCAATTCAACGTGCAACTCTCATTTCCTGCTACAATAATTCCCGAAGGTGAAATGGACCACCAACATTCTAAAATAAATATTTTTAGCAATAACTCATGTGCTTCGCCGACGAAATGCTACACTCTTGCACAATATATCGCGATTTGTATGAGAAACACTTTGATACCTTCTGCAGCATGTTTTGTTAGAGTTGTATATAGTTATTGTTATTTTCTTTGTTTATTTATGAAGAGTTTTGTATTTTTTAGGGTTCCGTACCTAAAGGGAGCCAACAGAACCCAATAGGGTTCCGTTGGCTCCCTTTAGGTACATACAGCGGACGCTTAGTAATAACTAAGCGTCCGCTGTCCGTCCTTCCATCCATCTGACTGTCAGTGGGCTGTAAGTATCTCATAAACCTTAATACGTAGACAGTTAAAATTTTCACAGAGTGTGTATATCTATTTAATTGGCGCGATAACAACAAATAAGTCATTTGCTGTCGTTCTCGATTGAACCAATCAAAAGTTTAATTATTTGTCTGATCTACCTATTCCCCACTTTACATTTTAAGTGAGTCTCGGCACTTACCTTTAGATTTAATCGGATCCATAATTTTTCCCATTTATGCATCGTAAACCTATTTGCAAAAACACCAAAAAAGGAAAATTTACTCCAACGTAAAACGAAAGGTGAACTTCATAAAATTTTCATTATAAAGTGCCTTTTTTATTAAACACGCTGTATTAAGCCATATCGGGTTAAATTACTGTAGCTCTGCATCGCGATAACCCAATTTAATGCATGAACAAAGAATAAAAAGACTGTTAAAGAAAAACGCTTTCATTATTTCATACAAAATTAAGTAATTATGACTGTTGTTTAAAAGATGTCCTATTAATTAATAGCTATCTAATTATCGGGCAGTTTATGTCCTCCTTTAATGTATTCTTTTGCTGTTTTATAGCAATTTAATATTATGTTCACTTAAATAAAATGAATACTGCGTAGTAATAGCGACCCTGAATGAGGTCATGGTAGAAAAATTACAAAAACAAAATCCTGTTTTTAAATGCTGATGAAGGGCATCAGCATTTCTATAAATAACATTGTTTGCTGCACCCTAACTGCGTAACTATACAACCAGTCAACATACTACATACGACAACATACTACCAGTCACAATCGGAATAATTTGAAAGGATATTGCTAATCCATCGCTTTAAATGTTCGAAAAAATTGTCTGCTCAACAACGTAAATAACGCAATGAATGTTGTTGAACTGTCAAAATGAAAGCCATTGATACCGAGAGTGTGTTACGCAATTCCGCCGCTGGTTTTTGTTAGGTATGTATTATTTACTTGATGATTATTCTGTGAATGTTTTACCTAATTTGGAGCATATTTTGCAAAGTTAAACATCAACGTCATCGATGTTTTTTCTTTGTAATGCATCTCGCAGTTAAACCTAGGAGATTGCCGTCTGTTTTACTGCCTGTTCAAGCCGTTTTGTCAAGGTCTGTACGCGGGGGGTCTGTGGGTCAACTGTACCAAAAGGTCGTTAGATGTCTTACGCGTCCAGTACAACAATGTTTTTAGGATGTTGTTGAAACTGCCCCGTTTCTGTAGCGCATCGGAGATGTTTGCTCAGAACCGAACTAACGGCTTCCATGCAGTAATTCGTAAAAAAAGTCGCATCACCGATGCGTAGAACGCGGGGCAGTGACAATAGCATCCTAAAAACAGTTGTGGAGAGTCCTTACTCTCCCATTCTGAGGCACTATGTGGGGGTAATGGTCGGGTAGGTCATTCCTCACTTTGTCATTCTTTGCACATTCTGGCTCAGACACCTACTTTGTTGTTTGTTTCTTGGTTTGCTTTTTACTAACACTAGTTATAAGATATTTTACTAACAAAATGGACTTTATTGTTGTCCGGACTTATTACTCCTTATTTATTTATAAAAATCGTCTACTTTTGGAATGTTTGTGAATATGTGAGCACCATGTATCTATCACATAGTTAATCTATATGTCATGGTTCATATATCCATTTTAATTCTTTTAACTATTGTGGTATAGTAATTTCATTTGTAGGTGCATCGTCTTCACATACTCGTATAATTGTATAAATAATGTATGCAAAATATTGTAAAACATTTTAAAAGAGTAACGGTGGAGTTTCTTGCCCATTCTTCTCCATACGAAAACTACCTTTTGGAAGGGGCGACTAGAATCAATTTTATTTTAATTTTATTTTTGACGTTCAAAAGTGCCTTTTATGTGCCTATTTGAAATAAATGATTTGACTTTGACTTTGAGTCTGATTCTGATATAAATAAATTTACCGGACTTGCCTGTGCTTGCCTCAATAAATTAAGGCAGCATCATCATCATCTATCTAGCTTATTCCCAACTATGTTGGGGTTGGCTTCCAGTCTAGCCGGATGTAGCTGAATACCAGTATTTTACATGGAGCGAATGCCTATCTGACCTTCACAACCCAGGAAAATTAAGGCATTTAAAAACGTAAAAACTACCAACGTCATCAAACACCCTAACTGCCTTTTAAAGATGACTTCCCATTTCAAACCAACTTTTCCAAGATAAAACTAAATACCGTATCCTCTATCATCAAGTAATAGAGCAACATTAACAATCCTATCATCATCATAATGGGACCGTAATCAAGTCATTACAACTAATTTGCACTTACAATCATGTTCCCTTAATTTCCTTTGGATCGCGATCGCGACTAGGTGTAATTACGCTGTCTCTTCCAGCCATTAAAGGTTAATTCAGGGCAAGTTGTTCGATTTATATCCTTCGTCATTCGGTACACCGCAATGATGGCTGTTTATATGACTTTAGTTGTAACGAGAATATATTTCTAAAGGGACTGATATAAAGATTTTTTTGTAAATCATGGACAGTCGGTACGAGAATTTAAAAGCCCGAGAGTCTGACAACCTGTCTTACCTAAGGGTGTCTGTTTACTCAGTAACTGGGTTGTGTAAAATACTAGTATTCAGCTGCATCCGGTCAAACTGGAAGCCGACCCGTGGATATTTGGGAAAAAGCTAGGCAATAAGACAGATGGTGATTAATATACATAAAAACTAATCCAATTTTATTACGTATAGTTTATTTCCAAGAAATTCAACTCTCATCGTACTTTCCGTAAAGCATATTTCGCTTCTTCCTATAGTTTTTTTTCCAAAATTCTGTACACATTCTTGTTCCAAAATGGCGGGACTTTCTGCCTTACTCAGCGATACCGAGAAGTCGTTTGGCCGGTTAGCGGTTCCCATTTTCCTTAATACATCTTTCTTGCAATGATCGCACCATCCGTGTTTTACGCTCGCTTAGATTCGCTGAAAAAAGCGTAATTAGCGAAAACTTAACAACGTAATTTAGAGCGGTGTTGAGTGCTGTAATTAAAATATTATCCGTAACATTATCTGGTACTTTATCAGTTTTTTTGTTTGAAGTCGGTGCGTGGACGACTTTGAACTAGGAATAGTAAAAAAGATGATTCTGAGAGATTAGCTAGGAGTACAAAAAACAGTACTATTAATTGTAGTTAATCTAACAGTTTTTACAATAAAAATGTTGGCATTAAGGGTCATTTGTGAGGTCATGTCAAACAATTATTATCAGTTGTAAACAAAGCACTAAAGATCAATCGTGGATCGCCTCAACCAAGCAATGGAATTAATCTGATGGATTGATCTTCTATAAAAAGACTGCTATAAAGGATTTGAATTGTTTGGTAGGTTTGATTGCACTGAATTGGCTTTTAAAATTACGAACATACAAAGTGTACAAACTGATATTGGTTTTACAAAGGAGCTTATAATAATGTCGTGCCATTACAAATAATATAAAATGTGATCTGAAACAGTCTATTCTTCGATGGCTCTTTCTATTTATTTAATGACCAAACAAAATTTTCACACTTTACCGAATTTGCTATCCAAGAAGCCGAATAGAAATCCAAACTTAAAAGTTATCGTCGTAAACATAATTTACAATAATTGGATAAGTTCATAAGCCATTGGCAATTAGTAGAGCAAACACTAGCAAAGTCCTTAATTACTGATTTCCATTAAAAAAACGACCACAGACAAAGCAAAATAAATACGCAGCATGACAGGCAATTATAGGAAACTTTTTTACGGCTTGCTCCCAGCTTAAATGTTTATTTTGAAAAACGTTTGAGGAACGTTAATTTTATTTTTTATTTATGGCATATATGCATGAGTATTTTTGGTTGTAACTCTGTTCCGAATTAGATTTTCTGGTTTCCTAACAATGTCATCCATATTATTTGGTGACACACATCGCAGTCTCTTGGCTGGGCCCGGGGCTGCGACCGGGTCACGCCCCCTGCCCCGCTTCTCTCCCGGCCCGCATCTGCACTTGAACTGGTTGGCGTACTTTCAGTTTCTCTCGCCCGGGACTTGGGAGCCTGACCTACCCGAAGACAAACGGTAAGACACAAGCCGCGTAGGGATCGGTCTCATCTCACTAGAATGTAGGGGGCTTGTTGCGTAAGACAACAAAGCGAGAAACTTTATATTGATTGTGCAAAATGCGGGTGTTTAATAGATATTTATGCTTTGTGGCATTATGTTGGCTTTGCGTACAACGTTTTGTTGCAGGTTAAATAAATATGTTATGTAGAAATTACGGGGGCTATTCATTTATTCATTTTTCTTACATATTCTCTGCAAAAAAGGCCAACTAGGGATTATGACGTTAATGGAATATAGGTTTTTGGGGCTTTCAAAATAGCCATAAAAGTAATTTTGAACACAATTTTCTTTCGCATGTCAAAGGATACAATCGGACGTACAAAATCTGAGAGATAGAAGAACACACACACGTTAGCCAAAATTGAGAAAATATTACGAGCAATCAATAAGGGCCTATGATGTGAGCCGTCACAAAAGCCACTAATGAGGAAGGTCCACGGTACAATGCGCTATTTCCTGACATTATCACATGCCTCTATTGTTGGACATAGGCCAGGCCTTGGCCCCATGGGGCGTGAAGACATACTTTTGTGGTTCCTACGAAAGAACACACAAGATAATATCACGCCTGTTATTCCCCAAGGGTTAGGCAGAATTGCACCATTTGGTGTAGCAGTTTCTGAAGAAGGAAATTGAGTTATATTCTGAAGTCTCTCATTTAAAAGGTATATTTGGCTGAATGTACAACATGGAGTGCCAAGGTAGAAAATAACTAATGTGCCAATTTTGCTTCCACATACAAGAAAAACATTTTTATTTTGTCTAAGCCTAAACTTTGGGTTAAGTGTTTCCACAATAGAAGCTTTTTGTAGAACAATGACATATTATGAACGAAGAAAATGTTCTTACATTAGTCAGACAAGAGTGACAAACGGTGTACCAAGAAAATATGTTTAAGAAAAACAACTCTGGAATATAATACAGGATATTTATAAATGTACTGAGATTTCCCCTCTCACAACATGGAATAAATTTGTTTCACACCGGAAAATTACTTGTGTCTGAGTAAAAGTTGTCGAGGGGTTTGTGGCTAAGTAATAACAGCCGCATGGATCGATCGATCAGGTTAAGCTACGCTTGCCGCGGTTGGTCTGTGGATGGGTGACCATCTTTACATACCAAAACCCCTCCGTGTCTCGGAGAGCACATTAAGCTGTTGGTCCCGGCTGTCATTTGTGAATATTTGACAGTAGTTACGGGTCGTCAGTAGCCCGAAAGTCTGATAGCCAGTCTTACCAAGGGGTTTCGTATTACCCAGTAACTGGGTTGTGAAGGTCAGATAGGCAGTCGCTCCATGTAAAATACTGGTATCCAGCTGCATCCGGTTACACTGGAAGCCGACCCCAACATAGTTGGGAAATGGCTAGGCAAATGATGATGTCTGAGTAAAAGTCTTTCAAAAACTCACATATTTTAGATGGAAAACGTTCATTGACATTAACGTATTAACGTTTATTATGACGTGAATGTAATTTTTAATATCAAGATTCAATTTGAAAAAAAAAGTATAAAGGTATATGGTTACGGTCTTCGAGTCTATGGTAAACAAAAAAAAATATGTTGTTGTTAAAGACAAAACCACACGTCATCTTTCGCGTTGTCTCAAATATAAACCGCCCTTCATTATGTCACAGAAAAGAAAACCAAGTATGTTTTAACTTACAGAGACGTCGACCGTATAGCAAGTATCTCTATTCAAGTAGATAACTGACAACGACTCATGCCTCCAACACGCCCTAAAGTAAGCGGTAACATGAAAAAAGCGTTTTATGTGTAAAAAAGAAAAAGACTCCGTTCTGGCTTTATATATTATATGCCATATTTTCAACATAAAGTGATAAGTAAATTAAACAACAAACAGAAGGCTAATTCTCGTAATGTAAAACGTTCAAAATCTAGTCGCAGTCTCATCTCGCCGACAAACAAATTCAAAAACTTGTCACAATGTAGGGAAATTAGAGGTATTTTTGACAGATTGAGACTGAGATCAGACTGTGAACGTTCTTCAAATTACGAGAATTGCCCCTCTGATATTTCACACTTGTCTAAATACTAGGTTTAACCTTGGGACAAAAAATCGTCGACATTCTTCATTTGAAATTGAAATGACAGAACAACGTCATCCAACTATCAATATAAAAGAGGCATTTTTGTTTTGAAAATGGAATACTGGCTTCCTGCTCACGCGCCATTCTCGTTGTAACACATCATTCTATTTTTGGGTAAGTGTCAAAGTAACCATGTTATTTATAGACCTTGCATTTACTTATGGTGCGAGAAGTGTGTTGATAACCTAAATATATGAAGCTACAAAAAACAAAAAAACACGGATAATCCAATCTATTGAACTCGTCAAAACAAATCATAGTTATAAGGTCAAACTCAAGGGGTTTGCTAGTAGCCACTGAAGAGTTCCACTATCCACAGGCTCCATCGTCTGATCAGTTCCAAGATACCAAATTATAGTTTAGTCATTTGAACTACATATACATACAAATTTTCATTTCGATACGGCGATTAGAAGTAGCTTAAAATTGAGTTCTAAGATTTGATTACACTGTTTTTATTTAGTAAGTTATAAGTGAAGTTAATAAAAGCGTGTTAAAAAGAGCTTATGCATCGTTCTTGAAAATCCACGCTTTCTTTAAGGTCTTAAAAACGATAATATTAGTATCAATTGTGGTCCAATTGATACTAATATTATCGTTTTGTCACGTTGTATAAAAGGTTGAACCAACTACGAATTTGTCAATGTGTGACAGTACACGTGCACGACGTGCACGTTATAGATTTATTTATAATTAGTTTTTACCCCTGGCGCGGTTTGTAGGGACTTTTTTAGTACGGTGAAAAAACATGTTGTTTGGCTTTCTGTTTGACTATGACTGGCTCAAAAACGAAGAGATTTTTAGGTGTTTACATTTAAAACTCAATATATAGGCCATTTTTCCATGAACACTTTTCAAGAAGACTGAAATATCTACCGTTTTGCTCTGAAAACATACTTTTATGTTTGACGCGTTATTGAAGTAATTCTTAGGCAGCGCTTTGTTAATTATAACTGGACTAGAATTGATAGTGAAATTTCAAGGTTGCGTCACGTTTAGGCACATTTCGTTACACGAGAGAGAGGAATGATATAACTGTCTCTGTGTCTCGCACTAAATGTCCCTTATTATTTATTTTTTAAGAAGCTTCACTTCCACCACGTGCATGGTGTCGCACGCGTGTTTGTTTTCAGTAGATACCTATCAGTACCTATTTTCAATCGAACATCCATTGTATATTTATGTAGGTATGTACTTCTTATAAATATTTTCGTGTAGCTATCAAAACATGTCAATCTGTCTAGGTACACACGGTATATAGGTAGCTTGGTATATAGATACCAAGCTATACATTTCCAGTGTAAGCTGGCCTGGCATTGGTTCGGCTTGCCGTAAAATAAGAGGTCAGCTTGTACTAGTAAATTATAGCTGGATATGTCGCCGTGCGCACCTAATAAGAACAATATTGGCGCCAACCTCTGAATTGAGCTTAGGGGTATAGATTTCATTACCAAGCTCATATATCTGACTATTGACAGATCATGGCCACTGAGAATGATCGAGACGGGGATAATGTATTTCCATTTCTTTATGTTATTAGGCTTAGTAGTACATAGAAGAATATCAACATATTTTTATTCAGTTGGTGTGTAAAGCCCTTTGTACACACACGTTTTTCTGGCCGTAAAAAACAACAGTTTGTTCGTCGTGTATAGCCACGGTCATCAGCGTTGTATGGATCACTATGGGAGCTTGTTGATGAACACGTTTTTTCTACGGCGCGGTTTATACACCTTCCCTTAGATAATTATTATTAGCGCCCAACGAGGCGTTGGTCGCTAGTCTAGACAGAAGAGAATCTTCTGCCTTATTCTATAATATATAACTTTGAAGGGACGTCTGCGCTATTATCTGTACGTAAGTACATTAATATTTTTCTCACTTATTACATAAAAATTACGTCTTTATGTTATTTACCTGTTATTGCCTGCTTATATACAAATATGAAGGTATTATTATTTGGGATGTAAGCAATCTTGATGTATGAATGCTTTTATTACATTACTTTCAGAGTAGGTACAGTATAACTTTAATGATTACATTTCAGAGAACTCGTATTATGTGATGAAATATTCGTTGTTTTTTATTTTGAGTAATATGTACCTACCCTGATGACTGAAGACCTATTTGAACGAAATTTACATAACATAACAACACGTCTTGTTTCTTACTAATAGTACACCCACATTTCGTCAGTTATGTTTAAGTTCCATGTAATAGAGTCCAGCCTATTGCCATCCACCGGGCACAGATCCAGTTTCCAGGCTGCTACTGAGAAATTCCTGATAGAAAACCCAATAACACTTTGCCCGAAACGGGAATGGAAGCACGGACCTCATGTTTAGTAGTAGCGCTTGCGAGCACTGGGCCAACGATGTAGTCGAGTAAGGCAGGAGGTGACGAAAATTATAGACAAGAAAATATCATTTCTCAGTAGTAACCTGAGGGGGAGGGAGTTCTCGTAATTTTAAGAACGTTCACAGTCTAATCACAGACTCAATCTGTCAAAAAATCCTCTATTTCCCCTACATTTTGAAAAGTTTTTGACATTTGTTAGTCGCCGAGATGAGACTGCGAATAGATTTTGAACGTTTTAAATTACGACAATTGGTCGTCTGGTTGTACGCCTGTTAATAACAATACTATGTTATATAGGAATTGGACTTAAACATAACCTGCGACAAGTGGGTACTTACTACATAACCAGCCTATAACGTTCCCACTGCTGGGACACAGGCCTCATCTCTTTGAGAGGGCACTCTGTAATCCACCACGCGGTTGGTAGACATTACATGTCTACGAATTTTTGGTTCTAGGATATGCCAGTTTCCTCACGATGTTTTCCTTCACCGTTTTAAGAGCAGTGGTGATGAAATAAATTACACAAAATAAAGCGCCTGACTGGGTTCTAACCCAGCATCCATAACACGTAAATCGGGGGCGCTGCCATGAGGCCAGCAGTACTCTGTGTAAATACGGATACTATTCCTATACAACACAACTCTGCCTACCCGTTCGGGGAATACACGTTATGATAATTGTGTTTAATAATTATCTAATCTAATTATCTAATCTGCATTTGCGAAATCTTCGCCAAAAATGTAAACACATATGAGTTTATGAAAAAATACCTTTAATTCCAACACAACAAAGTTCAGTTTACGCTACAACTTCAAACATTTTTATAACTTTTTCAATAATGCTAGTCACTCTGAAATCAACTTAATTACGATTACAATAAAGTTGATATTTGTTTAACTTGAAATAACGTCAATTTGAAACCTAAATCAAATTTGAATATACGTGTTATTGGTTACCTCCCTTATTTATTAACTCCATAGGTACCTTTTACTCCAGGTCCAGAGTACATGATCGAATTACTGATTATAGCCGTATGTAGTTCAGTATCTAGTTCTAATCTATCACAAGGTGACATTGTTTATACAGCTGCGATTTGTATAACTTCATACATATACTACTTATACATATTTTCATAATCACTGAAAGAAAACAGTAAAAGAATGCGAATGAAAATAAGACTGACCTAACAAAAATGAGGTCAGAACCTACTTATCTTTTACTAGCTTGTGCCTGCGGCTTTGTGCGTGTGAAATTTTATGTTCCCTTGACCCACCTCGTCGCATCGCATCGCCTGCGTGTTTCCGCTTAGCATTATTTCTAACTTCTGTCCTTTTTGCTCGGCTTCTAAGCGTCCCAGTGTGATGTTAAATAGCCTAGCCTAGCCTTCCTCAAGAATTGGGCTATCAAATGCATGTTTTTTTTAAAATCCGACATGTAGTTTCAGATATTAGCGCGTTGAAACAAACAAGCAAAAAAAAAATTAATAAACGTCAACTTTATAATTAGTACTAAATAAAAATAAAAAAACCGAAATAATCTCTAGAATGAAAAACCTGAATTTTTATTTACTCTGAGAATAATATAATTAGGGATGGTATGCCTTACTTATATAGCTACTAACAATGTTTTGTAATTTATATGTCATTTAAAACATTATTTTGTTCGCAAACTGCTTTCTTAATTAAAAAGCTTTTAAGTTAATTCATAACGATGAAATTAAATCAGTGAGCTGACAAAAAAAAAGAGGACCTTAATTATTTATTTTAAAATTGCTCTTCCGTGTTCACATCAACATCTTTAACTAACATCTGATCGACGTTCACTTCATAAGCAAAATCAGCGCTACTCAGTCAGCGCTTCTGCTGAGCATGAGGTCCTGGGTTCGATTCCCGGGTCGGACAAAGTGTATTATGGGTAAGTTTTTTCCGTAAGGAATTTCTCAGCCCGGAGGCTGGATTGGTGCCCGACTGCCTGGTTGATGACAACAACCGGTCGAAGTGGAGATGCTTGGTGGAGGCCTATGTCTAGCAGTGGACGTCTTTCGGCTGAAATGATGGTAATAGGCTCGCCCTTATTACATGGGAATTAAACATAACTGGCGAAATGTAGAGTACACCTCTGCCTCAACCTTCGGTGATTACAGGCGTCATGTTATGTTATAAGAAAGATGATGGCATAATAGGCTAGATTCCTAAAAAATTCTAATTAGTCCGTCAGTTTTTATTCAATTAATGAATTTTTGAATCATAATTTTTGACATTGTAATGAATATTCTATGTTATTAGTATTTTGGCATAATATCTATAATTATTACTTTACTATAGAGCTTATATTTTGGACATAACATTGTTTATTTTGACATGCATGACAGCAATGGGTAGTATATGTGGAACATTATTAGTGTAAGATCTCAAAATACCATATACTTGGAAATAAATAAATAATTATTATTATTATTAGATTATCAAAAAATATTAGACCCGTATTTTTTCTTTTATCAATTATTTAAAAAATGATGAAGATATCGCCTGTTAAAGTTCCGCGTGACGTCACGCCTTGCTACACTTTTTAGCATGGCGTGACGTCACGACCCCCCACTCCCAAATTTTGACGCGCTTTATCTTTGTCATTTTTTGGTTAATTGACAAAAGAAAGAATACGTGTCCATTATTTTTCGATAATCTAACCGACGGACTAAATATAATTTTTTTTTTTTTACCCAGGAAACTACCCTACATCTATATTTTTGTCGGCAATTATTCGGACTTTGGGCATCGTCCGACTAATATGAAGAGATTCGCAATTTAAACCTAAGTTATGGCCTGAAGCTTTTTTCCCATTTAGGAACACGAATTATTTCGACAGCATATTTACAAAGTGTCTCTGTGAGTAATCCTAAAAGATTGCAACAGAGCACCAGACGCAATACCAATGACCCACCCATTTCCTCTAGACACCTTATTTGAACGTGCCTGAATAGTGAATACCTAATTAATTCCCTTCTTAGGGTTCCGTGCCCTAAGAATGCCAACGGACCCTATTACTAAGCCTCCGCTGTCCGTCCGTCCGTCTCTCTGTCCGAATCGTATAACCGTAATATGTAGATAGACAGCTGAAATGTTCATAGAGTGGGTATTTCTATCGCTGTAATAACAATTAATAAAAATTAAATAAAGTTTAAAATTAAAGGTGGTTTCCATACAAGAAACGTGTTTTTCGCTTTCGTCGTATTTTTGCCTCGTGGTACGGAATCTTACGTGTGAGAGTCCGACTTGGCCGGTTTCGAACGGACGTAAAAATATCGCGGGACTTTATCGCGCACTGATTTTTAACTCAGTGTTAAGCCGAGCATTTGTTTGAGAATCCAACAGCGCCTATTCCAGCGCGCCAAAAACAAACTTTTGGCGCGAAAAGAAATCACCGCGGGAAAAACGTGCGCGTGAGTACCTGAGTGCGGGGTAAATGCGTAACACACTAAGAGTAGCAATGGCTTTCATTTTGACAGTTCAACAACATTCATTGCATTATTTACGTTGTTGAGCAGACAATTTTTCGAACATATGAAGCAATGGATTAGCAATATCCTTTTAAATGATTTTATTTCTTTATTTATTTAACTCTTCCAGCACACAAATATATTCATTGGGTCATGATTCAGATTGTGATTGAGAGTGTTACGCATTTAGGCTGCTGGGCTAAATCAGTATGTTTAATAGTTGTAGCAAAACATATCCCATCTCGAGTAAATCGAGACCTGACACTACATTCATAAGAGGATTAGCACATGTCGTAGTGAGAAACGATTCCGTTTTCGCAGCGAACTTGGTAATGTGTCACCGCGATAACATCGCGACACACAGCCACTTGGATAAATCACATAGATTGCTTCGAATTAATGGAAGCGCCTTTATTAGTCAACACTGTGATAAGAATACTTTACTTGTTTTACACGTTTTTATTTCAGACAGATAGATTTTATCTCAGAGTTGGAGTCACTTGTGTTTAACGTGACAAACAGGCTTGAGTTGAGATCGTGTGTGAATTTTGTTTGGTGTGTAAAACTATGTTGCTGTCGGTATCTTATCAAGATTATCTTTAGAATATGTAGAATGTAAAAGTTTATAATGAAAAACAAGTTTCTTGTATGGCGGCCCCTTTAATTTTTTTTATTTAGTTGTTACAGCGGCAATAGAAATACACACTGTGAAATTTCAACTGTCTATTACGGTTCATGAGATACAACCCGCTGACAGACAGACGGACGGACGGACAGCGGAGGTTCAGTAATAGGGTCCCTTTGGCACCCTTTGGGTGAAGTTTTGCTTCAAAATGAACAACATTCTAATAGGTATGTACAGACGCCAGGACATCAAGCTACTACAATCTGTCAAATGTCTTTAATATATTTTCACCTTTATAGCTAAAACATTAAGGTTCAAAGTTGATTGGGAAAATTTGATAGTCTGTACGTGGAAATTAATATGGTAGTACTTCTCTACAACTTCACCAGGATAGCAGCAACGTTTAGCAGTGATCCCAATACTGGCTGATGATGAAAAAAAAAGTGACCACATAAAATATTCCGCAGCAGTCCACAACTCATTTTAGCAACAATGTAAAATCAGATAAAGTCTAATAAATCAAAATTGTTACTTAATAGGCAAATAGTACACAAACACGAAACAATAGAGGAAGTAGGCAAAACAGATTTCGGCTCATTCCGGAAATGGGCTGGCCGAAACAAAACGGTCATTTAGTATTTTCTTTGTGTTAGTTTCCAGACGATTTCATATGCATACATTTATTTCGAGGCTACTGTACTACGTCGCATTTGTTTTATGTAATGTTCATGAAGTGTTATAATGAGTTTGTTATCTCAGAACGAATCCCTTTGTTCAAATCCTACAATGGAAATTCGAAACATTTTGTCAAAAAAACACTCTTAAATCAACATTATTTTTGTTCTACCTGCTCGTAGCAGGGTCTACAAGGGTCTACGAATTTGCTACGCTGCGAACGACGCCGATGGCTACGCCATTTTTTGGCAATAATAAATCTTTCACAGGCGGTAGTATTTTTTGTTGACAATATTATTCATAAAATATGTGTGTGTGTGTTCTGGAAATAAGTCATTTAGCTGCATTGATGACAAACACTTACAAAAAAAATTCGGCTAGAGCTTGTACCAGTAGACGTCAGTCTTTTGTTTTTAAATTTGGTTTCTTCCTTTTATTTTTTCTCCGCTAGAGCTCTTCTTTAATAAAAAGACAGTTAAAAAGATCCTGATAAAAGAAATATAAGACCTACAATTCTTAGTCAATCGAAAAGACGATCGCACAACCCGTTGTTCAATAGAATCTTTGAATATTTCATCGCAATCAAAATTCACTTAGGTAGCTCATACTTTGAACAGAAGAACAGTACGTTACTGAATGAAACTGGAAATCGGAGTTTAAACGAGCGATTGACGCACTACCCTGTCTCAATGCATCGATTAAAATACATAAATATCGATATTCCTACATCTCGATTCTCGACTCGATCGTTCAAGCCCGGTGACCACCCAAGTTACATCAGCATATTTATCTCTTGAAATGCCATGTTGAGCGTAGGTGCAGCGAAGGTATCGCGTTCTGAACATTTTGATTGAGCACACATGGATGCGCTCTCAAAGTCAAACGCAGAAGAAAATCAATGATTATGTATTTGTATTAGTTAAGGAACGGGTAAAATGCATTATATAATTTGTTTTGTGGGTACTTCATGTTTATTTTGTTGCTGACATCCGGTTGTTTGATAAATTGTGCGCATACGTAAGTGTTATCTAAATAAATGTATGTCAAACGTTGCGTGTGTTTCGATTGCTATGTATTTTGGGTTTAGTATAATCAGCCTATAACTTTCTCACTGCTGGGACACAGGCCTCCTCTGGGACTCCTCCTCGCTCCTCGCTCCTCCTCCCTCGCTGGGACGCGGGCCCAGTGCAAATTGGTAGGTGTCACGTCTTCGAATTTTTTGTTCTAGGACATGGCAGTTTCCTCTCGATGTTTTCTTTCACCGTTTTGATGGTAGCAGTGATGAAATAATATACACAAAGTAAAGCGCCTGCATGGGTTCGAACCCATGACCTACAACTCGTAAGTCCACTGCTCGTATTTTGGGTTTAATTGAAACTATTTCTAGATATTGGAAAACACATCGCGTGCAATTCGGTTTAGCAGCTCATGAGGTACGCGTCTACCGACAGACTAGACTTGTCAATGAACAACCTGTGATTATGCAGTAGATATCAGTCATATCGTCCACTTTCATTTAATAACACAGTCACATCGTGTTTGTAAACGTTAAACATGTTGTTAATGGGACTCGTTGCGCCTGCGCAAACTAGTTTCTGATTTCTCTGCCGATGTAAATATAGGGCTGGAAAAGCATAGGTGTTCACAATTTGCACCTGATTATTTAGAAATCTGTATGTATCACGTTTCTTAGAACTTTAAATGGAATGAAGTTTTATTTTAATATATTCATCATGTTATGGTAATTAGTTGAGTAAGTTCAGTTTGACCTACTCGTAGTTCCAATAATCTTAGAAAGTGATTAATATTCACACAAGTTGAGAAAGGTCAGTACTACTACGTCATGCGGCTACTAGATAATATAAACTAAATATAGCTTACGAACGTTCAACATTATATCATGGTACTGACCCTAGTGTACTCGTACTTATTTACTGAACTGAAAACTAAGCCAAATATGCTTACCGCTTTACACTGATTAAATACTTATATTTAATGATCTTTGATAGCCTAAGTTAAGAAAACGTGACAGCCCTATTTTGTGTCCCGGCGCATGCGTCAAGATCGCGCGTACATTCCGGACGTAGACGGGACGCACCGGCGCGGCGCGGCAGCGGTGCGGCGCGGCTGTGGCGCGCATTTTCTCTCTGATCTATGCCCAAGCGCAGCTACCAGCCTCTCCGGGAATGCATCGCACTGTAGCGGGTTTGCGCAATATATTAAGCAGATAACGCACCGATCTGGGGAGCGAGCTCAAACGTGACTAGTATACGCAAAAATAAAGAATGTCCTTATCTCGGCGTTTCGTTGTCGGAATCTACATAGTACACGGATTCGAAATTGCTTTTGCTCATCCCTAGCTGTTTTACAATAGGAATAAGTAGCAATTTATATCCACTATTATTCGATGCAGGGTTAACACAAACGCACAGATGCATCGGTAAATATCAAATTCTCTGGAATATTTTGTTTATAGGTGCGAGTGGCCAGGAATTGTGAGAGATTGTGAACCAAAGTTAAACGAATGATTAATTCATGTTTAGGCACTGTGGCGCCGTGTATTCTTTTAACAATTGATGTTATGCTATATAAAAAGTCGTTATGTATCTCTTGACATTTTAAGATTTACCGATTCATATATAAACTCTTTGATTTATATTATTTATGTTAATCGGGGTCAAGGATGAGCCATATGCAAGAATGTGCCTGCGACAAAATGGATCGACTACTTTTTTAACTAATTTATTTTTGTTTAAAGTATTTTTGTTCAAATTATTTATTTTACCATTTATGTACACACATATACGTATAAACAGACAAAAAAAAAACAGAACAGAAAAATAGGTACAAAGGTGATGTTTATTTCAATTATGTTGGTTTTATGTATGTTTTACCTCTCTGGTATAGACTAGTTACAACAAAAAGCCGAAAATTGTTTAGCCGAAAATTGGTATTAGAGAGATCAACCATAGGGCTTATCTGATTATCTCTCTAATTCCAATTTTCAGCTTCAAAAACCTATCTACAACAACATTCCTTTAAAAAAACAATAGTTAGGACATACACATTGCAAACATACCTACACATGTAAGTGTCGGAAGTATGTAGGCAGGCGCGTTGGCGAGCGATAACGCTATCTTAGTGGGTCAACAACCTATTGCCCAGCATTGGAATATCGTACAATCACGACCACTTATCATCCTGTCTTCTAAGGAAACCCTTCGGTTATGAAAGTACGAATTTAAGTTGGTTACAAGTCAATTATGGGAATATTATTGATATTTCTGATACCAGTTTTGCCTATTGCAGGCTATGAAATTGCTTGGAGTGAGAGAAATAGGTGATTTTAGTGAATCGAATGTGTAATGCGTGAAGGAAATCATCGTGAGGAAACCGGCATGTCCTAGAATAAAAAAATCGAAGACATGTGCTATGTACCAACCCGCACTGGGCCCGCGTGGTACATTATGGCCTACTCGGGATGTCGAAGAGAGGAGGCCTGTGTCCCAGCAGTGGGTACTTTAGTTATAGGCTGATTATGCAAGGTGTTATCGACTTCTGAGGTGATTTTAAGGAATGCCCGGCGCTGACCAGTGTAATCTTTAAGAGCCCAATGATCCTACAAACTCCTGTTTACGATTTTTTGTTGTTGTTGATATCAGCCATACAAAGTGATGCGGTATCCGGTTAATCCGGTCAAGAACCCCTATGTCGAGGACATAAGGGCGTAAACAAAGTAGCATTCTGCGTGTCTCTGTGTCATTTGTCGCTTTAAGTTCAGCTTACTTTGTAAAGACAATTTAAGCGTGAAAATATATGTATAGCTATTCAGTATCTTAGATCGCCATAGTCTACTATCTTACTAGGTAAATAGTTACTAGTAACGTTACACAGACATATGAATTACACCATGTGATTCCGATACTAATTGTGTTAGTTAAGAGAAACCTAGTCTTTTTGAAAATAACAAATAAATACTCACGTATTATGTTACTCGTGTTTTCTAACTATATCTATTACACTAAAGAAATATGCTCTATTTTAATTATGTACAAGATACACACAAAGCATTGCGTGATACCCAACAGTTTGCTCGACAAAGGTAAAAGTGAAGAAAATATAACCTTTTTAATGTAATCTTTTAACAATGAACAAATGGTCTGAGAGTAAAAACCTCCTTTATTTGAATTAATTCTATGAATATTTATTTCTGACGTGTTTTTTGTGCCATATTTATGGGTTTTAGTTTTAATAGATCTATTGGGTTTTCGACATGTCTTATGTTTTCCTTGTGCTATTTTGAGCTCATCGACTTACTGTTATTTTTCGGCGAGATAGGTTTTTATCAAGAAATAACAATTATAAATGACCAGTTATTTGTTACAGAAAAAATTACCATAGGAAAGACTATAGCTTTCTACCTGTATCCTCCTGACAAGTGACCTTTTATCAGCGATAACAATGGTGGACAAGTTAAAAATGTATGGAACTGATTTAAGCCACCGAAAAGTTTATGTCATTCCTGCCGATGTAAAAATGGCACCGTGAAGACTTAGATGAAGTGAGCTGTCAATAATAATAATAGTCGTCCAGGGGCTGCAGTCTCGACATTCATAGCGATCGCTTTACGATGGAATTCGGTCGCAAAGTCGGATTGACAGGTGTAATGTATGGAGTGACAGAACTTTGCGACCGAATTCCGTCGTAAAGCGAGACTGCAGCCCCTGGACGACTATTATTATTATTGACAGCTCACTTCATCTAAGTCTTCACGGTGCCATTTTTAGATCGGCAGGATTGACATAAACTTTTCGGTGGCTTAAATCAGTTCCATACATTTTTAACTTGTCCACCATTGTTATCGCTGATAAAAGGTCACTTGTCAGGAGGATACAGGTAGAAAGCTATAGTCTTTCCTATGGTATTTTTTTCTGTCTGTCATTTGGTACCTAGCATCAGGTGGAATGACAGCCCACTTCAAGCTCACTTCACCTAAGTTTTCACAGAATAGACCGGCTGTTGATAGTCGTAGAAATATAAAACGCATTGAAAGCGATTGCAACTTGTCTACACCCTCTGGTTTATGTTACATAGTTTCTGCTTTTGCAAAACTTGGCTCCCAATATCTATGTATCAACAAAATTGAAATAAACCTCAGACAGGTGTTCAGATGTGCAATCTTCGTTGGGAATATAATAAGAGCACGTAGCTCGGGGTGCTCACGATTTGTTAGATTCATCGTTCCTACATAAATTCGGTCGTGAAAGTGTTTTGACAGCAGCTATTTTGATTTACAGCTGGGAAATATCAAACATGCCGCGTTATAATGTTCTTGGTGTGGTCAGATTTAAGGCTAAACTGTTTTTATTGACTTTAATAGTGTGGTGGTGAAATGTCTGGGTATTATGCATGTAAGGACTTGTCTCTGGTGCATTTAATGTTGCGTTTTATGTCTTAACTAGAGTTGACGTGGCCAATTTTGTTTTTGACTGACACTCAGAGACACTTGAAGGCCAATTCCTGTAATTAAAATCGTTCAAAATTTAGTCGCAATCTCATCTCAACGACAATCAATGTCAAAAACTTGTCAAAAATGTAGGGAAATTAGAGGTATTTTTGACAGATTGACACTGAGACCAGACTGTGAACGTTCTTATAATTACAAGAATTGCCCCTCATACTAAAGGCTCACTGTTAGATTTTTAACGCTCGGCGTTAACGCTGAGAAAAAAATCTATACTTAGTGTAATCATTCATTTACTTAGATGTTCCCTGGTGTTAGTGAAAACGGGGTACCTTAGGCATAGAAAACGTAGTTTATCAAACAAATATAGGCTGAGATCAAAAATCTTTAAGGAAAGGATAATGAATAGGTACCTAACATATATTTATAAACCTACATGTGATATAAAAATAGATTTCAATTACAGACAGGATATACGAGCGGAAGAGCCTTTATAAAGAAACGCCTACACGAAATAAATTCACCCGGATATTTTTAACTGTTTCTGCAAAACCGAATAATGCCGTGTAAATAACGGAAGAGTGGATTTCAGAGAACAGAAAAATTGCGTGGGTTTAAGGAGAGAGATAAAAATAGGTATTTATATTTAATCATAAAAACCTTCGGGCTTACATTTAACAATGATGTGTTCAAAAATGCTAAATAAATAGGCATATTTGTATAATTTAAAAACATGTCCGCCCACACACACGGCAACTGATTTTAAAATTAGCTAATTAATTTCGAGGCATGCGTTATTTATTGGCGTGCGATTTTTCAAGACGCTAAAACTCATTAATGTTCGAAAGGTTTTTATAGAAAATTTGAATTGCACGGGTCTTTTAAACGACTTTGGTGCTATAAGTCTGTTTATGGAAGAAATATTGTTGTTAGATATTAGTGTTAAGTAAAGCAAAAGCTCCTGAAATGAAAGTAAACAGAATGTAAATAACAGCTTTTAAAACTTTAAGTAAGTTACGATTTATTAATAAAATAAATAATAAATTAAAAAAAAACATAAAAAATATTTATTGCAATTACATACAAATGAAAAACACATTATTTGGAGATCACCTTTTAAGCAAGAAGATGCTTCTGTTAGGTGAACTCCGCTCTTCCACTTATCATGCTAATAAGTATGCATTAGAAAAAGAAAAAAAAAATCTAATTAAAATAAAACAGAAAAATAAAGTGAAAAGTAAAATACAAAAAAGGAGCGCACTTGGGAGGACTTGGACTTTCATAAAAGCTCCTTTAAAAAAGCATTAATAAAGAAAGACTCTCAATTGAACCGTTGGAAAGGAGGTTTCGACTGATCCAAACAAACTTAACGAACATAACATTTTTGAAAAATAATAATGTTTGAGGTAATCTTTCTTTGTGGATGCCATCATGCGCGTGCGAGCCCTCACGACGGGGGATGCTGTGGCCCGGGGTGGGGTTGTCTTGGCGGTGTCTCTAGACATCGCCAATGCCTTCAATACCCTGCCCTGGAGTTGCATCAGGCACTCGGGTATCACCGGATGCCGCCGACCTACCTCCGTCGCATTGTCGAGGCCTATTTGACGCACAGGGCCGTCATCTACCCCGGTCACCGGGGAGAGTGGAACCGGCAAGAGATGTCGTGCGGTGTCCCACAGGGATCGGTCCTAGGGCTGCATCTGTGGGATATCGGGTACGACTGGGTGCTGCGCGCCGACCTCCCTGATGGCGTCAGCGTAGTTTGCTACGCTGACGACACGCTGGTCCTGGCGCAGGGGAGGTCGCACCAGGCGGCGGCCGAAGCAGTGACACGCGGGGTTGCGACAATTGTCGAGAGGATCCGGCAATTGGGACTCGAGGTGGCATTGCACAAATCTGAGGCCATGTGTTTTCATGGTCCTCGGGACGCGCCACCGTCGGGTTCACAAATAACGGCGGGAGGGGTTCACATCGGCGTCGAGCTGACGATGAAGTACCTGGGACTCGTCCTCGACAGCCGGTGGAATTTCGTGGAGCACATCCGACGTTTGGCTCCCAGACTGGAGCGGGCCGGGGCTGCCTTGAGGCGGCTCCTTCCCAATCTAGGGGGACCAAACGCCTCCTGCCGGAGGCTCTATGCGGGGGTCGTGCGGGCCATGGCCCTTTACGGGGCACCGGTATGGGCGCGATCCTTGAGGCGGCGACCAGCCCGCCGGTTGATCGCGTCCCAAAGGGTCATGGCTGTCCGGCTCATTCCAGGATACCGCACGGTCTCCGCTGAGGCGGCGAGCCTCCTTGCCGGATTGCCGCCATGGGATCTGGAGGCCAAAGTCCTCGCCCACATATGGGAGTGGCGAGAGGAGGCAAAACGCCGGGGCGTTGCTCCGCTACCGCGAGAAATCACGGCACAGCGACAGAGCTCCGGCGGGATCTCATAGCGGCATGGAGAGTGCGATTGTCGCAACCCAGCGCTGGGCACGCCACAATTGCGGCGATAAGTCCCCTCTTTGAGGAGTGGCTAGAGAGGCGCCACGGCGCCCTCACCTTCCACCTGACGCAGGTCCTCACCGGACACGGTTGTTTCGGGAGGTTCCTGTTCAGGATAAAGCGGGAGGAAACGCCAGGGTGTCACCACTGTGGGGATCGCCCGGAGGACACGGTGGAGCATACGGTGGAGGTCTGCCCGGCTTGGGCGGGGCCCCGCCGTGTCCTCTTGGCGGCGATCGGCGGCGGCGACCTCTCGCGTCCGGCCCTCATACAGGCCATGGTACGGAGCGAGAGTGAATGGGAGGCCGTTACCTCCTTCTGCGAAGCAGTAATGCTCGCGAAGGAGGAGGCGGAGCGCGCGAGGGAGAGGCAATCGCTGCACCCTCGCGCGCCTAGCCGCCGCAGGAGACGCCCTGGACGGGAGTCAACAGCCGACTCCCGGCCACCGTAGGCGCGGGCTTGCGGGCGGCGGCGAGCTGCCCATAGCTCGCCGCCCGGTAAGGGCCAGGCCCGGGTCGACGGCGCGTTGTGTTCCACGCGCGCCTCAAAGAGCTGTCAGCACGAACTGACGGGGTCCGCTAGGGCCGATGCCGCCGGGGCTGCGGGTTGTTCGAAAGAGATACCGTGGCCCCTGGCACAGGCAACTGAAGGAACACGGATGGGTTGTAGTCAGTAAAAGTCTGACACTCCCTTCTGCTCCGCCCAGAGCGGGAGGAGTCATTTGATGATTACCCACCCAGAAAAAAAAAAAAAAAGAAAAAAAAAAAAAAAAAAGGTAATCTTTCTTTCTCTATTTTACTGGAAAAAAAAACCAGAATTAACAATTATAACCTCATTGTGGTTTTCAACAAAGAACTACAAATTCAAATTTATTTGATAATCATAATTTGTACAAGAATTGGAAAAAAATGTAGACGGTGACCCCCAAACTAGGGGCGTACTACATTTGCCTATATCTTGGGAGTCAGAGTTGCGACATTTTCAAAGTGTGATACATATCAATAACAACCGATTATTCTAAGTGAGCTGTCAATAGGTGTCCATTCCTAGCATCCGGTTGAATGACATTTCTCATGGCTTACTTTAAGCTCACGTCACCTAAGTTTTGACGGTGTAATTTTTGCATCTTCATCATAGCGTGTCATAATTACATAGGTACATAATAGACCAGCAGTTCTTTTTCAAAATCACATTTTGCACAAAAAGCACATCATATAGTCACCCTTTTCTAGTCCAGTAAAATTTCCGACTTGCTCAGACATTCATCAACTGACAATGCATTTTATATTTTCCCTTTGTTTCTAGATCAGGGGACAATGGAAAATATCAGCTTCGTCGGAAAATCAGAGTTAATAGAATATCTCAGTAAGGCGTTATTACAACGGCTTGTCATTTCACATCATGCCTGACTGACATAGGGGCAGAAAGACCCTTCTTTTGTCCGATACATTAATGTTAAAGATGCCTTGTTAATATGATAACACGTCTTCAAGATGACTGGCGTCAATTGGATAGAGGTATTGATACCTATATGAATATTTTTTAGTATATCTTTCTTCGTTCTCGCTTAACGCCCCCTCGTGGGCGTTTGAGAGTTTCAGGGAGAAGTTTGGGTCTTCTACAAGAGAAACTTATGTGTGTATCCTATCTTACGACTATATAATATTATACGTTTAAATATAATCGTGGCAATAACTGTTTCAGATTCGCGATAGGTGGTTAAAAAAAAATGAGAGCTTCTGGAAAAAAGTCTATGATCTATATAAATAAGTATGAAATGGTGTTCGTTGGTAAGCGCATCACTTGAGAACGGCTGAAAAGGTTTAGCTAATTTTTCTTTTAAAACATTCGTAGTAGTACGAATGAGGTTTTGGAAAGAAAAATAGGAAAAGATGCCTGGAAAATTAGAAAAAAAATTAAAGTGCTTTCTTCTATGGATTTTTTTGTATAACCTCAAACCGTATTGAAAGTTTGACAAGACAACGTCTGTCGGGTCAGCTAACTTCAAATAAAGATAAATTGCAATATAAGCTTGTAATATAAGCTTAATGAGATAAAAATCAAGATAATATTAACATAATTATTCGACCCTTTTATTATTAAATATCACAGTTAATTATTATAATAAGCCGTATCAATATCAGTCCACCGGGTTAATCGATACGAACGCTTAATTTAAACACAAAGGGCATTTTTTTCCGCAAAATATGTTCATAATTATGATTCGCGTATACATTACTGACCTAGGGCAGTAATGTATACGCGAATCATAATTACTATTCTATAATAAGTTAATAACTGACATCATATTCTATAATTAAGGCTTGCGACGGTGTTACTGTAAGAGAAATAGGTTATAATGTTACGCCCACATTTCGGTCACAAAATAGATAGGAACAGAAGAAGGTCGGCTCCCTAAAACGAGTGAAAAGAGATGCAAACACACTTATGCTTCTATAGATTTGTGAAACGTAACATGAAAACTAACACAGGTTGAAATAAAATACCCTTAGTTGTTGTGTTACATTTAATGTTGCATTCAAACATTTGGACTTGTCATTTGTGTTACATTTTATGTTAAGTTACACCAATCTGTATCCGGCTTAGACGCATGTATTTTTATGTCATGAAGTGACTTGCGCTTTACTTGTGGTAACCGAATGTACAAACACGCTGTGAATGTGTGCGTGAAGACGAGTAGCGTCAGCACATAACACACACATGCACACAGACACACACTTCCGACTTCGCCATTGTCTCGGACGGTACAGAGAGCTCCTGCGCTTACACACTCATTCACAGCGTGTTTGTACACTTGGTAACCACAAGTAAAGCGGGCGCCCGCGCCTCTTCGTGAGATAAAAATACTATACCTGAAGTGTATTCATTTGTGCGTGCCTTATCGCTCGTTGTATGAAGTCGAACTTCTGAATCTATATTTATGTTATGGCGACACCCACCCATATAAAGTATACTTACATACGTACACATTACTTGTGGGTGTGTTAGTATCGATGCAAAGGGTGAGTGAGGGCGCTTATACTGTATACATTATATCAATTAATTTCTGTAATTATATACCTAGAAGGTACGTTATCGTCGTCGAGTTATTTCGGTGGCTGAAGTTGAAATTGCAATTCGATCGTTGTTCATTGATACCTATTGATAAATAATGTTATTATTTTGAGGAAGGAACGTTTTAATATCTATTATGTTTACTGGTTTTTGTTATGACAAAGGGATTTTTCAGCAAACAAACAGTGGTAAAGTCACGTGGTGTATGAATGTATGCACAGGAATATATGGGGCATTATTTATACTTTTTTTTTCTACATTTATCTAAGTTAGTGCCTGTGCTAGAACTGTTACTGACCTAGTAATAACATAGTCTTTTATGGCTCTATTCATCTATTCATAGCTTTATAGCCTCATCATATTAAGTAGATTTCTTCATAACTTCCGATACTAAAAACGACGGAAAATTGCTTTTAGGGACAAAGCACGCACGTTGCTTTTAAATAAATAAATAAATATGATGGAAGAAGTGGAGGGAGGCCTTTGTCAAAGATGGGGACAGACCAGGCTAGTAAAGAAAATCTGCTTGTGTTGACCCACTGTATGACAAAGGGCTCCCTTTCCTTTTTCCACAGGATACTTTTAGCTCGTCAAAATTGTCTGATACTGGCGACTATTCCCTTGTTCACAAAATAAACAAAATTTTTGAGAACTGACATCTCTTACTGACAGACAGTTCGAGAAAAGAACGATGATAGAGCAGAACTGACTTAGCGATGGCAAATGTCAAATTTTATTAGATAATGCTTTGAACTTCGTTGGTTTTAGTGCATGCTTTTTGATTTGTCAACTATGTCTATAATACATGTATGGAAATCTTAGATCAACTAAAATGAACAGGGGGCTTACCACCAGCTCTTATAGCAGGGCAGAAGTTGAACTGCACTGCATTTTGTACTTAGTGATAGAACCAAAAAGTAATGCAGTTCAACTTCTACCCTGCTATAAGAGCTGGTGGTAAGCCCCCCGCACTAATACATGTTCGTCCCTTTCTTGGTTTATTAAAGATAAAAGGATGGAAATAATCTCAACTCAACAGAATCGGTACCATTGTTCGGCTTTATTCCATTTTCGTTATTTTCCAGGAAGTTCAAAATATGTTCGACACTCGTAGTCCAGAAATAGAGAGGTTTATGCAAATAGTGCCTTTAAAGGTTTTTGGAATTGTGTTGTGTATTGTTTTTACTAAAAGCCTTTACAAAGGTCTACTACATTTTAATACATTATGTAAGTATTTATGCTATATCTTACCACTGGAGGCGTTTTCCGAGGCGAACAGCGGGGCGGCGTTGTAATCTGTAATAAATAACATTTCAAGGTTAGATACAAAATTACGTTCATAAATTCATGTAGAATAACAATATGAGTACTATTTTGAGTCTCATTTTTATTAAAATATAATCAATAGTCTAGCCGTTGCAAGTTACCAACTTAAATATTTAATCTCCAAACAGGTTTATGCAAAGAAAAACTTAACTATATTTTAACACTTTTGGAATGTTCATTGGTCTAGTGGTTGCAAGCGCGGCTGCTGTGCATGGGGTCGTGGGTTCGATTCCCATGTCGGGCAACATGTTATCGGGTTTTGAAGTGAAAACTTCTTTAGCGGCGTTGTGCACTTTTTTGTGATGGGTAAAACATGTTAAACTCGCGTCAGGCCACGTGACCTGATCGAAAATTCGTAAGACGGAGCTCGCGTCAGGACACGTGACCTGATCGAAAATTCGTTAGACGGAGGGAGAGTAGACCGCATTCCAAAATATAAAAAATGTACAACGTTAATATTCAAGTTTTCACTTCTGCTGACACTCCCGGAGTACAACCCGTTTTTTTTCCATTAGTAATTTCTCAATAACAGCCCGGAGTCTGGATGTCTGCCCGGTTGATGGTAATATGCTCTTCCCCTATGACATGGACCTTAAGTCCATTGGACCCTTAGCCCTAATAAGGAAGCAATGTGCGTCGCTGCTGAGTCGTGTTAGGTCCAGCAGCAACAGCTTACTAAGCGTGTTCGCGGACAGGTGGGACTCTCTACTGCTGCGACACTGGATGCGCTTGCACACTGCCTTGTGAGCAGTGGACATTTCCTCCTCGTCAAATTGAATATGTTGCTACTTTTGTGTTGTCACTGCTATCTTATTGTTTGTATCTTTTTTATTCGTTGTGTATTTTTGAGATTTTGTTAGTATGTGTATTTTTTTTTGTATGTTTCGTTCTATGTTCTGTAAGTGTACCTATGGACAGAAAGTCTGAAATAAACGTTTATTATTATTAAACGTATTTCGCAGGTGTATTAACACTAGTACACCTCTACCTAACCCTTCGGGGATAAGGTGTGATGTTAAGTTATGTAATCCATAATTTAGCGGTTGTAAGTTACCAACTTATTTAATCTGTTTTCAATCACCTTTATACAAAGAAAAATTTTGCCAGGAAAATGGTAATATTGCATCACAAAGGGCCAGAAATTCAATGTCAGAATTGAAGGATTTTGATTCGTCTTAATGTAATATGACAATTAAATTTATGTAGAGCTTTTGTGTTTGTTTGTTTACGAATGGAGTATGAAAAAAGTCCACAGCCTACCAGCACCTGTGTAACACACCATCGATCACAATCTGAATCATTTTGAAGGATATTGCTAATCCATTGCTCGAAACATGCTAGCTTGCTTGCATGCTTGTTTGCTTGCTTGCTTGTTTGTTCGAAACATTTGTCTGCTCAACAACGTAAATAACGCAATGAATGTTGTTGAACTGTCAAAACGAAAGCCATTGCTACTGATAGTGTATTACGCAATTACCCCGCTGTATATATAAACTACATGGAATTACTAAATTATATCATCTACCTAGCGTTTCCCCAGCTACGTTGGGGTCGGCTTCCAGTCTAACCGGACGCAGCTAAATATCAGTATTTTTCATGGAGCGACTGCGTATCTGACTTCTGCAACCGAGTGACTGGGTATCACGATACCCCTTGGTACCTGGTTGTCAGACTTTTGAGCTTCTGTCGATCCCCCACTGGACACAACGGTTTAACGTGAAAGGAATAAATTTAAAAAAAATCTGTATTTGTTTTTCATTCGACTCGTCGATCTATCTAGTTTATTTTGTCATGGTTTTGTGAAATATATTATTCTGCTTTGCTTAGTTACCGGTGTGATACCTGAGATAGTGACACCTTATAAACTCTTATATAACACCATGGTTTTCCCGATTCAAGTACCAAGTATATTTAAGAAACATAAAAGGTGTAGAGTATTTTATATTCACGACAACAATACAGCATTCTTCACACGGCGATTCACATAAAATGTTAATGATTATATAAACGGTTGTTCCTTAGGCTATTCTGTAAAATTTATTCTTATAATTCTTGTGAAAACACGCGAAAATTTTACTGTACTATGTATTTTTTCCTGATAAGTAGTATAATTTGAACAGAGGGAAGTGGAAAGAGGGTAAGGAAGTCTTTGCCCTGCAGTGGGGCATCACAGGCTGATAATAATATAATTACTCTTTAAGTCCGTCAACGAAGATACGGGCCCATTCGAAGGAAGTTGATCCATCAAATCGAGTGTCAATTTCAATTTTTCGGGCGGACAAATTCATATCGGGAGCAGCGACAGCTGTCAAGTCGTGTCGTCACTCATTCTTAGTTCGGTCCCCGAACTATTATACATTATGAACATAAGTGATATGGAGTAGGAAACGCCCGTAACTTCGAATGTCGTGCTTAGAGAGTAGACCGCAGTTCCTTTATCCACTATCTACTTAATATTTCGTTTGCCCCGTTGGTCTCGTGGTCGCAAGTGCGACTGGTGTGCATGGGATCGTGGGTTCGATTCCCAGGTCGTGCAACGTGTATTTCCATTAGGAATTTCTCAATATCAGCCCGGTGTTTGGAAATTGGTGGTGTGATACCCCCGTGCTTCGGAAAGCACGAAAAGCCTTTTTCACCATACCTAACACATGAATGAATTCCGAACGCAATAAGAAAGACATGCCTTCAGGTGCCATTTGGCCTTTTCGCATTCCTTACTCGTTTTTTGACACCCTCTTTTTTGCCATGCATGAGATATCTGAAGGCCAATCCGTAATTTAAAATGTTCAAAATCTAGTCGCAGTCTCATGTCGGCGACAAACAAATGTCAAAAACTTGTCAAAATGTAGGGGAATTAGAAGTATTTTTTGACAGATTGAGACTGAGATCAGGGTGGCAATTCTCGTAATTTTAAGAACGTACACAGTCTCATCTTAGTCTCATTCTGTCAAAAATTCCTCTAATTTCCCTACATTTTGACAGCTTTTTGACATTTGTTTGTCGCCGGGATGAGACTGCGACTAGATTTTGAACGTTTCAAATTACGAGAATTGGCCTTCAGACTGTGAACGTTCTTAAAATTACGAGAATTGTCCCTCTGGTTATTGGAAGAAGTGCCACCAAACTAGTAGAGGTCATGTTTAAAGAAAACACAACATAGATATCGTGAAGTAAATAAGACAATAACATTGATGTCATGTGAGGAGGAAACCGTCTGTGGGCGTTAGCGGACGCCTGTACAACCCGATTAACCTACATTGAGGCGAGACAGATGAAAATTTTTATGAAGTTTTTATGTCAACCATGTAGAGGTTGATGTTTACTACTTAGGAATTTTTAATATTAGTCTGTTAAATTGAATTTACAGAGTAATAATAAAAATTCTGTCATTGAAATGAGGAATGAAATAACAAGAAATTAGAATGCCAACTTGTTCTTTTACAAATTCTTATTTCTAGTAAATATCACCTAACGATTTTAATAAACCTGAGTTGATTGACTGACTATTTAATTAGTCGAAGTTCTCAACTAGCACCATAATTTCCGAAACACCAATTAATTATTCAACGATAGCTTTAATTTCAATCCAATTCCTTTCCAAACGACTTGGATCGATAGGAAACCCCAAATACAATTGAACGAAGAAGGAAGTTTCGACCGAAGGCCACGGGGTAAACGACACTCGTTCGAACGATTACACAACCACCGTCCATTTAACTTTGACCTCTATCCCCCTAACAGAACGTAAACAAAACAGTACGCCCGCGGGGGTTTTTATTTAATGGTCGCGGTGGACACCATTCAATTAGGGACTGCCGGTATGCAGTTTTTGTATTGTGTTGCGAAGGTCATTATGTATTATTATGGGAATTAAAAGCGATAAGAAAGAACGAGTTTGTGTTAGGTATTAATAACATGATTATTTTAGGTTTTAGTCTTTGTTCTGAAGGGAAATTTTAGATTTTCAAAATCGATTTCATAAAATAAAACTATTCATTTAGCGTAGGTAACTGTTATGTATGAATCAGAAAGCAGACTCAAACATGATGATTGAGCCTCTGATTTTAATACCTTATTCTAACAACGTGAAAGTTATAAATTATATCGATCGAGATCCATTTCCAATCAAAAGGTAATCGCTTAATTTATTGCAGCTGCTCGGTTTCTATAAATTAGATTCTAAGAAAGCCTCACCAATATAAACCTAGTCTATATTCCAATTTACATCGAACGGAGCCTTTAAGACTGTTAGGATTGACCGAAAACCTTCATTCTTCATTTACAAACTGGCACCTAAGTTAAAAAAGAAAATAGGAATCCTCCTTCCCAAAGACAGTTTGACATTTGAGTCATTAGTTAGGTGAGGTGGCATGCCCTACGTTTCGATCATGTTCATTATTTTCAACCACCCCGAGGTCATTGACCACATAATTTGAATACATGCCAAGGTATAGCTACATTAACGATCGGTAAATTGATTTGGTGACAGACAGGGAGACAGGTGAAATGGCGTTTCATGCATCGTGAATTTCCTGACGTGAGTAATTTTTCAGTGGTGATTCATGCATCGTGAAT
Source organism: Apamea epomidion (assembly GCA_947507525.1). NCBI lineage: Eukaryota > Metazoa > Arthropoda > Insecta > Lepidoptera > Noctuidae > Apamea > Apamea epomidion. The sequence goes on from OX382234.1 coordinate 13,526,488, forward strand.
TTAATGACGTGAGTAATTTTTCAGTGGTGAAAATAATTGTTTCGGGCAGGGTAAAAAGTACTAACAGTTTATTTTTCCTCTGCTATTTTTTTTTGTGACTTGTTTAAAAGAATTTGATGACCCGCTTAGATAAAGTTTAGATTCATGTTCAGAACTGTATACATAAGTACTTCGGTGTGTAATAAATACTCGAAACATTTTCGATGTTGCAGTAACAACGCTTTAAATATTTAATCAGAGCACCGGGGTATAACGCCCTTACAATTGCAATGTCTTTCGTTTTGACAATTCAAAAACATTCATTGTGTTATTTAGGCTGTCGAGCAGATGAATTTTCGAACATATGAAGCAATGGAATAAAATTTTCTTACAAAATCCTCTGGATCAAGAAAGAAAGTGTGTTATGCAATCGGAGTGCAGGGAGGTTTGATCTAAATTGAACCTGGCGTAGGGAAAATAGAATTGCTCTTGCTGGGGAGTAGTCATTCTCCTTATTTAATTAAAGGAACTTTTCCACCCTGGTTAGCAAGGTGACATACATAACCGAATTTAAATAGTAGCACATCAAATGTCAAATTGCCAACCTTTGGATCGTTATTTTGGCAAGTGGCAGTGTGTCAACGTTAAAAGGTGAGGTTTCCGTGTCAAAATTTCGTGTTTAAATAATTCAAATACGTCACATTACCGAAGTAATGATGGCGACTGTGAGAAAGAGACAAAAGAACGCCGGAATGTCTCCTTCCATTGTTTAATTATTGTGTAATAAAAGGTTGACTTGACAGTTTCTAAGGCTCCGTTAATCATCATTGAATGACACTAGATAATAAAGCGAAGTACCTACTTTTAGTAACGACACCTAAAATCAACATGACTTTATATAAAAACCTCCAAGTCACACCCAAGCTATTATAAAGAAAGTATGATAAGCATTGATATTGAAAGGAGACTCGGTATCAAAGTGACATACTGATCGAGTACTCAGTTGTATGGCTCGCTACTTTATATATATATGTACTACTGTCTACATCAGCCGCATGCAAATGTATTATGTATGCCTCACACACCCACACACCCATACACACTGACACACCTACACACTGACACACTACACACATTCACACCGTGTTTACCGGACATTATTCTAATACAGGTTTCGCACTCACACATGCTTGTGCCCATGTGTGAGCAGGACCGCGGCCTCTGCGTATAACTATAAGTTATTGTATCCTCAAAATTTAGTGTCAAGTGAAAATAGCGATATTGTTATCTATTCTTATAATTTGTTAGTCATTATTTGAAGAATAGATAGAGTTGTTGATTTGGGTCTATTAGTTTCAAAGCGAAAAACTATGTGGAGTGTTCTTAGGAATTTGTTTTAATGGTATGGTGGGCGAGGCTATATAATAATCCTTTTCTTTTCATTGGTAGAAACACTAATAAAAATGATAGACAGCTCGTCTATAAAAATAACTTTTGACAGTTTTATATTCTACGAAGTTTTATATTCTACTATACTCTATGAAGTTCAGTAATCACTATACGTCAAGCAATCTAATTCTTTCATCTTTTCTTTTTTACTTCAAGAAAAATAACTCCAAAGTCGAGTAGGTCGAATAAAGATATTTTCGCAAGGTGACTTCCCTTAGACTCAGCACGAACTTGGCAATTCAATAAATCTCACTCTGCACCCAGTCAGGTACCTACCCAGATCGACTCGACCGACGTTGGGACACTAAACCAAGAAATATGCGCAAAAATAAAATTTTATAGCATCTAGAAACAAAAGTGTCTTCAAGGCAATTTATATATACCATGCAATTTTATGTGCAATAACTTGCGAACATTTTGTTTTAATTTTATAACGACCAAATATAGCTTCTTCTTTATTTCGTACGGTACGTGATAAAGTAGAAGCTTTAAAGTAGGAATTTCTATCCATATAAGCCTTTGTAGGTACGCCTACAAAATGGCTTATGGATTGAAATTCCGAATATCGTCGATAATTCCCGAGTATTCCCGACCTATGTCACTTAGGAACGATCAGTGTATGCCCGACTGACCGTACTCGCGTCGTGCACAAATATACGATGCACGATGTATAAGTGCATGGCTGTATACACGACGCACACGCACAGCACGCGCCCCTATGTATTCATTACGACTGCCCGTCCCCACTTTATGTAACAGGTTAGGGCTTGCGCGGACGAACCTAGGTTTTAAGTGATAGCGGAGTAATGGTAGGTTAGGCTTCACGTTTTTATGGCAGACGCGTTTGAAAGTTGCAATATTCATTTTATGCTTGTCAGTTAAAAATTAACGATGTGACTTTAAAACATTTGAAATAATGATGATGTTCAACCAGTTTTTGGAAATAAACTTAAAATCCAATTAAAGCAAAACCATAAAACGCAAACCATACTACAAGCAAAACTAATACACAACAATAGTCTATTTGTCTAGACCAGGCAAATCCCCATGAAGCCTGCCTCAACAACCTAATGGCGCTCCGTCGAGCGTTGCTAACTCAATTTGAAACAAGCGCCCTTGGGATCTAGACAACCCTGGATGAAGGGGGGAAGGGAGGGGGGCAAGTCCTGACCACGCACAACCGCCAGCCGTTGCGTTCGCCGGCCTATATTTAGAGTTGCATTTCTCTGTGCATGTATGTGTATGTTTACTCAACGGCGATACTACGTTTTTAGATTTAGTACTTCAAAAGCGTATGCGTGGTTCCTTCGATTTCGAAGCTCCGTTTCAGTTGTTTGATGTGGGGATTGTGATGAATGCTGTTTTGTGGGGTTAACGGATTTTTGTGTAAATGTTACAGTTTGTACAGATCAAATAGAAGAACATAAACAGGATTACACGTCTAACATTCACATCGTTTAAGGCTGTATATTTTGCAAACTTTGAAGTAGTAGATATATAACCTGCATATCTTCCACATGTAGATTCATTTTCAAGTAAATACGTTTCCCTATTTAGCAGAATTTCCCTCGAGACATTTAATTTATATGGGAACTTTATTCATGAATAATATTTGCATAATACCTACTGTCATTTGCGATAGTGCGAAACACTTAATTGACATTACACTTAATAAAGACAGGTGATACTGAAACTAACTTATAAAGGAAAATATTGTGATGAAAAGGCTGAAATTAAATTAGCTCTATGGTCGTAGTATCTTAAACAATCTAAGTTTGACAAAGGGTTCACTCTTTTAGTTACTTTCTGATAGAAAATATAAATGTTATTAAAAGATACCCCTTTTACTTGTTAACAGTTGGTTAAAACTGAAGACAAGCTTGAACGTCAAACGATGTGTGGGTAACAGGGTACACTGATGTTAATCATTACGTAACTTTAACCAACGTTTATAAGTAGTGGGTAAACGTCAAAAGTATTACAAAAGTGCCACAAATAAATCATAACATTAAAAACTTTTATACAAATGACGCATAAGAACACAAATTGCTTCTTTCTTGTCGTTCGTAGTCGCCTGCAATTGTAAGATAAATGGCTGTTGCAAGCATGTTATCAATTAAACGCATGAATATTAACGTCGGCCCGGAGACATGCTCCATTACCGATAAATGTGTGACATATAGCTTGTATTACGTAGGACTCTCTAGCTAGGTCTATTGTGGGCATATGCATCAATAGCTCATGAGTACTCATGACAATAATTATGTGGTCAAGTAATACATTGCATCTGAAATTGGAATTGTGTCTAAATCTTCTTGAAAAGTGACTAGGTGCGATTTCAGTACCTAAACTTGTACAAGGATCTTTTGACGCGTGGCCAAAATCAGAACTAACGCCATTACTCGTTTAGATTTTCAATACAATTTCACAAAATGTTTACCAAAAGCGCCATACTGTTAATGTCATTCAATCGTCAAAAGTTCGTTATGACATTGTACGTGCACTTATATTGAAAAACCAATCATAATTTTAGCCCATCTCAGCCTGAATCAGCCTATTGGCAGTAGCCTATTAATAATAAACAACGAATATATGGGGTAGACGTGTACTTGAGCAGAGTCCATGAATCAGCAAACGTAAGGTAGTGACGATATTCGCAGTATGGCTGGTAGCAGCTTGATGAGAGTTGCCGAAAATCGAGTTGCATGGCGTGCATAGACCTCTCCTATAGCACGCCATTCAACTCGATACAACAGCCTACAGCAGTCCACTGCTGGACATAGGTCCAGCAGTGGACTGCTGTAGGCTGATGATGAACGAATATATATCTTTTAAGTATTACAGAAAATACGAATATAAGTACGACTAGAAAACAAACTGATATTTAAAATCTTATCGAAACCAGTGTAGAAAATGAAAGACTAAAACCTAACACTGCATATGATACAGACAATATATATTGAAACTCTTAGAAACCCATTCCATTTATATTTTATGGGAAACAGCCCGGCACTTATGGCCAGTCATCAGTAGATTATTATGTGTACCTAAATAAATTATGTAGTTCATCATGTTGTCACTTTCTGTCGGCTTGTATGATTATAGGTTCTCCGTAATGTGAAGAATTTAGACGGTTGGTAATTTTCTGATTGCTAGGTTCAATTTTATAACTACAACGCTACTAAGGGAGACATTGAACTAAGAGGATGTATGTACGCCCATTTCCCTTCGAGGACTGACAATAGGTACTGTATTGAACGTTTTACTTTTAGCTTTAAGGCGTGCCTAAGTATCTTCCAATGATCTTTCTTGTCCTTTAACGTATAATAGTTCTGCAATTCAATATTCAAATATAATATGATTTTCATAATCTATATCTCTGAAAATGGAATTATGAGCTAGTTATCTTTAATTACCCTCTCTTATGAACCAGATCTTTAAGCAAGTCTTAAATCATCACCTACAGATTCTTTTGCAGTAACACTATGAACTAAGACTATTTTAATATCAAATACTTTGTCAAAATCTTGGCTACGCACCTCTGCAATTAAATTCTCTGTCCAACTCTTGGCTAGTTGTTTATCTGGGCTAGTCTATTATATTAGTTTTATGCCTTCGTACAACGATTTGCCCTAAATACATATACGATGATTTAGTGTTACTAAGACCATCATCATTCTAACGTAGTTCCTTGTTTATAGTCCTTATCTCTTCTATTACTAAAACAATTGACGCCTATTCTTTGTACTTTACATAAACTAAGTACCACTTTACCCTAAGGCTATTATCAATAATTATACATGGTGCAGCACACATGCCACTAAAAGTCAGCGACTATTAAAATAACATGACCACATCGTCCATATAGACTTCACTCAAGCCGTCCTACCTACGCCTACGCCTTTATTTGAAAAGACCTGACGTTGTGCGACACAAAACACAAGTTGCGAGGGAAACACTAAGCAACATGTTATTAAGTATTGTAGCGAAAGCCATAACAACCATGTTACTGTCGCTACGACATTGAACTGTGAGAAAGTAACGCCCATATCCCTTCTACACAGTACTAAAAATTGCATAGTAGAACTTTATGAAGAAAATTTACTGACTAGCAATTTACGTAGATACTTATGATAAAATTGAGAATGGTGACCAAAATTAAGAAAAGGAAGACGACGAATGTTTAGAGGTTTATAGATAAAAAGGTGATGATTGATATAGACACATAGGTCGAAATAAAAGCAGTACCTAGCGAAGTAATTTAAAACAGAATTACAAAGATGAAAACATACAACACAGGCCTCAATAAAACATGAGTAAATAGTGACAGTATAGCCAGATTAGTTGAACAAAGCATATAAGTTGAAAAATATGCAAGGATGATTAATTTAATCTTCACTTTTCATTTTAAACGGACCAAGTTAAATTAAGACAAATAATGTAGCAAGAGAACTTCGCAATTTCAGTTTTCTTCATTATAACTTAGACTTTAATGAATGTCAGACTAAACAAGTTTTTTAACGGCTTTTAACTTTACATTAAGATTAAAATAATTAGAAAATCTGTTTCCAAGAAAACAATAGGACCAACACTATAAGCTCAACTGAACAACAAAACAGTGATTTGTTTTATGGTATACCAATAAGATGGTCTAACACCATGTACTTTGATGTTAAGATGCCTATGAACAATCTAAGGATTTCTACATGAGGTACCATAGCATCCCACATGGTCAGACATAATGTCGTTGGGTACAATAGGCTCATGTTCGCCGGTTATGCGGCTATCTGTAATGGCCGCTCGTCACCTCTCGAGGTGTCATCGCGTGTGTGGGTGTAACCGCAGCCCCCCTTTCCCCAGACCTTCACTTCGCCGTCTGCCCTCGAGCTTCGAGAAGCCTATGCAACTTACTACCCAAGAAGAAGCTTTCAAGTGATTTATTTCAATAGATAACATTGTACAAGATTCTAATTTGTGACTGTCACTCGACCAGTGTTCGTTTGAAGACAAATTTTGTGGAGTCCAGTCATAAATGGCAATCTACACAGTTTATTAGCTATGAGCAGGGTACTCTATTTGCAGCTTGCTATTAATTATGAGGATTAATTTAATAAAATTTCCAATTAACTTAATAAACTTCGTCAACTATGTTCAAAGTTATTACGTTTTATAAAATGCAAATTCATTAAGACTGCCAACTTGTGCTGACCGACGATAATAAATTATACGTTATATTACAACAATTTAATCACTTCTCATACTTAATAATCTATATGAAAAACATGGTGTATCAACACGCTGTCTGTGTTTACTGTTCCGATAAAAATAATACTAATTGCTTAATAGCATCGGTGTGGAGAGCACACCTCCGACTGTACGTGATCGGAACAATATCACAGTGAAATCATATTTTCCAACAAGTTTCACTCGGGTCGAGCTTTCTGCGAAAGAGAAATCGAGCGCGGCGCAGCGGAAAACGAAGAAAAACTTCATGAAAAACGCGTTAAGGCAAGCGGCGTGACACCACGTCCTACACAATAACATAAATCGATAATAGGAAGCCCTCCGACTAGTTCAGCAGTGCGTGCGACCGACCTAATACACCCACTACGGCGACCGCATGCAATGCGGGCTAAATATACAGGGACCCGCTGCGTTCCTGCGTTGCAGCGCGCCGAACGGAACTTATGTCGCAACGACAACGTCCACAATTGCTTGTTCAGAGAAAATAACCGGTTTCACCAGCGCGGCGAGCGATTCGCGACCCTGTGCCGTTGGCATGCGGTGCTGTTTGGTCTGCAGTGGGCGCGGAAGAAGGCCGTTTCGCAAGTCAGCCGCCGCGGTAATAACACAGCTAGGTGCATTCTCGCTGCAATTTCGCTCTCGGTCGGGCTGTGTGTTTGTGGCGCGCTGAAGATCAGGGCTAACGATCGGCGTGCGTGCTCCGTCTCGGTCGCACCCGCTCCTCGGCGAGCGTATCTCGCAAAAGAAACGCTACAACTTTATCTGACAGCGACGCGACGCGACGCCCGAGAGGCTTTTGTGCGTTTACCATGTTTATGTTTATAGGAGAGCACGTACAAGGGGTGCTTTGAACGCCAGTTGCTTGCTGTTGCGTGGTTATAAATTCTGCGACGGTCTTGTTTTTATTTCAAAGCGGTCTTGTTTTTATTTGTACCGAACGGTGCTATGGCGGCGTAGTTTTCGTGGAATAATCTTGTTAGACCATAAGATTTTATTATTAGCGTCGGTATTGGGTGTAGGTGTGTTGATTGTGGGAAGAATGCAATAAATGGAATGCTGTGTCTATTAGCACGTACTATAAAGTCTTGGCTAATATCCTTTTTGTTGAAGTCTGAGCAGGATGCGCGTAATACAGTGAAGTGGTCCTCATAAACAATTTTAATGCCATGAACTTGGAAATATTTTCACCATTACATCACACTCTATCATCAAAAACAGTTTTAAACTGACATAGAACTATATCTGAAAACCGAACAACTGAATAGGGGTAAGCTAATTTAGCTTCATTCAAATTCGATGACTACAGATTATCATACGAAAATAGATACCTACGTTTTGGTCAACGTGACGTGTTCTAGTCGTGTTTTGACGATTTTATAACAATAATATTGTAGTGACACAATCAAAAGGTTTATGTTACTCATTGATTACAACATTCCTATCTGTTTGTTTACAAAGATTAGGAAAGTGTGTTAAGTGAGAGGACTAATACAACGCCTCCGCCATGTATACTGTGTTCACTGAAGCATGAGACAAAATGTAAACATGAATTCTTATGTCTTTATTTGTTATTGGATTGAGAGCTCAGACAATGTTCATTGAATGAAGTTATATCGCAACTATGCGCTGGTAAAATAGCTAATTAATTCTAATTACTGCAGCGAGGGAGTCAAAATGTATGCCAATAAAACGTTTGCGTGTTCATTTTAGATTTGAACTGATATTTAACGTTTTGACTTATATTTTGACTCCCATTTCAGTGATCAGGATATTGTGGATTTTTTATTTTACTGAACCTTTGGAAGGTCATATAAAGAAATCTAGATTGTTATTTTTATCATGAATAATTCTCTGTTTCGCCCATACAGTTTCAATTTTATAGTTTCCAATAGCAGATCGTTACTCAAATTCCGCACTTGCTATTTAAATCTCCCTCACGTTAACGGAAAGGGATGTCATTCAAGGCCCATATATTTTGCTCAGAGCTGTCTCTTAGGTTTTGTCGTAGAGAAAAACACCGGTTGTAATTACTCACATATATTTTTATGTGTTTCTTGATGTGAAATAATGCTGTTCGCTCTTGTAGTCTTATTAGGTAGAAATGTAGTAAGGAATAAGTACAAAATTCCGATGAACAAGTTGTCGAAGTGGAAAATTGGATTATGATATTATTTGGACACAGTGGAATTGTAAATGTTGAAAATGACATTTTCTATGGAATTTCGGGAATAATCGAAGATGCATAAAAGACACGTAGATATGAGTAAGTTAAAATGCTCGATCAAGAAAACGCAAACGGGTCATTCAGTAGTATATACTTGGACGAAGAAGAATTCTTACAAGAAGAATTTCGCATAATTAATGTCATATATGAACCTAAATTGATTAACGTCCATACTATTCATCATATTAGAATTTCCAGTAAGTTGTACCCACATAGTTGCATAAAATGGCCGGCTGCCAAGAACAGGGCTCAATCAGAAATCGTACACTAGAAGTAGAGCAGAAATTGTTGATCTCTATGGAGTTATGTAATGTGCTGTAATTAAATGGGGATTCGATATTATCTGTTGTTGTTTATAAGTTGTCTTATAAGAGCTTCTTTACTTCTAAGACCTTCTTGGAAACTCAAAACTTTGTTCGCTTTAGATCTTATTTTACTTTGTATTTCAGTATGACGATATTATTGACTAACAAAATGAAGTAGTAGTTACTTTTTGTTCGCATTGCGAGACTTTTCTACATAACCAGGTACATCGTGTCATGCATATCAATAGCATGTCTGTTACACACTAGACGAGCATCCGGTACAAAGTCGACGCGTCCAAGCGTCATGTGTCAATTTAACCGCAAGAAAGCTTTGTATAATAAAATCCGGGGAGGTCGGCACAAATGAGATCTGAATGGACTTCGACGAAATTCGGGAAGGACACCATTTGGCGGTACGTTACGGCACGATGGCGTAACGGAACGAGTACTAAATTTACTTTCGGGCACGTGTTCAGAACTGAATGGGCAAAGACCTTGCCCTTGAACCCGGGGGGAACGCACGCCGCCGCCCGCGGCACGCACCGCCCGCCCAAACGGCGACTGGCCGCGCCTCTGCCCATACCCCCTGCACCGCACCACCCCGCACCGCACACCCCGCCACCCAAACTGATCAATAGCCTACTTCCTATTTACATAGCTTCCAACTTACACGAAAGACCCAATTTGTTCGACTGAAGGAACAATTTAAAAGAAACTTATTATAGGAGAGGATTAAATTAGAGACTTCGAGGAATTGCTAAACGTCAACTTTCTCCAATACTTATAATTACGAAGCTTTCTCTCTTTATCGAAGTTTTTACATCGAATAGACAGGAAAGGTTTATGACATAATTATAACTAATCAATTACAGTATTATTTCATGCAATTACGTGGACCCGTCCGAATTGTGTGTTCTTCATTGAATTCGCCGTAAACTTACGGCTTCCCACGAGAATGATTATTTTTTGCATTTATTACTGGCATAAAAAATATAAACTATTTCCGTTTTAGTATAGTTAGCTTGGTGCAAATATACTTGGTCACGCGAGCACGTTAAGGTGAGGTATAATTATATGGTCAAGTTAGGGCCTTACCTGACTGTGTAGCGTTTAGTTGATAGTGACGTGGTACTTAAAGTACTATGAGTTATATGGCATTCTTCTGATACAATGTTGCTCAGAATTGATGATGTGTGGTCTGGGCGAGGCATACAGACTACTTTGTGTTAAGAATATGAATACAAGACCTTACTGTGCGGTTGATTTCGGATGTTCAGCGTTTTACAGCACAACAACCAACCCGTGTGTACAATGTTCTTGAAAGTATTGTATGAAAAGTGTTAATTTTATCTTGCAGTAGAGCTTTTAACAGACCATGAGGTAGCCCAAGGGCTGAAAGGAATTGTAGTAGTACAATGGATATCAGTTACTTCATGCTACTTAGGACCGAAGGACCAATACGATCAAAAGGACCACTGTATACCCCTTGTATGTTGTCCTTTTTCTACATTTATATGGTGTACAGTCACGAGCAAAAGTATGTATACACTCGGCTTCATTCGATTTACTCCTATAGTATTGAATGAAATTTTATGTTATTACGAACATAGCTTTTCAAACCCATAAGTTTATGTAATGTGTCGTATTTCAACGTTACATTCGTTATTTCACGATAAAATCGCAATTGAAAGTTGGCAAGTGTTGACATATTGGTGCTCGTGACTGTACATAATAAAAAGCATTCTATCTATCCGCTCTTCAACATCACTTGCCTGTCTTGCCCTAACTATGTTGGTGTCGGCTTCCAGTCTAACCGGATTTAGCCGAATACCAGTACTTTACATGGAGCGACTGCCTCTCTGACCCCCACAACCCGGGTTACTTGGTAATACGATACCCCGAAGACTGGTTGCCAGATTTTGGGCTGCCGACTACCCGTAACGGCTGTCAAAGATCTACGAATGACAGCCGGGACCAACGGCTTAACGTGCTTTCCGAGGCACGGAGAGGTCTCGATTTATGTAATAGATGGACACCTATCCACGAACTGACTGCGGCAGGAGTCGCTTAGTCTTCGATCGACCTGTGCGGCTGTTATCATTTAGCCACGAGCCCCTCCGAGTATTCCATCCATCGATCTATCCATTATTCAACGTATTCCTTTAAGGGGACTGCGCTAAGGTGACCCACGAAATTCAAAAATACTGGCTTTTTTGCAATTTGCAGGTCAGTGTCAGGTTGCATTAATGTTTCTTGAAATAGTCATTCAATAGAGTTATATGAACTCAGACGGTTGTATTGATGATTTTAATGATCATAATTATGTAAATCCATACTTGTTACGGTCGCGAATCATATTTTGTAAGGAAATTCGAAAAAATGTAAGAAAATTCGAATTTCGCGGGCTACCCTATCGGTTCCCTCTTAACTTGTTATGATATTCCAAACGTATGAAAAGACCGCTTCATCTATTTCCTTCTAACATAGACCAGCAGTTCGATTCTGTAACCATCTCACCGTGAAAACTTAGGTGAAGTGAGCGTGGAGTGAGCTATCATTCCAACTAATGCTAAGGATCAACACTATTGACAGCTCACTCTAAGCTCACTTCACCTAACTTTTTACGGTGAGATTTTTACAGAAGCGATCGGCAGTAGTTAAGTAGTGTAAAGTTACAGCATTACATACATAAAGGTGATATGTTCCGCAGTCGCGATCAATAGCTTACCGTGTAGTCTATTCAGGACCATTGCAGCTATATCGAGGGAGGGAAACGGTTCGAATTGTGTTAACGAAGCTGTGTGTGTGTGTGAATAAGTGGCTGTTATTTTGTAATGAATAAGTACAACATTTTTATCTTTTGTATGTTCTATTCCTTCACTTTTTCTGTCGGAGGTTTGCTTCAAGGACATTTTTGTGCAATAAGAGTTTCAAACGTTTTAGATAGTTTACAATTACATACATAATTTTACGCCTGTTTTCCTCGCAGGGTTGGGCAGAGGTGTACCTAATAGTACACCCACATTTCGCCCGTTACGTTTAAGGGTCATGAAATAGGCGTCGAGCCTATTAGCATCCACCGGGCACAAATCCAGACCCCGGTCTGCTATTTAAACAATCCTGATGGAAAAACCCAATTAAAGTTTGTCCAACCTGGGAAATGAACCCAGGACCTCGTGCTCAGCAGTAGCGCTTGTGACTACTAGACCAACGAGTTTCATTACACAATGAATTATTTGCATATTAAAAAAATGGGAACGGATTCACTTTCTATCACTTTTGCCCAAAAACTTTTTGGACACCAGCAGTAACAGTATCAAACGCTTTAGTCAGTTCATTATCATTTCTTTACAGACAAACCGTGTGTTTTATGTGATTTTCTATTGGCCTAAATGACGAACTTACATACAAACTTTCATCCCCTGTGTAACCCCTTCTTTAGTGGTCACTTCTGCTATATAAGGAACTCTTGTACAAAATTTCACTGTCTCTCTCCTTCAGGAGAACAGTAAGGCCACCAGTACTCTTAGAAAGTACAAGTCCCGACAGCCGTCCTTCCGTCCTCGCCGCCGAGGACCGTTGCGACGCCCCATACCATGTCCGCCCCGACCCTTGCTCGAGTCAGTCCGCGCTGTTGAGCCAGAGGTTTAAATTCATCCCTAAATAATTCCGTTCCGGCCTGTCCCTTGCTGCCCTCTCCCATCGACGCCCTAAAATGAGGTCCGTATCCACCAGGGGGTGTCCGTAGGGTGCAGTCGCGTAGTTTTTAAGCCCTGGCTGGAGGCCTTAATTTATTGAGGCATCCACAGGGAAGCCCGGTTAAGCAGACGACAACCTCAAGGATGAAAGGCGAGAAGCCACGCAAAAAGAAAAAAAAAACATGCTTTTAGTTCCAGCGGTATACGCTGTGCATTGTTGTCTGTGAGTTAATGAATGAATTTAAGATTTTCATAAAGTAGAAAGCGTACATTAACAAATCTGATTAACTAAGTAAACTTTTAAGTAAACTGTATTTTTTTATTGTTGCAATTATGATTGAAATATCTGCGTGTGATCACAAATTGGATACCGTTAACCAAAATGTCACAAATTATAATTATCATAATCCCTATCATGACATTTAGGATTATAGAGGAACTGTCGAGTAAATAGGATAGCGATCAACAATGAATAACGTGATTACGATGCTAACTATTAAAATGAATCATTCTAAATATTATATTCTAATATACTGGGAACAATTTATAGTTGTCACCACGATAATATTTACAACTTGGGAAGATAATAAGTAATATATCTGGTTTATATGGCTTCAATATATTCAGCCTGGACATGTGATGTAAGTGTCATGAACTCATGACGCGAGAACATTAAATATTTATTGTGATGCAATCAACTATATTTTAATCATGGAAGCTTTTATTTCTATCGTCCACAAACTGCAAACCTGATATTTATAAAAGCTGTGATTATTTTTAAACAGAGGAACAAAATACTCAATCTTCCACGTGTCTTACACAAATTAATATAATAGTTTTATCTACATTATCATTACTTGAACCAGAACTAAATAGGACAATAACTGAGTGTTAATTACCTGTGTTCGATTAAAAAAAATAATACTAAACTCAATCTTGTCCTATTAATTAAATTTATGGACACTTAATAACAATTTTAAATATTTATCTTTGCTATAAAAAGGCTCCTTTGTAATAAAACATTAAGTTTATTAAGCAACCAACTTGTCGGGTAACTATAAATTAGAACAAACAAGATGTTAGAATCAGGTTAAGTCGCAAACTGGTCTCACCTTGGCCAGTTTTCACATCTGCCACTTGTCGCTCCGCTGGACAAATAGGCCGGCCAAGCTTGACCATTGTCAATCACGTTGCGCCTGCGCAATCTTCTTGGCCATTGTTTCACAAAATGGAATCGTTGGGAACTTAAAATTGAATTGTTTGCCTATCATGTGCTTGAATACTGTTTCCGACGCCAAAGACCGGCCTCGTATTCCGATTATATATGTATCAAAATAAGCGAGTTCTGCAATACCATCCCAAATGTTAAATATGAAGAATAAAAAGCGATTTTAATCGATGCTTACTCATGGTTATCTGGTCGATCTAAATAAAGATGATGGATTCAACGTGTCTTTTAGACTATGATTGGTACATAAACTGTTTTAAGAATTAATTTTAATTGCTTACTTAGATAACCGGAAAAGAAAAAGTTGTGTTTAGTTCTAATGGTGCACATTTGACGAAACATAATAAATATATAACAACTACTTACAAAATGAATTCATTAAGAAAGAATGCTATAGCTAACAAAATATTTCTCTACTTCTTTATTAGTTTGAATGCTACATAATAATAAACTATTGGTAAAATGTTAATGGAACAATATTGTCACAATAGATACTAAAGGTCCCAGTAGCCAAATATGGTACAGATTATCACACTATGTGCAAAGATCATCGACTCATAATTATTATTCTCAACATCGAAGGCCGTATAGTGAATCGTCTATACTTCTATAGCTAGAAACATAACGCTCACCTTAGAAGCGAACTAAACAATTGAGAGGGTATTATATAAAGAGCCCTGAATCACGATCCAGTTCCCAATTCCTAAGCTCCATTAATGTTTATTTTTTATTTCGGTCAACGGCCGCAGGCGGCCCCGTTGTGCCCGCTCCATTGACATCGATTTCTAGGGTTAGATTTGAAACGGCCCAAATAAACCATACGAATGTTTAGTGCTTGTATATTCATAAAAAAAACTACATAATAGATGAGCCGTGCTGGCTGGAGACAAAGCTTTTGCCGGCCTTTTTAATCGATTTCTCAAAAAACAGGCTGTATTAGCGATCGACTCGCTAATCGTGACCGGTAGCGTAGTTCAGAACAGTAAACTCCAATAAATGTTACGCTTTAAAAACCTTTACTGTTTTAACACAAAAGACTAAATTATTCTTACGAGCGTGCAGATATCAAAACCCACGCTCGGACTACTTGTTTTTCAAGGCTTTTTTTATTATGAATCGAGCCGCGGCGTACAATCAGATATTCCTGGCCGCCGATCAGTAAAAACTATACAGATATTTAATGAGAACTTTAACCTCAACCTGCAGCGGATCCAGTTAACGTTAAAATTTAATTCATATTTAGTTATACATCAAGTATGATAACAACTTTGAGGATGTTATTCGAACGCGTGACGAAACCAAAAAACCTATTTAAAAGAATATTTTGTTTTAAAACTTTCCGTCAATAAATTTTATCGTAAAAAAATATGACACCCATTAAATGAATAAAATGGCGGAGTCGACAGTATAGTCATCTTTCATTCTCAAGGTTGTATTATGGTGACATTATAGCTCACTCGTGGATGTACACGTACCTAATAACGAAATTTTCTTTGTTGGCTTCCACTGAACGGTGTTAGCGAACTATTTAGTCTACTGCCGGTCGATTCTGTAAAAATCTCACCGTGAAAACTCAAGTGAAGTGAGCTTGATGTGAGTTGTCAGTAGTGTCAATCCCTAGCATTATTTGGAATTACACCTCACTCCACGCTCACTTCACCTAAGTTTTCACGGTGAGATGGTTACAGAATCGCACTGCTGAAGCATAACTACGAGTGTAATCAAAATATGTGTTTTCACACACATACAATACGCACATATTTTGATTACAGTTTTTTTTACTTTTTACATTGATCTGAATGAGCACAAGAAACTGTGAGTACAAAATTCGATGGTCGCCAACAATGAGAGAGGTCATCGAAATTCAGTGTAACCATTCATATATTTATAGTTAGGTCATGGGGCAGTGTTTGGTCTAGGCGTTCGTTGGATCGAGCGTATGTTGACCGGGCGATTCACCTTGAGACCGCACCTCGCTTCTTATAACCCCACCACGGCGAAATACACGTGTAGCAGTCTGCAGACGACGTAAACTGGCCGCGTACCACGTTTGGTACAATGCTCGAGACCGGTCCGCTTGCTGTGGGTGAGCGAGTTGTGGAATGCACGGACGGACCGAGACGCCGAGATTTGAAAGTGTGCTCCACCGCGCCGCCCGCGCCGCCTATCGACACACTAATATTTCCGATACCGATTCAATACTGTTTCAACAATGAAATCCCCCAATTTTCAATTCACTACACCGTATTCAAATAGTGAAACTTATTATTAAAACTTCCAGAGCGTGAGCCTTCGTTTTTTCCACTGCGCTTAATGTTGGACCAACCAATTGTTTTGTAATTCAAAATTGCCTGTAATCACACGCTGTGATCTTCATTTTATATTATTACTGTTGGTTGGTAATCAAATTATCATATTTAATACATAAACACACTGTAAGTCGCACGCGCAGCCAGCAAGCGAGTCAAGCAAAAAATTGGGTTTCGTTTGTGTTAGAAAAACAATTATGATAATTTTCTGTCAACATCTCATCTAGCTTGGTCAACACTGCGGTTTTTTTGGACGACAATGTGTAATATTAATATAGCTTGTACCTAATGCGGAACAACACATACACTGGTACAAATCTGCCAAGCTTTCACATAGTTTATCCAAGCTGCCCGAAAAAACATCAACAAATCGTTATAATAAAATACTAATAAACAAAAGGTTTAGGTACCTAATTATTTTCATGTCTAATCAATCACAATTTCCACGTCGGAGCGCATCGAATCGGACAGACAATCAAGCTTCCTTGTCGTTATCCAACTTTGTTTACCTCCTAGATAGTTCCTACGCGCGTCATGATTGTTTGCTAAGAACTACTTACCTAGTTACACTACCTACTAGTCATCCTATTATAATTCTAACGCAGCACGTTGAACCTTTTACGTAGATATTGTGTGACGCAACGGACATAATCAGTATACTTTGTGAGAGTTATATGTGTTAAATAATAAAATTAACGATACTAGGTAGACTACCAGATAGCTTTGCAATTTGACTAAAATACGCTTGTGTTTAATATAGGAAGCAATAGCGGATAATTCATTTAACTGTGAATGATTAACTGCGTGTCACTGAAGGACGGATGATATCGGGACGAACAGCAATTAGCATCCACATGTAAACAACCATGAATCTAAATTCGATAAATAAATTAAAAATTCGCATCAAACGTCAGACATGTTCCCTGACCAGTAAACATAGAGCTCTGGTATTCCAATTATTCACCCCTCAATCATCCTTTCGTTAGTGTTTCAGGGGAGGTGTTGGAGGTCTAATGAAACTGGCCACAGTTTTAGTAAATGTAGGTTTGCCCCAATTCTATACGGCGGCGTCAGTGCGATGAACACTGAATAAATAATGACACTAAACGCGCCTCGTAAATGTTACGGGTTAACTTCAATGATAGTTACTTTGTAACTAAGTTATACAAGCGAACTAAAAGTGATGCTAACTAAAAGTAAAAGTCGTGAATTATCCACAAAGTGTACCTTCATCGTGTACTTGAATGTTCTTAAGTGAAATTTTGTGAAACAGTTTCCCATGCCACGTCCGTGTTTAACTTTCTCACGAAAAAGGCTTTCCACCGTTGCCTTTTTTGGCTTTGTAGCCTTGTAGGCTTAGTTAGTAACACGAGCTTAGGTTGTTAATTGGCACAATCATTCATAGAGAATTACCGGACAAAAAACCCCACCATAGAACTCTAATAAATGACCTCATCGCTTAAGGCATAGTTAAGGAACCAAATTCTTGCTCAAACGAAAAAATGAAAAAAAAAAAATTCCAATCAAGCCCCAAACTGTAAAAAAAAACTTACTTTGTCTAATCCATTCTTACGGCTCGACAATGTCTTATGATTTCGACCATTAATATAAGTCGGATGTCGACGTGGTGGCGTCGAGTTTGTCACTCACTCCTACGCCCACGGCATAGAGTTGAGGATCGACTGGCATAAAAACGCCCACTCAGGTGTGGCGTGTAACTATTTGTTTTCATCGTACCCACGACTCGGAAACCCCGATGTTTTAACGTGCCGCCCCAATTCAAGTACCAAAATAACTGGGCTCTGTCCCAGATTTGTCCCCTGCTCCCTACGACGAATGTACGATACGCAATGCCTGATTCTTGCCCCAACTGTGTTGGTCAAATGTCCCCCAGTGCATTGCTTTTACAATCGGATTCAAACTTTCCATTCCGCTTGAGCAATCGATCAAAACGAATAGATATGATAGAGGGGAGATAGCTGTAAGTTATTAGGTTTTTATGATTATAGAATATAAGTAGGTACAAATTGAAGTCAGACAACTTTAAAAAAAAAAAACAATTTTTTTATCATGAATTTAATTTGGAGTCAAAAAATATTTTTAGGAAACCGACAAATTCGACTCAAAGGCCCAAAAAACCGAAACGATAAATCTTAAAATCGATTCGTGACATCGAATTAGCGATCAAGTCGTGCTTGTATTCGGCGACATGCCTCGCATTCCCTTTTGTTTCCCGCGCGACACGTGTCTGCCGTCGCGCGTCCGTCTGAGGCCCGTTATCGTATAGCTCGCTATAAGTATGGGTGGTATAGTATCCGAATATCGGTGGCGTGCGGGGTGAACGACCTCTCAGGCACCTGCAATCGGCCGCTGTTGACACAAGCAACTGACGGCCGTGACGCTTCCAAGTGATAATGAGTGTCAGTGCAACGTACTTGAGATTTCAGTATGGCTAGGATAAACTCAACGATTATTGGTTCCTTCGCCTCAAATATTTGATCTGAAGTGTTTGTAAGTTTTGCTTGCTGCTGTTCTTTGTATTTAGTCTGGTTTTAAAACTCTGTATACATTGGGCGCTTATACCTACAAGGATAAAATATGCTTTCCTTATTATGACGTAACATTTATTTATTTATATTTTTAAATTTTGCTTTACAGAATAAAAAGTATATCTTTACTTTCATCAAAAAGGTTTTCGATTGCGACTAGCCATTAATTACTTTGATAACCATTAATGAATTGTATATAATTATGCAAAGTGACGGCAAAAAGGGGACGGCGAACATTAGAAGACCCATGCTCGGGTGACAAAATAAAGGTCACAGCTAATGTAGCGTTATAATGAACTTTTACACAAGGTCAATTCGCTATTTTTGCTATTTATTAATAATAATAATAATAAGTATTTATTTTCTCACCACAATAAACATTACAGACATTGTTACACAAATGATATATTATTTGGTTTAGTTTACTGTGGGAGACTGGTGCCTAAGCTAGGCTTTAAGGGCCTGTATTTCAGGTCACCAGGTCTCCGCCCTCTAGCAGTTCGATACATTGCATGATAATCATAGTAAAAGTGATTTAACAAATTTTGAATAAGTGGTTGTATTATTATTATTGTTGCTTTTAGAGTCTGTAGTTTAGCATAAGGTGTTAATTTATTGTTTCATAGAAACAGCTATTTTTTTCATTACTAAGTGGAGCGCGTATGTTTTTGGAAGATTCAATTTGATTTTTTCGATCAAAGAGCAGAAATATCATGTTACTGTACAGACGTGTATGAATTCACAATTGAGAGTTTATTACGCGATCCACAGTTTTCCCGCGCGGGGAATGAGGGCGCGGCCTTGTCCCGCTTCTCAGATTGGCACATTTTTATCTACTCTTTGAACTATAGCCAACGCCAGGCAGACTTTCGATTTGATTGATAGAGTACATAGTACGATAGAAAAATTAATATAATAAGTCTTTAAGCATTTAACAAAATTCTAAACTATTGTGGCCAGCTCTTTGTTGTAACTAAATCTATTGAAAAATTTACTTTTTTCTAAATGTTATGATTGCCTTGAATGGGTACGATAGTTTTAAATTGACCAAATAAAAACACACGAGGTATTCTAACTTAAAAGAAGAAGTTTTTGAACCTGATAAGCAAAACAAGAAATACAGAAACATATGTTGAGCTCTCGAACTTGGAAAGAAACTGATGAAAGAAAATAGCCATCAAAATAACAGCAAAACAAATATTCCGAAGTTATTTAAATCAGAAACAAAGAATACAATACACAACCCCGAGCTAAATAACGTTACTGCAGGATTGTTTCATTTCCAATTTGAAATACAAGTTGGAATGTTGAAATTCTAAATTTTAATTGAAGATGAAACGGCTGCGAATTTCGAAAACTGATTTATTTTGGAGCCACATTGTCAAATTAGGATTTTTATATCTTCTAATACTGCTTTGTCTTTATCGTCTAGGTATTAGTTGACCCATCTCTTTAAATAATTGGAATCTAATAAGAATTTTAGTTTTTCCAACTTTTTCTGTCTTTCATCATCATCATCATTAACATTATTGTTTTCTAGATAATTGTTATCATCAACAATATATCTTTCCTGGTGATTGGAGTCGAACTCTGTGCGGTGTTATTTGTGGAAGCGATCCGTTTATCCAATGAAGGAATTAGTATAATTCTATTGCAATGGACTTGGCTTTACTAATTCAATTTGCAAAGCTAAGACTAAGCTATTTACGTTGCAAGTTGTTGACCTAAGTTCAACATTAGGTACTAAATCATCTATCTCTACTGAACTGTGGAATTCAATTCATTATGGCTATTTCCAAATTAGCTCAGCTTTGCATATCTAAACAATTTACCCACATTTGATTATGTTCAGTAGTATGTTATTGCGAAGTTCAATGAAATATTTGAAAGGTGCGTGTGTGCGGCGTGTTCCAAATACAATCTCTATTTTTAGAATAATTTCATGAGCATGATTTGTAAATATTCCGAATCCAGAGTGCTAAAATCAGTGAGTTTTTATGAAACGGCGAATGAACTCCATGAACTGATAAGAACTATTCTATATTATACCAAACGTAATGTATACTTTTAAATCGCAAAGTGAGGATCTAACTTTTGTAAATAACAAGCTGACCCGACAGACTTTGTCCTAAGTTTCAATAATTGATACAAGATTCCCATAGAAAATGCACTTTTAGTTTCCCAAATTTTCCAATTTTCCCGGTAACTTTTCAATTTATTTCCGTTAAAACCTGACTACTACGAATATTTTCAAACAAAAATTTGCCTAATCGGTCCAGCCGGTATGAAGTGATGTGCTTACCAACAAACAGCATTTCATTTTTATTATAAATATACATAGATGAACTAAACTAGAATAACAACCAGTTAACGAAGAGAGAAAGCATCCTGTAGTGAATTAAAATATTTCTGTCATTGCAATGCTGAACACAGTAGCTCAATATTAACACGTGTATCCTGTGTCGTGATGACCGCTGTCGACTCTCTCAGTTTCACGCACTGCGCTCAAATAACGCGGAATGCATTATACAGTAACAACTGAATCACGAAGAATTATATGCCATCATAATTGGCTACAATGAGCTTAATTGATATGAGATGTTGCTGCGTGAGAAAACAAATCAGTCAGGCTCGACTGCAAGCGACCCCTAACCCACTACCAACTTTCCAACTTGCATGCTATAAATATTCAAAGTCGCTCTGCCAGCAGCTCTCACTGGCTACAATACTATATCCATCAGTCATAAGTCGCGATACCCACCTAGATACAGTTTGGGCTCAATTTTGACGACCCGCTTTCGCACTCAGCCAGAAATACAGTTGAGTCGGTGGTCCGCGCACACACTGGCTTCTGTCTACTCATCCATCACTGCACATCCGCACGATACTGCGAGACTCACGATTTCACTGTCACAGCACGCGGCGGCCTGTGGCCAGCCGGAGTCACGGCACGCACCAGCACAGACGTTTCAATAGTACCGCGGCTACCGCTGCAGTGGTGTGGACGACACGGGCATCAGTCGGCGCGCGAGGTGAAACCACCGAGGACCGAAACTGCGACGCGCGAGGTCGGCGCGACCTCCACGCTCGAGAGCGTGAGAGCCGGCAAAGCCTGAACGGTGGCAGGTGTGCTGCGCGAAGTGCAGCGTAATGCGGAGAGAGCTGTACGAGACGACGCGCGTGACTCGCCGCCGCCGACTGACGGGCGCGCCGCGACGAGCCTCGCTCACCACCACACGCGCACCCGCGCACACTCGCGCCTCGCCGACAGCCGACACCACACGCCGACACAGAGTCGCGCTACACCGACACGCCGCGCCGCCAACCCACCACACCAGATCCAAACATATTTTAAAGTTTCATACCCAATTTGACTTTAAAATCTCATCGGGCCCGTCCAAGACGCGAGCCAGTCTGTCAGCCTGAATATTAACCTGAACAAAAGCATTGCGGTCTCTCACTGGACGCATCGGTTGCGCAGTGAATGGACAGCGCGTGTAGAAACACTGAGAGCGCATGCGCCACGCACACTCCCTCGAGGCGCCTCTGTACTTACAAAAAATTCGAACAAGTGTGACTGTAGTTTAGCGTGTCCGAAACGAGGCTGGGAAATTGAAAAACAAGCCTGTGAAACTTGGAAACGTGTAGACTTAAATACGGTGCTGTGTATACTATTTATAGCATAGATACGATAAGTTCTAGGAAGACTGAGTTCAACTGACTTTATTGATAAAGCGTTTGAAATAGAGATCAATGGTCAATTAGTGAAATCAGCTCCGGTTCAGTGTGCGCTGTGCACTTATACAACACATATCACTGCATTATGCAGCCCGTGCAGTCACAGTAAGGTCATCAAAATGCTGTAGATGTGATGCTACAAATTGCGCAAATAGATGTTCCAATGAACTCGTTTAATAATAGCGGGCGTAGTGAGGGCGTCTCTGAAGAGAAATACTAGTCGAGTAGTCGCTACTCGACTCTACGTGAGACTGGCTCAAGGTTGCACTACACGTACGTTGTCATGGAACACTACTCACCGAAACACTCATAAGAATATTCAATGATTAGCTATTTATCTTTGACCTCTCTCATTTTAGAAAAAAAATTGTTATAATCAATCTACTCCTTTATTGAAATCACGTGTAGCTGTGTATTTATAACAAGAATGCAATGAATTTGAAGCAACTAAAAATTACATTGCAGAAATTAACGATACGACAAAAAGAGGAGCGGCCTCATGAACCGGGAGCCGTCACAGCACGTCAACTTTCAGCGAAAACAAATTTGTTCTCTTATTGGAGTTGCTTTCGATTTTTTTCGTACAAAATGGAAACTTTAACATGACATGGCCAAATGAAAATAAGTTATTGGAGTTGTTGTTACGTTGAAGAACTTGGAAAGTAGCACAGACAATCAAACGTTTAGAAGAAAAGTAGTAAATAGAAGTGGATAATAATGAAGGCCGTGTACATATCACCAAAGAACACAATTAAGCTTCCAACACTGACAAAGTGTTAAATAGATACCAACACAAGATATGTACTAAAACGAAGTAGGTTGAAGAAATACTGAATGATCTAACGTGGAAAATGTTTATAAGATAAATGATAAAGATATGAAAGCAAAGAGTAAACATGGACATCCGAACGATAAAAATAAAAGAAGGGAAAAGCAACGTTGAGGAGATAAAAAGGAGGGCGATGATCATGTAAAATAAAAGCTTACACATTACACCAATGTCAAACAAAAGAAGAACAACAACAACAAAACTCATCATGACGGAAACTCCAATGTAAAAATTCATGTTTCATAAAAGATTGTCCTGCACTATTTTTCAATAACAGACGTAATCCATTCATTTGTACAAAAAGACAATTAAAATATTTTCATGTCGTGAAATTCACCAAGTGGTCTATAGTCAAAGAAACACGTTTAAAGGCCAGACAAAGATGGGTCTGTTTGCGAGAGGTGGTCGCCCGGGATGCCAATCCTGACTTCCGCCGGCGCCCGATCATTGCCAGAAACACTTAGGGGGAAAAACTCGAGCATAAAACGGTCCAAATTATCAAAAAAATCTCCAACTTTTAATTCTTGTTGTCTCTTTATTCGTTGTTGATATTAAGTTCTTGATTTAAAGACATTGCATCTTCATTTTGCATATTTTAGAAACAAGATACCTTTAATAATAAACTTCTTGCCAAAAAACTTTTGGTGATGTGTAAAATTAGTTGAAAACGGTTATTTTTTCCTTCAAGATAAAAATACGATCCAATACGGAGTAAAGTTGGAAATAAAAAGTAACGCGCGTAAAACTTTCAGTGACGGGATGCGCGGGCGCAATGCGTGAAATTCCAAGTCAGCTGATTAATTCTCCGCAGTGGCAGCAGCGTATACTTTTTTTTACTTTAATAAGCGTGACATTGCAGATGGAAATATATGATTATTATAAGAATTGTTATGACACGCTGTCTCAAATGGATTAGTTGGCGTATAAATGTCGCTTTCATTTTTAAGCGACATTAAAATAATAATGTTTAGGCTGCCAGTTACATATAGTCAAATGAAAAAGTTACAGCAAAGCTAGCCGACGTTAATACTTCTATGCATGCAGCAATAACTCATCCAATCCCAAGAACGAATGAAGAAAATAATACAATAGAAATAATTTAATCAGGTGCATGTAAAATACAACGACTATTCTTGTAAACGAAAACAACAAACTAATATGAACATTCTGAATATCGTTGGCGAACTAATGGTTTGAAAACGTTTGATATATCAGATTGAATACAAAGCAAACCTGGTTGATCTGCAGGTCTATTGCACAGCTCGATATCAAGAACAGAGGCCAAAAAGGAACGCGGTCTGTGTGGTCTTTAGCAACAAACAACTTTTGATCACAAATGTGCTTGATGGTTTATACAACTTTGTCCTTTGAAAGATCCAAGCCGACACTAACAAAAGCCTTCTGATTGGCTCGAACACATCATGGACCGGACAATGCGACATAAACGTTTGTATATTTCTGTCGGACGTCAAAGAAACATTTTCGCATTTCGTACGAACGTAAACGACGTAACAAACAGTCATAACTATGTACAAACAAGCTATTTACACGTGCAACTTGAAAACTCGTAACAATAATAAGGTGTTTTCACGCGATTGTTCGCGGCCGACCCTCGATGGAGGAAGTCTGCGGTACCCTTTGCGAAGATACCTTCGGACGATTGACCTCTGTTTTGCTAAGGCACAGGCTCCACTCGATTTAGAACATTGCAATGTTGTGTCAACGACCTACCGGAGGATGTCGGATAATTTGGACATTTTCATAAAAGCGTTCATTAACCACCTTTTTGGGAATGTCGCATAATGTTCGATATCAAACCGCCTTGTTAGGTGTGTTCAGCCGTAATAATTAAAATTTGTGTAGGCATTCGGTGGAACCCCATTCCCAAACCTTATTGGATTTGAGATCACGCAAAATCCGTTTTAGTCATATTTTATTCATTTTACCGAGAACTAAAATAACATTTAGATTTCTGGAGAGGATTTATATCTTAATTAACGTTGATATATTGCTAGAAAATATACATAAACACAGTGTTTACAGTGTCAACGAGGACGCCACCACCTTTACGCAAAGTCGTTATCAATTAAATAGTCAGCAGCAATTTGTCACTTCAGGCACCGTCGATACAGACTAATAATTTAGTATAAAGGATGAACGACAGAACGATACATAGTTTATACAAATTGCAGCTTGCCGGGTCTGCCAGGTTCGCAATTATCACCTGCAGAGGTCGGTTCTCTAATGAGTGGCACATCCCCGGCGCCTGAGCACCCACGTGCCTCCCACACATGCACACCAATGTCAACTGTGCACGTAAATCAATGCGAACCATCAGAAAGCTCACTTCAATTGTATAATTACGAAGGAGTATGATTTATGCGTTGTTTTTTTAGCAGCTGTTGTTCAAAACCTTCATTATTCAGTATTTTTGTAAGTTTTGTTTGGCTTGGC
The DNA here is from genome assembly GCA_947507525.1 of Apamea epomidion. Taxonomy (NCBI): domain Eukaryota; kingdom Metazoa; phylum Arthropoda; class Insecta; order Lepidoptera; family Noctuidae; genus Apamea; species Apamea epomidion. The sequence continues at coordinate 13,552,494 of OX382234.1, forward strand.
TTTCAAGGTAAGGTCGATGACTTTGTTTTTCGAACAGATGATGTATTGTTAGAAAAGTTTGTTGAAGATAAATTCAATACCAATTATAAAGTAATTGATTATGAATAAAAGATATTAAGTGTAAATGACAAAGAAAAGGTTATTTTAACCAACTTTAAAATTAGTGTATTAGTTTTACATGCATGTTAGGTATTACCGCCGATACTCTTGTTCACAAACGAAACTAAATTTAAGTTCAGTGCATCTTTTTCTTTATATTTCATTAAGAAAAGGACAGCAGATAAATATTAGTCTAGCCCTGTCAAATGATACTCCATAGAAAAGTATAGACGTGATTAAAAACATGGCGACTAAAAATACGTCAATTTACGTCAGGCGCTGACTACTAACTAGTGCTACTCTCACGATACTTTCTTTTGAGCTTTTCATTGAACAGTCAATTTTGTTTCGGATTCATTTGTTACTAGCTGCGCCCCGCGGTTTTATCCGCATAAACTGGATCCCGTGGGAATATCGAGATAAAAAGTATCCTTTGTCCTAATCCAAAATCCTAATGACGTAACACACTATCAATCTGAATCATTTTGAAGGATATTGCTAATTCATTGCTTCATATGGTCGAAAAATATGTCTGCTCAACAACGTAAATAACGCATGTGTGTTGTTGAACTGTCAAAATGAAAGCCAATACTACTGATGTTACGCTATTACCCCGCAGTCCGCAGGTCCTGGTCTACCCATGTGCCAAATTTCATCCAAATCCGTTATGCTGTTTTACCGTGAAAGCGTAACAAACATAAGTACAAAAAATAAAATCTTTTCTCTTTAAATTATATGTATATTACTAGCTGCGCCCCGCGGTTTCACCCGCACAAGTTTCGATCCCGTGGGAATATCGGGATAAAAAGTATGCTATATGTTAATCCTGGTTATAAACCATCTCTGTGCCGAATTTCATTCAAATCCGTTCAGTAGTTTTTGTGTAAAAGAGTAACAAACAGCTATCCCAGCCATCCATACGAACTTTCACGTTTATAATATTAGTAAAGTAATTATATATTATATAAAAGCTTAAACAAGCCGTGTGTCCGAAGAGATTTCCCATCAGCAAAAGTTACGAACTTCATTAAAAACTTTCATGCCTATGAATTTTCAAAAAACTTGTCTTAGTCCTACGAATAATAATCTTGTCCCATCGGTTTAGGATGTGCGTTGCCTGTCAATGATTGAATGAGTGAATTAATTTTATAAAAGAAGATAATATCACCATATCTAAAAACAGTACAATAATAATAATTGTAATAGTTACAATAGTAGTTATAAATGCGTCGGTAGTCTCGCGTATCGGTTATGGGCACAAGTAGGATTTCCTTTTTAGACCAGACTCGTCCATCATTGGGTCAGTGTGCGAATGCGAGCGTTTGAAGAGCTGTCATACTTTCCTGCAACCGTGTGTATTTAATAGTTTACACAGTTTTAGGAAAGTTAATTAAGGCTGTACCAATACTAAACTGTGTGTGTGTAAATGACGTAGAGGTGTGATTGAAATCAATACATCCAGCGATTTATCTGCGTCTTGTGTTTAAGGTTTCAATAAATGTGACACTGTTTTAGAATCTGTATTAGCAACGGCCCTCAATATTTTCAGATATAATCGAATCATTCAAATCTAGGTTTGAATTGAATTGATTTGTAAGTAGGTACCGACGGAATAACAGAACTGTGCTTGAATACTAAATAACGTTCAAAGATAGACTATTTGAGAACAAAGCTACGATGATAAATTAAATTACGATAGATACCTATCGGCAAGTTACTGCCGAATAATTTTTAATTTACATAAAATGTCGAACCAAATAACCTTTTAATGCAACTTTTCATTGTTGTAGAGTCATTGGCTTAATGCAAAACTAATGCACTTGGCTGTATGTACACCCATACCTTTGCCAAATGTATATTTAGTGCAGAAACAAGTTTAGCTTAGTCGATTTTCTAATGTCACTATTAATGTCCTCATCTCTATCAACGTCGAGATACGCGTGTATTTAATGTCACAATGTCAAACATGATCATAATAACAAATGTTAGCAAGAATTAGATGTCTTGTTTATATGTTAAATAGGTCAGGTAAATTAAAGTACGCGACGACAAAAAATACTACTGGAAACAGTGGGTAGGTATGTATATATAGGTATACAAAATAACATAAAGTTATTGAGCCCTTAGTTAAAACTAAATCTTCATTTAAAAAAAGAATCAAGGACGACCCGGGTGGGGTTTCAAGGGTTTTTTTTTATTTTTTTTTATTATTATTTCAGCCCCAAGCATTGCCACTTTGACCGTTTTGTGCTTCTGCGGATTACTGCGTCCTTCACCAGGTCAACGGTTTAAAGTGAATAAACTAACAAAATACCTTTTCATTTCTAGGTAATAACTTACTTTTATAATATGACCCGTAGCGTTATCGTAGTTCTACTATAAAACATTATCGTAGTACACATTTACACGTTTACAGTTGTTATTTAGTGTGAGTGAGTCGTCCACATTTCAAACGCGACCTAGAAAGGTGAACAAACGTCCGATATAGTTGAGTTCAACCCAAATTTTTGACCCGATTCGATGTAAAAACGCGGCGAGGCGGGCTAACGACCGCCTGACGTAACATGGAATAGACAAATAAAACGAGACACGGAATGCAGCCAGTTTTTGAGCTTTCCTCTCGACGTAACGGGAATAAACGCAGTCGGGATAAAGACATCCGAGAAGCAACCATGACCCCACCAAATTGTGTTCCAGTTCTCGCCTTATAAATATGTGTTCAGTAGTTCGTTGGCAACTGATAAAGCATTCTTCCAATCGTTTGTTTATATTCTATCAATTAACTAGGTTACGTTAATAGGCACCTATCTACATTGTTATCGAAATTGACATATGCCTAAATGGCGTGGCTAGATGCCAAAATCCCGAAATAAATGTGACAACTGGCGTTTGCCACGACTAAAATACCCCATGTATTATAAATACGAGCCCAAGAATTACTTGAAGCCTATTTAGATCAAGGTGTCGATTTCAATATAAAATAACTAAAAATAATTACAATAGGCAGATGAAGAATACGAGAGATATAGAATACGTCCGACCACTTTTTCAGGGCTCCGAAGCCCAATTTAAAAAAAAACCTTGAATATGACAAAAATCTTTATTTACTAAAACTCAGTTATGTTCGTGAACGGGCGCCGTCGGTTGAGACTGGTCATCTCTTAACTGCCAGTGCTTATTTTTAATTTTATATTGTTTCTTTTTTACATTGTTCTCACATATAGAAGCAATAAGAATAATGTACCCAGGATTTTGTAATAATATCTTGATTTAAAAGAGTTTCCGTGGAGTTTCTTGCCCGTTCTTCTCCATAGAGATCTACGTTTTGGAATGGGCAACTAGCTTCAACTTTCTGACTAACTGACCGACTATTTAATTTTGACTATTCAAAAGTGTTTGTAAATGGTTTAATTGAAATAAATGCTTTGAGTTTCAGAAAAATGCCAAAATTGTTGCTATTTTTAATTATATTCCAAAAAACTCCTCCTAGTACACAAAACTTTTATTTTAATAAAACATTATTCTAACAAAACAAAACAAACAACAAAAATATAATATGTTTTGCTCCTATTAAATATTTGCCGCAACAAAAACCATTTTTGATATCAAAGTAAATATTTAGCTTACCCTAATTGAATGAATAGTGAACCACTATTATATGAACTATTACATCAATATTAATTTTGTTCATATTAAAAACAGTTTTGTATAACAAAACACGAAATTATTACAAAAATCAATCTGTCTTGCCTTTCGCAACTATGGGTCAGCTTCCAGTCTAACCGGATGCAGCTGAATACCAGTATTTCACATGGGGCGACTGCCTATGTGACCTCCGTAACCAGTTTCTGGGTAATAGGATACCCCGATTGTCAGACTTTTGGGCTTCTGACTACCCGTAACGATAGTCATACTCGTAGATCTACGAATAACAGTCGGGGCCAACGGCGTTCTTTCAGAAGCACGGAGAGGCTTCAATATGTAATGGATGCTCACTCATCCACGAACCGACCGCGGCAAGCGTAGCTTAGCCTTGGATCAACCCGTGTGGCTGTTATTATTTAGCCACGAGCCCCTCTGCAATTATTACAAGCAATAATATTTTCCCTTGGTCTAATTGAAAGTACTCGAACTGTGCCGGATCAAGTAACCCATTGTTTTATTAATAGGAAGAAACAAGGATAATTTCTACCTTGAATGTCAGAAAGTACTTCGAATTTAATATCTTCAAAAGCAGTTATATCCTTATTAATTACAAAAGGTACGTAGTTACCGCCGTTCCAATTGGTTGTTGAATGGATTATCATTAAAAAACCATAGCGATTCGGTTTATAACGATGGGATATTTAAATATGCAATTATGGTTGTGTAAAAGCACCGAAGCAGCTTACCGACCAACCATGGAGAATTCTATGGGATTATAAATAGGTTTAATGCGAGTGGAAGGAGCAGAGATCACATAATACGGGTTATTTTTCATTATGTAAATAATTTTAAATGAGTGGGGCTTTGCAGGACAAACGGAAAATCGACTCGTGTCTCTTAGAATAGGTATGCAAATACTCGTAATACAGGGAATTTGGTAATTATGAGGAGTTTACGAAAAGCACACAATTATGTCGTTAAGTATGACTGGTTGTCAGACTTCTGGCCTTCTGACGCATGGAGCGACTGCCTATCTGACCTCCATAACCAGTTACTGGGTAATAGGATACCCCTTAGTAAGACTTGTTGTCGATTTTAGGGCTTCTGATTACTTGTAACGAATGTCAAAGATCTACGAATGTCAGCCGGGACCAAGAGGCGCGGAGGGGATATGTAAAGAATGGCCACCCATCCCCGAACTGAATGCGGCAAGCGTAACTTAACCTTGGATCGACCCGTGCGGTTGTAATTATTTAGACATGAACCAGAATTTATTATTTCATTTTCCGTGACTCTATCGATAGAAGGATTGATGTGGCTTATACAGTCAAAGTATGAAATACTGGCGATTTTATACTTCGCTTTGCGTTTCCCGAAGATAGGTTTTTAGTAGTGGGCCAACTAGTCGGCGGTTTTAGCCGACTAGTCGCGAAGGTCGACTAGTCGGCCATATTTGTAGTCGGCGACTAGTCGGTGACTAGTCGGCTAAAACCGCCGACTAGTTGGCCCATTTCTTACTCGTATTAATATGCTTAAAATTTAAAAGAGGTGATTGAAATGAAATTGAAATCTTTACTGTTATTATTTGTTTGTCATATGTGTAGAATCAGTTTTACAGTATAATATCAGTGCAATCAAGAATAGGATAAGAATAAGAACCCTTTGTTTGGTCCATTAATTAATTGGACCTAGATCCAGAAATTAAATAAAGTAAAATTAATTAATACTTCTAACAAAAAAAAAAAAGAACTTTACAGCCATCACATAATGTATATATACTATTATTATTGCCGATGTCACCCGAACTCAACCGAAAGCAATGATCGGCTTGGCCGACTAGACGGCCATTTTGCAGCTAGCTAGTCTACTAGTCGGCTAGTCGGCCAAAGTCATAGTCAGGCCATCTCTAGTTTTTAGATTTAGAAGGTCAAACGAGAGGCATTTATTTAAAGCCTGAACTTGTACCTAATATTAAGTATGAACTAATGTATGTCTTTGAGACCACGGATTTCTGTGAAAGGCTAAGACGCTAGGATGAGACTGTTACATACATCGCCTTCGATTTAAGGTGTATATAGGGCTCGCTGACCTTGTGCATGTGGGCGGAGCTAAACGCTCTACCCCCGAATACGTAAAACGCGCGCGGTGGCGCGCTGCACTAAAACGACGATCAAAGAATATGCGGAGACGCAGACATGCCGCACGCAGGTCGCCATTTTTGCCTACGATTCCAGAAGGGAATGGCGGAGGCAAGGCTGATATATTTTGTATAGATTGATACTTATGTTACGGATATTTTATGTTTTTACTGGACATTATTTATTAGAATTTTTTCATTTTTTTCATTAAAATCATACGTGAGAACGTACTTAGTTTCCGACGGGGGTAAAACTTTAACAATGATATCGAGTATTTTCTTAGGAATGGAATAACATTTTATTTGCATAGCTGTAGGTCTTCTTAGGAGGACTTACATAAAAATGAGATTTTATAAAAATGAGAACCTGTTTCATCAATTTGAATTATTATAAATCAGTAATAAACCTACCTAACTAGCACTGTACCTAAATGGCATTTCTAGGATTCCGTAGCCAATCGGATGATGTTATAATCAACTTTCTTCCTGTCATTGTTATTTACATAGCAGGTAGTGGTATTCTAATTTGTGACCGGTAGGTGCCACAACTAAAATGTGCAAAATAATTATTTTTTCCAAAAAAAAAAATAACAGACTTCCTTAAAAAAACTACAAAATGAAAAATAACTCTATTTCGGAAGTCTGTAGCAAAAAACCTAAATTCAAAACCAAAGACATCGACTTCCGAAATAAAGTCATTTTTCACTTTGAAGTATTTTTTTAAGTGTTTTTCATGTAAAAAGATTTTTTGTACTATTAATCGTACGTCAAAAGTAACAGTTGAACTACGAAAACTGTTACCACTGTTATAGTATAGTAAAGTAACAGTATCATGTCTCGTTAGTGACCTTGAAATAATCACCTACGGCCGCTCAGTAGATAAACCTTTCGCGTTCGTGCGTAACAGCCGCGCGCGAATACTCAGAGTATATCAGTCAGTGGCGTGTATTGCATAAAGGCATATAAGCAGTGCCTACCTCGATAAATCACCATAGGCCTGTTAGTTACATTTTAGTGTGTGTGCCCAACTATGAAACTCACTAAATTATCATACTTAACAAAAAACAAAATCTTCATACTAATACGCGCGGCAGTAGGCAGTCGCAAGACGGCGTACTCGGCTCCCGGACTATTCGATTTTTATTTTGACCTCGCTATCGGCTTTAGCACCCTCGAAAAGTATGAAAACGACACCCATGCTGAAATATTTGAAATTTTTTGCAGCCGCCATTTTGGATTTTTATTTTGACCTCACTATCGGTTTTATCACCCTCGAAAAGTATGAAAACGATACCCATGATGAAATATTTGAAAACTTTTGCAGCCGCCATTTAGGATTTTTATTTTGACCTCACTATCGGCTTTATCACCCTCGAAAAGTATGAAAACGACACCCATGATGAAAAACTTGAAAATTTTCGCAGCCGCCATCTTGGACTTTTATTTTGATCAAATTCAATATTTTCTCATTTTAATATTAGTTAGATAAGCCTGACTACTTGTATACTATCGTAAGCGACCTGACGCGCACAATAGAAATGGGCCATCTGCAGCGAGCTAGTCAATAAACGCACACTGATACAATTCGTTCGTAAATATTTGCACTAACACAGGCAAACGCGCGTAGTCGATCGATAGCCGGAGCGAAGCAGCGAGCGACACAGCCCTCCCGTCTCAGTGCTAACGCACGACTGCCGCCCGTGCCCGCGCAGAGCACCTCTGAAGCTCAATCTCAAAGTGGGGAAATTTTCTTTGCAAATGTTGATTGATTTACATAAGCTGTTTTATTTCTATAGTACCTCTAACCATCAATTTTTCAGTGTAAAAATATTTGCAAACATCAAAGCCGTTTAGAAGTAATATGGAATATTAGGAAAAAATAGCGTTTTGCTAAAAATTTTTTTAAGGGAAAAGTATTAGCCGTACAAAAAAATCCTGTTACAGAAATGTTGTACATGAACCTATACCAACAATATTTTTTTTTCAGATCTTCTAATCAAGCCGTTAATGAGAAATATTCTTCATAAAGTGACCGTGTTACGGTACTAAACGAGAGTAAGGCCCTTAAGCTTCTCTTCATGACCGGCGACCTTAACGCAGCCCTCCGCATCAAGTCTGTGCCAGTACCTAACTTAAATAGTGGTCGGTAGGGGTAAAACTTTTTGTCTAAGAAATTAAATGGTGATCAATGGTCGTGCCTTCTCTGTATGAGAATAGGGTTTTACCTTACAGTTGGATAATAATATGCTAGTATATACCTAGTATATATGTATCTAGTATTATAGATTATAAAAGCTTCAACTCAGCTAGCCCATTGCATCGCTGGACATAGGCCTCTCCCAGGCTGCGCCACAATACTCTGTCCTCCGGCTCCCGCATCCAGTCTGCCGCATTCTTAAAGTCGTCCATCCATCTAGCTGGAGGGCGTCCCACACTACACTTGCCGATACGCGTTCTCCACTCCAGGACTCGTCTGTTTCATCGGCCATCGGTCCTTCGACAAACATGGTTAGCCCACTGCTACTTCAGTTTGCTTACTCTGCAAGCTTGAACAGCTTGCTATTACAATACTTTCGATAAGAATATGATCAGATATGCAAGCGTTCATAAGATACGCGTATTCTGATATGCCCCATACCTCTCCTCTTTCTTTATACTCAATTGCAATCGTGACGTTATTGCATGACATAGATGCATAAACAAAGTACTCATAGTGATTCCATTCATACCCATTGCTATACGGAAGTCTGCGGAACAGCGTAGGCGGCTTTCTTCTGACGTCATGAGATCTCAAGAATGAATGCAGGGCATCGCCGGCCTTACTCATAATAAGTACCTACGTAGCGTAGGCACAGTCAGCCTCAAAAAGAATAAAGCGCTTCATCCTCTCCTCTAAAAACTAACTTGCTGTGCCCGACAGGGTCCATAATTGTTTCTCTATAATTTACCTACCAGCCTTGTATACATTATGGAATGCAATAAAGAATTGAGTATTGAGTATTGAGTATTGTAATATATATATATGTATTATTTTTTATAAAACGTTGCCCCACACTAGGAATTACTCCTGTATCGTGGGTGCGTTTACAAACATTTAAACTCGCATACACAAACAGCCGGACCCGGAACAACTACCCGCACCCTAATTGCGTAACACACAATCAATCAGAATCGGTTTTATTGTGACAGTTCAACAACATTCATTGCGTTATTTACGTGTTGAGCCAGACTTTATGAAGGTAACCTTTTTCGAACTTATGAAGCAATGGATTGGCAATATCCTTCAAAATGATTCAGATTGAAATTGATTGTGTGTTTCGCAATTAGGGTGCTGTAGGCAATACAAATATTTGTTCCGTGCGGGAATCGAACCCGCGACACGCAGCGCAGCAGTCGATCGCTCAGCCACAGCGCCAACCGCGTCGTCATATAGACAATACTGTTTTAATGTGTTGCTATAATTGAGTATCTAATAGCACATAAGTACACTTTGATACAAATATTATGAAAAGGGGGTTGTAGACACATAAATTATTGCTTTTATTTTATTTTTTTAAGCAAACAGTACTATATTGAAAATAATCAGAACTAACTTAACAAAAATGTAGTGGGTAGCTCCAACATTTTCGGTTTTGAGGCTGACTCTACCTACGTATACACCAAAGCATGCCAAGCATGTCCGAAGTGCGTCAGTTTTTTTTTTCTCATTTCGTGACCTGTTTTATATGTAATTTATAGGTTGATGCGCCGGATTCAGATGGGTCCTTAAGGAATTGGAAACAATGCGGGATTAAAACTAGATAGTCCTTTCAATAACTGTAGTAGTAATTGGGTAGTACGGTAGGTTTCACAGCATTTGATCCTTATCAGCTAAACTATCAAATATGTAATAAAATAGTGTTCGATTCCCGGTTCAGGCAGAAGCTATTTCCAAAAAAAAAATGTAGTTTTATTTTTCTTCAAAATTGAGATCATGGTTCCTTTGAGGACTTTGTCCCTAGGCCTAGTCGAAATTCGAAACGATGGGTGATATAAGCCATCATTTCGAATTTAGGCTGACGCGCCCTCGTAAAAATCATGTCCATTTACGTGACTGACATAATGTTCCCCCCACTTCCATGCAGCTGACTATTTTTTTCGGTTCAAGATGATCCCAAAAACTTTTGGCGTTTTGGCGCAGTGTGAAATTACTTTTTTTATACGTTTTTTTTACAACTTTGACATTCTCTAACTTTGGACCACTGGCGTAGCTGACAGTGAGATCTCTTATGCACTAAGGTAAAACTAATTTTGGTACGATTTTCAGCCAGTATGAAATTACTTTTTTAAACTAACGCAATGTTATGTAAGGTAAATAGAACTAGCCTGATATAATGGACAAAAGAATTGGCAACTAAAATGATTTCTTCATTCTTGTGACATTATTAAGAAAATACTCGTAATAACATGTTATTGACAAGGGTTTCAATGGACATAAAATGGGTAGAAAATCCTAGCGCAGATATAACAAAAGAAGAAAGGAAAAATCTGTGAATAGTCTTTAAATTCAAGACAATAAGTCTGCCCCATGATTCAGTATACAATCCGGATCACTTTTAAAAGTAGTTGAAAGTAATTCTTTTTAAGACGAGTTACTTAAAATTAAGTAGGACTGTTTTTGGTACTTATTTAAGTTATTTCAGGGCTAAAAATGAAATATACAACTTTATCACTGTAGAAAATGTTTTTTGTTTCGTGCCTAAGGTAGGTACGTAAAGTACAAGTACAATTTTCACATTAATTTAGTTCTAGGATAACTTCCAAAATACGCCCATTAAAACTTCAGTGACGTTACAAAACAAAAGAGAGTTATAATGAGTTTCGCACGAGGACCGAAACTCTTTGCTCTCGAAAACTTTCACGATGTTTTATCATACTTCATAAAAACTCGAAAAAATCCGGAAACGGGGAAAAGTCTCATTCAGCGAAATTAGTTCTGTTTGCTGTTTATTCAAGATTTTATTAAGTGCTGTTTCTTCGCTACTACGACTGTTAATTAGGAGTTTTAAGAGGACTGTGAGAGGCGGTTTCGCAAAAATCGTTGTAACTCCTTTCCGGTCTTAAGAAAATGGTTCTTTGACGAAAGTCTTGCTACTTATAGTATTAGGTTTCTTAATAAAACCTCATTCGTCTTCAGATTGCAGAAGCAAATGTTATGAAACAAGATTCCAAGCGACAGAAATGTCAAGGGAGTAATCAAAAATACTTCAACAAAAATTCTTGGAATCGGCAATTTTCTAAATTATGTTTTTAGGTGTCCTAACCTAACCTAATAATAGATTCATCAAACACGACATTGAAATGTTTTCTTGACTGAAATTGGGGTAGTTTCTAGAACAATTTAGACCCGTTTTCTTTCCGCCAGCCGAATATATTACGTTGGTTGTTAGTATACTGGAAGTTTCTTTTAGCTAACTTTGTTTGTTTCTGAATTATTAGAATCTTCCAAACTGTTGTATAAGCTAGTAGTTAGTTTATTTTATAGGTACAGAAATACTTCTGTACCTATAAAATAAACTAACTAACTATATGTATAGAAGTATCCTGAAAATTAAAGTTAGGATACCTAACATGATTCTTGTAATAATCGAACCATATCGAGGAAACTCTTTTGTATGATTTACTTATAATTTTTACATATAAAAACCAAGAGGCAGCTTTATTAGGAAAATAAAATATGTCTGAAGTGATCTTCAGACATATTTTATTTTCCTAATAAAGCTTCATAAACGTAATTATAACATCAAGTCTCAAAAGAAAAAATAAGCCAAATGAAAAGAGGAAATCTTATGAAATTCGAACAAAAAGCAATTTTGTTTTGTCGTCCGTAATTCTTTGATTGAGCCACTTACTTTCTTGACGAATATTGTTGGAAGCTTTGATCCGTTTTTCTCAGGATAATGCCCCGTTAGACTACAGAAGTGAGAATGTTATACGGGTTTTATTATTATGAGACGAAAATTCTAGGAAAATATTGTGGGTGTTATGTTACGACAAAACAAGTCTTTGTGTTATTCGGACTGGTTTCATTGTTTGACGACGTAGCATATCAACTTGATATGGAATATAGAAATTGATTGACGTAATTTGGGAAAGCGACCGTTCAACATTATAATATGTAGGTAGTCTAGTTAATGGGAGGCGCATGAATGTTGGATCAATAGATTTGTTTGTGCTAAATATTCTTTGTTTCTTAAGATTTTGAAGACAATTGTTGTATTTAGGCACAATTTAACCCCAGTGCACGTGAGGACCCAATGGCTGCGTAAGCGAATGCTATACGGGTTGTTGAATTTTGGGCCAAACAAAGGAGGTCAGCAAAAGCCCATACCTACAACTTTGCCCAAACATGTACCTCGAGGTAAACGTGCACCAAATCGTAGAGAAAAAATAGAGGAATTCGAAGTAATTGTTTTTTTATTCATAAATAATTTAAAACTACATAATACATTTTTTAAAGTTTTAATAACCTGTAACACAATTAAATCATGTGGCAACTTTGCATGTACGGGTTGACATTAGGAGTATATGTGTTCTGTGGACATTATTTCGTGGGTAAATGTCATTCACATGTCAATCCGTTCGTTTCTGCGTTTCGGGGAACTCGTCTGTTGTTCGTTTGTGTTGTGTATTTTGTTTAATAACTTGGCTATTCTTTTTGGTATTCCGTTTATTCCTCACGATTTGGTTCTTAACGATACTATAAAAATATTTGAAATGAAACAAAAACAACAGCAGCTGAAGCCGACAGCAAACTACTGTCAACTTGACAGTTTTTTTTTAATATGTAAGGTAATGGACCAAGGTAGTATAATTGTGCCAAAAATGGCGAGCTTTTTATTACGTTAAAAGTTATTTTATTATCGTCCCCGGGTAACCATAAGAAAAATATATAAATGCAATATTATTCAGTGTAATCTAGTGTATTTTATGCCACTAAGTGTACCTCGGTACTTCGTTTGGGCAGATTTTGGTGCCACATCCTTTAAGAAAAAACTATACTTTTGCCATCGACACGCTAAGAAGGAAACCCCTGTAGGATGTATAGGACTTGGTAAGGGTTCCAAGCCTTGCCAAATCTTATATTAATTATTAAAAGTTATGCGATTAGAGAGTAGTGGTTGCACAGTGGTAACGACCGCAAATTAAATATTGTGGGTCGTAGGTTCGAACCCCGACAGGCACTTTACTTTGAGTAAATACATCACCACTGCTCTCAAAATAATGAAGGAAAACATCGCGAGGAAACCGGCATGTAGAACCACCAACAAGCATCCTAGAACCAAAAATTCGAAGACATGTGACATCTACCAACTGCACTGGGCCCGCGTGGTGGATTACGGTCTCGGCTCACAGAAAGGAGGCCTGTATACCAGCAGTGGGAACATTATAGGCTGATTTATTTCATATTTCAAGCACATACATGTCCGGGGCGGACTTAATGCCATGCCATAGGCATTTTCTACTAGTCAACCTTTGGGTGATGCAGAGACAAACGGTGGTAGGTGCAATCACGAAATCGTGCTGATTACGGTATACGATTAAAAATTATCGCCGTTAAAGCTTGGTCAAATAAAACATTTCCAATGGCTTATCGGGCTGATTTTCCCATAAAACTTATAGACGTAACATCTAAGTATGTTAAGGGTCCTTATTCACTTATGCCTCGAAGGACCAACTGGTGATTGCGCTATTTCATAGCAAGGAAGCAGACGTCTTGAAAAAGGACGTTGGCTATTCTTTATTCCGATTGGATTGCCCGCTCCGTTCTTTTCGACTGAGGAATGAAATATTATTTATGTCCCTTACATCTTGTAACATTTTAACGCATTTTTGGGGGTGAAATATTGCTGTTTTTATTGGAGCTAAATGATTTCAGATAATGGATGGATGGAACTGGCGACGGTAATTGATTAATGATCAATTGGAAAATATGAAAAGAAGATGAGAGTTGTCGAGGTAAGGCAGTGGAATAGGAGACCGTAGTCCTCTCGCTGACAGTAAGAGATGAAGATGATGAGCAGGTATTGACGAAGGAACGGTAAGGCCTGTTGTACACACACGTTTTTCTTGCCGTGAAAACTACGGTTGGTTTATTCGCCGTGTGTAGACCCGGTCGTCAGTGTTGTATGGATCACTATGAATGCTTGTTGACGGACACGTTTTTCTACGGCGCTGTTAATACGCCATACCGTAAAGAAACCGTGCCGTGTACAAGGGGCCTAATTCTATATTAGATTAATAAAAGGTTGAAATTAAGAGAGAGGGGTCCTTGGCTAAATAATAACAGTCGCACAGGTCGATCGATCAGGTTAAGCTACGCTTGCCACTGTTGGTCTGTGGATGGGTGACCATCTTTACATACCGAGACCCCTCCGTGCCTCGGAAAGCTGTTGGTCCCGGCTGTCCTTCGTGGATATTTGACTGAGTCAAAAGCCCGAAATTCTGATAACCGGTCTTACAAAAGGGTATCGTATTAGCTAGTAACTGGGTTGCGGAGGTCAGATAGGCAGTCGCTCCATGAAAAATACTGTCGGTTAGACTGGAAGCCAACCCCAACATAGTTGGGCAAAAGCTAGGTAGATGATGGTTTAAATTAAGACTTGAAGAGCAAGATTGTGATAGTAATAATCTACAATAAGTAATTAGGCTGAAATTATTAACATACTGTCGTACATCATGTGTTCTTGCCCCAACATAAATTTCGACTCAACAATGTAGGCTGTTGTCGGCCTGAAAACCCGGATTCGAATATCGGAGCAAAAGTCCGAAACTTTTACTTCAACTTTAGCCATACGTTCTCACATCTACTCTACATAGATATTCACGTAGGAGGCGAATAAAACCTTCCCATTTCCTGCGGCAATCCTGTTTACCAATTCTTAACACGTTCTTTAGAAATAATAATTTGATTTGTTTCCAAGAATCGTTCTTTGATACGCTAAAAGGAAAACAATTTCATTATAACATTTTGGGTAGCTGGTGTTGTCGCCAAAGTTATTCGGAGAACTAATTCTGAATCGACTAATAAACCAAGCTATATTGAAAGTGCAAGCAGTAAGGAATTCATTCCTTCCACTTGCGAGTGGGCCACTGTGCGTGTAATAACCTAGTAGCAAAAAGGGCGTATATGTCGAACTTTGTCCTTGCAATTGCGGCTGTATCGAGTTGAAACTAAAGTGCATTTTTGTTCTTTTCTTGGGCGCGTTAAAGTCGTTTAGGTTATGCGTTCAAGTAACTATTTATAGAAGGACGAGTAGCAAAACCTGTGCGGCAGGATAGTGGGCATAATGAGAGAAGCGAACTTGGATTATTGCAACCAGTATCCAGTGTGAGTGATGCCTAAACTCGCGGTTGGTTTCGCTTGCGGGATGAAAGTAAAGGACTATTATTATTCCAATTTATTTCTAACTACCACATACTTAAGTGAACAAAGAAACCCTGTTGAAATATTGCAATCTTTATAAACACTTGCAAAGGGAGAACTGTTTAGTTCACGATTTTAGACAGATTGTGGACTAAAGAAATCTGTTATTTTGTCTATTCTATCTGTCATTTTGTTTATTTTTCCGTCGACAAAAACCGTTTCTATGGTGGTCGACATACTATGCGTCCAGGAAAGGACGTTCCCAAAAGATCTCTTCAATGTATGGCCAAAGCCACAATTATAACTACTTATGTATAAACACCATGTTTATTGGTCATATTGGTGATCGTAAAACTCCAAAAGTTCTCTATACCATAAAGCATACAGCAAAACATTTCATAATCCGCATGTTATAAATTCTTGAAAGTCAATCATTTAGTTATTTTAATGGTTGACGGGGTAGCTGAAGCTCTTCCACGAAACGACCGTCCCTAATAGCGTAGCACTGCCTATAAATAAAATCATGATATGTCATACCGTACCTGTATAATTAATTCTAGGAAATGTAGGTGTGCCGTGAAATTTTAATAGTAATCAAATAGTACAATAGAGACCCATAATGTTATATATACAATAAAAAAAATAAAAAAACGTTTATTTAACATAAGTTATGTTCGTTCATGAATCGCGTTGTTCAAAGACTACTGGCCACCCAGGGCCTGATTCCTTTTGTTTCCGTTTTATGATCTATGAATATCTAGGCTCTATAAAATACAGGATCAGGTTTCGCATCAATGGGACAGCCCACATATTCCATACATTTATTAATGGTTGAACAATGAATGGTAAGGAAGGAAGTGAAAACTGAGATGATGGTTGTTGAAATGGAACTGCAAAAACTTCAAATGAGCGGGGTTAGGACAGGAAGATGATGATGATGGTGACCCTCACTTTTTTGGTTGTCATATTGATTATTTGTTAGTATAAAATATACCCTTTGTTACACGGACTATAATAACGAATCGATTGACCTCATTCCTCTAAATCAGACGAGCAGTTGAGACAAACGGTGGAACATCCGTAAATTCAAACGAACATACATACACTGCTAAAAACATAACCCTACCTCTTTACTTTGCCAAAGTTGGGTAAAAATTAAAAGAGATTTAGGTTAGGATAGCGCCAGTGTTTACCCCTATTGTCCCTCGTTTACTTATAACTATTATATTCCTACTGCAAACACTTGCATTATAATAAAGAATTATTCTCAAATCAAAAGTCTTCATTCAGTAATAGAATTTGACAGGTTGACGCGAAGATAAACTATAGTTTCACTGGAAACTTCATTATAAGTATGTGTACTATGACATAAATAGGTAACACACATCCAGAATGTTTTGACATCAAACGTTGATACAGTTATCTTCTTCGTGCTATTATTGTGAACGTATCCAGTGCAAGCATTCACTTTGATAACAACTGGAAAGTCTTTCTAAGAAATCGGCTTTCCCTTTAGACCTTATGTTTGTATTGAACACCTGTTTGTACTTTGTTGATAAAATAGATAGATTTTACAGGAGAATGCTTTACCAATTCCCTTTCACGTTTATCTCTGTTCCCATATCGTAGTCTGCGGCAGTAAACGTTTGTAGTCCAACAATCTATTGAATAAAAGCCTTATAAATATACTGGTAGTCGCTGTATATTCAGTAAACGAGACACAGAATCATTATTCTACCAGCTTAGTGTTCTGGCTATAATCCCTTACATATGAAACTAAACGCAAACTCTTTATAGACCCCATAATGACTTCTAAAATGTAATAACATCGTCCTCCATACCGAGTTTCGGTCATAACGACCAGTCTCAACGGAGACCACCCTTCGGTGTGGGCGATATTGTAGTGCATAAGACGTGCGTGCGTATACACAGGTGCACTCTCTTCCTTCACTCTCATAGTCCGATGGGAAGGCAATCCGACATGACCGGAGAGAGATCAGGCGCAGGGCCCACGGCTTAACGAGCTTTCCAAGATACGGGGGTGTTTCATTCCGATCCAGCCTGTCGCTTGCTGCCCTCTCCCAGCAACGCCCTAAGCCGAGGTCTGTACCCCACAGGGGATGCCTTTAGCATATAGTCGTTTAGTTTTTAAGTTTTTTAAGCCCTGGCTGGAGGCCTTAATTTATTGAAGCATCCACAGGCAAGCCCGGTTAAGCAGACGAGAACCTCATAAGTTGAACTGCGAGATGCCATACATAAAAAAAAATAAAAAAAGGAGTTTGGTTGCTGGCGGTGAGACTCACTCAACTAAGAAATTCCCAATGGAAACACCCAATAACACTGCACAACCCGGGAATCGAACTCAGTGTTGGGGTATAGCAAAAACAAATCGATCCTACTTCAACACTATCGTCTTTCTCTTTCTAATTCATAAATTATTTTTTTTCGCTTTTACGACTTGACCGAAATCCTTACTTTCGCATACTCGCATAGTGACTGTACTTACTACCTTTTAGACTTGTGTAGGATCGGACCTTTCTGTATTAGGGGAAATTGAATTATTTGCAAAACCTAAATTAAAGCAGAAATCATAGTTAAAAAATCGCCGATTGTCACGAGCGCACGGATATGT
This sequence comes from Apamea epomidion, assembly GCA_947507525.1. NCBI lineage: Eukaryota > Metazoa > Arthropoda > Insecta > Lepidoptera > Noctuidae > Apamea > Apamea epomidion. Next base: position 13,570,413 of record OX382234.1, read on the forward strand.
TGATTGTTATATGCTTTTGATTATTATTAATTTATTTTAATTTTAATTTATGCCAAAAAGAAGAGAGAAAGTAGAGAGAGAGAAAGTATTCTGTTAACAAAAAATATTAGGAACGCACCCTAATAATTTTTGTTATCAGAATACCTCTCACATAGAGAAGTGTATAATTTATTAGTAAGTTAATTGTTTCATTTGTATTGTTTTCTATAAATAAGAAAAAATAATATGATATTTAACCATGTTTTTTTTTCGAGGGAGTCCTTGTGAAAATCTTTATTTCACCCAAATGTCCGGGGTTTTTGAAGTTTTTATCTTGGGTCCGTAATTTTGGTGATGGCAGTTCTAATCATACGTCTGACGTAATATTAGTAAACACAATTTCCAATATATAAATAAAAGGATAATAAACGTATTATTGAAAACCTTAGAAAGGTCCCCTTTAACCCTAATACCCTCCCGGGTATTAGGGTTAGGGGGGCTGAGCATGGGGTCCTCCCCAGGCTCAGCAGTCGCGCTTGCGACCACGAGCCCAACGGGGCAAAAATTTATGGTCATACAGAAATTATTCGTTCTACGACACAGCAAATGATCCAATACAAAAAGTCAATATTTGTCAATATCGAATCAGACAAAATCTAAATAATTGTAAAAGGCAACATAGTACCTACTGCCATTAATTGCTGACCATGGCCCTCTGAATGACCGCTGCAACAAGCGGTCATTTGCTCTAACGTCATAAAAGGTATCCATGCTAGGCACACATACCTACTGGAAACTGACTCTCATTGACAGACAGAAGAACGTAGCTACCCATCATCTTGACAACATAATTCCCTAGTCGCTTGTTAAAATCTAAAGTCAAAACATTATAAATAAAGTTAACACTAATTTATCTCGAAACTAACCTATTTCTATAATGACTGGTATACAACTACAAGTACTAATAATTACCTGACAATACGCCTAGTTACGTTTCATGGAATCCATCTTGAATTAACATAAATGGTTTCGGCTCAAGGTGAGCGCTGATGTCAGTGACCGCTGTAGGGCCAATCTCATCAGATTTTGTTTATAACACTTCCTATTATAATGTTTAAAAAAACTTGCATGAATGGGTCTGGGTCTCGGAATGGATCGTTAAAAATTCGGTAGCTGTAGTTTTTTTTTGCGGATTGGTCCTTCGTTCTCTCTTCTGCATTTTTGTACGTGGAAATTAAATATAATATTATAAATTCTTCTATTAATTTTATGTTCATAGGTATTAATTTTAACATTGAATTATTATTAATTATTGAAATTGAATATTTCTGTAATTAAAAGCTATCATTATTTTTCACGTAAAGTCGAACTTCGAAAGCACATTTGAAACATGCCAAAATAAATTAAAACAACATAATTAATTACTCCACATCTACATTTCCAGCTGGCTCAATTTCCTTCATTATAATAATGGATTCGAAGGTTAATATATTAGTGTTGGCGTAATTATTCAGTGCGAACGCACCGCACTATAGGCGCGGAGGTCGGCTGCGCCCGCGCAAGCCAATAGCCCACCGCTCTGTAAAAATTAGTTCTACTTCACGGTTAACGCTACGTTATCGTACACACGAGTCTTTGCGTTCATAAATAAACATGATCTATTTTAATATCCTTTAATGGTTTAGTAGATTAACATGTGATTTGATACGCTGCTTTTAATTACGATATTTATGAGGTCATTTTGTTTGGAGTTCACATTTTTTGTTAGTGCTGACCATGGGATATAAAAATAAAGTCCTCCACACCGAATTTCGGTCATAGCGACCAATCACAACGGAGATTTCGGCGCGTGAGATAAATTTAATGCACAAGTGTATACGCAGACATAGGTGCACTCTCTCTTCCTTCACTCTCGTTGTCCGATGGGACGGCAATCTGACACGACCGGAAAGAGATCAGGCGTAACGCACGCGCAAGATCCTTCCGAGACACGAGGGTATCACACCGAGACGAGCGCGCGTTGTGTTAAATATTGGGTTTTTCCATAGGGTATACAGAATACCAACGGTGTCGTTTGAAACTTTCGCCATCCGCTAACTTTAGTATGCTGCTTTGGCTGGTACACAATCCTTTTCTGAATCTCATGTTCAAACCTCACCCTAATTTCGTAACACACTTTCTATCAGAATCTAAATCATTTTGAAGAATATTGCTAATCCATAATTATAAAATATTGCTAATTTTCATATATTCGAAAAAATGGTCTACTAAACAATGTAAATATCGCAATGTTGTAGAGCTGTTAAAATTAAAATGTTACGCAATTACCCCGCTGTAAATGACACCAACGAGTCTTTGAATGTACTATAGCAGCCACAAACCTTTAGTAACCTCATTCAAATCAAATAGCTATAAAAAATGGCGCGCGATGACAACCGATTGAGCTCCGATCTTATCTTTATGTCGCCAGATCTGCATGGACATCACGCGTGATTGAAAACAAAACCTTTATTTTGCTAAACGATCACGATTCGAAAATCCTCCAGTTATATATTCTTGTAGAACTTGTTATTTATTTGTCTTTCAAGCTACATTAATATTAATTTTCTCGGTACTTCGCATTGTAAGTATTAATGAATATAAATCGATGAAAAATGAATGGTAATGTCATTTGTTCATTGTTGTCATATTGCACTTGGTGTCAGATATCAACGTACTGTAGGGCAGCCGCTTAACAATAGTACTGAATTAATAATAGCCGATATTGGTTTGTTCTTTAACTATCTATTGGTTAAAGACACGGAGGCTAAAAACTTTTGTTCAGAAACAAAACACAGTTATAATAGGCTTATATGGAGACATTATCGATGTCATGATTGATGGCATTGTTTATGTAAGGTTGCCGGGGCAACGCGCGGCTCGCGGTGCGGCGGCGGCGCGGCGCGCGCTAGTCGGTACGTACGCCCGACAATTGCAATATCCGACGCGCCGTCTGCCGCGCCAATTGCGACTACCCACCAAATTGCTGCACCCAGAAAACGGCCACCGAGAAAACTGCAACTATGACCTCATCCTATTGTCAACTGCACGTAGGAGTGACCGCTAAATGGATCTAACGTTACTAGTAATTAACGACTCGCTGATGTATTATTGCACTACGACAATGCGTGACCGAAGGCTATCAATTTCACTGGCAATTAAAAAAAACATTCAGAGCGCTAGCAAGGCCGGTCGTTGCCCCCGCGGACCCCACTGTTAGCCGCCTAAATTATAAACGAATCTGGTAAACGTAAACGTAAAATAAACCAATAATTGTGATTACGTGGCCGTATCGTACGACATATAGGCGTTACTTCATATACGTATGTGGACGACCTCTTTATCGGTCATCTTGGACGTTACATGCATTTATTATTTAAATTCAAAGTGTCTGTGACTAACAGCCTATAACGTACGTGCTTTGCGAGGTAAGTAACAGACTAACTTTAACACTTAGTTGCCTAAATGTTTAGCTTGTTGCCCCGAGTGAAAATACTCGTAATTATAACTATAATGAGTTTACTCTCGCTGCCGGAAAAATGAAAACTTAAACAACTACTTAGGTACTACTTGCTTTATGTAAACTTTGTTATGTTATCTAACTTTTATTTTGGTCAAAAACACAAGTTACTTCTGTGACATAAGTTTTGGTGATAAATGTCACTTATCTTTCCACTTTAGAATTAATGTAATCTCAAGTGACATCAAGCAATGAAACGGCAGCTAAATAAAATTTCGAGAAAATGGAGATCATTCAAGCAAATATTTTCAAAAGTTACTCTCCATGGTTGGGCATAGGGATGACTTTGGAAATGTAACTTTAGACGACATAAATAGCTAAAGTTAACGAAAGCGGAAATAAAGTGAGCGAAAACGTAAATAAAACAATCTGCCTAGAATTTTCCCAACTATGTTAGGGTCGACTTCCAGTCTAGCTGGACGCTGCTGAGTACCAGTATTTTACATGGAGCGACTGCCTATCTAACCTCCACAACCCAATTACTGGATAACACCCCTTGATAAGACTGGTTGTCAGACTTTCGGGCTTCTGACTACCCGTAACGACTGTCAAATATCCTCGAACGACAGCCGAGACCAACGCATAATGTGCTTACCGAGGCACGGAGGGGTGTCGACATGTAATGGTCATAACAACCTATCCACGAACCGACCGTGATAAATATTACTTAATCTTCGATCGACGACGCGACAAAGCGATTATTATTTTTTAGCCCAAGCACCCTGAGCGAAAACGTAGATCGCTGAGAACATCTAAGCAAATATTTTCGTTAAAGTATAATTTGAAAGTAGACGTTTTTCAGCTTTCAGCATACGTGTTCATAGATCAGTCACCTGAAATAACTGAAAGGTTTATGTTTAGCGATCTTTAAAACTTTCAGTGTCGTTTGTGCTTTTACACGCCGTGAAACACATTTAACGTCTTACGAGGAAATTTCTGGAACATTAGGTTTAACTGTGTTTAACTAAGACCATTTATTGCATGTAATAAACAAGCGTGGAGGATCAGAGGTTATGGACCCGAATCTTTAGGTAATAGTAAAAAATCTAAGGGCTAAATATGTTATTTGTTATGGAGCAGTGGTGGTCTAGTGGTATAGACTTACGAGTTTTAGGTCGTAGATTCGAACCCAGAGACGCGCTATACTTTGTGTAAATTATTTCAACACCACTGATCTCAAAACGTCGAAGGAAAACATCGTGAGGATATCGGTATGACCTTAAACCAAAAGCTCGAAGACATGTGACATCTACCAACCCGCACTGGGCCCGCGTGGTGGATTATGGCCCACTGCCTCTCACAGAGCTGGGGCCTTCGTTCCAGCAGTGGGAACATTATAGGCTGATTATGCTTTATGCTTTGGGATAAATCTGCTAATGAAAATAACCAGAAAAGTCATATTGATTTGAGTATTTAATCTACCTACCTTTTCTAAATAAATTTTAGATGTCAGTTGACTTACGGTGAAAGAATATGTCGCGAAGAACGCACCGCTGGTTCACCACGCCGCGGCGTGTACAGGGTGGCAACATCGACGCGAAACCTGCTAACCATGGATTCAGTAGATGATTCTGAAACTTGCGTTGAAATTTTCGCCGATTATTAAAAAAAAAAAAAATCCGTTTCATACATTTTGCCCGCTTAAGTTTTTCACATTTCTATGATACAGTTGATTTTTAAAAATTTCCTGGTTGGTCTAGAATCATGTGCTGAATAATAATTACAAGCTGATTATTAGGTATAATTAATTAAAATCACACCAAATCAAGCAGAACCCCACCAAAATAAGTAATTGGTAAAAATCAGTTCCACAATTTAAAAATCCTTCACAGCAATTACAGGAGCATTTATTCATTAAGACAGGCAAACCACCATAATCTAAATTAATTAAAATGTTACCTTTTGATCTTGATATAATTGCGGTCTACCGGATACAGTGGAGGATCAAACACGATTACTGTCTAATTGAATTCAAATCGATTCGATTCCGAGAGGTTCTTGTTTATCTATGTACATTAGACCAAAGAGATTGGTGTACAGGCAGCTAACTTGCAAGTACTTTGTTTTTGGTAGGGGTTTTAATTGGTAGGTAGGTAGCTTTTTAGTACGTATGCTTTTGAATAGAACGAAAGAAAAATTGTTTATTCTGCACAAATAAGGCGCACATTATTAAGGAAACGTGATTATGATAATCTTTGTTTGCCAAAAACAGTACTTTACATTTTCCTAATAGTCTACATTAATAACTAGATTTTGTGCTGTAACTAGGTGCCAACAAAAATGGCCATACTAAGACCATAGACAAACAGACAACTCAGTACTTCAACATGACACTTTTAAAAGGTGAATGAATGAATGAATGAAATGCACCGACCCCAGCGTGGCTCGACCAGACTCGATTAATCGAATGAACCCAAAGATTTGCACTAGCCCCTCATGTTAGCCATGAAGCCTCATGTTTCATGGTGCTACATAGGCCATTGCATATTATATTGGAACTTTAATTTATTGTTAAGACCTGTAACTAACATATGCCCACAATAAAGATATTTTGAATTTATACAATCAAAAAGTTATGAAGCTCACAGTATTGGCAGTTCAGTGGAAAGATTAATATTTCTGCGGTTTCTGCCTGTATACCTAACAATTTGTTTGACTGTAGGTACGTAAAGTGCCGTGTTTGTTTCGACCTCCGGATATTTAAGAGATGGGATACGTTTTTCGATTTGAAATAAATACTTTTTATTTGCCTTTTGGCCCTCAGTTCTATCCTCTGTTGCTTGGGGGCTTTCCATTTGATTATGGTTGAATAAAATTTCTACTTAAAAATTTATATAAGTACCCAATTAAACACATCTAAAATTTAATCGGCTTCTTACTAAAACATTAAGTTTGCTGAAGAGGGAACCTTCCATAGGTTAAACCAGCACTCTAATTGCGTAATAGAATAATCAAAATCTGAATAATTTTGAAGGATATTGCTATATGCTCCATTGCTTCATATGTTCGAAAAATTTGTCTGCTCAACAACGTAAATAACGCAATGAATGTTGTTGAACTGTCAAAATGAAAGCCATTGCTACTGTTAGTAGGTCATGTGAACAAACAATTTGGTTCAACTTAGTAGGTGGTGATTGACTGCCTCTCGTGGAAAGCTCTACTGCTGAGCATGGGCCTAACTTTTTTTCTTTAGGAATTTCTCAGTATCGGTTCGAAGTTTGGACTAGTGACAGACTAGTCATTGGACTTAAACATAACTGGAAAAATGTGGGTACAGTCAAACTTTATGGCTACTCAGAACATGAGGCGAGTCATTGCACAGTAACAAATTCACGTGTCAGCGGGGGTGAGGGGTGAGATGCTTTTTTTATTTTTTTGGTTGGGAAATCAACAACTGACCTCTCCCGCTCAGGGCTGAGCGGAAGGGCGTGTCCAGACTTTTACTGACTAAAACTCACCCGTGTTCCTTCAGTTGCCTGTGCTAGGGGCCACGGTATCTCTTTCGAACAAACTGCGCTATTCGCTGCGCAGTTCAGAACCACCATAAAGTTTGAATAGGGAGTTTGAAGACAATTTTTTTTTTTAATTTTTGTAAGTTGATTGTGCCGAATTAATCTATTCGTTGACTGCACTAAGTACAAGCTTTAGACATTGTGTCATGAGATTCAAGCCACACTGGGCAGTGTACCTGTGCCCTAAGTTGGACCATTTATTTTCTATTATTGCACGTTATTACTAACAATAGTTCTATCTGACCTAGTGATGTGAAGTCTTAGTCTATGGTAAGATCATTTTTGGTAATAGATCCTTTCATTGTAAAGTCATAGAAATAAATTGTTTATCTAATTGACTACCTACCAACTTAAATATTCCGTATATACAAATCATAACAGTCTTTCTTTGATGGCAAATTGACGTAGTGTGTCAATTTGATAAACAACTAATTTCGCTGACTGTACCTACTACCACTATTCGAGATTTCCATATTCGACGAATACAAAGGGATACCTTCATAAATATTAAAATGTTTTATCTATTTTCGGGTTTTTATTCAATACATTATTAAATGAAACATGCCTGCTTTGTATTTTTTTAATGGGACAGTGTGGGAAGAAGAATGTACGTGTCAAAGGGATATAATTGTGAGGCTCCCCTTTTATTATTATTTTCATAAAATGCTAATGATAGCCATCATTAGCATTTTATGTTGGAAAAACGAATCGTATTAGTATGGTAGTAATTTTCGTAGTAAGTAGTTTACACTAAGTGCTTGGCCATATTTATTGTAGTTTTTAGGTCCCCAGTTATGATTTTTTTTCTTAATTAAATTAGAAAAAACTTCGTAAGGAACCCTGGAATTTATAGTTATTCATCATTTGCCTAGCCTTTTCCCAACTATGTTGGGGTCGGCTTCCAGTCTAACCGGATGCAGCTGAATACCAGTATTTTACATAGAGCGACTGCCTACCTGACATCCACAACCCAGTTACTGGGTAATACGATACCTCTTAGTAAGACTGGTTGCCAGACTTTCGGGCTTCTGACTATCCGTAACGACTGTCAAAGATCCGCGAATGACAGTCGGGACCACGTGTTTTCCGAAGCACGGAGGGGTCTCGGTATGTAAAGATGGTCACCCATTCACAGACCAACTGCGGCAAGCGTAGCTTAACCTGATCGATCGACCTGTGGGGCTGCTTTAATTTAGCTACGGGCCCCTCACCCCCTGGACTGAACTGGACTGAAATCGCCAACCTGCTCATACCTTTTCTGCGTGAGAAGAGACCATTAGGCTGGTATTATCATTATTTATTTAGATAATTAGGGACTTTTATAATCGCAATGCGTATAACAGCCCCATCCTACCCTAAATCCATTTAAGATATTACGTTTGAAAGATCTAAAAGACTAGTTTGGGGGACTTAGGTTTAATATTGCTGAGCAAATCCTTTCCATAAAGGTTTTTGTAGAAAACTGGATGTTTTACTTGACATATATTTTTTCTAACTTAAAGGGTAAGTATTAAAAGGATCTTTAAAAGGTTTCTGTTTTTCTTCCTAGCTTACAAAAGAAGTATATTTTACAAGCTTTTTTTGTGTATTTAGAAGAAACAGTGCGAAGTTGCAAGATTTTATATGAAGATCGAAGCTTAGCTGTGCTATAATCACGTGTTTCATACTAAATCAGCCTGTAATATTCCTACTGCTGTACTGGAAGTGGGCCGTAATCCACCACGCGGGCCCAATGTGGTGGATAATGGAGCGGTTTCACACCCAGCTTATTAAAATTTCAACAAAAAAGCTGGTAAGAGCGCCTTTAACTACCGTATGAGTCTGGACAAATTAAGGTTTAATTTCATTAATGATAGGTAATTAATTAGAACAGATTAAAAAAAGGCAGATTTATTGATGCAGAAGTTCCGAGTTTAACCCTGTTAAAAAATTGGGATTACAAAACTTCCTTGTTGAAAAATGATTAAAAACTCCCGAGCAGTTTTCTTTGAAATTTTTCAATGTTCGGATTTGTATCGAATAATAATTAATTATAACAAACAAAATACCATCTCAAATATTAGACAATTACTTTGAAGATACCTAGGTATCCATTTGTTTCTAAATAATGTTTCAAAGACAAAACTCTATTTAGTATTATAATAGCGATAACAATCAAAGTGGGGTTTTATATTAAAAGTTTATTACCGTGAAATCTTTTAAGAGCCATTTGAATATTCTGAATTGAAATCAACTAATTACATTAGTCTGAGAGCATTCTACTAAAAACTTAGCATTCTCTATCTAGAATCTAATTCTAGAATACAATGTTAAGCTGACAAATTAATGCAAAATTAAAAAGAAAAAAAAAATCCCCAGCCTAATGTCTTACAATATTATTATATTATTATTACTAGCTTCCGCCCGCGTGGTATGTCGACGAAAAGTACATATATATATAAGCCTATGTTCTTCCCCAGGGTTTAAAGTAGCCCCATACCAAATCTCATCAGAATCGGTCCAGCCGTTTCGCAGATTATCCGGAACAAACAGACAGACATTTGATTTTTTTTATATAAGTACCGTATTATACTTTCATAATTATGCATTTAGTAAAAACCTGTTATTTTGACATTAAAAACAAACACTTTAATTTTATTTATTAGCATAAATATGTCTTTCGCAGAAACACAACTAATACCTGAGAACCGTTTATAATTACTTCTAAGCTTTAGCCATAAATTAATCATCCAACGATTCTCAAGAAAGACCAGACCGTTTGTCTCCCATTTTTATTACTACACCATGCTGTTTTAATTAACCCACAATCATTAGAAATCGTCACACCGACCACATGTGTAGGCAATACAATTAACTATTCAAATTAAACTAGGTATAGTTAAACCAGTCCAATCACTAGATTATTAATTAGGAGCCGTCGCGTGCTGTGCACAGCATGACTGCAAAAAACACATGACCGATGGCAACCATGATGAATAGCACATCAATATTCGAAGCGGATAGTGCCAGATTAACCGGCGGACTCGTGCGACGTGACACTAGTCACAAACAGCGTGACACAGACAGACTTGTAACAATTAAAATGATGTAAAACATGACGGTGGACTTCGGCCTTAAAATATAAAATGACTTTTTCTGCAATCTGTAGTGTTATTCCGTAACAATCTCGCCGCGAAAACTTAGGAGAAGTGAGTTTGAAGAGAGCCGCCAATCCCTCAAAATCTCACCGAGGAAACTTCGGTGAAGTAAGCTGTCAATAGCATCAATACCCTCGCATCAAGTGGAATTACAGCTCACTTCACCAATGTTTTCAAGGTGAGTTTGTTACAGAATTGACCAGCTGATGTTTTAGTTTGAACACGTATTGGTTGGTTGCAATTTCGATTCTTTTTGATGGATAATGTTGTCGTTTACTTTGTTTTTGTAGCATGTAGCACATACGGAACTTTTGTTCTAAATTAGCATCAAGATCATGACACTGCAAGAAATGGTCGCGAGATCCAAGACTCCCATACCTGGTAGGAAATCACATTGAGGTTGTGGTGTGTCTGGTATTCATCCATACTAATATTCCTATCAGTACGGGTATCATAAATGAGATAGTTTCTATGTTTGTTACTCAATCACTCAAAAACGGCTAAACTAATATGGATGAAATTTGGCATAAATATAGTTAATAACCTGGAATGACACTAGGATACTTTTTTTATCCCGGTAGTTCATTCTCATGGGATAATTTCAGGTAATGCAAAAACAGTCTTCACCACTAAACACGCCTAAACCACTGAAACAGTCGTTATGAAATTTTATAGATATGTAGCCTGGGACCTAGAGAAGGAAAATAATACGGCCTATTCCCTCTCACCGAGACGAGGCCTGTGTCCCAGCAGTGGGAACATTAAAGGCTGATTATGATGCCATCAAGCTTAATATCGTCCTAAAGACACGCCACCCTTCCACGAAGAGAGGAGTTTCTGTAGTATCTTCAATTGCTGAGAAAACCATACCAATACTCTAAAGTTTCGTAATTTCTATGCTGATTTTGAAGCAAGAAATGTTCACTCTGCAGCTGCTTCGCATTTTGTAGAACTTGTGCAAACCGAGTTGAATTTAGTTTACCTTATGCATTTTATAGAAACCAAGGTGACATCGGAACTTTCATCTTTTGAGGAAATCGAAAGTCACAAGATAATTTCCACGACTGCGTCTCTCAATAAGGATGAAACTTTTACAAAATGAAATGTTTTTTTACGAAATGGTTCAAAGTCGAGGGAAACACTTGGATGAGGGGCGCACGGAACCGGGAAGTATGGCAGACGAAAGGGGGGCCTAAATACCCAGCGCTCAAATGATGATGATGATGATGATGCATCGGAATCCTAACTTAATATTATAAAAGCGAAAGTGAGTTTGATTGTTTGTTACGCTTTCACGCTGAAACGGCTGAACGGATTTGGATGAAATGGATTTGGCACATGTGTAGATCATGACCTGAAGAAGAACATATACGTTTTTTTTATCCTGGATCGCTGATGAAGTCGCGGGCAACAACTAGTTTCTAATCATTTAAAACTTATTACTAAGCCGTAGGTGGGAGGGACTCCGGGCTAAATAAAATCAGCCGCACGAGTTAGACGAAGGTAAAGTTACGCTTGCCGCAGTCGGTTTGTGGTGGGATCAATTAAATATCGAGACCCCTCCGTGCCTCGGAAAGCACGTTAAGCCGTTTGTCCGGGCTGTCATTCGTAGGTCTCTGATGGTCGTTACGGGTAGTCAGAAGCCCACGAGTCTGACAACCAGCCTTACCAAGGGGTATCGTGTTATCCAGTAGCTGATTTGTGGAGGTCAGATAGGCAGTCGTCCATGTAAAGGTATTCAGCTGCATCCGATTAGACTGGAAGCCGATCTCAGCATAGTTGGGAAAAGGCTAAGTAGGTGATGAGCAGGAAAACTAAGCCTTACGTGACAAACCTAATAGGTAGTACAGACGACAGCACATTAAGCTACTACAACCTGTCAAATTTCTTTAATAGATTTTCAACTTTATCGCTAAAGCATTAAGGTTCAAGGTTGATTGGGAAAATTTGACAGTTTCGGGTAGCTTGACCTGCTGACGTCTATACATTGGTGTATGAACAACGTGTGGTAGCAACAAATTGTTTCTAGAGTTCTATTAGAGGTGGTCCATCTCTACTAAACAATTTATTTATAGGTACCATTTACGAGCTGATAATTTTGCAGTTTCATTTTACAACCAAACATTGTAAATATGAGCAGATTAGCTCCTAAGTGTTTAAGGCAGATTCCTTCTAAATGGTGTAATTAACGAGAACAATAAAATTGTAATCTTAACTTAGCGAGCCATATGGCTTTTTAATATCTTTTCGAAAAATATCTTGAGCTTGAATATATTTTGGATATTTTTGTTAGTGAAAGACTTAAAAAGATTTAATGGGGTCTCATACGCACGAAAGCCCCATTTTGTCTTGGAGAGGGATAGGAAGGTCAATGAAAAGATGGATGGATAAGTGAGGAAGGATATGAAAGAAAAGGGAGTGAATAATAGCGTGTCTGTTGATAGGGGTAAAAAGGCGTGATGATGATAATGAGGGGGTTTCCACTTGACTGCATTTCGTTGAAAGAGTCATAGCAAAACAATTGAATGTTCAGCAGTCATGTGACTTCAAAGATTCATAATAAGAAGTCATAGTTTCCGCTAAAGTCATGAATGATTGTTTGTATGATCCTGAAGAAACATGGGCCACATCACAAACCAGATTGATGCACATTATCAACATCTGCCTGGCCTTTTCCTAACTATGTTGGAGTCGGCATCCAGCCTAATCGAATGTAGCTGACTACCAATATTTTACATAGAGCGACTGCCTATCTGACCTCCACAACGCAGTAAGTGGGTACCCCTATACCCCTCACTATATCCCTTGGTAAGACTGGTTGTCAGACTTTTCGGCTTCTGACAACCCGTAACTACTGTCAAAGAGCTACAAAGGACAGCCGGGACGAGGCACAGAGGGGCCTCGATATGTGATGGTTGGTCACCCATCTTCGGACCAGCCTCTTTTTTTTTTAGGATGGGAATCATATGACTTCTGCCGCTCTGGGCGGAGCGGGAGGGCGTGTCAGACTTTTACTGACATCTCTTTGAGGCGCGCGTGGAACACAACGCGCCCGCCGTCGACCCGGGCCTGATCCTTACCGGGCGGCGTGCTGCCCATTGCTCGCCGCCCGCAAGCCCGCGCCTACGGTGGCCGGGAGTCGGCTGTTGGCTCCCGACGTCCAGGTACTAGGGGCGTGAGCGCGCAGAGATTGCCTCTTCTTCACGCGCTCCGCCTCCTCCTTTGCAAGCATGACTGCTTCGCAGAACGAGGTGACGGCTTCCCATGCTCTCTCGCTCCGTACCATGGCCTGGACCAGGGCCGGACGCGACAGATCGCCGCCGCCGATCGCTGCCACGAGGACGCAGCGGATCTTTGGACCAGCCTTAAACCAGGATTGACGTTCGCAGCATATTTAGGTACTTACCATCAAAGGAGGATGCTTACTGACCTTCTAAGTTTTTCACAAACAGTAAACCACTCCCTTCATTTAAGATTTATTCAATATTTTTTATCAACATTAATTTCTTAGAAGTTTTAAAACCCTCCTTCAAGTTACCGTAATTAAATCTTATCAGAGAACTAAGCAAAGCTGGGAAAGTTATTTGCAAAGTTTTCATCAAAGTATTATCTTTTTAATTAATGTCTTATTTACGACGCAACTGTAGTTGCTTTTATTCTGTCGTGATGAAAATTTGAATTGAGAAATGAAAACAAACTGTCGTAATATTGGTTGGTCTAGTGGTCACATGCGCTACTGCTGAGCATGAGGTCCTAGGTTCGATTCCTGGGTCGAGCAAAGTGTTATTGGATTTGCTATCAGGAATTTCTCAGTAGCAGCTCGGGTCTGGATCTGTGTCCGGTTGATGTCACAATAGGCTCACCCCTATTACAAGAGGAGTTTGTGGGACTGTGCAAAATTTAGGTCTCATATAAGGTACATCTCTGCTTAACCCTTCGGTGATTACAGGCATTATATTATGTTAAGTTACCGTAATATTAATATTAGATTTTGGTGTGAACCTGATAAATGAGCTTATTAAGGAGTAGTAGATCATAATAAAAGGGGCCATGTTGCCATTATTATTGGCATTGCTTTAGGCTACAAATAGCCGTAATGAGATAGGGCCAATGCACAAATAATGGCACGCCATTTAGATCATCGCCTGCGACCACGATACGAAGTCATTTACTTAAGCACTCAATTTGCACGATCTACTAAAGTACACTGGGGTTTTTTAAGTACGTGTTTAAGGCCTGACTACTAAACCTGCTCAACGTGGTGCTTGAAAAGAGAATTCCAAAAGCAACTATAAACAAAAGTCAAATCATAGAAATAAATTGAGTTTGAATAGGCACAGCATATAACCTATGGCACTGAAATGTAGTCGCTCACAATGGGCCTTATTAGAAGGCTAAAGGTCTTGGAGTGGGGAACTCTAAGAACTTTAGCCCTCTCTACATGATAGAATCAGAAATGAAGAGACCATAATAGAAGAGCCTTATTAGAAGGCCAAAGGTCTTAGAGTTCCCCTACGTGATCGAATCAGAAATGAAGAGATCCGCAGGAGAGCCAAGGTAACCGATATAATCCGAAGAATTGCTAAATTTAAGTGGCAGTACGCACATTGCTTGCAGAGCAGATGGCCGATAGGGCCAAAAGGTTCTTGAGTAGGGACTACGTACCAGAAGTGTTGGCAGGCCTCCCACAAGGTGGACCGATGATCTTGTGAAGGCTGCAGGAGTCCGCTGGATGCGCGAAGCATAGAACCGGTTGAAGAGACGGTGCTTGGGAAAGGCCCATGTCCAGCAGTGGACGTCTTTTGGCTGAAATGAGGTGTACAACTGAAAATAGGCAAATATATGCACCGATGTCGGAAAAATTGTGTGGAAATTGGAAATTGGAATGCGCATGTAAGACGGAGGAAGAATGCAAATGTCGTGAGGAAAGTTTTGAGTATGAATGAGGATGGCTATAAGAGATGACTTTTAATAGAGAATTATCGAAGAATAAGACACGTTGCGCTTACACCATTTAAATTAAGATAAGGGAATGATGATCATGATGAGATATGTCCGGGGAGCGGGAAGTCGTGAGATCTATAACCTCACCCGTGGCACGACTGTTAATGTTATTTATTTTGTTAAAAATTTGTCCACATAAATGTTCCAATTTATTTACTTAAAGTGGATACCCACTTTTAGTAAATAAATTGGAATATTTTTTATACATATTAAAGGGGGTATCCCCTTTAATATGTATAAAAAATATTATGAAAGCTCTATGTAAATTATAAAACAGCGAACAATTAAAACTAGATCCGTCATAAAATCACAATAAATTTTAATTTCGCTTCTACATATTAGCACAAAATATTTAAAACATTGTGTAAATATTACGTATATGTACTCGTATGAGTAATATGAAAATTCGGCCGGTTATTACGTGTTAGAATAATATTTGCTTTGCTAGGGTGCGTGGGGAGTGTCACTGTGTAACATAGATATTAGATGTAGCTACGTACGTAATTGTGAGTACCTATATGATGACGTCAGACTAAGCAAATCTAAGGACCACTCTTTTACATAGCGCTTGAAGTTTTATTTGGTTGCTAGTTAATTTTGACACTCTTCTTTAGGCAAGTGTGACAGTGTCTGTGTGTGATGTGTGGCTTTCCACGCATCACGATTATGATCATGTACTTAGTGCGTAGGTGAGCTTCTGTCGCGGTTCTGTGATAAATATCTTATGTTACTTATGTCTACTCTAGGATTCATATCCATATGTGATACGCCTCTTAAACCCTTTCCTATCTTAAGGACACGTCTTCCCTATAACCATTACAGCACCCGTATACTCTTTGATATGCAATGGCCTATGTAGCACCATGAAACGTGTAGCTTCAGGGGCTAGTGCGAGTCTTGGGGTTCATTCGATTAATCGAGTCTGGTCAAAACACGCTAGGGTCGGTGTATTTCATTCATACATATGGCCTTACTTATAATTTAGGTTTCATATTAACATCACCATAAAACGCTTTTCGGAACAAATAAGAGCAGTACTGGCCCACTGGCAATAGCCCCGTCTTACGAGTTGTAGGTCGTAGGTCGTAGGTTTAAACCCAGGCAGGCGCTTAACTTTGAGTAAATAATTTCATCAGCACTGCTCTCAAAATGGTGAATGAAAACATCGTCAGGAAACCGGCATGTCCTAGTACCAAAAATTCGAAGGCCTGTTTCATCAACCAACCTTCACTGGGCCCGCGTGGAAGCCACTCCCTCTCGAAGAGAGGAGGCCTGTGGGGACACAGCCCTCTTATTCTCTCTCATCTTCGAAGTAGTGGGAACATTATAATATGATTTATGCTATGCTATTAGTTTTGTTCACACAGTCGTCTAGGTAATACATTCCTGCAATTAGCACGATGGTAGTTAGGGACACAGCTGTTCCATATGTTTTTAAATTGTCACTACATGCATACATAATTACAAGAAAAAGGTGACAGACTGACAGCTTAGTTATAGGCAAACAAAAGAATAAAAAAGCGCAACAGTCATTTGTTTGAGGCCGAACAACGTGCTACACGCAATAATAATGTATCACCTTCAAACAACTGAGGGGCAATTCTGGTAAATTTAAGAACGTTCACAGTCTGATCTCAGTCTCAATCTGTCAAAAATACGTGAAATTTCCCTACATTTTGACAAGTTTTTGACATTTGTTTGTCGCCGAGATGAGACTGCGACTAGATTTTGATCATTTGAAATTACGAGAATTTGCCTGCTGGTCATGGAAGGAAATCGGTATGTGCAGTAATAAATAAAATAACGCATATAAGAAGCCCGTTGTCCCTTCATACTTTATTTCTGGCCAAAAGACATCTATATATGACGGAGAAGGTATATCTGTCTCTCGTTAGCATCGACGAATAACTCCGACATATACATAATTATATACTAATAGTTTCATAAGGAAAAAAAAAAAGAAAGAGCGCTAAGCGATATCGAAATTATAGCGGGGAACAAGAAATTTCATGCAGACGTAGTCGCGGGCAGCTAGTAAACATATAATGACATAAAAGAAAGGAGATATGCCCAGTAGTTGAACATGTATAGGAACCCAGTGTCGCTAGTATCGCCCCTCCACGAGCCACTACTACACATGCAGTTCTTTCTTATACATATCTATAGTTATAAATGATAAAAAGGCAAAACATTATTGAAGAGTCCTTCCTACTAATATTATTATAAACGTGAATGTTTGTATGGATGGATGGATGGATGTTTGTTTCTCTTTTACGCAAAAACTACTGAACGGATTTCGATGAAATTTGGCACACACATAGTTTATAACCAGGATTAACATATAGGATACTTTTTATCCCGATATTCCCACGGGATTGAAACTTATGCGGGTGAAACCGTGGGGCGCAGCTAGTATGAAATAAATACGTCGGGTTTTTTTAGCTGAATGAACAGAAAGGAGAAATAAAGAAATCATGTCCCAAATGTAATCACATTACTCTGTTTTTACCAAAACATGTTTTATTTGACTCGGCGTAGTGAATTACTTTTGGGTACTTCCATACACGAAAAATTCGAACCAAAAATTCTGGCTGATGTTCAAAATGCATCTTTTATTTAAGAATATTTATCATTTTCTTGCGATCCTGTCATAGCGTTTTGACAAATGAAGCTTGTTCGGAATATTCAGGTCTCCGAGCCCCATCCATCTTCCAAACTATCGTCAGATAAAGTTTACGATGTAAGTCCTGGAGTTTTATTCTCCTGTGTTTTGTGTTTTTGGTAAGGTACCTACTGTCGTGTGCAAAAAGAAAAATACATTACGAAAGGCAAAAGCGATTTTTACATACATAACAAAACAGCAAGTCTGTTTTCTCCAAAAGGTTAAGCAGAGGTGTAGGTACTATAGTACACCAACGTTTTGTCAGTTGTGTTTAAGTCCCATGTCCCGAAGACACTCTGTTTCCCTAGTTGTAAAGCTTAATGTTGAGATAAGTGTTTTTTGTACAATTGAAGATAATAAAACTTTTTTTTTTATGTATTAGGGGGCGAGCCTATTGCCATCAACCGGGCACAAATCCAGCCTCCAGGCTGCTACTGAGAAATTTCAGATAATAAATAAATAATATAATAAATATTGCACAACTATCACACAACGCCATCTAGTCCCAAGCTAAGCAGAGCTTGTGTTATGGGTACTAGACAACTGATAAACATACTTATATATTTCTAAATACATAAATATTATAGATAAATTACACCCAGACACAGAACAAATGATCGTGCTCATTACACAAACATTTGTCCTGGGTGGGAATCGAACCCACGACCTCCGGCATAGCAGTCAGGGTCACTAACTACTAGACCAACAGGCCTGTCAGATAAAAAAACCCAATAAAACTTTGCCCGACCCAGGAATCGAAGCCCGGACCTCATGCTCAGCAGTAGCGCTCGCGACCACTGGACCAATGAGGCAGTCAAGCGATTTTCTCATAGAGTAAGGTAGGTATTGATTTTAATGTTGAACGAAACATTACCTAAACTAACCGTAATAGTCTGTGTTCGTAACTCTCAGTAGGTAGGTATGTAATATATCTATAAAAAGTTTTTTTTTTATCAGACCAGAAGGCCAATTCTCGTAATTTAAAACGCTAGCCTAGTCTAGTCGCAGCCTCATCCCGGCGACAAACAAATGTCAAAAATTGGTCAAAATGTAGGGAAATTAGAAGTATTTTTTGACAGATTGAGACTGAGATCCGACTGTGGACGTTCTTAAAATTACGAGAATTGCCCCTCAGATTTTAGCTTCCTGTTGTTTTTAGTAAGTAGACATAACAGTATGTAGATGCTATGGCCTTAATTCATTATTGAATTGTTTATTTTTTTATTTAGGCATGAGTGGTCGAATTCGAAGCTATAAATATATTTGGAGAGTCACCTTCACAAGTAGGTACTTAAACTAATTATTTTATTATTATGTATTGTATAGCACTAACTTAAGTTAAGTTAAAAACGACAATTATACATAATCATGCATACTCAGCCTAAAATGTTTACACTGCTGGGACACAGGCGTCCTCTGGGTGAGAGAGAGTGGGCGGTAATGCCGGTAATCCACCACGCGGGCCCCCTGCGGGCTGGTAGATGTCACATGCCGGTTTCCTTCACCGTTTTGAGAGCAGTGGTGATAAAAAAAATTAACACAAAGTAAGGCCGCCTTAAGAGACGAATAGAAAATACATATAACTTAAAAGTATGACAATTAAATTGAAATTTCATAAAGCGACTGTCTGGGTTCGAACCTAAGACCTACAACTCGTAAATCGTAAGTATTTTAGCAATTATAATGAAGTTTATTAACAGTTCCAATTCAGCATTGTGAGTGAGGTCAATGAGTACACTACCTTGCTTCGCCGATTCGATTTAATATCGGGTCCTTGAAATTAAATGTAATTGTTTATTCTGTAAGTAGAATATCGAAAACACTTTTACACGTATATTATATAAAAAAAAAAAGCTAGATTACTCTGTTGTCACTCTGAGAAGAAAGGCCGAAACAAATTCAGAGGTCACAGTCTCTTTTAAAGTCCAGACATAATCTTAGTCAAATCATGATGAAGACCATGTAGATTGATGTCTGAGATGGTTTTTTGAACCTTACAACTAAAGTAGATACCTAAATTGTATAAGCTTCGGAACCTTGTAGTGACAAAAGTCCGTAGAATAACATAATATCACGGCTGATATGCCCGAAGTGTTAGGCAGAGGTGTACCTATAGTTCATATACCCAATTTTCGTCAGTTTTGTTTAAGTCCCATGTCAAGGCAGTAGAATATTCCCGAAAATGACACGAACATTTTATTTCTCTACATAACCCGATATAAGCTCTAGCCTGCTATTTACATCGTAAAAATGCTTTACATTTTCAGCCGTAGCCGTAGTGGGTTTTCTAGTTTTAACAAAAAATCTGTGACTTTATTTACAATTTTCAGCAAAAATAAAATAAACCGGTCAAATAAACAGAAAAAAATGATAGACAAACAAATGAATAACTAGAAAAATATTTAACACGTTCAACGGTTGAGCAAACAAGATTATTTCATTACGACAGCTTCCACGTGAATTTTGTTAACAGTGCCATTAAATTTTCCTCAAAAAAGTTGTAAAAGGTTTTTCGCAAGGGTAAGTCCATTATGCCTAAACCAACTTGGTAGCAAATCAACCCTGTTACCTATACCAACAGCCAGCGAGTTTCTGTTAATGTCAACAAAATTACTCGACAAGTGTCATCGAAGCAACGAATCACGCGGCAGCCATCACTGACTCGATTTTGGGAGGTCATTGTTCGGAAGGGATGACGTCACGGATGACCTTGACGCGTTCGCGGCCCGCCCGCTCGCCGCGCGTCGCGCTTCACGCATGAAAAATGTCGCTGTCAAAACGCGAGTGTTAACTGTGTGCCGCCGCTTTAGTGTACGGCCATTTTGTTTTTATTTTTTCGTTTTTGTTTGTTTTTTTTCTCTTTGTTCAGCCTATCCTGTAACTAGTGATAAATGAGAGTTTGGTAGATTTGTTAGGTTCTATTTAGCTGGTTAAAGTAACGTATTTAATGTAGGTACAGACGCTAGGAGGTCAAGCTACCCGAAACTGTCAAATTTTCCCAATCAACCTTGAACCTTAATGCTTTACTGATAAAGTTGAAAATCAATTAAAGAAATTTGACAGATTGTAGTAGCTTGATGTGCTGGCGTTTGTACATTAAATCTCTATGAGTACCTACTTGTTTGCACGTGTATGATTATGTTGCCGCAATGATGACGTTATGAATACTTTTGACGCATATAATCTACGTTACAATAAGCTATGAAGCTTCGTCTCGTATTTAATAAAAGTGAAATATTACATTAACACCACATAAGGCAAACAAAATACTTATCGAAATTTCATTGCCCACGTTTTTTTTCCTGTACGCTGAATGAAGGGCGTCAATTCACTTACCTACTTACTTCTTCAATTGACATTTACAGGATGACAAGCAGATAACTTATTGTTCTGTTTTTATACTTCAATCATAATGGTCCCAAATTTGTATGGATATGACGTATGTATTGTCATCAATCATCATCATTTATTTGCAAGTAGTATACTTATAAGGACAGGACGCAATTCGGGCACTACATAAGTGGAACCATAATTAGGTAATATCTATTTTCCACTTCACCCGCCGTTTATGTGAAAAATATAGCATTATTACCATAGAGCCTTGATACGTATTCTACACACTGAGCAGGTTGGATAACTGGCCGGGGGAGCGAGGCCGAAGTGCTGGAGTACTTGCGCAAGTACTTCGGCCAAAGGTAGTTGAAGAATACCGTGTGGGTTTAGTCAGACAAACCCCTCCCCACATCCAGGATTTCCAGTAGCCAAAAAAATTGCTGCCAACCGTATTTAGTTAATATTGTCACACGACACACGATATTCTCGTACGTCTCATGTCAACATGAGATCAGGAAAAGTAATTATCTTTCGTCAAATACTTTGAGACTCAATCCTTCAATCATATCACGGGCCGTCACCGCCTCTAGTCCCGGGGGAATTGTGATTAATTAGCAATTAGTGTAGTAAAGGCCGGGTGAATCAACTGTCTGACATTACGCGCCCTTGCGCCGTCCT
The DNA here is from genome assembly GCA_947507525.1 of Apamea epomidion. NCBI lineage: Eukaryota > Metazoa > Arthropoda > Insecta > Lepidoptera > Noctuidae > Apamea > Apamea epomidion. Next base: position 13,592,277 of record OX382234.1, read on the forward strand.
CCTGTAAGTTAAACTTAGGGCTGCATCGAACTTACCCTGCAGTTCAAGATTTAAAGTAAGGTTTTGATGTGGTTTGTAAGATGAGGTTGTTTCGGTTGAGGTGTTGATTAGATTGTTGGTTGTGTTTCATTGTTTCTTCCTTGTAACTATTCTTAAATTCGTAGTGAACAGTGATCTTCTTAATGATTAGTGGAGCTGTAAGTTTTGTGCGCGTAAGTAAATGTAGACTAATACTATGCAAAAATTCTCGTTGGGTTCCTACACCACGTACTTAATTTTTTTTTATTAGCACTTAAATACTGTGTTGACACACCCCTAGCTAAAGCCCCAGCGTCACACTGAGCGGTCAACAGTGTTGTTCTTTATTTCTATATCGATAAATGTCAAAACTGCACGTTATTGAATCCGTACGCATTTTGTACTATCATTTTTTGGCACGAAATGTAATATTATAGCGAGTTTTTGTTCATTAAAACGAAAATTTCCGGCATATAGTGACCTTAGGCTTTTCACAAATGGCTTATATAATTATTATTGAGATAGCAACCGGTTGCTATAAAAAACATAGCCTTTACGATTTTTCGACACAGTGTAATCGAATACTATTAGGCTTTCGGCAGTATGTGACAGTGTATCAATCATTTTCAAAACAATACGACTAGGCTGTGACGTGCGTGGTATAGACACGTGACACTACGCAATATTACTTCGAGTCTCCAATCTGTACAAAATAGAGAACGGCTGGACAAATTTGGTAAACGGTTGGACAGATTTGGTAAACGGCTGGACAGATTTGTTAAACGGCTGGACAGATTTGGTAAACGACTAGACAGATTTGGTAAATGTTCTTTTTTAAATATCCGATAAAGCTAATTAGGGAAATAGAATTGAAAAAAAAATGCCCGATAAATTGGAAAATTCTGGAAATACTGACCATAGTTTATTCTATGGCTTTTTTTTTTAAATTGAAATTTGGGCAGGACAACATGTGTCGAATCACCTAGTGTTTGATAAAAACATACATTACAATAGGTAAACTACGTTTAAAACTCACCGTTTATCAAAGTAAATCCGTCGGAAGCGTTGGTAGATATCGTCAGAATAACGCTGTATCTGTGGACAAGTAAACACAAAATAAATATTTGCAAGTGCTTCCCAAACAAAGTGGGCAGATGCTATTGTTTCATTTTCTTCTTTTTTTTTACTTTTTTTACATTTGATAGTTATTATGTTGAAATGAAACGATAACATCTCTGTTTTGAATCGAATTGCGTTGAAACATAGACGGAATACTCTTCATTATGTACAGTCTCCAAAAGAGATATTCGGATATAGTTGAAGTTTAGTAAGAAACCAATGGACTTTTTCAAATGAAATTTAATTTGATAAATGAACTGTTTGTTTTCTATTGATCAAATTAAATGTTCATTCGAAAACATCTATCAGTTTCTTACAAAACTTCAACTATATCCAACGACCCTGGTTACTTATCTCCTTTGGTGACCGTACACCATAAAAATAGAGATAAAAATGTAGATGTTTTACAAGGAGGATCTTTAACAGCCAACCTTCAGGTGGATTAAAGGGAGAAGGAGAGACATTACTGCAGGTAATCGGTAGTGTACTATTTACATATATACATAAAACATATACTGAAAGTAGGTAAAGTAAAAGTGTGTAATTAGGTAAATATTACCCTAGGAAGAGGAGAGAAAACTGAAAAGCTCTCTATCACTCCCGGTTAAGTTGCTTAGATTTTGAATTCAGGCAAATTAATTTTATCAAACAATTTAAATTATTCGCATATGCAAATCATCACTGTCATTCTTTGACAGGAAATGACCATAACACCGCAAATTGACGTGGTGTTTCAATTTGATTAGCAACTTATTTTCCTGACCGTATGTATATTACGATAGAGTCAAATTGAAACGCCTAGCAATATCTAGGTAAGTTATTTGAATCGTTTACAGCACCATACTGTAATATCATCATATATCATCAATAATCACTGTGGACAACAGAAATCTTTTCTCCATAAATATCAGTATTTACAGTCCACCTTCAAGTCCCGAAAAAAACTGCAATAAACAGCTTCAAAGTATGACATATCAGACGTTTACGAGTTTTTAAATTACGACCCACGAACTTATTTAAACGAATATTTACCGAAGCGGGTTTTATGCTCTAGGTGTCAAAATAAATTGTGGTTAAAACCTAATCGCCTTAGGACTTTATCTGTAAATCAAATAAATGGATGTACGAGTGTGGAAAGCAAAACTTGATAACTTTATAATGGATTTTTTTATAAAACTTGGCGAGCCCTGAATGGTCAATTATAGGCGCCACCTATAAGATTCGGAACGTAAGGTAGGATGCTCTCAAGTTCGGTGAAGCGACGATCTTCGCAGGGTGGCTGGTAGCAGCTCGAATGAGAGCTGAGGTAGCAGGATCAAGCTGAATGGCGTGCATTGTGAGAGGCCTATGTCCAGCAGTGGACTGCTGTAGGCTGATAATGAGATTCAGCAGAAGGCATTCGGCAAAAAGCAACAATTGCTGGAGAATTAACCGAAAACCCTTCATTAATATTGGTTGGATCCAAGCTGAAACACAGACTACTTCATCTTCTATCGTTTTGATAGTAAGAACCTACACTACCTACGTATCTTTATCAGCTCAGTGTGTTGCTACAAAAACGCAGGTGTCGGGGCATGCAATGCAGAATAAGATGTGACATGTGAGTGTGTGTGAGTCATACTTATTGATACCAGAAGGCCAATTCTCGTAATTTAAACCGTTCAAAATCTAGTCGCAGTCTCATCTCGGCGACAAACAAATGTCAAAAACTTGTCAAAATGTAGGGAAATTAGAGGTATTTTTGACAGATTGAGACTGAGATCAGACTGTGAACGTTCTTAAAATTATGAGAATTACCTCTCCGATTTGTAGCAGCTAAGCTCTACTTATCTAAGGATAATCCCTACCGTAAGATTATATAAATCATTACCAATGTCCCTAATTTCTGAAATTAAGGCTAATCCACCATGCCGCCATGGGATCTGGAGGCCAAAGTCCTCGCCCACATATGGAAGTGGCGAGAGGAGGCAAAACGCCGGGGCGTAACTCCCCTGCCGCGAGAAATCACGGTACAGCGCTCCGGCGGGATCTCAAAGCGTGCGATTGTCGCAACCCAGTGCTTGGCACGCCACAATTGCGGCGATAAGTCCCCTCTTTGAGGAGTGGCTAGAGAGGCACCACGGCGCCCTCACCTTCCGCCGGATGCAGGTCCTCACTGGACAAGGTTGTTTTGGGAGGTTCCTGTTCAGGATAAGGCGGGAGGTAACGCCAGGGTGTCACCACTGTGTGGATCGCCCGGAGGACACGGTGGAGCATACGGTGGAGGTCTGCCCGGCTTGGGCGGAGTACCGTCGCGCCGTGTTCTCGTGCGGGGATCGGCGGCGGCGATCTCTCGCGTCCGGCCCTGGTTCAGGCCATGGTACGAGAGTGCATGGGAGGCCGTTACCTCCTTCTGCGAAGCAGTAATGCTCGCAAAGGAGGATGTGGAGCGTATGAGGGAGAAGCAATCTCTGCGCCCTCACGCCATTAGTCAACAGCCGACTCCCGGCCACCGTAGGCGCGGGCTTGCGGGCGACGAGAAATGGGCAGCTGGCCGCCCGGTAAGGACCAGGCCCGGGTCGACGTCGCGTTGTGTTCCACGCACGCCTCAAAGATATGTCCGCACGAACTGACGGGGTCCGCTAGGGCCGATGCCTGCCAGGGCCGCGGGTTGTTCGAAAGAGATACCGCGGCCCCTGGCACAGGCAACTGAAGGAACACGGGTGGGTTTTAATCAGTAAAAGTCTGACACGCCCTTCTGCTCCGCCCAGAGCGGGAGAGGTCATTTGGTGATTTTCCACCCAAAAAAAAGGCTAATCCACCATATTTATGCGATTAGGCAAATTAATTGCGAATCAAAGGGATTAAATTACGATTCATGACGGTAATTCAAATCGGTAAGGATACAGCCTGCCTGTACATTGAACAATGTAAAATATCTTCGATTTGCAGTTAATTATTATTAAAGTCAGTACTGTCTATTATCTTGCATAGAATACATTAAATTATCGAATAATTACTTATTGGTATAGGCGTGGGAGTATTCTGAGAATTATGCTTTATACACATATATAGTTACAAAGAGTTGATTTGGGTTTATTGCAATGACCATTAAGCATTTTCTGGGACAGACCTCCTTTCTTCGAAGGGAAGTGGGCTGTAATCTACCACGCGGGCCCAGTGCGGGTCGGTAGATGTGACATGTCTTCTAATTTTTATCTTTAGGATATACCGGTTTCCTCACGATGTTTTCCTTTATCGTTTTGAAAGCAGTGGTGATGAAATTATTTACCTACTCAAAGTAAAGCGCCCGCCTGGGTTCGAACCTACGATCTACGCCACCACTGCTACCATCATCATCATCAGCCTAAAGCAGTCCACTGCTGGACATAGGCCTCTCCTATTGCACGTCATTCAACTCGATTTTCGGCAACTCTCATCCAGCTGCTACCAGCCATCCTGCGAAGATCGTCGCTCCACCTAGCCTGAGGGCATCCCACCTTACGTTTACTGATTTCGCGGTCTCCACCCAAGAACACGGCTACCCCAATGGTCATCGGTTCTACGGCTAATATGGCCGGCCCATTGCCACTTCAGCTTGCTTATTCTGTGAGCTATGTCGACAACTTTGGTTCTCTGCCGGATCACCTTGTTGCGGATTCGATCCCTCAGAGAGACTCCAAGCATAGCCCGTTCCATAGCTCGCTGAGCAACCTTGAATTTATGGACCAACCGTACCGTGAGTGTCAACGTTTCGGCTCCGTAAGTCATAAGTCAGGACGCACTGATTGAAGACCTTAGTCTTTACGCTCTGTGGAATATGCTACGAGAAGACTCGATGAAGCTTCCCAAACGCTGCCCAGCCCAGCTGAATTCTTCTGTTAGCCTCCCTCTCAAAGTTGTTCTTACCAAGCTACAGAGTTTGCCCGAGGTAAACGTATTCTTGAACAACCTTGAGTGCACCGCCATTGACAGCAATCGGTCCCGGGGTAACGTGTTCGTTGAACATAACCTGGGTTTTGCCCAAGTGCTACCAACCTTAGTTCAATCCATTCCGTTTTTAATGCCGCAAAGAAAGACAATGCTTGTTGCTCCTATGAGAAATGATGGTTGCCAAATCCACCACACCACACCATATCTTTACTAGGAAGTAACCTACAGAATAATGTAGGTACAGAGCAAGTTGGATTGATGTGACTTACTTATATATCGAGCTTACCTATGTCAGTCAGACGTCGATCTTAAAATTTTCAAGAAAATAAACTGCCAAACTTATCTCTACTACTGAGCGCCAGACATAACATTAAATACTCTCTTTAACATTGAATTTATATAAATTGAGAGTAACAACTTAATTTATAGGACTTGAAATACGTTAAATCAGCCAGATCGTAGCAATTACCCTTTATTAGTATAAGTTAACAAGACGTTGGCTGGCCGTGGAATAATTAACTGTTAAGTAATGTAACATAATTCTTTAGTAACGTGACATGTCGGAAATAAAAGCAAATAATAATTGATTTGGTCGAGTGTTCAGCTGACTCAACCACTTGGTGGTAACAAAACCTGTATAAGCTGTTAGGGCTGTTATTCTGTACAGGGTGGCAGGGACATCGATGCGCAAACTGTAACCGATTCAGCACACCATTCTAGGCGCCCATGCACAAGCTGTCCTGATTGACCAATTAAATTGACGGCACGGTTGGCGCAGTGGTTAAGCGATTGACTGCTGCGCTGCGTGTCGCGGGTTCGATTCCCGCACGGAACAAATATTTGTATGACCTACAAGTAGTAGTTGTTCCGGGTCTGGCTGTTTGTGTATGTGACTTTAAATGTATGTAAACACACCCGCGATACAGGAGAAATTCCTAGTGTGGGGCAACGTTTTATAAAACAGTGCCGTCCCGAATCCTTTACTTTCCCTGCTATGCGGCTATGCGGGGTAAAATGACCGTCTTCCTTTTCCCGCATGCGGAATTCAACAAAAAAAAAATCGATGTAAATAAAATTTTGTTCATTGGTAAGTGCATCAGAGGAAAACGGCTGGATCGATTTGGCTATTTTTAATTTTTAAATCTTTTCAATAGTCCGGATTGGGCTTTTATGGACAGTTAAATTTCTTTCTTTCTTCTTTCTTTTGTTAAAAAACGTTGCCCCACACTAGGAATTTCTCCTGTATCGTGGGTGCGTTTACAAACATTTAAACTCACATACACAAACAGCCAGACCCGAAACTTGTAGGCCATACAAATATTTGTTCCGTGCGGGAATCGAACCCGCGACACGCAGCGCTGTAGTCGATCACTCAGCCACTGCGACAACCGTGTCGCAACTGGCAAGGTTACCAGGAAAAATGTCAAATTCAGGAAAAACTGACGTCCTTTTTTCTTTGAGATTGTTGTTGTGCTATTGAAATTTGAACAGGACATACGTCTGTCGGGTCAGCTAGCGAGCCATGAATATCCCACATTTCATGTCCGTATTGACTAATTAAAATACACTTGTAGTACGTAACTGAACAAGACGTTCGATGTCTGAAGAATAATTAGCCAGTACACGTAATACCATATTCTGAAGCAAGGCGACATGCCGAAAACAAGAGTAAGTGAAGTGTCTTTGTTATGCTAATTACGTTCGTGCCTTTCAATTTCGGTAGAGAATTAACGAGGTAAGTCGGTACCTCAGTCTACTTAGCGACGTACAAGCATTCAGTGAAAGAATGGAATTTTACAGGACAGGAGCAATGACTTCTTTGTTTTCTCTTTCAAGATTTATATGAATGTAATGTAATTTTATAATGTGGATAAAGAATAAAGTGGATTTTTTATTGTGACTAAGTACCTCATGCAATAATCACAATGTTCCTCACTCTGAAAATGTCGCAATTCCGACCGCCAAGATACAGGCTTAATTTGGGGGTCACCGTTCAATCTATTCTTGTACAGACGCACATCAAGCTACTACAATCTGTCAAATTTCCTTAATAGATTTTCAACTTTATCGCTAAAGCATTAAGGTTCAAGGTTGATTGGGAAAATTTGACAGTTTCGGGTAACTTGACCTGCTGGCTAAACGGATGCAGCTGAATACCAGTATTTTACATAGAGAGGGCAGCCTCTCTATGTAAAATACTGGTAATAATAATTTCCCAGAAACTGGGTTGTGGAGGTCAGATAGGCAGCTATCTGACCTCCACAACCCAGTTTCTGGGAAATACGATACCCCTTGGTAAGACTAGTTGTCAGATTTTGAATCTGTTCTTGTACAATATGATAATTAATAAAATTAAAAAAAAAAAATGAGATAATAACAATAAAATTATGGAAAATTTGCACAGTATTGCACAGGTTGTAATTATGCGCCTGTATTACTTTCCTCAGGTAATATGTAACTGTGGAATGTCGTGAGAATGGACTATAAAAGGAACGGCAGTAGCGTCTTTCCGTCTTTCATTGTATGCTTTGAAGGTTACTGCGATACGATTCAGCGGTAGCCAGACCAACAGTTTCTATTGAAAGCCACCGACACTTATGGTCTCGGGTGCTGTCTTCAACTTATGTAGATTATTCAGGTATCGTTAGAGTACACTTAAAAAGCTTTTGTAGTATTAGAAAGAATAAAAACTGGCGTATAATAATAATTTATTTATTTAATTTGGCAACATTGGTCCAATGGTTAGTACAACAATACTTATCAACGAAGGGTTAGTAATATTAACTATTAAAAAAAAAAAAAAATACAACCCTGCCGCACGAGCAACCGGACAGAGAGTCGTATCAATATGGTGCATCATGTTTTCCGGCTAGGGCTTATAAGTATCTGCAAAAATATGTATTGAAAATCTCTTTTTGTTTTCTCATCCTATACTATCCTACTAATAATATTATAAACGTGAAAGTTTGTATGGATGGATGGATGGATGAATGTTTGTTACTCTTTTACGCAAAAACTACTGAACGAATTTGGATGAAATTTGGCACACAGATGGTTTATAACCAGGATTAACATATAGGATACTTTTTATCCCGATATTCTCACGGGATCGAAACTTATGCGGGTGAAACCGCGGGCCGCAGCTAGTCTTGCATAAGTTAAGCAAAACTCAAAGTTAATGCAAAGCCACTGTGAACAAACACATTAGTGAATTGGAAAACTTTCTGAATTACGATTTATATCAGAGACATGTTTAAAACTGAAACTCCAAATGATAAAGTGTTTGTTCGTTTGTTTCATCACTTTCCCTCGCAACTTTCTGCGAAGATTTATAATCTGTAGGACAATATTTTGGCGCGCACCAAAACAATGTTAATTATAAAGTTCTTAAGTGATATCATATGTTTGTTGTACAGATAGATGACATCATAAAAATGACAGTTATAAATGTAGAAATACAAGGGGTGTCACAATGGTGGTCTTATCGCTTACAGCGCCCTTTTAAAGACAATCTTTGGATGGATTCAGGGAGAAGGAGAGGCAATACTCTCTGATTCTTCTGGCTGATGTCTACTAGTATAAGTATCTGCTTTAATAATCATCAGGTTTGTTGTTTGTTTTTCTTTGTTAGTTTGTTTTCATCTGGTTCAGTTGAAAACCAGCGTCAAACACTATTATTGTCTGGCAATTTTGCTGAACTGGGCCTTTTTGTTGCAGCCGTGAGGCACACTTACCTGCTAACTTCTTACATCGATCTTTATACTTTCTACTTGTTTTTTTTATTAGTTGTTATCTAATGTATGTATCTGGTGTATTGTGTGTCTTTTAGTTTGTGCTAAATAAATGTTTTTTCTTTCTTTCTTTCGTTCATCATCAGCCTATAGGAGTCCCTCCTATTGCACGCCATTCAACTCAAGTTTCCGCAACTCTCATCCCGTTTTAATAATAAAAAATCAAAATAATTTCTGTTTAAAAAATATGAAAGAGTCGTACGAGTTTCTATTTGCGATTTATTTCCTGCAGCTTTTGCAACAACTACTTTGATGAGCTTGAAAAAACTGCAGACAGCTTCCTTCAATAACAATTATCTTCTACGTCCTTTTTTTTTTTTTTTTATGATGGGAAATCATCAAATGACCCCTCCCGATCTGGATGGAGCGGAAGGGAGTGTCAGACTCTTACTGACTAAAACCCACCCGTGTTCTTTCCTTAGCCCTTTATGTTCCAGGGCAGCGGTAACCCTTTCGGACGATCCCGCTAATCTTTAATTAAATATTGAAACTAAATTCAACCTTATTTTTAAAAAAACTCCTAAAAACACCAATGAAGCCCTTAAGACGCTTGTAAAAGCGGTAAGTTTCAAGTCAATGGAAATATGATTTCATGCCGTATTGCTGTAAAAGGATTCTCTAGTAAGGTTGCCGGAGTATCGTTGATATTGATTACATTTAAAGGAAAGCTTATTTTTTGGCCAATGAATAAGCATTGCCATGCAACGTTTAATGCTGCCAGCATTTTAAGCAGTTTTCCTGTTGACAGCGATGCGGACGAATTTTTTGATGCGCTATGATTCTTTGCCCTCGTTTTTGAATAATAATATTCCCCCTGACCGATTTCGGTCACGGTGGCGCCAATCTCCACGAAGATTAGCCTGGTTCGCAGGAGATATTATAGTGCACAAGTGTATGGGCGCACAAAGGTGCACTCTCTGATCCTTTACTCTCATAGCCCGATGGGACGGCAATCCGACACGACCGGGGAGAGATCAATATCAGGATTTACATGCTTTCCGAGGCACGGGGGTATCGCACCACCAACTTCCAAGCTCCGGGCTGCTACTGTGAAATTCCTAATGAAAATACCCAATAACACGTTCCACGACCTGGGAATCGAACCCAGGACCCCATGCACAGCAGTCGCGCTTGCGACCACGAGACCAACGGGGATTATTTTTTTACTTTTAGCTTAGATATTAGGTATGTAAATAATGGCGCCGATTCCCTTGTTTACAAACTAAACTAAATTTAAGTTCCGTGCATATTTATCTTTCTATTTCATTATGAAAAGGACAGAAGATAAATATTAGTTTAGTTTGTGAACAAGGGAATCGGCGCCATTATATTATTTGATGAAACTAAGACGTCTCTCTATGTTGAGTGACGAGAAATTAATTTAAAGTTTAAATGGAAATTAGCTTTAAGTATAGGAAAAGTTGAAAGATTCTGTTTACGTCAAATTTATGATGGGCTTAAAGCTGCTAAGTAGCAGCTTTCATAAAATACTTATGATTCAGTCAGGATTTTATTGCTGAACTTTTCATTCTAGTGATTTTCCAGGCTGTCAATATTTTTCTATTGAAACTGTTGTGTTTCGCTAAGAATTACGAACAATGTAACGTACTTACGTGTATTTCGCTAAGAATTATGAACAATGTAACGTACTTACGTTACATTGTTCGTAATAGCAAAACACAACCGTTTCAATAAAAAAATATTGACAGCCTGGAAAATTACTAGAATGAAAAGTTCAGCAGTAAAATCCTGACTGAATCATAAGTATTTTATGTAGATGACGCGTTCAGCTTTACATATGGAAATTAAATATCAGGGCAAAAGTTGCGAGCAACAAAGCAAGATCATGCGCATAAAGCTAGCGACAATGTTATAAGGAACACTAGAATACGACCCGGGGTGGTCTGACACTTATATAATATTATTATTTCATATCGTTTTCTCAGGCAAATTAGTCGCGCTAAACACTAATGAGAAAATGGATTATCTTAAGAAAATGTGTATTAAAATTACTTAGCTCTAAGCTCGGCATTCAGTAATGTAAGCCTTCATAAAACAGCCGTAAAATATTGTTTATGGTTTTTCATTACAACTTGGCAAGGAAATCCTCTAAGCGACAAACTTCAAGTTAGTAAAATGTACTTTACTTGGACTTAGATTTTTGGTTTACTAAGACAAAGAAGGAAAGAGAGACACTGTTGAGTAGAATAAAACTAAACGAATATGATATTGCCGACCGATTCTGTAAAAATCTCACCGTGAAAAGTTAGGTGAAGTGAGCTTAGAGTGAGCTGTCAATACTGTCAATCCCTAGCTTTAGTTGGAATGACAGCTCACATCACGTTCACCTCACCTAAGTTTTCACGGTGAGATGGTTACAGAATCGAACTGCAGCAGATTTAAAGTTTTAGCGCAGCATTCATCTGAGGTAGCAAACCTACTTGCTGATTTGTTTCGACATTATTAATGTATATTATATTTGTAGATGTAGTTTGGAATAGTTTAAGTTATGATGAGACTGACATGCCACTTTGGATAAAAGCCTCTAATAAAATTTAAGAATAAAAGAAAAGTATTAAGAACAAAGTAGTTACATAAATAATAGGAAACATTACATATGAGGTGGCTTACCTATTATTCGATTCGCACAAATTTACTAGCCTGAAACGTGAATCGCTGTAACTTCGTGCGAGTCGCCTCTTTTTTATTATTATTATTGTCCCACTGCTGGGCAGAGGACTCCCTACTCTCTTTTCAACTATCTCTGTCCAGAGCTGCTAAGGACCAATCTTTATGAAAGGAGTCCAGCTCATCCCGCCATCTACGTCTGGGCCTGCCGCGATGTCGTTTGCCGTTAAGCGAAACCCACTGGGTCGTAAGTTTGGCCCATTGATCGTCTGACATGCGACAGATGTGTCCAGCCCAATTCCATTTAAGCGTGGCAGCTTTCCGTGTGATATCAGTTATTTTAGTGATAGTACTTAACCCGGTACTTATAGAAAAAAATATATTATTTAAAACTGACGATTCACCCATTTCGGGCAAGTAAATTCGTGCTTAACGACTAATAAGCCGTCAGGACTTTGTTTTCAACAAAAAGGGAACGGTTGATTTTTGGAACGCAGTTCTTTAACACAGCTTGCGGTAGGAGTTGACTGGTAGAAATCGTCATGTAAGGAAAAAGCGATATGCCCCATCCATGCGACTTTCTCTCTCTCTTTGTCTCTTTTTATATATACGAATGTGTGTGTGTGCGCGAGTATCGCGTAAGGAACTGCGTACCTGATGGGTGTCCTCCGAGCGCACACGTTTTTTCAGGTTTGGTTACATAGTCAGTCCCCTGCTGGACATAGGCCTCTCTCATGATGCGCCACCACACCCTGTCCTCCGACTTCCGCATCCAATCTGGCCCAGCCACCTTTTTGAGGTCGTCTGTCCATCTAGCTGGTGGGTGTCTTACACTACGCTTGCCGATCCGCGGTCTCCACTCAAAGTGGTTAATGTTGGTACAAGTTGTTAATAATGATGAGAAGTTACAAAACAATGGCCTCTTTTCAGGTCCAGTATCATTTTAATTACAGCATAATCAGCCCATAATGTTCCCATTGCTGGGACACAGGCCTCTCTTTGATAGGGAGTGGGCTATAATCTACCACGTGGGCTCAGTGCGGATTGGAAGATGTCACATGCCTTCGAATTTTGGGTTCTAGGACATGCTGGTTTCCTCACGACGTTTTCCATCACAGTTTTGAGAGCAGGTGATGAAATAATGTACACAGAGTAAAGCGCCTGCCTAGAACTAAAAATTTGAAGACTTGTGACATCTACAAACCCGCACTGGGCCCATTTAGTGGATTATGGCCCGCTCCCCCTCACAGAGAATAGGCCTGTGGCCCAGCAATGGGAACATTATACAGGGTGATTTTTTAAAGACCAGCCAAATTTAAGGATGTTTTACAGAACATCAAACTGAACAACTTTCTCCATGGGACCAACATCGTAATCGCGAATAAAAATTCAGCCGTCCCATACATTTAGGTCGAGTAGGTATTGAAGTTTTCTATGGGACAGTTGATAAAATTTTCGCGATTACGCTATTTGTCCCATGGAGAAAGTTGTTCAGTTTGATGGTCTGTACGACATCCTTAAATTTGGCTGGTCTTTAAAAAATAACCCTGTAGGATGATGATGTAAAGCGCCTGCCTGGGTTCGAACCCAAGACCTACAACTCGTAAGTCGAGGCCATTGCTACTGGGCCACCACACTGCTCCCTTTTAATTACACCTTGTAGATTTTACAAGCTACATTCGTCCTATGTCTCCGATTAACTATTCTGAAAGCGGTTCGTATAAAAAAGTTACATAAGGTAATTTTCAGCTCACGAAGAAAGCTCAAAGGAAAGTGAAGTATGCATTACGTATGTATGTGAGATGTTAAGTATTTGGCTCGCTCGCGAATCGTAAAGTTTTATTGGAGTGCTCGCTCTAAATTTAAAGAAGGAACGGGGGAACAAAGAGGTTAGTGTAGCAGTTGCAATGGCCGCCTGCGAATTGCGTGCGCGCTTGCCTGTTGTGTATTTAGTAACGTTTAACGTTTATTATGAATTTATTTTTTGGGGCGGCAGTCTCGACATTCATAGCGATCGCTTTACGACCGAATACGGTCGCAAAGTCCTGTCACTCCAAACATTACACGTGTCAATCCGGGACTTTGCGACCGAATCCGGTCGTAAAGCGATCGCTATGAATGTCGAGACTGCAGCCCCTGGTTAGGAATACCGGTTTGGTCAATGTGTAGTTTTTCCATTAGGAATTACTCAGTAGCAGCCTAGAGTCTGGATTTCTGCCTGGTTTGCGGCAATAGGCCCGCCCCTATTGCATGGAACTTAAATATACGTCACTGGAGAAATGTGGATGTACATACCTACTATAGGTAGACCTCTGCGTAATCCTTTGAGGATTACGTGATGTTATGCGAATTTATCATTAAAACTGTTTTCTATCGCTAAAATATTCAGTGAAATCGAACTACCTTTCCGGATAATTTCACGATTTTGGTGCTAATCACCCCAAGCGCTTGACCGTGACGACTGCGCGGAAATGTCAGATATATATATGTACTTACTTGATTTTTATTTGAATAGTATAATCGATATCTATACTAATAATAAAGCTGAAGAGCTTGTTTGTTTGAACAAGCTAATCTCTGGAACTACAAGTCAGATTTGAAGAATGATTTTTGATTTTGATTGCCTTATTCTTGAGGAACGCTATAAGCTATTAAAATCACGCTAGGACCAATAGGAACCAAGTAAAAAGAAAAAAGTCAGAACGCTAAGTGAAAAAGTTTTATAAAAATATGGCTGTTATTTTAGCATAGGCATTCTGTATCTTATCCACGCGAACGAAGTGACGGGGTAAAGCTAGTGAATTGTGTAATACTATCTGCGCCCCGCTTATTTACCCGCATAAGTTTCGATCCCGTAGGAATATCGGGATAAAAAGTATCCTTTGTGTTAATCCTGGTTATAAACTATCTGTGTGCCAAATTTCATCCAAATCCGTTCAGTAGTTTTTGCGTGAAAGAGTAACAAACATCCATCCATCCATCCATCCATACAAACTTTCGCATTTATAATATTAGTAGGATGTGAAAAGTACAGTTTTAGTACAATATTTAAATAGAAGTAATAAAATCCTTCACCTGTTACTTTATTTAAAACAAAAATATATTTTAAGCGAAAATAACGACCCTAATAAAACGTCCCAAAAATAACTTTTGTACTCGAATATATTTTCATTTTCCTCATAGCAACGTATTCATTAATAAGCTTGGTATGTTATTAAGTCAACGTAAGCTTTATTTTGGCGTTCAAGTCGTTGCTGAAAATACATAAGCAATGAAGAAAACATCTCAAAGAATTCGTTTTCACTTTTCTACGTGAATAGAAGCCCTGCAAAGTTCAAACAAGGTTTGGTACGGTCGCGCAAGCAAGCGTCCTGTACTTTTTTGGGTTCCGTGCCCAAAGGGTGCCAACGGGACCAAGGCCGCCACAAGGCCCCGTTGTCCGTCAGTCTGTCATAGGTCCGTATCTTTTGAACTGCCTTTTTTTTTACTACCCATTGAGGTTCCACTGCTCTATTCAAAGTCTGACAACCAGTCTTACCAAGGGGTATCGTATTACCCAGTAACTGGGTTGTGGTGGTCAGATAGACAGTCACTCCATGTAAATATTGGTATTCAGCTGCATCCGGTTAGACTGGAAGCCGACCCTAACATAGTTGGGAAAAGGCTAGGCAGATGATGATGTTCCACTGCTGGGCAAAGGCCTCCTACTCTCCTTCCACCTCTCTCTGTTCAGACCTCCCAAGGACCAATTTTTATTAAAGTCCAGCTCATCACGTCACCTACGCAATAGGTAGACACTTAAAATTTTCATAGAGTGTGTACGGTTCCCTATCCATCTGCATAACATTTTAAGACGTAATATAACTTGGCATACTTTTGTTTCTCCTAATTATATTTTTGCATAACATTATTTACGCCTAATAGCTTACGCATAATGTTTTAAGCATAATTTATCTAATCAAAATAATGATTAAGCATGACATTCTAAAGCATAAATTTATTTACGCATAATGATACTAATACATATTTTTTATAGGCATAACAAATAAGCATAATAATTAACTCCTAAAATGTTAGACACTAATACTTATTTTTATTTTTTTATTTATTTTTATTTAACCATTTATGTACACACATATATAAACAGACAATGAAAAACAGAACAGAAAAAATAGGTACAGAGGTGATGCTTATTTCATAAGAAATCTCTTCCAGCATACCTGAGATAGGACAATAGATACAGAGAAGTAGACAGCGTGTGATAGAGCAAAGGAGACAAAAAATAATACATAGAATCAAAAAAAAAAAAAAAACTACACTTAAAAACTAAACAAAAATTACGAGAATATATTAACATACATACAAATAAACGTACATAAATACTTCTAAAATCAATATTACAAGAATGATAATAATTATATCATACTCAAAATAATAAATACATACACAACTATGACGAAGTGGACAGATAGTGTTCTTTCACTCTTCTTTTAAAAACCGCAATAGTTTGGCAGTCCCTAATGCCAGGCGGCGTTTTATACAATATTGCTAAAAAAAATCTAAATTCTGTATTGAATAAGTAAATATCAGGAAACATCATACTGTTATAACTCAAACCACAACCCACAACACCAACAATAGAGGGGATCTGGCGCTCGGCGGCCGCTACCGCTACACGCTCGCTTCCCTCGCTCGCTTCCGCGCGTTAGTGGTCACTGTTCTAACCTAACCTAACCCATATGATTCAATAACAGTAGTAAATATGTATCCAGAAACATCATTCTGTTATAACCACATCTACCCAAAATAATTCACCAATAATAGAGTCGTCATCATTATGTGAATTCAATTTATGGCAAAACAAATTAGCCTTCAAGATAATTATGCCAATATAAACTGTATGCCAAAAAAAAAATGTCAAAGTATTATTATGGCAAAACCAATTATACCAAAATCGTTATGCCAAAGTATATTAGGAAAAAAAATATTATGCGAAAAGAAGGGATCCCAGTGTGTACTACCATGGATCCTTTAAAAACAAATTATATAAAAATAAAGTTAAAATTAAAGGGGGTGTCCATACACAAATTACTAATATGTAGCAAACTAGTCCCATACAAGAAACGTGTTAAAGAAATATGTATTGTATTGTTAAATATTGTACGGGGTACGGAACCCTTCGCGTGCGAGTCCGACTCACTCGTGACCGCTTTTTATTTTGTTCCCTAGCTTGTTTTATATTTATTTCAGTGTTGAGATTTCGCTCTTGCATTCTTGCTTTTTTATCTTGCATAGTACTCGCTACGGTTCGATGCCCGTATAGGTTATTCTTATCAGATTTATATGCCGGTTTTAAAAGATTTTTTGCATCAATTATCTGGTTTGTTACTATGCCATTTTTACTAATTGAATGTGTGGCGGTGACTTTACTAGTTTTTGTCATAGTCTTTTTTGTTGTGGTGGTGATATTTCTGTATGTGTGTGTCTGTGTGCTACATAATTTCTTATTAATTACGTCAGCTTGATAATGCTATGACTCTGCTGTTAGTGCTAATAGTAGCTAGTGGCTTAGTATACGAGGGCTTTAAATCAAGGAAACAGATCAACTGAAATATAATAATAGTATTTTCTAATACAGTCCTGAACTTTGTGTATAGCAACGTAGTTTTTTTTTTTAGAAAGGTGGAGGAAGAGTTAGGATGCCTATTCCCAGCAGTGGCACAGCAAAGGCTAATAAAAAAAAATTGAGTTTTTGACAGTTTCGGGTAGCTTGATGTTGTAGCGTCTGTACATTACATATACAGAGTGGCATCCCGATATCGACGCGTAAACTGTAACCATGATACTAGACTCTCCCTAGTGTAGAAATAAATCAACAGTTATAAAAAAAAACTGCAGTTTCATAGAAAAGTGCACACGTACGCGGTGAAAATGTATGGAACAGCAATTTTTTTTTATTATTGGCCAAATATTTTAATGCCGGGTTTCAGAATCATGTACGCCGTGGCATGGTTACAGGTTACGCGGCGATGTCCCTGCCACCCTGTATACATGGAGGAATAGAAACAAAACAATTATGTTTAAGGCACTTTGTAGAGCTTGTCATGGTAGACTTATCACTGATAGCGATATCACAATTAGCATAACAGGAAAGAAAAAAAATAACTGGGTAAAGAATCAAAGATAACTCAGTAACAAACTTATTATACAAGGAAAACATCAAACAAAAAAGCGTGTAGGTAATATCGCCTTCAACATAACGTTACGTTTTTCCGTAGATCTACGCGATAGTCACAATCTCACGTATCTTTGCGTTTTACATGATATTCACTTGTTTCTGTGCGTCCCAGTTAGGGTTACCATCTATGAGGACTTGTCCGGACATGGCCTGCTTTTTGGATCCCCGTCTGTACTTGTCATTTGTCTAGTTCTGAGTGTTTTTGATTAAGAATTTTTTTGTTGTTGTTGAAACTAAGATTAATTCTTAGAACAATTAAAAAAGAAAGATTAAAAGTAAACAACCCTGTGGCGAGCTGACCGTGAGGTCCAGGGCTTGATTTCCAGGTTGGACAAAGTGTTAATGAGTTTTTCCGTCAAGAATTTCTCAATAGCCACTCGGAGTCTGGACTTGTGCCCGGTTGATGACTTAAAAATACCTGGCGAAATGTGGGCGTACTACATGTAGGTACATCTTTGCGTAACTCTTCGGGGATTACAGTCGTGATATTATGTATTTTTTGTTTTCCGAAATGGTAACCCTAGTCCCAGTTGACGGGCGAGGGCGCTGTAAGGGCGAGCGCCGGATGTGCGCAAGAGTCGATGCGATCTGCGGCGTGTTTCATTTAGTCACACCGAAAGACGATACATAAGCTCCCTTTGATGTTATTTCATTTTCGTCTGACATTCGCTTAGGACTCGTCAATAAACTGTTGTTCTGCAACACGCCTTGATTGTGAGGGAAACTTGAGATGATGATGTATTTTTATGTTTTTTTGAGATAAGATTGCAGCGATATTTTCGTTACTTCAATTGTGTCAGTACAAGATCCTAATTAGCAGGAAAAAAAAATACACAATATATCACAGTTTTGAATGAAATTGTACGAAAATAATAATTAAATTTGAAGTGACTGTTTGTAATGTAAAATTAACAGCATTTTACTAAATGTATATGAAAGTATATAGGCACAGTAGGTACTAATAACAAAAAAATAACATTTTTTATATGTTTGTTCCGGCAATCCTCCGAAACGGCCGATTTTGACGGGACTTTCACGGGCTTAGAGCTGATGTTATAAGGATTAATTAAGGCTAAGGTTATTATTTAAAAAAAGAATTAGGGTTCCACGCAAACCATTAAAACCCACTACCACGCGGGCGAAGCCGGAGACAGAAGGTAGTAATTTATAAAGATAAGCACAATGGAGACGCCGACGTTAACTAAAGAAATAAAGAATGTTATTAGAATGCATAGAAAATGGAAAATGTAAACTAAGTTACAAAATAAAACATGGCGCTAAGAAGTCTCAACATCATAGTTCAACAAAGAAAATATTTTATAGAAACTATCTTTACAATGGCATGTACGAGTATTTAATTGAACCAATAATAATTAACATTTTTCTTTTCTAAAAATAATATTGAATGCGCCTCTTTTTGTGACCCTATGATAATTTCTAATTTGGGATCCTAAAAATAGTAAATAATTTTTTTTTTCTGTGAGTAGGTTTGTACAAACACTTTTACACGTCAATCTTATTTTTTTTTTTAAACTAGATGACGTCGGTGTTTCCTGTCTAAATAGCCAACTAATTGACCTAACCTCGCTCGGCGTGTCTTAGATAAGTTACTACGATCAATTCGGCTCGCGGGTGTTGGTCACATTTTTAATCTAACCTGTTTGGTCGGGATATCCTAGCTAAATTACTGCGACCAACTGAGAAAAGGCCAGACATTTAAAACAATGCTCATTTATAAAAAAAAGTGTGCCTCATTAGAAGCGCAAAGTTTTAAGATGTTCATTTATTTAAAAAAGTGTGCAACATTATTCAGTAGGTAAATTTTTTAGAGGTTCATTAATTCAAAAAAGTGTTCATCATTAGAAGGTCAATCAGTTTTTAGAGGAAAAATCAGGTATATATTTTTTTACCCTTTACAATCTGCTGCTACTTATATAAAATATTCTTTATTCTGTAAGTCCATGTTTCGTCTTAGTCACTACAAAAACGAAACAAATACAAAGTTTCCAGTATCTTATTTTTAAGTATTCTTTAAGTGAGTTAAGTGAGGTTCAAGTTACCTAAAGTAAAACCGCCGATTTCGCTACTGGTTTTAACTTTCGGTACAAAAAAAAGAGATTATCTTTTGGTAAAAAATATCTAGGTGTCTGTGTCGGAAATTAAGGTTATTTCAAATTGGTACTAAAGTTGGTACAGAAGGCCCGACGTCCGTGGTAACAAAATCAGTGTAGGCAGGCTTCTCATTCTATTGAAACTCAATAAGCTCAAGGTCAAGGAGAAGGTGGCTGGGGTAGACTGGATGCGGAAGGCGGAGGACAGTGTGTTGTGGCACAGTCTGGGTGAGGCCTATGTCAGCAGTGGACTGCGATAGGCTGAGTTGATTGAAGCTCAAGGTCAAAGTGTTGCTACCGAATGTGTTCAGTTTGATGATCTGTACCACCCCCACTAAATTTGACCACAACTTTCTGGTACACCGTGTATATGATAGTTAAATACTTTCAACCATAGTGAAGGTTAGATTTGGCAACTGTTGCCAAAAGTAGTAAATCAATTACGAGTTCGACTATATAATATACCTAAGGGCATCTGCGGTATTAGTCCATTCACATCCTGCAGACCTCTATTTGAAAAATAAAAATTTTTCACACTAACTGGTCTTCTCATAATGCAAGCTGGTGTATTTGTGAAAGAGCATTCAACATTTTTTATAGCATGCTACTTGCATTCAAAATATACTCGTCGCATAAATATGCTCCAAAAAAAATAAGGGAATTCCCTCTTAAATAGTTTAAATCCAAACTACATAAAGGGCTTATTGGTAATTGTTTTTATAGTATGAAAGATTATAATGATAAAAAAGTAACATAAATATGATTGCTGATTCTCCCTATATTACCTACTTTTTTTAAGTAGCTATTATTGTTAAGAATTCACTAAAGTTATCAGACATGTTGGAATAATAATTTTAACAAATTAATGTATCCTTTTAATGTTTTACATGTAACGTGTTTAAATATTTGTATGCCAGTCCTTGGCGAAACATGTAAGATCATAATTCTATTTATAAGACCTTAATGTACCATGTTTAAAAGCAAATATTCTATTCTATTATTCTATTCTATTCTATACATAGATCCAGATCAACTTCCCCATATTATAAGCAGGCTGACGTACCTAAATAAGTTTTGGGTTACATACGTAAATGAAAAACAAAATATATATCGAAGTTAATCGCAACGCGTGGGTTTCTTTGACTTTGTTTAACTTTAACATAAGCAAACAAATACTGGCATTGTTAAGTTTGCCTTTATGTAAATGTATTGTGACGACTGTATGTAAACATGTTTTGAAGAAATTGATCCCTTGTGACTTTAGGGATTTCTATACCAATATTTGTGTTATGTACAAGTGTTGGCAAGGTTATGTACCTATTTTGTGAGGATATTGAGTCCGATACGAAGTTTGATTAAGGTTGAAGAGTTTGACTGCGGATCGTTATTTCGGAATACAAAATAAACATTATTTGGTCGAACTTCAAAAATGTTGAGTATTTTTGAGAATATATTTATTCTAGAGCCCCTATTTTTATTTATTTTCTCTCTGTGGCGAATCTGAAACAGCTATTGGCACGATTATATTTATACGTGTAATATTACATAGTTGTAACATAGGATATATAATTTTATCTGGGTTTTCAACGGGCCCCCTGAAAGTCTCAAACGCCCATGAGGGGGCGATAACACACATGTTGAGAACCTATGATAAAGACAGTTTACTTTAAATCACAGCATGACATGACTTGACGTAAATGCTACGGCCGCATTGACGCGATAAAGCGAAGATTTCCGTTGTCGCGATGCGTCTGGACAAGCAATCAGTCATATCACGAATCAATCAGGCAAACTCGAACGCGAAACTGCGAAGTTTTGTAACAAAGTGGCCGATATAGTTCGTCGTAGATCGAACACGAAGTTTTATCGCGACAATGCGATACGAATCTTTGCGCGACAATGTGGCCATAGCATTTACGTCAAGTCATGTCATGCTGTGATTTAAAGTAAACTGTCTTTATCATAGGTTCTCAACATGTGTGTTATCGCCCCCTCATGAGCGTTTGAGACTTTCAGGGGGGCAGTTGAAAACCCAGATAAAATTATATATCTATCTTACAACTATATAATATTACACGTTTAAATATAATCGTGCCAATAGCTGTTTCAGATTCGCAACAGATAGAAAAAAAAAAATTGGGGGCTCTAGAAAAAATATATTCTCAAAGTGGGCGATCGGCAAAATAAGGTTGAGGAACCTATCGTCTTTATGATCCGCTGCACTGTTTCCAAGTTCTACACAACTAAAAGGTTTTTCCTTGAGGAGTCTCACAATACGCATTAGATACATACTAATGTGCAATACCATTGTAATATCAGGTTGACGATCTAAATATAAACAAGAACACACGCACCGCGGTACGTACGACCGTGATCTCTGCGCTCGCGTCGAGTTCCTCGAGGCATAATGATGGTACCACAGTTAGCGATGGAGGGAAATAGAAATCCTACTAATATTATAAATGCGAAAGTTTGTATGGATGGATGGATGGATGGATGGATGTTTGTTACTCTTTCACGCAAAAACTACTGAACGGATTTGGATGAAATTTTGCACACAGATATTTTATAACCAGGATTAACACATAGGACACTTTTTATCCCAATACTCCCCCGGGATCGAAACTTATACGGGTGAAACCGCGGGGCACAGCTAGTAGTACATAATTATGAGAATTTTAATGAAAATCAGTGCAGCTAATGTGATCTATCTTGTATATCATATAATACAATATTAAGATAGTCAAAACTGAACATTGAATATTTAAAAAAAAAAAATTGTTACGAGCGCGAGGTGGGAACGAGTCTGATGCCGATTTTTTTTTTAATTTTTCTCCCTTTGTCTGAATGTACGTTCCGGATTGGCGCAAAATCGGCTGAACGGATTTGGATGAAATGTGTGCATACAGAATATAGTTTATAACCTGTACTAACACACAGGGTATTTTTAATCCCAATATTTTTCGACATCCACGCGGGCTAAACCGCGCGTAAAACCTAGTACACAATACAACGTATGAAATATATTTTTATTCGACCTATTTTTGGTAAAGTCCTACAAAGCTGGAGCTTCAAAGTTGGACCCAAGTTTCCTCGTAAGCCTAACAAAACATGGATTTATTTTTGCAGCGATTGGAATTTGTCAGTAACAAACACTCCCTTCCATCTTCTCCTTCTCCGTGTCGCTGGCACGACTGTATTTTTAATTTAGTTTTTCCAAAACTTTGCCACTTCCAAGGCGTTGGAAAGTCCACTTGGAAGTCTCTGAACCGTCTCCGGACTCAAGTGGGAAGATGTAAGTCCAACTTGGTAAAGTGGGGCTACCTTGACGTACCGGCAGTAGGGTGTGATTGTGGAGTTATGTCACAAACCATGCTCCACCTCCTCTCCTGCTCTCTGTGTTGCAAAACATGCAGTCAAAGTGACCTCTGCACTGCTGCCGACAAACTGCTATGTAAAACGTATTGTGTTCGATATCACTTTTGGACGTTATAGTTTCAGAAATACCTGTCACCTAGAATCCCGGATAGATGGTTAGGGTCCTCTGGAGCTTAGACTGGACCTTCTGTCCACCTATTGAGCAATGGTAGCCCAGTGGTAATGACCCCGACTTACGAGTAATTGTAGGTCGTGGGTTCGAACCCCGGCAGGCGCTTTACTTTGTGTAAATAATTTCATCACCACTGCTCTCAAAACGGTGAAGAAAAACATCGTGAGGAAACCGGCATGTACTAGAAACAAGAATTCGAAGACATGTGTCATCTACCATCCCGCACTGGGCCCGCGTGTTAGATTAAGGCCCATACCCTCTCGCAGAAGGAGGCCTGTGTCCCAGCGGTGAGACCATTATAGGCTGCTTAGCCATTATGCTTCTGTCCGCCTAAACATGCTCAGCGACACACTGATAGTGAACTGAGTATGCGCTGTCTATCAACTTATTCAGCTCCCTATGGCCAGCGCGGAGAGGTGGCGTGTCGCGACCGCCACCGCACATCAATCATCGACGCTCAAACCATTTTAGCGTGCCAACACATCACACGCCCTCATATCTCACAACATTTTACATAAACCCCATATATTAAATTCCATTTGATGTAACGTCACGAGACGTTGCTCTACACTACAACATGAATAAATTACTCGCACGCTGCACAATTTTCAGCTCGTATTAAACACATCAATCATTCCCAACTTTTTGCAGTACAAAGGAGCAATCATAAAAATAAATTGAAGCTCGTTGTTTGAAACCAAAGTAAAGAGGATAGTTTGGTAAAACACGGCTTTTATCAGTCCGAGACGGATGAAGAGCCCGGAGCGATGCGGGGCTCCTTATCCTGTGCTATGCTCCCTCCCCGCAGCCCCCCTGCGGTGCAACTAGATAGAGCGTGCTTAAGCCACGATAGCCGGAGGGTACTGCAAGGCAAGAACAAAGGTGCACGGCCCTGACCCTGTAATAGTCTCGGGCCACGCCTGGCCTTAATTACGCTTAATTTGTAGCTCTAGATTTCGTTTTTCGAACATTAAGCGTGTTTTTTTTTTCTCTTCAACAAATGACTTTAGTCACGTGTGCCAGTTTACAGATTATTTCAGCAGAATAAATCCGTGTGTTTATGCGAGGAACCGCATGGAACTCGTATAAATCGTCCCGAAGTCGACCGTAAAGTACGCGTTTATCTTAAAGCTGCGTACCTAAGTAATTATATTGGGTATGGGCACATAACTGGACGAGTTTTATAAGTCAATACATTAACGGGAATTTAATTGGGCCAGTTGGATGTTGTTTGTTGGCGGAGTCAGCTATAAGTGGTTAGAGCAATATTTATAGGGACTTTAGAACTCACTAACTGCCCTATGAATTATTGGGTACGACTGCGGGTCTCGCGGTGGAGGGCCGTCCTTTGAATTCTAGAACTGAAGAATCTCAGCCTCTTATTGAACTTGTGCTGGGTAATTATAAGAATTCTAATGGATAGCATCGTGAAAATATGTGCTCAGAATAGAATACTTTTGCACAATCCTTCGGGCAACATGCAAGGGTAAATCTATAGAACCAGCTGTTACTTCAGAAGATTTTCTGTTATCCTTTTATTGCCAAAAAACACAAAAGGAATAAGGAACAAGGGGTCGCAATCAATGTTGCGTGTCAATGGTCGATATACTAGTCCTTGAAGGTCAAAATTGACAACTATTTAGTGAGGCTCGCAGGGGAAATCAGGGTGTATTCGCTTATCTCGCGTCATTAGGCAGGAGCCGTGATGCTAGCCTGAGGACAAGGGAACGGGATTTGAGGAGTCCGTGGGGAATGAGCGGAACTGGACGGTAAATCGATTTGTTATAATATTGGTGAGAAGTCAATGTATCCAGTATGGAGCACGCTTATTAAGATGGACGTCGGAAAACATCCTTAATGGATTTTTAATTAGACTCGGGTAAACTAACTAAATTATAGGTTGCAAGCATTGTTTATTTATTTGAACGGATATGAGCGCACTTAGTGCTTGATAGTATCTGGTATATTTTTTACTAAACCACAAGTTTTTCTTAGCAATCCTTCCAAGACCGTTTTATATCTCCTTAGATTAAAGTGCACATTTAAATTGAATGGATACGTAAAATGTTCCCTTTTAAGGATTCCGCTGGAACAAAACACTCATCTATCCAATTCAATTACGAAAGAAAATACCAGTGATGGTGCAGCGAAAGTTCCACTTTCTTATTCAAATAACCCTTTGGCTGCGCGAGGAACAAAGCGGGCTATTCATTAAAATAATCCGGTGCAACTTGCGCAGTAACCGGGGGTTATAATAATACGATATACACTGCGCGCTTGTGAATTGCTAAATGGAGACGCGGTGGTGTTATGCACCGAACTATATAAAATTGCTTATATGTATAGTTGTTGTAGGTACATATGACTAAGGAGTTAAGTGTGCAGACAAATTAGGGACATCTATGCAGATGACTGACATTGGAATTGTGTACGTAAAACGTTTAAGTTAATTAGCACAGAGCGTATAAAATTAATAAGATATAAGTTATGAGCTGTAACAAAGACACGCCGAATCTATGTACATATCTAGTTTAAAGAAATTGACCCAAATCATAATAAAAGTAAAATAGAGGTTTTTTTTATGGACATGACACGTTCACCCAATTTATGACGGGACCTTAATCACCCATTCACCATACGTTTGTGTATCTTCACCACTCTTTGCTGGATGATGGGACTTTTCATGAACTTGCCATCGTCCTACTTCTAACGTTACAAATACAACAGCATTTTTGGAACGAAATCTCATAACAAACTCTGCACACTTGGCGAATAAGAGCTAGACCGTAAAAATAACGCACGAAGGGTTCTGTACCATAAGGAAAAAAACGCCGATAAATTCCCCTTTAAGTTTTAACTTTATTTTTATGATTTGTTGTTATACCGGCAATAGAAATACACACTCTGTGAAAATCTACCTATTAGGGTTCATGAGATATAGCCCTCTGACAGACAGACGGACGTATGGACAGCGGAGGCTTAGTAATAAGGTCCCGTTGGCACCCTTTGGTTACGGAACCCAACATTTTGACCTTTACAACACTTTTATTACGTGACAAAAGTCTGCAAAAGCGAAAGGAAATTCGTTCCAACCGGGTGTCCCATGGCCATAACTCATGACAGCTCTCGTTTTTATTTTCGTGACACGCATCTCGTTGTTACCCTTACCTGCATATTAATCTCTTTTGCTAACTGTACCGAGTTGCACAAAGTTCGAATATAATTTGTGCAAGTGTTAAGTAATTAGGTAGACTGTTTAATAAACATTAAGCAATGGTTGCTATCCGTTTGAAGTTTAATTACTTTATGTAACGTGTGTTGGGTACGACAGCGGGCTCAAGTTAATTTTGAATTTCTTCTCTGATTAAGATTTCAGTAGCTTGAATATTGATGGTTTAATTATGCTAACTCGTGTGCATAATGCTGGTTGGTAGGTGGCTATGGATACTGTTTCCATTCTGGTAGGTGCTAACCTTATCAGTATAGTGAAGGCTAAAATGATGATGGCTTGAGAAATCTGAAAAATATGTTTGAATACACACTTAACATAACGTCACGCCTTATTTTCCCGATGGTGTAGGTAGAGGTGTCCCCATAGTACACCCACATTTCGCCAGGACTGCTGAAGTGCTTGGATTTTTTTTCATAATTTTGCTGAAAAGGAAAACCAAAATTTTCATGGTAATACGCTTTTTATTTTGATTTAATATAAATATATCTGTTTAGATACTAAAGGACTCAAAAAAATATTAGAACTCAAAGATTTAGGTATGCAAGAGATTTTTTTTCCATGTTTTTCACACTACACAGGAGAAAATTGCACAGAATTCAAACAGAATCGGAAAGTTTATTTACAAACATTTTAATATACTTCCGACTTCTTCACCATCGAATTAAAAAACACAGAGAATTGTAGAAGGTGATTGCTCCTAAAATTCTCTAAGCTATAAAAGCACACTTTCAACCAAACCAATTACATTTTCATACATAAACCTCTGTAACGAGCTGCACCCAATGTCATCAAGTCCCCGATCTTCCTTTATGCTTTTATAGCAGTTCCAACGTCCTTCAGGGAGGACCTCTAAAGCTTATGCTCTATCTTTGAAATTGAGATATCCACGCTTGGCTTCACTAAGTAAGTTTATAATAAAGACTTTGTGCACTGGAAGCTGCCTGTCCACGGGTAAGATATCCTACGGGCTTCTTAGTTATTTGAATGTATATTTTTAGTATAGGAACCTTGCTTTGTGTTTTAGTTTATGCAATCATGTATATAAAATACATCGTCATCTTATCCATTGAATTATTGCACGGCAAAACATGTACCCTGTCAATTAGGTAGACAGTTTTTTGACAGATGGAACTAGTGATTTCAGCAACACACAATACATTGATTGATACAGGTGCGGTATTATAATGCCTGTAAGAAGCCTTAAATAAGATAATTCAATAAGATAAGGCAGCTTATATATTTATTTTATTACGCATTTTAAAGTTAACTTTTGCGTCATCTGGAATATTGTACGTTCTAAGACAGCTGTCAAAAACGGTTAACCTAACGGACAGGGTATAAAGACACGACCAGTGACTTAATTTCTTACCATCAGCCCATAGGCGTGTCTGTGCGTCGGCTGCGAAACGGCCAAGCTTTACATTTTGACCAAGATAAGTAAGATAAATAAGGTTTGTAGAGTTAGGCCTTGTAGAGCTTGACTCTACTTAAGATCTGAAAGCTTTTTAACTAAACAGTAAAAGTGTAACTTTATTTAAGCATGCATACCATGTCACGTTGCAGTATAAAACTAATTTACATCCGTCACCTAATACATTAGACCCAGTTGAAAACCAGCGTCAGGCACTAGTCGTCTGCCATTTTTTCTGAACTGGGCCTTTTTGGCGCAGCCGTGAGGCACACTTTCCTGCTAATTTCTTACATCGGACTTTACACTTTTTATTTGATCTTTATATTTTTTGTTTTTATCTGATTGTTGATGTTTCTGATGTATTGTATGTCTTTTAGTCTGAGCTAAATAAATTTATTTTCTTTCTTTTTTTCGTTATGTTAGTATTGGCAACATATGTGCTTTATATGAAATATTTTTGTGAGATAAATAATTATAACCGACTCTTGTAGTCTTCGAGAAAAATATTACCCCTTAATAAACAACAATGTTTTAAAGTGATCATTGACTGTTATAGGCTAGATACGTAAGCTTGGTCAGGAAAATTCACTTTTTACGGTTCTGAAGTTTAAAAATCTGGCAAACTTGTAAGTTCACTTGTTTGTGTAGCTTTCTATATTTTCGAGTACACTAATTCCGGCATCCCAAATTACAAGAAGACTAAATAAAAACACGATCATACACAACTACAGTTTATCTTTCACGTCTACCCACGTAGTTAAATTAACTAGAGTCTCCTTGGAAACTCGGTACAGTCGATAGGTAACGTCGCCAATAAAAGTGGATTTACAACTAAACACTATACGCACTAGTAAACAACAGGAAACACTAAAACAATAATTATATATTTCGAGCTGTAGTTATTTATGCATTGCTCGCTCATACTGAATTTACGATTATTATTTAGAAAATTTTCTAATAATTTCTTATAGGGAGAAAGTTAATTTGTACTAGAATAGGTCGTAATTCAAATTTTAAGTTTTATGTTTCTATTAATATTTTATGGTTCTTCCAGATATGCACACAAATTATTTTAATTGAAATAATTGCGTTGTGAGAATGTTACATTTCTACGAATCCACAACTAAACGTGTTTTTTAATAAGTTTAATTTCTGGCTTTCACAGCAAACGACTTGTGAACAAGACTGTACCCCGACCCAGAGTATTTACCTTGAAGCAAAGAACAAACAAGTAAGCAAATAAGTTGGAAGACAATGCACAACACTAGCGCTGAGATGTGGTACAACACTAACTAGATACATTTGTGTGATTACGTGGCCGAGAACTTGCAGATACGAGACGACTGAATGTGTGCTTTGGGTAGAGAAATACTGAAGGTAGTTTCTTAATACCTATTGTACGTATTTGAGAAAGTCACTGAGATTAATGAAAATGGGTTTTTCAGTTTGGATTATAAGCCGGTCTGTTCTGTAAAAATCTCACCGTGAAAACTTTGTGAAGTGAGCTATCATTTCATCTGATACAAGGGATTGACTTGATTGATTGATTAATAATAACACATTTATAATATAGATATAGCAGTCCCAAACACTAACAACATTCAAGAAACTATCACAGAAAAAATCAGGAAGTATACAGAATTACAAGAGGAAATTACCAGAGTTTGGAAAATGAATAGAGTCACGATAGTCCCAATAGTAATATCAACAACAGGTGCTATCCCGAAACAAATATTCAATCGTTTTAATGCACTAAATCTTTCCAAATACACGTACTTAACACTACAAAAAGCTGCCACATTAAACACTTGCCGCATAGTAAGAAATTTTTTACAACTAGACTTGGATAATAATTTCACTGCAGTACAGAGCAATTTACCTTCTCAAAACAATAACTAGAATCTCACCTTGGTTCACACCCGTGAGATTCTGAAAATACCAGGTAATAATAACCTGAGAAAATTAAATTTAAAAACCATAATAATAATAAACATTTATTTCAGGCATTCAATAAAATACACATACTAACAAAATCACAAAAATACACAACACATAAAAAAGATACAAACATTAAAATAGCAGTGACAACACAAAAGAAGCAACATATTAAATTTGACGAGGAGGAAATATCCACTGCTCACAAGGCAGTGCTGCTTAAAACCGACCCCACTCAATAAGCTCTACCCGCTTGCAGGAATTGCACCACCTGCCGTACGAAGGGATGTCGCATGCGCGCTGGAAAAAAGGAACCAGGCATCCGATTCCCGACATCCCCTCTACGACTACACAACGACCCCGGGTAGGCTTCCGGCAAGAGCTTCTTACGCTCCACGCAGGCCACCCAGGACAAACCACCCAATGAGAGAAGCAAATTGTGGGAAGAAAAGCATCCACCACCTCCAGATTTCGTTAAACCCCAGGAACATTTGCCTCTCGGCCGTGATCTGCAATGGCCTATATGGAAAGCTCTCAATCGATTGCGTACCCAAGTAGGGCGCTGCAGACACAATTTGTCGAAATGGGGGATTACTGACCCATCCAATACCCAGTGCGAGTGCGGTGCCTCTAATCAGACCATGCCCCACTTGCTGGAGTGCCCTAAGTGCCCGTTCACCTGCACTTTGGATGACTTAATGAATGCCACTGATGCCACAATTAACGTGGCCACCTACTGGGCTCAAACAATATAAAATATCAAAGAAGAGTACCATCGACACGAAAAGAAGAATAAGAAGGCAGTGTGCAAGCGCATCCAGTGGCGCAGCGGTGGAGAGTCCCACCTGTCCGCGAACACGCTTAGTAAGCTGTTGCCGCTGGACCTAACACGACTCAGCAGCGACGCACATTGCTTGCTTTATTGACCGCTCATTTGAAGCTCACTGCACCTAAGTTTTTACGGTGAGATTTTTACAGAATAGCACCGCTCTGATGAAAGTTCCTTAAATGAGGTAGCTTACTACTTCATCAACGTGGTTTGTCTGCGCCAGTGGGACCCATTTGCAAAGGCAGTGGCAGATGTTCCTGTTTAATTAGATCAACTTTGCGCTCCTAGTACAATGATATCCAGATACAAAATATGAAATGGGAAGAAATAAACATTTTGAACTATTTGTTTTTTTGCCATTTCTTCTCAACACCCATTTAAAGAAAAAACTATTTTATTTCATTTCACTGTTAATAGAGATTAAACAATAGTCCCCTGGAACCCCCTTCGTGTTTGCAGGCACCGTTGTGTTACAACTACTGAATGCTTTCTGGCTAATATGTACATCGTCCAGCTTCCCTTTGCTTGCGTCAGAGCGGAGAAAATCCGTGTCAATTTCCCAACTTAAATAAAAGGCTTCAACAATAGGCTAGACTTTTAAATAAAACCTATAAATTACTAACAACAGAAGAACAATTCTCGTAATTTAAAACGTTCAAAATGTAGTCGCAGTCTCATCTCGGCGACAAACAAATGTTAAAAACTTGTCAAAAATATAGGGAAATTAGAGGTATTTTTGACAGATTGAGACTGAGATCAGGGGGCTATTCCCGTATTTTTAGGAACGCTCGCATTCTAATCAATCAAAATCTGTCAAAAGTACCTCTAATTTCTCTACATTTTGACAAGTTTTTGACGTTGATTGTCGCTGAGATGAGATTGCGACTAGATTTTGAACGTTTTTAATTGCGAGAATTGGCCTTCAGATTGTGAACGTTCTTAAAAGTACGAGAATTGCCCCTCAGATATCATTTGCTTTGAAAACTCAACTTATGTAAAACGCAGTCACTGCCTCTGATTTGTTTATTCTGGCATGGAATTACAGCTTCTATTGCTTATAATTAAGACGAAATTGACATCATAACAGAAATTACTATAATATTGTTAATATCAATTTCATTTATGGATAACAAAGGTCTTTAATTTCCTTTGTTTTCTGAAAATACTTGTGTAATCATAATAAATAAATATAGATTGGCAGTAGAAATCGGTTACCATGGTTTCAGTACATAACATGTAAAATTTTGCTGTTCCATACAGTTTGACCACGCAGTTAATGCACTTTACAAAACAGCTATTTTTGTTTTTGATAACCGACGAAAAGTGTCTACTCTGGGGTCCAAAATCGTGTGCTGAATTCATGATTATAGTTTGCGCGTCGATGTCCCTGCCATCCAGTATACACCACAATACTAATTATCAAATGATGTCCTATTTTGGAGGGCAAAAATCTTAATTAATTTATAGTCTAAACATATTCTAAAAATTACTTGGACAGCCCAGAATCCATATACACAGAAGCTTGAAAACGTGCAGCAAATTCTCGTCTACTTACGTAAACAGGACTTACCTATGTGATCTCGCTAAGCTCTATCTATCCGACTCTGAAACTCATAACTAGAAAACATTTTAACTTTACAGGATTAGACAATATTAACCCTCGTTTAAAAACCGTTCAGTTTTACATTCGATAAGCCGCAAGGGATCTACCATCGTTTGACAGCTACACTTCGGGAAACATCGGAACTCCGCCCACACGCCGAAGTTAACCGATTGTAATTAAGAAGTGCTAGGTAGAATGCAAATTCAGTGCCGTGATAGTTTCAAGATAGTAACTTTTGACTGCCGAAGCGACGTGACTTCATTTGAAGTCGCGATTTAATATACCATGAGAATTCTACTTAGTTAGAACTAGAATTTAACAATAATGGTTGAACAAGGTGTTTTTGGTCTTTTGTGTCTAGATTAAGTCCAAGAGCACTAATCGCCAGACACTAGAAGGACGTATCTTGTCCAGAAGAATTTTTTTAAATTATATATCGTTGGAATACGTTATCACAGTACACGTTTTAACTTTGCGAGTCAGAAAAAAAAACTTTTGACGCCCTTAAACAAAAATGTGGTCTTTTTTTAACACAAAGGGTCTATTTATGGCTTCTGAGAAAAGGTTACAAACCAATTTTTGCACGTTGTATTGCTAGAATAGGTACAGTCACAGTACGGTTTATCTTTACGAGTGACAAAACAAAATTGACACTTGCACAATCCTAACGAGAAAGTGTGATCTATTCACAAAGACCTATTTTTGCCTTCTGAGGTAAGATTACTTACGTGTCCTCATTCCTATCCAAATCTAATACACCATGTACGACTACCAGATTATAATCTGCTAAACCCACCCACGGCAAGTTACGGGGTACTCTATTTTTAGCCAGACCTTTTAAACCTTTATAGCCCATAATTAGAGGAAGGTTGTTGACCCGTGGTATCCCATCTCAATAATAACCTGTTTTCCTCACGAACGTTTACAATTCTCTTGGGATGTTAATGTTACTAACTGTTAGATGTAGTGAATTTTCTGTGATAAGTTACGTGTTTCACATGTACTGAAATCTGCTATGATACTTTGGCATTCCAGGAAAAGGTAAACAAAATAATACGCGAACGTGAAGATGGAAAAGTTTTGCTGGGGAAAAAAAAGACTGTCGGGACGCAGACTCCCAGCTAAATAATCGTGCATGCGTGAGTAAATTAATATGAATTTTTAGGGAATCGAGTAATTTTGTTTACTTCGTCGAGTTGTTGAGCTCCTCCTCAACAACTCGACGAACGTAGGCAGCATAACTTTATGCTGCCGACCAAAATGAATGAGGAAAAAAAAATGATGATCATTAAAACTAGCATAGCTTCACATCCACAATTATTAAAGTAAAATAATACTTAACAAAGTAAACTATCTATAATATAATATTCATCATTGTCAAAGTCTATTTTAAGTGGTGTATATAGATGATTTTGAATGATAATTAAAATGTAGTTTTATGGTTTTATCACAAGGCTTAGCAGGGCAAGCAGCTCAACTCCAAGCCTTTTGTCTTCTAAATAATTAGATATTTATAGTTCCCTTTTTTACGAAGTTTGGTTTTAATACAGATTTTAAGTTTAATGGGTAAGTTTCAAATGTCGCGTAAATATCACTTAATTCTGCTTCTGCATTTAATTTCGGAAAATGGTAGCAGCGACTTTTTGATATTTTTTTCATCTCACTGGGTTTTATAAACATACATCATTATTCAAACACGAAAACAAATTAACATTTACCTGAAAAAAAAAGACATAAATAAACAACAGCCTAACAACAGAATGCGTACAAACAAAATAAAACGTGCACAAGATCATCGGGTCATTGCCCTCTAAGCATCATTTTAGTGTCGCCATGAGTCATTCAAATGCAGTTTTGAATTTATTCTTAGAAAATAAGAAATAGAACTGTGACTCACACGTCATTAGCCAAGGACTTGTGCGAACGTAATTCCGACGCATGCCCGAGACGACACGACACGTTAATTTCGACGCGAAATAGATTCACTGACGAAATAGAAACGTCTTTCTAAACAAACAATGATGATGCAAAACTCATAACATTCTTTTAAAATATTCCGTTCATTCGATTGCATTTTTCCGCTCAAACGTAAACGATTAAAATTCCGTTCGCATGGAAACAAAGTACAGTAGAGCGGACAATAAATCTAACACTGTCACAACCACAGACAAAAAAAAATAAACCCGTTTTTATTAAAAAATATTACCACAAAGTCGCAATTTTAAGTGTCGAACCCAGCATGGCTGAGCATTACGTAACAAATTATAACGGATATCCGAAATCGGCGTGTCCAACGAAGCGGAGGCAATGCGATCATCCGTGAATGTCAGGACGATATTCGTGTTAGAATCGCCTGGGGACATCCGGACAAACACGTGATCTCTAGGACGTGAAATTTGAATGCTAGGGATGTGCCAAGACTTGTCGATATAATTAAACAAATAAAACATAAACTACATATCAGAGTTACGCAGTTAAAAGAGACACATTTTGAAATAGGGCAAAAGGAAATGCCAATAATCGCCAAGCGTGTTGATGATCTCATATCGGATATACTGGCGTCAGCGTAGTGATCAGTGAGATTCGCACTACTAAACAACTTCATGATTGTGTTACTAGTGTGCATGACAAGCAGTTGTAATAATAATACCAAGCAAAGGCAGCATGAAAGTACTTTAACCCTACAGTTAGTTAAGTTAGCATACATGTGATGTGACCTATTAGAAGTTGATGAAATAATAGTAAATGTTAAGTGATAAATCATGTTGATGTACCGCCGTGATCTCTAACCTAGACACGTGACACTCGTGGCTTAGATGCACATATTACCGATATCGATATAACTTTCTCAATGCGTACTATGCAGATTTCTCTGTTCAGTCATAAGTTAGATGTATAATGGTGGACGACATGGTCGTGAACAGCACGCATTTTTTTATTGCATGGAGCTGACTGCCGTACTTGAGAACCTTGCTAGACGTCCAAGATAATTAGAACCCAGGTGGGAAGGAAAGCGACCCACACGCTCGCTTAAAGCGTCCGGTCTAGCGTTCGTCTATGGCAGCCTTATTACAAAAAAAGGTTTATCTTTAGACCTAGGCTTAAACCATGGAGCCATTTTTAAATTTCAAACTTTATTCTGACAAAGTTAAAGTCCTTATTACAAAAACTGATGTTAAACCCGAGACTAAGATGTCAATTTTGCATTAAAACTTTACGTTTGTCGGAATAAAGTTCAGTATACAGTAACTGGCTCGAAGGTTTAGGCTAGGCCTAAAGTTAGAACTCGTTATGTACGAGTAATAAGACGGTATATATGTTTAATATTAGTGAATGACAATTATTATGCCAATATAATTTGTGCTAATATTTATGAATGACTGTTATGACTATTATTATTATGTTTATTTGTGTTTTTGTTTATTGTCTCGTTAGCTATTAAATATTTATTTAATTAAAAGAAAAAATAACTAGAAGATAGTTTTCAGACAAGATTCGGTCGCAAAATCCAATAAAATTACCTCCTATTACAGAACTTTCATATCTCTAATGGTCATGTTTGACAGCAGTCGCTTCACGTCTCGGTTCCCGCTCGAGAAGCTCGCCATATCATAGATGAAGGACCTCGTTAGCAAACGGTAGATTAATTCCTTTCAGCAGAATCGTCCCGAGTAGTAGGCTGCGGAAATACTCCAGGATAAAGAGCGGTACCTATTTGTGGTAAACTCAGCTTCATCGAGTAGAACTGTTAGCCAGATTACATTGCGTTTGATTATTCATGTCATCTGAGCTGCATGCACAATGACCGCTGGGCAAGAGCCACATAATTGGGAATGATGGGTCCCGCTAAGGGTGGCCCAGAAAGAAGTAGTGTGATGATTCGGAAGGTTCTGGAAAAACTAATAAGGCAGGTCCTGCTTAGAAGTGGGACAAAACAATAATAGTGTTTCAACCATGAAGAACAAATTTTGGCTGGCTACAACTGAGAGTCTTTATTAACCTAGGATCATTCAAATTATGTTATGGTCGAAAAGTCCACTGAATGTAGCTGACCACCGCAAACCAACAGCCAATTACTGAGGGACACCAAAATCATAAGGACTTTGACCTGTTGCGGTTCTTATTGCAAGGGGTGACTGTCATTACTCCGACGCAGGGATAATTCTCGATTTGTATAGAAAATCCATGAGATGTTTGCTCATCAACCAATATGGGGAGTTTAAGCCTTCTTAGTGGTCATACACACGAGCGGCATGCGACGACCGCAGAGGCAACAACAAGTGACGCGTGTCGCCGACTGCAATCGCCTCTGCCGCTGACGCATGCCGCTCTTGTATAAAATTACCAGTTATCTTACCAAACAAACAACATCGAGAAGGAAAAGAAATCAAATTTATTCGGATTTCATTAATTTAGGTATTCTTTTTCTCTCTTTTCGACATGTAGGTAACAGTCGAGCAATAATCCTTGGTAACAATTTGACCTTGACCTGGCGAAGACCAAGACCAACAGGCAATAGATCAAGAGACTAGCTTAACACGGGGTGGCATGGACATCGACGCGCAAACTGTAACCATTAATTTAGCACATAATTCTAGACCCTTAGAGTAGAACGTATTAAACGCAGCGGGGTCCCGAATCATGTACTGAATCCATGATAACAGGTTGCGTCGATGTCCCTGCCACCCTGTATATTGGGTTTGGTACCACTGGCTTGTGGCGTACTGTACCTCAAACAGCCCATGTATCCATGTTCCTCCGAACCGCACGTTACAAAATTTTGTTTCAGTGCGGTTAGTGGAAGTGCACAGGTGCGGTTCGGGCAAGTGCTGTTGAAATCAGTGCTCTGAGTGGAATACCTCGTCTTTTCTAAGGTGTCTCGGAAAATAAACAAAACAGATGACTGCGGAATGAGGAATGCTAATTTCTTCTAAAAGGCAATTATAACAACTGTATCCTCATTTTGAAGTAAAGAGCTAATTACTTAAATTACCCCACACCTCAAGTTGCATGAGCAAATATAAATTGGAATCACACTGTGTTTTGCTTACATAATTAAAGTACGAGTAACGAGATATCTATAATTAAGATAACGGTGCTAAATAAAAGCGAAATTGCTGTGTTTACAAGTCGGAAAATGGCGGTATTGTGAACTACGGATGAGCGGAGGTTTGGAGTTAACTGGGATAATGTTTAGAGATTGTACTTCAACACGTGTCTACGGACGAAGACATGATGCGTTTGAGCTGTAAACTGGTAGTAAAAAAGTACTTGGAACGGTTTATTAGCATAATCAGATTAATCAGCCTTTAATATTCCCACAACGGACACAGGCCTCCTCTCGATGAGGGGAAAAGGGCCGTAATACACGCGGGACTAGTGCGGGTTGTTAGATGTCACATGTCTTCGATTGTTTGGTTCTAGGACAAGCCGGTTTCGTTACGATATTTTCCTTCACCATTTTGAGAGCAATGGTGATGAATTAATTTACACAAAGTAAAGTTCCTGTCTCCGTTCGAACCTACAAACCAACATCTCGTAAGTCGCGGTTGTTACCACTGGTCTACCAGTGCTCAGTTCACGGAATGGTCTATTGGTTCTTCGAAATTCTTTACTAATAAGTATTTAGTGCGGATGATTGTTTCGTTACATAAAACCACGTCTGAAGTCTGCGCAGGACGCCTCCTTCGGAGATTTCAGACCCGAATTCCCTCAGTAATGTTTAAGATCCATGTCAATTTGGAGTCAAGAGCTATTAGAGTACTCCCATATTGTGTTAGTTATAAGTTTCATGTAAAAAGGCTCAAACGCGACAAACCTTCGAATTCGTATTTCAGTCAAAATATTTTTTCTTTTTGTCTATGCCTGCCATTATGGTTTTTTTTCTTTTACATGCTGGATTAACATTTGGTACTTTACTGTTCTCCGCTAACTTGTACCTCAGATCGAAGTAATTTTCTACAACATCTGCCAGACAGAACTGAATTTAATACACGAACGGTTTTCCAATACTTTAATGTCTTCATATCGTTGGCGAATTAACATTTTACGCAATTAACTTCAGATTTACGAGCATTTGTTTTAATGGTTTTCTCGAATTGAAGATTGAAGCATTGCTGTGTAACTAAAGAAGCTCCTTCCAACTCGTAAAAACAAATTGGCATCTAAAATCCGCCTTTTTACTTTCTGAGAAAATCCTCATTGATACAACCCTCTATCTGGGGAATAAGGAGAGTCATGCCCTCATGGCCCTACAGACTAAAAGTTTATGTTGTTCCTAATGCTAAAATTACCGCGGAACGTGGAATTTGCTTCCTATGGCAGTAATTATTGCAAATAACTGCATCATAGTCGCCAGCGCTACTGCTGAACATGAGGTCCTGGGTTCAATTTCCGGGTCGGGCACAGTGTTATTGGGTTTTTCCATCTGGAATTTCTCAGTAACAGCCCAGGGTCTGGATGGGTGCCCCGGTAAGCGCAATAAGATCACTGACAAATTGTAAAAAAAAAAAATTCTTATATGTGTATGTCCAATTAAATGTATTTTCTTTCTTTTTTTCTACCAGTTCCTGTTCCTCGGAATATTCTCACTGTTACATGGAACTTAAACATAACTGGCGACATTTGGATGTACTGTAGTATAGCTGCACCTCTGCCTTACCCTTCGAGGAATACCGGCATGATGTTTAAATTGTACCTTTGACTGTTTAATGTAGCGGTTACCAACTCACAAATAAGTCTTTGTCCAGCCGTGACCGTCTACCAGCTGACATTTAGAGATGAACTATAATTGCCCCACTTCAACATACAGGGTGGCAGGGACATCGACGCGCAAACTGTAACCATGAATTCAGCACATGAGTTTAGACCCCATAGCGTAGAAATTTTTCGTCGGTTATCAAAAAAAAAATCTTCTGTTTCATAGAAAAGTGCAATACCTACGCGGTCAAAATGTATGGAACAGCAATTTTTTTTTTTAATAACCGACGAAAAATTTCGACTTATTATTATTGGGTAAGTATAGATAGCCAGCAACTTGATCTTTTATGATTTCTCTTCCTATTTTTATACTAACGTAAACATCCTTCATCAAACCTTCAACCTACACACTTGAAACCAAGCTGTAAATGTGAAGTTATAAGGACGTATCAATAACTAAAAAAGTGATTAAAATACAGGATCAATAATTATCAGCTGAACACTCCAACTCAAAGCATTTATTTCAATTAAACCATTTATAGGCACTTGGAGTTGGTTATTCTGAAAGATGAAACTGTAGCACTGGCATCTGGGCAAGTTTCGGACAATGAGGCTTTGTTAAGAGCACAAAAGGGAACGCTGCTGTCCATGCAGTTTACACAATCTAACAAGCCTTTCAGAGCTCGCATAGCAACAGTTCAGTTTCAATCAAATTCATACAGCCACATTTTCCGATAGACTGTAAACCATGCATCCTTTGTTCCAACAATCCAACCAATAAACTTCCAAAGCATTCCACCGACGAACCAATCAACGTATTCCATTAATTTCGATTGTATCAACTTCTGCATCAAACTTTATTAACGGCTAATTGAATAAAACAAACATTTAGTTCGCTTTAATTGCAGGTTGAGTGTTGAGCGCCTGCGTGCGACCTGGTCACGGGAACTGGGTCACCCCTCCCCCGCAGCCTCAATGTGGCCTGATTTAACATCGCTCCCGAACATCATAGAAGGCTATCGTGCATTTTTACATGTATAATGACGTAAGTCACCCCAGACGTGGTTAGGGTGAAACACTTTTGGAAAGCACAGGTTACTTCAATGTGAATTTTTTGAACTCGTAACATATTGTGTCATTTTGGAGGGCATTAACAACCAATTCGACATGATTCAAAATACCCGGCTTGCTATGCTCTAACTTGGGACCAGCCATACGCCTAATGCACGAGCTCAAGACAACTAAATCCTTCAAATCGTTTTGAGCTAGTAGAACTTCCAGCAAAATGATACACGACATTTGCGATTGCATCAGATGACACACAGTTTCTTTGTTATTTACCACCGGAATACCATGTCTTTTTTCTCTCTGACAAAAATAAATGTTTATTGGACAAAATGAAGGGAAAAGAGAACTGTTCCCACGCAACTTGCGAGGATCAAGGAGGGTTACTTAATGACACTTACAGGCGGGAGAGGCTAACAATTTGTCTCTGTTTATGGACGGTATATCTTCTATACTCTATAGCTTAGGTTGGGTGTGTGTTGTTCTTGTTGGAGTCAACAAGCTTCCAATCTACTCCCATAAAGGCTCCCTTAGGTACTCAATAGCCAACGCAGCTTCAACATATATTGGAAGACGGTAACCAACTTTGGTTTAACGTAACCAATATTTGTAACTTATTCACTGCTTTGTAGCCGTAAAAGCAAAACATTTATAATGAAATGATTAATTGAAGGCAGCCATTTTATGGATATCGGTATGAAGAAAGCTAGATTGCATTACGATTTACTTTATGCATCTAACGTTCCTTTCCTTATGCTCAGAAGCAAATTAAGCCTATTGTGCTAATCCAATTTCGTAATACAAGTAACCTACATCTTTTTGACAAATCGTTCCAACATGTGTATGACCAACATTGGCAGCTGTGTTCAGTAGTCATAAAAGTGGCTAACCTTCCACGCACAGCGTTTGGGATCGAACAGTTCTAACCTTGGGTCACGGCCGTTCTTGACGTGACCCAAATGTCATCCAAACATCGTGTTCATTCTACCTACTTTTGCAGCTATGTAGTGTGTTTATTTTGGTAAAAACGTTTGATAAGTTTTCACACGTCATGTTGTTTTTTTAGTTCTCGATGACGTAAATAGTTACCGCAATGGGTATTAGTTGGTTTTGGTTTTAATAACTTTTAATACAAGTACCAACTTTCCAAGTAATTCTTAGTTAGGAGGTGACAATGAAATAGCGAGTTTCTAAGTGGGTAGAATGTTGGTTACGTTAAATTTGAATTTTTGTTCTCCGAATTTGTTATTATTAATATATAAGTATAAATTATAGTAAATAGTATGTATGTATATATAACCTATTTATATATTCGTGTACCTAGTTTTAATAGTTTTTTTTTTAAATCATTGTTCCTCTCAACCCAAGTACCTGCCATCTAATCACTTCACCACCCTTGGTTGACTAGTAGAAGCCTAAGGCATTAAGTCCGCCTTTGTACCTTTTTGTGCGAAAAGTTTAAATAAATAAATAAATCCATCTACACCCAAAGTTATTCTATACATCCTTTTACTAAGTACACAGCCAAGCCTGATAATTATGTTAAAAATATTCATGTCCATTCATCTTAGCGTGTCGATGGCAAAAATAACAGTAGAAAATATAAATAGATTTTTTAAATTAGTCCGTACCAAAATTCAGCATCGTGAATACCGTTTACTGACGAGGTCCTCACGAGTGCAGATGACAGGGTGTGTCCAGTGTATACAAACAAAAGTGAAAATTTGAAAGCAGTAGACTTTTTGGGGAAGGAAGAACGTTGCTCTCTAGATGTTAACCCAAAATTTTCTCTAATAAATATAGTCCTGCGAAATATCCTAGGGACGGTATTTTGATAGCAAATACCATATTCGCATCCTTCCGGCGCTCGTGCGGATTCCGGGTGGATGTCGTGCGATACTTTAGTTTGACGTCTCCCATCCGCTTTCGTCTCGCTAGCGGTCCGCCCCCAAACCGCCCCCGCTCCGCCTACCATGTGCCGCGGCCTTTATTGACCTGCTTAAAAAAAAACTTGTTTTTCTAAGGTATCTTGTTATTAATAGTTTTACATTTACATACATTTCAGCTTACCTACTAATGTTAGTTGTACAAAAATCCGCAGTCTTTGTTCGATTCAACCAAACATACTTTTCTTTTTTTCGGGTTTTTGCTTCGCCTAATTATCTATTTTATCTCTGTCCATCTATATGCTAGTTTTTTTGCTTCATTAGAATTATTATCATTTGTTTTCAAGCTACCGTGATCATGTTTTTGCTTATTTCTGAGATGTAGTCTATGTTTCTATTTGTGTCAGTTAGTCTTTTGTTAGCTAAAAATCATTTGAAATCGACAAGTTGAATCCCCTGTTAGTCCTGTGAGATTCAGTTCTTAGGTCGTCTCAATAATAGGTATAGGGTTGTTTAAGTAGTCGTTCTTTTTTTAATCTTTTGTTTCAGATACTTTTACAACCGTGTAAGACAGTCCCATCATACCCTTAATACATGATAATAAAATACACGCTGCTATGGATTAGATTTGGAACGTGAACCTGAACAGACTCTTCACATCATCACCATTTTGTTACAAACTAGTAGACCAATAGAAACTCGACTGATAGAAATCGAGTGTTGCCACTTAGTTTTTGTTCTTGCTTTCAGCAATTCTTTGTAGTAATGTTTATCTTTTGTAATACCATTTAAAATCCGTACAAAAACTGTTTCTCAGTGAAATGAACAGTGCCAATAGTAATGTTGTTTAACAAGTTGAATCGTCCATTAGTCCCGTGAGATTCGGTTTGTAGGTCGTCTCGTTAATTATAGGGTCGTTTAAGTTGTCGTTGATCGCGGTCAATCAGGCGGTACGACTCGGCCGTCCCACAAAATTTGTGAAGCTTATGAACATGAACTTAATTGACGGTTATTTTGCTAGTGAATTTTGTTTTGTCGGGTTTTAACTTCAGATTGAAAAGTTAAAAACCTTTACTGTATTGGTGTATATTGTAGATGTCCCGCGATTTTATCCGCATGAAGATACCCAGGAAAAATAAATAGGAATAGGAATGTCACTCG
This sequence comes from Apamea epomidion, assembly GCA_947507525.1. Classification (NCBI taxonomy): domain Eukaryota; kingdom Metazoa; phylum Arthropoda; class Insecta; order Lepidoptera; family Noctuidae; genus Apamea; species Apamea epomidion. Next base: position 13,635,465 of record OX382234.1, read on the forward strand.
GGAATAGTATAACTTTCTGCCAGTGAAAGAATTTTCGTAATCGAATCAGTATTTTCAGGGATTAATTACCCTTTAGGTACAAACATTTTAACAACCGGAATCTGTCAACCAAAGTCTAGTTTTGTGCCCGGTTAACGGCAATAGGCTCGCCTCCTATTAACTATGACTTAAACATAACTGGCGATATGTGGGTGTATCTTTGCCTAACCCTTGGCGTACAAGTGTGATGTTATCTTATGGTTTTCTAACAACACGACCTCTTCATCGACTTAATATAAGTAAGGAATTATAAATTATATTCTAATTCTATTACATTAATTTTATTATTTATTGAATTATTATTTATTTGAGTTAGGGCTGATTTTTCCATCGCTAGAAAACTTTTATTCGAGGAATAAAATTGACGTTTGACAGTTTCTGGATGAAATAACTGTCAAAATTTCAAAATTTGTCCTCGAATAAAGTTATCAGATGATTGAAATATCAGCCCTTAGAGTTTCGTATCCCCAAAATTGTGGAATACATATTTAAGTAGATATGTATTCCACAGTTTCCTCTGTGGAACTGTCACTATAGGTAAACAATGGATGGTCGGACTAGATGATGAACGACCTCTGGCAAATAGATAACGGTGGCCGGATTTCGTGTTTACCACATAGGAAAAAACTTCTAACTCTACCGAAAACTTTCAGTTGTCTTTTACGAGCCCCATGGGTCTCTAAAAGTAAGCACCAATTCTAGTTCCTTTCAACTTTAGTGGAAACAACACAACACAGTTGATATAACACACAAAAAAGTTTCCGCTTAATTGCCCATACATATCAAACCTATTTGGAAACCGTAAAACTATAAAAAAGTTGTCAGACCATAAATCATTGCTAAATTGTTCGTAGTCAACATTTTTATTTTCAAGTAGTAATTCTCATTTACTCGATGTGGCGTGAAGAGACCGAAATTGTTGTAATGCGTTAAGTTGCAACTGGAATCCAACTTGTATCTTCCCATGAAAATTGTTGGAGAAAATATAAAATGCGTCGTCACGAATGGTGATTGACAATCTCAATAGATTTTGCAAGCAAACTAAACTACATTAGTAACGCGCCATTGAAAATATCTCCAGTTTGATTAAAACTCAGTGTTATTATTAAACGATAATTAAATTCGTCGTCCGCGCAGACCTCAATCATCCTCATATCAGCGCTAGACTGACACGCTTCCCCCGTGCTGTTCGGTTGCACCCGAAATAGAGTTCGTGCGTCTCCGTCTGCGCTCGGGCTCGATCGTTTATCTTTTTCAATCCGCTGTAACACAAACAAAAAGGTCAGAAGCCGACGACCTAGTTTCCGAGCGGCGAATCCAAAGGTCACCCAGACATCAGCCCGGGAAGCGTTGATAACGACTGGCAAGGCTGCACTGCACGCGAATGTTTGCGAGCTATGCAATAATACGATTCAGTTCTAGCTGTGAGCACGCGAGCTAATGTCTATAGTCGCCTGGTCTAGTTGAATGATCTGCTGGCATTGCTTTAGGCCGAACTGTCGGGCTGAATGTGTTTAAATGATAGAAGGATTTGTAAGAGATTTTGTGCTCCATTTGATGTGAATGTAGGTCTATTTTGTTTATTGCGTAGACATTAGGTAAGATCTATTGATTGATCTGGGCGTGGGTGCTAACGTAATGTATTAGCTGTCTATTACTAAACATGATGTAAAGAGTTTTCTTTATATATATACAATAACTAATGCTTACAAACATAAGATAGCTATGAAAACGACGTCTAAAATATTTGCTCTCAGCTTTAAAAATGAATATTTACAAGGATTTACAAAGTAGGGCTTAACTCGCCAGACGGCTTCAAGAAGATGGTTCTTCAAATGTCGCCAATATAAACAAAATCGACATGTGGGTCACTCCCAACTTTCTAAAATAATGATATTACTTCGTCAAGTGGCAGTCTACCCTAAAGTGATGCCCTTTTTTTTTTTTTTTTTTTTTTCAGGATGGGAAATCATCAAATGACTCCTCCCGCTCTGGGTGGAGCAGAAGGGAGTGTCAGACTCTTACTGACTAAAACCCACCCGTGTTCCTTCCTTAGCCCTTTATGTACCAGGGCAGCGGTAACCCTTTCGGACGATCCCGCTACCCCGGCAGGCTTCGGCCCTGTCGGGCCCCGTCAACTACGCTGACATCTCTTTGAGGCGCGCGTGGAACACATACACGCCGTCCGGCACGGGCCTGGTCCTGATCGGACGGAGAGCTACCCATTGCTCTCCGCCCGCAGGCCCGCGCCTACGGTGGCCGGGAGTCGTCACGCGGCTCCCGACGCCCGGAGCGTCTCCCTCGGCGGCTGAGGCGTGAGGATCTTTCCCTCGCCCATCCCGCCACCTCCTTCGCTAGCATGACTGCTTCGCAGAAGGAGGTGACCGCCTCCCACTCCCTCTCGCCCCGGACCATGGCTTGCACCAGGGCCGGGCGCGAGAGGTCGCCGCCGCTGCCGATCGCCTCTACGAGGACACGGCGGTGCTCTGCCCAAGCGGGGCAGACCTCCACCGTATGCTCCACCGTGTCCTCTGGGCGATCCTCGCAGTGGTGACACCCGGGCGTCTCCTCCCGCCTGATGATGTGCAGGAACCTCCCGAAACATCCGTGTCCGGAGAGGACCTGCGTCAGGCGGTAGGTGAGAGCGCCGTGACGCCTCTCTAGCCACTCCTCAAAGAGGGAAAGTGATGCCCTTAATTGTGAATCACACAATGGTTCCTCCGTTTTGATTAAAATGACGTTTATTTAATAAGTTACGAGCGACAACGCGTTTACGATTGTCCGCAATAAAGTGATTTATGTATTTCCAATCATAATGGAATATTGTCGAAATTAAATACTGATTCGTTTCGCAAATATTTCATTAGTGACATAGATGACGTGATGATGGCAATGGATGCTGCGATCAATACTGTTCCTGATGTTAATGCAATTGGAAAATATACTGGTGGACAATGAGTAAGCTAAAATAAATTGTTGGATGTCGATATAATAAGATATGTTTTATTTTGAAGTGGAAGACGAAGTTGACTTAAGGCAAACTAAACTAAAGTCAAGTAACTCGAGAGGAAACTAGATTTTCACAGAATGATTTTATATAAAGAAGGATGTAAACCAACTTACCGTGTTCGTCCACATAATAGACAAAGCGGACGGTGGCAATAAGTCGGGAAAACGATAAGACAAGAACATAAACGTTGAGAAGAAGAAGGTTACAATGGCACGTGAGTTAATAGAGATACACGATGTAAGTATCCAATTTGAGACTGGTTCAAATACTCGGAATGATATCGTGATCATCAAATGAAGAGCAAAACTTTCCATTCTTTGACATAGACCTCTTTTTGGAAGATAGTTGGAAAAGAAGGCACGTAGGCTCTTAACTTAACTTACAGGTGGTAAACACTATACGAGTACCATTCTTTCCTCGTTCATGTATATTGCGTAGCGAGACTGAGGTGTCACCCAGATGATAAACATCATAAATTAAACATTAACTACATGCAAAATAATATAAATAAATTATAATTTAATTTATTACCGCCCAACTTAATTAAATTAGACCCAACTATATCCCAATACACATCAGCTGCTCCTACGAGGATGTCGACCTCAGCCGGGGGAAAATAGTTAGGATTAGCTAGAGTGATATTTGACCACCATGCAATAATATAATTTAATTAGATGATGAACCGCAACGTCGAGGTCAGCAGTTAAGGTTATTGATGATTCAATGACTTCAAATAGCTGACACTAGAGAACCTCCTCTCTATCATGGCTCTGTGGGAGGAACAAGGAAAACTGTCCATGCATGAGTTTTGTTTTTTCCAAAAACAAAGGAGAAATTTAGTTTTCAGCAAATACTAGATAAAACAGCTAGAAGAAGGTCTTCATTCTCATCCAAACAAAATGAAAAGACACTAACTTGTACCCAGCAATTTGTTTACATATTTAATGTTAATGCTAGTTGAAAACTCCTTCGTTTAAAGTCGATGGAGTCCAGGCGACCTTAAATTGCCAATGTAAGAAACATGTCGTGCAAACTTGGTATCGCGAGACAGAATCTTCATACTAATTTAACACGTAGATTAAGCTCTTATTTAAAATGTTGTGGGTAACACCGTCTGGTACTTACAAGGACTATGTTATGTCGATCGTGGGTAAGTGTCAAGGCAGTTGGTAGCAGGTGCATCGATATTGGTTGAGCAGTAATGTCGTTGTAATATGTAGGATTATTTCAATGTAAAGGACGTGTGAAGATATCCTAACTTTAATATTACAAATGCGAAACTGAGTTTGTTTGTTTTGCTTTCACGCTAAAACAGGTGAACAGATTTAGATGAAATTTAGCACATGGGTAGTCCATGACCTGGGTTACGATATAAAATACTTTTTATGCCAGTAGTACGTTTTCGTGGGATGATTTCCTACCTCCATGCGGGCGAAGCCGCGCGGGCAAAAGTTGTATTCCAGGGTCACATGCAGGAACGGTAAAAACCTGGCCACTTTTCTAACGTACATTTTCATTAGGGTGGTAGTAGGTATTTTCTTGGCCGACTCTCAGACAGTAATAAAGAAGAGATGCTCTGAGATGCAAGATCTGAGATGCTCTCTTTCGAAAATAGGCATCAATTAAATTTGTAGCAATCTTTTAATGCTCATCTCACATTGTGAACTTCAATTGTTTGTTCGACAGTGACCTCGACAGCAATCTCTTCCTACTTTTAAATCAAATCTGCGTCGGAAGGTCAATAAGACCTTGCATCTGTGTCATTCTAAATGTTATTTGGAGACTTGACCCAATGATGTCTCTATCCTAAAATATCGAAATAAATAACGGCCAAGTGCGACTCGGACTCGCACATGAAGGGATCCGTACCAGAAGGCCAAAAATCGCCGAAAAAGACACGGTACCTTTTATGGAGACCGCCTTTAATTTTTATGAACTTTATTTTATTTTTTTATTAGTTGTTATAGCGGCAATAGAAATACAGTCTTTGAAAATTTCAACTATCTATCTATTACAGTTCATGAGATACAGCCCGCTGACAGACAGACAGACGGACGGACGGACAGCGGAGGCTTACTAATAGGGTGTTGTTGGCACCCTTTGGGTAGGTACGGGACCCTAAAAACCAAACACATGTTTTTGGTAACCAATTAAAAGTATTTTGTTTTATTTTGTCAAATCCAAATGTTATGATCGAATCTTTTTTGTAAATGTCAAAATAATGAAAATCTAATACAATTTGTCATGGACCTGTTTTTGTAACAAGATATCGTGTTGAAGCTAATAAAGAATTGCCATATTATTACTCGTATAAAAAAAGGATGACCCCAAAAATTTTAATTATTGATTAATGTTCTTATTCGTTTTGGATAAAATTAAATGTGGGATTTAACACAATCTTAAATCAGTAAAGATTTTATGAGGGTATTTGGATACCATCATAATAAAAATATTATCGTTAGGTATTATCAACACACTTTAAAATGGATTGGTGCTCATAGTTGGTAACTATACAAGGGGGCAGGGACATCAACGCGCAATCTGTTACCATGGATTCAGTACATGATTCAGAACCGCTGTTGAGACTTATCGTATAAAAAAAATTTGATATTCCCTAGATTTTGACCACTTCAACAGCAGAATATTTTTTTAATAATCGTCGGAATTATTAACTCAGTGTGGTCCAGAATCATGTACTGAATCTAGCAGACAGTAGGACGCTACTGACTTTACATAATCAGCCTAAGTATATTGTTCCCACTGCTGGGACACAGGCCTTCTCTCTTCGAGAGGGAGTGGGCTATAATCTACCACGCGGGTCCAGTGCGAGTTGGTAGATGTCACCCGTCTTCGAATTTTTTGGCTCTAGGACTTGCTGGTTTCCTACTGACTTTACTTTACTTTATTTAACACATAGTCTCTTAGACTCATCGATGTCTTGACATACATATGTTCCTGAATATTTCCATCTTTCAGCTCCAATTTCCATCATGCACAGGAAACTACGTATCACGAGTCCCGTGATACGTAGTTCACGGCGCATGATCATACACGTGTAGGTATACACGTGTGTGATCTGTCATCCGCCAGAGCTAACAAACCTTTGTTTCCCTGTCAGTCCGTCCCTTGTTCGCCAACTATTGTTCCTCTGACAGTTTGATGAAGATCAGCCTCCAACAGTGTAGGCAGACAAGAATATTTAATTAGCTTGCAATCCTTCATTTTTTATACCTAAATCAATGTTTATTTTTATTAACGCTGTATTGTCTCGGTGTATTTGTTACCAGCTTTTGCTGCGTCTTAATCATTCTGTAAATATGTGATTTGTGTTGTAAATAAATTACAATCTCATTATTGGTGTTTTGGTAAATAATCCTTCAAAGATATTGATGAGATACAAACTTACTTAGGTATTTGACATGACCGAGACTATTAGTATGACCATTTTCTGAATACTACTTTGTTCATACTAAAAACTAGGATTTTTCTTTTCGAATAAAATTTTTATTCATAGATTTTAAGTTTCAGAAGTTTAAAATAAAATTGCAAAAGAAAGACGTTGTAACATCACGCCTGTATTTCCCGAAGGGTTCCCGAAGGAACCACTCCAGAATCCGGGCTGCTGCTGAAAACTAGATGGAAAAACGCAATTACACTTTGCCCGACCCGGGAATCGAACCCAGGACCTCGTGCTTAGCAGTAGCGCTTGCGTCCACTAGACCAACCAGGCAGTCACAAATGAATCTGTTTTAAATACAATTTCATCGAAAAAAAAAGTAAAACTAAAGTAACAATTAACAGATGCCTGTAATTCAATGAACACTCCCATAGCTATTAGTTTGGGAGGCGGAAAGACTGTGTTTTTCTCCGTTCATTACATGTTATAACAGTATCGTAAGCTTGCAGAGTAAGCAAACTGAAGTGGCAGTGGGCTGGCCATGTGTCTCGAAGGGCCGATGGCTGGTGGAGCAGACGAGTCCTGGAGTGGCAACAGCGTATCGGCAAGCGCCCGCAATCCCTTTGTAGGACTGGTTGTCAAATTTTCGGGCTTCTGAATACCCGTAACGACTATCAAAGATCTAATGACAGCCGGGACCAACACGTGCTTACCAAGAAACGGAGGGGTAGAAGCCAACCCCAACATGGTTTGGAAGAGGTTAGGCTGATGATGGGTGTACCTACATAATATACCTATATTCAAATTTTATTTATGTGTCAAATTGACGTTATTTCAAGTTTAACAAATATCAACTTTATTTTAATGAGAATTAAGTTGATTTCAGAGTGGCTAGTACTATTGAAAAAGTTATAAAAATGTTTGAAGTTGTAGCGTAAACTGAACTTTATTGTGTAGGATTTAAAGTTATTTTTCCATAAACTCATATTTGTTTACATTTTTGGCGAATATGTCGCGATATTAGATTAACTATCTAGGTTGTGGAATATACGATCTTCGTGGAATAACCTATGACATTTTAAATTGCATGTGTATAATATACGAGTATCACGGGCCAACGGTGCCAAGTTTATGGGCCCATCCTGTCACCACAGGCTTCAAATGAGATGCCCATAATAAGTTCTCATAATATTCGTGTTTTTATTCGTTTCCCATCAAGTTATATGTTGACGTGACTATAAATTTAGAATGAGGACGTAAAATATGAACCTATTTATAGAAACAGATTTGTTTTTTTTCACTGAATAACGTTACAAAAATATACAAAAATCATTTTTTAAATTAAAAAGTACTGTAAAAGATACTGGATTATTCCACACTGGCCTACCAATCTTTCCCACCAGTGGGACAAAGAGGAATGTTCACAATTTTATCGTCCACTGTGTGCCATTAATTGATTTTGGTAGGGCAAATTATACCCGCATTAACTCTGAGTACCTACACTTTTTCCCACTAGGGCTGAATCGTAAACATTCCAATACTGGTGAGATAAAGTGGAATAATCCCAAATACTGCGGTAGAATACAAAATCAAATGAAATTTCATGTTTGACTCCCGACAGACCCTTAGCGCAGTCAATAAGCAAATAATCTTTTTTCCGTTCAGTAAATCTACAAAATCGTGCCTCTGCCGCTTAGATAATGAATATAGATAAAATGGATACGTGAGCAACTCGCTAATTAATCACACCAGGTTCGAGCCGCCCTCAGCTATTTCCTTAATTAAAATACTAGTTGATGTTCGCTAAGTACTAATTTGCTAATTTGTTTATGAGACATTAAAATCAAGTTACAATGTTTTTGAGAACGCGGTAATTGGCGGATATATGATTAAGAGTCGTGTTCAATTTAATCATAGTAAGTAATTAATTTAATGTTATGTAGTTTTGAGCACATGACAGCGCAATGGGGAAATTAAAAGCATTTAGTAAAAGCGTGAATGCTGGAGTGATTAGTTTAAAAAGTGCGAGGTCATATGTCATGGTTGCTCCGTATATTATGAATTCGTGATATTGCGGGTCACGATTTAGGCTGAAAGCGGAGCGGGGGGCGGTAAGAAGTCAGTAATGAGGTACTGACCTACAACCCGGCAAATGAAATAGCATAAGCATAGTATAATCCGCCTATAACGTTCCCACTGCTGGGATACAGGCCTTCTCTCTGTGAGAGAGAGTGCCATCCACCACGCGGGCCCAGTGCGTATTGGTAGATGTCACATGTCTTAGAATTTTTGTCAAATAAAACAATCCTTATAAATGAAGAGCATTCTCGCCAATGCTGCTCAAAATGATGCAGTTAATGCAGCTATTTTTTTATACAGAAATACTCATTAGGTTCCCTGAAATGTTTCATATAATATAGTCATCAGCACCTAGCCTAGCCTTTTCCAACTGTGTTGGAGTCAGCTTCCAGTGCATCTGATTCATCCATTGATGCAGCTGAATACCAGTATTTTACATGGCGCGACTGCCTATTTGACTTCCACAACCCAGTTACTTGGTAACACGATACCCCTTGACAAGACCGGTTGTCAGGCTTTCGGACTTCCGACTGCCGGAATCTACAACTCGACTCGATGGCTATGGGATTTTGCGTGGATGAGACGAATATTTCCCCCCAACTTGTATTTTTTGTGTTTGTGTTCTTTCTAAGCGTCATGTTTACCGCAATTAAACATACTTTATTTTTCCGAGCCACGGAGGGGTCTTGGTATGTTTCATATAAAAGTGTCATGTTCAATCATAGTCAACTGCTCACCTGTCTGTCACCGGGGTGAACCCGGTGCTCCTCTTGGCTCCCGTTATATTCTCCACTTTTCACTCTGCACTGAACCGCGGGCGAAATTTTAACTTACACTTAGGGAATTGACTGATAACTATATTACTACCACATTACTACTTATACTAACTTTTCGATGCACACGACTTTGAAACTGACGAATTTAGACCTGAAACAAAAAGAAGATTTAGTTAAAAATAATAAAAACAAATTCAGTCTAGGCACGATTCAATTTAGAAATGATAATAAAAATACAATTTTAAACGGACCACGTAATAAAAATAAAATGAGAACATTCAAAGTCATGTGAGGTATTCTGCGGTTCCTTTTAATCAAGGCGAATGCATATAGCGTCTATTTCGATGCCGCCCCACGAAATATATTGAAAGTGATGACGACCGCAAAACAATGGGTTCGACCGCGAATTCATATCAGTTCGCCGACAATAGCGAATAAGTCTTTCAGAGATGAAACGGTCAACAGATCCGAACGAATAATTCGTACCCTTGCCCTTGAGTGCGAAATGCACGGTCATTATGAACTGCGAGCTCGGGTATCGAATGCAATCTCCGGAGAATTTCGGCTTAACGAAAATAAACTTTAATACCAACAAGATTTGGATCGTAATTCGTTAACAAGGATACTGTGGACCTGCATTTGGCCGTCAAGTGGATACACCGATGCAATGAGTTAGCTAGACTGTCTGAATGTCAAACCAATGATCGGCAGCGTCTGCTGCATCAACGCAATAAAAAAATAATTTATTTGCATCTGAGTAAATAACATAATGGCGCGAACAAAATTTGGACTGAATAGCCACGGCAACTGGGGTCGCGTCGTAATAGCCGCTTTGTTCCAAATCGGATCACTTGGGAAACAGCCAAAAAAAGAAAAGCGCTGAATTCCAATTCAATTGTTTGCTTCCTAAAGAACGAAACTGCGAATAGGCTGGAAAGTTACAAAAGAAGATGTATTGTTTCAACAAAAATGTTTAAAGCTGTTCAAACAAAACGTAAGATCTAATAAAAAGTTGAGCTATAAATTATATGAATTACATCGTTCATGCTGCAAATAAATTACACAATTTATACAACCGTAGCAAACATCTCAACAAACAAATTATAGCCCGTATCGTGTCCATTCCAAATTGGAGCGTAGACTTTAATGATGCAAAATATTTTATTGAACTAATTTGCATAGATTTATCGTAAGCAATATATATTTCGAGCGCCGTGTAAATGTACAAAAAAAATCTAAAAACATGATATGATATTGACATTACTTGTAAGGAGAGAACGGAGGGAACTAAGTGCTAGGTATCATCAATCACAAAAAACTTTAACTTTTGTGACATATCCGAATATGATCGATGAATTTTACCCATCTACGGAGAGGAAGTTTCAGTAAAAGCGTTTCTTTTTACACGCAAGAAAGTCTATGTACCTACTAAAAGTATTATAGATGATAATGGCGCCGATTCCCTCGTTCACAAACTAAACTAAATTTAAGTCAGTGCATCTTTTTCTTTCTATTTCACTAAGAAAAGGACAGAAGATAAATATTAATTTAGTCCTGTCAAATTAAGATACTCCATAGACAAATTAGACGTGATTAAAAACATGGCTACAAAAATACGCCAATTTACGCCAGGCGCTGACTAATTTGACAGGACTAAACTAATACTTATCTTTTATCCTTTTCTTTATAAAATAGAAAGAAAAAGAAGCACTGAACTAAAATTTAGTTAGGTTTGTGAACAAGGGAATCGGCGCCAATATCAATTACCGACCTACACTTACTGGCAGTAAGCCGGAAGAATTTAATTTTAAATGGTGTATTTTTAAATATAGTCAATCAAATTAAATAATGCACTCCCTCTCAAAAGAAGAGGAGGCTTGTGTCCCAGCAGTAGGAACATTGTAGATTGATTATGCTTATGTAACTTAATGCATTTATCCATCCTCCATTATAGGTAAGAATTACATTTCTACTTATGCAGAAGTTATTAAAGACCACAACATTATTATTATGTTCAATACAAAGCTGTAATATATTGAAACTTAAGTATACACAAGCAAAGTCTGAAAGGAAATTTAAAAAATCGTACGCTCCGCCTCCTAATCACGCACTAGGATATTATGAAATCTTAAACCGATATTATTGGAGATATTTTCGTAAAATTCTTCATACAATGCTGTGTTTTCATGCAAAGTTTTAGTGGTATTTCATTCAGAAACTGCGATGGTCTTTGTATTGGTGTTTTAACTCGGATTTGTTGTGTGCGTCAAATGTGCTGAAGGTCGTCAATTGGGACGTGGTTCTAGCGAGGCATTGAACTATGAAATATAACCGGAAGACGGGGGCCGATGACTGATGAACGTTAATATGTGAATACTAGGGCTGTGGCTGTCTGCTGCAAAGTTATTATCCTGCTTTATGACTGATACACACTTGAATATTCATAGAACAAATTATTGTTTATGTTCCTTTACAAGTTTCTTATTTATTCTTGTTACTGTTATTATCTTTTCACTAGTTTTATGAACCAACTGGTCAAAACACTCCATCCTTTTTAATGACAATAATTCCATATGCAACCAAATTTAAGTTCATTTACTTCATTAGGTCAATGGCAAGGTTTTTTTCCACTTGGCAACAGTTAGCAGCAACCCTAAACAATTCTGTTTGTGTCAAAGCTGAAAAGAATTTGAATAAGTAAGTCATGATGTCAGCGTTACACGTAATGTGAATCAAATCGGTAATAAAATACAATTGAATGAATGTCAGATATTCAAATCGCGACCTATTAAGGAACTCATCACCTTTATTTCTTCTTTCTTTCATTCGTGCAATCAACGAAAAACGTGCAACGTCCGAATTATGCCCGTCGGCTTGTACATGATCAATAAAATCGATTTTTATAAATAATAGCTCATCCAGTTTTTGCAAATTCGAATCAAAAGCGGGTTCCCGAATTCGTGATGTCCAATCGAAAAGAGACGTAACACTGATTTCTGACCGGATCGAGCAAAAACCCTGCTTTCCGAATATTTTGGGAACGTTGACCGCGTGATCTTTTATTTTTGTTTATTGTGAATTTATGTATGGAACGAAAAAAATTGTTTGTTGTTGCTGGCATGTTTTCGCAGAAATATGCCAGGTACAATGCGAGGTCCAAGCATTTCTCGCAGAAAGTGTTAAAAGCGCATTTTTCCACAAAGACACATGGAATGTAAACAATTTGTGTTCAGTTGTGACTTGTGACCAGTTTGTAGGAAAATGACCGATGGAAAAACTTCACCGTCTAGTGCACATAGACGCAGCTTTATACGTACGACTGCCTTTGTCGGTAACTTGGATAATTGGTTAGGAGAAACTGGCTTCTATGTGCTTAATGATTTGATAGATTAAGTGCCGCGGATTCTAATGTCGACTTTAACTCACAAAGTAAACGACGACCATCTAAAGATACTTTCAATTGCGTTTAATTCTGAAAACACTGAAAGTTAATTTATAAGATTAGATAATGTTACCTAGATTCTCGTAATCTTTCAAGTTACCTTCGATTTCATTAGAAACAACCGCTATGATTCTATTCAATGCGCACGCGCGTGGAACACGTCTGACTCAAAGTTTAGGTATAGCCTGCAAGCGGCGCGGTGCATTAGGTCAGTGAGTTACATTTTTGGTCGTTGCGCTCTTCAGGCGAGTAGGTAGTACGAATGCAATTATTTTTTTGGACAGGACGAATATAAGTCAAATCTACAATTACAAAGCAGAATCACGTTTTGGTTGTTGCTTCGCAGCCTCAGTTGACGCAAGCCCACATTGTTTTAAGTATCAATACACCCGAAAAGTAACCTTGACGGTAAGTTAGAGGACGTCGTGAATGGTTTTTTGGCGTTGAAACTTTTTATCGGATACATACTGTCTCACAATGGGGCTGAGTTTGAAAGGAATACATTACTTGAGCGGTCGATGGCTCCAACCGTAGCGAGCCTTCTCTTGTTTAGGTACGTACAAATTGGATACTGATACCCGCAATGCCTCAATGCTAATGGGCTGTGAGGATCCAAGACAAAACCTTTACGGGCCTAGGAACTTGTTCACGTGAACATCCATGCGGTCAGTACATAAATTACATTTAGGCTCTATCTCATTGGTCGAATCTAATTTGCAAACGGACCGCCGTAATTGTGTGCAGATTAATGTGGAGATCTCGCCTCCTAAATCAAATAACAATAGCGAACAAGATAATTAGCGATAATTTAGTACAAAGATGAGGGCGATGTCTTCGTGAGGTGAATTATTGCTACAAATTGTATAAATGGAGAGAAACTGACGCTACAATTTGTTTTTTTTTTTAATGAAAATCTTCTTGTCTAACAACGTGTAAGTTTTTATTCATTCGTTTCGTTAATTTAGGTAAAAGCGAACCTTAAGCTACGGTTTTCCAGAAGAGGTGTGACCGCCATATGCAGCCGTAATATCAAAATACAGAGCGCTTTTTGATTCCTTAAAATCAAAATTTGTCATTTTCAACTGTATTGACAATACTGACGATTTCACAAGAACTTTAAGACAGTTTTTTATGACGTCCGTTATAAACATGACGTGATCGTTGTCAACGAGAACAGTCCCCAAAAGGCTGGCAGCATTGACACGTTCTATGGCGATGCTAATTCTTTGGCCAAGAAATAGGCCAGCGACGGTCACGTGAAGAGTCGACTAACCGCTTGGCGATATGTCGAAAAATAAAGTGGGCACTCGGACCCCATGTCCCTAGTGTTTCAACCCCAAACGGCTCGAACATATAACTCCCAATCAGGTTGGAATATTTTCGCCGTTAGAGGTTTTCTGCACCTGCAGCAGCCGCCCCAGCACAGCCCACCATGCTAGGAAGATGGGATGGCGCAAGAGTGTCGACACATGTTGCATCCCACACCAAAGGTCTGCCTAACTTCCAGAGCATTATGGTCATTCCGTCTGGTCTCTTCCCATCGTCGCGTGCCAAGCCGTTGGGTTGTAAAACAGCTGGCACCTGCCCTGATAACCAGCTAGATTATCAAAGCTTTTGTATGAGCTTCAAGACTACAATTTTATTTCTTAATCGAACATTCATCGATTCCATTCTAGAGGATACCACCATTAAGTTTTTATCCTAAAAGTGCCAAAATGAAATTCCGTAAGTAAAGTTTTGACACTTTCTCCTGTGGCCTTGACTTGCATTGACCGCAGAATCCAATCAAGTTATTCACTTGAGATTGATACCAACCTTAGGTGCCTTTATTGGAAGATATTTGTCACTGTAATTAATCTTAGCTTCCTGGGGTAAAGGATGTTTTGATGAAATTGTTGTGGGTAGACATTATGAAGAAGTAAATAGTCTTGTTGGTAGAGCTCTAGAATTAATATTGTTGGCACTCGGGGTTAACTTGGACTAATTCAAATAATGTTTATGGATAACTAGCTGCGCCCCGCAATTTCACCCGCATAAGTTTCGATCCCGTGGGAAAATCGGGATAAAACAAAAAAGTATTCTATATGTTAATCCTGGTTAAAAACCATCTGTTTGCCAAATTTCATCTAAATCCGTTCGGTAGTTTTTGCGTGAAAGAGTGACAAACATCTATCCATCCATCCATACAAACTTTCACGTTTATAATATTAGTAGGATTTAAGGCGCGGTGAGATGTTTTTGTTAATTGACAATAGCGCATCGAGGCAACGAATAAGGTGAAAAAAGCCATGCGTTTGATGTTAGTTGAATCAAATGACTATCAAAATAACAGTAATTTTTCAGTTTTAATTAAATTTCAAAATAAATGCACGGCTTAGTGGAATATTTTTTAGGTATTTCTTTAGTTGATTGAATTCCCTTTATAATCATTACATAAAAGGTAATTGTTTACGCCCCAAACTTTTGAGAATTGTGTTACGATTGTTTTATCATGATACTATTTTTTTTTGTGAAATGTTTTTGAATAAGTCTTTTCTTTGAACATTTGACAACACACTCAATTTTTTCTGGCTTCTTATATGAGTACCAATACTAGCCTAACTGACGACAAAAAACTGAGTGTTTTACCTACATTTCTACTACAATTTAAGCATGAATTCCCCTTTTCTTTTCAAAATAACCAACTTAATTAACATATCAGTCAATAAAATATACCTACAGACCGTTTTTATGTGTATTTCCATTCTGCGTGACTACAAAATTTCTAATGAAATCGTACAGGAACTGAACTTAGTTTCTATAGCAGTAAACCTTGAACCATGGCTTTGTGTTCTCTCCTTTGAAAGTTCACAATAATTCTAAACAAAGCAATCTATACTCGTATACTTGTAAACTATAGAGGGTTTCCTATTATAACAGTTTGACGAAAATAGCTAACTTTTCAAGGTTTCTAATTTGAACGATTTTGGGGCGACAGTCGCGTATTTGTGGGGCGACAGTTGCGCGTTTGTGTGGTGACTGTTGCGGGCAACCTATCGCTCGAATTGTTAGACCCATCGTCCACGACGCTCCTCAAAAGTAACCAGTTACAAAATCAAATTCAGTGTTGCGACTCCAGTGACAATCTAGAATGTCACTGCACTATCTAGTATTTCATAGTGGTCACGACGCAACCAATTACAATACGTTAGTAAGTCGCGTCGACCATTGAAATACTTGTGCTGTGAGATCACATTCTGACTACTCACTGGTGATTTAAGTTTGTAAATAAAGACGAGCGACACGTGTCAACGGCAGTGGCAACTGCAGCCGTCGACGACTGTCGAGGGCTGCCGTCAATGCGTATCGGCGGCAGCCGTCGACATCATGCCGCTCGTGTATTTGAGATTTTGAGCACCGACGGCTGCAATTGCATCTGCCGTTAACGCGTGTCGCTCGTGTGTATGCACACGAACACGTTACTTTTAAACCGCGTCGTGGACGATGGGCCTAACAACTCCCCACTATGAATTTCTCGCTAGACTTGGCCCAACTAGGGTTTAGCATGAGCTATTCAAATGTAATCTTCAGTCGAAAGGGCTAGGAAGGAAATTGATCTAAGTCTTTGTCTGAGATAAATTCGCGTGAATCTTTTTGTGTGCACTTACATAAGCGATGGTTGGAATTAATTGTAGCTTTTATATAAATTGTTCTGTGCTGTGTTCATTGTTCAACGTTTCCTAGACTCTTTTAGCATTGCCTGTTATCACGAATTGCTTTTGTTGTTATTATTTGGTACATTCAGCGTTTCTTTAAAGATGACAACTCTGTGAGCTGCTTACCTCATTTGAGTAGGTATAAACTGGTGTTTTTTTTTACTACAATTGCTCTGAATTTTATTGTTGTATTCCTAAAATTATGGCCAATCTTTGCATGCTGGCATTGCAACGATATTATAAGGCAATAGGTACTGCCGTATCGCCATAAGTTAGCGTTAAGGAGGTTTAACCGTTTAGTGTTACGCGTATTTCAAAGGTTGTTTGTTATTGTAGGCTCGATAAAGTAAATACATAACATGACAAGTAACTGTCATTTCTTTTCATGTTTGTACCAATGTCATTCGTCCACGTAGGTAAAGTTTATTAAAGGAAAAAACTTGGTCTGTATTTGGACATCATTTTGTGGAAGTTTTACGCCCACTGAGGGGTCGAAACTTGTGGCCTCGAGGACATGCTCAGGGACGTTTCAGAAACATGCCGAATAAATACAACATAAAGATTGATAGATGTGTATCTAACTTGTAAGTAGCTGGGTAGCTCTTCTTTTCTTGTGATACAATAATATAGTTATTTAAGCAGTACTAAACATACTGCACAATCAAGGTAGGCATGGTCTGTTCCAGAAGTATTTCATGAAAATGTAAACAAATAAATGGACCAGAAAATGTAACTGTGGATGCCAATTTGTAGTGCAACTTACAAATTGAGTGTTTTGATTCGATTACTTAAACAGAAGTATTTCATGAAAATGTAAACAAATAAATGGACCAGAAAATGTAACTGTGGATGCCAATTTGTAGTGCAACTTACAAATTGAGTGTTTTGATTCGATTACTTAAACCTGAAATTTTTATTTTAAATCACCTTAAAGATCTTTTTCACTTGACAATTGAGGTTAATTTTATAACCCCAATTTTCATCGATGATTTTTCAATTATAATTTAATAATAAAATAATTGTTGAACATACAGATGAATGTGTTGCTAATTCCTATTAGCGAGTGATTGCGTAAGAATTTAACCTGAACTTGAAACTTGTTTACACTTTCATTAGACACTTTTGGAACAGATTATGTAACCTTTATTTTTTTTACATAGAGTCGTCGTGGACGTTATCTACACTTAAAACCTTCATTGATTTTTTCAATGAATAGAGTAAGTATTTTTATTAAGTAGGTATTGTATTGTAGCTCTTTGATATATCCAAAATTACTCAAAAGTTATTTTATATCGATTTATGTTAAAGCAGACTGGTGACTGATATTCGCTTACTTTACAGGAAAAACAGGATTTTTTACATTATTTTCAAATAATAAATATTTACATAATTTATTTCGTATCAAAATTGGTCTCTTGACCTTAACAACAATGGAATTATAAATTAACTTGCTTTCCATTGGTTTGGCTATGGCCGCTATAACTATAAACACTGTGACAGTTTTCAAGGTAAACGAGTTAATATTCAATTTAACAAAATTATCATATTTATTGCCAATGTTATTTAAATATTTTAAAATGGTGGTTTTGTTGCTAAGGAGAAATAATTAGAAGAAAATATTACTATAGTCTACGCTCAAGACATGTTGCCTTACTGCGTCTTCATTTTCCTTCAGGTTTCAGCTCAGCCTATTCTCTGTGCTGTCAGCTTTTAGCCACCGAATAAAAGTGCGCCTGAAAATGATTTTCCAGCCCCGGTTTTGAAGGTGGGTTTATTGTTTTAATATTTATTTTTATGATTAATTTAGCTGTGGTATCCTTTAAAATTTACTAAGCCTAAACAATCCGTGCTGCAGGTTAAGCTATAAACAACATTTTATTGTCTATTTAATCTTTTGTGCATGCGCACCTTTTCGTGTATTTTAAAAGCTGTAAATCTGAGATGCATTGGTGTACAAGGCAAGGTGGGCAATAAAGTTAATTTTATTATGTCAGTTGCCACTAGATCCAATGACCTATTTTGTTTTTGTCTTTTTTCCACCCGATACTCACCCGGATACTGAGTTGTGGAGGTCCGAGAGGCAGTCAATCCATGATATATAAAATACTGGTATTTAACTGTATCCGGTTAGACTGGAAGCTGATGCAAACATAGTTGGGAAAAAGCTAGACAGAATAACTCACCACAAACATTCAACAACTACCGAGATGACGACTAAAGTCAAAGTCAAAGTCAAATCATTTATTTCAAATAGGCACATTAAAGGCACTTTTGAACGTCAAAACTAAAATTGATTCAAGTCGCCCCTTCCAAAAGGTAGTTTTCGTATGGAGAAGAATGGGCAAGAAACTCCACCGTTACTCTTTTAAAATGTTTTACAATATTTTGCATACATTAATTATATAATTATATGTGAAGACGATGTACCTAAAAATAAAATTACTATACTATACTACGTTTGTTTTTGTTTAGACTCTAGAGATTGTCCTATGGAGCGGGACCAGCATGTCATGCAAGCATGACCAGCATGACTAATCATGGATGAATAAAAAATCTATGAAGATAAAGACATGTTGCACTGACCCCAAATAAATAGGGATAAGGGCAAGTGAATGATGATTTTAAACAACTTATATTATACCAATTGAATTTTCTGAAACAATTTAATTGCTACATATTTTTCAGGTCAATTCAGTAGATAATTTAATAACGTTGAAATAAATCAATCGTTAGCGTTTCGGATCATTGCTTAACCAATCTAATACAAATCGAACAAATTATTTAAAAGTTAATTCATTTGTAATCTGATTATTAAATTGTTGTGAAAGTAAATAAAATTAAGAGGAAACAGAACAAGTTTGGTTTAATAAAAAGTCTTACAGTTACATCAACGATAAATTATTATTTCCGTAGTAAAAAGAATCAGATAATATAAAAATTGAGCCTAGAGTTCTGCCAAGAGAAAATTTTAGAATTTCAATGAGTGAACTTTAAATGATTTTTTATTTATTAGAAAATTTTCGTGATTAATCGCAAATACACATGTCAGATTTATAAATTATGGACGAGTTAAATACACATAGATTAACTGTACCTATCACGTGTAGAATGACCACTATAGAAACGGGTTTCGTCAACGGAAGCAGTATATTACATTTTCCACGAATTTCAGCCGCGCCAATATGGTAGCTGTCGAAAATTCGGGATCGGGCTTAACAGATTTACGACACGTGAGGAATTATGTCGATAACATATTTTCGATTTACGTTACCTTCAAATATGTTCGGAAACAAAGGTATTTAAAATGTATTTACCTGTATTTCAGAATGTTTCAGATAGTAACCGATAAAAGGCTGGTATACTCATTTTATATCTCTGCTGCGTAATTGGATAAGGTATTGAAGTGAAAAACGTTTCAGTTGTGGTTCTTGGCGAAGATATTTATAATTTTAATGCGTTTATAATTTTATTGCAATTATCAAGGATCACTACATTGCTGTATGTTGGTAGGCTGAATTAGATGCTTAGGTAGGTATAGCAGTCTATTATTTTTAACCGATTTCAAAAAACAAACAAACTTTTGCCACCGACTTCTTAAATTAAAATTATTCTTGACTTGGTAGAGTTTTTTTTTTTAAGTCAGAGGTTTTTTATTTTATAATAAAGTTTTTATTTTTGATTGTAATCAACCTGCCGCTCCAATAAGGCATTTTTATGTGAAAATGGAAAGTTATAATATTAGGGGTTAAAGTATGAAATTGCCGATTTGTACTGAAAAATTGAAATTCGTTTTTTTTTTAATTTAACATATTTATTTAATCAAATTAATTACCATTGTTATCTATACATTGCTGCCATGTAATAGGAAGGACATTTATGCCTTTGCGATAGAACTGTCGTGATCTAGATTCGACAAACTGTGTGAAAGCATTTTGTACTGCCTCCTGAGAAGAAAACTTTTTATCACGTAGAAAATTGTCCAAATCACGAAAAAAATGGTAGTCCGTTGGAGCAAGGTCTAGCGATTACGGAGGGTGACAAATGGTTTCTAATTGCAGTTCCTGTAGAGTTAAAACGGTGTCTCGTGCTGTATGAGGTCTCGCGTTATCATGGAGCAATAATGGTGAAGATCGATTCATGAGTCGGGGCTGTTTCACTGCTAGTTTTGCTATCATTGTTCGGAGTTTGGCACAGTAGACATCTGCCGTTATTGCTTGACCAGATCGGAGAAAGCTATAGTGAATAACACCATGCTGAGACCACCAAACAGTTACCATTACCTTTTTATTGGTAAACTTTGCTTTAGGACACTGTTGCGGCGTTTGACCTGGGGTCAGCCATTGCATTTTTCGCTTACGGTTATCGTATAGAATCCACTTTTCATCACATATCACAATTTGATGCAATATTCCTTCATTTCTTTGTCGATTCAACAAGGCAACACAAGTTTCAACACGCGTTTCTTTCTGCAGATCAGTCAAATCATGAGGCACCCACTTCTCATATTTTTTTATTTTATTGATTTGACGCAAATGAGTCAATATTGTTGGTAAGGTAACGTTAAACCATGCCGCTAATTCCTGGGTAGTTTGGCTCAGATCGGCTTCCACCATCTCTTTCAATTCATTGTTATTCATCTGTGTGGGCGGTCTTCCACGTGGCTCGTTCTTCAAATCAAAGTTTCCATCACGAAAGCGTTTAAACCAAAATCGCACGGTGCGTTCATTAGCAGTCCCCTCTCCAAACACAACATTAATATTGCGAGCTGTTTCTGCCGCGTTAGTTCCGCGTCTGAACTCGTATTAAAAAATAACTCGAATTTTCGAAGTATTCATCTTTCTTGTCTAAGCTGAATAAAAAAAACAACTGAAAGTCGATAATCGAATGTTGCACATTTTTTAAAAGAAGAACTTCATAGATACCATGTGAAAAAAGTTTCACTCAAAAATCTCAAACCATGAAGGTTCTATGTCAATTTGAAGTACCTATTACAATAAAACGGCAATTTCATACTTTAACCCCTATTACAATAAATACATGTACCTAGTACCTGGCATGGATAGAGAATTTACTGATCGAAAGTATATTTTATTCCTATTTACATACAAATAAATCTTAGACTGGCTCATTGAAAGTCCTTAACATGCCTGCTCATCTACTGCGACTGTAAAAAAATGAATAGACCCTAGGCAATAGAAAGTCTAGAATTGGTCACACTGAACGGTTGAAACCTAATTTATTTTACTAGTAATACTTTTTTATTTTTCGAGACAATTGATACCACCAGCCAGTAAATATACCTATTGAATTCATTTCTTTTTTTCACAGAACTTTTTTAATAGGCTAGGCTATTAAAAAAAGGCTTTGTTAAAGCGAAATCGAAATTTCTTTCAGTTTAAATATAATGCTCAATAATGCCAGCTATTAACCAGCTTACGAAGACCAATATGGAACAATGTGATCATAAATATATCGGTTCAGCAATTCATTACTTAAAGTTAAACAAGCGAATTGACGGTATTTGTTAAACGTGCCGTTTAACAAGGGCATTGCTCGAGGCTCGAGCTATGACGCGCTTCCTCGAAATAGCTCACGAGCTGCATCGAGCAATGACGTCACTGCACAAGAGGTTTTATTACGCAAAATCATGGAATAGGCACAAAAGGCTCATTGTTATAACTTGACACATAGCCAATGGGGGCTCGTGGCCAAATAACTATCGCACGTGTCCATCTTCAAGGTTAAGCAACGCTCGCCGACGTTGGTCTTTGGATGGGTGACCCTCCATAACGTACCAAGACCCCGCCGTGCCTTGGAAAGCACGTTAAGCAGTTGGTGGTTGGTTGGTGGGTATCTAGCTGCATCCGGTTAGACTGGAAGCCGACCCCATATTTCGGTAAAGGCAGATTGATTGAGACTGATTAACAGAAAACTCATGCGCTTGAAATTGTGCGCGTGCAAACTGTGACTAACGGCAAGGTTGCAGATTTCAGTTTCATTGAAACTTTATCCGTCTCAATACAAAACGAGTTCTAACTTTGACCCAAGTTAAAGCCCTCAAGCCAGTTTTTGTATTTAGAACCTTATGTCGTCTATGTCTAAGTTCTTATTACAAAATTGACCACTTAGACTCGGTTTTAAAATCAGTTTTTGTAGGTATTAAAAAGTTTTACTTTGTCAAAAAAAATATACCTACCATGTTTTGTAATAAGGCTGCGTTTGTCTATATTATATTGTTAATAATTATCGATTTTTTGCTAAGTCTGCATACACACGAGCGACACGCGTCGACGACAGAGGCAACTGCAACTGCGACGCGTGTCGCTCGTGTATTTGAGTACGGTACTTCTGTCGTCGACGCGTGGCGGTCGTGTATATGCTCACTAAGAGTGACCCTTCTTAGTGTCTTTAAGAGTAAAATGATAGCACTTAGTGACTTTTTGGGTTAAATAAGCTTTGCATAGACTTCTTCATGTCCAAGGGACTTGTTGCACTCGTAATTCAAAATTAAAAAAAACATCTCTTTGGTTTTTGGGACTTAGTTACATACTCGTAAAACTAAAAAGAAAAATATAATAATATTAAGCACGTCTGCGTATGCTCTCTACAATCTGTCCAAGAAAGTTAATGTTGATACATTAATGGTTGCATATCACGGTTTGGTGGTCTCTGTTCTAAGGTTTGTTGTAGTATTCTGGGGCAATTGTTCCGAAAGGGAGTCTATATTTAAAGCGCAAAAACGGTGTGTCGAAGTAGCTATATTCGTTAAAACTAACAAGCATCTATTTCCTGCATTGAATGATACGAGGATGCGAACTACTGCCATGAGATCA
Organism: Apamea epomidion; assembly: GCA_947507525.1. Classification (NCBI taxonomy): domain Eukaryota; kingdom Metazoa; phylum Arthropoda; class Insecta; order Lepidoptera; family Noctuidae; genus Apamea; species Apamea epomidion. The sequence continues at coordinate 13,658,736 of OX382234.1, forward strand.
AAATATCAGAGTCTATTGAGTACTGGTAGATATAACACTGCTTTACTTAAAAAAAAACATTATTGGTATGGCACCTATTGTATTTAACAAATTGCCAAATTATATTAAGGACAGGCCTTAATAAAATTCAAGAAACTCCTATCGTCGTTGCTGACAGAGAAATGTTATTACTCTGTCACCGATTTTATAAATGATGAATTGTAATATTTCCTTCATTTTATCTCATTTATTATGTAAATAATTTTAGACTAAGCTGATTCATGATCTCATTTTGAATTTAAGTACCTAGATTCTAAATTATCTGTAAGTTAACCACTATATTTTTGTATGCCAACAGGCAGAATGTACTGGGAATATTTATGAAACTAACACCATTATTGTAACACCTGCATTCTATACAAATAAATAAATAATTATTATTATTATTTATAATTTAAATTTTGACATATTCTACACGTTTGTGGTGTCAGATTAAAAAGTCCCTAAGTGGACTTCTGCAACTGGGCCCTTCATATATTGTTCATAATTATTGCATTTTTCTAAGTCTGCGGGCACACGAGCGACACGCTTTGACGACAGAGGCAACTGCAACCGTCGTCGCATGTCGGCGACAACTGTCGACAACATGTTGCTACTATACATAAATATGAGTACGATGCTTCTGTCGTCGACGCGTGGCGATCATTAAGAGTGACCCTTCTGTAAATATTTAAATCATGGCAAAATTGCCTTGCGAAGCGCCGCCTCGACAACGTGAATAAAAAGCTTCTATTAAGTGTCAATTTAAATATAAAAAGTGTGTTATTGATTTTATTCCTGAGTTTACTTTACAACGACAGCTGATTCAGGTTTCAGTAATAGATAAATATTTGGCGCCTGGCTGTGCCGAATCATGCCGACCAGAACAAGCAACCCACATACCAATCAGCCTATGATGTTCCTACTGCTGGGACACGCCGCCTCTCTGTGAGAGGAAGGTGGCCATAATCTACAATGCGGGACCAGTGCGGGTTAGTAGATGTCACATGTCTTCGGTTTTTTGTTTCTAGGAGATGCCGGTTTCCTCACGATGTTTTCCATTACCGTTTTGAGATCAGTGGTGATGAAATTAAACACACTAAGTAAGCGCCCCTGATTCCGACTCTACATTCTACAGCTGAACTCTACATTCTACACAATTTCTGTTGTATATGAATAGACCAAACTAAAGTAATAATACTTACGCTTTTAATAACAATATTAAACCCCAACACATAGTACCCACAGAATGGGTACGCTCCAACAAAAACTACTTTCACAGACCAAATAGATTCTTTCAATAGACTCGTTCCTTTCATTGCCGTAACTAGATCGCAATCTTTTCAAAAAGAAAACGGTTCAGTCGACAGTAAATACTCGTAATATCGAAGGCAATTTGTGGTTCATTTCACACTGAAACCGGTTCATAAGAATACCCTCAAATTCACATCGGAAATAAAGGGAATGCACTCATTGGGCCAAGTACAATGGTTGCATCTGAACTTGGCCCATATTCTCACGATGCGAAGGGCAGGCCACAAAAGAATGAGTGTTGTGCATAAACGACATCAGTTTTATTGGCACACAAAAGCTTGCGATCGTGTGCACCGTGCACTACGTCCCATGTTCTTGGTTTTTTATTGTAATCGTACGCAGAGGGGAGAGTGCGGAAAAAGTCATTATGCAGTTCCAATTTTTTATTATTATTATGATTTGTTTTGTTGCTTACGATTTTTTCTATGCGTATTAATTTCTTATCAACTATCAAATTCTAATTAACACTTTAAAAATACTTTCATAAGTATATGTTAATTAAACAACTCCGCAAGAATCTATTTATAGATATTTGTATCCATGAGCAATATTGGATCGAGTTAGATTTCAATAAGTCTTCCTTATAGTAAACAACCCACGCAGGTTGAAACATTGTAGATAAAGTAATTGGATGTTACATACCTAACTCTTCTAATAACTTACTGTTAAAATACCATACGAATAATGTGCATACCTGACATACCAAGTACCTACAGTAATTAAGCCAGAAATAAGCATGGCTTAATGATGAGAATGAATTAAACATAGCGAGGATTCAAACATTCTACCATGCATGCATTAATTTATACAACACTATTTGTAAGCAAATTGGAAAAAAAATCCCGCTGACGTTTACGAATCGACTCATGCTCCCTTATACGATTCGCGTAGTGCAACCAGACATGGTATCTATGCACAGCGCTGTAGGCATGCAGTTATTGGCTAGTTTTCGTAACACGACCTATTACTATTGAATAACTTGCGACACGTTTTAATACTATATCAACCGCTTGCAGGTCTTAAACTGCAACCATATGCTGCACACTGTACAAACTGGTGCATTTGGCTCAACATAAACACTCAAACAATCAGCAGGCACAGTTACACGTTCGTCTAAAGATATGCATGTACGATGTTGCTGAAACGCCGCGGTAAAAATCAGAGTTTATTTTAGAGAGTGTCCTCATTTGTGAGCGCGCTGCCCAGCGAAAGTAACCACTCACATGCGCTCACATTACCTAGATAATACTTACCAGATACCCTGCCTCACGTCTCAGCACATAAACAAGCACAGGCTTACAATAACATCACTTGGTTCGTTCACACTTACCGTTTGTGAGCTTCGCGACGCCAGCCCGGTTTACAGCACCATCAGGAAATAAGTGTTTATAATGTAATAATAAACAATAACAGCGAAGCAGAGGCGAGGGAGAGGCGAGGGAGATCGCCTGTTATTGACGTAATCGTAACGCAGTTTTAGGTTAAGTTTTTGAGGATCGCGCGCGGTGTTCTGCGGCCTTCGATGCGAGCGGACGCGTCACGGCATGCGTTATCGAACAGGGTTTAGAATAATTTTGGAGGGATTTGTTTTGAAGAAGAAAGAAGTATTTAGATGGTGTAAATGCAGTATTGTCGCGGGGCACGGAGCGTGCGCACTCGAGTCCGGGCGGGTACTGGCGGCGGCCGACAGGCGGCGCTGCGCTCGTCGTGTATTGATAAAAGCGCAAAGGGCGCGCGACGGCCTGGGACGAGAGGATGCGATCGCGACACTGTACTGTGTAGCGGCAGCGCTTTCAGCGCGACCAACCTTGAACCCGCCACATCGAATATTAGATAATGTGGGATAAGATAAAATTATGCCGTAACAACACGCGAACTGAGCGGAATGTCTGCGTCGCTTCGTCTCTGTTTACATTACAGTGCGTTCGCGTCGGACTATTCATATCGAATGTAATGCATTTGTTCTCGACCACGACACTGTATGGACGATGGAGATTAATGAACTTGGCATTTGTATGTTATTGGCTATTCACGGAGCACAAAATGAAATACACGACTGCATGTTGCATCTAACTGGCCCCCGTTTTCAGAATAAGCTCTGTAGATAGCGCGCTTTATTTCGCTCTAAAGTTATGAGACAATATTGTAATATAGCGAATAATCCTTTAACATACTCTATGATAATTTTATGTACATTTTCGCAAGGATTTAGTGGGACTAGCTTGTTTATATGTATATCAGTAGATCGTGAGACGTCAATGACTTGCCGTTTGAATATTCATACGCATAGGTACAATATAATCTTTCATGGAGAACGTGACAGGAATTAATTATGATACCGACTGACATCTCTAGAGAATTTTGTTAAATTTTAAATCTCTGTTAGCTATGTAATTATAAGATAATTTGCCTTTTATGAGGCTTTGGGACAAAAGCTTGTTCAAAACATGCGTAGATTTTCTACATACCTAAGTACCTAGTTATTATTTGCTGGCGCCCTAGGAATGTTCGATAAAGTTATCAGAATGTTCTTAAAATTTTAAACGCCAACCATTTTGAGAACTCACTTTTAGTTTGTCGGAATACAACCTCAATGATTGTCTATGTGACTACTATACAGAAAAATTGAAATATTATAGCGATACAAATAAATGAGTTACTCTATTATGAATTACCCTATTACCTACCTACCGCAACAGTTCCCCTCTTCCCTCTAATGTTTAATCTAATCTAATAAAATATTTTATTAAAACTAATAAAATAATTATGTTCTTTCATATTTGGCTTTAAAGACCTTTCTTCACCCTTTACTACGTTGTAGCTTCAAGATTTATCAGCTCTACTTTCCTAATATCCATTTCCATAATGTACTCAGCGCATGTCCCCTTATAATTCCTCCATTATCTCCACTTTATAACATTATAACTTGTAACAAAATCACTTATAAATCGGGATACTTGTTGCCAGCACTGCTCAGTCGTTATGGGCAATCCGCGCGCTTGCGCTGCGTGACCAGCATCACTAATAGTTTAGCACATCATTCGTCTCTCGTTACGTCAAAACGTATCTAATTGTCGTCGATAACTTGCATTTTAACGTTGTAGGAATTTTAAGCATGTGTGGTATTAATATCTTGGTTATTTTTATTAAACTATTATGGAAAATCCTTGAGTGTAGACAAGAATTTTAGAATTATAAGCAAAGAAGGAAATAAAGGAAGTTTTTTTTTTTTTAATCTTTATTTATAGTTTTGGGGTTTTTATCCACAAGGATACGTCAACCCCATTATACCTTATACAATATATATCCTTAACATTAAATATATTTATACATAAAACAAAAAAAAAAACAAAGGACACCAGAAAAGCATACCTAGCAGTAATCACCTTAGCAGTAATCCTGAACTCTCAATACTCTATATTATGGGTTTAGAAACACCGCCAAACTACAAAGTTGTTTTGCTAGATGAGACTTAGGGTATGACAATATCGTCTGAATTAAGCCAATATCTAACCTGTTCAAACAATTCTCTCTTTCCAATTTTTCTCTTTCAGCCCTATTTTTAACACAATCCATCAACAGAAGTTGTACGTCCTCGATTTTATTACAGGTGAATTTGGTGATTCGACTTTCTTCATCAAGAACGCAAACTTTGCTGATGGATGGTGTCCCGATCGGAGTCTTAATGCCAATTTTATATATTTTCTGCTTAATTTGCCATCATCAAACCAAAGGTAAGGAGGAGGATCATGTTGAATGGTTTTATACCAAATTCCCTTTGTTTCTGATTTTTCATTAAAATGCTTTTTCCAGAACTCGTAGCTTTTAATTTTAAATTTAGGTATCAAATCTGAGTAGTCCGGCAAAAAATTAAACTCATTTCCTTCTACTGCTGCTAAATTCATTCGGCACAAATAAAACGCACATTTTAAAATATACACACTAATAAAAAGTACTTAGCCAAAAGCCCAGTAGGTATTTGACAAATAAACAGTTTTACATTATTTATCTATTACTTGATGTTAGGACTGGTCCATATTAACACTGACATTGCGAGAGTCCTTTCACAATCGTTTTACCTTTGATTTTGCATCACTGTCCATATCACAGTGATCTTTATTCTCATCCTTATAAGGTTGCTGTTGGGTTGCTGCCACAGACAATTCTGTCAAAATCATTGTGATTTTATTTTCGTTACAATAAGGTTGCTGTAGGTTGGGGTGCTGCTATCAGAGGTAAACTAATGTGAACGGACTGGACAAGGATCTTTTGGCGTTTGAATGACATTGATTCATTGGAAAACGTTTGTGAAAAGGTTTTGATAAAGCAAGATGGCGGCATTCGTTCCGATTTTGGTCACACGCTAAAAGATCATCATCATCAGCCTATAGCAGCCCACTGCTGGACACAGGCCTCTCCCATTCGTCGACCCGGGCCTGGTCCTGGAGCTGCCCATTGCTCGCCGCCCGCAAGCCCGCGTCTACGGTGGCCGGGAGTCGGCTGTTGACTCCCGTCCAGGGCGTCTCCTGCGGCGACTAGGGGCGTGAGGGTGCGGTGATTGCCTCCCCCTCACGTGCTCCGCCTCCTCCTTCGCGAGCATTACTGCTTCGCAGAAGGAGGTCACGGCCTCTCATGCACTCTCGCTCCGTACCATGGCCTGGACCAGGGCCGGACGCGAGAGATCGTCGCCGCCAATCGCCGCCACGAGGACGCGGCGGTGCTCCGCCCAAGCCGGGCAGACCTCCACCGTATGCTCCACCGTGTCCTCCGGGCGATCCACATAGTGTGACACCCTAGCGTTTCCTCCCGCTTTATCCTGAACAGGAACCTCCCGAAACAACTGTGTCCGGTGAGGACCTGTGTCAGACGAAAGGTGAGAGCGCCGTGGCGCCTCTCTAGCCACTCCTTACCACATTTCCACTTATCACCACAATTGTGGCGTGCCCAGCACTGGGTTGCGACAATCGCACTCTCCATGCCGCTATGAGATCCCGCCGGAGCTCTGTCCGCTGTACCGTGATTTCTCGCGGCAGCGGAGTTATGCCCCGGCGTTTTGCCTCCTCTCGCCACTCCCATATGTGGGCGAGGACTTTGGCCTACAGATCCAATGGCGGCAATCCGGCAATGAGGCTCACCGCCTCAGCGGAGACCGTGCGGTATCCTCGGACCAGCCGGACAGCCATGACCCTTTGAGACGCGTTCAACCGGCGGGCTGGTCGCCACCTCAGGGTACGCGCCCATACCGGTGCCCCGTAAAGGGCCATGGACCCCTAGATTGGGCAGGAGCCGCCTCAAGGAGGGCGTTCCACCTTACGTTAACCGTTTCGTGGTCTCCACTCAAGAACACGTCTACCCCAACGGTCATCGGTTCTACGCCAAAAGATACTTGTACAAATACAATCACATTTGTTTTTCTTCTAATAGTTTTGTTCTGTTTCCTCTGGAGTAGGCAGCCTCTTCAGCGGCAGATCACCCCGTAATTAACAGTAGCTGCTTGAAATTATGAAATGAGAACAATCTTATTTTTATTTGTTTGTTTCAGTTCAGTTGCTTGTTTCAATTCGATAGGTACCTAACCTACACATCATGTCTGTGAAGTTTCGCCAGATAATTTAATTTTGACCTTGTATAATATATAAATCCTATCCAAGACGCTACTTTGTTAGTAAGAGTAGGTACTTAATAAGTTCGGCCAGTCTCATTGAGTTGTGATTGTAAATATATACGCAGGTTGGTCCATCAGACGAGAAGTTCTGAGCGTCTTTGTGAGTAACAGAGACGCTCAGAACTTCTATTGGAAATCAATAGGCTTAAACTCGTAGACATACGAAATATAAGAGAGAAAATGTTATTCGAAAGACGGATTAATATTCTTCAAACCAACTTCTAATATGAGGTGCTCGTGAATATATCACTCTCCATCTCCATATGAAGAATATCAAAAAGGTGACTTGCCAACAAGATAGATAGCAGTAGTGAAACCTGAAAGTCTGTGCTGATAGTCACTTACCTATCCTACCTTACCGTAAGAGAATCCGAAGGGTATCGCGATTTTGTATAAAGGCGCAGGATAGCCTTTACCGCAGAAGTGACCATCGTATTACTGTTACCAGCCAGTGTCACTCTTATCCAACCTTTTCGGTGATTCCAGTAACTTCGTAACAAAACGAAGCGGCGCCACTTGTTGCGCCATCGAGTAAATCTTTTTCCACCACCAGCTCCTGGTGATAGGTGGTCAAAAATTGGATCGAGGTCAGTCAACGATAGGCCTGTCTGACCACACATTTGCGTTATTATTTTGTTTTGCGGATCCAAGTTAAATTCCCATTTTCATGTTTTTAAATGCATTGCCTAAATAAAAGGGCACTTTCAGATTGTCAACTTTCGATGCCAAGCCGAGCGTTGAAAATTCAACAACGCGCTTTTATTTAGGCTTTAATTTGGGCATCCCCTAGTGTTATTGAAAAAGGGCAACAGGGGATCTAAGAAGGCCGCATTGGCAAAATCATAATAGGATAATATTATGAATCATGTTATAAATCGTAAAATGGTCACAAACTGTCAATTCATAATATTATCTGCGTACAATTCATCTGTCTGACAGTTTTGTATGGAGATTCGTACCTTCGTAGACTTCAACCCAGTACCAGTTTGCTAAGCCCCGTTTAGTAGCGATACATAAGTGCCACGCCACATTAACTCTGGCGCGGTTTACAGCGTTGGCATTATCAAAGTACTCCGAAAATACTTGCGGAAGCATTATGCTTACCAAAAACACGATTTGACTCACAACACCACTTCGCTTGCACGTCATCCACTTCACCACATCCGAAATAGCTGGAAAATTATCATTCTCGGTCTATTTTGTACTTGGTTACCATACCATAGTATTTATAGGTATACAACTTAAAACGAACTAAGCTCAAGACCTCAGATAGGTGCAATCAGGGACAAAAGTCTATCAATGAATACTCAACTCAGCCTATCGCAGTCCACTCAAAATCAAAAATCATTTATTAAAATTAGGCCTAGAATCAGCACTTTTCGAACGTCAAAATTACAAAAGACAGTCCCCCAAAAACGCCCGCCCTTCACCGCTTCCTAGTGCTATCGCTGGGAAGAAGTAGTGGCGCAACCAACTGCCCAGCAGCACAGCTGTCTGTTTAGTTAGAAAATACTTGATTGTATACAATACTAGGTACCTATGTTCAGTATTTAACATTACAGAACCAGAACATAAAATTAAATTATTTGCCATATGTCAGCTAGCCACGCCAATATACCAACAAATATAGTAAAAACTATACGTACTCAAGCTAAAAAATAATTAGTTAAAATGAAAATGTAAATAATAAACTAAGACCATCGAAGTAAAATAAATAAATAAGTTAATAACAATAACCTGTCAGTAAGCTAATTCTGGAAAAAGAACATAAAATATTGTCTGGCGTTAAATTAGGGCGACCAACTATTCTTATCGTGTAAGTAGTCGTTGATTCCTACGCCTTTGAACAAAGGTTGGATTTTACTTGAGCTTTAAACGCATTAAAAGGTTATACCAAGCCCAACAAATGAGTTAAGAACCTTATGAAGCTGGTGAAAGGGGGCACGTAGTTTGTCCTTATTTCAAGTGTTAACACAATGAATATCACTGTTTTTAGTGTATAAGTGTAAATTTTGCCTAATATATAAGATGTTGGCAAAGATGAATTGTGATGCAACCGTGAGAATACCAATATCTTTAAAAAATCTCTTAGAGAAACTCTGGCACCTAGCTGGTAAATTGCTCGAACAGCTCGTTTTTAAAGGACAAATATATTTTGTATATCAGCGGCTTTGCCCCACAGCAGAATACCGTAGGACATAACGCTGTGAAAATAACTAAAATAGACTAAACGAGCTGTATCAACGTCAGTGTATTGTCTTACTTTCCTGACGGCGCAGGCAGCCGAACTGAACCTTCCTGCTAGACTTGATCTATGAGGTCCCCACTGACGTTTGGCATCTAACGTTAGTCCTAGAAAAATTGCCGAGCCTACAGTTTCAAGCACCTCTTTATTTAAGACGATGTTGGGTCCTAGATTTCTAACATTTGGTAAGGCGACCTTTACACATTTCGTTTATTTGGCGTTGAGAACTAGGTTATTTGACGTTAACCAATTTGTAACTATTGAGAGTGCACTGTTTACGTCGTCAAAATCTTGTCTATTCCTGTCTACTTTAAAATAAGAGAGGTATCGTCTGCAAACAGTACAACGTCACAGACGCCCTTCAAATGGAATGATAAATCATTGATATATACTAAGAACAAGAATGGACTCAGTATTGAGCCTTGCGCAACACCTAACTGAACTGGTAGCCCAGAAGATTTCGCACCATTAATTGACCCACACACATTGGACCCTATTATGTAAATAAAAAATTATTACGTTGCGAGCTTCGTTTTGGACACCGTAATGACATAACTTACGCAAAACCGTGTCATGGTGCATGCAATTAAAGGCTTTGGAGAGATCACAGAAAACTCCAATAGCATTTTGCAATTTCTCTCATGCGTCAAATATGTGTCTCAGCAGAGCAACACCCGAATCTGTAGTTGAACGACCTTTTGTAAAGGCATATTGCTCATTATGGAGGAGGCTATTTAAATTAAAATGTCTTAGCAACTGCTTGAGTATTAACTTTTCAAATATTTTGCTAAATGCAGGTAACATAGAAATAAGCCTAAAATTGCCAACGTCATTCTTATTACCTGATTTAAATAATGGTATGACTTTATTACTCCTCATGAGGTCAGGAAAAGTTCCTAAATCAACACATTTATTAAAAATAACAGCTAGATAGGGGGCTACGATGTCTATTATATTACTTAAACGTTTAATGGAGATGCCCCAATAATCACCGGTGTTTTTAGGGCTAAGTGTATTAAAAACATTAACTACACTACATCACGCGGGGTTACATGTTCGAAACGAAATAAAGGACTACATTTATGTACACTACTATGCAAAAGGTTTTCAGCGGGGAGCAGCTTTAGACGAGGACGAATTTAAGAAGCGAGTCGTAGTTATCGGTATGTTGGCAAAAACTGATTAAATGCCTCAGCTACGTCAGCTGCTTTATTAACTAATTTGTTGTCGACCATAATCTCAAGTTGTTTTTCTTGTTTAACCGATTTACCCGTTTCATTGTTAATAATTTTCCAAGTGGTTTTTACTTTATTATTAGAATTTTTAATTGTATCGCCTAAAAACTTTTGATTTAGCAAAAGCACTGATCTTTTTGAATATTTTTTGACATACTCTAGGAAAGAAGTATCAAACCTGTATTTTTTCAAACCATATAACTTGTATAGTCTCGCTCTACTTTTATAAATACCTGGAGTAGCCCATTGGTTAAAGCCACCAGAGGATTCATTAATGTTAATAGTTTTGGTCTTGAAAGTAGATTGGTACTCTTTTTGCACAACTTCAAAAAGGGCACTATAAATTTCATTAAGATTCTCGTACTCTACTATAGATGGTGTAACTCTATGAGCTATTTTATTTTTAAACATTTTACAATGTCTACCTATATAAGGCCTGCATTCAAGTTAATGCGGCTTTTTATGTAATAGCATGGGGAAGCTAGCTAATAAACCACAGTGGTCGGACATTAAGTCAGTTAACACTAATTTATTTTTGGCATCACAATCACTTAATATATTATTAAGACAAGTTAACGAAGATGCTGTGATCCTAGTAAGTTCAAAAAACAAGTTAATTAAATTATAAGACCTAAAATGATTGAGAAGTCTAATACTTAATGGAGTAACATCTAAAATATTAATATTGAAATCTCCACATAAAATAATACTTTTGTTACTTGATTTCAACCTATCCTACCCACTGCTGGACATAGGTTTCTCCCAGGCTGCGCCTCAACACCCTGTCTTCCGCTTTCCGCATCCAGTCTGGCCCAACCACCTTCTCAAGGTCATCGGTCCATCTACACTTGCCGATATGCGGTCTCCAGTCCAGGGCTCGGCATCAAGTAAGTACCTACAAAAGTAAGATTTCTGTTAATCACACTTCAGTTTCCGAAATCAGAATGGAAACCGGAACGAAACTACTTTCGCCAATCCATACTCCATACCAATAATATAAATGCGAAGTAACTCTGCCTGTCTGTCTATTAGTTACCTTTTACCTTTTACACGCCTTAACCACTGAATAGGTTTCGATGAAAAGCAGACAGGTAGACCATGAGCTGGTTTAGGACATAGTCTTTGATTATATAGTATACTTTTTATTCTGATATTACCTAAATTCCCGTGGTATAACTTGCGACCTGCACGTGGGCAAAAGCTAGTTCTGTTATGCTTTGTTTATTATCTACCTACCTATAAGTATGTCTAGTTGAAAGTGCGAGTATGCCAGGCTAACGAGTAGGTCTAGCTTATCGCGCCACATCGCCTGGCCCGCCGCACCGGACATTTGCATCGGCTAGCCTACCCCGTACCAAGGCATCTTTGTAAATGAAACTATATTAATTATCGTTCAAGATATCTACATAACAGGCTAGACGGAGTCACTTTCTATTCTATCAAAAAAAGGAAAGTTAATTATGGAGCCATTGTGATTTGCAAATAATGAAGTAGAGACAGGATGCAATGATGGATGAATTGACATGGCTCATAAAAAAACATCGAAATGAATGAGTTAATTGATGATATCAACCTGTCTGTCCATAGTATTATGCAAAGTAAAGACCTCTTCTCATACAGAGTTACAGAGACGGATCTAATATAACTTATTCACCGGGGCGTAGATTAGATTTCAGCCGAGGTTCCTACAAAATGTCAATCAACCCTATTGTCACATTCTAGATCTTCAAAATGGTGAGTGAACAGGTGCTTAAAAAGGATATACTCCGGTAGATCTAAAAACACTTAAAAAAATAAAATCGCATTTGTGGCACAATCTACGACGTCTACTTATATTCTTAGTATTTTCATATGCGTCATGCGTCGATAGTAATCGACAAACTTCCAGTACAAATGCAATAACCTGCTATATGAATACATTGTAAACAGCTTAATAACATGTTTGGTATACAAAGGTCTTCTTACCAATTTCCATACTGGTCTGGCACAAAAAGTAGGAAGGTGTCAGATGGTTATCATTTCACACTTGTCGTATGTTTAATATGAAACGTGTTGCTAGTTTTAACAGGGTATAGTAAGAATAAGAAGATTGACAATTTCAACATTTGCATTCAATAAACCAACTTATCAAAAAAACAAAGCGAACCTAAAACAGACTTAGGGACTGTATGAGATATTATGCCATATACTTATAACAGCATGGTTGGCATAATCCCTGGTTGGTGCACAACCGCACACCCCCTTGTCACAACCTCTTACTTCATAATCAGCCTATAATGTTCCCACTGCTGGGGCACAGGCCTCCTCTCGGTGAGAGGGAGTGGGCCTAAATACACCACGCGGGCCCAATTTCCCTTCAAAAATAAGTACTAATTATGAGCTTTTATGGCTTAAAGGTCATCCATGAAAAACCTGACCTGAGCTATGTATCCCTGACCTTTAAAGTTGTAATTGAAGAATAACAAATAAAAGGATTAACAATAAAGGCACAAATCATGTTAATTCGCAACAAACAAGATTACTGTACACGCGTAAAAGGCTTTTCTCATAAAGATTTACGAAGGCGTTATCACAGCGATTGACTACCAGTTCATTATACGAGTTAACTTGCTCATACACACACTGAATCCTGTTTACACGACTCATTAAAATTCCAACACGAAAGCACTAATCCCTTCGCACATTATTTAATCTCTGCTCCCTTGAACTTGACATTTAGAAAATCGTCCAAGAATCCATGTGAACGGTGTAAATAAAGAAAAGCATCTATAAAAGCGATAGTGCAGGACCATTACCATATGTTACACGTGTTGACTGCTCATATATCCGCCGATACATATCTACTTCGCGGCACATGGCAAACGGAGTCGGAGTTGTCCCGGCCGAGACGCACCGACCTTGAGATGTTGCACTTCTATACTCCCTACCCTCTTTTCCCCCCTTCTCCTCCTTCCTCCTCGTCCAACTCCCCCCGCCTCTCTTTCCCCCCTCTCCCCATTTAGCACCACGCTCACAGCGCTTTCCTAGGACTTACGATTGCCCTAACTTATGCTTACCCTGCTATATTTACAAGTTTTGTAATGGACATCTACTACGTTGTTGGCTGGGCGCTCTCAAGATGTTGCTCGTTCTTTTTATTTAGATTTATTTTACAATTTTCTACAATACAGTTTTGTACAACCAATCAGAAAAGTAACATGTATTGATAGGATTGCAAATGAATATATCAGCAATCTTCATATTTTTTTAGCGTTTCGAATCAGACTTCGTTATAAAAATAAGTAAGTATAATAATTTATCAAGATTTTAATAGCGCTGAATCATTGTAATTTCATTCCTTAATTATCTTCTTAAGGTCGGAGTAAATAATCCTGTTCAATAATTTGGGTACAGTCTACAGTCACAATGACTTCGATATTGAACGGTTATTATTCATCTTGGAACCCGACCGTGATTTAACAAGATTATCGAGTGGACACTCGGCGGATCGTTGCACATACCTACGCGAATTTATCAAAATGATGAGGGTCCAAGTCTGGAGTGATTCTGGGCTGGACCAGGCCAGCTGTACAGCACGAACATTTTGAAACCATTAGCGTACAGTGATTAATTATTATGAAAATGAAGGCCTGGTCTGTAGGATTAACGCGAACCCTTAATTTATCGCCTCCCAGACTTGACAAAATTGAAATACTTTTATTTTGACCGTTAGAGAATTGAAGTTACCATCAGTCATGACAACTTTAAATAAATTATAGCATGTGCTCTGGCGCGAGATAAGATGCTTACTTACGGTTAAGAAAGGTCTCGGATTTACATCATTTTGAAGTGTTAATGCGGATTATGCTAAGTAGGTATATTTAATACTTGTATACTTTGATGCTATCAAGATGGAGGGTACAAACATACTTTTTGATCAGGTTAGCTTTTTTTTGGTTTTGTTGAAATATTAGTTCGGGTTTCTATGCTATACATTACCAATGCTTTGAAGACTGCCGTCAGTGCACAGGAAGGAAACCAGCGGCCAATAACAGTTAACATTTGTCTGCCAAAATCTGTGGCTAATTAAAAAATACCTATTCAAAGATAATTTTATCGTTCACAGCCATCGTTAAAGTCAGGATTTAAACATTAAAATTCTTATATTGAAAATATGAGATTTTATTCCTTGGTACCTCCCGTAGCCGTCGACCGGAATGTCAGACAATTTGTCAGTCTGGCGGGCTGACCGACGAATAGTCTTCCCAATACTTTGGGCGTTGTTTTAGCCTTTTAAGTTTTATTTTTGGATACGTTTTGATGACTAATGGTCGGTCGGGTTTTGCTGATAAATATAAGATGCCGAAACCCGCGTTTTAAAGATTATACCGTCCCATGATGAACATGACACGTCATAAATATGCTTTAGGTTCAAATTTAAATACGTTTTTTTTTGGCATTTTGCTTAGAAAGCTCAGGTGGGTGGTGCTTCTATTAAGTATGGCTTTGTCGTGTGTTTTGAACAAATTATCTAATTTAAGTAATTTATTATGACTCTTTATAAACTAACCTTTATAAACTAAAAGTACTTATTAACCGTCTAAAATAACTATACAAACAACTTTGTAACTTTATCGAGCGTACACTAATTGAATATTCCATGTTACCAAGAATGTCGTCGAGTATTAAATTAATTGAGCACAATTTATTCGCCATTTAATGATATTTAAAGGTGTCGAAATCCGTCGGAAACAATATTTTATAGCTATAATGATGGACACTTGGAGAGAAAGATGGAAACAGTCCAAGGCAAACCGTTTTGCGAGATTCGTCGAATATTCATGGAGCTGCTACACCCCCCGCTACGTATACTTCTAAAGGGAGATTTTATGAAGTTGTTTGGTTATGTAAGGGTCATATGTTATGATGGTTTGTTGGTGCTTGCAGGAATATGCATCGAGTACATCGTCGCTAATGGCCGCTGATTGAATTTATGAGTTTGGATACGTTCGTACGTATCGCATGACACGGAGCCAGCTTCATGCTTCAATCAGGCGGGAATTACTTAACTACACTCATTACTTTAACTTAGTGATTAATTTTAATGTAAGTGAGAATATATATTGTATGCTAATCTTTATTGATTATAGTGATGATCTTGGTGTTGCAAGAGAAGATGCTTAATTATGGTTTTCATTTATCACCTTCGCCTGCATGATTATCGGAAAATATCCCACGGGAACGCACTACCGGAAATAAAAGTTCCCTATTTACTTATTCAACCATTTATGTACACACACATATATATAAAAAGTCAAGAAAAAAAACACAACATCGTGAGGAAACCGGAAAATGTCCTAGGACCAAAAATTCGAAGACTTGTGACATCTACCAACCCGCATTTTGTCCGCGTAGTGGATTACGGCCCAGTCCCTCTCACTGAGAGGAGGCCTGTGTCCCAGCAGTGGGAACATTATGTGTGATATGGATCATGTGTGTTATGTGGGCGAATCGACTACTCCAGAAATATGTTATATGTATTTTATTTCTTGCCACAGAAAAAATAAATATTATAAACCATTATGTGATTAATATGCCCGCCCTTACCAAGTAAGCCTGAATCGGCCTGAACAACAAGAGGTAAATGAGATGATTTATTAAGAAAAACAACTCAATTAGACACATTCAAACGACAGCCCAGAAAAAAAGTCAACTGGTAGGTAGGAATGTTTTATGTCTTATATACATTAACAAAATAACTTATGCTATAGGTATAACGTAAATTATGTATTGATTTGTAACTCAATTAACTCCAAACATGTTTTATGTATCAAATATGTGAAGAAACCCCAATTCCTTTTGAATAAAATCAATGAAACTCAATATTTTGTCCTTAGTCCTCATCAATATTTTCTTCACACTGCTCTCAATAACATCATTGAATTATTTAACGACGGATTCAATATTTGTCACGCTAGTCTTGTTCCGTATACCTATGCCATGAAGTTTCAGTTTCCCTATTATTTATGTTTCATGAATCCATTCTGTGGGCACTAAGGGTGAATTTCAACAACGAAAATAATCGCGATCAGCACATCAAAACAACGTTCAGGAGCTGTCAGTGTCGTGGAAAATCAATATTGTGGAATATCGACACTTAAGTACAACTCTTGAACGCAGTTTAGATGTGCTGATCGCGTTCAGTTTCATTGGTGAAATTCGCCCTTAGTATCTTCTACTAGCAAATCTTTTAAATCTCCACCCTTTGCGATACACACCATCAATCTTAATTTGACTAATTTTGAAGGTTACCTATTGCTAATCCATTGCTTCGAATGTTCGAAAAAATTGTCTGCTCAACAACCTAAATAACGCAATGAATGTTGTTGAACTGTGAAAATGAAAGCCATTGCTATTGATAGTGTCTTACGCAATTACCTCCCTGGACTAAACTTCGATGGCATTTCGATATTCATTCAAGTAAATCTATATCTTTTTCGTCGGATGTGTCTACCTACGATTCGTCAAGGTGAATTCGCTGAAAAGAGAGAACCCTGTTCAAGGTATAAATTAATACATTTGCAAATATATTTTTGTACAAATTCCCAAATCATGTTATTTCTCATTCTTACATCAGTGTACACTATCTTGCGACCTTAAAACAACTTAGATAAGACAAAAGAATCACCTAGAGTACCTAGAGTCCGCGCAAGCTAAGTATGCGCGCGTGTTTGAACTTCAAGACTTCCCTGCCAGCCCTTGTAATCACATTCGGCATAATGATAGGGAATATTTATTTTGGAAAACACAACACACTCTCTTGACACTTGATATAAACGTCGTGATGGCGGCAAACGATTATTTCCGATTTGGACAGCGCGCAGATTTAGTTTGCGCGGACTCTACCTACCTACTTAACTATTGATAAATTTTTGACACCTACCATTTAAAATAGATTGTTTGTTGATAAAAAGTAAAAACCTTTACGAAGTCAACACTATCCATATTCTCAAGGATAAGTAGTTACTAAAGGGAAATTCACACCCTACATTTACCGCCCCTGTGGCCTAATGGATAAGGCATCGGCCTCCTAAGCCGGGGATTGTGGGTTCGAGTCCCACCAGGGGTACACAACATTTTTATGCATTTCTTAATTTAGCAAAGTTAATTACGTCCTAGTTATATTAATAATAATTATATTTGTTATGATCATGAAAATAAGTATTTTGGTTTTACCTGTTTAATTTTCATTTTTTACTAATACTGACGTATAGAGACAACTAGCTTGGGCCCTCGCTTACCCTTACCCCGTCGCTTAGTGTGCTTCCCGACTTTTTTCTTTTGGCTTGGCTCCTAACGGGACTAGCGTAATGTTAAATAGCCTTTCTCAAGCGTTGGGCTATCAAATGCAAAAAATTTAATTTTTCATACCCAACTATGCTCCATTCGGAATAAGATTAGACATATAAACAAACCTTTTTTACAGTCCGTTCAACCGATTTTAACTTTTATTCCGTAGGCATAAGGATGGCATTCAAAGCAAAAAAGTGGTTACAATACCAACTAATTACTGCAGCTGCCATTTGTCATGCCAACAACGCAATAGAAGTCAAAATCGGTTGACCGGACTGTAAAAAAGGTTTATTTAAATGTCTAATCTTATTCCAAATGGAGTATAGTAGTTCCAGATATTAGTGTGTTCAAACAAACTCTTCAGCTTTATTATTCTAGTATAGATATACACTATAGGTAAACTTATTTTTCAAGAAAATGATGAAGTAGAAATGCTAATACGTATTTTGCAATTTGCAGGTCCAGTATCTGGTTGTATGCTGATCTAAATATGATTC
Organism: Apamea epomidion; assembly: GCA_947507525.1. NCBI lineage: Eukaryota > Metazoa > Arthropoda > Insecta > Lepidoptera > Noctuidae > Apamea > Apamea epomidion. Next base: position 13,677,042 of record OX382234.1, read on the forward strand.
GCGGCCGTATTAAACATTTCTATAAAGAAATTATAATCATAAAAATGATTAACTACAGTAATTTGTCTTAACCATTTCCTTGACCCTATTAACTAATGATCGGTTCCTATATAAAAAAAAACTAATTGTTTTGCTTGCCAATGGTAGCTTTTTTATTGCCAAACTGGGCATATTTAATAGATTCGTAATAAACCTTAGCTAATTTTACCGGTGATAGCTACTTCCATATGGGAGGGTCTACTATGCAAAGCTATGAGGTCTTTGCTTCATTAGTGGTAAAGATACAAGAGTCTTAATATTAACCAATAACGGTCCGTAAATTATAGGAGTCGGCCATAAATTTTGTAATATAGAAGAAGATAGTTTTGTTAATCTGTTAATTATCACAGATTTGCGTTCAATACGCTCTTCTGTAAGCTCATGGTATTGTAGATAGCCGACTTACTCACTACTACTACTTACTGTACGGTACTTTATGGCCGTCGATTTTAAAGATTAGATAATCAATAACTTAATATATCTGCATTGATAATTATGATTTTATGGCTAGATTTTTAGCAAGTTAATAAACAAAAGCCCGTTGAAATAGTAACGCAATAAAATAAGGTACTTTACTTCGAATCTATGTGCTGCAACTAATTTACCCTGTAGGCTCATTATACGAACCATAAAATGTCCACCCAAAGCCGATGCTTTAATAGCGCTTCGTCAGGGATCCACCGTAGTAGACCTTAGACGTGAAATGTAAGCTATTTGAAGAGTACTAAAGATGAAAATAGATGATGGTCGCAAAAGCGTTTCTTTTTTAAACAAAATCCGATATTCTCTGTTTGAGAGAGAGTTTATCGTCGTCATCTTCTGTACAGCTTTTTCTCTCTAAACTGGAAGCCGAAAAAAGAGTTCAGGGTTCGGCTTCCAGTCTAACCCTGAACGCAGCTGAATACCACTATTTTACATGAAGCGACTGCCTATCAGACCTCAACAATCCAGTTCCTGTATAACACGATACCCCTTGGTATGACTGGTTGTCAGACTTTTGAGCTGCTGACTACCCGTAACGACTTTCGAAGATCAACCAGCCGGGGCATAACATTCTTTCTAAATATAATTATCCATTTATAGAATAATATTTTACAAGCAATAAAACTACGATAGGTATGTCGTGCATGATTCGTCCAACAAATTCGCCATTTATCAGCGCACGCGCAACCCGGTCGCACACTTGCAAGAGATCTTTAATTGCAGCTTGCAGTAGCTGTTGCCCACTAATTGCAATAGTTCAGACCTCTGCGGGCAGTTATTAATCGATGTCTATTTCATAATAACGTAATGTTCATAAATCTGGGTATTTACGCAACTGTACGCGCGTTGATATGCAAATTATTATAACAGGTTCCAGTGGCAAGCTGAAAATTAAATCTGAAATTCATTTGAAGTGCCTATCAGATCAGCTGTATTTTATGCATTGCTTATGCAAAGATATCTAAAGCTTTAGAAGCTGTTAATCTTATGTGGAAGAGATGTCACACAATCCAGGAAGGTACTTAATAAAAATGAAAAAACTTCCAAACCCGAACTTGGCCCGCGTGGTAGATTACGGGCCACTCCCTCTCACCGAGAGGAGGCCTGTGTCCCAGCAGTGGAAACATTATAGGATGATTATGCTATGCTGCCAAAAGAAGGAGTTACAAATAATAGAGAGAAACTTAAGATTTTTGGAGCAGCTGGCCAAGTCTTACCAATGGGAGAGACACCAGAAGAACAAAAAACTTTGATTACTACGATCCTCAGGCTTCACAAACGAAAGAGGGGGATAGACATCTATCCCTTTAGCAAACGCCCTTATTATTATCTATTGTACTACGTAGTCACGTTGAAATAAATAATATCCAAAAATGCAATGTAAAATATTCAACGGGCAGTTCAGCCAGCCATAATTAGTGAATTATGGCTGGCTGAACTAATTACTATTTTTTATATAATATAATATGAATTATGGCTGAATATTTTTTATTAATATTTTTTTTACCGAGTAACACCAAATATTCCCAAAATTCCGAATTGATTGAATTGATGTTCGTAGCGGCACCCACCGCCGTTATGAACTATGAAGGCAAAGTTTGCCCAAATTCCGAACTTTACGTCGCGAATAATTTGAAGTGGCGTTGCCTAATAACTGTAAATCACCTTTGATGTCTCCTCTATTCATTGCTGTCACGTTAAATTCAACTTATAGGCGCTGAGCCGTGCGTTGAAAATCCAACAGCGCGCTTTTCTGATAGGCATTAATTTCGGTGTTAGTTAAAGTGTTAGAAAACGACAGGGTTATTACGTAACAAACAAACTAGAATTATATTCCATTTTGACAATTCAACAACATTCATTTCGTTATCTTCGTTGTTGAACAGACAAATTTTTCGAACATATGAAGCAATGGATTAGCAATAACCTTCAAAATTATTTAGATTTTGATGTATCGTGTGTTACGCCATTAGGGTGCAGGTTTCCAAGTTCTTGGTCCTATTGAAAAGGGAAGTAGTTTGTAGGTATCTGTGTAGTTATATAGTTTCTTGTACTGTGTGTGAGTGTGTGTGTGTGAATAAGCGGACAGGTGAAGACTAACTAAACTAAGGTAACGTATTGAATTCTATGTTCCTAACGGCTTTTACGATATCTAGGAACCATTCCAAACACTGCAACAGTAGGAAAACATCAATCTATTTAATAGCAGAATAAAATCGTAATGGGATTAACTTAATAGATACGTATCTACCTCTAAACATGATCGGTAGGTACAGTCCAACAAAGCGATAGGTTTACAGGCGGCTAATTTGCGGCTACAGTCCGGGAGTCGAGAGAATGCGTTCTAAACACCTGTCAGTTTCATACAAATGATTACTTGTTTTGCGAATTTAATCTTTATTAGCTACTAGAATTAACGCACTGACAGGTGTCAGGAACGCATTCTCTTGTCGGCCGCATTGTAGTCAAATTTTTTACATCATCCTTTCCATCCTCCAATTCAAGTTTTTTACATCATTCCTGTTTTAAACTTAATAAAAATGTGAAATCCATACTAATATAGTAAATGCGAAAGGAACTCTGTCTGTCAGTTACCTTTTCACGCCTAAAACACGGAACCTCGTTCAAAAGTGTCCGAATTACATGATTTGTCTTTAACTTGTTTATTTCAATGATTGATAATAATGATATAAATCCAGAACCTATTGATACGGATTATTGATCCGTATCTAATTGCGGATCGGCAAAGCTCTCTTGAGAGTAATCCTAACATAGAGTGATCATTGTGTCGTCTTCATAATTTTGGTCTATTCTCACTACACAGGGTGGCAGCCTGTTACCAGGGATTCAATACTTGATTCTGGACCCCCCTGCGTGACAATTTTTCGTCGGTTACTAAAGTAAATAAGCTTTTCCATACATTTTGACCGTATGTTACTCTACTTCTATGAAACATATGTTATTTTTATTTTACCCTAGACTACTGAATTCATGGTTACAGTTAGCGCATCGAGGGGCTTGTGGCTAAATAATAACAGCCGCACGGGTCGATCGATCAGGTTAAGCTATGTTTGCCGCGGTTGGTCCGTGGGTGGGTGACCATCTTTACACCAAGACCCTCCGTTCCTCGGAAAGCACGTTAAGTCGTTGGTCCCGGCTGTCATTCGTGGATCTTTGACAGTCGTTACGGGGTCGTCAGAAGCGAAAAGCTGACAACCAGCCTTACCAACGGGTATTGTATTACCCAGTAACTGGGCTGTGGACTGTGGAGGTCAGATAGGCAGTCGCTCCATGTAAAATACTGGTATTCAGCTGCATCCGGTTAGACTGGAAGCCGACCACAACATAGATGGGAGAAGGCAAGGCAGATGATGAGTCAGCGCGTCGATACACGATACTCCCACGTGTAAAATTAAGCGACAACAGGCCTCCACGCAAATTCCACCCTAAAATTAGATCTAGGACATTTGAGCAATCAATCAGGCTTAGGCGCTTACTGTCTGATTATGAAACTGGGGTAATCAAAATTAATTTAATTTCTCAAAGGCGACGACAGCGCCCCTTTGTGAATCAAAATTAGATAATGAATAGTTAAATCAATAATGAATTGATTTTGATAATAAGAAGGTATGTCTCCCATATATAATTATACTACCGACCCGCTTGCTTCGTGTTGGGGTAGGTATTAGTGTAATTAATAATAGAGAGACTTATTTATTTGTATCGCTATAATATTTTTGAAGCATTACATATTTTTCTCAATTGACAAGTTGTAATAAAAAGAACACTTTTTCTGTGAAGTAGTCGCATAGACAATAAATGAGATTGCATTCCGACACTCCTCCTCGATTTTATGTGAAAATCTTTGGAACATAAAAATAATTAAATTAAATATACTCCTACAAGATTACTCACACAACTATGTGTGTTATATCAATACTTTGCATTGTTCTCTGAGCATCTTATATCTTGCTAACGCTAATGCTTTTGCTAACATATTTATTTATTTAAACTTCTCGTACACAAAAAAGGTACAAAGGCGGACTTAATGCCTCAGGCATTGGCGCCGATTCCCTTGTTCACAAACTAAACTAAATGTAAGTTCAGTGCATCTTTTTCTTTCTATTACTTTAAGAAAAGGACAGGAGATAAATATTAGTTTAGTCCTGTCAAATTAGTCGGCGCCTGACGTAAATTGACGTATTTTTAGTAGCCATGTTTTTAATCACGTCTAAACTGTCTATCTTAATTTGACAGGACTAAACTAATATGTATCTTCTGTCTTTTTCTGGATGAAATAGAAAGAAAAAGGTGCACTGAACTTAAATTTAGTTTAGTTTGTGAACAAGGGAAACGGCGCCATTCTTTACCAGTCAACTAAGGGCGGTGAAGAGATTAGATGGTAGGTACTTTACATATTAGCCATATTGTTCTCAGTTTATATGTAGATACGATATTGGCATCTTTTTTGAAAATATCAAATATCGAAGTGATGATATCGAAATGTTTCGATCGCTTACTATTTTCATAATCCTTTGAAATAAAAATAGCTCCTTTGTTATCAACGTTCAGCATTGGCGCTTGATGACACCATGTATCAACACCTTTTTCCGTCGCCCACGCATTTCAAGGTTGTTAACACCCTGCGCCAATGCCTCCAACTGCTGCTGAAGACAGCCCAATGCATCTATGTAGTATAAACTTCTTGAACGAAGTGAAGTCTGCTATCAGGCTGTCCGTCGTGCCAGTTGAAGTTCCTGAAGGATTTTTCTGTAGTTCGGCCTCAAAGTTTGACATCCTGTTTTGGAACACTGACATCATGTCTGACCTGACCTTCAGTGCCATCCCGTGATTTTATAAAGTGCTGTTGTTTTGATCGTGTTTGACTTTATGCTAGCATGTATATAAATATACATTAAGATAGTAACTAATGCTGTTTTTAATTTTAATAAATCATTAAAATGAGAGCAAAATTTTTTTCACCTTTCGTATCAACTACCCACAAGGGAAAAAGCACCCCGCAGATTAGGATGTAAAAGAATTGGCAACCCTACTTCACCCTGATAAGTGAAATTAAAGTAACAATATAAGTAGACTACGTATGCAATTTTGTTTCCAAAAGTGTAAACAAATATACTATGTGTTATTAAAAAAATAACTTTAATACCCACACATAAAGTTCAGTTTGCAGTACAACTTCAAACATTTATATGACTTTTCCAATAGTTCTAGTCATTCTGAAATTAACTTAATTTACACTACAATAAAGTTGATATTTGTTTATGTAGAAATAAAATAAATTGGAAACAAAATTTTAAATAAGGAATAGGGATGCAAGGTATAACACCATGATGTATTGATCACTTTTTATTCAGTATTTAAGTTTTTAATTAGTCAATATTGTAATGATATTATGAAATATCGTCTTAGAGTGCTAATAAATAAATACGAGTACTAAATTAAGTGTTGAAACAGTTTTAGGTGTAAGTTGCAAGAATGAATAATTTTGAATTTTGTTTGCCCATGAGGCTGATCACAGAAACAGTCTTGGAGACATTTTATTTCCCATAACAAATAAAATGAACTATATTTTATAAGAAAATCAATCAATTCTTGATCAGAGGGTCCTCTGTCAACATGATATTAGGACTTTCATCAAAAACTGGTTTAAAATCTTCACTTTCTCCCGACTGGTACATTTGTGTGCTAGGGTCACAGGCCAGTGGTAACATATTTGTATTTGTTAATTCGCATGTGGTCCTTGTACAAGTGGCAATTTTCCAGCCACAATGATTATCACATAAATCAGTATCCTCTGTTAGTTTTTCTAGCAAACCTTTGCGTAAAACATTACTTATTAGGGATTCCGCATAAATTGCCTGCAGTGGATCCATTTTGGATAGCTTTTTGGCCACATTCATTCCTGAAATGTCAAACTCTGAAAGTTCCTTGCCGTTTGCTTTCTGAAAATCTATGGAGACGTAGCTTGATGTGGCCTTTTTTTTTTTTTTTTTTGTGGATGGGAAATCATCAAATGACTCCTCCCGCTCTGGGTGGAGCAGAAGGGAGTGTCAGACTCTTACTGACTAAAACCCACCCGTGTTCCTTCCTTAGCCCTTTATGTACCAGGGCAGCGGTAACCCTTTCGGACGATCCCGCTACCCCGGCAGGCTTCGGCCCTGTCGGGCCCCGTCATCTATGCTGACATCTCTTTGAGGCGCACGTGGAACACTTACGCGCCGTCCGGCACGGGCCTGGTCCTGATCGGACGGAGAGCTACCCATTGCTCTCCGCCCGCAGGCCCGCGCCTACGGTGGCCGGGAGTCGTCACGCGGCTCCCGACGCCCGGAGCGTCTCCCTCGGCGGCTGAGGCGTGAGGATCTCTCCCTCGCCCATCCCGCCACCTCCTTCGCTAGCATGACTGCTTCGCAGAAGGAGGTGACCGCCTCCCACTCCCTCTCGCCCCGGACCATGGCTTGCACCAGGGCCGGACGCGAGAGGTCGCCGCCGCTGCCGATCGCCTCTACGAGGACACGGCGGTGCTCTGCCCAAGCGGGGCAGACCTCCACCGTATGCTCCACCGTGTCCTCTGGGCGATCCTCGCAGTGGTGACACCCGGGCGTCTCCTCCCGCCTGATGATGTGCAGGAACCTTGATGTAGCCTTCCTTTTATTTCTTTGTGATGACGTGGCCGTCGCAGTTGGAGCCGCATACCACTGAAAATAATAATTATCTCTGTTGAGTGAATTTATATTAAACAAACAAACGAAACCGACTAAACGTAATACCTGTCACTTCAATTATCATTCTAGGTCTTAGTTGTACTCTCAATTTAGCAACAATATCGAATTCGTTGTATATTTTTGAAGGTTTTAGGGAACCTATCTTTTTGAACTCTGTACAATAGACCGGTTACAAAATATTATATTGTTATTATAAATCTAACCAAAAAATTTTGCTCAAGCAGTTACATCTACAAAGAGTAGTTTAAGAATAAATAATAAAGTTTGACACACTAATAAAGCAGAAAATATCTTAAAAATCAAAAATAAAGGACAATAGGTAATCTTGTATGGACCCCGTACTCAAAAAAAATGTTTTGCTATTCTCCTTTAATTTGGTTTTAACGTATTTTTAAACAAGAAAGTTTCATCTACCAGTATAAAGAACCCTATTTACGATTAGTTTACCTTTAGTTAATTACCTAAACCAATGGAGGAGGCAATGAGTATGGGCACGCCACAATTGTGGCGATAAGTCCCCTTTGAGGAGTGGCTAGAGAGGTGCCACGGCGCCCTCACCTTCCGCCTGACGCAGGTCCTCACCGGACACGGTTGTTTCGGGAGGTTCCTTTTCAGGATAAAGCGGGAGGAAACGCCAGGGTGTCACCACTGTGTGGATCGCCCGGAGGACACGGTGGAGGTCTGCCCGGCTTGGGCGGGGCCCCGCCGTGTCCTCGTGGCGGCGATCGGCGGCGGCGATCTCTCGCGTCCGGCCCTGGTCCAGGCCATGGTACGGAGCGAGAGTGAATGGGAGGCCGTCACCTCCTTCTGCGAAGCAGTAATGCTCGCGAAGGAGGAGGCGGAGCGCGTGAGGGAGAGGCAATCTCTGCACCCTCACGCGCCTAGCCACCGCAGGAGACGCCCTGGACGGGAGTCAACAGCCGACACCCGGCCACCGTAGGCGCGGGCTTGCGGGCGGCGAACTATGGGCAGCTCGCCGCCCGGTAAGGACCAGGCCCGGGTCGACGGCGCGTTGTGTTCCACGCGCGCCTCAAAGAGATGTCAGCACGAACTGACGGGGTCCGCTAGGGCCGATGCCGCCGGGGCTGCGGGTTGTTCAAAAGAGTTACCGTGGCCCCTGACTGTAGGAACACGGGTGGGTTTTAGTCAGTAATAGTCTGACACGCCCTTCCGCTCAGCCCAGAGCGGGAGAGGTCATTTGATGAAAAAAAAAAAAAAATAGGAGGCAATCAGGAGTATGTGAACCTAAATAAAAATTAGTACTTACCTTACCTGTAATTTAAAATGGCGAATGTTACAATAATAAAATACTCACTAATATTACATTAATACCTAATAATAAATAAATCAATCTAAATCCTACGAAGTTCAACTTACCATACTTTGTTCATCCTCCGATAAGTCATTTGTATCATCGTCATTGGTCAGGCTTTCATCCTCTAGATCTTCATCGTTGTTAGATATACCACGCGTAGGTATTTCTTGGTCTTTTGTGAAAAGCAAATTATCGAAGTACCAAAGGGAAGTTTTGTAAACGTCATCTCCTCTTCTTCCACTGCGCTGGCTCTCTGCCATTTTCCTCATTTCCTTCCGAAATGAGCCTCTTAAACTCTGTATTTTCTTCACAACAAAATCTCGGTTGGCATAGTGAAAACCTTTTTCCTGACAAAAATCAATTAACTCATTGTAAGCTTCCTCTTTAAGGTATTTATTTTTGTACTCCTCGCTTTTAATTTTCCACAAGCAAGGAAATGATTTGTATAGTGTAATTAATTCCACTACTGTATCCTTGTTCCACGAGCGTATGTCCGCCATTTTGTATTGTAATCGCGCGGGAAAGAATGTGACGTTTGCAAGCGACTGGACACGACAAGACGCTCGCGGCACGCACCGCGTCGCCACCGAGACTAATGAGCACAGTCCCGCAGTCTTTTCCCTCCCTTCAACATTTTGCGCGCGCTTTTTCACGCACGATTGCTGTTTCACATGCGACAGAGCGAGTGTAAAAACGTCCGTTTACGTACGGTACGTACATGTACGGACGAATTTGACGTAAAACTTCTACTGCGTCACTCATATCTAATTTGAGGAGAAATTTAACTGAAACTAATATTGCTCCCAAGACGAGTACTATCTACTTACCTAACCGTCAAAGCCTGTAACTAAACTGTAGATATAGTTATAAACACACCTACCAAAAAAATCTATCGTCTACAAAGGTCCCATAAAATCAAAGAAAACCGTTAACATATCCTTTGTTAACGCGTCAAACAAAACACGTCAGTCAGCCGAATGAAAATCGCAGTAAAAATCATTCAAACGGCCTATCGATTGACCTGAATCCAGTCTCTTTGAGTCAGGGATGCACCCGTAGCAAGCACTCTTCATTGAGAACCCTCGACTATCGCTTGCATCTGTCGTGGAAGCCCTGGTGACGTCAGCGGCGATAAACCTCGACAACTTGATACTTTTTGTAAAGTCGGGATGTCGATTTTTGGTTTCACTGCAGTATTTCTGAAAAATGCAGTAGTACCTACAATCAGCCTCAAAAAGATGTGAAAAGCGTCAAAAATTAATTTCACTGACTACAATTTTTGTTCCACAATATTGTAGCAGCAGTATTGCTTAGGAGCAGTTGTGGCCCAGCCAATTTACGAGGTAGGTCGTAGGTTCAAACCCACACAGGCGCTCTACTTTGTGTAAATTATTTGATCACCACTGCTCTCAAAACGGTGAAGGAAAACATCGTGAGCAAACCGGCATGTCCTAGAACCAAAAATTCGAAGACGTTTAACATCTACCAACCCGCACTGGGCTCGTTTGGTGGATTACAGCCCTCTCCCTCATACAGAGAGGAGGATTGTGTCCCAGCAGTGGGAACATTATAGGCTGATTGATAATATTGTATTAAACTGGCTTTATTTTTTAAATTTATGTAATTTGTTGTTCATAGAGTTCCATTAATGTTAATATTAGGTATTATAAGTAAAGATTAACAGGTAACTGGTACAATTCAACAGCATGTCTATGGTAACATATTGACAATGCCAGCGTAATAGCCATAGATATAAGAAATACATTTTTATGGTAGTAGCAGTTGGGCGATGTAGTCGTTATGGAACAAAGATTGTAGACAATACATAATAATAATAAAATACAAGCGAATTGAGAACCTCCTCCTTTTTTCGAAGTTGGTTAATGAATTCTTTTCGATGAATTTATGTAGACTTAGGGCTGTTTTTTCATTCGACCGATAATTTTTATGAAAAACTTTCAAAATTTCAGCATTATTCCTCCATTAAAGTTATCAAATTGACAAGGCACCCCTAAGAGTATTTCGCGACACGATTGTTAAAGAGGAGTAGCTAGCTTATCTTTGAAAATAGAAATACTTAAAGGTTAGTTTAAATAAAGCAGGCACGAAAAGCGACAAATAATAGGTGTCGCTTTCGTACCAACAAATTTCACAAAGAAGGGATGAATTGAGAGAAAATTTACAGCATTTTAATATCGCCCCTGTGGCCTAATGGATAAGGCATCGGCCTCCTAAGCCGGGGATTGTGGGTTCGAGTCCCACCAGGGGTACAATTCTCTTTTTGTTTCGTGCTTCCTTTATTCGATACCTACTACAATTATTAAACAGAAAAAAAAGTTGAAAACATTTAATTTTAGGTACTACAACATGTTATGATATTCAATAATTAAATTTAGATATTTTCAATTTAGGGCTGATTTTTCCAAAGCCAGATAATTTTATTCGAGGAATAATTATGAATTTTCCACAGTTCTTCCATACAAAATCTGTCTGACGTCAATTTTATTCTATGAATAAAAATTATCTGTCGATTGAAAAATCAGCCCTTTGTTACTATAAAGATTTTTCTAAATATTTCTGACATGAACCTTTTTCTGTTATAAGTATTTTGGTACTTATATAGAAATCAAAGCGAATCTCTTTATTGTTACGTGTTTTGATGTTTCAAAGTACCTACAGATGTACGTTTTGTTCTTAATTACAAATGAGAAGCAAAATTAACTGTACAAACATTAGGGAATAAAGTTTTTCTTTTTTTCAATCATCTGATAACTTTATTCGAGGAATAATTTTGAAATTTTGACAGTTATTTTATCCAAAAACTGTCAAACGTCAATTTTATTCCTCGAATAAAAGTTATTTTGCAATAGAAAAGTCAGCCTTAGAAAGTAAATTCAGCAAAATAATAAGTATGTACAAAAACCTGGCGTTAATAAAATACTTACCTACTGTAATTTTGGTTCTACGTGTCATAAAAGAAATCTATCTCCAAAATCGTCAAACCGATGATTCAAAATACTTTTTTGTACAATATAAATCAAAGACCCCGTGAATCAGACTAATTCATTCTATAACATTTAATATTTGAACGTACGATCATTCATCTGACGTTTTCATGTTCTTTACGACTTTATATTAACGAAATCCCTTTCATCGTACTTTACGCACACCACCACACCAGCAGGTAGGTGGAGTACAATGTATGTAGGTATGTATAGGGTGTAATAAAACGTTTCTGCCTAAAGTTTAATGGCCGACCGCATGTACCGACGAGGTGCAGGTACATTAAGGCGTGCGTGTGCGTAACGCCGCGTGTGTGCGTACGCCGTCTGCGACCTTGGCGAGGGTCGTCTGAAGCCTGAAATTCTGACTGAATCGCAGAGTGCGGCGCTCGGGGAGGGGCAGGGGGACCAAAAGGAGATGGGCAGAGGTCGATATTCAAATTTTAATCACAGAACAATGCGACGCTTTTAATTTTTTTGATTGAATCCTTATTTTGATTGTTTTGCGGTTGGAGCATATTTGTCTGGAAATTTTGTATTTATTAAGTATTTGTATTGAATTTCAACGTCTGGCGACAATCGAAAATATTTATTTTAAAGGATAGGGAATGTATTTTTTATTCCTGTATACTTAAATTACAAGCTAATAACAACAAACAGCGTAGAATTGTAACAATTAACAAGTCGGTATACGTCTTTCTTCATAGATCGAATCGTCCAACAATCCTGATGGGACATTGCCAGTCTGCCACAACCGCAAGGCCATCTTGGCATGCGGAGTGGTAATTTGAACATCCGATAGCAACGTAATAGAAAGGGATGAATGCTGTTCCGCATTTGCCTAACTTGGATAGTACGAAAACTTAAATTAAGATGACCTCTACCATTAGAAAAAATTAGGAAGCAGATAAAAAGGCTGCCCTATTCTTATACTTATTTATTAAATGTAGGCTTAACCCGAGCAGTGGTGGCGCAATGGTGGTCGCGACATACGAGCTGTAGGTTGTAGGTTCGAACCCAGGCAGGCGCTTTACTTCGTGTAAATTATTTCATCACCACTGCTCTCAAAACAGTGACGGAAAACAGCGGGCAGAAACCGGCATGATAAAGAACCAAAAAATCGAAGATATGTGACATCTACAAACTGCACTGGGCCCGCTTGGTGGATGATGGCGCACTCCTTCTCACTGAGAGGAGGCTTGTGTCCCAGCAGTGGGAACGTTATAAGTTTATTATGCTCAAGCTTAACCTGGGGCAGACTTGTAGGTACCCATATCATATACCTACGGTGAATATTTTTATGCAAAACAAAATACAATTTTCAAGTTCAATTTCACCAAAACTTGGATCAATATACAAACACACCGAATCCTTCTAAAAGCGTTCTTTGTGGACTGTAATGGAACACTCAAATATCAATCACAAAACGGAGTTCCGTAAACAAATTCGAAACTCACAATCAAACACTTTTCGATTAGCGACAAACAAGGAAAACGGGACCCTTCAAATACTACAAAGCCTTAAAAATATTTTTTTTACGAAAAACTTCACAAACAAGTGTATTAAAATAATATATTATATACCTACTTAACACGAGAAGAATAACCAGTGGGGTAACGCCTTTCATTTTGACAGTTCAACAACATTCATTGCGTTGTTAAAGTTGTTAAGTAGAAGAATTTTCAAACATAATTATGAATTAGTAATTTCCTTCAAAAGCCTTCGGATTGTGATTGTATGTGTTTTACGTAATTAGGGCTGGATGTCAGTAACCGATGCAAAGGAAGCCTTATACATAAATTATTGTTTCTAAAAACATTGAACTGTCTTCTAAATATATAACCTGCATGTTCATGCAAGTCACTGTACTGGCTTCATAACTGTCCCCATATATGGATGACCCAACATTGGATTTAAATTAAATTGATTAGGCTGTGGTCCCCCCATAATAGATACCAAGGCTTGATCCTATGACCATTAAAGAGCTTAACTCGAATCTAATGGTAATCCAATTACCTAAGCCTGTTCGGTGATTAAAGTTTTCAATGGTAGGATACCAAACAGCTCTTTGTTTCTATTTGCAAACTTTCCTAATTTAATTTCCCAGCGTGAAATAAAATTTCAATTCTTATTTCGGGATCTACGGAACCCTCGTCAAAAATATTTAACACGTGGTAACTGAAATTCAATAGTTCGATCCAAACTAATCAGGACCTCAATTTATTGTTTTTTATAGTTGACAAAGACTTTCGCTAAATCTATTAGCGCAAAAACTTAGGACATAGACGGCACCTGGGTTCACTTCAGAACCTACATCAAACCCTTTCTGTCTGTCACTTTAGCTTTTCAATGCATTTATCATTTTAACAACATTGTCTCTTCCAACTTTCTATACTTCTACTCCATTATCAATTCTAATTCAATTTGAATAAAGTTCCAATTTAAATGCAGAAGACTTCTACATCAAAATATTGGTCGAGTACTAGACTTAGGTTCGGTCGACCTCTGAGGACGGCCGATGAACGCCTATGACATTGGCCCGGGACACGGGTAGGCCCCACACCCCCTAAAATATGCCTCTAACTTGCACTCCCTTAACGATCCACTCCCACGGAGGGGGTGAATTTCAGAAAAATCGACGCTGGCAGACGCATTGTATGCGTTGAGTAAGGGGGGAGAATCAGGGCCCATTTAGCCGTATTTTACGTCTAACATAAACCTAACTTAGGTTTATGTTAGACGTATATATACGACTATAGTACCTACCTACCTGCCTAGTCCCTAGATTACTCGCGTTGCTGCTATCTTTTTTATTTTTCGAACATTTTACACGAGCGATTACATTATTCATCCACGATGATGATAAATGACATGATATGAGTTTTTATTTTACAAGGGAATGCCTATTACTGTGAGGTCGCTCAACCGTTATAATGTTACAAATATTAGGTTTATTTTTCATTCAAAAACCTTTGCTTTATGAATTGTTCAATAGTGCTATCAGAACTTTAGACTATTTTAATAGTACGTTCATTCATTGTTTACTTAATGTACCTAACTAATTCTCTTATTTTCAATGGTGATCCTGCTTACAACTAATTCAATTAAATTTTAATGGAGTCTATTTATTTATTATTTCTGAACTTTAAAAGTCCCTAAAATGATGTAGTTACAACACCCACTATGTATAAGCGAATAGAAGAAAGGTTTACCTGGATGCAGACAATATTAGACAAATTCAGTTTTTCGGTGTAAAAGACAATGACCAAAAGTGGTACCAAAATGTCTCATGCATCAAGATTAATATTATAGTCATTATTTTCATATTTTTTTACGACATTACGCGTCGGGGATTTGATTTTTGAACAGGGTAAAGAATTAAAAGTAAAAAAGTGTTAATGTTGTTTTATTCCCTTTACATAACGTACCGTTTCAAACGATATGATTAATATAACTTTAAATTTTGAAAGTGTCATGTTCACGTCTTTCAAAAACATGTAAAAAAATTATACTTTGCCGATTCTACATTAATTAAAAATAACTACAATAAAATAGAATTGAATTTTTATTTAAACGATTATCATTTTTTTAGCACAATAGTGGCCGTTCGTGTATGACATGTCAAACAAAATAAAGTACCTAGTTTTGAGATTATTTCGATTTTTTTGAAAATCTCTGACACCCCGGGCTTTGTTTGCAAAAATAACTTTTGTAGAAGTTATTACGATAAGTTTAGTTTATAAAAAACTAAGTTTGACTTTGATGCAGCATGGTTCGGGATTCCATACATCCATGAGCACTGTCCTTTACTTTATGAACAAATATCATTTAAAATTCAATCTTTTTTTTTTGAGTAGGTAGATAGAATCGGCTACTAGCGTAGTTTGGGTGACTATCTCGATGACCGCTGTGGCTTTTTATGTTGTGAAGGTTGAAAGTGTAAATAAAATAAGTTATTTAGGTACTTAAAATAGCCTATTATATTATAGTTAGCGCCCCGACAGGCGGTGTCCTGCAATTTTCTAATTTTTCGGGCAGTTTTTGCCTTAAAACCTTATTCAGACTCAGGCTTAAGTGCTGAACTTGCCTACGACTCTACGAGTAGCATTTAATTTTGATTGATATTACCAGATAAGTATCGCAAAAAGTAAATACGTAACTTAAACGGAATATGAGAATACATTCTCTTATTTACTAATTAGTAGGTACCAAACTAATAACTAATAATATAAAGAATGGATTATTGCAATCATCTTTAACCGTATATGTTGAGCCATGTTTGCAGCAGTGTGTGTGATCTTAGCATAAAATGCATTCACTCGAATACAATTTAAAAAAAATTGCAAAATAATTAAAACTCATTCGAATAAGCGCTATCTATCGGAGTTATGTGAACTAAATCCACTTCTACACTAACGCCATCTATTGAAGTTACCTCGAACTTTTTAAGTTGCGCGACCATCGCTGCATTCGACAGTTTCCGTATCGCCTTCTAGATGGCCCGCATAACTACATTTAAAGAGAACAAAAAAGGCAAAGATTTCGATTTCTTTCGGGATTTGCCGGCTAGTACAACGACATCAGAAGGGTATGTAGAGTTACAGCTATTCATACTGGATAATGGAAAATTACGTCAGAAAACAATAGTGTGACTATAAAGCTGCAATTCAGGCCCCCTTCTCGTCTTATGCCACTTTCCTTGGATCATTTGTATCAATTGCATCAAACTGACTTATTGCGTTGTTGGATGTTGGTGCTTGATCCGGCAGGCCGAGAAGGGATGACAGGCGACTAAGATGCAGAGGGTGAAAAACTCCAAAATCTTAAAACCTTGGATCAGTGTGATCAATACGTATCAGTCCCAATTTCCATTACTGTACACTACGTGACCCGGGGGATCTATCGAAATCGTTTCGGCTTAGACGAGAAGCCAGATCCAACAGACGAACTTGGATTAATAAATGGGGCATTTTGAACACGGCACTGTATAATAACAAAACCAATTTAAGGTCATTAATGCAGTGACCGTTATCGCTAAATGGATATTTGTTATAAGGATATATAGTTTAGTCATCAGCTCGTCGCGTTGCCTTATTTGGGACTCCAAACAAAGAGCCGGATATAATAATAAAAACTATGCCCAATATGTCCAAGTCACGAACCTGCGAAGGTTACCTTAAGCTTAGCTGATATTTAAGCCAAAAGAACGCACTGAATAGCTCTTCTTAATCCAATCTACATTCAAGTAACAGCAGCAAGCGCGGGGCTCTGTATCATATAGGGTCTTAGCATTATGCTGAGCGATGACCGTTTTGCGTGGATGTGACAAATGTTTACGCCCAACTTGTAATTTTTATTGTTTGTGTCCTTTTTTATGCGTCATGTTTGCCGCAAATAAATGTATCTTTTTCTTCTTTCTATCATTAAACCAAACAATAATAGGTAAATACGCTTTCATTGACCACCCATCGACAGTAGGTCCATCCTGTAGAAAAGATTATGTTGTTATGTAATCATGTAGACGGAATCAGGTGGATAATCACAATAAATTTTTAGATTCTCTACGGAATCTAGAAGTTGTAGGATCGTCAGTAACTTAAATCACAATCAATGCAATCATCCTTAATATAATTGACTCCAAGGATAGATTCTGATATTCCAACGCTCGTACAATTTATACGTATGCAGTGAAGCGTGTTTGGCAAAGCATTAAACACAGCCATGATTACATGGTTCTTATTGTATCTATATTTATATTATTTGGATGACGGCACTTTTATACATGCTCTAGCTTCTGCTCCTGACTTCGTCCACGAGTTTTTTTTTTTAGCTCGGCTGCTCCGCCGCGCCATAGTGTTATGTTCCTTGCCCGTTCTTCTCCACAGATACCTACTACGCTTTATAATGGGCAACTAGCTTCATCTTTCTGACTGACCGACCCCTTGACAGTTCAAAAATGCCCGTAGTTGGTTTACTTGTATACACTTTGAGTTTGAGTAAAATAGACTATAGCCTTCCTCAAGAATTGGGCTGTCAAATGCAAAAATCGGAGTGGTAGTTCCAGAGATTGGCGTGTTCAAACAAACAAACTCTTCAGCTTTATTATATTAAGTAGGTATTGATGTTTGCCAGAACCCAACCATCAAATGCTCAATGGAGCCACGGACGATTAACTTTAATGTAAACAACGTAGGTCGTTTAGTACACTCTGCTATAATCGTAGAATGTTCTCACTGCCTAATATTTTTAATAATGATTCATTTTGTAACGTTAAATTGCCAAATGATCAGGATATCAGTACACTAATTCGAATTAATTTTCTGATCTGAAAGGCTAGATATAATTACGCCATGATGATATGGTTCATTTAACTTCTTCGCATTTAGTCTTCTTCATAAATTCATGTCTTGGTATAACCTGCCTACCTCTCAAACGACACTTAATACACAAGTACTAGAAAACAAGTGGCTTCGAATAAATGAACGCATTAGGCGGGTTGATCACGACCTTCCTAGCCTTAACCTTTGACGAACGTGGGCCCACTCCTAGCACAATACAATTACTATATCAAATACCTCAGTTATATAAAAACTGTAGCTATCCTTCTCAGTTACTAACGCAGTGCTGTGGAAGAACGTCTATTCCTTCTACTATTGTAGTAATTTAATGGCTAAGTAATAACAGCCACACGGGTCGATCGATCAGGTTAAGCTACGCTTGCCGCGGTTGGTCCGTGGATGGGTGACCATCTTCACATGCCAAGACCCGTTCGTGGCTTCCGGATCTTTGACAGTCGTTTCGGGTTGTCAACAGCTCGGAAGTGTGACAACCAAGGGTTACCAAGGGGTATCGTATTACCCAGTAACTGGCTTGTGGAGGTCAGATAGGCAGTCGCTACATGTAAAATCCTGGTATTCAGCATTCAGCACATTTGGTTAGAAGAGAAGCCGACCCCAATATAGTTGGGTAAACGCTAGGCAGATGATATTGTAGTAATTTAACTTACTGGTACCTATAACCTGTCAGCTTTCAAAGCAAGAGTGCCAAACCACATCCATCGCTTTCCATCAGGCAAGATCGTGACCAAGAGCCGTAATAAAATAATACATTAGGAATACGTGTGACTTAGCGAGGGTGCTAAATGCCGTGCATTAATAGACTACTTTATATCTCACACGTGTCGTATACTATTTATATTTAAGTCACACTTTTCAGTGTAAAAATGGACTTAAGTCACAGAAAAGTCTGAACTAAGTTCGGGTTTAGGTCACACATTGCTATACAATAAATAAATGGTATATTCAAACTTAAAATACAATAAACATCATAATTCTTGTATTGCCGCCCAAAATATAGCGGTGGTATGCACCTCATAGTCTACAGATTAAAGTATAGTGACGTAACGGCGGAGTGGAGTTTCGCAAACGAGCGTCAGTGCGCGGACGACGGCTCCACCTTATGCAACACTTTCTTTGGGACAGACCCGATTACCCCTGCGTCATGTTAGTAATGTTCTGTTTATTTAGGTCATCATTTAATAGCCGATTTAGGTCTGATTTTTCCATTACCAGATAACTTTTATTCGAGGAATAAAATTGACGTTTGACAATTTTTGTATGAAATAACTGTCAAAATTTCAAAATTATTCCTCGAATAAAATTATCTCTCGATTGAAAAATCAGCTCTTAGAAACAACATTTTAAGGCTAACCTTTATAAAGTTACATTTACTCGTAGATATGTATATTTCAGTTTCTTTTTCTAAGCTGCTTTCGACTTTTCTGTATATTCTATGAAGATTCCTTGTCAATTGCGGCTTCATGACCTAAATCCTATAGCTAAGTACTTGATAGCGACGTGCAGGTGCAAATGTCTCAAGAAGCTCTCTTTGTCCAGCTGTTGCGACCGTCTAAGGATCCACCACTACTGGACTGTCTGGTAAGACAGTTCGTCAACAGTAAATCAAACCAAATCAAAAGTCATTTATTCAAATTAGACTGAGAATCAGCACTTTTCGAACGTCAAAATTACATAAAAGAGTTCCCCAAAACGCCTGCCCTTTACCACTCCCTAGTGCTTTCGCAGGGAAGAAGAAGAGACGCAACAAACTTGCCAGCAGCACAGAGTAGATACGTACTTTGATTACTTCTATCCACATAATGGTCTTGCTATCAAAAACTAAACAAGCCAGTGTTAGTAGTATGACTAAGGCAAGTTAAATATGTCTCAGACTCTCAGATTACAGTCCAGACATGTGCAACATCCAGGTTCCATTAAGGTCAGTCATTAGGGGTCTCGTGTTGTCAATCTTCTGCACCAATTTCATGTCATGAGTCATTTAGGTTCCTTCTTAATTCCTGAAAGTGATTATCTTGTTAAGGCATCAAGATTAAAGGCGGAAATTAGGGCTGCAGAAAGAAGATCACGATAGTGATTGTAGTGTGCAATCAGTGTAATGATTGTGAGGATGTCCTGCTTCCATGCTTCGTCTGGAAAATTTAGAATGAGGAACTGAAAATATAAATTGTGTCCCGTGGTCTTCTTGTTTAAAATATTAGGCGTCCTTTCATGAATTCTTTCACTGCTTGCACCAGTTGTACAAACACTGAAGGTAAGGCAGTTAATTTGGCCCCTTTCATTGAAGTATATAATCTAAATTGACAGTAACTGAGAAATTCAAATCGGTGAATACAAAAAGTGTCAGAGTACCAGTATGAGAAACCATTTAAGAAGTGAGGTAAGTTTCATAAATGCATAACTCAGGAAATTCTTCATAAATAAAACTGCACTAAGCAATTACTATCATCAGCATAAAATCACCACAAACGCTTTTCAGACTTAACAGGGTTCCAAATAGGTTTATTTCTGATCAATAGATCACAATAGAGCACGCGTGCGTGCGCGTGCGTCTGTGTGTGTTATTGTGTTTACAATAGTAAGCACTCTAAAATATTTCCTATCTCTACAATACCTCGATATTGCAACCTATTTCGAACTAAATGTCGAGCCATAAGGAACTAGTCCCAAATGCCATGAATCTTCTATCAATCGCATAAAGCTCATTGCACACGTATTGTGACGGATCCGCTACCTATATGGAATGCAATAGAGAGGTGGTGACGTAACGCGATCGTTAGCTACCCGCCGTGTGTACATAATCTTATGAAGAAACGTAGCATTTATGTAATCAATAATAGATGAACTCTATTCTGGTTGTTTGAAAGAAATTAAGAGTTTGAAGCTAATTGGTTGCCTGTTATAACTGCTGATTGAACGGTATTTGGGACTTAAAAGTTGCAGACCTAAGTTGTCAGATTTATTTTAAAATAAAGTTGACCGCTTGCATTGACTTTCATAAAAAACTAAGACAATATTATTTTGGTCTGCAAGTAAAAAAAACTTATCAGTGTATGGGCTCTTGACCTGGATCACGCCTGATGGAACGAGCGTACTTACTACGATTTTTTTTCTTTTAACACAAATTAAATCAGAAAAAGGAATTTCTTAAATATACATAGTAATAGCGACCGTTGGAAATCTTGTTTTCAAGGTCTTTAAGTTATATACTTGTTATAATAAGATTTAAATTTCATAATTAATCCTACTAAAGATCACCCAATAGGCCTTTAAACAGGAATTTCGGCCATTAAATCGTCTTTATGTAAATCTGCCAACATCTGTGGATGTTTGATACAACACGTGTGCCAAGATAACCACTTTCAAGATAACCGGTATTATCACTATGGTTCTAACTTACAGACTGCACATCAAGCTACCCGAAACTGTCAAATTTTCAAAATCAACCTTGAACTTAACGCTTTAGCGATTAATTTGAAAATCTATTAAAGAAATTTGACAGATTGTAGTAGCTTGATGTGCTTGGCGTCTGTACCCTACGATCAGTATGACCTCTGCCTTTGAATAAAAAAGACATTGACCAAGAACGAAAAGGTTGTCACAGTTCCGTAGACCTATTGTTAGCAATACAAAGACAGATAACTCTTTAATTCATTATTTAAATTTCAAGTACTCATAGATATTCTCAGTTACTAATTGTTTCAATGTTCTTTCTCAGTAAGTAATTGTTTACTGCTAATATTGCTAGCTCCCAGTTTTGGAGAGTCCGGAACCCATGAAAAATATATTAGGTAGAAAGAAGGAAAAACAAAAGATGATCAAAAGGGAAAGAATACAAAAAGGGCTCCAATAAATAGTTTACTCAAATAAATAAAGAGGACATATTGTATGTATGGTCTATAACTTTTACACAAAAAATTATAACTGCAAAGTTGAAACTAGGAACGACTATCTTGGAACCATAATGCAAATAAAAAATCGAAAGAATTCCGAGAAAATTAATTATGACCACTTTCTTTTCTATAAGGATGGGTGTCACACATAGACAAGCAGGCTGTACGGCGATACCAGTTTGGGTGCGAAATATAAAAATGTGTAATACTAATTATTCTTTTAAATAAAGCTCTATTAAAAAGAGTTTGTCTAAGAAACACTATCAAGCATAAATCAAACGCAGATCTGCTTACCATGTGTTGTCTGAGAGTACATGCACGTAAGGGTTTCTTTCAACGTGAAGGGAATATTGCATTTGTAACATAACATCGTTGAGTAACATCATCTAGCAGATTATAAATGACTTATTAAAAAATATGAAAGGGAAAAAGCACACATTTGACAAAACATACAACAACGGCATTATTATATTTCTTATCATGGAAATATAAAAATAGTAATAATAATAATCTTTATTTCACGGACAACAATAGATCCAACAAACTTATAATTCTAGATGTTAGTAGACAATTTAACTTATAAACTATGTTAGTACGTATATTCTACTAAAAACAGGGTGGTTTTTATAAGATGCATCATAATGGGGCTTTGATCATGCCTATCAGCAATAACTGTCAAGAGGCTGTTGCTACTGCCCCGCAATCTGGCGAGAAAATACGCATTCTTTTTGCGCACGACAGCTGAGAAGCTGTCTACTCTGGCATGCGCAAACATTGCTGATGCACTGCAATATCGTAGCAGACGCTACAGTGCCCTGGAAACGTTGTTATATTGAACACGCATCGCATTGGCGGCACGTTTAGTACAGTTGATCCATAGGGCGCTCGAGTACAGAGATGTGCAATATGCTTTAAATAGTGTGATTTTGACTGCATCTGTACATTGAGCGAACCTACGAGCCAACATATTCGCCCGCACCGCCAGTGCCCTATGGGGTCTCGTTCAACATCCTCATCATCCCTAAGATCATCGGCAATGAAATGTCCTAGGTATTTGAACTGTCGCACCCGACGAATCGGGACGTCGCTGATTTTAATAGGCTGGGAGATTTTCCGGAGACTTCTTGCCAACAGCCTTAAAGACCATGGGATCCGACTTTTTCGCATTATACAGTAACCCATGGTTAGCAGCACGGTTAATGTGACATCAGGTCTGTACATGCCCAACGCAGCTGATTTGATTCTTCTTTAAACATGCCGATGACAGATACTTGTATATATAAATGTCTTTGGCCCACCTAAACCTTACCTATTTGTTCCATGGAGAAAATTGTTCAGTTTGATGGTCTGTACCACATCCTTAAATATGGCTGGTCTTTAAAAAATCACCCTGTATAAAAAATGATACTTGGAGGAAGGAACTTTAGCGGGCGATATGCCCGCTAAAGTTCCGCGTGACGTCACTTGCTGTCGATACATTTGCAAGCAAGTGACGTCACGACCCCCCACTCCAAAATTTTGACGCGCTTTATCTTTGTCATTTTTTGTTTGATTGCCAAAAGAAAAAATACGTGTCCATTATTTTTCGGTAATCTGACGAACTAAATATATATATTTTTTTTTTACCCTGGCCACTACCCTATTGTGGCAAAATAGTTACGTCTAAGGCTTCATCAAATAATGTTCTTTATGGGCTCTAGATACGTTTGCATCGTGTCAAAAATCTAGATAAAGGGGATTGTTTATGTCATCTTTACAACTGATTTGCACAATCTTCTATCATCTTCTTAGAAATATTTATGGTTCTATTCATAAACAGCATACGCATATACGCATAGTCAAGCATTAGAAAACAAAAGAGATAAACATACATAGATTCTTTTATTTAAAAAATCGGCAAAACCACGTTTTTTTCTTTCATGTTATGTAATACCGTCCTACTTATGTATATGCAGATTATGACACTTCTATCTTAAGATTACCATCACCGAAAGATCAGTTTGCTTTATTTTTGTTAAAACTCCATTGTTTCAATAATGTAACACTCAAATTACGTCACTATTGAATAGAATGGCTTGCTAACTCCAGTTATAATGTAATTAGTATCAATAAGATCCGTAAGTTGACATCTTTAATCTTTATTTAAGTGTTTCTGTGTGTTGTTTAATTTCGATGTTTGTGAAATTTACACTAAACTTTAAGGCGACAATGTTTTCTCATCGATTTGAGATGATTATTTTATTGAGTCCAAACAATGAATGAATACAATATAGAAACATAAAAACAATGAAAATTTATTTTGATTAATTTGCTTAAAATTAATTTGCTGTATTTTTATTTTAAGTACTGGTTTTCGGCTCAATCTCTTCTTCTTAGCGTGTCGATGACATCATTTAGATGTCAGGTCTCGGCCGAGAATTCGGCTACTTGTTTTGCGCCGTCACTGGCGTCCAACAGTTCTTGTAACGTACAACTGACAGGACACGTAGGATATGGTATTAAGTGCCCCATTGTTTGTGAAACAGTACCAGTTCCAAGGCGGAGTCGTCTATGAACCTGAACAGGTTTTCTTTGCTTCGGCCAACCTGGGTCAGGAGTTTGTTTAAAGTCTTCCAGGTTGGGCTCAATCTCTATTAGTATTGAAATGCAATAATATGTAGAAACATGCACAAGCAAAGCATCATAGGTACATTTAGTACCTACTCTTAGTATAATTAATGACTCTTTCAATAAACAACAACCAGCTATGATTAATAACTACACGCATGTCCAGGAATATTTTAAATATTAATTATGAATATTTTTCTTGATAATATAATGTCATACACGTAAGTTATTTGACACAACGTAACTCATTGCGCACACGCATGCATAAATAAACATTAAGTTGAGAACTAAAGTCGTTATAACAGATTATTTAATCACAGTCGTTTAATTATCTGTTACAACAGCATTCTAAAACGATCCATTCTTAATAGAATCAGTAAAAATACAATAAAAAGTAAAAGTTGTAAGCAAACAACGGGTAAAAACGAAAGTGATTTAGGAAAACAAAAATAAAAGTGATGTGGTCACGTCGTTTTCGTCAAAGTAGTATATAATAACAAGTATGTATAATAGTGTTATGTTTTACATAAGTAAGGGCCGGCCGACGGGGCGTTCAGTGGGCCAGCGCGTAAAACCGCGGCCAATGTCTGTTGACCCCTTTTCAACCTTATTCCCTTAGCAATAAAGTTGAAAAGTGGTTTACCACCTGTGTCCGCGATGGTACGGTGACGGCAATCTTGGCCGACGCGGATCTGTGTCACTAGGTGCGCGTGCACAGTTGGAGGGGCGCGGGCGCCACAATGCCGTTAGATAATATTCTGACCTTTGCAATGTTTGACAACACTATGATATAAGCCAATTGCGCTGCACCTTTAAAATATGAAGGTTATACGAATTTGGTTATTTTTTAATTAGAATTTAGTAAACATTATCAAGTCGGTACATGGATGAAGGGGTATCGTGGTAACCAGTTACTGGGTTGTGTAAGTTAGATAGGCAGTGGCTCCATGTAAAATGCTGGTCCGCTGCAATTCAGCTGCATCCGGTTAGACAGGAAGCCAACCCCAACATACTTTGGAAAAGGCTAGCCAAATGATGATGTTAGGTTGTATGCCACTTCTTTCCTTTTTCATGTTCTTTAATCTTTATTCATGTTTAAGGCGAGTACGTTACCAATATTGGACAGTTGAAGAAAAGTATCATGTCCCAAAACAACATGGTAACGCAAGAATAAAATTAGACTAGGTGACAGAAACTGGTTTGCTGGTTTGCAGTCGCCAGCACATGAAGCTACTACAATCTGTCAAATTTCTCTAATAGAATTTCAACTTTATCGGAAAAGCATTAGGTTCAAGGTTGATTGGGAAAATTTAACAGTTTCGGGTAGCTTGATGTGCTGGCGTCTGGACATACTCTCCAAACAAACTCTAGTCTTTCTCATGAAGTAGGATAGAGACCCAATTATTGCAATAGTATTTTTTAGGGTTCCGTTCCAAAGGGTGCCAATGGGATCGTATTACTAAGGTGTATTTCTAAGGCTCCGCTGTCCGGTCCTCTATCACAGGGCTGTATCTTTTGAACCGTAATCTGTAGAAACTTGTAATTTTCACAGAGTATTTATTTCTATGGCTGCTTATTATTATTAAAAACCTGTGATGTCCCACTGCAGGACAAAGGCAAAGAGTAGGGACTCTTTTTCCACTTCTCTTTATATAAAGCTGCTGAGGACCAGTTCTTATTGAAGGAACTATGGCTGCTATAATAAAAATAAAATACAGTTCAAAATTAAAGGAGGTCCCAATACAAGAAAAGTGTTTTAAATATATATGTACCTAGTGTTAAATATAGTACGGTGTTACGGAACCCTTCGTGCAAGTCCGTCTCGAGAATAGGCGCTTTTGCATATTCATTGTAGAATGCAATTGTTGAATTGGAATGGTCGCTTTAGGTTATGTAATAAGGCTCATAATAAAAACCACAGATTTGGTGATTAGTTAAAATGGCTAATATTCTGATCTACGAGCAATCTATCATTTTATTTTATTACACGACATTAAACTTAACGATGGCGGTATTAAAGGAATATAAATGTCTTTATGTTTCTTGAATATAATTATAGTTAATCTAAAAAATATTTAAGCTCTGGAAACTTACATGAAATAAATACTTGTGTGTGGATACTTTAATTGAATTTCCGTCAACTAAATTCAAATAAATCTATACGTATTTTTCGTGTCTTTTATTGTACAGGGTGGCAGGGACATCGACGCGCAACTACCTAACATGGATGCAGAACATCATTCTTATCCCCCCGTGCATAAATGTTTCGTCATTTATTAGAAAATTTGCTGTTCCATACATATTGAACGCGTAGGATTATTACACTTTTCTATGAAACAGCAAATTTTTTTTTATAACCTATGAAAAATTTCTACGTTTAGAATACGTTGAGTTTAGAATCATGTGCTCAATTCATACGTAGTTACAGTTTGCGCGTCGATGTGCCTGTGATCCTGTATAGCTCTGACTATTGCCTACCTACCTACATATATTATAGACACGTATGAGAATCCTTACTTACTTTTCTTTTACTAACAATCCTTCCAACAAAATCAAGTCACATCACGTTCAGTGTACTCATTTACCTATCCCTATCTATCTGTCAATCAACCTTCGTCTCCGTCAAAGCCTTATTCAGATCACAAACAAATACTTAATAGGAAAGGTTTTGCCTTTTCAAATGGTTACAATACAAGCATTTTTGCCGATGGGATTTTCCATCGGCAAAAATGAGCAACTTCCACACAAACTTTAATCGTCTATTTTACCCTTTTAGGGGATGAATTTTCAAAAATATTTTCTTACCACTATTTGATAGCCCAATTCTTGAGGAAGGTGCGAGTCATAGGAGCAGAGCAAAAAGAAAACAAAGTCTGAAAGAACGCTAAGCCGGCGCCGGCGGGCTATGGTTCGGCGGATCAGGAAATTTCACGAGGTAGAAGTCAGAGGCAGAAGCTAGTATATTATATAAGGAACTCTCGTTCAAAATTTAATGTTTTTTAACCGAGAGCCTTGTCTGTCAGTGAATGAATTAATTTATGATTTTTACTAAGTAGACTTAACTATTTTTATCTTATTATTATGACCAACTGAAATGGACGAAGGTACTATCAACTTTTAAATCTCTTTGCTTGTAACTGCCACTTTCAAATAGCAGTGAGTGATAATCATCATCAGTCTTGTTAACTAAAGTACTACTTATCACCTGGACTGACTGTCGACAATTACTTTCACTTCTGCCTGCAAGAATGGACGGACTGCTTCGAGCTGACAACTGCATGTAAAATACATTGTCATAATAGGATAGTTGCCTGGGTAAAAACATAATAATTATATTTAGTCCATCAGTTAGATAGATTATCGAAAAATAATGGACACGTATTTTTTCTTTTGTCAATCAAACAAAAAACGACAAAGATAAAGCGCGTCAAAATTTCGGAGTGATGGGGGTCTTGATGTCACTTGCTTGCAAAAGTGTCGCAAGCAAGTGACGTCACGCGGAATGTTAACGGGCGATATCTTCATCATTTTTTTATATAATTGACAACAGAAAAAATACGGGTTCAATATTTTTTGATAATCTAACTGACGGACTAATTAGAATTTTTTAGGAAAATAGCCTATTATCTGGCTAGCCCTTTTATAGCTATATGTAGACTTTAGCTTCCAGTCTAAAAGTCATAAAAGCTCGGTGGATCGGGTTTCGGATATGTTGATTAGTCTGTAACTAGTGATGTCGGACTTTTTTGTAAATTTAAATTATGATTAGTATTGTACTCAAGTGAGTGATGTTTTCATTGAGAATAAAGTTTCTTTAAACCTAAATAATTATTTCCCACGATACGGTCAGAAAAAGTTGAAACTCTTGAGCGCTCCAAAAAGCCAATAACAATCAGTTCTTATAAGTAACCAACCATTAACTACGAAATATCCTTTTGCGATGATTCTAAGAAGATCTATAGCCATAAATGGGATAGCATCCGTTTTTGAAGGATTTTCCTCGAACATGTTGAAACAGGCTTCGCAATTTCATTGAACGTAGTTCTCATTTATGACGTGACTTGAAATTGACGTCACAACCAAAGTTCCTTATAAGTTCATGGCGACATAAATCTTGGGTATACAAGAGAGGCTCTCTAGGAATTATTGAGGTAATTGCTTACAGCAAAATAACTTCTTACTAAGAACTAACTGGAAAGGAATTGCCATTTGATCGTCTGGTATCCACTTTCGTCTGATTTACGAAATAATCGAACTTACGGCTGATTTTTCAATAGAACGAATAAATATTGAATAAATATTTATTATATAATAATAAGCTTTTGTATAGAAAATATGTCAAGCTGTCCTATTTATTTTTCGCATAAAAGTTATCTAACTGTTGAAAAATCCGCTCTTGGTCTTGGGGCTGCAGTCTCGACATTCATAGCGATCGCTTTACGACCAAATTCGGTCGCAAAGTCCTGTCACTCCATACATTACACCTGTCAATCCGGGACTTTGCGACCGAATTCGGTCGTAAAGCGTTCGCTATGAATGTCGAGACTGAAGCCCCTGGGCTTAAGTTTGTTTATTCGTCGATTGTTTCGTTCTTGCGATAACCTGACAACAGTGGTACAGTCCTTTCACAGTTATTTCACCTCTGACAGCAGCAACCCCACTACAATGTTATTGTAACGTGAATCATATATCACTGTGATTTTGACAGACTAGTCAGCGGCAACAACTCAACAGCAACTTTATTGTAATGAGAATAAAGATCACTGTGATTTTGACAGTGATGAAAAATCAGATATAAAATAATTAAGGATGAACTGTAGTAAATATCCTTATGGCCTAGAGACAATCGCTTTCAAAGCGTTTCGTATTTCTACAACGACTTTAAGCTGGACTGACCTAAGGTTCTGAGGGGGTATTCCACCAAACTTTTATACCTATAATAAGTCTTATCCTGAGATTTTTTTTTTTTAACTTTTGACAGTTTTTCCATACCAGATCTGTCAGACGTACCTGTACCTCGGATAAAAGATATCAGAAGGCCAATTCCCGTAATTAAAAACGTTCAAAATTTAGTCGCAACTAATCTCAGCGACATCGACAGTCAGAGTGAAAAACTGGTCAAAAATGTAGGGAAATTAGAGGTATTTTTGATAGATTAACACATTATGAACGTTCATAAAATTAGGAAAATTGCCCCTCTGATTTTGGCGAAATCAGCCCTTAGTAGCAGATGTCAATCCATTTAATTTTTGACTTTTCCATAATCGTTAGCTTGATATAATTTCAATTCGTCTACTCCTCCAGGCAACGTCCAAGTGCTAAGTAGCAACCTAATTAACGGATGGCCTTATATTATGTATTTTAAGACATCAATATATCTCATAAAATTATAACAAGTTAATATTCACGAAGCATTCACTTTTTCGCTCATTAATTATTTTATATAACAGTTCAAGGTACGATTAAAAGTTCTAAAATTGTAATTCTCCTTGCATACGTCGTCAAGTTTAAACTAAGCATGGTTCTACGTGATGCACATGTTATTAAGTAGCACTGTATCCTTAATCATTTATGTTATTCATTATAGAACCAATGGAAATAAATTGTCTATATGGCAACATTTAGAAAGATAGATGGATATAACTAATAGATTTTATTAAAAACAGGTCAATCAAATTAGCAAAGTTTCAATTATTTTTAGCCTTTATTGAAATGACTAGCTTCTACGAGCGACTTTGCCGACCCACCTTATCGCATCGCATCGCCTGCCCGTGCTTCGTTATCGCTTAGCGTTCTTTCTGACTCTGCTCGGCTCCTAAGGCTCTTAGCGTGATTTTAAGTAACCTATAGCCTTTCTCAAGAATGATTGGGAAAGACTGTAGGGTATAGGCTATCAAATGCAAAAAGTTTTTTTTTAATCCAACTGCTAGTCCCAGAGATTAGCGCATTCAAACAAAAAAAGAGTTCCTAATAATAGATAATGGATACTCACTACAATATTATTAGTTTTAAGTTATCTTGCTGCGCCCTAACAGGGTCATGTACTCACTAGTTTAAGCCTAGCGTGTAACTATGGTTGTGTACAAATAAACAAAACTCTTCAGCTTTATTACATTTTATTTTTTAAACAAAACCACGATTTCATTACAATCAAACTTGATAAGCTAACCGAAAGGAAAGGTCGTTGATTTGAAAATCGGAAGTCGTTAATTAAAACTTAATGTTTTTTTATGTCCGGTCATTTTTTGCAGAACGAATCCATGAATGTCAAATATTTAAAAATATATATACAGCTAAGGCCATCATTTCATGTTTTTTTCGATTTGTGCCAATCATAACTGAAGGCCAATCCCAGTAATTAAAAAACTTCAAAATCTAGTCGTAATCTCATGTCAGCGACAATGAATGACAAAAACTTATTAAAAATGTAGGGAAATTTGCCATAAGCGAACAACATCGCGGCAGGCCCAGACGGAAATGGCGAGACGAACTAGACTTCTCTCATAAAGATTGGTCCTTGGCAGCTCTGGACAGAGAGAGGTGGAAAGAGAGTAGGGAGGCCTTTGCCCAGCAGTGGGACATTAACGGCTAATAAAAAGAAGGGAAATTAGATATTTGAGGACACGGTTAGCGCAGTGGCTGAGCGATCGACTGCTGCGCTGCGTGTCGCGGGTTCGATTCCCACACGGAACAAATATTCTTATTGCCTACAGGTAGTTGTTCCGGGTCTGGCTGTTTGTGTATGTGAGTTTAAATGTTTGTTAACGCACCCACGATACAGGAGTATTCCTAGTGTGGGGCGACATAAAAAAAAAATATTTTTGACAGAATGACACTGAGATCCTGACTGTGAACGTTCTTAAAATTACGAGAATTGCTCCTCTGCGCACAAATAAGATGTATACAAATTCTCGCATATAAACATTGCAGGTTACGTTGTCAGGTCAATTGAGAAGAAACTTATTCGTTATACAGCCTGGCTTTAATGGTGCTGTTGTAACCTTGTCCTAAGGTGCTGACTCTGTGAGGTGAGCTCACAATAAAAATATTATTTTGGCTGTTTTGACGTCAGTAATTGGTGTAACTCTTATCACCACCCTAATAGCGTAACACACTATCGATCTTAATCTGAATTATTTTGAACGATATTTCTAATCCATTGCTTCATATGTTCGAAAATGTGTCTGCTCAACAACGTAAATAACGCAATGAATGTGGTTGAACTGTTAAAATGAAACCCATTGCTACTGATAGTATGTTATGCAATTACTCCGCTGGTGAGGCTATTGGAAACTTTGCAAAGGATTCCCAAGTTGTCTTCACTCAGAAAGATCTCACTGAGTTCCTTTGCATGTTTAACCAAAGGGACCCTCCTGACGGGAACTGGAACCGGCGAGAGATGTCGTGCGGTGTCCCACAGGGATCGGTTCTGGGGCCGCTCCTGTGGGACATCGGTTACGACTGGGTGCTGCGGGCCAACCTCCCTGATGGCGTCAGCGTAGTTTGCTACGCTGACGACACGCTGGTCCTGGCGCAGGGGAGGTCGCATCAGGCGGCGGCCGACGCGATGACACGCGAGGTTGCGATAGTCGTGGAAAGGATCCGGCAGTTGGGTCTCGAGGTGGCATTGCACAAGTCCGAGGCCATGTCCTTTCATGGGCCTCGGTACGGGCCACCTTCGGGATCCCAACTGATGGTAGGAGGGGTTCACATCGGCGTCGAGAATACGATGAGATACCTGGGTCTCATCCTCGACAGCCGGTGGAACTTCGTCGAGCATTTCCGACGTTTGGCCCCCAAACTGGAACGGGCCGGGGCCGCTTTAAAGCGGCTCCTGCCCAACCTTAGGTGGCCAAACGCCTCCTGCCGGAGGCTTTACGCGGGGGTCATGCGGTCCATGGCCCTTTATGGGGCCTCGGTATGGGCGCGTTCACTGCGGCTTCGAGCCGCACACTACCTGAACGCGCCCCAAAAGGTGGTAGCCGTAAGGCTAATCCGGGGGTACCACACAATCTCGGGCGAGGCAGCAAGCCTCCTTGCCGGACTGCCACCATGGGATCTGGAGGCGATAGTCCTCGCGCGCCTGTATGACTGGCGCGCGGAGGCACTACGTCGGGGGGAAACTCTGCACCCGCGGCAAATCGCTGCGGAGCGGACGGACCTCCGGCGCGGTCTCATGGTGGAATGGAAGGCGTGTCTATCGCAACCCAGCGCAGGGCACGCCACGATAGCGGCGGTAAGACCCCTCTTTGAGGAGTGGCTAGAGAGGCGTCACGGCGCTCTCACCTACCGCCTGACGCAGGTCCTCTCCGGACACGGATGTTTCGGGAGGTTCCTGTATATAATCAGGCGGGAGGAGACGCCCGGGTGTCATCACTGCGAGGATCGCCCCGAGGACACGGTGGAGCATACGGTGGAGGTCTGCCCCGCTTGGGCAGAGCACCGCCGTGTCCTCGTAGAGGCGATCGGCAGCGGCGGCGACCTCTCGCGTCCGGCCCTGGTGCATGCCATGGTCCGGGGCGAGAGGGAGTGGGAGGCGGTCACCTCCTTCTGCGAAGCAGTCATGCTAGCGAAGGAGGTGGCGGGATGGGCGAGGGAGAGATCCTCACGCCTCAGCCGCCGAAGGAGACGCTCCGGGCGTCGGGAGCCGCGTGACGAGTCCCGGCCACCGTAGGCGCGGGCCTGCGGGCGGAGAGCAATGGGTAGCTCTCCGTCCGATCAGGACCAGGCCCGTGCCGGACGGCGCGTATGTGTTCCACGTGCGCCTCAGAGAGATGTCAGCGTAGTTGACGGGGCCCGACAGGGCCGAAGCCTGCCGGGGTAGCGGGATCGTCCGAAAGGGTTACCGCTGCCCTGGTACATAAAGGGCTAAGGAAGGAACACGGGTGGGTTTTAGTCAGTAAGAGTCTGACACTCCCTTCTGCTCCACCCAGAGCGGGAGGAGTCATTTGATGATTTCCCATCCTCAAAAAAAAAAAAAAAAGGGACCCTCATGAACTTAAGAAAGAAAGAAAAAGTATTTATTGAGACTCGTACAGGAAGATCACAAACTAAACCCACAAACAAATTCACAAACAAAAAAAGTAAAAAAATAAAACACCAAATTATATAAAAAAGTAGCAAAAAGAAACATGAAACAGAAAGTCCTATACGAGGCTAAAAGGCTCAGAATCAGAGAAGAAATCTCAGAATGATGCTGCGACATTTAAAAAATAAATGTCAACATAAATGTAGCAATGGATTAGCAACATCCTTCAAAATTATTCAAATTGATAGTATGTCACGCCGTTAAGGTGCTCCCCTACCGACACCTTTCTACACCACCTTTATGAAATGATTACCTATTTTCTTATATTCCTACTAACCTACCCACAGGTACCTTAGGCCGCACGGACAAGCAATTGATACGTTCTAATTACTAACATTTACTTGCGAAAATCTTGATTTCCCTTAGGGCAGGGAAATTGAGGTTAGTTAGCAGCTTTTAGTATAACCTGAATGCCTGTATGACTACGTTTCTAATAACTAGCTAGCAAGCCCTAGAAAATTGCATATATTCAACCAAAAAATCCTGCCTATGTGTGAAATAAAAAAGTAAAAGCGACCATGGGCGAGTCAGACTCGCACAAGAAGGGTTCCGTACCACAAAAAACACGTTTCTTGTATGGTTTCAAAATTAAATTAAATCAAAAATTAAAAGGGAAAGAAGAACGTTTAAAATCAATCTCCCTTTAACTTTATTTTATTGTTATTTTTCGTTGTTACAGCAGCAATAGAAATAGATATTCTGTGAAAATTTCAACTGTCTACCTATTACGGTTAATGAGATATAGCCCGCTGACAGACAGACGGATAGACGGACGGACAGCGTAGGCTTAGTAATAGGGTGGGTGGTGGTGGTGGGCACCCTTTGGGTATGGAATCCCTAAAAATCAGATAAAGATAACTTATTGAAGTTTACTGCTAGACATAGTCCCTGCCAAGTTCCCAGCACCATTACATCGAGCTTCACCGAGTTATATTCTTGCCCATGAAATTCTTCTTCGAATACGAATCACGTCACCACAAACATAAACTTTATTTCCTTTTTCTGATTAACATGGAGCACACATACCATAACACAAATTAGAAAACTGTGACGTCATAGTATTCGATAAAGATTTCCATTACGTAAAGTAATTACAGTGTTACACTAGATTAATATTCATTAAAAAATATCGTTAAATTCTAAATGTAAAGATTAGTTGTTCGGTTATTTCGTGGTGATCATTAGTACTGCGCACGCGCTTAGTTGCGAAACTGCGGGTCCGTGGGTCAAAGGTTCACGTTTCGGGTCGATGTGGTCGTAACCGGTGTAATACGAAAAGAATATTCTATGAAATGTACAAGAAAAGCCAGAGGACTAAGGTAAGAGCTAGAATAAAATAAGTTAAGTAGTTTTGTTGAACCCAACACCCTAATTGCGTAACACACTATGGATCAAATTCTGAATTATTATGAAGGATATTATGTTGGAAACAATGTTCTTGTTTGATCTGTGCAATACTTATGACTGTATTGATACTCGCAACAAAATCAGCTACGTAGTACCCAGAACAACGGTATGCCGTCGGGTGCGCGCAAGGCCTCTATTTGCAGTAAGTTCCTGTCGCACAAACGCGGGCTTGCGAGCACCCCTACGTCGCCTTACCAACCAGTACAATAACATCTTTGAAGACATCGCTTCTTCTTCGTCTCTGCTTAAAAGTTTAGAAATCTTACCAAGAAAATAATTTTAGAATATAACAGTTAGTTTAGTTAGTTAATTTAATATTTGCTCATTCTCTCTCTCTTTCTCTGTTGTTTGCATGCCTGTCTATGTTTAAGTCCACTTTTAACTACTTTTTTGCTTTAAAATCTTAGAATAGCGCACTGTTATATATAACTTTTAATATGTTGTGAAAATGTCGTAGGTTATACATTTATAAACCTTGTACATTTATATCTTAGTGTAATATTTTAATGTATAACTGTTTATTTTCCCGAATAAATAAAATAAAAAAATTAAATTGCTATTGCTTCATATTCAAAAGAAAGAAGAAGAAATTTATTTGCTCAACAACATAAATAACGTAATGAATGTTGTTGAACTGTCAAAATGAATGCCATTCCTAGTGTTAGTGTGTTACGCCATTACCCCGCTGGATAGGGAACAATAAAAGTTATTAACAGTGCTTAAACGATGCAAGTATTTTGGTAAATCAACTTTACTGTACATATGCCACGGGCAAGAAACTTGCAGCGTGTAAATGGTGCTTAAGAATTATAGTCACGTTGCTAAAGATATTTTCATGGTAGATGTTTTACTGGTAAACCTGGAAAGGCCACAACGATAGACGGTCCCTATATAAATCATATCATATGAACGTGTTCAAAGGTACTGGAAAACTCTCATTTGCAAATAGCAAACAGGCCTTTCTTATTAAGAAACACACTGAAAACATAATACGGTACTTAATTTGTGATTATATTTTCCTCGAAAAGCGATATATTTCTACGATTTTCCTCGTATTTGCGATTCGCGTCGCCGACCTTACATACCTTTCTTGGCTTCTATATAATGCTACTCTAGCCAAGTCTATCTGCTAGGCATTTTTATAACTGACATAAATACACAAGTTGCCTATATTAGGTACAAGCCACGTACTACGAGTAGATGACCCGACTAACGTTCTCTTGTTCAAATTTCAATGAAGCATATTCATGTTTTTCCGAATTTTAAAATTTTCCGTTCCACTTTTCCAATATTTCTGTTCTTAAATCAAATCAAATCAAATCATTTATGTCAGACAAATATCCATAAGTTGAAATTATCCCAGAGTATGTATTTCTATTGGTACTATAACAACAAATAATAAATATAAAAGAGACAAGACACAAGAAAAGAGAGAAATGTTACAGCTGGCTATTGCACATAGGTAGACCATGAACTAAAGAAGGACATAGGCTACTTCTTATGCTGGATCGCAAACAAAGTAGCGGCCAACAGTTAATATATATTTTTTTTGTTTTTTTTTTTTTTTTAACTTTGCGCCACACTGGGAATTACTCCTGTATCGTGGGTGCGTTTACAAACATTCAAACTCACATACACAAACACCCAGACCCGGAACAACTACCTGTAGGCAACACAAGTATTTGTTCCGTGTGGGAATCGAACCCGTGACACGCAGCGCAGCCGTCGATCGCTCAACCACTGTGCGAACCATGTCGTCGTAGAAATAAAAACCTAAAAATTCAATTGAGGTTACCTATTTACATAACTTAGTAAACTTGAAAATTACACCCAAATCTAACAATAATATTTGAACATCAACACACCTTTGCATAACACAATCAGTATGTAGTACATACATTGTTACTATACCGTCAAATCAACTTGTTATCTGCGCCTGCGCCCTTTGTAACGGATGAATCAATAAAACTACATTCAATTAAACAGAATAAACGCGTGTGGCCTGTATAGGCATCAACTGGGGACTTGTCCTGGTTTAAAATGTTCTGCAAGACTTATTTTGTCAGCTGACTTCAAGTTTAGAGGAAAAACTGTTACCAACAATCCATACGAATAATATTACAAATTCGAAAGTAACTTTGACTTTGTAACTGTATGTTACCTATTCACGCCTTAACCACTGAATGGATTTCGATAAAATTGGCAAGGAGATAGATGTCATCCTGGGGAAAGATATAAGTAGGCTACTGATTGTTCCGGTAGCACGTTTCCGTGGGCTAATTTCGCCGGCCAGTAAAATATATGATCTATAAAAAGATTTTTTTACAAAAGAAACTACTGCATTAAGCCCAGTCCTTTGGCTTCCTTTCTTAGTTCGCAACTCAGAATGGTAGCCAATAGGAAAACTGTTGTTTGTAAAGAGGATGAACATAGCAGCACCAGCTTCCAAAGTCCTAGTGCCGATCTTAAATTGTTTTGCTAAGCGTGTTGTGTACGCCCGAGTAATCAGACGACTGGAACCGCTGTCAACTTCATATTATTTGTGGCTACGGTCCACTGGAGAAGTCGACCTGTGTACTTGCACACACCGCACCTGACCTGCGCAGGCACACTTGCGCCTACGCAGGTTGATCGGTGCATTGAATTGTACAAGTAGCAATAGCTTTCAAAATATTTCGTATTTCTACAAAACTATTCAACACTATTATCGTAAGCTTTCGTTTGCTTATGACTTTAGCAGTGCCATACATTTTTGAGGTTTCCATCATCGTTACTTATGGTTGATAGAATGTCACTTTGTCTAGGCCCTCTGTGCAGTTCCTGAGATATACGACATCTGCTCGACCAGCACATGCACACCAGCATAGGAAGGCCACCCCGGTGGACTGTACTGTTTACGTAAAGTTTACGTTATAAACATCCCCTAGTACATGGGACTTAGACATAACCCTAAGTTACCCTGGCGGTATAGTGCGACTGGGATGTTTGTTGAGAGCAGAGTTACTGATTTTTACGGGCTGATGAGGAGACTCAGGGCGTCTTTCCAAACTCGACAGTGTGCATGTGATAATCTTTTAGTAACTGAAATATTTAATTGTATGTACCTATTAAGAACGGAATTAGTGTACCTTATGTTGTGAGGTTTGGTTTTAATGTTTTGATCTCGATTTAGCTGTGTTTTTAACTTCTGATTGTTATTTTCATTTGTTTATGACATTGTTTATTTTATAATTTTAATTTTTGATTTTAATTGTGTTTTTATATTATAATTTAATTTTAATTTTAATGTTAATTCTGATTTTAAACTCTGAAAATCAGAGTTTAAAATCAGAATTTGTTTAATTTTGTTTTTATGAAGATTTTTGTGTTGATTTTATTGTGTGTATTAATGTAATTGCTATGGGTTAATACCTGAAATAAACTGTTATTATTATTATTATTTATTTTTATATTTTAACATATCTCGGGACCACGAGGTCCCGGTCCTTTGGAAGACGTACGAGGGGCCGAAGCCAACTCGCAGAGGCCCCTTAGGAAATTTCATTGAAATGTGGCACCACCCGACGATTATCCCTGTATGCACTATGCATGTGCACCCAAGGACAACCCTCGGTTAATGTAGGACTATTGCAGGATATGGAAAAATACAAATTTGGACTATGGGTTTGAGTGGCTAAAGTGGACTGCTTACCAATAACTATGGAAGAACTATGGCCCCTGCCTGATCAATGTTTTATATATACACGGATAAAATGGCAGGGGGTGACTTGCACACTCAATAATGGGCCCCCGGAAACTGTCGCTAGCACATAATGACGTAGCAATAGGGGGCAACATGTCCTGATGTGCTTATGAGGAGTGGAGAGGTATTCCACGGCTTTCAGAACAATCCCAGAGCCCGGAAGATGGTCAAGATCCCTACGAGCACTTACTGGAATACTTTCTTCCCCCAAGCAAGTTTGCTCTTGCGATGGAGACTCGCAAGAGCAAACTTGCTGCCAGTAACAAGCCGGCCAGTAAAGGCAAGAATGAGGTGGGAGTTCTGTTCCTCGTCATGGTTCACTCCAGCCAGCCAATAAAGGCAAGCCAGAGGTGAGGAACAAGATTTCTCCCGAGAGATAGGGTCCGTGGGGTCGCTACTGCCCAACAGCTTGCCACATGCTGCCCTGCGGGTTTCTGTATCTCTCGTGGTCTGGCTCCTCACCTGTTTCGGCAAAGTAAACTCTTCCGGCACAGACCTAGAGTTCGGAGCGCGCAAGCCCCACCACGACGTCAACGTAGAGATACGGCGGTGGGGTTATTATTATTATTATTATAACTGGCAATACGCGAGTGTACAATATGTACACCTCTGGCTAACCCTGGGGGAATTACACCCGTGATATTATGTTATCTTATTACAAAAGAAAGTCAGCAGCTAAATACTAACAGCGTTGTGCAAATAAATCTTCGATTTCTTCACGTCCCCATTAATGACGAATAAAGATGCACCGACTTGTTTGTTGTGATGCAAAGTGAAAGTAAAAGCATTGTCCTAAAGGGTAAACGTTGATGTTCACATACATAATGCAAACTCCGAAACTTTATTATAGACTATCGACACAGAGGAGCCGTCTTCATTACTTGTGATAAACTGTCCTCAAAATACAAAGTATGGAGGTGGACTTTCTCAATATCATTTCACTTCGTGTCAAGTTTTGTCTCAACGCATTTCAGGCCACCGGAGTCTCCGGCGCAAACTGATGTTCTCACGTGAAATTACTCTGTGTTTTGTACTAATCATCATAGACCAATCATGGAATCAGAGGGGGATTATATTTAAGGCCCTTTGTTCACGGTACGGCACATAAACCGCGCAGTGGAAGAAAGGTGTCTGTCAACAAGCTTCCATAGTGATCCATACAACACTGAAAACCGTGTCTACATACGGCGAATAAAACATAGTGTACACGGCAAGAAAAACGTGTGTGTACAAAGAGCCTAATTGTTTTTTTTTGTGTTGCTTGGTTTGGGTTACCTTACCTATACTTTTGAACGAAAAAACGAACACGTTTTATTTCTTACCAAAATTATTTAACCAAAATAGTCTAAGTAAACACGACCACTAGGTTCATTTTGTTAGGCCTTCCGGTTTTCCGAACTAATGAGTAACATATAAAAGCGACGATCGCGAATTCGTCCGACGGTGGCTTTGGTTAGGACGCAGGGTAAGGAGAGCACTATTTCTAGATTATAAATAACAGTTTAGTCACTTTGGAGCACCTTAATCCTATGTATACCAATGCAACAAGGAGTGTTAGTCAGTTTGTCGGCTAAGATAGCACGATATCCTCGCAAATAAGATAATACGATACTAGCTCAGTACCTCCTTGTGGAATGCCTAATTCCGAAACTATAAACTATATTTTTCTTTTTAAAAACGTTGCCCCACAGTAGGAATTTCTCCTGTATCGTGGGTGCGTTTACAAACATTTAAACTCACATACACAAACAGCCAGACCCGGAACAACTAATTGTAGGTCATACAAATATTTGTTCCATGCGGGAATCGAACCCGCGACACGCAGCGCAGCAGTCAATCGCTTAACCACTGCGCCAACCGTGCCGTCAAATATAAAATCACTATAATATTTATTAGTGTCTACCTACAGACAGTTTGAGGATTTGAGAGTCCCGTATCTTCTCCAATATCCGAAAGTCTGACAACCAGTCTTACCAAGGGGTATCGTTTTACCCAGTAACTAGGTTGTGGAGGTCAGGTAGGCAGGCGCTTCATGCGTGCGATGCGAGGTACACATACTGCATCCGTTCAGACAAGAAGCCTACCCCTACAAAGTTGGGAAGAGGCTAGGCAGATGATTATCTACTCCAATATCAAAGCGTAGTCAGAGCTTAGTTTAAATAAGACAAAATAACCTTGCTGTTTTTAAAATCTAAAGACAATACGTTTTTTGAGATAGGAACCGGACGTAAAACTCAAGTCGAATCACTAACGATATTCGCATCCAACATAAATTCTCATTACTCAGTAAGAAGAGATAAATTACAACGATTATCAAAATAACTGTGTTTTGCGGAGAGCGGCGTGTACTTGTAAAATTATCCCTATTAGTTATGAAACACACTCTACTAATAACACAGTGATTGTGTAACGTCTTCGTGTTTTACGGCTCATGCTACAATAAAGTAATAAAATATTAGCCAAGCTAACACCTAACTTTATTTCCTAAGCTGTTTCAGCTGTTGCTTATAATATCTTCTAAAAATATTGCAGAGAATTGTTTCTTTATTTCTTAATCGCAAAAGCAAAGTTCATCATTATTCTCTTATCTCTTATTCCAATTTATTTGTAGGTCGGCACAGCATATGTTCTTTCATACTTCTCTAGCCACATCCATCCATGGTTTCTGGTGTTCCTTTAATCTTATAGTCATCAACATTCATAATACAAAAAACTTTCCTCTAGACATTTTCCAAAACCAAAATTCAGAAATCTGAAAACTACCAAATATTATAATAAAATAATTAATAAGGTGTTTTACCTCCAAACGTTGAAGAAAAATATCGCGAGGACATCATGTTTTGGAATTCGAAGACATGTGACATTTACCAACTCGCACTGGGCCCGCGTGGTGGATTACGGCCCACTCCCTCTCATAGAGAAGAGGCCTCCGAGTGTCCCAGCAGTGGGAACACTATAGGATGATTATGCTAGCTCTTTTAGGTTCATACAAATTCATTCAACTTCTTTAATGACTGGTCATTTGCCTCAAACTAAAATCACAAAGTGTTATCACTAGGATGTGACGAAACCGAGCGACGTTAGTTGCAAAATATCCGCTTCCAACAAGGGCACTTACAATAAAATTGCATACAATTTTTCAAAACGCTCATAAAACATTAAATACACCGAAAATTATTATCAAGGAAACTTTACCTCATCGGAACATATTTAAAAACTACCAAATCTACTTTTAAATATTTTAATGGCAACATTCAATGAACGCCATGATTGGTCAACATAATTACAGCCTTAATACGAATTAATGTAATCTTTAATTAAATTCTATCGCGTAGAAATCATGTTAGTAAATAATTCGGGCGTAGTTGCGCTTGTGCGGTGTTGGGCAACCCTGCGCAAGGGCATGTGTACTTGCCGTAGATAACGACCGACCATTTATCGCTTCAGTTCTAAAGTTTTGTGTACGTATGATAGCTGTTGTAAACAAGCTTTGTGACTAATTACAGTACGAAGGCGTAAATATGACTATTCGAACTTTAAAAAGATACTATCACCGGTATCGGTACCAAAGACGACGCTAAAAACTGAACTTTTTTTTTTAAATGTAACTGTACCATTTAGTTTACGTTTTTTTTTAGATGCAACTTCTATGCGAATTCCAAAGCCATGAGCATCAGAGCAAAGTGGCTAAAAGAACCAAGAGGTCGATTTTGAAGAAAATTTTAACTGCGTTTAAAATAACTTATGACTAACGGCCGAACCCAATAACCTATCGACAGATAGCTACTCATGGTAGCCAGTATAATTATAACTGTCTCTATAATATAATCATACAGATCGCTACTTATATAGATTATTGGGACGTTAAAACCAGAGATAGAGACAGGGTTTTTCTACCTCCAGTATGCCAAAACTGGTGATAGATAGGTAATTGAGTACGTTGGAGAGTAATTGGATACATATGATTAAGATCTCTTGTTGATAATCACACTATGTAGGTATATAAGACCTCATTTGTTTTATCGTACCTACTTGTAACCAACACTTGCGTGTTTAAGTATAGTGTATGTATTATACACAAGTACATTTCAGCCTAAAACACACAGAATTACGTATGGATAGTAAGTAACACTGTAAGTGCGTACTTAATAATTGTTATTATTTATAATAATGCAAGTACTTACATACATGTAATTAATATATCCGCACATCGCTGGAATTGTTTGGTAATTTTTCATTATAAAACGTGGATTGTGCTACGTTTAGTGTGCATTAAACAAAGTGAGAAAATTGTATATCTATCGGAGTTCATAACATACATAATCAGTCTATGACGTTCCCACTGCGTCAAGAGAGTGGGCCGCAATCCACCACGCGGGTCCAGTGCGGATTGTTAGATGTCACACTATGGTGTCTCCTGGTGTCTCCGTCCGAGTATTGAATAGAAAAATAATATTACCAGTTTTTTTCGGTTGGTTTAAGAAAATAATTATTTATATTATAGTCGTAATAACCTTAACAAGTATGAAGCCTTGATGAAAAAATCTCCTTAAAAGAAAATTTCGATTTCGTCTTCGTCGACGACAAAGATTTATAATGCTTTCATCACAGGTATTACAGAAGATAAGCAGATGATTATTGAAGGAGAAAAACTACAAGAAGACTCTCTGAACCTTGCTCGTACTCACACAGCAAAAACGTAGGCTGTAGATGAAACCAAAAGACCTTTTTACACAGTCTTGTGGCCTGAATCCTTTTGGTCTGAAACAAATCTTCAAAGGAAAGCTATGATCAACCCTATGAGTAATGAAAACAAAATTTCTCATTAGAATTGTTAATACAAACACGAGTATACCGTATCTTAATTTCTTGCTCATTCGAGGATACCGCACGATCTCCGCTGAGGCGGCGAGCCTCCTTGCCGGATTGCCGCCATGGGATCTGGAGGCCAAAGTCCTCGCCCACATATGGGAGTGGCGAGAGGAGGCAAAACGCCGGGGCGTTGCTCCGCTGCCGCGAGAAATCACGGCACAGCGGACAGAGCTCCGGCGGGATCTCATAGCGGCATGGAGAGTGCGATTGTCGCAACCCAGCGCTGGGCACGCCACAATTGCGGCGATAAGTCCCCTCTTTGAGGAGTGGCTAGAGAGGCGCCACGGCGCCCTCACCTTCCGCCTGACGCAGGTCCTCACCGGACACGGTTGTTTCGGGAGGTTCCTGTTCAGGATAAAGCGGGAGGAAACGCCAGGGTGTCACCACTGTGGGGATCGCCCGGAGGACACGGTGGAGCATACGGTGGAGGTCTGCCCGGCTTGGGCGGGACCCCGCCGTGTCCTCTTGGCGGCGATCGGCGGCGGCGACCTCTCGCGTCCGGCCCTCATACAGGCCATGGTCCGGAGCGAGAGTGAATGGGAGGCCGTCACCTCCTTCTGCGAAGCAGTTATGCTCGCGAAGGAGGAGGCGGAGCGTGCGAGGGAGAGGCAATCGCTGCACCCTCGCGCTCCTAGCCGCCGCAGGAGACGCCCTGGACGGGAGTCAACAGCCGACTCCCGGCCACCGTAGGCGCGGGCTTGCGAGCGGCGAGCTATGGGCAGCTCGCCGCCCGGTAAGGACCAGGCCCGGGTCGACGGCGCGTTGTGTTCCACGCGCGCCTCAAAGAGGTGTCAGCACGAACTGACGGGGTCCGCTAGGGCCGATGCCGCCGGGGCTGCGGGTTGTTCGAAAGAGATACCGTGGCCCCTGGCACAGGCAACTGAAGGAACACGGGTGGGTTTTAGTCAGTAAAAGTCTGACACTCCCTTCTGCTCCGCCCAGAGCGGGAGGAGTCA
This sequence comes from Apamea epomidion, assembly GCA_947507525.1. Lineage (NCBI taxonomy): Eukaryota > Metazoa > Arthropoda > Insecta > Lepidoptera > Noctuidae > Apamea > Apamea epomidion. The sequence continues at coordinate 13,721,545 of OX382234.1, forward strand.
TTTGATGATTTCCCACCCAGAGAGAAAAAAAAAAAAAAATCTTAATTTCTTAACTCATTAGTGTGCTAGACTTCCAGCCAGCGTATTTACTTACTTATGACAAATTTTACGTCATTCAGTTCCTTAGAAACAAAGATACTTTTATCGACGTATGTATGTTGCTTAATAGTAATAACTTAGAGTCCAAGCGAAGTTAAAAATCGCGCTGGGTTAACTATATCGCGGGAACACCTGGATGAGGGACGCACGGAACCGGCATGTATGGCAGAAGAAAGGGGAGGCCCCAACAGTGGGTGATTCCGGGCTGAAATGATGATGAACAACATAGGTATGGAGAAAGTGCTAGCTAAAGTGATGACTAGGAAACGTTTCTGACAGATTCCCCAAAAAGGCAACAAGTGTGATGTGGAAGAAAAGGAAGATGTTCGCCCAACAGCTGAACTGCTCCATGTTGAAGAAAGGACAAATAAATTCATATTTAAGCATTAATCTGTGAATATTCGTTTTGTGTTGTGAATGTCGTTCCTCGTCTTTGCAAATTGTTAAATAGCTGTAGCGATCTTGTTGACGTGCATTTTGACTCATATGCCAAGTTTCATAGAACAACTATTAGTAAAGTTTAATCGCGTTTTTTCATTTTTTTTTTTTTTTCCATGTTTTGTCTCTATTTGCTTTGCTTTAATGAATTTTACTTTTAGTGCTTATTAAAAAACTGAAATTCTAACCCTAGATTATGGTAGATAGCACTTTAAATGTTTACAGTGTAAACAATTGTTGGTTGGCCAATAAAGAAAAAAATAAAATAAAATAAAAATACTACTGATGGCGCCAAACACGTAGCCAAATTCTGGGTTAAGAGATCCATTTAGATTGCCATAGAAGATAAAGAATCTGGGACTGCTGATGATAGGTGCAATAATTTAAAAACAAATCGCCAACTTTTTAGCAGCTCAAGCAACATCTTGTATAAGGATAAATATTTTTTTGCATTTACAATCGTAAGAGAAATAATGCAATAAACAGCTAAAGGTGTTTGCTAATCCAACGTGTTGCGAGCTTATGTTACGTCATAGTATCCACAGCTGATCGAAGCCGTGTTGCTGCAAAGTGTTGTATTGTCCTGTTCGGGTTTGGGTTAGTAAGAAAGATAATATTAGTTTTAGTTCAGACAATACTGGGAAAACCCTTTATACGACACGAATTTTAACCGAAACCTACGAGAAATTGCGTATCGGTAAGACGAAGTTCAAAATCTAAGTATTTATTCAATGCACTTCTGAATTGTCAAGCAGTCTGTCAGTTAGTGGATGATAATTACACGTTCCAAAACGTAGATCTCTAACTCTAAGGAGAAGAACCGGACATGTAACGAAAAATAAAGCTTTATGTATCCCAAATACTTTTAAATAGCCTGCCCCTATGTTGGAATGTCGAAAGTGTCTATACAACTGCACTTCTGAGGGTCTAAAAATTTGATTGGCGTGCGCGTCATCAAACATAATAAAATATTTTTATTTTGCCATCAACTCGAAAAGCAGAAGATCATATATATATTCTTTTACCGTCTACGAACTTACTAGTCTATATTTCCATATTATGGCATTGTCGAAGTAGCTACACAATAGTGTGTGACCCCATTTAAATATTATTTAGCTCGTACATTGACCGACATGATAAACAGTTACGACCTACATAAACATTACGACAAATATTTGCAAAAAAAACTATAGTATCAACGAAAACCAAATTCGTTTAATAAATACAACGGTAATTTATGTTCTAAGTGGAAAAAAGTAGTCAAACGTACACAAAAAAAGTCACAGTTAAGGCATAGTTTGATTAATTGACAACTTTTAAATAGCTAACTGTTTTAGTAGTTGAGCTTTTTTCGAAAGAACTGGTTTGGGAAAGGAACCATGTTCCATTTTCTGTAAGTCTGTATTCGCAATAACAAAAATGTTGACTTTTGTACAAAAAACGCTTTTAAACTGAAAAATATGTAGAAACCTGGACTTACCAAGTACCAAACAGGACTCGAGCTCGCGGGATGCGCACCAGCGGGATAATTGCGTAATACACTATTAGTAGCAATGGGTTCCATTTCGACAGTTCAATAACATTCATTGCGTTACTTACGTTGTTGAGCAGACATATTTTTCGAACATATGAAGCAATGGATTAGCAATATCCTTCTAAGTGATTCAGATTGAGATTGATTGTGTGTTACGCAATTAGGGTGCTGTATACAGCTAAGTATGGTAAGTAGGGTGAAGCGACTGTTCGGTACAAATATGAGACATGCATGACATTCCATAACTCTGGAATGGCAAGGTACCTGCGATTCCTCTGGTATTGGAAAAAACCTTACTGCTAATTTGTGTGACGGCTCAGCAAGTAGCGCCGACTATAGTTTGATCGAAACTACTGTACCGCGCCTTAGGAATGCGCGGCGAGGCGGGGGGCGGGACGCCGTGAGCGATGAGGAATGAGCGGCCTGCACTGCCCCTCCGTCTCGCCGCGCACATACCGAAGGCGCGGTACAGCGGTTTTGGTCAAACTATAGTTTTGTTACGAAGCACCGACAAGGTCGGATAAGACTGACACTGGCTGATTACTGTCACTCTAGTAGAGCGTCGCATCGATGGTTGCGTGGCGTCTTCTGTTGACAAAGATGATGTTATCACAGCGGCTCCACCGCTGTCATACCACGTCCACGACGAACTGCTGTATTCTTCACGATCGAGGGCCCCAAAATTGTAATATCGCCCGCGAAATCTCACGTGCAAACCACGTCAATATCGTGTCTTGTTAACGGCGAGGAATCGAAATGTCAAACTTTTTATTTTTATTTTTGGCAACTGACCCGATGTCGACTATTCTGCCGGTGTCATGTAGTGACAGCAGCACAGCAAGATAAGCCGTCGAATGTCCAACATGTATTTTGTCAGTTCAAACCACGCCATTGTGTGTGTCATAGAGAATACCTACGTTATTAGCAGATGTCGATTTGTTTCGAAGCAAGAAATCGTAGGATATTGAAGCTGCTGAGCCACTAATTCGATATCCACTTCAGGCTTTTCTGCTCCGTTTTATGTATTGGTTCATATTCGAGAATTGTTTAAGTATGCGAAACCATGAACTACATGTGTACGTAGTCTCGGCTAGTTAGGAAGTGTTAAATAGAAGCATTCTACCGTTTCTAAGTAAATATTTCAAAAACGTTGTTAATAATATAAGTATACCTGCCTATATACATTATAACCTGTATCTAATAGTCTGTTAGCAACGTGACCAGAGTAAAGAGACTTAGGTATGTAAATGATATTTATTTCTGTAAATAGGTTTAAATTAATACTTTTACACGTCATAAATAAAGTATTTTTTAAACTAGATAAGTTCGGTGTTTCCTATCTGACTACTCTGAGAAGAAAGACCGAAACAAACTCAGAGGTCAGTCTCTTTTAAAGTCCAGACATAATCTTGGTCTGGCCATATGAGAACCATGCAGAATAATATCTCAGATGCTAGGTACGTATGGCCTAATGGGCTACCCCATTACACCGCAGGTATAATAGCTTTCGAAAATAATAAGCATCACTCTCCTGGTCTTATCCCTATTTATTTGTGGTCTGTGCCACATGTCTTTTTCTTCTATATTTCTCTATTAGTCGTCATCTCGATAGTCACCCCATTTCTAACAATATCATCATTCACACAGTCCATCCATCGTTTAGAAAATAATGTGGTTATCAAACTTGTAGACAAGTCTGTCATCACTGGCACGTTGAAATTATCCCGAAGATTATTTGAGCAGTGCATGACTAGTACAGTTTTCGTCATTCCTTAGAGTTTTGCAGTCCACTATATTATAAAAGATCTAAAAACTATATACTTGTTTAGAATTACATCACGTCTATCGATTCGTATTATAATTGTAATGAATAAGTGGCTCTATTTGTACAGAATAAATTGAATTACTCATTCTGAAGTGCATGTAAATCAATTTTATTCGCAATTTCAAATGAGTACCGCAACCCTATTGGCCTATTGGCTGTTGGTCAACGCCTTGATGGCAAATGGACATACTGTCAATATCACCCTATAATGTCACTTCTCTCTGTGAGAGGGAGTGGGCCGTAATCCAGCACGCGGGCCCAGTCAATACTGGACATAACAATATCCGCAAGTTTATGACGCGTGACCAATCTTCGCAAAAGACTAGTTAGTTTTTATGATAATTGAACAAGCACTATTTATAAAGTGGATATTCTTGAGCAAAATAGTACTTAAGTATACAGGCGTTCGCTTAGACAATAGTGACATAACACCAGAAGGCCAATACCCGTAATTAAAAATGTTCAAAACCTAGTCGTAATCTCGTCTCAGTGACAATCAATGTCAAAAATGTAGGGAAACAGATATTTTGACAGATTGAGACTGAGATCAGACTGTGAACATTCTTAAAATTACGAGAACTGCCCCTCTGTTATCAAATACGTAGTGGTACAGTGCCCGGGTGTTCATATGGCATTAACTTGGTATCGAGTATTAGAAAGAGAACTGTCACAAAGCTTGCGTGAAAGAGTCAACGGTCTACAGAATCGTAACATTAAAAAAAAAATTACAACGGCTACGTATTATCTCGCAAATCTCGTTATGGAATAAATAAAAGTAAGTGAAACAAATAAATATTCGGCTATGAAAAGAGTTTAAAAAAAGTGCCTTCTGTAGTCTTAGTAATTTTCTTTCGCTGGTGCATTTTCAATGCGTATTAATCTCGAACAGTTTCCTAACACCTATCCTACCCCTACCCGCAGACATTATCAACTGATTCATTTTTTTTTTTTTTTTTTTTGAAAAAAACGTATCTCCACACTAGGAATTTCTCCTGTATCGTGGGTGCGTTTACAAACATTTAAACTCACATACACAAACAGCCAGACCCAATCAATGAATCATTACATCAATGACCACATATCCTCTTCAATTATCCTACTTAATAATACTATCCCACAATTTTCTAGCAGAGATGAGTGTTGTTTCACAGACACTGGAAAAAGGGCCATACAACACCAAAGTCGTTTATTTTCATCTAGTTTTCTGACCTACATTGCTGTTCTAATTAACGTTATTTATTACATTTTCTCCTCACGCTGATCAACGCCCTAGTTCTATTTCAGTCCTTCCTTCTATTGCGACGTAATATTAATTTATTTTCCAACAACCTATTTATGTATGGGTGTATAAAACACATGCCCACATTGCCCACGCCGCGGCCCGTCGAGGGGGGCCCGGCCAAATTGGTGATGTCCGCTCTTTCTAATCAAATTGGGCACATGTACGAGCAAACTACGCGACTACGCTATACGTATGTACTTAAGGTCACCGTTGAAAGTAACGAGCAGTATGCTAATAAATGTGGTATGCCGATACAAATTGTTGTGTTTCGACAGCTTGGCGTGATTAAATCTAAATTAGTAGATTTGTTACATGTGCTCGAAATAGTTATGATATTTCTTTAGTGATATTTAATTTGGATGCCTTTTTTTTTTTTTTTTTTTTTGTGGATGGGAAATCATCAAATGACTCCTCCCGCTCTGGGTGGAGCAGAAGGGAGTGTCAGACTCTTACTGACTAAAACCCACCCGTGTTCCTTCCTTAGCCCTTTACGTACCAGGGCAGCGGTAACCCTTTCGGACAATCCCGCTACCCCGGCAGGCTTCGGCCCTGTCGGGCCCCGTCAACTACGCTGACATCTCTTTGAGGCGCGCGTGGAACACATACACGCCGTCCGGCACGGGCCTGGTCCTGATCGGACGGAGAGCTACCCATTGCTCTCCGCCCGCAGGCCCGCGCCTACGGTGGCCGGGAGTCGTCACGCGGCTCCCGACGCCCGGAGCGTCTCCCTCGGCGGCTGAGGCGTGAGGATCTTTCCCTCGCCCATCCCGCCACCTCCTTCGCTAGCATGACTGCTTCGCAGAAGGAGGTGACCGCCTCCCACTCCCTCTCGCCCCGGACCATGGCTTGCACCAGGGCCAGGCGCGAGAGGTCGCCGCCGCTGCCGATCGCCTCTACGAGGACACGGCGGTGCTCTGCCCAAGCGGGGCAGACCTCCACCGTATGCTCCACCGTGTCCTCTGGGCGATCCTCGCAGTGGTGACACCCGGGCGTCTCCTCCCGCCTGATGATGTGTAGGAACCTCCCGAAACATCCGTGTCCGGAGAGGACCTGCGTCAGGCGGTAGGTGAGAGCGCCGTGACGCCTCTCTAGCCACTCCTCAAAGAGGGGTCTTATCGCCGCTATCGTGGCGTGCCCTGCGCTGGGTTGCGATAGTCGCGCCTTCCATTCCACCATGAGACCGCGCCGGAGGTCCGTCCGCTCCGCAGCGATTTGCCGCGGGTGCAGAGTTTCCCCCCGACGTAGTGCCTCCGCGCGCCAGTCATACAGGCGCGCGAGGACTATCGCCTCCAGATCCCATGGTGGCAGTCCGGCAAGGAGGCTTGCTGCCTCGCCCGAGATCGTGCGGTACCCCCGGATTAGCCTTACGGCTACCACCTTTTGGGGCGCGTTCAGGTAGTGTGCGGCTCGAAGCCGCAGTGAACGCGCCCATACCGGGGCCCCGTATAGGGCCATGGACCGCACGACCCCCGCGTAAAGCCTCCGGCAGGAGGCGTTTGGCCCCCTCAGGTTGGGCAGGAGCCGCTTTAAGGCGGCCCCGGTCCGTTCCAGTTTGGGGGCCAAACGTCGGAAATGCTCGACGAAGTTCCACCGGCTGTCGAGGACGAGACCCAGGTATCTCATCGTCTTCTCGACGCCGATGTGAACCCCTCCTACCATTAGTTGGGATCCCGAAGGTGGCCCGTACCGGGGCCCATGAAAAGACATGGCCTCGGACTTGTGCAATGCCACCTCGAGACCCAACTGCCGGATCCTTTCCACGACTATCGCAACCCCGCGTGTCATCGCGTCGGCCGCCGCCTGATGTGACCTCCCCTGCGCCAGGACCAGCGTGTCGTCAGCGTAGCAAACTACGCTGACGCCATCAGGGAGGTCGGCCCGCAGCACCCAGTCGTAACCGATGTCCCACAGGAGCGGCCCCAGAACCGATCCCTGTGGGACACCGCACGACATCTCTCGCCGGTTCCAATTCCCGTCGCGACCGGGGTAGATGACGGCTCTGTCCGTCAAATACGCCCCGACTATTCGACGGAGGTAAGTCGGCACCCGGTGATACCGGAGTGCCTCCCCTATGCAGCTCCAGGGCAGGGTGTTGAACGCGTTGGCGATGTCGAGTGACACCGCCACGACCACCCCACCCCGGGACACCGCGTCCCCCGTCGTGAGGGCTCTCACGCGCATGATGGCGTCCACCGTCGAGCGCCCCTTGCGGAAGCCAAACTGGCACTCCGCAAGATCCGGCCCCGTCCTCACCAGGTGCCCGACGAGGCGGCCCGCAATCACTCTCTCAAAGAGCTTGCCGACCTCGTCGAGCAGCACTATGGGCCGGTATGCGGACGGAGAGTCCGCAGGGCGCCCTGAATTTGGATGCCTTAGGATATCCTTGATATTACTGGATTTTGCTAAATTAATACACTATAAGGCATAGTAGTAGAGTTTTTAATGATAAAAATGTAAATGAAAAAGAGATTAATAAATTAAATTGGGTAAATTCGTTTGTTTATCCACCCCAAAACATCCACCTTATGGTGGATAAGCGGAAATGCATCTCCGAGAATCCTCCCTAGATCTAGTTGGATAAACGGAATTTATAGTCTTAAGGTAGATTCATTTTAGGATGAATAAACGGAATAACCTACAAAACATCCTGTAAAACAACAAAACGACTATCATATCAATGACAAAAAACACAATTCTCAAACAAATGCCAATATTAAACAAACAGACACGCCTAACTAACACTCACATACCTGCACGTGAACATGCGTAAATTATAGCAAAGGTATTAAATAACACAGAAAATATAACTATAGGAAGTAAAAAGTAAATCATAACGGACTACACTGCATACCAAAGTTACATAACAGCAATACATGAAGTTATCAATTCAGAATGAATAATGAATTGTGTTTTGCTTTTTATGAGAGGATTCTGATCCAGTATCTGATCTGTTAATCTTTTGTCGAATGCCATGAAAGCTGCTGTTATTAGTATCGGTGGAAATAACGACAGCCAATGCAATAACTTCACATAAGATTTGTCAACAGAAGGGCAATTCTCGTACTTAGTCTCAATCTGTCAAAAATACCTCTAATTTCTCTACATTTTCTGACAAGTTTTTGACCTTGATTGTCACTGAGATGAGATGGCGACTAGATTTTAAACGTTTTTAATTACGGGATTTGGCCTTCTGATTAAAATTGATTCGATCTCTAATTTTTAAATGTCTTGTCGAATCTCATAAAAACTGCTGTACTTGCTTGGCGGAATAACGGCTCATGAGTAGTTCACCAGATTCGTAATTTACCTAGTTCTCGATTTACCAGGTTCTGAATTGACCAGCCCCAGCATTCTCGACATTCATAGCGATCGCTTTACGACCGAATTCGGTCGCAAAGTCCCGAATTGACAGGTGTAATTTATGGACTGACAGGACTTTCCGACCGAATTCGGTCGTAAAGCGATCGCTATGAATGTCGAGACTGCTGGGGCAGTTTCGACAACTGAAGTCAAATAACTCCAAGACGCGACATTTGAGAATAGATTATTGGGCTTAAAATAAATTGATTGTTACATTTTTAATCGACGTAGATCAGTGTCGATGCCAAGTTATCTTTTCATACATGTACATACATGTTTTCTTAGGCGCACAGCTCTCACTAATCCATTTAACTTTTATGAATACTTGAACGATAAACAGAATTGATCTACGTGCCATACTTGGCTTCTACTGCGACACATTTGGTATGGCGGTGACGGCAAGCAATCAATGTCAACCGATTTCACTTACTGATGGATTTAGATGAAGAAAAAGTGGTCACACCCCTTTAATTAATGGCACAAAAAAAAAGATAAAGATAATAACTACTTAATTGACTAATCAGCTGACATTGGTGTCGGTATAAAACAGATGGCCGACATGACGCAAGCGCATCGCGTTTTACGCACGAATGCGAATTCGGGCCAATGCATGAGTCGACGAAACTTGAAGCGTTTACTTTAAGTTATAGTACAACATAGTTGTAAGTAATGTATGCTATGATATTGTGGATAAGTAAAATCGAGGCCAAAAACTAGCTGGTTTCTTGAATGAACTATTCAGACTTATGCACAATTGCACATATTTTATCGCGTGCTACTAACTTAAGAAACAGATTACAATCGGCCATTTGTAATAATTATGCATTTAATAATAACTGTATATTATTTAAACTTATTAAAGGCATCTGTGTACGGATTTAAAAAATATAATTATGTAACGCTACTCCAGTAACCCCGATACATATTTGTAAATCTCGTAAATTTAGCCTAAACTTTCCTCATTTCTTCATCGAAGTTTTGATGCGAGTAGATTCCCTCGTACTGGCGCCGAAACTATGTTACAGTTCTTGCTAAAGACAGCTCTTCAGTGCTATTATCTTAACCATACTTTGCAATTATCGAACGGTGTCGCCGCGCAAATCCGCAATGATGTTTGTAAACAAAAACAAAGTCAAAGTCAAATCATGTATTTCAAATAGGCACATAAAAGGCACTTTTGAACGTCAAAAATAAAATTGATTCTAATCGGCCCTTCCAAAAGGTAGTTTTCGTATGGAGAAGAATGGGCAAGAAACTCCACCGTTACTCTTTTAAAATGTTTTGCAATATTTTGCATACATTAATTATATAATTATATGTGAAGACGATGCACCTAAAAATAAAATTACCATACCACAATAGGTAAAAGATCACAACACACAAAATTGGAGCAGTAGTTTTTGCGAACACTACAGATTTGTAAACATGGATCCTTTGGGTCGGAAGCACCACCTCTTTTATTGAGTCGTTTAAAAACAAGAGTTTGGTTTTGATTTGATTACGGGTCGGGGCCAGATCGATGTGAACTTTAAAGAGTAGCACACAGAACAACTTTGACAGTAAGGAAGTTAGTACCAATTAGTAAGACTTATTTAAATTAAAAACTTGTTAATAACAATGCAAATGGCTGTAGACTACTTGAGTTCTAGCAAGCGACTGGTTTTAAGTAAAAATGTGGAGCTGGCTTAGCCTAGAACGACCTTAAGAGGTCAAGCAAAGTAGTGATTTTAAAGTTCATACACGGGTTAAAAGTTAAGAATTTTTGACCTCTTAATAGGAAAGGCTACTGTTACTTCTTATTGGTGTAATGTTTATATAGCATTAGGTACATAACATACAATCACGTCCGTATTCACCTATGAAGGAACCCTAGAACACCCTCATTTGCCCAGTAATGTTTGAGTTCTACGAGTATGTAATAAGGAGCCAGTATATTGCCGCAAAGGCTCCCGTAGACAAGCGCGACGCGACTCTAGCAGAACAATTTCTATAAAAACTTCATGGAAATTATTCTACCAGAATCACGTCACACCGTCGCGTCACGCCTGTGCGTGGGAGTTTTAAACAGGGAACCAAACGCAGGACCCCCTAAAGAAAGATCTATATCAGTAGAGAAAAGCCCTTTGTACATACACACACGGTTTTCCTGCCGTCAAAAACTACGGTTTATTAGCCGTATGTAGCCACAGTCGTCAGTGTTGTATGGATCATTATGGAAGCTTGTTGGCAGACACGTTTTTTATGCGGGTAAACAAACCGTACCGTGTACAAAGGTCCTTATAGCCGACCATTGAGACAACTAGAATAGACATACAGTTTTCTTCTAAGAATGAAAAAACAGAATTTATCGACAGTTCGCGTCTGCGCGTGAATGCACCTGCAATCGAGACGTGTGCGCAGCGGCGCGTGCGACAATCATTTCTCTACTCTAATTCCTATTCGTTTTCTTTATAAATAACATTCCATTTCTTTTTGCAGTTAAACATTCTTGTTAGTGATCCAAGTAACTTTTCAAAGAAAATTTGTTTTGTGTACTTATCTTCAAACAACATAAAAATAAGATAAACGCGGGTATTACCAATAAATTGGTCGAAGTTGAGGTGCTTGCGGGAGGCCTATGTCCAGCAGTGGACGTCTTTCGGCTGAAATAATGATGATCATTACCGATAGTAGTAAATTAGCCGGTTCTGTAGGCCCCATCCTGAAATCTGTAGTAAAACCCTTAAGAAGTTACAGGTCGTTTAAGGTAGCACATTAGAACTCGAGAAACAGCCGATAGATACTTAGGAATTTAAAAAAAAATGTATGATTTAGTACATGTTATACGTGTACGTGTTGTACGTGTTAGTACGTGTTTACGCATAATCTGTACAAAAATCGGTTTTGCGTTTGTGAATGCTTCACTAAGTAGGAATAAAATCGTTTATTAGGACCACGTAAAGCAGGAATTTCTACGTGAAGTAGGAATTGTCTTCATTTCTTCACCTTTCTTGTTTGATCAATAGATTGTTTGCTCATGATCATTAGAGCTCAACTTCAATTTCCTACCTTTCAACACAGAATTTCCCATATTTCCCTCGTCACTAAACATGTCATTTACATAAAATATAGCATGTGGAAACACACAGACAGACACAACATTCAAACACCGCTTCCTCATGTGTCTTCACTTATATTTCACTACAACTACCCACTATAATAATAATGTTTTAACATATTGCAATATTCAATGGTGTACGCAGAACGGTGGTCAAGTAAAGTAATGTTATACTGACAGCTAAGTGAACAAGTTTCATCGCTACGCACCAGGATTTTCCTCGATCACTTTCACTGTTGGACTGTGTGCGTGCGCGCAGGCCTGGTTGCAACAGAATCCGCTTTATCTTGCTTGATCGCTTGATGGTCAGATCGTATGGGAGAGATTTGTAATATCCGCCAATATGTAATATTTGTATGTTGTATTGGGGAAAAACTATATTATCTATGACTAAATAGGTGTTTGTGTAAAATGACAATTGGAGCTTCTATCGAAAAATTTAATCGATGCACAGGTTTTGTGCTATGTTTGTGATATTCCATTTCAGTCAGTTTTGTCAGGATTTTTTGCGGGGAAAGTTTCAGAAAAATCAGTACATATTTCTGGAGTCTCACTCTCATGATACAATATTTGAGTTTGAGTTTACATCAGTCCTTTTAGCTAAATATACTGAAATTTCGGGGTCATCAGCATTCAATCCGTTTCCCTTTACCAACTAGTTTTTTTTTCCAGTTCTCGCGTATGCAAATCAAACTTTCCACATAGGATACAGGTTTTGATTCGAGGTCAAAAGATCGCAACGCACTATTACTCATTCAGACTCATCATCTCCAAATATATCCACTAATTTGAAAAGGAACTAAAATTTAAACAATTCCTCGACTGGCAATCGTTCTATGACAAATCGTTCTAACATTGGTACTCCTTAAAAGATTAAGCAATTTAGACGTCCGATTCTAATAAAGATTACCTACAGCCCATCGATCTAGAAAATTCTACACGTTTCGCATGCGTGAGCGCAGCGCGAATGTCTAGAAACTTCGTCCGATGCAGTTTGTCATTAGAGCGTTCGTTCGTGAGGCGACACCCGTCTGGGGCTTATAAACGATGCATACTATTCCTCAAAGTGAACCGTTATTCGAAAGGAGCATAAAATTCTTGTTGCTTCGTTCACCTCGAAAAGTAATGAAGATCTGTAAAATGTGGGAGAAAATTTAACACGGGTAAATCCCCTTGTAATAACAAGGGGATTTACCCGTGTTAAATTTTCTCCCATTTATAAAGCAAACAGTCTTAAAATAATAATATGTACAAGTATATAAAAAGGAGGGGAAATAATCAAAGGGCATCGAAAATTTCGTCCGCATCGCTGTCAATAGGAAACGTGCCCTAAAGGCTGGCAGCATTGCCACGTTGTATGGCAATGCTGATTCTTTGGACAAAAAATAGGCCAGCCCTCTGGTCACGTGAAGAGTCGACCAACCGCTTGGCGATGTCTCGAAATACTAAGTGCGCACTCGGACCCCATGGCCCTACTGTTTTAACCCCTTGTTATTAGGTACATAATTACGAATAAACATAACGTTACACACGACATACACATGTTTCTCTTCTAGAAATCTACACTGTTGCATTTGCATTCTACGGCTTCACCATCATCATCATTGCCTTGTTCACCCACCGTTCAGTTTAAGCCAGAAGCCTTTTTGTGCCATACTTTCTTCAACACTTACCTAGTTTTATTTTTTTGATAACAAATATTTTCGAATTTAGCTGCTGAGCTGTCATAATATCCAGGAAAATAAAACGGTTTGGTTTACGAATATATTAACGTGAATCGTTCACAATGCCTAAGTTTATAAACCATAATATAAACAACACGTACCTACAGCAATACTAGTCAATACTAGTCAATACTAGTCAATACTAGTCAATACTAGTCAATACTAGTCAATACGGAAAACAGGAAACGCACATCTTATTAGTTTAAATCGAATGACAACATAAATTAATAAACTATCCCATTAGAATATGAATGAACCTTGATTTCATAACAGACCTGACTGACATAGAGAAAGGAATGTAAATTAAAAACATAGCACCTTCTTCATTTCCAGCAAGGAAAGGCTTCCGATCCTCAGCGCCTAGGCAAGTGGCAATCTCTTTCAAAGCATTTCTTATTTCGGAAACGCAGCTGTTCGGTAGCTTGTTAATCCAATGCACAGATTTTGGAGTTTTGCATCATCGTTAACGCTGATAGAACGTCACTATATCTAGCTCCCTCTGGTCTTATTTACGAGTCATTAACACAAGGCAGGCATCAAGATTAACTAGGTGCGTGTCTACAGCCTTTTGGAAAGTCAGGAATAAGGCGAGAACTTTAAACAACAGTTGCATAAGGAGGCCCAAGCTTGTCAATGGTAGACAACGTAGTTAAGACTGTCATCGTCATTAAACGTACTCGTAGGGCCTTCCAAAAGACGGTCAAAGGTGAAATTGCTATAATCACTACCTTGAAAGACGGTTTTTGTTACTATAGACCTTGCATTTGTACCGCCCTCGTGACATAATCCCTTTGTTGGTCTTTTGTTAACCACAGCAATAAAGATAGAAAGTGACTGACCTCGCCTTGGACATCTACAATACCAGAGACATGCAGTCACAGGTACATTGCAATCCCACTGATGCATTGATGATAGGTGGGATAGGATTGTATTACACCTACCTTGAAACCGGAACATAGAAACGCTGCCGGGTACCGAAAATAACATAACATCGTGGCTTGTTTCCCCGAAGGGTTGGATGAGAGGAGTACCTATAGAAGTACCCCCATTTCGCCAATTACGTATAAGTCCTTTGTATATGGGGCGTGCCTATTGCCATCAACAGGGTACAAATGCAGACTCCAGGATACTACTGTGAAATTCCACATAGAGAAACCCAATAACACCCAACCTACCCGACCTGGCAATCGAACCCAGGACCTCATGCTCAGCAATAGAGCTTGCGACTACTAGATCAACGAGGCAGTCCAAAGATAGTTAGCGGTAATTCCTCAGACGAGCTCCTTTATAAAGAGCTATCCTATCTGCTTGTCGCATTTCACGACGCAGACCAACTGGTGTATTTTGGCTTATAAACCATTAACTATGTGAAAATCATTAATAATACAATAATCAAATACGCAAGAACAACATTATGACGTTATTTCAAGGCACGATTTGAAGGCAATACTTGTGTCCTGGTCCAGTGCCTGAGTATTAGTCCTTCTGCCACAGTGACCAAGAGTCTGATGGCGCTGCCCCGCCGCTTATGCATTGCCGAAAACCGTTTGATACCAACTGACCTTGAGGAACCAAGGATAGAGCAGCGATACACTTACTTCGACCAATCACTTTCACAACTCTTCATGCAATAGTGGCGCCCAAATAGGACAATCATTTGTCCATAATGACCGGCGGTGGTACACTAATGAATCGGGCGGGCTGGCGTATCGTTCGTGCAATTTTCGTAATCCTATTACATAAAGGTGCCCGCGGTTAGTGTGCTGACAAAATATACTGACATAACACTGTCCAATATGAGCTTGGAAATAATTGTACAAACATTGGAGAAATTAACAAAAACGAGCATCACAATGGTTTACAACCAATTGAGAATAACAATGATGGATAAGTCAGGATAATCCTGGATTGTCCCATAATTTCAATAAATGAGACCAATAGCCTGTTAGAGTTCAGAATATCAAAAAGTGCAATGATGATAAAAATGTAGGCTCAATGCTGTTTACCTACCGAAGTATAAGGACTAAAGGATCATCTCTATATAAAAAGGATTAAAAACCCCTGAGTCCAACAGCTATTGAAGACCAACATTTCTCGACCCAAACAAAAATATACATAATGTTTAATCAGACTTTGACCTGTAAACATCAAAAGGATACATTAATTCTCAGAAACCTAAAAGCAGGTCTCAAAATACCGTTCGCTTGAATTGAGTGCCGATTGCAAAGATGACTCATGGCTGCAAGAAAAAAGCTTAATGCATGTTTATCGTTATCCTTATTACAAGGGTGAAATTCAGGAAGCTTGCACTTTAATCTTACAAATTATACCTTATTCGTTTCGCAGAAACAGTTTTGGGCCACATACTACCGCATGATCAGCCATTAATGTTCCCACTGCTAGGACACACGCCTCTTCAGAGGGAGTAATCTACCACGCGGGTCCAGTGCGATTTGGTAGATGTCACATGTCTTCAAATGTTTGCGTTTTGGACATGCTGGTTTCCTCACAGTTATGTTTTCCTTCATTGTTTTGAGAGCAGTGGTGATGACATAATTTACACAAAGTAAAGCACCTGTCTGGATTCGAACCTACGACCTACAACTCATAAGTCGCGCCTGTTATCACTGGGCCACTACTACTCCGCCGTTCGCCGATCGCCGCTCGCTGATGTTAAAAATATCGCAAACAACGATGGTCATAAAATTATTCAACATGTGAATCAAATAAGATTTCACAGATAAAGTCGACGAAACCATCATCTATACTGTATAGCTATTCACAACCACTCGATACACTTCCGTACCGTATCTAACGACGGGCAATGTTATCAAAAAAAATTGAATAGTGAATACTTGCATGGTAATAGTATATAATAATAATAGTAATGTAATAAGAATGTATGTAGACTTAATAAAAATTTGCACGCTTGCTTGCAGGCAGAATACAATAACACTTAGGTTATAAGATCTTACCTTAAATACCAAAACAATGTATTTCTAGCAAATAAACGCTTGATTTGATTTGATTTGATATCGTAGGGGTCCTCTAAACGCTATTCTTCCGACAATTTGCGGTCGGGAGCAAGGCAAATCAGGTTATCGAAATGGGTGTCGAATGTGTCGATACGATAGCCTGACGGATGGTTGTGAATAGCTGTGCTGGACCAGACAAAGAATGAACGCAAGACGGATTCAACCCAGCATCGCAATACATCTTGTGTAAGTTATCTATAGATGTTACAACGCGTGGATAGTTTTCAACAACATCATCGATTACCAATTTAGCATATTGCTTAAATAATATGTTTTTCTCAGGTTTTTTGGTATTCAATTTGGATGACTTGCACGCGTTCGTCGAAACGGTAAATAATTTTATGCATTCGACATGATATGTGTAACTGTATATGATGAATGCATATATTACCGTAAGTACCTACTTCAAGGATAATAATTGATTTATCGCCCCAGAAAGGAGCGATTGTGCCTTTTTTTTAAAATTAAAAAAACTTTTCCCCACACTAGGAATTTCTCCTGTATCGTGGGTGCGTTTACAAACATTTAAACTGACATACACAAACAGCCAGACCAGGAACAACTACTTGTAGATCATACAAATATTTAAAAAAAAAGATGGTGAAACATGAAATATAATTATGATGTGGACTTTGCCCGCGTGAGGTTGGATATTATACCACGGGAATGTACTTCCGGGGTAAAAAGTATCCCATGGCCTATCCTAGGTCATGGTCGATACGTGTGCCAAACATCCAAATCCGTTCAGCCGTAACGACGTGATAAGGTAAACGATAGGCAGACAGTATTGCTTTCGCATTTGTAATATTAATTAAAAAATTAAACTTGGACGATAAGGTTACCATCGCGGGTTGAACCTGGATGAACGGGCAGAGGAGCAACCGATTGGCTCATGAAAAGAGAGGCCTTTGCTCAGCAGTGAGTGAGTCGGGCTGTGGGTAGTGATGATGATTAAATTTGAATTACAGACTCAAACTCAAAGCGTTTATTTCAATTATACCATTTCCAGGCATTTTTGAATTGTATAAATGTCGGAAGTTGAAGTTGCCCATTCCTAAACGTAGATCTCTACGGAAAAGAACGAGCATGAAACTCTAAGGACATTCTTTTAAATCAAGCCATACAAAATACATTGTGGTACATCTTATTCGCGGTCCTTTTAAGACAAATCATAAGAGGTCCTACGACTACTTAAGATTATTGTAATAGTAACAGCACGTAGGATGATGTAATGTAACAATGTGCGCTCGGCGACCGGAAGCTGGTCATGAGCGGATAACTAAATAATCGAGACTTCGATGATGCTACCAAGATTCCAACTTACCACAGACCTCTTAATGCGATGTGCATCGAAATGTTCAAGTTTTTAAACTCGCCGAATGGAGATGTCCAAAAATGTTTCCGCATATATAGCAGAAAGTTTTTCCCTATCATAAAATTTATACAGGGTGGCAGGGACATCGACGTGCTAACTGTAACTATGAATTCAGCACATGTTATAAAAAATATATATTTCATAGAAAAGTGCAATACCTACGCGGTCAACATACAGTATGGATTTTTATCTCGTACGAGTATATCCGACGAAAAATTTCAACACAGAGGGGTTCGTAACAGGCTACGCGTCTATGTCCCTGCCACCCTGTATAGCAGAAACTTGTTACCTGTCAGAGAATTTATATGTTTCATGCATGGTACTGAACTAAATCGAGTTTAAGCTCTTCATTCCGCGACTGTACGTTCGACGCCATTAAACCAGTTCCCTAATTGCATAACACACGAACACTTACAATCTAAATCACTTTGAAGTATATTGGTAAAACATTGCTTCATATGTTCCAAAAATTTGCCTGCTCAACAATGTAAATAACGCAATGAATGTGGTTGAACTGTCAAAATGAAAGCCATTGCTAATGTCAGTGTGTAACACAATTACCCCGCTGGTGGTAGGGTTTCGACCTTGCTGACTGGCTATTTTTTTTTTACCATGGCAATAAGTCATTCCAAAGGTAATTTTTAGTCTAAGAAGTTTTAATTCTAATGTAATTTTATATAATTACCATAGATATAAGCGATTTGGTGTAAACTGTTAGCTTATATTTGATGAATAAATGAATATGAATGAATATGAAATGGATAGGCTAATGCGGAAGGAAAGTAAACAATTATGAAAGTAAACGATTATTTGATAACGGCTGATATTTTACTGTTAATCGGTATCTATTGGCAAATCAGTGGTATACCACATTTAATGACTTTAATAAGAATGCCCCGGAGCTATGTAAGAATCGTGTGTTAATACTAGCTCAGATGATGGCACAAATACTGTATCAGTAGGTTTGCTAAAGGACATTTTTCTTAGAAAACTCGAAAGAAAAATATGTTGGAGCTGGATGGGTCTAGGAGAACTGGTTGACGGGGGATGTTTCTTCAAGTTTAGGGGATAAAAACTAAGCTTACACTCACACACATATACCATTACGCCTGTTTTATCCAAACAGTTGGGCAAAGGTGTAACTGTAATACACCCACATTCCCCCAGCTATGTTTAAGTCCCATTTAATAGGGAGCGAGCCTATTGCCTTCAAACAGGATTCTTAGACCCAGCTGGCTGAGATATTCCTGATGGAAAAACCAAACCACACTTTGCCCGACCTGAGCATCGAACCCAGGACCAGGACGCTTGCGACGTTGTGGCTAGACAAACAAGGCCACACATTAAACATTATCCCACATCCAAGTTTGCAAGAATTCAACTTGGCTCAAGAGTGTTTCACTTTGCAAGTGTCGGTGTATTCGTTTCATAGACTGCGTACAAATTATTTACTTTCATTAATATAATAAGTCAAATGTGTTCAAACCCTATGAAATTTAATAACAACGGGACATTGATACGCTCCAGTTTGTTTGTGGATCATTTACATACATGTGTTACTTGACCATAACACTGTGAAAATGGCCCAGTATATTTTAATAATATCCATACTTAATATTATAAATTGTATGCGAAAGTAACTTTGTCCTTTTGTCTGTTACCGTTTCACGCCGAAACGGCTGACTAGAATAAAGCCAAATCTATCCGTTCACCGTTTCTATGACAGGCCATAGGAATGGTCAACGCATCAAATACTTACTTAAACACTATTTATACCCCTAATTACTGGGTACGGTGAGTCCTGCCGGGATACGGCAGGACTCACCCGTGGAAGTTTGTAGTGAGCACCATGTATCTATCACATAGTTAATTTATATGTCATGGTTTCATTAATCCATTTTAATTGTTGTACCTATTGTGGTATAGTAAATTTATTTTTAGGTGCATCGTCTTCACATATAATTATATAGTTAATGTATGCAAAATATTGTAAAACATTTTAAAAGAGTAACGGTGGAGTTTCTTGCCCATTCTTCTCCATACGAAAACTACCTTTTGGAAGCGGCGACTAGAATCAATTTTATTTTAATTTTATTTTTGACGTTCAAAGTGCCTGTTATGTGCCTATTTGAAATGACTTTGGATAATTTCCGACCTCCACGCGGGCGAAACCTCGGGCAAAAGCTACTAAAGAATAAAGAATTCAATCATTAAGGGCCTGTAAGTTAAGTGTAAGTAGTACAGGCCATTAATGGCACAATTTCTTCGTTCTAGAGCGACAGTAACAAATACGCCAGGTAAATCTGACTATCAATAATAAACCTACCTACACATCATCATCATTCCAGCCCGGGATCACCCACCCGGTTCTGTGCGTCTCTCATCCAGTTGTTTCCTGCGACTTTGAGGATATCATCAACCCAGCGCGCTTTTGGACAGCCCTGGTTTCTTTGGCCGAACCTTGGTCACCATTCAGTCACAACTTTACTCTATTGGCTATCTCTTCGACTAGCTAGATGTCCTGCTCAACTCCACTTAAAGCGCATCGCTCTGTCCCCGACGTCGTAAACTTTCGACTGACGACGGATTTCCCTACACATACATACATACATCAACTCAGGCCTTGTTCCAATGGAAGAAAACTACCTGTTTAAAAAAAAATAGATTTTACACGTTTTACGGTTTTACATAATTCCTATGAGCTGCAAGCATTAATCAGTAACAGCTCCTATGAAGAGTGGTAATTTTGTAATCAAAACAAAAAAGTTATAAAATACAGGACCATTGTCATTCATCGCATACGGAAAGAATGCGATAGATAGGAGTGAATGTATCACTTTACAAGAATGACTAATGATAACATCTCACTACAAGTGGGGCCTTAAGAATGATAATAATAAATTCAGGGACTTGATTCAGAAAGCGGTACATCAGGGGGCCTAAAAAGGCCTTTAACCAATACCTCTAAAAGCTATTCATTTTCTGAATTCCCTGCAGATCATTAGCAATTCGTTAAATTTTCGTAAAATGTCATTTCAAAAAAATAAAAACCGTAATTTTATCGGTAAATTTAACATTACAGTTTTCTAATCAAATTGGGTTTTTATTTTTTATTTCTACAGTTTAAATGTTAATTCATTTTGATGTGAATTCCACACAGATCATAGTATTATGAATTGTCAGTTTGTGACCATTTTACGATTTTTAATATGATTCATATAAAAAAAGTGGCCTTTTTAGGCCCCCTGGACACGGCTCGTATTGTAAGGAGGTTTCTTTCACTTGGAGCTCAGCACCTTAATTGCGTAACACACAATCAATCTCAACCTGAATCATTTAGAAGCATATTGCTAATCAATTGCTTCATATGTTAAACTGTCAAAATAAAACCCATTGCTACTGATAGTGTATTACGCAATTACCCCGCTGACCGCGGCAGCTTTCGTGTATTCTCGTTTGTCCCAATGCCATCGTCCACTGAAGCGACGAACGGGAATCGTGGACAGCGGGTCGGGAACAGAATACTGTTTTGTATGCATACACCTTACAAAAAAAAACAAAAAAGAATCCTTTGTCCTAAGCCAGGTCATGGTCTACCTATGTGCCAAATGTCATCTTAATCCTTTCAGCTGTTTTCGCGCGAAAGCGTTGCAAATAAACAAACAAACTCACTTTGGCATTTATTAGTTAGGATAAATAAGTGTTTTGTCACCATTGAACAACCAGACTCAAATTATTTAGTGAGACCAATGGGCATTCAAGATAATTCAATTATTGCCGTTCGTCCCACTAACAATATCAGCGGGACGAACGGGATTTTTTTTAATAAGTATTATTTATTCCCGTTCGTCCCACCAGTGGGACCACGGCAGCAGGACCACGGTAGTGGGACGAACGGGAATACATGGTAGCTTCGGCCCTGTTCCCGATACAAGTGGACAGTTATTTTTGAAATGTTTTTTACTATAATATTTAATTTTTTAAATGTGCCTGATCTGTACCTATGTGTTTAAATGTACACACAACCTGACTTTCAATAAATATTTTAAAATAATCCTTCACAATGACACCATTTTTCACCACTAAGCAGAGAAAGGTAGACAATAGGCAAGAGCAAACAATAACTAAAAGATAACAAAGGAGTTCAAATTCAAGCTCTATCTTTTGTTATCTTTTTACTTTGGAACCTGTGAGCTTTACCCTATTCTGTGGGAGAGCATGTTTACGACCACGCGGACTCTACTCGGAATTAAGATAATAGCATAATAGAACTCCAAACTGATGTGTTAAGAGCTGTGTACATTTGTGTACTGGAAGATATTGAAAAAAAAAATGCGATGTTAGTAGAATATTGCATTAGTCACGTATCTAATGACAAATGTTGATGATTTGGTTTTAAATGGTAACAATAAAATTGCGTTTGATTTTTTTCGAATAATGAAATGTGTGAAAGATATGGCTAGAAAGGGGGGGTGACTACCGAGATGACAAATAATAAAGAAGTATGAAAGAAAAAAAAAAGACGCGTTGTGCCAACCCCTATGAAAAAAAAAATAGGGCTTTAAAATAATTAAATTGAAAGAGTCATCATAATCACTGAAGTCAGGTAATAAGGTTAATTAATATGACTGATTTAAAAAATATAAGATTCAAACGATAATCCTGACCTTAGTGTAAGGATGCCTACAATGTTTCAAAGGTTGAAAGGGCTTCAATTTTGTATAATAAAGTACTCATGTGTTGTAAACAAGCATTATCGAAAGTTGTACTTGCACCAGTTTTTATAATACGGTACTGTTTTTACATTAATTAAATCTTGAGTATTTAATATTATGTAAGTAGTAACATTGTTGACATTGAAACACTTAAACGATTACGTGATAAACATAATATTATGTATATACATATATTTGAAACAATTTCAGTCTTTGACCTAAATATATAAGTATTTAATGCATTACATAAATTAAATAAGTATTAATACATTAAAAATTCTGTTGTTTTTTTAAAAGGCCAGAACCCATGCGTGTTTCGAAACTACATGCTCGTAAAGCTCAGTCAATTACCTCTGAAAGAAAATATTCAGTAAGTAGACTGATATATTATATTATACAAGGTGGAGACGACAATACGACAACAAAATAAACTGCGTATACGAGTATCTAATGCCGTCCGCAGTATGCATACGAAAATTCAATAAAATTATATCCCATAGGTTAGTCACTATAAGCTAGCCGCTTATCGGCAAACCCCAGTCGGCTCATCACTACTATTGGTATTGTTTGAAAAAAAAAACATGTTTTAAATTAGATGCTAGAATTTATTTGACAATACCAAAATACTCTCATGCATTGCCCGTGTTTTCATTGATTGTCATATGGTTGATTTCACATTGTATACATTATTTTAATTTTATTTAGCCTACGCTGTACCACTGCTGAGCAAAGGCCTCCTCAAAATCCTTCCACGCATCCTTTTCTGGAGCCACCTCGATCCAACCCCGGCGGGACGCGTCTAGGTCATCTCCACACCTCTTCCTGGGCCGGCTATATGCATTATATTATGTTACAAATTATTTCCTTATGTTCTTTAAAGTTTCATTCCGAAAACCACTACCGAATTCTAACTGTAATGGACCGATCGAATAATTCGTTCATGTTAGAACACTATCATCATGTAGCAAAAATGTTGGATCTTGGACACCCATCCTAACTGCCCACGTGGGTGTAGCGACCCTGTAGACCAAATATTAAATATGATTCAACGATTACAATAAACATTAGCACATAGCTTCGTCAGTCAAGGCTGAAGATCCTAGTCTCCAGACTATTCTCTCAAGTGGTAAGGTCAATCTTCATTTACTTCGTTGTTTCGTAGTGCGTTTGGCAAACGTTTTATGACTGAGAGGAAGCATTAGGTTGGTTCAGTGGCTGCCTTGAATTTTAAATTAGTATTACAGCAAATGTCTTTGTACCATAGAGTCAGGAGACATTTGTCGGTTTTGCCTCAAAGTTGCAGCGCTGCCGTGCCTCTGGCTTAGGCGGTACTGACCACTTAGCATCAGGATTGTATCTCGTTATGTTTGCCAAACAAGGGTTCCGTAAAAAGGCTCTATACGAATTAGTTTTTATATATTGCAATTAACATACACAATGGTAATTGCAATTTAAAAAAAAACTTAAGAGCAATAACAAAACTACCCTAATCTTGTTGTCGATTGTATATTGATTGACGTTTAACTTATCAACGACACATTTAAAAAAGGCAATCGTTTTTTACTGATAGCAGTTTCGGCAATGATCATAAAACCGAATGTTTTTTGCCATGTTGACCTGTTAATTTTTCTAACGGATAGTCTACTAACATAACAACTACTCGTTTATAGGTACATTTACTATGATTGGAAACGAAGCTAGAGTGAGAGATTTAACCAATCCGTTAGACATAACAGCTTGTCAAAAGTTAAACTAGGTTTGGTACGTTCGATCTCCATGTAAAGCTGCTGACACAGTTAACAGCGCTTTTTACCTGTTTTTGTCCTAGAAAAAAATGTTCGTTCTAAGAAGTCATGATGAAATGAAGCGAGCGATTCAAGCCTATACTAGTTTACCTTGTTCGTACAAGTACCTACGTTACGTTTGTACCGTGGATCAGTGGATATTTGGAGCGATATGGGTCACATCGTAACTAAACGAGACTTGTTGACGCGTAATCAATGTTACGCAACTCGATTTTGAATTAAGCTACAAGACACAACTGATTAGAAAAAATAGTTCCGTTTACGCAGAATACGTTTTCTTGAATCTTTTTGAGTGCTTCGACTCATTTCCATTCTAATGTCCATCAAATGGATTTAAAGGTATTGATATGCTTTTTATTTAAATTGGAGAACATTTTATCGAGTTTCTCATTGCCATAGCATAATAATCCGATAAAACGAAGGGCTTCACTTGAAAGCCCGTATGGCAACACTAGAGGAAACAACACACAAAGGGTAAGTATCCAGTTTCCATTAGGCGGGCTCTTGATCACGTTCCGCATTTTCAAGCATATCTATATTAGACACAAAAGTCTCCTAACATAATTCAGTAATATCCTTCGGCCGTTAAATAAAAAATGATAGTAGATTAGATTACAAAAGTCTACAAAGAACTTTTTGACGAAATTCGTGTTTTCCAGTCCCATAATCAGGACCACTTTACTAAATCGTCACAATAATGGGTCCGGCAACGTCGTAATGCATTTCGAAAGATTGAAGAGAATACGTAGAATTCCACCTACAATGATACGACAAAAAATTGTGTGACAAAGTTCATAGACTCCTCTCCCGTCACATAAAGGATTTAGGGCCCTCGCAGCGGGAAGCGGTAAGTGGAGGTGGTCCTTATCTGAGACTGTTTCAACAGCGCAGTCGACGGCGTAGTGGGGTAATGCCGCGCTACCACTTCGCGCTCCATCGCGACTGACGCAAGCCGCGCCCGCGCACACGACCGCTACTTTCAAACAAGCCATTTTCGATATTCAACTTTTAAAAATGTATTCGAATGAAGTGAGGTGAATCGACCAAAACTGTTCAGTGAATAACAAAGTGAAAAAATAACAAGTGTTTTGGAACAAATTTTTGTGAAGGATTTATTTTTGTTAAGGAGCAACCCTCTACAAATCCAAGGTAATTTTCGTTGTTTTGTTATTTTAGTTGTTTGTCCGTTCGTGTGTTGCGGCAACAGCAACGGTGTCGAGGCGACTTATTGCAAAGTGCAGTTTCGTTTTGCGGCTACCTATTTACAACATACGTCGTCGGAATGTCCGGTTGTAGTCAGACTTTCTCGCGGGTGTTTCGCGAACAGTTGAACTATATCAAAACAAATATTTGTAACAACTGGCCGCTTTACTGCCACTAAGGTAAAATTTAGTATGATGGGCAAATAAAAGAAAATGTCTTTTTTTATGACTAGGTATGGGTAGCGCAATTACAGCCAGAATAAGTGTAGAAAAAAAATTAATTCAACAATTTTTACTAAGAAAATGTGATCAAACAGTCATTATCATTACTTTATGTAATGTTACTTATAAGTGCGCCTAATTGAATACTTACCTAATAGCTTGATTCACTTTAATAATGGTCAATTTGATACGGGTACTGACACGCTTTCTTGTATGAAATAACTTTTTATGACACAAAAGTTTTTTGGACTGTTGAATAAGTAGATTGGACTCCCAAAAGTGTCACCTACTCCATGCTTAGTTTCACAAGTAGGGTGCGCAAATCATAAGTGGTTTTGACATCTTTTTGTATAAGCAACATTGCCTTAATCGTGGTATTTACTAGACTTACCGACTGTGTTTTGGTGAGAGTATTTTTTCTTTAATAAATATAGGTTAGAATAATAAATATTGCACACTTTCCAAACCGAAAATATGTATATAAAAATTAAGAATTCTTCTTGAAAATCGATCCTTTAAAAAAAATGTGCTAAATTTTTTCATCTTTGTATCAGACGCATTCCACGTTTAGGAAAATATCATTAAATTTTCATTTGTCAAAAATCTACATTTGGGTGCAACAAATGTAGATTTTTGACAAATGAAAATTTTCATAAAAGAGCATTAATTTTAACGAAAAAGTCAGCCCAACTCTATCTAAAATTAATCATGATGAGACACATGTGTGGGAAAAAGCGATATTGATTAAATAAATCTTCTCATAATATCTTCGTGTTAGCGTCGATTTTCCCAAGTTTTCCATAATTGATGACTAGGGAAAGTTAGTTAATAGTTAGTTTCTAATGCACATCACTACGGACGCATCCTTAAACATCTACTAGGTAGGAAGATGCTTCTCAAAATTTATGTATTTAAAAAAAAAAGGGGGGATGGGGGCCTTTGCCCGGCACTGGGACAATACAGGCTAAAGTTGTCAAAAAATAAAAGGCCCGTTTTGACATTTGAGAATGCGTTCTTGATACCTGTCAGTTTCATGCAAAGGAATACGTGTTTTGCGAATTTGATCTTTATTAACTACTAGAACCGTCAATGTCAAAACGGGCATTTATTTTTGACAACTGTTGTTAGATTACATTAATCTTTAAAAGTTTAAATTTTCGAAATTGCAAAACAATATACAAAAACAGATAACTTTTTAACAATACCAAATACTCTCTTAACTTTAGGTTAAGTTAAAAGTATTTCTGTTTTTAGAACATCTTTCTTCCGCTCTGTTGCTTTCAGCGAAAAAACTGTGCAATTATATTTTTTAAAGTGTCAAGTCATCAAGTCTTTTTTGTTTATACTTACCTTCATCTTACAATCTCGAATCATTTTATTAGTGATGTCCGTTATTCGGTATCCGGGTGATAACACTAGAGATGTTCCTGATACGATTGGTGATATCGTAACATACGTAACTAAATATGAAACTAGATATGAAATCTAAGATCACGATGTGTAGTTTTATCCCATCAGTTAGATCATAGAGAAAGTAGGTGATGCTATGACCGTGTGAACAAATAGTAAAAAAATTACAATTGATGTCATAGCGTTCTACTTTAAAACGGTTTTTTTTCTTCCAAGATATTCTTCATTAGCATACGTACATAGCGCCTATGTATTTTAACGTGTAAGTTATCGTCGTAATTAAAACGTATATAAATAATGCATGTAGGATGTCTTGTGATAAATTACTAATTTATACAAAAAAATAGGTGAAGTTCATCGAAATAAAAAAATAGAAATAAACATTATTTCTTGTTTAAATTACAATGTTTATAGTAATTTATTTGTAAATAAATATTATTTATTTAAAATATCGTAAGCTTAATATAAGACATTAGGTATGCACTTAAGTTAACTTTTGCTTGAGGTAAAAAAAATAGTATAAGTTAATTTATTGAAGTGTGTAAAATAATTTGCAAGGTTTTTGTAGAACTATAGGTATGGGCACTGTTAAAAATAGAGGCAAGTCTGTAAGCTACTGTAAAGTGTTCACTTTCAGACGTCAATAGAAGGCACTCGTGCAATCACCTAACCCGATAAGTGTACAATTTATATTTTACTGAAGTAATTTTTGTAACTTTTAGATTTTCACTACGTCGATTTAACGATGTAACATGATCAATCAAAAAAACTCATAATTGAAATTACTATGATGTTTATAAATTCAGTGTTTTTTCATAATTCACTATTTTTAAAGTGGAAACCTTGCTTTATAAATAAAAGCAAAGAGCTGAATCAATATGTCACGGATTTATCGATATAAGTAGTCCCACCACTAATTTAACGAAACGACAATGAACTTTCCCAGCATTGGTCACACGGAAAAACGTAGTATTTGAAACTAAGAAAAAAAACAAAAATAATTAATTAGGTATGCTGATATCAGTACCACGTGGAGTAAAAATGCAATTGTACTTATTTCATTGCCAACATTGGGTAGTAAATAACTCGTATCAAACGTGTGAACAATAGTTTCTTTTTATTTCTTTTTTCATTACCGTACTATTACAGATGCTATTATGTATGTGGCATGTTCAAGCATTTTTCATTATTTTTCAGATTGGGAAAAAAGCTATACAGTGTGTAACTAGTTTATTAGGAATCTGAGTATTTTAACTAATAATAACGTATTAGAATACAATCCAAAACTGTTAATTATCTTAAAATTGTAGTTACCCTTCTACATTAAAACTGATCAGTCCCACACTACTGTGTGGGACGCCCCCCAGCTAGATGGACGGACGACCAAAAGAAGGTGGCTGGGACAGACTAGATGCGGAAGGTGGAGGACAGGGTGTTGTGGCGCAGCATGGGAGAGGCCTATGTCCAGCAGTGGACTGCGTTAGGCTGAGTTGATTTTCAGCATTTTTCTCATGAGTGTAGCTAGGGGGCGCGGGGGGGTTGGCAAGGGTGGGCAATGTCTGCCCTAGAAACTTCTTTGCCCACCCTAGAAAAATCGACGGTATTGAAGAATGACTTACTGTTTAATCGCTTTTTATTAGAGCCGTACATTTTGACCAAGATGTAAGGTTTGTAGAGTTTGCCGGACGGCGCGTATGTGTTCCACGCGCGCCTCAAAGAGATATCAGCGTAGTTGACGGGGCCCAACAGGGCTGAAGCCTGCCGGGGTAGCGGGATCGTCCGAAAGGGTTACCGCTGCCCTGGTACGTAAAGGGCTAAGGAAGGAACACGGGTGGGTTTTAGTCAGTAAGAGTCTGACACTCCCTTCTGCTCCACCCAGAGCGGGAGGGGTCATTTGATGATTTCCCATCCTCAAAAAAATTAAATTACTGTGGTTAGTTGAGCTAGACTGCCCCCTAGACAAAATCTCTAACAACGTCAATAACTTTTTTACATATATAATGTTATCTACCATAACAAAATGTAACCACTTCTGTATTCTGTATAAATTCTCGACACAAAAAAAAGGTTGTAAATCGTTTTGGGAATTTACACCCTATGGGGAATCCCTATCTATGGCCAGAGAAATGAACGATATCCCTTGGACGTCTATTTTTAGTAAACTCGTACCTGCTGAACAAAGGTTAAGATTTTTTGTGCAACATCTAAGGGTGGCACCGTAGCACGTGGTTACCTGCGATGTCCAATTTTTACTTTAAACTACAGTATTTTTTGTCTTTGCCATATTATTTTGCTAAGAATAAATGACAGGTCCAAAGTCCGAAAAGAGCAAGAATCAAATCTTGTAGTAGAGAGAGCATAGTGCAGAAGTGCAGGTGTATATATTTTATTTTTGACCCTTTGTTGCCAAAATATACCTTTTTTGTAAACTGCAGTTAAGGGTTTCAGATGAAAACCAGTAGTTAGCAACCCGCTGGGGGACCTAAACATGATGCTGACGCTTGATCCTTTTGCTTCCGATATTATAGTTTTGAATATGTACACTAATACTACTAACTGTAAGACTGACAATAAACGTTCATTCTATTTGTTATGATCAAAATATCAAAAGCACTTGAAGACTTCAGAAACTCTAATGGGTATCTGTGATTTGAAAAATAACCTTCAGAGAACTTGGATTATAGGTATAATAATACCATCCTATTAAAACAATAATAGGCTACGCAATTCGGGCTGTGCTACGAGTATGCAGTGGAACACCACTGCAGGGCAGAGGCCTATTTCTCATAATGAGAAGGCACGAGCATTGAACACCACGCTTCAAGACAGTTGTGGGTTGGCAGTTTAACGAACAGTTGCTCCGTCTTCGCGGTTCTATTTGTTGTGTGCGTTTACTTAGGTGTATTATCAACCCAACTCACGTATCGTAACATTGCACTCGCTGTTTTTGCATTCCCAAATTCCCATGGAAATTGCTATTGTATTCTAGTCATTACGCTTAAATATATTAATTTTCTACATTGGTAATTGGTACACCAGCTCCGCTAAATTAATTCAATATTTGATATTTTTTCTATATTGTTCCACTGCTGGGCAAAGGTTTTCCCCATGCTTTTCCAATTTTCTTTATGTTGTGCCTTCTCCGGCCAATCGGTGAGGAACGAGTCAAAATCGTCTCAACAGAGTTTCTTAGGCATGCCTCGGTGAAGAGCCCGTCTTCAGGCACCCACCCCACCTTGTGACTATTCGATATGTACTGTTGGTTTTTTTTCTCATGGTATTAATCGTAAAATTACACTTATTAACGTAATTAATATGTTAAAAACACATGCATGTAACTATTGCTTCTAGCTAGTAACAACATGTTTCTAAGCTTTAATCTCAATCATGTTAGTTCCATGTGATGTTAATTTAGAAGTACATATAATTATGTATTCATGGATGTTAAAATAATTAATATTAGCAGTTCAATCTTACCAAATAAACCTTTTTTTGTCGAGCATATTATTTTTTGTTCATTTAATAAGTCACGGCTTCATTAATTTCATCCATATGGAATTAAACAGACATTTAAAAAAAAAACGTTATTAATGAATGTTCTGTCCACGACTACCTCATTACAGCATAATCAGCCTATAACGTTCCCACTGCTGGGAAAGGCCTCTCTGTGAGAGGGAGTGAGCCATAATCCACCGCGCGGGCCCAATGCGGCTTGTTAGAGGTCGCCATGTCTTCGAATGTTTTGGTTCTAGGACATGCTGATTTCCTCACGATGTTTTCCTACACCGTTTTGACCACGTCATTAACCAAGTCACTATTTATAGAAGACTTTACTGTATTGTTTCTGACCGACTCATACTTACATAGCTAGAGTTGATGAAGCATGAAATTTAGCAAGTAAAACATCTTTCATGACGTAACGAAACGAATTGAACTCAGTCCGTACTTAGGTAGCTATTATAGTGTATTATCAATGGAATATATAGCACCAAAACATGGTCGTGAAATGGCTGTATTTATTATCGAGCATAGATTAGAACCATCACGATTATACCAGGTTTCAAACCAACAAAACTGCAACAATATCGGTTCATCCGTTTAGAAGTTATGATGCGCCACAGACAGATGGAAAGTCTTTCTCTTAGTCTCCTTTTTGACTGTGGGGACATTGAAAAAGAGTATTCGGTTTGCTTGTTCTAAATGTTTTATAACAAAACATTTCACGTACCTACCTCAAATATACCAACACCATTATGGTTTGTAATGTCCCATACAATTAATGGAACAATACATCATGATCGGTGCCCGTGTCACGTCCTCTTGCATAAATTGTGATTGGTTAGTTAAGAACTAACACGCACACCTGACCGTTTCGAAAACTTTAACTTCGTGAATCAAGGTTGGTGTTGTGAATTCGAGAGAGATCGCCTTCGTTTTGCGCCAATGTTTGTGGCATCTGTTGCGTGGATAAAAAAATCCTTTTAAGGCAAAGGAGGTGCGTAGTTGTTTACTTTTGCATTGGTAGTAGGTACGTAATGTATACAGGGTTATTTTTTTCCCTTGAGAACATAACCTGCATAAAGTTACTATTGATTTTGGAACGGATTGTCGTTTTCAGGTAGGTCAAAGTGTTATTATAGGAATTTCTCAGAAGAAGCCTGGGGTCTGGATTTGTGCCTGGTTGATGATGGGAACAGGCTCGCCCCTGGCGAAATCATGGTGTAATCTCAGGAGATTCTCCTTAGGAAATTACAGGCGTGTTGATTTGTTTTGTGTATTATAGTTTTGAAACTGTTCGAATATCGAAGAATAAAGCTTGATTACACGGTGCGATTTAATTGCGTGTGGAATACCATATGTTGAAGCAACAATAGAAGTTGCTCCGCCTAACTGAACAGTGTTTAGACGATGCAAGTCATATGTTGCTTCAATTTTAATATATGCCACAGGCAAGAAGCTTGCATCGCGTACCTAAAAGTTTAGCACGGGCCACACGCGTAGCAACTGGATATTATAGACTAAAATAACTATTATTAAAACAATTACTTTCTTTAACGTGGAGGAATTTCCAAAATAGAAGTAATAGCAAACTATTCAATCAATTCTGAATAAATTGCACTGCTTTTTCGGAATAACTTTTTTGGGCATCTTTTGAAAGCAATAAAACTCGACATTTTACGTAATCTTTTGTATGTTATAGAAACTGCTGCATTGATTCAATAGATTTTCTTATTTAAATTCTAAAATCTTATGCAATTTCGTAAGGTGAATTAACTTTAACGTAGAGTGTAGAACGGTTAGGTGTCAGGTAACTTTGGTCTAAACCAGCCAGTTTGTATTGCAAAATTAGTAAAGGAAGAATAATATACTAGTCTAAGGTTGCATTAGAGCTCTTCCTCTTCAACCTCCTTAGGAGATAAACGTTTTTAATATATCTTTTTTCTTTCTTTTTCAACCGTATTTTATTTTGTACCAAAATGCCGTAACAGTTTCCTTTACAACAATCATTGTTGTTCATCATGCCATCTTACTTGCCAAGATCTCTTAACAAGTCATCCCCATTACTGGCTTTTTAACCGACGAAAAAAAGAAGAGGTTCCGAGTCGACGGGTATATTTTTGTTTGTATGTATGACCACGAATAGCTTCTTATAAGGTAGTCCGATTTTGACGATCTACTAAAAGGATTATTAATAGCCGATTCCTTATTGGTTAAAATTAAGACTTGTATCTTTACCAATAATGAAACAAAGACCTCATAGATTGGCATATTTAATCTGTGAAAGCTTCCATAGGGGAGGGTCTCCCATATGGAAGTAGAAATCGCAGGTAAAATTAGCTTTAGAATAGTTATTTGCCCAGTTTGACAGTAAAAAATGCTACCATTAGTAAGCAAAACGATTCGTTTTTGTTTATAGGAACCGAGCATGGATAATAACAGGTCGCCACAATTCTCGTAGGTGTAGCGCTCTCTATATACATATATCTAATATAAATATAAATATATATATATAAATATAACTATAAATATAAAATATAACTGCTTCGCAACAAATATCAAGTTATACAGTTATATAGATAAAGCAATCTGAGTAACAATTTAAAAGACTTGTTTGTTTGCAACAGAGTGAGCGTTAAAATGGCTCAATAACTAGCGAAATAAGATCACAATGTCCGTGTACCTCTCACTATTTATGTATTTAACTTTCGTGCGATAGTCTACTCCATTTTAAAATAGATCCCTATTTTGGTCCAGTTTTTGTCGAAGTTTAATCCGAGTTACGGGAAGGATTGTACCTAAATAGGAATAAGTATCTTCAACTTCTGCATAGTGCATATTATCATTTTATAATTATATATTTTTCAAAGGTCATTGGTCATAGATATCCGTGGTCATTGGTATATTAGTATTTTTGGGATACCGTATTACCCAGTAATTGGGTTGTGGACGTTATCTTCCCTCCATAACGAAGTTACTGCTATCCATGTATGTATCTAACATACTGATATTCAGCTGTATCAGGTTAGACTGGAAGCCGACCCCAACATAGTTGAGAAAAATCTAGGCAAATGATTTTAGGCAAGTCCAACTTTTTCGTGTATTATACTTTATTTTTTATACTTTCCACATATAGCCATAATCGTAGCGTATCGTATTTATACTTTCCACATATAGCCATAATCGTGGCGTATCGTATTTATACTTTCCACATATAGCCACAATCGTGGCGTATCGTATTTATACTTTCCACATATAGCCATAATCGTAGCGTATTGTATTTATACTTTCCACATATAGCCACAATCGTGGCGTATCGTATTTCAATATTTGTTAAAAGGCAATGCTTTAGATCTGATTGCGGATTATGAATTTATGTTTAACGCTAGCTTCTTCCCGCGTGTTCGTCCGCGTGTCTTGTTAACCCGACCCACCTCGTCGCATCGCATAGCCTACTCGCGCTATTACTTCGTTTTTGCTTAGCGTTCTTTCTGTTCGGCTCCTAAGGGTCTTATCGTAGCCTTGCTCAAGAATTGGGCTATCAAATGCAAAAAGTTTTATTTTTATCCGACAGGGTGTTCCTGAGATTAACGCGTTCAAACAAACAAACAAACTCTTCAGCTTTGTTTATATTATTATAGATTATTATTTATTATATACGCATTAGTATAAATTATGGCATAGGAACAGGTTTCTAAAATGGCATTTTATTTAACTAAGGTTCACAAAGCGAATGACCCCGTAGAAACTAGATTCTTGAGAATGTCATTGATTTTCGTATTACATATTAATTTGTTGTAGGTAGTAGAGGTAGGCAGGTATTTAATTTCGCCTTGGTTATACATTTTTTTAAGTGCCCGCGTACCTATTTTGAACAATATTCAAGTTATTGTCCTTGTTGATAAGTCAATTAATTTAGTTCGCACATAACCTTTAAATAAAAAGACGGAAAGGAGGCCTTTGTGCTGCCGTGGAACACACCAGCACCCTAATTGCGTAACAGTCATTTTGAAGGATATTGCTAATCCATTGCTTCATATGTTCGATAAATTTGTCTACTCAACAACGTAAATAACGCAATGAATGTTGTTGAACTGTCAAAATGAAACCCATTGCTACTAATAGTACGTTACATAATTAACCGCAGGCTCATAATAATAAATGAATTGTCATTCCATCTGACGCTAGGAATTGACAGCTCACTTCAAACTATAGTCAAAACATATATCTGACCATTTTGTAAACATTTTGACCACAGCTGCGTCCGTAAGTAAAACAAAAGAGGATCCTTTTTAGGTCGACTAATAATATGCGCTGCAAGCAGGAATAATCCTTACGGTGGTCAGATATAGATTATGACGATAGTACCTACTCGCGAAAATCGCTTTTCAATTTCGCAACATTATTACGTTTTCATAAATTTCGATACAGGAAAATACTGTAAGTAATAAACTCATAATAGTGCGATTCTTTTCCGTTTTGTTGACTTACAACAGTAACAAGTGTGCCGTACTATATAGTGGTACATTTAACAACGTGAAGTTACACCGTTAGTTAGGTAATATCGCGGCATTATGTAATACTATTGTTTATACATTTTAAAATGTCGGATTCTACATTCGCATCCCAGACTGCATTGTTTTACAGGTGTATTTTAAAAATCTTATTATGTAAGTTGTTACCTTTTATATAAAATAATTGTAAAAATAATTTGTATTATTTTTTTTAGATTCTGAGTTAAGTGTTACACATGTATTGTGATATTGAACCAGAAAAAAATTAAGCACGTGAAGAATTAATTTTGGTAGGTAATTCATAAGTAAACAAAAAAATCCACCTGACCTTTCCCCAACTATGTTCGGGTCCAGAATACCAGTATTTTACATGGAGCGACTGCCTATCTGATCTACACAACCCAGTTACAGGGCAATACGATACCCCTCGGTAAGACTGGTCGGACTTTTGGGCTACTGACGTCCCACAACGACTGTCAAAGATCCACGAATGACAGCCGGGACCAACAGCTTAACGTGCTTTGCGAGGCACGAAGGGGTCTTCGTATGTGAAGATGACCACCCATTCACGGACCAACCGCGGCAAGGTAATTAATAAGAAGTCGGCATAAAATGATGTAATAAAGTACGATGACGTCATCAAGTATTTCGATTATAAGATTAATATACAGAGAGATACTATAAAATATCGATAAAATGTGAGTTCAAGGCCAACCCTTAGGGTTACGAACTATGA
This sequence comes from Apamea epomidion, assembly GCA_947507525.1. NCBI lineage: Eukaryota > Metazoa > Arthropoda > Insecta > Lepidoptera > Noctuidae > Apamea > Apamea epomidion. The sequence goes on from OX382234.1 coordinate 13,757,416, forward strand.
TTTACGACATCATCTTGCGAATTAACATTTTCGCTTAATTAAAATAGACACGTATACATGTTATATACATGTCCCTTATTCAAAGTATTACGTCCTCGTCCTCAACAAAATATTGTTAAATAAATCCTCAAAGCAATAAATATTTATATCGCATTAGGGCTTCGTTAGACAGGCGCGACGCGATGGTACGAAGCGATTCTGGTAGAACAATTTCCATAGTTTTCACAGAAATGGTTCTACTAGAGTCGCATCGCGTCGTGTCTTCGGCAGCCTTTAAGTACAAGGTGTTATAGAGATGGCCACTTTGCATAATTAAGATAAAATTATAATTATCTTCTTTGTTTATTAATATCTAATACTTTTAATAAGCTATTACACAGCTTTCGCACCTTTAGTGGGTACGTACCAATTTTTTTTTTCGCAATCAGTTTTTCATGGAATGCGGAAATCATAACACCATGTATCTTTATGACTGCTATATTGAATAATTTAATGAAGTGCTAAATTATAGGAACAGAGCATTTTAATCAACAGTTGTAGATGGATACATAAAAGATGAATCGGTGACTTTACAGCTTTATTAAGGGGAAGCGTCAGGGTAGCCCGCGGAATTCAAATTTTGTTACGTTTTTTGCAATTTACAGGTCAGTGTCAGATTGTATGTTGAATAAAATATGATTCCCGACCGTAACAAGTATGCATTTACAGAATTGTAATCAATAAAATCATCAATACAACCCTCTTAGTTCACAAAATATTATTGATTGGTATTTCATGGAAATAGTCATTCAATAGGATTATATGAACTTCGCGGGCTACGCAGACGCTTTCCACTTAAGGAAGGAGCTTTGTGAAAATGGTTATAATAGGTACTATTTGTTTTATTTTAAAATTTGTTTATTCAATGAGACAGTTCTCCGTCCATATATAACATAATATTTTCTTAATTAGATACGTTATAGGTAATATGTTTTAACACAGTCGTATTCAACTTTATAATGTAATTGTCTCTCGTCTCGCTACATTCAAAGAAATAATTACAAAAATTGTGATTTACATTTCCCAGTCTCGCATTACTATCCAAGGCCATATTTTAATCTGTACCGATCTCGGAAATACATACATACATATTTTGTATATTGAATAAATATTGCGGCAGTTCGATTTGATCTCTGGTGCGTGACGTTTTCGCCTTTCCTAAGGGCGTTTGTCTATCGCCGCCGTCACCGGAACGTCACCGAGAAACGAGATTAGGTATTGGAACCGAGCGTGACCCCCCGGGTGACGGAGGTGTGGTGGACACGTGGCCAAACTAAATGTTATGTATATCGATACTTCGGCACCTTCATCTCGTTCTTGGTGACGTTCCGATGATGGCTGCGGTGAACAAACGCACTAATTTGATTATCCGCATTTATTTGTTGAAAGAGGCCAACGTGTCATGACGTTATAATCGATGTGCGTCGAAGGTAAACAGGACACCACATTATGCAATAGCATGAAGTATGGTGTGTAAACTACCTATAGATATTTCATTTATACGGAAGCTCATACGAATACACTAGGAAGAAATTAATTATTTAATTCTCCATAAGTTTTCATATAAAGCTGTTAACAACATCGGTTTGTGCTTTTTGTAGGGTACCGCCCTGTGAAGTACCTACGAAGAGCATCATTCATCATTTACCAACGATACTACTCCTTAATATTTCATTTATACGGAAGTTCATACAATAGGAAGTAATTAAATTATTTAAAGTTTTCATATAAAATCTTAATAAGTCGTCAACAACGTAAGTTTGTGCATTTATTTTGAAGGATAACGACTTTCGATATTTTTGACGTCATAAAAACGATACGTAAAAGTTAATCGCTGACAAAAGTGCCAAGTTTCCATGACATTTGGTTTACGGTTTAAAACATTTTAAGTGAATGTGGAAGTTTTCACTGTGTTTCCCTGTAATTTGTTATTTAAATTGCATCTTTCACACCTGCCTCGCTTCACCCTCTGAACTTTAAATAAACAATCAATTGCCACATGTATGAAAGATCATCACTTGAAAGCGGCTCAACCGATTTGGCAGTTTTTTTTTTGTTGTGTTCATTATTCATTCATGTCAGTACAAGGTTTGCAAAATATTTTTTTTGGAAAAAACCACCAGAAAAGTCGGGAATTTGGATGGTGTATGAAAATCTCAATAAAAATAACAGAAAATAGAAATATAAAATTCACCCGGGTGACGCCGGGCACATACAGTTAGTATCTAGTATACAATATTTTTATCCTAGCTAGGATAGTAATTGTAGTATCAACACGTCTGCCTATTCCGATGCCGATCTCGCATCATTAATTCCATAAAACAGCGAATCTATACACATATAAATTCAATTCATTCAATGCAATAATTCATTTCAAAACAAATTTTTAAAAAAATAGCGTAGAGTCATCTCAAGACATCTCTCCCTTGATTTGTATATATATATTATAAATATATATTATAGTGATAATATGTATGTGTATATAACCTATTTATATATTTGTGTACCTAGTTTTAAGAGTTTTTTTATTATTATTGTCCCTCTCAACCAAAGCACCTTTCATCTAATCTCTTCACCACCCTTGGTTGACTGGTAGAGAATGCCTACGGCATTAAGTCCGCCTTTGTAACGTTTTGTGCGAAAAGTTTAAATTAATTAAAGTCGCTTTTCATGTCTGTCTGTGTGACCGACTTGTCCTTCTAACTACGCAACGGATTTTTATGCATCTGTCACCATAATTTAGAAAAATTATCCTGAAAGGTTTTTACGTATTATACTTTAATATTAAACTTGCATATAATAAAATAATCTCAATGTTTTTTCAAGTCGTAAAATACGAAGCAGAGGCGGGTTGCTAGTGTTTAAATTAAATACATTTTCAGTTTTCATCCGTTTCGGGGCTTTTACTGAAATAATAACCGGCGATATTAAACATATATGTAGCAAAAATATAAATAACATAGTCCAATTTCACGCTTGCCCACTTTCCGATCGTCGTCAGATAAGCATGCGATGCAGAGATCCAAAACAATGACAGATCTCATTAAGATAACATATACATCAAAGTATGTACAATCACTTTTTCCATATACCAAGCTGCATACAATAACATGCTATTGAAATAAAACTATGTATGTATTTCAGGTCTTTTTAGAGATTATTGAGTGCAACTGCTACAAACATGGCGGATTTTTATACTGCTTTTAATAATCTGCGTTTCCGATACAATTTATAAATGTTTTAAACGTACACAATAGGTTTGTGGTCGTGTTTTTTTTTTTACTCAAATGTGTTTAGTTATCTAGTAACTTAATCACAACATTAGTGAAGGTTTTTCCGTTAACTTTAAAAGCCCTTTAGTAAGTAACAAAGATAAAACAAAGTAAGTAATTTGTTTGTTTCATTATACCAAGTGGAATAAAACTATAACCAGAAATCATACATAGGCTGGCTGGTTACAAGAGCTGTAGTCCTTGATTAAAAAAATAAAAACACTTTTGTTAACTGCCTGTCCAGTTTAACTTGATACTTAAATAGGCCCTGATGAACATCAACCATGTTTCAAATTCAGAAATTCTTTTTTAGTTTCGTACTTCGTCACTAGCCAAGAAATACTGGCCACTCAGTGGAAATTCTGGTTTCTTTTTTATTCGAAGTTCAAAAAAATTTTGCTGCGCATTCAATGTTGATAGTCAGGGGCATAGAACATACAGCCTTCTTATTTGTAATAAGGTTCAAAATACTGCAATTTTTTACTCGAATATAATACTTATTTTGGAAAATTATCATCAAACAGTAGTCTACGTGCTATAGCCGAGAGAGTATATAAGAGCCCATTTGTAAGGACGCTCGACAATTATTGTACAAAGTCGCTGTTTGTAATTAAGTACCAACTTAGTATAAGAATATTGTTACTAATCCCTAGGGTAATGGATCCCTGTAATCAGATATAAAAGAAATTATGTCAAGACACAAAACGTGAACAACCGGATAATACCAGTTTAGGCTTTAATTCGCCGTAAGTAAAAGTTCTTCCTAGAGATATGTAAAAATGATTTATTTTAATTCATTCAAATGGATACTTAAAATGTTTGATTATTACCAATTTACTCTTTATGATACAGTCAAGGTCCAATCGGCAATTAGGGCTGTACCAGATGGTTGTTGAAACCAGTTACCAATTATTTTAAAAACGTATGTAGTCAAAGAAATATAATTGATCATTGATATAGTGTTAATTTATTACTTAACTAACAATTAATTATACGAAAATATCATACAAAATGGCTACCAAGATGATTATTACATAAATACACAATTATTCTACTTATCACTTAAAGCGAGTGTTGGGACAATGTAATTTAACTTTTGAAGAACTTAACACCACATTAGCCCAAATAGAGGCAATATTAAATTCACGACCACTAACGCCGCTGTCTTCCGACCCTGCCGATTGCGCTCCATTGACACCAGGTCATTTTCTCGTCGGCCGGCCGCTCACTTCATTGCCACAGAAGAATTGTGAAGACCAAACTGCAACCCATCTTAGTCGTTACCACCGTATTGAGCAACTCCGCCAACACTTTTGGACTAGATGCACTAAAGAGTATGTTGCAGAGTTGCAGCAACGGACAAAGTGGCGTTCTTGCAAGAATGGCTTAAAGTTGGATACCTTGGTAGTCATCAAAGAAGAGAATCTTCCACCTCTGAAGTGGAGACTAGGAAGAGTCATCGCCGTACATCCAGGTACTGATGGAATTGTCCGTGTAGCGGATATCAAGACCTACTGGAGTCATCCGGATGGCCTTCAACAGGATATGTGTAATAAATTATGGTTTTAAGTTAACAAGCCTACTTACTTGGCTTGACACAATAATAATTTTGAATAATCTCCATCATTTGAGGAGTCTTGATTGCCATAAGTCATAATCACCAATGGTCGTGGTCTAGGGTTGGCAAAAGTTCAACTTTGACACAAGTTTGACATTTCACAGTTGTCTGTAAAAAAAATTAAATATCGAATGTGGACTGGATACCTAAGTTCAAGTTAACCGCTAACGAAATCGGCCTACAACCTCGCATGCCAGTTAGGTTTTTGGGCAAATTATTCGTCTTAATGTGATACCAAGTTACTAGTTAGGCTTGTACATATTCGAGCTGTGCAACAGAAAATTCTACGCTATCTAAGTTACATAGACTCAGGTGTACCCACCCTCCAAATAAGTTTCTACATGAACGCCTTTTACTGTATTTTGTCTATAACTCACTCGATTTCGATTCTTAATATAAAGTAGCAGGAGGCAGACCATATATTTTATTAAATACGAAAAAACATGTAACTACAAGAAACTTACTAGAACCGGTTCAACAAAATAGAATTTATTGAGCCGCCAAAATTACTAAAAATACATTTATTTAGCACAGCCTAAAATGCACACAGCATAATATAGGTACATACATCAGAGGGGCAATTCTCGTAGTTTTAAGATCGTTCACAGTCTGATCTCAGTCTCAATCTGTCAAAAATACCTCTAATTTCCCTACATTTTTGACAAGTTTTTGACATTTGTTTGTCGCCGAGATGAGACTGCGACTAGATTTTGAACATTTTTAATTACGGGAATGGGCCTTCTGATAAAAACAAATAAGAATCAAATAAATGAGTGAAAAGTCCGATGTAAGAAATTAGCAGGAAATTGTGCCTTACGGCTGCGCCAAAAAGGCCCAGTTCAGCAAAAATGCCAGACAACTAGTGCCTGACGCTGGTTTTCAACTGGACCTGATGTGTGAGGTGACGGATGTAAATCAGTTTAACACTGCAACGTGACTTATGTATGCATGCTTAAATAAAATATAATTTGTATTTACTTGTAAAGTTAGTCATTTTCGTTCTTAGTGTAAATTGTTAGTTGTGTAATCACTGTATATAAGCTTTTTAAATTAAATAATAAACAATAAACAACTTATCTATCACGGACTTATAGACGTATCACTTTTTGATGGTATCCACTGTCTGTATCTGCATAAATCTTCTTTGGGATCCTGTATCAAATATTCTCAGTAAACATCGACCTGTAAGTCAAACTGTCGAACTACAAGAAGATTAATGACCTATTCCTCTAATTTACAAAGTCATTTAAAAACATTTATTCCTAACCATGTACTCAAAACAATTTGGCATTCATACGATGCTTCGTTCGTACATTACGTAATCATTGGCTCTAGCAGTTTCCAATGCAAATCTCACTTTAATATAATTAAGTTGTCGGGCCTACCCAAGGTAGGTAATATTTCGTACACGGTGTAAAACCTATTTATATCAAAGGCCGTGGAGTGAACGGCATAGCATGTGTTTGGTTTCCTGAATACGCAAATATTACGCGATTTAATTTGGCGTGTAAATTACTAAGTTATAGCTCAGGCATTGATGCTTCAGAGTCTAATTATGCTGTTTTTAAAGATCTAATGTATGCTAGAATAATAATAATAATAACGTGTTTAACGATGTGTGTTGAAATAATAAAGAATCGTGTGCAATAATAAATGGCTTCAACTAGCTTCAGGCTTGCCACTCTTGCGATATCGTCGCGATGTTGTTAACATTTATACATCTGATTCAATTCTTGGTCCGAATCTCAGATCGGGTAAATTGTTATTGAGTATTTTTGTGAGGAATTTCTCAGTAAAGCCCGGTGTCTGGATTTGTGCGGTAATGTTGTTTAGTAATGGGTACAAAAAAAAAATATATATATATATTCTTTATTATGTACACCATATAAATTACATATATAATTGTAGAAATTTTACAAAGGGTGACACAATGGGCGATCTTGACATACTAAGGTACTCCTCTGCCCAACCCTTCGGAGAATTACAGGCGTGATATCATGATGTCATATTATAGCATTAATTACAAGTCTATAAATTATAATAGAATGTGTAAAAATAATGATGAATGGCGAATTTTAGCGTCACAATTATCCTGTAACATTTTCTTGCTTATCATCACCCGCAAAGTAGAAGATAGATAAGTATTATTAGTTAAAGTGGGCAGGTACATGTCTGAATGTATGCACCTAGTGAAATAATTAATTATCATGACCATACTAGAATTATAGACTTAGAAAATTAACCGTTAAATATTAAAATACGATACTTTAATGTAAACTAATAATCAAAAACCTGAATTGCGTTAGATAGAGTTAATTAAGAACATAAATTGCTGTAAATAAGTACTCTTAATTAATACCTAAGGTCCTTTTCAGTTAACATGTTCTCTCCGATATCTCGTTTAGGTACCCCAAGTTTAGTTTAACCATTTGATTAAATCATCGAATTAAGAAACGGGATTATCTATTTCGCAAACGTGCGGCAAGTGGTCATGCAGGTCAGATACATATACCTATGTAGCTACTTTATAGAAAAACCATATTATTTACGGCATAATATAACCATTTATCATAAACAATTGCTGCTTTTTTTTTTTGGGTGGGAAGTCATTAAATGACCCCTCCCGCTCTGGTCGGAGCAGAAGGGAGTGTCAGACTTTTACTGACTAAAACCCACCCGTGTTCCTTCAGTTGCCTGTGCCAGGGGCCACGGTATCTCTTTCGAACAACCCGCAGCCCCGGCGGCATCGGCCCTAGCGGACCCCGTCAGTTCGTGCTGACATCTCTTTGAGGCGCGCGTGGAACACAACGCGCCGTCGACCCGGGCCTGGTCCTTACCGGGCGGCGAGCTGCCCATAGCTCGCCGCCCGTAAGCCCGCGCCTACGGTGGCCGGGAGTCGGCTGTTGACTCCCGTCCAGGGCGTCTCCTGCGGCGGCTAGGCGCGCCAGGGTGCAGAATCTCTGCACCCTCGCGCGCTCCGCCTCCTCGCCTCTTCGCGAGCATTACTGCTTCGCAGAAGGAGGTGACGGCCTCCCATTCACTCTCGCTCCGTACCATGGCCTGGACGAGGGCCGGACGCGAGAGGTCGCCGCCGCCGATCGCCGCCACGAGGACACGGCGGGGCCCCGCCCAAGCCGGGCAGACCTCCACCGTATGCTCCACCGTAAACATTTGCTGCTCTCACTCCTCTGGTAGGTAAGTACAGTCAGATTAAGTTGCTGGTCCTGCTTTCCTAACTATCAAGAGGAACGCCGGGAAGTTTTAGACGTTTGAACTCCGACATAATCTTTCCTTCCCCCCATATTGGATGAAAACATCCACTATGGGGGGATTCAAGGTTTTCCTTGAGTCCCTTTGTACAAGGCACGGTTTGTGTACGGAACGGCGTATAAACCTTGCTATTGAAAATACGTGTCCGTCAACAAGCTTCCATAGTGATCCATACAACACTGACGACCGGGCCTACACACGCGAATAAGCCGTAGTTTTTCACGGTAAGAAAAACGTGTGTTAAAAGGCCCCACCTCAATTAAAAAAAAGGTTTCATCGTTTTCGTTCGACGTTCAAAAATAATCTTAAGTGGAGACCTCCTTTTAGCAGTGTACTGCGATTTACTTCGTCCATTAGAAAGATACATTGTGGTTACTGCTGCAAAAGTGAGCGATTAGCGACCAAGTCACAATATTCGAGTTACATCACAACATTGCACCGACACCGTCGTGTGCGGCTTGCAACACCGCTTATTAATCCTCCCGCCGGCACTATCTTCCTGGACATGACAAGACAGCAGGTATACTACCTGGCCGTAAATATGGCACATCAGAAAGAGACTGTATACCACAAAACGTTCCAATGCTAAAAATTGTTACATTACAGAAAAAATTGCGTAGCAGAGAAATGACAAATATGAATGAGATACAATAATGTAGACTTGTCACTACAATTTATATTTACAGCTTTTCAGTTACAATTGTGTGGCTTAGAGTTTTGTGGAACACGTACTTATAAGATCCAAAAAATTGTAATTTAAAGTTTTGTGGTGTAGGGGCTAGGCGCAAGTGACGGAGACAATGCTCTACAAATCCAAACTTTTTCTATAAACTTATGTGCCATTTTTACGACCAGGTACTAATAAAGCTACACAGAAAACTGAAGAAAACGAATTATTTCTTTCTGCAAGTCACATCGCAGTGCTAATTAGTCACAGAGACGTAGCACTGTCCACCTCTTTTGTCATACAAAAATACAAGAAAAGTATAACGAAGAGGTGGCTAACTGTCTTATTGTTTTTGTGACAAACTTAATGGTGCTTGTGAAATATGACGTTGCGATTCCAAAACGAAAAAGTTAAGGAAACAAAACAGAAAAGACGAAGCTTGGAACAAACAGGTCAATGTCTCCTCAAGCTGACTGGAACTCGACCTCGTTTTGTCATAATGTTGAATAACGTCTCAAACAATTGACGATCAAGAAACATTGAAGACACATTCTCAAATTGTGGGACACTTAATATTGAACGGAAACTGAACGTAGTTTAACGTACCAGCGAGTAACAAGCGGAAACGGTCGGTGGATCGAATGTGCTGTAACAAGAGTTATCGCAACGCTGGTTGCAGCAATCGACGGCACACATAACCGATGGCCGTAAGCTTGTAGCTGCAATGAAAGGCATCTGCCAGATATTACACATAAATGATTGATAAATAACTCATATACATAGTTGTAAGAAGTAGATTGGTATGCAAACAGAGAACGAGTTAAATACATCTTGCGAAAATATGTTTATTAGGTACCTACGAGCATATCCAAAAGTTAATTTATTTGGAAAATTTCTTTGTAAAAAATTTCAACATCATCTAGAAAGCGACCGCGACCCAGCTAAGAAAGGTATGCATGGCATCCATGAGTGAGGTTAACTTGCATAACGCACGGTTAACAATGGACACAAAGTCTCTAAGTTTGGGTCACTTCGGCTTTTTGGAAATCGCGTGCGCCGGTCGTAGGTCAAACAGGATGGCTTTCATTGCCGTGGGCGGAGAAATTACACTTCACATGGACAAAAGTTAACAATTGTTAATTGTGTAAACGGTGGGCTAAATTATGAACCAACGAACGTTTGAATACGAACATAATTGGTGAATGCATCGCACGCATGACTTAGTCGAAACCCGACATCTTTGTCCGGTATTTCGATCGTGGTGCACACGTGCAATTCTAGAACTTTACCACTTTCATAAAAATACCATGATAAAATCCAGTATCGTTATTATTTTCATACCGTGATTAATTTGTGTTGAGCAAATATTATTTTACACGACATTTAGTTCATATATCGTGGATAGAAAGCGACTGCAGTGTGCATGCGATGATGCGCGCGCGCTTACCGACACGCGACGCGCCGCTAGCGCATTGCTCTATCGCGATTAAGAATAATTGCCGCGAAACAAACAAAGCACAATCACCGTATGTCAACAACAAACCACCGAACATTACTCGGGACAATAGAGTTTCGAAAGCAGACCCATTATTGACACAAATAATGAGATCTCGTTTGAACATAGTAAACAGACCTAATAAAAACATTTGTCAACATAATTTAAAAGGTGAAAGTTTCATACTGTACAATTAAAACCTGAGCTAATTAGAGCTCAGTGTTCATGAAAGTGAACAGAAAGTAACAACCATTTTGTAATCCGGTTAGCCTCTCAAGTGCGCTGTAGATAAACATTCAAGATCATTATATAGAAACCATACTAAATACACAACCTACTTTGATTCATATATTTTAAAGATGAGGAAGAGCAATGGAGTTGCTAAATGAGGAAAACCGAAAAGAAAATGTTGATGTCCATATTTAGGAAAGGACACATGGAAATAGGGCTAGTGGAGCATAACAATCGCCTACAATTAGTGTTACGGAAGTGGTTGTTGAATGAGGAAAGCCCATCGGTGCGGAGCCTCGAGGCAGCCTCGTATGCTCCATTTGCCTCGAGTCAGCCACGACCCAGCCTTGGAGACGGCCTCGTTTCGCCGTCTGTCTGAGACGTTAGAAATTTTGGTGCAGACATTGCTGGAAAATACGCAAAAGGACATAGTAAACTCGCAGTCGAATCGACCGCTTTGTTTAAGTACTTAATCAAATAAGATCAAAATTATTTATTTAGGAATATAAAATGACTATGGTGTGTGCAAGAGATGTTACATACATATAAAATTCAGTGCAAAGACACATTCCCCCATTTAGGGATGCAATGCAATTTAGGGTTGACAAAGGTATATATTATCCTTAATTCTTCATTCGCGCAATTTAATTAAGCAGTAGATACTACGTGATATTCACATGTAAGTACACATAATTTGATCATAGAAAAAAATAGTATACTGGCGTCTGAGCACTTTGTCTAAAAGCGTGAGATTTGGCAATAACTAGCATATTATTAGATTTTAAAGCTTAACACGCTTTGGCCTTCGACATAACTATCACTATATCTAATGTATACTGCAATACTTAACTGCCTGTAGATTACCTGTTAATGCCCTTGCACATGCAATACTTGAGACCACTGTCAAAATCCTTCACGACATCAAGGTTCAGAAGCAAGGCTTTTTAATATAAAAAATGATACTCTATACTTATAGGATGCGCGTTACTTGCGAGAACATTCAAGTATCATTGTTGAACATAAAGTACCGCTTAATTTTTGCGGTTTAAAATTTTCTGACAGCTCGGTAGACCCACCCAGTGCGAAATTGTATAGTAATTAAACGAGTAATTTTGTACACTCGGGTTCATAACCACGTCATTATTCTGACCAATCTCGGTGATAATTTCTGATTTTTTAATTAATTGATAATGTCATCGAGATTATCAGTGACCTTTTTTATCTTTCCAGGTCATTCTATGAGCAAAAGGGTATTTTGCATGCTCGGCAAGTAAAGTGCCAGCCAATGCCATCCATGAAGTTGAATTGTTGAAAATAATTAAGTATTGATACAAAAGTGACGGTTGACAGGGTAGAATGGAAGATGAAAAATGTGTTGCACCGACCCAAGTTAAATGGGTCCAGGGCAGGAAGATGATGATAGATACAGAAACAGATTTTTTGTTCAGTATTTATCCGACTTTAATCAATGAATGTGCTTTCTTCTCTTTAATTTACATAAATGTTATTTTTTATTGCTGGGCCTGCTCTTGATCTCGATCACACCTGATGAAAAGCAATGGATGAGGTCTATGAGGGGTCACAAAAGTCTATTTTTTTTTCATTTACACTTTTGTTGCTGATTGTACAGACGGCAGCACATCAAGCTACTCAAAACTGTCAAATTTTCCCAATCAACTCTGAACCTTATGCTTTAGCGATAAAGTTAAAAATCTATTAAAGAAATTTGACAGATTGTAGTAGCTTGATGTGCTGGCGTCTTTACTACGAACAAGGCAGTGTAACACGGTTGCGAGAACATTTGCCAACAAGTCTGCAGCCGCGAGTTTTAATACTCTCACGTAACAGATGATCTTTATATACGGTACCTACATGCCAAATATTATGTAAAATATGTATATTTAGTGTTGTGTCTTACGTGCTTGTTCGTGACATAGTTGGATGACATCACTAAATTATTCTTTTGACTTTGTTTTATAGTAAGACTAGCACCCCGCCCCCGCTTCACACGGGTGTAATGTTCTGTTGCGGCCACATGTCAGAACAGCGAGTTTTATTTATTTATTTATTTTATTTTAGCATTTATGTACACACATATATAAACAGACAATGAAAAACAGAACAGAAAAATAGGTACAGAGGTGATGCTTATTTCATAAGAAATCTCTTCCAGCATACCTGAGATAGGACAATAGATACAGAAATGTAGACAGCGTGTGATAGAACAAAGGAGACAAAAAATAATACATAGAATCAAAAAATACAATTAATTTAAAAACTAAACAAAAAATACGAGAATATACTAACATACATACAAATAAACATACATAAATACTTCTAAAATAAATATTACTAGATATCATTCTAGTAATATTTATTTTAGATGTATTTTATAATTATATCATACTTAAAATAATAAATACATACACAACTATGATGAAGTGGACAGATAGTGTTGTTTCACTTTTTATGTGCTATATCTTAGTTAAATATTAATGGATTGTATACCTAAACATAAACCTTCCAGAATAAATTCTGTAAATGATGGTGGAAATGGTCCAGAACGCAACGCAATGGTCAACGCGGTCACACAAACAGAAATGAAAAGCAACTTTGATTTATAATTTTGTGGTGTACTTGGTTTTGCCAGCGGCTACGCCCGCGTGGATGTCAGAAAATATTCCACGGGAACGTAGTACCGAGTTGTGGAGGTCTCATTGGAAGTGGCTCCGTGTAAAATACCGGTATTCAGCTGCATCCAGTTAGACTGGAAGCTGAGCCTTAATAGTTAGGAAAAGGCTAGGCAGATTGATTGATTTAAATCACAATTTATTTAAACTCTTATTTATTGAGGACTTTTTTACTAAGTAGTATTCTGTATTTTGTCAATGTTTTTTTTTTATAAGTATTTCTGTTTTTTTAATAAATTAATAATACGTATAATTTACTAATAAGCAAAATTAATACGTATAATTAACTAATAAGCTTACCATAATTGCCGTGACCTTTTGGATCTTCACTGAATAGTTGTATTACTTACTACAACTTATTTATTTATGTAAAATTGTAAATACATAATTACATATGTAACTATTGCAGGCCTTCAGTCTTCCTATGTGTAAATCAAATTAAGGTGGTATTTACATACATTGATAGTTGGCATTCACACCTAAATTTACAATTTTAAAAGGTTTCTTGTGGCTCATGACTATTTATAAACTGGTAAATGTTAAGTAAGTTCCTCCTGGACTGGAGCCTATTACTAAGGCTCCTCTGTCCGTCCGTCCGTTCATCTGTCACAGGGCTGTATCTTTTGAACCGTAACAGGTAGGCACTTGAAATTTTCACAAATTGCTATGACCGGATTAAAAACACGAAGCTCAAATTAAAGAAAGAAAATACGTTTATTTGCGGCAAACATGACGCATGAACACAAACACAAAAAAATAACAAGTCAAGAGGAAAACATGCATCACATCCATGCAAAACGGCCGAATCAAGAGGGCTCCCTTTTATTTTGGATAATTGATCACGTCAGTTGTTTCCACGTAGCGAAAAGCAGCTGAGTTTCGCTTAGCTACACTAAATGTGCAGAGATGTATGAACATAAACGAAGCAAAAAGTATGTAAGTTAGGATAGCAGGTGCCATTCTGTAGTTTCTGGCTACCAGCCCAATAGGCAGAAGTCGTGAATTTATATATGTATGTTTGATCCGAAGAAATACAATTTAAAATACATTTAAAACATAATAACTGCTTTACGAAACATATAAAACAATACAACTAAGTCCAAAATTGTGTTATAGTCATTAAAATTCTAAACAGTCAAGCACGCCAGTCGGCCAGTAGTTACGATTAGGACATTAGAAGCCTCGCCATTACAAACCACGTTCGTTAATATTGCGTGCGCATAATTAGAAACGCGTATTAAGAACATTGACAACCCTAGCCATTCTTTAGGAACGAGGTAACATCGCAGATGGCACTATGACCCTAATCTTACATAATTTAGTTATTAAACCTGTTATTATATATGATAAGTTGCTGTTTGAAAACTGCCTAAGTGCATTGTGACTTGTTAGGTTTTGAGTTTCAATTTGCCTAGTAGCTTGGTGCTTAGGTATTTTTTTTTTGCGTAAGAAAGAAAACCGTAGATAAACGTATTTTCTTTGTTTTCTAAATAACGCAAAAAAAATATGTTTATCTGCGGCAAACATGACACATAAAAAAAGAACACAAGCAAAAAAAATAACAAGTTGGTTGAAAACATGCGTCACATTAAAACGGCCATCGCTCAACATAATGCTAAGACCCTATAAGAGACAGCCCCAGCGCTGGTTTTTAGCGACAGCCGGCGTTGTCGTTATTGGGTTGGGTTAATCTAGTAAACCTAGAGGAGGCCTTTACCAAGAGGCATGCTGAGAGGCATACTCTAACAACTTACAACAGAGTAAAAACAATTCAGAATAAGGAGGCCTATGAATAAATAAAAAATCTAGGAAACGGCCCACCAAAGTAGTCGCCCATGAACATTTGCAATACTAGACATAAACATTGCATATTCGTTGCTATCCCAGAGAAAAAACTGATTTTTTTATGTGTCTGTATTTACACTGGCACTCAAACCGCAATAAAAGAACGATTGATGCCACGCTGAAGAAATAGGTGTGGTGGTTGTACTTCCTCGGAAAAGCTCCTCTACAAAGACCTCTTTGTTTCATTTTCGAGTCACCAAGGCTTCTCCTATTGCACGCCATTCAACTCGATTTACCGCAACTCTCATCCAGCTCCTACCAGCCATCCTGCGAAGATCGTCGCTCCACCTAGCCTGAGGGCGTAATCATCGAATCAATTATTTTCGAGTAACAAATGATAACGTTAAAAAAAAAGATACACGGAAATACCTTACTAATCACGATATGTATACAAAGTAGCTACTGTATATTTTTAACGATGTGTCAATAGTCAATATTATGTTTATTTCCTCGCGTTAAGATTTGTTTAACCTCAATACTATATCTTCTGAATCAATAAGCCGCTTAGTAATTAACAATAGCATTTAACTGTGTACTAAGTGGCAAGGAGTTCCAAATTGTTTGTACGAAACATTAACACGACGCTATTATGTTTAATCGTATACTCATACTCATGTACGCGTGTCATTATGAACTTACAGCCCTATGTAAAACTTTTGTAATAGGTACCAACAGACTTGTGCAAAAAGGCTTTAATACCTATCGGGCCCCGTCACTTATGCTGACATCTCTTTGAGGCGCGCGTGGAACACAAACGCGCCGTCCGGCACGGGCCTGGTCCTGATCGGACGGTGAGCTACCCATTGCTCTCCGCCCGCAGCCCCGCGCCTATGGTGGCCGGGAGTCGTCACGCGGCTCCCGACGCCCGGAGCGTCTCCCGCGGCGGCTGAGGCGTGAGGATCTCTCCCTCGCCCATCCCGCCACCTCCTTCGCTAGCATGACTGCTTCGCAGAAGGAGGTGACTGCCTCCCACTCCCTCTCGCCCCGGACCATGGCTTGAACCAGGGCCGGACGCGAGAGGTCGCCGCCGTTGCTGATCGCCTCTACGAGGACACGGCGGTGTTCCGCCCAAGCGGGGCAGACCTCCACCGTATGCTCCACCGTGCCCTCTGTGCGATCCTCGCAGTGATGACACCCGGGCGTCTCCTCCCGCCTGATGATGTGCAGGAACCTCCCGAAACATCCGAAACACACCCTTATTAGTTATTTTTTCTTTGACATATCTCGGGACCCTGGGATTCCAGCCATTTGGAAGGCATATGGGGGGCGAAGCCAGCTCGCAGAGGCCCGTTAAACGCTTTCCATATTAGTTATTGAAAGAGTCTTTGACACATCTCGGGACCCTGTGGTCCCGGACCTTTGGTAGGCATACGAGGGTCCGAAGCCAACTCGCAGAGGCCCGTTAGACGTTTTCAATGAAATGAGGCACCAACCGCCGATTATCCCTGTTCGCACTATGCAAGTGCACTCAAGGACAACCAAGTACTCGTAAGGTTATATTATTACGTGTATAAGAAACACAACAGCTGTCATCTATAAATAGGACATCTTGGATATCTTAGACATCACTAAAATCGGGGAAGGAAAAACATCTTGAGGAAACCTGGACTTATAGTTAATATAATTCTGAAATTGCCTAACCGTCTAGAACAAGCGTGGTGATCAATGCCCTTCTCTACACGAGAAGATGGCTTTGCCTTACAGTGGGACAATAATGTGCTGGTATTTTTATATCATAGCCTATAGGACATCGATAGTAACACTACCTACATTTTTCTGCTATAAACCTTCTGATATTTATTTATTTAAGGTACATACAAAGGCGGACTTAATGCCTTAGGCATTCTCTACCAGACAATCAACCCTCGGTTGACTGTGGTGAAGAGATTAGATGGCAGGTGCTTTGGTTGAGCCGAACAATGATAAAAAAAAAAACAATGAAAAACATAACAGAAAAAATTGGTACAGAGGTGATGCTTATTTCATAAGAAATCTATTCCAGCATACCTGAGATAGGACAATAGATACAGAGATGTAGACAGCGTGTGATAGAGCAAAAGAGATAAAAAATAATACATAGAATCAAAAAACAATTCACTTAAAAACTAAACAAAAATTACGAGAATATACTAACATACATGCAAATAAACATACATAAATACTTCAAAAATAAATATTACTAGAATGCTAATAATTATATCATACTCAAAATAATAAATACATACACAACTATGATGAAGTGGGCAGATAGTGTTATTTCACTCTTCTTTTAAAAACTGCAACAGTTTGGCAGTCCCTAATGTCAGGCGGTAATGAATTCCACAATCGCACCGCGTGCACTGTGAAGGAGTAGGAGTAGAAGTCGGTGGTGTTGGGAGGGGACTTGAGAAGGTTTTTAAGATGCGACCTGCAAGGTGCTGAGGGACGGGCGTAGGAAAAACGCTCCCGCAGATAGGATGGTGTTTTGGATTTTGAAGGAGATTGAATAGCAGCAATATCCGAGAGTCCCTGCGAAGTCGAATGGGGAGCCACTTGAGTGTCTAGCGAAAGTTGGAGACATGATCAAACTATTTATTGAATTATATATAAATAAAAAACGTACACAAATACATAAATAGGTTAAAAACTTATAATACACATACATACTATTTACTATAATGCATATGCAATGCATATGTATGACCTATACCTAGTCCAATGCACCTTTTTAAAAGTCAACAACCTCGACAGATTATCTTTTTAAGACAAGGCCGCCTACTTCTATACGTATGAGTGCATCTGCACTAAAAATGATTGAATTCAAACCAAAAACCAGTAAACTTCGCAAAGACTTACATCATAATTATAAATGTCAGTTTTAAAAACGAATCCCTAAGGGGGTATTTCACCAATGAATTAGAATGCGATCAGCACCAACCCGCACTGGGCCGTCGTGGTGGATTACGGCCCACTCCCTCTCAAAGAGAGGAGGCCTGTGTCCCAGCAGTGGGAACGTTATAAGCTGATTATGCTTATGCTACACTTCTATAATAATATGCACATCTTAACCGCGTTCGAGAGCTGTCAGTGTCATCATTGTCATGGAATATTGACACTGACAGCTCTTGAACGCGGTCTAAGAGTGCTGATCGTGGTCAGTTTCATTGGCGAAATTGACATTAAGCAGCACTTATCATCTTTTGACATAATATAATTGCGTTTTAGGGCTCCACAAGCTGGTAGTTAAATCTTCGCATGTTCTAACACAATTTCGCAATTTATGGACAAAAATAACAGCATTTATAATTTTACAACCATTTCACAACTCCGTAAGAAATACGTAAATTGCGAAAGTGTCGCCGTCAAGTTTTATAGTCTACGATTATTTCAACCTGTGTCAAGGCTTAATGGTCTGACAATGACTTCCAACTTGTAATTAATCAAACATTTTACGCTGAAAAAATGTTAATGGTGTTCAAATCACAGTTACTGAAATCATAAAACGATTTTGAGTCGGGTCAGGGTGAGATAAAAAAAATGCTGAAAAGTGGTGTCAATAGGGGTCAAGATGCGTTGAGTAGCTATTAGCTTCAATGTCGGAAAGATGGGTAAGGTATGGCACGTGGGCAGAATAATGATGCGAGTTTATTAATAACTAAATGTGCCCCGCGGTTTGTCCCGCCGTTTAATTTAAAAGAAACCGGATTGTTTATAAATTATTTCGTTTTTGCTTAGCGTTCTTTCTGACATTTATTCTTTTTGCTCGGTCAGTCACATTAAAAAAATACGCAACGAAGGAGTCCGTTGCGTATTTGTTCCAGAGTTTAGCGCGTTCAAATAAAAAGCATCTCTTCAGCTTTATAACATAAAGTATAAATACATAAAGTATAAATGTCAACAAAACATATTATATTCTATCTGGATATGGTAAGTACCTACGTAAGCTACCTTGTACAAAGTAAATATAACCCAATTTGTAGAACGTTGATAGACTTGAATCTGATTCTCAGCGAGTCATGAAGTAAATAGTAACAAAATGTGTTCTTGGAAAATAAAGCAAGGAAGTATACAAAATATTCACTAAGTATAGAATACTCATAAACATCATAACTGGGACTGACCGTGGTCTATAGGTACACTTCTGCCTAACCCTTCGGGGATTACAGGCGTTATGTTATGATAATAATTATAAAGGTTATACAATCACGTAACGTAACTATAATATATACCAAATAATTTTTTGGAAGGTATCTATAATCGAAATAATGTAAATCAGCTTTTCCAATATGAAATCAATGCCTAACCGTTTTAATCGATTATGATATGATAGACTGAAAAATTGTTTTGTAACGACACAGACCGTAAAATTGGCGGAACAGAGATTGTCTCGATGCATTCTAGAAAAAACTAATGTGTAATCAAGTACTTACCTAACTACTATGATTTTCTTGTTTTAGAAGTGGTTGATTTTAAAATTCTAAATAAGCTTCGACCAGAATTCGGCCGCTTCGACAGCGTTATCGTTGGTCGCGTAAAGGTCATCCATAGTGCAGGTGTTATTGCACAGAGACCAAGACAAGAGGTGAGACATCGTTTGCAATCTCTGTGGCTCATCGGACTACCTGACTAAGTTGTACCTGCAGCGGCCCACCTGGCTTCCTAGTCGAGTAGGATAGGTCAAGGTTGGAAATGGCAGTTGATTGCCCGCTGCAGGCTCAACATAGTCAGCTGAAGAGATGTCTGAGAAACTCAAACATCTTAAAGCTGTGTGGTAATCTTTAACGTAAGAAAAAGGCAAGAAGGCAATATATTAAAAAAAGAATTATAGCTATGGTTCGGTAGACATTTCCTTAGTTTCTTACAATATACATCTTCTTTTCTCTTGTATATGTAGACAGTTACAAAGGTCTCTAGGCGTTTGAATCACATCGACAAAGCGCGCTGTTGGTAAACATTTGTGAAATTGTGTAGAAAATGCAAGATGGCGGTGTCAGTTCCGATTTGGCAACGCGCCAAAAGAATCTTGTACAACTATAGTCTATCATTCTTCTTCATCATAAAAAAAAGAAACGACATCGTTCACGTGGAAGTCATAAGACACCACAATATACCTATATAATTAAAAATTAAATTGTAGGAAAACAAACACAGGACAATCGCGCACCGCTGCGCACGATTCATTTGACACATGACGTAAACTAAGTAAAGAGCCGTTGACCGGGCTGCACTTTCACAACACCGACTGCAATCCACTTCTATTAGTAGTTGCGAATATGTATTTACTTCTTACTTAAATACCTCTTATTTATAGAGAACAAGGTGCAGGTAAAAAGTAGATTTGTTTACGCTATTTGTGTTGTTTCTGATGCAGACTTAATTTGGGTCGCTCACATACAACGTACATCCATAAATTTTTAGATTTTATTAGAACCCAAGTTCTTCGGGACAAATGTGACCACCACATTCTTTAACTCCGAATGCACTATACATTCGGCAACTCAGTTTGAGTGGACTTATTTTTGGTGGGTAATAACCGACTTTTCCTAATCCATCCTTTCCAATTCTGACCTAAAATACAATTTCTACCTATTTATATCCATTATTCTGACTAAAAAGTCGAGAAGTGACGCGGGACACCCGTTTGGGTCGAGGTTCCTTTCGCTGTTTAAAATAACAGGTACAATGAAATAAATAAACACCATTTGAGATAATACTAAATGAAAATAAAAATGTCGTGAGTCAAAATGTTACACTTTTTTCGATCTAGCTCTCAGAGAGAGAGAGAGTATAATAATAATAATAAAGTTTTATTGACATAAATAAAGGTGTTACATTTTAATTTGAAGCCCTGACTCCTGTGCTAGGTGGTACCTGTGTTACAGGAGTCAGTGTCTTCACCCGTTTATGGACATTAACAATTTATGCTATAATATTAAAATAACATAAAAATTAAATGAATTTAGTGCATGCATGCTCTATAGTGGTTTGTGTTCATGTATGTTTATGTGTTTGCTGTGTTTTGTGTGTAGGGGTGTGTGTGTGTGTGTGAGAGTTTGTGCTTGGTGGCTGGACTTGGCTGGACTTTGGGTAATATTTGCATTTGTTTTACTCCATTACTATTTGATTATCACGATCATAGTTCTTTAGTATGTCCAGCTTATAACGTGCGATCGACGAGCTTTGTCCCAAAAATCTCCAATTGTTGTCGACTCAAACGTATTTGCGTGAGATTCCAGGCGCCAGGTTACGCGTTCCAACAAAACCATTCACAAATGCAATCTCATCTCATCTCGCGTCTTCGACATAACCTTCTATGCAGCGCGGTTGGACTCACCTTCAATTGTGCCAAAGAGTAATAACCTCTTACATAGCTAATTACGTTATAAGATTATTATGCAAACTATCTTCATTTGTGGGTACCTAAACTGTCAATTACTATCCTTTCCTAATTACCGTTTAGTATGACCTCATTAGTAGAGAATGCAGTTGCTATGTCAGTGAACCATAGGTAGATGCTGTTCACGCTCGTGGCCCGCCACGTGGTCAACAGAATATTTTGACTGATAATAATTTCACTATTTAGTTTTCCCTTTTTTTGACAAAAAGTTCTGCAGGAGCTTCTTCGAACCTCAAACTAGCTTATTTTAATAAATCGATTCTAACACAGTTTATGAACTACTAACTAACATCATCACGACTGCATTCCCCGCAGGGTTAGATAGACAGAGGTACAGTCACGAGCACCAATATGTCAACGCTTGGCAACTTTCAAATGCGATTTTTTCGTCAAATACCGAATGCAACGTTGAAATACGACACATTACATAAACCTATGGGTTCGCATTTTCGAACCCATAGGTATGTTCGTAACAGCATAATATTTCATTCAAAAACAAAGGAGTAAATCGCTTTTGAATAAAGCCGAGTGTATATATACTTTTGCTCGTGACTCTACACCCACATTTCGCCAGTTATAATAGGGGGCGAGCCTATTGCCATCAATCAATCAATAATCTAGGACTCCGGACTGCTATTGCCTTATAACACTTTCCCTGACCCGGGAATCAAACCCAGGACCTTTTGCTCAGCAGTATTGCTTACCACTACACCAACGAGGCAGTCATTATAGGAACTGTTTCCTAAAATGTTTCAAAAGCAATCAGACTAACAGTATTGTGAAACCTACAGTCCAGCCGTGTAGGTTACGCGTTCCTGACACCTTACACAATTCTAGTAACTAATAAAGATTAAGTTCGCAAAACCTGTATTCGTTTGTATGAAACTGACGGGTGTCAAGGACGCATTCTCCCGACGGCCGGACTGTAAACCCCTTTTGCAATGTACCCGGGATCATCTGCGATTGGATCTTTAAGACAAAATAAAGTTTTACTAGCCGACTTCATATCTCTCATAGGTAACTACCCGGATTTGACAAGCTTAACGTAACTCGTCCTAGATTTCATTATTATTATCAGATTATCATAATTTTCCTAACAGGTGTACACGTATATGACACGGAAGCTACCATCGTAATCGGTACAGTAATCCATTATTATTAATGTTTTACAAAAGAATCATGTTATCGATGTTACTTATCATGTCATCGTTTGCATATTTTTGAAGTGATTTCACGCGATAATATTTTTTTTTATTACATTAGTTTACATAACATTGGGTATGATGACTATTGACACAATCTTTATAACAAGTGATTAGTTTTTAAAAACGTTTTTATAAAACCATGTGTCATAATAGATTGGAGGGTTCGCCAAACATAAGTATGTTCGGGGACGTTCATTTGAATGCTAGATGATGACGTTGATGTCTTTTGTAAGGACGGGAAAATCCTTGTGGAAAACCTTTGTCTGGGAAAGTTGCATGGGAATACCCTGCTGAAGCGAGACACTCCTAACAGTAGATTTTGTCCTCAATAAATATGAACCTTTCCTTATGTGCTGGGGAGATCCGCGGAGCAACAGTTTTTGGCAAAGCTGGAGAAAACAAACACTTTTCTACCAACATCTATCTATTGTTATTGATTAGGTAACCTTTCAACAATGAATTATTATGATTATTATTGTATTTGGTACTCCTTCCATGACTGAAGTTTGACAAACTTCCTAAGGTCGAAACTTCGATATGACTTGATTTATCTCCATCAGGCTGACTGTAATGGCGTTTGGCCGAAAGCTGTCTGTAATGGCGTTTGGCCAAAAGCAAGTCACAGTTCCGTCTGATGATGTGTCGTCGAACTTGGTCTTAAATTCTTAATTATAATTAGTTTTGGACACTGTATCGATGAACCCAAATTAATGTTACAAGTCTTCATAAAAAATGAACACGCGGACCATCGACACACATTCAGTCGCATTTATTAACTTTTTTTGTATAATATGACCGAGTTATGACCAGTCAGTGTTTTATAAAGATTTACACTATATAAATGAAGTGTTTATAAGTGAAAGGTAGCTGTACGGTCGGTCAAGGAGGTCCACACCGATGGTCTACATACATACTTATCAGATTTATGTTTTTTAATCAGGTACAGAATAATTATTGCCGTTTAGGTTTCTGTTTAAGGAAAATTGAGAGGAAAACATGGCATGGGATTCTTTCGATGCCTGCAGCTTCAAAGCTTTTATGTGAACCTTTTTCGTCTTCTTTATTGTGTTGAATCTAACCATACAGGTTTGTTTTTGTTTGTTTTTTCTTAAGGATCAGCTGTTAATTTTAGTGTTTTTATTTTTTACAATGTTTGTCAACAACACTAGACTAACAGTGATCATTTGGGACTTAAAACTACATGTTTATAAGTACTTAATAGTACTAATACCTACTTATAAGGCAAGAACTCTTGTCCAAAGAAATTTCTTCAAGAAATGTGTCGTATGGTAACTACCTGTTCAAGTAAACACTCGTAAACTACAGTGCAAGGTTAATTCCTTATTATCTAGGAATTAAACTTGCATCTATAACCCTTGCAGGTAGTAATAAATACAAGTTGTAATAATTAATAGAAAATACGAGTAGATACGACAATAGAAATAAGTTATTGAAATATATTCCCGTTTACCTTGTTATCGTACATTGATTTGCCTACCTCCATCATAATGTTTCCTCTGCTAGGACACAGGCTCCCTCTCGGTGAGGGGGAGCAGGCCGTAATCCACCACGAGGGCCCAGTGCGGGTTGGTAGATGTCTTAAAAATTTTGGTTTTCAGACATGCCGGTTTCCTCATAATGTTTTCCGTCACCGTTTTGAGAGCAGCGGTGATGAAATAATTGACACAAAGTAGAGCGCCTGTCTGGGTTTGACCTATGACTTACGACTCGTAAGTTGCGGTCATACCACTGGGCCACCGCCGCGCATTTGCCTACCCATAACTGTCTATCTATTTAGACCGTAATGTCCCACTGCTGGGCAAAGACATAACTTTCTCTTTCCACACACGTCGTTAATAACTGTTCAGAATCAAATCCTAAACTTTGACAAAGCGGGAGCAAGTTTCTTTTCGGAATGAGAAGCAGCTTTTGCCCTAAAATTTGGCAAAAACAATATCGTTTCAGTTTTAAAAAAATCTTTATTGATAATTACTTGATATTGTAACCGGTGGGTTAAGGACTACGTGTGCATACACACGAGCTACACACATCACAACGTGTCACTTGTGTATTTGAGTACGGTGCTCAAATACACGAGCGGCATGTTGTCGACGGCAGCCGCCGCCGACGCGTAGACGTCGGGCGTCGACAGGTGTCGACGGCTGCGGTCTACGCGTTTCGACGTATCGCTCGTGTGTAGGAGCACTTACATTATAGTTACGCCAGCTTTGGGGCATCCCCATCTCAATATTGTAGGAGAGCTTCTACTTATAAGAGTTTAATTAACCTCTGAATTACCTTAACGCGATACTAATAGTTTAGTTAGTATATTCAATAGCAACTATTAGTTCTTAACGCCTATTATATTAATCGAAACTAAGGTAAGGCCAGCGGATAAGGCCGTATCTAATTACCTAACTACCTTAGATTCTACGATCTAGATTTAGAAAAAGATAAAACTTGCATAATATCTATTACTAGTATGCGGTATTTATTGCACAACAATTTAAAAAAGCTATCCAAGTTGATTAAATATCGTGAGCTTTTTAATTTTACCAATGAGTCGGATTCACTTTTTTTTGTAAGCCTTTTTTGTGTCCCGCTGCTAGGCAATGGCCACCTCTTTTTCCTTCTAAATCTCTCTATTTTGTGCGATCTCTAGCCATGCTATGTAGCTCCGCAAACATGATCAGAGCGGCAATTCCCGTATTTTTAGGAACGTTCGCATTCTAAGCTGTCTCAATCTGTTAAAAATATCTCTAATTTAATTTTTGACATGTTTGTTGACATTTGATTGTCGCTGAGATGAGATTCCGACTAGATTTTCAATGTTTTTAATTACGAGAATTAGCCTTCAGACCGTCACACCACCTTCGCCGCGGTCGACCTCGACAGCGATGTCCTCTGTCAGGCGTCCAGTGGGTGACGATCTTTGAATATCTGTCTCGGATTAACATACGAAAAAAAAATCACTGGGACTAAGTCACTATCGTATTCAGCTACTGCTATGCTATTTGCACACGGTGGACATTTATTTCACTTTATTGACACGCTATCTATACATGTCACTGGGCTTGCTAGATCGTCCTTAGTCCTTAGAAATGCATCATGCTGGCGAACACGATCTTCTTCCAAAGTTCTGCTTTACAATGGGCCGGCGTGGTGGATTACGGCCTACTCTCTTTCACTGAGAGGAGACCTGTGCCGCAACAGTCAGAACATTATATAAGCTAATTATTTTAGGTTAAATATATATATTTACCCTTAATAACTACACTAAATACGTAGGTACAATGCTGTGTAATGCACTCTATTTTGTTTCCACACTCGTCCTTCTCATAAACTGCTTTGCTTAAGTACCTATAACTAATTAAAATTATATTGCATT
Source organism: Apamea epomidion (assembly GCA_947507525.1). NCBI lineage: Eukaryota > Metazoa > Arthropoda > Insecta > Lepidoptera > Noctuidae > Apamea > Apamea epomidion. The sequence continues at coordinate 13,783,512 of OX382234.1, forward strand.
ATATATGAGTACAAAGCAGCAACCACAGAGTCATCAGTTAAACTGACAGCTTAAACAAGAATTATAAAAGATCAACATTAGGAGACACTAGATGTTTTATGAATATGGTCAAAGAACTGTGAGTCGTCGCTGATCCTAGAATAGTCAAGGTTCATTTGACTCCTCTACATACATACCAACTCAAGACTGGCTATTTTTAGTGACCTGCATAGACAACTATGCACATGTTTACTTAAAAACCTGCTTTTAAACCCACAATTTTTTTTTTTAAACTGTAGACTGCAGGAGCTAAATCAAAGAAAGCGAAATTTTAAATATCTCAGTCAAATCAAAAGAGAACGGTTTTTTTATGGAACAAGTTTGCTCTTCATTAGAATCACATAATTATATAAGGCTGGCTGGAGATTTATAAATCTCAGATTTATAATGATCAGATACCAAATAGTTTGTTCGAATGTATACATTACAGGCAAAAATATTCATCTTTCCATTGCACTGCCAATATTATTATTTTTTGTGTGCATGGTAACTTCTTAAGATTATGGCGAGAGTGATGTAAAATAATTGACTACTCCGCACACTCTCCAGCCCCGGATCTTCAATTTTTTTAGGCGGGTTAAAAACTGAAAAATGCCGCTCCCGCCCACTTACATTTATGTTTACCTTTATCATCCATATAATTTCAGCTATCAGATGTCCACTAATTGATTGAAATTTGGACATAGCCTACATAGGCCTTCCGGAAATAATTCATCCATCGCTGTTCTTTCTGTGTTATGCCTATTTATTTACAGATATATAGACATAAACGTGTAGGATATATAGTTTATTTCTGTAATTGTGCTATTATTTATTCCGTGGTCAAAGTTAAGTAAATGATGAGTTGTCCATTCGTCTGTAAAGTGTGAATTTGGCCGCCCTCTGAACTTGCCGCCCGGGGCATAGGCCCCGGCTTCCCCCCAAAGAACCGGGGCTGACACTTACAGCAACATTATCATATATCCTATCCCCAAAATCTATATCTGACCATCGTAAGGACTATTCCTGCTTGCAGCGCATATTATTAGTCGCCGGCACGGTTGGCGCAGTGGTTAAGCGATTGACTGCTGCGCTGCGTGTCGCAGGTTCGATTCCCGCACGGAACAAATTTTTATGACCTACAAGTAGTTGTTCCGGGTCTGGCTGTTTGTGTATGTGAGTTTAAATGTTTGTAAACGCACCCACGATACAGGAGAAATTCCTAGTGTGGGGCAACGATTTATAAAAAAATAAGACAAAATAAAAAAAATTGTCGACCTAAAAAGGGTTATTTTTTGTTTTACTTCGTGCGGACGCAGCCGGTGGTCATCATGTGCACGGGATTTTGTTTTCAAAATGGTCAGATATAGTTTTAGCAGAACAATTATTTATTTTTCTCCTATTTTTCTGTTCTGGTTTTTTTTTTCTTGTCTTATTATACATATATGTGTTTAAATGGTTAAATAATAAATACATAAACACCCTAGAAAGCCAGGCCAGTCATCACAATCGTAGAACTCCAATGACCTCGAATCCTATTAAGTGTATGAACTAGTAATATTAAAAGGTAAGTAAATTATCGGTTGTTGCAACGATTACGACTCAATGTCGCAACAAGTCTGGCGAAGAAAGTCAGCGGCCGTGAGGCGACCTCCGCAGAACTGATTATTCACGGTTTTTCTTAAAATACTAGTTCTTTTGTTTTCTTTTATTTTAGTTTAGATAACTAAAAAGGTAGAGTAATTTAAGTGAAATCTTTAATCAAAGTGAACCTGCACGTGGGTGTTCTTTTAATCACAATATAAAATGGAAGGTAATAAAAAAAACAAACATAAAAATGTTTTTTAAATGGAAGTCTGCTTCCGCGAAAGCGCCAAATCTAACGAGAATGTTCTCGAACTAAATCTAATTTACTTTTTCATAGTTAAACACTAAAATACCAAATAGCATCATTCTCATAAATTAAATAAGATCAACACCTGAAAGAACTGAGGCACTGAAACTTCAGCTTTAGAATGACCGTTTGTTATCAGACTGGGGACAACTAAGTACGAAGTAAGTACTAAGTACGTTTGTATAAACAAAGTTAGGTACACAGTCCAAGTTAGTAACCGCAGAAAGGATAAGATAAGGGCAGGAGTACCTCCATACTCGCCCATACTGTATACGGAGGTGTATGGAGTATCGTTGAGTATGGACGTAGGATGTGTGGAGACCCACATCCTGATGACACAATCTTCTTCTATGAGCAGAAGTATAGCCTTTTTGTTCAAACCACACAGTACCACACTATGTTGAAACTTTTACCACCATTACGCCAAATAGGCTGTTAACAGATTTCTTACGGTCTATAACTGAGCATGTCTTAAGATTCGCAAGTACCAAAGTACCTGCTGTGATGTAAACCACACTGTAATGAACATCTGTGCTTAAACCGCAGGTAATCACAGTTACTGCTGGTCCTTTAAGAATCGCTGTAAATCATGATACTTATATTCTTCTAAGACTTAATACTTTGGAACCGTTAAACTGTGGTTAAAGGTCGTAACTCATAACTGGATGTGTTGCAAAAAAATATAACCCATTTCATTAGTACCTACATATTGACGAGTTTAACCGCTTTTAGAACGAGCTCTGTTACTCGCGACGTCTGATTTCAAAATCATCTGTATTGACCAATCAATTACTTGCAATATTATGAACAGAAGGCCAATTCTCGTAATTTAAAACGATCAAAATCTAGTCGCAGTCTCATCTCAGCGACAAACAAATGTCAAAAACCCATCAAAATGTAGGGAAATTAGACGTATTTTTGACAGATTGAGTCTGAGATCAGACTGTGAATGTTCCTAAAAATACGAGAATTGCCCCTCTGATTTGTGTTTATAAGACTGACTAGGTATCCTTGTATCGCATATAATCTGTTCCATAGCTTCTTGTGGAATATGCAAGGTCTCATACGTCATACGTCCTTGTTAGGGGAGAACTGGTACAGCCATGTTTATTAGGCTGCAAAAGAGCATTGCTAATCTTTGTAGGTATTGATGCCGGTGAAATTACAGACCCATGAAACTTTTCTTCTTTGACTCCACGGCTGGCAACGCATCGAGAAACCACTCGATGATGCAGGTCGTCAACCACTTTCCATCTGGTTGTATAATCAGCCTATAACGTGTTTTTTTTTTTAATAAAACGTTGCCCCACACTAGGAATTTCTCCTGTATCGTGAGTGCGTTTACAAACAGTTAAACTCACATACACAAACAGCCAGACCAGGAACAACTACTTGTAGGCCATACAAATATTTGTTCCGTGCGGGAATCGAACCTGCGACACGCAGCGCAGCAGTCAATCGCTTAACCACTGCGCCAACCGTGTCGTCAATGTCCCCACTGCTGGGACACAGGCCTCCTCTCTGTGAGATGGAGTGGGCCATAATCCGCCACGCAGGCCCAGCGCGAGTTGGTGAACCATTTGATTGGCTGACGACATAATGTATTTGCCATTATTAATAGCAAACCATGATATACGACGTATGCGCAGGTTCTTAATTTCCTGACAAGTAACTTTACTTACCCATAAAATAATATATATTCCTAGATGTAGAGCTCAAGATAAACTTACAACAACGACATCTAAAAACCTAATTTCATATAACATTTTGATGTTTAGGTGCTTTCTGAGAGAAACGGCACATTACAACTGCGCAATACCTATGAAACCGCAGTCCGCTGCTATGATGCGGTAACATAAAAGATTATTCGGAATTGAGAGACATTACATTAGTCTCACAGTGTTTCTACCGCAGCATTAAATGTATGTTCTGTCGGTTATGTAGGTAAATTCTGCGGACGCCTGTAGTGTTCCCGTCAGGGTAGCCCGCGAAATTCAAATTGTCTTAAGTTTTTTGCAATTTGCAGGTCATTATCAGGTTATATATTGAACTTAGTATGATTCGCGGCCGCAACAAATATTCATTTATAGAATTACTAGCTGCGCCACGCGGTTTCACCCGCATAAGTTTCGATCCCGTGGAAATATCGGGATAAAAAGTAACCTTTAGGTTAATCCTGGTTATAAACCATCTGTTTGCCAAATTTCATAAAAATCCGTTCAGAAGTTTTTGCGTGAAAGAGTAACAAACATCCATCCTTCCATCCACACAAACTTTCACGTTAATAATATTAGTAGGGTAATCATAAATATCATCAATACAACTCTCTAAGTTCATCCTACCCTATTGAGTGACTATTCTATGAAATCCTGACATCTGAGGCCAATTCTAACTTAAGGAGTAGTATTGCTGATTCTAATGCTTTCAATTCTGTAAAACCATATTTGTTACGGTCGCGAATTATATTTTGTCCAACATACAACCTGACACTGACCTGTAAATTGCAAAATGACAATTTGAATTTCGTGGGCTACCTTACCGCATTCCATTAAGAAAAGGTTGATCACCTCCTTCTTGCTAGTAATTCCCACAATGTTATATTATATCTTAAATTCTCATGAAGACATCTAAGTATGTCTGTGTAGTCTTTTTAAGGTGCTTAAAATATCCTACCCATTTATAATATTACCTACATATGGTCATGTACGAAATGTTTGTTCCGGTGTCACCAACGCCAAATTCGTTATTTGCCCTCATGTTTTATGATGAAGTGTATAGAGTATAAGTGTATATCTCATTTTAAATATAATTCAGCAAAACTTCTTAGAAATATAACAGCGTAGATTACCAACCTATCTATTAAAATTAATTCTACAATTTAATCAAACGGACGTGCATTTTGCGTTTCGCACCAACAATCAATCATCATTTTGCATCATCAATAAATACATAAATCAAGTCCTCGGTACACCTATTTAGAATAATTAGTAATTTATATTGCATAATTAGTCGTAATGGCAACGCTAAATTAGCCCATAATGTTCCCATGGCTGGGATACACTCCTCTCTTCGAGAGGGAGTGAGCTGTAATTTACCACGCGGGCACAATGCGGCTTGGTAGATGTCACATGTCTTCGAATTTTTGGTTCTAGGATATACCGGTTTCCTCACGATGTTTTCCTTCTCCGTTTTGAGATCAGTGGTACTGTAATAGTTTACAAAAAGTAAAGCGCCCGCTTAAGGTGCGTCCAGACTTGGCGAATGCACCGCTCGCGAGCCGCTTGCGAACTGCGCGCGTGTTGCTCGCGTGCGGTTACAGCCTACGTTTGGTGCGCCGCCTAGGTGGAACTCCAGCAAGGCTCGACTGGGGCGCGCGTACAGCGCGCGCGCAGCTCGTGCGCACACAGCTTCTTTCGCGTTTGAACTGACTAAGAGCCTCAGTTGTGAATTTGCTTCCGAAGATGTCGGACCATACCACTGTCGTTAGCATAATTGCTGCAGCATTTATTACTGACAAAAACTAAAAGGAAAAACAGAAGACGTTGGTGGCAGGTTCCGTTTTTTTAAATAAGACAGAATAGCGAGGGGGGTGCACCGCGGGCGGCACGCGCGCACCTCCTGCGCCGCTCAAGTACGGCGCGTAACTTGCACGCGAGCGGTGCGCGGACAGCGCAGGGGCTGCGTAGGAATTTGAAATGCATGCGTGCAGTTCGCAAGCGGCTCGCGAGCGGCGCGTTCGCCAGATCTGGGACGCACCTTAGGGCTCGAACCCACGACCCACAACTCGTAAGTCGGAGCCGTTATCACTGACCCTCCACTGCTCTGACATCAATGAGTAGGCATTGCTCGATAGTGAATGACATTTCGACACAATACATTTTAATTAGCTAATAGATAATAAATTCAATAACGAAGCACCATTAATCGACAGGTTTTTATATGAATGCAAATTCATACAACAATTTTAAATTGGGGACAGAATGCCGTCCAATGATTGAAAACCAGCTAGGTACCTGTAACTACTTAGCCAGTTTTACCACGTAATATTGAACAGTTAGAACGACCTGTAATTAGAGCAATGATTATTAATCAGTTTAAAGTTTAAATATCTTGTAATTGGGTATGAATATATAAGGACTTGATAACTCTTGGCTTACTTACTTAGTTTAACTTCGCAGATCAAACAGTTAATTAAGTAAACGTTTTTCCCTACTTGTACCTTACAGTTTATATAATTTTATGCTTTACTCGCCAAGACGTGTTAAAGAAAATTACGTCGTTTAATTTATAACCACATGCGAGCTTAAATATGTCAACCTTACTAAACCTAATTCAAACAACCACGTGTTTTGTTTAAAAACCTGTAAAATATCAAGCTTGTTACTCACTTTTGAGGTAAGTAAATGTACCTATTTGCTAAAACAAAGATTCTACCTAATAAATAAACACAAATGACGAATATTTTTACACACATTTAAACAATATGGATTCATTTTCCTATGTTAACGACCGCTAACCCATTCAATGATATGAACATCTTTGTACAAAACCACAATTTTGATTTAATGTTATTAGTCATCGATGACTTACAGAGGTGTACTTCTTTATATATTGTCAATTAAATATCTAAAGATGTACATACAGTCACGAGCAAAGGTATATATACACTCGGCTTTATTAAAAGCGATTTACTCATTTATTTTTTAATGAAATGTTATGTTGTTACGAACATAGCATTTTCGAACCCATAGGTTTATGTAATGTGTCATATTTCAACGTTGCATTCGTTATTTTACGAAAAAATCGCAATTGAAAGTTGGAAAGTGTTGACATATTGGTGCTCGTGACTGTACACCTCTGTCTAACCCTTCGGGGATTACAGGCGTGATGTTATGTTATTTTAATAAATATGTAGTCCATATTATGAACTATAACTATAGGGGCTTGTGGTTAAGTAATAACAGCCGCACGGGTCGATTGATCAGGTTAAGCTACGCTTGCCGCGTTTGGTCCGTGGATGGGTGACCATCTTTACATACCAAGACCCCTCCGTGCCTCGGACAGCACGTTAAGTCGTTGGTCCCGGCTGTCATTCGTGGATCGTTGACAGTCGTTACGGTCATCAGAAGCCCGAAAGTCTGACAACCAGTCTTACCAAGGGGTTTCGTATTACCCAGTAACTGGGTTGTGGAGGTCAGATAGGTAGTCGCTCCATGTAAAATACTGGTACTCAGCTGCATCCGGTTAGACTGGAAGTCGACCCCAACATAGTTGGAGAAAGGCTTGGCAGATGATGACGATTATGAACAATTACCTACTTCAACATGTTCTTGTTCAACTTACTCTTTATCTTCATCTAACTCCCTGTCTCTTTGTTACAGATGGGTTGCAGGCTAACAATAGTGGACGATGTCCTCAACAGATCCTTCTACAAACTCGGCCTGGTCGTCGGCAGACAGCCAGGCTACTTCATCATCATTCCCATTCTTCTCTCACTACTCATGATCACAGGCTACCAAAGAATACACTATGAAATGGACCCAGAATACCTGTTCTCACCCGTCAGTGGACAAGGCAAATTTGAGAGGAGGATAGTAGAAGAAAATTTCAAAGTCAACTATTCACATAGGTTTAATGTTGGAAGAATAACGCGGGCAGGTTCGTAAAACACATATTTGGTTACATGAGTATTTGTTTTTTGTTGATTTACCACAGGAACGTGATTCTACAAGAAACCGGTCATATTAGTCGTTTTCGTTGACACGCCTTAGGCCCCATTTCTGTGTAATTTTTTGGCTAAGAAATGATTTAGTGAAACGTTGAACTCTTACTCCACCACAAAGCATTGGCATTGTGATTACCAACGTCCATAATCTGCTTAGAGACTGCGGTCAACATCCTTAAACTATATTCCACGAGATTTTTTGTACTAGTGTGCACTGACGAGTTTCTCACATTTTTTTTCTATCCCCAGGACGATTCGGTAGAGTAATTATCGTAGCGAAAGACAACACCACGAATATGCTGCGAACCGAAGTATGGAAGGAGTTGCGACAGCTAGACGAGCTGGTACAGAATATGACGGTGACCATGCCGAACGGAGACACCTTCACTTATAAGGAAGAATGCGCGCGATGGGAGGGACAGTGCTTCACCAACGACATTCTCAATTTGGACAAGATTATTGGCGAGGTAAGGAAACTATTTAAACAACTAAAAATTACTTCATCACCACACTCGCTCTCAAGACGTTGAAGGAAAACATCGTGAGGAAACCGGCAAGTCCTAGAATGAATGAATGAATGAATTGCACCGATCCCAGCGTGGTTTGACCAGACTCGATTAATCGAATGAACCCCAAGATTCGCACTAGCTCCTGTAGCCTCATGTTCATGGTGCTACAGTGACCATTGCATATCTAGAAGTAGACCGGGGGGCGCGGTTTTTGTAAGGAAGACGTGCCCGTAGGAAAGGGTAGGATTTAAGAGCCTACCGGATATGCATCCTAGAGTAAGCCTTGGATTAGTGGAGAGATGGGTGATATTTGTCTATGGATAAGCATCTTTTAAAGATTACGCGGCCACGTGCTTCAGGTCGAGCTTCACCCGTGGAGGAAACCGGCAAGTCCTAGAACTAAAAATTCGAAGACATGTGATATCCGCCAACCCGCAGTGGGCCCGCGTGGTGGATTACGGCCCACCCCTCTCACAGAGAGGAGGCTTGTGTCTCATCAGCCTATAATGTTCCCAACATTATGCTAAGGAAAACTAACCATTTAAACCTCATGATACCTACTGTAACAGCAATGGGCTCTTTCTCAGTCTACCGAAATGCCATGCCATCTCATTTACCAAAAAGAGAATTAAAATAAATTTTAATTATTCAATTAAAAACGCCTTCTTAAAGGTAGTTAGTTTTGTTCGAGATTTAGGTGTCTCACTGGATGCTAGTTTGCACTTCGACAAACACGTTGACAATATAGTAAACAAGGCGTATCAGATGTATGGTTTCGTCATGAGATCGTCACGTGACTTTGTGCGGCCCTCTACGTTCTTACTGCTTTATAAGACTTTGGTACGATCCCAGTTGGAATACGCCGTCCCGATCTGGAACCCTTTCTACGATAAATACAGCACTAGAATTGAAAGGGTGCAGAAGAAGTTCTTACGGTCTATGAACTATAAGTGCTTCCAATCAAAGGTTCCTTACGTGCAGCTATTGAAACGGTATGGAGTACTGGATTTGGGATCTAGGCGGTTGTTACTTGATGTCATGATACTGCACGGCATATGCAACAGCAAGTTTGATTGTATTGATCTAACAAACAAATTGTGTTATAAGGTACCCAGAAGTGTTTTTCGAAGGGGGGTGCGCGTCCCTCAACTATTCCATACAGACATATGCAGGACTAACGCTGGGGAACGTGCACCTCTTCGTCGCCTTGTTGATTCTTATAACACGCATTTTATTGAACTAGATATATTTTGTCTATCTAAGCAATCATTAAAGAGAATTGCTCTGGATATTTTGGTTAGCGAGTATTTTAAGTTAAATTCAGCTAAGCTAAGTAACACAGCATAGTTGTGGCAGCGACTAGTGTTTTATATTTCTTTTTCTTTTTTATCACTTGTCTTTAGTACTTCTTTTAACCTTTAGTTAAAACGTGGACAATGGTGTGGGTTACGTGTTTGTTAAATCTTAGTTTAAGTATTTCTCTGTATTTTGTAGCATGTAACTGTTTTTTGTCCCTAATAAATGAATAAATAAATAAATAAATAAATGATATCTAAACATCACAGGCCTCGATTAAAACAATAAAATTCTTCGCGATTCGCGATACTTAGGTACTTATGTCTACTGAATGAATACTGAATGTTGATAAGCGCATGTTACGGGGAAACAATGCCATTTTTAAACAAGCCTCGCAAAGTCGCAAAACGTCCAAGTCTACGGGGCCGTCTCCACGAGTGAGAGAATCGCCGCGATATTATCGTCGTGCCACGTATTTCTATACACTCTCTTAAAATGTGACTCCACACGGCGATATCACCGTGGCGAGAATTGGATGGCACGACGATAATATCGCCGCGATTCTCTCGCTCGTGGAGACGGTCCCTACGAGAAATGGTTCGCCATAACAAAGTGGCAGTCTTGTAACAAGGATCTAAACAGACTTCTGAGTCATGATGCTTGTTAGTCGCGTCCTCTGATAGAATTCTAGAAAATACTTATACTATCATTGCATTTATACTGGAGTTGATTTATTTTTGTTAGTCACATGCAGCCACATTTGTTACTCATATCTGTGTCCTCGTGTAGACCCGTGTTTGTCCTCCGTTGAATGTGAATCCCACTGTTGAGACACAGGCCATCTGTGAGAGGACGTGGGCCGTAATCCACCATGCGGGACCAGGGCGGTTCGGTGGTCACATGTCTTCGAATTTTCGGTTGTAGGACATGGTTTCCTCACGATGTTTTCCTTCGCCGTTTTGGTAGCAGTGGTAATGAAGTAAATTACACAAAATAAAGCGCCGGCTTAGGTTCGAACCCACGACCTCACAAGTCGGAGCCGAAACCACTGGGCCACTAAATCTACTATCGCGACATATTCGCCAAAAATGTCAACAAATATGAGCTTATGGAAAAATAACTTTACTACCTACACAATAAAGTTCAGTTTACGCTACAACTTCAAACATTTTTATAACTTTTTCAATAGTGCTAGTCACTCTGAAATCAACTTAATGTATGTTAAAATAAAGTTGATATTTGTTTAACTTGGAATAACGTCAATTTGAAACATAAATAAAATTTGAATATAGGTACTCTGCTCAGTAGGTACAGTTTCAATCAAATGACAAACTATCATCACCACATTTTCCAATTTGCAAATTCCATTTAAGTTAATGAAATATGTATCGTTAGTTGATTCAACAACTTATTGTGCTCTCTAGATGTGGCATTGTCTTCTCGACCAATATAAACACAAATAAAAGTATTTACTTACACACTAAAGAGTGGCCAGTGCAGAGTAGTTACCGGTTCAACAAAACACGTGGAAATGTGTCAGGTGAAACTGAAGCCGGCGCAAATGTCCCATATACATGCGTAAACATCAACATTAAACTTTCGATTTCTTTGGAGTCAGACTTTCTCTTTGAAGACGTTTCTTGAAAACAGGCTACTTACACTACTCACATTAAAATGAAAGTGCTCCTTACATTTACATAAACATACATACACACAAGCCTTCTTCCGATGGGGGTAGACAGAAATTACAGAACGCCATCTGCTACGATCCCTACTTGTCAGAACGGTAATTTGCACCAAAGTAGCATATAGTAAACGCAATCTTGTACAATGTACCTATAGACAAACTATCTCATAATCACCAAAAATGTAAACAAATATGAGTTTATGGAAAAATAACTTTAATTCCTACTCAATAAAGTTCAGGTTACGCTACAACTTCAAACATTTTTATAACTTTTTCAATAGCGCTAGTCACTCTGAAATTAACTGTAGAGCCATTAAAATAAAGTTGATATTTGTTTAACTTGAAATAACGTCAATTTGGAACAAATAAAATTTGAATATACCTAGGTAGTCCTCCTAATACATAATTATTTTACTTGTTCTTATTGCTACCTTCAATACCTACTGTAGGTACTTAATACTTAAGTCAATCACCTAAATCGACACAGAATAATTCGATACGTCGTATTTCAGCATTTAATATAAAAGATAAGATTCTTTCAACTTTCTTTCGTTTCCTTATCCCCGACTCCCGAAAGCCGTAAGAAACACATGGAATTGGAGGATTCCAAATTGCCTAGAGATCTACGAGTACTTGGCAATAACGCGGAACGCCCTCCAGGAAATAGGCAAGATGGCCATATTATGAATAAAATTGGATAATAGAAAAGCGTATAACAATAAGTAATAATACTTTGAATGTTTCGTAAACCAATTTAAATTTTATGCATATCGCAAAGAATAATAACTTTTACCGCTCAGCAACCCGTTTCTGTAACATTTCAAGCAATTTCAATTGTGACGAAACCGAAACAGACTTATCGTCAAAACAATCAGCTGTTTTATACATTTTGACCGCGTAGGTATTGCAGTTTTGTAGGAAATGCTGTTTATTTTTAATAAATGAAAAATTTCGGCGCTCCATGCGCTGACGTTTTTCGTCCAGAATCATGTACTGAATCCATGGTAACAGATTGACCAAAGTAGGTATATTATAAAAGTTCTATGATTTACATTGCACTCAAGATTGCAAATATAGAGAGTAACATACATATGTTTACCTAAATCGACCATCACGTTGAAATAGGAGTTTACATGAACGCGACCATTTTATTGAATTTCAAATCAACTAAATTGATTTCGCCTGCCGAAATTAAATGGTACGGTCAGCAACAAAAGTCGGTTAACGGTCGGTTGAGCAAAATATTCTTAAAAACCATGTAGTAATAGAATATTTATGAATAAATAACTCTCTGTTATTACATGAAATAGTGAAAACCAATGTAACGCATCATTTTGTATCAATTTAGATGATTTGTAATAGTAACAGAGTTAATTGACTTTGGTTGCTGACTGTACCTATAGAGACGAAAAACTTGAAAAAAAAAAACACAACTTCCAGTTTTTATTATTTGCCAAACAATACAATACTATCAATGGCGAACCATGTCAATGACATGGCCGCCACCAGGAAATTCGCGTCAATACCATGGGTTTTTGGCACCTGCTTAAAATTCAATTCATACAGAATTCTCACATTGAGTCAAGTCAAGGCAAGTCAGAGTTCATTCTGTCATCATAATCAGCCGATAATATTCCCATTACTGGGACACACTCAGTAGTGGGCCATAATCAACCCCGCGGGCCCAGTGCGGGTTCGCGGATGCCACATGTCTTCGATTTTTTGGTTCTAGGACATGCCGGTTTCCTCACGATGTTTTCCTTCACCGATTTGAGAGCAGTGGTAATGAAATAATTTTCACCAAGTGTTTGCTTGGTTTTGAACCCACGACCTACAACTCCTAAGTCACGCCCGTTACCACTGGGCCACCAATGCTGAGTTCGTTCAGTGATTCACCACAATTACACATTAAAGTTTCAAATACAATAGTCAGTATGACATACATAATATAACAGTTCCGATCATTCGTATTATGCGCTTTTAACCGCAGACCGCACACTGAGCTGTAACTATATTGTATTGTTGATCATTAAGGAGGAAAAACAAAGAAATTTTACTTGTATTACTGTGGCTATATGCTTATGCACAGTTAATTTAAGAAATTGTGCTAGTCAATAGGATGCAATCTAAACATTTCCCTGGGTTCTGGTTATCCCCTAAGTACTTACACTTAATATTTTCCCAGTCGCATAAACGCAAGCCTTTTGCAATTTCCAAAATGCAAAGCCAACATGAAGGTACGACTACATGTAGGTACGAGTGAAAGTTCGCTAATGTACCAAAAAATTTTTTTTCCTTAACGTATTTATATTGTACCAGTGCACATCTAAAGGCAATTCTCATCTACCAACAGGCACAACTGCACCGCGTATAAGATCCCAGCTTATATCTACCAAAATCTGAAAGACATCTACAATGCAACATTTTTTTCGTAGGTCAAAATGATTTTCTTAAGTAACTAGGTACATTATGTACAATGTAACACATTCCCACTTTCATCATACCATCATAATGTCCTCCCCTGGCCATAAAGAGAACAATGACAAATAGCACCATACGCAAGTTTGTTACGGTATCGCTTTCGATTACTGCAATATTAGGCAAATATACGCTTTAAGATTACACACATACTTTTGAGGCAATCTTTCTATTGTTATTAAAATTACAATAAAAACCACCACATCATAAAACACATACAATTAGTCGGTTCCAAAGGCATAAGAATATTAACAATGTGTCATCCGTCATTTATATTCTAAGCATCCTTCTCGAGAGATCTTGCACCCACAAGGATTCGTCATGTCTCGCGGTGTAGTTAATGGAAATTCTTTGTACGTGTGATTAGACTAACGACACGCCTTCACAAAACATGACTGTCCTTTGAGGAACTAGAAGAACCTTTACCTTTGCATTGAGAAGTACCTTTTAGCCTCTATTACCTTCGCAGAGCATCATTCTACATCCTAGCGCTTTTCCGGCGTACGGACAAGGTCGGCAACGTAAAGGAACTAAGTACCTACTCATGATCATCATAGCAAGCGCACGAAACTACATTTATCTGTCCAGGTTTTGATGAGCCGTTTTGTCCAGCGCTGATTGACTTCCGTAGTTACTAAACATTATCTTCCATTATGTCGATGGCACGATTTCCATTTACGTAGCCTGGTATATTTTCAATGTTATGTGAAATGCTTTAGTTAATGTTCATTGGCATCTCTTGCGTGTAAAAGGATCTATTCTATATCTTGCCAGAGCGCAAAGAGCCCTCCTTAGCAAACTGCGCAATTTAAAAGCATGCGTCTAATGATAGCGTTTATTTGTTTTTCGTACCACAGGTAGAGCGCGGTGAACTAAACCTGACGTTTCCCATAATGTTCAATCCTGTAACATGGGAGGCCCATGCGTTCCCTGTATTCTTCGGCGGCTCGAAGGTGGTGGATGACATCATAGTATCCGTGCCAGCTGTCCAGCTAGTCTGGTTTGTAAGAACGGATACTAAATTACAACTAGATGGAAGGTGAGAAATATTGAATGATTATTTATTAATGTTGAATTAAAATTCATTGAAAACAAGAACGAACCACTAAATCCAAGCTAACAGTCGGAACGCAGATCGTGCGTAGATCAGTATTATCTTACCCGTAATAAAGGATATCCTCTAAAATAACTGTAAAGTAGGTAGGTACTCAGAATAGCCATGCATGCAATACAAGGAAGAGATGATTGTAGTAGTGATTATGTTTTGGAAGGAAACAATGAGCGTTTCTATAGTTCACTTATTGGTACTCATTACGCTCATTCTGCTTTATTTAGCTTTTTATGACTTGTTTTGAATTTCAATAGCATCACACTTTGTGAAAACACACGGCGCTATAACTTAGATAATAGACTTCGATCTTGACACCGTTTAAGAAATCGTTTCAAATACTAAAGCACTGCGTAATATTGGACAAGAATACGAATGGAAAGGCTGAGAAGAACAGATTGTGGGTCAATATTTCGAAAGGTATATAAGTTCCTGATACGTTTTTAAAGAAACACTTTAAGAGAACGGGCTGAAATAATGTTACATAAATTACTATTTTTATATCTCTATCCTCTGTCTCTATGTCATAATGTATTTAAAATAGTGATTAACATAAATTCCTCTTTGTGAATTACAGAGGTGCAGCATGGGAAGACGCCTTTCTAGATACAGTTGGCATAGCAGAAGACACCGGCCGCTTCAAACACATCTCCGTCGCTCGATTCGCCTCACGTACCCTCGACCACGAACTAGAAAAGAACACGAGGACCGTCATACCATTCTTCAGTTCCACTTTCATTCTCATGGGGATATTCTCTATAGTAACTTGTATGATGGGCGACTGGGTTCGCTCGAAACCATGGCTGGGTTTGCTGGGCAACATCTCGGCTGTGATGGCCACGGCAGCAGCGTTCGGATGCGCAATATATTTAGGCATTTCCTTCATTGGTATTAATTTAGCTGCACCCTTCTTAATGATTGGTAAGTTTCTGCACAGTATGTTTTACCCTAATGATTTTATTGCCATCATTCCAAAAACTTAGGGTCCTTTATAATCTTCAAGCCAAGCTTACATACTTAGTGCGTCAGCACTAACGCAGTTGAAGCGAAGCAGTTATGCTACGCACCCACTGCGCTGTGGAGGTTTTCTTTTACAATAAAATCTATAATCTTTCTCAGAAGGTAGTACCTACTCATTCGTTTTTATTATAAACGTGTGGTTTATTTCTACATTGTAACACCGATTGTATCGACCACATAATATTATTACAACCACATGTTTCTGACAAGTCTTCATAAGTTTGTTTTGCAATGTTTCAGGTATTGGAATCGACGATACTTTCGTGATGTTAGCGGCGTGGAGACGAGCCTCTCCAAAGCTCCCGGTGCCAGAACGGATGGCCATCATGCTGTCAGAAGCAGCGGTGTCCATCACGATCACCTCTGTTACGGATATGCTCTCGTTCTTCATCGGTATCTTCTCTCCATTCCCGTCGGTGCAAATATTCTGCATGTACTCTGGTAAGTTTGATGAATTATGAACTTTAGTTTTATACAAAACAAAACCGTACATAATCCACAATAAACTATCAGTCCAGTGCTAGATAAAAAGTTCAACCACATCCCTTAGCTTGCATACTTTGTAATATGATCACCTGTATAGCAGGATTGATGGCTATAATACGGTGACGCTGATGATGAGAAGATTCCATCACGGGATAAGGCAACAATATCATAATTTCTGTTCACTTCCCAGGTCTCGCCGTTTGCTTCACTTTCGTGTGGCATCTGACATTCTTCGCCGGATGTGTAGCCATATCGGGCTACCGCGAGAAACAAAATCGACATACGATAACTTTCATGAAAGTTCTGCCGGAATCGAGGGCCAGGAAAGGTAAGACTGATTTATTATCAAGTGTTTCACGAACATATTTATAAAACTTCATTATAACCACGCTATAGTTTGACCAAAACCGCTGTACCGCGCCTTCGGTATGTGCGCGGCGAGAAGGGGGGCAGTGCAGGCCGCTCATTCGCCATCGCTCACGGCGTCCCGCCCCCCGCCTCGCCGTGCATTCCTTCCGCCTCGCCGCGCATTCCTAAGGCGCGGTACAGCAGTTTCAGTCAAACTATAATTGGCAGGTTGCTGGTCATTTAGTCAAGTATTAGGACAAACTATTGACTTCGCTCTGCTACTGAGAAATTTAATTGACTGGCCTGGGACACAGTATGACAGTACAAAGAACAAAAAACACCCAGAACCCTCATGTTCCTAGCTAGGCTAGCAACCAATTGACCAAGTCGCAGTAGAGTAGTACAATTTATATCTTCAGTTCAGTTTTAGCAGTGGCGGATCCAGGATTGTCGTTTGAGAGGAGCTTGACCCCGCTGAGGGCCGGTTTTAGCAAAGTAAACACTAAACAAGCGCGCAACATTTTATTTTGCTTAACGCATAACAAGCCTTGGATTACTTTTCGCAAATTCCTCCATAACTTCGTTAGGTTGTAGAGTACCAGAATATCTCGGTACATATAATTGGCAGCCAAACCGGTTAACCTGTCTACGGTCATTGTCGTACAGAGGTACGATTTTATTAGTTTTGGCGAAGAGAAGCTGCGCTCCATACTACAAGTGGTGACTGGTAATGTAGGAAGAATTTGTAAGAGATTTTTTTTTATGTATCGGAAACACTCATTTGTCTCTTGATGCGCTTCCACTCCTGATTGGGCGAGATGTTGGGATATCACTCCGAAGCTCCTTCAAAAGAGTTATTTCTCCAAAAAGTTTAGTTTAGAATAATATCATGATAATATCACTTTAAGATTTGTCACGGAAGAACTCATGCTTTTGGGGTTGCTTGAGCCCCTCAGCTCCCCCCTTGGATCCGCCAATGAATTAAAATGTATGTTTTTAATGACAAAATAACAGCTTTTTACTAAATGTATATGAAATTAGGTAACAAAAAACACATTTTAATATTTTTTGTCTGTTTCTTCCGGATAATCTCCAAAACGGCTAGACCAATTTTGATGAAATTTGGTATGTGGATACTTTTTATTAACATACTACGCAGCCTAAGCCGCGGGCGGAAGCTAGTTTTTTTCATTTATAATAAAATAATTAAACCACTTTTATTTTCAGAAGAAAAATCATGGATGTACAGAATGTTCTGCAGCGGAGGCATAGACGCAGCCGATCCTGATAACCCAATAGACAACAAGGAACACGTCATCATGGCCTTCTTCCGCACAACCATGGCGGATTTACTGAACAATGGCTATGTGAAAGCCCTAGTTATCGTAGTTTTCATAGCATACCTGGCAGGAGCAGGGTACGGAGTGACCAACCTCAAAGAAGGCTTAGAAAGAAGGAAACTGTCCAAAGTGGATTCATACTCTGTAGAGTTCTTTGATCGTGAAGATCTGTATTACAGAGAATTCCCATATAGAATTCAGGTAAGAATATACACATACCTACCTATGTTATATATTTGACTTAAATGGCCACACTTTTAAATAATTAAATTAAATTTCACATAATTAACTAGGTACCGACCGATTGACCATCATCCATCCAAATTACCATCTTCTGCCTAGCCTTTTCCCTAACTACCTATGTTGGGATCTGCTTCCAGCCTAACCGGAGGCAGCTAAATACCAGTATTTTTTATGGAGCGACTGCCTACCTAACCTCCACAACCCAGCGCACATCTTATTAGTAAATAAAACACACTAGTGTTGACACACCTGCGGTTTGTGGGGCGCGATAAGCCTTATTTATTTATTTTTATTTATTTATTTATTCATTTATTTCAGGCGACGTAGGCCCATAGATAAAACCTTAACCTAAACATAGATATTTTTATTATAAAATAGTACTTCACTAGCTATTTCTTGTGCTGTTCTGCAAGTCACTCAGTCCGACATGGCGTCTCGTCGGCCTGAGTGAATCATACCGTCTCGCCCACTCACGTGCTGATGAAATACGAAGCTCAACAACATTCACCGCCGTCACCCCGTCCCATTTCACCCATAGAGAATTTGATTATGCCTTAAATTTTCGCTTGATTTTTTTTCGATCACCCGCTGTCCCCTTTCTTTTAATTTTACGCACGCATAGGGAATTGAAAAAGTTGTTTTATTTAATGTTTGGTAAGAAAATATTAAGATCATTACAACTAAACCATTTTCGTTTTTCTCCAGGTGGTTATAAGTGGCGAGTACAATTATTCTGATCCAAAAGTGCAAGATGAAGTGGAAGCTTTGACCAAGAGCTTGGAGAACACATCGTACATATCCAACTCGCTGTACACAGAGTCTTGGCTTCGAACCTTCGTCGACTACGTATCGAGAAATAACGACTACTTGAACATTACTATCGATAATGAGGATGAATTCATTGAGAATCTTAAAGAGGTTGGTACAATTTGGATTGAATTGGACAATTGAATTATATGATTAGTGGCGTCCCACGCTTTGTTCCTCTCGATCTGCCGTCTACGCACAAGGACTGGTCTGTTCCAACGGGTGCTAGTCTTTTAATGGACAGGATTTTAATGTAAAATATTCTAAAAGATTTTAGTAATCCCTGATGACAACCTTTGTTTTACTTTTTTAAACAGCGATTATTATTCCTTTTTTCATCTATTTACAGTTGTGGCTGTTCCCAGCAAACCCATTCTCTCTAGACGTGAGATTCAACGAGGAAGGAAATCGAATTGTTTCGTCGAGATTCCTAGTTCAAGCAGTTAACATCAGCGGAACAAACCATGAAAAAGAAATGGTCAGAGCATTGAGAAACGTCGTTGCTCAGTCTTCTCTGAACGCCTCTGTATTTCATCCTTATTTCGTATTTTTCGATCAGGTATATTTTATCAATTTATATTTTGAAAGCTGTTATCATGCCGACATAATTTCCAGGAATGGTAATTAATATAAATCCTTTTTTCATTTCAGTTCGAACTTGTGAGGCCAACATCTCTTCAGAATCTATGCTACGGTGCTCTTATGATGATGATCACGTCTTTTGTATTTATCCCTAACATCCTCTGCTCTTTGTGGGTAGCATTCAGTATAATATCCATTGAAATCGGTGTCGTTGGCTACATGGCCCTCTGGGACATCAACCTTGATTCCATATCCATGATAAATTTGATTATGTGCATTGGTTTTTCGGTTGACTTTACCGCACATATCTGTTATGCTTACATGGCGTCAAAAGCCAAACATCCTGACGAAAAAGTCAGCGAATGTCTCTACTCTCTCGGATTGCCCATAGTTCAAGGATCATTCAGTACTATTCTCGGTGTAATTGCTTTGCTCCTAGCTGACAGTTACATATTCTCTGTATTTTTCAAAATGGTGTTCATGGTTATATTCTTTGGAGCAATGCATGGCCTCTTCCTTCTTCCAGTCCTTTTGTCCCTATTCGGGCCTGGCTCTTGTACTAGAAGGAAAGACGATATCAAAATGGCAAAACTAGAAAAAAGTTTTCCCAATCCCTACTGTATACCACACCCACAGCTAGTTCTTAATGACCAAATATATAACGGCAAGAATTTAAACCCGAATGGTATTTATAAGATTTATGGCGATGACAAAGATCTTGGAATAGGCACATCAGGCGAGGACACAAGCGAAAGCAGTTCTAACCAGTCGCAACGCCGCCAAATAGGTGACGATGAGAGCGGCCAGAAGAAATACGACGTCGGGTGGAAGCGATCTAGTTATTGCCAGAACTCAGCGAGCCAGTTTCAGCCATCCGGCGAATTAGATCTTTATGGCCACGATATGGATCGTAATTGGCAACGACAGCGCTGTGAAGACAATCGCCGGGTTTTCGACAATTACCGGAAACCTCCGGCAGCGTTCAGGACGCGCGATGATGAGTGGGTGTCATCAACGCGGAAAACGAGCGACGCAGGGCCGCGTCGTGAGGGCACGTACAGGGTGATGCGAGCCCACTCGCAGCACAACATCCACCGGGCGCGCGCTCCCAGACGCTCCAACTCACATCACAACTTAGAACATTTAGACTACGTTGCAGAAATGCGCTTTCCCTGACAGTGACCGTCTAACCTCTCTAAAATAATATTTAAAATAAATCGAGTGCTCAATTTATGGACCAAAGTATAAAGCTACCTTCGTAAAAAAGCGAAATCGGTAGTCTAATTTCCTAGAAAGTGAAGAACAATAAGTTGATGTAAGAACGCTTTTTCTTGAAGGTGTCAAGTGTTTTTTGTGAGTGATAAAAACTGTTTATCATCAACGTGTAGTTAGCAATTTTAATGGAGCTTTGTCTAAAAGCCTTATGCCAAAATCAAAATAAGTAGTCTATTACAACAGTCTATCTACAGACTCCTTACAGGTGTTCAGTAAAATGTCCCTTTATTTAATCATATGTACAGAGTGCTCACATTAAGTCTTTATAGTATACCATGGTAGCACTATCTTTACAGACAAACACTACCTTTTTTTCATCAAATATCAGCAGACGCTTACGTTGACAACTGTATGGAGTAAGATGTCTAGAGACTACTATTATAATAACGTTGTCTTCTCTATGTAAGATTTATTTCCATGTGAATAAATAAAAAGCTCAGTAGTACACCAAAGTACGATCGGTTCAATAACGATATTATCTGTAAGTAAGTTATTGATTCGGGAGACAAAAAATATGTAATTATTATAATGTTAGTAAATGTAACTAGTAGTTTAATAAGTATTTCGAGATTTTGGTACAAGGCTGAATAAGGAGAGGTTATGATTGTTAATCGCTAATTGCCTAGTATAATATTGTGAAAGAACCCCGAAAAGTTGTTTAGTTAAGATACTTTTTATTATACATTGAATTATAATAGTAATTCATACAACCAAATATATTGCAATTCAATCTAAGATCACTCTCTCATTGTCATATTAATCAGTACTGCAAACTTATCGCATCTACATTTCAATGACCGCATATAAAACTCAAGTCAAGGAGACAGGCCCGTTGCAATGGCGCTCGGTAAGTTTTCGGTACCCGTGTAGTAAACCATGAATCAGTACCTACAAATAAATGAGAGAGCAGCCTAAAATCTACAGAATCGTTAAATGTAATATCTACGCATAAGTTTAATAAATGCAAATATTTAAAGGAGCAATTAAAACATAAGCTTCTACAAAATAATTTATTAAAACTTAACTAGTTCCTACAACTTATCAATAACAAATTAAACTACTTCACCGATTCAGTCAGTACACTAGCTTTCGACAATCATACCTAATTTGGCAATCATAGGGACTAAATAATATAAGACGTCTATTTAGTGTGATATAAAATTGGGATGGGTGATATAATAAAGGTGTGTAAATACGTGTGTAAGCAGAGGCACAACAGAAACTTTTCTTTTCGAAACTGTTCAAAATCAAAATATTTTATTTCACATAAACTTACATGGCACTTATGTAACGTCAGAAGCTGGGTGCACGGTTTTCTATGGACAAAAGAGAGAGAAGATGGAGAAAAAAGAGCCGGCAATAAACTCCACAGTTACTCTTTTAAACATCATTGGCTTTTACAATGTTTTCAAATTACAGTAGGTATGGGAGGACTTGATAAAATAAAAAATGATCAACAAATTTAAAGTCTACCCGGCCTACAACGTTCTCACATTTACAAAAAATAAAAGAATCTATCAGAAGGATAAATAAAATATAAAAACCTATTAAAACCAAGTGATATGGTTGCCATTACCACCACTATTTCAGTTACAGTTCAGTTACCTAAACATAATATACTGAATACCAAATCCAGATGCAATTTTGGGTAGCAAAATTTATGAAAAAAAAATTAGTAATTATGCGACTCCGAAGTGATTTCTGTTCTTGACATAATTAAAATATTTTCAGCCAGTTTTTTAGGAAGGTAACAGATGGGAATAGAAGGTAATCGCGAAACAGTTTCCCAAAACAAAAGTTTATATTGTGCCAATTTATGAAACTTTTTAAGTCTTTATGTTTATACAAATAAAGCTTTAACCATTAGCTGTCTAAATGGGTTGCTGTAAATATTAGTTGTGATATTATATATTATATCGATGCCATGTTCCATCCCTGTCTTACGTTTATATGTTTATGCTATTCTACAACTAATATTTTACTTTATGTCTTACAAATAACTATGTTCTGTCTGTGAAGACATGTTCCGTCATTGCATTTGTGGTGATAACAGCAAGTGACTCTAGTGTTTGTTCCGTGTGTTGTGTAAGAATTTAATGTTTGTGATCGCTAGCGGTCGCTCATCATGACTGAATAATGTAAATATTACCTGTTTTACATTAAATAAAAAATAGTTTTATTAACAGTTTTTTTTTTCTATCATTATGATATTCCTATCGCAAATTAGGTACCTACGTGGTTAACTAAAAGCTAGTAGTAATAATAAAACACAACGCGCATTCAACTAAATATATGCGACTATCTAAAACATACATACTCACAACAGTATCATACAGTCACATCAACACAATACAATTTGCAACTGGATGTAAACAATAAAAATATGTTATAACATTATGAGAAATTACATACTAATGTGGGTGTAATAATCACGTGTTTCAATTAATGAAAAAATATGATATGACAATACGTGATTAGAAATCAGTAACATCACGACTAGATATGAACGGCTATGGTAGGATGCAGTCTTATATTTGCGTCCATTCTACGCATTGATGCAATCAGTCAAACGAGCCGGGAAACTCGCAATTCACCACTTACCGTGAGCCATATCTAGCCAATAAATATGTATATAAACAACTCTACAACACTGTAAGGCAATTATTATCTAAGGAAAGGCAGGCTTATCATACACAGATTTTAGCACCTCGCTGCAAAACAGAATCAAATCTTTGGGATTAAACCTGTCACACATGTATTCTCGAATAAATGATAATTCCTTATTACTATGGTTCTGTTCTCTGGTGTTATTCCACTGGTCTTCTAACACTCTGTTCAGGAGAGTCTTAGCGTCTGACGGAGTGATCTTCTTCATTAACACATCAGTTATAGCACTGAATGGCAGTTTGTCAGTAATCTGCTGGATAGAAGAGTCTTCTAAATGTTCGCTAACTTGCTCCACGAAGTCTTGTCTCTGGAAAAACGAATAAAGTATGAATATTTCGTAAAATGAGTTCACCTTACATTGGTTTAATTAAACCATTAAAATAAATAAGCCTACATTTTGTCGCGCTCAATTTGATTTAAAGGAATATAAGATGACGATCTAAATGCTTACCTCTGCTAAACATGATTTAACAATATCTGCAGTAGATTTACTGCCTGATTCGTCGGTCTGCACGACTGTATGCGCAGTTGGAGTGGTCTCAGTCTGTACAAACGTAACAGTGGTCGGCGTAGCGACTGTTTGTACTTCTGTCTCAACGCCAATATTTGTAAATGTTTGCGCTGCGCTGTCAACATAAGACTTCAAATCCGGGTCAGGCAAAGGCTCGTCAAAGATAGCCTCATCTATAGTCACCATCACATCACAGGGCGGTATTTCTATCGTCTTAGAAGCATAATCTGTTAAAACTTTCCTTGCCACCTTCACTTTAGGCGCTTTAATGCATAACCTGTTCACTTCAAGTTCTGTCATCTTCGCCAAATCGGCAACTGTTTCCACCTTCCCTACTAATTCTTTAACAAGCAATGACTTCATTGCAAAAGACGATAATTCACCGGCAATGTTGTCTATGGGGTCCTTACAATCTACTAAGTCTGGGCATATGGGATCAGTGTCATTTAATTCGCTTGCTCTGACAATTTCAACAACGGGCGTTGCATCTAGTGACAATAGTTGAGTGTCATCAGGAGTACCAGGAGTACCAGGAGTACCAGGAGTACTAATCACTGTAGTGACTGTGAAACTTTCTACTGCTCTGTTCAACACTGTGTCTAATTTAAACGCATGGTCTAATCTTTTAGGTGATTTTAGAGGTGTATATTGGCGCAGTTGTCTTTCAAGGCGTTTATGCGCCGAATTTTGTGGAGATTGAACACCTCCCGGTTCAATGTACTTCTGAACGGACACCGTCGTTGACACAGGAGGGTCATGGAAACTCACTCGTTTTCTCTGAAAAAAAAAATATCACGTTACCACAACAAGTTCCTTCGTTTATTTAAAAAAATATCTTCTTTCAGTTGTCAACAATAATACTCACTTTACTGGCTGGCGATATCGTAGCGTCGTCAGCAATCTCTACAAGTTTCCTCTTCAGTATGGGACCTGCTGGACTGCTATCAACCGCAGGCAGTGATCGCCTGAACTTGAGGAATTTGTCAATGTCTTCATTTTCACTGGGAGGCTCAATATTTTCACTTACAGAGTTGTATAAGATACGTAAGTTCCTTCTAGCAGGAGTACTGGACGTGCTATTGTTCTTGATCCCTTCTGCTTCAGCCTTTTCTTGATTTATAATAGCTTGGACTTTATCAGGAATGCAGCATAGTCCTAACATTTGTGCGGCTCGACCTCCTGCACGCACTTGAGGTCTATTCTTCTTAAGTGACAAAGAAGAACTAGGACTAGTGTTAGTCACCGTGACTTCAACTCTAGGCGGCGACTGATCCCTTTTATCAGGAGATACTTTGTCCTCAGTAAATACTTCAGGTGAGCCAAATTTTTCAAACGGTTCTCCATTACTGTTCACCGGTGACGACAATGTTATCACCACAAAATCACCGCTAGTGTCAGGAGATGGCGATTTTTTGGTTCTTTCAGGACTCATATTTTTAATCGGCGATATCTCGAGCGTGTTATTTAAGAAATCTTGTTTTCGTTTAGCGTCGTCTCCAAACGATGAAGGCGATGAAGCTCCGCTCTCCTTATCTAACTCCACAACAGCTGAATCTGATAAAGTTATTGTTATATCTTCTGGAAGATTTACTGATTTTTCACTGATCGATTTATTTATTGTCGAAGATTTTCTCTTTCTGTTATTACAAATTTCATCAGTAGTAATGTCTACAACAGTCAAACTTGTATCCATAGTCTGATGTACCACATCAACCTCCATAAAGTTGTTAGGACCGGTTGGTTGAGTATCAGCTTCCGCTATTTCTTGTGTTTCTGCTCCTACTTCAGTTTCATTACTGCTTATAGTCAATGGTGCCGGGACATCGTCAACTATTATAACGACTTCTGAAAGATCTTCAATTGGTTCGGTATCCATATTCTCAGTGGGATCAGCTTGACTTTGTCCTTCTGAAGCAGTTTTGTTCAACGGTAATTCACTATCATCTTTACCCTCTTGATTGGACTTTACCGATTCAAAAACGCCGACCATTACACACTCTAATATGCTTTGAGATTCATTCATTTGGTCAGCTTTATCCGGAAATAGGTTAATTTTTTCCAAAGTTACCATGGGAACCCTCTTAGAAACCTTCTTTGTTGATTTAACTGATATTGTAGTAATAGAGGAGTCTTGTGAGCTCTCAATAACGTCGTCCGAGTAGGGCAGATCTTCTGTAAATGAAGTCTGTTCTTTTATTTCAGTATCTTGTCCTTGGCTATCATCAACTGTTAGTGAGGAGTTTGAACTAGAGCTATCAATGTCTTTATTTTTCTCTTTTACTTTCTTTTCAGTCTTGGCTACAGATTTTGATTTGTTCAGCTTCTCTACTAAGCTTTTTCTTCGATCTGTGCCGGCGGATTCTAAAGCTTTTCTGGTCCATCGTTTTTGTGTTTGCATTTTTAAATATGGGTGTCCCTCTACCATGTCTATTGCTAATTCTTTTTCGATCCTTGATTTTCTAACGGTCTTTTTAGTGGTTGACTTTGTTTCTTCTGTCCCTTTATTCTTTGATTGTTGTTGTGGCTCTATAGCATCTTTTTTGCTAGGATTTGTTTCTTTTTCATTGGATTTGTCACCATTTTTGTTATTCGGGGTTTCCTCCTTTTTATCACAACATTTATCCTTGTTATCATTAGAGCTTAGGTCTTGAATGTCATTTGACTTTTTCCCATCTTTGTTAGATTCTGTAGGCTTATTGGCATTACACGTTTCGCCCTTCTTGTCATTAAAACTTTCGACATTCTTTTCAGTAGAACTTTCGACATTCTTTTCAGTAGAAACTTCGACATTATTTTCAGTAGAACTTTCGACATTCTTTTCAGTAGAACTTTCGACTTTCTTTTCAGCAGAACTCTCGACTTCCTTTTCAGCAGAACTTTCGACTTTCTTTTCAGTAGAACTTTCGATTTTATCCTCCATAGACCTTTCGACATTATTTTCAAAAGAACTCTCGACTTTCTGTACATCTGTTACGTCATATTTTATGTCAATATCTATACTGTCATTTAAAAGCAAGTATGAAGGTTTTTTTTCTACTATACCTATATCAATGTTTAGAACTTCTTTAGTTATATCAGTTTCACTTTTAATGTCACTTTCATCTTTCTGTAATTTTTCATTACTGTTAGCCTCATTCACAACAGAAATTTTAACATTTTCAGGAACTTTATCATCATCATCATTCATCGCATCTTCATCAGGAACAGACTCTATTGGAGGACTAGCATCTTCTGCCGAGTCAGTTTTCGAAGGAGTTGTGTCACGATTGGATTGCATTGATTCACGTTTAGATTTTAAGTCTTGTGAAGATTGGCGACTCTTTTTAGCACCTGTAAGTAACTGCAGCTCATCAAACTTTTTCGGCTTTCTTTTAACTCGTGAGGGTCTATCTGCTGAAACCAGTGGAGGTGCAGAATTTACGATATTAGCCGTATCATCGCTTTTAGACTGTGTTGGAGTCTTTATAATAGTTTCAGTCTTATTTAGATCTACAGAAGAATTTTTATTTTCTTTTTGAACTCCTGAATTTTCTATTAAGTTTCTTACATTGCGAAATACGCGATCTTTCAAAGCCATACGAGGTGATTTAGTAGTTTTAGGTGTAACAGCCTCCATTTTGTTTACTTTTTTATCTGCGGGTATTATGTCTTTTGTAATAGAGGGATCTTTCTTTACATTTTCGGTAAAAAAGTTTTCCAATATTTTAGTGCTTGGTAAGGTTAAAAGCTTTTCCGTAGCAATTTCGTTACTGCCTGAATTACAAGATTTGCTTTCTGATTTACTGCTATTAGACGTGTCTTGCGAGTCTGTCTTCCATGAAATAAGTTTAAATTCATCTTGAGATTGTGATAAATCTTGGTACAAAGCAGGAATATCTTCTCTTTTCCGTAGTAGTTTGTCTTTTTGGTTTTCTGTTAGTTTTCTAGGATTGAACTTCCAGTTTGATTTCACTACAACATACTCTTCTCCGTTTTCTACGACAGTATTCACGATGCTTGCTTCTTTTTTCTTTGTCCTTTTTGGAACTTCCTTTGTTTTCGGTGTTGTGAATTTATTTTTATCGGAAGGTTGATTCTTTTCTTTAGCCATTGTTTCGTTTTCAATATTATCTATTAAGCCTTTAATTTTTTTGAAAGTTAAAGCAGTTTCATCAATTATTTTTGACTTCAATGTTCTCATAACGTAAAGGACTGTATTTTTAGTTAAAGATTGTTGTGATAGAAACGAAGCACAATCTAATAATTCGTCAACAATAATTGGAATAAATTTTTCATATGTTTTAACTTGAATTAATGAATGTAATGACTTCAATAAACAATCAATGAAAGAAAATATGTGGGAGGCCTGTAAAAATAATTGAACATTAATTTATTGTTTAACATGTACATTTTTATTATTTTAATACTGTTTTTTTTTTTTAAATTATTTTATACATCTATAATAAAAATGTAGAAAGCATATACTACATGACAATACTTACATCAGTCTGCTGCTTGCATGTTAATGTCATCACTTTGATCATTTTCTTCAAACAGAATAATATGTACCGTGCAGCAGTTTCATTAATATTTGTTACAATAATACTGATTGTAGCGACAACTCTATCAACCAGTAAAGGAAATAGTTGTTCATAGTTGTGGTAATTATCAATACGACTGGTCACGATATGTAGCTGTTCTAATTCTTTTTCACACATTGAACCTGCATAAAGAGACATTGCAATATAATATATTTATACAGTTAGTAAATTATTTTTAATTATTTTTTGAGCAACATCATATTACTAAAGAATCATCAAACAACCGTCAAAGTAACTAGCTGAACCCAAGTTGCCTCATTGAGTAAAATACTATACAACATGTGAGAGATTCTAATTAGACTTAACATTAGAAAACATAATAGTGTTGCTAACAGAAACAAGAGTATTGTATTTTTTATCAATATAATGATAAATATTTATAAAAACTAGTTATTTCGCGTAAGTTATTAATTTCAAAATAAATGCAATAGTTTTGTTTCATACAAGTTATTTCTGTCTCGATGATTTTACAATGATCAGTAGTTGATGCTACAGTCACCAAGATTACAGCGAGCGGGTCTTGGGCTGAGTCTGAGCTTAGTTAGCTGTTGACAGGACTTTATGGATGCCTTTTCTAATCATTTGTTGCCCATACATAGTAAATCCTTTGCGTAAAGACGCACCTGCCGAAAATAACGTCGCGGAATACGGTTATTGTTATATCCATGTCGAAATTTACTCGTCGCAATTAACATAAAAAATGCAAAGATAGCGTCGTTGATTAAGTTCGCCCGACCGATTTTTGCATATGCGTCAAAAAGCGTCATAATTCGACCTGATGCGTTAGTGGTCATTTAAAAACGATTGAAAGCTTAAGCACGCCAAATTTCTACGTCACTTCGGCAGGGGTGTCGCAACACTTATATGCAAAAATCCTGTACTTACAATTCTGTTCAGTCATTTTGTGCCTTAGCACGCAAAGTGTGACACACAGTTTGAAATATATCGTAGAATGAGAAACAGCTGTCCCATTAAAGAGGAATGTCGAAATAGCCTTCACAAAGATCTCACTATATTTCAGTTTTGGGTGTAATAAGTCATACATTGTGTACCACGTCATGGCAGAAACCTCTACCTGAAAATAATATAGGAAGTTAAGATTTTTCCTCAGCTTAGCAATGAGTCTGTGTGAAAATTTGATACAAAAAGAAATAGAAGAATAGTATATGATCATTATAGAGATATATCAATGAAAATTGTTGTACAAATACATAAAGCATTAAGTCCACCTATGTACAGTATTCTTCCTACTTGTGCATAAAGTTTTAATAAATAAACAAGTTGTGTAAAAAAAAAGAGTATTTGTTGTTTACATAGAATACAACAGAGTCGTGTCTGGCTGTGTGATCATTTAGTTCTTCAAAACTACACACTGGATTTTGATAGTTTTTACCATCATTTAGACAATTTATTTCGGAATGTTAATATTAGGTCTTTACCTATGAAATTGGAGATGTGTATGATAATTTTAAAATATAAAAATTTTGGTGATTTTTTTATTTCAGCTAATCAAAGTACTGGCCCAAATGATCTATACAATTTTGCCATTTTCATGGCAGTTTGTTTATCCCTTTACTGTAGAAGTCTGCCGGACGGGAGACGATGAAGTCAGCGAAAGCGTTTTGTACTGCCTATCGCGTGTAGAATTTTTTCCCACTTAAAAAATTATCTAAATTTTGAAAAAAGTAGAAATCTGTTGGGGCAAGGTCCGGTGAGTACGGTGGGTGACGGAGAGCTTCCAGCTGTAACACTTGTAGCTTTCCGATGGTCTTTCGTAAAGTGTGACCTCGCGCGTTGTCGTGGACAAGCAATGGGGAAGAGCGATTGACTAGTCTTGGTTGTTGAATTGCGAGCTACTTCATCATTGTTTGCAATTCTTGGCAATAGACATCTGCCGTCACTGTTGTGCCATTCGGTAAGAAGCTGTGATGTACAAGTCCGGCACTGGTCCACCAGACAGTCGCCATCATCTTCCTATGAGTAATCTTTTTATTAGCGCACTGATTAGGTGCTGTACCCTGGTCCACCCACTGAGACGAACGCTTACGGTTGTCGTACAGGATCCACTTTTCATCGCAGGTAACAATTCGATTAAGAATTCCCTCGTTTCTATGCCGATTCAGTAGTGCTATGCATGCTTCGACGCGTAAATCTCGCTGTTGGTCGCTTAGTTCGTGTGGCACCCACTTATCTAGCTTTTTTATCTTTCCGATTTGACGCAAGTGCTTCAATGTTGTTTTGACACTAACTCCAAGGCCCGCAGCAAGCTCAGCCGTAGATTAAGTTGGATGCGCTTCCACTATCGCCTTCAATTCATCGTTGTCGACAATGGTTACCGGCCGACCGCGAGGCTCGTTATTCAACTCAAAATTTCCAGATTTAAAACGATTGAACCAATAATGTACCGTGTTTATGCAAGCAGTGTTAGGCCCGTACACGTCGGTAATGTTTCGTGTTGTTTTCGCAGCGGTATTTCCACGTAGGAACTCATATTCGAAAATTGTACGAATTTTCAGTTTATCCATGGCGCCAAAAACTACCACAATGTCACAAAAACAAAAAACTATCTAAAAACAAATGACTGAATTTGAAATTAAATTAACACTTCTTTCGAATAAAATTTATTTGAATTTCGAAATGCGCGCCAATCCACAGATAATTAAATCTGAAAATGCTGGCTATACAATCTCCAATTACATAGGTAAAGATCTATTATGTATAATACATTAAAATTTAACGTATATAGCACATAAATCTCGATGTTGTGACATGTCGCAGCCTTAGTGCATTGCACCCAATATAACATACAATATACGTACATGAGTAAATTCATTTATTGATTGCAATGGCCACAGGATGGTTTCACACAAAACTTGTTCACAAGTGACGTTTTGTACCATAAATATTATTGACTCTGCAAGTGCAGTCCAAAAAGTCAAAGATACGTCATTCGCAGTCAAGGTCTGTAAAACGAGTCGTACAATACAAGTGGGTTCAGAGTATTCTGGATCTAATAACACGTCTGTTATTTTTCTAAGTTTTGTAACCATCTCTTTAAAGCTGCAACTGCAAATACAATAAAAAAATATAAACATGAGGAAAACAAAGATTAATTTAAATGTATGAGATCAATTTCGTTTGATTTATCAAGAAACAACAGTGGTCAAATCTGCCCAATATTAGTGTAACTAAAAAAACCGAAACACATAAAACAGCTACAATCAGGCTCAAAGGAATAAAAATTACCTTTGATATGCAAGTTTCAACGAGGGGTCTAGTACAACCGTTATAACATTGCATAGAGGACGATTTACATCCTTTTCTCTGGTCTTAAGAAGTTGTTTGATTCTTGTATCTCCATCAAATAATGATAGTATCAATGCATTGAGCACTAACTCAGAGTACTTGGCATTAGTCTCACATTCCTGAAAAACAAACATAAATTCAATACTAAATAATTAAATTATGATAAAAACATTCAAAATTAGTTAAGAAAAAATTAAATTACCTTCATCAAAAGTGATAATACAGATAACATTTCAGAGAACAGATCTTTTCTTATGTTGTTTTCAGGTAGTTCACCTATGGTCATTAGAAATGATTTCCACAAACATGTCATTTGTTGATTTGTCAAACCACTATCAGGATTTCCTGACATCATAAAAGCCGAAGTCAAAGAGAAGACCCAATGGCTCCAGTTATCCACTAAATTCTTAGTGTTAATCAATTTGCCACTCAATTTAGGTAAATCAATGCAACCATCACAATTGACATGGCCAACCATTCCCACAAGACCCTGTATACATTGTTTTTTCACAGCTGTGGTAATCAGTCCAGGTGTTATTAGTAGATTATCTGCACGATTGGGTTTTCCAAAACAGAAATGTAAAAATGAAA
This sequence comes from Apamea epomidion, assembly GCA_947507525.1. Lineage (NCBI taxonomy): Eukaryota > Metazoa > Arthropoda > Insecta > Lepidoptera > Noctuidae > Apamea > Apamea epomidion. The sequence continues at coordinate 13,815,983 of OX382234.1, forward strand.
CCAAAAATGAGTCAGCGAACTTATCGATTTTGTTTTGGAATTTTTCTAGTAAATGCCACCAACATTTGAACTTAGCTAGTGCAGTTGCTTCATGTTTAGCATTATTTGATTTTAGTGGAATTATTAACAGCTTGATTCTTTTGTTAATATTACTTTCACTTGTTTCAGTGGAGAAACTATCAATGAGTACACTCCAGCACTGGAATGCTTTACACCGGTTCACCACATCTACTTTGAATGCTGATTCAACAACTGGCAGCAAGGAATTTATAGGAGTTCCTATATTACCCACTGGCTGTGTCACTTGGTGCTTTAGAAGTCTGATGAATAGTATCCATATTCTGTGCCAAATATCACTCCCCTTTTGCAATAGAGTCTTCATGATAGCTGGGTACCTAGAAATTAAATAGTTGTTAGAATAAAGTAAATAAAACTCCAATGTCCAAATAATTAACTTTCAAGGTCAAGGCAAACAAAAAAACTTAGTAAAGAGGATTTAAAACCTACTGCTAGGTATACTAGAAAACTAAAATTATATGATTCAAATGCAAAATCAAATTTTAATAATTACTAGCCTTCATTTGATTTTTCATGGAAGAGCAATCGGGCCATGAAAGATTAAATGAAAGGTGATCTTCCACTATCCCTCAAGAGAAGACTCATTGACATGTGTATTCTTCCTATCCTCACATATGGTTCTCACTTTTGGTCCACTTACTTTTTTATATTACAAATACACTCCAGAATGTAGTGCCAATGTTGATTGTCAGTGTAGTCAATTGCAATCAGTTCTTCAGTCAAAAGTTCAAGTAATTCTACTGTCATTGCTTCTTCTATGACTTCCAAATGCATACAAGCAGGAATCACTCTTGAGAACCAAGCTGATAAACCTGTTTCCACAAACTGTCTCCTTTTTTCTGGTGGTAGTATTTTTAATAATTTGTGCAGTACACTGCATGCCTAAAGAAATAGTTTCACAAATAAAATAAGTGACAAATTATTAGTAATGCACCTTCAAAGTTTTTATCCTATATATAAATATTATGTCAAAAAGACTATCAAAAATGTTAAAGTATGTATTCAAAATATTGAGAGACAAAGCATAGGTTTTACACATAAAACTGAACTACAGGATGACTTTTGCCATAACCTCAAATCTAACAACAAATATACATTATGTTTACACTTTTTTTTTTGGGTGGGAAATCATCAAATGACCTCTCCCGCTCTGGGCTGAGAGGAAGGGTGTGTCAGACTTTTACTGACTAAAACCCACCCGTGTTCCTTCAGTTGCCTGTACCAGGGGCCATAGTATCTCTTTGTTCAAACAACCCGCAGCCTTGGCAGGCATCGGCCCTAGCGGACCCCGTCAATTCATGCTGACATCTCTTTGAGGCGCAGGTGGAACATAATACACCGTCGACCCGGGCCTGGTCCTTACCGGGCGGCGAGCTGCTCATTGCTCGCCGCCCGCAAGTCCGCGGCTACGGTGGATTATGTTTACACTTTAGATACAATTCATAATCAAGTTTGATACAAATAACGGAATAGCCTTTGCAGTTAAGATCTATGAAAAAAAACACAAATGTACTGAAAAGTACAAATAGCTGTTCATAACAATACCTATTTAAGTACAACACTTAACTTATCAGTGAGTCATCACCACTCACACCTGCCAACCATGTACATACAAGTTTAAAGTTTGACATGAAGTAAGTGAATAAGCATAATACCTTCAATCTCATTCCGACAGGTATCTTCATATTATGGCAGTACAGGCTGAAGATGTCCACTACATCTTGATGGTGCTCTGAGGCTGCTACAAGTATGTCATTAGGGTATGATGACAGTGTGTCAAAACATAACTGATGCAGTACCTCCACCTTGCTCTGGAGAGCAGCCGTTTTTGTGATATATATCACTGCCAGGGCTGATGGCAACAAGTTTGGGTTAGGGTCATATCTCCCCATCTGCAAAGTTGTTTACAAACATTACAATAACATAAGGTATGTGCACTTAGGTCTATTGACAGTATGGATCTCAATTACCTGGACTCTGGATATAATGACAGAAATAATGTTCATGATAGTGGCAGTGTACCTCATATCCTCTCTCAAGTCGTGTACACATATTGCCAGTAACCTCTCAGTTTCTGTTAAGCTTAGGTCTTCACCCTTCTCCAGATTAAACAGTATTTTGGTGTAATTTAGATTTCTACTTGTGTGATTTTTTAACGCATAGTGCTCCAATCTGTCCAATGCCGCTTTCACGTCCGAACCAATGTTAATTTCGTCCGGCATTTCTAAAATAGGATTCCAATGAAGATTGCTCGAAAGAAAAGACTCTTTAGAACACAAATTAGTACAAATAAAGCCCTAGACTAGAGTTTATATATTCACACAAATGTATTCATCTCAGCAAAGCTGTTAAACATGTACAGAGCTAAACAAAAAGATATCGCCGTAGATAAGTACGAAACAAAACCGTGTCAATGAACACTGCTATTTTGTGGAAGTCTGTACCAGGAAGGAAGTAAAGAGTTAACGAAATATCAAAAACAAAATAAGTACATACTTGGTTACGTATATTGTACGTTAAAATGTCCCAAAAATGCACGTTATCCAGCTAACAAAATATTTCATGAACGAAATAAAACTAACACATTTTGACATTTAACGCATTTCTGGCGCGAAGTAAGACGGATAAACTATTGCCATGTATAATATCATGTCATAGACTAAAATAAATTATATGTCGTTCGGGTTGGACCTTTCGAGACCATTTATCTAAATGGTTGGGCATTGTAACTAAATGATCATAAGATTAGATATTGGGGGCTTAGATCGGAGGAACCCAAAGGCGTAACTACTAAGACGCTAAGTAGTTCCGGGCACCATGGCCCACGGTTTGTGGGGGCTCACTCAGTGTAAGGCTCGGGAGGTTTGCCAAGTCAACAAGGCACAGGTCTCGGCCTCAGTCAGCGAGAGCCGAGAGGGCTTTCGAATAACATAACAAGCCACGAAGAAAGTGCACCTTATTTTTAAAAAAAGGCATACTCCAACCCAATTCATCCTTTAAATGGCCAAAAGAAAATCTAGCCAATCTGAGGTGAGGCGCAGAATTCGTGCACGCTTCGTTCACTCTTGAAGGTTTCCTTTGTTTTGAAACGTTTTTAAATAAGTCGACAAAGTAACTCATAATTCTGTATGAATGCTTTAAATAAAATGTATCGAATCCGAGGTGGGTGTTAAGTCGAGAAATCACGGCACAGCGGACAGAGCTCCGGCGGGATCTCATGGCGGCATGGAGAGTGCGATTGTCGCAACCCAGCGCTGGGCACGCCACAATTGCGGCGATAAGTCCCCTCTTTGAGGAGTGGCTAGAGAGGCGCCACGGCGCCCTCACCTTCCGCCTGACGCAGGTCCTCACCGGACACGGTTGTTTCGGGAGGTTCCTGTTCAGGATAAAGCGGGAGGAAACGCCAGGGTGTCACCACTGTGGGGATCGCCCGGAGGACACGGTGGAGCATACGGTGGAGATCTGCCCGGCTTGGGCGGGACCCCGCCGTGTCCTCTTAGCGGCGATCGGCGGCGGCGACCTCTCGCGTCCGGCCCTCATACAGGCCATGGTCCGGAGCGAGAGTGAATGGGAGGCCGTCATCTCCTTCTGCGAAGCAGTAATGCTCGCGAAGGAGGAGGCGGAGCGCGCGAGGGAGAGGCAATCGCTGCACCCTCGCGCTCCTAGCCGCCGCAGGAGACGCCCTGGACGGGAGTCAACAGCCGACTCCCGGCCACCGTAGGCGCGGGCTTGCGGGCGGCGAGCTATGGGCAGCTCGCCGCCCGGTAAGGACCAGGCCCGGGTCGACGGCGCGTTGTGTTCCACGCGCGCCTCAAAGAGGTGTCAGCACGAACTGACGGGGTCCGCTAGGGCCGATGCCGCCGGGGCTGCGGGTTGTTCGAAAGAGATACCGTGGCCCCTGGCACAGGCAACTGAAGGAACACGGGTGGGTTTTAGTCAGTAAAAGTCTGACACTCCCTTCTGCTCCGCCCAGAGCGGGAGGAGTCATTTGATGATTTCCCAACCAGAAAAAAAAAAAAAAAAAAGGTGGGTGTTAAGTAAATGTTATTTATTTATTTGGGAAACAAACAATTGTACAGTAGGTAATACAAACATAGTATGGTTACATCATGTGGTTAATGAACAATTAAGGACGTTTCCACAGATTACTAATTAAATGTTCGAGCTCGCTTTACTCACTTTAGCATTCAGAGTTCTCGTAGTGAGTGAATTGACTGCCAAACCTGTATTAGTACATGTTAATTGTTAACCAGCGCTAGCGACCAGTGTTGTTCGATTATCATTTATGATTTCATACAAAAGTTTCAAATAATACTTAAATAATAAATATAACCCGAAGAGAAACAAAAGTTGACAAGTTGAGTTTCCAAATGTACTAACTGAAGTTGGAAAATAAAATCACGTGGGTGAGATGGGTGACGAGGGTCCAATTTCCTTTTTACACCAAGGCCTCTGAGCAGCGGGGCAAATTTTGTAATTTAGAGAACGTTCACAATCTGAAGACCAATTCCTGTAAAAAACGTTCAAAATCTAGTCGCAATCTAATCTCAGTGACTAACAGATTGAGACTAAGATCAGACTGTGAAAGTTCTTAAAATTACGAGAATTGCCCCTCTGATCTCAGTCTCAATCAGTCAATAATCCTACCTTCAATTTCCTGCGTTTTTAATTACGGGAATTGACCTTCTGATTTTGGCCACGTGCCAAAAGATCCTTTGCGATTCCAAACTCCCACGGGGCCCATGAAGGACAGTCCAGTAGCTGGCGCACGTAGCAGTTGCAGGTTTATTCTTATGTAGTAGTAATTACGCGAGCGAGACCAAGAGGATGCGGGCTTGAACGTGGCTAAGCAATTCATATGTGTACTTCACCTGAGAGCCAAACAGTAGGGTGCGGCGCTTTTCCTATGTTCATTAAACTGCTTAGCTAAATTGACCCTATCTCTGCCAAGAGTGCCAACAGTCGTAAGTGGTACACTCAACCGCACTTCCATAGGAACAGTTTGACAATAATAGCGCCTTTATGTAGTTGTGGTTAGAGCGGTTTTTGTGCTATTCTTAAGTCATTGGTAATAATCGGGAGCTAACAATCAATTTAACTCGCTTGGGAATATTTTTTTTACCCAAATCTTGAATGCCTGAAACTGATAACCAAATCGGCCTTCTATTCATTGACAAGCTGATTAACCGAGAAGTCAAATACTGAATGACACAGGATGGCAAGTTATCGCAGTGTAGTTTTCGCCTGACGCCTACTTAGACCGTACCTACTTAGACCGTATACCTACAGGGCGTCCCACGGCTATACCACATGGAGGGAAAGTACTTTCAATATTGTAGATGGAACATTTTACTGACAGAAGACATTATTACATTATTTTAATTTTAAAAACAATTTAAACTGCATTCATAGATTTTTAAATAATTACATGGTTGAACCGGGAATCGAACCCGCTACACGAGAAAAAAAATTACCCTGTAGCTTTATCATACCGATCGAAAGGCTTCATCATAAGGATTATTTTTTAACCCCCGACGTAAAAACGACGGGGTGTTATAAGTTTGACGTGTCTGTGTGTGTGTGTGTGTGTGTGTGTGTATGTCTGTCTGTGGCATCGTAGCTCCCGAACGGATGAACGGATTTTAATTTTGTTTTTTTTGTTGCTGAATAACATAGTGTCAGAAATAAAAGGAAGATCATGAATCTTAACATTTTTAATACAAAATTAATCAATTTATCATATGCTCAAAATGAGTCCCATGCTGTTGAATAGAAAGTCGCACTCTTTTGATTATTTCACTCCCTGTCGATTTTTTGATCTTGTTGTGATGGATATTTAGAATAATACGTCTAAGTTCTGTTTGTAGCTCGAGGACATTTTCATATTGGTTCTTGTTAACTAATTTTTTTACATAACCCCATAAAAAAAATCTAACGGGGTTTGATCTGGGGATCTCGGCGGCCATCATATTTGTCCATTTGTCCCAATCCAGGGACGAAAGTGTTCATTGAGATAGTCCCTTGTTCTGTGACTGTTATGAGCCGGAGCCCCATCTTGCTGAAAAGTAAGGTTTTGTCGTTCTGTATCCGGAAGATTATTTATCTCATTTCTTAAAATCTTAATTATTTCTAAATACCTTTCCGTATTCAAATGCCCGTCGTAAAAATGTACTAAGAGGACCCAGTTTTTTACAAGCCCACACCAACAGAAACGAAACACGCACTTAATTATTAGTCTCGCGGATACGTAAGGGATTCTCCCTGGACCAAATGCGATTATTGTGTCGGTTGTACATACCATTATTGCTGAAGTTTGTCTCGTCTGACCAGATAATATTATTTAGAAAATACTGATCATCTAGGATGAGCCTCTCCATTTCACGGCAGAAAATAAGTCGTCTTTCAGCATCATCCGGCAGTAATTTTGTACTAATCGCCCTTCAACGTAACTTTTGATTTTGTATTTTTTCAGTACACGGTGTATTTTCTCTCTTCGAAATTCCGATTACTTCTTCTCTTTTATTTTGGTACACCACTTTTACCTTTTTATAATTTGTCATTGAAGAGCGGGGCCTTCTAGCACAGGTATACCTTTTACTTAAAAGGAGGTCCATAAAATTGATGGTAATTAAATAAAAAACTATGTAGGTAGGTACTATATGACGAAACCTATTAAGACGTATCTACCTATGTTCATACCTTTATGTTTGCGCAATATACACAGCCGGTAGTAACGACATAGATAGTATGTTTATTCAATCCCAAATTTCGCTAATTAATTCGAATTTCACTTTACCTACTTCATAATTAGCTAAAGTAAATTAATACCTAACAAGTAGGTAAACATTCTACATAATAAGATGAATTAACTCTCAAGTTCAACCATTGTTTAAATTAGCAATTCTCTTATCCGCCCACTAGGTGGTATTTTAATGGCTCATCGTCACCCACAGCTAATACCGATGTGGACTCGTCATCACACGTCCCTGGTATATTTATTTATTCATAATTATAGTTATAACCAACCACTTACATTTAAATCACGATATTATTGTTAGTCAAATAGTCATCATAAGCATCAGATCAGCACCATTAAGCAATGATCGACCTTGCTGGAAGCAAGTCTAGGTACTAGGTAGCAGACTATTTAACCACCTTATCATTTTGAAATAGGTAGATATAGGTAAGTACTACGTTAAAAACTGCTTTCAAAGTTTGCATGTGAACCTCAGTTCGTTTACATTTCTAATATCTATTGCATCTTTTCTACCGCTCGTTGCGGTGGCTCGCACACGCCTCGCCTAGCCATTTGAAGACAAGTGCCGCGGCGTGCGCCCGCGCATATGTGCCTCGTAAATCTCCCGCCGATTGCATCGTTCGTTTGTCGAATGTCCACGCGATCCGTGCTGAGCATAACAAACAGTGTTTCCAAGCAAAGAATATAAATTACACACAAGACCATATGTGGACGGTACGCGCGAACGTGTGGTGATAGTTATGTGTCCAAATGACTGGTGCTTCGGTGCGCAAAACATCTAAGAATCGTTGTGACTGCTCACAACAGACAGTGTATGGGTTCACCTCGTTGTAAGCAATGCCAGGACACGCGGGTAGCCCCTACTGGGCTGCAGTGGACTTCGACAGCGAAGGAGAAGAAGCCCAAACGCCTCCGAGTAATCACCGGGTGTATCTGGATCCCTGGGACAACGAGGCTTACGGGATGATGCAAGCAGAGCCCGCGGAATCGAGTCAGGGAGACAATTTCAATTCGTTTGCCGGCGAGCCAGTCAGTGCTAGTTTTTATTATGTGCCTACGAAAAACTATGATTCTGGAGAAGAGCCGCCGCTGCCGCCGCCAAGGTGGAAGAGATCGCCGCCTGAAGAAGTCATTGCTCCGGAGTACGCGATGTATGGGCGCAAAGCATCTCGAACAATCATCACAGACTTTCCTCCTGATGCAGCGATATACGGCGAGAGACCAATAAGTGAGTAATCATTTGTAATCAACCAGTTTAATTAATATTAACAACTGACTAATATGTAGCACTTCTGATGTGGGTAGACCCTAATGACTTGTAACGATCGCACGAATTAAAAATGAGGAATTAATAGTTTTTTTTCAATAGAAATTTTTGATGCTATCTTTCGTTTATGTGTAGGTATCTAATGAAGTTCATTAATTTTTTTTTTAATTTGTAAGAATTTCACATTGTGTAAATTAATTACTTAAGTAGTCGTAGTTAAACATTTGTTCGTTAGCATTGACTTTGAAGTGCTCCATGGAAATAACTGAGCCGGTAAAAACTGAAGATTCCTATGAATCTACCGGATTAACGAAATTCAGGTTGTAAAAACCAAGTTCCAGGGGCTGCAGTCTCGACATTCATAGCGATCGCTTTACGACCGAATTCGGTCGCAAAGTCCTGTCACTCCATACATTACACCTGTCAATCTGGGACTTTGCGACCGAATTCGAAAGCGATCGCTATGAATGTCGAGACTGCAGCCCCTAGGCTCTACCCCGGAACTTGGTTTCTAAACCCCTAGATTTCCGCCACTAGATATAGCAGATATTATGTAACCAGCATATTTATGTCATTGATTTGTTTCAATTAGTAATATTTACGTTACGTTTTTCAGGACTTGTTTCTTTGGAACCTAGGTAGACACCGTAAATACAGCCGATAACAAAAGTTCAAAATCGTTTTTACCCATTACTGTTTTAAATATTCTATGATATTGAAAGCATTTTATTATGTATTATGTTACAAACCAGTAGAATAATTATCAAATATTCATTGGTAACTAACTCCTGCAACTTTTGGTAGTGTCAACCTACTTATGTTTCTGCCTGTGCCTTAATTTTACATTACCATAATATTGTATCAATCCGTTATATAAAAGTTCGATGATATTATGGTATGGGTGGCATAATAAATATTCCGATTATGAACTAGGCAGGTACCTATTCAATGCGAAAGGATCTACAACGTTACGCTCTTTCTCTATTGCGCGGTGACCAGAACGTTACTGTTTTTTGAACAGCATTTTAAAAACAGATTTAAGTATAGAATGACCTAGATTACCAATTTATTTTATTAGTTTTTTGCTGTTTTCTCTCCTCTATAATTAGTATGGTTTTTTTTTTGGTTTTTTTTTTTATGCACGCCTGCATACACTGAAACGTAATCTGTTCCGTGCAAATTAGGTAGGAAGACAGAGGAAATAAACTTTACCAAACTGCCGAAAGTCAAACTCTCAGATGCAGTACTATCTAGCACTCTAGCTAAACCTAAAGCTAAGTACTGGAAGTCTTAGCGACATCCAAGTCCAAATCTGTGTGTACGTTACGCAGGCAAGGGACGATGCTCGTGCACCTAGTTACATCGTGCGTGGCGACCTTACGAATTCACTCACAAGCGTTCCGCGAAAAGTCTAGGCAGACGATGATGAAGCATTACGGCTTTGGATAGACCCCCAAAAAGGGTCCACCTTTTGGGTGAACGATGAACTAGTACAGTTACTATCTCATGGGAAACTGGGAATCCGCTGGAAATAATGATCGCAGGATCAGTCACTATGCCGATTTTAATTAGGACAGGCAATGTCCACCTGTGGAAGTTTTTTTGGCAGCAGTTGCGATAATTGAAGGTTGATTTTGGTCAATGTGTGGTTTAGCCAAACGTTCTTATCTGTGGGGTTGCTGAGATCACTGTTTTATAAAGTAGGTGCCTAGGAAGTCAAATATCTATAGTAATTGGAGAAAAGCCCAGCTAGATGACCCCTTTTTCATTCCTATCAAAATGCACTGACTTATTGTGTATACCACCTTGTACCTGACGTTTCTGTAATCACTCAGACTTATCGTTTAACGTTTTCTTACTTAATCTTCACGGTTATTTTGAAATAGATCGATATCGTACTGCGTGCATTCCAGGGCTTGTTAGTACCCACAGCAGAGCATAGGTATCTTACCTTTTTGTGCTGGTCTGTTCGAGTCCTCAGCCCAACTTCTATTGATCTGCCAACATTTCAAAGCTTGCGATCATAACGAAAAATTGCCATCAAATTAGCTCGTGGACACCTCGGTACAAGTTTAGATACCTACTTGTTAGGCATCGGAATTGCACCAGAAAATGGTGCACCTCCTTGACATAATCATCTGTTACTATTTTACGATTACGCGACTACGAGTGACTTAAGTACGACGTAGAAGAAAATACTCGGCCACTTGGCTTCTTCGCTATTCTTCATGAATATGAACATTAATTGCAAAATAATTGTTGTTAAAAAAAACTGTTCTCCACATTCCAGGGGATCGCAGAAGGTCCATGTTCGTGGAAGAGCCGACGTACGTCCCACACCCGATGTTGTACGAGCCACTCTACGGAGGCGTGATGCCGCCGGGGTATATGCCTCCGCCCCCCAGGACTCGAATGTCACTCACACATCCTCCGGAATATGTGATGGCAGGTCTTGGATATCCCAGCAGTAGAAGGCACTCCAGGTAAGGTGCTCTCAGTGTTTTACCCAACCTAGGATTTTTTGAAGTTAGTAGGAAAACAAGTAGAATTTTGATAGCTTAGCAAAGCTGTCAAAATTGCACTGGTGGCAGTGGTAGCAAGTCACTCTTGAGTGCATAAACATTATGCAACAACTTTTATTCCAAACATAAATAAATATCTACGTATCTGAATATTTTAATTCTAGGGTTCCCTTACTTACACATGCATGGACATATAAAAACAGATTGAAATGGGGTGCATAATATCTAGTTATATTGCATGCTCAAGGTAGCTGATTACTTCATTAATGCGAATGTAATTATACTCTGAGCTCTCGAAAGTGCAACAAAAAGCTAAAAAAACGTGGAGACACAATATGTTCTATTCAATGAGAACTTGAATGTCTATTTACATAACCTTTAGCAAAGCGAAGTTTCACGAGCTTGGCATTTTAGTTCATGCGAATATCAGATCGAAGAAACGCATCTGGAATCTAGATTTGAGTTTGACCGTCCGACTATTTGTCCTGCTCATAAGCAAATAGATCAATTAACCCAAATCTAGTATCAAATCCATGAAGTTCATTTTGAAAGATGCAAGAAGAATACATTGTGATAGGCATAGATACAGTTCTGAGTTACTGACCTAGCCAGTAAGAAAAAAATGCAACTCAATAAGCTTGCGTTACACTCGTCGATCAGCGGGATAACGAAGTGTAAAAATATTGTAAACAGGCAAAGAGCTCAGAGTTACGCGTTGTGGTCACGACATCGCGTCTCTCCAGCCGCTAGGCACCACGACAAAACACGAAGACGTTTTCACACTAATGAGATAAATAATAGACATGCACGGGTAACATCTGCGGATTTCTACACTTGTTGTACATACTGCACGTAATTACACTCTCCTGATAGTGAAACTGGCTAATAGCACCGAGTCAGAGTCGAGATAGTAAAATATAAGTCTTGCTACATTACCTACGCCTCGAGCGGCCTCAAATTAAAGAGCAAACTATTTAATTAATACCATCTTCTAACATAAACACTAACTAGGTACATCATTAATTATAATTTGTAAGTTAGGCCTTGCATTAAAGTTGCAACGTTTTATTGAAAAATAATGGCGACTCGTGTTTGCCACTTGCCATTTCAAATTGCATATCTGTGAATGGGAAGTTCGCGTTCCCAGCACTTAGGCGTGACTTTAGCTTCCACGGAAAGTTCAACGGCAAAAACGGCCATCGTTAGTAGAGGCAGTGTGAGGCGAGCGATTCTGTATTATAATAACAAGCATTGTACATCCGTCGTGTGAACGCGCACCAGTTTTTTGTTTCCTACAAATGAAAGTTGCACTTGTGAGATTGTAGCTCGGCTCATGTATGTGTATGTAGGGAAACTTGTTCCCCTAACATTGACCTTAGTGGGCGCTATATTTACGTAATTACTCATGGTGTTGCACCCAATAAGGAACCGCTAACCTTGCATGATTGCAGCCAGCAGTTACGACTTGACTATCAATTTTTGTAACGATGGCGTTCTACCACTTGTTTGTTATGCTAATTTATGTAAAGTTGTAAACACAAACCAGTAAGTTTAGTCGAAAAAGGTACCTATATATTATTTGTTTTTAAAAGATCCGTTTGCTTATTCTACATTTTGGCAGTCGATGCAGTTTCACTTTCCATTCCTGTGAACATAATATATATTTTGTTGCCAACATATATTTTGTATGCACTGAGCCACTAGCTGATATCAACGATGTCGTATGTATGCGCTAGGTGTGCGTTTCCTTATTCGCCTCAAAAATAATTAGATACCTAAATTAATTACGAAATAACTTCTGATAGGCAGCAATACCGAATAATGTTGTACCGACAGGTAAAACCGGTAAAGAGTCTATCAAACAACATTGCTTACCTTTTAAACAACAGGCATTAGAGCAATTATTCGGGTAACACACCACTTTCTAGTCACGGATTACGTGAACGCAGCTTTGTGAAGTAAATTTAGCGGATAGCTAGAAAGTCAGTCATGCCACTCATGATGGGCGTATTCTTCATAATCGTCATAACGTGAAATAGTGCGAGGTGGTGACGGCGACGCTAGGAAATAGTCCGGTAGTTATCTAATCTGCCTCTGATCGTGTATGGACACGGATGGGAGATTGCGTGCGTTACATTGATGTTGATTTTAACATTAATCCGTGATTTCCATTCGGTAGATGTTATCATTTCCGTTACGGACAGAACGTAAACAAGTAAACATATCACATCTATTTCGCATTAAACTGATATGAAAGTGTGAGCTCCTCTGTCTATATGCATTCCTGACCAGCTATTTGCCTCATGAGCAGGACCTTGTTGCCAGTGCTCTGTTTTGAGCGTTTTTTACAAGACGAAAAGAAAAGATCGCGGATGTAAAACTTGATGATTAAGGAAAAACTTTCCAATGACCTTTAGTTGTTTTGTCGACAGGATGACTGATGCCTACGAGCAATTTGCGTACGAGAGCCTATCTCCTGAATATGAAGACTGGGCGCGACCTTTTCCGAAGACCGCTCCGGATAACTTCCATTTATCCAGATACGGACACCTCCAGATTGACTACTCCTGCAGTTGGAACTCCCTCGACAGGCTTATTCGTAGCCAGCACCGAGGGTAAATGGTAACTAAACAAAACAAAACTGACTGAGACCTGGGGCTGAATACAGATTCCGAAACGCATCGACAATTGTATGCTTCATGCATGCATTCCTCGGTGTGGGCAAACACAATTATAGTTAATAGGTAGTGGTATTTAAAGTAATTTGTATGTTTCAGTCGCGGTAGAATCTTGCGCATTTTTGTGAACCAACTAAAAATGTAGAATAGTTATAATGAAACTCGTGCGCTCGGTGTCAGACGGATGGAACGGATCGAAAGTTGGTTCCGGATTCTATAAAAACTCCGAACGCATCCCTGCGCCAGCACATGATACTTTAAAACGAACATTTACGAATGTAATCGTATGAAATCCCGTTACGCGTAATTTAATGTGCATCTTCCGCACTTCTGCCAATCATACCTACGCTTGTGTTTGGTCCCTTAAATTTATTTTAACTGCCAATTTAGCCAGTTGATAAAAGAAAATTACTCAATATTACATCATTTTTCTAGTTTAGGAATGTAACTTCCGCAATTTTCGCTCTGTTTATAAACAAGATCAATTTTAATCTGTGTACTTAAGGCATGTTAAGGTTGGAGAGGCTGCTTGCTTACGTAAGCATTTTTTGACAGAATGGTTTTAAATTTTAAAGTAAGGTACTAATGATAATGATTATCGTTCTTCTAATCTTGAGAAACTACGTGCTAGCCAAAGATAATAAAATATATGCTTATGTTTATTTCATTTAAGTTTTAACTACTATTGTTGTGCTTTAGGTTAACTATGAGGCTGAAACCATTATAACACCTTTCTTGGTGAACAATTATGTACATAGATTCTTTATAAATGTACCTAAGTAATTGTGTGTTCTTACTTTGTAATATTTTAAGAAAAACGTTGGAATTATAAATGATACGAAAATTAAATGTTTTCTTTTTAAATCACGTTAGAAATTCCCAACTTTTTCCTATTTACCTGAGCGAATAAGTAGTAAAGTCTTTTAAGATTATTCTTGTTATTACGTGCTTACCTCCCTCGTTATAATAGAGCTAACATCGCGCTTTCTTACGGCACGAGCTGTCGTTTATGTTATATTGACAGCAATTTCTGTTTATTATCCTATGGTGTGGTTAACTTTCAACATTTTCATTAGATCGAGAGCCTAGACTAGATAAGCTTGGAAATACATCCACCTCTCTACACTTTCACTGTTGGACAGCACTGAGCCTATTTGAACTAAATGACTGTATTTGTATAACTTTCCTATGTTGTTTTTGTCTGGTTCTGTTGCGAGTCTCGACTATTTTATAAGAATCGTTGTAATGCATACCTACGTGCTTCGACCTAAGAGTAAAACTGCAGGTGTCCAACTCGGCAGATAATAGACGAGTGACGTCATACCGTCGCAGATGATACCGAAGCTGTGTTAGCATAGGTAGCGTACGTTTTCCCTAATTTAAAGTAATTTGTATTTATAATTCAATGTTACTTAATGAACCATAAATCGCATGTACAAACAGTTTAGATGGCACACTGATATTTCGTGCGTAGGTACCTACTTGTAATTACAGGGCATAAATTATTTCTAACCAAATAATGTGGCTAATAAAGCAATTCACGCTTCAGGGGAAGTAGGTAGGATTTAAACGACCATATGTAGGTCATCTCGTGATGTAACTTATGAATATGTACTACGTAGTCATGTAGTTATTTTCATAATCGCATTCTTATTCGTTGTAACAGATATCAGATAAAGCAACGGCTAAATTAGAAAGAGCCACCGTTGCACCGCTGCTAACATAATTGCTTTTTGTTACGAATAGTTATTGTGGCGAGACTATAGTGTAATGAAATAATTACTTACTGGTCATTTTGTTGTTATGTAATGGTTTATTATATTTAATTTTGAAAGGTTTATTAATATTTTTCGGTCGAGTTCTATTGAAATACACTTGATTAAATTGATGAATCATTTTGCTCGAACATCGATAAAATTAAAGTGAGCGGAGTTCGCTCAGCTGAATATTGGGCCAAAGATGTTAGAACTTTTTGCCATCGATACGCTAAGAAGAATATTAAGTAGGTATTGAAATTTCAGTCACTGGTTGATATTATTAATTACAAGCAATGCATCAACACTAGACAAATACCTACCTACCTTGATTGTCCTCATAACTCAAGGTACGTAGGCACCTCTTGTTTATTTATAGGAGAACCAACACCTATAACAGAAGGATAACAATTGTTTATGAGACAAAGCCAATTAGTGTCCATTCACTCATTCTATAACAAGTCTTAAACAATGATCTTGATGTTCAAAGCTGCAGTGTACAGTAGGCGCCGTAGCAGAGGTGATAAAGGGGTGATGTTATCCCACGATCTACATGAGTGATTTACATTCCTTCGTCCACATCCCGTAATATGATATTCCCAAAGTTTAGTCATAAATCCAACATATAAAAATTTATTTGCGTCATGAATATATTGAGAAAAATAACCCTTACCGCATATCATCAATTCCTGCCCTTTCCCAATTTATTTGGGGTTGGTGCAAACTCAAACTCAAATCATTTAATTCAACTAAACCAATTACAGGCACTTTTGAATTGTCAAAGGGTCGGTCAGTCAGAAAGATGAAGCTAGTTGCCCATTCCAAAGCGTAGGTACCTATGGAGAAGAACAGGCAAGAAACTCCATGGACACTCTTTTAAATCATAAAATAGTTACAATAATATATTTGATTACATCATTCGTGTTGAAATTAACCATGTGAAAACGATGTAGAAAGACGTGCACGTTAAAAGCATGTTATAGAAAACATAATAACAATTCAGAAATTAAAAATTAAAATAAGTGCAACATGTCTTTTTCTTACCTATTTCTATATTAGTCCTTTGATTATTCTTATCATCGTTTCTTTGGTCTTCCCCTAATCTTATAGGCATCTACATTGATACTCAAAACTTTCCTCACGACATTTTCTTCATTCCTCCGCATCACATGACGCACACCATAAAAGAAAAAACTGTTAGAGGACGAAACGTGCAGTTTATTACAAATGATAACTTAAACAATTACAAGAAACAAAATCTCTTCAGCTTCCCTTTGACAAATTAAAAGTCTTGAAAGTCTTTATCGTTGTAAAGTTTCCTTTTCTTCGTTATATGGAACAGACCTTTTTTCTCTGAACTTTTCGCCTTAGCAGTTCGATCGTTCTTATCGTAATAAATTACTTGCAGACTGTTTGTGGTCTTTGGGGCCTTATTTTGTGAATGTTGTATGGGAAATTTACCTGTTACATCCTGTACGGGGTGTGAGTCTATGGTATGATAGTCTGTGTACAGGTCTCTATTGGCTGAATAAGGTCTTTCAACGTGATTTTCATACTGCGAAGGGTAACTGCTCTGTAAGTATTGCTTGAATTGACTCTGTTTCAATTTCTCCTCTAATTCTTCAAGTCGCTACAAAATGAGTGTTTATGTGTAAGTGAAAGCGTTTTATAATCTTATGTTATTGCTAACATTATCTACGACGATGTTATGTTTAAACGCAGTTTTAATGGCCATTGACGGGGGATACCGATATGTAATTATATTGCCTCGAGCTAAAACTACGGTTTGTTACGTTGCGGTAAGTTATAGTAAATGTCTGTATTATTTAAGTGTAGGGGAACGCCGGAAGCTACTGCCGTCTCCTCTCTCTTTAGACGCTCCTTCACTTTAGAGAAATGCGTGGGGCGGTTTCTAATGTTTCCCCGACTGTATGGAAGATGGAATGCATAAAAGCATGGTTGTATATACTGAATCGATAATAATTTATAAATATGTTATGTGAAGCCGTTTTCTGTGCATGTGGTGTTAACCCGTAATTAATTGTTGCACTTGTAAATGTTACTCTAGTCATTAAATTAGAAATGTATATAGTGTAAGCAATTGTTGGTTAACCTAAATAAATAAATAAATAAATAAATAATAATTCCGTATAACAGTGAATGAGGAAATGATTGATACTAAAACCCGCGGGGTAATTGCGTAACACAGTATTAGTAGCAATGGCTTTAACATTGATAGTTCAATAACATTCATTGCGTTATTTGCGTTGTTGAGCAGACCGATTTTTTGAACATATGAAGCAATGGAATAGCAATTTCCTTTAAAATTATTCATATTGTGATTGAAGAAAGTGTGTTACGCAAATGGTTACTAAAATACTGGGGTGATATGGTACAGACGGCAGCACATCAAGCTACTACAATCTGTCAAATTTCTTTAATAGATTTTCAACTTAATCGCTGAAGCATTAAGGTTCAACGTTGATTGGGAAAATTTTACAGTATCGGGTAGCTTGCTGGCGTCTGTACACAAAAGTGAGCTATTAACAGACTTTGATGAACGCCACTGATGAGGCTATTGGGCACAACACGGACACGAGATGCAGATTCCCTAGGCACAACTGATTTAAAAGTACGCTTGACTCGAAAAGAGGATGTGATTTGATGAGCTGTTATTTTAGCCGTCTTACAGCGATTAACGTGAGTTTGACAGTACTTATGTTTGAAGAACTCAGAACAAATATTAGCTAAAATGGCATGGCAAAACTGTTAATAGTCAATCTATACTAACAATAAAGATGCAGAGTTTGTTTGTTTGTACGCGCTAATCTCTGGAAATACCAGTCGGATTTGAAAAATTATTTCTACATTTGATAGCCCAATTCTTGAGGAAGGGTAAAAGCTATTTTATCACGCTAGGGTCCTTAGGACTCGAGCAAAAAGAAAAAAACAATTAGAAATGAACGCTAAAACGAAGTAATGCATGCGATGCAATGAGGTGGGTCGGGGGACCAGAAAATTCACGCGAACGAAGTCGCGGACAGAAGCTAGTATTATTATACCACGGAACTACAATATATACCTACCTACATACATACAGCTTTGATGATCACCTACTTGGTCAGTATCAAAATAACTTTCTAAGGAACTCCCATCTAGATCCTACATAAGATACTTAAGTAACTAGCTATACGAACCCGTCTATAAGCATCAATGTTCAGGTCAGTGCGTGCCGTCTCCCGCGCCAATTCTTCATGCAACTTTGTCGCACGCGCAGCTTCGCGCTGTACCTTCTCTTCATACTCCAGGACTATCACGTTGATCTGCAACATTAATTACAGAGAAACCATCGATACATCCTCATTCAGAGCTCATGGACAACGCTGGACTGGCTTAGGGCAGTCCAAGCAGTTAGATTAAGCAGACTGTCACTACAACAACCATAAAATACAGTGCAACAGCTAGGTAGGTACTCCTTATCTATAGAAACTGCATCGTAAATATTCGTGAAACCCGTATTATTTTGCAGCAATATATCTCTACAACACGGACTTAGACGAGCACGTTACAGGAACTGATGGACGCTAGAGATGGCGCCAAACACGTAGCCGAATTCTGGGCCGAGTTCATTTAGGTTACCATCGACACGCTAAGAAAAAAACCGCCCAACTATTACGGTTTTTCTGGCCCGACTGTACAGATCGCTGCAGGCTGATCTTCAGGAAGAAACGGTTATCTACATGTTTTAGCCGTTTCTTTATGTGTGAGCGCATAAGTTAACACGGGACTATTTTACTCGCACCGATCAGTACCGACTTGTCTTTAGCGGGAATTCTTAATGTTCCATTTTTATTGTTTGTATTTCCTGTGCGTGTCCCAAATTAAATATGCATCCTTCCTTTCTTTCCTTTCACCCTAAGCTGCATATTTTTCCTATGCAAAAGCCTATGTCTAGTAGGTACGTAGCTCCTACACGCTCCGCAGCTCGCGTTACGAGCTGCTACGGCGTAGTGTAGCGCGTTACGTTACACCACCAGTGATAGCTGAACGTTTCATACGCCCAGCCACTCTGGAACTGTATATATACCTACTGGAGGCATTTATACTGCATTCGGTGCGTTTCGCTTCCATTTATTCTTATTCTGTGCCCGTACATAGATATCAACCAAAGCTATAATAGAATCGGTATTCTAAGTACAGACGCCAGCAGGTCAAGCTACCCGAAACTGTCAAATTTTCCCAATCAACCTTAAACCTTAATACTTTAGTGATAAAGTTGAAAATCTATTAAAGAAATTTGACAGATGGTAGTAGGCTTGGTGTGCTGGCGTCTGTACCCAGACAATTTTCTTTTAAGTTTTAATAGAATCATCCGTGTCCTCACATCACAGTATCGTGAACGTGATTACTTTGTTACAATACGAACCTTCTCTCTATGCTCGGCTTCCATTTCTCTCATCTTAGCCCTCAACTCTTCGATGACACATGTAAATTGCGCCACCTGGGCGTCGCATTCCTGCTGCATCTGTTGAACTAAATACTGCATTTGGTACAACTAAATTTTGTTTCATTTAGCTACGCCTGTTTCAAGTTGGTATGTAGGTTGGTATAGGTACCGGGACATGTCCGGTTTGAAGCGTTGTGCCCGGTGTCCCGGTAAATAAGTCGTTGGTCCCGGTTTCGAGGTTAGGGCGAGTTTATTTGACCACTAACTTCGTTAGGATGCAAATTTTTTCGAAAACTTTCGAACTCGCTTCAGTCGCTCTCGAACGTAGGGTTTCTTAATTCTAATACTTTTTTACATAAGTCGTCAAAGTAACCTTTTGTTTGAATGGTCCAAAGAAAACCTGTCCTATCCAAGGTGATAACATTTACAAGCTCGCTTCGCTCGCTGTTGCATCCTGGGTTTTTAGAAAACCACCGTTATTTTAAGTTACGTAGATAAACTTGCGTTTCCGCCAAAAAAATTAAGATTTCAAAAACAAAACCCGACCCCAAAAAAAATCACTCAGGGCCTTGTTTAACCATTGTAGCGGTAGGTATCTACTACGCCACATGCGAACAACGCGTCATACTGACGACACACAAATCCTGCATCTCGCAAGCAGAGTTTACCGCGCAATTGCCCGCCAGACACAACACCCGTTTGGTCGGAGGATCGGTCGGCGTTTCAGCATGAGCAGAGCTAGGTACGCTCTACGTACTCAATTCGATGGCAATAGAAGTGCTA
This sequence comes from Apamea epomidion, assembly GCA_947507525.1. NCBI lineage: Eukaryota > Metazoa > Arthropoda > Insecta > Lepidoptera > Noctuidae > Apamea > Apamea epomidion. Next base: position 13,836,269 of record OX382234.1, read on the forward strand.
CTGATATTGATTTTAATTCAACTCCTCATAAATAACAGGATGGACACAGTTCGGACTGGCTCATCATTTAGGCAAGTATCAAGCCAAACTACCGAGCCCTTCGTAAGTATGTGGAGGGTGTTGATGATGAATGATACAAACTTTCCCTTTTACTATCAGCCTTCAACTCTTCAATCTGTTTCTCGTAGGCACTTCGCAATTTCATCACATTTTCGTTCTGTTTCAGTAGAGTATTTTCTTTGTCCTGAAAAGCAAAGACTGTTGTACTGAATTTAAAGTTCTATAGTTTGTACTACTACAGGGATGGGGCTAAACGAGCGTAGTTTATGCTGCTTAGTGCGTCGCTTATTCTAGTCGAAAGAAAATTTCTCGATTCATTTTGAGCGACGTAAGTAAAGTACATAACTGATTTGTATATAGGTATCTACCTACTTGTTAATACGCTTGCCTGGCTGCCCAAAAATAGCGCATACCTATAAATGCCTACAATATTCCATACAAATCAAGTACTTATCAGTCAACCCAACACCAGTGGTAACAATTTGACACTGACATCACGTTTTTATTATAAGTAGTAGGCAGTAAGGGCGATATTCGTAGAGCAACTATTACCACTGATGTGAAGTTAACTGTACCACACTCTTGTTTCTGAATCGGTAGGACCGTGGTTGGAGAGAACTACTTATCTAAGTAAAATTATGTTCTATTATAGATGTTACGTGGGAACCTTTTCTATGTCCGCAATGTTGGTGTCTTTCAAAGAGATCTGTTCCTTCAACTTCTTTACGTCCCGCTTCAAATATACCAGCTGTGACACAGTCTCCTGAAGGTTCCCGATCATCTCTCGCGATGTCAACAAATGGTAGCGATGAGACTTCTCCATTTCACGAACTTCCTTCAATTCCACTTCCAACTTGGAGTTAGCGTCACGTAATTTCTTGCACTCTTCATTTTCGTTTGTAAAATCCTATGTCATACATAGCATTGTTAGGTATTTTTAACCAAGAGAGGATTGTTAATTTGTTTAAAGATTAATTTAGTGTATGTACGTGCTCACAATTTTACACCTTGTTAAACTGTTCAGTATATTTTGGAGACGACCATCAAGAACAGCTTTTTCTTCTTCTTCTTGCTTACAATCCATTCCATTGAATATTATTCCGCTATATCAATATTCTATAGGCCAAATTTAATATTATTAATTATCTTGTTGTTTGAAAAAGCCCGCTCGAATTTCTTTTAGTTTATATGGTAGGTGAATGAAAACTGGGCAAAAGCACTAAACGTTGGCGGTCTTTGTCTGTTGTGGTAACAAGTCAAAAACACAAAAAAAATACTTTTATATTTAAAAATGATTACAAAGTTTACAGACATTATTACATTACATTTCAAACATTACAAAGTTATAAAACAATTTTAGTTTTGTTTTTAGTTATTCTAATCTTTTATTTTCTAATAAAATCTATAACAGGCTGAAGTGGTTAAAAGAATCTCAAATATCGCCATTAGATTTGGAAGAAACAAAACTGTTTGCTTTTTAATTTATTTTTTGGCCTCCAGAATGTATTCTAACCAATTATTATTTTCTGAATAATTTTAGTTAGATTGGGCTTTGAACTTATATTTATGTTTTTGTGTACCTATTAGACTAGTTATTCAGAAAATGTTAAAAATGGGGATCGTTTGTTTTTCTTTGTTTTCGTCTTGGCTATGGTTACATTCGTTGCCGTTTGTCAATGTCACTGTCAAGCGTCAAAAGACTTGTCATAAAAATGTGTTTGGGAACGGTGTGTAGGTTATAATTTTTAAATAAAATAATATTCAGTGTTTCACTAAAACCCGAAGATTTAGATACTGTGATATAAATATATTAATAATTCAACCGAAGTTATTTTGAGATTGCAGTAATTATAATACCAATTTAGAAAATGGCTGCTGCATACGGAATACATCTGGGAAACCATTCGGCGTCGTTAGCTTCTTATTCTAATGGTGCACCATTAATCATCGCCAATGATGCTGGAGACCGAGTGACTCCTGCTATTGTAGCACTAAACGGCACGGAATGGGAGATTGGTCTACCAGCGAAATCTGGACAGGCGTCCTCCAAATCGATCATAAAGCACAATAAACGCCTCATGAACAGTGACTTCAATGCTGATGACCTCGCGTACGTGGAATCATCCTCATCATGTCGCATCCAGAATGAAGACAAAGTGGTGTATGAGTTCGAAACAAGTGAAACTACTGTCTATTCTAGCCCTGATAACATTGCTACTAAAATCTACGCTAAACTGTTTACTATTGCCAGCCATGCTATGAATAACGAAGGAGATTTGAAGTTAGTACTGGCTGCACCATTGCATTGGTCTACTACAAGTACAGAAAGGCTTGTGAAGTGTGCTGAACTGGCCGGCTTTGATGTTCTACAAGTTATCAGCGAACCAGCAGCTGCACTCCTTGCCTATAACATTGAAGAAACAGTAGAGGATGTAAATGTCTTGGTTTATAGGCTAGGAGGATCCTCATGTGACGTCTCTGTAGTAAAGGTGTCTGGCGGATTTATGACAGTTGAGAAGAGTATCTATCGCTCAGACTTAGGAGGACAGTGTCTCACAAAAGATTTGGCTGATTATATAGCGCAGGAGTTCAGACAAAAATGGAAATTAGATCCTCAAGAAAGTAGACGAGCTATGGGAAAACTACTAGTTCATGCTGACAATTGTAAACATGTACTGTCAACACTGAACTCCGCTCATGTGTTTATTGAATCACTATTAGATGGTGTGGATTGGAGCCAGAATGTGTCCCGTGCAAGATTTGAAAATGTGATCTCATCAAAGATAAATGCATACATGGAGCCTGCACAACAAGTCCTTGAAAGCTTTGGTGGACCAATTCACAAAATAGTTATTTGTGGTGGAAGTATGAAGATACCAAAACTTCAGTCTGCAATTGCAAATCTCTTACCTGAAGCTGAAGTTCTTTCAGGGATAAGTCCAGATGAAGTGATTTCTGTTGGATGTGCTCGGGAAGCTGGCTTGCTGCTGGATATTCCAGAGTTTTCTCTGGGTGACTTGAACACAGAAGTTGAATTTTTAGGAAAAGATATCTATTTAAAGTATTTAGACCAAACAATTCAACTCTTTAAAGAAGGAACTGCACCTTATGCTCAGAATGTTCAGAGTATTGATGCAGGAGGAGACATTAAAGACATCAGTTTTTCTTTGCATGAAAACCCTGAAAGTGAAGAGTTTGCCACTGAAACTTTCAATGTGGAAAGTTTGAATAAACCATTTACGTTAAAAGCCACATTACAGCAATCAAATGTCTTGTTACAATTAGAATAAGATATTTTTTATGTTGTAAAATAAAGCTATGACAATCAATTATTGTGTAGTTTATTTTATTTACTCCAAGGAACTACAACATTTACTAAAAATCTGTATTTGACCACCTATAGGTCAACTACGGATTTTTAGTAAATGATAAATATTTAGGCTGCTTTTCCACCAGAGATAGGCTATGCTACGTTGTTATGGATGCGCTTGTTATCCACCAATCATATTCATTGGTTCACATAGCATAGCACTGGTGGAAACGGATTCAACTAAGCTATGTTTTTATACGGAAGGATGCGTGCTATGGATGCGCGAGTGGTGTAGCTATGTGCAGAGCAGAGTAATCCCCGTGCTTTCCCTACTATCGATGCATCGCATTGCTCGAGTTGAGCATCTTCCGGCGCATCTTCATAGCACATCTTACTCGCTACGCTACACAGCTTAGCATTAGTGGAAACGGTCGCACAGTTTCGTAACTTAGCTTTCACATCCTCGCAACATAGCTGCATAGCACATCTCTGGTGGAAAAGCAGCCTTAAGGTCACATAAAGATACCTGAAAGTCTCGGAAACTAAGAATGCTAGCATAATGAAATAAGTACAGTTCCTTAAATGAAAGTAATAAAATATATGTGTCAATTTGTATGATATTCATTACAAATTACATATAAACCAAAAAATATCCATTCTAATCTAATAAAAATAGAAAAGCAAATTTATTTCTACCCCTAAAATTTTCTTGAGTTTTTGTACTTGTATTACACCCATGAGCTGTCATCATTGCGGTTATGCGGTCTGGCATGCTGTACACCAAATTTTTTATATGATATTGGGGAATATTCTCCCATTCCTCTACAGCCTCTACGAACTTTGAGCTCTTGAAGCGTGATCGGGGAAGGGTTTCAGTCATAGAGTAAAGTAATATATCGGGTTTCAGTGTCCCACACATCCGAGTCTGACCCAAGCTCGATTGGGTTGAGGATCGGGCTGCATTCTGGCCACTCCATACAGTTAATGTTCACCTCTTGAAGGTAGCCATTCACAACTTCATCAGTATGAATGAGGCCGAGTATTGTCAAGCATAAGATAGCATCCTCTCCCAAATTGACCATAAATGGTCCAACGTATTCGTTTAGGATTTCTTCCACGTATCTAGTTATAGTGCCGAGTTCTATATCCACCAGCTCTGTGCGACTCTGCAAAAATTCCGGCCCAAACAAGTACGGATCCACCGCCATAGACCACTTTCTCTTCGATGCATGCTTGCTTGAATCGCTCCCTAGTTCTTCCGTCGTTCACAAAGAGCATAAATCTTGATTTAACTGAGAATATAACTCTTGATCAATCTTCAATAGGTACTCCAATTTAAGTGGTTCCGGGCATACTTACATGTGTTAATCTTGAAATACGGTGCCCACGCTCCAATTTAGTGCCGTTTGCAGGTCATAATGGTTTTAAATTTGCTTCAGCAAGTCGTCGTCTTACAGTCCATGCATTTGGATTACTATCTGATATGTAAGTGCAGTTCCTGTGAGAAAGCGGTCTCGAAACGTTGTGTTGACCAAGTATCGATCTTCTCGTGCTGTGGTACACCCAAAGAGTACTATAAGATGGGTACACCTGGCCCTGCTTGTTCCTGGTCTGCATAGGTTAGAGCCGGTTTCCTCGTAACGTCGGAGAACTCGTTGCAGTCGACACACCAACTCATAGAGTAGGTATAGTAAAAGTAACTAAAAAGGAATATCCTTTATATAGTTATAATACTCTTTGAGGACCAACTGTCCTTGTCCTTGCTCACGCTGACTCCGGCCATGGAGTCTGGAGTCCAGATGCGAGGATTTTAATGGCCAGTGCGGCATGGCAATTACCTAATGTACTTGTATTCAAACTAAGTAAAAAAGCAAAAATGTCATAGAAAACTCTTGTCAATGTCAATCAACTGTCAAAACTATTATTTATTTTGAAATTCACAGGGAGAAAGCCAAACTTTAAATCTGAAAAAGTTCCTTTTCAAGTTTTTCAATTATAATTCTATTTTTGGATACAAATTATGAATTTATTAATGTCAGCTTTTCTCTTAGCTCTAATATACGACATAGCATCAGTGGGGTCTATAAAAACAAATTATATTCGCCATCATTTAGGTTCACGCACACCTTACAGGTTTAGAGCTAATAGGAATGATTCAAGAATAAGGTATCCACGTAAGTGTAAACGAATTCAATAGCTTTCTTACTTACTGGTATTTTGTGAAAGTCTGTCCTGCATTTGTGTAAATATTTCGATTTCTCACCCCACTAACCAACCTGATGCAGTAAACCAGTTTAAAACCGGATATTTTAAAACATACAAGTAATGATGACTTAAATTAAAAAAAGCAATTTTAATAGCACTGCATTTTTTGGGACTGTTTAAAAATGTGCATTTTACGTGAATTGAGTTTTCTGAGATCTAGCTAAGAATTTTACAATTTGGATTGCAGATTGCAAAGATACAAAAATATGGATGGTGACTCGTCATGGCACTAGATTACCAAGTCGTAAAGATATACATGCTGCTCCACAACTAGTAGAGTTAAAGTATGAAGTGTTACTGCAACACGAACATGGAAAAGGTTTGTTATTATACCACTTGTTTGATGCAGCTTTGCATTACCACAATGACTGAGCAGTTTGTAATCTTTTTGCTTGATTACATGATCTGCCCAAGATTATATCTGGACTTTATATGAAGCTGTGATGTCTTCAAGAAAAAAATCTATTTTACAGTTTTTACTAAAACATTACTCATGTCTGAAAATAGCCTTGCTAAGATGTATCCATTACTCACTTTTACTATTCACTATATGGTACTTGATGTATGTGCATTTCATTCTACACTGATATTGTTGCACTAAATAAAACATCATCCATTGTTTAAGGTGAATCAGAAGGTAACTTAAAACATTTTATCAAAGCATCTTTTGCCTTTAGCCCACAATTTCGGGTCTGCAATTTACACCGCCACGTTTTTACAAAACTCCCTCGGTCCCAGACCCACCTCGTTGCATTGTATCACCCGCTCATACTATCTCTTCACTTTGAAATACACCTGGTAGTTTCAGAGATTAGCATGTTCAAACAAACAAACACTTCATCTTTATTTTATTGTGGTATAAATCATTTTTAATATAATAATTTACTGTTAACTTTCTACACTTTCAGGTCAATTAACAAATGAGCAATTAAACAATCTAAAAGACTGGAGAACAGATCTTGATGCTGATGAAGAAAGCTACTTGACTTTGGAAGGTCGAGATGAAATGATACTTCTAGCTGAGAGGATGCAGAAAAGATTTCCCAATGCTATCAAACAGAGATATAGCAACAAGACATTTTTAGTAAGTCGAATTTATGCCTTTAAAAATGTTTTTGTCAGTTTAAGTATAAAATACTATTATTATTATTTGGTATGCTATCTTCTACCTTGGGCACAGCTTTTATGGTGAACGCAAATATTAACACTGGCAGAAAAAACATGATTTAGGTAATCAAAGTTTATAGATACACACAACAATAATCACACTACAAAAGTAGCAGTAGTGTGGAGTGCAACAGGAGCTTTAACATAACATTTTAAAGTCAAAATAAACTAATAGCAAGAATTAAAAAAAACTATATTAGATAGCGAACATCATCGAGTCCGCTCGGTGACTTCGAAATATGCGACGCCGAATAACGCAGCGCCGACAGTTTGCGGTAACGAATAATCTAATGACGAAAGCACGAAGCAACGAGAACCTGTAATAAAGGTACAGACGCCAACACATGAAGCTACTACAATCTGTCAAATTTCTTTAATAGATTTTCAACTTTATCGCTAAATTTTGATTGGGAAAAATTTATAGTTTCGGGTAGTTTGATGTGCTGGCGTCGGTACACTGTTAATAAATGAATTATCTCAACTAAACTTTCTTTGTAATACATATTCCAGTTCCGCTACACAGCAACACAAAGGGCACAGCAAAGTGCAAGATACTTCACAAATGGCTTGTTTGAGAAAAAGGAATCACAAGATATCATATTTGCACCAGCCACAAGAGTTGATCCAGTGTTACGAGTAAAGTTATTTTTATTGTTCATAATTAAATATCATTAACGATACAAATCTGATGATGACGTAATCTATCTGCGCTACAATACGCGGCGTACTGTACGGCGTATTCGCGGTCATAAGCGTATTATACGCCTGTGGCCGCGAATGCACTGGAAGATGATTGCAATGAGATGGCGATGCACGAAACAAATAAAATTCCGTTCGACGTTTACGTTACGCGGCCATTATGTTTATAGAAACCTGTCTATTGCCGCGATTTCGCATTGCCGTCACATCGCACATACACGCGCTAAGTGCATGTAATACACGAGCAGCACGTTGCCTCTGCCGTTGGCAACGTGCAGCTCGTGTATATGAGCACTAACCTGTACAGCCGCCGCCTTAAACTCCGTTTAAAAGTTAGGCCATTAAACTCTTAACTTTAAGCTTCTCTCTTCACTCAGTTGCAATTTTTCAGTTTTACAAACACTGTGACAGGTGGCTAACACAAGTTAAGAGAAATCCAGAAACTTACAAGGAGACCAAGTTGTTTAGTCATAGTCATGAAATGAATCAGACGCTGAAGTCTATTTCTCATAGACTGGGCCTCAATAGAGTACTGGAATTCGGTTTGTAAGACTATAACTGCTGCGCTGTATCGCTGAAGCTTGCTTTAGTTTGCTTGAGTGTCACAAACCTTCCATTCTTCGTTATTATTTCTGTTCTGACTGTTTTTATTTTACCCTTCCTTCACTAGTTGAGCAGTGCATGGTGTTGCGATAGGGCGCGATCGTAGCGGCTGTAGTCGATGTATTGCGTTTTAGCAAGTAACACACGGCTGTTATTTTTTTCTGTTCCGTTTTAATGCATATCATGAACCATCATGTTGCAGGCGTATTCATAATAACACAATAATACACGCATAAACTAATCTACACAGGACTTTCTGTTTTTTTTTTTTGTTTCTTTTAATATAATTTTCATTTTTTAATGATTATGTTTAGTTTATTTTTTTATCTTCCAATACAAGCCACAAAGAATACGTTTTCTCTCTTTCTTTACATCTACACGCATGTCTTGCCTTTCATTTTATCGCTGCAAAATTTGACTGATTATCGGGTAAGCTTATCATCTTAACATATAAAGACACTCTGTGGCCGTCGGTATTAATAAACGCGCTGCTCTGCCCAGCAAAAAAAATCAGGAAATAACCTTATTGGTATTATAGAATTAATCCTGGCATTTACTATGTAGGTACGCAGTATTTTTCATGCTTGAATCATAAGAATCTTTTGAACAAAAACTTACTTATTATACCTACATTTTCATTTACAGATACAGTGAATTTGATGTACAAGTACTGTGGATATGAAACTTCTTGGGATAAACACCATATATCGCCCTGGTGTTACGGGTTTGATGAAAAGAGCATACAGGTAACTTCTGCTATGTCGCAAAGCCACCGGCACATTACTGTGTCGTGTTCTGTCATGATGCACCCATCATATGAATATGAATATGTTCAGGACTACGTCAAATCACTACGAGTTTAGATTGGATATCACTCCGTCAAAAGGCGTCACGACACGATAGAACACAGTAATATGTACCTGGCTTAAGACATGCAAATACTATGACGGAGAAAACTAGTTAACACAGAAAAACCACTAAAGAATTCGGAAAATAATTGATTTTTCCAAATTCCATTACAGTAGTCTTTTTAGTATGATTTCTGCTTACGACGTGACGACAGTAGTAAAATTATTTTTTTGATAATAAAAGTAGAAGTACATATGCTTATGTTGACACCCTTAAGTTTGAACATGGTTGTTTTATTTTCAGGTGTTTGAGTATTACCATGATCTGAAAGCGTATTGGCTCGATGGCTATGGACACGAACTAACGTATCGCCAAGCATGCATGCTAATGAAAAACATGTTTGAATTTCTTGGGTAAATAAGTTCTATTTTTTTTTTCTCAAATTCATAATATTTTGTATTTTTTATTATTCACATTTTATGTAAATATTACACTAAATAACTACACAACATATTATACTTTAATAGTAACAGTAAAAGATACGCATCTACAAAGTCAAGCTTCTCTAAAAGTTATGCCTTGTTTACGGCTGGGTGCTGGGTATTTCATTCAAGGTTAGAATTCAACCCAAATCAGTATTGCTGTCTGTACGCAGTCACTAATTTGTCTGTAAACTGCATTCGCAATTTAGTTTCCAAAAATGTAAACAAATGGGTGTATTTTTAACCGACTTCGAAAAAGGAGCTTCTCATGAAAAATGACTTTAATAATAACCATGGCTTTCAGTTTGCCCTAAAACTTCAAAATCTTTTTCAATAGTACAAGAAATTCGAAACATAACATACTATTAGGCTTGTTGGGAATTACCCACCCACATTACTTGTAATTCTGAAAACAACTTAATTTAGTTTGTATTTGTTAATAAAATGTTGTAAATAAAGTTGATATTTGTTAAAGTGGAAATAATATCAATTGGAAACAGAGATTTGAAGGCTTTAGTTACTTTTTATTATTCCTTGTTTTCTAACTCACGATTTCATTCCACGCAGCAAAGAACGCGGGTACCGGTCAGTCTTCCTATTCAGTCACTCGGGCGCTGTCCTGAAGATCCTGACGCATCTGAAGCTCTTTAGACCGCCGTCGCCGCTCAAAGGAGACCAGATAGTGGAGGACAGGGAGTGGAAACTGTCCGAAATAGACTGCTTTGCGGCTAACTTAGCGTTTGTGTTGTTCAAGTAAGTTACGTATAAGTAATTTTTTTTTTCACAAAGAGACGCACATTTTTCTTGTGGTTACAAAGTGTACAAACGCGCTGTGACTGTGAGCGTGAGGACGAGTAGCGTCAGCATATAACACACACACACGCTTCTGACTTCACCATTATATCGGACAGTACCGAGAGCTCCTGCAAGTACACACACAATTCACAGCGTGTTTGGTGCTTGCTAAACACAAGAAAAGCGCGCGTCGCGTCGTCACAAAAATACTAGGTATAGCGAACACCGCATAAAAATTAAGGAACTGTGTTTCAATTGAGCTTTTAATAAACCTATAAGTTTGTCACGATTTCCTGCATTTAACCCAGAACGAAATGTCAGCGGGATTTAGGACACTTTAGTTCGCACAGATCGAATAAGTACAGTTCGAAAAAAGTAAATCAGTGTGTACGATGCACACACGCACATGTTTCGAAGGCTAAAAGGTTACGCACACTAAATCTTTACTGTACCTACATAAGTACATACAAATGTATGAATATACAGGGTGGCAGGGACATCGACGCGCAACCATGTAATCCATGGTAAAAAAAATGTTCCATACATTTTGATCGTGTAGGTACCTATTGCACTGTTGTACGAAACAGCTGTTTTTTTTTTAAATAACCGACAAAAAATTTCAACGCAGTCGCCCAGAATCATGTACTGAATCCATGGTAACAGATTGTGCGTCGATTTCCGTACCAGCCTGTATGTGTACTTATGTAGTAATTTTATAGGTATCTCTCGTGCTCAAGCAGTCAGTTTATAACCTTTAAGTAAACGTACAAGTAACAAATGAAATCAAAACATTATGGTGTAAAAGTAGCACTTAATCCAGATTTCTTAGCGTGCCAGTGAAATTCAGATAAATGGGGACTTGAGCGCCCTTATGTAGGCAACAAGTCATTGGCGCCGATTCCCTTGTTCACAAACTAAACTAAATTTAAGTTCAGTGCAATATTTTTCTTTCTATTTCATTAAGAAAAGGACAGAAGATAAATATTTGTTTAGTCCTGTCAAATTTAGATACTCCATAACAAGTTTATACGTTATTATAACATGGCTACTAAAAATACGTCAATTTACGTCAGGCGCTGACTAATTTGACAGGACTAAACTAATATTTATCGTCTGTCCTTTTCTTAATGAAATAGAATGAAAAAGTTGCACTGAACTTAAATTTAGTTTAGTTTGTGAACAAGGTAATCGGCGCCATTATATAAATCTCAGACGAACAAAATAGGAGCGCAGATCTATTATAGAATGTTTCATTATAAAACTGTTGCGAAAAGTCTGTTATGAAGAAATAGGTTAGCATTTTGGTTTAGTGTTTCGTTGTAATTTGAAAAAATAGAACACGACGTAATTAGTTTATGTTTGGCATCGAAATGTAACAGAAAGGAGTGAGCTTTCGTGTTTTTCCATTCAGCAAGAGTGGTGTTTGTTTTAAGACAGCAGACCTTGACCCGGCTGGGGCTGTGGATTGGGGCTGTTTAAAACTGGTACAATATCTAAATTTTTATCAGGGTCAACACATTATATTAGCTAGCTTCTGCACGCGACTTCGTCCGCGTGAAATTTTTTTTTCTCCCGTCCCACCGCGTCGCATCGCATCGCCTACGCAATTACTTCGTTTTCGCTTAGTGTTTTTCTGTATTTTTTTTTTTGTTCGGGTCCTAATGGTCCTAGCATGATGTTAAATAGCCTTCCTCAAGAATTGGGCTATCAAATGCATCATGATTATTTCAAATCCGACCGGTAGTTCCAGAGACAAGCGCGTTCATACAAACTCTTCAGCTTTATTATCAGTACCTATATCGATATCGATTATAATTATGGCCTGTCTACAGGGTAAATTTTTAAAGACTAGCCAAATTTAAGGATGTGGTACAGACCATCAAACTGAACAACTTTCTCCATGGGACAAATAGCGTAATCGCGAAAATTTTATCAACTGTCCCATAGAAAACTTCAATACCTACTCGACCTAAATGTATGGGACGGCTGAATTTTTATTCGCGATTACGATGTTGGTCCCATGGAGAAAGTTGTTCAGTTTGATGGTCTGTACCGCATCCTTAAATTTGGCTGGTCTTTAAAAAATAACCCTGTATAACAGGGAGATTTGGGGGAATAAATTATACATGGCTACGTTTAAAAGGACGAGAAACATCACCTTTGTTTTCTAAGCCTTTATAATAATTAATCATTATCCATACTTTTCATCCCCAGATGCAAGGACGGCGACCACGTTTTGACTCTTCACCAAGAAAAAATAATTAAGCTACCGATGTGTGAACACGAACTATGTCCACTGGAGCATTTGAAGGAACATTTCCACGAAAGTATATATAATTGCAACTACACCGATATGTGTAGTCTTGACTCCAATGTCACTGAGAGCAAAGGAGGGAAAAAACGCCTATGAATTGTTCACATTGTTAGAAAGAAGATGGCATCAAAAACAGTTTTACAAAATAGTACTGTCGACCGTAACAATTTGACATGGACAGCGCCTTTATGGCGTAGCAGTAAGGGTGGTTTTCGTAGTGCATGCAAATGTTACCACTGTTGTGCTGTTGACTGTACATGTGCCACCTATTTTGCTTTTAAGTATGAACCTAGTGTGAAAGTTCTGGGTTGTTTAAGCTTTAAAGAAGGCTCTATTTCGTCATGCTATGCAAATCGCTAAAACAAAACACGCGATGCTGAAGCTATTGCATACATTGTGACATATTGCACAATTTTAATCATAATATGCTTTGTCATGTTATTCCCAGTCCATTAAGTACATAATACATATATATTTATGACGTCACTGTCCAGTGGAAACTGTACAAGTACCAGTGTTATTTTTTTACTAGATTAAGTTATCGTTAAAACATCAGTATTATGACAGAAAAGGAACAATTAGGCAGTGATTACACTTTCTGCGCTCCGGAATCGGCTTTAGCCAGTCAGAAAGTGTATGAACATAAAGCTTTTTTTGATCTGATCTGAACGAAAAAAAATCGCAAAGACTAAAACCATTGTGACAAAAAGTCGCAAGATCTTGAATTTAAAAAATATACACTACGCTTATGAAATTGTTATACGCATATGAATTGCTTGAAGTTGTTGTATTCAGTAGTTTTACAATGAATTAAATGTTTACACTGTTATATAATATATCGAAATGTACAAACGACATTGTTGAAGTCATCATAATAAACGCTACACACGCTTTAAGTATACATTGTGTTTTTATTTGGTAGCGTTGGTGTTGTTCAACTCAACTCAACTCAAACTATTTATTTCAAATAAACCAATTACAGGCACTTTTGAATTGTCAAGGTCGGTCAGTCAAAAAGATGAAGCTGGTTGCCCATTCCAAAGCGTAGTAGGTACCTATGGAGAAGAACGGGCAAGAAACTCCATGGACACTCTTTTAAATCATAATAATATTGTTACAAAGTATTGGTTACATCATTCATGTTCAAAATTATGCATGTGAGAACGATGCAGAACGTTAAAAGCGTCCGTAATGAAAAGATAAAAAAAACAATTCAAATATTAATTTAAATCAAAATAAGCCATGGCAGCAAAGAGTTGACCAGTCCCTACTGACGGCGCCCGTTCACGAACATGACGCATAGATTAGCACCATTCAGCTCAACCACTTTGAAGGGAGCTAAATGATCCAACACATGTGCCACCATCAGCGAGACATTAGAGTGAGCATGACATACTCTCATCCGCCAAGGCATATTCAAGTCAATGAAAGACGTACCCAGTAAATGGTAGCTTTGTAGTATGTAACATAGTACTCACATACGTTCTATGCAATTATACAATACTAGGAGATTGAATTTATATAATGCAAACATAGTATTTTAGAATCTTCAGCAGCTCCAACAGTATGTAGGTTGGGCAGGCGTGTGTGAAGTATTTTCAAATGCCAATCAATTTATTTATGCGTCCTGTGGAGCAGGACCAGCGTTTAGCCAAGCATTTTTGTCAGCGATGTAATCCCCCAACTTATAATATGCTTGGCTGCATAGTGTGCGTTTTATGCAAGATTTGAATTTCGTTTCATTGAGTTGGAGTATGTGGGGAGGTATTTTATTATAACATTTTAAACAGTACCCCATGAAGGAAGAGTCTACTTTAGCCAGTCTGAAACCTGGTTGAACTAATTGGTCCCTATTTCTGGTTCTTTAGGCGTGTCTGTCACCTCTTTTACTGAAAAGATTTAAATTTTTCCTTACGTACATGATGTTTTCATAGATATATTGACAAGGTACCGTCATGATATTAATATTTTTAAACAGTTCCCTTAGAGAATCGCGCCTGCGTAGGCCATATATTGCTCTGATGGCTCTTTTCTGCAGAATAAAAATGGACTCAATATCTGCAGCCCGTCCCCATAGTAAAATACCGTAAGACATGATACTAAGAAAATAACTGAAATAGACCAGTCTCGCGGTATCTACATTAGTAAATTGACGGATTGTTCTTACAGCATATGCTGCTGAACTTAGCCGTCTTGCAAGAGATGTTATATGAGGACCCCATTGCATCCTTGAGTCGAGCGTTATCCCCAGGAAAACAGTTTTATCGACGAATTCTAGTTTCTCTTTATTCAATACTATGTCACAATCACTACTTTTAACATTCGGTAAAGCAAATCTTATGCATTTAGTTTTTTTCCCATTTAATACTAAATTATTAGCAGTGAACCAATTTTGCACTTGCAGTAGGGCGTTATTTACGTCGTCAAGATTTGATGCACGTCTATTTATCTTAAAAATTATGGAAGTATCGTCAGCAAATAACACCATTTGTGGTTGGTTTTTTAATAAATGCGGCAGGTCATTTATGTATACTAAAAAGAGGAAAGGACCTAATATCGAGCCTTGTGGAACACCCATTCTTACTTGTAAACCAAGTGAATTGATACCATTTATTTGAACTTTTTGCTGTCTATCATGTAAATAAGATTTTACTAAACTGACCGCAAGTTTACCTAGTCCATAATGCTCAAGTTTCAAGAGTAAGGTTTTGTGATTAACGCAATCAAATGCCTTGGAGAGGTCACAAAAGATTCCTATGTCATCTTGGGCTTCCTCCCACGCTGTAAATATGTGTTTTAATAAAGTGACACCGGCGTCAGTCGTACAACGTCCTTTGGTGAAGCCATATTGCTGATCGTGCAAGATTTTGTTGTTGTTAAAATGATTAAGCATTTGATTGAGCATTACCTTTTCGAACACGTTGCTGAAAACCGGCAACACGGATACTGGTCTATAATTATTGGTGTCTTTGCAGTCCCCAGATTTAAAAAGTGGAATAACCTTACTATATTTCATTAAATCTGGGAAGACTCCTTGATCTACACACAAATTAAACACTAAAGCTAAGTATGGCGATATAGTCTCGATTATGGATGTACAAAATTTGATAGACATTCCCCATAGATCTTCGGTCAATTTGATTTTGATTTGTCGAAAAGTTTTTATAACTATCATAGGGTTTATATGTCTAAATTGAAACTCAACCGGGCAGCCTGGAACGTTCGCTTTTAGTAACTCAAGTGATACGTCCGGTGAGGAATTTAAGGCTTCCGTCGTTTTTGATGGTAGGTATATTAGTAAAGAAATTTACAAATTCTTGAGCTACTTCTAAATTAGAGGATATGGCACCACGTGAAGACTCCAATGTGTAATCAGTGTTTCGTTTTTTATTCCTACTAGTTTCGTTATTTATAATTTTCCAAACTGTTTTACATCTAGGTGTTACTTTGTGTTACAGCCAAGCATGTCTAATTGGATATTAAAGTCGACCGTCCACTGTAACGTTGTATTCATGTAATGGTAACCGGCGCCAATAGATTATGCCAGCGTTTGTCAGCACTGACAAGCGCTGGTTGTCAACGCTGGTCGGCGCAGGCAGTTTTCATATTTTTTTGCTAAATCAGCGCGAACCGTCGCAAATAAACGCCGACAAGTTCCTATCTGAATTAGTCGGCACAGGTTGCACGGAGAAGTTACTCACTTTGGCTGCGCGGTTTATTTGTTTGCCAGTCACACGTCTGTGAGTAGCGTGGCCGTAGGTCGCAGTGGACGATCCCACCTACATTTTTGATCATACGAAGCGGAGCTACACAAACAGCGGCGGTACACGCGCGTAACTTAGGTAGACGTCGGCTGCTGTGAAGCAGCGTCTTAAAGCCAACGCGCATCCTCAGTTACTGGACAAGGATACCTAGATGTAGATTAACAATAGTATTTATGAACGAAGTGTACAGACGCTTCTGCCAACCCCTATACCTATAGATATATGCGACCGAGTCATCATAACTTGAGACCACAATAGCTAGTTTCTACGTAATAGCTAGTACCTAATAATTATTTGGCGTTATCTACGTTTAAAAGAAGGTGTACCTACTTTATGCATAAATGCCACTAATACTAATAATGAATCGGAGTCCTGTTGCCTACATTTGCTTCAAATAATCTAGATCTGCCCACTTCATACTTCAATCAATGTTTGATCACTTGGGTGGGATGTTCACAAGCTAGTGTTCGATGGGAGTTACCTACGAACAGTGTCAATGTCCTTTATTTAACTGGTAGCTTAATCAATTGAAGGATCACCTTTTATGTGACATTTGGGCAGTGGCCAGACGCATAGTTCGTAGTGGGTACCTATGTGAGTACCAACCTGAAAAAAGCCTTTTAAGGAACATAATGGCTAATGGGTCGTCCAACACGACTCAAATCTCTGCTTATTCTATGACCGAGTGGTTACTGGTTTTTTCTCTCTGACACCCCGTAGGACACAATATTGTAACCTAGTTATTTTCCTAGAAATACGTACTTTGTAAAAGTGTCGATAAAAACTGTCCCTTAAAAACGCCTGTTAGAATATAGTGAACAGCATGTTCAGACGCCAGCACATCAAGCTACTACAATCTGTCAAATTTCTTTAATAGATTTTCAACTTTATTACTAAAGGATTAAGGTTCGGGTTGATTGGGAAAATACATTTTCGGGTAGCTTGACCTGCTGGCGTCGTTACAATACCGATTCTACTATAGCTTTGGTTGATATCTATGTACGGGCACAGGATAAGAATAAATGGAACTGAAACGCACCGAATGCATTATAAATGCCTCCAGTAGGTATAGATACAGTTCCAGAGTGGCTGGGCGTAAGAATCGTTCCACTATCACTGGTGGCGTAACGTAACGCGCTACACTACGCCGTAGCAGCTCGTAACGCGAGCTGCGGAGCGTGTAGGAGCTACGTACTAGGCATAGGCTTTTGCATAGGAAAAATATACAGCTTAGGGTTAAAGGAAAGAAAGGAAGGATGAACATTTAATTTGGGACACGCACAGGAAATACAAACAATAAAAATGGAACATTAAGAATTCCCGCTAAAGACAAGTCGGTACTGACCGGTGCGAGTAAAATAGTCCCGTGTTATTTTATGCGCTCACACACAAAGAAACGGCTAAAACATGTAGGTAACCGTTTCTTCCTGAAGATCAGCCTGCAGCGATGTGTACAGTCGGGCCAGAAAACCCGTGATAGTTTTGAATTCGGCACTCACGTGTTTGGTGCCATCTCTAGCGTCCATCAGTTCCTGTAAAACCGCTCCCAACGCGATCGCGCGAATCGCGAGGCGAATCACGAGGCGAATAGCGAGCGCACTGTTTACACATGCGTGTTCATTATTCGCCTCGCCATTCGCCTCGCGATTCGCGAGAATGTGTAAATGCGGCATAACGTGCAGCTGACAGGACACGTAGGACATGGTATTAAGTGTCCCATCGTTTGTGGAACAGCTCCACATATACCTATACTCCAAAGCGGAGTCGCCTATGAATCTCCACCTGAGCAGACCTTGTTTTCCTTATGAGGTTACTTATATAAAGACTTCCAGTTGGGCGGTTGTAGCTGTGGTGGCAGAGGTAGATGTTTGATTCGGCGAACGCAAAAAGAAATATACCTACATTCACGAGTTTTACTTCTATACGATTTTCCTATTCTATGATAGGTATGTAGGTACAAGAGACAAAGTAATAACGGCTCGGTAACTCGACGCCGAACTTCAATCAAACTTAAGGCGCTGTAGTTGAAGGCTTTGATGGACTCCCTTATTCTCTAGTTTATTACTTGGAACTTCACTCCATCTTGATCGTGATCGAGCCTCGGATCATTGGTTTTCTGACAATTGGTTTATAAATAGAACCGGTATAGTATTGCCTGCGTGGGTATGTACAGGAGTGGAACGACAGTTGCCGCCGGATTTCGTTTTAATTATAAATTTTATGTTGATTGAGTGCTGCAATTGTTCGTAGGCGTTTGCTATCCGATACTGCAGGTACAATCTTTTATTTTTTTACTTTAGCCATACTAGGAATAGCCTGTGGGTATCGTGGTTGGGTTTAGATATAAATTGTAATCTCACTTACATAATAAACACTTAGACGCAGAAAATCTCAGTGTCTGTAGTTGAAAGCTAAAGGGAATGTGCACTCATGCGGTTATCTATTTCTTTGTATCAGGATGGTGAACGTAGACAGTTATGGCGATCTCTAATCTATCTATCTATATACGTATGTGTTATAGAAATCAATTGCCGTGCGTTAGTCTCACAAAACCTCGAAAATGGCTCGACTAAAACTGATCAGTCTGAAACTTAGGTATGTTGTTGTGAGCGCGCCGGAAAAGGCATCGCAACGCATTAGCTAATATATATAATAATAGGGGTTAAAGTATGAAATTGCCGTTTTATTGTAATAGGTACTTCGCATTGACATAGAACCTTCATGGTTTGAGATTTTTGAGTGAAACTTTTTTCACATGGTACCTATAAAGTTCTTCTTTTAAAAAATGTGCAACATTCGATTATCGACTTTCAGTTGTTTTTTTTTATTCAGCTTAGACAAGAAAGATGGAAAATTCGAAAATTCGATTTTGGTTTAAACGCTTTCGTGATAGATACTTTGATTTGAAGAACGAACCACGTGGAAGACCGCCCACACTGGTGAATAACAATGAATTGAAAGAGATGGTGGAAGCGGATCCGAGCCAAACTACCCAGGAATTAGCGGCATGGTTTAACGTTACCTTACCAACAATATTGACTCATTTGCGTCAAATCAATAAAATAAAAAAATATGAGAAATGGGTGCCTCATGATATGACTGATCTGCAGACAGAAACGCGTGTTGAAACTTGTGTTGCCTTGTTGAATCGATACAGAAATGAAGGAATATTGGATCGAATTGTGACATGTGATGAAAAGTGGATTCTTTACGATAACCGTAAGCGAAAAATGCAATGGCTGATTCCAGGTCAAACGCCGCAACAGTGTCCTAAAGCAAAGCCTACCAATAAAAAGGTAATGGTAACTGTTTGGTGGTCTCAGCATGATGTTATTCACTATAGTTTTCTCCGATCTGGTCAAGCAATAACGGCAGATGTCTACTGTGCCGAACTCCGAACAATGATAGCAAAACTAGCAGTGAAACAGCCCCGACTCATGAATCGATCTTCACCATTATTGCTCCATGATAACGCGAGACCTCATACAGCACGAGAAACCCTTTTAACTCTACAGGAACTGCAACTAGAAACCATTCGTCACCCACCGTATTCGCCAGACCTTGCTCCAACGGACTACCATTTTTTTCGTCATTTGGACAATTTTCTACGTGATAAAAAGTTTTCTTTTCAGGAGGCAGTACAAAATGCTTTCACACAGTTTGTCGAATCTAGATCACAAGAGTTCTATCCCAAAGGCATAAATGACCTTCCTATTAGATGGCAGCAATGTATAGATAATAATGGTAACTATTTTGATTAAATAAATATGTTAAATTAAAAAAAAAAACGAATTTCAATTTTTCAGTACAAATCGGTACTTTCATACTTTAACCCCTAATATAAATGATATGCTGTTCATTGGTAAGCGCATCACTTCAGAAGGACTGGATCGATTTGGCAAATTTTTGTTTTAAAATGTTCGTATCTAATAGTCCGAATCAGGTTTATAAATAAATAAATAAAAATAAAAAGCCTTTTAATTCCTACTAATTTACACTACCTAGTTTAGGTACATTGGTTTTGAGTTACTTAACTAATTTAGTTAATTTACTTCACATCTAGTTTTTCTTTAAATTGTTTTAGGTACTTATTAATATTAATATAGAATACGCTTAACTAGTTTGCTGCCGTTACTGCTTTGCTTGTTAACTATTAACAAATATATCATAACCTAATTTAGTTTGATATGGCAATATCTGCAGGAACCTCATATTGAATGAAGGCCTCCTCCAAAGATGCCCATTTGTCTCTGTCCTGTGCGATCGGTTTCCAGCTTGGGCCGGCTGTCCTTGCAATCCCTTCTTCCCGACGTGTCAACGGTCTTCCTCTTCTCCTTTTACCTGGAGGACCTTTCCAAAATGTCACTTTTATGGTCCATCTCTGATCTTTAAGCTTCGCGACATGCCCTGCCCATTTCCACTTGAGTTTTTGTGCATAGTTCAATGCATTTGTTGCTTATGTTATTGACCTTATTTTTGTGTGTCGTATTTTATGTAATTTATTTATTTTGAGCATTACTGCGCTCTAGTCCCCGTTGACAGGTTGTAATTTTATTTTTAAATTTTGAGGTGAATTTCAACGTCTGGCATCCGTACGTCAAGCATTCTTATATATAGTGTATAATCTATGTGGTAGGTGACTGGTGTTCATAACTTTCGTTTTGATGGTTATAGGGAGGTTACTTTTAAAGATTTCCTTTAAATTCCAGTATTTTGTTCCATGTTTGTTGTACTCTTCTTTCGACTTCAAGTTCGTTATTTTTTTTGTCAAAACTAATTTGCTTCCCCAGATAGATGTATTTATCTGTGTATCTATTAAAGGGGCTCTCCATTAATTGTTATTAAACTTCTCCCCCTATTTGTCATTGCCATAGTTTTAGTGAGATTCATTTGCAATCCCACCTTGACACTAGCTAGATGTACAGTTTCGATCATGAGCTGTAGCTGGGAGCTGGACTCTGATAACAACACTAAGTCATCTGCGAATCTCAAGTGGCTTAAGTAGTCGCCCTTTATACACAGTCCTGCCTTGCTCCAATCTATCTTGCTTATTATAATAGCCTCCAGGATGGCTATACATATTTTTAGAGATAACGGGTCGCCCTGCCTTACGCCTCTTTCTAAAGGAAAACTAGGTCCGAGAGTTTCTAGCTAGAACTCTCGGACCTAGTTTTCCTTTAGAAAGAGGCGTAAGCATATATATATAACAACAAAAAGGGTAGAATCAAGCTTGATTCTACCCTTTTTGTTGTTATATATGCTTTTGACGGTCTTTATATACACGTCTTCTACCCCCTGCTGTTTTAAGCTTTCCCATATACTTGTGTGTGAATCAAATTATCCCGAAAGAAAAAAATTTAGAATTTGGCGGGTAATTTGGAAAATTGAAGTACCTAGGGACTAAATTATTAAGTACAAGTAAAAGGATTTTCACAAGTAACGGTACAAAGTTAGAATATGGGTAGGCAAATATAAAATGTTCAAAGGGCATCAAACTGGAATTTTAGTACGTGTCCCATGAGACGAGACCATCACATCGTCCGATAAACTGTATGTTAACGACGCCTTTACCGCTTTAAAGAACATCTTTTGTGCAACAAGCAACAATGTAGGTACTAGGGAGACGTTATAAAACCTCTTGAAAAGCTTAAGTACCCACTTCCCTGTAAATATATTGTTTTCAGACAAATTATCAGCATAAAACATACGTTAATGTCAAAACTTCACTGAAAGCTTCGCGAGTCATCGCTGAAGCGCTGAAAACGGCTCTAAATTGATGCGAGCTATTATGGCGCGTAATACAACATCCTTCCTACAAAATAATATGCTCTCTCGGGAAAAACTCGCTTTTAGCGCAGGACAGCTGCTGTGTTGCTAAAGTTAGAGAAAAGCAAAATAATTACTTACCCCGTATGGCTGCATGGGTCTGCTGCTTAAAATTGTGAAACAATAAGTACATCAGAGAGTAGCTGAATATTAACCAAATTGTTTTTCACTATTAACTTAATCAGCCTTTTATGTTCCCACTGCTGGGCAGGCTTTCTCTCTGTGACAGGAAGTAGGCCGTACTCCACCACGCAGACCAGGCACGGGTGGCGGATGTTACATGTCTTCGGATTTTTGTTTTCCTTCACCGTTTTTTGGAGCAGTAGTGCTGAAATCATTATAAAGTAAATTGCTTGCTTGGGTTCGTTTGTAGATTACTCGAAGGCTTTCAACAGAATAACACACGAAGCCATATTCTCGGCACTCAAAAACACGAAATAGAATGCACTTATACATATACACCTGTTACAAAATATATATCACAATAGTACAGCAGCCATTCGCATAAATACCACCGGGTCATGCTTTCCAATTCAACGAGGAGTCAAGCAAGGCGACCCGCTGTCTCCCAATGTCTTTACAGCTGCGCTAGAAGAGGTTTTCCAGAAAATAAATCCGAACTAGCAGGATAAGGGTATTGTCTACGGGGAAAGGAGATTGAGCAATGTACGTTTCGCCGACGACGTTGTCCACTTTTCTTCCTCAGCAGCTGAGCTAGGCCAAATGCTCGAACAACTGAGCCACGCCAGTCTTCAAGTCGGACTTACGATGAACATATCGAAAACAAAGCTGATGACGAACAGCACTGAACGCAACGTAGAAATTGGGGGTATAGAGGTTGAATATGTCCATGAGTAAAAGACCTTGGCCAAATAGTATCCTTCCAGTCGAGACAGGACAAAGAAGTCGCTCGACGTACAGAAAACGCCTGGAAGAACGAACGATGAAACATCTCATGAAAGAAACTCTCCCGCTTTCACTAAAACGAAAGCCCATGGACGTGTGCATTCTTCCCATCCTCACCTACGGAGCGCAAACATGGTCTCTTACAAAGTGTTAAAAGTCCACACTCAACGGGCTATGGAACGAAGTCTATTAGGTGTCAAACTCACAGACCGCATTAAGAACTTTACTCTACTACTTCGTTCCAAAACCAAAGAGCGGACGCTGTCCGCACAGCTGCTGGGCTAAAGTGGAACTGGGCTGGCCATAACTGTCGCATGTCGGAGCAGCAATATGCAAAAGCCACATTGCTGATCTCAAATGGCAGGAAACGACCGCGCGGCAGGCCCAGAAAGAGATGGCGGGATGAGCTGGACTCCTTCTTAAAGGATTGGCCCACAATCACAGTAGACCGGGAAAAGTGGAAGGAGGGAAGGGAGGCCTTTGCCCTGCAGTGGGACAACACAGGCTCATAATAAAATAATTAGGTTCGAACACACTACTACAACTCGTAAGTCTCACTCAGCCGATACCACTGGGTCAACGCTGCTCACTACTAGCTTTTTTTTCGATCTTTGCCGTTTTCATTGTTCATAAGATAGGTTAGTTAATCCCGAGGTTCTTAATACCTGTGGTAAAACCTAGTAATAGTAGATTAACGAACAAACAGCGGGTGTATTCTGTAAAAATATCACCGGGAAGACTAAGGTGAAGTGAGCTTAAAGTCAGCTGTCATTCCACCTGATGTTAAGCATTGATACTATTGACTCACACACACATACATATATATATATTGACACTTCAAGCTCACTTCACCCAAGCTTTCACCGTGAGATTTTTACAGAATAGATCGGCAGGTTTACGCCAGTCCCTAGTCCGATGTAGCAGGCAGTGGCTTCGTTTGAGAATTACAAATTGGAACGAACAAAACATTTCCCGTTTTTTACATCAGTGTAGCACAGTCCGCCGAAACAGACACAAAGCGGAAACCTTTTTCGACACGCTTTGAGCTTTGAGCAGCCGAAAATATTTTGTTTTGTTCCCAAACGTACTACTGTCGAACGATACAATATATTACAGCAGCACATTTTACTGGTAATTAATTATTTCTCCTTTGTAGTACAAGCTCGCTGATTCATCCCGTTAATGACGAAATTCTTGGTAATCATTGCGAAAATAAATGTAATTTCTGTAGGTTTGTGTTAATGAAGCGAGATAGCGAACTTTGCGCTGCATGTTCATACAGTATCTTAGTAAGCTGAAATGGATGATGTAGGTAGGTAATGTTTTTACCTAAATCGTGAAATGAACACGGCTTTTCCAGTATAAATATTTCTGTACCTATTTATATTGTTGTAGGTACACATACAAACTTTGTATATAGTAATTATTTAATTGGGTACTCAATAAAATATTGTTGCGCGCCACAATTAATGCCTGATACATGGTGACATTAGTTACCACTAGCGCCATCTAGTTTCGAGTAGCTGAACTAATAGTCACTTGTGCCAGCTATTGTCGAATAGCTGAACTAATAGAGTCACTGGCGCCATCTATTATCGAGTAGAGATGTCGGTGCTGGAACTTACTAGAACTGTCGACATCTGGTCAGTTGGGGCCGGTATGTGTTCGAACATTCTAGATGTTTCTAAAATAGAAGGTTCTGGAATTATCTGCGGCACTATATAAGGCCGGGACTAGCCGCGACCAATCAGACTTGGTTCTGCGATAGAAGCGAATACATCGAAAGCGATCTTCAAGTACGACTTAAGAGCGATTGTGTTTTATAATTAGTGTGTTTGAGTTGTTATTAGTGTTGTTTAATTAAAGTGTAACTTTTGGTAATTTTTATCGGCAGTTTTTATTGTCACGAACCCGAAGCTCGTAACAATTGGTGTCAGAAGCAAGGATTAAAATCATGCCGATTTTACCCAAAGACGACACGGAGGGTATCCGTACCCGGAGTCAACGCCAACAGGAGACGGACCAGAGACGTTTTGGTGTAGTTATGCCGCAGAGGTCGGAGGGCCAGCTACCAACCACCGAGGCCGACCCATCCGCAGCAGCTCCAACATCAGCAGCACCAGACTTTGGTGCCTTGATGATGATGCTGCAGGAGCAGTCCCGCCGACAGGAGGAACAGGCTCGTCGGTTGGAAGAACAGCTCCAGCGGGACAAGGAGGAACAGGCCCGTCGGTTGGAAGAACAGCTGCTGCATGACAGGGAGGAACAGGCCCGCCGACAGGAGGAACAGGCTCGCCGACAGGAGGAACAGGCTCGCCGACAGGAGGAACAGGCTCGTCGGTTGGAAGAACAGCTCCAACGTGATAAGGAGGAGCAAGCGCGCCGCCAGGAAGAGCAGATGCTCCTTATGAAGGACCTTCACGCTACCTTAGGGAAAGACATGAAGGAGGTGAAGGATAAGGTTGCTCAACATGACAACCGCCTGTCGGAAGCTGAAATCCGGATCGACCAAGTGTATAGTCGGGTTGACAACGCGGTGGCTGACGTGAAGAAAACCGTGATGGCTGACGTAAAGAAAACGCTGGATTATCTTAAACTTGGGGATGGAATTGCAGCTCCCGTAGCTACAACACCTTTGCTACGTGGATTCAAAGTGCCACCGTTCGACGGAACTTCTTCATGGTCAGCCTACAAAATCCAGTTTGAGGCTGTCATGAAGGCCAACGGTTGGAATAAAAGTCAGGCCATGACTGCCCTCACCCTAGGCCTGCGAGACCAGGCCTTAACTGTTCTGGAAGCTCTCGGTAAGGAAGTGGCTTACGAGCAGCTCCTTGAGGCATTGGAGGCTCGGTATGGCGACGCTCACCTGTAACACGTGCTTCGTGCGCAGCTCAAGGATCGCGTGCAACGCAGTAATGAAAACCTGCAGCAGTGGGCCCTTGAAGTGGAGAAGCTGGTGCGTAAAGCTTACCAGTCCGTACCTGCGCTTATTGATGGGAACCTGGTGCAGGCATTCATCGACGGCATCCGCGACCTTGAAGTTAGAGCTGCTGTGAGGCTCGGGCACCACGGGACGCTGAAGGACGCCTAGGCCCATGCACTGGAGGTGGAAGCCGCGCGACAGGATCATCGTTCCGATCGCGTCAGGGAGGTTGCAGCGGCTACAGTTCGCGACTACAATAAAGGATACAGCCCTAGGTGCTACGGCTGTGGGGAAAGGGGCCACCTTCGATCCAGTTGCCCCAAGCGAACTGCAGGAAGGGTAGACAATGACCTTCCATGGAAAGTGGGACGAACTTTGGTCAGAGCCACCGACATCTCAGGGGTACGTGTGCCGAACCTTTGTGATCAGGAACAGATTATGGAAAAAGGCACACTAGTTGGTACTAGGCAAGAAAGTAAAGAAGTCGTTCCTGTAAGGATGCTCAAGACAGACCTCAGCAACGAGTGGAAGGAAAGCCTACAACGTGCACAGTAGGAAGATTCGGACATCAAGCCGATTCTCGAGTGGATGAAGGCCAGAGCTCCTAAACCCAGGTGGAGCGACGTCTCAGCAATGAGTTCGATCGCAAAAAGCTATTGGGCCCAATGGGACAGCTTGGTGATTCAGGATGGAGTCCTGTGCCGTAAATGGGAAAATGCTCGGGGAGACGGCTGTCATTTGCAAATGGTTGTCCCTAAAGCTCAAGTACCGGATGTCATACAGCTGTACCATAATGGTTGTTCAGGAGGTCATCTGGGAGTAAAACGGACTCTACTGAAGATACGAGAACGGTTTTACTGGGTCCACTGTCGGGACGATGTCGAGGACTGGTGTCGCAAATGTACAAGTTGTGCAGCTGTAAAGGGACCTCAGACTCGTAGTAGAGGTGCATTGAAATTGTACAATGTTGGCGCACCATGGGAGAGGATAGCCCTTGACGTTGCGGGGCCGTTTCCGGAAAGTGAAAGTGGTAACAAGTATTTCATGGTTGTGATGGATTACTTCACTAAGTGGCCGGAAGTCTTCGCCATTCCAAATCAAGAAGCTTCGACAGTTGCAGATAAATTAGTTTATGAAGTCTTCTGTCGGTTTGGAGTACCTTTAGATTCACAGTGATCAAGGAAGGAATTTTGAGTCCCAAACATTCCAGGAAACTTGTCGAGTTATGGGTACTCATAAAACAAGAACAAATTCTTACCACCCACAATCGGATGGAATGGTGGAACGATTTAATCAGACACTGGAGCGGTACCTAGCAAAAGTTGTGGAAAATCGGCAACGAGATTGGGACAAGCACATACAACCGTTTTTGTTGTCATATCGAAGCGCTGTTCACGAAAGTACATCGGTGACACCAGCTTTCGCAAACTTTGGAAGAGAATTACGGCTGCCTGCAGATCTGATCACCGGAATACCACCTGATGCCCCACGCAGTATAACCGATTATGCGAATAACTTGCGGAACAAAATGAATGACATTTATGAGCACGTCAGACAATCGGGCCAGCAAATGTCTGAAAAGATGAAAACCCGTTATGACCGCAAAATGAACAGTAAAGGGTTCGACGAAGGTTCACTAGTGTGGTTGCACAATCCAGTCCGCAGCAAGGGGAAATCTCCTAAGCTTCAAGCGAAATGGGATGGACCGTACCGGCTTGTGACAAAGATCAATGACGTAACCTACCGGATACAGAAAGTTGCAAGAGGTACTCCTAAGATCGTTCATGTGGATCGATTGGCGCGTTATTATGGAGCCGATAATGCTCGGGACGAGCATGTCTTAGGAGGGGGCAGTGTTGCGCGCCACAATTAATGCCTGATACATGGTGACATTAGTTACCACTAGCGCCATCTAGTTTCGAGTAGCTGAACTAATAGTCACTTGTGCCATCTATTGTCGAATAGCTGAACTAATAGAGTCACTGGCGCCATCTATTATCGAGTAGAGATGTCGGTGCTGGAACTTACTAGAACTGTCGACATCTGGTCAGTTGGGGCCGGTATGTGTTCGAACATTCTAGATGTTTCTACAATAGAAGGTTCTGGAATTATCTGCGGCACCATATAAGGCCGGGACTAGCCGCGACCAATCAGACTTGGTTCTGCGATAGAAGCGAATACATCGAAAGCGATCTTCAAGTGCGACTTAAGAGCGATTGTGTTTTATAATTAGTGTGTTTGAGTTGTTATTAGTGTTGTTTAATTAAAGTGTAACTTTTGGTAATTTTTATCGGCAGTTTTTATTGTCACGAACCCGAAGCTCGTAACAATATCAATAGACTTCTTGAAGACAACCTGTTGGTTTCGAGGCTCGAAGAGAACTAACTTAGAAACAAGGGCTAGGCGATGCTTCAAACATCATATTTCCGTTTTCGTTTCGTTAAAAAACCAGTACTATTACGGTAGGTAACTATCAAATGAGATACTTTTAAACTTAATGACCACACTGATACAAAAATCATTTGAGGTAAATCACATACATGTACTTTCATATTTAGTATTTAAAATATCTAAAAATCTTATTAATATTTGGAAAATCGCTTCATTTCGCTTAGAAGGCAGTTAGATACGTAAAACCAGCAAAACGACTAAGCACATCTGTGACTACCCACAACACACTCTCATTCAATCATTCTTACAATTTTGTTCCTAACATATTTTTCCAGTTGTGGTTTTGATATTATTTTAGCGAAATCATAGATCCACTGTTATGTATTTCTACCATTCATCCGTTCGTCATTGAAAAGGCCGCGCTACATAAATAAGTAGCTAGGTATATGTATGTTTATACCTATTATCTGCCAGACTCGTAGATTAATGTTCTTGAATACCACTAAAGGATAAAGATATCTCCTTTGTATAGCTCTGAAGCTCGTTTTGATGGTATGTTACAAAAACAACAATACTGAAACTTTATTCAGGTCATGAACGTAGGTGATTTAAATGTTTTGTAAATCCGTCCGTGAACAATGCGCTTTATTTTATGGGCCATTAAATGAATGCTGTACAAAATTGAGTAATGTTATTGAAAAATGTTAAAGACACTCTTTTATGAACGGGATTAAATAGTACCTATGTCATCTACATATTATAAAAAAATAAAATGAACTGTGGTTCGTTGGTCAGCTCGTCACTTGAGAACGGCTGGACTGGTTTGGCTATTTTTTTGTTTTAAAATATTCGTAAATAGTCCAAATTTGGTTTCTGTGGATAGAAAATTTGGAAAAGTTTTAATTTCGGGAAAAACTCGACGTTCATTTTTCTATGGGATTTTTTTTTTTGTATGCATGACAGAAAATCGGACAGGACAACTTAGGTACGTCTGTCGGATCAGCTAGTTTATAATAAAAATAAATGTTTTACTTTGAACTCTTGTATCGATCGATCGATAATATTTTCGTACTGAGCACAGCCCTAATCGCGTAACACACTATCAATCACAATCAGAACCATTTTGAAGGATATTGCTAATCCATTGCTTCATATGTTCGAAAAATATATGTATGTTTATTTGTATGTACGTAAGTAATATATTCTCATATTATTTTTTTTATTTTATTAAGTGAATTGTTTTTGATTTCATGTAATTTATTTTCTCTTTTACACGCTGTCTACGCCTACCTACCTATTTCCTTTGTAGGTATGCTGGAAGAGTTTTTTTTATAAATAAGCATCACCTTTGTACCTATTTTTCTGTTCTTTTTTTCTTGTCTGTGTACAGACGCCAGCAGGTCAAACTACCCGAAACTATCTAATTTTCCCAATGAACCTTGAACCTTAATGCTTTAGTGATAAAGTTGAAAATCTATTAAAGAAATTTGACAGATTGTAGTAGCTTGATGTGCTGGTGGCGTAATAAAATAAAAAAATGTCTGCTCAACAACACAATGAATGTTATTGAACTGTCAAAATGAAAAGCATTCCTACTGTTAGTGTGTTACGCCATTACCCCGCAGGCTGCAAATATTTTAAACTTTAGACAGGTGTGATATTTTAGGGAATTCCGAAATAATCTGTTGCGTTTATTTTTATGAATGAATGTTTTATCTGGTATACCTAGTAATAAAGTAGGCGGCGCGGCGTGGGCGCACGGTGGGCGAATTTTCGTTGATGTAGAGTTCAACGTGCAAAGATAAAGTTCTTCAGATGTTTTTACAAAAGATTCAGTTGTTTTTTATAAAAAAAACGAACCACTCATAAACCTTGTATTGTACGCTAGGAATCGTAAACAATAGGTATTGTTGGGATGTTTAAAAAATATTGATAACTTATGAACCAAACTTTTATAAAAAGGTAAGCATGTAGTACTTAGACAAGGTAAAATTAAATTAACTAGCGAAACCCCGCAGTCGTGATGGGTCGATAACTAAACACGATTAAACAACAACAAAAAACTGTTTTCACAACTTATAAGTACTTCTTGTAGTAACTACACTACCAGCGGACGTTGGCCCCAAAAACATCAAAACATATTTTTTTTGTTTTATTGTGTTTAGATTTCGAGGGGCCCGTCGCTAAATAATAACAGCCGCACAGTTCGATCGATCAGGTTAAGTTACGCTTGCCGCGGGTGGTCTGTGGATGGGTGACCATCTTTCCATACCAAGACCCTTCTGTGCCTCGGGAAGCCCGGCTGTCATTCGTGGATCTTTGAAAATCGTTATGGGACGTCAGAAGCCCGAAAGTCTAACAACCAGTCTTACCAAGAGCTGTATCGTATTACCCAATAATTGGGTTATGGAGGTCAGATAGGCAGTCGCTTCATGTAAAATACTGGTATTCAGCTGCATCCGGTTAGACTGAAAGCCAACCCCAGCATAGTTGGGAAAAGGTTAGGCAGATGATATGTTTAGATATCGATCACGTCTGCGGAGTTTCGCATGCTAATTTTTTATTTTCTATACTCAGTAGGTATAAGAGCAATCAATAATAAATTAAAACAATTATAACTTAACCTCCCTCACTAGTATTACATAGGTATTCCATTTATAATTAAATTATCGTTACTGTTTCAATAATTAATGCAAAACTACCTTAATACTCGCGTGTGAGATATAGTATTAATTATATAGTATCATGTAGGTAGATATGTATGGAATAGTATCAATTCGATGGTAACACGATTACCGACGGAATATTGGATGTCTGAGCGCAAATTGTCTGCCACGTTGGTCTTGTGGTGCGAGCGCTACCGCTGAGCATGAGGTCCTGGGTTCGATTCCCAGGTCGGACAAAGTGTTATTGGTTTTTTCCACCAGGTATTTCTCAGTACCAGCCCGGAGTCTGGCCCCCTATTACACGGGACTTAAACATAACTGACTATGGCTAAACGTGGGTGTTCTATAAGTTTCACCCGCATAAGTTTCGATCCCGTAGGAGTATCGGGATAAACAGTATCCTATATCGATACTGGAAATATGAAATAACGTAAGGGACATTTTGTCGAAAATGAGTTATATATATCGTTGGATTCGGAATTTTTTGCTCTATCGATTGGTATATTTAAAATCTCGATATCTTAAAAAAAATGTCCTTTACATCACATATTTTCCGTAAGCCTAGACCATTTTTTTTCTAGAAACTGGCTGTATATGACATTTTAAATTAATATTTTTATAAAAACTAATGTAAGTCTCTTTACTCACAGTATTTGGCATTTACATTAAATCAAAATCGAGTACATTTTACAACAGGTCACATAAGTTATTCCATAATTTGAGATGTTTTATTATTGTCTTATACATTAGTGTTTCGATGGCAAACGTGGAAGCTGTGAAATTGCAACATGTCTGTTTCACTACCTTAAGGAACTTGATTCCAGGGGGGTTACAACTGTGTTATTCTATTGTGATAACTGTACGGGGCAGAATAAAAACAAAGTGATTTTCTCAATGTTAAAATATTTTTTGGAACATTCTGCGAATATACAAACGATTCAAATAAATTACTTATTAGCTGGACATACATACATGCCAGTAGATAGCATGCATGCTATCATTGAAAGGCAGTTTAAAAAACTGATTGTTTGGGGACCTTCCCAGTGGCCATCATTTATGGAATCAGCCAGAAAAAGACCTCATGCTTATCGAGTGAATGTATTAGGACATCAGGATTTCTTTGATTTCAATGAGTTTGCCGACTCAGTTTTTACTTCTGCTACTCTCAAAAACAAAGACCTGCATTTACTTTTCAAAAATCGAACTTAAAGATAGTGGAAGTAAAATATACGATGTTAGAGGATGGCACAGCTCACAAAATAGAACTCTGCAAAGAAATGCAAACTGGAAGAAGGACAGTGAAGGGTAAAGGGAAGGGCAAGGGCCTTGCAAAGAATGATCAATCCGAATTAGAAAGTACCAGAAATCTAGCTGTGCCCAGTAGCATAGACAGCTTACCATTTCTGTATAAGGAAAGACTGCCAATTTCAGTTCCAAAGTTTAAAGATCTCAAAAAATTATGTGACAATGGTATAATTCCAAATAGGTTTCACAATGAATATTTGAATCTTCCTAATAAGAGTATAATTAAAGATAGGCTCAATGACACCGACGATGATGAGACTGACAAAGATAATGACTAATTTTTGAGACTTTTTCAATTTATCTGAAGGCTTTCTATTAAGGAAGAAGTTAATTTGTTTTTTTTATGTTTAATGATTACTATTTACATAAGAAGACTGATTTGTTTATTTTTTAAGTGAATTTTATTTTTCTTTTGGGACAATGAGTCTAATTTTAGTAAGCCAAAATAGCTATTTTTTATTGTGATTTAAAACAGAATTTAATAATGTTATACTTAACATAATTTATGAGAGTACCTAAATTGCGTTTATAAAAGAGGATTAGTGAGCACAAATAAAAGTTTTGATCTATTTTATTCGTTTATTTTTTATCCCTATGAGTCAGCAAGTAGTTTTAAACTGTATGGCATAGGCATAGTAGGTCACGAATGTATAAAATTATATTTTTTATATTTGTAAACAGCATTAACATTATTGAGTGTACCATTAAGAGACCTTTACTTTGAAAAACTCTAAATGTTTATTTCCTTAAGTGTCCCATACATCAATGCCGTTTATTTACATCTAAGATTTTGTAAACGTATATCACTCGTATTCATTATTATTTAACGTAAGGGACATGCTATCTTTGAAACTGTAGGCTTTATTGATTTTTTACTATTTTAGCTTCAAAGAATGATGAAATCTAAGAAACTTTGTCCTAGACACTTTTTACATAAAACATATACTTAGTTAAAAAATTATAGCCAGTTTTGTAAGAAAAATATCTTATTTTTGCTCTCCTGAAAACCTTAGTTTTATCCCTTACGTTATTTCATATTTCCAGTATCGATATGTTATTCCTGGTTATAAACCATCTGTGTGCCAAAGGAGATGTTTCATTTTTGGCTAGTGTCGGCGCATCACATAGACCACAACCACAGCGCGTGATCAACCGAAGGGAGGGCGCGGGGTGTCGGGGTACCGACCACGGTACGCGACGGCCGCTGCGGCCCTCCACGCCACTCAGCTCACAGACGCGCTTGACCACGGGCATTGGTTTGTGGTTTTGTCCAGACTTTAACAAATTATACTCTTCTGGAAACATCACGCGCTGTGGTTGTGGTCTATGTGATGCGCCGACATATTCCCCGGGTTGAAGGAAAGTCTTCAATCTTCGACTGGAAGGGGGCAGATGCAGTTGAAGGCACGACGAATGGTGCCCCGCTTCGTTTTCAGTTCGGCCACTCTCGTGACCCCGTCGACGCCGGGATAGGTCTTCGTGACTCGGCCCAGGGACCAGAGCAGAGGTGGCGTTGTTTTGTCCTTTATCAGGACCAAGGACCCCGGCTTCACTTCACCTCTGGAATGAAACCACTTGGATTTGGCCTGCAGCAGAGAAGTGTATTCGTTATGGAATCGTCGCCAGAAATGCTGCCTGATGTGCTGGATTCTCTTCCAGCGATCCAACCGCGTGATGTTGGCTTCAGTCACCTGAGGATGTGGTACTGATAAGAATGGCCGTCCAATTAGGAAGTGGAAAGGGGTGAGTGCCGAAAAATCGTTAGGGTCTGATGAAAGAGGTGTAAGAGGGCGTGAGTTAAGAACCGCCTCTATGTGAGTGAGACAGGTAGCCATCTCTTCGAAGGTGAAATGAGTAAGATGCAGTAGCCGTTTTAAATGATGCTTACATGATTTTACAGCAGCTTCAGCCAATGAATTGAAATGAGGGCTGTATGCAGGCGTGAAAATGAATTCGATACCTTGCTGCCCCATTTCAGATGCAACATTTGATGATTGCAAGAACCTATACATCTCGTTTGATGCGCCTACAAAGTTGGTCCCGTTATCGGACGTGATGCTTCGAGGCTTGCCACGACGCGCCACGAAACGATTTAGAGCGGCCATGTAGGCCTCAGTGGTGAGGTCGGTGACGAGCTCCAAATGTACGGCTTTTACTGCCGAGCAAACAAAGATGCACATATAGGATTTTGTAAGTTTGCATCCTCGGCCTTTACGATTGGCCACCAATACTGGTCCAGCATAGTCAACATAACTATTCAAAAACGGAAACTCAAGATTTGTTCTTGAGCTCGGTAGTTGACCCATTATAGGCTGTATGTTCTGAGCCTTATGTCTGAAACATTTAAGACACTTCTTCACGACAAATCTAGACAAGTTTCTGCCACCTAGAGGCCAATAAGTTTGTCGTATATGGGACAATAACAACTGTGGACCTGCATGTACAAGCTTTAAATGTTGCATTTGAAAGATGAGTTTCGTAAGTATATGCTTACTGCATAAAACAATAGGGTGTTTCACACTAAAATCGTAGGGGGAGTTATCGAGCCTCCCGCCCACGCGAATGAGGTTATGATTGTCAATGAACGGTGTCAGAGGAAGCAATCTACTTTTGCGTGGTAATTTTTGTCCAGACTTTAACAAATTATACTCTTCTGGAAACATTTCAAGCTGTGAATAATGTATAATTTTATTTGATGAATTTTCTAGTTCTGTTGTAGAAAAATCACCATGCAATTTATTTTTATTTTTTACATTGTAAATAAAGCGTTGTACATATGTAAATATATTTTGAATTTTTGTTAAGCTAGAATACTTTAATAATAAATCATGAATGATTGATGGATATATGTTTACGTTAGAATGATAACTAATTAATGAATGATTGTCACTATCACTACCAATGAAATGAGTCACTACTTCCGGCAGATTATCTTTCCCGCTGTTTGGCATGCTGGGCCATTCATTTTCACTATGCTGTAAAAATGAGGGTCCAGACCACCACAGAGGTGTGTCTATGATAACGTCAGCCCTCAGACCACGGGAAACAAGATCCGCCGGGTTGTCCTTCGACGGTACGTAGCTCCAGGTATGACCACAAGTACTTTCCTGTATCTCATTGACTCTGTTTCTGACAAAAGGTTTAAGCTGATTAGAAGGAGTAGAGAGCCAACCCAGGACTATGGTTGAGTCGCACCAGAATCTACATCTATGAATGGGCATGGTGAGCGATTCCTGAACCTTAGTACACAGCCTTGCACCTAACAAAGCTCCACAAAGTTCAAGCCTCGGTATCGTCGTTGGTTTGATGGGCGCTACACGATTTCTAGAGACTAGAAGTTGTACGCCTATGGATCCACTGGCATTACACGACCGGATGTACACACAAGCGCCATACGCCCTCTCGGACGCATCGGTAAAGACGTGTACTTCATGCGTAATAGAGCCTTCACGCAGAACCCAACGAGGGATTTTTAGGTGATTTAATGCTGTTATTGTGCCTTCAAATGTAGACCAAAGGTTGCTGACTTCGTGCGATACTTCGTCATCCCAGTCGTACTTTTCTAGCCATAGACGCTGCATGATTGTCTTTGCTTCGACGACGCATGGACCTACGAGGCCAAGTGGGTCAAAGATTTGACTGATGACAGAAAGAACATGACGTTTGGTGACTTTAGTAGTGGAGGTGATGTTTATAGTATAAGTAAGTGAATCAGAGTCACAAACCCAGTTAAGTCCTAAAGTTTTAGATTGACATAAGTTTGAACCTTGCTCAGAAAAATTTAAAGCATTATGTAACTCGTTACTATGTGTAATTTCTTTAAGAATTTGAGAATTATTTGACCGCCATTTACGTAAATTGAATTTTGCAGATGATAGGACCGAATGTACCTTTTTAGAAATTTCAACAGTTTCAGCTATGGTATCCCCTCCACTAAGAAAGTCATCGACGTAGAAGTCACGTCGTATGGCACATTGGACACGACTATCCTCAATGTTATCAGCCAAACTCACTAGACACTTAGTGGCTAAATAGGGTGCAGAAGCGGTTCCATAGGTAACCGTATTTAAGGTGTAGGTCTGAAGAGGTGTTGAAGGTTCAAACCTGAAAATTATTTTTTGAAGAGGTCGTTGGACTGGATTTAATTCTATGGCCCTGTACATTTTTTCCACGTCACTTGAGACCACGTACCTATGCTGACGAAAACGTGTTAAAATGGAAAACAGATCGTCTTGAACTACGGGACCGACCATCTGAATGTCGTTAAGTGACACCCCCGAACTGGTAGAAGCTGATGCGTCGAATACTACGCGTAGTTGTGTAGTGGTGCTAGAACTGCGAATGACTCCATGATGCGGAATGTAATATGTACTTATGGAGTTTTCTGGTGATGGTGTACAGTTTGAGTCCAACGTCATATGACCTAGGCGCTCATATTCTCTCATGAACTGATTGTATTTGTCGTGAAATAAAGGATCGCGTTTAAATCGCTGT
Source organism: Apamea epomidion (assembly GCA_947507525.1). Lineage (NCBI taxonomy): Eukaryota > Metazoa > Arthropoda > Insecta > Lepidoptera > Noctuidae > Apamea > Apamea epomidion. The sequence goes on from OX382234.1 coordinate 13,873,088, forward strand.
TCAAGGGAAAGAAAACGATTCCTAGCATTCCTAAAAGAATGACCTAATGTAATAGGATCCCCTTTTAAAGGCATAGTGACGACGAATCCCCCACCATCATTACGAACGGTGGTTTGAGCAAAAGACTGCTCACACATTCTCTCCTCAAGTGAGAGTGAATGTTTTGGAGCGACGTTGTCAAACTCCCAAAATTGAGTGAGGTCAGGAGTGACGTTGGAATGATGGCAAAGATGATTAGCGGAAAAACATGATTGGTGCGAAATACTACCTGAAACTAACCATCCTAACTTGGTCTCGCATAATTTAGGTAGGTTTTTCCCTAAGTCTATTGTTTTGCTACCTAAGACATTCCAGAAAACTTCAGCCCCCACCAGGATGTCTACGACCGACGGAACGTTAAAGTTCGGGTCTGCAAGCTTAAGACCTGAGGGAATAGGGACGTGATTAATATGCACGAATGAAGACGGTAGAACCTTTGTGATTTCAGGCAAAATGTGACACTCGATATCTACAGTAAAGGCACAGCATAAAGACTCCATTGAGAGGTGACAAGACTGTGTACTGGTGGATATGTGACTATTAATACCCGTTACCTTGGTGCTCGTACCGCGTCGTAACAAACCCAGCTTCTCTGATAAGCTCTCCGTAACAAAGTTCGCCGTACTACCGTTGTCCAGCAGTAGGCGCGCAGTGTACTTCTTACCCGTCACGCCAATCACGTTCACCATAGCTGTGGACAGTAAAACATGCGCAGAAGTAGCAAGCTGCATGGAATTGACTGAAAGCACAACATTTGAAGAAGGCGAAGCAGAAGGCTGTGCAGAAGGCATGGCAGAAGGCAATGGATTGGAAGCAAGTTTGGGCTCGTTACTTTCTAAATGCAAAAGCGTATTGTGCTTTGTTTTGCAATATTTGCAATGTGAAAATCTGCATTTTTTAGAGTCATGTCCAAAGCGTAAGCAATTCATACAAACATTAAATTCAATTGCCTTTTGTATGCGATTTTCTACCGACAAATTTCTAAATGATTCACATTTAAACAATGTATGTACTTGGGAGCAAAGTGGACATTTATGGTTTTTATTGATATTATCTAATTTTTTATTTGTTCGATTGTGTTTAGAATCAGTTTTATTTGTATGACTGTTATTTAAAGCGACAATATTATTAATTTCAGAAGACCTATGATTGGACTCCACTGATTCTAACCAGTCCGCTTTCCTGCTTAAAAAAGAACAAAATTGCATTAAAGTAGGATCATCTTTAAACATATTGCTTCTATGCTCTTCCCAATCACGACTTGTTGTTAAATCTAATTTTTTACCCATGAAATAAATAATAACTACTGAGTGGGCTTTTTTAAAGTAGTTAGTGCCCTAACATTTTTATTAATAATATCAACAAGGTTTCTGATGGAAACACTTGATTCTTTGGTAATGGGTTCGACATTAAATAAAGCCTGAAAATGATTATTTACAAGAAGTCGGTTGTTATTGTAACGTTCGCACAACAAGTCCCACGCAAGATTATAATGATCGGCTTTAAAATCAATGTTTTTAATAATTAAAGCCGCATTTCCCTGGAGTGAAGCTCGCAGGTAGTGGAACTTATTAATGTCACTTATGCTAGAATTGTCGTGAATCAATGACCCAAAAGTATCCCTAAACTCAAGCCAGAATTGGTAGTTCCCATCGAAATGAGGTAGATCTATTTTAGGCAAACGAACAAAAGAATTCCTAAATGAAACATGTGCACCTGAGTTAGCATCCTTGAAGCCCGCCTCCGACGCAGCACCGTTGGCCGAGACACCGAGCAGGCTGCGCGTGAGTGCCACCAGGTTGAAGAACAGGCGGTCAAAGTCCTCACGCTCAGCCAACGCAGACTCGTCGTCATCGGAAAGCACTTCGATCTGTTCCTGTAAGGCATCAAAGTCGGTGTGTAAGATTTCGAATTTATTAAAACGCTCCTCTAAATCTAACCGTTGCAACTCAGATATTGCGGAACTACTTTTTATTAAATTTAAATAGTTGCTGTAAATAGTAAGCTTTGATTTAATTGAACTACGTTTCTTTATCAATGTTTTTAAATTATCTGCCATTGTAAAGAAGTTAAATAACAGCTGTACGCACTGATGCTAATGAACTTTATAGATAAAAAACTGCAAAACAGCTGTACGTTAATGAAAGGGATCGAGAAACAGTGTCAAGGTCAATGACTCAACACGTTAACAAAGTGTGAATTAGCTAATGACTAAGCGCTTTTGATACAAAATATGCGTATTTTAACGAGCAGTGCCGTAGAAAACCCTATGAAAGCACTAATATTGAAGCACACTGTATGAAAATTTAAATATAGGAAGACAAACAACGATTTTCGGCAAGAAAAAGAAAGCAGAAAATTATCTAATTGGAACGGACTCACTCAAATACAGTTATATACTCCCAAAGAATGACTTCAGCTCCCACGATGACGATGCAGGTTGCTTCGGGAACGACTTCTCTGTTCTTTTCTTCGTGGTCGTACCGCGTGGTGGTCGCGAGCGGTCAAAGTACGCAAAGGTGAACACGACGACCGAAGATGTTGACGGCGTTAATTACGGCAATACCGGTATTATTTTGCGCAATCGAAGGACCATTGATTGGGCTCAATCGGGACTTATAATGAAAGAAGTAGTGGACTGTATTAAAATAGGTGTAATACCATAATTTACATATCAACGATAAAAGAAACAAATGCCCGTGGTCAAGCGCGTCTGTGAGCTGAGTGGCGTGGAGGGCCGCAGCGGCCGTCGCGTACCGTGGTCGGTACCCCGACACCCCGCGCCCTCCCTTCGGTTGATCACGCGCTGTGGTTGTGGTCTATGTGATGCGCCGACAGCTAGCACTTGTACAATACATAAAAAACGGGGAAAAATACCCTGAATTTAGGAAAAATATTAATCTGTTAATTTGAGAATAACCCTTTGTGTACAAATAAATTAAACTTTTCAATTATTGCCATTTGTTATCGTTATGGCCAATATGGCGGCGTCCTGACAGCAAACATGCGTTCTGAAACCAGAATGGATCTGAAACGAGTGTGAAACCGTAAATACAAAAACATTAAATATAATTATAAAAAGTTATCACTTATTATGAATTCATCTACACCTATTTCTAATGTGTTATTAATAAGTTAAGTAAGTTATTAGAGCTTAACAATGAAGCAAAAACATAAAATATCCCGTTTTAGGTTTACATTAACGTCATTGTCATCTGTCATTGACTCAATATGTCTCCATTTTACTCACAACAAATCAAAAATTTTCAATTTTAATTTTGTACTAAATTAATACTAATTAATTCTATAAATCATTGCCTCTTATATGTTTATAGATATATTTCACAGATTTTCTGAAATGTACACGTCCTAGCCAAAGCTCCATACAAAAATGAAACGTCTCCTTTCATTCAAATCCGTTCAGTAGTTTTTGAAAGAGTAACAAACATCCATACATCCATCCATCCATACAAACTTTCACGTTTATAACATTAGTAGGATTATGTACTAGCTTATGCCCGCGACTCCGTCCGCGTGACATTTCTTGTTTCCCCAACCCACCCCGTTGCATCGCATCGTTTGCCCGCTCTATTACTTCATTTTCGCTTCGGCTTCCTTCTGACTTTTTCTCTCTGCTCAGCTCCTTAAGTGACTAACACGATGTTAAATATGTCCCAACTCAAATGCCAAAATAATTTGTCAAATAAAACAGAGGGGTATTCTCGCAATTTTTATAACGTTCACAGTCTAATCTCAGTCTCAATCTGTCAAAAATGCCCCTAACTTCGTGGCCTAACTTCTTATTTTTGACAAGTTTTTGACATTTATTGTCGCTGAGATGAGATTGCGACTAATTTTAAACTTTTTTAATTACGGGAATTGCCTTCATGTAGTTCCAGAGATTAACGCGTTAAACAAACAAACCAACTCTTCAGCTTTATTATTAGTAGGTAATATTAAATGTCTGAGCGCAAATTGTTTCAATTCAGAGACTAATTACATGAATATTATTATGCAAACGTTAATTGGGGTCTAGCGGCAACCGCGTTCAGTTGCACAGCGCCACTATCTAGATGTGTCGAGCTAAATTAGTTAGTTACCTACTAGGTGTGCAGGTAATATACCGACTTAGTAGTAGTATACCTATATGTACTATTAACAAATTCTTCAATTATTAGATAGGACTTTAGTTTAAGAAGTATGTATATAAAACATGCTTGTATTAAGTATCTACAGGGTGACAGGAAAACTCGACGGATTCCTTGAAAGGGGTTATACTAGCGGACATTAGCAACAAATTAAGTCCTGTTAGGTAGGGGTCAAAACTGGATGGTTAAAAAATAATAATTTTGCTATTAGAGACCTTTTATTTTTGAGATTAGGTATGCAAGTTTTGAAAGCATTTTTTTAAAATGATCACTGATGTTTCAAGTTTCAGAAAGGTATCAATTAAATGTTTGGGATTGAGTAGTTTTTTATTATAATTAATTGTTTTTGGTAACAACTCAGAAAATTTCTAAAGAACGAAGAACCGACACAGCTCGGTAACCATCCAGTTTTGAACCCACTAGGGTTATTAGGTTATTAGGTCTTTAGCAACAAATTAAGTCCAGTGAACTATCACTGGACTTAATTTGTTGCTAAAGACCTCTAGTATCACACCTTTCAAGGCATGCGTCGAGTTTCCCTGCCACCCTGTATACATGTGGGATTGTATGGCAAAATAAACGAGCCAAATTGCCTTTTAAACTATTTATTTCGAGCACACAAAATAATATCAGCGTTACACCGTCCGTCGTGAATCTACTTCATCCCATTCGTCCTCTTTCTCCCTCGCATACATACTTTCCTTTCATTCATCCGCTGCGTTCCGTTTTAACAATTTATAAGCTGAGTTCATACTTTGACTGTATAATACAATATTTTTTTCCATATACATATTATAAACTACCGCCCGCGGCTTCGCCCGCGTAGTAAGTCGATAAAAAGTAGTCTATGTTTCTTTTATTCCCCAGGATTTAAAGTATCTCCTTACAAAGTTTCATCAAAATCGTTCCAGCCGTTTCGAAGATTAGCCGGTTATTGTTATAAGTATATATACTTATATACTTTTATATGCATTTAGTAAAAAGCTGTTATTTTGACATTACAAACAGACACTTTAATTTTATTTATTTGTACAGATTTATTAATATAAAAGTTGAATTTTTGTGTCTACGAGTATCTGTATGGCTGCGTTGTTCTTCTTATTGATGCGGTTTTCACTATAGAAGATTTATTTCGGAAGGTTTATGTGTAGGTAAGTATCATCATCATCATTTCAGCCGAAAGACGTCAACTGCTGGACATAGGCTTCCCCCAAGCACCTCCACTTCGACTGGTTAATACTTATAATACATAAATATTAAATTTACAAATAACCAAGAAATCTTGATGTTTTACCAAGTCGTAAAAACCGAGGGTTTCTAATATCTAAAGCAAAGGACGAACATTTTTAAAGTGGTTCTAGATAGGACTTCAGTTTAGGAAGTAGGTAGATGAAAACGCTTTTATTATTAGCATTTCTAATAAAAGGAAAGGAAGTAAATACAGCCTCTTGGGAACCTGAAAACGTTCCTTTTGATGTATTTTCTTTCATTCTGATATGTACACCTAAAATAAGTTCATTGTTTAAATTCTTGTATTTTTCTGCAATCAATTGCATGGAATTGAAACGATGCGAAGTCAATTAGACAATTTAAAACAATTATATATAAGGTAATAGAGCAGTGGTGGCCTAGTGGTAACTGAAGGTAACTGGCCCTGACTTACGAGTTTTAGGTCGTGGGTTCGAACCCCGGCAGGCGCTTTACTTTGTGTAAATTATTTCATCACCACTGCTCTCAAAACGGTGAAGGAAAACATCGTGAGTACACCGGCATATCATAGAACCTAAAATTCGAAGACATGTGACATCTACCAAATCGTACTGGGCCCGCGTGGTGGATTATGGCCCACTCCCTCTCATAGAAAGAGGAGGCCTGTATCCCAGCAGTGGGAACATTATAGGCTGATTATGTAATGTATAATAAGGTAATGCAAAAACATTATCTGTATAATCTGTGGGGAATTACCGTGTACACACTGGAGATCTGAGCCATCCATAACCCCCCTTCATGGCCCATCTTCTATCCTGGGGGTTTACTACCTACCCACGAAATCCGTAGTTCAGGCCAAAGTTACGGGCGTTTCCTACTCCTTATCACTTACGGACATAAAATAAATCCGAGGACCGAGCTAATAAATAATGAATGATAACACGATTCTTCAGTTCTCCCTACTCCCGATGTGTTTTTGCCTGCCCGAAATATTTAATTTGACATTTTTTTTTTTTGAGGGTACTTGTGGCTAGGTAATAACAGCCGCTCGGTTCGATCGATCAAGTTAAGCTACGCTTGCCGCTGTTGGTCCGTGGATAGGTGACCATCATTACATACCAAGACCCCTCCGTGTCGCCGTTGGTAAGCTGTCATTCGTGGATCTTTGACAGTCGTTACGGATCGTCAGAAGCCCAGCAACCAGTCTTACCAGGGGGTATCGTATTACCCAATAACTAGTTAACTGGGTTGTGGAGGTCAGATAGGCAGTCGCTCCGTGTTAAATACTGGTATTCAGCTGCATCCGTCCAGACTAGAAGCCGACCCCAACATGGTTGGGAAAAGGCTAGGCAGATGGTTTGACGGATTTAGAGAGTAAGCCCCCTGCGCCGCATGCGCTCGCCCTGTCACCTGTGCACTTGATGATGTTTTGACTGCGTCAGTGACTGCAGTTCGCATAGATGAATTTTGGGCCACACGTGCTTAAACTTTTTGCCATCGATACTCTAAGAAGAAGGCTGTAAAATCTGAATGTGATTTTTTTATTTGGAATTATTGTAAACCTTTGCATGCCCATGTGACACTAAAATATGGAGAACTTTATTAAAAAAAAAAACACCTATGTATTATACCCATGTTTGCAAAGAAATAAATGATTTGATTTGATTTTTTGATTTGAGTAATGTTTGACGATTCATTCAGAAACACTTTGCGTAGAAAACCACCGCGTCCCGCGTCACCGCGTCCGCGTCGTAACCCTATCGAGCTTGAATACCGTGTCCAGAAACCGCACGATGACGCCCATGGATGATGGTATTAGGTTCATTCGCAATTAATCGGCCACGGATCCTGCATCGAATAACCTTAGAATTGTAGATTATTATTATTATTATTATTATTACACTAAGAGGATAAATCCGTGCCTTATGTCACGGGCGCTTTATTGAATTCCGAGAGCGGTGAGGGAGTTACAAGACCAAAACACTTTTATCCCCGGCGAATACTCTACTTTTCACACCATGTGCGAGATACTGCAAAGCAATTTGCATAATTTATATTTTTTTTCTACGGATACATATTTTTGGTTGAGGTTCCAAATTGAAATGACATTATTGGCAATATTATTATACTTTAGGTTAGGTTTGACATGCAAACCTAACCTAAAGTATAATAATATTCATCAAAGACATTAAATTATTTACTTCATGTCATATAATTAACTATAATTTGACATTATCTAGCAGGCGATGTGAAAACTCTATTAGGAATGGCTATCATAAGGTAAGGTACGCAAGTAGGCTATGTTTCATTATCATTTTGCCCGATTGTGCTATGTAAGTAATATTTAGTTAACTATTGTCAAGTCTGTTCAAAAACGTCTTACTCCTGAAAAATGCAATAAGGTCTCATTGCTACTAACAACAGAGAAGATTTGGCGATATTGCAAATTCTGTTACATTTTCCAGAACTTCAAATATACTCGTAATTAAATTTCTAGCTAAAATACGGCTGAAATAACCGCAACGAAAGCACCGGCTATTTGGGCGGACACTCGCTGCGTCGCTGCGAATGCCGCGATCCTAAAATTACTATGTAGTATGAATGGCGGTCGTTCGGCGTGGTTCAGACAATAGCGTGTGCAGTTGGCACGCATGCGGCACAGTTATGGTGCCACGGTGTTGGCAGCGTCTCTGGCGGCCCGGCTGCACGGGCACTGTGCCATGGACCCGCAGTTCAACGGCACCGCACTAGCCCAGTTACTTTGCAGGAACGATCAGCAATTGATTAAACTTCCGAGACAAGATTTATTACGCATACTTACCTATTTATCTCTTGGTATGGTATGTGCATTTTAAATTGGACGTGTTAGTCATAGGTATGCCGAACGCTCCAGTTTAGATACTTAGCTTACATACCGCACTACAATGTAAACGACACACCTAGAATGTGAAAGATGTCTTGAAGATTTCAGGACGAGCAGGACAAAATTGATTTCTAACTAAAATAGCTCATCCAAACTTGAAATTCTGAAAACACAGGCTAACTGGAATAATAGTAGAGGAGAACAAAGGAATGCTGATACGAGTACTTCGACAAGAATATCACAAAATAACAATGATAATTTTATGGAGGGGTGTTAAAATTCACAGACAAGATACCAGACTTGTGCAGTGCTATAAAACCCGTTATAGATTGCACCTTATTGCATTGCGCATGCCTCATTGAAAATTCATAATCCGATATGACAGGTGGTGTAACCTATGCAGTAACATAGATTTGTCGAGTGTCGAGCGCCAACATCGAGTTATTACGACGAGTGACAAGGACTAAGTATTCAATAATTCACGATAGATACGCGGAGACTACTAAAGCATAGGTTCTCAACGTGGGCGATAACGACACCTCGTGTGCGTTTGAGACTTTCAGGGCAGTAAAAGACCCAGAGAAAATTATATATCACATCTTACGAATGTATAATATTACACCTTTGAATATAATTGTGGCAATAGCTGTTTCAGATTCACGACAGCTGGTAAGTAAAAAAAATGGGGGATCTAGAAAAAAAAAAAAAAAGTAGGTAGTGGGCAGAATAAGGTAGAGAACCTATGATCTATGTTGGAAAGGTTCATGGAAATATGACTTACGTTTAGGGTAAAAAGAGTTCTATGATATATTTTGGCGTTGAACACCACCAACTTCGTGGTCACTTCTAGGCCTACTTGTCTTTTCAAATCGATGAGACAAGTAGTAAGAAGGTGCACGTTTCGGGGACATGAATTTCGAAATTTTGAGTTACCATCAGAGTGCACACATTCACTTTACTGATAAATGATTGAGTAATTTAAGTTTGAGTTGTAAAATAATACTCGTGTATTTCACATATCTTCGAATTGTTGGTTCTAGGAAATGCCGGGTTCCTCACGATGTTTTCCTTCATCGTTTTGAGAGCAGTGGTGATGAAATAATTGACACAAAGTAAACCACCTGTCAGGGTTCAAACCTACGACCTACAACTCGTAAATCGCAGCCGTTACCACTGGGCCTCCACTGCGCTCATGCCTACCTATAACTATAACTATCTATGTATTTAGCTCGTAATGCCCCATGCTATGCCTTTTTTTTTTTGTGTGTAAAATCATCAAATGACCCCTCCCGCTCTGGGCGGAGCAGAAGGGAGTGTCAGACTTTTACTAGCTAAAACCCACCCGTGTTCCTTTAGTTGCCTGTGCCAGGGGCCACGGTATCTCTTTCGAACAACCCGCAGCCCCGGCGGCATCGGCCCTAGCGGACCCCGTCAGTTCGTGCTGACAGCTCTTTGAGGCGCGCGTGGAACACAACGCGCCGTCGACCCGGGCCTGGTCCTTACCGGGCGGCGAGCTGCGCATAGCTCGCCGCCCGCAAGCCCGCGCCTACGGTGGCCGGGAGTCGGCTGTTGATTCCCGTCCAGGGCGTCTCCTGCGGCGGCTAGGCGCGCGAGGGTGCAGAGATTGCCTCTCCCTCACGCGCTCCGCCTCCTCCTTCGCGAGCATTAGTGCTTCGCAGAAGGAGGTGACGGCCTCCTATTCACTCTCGCTCCGTACCATGGCCTGAACGAGGGCCGGACGCGAGAGGTCCCATGCTGGGCCTCACATTCCCTTTTCCACACACGTCCTAACTAACTAGTTAAGAACAAATCCTAAACTTTGACAAAGCTGAAGCAAATTTCTTTCTTTCTAAAAGTTTAGTTTTAAAGACAAATCACCGATTACTTGTCCAATAAAGATTTGTAAGTATCGTCCTAAATATTGGAGCAAAGCGCCAAGTCAAGCGAGATGAATTGTTTTAAAAGCGACAATTACCTAATAAAAATTAAATTCTATATGAAAAAAATATTGAGTTCTAAGGTTTGGAGCTACATACAATTTGTGTAACATTAAAACAAGCATTTTCTTTAGGGTTATTAAAGAAAATGCTTTCCGCTGGAAAACAAACGTTTATTTATCTATGTTAGAAAAGTTTTCTCTCCTATTAAATTGCGGACCCGTATCGAAAGTGCCGCCAGCAAGTTAAATGATGACTATTATTTACAAAGGAGAGCTTGTAACGATAGCTTAGAATTAGTTTTTAAATTGCTATGTTTGTGGATCTTAAGGTTTACGCAAGGAAAAATTACATTATTAAGTTGTGAAGTTGGTGCAGCAGCAATACCTATACCTTGAAATTGACTTCCAATAGTTTCTTGGCTGAATGCGAGTTTTTTGGATTTATAGAAAGATTGTTAGAATTTTATACCTAGTAAATTTTTATTACCGTTAAAATATGCAGCATAATATCTCTTCGGGTCAGGGTTAGGCCTACGGCGTAAGCAGGTACTTAATAATGTGCAAAGTTAAGGTAAGTAGGCAACTTCTGGATTGCAAGTCATCATCATCATCATTTCAGCCCAAAGACGTCCACTGCTGGACATAAGCCTCCCCAAGCATCTACACTTCGACCGGTTCTGTGCTTCTCGCATTTTGTTCGTTGCAGGTTTGGAGCTACAACGGGTTCCTGCGGCCTTCACAAGGTCGGCGGTCCACCTTGTGGGAGGGCTTCCAACGCTACGTCTTCCGGTACACGGTCGCCACTCAAGAATCTTTCGCCCCCATAGGCCATCTGTTCTGCGAGCAACGTGCCCTGCCCACTGCCACTTATGTCTGGCAATTAAGTATCCCAAATTATCCAAATATAAACATTTTCAGGGTTTAGGATCATGTGGTGGCGGCTAAGATTTTATTTTTACTATACACACTATACATTATGGAGGTGGCCTAAGTATTTGTCGGTTGTTATGGCATGCCCATGAAATTGAGGTTCATGTTATTGAACATCGTGATGGGCTTCAGAAAGAAGAAAGGTGTCGGTCAGTATTTCATTTCATTTCATTTCTCCGTTCACACGGCGAGAATCAGTCCGTTGATTGAATAATTTTAGGGTCACTATACAGGGTCAATTTTGATTAGCTAGCGAAACTCCGTAAACGTTATGGGTATCGATATGTAAACACGATAATAGATACAAGGAACAAAAAGATTCGATGTTTTTAATCTGGGGTCAATGACCACTGGTAGTGCAGTTACTTGAAGTAGATAGTTGAGAAAATCTTTCATTTTGTTTTAACTTGTTAAGATAACTATATCTCCCACGTCTGTGAAGGTTATTACGTCTGCGGAGTTTCTCTAGTTAGTTTAATTTGAGTCTGTATAGCAGTTTCATACTACATTTGCTTGTAACCCAGTGGGATGTTGAATTTTTTGCCATAAAATATCGTACCGATCACGTTATTTATTTATTTACTAGTGAAACCCCCAAAAGTGAGATAAGCGTGCACAAACGTACAGACAAACGGACAAAAATTCTAAAAATCATTGTTTTGGGTTCTATTTTGTTCATAAAGCCCCCAAAGGAAGATATGTAAGAAAAACTATTAGTTTTTCTTACATATCTTCCTTAAACAGACAGCGACCAGTTACGATTTTATTATTATATGTATTGATTTATCATTAAGTCAGGCACATTACCCATAATTATGTTAGTATTACTTAAAACTATGTAGAATAATTATCTAAGACATACACATAAATAAATAGGGAACAATAATAACAACCAGTATAACTTAAGAAGTACTAGTTATAGGTTCAAACGCCAGCACACCAAGCTACTACAATCTGTCAAATTTCTTTAATAGATTTTCAACTTTATCGCTAAAGCAGTAAGGTTTAAGGTTGATTGGGAATAATTGATAGTTTCGGGTAGCTTAACCTGCAGCTGGTGTCTGTACCTATTAAGCCATCTTCTGGAGACACCCGGCAACAGTACATGCCCTGAGCACAGGTGCCTCATCTTAGTTTTAGGCTCAATTTATATTGCCGTGGAACGGAATGGATGCGATTTTTTTTTTTCACAAAGCATAATGTACTTTATGTCAAAAGTGTAACGCACAAATTAGATACACACATACGCACAGTTCGCGTATCGTCCTTAGAATTATCGCGCATTCTCGGAAATTTCGGCAGTAATAAGCTCGTATCTAGGTTTTTACGTTAGAAAATTGACATAAAATTCATTTTGCTATGTATAATATCGCTACGAAAACTAGCTTCCACTCCGGTCTGCGGCATTGCTTTTGACGGCACGGTTTGCGCAGTGGTTAAGCGATTGACTGCTGCGCTGCGTGTCTCGGGTTCGGTTCCCGCGCGGAACAAATATTTGTATGGCCTAGAAGTAGTTGTTCCGGGTCTGGCTGTTTGTGTATGTGAGTTTAAATGTTTGTAAACGCATCCACGATACAGGAGAAATTCCTAGTGTAGGGCAACGTTTTTTTAAAAGAAAAAAACAAATGTACTGAGAGAGACTAATATACTCAGCAGAGTAATACATCTACGAAAGATCTTTGCGCAATAAATTATGTTTCGAATCATGATCACTACCTAACCAGTGACCCAGCCATTACCATACTCCACTATCCTTGAAATGGAATCGTCTTTAATACTTATCCAATTCGGTTGAAATATTAAAGAAATGCGGCTGAATATCATTTACACAGAGGGAGGCATTAAGCGAATTTTCAAACGAAATACTACATATTAAAAATTGAAATAAGCATTGTGGGTTTCAGCCCGTGACGACTGTGATAGGTATTCGTATGATAACCAGTGCCAGTGTAATGTGCCCTCTGTAGAGACACTGTATACAATACGACTGCTCAAAAAGGTTTTTTTATATCAGAAATAAAGGTATTAAGAAAACGCTCTTTTCTTAAAAGCACCACTATACTCTTTCACAATAAACGGCCGACTTTGCACTGCATTTTACCATTTCAAAAACGACTTTTGTCCCGCCCAGAAAATATAACGATAATATCATAACCGTTATTTCTAAGTGTTGCCGTTGTTGGAGTGTCGCCCGTGTACCAGAAGATGTAGCGTTGGAAGGCGTCCCACAAGGTGGACCGACGATCTTGTGAAGGCTGCAGAAACCCGTTGGATGCAAGAAGCACAGAACCGGTTGAAGTGGAAGTGCTTGGGGGAGGCCGATGTCCAGTCTTTCGGCTGAAATGATGATGATGATGATTTTCTACTTATTTTAATGGATAATTTATTACAATAATAAGGTATATTTAGCTAGGTACTACTAATTTCATTTGAACGATTACATATATTAGGAAAGATTCGAATACTTAGATACTTTTCTTCAATATGTCAGTCAGCATGTATTTTGGGTGCGCGTTAGTCACTGCGGTGTATTCCAGACGAGAAGGTATCTACTACCTATACGTATCTGGGATTTGTCAGTGACTCAACATTTTATGGCTCCTGCAGGTACAATTTGTACACTAGGGTACCTAGTAAACAAACCACACAGACACAGCGGGAGTGCTTTGTTGAATGGCTGATATTTGTAAGGTAAGGTTGAATTTGCTGCAGTAATTTTTTGGAATAACATTCTTTAGTATGAGAGTCAGACCATGAAAGTGTACCAATGGGTTCTTCCTATTGATTGTACGATATCTATCGGTACTGTCATCATATCCGTCCACACCATAAATTGATCTCATTGTTATGTTTGCCTAGTCTGTAGTATAATTTTACTTATTGCAAATAGTGCTATACTATGTATTGTACTAATAACATAACATCATGCCTATTTTTCTCACATTTCATATTGTAGGTAATAAATAAGCACTGTATATATTAACCTTTTTTTCCTTTACCGTTTTGAGAGTACTCAACTCGTAAGCCACGGCTAAAAATGAATAGATTTTTCCAAGCAGTTTCAAAGAATGGATTTTGTTGAACCATTGAAGAGGCAACATCAGCTAGCTCTAAATTTGAACTTTACTTAAACGTATATTTCTGCGTTAAGTATTATCTCACTCGCCACTTTACGTTTTGATCCTTTGTGTTTATCCCTCGCAGCAATGCCACCAATCCTAAACGAATTTCTACTGACCCAAATCTAAAACACATTTGGATTATTTGATTTCAAAGACGCTTGAATACATCGTAAACCCAAAGAAATAAAACACGAAACTGATGAAACAGAAACAATACGTCCTACGGCCGTTTTGTAATGAATGAAAGTTCATGCAAGAATAGATATAGGTACGTACTCTCTTTATATAAAATGTCTGGGTATAAAAACCAACTAACCTAACCTACATTCTCCAAGTACGGTAGATGAATCCGTTTTTGTACAATATTGTATATTACAAAGGAAATAAATACCCTTTGACTCGTTTCTACGTACATTTACGTTATTATCTTCCAGACAAGATTACCTCTTCTTGGGTGTGGTTTCCTTGACGTCACACATTGTTGATGACATACTACTTAGGTTGTATGAAAATTGCCATTTTTGATATCTTATTGCCATTCTTTCATATTACTAAGTTTAATCCAATCACAAATTCATAATAAATGATGTACCTAACTAGGTAAGGACATATGGTTTTGTAGCTTTTTTCTCAAACGTAGACCTCCAACGGTCAGTTTCCTTCGATTTGGTCTCCATAGAGAGAAACCATTTAAAAATGTGCAGTGTTTTCATACATCCCACCAAAGAGAGGCTCAATCATCATTGTCGAAGCAGTAGGCTATTAAGGCCCATAAATAACTACAAGAGAATTCTTTAAGATTCTCCTTTGAAAAGTTTGAATTTCATTTTGGGTTTTTTTTGGCCCCAAAATGACAAAAGGCTACATTAAGATCGGTGACTGGTTACAACAAAGCAGCTATCTAAGTACCTACTTGCTCAAATGATTTCTTAAAGCTAATTAGTAACACTTAAGGGTTTCGGGTGTTGGGCACGCCATAATTGCGGCGATAAGTCCCCTCTTTGAGGAGTGGCTACAGAGGTGCCACGGCGCCCTCACCTTCTGCCTGACACAGGTCCTCACCGGACACGGTTGGTTTGGAAGGTTCCTGTTCAGAATAAAGCGGGAGGAAACGCCAGGGTGTCACCACTGTGTGGATCGCCCGGAGGACACGGTGGAGCATACGGTGGAGGTCTGTCCTGCTTGGGCGGAGCACCGCCGTGTCCTCGTGGCGGCGATCGGCGGCGGCGATCTCTCGCCTCCGGCCCTGGTCCAGGGCATGGTACGGAGCGAGACTGACTATCTGACACGACCTTCCGCTCAGCCCAGAGCGGGAGAGGTCATTTGATGATTTCCCACCAAAAAAAAAAAAGGGTTTCGGGTGTCACCGCAATTACACCTTTCTCGGGGTATTTTTACCTGGTAGGTTACCTGGTTTTTCAGTGGTGATTAGTGATTTAGTAGTATAGTTATAGTAGATTTAGTGATAGGGTACAGATTCAATCAATACCTAACTGAGTTGTAAATACCCCGTACCGGTAGGTATATGAGCACGCTTTTTTTTTTTTTTGAGGATGGGAATTCATCAAATGACCCCTCCCGCTCTGGGTGGAGCAGAAGGGAGTGTCAGACTCTTACTGACTAAAACCCACCCGTGTTCCTTCCGTTGCCTGTGCCAGGGGCCACGGTATCTCTTTCGAACAACCCGCTACCCCGGCAGGCTTCGGCCCTGTCGGGCCCCGTCAACTATGCTGACATCTCTTTGAGGCGCACGTGGAACACATACGCGCCGTCCGGCACGGGCCTGGTCCTGATCGGACGGAGAGCTACCCATTGCTCTCCGCCCGCAGGCCCGCGCCTACGGTGGCCGGGAGTCGTCACGCGGCTCCCGACGCCCGGAGCGTCTCCCTCGGCGGCTGAGGCGTGAGGATCTCTCTCTCGCCCATCCCGCCACCTCCTTCGCTAGCATGACTGCTTCGCAGAAGGAGGTGACCGCCTCCCACTCCCTCTCGCCCCGGACCATGGCTTGCACCAGGGCCGGACGCGAGAGGTCGCCGCCGCTGCCGATCGCCTCTACGAGGACACGGCGGTGCTCTGCCCAAGCGGGGCAGACCTCCACCGTATGCTCCACCGTGTCCTCTGGGCGATCCTCGCAGTGGTGACACCCGGGCGTCTCCTCCCGCCTAATTATGTGCAGGAACCTCCCGAAACATCCGTGTCCGGAGAGGACCTGCGTCAGGCGGTAGGTGAGAGCGCCGTGACGCCTCTCTAGCCACTCCTCAAAGAGGGGTCTTACCGCCGCTATCGTGGCGTGCCCTGCGCTGGGTTGCGATAGTCGCGCCTTCCATTCCGCCATGAGATCGCGCCGGAGGTCCGTCCGCTCCGCCGCGATTTGCCGCGGGTGCAGAGTTTCCCCCCGACGTAGTGCCTCCGCGCGCCAGTCATACAGGCGCGCGAGGACTATCGCCATATGAGCACGCTTACGCATCTACTTTCAACACTTCAGTGTTGAATTATTATCTATATCACAAACCTCAAGTTGTGGGATGATTTAAACACTTTTTTTTTTTTTTTTTTTTTCTTTTTTTTTTTTCTGGGTGGGAAATCATCAAATGACTCCTCCCGCTCTGGGCGGAGCAGAAGGGAGTGTCAGACTTTTACTGACTAAAACCCACCCGTGTTCCTTCAGTTGCCTGTGCCAGGGGCCACGGTATCTCTTTCGAACAACCCGCAGCCCCGGCGGCATCGGTCCTGGCGGACCCCGTCAGTTCGTGCTGACAGCTCTTTGAGGCGCGCGTGGAACACAACGCGCCGTCGACCCGGGCCTGGTCCTTACCGGGCGGCGAGCTGCCCATAGCTCGCCGCCCGCAGGCCCGCGCCTACGGTGGCAGGGAGTCGGCTGTTGACTCCCGTCCAGGGCGTCTCCTGCGGCGGCTAGGCGCGCGAGGGTGCAGCGATTGCCTCTCCCTCACGCGCTCCGCCTCCTCCTTCGCGAGCATTACTGCTTCGCAGAAGGAGGTGACGGCCTCCCATTCACTCTCGCTCCGTACCATGGCCTGTATGAGGGCCGGACGCGAGAGGTCGCCGCCGCCGATCGCCGCCACGAGGACACGGCGGGGCCCCGCCCAAGCCGGGCAGACCTCCACCGTATGCTCCACCGTGTCCTCCGGGCGATCCCCACAGTGGTGACACCCCGGCGTTTCCTCCCGCTTTATTCTGAACAGGAACCTCCCGAAACAACCATGTCCGGTGAGGACCTGCGTCAGGCGGAAGGTGAGGGCGCCGTGGCGCCTCTCTAGCCACTCCTCAAAGAGGGGACTTATCGCCGCAATTGTGGCGTGCCCAGCGCTGGGTTGCGACAATCGCACTCTCCATGCCGCTATGAGATCCCGCCGGAGCTCTGTCCGCTGTGCCGTGATTTCTCGCGGCAGCGGAGCAACGCCCCGGCGTTTTGCCTCCTCTCGCCACTCCCATATGTAGGCGAGGACTTTGGCCTCCAGATCCCATGGCGGCAATCCGGCAAGGAGGCTCGCCGCCTCAGCGGAGACCGTCCGGTATCCTCTAATGAGTCGGATAGCCATGACCCTTTGGGACGCGATCAACCGGCGGCTGGTCGCCGCCTCAAGGATCGCGCCCATACCGGTGCCCCGTAAAGGGCCATGGACCGCACGACCCCCGCATAGAGCCTCCGGCAGGAGGCGTTTGGTCCCCCTAGATTGGGAAGGAGCCGCCTCAAGGCAGCCCCGGCCCGCTCCAGTCTGGGAGCCAAACGTCGGAAGTGCTCCACGAAATTCCACCGGCTGTCGAGGACGAGTCCCAGGTACTTCATCGTCAGCTCGACGCCGATGTGAACCCCTCCCGCCGTTATTTGTGAACCCGACGGTGGCGCGTCCCGAGGACCATGAAAACACATGGCCTCAGATTTGTGCAATGCCACCTCGAGTCCCAATTGCCGGATCCTCTCGACGATTGTCGCAACCCCGCGTGTCGCTGCTTCGGCCGCCGCCTGGTGCGACCTCCCCTGCGCCAGGACCAGCGTGTCGTCAGCGTAGCAAACTACGCTGACGCCATCAGGGAGGTCGGCGCGCAGCACCCAGTCGTACCCGATTTCCCACAGATGCGGCCGTAGAACCGATCCCTGTGGGACACCGCACGACATCTCTCGCCGGTTCCGCTCTCCCCGGTGACCGGGGTAGATGACGGCCCTGTCCGTCAGATAAGCCTCGACAATGCGACAGAGGTAGGTCGGCATCCGGTGATAACCGAGTGCCTCCCTGATGCAACTCCAGGGCAGGGTATTGAAGGCATTGGCGATGTCTAGAGACACCGCCAAGACAACCCCACCCCGGGCCACAGCATCCCCCGTCGTGAGGGCTCGCACGCGCATGATGGCATCCACCGTAGAGCGCCCCCTGCGGAAACCAAACTGGCTGTCCGCCAAATCCGGCCCCACCCGCACCAGCTGCCCGGCAAGGCGGTCTGCAATTACTCTTTCAAAGAGCTTGCCCACCTCGTCGAGCAGCACAATGGGCCGGTAAGCGGACGGAGAGTCCGCAGGGCGCCCCGGCTTCTTGATGAGGACCAGTTTCCCCGTCTTCCAACGAAGTGGGAACCAGCCCCTCTCCAAACATGCGCTTAGTAGCCCCCTTAGTCGAGGCCCGAGAGCCTCCAAGGCCAGGACCCAGGCTTTTCCAGGTAAGCCGTCGGGTCCTGGGGCGGTGTTTCTGGCATTCAGCCTACGTACCGCCACTCTCAACTCTACCTCGGTCACCTCCGGAGCATCGTCGTCGTCGTCGGTGTGGTCCGCATCTGGCATCGCAGGAGGCGGAGCCATGGACGGGGGATTATGTTCCCCTCGCGAAGGGAACAGAGCGCTCACCACGTCCTCCACGAGCTGGGGCCGGAGACTCTGCGTCAGCGGGGGAGCCCATGGGCGGAGTTTATCCCGCACCATCTTGTAGGGGCGTCCCCACGGGTCTCTGTTCAGAGTCCCCAGCGACTCCTCGCGGGTCAGCCCCCTGGCCCGCAAGATCTCCGCACGCGCGAGATGATTTAAACACTGGGGTGGTTTTCAGGCTCTCTAGTGACTTTTGTCATTTAAAAAGTGCTGAGTCCTAGCTCAGATTCTGAATTTTGAATCAACGTAGCGTTTCGTAGTTATTACACTTTCACAAACCTTAGGTCCTTTCAATAACTTTATAATAGGTTAGTTGCCTGGGTAAAAAAAAATATTATTATATTTAGTCCGTCAGTAGATTATCGAAAAATAATGGACACGTATTTTTTCTTTACGAAAATAGCTTATAGTTTACTGCTGCCCCGTTCGCGTTGGTCTCGTGGTCGCAAGCGAGACTGCTGAGCGTGGGTTCGATTCTCGGGTCGGCCAAGTGTTATTAGGTTTTTCAATTAGGGAATTTCTTATGAACAGTTTGGAAGTTGGGAGTCTGATACCCCCGTGGCTCAGAAAGCACTCTCCGGTCATGTCGGATTGCCGTCCCATCGGACAATTAGAGTGAGGGAAGAGAGAGCGCACCTGTGTCTGCTCACACATTTGTGCACTACATATGCTCTCCGCTGAGATTGGTCGCCATGGTCGAAATACGGTCTGGAGGATGTTATCCCTTTCTAGCCGATACCAAAAAAAAAAAAAACAAAGTTCGTCGTTCCCCAGGCGTGGCTGTTAGTAATGGAAATCTTCGGAGCGTTTGTTTAACGGCGTGTCGCTGGCACACGTCATTGACTTTAACGACGGGCTCCGACATTTCATTACAGCATTACGCATACGTTATGTCAACTTTAGATTTTAAGTGTAATCACAAACAAAGCATCGTGATTTTATTTTATTATGCATACTCTCGTTCAGTGTACAGCTTTCTATTTTATTCGAAGTTCCATTAATATTCGTACAAAGCGAAGTATGGGTGGAGTAAATCTTGATGATAGATTGCGGAATGATGAGATAAGACAACGTTGCAGTTTACAATAAGATGTAGGAGAACATCCTAGAAGGACGTAAGTATCTACTTTGATTTTATTGGTGTTGATCTCAAGAAGGTCAGTGTTTGTTCTTTACATTTTGCCTACATATGGGCAACTTACTGTATTCATTAAAATTTCTGTCTATTTATATCTAGTTTGTCTATACGACACTCAACCATAATTTTGATCAGTAACTACGTGTCTGAACGGTTTCTAAGGGTTTCAGAATGCGAAGCCTTTCTTGTCGCAGTTGCTGAAATACTTATAGCATACTACTGGTCCATCTTTTTTTGAAATAGGAAAATAATATTCTTAATTATATGCGATCAGATGTATCATCAGTAGAAGTAAGGGACATGTTGGGGGACATGTTGGGGGTTGTGGGGGACATGTTGCTTCGACCTCCAAAAAATTGGGATACTCCTGGTATGATGATTAAGATAGATCATAAGTCTGTTAGGAAAAATGTTGTCTGGATTTTAGACTTGTGCCCGGTTGATGGCTATAGACTCGCCCATTGTGGCCATTATTGTTATTTATATATTTATTTGTGCCCCTGACCTCATGGTGGGCGGATTGGTGTAATGACGGACATATCATAAAGTCCTTGGCGGGCGGTACTTATGTTCGCAATCAATTTTGTGCAACAAAAGCATATTTGACGAAATTTTGTTTAGTTTTATGTAACTAAATGGCGTTGATCAATTACGTCACATTTGTGAATCGCGGTGTTAAGATTCTCCGTTGATAACATAAGGTTGACGAAATTTTGATTTTTTTTTGAGTTTTGAGATCACGCCAAGATCTCATACGAATATATTATTATACTATCAAGGTATCAGAGGGGCAATTCTCGTAATTTTAAGAACGTTCACAGTCTGATCTCAGTCTCAATCTGTCAAAAATACCTCCAATTTCTCTACATTTTGACAAGTTTTTTCACATTTGTTTGTCGCCGAGATGTAACTGCGACTAGATTTTGAACGTTTTAAATTACGAGAATTGGCCTTCTGGTGTTTTATTTATCAGTTCCGCGAAATAAAGTTCAGTGGGTATACTATCGGTACACTTCTGCCTAACCCTTCAGGGAATACAGGTGTGATGTTATGTTGTGTTTGTGAGAAAAAATGATTTAACCGAAGCAGTAGGCTGCACCCCAAAAATTATGATCAAACGGAAGACCTTTTGCACATACAGACATAATATCTGCGCCCTTTCACCACATACACCCCCAAACACCCCACACTTAACACACACATCCCAGTATTACACACACTCACACCCTGTCAAAGCACCTAAACCTCTTGTCATCATAATAATTTTGGTTAGTTAGTTTTTTTTTCTTTTTATATAAATATTTTTTTATACACTGTAGTCAAGTTCTTAATTTGTATTTACAACAGAATAAAGTTTTTTATTTTTTTAAGTTAAAACTTATTTAGCGGCTTTGTGCACTTTTTTGTGATGGGTAAAAAATGTTAAGCTCGCGTCAGGACACGTGACCTGATCGAAAATTCGTAAGACGGAGCTCGGGTCAGGACACGTGACCTGATCGAAAATTCGTAAGACGGAGGGAGAGAGACCGCATTCCAAAATATCAAAAATGCACAACGTTAATATTCAAGTTTTCACTTCTGCCGGCACTCCCGGAGTGCAACCCGTTTTTTTTTGGTTACAGTCAATCATATCCCGTTAATGATGTTTAGCTTTATTTACAGCTGTTTACAAGTATGTTGCAAGGTACATTACAGATATTAATAGCACTCGATAGATCAAAGGCATTCCCTTGGCATATTAATTAATCAACTAAGTGCTTCTCGTGGATCGATGTTAGCAGTTAACAGTGCTGAAAACATTTTTACGGTTATTTCGACCTACTGACTGAGTGATTTTATCTCACATATTAAAATCGACTGAAAACAATCTCGCGAATACTTCGTTTTTAGCGAAATTCTTTAATAGTCAGCATGTGGTTAGCACAACTATAAAATTGAGATCTGGTAAGCGTCAGCTGCTGATACGATTTACGTGTTAGTGATTAATGGCATCATTGTTTCGGTGTCTGGTGTAGGTATAAGGAACTGTAGTTAGTAGATATAGCTGTCGACGATAGACAGCTTATAGGGATTTACTCGTTTTTTAACGAGCAGAGCAAGCAAAGCGTGGACTGATTATGCAGTGGTGTTAATCCCGTCTGCAGTGCAGTCGTGCCCGCGTGTCGGTAATACGCGCACACGCAATCCGTGATTCCCGTCTTATCGTACCATCGTAGCGCTCGCTGCGACATCTCTACGGTCTTATAGTCTGTGTTTATGTGTGACAGGTGTGTTGCTATAGTAACGCCTTTTATTTCGTGGATACCAATCACTTTTCGCGCGCTTTTTTTAATAGATCTCGGTGAAATTAAAAACGTGTTTGTGTTTTTTTCTAATCAGACGTTGTTTTGTGTTTTAGAACCGACGAAACAATGAATCTGAAGCTGAACAATGACATCAAAGGTTCGATCACAACG
The DNA here is from genome assembly GCA_947507525.1 of Apamea epomidion. Taxonomy (NCBI): domain Eukaryota; kingdom Metazoa; phylum Arthropoda; class Insecta; order Lepidoptera; family Noctuidae; genus Apamea; species Apamea epomidion. Next base: position 13,895,808 of record OX382234.1, read on the forward strand.
GAGAAATCATCAGAATCACTTGTGAAGGTAACGGACTTGAAAAGTTATATTATCTAGTGAAAAACTTGGTGTTAACTATAAGCTTTTAACAGGCAAGTATGAATATCTGTATATTGTGCTAATGTATGTAAAGTAGAAGTTTTAACTTCAACATACTTAGTTGTTTTCGTTAAAGTTTAACTTAGCACTTGCTTTGGGACCGCAGCAAAGTTTTACATACTTCATACTTACTTGTACCTAACTACCATCATGGTTGACAATGCTTGGAGTTCATTCGCACTGTAAAAAAAGATGAGCACAATAAAACTTAGAGAATTAATTAATTTACCTAATTAATTTAAATAAATTGTTAGGCAACAATACCTATCGCTTTCGGACAAAAACGTTCTTTCTATCTTTAAAGATACTCAAAAATAGCTAAGTAAATACTTAGCTAATGAAACTGATTTGCTTAGTATTTAATAAGCAAATCAGTTTGTAACATTCACACCTGTTTTATTTTGCTAAGGGCTGATTTTTCCAATGCCACATAATTTTATCCGATGAATAATTTTGAGTTTTTGACAGTTCTTCCGTACAAAATCTGTCAGACGTCAAATTTATTCCACGAATAAAAATTATTTGTCTTTTGACAATAATCATCAAATCAGCCCTAAGTCAAATTGTTTCAAAGAAAGTGATATTTTCCCGCACCGTGTTTACCGGTAAGTTACATATATCCCAATATCTGTGTGTCAGTTTTTCAATAACATATTATTCTTTCTCAAGGGTTTACCGATATCTTTCGGTAAAAGAAACAGAGGGAAGTGTATAGAAGTAAAATGTATATGTCAGCTCAAGTTTGTAGATACATAGCACATAATCTACATTTCACCTACTATTTGCGGACTTCTTGCCATTTTTGGGCGCATCCATAAACTTCGGACTCTGATTGATAATAATCAAACATTGCGGGTATTATTTAGGCATCGAAATCAGTACCTTTATTGCGTAACACATTATCAAACACAATCTGAATCATGTTATTTGCTAATAAATTACTTCATATGTTCAAAAAAACTGTATGTTGTTGAACTGATAAAATGAAAGCCATTGCTACAGTTATTGTTTTAGGCAATTACCCCGCAGGCCGGTAATTAATTTGTATTCAGTAGGTACCTAAATCAAACATTTATTATCTTGCTTAGCTCTTGTTTTCTTTGGTTTAACGCTACAATGCGACCGAGTTTTATTAAAATTGTATTATTCGCTCGACGATGTTTCTGAGAAGCATATCTTCAAAGATATTTTAAAAAGACGTAACATATGAAAAATTTTCTGTCTACAAACTTCAATTAGAATATTTTTAATCGTTAAACAACGTCTAACTAAAAGAGTTTACTTTTAATGACCTCGTAGGCAATGGTTTACTACATCAATAAACTTTACTAACATTTTTTTATTACAACAAATTATAAATGCCATGAGTCACATTCATCATTTTCACGGTCCAAAATATTCCGAATAGGTCCAAGTTTTTTTTCAGGATCTTATCAATGTCTTCGCAGGAAGCCGAAATTAGTTAGGAAATTCCGAAGCGCCCTTTTGTGAAAACTCGTTCGCAGTCTATGAACTTTTCTTGTTAAAAGTCGTTCGAAATGGCGTATGAGTTTGAGAAAAGAAACCATGTTGGTGATAGATAAAATTTCAATTTGCGAAACATTATTTATTCTATAAAGAGAGCCTGCGTGAGCGCTGCATATATGTATATTGAAATAAACTGCTTAATCGAAACATGATATAAGCATTTACCCTCCCAAAGCTCCCCATAATTTCGGTGCAAATCAATAAACTCTATAAACAGCTCAAGAAAAATGACCAAAGTAACAAATACCCTTTGTAAATAATGCCCTCTTTATTTTCGCCACAATATAGCCGCTTGAGTGAGTCAAAAGCGAATCAGAGGTAACATCAATATGGCGGGAGAAAAATGAGGGTTTGCGGGGAACTCAGAAAAACGGCAACAGCGGGGTAAAGTTAGATAAAGGGGGTGAGTGTCCCGAGACCGACACTATCCTTTCAGACCCCGGGGGACACCGTTAAGCCGTCTGTCCAAGTCCCTGCCAGCTGTGGCCGCGGGATACTTTCAAAACCAGACAACACTGAATAATCTCCTTTGTGGCCACAATATTCATGACGGATACTTTATATTAAAACGTAAAATTTACGGAGAGATCAAAATAATTTATATGACTGTAATTTTGGGTTTCTATTTTGCCGCTAGTTTTTCTTAGCGTGTCGTTGGCAATCTAAATAGAGTCAGCCCAGAATTATAATAAACTAGCTGCACCCCGCGGTTTCACCCGCATAAGTTTCGATCCCGTGGGAATAAAAAGTATCCTATATGTTAATCCTGGTTATAAACCATCTGTGTGCCCAATTTCATCCAAATCCGTTCAGTAGTTTTTGCGTGAAAGAGTAACAAGCATCCATCCATCCATCTATACAAACTTTCACGTTTATAATATTAGTAGGAAGTAGGATATAGAAAGATAACGCGCGGGCAGCCACCGTGCGGTATCATGCATAAACAACAACAATAAATCAGTAATTGTATTGATAGAATAGTGTTGAAATTAATTGGAGTCTTTAAAGTATATTGTAATACCATTCGACTATTGACTATGCTGCATTGCGACCTGAAGTTTGGCTTTATGGTTACTGCAATAATTACACAGGAGGACAAAAAAAGACAAAATATAAACCTGAATATATCGCCTTGCTCTTCTTTTGCAGGATGAGCAGAACGCCAAGCGGTCGCAACGAGAGGTACGTTAGTACTGCATGCTAACATACACAGTGCTAACTATATTTAAAACACAATTGTAGTACCTCATGCTAATAACAATTTAATAGAACCTAACCTAACAAGGTGGATAGTTCAAAGTTCATAACATTTTGCTTGAGACAACTTACTGAACATAACTCGAAAACTCACTATTAATATAGCTTTGATAAAATACATTCAAGAAGAACATATTATTTTACATCCATCTACACTTGGCCTTGGCTTGGCTTGGTAATATGGGGACACCGCTGCTTAACCCTTCGGGAGATACAGGCGTGATATTGTTGTGTGATAAAAATAACCCTCCATGAGTGAAGGTGAGACCTCCTAGGAGACTTGACAGTCAGTGCCGACGTGGCTGACCGCCTCATATTTTCATCAAGGCATGAGCTTTTTTGTATACATAACTCGTGCTAATATGAAATAATCGGAATCGTCTTACAATGTTTCCACTGTGACACCAGCCATGTCTCTGCGAGAAGGAATGGTCTGTAATCCACCACGTGGAGTTTGGTACATGTCATAATACATCTACGAATTTTTTATTCTAGAATTACTGACATAAGGTAGCCATCTTCTTCTTCGTCGGTCCCCTAAATCGCTCCAAGTTATGCAGTCTTCTGCAGTCTGGACTGCTCAGTAAATGTGGCCTTCTTGATGGCGTCTGACCATCTCGCCGGCGTTCTGCCTTGAGCGCGCTTTCCTTCCACCCGGCCCAGTATCACTACTCTTTTCAGACCGACCTCATGATAGAGTAATAGAGACTGGTCAATAATATGAATTTGCAGGGTGGTAGAGACATCGATGCGCAAGCTGTTAGCATGGATTCAGTACATGATTTTGAACTTCCAAGCGTAGAAAATTTTTGGCGGTTATAAAAAAGAATCTGCTGTTTCATAGTAAAGAGCAATATCTACGCGGTCAAAATGTATGGAACACCGATTGTTTTTTGTTTTGTTTCAAAATCATGTGCTGAATTCATGGTTACAGTTTGCGCGTCGAGGTCTCTACCGCCCTGTATAGTCTGATAGTACTCGGTTTGTTTATCAATCAAATTAATTGAGTGTGTGGCGAAGCTCCAACCGACCATGGTTTCAATCATGTTGAAGCAAATTGGTAACCTTTCGGTCCCGGATTTGGAAACAGTTTCTCGTTGCTTTGTTTGCATAAAAACCTTCGATCTCTCATTAAATCCCTCCCTTTGGGGGTCGCGTTTCAAAATCACTTTTCTTAGTAAACCACTAATTAGATTTTCAAAGAAACTTCGTTTTTATTTTCAGTCGCTTAGACTCTATCTTATCTTCCACAGTATCAAAGCTGCTTTATCTACAATGCGTGTAGAAGTTCTTAAGTTGTATTGGTCTACGGCGATCTGTCATAACCAGTACCTAAGCAAAACAATAACCAACTCTTTCTTACTTAACAATCATTATGTAAACAGAACTTGTTATGGACTACGCGACATCTCGAGACAGCGATTATTGGAATGAGATAATTTGTGGAATGATGTTCGAAAGGATGATAACCGCAAAGTTAACTTACTTAAGTTTTTGGTATAAGTACATGCAATACGGTTTCCTCAACATAACACAACTGTAGTACTTACTATCCAGCTCTGTAGCGGACCGACCTTTGCTTTTGATAGCATAAGATAGGATACTTTAGCGGATCCGACCTTTGCTTGTAGGTTAGCATAAGATAGGATACTGTAGCGGACCGACCTTTGCTTGTAGGATAGCATAAGATAGGATACTTTAGCGGATTGACCTTTGCTTGTAGGATAGCATAAGATAGGATACTGTATCGGACCTACCTTTGCTTGTAGTATAGCATAAGGTAGGATACTTTAGCGGACCAACCTTTGCTTGTAGGATAGCATAAGACAGGATACTGTTGCGGACCGACCTTTGCTTGTAGGATAGCATAAGGGATAGATTACTAACTTACTAACTTTTTCCTACATTTATAGTGACAGTTAATTTGTCATGCTTTTAAAGTAGGCACACAAATAGTGTGATATAAAAGCCAGTTTACCATATCTCGCCTTGGCTACGAGACCTTACACAGTTGTCTGCCGCAAGTAAAAAGCTCGAGATCTCAGAATAAAAATCAAGTAAGTACTTATTTCCGAGTTCTCCTGCTCATTTTGTCTATAGTTTAGCCTAATTTAGTGAGCTTACTGACGCAAAAATAATTGACGTTTATTACTAGATTTTGCCTGAGGTTTTGCCCCAGGCTAAATCTAGTAATAAAGGTCAATTAGTTACTAGAAGTGTTTCTTTCTTTCGATCAGCTGATAATAAGACAAACATTGGTGTTTGATGTTGCATTAACCGCCTCGTGTAGGCGCTGTCTCAATCTGCGGTTTATTGAATCAGGTTCCTGATTGATAGCTGATGCGGTTCTCACACGGGACCCGTAGGTGCCCAGGGGCGGACGCAATCTAATCACAACCCTAATATTGTTAGGTGCGGGCTATATTGGCTTCATGTTTAGATTATACAGAGGTCGACTAAAAATAGATGACAGTTCTTGTCATGTTGAATTATTTGCAAGGGTTCTTAATGTAGAGTTGATATATATCTACTTATGTCTTGTTGGTAGTTGTAACGAAGCATGAAAGTAGAATCAATGACTAATAAAAGACTATGAACGAGAGGCTGAGGAATGATGTGATAAGGCAACGATGTGGTTTAAAAGAAGATGTAGTGACAAACATTAAAAAGAGTTTGCTTAGATGGGTTGATCACGTTGAGAGGATAAAGGAAAGGCGACCAAAAGGTATTTACAAAGCAGATGGAAGTGAAAAGAAAGGGCCTTATTGGTGATGTGCTTCAGAAAGGTCAAGTGAGTAGTACTTGCAACCGGCGGGCGTGCATGACCTGAGGGGCAATTCTCCTAATTTTAGGAACGTTCACAGTCTGATCTCAGTCTCAATCTGTCAAAAAATCCTCAAATTTCCGTACATTTTGACAAGTTTTTGACATTTGTTTGTCGCCGAGATGACACTGCGACTAGATTTTGAACGTTTTAAATTACGAGAAATGGCCTTCTGATCTCAGTCTCAATCTGTCAAAAAATACTTCTAATTTCCCTACATTTTGACAAGTTTTTGACATTTGTTTGTCGCTGAGATGAGACTGCGTCTAGATTTGGAACGTTATTACGCGAATTAGCCTTCTGATGTATGAACGTAAATGAGGGAAAAGAAGTAAGTAAGATTGAAGCAGATGACGTTCTGCCTACCCCCACGGAAAGAAGGCGTGAATTTATGTATATCCGTATATAAGTAAGTACATAAGAACTTGGCTACTAAATGGGCTTGGAACAATCTTTTCTTGTTTAATATTATTAACTTTCATATTATGAAGATAGTAAAAAGATAGTAGGAGATAGTAAACTAGAAATAGTAACTATGCTATGCAGGCGTCTAACAAGAATCTAGTTTTTAGTTGTGTGTTTAAAATAACCTATATCAGCCTGATGCGTTAGCTTTTATCTTTAGCCGTCAACTAAAGATGGCTGCTACAATAATAGATAAAGATTTATTTTTCTTTTAAATACATTTTATTTACTTAGTAGATGGAAGTTTACATTTTATGTCCCAAACATTACACAAAAGTTTTTATAGCTTTTAGAAATGATTAACAACGCTCATTTTCGTGGCAAGTAGGTATATACTTTACATTTCCTCAATCTCAAGATCTATCATCGCCGTTAACTAATCATACATCCATCATGGAATCAGTTTTGTTGATATTTCGGGCCATTTCTGTTTGATCAAGAACGAAAATTAAACATTTTCCACTCATTTAAAAGCGATTTTAAACCTGACGTGACGTCAGAAGGGATAGAGTAAAAACATCCGGTAGCACTCAGCTCCAATAAATAGGTATAGTTATTTCGTATTTTTCATTCTGTCCTTGCTTAAAATACTTTCCAATTTGTCTTCTTCGCGTTGTAAAGGAATCAGTCGTGCACGTAAATAAGCGAACGAAAAGTTTCAACATTTTATAGGGAAAACGTAGGGTTTGTGTTTTAGATACATTATAAAGTTCATGTCTTTGTAGATTATAATATAATACCTATTTTATCAATGAGTCTCGTTTATATTTCTGTGAAAGATGATATGGCTAGAAAGCTGGTGACTACCGGTATGATGACTATTAGTCGTCAATTCGTATTGAAGAAAACGAAATGTTGCACCGACTCCAAATACATTGGTATAAGGACCAGAAAGTGATGCTGATGAAAGGAAAATGCCTTTCTTTCCAGAACATCATGGCATGTATGGCTCTCTTGTGATGTGATTCAAGTGACTAGGGATGTCAAGAGGACGGGAAGTGTCCCTTATTTTTAATAACGAAAGCATTTCAAGCAGCGATCAACAATCCGTCTGCCAGTTGTGGTGATTACTTGTAATAAACATAAACATTACGCCTGTATACCCCGAAGGGTTAAGCAGAGTACTTATGTACACCCACATTTGGCCAGTTAAGTTTTAGTCCCATGAAATAGGGGCTCGGCCCTATTACATGGGACTAAAACTTTAACTGGCCATCAACCGGACACAAAGCTAGACACCGGCTGCTCTGCTACTGAGAAATTAAATATAGCGGTCTATATCCCTGAATATAAGTTTACAGGATTACAGTACCTACATCTTGTATTCACTAGGTTACAATAATGTCCGTGGTCGCCCGTTACATCGACACGAGTCGCAGAACATTTCATTTACGACTTGTCAGCACGTCGAGCGAGGTTTTGTAGTATTCGCGCAATATTGCATGCGACACCGGTGGCGAGAAATTATTTTGTCGCATTGTGGAGACGAGGCTTCGTCCAGTGCATTTTTCCTTACTTAGATATCTTATTTGGTAAACAAACACGATACGAGTTTTCGCATCAATCCCAATCTTTTAAGTTAGGACGAAACCATTTTGATAAATGGACAGTAAAAACATTAAAATTGCTTCTAATTTACAATTTAAACTCAAATCTCAAAATGGGAATTCCACAAGGCACGCAATATTTTGTTTAGCAAACAAGACAAGTTTAACACATTAGAAATATGTTTGCATTTTCCTTTTTTTAATCGTTTTGTTTTGCTTTTCGCCACTACACATCTCAGTCGATGCGATGGATTTGTGCCTGTAACAGTCTCTTGTTATAGCTGTTTTATTTACAAATGCTACCATAAATTTTACAGGAAGAGCGCCGCCGCACTGGCCGGTACATTGCCATTCTGGTGGGCATCTCCCTCTTCATCCTGGCGCTGTACCACGCCTGGGTTCGGCGCATCCCTATCGTGGCCAGCCTCGTTGTGCCAGCCCTCATCATGTTCGTGTACGTCGCCTGGATACTCTACACCGCCTCCAGGGAGAAGAACAGGGTAATTATTTATGGCTAACTAACGAGTTATATTTGCCTGGTCATCTGATATGGTGCACCGTTGAGCTTAAGTCAATGGTGGCTGGAAATTACTATGGTATTTAGCGCGATCCATGGATACGTTTTGATGCGTTCTTGATAGAAGGTATAACTAAGAAAAATCACTGTCCATTCTAAGGTTGCCTGGAAGAGATCGCAGTAATGCGATAAGGCCGCCCGTTGTATATTTTGTAGTGTTTCATGTTTTTTTTGTGCTATGTATTTTTGTGGTGTACAATAAAGTATATATAAATAAATAAATAAATAAACTACAAAAATCAATTTGGTTAGGTTTAAAAGCTAGCTAGGTTGCCTTGGTTTATAATTACAGAACATTGCAGAAATGAATAATATCCAAAAATACAACTCTTAATGTTTGCTAAACGGTCTGTGTTTAACATGTCAATAATGGAATCAACAATGAAATGGTAAATGGATCTGCAAACGTTAAAAACAATGTTTCGCAAGACCTTTACTGCTCTTTACGACTTGAGTAAACAATATTGTGTACTGTATGATCGCGGAATCAACATTCAGACACTGAAATACAAACAAACGCATTAAGTTTTCTGAATCGCAACTTTATTTTTAATGAAGATTTTAATAGGATCACTCTGAGATATTGAAACATAAATAGCTTATGTTTATTATGTTTAAAAAAAATCTGTGTACAATCAGTAATGAATACATATCTTTCACATAACTTCTAAATCGACAGATTGAGAAATGAGGCACTGCTTTTCAACATTTTATAGTAAAGAGATTACTGTGTTTACTCATGAATAGATGTTAAAACTGAAGGGTTCGGAAGAGTTTTGTTGCTAAATGTTATATTCAAATTACGTAGGCGTTACTCTGTATCTCACAATTGCACAAGTCAAGGTAAACAATGAGCTTTTGTATCTGCTCTCAGTTATGCCAACCACACAAACAATAGGCTTAAATCAATGAAGATTTCAACGATATTTCCCACTGAAATAATCGGCGGAAATAGTCATACTTAATTATAGGAGTCGGATTTTCAGTCTGACCGGATGCGGCTGCAACTGATATTTTATACAAAGGAACTGCGATGGTACCGCAACCCAATTAGAGTTAATAAACCTGATATCATAAGGCTAGACTGGTTGTCAGAATTTTAGATTTTTAACCAGCTTTGACCACTATTTTTTAATGACGACAAAACCAGCTGTTTATACAGTTAAATTGGTTGTACCCAATAAACCCTTAGATAATAGGTAGCTAGAGATCGTCTAATTTAAAACTGCACACCCGTCCACAGCTTGTTGCATACACATTTCAAATATTTGTATATACATTTTAGTGGCGGGGCGTGCAGTTTTTAATTAGACTAATTCATATCAACTAGCATAATCATCCTATATCGTTCCCACTGCTGGGACTGAGGCCTCCTCTAGGTGAGAGGGAGTGAGCCATAATCCACCATGCGGACCCAGTAAGGGTTGGTAGACGCCACATGTCTTCGAATTTTTGGTTGTAGGACACGCCGGTTTCCTCACGATGTTTCCCTTCACCGAAAATTATGCGTATATGTCTGGTGTTCTGTGAGAGAATGTATGCAAGGGATTCCACTGTTCCATGTTAGTTTTAAGTTACATTATTGTCAACTTAACTATTGTCCTCTATGTTAATTAATGTAATTGGTGTTGCACCGTTTTAATTAGATATAAATAAATAAATAAATGAGATCAGTGGTGATGAAATAATTTACACAAAGTAAAGTACCTGTCTGGGTTCGAACCTACGACCTCCAAACCCGTAAGTTACGGCCGTTGCCTACTATTGGGCTACCACTACTCACTATCAACTAGCAAACGCATTTATAGTCACACTGTCTAGATTTGTGAAATGAAGGGTTCAGGAGTATTGTAGAAACAATCTTGTTGAAATACTCCTTGCCTGAATGAAATTACGATAAAATGAAGAGAAGATGTGGGTATTTGTGCATAATGTGGCGTTATAGAGGCGTATCACTTTAACTGGAAAAAATATCTGAACCGGAATATCTCGGTCCTAGTGGTTTTAAAATGGTTTTTGCGGATTTCTTCTTAATCTTCTCACAATAAACATAAAGAAGGCACTTCCAGACCATAACATTCCAAGTTCCCTCAAGATGTTTTTCTTCGCCATAAGTCGGCAAAACTGATAGCTTGAGTGCATTGAAGGATTTCCCCAGTTCTATAAACCCGAGTTGCTTTAAAAAAATTGGAAGAATAACGGTGGGTCACTCGGTAGCGGCACATTACTCAACATGTTTGCAAACAGGCGTGGCACAACATAACATAACATATCTCTCACGATCCCGAACATTTTGTCAAACGACAACTTTTGTACGACGAATTATTTATATTATGATTCATCATTTCTCGAGTCCCTGTTGTTGCCTGTTCAAACGAAGTTTTGATGTCTTTTTTGTCTTTAAATGAACTTGTCATAAACTTCGGAGTACCGGATAAGAAATTGTGTTTATGAGTGTTGCAGTAAGTTTTACTTTTGGAAAGTTATAATTCTGCTGGATGCATCATCAGAGAGGTTAAAAATCGGTATTATTTTGAACAAACCATTTTTGGAAATCCTACTTCCTATTAATATTATAAACGTGAAAGTTTGTATGGATGGATGGATAAATGAATGGATGGATGGATGCTTGTTACTGTTTCACGCAAAAACTACTGAACGGATTTGGATGAAATTGGGCACACAGATGGTTTATAACCAGGATTAACATATAGGATACTTTTTATTCCCACGGGATCGAAACTTATGCGGGTGAAACCGCGGGGTGCAGCTAGTATCTAATAAAATGAAACCTCGATTTTAAGGAAACACTACCTGACCTACCTACTACGCTTTTTACAAAAGCTACATGTGCTTATTTCTAAATTACGGATTAGTCCACCACGCCTTTATGCAATCACAACGAAATGAAAAAGTAGGATGTTGGTTACCCATGTCAAAATTTGAATACATGACGTCATTCAGAAATATGCAAAATAACAACATCAAAGTCGAGCTAGAGGACGAGGTAACGCGGCATGATCGGCCGTAAGCGTTGTCTGAATCACCGCGAACGTGCGTTTATGCGAACGCAAACATCTGCGTTAGCGTTAGCCCCGATTGATGCGGCTTCGACAGTATGTTTATAAAATGCGCTGCGAACGATTAAAATGCGAACCAGTCAGAATCAAGATAAATAACGTGATTATCACTGAACTAGATGTATCACCTAATTAACAGCTGTAAGTTTTTTTTCCAAGCTTTCTATTTTCTTGTTTGAATTTAGACTAAAAGTTTTTTTTTCGGAAACGTCGTAAATCGTAAGCGATTGATTCTTACAACTTTTTCGTCAGTGTTGCAACAAGCCTGGTGCGTTCGTTTTAAAAAAAATAAGTGTAACATTTTCTTACACATGCCGGTCATATTAACTATTCACGATCTTTCCTGTAAATTAGGTAAATGCTAAAACAAGCTTACTATGACCGGAATTAATAACTTAACGAAACGCGAGAAACCAATCCATTTAATGTAAAACATGGTTAGGTCTGCTTCATCATAAACAGTTGAACATAAAAGTGTATTCCATAAATATTATATGACCCAATCGGGTGTATGTTATGAAGAAGGTTTTATGTTCCCGGTTTTGTCTACCGTGCAACGGTAAACTCTTTTTCCTCAGTGCAACAGAAAATACTATGCGCTAGTATAGCAGTATAGTGGGTATCGGGTTTCACGAACAAGATAGTGCATAAATAAAAAAGTTTGTAGGTTCTGGTTTCTTTGAGCTTCAAACTGCAGAACTTATTTTTATCTTGGTTCTTTGACTCCAGAAATAGAAATATTATGTAAAGTGGGGTGTATTATTACAGTCAGATGCCAATTATGGACAACTGCCCTTGGTAACTGTCTTATTTTTTTTTATTACCATTGAATGAGCTCGGTGGGGTGGCTTTAGCTGTTCCAAGTGTGATAGTAGTACATAGTGGGTAGGTTCATCGGATCTATCTTTACCTTTTGCAGACCTTTAGGCAGACACAAATCAGCCCAAACATTCAGAACACCTGGTAACGTTGGTTACATATGTGCATTGAGCCAAACTCAGATTGCCAAGTCGGTCGTCAAACATATGACGAATTCAAATGTCTATGATTAACAACAACATTTTGCAATGGTTTGAAGGCTTTGAAAGCCCTGTGTTTAGTCTGCATCTACAATAACAATGCGGGGAGCATCGTAACTCGTAGCTAGTTCAATGTTTACAAGACATTCATATATCACATAATTGAACTAGAGAAAATAATTTAGAAAACTGTTTAAAATGCATAATTAACATACTTTTTATAGAACTGCTGAAAACTTTCTGGTGTTTTCAAATAAATTGGAATGTTCTTCTTATCTTAAACATCGTAATTCATCGTGCGCTTGTATCGTACTTGATTTATGTAACTTGTCTAAAATGTATGAAATCATATTTCTATTAAAGTAAAGATTGTTTGTACAAAAACATGCGGTGTTAAAGAACTGCAAAATATTGTTATTATCGATGGATGGTGTACGTCAAATTGCTCAAGGTTCACAATTATAACTGCTTCGTACTTCACCACTCAATATCCGCTCCGACAACGTTTTGACAGCGATAGTAAAGTTTCGCAGACTCCATTGATGAGTTGAAAGGCGCAAAGTTTATTTACCATCTCAATGTGTTGTTGAAACTTAAATTTTAATTATAATAACTCAGCAAGGTTACGTCAAAGTCAAGAGCACCATTAAATTCGGTTGCTCTTCAAAATTAAATGCCAATAAATTTTGAATCAAACATTTACTGGCTTCGGTTGAGAAATGAAGAATGGAGAAGTACCTATACATAAAATTGCTTTTGCGCAAATCTGTTGTTACTGAAAATAAATAGATCTTTGCCATAAATAATGTTTCTGGACGTTATACGCAATGGCTTACGTATTTATGAAAGCTGTATGTTTGGTATCAATATATTTAGCGTAGATAAACTAAAGAACAAAAGAAAATATCGTACTTGTTTGTTGTATGTTTAATAACGTATGTATGGTAAAGGCGGAATCGACCTTTTCCCCATGGAAATACATTCATAGACTTTATACATGTGCGCCGGCAAGCGATGCGACCTCTTTTACATCTTGACAAGTTGTGCGTTTCAAAATTCCATCATACGAGAATCAAAACAAACCAAATATATACAGAAATCTTAAGGAATAAGTAATATCACTTTGTTATTATAATACTTGGGCTCGCTTTCAAATAATTGTGACCGGTCACTTGATTGAGGTTCGGAGTCAACTTCACAGCAGAGCCAGTGCAAGTTTCACTGTCAGTATTCAAATATCCAGGCTTCCCACAAGGTGGACCGACGACCTTGTGAAGGCCGCGGGAACCCGCTGGATGCGGGAAGCACAGAACCAGTCGACGTGGAGGTGGTTGGGGAGGCCTATGTCCAGCAGTGGACGTCTTTCGGTTGAAATGATGATGATGATGATTCAAATATCAAAGGAAACACCCCGAGTGAATCATCAAAACACGTCACCCATCTAATAAAATATTTAAAAAAAAAAAAACGACGCCGACGTTTATTTCTAATAAAAAATTATAATGTACAGACGCCAGCAGGTCAAGCTACCCGAAACTGTCAAATTTTCCCAATCAACCTTTAACCTTAATGCTTTAGCGATAAAATTGAAAATCTATTAAAGAAATTTGACAGATTGTAGTAGCTTGGTGTGCTGGTGTCTGTACTAATGAATAATTTAACTTTCAATATATTTCTATTTTATTCTATACAGAAGACATCGATTTCGTATAATAATATAATCATAATTGAATCACTTATTACCAAGCCTACGTCCATCAACAGTTTAGTTCACCCTAACTGAATCAGTTTGACAGTGCGAGCGGGATAGAGTGATACATGGCGCGGGGAAGTAGGGAAAATATGAATTTCAACTGAACTATTACAAGCCCTTAAAGCGGCAAAATTTATTCTGACATATAGACGAGCTATTACATAATGGCTAAAAGAAAGTGCCCACAATCAGTTCCAATATAACAAATTCCCTAATAAATCATTGGGTTAAACGAACTTTTCTATAAACGTGAGGAGAACGTTAAGTAACTCCCCGACGCTACGGGTCGTACCTATGTAGTAAGTCACGGATCATGTGTTGGCTTCGAGCCAGCATGAATACTGACCGCTACTAATCGTTTCCGCTCATCCGTAACCGGTGACCGTGCTGCTCAGTTAATGATTCTTGAATAGCTTTTTGAAAGTTCATGCTGTACTTTATGCTCATACATACGAGTAGTTATGTGAAAAGCTACAGCAGTAATTGTAAGGTATTTTTTTATACCACGTACTAACAAGCGTTATCTATGGTCGTGTCTTCTCTATATGAGAAGAGGTCTTTGCTCTGCGGTGGAACCATAATAGGCTGGTATTATTGCAGTACTCTGTCGTTATCATATCATAAACTTTACTTGCTCCCAAGTTGGTTGTGGTGGCTCCTATTCTGATGAAATGCAAATCAGTGGCAAAGTTTTAAAGTGCTTTAAACTAGGGAATTCTAACATCAAGTTTTTATACCGCAGACACCAAAACTTGCTCGGGATGAAACAGCACCCCAGACAATACGATCCGATTTTTCTTCTCCCTCGAGATTTCTTCTATTTAATGCAAAGCTGTGGTATATCTAGGACGAACTGGAGATTCTATTGATTTTTTTAGAAGTATTAAAGGACATCTGTCGTTCGCAGTCATAGCGGTTTACTGAAGCTCGGATTATATAAAAATCGTTTAGGTATCATGAATGGCGACGTGTCGAGAGGGCCCGATGTAAATATTCGTTTTTCTTTTTCATTGATGTTAACGAGAGTTATCTTTTTACACATATTTGCTCGCGTTTCTGGTAATGTGTAAATATTTTGGGAGGCTATGATTTTTAATGGTATCATATTTTTGTATAGGGGCCAAATCAGAGGAGGGAACAGCCATATTGATGTGTATTTAGTCTCATTAGATAAACCTGCGAGGTAATTGCGTAATACACAGTGTTAATGACTTTCATTTTGACAGTTCAACAACATTCATTGCGTTATTTACGGAGTTGAGCAGACAAATTTTTCAAACATATAAAGCAATGGAATAAAATGATTCAGATTGTGTTTGTTAGTGTGTTACGCAATTTGAGTGCCGTAGATGTATGACGTTGTAAAATAAAATAAAAATAAATATTCCCATATAATCACTATGCTTAGCTAATAGATTTATAACAGCAAGATGTTGTTATTTGTGTCCTAGAATGATTCTGTTGCCAATGCTCTTGACATAATACACAAATCAACTCTCGGGCGCTTACTAGACGATTAAGGTCGGACTATTATATTACACCGGAAACTACATAAATCTCATTTTACCTTCATTACGAACGTTTAACTAACAATTGGCCAGTGAACCGTATTCAATAAATAAGGAATGCGAGTAGGATTTAGCTTCATTAGCCGCGTATTTCGGTAGTTCGAGTAAATCTCGTAAATGGCGCAATACTCATGAGATTTGTTTCACATTCCGGCTTTACGACGCTTTTGTGGCTTCCGACATGCGAGCATGTAGGGTGACATCGACGCGCAAACTGTTACCGTGATTACAGCACATGATTCTAAACCCCCCAGCGCCGAAATTGATCGTAGCTATTTTTTTTTTGTGAGCTGTTCCATACATTTTTATCGTATAGGTATAGGTTGCACTTTTGTATTAAACTGTTGTTTTTTTTAATAACCTAAAATTTTTTGTGTCAATACTCTTTAAATACTGGGTGGGAATACTGGGCATACTGGGTGGAAATACTGGGTACACTGGTTGGAAATGTTAGTTGTCAATGTTACCGGTATTGGAAAACTTTGAATTTCATAATATTGTTCCTTCTTTACGCACTGTGTTTCATGATTACTGTTATCAGCATTATATTTTATATTTTTGACATCAGAAACTTTTCAACTTGTATACTTGTATGTTTAAACGAAGATACATTATAATATGAGGGTATGTGTGTATTGAATATTTACGTCTTAAACGAACTTGCTCGATCTTTGTTTGCTCTCAGTTCGACAATAGATTGCTTGTGAGCAATTGCCGCCACAATGTTACTCATTGTGCTCTAAATATAAGCGGTAATGAATTTTCATTACAATTTATACAGCGTTCTGGTTGGCATTTATAATTATTTTACCGTAAATTTTGTTTGTACTCAATCTACATAAAGTTATTTCAAGCTCTACCGGTCGGTTGTTAATTTTACATGTTCAAGAGGTTTTGTACAGTAGAGTTTAAATATTATTCAGCTTCTGTAAATATCCGCAAATGAAAAGGTTATTTATTTTGGGCACGGCGCTGGCTCCAGTACACTTCAAGCTTACCTTTCTCTCTTAGAATAATATCAAATCATCGTGAGGAAACCGGTATGTCCAAGAACCAAAAAATTAGAAGACAAAAAACATCTACCGACTCGCACTGAGCCTGCGTGTTGGATTACGGGCCACTCCCTCTCACCGAGAGGAAGCCCGTGTCGAAGCACCAGCAGTAGGAACATTACAGGCTGATTATGCTGGCTCCAATAGAGATCCAAGCTTACCTACCTGTCTCTTCTAAAATAATATCAAAATTCTAATTGGCAGGCAAGGTGATCAAAGCAGAGATTACTCGGAAATATTTCCATAATCTTCCATCGTTTTACTCTAGTAATTAAAAGATCAACGTCAGTAGTGTACTTTTACAACATAATAACTCTCAGAACTCCGTAATAAGACCGATCTCTATCTTAAATAATAAGAAAATGGCTGCTTAATTATCTAAATTGTTTGTAATTCCAGTTTCGCTTGTTCGACGTGGAGATGGGGCAGGGCGAGCTTGAGTACGCCGACGGCGATGTTGCCATAACAGAGCTGACGCAAAACAACGTCGAAATCTCTGTTGTGTCTGGCAAGGAGGCGTCCACCTCGAGCCCCGAGGACAATGTTACCAACTGGTCAGAAATATCTACAGCCCTTATGAAAGGAGACAAGAATGAACGCATGGAAGTGGAACACAACCGGCTGCCCATTATACTAGTAAATGATAAACCACCAGAAGATTTAGACCAGAAATGGATGAACATTGTTGAGTTGTCGAATAATGATAAACTGAAAGTTTTTCACACTCGAAGAAAGTATAAACGGAAGTTCTGTAGGAGCAGAAGGCATGCTGCGTTTAAACGATCTTACTCGATCGGCTGAATAAGATTTTAAGGGTCTCTTGTGTATCTCGTAGTTAAGTACTGTGATTGTTTTTATTTATAAGTAAGCGAATGAACTGCCTAATACTATAGTGGAATATTAAATCCGTTGGTCCGTAAATAAACGACTTTCTTATCTAAACTTGAAGACACAACACAGCCTATTTCCAATTGTATTGACAATATCCAAACAATATCGAATACCTGCTATTGTGTAAATATTTGTAAAATAGTAGGACGTTTGTTTACATCTGGAAATTACTGCAACAACTAGTCGCTTTCTAAACAATAACTTGGTTTTTTGGAGGCCTGCTGTCGATGAACTGAACGAATATAATTGTGACATTTGACATTACAATTTATTGAATAGGCTGAATGAAACCAGTTGGCCCAGCATGAACGCCCGAAGTAAACGTTACGCAAATACGAATGACTTTAAACTTGAAAATACTTGTTTCGCACATAATATTTAGGTACTATAGATGATAGGTACTCGTTGTGCTTGTCGTGAAAAGTTAAACCAAAATGCTATACAGGATGGCAGGGACATCGACGCGCAAACTGTAACCATTCAGAACATGATTCGAGACCCCTTAGCGTAGAAATTTTTAGTCGGATATAAAAAAAAAAATCCGCTGTTACATAGAAAAGTGCCATACCTACCATACCTATGCGGTCCAAATGTAAGGAAAAGCTATTTTTTTTTTTAATAACCGACGTAATATTTCACCGCCGGGTGATTCAGAATTATATGCTGAAACCATGGTAACAGATTGCGCATCAACATCCCTGCCACTCTGCAACTAGGGTGTGTACACATTCCTACTTTGTGTTGTTATGAAGTAAATAATCTGGAAATGACTATATTAGAAAAATAAGAAATGATTTTTTTTGTAATCTCGTCAATGTGTGTCGAACTGATCAAAGCAAACTTTCACCCCGCGTAATCATCATCATTATCATGAGCCACAGCCCGACTTCACCCACTGCTAAGCAATGGCTTCTTCTTAATGTGCCAATCGGCAATCCCCACGTGCCAGTCTTGTAGCGGTATCTACAACGCCACATGCGAACAAAGCGTCATACTGACGTCACGCAAATCCTGCATCCCGCAAGCAGAGTTTACCGCGCAATTAGCATATATACAAACTTCCCAACATCAATAGTGGGGCAATTGCCCGCCAGACACAACACCCGTCTGGTCGGAGGATCCTCCCTTTTCTATGGAGGATGAGTAAACTTTACACCCTGTTTCTCATACCTCTAAAGTCTCATCCAGGTTCTACCCGTGATGGTAAAAATGTCGTCCAATAAACTTATCAGATTGTCCGTTCTCCCTGACTTGTAATGTAATTTTAAAATGAAAAAGTACGCATTAGGGAGAAGCATACTACTCATTTGTCACTGAGATTTTCGCTCTTCAGTGAGCTTTTTCAACTTGGAGCTACGTTCTTATCTGTGCTGCACCTTCCAGTTATGACACAGAGTTATTAATGTTTATACACAATGTTTTTTACTTTTTACCCATTGTTTTCTTGCATCCTAAAATATTTAGGTACAGTCACGAGCACCAATATGTCAACACTTAGCAACTTTCAATTGCGATTTTTTCGTGAAATAACGAATGCAACGTTGAAATACGACACACTACAAAAACCTATGGGTTCGCAAATGCTATGTTCGTAACAATATAAAATTGCATTAAAAAATAAAGGAGTAACTCGCTTTTGAATAAAGCCGAGTGTATACATACTTTTGCTCGTGACTGTACATATCCAATGCTTGTTTTATTTTAAAGATGGCATTAGATGGCTCGGGACAGCACAAGGACATGCTAGTGAAGTGCTAATTTAATGATATTCAACAAAAATATGTATGTTTAGATTAAGGTATTTATCTCTGGGCCTGCCTCACCTGAAATAAATAAATAAATTATACATTGGCATTGAGCAAATTCGTTTAATCACGATATGAATGTCTTTTTTTTCAAATCTCAGCCTACTTACTTCCACTGAGGTATTATAGTGAAAACAACGTTTAATAAGTCATTTATGGATTAATGTGGAACAATTCGACTTTACTGAGTGTCAGCAAATGACAGTGTCATAAAGTTAACCAGCATATGAACGTGGATGAAGAAATTGGAGAATATTATATGGATCCTCCTTGGAAAAAGGCGTGAGTCAATATACCTTCGTATATCATTGTAATACTTTCAATGTGTGGGTAGATAGGTCACACAGTATTATTTGATGATGCCAAATTTTCGACATTCCAATAAATAACGTAGTAAAGCAGTATTGTTTGTATTTAATTCCAGTAGCGAATGAAATGCATACAGGATTACAGTGCGGAGGCGTTTTCAATGAAACTGCTACATA
The DNA here is from genome assembly GCA_947507525.1 of Apamea epomidion. NCBI lineage: Eukaryota > Metazoa > Arthropoda > Insecta > Lepidoptera > Noctuidae > Apamea > Apamea epomidion. The sequence goes on from OX382234.1 coordinate 13,915,757, forward strand.
CTCGTACATCTATAAGGTTTTCGAATTCCATTGTAGGTATGCGATGTAAATGAAATTTTATATAACCAGTGTCGTGTAGCGACAAGTAACTAAGCTTATAAAAACCAAAGGATAAATGAAATTAAAGAAAGGGATGTAGAAACAAATAAAAGATATATTTATAACTTTAAGATGGAGATGGACAGAGAGGTGTGTAGTTTGTGGAGGTGGGGTGTGTGGATGACGATGCGTGATAGGTGGGCTGAGGAGGCTGAGGTGGAGATCCAGATGGAGGGAGGTAGACGCGAGGCAGGTGCCGGCGACAGATGCAGGTACAGATGAGACGCTGGTGCGTGTGCGGCACGGAGGACACTCGTAGGAGGGCCCACGCAGCAGGGCAGGCTGCAGCACGGCAGCAGGAGCCGGCGCAGGTACAGGTATAGATGAGTGCAGGCGGAGGACACCCGTTGGAGGGTCCACGCAGCAAGGCAGGACTGAGACACTGTCAGCCCGCCAGGTGAGGCGGCCCTCGGATGAGGCGCGGCCCAATAGTAACAGGAGCCCTTCACGGAGGACGGAGGACGGAGGCGTAGGTAGGGTCCGACAGGTACCGGAGCGGAGAGGTACGCTAGGTATTCCCGGGATAGGTAGCCCTGGAGTATCAGGCTCTTTAATGTATCCGCTTTAGAGGCGAAACCCCAACTGATCCTTGGATTGCGTGGATCTATAATGTCAGCTCGTAGAATAACATCATGTAGAAAATATGAATTTGAGTTACGAAGATGGCCAGTAATGAAATATAATAAGTATTCATGTCTAATTAGCTAAAAAGATACAGGCAGGTAAGAATTTGAAAGAAAGGTTGCCATGGCGACGTATTAAACGTCGTTGTCAAAGCTGTCATAATAAAATATATTATTAATAAAATACGATAAAATCTATAGTTATTTTGTATTAGAAGTATAGTGATTATAGGAAAAATGATATCCATCAATGTGGGCGTAATTACCAACCCTTGGATGTCACTAAATCATCGTAGTGTCATCTTAAAGATGGAGCTGTGTCTGTGTACTGATTGTGGATGAAACGTGTCGTAATAAATAATCAGATCAGCGCCTAACGGTAACAGAATGCTTGTTCTGACCTGGAGGAATGAATGAAGATAACTGTGAGTATGTACATTATGTTACACCAGTATATAGGATAGACAAACAATTCTTTGTAGATTTTCACGTTTGATTCGACCTGTGGGCCTTAGTCATTAGTCATTAGTCATTAGTCATTTATTCATAAACAATAAATTGTATTTGAAATTACATGTTAATAAAATGAAAAACAAATTAAATAAAGAGAACACAAAAAAATAAATGTTAAGCAACAATACAAAATACAAGCAAGCCAACTTACATTTCAACATTGCATTGCATTACAACATTATTACATAAAAAATTCTCTAAAGTTCTTCAACAGCATACAGACACTTATTCAACAGGAAACTCTTAAGCTTCTTTTTAAAGGAACTTGAGTAAATAGCGCTTTTTAGATGTAAAGGCAACCTATTAAATAATATAACCGATTGGTATCTAGGACTGTGTCTCACAATATTAAGGTTTGGCTGTACCCTATAACGTAGAATGTCTTGTCTGCGTGTGCCTTCTCTAGTTTGTCGTTCTTCTGCTGTCTCATATTCATGTATATATTTGGCCATGTTACTCAACAGTACAAATACATAAATGCTCGGCACTGTAAGAATATTTAAATTTATAAAATGTTCACGGCAACTCTCTGTTTGCGGAATACGGATTATTGTGCGAATTGCGCGTTTCTGTAGTACAAAAGCTCTTTTTATGTTATAGTCATAACTATTTCCCCAAAACATTATGCTATATCTGATCTTGGATTCTACCAACGCGAAATATACCATTTTTAATTGCTTAATGCTAATTTCTGTTCTAAGTGACCTTAAAGCATAACATGCAGAACATACTGATGCATTTATAGCATTTAATTCTGCCTTCCAATTTAAATGTTCGTCTATACGTATACCTAAAAATTTGACTTCTTTGACGAGAGCAATTTTCTCATCCTTCAAAACTATATCTAAATCATCCTTATTACGGGCTGTCGTTTTAAATAATATTATATTGGTCTTTGCAGTGTTGATTAACAATTTGTTTATTGTAAACCAGGCGTGAAATGCTTGTAAGGCTGCATTTACAGAGTCAGTCAATTTGTCTATGTCATTTGCTGCTACTATGGCATTTGTGTCATCTGCAAAAATAATTATGTCAATGTCAGGTAGAATTGTATTCATGTAATTGATTAAGTCATTAATAAATAAGATAAATAAAATAGGTCCCAATATAGATCCTTGCGGGACGCCCGTAGTCATCATTACGGTTGCTGATTTGTACGTATTTTTGGAGCCATCTTTCGTTTTGTCAATTTCTACAAACATTTTTCTATTTGTCAGATATGAAGAGAATAATTCTAGAGCTTTACCTCTAATACCATAATGCATCATTTTTGTCAGAAGTAATTCGTGGTCTATAGTGTCAAATGCGGAACTTAAGTCCAGAAGAATTCCGGCTACTCTCATTTTACTGTTTATTTTTCCTATCACATCATCAAGTAAAGTATATATGGCGTCGGAAGTGCCAACACCTTTTTGATAGCCAAACTGTCTTTCGTTTAACACGCTATTAACACGCAAATGAAGTAATAGTCGTTTTTTTATAATTTTTTCAAATATCTTTGACAATACTGGTAGTAAGGAGATGGGCCTGTAATTTTTGGGATCACTTCTACTACCTTTCTTGTAAACAGGTATTACTTTGGCGACTTTAAGCTGGTCTGGGAAGACACATTCCTCAATACAATTATTATAAAATATACATAGAGGCTCAGCTAGTATGGAAATATGTTCCTTAATTACGGATATTGGGATCTCATCATAACCACAAGAATGCTTGTTCTCCATACCTTTGACTATGTTTAAAACCTCATTTGGCGTGACAGAAGCAATTGACATTTCATTATTATTTTCGATAGTATACTTTTTTTAAAATTCTATATTTTGATCTCCTTCTGTTACCCTAGAGATAGATTTGTAGTCAAACTGTTTTGCTAAAATATCAGCTATTGCCTCTGGATCCACTACTAGTTGGTCATTGACTTTAAGGCGAATTTCAGGTTTTATGGTATTTTCCTTATTTGTACATTTTCTCACTACTTTCCACACCTCTTTACTTAGGTTTTTGGAATTATTTATTTGCTCCATTATAGCATGTTTTTTAGCCATCACCAGAACTTGTCTGTACAGTCTAACATAGTTATTTTTATATATTAAGACACTTGAATCCAGGTTCTTACCATTACGTGCACATAAGAATCGTTTCATTTTACTTGATGTCCGTATTCCTTTAGTAATCCATTTTAACTGCCTATTTTTTTTTAGGCTTATTTTGTAATCTTTTTTTCTATAGCAGTTTTGGAATACTTTTTGAAATGTTTTGAGAAATGTATTTATACCCATGCAACTCCAATCTTTATCAAGGAAACCCTGTACAAATTGGGCACTATTTTTACTATTAAAAACTCTTTTATTTATGACAATGATTTGATACTTATTTCGCGTGATATTGCCTACATTATCCAGACGAACATCTGCAAAAATACCTCCATGGCCATCAGCCAAACCATTGTGATCAACTGCACATCCAAGAATACACGAATCGGGCAAGTTGGTAATTATGTTGTCAATACACGAGTTACAACTATTACGAATGAAAGTAGCAGAATCGATTTGGGGCTTGAAATTATAACACCTTAGCAGACTGAGAAATTCCATGCGCTTTTTACTATCTATTAATAGGTCAACATTAAAATCTCCACATATTATAGATTTCCTATTGAATAAGTAATCTAGTAAACTCTCCAATTTTTCTAAAAACACATTAAAATTTTTATCTACAGGATTTCGATAACAACAGCAAATATACAATCCTGTGCACACATCTTTAACACCACATATTTCAAAACATTCTACTCTATATAATTTATTTATTGCGTCGACAAATTCTGTTTGCCTATCCATATGTCCCAAGATCAAACTACCTCCTCTTTTTTTAATTTTCCTGGTATTGTATGAGACTAGTTTGTAGTTATCTATATTAAGTAAAATTGCTGTGTTGTCGTTCAGAAAATGCTCGCTTAAACATATATAGTCTGGCATTTTTTCTAAGGTTTGTACATAAACTTCTAGTTCAGTCTTCTTGTTATTAATTCCACAAACATTCTGATGAAATATGTTTAAATTGCTATATTCGTTAGATACATTATTATTCACGAAAAAAATTTAAAGTTGGTACAGACCCTACGGCCGCGGCTAGCGATGAATTTTGTTTAGTCTCATCGTCGCATTTGTTTGCCTCCGCTTCATTAACCCTTTTTTTAAAGTAATAGGGTATGGTACCAGCTTTTAAGTGACTCATTTCAGTACGTTCTTGACTGTGTATTGCATTTAAACCACTACAGTTGTTATCCTCATATTGAAACAGCTTTATATAATTTTTTAAGTCATGGAAAATTGTAACCATTGCTTTATTATTTACTTTACCGGTGTATTTGGAAAAAAAATCGTGTGTGTATTCTAGATGTCTATTTGTATCAAACGTATACGTATATTTAAAACTCTGGTTGTTAAGATATAGAAGGCGATTGAAAGCTTCTATTCTGGTGTTGAATAAATTAACATTCCAATTTAGCTTAAAGTTAGGAGAACACAAGATAACGTTAGTATGCTTTATCTGTTGAAGTTTACGTTTCATGTGATTTACTAATTTTCCATAATTATCTGACACCAAGAAATCTTTTTCACCTAAGAGAATTATACAATAGTCATAGAAATTGTAATTTACCAGTTTTTTTTCCAATGTTTCTAAAAGATCTACAACACCTGCCTTCGGCATACAATAGTGGCAAATTTTGGCTTTCGGAAAAGTATTTTCGGCAATACCAAGTATGTTATTCACATTATTGTCGCTAACTATACATAATTTATACGAGTCATGATTTATAGAGCGGGAATCGTATAGAGACCTTGTGTCCAATGTGTCCCTTTGCTCAGTGGTGCAGTGGTGCTCAGTGGTTACTTGCGACGGTGGTTCAAACTGTTCGCAGCGGACAAAGTTTGAATCTTCTTCAATAGTGGTTGAAACTGAAGGTAGCATTCTGTTTTCGGTCTCTTCATCGGGACTTTGTTGACCATTTTTAAAGTTGAGCCTTGTTCTGATTAGATTATTGCGCTTTATTTTGGCTGATGATGTCCTTTGTTTAGTGCTTGTACAAATGTGTGTCAATTTGTCAATTTTGAGTTTGTAGTCAGTGATTTGTTTACATTGAGAACTATTTTCTAACAGTAAGTTCTCTATTTCTGTTTCTGCAATTACCAATTTTTCTTCAAGTTGACTTATCCTATTTTTTAGTTCAATCACTTCGTCATTAGGTCTAAAGTACAAGTCAGGGTAGCTTTGGTTAATATCATTAATTGAGGGTGTCGAAGTAAGTGATGCGTACTCATCTTTATCAGTAAATTCGGCTTCTACCTCCAAAGTATCATTTATGGAAGTAACTTGCTTAGATTTATTTCTCAGCGTTATATTATTAGTGTAGGTTACATTTGTTGTTGTGGGAATATTTGTTTCGTTGGCCATTCTCATGCCGTCGGCGCTGTTATTTTTACTTGTCATCATTATATTTTAGTAGATGACAACTTGTAAATATTCAAAAAGACAAACGCTTGGCAGGATTCGAACTCGAGACACATGCGCCCAAGTCACAGTAGTCGCGGTACTCGCTATGTGAACATTAATCAATCGAGTGAAATTGGCGATCTTATCTCGCTGGCGCGAAATTTTTTTAAATTTGAATCCGTTACACTTGTAGTCTCATATACCTGACATTTCGCAGAATTTTGCACAATAGTTTTTTAACACTTTATTTATTGTTTCACTGTTATCAGTTAACACGGGGAATAATTTTTATGATTCACTGTTGAATTTGGGGTCTTTGGTCAGCACTTTAAATTGTTAGTATGTTGATTGTAAAGTCTTTGTTGTCACTTGAGTTTTTGGTCACGATAAACATACCTAATATTAGTTTTATGTTTTTTAACTTTATTACTGCACTAAAGTTTTGGATAACACTTTCACTTCGTTATTGTCCTTTTAGCTTCACTTTTATCGTAGATATATGTTGTATCTCTTGGTAATTATATTTTTAATCAACATTAAAATACAGATCAATAATTGGGCAAGTGTTCACCTTGGTTCATTTCTCTATTTCTCGCCTAGCACGAACGCGTGGAGTAATTAGATCGATTTTACAATTGAAAACACTGCCGTGCTAAATGCAAAAGCGGTATCTCAGGAAAAGCTAGTTTTGAGAAAATTTAAGTTTTTCTTTTATTCTCTAGTGATTTGAGGTAAAACTGAAATAGGAAGGTTTTTTTTTTTGCTTTAAACACTATACTATTTGACTTAGCTTATTGAATGCGTATTTCTTATATAGTCCCGTACGGCATATAAAATTACATTTGAACGATATAATCGTCTACAGAAAGCATAGTTCACAGTTGAACGGTAATACGAAAAAACTATTAGTCGATACCATTATTTAGGGACAGCACGTTTCTTTAAGCTATCCGATGCCATAAAAATCAATTTTACGATTTTTTTTGAGATACCTCTTTTGGGCTTAGTACGGTAGAATACTCGTTTTACACATAACCTTTACTTCCTTTTAAGACTTCATTCATATCTTTGGAGATACTAATTCTGTTCGTCACAAAAATTTAAACCAAACTGATTTTCGATTAATACGTTACGTTAAATTTAAATCACGTGTTCGTAGTAGAACAAAACACATTTGCCCAATGAAACTCACGTAGGATCGCAAACATTTCCAATTCAAGTTAATAGCCGGTCATGGCTCCGCAACTAGGATAGTAGGTAGGCAATCTTTAATCGAATAGTTTCATTGGCTTGCCCTTGGTTAGATTACAATCAATTTGTTGGAGTAGCACGACGTGTACCACAGAGAGGCGTGGTCGTTAGAGCGCGCCAATTAAAGCCACTGTACGGCAGGCCCCACGAGACTCGCTTTGAACCCGTTGACCCACGCAGTAAATAGACAACCACCGCATTGTATCTCGTAGAGCATAATGGCAAGTAATAGCTCTCCTGTTAAGAGGCCACTCCACGTGTTTTTATTACCCCCTGCGCCAGCCATTACAAAGGACATTTGTTCCAATCGTAAACAAGTGCATAATCGATCAATTGGGTTTGTTACCTTTCAACTTTGCCGAATTTTACGTCGATTCCGATGATTGAGGTTAATTTAATAATCCTCGTAGCGTCATTGATCGTTTTGCTTATATTCCTAAAGTAAATGTATGTATTAGATCGTCACCCTAATTGCGAAACACACAATCAATCTCAATCTGAATAATGTTGAAGGATATTGCTAATCCATTGCTTCATAAGTTCGAAAAAGGTTACCTTCATAAAGTCTGCTCAACACGTAAATAACGCAATGAATGTTGTTGAACTGTCAAAATGAAACCGATTCTGATTGATTGTGTGTTACGCAATTAGGGTGCGGGTCCCACATGACATTTTTCACTGAAAATATCAACGGATTTGCAAATACTAAAACAAGATCAAATGTTAGGTAAGTGTAAAGTGATAAGTCTTCCATCAAAGTCTGTTTCAAGAATCAGTTTTCCAAGCATCGCAATCGGTTCGAGTCACAAAGAAAAGCTAAGACACGAGGAGCGGTCGTAATTTGGCCAATCAGAGGGCGCGAGTCGTGGGCGCTCTGTTCGATGTGCAAATATCAAGAAACCACAGATATTTTGTTACTTATTTGAATTCCGAACATACTTCGACGGGATTTCACGTCGCGATCGTGATCGTTCGCTCAGATTCCCGCGGCTGTTCGACGAATATCAATGTTTTTTTTTTTTTTTTTCATATTGATTCAGGACCTGGCACAGGTATAAATTGAAAGCCGCTTTGTTAAAATAACACGTTGCGCGCCGTGTCTATTTATGAAGAACGAGAACAGCATTTTTCTTTGAAATACCAATCATGAGGTAAATGAAAATGTTTGTTAAGATTTTTTTACATTTAGACTAACGTGGGTATTGAAAGTTATTCAATTCATTTCACACACGTGTATTGAATTAAGTCGTAATTGGATTTTCTGTTTGTTTCGTTTATATTTCTCGTATATAAATTTTATTTATTCATACGTAAACTTATTGGATTGTGTAATTCAGCCTTTTATCATAGGTATACGTCCTGGATATTGGCCTTCAAATGCCAAAAGCGCTTTTTGTAGGTTCCTCCACTTCCACCTGAATAAAAGGTAAGATGAAATTATTAACATTTGAAGCCTAGTCACAGTAAAAATTATACTAATCCGTGCTCGATTATACATTCACCTCGCAAAACGGTTGTTAAAGATCTTAAGGTCTTCCAATTTGCATGAAATTGTTTCCAATATTAGTTTATGTCATAAGGGTCGGGTAGCCCCGAAGCCTGCCGGGGTAGCGGGATCGTCCGAAAGGGTTACCGCTGCCCTGGTACGTAAAGGGCTAAGGAAGGAACACGGGTGGGTTTTAGTCAGTAAGAGTCTGACACTCCCTTCTGCTCCACCCAGAGCGGGAGGAGTCATTTGATGATTTCCCATCCACAAAAAAAAAAAAAAAAATAAAGGGTTGGGTAGCCGTCAGTTAGATGTTAATAATTATAATTACTAAGGGCTGATTTTTTAATCCGTAGTTGAGCTCAACCAATTGTTAAAAGTAGTAACTAATGGTTAAATTTTTGGAAAATGTGTTTTTTGATCAATTTTTAGTTTCTGTCTCTCCCAGATTGAGTAACTATACCTAGTTAGTCAATCTGGGAGAGACGTGGGTCGGGCCCATGTTAATAGGCTATTTTCCTAAGAAATTCTAATTAGTTCGTCAGTTAGATTATCAAAAAATATTGAACCCGTATTTTTTCTTTTGTCAATTATATAAAAAATGATGAAGATATCGCCCGTTAAAGTTCCGCGTGACGTCACTTACTTGCGACACTTTTGCAAGCAAGTGACGTCACGACCCCCCACTCCCAAATTTTGACACATTTTATTTTTGTCATTTTTTGTTTGATTGACAAAAGAAAAAATACGTGTCCATTATTTTTCGATAATCTAACTGACGGACTAAATATAATAATTATTTTTTTACCCAGGCAACTACCCTAATAACATTATGACGTAATTGTATGATACACAGCGGTTGTGTTAATAAGTTTATGTTAGGTAAGATCATTTAGCAACCCTTTTGCGCCTTATTGGGAACCATAGAGCACGGAGGCAGCTCGGCTGGAGAAGTAGCACTGTCAATACTTTCACGTCACGTCAACAGCAAACACAAATACACGGGCGGCGCGTTGTCGACGGTGGGCATTGATGAGTGTAGACGGCTGTAGTTGCCTCTGCCGTTGATGCGTGTCGCTCGTCTGTATACACACTTTCTCGCACTACAAATGAGTGTAGAAGCTGACGGTGTTGAATGACCAAGCTGACAGAAGTTGTACGCGCAACGCACTTTCGGCGTCACGAATATCATTAGTACTGTGTCTCTAGACGCTGCCGGTCGGCGTGGCGATTCCGTGCACTGTGTTGAGAACAGTTTTGGGTTTGTGATGGGGATAGCGAGCCCCGAGGTGGCGACAAAGGCTACCTACTGTAGCAAAAATTAAAAATCATTTCACTGCATTGAATATAAATCGTATAATTTTTTGGTAAATCAAATTCCAAATAAAGGATGTATAAAAATAAAAACTAAATATAAAACTCTGTTATTAGTTACATGACAATGATTGTGACATTAAAAATATTAGGAAACGAGGAATTAGGAGAGTTTATCAAATTCAGGATATTTTTAGGACAAAATTTTATAACTAATTTTACGAATTTTTCACCTGCTTGCAATCGGTTTTAGGCACGTTAGAACTAATTTGCACAGATTTTAAAAGGAATTCAATATAAAATACATTAGCTAAGTTGTCCTGAGATAAAAAAGGTCAGGGAGCTTAGTGTTAAAAAGAAAAACAGGCAGACAAACAGGCTATGGTGGTCACGAAGTTCAGCAGCCAACGCCGCGCGGGACTTGAAGTACAGGAATAATCTGCAGCTAGGTTGGAGAATGCAACAACTTGCGACATGCAAACCGGTAGTCGATCCGGTGTCCAGGAAAAAGGCAAAGAGCCCTTTTTGACTGGCTCTACACCTACGACAAATAAAATAAGGTGTCAGATCAGAGAAAAAGTAGAAAGCTCCACTGAGGGAGAAGAAGGCTGGAAATTAGAATAAAATACAAAGCAGGTTTGGAGAATTCGTTACACCAGATAGTGTGGTCAGCTTATGATGCGAATCTCGACATCAAGACTTTAACCATTGTACGCTGGTAGTAATAAGTAATAAGTGCATGCATGTATAAATCATATCAGCAATTTAGGAACAGACCAAAGTAACGCTACCAAGTCATATTAAAATTAATTCAGGTGAAACCAGAAGGTCAATTCTCGTAATTTAAAACGTTCAAAATCTAGTCGCAGTCTCATCTCGGCGACAAACAAATGTCAAACGCTTCTCAAAATGTAGGGAAATTAGAGGTATTTTTGACAGATTTTTAATGAAAATGACCTCGCCTATAAACCGCTTCATATTCTAAATTATCGGTATGGTTGTCTCCATCGTACTACACTTCTTTTTCGCACATGGAAAAAAATAATAAAAACAAATTTTGTTATCATTAATTTTAAGCGCCCTTTTTAAAGCCGTTATGCTAATTACCTCTTTAGACCCTATTAGCATTGAAACAAATCTTTGTGTTTGTATAAAACATTAGGTATTATCCCACTCTCGAGATTAAATAAGATTTTATTTATGAACATTTCATACGCAGACATTATAATTATATTTCAAATATGTCTGTGGATCCCATTTTGCAATAATATTTATTTTATGCTCTGCACTGGCACGCTGAATGAAATGAACGTGATTTTCCCGCCACAAAATGGAATGCATTACGAAAAATTGACGATTAATTTTGAAAAGGTATTAATAATAAATTGTTGGGTGTGATTTTAATAAATTGTGACAGAAAATATAATTGATTGAATGAATCTTTTTTTTTTTGACTAGCTAATGTGCTCGCAATTATGTTCGCGTGGATGTCGGCTATCAATAATGTGTAGCTTAGAGAAGGTGTAGGTACCTACAACTCCCCCGTTGAAAAGGATGAAGATTAAATTATCATTTTTTACAAGTATGCCGTGTATACTTTCATATGCATTTAGTAAAAAGCTGTTATTTTGACATTAAAAAGAAAGAAAATTCATTTATTTGCAGCAAACATGACGCGTAAAAAGATCACAAACACTAAAAAATAACAAGTTGGGGGAAAACATGCGTCTCATCCACGCAAAACGGTCATCGCTCAGCATAATGCTAAGACCCAGTGCAGCATACGATTAGATATAAATAAAAAACAACAATTAAAATAAGAAATAAAATAAATATACATTACAAAAAGATGGTATAAACATGGAATATAATTAATATAATGTGGTAACATTCCGGGTAACGACTCACGCGCCGCCGATTTATGATTACAAACAGACACTTCAATTTTATTTATTTGTTTGTATGTATGTATATATACTGTATGTATGTATAGATAATAAACTAGCAGAAGGCCCACTGATAAGTGATTGATTACCAATATATTTATGGAGATTTGCAATACCAAAAGCATCATATCAAGCAGATGATAAATGATTTTATTTCTGTAAGAAGGTTTGTAAAAACACTATTACACGTCAATCGTATTTTAATAAAAATTAGATGAGGTCGGTGTTTCCTATCTGAATACTCTGAGAAGAAAGGCCGAAACAAACTCAGAGGTCACAGTCTCTTTTAAAGTCCAGACATAATCTTGGTACCAGATCATGTCAAGACCATATAGATTGATGTCTGAAATGGTCTTATGAGGAAAGCACCACACAGATTGAGTGGACCTGTTCAGTAAAAGAGGAGATGCGTTGATACATTGCGACTATAGTTTTGTATAATTCAGAACCATTCTTTCAATTTTGTAAATGTGATTCTTGGAATCGTTTATTATGTATGTTGACTAGAAAGAGCATGGCAGTTGAGAGTATATCATGCTCAGTGTGTTGGATCATTCCATTCCCTACAAAATGGTTGAGCTGGATGGTGCTGATCCACGTGTCATATTCGTGAACGGGCGCCGTTGGTTAAGACTGGTCATCTCTTTACTTCCAGGGTTTATTTTAAATCTTATATTTTGAATTGTTTCTTCATTTTTTTTTTTACTTTGTTCTCACATATATCACAACAAGAATAATATACGCAGGATATTGTAATATCTTGATCTAAAACGGGTAAGAAACTAAAAGGACACTCCTTGGAGTTTCTTACCCGTTTTTCTTCATAGAGATCTTGGTTGATCATAGAGAGCTTCAACTTTCTAACCGACTTTTTGGACATTCGAAAGTGCCTTGGATTTGATTGAATTGAATAAATACTTTGAGTTTGATATCCTAAAGAAGAAGTTGAATGTCTTATGTGCCTATATTATAGGTACTAACTATACTACTAACTAACTATACTACGGGCACCACCACCATTCTCTTCAAGCCCGAACACACCTACGTTGTTTGGTGGCAGAAATAGGTCAGAAGGACAATTCTCGTAATTTAAAATGTTCATAATCAAGTCGCAGTCTCATCACAGCGACAAACAAAAGTCAAAAACTTGTCAAAATGTAGGGAAATTAGAGGTATTTTTGAGAAATTGAGACTGAGATCAGACTGAACGTTCTTAAAATTACGAGAATTGCCCCTCTGGTAGTAAGTACTCGTAGTACTTCCCGAACAAGATCATTAACTAAGAGCATTACTACTAGGTACTATTAAAACTCATTAAAAGACGCAAGTCTTTTAATGAGTTTTAAGAAACCGGTACAGTCAGGGAAATATTTTTATAATTTGCCGTGTTATATAGTCAGTTCAAACAACTGCCAAAAATGACACTTGTGATTTTAATATACGGACAATTCAAGTTGGCAGTCCGTTTGTTTAACAATTATTCCTTGACTTTACTAACTACACAATATTTACAAGATAATATAGAGACTAAAACTGTCTAATAATAGTATAAATCAGCTATTCAGCAAGAGCTAGACTTGTAGTCCCAACTAGCTATTCAAGCGCCCACCGGTAAATGTCAAGTGCTGTTTTCTAGCTAGAACACTTAGGAATGGATTACTTGTTGGTTAAAAGAAAAACATTTGCCTTTATAATTAAATTAATTATATTCCTTACTTATACTTCTATATCTATAGATATTTATTAAGCAGACAGGTACGACGTGAAAACAAATCTAAAACTTGAAAAACTTGAGCTTTTCTTTGAAAACTTCGTGGAAATTGTGGTTTTGACCGCGAAGTGTTGACCCTATGCAACGAAACTTGATACAATCTTACCGTCATTTAGAGGTGTATGTGTATACATAAATAATTATGAAACTTACATAAATATAATTAAAGAAAACTTTGTGTTATGTCAAGTCCTGAAAACTGTGCGAAGAAGAAAGAAATAAAGAAAAAACATTAATTTAGCACAGACTAAAAGACACACAATACACCAGATACAAGAAGGGGCGGGTTGCTAGTTTACTGTAATGATTATGAAAGTTATATTTGCGCAGTTTTGTCTACGTAGACTCGTGAAGCGATCATGAGAATTATACGAAGTCTCGCAAGGTGTTAGCCCGACGCTGAATATTCATCAAAGTCTCAGATGCGTAAGCCGTAATTAACCTACGCAGATAACATACACCCACTTACGAACTAAGAAGTTCCACGACACTAATATTAAGTGAATTTATAGGAATCCCCGTATCATCATTTGAATTTCTGATCCGAGTATCAAGGAAGTGGTAGGAAATTCGAAATAGTTTTGTTAGTGCTAAAGTCAATCTATTTATCAGTCGTGTATTTACATCAAAACTAATTTATGAATGAATTAAGCTAGCGGCTCTACCGGCATAAAATCCGTGTCACATCGTTTCAAGTATCTAGAACACAAGCTCCAGACACGTTCGACATTTCCGACAGCCTACGAGTTGTGAAAAGAGAAACGAAGACGACTAAGTAATTATTACTTTCAAAGGGCCCGTAGCTAACAGCTACAAGTACATCATTAGTGAATCCTCAACGAAGAGAGGCCCTTCTAACAAACCGTTTGTCACTGTCGCTTGCTACGAGGAATGCTACGGCGTAGCTCGTAGCTGGAACACGTCAATTAATATTCCAATTTCCACTACAGTTAAATATTAACGTAATTCAGTTATTCGGCACCCAATTAGGACAGGCTTCTAGTCTAAATAAAAGAGCCACTCTAAAAGGGTAATTTACTTTTGATGTTTAAAAAAATAATAACGTAAGTATAAAATCATGTTTTAGTTGTTTACATTTTGGAGAAAAACTATGCCTTCATTTTTGTTAGACTTTTAATTAAAAGATTTAAGTAAACTTTTCTACTAAAAGCTGTTTGTTACAATTTAAGATTACATAGTGAATATAAATGATTTAGAATAAACGAAGCGAAAGCTCAGAAGGTAAGTTAGTTTTCAGTTGGCTTTTGAAACTCACTGAGCTAAATAATTGTGTTGTAGACGGTGCAGCTGTGTCGTTTAAATTTATTACGAGCTTGTCGGTGCACGCAAAGAGCACATCAGATTTCTGACTGACATGTTCATTAAGCACCACCCTACCCTCGCCGCTACAGCACTCATTACAGAGAACCCTCTATAAAGGAACAGAGAGGAAAATCCCCATCTGAATATTTGGGCCACTAGTTATACATCTATGTATACTTATGTTGGCGAAAAAGAATTACTCATTTTTTGCAAATCCCTTCTTAGAAAAGCCGAAATGTTTTTCAAGATCGGTTTACTGTTAAAAATGGGATCTTAATTGCTCCATGTTAGGATGTAATATAGAAGAACTGTTGAAACTAATGAAACCCAGATAGAGATAGCGCTGTCATCACGTGACAATGCGTGAAATAAGCTCTAAATTCAATCTAGCCGCGAAGTGAAAAACAAATGGGGAAAGTACAAAACAGATGCTCAAATAAGTATGAATTGTTTCGGAAAGGTGAGCAAACCCAGGAGCTCTGGTGACACACTTTATTTATTATTCACGCAGTCAAATTGGGATCTAAGCGAATTAATGAATCGCTCCAAAAGGTTCGGACTCTTAATCTGTTTGACTACGCACAGAATATCACCGTTCAGCAGTTTAGTGATACTTATACATATGTGAGACCCTCGGGACTTTAATTTAAGATAGGTTCTTTATTTGATGAGTAAAGTAGCGTGCCGCACTTGTAGAATTACTTAAACGAGGATTATATTTCAATTACGCATAACGTATTATCGTATTAATTTGATCAGTTTTAGTGACGTCATTTTGTGCTGATACGAACGGTACGTCCGCTATAAACCGGAGTTCATTACTAGAATGGAGGTACATATTGGCTGACTGTTAATGAAGTCATCAAATACAACAAAACGTGCCAAAACATCGATGCCACAGACTGATAAACATGTTGAGAAACACCAAATTACTTTACGTAATGAATTCAAGATCCAAAGCGATGAGGCTTCAGAATGCTAATAGGTACTAACATGTAATTACATGGGATCCTCAGATATAATAATTATAGTTAGTTAACTATAATTATTATATTTAATATAATAATAGTTAACTAACTATAATTATTATATTTAATATAATAATTATAGTTAGCTATCTAAATATTTAATTTAGTACGTAGAGTAAATAGTTAGATGATGCGAACGTAAATGTATGGATCCGCTGATTATTTTTTTACGATTTCAGGGTTGGTCCCATAGTAAAAGTTGTTCATAATGGTGAGTACAATATCTCCCTTTAAGAAATAAAACCATCAAACTATAACGGGGTGTAAGAAATAATAAAATAAATAATTATAGTATTTAATTGAAAGGAATTGAAATAGCACTTAAATTATTAAAATGTCACATTCAATTCAACGACACTTTATACTATTTCTATTAAGTTTGGTGTATAATAGAAAAGGGTACAGATTTCTCCAAAATTGCATCAGTCTAATCATGGTCTCACCCTAAAATGATTACATACTCCAAGAACCATGTAGGACCGCAGGATTATTCTAGAAAAGGTGACATTTCTCATTTACAAATTGCGTAGTTTTGATTTAGAGTATCTCGAATAAGATTCGCAAGTAATATTATTTCATTAAACAGCGGAGGGACACCAAGATTAACTTATTAGGGAGGCGGAGTGGCGGTGGGGTCTTTAAACCGACCTGTTTGCGCAGAGGTCTGCGGCCTACGGAATGGCGAGAAGTAATTATGTTGTTTCAATAAATGTTGGATGTATTTCTGCGTATTTATAGCCTTCGAAAATTGCTTTAAATATACAGGCTGAAATTGAATAGCTGCGCCAGATTAAAATATCTAATTCAACATGTTATAAAGGTAATTTGGAACATGTCATTAAGGAAAAGAATGCACATACATGCGAGTAGGTGAGCGATTTGGCAACGTCGTGGTACGCCCTTCTTTTCGTAGAAACGATCCAAATTAGGTAAATACCGCTTATCGGGCGCGATCAAAATTGATACTTTAATTTTCTTAATTGTTTTGATATTTTTTGACTGGAAATACGATAATTTGTGTCTACTTGAAGGCAATAACTTAGTTTGCACTATCTAAGACGATACTTGCACGATTTTTTTCAAGACTTTATGTTTGGGATATATGACAATTTATAATGATTACTGCACCTCCTGTTTCGATTTGGCGCAAATTTTCAATTTCATCCTGTATATAAAATGTTGGAAAGTTTCTTTGTTTCTACTCAAACTGCGCAGCTGAGATGAAGATGTTTCTTATTGTTTTTCAATTGTAGTTCAAAATTACCGTAAGCCGTAAACAAAGCGTATAAATGAAATATTGTTGGCGTATAAAGAAACTGACATGGGTCAAACAAAAGAAGCCTAAAATATCGAGATACTAATACTTCCAAAGTCCTCGTCCGTCATAGAAACAATAACTAACGAGTCAGCGTTAATGTTCCCATTAAGATAAACGTTATTAATTGCCCCACTCCGACAGCCATTCGTAAATGTCTAGTATTTCGTTCGTCATTTCACAAAAACGCTGACGTAAAATATTCGCCGGTACGTTTGTGAATTTCACATGGTAATCTTTTCCGCTGTAACGCGCGACAGCCAGTTACAGAATGATGAATACTTGCGTGTTGAGTACGCCGGCGGACGCGGCGGGCTATCTCTTTTAGCGAGACTCTAAACAAGCCACAATGATCCATATTGTGAGCATAGTATGGTTGATTCTGGTGTACGTGTATAGGTGGTGGTATACCAGTGAAAAGTTGACGTAGACATTAGCCTCTGCGTGTAAACTGGCTTCACCGCTAATGTATGACGTACCCACACGTTTGTGTTAGCACCTTCATCCAGTAACAATAAATCATCCAGGTTAAGGTTAACGGGCTCAACACGTTAATGCTAAAGAAATATTACCTATTCTTAAAGATCCGTTTGAGCTTCAAATATTTTGATGCCTTTTCATATCTTTGAATTAGGTAATTTCCAATAGCCGAAGACTTCTGCAAATTAATAAAGCAATCTTGAATTTCAAATAAACGAATTACGAGTCGCAGATTAAATTAGCTCGTTTCTAAATGTAATAAGAAGGAGCTTTGAGTTAAGGCTGTTGCTTTTGTTATTTCAACGTTAAAACTTGTGAAATTGCAGGTGAGGTTTATCGAGTGCTTACAACTAAACGACCGATACATTAAATCTGTAGTTTTATTTGAAATGGAACTCGTTGTTTTATGAAGTTTGCAATAACTTCCATAAGCTCTTTCAAAAGAAATCAATAGATCATAAAGGTAATATAATATACTAGCTACGCCCCGCGGTTTTACCCGCATAAGTGTGTGATAAAAGTATTCTATGTGTTTATCCTGGTTATGAACTAACTGTGCGCCACATTTCATCCAAATCCGTTCAGTACTTTTTTGGTGAAAGAGTAACAAACATCCATCCATCCAAACTTTCGCGTTTATAATATTACTAGCTGCGCCCCGCGGTTTCACCCGGATACATTTCGATCCCGTGGGAGTATCGGATTAAAAAGTATCCTATATGTTATTAATCCTGGTTATAAACCTTCTGTGTGCCAAATTTCATCCAAATTCGTTCATTCGTTTTTGCGTAAAAGAGTAACAAACATCCATCCATCCATCTATCCAAACTTTCACGTTTATAATATTAGTAGGATTAGTAGGAAGTAGGATAGGATATAAGGCATTTTATCTGCGTAACAGATTCGCGAAATACGTAGGTAATAATTATATATAGCATTTAACTAAGTAATTACAAGAAGCCGTAGAAATAAGTGAACCTTTTCTTTAAGATATATGCTTGGATCCTAAATATACTAATAAGCCTTTCATAATATTTATATTCTAAATAGCAGTTATAATCTGAGTAAGAACATTGATAATAGGCTATTTTCCTAAAAAAATCTAATTAGTCCGTCAGTTAGATTATCAAAAAATATTGAACCCGTATTTTTTTTTTAGTCAATTATATAAAAAATGATGAAGATATCGCCCGTTAAATTTCCGCGTGACGTCACTGGCTTGCGACACTTTTGCAAGCAAGTGACGTCACGACCCCCTCCCAAATTTTGACGCGCTTTATCTTTGTCATTTTTTGTTTGATAGACAATAGAAAAAATACGTGTCCATTATTTTTCGATAATCTAACTGACGGACTAAATATAATAATATTTTTTTTTACCCAGGCAACTAACCTATTATGGTTAAATCAGGGAAGCGTCAGATATTTACTAGTACTCGTTAACGATGATCGCTTGCTCATTTAACAAACTATCAATTTATATCCAATATAATTAACTATCAATCATTATCATCTGCCTAGCCTTTTCCCAACTATGTTGAGGTCGGCTTCCAGTCTAACCGGACGCAGGTGAATACCAGTATTTTACATAGAGCGACTGCCTATCTGACCTCCACAACCCAATTATTGTTTAAAACGATAGCCCTTAGTAAAACTAGTTGTCAGACTTTCGGGCTTCCAACTACCCGTAACGACTGTCAAAGATCCACGAATGACAGCCGGGACCAACGGCATAACGTGCTTCCCGAGCCAATAATTCCAATATATTAACTATAAAAGACTCGTTCATTATTTTATTTAGATACCAAACCAACTCATATAAGCATGGTTGAAAAACGAAAAGTAATTGAAATATTCAATTTAAGATAAAAAAATCCTGTTCAAGTTACCGCTGGGCTGAAGGAAATCAAGGCGGGATTACTTTGACTATATGTTTTTTCGCAGCGACTCAAGTAGAGATGTTGAGTGCTTATTCGCGTTATCTGAGGGCAAAAGGTTCTATTGTCCACAAAGGTTATGTTAGAGCTACTCGTGCGGTTAAGTTGGCGAGTTAATTTGGTAATGTTGGAGGTAAATCATAGGCCGTAGCTTGTAACCCGTAGGCTCTGTGCGGGATTGCCAAATGCCCTGTTTATTGTTTATACGGCACTAATTTTCATATTTAATATTGTTGATTAAGGCTCATATACCATACCACAAATTAAAAAAAAAATTGTTAGTCTATACTGTCCCACTGCTGGGCAAAGGCCTCCCCCAAATACTTCCAGGAACTCTTATCCCGCGTCACCTCGAACCAGCCCTCGCGGTACGCGTCCACGTCATCTCGCCATCTCTTTCTGGACCGGCCGCGGCGGCGCCGTCCATCTTCAGACACCCATTGTGTGGAGACAGCCCAGCGGTCATCATGCATGCGGCTGATGTGACGTCCAATCCTATTTGAGCCTGGCAGCCTTCTTTCCTACATCCAGCACCCTTATTGCGTAACACACAATCAATCGGAATCTGAATCATTTTGAAGCAAATTGCTAATCTATTACTTCATAAGTTCGAAAAATTTGTCTGCTCAACACGTAAATAACGCAATGAATGTTGTTAAAATGCCAAAATGAAACCGATTCCGATTGATCGTGTGTTACGCAATTGGGGTGTAGTATGCCCGTTGTGGAACGCAGCGTGGTGTAATCGAATTGAATTTTGTACTGTCTTTTTAAAGCCAGATTGCTGCGTTCCAATGCTCTTTGGCCATCTCCAAGTGGCTTTTGCATCTCGGTGAACGCCCAGGTCTGTGCACCGTAGGTTAGCACTGGCAGGATACACATGTCGATGAGTTTGCGCTTCAGAGAGATCATCAGAGCACCCTTCATTAGCATCTTCATTGACCAGTAGTTTTTCTAGGCTTTCTCAATTCGGCGATCGATGTGCCTTTCTTACCTGTTCTCGGAAGAAACTAACCGGCCCAAGTAGATATATACTCATCGACATAAATTATTTTCTGCCCATCTACCGCGACCCTACGCGTAGTGCTGTTGGTCATTAGTTGGGTTTTAGTCCGAATCATCGCAAATCCCACTCTGAAGCTAGCCATGCTCAGCTCTTGGAGTATGGTCTGGATTCTGACTTAAATATCTCCTCAAGTGTGCTCGTTAACAGGTTGGGAGAGAGCGGGTCACCTTTTTAACACTAAGCGTATTTAAATTTAACAGAGACAGATTGATGTTTTGAATGTGTTTATCGTTAAACGAGTTGTGGTGCAATCGGCTTAAATGTCACTTTTTACTAGTTCGCTGTCCAACTAAGTATTGGGCTAAACCCTCTATTTTAAATGACATTAAATTCTTACCTTTCTTACCTTCCTTGCAATAACAGCCCTCTGTAGTCACTGTCTTCATCTAAATTTATCACAATGTCTTTAATATTTAGTTGCTCTATCCAATTCCCTAACAAACACAGCAGCTATTGGGTAACATGAGCAATGTCTAAACAACGAAACTCCTAGTTAATCATGAGTGATTTAATGCTATTACTAAATTATGCCTCAACTTGCTAACTATTGCATTAACAATACCGCAGTTTAAAGTTTCTAATTGGTATCTTAATTACATAATCTGTCTTGACTCCACAACTTTAGACAAGTTGATCCCAGAATTGGCGCGTCCGGTCAATGACTTTCAGAGCTTAGACAAGAATCGCAGTAATATTATAAAAAGTTAAGATTTTTTTTTTTTGGATTTCCTGTAATCTCGTGAATGTTTTAATTATCTTGTTGTATGAAGTTTAAATGGGGATCCGTGGATATCAAGATCAGAATAGGAAGAATAGCATGTTGAGAGTGTATGGCGTAATTAGAGATGGGATTCTACCCGGTAAATTCCCGGGTAAATTCAAATTTGGATAAACACTATGCATGCTACGTACGCAAAATACGCGCATTGTCGTGGAGTTGCGGACACCAGCCCGTATAACCTATTACCTATGCATGCTAGCTAGGCATGCTATGCTATGCATGCTATGCTATGTATGTGCATCCTGACGCGAATGTTTAGCAAAACATCGCTTCTTATTCCGTATTGCATAGAAACAGTCGAAGTCATTTATGTAATAGTACTGGCTGACCGAACTTCAAATGGTGTAATAAACCCAACTTTGTTTTATTAAATAGATTTATATATTTTATATTATTTGTGTTAGAGGGGCTTGTGGTTATAATAACAGATGCACGATCAATCGAAGGTTTTGCCGCGGTCGGTTCGTGGACGCCGACCATAATTAGGTTGTGTTTTGTGGAAGGTCAGATAGGCAGTCGCTCCATGTAATATACTGGTATTCAGTTGCATCAGGTTAGACAGGAAGCCGACCCCAACATAGTTGGGAAAAGGCAAGGCAGAGATTTTTATACCATTTTTGTACTTTCTTCTAATCATGAAAAATTTTAAGTTTCCCTCAACTACCAATAAAAAATATGTACTTAGGATTTAGAAGCTATTACTCTCTCTGCTGGCTAGGTTGTTAAGTAATATTTTCTCTACTTTTGATTCGTAAAGTCGTGAACTCACTCTTATGTTCCAAGTCTGGGTTAAGTGAGTTCACTTGCTTCGGTACTATGTGCACTTAGCTTTAACGTAGCTCCCGCTGAGTAACACTTACAGTACTACGCCTACGAAGTTAATAATACAATTATTTTAAGCGACGACAAACGAACTGTCCTCATTAAAGTAATTGTATTATCAACTAAGATAAGTAAGTAAGTAAGATAATTGAAGCCGTGATACAGTTATATCCCTTAGGATATAACTGTCTAGGTATATTATATTATTTATTTTAAGCACCATCTTTCGTAGGTATACTCAACTTCCATACAATCCTGTCGAAGTCCTTACCAAGAGACGCAAACACAGTCTGTAAATCAAGGTCCTTCAAAACCAGCTTTAGCCGTAGATTCTTTTGTTTCCTAGGGGATTACCTTTACAACAAAGTCAATAAAGCCATTACCATCTACTCCTTATCCAAATTCAATTGTAAAACGAAAGTTCAAAACTAGCTTCAATCTCACGATTATGAAGCCACTGAGATGCTCTTGGAAGTCATCTCATAAAAAGCAGCTCGACACGTCCCAAGTAGATATTAAGACAAGTTTTGAATATCACACACACACTCACTACGTACCCACACCCATACACCCACACCCTCACTTACACACCCACACCCTCACTTACACACCCACACCCACACTTACACACCCACACCCACACACCCTAGTTTGCTGTCTAATTGATTAATTATTTGCTTTGTATTTTCCTTGTTTTACATTATTATTATTTTTTTTTTCTTTCATCACATTATCATTATCATCTGTTAGTAGACGTAATACAAACGTCTGGTGTGACTTGTCCGTGTAGTATGGAGGCCTGGAGACCTGTAACACAGGTCTTCCTAGTACAGGCTCCAGTCTCCACAACATCAATGTATTTTTGTATACACAATTATGTATTGTACTAACGTTTCATTGTGTGGTGGAGAAAATAAACGTTTTTATTATTATTATTTATTATATCTTACTAGACAAATATAGTTAAATAATTATAAGTACATATATATTTTCTTTATTTGCACTACTAGTTAACATTTTAAATGCTGTTTTTTGATACGTCTTCTACCATCTTACTGCCACATATACAAACAAACATACTTCACACGCGTACACTGATTCTATGACTAATTTATCTTTTCTTGCTGTAAATATAAATAAATGAAAGTACAGTAGATAATGCTACAACGAAGCTTCCACGTGTTACTATTAGACCCTTAGCACACCTCCGCAGCGAAAATAATGATGGGAAACCGCTTAACGAATTCCGTTATGAAAAATTACTACATTATGTCGCGATTGGAGTAGCAAAATATCATGAGATTCAGTTGAATTTTAGCAATCGGAGCAAAATGTCGTCGCTTTCGACTTAGTAAATACAGTATTACTACTTCGGACTTCTTTGATTACTTTTTCCAGTCAGAGCAGATTGGCGAAATTATACGGGAAAGAGATAGAATTATAATAAAATCTGTGCGTTAAAACCCGCAGTTTCGCTTGTCGTCCAAGGTACAAGTCATGGCGGAACTACTGTGGTTTCGCTGCAGAGATGTGATACCCGCCTTAAACTATCCAGTAGCCCACTGAGAAAAACAAATGAAAAACACAAATGACGGAAAAATAAAACAAATAAATCGCGGCAATGCTGTAAGGGATATCTACAGAAAATTGGAAACATATCCTTGTTTTTGCGTAGTAATTTTATTAAGGCACGTGTTACTTGCTTCGTGTAATATATGGTTTAAAATGACATTTAAGTTGGTAGGTATATCATCAAAGTGTAACAAATAGAGTAGGATTAGGAGTAGTACTCTTGTATACAAAAAACCGGTCAAGTGAGAGTCGGGCTCGCGCACCGAGGGTTCCGTACTTTTTTACGAGTTTCGGATTTTTTCCTTTACTTGTGCTACATGACATTGCTTCTTGGCAAATTTTATGATTGCCAAATTTGATGAAATATGCGGCATAAATGGAACATAAACACTTTACGTATCATTTGATTGCAATGACTTAGAAGTTTAATTTTTTCACTGCTTCAAGGAATTGCAGCCTTGAGTATTTGATATTAATTTCAACTTGATAACTCCACGAGTTCCTGAGAAACAGGGTCTTGACGGACTGACAAACAGACGGATAACGAAGTGATCTTATAAGGGTACCGTTTTTCTTTTTGAGGTACGGAACTCTAATAAAAGTAAACGAATGTTTCCAATTAAAACGTTTTTTACGAGGTCTTTGAAAAACAAATAGGAATACTATGCAATGAAAGGATATCGTGTCGAAAGAGACGGCCTGAAATTGGATGGGATTAATTCATCAATAGAAGCTGCACGTAGCCATTCGAGGTCTGGTGGAGCCGAAAACCATTACAATTTGGAGGTATCGTAATCGTATTTGCCTGTGAATCCTGAGAAAGATACGTCAAAAACACGAGCCTCAACCCTCAAACTGTACACAAACAAACAAACAAACAAACAACAACGGTAACAATTAACAGAACGTATTATTAAGAAGATTGTATCTACCTTTGTAGAGACAGCTAAATAACGCTGTAAAGCACGAATTTGATGCTTTCCAAAAATCAAATTAATGTTTACTTTACTATCTTGTTTGGTAAAGCTTAAGAAGATTAAACATTCTATAACGTTCCCTCTGCTGGGACACAGGCCTCCTCCTTGTGAGAGGGAGTGGGCTGTAATCTACCACACGGGCCTAGTACGGTTGGTTGGTTGATGTCACATATGTCTTTGAATTTTTGATTCTAGGACGCTTAGACGCAAAGCTTAAGACGCCACATTGATATATATAAGCTTTCTACCCGCGACTTCGATTGGGTGAAATGTTGTTTTTTCTTTTTGCTCAGTTCCTAGCGGTCGTAGCGTGATATCAAATAGCCATTGAACTTCCTCAAGAATTGAGCTTTTCAAATTCAAAAGTTTTATTCCAATCCAACGGGTAGTTCTAGAGATAAGTGCGTTCAAACTAACAATACAACAAACCCTTTCAGCGTTATTATTAGTACAATGGATACATAGGGTCATGCTTTAAAATTACATTAGACCATATTTTCCTCCACCTTTGTTTAGGACCTATCTGTAAGCCAACGAGTGTATAATGCATTGTCCCTTTACGTTATCAAGTTACCTTCCCTTTGACTGCCCATTAACTAGTGGACTGTATGGCAGGCTCTATTTATTGTGCGGACACACATTATGGACGCCGCGTCGGTGTAACGCGTTGTGCTACTTTAAACAAACTATTATTCTTGTTAGACTTCTTTATCCCTAGACTTTGACATCGGGTCAAAGTGGGTCGAAGTCTAGGAAAAAGTCACAGAGGTCATTATTTTTAGATAAGGTAAAAGGTAAAACAACAAATTGATATTTTTATAACTAATAATTCGAGACCTTGTTTATTTCCAGTTTTTACAATATGGAATAGGTATGCCAAAGGTCACGATATTTTTCACGATTAAAAGCAGGCAGCAGTTTCGTACACACATACTTATTTATATTCGCATTAGTTTAATTGTAATAAATCGATATTCAAGAGATAATGGGCCTAAGTTCGACTAAACTCTCTTTGGATTAACAAAGATAGAGATTAATTCAACACCGCATTTTCTTTTAGAGAAGCCGTAGGTAGCTTCGTTTCGAGGATTTTATTGTACCTACTCACAATGAATAGTAAACGTCTCCTGGATTAAAGTTAAAATTGCTCTTTTAGGCAACCACATTTGCATTCAATTGAGCTTAAAACTTTAAATCGGCGAATCAAATTACCACTTTAAGCTCCTCAGAATAAAGTGCACCGGGGTCGCAAGGAAAAGTCCTTTAGTCTATAAATCTTTTGATCGGTTTCCGCCGACTTTTCCCACAAATTGATTAAATCCTGTGAGGCGTTCGATCTCCGGGGCGTGTCGATCTCGCCGCGTGAAATCTTTTATGTGTGATGTGATGTGAAATGTTTTTCTAAAACATTTCATCATCTCTTAGAACATTTTCCCTCTGTCAAGGGGAAAGTTGCTGACAGTAGGAGATAGGAGATAGGCGTCTCTCGCAGGATGCGATTATAAACCGCGCATAGATTGGCTGCTGTTCTGACAATTAATATTATAAAGGCTTTGTGGTTATTTTCTGAGTATGTCTCGAAGATACTCAGACACGGTTAAACTTCGCAATCGGCGTGACGTAAATGTTTTAAATATACTGTCACTCAATGTTTGGATCACGATATACAATTGGATTTTTTTTGTGGTTTTGGATTACTATTATTGGTTTGTAACATTTATGTTAATATTCTATTTAAAATAAGAATTTGGTCAAGACGTTTAAAAAAAAAGTCTTTACATATTTTGTTAATATGAACTGATTTATTTTAATATTGCTGGTTACACGGTATAATAATAAACATCACTGTCACTGGCTCAAAATTTAGCATAAACAATGTACGTAGCATAAACAACCGAAAAACTGAGTCATACTACCAACACCTGAAAAATTCAATGCTTTTGCCATCTCAGTACAAAATATAATCAATACACTTCGTGCGGTCTCCACGCCTCATCTGTAAAGATTTATGCAGCTCTGGTTTTGCGCCAGCGCCATTTCTTCCCATGCATATAAACAGAGAAGAAAATTGTTTATTTCCTGTCTCTTCGGCTTTCGGGGGCTTTCGGAAGCTTTCGGAGGCTCTCGGCTTCATAATGCGCCGTCGGCGTCGGCTTCGCTCGGGAAGTTTGTATTCGTCAACTGTTTATCTGGGCCATTAGTTACTGTACGAAAACATTTGTTTTAAGTTGCTTTTGTTTTTGTGATTGAAGATGGTTACATAGTAATTGCGAATACTATAATTTGGTGCTTTAAAATATGATAACACCTAAATGTACATGTATTTTTGGTAGGTATATTATTAAAAGTTGAAATCATCAAACATGCTATTTTATAGCGTGCGTTCCTTATTTGTATTGTTTTACTGCTACAGAGGTCGTCCTCTGTAGGAGTAAAACAATACTGCTCGTTCAAGAAATCCAAGCTTGGGGCTAAATTTGATGAATAATAAGAATACGCCCACAATCAAGTATTGTATTAACAATGTGTATTATATTCCCACGTTGACAAACATCTAGGAAAAAGGTTATTTACGTTAAAAAAAAAAGACTTCAGACACGTGTAGTACGATTAGCTTTAAGAAAGTTTACAGTGATGGTAAAAGCACTTTTTGCAGGAGCATTTAGTTGTTTATTTAAATTATAATTATAATAGCTTCACAGACTCATGCAAGGCGATGTTATAAATAACAATGTTAATGTACACAAATTAAAAACAAAGGATTCGTAAGCAAAATTACAAAGAATTATATACTTGCTATATAACAATTATTATAAAAATTACAACGTTTATAAAATCCGACGTAACTCAATTATTATTTGTGCCATTTGAATGAATTTCGGCGGCAACAATAGGCTGTAAAGGAACCGCCCTAGGTATAGGCCTAACACGAAAATAAGCGTATTAGTATTGCGTAGCTTTCTTTTGTATGCAAAAGAAAGCTATCTGGTAGTCGTATAAATTACCCACCTATATGTAAACTAAAGCAATTTTCGATATGCGCATATAGTGGAGGTGATCACACGGGTGTCGCACTGTCGCGCGGTGACAACTTGACGGGTGTCGGGTGTCTGCGCAAGCGAGCAGCGAGCAGTGAGCGCAGATAACTTGCGTAATTGAGTTGTCCCGCCGGCCACCTTACTTCGTTACTCAGAAACTTCCGCTCCTGCTAATCCCACGTTCGGAACTCAATATACCTGGTAATACCTGCGGATTAAATACCTTGTGCTTAGATACTTCGGTTACTTTGAAGTTCACGTTTATTAATTACCGTTGTTAAAGCGTTCAACTTTCTTGTTCTAATCGTCGTGAAAGAGGAGCCTTGAAACATGCAGTGGGTATTACTTACAGGCTTTAGTTTAATACATTTGAACATTTTGGCTTAATATACAGGGTTATTGGCAAAACACTAACAACCTCTTAAGAGTTCATTGTACTCATCATTATGAACAACTTTTACTATGGGACCAAACCTGAAATCCCGAAAAAATTATCAGCTGTACCCTGCCCTACAAATCAAACCTTTTCTCTTTATAATATTGAGTTTAAGCGGCATAGAAAATAAAGTATAAAACTAAACAATTATTTAAGCTCGTAACACAACTTAAATTGAAACTCAAGCATGCCCAAAATGTTCATTTGCAAAATATTCACTATTTTAGCGATGTGACAGTTGCGGTAATTAATCATGGGCCATTAATCATTGGAGAGAGAACTTCAGGAATAAGTAATTAGTGAGTAAGTTGAAGTGGAGTGGTAGGTAATTAAATGTATATTTCTGTTTGCCTAATTATTATACTAAATGTTGTCAGCCTCATTTGAATGAGTATCAAAGTTAGGTATGCAACTACACCGGCCTGCAAAACTAAGTAAAAAAACTAAGTAACTAAGCAAATTGGAATAACTTTTTAAGTACACAAGATATACTTTGGAAATAAAAAGGACTCGAAAAATAGTTTAATTTTTTATATAAAAACTTTTTAGTCTTCATAGTCGAGAACCTTATTTTAAGAAATGGCTGAAAAGAGATTTAACAACACAAAAATATGACTGTTTTGCATTCCAACAAAACAGGTATTGTGTGTGAATAAAACACACAGTGTTGCTAGGTGAAGAAGCTGATGTAAATCTGGCTTTATATTGATATCTATGGTTAAAACTTACCGAATTATCCATGGTTTTATACCTGTCTCTCTTTCTCACCAGCATGCGTCCTTTTCTAATCAAGAAGGGCGGTTGGCGCGAAGCTGTCAATGTCATAGGGTTTGTAAATTTTGCCGCTAAAACATCAAAAATTTTTCAAGGATGGTGGATGTGACGTTACGAACGGTCCAGAAGGTGAAGCGAAGGTACGAAGAGACTGGAAATCATCCGAGGAGTCCTTGTAATGGCAGACCCAGATATACTAGTGCCTGAGAAGACTTATATTGTTTCCACTGTGTTAAGAAATCGCTACCTTAATGCAGTTGAAGTCCAACAACAGCTTCTTCAGACCCGATGGGACTACATTAGTGACAGTACAGTGAGAAGAAGGCTTGCTGAAGTAAATCTGAAACCCCGAAGACCAGCGAGTGGCTCCAAACTCGAGAGAGAGCATCGAGTAGCTAGACTACGATACGCCCATGAACACATACAGTATGATGAAGAAGAAAGGTCAAGAATTTTGTTCACATTTCTGTTTGAAGGCGAAGTGTCTACAGGCGGCCTGGTGAGTGATAGCTTCAAGACTGCTTCTCAGAAAGAGTCCAGTACGGTGGAGTCAGTGTACAGTCACGAGCAAAAGTATGTATACACTCGGCTTTATTCAAAAGCTATTTACTCCTTTATTTTTGAATTAAATTTTATGTTATAACCTACATAGCATTTTCGAATCCATAGGTTTATGTAGTGTCGTATTTCAACGTTGCATTTGTTATTTCACGAAAAAATCGCAATTGAAAGTTGCCATGTGTTGACATATTGGTGCTCGTGACTGTACCCGTATGGGCTGGCATATCTTTAGCAGGTCGCACAGAGTTAGTGGCCGTAGAAAATGGCACTCTGACTGGGGAAAGATATGCCCAAGAGATTCACAACGAGTATGCAGGGCCGTATTTAGCAAATATGGGTGATGTATCGATGCTGGTGCATGATAATGCTCGGCCACACACGGCTTAGGTCGTGCAAGAGTATATACAGGAGGTTGGTATCAGCGTGATGGCTTGGCCATCAAGAAGTCCTGATCTCAAGCCGATTGAGCACGCCTGGGATGAGCTAGGGAGGCTTGTCAGAAGCCCAGTCCACCACCTACCACCCTCAGGGCACTAAAACTGGCCCTGATTGAAAAATGGGAGAATATTCCCCAACATCGGCTCCGAAACCTCGTGTTCAGTATGCCATACCGGCTCGAAGCTGAATTCAGAGCCCAGGAGGCAATACCAGTTATTAAAAATTAAATAACGTGTAAAACATACTTATAAATGTTAATTGAGTTTTTTGACACTAAGGTAAAAATGGCTATTTTTATTGTTTTATCTTTTATTTTAAGTTAAAAATGTTACTAATGTATAGTTTACTAGTTTCAAAGAAAGCTGACAAAATTTGCTATAAAACGTTTTTTATTTTAAACCTTTAACTTTACAGTTTAGAAAAAAAAAAAAAAAATGTAGTACTTAGTTTTCCAGGCCAGTGTATTTAGTGGAATAACTACTTATGCAATGCTCGTAATTTTAAGACCGTTCACAGTCTGATGTCAGTCTCAATCTGTCAAAAATACCTCTAACTTCCCTAAAATTTTGTTAAGTTTTTGACATTTGTGCGTCGCCGAGATGAGACTGCGACTAGATTTTTTAACGTTTTAAATTCCGAGAATTGGCCTTCTGATACTATTGCATTTATCTAGAGTTCTGGAAAATCTCTAGAGATTATGGACCCATTAATAGCTTCATTAAAATTAAGTTCTTCTATTCATTTTTTAATCTTTCAATGATCGCATTCTTTTAAAATAATAACACACAAGTATGTAGGTAAGATTAATTTAATCTGTCAGTCAGAAAATAAACATTTTATTCTGTCGATTAATTAAGTCGGCTGCTGCTGTGAGACTTCTGCTCTCGCATTTAAAAATAATCACACATCAGCGCGGGGCAATTCTCGTAATTTTAAGAACGTTCACAGTTTGATCTCAGTCTGAATCCGTCAAAAATACCTCTAATTTCCCTACAGTTTTGGCAAGTTTTAGACATTGATTGTCACTGAGATGAGTTTGCACTAGATTTTGAACTTTTTAAATTATGGGAATTGGCCTTCAGTTGTAATTAGGAGACGAAGTGGAACAGCATTGTAGAACAAAAGTAAATGTAATCAATGAAACTTCACAATCATTTATTCATCAAACAACTTTAATAATAATTTAAACCCAATAATTTTCACTAGTATCCTACAAACTACGACATTTCCAAGTAATGTCGACTTCACATCTCCTAAACACATCACATTGTCACATCTAACTATTGTCTTCACTGCTTCGCAGCAGCGTCTCGTTCATGGCTCTTATGGAACATATTGATGGCTTTAACAGCCTCTATGTTCGCGTGGGTTGACAGTTCTCCAGGGATGACAAGTTTGACAGCAGCCTGGACCTCCCTGCTACCCATCGTCGACTTCTTGCTGTGGACAGCCAACCTGCCAGCTTCAACCGCAATCCGTTCCAGCATATCGGTGAGAAAATTGTTCATTATAAGCATGGATTTTCGTGAGATTCCCAGGTTCTCTGGTGCCACCATTCGGAGTAGCTTGTAGAGGTAGATGGAGAAGCTCTGGTAGTTTTTCTTCTTCAGTTTTTTCGTCTTGATTATTGGTCTGGAGACGCTGTCCTTTGTTGGTGTTGGTTTCAGAGCCTTCTTAGGTACCTTTACGGGCGCCATTTTGGTTTTGGTTTGATATTTAATTTTGTAACGTAAGTCAATATAATCTCGTAGAAATCAATATATCAAAATATTTTATTTATACTATATCTAAGTAATTTTTATGATTCAATAGGGGAATGAGGAACAATGTGGAAAACACCCTCATCCTCCATGGAGAAGGGAATATCCCGGTAGGAGGGTGTTGTACTGCCCGATGGTTGATGTCGGGTGTCTGTACCTATATCTGCCAATCGCGCGAATAACTTTGCATCCGTGATGTGGGATTTGCGTGACGTAAGGTACGCATGTGGTGGTGCCGCCACAATTGTAAAAAGTTTGCAAACGAACGAATACCAAACATTACTAGATTAACAAACTTTGGTAACATTTGATCATAGAGATGAATCACAGATTGCGACATTAATTGTATACAGGATGGAATATAGAACACCTGTCAGTGGATTCTGTGTAATCTCACCATGAACATTTAGTTGAAGTGAGCTTGAAGTGAGCTGTCATTCCATCTGGGTCTAGGGATAGACAGCTCACTTCAAGGTCACTTTGAACATTGAATGTTGTGTGAAATGTTTACAGAATACACCTGTAGGTACAGCCGGTCGATTCTGTAAAAATCTCACCGTGAAAACTCAAGTGAAGTGAGCTTGATGTGAGTTGTCAGTAGTGTCAATCCCTAGCATTATTTGGAATGACAGCTCACTCCACGCTCACTTCACCTAAGTTTTCACGGTGAGATGGTTACAGAATCGCACTGCTGGTTTCTGTAGCACCAATCGAAAGGGATAGGGAACTATAGTCAACCATGTCATATTTTATATTTAGATAGACATGACATTTTAGCAGGTTATGTAAGTACCTACTTAATAATATGAGTAAGGATTATTTTAGAGTTACTTTGAATCTTATGCTATCGTGTTTGGATTTTTCAATTCTCTGTGAAACAATTACTCATAGAAGAATCACGCTATTTTACATCCGCTAGGATGACAGATTATTTTGTTATCCTCACACGTATTGAACCCACATTAACTTAAGCAAGTACTATTTTATTGTCTGTTTGATATATATCATTCAGTTGATTGCTCGGTGAATCACTAGGTATCAGAAGGCCAAAATGTAAAAAAATGGCTTGAGAACCACAGCAATCCATTTTGTCGAATTTCGAAGCATCATTGAAGTGTTGTATGTAAGCTGGGTGCCCTGCTCCCATCGGTAATCTGTCAAGCCACCTTTACTAACGACGGTGGCCGACTGTTTCTCATTTTTGGGGTGACCAGGTCAGACCAGTCTGCACAGCCATTCTAAAGTTTTAAGGAGTTTTGCCACCTTACAGTTTGTAATTATGCAGAACATGTAACTTTAACGTTAACCAAATTTTAAATTAAACCTGCATGTTAGTTCGTGTCACAAATGTAATAATGAATTACAATAAGCATTTTGCAGGAGTAATTTCAAATAACTCAAATTCAACTCGGCTTATCGCAGTTCATTGCTGGACATAGGCCTCTCCCAGGCTGCGCCACAACACCCTGTCCCCCACCCCACCTTCGGCATCCAGTCCCAGCCACCTTTTTAAAGTCGCCGATCCAACTAACTGGGGGACGTCCCAACTCTTAAATTATCCCACGTTATCACTGGGTTACGCACGCCGGATATGTGGCGTGTCATTATCATATTGTGAAATGTTTTGTAACATAACTATTTTTCAGTTAATATTGTAGTTGACTGTCCGTTGTGATCCCTGACACTCGTATTTAAAATAAAAAATGTTAGTTAATTCTGTGAGTTATTCCATAATTATAGTGTTCTCATTAGTTGAAATTCACTCCCAATACACAGTGTAAGTTAATTATTTCACATTTTTTTCTTCACCGAATGCAAACCGCCATATTCCTCGATGCGATCTGTGGGAACAGAAGCCATATGGCACTATAAGCTTCTATATAATACAGGTTGAACTTAAAAGTCGCCACAACGAATTGATTAGCGTTTGAAAATACTGATAGACATGCGGAAAGTTGTAAGACTATCTTTGCATTGTAAACACTCAATCTTCTTTGTATAATATATACTACTAGTACTAGTAGTATGAATCGTATGCCGCTCATGGACTTGAATGTAGTTACGAACTTATCTATTTTTTTAATTTCAGCGGGGCAGTTTATATACCAACATGTAAATCAAATTGTAAGAATGGCTATTGTAAACACTTAGAAGAGTGTGCGTGTAATGCTGGGTACACGAAGCTTAAGGATACCTGTGAACCTGTGTGTAAAGGACACTGTGTGCATGGCATCTGTGTTGCTCCAAACACGTGTCAATGCGTCTCTGGATACAATTTACTGTACGACACATGCGTTAAAAAACAAACCTCTACGAGCAGCAATGAAGACACGACGACGACCACACAGGATCCATTTAACACGATGAAAACAAATAATAATTATTACAATCACGCTGGAACAACAACAACGCTAATGACGACTACTTCTGTGCCATATTTTGTGAGCAGCAGCACTTCTACAGAACGAGTTATTAGCAATGATGCGAATACAACTGTCACTTCGGGAGATCCGATGGAAAAGTCTTGGTAAGAAACGTTGAGAAGAAAGAAATTAAGAAATGTTGTAACCAATTTTTCTTTCTTTCTTTTGTGTTTAAATCATAATTTAAGAAAAGAAATCAGAAAAAGAGTATTCTATTCTATTCTATTCATTGCAAAGCAAATTGATCGATTGATTTTGGTTTTAAAGCTTAACTAATTGTCCTCAGATCAGGCCATGCGGCCTATGTACGTACTTTTTAGTTTTTCAATTCCACCAACAAATCTGCCCAACCTTTTCCCAACTACGTTAGAGTCGGCTACCATTCCAACCAGATGCAGCTGATTATATTTTACATGGAGTGACTGCCTATCTGACCCCCACAACCCAGTTACTTGGTTACACGATACGCCGTGATAGACTGGTGGTCAGACTTTTGGGCTTATGGGCTTAGACTACCCGTAACATCTGTCAAAGATCTACGAATGATAGCCGGGATCAATGGCTTAACGTGCTGTCCGAGGCACGGAGGGATCTCGATATGTAATAGATGGTCAACCAAACACGAACCTTCGATCGATTGATGCGGCTGTTATTATTTTCAGAGAGACTAAAACTGAAATCGATTAATTTTTTGTCTTTAATTTTCAGGTTGCAACGACATGGAATGTGTATTTGGATACCGATTATTGTAATAGTAACTATTGGACTAATATTGCTACTCGTTTGGCGAAGGACACCTATGAAAATAATTCATTACTTCAAAGGAAGGAGTTATAATGTCCAAGGTAAGTATGTTCCACGAGTAGGTATACAGGGTGGCAGGGTCATCGACGCGCAACATGTTACAATAAACTCAGTACATGATTCTGAACACACCGGCGGCGGCGTTAAATTTTTTAAATAAATCTGCAGATTTATTTGCGGATAACCGACGAAAAATTCTACGCTAGGGGAAACCATGCCATACCATATCATGTGCGGAATTCATGGTTACAGTTTGCGCTTCGATATCCCTGCCACCGTGGTCAAGACACGAGATGTAACGGAGGCCATCTTAGCGGAGGCAAAGCTGCGGAAGTGCTGAGCTTGCTCAGACGGAGGCGGAGATTAATTAAATATTTATTGAAGAAAATAATAGTCTCTTCCGCATTTGCGGAGGCGAGGCGATCTTTCGTCACAACTCTAGTCAAGCCTAATAATTCAATTTCAACTAAGTGTTCGCAAGTATGATTGCTGAGTCCTGGATTCGATCCTTTTGTCTTAGAATTCTCTAAGTTTGTCTATCTGTGTTGTAACGTTATTACTACTGATTTGTCCTAGATTAAAAGTTCGTTATTTATTTATTTCGATCACAATGCACCTATACTGGAAGTGGCAGCCTTTCGCCAAAAGCAATAACATTGAATTTGCCTGGGAATTGAACGCGATATCTAGGCCTCACTGATTAAATACGCACTTAATAGGATACACGTATTATCACACTCACTTTTACACCCTGTGCGTGTTCCTAAACTCAAACTCAAACTCAAACTATTTATTTCAAATAAACCAATTACAGGCACTTTTGAATTGTCAAGGTCGGTCAGTCAAAAAGATGAAGCTAGTTGCCCATTCCAAAGCGTAGTAGGTACCTATGGAGAAGAACGGGCAAGAAACTCCATGGACACTCTTTTAAATCATAATAATATTGTTACAAAGTATTAGTTACATCATTCATGTTCAAAATTATGCATGTGAGAACGATGCAGAACGTTAAAAGCGTCCGTAATGAAAAGATAAAAAAAAACAATTCAAATATTATTAATTTAAATCAAAATAAGCCATGGCAGCAAAGAGTTGACCAGTCCCTACTGACGGCGCCGGTTCACGAACATGACGCATAGATTAGCACCATTCAGCTCAACCATTTTGAAGGGAGCTAAATGATCCAACACATGTGCCACCATCAGCGAGACATTAGAGTGAGCATGACATACACTCATCCGCCAAGGCATATTCAAGTCAATGAAAGACGTACCCAGTAAATGGTAGCTTTGTAGTATGTAACATAGTACTCACATACGTTCTATGCAATTATACAATACTAGGAGATTGAATTTATATAATGCAAACATAGTATTTTAGAATCTTCAGCAGCTCCAACAGTATGTAGGTTGGGTAGGCGTGTGTGAAGTATTTTCAAATGCCAATCAATTTATTTATGCGTCCTGTGGAGCAGGACCAGCGTTTAGCCAAGCATTTTTGTCAGCGATGTAATCCCCCAACTTATAATATGCTTGGCTGCATAGTGTGCGTTTTATGCAAGATTTGAATTTCGTTTCATTGAGTTGGAGTATGTGGGGAGGTATTTTATTATAACATTTTAAACAGTACCCCATGAAGGAAGAGTCTACTTTAGCCAGTCTGAAACCTGGTTGAACTAATTGGTCCCTATTTCTGGTTCTATAGGCGTGTCTGTCACCTCTTTTACTGAAAAGATTTAAATTTTTCCTTACGTACATGATGTTTTCATAGATATATTGACAAGTTACCGTCATGATATTAATATTTTTAAACAGTTCCCTTAGAGAATCGCGCCTGCGTAGGCCATATATTGCTCTGATGGCTCTTTTCTGCAGAATAAAAATGGACTCAATATCTGCAGCCCGTCCCCATAGTAAAATACCGTAAGACATGATACTATGAAAATAACTGAAATAGACCAGTCTCGCGGTATCTACATTAGTAAATTGACGGATTGTTCTTACAACATATGCTGCTGAACTTAGCCGTCTTGCAAGAGATGTTATATGAGGACCCCATTGCATCCTTGAGTCGAGCGTTATCCCCAGGAAAACAGTTTTATCGACGAATTCTAGTTTCTCTTTATTCAATACTATGTCACAATCACTACTTTTAACATTCGGTAAAGCAAATCTTATGCGTTTAGTTTTTTTCCCATTTAATACTAAATTATTAGCAGTGAACCAATTTTGCACTTGCAGTAGGGCGTTATTTACGTCGTCAAGATTTGATGCACGTCTATTTATCTTAAAAATTATGGAAGTATCGTCAGCAAATAACACCATTTATGGTTGGTTTTTTAATAAATGCGGCAGGTCATTTATGTATACTAAAAAGAGGAAAGGACCTAATATCGAGCCTTGTGGAACACCCATTCTTACTTGTAAACCAAGTGAATTGACACCATTTATTTGAACTTTTTGCTGTCTATCATGTAAATAAGATTTTACTAAACTGAGCGCAAGTTTACCTAGTCCATAATGCTCAAGTTTCAAGAGTAAGATTTTGTGATTAACGCAATCAAATACCTTGGAGAGGTCACAAAAGATTCCTATGGCATCTTGGGCTTCCTCCCACGCTGTAAATATGTGTTTTAATAAAGTGACACCGGCGTCAGTCGTACAACGTCCTTTGGTGAAGCCATATTGCTGATCGTGCAAGATTTTGTTGTTGTTAAAATGATTAAGCATTTGATTGAGCATTACCTTTTCGAACACTTTGCTGAAAACCGGCAACACGGATACTGGTCTATAATTATTGGTGTCTTTGCAGTCCCCAGATTTAAAAAGTGGAATAACCTTACTATATTTCATTAAATCTGGGAAGACTCCTTGATCTACACACAAATTAAACACTAAAGCTAAGTATGGCGATATAGTCTCGATTATGGATGTACAAACTTTGATAGACATTCCCCATAGATCTTCGGTCAATTTGATTTTGATTTGTCGAAAAGTTTTTATAACTATCATAGGGTTTATATGTCTAAATTGAAACTCAACCGGGCAGCCTGGAACGTTCGCTTTTAGTAGCTCAAGTGATACGTCCGGTGAGGAATTTAAGGCTTCCATCGTTTTTGATGGTATATTAGTAAAGAAATTTACAAATTCTTGAGCTACTTCTAAATTAGAGGATATGGCACCACGTGAAGACTCCAATGTGTAATCAGTGTTTCGTTTTTTATTCCTACTAGTTTCGTTATTTATAATTTTCCAAACTGTTTTTATTTTGTTTTCTGCTGATTTGATTTTGTTGCTAATGTACAGACTAAACTACCTAAACTTTTAAATATACTAGTGTATTTATCAATAAAAGCAAAACTTGGGACGGATTTTGAATTTTTACAAACGTCATTCTGCTGACATCCTTATTTGTTTCGTCTAAATTTATCTTGTCATTGAAATGCTAGTGATTGACATATCATATATAAAAATATCGACTATTTGTACAAGGAGTATTTAATACTCCTTTTTTGAATAAAAAAATCTGTTTAATATATTCTTATTTGTTATACTGACAAATCGTGTTTGTCGGCTAGGATTTTCAAGATGCTGTTGGAGCTAACCCGCGCTCTACTAAATAAAGATGTGGTCTTTTTTTCCTCTTTAAATAACGTCGTAGGTCTATAGGTTTGATGATTTTCAAATCAAATCAAACTTAACTAACTTAACTTATGAAGATATCTCAATATAAAAAATACTGATGAAATACTACTAAAAAAATCGTAACATCAATAGCACCAAAGCATAAAATTAATACCACCACATCACTAAATCATAGACAATTTCGAGCGGCCATTGTTGTTTACATCTTTGGCGAATTTTGAAACGCCGGACTTTAGTGTGATGTGGTTATTTTGGTTTCAGGTGCTTTTCTTAAAAGATCAAGATCGCTTGGAAGGTTACAGTTCAAACCAGATGAGTGGGAAGCGCAAAGTTAGGTAACTAACAAGCTATGTTTTGGGTTGTATCTACGTAGCAAATAAATATATTTTGTAATAAATGTTCCTGGATTTAAGAAGGATGTGTTTTTCTATTCTTTTATTCTACCTTATTCTTTAAAGGGAAAGTTTCAGGAAAGTTTAAATCGATAAAATTGATGCGTAATCCCAGTAAAAAGGTTTTCCATGTCTTATCGCATATAATTACGGTAATGCTCTCTCGCCGTTTCTCATGATCGGATAATCGGATTGCAAAAGGTTTGGTAATATAATATAATAATATTTGATAACTTTGAACAAATAACAATGTACTCACGTATTATTATTTGTTAATAGTTACCAAATTAGAGGTTATGAATTTCATTTAAATGGTTTTTCTATTTTTGTTTTTAGAAAATACTTATTACAACTAAGGTGGCAAGACTCACACAATTATATATGCATAGATTACTATACAGTAGTCATATTGTTATAACCTTGTCATAATAGGTTCCCTTTAGTCGAGGACACATTTCATAGCCATTATTCAAACTTTATAATTAGAATTGTGGAAATAGGCTAGGTATCTAGGTATTTCAACAATTCTAATTATTTTTGTACTAATAAAAAGATTAGGTATACTTTTCGACCAACCGATGTGTTTGGTTTCATACAAATTAGACTTTCACATTCGTAGTATTGTATACAATCAAGTATTTTCTAACTGAACTGACAGCTGTGGCGCTGAGCTGAGCTGTGTGTGCTGCTGGGGAGTTTGCTGCGCCACTTTTTCTTCCCAGCGAAAGCACTAGGAAGTGGTGAAGGGCGGGCGTTTTCGGGGACAGTCTTTTGTAATTTTGACGTTCGAAAAGTGCTGATTCTCAGTCTAATTTGAATAAATAACTTTTGATTTTGATTCGTAATTAATGAAAAATGTTTGTCAAAACAAAGATAACCTTATATACAAATTAGCATCAACTCGTAAATTTTCCTAAGTTCTGCATGTTCTCAGTTCGGGTCAACTGCAACAGCACCCCTCCTCTTGGCCATATAAATGATACGTCCTATTTATCAAAACGCCAGCAATAAGGATCGCCCTGACGTTAACATACCTACCGTTTGCGAATCTTTTCCTAAAATAAGCCGTGATAGATGAGATTAGATATTTATTACTAAATGTGGACTTTCTTTTACTAAAAACCGAATTATTATCTGAGACCACATAGGTCTCGGATAATAATTCGGTTTTTAGTTTTATAAATGGATTTTTAATTATAAATGGTGCCTACTAGCTTTACCCCGGCTTCGCCCGCGTGGAGGTCTGGAAACGTATAAAAAGTATTTTATGTCCTATCGCAGACCATGGTTTATCCGTGTGCCAACCTTCATCTGAATCCGTTCAACCGTTGAGGCGTGAAAGGTCAGATAGACAGAGTTATTTTCGCATTTATAATGTTAGTAGGAATGAACGAAATACACTAGCATCTTAACAATGATGCTGCAAGGTTTAGACAATAGAAATACAGCACCCTAATTGCGTAACACACTTTCAAACACGATCTGAAACATTTTGAAGAATATTCCAAATCCATTGCTTCAGATGTTCGAAAAATTTGTCTGCTCCACGACGTAAATAACGCAATCAATTTTGTTGAACTGTGAAAATTAAAGTCATGTTGGTGTGTGATCTATCTATCTTTGTCTTCTCTGCACTGGCTGGAATTTCCTTTCACACGTGTTGCGAGGTATGCTCACGAATACCTCTGCATAACTAAACGTCACATAATCATCTTGAATGTGATTGTAGTACGTACAGTCAAACAAGCTAT
This sequence comes from Apamea epomidion, assembly GCA_947507525.1. Classification (NCBI taxonomy): domain Eukaryota; kingdom Metazoa; phylum Arthropoda; class Insecta; order Lepidoptera; family Noctuidae; genus Apamea; species Apamea epomidion. The sequence goes on from OX382234.1 coordinate 13,956,578, forward strand.
TTGGTATACATACAGACTTGCTAGGTCGAGCTAGCTTGCTATGTGAGCTTGCTATGTTGTTGTGAGCGTGCTGAGTAATCAATTATTTTACATCACTCACTCTCTTATGTAATGCCATAAGCTTAAAAGCTTATTAAGTACTCAATAACAATACTTTGGCCTACCAAATAACTTGTTCGACTATACTTTTTTTTTATTTATCCTCTTACTAGAACGCCATACAGCAATTACACCAACGGAGACAAAAATTACTTCATGTGCTGCTTTCCATCCATCCTGTGCGCGGTGGACATGTAACGGGCAGCGATGGAACGCGCGCTCACACAGCATCAATTCCATAGTTCCATTACTTCATCCATAACTATTGCGCACAAACTTTGCGAAATTTTTGAGACTCAATGAATTGTTCAAAAACATTGTTGCATAATGTAGCGGTTATTTCATTACAAACTGATCATTAGATCATCAGTTTTTATGGCCGTTCTGTAAAAACTTCCTTGGAATAGCATCATCATCATAATTTCAGCTGAAAGAAATCATCACGTCCAATGCTGGACATAGGCCTCCCCCAAGTACCTCCACTCGCACGGTTTTGTGCTTCACGCATCCAACTGGTTCCTGCGGCCTTCACAAGGTCGTCGGTCCACCTTGTGGGAGCGAACTTGGATTAGCGAACTGTAGAAATATGTACATACAACCTGTTGAGGGTTTCATCTAAGAACCTTTAAAGTCTTTAACATAACGTAATTCAATCAAAATTAACATCGGTTGTTTCCTAGAAACCCAATTAACAAAGGTCCTGCCGACCGAGTCGACTAATGGGAGGAGCTTGTCCCGACGCGAGTGGTCGCCACCCAACACTGAAACTGAATAATTACATCTATCATACATTACTATACCACGTCACGACACAATACAGCTCAATCAGGGTTTGCGTAATTAGATAACACACTATTGACAGCCATTGGACTGTGTCAATCATATTGTTATGAAGCGTTTATTGTTGTAGTAATGAACACTTTAATTCTAATAGCTAATGTGGGATCAAAGGATTTGTATCAACCCGCACTGTAAGTGAGTAAATGAATTACTAAAACGTCCTAGAAGTTAACGATGCTTTGTTTCGGTGACTCGACACATTCAATTACAGTTCGCTGAAACTAAGAGCCTGTCTACACAATAGGTGAATGAACGTCAGAGAGTACCGCTTGATCCCTTCCAAACAAACGATATTACCTGACAAGAGAAAGGGCTGATGTTAGCACTCGTTCACTATGCCGAGGGTGAAGATACCTCACGACAATAAGAAATCAAGTATTTCCCCAAAAGTCACATCAAGTTGAAACGTTACAATCTCTTTAGATTCCGATGTAAAATGTTACAGTAATAATACTAAAATTGCTGTAATTTCCACGCCAGATTCCGTCCGAAGTTCTGCCAACTCACGTTTCAGCAATTTCCACCAAGAGCTTGAAGTATCCTATTCAAGTTATTGAATTTTATAATCCTCATTCAATATCTACTTTCCCACTTGAGTGTTGGAACAGAATCACTACACGGGAATTATTTCCAGTGACACCCAAGGCGCAAAGAGGGACAAAATGCTTCACATTTTTAGTATCCTTCTATATACGACCATCGTAAAAATGTTTTACGGTCCTATAGGTGTATTGTAAGCTATTTTGGGGAAAAATCCTGAGGTTTGTGTTGCCCCAGCTTGGGTCCCTTTTGTCTCGCTCATAATGAATGTGGAATGTGGGGGCTACCCTGCGTACATTCAGACTAGGGACATATTTATCTGTGCGATCTTTTAAACGATGTCATTTCGCTAGTGGTTTTGATACGGTAAAATCGGTTAAAAAGAAAGTTTATGTACAGATTTAATACGATGGTTTAGTTAGTTGGTTCATTTCTTAGATCCGCATTAAATTGAGGCTGTGTTTCCTCATTATAATCCGCTGTGCTGAAGCGCGGCTCGGAACGCCTACGTAAAGAAGGCTGCAGATATTTATTAGGTAACGACTGAGCGTGGGAAATTTACAACGATAGAGAATATTTAAAGAGGTTGCAGTAAGTAAAAGCAAAAAGGAGTCAATCGTTCTCTTTATTGTATTCGAAAAAGTGAGCGAGTTCTACGGCTACATGTGCTAAAGTATAAGAGCTCACCGTCTCGTGCACGAGTGTGTGTGAGGAAATAAAGTAACGCAGCGTTTAACTCTTCCTTTGTAACGATAGTAAACAAACTATGTTGTAGTTTGTTCATCATCCGGTCAGGTACTATTGTAACGAAAACTTTGTTGACCACATAACGTGCGCAAATAATTGCGAAGGCTCCAGAGAGAGAGAGCAGTAAAGTCTGTTGTTAAACATCATGAAAGGAACACTATTTTTGTTCAACATTAAAAATGGAACTCGACGATGAGCAAAGAATCTTAAAAACTGGTTTAAAACCTCCATTATCGTCGAAGTATATAATAAATACAGCAGCGTTTTGAACACACAAATAGTAGTTGTTGTGAACATAGGTAACACAAGTGAGTTCGTGTAACACTTTGGTAAAAGTTAGTATTCGGGCTTGATAGCTCGCTAGCTTACTTTTACACATAGCGGTTTTCTACGTAAGTTTTCATATTTCAGGACCAAAATATATTTATTTCACTACATTTTATCTACATTGTGTAAGATACAAACTACTTACAACTGTAGTAGATACTGTCTTCAGATATGGGTACTAATAAAATCCAGATGTATAATAAAAATAATACACGGTTACATTAACAAGAGAAATAACATTGAATAGGAGATCAGAAAACTATATTACCAACAATAATCAAAGGTCAAATATTACAACAGCTCACTTCGTAACCTTACTAAGACACTATCATCCGATAAACATCAGGATCCTGCCGCTTTGCCAGAAAGATTTTGCCAAAATTTCACTACCCTAACAAATTTTAGCAACCTTTTTTTATACCAATGCAATGTTTGGAATAATTTTAGTACGCACATTGTCATTTGGTCAAATGGTTACCTACTTGGCAGAATATTATCAAGGATAATGTCCTTTAGGCAGTTGGTCTTTAATCAAATGATTTATTGCAGCAAACAATCTTTAGACAATAAACGCTTGGTCAAATGATTTATTATGGCAAAAAATATAAAGGCAAAAACAAGATTTTTTGGGAATTATATAATTAAAAATGCAATTTTGTTTTTATATAATCATTTATTTAATACAATAAAGGAAAAAAAGAGATTATTGTTAGCAGGCTATCAAGAACCAAACTACTTAGAATAGATTAATTTAAAAAAAAAAGCTTAGGATAAGTTAGGTTAAAACTGTGACCTCCTACGCACGAGCCGAGCGAGCGAAGCGAGCAGTGCCGCGGCAGCGGCGGCCGGCGAGTGCCAGAAACGAATAGATGATATAGATAAAAAAATATGGAAAAAAACAGGCTACCCGAGACTGAACTAGTTAAACTATAACAATTGACTGAATAGAAATGATACATTCAAAACTGACGATACTAAATATTTGGCAAATTTTATTTTACGTAAAATGAGTTATTCCAACTGAAATATTTGACTACATAAAAATTGGTAAAAGTACTAGTTGGTAAACAAGTCATTGTTTAAAGGTTGCCTTGCCAAACATTAGGTTTGCGTTACGATTATTTGTGAATATAGTTTTTGCTAAGTAATAATTTCGCAAATGAATTTATGCAGAAAATTTTTTGGGAAGTGATAATTTGGCAATTTCTTTTCGATGAAACAAGGGAGACCCGATAAACATCATACTTGCCACTGAATTCGTTAGACGGAACTGTGGGCGAGCTGTTTTGATACTAAACTACTCGAGTTTACTTCAGTGAGTCTTAAGCCTTAAGTCTAAAGGACTAAGCACACTTCGAACTAAAACTCCGAAATCAGACAGGAATGTAAACTATTGTATAATTAAAACGGGATATTAAATTAAAGGATAAACGAGTACTGGAGGAATTATTAAGTTACTAGCTGTTTGATTACCTTGTTGGTTTAGCTGTTGCAAGCGACTGCTGAGATTCAGGTCCTAGGTTCTATTTCCAGGACAGGCAAAGTGTAATTGAGTTTTTCAAATAGGCCATTCTTGGGGGCAGATCGGTGAACTGGCGAAATGTGGAAGTATTAAGTATACATATATGTACACCTGTGTCTACCCCTTCGAGGAATACAGGAGTGACGTTGCTGGATTTGGTTCGCATGAACAATTCGTTTAACCTTTTAGAACTGTTACGAATCTATGAGAAACGTACGTTGATGTTGAATTTCATCTTTTGATGATTTCGTGGTAAGTGAATAAATAGTCCAGCCTATTAACTATTAAATTGGGAACTCGTTTCTTGGATCTTGTTATAGTTGTTATATTAAAGTTCGTGTAAATACTTTTTACTAGAAAAAGATTGCGTCCTGTTTTTCCTTACAAAATACAGGATGCATACAGGATAAAGATATCGTTACTCAGAATTATGTATCTGCACCGGCGATTGCTTTCATATAATTGGCTAATCAATTAAATAGGATTTGTGTCACACAAATAAATACAAAATATCCATTGAACTACATCGAGAAGAAGAAACACGCGGACGAAGTCGCGCGCAGGAGCTAGTTTATTAATAAAGGTTAATTCAATAATGGCTCTATTTACTGGTTCAGAAGCCTTAACAATTTCTAAACTATTTAAATTTGAATCGCGACATATTCGCCAAAAATGTAAACAAATATGAGTTTGTGGAAAAATAACTTTAATTCCTACACAATAAATCTCAGTTTACGCTACAACTTCAAACATTTTTATAACTTTTTCAATAGTGCTAGGTCACTTTGAAATCAACTTAAAGGCCATAAAAATAAAGTTGATATTTGTTTAACTTAAAATAACGTCAATTTGAAACATGACTAAAATTTGAATATAGGTACGTGAGAATATTGCTATAACAACCAAGTCTGACATCCCTGTAAATTGGTGACCGCAGTGTTTTGTTTTAACAACTGGAGAACGCTGCTCTTCAATACCATAATTAATCCTTCTTTAATGCACCTCGTCCTTGAGAAGCAGGTCTCATGTTCAGGGAAATAGATCAATATTAAATTAAGGCATCACACGTACAAGTGTTCGCTAGACTAATCTCCGAGTTGGAACCCCTATTGTTCTAACATCTACGAGGCGCTTTACGACACTGCACCCGACAGAAGCGATAGTGTCTAATTCCTTGCCAAGAACAACACGATCAATATCAAAACCAAATATAGCAAAATACACTTTCAATAAAAAAAACCCGCAGTCCAGTTATAAAATTTTAATTAACAATAAAACGGAATGAACATGATGAAGCTTGGCGTTGTTAAAAGCAATATTGCTCGACAAATGGATCACAAAACGTACATTGGTGGAAATCAAATTTATTGTTCAATAATTCTGTACATTTGTGACCCGGCGGCGATTACGGGTTGACGACGAAGATAAACTGTTTGCATGAAGTTTCTTGTGATAAAGAAGTCTGATACTACGTAAGAAATAGTTGCAGAGCAAGAGTCTGTTGATGTTTGGTTTTCTCTCTTTGTACATTTTTCATTTAGCTGGGCTGATCTGAGGGCCGATTCTCGTAATTTTAAGAACGTTTACAGTCTGAGCTCAGTCTCAATCTGTCAAATATATCTCTAATTTCCCTACATTTTGACAAGTTTTTGACATTTGTTTGTCGCCGAGATGAGACTGCGACTAGATTTTGAACGTTTTAAATTACGAGAATTGAGCTTCTGATGTCTTTCCTAGGACTCTTTATTGTTACAATTCATGTTACATTCGATTGTTTTCATTCAAGTTCTTTGTACAAGAACCATTAACGTTATTAAACGTTCACGAAAATAATTTCCAACAATTTTACATTTTCTGCGTTTCTTAGAAAATCTTTTATGTTCTGTGCTCTTTTCAAGTCTTCTCTGTGTTATTATAAATCATCGTTTCTAGAAAATAAAATCGCTACAGGAAGCAATAAAGCCTTTTTGCTGCTAAATGCTGTAAATAAGTTACCTGTAAGTTCCCGAGCACAATTAAATAAAAGGCTTGATAATTCTTGGAATATTTTTGTTGTTCATAAATTATTTTCACTAGGTAGGTACTCATGAATTTCTTTTGAAATCGAAATATTGTTAAATACATTAATATCACAATGATGAATAGATTATATCAAATGCTTTTAGCAAATCGGCTTAATGGGTATAAGAAAACAGGAACTCGACGCAATCTAGGTATCTTTCGATGGCACATCAGTTCCGATTAGATAAATGGATATATATATAACTTACGGGGAAATGAAAAAAACAAATGGCATTTGCGATAACAACTAATTTCTGTACTGTCTCACTGCAGGGCAAAGGCCTCTCTTTCCCTTTTCCACACAATTCTGCCTTTTGCGAGTGGCGGGCCGGTCTTTACCGTAGGAGTCAAGCTCGTCCCGCCATCTTCGTCTTGGCCTGCCGCGATGGCGTCGTGCGTTTAGTGGGACCCAATCGGTGGTTCTCTTAGCCCAATTTCCATCTGACATGCCGCAAACATAACAACTAGAAGATAAAAATATACTATGAAAGTACAGAGTGATGTGCAGTGCGCAATAAAGGTTTACCGTGCATGGATTCATCTTGTTTAATTCTCTGCAAACTACCGATTTATTCTGTTTGTAACACTTTAAAAACTTGCATAGCAATCACTTTGTCAGGCTCTACTCTACAAAACTTTCAACACGCCTTTTAGAAACTTTTCCTCTTGTACCATTTTATTTATGGCAACTCATATCTTGCTTACTCATATAGGGAACATGAATCTCTTAAGGCATTTCCCCTTCCGGGTGTGATTTAACACCGCTATCGGTATGTGGTTTCGGAACCCATCTCACGCCGTCCCGTCCCCTCGTTTGTTTGTTTGAGAACTTATTCTGATTACACTTGGATTCCGAACGCGACTTCATCACGCGTTCCTTATATTCTCGTACGATGGGAATAGAAAATTGTATTCAAATATCTGCGACATTATTTTAGTACCTAGCATTGGATCATAAATGATCGTTGGAATTGTATGACCTGTTTCGCTGACCTACATACGGATGAAGGTGTAAGGTAATGTTATAATTGTTTAGCTCAATATCCATAGAGAGAGAGGAACGAGAATAAATAACATCCCATGGAAATCAGATTTTCTTCGGCAAGACAGAATTATTTGAATATTTTTTTGCGTAGGTAACTAGATACTTTTAACGCGATTCCGATGATACCAAAGTTTCTTAATTACAAAAGCTGTAATGAGTTTTGGGAAAGTAATAAAAAAATATAAAACGATATTACTTTTGCTTGAACAGAAAAAAAAACTGGAATCACGATGATACTGAAGTGTCGCTTCTTGTAATTTATTAGGGGTGCCTACGGTCGGTTGCCTGAGAAAAGTGTCCACCTTTCCAAACAGTTTACTTGGTTGGGTGGATACTTATCTGGGTGGGTATACCAACTGTACATTAAGTATATGTGTCCTTTTTGTCTTTCGTAATGTCTTGTCTAAAGATCATTTTTCATTTAATAAATCGTTGTAACTCTATTTTCAGATCGTTCACCTATGCATTATTACATTATTCATTTTTTTTTATCTCAAATGCCAATGTCATACCTTTTCTACAATACTGCCCATACCTTTGTGAGGTTTATTGCTATAAGTATACATATACAAAATGGTACTAAAGACGAAGCTCGTGATGCTATGTAAGGAGATGTGACTAGATCTTCTTTGTACCCGATATTTATGGAACAGATACCCCATACTAAGCTTAACGTCGCATTGTAAGCTTTACAGCGAAAATATATTTTTAAACAGAAATATGTACTGAAAGTAACTTCAGAGGTCTAACTGAAAATATTTCTATATTGCGTTTCGATATTTCTGTTACAGCTTTTTTCTGTTCAATATTAAATTTTAAGAACCAAATACACCGATTTATGCAGGTAGGTAGGTAGGTATATTTAGATAAATATTAGAAGGCGTGACAATAGAGTTGCAATGATTTATTAAATCAAATATGATCTTTCGACAAGACATTCAAACTAATAGACTTAATAAAATTCCACCAAAAATTTTGCACCCTAAAAATACTAATACTCCACACCTAGTACTCTAAACCTGAACACACAGCAGTTCAAAATGGGTTCCCCTCAATCTGGCAGAATCTTGATGCTTCGAAATTAGTTTGGCACAACACACTTGGCATAATCTTCTTTAAACGAATATTTTTATGGCATAAAAATGATTTAATATAATTATTGTTTGGCCGAATGTTTATATGTCCGAATTTACAATGGCATACTTTTAAGATAGCAGAATTTTATTTGGCATAATTACCTTTAGCAAAGTTAAAATTTCGCATAATTTCGTTTAGCATAACGTTCACTTCGCATACTATGAAGATGGCAGAATTTCGTTTGGAATAATTTTATTAGGCATCTGGCCATTTCTATACAATAGCATATATAACCTTAAATTAAAATATTGTCGTGAAAAGTCAATAATTTGCTGTGCTACAAAAGTTATTGACAGAAACGAATCGCTGCAAAAGCGACCCCACGTAGTCTTGTCTGCCCCTAGAGTGTAATTTAAGACCACGTAGGCGCGGAGTGGCGAGGCGGCCCGCGAGCTGAGGAGCAGGTGGTATATTAACGCTCGCCGCCGCAGCTGAGGTGGTGAGCCTTAAAACCATCTGCGACGATAAGTTCGCGTGGGACCGCCGGAGCCCCGCAGCGCCGGAGCCGTGACAGAAACCATGCCTGCTGCATGTATGGTGTATGCTTGTTTGCATGCTGCACGCTTGCTGCATGCATGGTGTATGCTGGTTTGCATGTTTGCATGCTTCTTATAGGGAAATAATAACCACATATGTTCCAAATCAACTGTTTTATTAATGATAATACATGCAAAAAGATAATTAAATAATGAATAAACAAAATACATAGACAATTTACGTTTAACTAATTTTAAATTATGTAGCTCCTATTGCCTTCATAAACCCAGTTTCAGTGTAATCTGACTGATTATTTAATATAAGTTCTATGCGATACTTTTTATCCAGAACTTTTTTTCTTTTTGCTGGTACTGGGGCACCTGTACTTAGTTTATCAATTTATATTATTGAGTATTTTATTTCTTTGATTAGTTGATTTAATATGTTATAGAATCCCACATCATTTGCGCTCACTAGGCTACTGCTATTTATCCTGTGATGCCACGATTCAGCATAATTTTGTGTTCTAGGGATATCCTGGTCTATTAAATCTTTGTACTCCAGTGGCTAGGCTGATATTTTGGTGGCGAAGAACTTGTTCCCCAGATGTAATTGTCGCTAAACCATTGTGCAACAGTTTCCGCCTCAGGGGATATATTTTCACATCATCAGGCGGGAGGAGACGCCCGGGTGTCACCACTGCGAGGATCGCCAAGAGGACACGGTGGAGTATACGGTGGAGGTCTGCCCCGCTTGGGCAGAGCACCGCCGTGTCCTCGTAGAGGCGATCGGCAGCGGCGGCGACCTCTCGCGTCCGGCCCTGGTGCAAGCCATGGTCCGGGGCGAGAGGGAGTGGGAGGCGGTCACCTCCTTCTGCGAAGCAGTCATACTAGCGAAGGAGGTGGCGGGATGGGCGAGAGAGAGATCCTCACGCCTCAGCCGCCGAGGGAGACGCTCCGGGCGTCGGGAGCCGCGTGACGACGTAGGCGCGGGCCTGCGGGCGGAGAGCAATGGGTAGCTCTCCGTCCGATCAGGACCAGGCCCGTGCCGGACGGCGCGTATGTGTTCCACGTGCGCCTCAAAGAGATGTCAGCATAGTTGACGGGGCCCGACAGGGCCGAAGCCTGCCGGGGTAGCGGGATCGTCCGAAAGGGTTACCGCTGCCCTGGTACATAAAGGGCTAAGGAAGGAACACGGGTGGGTTTTAGTCAGTAAGAGTCTGACACTCCCTTCTGCTCCACCCAGAGCGGGAGGGGTCATTTGATGATTTCCCATCCAAAAAAAAAAAAAAAAGGGGATATATTTTTGCGTCATTCATCAAAATACTTTAGTATATCACTAGGCGATAACTAAGAGATAGCAAATAAACATTTCATTGCCGTGGCAAATTTAGCATCAATACCGTATAGTTTTTGGAAGCCACTTTTCTGTATTTTCCGGTATATGATTTGCCCTGAATGGAAATTGCATCCTTTGATTATAACACTATCGAAGTAATTTTTAAAAGTAATTTGGAGCGCTTGGTAAAAGTCCATTATTATATAACTGGGTGATAGGACTATATCAGCAGATGCACAACATTCCAATAACATTTCAGTCAAGTATCATAGCTAGCTTTATCCTTATTAGTCATGAGTGGATGTACCATCGGAAATGTTACATTATGATATACAGAACCATGTATCACATATAGTTGATGGAATATTTTTGGATCAATTTTGAATGTGCCGTCTGCAAGCCAATATTTGGATCGGTTTAAATGATGTAATAAATTTTTGTATTGAAAATAATTATCCGACGATCATTGTTTAATTGATCTTTTATAATCCTTCATATCGAGTTTAATATCTACTGTTTCTGGTCCAGTAATTGACTGTTTCTCTTTTTTCTTATTTCTATATTATAATTTGCTTTAAATTTTTTATTGTTGGTAAATGTGCTGAAATCACTTCTGATGTTGTAGATATGCATATGCTGGCTTGGTTTGTTCCCACTGTTATGAATGGATTCTTCTTTAATCAAACAAACTTTTTACAATGTTAGCCACCTTTGACTTTATAACATCAGGGTCACGATTATGGTTAAGTATTTTTTTGCTTATCAATGTATGCATATTACTTTCTCTGTTGTATATGGAGATTATTCTTACGTTGCAATTATATTTTTTGTTCCGCCTCATTTCACACAACCAATTAGTATTTGTCACTTTGCACTTTATTTTTTTTTCGTAAATAAATCCATCCATTTCTAACTTTGCTTGATCTAAACACTTTTAAATTACTTTCTTCTCTTGGTTTTGTTCAACACAATAAGACGATAATAATTATGACAGTTAATAAGTACCTCCAACTACAGCAAAAGTAACATGATTTGATTAAAGCCTGATCAGAAAAATGTAGCAATAAACATATCGCCGTATGTCTGTGGCGAAAAAAAATTAGTGATCAATCAATTTTATTATTTTATAGAATTTTCTGTAATGTGGTAGATGTGTCATTCAATTATTATGGATATGAAATATATGCCATAAGATGATTCTAACTGTATACTTTCTGACATGATAGTTCTGCCTTTTAATGATTAACGATATGAATTCTATGCCAAAAGACGATTCTGACTGTGAACTTTCTGCGATATGATGGTTCTACTTTTTAATTATTATGGACATGAAATGTATGCCTAAAGATGATTCTGACTTACAAAAGTATGAGTTTTGAATGTATGATAAATGAGTGTCTGCCAAACGATTGTCTGCGAAATGAAGTTTATGCTATCCGCTGTTATGCAAAACAATATTATGAGATAAAAAGTTCTGCTATAAAGGGTAGACCCGTTCAAAATACTTCTTATAATTAACAAACTTACTTTTACCTATAATGTTAATAGCAACGGATCTCATTAACTAAGTTCGGCACTTCGGGAGTGAGGTGGAAAGTAACGACTAAATAAAAGTTTACGTATAGCATCGTTGTTCTTGTTAACTCTATTACTACCACTATTATAAACTTAGGTGAAGTGAGCTGTCAATAGTGTCAAAATCAGCTGGAATGTTATCTCATTTCATCTAAGTTTTCACGGTTTTTTTTTTACAGAATAGATCGCCAGGGACTCTAGTAACTGCATTTGAACACGATAACAAGACCGACCTCGCATGCTTTTCCTAGAATTTTCATATTACACATGATCATAGCAATGTGGGTTGCTACTGGTAGCCGCTTGTGCTCTACGAATTGATAAATAGAATTAAAAGTAAACATGGTAAAAATATCATTGTATTTATACAAATTTATTTAAAATTCAAGCAAACAGATGTGCAGAGGCGTCTACCAGAATTCTATCAATCAACAATTTATTATGCCTACATTGTGGAACGCAAATAACTGAGTATGAATATGCAACGGCTACCAGAAATGCAGTGGTTCTATGTATTATGAACGGTAGTTATTTAGTTAAACGCCGCGCAATCAGAATCAAATACAAAAATGTACATCGCTATATCATAGTAGTATCTGTTCCGTGTCTGTGGTCACGAAGGGTTACTTCCTCACTTGTTGAGCGCTATTTTTCGCCGAGCTGAGCAGGGCGTCTCCCCCCCGTCCCCCTCCCCACGCCCACCGCACGAGCCTAATTTGCAATTCCCGGGCCTCCGGCGCCTCACCCCCAGCGTCTTCATACGACCACTTGCGGAAGACACCCTAATTCACTTGTTTCATCAAGTTCTGTTTGACAACACCTTCACACAAGCGAGCGTTTAATTGTTTGTATAGGCTCACGTCGGACTTTGATTTAACGAAACATTATTTAATTACATTTTCTACATTTTGTTGCTTGACCGCTAAATTGTGATAGATGACACTCCTTGAGGTAACACTTAAATCTGTCGCTCGATTTTCGCTGAATACGTGACCTTTGCCAATATCTTCACATTTAGGAATTCAAGCGGGTGGAATTTAAAAAAAACTTAAATGTTAAGTCCCACGCGTCCAAGTTGTCCTCGTTTCGATCAAATAACCGAGACAGGTACTGATGGAGCTTTGGGGGAAAACATCATTATCCTAAGTACTTACGCAAATAAAACAAAAGAAACTCGCTGTCTTGTAATCATAAATATTTTATTTTGTCAACGTAAAGGAATATGTCGAGTGTAGGCACTTTTATTCTGAATTTTAAGTGGAGGTACTTTCTATTCTAGTTTAGGTAAGAAATATCGAATGTTCGTTGTTACGGTTAGTTTTTAGATTTGGGAAAAAGGGTCGCTATTCTAGAGGTATAACGAGTACCGGGCGGACCGAGGGACCAAAGAATACTAAGGTAAGGTATTGACTACATTTCAAAGGCCCCAATGGTCCCACGTGTCATTTGGACCACTCTTAAGATTCCATTGGATTCAGACATAATTTCATATTGATAAAATGGAGTTATTACAGCAGCGGGGTAATTTCGTAATATACTAAGAGTAGCACTGCCTTTCATTTCGACAATTCAACAACATTCATAGCGGTATGTAAGTTGTTGAGCGGACACATTTTTCGACCATATGAGGCATTGAATTAGCAATACCCTTCAAAATTATTCAGATTGTGATTGAAGGTGGGTTACGCAATTACAAAAATTCTGTTCTTTACTAGCAATAATAATGGTAAAAACAATTTTAAACTAAGAAAAGTGTTTCAAAATTAATGATATTTAGGGCCCACAGAACCCTAAAAGTAAAAATAAAATTGTTCATAAGCGTGAAAACGGTAGGCTCTTAACAAAGATGTATCTTTCATTTATCTCTTTTTTTTTGTCACAGGGATTTTAACATATTGCGAAACCAGCGACACATAAAATTACGTGACTCGTGATGATTACGAAACAAGTCTTACGGGATTACTTCTCGGCGCCTATTTATACTAATTATTTGAAAACATTTAATTTTACAGGTCTAATATGTTACTATGTAATCAAAATTAGTTAAGGATATAAAACTGTCGGATTCTGACACCGACAGCAATTTGTGAACGCACGATTTGATAGCATTCCTTATATTACTTCGTACGTATTTTCATCACGCGCACGCACTCATAGAAAATTTATTTCTTTTCTATTAAGATGGCTAAAAATCCCATCTACTGATAGGATTTATTTGGAAACACGTTTCGTGTCGATGTAATGTCACATTCAAAATATGTTCGTCACCAGGGCTATTCTTTTATCATTGCGCGATAGAATCTGCCGATAGAATCTGCTTTACCGACTCAGCATTATATATTTAGTTATGATGTCAGTACTGCAAAATGCCACTAACCCATATTCTTTACATCACTTTAAAAATGGCACACTGACAGACTGAAAATTAAACATAAAAATATTAATATTTAATAAAATTACCAGGCCATTCAAAAGTTTTAGGTTCAGTTCAACTCGACAAAGGTCAAAGGTTCACTACACTACACTATTTTGATCTTATTCTGCTCAGTCCGTAGCTTCAAAAGGTATTATAATCCTCCATCCTAATAGCGTAACACACTTTCAATCCCAATCTCAGAGTTTTGAAGGATATTGCTAATCCATTGATTCCTATGTTTGAAAAATGTATCTGCTTAACAACATAAATAACGAAATGAACGTGGGTGAATCGTCAAAATGAAGCCCATTGCGAACAATTGTTATTTTATGTGCGTTACGCAATTACCCCGCTGACGTGATAAAGGATTTTTAAACTGACGAAGATATAATAGACTCTATCTCTCTGAGATATTGTGAAGGGAGTAAAGGTACACCTTTACTCCCTTCACAATATCTCAGAGAGAAAGTTTGGGGAAACGCTGAGAACACTTTATCCACTTACTGTAGGGGTTTCGGGCGGACGCAGCAACAGGCGTGGCTACATATAGGTACCTCGTCTACAGGTATTGTCTGAGATATTTACGCTTTTCTTCAATATGTGAAGCTGTAAAGTATTTTGTAAACGTACAGAATTCATATCCTGTATAACTTATAGTATATATTTTAGTATACATATACATTGTCAACTTTTCATATTTTTGCGAGTGTAATTAAATAGAGCCGGTTAGCCCTTTGTCGTATTAGGACGCGACGGTCAGATGTTTTGTTTATTGTATATTGATTGGCTGAAGGCTATCATTTTATTGCAATAGAATTACAATTTTTATTCGGCCTTTATCCAAATTGCATTTATTGTTGATGTTGTATAACATTTATTGGTTGATGGTTAATTATTGATTACTTATTTATTTATTTAAGGATTAAGTACCAACGAGATACATTACATTTATCTTTTACCATAATAAAACTTGTATAATATACATTATCCTGTAATGCACACTCACTTACAGGTAACCACAGCTTACACATGCTCTGAATACATAATTTAATTACAAATACATTTAAAAAAAAAAAACAATAAAGTAATTAATATTTAAAAAAATAAGAACTAAAAAGAATACTTAGTTTAATATTAATATTTCAAATCCTTTGTTTGTGCTGTTGAAAGTCCAATCAAACCGTTTCGAAATTCGTTTAATTAATGAGGATTCGTGTCGCAAACTATGCTCCTCCTTCCATCCTGCCCTCTTTGTCCCAAAACATGCAGTCAAAGTGAGCTCAGCACTGCCACCGATGACGCTGTGGAAGTGGCAAATTATTGGGCCAATAAAATATGAAATATTGTCGTGTTGCGACACGAAGTAAAGAATCCAAATAAATAGGTGAGTGGTATATTTTCAATACATTTCCGAAATATTGGTGCGTTGGGTCGGCTGAAGAGTGAAGGCACGAAGGCGTGTGGCGGCCGGGCAGGCGGGCAGCGCCAGAACGCCACTCGTCCTGCGACCGTCTCGAACCGCGCACGTCCCGCGCCTCACCAGGCGCCGTCCGCACACGCACTCAAACATTGCGCTGTGAACTCACTGGAACTGAACCTAGTATGTGCTAAGTGAATTAACGATTGCCAATATGAAGGGTCGTCACCAGTTCAGGCGCAGATTCAGTCTGCAACCATCGTTTATGAAAGAGGATCATGAGGAGGAGCGGAGACCCCACAGGTGATCATATACCTTAATTATAATAAAATAAGAATATAATAAATACAAAACTAAAGCTAAGTAAAATTTTATCGTTCATCAAAAATATTCGTAGCTTTTACTAACTTCGTAGCACTGTCTACGAAGATAGGCGCGTCTCGTAGCGCCTCGTAGCTATTTTGTTTGGGTTTGCTACGTCAACTCACAAAATATTATTATAATATTGTGTACCCAATTAGGAGCCAGAATTTTAAATTCTCATTATTTAGAAAGAAGAGCTCACTACCTACCTTTTATATGAAACGTTTGATAAAAGTTAATGTATTCTATAACGGAGTATTTGTTAAACCTCTTGTCACAGTTTGTTTAAGATAATCTAATGTACGTGTTCGCGCACTTTGTATATAAAATATTTAAATAAGCGTCATATTTGCGCGTAATATTAATAACTTTCCGATCGTTTATCGTTTGCAAAATGCGTTACGTTCATACGACAAGCCACTTTCAGGGAACTTGTTATCTTAGTAAAGGGAAGGCAATTTTCAGCAATTTCCCTTCAGCTCGACTTCATCTCTACAATGAATTTTCTGATAAGATCGCGACGGTACAGGATGTGACTTTTTTAATCACATAATTTCTTGAAAAGGTTTAGATTTTAGAATATTTTCGGGAAGCATATTTTTATTCATTGTAAATGTAGCTTATTTCGCAACAAATCTGAAAAAGTTCAAGGATACACTATTTTTAATATTTCTGCACTTTTGAAATGTTTCTCTGTTGATAATAACACAGAAATGCAAAGAAAAAGGAGAATTAGCGTCAGTTTATAAAATAACTAACTGTTGCCCGCGACTTCGTATGCAATCCAGGATGAAAAGTGGCCTAGGGAGGGCCCCTAGGCCATGGTTTATCTCTGTGTCAAATTTCATCCAAAACCCATTCAGCCCTATTTACGTGAATGAGTAACAAACTTTCACATTTGTAATATTAAATAGGATAAGCTAAACTTTGAAACTTTTTAAACAAATATTAAGCTTCGGCACCATTTGATTTTAGTTTTATCGTTTGAGGCTTTTCTCAAAAGACCCGTTTCCGTCTTTTCTATTTAGCCTTAAGTCACTTTCAGGCTGACTTTATTTTGGTAGGTATTGTTATTACAATTCCTACCAAAATAAATTTAAAAAATAAGCACTACTTACCTATACTTTTTAAACGTAGGTATACATTACGCTTACCAACCCAAAAAATGTATCCTGTTTATATTTGATAACGGTTACAGAACATTAATATACCCTTAAGAAACATTTCCGGTTACTATTTATACCAGGATTTCCTTATCCTGGTATAAATATTAATCGGAAATGTATTGAAAGGGTAGGAATAACGAAAAATGAATATTACGATGTACTTTGTGTGTACATTGTAATAAAACATTTTATCTTATTTGCAGCGCAGAAAAACTGGGATAGGTTAACCCCAAAGTTATTAATATTGGAAATAATAAAATAGGCTCATTCTGTTTCCACACTCTAAACATATATAATTATGTGACTGATATTTGTCAATGCTTTGATATAAAGAACTACTAAAATCGATTCTTTCTTCGAACGTTTTAATAAAATAATAATAATCATGTACCTTCATAAAACATAGTCGTAAAAAAACATTTTATAAATTGAAGATGCTGCATAAGAAATCTTGATGCAGTAGGTCTGTACGCTTCTTCAAGATCTCAATATAGCTTCAACGCAATAAAATTTCTTTTATACCTATCTCAGAAAAAAATAAAACATCTAACGGTAAAGCTGAACAGACAGAAACCAACCAACCTCAACCCCCTCCTCTATCTTTTCAACTTTTGAATATATCCGATAAGAAGAAAATCTTTAGACTGGAATAGACAGTTTTAGAATATATGGAACCAGTTTTATTTTGTCTGATTTAATTAAAGGACAACGACCAAAAGTCGTACCAAAAAATCTCACGTATCAAGATCAAAATATTATAGTAATTATTTTCATAATTCTTTACGACATTACGCGTCGGGGCTTTGATTTTTGAACAGGGAATTTAATTTAAAGTAAAACAGTGGTGATATTGTTGTATTCCCTTTACATGACGTTCCGTTTCAAATGATAAGATTAATTATATTAATCATATCACTTGAAACGGAACGTCATTCGATATGATTAATTATATTAATCATATCGAATGTTGAAAGCGTCATGATCACGTCTTTCAAAATATATGTAAAAAAATATACATTGCCGATTCTACATTAATTAAAAATAACTGGAATAACATAGAATAGCATTTTTATTTAAACGATTATAATTTTTTTAGAGCAATAATTGCCGTTCCTGTATGACATGTCAAACAAAATAAAGTACCTATGTAGATTTGAGGTTATGTAGATTTTTTTGAAAATCTGCGAAACTCGGGTTTTGTTTACAAAAAGAACTTTTACGTTAATATGATAAGAGTAGTCTATAAAAAACAAAGTTTGACTTTGATGCAGCATGGTACGGGATTCCATACATCCATGAGCCAATGCTCATGGATGTATGGAATGATGCAAAATGCGTGAGACATGAAGTTAGTCTGAACGCTGTGTCAATCCGGACGTCTCTGATAAATTCTTATAAATAAAATCTGCTCCTATATCTTCCAATACGCATCGATCTTCAACTAAGCCCGTGTTATTAGGGTTGTATAGATATGCATTTAGTTCAGCATTTTATTTTAAAAGTAATCATTAAAAAGTAATCGTTAAAGTAGTGATAAGTAGCATGGATGGATGCAAAATGCGCACCGCAAGGATTTCTTCGTAAAGGACAATTCCCTTACGAACAAATCCTTGCGGTGCGCATTTTGCATCTGCATTGACTTAACAAGTCAATTTTATCGCATTTCAAAACGGCATAACGAGATTTGTATCAATTTATTCAGTAGTCTCAAGTATTGCTTTTTCTTAACAAAAAATCTGCCTCTGCGATTTTATTTTATTTTATACAATTTATCGTTGGTCTATTTGTCTCGAAAAAGGGCGCAATTCAGAGCCATTTATGTTTATAGTTTATTTTTATTAAGGGTGTATAGAAAGCCGTTTGACCTGGCCCGAACCTTTTGCAGTACAATACATGATGCGTCAGCATTTTATACATGGAAACTATCCGTTTTATGTGTGAATAAAACGCGGCGACGTCGACGACGCACCCCCTCTTCCAGTACGCGGGTAGTTTGACACTTACTCACGGAACCGACATTATAACATTTCCATACCTCACACTGACTGATATGGTGGGTTAGATTCCTATATTTCTTTGAACAAAATATACACGTAAGAAAGTATTGTTTGAAAATAATATATTTATATAACGCCACTATCGTTCACAGAAAGAAAATGTCCACCAAACTGTTTACCAAACGTCACTCCATATCAGGCACGCTGTAAGTCCATTTTCCTTATCGCGCATATAGCGCTGTATTTATTACTTTCCTCCTTTTTCCTGGCTGAGTACAGTTACGAATCCTACTTACATAATGTGTTATGGTACTACTCAAATGCCTTAACATCTATCGGATTTAAAAACACGATAGTTGCGAAAGGAGTTTCTTGGCTATCGACCAACATAAAATAACCGTTTATAAAAAGGAGTAATTGAACCATGTTCTCGGTTATTGCCTGAGAGGTGTGGCGGAGCAATGGACGCCATAAATTATGAATATTATAGCCATTACTCGCCAGACGTATTTAAATCTCGTAGGGTCGGTAAACCTGTTAAAGACTGGAACAAGAAAGTATTAAATGTTTTCTATTGACGCGTAGGTTTGTGAAGCTGTTATACAACTATTATACAGCATATTTAATGTTGTTTTGGTTACATTTATAACTGCAGGTCTCCTTGTTTATTTCCTACAGAGGAAGGGAAGGCAGAACGGATCACTTAAGCAAGAACTAATCTAAAGACAAACGATTCGTTTTACTAAATATTTTCGAGAACAAACTAATCAACAACATTTACTCTACGCTACTTATTAATTAGATTTAAATATACTCATAGATAATTAAGTTATTAGATAATTTCTAAAAACTCAAATTGGGCCGGTCCACACAGGAAGGCAAAACGGATTTTTATCAAAAAAAAGGTGTCAGAACATTTTGTTCACAGAGAAACACTGCCTCATCATCTTCATCACAACCACCACCAGCACAATGCACCCATAAACGCAAATCTGGACATTGTACCTATCCCCCACTTGATGTGCCAATGATGTAATTTTAGTTTTTTATAATCTCTTTTAGCACTCTTCTTTCTTGTATGAACAATTGTTTTTTTCTCTTTAAATCTCTTCCTATTCGTCCGGTCCGTTTTGCGTTTGCACCTGACCTTTCTGAAGAACATCGCACCTGCTACTATCCTTACATAATTCATACATGATCTGGTCACACACGCACGCCGGTTACGAGTACTACGCACGTGACCTTTCTGAAGAACATCACCAAAAAATTCACTATAATGTCCTCCTAGGGCGTGCCGGCATTTCCACTCACATCTTCCTTGTTAGTCGCCTTTCATTCACTCTCTCAACATGTCCATCTTAGCGTACTCTTTTAAATTTTGTCACTACACCTTCTTTTAAATCACACCATCTTCTTATCTTCTCTCTTCAGGCTATCATTTATAGTCACACCTTCGCAAGAAACGCTTTTCCAGAGCATTTATTATACGAGTACTTTTATGCTTCTTTTGCCACACCCAACATTCACATTCATACATACCTACGCGTAGGTACCAGCACACCATTGTGAACAGCCAGTCGAGCCCATTTGAACATCAACTGGTTGGAGTCAAGTCCATATGAACATATACATAGTTTATAATTTAATACTTACTTCAATTTAGAAATCATTATTTCTTATTTCCATAACCAATATTCGTGTTATGTTACATCTCTAGTTTCAGTACTGGCAACATTATTTGAGACTTGTTGTATGCTTTTTAAATCAGAAAAGTGGTCTCCTTAAAAATATGAAAATAAAAAGTTTTTATTTTAAAAATTAACGCATTTAATTTCAAACAGTTGATCACAATCGCATGTGTGCACCATTTACTTAATTTCGCGCATTTACTCTCCTTTCGACACCTTCATAAATCTTGCCATCCCCGTAAACAGACTCCCCAATTATACGAACTCACTTACGCTCACTCACTTAATTAGTAGATATTTATTTGTATTTCGCATTGAAAACAAGTGTATGTAGTACAACAAAATATGTAAGTATGCAGGGTCATCGGATATAGTTGAAGTTTAGTAAGAAACCAATGGCTCTTTTCGAATGAAATTTAGTTTGATAAATTAACTGTTTACATAATCAGCCGATAATGTTCCCACTGCTGGGACACAGGCCTCCTCTCTGTGAGAGGGAGTGGGCCGTAATTCACCACGCGGGTCCAGTGCGGGTTGGTAGATATATGAACTGTTTGTTTTCTATTAATTAAATAAAATTTTATCCGAAAACATCATTCGTCATCCGTTTCTTACTAAACCTCAACTATATCCGACGACCCTGCATACTTATCTCTTTAGTTAACTATACATGGAAAAATACAGAATAGACTAGAGTTCATTGCGTATTCAATTTCCAGAAACAGAACTACTATCAAAGCTAGAAATAGTGTGATAAAGGCTAGCCTTTATCACTATGCGTTATTTTATTGAACGCCGGTGTATTTCTATTTCTGTTCAATGTCACTTTGCATTGATTTATAACTTAATATATCAAATCTTTTTTTGTTAGATTATACAGAAAGCCACCGAACATTCCAGGCTTTATCAACTTACACTATCTTGGACGCGAGATAACATTGATAACAATACACAATCATACATATGCGTAGATATACATAAACAATATATTATGTGCCTACATAAAGTACCATAGATAAATAAGATTTTTGCGAGTCCTTGTAAAATTAATTAGCTAGTAGACTTAAGCTTCGACGAAATGAGGTGTTATTTATACATATACCAGCAAAGGTTGACCTTTTGTGATCATAGTAGATGAGTACATATATTTTCTGGAGAATTGGCAATATTCTTCTTAATAACTTAGCGAGTTGTGCTCGAAAAACTGAAATAAGAAGCTATATTATCAGCTATTCCCCCTGATACATGAATTAGTGATGCCTTGTTCAGGAATTTCCAAACTACCCAGTAGTATATTCTTATAAGAAGTTCTCCTAACAAAAACTGGCGAGAATATTTTGTGAATAACCTATAAGAGAAAATAAGTGGTGTAAACTTCGGTGATACTTTGCGAGGTTACTCCCTAAGGCCGTGTTGGAGATGATAACGTTACTGCAACATACTACACCGCACATTGTCATTTCATGCATGAATTCAAAGATAAAATAGTTTCACGGTGGTTTGCACGTTATTAAAAGATGGCTGCATTATTTTAGAATACCTACCTAATCTCAATTTCTTTGAATAACTTCTATAAAAAAAAAACAAATCTGTACTTCGAGCAAAGACTCATTTTTATTGGGTTGGTAACGTTCCTTTCTTAAACGTAAGTAGATATTAGTAAATACTACTCTACCTACTTTTTATTCCAAATATTCTATTTTATATTCTTTTGAATGTTTAAACACAGTTTTTATGCGACATGCCTTTTAAAAACTTTCAGTTTTTGCCACTGACAGTTCCCCAAAATATTTTCGTTACTACACAGTCACGTCCCGCTGCTGCGCAAAAACGTCCCCCGATTAAATGTCTTCTTAACTATATATAAAACTTTCTACTCTTGTGGAACAATAATTTGATATAAGTATACCCTTCATAAAAGAATAAGTTTTATGGATCATTATTCCGCAACATTACATAGTCTGGCTCTTTTATTCTCAAACACGAGTACACGAGTAAGTTTCTTCTTTCAATAAATTGCTATTTGATACAATACATGGAGCACACACAAAAACATCTGTTTATGTCGTTTATGAATAAATCGATTGTTAAAAGTCGATATTTCGAGTTGCAATAACTTGACTGGTTTTCATATATCTGCATAGCTCTCAACTTCGATAGATGTATTTACAGCACATTATGCCAGCTTATTTGATCAGCGAATGGTGTTTTAGTTAGTCATATGCTTTAATTAACTTCGATGTTTGTTGAATGGTTAAAATACTCGCTAATACTAGTTTACATAAATCGTTTATTTTACTGGTGGATGTTAATTTTACAAACTAATTTGCATTGTTAGTCTTGATCTTAAAACACTTTTGAGTACCTATTGCAAAAACTCTCAACTGAACTCAAGTATTTGTTTTATTATTTCTTTCTAGAATAGCAGATGCACACCTCTACTCTGCATTTGCAGACTATAATCAGTTCCACACTACCACAGCTCTTAATAAAACAATACCTTTCCAATTTACGAATATATCACAATAGTGTTACCCTAATTTTTATTTCCCTTTGAAAACCGAGTGCTGCGGATTACAATTACGGCAATCTTTTTTAAATTGACGCATTGTTCAGGATTTCACATTGAATGCTTTAGTTGCGACGTGTCTGTCGGATGATCGTAACCCTTAGTTACCTGCTCTAAATTGCCACTGGGGGACGCTTTTAAATCCAAAGTCAGACATGAAACAGAATTGTACAAAACATGTAACAGGCAAAAATGTTTTGCGCGTACTTTGACGTCGAGTGCCTTTGAAATGGTTTTTTCGAAACGTCACCGGAATGCCAAAGGGAAAACGTTTTGCAAAGTACACGTGGAGGAAAATCGTTTATCTATTTTTTTATTTGTTCAAGCTTATAAATTAAGGTGCGGCGTATTTTAGTAGATAATAATATTGTCTAATTTTCGTTTCTGATTTTTTTATCATTAATAACATTGTGATCGTTCATATAAAAAGAGAAAGTATTACTCCAGCTTACTGTCACACTTCGTATAGACACAATGGAAATAAGAATAGGAATAATCTAGGCTTGGGTCGTCCTAACTTCACTTTGATAAGTCCATAGCTTCCTACATCTATACAATTGTTACCCAACACAACTTTATTGAAAAGGTCACAATATGGCTGAAAGGGCCCATCTTATTCTTATTACGATCGAATACCAACTTTCTTTAAATAGTGTTACTCTTTCTGATTTACCAAGTTTATTAACATCGTCAATATCAATGAAATTTTACCAGATTTTAACTAAGAATTTGATATGAATTGGTAATAACGATTAATTTATTCATTGACGTTGATGGCTCATCAACGTCGCCATCGCTTGCAGTTTCCCGCCACCACAACTCCCATTACAGGATCATAGTAATTAAACCACTCTGGTTTACTTTTCACAGAAATACTTGCGGGAAAATAATAAAATACTGCTGGTTTTGGAACACGTGTCAAATGTTTCTGTATTGCGTTTGTGGGCAATTAAAATAACGCTGCTTTATTTGTTTATTCATGTCGTTTTTTGGTACCGCACCCAAAGGGTGCCAACGGAACCCTATTACTAAGCCCCCGCAGTCTGCCCGTCGGTCCGTCCGTCTATCCATCCGTCCGTCCGTCCGCCTGTCTGTCAGCTGGCTGTATCCCATGAACCGTAATTGATAGATAGTTGAAATTTTCACAGTGTGTCTCTGTGTGTGTCTATTGCCGATATAACAACAAATAATAAAAATAAAATAAAGTTAAAAAATTAAACGGCTTTCGCCTTGTGGTATGGTCGTAAGGAACCCTTCGTGTGCGAGTCCGACTCGTACTTGGTCGGTTTTTACCACTTCGGCGTATTTTATCGGATGTTGGTTGGATACCTTTACCAAAAGCAAAAATGACCAGTTCTCCGAATTTCGTAAGACAAATAGTCTCCTCCGTTGAGTAGGTACTGATGTCACAAAAAATATGACTAGGTATTAAAAAAATAGTAACATTGACCAACATTAACTTACACGCTCATGTAATTATGATCAAAATAAACTTCCAGGAGAGCGAAATTAAGTCCGCCATGTACATGTATGTGCTTGAAGTATTAAATAACTAAATTACCTACTTAGTTACTTCTGTGTACATTATTTACCTTTCTGAGAATAAAGAGACAACTCTAATCACAACTCCTTACAGAAAAGATATCTAACTAAATAATTTATATTCACAACACAACATTTCGACTTTGTGTAGCTCCAAAATCCCTAGATAAAGCGAACTCGGTCATTGTTTTAGTCTAGCATTCCAAAGCAAGTCTCCAGGATAACAGTAGCCCGGAGCGGACGAAATGAATGAAATGAATGAAATGAACGATCTGTGAACCAAATAAATGTTGGGCCTCTGAGAAGACGTGACAGGAATGCTCATTACTAGCAACCACGGAATAGTGCTAGCAACTGTCTGAGGTACTTTTACCTACCTGGTATATAGGACTTTACAACTGAACATAGGTAATAGACGGGCAGGTGTCCGCAACTCCATTGCTGTACAATGTATACGGGTAGACGAATACGTACTACCTTTGTAGCCCGTGACTTAGTTCCCATACAAACTTCAACCCTGCTTGAGCCACTCTGAAGACTTTCAGAAATTCCTTTGTTCAGTGTTTCTTAAACCCTTTCAGGAACATGTTTTCAAAACTTCTAATAGGTCAATTGTTGAGCGATGATTATACTGGGTCAAATTAAATTAGCTAGCGAAACTCTGCAGACGTGGTGGGTATCGATATCTAAACATGATAAAAAAAAATAGAAAAGAAATTAATTTGATGTTTTTTTTTTTTGTGTGGGGATCGCTATTGATGTTTACTCACTTGAAATATCAGTTTTTGAACTATTTGTTTTTTTGTAAACTTCACAGGCGTGATTGGTATCGATATCTTAAAATGATAAAAGTATTTATTACTCATTCTTCACAACACTATGATCGATCGTTGACCCCTAAGAAAAAACATCAAATCTTTTTTATATAGTGAGCTCACAGACTACACACCAGCATGGTTGGTCTATGGTAGGGAATTGATCGTAAAGGAAATAGTTTATAAACCAAGGGACCGTTACGCAGAGAACTTGGGTGTCCTATCAAACATATTCGACAAGTTACAGTCTGAGGTAACTGGTACGGGACTGGTTTATTTTGTATATAAAAAAAAAAACTATAGGTAGACAGCCGTTTCTCAAAAACACTGTAGGGCTACAAGTATTTTATTCTTCTTAGGGCTGATTTTACCCAAGTTAGGTACGGTAACTTTTATCCGTGGAATAAAATTAAAAATAAAACCTAACAGTTCCAGTACGAAAAAACTGTCAAAAATTCAAAATTTATTCTCAGTACAAGACTTAGTTTATGTATAAAAGTTTGGTGGAACGCGACCTTACTCATTATTACTACAGATTTTTGTATATTCGTTCAATTTAGGGCTTAATAACTCCTTCATAAGCGAAAAAAGTTTCACACTTGACAACAAAGAGTAAGGAACCCCATTTCTTCCCTGAGGGCGTCTTGAAAGGTGATTAAGACGCTTATCCGATGGATGGACACACGCGATACCATAACCTGGGCTCTGATAAAATCATTTCGCGAAAACTGTTGTTATCTTTTAAACTTTGTCGGTAGACAAAACTCGTTATAACTTGCTTGAATGGGACTGGCTAGTGGTGACGCGTTCGCTTATGTTATTAGAAAGTAACGCAGACAGTGACTGGAAACAAAGACATCGTTAGGACGATTGTATTAAAGAAAATACTAAGTGATACTAACACAGTACTCGTCAGTGTCGACTTGTAGAGCCATTGTCTGTGAACATTACAATAATTAGATTGTCATCGACACACTATAAAGAAGATTATAATGACAACTTCCTCTGCCTCGATGATATAGGTATATATATCGTGCTGCGAGGCTGCACGATATACGCCACGATGCCACGAGAGCTAGACTCGTAAGTATAGGTATACTTACGAGTCTAGCTCTCGTGGTGATAAAAAAATTACCTAGTCTGTAAGGTTGATTGCCCAGGGTGCGCTATAAACAACGCAGATAATTCTGAACAGCAGGAAATTCATACTATGGACGATTTAATACGAAGTCGACGAGTCTATTCAAAACTCCTAAAACCACTCGAGCAATTTCAAAGGTTAGGTAATTTGATTCAATGTAAAATTTACATTGCGTCTGAATTTCAAGTTGTCTGTAGATCGTAATAAACCGACGGATCGATCGAGGCCAATCGCATAAACTGCCAAATATCTTGGTAGCGCTCCGCAGTGGTAAGTACAACTCGCTCGGGAGTGAGCCGTAGTAAACCAACTAACTATCACTGGATACATATCCATCACGCTACTACGCCTTAACTGGAACTACACCTAACTCGGAGTGACCTACTATGTCAGACTTGATTCCTAGTATTTAGGGTAATGAAATATAGGTTCTAGCTTTTACGCGAAGCCGTAAACTCATAACGACACATGATTTCATTGCGGATTTTCCCTTTAGGTATCATAAGTTAGTTAAATATTTTTACCTGGCTAAAATGTATGTCTAAATGAAATCGTACAAATATTGGAATTTCAAATCTAAGTATCGAAAATGCCTTTAAAGTGAATTTATTGACATTCTTCGCGAAATAGTAAAAATACCTTAATAATAATACAATGTCTAGACGTTGCCTACGTATCTATGTATATTCAGCTTATGCAAAAGAAATTTCATGAAAAATCCGAAATTCAAACTGCAGTTACAACTGCAGTTTAAACCAGTGTCCTCTGTTCTATTAGTGATTTGTTTTTCGAAAAAAACAGTCGGACATAGCGTCTGTTTCCTAGTAGCGTCTACTCTATCGCGACTTTCGTTGACTGCATTACCTACAGCTTTGATGCAAAATCAAAGGCATATCGGTCACTGATAGGCAAACTTAAGAAGGTGGGGATGACAATACGATAATAAATGAAGATTCGTATATCCTATGACGTTCCCCATCTGCTTATAAACAATCTACAATAACCAATAGTTCAGTCAGTATATTCAAAGATCGGCAAAATCTATTGTCGGCTCATGCCTACTATTTAGTTTCTTTGAAAAAAATCACTGCTTTATTTTGATGCTAGAATTTATTCGATAGTTTCAAAACACTCCCATGCATTAATATTACCTACCAGGTGTTTTCATTTATGGTCGTGTTGTTGTCTCCATTTTGTATAATAATCAATCATTTCTTATCGCTCACAACCCTCGTTAAAACCCTTGACTGATCAAATACTAAACATTTATCTAACAAATACCAAAATTCAGAATACACTGAGATGATAAAATTAAGTGAGTAACTTAATCACTAGATTGTGATTTCGTTATAAAGCTATGTCAATGTCAGCTTGAGTTTGGAAATATTTGATTGCTCCGTTTAAATAGAATTATTTCTTGTCAGAACAGATTTTCCTTTATTTTATCTAAAGCTTGTTGTATCAATCTTGCAACATTTTTCGTAAAACGTTTACGCCCACATCAATGTCTTTTGTTGCTTACGCGCACTAATAGAACTTAATGGAGCGTTTATTAATTATCTTACGTAAACTTAAATATTATGGGCCAATGCCAACACTTTGTTACTTTCAGTACCGAAGAAAAGATGGGGTAGATAGGGTCTATAAACCCCATCTTCTCTTCTTTAACAATAAACTGACCTTAAGTAATGTTCTTATAACGGTTCATTATCTTTTCGGTGTAGGCACGAACAATGTTTCTGTTAAAACTTTAATGCTGTTACACAAAAGTTACAAGGGTATTGACCGCACACAATTTTACAGCAACTCTTTGAGACAAAGTTTACAAACTGGCGCAAGTTCAAAAGTTGAATACAATTTATTTTATGTTTGCTTGACTTCCTCTGTACTTCCTAGCCAAGAGAAGCATTTACAACTGTTTTATTATACCGGCCTTTTAACTTTGCTAAACTTTTCGAACCTACATGAAAATATGAGACCTATATTTGAATGTCGCTTCAAAAAGTTTTGAACTGAGCCCTTCTTGTTTAAATTGTTATTCCTTAAAATAACAATGAGCGCTTCATTTATTTTAGTCAAATGTTTCTCCAACAATTAGTACCTAGCACGGGACCGACATTATTGTGGAAACAAAAGAATTAGGTACCTTCGTGCCTTCGTCGGTCGTATTCGCACAATTTGAGATAAAATTGGTATCTGTGTGGCGAGGGACGCCGGCGCGGGGAAATACGGGACCCTTTCGTTTTATGTGGATAATCAACAGATGTTATCGTTAGGCACTGGTTACGAGCTCACATACGTTTTTATCCGTTATTAAATGCTAATGTATCACGAGATAACAATATATGGTTTTTTTACGTGCATTTTCTCTTCAAACTTTTTTTTTGGCAAGTATCGTTATCCCGGGATTAGGTATATAACACAGTTAAACAAATGTTATTCTAGGTCGAATGAAGTTTGCTTCTACCTATAAAAACTTCTTGCTAAGAACGGACCACACGAGCTTAAAAAAATATAAGATACTCACTCTATATTACAAATAACATCGTAGAAAACAGTTTCAACAATAATTACGTGTCAATCTTCGGTGATTCTGCAGTCTGTTTGAGATTACAAAGAATCTTTTGCGTAATGATCCAAATGTTTGAATAATAAAACATTGCATTAAAACTGACAGCTGCTGGCTTGTCTTATTACTGTATATTATTTTCCTAATTTTCCTTAATTGACACCAGAAAGTTGTTGTAAAGATTATCGCGATCTTCGTTTTCTTCCCTTGTATTTTCACAAAGCAAACGATATATATTGTTATATACATTAAATTAATTTTAATTGGTACGAAGATACCTACCTAATATAAAAAAGAAGATAAATGTGGAAGCATTATTAGAGTAAAATTTTCAGATAAAAGTCCAAGTATACCTACTCAGACGTCATCTTTCGGGCTCTTCTCACCGCCGGCCGACCGCTGGCACGTGACTGTGTGAGGAGGCCAGATGGAATGACCATAATGCCTAGGAATTTGGGTAGGCCTTTGGTGTGGGATGCAATCTGTGTCGACACTCTCGCACCATCTCATCTTTTTAGCACGGTGGGCTGTGCTTGGGGCAGCTGCTGCTTATCGGGAGCTATATGTTTGAGCCGCTTGGAGTTGAAACACTAGGGCCGTGGGGTCCGAGAACTCATCGAGTATTTCGGCACATCGCCAAGCGTTGGTCGACTTTTCACGTGACCAGAGGGCTGGGCAATTTTTAGGTCAAAGAATCAGCATTGCCATCCAACGTGGCAACGTTGCCAGCATGATTAAATATTATGAGAACTTATTGAAAAATTACCTACTCTGTAAATAATTAATTTAAACGATTTTACAATTTCAATTCAAATTAAATTTTAAGTTAAATTATAAAGCACAGGTGTTACAAATGGTTCTGAACTCATGTGTAATATTGTAGGTGTTTGTTTGTCTTCAGTTAATTCATAACAAACTTATTGCTGGCGGTAACACTCTCGCGACAACCGCAAAGTTTGGATTTATGTGGAACTGAAGTAATTCGGTCTCGGAATTCATAAACTGATGTAACACGTGTTAGGAATCACGCGCCTTTGACAAGCAAATATCCTTTGCGGGATTAGAAGCACATCATTTTCAGCCGTTAAAGGAAACTGTTCGGGTGTGAGTTTAAAAACAACTGTAATTAGATATTCAAACAATTAGGAAGTACGGCTTTAATTAATATTTTAATGAAGTGTTTACTGTTTCATGATTTAGACTAAATAATCAAATGGCCTTACAGGTGGGTAAATAAGTGGTGTACACACATAAAGCCATTCAATCGTATTTTTTAACGTTAGTGAAAATACTTCTCACAAGATAATGCCAGGACCATGCTATGTATTATATAGGCACATAAAATAATAGTGAAAACTTTAAATGGTTTTATAAGAATCTGTTTTCGAGATATGTCCAGCTAACCCCAAATAAATTGGAATAAGGGCGAGAGAATGATGAATTATCTACTGTTAAATTGCATATTAATCGCTAACAATTAATGCTAACTGCACTGTAGTTAATCAACTAACAAGTAATTTAAAAATATATTCAACACAAAAACGGCACGTTAAACTGGTAATCCTGTAAAAGTGATAACATTTTCCAGCGCGTTGATCGTATCCGATTCAGCGAGACTGAAAATAATCGCCAAATCATTTTCATTCGAATTGAAAGTACGGAGCTGTGTTTTTTCGTAATCGATTCGTTTATTTTATATTAGACGTGATTTGCAGCTTTCGATTTGAGTTAGATAACATAGTAGGAGATTCGGTGGATGAAAAATCTGCCGTAAAAATTGTTGTCTTTTTACAAAACCATTAAAAGAATGATCAAGTCTAAAATTGAAGTGCCTACTTATCTATGTATCAAAGTAAAGTACCTACCTGGGTTCTGAAAATGTTATGAGCTTATGTTCACTGTTCTTTGATCACTACTTTTTACGCAATTTAAATATCAAACCCACGTGTTTTTTGACATTTAAAATGTAGGTAACTCGTAAACATCTAAAATATTACGGTACCACTGGTATTTTCATGGAACTCAGTCACTGGCGAAATAAAAAGTCAAACCATTCACCGCCGCTTACTTTGCAGAAAAAATATTAACGTAACATTTTATTCTGTTGTATTTTCAATTTTTCACAATCGCTAAGTAGGCGGTAACAAGAATTCTTTAGAATAAGAAATAAGCCTATAATACCTGCAATATATTTTAGGGCAAAACCATTGTTGTTGTGGTGTGTTGTTGTTGCCATTATTGTTGTTGTGTGTTTCTGAAAACACCTTTTCAACTTATTTTTATTGTTCTTTAAGTGCAAAAACTTCGGTGTTTTTCTATTAAAAGGCACTGGTTTTCAACATTCGTAATAAATGTAAAATAATACTCAGCGACAAAACTTTCCTATGCGACATTTACTCCGAGTAACAATATATAATCAGCTTGCTCTGAGGCTTGTATCCCACTGCTGGGACACAAGCCTCCTATCAGTGAGAGGAAGTGGGTCGTAATCCACCACGCAGGCCCAGTGCGGCTTGCTAGATGTCACATGTCTTCGTATTTTTGGTTCTAGAACATGCCGTTTTCATCTCGATTTTTTTTCCTTCATCGTTTTGAGAGCATTGGTGAAGAAATAATTTACACAAAGTAAACTGCCTGTCTGGGTTCAAACCTACGACCTACACTAGTAAATCGTGGCCGTTAGTACTGGCCCACTCCTCTCAAATATATCAATAATACCAGCGAACAAAACTTTCCTACGACACATTTACTCAGTGTAACAATGGGCCAATAACATTAATATGAAGCCACCCGCTGCTGAATAAAGCGTTTCGATCGTAAAGTGCCAACAAGCACGTCCACGACACTAATGCCGTGCTCAGGGTAATTTACAGCAGCTCATCTACGATCGTGTCTCAAGCATTTTATTTATTTTTACGACCTCAGTCAAGCTAAACTACAAGCGATACTTTAGGAGTATTACGGCAAAGAGTAC
Source organism: Apamea epomidion (assembly GCA_947507525.1). Taxonomy (NCBI): domain Eukaryota; kingdom Metazoa; phylum Arthropoda; class Insecta; order Lepidoptera; family Noctuidae; genus Apamea; species Apamea epomidion. The sequence continues at coordinate 13,988,943 of OX382234.1, forward strand.
AGACACGTAGACGTCTACTGAAATATTTTGTCACCAAATACTTGATGTTATCGTTGGGTAGCACACTTCGACACGCGTAAAAATATATCCCTTTGAAATATAAGACTCGTTTAACGTGAAGTGAAACTACTTCAGTTCACACCATTCTTTGTCACAGGTGTACCGTATGCCTGTCAGAAGCAAAACGCGAACTTTTAAAACAGTTTGTAAACTTCGGATATAGAATTTTTTTGACTAGTCGACAGTTGACCGTGAGAATTTAGTACCTACTCTTTTTGCAAAGATCAGACAGAAGTCAACCCGCGTAAAAAGGAAACTTATAATATGTTTAATTTATTTCAGGCAAAGTCCCATACATTAGATTAAATGAAAACAAAAATTGATATAAAAATCACACTAAATAATTCTCTAACATTTAAATAAAATAAAAATTAATATACATACACATGTCAGCTTAGAGATAGAGCTTTTCATTTTGTAGTTGTCATGGGCAGCTTTTCTTTTGAAAAAACCTATATATCATGGTATTTTCAAAATAACATTCGTTACTCTATATTAAATACACCTACACTTTGACTAAACTCTATATTAAATATTGGGTATATTTAATATAGAGTAAGTCAAAGTGTCTTTTTACCTGTATATATCTTTTTACCCAGTGTGCCCACTGCACACTGGGTAAAAAGATAATCAGCCGAAACGGTACGCCCTTTCATCCCTACATCATCATACGAATTTCGAGAATTCCCTTGAACGATCCGGGCAACTTTATAATTGTTCTTTACAACCTTTGAAGCCAAGAAAAGTGATATTTGAGAGCTTCACTGTGAGGGCAACGGTTGCGTGATCCTCTCATATTTATTTATTTCTAGGCGTGTACACTATTTGTGAGTATTTAGACGCTCTCCCCAAGTAATCGGCCCATAAGGCTATTTAGTTAGCCGATTAGGCGTCCATACTTTTTGTGTAGCAATTGAAACTACCTAGGTTGGTACCTATAAATGTAATTGTCCCTAATAAACACGCCAAAATAATATTAATACATTAAACACTTCTGAGAGTTGTTCCTATGACCAGTTAAGACTTTTGAATCCACAAAACATTTTACGCACATCAATTGATTTTTTGTTGTATTTACAAGAAAAGTTTTATAAAATGAAACTCAATAATACTCCCACAAAAGCTCAATGTACATAACATTCAATTTTCCTTACATGCTCTGCGTAGTGTATCTCACATTTTAGTACCTACGTGGGTGTTTCTCGACGCTCTCGTTACTGAAACTCGATGCTGCGGTCTTCGTAGGCTGAACACTGAAACAAGTGAACATTCTACCTTACACCAACGTAATCTTTTAGCAAAAGATTACCATAGTAGTATGTAGTACCTACCTAGCTAAGGTTTCCTAGAAGAGCCGTGGCCACCAAATAACAATTGCAATGACGGCTGTTACGGAAATGATGGCAGAGGGGTTTGACTTTTCGGTGCCAAAAATGCTCTCTAGGAAAATACACCAACTTAATTTAATAAATAACGTTTAGTGACATCATTTGCAAAAATTACGGATCCTATGTGGCAGCCACCGCTCTTTTAGGAAAACGTAGTTTTAGTATAGGAACTCATGTTTCACTTTTTTTCTTACTTCAGACGGTAAAAGGCAGATGTATTTTAGGTCTGTCTTTCACTGTGGACCTTCAAAACGCTGCAACCTAATATTGTTTTTTGTTTTTTTGGTCCGAAAATATCCGCGTTTTTAAACATCCTTCTCAAAATAGCAGTCGTTATTAGGTACTGTGGAAAAAAATACATTTTAGTAAATTGTTGAAATATAGAAGGGAAAGATCTGCCAGAAATTATTGTGAAACAAATTAGGACATTTGCTAAATAGTAATATAATATTTACCCTCCACAATATTTTTATCAATATTTGTCCGGGCATTTTGTGTAAATTTGCGATTCCAATTTGGTCATCGAAAGGAGAACGGATATGTCCCAAATTAGAAGCTTAAGTTATTAATTAGAGTTATTTGGAAGCGATACCTATTTTTAGTGTAGGCCTAGGTTAGTATCGAATAACAACGCGATTTCGATAACGCAAAGCTATTGTAAAATGATAAGAAGACAGCCTATTATTTATTATATTATTATTATCCAGATATTATTTATTTAATTGTTCGTTCAACAATGTTTGTTTTTTATTTATTCTACTCTGCGCCTTGAGACCAAAGTCAAAGTCAAATCATTTATTTCAAATAGGCACATAAAAGGCACTTTTAAAAGTCAAAAATAAAATTAAAATAAAATTGATTCTAGTCGCCCCTTCCAAAAGGTAGTTTTCGTATGGAGAAGAATGGGCAAGTACCTCCACCGTTACTCTTTTAAAATGTTTTACAATATATTGCATACATTATTTATATAATTATACGTGAAGACGATGCACCCAAAAATAAAATTACTATACCACAAGAGGTAAAAGAATTAAAATGGATAAATGTAACCATGACATATAGATCAACTATGTGATAGATACATGGTGCTCACATATTCACAAACATTCCAAACGTAGACAATTTTCATATATAAATAAGGAGTAACAAGTCCGGGTGTGACCCCAAGTAATTACAGAATGTAAATCAATGTCAAAGAGAGAAAAAAAAAAGAATAAATTATACAATTACATTAGCAACCAGTTTGATTTTGTCTAGACTCTAGAGATTGTCCTATGGAGCAAGACCAGCATGTTCCCAAGCATTCTTATCTTGGATATAATCCTCTAATTTGTAATATCCTTGCTTACAAACTGTAATTTTAATATAAGTTTTAAATTTTCTTTTATTTAATTGCAATATTTCACAAGGTATTTTGTTGTAACATTTAACAAAGTACCCCATAAAAGATGTATGTACTTTAGATAATCTGAAAAAAGGTTGATCTCATTTATCTTTATTTCTAGTATTAAAATTATGTCTATCACTTATTTTATTAAAAAGATGTTGATTTTGTCTTACATACATAATATTTTCATAGATGAATTGGCAAGGTACCGTCATAATATTAACCCTTTTAAGTAGTTCCCTAAGAGATTCGCGGCGACGTAGATTGTAAATGGCTCTGACAGCTCTCTTTTGCAAAATAAAAATGGATTCAATGTCAGCAGCCCGACCCCACAATAAAATGCCATATGACATAATACTGTGGAAGTAACTAAAATAGACCAAACGCGCGGTTTCTTCATCTGTTAATTGTCTTATCTTTCTAACAGCATATGCGGGGAGCTTAGCCGCCTCGCAATAGATGTTATATGAGGTCCCCATTGTAATTTCTCGTCTAGCGTGATTCCTAGGAAAACTGTCTGATTAACAAATTCTAATTTTTGGCCATTCAATATGATGTCACATTCGCTACTTCTAACATTAGGTAATTTAAATCTAATGCATTTTGTTTTTTTTCATTAAGTACTAAATTATTTACCGTAAACCAATCTTGGACCTGAAGAATAGAGTTATTCACGTCGTCAAGATTTTGTGACCGTTGGTCTATTTTAAAGATCAATGATGTGTCATCTGCAAATAACACCATCTTCGGTTGATTTTGAAGTAATTGGGGTAAATCATTAATATAAACTAAAAAGAGGAATGGACCCAATATCGAACCTTGAGGAACGCCCATTGTCATTTCAGAACCCAAAGAGTTTCCGCCATTTACTTGGACTTTAACCTTTCTATCTTTCAGGTATGATCTTAACAAGTCAAGTGCTGTTTTCCTAATCCCATAGTGTTCGAGTTTCATCAGAAGTGTTTCATGGTTTACGCAATCGAACGCCTTAGAGAGATCGCAAAAGATTCCAATAGCATCTTGAGTTTCTTCCCATGCGTTAAAAATGTTCTTCATTAGGGTAACACCGGCGTCAGTGGTACAACGCCCTTTGGTGAAGCCGTACTGGTGTTCATGAAAGATGTAATTTTTATTAAAGTGACGTAACATTTGATTGAGCATCAACTTTTCAAACACCTTACTGAGAACTGGCAGAATTGACACAGGTCTAATAATTGTTGGGATCTTTACTATCACCGGATTTGAACAATGGTACTACTTTACTATGTTTCATAAGATCCGGAAAGACTTCTTGGTCAACACTGGTGTTAAATATGAAAGCTAAATAGGGCGCAATGGTTTCGATGAGAGATCTACATACTTTTACAGACATACCCCAGAGATCTTCTGTTGATTTAATTTTAAGACCAAAACCTTAGTTAATATTAATCTATACTAATATTATAAAGAGGAAAGATTTGATTGTTGGTTGTTTGTTTGCATTGAATAGGCTGCGAAACTACTGAACTGATTTGAAAAATTCTTTCACTGTTGGAAAGCTACACTATCCCCGGGTGACATAGGCTATATAATATTTTTTTTTTAAATTAGGGATCCCTACTAAAACTCCTATAATGTAACCCAAGGTGTAAAAAAATTACCTAAAATATTCTTTACATCGCGTGCGCTGCGAAAACTATTGCTGATAGAATACAATAATGTACTATGACTTTGCAGAAAACATCATTATTTACAAAAAGTGTCCCAACGGCATATGTCTAACTATTATAGTTATGCCACAATAAGTGTTCTTTTATTTTAAAAATTTAATTGAGGTGCCGGCGCTAGAAAAGGCTCTTTATTCGTATCTTGGTATTAATCCTTCAAAATAAATTACGTCATATTCAAGACTGCTTCAGTAGCTTTATATAACTTTTTGAATGATTCAATTCGGACATTCCGTTCGAAAGATAACTAAGTATTACAAAAAAAGTTGCGTGGTAACCGCTCAAACAATAACAACATGATGCTGAGAAAGTACCGCTAATATGCTTCAACAGGAAATGTCAATGACACACTAGGACCGACGCAGTTTTGGTAAAATCTAAACCTAACTTAGACTAGTTTCTCAGAGTAATCAAAAATTATTTCAAATAATATCTCATTGTATTAACTAGCATTTAGACAGGCCTGAGAACCCAATGTCTTTACCCATTAATTAGGATAGGATAAAATTTATCCTATCAAATTGCAGGAGAAATAATAACAAGCAATCAGATCAAGGAATTATGAATAACGGCGATTAGAAAGGTTTTATAATATTTTAGTGAAAGGGTTGGGATATTGAGGTCAATTCCCAACCCTTTATCCTTTACCTTTTAATATACTTAATATAAGTATTTCACATGGTGGGTTGAAGTCTACCCACCATGTAAAATACTTATATTAAGTAGGCAGGTAGGTACCTATTGCTTTTTAATTAGAGATACCACGTCATCATCTTCGTTATTATGTTTGCTGAGTGTTATTTTTATTTGTTCAAACATTTCTCACTCTTATTCCATTTGAAATGAGCAAAATGTAGGTTCGTCCTTTCGGGGAATACAATGTAATGTTATTTATTCTATCAACGCATTCGAAAAACTCGCTATCTCGGACAGCTCACTAAGTTAAGTCAAGATCATTTTATAAACTTGTAAAATAAAATAAATAAATAAACTCAGAATGTTAAGTTTATAAGTCAAGTTGACGTGTTTATTTATTGAGAATGAAAATAACAACAACGTATACCTAATTAATAAATATAATATCCTAACTTAACTTAGTTTTTCGACGCCATATCATATCCTACTTCCTCCTAATGTTATAAACGCGAAAGTTTGTGAGGATGGACTGATGTTTGTTTGTTACTCTTTCACGCAAAAACTACTGAACGGATTTGAATGAAATTTGGCACACGGATAGTTTATAACCAAGATACTTTTTATCTCGTTATTTCCACGGGATCGAAACATATGCGGGTGAAACCCGCGGGCCGCGGCTAGTTTTAATACACATATAGTCGAAAAATTCCTCCGCATCGCTGTCGACTGGTAATGTACGAAATAAAGTTAAGCAATGTATGTAAATGAAACTCGTAGTTACCAATGCACTACTCACTACTGTGGACATAATATACATTTATTGTACACTCATAATCAGATTCCACCATAACAATACAGCGTAGTGGAGCTAAAAGTTAAGTTAAAACACGCTATCATGGTATCCTGGTTTCTACTTTACCTCGATACTTTGCAGAAACACAATTTAAATTCCAAATGGAGTTTGCGATGTGCCTTTATTCTATACATAAAAGTTATTCTGGTAATAAAGTTACTCTAGTGTACATGTTATAAAATTGTTATCCGTTAGCCAATTTGTGGAGAGAAAGCTCAGGTATATTTTTTAATCGATAGATACGTAATTAACCTTTTCTATTATTAATAATTAGCGACCCTCTCCTGCTTCATATGTTTTCTACGGCTTGACAAAACATCGACATTTAATGATAATAATATGAAAGTTTAATGTATATGTATGTTATAGTAGGTGCACATAAACCTTACGGAATATATTCTGTATATTATGACCAAAACCGCATCAAAATCCATTGTGCAGTAAAGAAGAACTGAGTGGTCACACAGATACCGACCCGCCCTTGCTTCGCATGTTTTTTACGACTTGACGAAATATGGAGATTATATTATTAAATGCAAGTTTAATGGGTGCACATAAACGACCAGCTTTTTTTTTTCATTATGTTGTTAAACCTCATCAGAATCCTTTGCGTAGCTTAGAAGAATTCACGTACAGCTAAACTTTATTTTATAATTATGTAGGTATTGTATATAGACTTACTATTTATAGGAGACAATATGTGCACTTGTGAAGAAGTTTTTATATTAAACCTAGATAAAGTTCAACAGCAGGTTAAATGAATTCAGATTCAGAGTGGTCAAAAACACTTTTAGACAAAACGATCGCTTTTAAAAGTTGTAAACTACGGCTATTGTCGATCCTTAATAAGAAAACGTACTAAAGTTTATTTCATTCAAACCGATCATGACATTGTTCCGTCCACCTCGATTCTGTTTAGACGAAAGTGCGAACACAATCAGCACGAGCGGAAACATTCTGATAATAATGAGCGATTTAAATGGCCGCACCGAGGCTGGCAAAGGAAATAACTGCTCAACGTAGTTCTATTGTAACTGGCTTCAAACTCGATCACAATGGTGGAAATAGTTTGAATACGGATAATTTTAATGATTCTGAATAGCTTATGGAACTTTTACACGGCCATTCCACTTGACCGCCTCTCATCAAGGCTATTTAGGCTTGTTAAATGGCCCCTTACCGCCTTGATAATTGGCTAATTTATACCACTCTGTGTGCTCTCGTCATGTATTTGGTGCTTCGTTCTTCAGCCTGTGCACAATCAGTTTTTACAACTCTTTTAAAGGATCATCTTCTTGTTTCTATCAAAATATAAAATAAACATGTACGCATTTTAATCGGCAAATATGTTCCTCTGTACATCATTGTATTGGTCGTCCCACGCCACGCAAGAGGAAGAGTAAACCCAAGGAAGTGGGTCAGAGCGTTGTAGATTACGGGTTAGAAGCCACAATGTCTTTATGCCGCTCGAGTATCGCTACAAGTTCCGAGTAGACTGTTTACATACCTGACTTAATCCAAGTCCACAATTTTCCAAGTACTTACCGATAAGTACTTGTCGCTATAATAGCTTGTCAATAACTAAAATTCAAACAGCACGTAGTACATGCCATTATTGATCGATTTGTTTTCCGATAAGCTGATGACACATCTAATTTATATTAATGATAGCAACACGTTGACACTGATATTCCAGATATCAAAATTCAGATAAAAATTCATATGACAGAATTTTTCCGTTCAGAACATATTGTACAGTACTCCACTAATTACTAATGTTTACCCGATCTGTTTGTCAATTAGCTGTGCCATATGCGGCCAAGTTCCGTTGATAAGGGGTCTAGTGCCCTTGCTAGTTATCGACACCTACATGAATGTATTAGCTAGACATGTCATTCGCAAGGTTATATCGAAGAACCCCGATATATTGTAAGCCTCAAACTTGTTTTGCATGATTATCGCTCTGTTTGCAAAATGTGCCCCCACGCTGTCGTAAAATTTATGGCCCGATTTATTTCAACCGTTAAATTAGGTCTAAATTCAGTGATCTGTTTTCATGTAGGTAATAATGTTCACTTGTGTTATGATAATAGCACCCGTATAAACCGTCCGTGAAAGCGGATTTATTTCAAATCTCATATTAAAATAATATTGATATTCAGGATACTAAATAGATTTTTATTTTCAGGACGGAGCGGACGGAGGATACGGTGTCAAGCAGTGGCAACCTCACTAACAACGCGGTGCGACATAAAATAGTAGTTTTAGGAGCTGCGAAAGTTGGCAAGTCGTCGCTCATATCACAGTTTCTATATAACACATTCTCACCAAAGTACAAGCGAACCATAGAGGAGATGCATCACGGGGACTTCAACGTGTCCGGAGTGAGACTGACGCTGGATATATTAGACACGTCGGGGGCTTACGAGTTCCCCGCGATGAGGACGCTGTCCATGCAGTCCGCCGACGCCTTCATACTGGTGTACGACATCACTGATGCAAACAGCTTTACTGAAGTGAGGCTTTTGAGAGATCAGATCCACGAAACTAAAGATAGCACAGCCGTCCCCATTGTCGTAGTCGGCAATAAGGTGGACCTGGCGGAAACGGGCGCGCGGCAGGTAAGCGATTCTATTATTCTTTCACAAAGGTGAATCATAATAACTAGAAATGAGGTTTTACCTCACATGATATTTTCACGACCTCTTTTCTATGAGCAATTCCAAGTATATACAACTGGTTCTTTGCCTCATGTTGTTACTTTTCGTTGTTAAACATTTGCATCTCATGATTGTTGACTGTGTGTACTGAGAGTTTAATGTGATGAAGGTTGGTTAACAAGGTGACGGTGGAGCGAATCAAGCGGGTGTCACGTATCACAAAACCTGGAGGGATATGTTCAAAATATTTCAAGAAGAAAAACATATGTCACACGTACTACGTAAATACATGGGCAAATAAAGATTTCGTTGGATAAACGTTTGCCTTTCTCAGGATTTGTTACAAATAGAATTCATACAGCAATAGTTTGCAATATAGGAGCCATAATTGAAAACCGAGTATCGAAAACGAGAGCAAATAAAATACGATTACCGTAACAAATCTCTTAAACCGATTTGGAGCATTTGACTGCGCATTTACTATGAAGTAGTTTCCTACGTGTTATGAGGAAAATTGAATTTCCGCAATGTCACAAGTTGCAATATGTGAAGCGAAAGGTCGAAGCAAGCCTAACAACCAACGTGTCAGTGCTCCGACAGTAACCGGATGTGACGAAATCGACTGCAATGCTTCTCACAATGTGATGAAATGCTGCCCATTTCTTTGGGCATTTTCCTTAATGTATTATTATGGGAAGTCAGCTCTTTTTTCTGGCGTTATTATTATTAATGCACTTTCTGGTTTTCCTCAATAACTCAGTCCAAAAGACATATAAAGGAAAAACTGTGGGTGTTTACCCTTTAAAGATAGCTAAGTATCTGATAAGTTTGTAGTGTTATGTTTATTGACGTAAAGCAGTATTTACAACAAAGCTTTATGAATAATATTATGTAGTTGCTAACTATTGCAAAGTGCCAGAACCAGAACATTAAGTAACAAACAATGCATTGTTTATGTTTCCAACAAGGCATTTACAATGTTTTCAAAGTGATTAAGCTAACGTGAATCATGTAGTTTATACTTTATAACAGCTGTGAAACGGCAATTATAATGTAGAGTAACATATTAGATAAAAGTTTTCATTGCTTTTAAAGTTAAGAGAATACCTAATACGTTACTCAAAACGTGTACGATTCCATTTGTTGAAAGTAATTATATTTTTTTAAAGCGATGGCGTACAAAGGCGACTTGTTCTCTTTGAGAGACATACTATAACAAATAGGGATCTCAAAGAAAAATCTCTCTTATATTTTTGCGAAAAAAAAAAAAAACGAAAAATAATGTCTCGTACCGAATCCATATAAATGAACGGAAATTATAGTTGATTACTTTCCTTAATCATAACAAAAAGAAAACGGAGAAATGAGGAAGTTTTATAATTGGTATATGAAATGTTCAAACTCAAAATCAAATAATTTATTTCCATTAAAGCATTTACAGGCACTTTTGAATTGTCAAAATTAAATAGTCGGTCAGTTAGTCAGAAGGTTGAAGCTAGTTGCCCATTCCAAACGTAGATCTCTATGGAGAAGAACGGGCAAGAAACTCCCAGGACACTCTTTTAAATCAAGACATTATTACAAAATCCTGGGTACATTAATAACTTCTATATGTGAGAACAATGTAAAAAAGAAACAATTTAAAATATAAAATTAAAAATAAGCCAATGTTTAGTAGGTACTACGTTAATAAGGCCTGATTTTTCAATCGATCAATAATTTTTATTCGTGGAATAAAATTCACGTCTGACAGTTTGTGTATGGAAGAACTGTCAAAAATTCAAAATTATTCCTCCGATGAAGTTATCTGGCGTTGGAAAAATCAACCCATAAACAAGAAATATATTTACTATGCTGATAAAGCACAATGGCCGGTTTTTTTCGCTCTACTTTTGCATAATTATGCAAACAATTATGAAATGCTAAAACCGTTCTTGCCAAGTCATAATGATTTACTTCACAAATTTATAAATACGTGAAGTCTCAAGAATAATTACATAATCAGCCTATAATGTTCCCACTGCTGGGACTCGGGCCTTCTCTCTGTGAGAGGAAGTGGGCCGTAATCCATGACGCAGCCCGAGTGCGGGTTGGTAGATGTCATATGTCTTTTAATTTTTGGTTCTAGGCATAAATATCCGTGGTTCTCGGACATGCCGGTTTTCTCTCGATGTTTTCCTTCACCGTTTTAAGTGCAGTGGTAATGAAATAATTTACACAAAGTAAAGCGCCTGTCAGGGTTCGAACCTACGATCTGCAAGTCGTAAGTCGCGGACGTTACCACTAGGCCACCACTGCTCTCAACAATAATTGAAGCTACACAAAAGTTACTCAAAGTAATAGGTATTTTATTGAGTCAGTAGGTAAGTAGCGTACTCAGAGGACAAAACACGAAATAGTTGAATCGTGTCGAACATCTAATATCCTAGTGTTCTAGGGAACAAAGCAAAGTTCTGTCTGCACAGACCTAAAAAGCTTAACAAAAGTATTTCACTTTATCCTCAGAGCAAACGAAACATCGTATATCTAATACAATGCTAATTAAAAACTTGCACACCGTGTGCAATACCCAACATTTTCTAACAAAAGCTTCTATTTATTTTCTTCTCGGACCGATGTATTTAATATTGTAGATATATAATTTTCTGTTGTAATTGGTTGTGCGCTTTTATTATTTCTAACGTGACGATATTATTGTGAACGTCCACGGGGCATCACGATAACACAGGGAATCAAAAGTCCCGGACTACTAAATAGAGCCGCGGTGCAATTCCATGCGAAGTATAAAGTAACCTAGAACACATCATCACACTACACTACACAACCAAAATACATCATCTTGTATTGGCCATCATTTTGGTGTCGTCATTGATATGAATATAAATTCACGACCATTTAAACCGTTATACAATATTATAGACTTCTATACAAAAGAGCTCGATTTGGAAGTTCGGGAATTTATATGAAGACGCTTTTAAATTTCCGTCCACGATATCGTTATAACGTGCACGTATTTCCATAAATGTAAGGATGCGGAAGTCCACGATAATATCGTCCAGTTAGACGTTATGAAAGTGCACAATAAATACTACACGTGATAATTATGTTGATTAAGAAATTCCATATTAAATAAACATAAATGTTGCCAACACGAACGAAATAGAGTGTTCTACGTTTCAGTTCGGACTCTCTGTCTGTGTAACACAATAGAGTTTATACCCAGTGTATAAAACGAAGTTAATTTAATTTGTTAAAACTGTACCTTCTAGAACATTTATTGTCAGGCTCAGTATGGAGTACAGGCACAACTTTTCTCGCCAGTATTGTAATTGTAACTTTGTTGGTAACAACATGAAGTAGGGATTTTCATGGGCTGTTGTGCGAAGTTGACTTAATTTGATACATTATTTAACGTACAAACAGCCCTACATTAAACTGACTGTGTTACGTATTTATGTTAACACATTACCAGCCACGGATACCTGATGGTGATTAACTAAAACCGCTTAGCTTTGCTATTGTCCGACGGGCTTTCAGATAAGAGAAATGTCAACGAAAATTGAATAGCTGGGACACTTCATCGATAACATAAACAATGTGACAATCGAGCATAATCGGCTTAATTTCGTATCAGCGAAATTCCAAACTGTATTTGTAGTTAATTAGAACAGCGTAATACCGCGTTGGCTGCAGCATGTATATTTCATAAGCCGCGTGACGAAGTTAGTTGGTCGTACCGGAACACGTCTCGTGCTTGTGCGATAGTGTCCGGAACACTGCGCACAATAGCCGCAGGCGTCTGTTGGCTCTCAATATCCGCACTGCCCCGCACTGTGCACTAGTTACGTGCACGATTTATCCTTGTTTTTATTGAAGAGAGAACGGACGCTCTAATGGAGATTCCAACAGCCTTTGGTTTTTATTATTTTTGGCGATTATCGCAATAACTCTTCGCATTCTTTATGATTCTGCCGAGTGTCGTATCACTTCTGCCAAGTAAAAAAACGTTACGTTTTTAAAACAGAAATATTTTATGAAGCTTAGGAATACCCGTGTAAAAGTCTTGTGTAAGATATTCTAATTCTCATTATTAATACTACTTACCAGACTCGAGAGTTGGGTGTCTCTCGCTTAGTTTCGGGACACATATTTGGAGAATACTTTAAACTTACCTCATAAAACAAAACTTAGCGTAATAAATGTAGGAAACTCATTTGGGTTAACTAAAACAGAAGTCGATTTCCCGACAAAGATACTCGTATGCTAATTACTAATGACTTATTCGCGAAAGTTTGATGAGTTGTGGTTTTCACGAAAGTTCCACATATTACATTTTTTTCATTCATTCAACTAGGAGTCCTTATTTCGTACTTTTGAAATCATCAATATCCTACCTACATCTGAGTAAACATAATCCAAAAGAATGTTGTTTAAATATTTTTGCATTTCAAATGAACAGACTAATATTTTATGTCGGAAACAAACTTCCTTTTCAATTTATATTAACATTACTTCAAAATGAGAAACGAATGGACGACATTTCGCCTATTTTCGCATTTTCTGAGTCTATCCGAAACTGAAATTGTGGGAAAAGAGCCTCAGGAAATGTTGACGCAGCGGTATGGCGTCTGCAATATTTGCTTCATAAGTAAAATGCTTCAGTAAGATTCATGATTAATGATGACACAAATAACTACTGTTTTTTTCTTCATTCGATACAAGAATAAAAACATAGCATATTGCAGTGCCTTAAGGGTAAAGTTTTCCGTAATAACTTACTCGTGTGCACCCTCACTTCACTAACTCTGTGAACGGAAGAGATGACATTACAAACCAAACATTTTTTTATCATAACTTTGATTTCTTTTACAGGTGGAATTTCACACAACAGAATCCGTGGTGACAGTGGACTGGGAGAACGGTTTCGTGGAGGCTTCGGCGAAGGACAATCTGAACGTATCACAGATTTTTAAGGAGCTGTTGGTTCAGGCAAAGGTGAAGTACAACCTGTCGCCTGCGCTGCGCCGGCGGCGGCGGCAGTCACTGCCCACGGGCCCCCAGGGCCCCCCGGGGTCCAGCCCTACGCCGCCCGCGAACGCGCCGCACGTGCCGTCACCGGCGCAGCTCGCGCATCTCCAGCAGATCCGCGAGCGACACGGCAATAAACGCAACTCCTGCGTCATCTCTTAGGTCGACATGCGCGTGCGGTGGTTCGCGGTATCACGGTATCACCGATAGTTAAGGACCTCGGGTAACTTTCGAATTTTCTATACGTACCGATAAAACTATTTATATAAAACTCTAATTAAAGTGTACTTTGTATTAGATGTTCATGACAATTCGCTGTCATCGCTATTTTCTTCAGCCAGCCTTCTAAGTAAGTCACAGTGATACAGTAATATGTATGAATTTTAACGTTTCCATGGTAATTTGTTTTGTATATAAAGACTTATACCCTAAAAATAAAACTAACACTTTTTGATGCGTGAAATTACAAATGATTCATATTAGTGTAAGTAAGTTCATTGGCTACAAAACTGGACAAGCTCCCCAGTTGCAAGTTAGGTTCATTTTGAAACTTTACATATTTCCCATGTGCCGTTTGTCATGTCGTGTGATGTTCACAAGCATACGTCATCTGTCTCGTCCCCGCCCAGTTCATTTTTCCACTTATTTACGATTATGTTAGGCAATAAAAACATTTCTTACGTGATATACTTAGATCCATTAAGATTTGTCCATTCCTTCGTGATGTTACTACTTTATATGTGTAAAACTAGATAAGTAGTGGAAATAACGCCAACATACAAAATATACCTTTAGAGTTAAGGTTCTAGTGTATTACAGAGTGACAATGTAGGGAAAAGTGATAATGTAGAAGTGACAGGTATTCGTGACTGGTTTATACTCTAGGCTTATAATAAAGTTATAATAACTTATAAGTAAGTACGTAAGTACGAGTTGTGTGAGGAAGGCGCCACAAACGACTGAGTGTTCCACAATATATCAAATCAAACAAAAGAGAATAAGTGTTGGTATTGGATCTGTCTTCGATAATATTTGTGAGAGGTATGTATAAGGGGTGATCTCGTTACACAAATTACTTCGGAAAGAATAATGACCTAACGAGGGTGTGTAACAACCCCGAATATGGTAACAAAGGCTATCCGATTACTTGATAATATAATGATAAGAATCGTCTATGTGTACCTAATACATTCCGTTTGCCAAAACAGTATTAATGAATTTGTGGATCTTATATCAATATCGTGTCTAATTGATAAAAACTTTCAATTCAAGTGTATTAGATGGGTAACTTGACTTGTAAGTTGTAATTGTTTAAATACTATACTATTTTCTGACTTTAACTGAGCGTTATATTGTAGGAATAACTTTTATCATAACTTTAACATTAAGACAAAAGTTTCTCTCACAAACAGTTATTGTGTAGGATGTAATATGTAACGAAATTCATTTTTCATTTGGAATTCTGAGGGTAAAATATCTGGATCTGAAATTGTACAACCTTAGGTATTTTATTTTGGTATGAAACTATATGGAATTTGTATTATATACGAAAGAAAAATACAATTGTACCAGCAAAGTAATCACGATTCACGAAAAATATAAACGAACAATGAAATGTAAAATAAATAAAAATGTTTTATTATTTATTGGTTTATTTATTGATTGATTTGTTATGATTCATAATTTTCATTTTGATATAATACACATTATGCATTCATTTTTTTAAATTAAAGACTATAATAAAACCTGATCGGACACTATAATAATTTGACCACTTAGCAAAGAACTGGAACTATAACTTCAACGTAAACGTAACTACAACTTTGAGAAAAACTTGTTGATACTTAGGGACTTTAAGTATCAACAAGTTTTACTAAGTTTATGATTATGATGAACTAACACCAGTAATTAAGCCATATCATCAAATGAAATAGAAGATTAAATAATGTTATTAAATAGTTGCAGCTTAAACTGGTAAATGTAGGTTACATTTACCAGTTTAAGCTGCAACCCTAACCACACCGCAATCTCTTGGAAGTAGTAGGTAATTAATTATTTACATGACCCTTAATTTGGCCACTGTTATCATTTAGAGCTGTAATAGTGGTCTCTTTGCTGTGGTTTTTTGCGGTTTTTTTACTGTGTTTTTTTTTGTGTTTTTTGTTTCGGTTTTACTTCTTTCTTCTTTACTTTTTTATGTGTACATTTGAGTAGTTGGTTCTCAAAACTGTTTTTAATTTCACACTGAAGGTTTCATAGGAACATTTAACATGGTTACAAATCTACTTTAATATTTCAAATTATATGGATGTGCCTTTTTTAACAGATTAGTCTTCTTAGTTAGTAGAAATTGTAGCTTTGGTTGAATGTAATTAAATATATTTATGACAAACTTTATTCCAAAATTCGCTTAAAAAGAAAAATGTGTTCGCTTCCTTCTATTGCGTTTCAAATACGTACGTAGTTTTATTGTTAGTTTTTAGAAAAAGATAGAGATAAATCTATACATATTTATTATTAAATTTGAATAATATTGGATAACATTTAAAAAAATATGTGGTCTATCAATGTTTGTACTTTTAGCAGCGGTCTGCGCGCTTATGGAAATTAATACATAACAAAATATTATCTAAGAGATTTTTTATGATCCTTTGTATAAATATAATGAAACTGTTCGTGAAACTTAGCACAGAAGGATTTGACATGTGTAGTGTGTGTATAGATGTTAATTTTCCACTCAATTTAATAGTCACGTACTTATCTGTAGTAAATTAATTTAAATATTTATATTATATGTTTCAAATACAAGTATTTACTTCAACATTTGTACGAATGTACCTAATGAAATTGTCTCTGAATAAAAATAACTAACTTCTGAAACGTTGTGATTTTATTCTCATTAATACTTACTGGAAAATGTCGTGGAAAATACAACGATTTGTCCAAAAGTACTAGGGAAGGTAGAACTTAATAATTTAGTTTGTAAAGACAAATTGAGACGATCGTGTCCAGAGTGCGTAACTAGAATGCTCTCTAAGAAAAATAATACAATTAATGGGCTTTTATTCTTCAAGTGTTCCTTTCAAACTCTAATTGTATTAAGCCAAGTACGGCTGAGGGTAACAAGACAAAGCGGCAAATGAGCGTTTTAAATGCTGCTGTGGAGTATCATCGTGTGGATCTACGATAGCATGCGCTGTTAAGTACTTTCTACACTTTTTCTGGAGTAATAGACGCGCTGCAATTCGACTTAATTGGTTATACTAGAAATTCACCTATCGTTTTGTAGAACGTTGCTCAACACATTGTTGTGCAATGCTGCTGGGACGAGTGCGTCGCGCCTGCGGGCGGCGTGCGGGCGGCGTGCGGGCGGCATGCGTGCGGCGTGGCGGCGGTACCCAGCGACCTCCTCGCGGCACTTGTTGCGCAGCGCGCGCGATCGATATCCCTTCCCCCGCCGCGCCCACCTGCCGCCCCCTCACACCACCGCCCCACAGACACTTTCCATTCAGCGCCGAAACCATCCTCACACCCTTTGTCACCAACCAATTCAACCAGAAGAAAAATATCAAACACATTTCCATTTTAAAATTCATCTCGTTTCGTTTTTTGTCTTCAACAATAAAATTACCTCCATTATTAAATAACAAGTTGTTATGAAGGAATTCAGCTGTTTCCAGATTCTGTTAAGTGGCATTGTCAGGTTTATAGTCTCTATAAATCATCCCCGCTGGGAGGCAATTCCGGTCGAGGAGCTTTCATTTTGCACTAATGAATAAAAGAGAGGAATTATTGAATTCGTTGGGAACGTGATGCCTACTTTCTTTAAGTATCAACACTTTAAGTATCAGTAATCTGAGCACATTTTACCATGTTAAATGCGCTCAGATTACCATTTTAACGTTTAAATCGCTTGCTAGACCGTATACAGTTAAGGGTTATACCTCAATCTCTCAATCCTCAAAGTCTACGTAGCTCTTTAATTATATATAGTGTAATATATATAATAGCTAATCGCCTCATTATGAAACTCCGCACGAACTGCGGTTCGCGCGTAATATCCGAACACATGTGCTACAGCCGATTAGCGCGCAAATCCGTAGCAAGGCGTAGCCGCGTAGCAGCGTAGGCCGACTAGACTCGCGAACAATGCCTCCCACATTCCAAGTCATTAAACCCCACTGTTCGATACAACTGCTGATAACAAGTTCTATAGTAACAACAAAAGAGTTTTATCTCATTTAAAATGTTGCACAAGCACATAAATCTGGCATTTCACAATATTGTTGAGTGTGACGCGCGTCTCCGCCGAGACTCTTTTCATAAACTTGCATGCATAATATACAACGCGCTTTGTGGTGGACGACAATGCTGTACTCTGCGCTCCGCTTGCTTTTACAATCTCTGAAGGTAATCTATCTTTGCCAAGAATACTCTTGTATTGTGACAAGCTAAATAACTTGGCTGATTGATTCAGAACAACCGCCGCCACCTTCACGAAGCGCTTTCAATCTTCAGAGCTCTTCTGTTAAGTTGAGTATTTCAATTAAAACAGTTAATTGTGTAAATCTTATTAAAATGGAGTAATAACATTCCCCCAAAATTTCCTTTACGTCTTATATAAAACGTTTCGAAAAGGTCGTAAAGATTGTTTACAGCAAATATTCTGTAATAGAAATCAAAGGAAATTAACGAACAGTCCCAAAATGTAATAAATATTAAGAGTTCTTTAGACGTGCCCCAAAGTTTAGTATTGGAAAACACAAAGTTCAATATTGAACAGAAACTGTGGTATTTATTTACAAGTTTTTCTAATTAAATGACCCGTGTCAGCGGGGTTCCGCGGAAAGTTTTCACTTAAATATCAGCTGACACAACACTAAAACGACGTAAACAGAGCCGCGGCCGGTACAATTAATGTTGCCATCAATTCTAATATTATGACGTTTATATCTTTTGTTTAATAAAAATACGTGTAAGAATTATTTTATGAGACAGACTAATCCTTCACACAAAATTGTAGTTGAGTTTAACCTGAAGGTTCACACCTTGAATACTAAACCTAAATTAAATCTGCCGAGAAATACAATGTTTTGAACCTCCAAATTTTTTAGAAAGTGAATCTACATAATAAGAGTAATGTAATCTTATGTCGGTGTATTTTATCGACAAAAAACTCGATATAAAGTACATCAAAACGTAGAACAATTTGTTTGCGTTTATTATAAGTTCAGGTTAAATGATCCCCTTTGTTTTTTTTTTATATCAGAAAGTACGGTTGTAAATATTTTCTTGTTTTGTACAGGTACTGTTGTGATAGAGGAATTTTCCTATAATATAAGTTAATAGGCACTTCTATTGTTTAACACATTGTATCTATGTTAACGTCTTAATTATCGTAAGCCCTGCAGCATTTTGTGATAGTGCTAAATATAGCCTTTTCCAGTAGACTGTAGCCGTAACACCGTAGCACGATGTAGCTGTAGCTCTGTAGCACAATGTAGAGGAAAGCCCCGTAGCACAATATAGGTGTAGCCCTATAGCACAATCTAGCGGTAGCCTCGTAGCACGGTGTAGCGGTAGGCCCGTAGCATATTTTAGTGGTAGCCCCGTAGCACAGTGTAGCGGTAGCCCCGTAGCACAATCTAGCGGTAGCCCCGTAGCACGGTGTAGCGGTAGGCCCGTAGCATATTCTAGCGGTAGCCCCGTAGCACGGTGTAGCGGTAGCCCCGTAGCACAATGTAGCGGTAGCCCCATAGCATGGTGTAGCGGTAGTCCCGTAGCATAATCTAGCGGTAGCCCCGTAGCACGGTGTAGCGATAGTCCCGTAGCATAATCTAGCGGTAGTCCCGTAGCACGGTGTAGCGATAGTCCCGTAGCATAATATAGCCGTAGCCCCGTAGCACGGTGTAGCGGTAGCCCCGTAGCACAATCTAGCAGTAGCCCCGTAGCACGGTGTAGCGGTAGTCCCGTAGCATAATCTAGCGGTAACCCCGTAGCACGGTGTAGCGGTAGTCCCGTAGCATAATCTAGCGGTAGCCCCGTAGCACGGTGTAGCGGTAGCCCCGTAGCATAGCCCCGTAGCACAATCTAGCGGTAGCCCCATAGCATGGTGTAGCGGTAGTCCCGTAGCATAATCCAGCGGTAGCCCCGTAGCACGGTGTAGCGATAGTCCCGTAGCATAATATAGCCGTAGCCCCGTAGCACGGTGTAGCGGTAGCCCCGTAGCATAATCTAGCAGTAGCCCCGTAGTACGGTGTAGCGGTAGTCCCGTAGCATAATCTAGCGGTAGCCCCATAGCACGGTGTAGCGGTAGCCCCGTAGCACAATCTAGCGGTGGCCCCATAGCATGGTGTAGCGGTAGTCCCGTAGCATAATCTAGCGGTAGCCCCGTAGCACGGTGTAGCGATAGTCCCGTAGCATAATATAGCCGTAGCCCCGTAGCGCGGTGTAGTGGTAGCCCCGTAGCACAATCTAGCAGTAGCCCCATAGCACGGTGTAGCGGTAGTCCCGTAGCATAATCTAGCGGTAGCCCCGTAGCACGGTGTAGCGGTAGCCCCGTAGCCCCTGATGATGTCGCTAGTGGCACAGTTTGCATCGAGTCCGTATATAAAAAATGTAAACAAATAGTAATATCGCGAAAATTTACGAATAAACCTAATATTTAAGTGCTATAAGTGTGGATGAAGAACATATAATGTTATCTTGTAAAAAAGTGCGACTATTGTGACTATATAAACAAATGAAAATTCAGTGGTAAAACAACAAAAAACTGAGAGATATTAACATTGCAGTGAACTGTGAAACAAGTTTATTTATTTATTTATTTGAGGAAAAACAAACAGTAGCACAATAAAAAACAATCATAAAATCTTAGATATAACATTTAAAACAATTATGCTACCCACTACGTTCTCCACACATTACAGTATAAAGTACTTAAAACTAGCTAGTAACACAGATACATTACCTTGTAATTTGCCATACTGACCGCCGATTTAGCCAAAGAAAGTTAGATCCTATTACAAGTCAATAATACAAAAGACAAGGCAATGCGTAAACAAAAAAAAAAATAAGACAAGGCAATAAAAAATAAAGAAAAAGTAAATGTACAATGTATTATGCTTTTAACTCAATACTCTAATTAGGGTGTATAAGGTCTTGCGTCAATTACATCACACGTTGTACATTGGTTTGCTGATCTCTTAGGGTTGCCTGGATTTGCTTCCTAAATACATTTTTACTAAGAAAAAGAATGTCGATGGAATTAAACTCATTATTATACGTCTCGACCAAACGATGAAGTGGTGAGCGCGAGCCAGCGTTGGATTTACATAGGCTGGTAGCAAATAGACGTCGAGTGAGTTAAGGAACCCCAATCTACCAATATTAGCTTTGTCAGCCATTAAGTATTTATTAGACATATTATTTCTAAATATTCTATTGCTTGACCAGCACTCAGAATAATCTGGGACATGCGTCATCTCTGATCACGTTATGCATGTACTACGTTAGCAATAAAGTTAGTATATAAGATGAATATTTTATTAGATTAAATTAATTACTGTTTAGCTATAACTCTGTCAGAATAAAGTTATTTTTTAAATACTTCCGTTGTCGCTTACTTAATTAGTGCGTACCTCACGTACATGAACTGTTCGAGGAACCAGGTAAAACAGACTCCTAACTAATTCCGGACAATCCAAATGATTGCGGCACACATTGAACAGAGTCATAACTTCCAGAAGTTTCCGTCTTGACTTTAAGGTCAGTAGATAATATTTTATAAGAAGTAAGTGGTATGACATTTTATTCCGATAACACCTAAAATTCATAGCACGGAGGTATTTACGTTGTGCTAGTTCTAATCTTTCACTATATTTTACGTAAAAAAGGTTCCAAATAGGTACTGCAAACTCTAACTGTGGCCTGATTATTGATTTATATAAGTGCAAAAAGGTGGAAGGTCGAGGAAAATCCCTAGAAGATCTCATGACAAAACCAAACATTTGGTAGGCTTTGTTAACAATTTTATCTATATGAGCATCCAGATGGAGCTTCGAATCTAGCAGAACACCAAGATCGCGGAGAAAATTAACTTTACTCATTGGCGTATTGGCAAGACGATAGTCGAACTCAGTAACATTCTTCTTTTTGGTAAATGTTATAACATGACACTTTGGAAGACTGAGGTAAAGCTTATTGGAAGAACAGTAGCTAGAGAAACGGTCTAAATCCTGCTGGAAGTTAAAACAATAGACTTTATCAGAAATAATTTTATAGACCTTTAAATCGTCCGCGTAAAGAAGAAATTTTGAATTTTGAAAACAGTCTTTTATGTCGTTAATGTATAAAATAAATAATAAAGGGCCTAAAGTGGAACCTTGAGGTATACCAGAGGTGACCCGAAAAGAGCCAGATTCAAAGCCATTAACAACCAACTTTTGTGTTCTGTTAGTTACATAAGATATAAACCACCGTAAAAGGTCCCCTCTGATTCCATTAAAAGCAATTTTACTAAGTAGAAGTGTGTGGTCAAGTTTGTCGAAAGCCTTCTGAAAATCTGTGTAAACCGCATCAATTTGCTGTCTATTATCGAGACTATCAAACAGTTGGGACCTGAAAATGAGGAGATTACTAACGCAAGATCTGTCTTTAACGAAGCCATGCTGTTCTTTTATTAAAACACTGCGAATAGCAGGATACAATTTATTATGTACCAGTCGTTCAAATAGCCTCGAAAAATCAGATTGTATAGAGATAGGTCAATAGGTCGCTACGTCGTGGTTGAAACTACTCTTGTGAACTGGTACAATATTTGCATGTTTCCAAACTTCAGGGAAAATACCACATGATAAACATTTATTAAACAATATAAGTAAAGGACAGCATAATGTATCACACGTGTTTTTCAGAAAAACCGAAGGAATCCCATCAGTACCAGGACCTTTGGTTGAATCAAGTGATTTTAATTTTTTAAGTATTTCATCAAGGGACAGTTGCAGTTGGCTTAGGAAGACATCGTGGTCAGCATTTTTAGATAGTGGTTCCCAAGAGTTACAGTCAAATGTTGAGGGCTCATATGCAGACTGGAAAAATGTAGCAAACAAGTTGCAAGTAGTAATAGGATCATTGGATGAAATTTGATTGTAATTAACCGTGGATGGGATTTTATTCGAAGTTTTACGGCTAGCAACGTACGTCCAAAATGCCTTAGTATTGGCAGCAACACTGTCTTCAATTGTATTAATATATTTACTATAGCAAATGTCAACTACTTTTTTAAATTTTTTCCTGTTACTCGAGAATACCTCATAGTCACATAAATTCCCATACTTCTTCCACTTAACACAAGCTTGAGTTTTCTTTTTGTATGTATGTATGAGAGATTTGGAAAACCAATTGGGGAAATTAACATTTTTAGGTCGACATGTGGGTGTGTGTGATTTTATAATTTCATAAAGGTTTTCATAAAATGTAGAAACAGATTCATTAGGTGTTAAGTTATCCAGTAAGATATTCCAATCCACGTCACTTATATCAGTATTTATTTTGTTATAGTTAGCTTTGTGATAATTTAGTTTGTAGTCAGCAGTACATATACGACTATATGTGGGGTGAGAGAAAGAAATGTGTGCATACAAGGCTGGATGATAGGTGTCAACTGGTAAAAGGGGGACATCAGGGGAGAGTGTGACTGCATGAGTATTACAAAAAAATAAATCTAAGATACGTCCGCTAGAATTGAAAAAGTGGTTATATTGTTTCATCATATGTTGTGAACAGAAATTTGATAAAAAATGAGTTTGGTTTGTAAGTTTGTTATTCGCAGCATATTCCATGTATGATTACTTTTTTACCCAAGCAAGCGAAGGCAAATTAAAGTTACCTGTTAAAATAATATTTTCTACGGAAGAGTCGCCATCACACAACACTGACAGAGAATTAAGAAAAGTCAAGTATGTATCATCAACAGCGTTAGGGGGTATGTAAGTAGCACAAATTATACGATATTTATTGTTAAGTATGTTAAGTTTTCGTCTTATAAGTACCTATGCTTTGATGAATGATGTCTAATTGAACTCAGATTCAAGTGTGTTTAAAAATTGGGATCCTGCCATTTTGCCGAAAAGATTTTGCCAAAGTTTCACTACCAAAACAAATTTTAGCAACCTTTTTTATACCAATGCAATGTTTGGAATGATTTTAGTACGCACATTTTCATTAGGTCAAATTTTTACTTGGCAGAATATTATCAAGGATAATGTCATTTAGGCATTTGGTCTTTAATCAAATGATTTATTACAGCAAACAATCTTTAGACAACAAACGTTTGGTCAAATGACTTGTTATGGCAAAAAATATAAAGGCAAAAAAGATTTTTTGGGAATAATATAATAAAAAAATACAATTTTATTTTAGTATATAATTTATTTAATACAAATAAGGAAAAAAAGAGATTATTGTTAGCAGGCTATCAAGAAGCGCACTAGTTAGACGAGGTTAATTTAAAAAAAAATAGGTTAGGTTAGGTTAAAACTGTGACCTCCTATGCACGAGCTTAGCGAGCGAAGCGAGCGGTGCCGCGGCAGCGGCCGGCGAGTGCCAGTTAGAAACGTCTAGATTATATAGAAAAAAAATATGGAAAAAAACAAGCTACCCGAAACTGAACTAGTTAGATTATAACAATTGTCTGAATAGAAATGGTTCATTGAAAACTAACGATACTAAATATTTGGCAAATTTTATTTTTGCGTAAAATAAGTTATTCCTACTGAAATATTAGAATCCATAAAAATTGGTAAAAGTACTAGTTGGTAAACAAGTCATTGCTTAAACGTTCACTTGCCAAACATTAGGTTTGCGTTACGATTATTTGTGAAGAGATTTTTTGCTAAGTAATAATTTGGCAAATGAAATTATGCGGAATTTTTTTTGGGAAGTAATAATTTGGCAATTTCTTTTCGATGAAACAAGGGAGACCCGAATTAATAATTTTCATACTGTTATTATTTAAAAAACCATAAGTCATTCAGCTACATAATTGATAACAGCGTCATCCATCGCTGAGTAGGGGTACTGCATCGAACTGTTGTCACCTACGTTTAATGATCTACTGTGTCAATCAATCAATACTAACGACACCTAGTTTTAATTCATAGAACTTTACTCTCTCGGCATACGTGAATGCACTGACATCAGAAGGGCAATTCTCGTAATTTAAAACATTAAAAATCTAGTCGCAGTCTCATCTCAGCGACAAACAAATGTCAAAAACTTGTCATAATGTAGGGAAATTAGAAGTATTTTTTGACAGATTGAGACTGCCTGACTGATGCCTTATGCATATAGTGACAAAATAGTAAAGTGCTGTACTAAGCTTAACCTCCGACCAGAAGACAAAATCGTAATATGTTTGGGTGAAAATTACCGTATCGTCGGACATGTATTATCCCAACTTAAAAGTGTCTTAAAGACATTTCATAAAAATAGTATTATTATTTTAAATGTATTAAAAAATGACAAGCTATATGTCAGTAAATTGAACAGTAGCATCAAAAATATTTGCAAATACTATAAAAATTGTAAATTTACGGATAGCAAATATAACTTGCCTGATATTTGTAAATCAATCAATTACCTAATAGATTACGAAGATTATGAGAAAAAAAATCTAAATCCAGAACAGAGATCAGAGAATCGAGATCAGGAAGCACCTAGCCAGTAGCAAACTAAGCTTTTTACCTAAACCAACGGTAAACGAGCCCAAAAAAGGGACCAGTCCTTTTTATATTAAAAATAGCAACAGCAGAGAACTTAGAGTAAATAATCTTACTAGTACTCCTTCTAAAAAACCTAAAAAAGGTACTATACCTTGTTACTTCGCTCCAGTTACAAAAAACGACACTTTTTTTCGTATCTAAAAACACAACACCTACATCACACAATTTCAGGATATTCCACCAAAATATTGCGAGCGTACTATCAAAACAAGAACTTCTAGAATTAACACTACAGGAGATGAGAGACTTAAAGAATGACCCGCATGTAATTTGCCTCTCTGAAACATTTATCAAAAAAGGATATGAGAACTATCTCATGTTAGCGGATTACGAAATGGCAACCTGTAAGGAAAAAAGTCAAGGTGGCACTTGCATACTGATTAAAAAGGGTACATTTTAAAGAACTAGCATCTGTAAAAACGTATGCATCGGTAAATACTTTCGAGGCATGCGGAATAGAGTTAGCATATGAGAATTTAGTAATTATTTGTTTATACAGAACACCTCAGTCTGACCCTAACCAATTTTTAACTAAATTAGACAGTAACCTACAACATTTACTCAAAAAATACAAGTCGAAAACGTTTATAGTTTTGACAGGTGACTTTATATAAATACCTTAAAAAAAAGGGCAAAATCAGTCAAGAATTTCAAGACCTAGCACACACACACAAGTTGAAGATTCATATTAACGTAGCTACTCGCAAATTTTCTTGTATAGATCATAATAATATATTAAGTAATCTATCTGACGCAATCGCAAGCGTCCTACCACTTCATCTCTCTGATCACGACACAGCGCAAATGCTAAGCTTTTCTTTACGATTTCAATCAAGAGCCTCAATATATCACACCTACAAAAGAGATTACAGTTTAAATAATACGCTTAAATTTAGAGAATGTTTGGAAAAAGCTATTTTGGACAGATATATACATGGAAAACGATGCAAATGCGGTATTCAATAGTTCCCATGTATTAATTTGTCTGTTTTACAATCTCTGTTTTCCAAAAGTAAGAGTTAAAGTTAATGCAAACAATAAAATTAAACAAACGTGGATAACTAATAGTCTTTTTTTTTTTCTTTTGAGGATGGGAAATCATCAAATGACCCCTCTCGCTCTGGGTGGAGCAGAAGGGAGTGTCAGACTCTTACTGACTAAAACCCACCCGTGTTCCTTCCTTAGCCCTTTATGTACCAGGGCAGCGGTAACCCTTTCGGACGATCCCGCTACCCCGGCAGGCTTCGGCCCTGTCAGGCCCCGTCAACTACGCTGACATCTCTTTGAGGCGCGCGTGGACACAAACACGCCGTCCGGCACGGGCCTGGTCCTGATCGGACGGAGAGCTACCCATTGCTCTCCGCCCGCAGGCCCGCGCCTACGGTGGCCGGGAGTCGTCACGCGGCTCCCGACGCCCGGAGCGTCTCCCTCGGCGGCTGAGGCGTGAGGATCTCTCCCTCGCCCATCCCGCCACCTCCTTCGCTAGCATGACTGCTTCGCAGAAGGAGGTGACCGCCTCCCACTCCCTCTCGCCCCGGACCATGGCTTGCACCAGGGCCGGACGCGAGAGGTCGCCGCCGCTGCCGATCGCCTCTACGAGGACATGGCGGTGCTCTGCCCAAGCGGGGCAGACCTCCACCGTATGCTCCACCGTGTCCTCTGGGCGATCCTCGCAGTGGTGACACCCGGGCGTCTCCTCTCGCCTGATGATGTGCAGGAACCTCTCGAAACATCCGTGTCCGGAGAGGACCTGCGTCAGGCGGTAGGTGAGAGCGCCGTGACGCCTCTCTAGCCACTCCTCAAAGAGGGGTCTTATCGCCGCTATCGTGGCGTGCCCTGCGCTGGGTTGCGATAGTCGCGCCTTCCATTCCACCATGAGACCGCGCCGGAGGTCCGTCCGCTCCGCAGCGATTAGCCGCGGGTGCAGAGTTTCCCCCCGACGTAGTGCCTCCGCGCGCCAGTCAAACAGGCGCGCGAGGACTATCGCCTCCAGATCCCATGGTGGCAGTCCGGCAAGGAGGCTTGCTGCCTCGCCCGAGATCGTGCGATACCCCCTTATAAGCCTTACGGCAACCACCTTTTGGGGCGCGTTCAGATAGTGTGCGGCTCGAAGCCGCAGTGAACGCGCCCACACCGGGGCCCCGTAAAGGGCCATGGACCGCACGACCCCTGCGTAAAGCCTCCGGCAGGAGGCGTTTGGCCCCCTCAGGTTGGGCAGGAGCCGCTTTAAGGCGGCCCCGGTCCGTTCCAGTTTGGGGGCCAAACGTCGAAAATGCTCGACGAAGTTCCACCGGCTGTCGAGGACGAGACCCAGGTATCTCATCGTTGTCTCGACGCCGATGTGAACCTCTCCTACCATCAGTTGGGATCCCGAAGGTGGTCCGTACCGGGGCCCATGAAAGGACATGGCCTCGGACTTGTGCAATGCCACCTCGAGACCCAACTGCCGGATCCTTTCTACGACTATCGCAACCCCGCGTGTCATCGTGTCGGCCGCCGCCTGTTGCGACCTCCCCTGCGCCAGGACCAGCGTGTCGTCAGCGTAGCAAACTACGCTGACGCCATCAGGGAGGTCGGCCCGCAGCACCCAGTCGTAACCGATGTCCCACAGGAGCGGCCCCAGAACCGATCCCTGTGGGACACCGCACGACATCTCTCGCCGGTTCCAGTTCCCGTCGCGACCGGGGTAGATGACGGCTCTGTCCGTCAAATACGCCCCGACTATTCGACGGAGGTAAGTCGGCACCCGGTGATACCGGAGTGCCTCCCCTATGCAGCTCCAGGGCAGGGTGTTGAACGCGTTGGCGATGTCGAGTGACACCGCCACGACCACCCCACCCCGGGACACCGCGTCCCCCGTCGTGAGGGCTCTCACGCGCATGATGGCGTCCACCGTCGAGCGCCCCTTGCGGAAGCCAAACTGGCACTCCGCAAGATCCAAGAGATTAATGCAAACAATAAAATTAAACAAACGTGGATAACTAATGGTCTTAAACTATGTTCTAAAAGTAAACGTTCCTTACGATATCAATACTACAAAAACAAAAATAGAACCAGCAAGACCAAATACATCACGTATTCTAAACTATTGCAAAAATGCATATATAAATGCTAAACGGAATGCTAACATCAAGTTTATTAACAACAATAAAAACAAATGTAAAGCCACTTGGTCAGTTATAAAAAACGAAATACACAATATGGACCCTAAAGACAATATTAAATATTTACAGGTTAACAACACTACACTCACACAACCAGCGGAAATGACCTCTGCCTTCAACAATTATTTCATAAACGGTATTCCTACACAAGATCAAATAAATACTTGGCCCAATGAAAACGTAATTGCTAACTCGATGTTCCTCACTCCTTTGTCTGAAAGTGAGGTAAGGCAACAGATATTATCATTGAACAATACAAACTCTGAAGGTTACGATGAACTAAACACCAAAATTATTAAGACATTTACCAATGAAATAAGTAAAGTGTTGACATATTTGATCAACTTGTCTTTTTCACAAGGAATATTCTCAAAAGCGTTAAAATCATCCATTATTATACCATTGCTCAAAAAAGGTGATAAACGTGACATGAACAATTATCGCCCTATAACATTAATACCCATAATTTCAAACATATACGAGAAATATATGCATCTCAGATTAATAAATTACTGCGAGAAATTTAACATTATAAGAAAACAGCAATTTGGATTTCAAAAAGGTAAATCCACAACGTTGCCAGATTCTCACTTTTAAAAACAATACTGAACCATTTAAACAGCAACCGGTTGGTAACGGGACTATTATTTGACTTATCGAAGGCGTTCGATCTAGTTACACACGTCAACTTATTACAAAAATTAGAAGCTCTCGGAGTCAGAGGACTGCCATATCAATGGATATCGTCGTACCTAACTGACAGACAACAGTGTGTCGCTGTTACCAAACCGGACGCAAATGGGGACATGATAATGCATACGTCTGAATATCAATATGTAAAACGCGGTGTGCCGCAAGGTAGCATTTTGGGCCCCATCTTATTTCTACTTTACATAAATGATATAGTTGATATGACTAATAACAAATGCTTTCTTTCTGCGGATGACATTTCCACAATTGTAACTGCTGACAAAAAATATAATTTAATTACCGACCATGAAACTGACATAAATAATATAATTGACATTCTAATTAACTGGCTAAATAATAATAATCTATCTATTAATCTTGACAAATCTGTATACTTACAATTTAACAAATATTAGGGGTTAAAGTATGAAATTGCCGATTTGTACTGAAAAATTGAAATTCTTTTATTTTTTTTTATTTAACATATTTATTTAATCAAAATAATTACCAATATTATCTATACATTGCTGCCATCTAATAGGAAGGTCATTTATGCCTTTGCGATAGAACTCTCGTGATCTAGATTCGACAAACTGTGTGAAAGTACTATAGAAGTATTCCTCCGCTCCGCCGTCACTGGAAGTGGACGTGTGTCGCGTGTGCTCGGACCGTGTACAAATAATTAATTATACTAAATTCCTATTGGTCAAATTCCTTAAAATAAATTCTCGTTTCCTCCTACGGTCTTTTTACGGAAGGTCTCCGCCCCTCGAAAGGGATAGAATTGGTTCTCGTTGTGCGTCGCCTGCGCAATAAAGTGCGCCTTCTGTGATTGGTGTTTGGTGAGATTTGAACCCGGGACCACCGCGCGGCGGGCGCTTGTCTGTTGCCTCGAGCCACCGTAGCATTAGCGCAGAAGCCGAATTTGCAAGATACTACGCGCAGTGACATCCCCACCACGGGCCGCTCTCTGACGCATCGCCTACGAACTGAGTCACTGATCTAGTAAGCGGCTACGCGGCTACGAATCAGAAGGTGTGCTACGTGTGCTACGTTCTGCGCGTCGACCGGTTTGCTGGTATTTATTGTCTTATTATAAAAATTGCTCCGCAATGCCACGGATTCAACGGTCACCTCCTGCAGGCACGGGTACTATACTCAGCGGGTAATGTCATCGCCTGATATTTCGAGTATTGGTAGCGAGCCAGAGCATGCAAATAGCAATATAACTTCAAGAAGCAAGCGTCCTCGGCCAGACTTTTCGCCGGGTCACTCCCCGCAAAGTGAGTTCAAGACATTTGAGGACAAAATAATGAATTTATTGACTGCCTGGAAAAGTGATCAGGATAAGTTATTAAGTAAATTAACATCCGATATCAACGAGGTAAAGCTTCAAAACAAGGAAATACGAAAAACAAACGCCGAGATTGAGAAATCCATCGAACATATAAATTTGGCGTATGAGAGCATGAGACAGTCAGTACTAAAACTTGAAAAGGAGCGACAAGAACAGTACTCTTATATCTTGGAACTAGAGAAAAAGGTGTCTGATCTGCAGAACGGTTCACGCTCCTCCTGCTTCGAAATAAGAAATATCCCGATTACTGAGAAGGAGACAACAGAAAACTTGACATCCTTAGTATTACAAACATGCAACGTTCTTCAGGTCCCTTTAAAAGAGACGGATCTGCGAGATGTCTATCGTATGCCGGGAAAAAAAGGATCAAGTAGGCCAATCGTTGCAGAGATGATCACTGTTCCTATTAAGACAAAGATTCTCGACTCTATCAGGGCTTTCAACAAAGACCGCCCCCCCGCGGAAAAATTAAATAGCACTCATATTGGCATAAGTGGTGAGTCTAAGCCGGTTTACGTGGCCGATCATCTGCCTAATAGTCTGCGACAATTATTTTATGAAACTCGTAAGTTCGCCAGCGCTCACGATTACAAGTTCTGTTGGTCGCAAAACAACAAGATTTTTCTTCGCAAGCGGGAGGGCATGGACTCAGTCATCGTCTCCTCAATGTCATGTCTGGCTAAGCTGCCCAAAACCTTGCAGCAACAACTCTGATCAACACTTTATAACTGTATCTTGTTCTATTCCTTGGGCTATGGCCTTATTTTATATTTTATTATTGTTTGTTTTTGTTTACCTTTTAATTATCACACCATGTAAATGCTTATCTACATTTTCCACACTCTCACACTACACCTTTACTGTGACACAGTTTCTTTTTATCAAGTGTGCGGTACGGTTCCCGCAACAGTCACTTTGTCCCAATATCGACAACGCTAAATATGAAACTATTTTAAGAAAGTTATTTATACGACTTCACTCTTTCCTGGGCTATTTATTTAAGGTTTGTTTTAGTGACGCGTATTTACACAGTTTCGAAATAACTACAGTGTGCCAATATGACGTGTTCTTTTGCTTTACTACAAAATGCTGGACTTAACATCAATATCTGAAGAGCTGGATGCCATCGGTGCAACCCAGTCTTATATTTGTAAACCAGAACAGTGCACAACCATCCTAAATGATACAAGTCATACAGTAAATATATTACATGTCAATATACGCAGCGTAAACCGAAACATGGACGAACTTACTGTGTTCTTACATACCCTGCGTATACTACCAGAAGTGATTACCCTAACTGAATGTTGGCTAAGTAAAACACCACATATTCCACCTCTTGATGGCTATGTAAGCTATCATACAGGGAAAAATATCAATCAAAATGATGGTATTATAATTTACATTCGCTCTTGCATAATGCATACCGTAACTGAACCAAACATATTGGATTCTAATTGCATGTTACGTAAAATTGAATCAATAGACCTGATAATAATAGCCCTATATCGCCCGCCCTGCAATCGCAATATTGATAACTTTATAAACGGTTTAGACAACGTTTTGACATCTATTTCTAACAATAAAAACACAGTATTAATCGGAGACCTCAACATAAATATTATGCCTGATCACTTAAGTCAGCAAGCCAATGAGTACCTAAACTTAGCCGCACTTCATGGCCTTTTACTTACTCATAAGCTGCCTACTCGGGGTAAAAACTGCTTAGATCATATCCTCCTGAAATCAGAGTTAAAGAATATTACCCTGATCTTTGATTCCCACATTACTGACCACGCGCCTATTCTCCTAAATATTAAAGCTAACCAGAAAATAGTTCAACATAAAACCAAAATTGCAAAAGTGGACTATCCCTCAGTTTTTACTGCTATCTCAAAGACTGACTTCACGTCAATTATGGATAATACAAATGCAGAATTGGCAGCTGAAATGTTAGTTTCGATTCTTGGTTCGATAATTAAAAAACACTCAATAGCTAGGTCTATTCCATCAAAATGCAGAATTCTTAAGCCATGGATAAGTAATGGTTTACTTCGTTGCATCCGCAATCGAGACGCTATGTGTGGACGGTTAAAGACTAACCCTGACAACTATACCCTTAAACTCACTTTTGTTCGATACCGCAATTTTTGTAACAAACTGTTAAAACGACTGAAACATTCTTACGAGAAGAATGAATTCGAAAAAGCCAAAGATAATCCTAGAGCAACTTGGAAAATAATTAAAAATATTATACATTCTGACAGCTCCAAAAACCCACCAACTGAACTTCTGAAGATAGGACCCGACAAAACTACATCTGTAAACATGGTAAACAATTATTTCTCCAGTATAGGTAGTCAACTAGCAAAGAAACTTCTGTCCACCACACAGACCCCGGCCCACTTGCTAGATGATAAAACTGTCACCAACTCCCTCGTTCTCCTGCCAACGGATGAATGTGAGGTGGAGCGAATTATTCTCGGTCTACGTAGTGACACCGCTATTGGATGGGATGCTATCCCTACGCAGTTGTTACAGAAGTGCTCCAATAGTCTAGTACCGGTGATTACACATATTTGCAATGTCTCCATGTCAAGCGGAATCTTTCCCAAAGTTTTCAAAAGGGCCATCGTCCACCCAATCTACAAGAGCGGGAACAGAGACAGTGTAAATAATTATAGGCCAATATCCGTGTTGTCTGCATTATCAAAAGTCCTGGAGAAATTGCTTAATATTCGACGAAATTTTTTGAAAAGTAATAACATTTTAGCGTCAAACCAATTCGGCTTTAGGCATGGCAAATCTACGGAAAATGCTGTGGGCTCTCTTGTCGATCAATTAGTTACTATCCTTGATCAAAAACAAAAATGTCTCGGCATTTTCCTGGATCTCACAAAAGCTTTTGATACTGTCTCGGTTCCACAGCTTTTGTTGAAGATGGAAAGGATGGGAATTCGTGGATATGCCCTCCGGATTTTCAAAGATTATCTCTCTGATAGAACTCAGTCTGTTCAGATCGACTCTTTTGTAAGTGAAACTACTTCTTTAAACTTTGGGGTACCACAAGGCTCGATCTTGGGTCCTACTCTCTTCCTCCTATATATCAACTCCCTCTGCTTGCTCCCCCTTTCCAACTGTGCCATTTTCACTTACGCTGACGATACAGCGCTTCTCGTCTATGACAAGAGCTGGGCTGAGGTTTTCACCAGAGCCGAACAGGCACTAAGTCAAGTTTTGCATTGGTTGTCAGGCAATCTCTTAACCTTTAACCCAAGCAAAACGACCTACATGACCTTTGCACTGACATCTTCCTCTCAACCATCTAATGAAAACTTTACTCTCAAAGCCCATAGCTGCGACCCAATAACTTTAAGTGGCTCCTCCTCACCTTGTGATTGTCCCACCTTAATCAGGTCTACACAAGTAAAATACCTTGGAGTATATATTGATCCATTTATCAGCTGGAAAAATCACCTAACGGTTCTCACCGCTCGAGTTCGTAAGACTATCTACATATTTAAAAAACTTCGCTATTCTCTTGAACTCAACACTCTGATGATGGTATATTGTGCCCTATGTCAGTCCATCCTGACATATTGTATAACTGTATGGGGAGGTGCCGCAAAGACCCTTCTACTACCTCTAGAACGTGCACAGAGGGCTGTGCTTAAGGTCATGTCCTTTAAACCCTTCAGGTATCCGACAGTTCAGCTTATGGGGGACTGCCAAACTTTATCGGTGAGACAGCTATTTGTTCTGGGAACGGTTTTGAGAAAGCATAGTACTCTAGTGTACGACAAAGCTATAACAGCAAAGCGCCGATCATACGTAGTGTGTGAAACCCAGCGGTATCGTAGCTCCCTGGCTGCACGGCACTACAATGTGATTGGATGTCATTTATATAATAAAATAAACAAAAATTGCAACATCTACCCACTCACCAGATTCGAATGTAAAAGGAAGGTGTCAATCTGGCTCCTAAACAAAGCATATGACGAAACTGAGAACCTCCTTAAGGGCCTTACTCTCGTTTAGTACCGTAACACGGTCACTTTATGAAGAATATTTCTCATTAACGGCTTGATTAGAAGATTTGAAAAAATATATTGTTGGTATAGGTTCATGTACAACATTTCTGTAACAGGATTTTTTCGTATGGCTAATACTTTTCCCTTAAAAAAATGTTTAGCAAAACGCTATTTTTTCCTAATATTCCATATTACTTCTAAACGGCTTTGATGTTTGCAAATATTTTTACACTGAAAAATTGATGGTTAGAGGTACTATAGAAATGAAACAGCTTATGTAAATCAATCAACATTTGCAAAGAAAATTTCCCCACTTTGAGATTGAGCTTCAGAGGTGCTCTGCGCGGGCGCGGGCGGCAGTCGTGCGTTAGCACTGAGACGGGAGGGCTGTGTCGCTCGCTGCTCCGCTCCGGCTATCGACCGACTACGCGCGTTTGCCTGTGTTAGTGCAAATATTTACGAACGAATTGTATCAGTGTGCGTTTATTGACTAGCTCGCTGCAGATGGCCCATTTCTATTGTGCGCGTCAGGACGCTTACGATAGTATACAAGTAGTAAGGCTTATCTAACTAATATTAAAATGAGAAAATATTGAATTTGATCAAAATAAAAGTCCAAGATGGCGGCTGCGAAAGTTTTCAAGTTTTTCATCATGGGTGTCGTTTTCATACTTTTCGAGGGTGATAAAGCCGATAGTGAGGTCAAAAAAAATCCAAAATGGCGGCTGCAAAATTTTTCAAATATTTCATCATGGGTGTCGTTTTCATACTTTTCGAGGGTGATAAAGCCAATAGTGAGGTCAAAATAAAAATCCAAAATGGCGGCTGCAAAAATTTTCAAATATTTCATCATGGGTGTCGTTTTCATACATTTCGAGGGTCATAAAGCCGATAGTGAGGTCAAAATAAAAATCCAAAATGGCGGCTGCAAAAGTTTTCAAATATTTCATCATGGGTATCGTTTTCATACTTTTCGAGGGTGATAAAGCCGATAGTGAGGTCAAAATAAAAATCCAAAATGGCGGCTGCAAAATTTTTAAAATATTTCATCATGGGTGTCGTTTTCATACTTTTCGAGGGTGATAAAACCGATAGTGAGGTCAAAATAAAAATCGACTAGTCCGGGAGCCGAGTAGGCCGTCTTGCGACTGCCTACTGCCGCGCGTATTTGTATGAAGATTTTGTTTTTTGTTAGGTATGATAATTTTGTGAGTTTCATAGTTGGGCACACACACTAAAATGTAACTAATAGGCCTATGGTGATTTATCGAGGTAGGCACTGCTTATATGCCTTTATGCAATACACGCCACTGACTGATATACTCTGAGTATTCGCGCGCGGCTATTACGCACGAACGCGGAAGGTTTATCTACTGAGCGGCCGTAGGTGATTATTTCAAGGTCATTAACGAGACTTGATACTGTTACTTTACTATACTATAACAGTGGTAACAGTTTTCGTAGTTCAACTGTTACTTTTGACGTACGATTAATAGTAAAAAAAATCTTTTTACATGAAAAACACTTAAAAAAAACACTTCAAAGTGAAAAATTACTTTATTTCGGAAGTCGATGTCTTTGGTTTTGAATTTACGTTTTTTGCTACAGACTTCCGAAAGAAAGTTATTTTTCATTTTGTAGTTTTTTTATGGAAGTCGGTTATTTTTTTTTTGGAAAAAATAATTATTTTGCACATTTTAGTTGTGGCACCTACCGGTCACAAATTAGAATACCACTACCTGCTATGTAAATAACAATGACAGGAAGAAAGTTGATTATAACATCATCCGATTGGCTACGGAATCCTAAAAATGCCATTTAGGTACAGTGTTAGTTAGGTAGGTTTATTACTGATTTATAATAATTCAAATTGATGAAACAGGTTCTCATTTTTATAAAATCTCATTTTTATGTAAGTCCTCCTAAGAAGACCTACACTCTATGCAAATAAAATGTTATTCCATTCCTAAGAAAATACTCGATATCATTGTTAAAGTTTTACCCCCGTCGGAAACTAAGTACGTTCTCACGTATGATTTTAATGAAAAAAATGAAAAAATTCTAATAAATAATGTCCAGTAAAAACATAAAATATACGTAACATAAGTATCAATCTATACAAAATATATCAGCCTTGCCTCCGCCATTCCCTTCTGGAATCGTAGGCAAAAATGGCGACCTGCGTGCGGCATGTCTGCGTCTCCGCATATTCTTTGATCGTCGTTTTAGTGCAGCGCGCCACCGCGCGCGTTTTACGTATTCGGGGGTAGAGCGTTTAGCTCCGCCCACATGCACAAGGTCAGCGAGCCCTATATACACCTTAAATTATCAATAGCGTAATGGGACCCCTTGCCTGCATTATCACACACCTCAATCACGTACACTCATCATCTACACGCAAATTTACACACCCTCACACATCACACACACCACTTACACACCCCCACACCACTTACACACATACACACCACTTACATAAATTACTCACTCCTACATACCACATACTTTACATCTAGTTTTTAATTATTTACTTTATTTCTCTTTTATTTACAATTGCAAACAGTTTTTATTATTTGTGTACAACTTTGCTCACGTGAACACGTTCCGCTACCTAATATAATATTGTAATAGATTAATAAGTGCGAGGGCACTGGTACCCATAACACAAGTTAAATCTTAATTTGGGTACCAGAGTTCAACTAAATTAGCATTTAAATTGTGTTCTCTATAACTATTGTGTTTTTTTTTTTTTTATGTGTCCTTATTTGCAAATAAATAAATTATTATTATTATGTCGTTTATTTATTTAGTAGTCTTATTTTATTACATTTTTAAATATTAGTATGAATAAATAAAAAAAAAAACATTTAAAAATATAAAAAAATAGTGATCCACCGGTGTCGGGAGCAGGGTCCAAGCTACCGGTGGTTAGGGCTCCAGAGATAGAAACCTCCTCACAATGCGTGCCGTATCGAGGAGTACTGCCTTCTGAATCAGGCCCTTGATCCAACCGCCTAACGAGAGCCTCGATAGATGTTGATCGAGGCTTTCGGCCATCAGCCCATTGGCCGATACGACAATCGGCACAATGACAGTCGAGCTCACATTCCACATGTCAACAACCTCGCGTGCTAAGTCAAGATATTTGATTTGTTTATCTTTCTCAGCTTTCACGAGGTTCCCATCATGTGGAATGGTAACATCAACAATCATTGCGCGGCGCACTAATCGATCTATCACCACTATATCAGGTTTTTGGCGACAACAGTCCTGTCAGTGATGATAGACCGATCCCAGTACAACGTGACATGGTCATTTTCGAGAACTGGGTCGGACACATACTTGTAATATGGTACCTCAGAGTCGACAAGTTTATATTTCAAAGCAAGTTGCTGGTGAATAATCCTGGCTACTTGGTTATGCCTGTGCAAGTACTCGCTGTTAGCCAGACGAGAACAACCAGAGATAATATGTCTGATGGACTCACCCGGACGGTGGCATGCCCGACACACGTCAGCCGTCCCGTCCCTCATAATATGTCTCCGGTAGTTATTCGTCAAGATAACTTCGTCCATAATTGCACAGACAAAACCTTCAGTTTCCCCGAAGAGGTCACTGAAACGCAGCCAGGATACGGACGCTAAGAAATCTACACCGGGCTCATGAAGAGCCCGATAGAAGCGCCCGTGAAGCTCCTTGCTTTGCCATACCTTCTTGCGGTCATCGGTAGTAAGTTCTACAGGTTTGCGCCAGTTCTCTTTCACCATGGAGAGCGGGGTGAGCCCCTTGTCCATTGCGACCACATCACGGTGCATACCCACTTCGGCTTTTAAAAAATATTCCCTGAGACTGCACACCTCGCGGTTGTGCAGGGTCTTCGCATTTAAAAATCCTCGACCCCCACACTTCCGCGGGATACACAGTCTCATCACCGATGATCGTGGGTGATGCATCCGGTTTGCGGTCAGCAGTGTACGGACTCTTCTATCTAGGGCATCGAGTTCAGTCTGAGTCCATTTGAGTATGCCGAAAGAGTACATCAAAACCGGCATGACCCAGCCATTGAAGGCGCGCACCTTATTTCCGCCTGAAAGAAGACTAATTAATACCTTTTTCAGGCGACAAAAGAAGCGCTCCTTCAACGATTGCTTCATGTCAGCATCGTTGATGCCTAACGCTTCCGACATACCCAAATACTTATAGCTTTCGAGTGAGGAGAGGGATCTAAGGTGTATGGAATCCGAAAGTGGAATTCCCTCGGATTCCATAATCTCCCCCCCCCCTTTACATGCATGACTGCACATTTGTCCACACCAAATTCCATCCAGATGGCACTACTGAAAGTTTCAGTTACCTTCAGTAGCTCCATCAGATGCAATTTGTTAGGGGCAAAGAGTTTCAAATCATCCATGTAGAGGAGGTGAGATATGACCTGACCACCTCTCTTCAACCGGTAGCCTAGACCTGAGTCCTCCAGCAGTGTGCTTAGAGGATTCAGGGCTAAGCAGAACCAAAGTGGACTCAAACTGTCGCCCTGAAATATTCCCCGCTTAATCCATACAGGCTCATCATTCCCCTGGATCTGTCGACACCCTGGATAGCGAAGGACCGTCTTCCACTGTCTTATACACGACTCAAGGAAGGTGCGTAGAGTTGCATCTATCTTGTACAACTCCAGCACCCTCATGAGCCATGTATGTGGCACCGAGTCGTAGGCCTTCTTATAATCTATCCAGCATGTCGACATATCCTTGCGGGATCGGCGAGCCTGTTGGCTAATGGCCATGTCTATGAGGAGTAGCTCCTTAGTACCGCGGGACCCATTCCTACATCCATTTTGAGAGGCAGACATAATCGAGTAACTGTCAATGTGTGTGTTAATTTTCGCTCTCAAAATGGATGTAAGAAGTTTATAAACCGTCGACAAACACGTGATCGGTCTATAATTCTTGGGTTCCGCGGGACTATCTGACTTATGGAGCAGGTGGTTAACGCCTGTTGTTAGAAACTGTGGTAGTGACCCAGACTCTAAGGATGACTGGTACTGAGATGCCAGGCAAGTGTGTGAACTAATTAGCCATTTTAACCAAAAGTTATGCAGTCCGTCCGGTCCCGGTGATTTCCAATTCGGTAACGGACGGACTGCTTTGGCTACGTCTAATGGCGTAATTATGACTGGTTCCATTTCTGGTATAGTTCCACACACTCGCTCGATATCGCGCATCCAGCCACCCTCAGCGTGACAGACGGGCACCGACCAGATGCTGCGCCAGAATGCACTAGTGGTGGCATCATCCGGGCGGCACACGTCCGTCACGTTTTGTTCAGGTCGCTCCCAAGTTCTATATACCCACCTCTCATCGCTCTGGAACATGCGATTCTGCGTGTACCGATCAACCCGCCGCTTATACCGCCGAATACGACTCGCCCATGCACAAACTTTCTGCTTCAGGAAGTCGATGCGCTCTGTGACATTGGACATGTATTCCCGAGGGCTGATTCCAGTCCCCGAAAATGCCTGTCTTACAAAGCGCATCACTCGTGGTCGTGTGTTGCCCTCCCTGAAGCAGTATAGTTTACCGATGAGTACCCTGGCCCCATCGATACGACGCTCGATCCTGTATCGCCAGGCTGGTACGGCTGGTTTTGGTCGAGTAGCTGCGTCACAATTTGGAAACTTGACGTTAGCTAAACGACATGCCGCCACAGCCGCGCAATACAAGATCGAGTGTGTATCAACGAGATCCTCGCTGCTCTCGAAGAAATTCTTGAGCTGCGAGTCCAAGGCACACACTAGCGCCCTATTTTTTTTGTGCATAGGTAGCCGTGGTATTCGGGGTCTAAGTTCGGTTGGAGTGGACCTATACTCGCGAAACGCATCTTCCAGTGCGCTCCTCAGTCGGACGTTGTACTGGCTACTTACTGTGTCAACCCTATCATCATCTTCTTCAACACGATTGGACCGCGGCGGGATGGCATCAATAGTTGACGCTTGTGCCGCGGTTTGTGCCAGAGTCGAGACGATTTGGTTGTTCAGTACCTCTGAGCGCAGCCTATCAAGTGCTATGTCGTCCAACCTGTGATTGCGTTGGATGACCCGCACCTGATCCGACAGTCGTTGGGCCGAGACGTTGACGGTTGGTTCCAGTTCCTGGAACAGAGACAGCAACCTATCACGGTACGCAGTGAGGTTAGTTCCCCCCTCTGTAGACCCGTAGTATGCGCGCATGACGTTCTCGTTCATAGACTGAGTCCATCTCATGCGCTGCACACAACCACCGGCAGCGGGGACCCGGCTCGGGGCCGGATGGCCCCTAAGTCCCAAGCTCCTCGGTGGCCGGCCTCTCCCCTGCCGACGTACAGGTGTTGGCGACGTCGGCGGGGAAAAATATTCGTCGCTCGAGCTCGACGCAACTGCTACGGCCGGTGTCACAGCACTCTCGATGGGGCTGGATTCCGGCGGCGGCAGGGCGGGGCTGAGCGACGACTCCGGAGGTGGTAGGCGTGCACGGCGAGCTGCTGATCTCGTCAACATTTTCAACATTTCATTTTCACGTTTTTATCGGAGGTGACATGACAGATGTCACCTCCGGATCGGCAGTTTTCGATGCAAGTTTTTGTTTCTGTTCATTGTATTTATATAAAATTATGTTTATGTTTTGATAATATTGGATTTTCTGATATGGTTTTACGGATATATAAATATAAAAACTGCTTCTAAAAATTATATATTAGGAAATTGTGAACAGATGACAAAAGAGACGTTGACGTTGACGTTGGTGTTGCTAGCTTATTTAGCTTATTATTATTATTATTATAGTATGAGGAACAGGGTGTAAAGTTCACTCATACTCTATAGAAAAGGGAGGATCCTCCGACCAGACGGGTGTTGTGTCTGGCGGGCAATTGCCCAACGATTGATGTTGGGAAATTGTATCTATGCTAATTGCGCGGTAAACTCTGCTTGCGAGATGCAGGATTTGCGTGACGTCAGTATGACGCGTTGTTCGCATGTGGCGTTGTAGATACCGCTACATCACTCCCCTCCGGAGACCGGAGGTCGATAGTGGACTGAGTCTTGTATCTTGCGATGCTTGCCAGACCAGCTGAGGTTCCAGTGAGTCGGAACCGATTACCGCATAGTTCACGGTGAGTCGGAACTGTCTGCGGAGTTGTCCCCAGTGAGTCGGGGTGGCGCTGCGTTATATTCCAGTGCGTCGGATGTACAGCGCCGGGTTGAGGCTGGCTGCTGCGTCGACCAGGAGAGGGTGCTCTGCTTGTTGACCGGCCGAAAGTGCAGTGTGCTGTGCCGAGGTTGCTGATGAGGCTGAGGGTGATGACCAGGTATGCGCGGACGCTGCATGCTGGTGGTCAGGATACCCGTTGAAGCCGTGGATGCTGGCTGGCTGAGTTACTCGCCGCTAAAGCTTGCGGGAGTGATGATGATGACGTCACGCTGAAGTGTTTGCACGAAGGCTGCGCTGACGATCACGTCGGGGTCACCAGTATAGAGGTATGAGGAACAGGGTGTAAAGTTCACTCATACTCTATAGAAAAGGGAGGATCCTCCGACCAGACGGGTGTTGTGTCTGGCGGGCAATTGCCCAACGATTGATGTTGGGAAATTGTATCTATGCTAATTGCGCGGTAAACTCTGCTTGCGAGATGCAGGATTTGCGTGACGTCAGTATGACGCGTTGTTCGCATGTGGCGTTGTAGATACCGCTACAGTACTGCCTCCTGA
The DNA here is from genome assembly GCA_947507525.1 of Apamea epomidion. Taxonomy (NCBI): domain Eukaryota; kingdom Metazoa; phylum Arthropoda; class Insecta; order Lepidoptera; family Noctuidae; genus Apamea; species Apamea epomidion. Next base: position 14,031,430 of record OX382234.1, read on the forward strand.
GAAAAAAACTTTTTATCACGTAGAAAATTGTCCAAATCACGAAAAAAATGGTAGTCCGTTGGAGCAAGGTCTGGCGAATACGGAGGGTGACGAATGGTTTCTAATTGCAGTTTCTGTAGAGTTAAAACGGTTTCTCGTGCTGTATGAGGTCTGGCGTTATCATGGAGCAATAATGGTGACGATCGATTCATGAGTCGGGGCTGTTTCACTGCTAGTTTTGCTATAATTGTTCGGAGTTCGGCACAGTAGACATCTGCCGTTATTGCTTGACCAGATCGGAAAAAGCTATAGTGAATAACACCATGCTGAGACCACCAAACAGTTACCATTACCTCTTTATTGGTAAGCTTTGCTTTTCCATCACGAAAGCGTTTAAACCAAAATCGCACAGTGCGTTCATTAGCAGTCCCCTCTCTAAACGCAACATTGATATTGCGAGCTGTTTCTGCCGCGTTAGTTCCGCGTCGGAACTCGTATTCAAAATTAACTCGAATTTTCAAAGTATCCATCTTTCTTGTCTAAGCTGAATAAAAAAAACAACTGAAAGTCGGTAATCAAATGTTGTACATTTTTTAAAAGAAGAACTTCATAGGTACCATGTGACAAAAGTTTCACTCAAAAATATCAAACCATGAAGGTTCTATGTCCATTCGAAGTACCTATTACAATGAAACGGCAATTTCATACTTTAACCCCTATTATTATAATAATAAATTTCATTTTAAAATGGACATAGCAAAAATCACGCATGTGACACAAACTAAGTTTTTAGGTGTAGTAATAGACGAACATTTAGACTGGAAGGCGCAGGTTGAGCATATATGCAATAAAACAAATAAATTTGTATATTTTAGACAAATAAAAAGGTAACAAATATAAAAAGGGCCGTAATGTCATATCGAGTTTACGTTGAGTCCTCGTTGCGGTATGTACTAATAAAATGGGGAAATAGTACCGACCACAATAGAGCATTTATCGCCCAGAAAAAAATGTGTACGGGCCTTATACGGGATTCCGTCCGATGAATCATGTAAACCAATATTTAAAAAGCTGGGTTTGCTACCGTTACCGTCATTATATGTATATATATGATGTGTGTATGTTTGTAAAGAAACACAAAGAATTGTTTAAAACAGCAGAAGAGGTATGTTCACAAAGTCGGCGTGACCAATACACACTTGTTCTAGACGAGTTGCCTAGGTATGCTAAATATAGGTATAATAAAAATTGTGTAGCTATGTGTGTACGTATATTTAATAATTTACCAAAGACATTAAAAGTATTGAATTGTAGACTATTTAAAATTAAATTGGTTAAATGAAAATATTTTTTATAGTATTAAGGAGTATTTAGAACACTAACGTTGACAGCACATTTTGCATGCTTTAATTATTAAAGCAAAACATGAATGATCTCATTTTGTATTGTAACACCTTTTTATAACGTGTTTTAAGCAAATAAATATTATTATTATTATAGCATAATCAAGCGGTAGCCCCGTAGCACGGTGTAGCAGTAGCCCCGTAGCACAGTGTAGCGGTAGCCCCGTAGCACGGTGTAGCGGTATCCCCGTAGCACGATATAGCTGCAGCCCCGTAGCACGGTGTAGCGGTAGCCCCGTAGCACGATATAGCTGCAGCCCCGTAGCACGGTGTAGCGGTAGCCCCGTAGCACAATGTAGCGGTAGCCCCGTAGCACGGTGTAGCGGTATCCCCGTAGCATGATATAGCCGCAGCCCAATAGCACGGTGTAGCGGTAGCCCCGTAGCACGATATAGCTGCAGCCCCGTAGCACGGTTTAGCGGTAGCCCCGTAGCACAGTGTAGCGGTAGCCCCGTAGCACGGTGTAGCGGTATCCCCGTAGCACGATATAGCTGCAGCCCAGTAGCACGGTGTAGCGGTAGCCCCGTAGCACGATATAGCTCCAGCCCCGTAGCACGGTGTAGCAGTAGCCCCGTAGCACAGTGTAGCGGTAGCCCCGTAGCACGGTGTAGCAGTATCCCCGTAGCACGATATAGCTGCAGCCCAGTAGCACGGTGTAGCGGTAGCCCCGTAGCACGATATAGCTCCAGCCCCGTAGCACGGTGTAGCTCCAGCCCCGTAGCACGATTTAGCTGTAGCACGATGTTATGTAGGAATTTATTTATTCACCGTAGCAGTCTCATTATTCACAAATATTTTATTTAAAAGTTGAAGTGTACAAATTACTCAAAGAGATTATCAACATTTTTTTTTTCTTTTTAATTAATAGCCTTCTTACCCGCTTTGCTGAAACCGGTCGTTAGGTTTCCCCCTTAAAGAATTGTCTTCTTAACAATGCCGGCAACTAATCTTTATTATTCTTTCCCTTTCAATTAATTTTAAATGCAAAATAAAAGCCATAAGGCGCAACTTTTCTGACTAAATGAAATATTCCAGTCGCGTTTTCACGTCTTCAGGACAGTTAATTGCGTTTTTTAATTTATTTCTATTTATCCTTTGAAAATGTTGCTAAAAAGGTATTTTTAAACGGAAAAATCTTTACTAATATGAAAATTAAAAGGAGGTTAACACTTTGATACCTGAAAGCTGCATATAAGAAAGTAGATACGCTACAAAGCTCTCAATACGACACAGTTTCAAGAAACGTGAAACTTAAAGTTACATAGTAATGGTTACTACACTTGACCATTTTCAACAAAATATATGTAGCGAACCTATTTTTGTCAGTCTGAATTATGGGCTCATTCATATTTAGGAAAAAGGGCGGCTTTCATTACGGGCGGTTTTAGTCGTGCAAGATGTTTACGGTTGGCTGTATGTCATAATTTAGCTTGGAACCGTCATAAATTTCTAAATATGTATGTGGTTTACGATACGGTCTGGGAGTGCCTGTTGATATGGTCATAAGATGATAAGACTACATATGTTAGACGTTAACAGGAGGCTTTATTATTTTAATTGCCCTAAATTAATAAACAAAAAAATATATGCCCTTTCTAAGAAAGGGCATATATTTTTGTGCTTATTAATTTTATTTTCGAATCAATATTCCTTTTTACTCCCCGCTAAAAATTTTACATTGTTCCCTAACGCTACTTCGTAGCAGATGTTGTCGACTGATCGTTCAACTTCTCAACGGCTGCTACTGACGTAAAAAGCACCACTTGGATACACTCCCTCACCGTCTACTTGAAACGTCCCCAGATATTAAATCCTGATAGCAAGTATTTCCTGTTCATCTGACCTCAAAAGACGCTACTTTGCTAAATGGAATTTGCCCAGCAGGAGACAGAAAATTAATCTTACTTTCAATCTTTTATATAATTTATACAGTTATTAATATACCCGTCGTTACTGTCAGTGCCAGCAAGCTGTAAAATTTAAGGCACCCAGTAAAACCGAGAGGTGATTCTCATACTTTATCCAAGAGACAGTAGATAAATTTTGTTCTAAATCTAAACAAATCGTTATTGCGATACGTGGAAGACGCATTATCTCAAAACCCCTAATCCAGGAATAAAATATATTACCTGTGTTACTCTCCATGTGTATTTTCCTAGTTTAATGACCCATCTGATTGGACAGATACTACTCGAAAAACTTGAAAAAAATCAGGCTCTCGTTTCCTGATTGGCTCACAAAAAGTTTTCCGTTCAACGAGAGAGCCATACAGAGATCAAACGAGTATTAGTTCAATATATTTTTAGCCTTTGCTGTCTGGGGTAGACATGTAAGATGGGACGTCAAAGCGTTTTCGTTCACGCATGATAACGTTACAACGTTATTTGGAAGACGTTTTCGTGCGTCCTGACTTTGTAGGCGTAAATTGATGTGGCTTGAGACGCTGGCATGATGCGAGTGCAATTTTGCAATGACTGTGTACGCTTGTCGTACTTGTCAGAGACAGAGCTATATAAAACAGAGTTATATATATCCTACTAATATTATAAACGTGAAAGTTTGTATGGATGGATTGATGTTTGTTACTCTTTCACGCAAAAACTACTGAACGAATTTAGATGAAATTTGGTACACAGATAGTTTATAATCAGGATTAACACATAGGATACTTTTTATACCGATATTCCTACGGGATCGAAACTTATGCGCCTGAAACCACGGGGCGCAGCTAGTTGTTGATATCCTAAGGCTGCGACTATGGCCGAGTGATAGTATGCTCTTCAATTACACACGTAACGTAGGTATTACAAGGTGAATTGGGCAGTGAGATTCCAATCGAAGTTTACAGAATAGCACTTCGTAGGTACCTTTGTTTACAGTTTCAGTTTATTATTGCTCTGTGTGCAGTGTGTACCAATATAATGTAGGTGGCTATTATTATACCGTAATTATCACAGGCACTTATTTTCGTACGTAATAATTAATGTGAGCATTTTTTGGGTCACGGGCGTTCTAAAACGTTGCTTTCGGAACTAAATTTGTAGCTAAATTATAGCAACAGAGAAGCTCATTAATTCTATATTACAAATAATTTGCATATTACAAATTAAATAACACATTAAATTACATGCAGTCTCGCCTGACTGATTATAATTTATTATAATGAAAACAATATATACAAGGAGAAAATGGACAACGTGAGCTACTTTGTCAATTTTCACTGTGTTGAAAGTACTTTTCACGTGCCTATTGATTTCATTTTCCAAGCACACCAATGAATTGTTTACATCTTTGCATCGATCTGTAGTAGGAATAATCTTTAATTACCGAATACTCTGTCAAGTGAAGTGAAGCGGCAATTTTCCATTTAAAAGTTTGACCGCCTAGATAATCATAAGTTAATTATTACTTTGTCTTTTAGCCTAGATACAGACAGCTTATGATTCAATTAAGTAAGTGAGTAAGTAGGTATGTTCATATATCAGATTTGTCACACAATTATTGCTAACTAGCTGCGCCACGCGTTATCACCCGCATAAGTTTCGATCCCGTGGGAATATCGGGATAAAAAGTATCCTATATGTTAATACTGGTTAAAAACTACCTGTGTGCCTATTTTCATCCAAATCCGTTCAGGAGTTTTTGCGTGAAAGAGTAACAACCATCCATCCATCCATACAAACTTTCACGTTTATAATATTAGTAGGATATATATATATATATTTATATATAATATATATAGTTAGTAGGATTTGACTAACCGTTATTCAGTGACGGAATACCGACCTCACCACCTTTCAGCCCAAATAGCAGAAAACCCGCGACTTATTAAACAACTAACGATACAATGAGATAAGCATCGAAACATTAGCGTCGCAATTATTTGCCTTATCCAGGCCAATCGCGTGACGCATGCGAATAGGGTGTTAGGAGCCTGCCCAGCCCTCCTGACGCCGGCGCCGGTACTTATGCGGCATGTTATTAGGAGATTGGCTGTATGTAACACGTGTGCCTGAAAAATCTACTCGTGAACCTCCAAGGTCGTTTAGTAACCATCACGCGTGGCTTATAGATTTGTGAGATTGGAGATTCGTCTATGCTGTAATTGCCTAAGTGTGTTTATCAACTTTTTATAGACATACCTATATAAGAGTACATATATGCATGCAGAACGTGGTCGTTTATTTGTCGAAAAGGAATAGCCCTATAAACCGGAAAAAAGTATTAATTAAATAATTTTAAGCGTTGAAAGTACTGCTCCCTTGGTACTACTTGCATAATACCTTAATCGCTTTTTACGGGACTCATGGGTATTAGATTATTCTTAGCTAGATGAAACAAAGGCAAGGATGAAGTAAGTATAGGTATAATTAAAACATTACGATTTATAGAAAAAAAAATTACTTAACGATTGCGAAATCTGCTGATGATTGAGAGATCTATCTACGTGTTATTTTAGTTGCAGACATTTATGTAGTGAATTCAAAAATATCCCTGTCAAATGGAATAGATTCACGTTATTAACGTGCAACCTGCATATCATCGATGACAATATTAGTAGTGAGTAATATTGACATCGATGCCATGTGGGTGTTACACCCACAGTACTCCTCTGCAAAAACCACTGGGGTATACGCTACATGTACTTATATACCTACCTAAAGTGACTAAGCTTAGGAACGACTCCCATAAATCGCGTTAATCGTATTTCGAAACTATTTCACAGATGAGCGCTTCGAAAGGGTGATTTAAGGCGAAAACTATTATCTACGAGCGTTGATTCTGATTTGCAGAGATTAAACCTCAATTAATAATTACATATTTTGTCTTCCTCCATTTACTCATAGACAAAACCAAAAGCGAACTAAGAAGAACCCTTTATTGTGTAAAGTTGGGTATGTGGGATTCGTCCCAGCTTTTCAAGCGATATTAGCCGTCCTCATCACGCAGCCACTAAAAAAAAAACCAGTAAATAAGCTCACCTACGCAAACTATTAAGATCCTGCCGATGCGGTAGCCTACATCTATAAATTATGAGAGGATAACACTAACACGCAACGTTTCTTTTCATAATATTTTTAATCTTGGTTGTTATATAACGGGTGGTTTGACCTTTACCATATATTACAAGGTTGTGAAGAGTACACAGGTATAGATAGTATAAATCAGCCATTTCACAACTTTGTTGGAGTAGGCATCCAGTTTGACCAGATGTAAATTCATCTTTATTTTTAGAACGAGTGATATCCCGATGTCTAGCAGACGTCAATCTACTAACGGACACTAGTCAACCAGCGCGAAATGACGAAACTGATAAATAAACGTAGTCTTTAAGACACGAAAGATTCCAATTTTGTCAAAAACGATCATACGTACAAAGTATGACCGGAAGCAATATTCGATCGAACATAATCAACATCCCCAAAAAGTCTAGAAAACCGGGTATAATAATAAAAATGATTGATAAATGTATGACTTTTATAAACATACACGTATAAAAATCTCGGTAGCTAAATGTACAATGCCCTCTCACTTGTTGAGCGGCTGATAGGCCGCAATCGATAATCACTCCTGTCGCACGGGACGATTGCGGTTAGCCATATTAATTCACGTTTGCAGCATTTCCAATTTAATTAATGTATTCCTGTGTAGCTAAACTAAGTGAAAACCTATACATGTTTCTACGTTGGTGTATAAGCTATCTATAGAGGTAATTCATACGAACAGTTGTTTCCAGTTTAGAAATTATATGAAGAAAATAATTCATGTTACAGACTGATTGTAAAGCGAAAGTTACTTTCAAAAGCACAAACGAACTTCATTTGTGCACCATTTCTCTGAGTTACAACAAAGCACTCGGACCAATTGAACAACGCCGCAAGTATCTAAACGAGTTACTATTGTTGCTGTATTATAAGGACTATGTTTTGTCACTTCGAAATAATGTATAGTTTATCGACAGCAATAAACAGCACACTCGAGCTATAATATTAAAACTTCGCTGCGACAAGATGCACACTCATAAAAACTACAAACAGTACTGTACTGTCACTGAAACAGCCCGTAAATCGTTGAAGTGAATCATACTGAGAAAAAATATTCCAGAACAGAAAGTAACGACCTAAAAAAACACTGGAACAAGAACTGCAATCTAAATTAGAAGCAATCTGGGAAGTTTAAAAAGCTATTCAAGCAGTCCTTCAGAAAAAACTGTTGCTTAAGAAGGAACAGGCTTTCATCTAGACAAGTCTTCAGGCTGAAAATCGGGTAGGCAATCTCATCGTTTTGCTAATCAAATTTGTTTTTCGAACGGGGTAAAGTAAAACGAGCCTCTAACAATCACTTTGAATGTCAAAACCTTTTTAATAAATTATATTATAACCCTACCCACCCCCTATCTATCCTTACCCTATTACAAATAGGTTAGTAGGTATACTAATCGAGTACTCACTGAACAATCTCATTACTTTAAGGAATCGGTAACTATATTCGTCTGCGTGTAATATTTATGAGTCACTGCGAATAGAACAACAATGAATATCTGAATCGATATGAACAACACACAGTATCACCAGCACGTAGGTAGATTTCCTGTTGGCACGAGTACTTCCCGCTAGTCGTTATCGGCTGTTAAGCTGACACGGGAAGTGAAGTTGGTAGAATTGCCTCAACTTGCTTTAATATACGTCTGAACTCTGACTACTGTTCAACATCAGTTCGAGAACGGTACTGAAGTTTGTAGCTGCGTTTTTTAAATATTAGTTCAACTACTTTACAACAAATTACTGTTTCAGACTACCCACCTACCCAGGCGTGTATTCAATCTTGGAGTATTAAAACATATATAAAAACACAGGTTAGAAGAAGCTTTGCAAAGGTAGTAAATTAAGAAATATATTCTTATATAAAACATCTTTATGCCAAGATGTTTGTGTATATTAAGGTCGGTACTCAACTGCGCAATATTAGCACAAGACTACGACTTATGAAAAACCTATTTTTATAATGAAAGCTGCCTTTAAACACTTCTCATTTAGAAGAATGTGATATTTTGTCTACTGAAAAAAGTATTAATACCTACAACAATGTACCAACATTAAACATGTATTAAAATAAAAGTAGATATAACTGATCGGGCATTCAGACAATGTATCAATACTTAGTGTACCTGGGTTCTCCTTATAGCCTAGTTAAATCTTGAGAGATGCACCTGCTCTACCTGACATTATATCTGCCTACACAAATTAGGTTAACATCTCCGTGATCTCATTATACTGAAAGGCTAAACCCGATAATACGGCGTACGAAAACTAGGAGAAAATAATAGCATTACATTCGCACGAGCGGTTTCGAATAATTAAGCGACAACACCTCACAATAGAGTTTTTTCGATCCTGGGAACAATTTGTGGTTGGCTTATACATAGTAGGCATCAAGCACCGCAAACAGCCAGATAAAAAAGGGTTGGCTGTACGAGCATTTGTCAACATTATTTTATAGACTAGCAACAATCTCGTGCAATTTTTTTTAATAAATTGACTGTATACCTACATACTGAGTTCTTATGGGTGATACTGATCGTACAAAAAATATAGTAGCTACTATTATAGCGCAGAAACATTGTAGCAAGCGTTTGCTTGTAGATTTTTATAAACTACAGTGCGGTCAATGAAAGAATGCGCACTGGACACCTATCAGTTTCATACAAACGAATACGTGTTTAGCGAATTTGATCTTTATTAATTACTAGAATTTTCGCTAGAAAGTGTCAGGGACGCATTCTCTCGAGGCCGCACTGTAAACGTAGGAATATATTTTTGTTAAAAATTATTTATTTTAGTTCATGAATTTGTACCTATCGGTAACCGAAACTTGAGTAAAAATTCTCCAAGAAATTTTTGTGATTATTTTTTTTACCCACCCGTCGAAAGACCAGGGATTCTGTGTCTATAAAATCCTACTAATATAGGTGAGAGTGGATCGCCTTGTTTGACACCTTTTTCTATGTTGTTTGGACCAGAAATATGTATGTAACTTGATGCTCGCAGGGCTACTTCGATAGATGGTATCAATGAGGTCGATATAAGTGTATGCAACGTTTTCGGACTCCAAGGCATTAATAACTGACGGATGGTCTATGCTGTCAAATGCCTTGGCATAGTCCACAAAGGCCAGGTAAAGTGGTTTGTTAAATTCATTGTATTTTTCGATTACTTGATTAATGGTATGGAGATGATCAGTTGTGGAGAAATGGGGACGAAATGCAGCTTGTTCAGGAGACTGGTGAAGATCAAGGATCGGAGCGATACGGTTCTCTATTACTTTTATAAACAACTTGTATACATGTGAAATGAGGCTTATGGGTCGATAGTTCGAGATGTCAGCTTTGTCTCCTTTTTTGTGAAATAAAACTGGCACATTTCAGAGGGAATTTGACCGGTGTGTAAAATGGTGTTGAAAAAAGCTGTGATATGAGGTACGAGAACATTTCGCCCTAATTTCAATACTTCTGTAGTTATTCCGTCTGTCCCAGGGCTTTTATTGTATTTCATCGCGCGAAGCGCCCGTTGAACCTCGTACGGACTGATAGGATCAACCCTGTCAGGGCAGTGATAAATAAAGTGTCTCGGCTTTTTGAGTTGATCTTGGTATAATTTAAACGTGAAAGTTTGTATGGATGGATGTTTGTTACTCTTTCATGCAAAAACTACTGAACAGATTTGAATGAAATTTGGCACACAGATGGTTTATAACCAGGATTAACATATAGGATACTTTTTATCCCGATATTTCCACAGGATCAAAACTTATGCGGGTGAAACCGCGGGGCGCCGCTTGTTAGCAATATTTGTGTGACAAATCTTATATGAACATACCTACTTAATTGAATCATAAGCAAACTGTATCTGGGCTAAAAGACAAAGTAATAATGAACTTATGATTATCTAGGCGGTCAACTTTCAAATGCAATGGAATGGTCTGTTTTGTTTTGTAGATATGACCTGACATGTATGACCTACATATATGCATACAAGAAAACAAGAGAGCACTTTATAAGACCACTCCACATTTTCAAAATAAAGTTTCGGGAACGAAACCCATTATATTTCAAGCATCAAATTACCCTCATAAAGTAGCTAAGCTTTATGTGAATATTATCACGCCGGTACATACCTACCTCATTTCTAAACTAATATAATAAAAAAGTTTGTTTTTTTGTATGTTTGATTGTTACGCTTTCAGGCTAAAATTTGGGCATTTGGGTAGACCATGAACTGGAGAAGGATATAGATTAGGTATTTTCATTCTAGATTGCGGATGAAGTCGGTGGCAACAGCTACTGAATTATAAACAAAAACTTCTGAGAGTTTCCTTATTTAAAGACTTGCGGAAGCTTAATGTCAAGCGATTTTCGCACCAAAAACAAAATGTATCTCTAAAATGTAATTATACGGCCTTTGTTGAAACTTTTATGAGTAAATTCAGTTTCGGCTTCCTTGCAAAGCGAGTTGGGATTAAGGTTCCACGTGTTTGGTACATTGTCGCACAGTTGTGTGCATATGTGCGAAATCTCTTGCTTGCAATTTATGGCTGTGTGTTAGTACCTAGTATACAAGTAAGTAAGTTATATGCGCATTTCCTGTAGATATGCAAATTGTAAAAGTTCTCCACGTATGAATCATGTGTTTTATTCAAAGCGTCATCTACAGAGTCCGCCTGTTGCTTTTACTCTTATTGGTAACATTCATTTTGTAAAGCTCAATTGAAATTTCCCCCCGAAAACAAAATAAAGTCATTTAAATATAAAAGTACACATTACACCGTTCATTTCTTCCATTTTACAATAACTTACTAACGTAACGTTTATAATTACAGACGGCTAGGTTCAACCAAACCGCCCAGCCCCGAAATATGAATAAATAGTTGCGATTTTAAAACTTAATCCGCTTACGCTCAGGGCGGACACCACATGATCCTTATTCGTCCCACCCTGTCGAGTTGAGTGGATCGATGTTGGCTCTAAATGACTGTCAATCGGACGGTATTAAATAAATACTGGGAGCGCCGAAAAAGGGTTGTGCTCGAGTGATATTATGAAAACGTGTCAAGTAGTCGGTCATCCATTACCTCGCTATGTAAACATTTTTCACGAGGATGATTTATTACCGCGGAGGCTGCAGCACCAGCGAGCGTCGGTTAAGTCACAGCTCATTAGTCAAAGTGTTATGATGTAATATTCTCACACACGTTTACCGTTAGCTGACGACACACTGTATCGATGAGCGCTTGTCCTGACCCGGGCCGCCAGCCCTGACGACTGACACTCGATTAACTATCTAGTTTTTACTAATAATGCTAACGAGAAACCTTGTTTCGTTGTACACCATGTGTGCCCTATTTTTTTTTAATTTATTTATTTCATTGACAATTTTTCATTCTGTCGAAATGTATTACATTTAGATCTAAATACCTTTTCACCTTTGGTAACTGAATTTATAGCGATACCTTGTATAACATGCTCTGTAGGTAGGTACCTACACATATTTAAAACATAATCATGGCATATGGTACACGAACCAAACAAAACTAAAAGGGTTTATCGAGATAACAAGACAGTCTGTTACAGGCTCCGGTAATGAGAACATACAATTAAGTTATTATTATACATACATTCCTGTGCGCCCCTATTCTGAATCGCATGGATGAGAATGTTATAGGTACCTAACGATTAAACCATGTGCTAAACATTATTATAATCTATGTCCCTCAGCTGAAACATAGTGCTGCATGAGAGGCACAGATAAAACATTGCTGCAAAACTTTTAATTTCCGAAACAATACGGGAACAAACCTACTTGCGCTACCAGAAGCAAAAATATATATCGCAAAAAAAATACACAGACTCTCTGAAACAGGTTAGCAAAAAGTCCATCAGAGCTCACAAAGCTGGCTAACTCGCATGTTTGGTAGAAACACTCTGACGAGAGTGGAGCGCCGCCAGAATTTTTTTTCGACACGCCAAAAGGATTAATGCAAAAAAAATGTATACTTTTTTTGTACTCTGCCGATTCACATTATACTGTTTCTGATTTGTCTCGAGCGAACTACAGAAACGCGTTCTCTATTAAAAGTGTTTAATCTGTTCTGTGTTTAATCGCACTTTATGGAAGCCGAAAATGTGAAAATGCTCGGAAAATGTCAACAACGTCTCTAATTCCGCATATTTATATTTCACGTCTGACAACATTCGGACAATTTCTTTTAATTACGAGTGATTATCTTTATTTACGCCTTTGTTTTTATCTCCACGTTAGATGTAAAATGTCAGCGTGGGTGGTGGAAATTAAGACATATATTCTGATGCTGAATAAATTTTAAAGCGAATATTATGAAGTAAATTATTATTTTCATACAAATAAATGAAAAGGGTTATAGTATCTCTTGTATTTTACGCCAAGTTGTCATATTCACCTATTACAACATGTATTACTCGTATGAAGTAGAAAAAATGTCGTAAACCTACATTCTCTTTATGCTGACATAAAAGCCTATATAGGGCTGCTGCGCTTGAAGTACTAGACTATAACAAGAGATATAAAATATACGCCATTAATTTAACGGTTCTCATTGAATTTAAAGGGAACTTTAGGGATGGATTGTTTGAACGTATTTTTTAGTATTTTCCGCCCTGGCTGGCCTCATCTATATTTATAAAGTAGTTTCGTTTATCAAAACAGACCAGTGATTGACTGAGATACTGATTGATCGTTTCTCTGAGTGATAGACCGCCTAAATCACAAAAAATAGAAACTCGTTTTACCAACCTTGGTTTTAGGAGGACCCGTGTTCAGTTCACGTTTAGAGACAAATATGTTGTCCTAACCTAACACTCCTAATATGAATAGATTGTTATCTTAGGGCTCAGGCCACACTGGCCCTTTTACTATATTATTGTAACCCTTCTTACTAATTTCAGTGGGCGGGAGAACAGCCGCACCAATTAGTTTATCCTCTTCCCGATTAACGCAAAGTACTTAAATGTTAAGGAAAAAAAATAACTCAAAAGGCTAATCCTTATTAAAGGACCCGTTTTAATTGTTTGAGGTACAGATTGGAGGCTCTGATCCTTGTTATATAATTGAGATTTCTTGTTACTAAATCACTGTTTCAGCATTGAAAAGTTTTCAAGATGTTTTTATTTGAAACGAAGTTTGGATTGAATCGAGGCTTTTAAAAGGTTATTAAATTATATTTCTTGGCAAATGTATTTACTGGTTGTTGGTATTTTCTGACAACCAATTTCCCAACCGCTAACACAATATTCGAAGGCATAATTACAGATGAAAGGCTCAATAAGCATTTAAAAATGGGTAAGGGACGAACAGCGTTCCATCAATATTGGTAGGATATCGTTCTGGTGCGCAATTTACCAGGAAACGATTACCGCACACAAGACAAAATATGTTATGTGCCAGTAGAAACAGCTAGAAAAGAGATGAAACGGCATGGAATGGAATTTAATGTTCTACTGCATTGCCGTAAAATAACTTTGCAGGGAATACATTTCATTGACTAGAAGGAGACATGCATTGATATAATAATACTGTGTTTACTACTGTAGTATACTGTGTGTATTACAGATAGTGGGATGAATCAAACTCAAAGTATTTATTTCAAATAAACCAATTACATGCACTTTTGAATTGTCAAGGTTGGTCAGTCAGAAAGATGAAGCTAGTTGCACATTCCAAGCGTAGTAGGTACAGACAGCGTCAACATGTGCTAACCCCTCAAGTTTTAAAATATTACACTGTTACAACATTGAATTCCTTACGAATAATCTAAAGAATACTTCAAAAAGAGTTCATTGTTTCGACTCGGATTCGAACCATCGCATCACCGAACGTCGGCATACTCATACCGGCAGTTTGACGAACTAGCCAGCGAGCCCATATGAATTGCGATGAAATTGTTATCTTTAGACTATCGTCCGAGTCATTTTATCTTTAGGTCCCTTTCTAATCAAAAGATGTTATAATTTGTGGGTATCCATTAATTTTACTTTTTTTTTTTTTTTTTTTTTTTTTTTTGTGGATGGGAAATCATCAAATGACTCCTCCCGCTCTGGGTGGAGCAGAAAGGAGTGTCAGACTCTTACTGACTAAAACCCACCCGTGTTCCTTCCTTAGCCCTTTACATACCAGGGCAGCGGTAACCCTTTCGGACGATCCCGCTACCCCGGCAGAATTTTACTTACTTACGTTGTCTTTATAAAATTAATCCATACCCTCAAGTTATAACTTTGATGTTTAAGTTCACTTAAAACAGCGAAGAGTAAACACGACTACGATTTATCCATTCTTTTTAAAATGATTTCTGAATTTATGAGAACTAAAATAGTTGTTCTGTATGAACAAATGTGAGCATAAAAGGAATTGCGAGACAGCTTGGCTTAGCAGTAAGTTAATTATAATATTATTTGTGTTCTCCGATTTTTTTGTTGTTGAGCTAGTTGCGGTATCTTGTGAGTGGTATTTAATATCTTATTTAAAACCATTATTTTCTATACAGAGACAAACGGTGCGCTTATGGGTGCGCAGATTCCAAGAAACCGGCGATGTTAAGACAATGCCCATGGGTCGGAGGACTACTGGGATCTGTACGGACCAATCTGAACGTCATCGGGATATTGTTAAGGTTCACACTACATCGCCGTTCACATCCACTCGTTACAGTTCGCAACGGCATGGAATATCTCTGTCCACGGTTCGAAGACATTTACACGCAGCGAACATTCACAGTTATCGACCTGCAAAGAAAATATGTCTAATGGAAGAACATCGAAGAGAACAATTGCGATTTGATTGCCAGAAATACCTTAATTTTGATTGGGAAAACAATATAGTTATCTTCAGTGACGAAAAAACCTTCAGGTCTGCGTGTGACGGTCGACAAATATTGTGGAGGAAACCTAATGAACGATACCAACCTCAAAATGTTTTACCTAACAGAGCCAGTGGTAGAATAACATTGGGTAAGTTACCTTTCAATAAGTAAATTATTATGTATATTTCACCCCATTTCATTACCTAATATTGTATTTAATTTAACAAATATAAACGTAAACTTAACTATTTATTTATTATAATTTTAATACAATAGGTAAATATATTAAAATAATATTATAAATTATATAATTTACATCATTCATAGTATTATATACTTAGTGTTAAATATAATGTATTATATATTTTATTCTATTTTGAACGTCATGACAATTGTTTGGAGACAATTGTCTAAAAACAACATTTTATTAATATTGTATTTTCTAAATACAATATTTTATTATTCTTGATTTTTTTATTCTTTATAAATAATTACTACTTAAAACAAAATGAAAAAATATATTAAAATAATATAATCCACAAAGAGCACATTTCGTGCCTAGGATTTGAACTTCCAATCATAGGCACGGCAAGCGGTCTTGAAACCTCCAGTCTATTTAGACGATGAATAAGCATTAGTAAATGTTAACCCTACTAATGCTTGTCGTAGCAATAATAAAAGTATTAATATTTTATTGAAAAAAACAATAATAAAAACAGAATTTAAAAAAATAAATACTAACTTAAACTTATTTATTCACTAAAACAATACATTAATTAAAATAAAATAAAATGTTTTTGCAAAATACAAAAACCAACTTAGGCCTATCGCGGATTTGAACGCACATGTCTTTTGGTGGGGTAACCACTTAATGGAGCTGTGTGTACCTATAGAGAAGAACGGGTAAGAAACTCCACGGACACTCTTTTAAATCATAAAATTGTTACAAATAAAAATAGAGATATGATAGAGGTCGACACTATCATCTCATGATACGCTCACGATACACGCTCTTGATGATAGATATGTCTTGTGTATCGATAAATAGGGTACATACAATAATACAAAGAGGTTCAATATCTCTTTAAATGTATGACAGGGTTGACAATGCTGGCCGAATGAGAGAAAAATAAAATGAAGCCATATTGTGAAAAAATAAATAAAGAAACATAAAACTTTAATGGCATCACTTAAATGTTTTGACCGCGTCGAGCCAGTGTTTCTGTTTTCGCGTTAAGAGTTTGCATTAATCTATGAAAGCCATTTTCAAAGATAATGGTAAAGATAGAATTCATTACCTGTTATTTTTATTACACTGCGCTTTCAGCGCTATATTTGAAGAACTATCGTTTGAAGCATGCCTCAACTTAATGCGCGCTGTGTACGATGCACATGTAGAAATAAAGTCTTGTGATATGAATTGAGCCCTAAGATTAAGCAGCCCTACGTTCACATGTCATCGTTCCTTTACAGTGATTATATTTCATAAATGCTATTGCAAAACGTAGGTACCGTGTTTAATATGCTTAGCGCCAACGTGATGATGTACGAGTAGCCATGATTTATCACAATATTACTTACTCGTCGGCACGGCATCGGCAGTCCGCTCTGACAGTTTTACTACATTATCCAGCGATGTGACGTTATTGGACATTATCTGTGTGCTACGAGGCATTACTCTTGAAGAAGGCTTACAATCGCTCTGTGAGGATTCTAATGTCTGGATATAGTTTAGTTTCTGTACAAAGAGGTTCAATATCTCTTAAGTTGTACGGTAGGGTTGAATGTCACAAGAAAAAAATATAAAGACCATTTATTTGTGAAAAAGAAATTAGGAAAATAAAACTTAATTGGCATTTACAAAATTTTGACCGCGTTGAGCCATTATTTTTGTTAAACATATCCGAAGAGATTATAATAAACCAACAATCTACAATTTGTTTACTTTGTAAAATGTTTTTTTCTTTTCTTATGGTTCGACATTATTTTTTTCATGCGTGATGTTCATAATAGATTCTTGCTAAATCTAACCTTTCATTTAAAATTCAGGTTACACTGTTTACATATAGATCAATATTATTTACCTCCCTACACAATATCGACTTAAATATTACTCTTACCTCTGTACGTATTGGCTAGGCCTACTGGTTCGTACCTATATAAAGCGTAAATATTATAAAGCGTAAACATATATTATCCACAGACACACACAAAAGGTCTCGATATAGGTAGGTGCGGACTGCTCGGGTTAGAAATCATAACCAATATATTGTTGTACTTTAAGGCGCTCCCTCACCAGGAGTATTCACCTGTAATGTAACAAATGTTACAAAGTGTTAAAATTCAAGCTTTTTACATCAGTGAGGGTGGAGAACCGAGCATTACAGTGGGAGCACCCGAAATACAATTTGCAACATGAATGCGAATATTATCGAATCTTGGATTGTAACATTACCGACGAATGCTTAGGGTATTCCTCTGTGATTGCGCGCGAAGGAGAGCTTTTAGACACAGGTATATATAATTACTAGCTTCTGCGCGCGGCTTCGCCCGCGTGAAAGTTAATAACATTAAAAGTTAAATATATATACAGGGTGATAGGAAAAATCGACGTACATATTCCTTGAAAGGGGTTATACTAAAGGTCATTAGCAACAAATTAAGTCCAGTGAACTAGGGGTCAAAACTGGACGGTAGAAAAATAAAAAAATTGCTATTAAAGACCTGTTTTTCTGAGATTTTGTAAATTTTGCAAGCATTTTTTTTTTTTAATCGAAGAACCGATACAGCTCGGTAACCATCCACTTTTGAACCCTAGTTAACTGGACTAAATTTGTTCCTAATGACCTCTAGTCTAACGCCTTTCAAGTAATACGTCAAGTTTCCCTGTCACCCTGTATAATAGTTAATTTTAAAAAATAGAAGTAGTTTTGACGAACGATACGTTTGATCAATTCTAACTAACGAGCTCTCGGCGTGGGACCGGTAGGATCGGACGTAAACCTCTCCGTATTACCTACCACGATTCTCGCTCGTCATCCACTTTTGTTTACCTCTGTTATAGACATTGTTTTTTTAACCAATTGTCGGAAATGTGTAACATATATTTATTGCTAATTTTGTACGGCACTTTTCCTGATAAATGAATAACGCTACTAGACTAGACACAGCAGACGGAGGTTCCTTTGAGATATGGACAAAGTTAAGTTTAATTGCGGACTACACGGCAAAGATAGTGTTACAACTACACACACACACATACCACATATGTTACTACATCTACATGTAGCAACATAAAAGAATATTTTATAATTTAATTTTCTTTAAAAAAATATGTTATTTTTGTTATTTGTAGGTGAGACATGCAGATATGACCCACGAGAAGCTAGAGAGCACTTTAATAAGACTACTTCACATTTTCAAATTAAAGTTTCAGGAACGAAACCCATTATAGGTATTTTAAGCTACAAATTACCTTCATAAAGTCGTAACTAAGCTTTATATGAACATTATCGCCACGGGGGTACCTCATTTGATTTATAAACAAAAACTTCTTAAAATTTCCTTATTTAAAGACTTCCGGAGACTTAAGTCAAGCGTTTTTCGCACCTAAAACAAAATTTATCTGTAAAATGTATACGGCCTTTGTCGAAACTTTTGTAAGTAAACTCGGTGTCGCCTTCATTGCGAAGCGAGGTGGGATTAAGGTTTTAAGAGAAAATTGTAAGACAATTTTCCCATGATTTTGGTACATTGTTGCAAAGTTGTGTGCATGCGAAACCTTTTGCTAGTACACAATCATGCAACTTATATGCACATTTCGTGTATGCAAATTGTACAAGTTCTCCAAGTATGAATCATGTGCCTTATTCAAGGCGTAAACCGATTTGTACTTAGAGTCCGCCTGTTGCTTTTACTCTTTATGGCTGCTTTTACATTCATTTTGTAGTATTCATTCAGTAAAATATTACTGCGCACAGAGGCCACGTGCTGCCTTGCATACTTGCACAGTTAGGTTCCGGGGAGCTTTACAGTCTCCCCAGAGGTGTGTAGGCGTAGCACAGAGGGAGTTTCGGATCGGACTTTTGAGAGGCAACGGTGCCCTTCCATGAGCAGATGGTGACCCCCAGGGTGGTTGTAGTGAGGTAGAAATCCCACACTCCCCGTTCTTATCCATAAAGCCCGGGCGCCTTTTAAAAAAAGGTATTTAAATATAAAAGTACATATTACAACGCTCATTTCTTCCACTTTACAACAATTTTTCCTCCTTGTTTAAATCACTAATGAGTACCAATTAAAAAAGTTTATAATAACAAACAGCTAGGTGCCGCTCCAACCCCGAAATATGAATAATTACTTAGTTGCGATTTTTAAATTGAATATGCTTACATCAGGGCGGACATACATGAGCCTTATTCGTCCGACCCTGCCGAGTTGAGTGGGTCCATTTTGGCTCTAAATGACTATCAATAAGATGGTATAAAATAAATACTGGGAGCGCTGAAAAAGGGTGTGCTCGAGTGATATTATGAAAACGTGTCAAGTATTCGGTCATCCATTACCTCGCTATGTAAACATTTTTCACGAGGATGATTTATCACCGCGGAGACTGCAGCACCAGCGAGCGTCGGTTAAGTCACAGCTCATTAGTCAAAGTGTTATGATGTAATATTCTCACACACGTTTACCGTCAGCTGACGCACTGTATTGATGAGTGCTCGTCCTGACCCAGGCCGGGCCAACCCTGACGACTGACACTCGGTTATCCAGTTTTTCTAATAATTCTAACGAGAAACTTTGTTACGTGATACGTCATACCTAACATGCGTGATCCACCTTTGGTAATTCAATTTATACCTTTCATAACACGCTGTGTCCACATATTTAGATCATAATCATGGCATATGGTACACGAACTAAACAAAACTAAAAGGTTTTAAACAGACAAGACAGTCTGTTACAGATTCCGGTAATAAGAACATAATATTATGTTATTATTATACATACCTTGTAATGGCGTCCCAATTCTGATCGCATGGATGAGAATGTTATAGGTAATGATTAAACCATGTTCTAGCTAAACAACGTTATAATCTATTTCCCTCAGCTAAAACATAGTGCTGCATGAGAGGCAGAAATAAATACTACAAAACTTTTAATTTCCAGAACAATAGGTACAGGAACAAACCTGCTTGCACTACCAGAAGGTTATCGCAAAAAACATACACAGACTCACTGAAACAGGCTAGCAAAAAGTCCATCAGAGCTCACAAAGCTAACTTGCATGTTTGGTAGAAACGTTCTCACGCTCTCATACATTGCACGTTAAATATACATTTATATATATACTATACATTTTTTTTGCATTAATCCTTTTAAAATGTTATTAGTCAATACCGAGGACCGGACTTCATGGAAGCCGTGTTCGCAAAAAAACATTAAAAAATTGTCGGAAAATGTGTATTTAACGCCTGACAAAATTCGGACACTTTCTTTTAATTACGAGTGATTATCATTGTTTACACCTTTTTTTATCTACACGTTAGATTTAATGTTCCTTGAAATGTCAGCGTGGGTGGTGGAAATTAAGATATTCGCATATAAGATGCGCATAAAATTTAAAGCGAATATTATGAAGTAAATTATTCTTTTCATACAAATAAATGAAAAGGGTTTATAGTATCTCTTGTATAATAACTTGGCGTAAAATAGGCCAAGTTGCCATATTCACCTATTTAATTTACAACATGTGGTGTATTACTCGTATGAAGTAGAAAAAATGTCGTAAACCTACTTTCTCCTTTTGCTGACATAAAAGGCTGTATAAGGCTGCTGCGCTTGAAGTACTAGACTATAGAAGTATATACTTTAACAAGGGACATAAAATATACGCCATTAATTTAACGATGCTCATTGAAAAAAATTACAGATCGATTGGATTGATCAATTGTCTGAGTGACAGACTTCGGACAGCCTAAATATATAAAAATACAAAAATCGTTTTACCAAACTTGGTTTCAGGAGGATCGTGTTCAGTTCAAGTTTAGAGACAAATATGTTGTCTTAAGCTAACAGTTACACTAATATGAATAGATTGTTATCTCAGGGCTGACACCACGCTGGTCCTTTCACAATATTATTGTTACCATCTTACCTACTTGTTTCCGTGGGCAGGGATTAGCGTCACCCATTAGTTTATACTCTTCCCGATTAACACTAAGTAAAGTAAGTCTAAAAAATTTTTTTATGAAAAATAATTCCGAAAATTTAACTCAACAGGCTAATCCTAATTAAAGGACCCGTTTTAATTGTTCGAGGCACAGGTTGGAGGCTCTGATCCTTTGTTATATAAACGAGATTTTTTGTTACTAAATCACTTTTGTTTCAGTATTGAAAAGTTTTTACGATTTTTTTTTATTTAAAACGAAATATGCTGTTTCATTTTCATTTATTCAACCCAAAGGGAGTATCGTTTTGATTTAATCGAGGAGTTTAAATGCTTATCAAATTATATTTGTTGTCAAATGTATTTACTGGCTGTTGTTATTTTCTGACAACCAATTTCCCAACAGCTAACACAAGATTCCAAGGCATATTTACAGATCAGAAGTTCCATAAGCTTTTAAAAAGAGGGTAAGAAAAAAAACAACATTCCATCAAAATTGGTAGGTTATGGTTCTGGTGCGGTGTCAGCGCAATTTATCAGGAAACGATTACCGCACCCAAGAGAAAATGTGTTATTTGCCAGTAGAAACAGGAACGCTAGAAAAGAGATGAAACGGCATGGAATGGAATTTAATCTTCTACTGCATTGCCGTAAAATAACTTTACAAGGAATACGTTTCATTGACTAGAAGGAGGTACGCTTTGATATTATAATACTGTGTTTCTCTAGTGGGATGAATAGAGGTGGACACTATCGCCTCATGATAAATAGCTCTTGATGAAGGCTTGTGGTCCTAGGGTCTGTGTTTGAATAAATAGGGTATGTACGAAAAGTTTCGATATCTCTTGTGATGTATGGCAGGGTTGACAATGCTGGCCGAATCACAAGAGAAAAACAAAATGAAACCATTCGCTGTAAAAAAAATAAACAAAGTAAAATACCATAATGGCATCTCTTAAATGTTTGACCGCATCGAGCCAGTGTTTCTGCCTTAGCATTAACTAAAGAGTTTGCATTAATCTGTAAAAGCCATTTTCAAAGAGAATGGTGAAGAGACATTTAATGGGCAATTACTTGTTATTTTTATTACACTGCGCTTTCACCGCTATTTTTGAAGAACTATCGTTTAAAGCATTCCTCAACTCAATGCGCGCTGTGTACGATGCACGCGAATAGTGCCAGCAGACGTGTGTAACTCCCAGAGGACACGGTGGAGCATACGGTGGAGGTCTGCCCCGCTTGGGCAGAGCACCGCCGTGTCCTCGTAGAGGCGATCGGCAGCGGCGGCGACCTCTCGCGTCCGGCCCTGGTGCAAGCCATGGTCCGGGGCGAGAGGGAGTGGGAGGCGGTCACCTCCTTCTGCGAAGCAGTCATGCTAGCGAAGGAGGTGGCGGGATGGGAGAGGGAGAGATCCTCACGCCTCAGCCGCCGAGGGAGACGCTCCGGGCATCGGGAGCCGCGTGACGACTCCCGGCCACCGTAGGCGCGGGCCTGCGGGCGGAGAGCAATGGGTAGCTCTCCGTCCGATCAGGACCAGGCCCGTGCCGGACGGCGTGTTTGTGTACCACGCGCGCCTCAAAGAGATGTCAGCGTAGTTGACGGGGCCCGACAGGGCCGAAGCCTGCCGGGGTAGCGGGATCGTCCGAAAGGGTTACCGCTGCCCTGGTACATAAAGGGCTAAGGAAGGAACACGGGTGGGTTTTAGTCAGTAAGAGTCTGACACTCCCTTCTGCTCCACCCAGAGCGGGAGGGGTCATTTGATGATTTCCCATCCTCAAAAAAAAAAAAAAAAAAGACGTGTGTAACTACGTCTAGAAATAAAGTCTTATGATATAGAGCGACTTTTGATTAAGCAACCCTACGCCTGTCACCGTTCCTTTACAATGACTGTATTTCATAAATGATATTTCAAAGATACCGTCTATTTAATATGCTTAGCGCCAACGTGATGATGTACGAGTAGCTATGATTTATCACAGTATTACTTACTCGTCGGCAGGCTGCTCTGACAGTTTTACTACATTATCCAGTGATGTGACGTAGTTGTTAGACACCCCTGTTGTATATGCGTTAAAATCCTTATTTATATATTAAAACATTGAGCTCTGTTTTCTTTGCAATGAGCTCGGGGTTGTAACAGTATTGGGTCACTATCTGGATTAAATTGACATCTTAAATAAAAGCGATGTTTTTTTTTTTGCAGTAATTAAAATAAATTTGCATAAATTAAGGTAGCAACTGTGATATTATAATACGGCTTTCTTAAAGAGGTAAATGGTGGTGGCCACTATCTGTCTATTTAGTTCTTGATGAAGGCTTACAATTGCTCTGTGAGAATTTTAGTGAAGTTTCTGTACAAAGAGGTACAATATCTCTTGAGTTGTAGGTACTCATGGCAGTGTTAAAAGTGTTGGCTTTATGTAAAAATACAAGAAAAAACATAAAAACCATTTATTTTTTAAAAAGAAATTAAGAAAAATAAAACTTTAATGGCATCTTACTGAAATTTTGACCGCCTTGAGCCAGTAAATTGTAAAACATATCCAAAGAGTTTTTAACAAACTCAAGGTTGACTTTGTTTTTCTCAATCGTCATGTCCATTTTACTAAGTCATTTAGTCATTTTAGTCATGTATTTCTTAACAAAATACATTGTGTAGAAAGTCTTACATTATAAAATAACTTAAAATTAGATTAATAATGATTAGATAGAAATAATAAAAAAATAATGTAATAAAATAAAGAAAAAAAAAATAAAATAACAATAACTCATTTTTTACAATAATAAAATTAATAGTCTATTAATAAAGTAATATAATGTCAAAAGGTGAAAATAAAAAAAAAGTAAAAATAAATGAATAGTCAATTACCTACAGAATAGAATGTAAATAAAGATTGACACAATAAAAATAATAATAAAACTCAATAATAGCAAATACCGCATAAATACATGATTGTCATTTGTCAACTCATAAACTCTTCAATACTGTAATAGCCCTTCCTCAATAAATATGTCCTTGCACTTAAAATTCAGGCTATACTGTTACACATATATAAATCAATATTATTTACCTTCCTACACAATATTGAATTAAATATAACTCTTACCTCTGTTCGTATCAGGGTCAGGTTCGTACCTATATAAAATGTATTGTAATATGAGATATCCAATAACATACACACAGACACACACAAAAGGTCTCGATATAGGCAGGACTGGACTGCTCGGGTTAGAAATCATTACCAATACAATATAGTTGTAACTTAAGGATCTCGCTCACTGGGAGCATTCGCCTGTAATGTAACAGTTCAGATTCGAGCTTTACATCAGTGAGTGAGGAGGACCGATCATTACAGCGCACAACCTGTAATGATGCAATTTGTATCATTACATTCTCTGGGTCCATTCGCCTGAAATGTAACAGTAGTTACTGCCCGTGATACAATTTGCAACATGAACGCAAATCTTGTAGAATCATGGATTGTCTTAGTGATTACAGGCGAATGTTCGTCAGTCAGTGATTGTAACGTAAAGCTCAAAATCGGATCTTGGGTTGTTACACAGGCGAATGCTCCAGTGAGGAAGCGCCTTTAGACACAGATATATTATTATAATACGATAAATTCTGTTCCCTTTTGTTCGCAAAATATATGTATACCTATTCATTATTCGCAATAAGTTCTTTGTTTCACAATACAATGATCTCGTCTACTGTTATTCTTATCTCGCTGATTAATCTACTTTTTTCAACCCTTCTGACGAAACCAGGTTGAATTGATGAGCTGTCTTTGATAATATCTTTATTTTTATGCCCTATAAAATCTTTGAAGAGAGAAATATGATATTGAATAATGTACTGTTATGGTAAAATGTTTTTTTCTATTGATATAAATACTTTTAAGTAAAAAATCAATTATGGAGGGTTAAAAAATGCGTTGGAATTTTCTTATTAAAACGGTTAGTAGGAAATTAAACGCCGATATGAAGGTCCGTGTTCGTTTAAAATTCTAGCGTTGAAGATAATTTTCTAAGAAAACATTGTTAAGGTTTTTTCGCATCCGGCGCTCTGGGCCCCAAGTGTGCTATTTTTTATAAATTCGACATTCCAACACAATCCCATTGTCATTTTGCTAAAAGTTCGTAATCTGCTAAATTCTAATGGTCGATCATTGGTCGGTCAATGGTCTCGTAATAGAATTGTGTCATAATGACATTGTCGTATTGATTGCCATTATTATAAAACCCGTTAGTAGAAATGATTTTCGAAAAACTACTACTAAATTTGAACATTTATTCATGCCAGATTTCATTAATATATATTTTTACATGTTATTTATTAGTGTTTTATGCAATCTGAAGTAGTAAGAAGTTCGTAAATAGCAAAATACATTAAATATATGTGTAACGCGAATATTAATGTGAAACTATACAACTCAATAATATTTTATCTGTTTAGCTGTCAAAGTCAAATGTGACAATACTGCTTACTGACGTTTATTTGTTTTTATTTCTAGCGACCGGTGTTTTGTATTTATTTTCATTTGAATGTTTTAATTAGATTTTTGTTTGTACCTATATTTAAATTATCTTTACTAGCCTTTAATTATTTATTTTATACAATATGGTGCTAATTAAGCAAATATCGGCTCTAATAGGGTAGTTTCCTGGGTACAAAACTAATTACTATATTCAAATCAAACAAAAAATGACAAAGATAAAGCGCGTCAAAATTTGGGGGTCGTGACGTCACGCCATACTAAAAAGTGTAGCAAGGCGTGACGTCATGCGGAACTTTAACGGGCGATATCTTCATAATTTTTTATATAATTTACAAAAGAAAAAATACGGGTCCAATATTTTTTGATAATTTAACTGACGGACTAATTAGAATTTTTTAGGAAACCCTATTGATTATTTGGAAAACCACCAAGACGGCGTTTGGCCACAGCAGCCGCACCAATGAAGGGCGAAGTTTATCGAAAATTCTTCAGGTCCAAGATTGGTTTACGGTAAATAATTTAGTACTTAATGAAAAAAAACAAAATGCATTCGATTTAAATTACCTAATGTTAGAAGTAGCGAATGTGACATCGTATTGAATGGCCAAAAATTAGAATTTGTTAATCAGACAGTTTTCCTAGGAATCACGCTAGACGAGAAATTACAATGGGGACCTCATATAACATCTATTGCGGGGCGGCTAAGCTCGGCCGCATGTGCTGTTAAAAAGATAAGACAATTAACAGACGAAGAAACCGCGCGCTTGGTCTATTTTAGTTACTTCCACAGTATTATGTCATATTTACAATCTACGTCGCCGCGAATCTCTTAGGGAACTATTTAAAAGGGTTAATATTATGACGGTACCTTGCCAATTCATTTATGAAAATATTATGTATGTAAGAAAAAATCAACATCTTTTTAATAAAATAAGTGATAGACATAATTTTAATACTAGAAATAAAGATAAATTAGATCAACCTTTTTTCAGATTATCTAAAGTACATACATCTTTTATGGGGTACTGTGTTAAATGTTACAACAAAATACCTTGTGAAATAATGCAATTAAATGAAAGAAAATTTAAAACTTATATTAAAATTACACTTTGTAAGCAAGGATATTACAAATTAGAGGATTATATCCAAGATAAGAATGCTTGGAAACATGCTGGTCTTGCTCCATAGGACAATCTCTAGAGTCTAGACAAAATCAAACTGGTTGCTAATGTAATTGTATAATTTATTCTTTTTTTTTTTTCATTGATATTGATTTACATTCTGTAATTACTTGGGGTCACACCCGGACTTATTACTCCTTATTTATTTATGAAAATCGTCTACGTTTGGAATGTTTGTGAATATGTGAGCACCATGTATCTATCACATAGTTGATCTATATGTCATGGTTACATTTATCCATTTTAATTCTTTTACCTATTGTGGTATAGTAATTTTATTTTTGGGTGCATCGTCTTCACATATAATTATATAAATAATGTATGCAATATATTGTAAAACATTTTAAAAGAGTAACGGTGGAGTTTCTTGCCCATTCTTTTCCATACGAAAACTACCTTTTGGAAGGGGCGACTAGAATCAATTTTATTTTAATTTTATTTTTGACGTTCAAAAGTGCCTTTTATGTGCCTATTTGAAATAAATGATTTGACTTTGACTTTGACTTTGAAACAATATTGGACGGAGTGCCCCCAAATTTTAAATTCGGTATCGGTGGACTGCCTCAATAAAACGCCGGCAGAGTGGCGCACAGTAAGTACCTAAATACAGTATAATTAGGTACCTATGCAATATAAAATGATAAAATGTATCATTAATGTAATTTTTGCACTTTTTTAGTTCTACAATGAATAAAATCACAAATACGATACTCGTCGTAACGAATTAAAAGCAGCACAATGACGTTCTAATGGTAGGTCACTGATCAAAGGAACTGTCAAAATTTTAGCAGATTACCGCCTAAGTCAGTCATTCATTTGTCGTTATGTACGAGATTACCATTCTATGCCATTTCTTTCAATGGAGTGTCAGTGGTTGTCAGTGGTTGACCACTGGAAAGTCATAACGTTGTCATTATATTGGTAGATTACCAAACTTGTCAAAATCAACAATTATGAAATCAATGATAGATCATTCTGACACTATTGTAATAGCAGACTTGAGGCCCTGGTCCAGAGCAGACTTTGATTCAACGATAAACCAAATAAAAGGTATTTTATCTTTACCCATATTTCATCATCATTTTTCAAAGCGTTTTTCGGGCCCAAAGCTCCTAATTTTTTGCCCCACACTAGGAATTTCTCCTGTATTGTGGGTGCGTTTACAAACATTTAAACTCACATACACAAATAGCCAGACCCGGAACAACTACTTGTAGGCCATACAAATATTTGTTCCGTGCGGGAATCGGACCCGCGACACGCAGCGCAGCAGTCAATCGCTTAACCACTGCGCCAACCGTGCCGTCAAAGAATTCAACGTCATTGAATGCCATTCGTCCCTATTTTGCATTAGTCTTACATTAGAGTAGGTGTACGTTGGCCAAGCTTGTAAACTTAGTTCATCTTCCAAGTCATCACTTTCCGTATGTTTCGTGTACAGTTTACTGAGGTACCCGGACCACTCCACCTTCAGATGTTGAAGACCTTATGTTCGATCAACTCCACCTTCCGACTCCAAATGAAGCAAGTTTTGATATCTTATCTGACTTTGTGAGTTAAAAAAGTCAGTGGCTGGAAATGAACCAACGGAACAATTTAAATACAAAGGTACCACGACTTCAGTTTTTTCTTTTATTTTACTTTCCTGAAAACCTCTCCACTACGTGTAACAAAAAACTTCGAAATCATGCACACTTCATTCAAACAAACTTCATTAGACAATCACACTAACGACCTAAAACTGAAGGGGCTTCCTTTTTCATTTTTTCCTCGTGATCCTAAAATACCACGTCACAATAGAGGGAACCCGATGAAAAGTTTTTTGAAACAAAAATAAACGTAGTTTTGACGAATGATACGTTTGAACAATGCTAACTAACGATGAAGCGCACTCGGCGTGGGACCGGTGGGATCGGACGCACGCCTCGCCGCGCCACGTACCACGATTCTCGCTCGTCATCCGCTTTTGTTTCTCTTTGTTTTAGAAAATGTTTTTTTTACTAATTGTCGGAGATGTGTAGAATATATCTATTTCAGTAGGTCAATGCTTATTTTGTACGGCAGGGTCGAGAGGTTTTTATAAATGAATAACACTACTAGACTAGACACAGCAGACGGAGGTTACTTTGAGACACACCATACGGCAAACATAGTGTTATTACAACAAATGATTTTACTACATAAACTCGTAGCAACATAATAGAATATTTTAGGTTCAAAAAGTTACATAGAGTGGCGATGAGGCTACCATATTATCTGTTATAACAAAAAAATTAAGCCGCCGAAAAAACTGAAAAGCAAAAAATAATAAACCTTTTTTTTTAACCTTAGTAACTAAGTTCTTAAACTAACGTAAGTATACCTAAGTAATTTTGAGTCTAGAACTTTGGGGTATACCCTTTCCAATAAAAAAAGAATTATCAAAATCAGACTACTCTGTAAAAAGTTATGCGTGGTCATACATAAAATATATATATATATATATATATATATATACGCGTTTCGTCGGTTAAAAATGATAAAATAGACAATTATAACTACTAAAAATAAAATTAACGTAATACATTTTTCAAATAAAATAGGTAGGTAAATAGCGTAAAA
The DNA here is from genome assembly GCA_947507525.1 of Apamea epomidion. Taxonomy (NCBI): domain Eukaryota; kingdom Metazoa; phylum Arthropoda; class Insecta; order Lepidoptera; family Noctuidae; genus Apamea; species Apamea epomidion. The sequence continues at coordinate 14,061,146 of OX382234.1, forward strand.
ACTGTCACGAAACCAACCACTCTTGACAATATTAGTTTACTGACCTGAAAGCGGCAACGACGCGCACACGGCAGCTCCAGACAGGTAGTATAGGCGCTCGCCGCTGGCAAAGTATAATTAAATAAGCAGTGTTACGTCTTGGCAATGTCCTTGAAATAATTACCTACGGCCGATCGGTATATAAACGCGCACTAAGGTTGCCCACTGACTGTGTCTCTTGAGTAGTGACTGTACTTTGTAAGTCCGGCAAATTTAATGATAGGAGAGCATTCTTTTTCAAAACCTGCGATTGGTTGCAGGTAGTAGGTTGTGTCCTGTACATTAAAATGTTTTTCAATCATCCGGTAACTTGTGGTGTTAGGTTTGTTGGCTAAATCCTCTCGGCACATCAGCCGAAACCATTCTGATAGTCTGAAATAAAAATACATCTTATCCATTTATTCGGGTTCAAATATAAAATACTTTCTATAAAAAAATTACTTATACGGCCTATATAAAAGTCCGCGATGACATTTATATCTAAATGCTTAGGTTAATTCATAAAATAATAAAATATGATAAAAGTTGTATAAACAAATTATGTTCATTTGTCTAGAGTAATTTTAAAAGATAATGTTAAATCCATATCGATATAAATTTGCCATCGTCAGGGAAGTAGACCGGAAAAGAAGACTGTAAGCACATTTTTCGCCAGATTTTTACGTTATTAGTGTAATTCGGAATCATAACCTTTGAACTTCGAATCGAATCTTCGCCGGCCAGGGGTCGTTGAACTACTAGTATTCGTCAGGTGATATTTCGTGTGGTATGCATCCACCTGATGTTGAAAGGTTCCGCGGCTTACACGTTACTTGTTATTATTACTTTATTGTGTAGGTACTTTCAAAGAACATCATGGATACGTAAATACCTAATATTCGATGTGAATGTAAGTCAGTTTTGTTTATTTTATTTCTCGTAGGCTGCGCTTTTCACATCATGAAGAACCATTACCCAAATCCTTTGTAACATTTTAATGACATCTTTTTTTATTTAATTATACCAAAAGAAGATGGTGTCTGGAAAAGACTGGATGTGGGTGGATGAGGGATGACCGCACTTGAAGAGACCTCAGTTCAACACTTCATAAACCTGATATAAAACATCAAAGGTAAATGAGACTGTGTGGAAACAAAGAGCTTTTCAGTTATCATTTTCAATATTATTATCATCTGTGTATATATATATTATGTAGATATGACCTTTAGAAAAGAATTTTGCATGCTATGTTTTATCCTAGCTAAACATGTTTGTGCTATTATAATTATACTTGATTTATATGTATGTACCATATTTTTATATAGAAATAAATTATTTATTATTCTCCCTGTGAAAGACTGGTATATATTACATTACAACCGGTTAGACTGAAAGCCGACTCCAACATAGTTGGGTAACGGCTACGTAGTTTTTTTTTTTTTTTAATATTTATGGTGTAGGTACACAATAAAGACTTTTCTATCTTCAATCTATCTATCTATAATTTATTTTCTGTGTTAATTTTTATTTAGGTATAAACGAATATTCTAATTGTCCTTTTTTTACTATACGTCCCCCGGCTTGAAATAAAACAGTAATCGAATTAATGAGCGATGTACCGCGTGGCGTGATGGCCAGTCTGCCAGCCTGCCGGCCTGGCCGTCCATGATGCAATTAAAAAGTAGAATGTCAAGGAACACGCTAATAAAATTTCGCAAAACGTTCACAGTTATATTTTGTTAGCGGTTGAAATTATTATGATTGTTTTGTTTGTTGAATGTTTGTGTTGAACTTGAAAATATAAGGCCGAATTGAATTAGGTGACGTGAAATTATTTTAATTTATTTTCGGGCGAGTGTTTGTCAAATATGAAAGTAAGTTTTTTTGTTTTTTTTTTTTGTTTTAAATGTGTAACGAAACGACAAAAATTTGTTTAGGAACTTTAAAAGCAAATAAAGAGACTTCACAAATAAACAAGAAAATCTTTGACATCTATGCTCAGGCTTGCCACCTCCGCACACATACCGGTGAGCTTCCATAACAATGCCCAAAGTCATGAACCTAGTAACTTTAAAAAACCTATCATTTTAGTTTGGGTTAGCATTACTCATTGGTTTACTAAATTAGTTAATGCAAAATATTGATTTCCTAGATGAAAAGGCCTACAAAACCGTAGAAATTCGTTCCATTATGAGTAAAAGAAATCGTCGTACGCTTACTAATGAGCACACTACCTTTTATATAGCGAGACTTCGAAATAGGCCTGAAAAGCATAGAATGGAGAATAAAATTAATGATACCTACTCGACGCCTATCCTCATCTCTAAAATATTTTATAATATTTATGACAGGAACCAAAACTTTGACATCATTAACGTGTGAGCTTCTTCACGGTTGAGGAAACCTGAAAATTAATGAGTTTTCTTTTTGATCTAGTAAAATGTTTTCGAAAATCTTATTGCATCCACGCTTCTATCCACGTGTTGGTAAAGGTTTTTTTTTTTTTTCAAAATGAATCCTTCGTGAAAATATATTATCAAAATCGGTTAGTTGTGTAGGTAGTAGTCGAAATATAGGCTGGCTTGATCACATATGTGCGTGTACTCGTTAATATCAAAGTTTATGGTAGGCTGGTGGTCAGATATACACATGGCCTTTGGGTCTGATTCTGCAGTCAACAGTGAATACGATCAAGCAGGCGATCCCTAAAAATTGGGCCATTTATTTACGCCTATACTTCGAAAATTATATTATAGAGTACGGACGGCTACACATCAAGCTATACATAATCAGTATAAGCTGACTTCTGATTGTACAAAAAACTTACACAATGCGAGGTCCTCTACAACTGGAAAAGTATAGCTTGATGTGTCGCCGTGTGTACACACGGCGACACATCAAGCTATAGCTACGTGGGGTGCCAGGGCAGAAAACCTCCACGTGTGCCTGGGGACTGGAGTTCCCTTCTGGATACGTCCGGGGGGAAGACCAGTTTTCGGGCCGGTGCATCCTGGGGTGCGGGCGGCTATTTCTCAGTGGGATTTTTTCCCAATGAGATCTCGCTGCCCGCATGCTAATGTTCTGCCAAGAGGAACGCTCCACACAAGCCGCTATGAGGAGCAGAGCGGCTACTGTGTGGAGTAAGAGCGGGCCTGGTGTGCACTTACCCTGCCGCCGGGCAGGCAGGAGGGGATAACCCCCCCTCCTGCCACCGTTAATATCGTAGCCCCGAAGATTGTCAAGGTCATGTCTCTGACTTTTGACGGGGGTCGAGGGTCTTGGCTTAACCGCCCGGACCGCGAGGAAGATTAACCTCTATAAAAAATTCCCCAAACCTCCAAGCGGCGGCGCACCGTGAGGGAGGTAGTAAGCTTGACTAATGGGTAGCTTGGTTTAGTCACTAGTGCGAACCACGTAATTTGAGCAAGTACAAGAAGTTTTTTACTCGTGGGAACAAATATGGATTCATTTTTTAAAACAAACCCCAAAACCACAACAGACGAAGATGCGGTGTCGGAGTCCGACGCTGCATCTGGAGGAGCGAGCACGGGAGGCTCAGTGAGCCCTCGCCGTGACCAGAAGACGGCCGCTGCCAAGAGAAAGGCACAGAGCAAGCGGCCAAGGTCAGTGGACGGCCAGGGGTCGTCCTCTGACGGGGAGCTGGCCTCGGCCAGAAAAATCCCCACCAGCAGGCGCGGAGGAGCCCGAGAGCGAGGCTTAGGGAGGGGGCTCACCGCTCGGGAGGCGGCGGAGAAAGCGGAGGAGCCCGCAAAGGTGGGGGGGTCTGGTCGCGCGGTCGCATCGGAGCCCTCGAGTGACGAGGCGGCGGAGGCAGGCGGCCCTGATGCGGACCGCAAAGAGAGGTTTGCGGCGGTCGTGGAGGCCGCGATCCGGGACGTGGCCCTGAAGAAGTTACAGACTTCTAAAAACAGGGCCATAGTCTCGGCCAAGGCCTCCATCATGGCGGCGGCGGAAGCCATTCACATCGGGCCCCCGCCGGACGTAACGTCCGATATGCGGGCGGAGGTGGCCCGCTTGACGGCTGCCATGGAGCTCCTCCGAAAGGAGAACGAGGAGCTCCGAGCAGACCTGGCCGGGCTGCGAGCAGCCGGCACAGCGCAGGTGACACCATCAAGCCAGCCCGTGCCGGTGGAGCACCAGGTCCTGAACCTGGTTCGGCAGGAGCTGGCGACCTTCCAGGCGCGGTTCGCCGTCCTGGAGGGTATAGTCCTGCGCCCCCCCTTGGCGGGTAGAACGGACCCAAAGCCGAAGAAGGCGGCCTCGTACGCGGCTGCTGCTGCCCCTAAGCCCGGGCCGTCTGGCCGGGCACAGGCGCCGGTTAAACCGGCGTCGGCTAGAGGAGCCCCGGCGCCGGCAAAACCGACGTCGGCTGGTGGAGCCTCGGCGCCGGCAAAATCGGCGCCTGCCGCCAAACCCGCGGCGCCGGCCCAGAGAAAGGGCAGAACGGCTGGGGAGGGGAAGGCCCCAGAGCCTACGCCTTCCCAAAACAAATCTCCCACGACCAACGCTGAGTGGCAGGTGGTCGGGGAGAAGAAGAAGGCGGCCAAGGCGGCCAGGAAAAAGGCGCAGAGGAGGCGGCGCAAGGAGCGAGCCGTTGCGGCTAGGCTTCGCTCCCCTAAGACCGCGGCTGTAGTTATTACGCTACAGCCGGACGCGGTTAAGAGGGGGGTGACCTACTGCGACGTGCTCACCAAGGCGAGAGCGACCGTGGATCTCCAGGAGTTGGGGATCACCGGAGGCCTCCGGCATAGGGTGACCGCCACTGGTGCCCGCATGCTGGAGATCCCCGGTGCGACGAGTGGCCCCACCGCTGACGCCCTGGCTGAAAAGCTAAGGGCGTCCCTCAATGCGGACGAGGCTCGAGTCTCCAGGCCCGTCAAGTGCGCGGATATGCGCATTGTGGGCCTGGATGACTCGGTGACGGGGGCAGAGGTGGTAGCCGCCGTCGTCAGGACTGGCGGGTGTCTGGCCGACCAGGTGAAGGCGGGCACCCTACGTCCTGACTTCACGGGTATGCGAACCATAACGGTAAGCTGTCCCGTGACGGCGGCGAGGAAAATTGTGGAGGGCGGAAGGCTCCTGGTGGGCTGGGTGTCAGCGCAGGTCAAGCTGCTGGAGCCCAGACCTCTAAGGTGCTATCGATGCCTCGTGGGGCACCACGTGGGCGTCCAGTGCACCTTAGAGGACCGCAGCACTCTGTGCTTCCGCTGCGGCAAGCCCGGACATACGGCCGGCTCGTGCAACGCCGCGCCGCACTGCGTCGCATGTGCGGCTGCTGGCAAGCCGGCCGATCACCGGGCGGGGAGCAAGTCCTGCGCTCCACCCGCCGAAGCCAGGAGGAAGGGCAGGCCCTCCGCCGTCGTCGCCACCACCACCGTCGCCGCCACTGTCGCCGCCACCGCCACCGCCGCCGCCGCCGCCGCCACCACCGCCGCCGCCGCCGCCGCCGCCGCCGCCACCACCACTGCCGATAGGGCCCGGGAGGGGGCTGAAATGGAGGAGTAATAACTCCTCCACTACGCCTTCTCCAGGCGAACATCAACCACTGCGCCTGCGCTCAGGACCTGTTGCTCCAGAGCATGGCGCAGTGGTCGATTAACATCGCCGTGGTCGCTGAGCCGTACTTTGTCCCGCCCAGGGATGACTGGGTGGAGGACCTGAACGGCTCAGTGGCCATAATTTCGTCGGCCGCCGCCGGTACCCCGTCCCTCGAAGGTGTCACGAGGGGACAGGGGTGCGTAGCAGCACGGTTCGGAGAGATTGTAGTAGTGGGAGTATACTTCTCTCCGAGCCGAACTCTCGCCGAGTTCCAGAACTCTTTAACAGAGTTGAGTGTCGTCGTCGCTAGAAACCATGCCTTCTCCGTGCTAGTGCTTGGGGACTTCAACGCCAAGAATTTGGCCTGGGGTTCCCGTTGCACGGATGTGCGGGGCAGGATGGTGGAGGACTGGGCTCTGGAAACAGGCCTGGTCGTCCTAAATCGGGGTTCTGTTCCTACGTGTGTGCGGATGCGGGGCGAGTCGGTGGTGGACATCTCGTTCGCCAGCCCCGCTCTGTCACAGCGTGTCATTGACTGGCGCGTCATGGAGGAGGTGGAGACCTACTCCGATCATCGGTATATCCGGTTTGAGGTCTCCACCCAGACCTCTAGCGCGCTGGTCCAACAGGCCCCGAGTGGTCCGCGGTGGGCGCTGAAGCAGCTGGACCGGGAGCTTCTCCTGGAAGCCTCGATCGTGCAGGCCTGGGTGTTTTCACCGGACAGGCCTGCTGATATTGACGATGAGGTGGAGTGGTTCCGGGAGGCCATGTCCGAGATTTGTGACGTGGCAATGCCCCGAGTCCGGCCAGGATGCGCCCGACGTCAGGTGTACTGGTGGTCGCAGGAGGTTGGGGCGCTACGCAAGGCGTGCGTCGACGCGCGACACCGGTACACCAGGCACCGCAGGCTCCGCATCCGCCCTCCGGATGCGGAAGCCACGGAGGTGGAGCTATACGAGGGGTACAGAGCGGCGAAGACCGCCCTCCAACAGGCTGTTCAGCGGGCCAAGGATATGGCCCGCGAGGAGATGCTGGAGACTCTGAACAGAGATCCATGGGGGCGCCCCTACAGAATGGTGCGGAATAAACTCCGCACATGGGCCCCCCCGCTGACGCAGAGTCTCCGCCCACAGCTGGTGGAGGAGGTGGTGAGCGCTCTGTTCCCTTCAAGGGGGGAGCATACTCCCCCGCCTATGGCTCCGCCACTTGCGGTGCCCGAAGCGGGCCACGCGGACAACGACGACGACACCCCTGAAGTGACCGGGGTAGATCTGAGAGCGGCGGTAGGCAGGCTGAAGGCCAAAAATACCGCCCCGGGACCCGACGGCTTGCCGGGTAAAGCCTGGGTCCTGGCCTCGAGGGCTCTCGGGCCTCGACTGGAGGCGCTCTTAAGCGCATGCATGGAGAGAGGCCAGTTTCCACTCCGTTGGAAGACGGGGAAGCTGGTCCTCATTCAGAAGCCAGGGCGCCCTGCGGACTCTCCGTCCGCATACCGGCCCATAGTGCTGCTCGACGAGGTCGGCAAGCTCTTTGAGAGAGTGATTGCGGGCCGCCTCGTCGGGCACCTGGTGAGGACGGGGCCGGACCTTGCGGAGTGCCAGTTTGGCTTCCGCAAGGGGCGCTCGACGGTGGACGCCATCATGCGCGTGAGAGCCCTCACGACGGGGGACGCGGTGTCACGGGGTGGGGTGGTCGTGGCGGTGTCACTCGACATCGCCAACGCGTTCAACACCCTGCCCTGGAGCTGCATAGGGGAGGCACTCCGGTATCACCGGGTGCCGACTTACCTCCGTCGAATAGTCGGGGCGTATTTGACGGACAGAGCCGTCATCTACCCCGGTCGCGACGGGAACTGGAACCGGCGAGAGATGTCGTGCGGTGTCCCACAGGGATCGGTTCTGGGGCCGCTCCTGTGGGACATCGGTTACGACTGGGTGCTGCGGGCCGACCTCCCTGATGGCGTCAGCGTAGTTTGCTACGCTGACGACACGCTGGTCCTGGCGCAGGGGAGGTCGCATCAGGCGGCGGCCGACGCGATGACACGCGGGGTTGCGATAGTCGTGGAAAGGATCCGGCAGTTGGGTCTCGAGGTGGCATTGCACAAGTCCGAGGCCATGTCTTTTCATGGGCCCCGGTACGGGCCACCTTCGGGATCCCAACTGATGGTAGGAGGGGTTCACATCGGCGTCGAGAAGACGATGAGATACCTGGGTCTCGTCCTCGACAGCCGGTGGAACTTCGTCGAGCACTTCCGACGTTTGGCCCCAAAACTGGAACGGACCGGGGCCGCCTTAAGGCGGCTCCTGCCCAACCTGAGGGGGCCAAACGCCTCCTGCCGGAGGCTTTACGCGGGGGTCGTGCGGTCCATGGCCCTATATGGGGCCCCGGTATGGGCGCGTTCACTGCGGCTTCGAGCCGCACACTACCTGAACGCGCCCCAAAAGGTGGTAGCCGTAAGGCTGATCCGGGGGTACCGCACGATCTCGCGCGAGGCAGCAGGCCTCCTTGCCGGACTGCCACCATGGGATCTGGAGGCGATAGTCCTCGCGCGCCTGTATGACTGGCGCGCGGAGGCACTACGTCGGGGGGAAACTCTGCACCCGCGGCAAATCGCTGCGGAGCGGACGGACCTCCGGCGCGGTCTCATGGTGGAATGGAAGGCGCGACTATCGCAACCCAGCGCAGGGCACGCCACGATAGCGGCGATAAGACCCCTCTTTGAGGAGTGGCTAGAGAGGCGTCACGGCGCTCTCACCTACCGCCTGACGCAGGTCCTCTCCGGACACGGATGTTTCGGGAGGTTCCTGCACATCATCAGGCGGGAGGAGACGCCCGGGTGTCACCACTGCGAGGATCGCCCAGAGGACACGGTGGAGCATACGGTGGAGGTCTGCCCCGCTTGGGCAGAGCACCGCCGTGTCCTCGTAGAGGCGATCGGCAGCGGCGGCGACCTCTCGCGCCCGGCCCTGGTGCAAGCCATGGTCCGGGGCGAGAGGGAGTGGGAGGCGGTCACCTCCTTCTGCGAAGCAGTCATGCTAGCGAAGGAGGTGGCGGGATGGGCGAGGGAAAGATCCTCACGCCTCAGCCGCCGAGGGAGACGCTCCGGGCGTCGGGAGCCGCGTGACGACTCCCGGCCACCGTAGGCGCGGGCCTGCGGGCGGAGAGCAATGGGTAGCTCTCCTTCCGATCAGGACCAGGCCCGTGCCGGACGGCGTGTATGTGTTCCACGCGCGCCTCAAAGAGATGTCAGCGTAGTTGACGGGGCCCGACAGGGCCGAAGCCTGCCGGGGTAGCGGGATCGTCCGAAAGGGTTACCGCTGCCCTGGTACGTAAAGGGCTAAGGAAGGAACACGGGTGGGTTTTAGTCAGTAAGAGTCTGACACTCCCTTCTGCTCCACCCAGAGCGGGAGGAGTCATTTGATGATTTCCCATCCTGAAAAAAAAAAAAAAAAAAAAAAAAAAAAAAGCTATAGCTACGTTACCCAATTAATCGCTCTTCAGGTGGCTGTGTAATTGGGACCTAATTATTTCTATATAGAGAGCCCTGCTTATTATTTTATAGCGATAGGGTATAACAACTGCATAACATGGATAGTAATTTATCGTAATTTTACGAAGAAAAAAACAATAGAATGTCTGTCCTATTTTTGACGCTGCAGCAAAACAACTTCAACCTAATTAAGCTTTAGCGTTGTTCTTGCTCACATTCGCAACAAATAACTGCTGCTTTTTGAAAAAAATAGAACATCTAACGTCTTCCAAAAAGAACGTCATAGAAGGGAACATGCATAGCTGTGTGTAAGTATAGGTATACTATCAACGAGAACGCTTCGCAATTACCTAATTGAAAAAGTTCTCAACTATTCCGTCACAATTACTTTGTCCATTGAATTTCCGACGTTATTATGTTTGTAATCACATTTTTGCTGTGTCCATGGTTATTATGTAAACTAGGAACTGACCGATAGAAGATGGTCAGGACATCGATCACGCTTGGCAGGTTAGTTATGCAATGAGTAACAAATATTTAGTCAAAGGCAACAACATTATCAAAGGGACAAATTGAAACAACAGCATGAAGGAACAATCACATTTTCGGTAAATATATTGGAATATTTATTTCAATAACAATGTTTTATTTTCGGTGAGATCTATGTTTATTTTACATATTTATAAAACAAACATAAAATAGCTGCTCTTAATAAGTAATAATGAAATCTCTTTGCGCTTACTGAGGGCGTATTAATAAATATTAAGACGTTCAATTAACTTGTGGTGATTAAAACACACACGACAAAGTGCTTTAATATAAAGTGCCATCTTTCACACTCGTCCGTGGTTATGAGGTATATACGTTACAGTCAGAGATAAAAGTTTTACGAACATCTGGGAAGTTACTTGAGTAAGCGGCTGTAGTAATTAGGTAGGTAGGTACTTAGGTCTTGAGTCTTTGTAGATGTTTTAACGACGGGTATGGGCTAAAACAGAGGTCTTCTAAATCTTGACTAAATATAAGAACCATTTCCTTGAACCAAGAACTTTTCTATCTAAAGACTACCTTATTTACATCCGTGGTTCAGTTATAGCAAAAATATTAATGCTGCCAATAACATTAGCGTACAAAAGCTCAACGTACCACATAATTTACATCTATATAAATAAAAAAAGGTCGGGTTAATTATCCCATTTATGATTAAAGAACGGCTGGACCGATTTTTATGACCTTTGATTTGTTGGATTTGTCTCCGCCCCAAATAGCAGAATAACTAATTAAAACTTGGGGAAAATTCATTAAAAAAATATAATGAAAATAATTCATTTCAACATTTATTGATTCTGAGGCGGTACGAAGTTTGCCGGGTCAGCTAGCTGTACATAATATTAGGGGTTAAAGTATGAAATTGCCGATTTGTACTGAAAAATTGAAATTCGTTTTTTTTTTAAATTTAACATATTTATTTAATCAAAATAATTACCATTATTATCTATACATTGCTGCCATCTAATAGGAAGGTCATTTATGCCTTTGCGATAGAACTCTCGTGATCTAGATTCGACAAACTGTGTGAAAGCATTTTGTACTGCCTCCTGAGAAGAAAACTTTTTATCACGTAGGAAATTGTCCAAATCACGAAAAAAAATGTTAGTCCGTTGGAGCAAGGTCTGGCGAATACGGAGGGTGACGAATGCTTTCTAATTGCAGTTCCTGTAGAGTTAAAACGGTTTCTCGTGCTGTACGAGGTCTCACGTTATCATGGAACAATAATGGTGAAGATCGATTTATGAGTCGGGGCTGTTTCACTGCTAGTTATGCTATCATTTTTCGGAGTTTGGCACAGTAGACATCTGCCGGTATTGCTTGACCAGATCGGAGAAAGCTATAGTAAATAACACCATGCTGAGACCACCAAACAGTTACCATTACCTTTTTATTGGTAAGCTTTGCTTTAGGACTCTGTTGCGGCGTTTGACCTGGGGTCAGCCATTGCATTTTTCGCTTACGGTTATCGTAAAGAATCCACTTTTCATCACATGTCACAATTCGATCCAAAATTCCTTCATTTCTGTATCGATTCAACAGGGCAACACAAGTTTCAACAAGCGTTTCTTTCTGCAGATCAGTCAAATCATGAGGCACCCATTTCTCATATTTTTTATTTTATTGATTTGACGCAAATGAGTCAATATTGTTGGTAAGGTAACGGTAAACTATGCCGCTAATTCCTGGGTAGTTTGGCTACGATCAGCTTCCACCATCTCTTTCAATTCATTGTTATTCAGCTGTGTGGGCGGTCTTCCTGGTGGTTCTTTCTTCAAATCAAAGTTTCCATCACGAAAGCGTTTAAACCAAAATCGCACGGTGCGTTCATTAGCAGTCCCCTCTCCAAACGCAACATTGATATTGCGAGCTGTTTCTGCCGCGTTAGTTCCGCGTCGGACCTCGTATTAAAAAATAACTCGAATATTCGAAGTATCCATCTTTCTTGTCTAAGCTGAATAAAAAAAACAACTGAAAGTCGATAATCGAATGTTGCACATTTTTTAAAAGAAGAACTTCATTAAAAAAACCATCCATTTTCCATGTGAAAAAAGTTTCACTCAAAAATCTCAAACCATGAAGGAGAAGAATTGACATAGAAGTCAATTCGAAGTACCTATTACAATAAAACGGCAATTTCATACTTTAACCCCTATTATTAACCCAGTTTAACTGACAAAACCAAATTAAGAAACATAATTATGAACTTTACACCTAGTCATCTGTATAATCCGCTTATAAAAGAGATATGTCATCCCTTCTTATAATCCGTTCAGGTCATTGCTACTAAAAACGCTTCGGATAGCCCGCCATTTTATAATGTTATTGTCCAAACTCAATTTTGGAACAAATTAGTTTTTCCCAAGGTAACCCGATTCATCTGCAGCGGGTTGGAATCAACCAGTTTAACCTACACCAATCTAATTATACCGAGATAACTGTCTAGGATAAAATGATACAACTTTGTCTAAATATAAAACAAAAACAAACTTGTGGGTAGGTATCAACGTGGATGTAATTTTCTGATCAATTTATATTTATAACTAGCTGCGCCCCGCGGTTTCACCCGCATAAGTTTCGATTCCGTGGGAATATCGGGATAAAAAGTATCCTATATGTTAATCCTGGTTAAAAACTACCTGTGTGCCTATTTTCATCCAAATCCGTTCTGTAGTTTTTGCGTGAAAGAGTAACAAACATCCATCCATCCATACAAAGTTTCGCATTTATAATATTAGTAGGAAATATGATTTTATAAAGTGATCTGGGTATTTAGTTCAATAAATGGAAGCAGGTTCTTTACCTACCTACTTCGGAAAATGCTCGGGTTACAGTAAATCTGAATAAAACTGATGTCGGAATCTCGAATAAGTACCTAATCTATTCACGCTAGCTAGCTCATGCAGACAAAGGAGACGAACCCTTCGGAGAACCCATCCGTCATTCTTTGCGATTATTGTTTCCTTTGCGACTCGTTCACACGATACATCACATATCTCCAATAAATGTAACAATTAACGATGTTGTTTATCACGCGTAGTTCAGATGTCATATTATTTAATCTCTTAAGAATTCAGTTACAATTGCGTTAAGTAGATACTCAAAACCCTTTAAGAAAGTGTTGGTGTGATTAACTGACTTTTATATTTTTACAAACATAGTTTGTACCATATATTTCCCGCTTGCCTGAATAAGATTTCTTTCATATTCCCATACCGAATAACAATAGCCAAGCATGTATGGTGCAGGGCGGTGCCAAGATCCGTTCGTTCACAGTCGAGCGGGCAGGCAGCAGGCGGGCCCTCCGATTGTACGTCGAACCGAGCCGAGCAAGCCTCCCGATTCTGTTGCCCTTTACGTGCTTCCGTCTATAGCGAAATGTAATCGCGAGAGGTTGAAGTTAATCTTAATGTTGTTATGTTCGTGTAGACTATTTCAAGTAAGACCACTATGAGTTCGACGCCTATTTTGCCCAATTTATAATGATAATCATTTAATTTTCCAAGAAAATACTTTGATAGTAATTTTAAAGAAAAAACAACTTGAGATTAGCTTCGCCTCAGGAAACACAGCCATTATTTCCTTTATACAAACAAATCGTCCAATATCAAATTTGGCAACAGAACCGATTTTGCAAGCGACCCATTTTGCGAAAAATTCTTTGTAAAACCCAATGTTTGTTTTTATTAGGTAGTCAGTTATTGAGGTTCGAATTGACACACCCACAGTACAAAACGGTCACGTCACCAATTTCCTTTTTCCGAGTATTTTGTCTGACTTTTTACCCTTCTAAGAACTGGATGGAAATTGGGCGCATGACTCTTAAGGGAATTTGGCTTTAATCTGTTACGGAGTTTTATTTAAAATGAAATGTAGATTGTAAACTTTGCAGTACTTATACAATTTTACATGTATAATTACAAAATATTTGTAGCTAATTGATCACTCGTAATGCTTTAATAAACTGTTTTCTTTTCTTTCAGGTTTCAGTGAGTATTTTTGGTAGGCCGGAGGGTCAATTTGTAAGTGTGGATAAAGCTGTAGCCCTCACCATGTATTATACAAAACAGAAACTCTTCAAGTATAAAGACGGTGATCAGTCAAGTTTCCGCGTTACATGACCGCGCAGTTTCCCGACGCAGATGACTTTGAGGGGTCTTCAATTAATATTACTTACGCGCTGATAAATGATCTCAACAAAGTTAATTATAATAACGTAGAATACAGGAGCAAGTTGAACATCTATCAACAAATTGAAAACTCTTCTTAGCGCTCCACGCTAAGGATAAGTTTTGGGAATGTTTTTCAATTACCGATCAATTTTGTTGCATGTATTTTTGCTTTTCTATACGGCTAAAGCAAATGGAGGAGGGTTTTGACTTGAACTCTATGTTGGTAAGCATGTGTACTATTTTGCAGATTTGTTTTTGTTTTATTATATTTACCGTATCTTAATCGAACTTGGTGGAACGCAATTTTTTTTTTAGTAATGTATGAACGAGGTATTATGAACTGTTTCCATGGTTACAGTTTGCGCGTCGATGTCCCCGTCACCCTGTATAGGATTTCATAAAGTAGGTACCTAGCTAGACAAACTTTTACAGATAATTATTCGAACTCATTCAAAGATGAAGCTACGCGCCCATTCCAAAGCATAGTAGGTACCTACCTATCGAGAAGAGCGGGCAAGAAAATTTCTTTTAATTTTACAATTCTTACCTAAAATCTACCAAAACAGTCAATACCGGTTCGGTAATTTAGCCACGAAAAGGTATCAGACACACATAGACAGGTAGACTCGTTACGGAAGTTTAAGTCGAGTAAAGTACTTGTTGAACACTTCCAAAAGTTCGGTTGAAACTTCGGAAGGCGGACCCTGGCGAAATCTGGCATTAATGACACCAGGCAACATAAAATCCACGTAGGTACGAGGCAAATTGGAAAAACATTTGAACTATTAATTTTAACGGACCCGAGGAACATCACCCTTATTAGCAAACGGAATGGTAGAACCAGTAATGTTTTTTATAAGTGCAGCGAAGGGGTTATACCTAGATACGTTAGAAGATAAAAATGGCTAGTGAAGTTGGCGTTGTTGCACATAAACCGCACATAACTGGTAATCCAGGGAATCAAACTAATAATATATACAAACGTTTATAACATAATCTGCGGCTGGAATACGTCCGCTACAGCACATTGGTCTGCCGCCGACCGCAGCCGCAGCATTGATTACTGGACTACCCCTATATTATACACGAATTAGGGAACGCGGTATTCAACCATGTAATTTTAGGAGAGGTACTACTAAATATGGTATATAGTTGATAAGTCTGCCTCTGTACATTTCCGTGCTTAAAGTTTTTCCGTGTTTACCTAAACAAATATACGATCCCTACTGCTGTGCATGAATATACTTGAATAATCTCGTTAAAGTGTTTGTGTAGGCTATTATGGGTGGAGAATAGGTCCTCCCGAAAGTGTCGTAATAGGCAACCAAAGGATTATGTCAACAGGTTGGTCATTGGTAAGCCTATGGTTATCATTCGAAGGGGACCGCAAAACGGAACGAAAAGGTAGATATTGCCATCGGAAATGTCTGTTCCCATCTTATTAAAATTATATGCCAAATTATCTCGTCCCTACTTCGCCACAATGTTATTATTACAGTATACTGGATAATCCATGTTGAAGTTTCACTGTTCTGTGAACCTGACCCTCACCAGTGGAAGTCTTACAAGCGGTTCACGAGATCAATAACTACCTATTAGTTGAAGACGAACATGTTTGGCTTATCGTACAAACTTGAGTTTTGACCCAGAACTTTCAACCTCTACCAATATAAGATAATAATCAGCTTTAAACTGTCTTTGAATACAATTTTCGTATTCCTTTCATAAAACATGAAAGAGTTTTGCAAAGTCTGAGGGGACGTTAGTGTCGTTTCTTGAAGATTCCGCTCTTGGACTTGGCATCAAAAGTCGTTGCCTCCCTGCCGAACAACAAGGAGAGATAAGCTCAACCACAGGGGGTAATTCTTTTAAGAAGTTACTGATGTCTCCGTTCAGAGTGTGGGCTTGTTTTATTGAGAATTCGGGAACCTTCCAAATGTAATTTGCATGAGGAGCGAGGTTCCTAGGAGTGGGACGATATTTATTTGAAATACGTATCTATTGTGTTTCGTTTAAACGATTTTTCTTAACAGTACCTACCCAGTAAAGTGCTTTTAAGAACCTCCCACTATCAAAGTAAATACCTAAATGTAACATTGAGAGACACGAGCTCTCATAAAAAAATTATTTGTACAAGTGATTTTCAAGCCTACTCAACGACGGATATTGCCATTTTAAAATAGAAACACAAATTAATTAATTAAAATTATTATTAATTTAGATTTTTTTAAGATTCTACAATATTGGAAACACAAACTTTTCTAATTCCGGTTCTGAACGTGAAAATTCAAAGGCACGGTGTACAAGCTTATGAAAAGTCAATCAGTATTTGTAGGCTTCGACTACAAGGGGCCGACTCGATGTGACACTGGCTTTCAGCGGCGAGCTACCGACCGGCCGGGTGGGTAAATATTTGCTCGCCAGTGTAAACTTACGCCAGCCACTAGCAACGCAGCAAATTGAACAGCAATTCGGCCGGACACGGAAATTATACGTAGGATCAACAAATATTTTGATGCGACTTTACAGTAATTTGTTTACAGTTTTCCGTTTGGTTAAAGGTACCTTTTTATATTTTAGTGGAACACAAGTTATACTCTATCGATTCGGTAGTATATGACTATGTGCGCTGCGGCTATGTTTAACGTAAATACACGATTCGATAAGTAAGAACTTTTATTTTTATAAAATAAGTCCAACAGGTAAAAAAACTACCAGAAGTAACAAAACATTAAAATTAAAGCCTTTTTAAGTCGATTGATAAAGCTACTCTAAAAGTATCCCTAAATAGAATAAACTGCATGCCTCAACAATTCGTAAGCGTTAATCTAATTAGAATTATGCTAATCACTCGAACAAAGTTATCGTTTGTTTACGCCTGGAGCCTGAAGCATGAAAACATCCCTGAGAGATATTCAACTGTTTTCTCAGGCGGCCATCTTGTGGAATTTATGAATAACACGAAGAGGAAAAGCGCTCGAATCGAGTCTACAGTCGGAAAACCGAACTGGCGTTCGTCTGTACTTCAGTCTGCTATCGGCTTGAATATTTTCGTAAAATTTTAGTAGATGGCGCTGAGCGTCGCAAGTTTTCGTGAAAACCGTACGAAGTTTAGTGTTGAAAATAAATAAAGCTGATTACCTAAGCCAACTTTTTTTGTTTTGGTGTAGATTTTCACCTCTCTTTTGTATTTTATAGATTACATAATTGATTACTTTCAAGAACTGACCATTTTCCGGTATTATATAACTCGACTACGGCGAGACCCAAACGGAGGAGAAAGTTATCGTTTTTTCTATAAGTACATAGGGAAAGTGGTTGGATAGTATGATGGGTAAACGCACCCCTTTGTCGGTTGCATGTGACTAAATCACCACCCTGTATTTATGGGCTACTTCCAATGAAAGAATTTCCCTAAATTCAAAACCCCTAAAAATGGCCTGTCGTCTTTTCCAAAGATAAAAAAGAGCAGGCTGAGTAGGTACCAGTTGTGTGTGTAATAGTAATTGTAATAGAGATATACCTATGCAAACGGCGGACGTAAACGGTGCTTGGGGCAGCAACAAACAACTGGTGAATCGAAAGAGCCTTGCTCGCAGTCACGCAGCAACCTGCGTAACTCATTAACGGACGTCCTTGAGCTCCATTTTTGGCGAAAATCACACGCAGACCTCCACTGCGGAAGTTTCATCAGCAGTGTGTCAAAAGCTTAAAGTTTGTTCAACGAGTGATGTAACCTCATATAAAAGTAACCGTAAAAAAGGTAACGTTTGGTGCCACGAAATAGTTTGAACATCAACCTACAGATTTGGAAAAATGAATTCGTTTTTATGAGGCTCTATGTCATAGTCTGATATTAACGATTTTAATTACAATATTTCACGCCAAACCTTGGTCATATTGAACGCCTAGGGAGTAATACAACCATGACCTACCCATCAGCTGTGTAAACTAATGGATAATATAAAAATAGCCCATCAAATATTTGCATCTAGGCTTTGTATACCATCGCACAATTTCTATAGATATTAATATAGTTATTCTAATTATAGAAAGCCGGTTTGAAGAGCTCGCAATATCCGTACATTATGATTTATTGCTCTGTCTGTTGTTTGCTATATTTGGACTTCATTCAAACAACTCGGGAACAATTGTATATTCCTAGAGAGGCGTGTGCTTCTAGGTTTTAGATAGAAATCAATAAGAATATAAGTGACAAACGTCCTTCTAAGCCTCAAATGCCAAATAATAAGCAATAACAAAACATTTGTAAGACCAGATTGACCAATTGGTGGTATGCTTCCATGATTTCAGACATCCCAAATTGGTGATAGGCAGAGCATATGTTCAGACGCCAGCAGGTCAAGCTACCCGAAACTGTCAAATTTCCCCAATCAACCTTGAACCTTTAATGCTTTAGCGATAAAGTTGAAAATCTATTAAAGATATTTTAGAGAAATTAAGACTCCAGCACACCAAGTTAAGATCTGTCATCTTAACTTGGTGTGCTGGCGTCTGTACCTCCAGACTGATAAAAATGATAAGCAGCAGAAACTACTAATAATCAGACTATAAAAATAAGAATCAATGTGTCGTAACAATCGCTCAAGAAACCGCTAATGAATTGTCATTTGCGGTTTCTTAAGCGATTGTTTAATGTGATGTTGATAAAAGATGATTGTGTACGTTACATAGGAAAATGTGTATGCGTAAAGGTACTCTTATTACAATCAATCTAGACCAAACAATAGGACCGTTTCAAGAAGCCTATTACCTACCAAAACTTACCTACCAAAACCTACCTACCAAACCGCTTTATGAAGAAAAAGAGAAAAATTTAAAGATGTCGGACATTCAAAGACGTTAGCAATAATTGTAAAGGCGGGACGTGTCATGCCGTAACTTGTGTTATTGTAGCGTGATTGTCGTCAACTGTTGGAGCTCCCATTTGCCCTTTACTGTACATTGTTTTAAGTGTCTTTACACTTAATTTGAATGCTTCTTCATAAAATATTCATTACACATAAAATACAGCCTGTAATGTTCCCACTGCTGGGACAAAGGTCTCCTCTTTGTGAGAGGGATCATTAATATTCATTACACTAGCAACACTATAAGACCTTTACTGAAGATGGGAGGCTAAGATTATGAAGGCTTCTTTTTGAGGAATCCAACTAGTAAAGATTGCCAGCAAAACATTCTAGCATATATTTTGTGTCTCCTGATTAAACGTTAATGTTGCCTGTACGCGGTGCATCATCTCTTTTTACCATATTTTTTTGCCAATGAGTAAACAATTTATGTCGACGTCACTGCTCGGAAGGGCTGGTCCTGCGTTGTATTTGACTTACCTTCCATTGATTTGCTTAGGTCTCATAACATTAATATTATAGCTTGTATATAGCTGCACATGCCTCGGTCAATGCGTCATCAAACTACTTAAGAATTTAAGCGAACGGTTTAGATAATACTAAGTATCTTCTAAAATTAAACAAAATCAATAAGCTGATGTAAGGCTCGTGTCAGCGAGATGTCAGTGAGGCCACTACCATAGAAT
Organism: Apamea epomidion; assembly: GCA_947507525.1. Taxonomy (NCBI): domain Eukaryota; kingdom Metazoa; phylum Arthropoda; class Insecta; order Lepidoptera; family Noctuidae; genus Apamea; species Apamea epomidion. The sequence goes on from OX382234.1 coordinate 14,080,491, forward strand.
TTTAAAGTTCAATTTGGTGAATCAATGCGGGCCCGGCTGCCAGCAATACACGAAAGGTCTGCCTTTACTTATGGAGAAATATGGCATTGGACGACGAAAATATAAATTCGATGTATGCATTTTGTTTGCGACGAGAAAAATTTAAATATAGGATTTTTTTATCTACTTTTGGCATTTGCTGCCACGATAGATCATGTAAGTTGCGCTGTTTGTGTTTTTGGTTTACTAAGCAAATATGCAAAAATGATATTGTGAAAAAAAACGAGGAGGGCCTTAATTCTTCTTATACCTATAAATAAAAAAAATTGATACATAGTTATTCCTTTGATGGCAGGCAAATCCAATTGCCCTACATAGTGCCTAACAATCCTAAGTAGGCTAACTAACATAACATTTTCCACATACACACAAGTTATTCATCAGGTAATTTATGGGCAACATAGACCCAAGTTAGAAAATTCTAATGTAATTTGAGTAAACACGCGAAATGGTTGAAATACCAAGCATTGTCAAGGACGAAACAAGTGAAGGGGTTAGAGGGTTGCCTACGTCATAGGCGTATGATTAACAGTATACACTTGCTTTCCGGAAACGTGTATGGAAATCGTTGCCTGATTTTTTCCGCTTTCCTGCTTGGTTTTTTTTAATGACCGTGATTTTAGCGGACCACATGCGATTCTTTTTTTTAATATTCTATAAAATACACAATAAGACCTTGTTTGGTCTTATTGTGGATAGTTTATAAAGGGTAAAACCGTGACCGAAAGCTAACACTTCTGCAGAAAGATCTAATCGTATCTCTTTCCCCTTTTTAACCGACGAAAAAAAACGGAGGAGGTTCTCAAGTCGACGCGTATATTTTTTTTTTTATGTATGGCCATGCATAACTTTTTACAGAGTAGTCCGATTTTGATAATTAACCTAAATAATTTTGAGTCGGCGCCAAACAATCAATAAACAAAGATCACTAAATTACTTAGGTATACTTACATTAGTTTAAGAACTTAGTTATTAAGGTGAAATAAAAAACGTTTATTATTTTTTGCTTTTCAGTTTTTTCGGGGGTTATATTTTTTTGTTAAAAAGTTTTTTTAATACATCCAAAGGTTGTCTTTAAAAGATCGCTCTTAGCGATAAGACCGCCCATTGTGTCACCCTTGTAATTTTTTTATATTTTTGTCTGTAATTTATGTGGTGTACGTAATAAAGAGTATTTTATTCTATACTTGTCTTTTAGATACCTGTACACTTCAGCGGTGTTGACACCACTAATGGTAAATTCAGATGCCCTAGCTTTTTTCAATTTTTAAATAGATAATACAAATAAGTATCCAATACAGTATGTATATAAGTATATACAGTTGGTTTATTTTATTTTTTTGCAACACATATCTGTATTTACACTAATAACCAATACGCCTAATCAAAGGATACCCCTTCAACCTACTTCTTGAAACAAAGGACAGCATATTGACATGCCGTGACCCAGTTCCTTATGCGTGGAAACCGTGTCCTCACTCCATGAAAATAACGTCACTACCAACTTTATGGTCATGCAACATCGACTAACAAGTAGATACGTCTGCTTCGAAGATCGTATCATGGCACAATATTGATTTTCAGTTGGTTTAAGTAGACCGTCCTCTTGTCTGCTTATTAAAGGCTTGTAATTATAAATTTGTCGGTATTTCGAGTGGCTCGTGGCTCAGTCAACCAATCCGCACTGGGACCGCGTGGTGGATTACAGCCCACTCCCTCTCACTAGGAGGAGGCACAGGCCTCCTCCTAGTGAGAGGGAGTGGGCATAATATTCACAATCACATTCACAATCAATCAGCCGATAATATTCCCCCTGCTGGGACACAGGTCCCAGCAGTGGGAATATTATCGGCTGATTGTGTTGTAACTAAGTCATAACAGCCGCAGCCGCGCCGCAGCCGACTCGATTGGTCAAGTTAAGCTACGCAAGCCGCTGTTGGTCCGTGGATGGGTGACCACCCTTGCATACTGAGACTGCTCCGTGTCTCAGAAAGCACGTTAAGCCGATGGTCCCGGCTGTCATTCGTAGATCTTTGACAATCGTTAGGGGTCGTCAGAAGTCCGAAAGTCTGACAACCAGTCTTACCAAGGGGTATAGTATTACTATATTACCCAGTAACTGGCTTATGGAGGTCAGACAGGCAGTCGCTCCATATAAAATACCGGTTTTCAGCTACATCCGGTTAGACTAGACGCCGACCTTAACATAATTGGGAAAATACAAGGCAGTTGACAATGATGGAAGACGAATCAACGTAACGGGATAGAGGTGTTCAGCAGCTGACGTTTACGTGCTTGTGTTTAAAGAAATTTACTCTCATAAAAGACTACAGTCACTTACATGAGAAATGCAATAATAATAGTGCTTATTACTAGAATTTTCGTCGTTCGTCGATTTTTTTTTTTTGTATAAGCAGGTAGTTCTATAATGCATCCAGTAGTACATGGCTGCTATTGGAGTACTTATCATCGATATTTTTCGACTACATGTCGAGCAAGTTGTACTTTGAATACATTATAGGAGCTTACATTTTTAATGGTCGACGGTAGTTGATTGTAAATATCTGCGCCTGCATAGGTAAACATTGTTTTGCCGAGCTTCGTTCTTGTCTTGGGTAGAACTAAAAAAACTCGCTCGGCGTGAACTTCGCTGTGTTTGTTGTTTCAACCGTACAAAGGATAAGTTAGTATGGAAAGATTTATTTAATATTTTTCGCACAAATAATACATAGTAACAAGTAATATATAGCTGTTTTATGTTCATTAGTTTTGTTTGTTCATATATTTTGTAAGTAGGTGTTAAGAATTGATAATGAAAGAGTTTCTTTATAATTTTATTTTGCATAATTTGGAGATTGGCTAGACGAGTTTTGGTGGTATTACCCCAGATTTCGATTAGGTATAGCAGGTGTGGTTTCACAAGGGAGTTATATATGGAGTAGCGGACCCGACGCGGCATGCACCGGACGATGCGACGAAGTGATCCAATAAGTGATGACAATTTTGTTTTGATGTGTTCAATCTGTGCCATCCACGTCAGGGCGCTATCCATTCGTAAGCCAAGATACTTTTTGCAGTTTTTCTTTTGCAGGGGTACATTATTTATTTGTAATGGCTGATGGGGTATTTACGTTTTAGCTTTAAAAATGACGTAGCAGGTTTCGAGATGTTAATTGTTAAGAGATTATATTGGAACCACGAGAATAGCTTGTTGAGGTCTTCCTGTACTTTTGTAATTATGTCTTGTATAGAGGAGCCGAAGTAAAAAAGACATGTATCATCCGCGTACAGAGCAACATGACCATGTAGGCCTAATTCGTGTATATTATTAATATAAATTGCGAAAAGTAACGGGGCCAGTAATGACCCTTGAGGAACCCCACATTGGATTGGTAATTGTTGACTTTGAGTGTTTCCTAATTTGACTACTTGGTATATGTTTCTTAGATATGATCGGATTATCTCCAGTGCCGGACCTTTGATGTTGATTCTTTTTAATTTTTTTATTAGCAATTTGTGACTGACTGTATCAAATGCTATTTTTAGATCAATATATACGCCCAGCACAATATATTTTTATCTATATTTGATTTTATTTTGGTGACTAGGTCTATAGTAGCTGCAAGAGTGTTGCTTCTAGGTCGAAACCGTACTGTCGTTCGAAAAAGAAGTTAATATCACTGAGGTATTTTTCTATACGTTTATGTAGAGCTTTTTCCAGAACCTTGGAAAGTACAGGGAGTACTGAGATTGGTCTGTAGTTTCCGGGGTCAGTTTTAGAGCCTGATTTATAAATTGGAGTTACTTATGCTATTTTTAGGGTGTTGGGGAACTCGCCATTTAGTAATAATTTGTTAAAGCATGTGTGGTTAGGTTATTGACAATAAGGTGTTTAATACTCTTGATGGTTTTGGTGTTGATACCATCTAAGCCTGCACTGGAGTTTGAGTCAAGATTATTGATTATTTCGATTATTTCGGCGTTAGTACATGGTTGTATTGAAGTAATGCTAAGAGGTAACACACAAAACTCTCAATATCCACTTATATGCTAATTTTCCTACAGCTTGTTCCATAGTATTGCTGGTACCTGAGATACTCGTGCAAGGGAGATTGACACAAAGCCTTAACGATAAATACGTGTAAGTATTGAGCGGTATATCCTCTTTTTTTCAGAAGGCTTGATTGTAGAGTCGCTAAGAAAATGTCTGCAGAACAGCGTTCTTTTGTACCGGTATCTTTTAGAATGTTGAATAAATGCGGAGAGGTAAGACTCAAAGGCCATATCCCTTTATATTTTAATTTTCCAACCCCTTGTTCCAACATGATGCTGGTACATGAGATACAAGGGACATTAAACCTTGACGATAAATATAAAGTTATCGAGAAACTTAAGTCAGCATGTAAAACAATTAAAGAAACTATTTCCAGTCAGTAGTAACATAGTTCACTATGAGTTGATAGTATCACAGGCAAAACTATTTGTTTTTAATCCTAAGTATTGTAAAGTTTGCAATTCACTGCGGCTTAGTCACGCGATCTAACAGACTTGGTTATAAGTAGGTATCAGTATATAATATTGTTGGTTGCAACTACGAATCATGTTGGTACGTAGAAAATAATCTACATTTGCTGTAGATTAAAAGGTGTGGTTTATTTTTAGATGACAATAATGTATAGTCACATTGGGGCTATTTCATGGATGTCTACCATAGTCTCTTTGTATGAAGGTTTCCATAGTTTCATTCCTCATTTGATTTCGAGAGGGCAAATCCTTGTTGAGATCTACATATAAATATTTTGAAAAACAATATACACATATACCTACAGGCTGTCCGGTAATTAATGGATAACCTTTTAAGGGGTTATTGTACTTATCAATATGAACAACTTTTACTACGGGAACAAACATGAAATCGTGACTAAAATTCAGCTGTTTCCTAAATTTATGTTCGCATAACTCGTCAAAACAGCTGATTCTTTTTTCGCGATTTAGTAGTAGTTTTGGTCCCATCATAGAAATGTAAAAAACAGGAGAAGTGGCAAGGAGGCGTGTCTGTGTCGTCGCGGTATGCTCGAAATGATCATGCACTAGGCAAATGGCCGTCTCCGCGAACTAGTGCGCTTTCGACCGTGATCGTGAAAAAATATAAGAATGCCGTGTTGTTCAGTGATTTCTTGTAAAAACCGAAGCCAAAAGCAAAACTTTGTAAATCATGGAATCACTTACCATATATTTGTCTTTAAAATCATGAAAAACGACAAATTGTAAAATATTTCTTGCTTTTACTACGTTAATTTTGTTTTCAAATAAGGCAACGACTGTACTATTTTCGCAGTAAATACATTGCTACTTAACCACTGCCTATGTATGTCACTAAGTGACTAGACAAGCAATGTAAAAATCACAAAACGATATTTTATTTATGCAGTGCATCGCATGGTACGGCCGCTGCTGGTTGCGGCCAGCTAGTGATGTGGCTGTGCAGATCCACTAACGTAGGCTATCGACAACAATGTCGATTACCCAACGAGTATGTAGTTAATTTTACAATTAGTTTAACCGTTTTAACCCAGTTGGAAGACCTAAAAAGATGACGTTTAAATCCGGTTGGAAGACCCTTGAGAAGATGTAATATAATGTTAAAACAAATTTATTTACTATTTTATTTTTTTTGTTATTTTTTATTTAATAATAATGTAATATTTTCTGGACATATCGGTTTTTATTTATTTTATTTTCAGAACCCCAAATTTTTACAATAATAAATGGGAGAATCGATAACTTTCCGATTTAGTCAATCACTAGCGTATATGTAAAATAAATGGCTTTTGCACAGCACAACGATAGCGACAGATTTTTTGTGTGAGTAAGTTGTACGGTGCATGGTAAATGCACGCTATGTTTGATGAGTTAAGGTTTATAATTGATTGTGTAGTACGTTCCGATTTATGAATTGCAAGTTTGTGCGCGACTTTGTATCTATTGCTTTTACTGAACTACATGTGTAGTAGTGGCGCGGTAGTGGGATCGTCTTAACGGTTGAGTTCTGATACATTTTCAACTACAGGGCATATCTCCTTCTATCCTATATCTATGGATCCCATCCTCATGGTAATAGTTGTTCATAATGATGAGTAAAATGACCCCTTAAGAGGTTATCCATTATTTACCGGATACCCTATTTATTAAAACATCTAAATATCAAATATTATTATTAGCCTCAGAAATCTTACCAACCGATGCTATGTATGAGCCTATCCCTAATAAAATACCATACCTAATAATCTTGTAAGACGAAGGAGACTAGTCTCCACGACACAGGGAATCCTAGTGTGGAGGCTAGTACTATTTAAATATTGTAATGTTTTTCTTGAACAATAAAGTTTTTATTATTGTTATTTAAGCCGACAAATGTCTAAACAAGTATTCTTTCTAATATGATAATTACAAATGTTTGTTTTTTAGAACGTGACACATCGCAAGAGCATTTCTGAAATAGTTACAAGCTGACAAAAATACTAACAGTAAATTATATTTAACTGACATTTAAAGCTGGTCAATGCATTCCAGTTTGAAGCCAAATCCTCGTGTCGACCGCAGAAACAAGGTAATCCATACAAATGGGGAAAAAACCAAAATGTCTACTCAGTACTCACGCTTCTTGAAATCTTTTTATTTTTTTTAACCAACAAGTTTCTTTTATTCGTAGTTGTCTCTACATATTACTTCGCGATAAATAACTTGAATATGTAGGTATATAATAATAATAAATTCTGCTGCCCCTATAAAATCAGTAGATAAATAACAAAAATTATAAGTCCTATAGATAATTAAATACCAAACATTGGCAGACAGAAATTTGCATAGGTCTTGAGTAAATCATTACGGCAAGGTGATAAACAGGAAATTTGTATAGATATTATTTCAGAATTTATGTCAATTAATTTTTCATACTGTATGATCGACAAATAATTTTCATAATAAAAGTCTTTGCAAAGTTTTTCATAATAAAAGTTTTTGTCTAAGTAGTATTTCCGGTTTTACACATTGAAAACCGAAATCAATTGAGACACCTTGCTTTAATTAAAGTTATAGTATTATGATTATAAAAAGAATACAATCGACCGACGCCCAATCAGAACCCCAGTCGAGTTAAAAGGGGGATTCAAAGCTGAAGGTGTTAATTGTCGCACATCTATCCGGTTCACACTGGTTAGCGGTGAGTCGCAGTGCTCTCGCGCATTGCCCGGGCGAGCGGCGGCGCGGCGGGCGGCGGCGGCGGCGGCGCGCACGCTGCTACGATCTGGCACACACTCGCATGCCGGATTTATTTTGATCACCCGCTACCAACACCCAAATAATTACATTTTTTGAATACCAGACGACGTTACGCAAGTTCAATTGACACTGTTCAGCGTCCTTGCAGCAGACGATGTGACTGAATGCTGCACAAAAACAAAAAAAAACGTTTAAATAAGTAATTCTGTTTCATTAAATTTTATGGGAACATAACCTAGGTAAAGCACAGTAGTTATGGTGCTCGTAGAAAAGTTAAAGAGGGAAAAAGAATTATAGCTTCATTTGCATTTTACAATAAACACGATAAGGTAAATAACTTCAACAAAGGGCGCGCATTTAAGCGATGTCGCTAACCTCGACTGAAAAACAATGCGATGTAGGGTATTAATAAATTCAACATTGACAAAGACCGCCAAAACACCTGGACGGCCGCCAGACGTGAAAAAAACCGGCCTACGCGCCGCGCCACGTCGTGAAACAATGTCTGTGACGTGACAACCATCGACACGACCAAGCGGCCGCTGAGATGTTCCGAAAAACAAGCGGAACTGAAAATGTGAAATCCAATTAGGTTAGGTTCAGCGTAATAATTGGAATACTGCTGATTGTTGCATTGTTCATTAGACAAAACAGTGTTAATATAATTCCTCGAGTTTATACCATCTGCATCGTCAGGCTATTTGATAGATGACTAAAGATTTCCAGAATGCGCAGTCACACCGGTGGGTGGTGACGTGGCTGGTCTGCTGCTCTTCAAATTTAGTTCGTTTAAATCAATCAATTTACTCTGGAGCATAAAACGGTCTGAAACACTTCATCTGGATGAGCAGCAGCATGTTTTCCCAGTTAATTAGAGGACATAGATTTTGCGCCAGATTGCCCCGCGGCTCTTGTTCCTTCACTTTCTTCATTTGGATGAAACGATAAATCTAAGTCAAATTCTTAAAATCGTCTAAGTCATAAAATAATAATTACCTGGACAGTTAATCTCCGGGTGGATGGGTGTAAAGCAGCCCATCTCAACGTTCGGAGTTCCGGACGTCCTTCCTACCTATATGACGACACAGAGTGTGGCGGGAACACAACTTCATGGCTATTTATATCGGGCACTGCGCTGAACCCTGTGCATGCCCAGTCGATCCCGGAAACGACATACATAACGACGTAACAAAATTAGGCACTTATCTGTATGTGGAATTGTGCAACGTAATGCCTACAAAACCTTTAGAAAGTAAACGTTTTAGAAGAACAAGCATGTTATTCTCTCGTGTTGTTTTCCTTAGGAACCAACTCGTTTTCACTTTGAACTCTCTTATTATAAAATGGCGATTTGACATCTTTTGTTTAGAAAATATGTCAAACCGCCATATTTTTTCTTCATTTTAAAGTTACCTGACGATGGGAAAATTCGGCCCTAGTAGACCCTAAGCAATCTAATAGATCTGTCTAAAAACCCCGAATCATGTCGAGCTATCCCGAAACATCTGCACAATGCATGTAAAACATTGAAGACTCTCCTTAATTCTTTCCTTTTGGAACTGTTATTACTACATTTCCATTGAATAATTAATACTAATAGGTGCCTGTGGAGAGCAGTGGTGGTAACAGCCGCGACTTACGGTTTCTAGTTAGTGGGTTCGAACCCAAGCAGACATTTTACTTTGTGTAAATTATTTCTTCACCACTGCTCTCAAAACGGTGAAGGAAAACATCGTGAGGAAACCATTAGGACCATAAATTCCACTAACCCGCACTGGGCCTGCGTGGTGTTTTATAGCCCACTCCCTCTCACAGAGAGGAGGCCTGTGTCCCAGCAGTGGGAACAATGGGCTGACTGTGCTGGATAGTTGTGTTTCTCTTCTACAAGTTCTCCAACATATTTATACACAGCCAATGACAGACTATGATGAAGCAGTACCTACCACAAACAAACGTCGGTGTCTTCGTCGCGAACCGTAAACAGGCCAGTCGTAAGTTTACGAGAGCCGTCATTTGGCATGCAAATCTATTTATTGTTAACAATGCATGTTATATAAACTGCTTATCAGCCAACCGTGAAACAAATGACTACCTTCATAGTGGTAATATTATTGATAGTGGACAAAATGTGCTTATTAGGCGGAATGAGGAGCATAGAGGAGCTGTAATAAATGGTGTTTTATTCTGAGTAGGATATTATATTGATAACTCACATTATTTATCAGACTAACATACTTTTATCAAAAATCTAGAATAGCGAAAATGTGGTACGAATGTAAGGAAACATCGCGATAATTGGCCATTTCCTTTTGATTAACTACTTACATAACATTTACATACAGAATTTCTCTTACCTTCTCTTTCTCTTTCTTTTTCTGTATAACTTGCTCAGTGCCCTTTAGTCATTAAGTTATACAGGAACCGATAAAAATAGATTTTTATAAAATACTATATTTAGATTGATTTTGACCGTAGGTTCTCAAAATCAACTATGAAACTAATTAAAAACTAATTTTTAACATATTAAAATATTGTTATCAACAAATTAAAAGTTAATTAAAATAAATTATGATATTGTTATCTGCAAACCAAACCCAAAAATGTTAATATTGCAATAATTATACTTCCACATCATCATAACACAGGTACAGTCAACAAAAGTCAATTAACATTGTTACTTTTACATCATCATCGAAATTAATACTAAAAGATTTGATGCATTGCATTTCAGCATTTCAGGTAAAAGCTGGATGAAATTTGGCACACAGATGGTTTATAACCAGGATTAACAAATAGGATACTTTTTATACCGATATTCCCAAGTGATCGAAACCTATGCGGGTGAAACCGCGGGGCGCAGCTAGTATTAATTATTAGTTAAAATTTTTGAGTATGAATATTTGGCTCAATAACTGCCGACCTTATCTATGAGCATAATGAGGGTACGTTCAGCCCAATGAGCACAAAAAGCCAAAAAACCGAAAGATTATTTCCCTATTCTCAAACAACCTTTTTTTTTTTTTTTTTTTGTGGATGGGAAATCATCAAATGACTCCTCCCGCTCTGGGTGGAGCAGAAGGGAGTGTCAGACTCTTACTGACTAAAACCCACCCGTGTTCCTTCCTTAGCCCTTTATGTACCAGGGCAGCGGTAACCCTTTCGGACGATCCCGCTACCCCGGCAGGCTTCGGCCCTGTCAGGCCCCGTCATCTATGCTGACATCTCTTTGAGGCGCACGTGGAACACTTACGCGCCGTCCGGCACGGGCCTGGTCCTGATCGGACGGAGAGCTACCCATTGCTCTCCGCCCGCAGGCCCGCGCCTACGGTGGCCGGGAGTCGTCACGCGGCTCCCGACGCCCGGAGCGTCTCCCTCGGCGGCTGAGGCGTGAGGATCTCTCCCTCGCCCATCCCGCCACCTCCTTCGCTAGCATGACTGCTTCGCAGAAGGAGGTGACCGCCTCCCACTCCCTCTCGCCCCGGACCATGGCTTGCACCAGGGCCGGACGCGAGAGGTCGCCGCCGCTGCCGATCGCCTCTACGAGGACACGGCGGTGCTCTGCCCAAGCGGGGCAGACCTCCACCGTATGCTCCACCGTGTCCTCTGGGCGATCCTCGCAGTGGTGACACCCGGGCGTCTCCTCCCGCCTGATGATGTGCAGGAACCTCCCGAAACATCCGTGTCCGGGGAGGACCTGCGTCAGGCGGTAGGTGAGAGCGCCGTGACGCCTCTCTAGCCACTCCTCAAAGAGGGGTCTTATCGCCTCTATCGTGGCGTGCCCTGCGCTGGGTTGCGATAGTCGCGCTTTCCATTCCACCATGAGACCGCGCCGGAGGTCCGTCCGCTCCGCAGCGATTTGCCGCGGGTGCAGAGTTTCCCCCCGACGTAGTGCCTCCGCGCGCCAGTCATACAGGCGCGCGAGGACTATCGCCTCCAGATCCCATGGTGGCAGTCCGGCAAGGAGGCTTGCTGCCTCGCCCGAGATCGTGCGGTACCCCCTTATAAGCCTTACGGCAACCACCTTTTGGGGCGCGTTCAGATAGTGTGTGGCTCGAAGCCGCAGTGAACGCGCCCACATCTCAAACAACCTTTAGATTGTTATCTGCAAAAAGAGTATCAAACATATTTTTTCTCTTTTTGCAGGTTATAATCTAAAGGTGTCCTACTAGGACTCTGGTTTGATTCTGGTATAATGATGATGATTTGACTCAGCGAAATCTTCATCATATGATGAAGGTTCGTCTTCATTATATGATGAAACGCATATCACTTAGAGAAGATGAAAATAAACGAAATTATTAAAGGACGAGATGACCAAATTAATTATGGATATGAGATAATTAATGACACGGTAACGACTACGCCTATTGTGGCGAACAAAAGAAATAATGAGAACCGGGCATGGAAGAGAACTCTAAGCTCTGGAGCTAACTTGGGTAATAGAGTGAGCCAGTGTGTTATAAATTTTAGTGTCGTAAGTTCTAGATGCTTCTAAGAAAAATGCAAAATCCTCTATAACAGAAACTGCACAAAGATGACTTGTCTCATTGTAGCTAAACCTAGAATCCTAAGGTCGTGCACAAAATCGTCTGCAAGTACATTCTACCCTGACTTCCGAACTGACATAAATATATGTGTAGTAAGTGGATCACACCGGAAAGTAGCGAGCACCGTTATCTAACAGCTAACCGCTAGGACGAAGGGAATCCGATCAAGTGCAAGTTTACACCGCGACTCGCGACACGCTCCACTGCCACTTGGATAGCTAGTAAGTACTGTTCCTAATAGTAGCCTAGGTAGCTACATTGTTCCGCAATACTATTTATTTGTCTTCGATTGGGGGCAAATATTCGTTGTTTAGACAGAGGTGGCCTGCGGTGGCAGACGCAGCGATGCTGCAGGCGACCACCCCTGATATTGTGATCAACATCAGACGCTGTCGGCAATGCCTTACTGACCTTCATAACTCTTGTAGAAAGCCCTCATATCGTACTCGTACTTACTGAAACACTTGACAGTAAGCCAGTTCCACAACATAGTCGTGCGATGCAGAAAGTGCCTTGTGAACTAAACTGAACTGTAACGACAGACATCGAATACACACATAGCTTTCCTCTCCACCGTCATATCATATAGCTGCTTATCGTCATCCTCACTCGTGTCTGTAACAGTACTCGTAGATGTCAGGTATGTAACTCATCATCTCTCCTTTGTGCCAATGCTATGATGTGCACTGATTGCATCGGTCTACTAAATTACCCAATTCTACGAATACATCGCTATTGCGTAGCAATGTCTATCATTTCATAGAGCTGGTTAATATAATACTAACATACACGAGAATTAAGTTGAGATGAAACTTCATGAAAGGAGCATATGTTTCACCTGCTCGCGAAGCCTCGCGAGCACACATTTGATAACAAAGCATCTGTTCATTCACTCCCTATTTAGTAGAATATAGCACGGTTACTCCACCTAATACCCAGTTTTATTAATAAACGAACACTCCCATATGGACTTGTGCAGTTCTGTATTCAACGTAGTGGGATTATCACGAATAAATAATAGAGAACAGGATTGTGCATATCCCGCGTTGGAGCTGTTCCAAACATGTCAGATAGTGTAAGGGCTCTACGTGATTATTATACGATGTTAATATTATTCATGTTTTACATTTAGACGAATGATGAAATTGCAGCACGAGGTCTACAACGAAAGTGAAGAAGCCGAAGAGAAGAAAAGAGATAATTCACTTGGCGTCCATTGAAGGATTTCTAAAGGTCGCTGAAAACTGTAATGCTTTACAGTGAAAAATGTTAACAAACAACATTGCGTTTTACAGATTAGTTACAAGCGTAGTATAATCCATGCGGCTCAAATGAGCTCGATAAAGCTTGATCGTTCTGAATGGCATTCGAATCAATTTACCGTCGGTACGCGGCAGCGTCTCCTTACGATTCACTCTATTTGTGTACCGCGGCTGACGTTGCGATCAAATTAAATAAATCCTCAATGTTGCACGCACTCCACGGCCTGATGAGCGTTGTCGATAGCTTCCCTAATTTACTGGTTTTACTCCAATGCTGCTCATGTGAAAACATAATACATAATCAGCCTATAATGTTGCCACTGCTGGGACACAGGCCTCCTCTCTGTGAGAAGGAGTGGGCCTTAATCCACCACGCGGACCCAGTGCGGGCTGATAGATGTCACATGTTTTCGAATTTTTTGGTTCTAGGACATGCCGGTTTCTTCACGATGTTTTCCTTCACCGTTTAGAGAGCAGTGGTGATGAAATAATTTACACATAGTAAAGCGCCTGTCTGGGTTCGAACCTACGACCTACAACTCGTAAGTCGCGGCTACGTACGGGCCACCACTGTTCTATACTCGTATACACTGTTCTATACTCGTATACACTGTTCTATACTCGTATACACTTTTCTATTCACTGCTCATGTGAATGCTCTCATCAAAATATCGTAACAATGAACAAGTACCTATTCGTACAGCACCACTTGGCATACCAGTACTTTTATTATTGTGGTATACTCCTGGTTTAGTTTCTGAAACCCAAAGTTTTTCTGGTAATAGTTAGTAATATTTTTGCGTTACAACTTTTATTTATACTCAGAAATATTACTCATAGAGCAGTAGATATACGCGCGCTAGAGAACGATAAGTACAGGATTTGGTGCAGCCGACAGATTGAAACAAGAATTATTTTTAAAATATAGCATTAATAGCGTTGCTTGTGGTTTTATGCCCTTGGAAATTAATATCTTGTTAGCAGTTTATTCGCTTTTGTTACAGTCACTCCGAGTAGATTTGCGAAAGTCAAATGTTGTCTAACGATTGGGCACGGCAGGCTCTGTCACGCGAGCTTGACACGCCGACTACCCGCGTGCAGCACTGAACATCGACTTTATCAACAGTATACTTTGTAGTAATTACTCGTGTAAGTTTGATGTGTAAAATTAGTTATCACAAGCTAAGCACGTGGGTCAGCCACGTCACGGCCGACGTGTCCGGTCAGTGCTCAAATATGAATTAACTATTTAATGATCGTAGCATATCGTCGCAGACGCCGACCGTTCGGCTCGTAGTCGGTTGCGTAGCAATAGTTTTTCTCGCGTCGCGCGTCAGTCGCGTCACAGGGTGAGATCGTGCGGAAGCGAAGGTTGCGCCCGTGACCGCGCCCGCCCGCCGCCGCCGCGGTATCGGCCACCCGCCGCAGTCGCGTAGTATAGCGCCGCGCTCGCTGATCCTCGGAGCTCGAACCACGCGCGGAGCCGCCCAGCGCCTGGAGCACGAGGACTGTGACTGTGCAGTGATGTGTGATCATGTGTAGCCAGCAAGTGAGTGCAGTGAGAGTATGCGCGCGAGGTGACGCCCGGCCCCGGCCGCGACCGTAGCCCGACATGTGGATACTGCTGGCGCCGCTGCTGGCGGTGGTGGCACTCGCCGGAGGAGCTGCCTTCACACCCGACAGGGACTTGCTGGAGTGCGCGAGGTTCGTTTATGACGAATGCTAACAACGACTCTGATAAAACAACCACATACATACCACAAAAATAAACAAAAGTACGAAAAAATGTTATCATTAGTCGCGAGTATTGCTGGGACCTAGAAATGAGCTACAAAAATAATTTTAATGGGCACGCAATTTATGACGTCTGCCCATTGTTAACGCAATACATAACGATTACAGAAACATTGTAATTAATTCACAAATAACTAATTTAATTACTTATGTGAGCGATTTGGAACGTAGGTTGGAGAATTTTCCTCTATTATGAAAATAGAAATGTTTGTACGGAAAGCTCAAAGTTTCAACCCAACTTTATTTTATGAGGACTTTATTTCTTACTCAAGTAAACTGAAGTATCCCAGAATAACGCAATTACTTCAACCAGCAGAGGAAACACAACAACGAACACTCGCCTTGTTTGTCTAGTCTAGACTACATTTGTGAGTTTAAAATTAAACAAAGAGAAACATGATAAGAATCTGTGACAAACTGAGATCAAGAACATTGCAATCCCTGGTTTCCTTCGTAACAAATAATGATGTGATTAACCTGAAACATGGAGCTGACATGTCATAAATTACCGACATCTAATTTAAGTGCAGCAAATCGCAACCGTCTACCAGGTTTGTCTCAGCCTGTCCTCCATATAAAACGAGATTCAGTGTTCCCATATAAATATAAATATCGGGTATATACTTGTGTATAAATCTGGCAAGCGCGCGAGACGCCAGACGCGTGCGCGCGCGCCGGTGTCACCGCCACGGCCGCGTCGCTTGGCAAGGCTAGCTGGCCGCTAGGTAAACACCAACACATCTCACTAATACACAGGTGGAAAGATCTGACTCCCTCAGAAACATGCCATTATCTGTCAATACCAGTGATTAGGTTTTGTCAAACAGCCAAATCAGTTAAAGAACCTTGGGTTTAAACTGTCTTGTCCTATTTTCTACTGCGTTTGACTAGACTAGGTTTAATAATAATCAAACATCTATCTATCTAGCCTGTATTATGACACGTACGACAACCGTGTCATAATACATCTCCCTTTTCCATACTTATCCTCTGCTATTGTAAGCCAGTTCTTTCGGTAGAAATCAAGTTCGTCCCTCTGTCTTGGTCTGCCGCCATGTCGCCTAGCATTCAGTGGGACCCATCAGTGGTTCTGTTTAGCTACAGCTCATCTGACAAGTGGTAGACATGATCTGCCCAATTAATCAGCTCTCCGGGTAAAATATTCACAAACATAGATACATGTAAAGAAATGTGATGTATCATCATCAAAACCTCTCATTATCACACGAGCGGAAATAAAAATAAATACTTCTAAAAATCATGTCAATGCAGAGAGAAAACTAATTGTAATTGTTTTTTAATTGTTCTACTTACATTCCATCTTGATAAAACTAAAAATAATTTGTTTGCTTATTTAAATGTGTACGTAAACTTTAGGTATCTTTGTATCACAGACGAACCTACATTGTATAATAATTCTGAAAAGTGTTGCCAGTTGCTACAATGTCAATATTATCTTCTCTGATACTGGTATATCCTACTTCCTACTAATATTATAAATGTGAAAGTTTGTATGGATGGATGGATCGATGGATGGATGGATGGATGTTTGTTACTCTTTCACGCAAAAACTACGGAACGGATTTGGATGAAATGTGGCGCACAGATGGTTTATAGCCAGGACTAACATATAGAATACTTTTTATTCTGATATTCCCACGGGATCGAAACTTATGCGGGTGAAACCGCGGGGCGCAGCTAGTAAACACATAAATAATTATAAAGAAAGACCAAAAAAGCAACAGAGAGGGTTTCCATCTTGCTTTCTCCCAAAAACAAACCATTTCCTTACAGACGCTGAATAAGTCTGATAAAATGTTCAATTTAATTGTATCTATGAGAATCACCTCACAGTGAAAATAGTTCTTGACACAAAGTTACCAAAAATCACTGTGAGCATTTTAAAAGTAAATAAGTCCTTTTGTTATGGTCCATGTTTACATATATTATGCGCCGAATCGCCACTGCTTCAGCAATGCCACATTGTTATCATAAACTAACCAGTGAATCAAGAATTAAAGTTCAAGACTCTTACCTACATACCTACCTAAGTTTTCTACAATCGATACAAAATAATGGTCAACAGACAGGTTCCCATTTAGAATATTGACCTTTTCCTGAAACACCTAGAAACCTAAATAAGACGGTAACTATCATATCTAGAACAAGGTTCAACTTGGGAGCTCTATTGCCTCACTTACAACTGCACCTTCTTTTACGAGGTATCTAGTATGAAACCTTCGTATCATACATACTTTAAATTGACCATAAACCATTGCGTGTGAGGGGAAAGTCCAGCGTGCTGAATGGTCTCAGACGATATTGTATTAGTAAACATTTACAGGCTATTAATAACCAATATGTTTACTAAGGTAGCATAAAACTTACTATACCTACAGCACACAAATAACATCCATGTTTTCAGAACAGCCCAAACTAAATTCCTAGTGTAAAAGTATTAAAAGTGAGAGCTAATTGTTGAAAACTCTGAGCGTGCCAAAAATAATTTCACCCACACCTCCATCAGTCAACTGAAAGATAATCTGAATGTATAAAACAGCAGATATGTAAAAATTATGTATTGTTACCAGCTTATACCTCTAAGCTAAAAACTGATCAGCCGAAATAAAAATGCTAATGAAAAAGTCAAAGTAACGGATGGCCCCCAGTAAATCCATCTTGGCCATAATCAAGGAACCTCGGTGTCCAATGTATCTGAGAAATGGCGTTACATTTCACCCGAAGTAAACAGCATCATATACATCAAAGGTAATCCAGATCCAGACCTTGTCGAAAAAGACACTAATGACCTATTGACAACAATAGCTTTCGGAGAGTGGCGCGCCAAAATTAAACCCGTTTATCACAGCTATTTGCGTCACTAATAACCCAAATATAACCCAAGTGCTCGGTTGCGGTAACTGTGACAACAGAAATAAACCCTTGCTCTGAATACCTTTTTGCAGCGGCTAGCATTGCGTCTGTCGAGCGTCGGCCACTGTACACACACGTTCGACTCACACGCACTGTACCAATCGTAATACACCGCGACACTATTGCCAATACGCAATATAATATTAATATTGCATCGATTTGCACATAATGCTTTATGCGATTGGCAAAACGTGTTTATTTCGTGTAAATAGTGCTGTTAACGAATTGTTTTCCATTCAACAAACTTTGATTGTGACGTAGCAGTTATGTTTGTTCTATTATGAAAAGCTCATTTATTTATATCATTGGAATATTTTGTATCAAACACTCGAGTTTTTCTGACATCATGTGATCGTAAAAGATAACACCAGACGTGACACGATGTAATGATATGCAATGTATTGTGTCATAAGAGTGTGTATTTCGTGTAACATTTAATGAGGCATGTCAGAGATGCTATGTCTTTCACGCAGGCATAATTAACGACAAAATAAACTTACACCTAGCGCTTTCTAGATGGCAATGAAACTGTAATTAGTCCATCAGCTTGGCTTACATCTACTGCGATTGCTTTTAAACCCGTGGTCCTTCACACTCGCCTCGCATTAAAGTTTCCGATGCCTCTTCCGGCGCCAAAGGCCAAAGTAAATATTTAATCGGCGCAACATCATTTGTAACTGTGAGAAAATTTATTATACCTACTCGATTATTTTTAAACGAGTTATGCTGCATCAAAATCCGTATAAATAATCGAACATACTCATAAAAATAAATTGGGAATAATTATTTTAATCTATGTGTAAGCTGAACATATTTTACTTCACGTATCGATTCCAGCTATAAGTAGATATGAGTATAGCTTATCTCATTTCAATTGCAAAATGAAATCTTTTCTATTGACATAAAAAACACTCAACTTGACAAAAACTCTATGTATATCTTTAGAGAATCGATGTACCTACAGACTATTTGCTAGTTTGTGATCGTGTTGGAACCTTTCTGCTCAAAGGTTAACATCGGTTCTCCGAGCGATATGTAGGTTAGCCGCTACGGATAGACGGCTCGATTGGCGCAGTTGCTGAGTGATTGGCCGTAGCGCTACTAAAAGCGAACAGAACAACGTTTGTTTAGCCTAAGGTAATGGTCCCGAGTTTAGGCGTTGGTGCATTGGTTGGTGTACGAGTTAAGTCGTGACGAGTTTTTTTTGTAAGAACTCAGCAAAGCTGTTGGCTCTCATCCTTAGACTGAAGGTAATAGTGAAAATATTTTTCAAGAATAAAGGTGATGTCCAGGACTGCAAATACTATCGAGGAATAAAGCTAGTACGAAGGTATGGGAGAAACTAATAGAAAAGATTGCGAGAGGAAAGGAAGATTACCCCGAACCAGTTTGAGTTTACGCCAGGTCGAAGAACTATGGACGCCGCTTTTACACTCCGCCAATTGTGCAAGAAGTACAGACTTACCTGTCTGCTCCAACTTTCAGTATCTCGGTTCACTCGTGCAAAGCGATGGTGAAGCAGATCGGATAGACACTGGTTGGATGAAACGGCGGCAGGTCACGGGAGCTGTCTGCCACTCCCGCATTCCCCTTAAACTTTAGGGGAAGATAAAGAAAGATATAAAGATACGTGTAAGGGAAGACCAAAGAAACGATGGATGAACTGTGTGAATGAATTTGGCTAGAGAGAATAGAGAAATATGGAAAAAAGAGACATGTTGCGCTCAGGCCAAATAAGCTGGGATAGGGCCAGGAGAATGATTACCTTTAAGGTTTATAACTATCATCACAGTACTCTATTCTGTGCTATGTGATAGAAAAGCGACAATAAATAAATGTGGAGTTTTCCTAAAAGGAAAATCTACCCTTCAGTTTTCTCATGTGAAAACACTTAAGATGCATTTAATTTTTCCATAATACAAAACCACTATGAACACAAAACTTACATCATCACTTATTTCATTATATTTCTATTGATTAACCGTACCTATTGTCACGTTAAGGTAGATGCATAATTTAACAATGTATTCAAAATGTCTATTATTTCAGTAACCAGTACCGGTCGCTGAAATAACAGACCTTTGAAATCTAAAGAGTGACGAATAAGGTATAGTTATTTGCTTCTAAGAGCTGCTATTGTAACTGAAAGTATTTAAATTATTCAGTGTTACAATAGGTTAATGAATTAATTTCATACATGTAGGAGAGTCTTTCAGGGGAAAGACTCTCCTAAGATTTTCAGATATTTCCGGTTGTATCAGGTTATTGCTAAGAAACTGTTACAATGAATTCGCGAGCTGACGCGATGATGATGCTACCATCATCAATCGTCATACTTACTTGACAAACTAATTTGTAATCATAGCATGTTATTATTAAAGCACACGCAAGATGCTTGTACACCTGGTAATATTGTACGGTGTGTGTATGTCCAGATATATGAACGTAAACGAAAAAAATGAGTATGTAAGGACCGCAGCACGTGGTGTTCTATAGTCTCTGCCTACTCCCACGGGAAATAGGCGCGAGTGTATGTATGTAGAAACCGGAATAATTAATGTTAATTTAAAAAATCCAAATAGCCTAAAAATACGACCGGTTTTAGACTCACAAGATTAATTAGGACATGTGTGTAGTCCGTCAACCCCGTGGCATGAGCAACAATGTTGATATTTTTCCATCACGCGATAGGTTAGAGGGGCGGGCTCCGGCAGACATCCTGGACGTTTGCCAGCCCCGCGGCCGTCGCGACGTCTTCGTACGACCGACACTTACAACACGAAATTATCAAACGAATACGTTCACCGCTGATGTTCACCAGATTCCATAAAATTCATGTTTCCGTCCGATCCCAGTTATAGAACCTGATACATCTTATATTGCATCTTAAATTACTCTTTGACGACTTTAAACTGGGAGAGTAATGTTCGGGACATTCAGCATCCGCGAAATGTTTTGGCAAATTTATTTGAGAGTGTACCTATTTGAGTAACCTCATATTTTAGCAGAGACAAATGTTATTTTAATTTTTGAATAATTGGTCTGACTCTGTGTCTTGAAAAGTGTCTAATGATGCGGAGGTTTAAAGAGACGATAAATAGATACCTATTGTGTACGTAAGTGCGTGTAATAACACGTTGTTAAATGTGTGCTGCCATTATTTCTTCCGCTTATAATATCTAACCCTAGATTTCAGGTATGGTCATAAAATACACTGTCATCATGAATGCCATAAAAACTTCCGCATGGATTTGGCAATTAAAGTGTCATGCCTAAGATGTACATAAGGTATTATTTCCCTTCGAACTCTTTGTTGTAGGGGCCTGAAAAGTGGACCTACATGGTCTGTTAACACAATGATGAGAAATTTTTTTGAGTATCTTTGTGTCTAAAGAACATATAATTTATGCCAAAAGTACATGTCAATGACTAGTATCCTGCAAGGCATCCGCTTGTTTCTTTATTCCTCTGATTTTCTTTAACCAAGCAGTTGAACTTACTGCTCTCTGGTTTGCCTCTTATTAACGTAATTTAACAAGATGTGAAGATTGTCTCCATATTTAGCATACCGCTTACCATCTTCTTGACATTCTCTCTACATCGTGTTTTACAACACTTATGAGAACGAGTATATTTTGGCAGGAATCAACAACTTTGATCGTTCCATCAATTTAGGCGCTATTCACACCTAACTGATTTAGAAGAAAAGGTTAGATGACACATGCATCATAAACAACAAACAAATCATAGACAATCATGAGCCGAGAATCAAAAATAGAACAATTTATTAGTGAACATCTTTATAAATAGCCTGGTAATGGCTCCTAGCGTCGTAATGAGTCTGCTTTGAGATTCATCTACAGTACTGAACAAACTGAATCAATGTAATTGAAGCGATTGAAACAAATTGTAATTCAGCTGGGTACTGGGTACGTGATTGTGTTTTGTTTTTTTGTAACACTCTTTTGTATCAAAAGAAATAATGAGGTTGACGCTCTTTTAAAATTCTTTGCGGCTCTTTAGCTGTGGGCTAAGACTTTGAAGATATTTGCGAGCATTGTTTGCGAGAATAATTCTCGATGCAATAGATACATGTGCGTATTTTAGACACAAACAAACGCAAATACAAACTGATAAAACTGAATAAAATCTGATGGAGAAGGGAGCAGAAGGATCCCTTAATAAAAGTGTTCAAAGTCGTCTTTCTATTGCACTTTATTTACAATTAGGTAGGTAGCTAATTAGGTGAAAAGAATTTCTGAAAAGACCTGTTACTTTTCGTTTAAAAACAGATCCATACAACAGTTCCTCTGTATTTGTTTGACACATTTAGCAGGAGCCAAAGCGCTAATGCCCCAAACATTTCAAATGCGTATGGAAACAAACATTTGAAGGCACTAACTGTTTGCTTACTAATCTTTAGATTTACTTCAAAGGACAGGCTAAGCCATCTGTGGGAATCGCAAAAGGCCACTAAATGATTATGTCAAGACGATGAGTAGCAGTCTTTCTTATAATAAGGCCACATTCAATCCTTGCCAGCTAAACTAACGCTCATTATAAAAATACATTTCTTTTTTCTTAGAAAATATCGGGTTCGATTCTAGGCTCAACCCGCAGATTTTTCAAAAAAAAAAAATATTTTTTTTCCTCCATAATCAAGGTTATGGTTCCTTTGAGCACTTTGCTCCGTCCGTAGTAATTGTATATCGCCCTGAAGTCCCATCCCAAAAATCATGTATAAAGTGGTTCAACTCAGCTCACTGACTGATTTATAAACTTTACTGCCATACTACATTTTGTTTGTTAATTTTGTTTAATGACCAAAATTAACTATTGAAGGAAATTCCTTTTGAATCTTGCGAACGTGTGAAGTATTAAATACTCGTAACGATCATTGTAAATGTCATAAAGGCTATGTAAACTAATTTCTATATACCTATATAAATATTTAAAAAAACAATGTAAAATCAAATCGATCTTCTCACTGTGAGTTGTGCCTACATATAATATTCGAACACATTTGGAACAGGCGTTGATAGAACAAGATAAATGATATCATTGATATTGACGAGCCGTGCCGTCCGTATTGCACTTCCACCTGACGAGCCCTTATATCCGAGACAGTTGACAACAGCCCAACATCAATGCACGTGGCATTTTACTCATTTTATCGTCACATAGTAGTCGGAGCAACTACAGACGCATGAGACTTTCAGACGTGTACAGGAAGGAAATTCATTGGAACACCTCTTTGGTTTGTCTACCTCTTTCTATACGTAGCACATCATTTGTTTACGAAAATTATACCTAATTAATTGAATCCCGGCAATCTCAAATTTTACGAATCATCGAATTATGTACTTATGTATATTATGATTCGTGAAATAACGTTACGTTCTATTTTTAGAAGTAAGATAATAGGTAAGTACCTAGCTGATGTAGGTACATATTTATGTAATAAATATATCATAATATTTATGAAAAGAATTGTAATTTTAATATTATTTTTAAATCTTAAGCTCACGCTTTCAAAACCTTGTTTTCAATCAATTAAATCTGACACATACTAACTTTTACACTTACTTAAGTACTCTTAGAACAGTTCGCGTGACAAATATACATATATAAGCACAAGTATATATGTATTATTGTTGAACACAAAAGAGCACCAATGACCTAGAACGATATAAAAATATAAGTACATAATACTTAATATTATTTTAATTCGTCTTACTTTGTTCCGGGTTATGTTCTAAACATGCGATTTTCATTAGTCACGGTACCTAATTACTTTCAGCCCAGTTGGTAGCTAATGCACACAAGGTTAATTTGAAGCCAGTGCAGTTTCATTACAGTTTTTCAAGGAAACTCATTATTAAAAACGTCATAAAAATATGTCGTTGGTATACTAATGAGCGTCATGAAATTATTTTTACAAATTTAACATTATATAGCACAATGTTTATTTTATAACTTGCACAGCAACAAAGAAATATTATGCGTGCAAATCTCGTTTTGTAAACTCTATTTTTTTATTCAATTACAATTACTCATCAATCATTTTAGCCACTTGAAAGATACAATAATTACCTAACATTTCCGAAAGC
Source organism: Apamea epomidion (assembly GCA_947507525.1). NCBI lineage: Eukaryota > Metazoa > Arthropoda > Insecta > Lepidoptera > Noctuidae > Apamea > Apamea epomidion. The sequence continues at coordinate 14,104,458 of OX382234.1, forward strand.
CCTGAAAACGACACGTCCCTGAAAATATGCAAAACAAAAAGTATTTCGGATATCCATATTCTTATACCGAGGGTTTTTCGTAAACTTTAAAAGAAAATAAAGAAATGACTTTCAATCAAAATCAAAATATTTTATTTCACATAAACCAACATGGGCACTTATGAAACGTCAGAAGCTAGGTGCGCGGTTCCAATTGGTCGTTTCCTATGGAGAAGAGCTGGCAAGAAGCTCCTCGGTTACTCTTTTAAAAATAATTCGTTTTTACAGTGCTTTCAAATTACAGTAAGTATGGGAGAACAGCGTAGGCCTGTCAAGAAGTACCAGGTACTTGATAAAATAAAAAATGGTCTACAGATCTAAAGTCTACAAGGCCTACAAAGTCCTCACATTTACAAAATATATAAGAATCCATCAAAAGGACAGATAATAGTACATTATGATATAAGTGCGGTAAGTTGAAAATTACAGCCGAGACGATATTACTAGCCCGAGCCGGTAGGCGAGGGCTACAAGAAAGCAGAGGCTGTAATTATCAAAGCGCACGTATGTCATATGACGTTTTATAACATATTTGCGAGGAAATAAATAAACTCGGACTTTCTTATACGAATAAATCTTTAATCACTTGTTAAACAGTTACAAAAATTTGAACAATTTGTAAAATTTATTATTACGTTGCCAGTTGGCATTTTTAAAGTTGTCATGTTATTATTATTAGTTACAATTTCACCAGTCTCTCTCTCACTCTCTTGAGTGAAAGTAGGAGAAACGAGACCACAGAGTTCTGCAGTCGGTGGCGGCGGCGGAGGCGGCTGCAGCGGCGGCGACGATGGTGGAATGTACGCGTGTGTGCTCGTAGATGGTCGAGAGTCAACACTAGGCTCCAAATTTATATTCCTTGTAATGCGGGAGCTAATTTCTTCCTTATTTCTCATCGAGTCATCTATGTAGCCCTCGGCTACACTGTTCGACCGCCACCCTCCGTGGCGATTTAGTGTCAATAAGTTCGCACCTGAATCGGCGAGCAATGTAGTCGAGGACCTACTGAAACTGTGCTCTGTGTATTCATGTGGATCATCCAAATTTAAGAAAGTGGCAATTTGTTTCGGCATTGCTCCAAATTTATTTATGCCAATGGGTTGGCTAGTGCATTTTCCATTTTGGTAATTTTGAAAAAATCTGTTAGACATCGCTTTCGTTGAACGAAGCGCTTCGTATTTCTTCACTATGTCGTGAAAAGGCCCCTGTATTGTGAACGATCTTGGAATTTTATTTTTTGTGTTTTTGACCTGGACAAGAAGAACCCGCCCATGGTTCTCGACATCATTAGTTGTGATGTTGGCCAACTCTTGACGTCTACATGCACCATTTATACCGAATATTAATACAACCTGAAAAGACATAAAAACAGCGTACAAAACACCTATATTGTAAATAAATACGAAAGTGAAAGAAGTTAATAACAATAATTTAGTTTCAACTTACCTTTGTTGCCAAATATCGGCAATTCGGAGCTTCTTTTAGGAACTTCTTGACATTGTCAGCCGATTCAAATACTTTCGACTTTTTACTCACATGGTCACTTGAGCGTCTTTTTAGAAATGCCAGCTAGTTGGAGTATGACTTGATATCAATACCATGTTTTGTTTTCACAGTGCTTTTTAGCATTGGATAGTAGCACCACAATGAGCTTGACTTATATTTTTGAGAAAATTCCATGAAATAGGCTAAAAACACACTTTCTGAAAATGAATTTGCATCTTTGCTTGTTTTCTATAAGATGAATATTTGATACGCTTGTAAGTATCTATCGGTCGATTTTTCGGGCAAGAGGCGTAGCCTTTTTCCCTGCCTCTGAGACTTCTGGCGGTGTCGAATTAATAAATTCATCATTACTTGACGACATTTTCAGATAAAAACAATACAGCGAAAAGAGAAAGCGCGCGAAATAATTTTTACTTGTTCACAAATTAGCGATGCGCACGAATCAGCGCTTTTTTTAAGGCAAAGGCACAAAAAACAGCCAGTATTACTAATAAAGTAAATTAATATTTTTGTGTTTTTGTTACAGATTATATAGATATTTTGTTGTAATTTATTGTCAAAATTAATTAAATTAAAGAACTAAATGTTTATTTATTATATTTTATCTCCCAAAGGTATTTTATTCATAAAATGTTGACCACTTTTCTGACATAAATACTCTTTGCTAAGATTTAAAAAAGTGCCGTTCGTTTTAGACGGAGCATCTTGATAAACCGTGCGTTTTACCTTATTAAAAAGAAACTCGTGCGTTTTACATTACAATAACGCACAAGTACGTAATGAGATGCAATACGATATTGAAATTGGTGAAATAGGAGACCCTTTACGAGCAAATGTGTTATAAAATATAAAAACATATTAAAACCAAGAGAAATGACTGCCATTACAACCACTAATAAAGAGTTGAAACTAGAATTGTCTGTATATAATGTCAAATAATAAAAAGATTATGTCCAATTACGATGTTTATTTATTTTTGCTTTTTTTTTTTTTTTTTTTTTTTTTTTTTTTTATATGTCTATACATTTACGTAATTATGCCGTTAATGAGGTGCCAGCAGTCTTTAATCTTAAAATATGCTTTTTTGATAAGGCCACGTTTGACGAGGATTTTGTACTTTCCGTCGCTAAGTTCTGTAACCGGCATTGGCAACTTGTTATAAAAGCGGATGCTGTTTATAAGAAATGACTTCCTAGTTTTAGTTAATCTAAATTTAGGTATGACAATTTCATTTTTACTACGTGTATTTATATTATGGAAATCGCTTCTTATTTTGAAAAGTCCTAAGTTTTTGCGAACACACAAAATACTTTCTAAAATGTAAAGAGAAGGCAGAGTTAGTACATATATCAATTTCTTTGAATTTGTTTCTAAGAGACTCGCGAGGACCCATTTTATAGATTCTGCGGATTGCCCTCTTTTGTAAAATGAAAATTGAATTTACGTCAGCTGCCGATCCCCACAGCAGAACACCATAAGTCATAATACTGTGGAAATAAGCAAAGTGTACTAACCTAGCTGTGGCTATATCTGTCAACTGCCTTATTTTTCTTACTACGTATGCAGCTGAACTTAATCTACCTGAAAGAGCTCTAATGTGTGCGCCCCGTTGTAATTTTGAATCTAAAGTAATTCCCAGAAATACAGTTTCCGTAATAGCATCTAGTTTCTTGCCATCAAGTTTTAAATTTAGACCCACTTGAGGTATAGACGCCAGCACATAAAGCTACTACATTGTGTCAAATTTCTTTAATAGATTGTCAACTTTATCGCTAAAGCCTTAAGGTTCAAGGTTGATTGGGAAAATTTGACAGTTTCGGGTAGCTTGACCTGAGCTGGCGTCTGTACATTTGGTAATGAGAACTTAAGACATTTAGTTTTGTTCGCATTAAGTAAAAGATTATTAGCTGCAAACCATTTCGAAAGAACAGCCAGTTGACATGTGTTCAAGAAATAACAGAAGTTACACTGAATCAACATCATCATCTGCCGAGCTTTTTCCAGCTATATTGGGGTACAGCTGAATACCAGTATTTTACATGGAGCGACTGCCTATCTGAGAACTATATCGTACCTATTTAAGTAGGACAATATTTATATACCAAACTGAAACTATAAATACCACGAAATCTCATTGATCATAATTGTTTATAAACAAATCACGAATCCACGTATTAAGTATATTAAACTTAATATATTAAATTATACACGAACACTATATTGTACATGGCATCCGCGAGCGTACTATGTACCTCCTATAACAGTCTTTATTAGGTCAAATATTCTGCGCCCACTGATGCTATAAACGGCATCTGCCACCAACAAATATTTATTTTTCTTTTACCACAAAACCCTATAATATCACACGAGGCTATTTGTTTAATAAACCCGCTTGTTTATCTAGTGGTGGAAGGCGCGGCAGCCGACTGCGAGGTCATAGTGTCAGTGCTCTGAAAAAGTGTTCTTAGAGATTTATCATTGGTGTCTCCTAATCTAATTGATACTCCATGAACTGCCCTCGCTAACACGGTCATTTTTAGTTTTCCTCATTTTGGAAGAGACCGGTGAATGCCTTATGTACACTGCACACTGACTGAGTGATATTCGCTGAAATATACACCTAGGTATATTATTATTTGTATCTCTTCTATTTATCGATACCTATTACTTTCAAATCTAGTTTTAGGTTGTGAACTTGTGACAAGTTATTGGTTTGGGCAATAAAAGGGGAAGCTATATATGCTATGTATCATATCAATCAATTCAGACTATCACAGGTCACTCCTGGACATAGGCCTGTCCCAGGCTGCTTCACAACACCCTGTCCTCCGCCTTCCGCATCCAGTCTGTCCCTACTACTGATTAAGGTCGTCGGGCCACCTAACTGGGGGGCGTCCCTCACTACCATAGATATAGGAACTGTTTTATATTTTTATGCTCACTACGCTTGCCCATACGCGATCTTCACTCAAGGACTTGTCTGCTCCACCGGCTATCAGTCATTCGACAAACATGGCCAGCTCCCTGCCACATCAACCTGCTTACTCTGCAAGCTATGTCGGAAACATAAGTTATTATACTGGTACTACCTATGTCAATTGCTGAAACTGCTAAAGAATTCTCCTCCTAAACCTTACGTTAAGATCCCTAAATTCCCTGACAAACATTCCAAAGACCAATTAGGCCCATGCCTTTGTTATACATATCTAATTCCTTCTCTTTTATCGCAAACACTTGTTATTTGTGAATTGCATCGTCCACAAATAGGCTCAGCTTACCACCTGTATTGTCCATAATCCATTCATGCAACGTTACTGCTTACCTTCGTTCATAATTGTATTACTGCTCTGCGATGCTCACCGTATGTTGAAATGAATTAACATTATTGAACTACTGTTTTTGATCTGACGGGCAATTCTTGTATATTTAACACCCGTTTTTTTTTTTGGGTGGGAAATCAGCTGGGCGGAGCAGAAGGGAGTGTCAGACTTTTACTGACTAAAACCCACCCGTGTTCCTTCAGTTGCCTGTGCCAGGGGCCACAGTATCTCTTTCGAACAACCCGCAGCCCCGGCGGCATCAGCCCTAGTGGACCCCGTCAGTTCGTGCTGATATCTCTTTGAGGCGCGCGTGGAACACAACGCGCCGTCGGCCCGGGCTTGGTCCTTACCGGGCGGCAAGCTGCCCATAGCTCGCCGCCCGCAAGCCCGCGCCTACGGTGGCCGGGAGTCGGCTGTTGACTCCCGTCCAGGGCGTCTCCTGCGGCGGCTAGGCGCGCGAGGGTGCAGCGATTGCCTCTCCCTCACGCGCTCCGCCTCGTCCTTCGCGAACATTACTGCTTCGCAGAAGGTATTTAAGACCCCTCACAATGTTAATCTATTTCTCAATCTGTAAAAATTTTCATACCCGTAATTTTCATACATTTCATGTCCCTGAGACGACATTGCGACTAGATTTTGAAGGTTTTTTTAACTATATATGAATTGGCCTTCTGGTCAACAAGGTCTAAGCAAGGTGTCGCATATATTACCATACATTTCGGGTTTTTAGGCTAGAATTCAATCGACTGACTGACTGACTGAAACTCATTCAAGATCACCATAACAATGTCGATGGTGCTAATTAAACTTGTCAATCCAGTAACGAATCTAATTATACCTACTTCTATATAACTGTCATCGCTTAGGAAAACCGGTTTTCCTTTAATTGCCTACATATCTTTGCTAATATTATTAGAAAATTAAAAGAGTGATTTAGTGTGAGACGCTACGCTACGCTTGCCGCGTGGGTCACCTTCTTTACATACCAAGACCCCTCTATGCATCGGAAAGCACGTTAAGCCGTTGGCCGGCTGTAATTCGTGAATCTTTGACAGTCGTTACGTGTCGTCAGAAGCCCGAAAGTCTGACAACCAGTCTTACCAAGGGGTATCGTGTTACCCAATAACTGGGTTGTGGAGGTCAGACAGGCCGTCGCTCCATGTAAAATACTGGTATTGAGCTGCATCCGGTTAGACTGGAAGCCGACCCCAACATAGGAAAAGGCTAGGCAGATTAATTAATTTACTGTGAGAGGCAGAGAGCAAACGTGACGCGTCTTTAAAATTTCAATCTCAATTCTCGTTCAATTATCTAATCGGTGCGGAAGTTTCACTTCAAAAATTATTTAATGTCGTTACACAATAATAATTAGGTACTTTGATATTAACGAATATTGACCCTAATTTTCCTCAGTCAAACGAACGGTTTAAAATAGACAAAAGGGTGAAGTTTGATAGTGAACAAGTGGCACTACCTATCTCCCCTGTAGTTCTAGAAGCCTATAGAACTGTGCACGCCTGCCCAATAGTTTTTAGGTACAAGCAATTCAACATTAAAGTCATCACGATTACCTATATTGAAGGCATCATTAACAGTCTATGAAAAAAAGAAAGGCAAACATCGCCACAAGATATGAACAGGATATTTGTCTAATTAATTACTACGGAACGTGTCTCAGCCACAGTACAGAAGCGTCAAAGTGACAATTACACGAGATTACATCCATTATTGGGATTAAACTGTTGTCTAGGTGTGTGGAGGAATATTAGAAGATGAAATTTAACCTTTAGTCATGGATGGGTACAGGCTTTGCAGTTTATGACAAATGTGATAAGTAGAAGTAGCATCGACAGACGTAGCCATTCGTTTTAATTTTACATGTAATTCGTTTTTTTTTTCATTAAAAAAAATGAATTACGCATATCCATCGTTCGAATCGTATGTCTGTGCATATCTATCGTTCGAATCGTGTGTGTGTGTCTTGAAATCATACAAAAATCTCATAGAAAAAAAGGACTTTCAGTATTTTCCCAATTTTTCATTTTTCGTGGCAACTTTTCTAATTTTTCTTTCCCTAAGAACCTTATTCGAATTATTCAGAACATTATAAAAAATAAATCAGTCAAACTGTTCTTTATGCTGCGTGCAGTTTAAAACTGAGATTTTAAGTACCCGTAGTTTTAGGCCATTTTTCAGTACCCAAACAAAACGACTTCTACTTGAGCATTTTCCAACAAACCTCGAATGATACTTCTGACCAATAGTTTTGTTTTATATGTAGTTAGGTAGGTATATCAGTTTTCATGGAGGAAAATATTGACAAAGGTTGTAACAGTTTTCCCCAAAAAGTAGGTACCTAATGCAGTAAGTTATTAAATATATAAAACAAAGTTTATTTCATAATTTGCACACAGACAATGTTCTTACAAATCTCGTCTAGTAAACTCCGTTTCTTTATGCGATTACAATCACTCATCAATCATTTTAACCACTTGAAACTGTGTACAATAATTACTTAACATTTTCGAAAGCCCCGAAAACAAAACATCCCTGAAAATATGCAAAACAAATAGCTAAAAAAGGATAATTTATTGTACGGACTCCGTACAAGAGCGGTGGTGGCCCCTAGCCCATATCGGCTGCGACTTACAAGCTGTAGGTCGTAATGTTGTCAAAAAATAAAAGGCCCGTTTTGACATTGACAGTTCTAGTAGTTAATAAAGATCAAATTCGCAAAACACGTATTCGTTTGTATGAAACTGACAGGTGTCAAGAACGCATTCTCAAATGTCAAAACGGGCCTTTTATTTTTTGACAACTTTACCTTCCAACACAGACAGGCGCTTTAGTTTGTGTAAATTATTTCATAACCACTGCTCTCAAAACGGTGAAGGAAAACATCGCGCGGAAACCGGCATGTCCTAGAACCCAAAATTCGAAGTCATGTGACATCTACCAACCCGAACTGAGCCCGTGTGGTGGTTTATGGCGCACTTCCTCTCACAGAGAGGAACACTGTCACTGTTATAGACTGATTATACTACTCCGTACAATAAAATATCCATATCATCAAAATCAGTTCAATAGTTTAGCCGTTACGACGTACAAAACGGGCTGACAGGCAAACTCGCTCATGCATTAGTAAGGTTTCAGTGCTTCAGTTATACCTAGTGAACTTATATTTATTCTGTACTTAATTGAACTATTACTGAACTTGAGATATAAGGTGGTGGATTATCTTTAGCACACACGTGACTCCACCTTTTAAGGTTTCGTACCTACAAAAAAGAAAGGACAAAAGGAAGTACATTTCAATGTGCCACAGACCTGAAAATTTGTCTTTTTTTAAATTATTATCTAAAGTATCTATCAACTGAGCCTATCATAGTCCACTGCCTCTCCCAAGTTCACTAGCACTACACCCGGTTCTTCACCTTCCGTGTCCACTCTGTCCCGGTTGCCTTCAAAAGTTCATAGATCGGATCCTAACCTTTTTTCCTTCTTTGTCCCTCTGAGGAAATCATCATGGGTACCCTCAGGTGCAGTGCAGTGGCAATCGGCCGACTATATTAGCCGTAGAACCAATGACCGTTAGGGTAGACGTGTTCTTGAGTGGCGACCGCGAATCGGTAAACGTAAGGTAGGACGCCCTCAGGCTAGGTGGAGCAACGATCTTCGCAGGATGGCTGGTAACAGCTGGATGAAACTTGCCGAAAATCGAGTTTAATGGCGTGCAATAGAAGAGGCCTATGTCCAGCAGTGGACCACTTTAGGCTGATGATGATGATGACTCTCAGCTGGGCAGAACGGAGGGTTATGTACTCGTATAACTCCTACCGACTAAAACCCCACGGTACCTTTCACTACCATGAGTTGGGGGCCCGAGAAATACTATCCGTATTTAGCCTGGGATGATCCCACAACATGGCCTGTTAACTCGGCAAGCTGTGTCAGTGACTCCGATTTAATGCCCCACTGCAGAGTAAACTTGTCATATTATATTTATAGGAGGAACTAGCATTAATCACCATGGTTGTTCGATGCAAGGTAGCGATTTCGGGATTTTCAAATCATTACAAGTTCAAATCGTCTCACGATGTCTTTCATCACCGTATTCTGACCGTACCATCATTCTATGATTAGCATAATCAGCCCATAGTGTTCCCACTGCTGGGACACAGGCCTCCTCTCGGCGAGAGGGAGTGGGCCGTAATCCACCACGCGGGCCCAGTGCGGGTTAGTATTCGGTGATTATTACTAGTGAAGATTAAGTATCTGCCTTATTACTTAAAAAGTACATTATGAAATGGAAGTCACATTGTTACCTGCTGGGTAGTTTCATATTAGTTAAGCCCTTATACGTCCTCACTATGACATAAGTCGCAGTAGGTAGTAATGTTCCGCGATTTATGGCACGTGTAACTTGTTTTTCATTTGTGGTTTTTCTCTACCATTTAATTATTTATGACAATACAATTTTTTTTTTTCATCATAATGGTTTTTAAAATCTTTAGTTTTTTACCCGTATGTTTGGGAATCGACATCGCCTGCTATGTTATTTAGGGCTGATTTGTCGATGGACTGATCATTTTTATTCGTGCAATAAAATTTACGTCTGACAGTTTTTGTATGGAAGAACTGTCAAAAATTCAAAATTATTCCTCCGATAAAATTATCTGGCGTTGGAAAAATCAACCCTTAATTTAATATCTTTTTATGTAATAGATCCGTGTTGTAGATAACTGATATAATTTAGGTGTCTAATTTATCGTGCCTTTTTTTCAGCCAGATCCTGTACATGGACCAGCATGTATATGATATTCCAAAAGGCTACAACAGAAACATTCCACCCGGTAAGTCACACACATATTTATTGAATTAATACTACAGCACACAAACAGTGTGTTACCCGTTTAGGAAAAGGGAGAACTGTTATGAAGCACCCGGAACTCAGAATAGAGTCTTCTTAATAAATAAAAGATTAGGAGCCTTAGTACCTACCTACGATTAATTAGATGATAGGTTGCCTAAGACTTCTACATGGCTACGCTCATTATCGGCGAAACGAATTTATTGTAGGCAACCGTAAGAGCCATCTAGGTAGAACCGTCAGGAGTTAAGTAGGTTTCTAAGTACCCTTGACATTGAATTTTTTGTCTTAGTACTTAAATGGCGATCTATTTTTAAAAACACTTAATTTTTATTTAAGGTGGGTCATATTTTTATAAAGTCACGCGTAGATAATAGCTCGTCCCTACTCGGCTATCCACTTAGCACCGGACATTATTCAGCACAACCGCGCTGTTGCCGGTGCTGGCCGCAAAACCAATCATTAGTCAAGCCGTAGGTGATTGTCATACGTCAACGAACGCTGCTAATTATAACCCTCCTCCTTACGAAGCAAGTTATCAAACCTTATAACTAGAAACATTGTATTAAAATACTGACCGTCAATAAAAAAGAAAACTAAAACCATTGATCCATTTTCAAAATCACAAAATCAAAGACAAAATAGAAAGACCACTCCTGTTACTCACGCCTAACTAATTTTATAATATTAAAATTTACCGAGTCCGAATAATGATCATATTTTATAAGCGACGAGACATTTCTGTGTCTAAAACAAAAGTAGTAAAACTGGAATCCAGTAATCCTAATGGTTTTGCATCACGAACCTTCACGGACGTTCGTGTACCTACCTATAGAATATATTATACTTGCAACATCTAGGTGTATCGAACGACGTCGAATCTATTCAGAAATCAGAATAACATGTTGTATGTTATCTTCTTCATAAAAGTCGCATCAATAAAAAGCTACAGAATCTAGAACAACTTTATTTTCAGTTTCAGTTTTTCTCCTACGGGGCGAATATTTCCACTAGAATTCATGATTCCTTTCATGAGTTTCCAATAGGAACCTAACATTATTGAACGTTTATCCTGCTGATTAACCGTAGTTAACGTAGCAACGCAACACTAATTGTGACTGAGTTCAGGGCTCCAGCTAAGAATACTATAATAAAAACAAACAGACAACACGAACCATATAGTTGTCAAAACTAACAAATTATGTCATACCTACTGCTGGATATTGAATGTATATAGGTACTGATGTTTGAGCACATCGTGTCTTGTATCCACCTATGAATGCTTACATAAGAAAATATAGGCATTTTGATTACATATTTTTAAAACTATTAAACGGCTAAAATATAGCTAACGCTAAAGTTACCTCTAAATGCAACTTCTGCACTAATTAAAAACTGCTACATGTTAAGAGTCATGATCAGTTTCGAGGGCTAAGTTTGGTGGCCTACACGGTTTAGCTAATATTGCGGTTTTCGGCCGTGATATCTCCGCTGTCGACCGCCATAAAACCATTGATTAGGAGCTATTATTTTCCAACAATGTGTCATTATTTCAAGGAACGCAATGTATGAGTTTTCCATTGTTCTTCCAGACAAAAACACGACGGTATACGTAGGGGTGAATGTCAACCGGGTATCTGGAGTTGATGAAAATAAAGAGGTAAGTTTAACACACTCTTCCTTCTGTTCAATAGTTTTAGCATAACCCAATGGCTAATTATGTATTCCTGTCATTATTTTGCTTTCATTACCATTTTCATTTTAATATATTGTTCAAAGTACAAAGATCATTTATTTACTTATCTATAAACCGCTCCAATAGTCCGCATGGTCTCCGCAGGAGATAACGCTGGACGTTTTCCTGCAAGTGTCGTGGGCCGACAGCAGGCTGCACGTGCCGCCCAACATGCCCTTCATCGACCTGCCGTGGGAGTTTCGCGCACTCATCTGGACGCCAGACCTGTACATCTGGCAGCTCCAGACCATGAGGATACTCTCCGTCCTGCAGGAGATGGCGTCACTGAGGCTGTACTCAAACCGCACCGTCTCAGTCAGTATTGGGTTCGTCCATCACTTTATTATATTCTTTTACTATCTATTTACAATGCTCTCTGCTAGATCTTGAAACATAAACATACGTCAAATTAACGTCTAAACATCATCATAATAAAACTCTCGCCTTCAGTTTTACAGTTTTATCAAACGGGGTTTATTTATAAACTCTATTTAAATACATCTCGTATTTAACACATGGTCGACAATAAGTCGTAAATTGTAGTCTTGATAAATGACGTCTATTTTGATATAAACATGATGAAGCCAAAAAGCGACAATTGTTCACGCATGGGTACATCGCTACATACAGATAATATTATATTATGATTTTATGATAACTACAGCTTGTCATTGAAATTCAGCCGCATTTGGCTAGACTGGAACCGACCCCAAAAGAATGGGGTTTCACTGCTATGCTATTGCAGATGATACAAACTGTCTCAATCAAATAGGGTTATCCCTATGTCATAAGCTTGAACCTTCTAATGGGCGAGTCATCAAATTAACCATGAATATAATTTTTATTTACAGAGCTACAATAACTATCAAGTGCGAGATGGACTTCGTTCTGTACCCTTTGGACGTTCAGAACTGCGCCATCGACTTCAGTAGTTGTAAGTACATTTTGATGATTTATATTCAGTAACTAGGTACCTCTGAGAGCATATCATCAGGGGTACTCAACGTACTACATTATGTTGTACTTCGAAGACCATTCCATTGTTCTCTTGTTATTGTTTTGTTGTATAACGAGGCTTAAAGTTTTTGGAGATTTCTCTTGAACTCTCTCTGAGTTTGTTTCGGCCTTTCTTTTCAAGAGTACCTAGTCAGATAGGAAACGCCGACCACATGTAGCTTATTTATTTTTATAATATGACGTGTAAAAGTTATTCCAATATCCTATTTACAGAATGAAATGATTTACATTTCACTGAGAAAACGAAATATTTTCTAAATAACTCTTGGGAAGCGTCATGCCAGCTATACATAGGTGGGTCATTTACATCAAACAATTAACCTAGTCGCAAAAAGTCTTCAAGAAACCCAGTGCGAGAAGTTTCAGAGTCGTAAAATATGTTTTGATTTCTGATGCTAGACAGAATTACAACATGTTTTGTCTACAGGCCAGTTATTCGATTTTGGATTCTTAGATGTTTTTTATAGATTTTGTCGAGATGTCACTGAAATCCTTAATGACTGCACATTTGCACAATTACAAGTATACGGTGATTAAGTTGGCTTTTGTTTAATTTGAGTGTTAATTTTTTCAGATAAATACACGACGCAGGATGTGCGTTTCGAGTGGCGAGAAGTGGCGCCGTGGCTGGGCATTGGCCCCGTGGGCAGCGAGCAGCGCAGCCATTTCCGACTGCCCAAATATGTGGTCAGCTTCGTCACGGACAAAAGTAATCATATTCGCAATTTTGGTGAAGGTAAATGTATATTTATTGCTTTGCGCTTGTGTTTGCGCCTCGTAATTAACTATGTACCTATTAACGCTAACGCGCTGTTGCTATACGCTGGCATGCCGCCCGCACTGCTTGGCGCGGATGATCACAATGGATCGTTATTGAACAACGTTTTAAATACCTACAGAAAAATACCTCAGCATCTCAAAAACTTTATATTGGTTACGACATCCGTGCCTCGCAACATCTTCCTTTCTGTGAACGTCTGTGACGCACGATTTGTATTTTGGTGTTGTTAAGTGGATGTCAAATGTTCTTGATGTGATAAAAAGAGATTATCTACGAAATTCGAGCACATGTTAATGACAATTGATATCAGAACAGAGCCACCCGAATAGCGATGTAGGCATTCAGAGCTGTAGGCATTCACATTAGTGCTGCGTGCTGCTGAGCCCAAGTAGTGGCACTGAGACCTAAGCTTCGGTAAGTGTAGAAATAGAAAATATTGTGTTTAGTACTGTTAGTAGATAGTAATTGTTAGATGTTAGGTAGGTACCTACTCACTTGCACTGACCACTAAACACGTAGGTTGGCAAGCATTAGGAGAGTTAAATGTTCAATATGTTTCGCATCGTCAGGCGAGCATTCAGCGGCGCGACTACAGATCAGGCTGTCTCGAGAGCTGCGGAGCTACCTGCTGGAGAGCTACCTGCCGTCGTCGCTGTTCGTCATCATCTCGTGGGGCAGCTTCTGCGTGATCCCGGAGATTGTGCCGGGCCGCATGGTGCTGCTCGTCACTACGCTGCTCTCACTCGTCACTATGTTCGACACAGTCAGGTATGTAGTTACAACCATGCTCTTTAATCATGATATAATGTTGGTGAGGCAACAGAAGGCCTTCATAAATTTTATCTAATTCTAATTACCATACCTATTATTATTCGCATACCTATTTTGTATGACAAAGCTTTGGAGATTCTATTACTATAAAATCGTTGACAAGTACCTACTCAGGTATATTTGAACTGAAGTACGGAGGAGTACTTATATATTCCTGAAGGCTTCCTACTAAAGTAATAAATGTAGGGTCGTATTACATTCCAGCACAAACTCGCCGGACGCGCTTGAGCTGAAGTGCATAGAGGTGTGGTTGATCTCGTGCACCATCTTCGTATTCCTGGCGCTAATGGAGTACTTCGTGGTGCTGTTCGGCATCCGTTATGACAAGAGCTGGAGCCGGCGGCGCGCCGACCTGCGCCGTGCAGCCTCCGCCGCGCAGCTTGCGCCGCCGCCGCTACATATCAACCATTCGCAGGTCAGTCTCGGCAGCCTAGAACGTAGAATCATTCCACCACAATACGAACCACTTGATTACTAACAACCTTCAACAACACACTAATAATACAAAAGTATTTAAAGATCACGACACTAAAGGGCGCGGGTTTGCCTCCACAGAGGCTGAGCACGCCAGTGACGGGCACGCCGCAGGGCGGAATGTTCTCGCCCACGTTGAGCGTCGAGGAGGACGGCTTCAAACAACAGATGGAACACCAAACCATACAGAGGGTAATTACAACTACGCCTGAACTCGCTCCTAACATAGAATATCTACCGTAACTTCCCAGTATCCCAGTGTAGCATTACACTGCATGTAAAATACTTGACATACCACGTATTATTTAGGTGCATTAATTTTTAAACTTAGGCCACCAATTTCTAGTCTGTCTCGGGAAGGAATTGGAGACAAAATAAGGTTGGATGTGAAACAAGATCAGTCAGCAAGGTAAAATATGAATTTAAAGCAACAACACCGCACAGTGTGGCTATCGTAAAACGCTGCAATTGACACTATTATGTACTTACAACAATACCTAGTTTAGACAGTAGGATTTCCCTTGCAAATCGGATGGTTGGTTAAATACATAATACCTAGCAGGCAAGCATAGTGCATGCCAGTGAAACAAACAACAACATTAAGTATTATTTTTAAGTATTGGTGGTAATCTATTGGTGGTGGTATGATTTGTAGAGTACTTAGATATTAAAATCACCGCAATAATTAGTAGTTAAAGATTCTCGGCTAACTTCAGCTAGTAAGAAAATAAGTCCGTAGGTAAAGGTATTAGAAAAAGCAAAATTAATTCGCACTGCTTAAAATCACTGTGTTATTACAACGGTAGGCGTAGGAAACTTGATGTCGGAGTACTTTAGAAATGGCTACGGAATAGACTGTGTGTAGACCGTATTCATAAATTGGAGAACTATGTGTCAAGAAGATTACGCAACAAGACTATTGTGAGAACCATTTGTTTGTAATTTTGTAGGATTCGCCAATATTGGAGTCCATGCCGTCGGGGAACGGCGGGCCGAGCAGCTTCGTGACGCGGCTGCGGCAGACGGTGGACCGCGGCGTGATGTTCTGCGGCGCGCAGCACGGCACGCTCGACAAGTTAGCGCTCATGGTGTTCCCCATGTGCTTCTGTCTCTTTACCGTTATTTACTGGACCACATACCTCAGTGAGGCACACCGAGCCTCGCGACTCAAGTGAACGTGAAGTGAACCCTTAGCACCATAACATCACCAAGTTTGTGATTATAGTGCCTATGCAGACGATGTGACGTTGTTGTACATATTAGACGAATTACTAGTCGAATTATAAATATAAACGTGTGACCCTGTATTTGTAAGTTAAATACCTTCTAATTAATGAACAATGTTGAACATTTTAAGCGCGACGTTATGATATTTTTAAGGGTTTCTTCGTCCGGGAATACGCACTGTTCAAGGTTCCAACGAAGTTTCTTTGATAGAATACGTTTGTTAATATAGTGTCCTTAAGTAAATTTAGAGCTGTAAATGTGCCTTGTAAGAATACAGTTTCAATTGAATAAGTTTGAGTACTGTGACGCTAGTAAATTCTAAAATTAGTAGATATCTTAGAAATGCTCAGAATAAAGAAATCATTTCGAGAGATTTAAAAACGAATAGCATGAAATGGAAACAATAATACCGTTAAGTACGTATGCGGGCAGCATGGGGACCACAGTTGAGCTCAATAGTACAAAAACTATTCTAAGAAAAATGCCTTTTCTGACTCGGGTGCCTTTTGCCTTGTGTTTTTCCAACAAATTTTATCGAAGATGACTTTCTCTATCTACTTACCTATACTCGGGATAAATTAACAAGCCTTTATGCAACGAATATGTTACGTAGGTACAGCTACCATGTACAAAATATTTGTTACTTGAGTGTTTCTATATTGCTTATCTATCGCGTCTCATAAGTAGTTATATTTTTGTCTGTTTCTATATACCTTTATTGTTTTTGTTATAAATCATAGCCTTAACTTCGTGATTCTTATTATTTATTTTTCTGAAAGCCATTTTCCGTAACAAATAGATCATGTTTGTAATTGATCCCAAACTCGTTAATGGCATTTAGACAAATGACTACCAGTAGGTATACATTGTAATATAATTTTATGTAAGTCTAGGAAGTAAATATTTAATAACTAAGGCCTGATAATACCGATATCATAGAGATTGTAGTGCTCATTTAGTTTTATTAACTTATTATTATAAAATAGCTTGTAGGTGTCATCCTAAGATAATTTTATACCTTACACCTAGATAATTAATTTTATGAAACAAACCGTTCAATGTTTTTTATCGAAAAAAGAAACTATTCAGGATGTTTATTTTTTTTACCCCATAAACAAATTAATACAAAATAAAATTGAGGTTGAGATTTATAATAAGAGCTTTTTTACCGATAAATTTTATGACTAGCTCAACCATAACTTTAAAAAGGTATGATAAAAATTGGTTCGTAACTTGGTACCTATAAAAAGTCGCATTGTGATAACAGCTGAGCGACGAGTTGATTCTCTACTTTTCGACTTTCTAGTTTATTCTCGACTTTGTGTCACCTTGAACTTTGAAATACCTCACAGACCGCACTTTGACTTTACTTTGCTATGTAAACGTCGCATACGAATATCTTATACATTATAATTTTGCATTAATGTTCATATTCGAATGAAATGCTTACTCACATTCGCTTATATGGATATGAACATTATGCTGATAAGGATAGAGTTCATATTCATATGGAACGCTTACTGCACTGAGTAAATTCAAAATGTGAACCTACTGCCTACTGCTTACCACTATCACAATTGACGGGCAAGATAGCCTAATGAGTTCGCCGTTACATTTTAACCAACTGGACTGTGGTTTGTTATCAAATAAACCGCAGTCAAATTAATAGAAGACGACATTTTGAGATTCAGGTATGGTTATCAGAAAAAGCATTATCACGTCGGTCACAAACAGAATCAAATTGACGTGTAATCTTCATTATTTGTGTGACCAAGAAAAACGCAACCAATTTTTACTATTGGCAATTAATTAATTAAGCAGGTAAGTACGGTCAGCAACGATGAATGATGTTACTTTTACATTTTATCTAAAGTGGCACAAAATGTAAGATGCAATCACACACAATATTAAATATAATCCTGAAAGGCAATCCTTTCAGGATTTTATGTAAAGGATTTCAGACACTTAATCAGGTCGGCGTGGTACTGCACAGCCGAGCGGCAAAATCAAACGTAATATATTAGATTTTGCCATTCGGCTGTGCCGAATCATGCCGACCCGAACAAATGCGTAGCACGCCTAATAACGGAGAATTCCAACCTGTATCCACCATTCTAATTATACATCTAATCCGATTTTGTCTTTTAGGCATTGTGCTCTGTAATTATGATGAAAGAAATGTAGTTACCCATGTACCGTACTTATAAAAAGATTTTATTTGTCCCATCTAGTCATGTGCGGTTATGATCTTAGGTAATAATTTAAATTATGAACCCCATTAACTCATTATAAGTTCACATTTTGCTCATTAAGAGGTCATTATAATGTAGCACAAATCAGTTTTATGCACAAAATGCTTGATCAAATCATTTTGGTCACAATCCTGTTCTCATTGCTACCATAATAAGTCATACTTAGTTTAAGAACCAAGCATTGTGTGATAAATCAATAAGATGTAAGCATTATGTGGTCCGTTTGTCTTTTTACCGCCACGCATGTACGAACATGCTAAACGTTCCGATAGAACCCCGACCCTTTTTTTTTTTTTTTTTTTTTTTTTTTTTTTTCAGGATGGGAAATCATCAAATGACTCCTCCCGCTCTGGGTGGAGCAGAAGGGAGTGTCAGACTCTTACTGACTAAAACCCACCCGTGTTCCTTCCTTAGCCCTTTATGTACCAGGGCAGCGGTAACCCTTTCGGACGATCCCGCTACCCCGGCAGGCTTCGGCCCTGTCGGGCCCCGTCATCTATGCTGACATCTCTTTGAGGCGCACGTGGAACACTTACGCGCCGTCCGGCACGGGCCTGGTCCTGATCGGACGGAGAGCTACCCATTGCTCTCCGCCCGCAGGCCCGCGCCTACGGTGGCCGGGAGTCGTCACGCGGCTCCCGACGCCCGGAGCGTCTCCCTCGGCGGCTGAGGCGTGAGGATCTCTCCCTCGCCCATCCCGCCACCTCCTTCGCTAGCATGACTGCTTCGCAGAAGGAGGTGACCGCCTCCCACTCCCTCTCGCCCCGGACCATGGCTTGCACCAGGGCCGGACGCGAGAGGTCGCCGCCGCTGCCGATCGCCTCTACGAGGACACGGCGGTGCTCTGCCCAAGCGGGGCAGACCTCCACCGTATGCTCCACCGTGTCCTCTGGGCGATCCTCGCAGTGGTGACACCCGGGCGTCTCCTCCCGCCTGATGATGTGCAGGAACCTCCCGAAACATCCGTGTCCGGAGAGGACCTGCGTCAGGCGGTAGGTGAGAGCGCCGTGACGCCTCTCTAGCCACTCCTCAAAGAGGGGTCTTATCGCCGCTATCGTGGCGTGCCCTGCGCTGGGTTGCGATAGTCGCGCCTTCCATTCCACCATGAGACCGCGCCGGAGGTCCGTCCGCTCCGCAGCGATTTGCCGCGGGTGCAGAGTTTAGAACCCCGACCCTTGGCTGATCTTGTTAGCTACTGTGCCATAAGATGTTTCATCTCTAATAACTTGGTGATATTGCGGCTTATAATTTAAATTCTTCATTTCCCATCCCTTTAAAGTATTGTAAAATTAATTGAACGAAAAATTAATGCCATAGGCTGTTCGTTAAATCTATCTTATTTCTATAAGCTTCGTAGATCCAGTATAATCAGCCTATACTGTTCCCACTGCTGGGACACCTCTTCGTGAGACGGAATGGGCCGTAATCCACCACGCAGGCCCAGTGCGGGTTGGTTTACGTATCCGGTAGGTAAGAATTAATTGTGCATTGCGAGGCGGGTAAAAGATGAACGTCGAAACAAGTTCAATTTCATAGTATTAACTTCTATCATCTACTGAACAAAATTTGTGCCTTTTCAGTCATTTAGTTGCTTAATTAAGACATAGGGTTACGCTTGTGATTCATATCTGTTACCTAACTGAAACTGTGGGAAGGCAGTATTAAAAACCTTACAAATCTTAGGCAATACATAATAATTAAGTGAATAAAGAAAATAATGAAATAAAAGACATTATTTTAAATAATTTCTTAGTTGTTTTATTTATGTAATGATTTGATCCTGTGTATAACTTTGTACATAAATAACAATATCTACATAAGTATTCTACATAATTAATAACAATTATTTCTATTCATATCCAAAGTAAGATGCTTCTTTGAATGCCCTGAGCATGTCATCAGAGTTCCTTCTTATTCTTCGTCCTATTGGCTCAAGATCGTCGTAACATTTTGGGAATACTCTTTCTATAATTTCAATGGCCTCTTTCATTTCTATTTGTCTGACAGCAAGGACGGAATATAATGCTTTGGTTTTCACACAATCCTGGAAAAAATAAAGTCAAGAGTTAATACTATTTTATTTTTGCTTTTAATTACATACCTAACTACCTACAGACTACATTAGTTGTCAAAAAATCTTAAGTATCTAAAACCAAAACTTTGAGCACTTGGTGGATAGTATGCCTACACCGGGAGCAGCAAACGCTATGTTACCGTGCTTCAGGTGACAGATCTGGAAGCTACTGAAGGTACCAAGCTCATTGAATGTAGCATGCCAAATTCTGAGCTGGCTGTAAATACTGTAAATAGATTGCGATCGACACGCCAAGAAGTAGAACTACAACTTTGATTTTTAAGTGAAATACCTATTCTAAATATTACAGGTGAGAACCATGTAGTTCATACATAGTGAAAATCAGAAATCATGTGCAACTAGGGCACTTTTTCAAGCTGCTGACAAAGAATGTCGAGTTTAAAATTACCTGATGAGCCTTCTTAATTTTGCCCCATGAAGCATCACCCTGTGACCATGCGCTTGCAAAAGAGCAATGTGTAAGATTGGCTGCTCTTATCTCTGTACAAGCCAGATGTTCCATGTTCTTGAAATCCAGCTGGTTCCGGCAGTAGTCGAACATGTGGATCATCTCGTGCGCAAGCACTCCTTGTACCATACCTTGACGGGTTGACACATTTTGGCACACTACTATCTGTAACAAATATTATGTAGGATTATGATTTGTATTGTAGAAAAATAGAAATAGAAAATAGTTTATTATCCAGGTAATACAGTTAGTAGGGAATACATAGTTAAAACACAGGATGAGACAACATGAGTAACTTAAAGTATTACCTACAGTTTGGTTTCATAGTATTATTTGTCAGTGAGCCCCCAACTTGACTGTTAGTCTTTTACGTATTTTAAACATGACTTATTAGTTGTAATAAAAATACTGAGAGAAATGAAGGCTTACCTGATTTAGTTCTGGATCATAGCCCCCACTAACAGAGTAGTCACATACTTCACATGATATATGCCGCCGAATATCAATGGGACTGAAAACAAGTGTAGAAAGATATTTCTCAATTAATAAAGACTAGAATTTTAATTGAATTGAAGGTGTGTATTTAAAATGTATATTTATTATGTAATTGTAAACTCAGTTTCTTTGGTACTTATTGTTTGTTGGGTCGTTGAGCTCCTCACTACTAATTTTTTTGATAATATGTAAAAGTAATTTCG
This sequence comes from Apamea epomidion, assembly GCA_947507525.1. Classification (NCBI taxonomy): domain Eukaryota; kingdom Metazoa; phylum Arthropoda; class Insecta; order Lepidoptera; family Noctuidae; genus Apamea; species Apamea epomidion. The sequence goes on from OX382234.1 coordinate 14,125,751, forward strand.
ATATCCTAAATAATTACATTTCAGTTGTTAACATGGCATAATAATAAAGCACTTACCAACCAGAACTTTTAAGAGCTGCCATCATAACCTTAACAATTGAACCTAGAAGAAATAAACAGCAAGTATTAACATAAAAAAGTTTAAAAAAGGGTGAAAAGTTGGTGCTGAATATTTTCTAAGCAAAATAGGAAAAAAAATGGTTTATTATTTTAGCAAGTAAACCTTAACAACTAACTATTTGAGCCTCCTTTAAAGCCGATAAGCCAGTGTTAGGAGACTCCACTCTTCTATAACTTAAATAAGTATAATTTACTTAAATATGAGAGATGCTTACTGTTTTTAACACATTCATAGACGTGCTGCTCGCACTTGAATTTGTCAATATTCTCTTTTCCTTCTTTCCCAATTAGAATATTACCCAATTTTGCTGAAAAAGTACCGCGCCTTTCAGGGTACAAATCGTAACCCCACGCCTCATCTTTCTTCGAGCCAGTGTCCGCTTGGGTTTTATTAGTATTCTCTGATTTAGCATTAGCTTCTGGAACCGGGCTTTTATTATCTCCAGACATTTGTACAAGATTACCAGCTGATTATTGTACAGAGTTAGGTTAAATCCTCCTCTGTGTAAAAAGATCAATGAAAAGTTGTTTTGTCCGAATTACAAAAGCACAGCTATATTTCTGCTAATGTAATGATAATTGTTAAATCTTAAAATTAGGTTTAAATAATTAAATTTAGTGGAATTGCACAATACTCCTTTGAAAATCGCAATGTTATTCTAATATTTGACAGTCACAGCAGGAAGATCGTCGTGACAGTGACAATGAGTTTTTTTCTAATTTATTACTATTCTAGGCATGGTCTTTTGAGAAATACTCTCATTATTAACTGGTCGGTTTTTATCGTTAAATATATTTACCCAAGGTTTGGGTATTTTCCCAAGTAATTATCCAAATGGGGAAATTTGCCTGGATATTTTCCGTGTGGGTATTTACCCAACTCCAACCGCTAGGCAACTGAAAATCTCACGTCCACAGATTCTGACATTGCAACTAATCGCAACTCACAAGCAAGTGACAGACTGTTACTACCTTTATAATGGTAGAGGAGCCCAGAGGATTTTTGAGAAAGCTTATGCTGGGCGAAAAGTTGATTGCTGAGTAGGTGCGGTGGCATGACGAGAGAACACTGAAAATATATTATTTAAAATGTTTCAGATACGAACCCCATGGCCTGAGTTAGCGAACTCGTCAGATTTAGAGAAAGCCCATCACTTCGTCAAATTTGGCTATTTATGTGACATTATGCGTCAGGCGGCACACGATTATACGAAACGGTGCTGAAGATCACGTCATTTTTGGTCCTTATTGAAAATCTGAACCAGCGTTGCCAGACATTTTTCGGGCAAAGCGGGATTTTGAAACCTTTTGTGTAATAACAGATTCTTTCGTCGAAAGTGGGGCATAATAAATAAAATCGTTTCAAATTAAGTTTACAATAATGAATTGATGATAGAGATAGTTGCTAATTTTGGATTAAAAATCGAGACGTCTGAAGCGGATATGACTACGAGGTCATATCTACTTTTCTAATACATTTTCAGAGTTCTCTCCTGCATGATCTACCTCTCTTTCAAAAATAGATCGATATCAACTTCGGCATAATGGTTCCTCAAAAACCCTCTGGGCTCCCCTGACATAATGTTAACTTTCAAAATCATACTAAATAATTTAAATAAGGTATAGATTTGTACTACAAAATTAGTTACTAATTCCATGGATACAGCTCAACTTTACAGAGCCAGCCTATAGCAAACTTTTTCAAAAACACAAAACGAAACCAGTTTTCATTTTAACTTAGCTTTTATTTTTAATAAACATTTATTTATACTCTCATCCCATTCAATGAACACACTCTTTGATAGCTCAATTTTTTCGAAATCCAGTTCCATCTCACCTGAAATTACAAATAGGATTAGATAACATACTGCAGCTGTTTTGCAACAACAGTTATTTTGATAAATTATCTGAACCATCATCATCTGCCTAGCCTTGTCCCAACTATGTTGGGGTGGGGTTCCAGTCTACCCGTATGCAGCTGTATGCCAATATTTTACATGGAGCGACTGTCTATCTGACATCCACAACCCAATGACTGGGTAGCAAGCATAGCATAACCTGATTGATTGATGTTGTTACTTAGCCACAAGCCCCCCTCCATAAATAATTTATCTGAACCATGCTCACCTAATGTTTTTAAAAATCCAATAAAGGTTTCTTCATTCCTTATAACACTTGCAATATAAACTTCTAGATCCTTATTCCTGGCACAGAAAGTTTGTATAACATTGGACAGTGGCTGTAGTATTGAAGGATCATAAACTATGTCTGCCCCAATCAATATGTCTGGAACAATGCTTTCAGGCAAATCTTCAATTACATTCCAGTCCAGCATCATTGAACCTTAAAAATAGTAAATAATGTTACATTGAATGATGAATCTATAATAGCTCCCATTTTTGAAGTGAAAACTTCTGTAGCGGCGTTGTGAACTTTTTTTGTGATGGGTAAAAATGTTTAAACTCGCGTCAGGACACGTGACCTCATCGAAAATTCGTAAGACAGAGCTTGCGTCAGGACACGTGACCTGATCGAAAATTCGTAAGACGGAGCTCGCGTCAGGTCACGTGACCTGATCACAAATTCGTAAGACGGAGGGAGAGTAGACCGCATTCCAAAATATCAAAAATGCACAACGTTAATATTCAAGTTTTCGCTTCTTCCGGCACTCCCGGAGTGCAATCCGTTTTTTTTTTCCTAACTGGGTTTTCGTAGTGTATTTTAGGTATGTATTGTATATTTAAATACCTACCTAGAGATTTGCCCTGGGCTTTAAACAAAGTGATATTTTCGTCCTTCCCTTGTTTCATATGTGGAAAATTAATATGAATATTTTCACTTATTGTCTCCAATACATCATAATGGCAGTCAGTTAGCATCAAAGATTTGATATCACAAAGCTTGCCAATAGTTATACCAGTGAAGCCCACACCGGAGCCCAGTTCCAAGATATTCTTATTTGAAAATATGGTTTGATTGCAGAGTGCCCAGTCTGATAACATCAATGCAGCCTAAAACAAAGATAGTTTACAATTATTTACACAAAAGAAGGAAATATTATAAGGCATTAACCTGCAAGGAATTGTCACATCTAGTGTAATAATATTAAGTAGGTAATATAAGGAGGCATTTTATAAAGCTTTTAATTTTACCACTGCTTCCTGTAAGCCCTCTTGCAGGAAGGAGGCTAAAGTTCCAACATTTTTTTTTTTAATTATCGCTGAATGGGACTTCCCTATTAAATCTTATTGAAAGCAATGGATGAGGTCTGTGATGGAACGAGCATGCCCAGAAGATGCCTGTTGATTGATGGAATTCCACCATGTAGGCCTAGTTTAATTATTAGTTGTCATCATAATTTGGCCCCCATGGTAGACCCACTCCCTGTCGAAGAGAAGCTTGTGTCCGAGCAGTGGGAACATTATATTATATGCTATAAACAAAATCTAATTATTAGCGAAAGGGACAAACCTATAGAAGTTTAAAATACCTCCCAAGTCTTCAACCCCGTTGTACCGTTGACCACCATATTCCTGGTTTCTTTTATTGTAATAATATTATTTGTATTGTTCCCTATCACATAATGTCGATAGCTGAACCCATCTACATTCACATAATTCATGCTCTTGCACAACTGTGAGTAGAAATCGTCATGGACCTCTTGACTTGGTTCCAAAGACTGAATTATTTTCTTTAGAAATAAACTGGCAAATTTACCACTTATCGGGAATTCTTGAATCAATTTACTACTAACAGTAGCATCCAAGAAAGCCTGCTGCCAATCCCAATCCATATGTTCGATATCTTCGCGCTGAAACAAAAAACATGTAATGCTCTAAAAATCAACTGGGCCTGATATACTTGTGCTAAGTAAAATTTCTAGTTGTCGTTGGGATAGGTTTCCCAATATAATTATTGTTATAGAATGTTCATACCACAAGTATTTTCTTACCGTCAGGCAAAAGTTAAGATTTCCTGTATAGAAATTTTGAGTAAGCTGTCTAAGTAATGAAACATTTGGTTCAGCTTCAGTTGACATTCTTGTTCTTGTTATTTTACAAACCAACTAGGAACCGAATTAACGTAATCAAAGTTTACAAAGGTTTGCAACTTCAGAAGATCACTTCACTTCACAAAAAAATACCCACAGTTTATCCCACAGACTAAGGATACTTAGTCTGTGGTTTATCCCTTGTCCCTTCATTTGTCATTAGTGTCCACAGAATATATATACCCTTAGTGTGAGACAAAGAAGAGCACACACAGACTATGGTGTGATGTCCATGGAATTATTATGTACTACGTACAACTAGTACATAGTAATTCCGTGCTGATGTCAAAGTATCAGTCAGAGTTACCATACCATTCTCACTGTCAGAGAAATGACAGTGGTGTGCGGTGTGGTGTAGTTCCATTGCAGTAAGTTTTTAGGGTTCCCTAGTAAAACCCCTGTCTCGCCAAATCCGTGTATCTGTATGTCCGTGGTTTAACTCAGACTTGGTACTAACAGCTGCAATTTGGCATGCATAAATTAATCACACCAACTAAGTTGTGTAATAAAATCTTGAATTTGTTTTGTTCAGCCTAACAGACGGGGATGTTTTTTTTTACTCGTTGATTCTATTGTGTGGGGCGTCAAAGTCAAAATCGAATCATTTATTTCAAATAGGCACATAATAAGCACTTTTGAACGTCGTCGTCGTTGGATAGGTCTTTCAAAAATATTATTATATACTTACACGATAAGAATAGTTGGTCCCCCTAATTAACTCAAGACAATGTTCATGTTCATATTTGTTCTTTCTCCAGAATTAGCTTACTGACAGGTTATTGTTATTAATATTAACTTTTATTTTACGTCGATGGTCGTAATTTATCATCTATGACTTCAAGTGACAGCTGTGTGAACAGAACCCAGCAATACATAAATATGTAAACTATAAGTATAACGCCCTTTAAGCCTGGAGGCTTTTATGGTAGTGAATTTTTATTTACATTTTAATTAATTATTTTTTAGCTTGAGTACGTATAGTTTTTATTATATTTGTTGGTATATTGACGTGGCTAGCTGACATATGGCAAATAATTTAATTTTACGTTCTGTGTCTTGTAATGTTAATTACTTAACACTTATTATTGTATTGTATACAATCAAGCATCAAACTAAACTTTGCGGTCGATAAAATTGGGTGTTCATGTTTACCTAAATATTCTTCCCAACTACGGAACCCTTCACTGTGCGTGGTGATCCTCAACATCCACCGTTACCATTTTACATGAAGAGTTGAAAAATTATTTAAAAATAATGTTTGTATTTCACAGAGATGAGATGAAGGCATGGCCAAGGCCAGGGCTATTAATTAATTTGTGTCGCAACCACTCGATTGTTAGTCGATTTCAAATGGTTAAAACAGCTGTCGCAAATTAATGCTATCTGTGTAGACTTTGTCTGTTAGTCATGTTAGTGTCAAATCAACCAATTCAAAATAACAGTACGTAAATAAAGGCACCATATTTTTCAAATAATTCTTTTTCTGACTCTGATCCTCTTCACCGTCAGAATTTCTTAATATTGAACAGACTCCTGCATTTGATGGACTATCTTATTACATACGTGATATTGGCAAAATTGTGGTGATTCTTCCAAAAGCCACACAACAAGTTGAATTTATACATTGTGCTTGTATTTGCAGTTTGTACCTTTCTGCAGCGTTTTGTTCAGATAATGGACATGGAAACTGCTCCTCCATCAAAGCTTAGAAAGCGGAAAGCTGTAGAATATGCTGAAGATAATTTTGATGGTGATGATACTTCTCCCAAGAAAAAAGCCAAGACTGTAGCGAAACCCACAAAAGCTAAACCAGGGACAAGTTCAAAAAGTGTTAAAAAGGCTGAAAGTACTAAAAAGATACCGAAGAGTAAAGAAACCAAGGTTTCAAAGAGCAAAGAACCTAGGGTACCAGTACAAAATGATGAAGATATTAACCTGTTTGATAACATAGATAATATTCCAATTCCAAATGAAGCCGAAATGTTGGCCCAAGTGGAAAGAATCCCCCTTCAATTAGCTCAAAATTTGATAGGACTTTTGACAGAAGGTTGCACTTTGCCATTTATTGCCCGATACAGAAAAACTGCTGTGGACAATCTGATGCCGGATCGGTAATTACTATATTTACTTGATGAGTTTTTATTATTTTTTATTAAGTATTCTTTTTGTGTCACATTTAGTGCAAAAAAGTGTATTTTTTTCTTTCTTGAACCGATATTTTTTTCCTTCTTTTTTTTTTCTTCTTATGCAGATTTGCAGAATATAATTCCTCTACGTTTTATTTACTAAATATACAACATTGATTATCTTCAAGAATCGAACATGCACATTAATTGTATGTTTGTTTCATTTAAATTTGACAACATTATATTAACAGACTCCTCAACAGTATCTGTAACATTTACTCATTACTTAATATCAGTTCAATTGATTCTTAGCCTCCAGGAATTACATGAGAGTTATGAAAACATAACTCATCTTAAAAAGAAAGTGAAGTCTGTTATTGAGACTTTAAAGAAGTCTAAAAAGTTAACACCTGAAATTGTGAAAGGTGTATTGAATGCCCGTAACTTGTCTGAACTTGATTTGATAGTAAGTTTTTTAATTTGTTGTTCTACCCATTCCATTGGCATTGGTTCATGCTGGCTGGTGCAAGGTTGTGATTTAGAGCTTTACAATTAACTTTAATCATTTAGTTTTCAACCGGCACCCTAATTGCATAACACACAATCAATCACAATCTAAATCATTTTGAAGGATATTACTATTCCATTGCTTCATATGTTCAAAAAATTTGTCTATTCAACAACGTAAATAATGCAATTAATGTTGTGGAACTGTCAAAATGAAAGCCTTTACTACTGTTAGTGTGTTACACAATTACCCCGCTACTTTCATTAACTTACATTATTTTGTTTTTTTTTTAATACACTTTCACTAATAATCTACATTATAATAAGTTAATAATAAATAATATTTTTTATTATTAAGGTAAGTACATAAAGGTTTTATAGTACCTAGTTAGGGACCTAGAAAGTATGCATTATTATTTACATGGTGTAGGTATTACTAATCATTGCTCTCCTAGCTAGTTTACTGAGTAATCTATATTTAACAGAGACAGTTTCAACTCCCTATTTGAGTATCACAATAATCATGTACCTATAATATTTTTGGAGCCAAATAGTAAAAAGCTTTTTATAAAAAACAAAACAAGCAAAAATCTTAAAATTAAAATTGATTAAAACAAATTACACCAACACTCCTTGTGTTAAAAAAATATAACGTTGGTTGAGCTTCTTTACATTGAGGGAGGGCCCTACCAATTCCATGAATTTGCCACGGGCCCCAAAGGGTACAGTTGCGCCACTGCAGTCACGTCATTGGTTTTATTCAGGAGAGCTATTTTGCATTTGCTGTGTGGTAATTTAACTAAAACTTGATCAAAAAACAAATTTTTCAAAAATTTAACCATTAGTCACTATTTTGAACAATGGCCGACAAGGCCGGTTTTTTGATCCCGTAGTTAACTCAACCAGAGTTAACTACAAAAAACCGGCCCTTAGGGTTTTAAAAATATATATTAGTTTTCTGACCCTGCCTGTTACTAAGTTAATATGTGTTTTATAATTAAAGTATCGATCTAAAGTTATACCTAGGTACTAAGATTACGCCTCTGCAATGGTGAAAACTACTTTCTAAAAAAAAAATCCTAAAAAAAGAATAGATTTTAGTTTTAAATCATACTTTTGTTTAAAAAATGCAAAATCATAATATTTCATGACACTGTAAATATAACCATTTTAGACAGTAAGCTTGCAGCTGTACTCATCAGGAAAATGTAACAAGGGTTTTGTAATTTAAAAAAAAGGAGTGGACATTCTAGGGTTCTTGTGGTTGAATTGAAGTTCAAACTAATTATTACATTTTCTAAAGTTGTTGATTTTTTTTCTGTTCTAGTATGCACCACTAAAATCACATTCATTATCCCTTGCTGAAAGGGCCCGCAACCTTGGTTTGGAGCCACATGCAATAAGACTATTAAATGGAGACAACATTGACCTACACATGCTTTGTAGGAACAATGATGAATTGGGGACAGTTGACAAAGTGGAATCTCATATTACTCACATAGTAGCAGATATAATGTACAAGGATACAAGGGTTTTGGAACAAATGAGGACCCTGTAAGTTGATTTCGATCGGAGATATGGAATGTCCTTCTCATCACTTTAAAAATAATTTCCTTAGGCCCCTAGCCCACGGCGACTTTTTGAAACGCGCGACAGCATCGCTACTAACGCGCGTTAGTCGCATTTGCAACGCGCTACAGCATCGCGACTGTATCGATGCAAACGCGCGACCGTGTCGGACGATATCGGAGAGAGAACGGAGGGAGGGTGGCGCATGAGTGCAGAACCGAGCATTTGTGCAACTCGCATCGCGACCGAAGCGCGACAGTATCGCGTTTCCATCACGACTGGGAATCGTGTTGTGGGCGAGGGTAAACAGCTAGCGACCGCATTGCGACTGTATCGATGCGAACGCGCGACAACATCGCTACTGCATCGCTACATAAAGTCGCCGTGGGCGAGGGGCCTTAATAAAGATAATATTTTTCAGTAAAGAAGAAACTAGGTTTACAATACTATGTAGTAGGACTAAGAGTTCAACTAAAGAAAAAGTAGATGATAAGAAGAAAGTGGACAACAAATCAGACCCTGAGAATTATAAATTATATTTTGACTGGAAGTGCCCCAGTCAGTTTGTGAAACCACATCAAACTTTAGCATTGAACAGAGGGGAAGATGAAAAAATACTTTCAGTAAAAGTAGTTATTCCTGACTGGTTTTATAATAAACTTGAAAGGTAGGAAATCATCACCTAATATTTTTTATTTATAAAAGAGTCGATACATGTTGCTACAATATTATGGTTGTGTACACTCAACAAAGTTCCCAGTTGACCACTTTTTACCTGCATTAGTTTAGTAGTAAGGCAGAAAAGTGATCAACCACAATCTATGTTGGCTGTACATAATTATGTTTGGTGGTCACATGCGGGATTAATCTAAGCTTTTTCTTTTAGGTTTTGTCTATCTTTGTGGAGGAGCGCTATCTGGGTCCGCAAAGGTCTGGGTGACGCTTACAACCGCCTGATCAAGCCTTGGCTGTCGAGACACGTAAGGTCCAACCTTACAGCCACTGCACAGAAGGAAGCAGTGAAAACATTTACCACAAATCTAGAAAAGTACCTCTTGACAGAACCTATCAAAAATAGAACCATTTTAGGCTTAGATCCAGGTTTTAGAGCTGGCTGCAAGGTATAATTTGTTCTACTAAAACTTTGAATTACTCTTGCCCAAAATAGATGTTATTATAATGACTCGTTTAATATTTCAGCTTGGAATAATAAATTCTAATGGGCAGAAACTGGATGCGTGCACTATATACCCAGATTTGAGACAGCATAAAGCATTTGATCCAGCTGCCAAACAGCTAAAAGACTTAATTAATAAATACAAGTAAAGATTACTCCGTTTTGAAATTATGATATACAATTGTATCTTAGTTTTGCTTCTTAATAATGTTTATTAATGCTTATTGTTATTTACAGTGTAGAATTAATTGGTTTAGGAAATGGTACAGCTTGTCGTGAAACAGAGCTATGGCTGAAAAGTAATAATTTATGTGACAATGTTCCTATTATTATAGTGCCTGAACAAGGCGCTTCTATTTACTCCATAAGCAAAGAGGCTCAAAAGGTATGTCCAGTTCATGACTCCAGTTGTCATAAGCATAGATTATTTTCTTGCATTACTTATTTAATGGTTTAACGGTGGTACGGCCGTTTCACGCGGCTGTGACCCAGCAGTGCCGCGTGAATTGGCCGTACTACCGTACGCCAGGACTTTGCGGTATTAGCAATCGAGTATTCCCCCGGTGGTACGCCCCCGGGTTTTAGCTGTTAATAGTTCTTCTGCTGTTTAATTTCTATAAAAGTTGAAAAATTTTACTCAGCTACCAAATTATAACTATGTATCCAAATGATTATTTGTTCATAAAAAATACTCAGGAACACCCCAACATGGACCCAAACCTAATATCAGCTTTATCAATCGCAAGAAGAGTGTTAGATCCCTTGGGAGAGCTTATAAAAGTGAGTACCATTCATATCACAATGCTGTTAATGTTATATGATTGTGTTATGTGTGCTTTTTACTAACGAATCAATTTTTCTTAGGTAGACCCCAAAAATTTGGGCGTTGGCATGTATCAGCACGATATTCCTCCCAAAATGCTTGAAACAGCACTGGATTGTGCTGTCGAAAAAGTAGTTAGTTTAGTTGGTGTTGACGTAAATACTGCATCTCAAGCAATGTTAAGGTAAAATCACTTAAGGCGGGTTGTTTTGCGTCCACATGACGCACGGGTAAACGTCTAAAATGGCGCTAACAATAGTCAAACACAAAAAAAAACCATTATTTCAGGTTAACGAACGAACGAATTTTATTTACTCATAAAGAACAATACAGTTCACTAATGAGCTAAAGTAAAAATAAAGTAATGTAAGTAATATACAGCGATCGAGTAATTCTAATAGATGTTGTCATAAATGTATTTTTTTAAATTTGATTTAAACTCTGCAAGCGATTTGCTATCCTTGATATTATCTGGCAGATTGTTGTATAATTGTTCAAATTACAATTACAAAATGATGGCCTTGCCGCACGTCAAATAATAACGAGTACATAATCGTTATTATTTATTTGGCTTTTTTTATTTGACGATACTTACCGCCATTTTTGACGTATACGTGTGCGCCAAGTGGACGTGAAACAACCGGACCTTATTGTTGTACGTAGTATCTTATTATTATTGTGTGTTATTACTTCTGAAGCTACGGTTTCCTAGAAGAGCTGTAACGACCACATAAGTAGCGCCTGCAATTTACGCGAATGACGTCACTGAAACGTTATTTATTAAAGTTGGTGTTTTCCTAGAGAGCGTTTTTGACACCGAAATGTCAAACCCCGCTGCCCAAACATTTAAATCGCTAGATTTGCCCTCACCGTACTTCGTCACTCGTGTCCATACTGAGAAGAGTGAGCTCAAACATTCTCAAATAGCTTTTCCATGACAATCCAGTCAAGTCGCGTGCGTCATGGTGTGTCTAGACGTGTCAAACGAGAAACGACTATCTTTCGACGCGGTAGGGCGAATCTAACGACTTAAATCTTTGCCGCTACCAGCATTTTCATGACAGCCGTCATACGGCCGTTATGAGGTGGCCACCGCTCTTCTACGAAACCGTAACTTTAGTGTTGTCTTAAATAGGGAATATTTTTTTCCCTCGTATTTTTCAGGCGTATTTCAGGCCTAAATGAAGGAAGAGCTAAAAAAATCATAGAATACCGTCAAGATAACAGTGGTTTTGAAACAAGAGCCGAGATCCTGAAAGTTGCAGGAATAGGAAAAATAACGTTCCAACAATGCGCCGGGTTTTTGACTGTCTTGGGGAGTACTGAGCCCTTGGACACCACTATTATCCACCCAGAGAGTTATAAAATAGCGAAATCGTAAGTGTCCTTTTATCGTATGAATAATATTAGAATTTATTAAGATTTTGCAAATATACTATGATTTACCAGTGTACCATGCTTTCAGGTTTGCAAAAAAGTTAGGAGTCAATTTAAAAGACCTCACGAAACCGCATTTCCCTCAGTTAGTTGAAAGTAAAATCGTAACTATAAATATAACCCAAACTAGCGAAGAATTAAAGACTGATGTGTGTACCTTGGAGCTCATAATAAATGCATTTAAACAAAAGAAGTATGAAGACAACGTGATTACATTTTGTAAACCTGTTTATTCCCTGGCTGTACAAAACTTGGATCAACTAAAAGACGGCACGACATTAACAGGTAAATAAAATTTTTAAGTGCATATGCAGATAGGGCTGTTTTAAGAGCGTATTACACAAATGCATATTGTATGCAACATGGTGACCGCTAGTGCCATCAATTCCTTAATAAAACGAGTATGTTACACACTAATTCATCAATAGAATTTGTATAGTCGTCCTCGTAATTACTTTACCCCTTTTGACAAAAACTCCCAGTAAATTAAAACTTCAGTATAGTCTGGTCCAAAAGTAACTGATAAAAATGTAAACGATTGAATCAGAAAACGTACTTGTGGATGCCAATTTGTAGTGCCAGTACCATTATTTAAATACTTTGGAACAGACCATAACTGCTAAATTAAGTTTTATGACGTGAATGTAAAAGTCTAAATGAGCAAACACTACTACCATAGACTTGCCCTACTGTTGCGTTGCTTAGTTGTGGCACCGGGTTCGCATTCCTTATCTACTATGAATATTTGTGACCACGGTAATTATTTCTTTTGAAATTGATGGATTGAAAAGTTTTAAGTTTCGTATTCGTTAATGTTATTTGCGTGGGAAGTGAAATGTTATTACGTAAATGATTTTTTTTGTAAATAAAAACAGTAGCTGCTTAGTTTGTATGTCAAAGTTCTTATAATACATGTAAGTTTTAAAAATGTTCTCAAGTAAGTGAAAGCTTTGTGATTTCTTATTGAGAAACAAATTTCTTTAACCATAAAGTATAAAATCTTAGGGGTGATAAAGTAATTACGAGGTCGACTATACTATACGCGCATGAACTCTTTAACGCTTAACACCTTTCCATTTTTCAAATTAATTTACTCTTTTGTAACGAAACGTTTTGTTGCAAAACTAGCGTGAACTAAGGCCATAAGAATATTTATATTATCAACATTTTAGGTGTTGTTCGCAATGTTGTACCCTTTGGCTGTTTCGTCGACTGTGGTGTGGGAGACAACGGCCTTATCCACCGGAGCAATTTAGGAGGCAATCAGACGCCGAAGTTGGGCGATAGAGTCGCTGTTACAGTGCTTGGAGAACCAAAACCCAAAAAAATACAATTAAGGTTGGACAAAATCCTAGACTGATACCAGTAGGTAACTCTTTTTCTGTAATATTCATTAACATAGACTTGAATTGTTGATTATTATTGAGTGATTAAATCGTATCCACAAATGAAAGTTTTATTAATAAAGAAACAAACAATTAGGTACGTAAAATTATTCGGCCTCCATTATGGAAGACTGTTTAGGATTGAGGCCGTAAGTGTGGAAGACTGCTTTATTTACTATAGCGTCACATATCCCGGAGGTAACCCTGAAATTACAGATAAAAATATTATTACAGATTCGGCAAACAAAACGTACAAACCACATATTTTTTAACCGACTTAAAAAAAAGGAGGTGGTTCTCAATTCGGATGTTTATATATTTTTTTTCTTTTTTGCCCATTTATAACAGTCAGTCCCACTTATGATGGCCGGCGGGAGTCATGAACCGCTATATTATAACCTTGTAAAATGTTCTAAACTACTTAAAAGCACGCAATCCTCCATACCTTCGACTTAATTTTGCTCTTTTCTCACGGTTCAACACTTTCATGACTTGTCCTAATACTGGTATTTCTTCCTTCGAGTAATACTCTATTTGACTTCGGAACATTTTACTGTGCATTGCGTCCCTAAAATAACATCAAAAAAATATATATGGGTAATTTTGTCCACACGTATATTATATTATCAGAATGTAGAGGGGGCCGGTAAATGTTGTTGCGTTTTCCTGACCCCAAATAAAAACTTTATAATATTGAACATCATACCATAAAATTCCGTCTATAATCCTTAGAATATCCGGCAAAGTCATGCTGTTGCCACCCGAAGGCCGGTCAGCAATGTAGTCTGTCAGGTCCGCAGATAATAAATCGTATGGTGGAGGCTAAAAATAATCGTATGATTTTCATTTGGAGATCTGTTTCTTCTGCTGATTGATGATATGATTGATGTATTCGCACAAGATCTTACCTGCTCCCACATTTGTCTCAGAAGCATTCTTGGATATCCATCCCGCTGGCCTTTAGATGATATAGAGACAGTCATCGCCAAATACGATGGCTGTGGTTTTTCTAAGTCAAGCACATAAGGCGGCGAATCGTTAATTCCCTGTAAAACTCGACACGATTATTCTGTTCTTTTTAAGGTATGTACATACAATTCCAAATCGTATCTACTAACCGCGTGGAACATTCCTTCTTCGGTTATAATAAACTCTTCATTGCATTTCTCAATTTTATTCCGTCTTAAAAGTTCATTTTGTTGGTAACGCTTTCGATCTGTCAAATCCAAAATTTCGCACGCCACTGTTGTCCTATTGGTATTTTTAAATGAGTGTAACAATTAGTACCTATTCTTAATTCAGTTAGAAATTTCCACCTCTGCGAAATGAGATCACTTCACAAATGTGGTGCTGTCTTCTTCTACCAAATCCAAAGCCAGAAAGATCAAGTGCCATTAAGCTATCGTCACCCGTGCATTTTAATCCTAACATGCATCCGAGGGTAAGAAAATTATGGCTTCAAACAAAAGACAATAAGCAAACAAATCTCACGTGAAAGTGGCAGGCTCTTGAAGAGTGTAGACAGTCATCGTTATCCATTCTGCGCTTTTTGGCTGAATCACGCCCCAACATGGAGTCATCACTACGTTTAGAATATTGGCTATTCTTTCCCTGAAAGGTTTGCCAATACATTATTTCAAAGCGTTTTTTGCTTTTTTTCAAGCGCTTCTGCTGAGCATGAGGTTGACAGAGTGTCATTGGGTTTATCCATCTGGATTTTTACTCAGTAACAGCCCGGAATCTGGAATTTTTCCCGGTTGGTGGCAATAGGCTCGCCCCTTCTCACATGGGACTTAAACATATCTAGCGAAATGTGGGTGTAGTATAGATCACCTCTGCCTAACCCTTCGGGGAATTCAGGCGCGATGTTGTTATGATAATAAAAGGAGCAGTGGAATGATATAATCCTGCTGCTGTCTTACTTAAGGTATTTGTAGCGGTATCTACAAAGCCACATGCGAACAACGCGTCATACTGACGTCACGCATTCCTACATCTCGCAAGCAGAGTTTACCGCGCATTTAGCATATATACAAACTTCCCAACATCAATCGTTGCCCGCAATTGCCCGCCAGACACAACACCCGTCTGTTATTGAAGAAAATAATGCCATTCTGTTCAACCTACGGTAACCAGATGAACCTCATGACATGGTCAGTGTCGTTGCAAATGCTTATTATGTCTCTGGACAGGGAATGCGTCGGCATCATCGGTATAGTCAAGTGTTCCATTGACAAGTAAACCTGGAGAAAAACTTTTTGTTAGTGTTTTCTCTTCTAAATATGTTAATTTGCCCAACGAAAATCCTTGTTGGACTTATATTTTTGGTTAACTACGGGTCCATAGAATAATTTCGATACTACTTTATGTAAATAACATTAATAACAGCTTCCAAATAGCCCATTTAATCAACATTAGGAACACAAGACTGGTAAAACAAACTAGTATTTCTTACCACTTCTCTCCTGTGAGCCTCTCTGATGACCCTTTCGACATAATATGGAATATCCAGCCTTGTCTCGATACAGTTAGGTAGACCTCCTTGTCCTTTCACTAATATCTTAACGGTATCATAACCAAATGAACACAAGAACACCACCTAGGAAATATAAAAATAGTCTCTTTGGCTTAGAAGTAGCATGACATAAACCAACGGATTCGTACAAGTATATGGACTGAAAGAAATAGAGTCAGCTGTATGTACAGTAAAGGTACTCCTCGCATGAGCTTACAAAGTATACAAATAATACTTGTAATGTCAAACAGTCCTAACAGGCAACTGCTTACTGCAGGTCATTTAGGTCATATCTGGCCTTTGGCTACCTTGATTACAGTACTGTTCTTTATTTCTTTCTTACCTCGTAATCGATCATTTCCATAGGCATGAACGCAAACGGTATAGCTAGTTTACCGAGGGGCGGCACTTCTGCAAAGAAGAGTAAACACCGGATCACGGAATCGGGTGACACAGTGTTACCTCGAAGCAAACGCCAAGTTGTGAACACATCTGTCGGGTTGTAAAACCATACGATCTGAAATTAATGATTTCGCCTGTTGGGTTACACTAGGATCTAGTTACGCATATTGCGGAAACCGCAGAGAGCGATGGCCGTCAGAGTCATAAGGGGATATCGCACGATCTCCTACGAGGCGGCCTGTGTACTGGCTGGATCCCCGCCCTGGGACCTCGAGGCGAAAGTACTCGCGTCATTGTATCGGTGGCGCGAGGAAGCGAGGGAGCGAGGTGAGCGACCGATGCAGCGACACATGGAGCTGCGTCGGTCTCAGCTTCGCGAGGTCCTGGTGGCGGAATGGCGGGACAGGCTTACACGCCCTACTGCTGGCCTCGTCACCATCGAGGCGGTCCGGCCGGTGCTCGAGCGCTGACTCGGGAGGAGGCACGGCTCCCTGTCGTTTCGGGTGACGCAGGTGCTCTCGGGGCATGGTTGCTTCGGGAAGTACCTGTGTCGCATTAACAGGGAGCCGGACGCCCGGTGTCACCACTGCGTCGACTGCCGGGAGGACACGGCGCGGCATACGCTGGCAGAGTGTGCCGCCTGGGAGGAGCCACGCCGTGCCCTCATCTCAGAAGTAGGCAGTGACCTGTCGCTGCCGGCCGTGGTCGAGTCGATGGTCGGCAGCGAAGAGTCCTGGGACGCGGTGGTTTCCTTCTGCGAAACAGTCGTCTCGCAGAAGGAGGCTGCGGAAAGGGAGAGGGAGATCTCGTCCACTCACCCGGCCCGCAGCAGGCGCACCGGGCGTCGGCGGAGGGCGGACAACGCCCTCTTCCAGCCCCCCTAAATGGGTCCAGGGGCGACGGACTCGGGGACGTCCGTTGCCCCCCACACATCAGGACCCGAGGTGGCGGCGCGTAGTGTTCCACGCGCGCCCCTCTTAGACGTCGCGGGGGGAGTCTAACACCTCACTCCCCCCCCCTGACCCGAGGAGGCCCGCGGTGGCGGGCCGGCACCAGTCGGGGGTTGCGGAAGGATCGTACGTTCCCGCGACCCCCGGCGTAGGTGTGAGATGGAACACCGGGGTGGTTTTTAGCCGGTAAGAGTCCGGCATGCCCCTCTGCCTTCCCCAGGGCGGAGGATGTCCATGAGGATTTTCCCCCCCAAGACCAAAAAAAAAAAAAAAAGGATCTAGTTACGCAAAGGCACGCTGCGCAGTGGTGGCTGGTGGACCATTGGCCCCGACATACGATTTGTAGGTCGCGGGGTCGAACCCAGGCTGGCGGTTTACTTTGTGTAAATACACACATCAACACTGTCTAGGGATATTTTGGATTTACTCAATTTACTCAAAATTTATTAAAAATAACATACAACATACACATATTTTTATAAAGCCCATTTCTCAGACTACACTCCAGAATAAACGAAAACTATTTTTTTTTTGCGTAAACTTTTATTCAAATAAAAAAAACCGTGAAATAATGGTAAAACTAACAATGAATGTGTTTCTCAAGAAAAAGTGAAAAATAAGGAAAAATTAATCTATTTTTAACAGTTATGTGAAAAATCAGTAGTTAGTAAAACCACCCATGACGTTAATAACGGTCCTACAACGGTTTTTCATGCTTTGGATTAAGTTATCCAAGTCTTACTGCGGTATATTGTCCCAGGTCCGGCTAAGATGCAAAAAAAGTTGCTCTTCCGTCGCAATGTTTGCAGGGAAATTCCTCAAAGCCCTTCTTTGGAGCATGTCCCACGCGTGTTCTATGGGGTTTAGGTCAGGCGATTGAGTAGGCCAGCTTAAGACCGATAAGTCGTGCTCCTGCAACCAGCTCGTCACCACTCTCGCTGTGTGCGGACGGGCGTTATTGTGCATGAGCGTGCAATTTTGGCCCATTTGTAGTCGATGGGGGTAGATTATTGGTACCAGCACCTCGTTACGGTATTTTTCAGCCGTCATGGTGTTTCTGATCCAAACGAGGTCTGTTCTTCCACCAACACGAATTCCCGCCCAAACCATAATTGTCCCGCCGTGGTATGAATGGACTTCCTGAGGATGTTGCAGACGGCTCTCACGACCAGGAACTCGCCAAACACGTACTCTACGTACGTACGTACGTGTATCGGGATGGAAACCGAACCGGGACTCATCGGTAAACAGCACTACAGACCACTGGTTATCTTCCCAGAGCAAATGTTCACGAGCCCACTCTAGTCGTCGTCCACGATTTCCTCGGCGTAGTGCTGGAGTACGAAGCGGTCTGCGAGCATGAAGGTTAGCTTCAGGGAGCGTTCTCCTCACAGTTTGGTCACTAACAAGTAACTGGTGCTCTAACTGGAGCCTCTGAACCAACTGCATGGCCGTAACATTTGGTTGTCTTCTCGCGGCAACTTGCAAAAATCGGTCTTGTCGTTGAGTGATTATGCGCTTCCCGCCTGGGTGTCTTTCAGCCACATCACCGGTAGCACGATAACGTCACCATAACCTTGATATCACGTTTTGTCTTGTTCCAATCTCCTCAGCAATACTCCGTTGAGTGGCCCCAGCTTGGAGCATGCCTACTGGCCTTAACATTTCCTCTCTCGTTAAATGGCGCCGCTGCCTGATGCACACTATAACTATAATAACATTAATTCGAAATTAACCGATAACTTGTTATAAAACTTAAATTTGCACTAAAAAAATAGCCAAAAACTACTGTAGGTAAATGAAACCTTCGGACTTCGCTACCATTATGCCGCGTAAACATTTTGTTTTTAATTTATTTTTTGAAATTCTTATTTAGAATCGTTCAAAAAGGTTTACAAAATAAGCTTTCTACAAAAGAATTTAAAACTGGCCAGTATTTTTTGAGTTTAAGAACTTTATACAAAATATCCCTAGACGGTGTTGATGTGTGTAGTATCATCACCACTGCTTTCAAAACGGTGAAGGAAAACGTGAGGAAATCGGCATGCCCCAGAAACAAAATTTCGAACACACGTGACATGTACCAACTGTAAATTATAGCCCACTCCCTTTCGAAGAGAGGAGGCCTGTATCCCAGCAGTGGGAACGTTATAGGCTGATTTAGAACTTCCTTTCTTCCTATCAGAGACTACAATCTCTTTTCTGGGAAACCAGTATTTTAATGAAAGACCAACTCACCCTTATGACTGGATCCAAATTATTAATAGGCACTCGACCACAGTCCAGTTGAGCCAGGTACTCACGATCTATGGGACGGCGCAATGGCGTCAGTAATCCCCTAGTGTTCAAAAAAGCATAAATATGCACGTTTAAGAATAAAGTTCTTTGGTTTGGCATCGTCATTACATAGCAAAGTGTATTTAATCCTCTAATAGAGTAGTTGAACTTCAAATACAGGAGGTTAGGACTATCTGGCTGTAAAAAATATTTAATGAAATCACTTTCTGAATAGTGTGGCGGTAAAAATGTTTGTTATTAAATATTAAAAGCTCAAAATAACAAGGAAAGACGAAAAAAAAGGGTAAAAAGTTCATTACCGAAACGATTCCACTAAGGGGATACAGTTCCACTAGCGCTCTGTGTACACAAGTGTGCTTCATTTCGTACAAGGAGGTTCCAATTTTGACCTCTGTCATTTCACATTCGCATATCTTTTCTCTGCGAAGATGCCATGGGACCGGTGCCTGGTACACGCACCCCATTACAAATACCAGTTCGACTTTGTCGTTCCGTATACATAAATCAGGAGCAAAAATGTTAACATTTAGCGGGGTATTCGGTCGACAGTCCGCGAAAGCTTGGTTTAGCCTGGAAATTATACTTACTTAATTAGTATTTCTGGTGAAATTAAGTCGATGTAATTGGGTACCTAGTGTAAATTCCTACGTACTGCTCCACGTTGACGATATTCCAAACGCAGTGATTACTCAAAATAACTGGGCATTTAGTTGATAGTGTGCGTTTTATCTGAAAAAAGATATAGACTTTTGAATTTTATTATTTACATATAAAGTGGGCATCATAAGGAAGGGATTACCTCGCTCTTCATTACCTCGTATAATCCTGTTTCATGCGCTACACATTACAAGCACTTTAAGCCCCGCATACAGTGTATATTATGTGCATTATGAATATTGCTCCAGATCTTCCATCAAAACTTTATGTTGACCAATTTTCATTTGCCCAACAAAATCTGACTTTTTATTGCTTCGGTAACCCAAGAGTTCGTAAGATTTTTGTTGGGCTACCTAACTATAGTTATGCTTACGCGTACATAATTAGTTGGGTGTATATTTTCGTAATAATGCATCGAATTGAGAGACGCACCTTGATAGTAGGATAAATCCCGTCGTACCATATAATACAAATTCTCTTCGTTATAGGCTGTATCTCTTCAATTCCACCGTGCTCCGTGCGGAAGAGGACGGTATACTTGATTGACAGCTGTCGAGACCCTGCCCCGTCGGGCGTCACTGTCATTCGCACCTCACAGTGATTTGACGGGCTTAAACAGTTCTGAGTGTGGATAAAGGAAACATTTTCATCATATCGAAATATTAAGTCAGTTGCATGTGGATCAAAGTCAACTTATACATGTACTAGCTTCTGCCCACTACTTCGACCGCGTGAAATGTCTTGTTCCCCCGACCCAGCCCGTCGCATCGCATCGCCTGCTATAACTTCATTTTCACTTAGCGTTCTTTCTGAAATTTACTCTTGACTTTTTTTTTCGTTTTGTTCGAATCCTAAGGGTCCAGCGTAATGTTAACTAGCCGATAGCCTTCCTCAAAAATTAAACTACCACCGACTGGTAGTTCCAGAGATTAGCGCGTTCAAATAAACAATCAAACTCTTCAGCTTTATAATTAGTATAGATAAGTATCTATATGGTATCTAGAACTAGAACTCACTACTGAAGAATCGATTTCAAGCCTGTCACCACTGAAATCATCTCCCATGCCATCGATGATGTGGTACAACTTGGAAGTGTAGAAACAAGAACTACTGTTGTACAAAGTCACTGGGAAAGTCAAGCTTTCTCCAACAATTATGTCGTGGAGATTATTTTTTCTTGGCAATATCTGTAACATTATATTTCGGTCAATGCAAGCAGTTCAGAGGGGCAATTCTCGTAACTTTAAGACCGTTCACAGTCTGATCTGTCTCAATCTATCAAAAAATACTTCTAATTTCCCTACATTTTGACATTTGTTTGTCGCTGAGATGAGACTGCGACTAGACTTTGAACGTTTTAAATTACGAGAATTGGCCTTCAGGTATTCGACACCAATGACATAAAATTATATAAATTAAATAAGTATTAACCCTTAAATCCGGTAATTCGGAAAATCCTGAAATGGCAATGAATACCTCTGATGGCTCTCCGGCTGGCCTAAAAAAATGTATTCACAATAATACCAATAAGACTCCAATCCAATAGTTAATTGTCAAAAGCTGTTTATTATCCCTTAATAAATAAAATAAAATAAAGCTTTGCACCTTCCATCGATCAAGCAAACACATGATAAAATAATGACGGTTTCATAGACTTTATCATGTATTTTGGGGAAGAACCACCAGTGATAGTATACTATCTCTTTGGGAGGCAGCACTATACATCCACATTCATCTGCACCCAACCAATCGACGCTACTTAAAACTCGTATGCTGAAAATAAAATAAAATTGGCTGATGAGATTTACTATCTATCATTATCATTTTATTATATCAATAATTATATTTTAAGAAATTCGCATTTTCCAAAACTTGCGTATAATTATATATATGGCTTTTTGTGAATTTAGGCCTTAAGGTCCACTATGCACCCCACGGCCCAAAATTGTGTAAAAAAACTTTAATAGTAGAATTACTTCACCAAATAAAATGCATAAAGTCCCTCGAGAATCAAAAAATGTTTTCGTTAAAAAAGGGATAGTAAAGATGAGTTTATACTAAACAAGCGCACATGGCGAGTCCATTGAATAGCTCCTTCGCGAACAGCGAATAGTCATCTCTCTAGATGGTTGTCACTCGCTGTTGTACCACGATTTCTATGAAGGGTCCGTATTTTTAATATTTGAGAAATATCAACGTACTGTATGTGCATTCTCGTCAGGTTCTGAAGGTAAGAGGTGCAGTAGTTGGTGCATCCAGTGATGGTAGGAGGGAACTCGAGCATTGCATGCGTGCCCGGACTGTACCCGTGGGACATCACCTCCACTTGACTCATTTCCGCGTTACCCGTGAAGCTGATACGGGTCTGTTGGCAGTAGAAAAGTTAAGTTAAGTTTAAAGAAGGTAGTTACTTCTCGTAACAGTTGGGTGTACTTCTACTAAGAGTATAGAGAGGAATCGTAGGAATAAGATATTTTGCCATGTCATTCCTCAAAAGATTTCATAACTGGTCTCAAAAAAAAAAAACACTGCTTCAAATGAGAAAGGAAAACAAATCAACTAACTTTTTGTACTTTGTTTATCATGAGATCCCAAGCTTCACAGTAATCTCCAAAACACTTTGGTTCTAAAGCCACTGATATTATCTGCCATCCACGGCTTGGAACAATTCCACAAATAGGCATAACTACAAAATTCCTGCAATAAAAGCAATTTTCTTGTCTCATAAGGCGCCCCTAGTATCTACACTCACGTGTACAGCGCGCCAGGATTTGAATGCAATTATGGCTAATTTTTTATTAATGGTTTTTTCTAGTATGCGGCTACGGGCGTATTCGTTTGCACCTAAAACACCTTCACTGAACCAAGATCTTTGAACATTATTACTCGCACAAAAGCTAAGTTGGATATGTGTGATCAAAATGGATTTTGTTTCCAAAAAAATAAGCTTCTCAATTAAATAACAGCTTGGAGTTTGGATTTATGGCCGGTTGGTGGCAATAGGCTCGCCCCCTATTACACGGGACTTTAGCGATATGGTATAGGTACAGTCCTGCCTAACCCGACGCATGTTTATGTAAAATGACTTATCAGTAAAGATTCTTACGTGCCATAAGGAGGATCAAACTTAAAATGCATCGGAACTTCAAACTTGTTGGACAGCATGAAATTAGCGAACGTCGTTCTTGTCGGTACTGTTGGTGGTAGAATTACCTACACAACACCAAACTGCTTAGAAATTAACTGGGAATCTGAGTACACTTTGAAATATTTAAAAGAGTGATTACTGGTTACCAACGGCTGTAAAAAGATGCTTAACGAAGCCGAGATCATCATCACAATTGTATAGCACACTATACAATAATAACGCTGCCGTAAACAGCGATATTTTAAACATAACTAAAAGAGAAGTCGCTTCCCAGCAATAATTTCTACTCAATGTTACTTAGTTTGATGTGCAGAAAGCGTAGTTAACGGCTATGTGATGGATCTTTTTACACCCTGTTTAATATACCGATCTAGTTGTTTTTGCTAATAAACCTAAACAAAGTAGGTAAGAAGTGCTTGTCACCTCAGTAGGACAATCCCATTCAGACGTCCATTCGGTGCAAGGCAGCCACGTGTTTCCTGTACAAGGAATACGGAACAATGTGTGTTTCAACTTTAGCTCCTGAGTTTCTTGGTTGTGCTTTTTGTACTGATAGTCCCCGCACATCAGGTAACCGTATACTTCGTTCTCAATCTTGGGCCTAGTAACATTTACACCAGTTATTCATGGGTAGTCAGAAATAAACCTATGTACGTAATAATGCAGACTTGGTCTTTGTCAAACATTCAAAAATCCAAACTCAGGGTTTGCCAACATGCAATGGAGCGCAGTATTCTAGATATCAAATTAACAGACTATATTCGCAACACGTTGCTCAATAAGCCGCTAAACTGAATTAGGACTGGGATCGCCACCTCTGCCATATGCCCAATAAGCTGTCGCCCAAAATAACCATTACGCGGAGTCCTGACACAGCTAGAAGGCGTCGCGGCAGACCCTGTAAGAGACGGCGGGACGAGTTGGAGAAAACAAACTACCAGTGGTCCACTTTAGCCCTGGATTGATATAGCTGGAAGTCATGGGGAGAGGTCTTTGCCCAGCAGTAGGATGATGCAGGCTAACAGTAACAGCAAAGGAAATTTTGGTTCTTACCTGAATCTAACGGTAAATAGTCTTGATTCATTAGGAGGTATAATAGAAGCGATAGGGTCAACCAGAAATATGTTATCTGGATCTGGAAATTTTACGTAGTCTTATATTACGAAGTTCTTAAAAAAAAATTAAAATCCATGTTGGATGATGTGGTGGATATAATTTGATTTACAAGCCTTTGTTATAAAACTACGTAATAACAGGTATATGTCATAGGTGCCTACTGCTAGTAAACCTACTTGCAAAGATGTACAGATACAGGTCACAAGCAAAATAATTTTTAGTTGCAGTGAACTTTCTTTTAATTTACCGGCACCATATAAGAAAAGCGTATAACGTTGCGGTTTAAAAGAACGTAGGTACGTAGTGAAAAAATTTAAAAAAGAGTATGCTTAGATGATTTGGTCATGTTGAGAGGATGAATGAGAGGCGACTAACAAAAGGTACAAGACCAAATGTGAGTGAAAACGCCTGGAAGGACATACAGGGTCATAGCATCGCAAAATGTCTACGCTAGAGGGTCTACAATCATGTGCTGAATTCAAGGTTTCAGTTTGCGCGTCGATGTCCCGCTGACACACTGTATATCAAGTGACCTTATTGGTGCTGTTCTTCAGAAAACTCCGGTGCGTAGCAGGTACTCTCAACCGGCGTGCACTAGGAGTATATGTGTTCTGTGTGCATGTATGACCCGATGTATAAACGTAAGCGAAACAAAAGAAGTATGTCAGGATCGTAACAGGTGACGTTCTGTAATTTCTGCCTACCCCCATGCGATTCTTCCCGCCATGAAGGTGGGTGCGTGAGTATGGATTAAGTACGATAAGAAAAAAAAATGTGACTTCGGTACCTACCGTAAATATCTTGTTCACCTGTGTAGAACCAAATACGATTAGATAATAGTGTTGATCGCATCAATGAATGTGGGTACCTACGATATACATACCAACGTTCGTTGAATTTCAAACAGTAGTCGACGCTGTATCCGACGGGAGCAAGCGTTTATCATGCAAGCCGTGTGCAGTGTGACCTCTGGTGTCTTGTTATGTCATGTCTGTTTAGTGTGACTACAGTGCATACCTACAACCTTAACTTCCACTTTAGGGACTAAAGGTAATCTAACTAGTTTTATGGAAAGAAAGTGAATGTAAGCAGACCTGGCATCCATTGAATATAGCCCTCTTGTTGTTCATGATTAGTAACACAAATAGTTTGCGATATATTCCTTGTGACATCCACAACACTTCCCGTGCCGAAGTCGAGATATCTCTCAAAGACAGAAGCTGACGGTATATTGCTTAAACGGTTGAGACTATTCTCCATTAAATGGACGAAACGAGACTTTTGCTTCCAATTCTTCTCAAAGACATGCTCTTGAATACAAAATAATGGATTTCCCGGTAATACTACCGTTGCAAACACGTTCAAGAATAAGGGTTCCTGGAATTACGCGTTAACTGCATTAACAATACAATAATAAGCGCAAATTGGACTCATCACAATAGACGAGTAAATTGCACCGTTTTATTCTACGAGTCACTCGGAGCTCACTCATTCCAGTCAACATGTAGCAGATTCAACTTTACATTATTTTGAGTAACTTCTCTATCGCAAAGTAGCCCTAGCCAATATTTATGTAGGTAGGCGGTACTTTAGCAAAAGTACTCTAACATACTTTACCTGATTGAGGACCAAACAGACTAATTCTGCAGTATATATTCCAAGAGCAGTACCAGTGAACATGACTGTGGTAGTGATATTCTCGCATGCTCTGATGAGACCGCAGTTACCTGTCGAAATCTAAAAGCAAAGTTTTTAATCAAAGTAGGTATATCAAGTTAAAATGGATTTTTATATTAATTAAAACAGTAATCAAATGATGTAGGTCGTACTTGAAAGCACCCCTGACCACAAGCTGGCATGTACCACTGGTATGTCGTATCCACTGATGATTTGTTTACTATTTTGATCACCTCTTTTCTTCGGTCCGATACATTTTTGCATATTCGAAACATTATTTTTCTTTTATCCAGTGATACTTTTGGACCTAAAATGAAAATAAAAACTACTACGAAGTTTGCATACAAAGCTACTCTACCTCGAGTTTCTTGTCTGCTTAATTGTTATAGGCTGGGATTTTGTAGTAGCAAATGTAGTAGGTAGGTAGATAGATGATATTGTTACCATCGCGGGTAGGATCTGCACCCTAATTGCATAACACACTATCAATCACAATCTGAATAATTTTGAAGAATATTGCTAATCCATTGCTTTATATGTTCGAAAGGTTGTCTGCTCAACAACGTAAATAACGCAATGAATGTTGTTGAACTGTCAAAATGAAAGCGATTGCTACTGATAGTATGTTACGCAATTACCCCGCTGGAGGAGACTGGCACATTGGGGGGATTGGCATATTGAAAAGAGTGGCCTATACTCAGCAGTGGGTCAGGCTGTGGATTAGGTGCCTATATTACAACAAAAATAAATCTCACCATAGCATTTCCCAGTAACGGTGACTCTATAACTGTTGCCACCGGTGTCGTCTACAAGGAAATACTCAGTAAACGACTGCCCGACAATGTTGGGCTTGAACACAATCCTGATTCGCGCGCTGTCACCCGGGTTCACAAAACTCGAGGTGATGGACACTTTGAAAACGCGGTCCACGCTGTTCAGAATATAAATATTTGACACCCTGTATGTAAGGCTACTCTGAAATGTAATACATTATTCTGTAGGTGGTTGTAAGCAATGGTAAAAACACAAGTGGACGCGAATGAATCCGACGCGATTTCATACCTCGGCTGCTTGTTAGTTACCCGACGCTAAGATGACCCTTTGACCATAATTTTTGGACTAGGTACCTTGACGTTTAACTGCAGTAATTCAACAGAAACTGAAATGTCTATAGCGAATTAAAAAAGCATTTACTCCGGACAAAGTACCTTCCTAACTTCGAAAAGCATCTTTAGTCCAGCGAACTACAATCTGTCAAATTTCTTTAATAGATTTTCTACTTTATCACTAATGCATTAAGGTTCAAGGTTGATTGGGAAATTTTGATAGTTTCGGGTAGCTTGACCTGCTCGCGTCTGTACCATAAGTAACTCATGTCTGCCTCATTCAAATAGATATCTACATTACATTCACTTACCTCACTAGTGTTTTCAATTGAAATAGATTTTTCTGCAACGGTGTCTACGGGTATACATCCGAAATGTACTACTTTCACTTCAGAAAGATTTTCGTCTGGAGCATTGTCCAAATTCGGGTTGCATTGCACTGCGGTATTGGCCATTATTTTTTATGCAATATTTTGTGAATAGAAAATAAAACCAAACTTTCTTTTTGATTTATTTCACAAAACATCAACGTCAGGAATTCTATTATTTTCTATATATTTTTTTTAAATTGCCGACTGTCCATAGAGCAGCAGGGCATCTAATTACAGTGTGTCCAGAATACGTGTTAAAGGCAGCAGACCTTTGATAAGATAATCCTATGGTTTTAGCAAATAAAGAACTTTGTTTGGTTAGTTCACAACCCTACTGGTGTGTGTTGACGTAATTTTCTTCGTTTCTTTAAACTTTCAATAAAATAATATTCTGTGGCATGAACTTCATTAACTTTTTAGTCGAATATTGGAGTTGCCATGTTAGTAAAGTCCTAGTGGGTCAACTACTCTATTTTCAAGAACAAAAAAGTAACTGTCATTTACGGGTAAATATAAATTATTAAGTAGGTGTCTCAATCGAGTCTCAATAATCTCATTATTTTATTAATTTCTTCCCAAATGTGAATTTATTATGAACTTAAAAACAAGCATTCAATGCTTTATTAGTTTCCTCTCATATGTGACATAAGAAATTGGATTGCAGTAAACTTTATCTGGATCTGCCATAAAAACTTGTAATCATAATAATTCTGGTTTGTGTAGTAACAGACTAACAGCCATTCGGACACATCCTTCGGAACGACTACTTCCTGCTCGAGATCAGAGATGCGTTTATTCTATGTTAACCCAAAGTATATATGAAGTAGTATATGAAATAGTATATATGAAGAATAATCTAAAATGGAATCTGGGACTGATTGGCTCTGTGATATTCTGCAGCATGTTCAACTTGAACAGTTTTATTTACCAATCAGAGACCAGTTGCAGGTAAACAATAATTTATATTGCAATTATTTTACGCACATTCTAGTTACTTACAGTATATAAGTTATTATCCTTATTAATACAATGTTGTGTACTTGTGTTGTGTATTTTGAAACAAAACAACATGGCTATGTTTGTGTTTTTGTTTTTAGATAACAAGACTAGCACATTTTGACTATGTGCATGCTGAAGACCTAGAAAAGCTTGGCATCAGTAAGCCTGGGGTGCGCAGGTTATTTGATGCTGTGAGGAAAAAAAAGTTGCAGCTATGGAACCGAAAGTTTTGGAACAAGTTATTTGGTTCATCATCAAGCTCAGTTTCTAAAGAGAAAACTGACTTAGCAGTGAGAACACCACAGTCAGAATCAAGAACAACTTGTATTATACTGGAGAAGGATATTATGTGAGTATATACATAATAGACTTCCATATCAGATTGATCATCTTAAAGAAAACCCCACTGTCTGGGTTTTCCACATCCTTTATTGCTTCTGTTAAACGTCGAGGAAGTCTGCAGCTTGTCCAAAAGTAACCTTCAATTTTATTTTATAATGTGAAGATGAATGACTTCTTAATTTTGGTTTTCACTATAAAAACAATGTTTTCATTACTTTGAAATAAAAATAAGAAATGGTCTTTGCGGTGCATCCACCATTAGGACTTTTTCCTGGGCTTATTGAATATTAAATGAACACATACATATACACACATTACATTAAACATTTTTTTAAATTTATTTATTTACATTTTTGTTTTATAAAATAATTACCTAAATAATATATAGTATACTTAATAATTAGTCTATTAAAGCCCTCTTCAATTCTTTTACGCTGTGCTCATTGAGTCCGCAGTGATCATGTCTTGGTAAAACCTACCACCTTACTTCACGTTGTAGAATGCAATAAATATAGTGAGTATTACAATTGTTAAACAAGTAAAATCAGCTATCAAGAAAGAGAAATAATTGTGCGTATTTGATACACAAACTTATTTGCAGATTACACAGCGAGTTAGGAAATGGGTCATTCGGAGTTGTAAAACGTGGAGAATGGCGTGTGTCTGAACATCCATCTCAAACAGTTCCTGTAGCAGTTAAAGTGTTAAAGGCAGACGCATTCTCTCAGCCAGGCATCTACGATGACTTCAGAAGAGAAGTAGAAGCCATGCACAGTTTGAAACACCCCAACCTCATCAAACTTCACGGTGTTGTGTTCCATCCATTGATGATGGTTTGTGAACTGGCAGCTATGGGGGCTTTACTGGATTATATTGTGGCACAGAATGGCAAAGTGTCTCTGAACTACATTTACAAGTGGTCAGAGCAAGTGGCTTCAGGCATGGCTCATTTGGAAAAGAATCGGTTCTTGCACAGAGATCTAGCTTGCAGGAATATTTTACTGTCTACTTTGGAATTGGTGAGTGAATCTTATTATTCAGTTTTAATTAACTTTGTTTACTCATACTCAAAGCATTTATTTCAATTGAACCATTTTCAAAGAGTTGGTCAGATAGTCAGAAAGTTGAAGCTAGTTGGTCAGATAGTCAGAAAGTTAAAGCTAGTTGCCCATTCCAAAACATAGATCTCTATTAAGAAGAATGGGGAAGAAACTCCAAGAACACTCTTTTAAATCAAGATATAACAAAATACTGGGTACACTGGTACTCTCTATAGAATTTAGTCTAAGACTTATGTTGTAAGAGGTGACTAAATTAAAATTTTCTATGGGATAGGCAGATCCTACAACCCATCCAACTATCCCTATCCTGTGGTTATCATTCTGCTATCTCCAATATTATTTGTGTGACAAGTGACAAGGTGATTCAGTATTGTTTGTTTTGTATATTATTCACTTAACTATGTGGGTTTGGCAGTGATAGTTGAGAAACTGTTATCATATGAAGTAACAAAGTAAATAAACATTAACATTTTTAGGGTTTCGTACCTCAGAAGGAAAAACGGAACCCTTATAAGATCACTTCGATTTCCGTCGGTCTGTCCGTCCGTCTGTCAAGACCTTTTTTCTCAGGAACGCGTAGAGTTATCAAGTTGAAATTAATATCAAATACTCAGGGCTGCAATCCATTGAAGCAGTGAAAAAATCAAAGTTCTAAGTAAGCGCAATCAAAAGATACGGGCGTTTATGTACCGTTTATGCCGCATATTTTGACACCCGCAAGGTAATCAAAACCTATAGGGTACTTCCCGTTGACCTAGAATCATGAAATTTGGCAAGAAGCAATATCATGTAGCACAAGAAGGAAAACATCCGAAAACCGTAAATTCTTAACTTTCTTGTCACCTTGAAACTTTAAAGTACCTGGTGAATTTAAAAAGGCTTTGATATTGATTTTGTGTGTTGCTATGCAAAATATTCTATAAAGAATTGATTACAAGCGATATTCTAAATCTCATTGTTCTTGTATATCAGGTGAAAATAGGGGACTTCGGTCTGATGCGCGCCCTTCCGGACGCGGACGACTGCTACGTGATGAGCGAGGGCCGACGCGTGCCGTTCCCCTGGTGTGCGCCGGAGTCGCTGCGCAGCCGACAGTTCTCACACGCTTCGGACGTCTGGATGTTCGCCGTTGCGCTCTGGGAGATGTACACCTTCGGGGAGGAACCTTGGATAGGTAACCGTAACAAATGCCTCACTAATATGTTCTCGTTTTACCACTATCTCGATGTCTCATTGGTAACCGATGGTGCGGTCCACGACGGTGCCCAAAAGTAACCTGTCTTCTAAGTATATTAAAAAAGTTGGTGTTCGATAATGGCTTCTTAATTACCGTTGTTTACATATCGCTCACACGCCTCTTTACTGCCGTTATTTACATCTCCCTCACACTCGTTCTTAAGGAATGAAAGGTGAAGAGTCACCTTTCCAATATGTCTTCAAATTATAATTTTCATGCAAATTAACGACACCATTGTTCTACTACTACTTTATTATAATTATAATCAATCGCATTGATACTGATATTATTTGTTAAATTGTGCATGCCAAAACCCTGGCAGAATGTACCCGGCTCATTATATTTCTATAACAACTTTATTGTACAATACCTTTCTTTGCAAATAAATAATTGTATTTTATACTTGTATATAATTGTATATAGTATATATTAGTAACAAACAATTAATTTATCTAATACAAATATACTGTGTTAAAAAAAAAAAAAAAAGTTATTTGATTTGATTTGATACTAAACAATAAAAATCGATCACAGTGTTAGTTGGCGAACATATTTTATTATTTATTTACTACCAATAAAATTGAATGCCTTATTCATACATAACGTACTTGACCTCCTTCAGGCTTAAACGGTTCAGAGATATTGCGGCTAATAATGCGCGAAGGTCAGAGGCTGTCGGCGCCGAACGCGTGTCCCCCGGACGTGTACATGTTGATGATGCAATGTTGGGACCTCAACCCTAAGGAGCGGCCCACGTTCGCCGGCATACAGCGGTACATCGAGACCAATAAGTTCGAAACTGCTATTCCTGCACTTAGGTAAGCAAATGTTGGAATTTTATGTGACATTGCTGTTAGAAATCATTTTTATTGCCGAATCGAGTGTTGTTAGCATGCTTGCCAAGTGTGAAGTCTTGGGTTAGATGCCTAGGTTAGGCAAAAGTGTTATTCAATTTTTATGCTAAAACGCTACTCATTCGAAAGATTTGTTTACCTCATTAGTAAACACTGGTTCAGTTTATAATTTACCAAAACATCTATGTCAAAACAAAACAAAACTGTTGTCATAAAGAAAAGTCGTGTCTATTAATTAATGTGATTAGAATTGTAACAATAATTGACGGCACGGTTGGCGCAGTGGTTAACCGATTGACAGCTGCGCTGCGTGTCGCGGGTTCGATTCCCGCACGGAACAAATATTTGTATGACCTACAAGTAGTTGTTCCGGGTCTGGCTGTTTGTGTTTGTGAGTTTAAATGTTTGTAAACGCACCCACGATACAGGAGAAATTCCTAGAGTGGGGCAAGGTTTAAAAAAAAACACTTTTTAATTGCCTCAACAGTCATTGTATCGCGCTCTCGGTTCTCACATTAACAGATGTCCTATAGAAGAATAGATTGTTTACAAACTATAATTTTCCTGTGACAGTTACCGGCGGGCGAATAAGATGACCATCGACGCGGGCGACCCTATCATATTGATTGACAAGCGACCCGAGCTGCACTGGTGGAAGGGACAGAACCAACGCACCTTAGAAGTTGGACTCTTTCCATGGTAAAGTCATTTAAAACGTAGTACTTAATAAAAATAAGTAACTACAAACAGCTGGGCTGAAGTGGGAGTGCGCCGGATACCGGACCCGGAGAGATGGGCAAAGGTCGTCACTCACTGGACACCCGAGGGAGGCCAACACCGTCAAGGTAGACCACGGCGAAGGTGGTGTGCCGATCTGATAAAGTTTGCAGGAACAATATGGCCAGAGATCGTACAAGATCCCTATCTTGCTAGCTTTGGAAGGAAAAAGGGGAGGCCTTTGTCCAACAGTGGGACACATTACCGGCTTACAAAAAAAAAAAAACTACCAAATAGTAACTATTCTGTTTTTCTTTCTTTTTAGCACCTTGGTAACAACAGCATTAAAAAGTAGTAAAAACAATCAGGCAGTTAAGAAATCTCAGGCATTGTCGCCAGTACACAGAGGTAAGTGTATTTTGTTAATGATCTTTCTATTAGCAACAATATATTATAGAGAAATGTTTTGCTTCACTAGTATTCAATGTAAACTATGCCTTTGTCATTGAGCTAGTTTAATTTGTCTGTATAATCCCGTTTATGCTACTAATATTATAAACGCGAAAGTTTGTATGGATGGATGAATGGATGTTTGTTACTCTTTCGGTTATACGGTTTATAACCAGAATTAACACATAAGATACTTTTTATCCCGATATTCTCAAGGGATCGAAACTTATGCAGGTCAAACCGCGGGGCGCAGCTAGTACTAGTGCAATAACGTCCTAATATATTTTTATAACTAACGAAAAAACAAACATAATTTTCATGAGAGTAGGCCAATTGTCAAAGTTAATACATTATAACTTGGACAAGAAGGAAACACCAGATTTTTTAAAGTAATTTAGCACATGCCTAGGTTCAGTACAAACGACCTTAGGTCACCAGAACATTGCCTAATTAATTCTTGCTGCAATATGCTCTAAATTAACAAAGTTAAATGTAAAACATTAACGTCTACCTCAGCCATATTAATAAACGCGTTCACTTTTATGAAACGTGCGCGTAATTGTGGCGTTCCTACACTTTTACTTTTACGGAGGAAAGTAAAACGATTGCACAGTTGGTCTACGAAACATACCGCATGATATAATTGCGTATTGTTCGGCAATAGCCAGGTAATTATAATCATCGCGTTACATGGCGCTGAGGAATAACGACATGCTTGATATTTCATTGTTGGACGAGAAAATTGGTACTGATTCATCATCTGCCTAGCATTTTCCCCAACTACGTTGGGGTCGGCAATCCAGTCTAACCGGATGCAGCTGAATGCCAGTATTTTACTTAGAGCGACTACCTATCTAACCTCGCCAACCCAGTTCCTGGGTAATACCCCTTTGTAAGACTGGTAATGACTAGTTGTCAGACTTTCGGGCTTCTAACGACCTGTAACGACTGTCAAAGATCCACGAATAACAGCCGGGAATAACGGCTTAACGTGCTTTCCGAGGCACGGAGGGGTCTCGGTATGTAAAGACCCATCCACGGACCAACCGCGGCAAGCGTAGCTTAACCTGATAAGTCGCCCGTGCGGCTGTTATTACTTAGCTACGAGACCCTGTAGAATATTGGTACCGATTAAAAAGATAAATAATAATATAATTTTGATATTAGTAAAATATGAATGATGACAGTGACCCTATTATTATTTTGAAAGCTCAAAGTGGCCTTTTTAGGCCCCCTTATCTCCAGTAAAATTTCTACACAATGTATATTGTTTTGAAATAAATGACTTATGACTTAACCTGAAGAATATATCAGTGCTAAAAGTTTTGTCCATTCTTAAAACATTTTATACCTAACGACGACTAGAGGGAGTGGACAAGAAGTGATGATCTTTGAAGCTATGCGACTCAAATACTTTAATTGTTGAACTTGTGTAAATGTTCGTATCTGATGAATCAAATCCATATAATATCTAAATGTAAAAATAGTATTTTAAGAAGATAGCTACCTACTTACCCTTATAATAGATTTATTTATGTTACTGTTATTAACTTTTTCATGTGAGCGTAATTTTTTAGTTTTCATGTAGAATTTTATTTTGATTTTTGTTTCTACGATTTAGATTTTTAATAAATATTTATAACTATAATTTTGCTGTGCCCCGGCCGGGTCTACAACGGCTCTTAGCTATGAGCCTTTTGTGAACATCTTTATACCATGTGGAATGCATATAAACGAATATGAATACGAATATACGTTCTTGACATTGAATAGTTCAAGTATCAATACAAATATATATCTACATGTATGAATATGACCCACAATAATATGGTTATTAAAATTATTTATGCATACATCTTGCATTGCTCTAGGAATCGTATTATGCACATTGTAGGAGAATATTTATAAAGACTGCGACGTAATACTGTCGTGTGAGACGCACTTAGCATTGAAACTCGCTAATCTATGACTAAGTGAATGTTTTATCACCTGTGATGTGAGTAATGAAGTCTGTATGGTTAGCACAAACATGTCGCACCTGGATTTATAATATAGTTTGGTTTGTGAATATTGATTGTTAAAAACGTGTTGAGGTAAGTATGTTTGTTTCGTATCTTGAGTCAACACAGTCTACATGAAATACATAGAATTTTGATATTATTTTGACAGCGATACCGGGCACACCTACCGTTACCTTCTGATGTCCTTAACATGAGATGAATCACAAAATCATCGTCTTTAATGGCCGGCGTACACCGGGTTCAACACAGTATTAGTTTAAAAAAAAAACCATTAGATGAACTAACAATTGATCAAAAAACACATTTTGCAAACATTTTACCATTAGTTACTATTTTTAACAATTGGTTGAGTTAACTACGGATCAAAAAACCGTCCCTAACCCGACTTAATCTATGTAAAACATTGAGATGTGAGCTTTATGCAGGTTGCCAGGGACATCGGCGCGCAAACAGTAACCATGAATTTCAGCACATGATTCTAGCCCTTTTCTAACCCCTTTGGGTAAAAAATATTAGTCGGTTATAAAAAAAAATCTGCTATTTCATAGAAAAGTATATAATACCTATGCAATCAAAATGTATGAAACAGCAGTTTTACTTTTTTTAATTACCATCGAAACATTTCAACGCTGGGGGTTCAGAATCATGTACGGAATCTATGGTAACCAGGTTGCGTGTCGATGTCCCTGCTACATTGTATCGGCTCTTGTTAGTTACGTTCTTGATGTA
Organism: Apamea epomidion; assembly: GCA_947507525.1. NCBI lineage: Eukaryota > Metazoa > Arthropoda > Insecta > Lepidoptera > Noctuidae > Apamea > Apamea epomidion. Next base: position 14,161,595 of record OX382234.1, read on the forward strand.
CGACGACGCGTCGGCAATGCTTCGTCGAACTATGCACATTTCTTATTTTAGAAATGTCATTGTACGTCAAAGTTTTATATCGTAAAGTTCATATTTCAATAGTTTACTTTGAGTCGAGTTGCTATGCTATTGATTTTTTTCATTTTGTGATGTCGATAAACATACATATACAGGCTGATTTTTTAAAGACCAGCCAAATTTAAGGATGTGGTACAGACCATCAAACTGAACAACTTTCTCCATGGGACAAATAGCGTAATCGCGAAAATTTTATCAACTGTCCCATAGAAAACTTCAATACCTACTCGACCTAAATGTATGGGACGGCTGAATTTTTATTCGCGATTACGATGTTGGTCCCATGGAGAAAGTTGTTCAGTTTGATGGTCTGTACCACATCCTTAAATTTGGCTGGTCTTTAAAAAATCAGCCTGTATAAAACAGATCTAAATTCTTAAATCTTCTTCACATTTCTAGCCCAATCGGCTTCCAATACATCTCTACCTACTAACGGCGTGTCTGAAGACATTGCTGTTGTCCTGCGCAAGCGCCGCACGATCGAGTCTACTCAGCCACCGACGACGCGCGGTGGCAATACTGGCAGCAAACACTTCAACTATAACAAGCTCACCAACGATCGAGTGGCAACACTGGCCCAGGAACGGGCTAGATACACCAGGGAAGCACATTCTAAGAGTTTGAATCAAGGTAAGAGTGAGTAAAGGAAATAATTATTTATTTTTAGAAGAGAAAAAAAAATAGGTTTATTTGGCACAGAAACACATGGATACAAAAAGATAATAACTCGAATAATAAAGAAAAACCAAAGAGATCTATAATCACGATTTTAAATTCTTTACTTCTATAATAGCCTTTACGGTTTCATTAGAAAATCCATTAGAAGCATAAGTTTTGATCCCGTGGGAATATCGGGATAAAAAGTTCCTGGTTACAAACTATCTGTGTGCAAAATTTCATTCAAATCGGTCCAGCCGTTTGAGCGTGAAGAAGTAACAAACATACATACAAACATTTTATGTTTTTTGTAATAATAATCATAATATTTACAAGTGTAGTTAGGTATTGTTTAGACAGTATGTATTACAGCTGATATGACGTCACGAGGCGCTAACTGTAAGGTCAAATTGGCAGTTTATTGTGACACGTGACCGTGCTATAGGTATCTCTCAGATTACTCGCACTTTGTCAGTCTGGTAGAAGGTTTCGTGAGAAAATATTGTGTTTGGTATCCGCAAACGGTTACATTTTGGTGGCCGGAGGCGTAAATCTTACTGATAAGGTAATCTGTGACTAAATATTATTGTAATTTGTATAAACTTAGTGTTGTGTTAACTCATTTATGCTAATGAAGAACGATTATGAAACGTATTTTGAAGTTTAAATAAACTGATAAGTGTGTGTAGTCTGTGTTGCCATGGGAAAGAATAAGGGTTTATTTGCTTTCCTAATCACGTGCATATAAACAGATAACTAATTAGTAATTACTTTAAGAATTTCGTCAAGAGAGTAGTGCCCTCTTATTGTTATCGAAGGACCCTTTGATTATCAAAAAAAAAAAAAAGCTGTGGAAGTCTGCCTGCAGGCTGATACACAAACATTATACCCCAATGGACTATCCTCATTCGAATAACATTATAATTTATTATTTTTTTGTTCCATTTCAGTAAAAGAAGACATACTAATTGATTTGGATCTCCCACCTGCCACAAGATTGAGTACACCTGTCAAAAAGCCGTCACCAAATGGTCAGAATCTCGTGTCCATACTCGATGAGCCAATAGATGTACCGGAACTTGGTAAGTGATACTTAATACTTTTTTCTCACTCGTATGACATAAAAAAATCCTGGAATAGGAAAAAATTAACTGGGTCTATCAGTTTGTTCAGTTCAGCAGTATCGCTTGCTATTTTGTAACAGATCAGCAAGTCTGCAAAGTGTCACATCGTTACTCATTGGAATCGTGTACACATACATAATCAACCTATAATGTTCCCACTTTTGGGACATAGGCCTCCTCTCGATGAGAGGGAGTGGGGTAATCCACAACGCGGGCCCAGTGCGTGGGACGAAGTGAATTAAAAGATTTCTAGCTTATAGTATCGAAATGATTGTGCAGTGTTAAATAAAAGTTAGTCATCACGATTCTTTTTTAAAAATATTTTGTTGTTTGCCTTTCATATTATTATTTTTTTCATTTTTACAGGACTCGACAGCGACTGGGGCGAGCAGAGCATAGAGAGTTTACCCGGACTATCTGCAAGCTACAGCATCCATAACTACTCAAATCTCTATGGCGCTAAGTCGCTAGACAATCTATCGAGTCCCTTCCACATGAGTACATCGCAGGCGGCCGCCACACAACCAGACCCATTCGACACGTCGCAGTTCTGGCCCAGTAGCAATGCAAGATCTAATTACGAAATATCTCTTAACGAATCTAATATATGCCAACAAACACAAGAATCTCACAGATATGCAAGTAACAACCACTCGGCGTCCACTAGTGCGGACGTTTCGTATCATTACAACAACACGCCATCAACAAGTACTGCTACAAACCATAATAATATTTACGGAAACCTACCGTTGACTTACGCAATGAATAATACTCTCTCTTTGGAAAGAAATGTGGTACCAAGTGTATCGGCATCACTAGCAGATATGTCGCTAGACGACAGGATTTCAGAATCTCTAAACCTTAGATCTAAAAGCAATAATAGTGATTACCCGTATGGTGAGCCCCCGTACAGTGCTCCGTCGACCTCAGCTGCAGCTGCGAATAATGGAACAGGAGACAAAAAGTATAACGACATTCCTGTATACAAGAACTACGACATCACTCCAGTTCAACAGCAGTTTATATTAGAAACAAAAGACTATTACAAGAAGTTATCGACGCCTTTGAAAACGAACACGAGCAACGATTACGAGAAGAACATCTACGTGCCGAAGTACGAGGAGGAAGCTGAAAAGTTACGTAACTTCAGCGATTGTGTGGAGAATTCTAAGAATTACTCCGCGTTCAAGTATCAGAATGTTGACCTTGGTAATTATTCGGATTATGGGATTTACGGCGGCAGTATCGCGTCGACGTCTCGCGGGGAGGCGCGGTATGACGAGGTGGCCGACACGGCGAGTAACTTCTACAGCGAGGTGGGCGAGCCGGCCCCGCTGTACGCCAACAGCAACCTGTACGACGACGTGCCCGGCGCCGGCCCGCGCCCGCACCGGCCCGCGCCGCCCTGCCCGACGAAGCCTAAATAATTATAGTATAGTTTAATAGCGCCCACAAATCAGTTTAGAAAAATGTTGCAAAGTAAACCTATGTTAAGTTACCATCCAATGATATTATCTTTGTGCCTTTTTAATTCTAAAACAAAATTTTGACTGATTTACAGATTGACATTTCATAAGACTCGTTTAGGAGTTTCACCTATCGCTTAATGATAGTACAGATTTGAGAGTTCTTTGTAAAGCGTATCGTTTCCTAGACATGTTTTGTTAAATATAAACACGGACACAACGAATTATTAATTTATTTTATCTGGTAAATTATATCATGCTAAAGTCTTCTGAAATGTCAATGTATATAAGACTGACGGCATTTCGAAATTATCCCCAAGAATATCGTGTGACGATCTGTCCTTCCTTGTCATTTTACTGTATGGGTTGAAATAATGTTTGTTGGTCCTGAAACCAAGTTCCATTATCAGTGATTTATACCTATTTAACCCGTTGTTTTTATAATGACAAAATTTTGTATTATCGACCCCAGTATGTAACTCAATATATAGATATAACAAATGATATAACTGTACTCTGTTCATGTAACTCGAATGTTAATATAGCTGTAAATATCTTTTTACTGTCAAAGCGGTTTATATGCGGAGTGTTATTTTTATATGTACTTTATTTCTATAGTGCAAAATGTTAATATTGTATGGCGCTAATAGAAAGATTTGTAGCCATCTTATTTTTCTATACAGGTAGCTAAATGTGTGTTATAAACAATGTTGATTATTCCACTGTTGAAAACATATCGATGTTAGTAGAATTTTGTAACTGTGCTAAAATGACAAAAAATAGAAGTTAATTTAATTTGCAAGCTACATACGTTTAATTACATGCATGATAGTATTTCTAAGTAGATATTGGCAGCATGCATCGTCCACTCGAATAAACATGGTTCTAGTATTTAAAGGACCCGGAGCGTTTACAATTTTACAATGTGTATATGTATTACTCATTTTTACTCATTTTATTAGTTTTAATATTAACCCCGTTTATGAAAGCTTGTTCAATTTAATCTGTGGTCAAGTCTCACGCCAGCTTTGTGATTGGTTGTTGTTATTTTAATAAACCAATCAAAACAGGGCACCATAAAGAAGTGTCAAAGTCATCACGATTACAGTTTGAAAAGAGATGGAACTTTGTAGGACGTATAATACCATCCCTTTGTCGCACTGGAGCAATAACAGACACTATCCTATAGGGCCCCTATTATTATGAATTAACTAGCAGCGCCCCGCCGTTTCACCCGCATAAGTGTCGATGCCGCGGGAATATCGGGATAAAAAGTATCCTATGTGTCATTCTGATGTATAAGCTATATTACTGTAATGTTTCATCAAAATTCATTCAGTAGTTTTTGCATGAAAGAGTAACAAACACCCATCCATCTCCACAAACCTTTGCGTTTATAATATTAGTAGGATTGAGATGTTACAACCGATTAAATACAATAAGCTTTTATAACCCGGGCCCTAGAGTGCTATTTATTTAGTTAGGTGATAGTCGGACAACATCACACGGTGCCTCACCAATAAGTACCTGCTAGTTTAGTTAGTTGGACAAAAGCTAAGTTACTGCGTCAATGGCACGTTTAGTCACTTTTGTAATTATTTATTTCGTCTTATTATTTGTAGTGATTTAAGCTTGCCTTCTTATTGCCGGATCGAAGTTGTCAAAAAAATTAATATTAATAAGCATAATTTGCGCTTAAATGCAGCTATTAAATTACTGTTTTTATTCAAACTACAACGAAAACAAATGTAGTAATCATTTGAGATAAATCAGTGAGACATTAGGATTATTCATTCTTAATGTCTTAAAACGGCATTTAATTTATAATAAAAGTCTCATATTAAATATGAATGTAATGTTATTCTATGCTACCGGTACTGGCCATCGTCATCGACATTTAGATTCGTAAAATGTCGTCAAATAAAAAGTAAGTATTGTTCATAAGTACTACCGCCATGCTGGTACCGTACTCCATAGGTGTCTATTACTGATATTCAAAGTTCATTGTCATGAAGATCCGGTGTAACTAATTATTCGATGTTGATAAAAATGTAGATTTGAGCAAAACCTATGGCAAGTTTTACCTAAAGTATTTTTTCAATTCTACGTTGTAATTGGAATTTAACACTTTTGTACATGTTGGAAGAAAACTTGAGTTTATTATAATACTTCACTAACGTTTGTAACGTGAATAAGACCCTGTAAGGGTGGGGACAGTCGAGCTTAACCCGTAATTACGTCGCTCAAAATGAGTGTCACTCATGTCTCATTTATGTCGAGTGTCACTGAAATAACGTAATTACTACTTCACTCAGTTGTCGCCACCTAGTCTTTGCTCTGAGCGTATGTCTAACTGGGCGTTGACTTCGCGTTTCATTGCATCGAAGCTACGTCGCGTTAACGCAGCATTACACTGCGTAAACGTTCGACAAACGCCTACGCCTGACCAACATCAGTTGCGAAGGCATCCTAAGATATTCTGTTGTTATAAAACTATATGAACAGCAGCCGTGTGTATTATATCAGATAATAATCCGTCGTAGTGTGGAACCTGTATAAATGTACAGTCCTTGTAAATATGCTTCAGCATCATCTAAGTTTACTTGGATGACACTAATAAAAGAACTTGTTGGCATCCTAAATGATGGTTTTAATTTTATGCAACCATTAGTTTTACCCGTGGATTTAGTTTCCTAAAGGGTCTCATCTGAGTCTCATGTGTGACATGTTTTTTGAATGACAGATGATATTTTAACAAAATGATTGCCGTATGTGGCAAGTGTAACTTAGTGCTAGGGTCAGTCAATACTTTAAACTTAGAACTGGATTTCCAGAGCATGGTACAGGTACAATTTTTTTTAAACGTTGCTCACATTAGGAATTACTCCTGTATCGTGGGTGCGTTTACAGACATTTAAACTCACATATACAAACAGCCAGACCCGGAACAACTACCCGTAGGCAATACAAATATTTGTTCCGTACGGGAATCGAACCCACGACACGCCGACACGCAGCGCAGCAGTCGATCGCTCAGCCACTGCGCCAACCGTGTCGTTACATTAGTTTTGACCTAGAAGTTTTATTGATTCATATAACGCATAAAAAAAAGCTTTACATAATATTTAACCTCATTAAAAATTTTGAATTCGAAACAAAATCGCAGCCCCATTCCACCCGAACCCAATTAAGACACCTACTTTTACGCGACACGCATTTAACTAATGAACAAGCGTCCCTCTTCTCTAAAAATTTTGTCACACGCTTTAAAGGTCACAATAATTATCTTCGTAATAAAAAAAGGACATCGTCACTTGTTGAATTCGCCGACATTGTGGGGGAGACCTACCTACCCCAGTCCCCAACCTATTTTGAGCTTCGTAATTGGACACGCTCGTAAGTAGGTAGGCCTCATTATACCAGTCTGCAAAGAAATTGTGGTCGATATATTTTACAACAATTAAAATTAGGGAGAAGCTGATAGCGACTTACCTAGGTAGGTACCCTCTTATAATTACTAGGCTGACTCCTTATAAGAGTCGAATGTTCCTCGTCGAAGATAGATGTTTGATTAATTAATTTAATAGATGTGTAAACCTTTATCTGAAATGTCGTGTTTTTCATCTTAAAATCCAGTCTGCCTGCTGTCCTGCCTATGTAGTCTCAAATACAATCTTAAAAGTTAAACCATAATATAAACTAGTGATGTCGTGTCTGTCTACAAGCCTAAATTAATTATACCGAAGTTCCGAAGCAAAATATGTTAATTCAAATACATAACATAAATTCAGTGTTTAAAGGCTTTAAAAGTTCTGCAATCCTACTGTCCTAAATTCCATTGATCATGTTTAGAATCCCATCAAAAACTTTCATGTAAAGTAGGTTGCCAAGATTTACATAACGCTTTCACTGTTAAAAAGCTATCAGATCTAATGTAGAGCCAAGGCCCTAACAATAGGGAGGAAACGCTAGGGTATCACCACTGTGTGGATCGCCCGGAGGACACGGTGGAGCATACGGTTGAGGTCTGTCCGGCTTGGGCGGAGCACCGCCGCGTCCTCGTGTCGGCGATCGGCGCTGGCAATCTCTCGCGTCCGGCCCTGGTCCAGGCCATGGTACGGCTATGGTACACCTCCTTTTGCGAAGCAGTAATGCTCGCGAAGGAGGAGGCGGAGCGCGTGAGGGAGAGGCAACCTCTGCGCCTTCACGTCACTAGTCGCCGCAGGAGACGCCCAGGACGTCGGGAGTCAACAGCCGACTCCCGGTCACCGTGTGCGCGAGCTTGCGGGTGGCGAGCAATGGGTAGCTCGCTGCCCAGTAAGGACCAGGCCCGTGTCGACAGCGCGTTGTGTTCCACGCACGCCTCAAAGAGATGTCAACACCAAGTGACGGGGTCCGTTAGGGCGGATATCTGCCAGGGCCGCGGGTTGTTCGAAAGAGATACCGTGGCCCCTGGCACAGGCAACTGAAGGAACACGGGTGGGTTTTAGTCAGTAAAAGTCTGACACGCCCAGAGCGAAAGAAGTCATCTAATGATTTCCCACCCAAAAAAAAAAGGCCCTAATACTACGAACCTTACATCTCGGTCAGAATGTACGGCTTGGCCGTTTCGTGGCCTCCTCCTCTCGTATGGGCTTATGGTAAGAAATTAAGTCACTAGTCTTTAATGTCCATGCAATTGTTCAATGGAACGGCCAAGCCATACCATCATCCATCACCATGATCTCGTTTGATAGGTACGCCTTTCTCCAATCTTTTGTAAGTCATCATCAATCATCATCATTAACTGTACCTATCATCTTAGTGCCTTTTCCTACGTCTACTTACATCTCGTTTCAGATTGCTTTACTGAAAAATACTCGTCGATTTTTATCTGCGCTCCACCTCACGATACTCGGTACATCTACAGATGTAGATTCCTAAAGTAGGGAGGTGCATACCTACATAAAATATATGATGTAGGTCTGTACCCACATACCGAGATGCAGACGATATTGCATATTTCTGAGCAGCTTTGAGCTTTCCTACAGCTACTGTAGTCTAATCTATATCTCTCGGAAACTCTGTAAGCAGGTATTCTTACTTATTTCTTGCCATCTTTTATTAACGTTTTAATTTAATTTAATAAATCAACCAAGGTGTAAGAGCGACGCAGCCTAGATTCCAAGAACTTTATTTTCATTTTCAGGTCAGAACTATCTTTCAATATGCGAGTACTTAGACCTGCAGGCATTCACAATGCTCTAAATCTAATTTTTCAGTTCTTCAACGGCAGTAACGTGCAACAGTGATATTAATATGTAAATGAAGGTAATGCGATTAGGTACTACAGCCCCAGGAATCTATAATACGATCAACTGATAACTCCAAAGAGACTATACGCTGTGAGAATTAATAAGTACCTATAAACCCATCCTGCCAGGAACAAGGGATATGTTTGTTGACTGGTTTCGGTGTTGTTTATTGCTGCCAAATTTAGAAGCTAGATAATATAGGAACAAATAAAAATTCTTATATTGTACCTACCTAACTTTTGTCATCTCTTGGTGATTGTCAAGGGATGAGAATCACTAAAGTTGTCCCTTTTGTGATTGTCATCCCGTCATTTCAGGTGGTGTGGTAAACATTATACCAGCATGACGTCATAAGAGCGGCTCACCACCACCTATTATTACCTATACTTACGTCCTATTAGAAGAAATCATAATTTAATCATCCTCATCATCATCATTATTTCAGCCGGACGACGTCCACTGGCCGGTGCTCTACTCCTCGCTTCAAGCGAATTTAACCATATATATGCTGGATCAATTATAACAAGGTACGGTTGTTGCCAAGCCAGCGCTATAAACGTGATAATGTGTAGAGAAAGAGACTACTTTCTACATTAAAGTAATAATGCTTCACAGTCCACAGAGAGCAATTTCATTAACTTTTGTCCCAAGTCCTCTAATGTCTTAGCAGTCATTAACTGTGCGGTCTGCGTCTGACGAACCCATGACCATGTGGAAGTATGTCGTCGAATTACGTATGCATGTCACAGCGTTGAAGCTGCTTGTATATCTGTATTATCTCTGCTCTACTTATTATGTTGAATACCAACTTCGTCTGTTTGTCACTATATCTATCTATCTACCTATAACCTATGTTGAACTGTAGATACTTAGGTACACCTACATATGAAGTATTCGTATATAGATACGGCCTACTAACACCTATAGTTTCTGAAACTTGCAAGGTACGTTTATAGGAAGCAATCCATTTTATATTTAAAGTTGTATGAATAGATGCAGATATACGCTCATTAGCCTAACGTGTTGTCCTACTTTAGTATGTATTTACCTATTCAGAATTGATTACATAACAGGTAACAGGAGACCTACGAGTAGCGACAAATATATGGCACATAAATTATTATTAATGATGTCTATTGTAATGGTAGGAGTTAGCGCGACATTGGCGCGGCCCGAAGCCGTGTTATCGTAACTACGTCATTTAAATGCAGGGTGGTGCCGATAACTTAGCGTGGGTGACTGCCGCCTCCTAACATGTTCGTATTTACTCAAACGTGATACTTCGATTTAAATATACGCAGCTCTAAGTACATAGCAAGCTAGCTAAGCTGGATCTAGACTGAAGCCATATATCGTTACGTAATAGTCGAAACAATCGAAAAGTAGCTTTTTCATAAAAGCTCTATCGATAAAGTGTTAATTGTAGTTGGAGTGAAGTGGCTCAAGTGTGAGGCTCGGAGAGTCCAGTGCTAATATCGCGTTATCTAATGATGATTGGTGTGTAACATCGCGCCGGTGCGTCGTTATGTAGGCGGCGAAGTGGCCGCACGTGAATGGACGGGCGCAGGATCGATAGAGCGGAGTGCGCAGGCTCGCGGGCGGTACACAGCTGGCGACTTCGCACCGCCACCGCTCGCTCGACCTGTGCCTCAGTGTCCACAGTGAGGGGGCTAAGTGTATCAGCTGTATCTCGAACATGTTCCAGTGTTATCGGCGGCTCTAAACGGTGCGTAGAACAATCATTACACATAGCTCTCCCAACCTGCCCTTTCAGTTTACCTACATGTTTTCAGTCGCCGTCGCCATATCTGCATATTAACGGGAAACCTGTTACACGAGTTCACATAACAATTCATTAAGACTGTGAGTGTTTGTTTATAAACTAAAGGCTTGAGTGAATTCTTTAATGTGTTCCTAGATCATCTACTATTTTTCTTCTCCATGTTTAATTTTAGCTACCGCAATCGATAAAGTGTAATTCGAACCGAAGCAGCTCCTCGCTGCACTGTCAGTCTTTCGCTAATTAACGAAATATGCTCCTTTTCCGGAAATATTCGTTATAAAGCTATCTAATAACGATAATTACAGTTGATGTTCAATAAATTCAGTAATAAAAATGGTATCAAGATACAATTCGCGTGGGAGGCAAAGGGCATGAGTGCCTACGTCAGTGGATCCGACATAACAAACTATAGAACGTTGTATCGACGGTCTGCGCAATTTTAGCTTTTATTCCTAGGAGCTTGGGGTTGATATCGAACAAATTGTTTGTAGAATTACATTTCTAAAGCCCAACTTATTCGTGGTAAACATAGAGAATGTTTTAGTCGCGTAGGTAGAACCTAAATTGGAATAGGAGCCATTAGCATTTAGAATTCTTTACATCAATAGGTAATGCTCACTTATAGATGTAAAGAATTAGTAGCTATTCCATATCAAAGGCCATTTGTCATATTTATTTATTTATTTGAGTGAAATTGTACCTACCTACTACAGCTTTTATTATTCAGGCATCTTTTTCCTCGCAAGTGACATGTTTATTTTTGGAAATCTTCTCCAATTATAGAAAGTGGGGGCGATAAAACATTTTTTATTAACTGGCTTGATTATATATGTTTAACGGGGCCCTTCAGCAGTGAACTTTCAAAATGCAATGGTATGAGTTTTCATAAGTTTAACACCCAGAATTAGATATCTGTATGTATTCAATTCTCGGGATAAGGAAAAACTATTCGCCATAAACACTAATCAAAACTGGAAGGTTTTGCTTCCAGTAAAGGTCGATAAACAAAATGTATTAACACAGTACATAGGTAGATAGTTAGGTACAATTTGTACCTACCTACTTGTACTTGATCGGTGATATCATTAATCATATAAATGTAAACATACAAAAGGCAGATGCAGCGTTGTTAATGACTTCATGAACAATAATGGTTATTAGGAAATATCCTTCAGTCTATTCATTTTCCAATTTTCACTCACATTTTCTCTACAATCGCCACATGCTACATAGGTGTAGGTAACTATCGGCCTTCAGAATAAGCCTGCAATCATATTAATATTCTAGTCCATTCCTGCAACTCTTGATATCAATTTGAAAGTTCTTAATAATTTACATCTATAAGCGTTTTCAGCGTCTTTCAACGTTGAATCGGCATCTTTAGAACTCATGGGCCGTGTTTATTTGAAAAATAATGTGTGGGAGATTTTAAGTTGTACAATATTATAAGAGTTAATTGTAGGAATTTTGGTAGTACCTGGATACCTCGGCATACCCAATAACGGAGGTCCCGTTCAAGGAAAAAGCAAGTGCCGCGTGAGGTTTTTAAAGATGAATATTCCATGTGTTGTTATCAAGGTATCTTTCCGTTCTTCTTCTAATTGGTATGTTAACATCACTTCACACGTAGCCTTGTAGAGGTTGTAGGCTACCGTCTCTTTTCTGTTTCATTAAAAATAAACATATTTAACATAATTTCGTTTAGAGGCGCTTCTCAAAATGTTCAGTCTGATGATTTCATGGACAACCTGACTGTTTGTATCCTTTTCTCTCTTACCTATGGGGTTTAGTTTAGATTAGGTTTAACATTTTTCCATCTATTTCGACTTCAGGATACCGGTACATCGTTTAACCTTTAGAAAGATATTCGTCTCTAGTTACGTTACCTTCTAATTTCACGAACGTTGTCTTTCTGATAATCATAAAGAACCAGAGGGACAATTCTCGTAATTTTAAGAACGTTCAGTCATAGTGATCTCAGTCTCAATCTGTCAAAAATACCTACCTCTAATTTTGACAAGTTTTTGACATTTGTTTGTCGCTGAGATGAGACTGTGACTAGATTTTGAACGTTTTAAATTACGAGAATTGGCCTTCTGGTAGTTAGAGTGTTGTATCATTAGAATCAGAAACAGGTTCCAACTTGTATGTTAACTGTATGCCAAAATAACCATAAAAGTATACTATTTTATTTATTTATTAGATTTAATAAACTTTTTTTTTTTAGTATATTATTTTACAACTGACTTTTTCCACTAGATAACTAACTAGCTAACTATACGACATTTATACGTAAAAACAAAAGGACTCCGTCGAAGTAATACTCGATTGCACAAAGAAGTATATATTCTAAAACTTTTTGAAGGAAAATCAGAGATAACACGAAGGTTTTATTACCTAACCATTTTTTTCTATAGTATTTGATAATAATATATATCTACACACGTACACGTGATTTTTCCTTTTACTCTAGTTTAATTGGTTTAGTAAAGTTTTCAGAGAGACCAGTCGTTCTTTACTTTACCTAAGCTGTTCAGGCGGCCCACGAGTGACCTTTCACATTACAATTTAATTCAACTCTTCCAATTCAATCTACCTGGGTTTCTGCCGTAACTACTATGTTCGTACTTTCATTTGGCTCTTAAGTACCTAATGCAGTTTTCTGTAGTAATTCATTTACCTCTCCTACCTGTTTAAATATTGCTGATGTTAATTCGTATTCCAGGGCACGATCTTCTGCACATTCTATCGGCGTACTTTTCTATCCCCAGGATACACGTATAGTTTTATATACTCATATCTATTAAATAACCTACCTCCCTTTTAATAGGGAAAATTCCGGGAAAACACACACATCGGGCACGAGACATTTATAATGTGAAGTGAATATGATCTACTTTCTCGGCTGAGAGCAAGAAATATCAGTTCCATCAAACATATTATTCGTCTAGAAATCAAACAGAAGGGTCGGGGCGGCAGCTCGCAGCCATTTTCTAATAACTAACTCAATAACTGGCCCACTATTGATGTGATCAAATCATAACGTAATATCCCTTTTAGGAGAAGCAAATACTTGTTTCTATAAATAAATAGAAGCCTTAAGGGTGGACGGTGGCACTCAGTGTATATTGCATTTGGCGTTTTCCGATAGTCCACGTCCCAAGCAATATAAGGTGGTTCTACGAATCCAGTTCTCTGTTTGCTTTTACGTTTCAACTTTGACTTTATAGTTGATTACACTCTTTGAAATGGATCAATTGAAGTTATTGAATTGTAGCGTAGGTACATAAGGTTCCTTCAATACTTGGTGAAGCTAAACATTGACACAAGTTATTCAAGTTATTTGTTATGGAAACGGGATTTGTTTGTCTTCCATTCTAAGTAGGAACTTGAAGAGCTGCCAAATCTAGTCCAGTTTCCACAGCTCTTACCTCATCTACGGTTTCCTGAAGTTTCGGACTATTTCAGGGAAGGTCCTATATTTATCCATCCTTCATTGATTTATCCAGGACAATCCAGGTAGAGGTACGGTCTATAAATAAAATTCAACGTCAATAATTAGCCCTTGTTTTCCTAACATTAAATCTCTTATTGGAAAGCTATTAGTGTTCGTCATTATTTCGCAAACAAGATTCCTAAAACTTCAAACTTTGTAAGTCTTTCGGCTCATTTATAAATATAGGTACTTTGTTGTTCTTAGAAGTAATTAATTTAGATATTAACTCCCTTGCGACATAGCTGAGTATATTTAGGGATAACTCTTTAGAATGTAACTTGACTGAACTGGCTTACCTTACAAGAATAACCTTTATCTATAAATATATCTATCCTAATAGTAAAACTGAAGAGTTTGTTTATTTGAACGCGGTAATCTCTGGAACTACCAGTTGGATTTGAAAAAAAGTCAGAGAGTACTCTAAGCAAAAACGAATTACGCGCTGGCAGCGATGCGATGCGACGGGGTTGACCGGGGAACAAGACATTTCACGCGGACGAAGTCACAGACAGAAACTAGTCTAAAAATAAATACCGTTCTAAAGAACTTTACACCTACACAGTACCTTCCAGGCTAGATACATAGCTATCTACAGGTGGCCTGTGTTGCCAGCAGGTAGGTAGGTCCCTATTAAATTAGTTACCTGCAGGGTTGGCTGTCACTCGCACGGCTCGCCAACACCACCCACGTCCAGATTGCAGCGTTCAATGGAAGCCACGCGTCGACTACAATTATTCGCAATTAACTCTCAAACAATGCCCTTTTCAATTAATTGTTGTATTAACACTTGCCGTAAATTATGTTGTTCGTTTATATACTAGTAACGTTGTTCGTTTATATACTAGTAACATTGTTACGGTGGTTTATATATTAGTAATATTTTTAGAAGCGTTTATAGAGTGTGCTAAAAAAGGTAATTAAACAAATTCAGTCACAAAACCCCACTAACATAACAATATGGTTAAATTATTTGATATTGTTTTCATGAAAATTTGTTTTGTCTTTTAATTAAATAAAACTGAACGTTTTGTCAAAAAAGTTTTTGTAGTTTTACTATGTTATTTTGTATTTTGGACATTAAGATAGGTTAATGAAATTATGATGAACTAAGTATAAAATAAACGTATTGCTAAAAGGTTTTAAATTGGCCTGCCAAACCCACCTCCAATTAGGCAAAATAAGATACCAGCTACATTGTGAGGATTCTAACGTTCAGTTGTCTTTTGACTTGAGCCAGCACTTCCCGCCCACGCCCCGAGCATACGCCCACGCTGACCGACGTCGTAACTCAATACTGAATCGAGGAAACACATCCAACTGTAGCAATGTAAACATGCTTCGGTTATAAATCGGAAGCCAGGAAAATACGGAAAATCTAGATCATTTGAACGTAGAATATATTCTGCTGTCTGTTTAAAATAAATTACGTATCTACGGTTTTACAACTTTGACGTGGAATTGGATTTAGATTTAGTTTAAGTATTTAAGTTCATAATAGGTCCCTCCTCAATGAAAGTATTGCAATTGGCTATGGTTATAGGGTTCAGGGTGTGATAAAAAAAATAACAAAGGTGCTCTAAAATTTTGTATCATTATATACACTACCTTCAAACTTTGGGGAATTGTTTTAGATGCAAATTCAAGATCAAGGTGTACTTATTACAAAAACCTGTTCTTGAGATTACTTAATTTATTTCTGTCACTGCGACGGAATACTCATACAATTTACGGCGTTGATCATTCTCAGATACCGTCAAATCTTATTGTTCGGTAAAGATAGAATCTTTTATATTATGAGTTTACTGAAATTTAATCCAGTTGCGTCCTATTTTCTGAGCAATTGAGGTGCTACGCCAACGTGAGAACTTCGTAGCGCCTTGCTACGAAGTTCTTACGTGACGTATTCGTGTATTTTATTATGATTGTATTTTCATTGTTTATTTACAACATTAATATGGTTTTGTTTTTTGTATGTTCATGCAGAAAAGGAATGATTTAATGCCGCCATTGATCAAAAAGGAAAATAACCTTGTTTTGAAGATGAGAGCTAAATAATCTTTGTTAGGTGATGAGCCGACTCGAGTAACTAATGTGTTTAGTATCAAGCGCTACATTACGATATCTGAGCGTTAGCGGTGATTTTTTCGCATTATTCTCCATTTCAAGATATTCTGTTCGAAACGGCCGAGATGGGAGGTCAGTGACATTGTTCTTAATATCTAACAACTTCCAACCTTCTTACCTAAATAAATAAAAAATAAAAAAATTGTCAATATAATGTTTTTGAGAACTTTTACTTCGTTCTAACTCGATTTATTTAAAAATTCCCAGAATAAGTTACTTTATTCTAATTCAATAAACAAGCCCTCAAACTCCAAAGTGGCCATCGGTGTTAGGAACGTTAGTATAAAGACGCCAACGGTCTTGTGTTTCGTCCCTTCAGAATTAATTTGCCGGTCTGAGGTGAGAGATGTGGGTCGCGTAGCTCCAAACAAATATATATGGGTTGAAGGCTTTATCTATCATCACACTGGTTGTGGATTCGACCGCATATTTTGTCTTTGAATTCAAGGAAGATTGTGTTATGTATTTATAAGTACAGGATGACTTTTTAAGCGGACGTCACTGTGTTTGTCTTTTTATGGTACCTTTGGCAACCGATACCAGACAGGATAGAGTTACTACTAGAAATCAACATCAAACATAGGTATTAAAACTGTTTTTAGGAATCTTGAAATATAAAAACAATTATTTCTATTTTACCAAAAACCTAAATTTAATCGTGAATTACCGACTCCAGAATGTACTCTTAACAACTTCACAAGTTGATAATCCTCACAACTTGCTGTACTGCGTTATTGCAACTTGAAAGTCCACCAGCCCGATATTGACGTAGTACCTACATACATATCTACGTCGTGTCGCCAGCTTATAACAGCGTACTATGTAGCTACCTAGCTATCATATACCTTTGAACTGCTACCGATCGAAGTTCATGCTCCTCACAATACAAACGACGTACTGCGCAGGCAGACATGCAGTTTGTTTTCCACTCCAATTACTGTCTTTGTAAGATCTCCCGAGATTTTATCTGTAACTATATTCTCTGATAAATGGCTCATCTTATATTATGTGTTTTTTGTAATCTTCTAAGCGAGGCGAGGTCGATGGCAACCTAAATGGTGACGTGTCAGCCCAGAACTACGGTCTCAATTGCTTTGTGTATTTTAGCAACATCATCATGTCTTAGCATTCATTTTGGACAATTGTCCGATCATTATAACTACGGTACAAAGAGGGTTTTACTCTAATCGCTTTACGTTGCTTGTCAGGGGAATGGTAAGGGTGAGGTTTTTACTTTAGTCGTTACTTTATGTCCTTTGCGGACTAGGTAAAGATGTATAAATAGGTAATTTACATATTCCAGAGTGCAAAGGATTTAGGTTGGTAGGCATTTACTAATGTACGGTGTACCGGCGCTACATATACTGTATATCATTAACCACAGCCACTTAATACCCTCCCTAAATTAGTTGTACTTCGTATCGTCCTTATAAATACGAAGTTTCACGTCAATTCCCCTTCTTTTGAAAACAATATCCGAACTTTTTGAGTAACTAATACGTACCAAATACTTAAGTCGTAAAAAACATGCTCTGAACTCTGGACCTACCATAATTTCTGAAGTAGAATAAAATGTATAATTTCCA
Organism: Apamea epomidion; assembly: GCA_947507525.1. NCBI lineage: Eukaryota > Metazoa > Arthropoda > Insecta > Lepidoptera > Noctuidae > Apamea > Apamea epomidion. The sequence continues at coordinate 14,179,203 of OX382234.1, forward strand.
GATGATTAACCAAAGTATGCAACTATCTTATTTGCAGATGTAATGTTCCGCGTGTCCATACGACAGGCTTTTTGGGCGCTGGCGCTGCTCTGCACGCTGGCGCCCTCGCATGCCGATGGAAACATAGGTAAGTCATCTACAACTTATTGGCCTTTTCCAACTATGTTGGGGTTGGCTTCCAGTCTAACAGGACCCAGCTGAGTACCAGTATTTTACATAGAGCGACTGCCCAACACCACAACTCAAGTCATCTAAAGCTAAACAAATAAATAAATAAAATTGGTGTTTGTTTGTGTTGACAAAATAACAGCTTTTTACATTAAACTTTTATTATTAATTAAATGCTTAAGTATATACGGAACTTATAAAAAAAAAACATTTTTTAAAACAATTTTTAATCATTTTGTCTGTCTGTCTGTTTGTTCCGGCTAATCTCCGAAATGGCTGGACCGATTTTGACGAAACTTTCACGGGCATATAGCTAAAGCCATAAGGAGTAACTTAGGCTACTTTTATTTAAAACTAATAATATTTAAAAGGTATTAATATCACGCGAACCAAGTCACGGGAAGCAGCTAGTCTAAAACTAAGGGAACCATGAGCTCATCAGCGTCATACATGTAGGGACTTATAAAGGTCAGTGGTTCCGCAGGGAATCCTCCTCAGACCGATTTGAATTACTCTGCTGACAGAACGATGCTTGAAATTCTTACTATTCCAGTTAGATGATGCTGTCCACCGCTTGATAATACTTATCATAAAGGTTCACAAATTCACGACAGAAAACAAAATACTCATTAATTTGAAATACAATTTCTTGTCTAATTTCTCTTGATCTCTTTCTCTATCTATATCTACGGTGGTAAGATAAAGCAGTACGGCAGAACTACAGGGCACTACCCATACATAGCATCGCATTGTAGTAAAAAATCCGCTCCTGGAATAATCCCTATACTTACCTTACCTAAATCTTAGCAACAAGGTCCAATATTCAATTTGATAAAGTGGTACAAAATAAATGTCTACCTTACAGCACTTTTACTCTGGCGGAGCTTAAACTCGATTAACCTTCAAAGCAGATGTGAGGATCGCTTTGAGCGTTTGAATCTTAGATTTTCTTACAAACTCAACACTTTGAAGTCTTTTTACCCGTATTGATCTTCATTGTTGTCATTTTTCTATGAATATATGCTGGAGATGTTTGAAATGGAAACATACTGTAGTTTATTTATTTACGATTCCGATACGCGTACAATGTTTTACTGGTACCTAATCTGGAATTTGAAAACCCCGGGGCATCTATAAAAATATTAAACGTATCTACTTGTACGTTTTAAAATGGATTAATTATCACTTATCATACCGACGTAAAGGTAAAGGACAACAGGATAACTAAGCATCTAAACTTTTTAAGACCTAAAAATCAGTATTGGATTTATTTATGGCTTCGGTATTTTATTTTCTTCGCTTCCTATATCAGCACGAACTTTATAATTGTTTACGACCCGTACCTAGTAAAATTAATTGCCTATCAACAAGAGCTGCCGATATTCTGTAATTTGAGATTCTTCTCAAATGTCTAGGTTCCGTTTTATGTTTTCTCTAACTTAAAGATTCCATCGTTTCATTGTTCAGGTTGCTTATTCAGCGCATCATTATGCGTGGAGGGGGTGGAATGGTGCTACGACGGTAAGTAAACTTATTATTATAAACTTTCCACAGTAATAATAAATATTTTTATTTATTTTTCTCTAAACATAAGCACTAGCTGCTGTGTGATTTCCAGCATGTATATAGAAGATAGGTACAGCTCCGAAATACTACCCTATCTTAAATAGTATTTTTGGAATAAAATATATTATTATGTTCTTTCATAGGTACCGAAATAATGCAATGTAATAAGAGATGCCAATTTTCTTCCATAGATTTCGCCTTTGGCAAATGTATACCGGTGTACGAAAAAGAAGTGGAGGAAGGATCACTTTATCAGTAAGTTACCTTTGACAGTCAGGTTCTTCATTCATTAAAGTGAATAGAGTTTCGTAAACGCTAGTTTTTTCAACCCTCTGTAGAAGTCTATGCTAATTCTCGTCAATTTGTGGTTAGATTCCTCTGTCCTTTGGCATTGAGTACAAATTTTTTAGTTATAATTCTTGAAAAGTTATTAAATCCTCTAATCTTCATCCTCGCACAGGTATGACATGAGCTCGGAGCAGCTGCAATGGTTCGAGGGCGAACTTCAGCAGCTGGCGACGCGCGGCTACCGCTGGGAGCATGCATACACGCAGTGTGTGCTGCAGGCCATGCTCTACACGCTGCGCCAGGACCTGTTAGTTATAACAAACTTTATTTAACATCAGTACTATATTGAACGAAGGAACCTTCCAAAATACGGGCGGTGACCGTAGTATGCACGTTGGTCAAAGATTGGTGATCAGATAAAATCGCAACGACGTACTCGTTCGCGTCTCGGAAAACATCCTGCTTGGGACGACACGGTCACGCACATTCAATGAGGTGTATCAGTATTTCGAGATTCTCCCACTTTTTCAATATTTGCTCTATTTATCGAATCAAGCATTCAAATTAAGTGTTTCGTCAAATGTGCGACTACTTTCGAGTATGCCAGTGACCAGTGACTAAACAGTTTCGATTAATTTTTCCAGTGATCCAGCTACCGTCAATACAAAAATATGTGACCATTTTGCTGACCCTAAATTAAGTACCGACACCGAAGAAAACCCTGAAGAAAATGCCGATGAAGTAAGTTTTCAATTTAACAAATCACTTGTCATGATTGATAAAACCGTTCTTAATAATCGTGTTAAAATACAGATTGAACCAGATGAGACAGCGTATGTGCGCTTTATGCCTAACTCACCGATCTCCGACTCAAACTTTGCTAATGAGGTGTATAATCCTCCATTGACACCTGATGACGACCCGACTCCCTACATACCCAAAGGTAAAAAATACAAAAAATGTTGATAACTCTTTTCTTTTAATGAAACACTTACGTAATGAGATCTTATTTTTTTTTATTGAAGATGAGGAACCAACGGATGGCGAAACGCCAAGTGACAAAATACGCGATTTGATGTTAATGGGTGGAAACGAGGAATCTCCCATTATTTTACCATTTTCAGGATTCAGGGAACGCATTCTGGCTGAAAAAGAGCGAAAGCCCATCAAAATCGCAAACCCTATGCCTAGGGTTGTTATCGATAAACAGAAGAAATCCGTGTCTGACATGCTTGGGGAAAATGAACCTAACATGGCGTACTCTGACGAAGAACGTGTGGGAGCTCATTTCCGCAAGTACAAAACTAAAGCACCACCATTCACTGCGGAATATATCACGAGCAATAGATTTTCTCCGCTAGATGAAGAAATTCGTTCCAATGCTTGGAAGAATTATAAACAGAGTTTTGCTGAGAAACACTTTCCCTTTGAATACGAGAATCCGGGTGAATTACCTGAACCAAGGGTCTATATAGACGAAGACGGAATAGATGAGTTTCCCATTGATGCTGGCAGTGGGGAGCTGGACCCTTATCATATCAAAGGTAATAAACATATTTATTTGAAATAACTGCTTTGTTATTTGATTTATTTATTTATGCTATTTTGTAACGCTGCAGATAATTCGCCCGCACTAGACGCTAAACATTCAAAACAAATGGAAGAATACTTCATGAACTACTGGCGAGATGTCATTGATGCTAAACAAAAGCCGCAAGGCGCCCTTTACGCTGAGGGAGGGCCGCTCAGGGCAGACGAGTTGCAAGGTGAGTCACATGTATCGTATAACTTGAGACCTTAGAGTTACCTCCGTGTAAAGACGGCAATTTGTGTTGCTTTCTGCTTCGTTTGCATTGTAGGTACAACAGCAACATTATCTCACTCATTCTGTTGAAGTATTGACTAACTTTTTAATTGATTTCTCTTATTTGTAGTTCTCAGTTAACAAATGTGTTATTTTAGTTCTTGGCTATTTTTTTCACATAGGCCCCTTGATATCAAGAACTTCGACCCGTAAAAGTGATTCAATCCAGACCGAGGGTGTTACATATGCCGACAATGTTTCAGGTGAAAGTCCCAAATTTTACCCCGAGGATATTCAAGATTTGCTTAATAACGAATGGGGCTTTAAGCGTAGGGAAAGAGACGATGTTAAAAAGCCTGGGCCACGCCTGGACGCAAAAACATTAAAGATATTATACCACAATAAATCAGTGACAGGTTAGTGTCACAGCGGCCTGAGATAACTGTTTTAGATACCTATCGATGTTCCCTCGAATAGAGTCGGGCTACAGGCTAGAGCTGCATCTCAATTAAAGTATATTTTTTTACTAATCGCACTTCCTCGTCTTGTATAGATAACCGCACTAAGTGTTTCCCTCAGCACATTTTAATTTATTGTGAGACACGAAGCATGGGCTGTAATAGTCCTCTGTATGAAACGTGTTGCCTATGTGTGATGGATGACATCTAAATGTTTTGTTTTATGCCGTTTCATTTGTATACTTCTATGTGTTGATTTTGGGCTATAGCCCACCCTGTGCGTCATTTATGTTGTCATTGTGTCATCTTCAATGTTTATAAATATATGTTTTTATATCATATCTATGCATACTTTACCCCCATGTTAATCAGTTTTATGCGCTTGACTATCTCTACAAGAAAATTGTATTCCTTTAATACCTGCTTAATGACCATAACCCAGTGTTTGTAAATCTCGTCTCTTTTGAATTCGATCTGCTATTTATTGTTTTGGCAATTAATATTGTACTGACTCAAAACTGTTCTTCACTCAATGAAAAACTATGCATGTTTCAAGTTATATATCGGTGTTGTCTAAAATCGTTTGTAGTTGTATCGCCCTATTTGCAGCATCGGTCTGATTTTATGTTTCAGCACAAGGTGTGCAGCCCGTAGAAAAAGATGAAAAGCCTGGTGACCACGATCACAATGATTATGACTATGATCCATCATACGCATACGTCTTGTTCAAAAACAGGTGAGAAATTTCACGTTTCCAAAGTGTTAAACAGAAAATAAATGTTAAGGTACTTTCCTATTGATGTTATAATCGGTTTGCCTCAGGTTCCTAACTGACTGGGAGAAAGGCATCTCATTTATTTCAAGACTAGAAGAAATGCTTGGTTTAGAGAAAAACACTTTTACAAACCCCCGGTAACTTTAATAAAGTCTACTTTAAAATCTATAGTTTTAACTTTTTTATCTATATATTTATATACCTATTGCTTAATGTGATTATAATATTAGAACAATACAACCTTTTGTTTCAGAGTCGATCCAAGTGAAGTTACATTCAAAGTTGAGAAGAACAATAAAGGGTATGATGCTATGGCCGTAGCGCGTCACGTTGGTAAGATATTACAAGATGGCACTACCGATCTTCCCGACTTCCTTCACCTGTAACTACTGACATATATTATATTTTGCTAAATATTCCTTCCAGATGAAATTAAAGATGATTTGCGTCGAGAGACCGGAGCGCAAATTCTATCCACTGGCATCGGTGACAGAGTAAGCATTCAAACCATACTTTGGGCATACAAATGAGCATCTTAGTTCTCCCTACATAATTTTGAATCTGTGATTGCAGAGCAAGCGTCCAGTGAGTCATCACTTAGACGCACCCGAGCCCATACTTGGCCTTGATTTGCCAGTACTGTCGGCTCTCATTGGGAGTCTGATGGTCCTGGTGGTAGGCGCTGTGATCTTCGCTGTGCTTTTGAGGCGAGATATGAGTAATAAGAGGAAGATGAACGGCCTATCTTCGGCAGCAGAGATCGATGCTGAAGCTACTAGGGATTATCAGGTAAGATAACTTTACAGTGTACCCGAAATTTTTGCCTTTATTTGTTATTACTCGTGTGTCCTAACGTTCATTGAGCTCGTCACATTGCAGGAGCTGTGCCGGGCACGCATGTCGGGCAAGTGGACTGGCCAGCAGCCGGCCGCCGCTCCCACGCAGCCCCCCACCGAGCCGCCACAGCGCATCACCTCGCTCTCCAAGGAACCTGCTGAAGGCAACTCCCCTTCGACTCGATCTAGCACGTCATCATGGTAGGAACGTCTGAAATATTTGGCTAACTTAGCTTAAGACTTCTTGTGATTTTCTTTTGAAGTTGCTATAAATTATGTAATCAAAATAGGCTAGTAATATGTAAGGTGACTTAATGTGTTTTTATTTTATTTCAGGAGTGAGGAACCAGCTCTAACTAACATGGACATCTCTACCGGACACATTGTTTTGGTAAGAAAAGCTATAATAAATAATTTGTAGAAAAAGCGATTGCGTTATTATCAATTTATTGCCGGAGTACTATCACAGTTGATACGATTAGAAAAGAAGAAGAATGTAAACCAACTTCTTTAACAGGCTTACATGGAAGATCACCTGCGCAACAAGGACCGTTTGGAGCAAGAATGGCGCGCTCTGTGCGCGTATGAAGCAGAGCCCTGCGCCACGACCGCAGCCCTGAAGCAGGACAACACCGGCAAGAACCGCTATGCTGACGTGCTGCCCTACGACCACTCCAGGGTCACGCTCAACACGCTCTCCAACCATCTCGGATCTGACTATATCAATGCTTCGACTATCGTAAGTTAACTGTTTTATATAGCATATTGCATATTGTTTTATATAGTTTTTTTGTTTTGTGTAGCTCTGCTTAGCTTGGGACTAGATGGCGTTGTGTGATAGTTGTGGAATATTTATTTTATTTTATTTTATTTATATACCACCGTATAAGAGGCTATTGAAAGCATCACAAAAATGTTTTTAACGTATCCAAATCTATGGACAGTTTCTTCTTGCTTAAAAAGACATTGACAATGTTAACAACGCAAGGAAACAGCAACAACTGATGTCTTATCACGAAATAATTATTAATTTTAACTTTACTCAATTCCAGTGGAATTTCATACGTCTTTCCATATTTTGCTAGTCCATAAAAGTCTCCTATCTTTGCAAAACTTATTCGGATGACCGCATTTGTTCTCCAGACGGATCACGACCCCCGCAACCCCGCGTACATTGCAGCCGCTGGCCCCATGGCCCACACGGCGCCCGACTTCTGGCAGATGGTGTGGGAGCAGGGGAGCGTCGTCATGGTCATGCTCACGCGCCTCACCGAGAACGGACAACAGCTCTGCCATCGCTACTGGCCTGAAGAGGGATCTGAACTTTACCATATCTATGAGGTCAGTTTCTGATGATGAAATAGCTAGATGTTATTAGGACTCTTACTTAGAAAAGTATTGACCTAGGTACTAAACTGCTAATCCTTAAAAAGTGATTAGCACTGCAAGGTTTTTATTCTACAAGAACAAAAAAAAAAAAAAAGTAGTTTATTTCAATTACAATGGGCATTTAGATACATGTTTTTTGGAGATCTCCTTTTAAGCAAGGAATTGCTTGTATTAGGAGTCTCCGCACTTCCACTTATAATTAATTACTATGCAATTGAAATGTACACAAAGTAAACAAGCAAGACTAAAGATAAAGAAAAATAAAATTAAAATAAAAGAGATAAATTAACATTATACAAAGGCACTAGTCAATAGTCGCGCGAGTACGTGTGGTGCGTGTGTTACGAGTATGTTAGTGTGTAAGTGAGCGAGTGTGGGTGTAGGTGTAAGTGTGAGTAGTGAGGTTGTATATTGTGTGAGTCATAATAAGCGATGTTGAGTTCAATTTTCTTGAATGAATATCCTGACTAGTAGGTGTAAGCGTACGCTAAGTAAAATTGAAGGTTGTTGGCTGTTGGCTAGCCCTACGACGATGACTTGGGATCGAAAGAAGCGAAATAAGTCTTCCTTCACTAACCATGCAGAAAAAACGACCCGAGTGTAGCAACTTTGGTTATTGTAAAGTGGATACAATAGACTCAATATAGTCATAGGATTTAGTTTTAAGCCACTCGGTTACAACTTTTTTACAATCCCGGTACTTAATGGAATACATACGTATTTCTTTATTTAGCAAATTGTATAGGTGAGATGATTGCCTTGGGTAAACAGGCGAACAGAACAGGCGGTAAGATCATGGAGATAACATGGAGATGACACATACTGACTATTTCATCAACGAATACTCACTCATACCTTCTGGAGTTTGGACACACAATACTCCCACACAAACACACCCTCACACACACCCCCACCCCAACACACATACACACAAACACTCTTTTTTTTCTTTTTCTTCTTACTTTTTTTTTTTTAAACGTTGCTCCACCTTGGGAATTACTCCTGTATCGTAGGTGCGTTTACAAACATTTAAACTCACATACACAAACAGCCAGGCCCGGAACAACTACCTGTAGGCAATACAAATATTTGTTTCGTGCGGGAATCGAACCCGCGACACGCAGCGCAGCAGTCGATCGCTCAGCCACTGCGCCAATCGTGTCGTAAATAATAATATAATCGTAATGTCGTGTCGTTTGTAAATTATAAGTTAATGATTATTTTATTCATCTTATTTTGTTTAGGATTTATTCAAAATTTAATTGCTTTAGAACTATCCTAGCTGGGCCGGAGGAAGGTGATGGCATTCGTGATACAGGGTAATCCTAGTACGAGTGCCAAAGCACTCCTTTGACATCTAAGTGCACATTATTCCATAAGACCAAATTTGTTTGTTTTTAAGGAGATTTACTGTACCTATCCTTCTAGTAATAAAGATTTTGATTTAATCATTTTTAAATTAACAAACATTCCAAAAACGCATACTACTTAGATATAAGACTCTAAACTCCCACGTCTAATTTCTGTTACCGTGCACAAAAGACAGTGGAAAATAAATACAACACTGTATGTTTCAGGTGCACTTGGTAAGCGAACACATATGGTGCGATGACTACCTGGTGCGTAGCTTCTACCTGAAGAACCAACGCACTGGCGAGACCCGAACTGTCACGCAGTTCCACTTCCTCTCCTGGCCTGAGAACGGCGTGCCATCATCGACCAAGGCACTATTGGAATTCAGGAGGTGAGCTACTTATTATTACAATATCCAAATGGTACGTAACTTACATTAATTGGGATTCTTAAAATCTTATGTTACTAAGGGCTGATTTTTCAATCATCATAACTTAATTCGATGAATAATTTTGAAATTTTGACAGTTATTTCATACAAAAACTTTCCAACGTCAATAGAGTAGTTGCCTGGGTAAAAAAAAAATTATATTTAATCCGTCAGTTAGATTATCGAAAAATAATGGACACGTATTTTTTCTTTTGTCAATCAGAAAAATAAATTCAAAAATAAAGCGCGTCATAATTTGGGAGTCGTGACGTCACTTGCTTGCAAGTGTCGCAAGCAAGTGACGTCACGCGAAACTTTAACGGGCGATATCTTCATCATCTTTTATATAATTGACAAAAGAAAAACACGGGTTCAATATTTTTTGATAATCTAACTGACGGGCTAATTAGATATTTTTAAGAAAATAGCCTATTATTATTCCTCGAATAAAAGTTATCTGGCGATGGAAAAATCAGCCCTAAAATATATTATAAAGAAATTGTTAATAGAAAAAGTTTTAAACAAAAGCGGTGCGATAATTAACTTTTTAATAAGTAAAATGCGATATCTGGCCGTTACAGCAGGAAAAAAAAAAGATTTAATGTTTCTTTTACTTCTAGGATTATTTGATGCTAAAGAACCTTATTAGTTTAGTTATAACCTTTTTTTAATTTAAATAAATAGCAATATAGAAGGTTTTTGTAAAGTTCATGTTTCACAAGTATTCATACAATAATTATTTTATTTTCAGAAAAGTGAACAAGTCCTACAGAGGAAGATCATGCCCCATTGTGGTCCACTGCAGGTACAATCTACTTTACATGATTAAATATATCGATACTTTAGGTAATTAATCCTTGAACCACGGAATATATGAGTATGTACATATGTATGTTCCTCAATGACAAAATTAGTAAACCAGTAGGAACTAGATACCTAATAAGGTATCTACTTCCTACTAGGTACAACTTAAATAATTATTACCCACGGTAAGTAATAATTTAATCAGGATCTAATTCTAATTTGAACAAATTTAATTTATCTATACTAATTTAGTAGTAATACTACTAATAATGAAGCTGAAGAGTTTTTTTTGTTTGTTTGTTTGAACGCGCTATACTCTGGAACTACCAGCGGATTTGAAAAAAAATTTTTGCATTTGATAGCCCTACTCTCGAGGAAGCCAATTTAACATTACGCTAGGATCCTAGCAAATAGATAAAAACGGTCAAGTGCGAGTCGGACTCGCGCACGAAGGGTTCCGTACCATTATCTATAAAAATCACGTATGTTGTATGGGAGCCCCCTTAAATATGTATTATATTTTAATTTTATTATTTATTATTAAAGTACAAATACAACTGAGTATTTTGTGAATATTTCAAGTGCCTACCTGTTGCCATTATTGATATCGAGCAAAAAAGGGCAAAAAAAAATATTTTGTTTTTATTATTTGTTGTTATAGCGGCAACAGATATACATAATTTGTGAAAAATTCAACTGTCTAGCTATCGCGGTTCTTGAGATACAGCCTGGTGACAGACAGACGGACAGACAGCGAAGTCTTAGTACCTAAAAGGGTCCTGTTTTTACCCTTTGGGTACGGAACCCTAAAAAATCAGAAAGAACATCATCATCATCTGCCTAGCCTTTTTCCCAGCTATGTTGGGGTCGGCTTCCAGTTTAACCGGATGCAGCAAATAAAGTCAGAAAGAACGTTAAGCAAAAACGAAGTAAGAGCGCGGACGGGCGATGCGATGCGACGAGGTGGGTCGGGGACCAAGAAATTCCCCGAAAAAGTGCGATAAAATCAATTGTTTGCATATCGCGTCCTTTACTCCTCACGTAATATTAAACGAAAAGATTTGATCGCGATATGATAACACCAATCATCAGAGAAATTCCAAAAATATTTTCGACTGACCGATTAGTGAGCAATATCAGTATACAAGAAATCAAAGTCTAGATGCCTATTCAACTGATTTGATATTATTTTATTTCGATTGCTTTAATTTAGCATAAATACGTACTTATAAAAAGTATAATATGCTGAAGTACAATCTTCAGCATGCTCGTATTATACCTATATGGTGATATTGGATGAGCCTTGGGCGCGACTGGTCTGGCGGTCTACTCCGAAGTAGTATCGGCCGAATGTTCGGCTGTTTCCTGCTACGAAGTTACTACTTGGTTCGGTCAGTTCCGATCTTACACTCCTACACTCTTTCGAATATTGACTATGATCCCGACCCAACTGAGCCGATCCGAACTTTTTTCGCATTTTTCAATAATATTCGGATCGGCCATGTGTCGGTCCGATCCAATCATCCGCACTTTGCACTTCGGAGTAGGCCCCCAGGACTGGTAAACTGCTCCTTGAAATCGGTTAAAAAGGAACTTATCGTCCTTCTCACATTTTCCTTATAGATCTCGCCGTACAACGTTATATTAGGCGACTTTACATTGGTCTGAATAAAACCTCACCAAAAACCCTTAAATTCCAGTGACGGAGCCGGCCGCTCGGGCACCTACTGCCTCATCGACATGGTCCTGAACCGTATGGCTAAGGGCGCCAAGGAGATCGACATCGCGGCCACACTAGAGCACATCCGAGATCAACGCACTCGTACTGTCGCCACCAAGCAGCAGTTCGAGTTCGTGCTTATGGCCGTTGCTGAGGAGGTAGGCGTTTTATACGATTACACATTATTAATGTTATTCTTAGAACAACACTCGCGGAGTACAAAGATATTTTTGGTCACGTTTAAGCGCATTGATGATCACAGATTGGTGTTCGATTAACTTATGACTGATGCCGTGTATTCAGTATTATAATGGGAAGCGTGCGCCAGGGTTCGATATTCGGTCCTATTCAAAACGAAACAATTATAATTATACAAGTCAACCCTGTCAAATACCATAAAATTATTGTCTGAATGGTTAAGTTCAAATGAAGTAATATTGTCTGAATGGTTAAGTTCAAACGAAGTAATATGTGTTTTCTATATAATAAATACTGTTTTTATTTTCAATACAAAGGTCCACGCAATACTGAAAGCTTTGCCGGCGCACCTGCAACAACTTCAAGAGAAAAAAGACAAAGATAAGGAAAAGGAAAAGGAAAAAGATGGCAGTGACAAGGAAAAAGAGAAGCCTAACTAAACCGCGCACCCGACACGAACACACGAACACGTTACGTTACGTTATTTAACATAATATATTAAGTATTCTATCATTGTGGAATTGATGTATTTCTATCAACTCCGAGTTGAGAATTTCGCTACGCAAAACGAAATTATGAGCTAAGTAACATTCATGTCATTATTGGTAGGTATGTAATTTTGTTTTTATTTGTAACATTCGGCTGGTATATTAAACCCCAACAAGACATCTCCTGGACTTCATTATTTATAACTCACAATTGGAAATTCTTAACTTCGGATTGTCTTAACTTGATGATGATTACTTTACCTATGGCAATGCTGAAAAAAGATCATCTACGGCAAGAATTAAAACTGACTGTGTCTACATGAGGTGTGCCGCTAACTATGGCATTTATTTTTTTAAAGCTTTTAATATTTTCACATGAGCCTATTTATATATTTATAAATTAAAGAACACAAACTATGAAGTTTCTTTGTTATGGCAATTGTGTTAGCTTTTTAATGGGGTGTTGGAGACATGGTCAATTGTTAGAGTATCAATTCTAGTGGGTTTCATCTGTATTGCGTACATTTTTAGTTTATTTATTTCTACTTATAACTATTTAATTACGATAGTTTAATGAAATAGCTGATTTAAATAAATAGCGTTCTAATGTAAGCTACAAAATATCTTTTTGAACTGCGATTATTAGTTTTTACTTTGTGTTTCGTTTTATGTTATTGTCATGCATATAATGCGTATCCTGTGAATTGATCTAGTCAGTTATAATGTTACTTAAGCCAGTTTATAGTGGGTTTCTATTTAATAAATGTTCATTTAACTTGTACTTAATTAGTTATTTTAACAATGGTCAGATGCCAACATTGATTAAATCTGTAGCGTTACTTTAAATAATTTAACTGAAGTAGTTATTTTCAAATATAGTTGACAATTGTACGTGTAGTGGTACTGACCATAGTTAAAATATGTTTATCGTATTTACTTGCTTTCTGTTTAGTCATCGTGTCTAAAAGTTTTTAAGTCATAATGTAAGTACATTGTTATATATATAGATCTACATTTTGCAACTTATATACTTAGTACTTATAACAACAAAGATAAGAGATCTATGTCTTTCCCTATCATATCCTGAATTAACGGAATACCTGAGAAAAATAATCAGATTTAAAAAATCAAAATGAAATATTTACTGAATGTAGCAGAAACCATAGATACATACTAATACGTGTTATGTACGAGATTTATATAAGATATATTTATTGCATATTATGTGGAAAATGTAAAAAAAAATAAAAACCTACCCACGAAATTATGGATGTAGTATTAGATATAAGAGAAAATATATTTAACCGTATTTCTGTATGAAATTATATGTAGTTTTTATGTGAATGATTGAATAATGGATTTTGATTAAATTGTTTTAGGGAATAAGATATAAGTATCCTAATTTCCCAAACGAAAGATCCTTTCTTTTTATCGGCTGACTGTGCAGACCGTCTGCAAAATAGCAGTTTAGATGCGGTTTTTGAGTAATCATCTGCTACCTCAGTACCACAGCACAATAGTTTATTTATTTATTTTAGGATCTGCAACAAAATTTATACACTAAACATTAGATACATATAGTTAATGGACGACAAAGTATTTGGTAGGTGTACTCCTTCAATTACAGGAGACCACAGCATGCACAATAAAATGAACAACCAAGCTAACAAATTAAATACCTAATACATAATAAAAGAAATTTTTTGTGGTATACTTACCACAAAAAAAAATATTATTAAATATTTATTAATTAAGAAGCTTACACACTGCTAGTGTAAAGCAAACCAATGTAGGCCAGAAACTTCTTCATCAGTTAGGTGTGCTACATACTTTTACATGATTCGGCACAGCCAGGCGGCAAAATTCTATTAAATTCTATGTTACTTTGCTGCCCAGGGAATGATGCCAATCATGCCGAATCATGCCGACCCGAACAAGCTTGTAACACCCCCTCAAATATTTGTAAAAATATATGTTATGGCTATAAGGCCGGTACCTACTGGAATGCGAAGTTAAGCTGCTATTCTTGAATTGGTCGTAAGTGTGGTCCTGGCACTGGGTTCGGGCAAAAAATTTCGTAAATACGTAGAAGTATGAGGCACATAGACGACGAGTGAGGTATAGTTTTAAAATGCTAAAATGACTAATGGCAACGTTATTTTATCTCGAATGGCTTATAGCCTTTATTGCCAATGAATAACATCCAAATCGATAATTCGAAGACATGTGACATCTACCAACCCGCGTGGGCCCGCGTGGTGGATTAAGGGCCACTGCTTCTCACCGAGAGGAGGCCTGTGTCCCAGTAGTGGATCATTATTGGCTGATTGGGCTAAATCGATAATAAAATTGATACTTGTAAGTAGGTACGTGATCCTCACTATAATACCTATATGTGTGCATGCAGACATAAGTATTGATCTAAACAAATGGTTTTATCAGTACCTACCTAGCGTTTGACTATACATTATCACTTTACGCAACCTTCACTTTCATAATCTGGTTGATGGCTATGCTATGATAATAGAATGAAGGTGATTAGAATTCTTATTTTTTAATCCATGCAGCTGGTTACCATCTAGTGCTCCTTGTTGACCTCGCTGTTTTCACCACCTAAATACCTGCTACTAAATTAGTGAAAGGGGTAGAGGTCAGTTTTACATGGGACTTAGGTGACATAACTACTGGCGAAATGACGGTGTACTATCTAATACTCCTCTGCCTCAAACCCTTCGGAGACTAGGCAGCTAGATAGGCACAAGCGTTCGCGACCGGCACATTCAGACCGACAGAAAAGCCATCCAATCTGCCGAGTTTGAGGTGGTAAAATTCGTAGCATCGATCCACGGGCAGAGACAGCGCCCCGTAAAACTGAGGCCCTTTAGTTACACAAACTGTCGAGGAGAAGAGATTTACCGAGCTCGTTATTCAGAGTTTGAGATGCTCAAGTCCTAAATCCTGTTATAATTAATAATAATACTATTTTCGTTTCATACATTAGCTAAATGCACAAACCTTTACGAAGCTAAAAGAAAAAAAAAAGCAATGATCTTGACAATGTCAATAACCCTCGCAATGTTGCCAACTACCTTACGTACTCCTCACATTCAGGTAATTTCAAACATAATGAGCGGGTTCGAGTTTAGTTTAGTTACTGCTTTAGATATTATTTATTTATCCCGAACGTGAACGGTATACACCAATTACCCAAACTGAGCGACATTTTATCGATGTAAATCTTGTCTTCTTGTATCCTATAATACTATGCGGAAATTATTGGTAGATCAAAAGAATTATCTATGCGATTAATTAACCTCCTTATAATTCTGACTGTAGTATTAATTAAAATATGGGATATACCTATGGGTAAAGTAAAGTTAATTGAACAGTTACAACTAGTAAGCCGTTAGTTTGTTACCACTTTTAAAGAGATTAAGCTATAATGTCATTCATAATACCGGAAGATTAGATAGCTTGGGACTTCTCCACTGTTGTGGATTACATCATCACATTTTATCATAATATAATATTATGTTAAAATGATAAAATATGATGATGAAATAGTTGGCAACTCTTTTTTGTAGATTGATTCCGTTGTCAAGTTGACATAGCAGAAGTTGTCATAGTGTGTTAGTGATGGGCGAATTTGAGATGTTTTAACGATCGAAAGAATCGGAGTCGTTAATATAAACAATTGAGTTAACCAACGACTCGCCGTTCTACAAAACAATCGAGCTGTATTTGCGATTGTTTCGAGTCAATGGAATCGACGGCTAGTTTTCGACTGTTCGATCTTCGAATAAAAAAACAGATTAAATAAGAACCCTCGATTTATGTTTTATTTATTTTCACGATTCCTTCTATCTAATTATTCGTACGTAAGTTAACTACTTACATTTTATTCCCGTCGTGGTATTGATTATTTTCGATTGCTCTTGTTGAAAGAATTAGTTTGGATTCGCAATCACAACGCAAGTCAAGAACTCGCGAAACTAAACCATCGAGGAAAAACTCTCGAATGAAATGAATGTGCATGTGCCAGTCGCAATAACAGCTTATACAGACCGAGTCGGACTCGAGTCCAAGTCGAAACAATCGAGAACCATTGAGTTATTCGATTAATCGTACAATCGAATAAAACCTCTCGCCATCGCTCATCGCTATTTGGTAGTGACTTGACATCAAAGAGTATAATAATAATTGCTTGACATTAGTGACAGTGCGTGGCTAGATGCAGGGTATTTTGTACCTGTTTTCGTAATTAAAAAGCTTTTATATTTAATAATAAATAGTTTTATCTGCGTTTATACTAGTAATACATAGTACTTATCTTTATATATCTTCAGTAATTAGTAAGAAACTCAAGATGATTAACGGCCGTGCTCTACATTTCGTGTTCAAAGTCGCCGACAGAACCCTGACTGCGAAATTCTACAGAGAAATTTTGGGAATGAAGGTAAGAAACTAGAATAATACATAGAAAATATTTTTTTAACATGTTTTTTAGTTAATGACAAATCATGAAGCGTTAATTTAAACTAGTTTCAAGATTAAAACTATGACCAAGGTCAATCAGACTTAGATACTTTCTACAGTATTCTATCTTGTTCTACCTCTCCGGCAATTTATGACTCATTATTTGTAAATGCTGTAAATCAGAATTAAAACTTAAGCGTAGCTAATGGTTGAAATTTTTCACAGTCATTGTTACGGCTAAAGAACTAAAATTGAACCGGTTTCTTTAGGTTTGACTACCTGTGTCCTTACACAAGTTGACTCTAATCCTTAGGATCTAGATCCTAAGGATTGTGATTGTTGATTTACTATTGTGGACCTAGGTCCACAATAGTAAATCTACCACATGGTTGCAGAACAGTTGCTGCCAAATCATGAACATTATTTGAATTTCAAATAATCATCCAATTTTGTTCTATCAGTTTAAATTGGAATTTTAAAAAAAGTAAGAAGGCAATTAAGAATAACATTTAAAAGGAATGTAATGGAACCTTAATAGTATTATAATAAGAGCTACTCAATCAATTAATATAAAACTTATTCTTTTTATTGATCAAAAACACACTCTTCATGTTGTAGGAAAACTTTTATTGTATACTGGCTGAACTTATATGGCTAACTGACATATGGCAAATAATTTAATTTAATGTTCTGTGTCTTGTAATGTTAATTATTTAACATACCTATTATTGTATACAATCAAGTATTTTCTAACTGAACAGACAGCTGTGCTGCTTGGGAGTTTGTTGCGCCACTCTTCTTTCCAGGGATAGTGCTAGGAAGTGGTAAAGGGTGGGCATTTTTGTAATTTTGACGTTTGTAAAGTGCTGATTCTCAGCCTAATTTGAATAAATGAATTTTGATACACAAAAATGTATAACATAAGTAGTATAAAATAATTTTCCTTTATAAAATATCTAACCATATTACAGTGCTCAATTAGCAAAGTAATAATACATTTTTAATTAGAAAATGACATAATAATATGTGTCAGATAAATTCATAATTATTATTAGCCTCTAATGTGCCAGTGACACATTCGTAAGTCATAATAAATAATAGGGTATATAATGAGGGATAATGGCTACATGCAATTAATTCACATAATTAACCCTTTCACAGTCCCTTGACACACATTGGTCATGGCGATTGTCTAAGTATTGTGGCTGTTACCAGACAGTGAACCTGTTAAGTTCATTTCTTAATTGGGTTAAGGTTTGGTATGTAAACTCAAATGTAATTAATGTCATGTAAACTGTAATATTATTAACTTAAGTAGGCTGTTGTTATTTTACTGGGGTTACTATGGCAGCTGTCCTGATTGTTAGTTATAAAAAGACTTGTGTTTAGGCATTCATCTTGAGTTTTACAAGCATATTAAGAATAACTGAATTCAAATATTTTTATGACAAAATGATTTAAAAAAAATCTTAATTTAATTATTAATTTCGTCTGTTGGGTAGATATGTACTTTAAGCATGCAAGGACGCAGTTCTCAATCTTATGTTATTTTTTTGCAGGTCCTAAGACATGAGGAGTTCAGTGAGGGATGTGAAGCTGCTTGCAATGGGTGAGTAATTTATAGCTCCAAAAATAATTGGAAAGTTTTTTAATCAATTTTACTTATATTTATTTACATAAAAGAAGCATTTCATGAAAGTTCATGAAGCCAAGAACTATAATAATTCTACTACTTTATATTAATACTTACTACTATTTATTATTTCCTTTATTACATTAACATACATATTAATTACATTTTTAAATATTTTTATAAAAATATAAAACTATTTAATAATATTAGCCATTAATGTCCCACTGCTGGGCAAACACCTCCTTCTCTATTACTCTTACTCTCTTTTCACTTCTCATTGTCCAGAGCTGCCAAGGACCAATCTTTATTAAAGGAGTCCAGCCCATAAGCTACTATTAAAAAAAAAATATTTTTATTTCTAGGCCATATGCAAACAGATGGAGCAAGACTATGGTTGGTTATGGACCAGAAGACTCACACTTTGTAGTGGAGCTTACATACAACTATGGTATCACAAACTACGAAACAGGCAATGACTTCATCGGCCTCACAGTCCAGTCCAGCGAGAGTCTCAAGAGGGCTGCTGCTAACAACTGGCCCGTAAAGGAACAAAATGGACTCAAATATGTTGAAGCTCCCGGTGGTTACAAGTTCTTCATTGTTGACAAACCACAGCCTGTCGACAGAGGTGAGTTCCAGTATTGAAACAAGATAAAGCAAATATTGAGTACCTGCTTTTAAATATTTTTCGTCCATCAACAAATATTTCTTGACCCAACTAAATATATTTGAATCTGCCAAATTATTTCAGCAAGAATAAAATTATAAAAAATCTAAAACCATCAACCTCATTATTTTTTTGGAAAGGGTTTATCCACAATTTGTGGAACTTTAATGTAACTAAAATCTTGAATATAAGTTTCTATTGTTAACATTGGAAAAATTGTATGTATAAGTACATGCATGTATAGACATATTTTAGCTAGTGTGGTTTACATACATACAATATGAGAATGATCGTCATCTACGATAATTATTGCGTATTGATAAGATAAAGCACTTATCTGCTGAAACATCACTGTCTGAGATGTTTTTTATCATGTGACGTTGTGATTGTTTTGTGGATAAACTAGGTACCGACAGTAACTATGCGTCGAGTGCGAATCATGTGATGGCCGCATGATTCAGAGAAACAAAGCCTCACGCCAATTTAATGAAACGATCTCTGCCTGTAAAAATCATATTTTTAATATTTTACAGTCTTGAAATATAAATTAAAAAATGGCGTGACTAAAAGAAATTATATTAAAATGTATTCTACCTACCATATTAGACACAAATGTAATATATTATGGTTTATTGAATGAATACTATGAATCAACATGAAAAGAAAATGAAATTAAAAATAGTGAAAGTAAATAGTGAATCATAATGATTCTAAAGATTTTTTTAAAATACTTTGCTGTTCACTGTACACAACAGCAAAATATAATTTCCAGAAACGGATATCATAAGATTCTTGCATTTAAATGAAATACGCCAAGTTTCGCACTTTCTCTCGAAGAGAGTATGCCTGTGTCCCAGCAGTGGGAACATTATGCTTATGCATAAGCTACACCAAGTTGAACCATAAACCTCCACAAGTTGCGTCTGGCGCACATTGGGTCTTCAGCCCTGTGACTATTCGTATTAATAAAATTGTTCTCGTTACCAGATTACCGCCCTTACAGGTGAAGTACGACAGCATTATGTAATTCGCGCCGATACGAAAGAAGAAGACCTATTAATTGTAAAAATTATCATCCACAGATCCAGTAGTTAAGGTGTCCCTTGCCAGTTCAAACTTGGAGAAGTCCATCGCCTACTGGAGTGGTCTACTCAGTCTGAAGATCTTCGAGAAGACAACCAAGACAGTTACTTTTGGATTCGGCGATCAGCAAGCTAAATTGGAATTAGTTAACATTGGTAAGTACCTAAGTACTTGTGTATCTATGCAAACATGTTGTATTTTAGTATATACCATCTTAGGAGACTACGTGTTTTCTTTGAATAAACAGCAGAACAAAAGATGATTAGGTATTTTTAAAAACCATACGTAACCGCGACGTTTGCATATTTATTATTATGCATGTGACTGATGAAATTCTATTATACTAGTACTTATATTATAAACGTGAAAGTTTGTACGGATGGATGGATGTTTGTAACTCTTTCATGCAAAAACTACTGAACGGATTTGGATGAAATTTGGCATACAGATAGTTTATAACCTGGGGGTCTACTCCGAAGTAGTATCGGCCGAATGTTCGGCCGTTTCCTGCTACGAAGTTACTATTTGGTTCGGTCGGTTCCGGTCCTACACTCCTACACTCTTTCGAATATTGACTATAGTCCCGACCCAACTGAGCCATCCGAACTTTTTTCGCATTTTTCAATAATATTCGGTTCGGCCATGTGTCGGTCCGTTCCGAACATTCGCACTTTGCACTTCGGAGTAGGCCCCCAGGATTAACATATAGGATACTTTTTATCCCGGTATTCCCACGGGATCGAAAATTATGCGGGTGAAACCGCGCGGCGCAGCTAGTCTAGCTCCTACGTGGTTCTCGCCTACGTGGTTGTTGGAAATTATCCCACGGGAATGTGTTACCGAGACAGTAGCCTATGTTACTCCGTATAACATCAGCTATCTGCTTGAGAAAGTCCTTTCCATCCGTTTCGGAGATCAGCCGGAACAAACAGACAGAAACACATTTTTTTTTTGTTATAAGTACCGTATGTACTTTTATATGCATTTATCCATCACCATCATCATTTCAGCCAAAAGACGTCCACTGTTGGACATAGGCCTCCCCCAAGCACCTCCACTTCGACCGGTTCTGTGCTTTGCATTTATTAAAAAACTGTTATTGCTAAAGATTCTTCTGTTAACTGTTTTAATTGGTGTAATATTCCTACTTCCAACTCAAGTGGAGGCTTTTTCTAATTTAGAAATTCTGATTTTATCGGCTTTTTACCTTATATGCCTTCGAGCAGTAGTTTTCCAGGCATATTGCGTCACTCGTGCATATTAAGTTGTATGCTAGGGTGCTTGCAGAATGAAGGAGGTTTTCGGTCCCGACTCCCGGTACAGATCGCTGCAGGTTGATTTTTGGAAAGAAACGGTTACATGTTTTAGCTGTTTCTTTATTTGTGAGTAGGTACATAAGTTAACACTAGACCATTTCACCCGCACCGTTCGGCACCGACTTGTCAAAGTCAAATCATTCATCAACGTCAAAATTTACAAAAAATAGAATCGATTCTATTCGCCCCTTCCAAAAGGTAGCTTCCTATGGAGAAGAATGGGCAAGAAACTGCACCGTTACTCTGTTTAAAATGTTTTACAAGGTTTAGATAAAATTACTCTACCACAAAAGGTAAAAGGAATTTAAAATAAAGCAATGACAGGTAAATCAATTATGTGATAGATACATGGTAATCACTGTATTTGCCGGGAACCCGCTTCTTTATGCAAGCACCCTTATGCAAAAGTTGGTACAGAACACTACATCGCGACGCTCGGATGTATGAAACAAAGTCACATAGTCACATGTATGTGTACATACATGTGACTATGTGACTTTGACAATGTAATAACGGCCAAACATATTTTATCACGGCGGCAGTACCATGCGTTCCTTTGTTAGCTTGACGCTATCTTCAGATGTTTTATCAGACGGAACGCAGACAACAGAATGTGGGTAGCTACCTACAAATCTATTCTATTTATTTCTATTCCTATTATCACTATCGCGCCGCGTGTCAGCCGTGTGATATCTAGGTGTACACTCGCATCTGACAAAGGAAAAGATTAGAAGTCGACAAATAATTTGGACCATTCGCACTTAACGCTTACACATGCAGATTGATAAAATCTTACATGTGGAAGGTAGTTGATACTCAAGTATCTACCTAGAAAAATCTGATAACAATGTTGACTATTTCTGTCGACTTGGTATAACGTAGTACTACCGTCATACAAATAAATGTACATCCTATCTGCCTATTAATTTATACAAGGTTAGTCGGATGGGTATTACATACCCCTTTTACGTCTAGTCCTGTGTCAATGAATAGCCGAAAATGGCGATATCCACGCACCATTTTTTTTTTTACCAGCTTACTTGTAAAAACTGTAGCAGCTGTAAATAATATTATATTAAGTATATTCTAATTTTTCTTTAAGGTCCTTTAGCAGAATAAAAAAATTACACCGCTAATATTTTTGTCACGTCGCGGCATCGTATAAAACTCACGATGTATACGAATTGTGTCAAAAGTTTCCATCTTTTAATTTAAAACATCTGAAATACGAACCTCGATGTTAAAACTTGATATTAACTTTCAACCAAAACGCTTATATAAGTCAAAACTGGTTGTCCCACCTTTGGGTATGCGACATGTATTTGGCCAGTTTTATTTATTACTATATTCAGATCAAGGGCAACCTGTAAAAAATCATTTCATTCATTCATTCTACAAATTGACTGAGCTCTAAGAATAAAACGTAACATTAATTTTCGAATACCTATACTAATATATAATTTAATGCAATTTCAGGTGAGCCAGTGAACCGCGCAAAGGCGTACGGCCGCATCGCGTTCTCGGTCCCCTTCGAAGACCAGCCAATCATCGACCAGAAGATTCAGGCAGCCAAGGGCACCATCCTGACCCCGCTCATATCGCTGGACACGCCAGGCAAGGCCACTGTTAGAGTCATCATTCTAGCGGACCCCGACGGCCACGAAATCTGCTTTGTGGACGACGAGAGCTTCCGTCAGCTGTCCCAAGTCGACCCTGCCAGCGACGCAGACCTCGATAAGTTTATCAAATCAGACAAGTCGCGAGCGTAAATCTAACCTCCTTTTCTTAGCTATCGGGCAAGGGTACTCATACAGTTTTATATTATTTTCTCTAGTAGGTACCTACTTAAGTTTATCTTCGCTCAGCGTCACAATTTTATTGGTTCTAAGTATACTGTATTTATGCAAACACTCATCCTCATTGTTCTACTTATAGGAGTGTTGATAAATATGTTGTTATTGTACAAATTATATCGGCTTCATATAATGTAAGGCTGTATTATCATCGTCTGTCGAAATTATTTATTATATTGAATTTTCATCTTTATTTGTAAGTATTAATGTTTATTTTACAGTGACAAGTATGTTGTAAATTGCCACTTCATTTTTGTGATAAGTTTGTCTTAAAATTGCCCTCTTCAGAGTAGTTAAGCATTCCACGTTGTTTTGTAAGTGGCAGTATTAAGTATTATTTGAAGTTTGTTCAAACATTGTTGTAAAGTGATATGTTTATGTATATTGTGTATGTTTATTATCTATTGTTGCGCTTAAGTACAAAGCAATATGTAAACTAAGTAATAAGAATATATAACTTGAATTTCATGTATTTCTTATAATTTATCGAAGACCTAGAGTTCACAATAATTTACGAGTCTTGAGAGGAAGACAGAATTCTGTCTGAACTGTTAAATAATCGTATAAATCATAATAACAAATGGTAAATGCCGCTCCCAGGTACTTCTATATTTGCTGAAAACGTGAGTACATAGACGCATGCCTTTCTTCAGGAGCGTAGGCAGAAGTTTCAGAACTTTGTGTTAATTTAAGGAAATTGAAAACTACATGTTACGAACTTCAGTTAATTCGTTTCGTTTATGGTTAGTTAGCGATAGGATAAGAAACACAATATAAAGAAGCTTCCCCTGGGCCAGTACACTTCTCGAATATGATTAGTCTCGACTAGTCCAGACTACCTTTACCATGTCAAGAGAAGCCACTTTTTGAGTATTTGTACAAAGATTCACGTACTTTGAAAAATACGAAACACTCTATTTATATAATATATCTACCTGGAAAGTTTATTTTATATTAGCTTACGGTCAATAACAACAGTATCATATTAACACAAAATAATTCCACACATTGTATTTGAGCATTTCATATAAAAAGCTAAGAGTTAAGTTATTTGACTTGCCGCTGACTACAACCGCAAATGTTTACACAAGTACCCCAAGTACAGTGTCAGCAGGAAATCTTGAACCTCTGGCTGTACTCGGCTGTAGACTGTAATTGTTTGCCGATTTGTTCTTCATTGAACCTGCTTCAACAGGTTAATCCTTGTACCGGCCAGTCCAAATAACAGATTTCGCCACGTTTTAGACTAGACGCAAACGAGCCACTGGCCACAGCAACCGGTAGCCCAGCGACACATGCCTTTTCATATGTTTTGTATGGATTCGTCGCACACGTGTGGCCGGTGGCTACAGTAGTACCCAAAACCGCAGCAAAAGGATTTTCTACTTTGATAATCCATTGTCACCAGCCACTTTGTATCTATCGGCAATCCCCTGGACTTTGCATATATCAACAGAAAAAAAACACTTCTGTACGCCAACTATTAAAGAAGATTAAACAAAAACAAATGAAGAACATCCTCAGTAATTCTCACTAAACTATCCCAAACCATAATTTAGGTTATGCCATCGGAATCTCCCATCTAAGCTAACATTTAAGCCATCACCCACGTTCCTATATCCAGCCCGAAAGTAGATTTGCGTGTTACCGGCTACTTAGCGATAAACGCCTAGATATAAATCGCGAAGTGAATCGCGGTGAGCGGTTAGCGCGCCAAATGACTTGACCGTATCGATCAAATAGCTCTAGAATTGCGAAACGAAGGAATCGCGTGACGCGGGCCTTGCCTACATCCGCGAGAGAAGTCGGGAAGTCTTGCCTATCTGCACTCCGATAACAATTGATTTACTTATCTAAATATAGATAATAGACTAGTTTCCTAAAAAAATCTAATTAGTCCGTCAGTTAGATTATCAAAAAATATTGAACCCGTATTTTTTCTTTTGTCAATTATATAAAAAATTATGAAGATATCGCCCGTTAAAGTTCCGCGTGACGTCACGACTTGCTACACTTTTTAACATGGCGTGACGTCACGACCCCACACTCCAAAATTTTGACGCGTTTTTTGTTTAATTGGCAAAAGAGTCGTGTCCATTATTTTTCGATAATCTAACTGACGGACTAAATATAATAATTTTTTTTTTACCCATGAGACTACCCAATTATGTTAAAGTACCCTACTTAGGGTTTCATATTAAGTACAAATAATAGTAGGATGAATAATGAAAATCTGCAAAAATACAGTTTTCATAGTTCCTTAGAATAATAATTTTCTCTTCCTATACTTTCACATTTGTCCTTACTGAGCCATCGAAACGGATCAGCCTGTAAACTGGCTGTTGCTAATGCTATGCCCTGTAGAGGTAGCAGAGAGTCAGCTAAAAAAAAAACAAAATAAGTAATTCTTCTGAGGACCTTTGTTTTGCTTCTCGCATCTTAAAAATAGAAAATAAATGCTTAGTTGTACTGAATTAAGTACTTAAAACTTTTCAGGTAACAGATTCACTTTTAATGGTAACAGATAGGTAGGTACATAATTATGAAAAACCCAATTTTGAAGCTTTGAGATGACAGGAACACTTTGAAAGAAAGTTTTATTCCGCGTTTACCGTATACAAGTTGAAATACTTGTATATGGTGTAAACGTACTTCTTTGTTTAAATATTTTGTTCACATTTTTGTCAATTTATCAACAATTTTAGTACATTTATAGTCTTTACAACTTGTTTTAGTAGTAAACAATAAGAAGACAGATTAGACACAACATGTAGAATACCTGTATATGATTTATACCTTAGAGAGTAAACACGGGGTAACACCCACACTAGATGCAGTACTTCTGCACAAGCAAATAAGTATTATATCAATCACTCGTAGAGTAATGTCAGTAATGTTTACGACCGTAATTGCCATATAATTACAAACATGTCCGTCCGTGCGTCTACAAAACTGTCAAGCGTCGTAACGTAAATTATAGCATCGCTGGGAAACGACAATGCATTGTAAATTCTACGGCAATTATGGACTACTCATTCACAAGACTCGTGACTGCGACTGTAGGAAACTACGTTCAGCGTTTTGAAAGGCAATGTAGATTTTGGTTTTAAATATAATGAAAAGATCCAATTAATTAAGTACTTAATCGTATGTAAAAATTAAAAAAAAATCATATTGAAGGTTTGCATTGAAACTAACGAAGGAAATAATTTTTGGACGTTAGTTATTTTTTTTTACATTAGCCGCATTATATTCCTCCAAAGTTGCAACTTGCAGGGACTATTTTAGAACGGAAACTTTAATAGTCAATTTGCAGTTTTCACACGTTTCATACTTGTTTTTTTTTAACGTTTCATACTTGTTTTAATTGCACAGTTTCTATTAGCTAAATTAATGAAAACATTCCCAGCTTTTTGTACCGAACGCACGAGTTAGTCATTTTGTATGGCCATAATATCCATATTTATGTAGTTTGATTGACATCTATTTCTTGCTAAAAACGGACGCGATAGTGAAAGTGCATTTCTACATAAGATACGTGATATCGAAGATGGGGAACACTTGCGCGAAAGACACTATCGCGAAAAGACATTTCCGCGAATGGACTTTTCAGTTAGGTTTATTTTCAAAATTCCTACGTAAACAGGAGTAGCTTAGTCGACCTATGCAGAAAAGTTAGAGAATTAGAAGATCTTAGAATGCAAAAGCGAGCGCAACGAACTTTAAAATTTTTGCACCCCTAGACCCTTTTTTTTTTGCGGATGGGAAATCATCAAATGGCCCCTCCCGCTCTGGGTGGAGCGGAAGGTAGTGTCAGACTCTTCCTGACTAAAACCCAACCGTGTTCCTTCCTTAGCCCTTGATGTTCCAGGGCAACGCTAACCATTTCGGACGATACCGCTAGACCTTGCCGCGGAAAGGTTCTTAGGGTCTCGAAATCTTAGTAAGGTGTCTTTTGAACATTCATACATAAATATGAGTTACTTTGTCTACTTGTGCAGAAACGATGACAATGAAGAGAATGTAGGATGCCAGAGCGAGCTCGAACATTTTAGCACACTAGCTTCTGGAGGTTAGCTTTTCATTTGACTAGTCATACAGTAGTAGCAAAACCGGACAAGTAGGAGAATTTTGACAAGAGCGAGCGAAGCGAGCTCGAAAATTTAAGGACCGAGTTCCTTTTTAGACTTTTTTATTGTAAAAAGTTTCGAGGAATAAGAGAATGTTAGAGTGATCATATTTTGTCTTTATTGGGATTTGATTAGACACTACTATACAAGGTGCCTGAAAGTGGACGGGTGGCGTCTCCGAGGATGGCCCAGAAAGAGGTGGCGAGGTAACCTGGACGCAAACCATGAGTGTTGATTCACCTTCGAGGAGGCGTTATAAAAGAGTAGGTACCTGGAATTATTTGGGGAAGGTCTTTGTCCAGCAGCGGGACAATAAAGGCTAACAAAAAACCTATTAGGTACTGAAGCTAACTCAAAAACTATTTGCAAAGTTAATAACATTGACATTCGACTACCCCGTACGCGTCTTCTACCAAATGAAAAATCAAAATGTAGGTAGCCACTAAGAAATCAGTGTACTCAAGACTACATATCAAGCTATACATTTCCAGTTTTAGCTGACCACGCATTGCATAGGCTTTTCGTACAATTAGAAGTCAACTTATACTGGAATGTGTAGCTGATATGTCGTGCCTACATGAAAAAAAACCGGCCGAATGCATAACATTCTCCTTGTTTTAAGTAGGTTAAAGAAACAGCAATTTTCTTATACCTACGAGTACAAGTAGATCGTGCCAATACGACAGGGAAGAAAATTAGAAAGTGTAGTTATGTAGTACAGACGCCAGCAAGCTACCAGAAACTGTCAAATTTTCCCAATCAACCTTGAACCTTAATGCTTTAGGGATAAAGTTGAAATACTTTTAAAGAAATTTGACAGATTGTAGTAGCTTGATGTGCTGGCGTTTGTACCTAATATAATATTACACCCACTTTTCGCCGGTTCTGTTTAAGTCATATGTAACAGGAGGCGAGCCTAATTCCATTAACTGGATACATATCCAGATTCTGAATAACACAATAGCACTGGCCAACCTGGGAATCGAATTCAGATTAAGCAGTCAAGCTTGCGACCACTAGGCCAATGACGCAGCAGCTAGAAAGTTAGGAATATCTAGGTCAACTAAAGTGTTAAAGTAAGACCACATAATACACATAATCACCCTATAACGTTCCCACTGCTGGGACACAGGTCTCTTGGTGAGAGGGAATAGGCCGTGATATACCACGCGGGCCCAGTGCGGGTTGGTAGACGTCAGATGTCTTCGAATTCTTGGTTCTAGGACATGCCGGTTTCCTCACGATGTTTTGCTTCACCGTTTTGAGAGCAGTGCAAGGGAATACCTAATTAGATATAATTATTCGGTATCATTATATACAAAAAGTAACCAAGTCCTGGTTATAATTTAAGATAATTTAACCATACATTTTTCTAGGTCTAAGTTAGCCGTAAGTTATTTACTCCGGGCTTATTAATAAGGGGCTCAGAGTTCAATAAAATCACCGCTGAAAGGTTTCGGCCTTACAAATGCACGCTCTATTTTTTCAGCTGAATTTTCTCAAAGATGTGAAGTTTTTCAGGCTGCTCTATGTAAGAAATATGACCAAAACTATAGCGCTGGTATATCAGTTAAACTGACTCGTCACACTTCAAACCGTCGTCGTTCAGGTATGTACTTCCTAAAAATATAAATTTTAATAACTATTAATATTAATTTAGATGTCGAAAGACGCATCTCCTTGCTCCTTCTCAAAATGGTCAATAATATACTTCCGTAGCAGCGGAGTCCGGACGTAATCCACTTCCGATCTCGAAACCTGTGCGTCTATCGTGCTGGCTCCAATTATTATCCGCGGCTCGGGCGGTATCACGTCGATAATAGATCCACGACCTGTCATAAATTTCATTGCAATCGAGGATCCGGCTGATCAATTTGGCTCGCTGGGCGGGCGGGGGCGGCGCTGGGGCGCGTGCGCGGGCCCGGGAGCGGCGGGCGCGGCCCGGCAGCGGCAGTGCGCGAGTCGTCGCCGCCTGCCGCGCCGCCGCCATGGCCGCGCCGCGCCGCGACCGCTGACCGCGAACGACCGCGCCCGACGGCCCCGCACACCGTGCCACGCCGTGCTCTGCACAGTATCGCCGCTCGTCGCCTGTGTCCTCGCCCGTAGTGCTGAGCCGCGCTCGTCCTGCGGAGTAGGCGCCGGGCCCGGGCGCCGCGCGCGCCTCGCCTCGCGCCCCGCGCGCCACCCGCCGCCGCCTGGTTCATGACGATACGTAGGTAACGTTGCCGACTACGAAAACAGTTGTCATAAAATCCTTGCGGACTCTGCTATACCTCAGGACGCAATTCCGATCCCAGCGACTATCTGGACTCTGAGTGTCGTATTCAACCCCGGAGTGCACCCGTAACCGACGGTCGTGTGTTGCGCAGCTGACTGCTCCGATGATCTATCGGTTAGTTTCATTTTTTTCTCATCTTAGTTTTAAAGTAGAGCATTGCTAGACGTTTAAATATCATAAGCACAAATACTTTTCAAGTTGCTAGTTAAGTTTTCAAGTTAGTGCTTAAGTAGCGGACCTTAGATGGGTGTTACATAATGGAGTATCGGTCGATCTCGTCGAGCGAGCGCGCCACAGCCACTACGTTCCGGCACAAGAAACTGTTACGGAACGCTGATTTTCTTCACACTGAGTCGCTGCCACTGTTTATACTCGTTGTTCATATTCTATTAGGTTTCTATGCTTAGTAGGTACATAAATGAAACTAGCTTTGTCCCCGCAAAGCCAAATTGGAGGTTTAGTCTGGCAATAGGGGTTCAGGATCAAGTAGGTAGTTGTAATTATCGATTAAGTCCTAGAATGTTAAGATGTTAGTCTTAGTGAATAGAGATACAGCTGCTTATTATTCCAAAGGCAGTCGAAGAGATGCACACAATGGAGACACACAGAGGTCGAGTTAGCGGTAATCAGTGTTAATTGAGTGGTAACTCGTCGCCCGGGGCCGGGTGTAGAGATGTGCGAAAGTGTCCATGGGAAGAGACGTCCCACTCGTGCGGCGCGTGTCGCTGTGCGGGATCGTTGGCACGCCTCCCAGATGCGAGGTACCTACCACCACTTACTATCTACCGTGTGTGCTATTGTTCCTTTCTTCTCTGTATCATTAAGTACACTCATATTGCTTCAATGTTTGCTGTCTGATGTATGGATGCAACGAGTACAAGCGAGTTTTAGTTTTCATTGTCAATCACTGGATGTTCGATGTGTATATATTCGGTCTCCGCATCCATAGGTATATGTCGCTAAGTGGATCTTTATGTAAATTGCTTCAGTATTTGGAGGTGGAAGCAATTAATGGACGGCAGTTGGCCCCGTCCAGGCTTGAAACTCATTTGTTTATGTGTGTCATTTAATGTGCTTTGTGCAATGTCTGGATGTTTTTTTTGTTAGTTTAGGTACGGTTGACGGGATGATTGATTTATTATGAACTTAGCATTATTGAATTATGAAAATTCGTTACACTACTTACATGGAACTTTTAAAAACTTAGAATTTACTCGTAGGTTTAGCTGGTTTGAATGAATTGTATGAATGAACAAAGATACCTTAATGAACGAAACCGATTCGAAACTTATTCAACAGAAAAATCTTAACAATCTCACTCAAGTGGCGCATCTATCTGTTTTGAGACTTATTTCTGAAGCATTGAGTGTAATTTACATTGGCAGTTAAAAGAAAGTGTTTATTAGGATTATTTACGGTTTCCCAGCTACGCGCCTGATTTACCCATACGTAAACATTGCGTGAATAAACATCAGTTCAATCTTGGCCCCGTAACCACTGCTAGGGGGCACTCGCACTAACGCAATGTATTTTGCAAATAACCAAACATTTTATTATCTGGTTAATAACATGCTCTTTTTACGACTCTCACTTAAGATTTCCGGTGATCATCCACCGGAAACGTTTTTACTTCACGCCGTTTGAGTTTATAGGATTTTTTTTCATGTCTATGAATATTATTTTTCATGTCTAGCAGAGCCAAATAAAATCTGTTAGAAATTTCTATTACATTATGATGATGATCATCAGCTAGACTTTTCCGAATTATGTTTGGATTCACTTGAATTGCATATACAACGTTGAGACGATAATACCACAATACTAATACATAGGAGTATTTTGAAACTATCAAATAAATCCTAACATCGAAAAAAAAAAAAGTTTATTTCAAACAAACTAAATACACACATCAAAAGTGTCTAGGGATCAAGTACATTATTAACTATAAAAAAATATCCAATTAATATTTACCAAATCTAGTCTTCCAGGCTGGCTTCTTACTTTAATTCCTATGTTTAAGTTAACAACTTATCCCTATTTTGTAAAAATTAAGAAAAATTGTAATATTTGCAAATTGTGAGAAATTAACCTAAGTTAATGTCGTCAATTAAATGGCAAAAAAAGGCAAATATGAGGATATTTTAATTTTTTATTGTGAAGATAAAAAAATTATTAATCTGTGTTTTCACCATTGACACGAATCACACAATCACAGCGATTTGGCATGCTTAAAATCAGTTCATCAAAATCACTTTGAGGAATGGCCGACCACGTTCTTTCTAACAAGTTAAAAAGTTGTTGTGGGGTATATATGCACGGCATCCATACAGGCGCGGTCCGAGGGAAGGGGGGGGGGGGTCGTGGGGGTCATTTCAAAGAGGGGTGCAAAATTTTTCAGGCTCGCTTCGCTCGCTCACATTCTGTTGATTCTTGAGCTTTTCTTCATAACTCATAAGTTGACAAACCAAACAATTCCTACTCCTTTTGGAATGATCAACAGAAAATCGAAACTATCCGAGAGTGTGCAAAATTTTCGAGCTCGCTCTTGAATTCTACATTCTCGTAGTTGCTTGGGCTTGCCTGGATAAGTCGACAATGAAACTCCTATTTCTGCTTGAAAATATAAAACCAAACCGAGGCGGGTTGTTAAAACTTTCGAGCTCGCTTCACTCGCTCTTCCCACCCTAAGTAATCTTTAGTCCCCAAAGGGTTAGGCAGAGGTGTACCTTCATGTAGTATTTATACCCCATATCGCCAGTTATGCTTAAGTCCCATGTCATAGGGGGTGAGCCTTGTGCCACCAACCAGGCATAAATCCAGACTCCAGGCTGCTTCTGAGAAATTTCTGATGGAAAAACCTAATAATATGTACCCAACCTAGGAATTGAACCCAGGACCTCATGCTCAGCAGTGCCGCTGGCGACAACTAGACCAACGAAGAGATGTACCTCCTTTATTAATTTTCCTCGGCACCCATGGTGACCCCCCCCCCCCCCAAATCTTGGGCTGCGACCGCGCCTGCATCCATACTCGGCAGAGCTCTTCTTTGGAGAATATCCCATGTGTGCTTAATTGGCTTGAGATCTGGCGATTGAGCAGGCCACGGCTGAACGTTGATGCAGGCATCGGCAAGAGTGCGTGTTACGACTCTAGCCCTTGTGTGGATATGCATTATCGTGTATTAGTCGAAACGAATTACCCAACCGGCTTCACAAAGGGATGAATACGTCTGAAACAATCCTCTCCGCAGAACTCTGAGCATGGAGGTTGCCCCCTGATCCAAATGATCGGTTCTTTCACCGGTCCAAATACCGGCCTAAACGATTATTGTTCCCCCTCCATATTAATGAACTTCCTGACAAAATTTCAAACGTTCTTGACGTCCAGAGGTCCTCCAAACTCGAGTATGTCTTGTATCCGGCCTCATACCGAAACGAGATTCATTGGAAAAGCAAACACAACGCCAATCTTCTTCCTCCCAATTTCTGTGTTCGCGAGCCCATTGTAAAAGGGCCTTACTATTGCGGGGTGCTATAGGTGGAACTCTCAGCGGCCTTCGGGAACGCAGACACATTTCACGTAAAGGATTTCGGATGGTTTGTTCGCTTATCAGCACGCCTGAAGACCTGTGCACGCTATCCGTGATGCGATAGCGTATCCAGAGGCGGCTTATGACGCTCTGTGTAGTGCCAAGAACGACAGCCACAGAACGTTGGCTAGAACCAGCTTGCAACATTTCAACGGCTCTCATCATCTCTTCTCCTGTCAAATGATGTCGTCGCTCCATATCGATGCAATTTTTTTCAGTTCCGATTCAAAAATTGTAATGGTTTTATAAAAACGCTATGACACACTTTTATAGGAATCCTGATTGACAGTTGATTTTCTATTTTTAATGAAAATTTAAGGAATATTTCGAATCAATAACGATCCAAAAAAGTTAAAATAATAATCCTCAATTGCGGCGATACTCTAAAACGTACGATGCGCCGGCTACGGGTTTTGCAAATCTTTGACTAGCTATAGTGACTAAACTATTGAATATATTTGGTTGATTTTTAGGGTTCCGTGCCTCAAAAGGAAAACCGGAACCCTTGTAAGATCAAAGAAAGAAAGAAAGAATGAAAATGCATTTATGACTATTCTATTCACTTTTTTTTTTATTTATCACTTCGTTGTCCATCTGTCAAGACCCTTTTTCTCAGGAACGCGTGGAGTTATACAGTTGAAATTAATATCAAATACTCAGGGCTGCAATCCCTTGAAGCATTGCAAAAATGAAACTTCTAAGTCAACTCAATCAAAAGATACGGGCGTTTATGTTCCGTTTATGCCGTATATTTTGACACCCGCAAGGGAATCAAAACCTTTAGGGTACTTCTCGCTGACCTAGAATCATGAAATTTGGCAAGAAGAAATTTCATGTAGTACAAGTAAAGGAAAAAGCCGAAAACCGTAAATTTGTAGTTACATACCTACAAACTTGTACGGAACCTTCGGTGCGCGAGTCTGACTCGCACTTAACCGATTTTTGTATGTAGACTGACTGGGAACGAGTTTGAGTTTGAGAAGTTTAATTTATTGTCGTCTCCACCTTGTATATTTAGAAAATCTTTATCTATTACAATATATCGTTATACGTCTGTTTTCAATCCCTAAAACAAAATAACCATAGGGTTCACCAAATAGCGACCTAAATGCATTTGCACTGAATGAATCCCTCAAAACTCCTAAGATCGTGATAAAATCTGCGGTATTTCTTCTCGCAGTGCATCTTGATTTATGTACTTACTTACCTGTATAAGTACATGTCTAATGACATGGCGTGGTTCGGCGTAGATGCTCTTTCACTTTATACTTCCACTCTACACAATATTTCTCATAGGTAGGTAGGTAGATATTTACTGATTATCTCTGATATATTAGACGAACATATAAAATGACCAATAGGTTTTTCACAAATCTCTGTAAGAAGATATACTAGGCAAAAATGGGTACAGTTGTAGTAAACTTCAAAATCAGATGGTACCTCCATAATTCCTCATTATCACCCAGTGTAGTGACCGTATGTGTCGACTTATTAAAGACTATCTGTTGTCTGCGACTTCGTCTGCGGTCAGGATGAAAAGTAGCCTATGTCCTTCTGCAGGTCCCAGGCTATCTAGCTTTCAAATTTCACAACGATCGGTCAAATGATTTATGCGTAAAAAGATAACGTACAGACAGACAGACCCACAGAGACACAGATTTTCGCATTTATAATATAAGAAAAAACTATATTAAACACGGACTTTAAAACATTCATGACTGGCTGATGTGCTCTCCTGAAAATTTATTTCAATAAGACAGGTACCGTAATTAATTTTAAATATAATATATATATATTTAAAAATATATATATATAATATATATATAATAAATTAAAGTCTCATTTTTACATGGGTCCGTATTGCTGCTTAGTCGTTTCTGCTATATATTGGATCTTCAGACTTATATAGGTAGGTACTTAGGTACACAATGAATTACGTTCCTTAAAAGCGAGAGCTAGACACTGACGCAATTCCGACAGCTCCATATAAGGCGGGGTTTTATTTAATGTGCAGCATTTACTACTGCCGAACCATATTCGTATGAAGAACGTGATTGTGACACAGACACTCCTATGGAAAATCATTGGCCAAAGATAGAAAACATGAAATCACTGCTAAAATTGTGGTTAGCCACTTGGCCGTGGTGTCTAAAAAGAGAAACAGCGGCACCTACAAGGTAGCAACACCAACTTTCAAAAGAAAATGATTCCTAGACTTGAAGAGGTAGCCTAGTAAATCTGCTCTAATCTCCGCGTAATGAGTTACCTACTTTGCTATTCCAAATCGTAGATTTTCTAGATAACGCATTAATTGAACGAGTTGTAATAAGTACCTAGAAGTGAATCTGCTTATTGCCTATAACATAGAATAGCTTTAGCTATGTAGGTAACGTAGAAATAAACAAGGCCATGGTTTCCAATGCTATGTAAACGTCAGATGAAGTCGTGAAAACTGTCTGAAAATCAGCGTTGTAGTTATTATTCATACGGGGAGCCTCTCGCGTACGTCGTCGACCACTTATCTCACTTATCTAAAGGTGCTTAAGCCTCCCAAAATTCCCCTGTGACTCTAAAATTTACGACTTGAGGAGAGATTTAACGGACGCAGCGTTATCTGTTTTATCAGAAGATATTGTGAGTCAGTCGGCGTCTGTCGGTTGCTAAACAATAGCGAGTTGTCGAACGGTGCGAGTGGTGGCGCACCAAGTCGTCAGAGATCTATATTTATGTCAATCGTTTAACTCAATCGTGTATAAAAAGCCAGTGCACATGTTTACATGATGGCCGAGGTGCCGCGGACTTGTGGGCACGTGTGTTTAGATGCGATCAATGAGCTCTATCACGGTGACGCACGATGTGCCACATATTTATGATCTCAATTGTTGGATGAGGTTAGTGATATTTTTTTGTATATACATAATTCAATGAAACTTGAATGAGTTTGTTTGTAAAGAATACACATTCAAATGTATTGTATATGATTATTTTTATTGATAAGTGCTTTAAATTTTACTTTCTACTTTATCGTCTACTTTAGCACTCCTTAAGAAAAACTGCAAATATACTTCGTTTTCAGCGGAAACTGAGGCAGTTAAATTCCCAAAGAATCCGAGCACAGACAATAAACTGCTAGTTGACCATAATAAAAACATACCGATATAACTTTTCAGAGAAACAATCAAATGAGTTTAGACGAGTTCGTGAATTCTCCGGCATGGCTTGTCAAGGTACAATACTTTGTTTCTATTGGCTTCATAATCCGTGAGTATAGGTGCATCAGGTAGGTGCAGTATATAGGAAAGAAAGCAAAAGCTAGCATCAGGCTACCTATCTAAAACAAATGATGACTCATGAAGCAATCAATATTGATCTTCCTGATCCTATGTGTGGTCCGTTTATAGATATATTTTGACTAGAAGAATAGAGAACAAGTCATAGAATTGAGAAATCGGATAAAAGAAATTGAACAGTCACAATCATTATACGCTTCTCTGGTATCTTAATTACAAGAGAAGGTTAACTCAGCAGTAGCAAGTGTAATGCAAAAATGGCCACAAATATCAACCAATCTCGTCAATACCCGGCAGGAATTCCCTTAAGGAAAAAATCTTTGCACGGCGATTGTACCAAACACAAGGAAACTCCTTAAAAGTCCTACTGCGATAACTGCAATCATCAACCTGTCAGTACTGGAATAATATTTGAAGCGTTGACTCATTAGTTTTATATCTGGCCACTAATGAGGTTGGATACAATTAGAGCACTTGAAGCACGCAAACATGACTCCATGTCCGTTAGCTAAGTTTAGCCGGTGTCGTAAACACGCACTTGGCCATGGTTTATAATTTTTCCGCGTGTATGTACTAGGTACAAATCTAATTTGGTCACATACCGACATGCCCGACATGTGTAGGAATGTGCCCACTGTTAAATAAACACAGGTTTAATTATAGGAGTGAGGTATGAGCGGTGAAGGAATGCAGAAAAATAAGAGTAGAGGAAAACGTGGGACATAACGTGACGACAACTTGGTGGCTTTTAGGCTCAAGTGTTTTGCCTTCAAGTGACTTTAATGCCTTTGAAACACACATTTTTTAAAGTATCAGAAATTCAGAACGGCAGTTCAGTTATCTACATTAATATGCCTGCTGCTTTACTCGCGACCTAGAATTTGTTGGAAAAATCCTCAATGCCTAATCCTCTATGGACATAGTTTGATAATATTCTTCCTACTTTCTCGTCCTAAAATGTTATAAATCCTCACCATCAGAATATGCACAGTAGTTAGAGACACAGATAAAATAAATGCTGAAATGTATCTTGCTGACCCCGGTGTAAAATTATGAACACCCTTTAGACTGGCTCTACAATACGTTTATTTCCAACTGATGTTATTTACATGATAATAGCATTCAAGCTGCGAATTAATGTCGATTAGGTAAGGAAAATATTATGTGCGAATACACCCAAGGTTCCGATTAATTGCTTGTAATTCCTCTAGTGTCATCATGATTAGCATGACTGTGTTGTAGTTACACGGCTATACATCTGTAGCTATGCTTAGTGCCTCGACTAACGAGCGCACGTATGTACATAATTAAATGCAAGTGATCGATGCATTTATACATTTTAACGGTCTGATCTCATCAATCGAACGGTCGGGCTGTGGCGGACAGTGTCGAGCTCGCGGCCGCACGGAGAAAGCTAGTTTCATTTGGCTATGAGTGTTTAGTTGGTCCTGGCTGAGTGATGGCGCTTGTCGGTCGCTTGTCTAACGAGTAGTGGTGTGCGGCGTGTGTTGGACAGGTGTCGGGGGCGCAACGCGGGCGCGAGCGGCATGCGGCCCCGGCGGCAGACGCCCATGGAGGTCGGCTAGCGGCGCGCGCGCACCCCCCGCGCCCGCTCCCCCTGCTCCGCCCCACCGACGCCATGGAACTCGCTGACGTGCCTAGACACCGACCCCTCGCCTTCGATAAGGTTAGTATACCACATCATATGACGTTTTAAGTAAATTATATATTTCTTTAATATTATTCCAAGCCTCACTTAGTACTTGCGCCAAATAACTTCACACATTCTTGTAACAACATGCTAAACGATACACGAAAGCAATACCGGTCTAAAATAACGGTAGTTACATATTCTGTACGAAGTGAGTAACACCAGTTGTTACATTATGCAGCGTGGAGGAGGTAGGCAGTAGGCAGTGCTTTACTCCGTTTATTTTTAACACAATCGTCTACAGGCGCCGGGCGCCGAGCATACTGCTGCTGTCTGAAAATCGATAGGGTTTGCTTCCGACGAAGCTGCTAGTGGCTTGGCGCTCGCTACACGATACTGGTTATAAGATAACAGTCGGTAGCCCTGACAGAAGAGATATAAGTGTAAATAATAATTAAACCGTTGAATGAATATGATAAGTATGATCAAAAGCAAAGCAATCCTTCTCGCTATTGGTGCTATTTTAGACTCTATTACTAAAATACTTTCAATTAGATCAACAAGGCAAAAGCATCAAAGTGCGAACGTGCAATATTTACAAACACTGATGCTTTAAGCACTTTCGGCAATATTCAGTCGGATGATCGAACGGAGAATATATATATAAGATATCACGGAAACTTTAGCTGTAATGTTCTGAAAATAGGTATCAATTTCAGCATTGTGGAACTGCATTATTGACTGTAAATATTTCCATTTACGGCGATTTACCTGCGGAGTAAACCGAAAATATTTCCTTGTACTACAAAATGGACAAAAATGTGCTCATTTGTTACAACAATAGTAATTATTCGTGCTAATGACTTTGATTTACAAGCTAACTACGTGTATAGTCGATTGTAATAGAACCCCACACGCGCCATTACTCTTTGGCACGGCGTTCGGGACGCCCCTAACAATAGAGGGTTAAATAATAAACAACGGGGTGTTTCCAAGAATCTTATTATTCTTCGCTAGTATGGTTTCGACGAAGTGTTAAAAGCTTAAACAAAAAAAGTGAAACAGTTTTATGCCTTTCATAATTGCTGTTTTATCTGTGCTAACTAAGTATTTATTTGTTAATTGACATTTTCATTAGTTATATTTAGGGCATAAAACTGTTTCACTTTTTTTGTTTAAGCCTTTAACACTTCATCATTTATAATCTCAGATATGGAATATGACAAGCAGTTTGAAATGCCATAGTGTCATGGTTCCAATACAAAACACACGCTGAGACAAAAACATTTTATTTTTCTATTTATTAGTCCCTTCTACTTTTGGTGAGCCTTCGTTTTTATTAGGGATTTTGTTCTGGTGGGTGAAAATATTTTATTAATTGAACAAGACTCAGCGAAAATGCAAAAGGTTCGTGCCGCCCGCCCTCATCCTGCCCGCCCACGCGCCGAGCGAACCGCCCTAACCCTTAATGCATTAGCGTAAAAATTTCACTCTATTTTTATGTCACTCCCTTCGTTTTTAATAGAAATTATTTTATAGGTTACTTACATTAAAGTGATGAATGAAACGCTACATTGAACAAGGAATAAATGGATTTGATTTGCAATCGTGCAAACTGCAAATCCCACTCCGATTTTTGTTTCCAGTTTGGGCAGTTCTGCATATTTTATAACCGTAGTATAAAAGACAAAGTCTATCAATGTATGTATCAGTGACACAGGTTTTTTTTCTAGGTCCTACTTATGTACTAAGCGTTTCTCTATATACAAAACCTACCTCCCAAACAATCTGTAGGTGTAATGAATCGTACGTAAAACCGTGGCGAAGGTGGCCGAGGTGGCGACGAAGACGCTCGGGCTTGCGAGATGTGACCCCCCTCCCCCACACCACACTTGCCGCTCCTCCTCGGCGCCGGGGAATCGATCGCGCCTGTGACGTCACCCACTTAGCCTTCCAGCTCCCATCTTCGAGGACGAACGGACAAATCAACGTCCACCCCCCGTCACACAGTGTTCCATAACAAATATTTTGCCAACTGATTGCCTATGTCCTTCGTTGAGATGATCCTATCAAACATACACATATTCATTACGGTATATAGGAAAGGACAGAATGTCGTCGATCTTGTAAAGATACAGTTTTCTTAATTCTTTTTACTTATGATTTGATATCCCGCAATCTAGACACCTATGTATGACATCACATGGGTACATAATAGATGACATTAACGTGATGACACGTTCGCAGCCCGATGCTTATAAGAACCCTGAGCAGTCAAACGTAAAATTTGCTTGCTCGGCGTTTTACTTAGTGAGTCACCGTGGTGTGAAAACTGTCTAGTTTTGAGTCATTTTATTTTGGTCATCATGGCATTATATATAATTTTGAAACGCACCACAATTTAATTCTTGTGTCGATCCCGCTCACCGCATCTGTCACATTGTATGAGTTTTAAGTATATCATCTTTGACACAAATTTAATGCCCAGCTATTTCTATGTACAATTACTTGAAATGATCTTATCAGTTCAACCCCGGATATAACAACCTAATTAGCAACTCTCTGCTGTGTTTCAAGTCATACAAATTGCCTAGTCACGTATTTCAAAACACTAATTGTAGACTAGATGTATCTAAGATGTATAGTTGACGTAAACTTTTGCGTTTTAATCGCAGTTTCCTGCCTTATCTCTTGCATCGTGAAAATATGAGGGAATAAAATCAATCTCGGTAGGCAATAAGCGCTCTCGATCACATTAAATTGAGTTGAGCGTGGCTGCATTGGCTTTGTCCCCGATGGAGGCGCCCCTTGAGAGAGTCAAGGGCTCTCGGCTCCCGGGCGGCATTCACCGCAGGGTCAGCCACTTGCGACGTGGACGGCCCTCGACGCCCCACAGACCAGCTCGAGTGCACGTTGACCTAAAAGGCCGCGAATGACGTCATCAACGAGCTTTGCTTTAAATCTTGCTACAGATTTAGCTTTTGTTGCATAATCAATTTCATAAGTGGAGCCTATACCTAAGCTCTCCGATATATACGAGTTGGTATGTACGTTCATTTAAAGTAGGAATGTTTTCAGTCAGTGCTAATCAGACAAATATTGTGTTTATTATCGCAGTAGTGTTAAACTAATAGTATTTATACAGTCCGTGCTGTTAGACTAGAATGAGTTACATACACTTAGACAGCACTATATTGAAACTGAAACTATTGTTCAATATCGTAGATTGCCAAATGAAGGCAATTTGGGCGATTTCGGGTCTGATGATCAAAACAGTACGCTAACAAAATTGAACGTCGCTTCAACAGTCGCACTGCCACATGCGATTACTAGATTAACGATCTGTCGAGTCATCATATGCGGTTCAATATCAGCTACGGAATCCTACTCTATTATAAAACTTACCTTTTTTTTTGTTTTTAATAATGTTTACTCATACAAAACATTGAATTGCAGATGGAAATGTTGATCAAAGAAATGCAAAGTACAGAAACGGGGATACCAGTCAGAAGTCAAAAACTTTTTCTCACTTTTATTCCGTCTGCCTTTATGGGTAAGATATATTTTTATATATTTAAAATAATAGAACAAAATATGTACCTACGATATATTACTTTAAATATATCCCGTGCACCGTCCAAATCATAGGTCCAAATAAACTGAATCACCACAAAATTAATATTTTTTGTTTAAATTATATATATTCTAGTTTATAGGTACACATAATTGTAAATAACTTTAATATAGTTAAATTAATAAATTATTTTTTTTCATTCCAGGTTATGATGTTGTCGAATGGTTAATGGATCGGTTTGATTTTGAAGATGGCACCAACGGTGAGTCTGAGTGTATCATCGTGGGCACCGGGCCCATGCTGGCCTGGGTCCGAAGGCGCACCCTGGTTGTAGACTCTAGTGATAACGAGCGAAAACACACAATGTTAGAGTCATGTATGTAAACAATAAATTACAAGCATGTTATATGTACTGCTGATGTTATTTGTTTACTTACATCGCCTTTTCTTGCTTCAAGGTCGCTCCCTTGTTTGTTGGTGGACTGTTGGACTGTTGAGGGAACAGTGTCGGTTAAGAAAACTTACCAAATGTAGAATTGTAGAAGTATTTTGTAGCTGCATTTAAATGAGCCTGTCTCCTGTGTAAACAAGATAAGACTCTTTGGGTGTTTTAACTTGGTAAGGCTTTCGTATTGACTAAACTGACATAACAAGGAGCGCCCTCTGTATCATGCTTTCATCATGCAGCTACCGCGCCTTTGATGTATTACACAGTTTCCATTTCATGCAGATAAAAATGAATTAACTAAACGTTCTCCAATTTACAGTTGAAGCAATAAATTTAGCGAATCAACTCTGCCAATACGGTTACTACTTTCCCGTCAACGATTTGAAAAACCTTGTCTTAAAGGATGATTCTTCTCTTTATAGATTTCAAGTAAGTTTTTGTGAAAGTCATTGTCATTCGTTGTTTTCAGTAATTAATTAAAGATTACACCTACCTGCTCACAGGAATAACAAAAATGACGTCAAGAATTAGCCACTTACCCAGCAAACTTGCATGTCTTGTCTTGCAAGTCTTCATGGTCATTGACAGCTAGCTTGGTCAGTTAACTGATTACCGAACGAGGTAACTAACGGAAATAAGTAACCATACTCTTTTTGGAGTCTTATTCGAATGGGACTGTTAGACATAGTAAAATCCATTTTGATTAAACCTTTCCTCCACGCACAATTTTAAATCTTCTTGTTCTCTGGCAGAGTCCGTACTACTGGCCATGGCAAGCGCCTCGTGTGGCCGGCAGCTCGAGCGCGCCGACCCTCGGCCCGGACAACGTGGAGTACGCCATCTACCTGGTGAAGCGTACACTACGCAACAAGCAGAGACATGGTCTCGAGGACTACGAGCAAGAAGCTCTCGCCAACCTCAAGAAGAACCTCGCCGCCAAGTGGGACTTCATCAATATGCAGGCGGAGGAACAGGTGACTACTTTCTGATGAGCTTTTCACAAGTGCCAGATATACAAGAACTTAATAATTAGGCCACAAGCAAACTATATCGCTCCAAACGCGTTCAAAATCATGCTATTACGTACCCTTTAGTTAAGGTGTATTCAATGTGATACCCCACAGAATAGAGACTTTCTTTTTCCGTGGGTAACCCAGTAGGCTTCTACATGAAACGAAATAAATAAGCGAAGAGTTCTCGTAGCTTCGATAATAACGACTTTATGTCTAGCGGCATTTACTGAAAAACGCAAAGTTAGTTCGGAGTACTTACG
Source organism: Apamea epomidion (assembly GCA_947507525.1). NCBI lineage: Eukaryota > Metazoa > Arthropoda > Insecta > Lepidoptera > Noctuidae > Apamea > Apamea epomidion. The sequence continues at coordinate 14,222,740 of OX382234.1, forward strand.
CCTGTAGTGCTTTTTAGATTACCAGCAACATTAGATTAGGCCGCAACGACAATCACAAAACTCTAATATTTTCGTCTTCGTATTCAGGTTCGCCTTGCAAAGGAGAGGAAGAAAGGCGATAAGATAGTGAGTGACAGCCAGGAACGCGCGTACTGGCGCGTCGCGCGGCCGCCGCCCGGAGTGGTGAGCGCGCTCGAGCCGTGCCCCGTGCCCGTGCGCGCGCGCCACCATCGCGTCAAGAAACGCTCCGTGTACCAGGTCACACGGGAGGTACGTGCACCTAACAGCTGCAAAGCGGAGATAATGAGTATAGAATCATTAATTTCTTTGCTATTCCTTGCTTTCAACTTGTTAGACTCCGCTGTAACGTAGACATCTGTTACACTTTTTCTTGTAGCATCCCCACCTTCCGTATTTAGATGTGACTAAAATTCTCCTTATTAACTTTCTACTTCTAGATTGAGCATCTAAAAGCGAGTCTGGACCGTACGAGAGTGAAGACTTCAATTGCCCTTGAGGCCTTCATCGCCTACTCGGAGACCTTCACTCCCTACGATCCCTGGCTCACCCAGCCGCAGCCCTCCAACCCTTGGGTCACCGACGACACCCTATTCTGGCAAATTAACCAGCCTCTGTGAGTTTAGTACTACGCCTGTACAAAGTAGGCACTACCTTACATGCCTGATTTCTTTATATTTCAGTATTTCATTATGTAAAAGTTGAACAAAATACACGAAACTATCTTTCTAGTGAATTAAGAACTTACCTAAAGTAGTCTGTAGTAGTGTACCTTCTATTGTCATTGAACCTATTTAGATAGGTGAAGGCATTGTTACGCAACCATATAATTTCGATATTTCCGGTTAGTGTGGAGGTGCCGGGTGAGAGGCGGGTGCAACGCTGGGCGGTGTCCATCGACGAGTTGGTGTCAGACCCCACGGGGCTACAGGAGTTCACCAGCTTCCTGCGTAAAGAGTACTCGCACGAGAACATCAGGTTCTGGCTCGCGGTCATGGACCTGAGACGCAGCAGTACCAAACAGATACCCAAGAAGCTTGAAGATATCTATGAGTATGTTTATTTTTGGGAAATTGTAGTTTCTTTTTATAATGTAAATAATCTTGAAGTTGGGTTAAAAAGAAAGCTCTTGTCATATTCATTGACTTGGCCAAAGCTTTTGTCACTGTCTCTGTGCCCAACTTTCTAAATAAGTTGAAAAAATTGTGTGTGATGTGTCTACCATCAAAACCCAGAAAACCCTTACAAGATTACATCTATGAACACTTTCTAAAGGTTAAAATTGGAAATTATCTAAATGTTGATATCTACCTATAACTTACGTTGCGGTGTACTACAGGGAAGAGTAACCAGGCCTTTCCACTTTCTTTCTCACTTAAATGATCTTTACAACCTAGAGCTACCCCATGGTCAAAACATATCTCTTGTTGATGATACAGCACTTCTTTTTATTACAGTACTACTTCTACTACGGTTTACTACAGTAGACTGATATCTTTCAATTCGCACAGAATTGCTTTGATAGGTTCTGCCTTGAGTATAATTTCAACCTCAAGTAAACACATTGCCATTATTCAATAATTCTCCAAATAACGATTTGCCAATTAGAAAACCATATTAATTCGCGGTTGATAACAATCACAGAATTCTACTGAAGGTAACAGAAATCACCGCTCCGTTGGGCTATGATTAGGCGTCTATCGAACTATTACCGTGTATTTCCAAATTTTAGCGTACTTACTTAAGTTTCCGTAATGTTTGTCAGAGAGTTTCTTAAGCCGGGCGCGCCGTGCGAGATCAACATCGACGGCGCGACGGCCGAGCGCGTCACGGAGGGGCTGCGCAGCGGCTCGCGGTACGCGCTCGACCACGCCGCGGAACACGTGTATGGACTCCTGCTCAAGAAGGACTGCTACCCGCGTTTTGTGAGATCAGACCACTTTCAGCGGCTGCTGACTGAGGGCAGGAACGTGCACCAGAAGAAGGCTAAGTTAGTTGGGCTTGTTACAGACGAGGTTCAAAAGTGAGCACCAGTACTTGTAGATAAATATTTAATTTCAAGATGTGCCGTCCACCCTTACTAGGTCCCGCAGCATGCATGTTTTGGATTGCATTTATTAATTTCCTCACAACACATTTTTTTACATCTTATACACTTTGAGTCCCATAACCATGCCTCATATTTTTTGGATCGACTTTGCGCAATGGGGTTCTGTATTGGAAATTTTGCTGCGTAGATTTTTCAACTTTGGTGGTCAAGTAAAGAAAAAGCCGGGCACGTCGAGTGGCGGCGCAGCTCTGTCCCGGCGACGCGGCTCGGATCGCTCGCTGTCGGGCTCCGCGCACGAGCTGGCCGTGTGCGCCGCGCAGCCGCCGCGCCCGCCTGACCAGCCCAGCCACAGCCACTCGCAGTCCAACCTCTGCGACCTTACCACTTTCAGGTAACTCAACTATACGTACAACAAAACTTGCTGATCAAAATAGAAAAGACAATAAATATGGAAATCAATTCATGTCAAAACTAGAAAGGTAAGAACTCGTATACATAGAATTTTTTACGTGTTTTAATATACAGTGCAAACTCGATATAACTGTAGCGGTATCTACAACGCCACATGCGAACAACGCGTCATACTGACGTCACGCAAATCCTGCATCTCGCAAGCAGAGTTTACCGCGCAATTAGCATAGATACAATTTCCCAACATCAATCGTTGGGCAGTTGCCCGCCAGACACAACACCCGTCTGGTCGGAGGATCCTCCCTTTTCTATGGAGGATGAGTGAGCTTTACACCCTGTTCCTCATACCTCTATATAACAAATCGGAAGGGAACAAGTAAATATTAGTTATATCAAGTAATTCGTTTAACTAATGTTTGTTATATTGAGGTTAGGTTGGTCTAAAATTTGTTTTAAAGAGGTAAAAACGTCGCGACTGAATCACGTAGGTACTTTTGGGAACGTTATATAAAGGTTTTGGGTTGACAAAATTCGTTACTTAGAGGTTTACACTTTTTTTTTGATAGTTGAAAATTCGTTATAAAGGGGTTGTTCGCAAAAAATCTTCACAATGTACCTAAAGGTATATTTTACATTGACTCTTATGGACAATTCAAGGGGATTACGAAGAATTCGTTAAGTCGAGGAATTCGTTATATTAAGGTTGCACTGTATATTGATAGTTATATATACTATGGTCTGAAGAAAAAAAACACTTTAATGAATAGGTACCTACCTATTTACTTATTCTTTGTAACTTTCCAAAAGCAACTGTGTCCAATCAGTGAACAGGACCTTATTACTGGCCTTCGCCGTCAGTCTGTCACAGGGTAGCTTTGGAACCGTAAATATGTAGCCAGTTTTCAAAAAATACGTGTGACGATGAATGCTATTGCGGCAAATAATAAAAATAATAAGATTTTGATAGTACACGAGTCCGATCTCGATCGGCTAGATTTATGTTGCTGCAAGGATCATTCATCTACAAAAAATATTTTATCATTACAGAGATCCTCTCGACGACGACACTGCCGACGTATTACCGTGGGAGTGTTCGTCCCGCGAGGTGGTGTACGGCGGTGCCAACAGGCGGAGGCAGGACTCGGCCGCGGACTCGGGCAGCTCGTCGTCCGACGTGAGCGCCGCCGTGGTGAGCGAGCGCACGCGCCGCCTGCCGCAGCAGAGCACGCTGGACGGCGGCCTGCGCGGCGCGCCGCCGCCGCTGCGCCGCCTGTCGGCCGTGGAGCCGCGCCACCTGGCGCCGCTGGGCTCGCCGCCGCACTCGCCGCGCCCGCCGCGCCCCGCGCCGCCGCCCGCGCCTCGCGCCACCGTGCCGCCTCCGCACCCCACGCCCACCATCAGCGTCAGCTCCGCGCCCGACGACGAGTCCACCTACTCGCCGCCCGGCACCGGCTCGCCCGAGGACACGACGCGCTCCCTCGCTCACTCGGACGAGCCTTCCTCGGTGTTCGCGTCGGCGGACGCGACGCCCACGGAGCCGATGCGGCCCGTGTGCAAGTTCGGTGAGGATCGACCTGCACCCTTCACGGAAGGGCTCGAGCCGAAACCGCCCGACCCAGGTTGTGACAATTCGCAAGAGGAGACGCCGCATGAAACCGTGAGAATTCGGTCCACGGTGGAGTCTGTCGACTGTGCGCCCTCGATGGAATCCTACGACGACTCGTCCGCTTCCGGCGCCGTGTCTGACTCGAGGGATTCCGACCGAACGAAATCGTCCGAAGACGACGTCGTGTCGGTGCAACGTGTGCTGTCCCGAGAATCGTCAACGATAAAAGAAACCAGTCCGGCCTCAAGTAGAGATACGAGTAGCAAAATCGGCGATCTTCTGGAGAATACGTCGGAGAGTGAGGATGCTGCAACGAGCTCTGTTCGAGAGGTCGAGCTGAAGAGCGCGAGGGAGTCGGAGCTGGCGCAGGCAGGCGAGCGCGAGGCGCCGGAGCCGTGCTGCTCGGCGACGGTGGAGCCGGCGGGGCGCGCGCCCGTGGCGCCGCTCGCCGTGTGCGAAGACATCGGGGTCGACGACGACAACGTAGACAAAGTGCCTTCGGCGCCACTGCAAAGGGTCTCGGGAGATTCCAGGGCGGCGTCCGACGCGGACGCGACGAAACATATTGCTCATAAAGACGAACTGACGTCGGTCTCTGAAACAAATATTGTTAAGCGTGATAATAAAAGCGGCATCGTTGAGCGTAAGCAGCGGAACGACATATGTCCGTGGGAGGACGAGTAAGTACTCGCGAGATTAGTTAGTGCATCGCAGGCCGCCGTAGTTTGTGTATGGATGTTGTTGCGTTTCATGAGATGAGTCTCGAGCAAGCCATGCGTGTACCTTAAGTAATTGGTGGTGCATTTTGATAGACAAGTATTAAGTATGTGTTGTGTTCTCTCCAGTTCGATGAAACCGTGATGTAGATGTAGTGTCACGAGAGTGTCGCATCTAGACATGCTTCAGCATGATGTAGGACTTTTGCATGACAATTTCAGCTAAATTATAAAACTTTTGTTCACATGGTGAAATTATTTCCAAAATCACGCACAATTTTACTAGGGTTACGTTAATGTATCTAACTATAATTTTATTCGCTTTTTATTTGTTATTTTTTATTTACTTTAAACTTTATTTGTATATAGTGACAAGTATGTAGATATAAAATAAAATTAAATATTTTTTTATGTCCACTATCATTTTAGTTTGTATTATTTTCTTACTAATTGGCACGCAGACACATTATATTATCGTCATTTTTGTAATGCTGCTGTAGTAGTCGATCTTATTATTTACCGTAACCAAATGACAATTCCTGATTTAAAACTATTCATCATGCATTCATACTTTGGAAGACATTCACTTACGACATTCAAAACATAAAAAAATGTAAAATATGTTAATTTGCATCTTCAAAGTTACGACAAAGCAAGCTAAAGTTAAATTATAATAAGAAGTCACCCAAACTTGTCTAGTCAAATTAGTAAATAATCCGTTGGCAATATCATGGAGCCATACTCGCTATGACAACAAGCTATAAGTAACGCTTATCGTTAGTACTTCGGAAAATGCATTTATATCTTTAAGAAAAAAATGCAATGGCAAAAATTGCAACGCGTATGCTTTGCTTGTGATTGTCACTAATGGCTGATTTGTCAATCATCTGATAACTTTATTCGAGGAATAATTTTGAAATTTTTAGGGCTAATGAAAAATTCTCTGTCGATTGAAAAATCGACGGTTGATTTTTATTCGTCGAATAAAATTGACATCTCTGCCAGTTTTTGTATGAAAGAACTATCAAAAATTCAAAATTATTTCTCTGTAAAATTATCTGGGGTTGGTAAAATCAGCCCTTACAGTTATTTCATACAAAAACTGTCAAACGTCAATTGTATTCCTCGAATAAAATTTATCTGGCGATGAAAAAATTAGCTCTAAGCCCGGTAGGCTTACAAGGTTCAAAACAAAAAAAAACCACACTCCAAAGGCCTTTAAAATCGCATTCTCTATGCCATTTCATCCACGATTCTGTAGTTCAATCCGGCTGGTTGAACGTATCATACCCTCCGAAAGCATTTGAAATCACGCTATTGTCTTTGAGTTTCGTAGCGTATTATACGCCCAGCTTCCCTCGATAGCAAGTGTTATTTCCCATTCTAAGGTAGCCAGTGATCCGTCAGGTAGGTAAAATGTGTTAACGTTGTTCTTTTTCTTTTTCAGGAATTCCTGCGAAAGTGATGCTCCATTTGTTAAAACTTACGCAACGCTCGGTTACTTATAATTTTGTAGGCGAATATCAACAATATTTTACGATGTCAGGGTTATAGGAAAAATAATATTTAATTTTTTAACCTAGACCCTATGTTTTAATTATCACAACCAAAGTTAGGTCATTATTATGTAATTATATGAATATTTTAAAGTAAATGATCGTTAATTATTAGTAAAACAAAATGGGTTTTATTTGACATCACAACTTTTAAATATATATCTGAACAGCTCGCACTGAAAATTACTAAAATGTGCTTATTTATTGAAGTTAACAAAGTTGATTCAGATAGGGAAAATAAAGATTGAATCGGTCGTTATTATTATTTAGGTAATTGCTTTGGTACTTCGCTGCAGTCTGCATCAACGCTGAACTTGCAAGTTCGACGCGACTTCCCCTCTTCGGGTGTCGTCAGCGGCGCGACTACGGACAGCTTATCCTCATGGTAGTATCGACAACGACACATCTGTAACACAGACAATATCATACGCCTTCGTTTAGCTGCACAACATGATAGAAGTTAATAATAAATAATAGTAGGAAATGAAATCGTCTTTTAGAATAACCTATTTTGAAATAGCTACTCAGTAGCTGGTAGTACCTTTAATTTTGTATAATTTAAAAAACTCAGTAGAAGGAAAAATGTGTGAAGCACATGTAGATAGAGTGGTCCATAATACAGGGCGGCAGGGACATTGACGTGCAAACTGTTACTATGAGTTCAGCACATGATCCTAAACAAAAAAAAATTGACGGTTCTCAAAAAAGTCTGCTGTTTTATTGAAAAGTGCAATACCTATGCGGTCGAAATGTATGGATGTATGTATTGGTTTTTTAAATAACCGTCGAAAGATTTCAACGCAGGGAGTCCAGAATCTTGTACTGAATCCATGGACAGATTGTGCGACGATGTCCCTGCCACCCTGTATATCGAATGGTGTATATGAGTCGGTAAAATTACTGCCTCTAACCTAACTGCTACTAAACTTATACAGGTGATCCGTTGAGATGGGTCAATGTGGACAATCTGAAAATAGAAGAGATTCTTAGTACAGTTTTTCTTATCTCTAAAATCGACGAAACTGTTTATTCTATCTCAGATTTTCCCATACCGACTCATGTCAAATGATGATGAGTAATGGCAGATATCTATAATATACAGCGTGCCACTTTTGAATGGCGACATTAATTTAACACACGTATACGGTCTCGCGTTTTCGTTTTATGAGCATATTTTAATTTAATTAAACGTCATTATTTATTATCAATTTTCTAAAATACCATCTTGGAGCAACCTGTACTTAAAGAACTGCGCAGGAGTCATTTGCCGGGGTCACGGATCATAACATCGCATCAATGTAATTAAAACGAATAACGTGCAAAGTTGGCGAAATGAAGCCTTGAAGAAAAGAGAGAGAGAGAGCCATATGTCGGCGAGGGGCGCAAACGGTAGTTTTCAAATTACGAATTATTTCATGTTGTTATAATGGCGACATTAATTTAACACAGGCGGTGTTAAATAGCGTGTTAAGTAATGTAGCGGCACGTTGTATAAATCTCAGACTATCCCCAAGTATATCTACTTTTTTAGTCTTATAGAATGTCTTTCTCTAGCCTTCACAGATTTTTTAAACGATTACGACATCGCCACCTCTGCAAATAATAGAACATCTGCAAGGAAATACCGGAATACCTCGGAGCATGCGTCAGAAAAAGTAACGTGATCAAATGCAGTGCCAATGTCAAGAAGGAAAATTGATATTATTTCACATATCGTTTGAACTGACATAACGGTTTTTTTTGTCAGTTGGAGTGCGCTGTAGCTAAATGTAGAGCGAATATACAGACAATCAGTTCAGCAAAAAAAAAAGTTATATTATTAGACATTATTAACGCAGGCTCATGGACATGAGTATTCTTCCCGTCTTAACCTATGGTGCACAGACTTGATCTTTGACTTATATCCAGAAGTTCAAATTCAAGATCTGCCAACGAGCAATGGAGCGCAGTATAGGTCACGGATCGTATTCGAAACATACTTCTGCGCTCCAAAACAAAGATAGCTGATGTGGTTCAAAACGCTGCCCAACTTAAATGGCACTGCATGCCATGTCTGCCGAATGCCGGATAAACTGTGGGCCCAAATAGCACAGAACGGGTGCCCTGAGACAGTGAGGCGGGGTCGCGGCAGACCACGTACGAGATGGTGGGACGGGCTGGATGTATACGCTGTATTACTATTAAGTAATATAGCGTATACATAAAAAAAGTAATATTACAATGTGACATATTCGGTGAGCCACAAACTGAGCGTGGTTCCATAGGTGCCATAGAAACTGAAAGGGCGGACTCGCGAAAGATGGAGGAAGTGGAGGGAAGCCTTTGCCCAGGTTGGGACGGCGTAGGCTAATAAAAAAATATATATATTAGGCTGCCCCACTCTGTGAATCTTTTCCTACCTATTTGGCCTCGTTTATCAGGACCATAAATTGTTTACCTAATGAATGAAGCTATCGTTCATACATATTTCTGATAATGAATTCAATAACAAATACATCAAGTCATTAACATAAAGTCATGTCCTACTAAGCGACTAATTGGATTAAGAATAGATACCTCATTAGAGTAAACGAGGAAATCCGTCTAAGTACCTACTTATAAAAATAAAAAAATCTGATAATTGAACTTTGGTAAATAGGAACACCGTAAGGGCCGGCGCCCACTGGCGGCACGGCACGGCAAGGGATTTTTATGCGACTAATAGAAAATATAACTTAAAAGTATGGCAATAAAATTGAAATTTCATCGGCAGCAATGATGCCGTGGTATCCCTAGGCATGCCGCGACATCCTTTGGCATCATCATTGAAATTTCAATTTTATTGCCATACATTTAAGTTATTTTTCTATTCGTCGAATAAAAATCCCTTGCCATGCCGTGCCGCCAGTGGGCGTCGGCCCTAGTACGTCACTCTTAATGATCTTGAAACTAGTGAGTAGGTACCATTTCGCAATTTTTTTTCGTGTTTACCTCCGACTCATCGATAGTTTACGTGAAAAGTCAATATAATCTGATAGGTAGTTACTTCATGGTTATCATTCGACTCACCTTTGAGGTGGCTTTGTTACCTAAACCCTGAACGCGGGCCTGAAGCGGTATCTACATACAACGCCACATGCGAACAACGCGTCATACTGACGTCACGCAAATCCTGCATCTCGCAAGCAGAGTTTACCGCGGAATTAGCATATATACAAACTTCCCAACATCAATCGTGGGGCAATCCCCCGCCAGACACAACACCCGTCTGGTCGGAGGATCCTCCCTTTTCTATGGAGTATGAACTTTACACCCTGTTCCTCATACCTCTATACTGGTGATCCCGACGTGCACACATCACTTATCTAGTTCTGATATCTAACTACATAAGAGTTGTTGTTACTACCAATACAAGAGATACGACCTACTCGTATGTTGCGAGTTAATAAGGAATAATTTTTGAACCTGTTATGCGTGTAGGCTGAGAAGCTAAGACTTAGACAGTGGTCTATAAAACTAAAATGGTCGAAATTACCACTGAATATATCCTGCGTAGGGCAAATATTTAGGAAGATATTTCTCGCCCAATACCTTAGGTACTTTTGTTGTCTGTACGCGGTTACTGACCGGAGTATGAATGGCGTTAATTGCTGCGAGCATAGTTTATACTTACACAACGTTTGCCTAAGACTAAGATCCTAAATAAGGATAGAGAATCCATCCTATCCTAGGTTCCATTCCCCAGGCTACTTGAGTCCTTTACCGGCTGTGGTCGAGTGATGCTGTGCTGTGCTGTGCTGATGTCTGTAGCGGTATTTTTCCCACTGAAGTGTAGGTAGCAGCATGTAGGTACATACGTAATTTATGAGGCTGACGTCAGCAATGCTACACTTGGGTTTTTTTCTATCGATTGTATTTTTTTTCCGATTGGACAGCTGCAGAATATAGGTACTCGTACGGATTAACCCGATTTTTTAAATTCACTAAACAAACAGACCGACGAATCACGCGCTGGTCATGAATACCAGTTGTATGACGCGTCCCACATCCTGCACGATGGGCCTCAGTATGAGTCCAGTTTTAGGGAGAAAGAGAGCAACAACGTCCCCAGTTGCTGTCTTTAGTACCTACCTTCATGTGGAGGAACTCCTCCTGCCTGAACGCCACGATGACACATGACAACACCATTCAATGCTCTTAGGATGCAAAACGCACTTTTAGTGTGTTTGTTTCACTAAACTCTAAAATATTTTTGGAGACTGCAAGTTCTGTATTGCATTACAGCACAGCATCATTCTTGTCTTACTACAAAGCCATAGATCACCTAAGTACAAGCAAAGGTCATCCTACAAGGCTAGTCATTATTATACCATTATGAAAATAATTACTCCAAAACAAGTTTAATTGTAGGTCACACTACGTTTAAATTCAAAATAAAAAATGAAATTGTTTACTTCTTTTATCATTTTATTGTCTTTAAACAACTGCACAACACGACACTGAATGTTTCAGATAAAAAATATAAATACATCATCGGATTCGACCTCATTAATACTGCTACGACATAATTTACGTGGTTATCCTAGAAAGGTGTATATTCGTAGATGTTAAACCTAAAGGGCCGTTTATACGTAACGGGTTTTAGCTGCGTAAACTGATTCGACGACACTATAACGTGCACAAACGTAGAGCTATGAGACGTAGATAAACGGTCCCTAAAACACTTATCAATAGATGTTCTCGTACAAACTAATTCTCTCTCGTAAGAGGTAGTTAGTCGAAAACTTCGCGGCAGACGCCGTCGGCGCCCATTTTATAGCCAGGGGGACAGTTGGAAGGCACTGTGATCATGTTCCTCATGGCGATGCCCGCGGCGGCGACTTTCTGGGGCGGCTCTTCGACTGTGTTGCTGTCTCCGCCCGAGGTTTTGTCCTGGGCCTCTGCTGCAGCCACGGCGTTAGCCTTGGCGTCGGCAACCTCGTCAGGGAATACAATACGGTTGGAGTCAGCCATTCTGTAATTATAGAGAATTGTCACATTAGTAAAGTAAGCTTTTATAGCTCTTTCAGAAGCTGGGTACGTTAAAAAGTGTATAGTTGGAGTAAGGCAAACGAGAGCAAGATAATGTTTGTATCATATTATAAAAACCTTTTGTCTAATAACGTTACGATATAATATGATAGGTACATTACTTATTGGAATCCGTCTAAAAAACAAAATAAAAAGGGAGTGTACCTGCGATACACTAAATTGACGTGATTAGGAAAATTATCTAAGTACTTATTAAATTAGTATCTAATTATAATCGAAGAAAATTTGTTAATGCAACTGAAATTTAATTAGCTGTAGAGAGCTTTGTTTACCCTATAACGTGCCATTTGCCAATAACCAATGATAAAAGAAAATATATGAAAAGGGAATGCATAATTTCATTGTAGCTGTCGGTATTTTGATTATTAAAAGTTGCTGCAGATAAGATATTATACCGAGAGAACGATCAATACGGATACCAAAAGTTACCCGATTAGCAAAAAAACGTGTCGTCACGACCTCTGGGCACGCTCGGGTTAGCCTGGCCTTGAAGGAGACCAAGAGCACTGAACTTACTATATAATACTACAATCATCAGGAATTGCTAAAATGTTTAGATGGATATATAACTAAACATTGTGATTGTGGTACTTATGAGATCCCTACCTACCTTCCACGTTATGTTTTGCGTTGTAATGTAGGTAAGTACAATGCAAAACATAACGTGGAAGTCAATACTCTGGTTCTTAACACAAGGTCAGATAAACACCATAGGTGCGGAGGAAACTACTCACGGTAAACACTAATGATTCTTTTGGCATTTACCTAAGTTAATAGTTGTTTATGTGTAAACAGAGCTCTAAGTCCTGCTCGTACCAAAAAGCTTAATGTCAGCCTTGAAATTAAATTCTAAGAGATGCGTTTCCTACGAAGTCACTTTAAAATAATGTATAAATCCCGATTAGTATCCATATTGCAAAAATAAATACAAATGGGAATGCAACTTGTACTCACATTTTATAACTGGAATAGATAGGAAAATTCTGCGGTTGGTTCACACACACGTTCGCGTCTAGATGCAAGACAATACTGATGCGGATAGCCGGCCGGCAAGCAGTTTTATACAGACTATTCCACTGTTCCACAGGGCTTTATCAGACGTACCTACACACTCAATAACGCCGCGCGCCGTCCGTGATTCACTGATTATAGGGTCCCCTCGAAAAATACATTTTATCCCTGGAAATGATCCGCTATCGATATTTTTCCAATAACTGTCGATGACGACGTCTTATCAATACCTATTTTTATATACTTCATCATCATAATTCATAACACACCTGAATAAATTACTTATTGTGCATAGGTTTCCGTGACTAATCGTAATCAGTAAATGGCAGAAAACCTTTAGCTTGCGGTAGATCTATATGTACTGTGTCGATAACACGAAATAAAAATGAAATGCTGTTCGTTGGTCACGCTACACGTTTTGAATCTCCATCTTAGCGCGTCGATGGCAAGCTAAATAGACTCGGCCTAGAATTCGGCCACGTGTTTGATTTATTGCCAGTATCAAAATATGTATCATTTAAAATACACTGGCCTGCAAAACTAAGTAGGTACTGCACTTTTAAAATTTAAATTTTTTCTAAACTATAGAAGTTAGAGATTTAAAATAAACATTTTATAGCAGATTTTATCAGGGGGGCTTGTGGCTAAGTAATAACAGCCGCACGGGTCGATCGATCAGGTTAAGCTACGCTTGCCGCGGTTGGTCCGTGGATGGGTGACCATCTTCACATACCAAGACCCCTCCGTGCCTCGGAAAGCACGTTAAGCCGTTGGTCCCGGCTGTCATACGTGCATCTTTGATAGTCGTTACGGGTCGTCAGTAGCCTGAAAATCTGACAACCAGTCTTACCAAGGGGTATCGTATTACCCAGTAACTGGGTTGTGGAGGTCAGATAGGCAGTCGCTTCATGTAAAATACTGGTATTCAGCTGCATCCGGTTAGACTGGAAGCCGACCCCAACATAGTTGGGAAAAGGCTAGGCAGATGATGATAGCAGATTTTATCAGCTTTCTTTGAAACTAGTAAACTATACATTAGTAACATTTTCAACTTAAAAAAAATAAGATAACCCAATAAAAATAGCCGTTTTTACCTTAGTGTCAAAAAACTTAATTAACATTTATAAGTATGTTTTACATGTTATTTAATTTTTAATAACTGGTATTGCCTCCTCGGGCTCTGACTACAGCTTCAAGCCGGTTTGGCATACTGAACACGAGGTTTCGGTGTTGGGTAATATTATCCCATTCTTCAATCAGGGCCTGTTTTAGTGCCCTGAGGGTGATAGGTAGTGGTCTGCGGCTTCTGACTAGCCTCCCTAGCTCATCCTAGGCGTTCTCAATCGGGTTGAGATCAGGACTTCTTGACGGCCGGGCATTATCATGCATCTACATCGATCCATCACCCATATTTGCTAAATACGGCCCTGCATACTCATTAAGAATCTCTTCGGCATATCTTTCCCCAGTCAGAGTGCCATTTTCTATGGCCACTAACTCTGTGCGACCTTCTGAAGATATGCCAGCCCATACACGTACACTGCCTCCACCGTACTGGACTCTTTCTGAGAAGCAGTCTTGAAGGTATCGCTCACCAGGCTGTCTGTAGACACCTCGCCTTCCATCAGAAGTGTAAAGTGAGAATCGAGACTCATCTGTGAACAAAATTCCTGACCATTCTTCTTCATCCCACTATGTGTTCACGGGCGTATCGTTCACTCAGTCACGCTACTCGATGCTCTCTCTCGAGTTTGGGGCCACTCGCTGGCCTTCGGGCTTTCAGAGTTGCTTCAGAAAAGTCTTCAGAAGACTTTGCTTCGACTTCGGATCTGAAGAAGCTGTTGCTGGTCTTCAACTGCATTAAGGTGGCGATTTCTCAACACAGTGGAAACAATATAACGGTCTTCTCGGGCACTAGTACACTAGTACACCTGGGTCTGCCATTACAAGGACTCCTCAGATGGTTTCCAGTCTCTTCGTACCTTCGCTTCACCTTCTGGACCGTTCATAACGTCACACCCACCATTCATGCAGTACGACGCATACTGATGCCTAATTCCAGAAAAGTCATGATCCTAGCACATTCTTTAGTTGAAAGAGGCATGATAATTAAAATGTATGTGCTGTTGTCTAACTTAGTTTTTGTAACAAGACTCGTTGATCAAGAAAAAATTTGAAAACGAAAACAGAAACAAAAAAATGAATGGTAAAATTGTAATTCGAAAAGGATTATTTTTATTTTTGAAGCTCTTTTCAGCCATTTCTTAAAACAAGGTTCTCGACTATGAAGTTTTTATATACAAAATTAAACTCTTTTTCGAGTCCTTTTAATTTCAAAAGTGTATCTAGTGTACTTACTTAAAAAGTTATTCCAATTTTAAAAGTGTGATACTTAGTTTTGCAGGACAGTGTAGTTTATTTTATTGCGTGGACTTAGAAGCTTGATTTTTTAAGACCTCCAAGTGACTTACAGTTGTAAGTCACTTGGAGGTCTTAAAGAGAAATTAATATCAAATACGTAGGTACGTATTTGATATTAATTTCTCCCTACGCGTTCCTGAGAAAAAAGTTCTTGACTGACTGACAGACAGACAGAGAGACGCATAACGAAGTGATTTAGGGGTTCCGTTTATTACTTTTGAGGTACGGAACCCTAAAAAAAAGTCGAATGTTTTCTTTGATTAAAAATTGGTTCAAACTTCTCCTCCGCTTCAACTATTTCACCCTATACGTAAAATGCCGTAGAAATTCATATTTTACAGGAACTCGTCGTTAATTTATACAGGCTTAGTATTGTCAACAAATTTTATTTAAAACATTCAAAATTTTAATTTAGATTAAGTTAAAACCACTGATATGGGTACAAGAAATAAACACAGATTCAGGCAGAATTTAAAAAACAAAGACGCAAGATTGGCTAAAATCGTGCATGGTTCAATGAAAAACATTCAGCTCATTTTTTTCCATCACCTTCATCCATCCAGACTTCGCGGCATCCATCGCTGCCCATTGTTTCATTTTCCTTACAATTATTCGGGACGTCGATCGTTTTCCTTTCCTTAATATCTGGCACAGTAATTTTCTTGGAATTTGAGTCAGCCATACAGCAATTAAAAAAAAAGGATTTTTCTTTATTTCATACGACCTAAAATATGATTTTTGCCTTTTTGTGTATGCCTAAACTTTTACACATGTTAAAGTTTGGGCATTTTTGACATGGGAGTTAGGGCTGATTTTTCAACCGACAGATATTTTTAATTCGTGGAATAAAATTGACGTCTGACAGTTTTTGTATGGAAGAACTGTCAAAAATTCAAAATTATTCCTCGGATAAAGTTATCTGGCGTTGGAAAAATCAGACCTTAATAAACCCAAAATGAAAGTAAACATTTACTCACTTGTTTTTTACTGGAACTGTTGATTCACTTGATCTTAGCAACTCAGATGTGGGACTCGGTCTGTGTGGATCACCAGATTGTTCCATGTTTTATACGAACAATTCTGAAAACATTATCACATAATCAAAAATTACGCCGACACGGTTGATAGAATTTTCAATGAGGCCTCGTTATAATATATTGTTACTTTTCAATGATCTGCCTATTAAGTATAAATGACTATATCGACACACCAAGCAAGTGAGCGTTATACAAGTTTTCAGGAAAAAATGCCATTATATTTAATTTCTCGTGTAGTATTTTTATAGTGTACAAACACCAGTTCGCACCACTCTCATCTTGACAACTCTGCATTTTTAGCAAAATAATTACTTAGAAGAGAAAATTTTCATTAAGTATTACAAATAACGATCGTGAAAAAGAAAATTTTTCTCTTTTTTGAACAGTCACGCATAATTTTGCCTGCATAAAAAATCGAGCAAATCTGTAGGTGGTAGCCTATGTAGCTCGATGTGCTGTGTTTGACGATCAATAAGATTTGTCAGCTTCTTACAGACTTGCTCGATTTTATCAATCGTTTATATTGATTGTTACCGATCAATAAATATCGAGAATAAAATCGAACATCTGTTGTTCATTTATCGATGAACAAAAACGACCCAAAATGGCTATCGCCAAAAAATGAGCTATCGATCGTCTGCAGCTTACACATTATTTCCATTTTGTTTGACTATGACACGTCTCGATCGTCAAAAATTGGGCAAATCAGTAGGCACCTTAAGTGTAATAACTGTTCTAGTTAAGAAAAATCAGAAATCGGTAAATATTTGTATCACATTAGGTAAATTAGCATGACGTTAGGTAAAATATACACAGTGTGTAACTGAATAAGGTGTCTAATTGTTTTTCCACACTAATTGGTCATGGTTTTGTTCAAGAGGTAGTAAATAACTAAAAGTTTAATGTAGAAAGTCGGTTACAGATAGAAAGCTACCGTGGAAAGTGACTGAGCTTTGCCAACCTCAATGATAATGTTACAAGCAGGTTTATTTTTGTTTGATTTTCTTTAATCACGGGTAACCAGCTTCTCCGTAAACTGATGAAAATATATAGTAGATAAGTAGGTCTCTGAGAAGTCCAAAAGCGGTGAACGACAATGTTTTAGAATATAATTTTCTACTCTTCATAAACATGTACCTACTTTTGATAGATCGCATTCCATGTTCTACCTCGTTGGTAACGCAAAATACGCGCATTGACGTGGAGTTGCGGACAGTAGTAGCCTGTTAGCCCGTATTACCTACCTCGTTGATCTAGTGGTGTGCTCTGACTGCTGTGCTGAGGGGTATTGGGTTCAATCCCCAAGTTGGGCAAAGTGTTATAATTAGAGTTCTTCCAGGAGTCTGGATTTGAGTTTGTATCTCGCTCCCTTTTACATGTAACATAAACATACCTAGCAAAATGTTAGTGTGTAGGATATTGGCGTGATTGTATGTAGGGTATTATAATACAATTATAATAAAACGTAGACATAATGCAAATGCGTATACATAATTAAAAAAAACTTATACATAATGCAAAATGAAACCTAAGTTTAAACAAAAAATAAATATTAAAAAGTGATTATGCTTTCAATTGCAACTATGATAGAAACTATAATAATAACCCCGCCGCCGTATCTCTACGTTGACGTCGTGGTGGGGTTTCGCGCTCCGAACGCTAGGCTTGTGCTGATAGAGTTTACTTAACCGGAACAGGCCTAGGATGAGGAGTCAGACCAAGAGAGATACAAAACCTCGCAGGGCAGCACGTGGCGAGCTGTTGGGCAGTAGCGACCCCACGGACCCTATCTCCCGGGAGTAGTCTTGTTCCTCACCTCTGGCTTGCCTTTATTAGCCGGCTGAAGTGAACACTGACGAGGAACAGAGCTCCCACCTTATTCTTGCCTTTTCTTGCCTTTACTGGCTGACTTGAGTAGAGATTCGCAAGAGCAAACGTGCTAGGGGGAAGGAAGTATTCCAGTAAGTGCTCGTAGGGATCTTGACCATATTCCGGGCTCTAGTATTGTTCTGAAATCCGTGGAATACCCCTCCACTCCTCATAAGCACCTCAGGACATGTTACCCCCTTGTTGCTACGTCACTATGTGCTAGCGACAGTTTCCGGGGCCCATTATTGAGTGTGCATGACACCCCTTGCCATTTTATCGGTGTATTTATCCGGCCATTTATCAAATAAATTAAATTCACTAATGCCAGGGTATAAACTTAATTATAATGACACTACAGATGACATATGGACGGACAGACACGGCTGTAAAATTGACCACCTGCTCTACATGGACGACATAAAATTGTACGCTTCTTCACCGGAGGACTTGAATAAACTCGCCCATGCCACAGAAAATTTTTCGAGTGATATAGGAATGGATTTTGGAATTGATAAGTGTAAAATCAATTCAGTCAGGGCAGATAAAACATACAAACATTAATATACGACACAGTCAGGTGAAACCATAGATTTCTTAGATGAACATGGAACATACAAATACTTAGGATATCTTCAAGCGAAGCAAATTAAACATAAGTCAATAAAAAAGAAACTTACACAACAAGTTAAACACAGACTAAAATCTATTTTAAACACTCAACTGTACTCCAAAAATACAATCGAAGCAATAAATACCTATGCGATCCCCGTCCTTATAAACTCCTTTGGCATTATAAGCTGGACGAAAACAGAACTTAAAAACCTACAACGCGTCATTGACACTAGTTTGACTAAATTCAGAAAACACCACCCTCGATCTTGCGTACAGCGACTAACCCTACCCAAGAAAGAAGGAGGACGAGGAATAATAGATATAACGAACCTACACAATAAACAAATCAGTATCTTTAGAAAATATTTTAAAACAAAAAGTACAACCTCTACCCTACACAAAGCAATAGTTTATAATGATCGAAAACTAACCCCGCTAAACATGTCTGACAAAACAACACAAAATAATGAAAAGCAGATTGATAGACCACTAAAATATCGGAATGGACCCAGAAGTCACTCCATGGAAGACATCGCCATGACCTTTGCCAACATAACGTCGACAAGTTAGCGTCAAACGAATGGCTCAGGCGCGGAGATTTATTCCCTGAGACTGAAGGGTTATGACAGTAATACAAGACCAAATTATTGAAACCCGTAACTACCAAAAGCACATCATGCGAATCCCTATTCCAACAGACATCTGTAGACGACGTCATAGTTCTTCTGAAACTATTCAACACATTACTGGAGCATGCAAAGCAATAGTACAGACTGACTATAAACACAGGCACGATCAAATAGCCAACATAATTCATCAAAAACTTGCCATTAAATATAAATTAATTACTAGACCTGCAGTACCTTACTATAAATATACTCTTATTTTTTTTTTTTTGTGGATGGGAAATCATCAAATGACTCCTCCCGCTCTGGGTGGAGCAGAAGGGAGTGTCAGACTCTTACTGACTAAAACCCACCCGTGTTCCTTCCTTAGCCCTTTATGTACCAGGGCAGCGGTAACCCTTTCGGACGATCCCGCTTACTATAAATATACTCCAGAAACGGTTCTCGAAAACACAACACACAAGCTATACTTTGATCGAGCCATCCTCACAGACAGAACAACACATTATAATAGACCAAACATAACTTTACTAGATAAAATTAATAAAACTGTGCAAATTATTGATATAGCAGTGCCAAACACACACAACCTACAAAACACTATTGCAGAAAAGCTGTCTAAATTAAACAGACTTGAAAATAGAAATAAGTCGAATGTGGCGATTAAGTAGCGTTGCCATTATTCCTGTAGTACTTTCAACCACGGGTGTCATTCCCAAACAACTGAATCAATCTTTAAAAACGCTGGACTTAGCTCCCTCCACCTACCAAACCCTAGAAAGCTGCTATCCTGAACACTTGCAGAATTGTCCGGAAATTCCTGCAGAACGACAATGATGCACAAATATCACACGCACAAACATCATTCACCACCGCAACACAAAATCAAAATATTATATCATCGCGCTAATATCATCAACTATCACTTAAGGGAAGCACTTGGCTTTGGCCGCGTTACCCTAAAAAACCGGCAGATCAGTGCCGAGATACAAAAATGTATACCAACAAATAATAATAATGCTTTATTTCCAAGTTTACAATCTAACAGAATAGCACTATGTAGAACAGACTATGTAAACCTAAAAATTTTAAGAATACCACTGAGCTTAAACCTTTGGCACCCAAACTAAGATTATACTTGTGTTATGGGTGTCAGGGCTCTTTCTTTAACATTAACCAAGATAATATAAACAAGATTCGGAGTTACATAGTGATTAGTGTCACTAGCGATTGCCGGAGCAAGCAGTATGGTTAGTTTAATACAAAAACAAAAGAATAGAATAAAAATTATAACAAAAAAAAACTATAAAAATATAACTTAAAACTATAACTCTGAGTTTGTATATGTGTGTGTATGAGTGTGTGAAAGTATGCGTGTGTGCTGTGTATGCGCGGGGCCACTGTATATGTTTGCGCTATTTGTGTGAATTATATTGTGGAGTGAACGAATAAATAAGTCGGTTCTTTTAGAGTAACTTTCCTAATAGCTTTTCTGTCTCCTCATACATAAGCGTCATGATCCATTTACTCGCAAACTTTTTACACTCAAATTTATTTTTATTATAGATGCCATGTGTTACTGCAATGTACAAGCGACTTTTCAGAAGTCGGAAATTTCTTTCAGCAAATTTGGTTCTATGACTTTTTATAGGACAGACATCAGTCGATCTTCGTTTTGCCAGATGACCAGTACTATATTCCAAAGATGCATGTTTACCCAAAATTGTATTGAGCACAAAGAGCTGTCTAACGGTCATGACTTGACAGTCTTTTTACAATTGTTTAGTGCTATACCGAAAAGGAAAAGGTTTAAACGTTTAACTTTAAGGACAGCTCGTTGCGCTTTCCAATGGTAAAATGTTTGTTTTTTGAGCCTCCCCCAAACCGTCATACTAAACGATAGCACTGACTGGCAAAGCGAGAAATATACTTTTTGCATACAATCTTTAAAAATCTACGATGTAGTGTAGATTTTGATACCCTCAAAATCTACACTATATCGTAGATTTTTAGAGATTGAGATAAGCTTCCTTACTCTGCCCGACAACGCCTTCATCTACATACTCCACGACATAAGATAGTTTATCACGATGCCTAGATATCTGACGTTGCTTGCTCTGGTCAGGGGAAGGCGGGAGCATTGATCTACTTCTTGACTACAGATATGAGCCCTGATGGCCAACGACTCATCGGGTTACGAGGATAGTTTAATTGAGAAGGGGATAAAGTTTGTCTTGTCCAAATTTAGAGTTAGGGTGTTTGCAGATAGCCCTGCCATGACGATGCCTAGCGCTGATTCAGCTCGCTCACCTTCCAGTCTTGACCATATACGAGTAGAGCCGTGTCGTCCGCGTATGTGTCTATGTTACTATTTGGGATGGATAGATTACAAAGACTATTTACATAAATTTTAAAGAGAGTGGGTCCTAAAATGGAGCCCTGAGGAACTCCAAAACATATCATGTGTTCGTCATTAACATATGAGCCAATTTTGACATATTGTGGTCGCTCAGAAAGGTAGCTTTCAAAGGTTGCAAATGCAGAACCCCTCACTCCTATCCTCTACAATTTTAATATTAGAGTAGGGACAGAGACAGTGTCAAATGCTTTAGACAAGTCAAAGAATATACCCAGAATTTTAGATTTTATATCCAGCATCCTAACGGCTTTGTCAACAAAGGCGGCAACAGCGTCCTCACAAGATTTCCCTCTACGGAAGTCATATTGGTTTTCCGATAAAATATTATGTGTTTCCATGAAGTTGATGAGGCGATTGTTAAGGACCTTTTCTAAAAATTTTGACAAGCCGGAAGTACCGATATTGGTCTGTAATTATTTACACTGTATCTGTCTCCACACTTGTGTATTGGATGCACAATCACTCTCTTTAAAACCCTTGAAAATACACCTTTCGGGAAGCATAGTTCACATATGTATGTGATGGACTGTCAAATGTCTGTTTGCTCACCTTTAACATCCTGGTTGTAAACTGTGTTTCGATACATAATATGAACTCAGTCTCAATATTTTTGCAGATTGCCCACATCATGAAAAAATATTTAAAAATATACCTTCTAAACTCGATCTCTTTTAGCATACTCGTACGTAGTTTATTTTACTAACATAAAGATAAGTTGTTGACTAACAATATTGTACCTACGTCTAACTTTAAACATACCGTTCCGATACTCGTTCTAAGGAACGTTTATATGTATGCAACCAGTGTTTCTCATTTTAAGTGAATAATTGTATTCTGTTTTTGAGAAATAAATATTTTACACCATATTATATCAAAATAAGTATACATACGAGACAGTAAAATACGTAATATAAATACTGTAGCAGACGGTGCAGTTGAAGTACATCGCCAAACTATTGGAATTTCGATAACGAATCAATGAATTCCTTGAATTATGATATTTACACGTAGGTAACTGATTGTACAGTTATATATAGTAAATTTTACGACCTAAAAATATATAAAGGGATAATGGTTGTATATATATAAATATATACAACCATTTTTTACCCAGTTTTGTGTTTATTCTAACGTGTAACATCCGGCGTTCTGCTAAATAGAATGTACACATGGTTTCATGACGTACTTAGGAATTCGTAGTTTTTTATGCAATAAATTGTCGCCATCTTAGAATCAAGTTCACATAAAAACAAATTGTACTGAAGACAAGGACAAACTAAGCACGACAATTTAAAACCCACTAGCGGATTTTCAATTGCCGTGCTTAGTGCATAATCTCATTCTCTAGAGTACTCAGAGCTTATGAAAATTGGTAAATTATAACGTCTGGTATACTGAGCACCCAATATTTAGCGATGCAAGTCCAAGGAATCAGGAGATCAGTTGAAGCAATAGAAGTATCGGATGTACGAAATCTTAGCTTTCTTACAAGCTCCGATTTATTGCATTCGATACTTCCATAGCTTTGTAAAAGTGAGAGTTAAATGCCAATAATGTGTAATATTGTTGAGTCCCTTGGGGCTAGGTAAAACAGCCGCACGAGTCGATCAATCAGGTTAAGCTACGCTGGCCGTGGATGGGTGATCATCTTTCCTTACCAAGACCCTTCTGTGCCTCGGAAAGCCTGGCTGTCATTCGTGGATCATTGAAAATCGTTATGGGTCGTCAGAAGCCCGAAACTCTGACAACCAGTCTTACCAAGGGGTATCTTATTACCCAATAACTGGGTTATGGAGGTCAGTTAAGCATCAGTCGCTACATGTAAAATACTGGTATTCAACTGCTTCCGGTTAGACAGGAAGCCCCCAACATAGTTGAGAAAAGGCTAGGCAGATGATAATTGTATATATATATATAATATTGTGTAATCAAAAAGCGATATTATATTTTTTTAATTATCACTAGATATTTTAAACCGCTGTACTATATATAACAAGGTTCTTTTCTAACTTATCTAAAATCTAACTGGCTGTGGATGGTATTAATTTTGTAAATTAATCTAATTGCATCGCCTCACCTAAATCCTCCAGTTGTAAAAAAAAATTCATTAAAATAAATCTCATAACTCATACGAGTGGTTTATTATCGTTATTTTGCGTTTTTTTTTCATACTTCATGGAAGGAAAGTTCGATTCCCAGGTCAGGCAAAATGTTATTGGGTTTTTTAAATTGGGAATTTCTTTTCCAAACTGTCCGGAGTTTGGAAGTTGGCGGCTTGACCTCCTTGTCTCGGAAAGCACGGTATACCGTTGGTCCTGCGCCTGATCTGCCTCTGGTCGTGTCGGATTGCCGTGCAACGGACAACGAGAGTAAGGAAAGAGGGAGTGCACCTGTGTCTGCGCACACACTTGTGCACTATAATATCTCCCGCGCCGAAAGTTAGTCTCCGCTGAGATTGATCGCCATGGCCGAATTTCGGTCTGGAGGACTTTTTAGATAACAATATTAACAAGAACTCAACAATGATAATATGCAGAATTTATTACAGTGGGTAGTAGGTATCTACATATATTACAAGTAACGAAGCTATCGGTAATATAAATATTACTTAATATCAATCTTGATATTGTATTGTATATATTGATTAGGGTTCTAAATGTTAAAATATTACCACTACTAAGTACCTAAATATGTTTGTGGGATTGGATTGTCAGAAAAAATAAAGGTGCAAATTAAACACTTGTTCTGAAAATTTTAGATTTTTATTTGGTTTGTACAAATTTGGTTACACTCATTGTCGTCTTGAAAATAAATTTCGCTTTAATTAAAAAACTTCCCGGCACACTCCGTCGACCGCCATCTTTTGGCCTTCTGGGCAGTTGTCGGGGACAACTATAACATTCCTCAATGGCGTCAGTGGTTCCGATACGGGTGATTTGTTGGAAGAGTTGCTAGACTTTTGAATCAGAGCAGTGGCAGCGTATTGAGGCAGCGAATTCACACTGCTCTGGAAAAATAATATACACTTCTATTAAGGTATACAGGGTGTAAGAGACATCGACGCGCAATCAACAAATCTACCAGTATTTTAAAAAAAATGTAGGTTATCAACAAACAAAATACCTACACGGTAAAATGTATGGAACTGCACATTTTTTTTAATAACCGACGAATTTTTACACTTGGAGTTTAGAATTATGTGCTTAATACACGCGTCGATGGATCACACCGTGCAGTAGGTGTAACACGACATTGCAAGATCGACTGAAAATGACATCCAAAAAAAATATCAATATTGGTTCAGCCGTTTAAGAGCTACGATAGCGCAAACAGACACAGATACACACGTTAAACTTATTTCACCTTCACAGCTTCCAGACCCTCTGTTTCTGTCGGGGGTTAAAAAGTATACATTTGGAAAGTTCACAGGTAAAGTTAAGTAATTATATTCACCAGTAAACAAAACAAAAGCAATACGACGTGCTGTTAATAACATTGGCGGGAAAGGTTTTAGCTGCTCAGTGAATTGGACTTGGATTAAAACCTCAATGGGCGAACTGCTGACACTTCACGTAGTCATGACAATACAAAACAATGTTTGGAATACTTTCAAGCTTGACAAGACTTCTAAAACGACATGAACATCAACTGTCAAAAATTTTAAAGGAGTCTTGGGAATTTTTAATAAACTTAAAAACATTAGTATCTACAATATGGTTCATGTTCCTGTATTACTCGTTTAGTGTAGTTGAAATGCTAAGAAGTGTTAGTTTGGAAAAAGTAAGTAGAAATATCAGTACACTTACACCAACAATCAATATAATGAACGTGACACAGACGAACTTTTGATCTACCATCTTGGTTGAATTTTTTAAATAATTTTGAATCAAGTGTTGTTTCACGTTTGCTTCGCTGCAGATAAATGATACAGAAGTGGTGTCAAATGCAAGAAATACTACACTCAGGCATAATTCACCAGAGTAAGTACCCATTGTTGTACAAAGTAATTGATCTTCTAAAAATAATTACCATACATAAAATATCATTAAGGTTGTTAGTGTTATAAGAATAAATTGCAGTTTTCCTTAGCCCTTGCCCAACCTTGTGTCATCGAAGGAAATTACCTATAATGATAAGAATCCACTTGTGTAGATGACTTATTGATATTGAGTGTTAGTAATAAGGAAAATCTGGTTACGAATCATGTAAGTCGCAATAGGGAATGGAAAATATACCTACTAGCTTTTCCTCTTCGTACTACTCAGTACTCTTGATATAGTATTCATTATTGATAAACTAAGCATCGGTTTTATGAAAAATATTCAAGCAAAAGTGTCGAGTATTTGTAAGGAAAATTTAAAGATTTCCGTCAATATGATGCAATCCATACTTAGTAAATAGAGTTACTTGATAGAACAGGGTTTTATGATGATAGCATGTTAAAAGTTATCACGAACACTACCTACCCACACTACCGACACGAAATTATGTTTTGAGTTCTCGGTTTTTATTTCCTTCCGTTGATCAATTTTATATTTTATGGTTACAGCTCGTCTTGGAGCAGCCATAAGTAGGTAATTGATACGGAGACAGGTCAACCTAGCTCGTCAGTTTGTAATGTAAGCAATTGCATTTTCCTCAGCATCGTTATACCCCATAGAAGAAGATTCAGGCCAGCAAGGAGCATATTCGAACAATACTGTATCACTATCAAGCCGAAACTATTTAGGAGCAGTTCACTGTCCGATCTGACCCCGAATTCAAGTGATTTCAGTGAGTGATCTATTTGTTAGTATTGCCATGATTTCTTTTGAGTTGATTGTTAAACTAGGTAACTAACTAGGTAAATAAGGAAGGAAAATAATAATATATCTACCTTTTCTGCAACTAAGTTGTAGATAGGTAACTACCTACGTAATGTAAACGAGACGCAATTAATATTGTAAGTGACGCCTATTAACACTCTTGTGATTTATACAGGGCGAATCAGAATGGGTCAGTATCGAATTGTATAAATATAGAGTTTCTTGTATCTCATGTTTAAACCAAAAATCCTAATGTTTCAATGCTGTTTCCAATATTTCAAAGAAAATATTAAGTTAAGTATACTTCATTTGTTAAAAAACTTATGACGTTATAAAATAAGAAACATAAACGGCAAGGTTAAGTACAAGGTACATAATAAGAATAACTCTTTTATTCCACACCGCGAAATGACGGAGATAATCTGCAGTACAGTTCGGGGAATTAATAAAGGTCTTTGAAAGTAAGGATACCTTGAGTAGATGAATTTCTCGGGAATGTAACCTTCGCCGAGAGTCAACTAGTGATTTCCTGATTTAACATATCTTGAATTATTAAAAACATAAGCTAGCAAGCAAACAAACAAAAGAGGAAGTTTGTCTTAATGTTTCACTAATACATTTTCAGCATTAGACTACTTCAAGAAAAGAGTAAAAGAAGAAAAGAAACGAAAAGACTCATATTACAATAGTTCTGGCGACGCTGACACAAACCATCGTAGACAACATACCGAACCATTAATGTCGTGGAACTTTAAAGGAAAGTAAGTAAATAATCATGGAGTTTCCTTCCACGTATAACCCGTCAACCTTCAAAGCAAGAGCGAAAGACATATTCTGGGCTTGCTTGTTCCATCATAGACCTCATCCATCGTTTTCCACCAGGCGAAGTCGAGAAGAATTGGCCCATCAAATAAAAATAATAGAAATAGTAACAATAACAAGCCAAATATAGACCCATTACTACAGTACTTTTAAGTAGGTATAGGATAATCGTTCTTTCTTTTGTTTATCATTCAAAACTATATCACCAGAAAGCCGAAAAAGAAATCCGAAATGTCTCCTGAATCTTATGCGAGCAAGTTTGCCGTCGAGTACTTAGACGGTTTTCAGAAAGACAGTGACCCAAGCCCTTCGTCTTGCGCAGACAATTCCAGGTAAACAACGTTTTTAGAAAACACATCTATTTATAGCACTGACAAAACAGGAGTTCCCGATCGAAACAGCAAAAAGTGAATATCTAATAAAGCTCTTCTTCATTTATTTTCCAGTATTGATAGCAATGACCAATCGGGCCTTCAGAAAGGAGCTGCTTTTCCTTTCAAGTCGACCCCTAGCGGTAACCTGAAAGTGCAGTCGAATCAAGTAAACGACCCGCTATCTTTTTTGATGTTGTTAGTTTTTATGGTTATTTAAGGTTTGTTTTGATTTCTTAGGTAGTGTTTCAATCATCCACGGTTGGTGTATTACTAGCGGATCCCACTCAAGCTAAGGTGAAGGTAAAATTTGAAGGGAAAGCAGCAGGAGAACCTGATGATGAAACGTCACAAAACTATGTTAGTATCCGCTCACCTTAAATTGCCGCTAATTGCTTTTAATAACTTACATCTAGATAATCTATTGCTTTCTTTGGTGTTAAGGACCATGATGTAGATTCTGAACCACAACTACAATTTAAAACTAGAGAAACAACCAACGCGAATATTCAAGTAAAAAGTACTTTAACTGACCGGGCCGTGAAACCGAAACCACCAAGTGCTAGAGAAGATAAGGGCAAAGACTTGGGCAGTCTCGGGTATGCGGTGGCAGAGCCCATAGACTGGACGCGAGTGCAGCTTCCTAAGAAACAAGACCTATTTCAAGAGTTTTATCGCAGAATTCATAATTACATGTAAGGCTCTCATTGCAATAATAAAAGCTTGTTATCTATGTCTACAAAGTCAAGAAAAATCCCCAAGTGTATGAACCCGGACATCCCCGGTTATCATCAACCAATTTTGTCAATGTCATGTCTATCATACATGATAGTTATGCCCCGTATGCATACAATATTCCTTACTGCGATTGTGTACATATTTAATCAGATAAAGCTAGTCGTATTGTACTTTATCTAACACTTTATTGATTTTATTAGATACCTACTTACATATGTAGAAACAGCAACTCGTGCCAAGTGCCGATCCCTGTTTGTTTCAATAAAGATTATTTCCAGAAACACTGACACCATTATACATATCGGCGATGAGGAGTTTCACTGCCACTACATAGTGTTGCAAGTTTACTCATCTTTCTTTGACATGAACCCACACAGAGAAATTGAGCTGCCTACTGTAAGAAAAATATTTATAATATTTTTCATAATAACTTCTTACATATTGAAATCTGTTTTAAATTACAGAGTATTATTAAATTACAGGCCAACGTTTCACCTGAAGCTTTTCAGACCATCTACGAATGGATGATATTTAATGGAAATGAAAGTAATAAACTGCTAAAGAGAGAAAATATCTTAGATTTATTTTATGCTGCGCAGTATCTGGCTATTAAAGGTAATTTGGTCAAAGATCATCTTTAGTTGATGTTAGATTAAAGACAAATTCACCACAGACCAATTCTTCGACAGATCTAGAAGACCAATGTTGGTCTTTTATTGTGAATGAGGCCCTCTTTTCTGAAGATACAGCATTCGCTTTATTCAGGGAAGCAAGGAAAAAGGGAATGACACCTGTAATGGATTTAATGGTAAACAAGTTTATAACAAAATCATTTCACATGAAACAATTGAGTCAATGTCTAATATTTTATTATTTCTAGGTCCCTCGTGTGATGAGGTTTTTCCTACCTTTAGTCGCGTCGAAAGACTTTATCGATTTGGAAATAGACGAGTTAATGATATTTCTGAAATCAAACTACATATCTGTTACAAGGTATACTATAATCTTCTGTATTTAGATTAACTGCTGTAACAGACCATGTTTGCAACACCACACTGCGTTCCGCAACACAGGTTACTGACTTGCTCAAAAAGCCGCTATGCTGTAGTAGGACTGGGCTGACCACGTCTTTGCCCGGCGTTTTGCCCGATGAGCTGTGGGCCAACATAACCACTACGTTTAGCCCTGACGCAGCCAAAAGTCGTCGCGGCAGACCCCGTAGAAGATGGCAGGACGAGCTAGAGAAAATAAATGACCACAGTGGTCTACTTTAGCCCTGGATCGTAAGAGCTGGAAGGCATGGGGAAAGGCCTTTGCCCAACAATGGGATGATGCAGGCTAACTGTTACTTGCTCGTCTATATCACCATTACCACCTTCATTGTTTTCATTTTCAACCTTAGCAATAGAAGACTCTATCCTAGTACAATACAACAACAATGATCGTTATTAGGTAAACATTATATTTATTTATTCATTTAGATCCGCACTTACTGTATGTATACGATAAGATAAATATTATTATTGAAAGGATCGTGATGTCTTTACGTTAATTGATAGAAATATTTATGACGTAGATACATGCATTGTGTGGGCTTCAGTAGTTTTCCGATTTGCATCATTATAAAGTACCCAATGTCACGCCTGATATCCGCTACCTAACATCTACAGGTTCCTTAGCATGCTCTGACGTATTAAGATCACTTTGCACAGACGACCCCGACCCGGAACCGTGTGGGTAGAGTATAGGCAGCTTTAAAGTTCTATGTAGCAAAGTTCGGGGTATGAGACTTCCGGGAGCCGGCCCATCCGGGTTTCGTTTTCGTGTACCAACGCTTATACCCTAAAAATTACCCGAAATATACCATTACATTTTAACAATGTATAATGTCTACATTCTTAATTTTTGAGCAATATATATTTTTATACAAATCCTCCATTTACAGCACTGATCTTTGAATTCCAAAAGTGATCTATGTATCGTGTTAAACTGCACGTCCGCACCTAGATTGCTATGTACTTAGTTCTATCCGTTAACGATTCAATCAAGTTTTTACTATCACTGCAATTTACCCACGATAGATAGGTGCCACTTTTCCCAAGATGCAAGACCTGCTCCTAATAGACTCCAGTCCTGACACTTCTGACTATATTGGGTGAACTTATTACCGGTTTAGCCTTGAGAAAATTGCATAAACTAAACCCATTTTGTTTTCTTCCAAGTTTTCCCATCATGATCAATTAGTACCTCCTGTTAACACTCAATTTGTTTTAGTATCACCTTGAATGTTCCTAGATAATTTTTTTAACCGACACGATAATCAGACATAGTTAGTGAATGACGAATGAGAGGAACCCAAAACATAAACATTGCAATAGGTTTTCCAATGTTCCAATATTCTTCTCCTTTTCTCGTGTGGCAACGAGCTATACAAACATAGCGTGGTATATAGAAATTTTACCTAATTACCAGGGTTGGTAGCGAATTAGTGATGGTGACTGCTCAAGGTATCTACGTACTTGAGTGTCGCCACACTGGATTCTAAAAAATACATGCTCATTCACTTGCTGGATCAGCTTTCAAAATCATAACACCAAACCTGTTTGATTTCGCTTCGGGAAGTTTGTTTTTGCCATTGTAATCAACCTTCAATGCATTTATAATGTCAATCCACTCACTGGTCTCTTTAATCCAGTATGGTACGGTGAAAGTGGTCTGGCTTTGTGAGTTTACTTTTACTTGTATCCAAATCCCTTTATGGATAATGTATACCTATCTATTGTTAGTATCTAATGTATTACTGTCAAAACTATTCAACATAGACCAATGAAATTCCAAATATATTTGCTTGTTCCATCTAGCAACGTAGTTTCTTTGAGTTCTTTAACAGTATACTTAGCATTAACTTGCTTATAATCAGTAGTTTATAAGTAAGTTTAAGTTTCAACCGTGTTGCGGTCGGAAATTATCACACGGAAACCTAGTACCAGTATAAAAGTATCCTGAGTCCTAACCCAGGTCATGGTCTATCCGTGTTCCAAATCCGTTTATCCGTCCAGCTGTTGAATATGAAAAAGAGACAGCAGAGTTCCCCATTTATAAAGTTAAAATTTATAATACAAAAGCTTATCTTTTTCAGCGAGATAGAGGTCCTGATGGCTGGCGTGCGATGGCTCTACGGTGACTGGAAATCCCGCCGGCGGTTTGCAGTGGAAGTGATGCGCTGTGTCCGGTTCGGCCTCATCTCGCCGTGGCAGCTCGTGGACATCAAACGTAACCCCGACAACGCAGAGGTACTGGATATCGTCAACGAGGCTGAAGTACAGCAGATGGTTGACGATGGACTTGCGTGAGTTTTTTCTCATGTCAAAAAAAATGTAGTACTTAGTAACAGTAGCACATGACCAATGAGCATTAAAATTATCTGAGATTCGGCCTTAAAAGTTTGAGTTTGGATGACTATAAAAATAGAGGAAGATCAAACAAACGATTCGACGGTTTAATGACGTCTGTGAGCAAATTAACCACAATTGTTGGTTGAGTGTTTTACAAAACAAACATTTTTGTCATAAAATTAACTATAATTGAATGCAAGTAAATTCCATGAAACATATGAGATCAATATTGGTATTTCGTATGCTGACGGGGACGTCACCACTATAGGTGAGTCCCCATAGGATACAGACATAATTCATATAGGTACCTTTTGTGTACGCATATTTTTGCCATATTCATGTGAATAATATCAAGCAACAATTACTTCAGTAGCAGTTCTATTGATTCGTGACGTTAAATTTTAAATATATAACTGTATAATACTGTTATTACATTCCATAGGTACTCTTCCACAGCACAGCAACCATTATAAATAATTCTATTATTCTCTTAAATTATCAAGAATTTATCATTCACAAAGCAGTGTGTAAAATTACTTATTATCGTAGCATAGTAACAAAACGCCAAGGTAGTAGAGGAATTTCTTTGTAGGAAAACAATTTCACACTTCGTTCCAAACAATGCGTTCCGTTTAACTTTATCTAAATATCTACTTTATTTATTCATTATTATTTTTAACCTGTGGTATCCACTGCCGGGCAAAGGCCTCTCTTTCTCCTTTTTACTCCTTTTCACTCCTTTCTAAGACCAATTCTGTCTATAAATAGTATTTACAGACAGGGTTGGTTCACACAAGCTCAAGATATTTAAAAATGCATATATGTAGATATTTTTATATATTATACCGCCTCATCTGTTAGGCAAGCTTATTAATTTCGGTCACAATAGAAAAAGTTATTGTACGAGTATACGAGTTTAGTGACAGTTAAGTTCATATATAAATATCTACTTATACGTTTTAAAATGACCTTTCTTATTCACAGTTATGTAATAATAAAATATTGGTATGGCAACAATTCTAAGAACTATTATCACTGGATCGATGTCCTTGGGCTGTCGGAACCCGCTGAGAGAAACTGGATCGGCGAGGAAAAGGTGCAACATGATTACTTGTAGAAATTATGGAGACAAAACTAATAATAAAGGTCATGTGTACAATAACAATGGCTTTATGGCTAAGTAATTGTTGGTTGTTCACCTGTGCAAAGATATCATCAAATGGTAGGTATAATATAGGAGGATAATAAACAACAAATATTAGAACAATACCTAGACATATTTCATCGCACAAAACATTATGACCTCATAGCTAAAACGATCTCAAAATTAATAATTGTCAATTATGCATTCTAAAATGTTATTTTGTTGTAGAATCATGTAACGTACAAAGAGTTCCTGAATTATTTGGAACAGTTCATGGTCCCCAAAGACCAGATGTACCAACAGATGGCCATGATGCAACCGCCCAGGAGGAACGATGATAACATACCAGGTACACAGTTACACACGGCCTCCGTAGGGGATATTAGTATTTGCATATGGTGTCCTCATAGCTAACCAGGCTGTTTGTACCTACTGTACCTCAGTGTTCAGGACCTCTTGTAGTATCCTGAATAGTAGATCATGTCATTAACGAAAGGGATGCGCATACGTGCGTGTAGGCGAGCGATTTGGCAACGTCGCGTCGCGTCGTTGAGTCGCGCGCCCTTTTTTTTTTAGGAACGGTCAACATTAGGTAAATACCGCTAGTTTAATGCGTTGCCAACTTGCTTCATGTTATGAACTCTGCGATGAATGGATTGCTTATCGGGCGCGCGCTAAAATTGATACCTTAATTTTCTTATTTGCTTAGACAATGTTGAAAAAAAAAATTTTTACTTGACTGACGATAATATTCTTGCCTACATGAAGGCAATAACTTAGTTTGCTCTATCTAATTTCGACAAATACACGACTTTTTTCAAGAATTTAGATTTGGGAAATGAAAACTTGCTGCACTTTCTATTTCGATTTGGCGCAAGTTTTCAATTTCATCCCTGTACAAAACGTCATAATCTGGAACCGCAGCATTCGCGTTCATCTGGCTGTGACGTGGAAATAGCCTTTTAAATTTTTTGCGGTGCTTACTTATGCCAATCGTAAATTGCTAAGCTAAAAATAAAATCAAAATGCGAAATAAAATTCGCAGTAATTGCACAAAAATATACTATTTTAAATACGTGTCTCCTCATTATCTATGGTTAGTACCCTAATTGCGTAACACACTATCAATTACAATAGGAATAATTTTTAAGGATAAAGCTAATTGACATTGTTGCATAAAGTTCAAAATTGTCTGCTCAACAACGTAAATAACGCAATGAATGTTGTTGAACTGTCAAAATGAAAGCCATTGCTACTGAGTATGTTATGCAATTACTCCGCTGGAAGTACTTGCTAAAATAAACCTAAAATATTCGAGGACCCGACGAAATTGTTAGGAAAAATCACAATAGATTGTTTCAGACTGACTTTCGTTTCAAAGCCGCCTACGATTTCTGCATCAGCAAATACACAATTGAAGTATTTGTTATAATAAGTATTATACGGGGGAGCAGTTATGGCCCAGTGGTAGGTAATGGCCGCCACTTACTATTTGTAGGTCGTAGGTTCGAACCTAGACAGGTGCTTTACTTTTTGTAAATTATTTCATCACCACTGCTCTCTAAAACGGTGATGGAAAACATCGTGAGGAAACCGGCATGTCGTTGAACCAAACATTCGAAGACATGTGACATCTACCAACTTGCACTGGGCCCGCGTGGTGAATAACGGCCCATTCCCTCTCACCGAGAGGAGGCCTGTGTCCCAGCAGTGGAACATAATAGGCTGATTATGCTTACGCTTAGTATTTATACATCATCAGGCAGTATGCGGGGCATGGATACCGAGAAAATGGAAATACGGAGACCTAAGATGGACTTCCCACTGCCAGCCACACTAAAAGGACTTACCGGTGACAAGAATAAATCCATCCCGACGATGAGCGAATTTTTTGAGCATCGAAGAAAGGTGTGTAGTTAATTATTTTTTAATAAAACCAACACAAGCTTCGTAAGGGACATCGACGCGCAACTCCTGATTTTTTGTTATATTTCCGCTGAAATTTTTCTATGCTGGTGGGTCTAGTATCATGTGAAGTAACAGTTTGCGCGTCGTGGGTGGTGTTGGTGAGGTGAAAAGGTACCTTTATAGTTTTTACCGCACCACCATCTTATTTTTATCTGTTTTACCCATAGATATAGGAATGAAGGAGATATGCCCCGGTAGTTGAAAATGTATCGGAACTCCATGTCGCTAACACGATCCCACTACTGCGTCACTACTACACATGTAGTTCAGTAAAAGCAATAGATACAAAGTCGCGCACACACTTGCAATTCATAAATCAGAACGTATTACACAATCAATTATAAACCTTCACTCATCAAATATAGCGTGCATTTACCATAGACCGTACAACTTACTCCCACAAAAACATCTCTCGCTATCGGTGTGCTGTGCAAAAGCCATTTATTTTACATATACGCTAGTGATTGACTAAATCGGAAAGTTATCGATTCTCCCATTTATTCATGTAGAAAAATAAAATTGCGGTTGTGAAAATAAAATAAATAAAAACCGATATGTCCAGAAAATATAAACCAATAAAAAAAATTAATGTAAATAAAAAAAATTAAACATTATTTTACATCTTCTCAGGGGTCTTCCAACCGAATTTAAACGTTATCTTTTTAGGTCTTCCAACCGGGTTAAAACGGTTGACAAATTGTAAAATTAACTATGTATTCGTTGGGTAATCGATATTGTTGTTGATAGCCTACGTTAGTGGATCTGCACAGCCACATCACTAGCTGGCCGCAAGAAGCAGCGGCCGTACCATGCGATGCACCGCATACGTGTATCGTCTTGTGATTTTTACATTGCTTGTCTAGTCACTTAGCGACATACTTAAGTATTGGTTAAGGAGCAATGTATTTACTGCGAAATATCGCAGCGACTGTACACTCGTACAAAATTAACTTGGTAAAAGCAAGAAATATTTTACAATTTGTTGTTTTTTCATGATTTTAAAACAAATATAGTAAAATACTTTTATTTAATATATGGTAATTGATTAAATGATTTACAAAGTTTTGGTTTTGGCTTCGGTTTTTACAAGAAACCACTCACCAACACGGCATTCTTATATTTTTTCACGATCACAGTCTAAAGCAAATGGCCAAATGGCCGTCTCCGCGAAGTAGTGCACTTCGCGGAGACGGCCATTTGACTAGAACATGGTCATTTTTAACATACTGCGACGACACAGACACGCCCCCGTGCCACTTCTCCTGTTTTTTACATTTCTATGGTTTTACCTCTGTTTTACCCTTTGGAGATTACAGGCTTGATGTTATGTTACCTATGTTGTTATTTACTAACTTTTATTGCAGGCTCAAGAAGGCCAGCCATCGGCTAGATCGCCAACATCGCTGGACCAGGACATGTCCATGCAGATGCCTACCATAGCTGAATCCAGAATGAGAGCGCCCGAACTAGCTTGTAAACACCAAATGCAATTCGAGGTATTTTCATCATCATTCTCTTGCCGTTATCTCAATTCATTTGTGGTCGGCACGACATGTTCTTCTTCTTCCATACTTCTCTATTAGTCGTCATCTCAGTTTACCCCCTTTCTAGCCAAATCATCTTACACACAGTTTCTTTGTTCACAGTTCTTCCTTTCATCCATCGTTTCTTCGTCCTTTCATCCATCGTTTCGTGGTCTTCCCCTAGCCTTATAGCCATCTTCAATCATGCTCGAAACTTTCCTCACGACATTTTCCTCATTCGAATTCGAGGTATTTTTTAATGAAATCAAAGATAGTATACTTTTTAAGAACGTGATTATTTATTTTTGGTTTTTATAAACGATTATAGGAACAAAGGAAGCACCTAGAGATGCAGAAGCAACAATTGGAGCTGGCTCAGCAACAACGCCGCAAACAGATCCAACAGATCCACATGTGCACCGTTGAACAAGATCATGTAACATTTATTGTAATTTTTTTTTTTTCCTTTTTTTGATTTCTTTTGTCTTTTTTTCATTTGGGTGCTATAAAAACAGTTAAAAAAAAATACAAAGAATTGAAAGGGGACGGAATCAAAGTTCAGAATTTATCCACAATCCCGTTATTCTCTAACAAATGAATTGTTGTAAAACTGTTGTTAAAATATACAGGGTTCCTTTTTAAAGACCAGCCAAATTTAAGGATGTGGTACAGACCATCAAACTGAACAACTTTCTCCATGGGACAAATAGCGTAATCGCGAAAATTTTATCAACTGTCCCATAGAAAACTTCAATACCTACTCGACCTAAATGTATGGGACGGCTGAATTTTTATTCGCGATTACCATGTTGGTCCCATGGAGAAAGTTGTTCAGTTTGATGGTCTGTACCACATCCTTAAATTTGGCTGGTCTTTAAAACATCACCCTGTATAAAAAGCATCAATCAGACATAATGTAAAGCATAGAGCAGTAGGTACTTTTTTTATAGGCGTGACAATTTGTAAGAAACTTTATGACCAAATAATTCACATTTACCCACAGCCTTCATCCAACAACGAACATAATATGTACGATCCACCAGAGAAGGATTCTGCTGAAGACGTGAACACAACCAACAGTGAGTCTAGCAGCACGGCGGAGACCAGCCTGACTGAAAAAGTATATGAATTAAGCATTTTTGCCGCAAATTCGAAATGACGGAGCTTGCTGCCGTGAACCATAGTCTTTAATGAAGCTGCTTATATTGCAGTGGAGATAGCACTGCAAGCTTCGCCACTCCGAATTTACGGCCTTTGATAGATTTTATAATAAGTAACGTTTATGATTGAAGTCGATACCAAAAAGGATTATTAAGTATGATAAATTGTGTTGAATACAATAATTTGAATAATCTCCCGTTCAGTTTTCAGAATTATGTTTATAAAACATAGCATTCGAATGCACTAACGCGAAAGCAATAAAGATTAAAATAAAATCTGTTTCTATTATCGGTACTCTATGAATCCTTAATATTGGATATCTGCGTACAATAGTAGATACATTTCTATAGGTGTGACTTAAGTAGTATATTATTGCACGTGCGCTAAGGCGCCAAACGCCGTGCATTAATAGCTACTTGTTGCGGATAACCGGGGTACGTCCAGTACCTTACGGTCGTACCTGGGACAGTCTCCCACGTTTTTGACGTATGTTCCATATGTATTATAATTCTGTAAATACATATTTGTTACGACCGCGAATCAAATTTTAATCAACGTACAACTTAGTACTGACCAGCAAATTGCAAAAAACGTCAGAAAATTTGAATTTCGCGGGCTATCTTGGAGCATCCACCCTAAGCCGAAAACTATCAAGCCCCTTTTTTTATATTTTCCTATTATTTCTTTACAATTTTTGTTATACATAATCTTCCTTACACTACTTACATAGGTTACACGTATCGTATACTATTTTATAGCTCGTGTGACCTAAACCCGCACTTAAGCCACACTTTTCAGTTCAGCGTGTTTTTACACAGAAAAGCGTGACTTTAGTGTGGGTTTAGGTCACACTGTGCTATAAATATATATTTTAATTGTAGGGCATAATGGTTTGCAAAACCATCAATTTCGGATGAGTTACATTCACGTAAATATTTATTACAGATAGTTAATTGATTTCCGCAGAATGAGTACGCAATGAGAAGATCAGAGAAGAGGCACAGTGTGGCAGCCTCTTACCTGGCTGCAGCCACTGCTGCTTTGTCGGGACCTAGAAGGCTGGTTTCATAGTTTTTTTTGTGTTCATTTAAAATCTCTTTACAAGGAAAGTTTTAAAAAGGAGGAAAACAAGATTGCTGTAATACCATAAAAATTCAAACCTATCTTTTAAATAATTTACATACATTATGGCGGCATGTGTCCTGAATTAAAAACATCTGTAACATCCTTCATATCCACATTCTATGCAAATAAGATACTTACTTACTTTCAAGACATACAATATCCAAACTGAACGATATTACCCGTCTAGAAACTAGCAATTAAGGTGTCAATTCATCCCACAGTCCCACATCAGGCCCTCGGACGCAAGCTCCGACAATCGCATCCCGGTCAGAGGCGATGCCACGGAGCAACGCGCCCATGTCGCAGAACAACATCGAAAGCCCACAGATATCGCTCTTCAACCAGTCCAAAGAGTCACTTGCCAAGATGAACATGTGAGCCTAGTTAAAAATGTACAGTAATTTTTTTGCCGGATGCACGTTGCATCTGTCATCGACGCGTGTCGCTTGTGTGTATGCACACTTACTTAGTTTGTCA
The DNA here is from genome assembly GCA_947507525.1 of Apamea epomidion. Taxonomy (NCBI): domain Eukaryota; kingdom Metazoa; phylum Arthropoda; class Insecta; order Lepidoptera; family Noctuidae; genus Apamea; species Apamea epomidion. The sequence continues at coordinate 14,261,691 of OX382234.1, forward strand.
ATTAACTTACTTATACATAATAGGGACAGACTCCCTAACGATCAGTAACCCAAGCATACACGTGCCAACGGTTTCATGTGTGCAACTGAAAAGGGTGGTCTTGAGTATGTTATGTGTTCTCAATCCACTTTCCATATAAGTACTATCAAATTGCATCCAAGAAAATATATTGCTATGATTTCCATTTCAGGAACAAGCTATCGACGTCCATACTGGGCCCATCAAACAAGAACTACATCGCTGAAGGGTCCTTGTTTAACTGGGACAGGGAGACTGTCTTAGTTTTCGGTGGAATTGATCTCCTCACTCCATATGGATTCGGAGGAAACACTGGAAAATATATTTATAGGTGAGATCATCGATTCACGAATTTCGGTTCATTTGTCTGTAAGGGATTGGCGTCTAATAAACCACGTCAAGCCACGACAAGCCACGTCAAGTAAACTAAGACAATGATGATGCTGGATAAGGAACTGTAGATCTTTACTGAAACATTTTCGATCACCTAATTCGGTGTCGTCTTATAACTAACGTTTCAAATAAATGCACAATACATCTCGTACGGGGTGAAAATTATTTTTCCATAACATACATTAGTCCTATTATTCATTATAGTCGATTCAACATCGTTTTAGGTTCGACCCAGTGACCAACGTCTGGGACTATGTGGGAGATCTGCCGGAGCCAAGACATCACCACTCGATTGGCTTTCTGAGGGGCCGGGTGTATCTAGTCGGTAAGGAATTATTTCTTTAAGCCCTGTTGTTACAACCTTATTATGGCTGCAAGTTTATAGGACAATTTAACTTTAAAATTAAAGCTCCCACCATCGAATAATTATCTCTTGATATTATTTGTGATATTTATCTGTTGATAATAATTATGATAATTATCTATTGATAATAATTGTGTTTTTTCAGCTACGATCAGCTTCTTTCGTTATGTTCTTCATTCAAATGCTTTACCATTTATTTGTCTACAAGGAGGTGCAGATCCCCGTGACGATGACATCCGGGGCAAGTCAGCAGTAGTGTCCACTGTATGGAGCTTCGAGCCTGTATCACGCTCCTGGTACAGCGAGAGCGGTCTCATGACGCCCCGGAAGAACTTCGGACTGGTTGTGCACCGAATGGCCATGTATGCCATCGGTGGGCTAGATAAGAAGGGCAGGTATGTATCTTGTAGTTGAAAGATTGAGAGGTGACACTTGCAAATAGTTCGATTAATCTCATAAAAATAGTTTATTGTGTAGGTTCATAACATTAAAATAATATCGATGAGTTAAAAGGCAGAGAAGACGCTATATAACAGTCAAGTGTTGGAAAGAGAGCAGATATTATGCGACCGATTATCCTGGGTACTAAATTATGGCTTGATCTAATAACTACGTTCTACTTTTAGGGTTCTCCGTTCAGTGGAAAAGTTCGATCCTAAGACGGGTTCATGGAGTGAGGTGCGCTCGATGAGTGTATGTCGCACGGCCGTGGCCTGTGCGAAGTACCGTGAGTACATCTGGGTGGCTGGTGGCATGACCGGCGACAAGAAGAAGCCCGTCTGCAAGACAGTCGAGTGCTACAATTCTAAGACTAATGAGTAAGCTATGATGTCTACACCTATTTATAGTTACTTCAAGGCTAGATAAATATATGAATCGAGAAAAGATATAATTGCTACAAAACTGCTCTCCTTTTATCTGCCGCTGTATAGGTCTCTTGTATAAGCCACGACGCACGCTAATATTATTTCCCGCTGCTTTTAGGTTTTTAGACCATGAAATGGAAAACGGAACCTATATTTTTTATAATGGTATACATTTATTGGTATACTATATACAATTTACGAAATTCTGAATTCCTTAAATACGACTCCCCAGATCTGGCATTCATCCAAGATGAACTGATAATTGTATTTCTATCAAAATATGACTAAATGCAGGTGGACAGAAATACACAGTCTGCGGTTCCCCAGATGTTTCTCCACGATGTTTGCAATGAACGATAAATTGTACATTGTCGGCGGAGCTGGCAAGATTTCGGATAAGGTTAGTTGGTATTTAGAAAGCGAATATAGGAGTACAATATTAGTTCCCTCGAATAAAAATGCTAATACTTACTACTCTAGAGGTGACTAAGGAATAGGAACCAGTGGTTTTGCAGGAACATCAAACCTGCATTCAGATCTAAGTGATGATTAAGTACTGCCGGCTGACTTGATAAGAAATGAAACAGAAATACCAAAGGCTCCTCCACGAAGAGTAAAACACAATATAATTATTAATAAACATAGATTTTTTTTAGGAAAATACAGTAACCAGCGTGGGTGCGATAGATGTGTGGGACTGGAAGCTGCGCAAGTGGAAGCAAGAGACGGAGATGTCGATGCCCAGACATGGACATGCACTGGCCTATCTCGGCACACAGCTCATCATCATCGGTACGTAAGCTCTTTGTTATCAAAAGCCTGTAGAGGTCTGGACACTATGCATATATCTTAAAGCCAAGTGAAACCACAACGGAGAGAAAGAGGATTTGAGATCTGATACTCTAACGTTAAACATCGGTTACAATATTATAGAACCGAATAAAATGAGACTGTCCTGGAAGTATTTGATAAAAACGAAATTAAAATTTGCATATTATCTAAGACCCTTATGGTTACAAACTGCTCTAAACTAATGTTAAAATCGTCTAAATGGCCGTTCATCTTCAGCACACGTATAATTTTTACGACCAGTTTTTACTTCAATGATGATCGATGGATGGCGTCATTGCCAGGCCATTAGCGATAATAGACTCATTACAATCAGAAAAACATAACGATCAACAAGTAGTACTCAAGAAAATTGGTGGCTTTTTGTTGATATAGAGAATAACAAATTTCGAAATTTACTTTACGTAAATATCCGGTGGCTTAAGTGGCAGTGGGCAGGGCACATTGCTCGTAGAACAGATGGCCGATGGGGCCGAAAGGTTCTGGAGTAGCAACCGCGTACCGGAAGACGTAACGTTGGAAGGCCTCCCACAAGGTGGACCGACAACCTTGTGAAGACCGCAGGAACCCGTTGGATACGAGAAGCACAAAACCGGTCGAAGTAGAGGTGCTTGGGGAAGGCCTATGTCCAGCAGTGGACGTCTTTCGGCTAAAATGATAATGATGATGATGAAATTATCCGGCAAAAAAAGACTACCCGTCCAATCTTTCCGCATTTGCGTAATAGTAAGCACTATTTTTTTAAGTTAAGATTCATAGCAGGTAAAACATATTTTTATAAACATGACTAGTTGTTAGAAAGAATTGCGTTTTCAACTAGGTCAGACATGGTTGTTGGAACTGCTCGAAAAGTGATGACTAGGCGGTAGAGTTGTGAGCAAACTAGATTAATGAAAGTAAATTATACATAAGTACATTTTTTCCTTATATACTTAAGTATGTAGGTAATATTTTTGCATTATGTTATCAGCATTTTTGGCCTAAAATAATTATGATCGGTCAATTGATATAATGCATTAGATGCAATCTAAATATGCGGTGCGGATGAAATTTTCGACGCTATATTTTAGTTTGTGAAACACTAAAATAAGAAAATGATATCCTAACTTAACTAAAACTTAGTTAAGTTAGGATATAATTTTGTTATTTTAGTGTTAACTTGTAAATTGTAATTATTAGTCCAATATGCGTACAAAAAGATTATGTTATCATGCTCACGATAAACCAAAAAGTATCGAACAGTAAAAAATATGCCAGATAAAGGGTTCCCAATATTTATCTGTCAACTACAAACACGGTTTCTCTTTAACAGGTCCTAGTTTATCTAATGCTAGCTGCATTGATAAATACTTCGTCTTATTGATATTTAAAATTGATTGCTTGAAGTTATCCTGTCATCAATGAATCTCACTTTTGCAGTGAATGACACTTTATCACCACCACCCACCCATCTTTTTGTCAATGACTAGCTTCGTCGGGGCTATTACTTCGTTTTCGCTTAGCGTTCTGTCTGCCTTTTTTTTTGATCGGCTCCTAAGGGTCCAATCGTGATGTTAAATAGCCTTCCTCAAGAATTGGGCTATCAAATGCAAAAGATTTTTTCAAATCCGCCTGTTCTAGAGATTAGCGCGTTCAAACAAACAAACTCTTCAGTTTTATTATTAGTATAGATTGGAGATAAAACAGTCTCGTGATCTAGATTTGACTGTTTTTACTGAAAGATTTTTTCTAGAATGATAATAAACTCAAAAGAAATGTCTTCCACTTCTAAGCAGTAAGTCGTTTTAGTAAGTAAATTCTGCGGAACTGTAACGATAATCCTGTAATAACTCGTAGGTAGTTTGTTTAGCCACGATTATCTATGAGCCAGGGGTTGAAGACGTGTGCTGTGGAGTTTTTTGCGCCACTTCTTGATTCCAGCGAAAGCACTAGGAAGTGGTTTAGGGCGGGCATTTTAGGAAACTGTCGTATGTAATTTTGACGTTCGAAAACTGCTGATTTTCAGCCTAATTTAAATAAATGACATTTGATTTGTGAGTCATGTCCAATTTAAGTAGTAGCAATTAGAACCACCAAACGCACTAACTAAGGCCTGATTTTTCCAACGCCAGATATTTTTATCCAAGGAATAATTTTGAATTTTTGACAGTTCTTACATACAAAATATGTCAGACGTCAATTTTATTCCACGAATAAAAAATTATCTGTCGATTGAAAAATCAGCCCAGCTAAATGATTGGTTTCTAATTCAGGGATTGCGTATAAGTCATTTGTTAGTTATAAAATCAGGAAAGTGACACAACTCATTCATAGAAGCGACGGAATACTTCAAGTTAATATTTACTTGTTAATATTTGTAAACGGATATTCTTATGCGTATATGTATGTATGAAGGGGGTGAAACTTAAATAAACGTTGACGTCAAAAAAACCGCAATAACGGCAAACACGGTTCTTTCACTGGAAGAGGACATGGGGAGTGGGGAATCACCTTGCGAAGAAGTATATCCAATGTTAGCTTATGGTTCATTAATATCTTAAGATACCTTCGATAGCCTTTTTTTCCTGTTAAATGGAGGTTTTGATTAACCAGACTCATCAGTGATTTACAAACACGATGTGAAAAATATCCGAAGTCTACTCTTTGTATATTTTCCCGGGCTATTCCGGGAAAACTTTGAAAAGATTTACAGCTTAACTGTAGGAAGGTATCTTGGTTTTTATCTCTCGGGTATTTAAGCTCATTTAGCTTGGGATATTTTTAACCTACTCAGTCAGATATTATTGCACACCTATAAATATTTCTGCATAAGAAGTGGAAGTCAGACACACGATAAACAGACCAAAATAGTTTTATATTGTTTTCAATTTAAAAGAGTAACATAGTAAACATTTTAAAAGAGTAGTGGTGGAGTTTCTTGCCCATTCTTCTCCATACGAAAACTACCTTTTGGAAGGGGCGACTAGAATCAATTTTATTTTTATTTTATTTTTGACGTTCACAAGTGCCTTTTATGTGCCTATTTGAAATAAATGATTTGACTTCGAATTGCGCCGTTTACTTTCGGGGAAAAGGTTTAAATTTTATGAGCGTGGGGCTGATAAATCAGATGACGGCTATATAGGCACTAGTCGGTATTTATGCAGACCCTGATCACCAATCTATGGAGAACTGTGCGCACCAAACTAAGAAGTTTGGAGTTACTGTTTTGTACATCTAGATATTGTATCTAGGGGAAGTCTTTCCTGAAAACTCCATACCGCCTTATTTTTTTAAATGTATTTCTGATGCCTCAGGTGGCGTGACAACCATCTACATGCGAGCCTTGAACAACGTGGAGTCGTTCTGTTGCGACCGCGGCGCGTGGATCCGCGGCGTGGCCACGCTACCGTCGCCGCTGTCGGGACACGGCGCCGTCACGTTGCCGCCCGCCTCACTCATGTGACGACACCAGGACATTTCGGCAAGTGGTGTTCTTGTCTACATTTGCATCGAATATCTTCTAACAGATATTTGCCCAAAGTGTACCTTGTATTTAGAGTGCTATTTTATGAAGGTGCATTGTATATTCTTTAGTAAACAACAAAACACTTGTAGTCAACAATAATAAATTCTTGATTCTTTTTATATCGCCAAGTTTGAATTGGAGCATATTAACGACCCAAATATTAAATGATGAACATAGTGACAGACACGCTATTATAAATGCAATTACACAGTCATGCAATCTACCAAATTATAAACTACTTGCTGCGCCCCGCGGCTTCACCCGCATAAGTCTCGATCCCGTGGGAATATCGGGATAAAAAGTCCTATGTCTTAATTCAGGTCATGGTGGCTATCCATGTGCTAAATTTCATCCGAATCCGTCCAGCCGTTTTAGCGCGAACGCGTAACAAACCTACAAAAATTCAAATGTTTTTTTATAATATTAGTTTAGATTTACAGAAAGACCTCTGATGGAAGTAAGTAAACTATAAGTGAAGAAGGGAAGTAAATATACTATATAGGCATAACTCATGACTTTTTGTACCAGGTGGGCGTCCTTGTCAGCCGGGTTTACTCCAGCTCGACGAAATCTAAATTGTGAAATCTTTGTGACGTGAATAATGTTTGCCATGGACTATGTAGGATACTTTAAGTGCACTGTAGCTTGTAGTTTCTGAGAAAATTGTCAGTTATCTGTGGCGTATCTTAGTGAGTGTCTTGTGAATGTTAGCTGAGAAATTTTTTTGTACGCGTTAAATTATTAATTAAAAGTTTGTTCAATCATTTTGTGATATCATTAAATACCTACTCCGCTCATTACTGTGATTACTTTTTTCTGTTACCTCGCATAAATTAATAAAGGCTAATTTAATCCAAGTAAAACCTGGGTTGAATATCATACTAATGTTTTATTTATATAAAATACAATCTCTTAATCTATCTTCTACACTCTAAAATTAGATAAATTATAATGTCAATTTATTATCAATACCATGAATGGTTCGCTCATACATTTCTTCGATTGTTTGGCCACATGTATCACAGTGTAACTCCATACAGCCGACCTTCTGCATCGCGATGGACATCGTAGGTAGCTCGGAGAGATGGAGATGGAGATCTATGTCCCGAATTTCCTCCTTCTTTGTCCCAGCTGCCCTACTTCACTCATTCAAGGCTATCAAAAGCGATGAAACTCCATACAAGATACGCTGTGGTTGTCATTATGCTGAAGGTTAGTCCCAGACTTCCCTGCAAACACCAAGCAGGTCGCGCTCGAAGCCCTCATGACACGGAGGATACCTCATGAAGAACAGCACGTTGTTGACTGGCACGAAGCGACTTGGCTTGATGTGTCGTATGACTTCCTATAACGAGAAACTTTCATGAGTATATTTCTGAAAATAATAAAGCTACTAAGACAGTATCTTCTGTATAAAACATTTCATTCTCCCGTAATCTTGATGATTAAAATTGACAACGTTATCGTGAATTTAGGTACAGTCACGAACAAAAGTATGTATAGACTAGGCTTTATTCAAAAGCGATTAACTCCTTTATTTTTTAATGAAATTTTATGTTGTTACGAACATAGCATTTTCGAACCTATAGGTTTATGTAATGTGTCGTATTTCAACGTTGCATTCGTTATTTCACGAAAAAATCGGAATTGAAAGTTGCTAAGTGTTGACATATTAGTGCTCGTGACTGTACTTATCATCATATACCTAGCCTTTTCCCAACTATGTTGGGATCGGCTTCCAGTCTAACCGGATGCAGCTGAATACCAGTATTTTACATGGAGCGACTGCCTATCTGACCTCCACAACCCAGTTACTGGGTAATGCGACCTTGGTAAGACTGGTTGTCAGACTTTCGGGCTTCTGACGACCCGTAAAGACTGTCAAAGATGCACGAATGACAGCCGGGACCAACGGCTTAACGTGCTTTCCGAGGCACGGAGGGGTCTTGGTATGTAAAGATGGCCACCCATCCACGGACCAACCGCGGCAATTGTAGCTTAACCTGATCGATCGACCCGTGCGGCCGCGCGGTTATTACATAGCCACAAGCCCTTCTTAGGTACTTATAGATAAATTTGACATCTAGGTACTTATAGATGTCACATTTATTTGGAAAGAGGATTTGAATGATAAAAGACAATCGTTGCTATGTGTTAACGAGACATACAAAACAAGTTGACAAAGACTAAAATGTTGATAAAAACAACAACACGTATGGAAAATATAATGTAAGGCCATCGTTCAAGGAATTGATTGAAGGTAATTGACAAGATATCTATAGTCAGAATGATATAGTACCTAAAGTACAAGGTATCCACTGTTCTGTTATCAAAAACGATCGATAAAGCTGTTGAAGAATGATTCTATTATTCTGATTAGAAGGTCAAATAATAAAAATAAACCCCCTTAACAGAATACAAGTCTGTGAAGGGGTCAAATATGTTTGGTTAGGTCAATGACATGGTTTAGTAGCTGCTATACCGGATTTAACAACGTACCGTGATCCACCAATCTTCCAGCAATATCACTAAACCATACACCATTGCCATAATGTTGACCAAGTTTATAGTCGTACCTAGTATATAGTGAGAGGTGGAAAGAACGTAGGAAGGCCTTTGCCCGGCAATGGGACATTAAACGCGAATTAAAAAAAAAAAAGTATGTAGGGATCATACTTAGGTAGGGATCGTACTCTTGGGCATCATCGCAGCAGAATGCACCCTCCTAACAATGTCATCGTTCTGCGATCACCACACACAACATCAAAGTATTCTGCTACTGCTGGAACTATATCTTGTCTTAAAGAGGACCTTTGAGACCTCATAAATTTCCTTGAGTTTTGAAGGCAGTCTACGTTGGAGTGGAGTTCGACTAAAGATTTAATATTACTGAAACTTGTACTCACAATTGGCATGCCATCGATTTCAGTAGAAATGGTGTCACTGTCGTTAACCGCGTCCTCGTCGGTGTGGACTATGTTCCTCGGGTGTATATGTTTGGTGTAAACAACAGCACATATAGCAGACAATACTACTAATAACAGAAACTTCGCCATTGTTTTTAAATATTTTTTGCAACTTTGGGCGTGTGTTTGCTATCAAACGTTGTGAATTTCTTTAGTGCTCGCTATATTTTTGCTGCCTTTTAAACGTTGTATTGTTATCTTTAGGCTCGTCGTTTTACGTCACAGATGCGCAAGAGTCAAGCTGGCTGGCTCGCTGTTTGTTTAGACTCGACGCAGGAGCAAACAGTCGGCCCCCCTGTTCATTTCTGCGTTCTGCGTCACAGCGAGATTTCCAAGTCACAGTTATTCTTCGGTTTACGCAAGTGACGTCGATCAGAGGAAGGATAATTCCAATACTAAATAAGAAATACGTGCAGTTTCTCATGTTCAAGAATTCTTATTGTAAATATTAGTAGTAATGGAACAGACATACTCTGAAGGAATGACGCAACTTTAGAGCCACGTGCATCCCATTGAGTTGAATTTCCTTTGTGATAATGTTTAGAGAGAGCTTTATGAATCCAGCGTGTGTATGTTGCAAGAATGTTGCTACATTAATTAACAGACCTATTTGCTTTCTCGGTAAAAATATCCACAACTTAACGAACATAAAATCAAACGGTGCGCCTAACCTCGTTAAATAGACCACCATAATGAGGGCTTGTATAAAGTCATTATCGCTATCATAAAATTAGAAAATAACCTACCTTTTAAGCACAAGATAATAAGGCTAATTATCGTTTGTACAATAAAGTAATGCCCTACATAATAGTGTACCTATGATCATAACGCATTATAAGTAGATGATAACAGGGTAGCCTGATTGCAATTAATCCAAACGGTCGCTTACTTCATTCAAGACTGGGTAAAAGCATTGGATCCGAATTCTATGAAAAGTGAATTTTAGACAGAAAAGGACCATATTATTACAAGGATCGACAGTCAGATCGTTGATATCCTATGTTTGCCAGATTTGGTTTTTTCTTAGGGCGAATTCACCAATCTTTAATGCCTAGTATAAGTCTTATACTGCGGATAAAAGATATCTGATTTGATCAAATCAGCCATAAGCAGTAGGGTCATAAGGGGTGATTTTTCCAATGCCAGGGCCCTATACCACAAACCTTTACAATTTACAAGTTACGATTTACAAATTTGTAAATCTTACAAGAGTGTACCACAAAACTCCACATTATTGTAACGGAAAAACCTAACAAATATGTAAATTGTAGTGATTTGTAGATTGTAACTATACATATTTGTAGATTGTAACTATACATATTTGTAGATTGTAACTATACATATTTGTAGATTGTAACTATACATATTTGTAGATTGTAACTATACATATTTGTAGATTGTAACTATACATATTTGTAGATTGTAACTATACATATTTGTAGATTGTAACTATACATATTTGTAGATTGTAACTATACATATTTGTAGATTGTAACTATACATATTTGTAGATTGTAACTATACATATTTGTAGATTGTAACTATACGTATTTGTAGATTGTAACTATACATATTTGTAATTTCAGAATTGTAGACTTGTAAAGTGTTTGTATGGGCCTCAGATATTTTTATCCTAAGAATAATTTTGAATTTATGGCAGTTTTTCCATACAAAAACTGTATAAAACATTATTTCATGGATAAAAGTTATCTGATGTTGGAAAAATGAGCCCTTAATTAATCAGCTTAACAGCTAAGTACTTGTGAAGTGGTGTAATTAAATAGGCTTCTAACTAGAACTCATTAATATTCATTTATCCTTTGTTGTTTTCTGATACTAATTTATATCTAGTTAAAATGCAGCACGTGTAAGTATCTAATCAAATAAATATTGCGCAGAATTACATGAGGATCGTAATTGAATGTAAATTCATTGAAGGAAACGTGTAATTTGTAAACACTAGAAATGTTCGAGGAAGGAACTGTTTATTTTTGTATATATTATTCTAAGAATAACAACCACGCCATTATTGTTACTAACTCGGACAATGTAAATAAAGGAAAACTTTTCGCACCTACTACGTATGAATGGATGACGGATCGATGGTTGGAGAATGAATGAAACAGATTTTTGTGAATGATTAATCTTTTTAGATACATATTACGTGAGTTATTTATTTGTTAGATAAATCTACCATTGAAGAATTATATGCAGACATGGTGCATGAAGATGACGCGATAACGTTTTATCTTTGATCGATGCATTCCAATTCAAGTGTCCTTTTTTTAACAAGATTATCTTGTTTTTCTTTCATTCTGAATACAGTTATGTGTACTTTGTCTACTTTTAATATTATGATAAAAAAGCAGTTCCTCTCTCCTTAAACACCATCATTATATTTTCTTTGCTCCTGTTTCATGTTTATTTATATGGTGTACATAATAAAGGGCATTCTGTTCTATGTGATGCTTGTGTTCCAAGCATTGAGATACTGAAAGTCACATTGAATTAAGTTTAACTTTTCTAAAACCAGTCACCCCTCAGACGATTTTGCTAGCCGATAAAATCATTGGAATTAGGTTTATGTACCTAGATTTCTGACTAATCCTCAAAATACAAAACGGAATACTCGGTCTTTTATTTGAAGACATGTTCCTTAAAACACATATGATACTTAGCAAAGACTGTATTTTACGGTAAAAGTGATGTCGTTCCTATGGCACGTCGTAGTGCTGCCAATGTGTCTCGTTGGTGTTGGTGACGTGCCTGCGAGAGATGCACTGCAGGTTCGAACCCAGAACCTCGCTCGGGGGACACTTCGGCGTGTCTAGAAGCAAAACATATAACGTACATACATATAAGCTGATATATATGATAGACCGTATAGAAGTGATGAGGAAAATCTCGTTCGAAACGGGAGATTTAAGTTTGTATTAGAACAAAGTCACTGGCAACAATATTGTAAGCTATGTATTATGTAAAAGTGGTTGATCTGTTAAAATAATAAAACACATCTCGGAATTAAACCTGCATGGCCTACATTCGTTGCCGCATCTGCGACCATTAATGGTCGTATTTTATTTAAATGTAGGTAAGTGTCATGTTATGTACAGTCAGTATGAAAAGTTCAACAATCACTACTTACTTAGTGCCAGTGGGCACTGACTTGAAAATACTTTGTTAATGAATAAAAAGTGCTGATTATTAAGTATTTTACTTTAGTTAAAGTACTCAGGAAATCAAATCTAACGAGCTGAATCCTCAGTAGGCCCCAATGATATCCTAAACTACAGTATGATGTGTAATAGTCCGAATAATACCTACATAAACGAAATAAAAACAACATGTTCCAAGAATTAATTCTTATAATATGATAGACAGTTCAAGAGTTTTGTTTATTTGTTAGAACAAAAGAAAATGTTTATCAATTGATATAGAATCTATCGTAAAACTTATTTATTACTAGATAATTATTATTCGATTCGAGTAACATACGCTATTGACGGAAAACTACTCGCTTGTAAGTCGAATATCGATAGGCTATAATGATTGTTTGAGAGTTTAAGCCATAACAACAATATACATATACAATTTCAGTCAGGAAAATAAAACAAACATTTGACGTTCACTCATTATTCGTATATAGGGTTCATATATAGGGTTCAGTCATTTGATTTTGAAATGTTAACTAAATACAATATTATGGTTTTTCAATACAATCACATGTTAGCTTGTATAAACATTAGCATTAAGGTTGAACTGTTCCTCGTCCTCTCTGTAAGCCGCTCCTGACGTCACCTGCGGCGACTGTTGAGCATATGATCCGGTCATTGTTCCACGAACCAAGCTTGGAGAACAGCGCATAAGTATCGGTATAGCACAGCCATTAGCCCTGCTGGTCGGGAAGACAGCCATCACTTGACCTGTTCTCTGCGCCAGATCAGGCGCCAGATGTCTCGACACCTGGTAGGACGGAGACCTCTCTGCACCACGCGCGAGTGGCACAGGCATCGTCGGCAGGAGGTTGTTCAGTATCGCGTCATTAGTCCAGTCTTCCAGAAAATCTCTTTTCGAGCGATTGATCCGCAAGTTTGGTGGTATCAGCTCTGAGTTCTCGGGGTTTAACACGTCAATATCGAAGTCATCACAAGTCTCCAGAGACGGCACCGTTTCATGGATGTGTGTTGCGTAAACTGGCGGCAACATGTGAACCGCAGGCACGGGGTTCAGAGTTGCAGATATGCTGGTGTGTACAAACGGATACAAACCATCCTCTAGCGACCCTGCATTCAGCCCTTGATCTACTTTGTAGATATCTGGATCAGTGTCATAAGATGTTCGTAAATTTGCATTCCAAACCATTGCCGACGGCACGTTCTGGTTGATCATGCTGTATTCCAGAGGCAGTGCAGCTTGAATGCCATGATCAAAATATGAAGTTTGTGGTAAGGGATCCAACACAGTCAAATCATCTGATGCAGAAGTGGGTAATCTGATGAAATCATTACCCTCTCGGTATACACTTGCGTCGTCGTTTGAATGACTGTTGACCTCTAAAGGTCTCAGGAACACAGATTCAGGAGCTAGTTGCGGGATCAGGTTACGTGTTGCGCGGACCAGTTCATTGTAATCGACACTGTCATAGTTCGAGAAAAACGGATTCTTGTAAGTTAAGGGAGCAGTCTGAATAAAGCCGAAGCCCACACAAATTATTACACACGCACTTAACATCGTTATTAGTCACCGAATAATGTTCTTTGACAAAACTTTTATTTCAAATGTGTTGAAATACTTCAGCGTGATGAACTGAGAACGTCGCAATACCAAAATCAGCAAAATTTTTAAGTCATTGACAATTGAATGTGTGGTTTCATGTTACAACTACTAATTATGAATTTAGTTTATTGCCGTGTTGCAATATTATTTCATTGCAATTGCAGTCTGACGTATGTATCTACGTACCTAATGATGTTTAATGAGGTGAAGCCACAAAATAGATTAATTATTTATGATCGACCTGGCAATTGAGCTCGGGGTCCTGGGTTCAATTCCCAGTTCGTCGGTCGACGTTCGACAGTCGCAAGTAGATTCGTGTGTTGGCAATATAATATCCCTGTAACCTGGAATTTAAAGATACGTAGCTGGTACCGCGGCTGGCGGGGTGTTCGCTACACCTCCGTGTACCCCTTTGGGAAATACAAGCGTGATGTTATGTCATGATATTAGATATCATTAAGATCAACATAAAAATATATGAACCTTTAGTAGGTTCTCTATGATTAAACAACTAGAAATTATCTTCACGCCAACTGTTTTAGCTAGGTAGTTTAAATTATACAAGAAAGTTGAAGAAAATGCTTTATTCTTTTTGTGATGTTTTATAAACATAAGTACAAAATTTGTAATAAATAATTAAATAAGTTAACATGGTCCATTATTTTCGATTGCCGATACTGTCAAGTCTAAGTTACATTTTGTTTTCTATGGTGATTGAATTTTTCTGCTTCACAATAGTAGGTGATCGCAGAACGTTACCGCTTCCCATGTCGTTCGTCTTCTTGATGTCACGCTTGTTGAGGATGCCGAAGTCTTCCTCCATTCTGTAGGAGGGGGAGCTGTAAGATGAGGGGCCGGCTGAGTGGGCCTTGGCCAGGCTGCCCGACACCACGGACGGCGAACAACTCAGCAGCAAGGGGATACTACACCCTCCGATATTTGCGTTCGGGAATACGCCAACCGCACCAGTTGAACCAGCGGAACTCGACAAGCCTGATCCATAAGCCCCTCTTGCGGATTCATGTGCAGGCTTCCAGCGGAACATGTGATCTGATCCAAAACCTTCCATCGCGTCTCTCATGCTTGGGTGGAGGTTGGAATGAATACCCTTACCGCCCATCTCGTGCATCTGTGAGTGCGTCATCGAATTGTGATGATATCTCGAAGGGTGGTGGTGGTGAGCTGGGACGTGGCTCGCCATCTCAAAGTCATGAGAGACACCCATTTTGCTCGGAATCTGATGTTCAGCCATATGAGAGTTTCTCAAATGATGCATGGTATGCTCGGGGATGATATCATGTCCATGTGCTTGTGCGTGAGCCATATGAAACTCGTTGTGAAAATCATGAGCAGCTCTCATTGAAGACAGATGATCCAAATGTGCATTTTCATGTGCCCAGTGTGCGTTGTGCATGTGCTGCAGATGATGCAAATAGTCTTGCGCTGCTTTCGTCTCTGGTACAGTTTCCATAGACGACAACACTTTTTGCTGCATCATTTGCTGCTTTTGATGGTCTAGGAGGGAGGTGTGGTCCACAGATTTGGCCAACATAACATTTTTATTGTGTTCACCTAAATTGTGGAAATGGGTGTGTTCTAACCTCTCTGCAGACTTAGGGATGCTATCAAGGTGTTTAATTTCAACGGCTTCCTTCTGTTTCATATCCCAGTTTTCAGCGAGGTGTTCTTTCTGCTCCGGTTTTTTATTTTCAGCAGCTTTCGCTAGTTTTATTAAATGTTCTTTGTGCAGATCGTCTTTTACAATTTTTTGTTTAACTAAATGATCCGCTGACTTTGCAAGAAAATCGATCATACCGTCATCAGCACTTTTTTCCAGTTTCGTATGATTTTCAATTTTGTCTTCAATAGCTAGATCTTGTGCGCTTTTTTGATGTTCACTGAAGGCGTCTGAAGTCAAGGATTTAATTATGGTGCTTGTTTTGATAGGAGTCACAGGAATACTTTCTGGCATTTTAAACGCAGCATGCTTTTCTACATCCAATTTGGTTTCTGTTTCTTCCGCTTTCATGAATGGTACCTGCATTATGTGTTGCTCAGATTGGCCTGGTAACATGTCCATATTCATTTCAGAACTTTTTTCTTGATGATGATCAACAATATTTTCTTTGTTTAATAAATCTTTGCTTTCGGTGTGTATATTAAGTTCTTCTAATTTGGCTTCAGCACTTTTTCCAAGTTCATGAATTTTGTGGTTTTCGCTTATCAAAGGTTCTTGGCTTTTAATGTTGTCTAAATGAACTTCAATCATTTCAGAAGGAGCAGTATTCATGTCATCTTCAGTATTTTGTTCCAGTGCAGCATTGTTTTCACTCAAATGTTCAATTGTTTCCTTGTTCAGGATCATTTCATCAGCAGCTTTTTTTTCTTGAGGATGAGTTTCTAAGGCTTCATCCTGTGCAAGACGTAAATTATTGACTTCGGATAACACTGCATGCGAATGCATATTTTCTTCAGGTTTTTTATCAGCTACTGTGGATGCTGCCTCTGATTGATCCAAAAGTAACGTACTATCCTGGTTACTGGCAGCTTTGAAACTATCCTCGATATTTCTTGCTATTTCAACATTTTTCTTCATATTTTCGAGGGTTTCTTTCCACTGGGCCATTCTTTCTTCTTCTGGATTTGCTATTGTGACGTGAACATCATCCATGTCCTCCGAGTTCCGTGTAGTTGTAGCGTGTAAACTCATCGCTTCTAAAGTTCCAAAATTTTCATGGATATGTTTCAGGGCTCGTCTAGCTACTTCAATATCTTCATGTAGTTCAGTGTCAGATTGCGATTCTTTTGCCATGGCAGACGTCGTTTCCATTTTCTTAAGATCTTTTTGCAAATTCTCTACAGCTTCCTTCGCCATTTTAATGCTATGTTTCACATCATCTTCGGTGGTATGAATGTCAGAACGTTCATGGGCAGACCCTGTCACTGAAGTAATGAGCTTATCATCTTCATTACACAATTTAACCTTGACTTGTCGGCCGCATTTTTCATTGGAGTCGGCGTGAGCTTTTTCTTCATCAGAATCACGATACACTTGATACCCATATTTTTTCTTCACAATCAATGGCCTTTTCAATGTGAAGCTTCTTCCCGTGGGCGTTGAAACTCCAGCGTCGATGTGTACATTCTGTAGTTCAGTGTTTGAGACTCCATTATTTAAAATGGAGCTGGTGCTGATCTCCAACGGTGACTTCCTTTCTCTCTTCAGAGTGTCTAGTAAGCTTGATGGTGGTTGAAGTTGCCAATCTTGAGTACGGTCCGTGTTCTCGAAGCCATCCCCGGGTAGAGCGGGGGCTGCGATGGCTAGAGCTACTAGAGCAGATACCACTACGAGTGTCTTCTTCATGACTGATGCCACGATCGATTGATGCTGTGATCAAACTGTTTGGTTAATTTATACTAAATTACCGTCAAGAGATTTGTTTGATCGAACGTAAAAGAAAACAAAACGTGCTTATAGTAAATGGCTTACAAATGCTGAGACAACGCCTTCCGTTTCGAAACGTTTACGCTAAACACGAATTATATTCTGAGAATCACTTAACTAGCAACTAAGCTATCGATTTACAATTATGTTTAGTTAAATGATGTCAAAATAGATACGTAAACCAAGTGCAAGAATTCTAAAGCTCATATTCCAAAATGTATTTTGATATTAAAGAACTATGTTAAAAGGTATTTTACGTGTGACAGTATGCGTCTGGGACACTTCTGTATTATCAAACTTGTTATTAGGATCCATTGGATAGCACTAACTTTGTAAATAAACCTAGGTAAATACATACGTATGTTTGTACAGTTTTTCAAAGCGCAAACATTAGGTTTCTGTACAAAGTTAGAGCTGTCCAATTGGTCCTAAAAACAACTATGAACCCAAATCATGCAGCCTAATAAAATTTTATCAGCTCTATTAACCACTCGATTACCTAACCTACCTACCTTGTAACTAGCGGCCGTTACCATCTGCTCACATGTTTCATAAAACAATTTTAAAAGACAATAGTAAGTACAGTCACATTTTTTTTTGTGGAGATAGTCTTAAGTGGGTGTGCTATTTTTAATGTCCACTAGGAAAACATATTATAAAGCGTGGAGACGCTATGTTTTTCCTGTACCCTATGTGCAAACACTTATCTCCCATATTATTTATGTAGATTTAATTTTATGCATAAAGATTGTAATTATTATTTATTAACTTACGTATTAATAATATTAGTATATATACGGATTTATGAATTAAAAAAAATTACGTTGGCACGGATTTGAATCCATACATGGACGAGGCGTGGCGAGGCTTAACCACTGGGCCATTATTGGCACTGCTACATAACATTATTATTAAAACATGAAGTTTGTATACCTCGTTGAGGGAGGCAGGTTTAAAAGTATAGTACACCAACATTTTGCCAGTTTTGTTCAAGTACCACCTTAGCAACAGGGGCCAGCCTATTGCCATTAATCGGACACAAATCCTGAATCCAGGTTGCTAGGTACTGAGAAATTCCTCCCAAACACCACCCAATCACGAATCCCCAACCTGTGAATCAAACCCTCGTTCAACAGTCGCGCTTACTAGACCAAAGCTTGAACGTTTTCTTACAATAAACTTATTTGTGTCAATTTTTACTAGATTGGTAAATTTTTTTATGTAGGTATTTTGTGTATAGTAAATAATTTCATAATCATCGCATAGTGTTCCCACTGCTGGGACAAAGGCCTCCTCTCTGTGAGAGGGATGGGCCGTAGTCCACCACGAGGGCCCATTGCGGATTGCTGAATGTCATGTGTCTTCGAATTTTTGGTTCTATGAAATGACGGTTGCCTCACGATGTTCTCCTTCACCGTTTTGAGAGCAGTGGTGATGAATTAAATTGCACAAAGTAAAGCGGGTTCAAACCCAAGCAGGCAGGTTTGAACCGAACCCGCGACCTATAACTCGTAAGTCGGGACGTTACCACTGGGCCACAACAGCTCTGTAAATAATTATAAGTTGATAATTAGATATAATTAAATACCTAAGTAACTTGTCTATGGAAATTAATGCTTTTTTGCTTTTGGAAATCTAAAACCATAGGAAACCTCACCTTTGCCACTGATAATATAATACTATACGTCTTTGCCTATTACTAGACTAGAGAAATAACCCTAAACAAAACTACCGTACGCACGACTCACGACTTGGAGGAACTCCGAATCAGGGGTACTTATAGGAGGAAGCAGTTTTTCCCCTCAAAACTTTCTAGTACTAGGAGGTTTTTAGAGCCAAGCCATCGATCTTTGATAATTTACGCCTTTTAATAGACTTTTTTGACAAAACAAGCCCGTAAATGTATGACTGAGGAGTTTCTTTGAAGGATAAAATCAAGCATGAAATTATCCAGAAAAGAACCAGAGTTGAACAGAAGAACCAGAACATAGCTTACAGACTAAGCAAACCGAATTGGTAGTGTATGGCCGGTGGAGCAAACGAGTCCTGGAGTGGAGACCGCATATTCGGCAAGCGTAGTGTGGAACGCCCCCCAGCTAGGTGGACCGACGACATTAAAAAGGTGGCTGAGAGGCAGCCTGTGAGCGGCCTATGTCCTGCAGTGGACTGCGATAGGCTTAGTTGATGAAAAGTATGACCAGAGCAGTTTTTAAAACCATAGTTTGACATCGTGTTTCATTCACCATTATGCGAGTATTGAAGTCACCAAAGTACTTAAGCCATACAAATCAAACAATTAATTCTTGACATAGTCAGCCTACAACGTTCCCACTGCTGGGACATAGGCCTTCTCTCTGTGAGAGGGAGTGGGCCGTAATCCACCACGCGGGCCCGGTGCGTATTGGTAGATGTCACATGTCTTCGAATTTTTGGTTTTAGGACATGTCGGTTTCCTCACGATATTTTCCTTCGCCGTTTTGATAGCGGTGGTGATGTAATAATTTACACAAAGTAAAGTGCCTGTCCGGATTCGAACCTACGACCTACAAATCGTAAGTCGCGGCCATTCCCACTGGGCCACCACTGCTCTCTTGTCATTCATCCTAAATCCTATTTGTTAACCTGATAACAGAAATCATCTACTTATCGGGACATCAATTTTAGAGACAAACATGTATTTTCGAGTAGATTAGATGATTTGCATAATTCTGATTATCAGCATTCTTCAGTAATATTACGACAAACATTTTATGTTCACGTACGACACAGTAAGCACGATTTTTTTATGAACTAACTTGTACCCGCGACTTCACACCGCGGTCATTAATTTAACTGCATAATCAGCCTTTTACGGTCCAACAGCTGGGACACAGGTCTCCACTCTGTGAAAGGGACGGAGTGGAGAGGGAGCGTAATCCACCACGCGGACCCAGAGCGGTTTGGTAGATTTTAACCCCATAATTCCTACATCTCATCCGGAGTCTATAGTGCTAGGGATAGCTACTGCTACGCTAATCTAGTAAAATTATTCATTATTACTGTCTAAATCGACCATTTAAACTGTTTTTTTTTCATTCCAAAACATCTAAGCTAACTCATACACGACTCTCATAGTAAAAAACATACAAAACCTTCTTTGCTTTGACTTTTTAGGGTTCCGTACCCAAAGAGTACGTACCGTACCAAAACGGGACCCTATAACTAAGACTCCACTGTCCGTCTGTCTGTCTGTCACCAGGCTGTATCTCATGAACCGCTAGACATTTGAAATTTTTCACAGATGATGTATTTCTGTTGCCGCTATAACAACAAATACCAAAAACAGAATAAAATAAATATTTAAGTGGGGCTCCCATACAACAATCGTGTTTTTTTTGCCATTTTTTGCTCGATATTAATAACGGCAACAGCCAATCAATTCTGTAAAAATCTCACCGTGAAAAGTTAGGTGAAATGAGCTTAGAGTGAGCTGTCAATAGTGTCAATCCCTAGCATTAGTTGGAATGACAGCTCACTCCACGCTCACTTCACATAAGTTTTCACGCTGAGATGGTTACAGAATCGCACTGCAGGTAGACGCTTGAAATATTCACAGAATATTTAGTTGTATATTCACTTTAAAAATAAATAATTAAATTAAAATAAAATAAATATGTAAGAGGGGCTCCCATACAACAGACGTGATTTTTTACAATATAGTGTCTAACACTTCGTACGCGAGTCCGACTCGCACTTGGCCGGTTTTTTTTATTAAATTCAGCAAGGACGCACTCTTATCTAAATGTGAAAAATACATTTCAGAGACTAAAACTAATCATTTACTACTGTGATTTGATAACCATGAACAGCAAGCAGTAGCAATGACTTTAAATTTGACAGGTCAACATCAGTCATTGCGTTATTTACATCGCTGAGCAGACACATTTTTGGAAGATATGAAGCAATCGATTAGCAATATCCTTCAAAATGATTCAGATTTTAAATGTCGTGGTTCATCATAAAATTAACTTTTATGAAAAGACAAAAACTATTTTTATATGTAGTTATTTATAATTCTGCTGATACTGCACTTCTGTGCAGTCTCTGCGTAACGTAATGACGAATATGCAATTTTAAATTCTTCGATTCGTGCATGTTGTACTTCTATGTTATTTTGTAATAATTAACAAATTATTACGGCATACTATGCACCGTTATTTCCGTGTTGAAAGAAAATAATTATATTATTCAGATAACATGTTCAGTTTGTCACAAATAATAAATAGAAAGAAAGAAAGAAAGAAAAAAAGTTTATTTGGACACAGTTCGTGAAACACAAAATACAAAATTAATAATCATGCCTTTTTTGGGCCGCACATAATCTACCTATCTGACCTCCACAACCCAGTTACTGGGTAATACGATACCCCTTGGTAAGACTGGTTGTCAGGCTTTCGGGCTTCTGACTACCCGTAACGACTGTCAAAGATCCACGAATGACAGCGGGGACCAACGGTTTAACGTGCTTTCCGACGCACGGATGGGTTTCGGCATGTAAAGATGGTTACCCATCCACCGACCGACGGCGGCAAGCGTAGCTTAACCTGATCGATCGACCTGATAATCTAAAAACATATTCTCTTTTAATGAAATCTGTGGCACTATGCCATTTGGATTACCTATAATTATTTTGTTTCGATTTTTTATCTAATGTCGTACAAAGATATTTTGCAGCTGTGTGTGTAATAAAGTAGAGCAATTTTCTAAAGTACCTAATTGAAATAAATATGAAATGCTCACAATTTCTGGTACATACCTAATACTGCATCTCCTGCACCCACCAACCCGCACTGGGCCCGCGTGGTGGATTACGGCCCTCTCACGGAGAGGAGGCCGGTGTCCCAGCAGTGGGAACAGAATAGGCTGATTATGATATCATGATGATTATGAATACTGCATCACCATATAGCCTTATTAACAGCATCCCAATTTAATATGAATAATCGTAGCTCGTAGACCGTAGCCTGTAGCGGTACTACGATGCTACGACTATCTACGAGTGTCTACGAATCTACGACCTACGATAACCTAATTGAAAACTAAAATGTGCTGTTTTTATTGTTTTGATGGGGTTACAAAGTATTAGATTGATATTTGGAGACAAAAACATCATTTCATTCTCCTTCCCTTTAATTATGCCAATCTATTTGGATTCGACGAAACTTGTCTTTTTCTTCCATACTTCTCTATTAGTCGTCATCTCGGTAGTCACCCCGTTTCTAACCGTTGGAGATAAAAATCATAAATTATAATGAATTAAATTGTGCATTTATGATAACGTCACAAAATCTCAAAAAAAAAATGGATTCATTCACTGACATACAAAGTATAGCTTAAACAACTGGGTCTGGAAGCATGAAATTATGCACAAGAGTTCCTTACAAGACGATGTTAAGAATTTTTGAAAATACGGGTTCAAATAGGGGATGGTAGTTCTTATGGAAAATCGTAATTTTTGCCGGTGGGAAATACCATCGGACACACGGCTTGTACTCAATACATTCATTATAGAACACAAGCTCGGGAATAAATACATGGACATCAGAAAAATAATTTTACACAGCAATATAATTTTTGTATTATAATTTATAAGGATAATAAGGGTTTAATCTAAGATAAGAGGGGCTGTGGCTCAGATGACGGGCGTGTGGCTAAGTAATAACAGCCGGACAGGTCGATCGATCAGGTTAAGCTAAGCTTGCCGCAGCTGGTCCGTGGATAGGTGACCATCTTCACATACCAAGACCCCTCCGTGCCTCGGAAAGCACGTTAAGCCGTTGGTCACGGCTGTCATACGTGGATCTTTGACAGTCGTTACAGGTCGTCAGTAGCCTGAAAGTCTGACAACCAGTCATACCAAGGGGTATCGTATTACTCAGTAACTGGGTTATGGAGGTCAGATAGGCAGTCGCTTCATGTAAAATACTGGTATTCAGCTGCATCCGGTTAGACTGGAAGCCGAACCCAACATAGTTGGGAAAAGTCTAGGTAGATGATGATGAATAAGGGTATAATCAGGAATAAAACAGTCTAGAACTGTTCACGAAGTGACACTCGCACTATATTCGGAACAGGATAATCCTTGGAAATGACATGACGGTTTCCATGATGTAACTCTGGGTAATCTTCTGACACCTTGTGATGACTGACAGCACGTACTGTATCCAACCAAAAGGTGTTCCTCTTCTTTCTGGAATTACTTTGGTTACTACAAGCTGCTTCGGATTCAGAATGCATTTCTATAGCTTCTTTCAAGCCACTGTCAGAAAGTGGGACCTCACAGCTTGGAGTGAGTAGTTCCTCAAACAGGCTAGTAGAAGCAAGTCCATTAGGTGGAAGATCAGAAGCCGTTGTGGTATGTCTCATTTGTGCTGAATTGCCGGTGCTGGAAACCTGATCAGCATCTATCTTCACCGTCAGTTCTTCACTGTGAAAACACATAGGTTGACTATCAGTTGTCTTGGTGGAGACGTCCTTGGAAGGAGATACTGACGGCTCTTCGTGAGTCAACGGTATCTTTCCACCATCCAGAATATATATCCCTTCTGAATGTATAGAACCAATGTCTTCAGTTTTGTGTGATGAAGATTCCTTTGTGTTTTCTATCGGTGCCATGAGGACAGAACCGATTACAATTATAAGTACGAGAGTTATCTTCATTTTGATTTATTTTAGGTAATTTATGAGATTATGAACGGATTAATTATAAACATCGATAATGCGCTTATTTATATATACGCATTTACTTTAGAGAAAGCCGTTCATAGCTGGATTTTATACTAATACATACGTGTCTTTTTGTAATGCGTCATTTGTGTAGTTTTCATGAGTAGGTAAGGCACTTTTTTTTTTTTTTTTTAATATAAACATTGCCCCTCACTAGGAATTACTCCTGTATCGTGGGTGCGTTTACAAACATTTAAACTCACATACACAAACAGCCAGACCCGGAACAACTATCTGTAGGCAATACAAATATTTGTTCCATGCGGGAATCGAACCCGCGACACGCAGCGCAGCAGTCGATCGCTCAGCCACTGCGCCAACCGTGTCGTCATTGAACATTGGATCCGGCTCCTATGATACAGCCAGTTCTGACGTAGCTATTAGTAAATATCTTCTAATAATACCTGTCTATTTTATTTGGTCGCCCAATGTTATCGGCCCCGACTTATGAGTGAGTGTCGTGAGTTCGAACCCAGGTAGGCACTTTACTTTGCGTAAATTATTTCATCACCTCTGCTCTCAAAACGGTGAAGGAAATATCGCGAGGAAACCGGCAAGTTCTAGAACCAAAAAAAAAATCAAAGACATTTGAGATCTACCAACCCGCACTGGGTCCGCGTGGTTGATTATAACCCACTCCCTCTCGAAGAGAGGAGGCCTGTGTCCCAGCAGTGGGAACAATATAGGCAGATTATGATTATGAACCTATATGTTTAGTGTGTATATTGAGTGTAAGTGTTGGTATGTTTACGTGTCATGATGAGGTACATTTAATAATGATAAAACAAAATATTGAGGTAATTTAACTTTTAATTGAAACAATATTACATTACGTTACAATTAGCTTAATCTAATACATTATGAAATTCACTATTGATGCGTGGCGTGACTGGGTTCATGGCTTATGTGCTCATGTGCTAGCAGCTCTTCGTGTTTGTCATGTGCTTCATGCTTCATGGGTTCATCCACCAGCCGGTACGAACCAACCGTACTGGCAGCAGCAGCAGCGTATGCAGGGGCGACGTGAGATTGAGACTCCACCACGTGTCCCGGCACTATAGTAGGCGAGCAGCTGAACAGTAAGGGCACGCTGCAGCCTCCGACGTTAGCGTTGGGGAATACGCCGAGCGCAGTCCCGGACGTGGCCTGGTTCAGCACCCGCCCACCCGCAGCAGACAAAGCAGGAGACAGACCAGCTACACCAGCCGCCCCATATCCTCCCAGCCTCGCCATGGGCACATGCCCCTGCATGACCTGGTCCATATCGGAGAAGCCCAACAATTCAGACTCCGGCTGTTCATCTACGGAACGATACGGCCCGGCGTATCCGTACGGCGGTACAGCTGCATATCCTTGGTAAGATGGAGCGGAGAAGACTGGCACGGAGCTGACGGGATAGTGCATGGCGCCGGCAGAGGCACACGGCGCTATGTACGGCGCCCGTCGCTCCCGGAGGAGCTCTTCTATTTGTTGCTTGGTCACGTACCGCGCCTGTTCCTCTTCAGAGTATGTAGGGGCTCCTGCGACCGACAGGGCGATGAAGGCAAATACACCAGAAAATAATATCGACTTCATGGTAGCTGTGTGCTGTGCCGTGACCACTGAGACACTAATATTTATACATAAGCTGCAATTGACTTTTTGATGAAATATTATTACTTAGGTTGCATCAATACAGATATACTAAACAAGTACTTGACCGAGATATTTCTGCAAAATTTGTGGAATATTTATTATTTATTATTATTTATGATGTATTAAGTAACTACACCTAAATACTTACAAATTACGATCAAAAAGTAAAGTTTGGTTTGCATTACCTAATGAATGCGTAAATGCGAAAGTAGGACCACGCGTTATTGAATGATACAATACAACCATACATATTAAAAAACCAAAACACTCATGCATTTTCTTACTTGGCAAAAATTACGGGTAAACGTAATAACGAAACTGCATATTATTTTCAACTAGCCCTTTGACAGCGACTTCTTCCGAAATCCTCGTTAATCGGAGCGGTGACTCCTGGCAGCCATGTTGTGTGGACGTTAAGTACAGTAACACGTATAACTAATAAAAAAATATTTTTATTGATACACAAACCTTTGACATTGCTTAAGACTAGGATACATAACTTGGTTAACTAAAGGTCATACGGATAAGGTAAGCCCTGACTCTAAACTAGGTGATCCTGTGACTTAAACTAAAACTTAATTAAGAAATATTTAGTAACATAAAAAGAGTTAGCACCAACTTCAGACAGACAATTCAAAGTCATCATCTCATCTGCCTAGCCTTTTCCCAACTATGTTGGGGTCGGCTTCCTGTCAAAGTACATACCTAAACAAAATATTTTTTTCATATTTGCTCACTACATAAAATTTGTTTATTACTTAATAAAAAATGTTTATATCTTAATTGATATTTTTAAACTTGTTTTCTTCTTGCTACCAAACGGACCGCGACGGTCATATTATTTTTAAAAACGAACCTCCAATAAAACTAATTGGTCTGCCTTGCCCTGTGGCAATTTCGAAAAATATTTCTTTTATTCCATGACACTTAATAACAATTAAGTGTCATGGTTCGTACGAGCGAGCCGATACTAGAGACGAAGAATCGAGTCTACGATCCGCAAATAGTAAAACCGACCGTCCGGCTACTGAGCCTTTACTTTGTGGTTCCTCATCATCATCATCGTTTCAGCGAAAGACATACACTGCTGGACGTAGGCATCCCCAATGCATAGCCATTTCGACTGGTTTTATGCTTCTCGCATCCAGTGGCTTCCTGCGGCCTTCACCAGAACATCGTTTCATCTCATGGCGTCACCTTGGAGGGCAATGGAGCTAAGCAGCAACTTGACTACAATTAACTTTTATTGAAACTAAACTAAAATTTATTGAATTTTATTGAAACTAAACTAAAATTTATTGGCAAATTAAAAAAAAAACCTGCTTCCAGTTATGATACATGTTAGATTTATTTACTAATATAAACTTTGGCTCTTTCACAACATGTAAATGCACTTAACTCCATTTCGCAAAAATTGTGGCTTAGCTCCATTGGGCGCCGAATTGGGAGGCCGTCCAACGCTACGTCTTCATGGTTCATTTAGAACTAAATAAATAAAAAATATATTTAATTATATTATAGGAATACAATCATGCCGCCAGTTGTTTTGAATGATGTTTTGATGAAGTGAGTTCCCCATTCCAAAGCGTAGTAGGTTTCTATGGAGAAGACGGGCCAGGAAACTCCACGGACACTCAAAATATTGTAACCAAAATAAAACAAATAAATATTGGTTTAGGTACATCATTCATGTCAAAATTAAACATGTGAGAACGATATAGAAAGACCCGTTCACGAACATGATGTCAGGATCAGCACCATTCAGCTCAACCAGGTTTCAAACTGGCGGGTGAACTTATCTTTCATGGGGTACCGTCTACTGTTTAAAATGTTACAATAAATGACCTCGCCACATGCTTCAAGTCATTCCTAATGGAAAATGCCAATAACGATGCATGATGAACATTTAAGCCAACAAAAACGAATTTCAGAAACTGTCGTGTCATCGCGACACGAATAAGTAATCTTAAGGCAGATTGTCAGTCTAACGCAAAATATTCTTAAGGGCTGATTGTTCAATCGACAAATAATTTTTATTCGTGGAATAAAATTGACGTCTCACAGTTTTTATGCGGGAGTTATCTGTCAAAAATTCAAAATTATTCTTCCGATAAAATTATCTAGCGTTGGAAAAATCAGCCCTAAATATAATCATTATACTTATACAGGATAAAATTTTAACTAGGGCCCAGCCTATAACCATCAATTCAGCACATGAAGACCACTGTCCTAGACCCTCTAGCGTAGAGATTTATCGTCGGTTATAAAAAAACAAAACTGCTGTTTCATAGAAAAGTGCAATACCTACGCGGTCAAAATGTATGGCAGAGGTTCAGAATCATGTACTGAATTTATGGTTCCAATTTGCGCACTGGTTAAAAATGTATCATGTATGTACAGTCACGAGCACCAATATGTCAACGCTTGGCAACTTTCAATTGCGTATTTTTCAAGAAATAACGAATGCAACGTTGAAATACGACACATTACATAAACCTATGGGTTCGAAAATGCTATGTTCGTAACAACATAAAATTTCATTAAAAAATAAAGGAGTAAATCGCTTTTGAATAAAGCCGAATGTATACACATACTATTGTTCGTGACTGTGCGATGTAAGGATTGTACGGGACAATCATAAAGTGGCTGATCATTGGCTTCTGCACTGCGGGGTTCGACTTCCTTACGGATCAAATTGATATTTATATCTAACTAGCTGCGCCCCGCGGTTTCAACCGCATAAGTTTCGATCCCGTAGGAATATCGGGATAAAGAGTATTTTATGTGTTAATCCTGGTTATAAATTATCTGTGTGCCAAATTTCATGCAAATCAGTTCAGTAGTTTTTGCGTGAAAGAGTAACAAACATCCATCCATCCATCCACACAAACTTTCGCGTTTATAATATTAGTAGGATTATAGGAACCTATAGAGAAGTGGTGGCCCAGTGGTAACGGCCACCCGACTTACAAGTTGTAGGTCGTGGGTTCGAACCCTGACTGGCGCTTTACTTTGCGTAAATGATTTTATCACCACTGCTCTCAAAACGGTGAAGAAAAACATCGTCAGCAAAACCGGCATGTCCTAATAGAACCATCGATCACTAATAAAGAACATAGAACCAATAATTCAAAGACATGTGACATCTACCAACCCGCACTGGGCCCGCGTGGTGGATTACGGCGAACTCTCTCTCACTGAGAGGAGGCCTGTATCCCAGCTGTGGGAACATTATAATTTTGCTATATGTTTAGGTTCTGTGACAATATTTGTGTTTGTATAGCTACAATGGAAAAACAATACAACAAGGTTTAAAAAAACTGCAGTGACGCTGATTATTAAGATTAACAAACCCAGACTTTAATAAAACATTATGTAAAGAATTATTATATATGCCGCTTGTTTTTACAGAGGGGTAGACAGAAGTCTGTGGGTATTGTAGGTTCATTCATCCGCATTTCGCCCATTTAAAAGGGGCAAACACTTTAATTAAAGATTTACCATAATCGTTCTGCCCACCCCGACAGATATTGCTAGCGTAATTATGTATTCATTATTTACTATTCACAAATAAATAACATTCATCTGCCAGGAACATCCAAAGTACAATTCCGTATTGCACATCAGCATTCCATAATAATCACGTACGGTAGCCGTGGCATTGAATATTGTAGCGTCAACAGTGTTTTTTTAAGTTTAACAAAAGATTTAATTAACATGCTCGCCCTACATTTTAAGTGTGCCAGTTACAATATATTCATTCCACTTAAGATTCGTGGTAAGCACAATTTAAAAGTTCCAACACTACGTAAGGTATTCCGAATACCTTACCGTAATCGTTTCGCCAAATTTATAAAATGTAGATATCCTTCCACCCACACAGAACCTTCTTCTCGTACAGAGACGGAACGAGATTTCTAGCTAGTTTTGCTAGCTTTGTTGCATGTTGGTAGTTTCAATTCATCAAGCCCATTTCCTCACGATGTTTTCCTTCACTATCATACAATTTTTACGACCATATTCTACCATAGCTGCCGAGCTATTCTGTAAAAATGGGTACCTCTAGGAGTTGATGTGGTAATAGATTTAAGATAGGTTTTGCCGTTACTTACTTACGTATTCCATGTTTTTACCTGGACAGTTCTGTACGAGGACGCATTGTTTGGAAAACTCGTCCCTGACGTAACCCGCTGAACATCGACACCCGACGCGGCAGTCCCACGTCGATGGGCACATATCTATAATTATATAATTTGTGTATTCTTAGGGGAAATGGTAGTAATGGTGTTGTAGATTTCTCTAAAATATCTCTCAATTAAATACATAAATCGATATAGACATGCTTGTTTTGTGTTTGTTGATATGCCATGGTTTACCTGTGGCTAACATCCTCAGGTTAACACAGGTGGGAGGGCACCTCCACCCGCACAGAGAGAACTCTTCATGATCCCGCAAACACGTTGAAGTCCTGAACAACATCACACTTCTTGTACAAAATATTAACAAAACGCTAGCCGTCAACATGGACGTAGTTATCAACAAACAAGTTACGAGTTATCGCTAGACTGTTATTGATTTATGTTTATAAGTATTTGAAATAAAAAAAAATTGAAAAGTGGATATTTGTCAAATGACGCTAGTCCAATCCCATAAAGGATAAAGGGACCAAGATAAACAGTTTTTTATTCCACGACATGTGACTTGGATTTTCTACCTAAACGCGCTAGGATTAAAATGAGTTATCTTCATCTTTATTTGTGGCTTTAGATAAGAAACCAATACACATAACATCATAATCATAACATAACATCACGGCTATTCCCCGAGGAGTTAGGCAGAGGTGTAGCTATAGTACACCCACATTTCGCCAGTTATGTTTAAGTCCCATGTTATACGGGAAGAGCCTAAGCTATAGTACACCCACATTTCGCCAGTTATGTTTAAGTCCCATGTTATACGGGACGAGCCTAGACTCAAACTCAAATCATTTATTTCAACTAAACCAATTACAGGCACTTTTGAATTCTCAAAGGGTCGGTCAGTCAGAAAGATGAAGCTAGTTGCCCATTCCAAAGCGTAGGTACCTATGGAGAAGAACAGGCAAGAAACTCCACGGATTTTCATTCCATTCATTCCATTTTCAGCTCACCCTGTCCCACTACTGGGCAAAGCGGCTTTTCCACTCTCTCCACTTCTCACGGTTTAGATCAAATACCTATAGGCTGTTATTTATAAATAATACTGCCTCGTTTGTCTAGCGGTCGCAAGCGCTACTGCTGAACATGAGACTCTGGGTTCGATTCCCACAGCACAGCACACTGGCACAGTTCGCAGTATTGGGCACAGTGTTATTGGATTTTCCCATCTAGAATAGGCTATTTTCCTAAAAAAATCTAATTAGTCCGTCAGTTAGATTATCAAAAAATATTGAACCCGTATTTTTTCTTTCGTCAATTATATAAAAAATTATGAAGATATAAAGTTAAGTTAAAGTTCCGCGTGACGTCACGTTAGGTAAGCCCTTAACGAAGCCGAGATTCGCTTGTTCTTCCCGTTTGGATCATTGATTGTACTGATGCATAGGTCCCTGAGAACCTTCTGGCTATGGCGATACTTATAGAAGGTTAATGTTCCAACTTTTTTTGATGTTTCTTAACGAAAACAAGTTTTAAATGTTATAACTTGACTTTAATTATTCCCACGGTCCCTGCATAAGCACAATGTTTTGGGTGCGTTAGGTACAGACGTCAGCACATCAAGCTACTACAATCTGTCAAATTTCTCAACTTTATCGCTAAAGCGTTAAGGTTCACGGTTCATTGGGAAAAATTTACAGTTTCGGGTAGCTTAACCTGCTGGCGTCTGTACATTGCGCATTGTAAACAGCGAACTTTTACACCAATAATAAAAGTCGTTTCCCAGTAATTATTTTTACACCAGGTAAGTTACTTAGTTTGGTGTACAGTCACCAAAGGAAATAAGTAACTATGGCCGTCGGATATAGTTGAAGTTTAGTATGAAACCGACAGATGTTTTTGAATAAAATTTAATTTAATTCAAAGAAAACAAACAGTTAATTTATCAAATTAATTTTCATTCAAAAACATCCATCGGTTTCATACTAGTGTGTGGTGTTAGTTTTTAGTGTAATTATAATGTTGTATGTATTTATAGTATATTTAAGTTATATATTAAGTTCTTGTATAATGCGTAGATACCCCGCACAGATATCTAGACCACTTTTTCATAAGTAGGCATCTAGGTAGGTACTGTTCATCCCGCTATTAAAAAGAAGCGTGATGATATAAATTAATAGCTTGCATTGGCATACAACTTCAATGCAATAACCTTGGACGTATGGTCGGCAAAATATGTGTGGACGTGACAATAAGAAAATACTGAAGATGTTCACTTACAAGGAATGATTTGTCATCATTGTTTGTAATGAAGCATTTCTCAACCGCATAAGTCACCTACATTTTATTAATAAACAATTTATTGTACTAAACTATTACATCACTGAATATGTTTTATACGGCATGAAACTGACAATTTCATGGAGTATAAAAGATATTCAGTGAGTTTTTTTTTTTACTCCTGTATCTTGGGTGCATTTACAAACATTTAAACTCACATACACAAACAGCCAGACTACTGACTGTTTGTGTATGTGAGTGTATTTCTACAGGTTACCTGTAGGCAATACAAATATTTGTTCCGTGCGGGAATCGAACCCGCGACACGCAGCGCAGCAGTCGATCGCTCAGCCACTGCGCCAACCGTGTCGTCAGTCTAATGGGTCTTTAGAAAAAACTGGTCCTTAGATCCGTACAATTAAAGTTTTCTTTTCGTAGGTGTAAAAGAATTATCGAAATCGGTCGACGTGGTAAAGAAATTATCGCTAAGCATAAATAAATTGTAGAGCAGTGTTGGCCCCGACTTTGTGTTGTGGGTCATGGTTTCGAACACAGATATGCGCTTTACTTTGTGTAAATTATTTCATCACCACTGCTCTCAAAACGGTGTAGGAAAACATTGTGAGGAAACCGGCATGTCCTAGAACCAAAAATTCGAAGCCCACTCCCTCTCACAGAGAGGAGGCCTGTGTCCCAGTAGTGGGAACAGTATAGGTTGAAGAATTATAATCATTAAAGTCATCCACACAACTCTCTAAGATCAAGTAAACCTACTGAATGACTATTTCATGAAATCTTGACATTTTAGGATTATGCTAACTTAACAAGTTGTATTACAGATTCTAATGATTATAATTCTGTAAATACATATTTGTTACGCCCACGAATCATATTTTAATCAACGTACAACTTAGTACTGACCAGCAAATTGCAAAAAACGTAAGAAAATTTGAATTTCACGGGCTACCTTGGAGCATCCACCTTAAAGTGTTATCTAAGAATTTAATCAAAGATAGAGCAGGAATCTTTATCGCCATCATCAAACGAGATAACCAAACTCGTGGAATATTAAAACTGTACGTGCTATACATATGTGAAATGGACACGATCTTCATTGCAGCATGATTCATTTTTCCACTTGTCTCCCATTACTTTAATTAGTATAAAATGAATCTCTCTATCCTAAACGCCACCAGTTATCAACGTAAAGCATAAGAATAATACATTACTTGATAAAATTGAGTTCAATAATGCACGTGAAAAGTGCTGCTGCCATTGCTGCATTAGTCGTCACCTGTGTGAGCGGCTATCCAAACATATGGCATAGCAACCAGCTCACTCCGGTCCACGGACTCTACGTGAAGCCTTCGAGTGATGGGACCACTGGAGATCTGTTCGTCGCAGCCACAGAAGAAAGCGGAGGCAAGTCACAGTGGGCGGTTGATAAGCCGATCAGTTTTTTGCCAGTTTCAGCTGCTACTCAGCCACAAACCACTGCGATTCCAATTGCCTATGCTTCAGGATACCCAACAGCACACGACGAAAGTGCAACTCAAAAGCGTGCTGTAATGCCCAGTGCGATCCCAAGTGCACCAGTTCAATACGCCTACGCTATGCCCGTGCCATCAACCACTCAGGCTGAAGGTAGTCAGGTCGCTTCGTACCCATACGCTTATACAATTCCTTCAAGCCCGACCGAAACTCCTAAGTGTGAGCATCAGGCTAGTGCTTCACAATACCCCTACCAATTTCCATTCCAAATGTTTTATCCGCAAATGACGTCTGCTTACACCAACGCAATGAGCATACTCAAGGATGCAGGCCTTAGTGAGGATTCCGCCAATACAGTTATGTCCCAGGCTGCACTAATGTGGTCCCCTGCTTCCTACGCCTATCCTATGTATGTGATGGTAGACCCCAATGCGTGGAACCAGAACCAAGCTACCACTACTCCAACTCCTGCACCAACATCATCAAACACGCAATCTGAAGAAAACACTCAAGCATAAAGTGTTAAATTTTAAACTAAAACTGTAAACTTATCGTTATTTATTTTTTTATGTAATAAAATGTAAAATGAATTGTTTTTCTTATTTAATCAATGGCTACTATTTCCTGACGATCCTGACCGGCTGACCCACCCTTAATTACTTACGTGTGCCCTTACTCCGTAGTAAGGGCACAGTATTACAATATTTAATACTGTGGTAAGGGCCTTGCTCTTGCTAATTTGGTGTCGTGGTGTAAGCCTGGAGTAAGGCACACGACGTTTTTTACGCATTGTGAAATTAAAAGTAGGATGCAAGGGCCCTTGGTAATAAAAAATTTAATCCGTAAAGCAGTATTCGTAATGAATTGTAATAATTATCTGTGGTACCAAACTTTGAACAATGATTTTATAATTAACTTCTTTTTTGTCTCTGGACACCCACTCCGTAAAAGTGTTGTGGTTTGGTGTTGTTGGTAACTCTGCCCTGGAAATGTCAGATTGACAGCGAAGCAACATGCTTTTGTAACTGCGACGATGAATAAAATCTAAATAAAACGTCGTACCTATATAGTAAAAAAGCCAGTGAAGTGGTATTATTGGTAAGCCAAGAATCAACTAAATAACACAAAATGGTTTCCAAGAAAAAGAAGAAGGTATGTAAACATATTTCATATGGTCACAACACGTGTTTTTATTATTGGGTATAACCAACAAAATTTCGGTTTTCCGCAGTATTCATCCGGAGAAGGAGCACAGTTTATGACCAGGAAGGCTGCCTTAAAGAAACTACAATTGTCTCTCAAAGATTTCAGACGTATTTGCATATTGAAAGGTATTTACCCACGAGAACCTCGCAATCGTAAGAGGGCTCAGAAAGGCGCAGGCGGCATCAAAACATTGTACCACACAAAGGATATAAAGTTCTTACTACATGAACCGATAATATGGAAGCTCAGGGAGTTAAAAGTAAGTACTACAATACTTAAAACAATTTTTAATGCATTACTTTGTGCAACATGGATTGCAAATTCTAAACCTAATGTTCTCTTTTAGGTGTATCAACAAAAAATTCGCCGCGCAAGGGCTATGAGAGAGTACAGAAACATGAAGAAGTTCTTGCGGGACTATCCAGATATGAACAT
Organism: Apamea epomidion; assembly: GCA_947507525.1. NCBI lineage: Eukaryota > Metazoa > Arthropoda > Insecta > Lepidoptera > Noctuidae > Apamea > Apamea epomidion. The sequence goes on from OX382234.1 coordinate 14,296,824, forward strand.
AGATCACATCGTCAAGGAAAGATACCCCACATTCGTAGATGCATTACGAGACCTGGATGACTGCCTCACTTTATGTTTCTTGTTCAGCACTTTCCCGTCCCTAAAGAAAGTTCCCAGAGACCAGTCAATGCTTTGCAGGAGACTGACGGTTGAGTTCATGCATGCAGTCATAGCTGCAAAAGCACTACGTAAAGTATTTGTGTCCGTCAAAGGCTACTATTATCAAGTTGAACTTGAAGGACAGACCATCACATGGATTGTGCCACATCATTTCTCATTCCAGGTTATTATTGTTTATTACTTTATTCAAATACTAACTTTTGCCTGCGGCATTGCCCGCATGCTGGTTGTAAATTATCTCACGGGATCATATTACCTGGATAAAAAGTATTTTATTTGTTAATCCAGGTTAACTATTTGTGTGCCAAATTTCATCCGAATCCATTATGACCTTTTTTTGTGTGATTGAGTAACATAAATTTAAACATCCAGGATATATAGGATTTTACCTTCTTTTTCTTCAAATATTTTAGTAACACAATCTCTTTATCGACAGCCTCAAAACAAGGATGAGGTAGATTTCAAGATCATGTCAACGTTTGTTGAATTCTACAATATGATGCTGGGCTTTGTCAATTTCAAACTGTATCACTCTCTCAACTTGGTCTATCCACCTAAACTGACCGCAGCCTTCACAGCTGATGACAAAGAGCTTATAGATGAGCATGCCTATGTGGCTGAGAGGATAGCAGCCATGAACTTGTCTTTAGCCAGAGTAGCAGGCTCCAATGATGCTGAAGAATTACCACAAATTGACATCTTCAATACAGAGGATGAGGACCCTCAGAAGTTAGAGGAAGCAAAAATTGAAGCAGAAAAGGTCCAGAAACTGAAGACAATGTTCAAAGGCCTCAAATTCTTTATAAACAGGGAGGTGCCCAGAGAGCCTTTAGTTTTCATCATCCGTTGCTTTGGTGGTGAAGTATCCTGGGACAAGGATCACTTTGTTGGGGCCACATTTGATGAGTCAGATGAGAGCATGGCATTCCACATTGTTGACAGACCCACCATGGACAAACAGTATCTCTCCCGTTACTATGTGCAGCCTCAATGGGTGTTTGACAGTGTCAATGCCAGGACACTGCTACCTATCAATCAATATTTAATGGGAGCTGTTCTACCACCTCATCTTTCACCATTTGTTGATAAAATTAAAGATCAAGTTTATATTCCTCCTGAAGAGAAGGCTCTCAAAGATCCTAACTTCAAACCTTTGGGTAAGTTTTCATCTAAAATACAATATATATTTATTTTGAACTCAGTAAAAAAAGATTGTAACAATTTAGTCTTTTCTGTACTAAATAATCATACATTTTATTTCTATTCACCAGATGATGACCAATCTGGCACTGACATTGAAGAGGCCAGTGATGAGGACAAAGAAGATGAGGAGGAGGTGGATTCTGAGGAGGATGGTGATGCTGAAGCTGCTCTAGCCAAACAGTACCAACAGGAGGTAGAGGAAGACTCCGACTCTGGTGATGATGATGGTATGGACCCAGAGAAAAAGAAACTGGCTAAAGAAAAGGTAAAACTCAAATTTCTTGTAAATTAATTAAGTCAGACATTTTAGTTTGCAGATATATTTTTCCTGAAAATAAAATAGGTTTATGAATTTCAACTTTTCACACATGTTTACTTTCTTTATTGCAGAAAAAAGCAATGGCTGTGACTACTGGCGTGCCCCATAAAGAGCATCCCTACCAGAAAGAGATAGAAGATAAACAAGCATTCAGGCTGAGAGAGAAGCTTGTTCGCAAGAAGCACAGGAACCTTTACAAGAGCATGAAGGCTGGACAGGAGAAACGCAAGAAGGAAATATGGTTGCTAAGAAAGAAGAGGCGTCTTCATGACGAAAAAGCCAAGGAAGACAAGAAAGTAGAAAAACGCAAGCAAAGAGACCAAGCTTTGGAAGCTTCTGCTTAATAAAAATCATAAATAAAACTTTATTTCAAAATAATCGTTAATTTTTATTTCTGTATTGTGCTAATTAACTTACAGTATAAATATTTACATCAGAATATAAAAAGTTGAAGACATTCCCTTCAAATAACAATGAAACAAGACAATCATAATAATTATATGTCATTTATAAGCAACAAAAGTACTTTGGTACTATTAGATATGGCTTATCACACTAAGTTTTATATAATTTTAGTACCAACTTAGATATGAAGTACCAGACATATTGAATAAAAATAAATCTCAAGTTCGTTTTTTAAACCCAAATACTAATTTGACAGGTGTAATGGCGCCAATTCCCTTGTTCACAAACTAAACTAAATTTAAGTTCAGTGCATATTTTTCTTTCTATTTCATTAAGAAAAGTACAGAAGATAAATATTAGTTCAGTCCAGTCAAATTAAGATAGTCCATAGACAGTTTAGAAGTGATTAACAACATGGTTACTAAAAACACGTCAATTTACGTCAGGCGCTGACTAATTTGACAGGACTAAACTAATATTTATCTTCTGTCCTTTTCTTCATGAAATAGAAAGAAAAAGATGCGCTGAACTTAAATTTAGTTTAGTTTGTGAACAAGGGAATCGGCGCCATTGTCAGATTAGTATCTGGGATTAAAAAACGAACTTTAGTTCAATATAACGTAAATAAACTTTTTTTCTACGTAAATATGCTATATCGCACGAACTTGAGCAGATCAATTGTCTATTTTGTTGTGGATTCCAACCACAGGAATAAATGTCCATTCACACTATAGTAAATCTGTTTATAAATTAATGTCCATTCATAGAGTACCCTATTGCTTAAGATAATAATCATTCTCATCTTGAATTAACTCAGTAAATAAAACTTTTACAAAGTATAAACATAGCTGAGTGAATGATTGCCGCATTGAAGCTTGCATCACCAAATTTTACTAGATTCCAGGTATGAATGGACCGAAAACCAGAAATTAATACTATCTAATTAGAATCACTGTCAGATTCACCTTCAGCATCGCTGTCCTCAAGCTCAGGCATCGGGAAGCGCAGGACTGCTGCTATTCCCGTCAGCTGGTCTAATTCTGTGGAAAAATATACAAACAAATTGAGTAAGCAATATGATATAATAAATTACTTGATCTAGGCCCTCGTGAATGACAGGGTTCCCCCTATGCCGGACCGGCAGATTTACCGGCTCGGTAAAACTGCCGGAAGAGCTAATGGCTAAAGAATATATATGAAGCTGTTCACATTATGCCGGATCCGGCAAAAATACCGAGCTCGGCATTTTGGCCGAGCGTTTTGTCACTGCGAAGCGCCGGTAGAACACCCGGACCGGAGTAATGTGAACCAGTTTGCCCCGGATCTATGTCCCCCGCTCACCCCGCCCGTGCTCCCCTCACGTCATTCGGCTCGCATTTTCTGATAAAAATAGACGTGTAGCATGGACATTCAAGCAGAAACTTTAATTACGCTTGTCCAAGAGAGACCTGTTCTGTAGAATAAGACCGAAGAAGTCTATAAAGACAAAAACTTAAAATTAGCAGCATGGCGTGAAGTATGTTTAATACTGAAACCAAACTTCAGATACCACCACAACACAACAATTTCGTCGTCCATTGTGCGCACAGTTCCAAATTCGACTGAGGTGAGTACTTGACTGTCCGATTTTCTTCTGGGATCCGGTGTAATGTGAACATTCTGTCCGGTGTCCGGTTTCCGTCAGATCTACCGGTCTGTACCGGATAGTGGGAACTGGGCCAATGGGGTCTCCCATTCACGAGGGAAAAAAAAAAATAATTAAGGTATTTCGATTCCAACGGTCGTTACAACAGATACTGAAACAGCGTCAATTGTATCATCATTATTATGGTTTACACTTACGTTCCCCTGATACGTGCATGCTAGAGAAAATCCTCACTTCGCCGCCATTATCCCGAACTGAATCAACGATGGCGACATAATCTTTTCGTTGTTGTATATCTTGACACCTGAAAAACGAGAAACTTGGTTTTATCACAATCAAAATAGTACATAGTATAGCAGTACATACATAGTAGTATAGCAGTACCTATTACTATAAAAACAACGTAGCGAAAATCGCGGGAATCAATTAGGTACGAACAACGCAGGAGATGCCGGTGTGGCAATGCTCGTGGAAGGATTATGTCCAGCTGGGGACGTCTTTCGGCTGAGATTATTATGATGATGAAATTAAACAATCAATCTCAAATAGTTCAAGTTCTTGGAGGCTCTGCATACTTCATAATTTGCGTGGCAAATTAAACAAACAAACATTGGGAAATTAACAAGAAATTACCTGAACAATTTATCCGAAATCATAAGGATCTCAATAGCTTGGGCATCGTTCGCACATTCAATGTGTTTCTTCCCGTAGAAAGCTTTAGCAGGTTCCAGTTGCAGCATTGTGTAGAAACTCTCCAACAGCTTCACCTCACTGGCAGCTTTTGTGTCTGAGATCTTGGCAATCACTGCTGGCTCTTGTAATACTTCTGTAATTATTAATATTTTCATAAACTAATGGGAAGCATAATAGTTCAGTTGAAATACATATTTTGCCCCACCTTCCCCGCGCCATGTATCACTCTATCCCGTTCGCACTGTCGAACTGATTTAGTTAGGGTAAACTAAACTGTTGATACTTTTTGTTGGACATCAGAAGGCCAATAAATATTGTCGTAATTAAAAATGTTCAAAATCTAGTCGCAATGTCATCTCACCGACAATCTGAGAGGGGCAATTCTCGTAATTTTAAGAACGTTCACAGTCTGATCTCAGTCTCAATCTGTCAAAAAATACTTCTAATTTCCCTACATTTTGACAAGTTTTTGACATTTGTTTGTCGCCTAGATGAGACTGCGACTAGATTTTGATCGTTTTAAATTACAAGAATTGGCCTGCTGTCTGTGAACGTTCTTAAAATTACGAGAATTGCCCCTCTGTAGGTACGTAGGTTACCTTGGTAAATTAGCTAAATTATTCATTCGTACATTATAAATTGACAATTTGCTAGCTAATTTATAATGTACTAATGAATAATTTAACTTTCAATATATTTCCATTTTATTCTATACAGAAGACATCGATTTCGTATAGTAATAATATAATCATAATTTAATCACTTATTACCAAGCCTACGGTAGGCGCTTCGGAAATCATCGTCTATCTTGTAAAATTCGAACGCGCGATGATGAGATCTAATATAGAGTTGTAACAACTCTCAAATTGATCGATCAGCTGTTGATAACTCTCAAATTGGTTGTCAAATAGACATGTACTTCTACAAGTACTTTTGACTCTATCGAGACCTGGTCTGTTTTGGAGTCGCTGCATTGTACTAAGCATATCCATGTAAAGGGGTGAGAGAAGGGGACGTAATTTCCCCGAAATTTTTCTCTAATATTAGAGGAAGTATTTAAGACGCTGAACTGGAAAGGACGCGGCATTAACATCAACGGCGAGTACATCTCACACTTAATATTTGCAAATGACATTATCATAGCGGCTGAATCGCTGCATGACTTGCAGCAGATGCTGTACAGCCTAGTTGATTCATACGCATTGGTCTCCGGATGAACTTGGACAAAACTCAGATTATGTTCAACGATTGCTGTCAATGTTAATGCTTTGAAGGTTGTCCGAGAATACTTTTACCTACGGAAAATTCTGCAGTTTGGTAAGAACAACTTTCAAAGGTTAACAAAAGAATTTAGCAGGGCTGGGCAGCGTTTAGGAAGCTTCATTGAGTCTTCTCGTTGAGTATTTCACTTTTACAAAACTGAGATCTTCAATCAGTGCGTCCTGCCTTTTATGACTTACGGAGCCTGTTTACGCAAACAGCAAAGGACATTGCTCTGAGCCCATACATTGTTCGCCCTGGAACCAAGAGCATCGGAAAATTATGTGTTGAATTGTCGATCATGAGTGTGTGATATCGGAACGTAGCAGTATGTCTGGACTGCTCACTGTTCTACTGTCTCGCTCTCTCGCAACGGCGTCCATCTTGTAATAGGACGTGTGAAAAATGTGTTACAAATAAATGCAACTTTAATGAATAGAAGTGTTTATCTCAGTACATAACAGTTTGAAACTCCTATGAGATCTTATTTGTATAGCGGACTAGCTGCAGAATAGATATATTTCAAAAAAAGTATCAATTTTGTGGTTATAATCGAACCTTAACAACGAATATTATGTAGGTATAGTTTTTCATAGCCTGCTCAGAGTGATTTTTTAAGAAACTAAAAAACAATAACAATACATTTAGCTATTTTTTGTACCTACCTATCTAGATAATTAGGTATCTATGCAGTTTTTTTCTAAGTTGCAACGTTTAAATGCATAGAATCTAATTAACATAGGTACCTGTATTCTTAGCATTGATTTTGGAATGAGATAAAATGTTTGTGTATTAATGTCAAAATAGAAACAGTGCCATGTTATCGTTTTAGCGGTACACAGTTCCGAAAATCACAGCCAGATAAGTCGTTATTTAAAGCAATCAGAGTCCGTTAAAATAGCCAAGTTGTCATATTTAATACAAATTACAAAGCGCAATCGACGCAGTGAGAGCATAGGTTAGGTGAGAGAACGACAACCGCCATTTAGTCACGTCAAAAATAGGGGTGGTAAACTCGATACGATTTATCGATATTTCCTAAGATTTACTATGGCCATACGTTACAAACTGAATTACATCAACTTTTGTCATACGATAATATTAATACTATTACAACTAAGACAATGTCCTACTTTACTTATAATAAAACTCTTCCATACTTGTAATAATATTAATACATAAAAACATCTGTATCTAGTGTGCGATATTGTTTTTTTTGAAGAAAACATTTATAATGTATTCAGTAACGACTGCGGCGAAGCCCAAAAGGAGGGTTATTTAAATTAATTGTCCTAAATAGTCGTTTACTTAGAAGTAAATCACACACTTTTCTAAACGATAATTAGAAAACCCTGAATAATGATCACGATGAAATATGTAAGTTTTGTTCAATTCAGCATTATTCTAACTACCTATTTAAAATAGAGTATGACCTCATTCATAAAGTACCTATACTTAGTAGGTTTTTTTAAATATACTTTTATTGAATAATAATATATGGAACATGGAATGGTGATTGAATAGTTTTCCAATTCATTAAGAAAGAAAGAAAAAGTATTTATTGCGACTGATACTGGATCAGACACTAAAAAAATAAAATAAAAATATTTAAAATTCGATCGATCGATTGCAATCGATTGGGCAATCCCTAATCGTTTTCGATACATGACGTTTGGCGAAGATGGCGGCGATTAATGTTATTCGTCGCGTAAAATGCTTTAAAATGTTAATTTTGGCATGCAGCTAGTCCGTGTTACAAAAGTATTTGCAACTAATATACTAAAATAGACAATTAATTATCGTGTATGCCCGATATTTCTTGTGCACAGGGCGATTCCGGACAATTTTTCTTTTCACACTAAAAATAAAAGTCGATTCCCAGTAATTAGTTTTGCGCAATGTTACTTAGTTTGATGTATGACGGCTACACCTTGGCCTTTTTACACCTTTTTTTTGTGTTGGAAATCATCAAATGAAGTCTGCTGCTCTGGGCGGAGCGGGAGGGCTTGTCAGACTTTTACTGACTAAACCCCACCCGTGTTCCTTCAGTTGCCTGTGCCAGGGGCCACGGTACCTCTTCCGAACAACCCGCGGCCCTGGCAGGCATCGGCCCTGGCAGGCATCGGCCCTAGCGGACCCCGTAAGTTAGCGGCACTAACTTATCTCTTTGAGGCGCGTTGTGTTCCACGCGTGCCTCAAAGCGATGTCAGCACCAACTGACGGGGTCACACGCGTGGAACACAACGCGCCGTCGACCCGGTCCTGATCCCTACCGGGCGGCAAGCTGCCCATTGCTCGCCACCCGCAAGCCCGCGCCTACGGTGACCGGGAGTCGGTTGCTGACTCCCGACGTCCAGGGCGTCTCCTGCGGCGACTAGGGGCGTGAGGGCGCAGAGATTGCCTCTCCTTCACGCGCTGCGCCTCCTCCTTTGCGAGCATTACTGCTTCGCAGAAGGAGGTGTCGGCTTCCCATGCACTCTCGCTCCGTACCATGGCCTGGACCAGGGCCGGACGCGAGAGATCGCCGCCGCCGATCGCCGCCACGAGGACGCGGCGGTGCTCCGCCCAAGCCGGGCAGACCTCCATCGTGACCTCCAGGCGATCCACACAGTGGTGACACCCTGGCGTTTCCTCCCGCCTTATCCTGAACAGGAACCTCCCGAAACAACCGTGTCCGGTGAGGACCTGCGTCAGGCGGAAGGTGAGGGCGCCGTGGCGCCTCTCCAGCAGAGGGGACTTATCGCCGCAATTGTGGCGTGCCCAGCACTGGGTTGCGACAATCGCACTCTCCATGTCACCATGAGATCCCGCCTGAGCTCTGTCCGCTGTACCGTGATTTCCCGCGGCAGCGGAATTACGCCCCGGCGTTTTGCCTCCTCTCGCCACTCCCATGTGTGGGCGAGGACTTTTGCCTCCAGATCCCATGGCGGTAATCCAGCCAGGTGGCTCGCCGCCTCAGCAGGGACCGTGCGGTATCCTCGGATTAGCCGGACGGCCATGACCCTTTGGGACGCGTTCAACCCTTGATTGCCGCCTCAAGGAACGCGCCCACACCGGTGCCCCGTAAAGGGCCATAGACCGCACGACCCCGCATAGAGCCTCCGGCAGGAGGCGTTTGGACCTCCTAGATTGGACAGAAGCCACCTCAGCCTTTTTACACCCTGTATATATTATTATTTTACAACGGTTTAGGTGCCTACCCTATTTTACAGGTGGATTTTTGAAAGGAAGCATCCTTTCAAAAATCCACCTATATCTATGCATTTGTGGTAATTGAAATGATTTCCATTACCACAAACCGGAAAAATAAAACTATTTATAAAAAAAAGTTTTGCTGAATATATTGAAAACACCATAAAAAATTGGAAACTGTCTAAAATAGGTACGTTTACCTCCCTAAATTTTTGACAATGTTATGACATTGGCGTGAGATTACGATTTTGAACCATTTCAAAGATGTTTTTATAAATGGAAACTACAAAATTTGAAAAAATAAAAATACGGGTGCCTTATTTTTACATCTAAATTTAATTTACATTATTATATAATTTCTTCAGAACATAAAACGTTGTCAATCGGGTCTTTTGAGCGCAAGCGAAGTGACACGGGTTCCCCGTCTGATAGCCGAAGCGGTACTGACAAGTACTGAATCGGGTTCCTGTCGGGGGCCGGGCGGCAGAGCGGTTCAAGGGTCGAGTGGTTTTATAGCTTGATATTTCCAATCTCATCTTTTTACGTTAATTGCAACGAATAAAAACTAACAGATGACGCCTGCTTTATGCATAGATCGATTAGCCTGCAAAGTTTCATGACCTAATTTGAAAATTTTCAATGATTATTCTTCTTTTATTTTACGGTTTAGAGGTAACTTTGAGATTTCTTTGTATCGAGAAAATTGTATGCAATCGTGTTTTCGAAACAGACGACACCTCGCAGTAGTCCTCGTCTTTACAGTATATTAATTACAAAGTGAATACTGCAGTATTGTGCTAAGACAATGTTCGCGATCTGAGGTATTACAGGCCCTTAACAAAACATGTTTCAACAAAAATTCATCAACACCAGGTTTCGTTAAACATCTAAAACTGAACAAAATAGTTTTAATATTAGTAATATTGAATTACTTATTAATTACTAGCGACCCACTCCTGCTTCGCACGGTATTCCCTACTTGACAAAACCTCCCTACGTGATTATATACGCGTATTATACACAAACCAAAAGCTAAAAAGAAACGATCGTATAAAGAGACTCTCGCATGTCAAGATGATATCCCTACAGAAGAGGAGATATTTTCTAGAATTAGACATTTTTATTTAAAATTTTGAGAGGTAAAATTGAATGTCTCCAATTGTTGAGCAAGATCAAAATCCCTGTACCCATGAAACGCCCACGAAGTCCTATAACTTATGTCCTCCTCTTCACAGAACTGTTCTTGGTGTTAATTCTCCAATCCCCCGCCTATGTAAATTATTAAACAGCTGCAGTGATCTTGTTGATGCGCACTCTGACTCACTTGGAAAGTTCCGAAGTATATGATTTGATGACTAAGATATGATGACTAAAATGATTTTACAAAAACTTGTAAAATCATTTTAGTGTGAATTTAAATTTAATTTTGATTTAAGTTTCATTTACTTTAAGTCTCAAGTTGATCTTGATTTAAATAATGACTTTATTTTTATTTTATTTTAGTGTTGATTGTGATTTTAACTTTGATTTTGATTGCATGCGATTTTAATTGTAATTATGATTATGATTTTAATTTGGAATTCGGCTGAAAAAATGATTATGTTCGGAGAGTAAATGAATTCACTCGATATCAATCGACAAATAAGTAATGCATGATGTGCTTACATGTAAGAAATTGATAAGTACACTATTCTATAAGTCTATTGGATGTATCTCCTATCTTTGTATCAGTGTATTCAATTGTTGGTGAGCCAAAAAAAAAACCCCCCATTCCGGATAAATGCTGTAAATGGTGTTGAAAACGGCATCAAAATCCGTTAAGTCATTTAGAAGAACAATGTGGTTACACAGATAAGACAAAAAAGCGACTTTTATTTATACTTTGTATAGATGATATACAGGAAGTATGCACACCATATTTGAGGCAGATAAGCACTACCTAATCTTGTTTGGATGAATGAAAATACCCCTATGCATATGTCATCTAATAAAGCAGAAAACAATAAATAATAAGTAGGCGCAGATCGAGACCGCGCCGTTTGTTTTCGTGAAAACGTTTGGTCACAGCTATACCTACCCTAACCTAAAGTCCGGCGTTTCAAAATTCGCCAAAGATGTAAACAACAATGGCCGCTCGAAATTGTCTATGATTTAGTGATGTGGTGGTATGATTTTTAAGTTTTGGTGCTATCGATGTTACGATTTTTTTTAGTAGTGTTTCATCAGTATTTTTTATATTGAGATATCATCATAAGTTAAGTTAGTTAAGTTTGATTTGAAAATCGTGAAAACGAACAAGATATTAATACAATTATATTTTGAACTGATTGCAAAACGTTTAAATTCACTTTTTGGAACAACGCTTACTCATCTGTAATGTCAGTGAGGCCGTCAAGGCCAAAGGTGCCAAATATGGTGATTTTTGTGATTTGTGTTTTTGTGTTTTTCGACAAGTAGGTAACGATACACTAGAAGTCTAGTAAAAACAGTTTTTCCACATTCGAACCCGAAAGGCGACGTTGGGCAATACGTTGGTTCGAATCCACGTCAAGCCGTGCTCTTTTTGAAAGTATTCGTTATTAGTCGTAACAAATTCAATGTTATAGCAGTATAATATTTTTAAACTTGAGGAGTAATATGGGGAATATTACCTATAGACCTACGACGTTATTTAATGAGCAAAAAAGACCGCATCTTTATTAAGTAGAACGCGGGTTAGCTCCAACAGCATCTTGAAAATCCTAGCCGAAAAACACGATTATTGTCAGTACATATTATTATAACAAATAAAAATACATTAAATTGATTTTTTTTTCAATAAAGGAGTATTAAATACTCCTTGTACAAATAGTCGACTTTTTTATGTCAATCACTAGCATTTCAATGACAAGATTAATTTAGACGCGACAAAAAAGGACGTCAGCCGTATGATGTTTGTAAAAATTCAAAATCCGTCCCAGTTTTTGCTTTTATTGATCAATATGTATAATAGTATATTTAAAAGTTAAGAAACACGCACGAGGTGTAAAAGTGAATGTGACAATACGTGTAGCCTACTAAGTGCGTATTTAATCACTGAGGCGTAGATATCGCGTTCAATTCCCAGGCAAGTTCAATGTTATTGCTTTTGGCGAAAGGCCGCCACTTCCAGTATAGTGAGAGGAGTTCCCTGAACAATCCTTAGTCGGGGTTTACACTTTTGCAGCCACTATCACGCGAAGCTTGCTCTATCCCAACGAATGAGTGGAGACCACATTCAGATCAACCTAATCTGACTTAACTATGAGATTTCCTAGCCCAGTGTAGCAAGCACAGTTTCGTGATGAGCGAGCAAAGCGAGCCCATAGAGTATACGACTACGCAGAGCAGTAGTAGTAGTAGCTCGCTCATTCAGGCAATGAGCTGAATGAAGGAGCGAAGCGAGCCCCTCAATTTACTTGTGGCGCAAAAGACAAACGAGTGCAAAATAAGCATCCTTTTAAAAAACGGCTCAATCTTGTCGAAAATATGTAGTATGTTCTGGTAACGTTCACGCATACATGAACGACGACACAAAAATTCGAAACAAGACTAATTTCGTTGTTTTTTGTAGTTTTTCGTGGCTACCCTGTTTTTTTTTCGCTTAAGACTTAGACTAAGGCTTAGACATTATTATCTAAGTACTGTGTTCCTTATGATGAAAAATTTCTTCGATTGTCGATTTTTTCACAATCCCGAGCAGATTTGGAGCCGATATGGAGCGAAATCTTTCTTTTTAATTGCCAGTATCGAAAACCAACCAACCGGTGGTTGGTTTTCGATACTGCCGTAGCCATTGTATTTGCTCAGCACTGGATTTAATAGACTCATTGCATTTCTTATGAAGTAAGCATTCACCAATTTTGATAATTTTCAGTTCTGAGCAGATTTATTTCGCTATTGTCAGCTGCATTATGCATTTTAACCCTATTTTAGCAAATATCTTACTGTTTCTCTTTAGGTCCTGTTAGTGCTTTACCAAAACTTGACAATGACCTCCAAAATCACCGTTTTAGCTAAACGCGTTTTAGCACTATACGAATTCGAATTTCAACAAATTAAAAAAAAGGGTGGCGCACATGCGCCTGCACTTGCGATGTGACGTCATGGGCAAATTATATCCAGCCCTAAAATTAATACGAACATGACCTATCTTTTGAATTCTCAACCATTAAAGTAGCATTTAAAGTCTCGGAGTTATTAGCGGTTAAAATCTTTTTGTAGGTCAGAAATATTTAACTTACCACCAAGTGAAAAGACGTTTTCGTTAAAAGGTAATTAAATCGAGACAATGTATTAGTTCAAGATTTGAAGAAAGAATAAGAAGGAGCCCTGGCAACAACTACCAGTAGGGAATAGAAGAGACTTTTAGCTGATGAAACATTATGTAACATAATAATAGGGGTTAAAGAATGAAATTGCCGTTTTATTGTAATAGGTAATTCGAATTGACATAGAACCTTCATGGTTTGAGATTTTTGAGTAAAACTTTTTTCACATGGTACCTATGAAGTTATTCTTTTAAAAAATGTGCAACATTCGATTATCGACTTTTAGTTGTTTTTTTTTATTCAGCTTAGACAAGAAAGATGGATACTTCGAAAATTCGAGTTATTTTTGAATACGAGTTCCGACGCGGAACTAACGCGGCAGAAACAGTTCGCAATATCAATGTTGCGTTTGGAGAGGGGACTGCTAATGAACGCACCGTGCGATTTTAACTTAAACGCTTTCGTGATGGAAACTTCGATTTGAAGAACGAACCACGTGGAAGACCGCCCACACAGGTGAATAACAATGAATTAAAAGAGATGGTGGAAGCCGATCCGAGCCAAACTACCCAGGAATTAGCGGCATGGCTTAACGTTACCTTACCAACAATATTGACTCATTTGCGTCAAATCAATAAAATAAAAAAATATGAGAAATGGGTGCCTCATGATTTGACTGATCTGCAGAAAGAAACGCGTGTTGAAACTTGTGTTGCCTTGTTGAATCGATACAGAAATGAAGGAATATTGGATCGAATTGTGACATGTGATGAAAAGTGGATTCTTTACGATAACCGTAAGCGAAAAATGCAATGACTGACCCCAGGTCAAACGCCGCAACAGTGTCCTAAAGCAAAGCTTACCAATAAAAAGGTAATGGTAACTGTTTGGTGGTCTCAGCATGGTGTTATTCACTATAGCTTTCTCCGATCTGGTCAAGCAATAACGGCAGATGTCTACTGTGCCGAATTCCGAACAATGATAGCAAAACTAGCAGTGAAACAGCCCCGACTCATGAATAGATCTTCACCATTATTGCGCCATGATAACGCGAGACCTCATACAGCACGAGAAACCGATTCAATTCTACAGGAACTGCAATTAGAAACCATTGGTCACCCTCCGTATTCGCCAGACCTTGCTCCAACGGACTACCATTTTTTTCGTGATTTGGACAATTTTCTACGTGATAAAAAGTTTTCATCTCAGGAGGCAGTACAAAATGCTTTCACACAGTTTGTCGAACCTAGATCACGAGAGTTCTATAGCAAAGGCATAAATGACCTTCCTATTAGATGGCAGCAATGTATAGATAATAATGGTAATTATTTTGATTAAATAAATATGTTAAATTAAAAAAAAAACGAATTTCAATTTTTCAGTACAAATCGGCAATTTCATACTTTAACCCCTAATAATATGACATAACCATCCTTAGAAATTTTAACTATAATGTCGTAATATTATGTAATAATTATTATGATTCATTGCTTACATGGAATCAAAGGATTACCACTTTGGGATAGGAGTTGGACTATAAATTAAACTGAACATTAAAATTATACATACCCTTTAAAGAATGTTTGAATCCTGATGAAGCTTTGACCAATAGGAACTTGCTTTTATTATCAATGAGGAGTTTGTTGTCAGTTTTAATTGCTTGCTGCATCATGTACTCAAAAAACTGGTCTTTAACAAATCCTGGTGATGCAATAATGACACACTTCACAATGCTGAAGTCTACATGTCTCAGGATACCTTGCATCACAGCTTCATAGAACTTATTTAGGCCCTGTAATAGAAAAATGTGACTAATTAAAATTATTTTATTATTATGAGCCTGTGTTGTCCACTGCAGGGCAAAAGCATCACTTCCCTCCTTCCACTTTTCCTGGTCTACTGCGATTGTGGGCCAATCCTTTAAGAAGGAGACCAGCTCATCCCGCCATCTCTTTCTGGGCACTGAGTGGTAGCTTTCGCATATAGCTGCTCCGACATGCAACAGATATGGCCAGCCCAGTTCCACTTTAGCCCAGCAGCTGTGCAGCAAGCGTCCACTGTTCGTGTTTTGGAATGAAGTATAGAGTTCTTAATGCGGTCTGTGAGTTTGACACCTAGTATACTTCGTTCTATAGCTCGTTGGTAGACTCCAAGTGTAGACTTTTGATGCTTTGTAAGAGACCATGTTTGCACTCCATAGGTGAAAATAATATAATATCATTAATTAAAATAATATAATTAAATCTTTAACTATTGTGAGTTGTGATTTTCCATGAATAATATAAAATCAACCAACCTGCCTAACTAAACTTATGTATTTTAAACCACTGCTGGCACTTTTAGAAACAGGGTGTAAAGCTCACTCATCCTCTATTGAAAAGGGAGGATCCTCCGACCAGACGGCTGTCTCTAGATTGTGTCTGGATTCATGTCGGGCTCTATATATATGCTAGTTGCACAGTAACTCTGCTTGTGCAATGCAGGATTTTACGTGAAGTCAGTATGATGCTTAGTTCTCGGTGGTGTAGATGCCACTACACATTCATAGACCAGGGAATTCAACTAAATAACTAAAGGCAACAATTATTGCTGTAACATCAACAAAAACATACCTTATCATGTTGCTGCACAAATCCTTTTCGTTTCCTAGGTATAGTGATATCAATTTTAGATCTCACTAGTGTCATGGAGGGTGTGATGAGACAAACGTGCGCTAAGCCTTCCTGCATTACAACAGCACCTACATCAGCATTGGTGGCTGGGTCACAAGCCTGGTCCACCCTCTCTAAAGCCACTGAATCCCATAGTGGCTTTTGAAGAATGAATTTTCTATTTAGTTCTAAATCTAATGTGTGATAGGCACCCAACTGAAAACATTTTAGCAGTTTTAAATACAGAGAAGTTCAAAGTAAAAGATTAATATTATTTGTTAGTCTAGAGTCCTAGCCCACATTTTGTGATCTGAAGAAAATGAAAACATTTAACTTTTAGATTCTTAATACTTTTTATTTTATTTTTCATTTTATTTTTTAAGGGAAAACAAAATGATATTAAAAATAAAACCATGAGATATTTACCTTCACATACTGATTCTCCACAATATTGCGGCCCTTCAGCCTCAGTACACATGCTTGTGTATCAAAATCTATAGTCTCCACGGTGATAGTGAGTGTGGTCCTCACTCTGCTGCTAGTTGACGAGCCTGTTGCAGACTCGGTCTGAACCTTGCGCACTGTGGACGCCGTCACCGCATCAGCTACGGCGACGAGATTGAATGCGTGCCACATGTCCTCAGGCTCCTCGGGGATAAGGCCAATACTCCTTAAAAATAATCGGAAGATGAATAGAAATTAACACCTATTCACTGATAATCTTTACTTTGAATCATTGAATCAAGCAATATGTTGTAATTGCAACTTACCCGCAGCCATCCCTTTCGATATTTTTGTGAACGAGCTTCATCTTCCTTGTATTATTTTTGATTAAATCACATTATTTATTCATAGACATGTCGAAAGTATAATCTGTCTTCTGAGTGCATCGGCTCGATGATGAACGGAACACGCAAACAGCAGCAGCCAGAAATCGGATTGAGAAAACTCTGAAGACAAAAGACATTTCTCTGACTGATTGTCAAAAACGTCAAATTTTGAATAACATGTTTTTAATTCGACTTAGAATAGTGGTCTTTCTGCTCAATTCAATCAAAAGAGGTTCACATTTATAAACTACCTTTAGCCTCCATACTTACCACTTTGCCAAAAGAGTACTGACTTGAAAGTCAATTATCCTTTGGCAAAGTGGTTCAAAGGCTTCCGTTTGTATGTGAATTGTTTTTTAAATCTAGTATATTTTTTTTAAAGAAGAAATTTTAAAAGCTGGTCGGTCGGTAAAATTTATAGCAATTTGTATGAAGCATCTCTCGATCTCCGCAGGGTTCGCATAACATCATGGAATAGGATGTTCTATATTACAATGTCTAAATCCAGTCTGTCATAGGAAAAATGTTTACGAGAATGTCATCGAAAAAAAGAAAAAGTAAAATACAAGAAATAGAATAGTTTAAAGTTTGTGAGAGTAAGAAACCAAACGTTCCTAACGTTAATTTCTTGAACAAAATGGTTACGAATGAGCAAACTAAACGTAACTTTGACGTTTTGAACGAAGGGGAGGACGGATGAGTTTATTGTATTGCATTTGCATTGGTTTAATTTGTTTTCTGTTAGCCGACAGCCCGTTTCATTTTTAGGTGCTTTCTACGAATAGTGTAAATACTTTTAATGTTGGTGTTTGAAATAAGACATTCGACCGTTAGATATAATTAGATAATGTGTGTGTAGTGGCAGTGATAACGTCAACGGTCAAGCTCAGCTGGTCCCGTCCGACGAGCGGTAAAAATCTCGCGAGTTTTTCTTTACCTTACACAGGTAGCACTTTTCGTGCTCCATTTCTTCAAGGTATGCCGTTATATTTTTTTCTAGATAACACGCTTGCTTAAATACACTAAACGTAAAGAATAAAAATAACACGTAGAACATAAATGTATATTTTCAATTAGTGTTATTTATTTATACACGTGTTATTATATCCACGGTGCTTATTTTATAATAACGATAGGGTTTTTATACACGATCGCGAAATTTTGTTTATCTTTATTTACAACGACGCACTGGCCGTGATCCAGATTACGTGTCGTCTTATTGCGCGGGAACTCGCGATATTTTTAGTATATTAGTCGCACGATGATTTAGAATGCGTCGTGTAACTAACATTACTATAAAGAAATCCGTTTTTCAGTAAAAATAATGTAGCTTGACTCTGAAGTGTCAGTTTATTGAGTGTTAAGTGATTAAAAAAATGAGTGAGACCCAAGAGACCCTGCCGCCGGACTCGGCAACTGCTCCCCCTGCACCACCGTCATCCACGTCTTCAGAAAATGCATCACTTGCCAGCACAGCAACCTCCCCTGTCACCAAGCCAGCTGACTCCACAAGACCAACTTCTTTGCCCAAACCATCCGGCTTGAAGCCACCCTCCAAGATTGGTCGGCTGTGCTCCAACTCTGCGCCCAAACCTGCTGTGCCCATCTCTCCCAGAACTGGTGAGTGTTAATATTATAACTCCTTAGTACCTACAGACAAACCTTTCTCTTATTAATACTGCTATTCTCTTCTTACCTAATAATGTCGTGTAAAGACATGACTGCCTCTTACAAAGTGATTATTAATTATCCTGAAGACACAGTAAGCACATTGTTTTGCTTTATTAACAAACTGCAATTGACAAGATTTCTAGTCCTGGTACATTTTATATTATAATTGGTAACTGCCTGTTCGCCTAATTTATTTTCTGTATTTAAGCAATGTTCAATGTTTCATAAATCATACATTTAAGGCAGAGTTTTAAAGTAATGGTTTGATGAGCTGTCAATTAAAAATTGGCTCCAGGTATTGATCGGACAGACAATCCTATTATGTCTAATAATGTTCAAGAGAGACACAAGGCCACTGGGGAATGGGTAATTAAATGACAATGGGCTCACATCCTGTTTGAGCTGAACTTCACATTTGAGAATCCTCGATACTAATCTCCTATTTTTGTCACATGTGATAAATAATAATATGGAGAATGGTTGTTTCATAAATATTGTGTGTTGATTAAGTGGTTTTAATGCACTTGTATTTGCTGTTCATGTTGCAATGTGCCTGCCCCAGTTACTGCAGGCGCAATATCACGATAATACGGCGCAGTGTGAATTGCGCGTGTGTAGATTATATTGAGCTATTTAACACTGGCCTTTGTGGAAGATCATTCAGGTAGTTGGAATTGTTATGCAGGGAAAGGTAATTTATTTGTCACCTTTTTTTGATCGATATCATTTGACGAAGTTTTGTTTGCGGCTAAAAGATGCAACACCAAACAAAAACGTATACGTAACGTATTTTTTTTTATCTTTTTCCTTATTTGAAATGACTATCTTCAAGCTAAACTGCTACCAACCGTTTACGTCAGTCATGATTCGTTTTACTACAAAAAACTTCCAAAAACGGTGTTTCCCGCTTTTACGAGAAAGTCTGACATGGCTTTTCAATTTGTTTACTTACAATGATATCATCCAATCCTAAAGATACAAAACGCCGTATCTTTTCATATCCTTATCCATGGATTATACTCACCTATATGACTGTTATTGCATCAGAAGAATTTAGTAACATAAAATTAATGTACGAAAAGATAAGGAAAGTACACGGCACATTGTTCAATCGAATATTAAGTGAAGCGTTAGGTCATCATCGCTTATTATATCGATGATATGCAATGTGACCTCAGCTTCCCCAGTATCATCGGATAATCACGAAGAGACATCAAATAAATACGACCTTGAGCAAAATGAAGCGAAACCAGTTTTCTAAATAGTTATATACCGTCCGTGGCGCGCATCGCTTTATCGATTAACGACTCAAATTAATATAAATCGACTCATCAATCAAATTCAAATTAAGTTGAAATGTTGGTTTAAAATTAAAAATAGAGCTTCAAAGTAGGTACTTATCAAATTCTTCGGTTGAAAGTGAAAATGTTGTTCATTAGTTATATTGTTTAGTATTTTTTCTCATGCTATGATATAGTTATCGGTGGTCGGCGAGTTTCACCGGTGCGCGGTGTTATGTCCGCTGGTCGATTGGCGACGGCTCGTGAAGTCGTGACTGCGCGCCACCAATCGTCGTTGTCCGATTCGTAGCAGTAATCACCGTTTTCACTTCAAGGCGCATGAGTAAGCTTTTAAAAAACTCTACCTACCAAGAGCATCTTAGGCCATTTATTTTCTCTGATAATTAATAAGTACTAACCTAAGTAATGATGTTAGTTTCCACTAACAAACTAATCTAAAAAGTCAATGTCTACAAAAACATCTGTTAATTTAAATTGAGCAATTCGATATCTATCCTACAGTAATGACAAGGCAAAAGGTTAATGAATAAAATGCACTTTAATGGTTCTGAATTGAAGGTAATCAATTGGAACGTAAGCAAAATGAGAATGACGCAGTTTTCAATGCTATCAGGCTTTAGTTCCGGCTACTGCTAAAGTAGACAGGATTACCATTTACAATCACATAGTTGGAATTCTTTTATTAGGTAAAAAATAAGCACTAATCCTTCACTAATCAATAACTATTATACTCTACCGTCCAGCTGCGCTGCTTGGTGGTAATAAAAGGCAGTTTTGGACACAGATACACAGCCTTTGTTGGTCCCACTGCTGGGACACAGGCCTCCTCTCTTCGAGAGGGAGTGGGCTCGTAATCTACCACGCGGGCCCAGTGCGGGTTGGTAGATGTCACATGTCTTTGAATTTTTGAATCCAAGTTATGCCGGTTTCCTCACGATGTTTTCCTTCACCGTTTTGAGAGCAGTGATGATGAAAAAAATTACACAAAAGTAAAGCGTCTGTCTGGGTTCGAAGCCACGAACTACAACTCGTATAACCACTGGGCCCAGTGTGTGAGTGGCAAAATGCCACGGGCCCCTAGCCGGAGAGGGCCCCCGGCCCGAGAGAGCCATGAACACAGGAAGATCCTGACATACCTAAGTATAGAAATGCAAACTTTCGGCCAGAACAAAGAAGCAGTCCATTTTGTAGGAGAAATTACGAAATCTACGCGGACGAACGCGCGGGCGTAGTGCCAGTAAAAAAAAAATTATAACGTTCGTTGAGCTTCTTTACATTGAGGGAGGGCCCTACCAATCCCATGAATTTACCACGAGCCCCAAAGGGCATAGTTACGCCACTGACTGGGCCACCTCTTCACTCACATAGATACAAAAAATATCAATTTTACATGTTAATTTATGCCGGTTGCTAGCAACCAGTGAGGCGGTAACTACACCATGTTCTCGCCAAAACCAAGCAACCAAGTAAAAGTAACAAAATACTTTTAATTCTTTGTTAACTGATATCACATTTCAACACTAACCGTGACACACTTTAAAATTGAAAACAACTAACTACTTGGCTGTTAGTCATATGTCAGACTCCTCTCACAAAAAAAAACACATAATCCAGTTTTTTTTAAGTTAACGTCCAATGTTTATTGTTTTTACGATGCTGTCGACAGTACAAATCCAACTAGACAGTGGCAAAAAAATATTCCTGTTATAGCATTACCGGTTCTTAATACGACCTTCACTGTTTACTGTTAAAATATACTTACTGCTGTACCTAGAGGGACCGTTACTTTTATTGCAGCTAGAAGGAAGCTGACAACCACAATTATATTGTTTTACACCGACTAGGCAGTGTAAAAACTAATTGTTATTATTCTTAATAAATGACTGCCTGGTTAAAAACTGCCATAAAACCAATTTCACTGAAATTACGATAAGCTACGAACTGGCTGAAGTAAAATAATTCGTAAATTTCCGATAAACGAAGAGTACACAAAAACAATAATTAAATGCTGAGCAATTTCCTTTTAATAGTGTTCGTGTCAAGGATGGCAGTTTCATGAGCTGAAAAGTTAACGAATGTTATAGCATCGCGGCAGAGAATAGCGTTTCCATGTTCAGTTTGTTTGGATGTTACAATTCGTCTTCCATTGTCCGTGTAGTTCACTTTCACCGAGGCGTGACGTGCGCTTGCGCTGCGCTACCACGACTCTTCGTCTGCTGCTTTGTTACCATATTCCAAAAAGAGAAACGCTTGTAGAAGAGATCTGCTATGAATGAGACACGAATACAGGAATTGCCTTTGACATCCAAAAACTATTGACGAGCCAAAAATCGAATCAATGTGTTATGATAATTCAATTTACTCTAACAACACAAGTCCAAATAACTCCTTATAAAATATAAAATTACCCAATATGTAACTAAGCATTAATTTATTCATCGTGTCTAGTTTTAAAGATGAAATATAAGTCACGTGAAGGTTAAAAGCAATGTTAAAGTTAAAATTTGCTTAGCCCCAAGAGGTTACTTTCAAACCTCCTCCGGCCCGGCCCGTTGCCTATGTGACCTTATTTGTCACCCGCAGTTACAGTAACGACTTAGATTTACGAGTTTAGCTGCCAATTTGCTATTTTAATTGCCTATTTAGATTTGAAATTCTACTTACCAGACACTATAAATTAAATGTAAGGAAATGATGCTAATTAGGATAAGTCTTAACTCATGTTGGAATGTGGTGGCACACATCAGACGAGTCAAAAGGAAATGCTTTCTTATGGATAATTATACAGCTTTAAATCCTGCTAGAAATTGGAATTGTGAGATTTGTGAGCTTGAAGTAAGCAACAATGTGTGTTATTATTTCTATAGGTGCTGCAGAGCAGACTGCCCCATCGTCGTACTATTCAGCACCATTCCTAATAGTTAATAGGGTTTAACCGTTGCAATAGTCAGTCCTAACGATGGGCTATCTTCCAATCATTACTTATGCACGTTCGCAGCCTTTTGATCGTTAACTACATAAATGGCCTCAAAAAGTGATAATCTATTTGATGTTGGTCTTTGTGCCGTTCAAAGTCCTCCCACTCTACTACTACGGAAAGTAGAACTCATTGTGGAAGTAATGATGCCATAACGTGTGCGAATGGGCCTCTTCAAATACACTATCAAATTGTCACTTCTAGAATTGGCTCTTTATTCAGAGTTAAACTTGTTTGTGCTCGGCTTATCGCTAACCTAAAACCGACCCGCAAAAATACTATCATAAAAACTGCAGCTTTCATGCTTGCATAAATGGCTTTCATTTTGACAGTTCAACAACATTTATTCCGTTACTAGCTGCGCCCCGCGGTTTCACTCGCATACGTTTTGATTCCGTGGGAAAATCGAAATAAAAAGTATCCTATATGTTAATCCTGGTTATAAACATCCGTGTGCCAAATTTCATCCAAATCCATTTAGTAGTTTTTGCGTGAAAGAGTAACAAACATCCATCCATCCATACAAACTTTCACGTTTATAATATTAGTAGGATTTACGTTGTTGAGGAGACAAATTTTTCGAACTTCTAAATAAAGTAATAGATTAGCAATATCCTTCAAAATGATTCAGATTGATTGTGTCATGTGTGTTACGCAATTATGATGCTGTTAGCATTATTTATATGCTCAGTTAAGGTTAGTAGGCTACTATCTAATCTTGACAGCGCTTAAAAATAAACTCGCATTGGCTTCAGAGATAGCATTGGAACACTAACATTTGGGCAAAGTCAACGATAGTAAGTTGTTCAGTAATGCTTTCTAAAGTCAGCCTATTTATTATTCAAGGCGTCGCATCGCATTAATCAATTGTGATGACTGACAGTTCGCCGCTAAAGCCACCATTTACGTCACTACGTCGGTAGCAGAAAATGCTCCATGGAAATACTTTTTTCTTCGCAAAAGTTTGTCTATTTATGACTTCCTAATTCCTATTCGGCTTCGACTGGTGCCTTGACTTAATCATTCAGCTGAAATATAATGTCATTTTATTTCAATACACGAACCAAGAACTACATTCTACGAGACACGATATGTGGAAAACCTTTCTAAGAGCTTTATTTTGTCTTTGTGGAATCCACAATAAACTGTAATAAAAACCAAGCCAATAACCAATACTGAAGGTATCAGTATTTCACCATCCATCGTTAGGCAGCGCTTATTATCCGTTACGATTATTAGCATCCGTACGGATGCCGTAATCAAGTTCTATAAGCCGATGCCGCTTTGATCGTAACCGACCGACTTGTATTCCATCATGGCCCATACATACCGCTCTATTTATTTACATTCCTGGCAAACTGGCACGCATACACAATCGAATATCAAGATCGTTAGTTGGTTTATAATTAAATTATCTATTGAACGGTCTTCGGTTGCGGTACGTGCCTGCAATCAAAACAATATTATTGAAGCTGCAAGTGGTCTGCCTTGAGCGTAAACATTCTAGGTTCTAGGATTGGAACGTTTAGTCTGACATTTCCACAAAATGTCAGCTTGTGCACTTAGGACTATCATATTATTAACGATTTGGTATTGCAACCCAATAAATTGATAAGCCATAAAAATGTCCTAGGTCAATCTTTGGCAGACCAGATGCCAGCAGAAGATTACAAAAGACAATCATTCTGCAGTTACGTGCAGATGTATCGTGCTCTTATACCGATTATGGCATGAGAGCACGATACATCTAATATTAATGAGGAGATAATTATATTCCCTAATTTCCCATCCTCTCTCTCAACTCTTCAAAGACTGAAATATTATTCATAACAAGTGCCAGGATCAGAATTTAGAGACCTGAATCAAATGAAAACCTAGATCTTATCAATTTGAATACTGGTTTTGTCCTGATCTGATCCCAGGTCGACTAAGAATTTTCTCGTATTGTCATCATAACTCATAATTCTGCGAACAATGTAATTTATACAGCAATTATAACGTAATTACGAAAATAGAATAATAAGCAATTTAATGAGCTTGTTTTGTTTGATTACAATTGAGATGAAGCTGATTTTGCACTGAAATAACAATGCTCTCGTGACAGTGACATAATTAGTCGAGATTGCCCAATGTGTTATGAGAACAACTGAATATAAACACTGCAGAATCGAACTCTACCGGGAAATATTACGGCCGTTCGGTTTTTAACGTTGCAACAACGTCTCGTCATCGATGCAAATCAATTACTTAACGGGGAGGAAACAATTTCTCTTGAAATAATTTTTGTACGGTAATTCTGCTATAATTTTCATAACTAGACACCGGTATTCTTACGAAACCAGTTCCTGTGATTCTTTAAAAACTGAAGCATAATACAACACTTCAGAAAGATAATTTATTCTCGTTCAAACTTCAAAGTACGTAGCATAGAAAATTGTGACATTAGTTGATCTTAGCTATTCAAGGTCGTCGTTGCATTATTCATGTCCGCTAGTGATATCATACTCAATCCTACATAATATTCAATGTACAATTGAGTACATCCATTTGCTCAGATTAGTCGGCAAATGTTAGAAAGTAAATTACTGCGGCCAACCATGAAGAATTGGAAATGTTTGGCTTTGAAATCTCTATTTTATTCATACTTTTGTAACTTGTAATTGTATATCCGTCGCCAGTTTCCTATGCTAATCTCTAGGTAATAAACTGGTCTAGTGAATGATATTATAAGTCTAAACGTTTCTCAATTCTTTGAAATCGACACTGGTCGTTATTTAACTGGTGTAAGCCAATTCTGCATAAGAGTTGGCAACATCCTGGTGTTTCACTGAGCAGCGAGTGTTGCCCGCAGGTGATACGATATTCCTGTAACTCGAGTATGTTGAAACCATTACTGGAAAGTGTTCCGGTCTGGCGGCTGTCGTCACCGACGCACAGTCGCAGGTGTGGAAAATCGTCACAACAATAACTATATTCAGATTGTACGTGTCTTTATGCGCATAATTTCATTGTTTTTGCCGTCAGCGGCGGCTGTATAGAATTTTCATGAGAATGAACATACAAGATAGATTCTAGAATATCCAGAGTTATATGTCAGTGTTTTGAAAACAAGGTACCTATTCGGTTGACAAATCTGACTTAGTTTTGAATTTTATTACGGGAAAAAAATATTAAAGCAGCTAGGCCAAAACGTCACTGGTGACCCCAAAAACCAAAATAGAAAGTTCTAAATTATTGATTAATTTATTGTTACTATCAGGCCCAAAAGTTAAACAAAGAATTTACATTAAGCCAAATCTTGTAACAGTCACGAAACTTTCACCGTTACCACAAAATTGTAGGTTACATGGAGGCTGATCTCTGCCAAAAGTCAATTACAATAGTTTTTTTTTTTTGAAATCACGCATGCATGTCAATTGCGTAGCTCTGCAGGTCGGTTACCAGCAGGTAATACCCAATTGCCTGGAAAACCGAGATTTCCCCATGTGCCTATAGCTAAACGGTAATTTGTAATTCAAGTAACATTCAAGTGGCGCCATACGCGGTTCGCCATACTGTTAACCGCTATACTTATTCGATTTAATTAGCTAATAAGGAAATTGATTTTTTTAATGCGGTCTCTCAAAAACAACAAAACATTGCTATTTCGAGACTTAAATATATTTTTTATTTAGCCAAGGTTTTTGTCCGTGACTTGGTGGAACAGGATATCGGCGGAGGTTATACTCCAGTGCACGACGTGCCAAACCAATTTACTGTAAACAGTCCCACGGTAATATGACACCTAATTTTTCATTAGCGCCTGGGAATTTCATAATGTTCAGTCAAAAGTAGAAATTGATGTGATGTTTTAGTAAGTCGCCGGTTTTTGTAGAATTCACACAGTCCCTCCAAACTGAACGATATGATTTTAATAGTGATACCTTGTTTTCGTTTCATAAAAACTCTGACAAAATTCTGGATATTATGCAATGCAGGAAAAAATTAATGTGGTTCTGGTTTCAGTCTGTTCCTTTGTTGGTTTAATTTCAAAGTCCTACTTCTTGATCATGGTCGCAGCATGCTCGTTTTAGAAATGTTATACAAACTCGAAAGTTTCAATGCAATACGTGATGTTTACCGTCTTTTCAGGTAGCGGCGACCTTTTCGCAGTTTGTTATGCCGACGCACTTTTCAACAACGAATTATAAATGAATCCTCACAGGGCAAGGAGCATGTGAGCTACGTGCCTTCCGCTGTAAACTCGCTCCATGAGCCATAGCTCGCGGATTATTTGGATTCCAATCTATCGGTCAAAGCCCCTCTTTTAAGTCAATAATTAACCACACAATATTGACTGTCCTACTTAACTCACATAATAGTTTGGTGCTTTGTTCAATATTTTGCACGGAGCAGAGCTGCACATTCTGTATTAAAATATTCGTTTCGTACATACGTGCAGATAGTTATTATCGTGTTTTCTGTTTTTGTCAGGTCTCGTGTGTTCATTAACAAGACATAAATACATTCTGTTGTAACCGTTTAGTTCGTTGAACGGCTAGGAAATGTCTGGTGTTCCGTGTTAGACAATTCGGACAGTAAAAATTTCCAATAATTTGTTTTGCATGATCAAAAAAAAACAATCGACATATCTAAATGGATAATCATAAATCACATAAACGTGGCTGACAAATTCTTATTGATGAAATCTTAAAAAGCTGAACTACACACTTTGGCAAACTGCGAAAATGTTGTCGACATTTTCGCGGTTTGCCAAAGTGTGTCGAGAGATCTTCCCAAGTTTGTGCACAGCTAACTCAAAAGTCCCCGCGTGCCTCAAGGGGCAAATATCTCGGGCTCCTAAACCCTGAGTCAGCGCTGCCTCACGTCAGTTCGTGCCTCCGGGACGTCGGATAAAATCGCCGACTTCCTTTCAGAAATATCAATTTGGTTTTTATGATAAATTGTCTGTCCCGCGGTTAAACCCGCACGGATCATTGACTTCTCAGTTTTAGCTAACGTTGTGTAAGCAGTTTTTAAATTGCTTGTGGACAGAATATATCAATGAGATAATAGTAAGCCAGATAAGAGTTTGCGTAACGTAATAGGATTTTACAGAATAACAGAAGTGTTGAATGCATAGGTACGCGTGATTGGAATTCTCAGTCGCACTATGGTGAAAGGAAGCTCAAACTTTATTGTCTACTGTTGCATAAGATTACTGACCGCTCTAAGACATGACTGTTCCATAATTCTTATTTTATGGCTGTTCCTTCTGCTGTGTTTAATAGTATACTTTCCGATTGTGAATTATTTTAATGTTAGGTCATACGTAGGCCAGTGGTGAAAGGTACTGGAGCTGTGTTTACTAAATTGTAACGATCAATTGTCTCTTCGGACAGGTATCTCGCAACCACAAAAGACTAAAACGTTTCCATGAGGATGCGGTGACGTGTGTGAATCAGTCGACCTCCGGTCGGTCGCTTTCTTTGACCTATTAGAAAACGTGGCTCGTTCAACCTTCATGTTCCTTACCGTCACGATGGCCGTTTAGTTTTATATGAATGTCGCATCTTAAATCCCTTTCATTTACGAAGTGGCTGTCCGAGGTTACCTATTAGAGCACAATGTAGATACAAACCGATCAAGTAGAATGTTGTTTAGATAGAGCATTCCCTGTTCTAGTGCGTGGCAGATGAGTAAGAATTCGCAGCACGCACGTCTTATCGTCCTCAGTGATACGTGCGCTATCTTATCACTATTTGTAGAAAAGACAAATAATTTCATTGTTCCTTTTATTACATTGCCCAGGCGCGGATAAAGTTAAATGAGTAACAGTTAGGGCTATGTATATTGTTAAGGACTAAAATGAAAATGGGAGTTTCAAATCTAACCCAGTTCATCTTTCGGAGAGGGCCACCAAATCTCGGCGTGGAAGTGTTAAAAGTTAAAATAGAAAATCCTACTCAAATAGCGAGTCACGGACAGGAGTGTTGTCGTATTTGAGGCTGACCCTCCTCACACGAAACCTTCAGCCGTATACTTCTGTTTTGTTCACAAATCTACGGCTACGCCCATCTCTACTTACATGATATTGGCTTTTAGAGATACTGTCTTATGTTTTCAAGCCAAATCCATTGCAACTGTCCTTATCGTAATAGGCTATTTTCCTAAAAAATCTAATTAGTCCGTCAGTTAGATTATCAAAAAATATTGAACCCGTATTTTTTCTTTTGTCAATTATATAAAAAATGATGAAGATATCGCCCGTTAAAGTTCCGCGTGACGTCACTTGCTTGCGACGCATTTGCAAGGAAGTGACGTCACGACCCCCCACTTCAATATTTTGACGCGCTTTATCTTTGACATTTTTTGTTTGATTGACAAAAGAAAAAATACGTGTCCATTATTTTTCGATAATCTAACTGAGGGACTAAATATATATATTTTTTTTTTTACCCAGACAACTACCCTATTATTATTTATTTATTTCATTTCATAGGTATCTCAGAAAGCACGTTAAGCCGTTGGTCTCGGCTGAATAAATGTATTTTCTTTCTTTCTTTTCTTTTCTGTCTTTCGTGGATCTTTAACAGTCCTTACGGGTCGTCAAAAGCCTGAAAGTCTGACAACCAGTCTTACCAAGAGGTATCGTATTACCCAGTAACTGGGTTGTGGAGGTCAGATTGGCAGTCGCTCCATGTAAAATACTGATATTCAGCTGAATCCGGTTAGACTGGAAGCCGACCCCAACATAGTTGGGAAAAGTAAAGGAAAGTAGAGTAGAATAGAGGAGTTGGAAAGTATCTCAGTCTACCACTAACCTTGGAAAATCAGTAATTATCATTAAGCGTAGTTTTCCAATTTAATTCTAATTATACAGGATGGCAGGGACGTCTTCGCGCAGCCTGTTACCATGGATTCAGTACATGATTCTGAACCCCAGGGGGGTAGAAACTTTTCGTCCGTAATTTAAAAAAAATGCTGTTCAATACATTTTGACCGCTTAGGTCTTGCTTTTCTAAGAAACAACAGATTTTTTTTTGGATAACCGACGAAGACGGTCCGGGCTCTAGAGTCATGTGTGCTGAATTCATGTTTACAGTGCGCGCGTCTATGTGATGCTACCCTATAATTCTATTACGACTTTCTCTTCAGCTTATCCTACGACCTACTGTCACATAGTCCTGAACGTGACAAATGACTCTACAAAGTCAAGGACTTGATCGGTTTGTGACGGAATGACTCAATATCATCATAAAACAATAAACAACTTTAGTATATTACACTAAAGTTAACACGGGAAAAACAGCAAGGGAACAAAAGAATAATATTGCAAAAATAATCATTTGGAATTCGTACCTACATAACTAAAAATACATTCCTATCGAAAAGTTCTTAAGGAAAACCACAAAAGTACTTACAAACTTCAATTGTAGATACGCTGGTTTTTCCAAGTTGCCACTTTTCCCTTTTATGCATGACCTTGATGAAGAAGTTTGATAAAATAATCGAATTTTAGATTAGGGAATTTGAGCTACCTTCGTCTATATTAATTGTTGGCTGAAACTGATCTTTGTCGGATACCTTTCGACATAAATCACATTTTATTAAAAAATCTCTCATCATAACCACTTACCAAAAGGTATTCAAACTAAACAACCCCTAAAAAACTCAATCCTAAATAACTTGAGACCCATATGTCTACATTAGGTAGTTCTACGCTAACCAAAAACACCTGAAGATCATCGAAAAATTTCAATCTTAGGTAATCATGAATATGTTACTTTATTTGTTACCATCAGTCTATCTATCTTAACTGTTTTCGATCCTCACCCAACTACGTCAGTCAAAGTGCCCTGGATTGGGCTGGAGTGGTTCCGGATAGCGTTCTTTAGAGTTGTTGTTGTTGTGAGATTTGTTCTTTTGTTTCGGCTATTGTCAGTCATCAGCTTACCTTGTCATAACGACATTCGGCAAGGCTACAACTCCTGCCCGTCCAGATAGGGTCCTCGTTCCTCTCAGTCCCCGCGGCTCAAATATTTCTGTCTCTAATAATTCTTTTACTTTAGTACTCCTCTTACCCGTACAGAGCATTACTTAAGCAGCCGCAATTACCCGGGAATAGCAGAAGTAACGTCGTGAATTTAGTATTTGACGCGTCCGCCCGGCCTGGGGGCGGTGGGTGCGCGCCGGGAAAACAAAAACAAAGTAACGTAGAGATAGGTATGAGCGAGGGTGGCGGCGCGGCGGTGTAGGCCGGCGCCGGCCGACAGTGCACGCTCGACGACCGACCCCGACGCGTGTGAACACTATAACCGCGCATCTGCAACGCGCAGGATCGCCGAACTTCGAATCGCTATCGCTTCGCATCCCACACCTCCTAGGACACCCAGAAGTATCGAAGATTTTCTCTCAAAGATTATTGTGGAACCAAGATGCCCGTTGAAACCAAAATTAGCTTTTCCGGTGAGTCTAGATTCTTCAGTAACGTTGCCTTTAATATTTAGGTGAACATAGGCCGAAAGTTTACATAATAATCCCATTAAACCAGTTTGAAGCCATTGATGACTTAGTAATATTCATGAATTCGCTATTTTATTTTTAATTGGAATTTTAATGTTATTTTTATAGCGAATATTTGATAACAAATTAAATCTATGATATCATCCACTGATTAAGTACCTGCTTAATCATACTGCTTATATTTGACGATTCGATGTAACTGGTCTATGCACAGCTGGGAAAACTTAGATTGCAATTTCAACTTGAAATGTTTCATGCAAATATCTTAACGATGCGATGTGCGCATTAATTTTATGCATTTTCAAATTCCCTGTATACTCTAAGCTGTTATGTTAGAATCGTGAACCACTGGCACGCTAATAGGAAGGTGCTAAGTGGTAGAAGCTATAATAATAGAACCATTCTAAGTAGCCACAGCCAGCGTCCCCAGACAGTAACAAATAGATTTCGGTTGTTAAATGGACCAAATGGATCCTCATATTTGCTCATTTACGAAGATACATTTGGTGCATTTTAATCACTAAAATAGATCCCGATTACTATAATATCCAAATCCACTACACTAGTTAAAAATGTTAAAATGTCTTGCTAACTACTAACTATTGCCGCAGGCTGGTTAAGTGTTTTGAAAATTATAATGGTACTGTAATGATGATTATAATAACAGTGACTCAAAAACTGAAGATGCTCCAAAACTTAGCTACAATAAGCAGAATAATAATGGCTTGCTTATTTGAATGAAAACTGTTTATTAGGCAACACCTAATATTAGAGATTAAATAGACTACGAAATGACATCGGTGTTCAGTCACAAACATAATGACAATATTTGAATGATGCTCCAAGCTCGCATAATATATCGAAGACCTTGTATACAAAACATTATCGAATTTATGGTTAAGGTGTCGTCTAGACGTGGATTTTAGAATCCAAACAAGTGACAAGACTACAACTGTAGAACGTGTTGCAGTCAAAACAATGTGGTTTTCATATTTAGATTTAAACACACTCGTGCTTCGTAACTCTAGCATGATCTCATGGATTTATTGTCACGTATCTGTTATTCTCACTACTGTTCTCATGTACTAGTGGCATATTAAGGTCTAAATTCATATTTAGAAAAACCACTTTTAAAATAGTGTTAATGTTGACATTTGCATGCTCATTATTACTGTATATGCCCATCCTTAAACTTTTATGTCTTATTTTGCTGTCACCTTTCTCGATTTCTCTAGCTCTAATTATTAAGACCACTCCGACAAGGATTTGTTGGAGTGGTCTTAATAATTAATTTAATTCCTTTGTTCCAACGCTGGCTTATTCAAGATGATTTTTGTTACTGTTTGTAGGGTTGTTATTAACATTTTAGATATTATTCTGACGTGAATACTGAATGCCAGAAAACATATATTTTAATGTATCTAGGTGTTGATTTGAAAGATATATTGTCTATTCTAGAGAGACTTAAAGAGGTCGATGAATTCGTCTACAAAAATGACCATCTAACATAAAAATATTTTATTCATGAATTAGAGGAAGATTTATTCCAGAGAACGATACCACGAAATAATAAGCTACTCAGTCTAGAATTGTTACACGCTCATTTGCCTAATGAGGATCCTCAGCTCCAGTTTCATGATACAGCGTAGTTACAATTGCGTAATGGTTAAAACATTTTTGGGCATAAACTGTGTGGTTTGAAGGCGTGTCCGCTTGCCTCCCTCACCCTGCCCCCCTTGGACTTGTCCTTGCAACCCCCCAGTCGAGCTGTGAAACACTGCCTAGTAAACTTCTTGACAATTTACATTTTTTACTCGACAGGAAGCTTTGTTTCTTGCTCAGTTATTTTGTCGATTTGTTCAAGCAAATTAGTTATTGTGTTTTCACTTTGTACACGGACCGTATTCGTTGCACATGAATAAAAACTAGTTCTAATGGCTCTCTTACCTTTTATTCAATCAATGTTGGTGGTCGGCATTAATTTCCTATGCGTGCGTTTATTGTTAGAAGTTTACCATGACCGCTGGTACGATGCACTTATACTTGTTAGTCACTTAATGATTTTACTATTGCAGTGTCGCACGCACTTAACCTTGTTTGGTTAACTAGTTGACATGCCACATCACAAACCATACTTGCATACTGGCCTCGTCGTAGCCACATACAAATCATATCGACGAAATCGCTGTGCGCTGAAGCACTGCACACCGGGTCAATAGCAACATGATACAATTCTATGATGAGTTTATGTAATTGTTGAAACTATTTGTTTCAGAACAGGAAAAAGGATATGTTAATATCACGTAATGTGTTACGCGTCCATTTAAAATATTACTTCTCATCCTACTAAAAAAATATCAGGTGTCATGCTCTCCTTTGTTAGTCAAATTCAAAGCCAAAACGTGCAAAATAGTGTTATATATCCTATTCATGGCATTTCAGTAGGTATATCTACCTTACAACCTTGTTAATAGTTGCGTAATAGTTTTGTTTCTTTATCATTTTCTATTCTGTAGCGTGACACACGTCATGTTCCTTATTAAAAACACAAGCTAAACTCCCTTACCTTAGTCAATGTGGCTATTGGCCATTAGAACATTACCTAAGCCCATAGTGCGATAAAAATGTTACCAAGAAACCAAGGTCATCCTTACCTTAACGGACTAAAAATACTAAAGGTACGATATGTGTAATAATCAATGTTAATTAGTTCGAAGTATTTGTTATTCCACAGCCATACCAGCAACAATATCAACCAGTCATGTTCTACCATTAATAAGAATGATTTATCGCACAGCCATCGTAATGAATGCAACATTATACTTTCTGTAGTTACTTGTCTTGTTATAAATTCTCTTCATAGTTGTTGATCTTTCCAAGAATCTTCCTCATTTCGCAAATCCCCATTTCGGTGCGCAGGTCACGTTCCATATGTTTGCGGCGATAACATGTCTCTGTCATGTTGTCAGCATTAAGGCAAACGAAGTACCTGTTGCCCTGTCAACTTCCTGTCTCTTATCCTTATCGGAGATGTGCTCTTCGAGTCGGAATTGCTCAATTACACAGCTAGCATTGTTGTCGGTCAACCGTAGCGAAACTACGGAGCAGGTGTGACCTGCAGTTGGCGAGATTTCCTTGCATTACGAATAAACGTATCATCATCTTGCATCCACGTACTAGAATGTTCAAGGCTGTAGATATTTTCCTTATTTTGTCATCAACATATAATCCTTTAATGTCTTGTTTTTGTCGTAGCTATAAATCAACCTGTACAGGTGCTGCCTTGAACCACGGATTCAATTTCGCGTCGATAGCGATTCTTCTCGAGCGTATCAGACCGAGCCAAACATGTCTCGGTAATCAATCGTCACTCAGCGGCTTGTCTTACATGATATTTTTATTTTGAAATTGAGATGTATGCTTAATCGCAAACGGAGGTATCACGCCCCCGCCATGCCGCTAATATTGAATAATAGTCGGCTTGTATTATGTCACGTAATTACGTGATCCAGAACCACGTCCTCCATCTAAATCTATGTTGCGAAAGATACGGCAGGATATCCCGTTTTTACTATGTCATCGTTACCATGACCATGTGGACGGATAGCTCTTATTGTTTGTGACGGGATGCATCTTACGTGACTTCTTTTGTGTGATTCTGGTGGTACATCTTTTAACGTAATTTATAGTTCATTATTTTAAATTACCTCTGTTGGAGCGCTCGTCAATCAATTTACCACTTTTTTTTGCTGTCAGCGGCGCCACTTGATATGATTAAGAAACATTACTTAGTCAGCCGATTTTTATTACTGTTGTGTGACTTGTTACGAAATTTCCTCGGAGTTCGATATTTATTGATAATGTTAGCACGAAACTGTTACAATTCTGGGGAAATTGAATGAATTATTAAATTTCAGTAGTACTTGAAATAATTGGTAGTACATTTAGGCACGTTTTATACGAGTACCGTTTCATCTTCGCTTTGGAAGGATGTCCAGTTTTATCAATTTTCTTACTAACTGACTATCACGCAGGTATCAGCTCACTCATAAATAAACGTAATCACGCGACAACAACTTGCACAAAGGCGGTTAAAATGAATCGTGTGCCTCACTGAAGTCTAAACAAGACTGCAAAACATGTTTTTGCGCAGCACAATACGTAAAGGCTGAGATCATACGATTTGTATTGTGATGCATATTCGCTAGTTGACACTGTTTTTAGAGAATACTTGTCGTAAATATCACTACCTAGTTGTTACTACGCCACATATAAACTCAATGGCTCTCCATTTTATAACCCATGACTGGCTTTAACTAACAAAACTTATACAGCTTCAAAATATTCAATAAATGGGTATTCTTCAAGTTTTTTAAATAGCAGTGATCTGGAGATCGGCCAAATATGGCTCTATATTTCTAGATAATGCTTAACAGTATAGCACTTTTATAGAGTAGATCGGAGACGTTTGGCTTATTTATAGTCGCGGATATCGGCGCCTGCCTGTCTAGACCACCCCGATTACTTGGGGGATTTCCTCTGAGCCCTCTGTTCGTGCAATTGCATTTCTCCATTCGGAATAGGAAGAAAGAATAAATCTCTACTGTCTACCCAGTAATTCATATTTTAGTAAGCAGAGCTTTCCAATTGGGTTAACTTTCTCGTCTTAACGAGTCATAAGTTTTGCTTAACAGCCGATAACCTAATAGCTACGAACTGGAGCACTTTATCTACGCAGATTTATTACTCTTCCGGCTCTATCCCCCTGAGTCATGGACTCATGGCTCATGGGCCGATTTTCTTATCTAGGGATTGTTTAGACGACAGCGAAGTTAGAAAATCGGCTTTAGGCTTGCTTAGAATATAATAGATCGAGTCTATACTAACACTGACGATGATTGAGTATGACGAAGATGAACGAACGCATTGCAATTCGTACTAAATTTCTACCACCAGACAGTTGAAGTAGATAAAAAACTACACATTGCAAGACTTTGGAAAAATATCAATAATAATGTTGTAAATACTTCAAGGTTTCATTAAGAATAAATTACTCGATGACAAGTATTAATACGATGTATATAGCCATTCGAATGCGAGTCATTAACGCCTCTCTGTTGTACTTCATAGACATTTCTCTGATTTTAAAGAAGCAGAGGCGTCGTGTTAAATATTCTATCAATCGTTTAACACACATGTTCACCTTAGCACGAATCCAGAGCCATTTTAGGAACGACAATACGCCTCCGTAAGTTATTGTCGATATTGGACCAAGTATGAAATTCATATCGACCGTATCGGAGCGTGCATTGTACATAAATAGTTCCTCGTTTATTCTTTTATCCAGTTCTACTATCTAATAATTATTTATGATTATTTTTGTTTGTTATATCTATTATTTGCTCTTCATTATAGGTGATAACTTTGTGATTGTCAGATTCTTTATCCTGTTTCTTACCAACATTATTTGAACTTATAACCAATTGCTCTAAGTTTATGAATCTTTCCAATAATGGATAGGGAATGTCAGACAAAACTATAGAAGTGAAAGACATCAATGCTTCATTATTTTTGTCATTGAAGTTATCGATCGAAACATGTTTGTTTTACTTTTTTTTGTCACATAATTCGTCACTACAGACACACATGTATCAGTTTTGGTATGGTGATTTTTGTAATCTATTATCTATTCATAGAGTAGGCGGGTGTTGCATGTAGACACGACAGTGTAAATTGCTCTATTGACAAAGCACTTACGTCAGTGGAGTGTTTGAAACGCACTCAAGTTCAAGGTACCAAGTGTTTGTGACTTCCAATTTGCTCTCTTGTGATGTTCTTCTCAATGAAAACCTGCGTTTTACATTTAATTTATCTGTAAAAATTGATCTTATTTCACCATATTGATTCATTACTTGACACGTAACTTAGATATGCGAGTTTGTGTATACAGATGGCAACCGAGGTTTTAATTCCATGTATCCATACTTCGAGCATGTAGTAACACCGCTGATTCACCTTGTTTACCCGTAGTACACGTTTGCTAACGATGCTTTATCCATGGCATGGCTAAAGGGTTTGCCCCAGAATCTGCTCCGACAAGATATATTTATGTACACAAAGTTGATGTCATCATTATTCCATCCGCGTGGTTTAAACATTGACACGAGGGCGACTGTTTTGCATAGTTACCAAAATGGTAGAAATTAGCACCTGTATGTTAACCTAATGCTTTGTGCATTAGGTTATGATAATAATTTGATGATAAATCCAACGTGTAAGGTTTAGCATCACGTGATATCCAAACCTGAATATCAGTGTCTTAATGGATAGGTTTTCCAGCGTACTGTCTAGTAACTAAAGTTAATTTCAGTAATTTCCACGGCCTGCAAGCTGAGCGTTATTTGATGCATTTATCATGGGCCGCGATAGGCATCGGTATATCTGCAGCCGTGAGAACTTCGTGACTAGGCCCACACCTAACTGTTTCGCTTCTAGTAATGCCAATGCCAGTTGCATTACAGATATCAAGCGTAATAATGCTATTACCCGTTTGAAATGGTATCCGCATACCTTGCATAACTTTTGGTTGCCACTTTAAATTCGGCCCGCTCATCATATTAATCTAAGAAAGGTACATATATATGTATAATTTATTTGGTTAGTAACATTTACAAACGTGTTTGTTATTCTAGACAATTCTGGTAGCATTTGAAATTCAAATCTTTTGTAAAATTTGGCTCTGATGGCATCTTCTCCGTTAGTTATATTATTGTATATTCCTAAATAAAATCCACCCTTAGGTCGTGACTCGAGACTTTTGTCATTGACAACCAGTTTTCACACCGTGTTTTTTTCCTTATATTCCCAATCTTTTTGGCAACAACATGTTTAAGGTAAACTACACTTATTATGTGTTACCATATCAGATCAGAACTAATCCTCCACGAATCCTAGCTTACGCACGTTCAGAATTTCATTAAGAAGTTTTCGCATCAAGTACCATTTACTTACTACTATTTCAAAACAAAAGTGTTCTCCACCGTTATTGAATAAACAAATGATATTTTCTATCTCGTATCTGGAGCAACAATGATTTGATGGAACTACATACCTATTTAAGCCGATTCTTGAGTACAACTTTCTACGTATTTATAAGTTTTCGTATGGAGCGAAAGGCTCGATCTTCACTGCCGGATTGGTATTCCTTACACTCCACTTACTGCTTCTTTCGGATTAATTATCATCATTTAGCGTGTGTGACGATCCGCAATTAGCATGCCAGGTGTGGTGTTCTGCGGCTCATTACGCGCCATTATCGTAGCGGGAGCGAACGTGTCCTGATTGTAGATCGAATTTCATTCCATATGCGCTCCTTTTAAAGGAATCCTATAGGGCTGTGGTCTCGATCGATCTTTAATACTACATTATTCATTGTAATGGGACTAATTTATTTGTAATGGCGATGCTGATCTATTAAATAGATAACTCCTACAAACGAGCCACGTTCCGTTTAAGCTAATCAACCGTGACAGTCTCATTCTATGTAAACACTAGATTTGCATTCAATTTACTCTATATCTATGCTATCAGTTAACTGACCCACTTTGATTTGATACAACTAGGAGTCCGTTATCTAGCCGCAGATATCGCGAATACCTGAGCGATCTTAATAGCATTGGCATCTCCATCATTGCCAATTACCAAGATTAAAACAATGGTTAATAAATCGTGGAAGAGTTTCGGGTGGTAATAAACATCAGAGCGGTGAGTGACATAACTTATCTGTTATTTTGGTCAGATGTTAAAGTGGAGTCCTCTTTTAATTCGTGAAATACTGCTTTTGGGTTAAATATGCCGTGTATGGTATGATCAGTCTTTATTGTCATTTGCCAGTGAATACAAATTGCCGTTTCGCGTCTTTCTGTTTACGCGGGCTGTTGTTATTATAAGGTAGGACCAACATTGTCCCATACCTGCCGATGACTCATGTATACGCCATCATTTTTTCTCATAAAGCCTCGCAGCCAATAAATATTTCAGTTATGATAATGTCTCCACAATTAATTGCTTAAAATATGAGGTCGATGATTCATTGGTGTTTATTGACATCGCTATTGATACGATCTTGTTGCCATTTCTCATCGTTGCGTTATAATAGCGCGGATCGCGGCAGCAGTCTGTCCGCCAACTCGGTCGCACTGAGTATTTCCGTTTCAAAGTTTAGTGAACTATATCTAATTTAGTTCTTAAATAACATAACTGACATGATAATAATAATTTTATTTTCTTTGATTTTTAAATCAAAGAAAAGATTTTCACTTGCGATAAGAGAAAGGTAGGAAATGAGAATACGGAGTGATATCCGATCATCACGCAACAAGTGGTTATTAAACTGTGCGTGAATATAAGCATGAGTAAATGCATTATTTTATCAATGAATTGACTACTCCGGCATCGTTGTAAATGTTGGTACAATTTCGAGACTATACAGTAGATCGGTATTCTCGTCTACATAGTTCTTAATTATCGTGAAATCTTTTAACGAAGCCAGATTCACATGCCCTATTAACTAAACTAAGTAATTGGCATTGAGAATTGCATCTGTCCTGCAGCAGCTCGTTGCTTGGTTGCATCAATTGCGCGGCCGGCTCTCATGTTGACTGCAAAATTGTCCTTAATTGACGAATTAGTGTCTATTCGGCGGGAAAGTGTAATACCTACACATAGCTCGATTAATTGGAACACTTGATGCTAACTACATTTTAATTTGCGGCCCGAACTGAGGAGTGAACTAAAAACATGTAATAAAAATAATTTAAGTAAATGGTTATTCAAGTGTTTGTAATTCAGACTAGGTATACAGTGCCTATACACTGTACCATCAGTTTTGTTTTCAACAAAATGTTATCTGCGTCGGACGTATAGGTGGTTCTTATTTCAATTTAAAATTGACTATAAAGATTATTTGTGGTGCTCTTTAGTTACGCTTGCCGAGGTCGGTCCATGAATGGGGGACCATCTTTACATATAGAGACCCTTTTTTTTTTTTGGGTGGGAATCATCAAATGACTCCTCCCGCTCTGGGCGGAGCAGAAGGGAGTGTCAGACTTTTACTGACTAAAACCCACCCGTGTTCCTTCAGTTGCCTGTGCCAGGGGCCACGGTACCTCTTTCGAAAAACCCGCAGCCCCGGCGGCATCGGCCCTAGCGGACCCCGTCAGTTCGTGCTGACAGCTCTTTGAGGCGCGCGTGGAACACAACACGCCGTCGACCCGGGCCTGGTCTTACCGGGCGGCGAGCTGCCCATAGCTCGCCGCCCGCAAGCCCGCGCCTACGGTGGCCGGGAGTCGGCTGTTGACTCCCGTCCAGGGCGTCTCCTGCGGCGTCTAGGCGCGCGAGGGTGCAGCGATTGCCTCTCCCTCACGCGCTCCGCCTCCTCCTTCGCGAGCATTACTGCTTCGCAGAAGGAGGTGACGGCCTCCCCTTCACTCTCGCTCCGTACCATGGCCTGGATGAGGGCCGGACGCGAGAGGTCGCCGCCGCCGATCGCCGCCACGATGACACGGCGGAGCCCCGCCCAAGCCGGGCAGACCTCCACCGTATGCTTCACCGTGTCCTCCGGGCGATCCCCACAGTGGTGACACCCTGGCGTTTCCTCCCGCTTTATCCTGAACAGGAACCTCCCGAAACAACCGTGTCCGGTGAGGACCTGCGTCAGGCGGAAGGTGAGGGCGCCGTGGCGCCTCTCTAGCCACTCCTCAAAGAGGGGACTTATCGCCGCAATTGTGGCGTGCCCAGCGCTGGGTTGCGACAATCGCACTCTCTCCCATGCTGCTATGAGATCCCGCCGGAGCTCTGTCCGCTGTGCCGTGATTTCTCGCGGCAGCGGAGTAACGCCCCGGCGTTTTGCCTCCTCTCGCCACTCCCATATGTGGGCGAGGACTTTGGCCTCCAGATCCCATAGCGGCAATCCGGCAAGGAGGCTCGCCGCCTCAGCGGAGACCGTGCGGTATCCTCGGATGAGCCGGACAGCCATAACCCTTTGGGACGCGATCAACCGGCGGGCTGGTCGCCGCCTCAAGGATCGCGCCCATACCGGTGCACCGTAAAGGGCCATGGACCGCACGACCCCCGCATAGAGCCTCCGGCAGGAGGCGTTTGGTCCCCCTAGATTGGGAAGGAGCCGCCTCAAGGCAGCCCCGGCCCGCTCCAGTCTGGGACCCAAACGTCGGAAGTGCTCCACGAAGTTCCACCGGCTGTCGAGGACGAGTCCCAGGTACTTCATCGTCAGCTCGACGCCGATGTGAACCCCTCCCGCCGTTATTTGTGAACCCGACGGTACATATAGAGACCCGTGCCTCGGCAAGCACGTTAACCGACGGTCCCGGCTACCATTTGTAGATCTTTGACAGTCGTTACGGGTAGCCAGAAGCACGAAAGTCTGACAACCTGTCTTACTAAGGGGTATCGTATTACCCAGTTACAGGTCGGGTAGGCAGTCCCTACATGTAAAATACTGGTAGCATCCGGTTAGACTGGAAGCCGATCCTAACATAGTTGGGCAAAAGCTACGTAGATGATGACTAATTAACTCTACCTACTATTCATAGAAACTCTTGGTTTCACACTCCGGTGACTTATCATGTTGTTATTGTATGTAGCCTTAGTAGGTACCCATGTAATGCCTTGAATTTAGTTTATCCAGTCACCGTACATTATACTGAGGTACAACGCACATACATCAGTACAATACCATCAAGAAATTAAATAAATATTTAATTTCTAATCTGCTTGTTTTTTATCTTGCGCACGAGTACATCAACTTGAACTTGACCACAAAAACCAATGTCGTATCAAAAAGTTTTTCGTCGCACTGTGTTACCAAGTAATCCGTGGTATGCTAATAAAATGGATAAATAAAGACGTTGCTTATTATAGCAGTTACATCATATTTGTGAACCGAAGTATTCGCAGCACGGATGTTAATGCCGATACATATTATTGAGTATTTTCCACGATCTGACAGCGCAGAATCACGAAAATTTCCTGTGGTTTCATTATCGTTCCAAGACTAACACACATCACCGAATATGTCAAGAAGCTTTTCAAAAGAAAAACAACTTAAAATCTCGTAAAATCCAGTTCTAAGTGGAAAATATTTTCGCGGCTCATTTTCGACAAGCTTTTGAAATCTTTAAATTGTTTCTTTATTAGCCCCAGGCAGTGCCCCACTTTGGACGGTTGAAAAAATTGCCGATACGGTCTGAAATCACAAGAAGTACATAACTCGCGGAGTTCAAAGATCGCATTAGTGCTGCAAAGACCGGTTGCCAGAAGCGCTGTGGTAACCCGTTTCCCGTACCCGACTCCATAAGTTGAGTGGAATAATAAACACTATTATGTCAGCATGTCCTTTTCTATACCTCAAAAATGTAGAAATACCGCAAAGGCACTTGGAACTAGAATTCCCCGAAGGGTTTTAAGTTAATCAATCTGTCATAAACCTACGCTTCGGTGACGACACAAAAGTGTGGTAAAAGGGTCATGATCATGATGTAACAGGGATAAGTCTGCAGCTGACAAGGTTTACGCATGAATAAACAATTCATAAGCGTCAACGGGAAATTTTCTAGTTCACACTAGAAAATTTCCTGTTGAAGGTGAATTGTTTTCAGAAGCGTTGTTCGAAGTGCTTGAAACTTCTCAGTAGAGTGACATAAAAGTGGTAACTGTTGGTGATATGATAATTTAAGCGGTATACATGATTCACAGAAGGGGAATATTCAGAACTAAATTATGTCGCCCCCGCGATGAAGTATAGCGG
This sequence comes from Apamea epomidion, assembly GCA_947507525.1. Lineage (NCBI taxonomy): Eukaryota > Metazoa > Arthropoda > Insecta > Lepidoptera > Noctuidae > Apamea > Apamea epomidion. Next base: position 14,339,709 of record OX382234.1, read on the forward strand.
GAGAACACGAACATTAGCGTGGGATCAAACGTTGTCACATAATAGCACCTGCTGAGATACCATTGTATTAATAAAATGGTTATTTTTAAAAACGCTATCGAAAGGTTATCTCTCGTTGTTTATTGCATGAACATTAATTTTGTCTTTTATCGCAACTGTTTCTTACCTACTTCAGAACAGTTCGTCCTTGCCAGAATTGAATCACAAGCTCATTGTCAAAGTATGGAATGTATTCAATAGTAATGACTAATGTACCTCTTTACATGACAAAAGAAGTCCGTCATTTGTCCGACAAACATGAAAAAATCCTTCTTGTTATGTTAATGCCGCCAATTAAATTTAATGTGGCCACGAAATTGGACAAATAGCTTAAACACAATGTTTCCGCATCAACACCAATGATAATTATGGAAACGAGACGATATTTTTACAATTATTTATATTTTTCAATATTATCGCGATGAACACGTTGTATGAGTCGTCAAGCCAGAAAAGTGGTTAAACGACGTCCTTCCGAAGGTCATGGATGATAAATCACTTGTTTTTATTGTTATTGTATAGGTACGTCTACAAGTTAACAACGTAATAAACCGTACTGCCATCAAGAAAAACACGCAAATTCTACAAGTTATACTTAGACAGACTGAAACCGTTCGCAGTAATAATGGGAAAACTTGCAACTGCGAATATAAATCGAAGGAACCCCTCGTCGCAGCCTATTAAAGAGTTCATAATTTATTAGTGTCTGCAGTGCACTGTGCTCTAGCTTTAACTTGTCCCAGACAAGTTTCATTTGAATTCATTATGACACAATGTTTTATTATAGCCATGCGTTTGGTTAGAAAATTAGTGTCATTAGATGATATGATCGCATGTATAATACGACCAATTAAATGCAATATAACCCTACGCGGAAAAGCTTCGGGGTTTACGGAACAGGTGCGTGATGATTGCATACCATGCATATTTTAATTATAGCATGTAGTTTGATTGATCACTATTATTGATTAAATCGTAATCGGTCGCAAATTGCTTCAAATTATAGTTCACTCGACAGTTTATTTGCAAAAGTTTATATCCAATTGTATTTATTTACCTTTGCGAGCGATAAATTGGCTATTCTGTTGTCGTCACTGTCTTAATTACGATGTCGTTTACATTTTAGTACGTAGACGACATAATGCATGTCTATTGAAAAGAGTTCACTTTCTAAACGTGCTCTACTTACTTCCTCGTGTAGTGTTAGGAGATGGGCCACTTGTCACACCACTCGGTTATGATGTAAAGCCCACGCGCGGTCACAAGGCCGCTCCGCTGCGCAGTTGCCTCTGATGATTAATCAGGCTTCGGACGATCAGTGCCGGACATACGCTACTACCAGTCGGCCGGCTTCACACGTGTCTAAGCTCGGATCAGTGGAAATTAAGTGTTGTGACACCATCGGCATCAATCTAACGTAATATATAGGAAAATAATACTTGTCAACTCTACTTCCATGAGACTATTTCAATATTTAAACAACTTGATGGCGTACTATATTTCATACTTCTATTTGATCAATAGTACTAATTGAGCATAACAAATCGAAACAGTAATCAATTTTCTTGAGTAAACAACTTTGAAGTTATAACATTATCATCACCCACCACAGTTTGTGAGCCTACTCAAATGTGTGGACGTAGATACCAGCTGTGCCTTGTGTTTATAGTCTACAGTGGGTGTTTCACACGCTCCTAAATTAAGTGGATTTATCAAACTCTGCCTAAATGTCGCCAACCATCTCTATCATTAAACATATCAAAATACCATCGTTTTCTTGTGATCATGTCGAGTGCAATGTACATACTCATGTAAACTAATTCTACCATCTGTCTCAAGATAATTCTATATCATCTCTGTATTTTTTGTCGGCATGTTTTTATTTTTTGCTTTATGTGTCTTTGTTTTTGTTGTCGTAGACGGCAGTTCCACGGACACGCTGAGGAAGCTCAGTGACGACTCTTCGAGAAAACATTTATCAGGTGAGTTCCAGCATGTCCAAGGTTGAAGCTATTATGAAAAATGTTCTATTTATGATTGCATGAGAAGGCAGTAAGCGTGCATGGTCCATGCTTCCCGTGTATGAACTTCAAGCACGCACAATACACGATATCATCACCTCTCATTATCGTTCTATCTGTACATAGTTTTAATGTCACTTATTCATAATGTCACTCTTCTCTCTCGACGAAATGGGGCAGATTTAATTGAAGCTGAAGAGGACGAAGTCTCTAGCAGTCTGCCGGAGAGACCGCGATCACACCGCAAGGCATCTAGTAAGTTGGTCATAACTAATAACAGTAAAGTAACTGTGAGGTGGAGGCAGGCTCTGTTAATAATTATAACATGGTGATGGTTCTTAGCGCTAGGGGACGGCACTACCACAATACATGCTGTAAGGACATATAACAAGAAGTAATTTGGTTTGACACAACCATTAGGAAATCTAATTTCGTAACAGCGAAACATTATAATGATTTGATGCCTCAATTCAGACTTACTTTCGACCTGAACAGAAATCGGGTTCAGTGCATGACAAAGAGGAGTAAAATATTAATACCTAGGGTAGAATGGAATGATGACAGCTAATATTAATTAGTTACTAATGAATTAATGAAGCTAGCGCCGTATGCGATGCATCCGTAGCACGTCGGGACTCGGGTTAATCAGCCATTAACAATGTCGTTTTCCGCGTTTGAAATGCTTCGCGTTTCGATCGCATTGCATCGAATGCGTGACAACAAGTAGAGGCGCTCGCCTACGAACAATTAGTGACATTGTTTTACAATCGATTCATAATTTTTATCTTTTGTTTAGCTTTTTTCCGTAACGAAGTTAGTCTCACAATTTGCAGACAATGAAACACCAATTAATTACATAATGAGGAGACTAACTAATGACATTGGTGGTTTAGAAATAGACACAACTTGACATTTTAAAATAGATTAATATATTTCAGTTTTGTTCCGTAAGTATCCACTTGTTATTATTGCAACAAATAGGTACCAATTATAAAATCACACGATCAAGTTTATTGAGACGTTGAATTTTCGCCAGTAGCTAACTACAGAAACGGAGCACTTTAAAATTACATAATTACTAGTAAACAATATGCAGTAACATAATGAGTGTAATAAACCGTATCTTGCTTGTGTACTCAGATGCATGTAATCCAATTATTAAGTAATACCTAGATGTCAAAATTCTAATAATGAGCGGAACTGTTACGAAACGTATAGTGAGACGTGTGAAGTAGGAACAGCAGGAGCACTTGTCTAATAGTTAGAGGCTAATGTGAATGTGTGTGTCGCTTGTGTGTATCGCAGCCAGCAGCACGTTCAGTGTCACCTCCATGGACGCGCTGTGGGAGAAGCACCCGCGCCGCCTCAGCGAGGCTGGCCTCAGGAGGTCATCAGGTAACTAGCACGGTATCTCTTACCAACATTATTGCTCCACGACAATATACGTGACATTCCCATGCCTATCTGTTAATTAATCTATGTTACAATTTGTGTACAATTTTTACATTACGTCTCAACTCACGATGTCGTGTAAATAATTTTGGTTCCGTATCTTAAGTTTCACTTAGATTATACATAGCAATCAATACATGCACCATAGACCGCACCCATCACATGCTCTATAGATGTTCGAGTATTTTGATTTCTTGTGCTTGCCATGGTGTTTGCGCAGATTTTTTATGGTTGAAAGCATGAGCTTTTTGTTCTTGGATTTCTATTGCAGCGCGTAGTGGTCTCCGAAGTCAACTGCAGTTTGTTCAGAGTTTCAAACGAAACGAAAGTCCGCAATGTTGATGTAAGATATGCAAACGAGTTAGCGAGTCACTCCGGTGGCCATGCACTTGCATACAACGGTACATATTCAGCTCATATGCCCGATATGTGTGTTCGGAATAGTGAAGAGGGCCATGCATATTCAGAAGGCTATATATTTCAATCCTTGTTAGACATCAATTTTCACCTACTCTATTTTCTCTAGAGAGGAAGGATTATGAAAGAAAGGATTATGTGATTCTTAAAGAATTTCTATGTAACAAATCTTGGGGTTTTCAGGAAAAATATAATCATCTATTCCTCCATATTAATATATTGGTTTATTATTTCAGATCATAGTGTTATATTAACAGAGGATACTGACAGCTTTATAATTGGCGAACGAGTTTGGGTGGGTGGTACCAAACCTGGCCAGATCGCATATATCGGCGAGACACAGTTCGCTCCCGGCGACTGGGCCGGCATCGTGCTTGACGAGCCTATTGGTATGATTACTATAATGTTGGTAACTTTTAAAATGCTCTGCTTTTGTATCTTGTTCTCACTGGTGATGACTTTTGTAGGTAAAAACGACGGCTCTGTAGCGGGGGTCCGCTATTTCCAGTGCCCAGAAAAGCGTGGCGTATTCTCTCGACTTACTCGCTTGACCCGCGTGCCCTTTATCACACATGCTCCTCACGATGCATCACCGATCTCAGACGCGGGCAGCGTCTTCGAACGCCCGCCGTCCGGCACCAGGCAAAGACGCGCAGTCTCACCAAACGGCAGCATACGGAGCATCGTCAGCAGCAAGATGAGTGAGTAATATTCAGCCACCATAAGTGTTCCTGGATAACACTAAATAAGGCTAGAAGAATGAATCCATGTTTTCTTCCGTAGATGCATCAATATCGACAACCACCAACGGAGATGTCCGTGTGGGAGACCGTGTCATTGTATCTAGCAGCCGCGGCAGTAAAGCTGGTACATTGCGTTATGTTGGCGTTACCGATTTTGCCACTGGTGTCTGGGCGGGTGTAGAACTCGACGATCCTCTTGGAAAAAACGATGGCTCAGTAGATGGAAAGAGGTATAGTTTTCAAACCAATTACGAGTGTGGTCAAAAGCTCATGTCCTGAGTCTCATATCCATATCATACCGATATCGATTCCTCTTTCAGGTATTTCGAATGTTCACCTCGCTTCGGCTTGTTCGCGCCCGTCTCGAAAGTCTCACGGTCACCATCGAACCGCAAGCCAGGCGCGTGTGCCATCCACAACAACGGACGTGCGACTCCTCTGCGGCGCTCCAACTCGCGGGAATCGCTGACGTCACTGGGCACGTCTATCGCGTCTTCCCGCGTGGGGGTGAGGCTCGGGGTGACGTCGCTGGGCGCTCAGGTAGGCTAGCCCCGCGCGCGATCGGCTGAACCTCGCTCGCCGCGATCCCCACCGCCCCCGGCCCGTGCACGCCCGCACCGCAGCGCGCCAAGCCTGTTCGACAAGACGCTGCTCGTCAAGCACGTCGAAAACGACCGCTGCGCCATCATCGCTTTGCCGAAGCCGCGAGTCTATTACGACATAGTATTTCGATCGAACGATAAGAGTAAGGAGCTAAACCCTCGACGTTGGGCTAGCGAAACGCTGCCAAAGTCTTGGCGATGCTCGGAAAGCGTGCTAAGCTTCGACAGTCGGTCAGAGCGGTCACGGCGCAGCGATTCGAGTGGCAGCAGCGCCAGCGGCTCGGTGGCGCGGAGTGCGCGGGGCGGGGGCGGCGAGGTGGTGCGGTGGGGGGGTCGGCCGGCCGCCGTGACTCGGGCCAGCCGCGGGGTCGCCTTAGCTACAAGTACCGACATATTCGTGGAGATGCCGCCGCCGCGCACTCACTTTTCAGGCTTCGGGAAAAGTTACCATTTCTCTTGTGTGTCACCCTTTCAGTTCACGTACCCCTATGTGGTGTATATTTGAATTTAATGCTCCAAAAATTACGATTTCACTCATTGACGCTGTATCGATTCTTGGCTTGTCAATTTTGATTGATCGTTTGATAGCTTCTTTTAGTTGTGATATTTTGGTGTTGGGCGAGAAAACTACAAATAAACCAAGATCCAATGCACACTATGCGAAGAATCTAATAGCCGCTAGTGCCGCCCTACAGCTAGTCGCATGACATGCAATGTTCAAGTTAATTGTATAAATTGCACTGTTATGCAACGAGCAGTAGTCACCGCCACGAAGGGGACTGGTCTCTATGTTCAATTTCAAGTACAATCTGTACAAGTTATTAGATACAGCTAACCGGCTTGTACTCTGCCCTGATACAGTACATGAAAACAATTTACCTAAACGAGACTGGTTAACGAAATGACAAAAGTGATGGTATCTATTCATCTAGAAATTGCTTATTTTTGCATGAAAATTGGTTTGAGTTTATTTATGGTCTGTAGCTGGCACTCCTTGGTTTGGCCCTTGTGTTAATTATATTTTTTTATCTTTTTTGTTTTTATTCCGTTTTCGATTCACTAATTAGTACTTAAGTTCTTTCGAATGTAATTTGATTCTGCTACTTTAATTATTTTTTTTATCTTAATATTAGCGAATCGAAGACACGTTTGGACGTAGTGATTCATCTCATTTGACTTTTAGTATGCCCATATTTAGTTCCATATAGTTTTCAAGAGACTGCAATAGTCATATCGTACGTCTAAAAATATGTTTTCGGACTGTGATATTATTTTTAAGACTCCTTTTGGGACTGTACTATACGACAAAACTAAGTGTTGTGTGAATTAACAATTGTTTTGCAAATACATTGTTATCATTAACCCATTTTGCGATAGGTGCCTTTTATTTAGCGAAGGCTTGGAGCCTATCAAGGGCTTGACTGCTTGGCACTCCATTGAAAGACTTATGTATCCAAAGAATTTGTATATTAGTGGTTCGGTACACTCGAGTCCTTACTCAGTATAAACTTTTCTATTACATCTACTAAATCTATAATTTCGAAAACAGTCACGATTCCTACTTATCACTTAAAATATAAAAACATACATATTTTATACATTAGCACCTCATTAGTCGATTTCGTATATCTCTCTTTCATTAATTCATTAGTTTTAGTTTTTAGAGCTTTTTATAATTTGCTAATACGACAGTTGGTGTGTCACAGTCACACACCATCTATCGTGTTGTGTTGTTTCACTCTATGGTGTATCAGAGGAACCAATGGACTGGCATTAAATGCCATTGAATCTCATCAAGGTTTCAGCTGTACTGATAGATGTTATTCGTACTGATATGGTCAAGTGGGACAAATGCGGTCTTGCAATTCCACACTCATTGAAAGCTAATGAATTTTTTGTAAGGCTGCTGACTAACAGCCTAATTCATAGCAAATTATTTAGGAAGGCTACGCTGATTGTCCGAATTGACGAATCATTGATCTCGTCATCTACCAGTACAGTGATATACACCATGCAGTGAGTTGAGTGCGTTAACGCGTGTTGTTTTCCCTCATGTTTGTTGCGTATTGGCACTGTCACTAACGGCACGGCGGCAGCGTGTCGGTGGTCCGCGAGCTTCCTCCACCCCGGTATCCGCGAAGAACGCCCTGCAGGTACAGTACCCCACCATCGCCGCGCGGTAGGCTGGCTACGCGCGCGCCACACGTGTGCCAAACGTCACAACTTACACAAAACTACTAAGGACCAAAGTGTACAGCCGTCCTTGTGTTCTGAAGTTCAGTACACGTGTGTCGTCAGTGTGTTCCAACTGCGCCGGCGGCGACACGGGGCTTCCTTTGTTTTGAACGTTCAAAATATTGAGCAGCTTAATTGTAAGATTGATTCTTTCATACTAATGAAAACGACAACGATTGTACGTAATAGTAATTTATTTGTGTTTTTGACGTTGATATGTATACTTACAAACTAAACTTTTAACAATTAATGATGTTAGTGTCCCAAGCCGTCCTGTTGCCCAACAGGGTCAATGTAGTAATTCATAAGAGACAATATTTGTCAATTATAGCGCACTTCTAAGTACAAAACACACTTATTTTAATGATGATCATGTTCCGACAATACACCTGCAAATAGCTTGCAATACAATACACCTAATATAATATTAGATAGCTATGTCAGAATTTCAGTCCTTTTCATAATAGCAAAGCTGTGATACTTTTTTTTATTTAAAAGAAAATCATGAAGATATTGAGTTACATTTATGTTTTAGATGCATTTTATTGTTTACATTTTTTTCTTAGTTTTTAATACTGACCAGTGCCTGTAAGTAATGATGATATTCATAAATATAAAGACTCATTTGAACACAAGCATTCCATTGCTACTAACATAGGGTTTCACTTTTAATAATAATATATTGTTGTTATAACTAGTAATTAAAATCTCTACTATTAGAGTAACAAAACTTAGGTATAGTTTCTAAATGTAAAACCTTGTAAAACGTAATTTTGTGAGAACGAAATAGTGATTAATAAACTTTAGTTTTAATAAACTGTACTACTTTCTCTGTGTATTATTGTCCTACCTTCATTATCCCTCGTTTTATGGTGATAATAAATAATTAAGATTTGCCTAACTGTTGTTTTATTGCATCTTTAACGCTGTACAATAGCTTGTGAAGGCATGTGCGAATTACCGGATGGTTTGTGAGAAATATGAAACAACTTGTAACTGTAACACTTTCGCTGTTGTGGCTGCTTTGCTTCCTAAACTGGCGCTCTACCCTCAAAGCCTGTCAACGAAAATCGGCCCATCCGAAAGTAATTGTTCCATCAAAACAAATGACAAATAAAAATTTTCGGACAGGCGAAAACACATCGGGATTAGGAAGAACTGTCAAACCATGTTGTCATATATTACTTAGTTACTTTATTACTTAGTTGGGGCCTCGAAGTAATCTTATGTCCTTAAGTAATACGGCGTAGGAATCGTCCGTGATTTCTTCTGAAATAACGGATTTCGTGTTTAGGGAGTAGACGTGCCCCTGAGTCGACGGTGCCCTTGACTGAGTAATTGTGGTAAAGTAATTTGATATTCACAGTCGATACGAGATTGTTATGGCGCTCGACATAACTGAATGGTGTTGCGGGCCAACACTCGTAAATTATTCCGTTTGATGGCTTATTTTTACTTTTGTTATTTATTGTTGCACGCCTGCAATCATAAAAGTGAAACCTCTAAAGGTTTATGCTTTTGTAAATCATACGTATAATAAAAGTAAAACTTACGTGTTGATTTCTTACGTTCTGTATAATATAATTTAGTATTTAAATTCATAAGAACTTATCAGTTCAGTGCGCTAGTCGATCCTAGAAATTCGCGGTAAAGTCGCCTAGATCTCGATGATATGATGTTCATAACAATTACGTCATATAATTTTCTTAGAATAGTTTCAAAGTTGTTATCTTGATGACAGTGTAAGGTAAATAAAATTGCTATATTGCTATAATCTGAGATTTTTATCAAACTACTTTATCAAAAGCGTTGGTGCCTAAATTAAGGATAAATGTCGTAAAAATCATAAAGTTAAAGTAGTTACTTTAATATTTCTTATCTACGGTACCCGTAACCATAAAGAAAAACTTGAGAATATTATCAAAACTTATAACTTACTTACTTAAATAAAACTTTGTTTTCTCCAATTCTTGAGGAAGTCAACACTCACAACCTTTTTTAATAGTGTTGTCAGCCGATTAGGTATAGCAAGTTGTTTCATATCGCTGGCAAGTCCAAACGATATGCATGAATGGAGGTGTGGTTATTAGAATATCTTTGTATGTAAATATGGGTGCGGGTATTCTCTATGTAAATCTTGTTTAGAATTTATCTGATTATTGACGCTGGTTCTACAAGGCTGGGGTGTAGATCCGTTATATTACCTATAGCAGTGGATTTTAGGGAATAATAGATTTGTATTTTTTTAGGTATCTATTTTGACTAGACGAGTCACATATTTAGGCAAAACACGTTTTCCTAGACGTGTTTTTTTCTTTTACCTACCTATGTGGTACCTACTTAGCAAATTAGGTAGCTAACTACTTTATCTTCTACATCTCGTAAGTCTCGAATACATATTCCAAAACGGTCTCTCTCTCGAGAATCCTAAACTAGCTAACCAATTTGAAAGCACTGCTCACAAGTTGAATGCCTAAATTGTCCCTTTAGTCATGCATAAATCTCTCCCATGACACGAGTTCGATGACCCAACCAAAACCACTTCCAACAGAAATATGAAAATAAAAATATTTCTAATACTATACATCTTCAATAGCTTGTTCGATTCACTTCAATGCAAAGAGTACCTATTCAGAGTACCGTGGATTTAATATTAAAACCTTTTGAACCCCATTATTTCCGTAGGCAGCTACTATATTATGTAGTACGCTATTTACCATGGACACTCCTAGATGAGAGACGAGACCACATTAATATTACATTCCTAGAGGCTCCTCGTACAGATCCTAACATAACAAATCTATCTCTCGGGATTACACGAGCTCATATTAAGGTCATCTGTTACTTCAAATTAATTTAATAATGTGTAGCGAGTACACAAATAGAGTGCTCGATATTACAGCTGAATGCTACCTATAAATATTTCTGGGACGGCTATAATGTCATAGCTAATTACACACCCAACTTTAGGTCTTGCACCAGTGTCCTTAATAGGTATCAACCGTATGCATATTGATTTCGTTGAATCAACATAGGAATGCTAAATTAACGAAACGCATACTTTAGCCACCTCGTTCCCGCATATATGCTAGCCTTATATGGAGATAGTATCTGCTCGAGTGAAGCTCGTATTCGGAAATTGCGAAGTCGTTTCCAGACAGTCCCAGCCGTTGGAACATTTCCGCAATCGATAACTCTATTTTCTCCCATGCGGGTGGTCCCTACATTTAGTACTTGAACGCGCCATATATCTACTGAGCCTGTAAAGTACGTGATCTATGCCATTAAAGTATATTACTAATCATTTTAGGATGAATTTGAACTAAGAATTACAATCTATGCCATAACATTATGCAAATAGCATAACAACTATAATAAGTAGCCAGAGAAGCGTACGCGAACAAATATCGTAAATACCAATTTAGCAAATGATAGTCTCCTAAATTACAGTTATTAGTAGTTACTTATTAGACAAGGAGTGGACATGACATGACTACATGCTGCCTACGTGGTGTTAGGTCATGCCAGATCTCCGTCACCGTCACCCACAGCCTCTGGAGAATACCTAACACCTCGCAGACCTTGGGAAGGGACTGACGCAATTGTTTAATATTCTAGAATAAATGGGATCTGTCACTGTGTGTGTGAGCGTACAAAAATAGGTTTTGTACGCCTACAAAACAAATAAGTTAATCCAAGTTAGACGAGGGTTGGGCTTTCTTGGAAAGAATAAAGATGACAGCCAAAGATAATGGTGCGAAGTTTTGCACAACTGGTTTATAATATGAATGAGGATTTAGTTTATCGCAGTTTGCCGGCAGACTGTGCTTGTACAGAGATACAATGGTTAAGGATTAGATACCTCCCTGCGCAGACACTTTCCCCCTCTTTATAACTTGGGTAGGCAGGACACACAGCTTTAACCAATTTAAGCAAAGTATGGTGGATCAATGGCACGGCGCAATTAACAAGCATAATAAAAATATTGCAAGTTTTTCTTCATAAAAAGACAATAATAATTAATGTATTGAAGTGGTAATTAAACGTGCCGTCTTCAAGGCCGTACTTTGTTTTGTTCGCATATAAAAGTAACTTCACTTTAACTATACCGAGCCAGAGACTAAAGAACGCAGCAATACAAGTACAAATACATAGGACTCTATGATATTGATATCATGAATCAGAAATAAGTGCAAATCATTGTTTTTCTTATAAGTTCGATAACTTATCAGTATCATGGAAATGGAAAGCATAGTAGTATATGATCGGCGATATTATCAAGCTATTTATTTATCGATTTGGGTTGGGTCTACTACGCTAGCGTAAATAATTATGCATTTCAATTGTATGTGTAAGCACAGATAACGTAGGACTGTTATTAGTTAATGACTTACCTACCTTAGTCGTTATCTACCTAGCTAGAATCTAGATTATTCTATTAGGTACCAATGTGACTAGTTCAGTCGCTCTGAGTAGTTATTAGGTAACTATAAATAGGAACAGAATATTAAAAAAAATATTAAAAGCACTGGCATTTTTAAATAAGTATATAAATGTCGATCTATCTTTGGCATGACTTCGCAATATGTCTGGCTGATATACAATAATTAACAATCATAACTACTACAACTACGTCAAATTTCAGTGACATTTTTCATTTTAACTCATAGTACATTTTGGATTTGGTTACATACAATACAATCCTAAGAGACGTTGGCTCCGAAGCGGATTAAGTGCTTAGGTACTGAAATTATTACCTACAGAATATTTCCCTATTGTGTGTAGACTGTAGAACAGAAGACTCACAAAAATTCTTCTGATTATTAGGATAGCTCCGATTTTACAAAAGTAATAAAATATGAGAGGTTGATTCGGAATCAAAATTGAAATGAGGCGGCCCTTTAACTGTAAACGAAGGTACCAGAAATTGGAGCGGAAAATTAGATATTGCACCCCGAAGGCATTGTTACGTTAGGGAACTAGGGACGCTCCCTTGCGCCTCCCGACAAAGTTATAACAATGTATATGGAGTACATAGCTACCTACTTCGCGACGAGTGATATTGATTAAGTACCTAGCGTAGAACGGGTGCTGCTCTGAAGTATACGAATGCATACCTATACATTCTGACTAATCATAAACAACTTAGTAAATGTTTATTTTCATACGATTTGTGGTTTAGAAAATAAATCAATAATTTACGACCTAAATAATATAGGTACGCTTTTGCTTCGGTACCTAAATACATAGGTATTGCGTGTATTGTGAATAATTAAAAAGAAAATACCATGTTATATTATGGCCGTATGGTTTTTTCTTTCTACCCTTCGCCATTAGATACCTATACCTAACTTATATATGCATGTACGTGGCTAATGGCAGTCGGGTGTTATTTTTCAGCAGCCTGCCTGCCTGCTGTATACAAATTGTATAATATTTTATTTACGTTAAAAATATGTACATGCCTTTGCATTTGAATATTTAGTCAAGAGGACAAGTTACTTAATATATGGCTATACTAATGTATGGCTGACTAGCTGCGCCCCGCGGTTTTACCCGCATAAGTTGCGATCCCGTGGGAATATCGAGATAAAAAGTATCCTATGGGTTAATCCTGGTTATAAACTATTTATGTGCCAAATTTAATCCAAATCCGTTAAGTAGTTTTGGCATGAAAGAATAACAAACGTCCATCCATCAATCGATCCCTACAAACTTTTTTTATAATATTAGTAGGATTTTATGAAGAACCCGAGAAGGTAAGTTGGATGGAAATGATCATAATTAAAGCGCACACTTTAAAGGCTAATTTGTTATATCGCAACTCCTGGAACGCTTCTTCAGGTTGGTTTATAATCGGAAGAATGGTTCGAGGGCAGTTGACTAGTTGGACAATCTGAGTTAGCATGCAATGTTGTGAAATATACCCTCCAGTAAATCACTGTATTGTAACCACAGCGTTTTCTGTTTTTTCAGATGAATTGTAATTGAATTATGTCTTGCGAAAATAGATGCCGTCTTTTCCTGAGAAGAATAATACGCCTGATCTGTCACCGCCAGAAATGGGCCATGATGAAGAAAACCGCTGTTATTGTATTTTATAAGTTCGAAGAATATTTTTTTTTGTAAACAACTTATAATAGGTATTATTAAGGTCTTGAATGTATTTTGCGGTCTTACCTACTAAAGGTTATTTTTGTTGTATTAGTTTGTACCTACTCATTGATTTATTTGCTGTATTGTGGAACATGATCTTTTGTAGTTTAATATTGTGAAATATTGCACATTAGGTAGGTACCATTTGTTTTATAACTTTAGGGGCCCTAAAATAATGTTATTTTTCTATTATCAGGAGCTTCTCCGAGAGAAGCAGCAGCATTTAGAGCGACTGATGCGGGAGAGGGAGTTGGAACGAGCCGAGATGGCCAAAATATCGCTGCAGGCTGACCGCGCCGAGAGCGCCCTCTCACAACTTAAGAAGGAGGCCACACAGGTATTAATACCTCCTTACACGAATGCTCTTTTGTTTTATGGTTTGTGCTTAGTGTTTCTTAGGTACCTACTAGCCTTTCCTAGGCATGGCTGCCAATAGATGGATTGGGGTTAAGGACATTGACCCGTATTCCTGAACGATACTCGAGCATTTCATTTATTCAAATCTTGTAGATAAGTAGGTACTTACCTATAATAGCTCTCAGAAATGTTATGAAACAGAATTTATATCTTCAAACGAAATAAGAATACAGTGTGTCTTTGAGAAAGGATCAAGATATAGGTCAATGTCGTAAATTGATGCTATTAGCCCACGTACGGACAGACGAAAAAATATCACGGCGGGATTTAATCGCGCTGGATTTTCAACTCTCGATGTCGAGTCGGGCATTGAAAAATCAACAGAGCTTATCCTAGCCCGTCAAAAAACACATTGTTGGATTTCCAAGTCTCGGCGCCAAGCAGTGCTTTGAAAATCCAGTGCACGAAAAAAAACACCGCAGGAACAACGCGCCCGTTCGTACCTGAGCTTACAGTAAAAGAAAACTTTTCATTTCATCATAATAGCTACTAATTAAGTATTTGTATATTTATTGATAATGACTTTATAACGCACGAGCACTCAAATAATGATATAAAAACAACTCAATTATGAAAAAAATAAACAAAAAATAAAGAAACCAGCAAAAAAATCATGAAACGACCCTCGAACCCCGAGCCAAACAACGGTCGGGTTTTTACGAAGATCAATAAACTCGCAGAAATAGCACTTAAGTTTCTTATTACAGCAATAACTTCGGGAATAGGAGGGAAGAGCCAAGAGGTACTTCAAATATTTTCTGCCCTTTTCTAAGAACCTCTTTGCCTCTTCAACCGACTTTGAATAAAAAGATCGAGTAGGGAGCGTTATTGCCATCTCTTTGAGAACGTTACACTTTCCTTTCATGACATCAAGATAGACTGGCATCTATTCAAACGGTTTACATACTACTCCTGATGGTCTGAACACGAAACCCTACTTTCAGATCCTTTCAAATACTCCCTGAGGTTTTAGATTGGTACTTAAACGAGATTTTAAGTCAAATGTTACGCTAAAGTCGAAGTCGAAACATTTATTCCAATTAGGCTCATATAAGGCACTTTTGAACGTCAAAATTTACAAGTAAATATAATTGATTGTAGTTTCTTATAGAGAAATTATGAACAAAAAAAAACTCAATAGTTACTGTTTTAAGTTATACAATATTTTGGATACCTCCATTAATTATGTAAGTAGGTATATCAATGAGAAGCCGATGAACTTAGAATCAAATTACTACAATAGGCAGGCACAGTGATCAACAAAAGTGCAAAAACATGGGTAGGTAGTGAAGATTCATAAAACCATAACTAATAAGGCTCAAATTGATGAAAGTTGCAATTTTTTATTTTTGGTTAGGTAGTATTGATTTTACCCAATGGGTATTATAGTATTACCCAGTAACTGGCCTGTGGAGGTCAGATAGGCAGTCGCTCCATGTAAAATACTGGTATTCAGCTGCATCCGGTTAGATTGGAAGCCGCACCCAACATAGTTGGGAGAAGGCTAGGGAGATGATGATGAGGTAGTATTGATTTTATGATTTTCTGTTTCAGGCAACTTCTGAAAACAGTAAGCTAAAAGCGGAGTTAGACAAGATCAACAAGCTGTTGGAGGATGAGAAGCAGAAGGTTGAAGATCTCATGTTCAGAACAGAAGAGGAGAACATTAATAGAGAAGATTATAATGTAAGTTACATCATAAACTTGAACGAATGGTTTGACGACTTGGTTCAACAGGTTCATTTATTAATTGAATGCATTTTTGTTACAGAAATATAAAGAAGGGATGGAGGTAAGTTGTAGCGCACCTACCTATTAATCTACGAAAAGATTTCAGCTCAAAAAACGCTTTTATCTGATAATTCTCAGCTACAGTAATCGAAATAATCCAGCATAGAAAACATCCTAAAATTTTTGTTCCATGTTGTTTTTCATATGTTTAGCAAGAGAAAGCAGTTCGCGAGCATCGTATTCGTGAACTCGAAGCCGAGTTAGATCTCCAGTCGGCGCGTGCTGAGGCCACGGCCACCGCGCTGCGAATGATGGAGGACCAGCGTGCCGCCGACACCGTCGCCGCCACCGAACAGCATCGCGAGGAACTGGCAGCTGCGCATAGTAAGTAGTGCTAGAAGTAGCAGACATGTCTAGCTATACTATAGCTAAAACAACGTCTCACCTAAGACTAGACTATGTAATGGGTGGGATGTTGTAGGTACTCTGATTTATCTTCCTCTTTTAAATTTTATTGAATATCAATGCTTAAAAGCTATAATTAGCCATGACTGTTACATCGCTGCTGCTTATCAACCTTTAAAGTTTGTGCTGTTGTTTTCCTAAAGGAACCTATAATATTTTTGTAATCTGTGGTTTTCGAATTCAACTTACCTTATTTCAGCTTTATCGTCTGAGCTGCAGAAACTATTAGATGAAGCTTACGCTCTCCTTAAAGAAAAAGAAAGCGAAAAAGATTCATTAGGCAAGAGCATGTCGGAGGAACTGAGTCGACTAAAGACTGATTCTGAGAAAGCATTAAACGAAGCCAAAACAAAAATGACCATCGCGCAGACTGAATACGAAACACAAGTGTCTGTATTGACTGCAAAACTGCAACTAGCGGAATCAAAGTTGGAAACCGAAAAACAGAATTTAGAAAGATTAAATAAGGAAAACAGCCAAATAATTATAGACCTAAACACTAAGTTAACTCAGCTGCAAGCTGCCGTAGATGATAAAACGTTAGAATTAAATAAAGGTAATTATTATTTTTAAGGTACTTAATAATATTTTTCGTGAATACAAAATATTTGTTTATCTCAAATTAAAACTTTAATACTATTTTTCAGTTGTTGGCGTGAGTAAAGAACATGAAGTTAATCTTAACAAAGAAATCACGAAACTAAAAATGGAACTGAGTGCTAAAATACTAGACTTAGAGCAACTAGAGGACTCTAAGAGGAAAAACGAAACAGTATTCAAATCGTTACAGGATGAATTGGGCCGCGTTAAAGATGAATACAATAGCAAAGTCAATGAATATGAAACTTTGTTAAGTGAAGTCTCGCAACAACACGAAAAGAATAAAACGGAAATGTTAGGATTACAACAAAGTTTGTCTGCGAAGACCAAGGAGTATGAAAAACTACTCGCTGAACTAAGTACATCCACAAGTTCCTCAGAGCAACTTGTCAGTGAATATAAACAGACTATTCACGAAAGAGATAAAGAAATAATAAAACTCAAAGACGACTTTGAGCAAACAACTGCTAATTTCAATATTAAGCACAGCAAAATCGCTGAAGAACATAAGAAAGAAATTGATGATCGTAACACTAAAATAGAACAGCTCATAAAAGAGATTGAAAGTCACAAAGTAACCTTAGATCAAAGTAAAGTGGAATTCGAAGCTCTGAATTCTCAATTCATAATAAACGTGGACGAATTGAAACTTCTAAAAGAAGAGAACGAAAAACTGAAACAGTCCATCAACGAGTTAACACAAAGCAACAATGATCTTAAAACAAAGATGTCAGCAATGGAACTGGAAGTTGGGGAATACAAGCGCCAGTATGATAGCGCCAATGAGAAGTGTGCTGAGTTACAAAAAGCTAAGGAAAAAATTGAGTCGGAATATATGAATTTGACTGGTCAGACGACAGATTCCAATGAGCAATTCAATATGTTATCGCACCACCTGAAGGAAACTGAGAAAGAATTGCAGGACTTAAAGGACAAGCACAGAGAAGTGGTGAACAATAACGCGCGAGTAGAACAAGAGTTGAAACAAAAACTGTTCAAGATTCAAGAAGACTTCTCTCTTGAACGCGGACAGTTGGTGGTATCAGTGAATGAAAACGTAGAAAAACTTAAGGAAGCAGATAGTAAAGTAAAAGAATTGGAAAATCAAAGTGGCGAAATTAATAACCGTTTGAGAAATCTCCAAACTGATAATGATAAACTTCTTGATGAAAACTCAATACTAAAGAATGAAATAGAAGCTTTTAAAATAAAAGAGCATGAGCAGAATAGTGAACATGACTCTATTTGTAAAAAACTTGAAATTGAAATTGATAGGTATAAAGAAGAAGTATCCATCTTAAAAGCAGACGGTGCAACATCGGAAGTGACGCTTATGGAAAAAGTAGATCAACTGACAGAGGCGCAAAATGACCTGAATAATAAACTCGAAGAAGCAAGAAAACATGAAGATAGTTTACAGAAAATATTAGATGATATGACTGCCCAATTAAATAATCAAAAATCACAATTCGAAAAAGAAATATCTCAACTACAAAATAATTTAACAACTGCTTGCGAAGAAGCCAATAAGTTGAAGACAGAGGAAACCCGTCTAAAAGAAGCATTGGAAGAAAAACAGAATAGTGTTAAAGACCTCACATTGAAGTTAGAAATGCTTGAAGTAGATTTCAAGTCTAATTTAGAAATGGTTACAGAAAAAGATCGCCAAATAGCACAGGTTAATGAAGAATTACATAAAGCTACAGAAAGTAAAAAGCAATTAGAAGAGAAATTAAATGGAGTTGCTTTAGAAACCTCCACACTGAAACAACAATATGAAAGTCTTATAGCTAACTCTTCGGCGGAAGGATCTGTACTAAAGGAACAGCTAGGTCAGCTAGAAGTACTGAAAACAGAAATGGCTGTTTTAGTTCAGGAAAAGACTTCGTTAGAATTAAAGTACAATGAAACATTGGCGGAATTAACAAACCTTAAGAAAAACTTTGAAGACGCCTTAAACAAAATTAACGAAAACTTAACTATTAACAACGACCTGAAAAAATCTTTAGAAGAAAAGGATAGCCTGCTGAAATCTCAAAATGAAAAATATGAGACTGATTCACAAAAACTGTCTAAGCTAGAAACAGATGTAGCTCAGTTGAAACAAGAAGTTTCCAGCAAAGATATTATAATCCAAGAGAAAGAATCACAGCTTACGAAGATGAATGATGCCTTACAGTTAGGTTTTAGCGAAACACAGCAACTAGTGGCCCAAATTCAACTCGAAAATACAAAATTAAATGAAACGCATAAAACCGAAGTAGAATCTCTCAACACTACCACAAAAACGTTACAGACTCAAATAACTGAGAAAGATAAAGAACTCGAAGAACTCAAACAATCGAAGGAAAAGCTAACAGAATTACAAAAACTGGTAGATAAGTCTGAACAGGACATCAAGCAGCTAACGAACATCAATGAAGCTCAGAAAATGAACTACGAAGATTTGAACAGACAACTACAAACTCAGTTCGATGAATATAAGAAGGAAAGCAAGCGCGCAAGACATGACTACAAAAAATCATTACTTGATTTTGACAAAGAATTAAAAGAATCCAAAGACAATGTGACGCAAGAAATTGAAAAACAAAAGCAATTGCAACAAAAACTAACAGAAGCTGAAAATAAAATATTAGAATTGACACAGAAATTGGAATTAGTAGTTGTTCAGCAGAGTAGTGACGTAGAGAAAGATAAGCAGCTTGAGAAATTGACGGTAGAACTACAACTAGCTAAACAGTCTTCTGCAGAAACTGTAGCAAAGAGTGAGACTTTAGTCAAAAACCTTAAAGCTGATATTGAAAATAAGGTCAAAGACTTGAGACTGAAGGAAGACTTGATAGGCAAATTACAAGAAGAAGTAAAGGTAAGAGAAGTTCAAACGAATAACTTAAAAAACTTGTCGTAACGAGAAATTATATTCGTAATCTTACATTTTTGTTTTCAACTTTTCAGAGCCATAAAGCCAAGGTAGAAATAGCGGAGCGCGAAAAGTTTATTCTGCAAAAGGAGATGGCTGTAAAGGGTCAAGATATTCGAGATAAAAATGACAACAGTGCTATAGGTGTATTAGGACAAGGCGATTCTGCGACTGAAAAGTAAGTCAGAGACATATTATAAAACAAAGTCGCTTTTCATGTCTGTCTGTGTCACCGCCTACATCTTCAACTAAACAATGGATTTTGATGCAGTTTTCATCATCATTTATTCCGAAAGGTATATGTAACATTAATATTTAACTTATAGCATCGAAATCTCGATGTCTCAACTTGTCGCCATTGTAGCCGTGCGAAGCGGGTCGCTTGTTCATAATAAAAAATAACCCAACCATAAGAAATAAATTGATCTAGGACATATTTTTATTGTTATACGACTATTTTTCTACTTGCTTCATTAAAAGTTTTGATGACAATGTTCAATCATATTTTTACAGGGTGACGGACGAGAAGGAAATGATTGATGGCCAAGTGAGCTTCCTCAACTCAGTCATAGTGGACATGCAGCGCAAGAATGAGCAACTAATGGCGCGAGTGCAGGCACTCGAAGGTGGCTCAGCAGCCAGTGAACCACCTCTATTGTAAGTGGTTTCTTCATCTATCTAGCCTTTGCCCAACTATACTGGTACAAGGATGTTTTGGCACTCGAATGTCGTTGCCACAGACACATTTGTGCAATTGTTTTGTCACTTGGAATTTATTCAAAAAAACAAAATGCCGGCGATAGTTCCGTTTTTCGCCACGCGCCAAAATAACCTTGTAGCGCTATATGTTAAGGTTGGCTTTCAATCTAACCGGATGCAGTTCAATACCAGTCATTTACATGGAGCGTCTGCATCTCTGACCTCTACAACCCGTTACTGGGTGGTAATGCGATACGCCGTGGAAAGACTGGTTGTCGGACTTTTGGACTTTTGACGACTCGTAAACGTATGTAAAGATGGCTATCCGTGGACCGACCGAGGCAAGCGTAGGTAACCCAGTATAGATTTATCGGCCCGTGCTGCTCTTACTACTTTGCCACAAGATCCTCTTAAAAGTAAGTGGATTACTCAACGTAGTTAATGTTCCAACATGAACCAGTGTCGGTAATTTTCTTACGTATCTCGTTTTTATTGATAAGTCCTGTACTGTATAACTCCATTTTTTTTTTTGCATTGGAGCGGTGATGACTTTGGCTCCTTCCTATACTAACCGCCCCCTGTACAGTCGACTGCGCGTTGGTATTACGGAGTTTCAATAGAATACGGGGCCGTCTAATATTGGTATTGTTACCACTTGCGGTCGACAGACCATGTGTAGAGTAAAGAAGCATAATTATGATTTGTTTGGCGCAGTAACGGTCGAAAGGCACGTGCGGTAGCCCCGCGGTTGTTCTGCGACATCTGTGACGTATTCGACGCACACGACACGGAGGACTGCCCCAAGCAGGCGGGCGAGCCCGACGCGCCGCCGCCGCCGGTCAACCGCCGCGCAGCGCCGCCGCCCAGACCCTACTGCGATATTTGTGAAGGTAAATATGAGTCGTTCTACTAGAGGATCCAACCAACTTTCTTACCTAAATATGATGTCACTAGTGAAAAAATCTGAGGGACAATTCCCGTATTTTTTAAAGAACGTTCGGATTCTAATCTGTCTCCAACTATCAAAATTACCTCTAATTTTACCTACCTACATTTTTGACAAGATTTTTTAATTGATTGTCGTTGATGGTCGCTGAGATGAGATTGCGGCTACAATATGAACGTTTTTTAAGTACGAGAATTGACTTTCTGACCTTTTTGGGGTTAATTATCAAAAGCTGAGTAGAAAAGTCGAGAAACATACAAATCGTTTGGCCTGATGAAGAATGATCATTGCACTGTTATAACCTTGATAAAAAAAACACAACCAACCTTTTACCTGACTACCCAGGAATGCAATGTTTTTATTCAATTCGAACTCGTAATTGCTTTACTACCCTAAGGTAGAATGTCACTTACGCATCATTACGGTCTATTTTTATGTAAAAGATAGATAATCTCAACCTTAGTGAAGTTTTATTTACTACTTATTATTTTTCTAATCCCTTGTTTTTTTGTTTCCAGTGTTTGGCCACGCAACAGAGAACTGTGATGAAGAGGAAACGTTCTAATTTGCCTATTTATTGACAGATTAGTTTTAATGTTACCGTTATTGTTGTTACATGTTTTAGTTGGCTATTATTTATTATTGTTTACCATAGGCATGGTATCACTGTTTTATAGTTAATATCTTAGGAAAATGTTTGTAAATAAGTACCCTTGATCTTTTATATTATAAGAGAATCATTGCATGTTATATTTTTCTTAATTAGGTGAATGGTAATCAACTTTTCGTATGCATTATCTGGTCATAATGCATATTGAGAAATGATCTTATATGGCACAAATTGGTCTTACATCACAATCATGATTCTACAATAACTCTATTGCAATCTATTTTAATTTAATTTTAAAATAATTAGATGAACACCAAAATATAACAGTTTTATAACAATAAATTAAATTGAATAAATATTATGTGTTTTGTTTCTAGGACAATGAAATCCCTGATCCCAACAGTTGCAGTTACACAGTAATAGTAGGAACCAATAATGTAAAAAAATAACTCACAAATAACACCACATGATACTTTAATTCACTATAATATATACTTATTAGTTAACTTATAAAAAATTTCTACAGCTGTCAATAGTAAGCCCTGGCTCAAACTATCTTTTAAATCTGCAGTTAGGTTTAGTATCCGAGGGACTCGTGGCTAAAGCTCCGTTCCCTCTTGTAACATGTTCCAACATCCGCCAAACAAAGTTCCAACATGTGAAATATGAGTAACAGCATGTGAGGTCACACCGCTGTCCATTCCAAACCCTCATAGAAAATCACGTGATGCCGAACACCTTTTTAAGATGACGACGCCTTTACCCATTCTTTGCTGCAAAAGTTGTTGGGTCGAACCTAATACCACCATGCTAGAGCCGATCCGCCGGCGGTCGGTTTCATCAATGGATTTCTGTGACCTCCGTGTATGTCGCGCCAGTGTGTTGGGAACATTGGTGTGACTAAAGAGCCTAAACTTCCATTGGAACTTGGAATCCTTATAGATGGTGGTGAGGTGGAATGAAACATCATTCTTGACCTAGGATGTGTGGTCAAGATATTTGCGAAAGACTCAAAATTCCAAGATTATCAATTTTAGATATGTAACTTTCCATTTCCACGTGACATGTAATCACTGTTTATTACGTTTATTGATACCTATGCCAATATATAGTAAGTTTTTTATGTGTAGGATTATGTAGTCTGGTGGATACTGAAATCTGTTTGAATATGTTATCAGACTGAATTTTGAACACTCACTGAACCAACTACCCACCACATAATGACCTCATCTGGAGGGTTTAGTGAAAATTGATTAGATCAGTTTGAATTTTCTGGATAATCACATCAAGTTGATGTCAGATCTGTAACTTAGAAGACTTAGTAATAGGTACCTACATGGTGCACTAGCATTACTAGACAGCACATCCTAAAATAATTTCTCTGTTTTTTGGTACCTAATACATGACAACTCTGCTATAAGCCCAATAATAAAAGTATGATCTGAGTCTCGAATTGCAGCGGCATCCCTTATTAAGTAAGAAATATTTATTTTAGAGTAGACTAGTAAAAGGCATGTATGACAAATTAAAGAAAACAGCAAATCATTTTCCAATAATTTCTTTATTAAAATATTACTTAATCATATTCTTAATCTAAAGCATTTTTAGTTATTTAGTCTAATCCCTCCTTCTTCTCTTTGATGGCTTCCTGAAACAGATTTCACTTCATGGAACAAAATGTATACAAATATTTTTTTACTAATCATTAATATACCAGATAGTTGAAAAACATCGCAGGGAACATTTGCTCAGGGCACAGAGATCTGGCCTAACAGACTTAGAATATCAAGCAACTTTATGTCAATAGGCATGCTTCCGGGAATTTTGTTGGCTTTCCCTTTCACATTTGTACAGGCATATGTTTGAATATAAAGTGTTGAGTTGAAAAATAAATAAGTATACAATATGTTATATGTTGTAAAACCAAAAATTCAAAGACATGACATCTACCAACCCGTATCACACCCCAGTAGTGGATTATAACCCACTCCCTCTCACAGAGGTGAGGCCTGTGTCCCAGCAGTGGGCACATTATTGGTTAATTACGCTTATGCTTATACAATATACAGTGCAATATATGTTGTATTTACCTTAAATCGTTCTTCAAACAGTGACAGTTCAGAGGTTAGGTCGGTGATAGCATTCATAAAAGCTTCTTGAGGAGTGTAATCAGAAGTTGTCTGGATGCGCAGTACAAACTTGTGCTCTAAAGGGTGAGGCACCTTGTAACCGGCGAATAGCACTTTCGGGTCCTTCAGCAGCTGGCTGCAAAATGAAATATATTCATTCATGAAATTCTAACAAGAAAAGTAAGTTTCACACAAGAAAGGTAATTAGGGACAAATACATACTGCCTTATCATGTTCCCGAGTGTGTGATCTTCTTTATTTACAGTAAATATAGCTGCGTTGGTCACCTTAGTATCTTCTTCTTTCTGTACCCTAAAAATTAGGATAGGCGTTTAATGTAAGCATAACATGGTAAGCTACAATTTATGTCGTGAGGGTTAAATACTTACTTTTTCTCTCCATCATATAAAAGGAATGATTCGAATGTTGGTGGTGCGTTCATTTTAATTACTTAACTCTGCTTACTATTGTTTCAAATAACTTATAACAAGTATTGTTTTAAATTCTTATCGTATTTTGACCCTTAAAGGGTATGTAATTATTATTCTGTGATTTTGACCAGTTTGTCAGTGAATGTGACTGACTCAAACAAAGCTATGGCTGGCTTGGCTTTGACAAATGACATGCGTATATGACATTGACAACCAAAAGTGACACTTAGCCATAGAGAAATTTGACTAATTTGCATAGTGCGGCGCGCCGCTCTGCCAAGAATAAATTCGTTTTGTTCTAAATCACTATTTAAAAAAAAACAATTAGTATTGTCTCAATATCCGTAATCCACGTTGGGTCAGTTGGTCGTCTTAGGGGCGGCGTTGAGTAAAGCTCCAATCTTTCTGTCTATAATTGGCGGTTTGGTAGGTTGACACCCAGATGAACACTTTTTGACATTGAACCGATATACCTACCAGATTAGATGAATAGGAATAGGTGGCTTCAGATGAATTACAAATAGCAGTAGCGACGGTTTTTTGTACTGTAGTGAAGTTTTACCACTGATGTGCGGTTGACTGTACCTTAATATCCCAATTCCCATTGTACTTATAAAGGTAGTTTATTGAATTATAGACACAGCAGATACCTAATAAAATAATATATCAATACATTATATAAATCTTCGCGATATCTTGAATTCGTGAGGATTTGGTTTCTTTGCGTTCGAGTTATGTTTATCAAGATGACCCATAAAATTATAATGAAGCAGATCCATACTTACTTTTTTATAACATAACATCACGCCCGTATTCCCCGAAGGGGTTAGGCAGAGGTGCACCGGGCACAAATCCTGGGGTCTACTCCGAAGTAGCATCGGCCGAATGTTCGGCCGTTTCCTGCTACGAAGTTACTATTTGGTTCGGTCGGTTCCGATCCTACACTCCTACGCTCTTTTGAATATTGCCTATGCTCCCGAGCAAACTGAGCCGATCCGAACTTTTTTCGCATTTTTCATTATTATTCGGTTCGGCCATATGTCGGTCCGATCCGAACATTCGTACTTTGCACTTCGGAGTAGGCCCCCAGGCTCCGGACTACTGCTGAGAAATTCCAAATGGAAACACTTAAGGTGGATGCTCCAAGGTAGCCCGCGAAATTCAAATTTTCTTACGTTTTTTGCAATTTGCTGGTCAGTATTAAGTTGTACGTTGATTTAAATAAGATTCGCGGCCGTAACAATTATGTATTTACAGAATTATAATCATTAGAATCAATAATACAAGTTGTTAAGTTAGCATAATCCTAAAATGTCAAGATTTCATGAAATAGTCATTCAGTAGGATTACTTGATCTTAGAGAGTTGTGTTGATACTTCAATGATTATAATTCTGTAAATAATAGGGGTTAAAGTATGAAACTGCCGTTTTATTGTAATAGGTACTTCGAATTGACATAGAACCCTCATGGTTGAGATTTTTGAGTGAAACTTTTTTCACATGGTACCTACTATGAAGTTCTTTTAGAAAATGTGCAACATTCGATTATCGACTTTCCACCTTAATAACACTTTGCTCGACCCGGGAATCGTGCCTAGGACCTCATGCTCAGAAATAGCGCCTGCGGCCACTATTAGACCAACGAGGCAGTCTCTGCAAATTCTGTCTGTTGCCTTTTCACGCCTTAATGAAAGTAATTTAATAAAACAATATGTACAGCAGAAAACACCGTTTATTTTATAATTATGAGAGAATTTCAGATTGATAACCTACATACAGAATATAATATGACTATAAAACCATTCTAACTTGAATTTTACATGTGTGTCCAGAACCTCACTGTTAATAGGTATTCGAAATACAAGATTTTGTAATTGTAACAATGATTGTAGGTAGGTATCCAGTGTTCCTTTACAAGAAGATTATGAGACAACTTTGTCATAGGGAATACAACTTTAATATAAATTCTGAAATACTTATATAGGTACAAGAAACATCCGTAAAACGGTACTAAACTATTTTAACATTTTTGTCTAAACTAAATTATGAAAAGTAACATGATTTAAAATAAATTATAAACTCTAATACAATATTATAATAATGTTTCACATCATTCAACGCCAAGCAACATCAAAGAGTCAGAAAGAATAAAGCACAATATTGTGGAAATTTGATAATTACGAACATTTAACTACAAATTGAAGTCTAGCGACTCTACTGATAAACAATATAATTTGTAGATTATTAGTTCGAGTGAGTACCCCGTCAGAGGGTATGGCGTTGTTCCGCATCATGACATGAGGGCACCTCTAGCAATGTGACCACTCTACCGGAAGATAGCAAAAGATAATACTGGCACTAAGAAAATGGAAGTTCTTCCTCCTTGTGCTACAAGTGAAGACAGTGTTATTGCTTGCACGATATAAGCGGGTCCTGATATTGTAGCTTATACGTTCAGTACCTATACGATGACTGTGAAAATACTTAATAATTACTTTAGCTGAAAAGATATTTATGTAACTAACTTCTTACCTACTTTGCGTGGCTAGGACTTGCCGGTAGAGACTCGGCCTGACAAGGTACCCCATAATTTATTTGAATATCTAATGATTTTCAGGAAGATTATTCACATGACACAGGCGATATACAATTCTGTCGTTCAATAATTAACATTAGTAACTATTAAGGAAAAATGTTTGAAGACATGAGGCGATAGAAAATTGTTTTTCAAAGTTTGCATTCGTCACTGGGATCTTAAAATTACATTTCAAAATGTTCGTTGTTCACAATTATTCTTACCAAGCATTACTTTGATTCGTGAAGTGTTGATTTATTTTAATATAATATAAACAGAGCTACGGATTTCCATGAATTAGATTCAAGATGCATCTATTGCTTATATGCTGGTTAATTGTTATTTAACTGTGATACAATTACATATACATTCAAGATTGAAGATTACAAGTTTAATCAAACATCATTCATTTAAAATAACATAAAATAGTTGAATAAGCTTAATAAACAGCACTGCAATCATTTTTGGATTACGTTTAACACTTACTAGCTATCGTCTGTTATGTAATAAAACGCTATGAGAATTGACACATAAGTATATAAACTATACTAGTTGTGTAAGTACGCATACAAAATTAGCAATCCAATCAACAATATGCATACTATTGATTATGAAAATATCTATACTTTACGATAACATTGAGTTTTGTTAGATCGTACAGTCGGACGCGCCGCGCCTCGAGCGGGCGCGTCCCGCCGGCAGGCGCGTACTTGAACACGAGAACATCACTTATGTACACTAGTAACAGAAGATACAATTGCAATATTACCATTGATATTATTAGAATAATAGAGATTATTAAAAGCTGACTAGAAGTTCGGTTATACCTACTCTAACGATTTATTTTATACAAATTAGGATTGGATGCGAAGTGTTTCGCAGGTCGCGCGGCGTGTGCGAAACGCTTCGCGGTCCGAGCGCGCTCCGCGGTCTCGTGACTTGTGCGAACTGTTCCCGGAGTGCGGACTACGGCGCACGCACATAACTACCATTAACGTTAGATTGGTGTCAGCTCAGGTACTCGGCCTCGCTTCGAGACCTATTAATATAATACTTATGCTAAGATACGATGAGATTAGATGCAACTAGCTGGTGTCAGCGCGATGTGGGACACGGGCGCAGGCGCGATGGGCGCGGCGTCGGCGCGGAAGACAAGCGACACAATTGACTGGCTAGTGGAGAAACGCGGCTGACCTCCATGACTTTATAATGAAGCTACTCAGAGAACAGGTATCACCTAATTTCTCTACTGTTACAAAGGCAACTAGATGAAATCCTACTCTTAAGGATAAAAATCTAATTATGCTATAAATGTTAAAATTAACATTGCTTCATGTTCTTAAATATTGAACTGCAGACGAGTGCGCGCGCGCGAGGCGGGCGGGACACTCGCGGGTATTAGTGCCGTTATCCACTCGCGCGCCGCTCCGAGACACATTATAACAATATGCCATAATATCATACGACTACATAATAATCCATCTTCACGACAATCGTTTAATTATAATGTTATTTTCTTATAGGAAAATGCTAATACATGTTGGTGCTCAAATTTTCGAGTGACTTCTCTACAATTTATTATTACAAACGGAAAATACTGCTCAATAACTATTCTTATATTGCTGAAGACTGTACTTCAAATTTATTAAAAAAGTTACCCTAGCTAAAACGGCTACTTTAAGTTTTACTGTACAACGAAGAGCGTCTTAAAAGGTATCAAATTAAACTTTATATTCACTCAACTTTAAATTTGATCGAAAAGCGCCAAAAATTTCAATGAGTCGTTTATACTATGTATTATTTGAAAAGTTCAAAGTACTCTTACTGTTTATTAAAAGTTACATTCACAATAACAATTCATTATTATTATAAAGTTAACTAAACAACAACTGCATCTACTATCACACATTCGAAAGTTTTAAACAATTTTACAATTGTAATCGAACTTTATTATTGCTACGGCGACGGCACGCCGGCGCGATATGCAGCGTGCGCGTGCGGCGCCGCGGCGTGACGTCACGCGCGTGACGTCACGCGCGTGGCATCACGCTGGCTCCGCACGCCGGCACGACCCGCGAGGCGGCGCGGAGGCTATTCATCTAATGGTGAGGTAGAACCTAACGATATCGCACCTACCCGCACACCCTCGCACACTGATGTCGCAGCCCAACACGGACGTCTCCTCGCAACATTGCCACAGTCACGGGTGCACGGGGTTACACTCCACCATTCCCTCTAACCTATCAACGAGGTTAAACTATTCAAGATTAAACAGAAATCATTATTGAGACTTAATGTTTACATGAAAGAGAGATCTGTCAAATCTTTATATCACTTTACTTATAAATACAAACTATACTCACATTATGGCGTCTAAGCAGCCATGTTGTGAGTATTAAAAAAAAAAACAATGTTTAATATTTATTCCAGCTTTTACTAGCAAATATTTAGATACTATAAAATAATATATAGTAAGGAATAGTATAGTGGAAACCGAGATTTAAAAGACTCTAAATACTGTTATGCGTGTAGATACTAGTTACATAATGTACGTATAACTAACATATGTTTATTCATTGATTATTGCGCACTAAATTAGTATTTAGTTTATTTTTCATAAATAAATATTAGTTTTTTGTGTGATCGCTATGAAAACCGATTTTAGAGCCAGCTGTTATGGTGTGGATACGGCCAATATATTGCTACTAACGACGATAATATCAAACATTAATTTGTTCCTATGACGTATCTCAGATGATAGATAATTGAATATATGTAGTTTGAATCTTACAGACGAACTTCTAACAACAAATAAGAGGTGTTTATACGTGTTGATGATTCGCTTTGTTGTAGAATGTTGATTGTTGCCAGGCGGGATGCAGGCACCATATATGCGCGCCGATTTTTCTTTGCATGACGGTCCTGGAAATTTTAAATCGTACACTTTATTCAAAATAATACATAGTTTTACTAAATATCGAATTTCTCTTATATCAGAAACAGTGTGCCACATCTCAGGAGTAAGTCCATAAGGTAAACAAAATATCATAGAGAAGACTCTCGTGCCTTTTTCCCATGGGAGTAGGCAGAAACTACAGAACTAGTGTTGTAAGAAACTCGAGTCCTATTGTAAGTCTTACGATAATAAGACTCGAGTTCTCTTTGAAGACACAGTTGTTTTTAAAGACTAGAGTCTGATAAAAAATATTCAGAGCTCAAGCCCGAGTCCTTATCGGGAGTTTTATTGAATGAAGTAGAAATTAATAAAACATGTATATAATACCTATACAGGCTGAATTTTTCAAGTGGGCGTGGATGGCCAAATCCGAAACTATGAGGAATAGCCAAAAGTACTCAAAGTAGTCTCGTGCTCGATTTCGATGAAAACTAAAACTGCTTTGTTGGATTTTTGAAAAATCAATATTTCTAGCCAGGAATCGAACCCGTTTATTTTGTTTTTTTTTTTTAAACATACTATATTATTACACCATTCGATAGTGTCCCTAATAAGGATCAAATTCTGGGAAGTAATGACATACGGCAAATTTAGGGTATAAGACTCAAAGAACTTAAAATACTCAAATAGCTAGGACTCAAGAGGACTCAAAAAACTCAAAGAAATCGTGACTCGTGAGACTATTAGTCCCAAGTCTACATAAGTCTCGAAATGAAGACTAAAAGACTGAAGTCTTTTACAACACTATGCAGAACACACCCCGCTATGATCCTTACATATTCCTTTGTATGCAAGTCTCTGGCTTCATAGCACTACGACACTCCTGGCATGTCGCACACTGTTACAACTTAATTTATTACACTAAATACCTAAATTATTGCTACAAATATTGTGGATATAAAATATGAATGATTATTCCGTGTCTGTGGCTGATGTTAACCGAAACTATCTTACAGGGTGGTAAGAAACGACCTGAAACATGTTCATAATCTGGAGGTCTTTAAAATCGTAATTCCGGGGATCTTTCATATTAGATATAAAAATAATTACATGTTCATATAAAATGATCATCAAATCAGTTTCGTTTATAAAGCAAAAGAAGCAGCGATACCTGTCACAATTTTGGTAGGGACCTTTAGATTATAATGTTTATTAAATGAATAAAATGTACCTAGGTATGTGTGTATAATGGCTCTCGGATAATTTGCATTGTATGACACCTAAATATATTTTTTTAAATGAAGTGAAGTGAGTCAACCTAACGATAGAATAGATAAAAATATTAGAATGAAAAACCTAGGTAGGAGTAAAAATATGAAACAATACAAGGTGCGAAAATATAAAGAAGTGCTTGGATTATAAAATAGAACAAAAGTAGATTAAATACTTGTTAAAAATAAACAAATAAGCGGTCAGGCAACTTCAGGATATACATTTTTTATTTTGTTTTAGGATATACATAAGTTGGAAAAATAGCGGTGTCATATTTCTAGTAGTGTAGTTAATTTTGTTTCCTAATTGCAGATTTTTCTAGGGCGTCGTTATATCCTGAACTAATAGCAAATACTTAACTTACAGCATCTTTCAACGCTCAATATTCCGTGTAGCAAAATATAAATAATTAATATTCTATAGTATACGAGTACATTGTTTATCCTATTCAAATATTATTATGCAACCGACTCATGCAAATTTCAAACCCCAATTTCTATAATGTACTTTTTGAATTTGTCTCGAATAAGATGGTAGATCGATTTGATCGGCGTCTAGTTAATAAAGCATGGCTTTATCGAATGATAAATCTACTCAAGTCTCGACTCTAACTAGGGATGCGGTCTACTCGTATAAGCCCAGTTAAGTGTTGCGCATCAAACCTGCCCCCGTTCACCCGTTTAGAAGAATGTGTTATACACGTAGCCAGTCGCAATGAGGCCGAGCACGAGCAGACACAGCATTATCATTATCTTCTTCTGCACAGTGGACAAACACAACACGCATTAGTGGCTAGCGGTGACAGCGAGCGGCGAGGCTGCGCAGAGCACAGTCCGGCCGCTCGCCGCGCACTTACAAATTACCTTTGAGCATTTGGCGATCGATGTATGAGAGTGGCCGCTCAAACCAAATAGCTGGACACGTAGCCCACGATGACGATGCCCAGTATGAGCAGGCACACTAGGATCATGATCTTCTTCTGTAGGCGGCGAATGTCGAGTGACGAGTGGTGAGCATGCAACAGTACGCTTTATACGTGTCTCGCGACACCGGCCCGCCCGACCACTCGGGCCAGACACTTCAAACTCTTATTACAATTATTACCATGATTATGACTAAAATACTGCAATAGTAATCATAGGCTTCGTTTCGATACAGTAAGGTGGGTGCGTCATTTGCCTTGCATAAAGACTAAATTTAAATCAGGTGTCAAAATAAAAAAATAAAATCGAAATAATAAATATAAATGTAATTTTCGAAATTATAAACATATTTACAACATGAGTAGTTTTACGATTATAGAATTAATAAACAACTTTGTAACACGCCCTTAGCTGGAGGGGCGTTCCTCTACTACTTAAGATATTTTTAAGAAATAAAACATAACTTCTATTAAGGTCTCAACATAATTAAGTAATTAATCATCAATAATAATGAAAATGGCATTAAATTATATTTCACAGTCTTTTGATTAAATAATTATGTGCGCAAGCTAAGTCGACGTGAAGTATCAAGGATGAAATTGAGCTAATACATACATTTTATACTTTTAACTAAACGAATATTACAATTTAATCACAGTTAATATATTGTGCTATTCATTAATAATATATAACATACTAATACACACAAAATATTATATATGTATGTATGCTATTTATTTAATTTGTGAAAATATCATCAAAATGCTATTATTAAATGCAATAAGTTTAACAAGTAAAATGATAATCAGGTGCCATATTCATTGTCTGAATATACTGGAAAGAACATTCCAGTCAAACCAAACACAAAACAACTCAAATATAAAATGAACTAAACAAAAACTATATTTGTTTGCAACAATCCAATGAGAGTGTTCTGCATCACAAACTGAACAATGAACAGCGGGGTAATTGCCTAACACACTATCAATCGCAATGGCTTTCATTTTGATAGTTCAACAACATTCATTGAGTTATTTACGTTGTTGAGCAGACACATTTTTCGAACATGTGAAGCAATGGATTAGCAATATCCTTCAAAATTATCGAGATTGATAGTGAGTTACGCCTTTAGGGTGCAGATCAGCTAAAAGAATTATATTAGCGATAAATTATCAAGTAATATTCACCAACTATAGTGTTAGGCCGATAGTAAAATGAAGCCTCAAAGAAATACTAGGATGTACATGTACTAAGTATGAGAACTTAAACTAGGTAAAATACTGGTCACTATATCTTTGTGTTGATTGATTGTGAACTAAGGCTGAGATAAACGTTACTTGCGCGTGCTTTGACTTGTTCCCGTCTCCGTCTCGCACTTGTAAATTGACAGTTGTGCAACAGTGACGGGTATGCCGCCAAGCCAAAGTTCGTGCTAAGTAACATTTCTAGATCTCGGCCTAAGACAGCTATAAGATAGCGCTGTCCTTGGTTGCTGTTCTTGTACCATTATAAATATTATCAAAACGTGTTTGATATAATTAATAAAGATTGAAATTTTAATTATAAGATATAAACTGCGAGCAAATGGGGCCGATTCCCTTGTTCACAAACTAAACTAAATTTAAGTTCAGTGCATCTCTTTCTTTCTATTTCATTAAGAATAGGACAGAAGATAAATATTAGTTTGGTCCTGTTAAATTGAGATACTCCATAGACAGTTTAGACGTGGTTAAAAACATGGCGACTAAAAATACGTCAATTTACGGCAGGCGCTGACTAATTTGACAGGACTAAACTAATATTTATCTTCTGTCCTTTTCTTTATGAAATAGAAAGAAAAAGATGCACTGAACTTAAATTTAGTTTAGTTTGTGAACAAGGGAATCGGCGCCACTGGCTAACAATAAATAGAGAAAAAGCTAATATAATATTTATCAACAATCGGCATTAAATAAACTTTAATAAGTAGTTAACAAACCGCGTAAAGCTATTAAATATATTATTTAGTATTATAAATTTTGTTATTTCAGTAAATACTAATAAGGGCTGAAGGAAGATTTAGGGCTGATTTTTCAATCGACCGATATTTTTTATTCGTGATATAAAATTGACGTCTGACAGTTTCTGTATTGAAGAACTGTCAAAAATTCAAAATTATTCCTCCAATTAAGTTATCAAATAATTGAAAAATCAGCCCTTAGAGAAAGATCTGTGTACTCCAATAATAGTGCCCTGTATAATAATTGTGATGTTTTGACTAACAAATTTAATAGTTGAGTTGTATATTATATACAGCCATTAATATTAAATATGATATAAGACAGCCTGGTAATACCAGTAAAGCTAATATTAATATTAAATAACTTACAATTCTAAAGCACAATCTATTTTATTGCACTTTACACATATTGTCTTCGAACTTCTACCGTGACGGTAAAACAATTATTTATATTCCTGTTTGGTTATCAAATTATACAACGTTGCTAAAGTATTCAACAAAAAGGCTGCGTTATAAAAACTTTATTTTGAAAAAACGCCTTACAGATGGCGCTGCGTTCGGTTGTCCCTAATGATTTACCATTTAGTTTGTGAAAAACCATCGAAATGTTAAAATTTGCTATGTACGAGTATACCAGCTACATAGAAACTAGGATACACTTTTTATGAAAATTGTTGAAAAAGAAATTTATATTAGGTAATATAAATTGATAATGATTGGTCCTTGGCAGCTCTGGACAGAGAGAGGTGGAAAGAGAGTAGGGAAGCCTTTGCTTAGCAGTAGGGCAAAAAAGGCTAAAAAAAAATGGGATGCACTGACCCCAAATCAATTGGGTTAAGGGCAACAAGAGAATGACGATGATGATTAAGTAATATCATAACACAGCCTTTTTAAAAAACCTTAAAGCACAATGCACTTACTACATCCATGCATGTTTACTCACATTAATAACAACAATGTTTGCCGTATTAAAATAATCAAGCAATTACATCCAGATAAAATATATCGTGTTAAATGTAGCTACAGCCTACATTTAATTCAATGGTATACAGACGAATATCAATGTTGGGTGTTTGTGGTCACAAACCAACTGAATTCAATCACTTTGTCCATGGGTGGCCGACGGTGATGACGTCACAAGCCGGTAGTCTTCGCACGAAGTTTAACTCAGCACAATCGCGAGCACTATTATTAATATAACCAGCGTAACAGACAGGCATATTATGATGAAGATTTTTTTCTGCAATGATAAAGGAAAAACAAAAAGAAAATAAAAAACGCTGCTATGAAAATATTTAAGTACAATCGACAACTTTGGCTAATGTAAAACTGGGTGAACATAATTGCAGGGTGGAATAGAATTCTTACTTGCCAATTTCAATATGCCCATTATTGTTCCTTGCAATCCTATTCACCTACCCGGTGTTAGGTTTTACCGGTTCATAACTTAGGCCAGTTTATTTTATGTTAAATTTCAAATAAAAGTAATATGTCGATCATACTTTTTTGTATATGAGGGTTGTCATTCTACATTATTTAAATAGTTTTAAATCATGCATTTTATACTATGTTAATGAATGGAAAAGAATGACACATTGCTGAAATTTATGTCAAATGCTTGCTTATATTTTATTTTAACTTTAGATATTTGTTAAAGCAGCCAACCCAACACTGGATGCATACTTCAACTAGGTTTGCAGAGAAAAAATCCCTCTTACCATTAAGAATTCGCAAGAAAACACTAGCCGAGGTATGACGTGCGACGCACAATTTACATATATCAACACCGTAATCATAGGATCTTCACTATGATAACGGTAAGTAATATAATCAGCGTAACAGACAGGCATGTTATGATGAACATTTTTTTCTGCAATGATAAAGGAAAACAACAAGAAAATATACGATACGCCATCACCAACACATCCAAGGCCGGATACGGGACAATTCTAATCTTGACATACCACAAAAAAAAAAATACTGGCTGAAGGTTTATCGACTAGGGATTTACGCCTTGAATGGCTCAAGAACCTCCAGAAAAACCATAAGCCTGTATACGACCTTGTACACAACACCAGCAGTCCATTAAATAAAGTAAAGCTGCGAACTAGATTTATGCAATGCAAGCTTCCTTCGTTCCGTTATGTAACATTTCATGCGGCCTAAATGCATGTTAATATCGGTGTTATTACACAAGAAAAAATTCACGACACTTTATGAGTTCATGTCAACAGGTTGTAAAAGTTCTAGGCAATGTAAATGATCGATTTGTCTATGAATAAAAACTTTAAATTTTAATTTATAAAGGAACGAGAGAAACTTCTGTTTCAACAGAACATGCAGCATATTCCATTAAGAATATTTTGAAAATGTATTTACACTGAAAGCTTTTTTAAATGATACTATTTATATGGTATCATTTAAATAAAACGGAGGCCTTACACCGTGCAGTGACTCTTACAAACAATTCTGAGTGCTATGTTATGTCATGATTCACATGCAAATTCGGTATCGTTCACAAAAGCCAAGGCAAAAACCACTTCAAGACGTATTTTGACAGTTCTGTTAAGCCTATTTAGAATGGGATGATATTGTATTGGGAGTCTTTATACTCGATCTTTACTTGTCCAATAGTTTTGAATAATTTAGATTTAAATCTTTTACAAGGATCTTGGTATGGTTAATGTACTGTGTGCCCTAAAAATATAGGGAAGTTAATAAATGCCTAAATGGAATACAAAAAAATTCAAGCACAAAATTTGCTTTAATTTTTTTAGGGAATGTCATTCGTTCATGCAACATGCGTTTTGATAAGATACAATTTTAGCGGAATTCTTCTCGTGCATAATTCCTGCTAATTTTAATTGAAGATGGAAATGGAAATTATGTTATAAAAAGAAGTTTTCCGTGGTTGACAGTCGATACAACGTTATAGATGTGTCGAAAGTTGTTGTTGGTTTGAGAGTAGCCAAGTTAAGTAGCGCCTCACCCCAAAGATCCGTATAGTTGTAGAAACGTTGTAAGGTTTCGTAGTTTAGTAACAGGAGCCGGCTGAGCCGTGGTTTAGTTGGTATGTAATGCATTACCTTCCGCGCCTTGGCCGCGTACTCGCCGGCCTTGCGGATCTCGACGCGGCCGTAGTCTACGTAGTCGGTGGCTTGCGTCACATGGTACTCGATGCGATCTATCAGCTCGCCCTGCTATGCTAAGGGTACGGCGCGGGGAGGGGAGGGACACAACGTACCGCGGCTGACACCGACGGACGATTGGTTCATACGATTTAATGGAAATCCCCAGAGTCAATATCGTGTTACAGGAGCCGACCAAAGCGCTGCAGTGAAACGTTAATAGATAGTTAGAGAGTATTATATTATTAATATTAAAACCCTTTGATTAGCCACAGTATAAATCCTTATAGACGAAGTTAAATAAATGTTTTAAACTAGAAGCACAAACGGACACGTGTTACAATGTTTATGACATTCAGTGTTACCCTAGTTATTGCACGGTATGTTATATTGTAAGTTTATGACAATTATTTTTTATGATACACCAAACACTTGTTACATAATAACATGTTTCAGAGGTTAGTAATATTTAAATGCATGATTAGATTAGTTATTATATAACAAAGACCACCATATACAAAAGGCAAATTACGCACACACCAATGAAGTCAGAGATTAGTGACACATAGAGTCAAGTACAATGTTAGTTTAAGAAGCCCACTTCAACCGTATGTTAGTCGAGCCGTATGAACACAACAGTTAAAGCATATAGTGTAGACACAAGAATGGAAGGAATGAAGACACAAACACAAGTGTGAACCAATCACCGTATCATCAATAACAAAATGCAGGGTTCAACGAATGAAATCATCACAACAAAACAAAACATGGCGATGTAGGATTATGGACGGGGGCGGACAGATGGATAGGGAGAAACAAAACAAAAATAGATTAGTAAGAATGAATCGTCATTGAAATGATCACTCACCCGTCGAGCTTTGCTCTGATATTTTAGGGCCTTCTTAGTGTCTTGTGTGGCAGTTTGGACATAGTCCACAGCGTGCTCTACATGATACTCAATGCGGTCGATCATCTCTCCCTGTATCCATACGAACAAGTTTAGTATGTTTCCACTAGGATACTACTACGGAACTACTCGCTACATACCATATGTTCGTCAACAGGTAACTTTCAAGACTCAAGAGTCATTTTGAATTTGTGTTCGTACATTTTTAAAGCGATTGTAGCAAGCGACTTCATACCTTTTGCAGGCCCGAATATTGCCTATTATTGTACAGGAAATCCATCGAAGAATTTCCAATAAAATTCATACGGCCAGTCTGATGTTACCCACCATACACTGACGAGCATACGCCACACACACACACACAGCAGAAAATCAACTCTGTCGTGCTTATGTCAGCTGCAACAATCGCTTGAACAGTTTGTGAGGTAAGACGTTCACGACCGACGTAAAACCATTACTAAGTAATTGCAATGTAACTCTTATCTCGGTAAGGTAAGGTATAAATTAGAATGATTGCCGGGGGTCATCAAACTTACGGCAATCATTCTAATTTATACTTTATAACAATGAGATTAGAGTTTCATTGCAGTGAGTTACCAATGGTTTTACGTCATTCAACTTTGATCATGAACGCGCTGCTTAAGTTAGTAAGGCATAGCGTAAGTGTGACCTGGCTTTCGACTAGCATCGCCATGTCCATGAACATGTCGTGCAGCTCGCGGATGGATGTCTCCAACTTGATGATGTCGGCATGCCGCGCCTCGATGTCTGCAAGCGTCTGCTTAGCCTGCTGGGTCTCCATTATTATCTGGAAAATGTTGAAGAGCATTTTAAGAACGGGGATCGTAAGTTTTGTTACTTATTTTGATCAGCGTAATGATAAATTCGGCATTGGCCTATTTTCGACCAGGCTAAATACTTGCTGCGCAAAGCCGTCGGTTCCTTCTTTCCACTCCTTGCAAAGTCCCGATCATCCCGCCATCTAATTCAGAGTCTGCCAAGGACCCGTTTTTCCGGCCATTTGCCATTCACCGAGTGGGTGGTTTTACTCAATCAGTGCAATAATTAGTTAAGTAACCTCTGTCATAATTGGAAGATTGGGATCTAGAAGGAAGCTTTAATTAACCCAAGACTGACATCATAACTATTAATGTCGCTGGCGAAAGATAATAACATAAGATATTAGTCATAAAATATAAATTGCTGTGGTCACCGTCTACGCTCGTGGTATGAAACTTTGGCTCGTTCATC
Organism: Apamea epomidion; assembly: GCA_947507525.1. NCBI lineage: Eukaryota > Metazoa > Arthropoda > Insecta > Lepidoptera > Noctuidae > Apamea > Apamea epomidion. Next base: position 14,379,273 of record OX382234.1, read on the forward strand.
CGAAGAAATACCCATTTGAAAGCTCTTTGTTGTCTAGCTCCCTAAATAACTAAATTCTAAACGATCCCCCCCATCGAGACAGGAAAATCCTAGCGACTCTATTACTATAAATATCAGTATTTATATAAATTATCATCCGCATAGCTGAACATACGAGTATCAAACGTTTTTCAGCCAAAACATTTTACTGCAATGCACGCTATCGATTCTATAATTACACTGTGCGGAGGACACCACACCACTAAGAATTATGCAGTTCGGACTAAATGTTAGCAACATAATTATAAAATATAGCAGCGCATTAATGATATCAATTCCGCCTTGAAATAATAGACTAAACTTCCATGAACCCAGTAAACAATTTGAGGATATATCGAATAGTTTATCGAGTACTGTCAGTTTTATTTATCGATTGTGAATTATAAATAGATTCTCATAAACATAGTCGTACATTAAGTGACGTAACAAAACAATAGTGCCAGTAACGCCCCTCAATACTGAGGATGACTGGGACCGTAAGTTATTGAACTACGCTACCATATCCGCAACAGAAATACTTCAAGAAATGGATGACAATCGTATTAATATGCCATGATACAGCGATTTGTTATATAAGTTGTAAACTGTTACCTGAACAGACCCGGTATATATGCGTATTTCGTAGCATTTTACTTGACATTCCAACTTGTGCTTGTATCCAGGGCCTGGGATTTGCTCCTACGGTAATCCCGGGCGTAATTGCTGAGCTTGGATATCACGCTGGCTTTCGCAATCGCAATACAATCATAGCAGATGTTTCCGAGTAAGCTTTTAATAGTCTTCGGAATCGTAGTCTAACAAAGTGGTAATGTCGTCCAACATGTTTAGATAATGTGCGTGATAATGTCACACCTTCGTAGTTATGCCCTTCTTAACCCAATAGCATTCTGTTAGTGTGCCGCACAGGCTTGGCAACGCCGCGTATCTCCCGCAGGCAATTTGTCAAGTTTTGATTTAGTGCTGCAACTTGGCACCAGTTACAATGGTAATCCTTAAGGGGTTAGTAGGTTCGAAAGTTTGGAACGTGAAGCGTGAGTTACTGTACTTTGTGGAAAATATGAAAACATTGGAAAAACGAAACACACTTTTGTGTTTCTTGACACTAAGAAAAGTTTTTTAAGTTAGTTTATTACCGCCAGGAGTAAGGTCCCTCCCGTTATATTTTATGATTATTTTCGGTATAGCACTTGGACAGAACAAAATAGCTTTTGGGTGCCTTCTCTAAATAAATGGACCCTTTTAGTAGATTGGAGTACCGTTGCGTTGCGACAAAAGTCGAGCACAGGTCCACAGCGCTTGTTTTAGGTATGGAAACCCTGAAAACCCCTAAGCATCTGGAAGGTGTGATAGGAATAGCAAGTGTACTGACCCCCTGCGTGAATACTGCGGAGTTGCCCTGTTCAAGCATCTCCTCGAGCTCATCGTCGGTGGTGGCGCGGCCGGTGATCTCCAGCTGCCGCTGTATCCTGCTCTTGCAGCGGTCCCGGTAGTCCGTCTGCGTGCGGTTGTACTCCGTCATCACCTCCACGAACTTGCGCGACAGCGTCGAGTGCTGCGTCTTTCTTATCCTCAAATCCGCTGACGATTTATTCGAGTGCTCCTCCTGCTCGATGTTCTGCTCTATGTCTGTGAATCAGTTGAGCCAGAATAAACAGCTGAACGCCAACGCCTCCGCAAATAAAATATAAGACAGAGAAAAGCACTAAAGCTAAGTTGCAGCTCACTTACGTTTTAACTTTCCTCTGACTTTGTTGGCAGTTTTCTTAACGTCAGCCATGAGATCTTCCAGTTCATGCTTTGTTTCTGTAAAATAAAGTAGGCTTTGTTCAGAAAACGTCGGTCTGTTATATAACATAAGCATTGCAGTTTAAAATATTGCTGTTTGTTCATGCATAATTCAACTCGCTCTCTCAGCAATAATAATATAGGTAATTTTGAGTGCGACTGCGAACTGCGTCGTGTTGGCGGCGGCCGCTCTAATTGTCTGTCCACTAATCGAATTCGTCGATCGATAGTTTTATATAACGGTTTTGCATGGATTGAATAAATATTGAATACATTCTGGAAAGCATACAATTTATATTTTATTTATACTCAAATAGACTTGGATGTTATGTTGCTTTATACAGCTGCGAAAGAGAAAAATGTTGAACACTATTTTACAAAAGTTCCTTATACTGTTAAATGAAAAAGTTGGCCAGGACTAATGGTAGTTCTGTCCATCAATCATAATTATAATTTAATAACCACCAAGAATCAATCAGTTTAAATCTTTAGTTTGTTGATTATAACTTTTTCAAAGCAAGAATTTTATGGCTTAGTTTACTTATTGCCTGACTACCTGTACACAGTCCCAAGAGTCAACCAAATAAAGTTGTACTAAAAATAAACAATCAATACAGCGACGGCGACCGAAAATCTTGTACGAGCAGTTATTTGGATATCAATCAAAGTCGTTGTTCCTACGTGACATTTGTACGTGAGCACGTCTGTCCAAGACGTTAATCGGATTAATAATAAGCCGGCGCGTTCCCGTCTAATAGCTGCTTAGAGGAGAGGAGCAATACAATTAGCAGTATGGTTGATGGGATAAGTGAACGATCTGCACCGTATTGGAAACATTATGAGATAACGACGGGATGTTTTTCAGTTACGACTCTCTGTGAAAACCTTTGACTTTGAACGCTTCTTTTATTCATTTTAAAGACTCACATTTGCTCAACCAATTAGTTAAACGTTTTAAGATATATCGTTCCAATTTAAATATTTCCAGACGCTTATTTTAAAGTTAAACCTTTCCTCGACCATATATCATGTTCGTTTCGTGAAATATCTCTCGGTATCGCGAGCGATTTCCTCAGGCATCACCATAACGACTTTTCCTGTGTATCGCGTCCCGGAAATTGCACTTCCTGATCGAGTGAGAGAATGAATATATACCAAAACCAAAACTGTGACTAATCGATAACTGTAAAACAATAGTTGTAGGTGTTGATAATTTTGCGCGCTTTCATACGGTGACCGGACAGTTCCCTTGGGCATAGTATTTAGCACAACTTGCTGCCAATTTGCATAAACTATTTAGTGTGCATATTCGAAAACGCGTGAATAAATTGTGCATAGCTGTGACTGTGACTAACTGAATATTCAGTTATAGCTTTGAGTTGAATTTTGAATTTCCAGGGATAACTGAATAAACATACATATTATACAAATTGTCGCGTGTTGAGGCACTTTTCCGACAGTGTTGTTTCAGAGCGGAATCCCCTGCGGGGTATTATGACCTGCCGGTGCCTAGCATTATGTTCAGAAAGTTAACGCTTGAGCTCGATTCCCTTTCAAGCTCGAAATCCCATTTTGGCCGCATTTAGGCACTTTAGTGAATATTAAAGTTCGCGTGCACTCTGTGGGTCTATTTTTGGAGAGCATCATGTTGAACTAGAGTTCGACTTAGCTTAATAAAAGAGCTGTCACTAATGGAAGTAATTACAAAATTTAATAGGAATTTCTGTTTAAAATACTGTGTTACATTTCTGAGTAAAATTATTGTAATTGAAATAAGGAAAAAGACATTTCAAGTAAAATGTAAATGAGAAACGGCGGCTGAGAAGCGGATTTCGATCCTGAAAATAGGCACTTTGCTGAGTTTCCGCGGTTTTACAACAATATTTATGTAAAAATAAATGAGGCCTGTACATATTGTGCCTTCCTAGTTATCTAAGTTAGAAAGTGCTCACCGCAAGATACGAAAACCCATTTCAAGCAGAGCATAAAAATTTCTCTAAAATTCCTTTTCATTGAAGAATGAATTCCATTGAAATAATTTACCTGGCCCGTCCCGTGTAGACAACGCAAAAAATACTTCTAAAAGAAAATCCAATTTTTCCTATCGTCGATTCATTTTGAAGTTGATCCTTTCTATAGACCTTTTGGGAAATATTTAATAGATTCTCTCTATCAAAATATCTAGACAGGTTTATACGACGTTAATATAATGCTACTTCTTGTTTCAATCTGTTTTGTCTAGTTCAATCGTGAGATACTTTAGTAATAAATATACTGTTACGTAAAGAATCACACACTTAAAAGAAACACAACTCGCGTAAACAGAACTCGCCTGCTACGTATCATCCTGGGAGAATCGTAAATGTCGTTAGAAAGAATTGTTACTGATGTAATTGTAGGCTGGTAACATGTAATTACTGTTACACATAAATGTTTAATAGAGACCCTGTATAATAATAACATTTTCACATCGTGTAATTATTCCAAACAGATTGCGTTATTGTAACTCAGCTCCTTCAGGGTTCATAAACGTGTTAGGTATGTCGTAATTAACAAGTGACGGAAAATGTAAAGGTTCGTTAACGCGATAAAGCACGGCGGGCGACGTTTAACATGTATCACCTGCAGCTAAGCGTGTCTCGTTCACACCAGATCGATTTCATTCACTGAGCACACAGCTCATTCATAGCCACACCATCAATCGTGACTTGTTTGCCTCTTTCATTCGCCGACAAGTTCATTTTCCATCAACTTTCATATAAAATGTTTGTTATTTCCTGTAATGTGTGTTACGAAGCCACTTTTACCAGTATATTTATTGCGGCATTAGCATATTTACTTTTGTTATGAATATGATATTGCATGAATATTTTAATATTTAGAAATGGATGTGGATATAGTAAAAGGGCACACAGCCTCACACAGGCTGGCGCCAGAGATCGCATGATCCGAAATAAATGGAGCAACATACTCCCGAGAATCTCGGAAATGTTCAGACAAGGCATTCTTAGACTTTTCTGACGCTACATGTTGCCTTGGTTTACGTAGTTCACGCTACCTACACACATCAACACTGTCTAGGGATATTTTGGATTTACTCAATTTACTCAAAATTTATTAAAAATAACATACAGCATGCATATATTTTTATAAGGCCCATTTATCAGACTATACTCCAGAATAAAAGAAAACTATTTTTTTTGCTTAATCAAATTTTTATTCAAATAAAGAAAAAACGTGAAATAATGGTAAAACTAACAATGAATGTGTTTCTCAAGAAAAAGTGAAAAATAAGGATAAAATAATCTGTTTTTAACAGTTATGTGAAAAATCAGTAGTCAGTAAAACACCCCATGACGTTAATAACGGTCCTGCAACGGTTTTTCATGCTTTGGATTAAGTTATCCAAGTCTTGCTGCGGTATATTGTCCCAGGTCCGGTTAAGATGCAAAAAAAGTTGCTCTTCCGTCGCAATGTTTGCAGGGAAATTCCTCAAAGCCCTTCTTTGGAGCATGTCCCACGCGTGTTCTATGGGGTTTTAGGTCAGGCGATTGAGCGAGCCAGCCTAAGACCAATACGTCGTGCTCCTGCAACCAGCTCGTCACCACTCTCGCTGTGTGCGGACGGGCGTTATCGTGCATGAGCGTGAATTCTTGGCCCATTTGTAGTCGATGGGGGTAGATTATTGGTACTAGCACCTCGTTACGGTATTTTTCAGCCGTCATGGTGTTTCTGATCCAAACGAGGTCTGTTCTTCCACCAACACGAATTCCCGCCCAAACCATAATTGTCCCGCCGTGGTATGAATAGACTTCCTGAGGATGTTGCAGACGGCTCTCACGACCAGGAACTCGCCAAACACGTACTCTAGGTGTATCGGGATGGAAACCGAACCGGGATTCATCGGTAAACAGCACTACAGACCACTGGTTATCTTCCCAGAGCAAATGTTCACGAGCCCACTCTAGTCGTCGTCCACGATTTCCTCGGCGTAGTGCTGGAGTACGTAGCGGTCTGCGCGTATGAAGGTTAGCTTTATGCAGTCTTCTCCTTACAGTTTGATCACTCACAAGCAACTGGTGCTCTGACTAGAGCCTCTGAACCAACTGCATGGCCGTAACATTTGGTTGTCTTCTCGCGGCAACTTGCAAAAATCGGTCTTGTCGTTGAGTGGTTATGCGCTTCCCGCCTGGGTGTCTTTCAGCCACATCACCAGTAGCACGATAACGTGACCATAACCTTGATATCACAATTTGTCTTGTTCCAATCTTCTCAGCAATACTCCGTTGAGTAGCCCCAGCTTGGAGCATGCCTACTGCCCTTGACATTTCCTCTCTCGTTAAATGGCGCCGCTGCATGATGCACACAATAACATTAATTCGAAATTAACCGGTAACTTGTTATAAAACTTAAATTTGACACAAAAAAATAGCCAAAAACTACTGTAGGTAAATGAAGCCTTCGGACTTCGCTACCATTATGCCGCGTAAATCTTTTGTTTCTAATTTATTTTTTCAAATTCAAATTTAGAATCGTTCAAGGTTTACAAAATAAGCTTTCTTCAAAAGAATTTAAAACTGGCCAGTATTTTTCGAGTTAAAGAACTTTATACAAAATATCCCTAGACGGTGTTGATGTGTGTACTTCAGAATAAAATGTAACACATCAATTATAAAAAGGCAACTGTAGTAGGTAATACGTCCACTTTGGACAAAGTTAAATAAACGATTAACGCATGAATAAGTTTGGAGTGAAACGGACTCGTAACTAAGTTTCAAAGGTACAAATTGGACTGTTTTATTACAATAAACGTAAAAACTGTTATCGTGAGCTTGTTCAATATTAACGACAGCAACGATGGCTTATTCGGGGCTATTTAGGTCGGGTCAATGGCTAATCGCAGCTATTCGTGACGCTCCTGCTGAGGGTCCCTTGTTGTCGAGTGAACTCCTATAAAGGCGCCGTATTATAACACCTAATAAAATATTGCTACAAAAGAACGTTCATACTCTTCCTTTGAAATAAAAAACACCTTAACCCTTCCCAAAATATATTCAAAAGAGAAAATATGAGCTTTATTAAAATTTTCTAACTATGAAGTATAAGCCTTTTGCGCTTAGAATGGAAGGAACACGGAGGAATTTTTAATAATTAAAGCAGAAAATATGAACAGGGTAGAAACAGGTAAAGTATTTGAAGGCGAGCCAACGTCACCGGAATAAACTCGAAGTAATCTCGCGACAAAATCAACAGTGCTATCGCTAATAATTCATTTGGCTACCATAAATAAGCTAACTAGCACGAACACATTTCAGAATCAAAACTATGTACTTCAGCTATTTGTAGGAATAATAAATGAAACATTTCGAGCGAACGTTTGATTAAAAACTAATTTGTACGCTACACGCATATGATAGCATTGAAAACTCAACAGGAAACAGGATAAAAAAATAAGCATAGATACCGAAGGTTTTTTTGATATCCAGTCATCCTATGAAGGTGTACTATTTATGTTATATGACGTCGACATTATCAAAGAATTGTCACGTCTGCAGAATAAAGGCAGCTTCACTTAATCTGAAGTATCCCTATGAAAGCAGACAGACAGACCGCCCCCACGTCTACGTAAATGCCACCAACTTCGCCCTTTCAATTAGTGTGTGGGCATTCTGCGAGCTAACTTAGAGACCTACCCACGCCCTACTAACAGCAATACCAATAACCATGGCGTAGTCCATGGATAAAACACATATATACAAACTTCCAGAAGTCGTGGGTTTTTCACAGACTCAATCATTGAGATTAATTTAAGGAGTGGGAGGATATACGGGGGCTAAATAACAATTCCATGACACGAATAGATACACATTTTGTGTTGGAAATTGGATCACAAAGAAAGTGAAAACAATAAAAAAAGAATTAGTTTTGTTCATTGCCATAATACAGCATAACGACATAAAAGCATGTATTCACGCTCTTCTAGATGTATACGCTCATAACGGACCGGCTAGCGGCTTGGCAACCCGTCATGACTTAATGAGAGTTAATAAGACCCTAAAGAGCTGTCATTACGACCACTTATTACTTCATTTATTCCAGCTGGGTAATCTCAGCTACAACAACCAGCACGCTACTTCCCAAAGTTTTAAGTAGGAGGTTGAATTCCAGACAGGATCCTACGTACACTAATAACGTTGAACAGAGTTCCTAATTGGGCTACCAAACGACGATGAAGGCAATTTAATATCCCATAATAACGTCCTTCGTCCTGACGACTACGGAGAGGGCTACAGAGCTCTTTGTAGAAGGAGCAAGGACCTACCATGATGCCTATATCTGCTGCCAAGTAGTGTTGCTTTTTAGTTTTTTCTTTAGGATAGCTACGCATTTGCGATGCCTCTAATATTGCAAAATGTCCAGAGGCGGCTGTGACCGTTGAACATCATGTTTGTTATCATTACAAGTGTCCTGATAAACTTACTTTCATCTGATTGCGGTGCAGATAGGATGGCACTGTGCTTCTTCTTCACTTCTTCCACGTTCGCCTGAATCTTGTCTATCATCTCTCGTATCTCTTCAACCTGAACGGAAAAATTATTGCCATTAGGTACATTAAGTTCCATGTAAAGTTAATCATTGCTGGCATCAAGAGAAATTGGCTTTTCTCGTTTACGGAAGACGAAGTTTTCTTTATTCATTACCATACAAACTTAATTATTTTTCTCCCTGCCAAACATACGTAATGAACTCCGGAAAAGCATGAATTTTCAATAATACGGTGCGACTTGCGTGTCTTTTATTATTTTAAAATAACATTGTAAACAGAAATATTTGTTTATTTGTAGTTCCTATGAATGTTTATGATTACATTTCATATGAAGCTGATAATAACTGATAACTTATCAGACTGATATAAAATTTTCTCTATCTGACAGCGCTGACTAAGACCACACACGAAAGAAGTTTACGTATAGTGGAAAGATTTAAATTAATCTTGTATGTATTTTGTTGAAAATACTGCATTTAAACTTAGAAATGTTTAGATTGCACGTCTTTACCAACTGTTTTTGTTTTTAATAACTTAACTAGCGCGGTTTAACCCGCATAAGTTTCGATCCCGTGGGAATATCGGGATGAAAAGTATCCTGATGGTTTGTAACCAGGATTAACAAATCCTGGTTACAAACCATCTGCGTACCAAATTTCATCCAAATCAGTTCAGTAGTTTTTGCGTGAAAGAGTAACAAACATCCATCCATCCATACAAACTTTCACGTTTATAATATTAAGTAGGATTTGAGTTCGAAACCTTCACGTTCGTCGCTTAACTTTATAATCATTATGTTTTGCCTCATATAAGTGAATTTGTATTCTTTTAGTGTTATTTTACTGTAAAAGAATACATTTTAGAGTAAAATAAAGCATCTTAAACCGTAACTATAGGACACCTTAACAATGGACAGGAAAAATCACACAAGGCAGAAAAGAAAAAAGAGTGACGAGCGAAATGCTCTCACAAAATTTCATTTATAATTTTCGCACCTTTTATAAAGCGTTTTGTCGCAGCTCATTAATTCTTTAACGTCGCCTGACTAGCCATCTTTTGGCACAAAGTTAATTACTCATCAAGTTGGAGCGATGGGGCTATTTTTTCCGAAGCAGTGCAGTTCGCCGTTTATCTCTGTATCAGGCTAAAGAACGTCTCGAAGTCTAGCCGAGGCGGCGCGGCGTTGGTTCTGCTGGCAGCAAGCCAGCTGATACACCCTGACCTAACCTGCTATAGCTAGTATTCTAGCTAGATATGTTTTATATATCACAAAACTTTGAAGAAGGAGTTGAAGAAATTATGCTAAGTGGTAGGAACAGGACTATGCGTGTCGCCATTATGGTTAAGTATATAGTAATATAACCATATTGGCAACACGCCAAGCCCTAGGAAGTCTAGATTTAAAAAAAAAAAAAACTTTATTCAAAAGGCATCTGGCATCAAAATTGCCTATGCCAATACAAATTAATCAAGCAATAATTGGACGGCTAAGTCAATTGTTGTTAGACTTTGGGCAATAATGCTCAATTAAGGTTTGAGGTCAAGGTTTCATGGAAGTTTTATTTGTGCCTCAAACCATGTTTATTTTCTATTTACGAGAGGAAAAGTCCACAATTATTAAGAAACATAATATTTTTGTTGTCAGACGGAAAATATACAAACCCTCCGTAATTAGCTGACCTACATTACCTCGCGCCTCTTTCCGTTGTCATTAATTAAGAGTAAAAGGTGAATGCAATGAAAAAGAATAATCCAATGTTAAGTTGGTCTCATTTTGAGAGCTTTTCACAATCAACAACATTAAAGTAAAAAAGAAAACGAAGTCTAACCGAAGTCTCGGCTGGTGTACGACGACGACACCCCTGAAGTGACCGGGGTAGATCTGAGAGCGGCGGTAGGCAGGCTGAAGGCCAAAAATACCGCCCCGGGACCCGACGGCTTGCCGGGTAAAGCCTGGGTCCTGGCCTCGAGGGCTCTCGGGCCTCGACTGGAGGCGCTCTTAAGCGCATGCATGGAGAGAGGCCAGTTTCCACTCCGTTGGAAGACGGGGAAGCTGGTCCTCATTCAGAAGCCAGGGCGCCCTGCGGACTCTCCGTCCGCATACCGGCCCATAGTGCTGCTCGACGAGGTCGGCAAGCTCTTTGAGAGAGTGATTGCGGGCCGCCTCGTCGGGCACCTGGTGAGGACGGGGCCGGATCTTACGGAGTGCCAGTTTGGCTTCCGCAAGGGGCGCTCGACGGTGGACGCCATCATGCGCGTGAGAGCCCTCACGACGGGGGACGCGGTGTCCCGGGGTGGGGTGGTCGTGGCGGTGTCACTCGACATCGCCAACGCGTTCAACACCCTGCCCTGGAGCTGCATAGGGGAGGCACTCCGGTATCACCGGGTGCCGACTTACCTCCGTCGAATAGTCGGGGCGTATTTGACGGACAGAGCCGTCATCTACCCCGGTCGCGACGGGAACTGGAACCGGCGAGAGATGTTGTGCGGTGTCCCACAGGGATCGGTTTTGGGGCCGCTCCTGTGGGACATCGGTTACGACTGGGTGCTGCGGGCCGACCTCCCTGATGGCGTCAGCGTAGTTTGCTACGCTGACGACACGCTGGTCCTGGCGCAGGGGAGGTCGCATCAGGCGGCGGCCGACGCGATGACACGCGGGGTTGCGATAGTCGTGGAAAGGATCCGGCAGTTGGGTCTCGAGGTGGCATTGCACAAGTCCGAGGCCATGTCTTTTCATGGGCCCCGGTACGGGCCACCTTCGGGATCCCAACTGATGGTAGGAGGGGTTCACATCGGCGTCGAGAAGACGATGAGATACCTGGGTCTCGTCCTCGACAGCCGGTGGAACTTCGTCGAGCATTTCCGACGTTTGGCCCCCAAACTGGAACGGACCGGGGCCGCCTTAAAGCGGCTCCTGCCCAACCTGAGGGGGCCAAACGCCTCCTGCCGGAGGCTTTACGCGGGGGTCGTGCGGTCCATGGCCCTATATGGGGCCCCGGTATGGGCGCGTTCACTGCGGCTTCGAGCCGCACACTACCTGAACGCGCCCCAAAAGGTGGTAGCCGTAAGGCTAATCCAGGGGTACCGCACGATCTCGCGCGAGGCAGCAAGCCTCCTTGCCGGACTGCCACCATGGGATCTGGAGGCGATAGTCCTCGCGCGCCTGTATGACTGGCGCGCGGAGGCACTACGTCGGGGGGAAACTCTGCACCCGCGGCAAATCGCTGCGGAGCGGACGGACCTCCGGCGCGGTCTCATGGTGGAATGGAAGGCGCGACTATCGCAACCCAGCGCAGGGCACGCCACGATAGCGGCGGTAAGACCCCTCCTTGAGGAGTGGCTAGAGAGGCGTCACGGCGCTCTCACCTACCGCCTGACGCAGGTCCTCTCCGGACACGGATGTTTCGGGAGGTTCCTGCACATAATCAGGCGGGAGGAGACGCCCGGGTGTCACCACTGCGAGGATCGCCCAGAGGACACGGTGGAGCATACGGTGGAGGTCTGCCCCGCTTGGGCAGAGCACCGCCGTGTCCTCGTAGAGGCGATCGGCAGCGGCGGCGACCTCTCACGCCCGGCCCTGGTGCAAGCCATGGTCCGGGGCGAGAGGGAGTGGGAGGCGGTCACCTCCTTCTGCGAAGCAGTCATGCTAGCGAAGGAGGTGGCGGGATGGGCGAGGGAGAGATCCTCACGCCTCAGCCGCCGAGGGAGACGCTCCGGGCGTCGGAAGCCGCGTGACGACTCCCGGCCACCGTAGGCGCGGGCCTGCGAGCGGAGAGCAATGGGTAGCTCTCCGTCCGATCAGGACCAGGCCCGTGCCGGACGGCGCGTAAGTGTTCCACGTGCGCCTCAAAGAGATGTCAGCATAGATGACGGGGCCCGACAGGGCCGAAGCCTGCCGGGGTAGCGGGATCGTCCGAAAGGGTTACCGCTGCCCTGGTACATAAAGGGCTAAGGAAGGAACACGGGTGGGTTTTAGTCAGTAAGAGTCTGACACTCCCTTCTGCTCCACCCAGAGCGGGAGGAGTCATTTGATGATTTCCCATCCACAAAAAAAAAAAAAAAAAAAAAAGGCTGGTGTTAACTAATTGGTTGAGCTAGCTTTTCGGGCCCTGTTCAGCGTTAAATTTGCCTTAGGGGGAGATTACTGGCTAAAGTCCAACCGCAGAACAAACGCTCTCGCTAAGTTAAACTGCATTCAGTTTAAAAGAAAAATATTTCCCACTAAGTACTAAATAAACGAAATGAGGCTAACCAGACTAGTCATCGTGTAAACATTTTATCAAGATTCAATCAGTAAATACAATAGGCAGCACTGAATCACCGGAACAGGCTGATAACTGATTCAAAAGAATACATAATTAAGCGAAAACTGAACGAAGGGAAAATCGTTTAATGTTTCAAAAGTAGTTTGCCTTGCCGCATGCCATATTCTATTGTTCAATCAGTTTGCAGGTCTAGAAAGGTATTGGCTGTGAAAGACTAAAGAGTTCCTTATTTCGTGCGAATGACTGGGGTTTGAAAACCAATCACTGACCGATTTTTTACGAGACTACGGCGAAGCAAAAACGAGGGCTACGATTTTGTTAAGATAATACGTAACACTAATAATATGTGTTCAACCTAATTGTATCGGTCATTGAATCGGGCACATTGATAACTCAAAGTACGGTTCAGGGTCGGGAATGCGGTTGAGTCGATAGGAGGACGTCCGTGCCCGGGTCGTGCGACAATTCACATCATGACTCACCAATTAATCAGATTAGCCCGATAACCGATATCCTCCGGCGGCCAGCCGATAGGAAACTTAACGATTAGTCTGCGATACCATTGTGATGTTTAATAAACGTTACTCGGATTCTAACTATACCCGTCTAGACAAGCTATGTACCCATTAAATGTGACGGCGCTATAAAGTGATAGAATCTTACATTGTATTCATGAAAATGAGGGACTGAGAGATTTATGACATGAAAATTCTATTACGAAGACGGGTCATAAGCGTTCAACAATAAATGTCGAACTAGCACAAATAAATAACAAAGAGGACTACAACTATTCGCTGCCAGGATTTGAATACAATATGTTCGATTCTCATTACTAATCCGTTTCGTTATTACGACTCCACTTTCTACTTCCGATCCGATGGCTAGAGTAAAAAAGTTCGCTGCTGCCACCGAAGTAAAAACGTGATCCATTAATTCTGCGAGAGTCGCAACTGTTAGAAATACGTATGTAAGCTGAAATGGAGTTGCAAATGGGGCCACAGCGTAGGCTCCAGCTAGCTTTGGTATTAATATGTGGCATGTTACTCATTTTAGACTGCTTGTGTACGTCATTTAGCAAAACTACCAACTGTTTTAGTCGTAATTACTCAAACTTTGTGTTGGAGGCTGCATGTTATATTCATTTTACACTAGATTTTACTATTTTACTTTAATGAAATTTAATTATGTTACCTACGCTTAGTGTGATTTGTTACCAAGTGTAATTTTAGATACCTACTTTATTGGTATTTGGACGCCGTTAACGGCAAAACATTGCACAGTGATCTTTATAGATATTTTTATTTACAACATCTATTTTACACCCACCAATTCTACAAATAAATACTTCAACATTGACTATCACATACAGAACTACAAGTACCACTTCGATCAGTACTTGTGACTAGATCCTCTGGATTTAAGAAATTCCTCCGAAATTGAGGTAACCCTCAATTTGGGTAAGTTAAAGCGACTACAATACCATGACAATACGAAATTCAAAGTTCCGCTTCACAGTACATTACGCTTCTTTCTCAACATAATCAATGAATTTTATCGAAGCTATTGCTGGAGGAACGCAATGGAACGTGAACGGAAACTCGGTGCTTAGTGTTCTCAACATAAAAACCTTTGTTTGATGTATTGAAGTTCCGTGTCATGGTCAGGCAGCGTTTCTTTATTTTGGACCTTATCGAACTTCAAATGGTTTCATAAGAAGCTTGTGTGCTTTACAATATCAAGATATTGGTTTTAGTTTAATAATATGACTGTAGACTGAGGCATTGCAGCTATGGCGTATAAACACGTCATTTATTAATTATTACTGGACGACGGGCACTCCGGACAGCCTATAAGAAATGTATGTGTGGTAATGACGTTATCACGTTAAGTGCACGCCGCCCGTCGAGACCACCATCGTTCCACCACGAGCGACATGTAAGCACATCTCTCATCCACACATAATAACATGTAAATGAATCGCACGATTATGATGAATACCAAGCGCAGCCTGAATATTTATGACACAGTTGTGTTGTGAATTAAATGAAAACGCGTGAAGAATTCACGTCACGAATGAAAACTGGCGACGACTCGTATTTTTTTTATTGTATTCTGTATCAGAGAAAAAAGTTAAGGACGGGAAGGAAAATTAGATATCTCCCTGGGGCAGTCTACCGCCTCATTGAGGGACGAGACGCCCCGGTTTAGAATATACCATTAGCATTTTTATACAGTTCTCAAAGCATTTATATACTAAGATCGTACGGAAGTTTATATCGGTACCATAGATCTAATATTAATAATATTAGGGTTCATATTATAGAAAGCCAAATTCATTTGGTATTATGACATTTCTTATTCTGCGAGATATTGAAAAGCTTACATTCGAAAAGAAAGTTGAATTTCTGGAGATAGAAGTTAAAAATATCGCCAACAACAATATGGAAAAGAAACATTTATTACATTCGAACATGTTGTAAGCGGTGAATTACTAACGTCTTTATTTTTCAATGTACAGGCCTTCACAATACAGTATAGAATTCCACAACAGGTCTCGTTCCCACCATTTAATATAAGTAGTCGTACGATAATATCGATGGAAGTAATCGTTCACCCCTTTGTGAAGCTTAAATGTGGGAGTTTGCGGAAAATTACCTGACTGCTTAGAGTGCTTACTGATTACCTACCAATTAGCTGCAGGCATGACCTATTAAGAGTATTAAGCTCCAATATTATAGTAGCAGTAATTAGTATTCAGTATAATGTGCTGTGGAGATCAGCTTTAACTTGATGATAAAGAGAAAATCGGTTAAACCTTGTTTTTTTTATATAATAGTGTAGTTATATATATGTGGTTATATACATAATAGCAGCTAATACACAATTGAAGTCATTGTAGTCACTGATTTATATGTTCAAGACATGACCCTGTGTTGTATCTAATAAATGTACTCGGATATTTATAGCAGTAGATATCTCGTATATACATAGTTATTTTTGCTGTAGCCCCTCGTCTGTTAGGCAAGCTTAATAAGTTCGGTAAAATAAAAAATAAAATTGTGTCTCATTAGTAACAGTTGAGCTCATAAGGGAATGTTTATAGGGAAGAAAAAATATTTTTATTCATCTAAATCGTAATGTTCTTTTTTGGTATATTATAACGAGACCCGTATGAATAATAAAATACTCGCTAACTTACAGACTGAAGAAAGAAACGTTTTCAAGTCGCTATTTTCCAAACAAGCAATTAATAAAAACTTGAACATTGACGAGGGCAATGAGCTTGAATGAAACTAATCAATTCAAATATTTCAAAATCCTAATATAAGTTTAAGTACATACTATCAAATTCCGATTTAATTGAGATTGTATTAATATTATTTGGGTCGCGTGCCATAGTTCTTAAAATAAAAGTATAAACTGTATAATGAATAATCAATCAAACATAAACCATTGAATATTGTATTAATGGTGTTTGTGATACCGGTTTTTATGAGTTTCGGAAACGCGAAAATATCCGTAAAATGTACAGCCATTTTTATAAAAATGTTCAGTGTAGGACGAAAGTCACTTCGTAAAAGTTATCGAATGAATGGGGGTGACAATGTTTCATTATATTCTATTCAACTTATCGCAATTTGATGGGCTTTGACCTCTCGTAAAGAGAGTTTTAATGCCCATAGTGACCACGTTAGGCACGCCGGGTTAGCGACCAATATACGACCCAGTATTATTTTTGCATAAATATACATAATGTCAATGACACACAGCCGCCCCACAGGTTTATAATGCTGTAGAAATTTTATTTATAAAGGTAGCTCTGCTCCGAAGCGGGTCATGTTTGCGGGCACCGGATTAACTTGGATTATGTAAGCGACGTCAGTACAGTCACAGTTCAACGAAGCTATACGAACTAAACCCCCACCTTATACCAACCCTTACGAAATACTTCAGAGAAACGGGGAAAAGTTTTTTCTACGTAGCAACGTAATAACAAGACAAAAGCTCTGGTTCCGAAAAGTAAGCAACTTTTATGAGTGTGCTGTAAGTAGGTACTAACTTTGTTGTAACTTTCACAAGCTTCGCCACTTATAAATTCTGGGAGATAACTAAAACAGATTTGTTATTATGTAAGTAAAAGAAGTCGATTAATACGTAGGTACACGGTATAGTTGAATATGCTTAGTATTTGGATTCGTACTTCGTAGCGCTACGGCTACGACACCTACGCTACGCCGAATGCTCGGAAAAGTCGCCCGGAAATGAGCTGGTTCGGTTATAATATACTAGTAAGTAAAATAAGTACCTACAAGGTGTAGTACTGCAAATAATTATGTATAATATTCGGGTTCGTAGCGCTACGGCTACGACGGCTACGCTACGCCGAATGCTCGGAAAAGTCGCCCGGAAATGACCCGGTTATAATATCGCCTATATTGTTTTGGAAATAAATAAGTAAAACAGATTTTAAGTACCTACACGGTACGGTAACATGCGTAGTATTCGGGTAGCGCTCGGCTACGACGGCTACGCCGAATGCTCGGAAAATTCTGCCGGAAATGAGGTGGTTTAACGCTAACAATATGTTTTGGAAATAAATACTTAAAACATATTTGCTATAGTATAAGTAAATTAAGTACCTACAAGGTATAGAAGTGCAAAATGCGTAGTATTCTCGTTCGTAGCGCTACGGCTACGCTACGCGGAAAGTACGGAAAAGCCGGACGGAAATGAGCTAGTAATAATGCTTATAACAATGTTTCGGAAATAATACGTCATTCCACAACATAACCTATTTTATTATTATTACTTTCTATGACAATGTTTCGGTGTTTTCTATTGATTTCTAGGATGTGTGTGACGTCACCCGCCCTTGTACTCGAATGTCTGTAACGTGTCCTTATAGGCGCCACTTAGTAACACCTTTTCGTGCTCCCCGTAGGCCCAAACAGAAGGTGTCTTAAATCCACAGTCGTACGATTCAGGATCTAACTAACTAAGCTCTTTATGAGTCAACTAAAGGCTTCTTACCTACAAAAAGATAAGTAGGGGTGATGAACGTTCGTGTTAATTAACTTTCAGTGACTTAAATGATACTGTTCAGTTTACACGGATGGTATTAATAGGAGGTAGGTTACATTATATTTTCATTAATAGAGTGTTATGACCGCATATCCATTTATCTTGAAAGCGTGCATTTACGCTTTACGCAATCCCAACCACAAAATGCTGCCTATGTAAATGTAGATTGTTTTGTGGGCTTTTAGAATGACGTACAACCTGCAAAATATAATGAATTCGGAAAACTGACTGTACAGCTACGTATAATTTAGGTATATAAACTCCTAGGATTCCCCGTTGTCGTCAATTATTTTACAAAACCACAAACCACATTTCAAAAACAATAATATTCATTCGTTATTAAGATGTTTTAAATTCTCGTCGTGCGGGAATCGAGCTCAAATTGCTCGAAGCATTAATCACAAAAAGCTGACACTAGGCCAATGCACCAGTTGGCTCGCTTGCGTATTATGTCATTGATATACTGTGACAAAATACGGCGGACTTCCCTTGTTTTTACAATGTAGGCGATAATTCCCGAGGGCGCTCGTGAATTAACAATATTTTTATTAAGAAAGGAAGAGTATTATTGATATAAGCGATAATTCCCCAGAGGGATTTTGAAATTAGCTCGCTGGTAAAGTGTAACATTCAACTATGTTTGGATATTATGGTAAACTGTGAATTTACTGTTATTATTACTGTCAAATTATGTCCTGCTCCTGAGCTGGTTTGTGGCAAAGACAAGTAAAGATCTGTACAAAAAGTTAATCAAATCACGTATGGAAGAATTTTGGGCTTATTTAGTTCAAAAGGAATTGCATTTGTCTCTAATTATGCTGTATAACCCTTTTTTTTTTTTTTTTTTTTCAGGATGGGAAATCATCAAATGACTCCTCCCGCTCTGGGTGGAGCAGAAGGGAGTGTCAGACTCTTACTGACTAAAACCCACCCGTGTTCCTTCCTTAGCCCTTTATGTACCAGGGCAGCGGTAACCCTTTCGGACGATCCCGCTACCCCGGCAGGCTTCGGCCCTGTCGGGCCCCGTCATCTATGCTGACATCTCTTTGAGGCGCACGTGGAACACTTACGCGCCGTCCGGCACGGGCCTGGTCCTGATCGGACGGAGAGCTACCCATTGCTCTCCGCCCGCAGGCCCGCGCCTACGGTGGCCGGGAGTCGTCACGCGGCTCCCGACGCCCGGAGCGTCTCCCTCGGCGGCTGAGGCGTGAGGATCTCTCCCTCGCCCATCCCGCCACCTCCTTCGCTAGCATGACTGCTTCGCAGAAGGAGGTGACCGCCTCCCACTCCCTCTCGCCCCGGACCATGGCTTGCACCAGGGCCGGACGCGAGAGGTCGCCGCCGCTGCCGATCGCCTCTACGAGGACACGGCGGTGCTCTGCCCAAGCGGGGCAGACCTCCACCGTATGCTCCACCGTGTCCTCTGGGCGATCCTCGCAGTGGTGACACCCGGGCGTCTCCTCCCGCCTGATGATGTGCAGGAACCTCCCGAAACATCCGTGTCCGGAGAGGACCTGCGTCAGGCGGTAGGTGAGAGCGCCGTGACGCCTCTCTAGCCACTCCTCAAAGAGGGGTCTTATCGCCGCTATCGTGGCGTGCCCTGCGCTGGGTTGCGATAGTCGCGCCTTCCATTCCACCATGAGACCGCGCCGGAGGTCCGTCCGCTCCGCAGCGATTTGCCGCGGGTGCAGAGTTTCCCCCCGACGTAGTGCCTCCGCGCGCCAGTCATACAGGCGCGCGAGGACTATCGCCTCCAGATCCCATGGTGGCAGTCCGGCAAGGAGGCTTGCTGCCTCGCGCGAGATCGTGCGGTACCCCCGGATCAGCCTTACGGCTACCACCTTTTGGGGCGCGTTCAGGTAGTGTGCGGCTCGAAGCCGCAGTGAACGCGCCCATACCGGGGCCCCGTATAGTGCCATGGACCGCACGACCCCCGCGTAAAGCCTCCGGCAGGAGGCGTTTGGCCCCCTCAGGTTGGGCAGGAGCCGCTTTAAGGCGGCCCCGGTCCGTTCCAGTTTGGGGGCCAAACGTCGGAAATGCTCGATGCTGTATAACCCTGTGAACTTTAACCTCAATAAGCATAGCGCCAATCTAAATCGATGCAGTCATACTCATGAGTGCATGAGTCACGTCACTACTAAGTCACTGGCTTTTTTTTTGAGGGAAAAATACAGTGACTAACCCCACCCATGAAGCATTAATCAATATCAATGATTAATGGGCTGTGTCCACGGTCTTTAAAAAATAACTGAGTGGGACGGATAACACGAAACAATTTATTATGCAAAGCCTCGTCCTCTTCAATGAAAAAGGTTTTAACATCTCGTGAACAAAAATACTTCACTACTTTGGAGATATTGTAAACGTAAATAACTAGAATACAAGTTAAATCCAATCTATGAATCGATAAAAATTGGATTTCGCATTCACCGTCCAATAACTCCAATTAAACACTCGACTGGGCCTTAGGCAACCGTGAAAGTACGCCTTTTGCATGTTCCCTCGTATTTCAGGACTCCGTACAACACTTTACTAAAAACGTTGAAAGGCAAGTAAATTGTAGGAAAGCTTTAATTTACTTGGAATTGGTTCAAGTAATTAGCATTGCGAATTGATAATGCAAATAGTTTTAGAACAAAAACAATAATGTCGTTGTGAGGGACCATAAATTAAGTTTATTGACGTTTTACAGTACACTCACATGCTGTAGGCCATGCTACGGACACGCGAATGCGTTATCTCACACGCCATGGGTTTCATTTCACACTGTTTATGCATGTGCAGTCAGTACCTACCTATTTATAACTTTAGTCATCAATATTTCTAGACTTAGTTTTGACATAGCAGCACATACAAAGCTAGTAAACAAGTAATCGTTAACTGGCTTTATCCTGGCACAAAAGAATTCGGAGAATCTCACGGCTGTCTGACGGACATTGTTCTTCTCCTAAGCATGAAATACCACAGATGAGGGTAAACATAATTAAATAGCTATGGCGACACGCAATAACGTAATACACACTAGTAAAACAAACAGAACAACGCTTACGTGCACGACGCGAAAACAATAGCGAGAGGAACACGCTGAAACTTTTGTATAACTATGCCGATTGGAAAACTCGGGCAGACAGAATAGCCGCGTGTCAGTGGAGCTTGCAAAATGGAATTGCTGTTCTTTCTATGATAGCATCAATGGTATGAAAGCATCAATGTTACAATCTCTCTCTATTCAAGAAAAGAATTCTTATCACAGCAGAATATTTAATCCACTTCACTAGCGCCAAATCCAGCGATAAATCTCGCAGTGAAAAATGAACGGTTCTCTTTCTGGACTTTATAACATAATTGGCATTTCCTTCGACGTCAAAGAGAATATTTCTATAATGTTGAGGTTAAAGAAATTCCTTAATGGCAATGTAAGCTGCAGATGCTGAGGAAATGAGTCATACTATCACGAGTTCATTATGCCCTCCCTGATTACCGGAGCGGTAGAAGCGACAAAACTGACCCGTCCGTGTATCTCTGCCGTAATGAAGTCACGTATGATTCATATTTCTTAACATTAAGACTGAACATCTCTTAGTACATAACAACGACTATTTTATGTCTAGTCGGATATGTTCGATATTGAATTGCGAAAAATTCGTAATATCCTTGGCTTCCTATTGACATCATGATGTCATTGACCAGCAGCCTAGAAACTGGTTTTATGAACTCCTTTATTATCTATGCATGTAAATAAGTATTATATAAAGGCATATAAATATAGCTTAAGAACCGGAATATTACGACTTTATATATATTTAAGAGTAGTCCGTCGTCGTCGTCTGTCCGTTTGAACAATTCAATACAAAAAACCGGTCAAGTGCGTGTCGGGCCACGCGCAGTGTAGGGTTCCGTAGTTTTTATAACAGCCAAGTGCGGGTCGTATTCGCTGACTGATAGTTTCGTACCATGCTCTAACTAAAAGCCAAACATGACTACCTACCTAATTTGACTTCCTATACAAATCCTCACCTGATCCGACAATTTTGCACGGATTTTTTTTTTTTTTGAGATTTGGATAAAACTTGTCACTAGCCGGTGTAACAACTGTTTTTTTGGTATAAAACTTATTTAGGAATGAAACAATAGCGCGATACAACTGACTATAAGCGCCATCTATCGACATTTCTATGGAGTTGTTCGAAATTTTCGAGTCTAATACAATTGGTCGACTATTACTCGTAAACTTGTAAAGCCCACTTGAGTGTGATAGTGTAGTTTTCCTTTAAACTTCGTTATATATAGGTACTACTGCCGTGACATTTGAATTTCTAACTACAACCGTTTAGTTGGTAGAGGGGGGGGGACACTTGACTCTAACGAAAATCGGTACTTTAAAGCTTGATAAGTCACGAACGGTTTACTTAATCAAAAAACGGTCTTCCCAAACCCCTCATATTTTGAAAGACCTATCCAACGATATCTCACACTATGGGAAGGACGAAAAAAAAAATTATCATCCCCACTTTAGATGTAGGGGAGGTACCCTAAATAAATGTTTTTTTTTTTTTTTTCAAAATTTTATTTTACCACTTTTTCGGCGTCATTAACGTGTATACTCATGCCAAATTACAAATTTCTAGTACCAATAGTTTTTGAGTTAAACCGCGGACAGACAGACAGACAGACAGACGACATGGCGAAACTATAAGGGTTCCTTGTTGACTACGGAACCCTAAAAAGGTCTGAGTAACTAAGTTAACTGCAGAATTTACGCTACAGCTGTAATTAACAAAGCCTTCAGAATATAATGTTGGCTACTAAACAGCCAGTTGTAGAGCAGTTGTTCGGGGTTTAATTTAAGTGGATAACGCGTTGATGGAGTGAAAACAAAAGATTTCTTACCTCACTGAAGAATTCATCCATAAAGCCTCCTTCGACGGCGACGTTGACGTCGTCGGGCCCGACATCGTCATCGTCGCTTTGCGCCTGCATAGAAGAAAAAGAAATATTAACACGGATCCTGAATAAATGTTCAACAATAAATGCATCAGGGAAAATTGCAGCAAAAAAATACTAAACTGCTTTCGTAAATGTTCGCAACAATAACCAAGAAATAACTTCAGGACTTCAAAGGGTTTAAATCTTCTATACGAAAAGAAAAAAGACAAAAAAAAAGTATGAATTCTATCTTTCACATACGACATTCAGTGCTCAGTAACAAGATAATTAAATATGAGCGAAGCCGCGGGCGGTCTCATAATATAATTAATCGTTATTATATAAAGACGTTAGTTAATTGTAATTACACTTTAGCAGTTGTGAAGTAAGAAGAAATAATGAATGGCTCGGTGTCGAGGACGGCCGACACTCCATTTATCCACGTTGCACTTGTAACTCAAGCTGACGTGAGGAGTGGCGCAACATGTTACACTTCTCAGGACTTTTACACTTGGAGTTCTTAGCTTAAGATTTACATTTTTATAAAACGGTAGAAACCCGAGTATCTTTTCGGTTCTTATATCCACTTTTTATATTAGAAATGGTAAAAGGAGCCGCATTATTTATTCATAATTATTTAACGACTACTTATCTATAGTGAAATCAAATAACGTCAGGTGATAAATGATAATATAGTATGATTAATAACTAAGGTTTTTCTTCATTATACTCTGACACTACTGATTATCCTTATTCATGACTAATCATGACCGATGGTGACATTCACACGTGTTCATAATAAAATAATTATTCAGTACAATACGTCTAACTAGAAACAGGACTGTCGCCTTTCCTATAAATTAATAATGAGATCAACTCGACTCCACAAAAGACATTACGTATTATACGTTGCTAATGAAATTGTGTATGAAACGCTGAAATACAAACCAAAGGAATAATAAATGAAGGAGGGGGCAAAATGTGGTTGTTTTAGCAAGTCGTGACGTAAGCAGGGTCGACAGCGGACGTACACGAAAAGCAAAATAGAATCCACTTAGTTGAGGCGAGCTAGCCATTATTCAATTTATACGGACAGTCCGTGGATTCAGTATCCACAAAGGCCTACCATTGCGCGTTGGGACTTCACGGGGACGATGCAACTAGGTAGGCGAGCATCACTTACTTTACATTACATTATTATCTCTGAACCTAATTATTATGTCCACTCAAAATATCTGGAGGGATACTTTATCAATCGATGTCATCATTTGTAAAATACAAAACGTGTGATTACAACCATTTCTTTCAGCGGAGCTTTGTATACGTATCTTTTGACCAAAATATAATTTGCCCATTTTATTACAACAAAGCGTGAATGGAGGTGGCTTGTTGGCGGTCAGAGTCAGGGGTCAGGCCGTGCTGTGTCGCTGTCAATATAGGTCACTGTAACACGGACCAAACTGTGTCGACGACAAAACATTTATTTAGACAAGCTTAACGACAATGGCGGCCATTAGGACACCTCATTATCAGCGTTTTATAGAAGTTTCCAATAGAAGGACAAATAAAAACAAAAATTATACCTATCTGAAAATAACTTGAATGTGTTGTAAAGTCATTCACACCGTTGATCCAGTCAAGTTTAATTTATAATTGCTTTGAATCAGTTAATAAAATGCACTGCTAAGTTTATATTCAGGCAATGCCATAGTGAAAGCGAGACTAAGTTTAGACGGAGAAAGGGAAATGAGATTTTGGATTCACAGGAACCTTTTCCCAGTTGTGAGTGCCACTATTTATTTTTATAAGACTGCAAAATTGCCCATCCCGAAAGTCAGTATTTTTAAATGGCTTTGATATGAGCCTTCTCCCTCTCGTTCTCACATTGCTAAAAATAGTCGTCGACATTTTAGTACTATTTTTAGCAGCAATGTAAGAACGAGACCTTCACATTTAACCTCTTATCAGAAGAAGCATTACTGAATGTATTCATAATAGTTTGACCTTATGACATCGGCACGGGATACGGTGTCAACACGTGTGAGGCGTAACTCGGCGTAATAATTGACACCTCGGCGCTCGCGACGCCGACGCCTACAAACAGCCCATACCCTGTACATACGCATACGAGCATAAAAAGGATTCGAATTTACGATACAAAACGTAATTGCGCACATTTGTACCGCTCGTTATTCGAGCAGTTATCCTGATTTAATAGCGCAGGAAACGGCCAATTGTTTACAATCATTATGAGCCCTCCCGACACGGCGTACGCAGGCAAATCACATTTGCAACTCTTTTCATGATTACTTTACCATTATTTGATTATACAAACAAAATAATAATGAAGTGAAGCCGTTAGTTCCAGCTGTCATTCGTCGATTTTTGACAGTTGTTACGGGTAGCCAAAAGAAGCCCAAAATTCTGACAACCAGTCTTACCAAGGAGTATCGTGTTACCCAGTAATTGGGTTGTAGATCAGATAGGCAGTCGCTCCATATAAAATACTGGGGTTCAGCTGCATCCGGTTGGACTGGAAGCGGACCCCAATAATGTTGGAAAAAAGCTTGATTGCCAAACAAAATAATAAATAAGTTGTACTGTAAGATGACATTACCACAATAATATGTATATTCGCAGATATCAAAATATTATTTACATTTTATCTACATGACAACTTGTCGTAACTTTATGAATCATTATCATACTCTTTGTTATTACGATTAGATACAGAATTGAATTCAAGGTTTGACAATTCTTATTTTCTTCTCTCGGATAGGAATAACCTTTATTATGATTTAAAAAAATCATAACAAGTATTTTAAAACATCATCTCGTCGAATTTCAATGTAAGATTATGTCCAGGTTTCAGAGTAGTCATGAACAAAGCTGGTACTTATAATTAGGTTAAGAAACTATGGACAAATCTGTAGAATTTCTCAATATTAGATAGAACAGAGGTAGAACGGGCTGATTTATAATTTGTTGAAGGTCCTATCCCAGTCGCGTAGTAACAGTATTACAGAAAGCAGGCAGAGAGTTAATTTCGAGCCGACCGACGCGGTCATGGTCGCCACCGGCTCAGACAAAGGGCTCCGGATGACCGCCTTAGTTACTTATATAACTATCTATAAACTGCTAAGAGCAAACCGAACAAGGTATTACATTTGGTCGATATTTTTATCGCCTTTCAGTATACAGGGTGATTGAAAACATATTCACAAGAAAAAGAAGTATCTTCCCGTAATAAAACTTATGTAATCCCAAAAACAAATACGCATTCATAAAGTACCTACCTGAACAAAATTCATGTACGGGAGAGAATGCTCCAATTTTTCAAAATTCTATTAAATAATCTGTAGCAATTCGCTGGCAGAACATTACAATGAAAACCACAATTCCGAATGTTCTGTTAAATGGCCGCACACGGCCACACGAGTCTTGTACTATTTTCGTGGCATGGAGTGTGAGGCAGCGAATTGGGAGTCACGTCACGTATTTCAATCGCACCAGATCTGATAACGTCAGCTGTATTGGCTACCTAGCATAGGTCGGTCTGGATTTTATTTTTTGTAGCCTGAATATTATTTTTTCATTCACTCTAACTTTTCCTGTTGCTTTCATTATATATAAAAACATTTGCACTCCGGAGCGAGGTGTTACGTCAGACGTTCGTTGGAACTGAATTTTTTTCGAACTAAAATTGACTAAGTAGAATAGCACCTTAGCATTTTATTTGAGTAAATAACTTTTTTTTTATAAACAGCTTTACATAGTATTAACCTTTTACATAGCATTGTATAAGACATTTAGAAATCTAGAATAAGATAAATAATTACCTCGTGACTTAAATATGTATTTTTGAATTTCTACAAATACCGGACTACTTCGATAGAGATATCTATGAAAGTATTTTCTTTTACAAGATAAACTTGAGTAATTGTATAAAAATATTTTTTGAGTAGTTATCTACATCTAACTTTCAAAGTATCGGTAAATTCGAGCTCTTTGAAAAACTAAATTTCTTTGCTTGTTTATCAATTTATTTGAATATTACGTAAGTACTCGCCTACGTTTATTCTGAGACCAAATTTAACTAATAAAAGAAATAAAATGTTCGTACTTAGGTACTATTATAACGAATCTAGCCAGTAAGTAAACCAGTAAAAGAATTAAAGCAAAAAATAAACTAGGTACTGATTCACTGCGTTCGTATAATACATTTAACTAAATATTCAGCAAAATAGCCCCTCGTACAACCCAGAAACCAGAACAAATCCTGCTTCTACATCACGTTTGGTTCAAATATTTAAAAGTTTAATCAGTTAATTGTGGTTGCTCGCGTTTAAAATTTAACAAAGTTTAATTAAACAGCGTCAAGCGGCGTTATTACGAAAATCCGGGTACACCAGGAACCCAAAACGTATTTCAATTTAATTGCAGGGGCCACGCGGCGATTTTCGTTAACCCTGTATATCGTGTTTTGGATTAAACCGTCCTAATTGGTTTTAACTGGTTCGTCAACCTTTTCGGAAAACAGATTGATATGATTTTCGAATCTTCCTTGCGCATACAGTTTGCGTTACGTACCTAAAGTTGAGCTGAATTAAGCAATATTGGCCTTCACTCGTCCAACAAAAGTACCCCCTCGTCTAGAGTACACCTCAAGGATAATCCTATTTTTCTGAAAACTTTAAGTACATACTTAATTAGGTAGGACCAAGGTAATTTATATTAGCTGCGGGGGTGTTAACGCAAGTTTTTTATTTAATACTATCAGGTAAAGCAAAATTCTTGAATATAATTTAAAGAGAACACCAAGTTCTTTCATAAGATAGATATATAAGGCATTTATAAAGTTCCTACCTATAAAATGAAGAGAAATTAATTGAAATTTCAAAGGTAGCACACTCCGGAATCAATATTTCAATGTCCTTCAACAGACGTTACAGCAATCCGAAAAGCAATGCGCAGCAGATTTTCTTTGTGATGATAATTGGGAATTTAACGCTGTTGCAAATATTTCTCTCGTGTTACTTTTAGTTTATTTCTGGAACGCGAAAAACCCCAACGTATGTAACAAGATAAAAACAATCCCTGGTAGTACGAGTCGTCAAGGGGATTATTTAGATCTGGGTCAATTGGAGGCGGCATCCCTAAATCTCAGCACATAATTACGGGAGCGGAACGCGTGGTGTGGCATCTAGATCGCTCGTCACCTCTTACAACTTTTTGAACCGGCCTGTTTGTGCCCCCTTCACAATCTCGACGATGCAATTAATTTTTAGTTACACTGTACGTATAAATGAAAGTATGACGCAACAAGTATGATTTTAGGACTCCAACACGCAGTTCCCAGAACACTGTCGTGTTTAGGAAACTATTTCAAACAGTCGTGCAAAATATAGCATCCTCTAAATTCTGCTTTGACTGATATAACAATCACAGTTTACATTAATTAGATAACTACACAGATAGCGTTATCTAAAATTAAATGTACTTTAAACATTTGAGTTACACTGCGAACTTTCCTTTTAAAGCATACGTTTAACGTCCTACTATAAAAAACATCTTATACTCTTGGGAAATGCTCATCATTTACCAACTCTGTCTGAAGATTATTACCGAGAAGGATGTAACTCCAGCGGTCCGGGCGGATAGACTTGACCTGAGGCAACTGAGAATTGCGGTATTAACAAGTTTTTCCACTTGAAACAGTCTCGGAACATGGAGCGGCATCCCCAACCACTCAGTTCACTACAGTCGGATGTCGGACACACTTATATCTTCTTTGAACACTAATTTGCTCTACTTGACATAGTTTTATTGACTTGATTCATGCAGTTTTTTGTTTCAATTCATATTGTCGCGGGCAGTAAACAGGGTCAGTCAGTTCAGCGTGCTCGTTCTAAGAAACGCCATTGTGTTTTCAGATTAGATATTATTGATTAATCTAGACAAAAACAGACCACGAGATTCCACTGTAATACATTCCTATTCGAATGAATGTGAAACGATCTTTCGAGTGTAATAGGTCCAGCAAGGTCAGTGATCTATGTTTCATTTCAAGTAATGATCTAGAACAGTATTGCCGAAACAGCGAAATTTCGTACGAGATGACCGACACGGTTCAAACACTTTATATGGCCCCATACTGCGGCCTATAAAGTCCCTTTATAAGAGAAATGTTATTTAAGTGCAGATTTATAGCCATGTACATCCATTTACCTGCTTCTATAACATGAAGTTCAACATTAAATGATTACCTTGGCATTATTACTTTGTCAACTGTTCGACATTGGTCTTCGATGCGAGTAGAAAGCAATTTATGGAATCGGAAACTTATCCCATTAGCGTCTTGATTCTTTCCCGTGATGTCTCGGTATACTAATCACTGTTTTCAGAAAAGGTTCACACACCTGTAGAAATTACTGTTTTAATAAGAAATTAAGGTATGCAATTAACTAATAATAACTGAAATGTTGTAATGATTAAATGTTCAAAGGATAAACTTCAATATTCCCAGCAGTGAATTAAAAAATCACATACGCTCAGCAAAAAAAAATCTGGCTTAATTAAAATCATGTTTACATAGCCCGCTTCAAATATCAATTAAAATGTTATGCGTGTTTATTGGCAAGATTTAGTGGTGTGACCTATATTATACAAGGTCACAAATCAAAAGCGGCGGTTTTACGTGGCTCACGACTTTACAGGCGGTTGGTCATAAAGCCCGTCGAGGGGTGCCCTTGTACCCCACCGCTGATGCCGCTTATTTACGACCTCTATGCTATATCTGGGATTATTCCCAGAGCTTTTCTTATGCGGATAAATATTTAAAGTCTAAATGTCAGAGTTGTTTTACTCTTCGTGATAGTCAGATGATCAGATCATAAAGCTAATGCTCGTTACATTACGTCATTATTTTGAGCGACTAGTTACTTAGTGGATTATGTGATATGGCCGCAGCGGATGTAAGATACGAGTCATATTTTATTTTAGTTGCAAAAGCCATTTTGTATAACAAAACTTATGTTCGTACTTTCTATATGCAGTAAGCGGCACAACAAAAATTGCTGTTCCTACAAAAGCCGTGTAATAAAAACTTCACTGCAATGACGAACAAGCGGGACGTCGTCGTCGTCCAATAAAAATGTTGAGCTGAAATGCAAGCAAGCGTGTGAGCGACAACAATAGGCACCACGACGTGCATTGACGGTAGCGTAGCGGGAGAAGGCGAGGAGCGTTGCGGACTTGCGGCAGACCTTACGTAACCACCCCAGTTCGCCCCTGCCGCACCCTGCCTTGACACTTCCGAGAGCGCTCGTCACTTGGTCGTATGTGTTTCGTTTGCAACTGATATCGAAATGTATTTGCACAAATATGGTGCCGTCCAAAATGTTAAATGTCTCTAGAAAACTCGTCTAGTTTCAGCTAGCTAGATAATTATTATTCTGTTGTTCTCGCCGTTTTACGCCAAGAAACGGCGGACGGAAGTTATTCGGCTTTTCATTCGGTTTTTTGTTTTTCCTCGTGAGATAAGCCGGAAAATGGTTAATATTTTCCATAGTCAATAACCGACCAACTATGAGTTGAACAGCTACATGATTGGATTTGTTTATCCTTCAAGAAAGGCCTTTAAGCCAATAAAAAAATTTGGACGGTCGGTTGTTATGTAGATGAAGAGCTCTACATATTACGACGGATTGTGATAAAGGTTAGCCCCGCGGGATACCCAATAAAGATAAGAGAACTAAGAAAGAAAAGAAAACTGAATAATGTAAATGGTCGTCAGGATATCACGTAACTCAATTGGAAACATTATCCGAGTTGCGTATCACTAGCGACAAATGAGCCGGGAGGCTCTCGGCCGTCACACGTCTTATGGATCCTCAAAAGTTACTCGACCCACATATTGAACAGCCTTTGTTGAAAAACGCTGCGTCACTGACCGTATCTAACAACACCAACTATCCGAAACATGTCTGAAATATTTACCACAACATTTACTATTGAATAGTTGTAATTTATTGTAACTTCTCCTTTTTATTTGCCGGTTCGTACTGATTGTTTCATTTAGCCGTCCTTTAGGTTTATTTTAATCGGGTCCAAAAAACTGAAAGCATAATGAATAACTATTTTATAACCGAACGTGATCTCATGAGTTTTATTCATATTGACTTAGTTTTTGACAATGCCGTAATCCAGTTCGCTCTAGTCTGGATGTCGCCTTATTTCTATAAAATACCGTTTTTTAGACCACATTCTTTTCACTCTAAATGTGTTTAGTTGAGATTTCACCCCAAGGATAGCAATCGTCGCATTTAGAAAAGTTTTAATTCAATTAGTTTGGAATTTAGCAGTGCCAACTTGTCAACCCACATTACAATAGTAATCTTTTAAAAAAGTAAAGCTTTAAACAGCTAGTTAGTAGTTGTAGATTTTTAGTTTTATCTCCATCGAAACCCTAGTCGAGTCCCTTGTAGCACCAGCAATAAATTTCCCCGAAAAAGAAATACGGTTTCTTATTCGGATTTTATTCTTGACGTTTGAAGAAGTTTAGTTTTAATATCATCCTTCCCTTATATTTTTCCAATGTAACTTTACCAATGTATCCAGGCAAAGGAAACTAAAAGCATAGAATAGCAAGAACACAATTACTATTCTTCGAAACTCGTATTTTTTAGTTTAAGTAAACGCAACAATATTAGTCACGGGCTCAGCCTTGAGATAATTTGCACGATAACAGTCAAAGAGGCGGCCTTGTTTCAGCATTCAACCCATGTTACGACGACACGGTCCCCCAACATCCCCCAGGCGAAGTCGCACTGTTTACACTAAATTACCAGAGAAATCCCATCACACAGCTTATCGCAGTGTGCCGAACTGCTCCGGAGTACATGTTATTGTAACTGTTTTAACAAGGGTCATAAGCCCGTGTGTCAAAATATTAATTAGTCGTGTTTTACGTCAATGTTTGCTAGAACTGTAAGCAAATATTATGTAATTCCTTTACAAATAAATAAAATTGTAGTTTCTGTTTGTAATGTCAAAATAACAGCCTTGTTACTTAAAGCATACGGTAGATAAGACAAAAACATTTTTAAATTTTTTGTCTGTCTGTTTGTTCCGGCTAACCTCCGAAACGGCTGGACCGATTTTCACGGGACTTTCACTGGCAGATAGCTGATGTTATAAGGAAAGCGAGACTACTTTTATTTTAGAAAAAGAATTAGTAAAAAACACATTATTCTTTTTATGAAACCTATTTTTTCTGTTCGGTTTTTTCTTGTCTGTTTATATATGTGTACAGACGCCAGCAGGTCAACCTACCCGAAACTGTCAAATTTTCCCAATCAACCTTGAACCTTAATGCTATAGCGATAAAGTTGAAAATCTATTAAAGAAATTTGACAGATTGTAGTAGCTTGATGTGCTGGCTTCTATACATAAATGATAAAATAAATAAATTATTGTTTTCCGGCATCCACGCGAATGAAGTTGCAGACACAGCTAGTTTACAATAGTTTTGGAATACCATAATAATACTATTGTCTTCAAACTGTCAAGGATGTTGCTTTATAGAAAATGATAGGATGCATGTTGCATTGTTTCTTGTGTCGTTCCATTACGGATAGCATTAAAACATCTGTGTTTATATTACTCCGGCCAGTTAGTTGAAAAACACGTTTGAATATACATAGCGACAACTATCGTTACTACCTACAATGAATTTCGCATCCGTCTAAACCCCAAAAACAAAAGTAGCGGTTGTCTGGTTTCTGAACATATTACCTTGGTTATTATTATATGACCACCATATAAGGATCTCGGCATAGAATTGGCCACTCTAACTGCGGGTATTGTTAAAGGGAATTAAAATTATGAGATTTCCCAAAATTCTCCATGCCAGGACAATGAGCAGAAGCATCTCCTTTTTGTGTTTGCCAATCGTGATAAAGCCGTATCTCATTATGATTTTCAGTAGTGGAAATGTAAGGGCTGATAATGTTTCTGGCGAGTAAATATTTTTAATGTTTTAATAGCCTTTCGATTTTCTTTTTTAACAAAGTTCTAATAGTTTAAGAACACATTACAAATCGTGTGACCCACAATCAAATATTCCGATTCCAATTAAAAAGTCCAGCCAGGACGTTTTGCTCGAATCGTTTATCGGTATGCACCGTTTGAGTTATGTCTCGACTGCGGAACGAGCTGTTCCAAAACCGGAGCACAGGAAATGCATAACGTAGCGCCAGACGTATTATAGGCACTCGCAGCCGCACGCTAGTTTGGTTTCCGATGTATCGAGACAGTTGTGATATCGCAAATTCAATTTACTGAACACTGCATTGTAGGATTTTCAGCATATGGTTCTTTATCTTTACTGAGACTAAGAATTTATGTATCAACTGACCTTATACATTATTTTAGTAGTGAATCAAAAAATCAATAATATTGCCCAATAAAACGTTTCTGATAGGAAATCGAAGTTTAACAAATTATTCAAAAACCTGACGACGACGGCAGCGATGGGCTCTCAGTATCAATAAATCTGAATAGGATAATTTGGCATAACGTCCCAGCGACCTCAAACAGCTCGCCGAGCGGAGGCTTTATTTGGAAAGTCGCCAGGAACATTAACACAAATAATATGTCGTAGACTAGGCTCTGTCAGAGCACGAATTCGATGGTGGAGCTACGCAGAACAACATCGTGTGTGCATCGATTGCAAAAACCGCTAAAACAGTGAAAGCAAATTGAATATCACAATTTTCCATCACAGAAAACTACGAACGAAGCGTGCAGTCGACATTACAGCACTTTTATCTATATTTTTATCGGATATTTGTTCATTATTCAAGGAAATTGGTCGTCATTTCGTCGAAGTAACCGAATGTATAATTATTGGAAGCGCATGATGTTTCGAAGAAACGATATTGTTTCTGAAAAGCTGATAGTGCCTTATTGCTAAAGTCTAGGTTGTCGAAAAGGTTGCTATTCAAAAGAAGACTCGTTCATTCAGACACCATATGAGACGTATGCTAAAAATAGAAGCGACGCATAACGTGAATCAGCTGTTGCAAGTGCATGTGACGTGAACGCGTCGACTACATCAATAAAACCTTAGCCCCACATACTTTGCTTGGCTTTCATGTTAAGTTATGTTGCAAATATCTTCTTGTTACTACCCTTGTCCCATGTTGCTTGGGGACGGCGCAAAAGGTTTTTAAGTTGTAAAATGTATAACAAAAATCGTTCCAGTCCAGTTCAAGTTTTTAGTTCTTCATCTTAGCGTGTCGATGGCAATCTAAATTGTGCCAGCCCAAAAAGCGCCATTAGTAGCGTCCATAAATAAGTTCCAGTCACGTGCAGGCAACAGGGCACGCAGAGTCAGGAGCTCAATCGATTGTGAAATAGCACCACATTTGCACTCCAGGAAGGATTTGTCTAAGAATCTCCACCTGAGCTGGTTTTACTTGCTTTGACCTGCGGCCGGAGTCTGTTTAGACTTCCAGATTAGTCAAGGCAATTCATGTCCAGGTGGGAGACTTTCAGTCGGTGGAACGAATGGGACGGGTAAGGTAACACTATATCGTTACAGCTTTAGTCTTTCTTGAGACCGTGCACTCCGTTCGAGGCTGATGCGGCTTGTTTTTATAATGTAGTAAAATTAACTGACACTACTTGAAACATCCTAAATGACTGAGAAAAAAAGGAAGAAACTGGCGTACTCTACTTTAGTCTCTTAAATTAGGGTCTCAAGCAAAACATCTAATTGGATTACCTACGGGTAGCTAAGCCCCCGTAGCCTTGAGAAATCTGACTTACGGGATTTGAAATAGGCACACCTTTATGTTTCAAGGCATTTATTTTTCGTCATGACATATGGCGCGGAAACGTGGACAGTGACGGTCGGGCTGGTCTACAAATTCAAGGTCGCTCAGCGCGCTATGGAGCGAGCTATGCTTTGAAGGATAAAACCAGGAATGTAATTATCCGGAAAAGAACCGGAGTTACCGACATAGCTTGCAGAGTAAGCAAACTGAAGTGGGAGTGGGCTGGCCATGTTTATCGAAGGACCGATGGCCCGTGGAGCAAACGAGTCTTGGAGTGGAGACCGCGTATCGGCAAGCGTAGTGTGGGAAGCCCCCCCAGCTAGATAGACGGACGACGTGAAGAAGGTTGCTGGGACGGACTGCATGCGGAAGGCGGAGGACAGGGTGTTGTGGCGGAGCCTGGGAGACCATGCAGCAGTGGACTGCGATAGGCTGAGTTGATTGATTGATTATTTTTCAAGGCCTTTGATTTAAGCGTGAACAAGGCAATTGGTAATTAGTACGTTTGCAACTGTGTTATGTGTACGATCAGAGATGCGAATGCCATGATTAATGATGCAAATCTGACGGCTGTTATGTTGGTATGAGTCAAGTTTAGTGAAGGCCGCGTGCCGGATGCCGCCCTCGTCAGCTGATAACAGCGCTAGCTAACGTATTCAACTGCTCAGTGACATAAACTACACTCCACGAATTTGGACAACACTTGTTTATCACCCAAATATTTGTATGACATAGACTGGAGGGGGACCTGGCAAAGTAGTTTAATCTTTCAGTGCACGCAATGTAGACGTCAGTCATGTCACGACACAACACAAATAAGCAATAGTCGACAGCTTGTTGCAAGAAAATGCCCAATTACTTTCATATCCATCTTCCTTACGTTGTACTCAGAATTAGATCGAAGAACGCCGTTGCCGAAGTTTTTTGCGGTTACCCTACTCTACGTAATCGTATAACCTTTAGTAAAATATAAATGTAGTTAACAACCGTATCAGTTTGGAATATAAATAAAGTTTGATATAACCATGACGACACTTTTGTAGCAGCACCATTGTGAATACATTTGAATATCCAACGCCCGTGTGCTGTGAATATTTTTCTAAAACGGGAGGTGTCTTTACCTGGAAGAAAGGTTTCACATGTCGGCTTTATAGAAGTGCACTGGCCGTACTTAAAGGCAAGTGCTTTGACCTTTGCAATAAGTTCTTTGTATCGACAGTAGAACAAATATTTGTTTGTTATTTCCTATATTTACGGCACTAGACCCATGCTCTTTTATCGGCAAGTTCGAGGCGAACTTGCAAGCAAAAGTTGGATCGATAGGAATCGCAAGTTGACGGTTCTTAGTTGATGACTATTGGATAGGATTTTGCGTTAACTGCGTACTCTTGGCTCATTCTTATTGGTTTTGCCGCTACAGGCTAAGAGGTGAAGAAAAAGGTTGAGAAGAGTTTTGCCCGGCAGTTCCACAAAATAAGTTAGAAGCTGAAACATTTGGATACTTAAAACCACACGTAACACGTTCTTGCCGTTCATCCTTCAGATCGTAATTCCGTAAATCCATAAATTAAAATCGTTATGGATTTTTGACACGCTTTTTCGTCATTTGGATAAACGAAGTGGTTCGCGACATTTTCAAGCCAGGGCAAAGATTCAGGACATGGGAGAGTAAAAAAAAAACTATCCACAGCTAGACTGCAGATTCTGGATTCTATGACGTAAATAAGAAAAGATTTTTACCATCTTAGTGACTCCAAAGATACCTGAATCTTATAAGACAAATATAATTAAATGATCTATCAACATTCATATTTTTTTAAGGCAACATCCAAATGAATTTATGCTAATTGTAAATAGATGATGTCATTTACATAGTAGTATGTCTCACTTTAATACTTAAGTATAATTATTTTCATTTACAATGTAGGTACTTTTTAAATGCCTAAGTATTTGATAAACTTGGCTTCCTTTTAAGTTTGTACATATTAAAATATGGGAATACTTTAATATTTGGTTTCCCAAATAAAACAATAGAAACGGTAAAGAAAAATTACTCTAAGACAAACTTTACATACTAGGTACTGTTGAAAAATTGCCGTTTTGTAGATCACTAGGTTAAGGATGAAACATGCTAATGATGATCTAACAATGTTAGCTTTTAACACAATGTACTTGTGTCTCAATAATAATTGGGATTATGATCAACGGAGAATATAATGAGGTTTTGAGGATCACCTCAAAACCTGACTATATTCTCCGTTGATATATATGAAAACTTTACTCCAAGATGCATTTTTATACTTTTGTCATCAGACAAAAGTATAAAAATGCATCTTGGACTAAAATTTTCCCATAGAAAGTGGTGTGTTATGTCTTGCCAAAACTGTTTGATTACAGATCTAATTGTCTGTTTATACAGAAATTATTGTAGGTTCAGCAGGTTTAAAAGTCTTGATTTGTAGAACCTTGCGGACTATAAGATTTATACAAGTTGCATAAAACTTTTTACTCCGGTAGCAGGAATTATTATTCAGATTATTTTTCAGTTCCATTTATCAGAAAGCACCAAGAATATACTACACAATTAAACTAAAGCTATATTCTATGCAGTAAGTAACCTAGTAAAATGTTTGTAAAGTTGAGTGGGCAGATAGCCTTTCCAATGAGGTTATCCAACTATGAATCTTGTTAAATTATTGATCAAAAAACAATGGAAAATGCAGATAAAGTAGTTAGTTGGTAAAACTGCGGAACGCAACAAATTGTCTCGCTTCAATGACAGCTATCATTCAGCGGTGTCAAGTCCGGGGTGGGGCGACAAGAATAAAGAATACCATTGGAAGTAGAACCCTGGAAAGTGATTCCCTGAATCTGTGGGAACCTAGACCAAGGTCTTGATCGTACATGACTGATATGACATACGATTTCAATGCTGTTTCTTTATGAATTCGAGGTAATTACTAAAGCCTTTGCTTATAGTAGCGCTGAGAAACGAAGGAAAACTAACTTACCGCTTGGAGCGCCGCTAACCTATCCTTCGTCATCCTTTACAGAGAATCACACACCAAGTAAACGTTTTATCTCGTTACACAATCCCATTCACAGATATTTTTCTAACAAACGTCACTAAACTAAAGGACACGAACACTACGTTCACTTCACTCAAAAAATCGATACACACGAAACGAACAAAACTTCACTACCTGTCTCATGTACTGTGTGAAATTTTGCAAAGTTGTAGATGGCGCAACTGCTCGATACAGTATGTGACGTCAACAGAGCTGTCGGTAAAGCAGCGATGGCGCTAATTTTCAGTTGAAAGTATTTTAATTTGTTGGATTTATAATAGCATAGTAAATACAATATAATTTCACACAGCTAAGTATTTTAATTGTAGAAAAGGTTTAATCTTATAATAAAAGCTATTAAACTGTAGTTTTATTCGAGTTAAACATTTAAAAAAGTCTCTCAACTGACTACTAGAGTCATTGCGCCTGTCGTTGTCAAAGAAATCTTCCGCTTAGTCAAGTGACGCCATTGTGAGCCGTAACGACTTTTAGCTGCAACGAGTTTAATCTCAATTTTCTTATACAATCTTGGTAATAAGTGCATAGATTTTGTGTAATTTGATTATATACTTGACACGCTTCTGATCTTATAATATATTTATGTTGTTACTTGCGTAGTTTTAGTGTAATTGGTGTTAATGTTCGGTGCTATTGAGCTAAATTCCTGTGAGCCTAGTTGAGCGCCATTCGGTGATAAGTTAAAGCAAATTTAAGTTGTCGGTTTCATAGGGCCAGTGAATTTGATTAATTCCTCGCTAAGTGTTCGTTTGCAATTTTTCTTAGAATACCAAAACAGTGCATGGAACATCAAAGAATCTAATTATTTGCGCCAAACTTACATACTTTTATGTCACGAAGTCTTTGTCAGTTTTTTGCTAATTTTGAACTTTTCTGTTTCTTTTCAGAATTAGAAGTATAAAAACAATAAAAATGGCAGATGATATGCCCACATTCAAATGCGTGCTGGTTGGCGATGGTGGTACTGGCAAAACTACATTTGTCAAGCGACATTTGACTGGAGAGTTCGAGAAAAAATATGTTGCTACACTTGGCGTCGAAGTGCACCCCTTGGTATTCCACACAAACCGTGGTCCCATCAGATTTAACGTTTGGGATACAGCTGGTCAAGAGAAATTTGGAGGACTAAGAGATGGCTACTATATCCAAGGACAATGTGCCATCATCATGTTCGACGTAACCTCTCGTGTCACCTACAAAAATGTACCGAACTGGCATAGAGATTTAGTTCGTGTTTGTGAAGGCATTCCTATTGTTTTGTGTGGAAACAAAGTAGACATCAAGGACAGGAAAGTCAAAGCAAAAACAATTGTGTTCCACAGGAAAAAGAACTTACAGGTGAGCCCACATTGCCGCCCATTTCACCATGTTTCCTACAAAGTGCACAATAAATACAACGAATAAAGCTGCAGTGCAGTACTTACTTGAGCATGTATCTAATTCCATATTTTTTTTATTTTCAGTACTATGACATCTCAGCCAAGTCTAACTACAACTTCGAAAAACCTTTCTTGTGGTTAGCTAGGAAATTGATTGGTGATGGTAACCTGGAGTTTGTTGCGATGCCTGCTCTCCTGCCCCCTGAAGTTACAATGGACCCACAATGGCAGAACCAAATCGAAAAGGATCTCAAAGAAGCCCAAGACACTGCACTGCCAGAGGAAGATGAAGACTTGTAAATATAGCAACAGCTAAAGCAAAATTTCAGTGCAACTGCATTGATTGTGCAATGTGTACACAATGTATCAATTTTAAATTTCATTCCAGTTTAGTTGGTATAAAGTTCGACACTAACTTATTAATTGTTCATAATTTCTGTATTTGCTTTAATTAATTAATCTACGTTAAAAGGAATATATAAATTCGTTTTTTATTGTAAAGGCAGGCACTTGAATTAGAATGTCATATTGCTGGACTACAATTTATTTATATTAGAGTAACATCCCTGTATTAAATGAGACATCTTGTCCAAAGACCTGTAACCCATTATTTATTAAGTATATAGGAAACACTGTAATCCTACACAAATTCGTAACCAGCATGCTGTGTAATGTTAATTCCTGATGGTACATACATTTACTATAATTAATGCAAAACTGTTTTATCAGTGGCATGTACATAACCAGTGAGTATTGTATTTTGATTTGTACGCATGACTGACAATATTACACTGTAAAATTGTGGTGATAATTTTTGAAATAAATTTGGAAAAATCATTTTGTTTTTCATTCAACCCTGAACCTGTAGAAGACATAAGCAAAGATGTTTAATTCAATCTCAAGAAAAACATTAGGTAATAATGAGTGTGTGACTCATTTATGTAGAAACTGATATATATTTATCGATGATGAATTGATGAGTTATACATCTCTCAGCCGGTAGAGATTATTGTCGTATATACAAAATTGTTTTCACTTGCAATAATATTAACAACAGCAGTCAGAAACAAATGAAAATATACCTATTGAACAAAAGAACACCTTACGAAAAGGTAATCATGACGGCCGTCGTGTCTCGCTTGGGTAGGCAGAGGTTTAGTATGGTTCGCCGATGATTCTGGGGATATCTATTATTAAGGGTTAAGATTTGTTATTCAATTAGCTCTTCACGTACCTACCTATAGCGCCAAGTCCAATTTATCGTAGAGGCGAATAATTTCCAACCAAAAACCGGCCACGTGCGTGTCGGACCACGCACAATGAAGGGCTCCGTAGTTGGTTGAATAAATGTTCATGTATTGTTATACGTCACGGTCAAGTTTCTAATAATGTAAGTTAATGATCGCAATTTTTTTTTATGAGACCTTCCTTCTTGCCATTTACACCCGAATACTGGAAAGTATCCCACAGGTTTTGATTTATTTCCGAGTATAAAAATAAGTCGCATGAATAGTCGTTTTTTATTATTATTGCTGTTAACTTAGAAGCTTTTTTTTTTTTTTTTTTTTTTTTTTTTTTTTTTTTTTTTTTTTTTTTTTTCAGGATGGGAAATCATCAAATGACTCCTCCCGCTCTGGGTGGAGCAGAAGGGAGTGTCAGACTCTTACTGACTAAAACCCACCCGTGTTCCTTCCTTAGCCCTTTACGTACCAGGGCAGCGGTAACCCTTTCGGACAATCCCGCTACCCGTTAGAAGCTTGATTTTGTTTAGAGCTCCAAGTAACCGTAGACAGAGAAAAGGGGTAGGTAGGTACTTTTATTATTCGTAGGTCTTGACAGACAGACTGATGGTGGTCCTATAGGGGTTCCGTGTTTTCTTTTCGAGGTCCTTTAGAAAACAAGTGCTTTAGATCTCTACCTGAGTGAGATGAGGCTGTTGGGTCAAAGGCTCGATTATATGAAATGGTTGGATATTCTTCTCTGGGACACGCTTTCTGCCGTTATTATTTGCACCTCAGGCAGAAAATCACTTACCAGTCTAAGCATGTTCGCCGGAGTAGGTAGGCGTGTTTTTGTAGTCTATTTACGGCTTATCAACAGTAAAGCTAGTTAGCGTTTCAGTCTTGTTTTTATCGAACGTTATGAAAATCTGTAATGTTCACCAGTATTTTTGACATTAAGGTGCCAGAAACGCTCTGTATTTGGACATTACGGCCGCATGACCCACCGCTCTTTTAGGAAACCGTTCCTTTAGTAGCTTTACGTTACTGTCGATGAGCCGTGAATGTAACGTGCACCACATGCTGTCACATTATGTATATTATATGCACACTACATATTTAGGCATTTCTACAAAAACAAAAGTATTAGATTTTTAATTTATTGAACTTTACATTGGTAAATGCATACAATAATAATTTGAACTACAATCCTAAGCTTAACATTTTAAAACTAACAAAATTTACTTCTTGGAAGAAGCCTTTTCTCGGGCCTTCTTGCCTTCCAAGAGCTTCAGCCTGTCTTCCTCAGACAAGTTGTTATTGATTTTGGTAATAACGCCAGTACCGAGCGTCATATCTCCCAAACGCAAAGTAAATCTTTGACCGGTTTCACAAACCATGGGCTTCAGAAGACGCAAGCGCAATCTGAAAAAGAGCACCTATTTAAGTTTGAATCCTTTTATAATAATTTAAAAAGTAAAACTTCTACATGCTTCTAGCAGTATCTACAACGCCACATGCGAACAACGCGTCATTCTAACGTCACGCAAATCCAGCATCTCGCAAGCAGAGTTTACCGCGCAATTAGCATACATACAAACTTCCCGACATCAATCGTCGGGCAATTGCCCGCCAGACACAACACACGTCTGGTCGGAGGATCCTCCCTTTTCTATGTAGGTTGAGTGAACTTTACACCCTGTTCCTCATACCTCTATTTGCTTTTGGTATGAATATGTCCGTAACTCCACGTCTAATCACGTATTTGGAGTGCAGGTGTAGATTATTTAAAGTGCTCAGAAATACTTACGAAGCATCTTCACCAGGCATAATCATCTCTTTATCAGGAATAACTACTTGTGAGGCACAGTCCCATGTCATGGAGAACATTTGTAATTGAATGAAGGAGGTGAATGGTTTTGACCGACCACCCTCATCTTTGCTCAGGATGTAGACAGCAGCTTCAACATTGTCATGGGCTTTAACTGTGCCCGGTTTAGCCATAACCATGCCACGCCTTATCTGTTCTCTTTTTACTGAACGGACGAGGGCTCCCAACTGATCACCAGCCTGAGCCTCATCTAAAGTCTTGTGGAACATCTCAACACCTGTGACTGTAGTCTTCATAATTTTACCATGTCCAACAATTTCACATTCCGTACCCTTCTTTAGGACACCTGTAATTAGATAATGGTTATATAAAAATCAATGTAATGTTGTGAAGCTGAATTAACATGTCATCTTTTTTGTTAATGCCTCATGTTTAAATTGATACAAACCTCTGTGCAAGCGACCAGTGACCACAGTACCACGTCCAGGGATTGAGTGTACAGACTCAACTGGCAAGAGGAATGGCTTGTCTAAATCACGAACAGGTGTTGGGATGAAGGCATCAACTTCCTTCAAGAGCTCTGAAATAGCTTCTGCACCAATTTCAGGACTCTTACCCTCCAAGGCGCACAAGGCTGATCCTGTAAAAAAGAATGTAGGCATATTATGCTTTATATGCTAAATTTTTAACAGACTTTGCCAGGAGCACGTTTTGGTAATGTTTTTAAATAAAACATTGACTATTGTTTACCTTTAATCACAGGTATTTTATCACCATCGTATCCCATCTCAGACATAAGCTCTCTAATTTCCATTTCTACAAGCTCCACCATTTCCTGGTCAGCAGCATCCACTTTGTTGATGAACACAACTACGTGTTGGATTCCAATCTGTTTGGCAAGTAGCAAGTGCTCTCGTGTCTGTGGCATGACACCGTCAGTTGCTGCAACAACTAGTATGGCACCATCCATTTGGGCTGTTCCTGTGATCATGTTCTGGAAAACAAATTGGTTTTTGCTGTATTTTATGTTTTCTCATTTTGTTGATTATGATTATTCTAATGTTAAAAGTTGTAAAATTATACTATATAAGATAGAGAGAAGCATTTGTGTTTGGCTGTTAAGAAGATGCTTGTGTCTTAGTTGATTTGATTTGTTTGAAGTGATAACTTTATTAGTATTACCTTGATGTAATCCGCATGTCCTGGACAGTCTGTGTGGCCGTAATGCCTGGATTCAGTTTGGTACTCAACATGGGCAACATTGATGGTAATACCACGAGCTTTCTCTTCTGGCGCATTGTCAATATCTGCGTAACCTTTCTTCTGGGCAAGGTTGACATCTGATAATACTGTAAGGAGAATAGGGGAAATTAATTTACAATTACCAAAGAGTCAGTTAAAACTTAAATTAAACAGGTATATTCATTCTTTAAAAGTTGTTTAAGAATAACCATCCCAAATAAAAGGTGACAAAAAAATAATTATGAATTTGTAGATTGCTTGTAATTATAAGTGTTTTGAAACACAAGACATGCTAACAACACATGCTAATGTTACTTTATAGTACTAGTTGATTGTTGTTAAAAATACAAAATGTGATTGATTCATAACCACTGCCAAAGTTCATCTACAATGAAACTGCCAATAAAGGTCATAAAACTAGAGAACTTGGCACACAACAATACCTTTAGTGATGGCTGCTGTAAGTGTGGTCTTTCCATGGTCAACATGTCCAATAGTACCAACATTACAATGGGGTTTTGTTCGCTCAAATACTTGTTTCTCTGCATAGTTCCTTCTGAGAACAATACTCAATGGTGTCAAACCAGGCAGTCCAGTGCTCCTAACGTGTGAGCAATTATGCTGTTTGAGAAGTAATTTTACAGCTGGAACACAAAAAGAAAAAAAAAATTGTACTGCACTTCAGTAGGTAATCAATAACTTAACCTCAAAATATTTTAGCTTATTTTTAAACGTTTTGGCTACTAATAAGTTGCTATGATCCTACACTAAAAAATGATATGATCACATTATATTTAACTGCGATGAAATACCCTTGAATGTTGGTACAACTTATTTTTACATAATCCTCCCTTATCAGAGTGTGGTCTAATGACAATGGATTATTAAATTAAAATGAAAAAAATACTTTGTAGGTCATCAAAAGCTGAAACTAATAATAGAGAGTAAAACAAGGCCACAGGTAGGCTTTATTACAATGAACTCAAGCACTAATAAATATGTACTATTACAGCTTGCGGTACCTGGGTTAACCAAACTTTTTGCAAATGCTATGCTAGCCATTCTTGGAGATTATCTACAGCAGATGCTGCAGGTAT
The DNA here is from genome assembly GCA_947507525.1 of Apamea epomidion. Taxonomy (NCBI): domain Eukaryota; kingdom Metazoa; phylum Arthropoda; class Insecta; order Lepidoptera; family Noctuidae; genus Apamea; species Apamea epomidion. Next base: position 14,423,612 of record OX382234.1, read on the forward strand.
TATGAAAAACAATTCACTCAAAATGTGATTATTAGTATTGCAATACGAATTGTATTCGTCTAATAGGCGCACGCCGAAGTTCTTGATTTCCTAATCAATTTTCTTATTTTTGACTTGACGTGACGGCCAAGTTCGGCAAGATCTAAAAATAAATGTCTATGCTCATTTGCTCATTGCTCTTGAAAAATTAGGAATTTTGTCTATGAATATAACTAGAGCCGCACACTAGCCAAGTCGGCCAAGTTGTTTTAGTAATATATTTAGCTCTTTAGTCTATGTCCGCCTAAGTTTTACATTAAGAATTTTCCATCCAAGCAATTTAGGCCCGGCGTTAATGTTGATAAATCAGCTACCGTCTTACTTTATGTTTCTATACATAAAGTAAGACTGTAGCTGATTTATCATTTTTAGTTTATAGCCCTAGCAGTAAAATAATGTATACACCCACTAACTTGTAAAATCGTGTTTCTTTTACTGGTTTTTTACATATCTGAGGCCGCTTGGTCTAAGACTAAGGCTGAAAGATCGTTGCACATGCCGAAAACTCAGAAAAATAATAAGACGATGAACTTGGGTGTATTTCGAGTTCTACAGCAGTATGTAGCTACTACTTTCATAGGTGTAATAACATTGGTTAATCACTAAACCCAAAGTGGAGCCATCCATGTATACCTAACCTACCTCTTTCTACACACCACAGCATACCTACATGTATATTCAGTGTTATTCATTATCATTATTACGTACAGCTTGTCCCACTTGGGTTTTGGCAGTATACCTCTACTTCTGAAGACAGTCTCTTCTCCACTCCCTGTGAATACGGCTCTGGCAGACACGAAACACAATTTTAGACTACTGACAAGGGAATTTATGATTTTATATACAAACTTTTTTTTGTCTAGCAATATTACCGAAATATTAGTAATGAACTGCATTCAGTTCAAGAGTCTGACAGAAATCTTACAAAAAAAGGATCCTGGAGGTGACCCTCAACAAGACGGAGGCCATGGTATTTCATAGCCCCGGCGGACGCCGCCGCCTGAATCGCACATCGTGATCCGGGTTCGAATCGCTGTCGAATCTACTATGAAGTAGATACCTGGGATTGGTGCTCGACAGCCTGTGGGATTTCGGCCCCCACTTCCGGCGGCTGGCGCCCAAGTTGTTGGGCGCGGCTGGGGCGCCATCAACGCTACTTCCCAGTCTGGGGGACCCGACCGCCGCTGGAAGTGTAGGCGGCTCTATGTGGGGATTGTGCGATCGATGGCCTTGTATGGGGCCCCGGTCCAGGCGACTGTCCTGACGGCCGGTAGCGTCGCAGTTTTGCGAAAGCCGCAGAGAGTGATGGCCGTCAGAGTCATCAGGGGGTATTGCATGAACTCCTTTGAGGTGGCTTAAATTGTGTACTGGCCGGATCCCCTGGGACCTCGAGGCGAAAGTACTCGCGTCATTGTATCGGTGGCGCGAGGAAGCGAGGGCGGGGGCGAGCGACCGATGCAGCGACACATGGAGCTGCTTCTCGTGGGTCTCAGCTTCGCGGGGTCCTAATGACGGGATGGTGAGACAAGCTTTCACGCCCTACCGCCAGTCTCGTCACCATCGAGGCGGTAGGGCCGGTACTCGAGCGCTGGCTCGGGAGGAGGCAAGGCTCCCTGTCGTTTAGGGTGACGCAGGTTCTCGGGGCATGGTTGCTTCGGGTAGTACCTGTGTCGCATAAACAGGGAGCCGGACGCCCGGTCACCCGGTGTAACCACTGCGTCAACTGCCGGGAGGACACTGTATTCTAATAATAATTATATCGCATATCTATACTAATCTATTCTTCTATTCTAATATTATAAAGAGGTAAAATTTGTTTGTTTGTATGTAGAGGGTAATCTCCGGAGTTAATTATCCAATTCTAAAAAGGTTGTCACTGGTAGAAAGCTACATTACATGTGAGTGGTATAGGCTATAAATTATGTTTACATCATGCATTTTAACTGAGCTATCACAACTTTTGTCTAGCAAGTCGGAAAGAAATACCTCTTAAAACACAATTATTTGCATGCGCTGCCTCAACAGTTATATGTTACTAAAAACAATGTACGGCAATCTGGTTCGCCTTAAGGTGGATGCTCCAAGGTAGCCCGCGAAATTCAAATTTTCTTACGTTTTTGCAATATGCTGGTCAGTACTAAGTTGTACGTTGATTAAAATATGATTCGCGGCCGTAACAAATATGTATTTACAGAATTATAATCATTACAATCAGTAATACAACTTGTTAAGTTAGCATAATCCTAAAATGTCAAGATTTCATGAAATAGTCATTTAGTAGGATTACTTGATCTTAGAGAGTGGTGTTGATGCACGCTACGACTCTTCGGAGCCGAGCAGAAAGAAAAAAAGTCCAAAAGAAGAAAGAACGCTAAGCGAAAACGAAGTAATAGTGCACTGCAGGCGACGCGTTGCGACGGGTCGGCTCGGAGGAACCAACAATTCCATGCGGACGAAGTCGCGGCCAGAAGCTAGTAGATCATAATTTAGGTGTGTAAAATGAAACATTAAAAACGGCTTAAATCAAAACTTTATTTTTAAGTGCTACAGTTATGTTGTTAAGCTGTACTTAGGAGGTATAACGTAAATTAGGTATACTTTATACATTAAAAATCGAAGTCACTACTTGGTGTATCTATCCTGATACTGAACTCTATATCTGACGGCTGAGTAGCATTCTCGGGCACGTAAGTTGCAGAAGTGTCTGAAATACATACAAACAATTAGTTGCAGTGAACGTTGACGTCGTTAAACTTTATGTTTCAAATTTAAATAGCTATAATTTTACCATTATCGATCGATCCTGCTTCCGTACTTCCTACTTGAACTGCCATAGAGTTAGATGGCATATCAACGGATTCCTCAGTGTTTAAATTTTGCGGCTCGTTGTTACTTGGCATGGCGTTATTATTTTCAGCGGGTACATTACGCTCATTTACGCTAGCGGGATTCTTCGGAATGTGACTTTTTTCTCTCATAGCCCTTTTCGGAGTCCCCAGCATGATAACGTTATTATTAGTTTTACTTTTATGCTCATTGTCATTATTCACGGTAATAATTATTTCATCTTCGTCGGATTCAGAGCTCTCAATAGGAAAATCGATGTTAAATTTCCTTTTAAACTGTCTTTGATATTTCTTGACATCATGTTTCTTCACTTTCTTAGGACTTTTAATAGTTCCCTTATGTCTAGCTACGAAGCTGAACCGCGCCAAACGAAAATCAAGTGGTATTTTTTCGGCCTCTTTTGCCTGTGCAATGGCTGCTTTAAGGCGACTGTTGTACTTTTTGCTTTTGAGCAAATGTTTTGACATATCTTTATTAGAAGAAAATGGCATTAACTGATCAGGAGCAATCCACGCTCGAGTAGCTTCCGTGTTATCAAAAAATACAACATTGTAATGAGTCTGAAAAGTACAATGGGTTTAATGACAATTATTTTTTACCATCTTGAAAGTAATGCTTGTCGGTAATCATCCTATAGTAGGTAGTCTACTGGTGGACATAGTCCTCTCCAATCGCACACCATTCAACATCTGAGAAATTTGATTCTCCACTTTACGCTTCACTTAGCTACGACCCAACTATAGGCCAACCGCTTAACTGAGACGTTACCTGAGGTAGCAGTGCGTGCAATTATTTTTTACCATCTTATAATCATGTTGTTAATGAGGAATTTGTAAAGAATATTATAGAACTTTACGGGTATATCAGAGAAGCCATCGAGCCAGTAGTACTGCTCGGCGTCGGGACAGTCATCCACCATTGCAGGCCACCATGGCCAGCCAGCTAGGCGGGCCCACACCAGCGACCCTGCTGCATACTCGCTATGTATCAAGTCTTCCTCCTCATGCAGACGCAAAGGAGCTTCGGGCACAGAGCAACTGGCGAACTCTTTGTCTGCAAAAGAATAAAATTGTTAATCGAGTTTTCAATATCTATTTCTTCCTTATATCTTCTTATACTTCTTTATCGTTATTTTCCCAAAACTTTGTCACTTCCACGGCGTTGTCGGTGGCAGCACAGAGGTCACTCTAACTGCATGTACCTTAGCACACACATCAAAGCACAATATGCCGTAAAATAGCTTTATCGCAGCCATTAAGATCTAAAACAATATTCCAATAGAAATAAGAAAACTCCCTCTGAAACACTTTAAATAATATTTAAAATAAAACTACATATTGGCGTCGATTCCCTTGTTCACAAACTAAACTAAATTTAAGTTCAGTGCATTTTTTCTTTCTATTTCATTAAGAAAAGGACAGAAGATAAATATTAGTTTAGTCTTGTCAAATTTAAACTTGCTATGGAGTACCATAGCAACTTTAGACGTGATTAAAAACATGGCTACCAAAATACGTCAATTTACGTCAGGCGCTGGCTAATTTGACAGGACTAAACTAATATTTATCTTGCCCTTTTCTTAATGAAATAGAAAGAAAAAGATGCCCTGAACTTAAATTTAGTTTAGTTTGTGAACAAGAAAATCAGCGCCATTGCTTATTATTAGATCGTTGGTATAAGGTTGGTTAGAAGTTTGTATGCTATTTTATTTACAGTTACATACCTTGGTATTTACTTATAAAAATTCACCAATTATTTCATTTTTGCAGTACTTATTACGATTAAATACTTTTATTTAAGATTAAATATTTAAAATAATTATAAATACCAACGATGTAGTACTTGGCTGTAAAAAAATAGTACTTTGGTTTAAATTTAATAAAATAATCACGAAAAACAACTAGAAATGCGGCGTTACCAGCCCGCTTGGAATGAATGCTCTTAACATCCAAACTAATATTATAAATGTGAAAGTAAGTTTGTTTGTTACCTTTCACGCCTAAACCACAGAACCGATCATCCTGAAATTTTGCATATACGTTGTCAGGTGTACAGAAACGGACATAGGGTACCTTTTATCCCGAAAAAAAGTGTTGATCCCGAGGACAACAACAATAATCTCATTATGATAATAGATGGCGCTACGTGTCTTACAGAGTACAACCCGAATTGATTGTCAAATTCTAAATTAACGACAGTGAAGCCGCGGGCAAAAGCTAGTGTATATATAAACTAGTAGTCCTGGACTCATCTATATATACACACCAACGTTGTACCTACCATATCCGATGAATAAAATGTCTTTGTCTTTGAAACATGTATGATCGTTATGTTTAAATAAATATATTAGTGTAGGTACTTTCATATTGTTTTTATGGTGCCAACCTGCATTCATGGAACAAAACCACTTCTTGGGCAGTTCCTGCCTGTCGAGGATCTCGTGCAGGTAGCGCCAGCGATCACAGTCATCACATTGTGCCCACAGACCGGCTGTGCGGCGTTTCTGCAGCCAAAGCAGTTTTTGCTTGTGAGACATCTCGGCTGGCGGCTGGCTGAGTACGTCTTTGTATGAGCTACCAAAATAATGTATGTTAGGATTCATATATTTTGATCGTAAAAAGCTTTGGCTAAATGGGAATCAGGATCAGATGTGTCCTCAACTTGGTTCTTATTGAGTTAAACGTAGTATGTAGGTAAGTATTATTGCGAACGGCACTAAGTCCATCAGAAGACTAAGGTAGGCTGAATAAATTGTTTTCGAAGGAATTTCATATATTATTACCTAACGTACGCGATTGGAACCTAAAATTTAACTGTGTAGGTATTGCGAATTTGTTACCTGCTTATCTGCGAAGATGGAGTGAAGTCAACATTTTCGGCAAAAGTAAGTTTCTTTGGGTTTTGCCCGAGGGGAGGCATTTTTGTATCGGACTGCAAAAAAGTTGTTACTTTTTGTGTTATAAATCTTTATTGAAGGTATAAAGAAAATTTTCTTTTGTAAGTACATAACACATACTTAGTGAACATGATTTTGTAATTATTCAAATTACTACGGGTAGTATAACAAATATTTAGTCAATTACTGCTCAGCCTAAAGCAGTCCACTGCTGGACAAAGGGCTTTCCCATGCTGCGCCACAACACCCTGTCCTTCACCTTCCGCATCCAGTCTGTCCCAGCCACCTTCTTTAGGTCGTCCTTCCGTCTGTCCGTCGAAAAACATTTAGTATAATTGTGAACTAATAAACGCATGGAACCATGGAACCGACATCGCGTGTCAGTGGTATGTAAATTTTTGTCTGAATTTTGGAATAAGTTTATCTTGTTTTATCGACTAAAGATATTACAACAAAACAATACTTACAGAAGGTTGGCGCGCTTCTTCGTTAGGCTCGGAAGCCTTTTCTTTCGGTAAATCAGCACTTTGCATGGTACGTGTCAAAAATTATCGATGATGGAAGAAAAACACGTCAATTTAAATTATTTTTATTGCCACAGTTTTTATAATTTGGGTTTCGCGCCAAAATATATAGTGTTCTATTTTGGAAAATTTTGTCTGGGTACAAGTCTTTTGCGATAGTAAAATGTATTTGTCGAGGTATTCAAAAACAACATACTGTCTTTTATGAATTAGCAAGCATTTTAATGATTAATAATTCTGAATTGATTTTACAAATAATTGATTCATTAGTTAGGTCGAGTTAGGCAAATAATTTGTTCATTTGATAAAAAATAAACTTATGCCATTCAAAATAAAAATATTGAGTCATGTCAAGTACTTTATATTAGAAATCATTTGTTTATCGAATTTTAAATAACTATTCATAAAAACATCTTAAAAAACACATCGCGATAAGTTACTTTCTAATTTTATTTATAACAAAAGTGAGACTCATAGATAAATATTTTAGCGGAAGTGCGCATCCGAAAAATCGGCTGGCTGCCGGTCGGTCGCCATATTTGTGGCGAGCTAAAAAGGATTTCGTTCTTCAAAGTTTTCGTCGTTGCCGACGAAAGGGAGTAGATATACTCCCTTTATTGTGTTCAAAGTTACGTATTTGTCTATTTACCGCGTGGTAAAGGTTATTTGTATAGAAAATTATATTTTTTCTTTGTTTTGTATTATAAACATGGCTTTCTAAAATGTCGGCCTTGCACGTAATATCGTTATCTCCTTGCGGAGTCTCCCGCTCAGCTGTTTGTGTGGATGTTGGAGGAATCCAGAATGGACAAGAAATCTATAAATCGATCTTCTCAGCCTCAGTCGAGGGCATCAGCCATCGACTGTAAGAAAAATACTGGTGAGTGTCGTAGTCATGTCCAGTTAATAGATACTTAAACAAAGTAGATTAGCTGTTCTTTGCAGTGTGTGGGTGGTGTGATGATGATGCCTATTTTGTTTTTAAAATCACGTGATTCATTTCATATTGGTGGAGCTAAAAAAATATTCATGAAGGCACTTTGTAGACACTGTAGTAGGCAATCTAGCGCCATCTCTGCGTGCTTGTATTTGTTGATTCTGTTATGTCATTATCGTTGCTATTTTGTTGTGCCGACACTGAAAAAAACTACAATTTTCTACTCGCATGTTTTTAGATTTGACGCAGAGGCCTTGGCCACGTAATAATAAGAAACGTGAAGGACCTGGAAGTGCTCCCAAAAATGAACCTGGCAGGAAGAATGTGCCGCCACAGCGTGGTAGGGGGCAGGTCGACAAGAAACCCCGTGCTCGTGGTCCCGCCAGTTACCTTGTGGGTGGAACAACGAGCCCCAGGTAGGAACATCATTTTAAGTACAAAATTTCACCATCTCAGGGGTGGTAATGGTTACCTATTAGAGATGTGCCGAATAGTGGTTTCACCGAATACTGAATAATATTCGGTTAAGTTCTTACGGAACTGTCATAATTCAGTTCCCCGTTTCATAGTTTAGCAATTGCCAGATAGAGAGCTGAAAGCTTGGTCTTCTTCCATCATAATAACCTACCACTGCTTGATTATAAATATACAATTTTTTAATTACAAATATTCTTGATTTATCAATGTTTAAATTTATTAGTGCCATAGTTGAGAAAACAAATAGTTCATTCATTACGCATAAGTAAACCTTTCCTATTACAATATAATTGTAATTTGCTAGTGGGATTATTGCAATTAAAAATTACTATTAATGCTAGGTTGTATTTGATTACCTATATCTTTGTTTGAGTACCTTACAATAAACAATTTCTAATAAATGATTGTTAGAATATAGGATTCTTTTAATTTGTTTTGCCCTAAAGGCTGATTTACAATGATCAATTAAACCAAATTTATTTTATAATTATTATTAATTTATTTTTTCGGCATTTCAACCGAATGATTTGGCCTAATACGAATACCTCAAATTCTGCCGAATACGTAATAGAAAGCGAATATTCTGCGCATCTCTATTACCTATTTAAATGATAAAGGAAAGGTCTTGGCAGCTATTATCTATACAAATTCTTGCTAATAATAAAGCTGAAGAGTTTGAATGCTCAATCTCTGCGCTACCAGTCAGATTTGAATTTTTTCTTTGTTTTATTACTCCAATTCTTGAGGAAGGCTGTAGGCTACTTAACATGACACTAGAACCCTTAGGAGCTGAGCAGAAACAAAAAAGTGAGAGAAGACTGATTGATAACAAAGTAATCGCGCAAGCATGCCTTGATGCCTGAAATAAATAAATGGATAAATAGATAATGTGATGCAACGGAGTGGGTCGGGGAGCAAGGAATTTCATGCAGATAAAATCGTGGGCAGAAGCTAGTGATGTATAATTTGCTACATTTTAATGTTTGAATGTACCTGCCATGATATAATCCATCAGTGCACCTAATTATCAAAAACAAAATTATTCCCTTAAGTTAACGATAATCTTTTTATCATACTCTTCTGATAGTTATAAACATTCAATTACAGGTTAGAAGGGGATGATGAGCCAGAAATTGGCTCAGTTTTTGTGCCCGGAAGCAAGAAGCGAAACTTGAACCATTTGCTGAACTTTATGTATCCCACACGTGGGTTACCGGTGCATAGGGGTCCCCAGCTGCGGCGTCCAGGCCAGCTATACCGAGGTCAAAACCGGCATGAACATGATCTCTATCTGAGGGCTTAGTAAGTTTACATACACTTTACTAATGACCCTATTGAACATAGATTCAAAAGTTCCCAGCTGCTGATTTACCAGACTTAGTTTTATTGAAGAAAGGTAAGTTTAATCTTTTTTTTTTTTATTTTTTTTTTTTTTTTATCTTTGCCCCACTAGGAATTTCTCCTGTATCGTGGGTGCGTTTACAAACATTTAAACTCACATACACAAACAGCCAGACCCGGAGCAACTACTTGTAGGCCATACAAATATTTGTTCCGTGCGGGAATCGAACCCGCGACACGCAGCGCAGCAGTCAATCGCTTAACCACTGCGCCAACCGTGCCGTCAAAGTCGTAATCAATTGCCGTAATCAATTCAAGTCGCTTTTATTTTAGGTTATCTAACCTTAAGAACATGGGCAATTAAATTGCACAGTATTGCGCAATTATGGTTAATGATCACATCTGGTAATACCAAGGTATTGTGCAATTGTAGTGGTAAGCGCAACATCAACAAATTATTTTGCTTTCTTCAGCTATTCTACAGTTATTCATTCTTTTTTTGATTTATTTATTTAACATAAAACGGCCAAGGCCAATTACATTAGTTAAAGACAAAGACACAAACACATTTTAAATGTACAGTAAACAAAAGTTTATAACTACTCGCCAGTCATATGCTCATCTCACAATACCCCAGACATACTGACAAGATCTTCTTCCATCCATCCGCGAACACATCACAGTCAGGCTTAGCGTCTAAGAGCGCGTTAAGCGCAGAGACTGGGCTCGCGCAACGGTTTGACTCCAAGGCACAGCAAACAATCTATGCCTTCTGCCATGGTTGTAGTTTCCCGGAGCAAAAAAATGGGACAACTCGTCAAGCAGTTCAGGAGCATCTGTTTTACCGTGAAGGATCTTAACCATATTAATAATTTGGTCATTATTTCTTCTGACCTCGAGAGAATTGTACCCTAAGCAGCCTAAAAGAATGATGTATTGATGTCAATAAATAATCTAATAGCTGGATGCAACTCAATTTAAAGTTGCTGTTAAAACCTCATGCAGTATTTCAGTTATTCTTCTTTATGTTACAGTTGCCAATTTGTGGTGAAGAAAGATGGAGATTATAAGCCAAACCTGTTGGACCCCGATATCCCAATAAAGTGGGAGCATATTGAAGAAATAGTAAGTAGATCATTATAATGAAAAACTAAATAATTAAAAATTCAGGTGTTTAATGGTACATCCATATAGTATGAACTTGTAAGTCAGCAACTAATGAACTATTGACACAAATGACAATGCATTAATTAACACAGCTATGTATTTTTTTTATATGTACTGTAATACTGCACTAGTGTACTGATTACGTATTTAAACTTCATTCTTCTTGCATTGTGATAAAAAAAAAATACTCACTATCATTGTCCCACTGCAGAGCAAAGGCTTCTTCTCCTACACAGAATAAATTAACAATAATCATGCTCTTTAGGTGGTTAGAGGCACTGGTCGCTCTGAGTGCCCAATATGCCTGGGCCCTCCGGCGGCGGGTCGCGTGGACCTGTGCGGTCACGTGTACTGCTGGGCTTGCGTCCTGCACTATGCTGCGACGCACGAGAAGCAGCCGCCGCCGTGCCCTGTGTGTACTACACCACTGCACGTCAAACATATGAAGCCCACGAGGATTGTGCAGTGGGGGTCACCTGCTGAGGAGGTAAAATAATATTCCATTGTTAATTAACTGATAATAACAGCATAGTACAGCCCGATTCAAACTTTTATAACGGCTTGGAACATAAGGCGAGTTGCTGTTGTTGTTGAGTAGTAACAAATTCACGTGTCAGCATGGGGACTGGTGACGTACTGCGCAGTGAGTAGCGCACTTCACAGCCGCCATAAAGTTTTTAATTGAATATTATTATGCTGCATTTTCTAAGGCATAACATTCAATATGGTTATTCTAGGTAACAATGCGACTTGTGCGTCGTCTACGGGGTTCCACAACGGTGGAAGTGGCGCCGCCGCGCGGACAAGTGACAGAGGCTAAGCCTTCCATCTTGCCTCTGGAGAATATCAACGATTCACCCTATTGCAAGATGTTTTCTGCCACTAAGCAACAGGTATAATATCTTATCACGTGTTTGAATCAATTAAATTAGTAAGTGAGATTCCATATTAAAATCAACATTATTATAATAATTCCAGGTCCTCGAAATTTTGAAAAGGGAGAGGGATGAAATAGAACAACAAATATTGGCAGAGATTGATACAACTGAAATAGTTTTCTTGGAACAAGCTCTAGAGATGCTCAAGTTTAAGGAGGAACACATTAATGATAGGTTTAATGTACCAAAGGTTACTGTAAAGGATGAAATTGAAGATGCAGTTCCTACTGTGTATGAGAAGCAGGAAGTAAACCAGAATAAACTGGACTGGTTTGACGTAAATGACGAAGGAGGAGCTGCTTGTGTTGACATAATGCCCAAAGAGGAAGATGTGGCTGGAAATGAAAATGCAGCTGCTCCTGTGTATGATGAACAGGAAGAAAACGAAAATAAACCAGACTGGCGTCACGAACGTGACGAAAGAGGAGCCGCATGTGTTGATATTATTCATAATAATATGGAGGGACTGAATCTGAATGCATTTGATTCCAATTTGAACCCAAATGCACCAGCATTTGAACTTGACGATATGCAGCCAGAAGAATTTCCATTGACCGAATGTCTACTTCAAGAAGTTAAACAAATTGAGGATAATGCTGTTACAGACATAGATAAACTCAATCAATCAAAATACTTTTATTTCTATCAAGCTGAAGATGGTCAGCAAGTATTTCTGAACAGTTTGAATGTGCGTATTCTGTGTGCATCATGGGGTGCGTTAGTAGCTGCTCCGCAAGTTCTACACGGTCGCGTATTACACCGTGAAACTTTCTCACTCAGTGAACAAGTAAGACAACACTGCCATTTACTGATAACATGTTATTAATGGGGATGCGCCAGGGTAGCCCACGAAATTCACAATTTTCTATTGATATTTCATGAAATAGTCATTCAATAGAATTATATGAACTTAGAGGGTTGTGATGATGATTTAAATGATTTGAATCCTGTAAAGTCACAATTGTTACACTCGTGAATAATTTTTTAATATAATTAATCAACATAGAACCTCACACTGACCTGCAAATATGAAAAAACGTTAGAAAATTTGAATTTTGCGGACTACCCTGACGCTTGCCCCTTAACGACATGCAGCTATGAATTAACTTGCGTTTTGTTTGCAGACTAGAAAACACATGCCATGTACTGCACATTTGCCTCTCTTCTGTGCGTATGATGTGGTTGAACTGGAGTTGCAGCCACCATTTGTCACTCCTTCGGCATTGCAAAGTTTCACAGGTAATTATTTTAAAATTGAACTATGGTAGAGTTCTGGTAATATTTTTCAGTTCATAGTGGAATACTTACGAATTTATTCTAAACGTAATCTAATAACTATTCTTATCTCGATTTCAGGTGAATTGGACCGTCGTGCTCAGACGCGCGCTCGTCAGGAACGTGACGAAAGACGCCGTGAACGCGCTTACCGCCGCGCTATGGAGGGTCCTCCTAAGCCTGATTTCTTCTCTGAAGTAGTATTCCCTCCGGCTGCGCCTTCGTTTTCCAGCCCGCCACTAGACCCTGGGCCGTTGACCTCATTTTTAAACTCCAGCCCTTCCACCAGCGGCGGATCCCCGCCCCCAGGACCATCTTTTGCAAAGGTAAATTATTTTTATTCAATCAGTATAGCTATAGCATCAAGATTAATTAAATTAAAGTATAATAATGTACCTAAATTGTTGTTTTACTGAATAGATGGCGAGCAGCAGTGGCATCTGGCGTGTGCGCAGGGTAGCGGAGGCCCCGGCCGCGCCGCCCGCCGACGACGAGGTGGTCGCGCCGCGCTCGCTCGTACTCAGTGACGCAATAGAAGCCGCTCTACACGCCGCCTCCTCGCCTTCTGGCAAGAAAAACAAGAAATCTAAGCAGAAAGTTTTATTCACCACTGGGATGCAGCGCACCGCTTAATTTGCAATGTGATTTATGTAGTTACTAGCTTGTTAATTAATTTAATTTTGTTACTGACTTGTTCTTAATTTGCTAATGCAAAAAAAAAAAAAATGAAAATAAGAATTTTATTATGTACTATATTTTGCTTTTTGTAAATTGTAAACTATTGCAGAGTCATACATTGCGGGCAAAAATGACTTGCTAACTGTTTATTATGGATCACCTATAAGGGTGGTTTTAGACTAGGCGTAGGCTCAACGTAGATCAACGCTCCAAAATATGTTACAGTCTGTAGATTGCCGGAGCGTATGTCTACGCGTTATTATCACTCTCAGACGCTTACCATATTCCGCGGCACAGCCCTTTATGTACGCGGTGTGGCCGTTAATCGCTGCGTTTTGCACTTCAACTAACCGAAGGCAGATGTTCAGACGAACCAGTAGGTCCATTAGTATCAATTTCAGTAAGCAGCAGTGACTGCTCTAAGAATAATTTGATTGCCTTATGTTAATGTGGGAAGAAAATTTTATTATAGGGCATTCAAATGATTATGCTATATTATATTTGATTACTAGCAGCTTTTCTCCATGTAATGGCAAGATATAAAGCTTTGCCCAACATTGTATTGACAAGATTTTTGGTGAAATAAAATTTAACACTGACCTCACAGGTTTTAATTTATGAACAACCTTTTTAGAGTTCCCTACTCAAAGGATGCCAAACAAGACCCTATTGTAAACCTACGCCAGTCTTATCGCAGGGCTGCATCTATAAACGTCACAATGGAGGGACCAACTCTTGTAATTATTGAAAGATTCTACCACGTATATTTAGTACTATTTTTTACCTGTCCTGAAATTTTTGTACCTCACACGGCATAAACGGAATTTCAAGATAACACTGGTCCCGCCATTATGATGCGTCATAATGACAAGACTATACTATAAAATATATATACTATACTGTACTCCAAAACTACAACGAATTACATCATTCTGAACAAACCAGTATTTAGTACCTTAAAAAATCAACAGTGGGTGACGGAGATCTCAGCAGTATCTTTACAAAATAAATTTTTCGTATTTGACATTTTCTACGCCTAAATAATTTAACGAGCAAAAATACTTCAAGTAAAAAGTTGCAGCAACATTTCGTGCAGGCGCTTTATTATTTTATTCATTTGCGCAATTATTTCTGTTTTCAAATAATACTTGGACAGGTGAAGCAGGAAAATTATTATTATGCGTTCTATAAATATATTCTCTTAAATTTCAGTATGACTATTAGTTACTCTGAGATATTATCAAAGGATGCCAAGATAAATATTCATTCGCCATTCGCATCAAAAAACAAACTACCTACATAATAATTATTAACTATTTGTAATGAACAGTAATGAAGGTTTTAATAACATAATCATAATCATTTTTTATTTGTGTAACATAGGTAGTGAATACAGTTCTATATTGTTTCTTATTTTTTTCATAACTGGTATACCTTGGCCTGTCGCCCGGTACCAGGTTATCGTTGAGTTTCAGGACACCCTGTATATATATTTATTATATATTTTTTTAATGTATGTTCGGGCATAACTCCGTCATATAAATGAACGGATTTGCAAAATTCTATTTTTGTTCGAAAGAGGCTTATCCGAAATGGTCCTATTTAAATTTCGTAGGGGCAATTCTCGTAATTTTAAGAACGTTCACAGTCTGATCTGTCTCAATCTGTCAAAAAATACTTCTAATTTCCCTACATTTTGACAAGTTTTTGACATTTGTTTGTCGCCTAGATGAGACTGCGACTAGATTTTGAAAGTTTTAAATTACGAGAATTGGCCTTCAGATTATGAGTTTCGGAGACAGATAAGGAACTTTTTAATAAATGCCAGCAAATCAACCGCGATTGCTGCTATCGCATATGTATGCATTGTTTACGCAATCACACAACATAACATCACGGCTGTACCCTCTAAAGGGATACGTCAGTATACTATAGTAGTCTTTGGGGTACGCAGATGTGTTCAGTATACCACGGTATACTCTCATTTCTGTCAAAGTTGTTATTGGGGTAACTATAATCTTGCAAGTATATATATGAATAGTGTGGTAGATACAACTAAAAAGTGAAAAATAAAAACTTTTTTACAAAAAAAAAAAACAACCGACTTCCAAAAAAATACGGAAGTCGGTGTCATAAAACGAAAATGCGGAACCAACGACACCCAGTGATTTTTTTTTTTTTTAAAGTGTTTATTTCTTCTATGACTAAGTACAAAAAAGCAGTGCAGTTCAACTTCTGCCCTGTGAATGAGCTGGCCTGCTGAAATCGTTATCGTGGCATCATATCATAGCCGATTGTGAAAATCACAGAGCACGGTGAGAATGTGAAGCTGAAGTAGGCACCAAACTACAATATGTATAGGGTAGGCACTGGTCCACCACTGGGTGGTAGGTACAGCTCTTCACAGCTCTTCACAGGAGTGCGTTCAATTACTGCGCTCATCCGCGTTCGACGGCGCACAGCATCGTACTCGGCCAATCAGAACGCCACGTGTAGTCGGGCGTGAGCGAGCGTACTAATATAATATAATGTACTCTGTGCTAAATAATGCAATGCACCCCCAGTCAACTCAAGCCAGCCAGAAGCTAGGCCAGCCTTAAACATTTATACATAATAGTCTATGGCCGTAAAGCCCAACTAAATGCAGCTCACTGGCCCAGCGCTCAGCTGGATAGCTGACACTGACAGATATGACAGTCACAAATGTGGATATTGTCTTACACTAGCGCACGTTGAATGAATCCAATCAAGGAATTTAATCGTATTGTTGTGAAGTGTATATTTACTATTGTAAATGGGATTTGTTTAAGTTTACGCAACTTTTTCAATAAATTTAACATTTGGTCTCCAAATATTATGACGTCTAGAAGAAAAGATTACATCTTCGAGCCGTTTAAGGTTACTGAAGTTAGATGTCGGGGTTTCGAAAGTCCCAGACCTCGTAGCGGACACAGGATAGCTTGTGATGATGCCAATATATATTGTTTTGGTGGTTATAATCCCTCGTTACCCCTGACCAATATTCAAAGGGATAATCCGACATGGACACCGGCGCGGCCGCTGTTTAAAGAACTTTGGAGTTTTTCGATAGCTAGTCGAAAATGGAAGCAACACAGAGTAATTGAAAATATGCCGGATGAATTAGCGTCAAACGCTATGTGTATGAATGGCAAATATCTAATGGTCTGTAAACAATATTTTGATTTAATAATGTGCATTTTGAGTCATATTGTGTTAAAATTTGCAATTCGTTTTAGATATTCGGAGGCACAGGTGCGCCCTTTGGCAACAAGTGTAGCAACGACGTGATCGTGTGGCGAACGTGCAATGAGGATGCCAGACTGCAGATATTAGATGTGACTGGTACCAGACCTCCTGGACAGTATGGTCAAGCTATATTGTGCCATGATGGATGTTTTTACACAGTTGGTGGTACCAACGGATTTGCATATAACTGTGATATTTATAGGTATTTATTTCCTCTTATTATTATTATTGGTTTTATAAATTGATCTGTGTAAAACAAGAAAACAGTTGTGTATTGCTACTAAACAATAATTATTTGTTTATTCTACAGGTTAGATCTGCGAACACTAGTCTGGGAGCCAATGTTTGTTGGTACAGGTCAGGAAGGTGAGCCACTAGGCAGATACAGACATGAGATTGCCCGTGTTGGTAATAAACTGTACATAATTGGAGGTGGAACAGGGGAGTGGGCATTTGAACTTATGGAGATACCTATGTTTGATTTTGAAAATAATACTTGGTCAATTTTAACTCCAAAAGCAGATGACAGTGGGAAAGATACTATTGCGCCTCTGCCGAGAAAGTGCCATAGTGCAGTACAGATTGAATCCCCAGACGGCCCGCAAGTGTTTGTGGCAGGGGGTTCAGATGGAAATTCAGTCTTTGAAGATATTTGGAGGTTAAGCATCTCAGATTTACAATGGACTAAGATGCAGAAGACAGAGTTACCGCATCCTCTTTATTTTCATTCATCGGCAGTTACATCATCTGGGTGTATGTATGTATTTGGTGGTATTGAACCGAAGGAGGATGCAACTAGTAGAAATAATATACTGTATAAGGTGTGGTTATGTCTACCAAAATTGAGTGAAATGTGTTGGGAAGCATTATTGCATTTTCATCCGAACTTAGATCAAGTAGACGGTAGATCATTATTAAATATTGGAATTCCAGGTCACTTTGTACAGAGGTTAAATATGCAGTGAAGATGTTTGAATGTTTTTGCTGTAAGCAATATTGTGTTCTATTTATATATTTGTCCATTAATTAATTTGTTTTTCTGCAGCTAAACATTTGACGACAAATATAACTTAATCATTTGTATTATAATTTGAAAATTTGTTTCATTTGTCTGAAGATTCATAAAATGTGTGAGTTATAATTATTATTATTAGTACACACATTTGATGACACTACAGAACTCTGATCGGATAGCCCCGAAGGGCAATTCCCGTGTTTTTTTAAATGTTCACATTTATATCTAATCTCAGTCTCATCAATCTGTCAGAAAAAACTTTTAATTTTCCTAAATTGACAAGTTTCTGACACATTGATTGTCGCTGAGACGAGATTGCGACTGCGACTATATTTTGAACATTTTTGATTACGGGAATTAGCGCTCAGGTTCTATAGGTCTGTTACCATTTCGAAATTTAAAAGACCTGACATAAAGCCATTTGCAAATGTCCAGATTACTGTAAACTCAATTACACTGTGCTTGACCAGGGAATCGACCCTCAACATTCAGTAGTGCTTGCGTATATAAACGAGGCAGTCAAAACCGAACTACTACAGACTACTGGACAGTAAAATAACTAACAATATTTTTTGGCGGGACTGAGTGTATATGTCGCAGCCAACTGGTTAAATTAGCCGTTTAGTCAACCGCCTGGCATTTGGAAGTAGTCGCTCGCCTCGCTTCGCTCTCTCGGCTCGCACGCGGTTGATCACAGTTCTAACCTAACCCATTTGGTCGGGGTGCCCTGGCTTAGTTACTGCGACCAATTCTACTCGCACGTGATTGGTTACAGTTCCAACCTAAATTATAATTTATTGAATATCATTCAGGCCGTTAGTTGAACAGCCGCCGTTTAGTTAAAAGGGTAGGCGGTTAACTAAACGGCTAATTAATCCAGTTGGCTGCGACATATACCTACAACGCGCTTTCAGGTTTGGTCCCATAGTAAAAGTTGTTCATAATGATGAGTACAATGACCACCCTAGAGTTATGGGATATCAAAAAAAAAAACACGATGTATATGGTACATAACGTCGACCGTCCACTGCGACATAAGACGTGTAATCGCCCACCAAGGCGCTGTCCAAACGTGGGACACCGTAAAACGCTCAGTTTTTTCCCGTACAGTTAGGCGTCTTGGTACATATTGCAAGCCAAAAAAAATAGAGTGTATGTAGGATTCAAAAATATTTCATAAAAATAAAATAGTATCATTATTAAATAATCTTAAAACAGCTCAAATAGTTATTTGTGCAACAAGAGAGCAAAGTCGTTTTTTGCTGCGAGTGCTGATTTTGAATCCTGAGTGTGGCGAGGGATTCGAAGGCACGACGAGCTGCAAAAAAATTTGCTCTCGTGTAACACACATAACTTTTCTTCAGCAGCGAGATCACTTTAGGAGATAAAATAATAAACAGGAATAGATTGAAATAACTATTTATTGTGAATCAAAATAATTAACATTGTAGGTAGAGGTTCAATAAAATGGAACATATTCAAAGTTAAAAGTAAAATTACTGCAATTCTGCAAATTGAAAGTAACAGATTTATTTGGCAACGGCATAGTTGCATTGAGTTGAGTTTGATTATCTGGGATTAAGGTTTCTGTTTCGGTGGCGGATTGAGAAGGAACAACGGTGAACGTTGGTGACTCTGATCGGCTTTCTGTATAAGTACACTGTGCGTCGTTGGAAGTGGATGGGTGTGGGTGAGACCAAGGATCCGAGGTCGAATTCAGACTTATTGTTTCCACTATACGCTTACAGATTTCCGACTAATTTCTATTGAGTCTTCAATATAGCCTTCTGCAACCGTGTTGGACTTCCACCTGCCGCGCGCCGTGACGTTTTAAAGTGGTGAGATCGGCTCCGGAATCAGCCAAGAGCGTTGCCGAAGTTCTCCGAAAGCAGTGACCCGTGTAGGTATATAGCTGAGGCTCTTCCAGTTTTAAGAAAGTGGGAATTTCTCGTGGTATAGCACCTATTTTATTTACTCCCATAGGCTGTCTTGAGCATTTATTATTATGGTATTGTATGAAAAATCGCTTGGTTTTTATATTGACTGGACGTAAATTTTGGTATTTTTCTACAATAGTTACATATTCTTCGCGTACAACAAAAGACCTGTCAAGGTTCGTCTTCGTATTTTTCAATTTTACTAACAGTAATTTATCTGAATTCCGTTCGATATTATTAACTGTTAGCTGTAAGGAAAATAATAAAGCTTCCGAAAAACAAATTAACTTCCAGCGATCTGTGGTTGACTGTAATACTAACTAAGCTGTGTTAAAATGAATTACCGGAAAGTTAATACAAAATTAACTGGCAAAAAATGTTGTATTTAACAAACAAACATGAAGCTTATTCAAATTATAATTCTACGAAAAATATTCTATACTTTCAAATAATAAACTAAATTTCCAAAAAAATATTAAACTTCCGAAAAAAATACTAAGTTTCCGAAAAGTTATAGTTTAGTGAAATTTGCAATGTAACACGCATATATCTTCTTTAAATCGAAAGAGCTAGGTTAGGTTAGGTTAGAACTGTGACCACATAACGCACGAGCCGAGCGAGCGTAGCGAGCGGTGCCGCGGCAGCGGCCGGCGAGTGCCAGAAACATATTTTTGAATGTAAAACCAAACCACACAGCCACAGCGCCACAGCTATAAAATGTGTAAGATTGATTCTATATTTATATTATAAAATAGGTAAGTTACGATAAAAATGATGACCTGTAGATTTCGGTAAAACGCAATTTAAGCTGGTGGAAAAATATAACGTCGGCAAAAATTGTATTAATTTTTCGGAATTTTCAGCATTTTATTCGGTCGTTTCTTTATTTGTATTCGCTTATAAGTTGTCGAAAAGTTAGTATTGTTGCGCGCCACAATTAATGCCTGATGCATGGTGACATTAGTCACCACTAGCGCCATCTAGTTTCTAGTAGCAAGAACTAATAGAGTCACTAGCGCCATCTATTATCGATTGGCTGAACTTACAAGAACTATCGACATCTGGTCAGTCGGGGCCGGTATGTACTCGAACATTCTAGATGTGTCTACAATAGAAGGTTCTGGAATTATCTGCGGCACTATATAAGGCCGGGACTAGCCGCGACCGATCAGACTTGGTTCTGCGATAGAAGCGAATACATCGAAAGCGATCTTCGAGTGCGACTTAAGAGCGATTGTGTTTTATAATTAGTGTGTTTGAGTTGTTCTTAGTGTTGTTTAATTAAAGTGTAACTTTTGGTAATTTTTATCGGCAGTTTTTATTGTCACGAACCCGAAGCTCGTAACAATTGGTGTCAGAAGTGGGTTAAAATCATGCCGATTTTACCTAAAGACGACACGGAGGGTATCCGTACCCGGGGTCAACGTCAACAGGAGACGGACCAGAGACGTTTTGGTGGAGCTATGCCGCAGAGGTCGGAGGGCCAGCTACCAACCACGGAGGCCGAAACGTCCGCAGCAGCTCCAGCATCAGCAGCACCAGACTTTGCTGCCCTGATGATGATGCTGCAGGAGCAGTCCCGCCGACAGGAGGAACAGGCCCGCCGACAGGAGGAACAGGCTCGTCGGTTGGAAGAACAGCTCCAGCGGGACAAGGAGGAACAGGCTCGTCGACAGGAGGAACAGGCTCGCCGACAGGAGGAACAGGCTCGTCGGTTGGAAGAACAGCTCCAACGTGATAAGGAGGAGCAAACGCGCCGCCAGGAAGAGCAGATGCTCCTTATGAAGGACCTTCACGCTACCTTCGGGAAAGACATGAAGGAGGTGAAGGATAAGGTTGATCAACATGACAACCGCTTGTCGGAAGCTGAAATCCGGATCGACCAAGTGTATAATCGGGTTGACAACGTGGTGGCTGACGTAAAGAAAACCGTGATGGCTGATGTAAAGAAAACGCTGGATTACCTTAAACTTGGGGATGGAATCGCAGCTCCCGTAGCTACAACACCTTCGCTACGTGGATTCAAAGTGCCACCGTTCGACGGAACTTCTTCCTGGTCGGCCTACAAAATCCAGTTTGAGGCTGTCATGAAGGCGAACGCTTGGAGTAAAAGTCAGGCCATGACTGCCCTCACCCTAGGCCTGCGCGACCAGGCCTTAACTGTTCTGGAAGCTCTCGGTAAGGAAGTGACTTACGAGCAGCTCCTTGAGGCATTGGAGGTTCGGTATGGCGACGCTCACCTGGAACACGTGTTTCGTGCGCAGCTCAAAGATCGCGTGCAACGCAGTAATGAAAACCTGCAGCAGTGGGCCCTTGAAGTGGAGAAGCTGGTGCGTAAAGCTTACCAGTCCGTACCTGCGCTTATTGATGGGAACCTGGTGCAGGCATTCATCGACGGCATCCGCGACCTTGAAGTAAGAGCTGCTGTGAGGCTCGGGCACCACGGGACGCTTAAGGACGCCTTGGCCCATGCACTGGAGGTGGAAGCTGTGCGGCAGGATTATCGTTCCCATCGCGTCAGGGAGGTTGCAGCGGCTACAGTTCGCGACCGCAATAAAGGGTACAGCCCTAGGTGCTACGGCTGTGGGGAGAGGGGCCACCTTCGATCCAGTTGCCCCAAGCGAACTACAGGAAGGGTAGACAATGATCGTCCATGGAAAGTGGGACGAACTTTGGTCAGAGCCCCCGACATGTCAGGGGTACGTGTGCCGAACCTTTGTGATCAGGAACAGGTTATGGAAAAAGGCACACTAGTTGGTACTAGGCAAGAAAGTAAAGAAGTCGTACCTGTGAGGATGCTCAAGACAGACCTTAGCAACGAGTGGAAGGAAAGCCTACAACGTGCACAGCAGGAAGATTCGGACATCAAGCCGATTCTCGAGTGGATGAAGGCCAGAGCTCCTAAGCCCAGGTGGAGCGACGTCTCAGCAATGAGTTCGATCACAAAAAGCTATTGGGCCCAATGGGACAGCTTGGTGATTCAGGATGGAGTCCTGTGCCGTAAATGGGAAAATGCTCGGGGAGACAGCTGTCATTTGCAAATGGTTGTCCCTAAAGCTCAAGTACCGGATGTTCTACAGCTGTACCATAATGGTTGTTCAGGAGGTCATCTGGGAGTAAAACGGACTCTCCTGAAGATACGAGAACGGTTTTACTGGGTCCACTGTCGGGACGATGTCGAGGACTGGTGTCGCAAATGTACAAGTTGTTCAGCTGTAAAGGGACCTCAGACTCGTAGTAGAGGTGCATTAAAATTGTACAATGTTGGCGCACCATGGGAGAGGATAGCCCTTGACGTTGCGGGGCCGTTTCCGGAAAGTGAAAGTGGTAACAAGTATTTCATGGTTGTGATGGATTACTTCACTAAGTGGCCGGAAGTATTCGCCATTCCAAATCAAGAAGCTTCGACAGTTGCAGATAAATTAGTTTATGAAGTCTTCTGTCGGTTTGGAGTACCTTTAGAGATTCACAGTGATCAAGGAAGGAATTTTGAGTCCCAAATATTCCAGGAAACTTGTCGAGTTATGGGTACTCATAAAACAAGAACAACTTCTTACCACCCACAATCGGATGGAATGGTGGAACGATTTAATCAGACACTGGAACGGTATCTAGCAAAAGTTGTGGAAAATCGGCAACGAGATTGGGACAAGCACATACAACCGTTTTTGTTGTCATATCGAAGCGCTGTTCACGAAAGTACATCAGTGACACCAGCTTTCGCAAACTTTGGAAGAGAATTACGGCTGCCTGCAGACCTGATCACCGGAATACCACCTGATGCCCCACGCAGTATAACCGATTATACAAATAATTTGCGGAACAAAATGAATGACATTTATGAGCACGTCAGACAATCGGGCCAGCAAATGTCTGAAAAGATGAAAACCCGTTATGACCGCAAAATGAACAGTAAAGGGTTCGACGAAGGTTCACTAGTGTGGTTGCACAATCCAGTCCGCAACAAGGGGAAATCTCCTAAGCTTCAAGCTAAATGGGATGGACCGTACCGGATTGTGACAAAGATCAATGACATAACCTACCGGATACAGAAAGGTGCAAGAGGTACTCCTAAGATCGTCCATGTGGATCGATTGGCGCGTTATTATGGAGCTGCTCGGGACGAGCATGTCTTAGGAGGGGGCAGTGTTGCGCGCCACAATTAATGCCTGATGCATGGTGACATTAGTCACCACTAGCGTCATCTAGTTTCTAGTAGCAAGAACTAATAGAGTCACTAGCGCCATCTATTATCGATTGGCTGAACTTACTAGAACTATCGACATCTGGTCAGTCGGGGCCGGTATGTACTCGAACATTCTAGATGTGTCTACAATAGAAGGTTCTGGAATTATCTGCGGCACTATATAAGGCCGGGACTAGCCGCGACCGATCAGACTTGGTTCTGCGATAGAAGCGAATACATCGAAAGCGATCTTCGAGTGCGACTTAAGAGCGATTGTGTTTTATAATTAGTGTGTTTGAGTTGTTATTAGTGTTGTTTAATTAAAGTGTAACTTTTGGTAATTTTTATCGGCAGTTTTTATTGTCACGAACCCGAAGCTCGTAACAGTATTTAAAGCAGTAAATTTCATATTTTGAGTATGCTCATATTTTAATTTTTTTCCTGAGCTTTTATTACTACCCTAACTGTAATAGCTCGTTATTGCGACACGCTCCACTAATTCCTATGATCAGTACAACCTGTAATGCAAATATTACATAATTAATATGCATAATTTAACATTTACAGCATCTTTTACATATCGTAATAAATATTTTAACAGTATTGCTAAGCCAGACTAGGATTCATTGCGCCTCCAAAAAATAGTAGTAGGCAGTAAGTACCTTTATACATAACAGTCTACACACAAATTTTAATAACTAACAACATAGATTCATAGGTACCATTTACTTTAGCGGCAAGAAAATTGCAGTCCGGAGCTTCATTAGAAATTTTTCTATGTTAAGGGCCGTGAAAATTTCGGACTTTTTAGCCTTATTAACTGACATTCTTTTTAGAAAATATACGAGTTTTGCGTATGTTTCAATATGCACGTAATGTTTTGTTTTTAAAGTAGCTTTCAACATTGAGTAAATACTCCACATTGTAGATGATCGCCTCGTCTGTGATAAATCAAAAAAATAAGATAGCAACACCATCTCCGAAAAACTGCTTGTGCCCTTTGTAGGTCTCCATTCATTGAAGACATGGTATGCTTTCAGATATTTCTCGCGAGACTTCTCAGGTAGGAAACTTAATTCTGCATTAAAAACTTGTTGTTTTAACTCTTCCGGTGTTAAAATACTGTTCTCGTCGCTAGTTTCACTCATATTTTACGATTATTTTAATATTTTTTAACTTATTCAACTCTTCACGCCAGCCACGAAATTTTATTCCCGCTCTATTATTTAAATTAAGGCGTGTTCGGAAATAGAACTCATGATATTTTATTATTCAAAATATATTACGTAACATTATTGAAACTAGAAATAAATATTTACTGGGCTTAAACAATACCTATAAAGAGTACCATCGGCACGAAAAGAAGATTAGAAAAGGTATTTTCAGAGCTGCTTAAACATATATTTTACTAATAATGCGCAGCTCTACAGCTTCTCTCTCTTAGCAGTTTTATTTGCAGTGAATACTTATTTCCGTTTAAATACAACAATAAGTTAAAAATTCAATAAATTACATTAAAAGACATAATTATCTTTTTGCAAAATTTCTTTAGTTAGTACCTACGAAATTCCGAACATGTTTGTCTTTGAGGTCGAATTCAAAATCGGAACTTCGAAAGGGCTGGTCTTTTTCTCTCTCTCTTTCTAATGGCTCGAAAAAGATAGAATGTGAATGTTTCGAATTGTATGATTAACCCAAGGCTGAATAAGTAGTAAATATATTCGCGGGTTACTGAAAAGAAAAAAAAGTTACTTTGTCTCACTCAGTGAGCAAAATCGCATTTTGCTCACTGATTTCAGGCAGCAAAACCTACATGTTTGAGCTACTGAAGTGAAAAGAATATTTTTCATCCCATAATTCTCAAAATTTTGAGCGTAAATGATTATATTTTATGTATTGATAATAAAGGGAATTCCATCAACTAAAGAAATACTTTAAAAATTATTCCACTGAGCCGTGAATTTATTTTTTTATTCAATTTAAACAGCAAAATTACACTTACTGTTCTTTAGATTCAACTAACATCAAACGCGTCGCTATTTTGAACCTTATTTGTTGCCGCGATGTGCTATTGTCAATTACCAAAAAAATTTGCTTCTTACCGCGCCTTAATGTGGCAAATCTGTAAGTTTGCCACGTTAAGTGCGCGGTTCATTTGTTTGCCAACTACAAATTCGTGCGTAGCGTGCGCGTCTGTCGCAGTGGACGATCCTGCCTACATTTTCATATAAAGCGAAGCTATGTAGGTACATGTGCCTAGCTTAGCCATGACTGCTGTGGAGCAGCGCATTATTAGTAAAATATATGTTTAAGCAGCTCTGGAAATACCTATTCTAATCTTCTTTTCGTGTAGATGGTGCTCTTCTTTTTTTTTTTAGGTATTGTTTAAGCCCAGTAGGTGGCCACGTTGATTGCGGCATCAGTGGTATTCATTAAGTCATCCAAGGTGGAGGTGAACGAGCACTTAGGGCACTCCAGCAAGTGGGGCATGGTCTGATTAGAGGCACCGCACTTACTGTTAAAGTAGATACGGTCAGGGAAAAACACAACGACAGTTTGTTAACGCTGCTACTTTAACACATTATCTAAATTAACACAAAATCATTAGATACAGGCATTTCAAATAATACTCGTAGCTAAGAGTTAATATTCTTCTAATATTTCTTCTGTTTCGATTTTAATTAAATATTTACCTTAATAACTGGAATTAAAAAAACGTGTTATTCGACTTTTGTGGCTGGCTGTACCTAAAGAAAGAAATATATATTTTGGGACACGCACAGAAACAACAAACATTAAAAAAAGAAGCATTTTAAACCTACATTACCTACTACCGACATAAGCATACGTACAATGCCCTATCCCCCAGGAAATCAGGATGGCAACCAACCGATAATTATCCTTTAAAGTTAAGGTTCGCGAGCACATTCGCAAGAAGCTGGCAGTATCATCACAACGGTAATATTTTCTCATTGTTTGTCTTATTTCTTTTTAGTATATTCATGTATTTATGTATATTTATTTGTAATTAGGTACACATATTTGTTCCTCAATTTTCATGATTGCACCTAACCATTGTTTGTCTCTGCATCAGCCAAAGGTTGACTGGTAGAAAATGCCTATGGCACTGTACATTTATGTGCTTAAAGTATTAATAAATAAATATTATAAACGTGAAAGTTTATATGAATGGATGGATGGATAGATGGATGTTTGTTACTCTTTCACGCAAAAACTACTGAACGGATTTGGATGAAATTTGGCACACAAATAGTTTATAACAATTATTAATACATATGATACTTTTTATACCGATATTCCCACGGGATCGAAACATATGCGGGTTGAAACCGTGGGGCGCAGCTAGTAATAAATAAATGTAGGACTTAATGAATGCAACAGCTGGACGGCACAGAACCACCGGGTGTCTTAGAACAATAGATAATAATCAATCGGTGTCTCATTAGTCGACGCGTAGTTATTAAATTGAGAGCCGTTTATTAACCACAATGACCGCCACGACGCGACGGTAAATAAAATAAAAATAGGCCAAGTGCGAGTGGGACCACGCAAATTAAGGGGTTCGTAGTCAGGATCAACATTTACGCATGTACAGTATCAATTGTTTTTATCGACTGCAAAAAGAAGTTTGTATTTCGTAGTACCGACCTAGTCATATATAGGTATAGTTGACCCAGATGAAGATGGCGGGATGAGCTGGACTCCTTTTATAAAGATTGGTCCTTGGCAGCTCTGGACAGAGAGAGGTGGAGAGAGAGTAGGGAGGCCTTTGCCCAGCAGTGGGACATTAACGGCCAATAAAAAAAAAATCATAGTAGTCAATTCGTTTTTCATCCCTCGCTTACATGTATGGCGAGTGCCATCTGTAATAATTTTTTTTCGTAGCTTCTTCACTAAGTATTGTTTAACATAGTGATGCATAGAATACACCTTCTTTCCGATTTTTAACCCCCGACGCAAAAACGACGGGGTGTTATAAGTTTGACGTGTCTCTCTCTCTGTGTGTGTGGGGGTGTGTGTGTGTGTGTGTATGTCTGTCTGTGGCATCGTAGCTCCCGAACGGATGAACCGATTTTAATTTGGTTTTTTTTTGTTTGAAAGGTGAATTTGTCGGGAGTGTTCTTAGCTATGTTTGATGAAAATCGGTCCAAGGTGGCCGCCGCCATAAAATGGCGGATTACATATTTTTTCACAACTCCCTCAATATGGGTATCAAATGCAAGGGCTTGACTAGTAGAATACTATACACTATGATAAATTTCAAATCCAAGATGGCCACTACCACAAAATGGCGAATTACAAAAAACCTGATTAAATACCAAATTACCTGAATCTTAAAACGCAAGAAAATAAAAGAAATGAAATAACAAGGAGTCCCTACAAAAAGCATCAGACAAAAAATTTAAAAAACCCCCGACAGCGTGAAACCCTATAAAAAGAAAAAAATAACCTTGAAATTATGACCCTACGTAAGTACGTATGAAATTTTTTGATTAAATTGTCCTGTCGGGGGACCGCTACTATTTTAAACTTTAACAGAACGTTTGGCTAATAATTAGAGCGGTCCCACGACGGGACAACATTTAATAAAAAAAATTCATACGTGCTTACGTAGGGTCACATTTACGTGGGGTACATTTTGACAGCGTAGGTATTGCACATTTCTATGAAACAGAAGATTTTTTTTTTGATAACCGACGAAATATTTCGACGCTATGGGGTCTAGTATCATGTGCTGAATCCATAGTTACAGTTTGCACGTCGAAGTCCCTGCCACCCTGTATAGTGCTAATAGGTTCATCCTGGGTTCGATTCCCAGGTCGGGCAAAATGTTATTGGGTTTTTCAATTAGGAATTTCTCAGTAACAGCCCGGGGTCTGGATTTGTGCCTGGGTGATGGCGATAGGCTCACCCCTATTACATGGGACTTAAACATAACTGGCGAAATGTGGGTGTACTATTGGTGCACTTCTGCCTAAACTTTTTGGGATTACGGGCGTGATTTTATGTTTAGTGCTGTGAAAATACCTGTATGACATACGGACGGACATACTTCATACGGGAATTATAAGGGTTCCGTTTTTCCCTTTGGCTATGAAACCCTAAAAATACGCGCAGTATGACGAAATATTGCCGAAACAAAGATTCAAGGATCTAAACTACAATAACTTTAGTTAGAGGTGCTATATAGCTGCTCTTCAGATCGTCCGTTTTGAAATAATTTTACACGTCTGCCAATATGAAACAACAACTAATTGCCGTAACTAATTCTTACTTGACAAATGCATTGAATATTCCTGAGGTCTTTTAAGAATAAAACAGAGTAACCGGAAAAACATATGAATGAAACAAGTTAAATGTTTATAGGATGCTTGTTAAAAGCCCGATATCATTGGTTCACAGACAGGACAGAAACTCCTAAACGGACTTGAGCAGCATTCGGCCAGATTTTCCAGCTGTGTAATTTTAGTTCTTAGTCGAGGCTTAGTTAGTTAGGTAATTGGATCATTAGCAGTTTTATGTTACGACCTGCGGCTGCTCATTAACACTAGGTGGCGCTATACTTCTTTATTGAGAGAATATAGAGACTGTTGAGTCGTAACGATGGTTCAGAGTCCATTAAATTAAATGAGTTATAACTTAAATCTCGATGTCGCATGAGCAACGTGAACCTGACTCCCCATTTCAAGGGCAGGTGGTGGCGGTCGCGACTCGCAACAAGTGCTAGGCGCGTCGGCGTAGGGCGTCGGGACGCCGTCAGTCGTCGTCGCGGTTTCGCGCCAATTCGCTACCGCAGTGATGGGAAGCACGCCTCACTGGCGGGACACGCTCGCCTCGTCCGCGTACGCTCGTGATCCGAACGCGGATAACTGTTAATAGTTTCCAACTCAGCAGTTAATTCTGGGGTGCTAGAAAATTTACACGTCGCTTCACGTCTGCTCACTTGGCCAGCAATATGATTATTTTTCCTTTAAAACCAATGGAAGTAGCGGCAATCATGCTGCCTCCGGATGCATTCCCGAAAAGTGTAAAACTTCTCAAAAATACAACAATTGTGCGCTCATTTTTAATCGGAAGTGGTAGTAAATGTTATGCTTGAGGTGGACACTTGTAAGCGATGACGGAGACTACTGAGGACATGGTGCTGGAGGTATCGACGGTGGCGTCGGCACCTCACCGGACACCTACTCCTGAACTTCATGCGACGTACACCACGTTTGAAATATTGGTGGCATTGGTGGCGGTCGTGGGGAACGCTATGGTGATCTATGTCTTCCACCGTGATCGCAGACTGCGACGACGCACTAACTATTACATTGTGTCTTTGGCAGTGGCAGACTTTTTGGTTGGTCTACTTGGGATACCGTTCGCGATCCTGGCGTCAGTAGGCCAGCCGCGGAACCTCCATGCGTGTTTGTTCACGGTGTCGTTATTAGTGATGCTGTGCACTATTAGTATCTTTTGTTTGGTGGGTGTTTCCGTGGACCGCTACTGGGCAATCCTGCATCCAATGTGCTACTCGACGAATGTGCGCACAAGAACAGCTATTAGTAAGTACCTCAAAATTATCTATATATTATATCCTAGGTTTGTTGAAAGCAAAAAAGGTAGGTTTCATGCTCTGTCCATGACAGTTTATTACATCGGTATGATCTAATAATTGCCGCCGTGTTGCGGGCGTCACATTATTGCATCTTTTATTGCTAACTACTTGATGGCCCATTGCTTTAACACAATGGCAATCAATCCATACTAGAGCATAGGACGTAATGTATAATCAATTTATATGATACATATTTGTCTTCAAAGAATTTTCCGATAGTTAGCTAGGACAAATGAAGAGGAACTATCAATTACGATTCCTAATCGTTTTTCCTAGTTTCCAGTTTCCACATACATAAGTAGGTACCTCAAGCATACAAATTTCATGAAAGAGCATTTATTTATATTACAGCACGTTTAACGTTACTTACGAAACGCACCAGCGATGGTTTCTGTAACATTTACCTTAGTTTAAATAAGACTGATATTTACATTAGCGAAATGATTAATGAACGAGTGTAGGTAACTAGGTTTAAATTAAATGAGCAAGAGAATTAATGTTAAAGTTATGCATGAGCTAAGATAGTAGATGTAGGTACATGTCATTGTAGGTGGTCTGCTTGTCCTGTAACTGTAGAGGGAAACTTCTGAGTCATACTACTCAAGTCGGGGACTTACTAGAGAACCGGCGATAGGCTCGCCCCAACAATTATACTTAGTGTTCGACGAACAAAATATGGCGTGACCATAATTCGCCGAAAGGCTTATGGCAAACAGAATTACATCTAAAGACACGTTTACGATAATAATGGAAAAACGAATCCTGAACTACTACATATAAGTACCTAGATGACTAACAAAGATAATGATAAATTATTTTATAAGTAGGTTTGTACAAACACTTTTACACGTCAATCATAATTAAAACTAGATGAGGTCGGCGTTTCCTATCTGACTAGTCTGAGAAGAAAGGCCGAAACAAACTCAGAGGTCACAGTCTCTTTTAAAGTCCACACATAATCTTGGTCAGATCATATGAAGACCATGTAGATGATGAGATGGTTTTTTGAGGAAAGAACCAAACAGAGTGAGAGGACCTGTCCAGTCAGACATTTGGGTAGCCACATTAATTACTCAAACTGCCAGACCATGACAAAAACTAATAGAACAGAGAGAAAAAAAAATTAAATGACCCACATAGTCTTCACATTCACAATAATTAAAATAATAGAATACTTTACAAAGTAAGCAAATGTCATAGTACATATAAAATTCATTAATGTACAAGTGTATATGAAAAAAAAAACAACAACAAAACAAAAAAATAAAACATTCAATATGTAAAAATTGGAAGCAGCTTAATCCCAAGCCTTTTTGTCCTCGATATATTCCTTAACGGTATAAAAGGCTTTCTGGCACAACTTACGTTTAATGAATGATTTGAATTTATTAAGGCTTAGATCTTGAACGGAGCTTGGAACGTTATTGTAAAAGCGTATACATTGGCTTCTGAACGAGCCACCTATTTTCTTGAGCCTTGTTGTAGGTACAACTTTGTGTTTATTCCTAGTATTTATATCATGGATATCACTGTATTTTTTAAACAATTTAATATTTTTATGGGCATATAAAAGATTTTCATAAATATACTGAGAAGGCACAGTCATAACATTAATATCTTTAAATTTGTCTCTGAGAGAGTGTCTCGGACTTAATTTATAAATTGATCGAACATCTCGCTTCTGCAAAACAAAGATAGTCTGAATATCAGCGGCATTTCCCCACAATAGAATACCGTATGACATTACACTATGGAAATAACTAAAGTTCACTAAACGGGCTGTCTCTTTAACAGTTAAATTATGAATTTTTCTAACAGCGTATGCTGCGGAACTTAGCTTTTTTGACAATTTGACAAAGTTATGCCCAAGAATACTGTGCTGTCTTCAGGATTCAATTCTTCGCCCTTTATCAATACATTAGTTTTCACCTGCCTAACGTGAGGTAGCGTAAACTTAATGCATTTGGTTTTTTTCTCGTTTAGAATTAAATTATTAACATTGAACCAGTGAACTACTTTAGAGATCGCGCTATTTACATTGTCAGTAACCTGCTGCTGACGTTTAAGTTTAAACAAAAGTGAAGTGTGATCTGCAAACAACACTATATCATGATTATCCTTTATGAGGTACGGCAAGTCATTAATATAAATAAGAAGGAACACCAATGCTTAATAGGATTTGTATTAAAACGTCATAATCGCCTTAGGGAAGTGTGAGCCGAGCCGACACTTGAACATTAAAGTTTACATGAACACGAAGGAACGTTTTGTGTAATTTCATTTTACCTAAGGTCGTCTGTTACTGAAGAGGGTCCAAATATACGCAGATGCAGGTGCTCAGCCACAAAAAAATTTTAGCCAAATTATAATATCTGAACATAAACATTGTTATTTTCAACTTTTTAAATATTGTTTTTCACGAAGCAAACAACTTTGTTGTTTTCACGGTTGTGCTTAATACGCATTGAACCAAAGTAACAAATGAATTGGTTCATAAAGAAAACAAGAAAAGGCTTCCTATGGCGAACTTTTTTATGGTAGCTATTACATGAAATAGTGAAAACCAATGTATCGCATCATTTTGTATCAATTTAGATGATTTGTAAAAGTAAAAGAGTTAATTGACTTTTGTTGCTGACTGTACCTACTTATATACAATCGTGACTTTCAATGAATTTAGGTGACTGTGAGTCTAATAAACAAAATAATTGTGAGGTTTCTCTTCTTTGGTTTCGATTTGATTAGATTGGTAACCTATAAGTAAACGATAGGACTTATACGTCTCTACATGGTGTAGTTTGCAAACAAAGCATTCTCTGATATTGTCAATGATTACCTTCAACTGAATGGAAAAAGCATAGATCAGAACTTCAGAAACAAGAGGGAAAAGACCGTGCCTAGGATAGGATTAAAATGGTGAAACCGATGGTTTACAAAAAGTTCCTCATCAACCTTTAACTATATAGAATCTACTTTGCTGATTCGAGTTGAGTTTAAGCTCAACTTAGTTAACACCGTACACACCAGTTTATAGCATAATCAGCCGATAACTTTTTAACTGCTGGGACACAATATGTCCCTTCACTGTATGAGAGGGAGTGGGCCATATAGTCACCATGCAGGCCTAGTGCGGGTTAATACCACCTTATCTTCAAATAAATTTACGCAATGTTTACCATTTTCATTGCATATACTAATACCAGAACTAAGTACTTAATACGTCACCTAATGTGGAGCTTCACTCACTACGTAATGGCGATATGTTTACTAATATGCTTGTAAAATATTATGAAGAAACGACCTAATACTGAAAAATTATAAGAGTAAGGATAAATCGGAAGACATACGAGGTATAGGTAAGCAAATTATAGAGAAATTTGTATTATTACTTTCGTAAAACTTATGAATGGAATTCATTCTGAGTTCCATTCATAAGTTTTACGATAATTGATGTAGGTAACTGCGAGTCGGTCGGTTGTCATGAGGAAAGTCTGGAGTAAAAATGTAGATGGCTATAAGAGTAGGGGACGACAAAAGAAACGATGGATGGACTGTGTGAAAGATGATATGGCTACAATGGAGGTGACTACCGAAATGACGACTAATGGAGAAGTATGGAAGAAAACAAAAGACATGTTGCGCGGTTGCGCTGACCCAATAAATTGAGATAAGGGGAGGAGAATGATCACGGAGATATCTATGAGAATGATGATGATGAAATAGGTACCTAAAAAAATGCCGTCACGACAGTAGCCATTATAATCATATCAGCACTGACTTTTGCGCAAATTGTGATACAGTGAAACACTTACAGTTGAATTAAAAATATATGACGACACGGTTGGCGCAGTGGCTGAGCGATCGACTGCAGCGCTGCGTGTCGCGGGTTCGATTCCCGTACGGAACAAATATTTGTATCGCCTACAGGTAGGTAGTTGTCCCGGGTCTGGCTGTTCGTGTATGTGACTTTAAATGTTTGTAAACGCGCCCACGATACAGGAGCAATACATAGTGTGGGGAAACGCTTTAAAAAAAAAAAAAATGGTTATGGTTCATCTTTTTACCCTCCTAAACATTATTATACATTTTGAGTTTTCCAAAACAAATATTTGTTATCAATATTGTGATAATCGCTAATGTTTCGACCAAAAAGCTATTACAATTCCGTGATACCACGGACTTTCTTATCAACTAACTCCTCCTCTATCTATCCTTAGGGCTTATCATCCAAACCAATCCCAGCAATGGCTGTACTTAATTATTCATTTATTTGCACCTATCATCAATACTATGTACTACAGCCTTCGTTACGATGTCTTGTGGTAAGTATCAGGTTATATTTGAACAAGTGCGTTGGTCGCACTATCTTTGCGGTTTTCCTTTTGCTTCTTTTCCTCATTTTCCAAGAATTACTTTGATTTAATGAGGAATGTCCTTTATTATACCAGATAATCTCTTTAACCGATAATCTCAATATAAATATTTCATTATTTAAAGTAACCAAAGAATTTAATCGCGGGATGGATTAAAATACGTAGAGAATAAAAGCGATCAAGTCTTGAACATTTAATCGCTGAAAAGGGTTTTTTTTGGACAGAATCGACAAGTGTTTCTTTCAAAAAACGTTATTTAAAAAAGCTGGCGAATAAATAAGAACTTAGCGCATGTTGAGAGAGGCAAATATCCAACATTAAATGGCCAGAGCCTACAGCAAATATCCAAAAGTAAATGTGTGTACTTTTGGATATTTGCTGTAGGCTCTGGCCTACGGACCTGGCAGCAGGAGGAACCGCGGGGTTTTTAGTCGGTAGGAGTCCGATATAACCATCCGTTCTCTCCTGAATGAGGGTTTCCAGGAGAATTTCTTGTCTTAAAAACTGGGCTATTGACGATCCCCTTGGATAAACTGTCTTATAAAAGTTGAATAATTATTTAACAAGCACCCATCAGATCGACAGGCAAAGCATACCATATCAGACATGTCATGTGCCACGGCACAGATTGGTTAACATGGAGAATTTGTTCACCCATGATCGTATGCTTTGCGCGTTTCTATGGAATGTTAAGTAACAATTTACGAACAAATTCACGTCGTTCGTCACTGACTCATAATGGTCTCAAAATTGAGTTGCTTTATATTCAAAGTGTGCCTATAAAACAATAATAGACATTATTTCTATCGCTCTGTCTAAATACATTTTGTATTGCTAGGGCGCGTGTGTGTTTGTAATGAAATCTTCTACTAGCTGTCCCGACGAACTTCGTACCGCCTCAGAAATACTCAGAATCAACAAGAACGAATGAATGACAAAATGAATTATCTTCATTATTATTTTTTTCATGAATTTTTCTCATGTTTTTATAGCTATTCGGGACGGAGACAAATCCAACAAATCATTAAAAAATCGGTCCAGCCATTCTTGAGTTATAAATGGTTTAATTAACCCGTCTTTGTTGTTTTTGTAAAAAGGAAGGATATTAGAAATCAGTCTGTAGAATC
Organism: Apamea epomidion; assembly: GCA_947507525.1. Taxonomy (NCBI): domain Eukaryota; kingdom Metazoa; phylum Arthropoda; class Insecta; order Lepidoptera; family Noctuidae; genus Apamea; species Apamea epomidion. Next base: position 14,459,261 of record OX382234.1, read on the forward strand.
ATTTGGAAGCTAACCGTCATCGGCGTAGGCTTCCTTTAGCCTAGTATCTATCTACTACTTATAAGTTTAGGTTTTCAGTCTATCTGATTGAAGTTATCCTGTCGTTCAAACCGTAATGCTATTATCGTAGGTATTCCTTAGGCCACAATCACTCTCTAGATATAACTACAAGTATTTATTTGCAATTGTAGTAGATTTGTAAAGAAGCTGTATATTTAAACTTTGGCATTCCAGATTAGTTTGATGAACAATTGATCTTAACGTTAGAAGATATTCATCAACAGAAAACCAACAGCCATAAATTGGAAGAAGCAATTTAGACTTTTGAAAGTTTTCTTATGAAGTTTGAATACTTATTCAGAATAAGTATTCAAAGTTAGTTTTTATTTTCTACGCAAGTGGTTTTTGTACAAACAAGGTGTTTGTTGAACACACTCCATGTCCAAACGTATCTAATTCATAAAGAATATTAGCATGTCATTATCCATAGGTCCTCCATGTTTGCTATCCATCCACAGCATGGTAATAGACTCCTTACACACCTCCTTTGATATATCTATGTTTAGGTTAAGATATTTATCTATGGGCCAGTGTCGCCTGAAAATAAATGGATTCCTTTATTTTTATGTACCAAAGAGACACGCGCACTTCAGAATGTTTTCACACGAAGTTACAGAAATAATGAGATTGAAAAAGTTACATTAGTTCTAGCCAGGTTTAGAAACCCCTAAATAACGCCGGCCCCGATTATCCTGATGTATGATTATGACTATCCTTGTCATAAAGTAGTCATGAAGTTAACGGTAGCTTTGTAAGTTACGTGTCATTATCAGCAGCCGTCGTAGCCTTTTTGTTTCACTTTAAAACACACATCATAACGCTTTGATATGTCTCTGCCACTCGTTAATTCTCATGGGCTCCTTAATCTGTTCAGTGGGTGCGAAGAAGGTCTTGGTACCTTTATGTTTACCTTTATGTTTTTGGCCTTACCCATTCTCGTTGTATAGATGGCGCCAGCTTTTCTTGGAAAGACGTAGTCTTCATCAGTCATAGATTTAGAAGGTCCCGCGCCCTAATTGCATAACACATTATCAAACTCATTCTGAATCATTTTGGAGGATATTGCTAAACCATTGTTTCATATGTTCGAAAAATGTGTCTGTTTAACAACGGAAATAACGCAATGAACGTTGTTGAACTGTGAAAATGAAACCCATTGCTACTGATAGTGTGCTAAGCAATTACCCAGCTGGTTAGGTGTCGACAAACCAAAGCCGGCCTCATTTAAAATAAAAGGGGCCGCGACAGCTTCTAATATTTTCCTTCTAGTATGATGTTCTCAGGAGTAAAAGCTGCTTAACTTTGCTCTTAACTTCAATTGATGCGACTGTTTGTATATACGTCGTAAGTACTTTGTCGGAACTGGTGATGTACATGTGTAAGAGTTTTCTGCACGTAAAATGTCAGGAAGACGAAATTTATCTTCCCTCATAAAATCACAATTTTATCACCATATAATATCCAGAGGTCTCGTAGTATTTGTCGTTGGGCGCCATAACTCCCAGTTCAGAAGATTGATGGGAAACCATCAATGGTTTGTTTGTCTCGTTTATTATAGGTACCTACTGTAAAGGGAATATGTAAAGTCGTTCAGTCAATACAAACGTAAAGGAATTGTATCGTTGTTTGATTCCTCCCGGTATCTCGAAGGGCTCATTTAGCCCTTCACAGTACCTACCTTAAATTAGTGATGTGCCGATATTTTGCTGAGTTTAGACGCTGCAGTAAAATTATTTGAGACATTTATGCAAAACTCATCATGATGAAGGAGACCGAAGTAGGAAAATTGTAAGTAAAACTGTGTACTGTAGGAAAATTCATAGTGCCCTAGAAACCACATGAATGAATGAAATGCACCCTCTCAGCGAGGTTTGACTAGACTCGATTCAAAATCAAAAGTTATTTATTCAAATTAGGCTGAGAATCAGCACTTTTTGAACGTCAAAATTACAAAAGACAGTCCCCCAAAAACGCCCGCCCTTCACCACTTCCTAGTGCTATCGCTGGGAAGAAGAAGTGGCGCAACAATCTCCCCAGCAGTACAGCTGTCTGTTCAGTTAGAAAATAGTTGATTGTACTATTGATACTAGGAACCTATGTTCAGTAATTAACATCACAAGAAAATTAAATTATTTGCCATATGTTAGCTAGCCACGCCAATATACCAACAAATATAATAAAAACTATACGTACTCAAGTTAAAAAATAATTAATTAAAATTAAAATGTAAATAAAAACTTACTACCCAAATAAAAACCTCCAGGCACAAAGGGCGTGACAGCTTACATATTTATGCATTGCTGGGTTCTGTTCACACAGCTGTCACTTGAAGTCACAAATGGTAAACTAATTAAGACCATCGAAGTAAAATAAATAAATAAGTTACCTAATAACAAAATCCTGTCAGTAAGCTAATTCTGGAGAAAGAACATAAACATTGTCTTGCGTTAAATTAGGGCGACCAACTATTCTTATCGTGTAAGTAGTCGTTGATGGAATAGTATGCCTTTGAACAAAGGTTGGATTTTACTTGAGCTTTAAATGCATTAAAAGGCAAGTCTAGCAAAGAAGAGGGTATCTTGTTATAAAAGGTTATACCAAGCCCAACAAATGAGTTATGAACCTTATGTTGATTAATCGAATAAACCCCAAGATTTGCACTAGCCCCTGTAGCCTCATGTTTCATGGTGCTACAAAGGCCATTGCATATCAAGGAGCAGACGGGGGGTACTGTAATGGTAGGGAAGACGTGCCCTTAGGATAGGAAAGGGGAGCCGTACCTTTTCAGAGCCTACCGGATATGCATCCCAGAGTAGGCATTGGACTAGTGGAGAGATGGGTGATATTTATTTATTGGTCTAGAAACCACAGGTCATTTTTTGTTCATGCGGTTTCCAATCACAGAAGCTACCATGTTATTTGACAGCAGCTTTAATGATCAGATAATTGATTGGGCTTTCATAAACTAGGGGAGATATAATTTTCAATCAAAATCAAAGGACAGTTAAATAAGTAGAGGAAAAGAAACCCTTATTTTCTTTTTGTCTAATTAAAGACAAAACAAGTCCAAAAGATCGCATTAAATCGCCTTTATTATCCTCAAATAATGACAGTCATCATTTAAGTATGTGTTCGTGACCTTGAACAGCATTTTCCACCCTTTAATGACCTTTAGCTATGTATCTTCCAAGAAACCCGATACTTTGATAAGGCTCGGTGAGGGGTTGTGGCTAATAACGATGTAATCTAACCAAGTGACGATCAACTCACACGATCTGACATTTTGGAGTAACGTGACCTCCCTGACGATGATGCCAACCGATATGAACTTGATCGTTTATACTTTATGGCTGCTTTTTTGGTAATAAGCATTTTCTTAATTGGAAATGTTGTGTGTACCATAAATTTGCTTCAGCAGGTATGATGGCGTACTTCATTAATTGATAGTTTTGGAACGTGTATATTTTTTATGCTGCGAGAATTGATGAAAATGCTGTTAAATACTGTTCCTTTATAGTGTAGTTTTTTACTTCACATTGAAGGAAGATCAAACGCAAACTCAAAACATTTATTTCAAATAAACCAATTACAAAAGCATTCAAAAGCGTAGTAGGTACTACGCTTTGAATGGGCAACTAGCTTCATCTTTTTGACTAACCGACTCCTTGACAATTTAAAAGTGCCTGTAATTGTTGTTTTTGTAAAGAGTGTTCGTAGAGTTTCTCCACGAACACTCTACAAAAAACTCCAAACTCAAAACTCCACGGACACTTTTAAATCATAAAATTTGTTACAAATCGATGTCTTAACTTTTCATCTTTACTATTTCAACTGATCAGCAAACGTTGTCCACAGAATATATAAGTAGAGAATATAAATCGTGAAATAAAATATTGTATTTTATGAATTCTTGTTACGTATGTACAAGATAAATGCAATACAGAAATAATACAAAGAGTCCTCGTATATTTCGGTAATGTTATTTGCAGTCACTCCCTTAATCGTTCTGGAATGGAAGCTAAATAAACACTGGCATATATTGCACCTGTCGTTTGGGGAATTTATGTTTTACAGGTGTGATATGAGTTGCGCGCTGAATGTTTCGTAATATTTCAACAAAAAGTATTGAAAGAGAAGATGAAAATGGACCAATGATTTGCAGTGTTGGTCAAAACTAGACGAGTAGAGTTAGTCTGTGTACAAAGTAGCTCAGGCGATGCTCGTATCTCAGAAATGATCTCAACGTCTCGGCGACAATGCTCAGGAAATCGTTCATCGTGATATCTAGCAGGAAGCGCGCTTTGTAGGAGGCGCGCATTGTCCGCGAGCCCGAGTACTGTGGCGTGCGTGGACGCAAGTACGCTCAACTAACTCACGAGTCCATGACCACTCGTGACATAATACGCGATTGTTTTATAACACTATAATGACTCTATCCCGACACACATTAATCTTCGTTAATTTTACTAGGACATCGTAATTTCAAGTTAATCGTGGTAAGAAAATATCAATAACATGACAGGACACGTGTATATGATGTCTGCAACCTTTCATTTCACATTTAATTTCACGGACTTTCACCCCAGTGTTATGTCGAGGGGCGACAGACTGGCGCCAGCCAGTCTACATGGCGGCCAAGCGACCTCATCTCCCGAGCTGCGGCAGTCGCGCGCCGGGACCCGCCCTTTACGCTGTACCATGGATATTATCCACGGGATATTTGTTTACGTCATTATTATCAATGTTTGTGTAGTTGCAAGAGGAGGAGGACACGGAGGATCACACGGAGGGTCACACGGAGGGTCACATGGAGGGTCGCACAGTTATGCACACGGTCATCACGTTACCGCGAGCCATGCTCACTACTCGTATCATCCTCCACAAAACGTCCACTTCACGTGCCGCACCTGTTCCTCCACCGGACTGTACCCCGTGTACAGGTCCATGCCACCGACCTACGTGTATACCTACAAAGAGTCCGGCAGCAGGTACAGCGACATACTCACTGGCCTCTCTCTGTACAACTTAGGACGCTCCACTAACATGGGCTGGTCCCACACACATCAGTACAACTCTCGTCCAGATGAAACTTGTTCTCTACAAATCATCGAACGGTCGCACTTCGAAGAGACGCAGGTTCCGTGTTTTATGATATCTTCATTTATTGAGTCGACGATGACGGATAATTCTCAGCCGGTTGACATAGCGTCGCCAAAGATTGATGTGAAGCCGTTTGTAAAGGACTCGGGGCCAGCATTACAGGTGACAGATGAGCAGGAGTGCGTGTTATGGCATAATTTATCGATGCATAAAGAGAGAAACCATGTTCCTTGTGCTTTGTTGAAGGAATACGCGAGCACGGTGCGGCAGTCGGGCGTGCCTACGTACATTTGGATGCCGACGCTGCTGGGAACTATCATAGCTTTGTACTTGTGCTGTGCGTGTTGTTGTAAGGACAAGGAAAAGGAGAGTGTTAAGGAAGAAGCTCCGCTTAATGAGCTGCGTGTGCCGGGATACTGTTCTAATTATTAAAGTGAACATTTTAAATTAGTGGCGTTTTTGCAATTTCAGCTGCTTCGTTTTACGACTGCTATTAATGATCGTACCTACTAATTATTATACGCCAGTGTAAATTGTCTTGTGAAAGTTGCCATCATATTGTATTCAAAATGCTCATTGTATGTCTGTAGGAAAATATTATGTATGTACTTAATATCCTAATTCCTAGTTATATTAGGTAGTCTGAGTCTTCATATCGGATAGGTACTGTAATTTAATTGCCACGCGTCATTTTGTACTCTGAAAAAGAGATTTTAATGCTGTTCGATTAATAATTTCTTTTTACATAAACTTTCATCTCATTAATTTTAAATTCGTCATTAAATAATCCTGCCAAGTGCCTGTCTTATGATTAGTTTTAAAGCGTTGTTTTGTTGTTTTTTTAATAAAATAATTAATATATAAAACTTAGGTGAGTCCACTAATTTATCTTTTTGTTAATATCCTCTTGTTATTTTCATAATTACTACTCATCGTTTTATACTTTCTTAAAAACCAAGCGTCCATAATCAGTTTTGAAACCAGACAGAGTTTTGCTAAGTGAAAACAATAAGTTCGCTCAGACTCACAAAATCTCATGGTCTTTATATTATCAAAATGTAATGAAAAAAGTTTAACAAAAGAATTAACATTCACACAAGCAATTCCTACATTGTTCTCAAAATCCTGAAAACGTGTTTATAACCAGTTTACAGCGGAACAGTTCACAGTTTTATTTATCAATTTAATACGACACTTCAAATAAACAGCCGTACGTCGAATTGACGTACACTTCAAACAGAATTAAGAGCTATATTATGTTATGGTAATTTAAAGTACATAACAGAGCGTTTGATAGCCGATAACTGAATGACCGGAAGGGTGTAAATGTGCCATGAAATGTTTCGTTGCTGAGTGTTGCTACAGCGCCCTAATTGCGTAACACACTTTCAATCACAATCTGAATCATTTTGAAGAAAAAAAAAACAATCCAAAATCTAAAACCAAAAAAAAAAAATCTAAAAACTAAAAAATCCAAAAAATAAAAAACGCTCTTTGGTTCGAAAAAATTGACTGCTCAACAACGTAAATAATGAATGTTGTTGAACTGTCAAAATGAAGGCCATTATTACTGTGTTATGCAATTACCCCGCAGATCTCTAATAAAATAGGGCCTCACTGACCCCACCGTTCAGACCTATTGCTTTATCATTCCGTAAATAATTTACCTACAGCCGCAAAATTTGGGCCGAATAAAACAGAATATGTTTAGGTTTGTTATCATCTTGTGTAAACTGTAAGTAATATAAAAGTGTGTGGATTGATAAGGATTGGTTAACTATTCAATAGGATTCAAATGTCAGTCTTAAAGGGTGGCATTCGAATGTAGGTATCTGTTATACCTACAAGTTTTTTAGCCCCCATTTTGATTTGACGCCAAATTTTGCAGATCTTTTATGTTTATTATTTAGTTAAAATGCGGCAAATTCATGATGCACAGTTTTTAAGGATAATTTTTATTCTGAAGTTCTTAAACGAATTTAAAAACGACCCAATTTTTCTAACAAATCATCAAGAGTAACGAATACCATTTTAATCACTGAACATTTCGCGACAGGTCCTGACTTTTTTTCTGTGAGTTTATCTAAAGGGACGTGTCGTGGTCAATCTTGAATATGGAAAGCAGAATATTTGTGACTTTGTTAGTGGAACACATATTAAAGTATGCAAATGTTTAACGAAAAACTTGATCAAAAGCGATTGTATTTTTATGTATGAAAAAGGAGGAGACTAGGCAGATCTTATTTACTTACCGTATAAATATCCCAAACCTGCTTAATATAATTATTGAAAAATTTCTGGTAATTTTCGTTTGGTGGAAAAATAATCTTACTTTTTTAATAAAACTGTCAGCGTATGAAAATGAAGATATGCTAGTCATTTTACTAGGAAAATAAACAAAATTATGATTTTCTTATTCTCCTGATCATACTGTTTATTTATAAGTTTTTGAAATAATTCTTAATTGAAGACACGTAAATTGTCTTTTTCTTTCTTTAAATCCTTACCCCACTACACGGACAGAATCAAGTTCAATAAAATAGATAGATAACACAATAAAATAGTAATATAATAGGAATAGATCTCCCCATGTTTATATGAAAGTAATCAAGCTCACTGTCGGACGTCGCTTGTCGGTAGTCTCTGTCAACATTCAGTAGTCCATACGATATTGATTCACTTTGATCACGATTTATCGTTGGGATTCCGTGTTATGGTGTGCCCAAAATCAGTTTCTTATATTACGAAATCATCCTTTTTGTTTACATAATATTACGCCTGTAGTCACCGAAGGGTTACTCAGAGGCACAGTTTTGAAACTGTGGGTAAATATTCAGATTATGTTTAGCCTAAAATTCAGCTAAGCGTTCTTCGCTCACTGACGCAGTCATAAGGTCTTCAAGTGCACAGGTGACGGCATGCGGCGCCAGATGGGAGGTAGGCCATTAACACGTATATTTCGCTACTTTGGTTCGAGAGATGTAATAATAATATAATAATTTTATTTTCTCACCACAATATCCTTACAAACCAATAAAAAAAAAAATAAACAATATTGTCCAGTCATGGGCTTAGAGAAAAATATTGTGGGAGACTGGTGCCTAAGCTAAGCCGAAGCCTGTATTTCAGGCCACCAGGTCTCCGCCCCAAATATACAATTTTATTATGGTTTCCTGTACACTAAATAGAATAGAATAACGTTTATTGTCTCCAGTATTACAGCTAGTAGTATTAGTACATACACAAAACTATAATACCGGAAGCAAAAGGTTCGAGCGTCAGCATTATGCTTAGGTTCCCTAGTGGGTTGCTAAGCGCTGGTTTTCAGCTTAAACCTTTGACTCCTGTTTACAAAAAGGAATAAATAAAAAAAAAACAGTACATTAATAATAGATGGAAAGCTTATTACATCTTTAAGATGGGTGAGCAAACACATGCTATTTATCTTCCTATTTAACATATAAAACATGGCCGTTCGATAGATTATTCGTTGATAGCACGTGGCTCAATTAGCCGCGTGCTATTGCAAAATGAACAAACTCCTATTAAAACTATGCCAGAGTAAAATAATCCATGAAAAACGATTATAAATTAACAGCATACCGACGTAATTATAAAAAGCCGTAACTCCATTTTCCTTACAGTTTGAAAATAGCTTTCCGCTTTTGATGAACACATTAAAATAGATTCGATATTGAAAATTATACTTGAGCTGTAAAGGTTTAAACTACATGAAACATAACACGGTAAATATTTAACTGATCCTCTAAAAACTTTTTGCGCTTCTAATGATGTACACTTTTTTAAATAATTGAGCCTCTTTCTTATTTTCTGGCCTTTTCTCACAGTTGGTCGCAGTAAAAATAAGCTAGGTTATTCGGACGAAACGGGTAGGTTAGGTTGGAACTGTGACCCACCACGCGACCCACGCATGAGCCGATTTTGACGCAACAACTCTAAGCTAGGGCAGCCCGGCCAAAATGGGTTAGGTTAGATTAGAACTGTGACCAACCGCAGGCGAGCCAAGCGAGCGTTACATTCAAGTTGGTCGCAGTTACTTGGCTATTTAATAGTTTTAGGACCCCAAAATAGAAATTATTAGATGTTCACAAAAAGAGGCACAATCATTTATTAGACTGTTCAATAATATTTTTAGGAGCGCAAAATGGAAATTATTAGTGGTTTGATTAAATACGTGTCAAATACCAGCAACTACGAGTATGTAAGTATATAGAAACTGACAAATTAAAAGTCATTTGCAGTGAGGCACTTTTCAGTATCCAATATACGAGGTTCATGTTGCATAAAAATAACAAGTAACTCGAGATACGTCGATTTAGTTAGCGTTATTGATCCCGTTTCGATTTATGAAATTGTAGCACATATAAAAGTGAGTCGACCGTCCACTGCCACTCTGTTGGATTCTCAACGCTCGGCTTAACACCGAAAGTTGAAAATCCAGTGCGCGATAAAATCCCGCCGCGATATTTTTACCACCGTGCGAACGTGGGCTTACAATGCGTAGTTGGCTTATCCAGTGGACACAGACCGCTGAGCTTGCAAACGATATCTACGTCCTAGAATGGAGCCATATATGTGTAGTGGTATCTACAACGCCACATGCGAACTACGCTTCAAACTGAAATCACGCAAAATCCTGCATCTCGCAAGCTGAGTTTACCGCGCAACTAGCATATATACAACAGCCCCACATGAATCATCGGGCAGTTGCCCGCCAGACACAACACCCGTCTGGTCGAAGGATCCTCCCTTTTGAGGATGAGTGAACTTTACACCCTGTTCCTCATACCTCTATATATGTACTTAGCTTAATCCAGAGCAGAGGGGTGAGGTGTATCCATAACTAGCTATGGTGGCCAACCTCTCCGTGCACATCCTATGCGCATTCCAGCGCGTCATAAAAACACACTGTTAGAGTTTAAACTCTCGGCGCTTAGCAGTGTGATGAGAATCCAGTGCGCGAAAAAAATTCGTGCGTACCTGGGCTATGACAGAATAATAGTCGCCTCTGAATCGTCTGTACGTATTTTCATTTCATAAACTTTTTTCCTCAGTAAAAATCCTGAGTATCTAGTTAAGTTTAGTATTAGAAAAGTTTCCAAACGCCCTGGGGAGAGCCGATCTTAACTGTAATATTAGCATAATTAGGAAAAACGAAAATTTTATCAGCCTAGGGTATTTTAGGAACACATCTGAAACCAAAAGTCTACGCGGTTCATTTGTTTGCAAGCATTCTTGCGTGGTCGCATCCCGCCTAATCTGCATTCGCGATTTATTTCCCAAAAATGTAACAAATACGAGTTTATGGAAAAATAACTTTAATTCCTACACAATAAAATTCAGTTTGCGCTACAACTGCAAACATTTTATAACTTTTCCAATAGTGCTAGTCACTCTGAAATCAACTTAATTAGTATAACAATAAAGTTGACATTTGTTTAACTTGAAATACATCAATTTGAAACATTAGTTTGAATAGACTTTACATACTGCATTTTCATACAAAATGACGCCAAGAACACGTGTGTAGTTTAGCCGTGGGCTGCCGTGGAGCGGCGCCTTTATTGTGTTTTCAGATAATATTACTTGCTACGATCGGTGAAGGAACGTTTGTAATTTTCTATATCTAGTTAAAGTTTGTTCATTGAACAGAAATAAGAAAAAATGAAAGAAAATACCTTTGTTTACGGAAAAGATGAGGCAGAAGAACATAAACACAAAAATAAAAGTTGGGGGAAAATATGTAATCACATCCACGTAAAACGGCCATCGACATGTTCAGTTTCACGATAAAAAGTAGGTACGGTCAACAAAGGAGATAAGTAACCAGTGTCGTCGCACATTGTTGAAGATTAGTAAGAAACCGATGGATGTGTTTTGAATAAAATTTAATTTAAATAATAGAAAACAAAGAGTTCAGTCATCAAATTAAATTTAATTAAAAAACATCCATCGGTGTCTTACTCAACTTCAAATATATTCGACGACCTGGTTACTTATCTCTTTTGGTGACTGTACATAATTGTTTGCTAATAAAATCAAGTGTTTTGTAGCAAGTTTGTAGCATTAGTCCTACTCATCTCTCAAAATAAATAATATGATAGATCAGATAACTCGTGTTCGAATTCATTGATGTTTTCTCCTAAACAATATGTATCTAAATATTGCATCGATGAAAAACTGCTGCTTCCTTCATATATTACGAGCTTTGTTTTGATATATTTCTGGATAAGATGTTTATTTCAACTGAATCCAGCCATTTCACAGAAAAATATGGGGAATGAAACTTTTTACAAATGCGCTTTTTTATATAAGAAAATTTAAAACTGATTTCTCTATATCACTTTTAAATTCCATCACTATTTTCTTATTTTTTTCCAATCACTTTTTTATACCTGTATCTTGAAATATGTCTATGGTTTCAAAAAAATAAGGAAAACTATGACCGTCCTCTTTCCTTAAATAATCTTCAGAATATTTTGAAGCACTTTCTGCATTTCAAGTGGACATAAATTAACATGTTGACAAGGACGACCTACTGAGTCACATGCTAAATTAATAAAAGAGGTGACTTTGACGACAATCATTTAAGAAAAGTATGCTTGCTTTGCGTTCAGAGAACAAGGAATCTTCAAAACTGGCTGCGCCCCACATTTTCACCCACATAAGTCTTTAACCTGTGGGAATATCGGGATAAAAAGTATCGTAACTCCGAATCCAGATTATGGTCTACCCATGTGCTAAATTTCATCAAAATCAGTTCAGCCGTTATAGCGTGAAAGCATAACAAACAAACATACAAAAAACATATATTTCTCTTAATATTAGTTTATATACGAGTATAAGTAAGTTTACTTCTTTATATGTATGTATGTACATAAAATACTGGTATTCAGCTGCATCCAGTGAGACTGGACACCGACCCCAATCTAGTTCGGAAGAGGTTAGGTTAGGTTGATTGATTGGTTTCTTTATATGTATTTACATAACATACGATCAAGCCTGTATTTCACAAAGGGTTAAGCTAGGTTTCCGTAAAGGGCGAGACTCTTGATATCAACCATCGTTTCATAATTGTTTATAACTTTTACCCTAGGTTCTAGTTTCTTTCTTACGACGTTGTTTTCAAGCCTAACCAGCTGAATTCCATGCGAAGCCTCAATCCTCCATCCAATTATAGTATTTCATCTCACTAAGCGACGCGCGCTTTACTTGTGCTAATCAGGTGTACAAACACGCTGTGGATGAGTGCGTGAATACGAGTAGCGTCAGCACATAACACACGCAGTTTCGAAATCGCCCGTGACTCAGACGGTACCGAGAGCTCCTTCGCCTACACAGATATTCACAGCGTGTTTGTACACTGGGTTACCACATGTGTACCGCGCGTCGCTTCGTGAGATAAACATACTATATGACTGCGGAACGCGACTCTGACTGCGATTATCACACTGCCACGCATCACGCTGCATGTTGCGTGTCAACGCCCCCACGCGCGTACTGAATGAACGCGCGTGGATGCATTTTCTGTGTGTTGGACTGTGCGTGTTTTCTATACAAACAGAGATACTTACAAGCAATGTTAAAACACGCATTCACGCGCTACGCTGCGTGTTGCGTGGCAGTGTGTTAATCGCCTAAGAACAGAAAGAAGTAAATGCTAATAAAGATGAGTCTCGTGACTGATCTAGATAAGTATGTAGATATTTAAACACTTATGTAATTAATACCTATTCGATATACTATGTTGTAAGGCACGGCACTTATCCACCTTATAATGTATTATAATAGTATTTATGTTCATAAATACAATCAATCGGTACGCCTTTAAGAATACTCCTACTTACGAATACTTAGAGTTACTTGCTGCAAGACCTAGAGAACGTACGAAAATCTGGGTTTAGAAGAGATGCATTCTGGCTGAAAAATATACGATCTATTTTATCATTCATATCAGAATGTGTAATGGTCGAACGGGATGGAAGAGAAGATAAATAAATAACTGAACATACCTAGTATTATAAACATTTTAAACCATTTTGTTTTGACATGACATGCCTTTGCGCGTGAGCAAAACTAATGCCGCGGATATTAGATTAGGTTTACGATAGATATGAATATTGAATAACGACCCATTATTTTGTACAGAAAAGGTTTCTTTTTGCACGGATGAGCTCTTGACGATACGTCACCGTTTACGGCGGTTTGCTCGGATTTGGGAGTTGTGCAGTCAATGTATCTGGCATTTCATTTTCTTTAGATATATGTCTTTTACGAAGGTTTGGCACTGCTATTTCGCATCTAGATTCTCTTAGAATTCTACTTTTTGGTACTGAAAAACATTTCCTTCGTTTTGGAAACAAGGCATGAATGCTATAACATTTCTTTGATTTGTATCCTATAGTGGTTTAACATTATCAGTAGGTACTATCGCCAAAATCTATATCTGACCACTGTAAGGACTATTCCTGCTTGCAGCGCATATAATTAGTCGACCTAAAAAGGATCCTCGTTGATTTTACTTACGGACGTAGCTGTGGTCATCATGTGCACGGGATATTGTTTTCAAAATGGTCAGATATAGGTTTTGGCGATAGTACCTATACTCCATTTACAATAGCATTAGAAAGAAGTTAAAAAGGTTATTTTTAATGCACACTTTGTAACAAAAGTACAATAAACATTGTTACATTACGATAGACGCCGAATTTATTATGATCTATTTTTACAGCAGCTGTCACACTTAATTGCAACCATTTTAACTATTTATCTTATGAAATTATTTATTTATTAACTATGGATAACTTACAGCTAAAACAAACAGAATAAAAAATTGTATGTGAGACTGACAGCCACAGCCTACAGCCTGATTATGTATGTAGCTTTCATTTATTTATATTATTTAACTCCAATTTAAAATAACAGAGTCAATGCTAAAAACCTAAAAGAAGCAGGGATGAACAATACCTGGAACGTTATTCGTTTCACTATAATTCTACCGATTTTAAAGTATTACCTTTATTTTGTTTATATTATACGTCCATATTTGTTAAAAATGCGCTGCAGTAGCCCGCGAAATCAGACGAATCCGGAGCAATTCTAACTTAAAGGGATGTATTGATGATTTTTAAGGTTAAAATTGTATAATTACCTACATATTTCTTATTGTCGCGCATCATATTTGGATTAAGATACAACCTTACACTGACCTGCAAATTGCAAAAAACGCAAGAAAATTTGAATTTCGCCAGCTACCGCAGCGCATCCCCCTTAAAATTGTTACTATTGTTACTTAAATTACGTTTTAAATAATCCTTTCATAATTTTTGACAAAGTGAGTCTTACGGCTTGTTATCGGACTGTGGGATTGATACCTACTAATTGTATTTATGTAAAATCCGTGGGAAAACCAATTGCTATTGTTATTGTTATTATTTAATACCTATTGTATTATAAATGTATTATGTATTGTATATATATTGTATTGTATGTATTATAAATAGCAATATTTTCCCCTAGTGGGTTAGAGCTGGGTTATGAACCTAGGTACTAATTTTAACTAATAAGGAAAATGAAGAGGAATGTTTTTCATGTAAATGCAATAAATAGATTAAAGTGAAACAATAATAATAAATAATAACCATGCATAATGTACATAATATATCAAAAACCGCAACGGTTATTACCCTTTAATGCTTATTAAAAAAATATTAGTTAAAGTAGGTACTAAATAACTTGTTACTCAGGTTATATTATGCTGACGAAAATGTAACAAGTATGTATTTACAGAATTATAATCATTAAAATTATCAAAACAAACCCTATAAGCTCATACAATCTTAATCCATATAAAACCATTAAACATTTACAATTAAATCAAAAAGGATCAATGAATTTTAAATAAAACAAGGCAGGCCGAATTTCTTAAAAAAATGTCATAGCCATATTTTATGAAAAAGAAACAGACATTTTGAATATAATATCGTATGTTATGTTTAAACCTTTTTGTTCAGTGAAAAGGACTCTTCATCTATGGTTTAACTACGAGTAAGTACGAGTATTTCGTGTCCCGACGAGTCAGCTTCACGTGAAAACGATATATCAATGTATGGTTCCTCGACGTAGGTAACCAAAATGTGATTAATATGGCGTGCTCGATCTGACGTCACTGCCGCTGTAATATGGAGTAACCCATGTTGTTTGGCAGACACTACTCACTATCCATTATCGTCGTATTTTCTGTAGCCACCGTAATCCTTGGGCGGATTGATAAAGCCTTTTGATTTTAATATAGAATCAGAATAGTCATATGTTTGATGGTATCACGCTTTTTGGTTTAACCAACTTGTGAAACATACGATAGCCGTAATCTGAGGATTAGCTGTTTTCCCCATAGATATAATTTCTATGGTTTTCCCTGTCCTACTGGTGATTGTCCAACCTGGTAAAGTATCCTACCTTGACAGAACGGCACAGTTGGGTGCGATTGTGGAGCTATGTCACAAACCATGCTCCACCTCCTATCCGGTGGAGCATGGCTGTATCCCAAAACATGCAGTCAAAGTGACTTCTGTGCTGCCACCGACAACGCCGTGAAAGTGGCAGAGTTTTGGGAAAACACCATTTAAAATACAGTCGAGCAGCGACACGAAGAAGAAAAAAACTGGTGATTGTTTCACTGATGTATCTGCTTTGTAAATAGTGAAGTATTTCAAACGACTTGACACTATCTGTTATCTTTTGTGAAAACGTAAGGTTCGATAAAAAGCATTTCGTCAAACGTGATTTTATTGTTCTCACTTAGGCATTAGCTTTTACTAGTGTAGGTAGTCTAATGTTTACCAGGAAGTAAAAACTGATCTCAAAATATTATGTTGTATTTCTTACAGTCCTGTCATTGATCTGATAATGGCGCCGATTCCCTTGTTCACAAACTAAACTAAATTTAAGTTCAGTGCATCTTTTTCTTTCTATTTCATTAAGAAAAGGACAGAAGATAAAATATTAGTTAGGTCCTGTCAAATTAGTCAGCGCCTGACGTAAATTGACTGAGGTTTAGTAGCCATGTCTTTAATCACGTCTAAATTGTCTATGGAGTATCTTAATTTGATAGGACTGAACTAATATTAACTTCTGTCCTTTTCTTAATGAAATAGAAAGAAAAAGATGCATTGAACTTAAATTTAGTTTAGTTTGTGAACAAGGGAATCGGCGCCATTGTCTGTTTTTTTTAACACTAAATTTTACATACATAGGTACTACATAATCAGCCTATAATGTTTCCACTGCTGGGACACAGGCTCCTCTAGGTGAGAGGGAGTGGGCCGTAATCTACTATGCGGGCCCAGTGCGGGTTGGTAGATGTCACATGTCTACGAAGTTTTGGTTCTAGGGCATGCCGGTTTCCTCACGATGTTTTCCTTCACCTTTGAGTTAGAGAGCAGTGGTGATGAAATAATTTACACAAAGTGAAGCGCCTGTCTGGGTTCGAACCTACGACCTACACACGTAAGTCGCGGCTGATCCCACTGGGCCACCTCTCTCTCTCTCTATCTTTTAATAAAGTGAAACACAACGCCACCTACAAACCACAGCAGTAAACGTATTTTTCCAGCCTGTAAACTCCTGTTAATAAAAAAGAACCAGTTAAAAAGAATCCCGTTCTTATTTATATTCGTATTTCCTCGTCTTGTTACAGGAGTTTATTAATGGTAGCTAAAGAAACCAGCGGTCTACAAACTGACAGTTAATGCTAAATTGTCCTCGTGTTTCTTAATTAGCTTCTTCTAATTAGCGTAAATCTGTGAGAAGACGTTTCTCTGTTGCGCTCAACTAACTACAGTGAATTTGGTAGGCAAAAGAATGGGATAAGATCTTCGGCATTATTTAATATCGAATAAAATATTTATTTATTTGTACTTTTGGTATTAACGAAAGAAAGAAGATGTACTGACAAAAATTGGAAAGAGTAGGTATGTGTTAGATGAGTCAGACATGTTGAGAGGATGAATGAAACGTGACTAACAAAACGTACGACGCAAATGTGAGTGGAGACACCGGGAGGGCACGCCCGAGGAGGACATATAGTGACCTTATTGGTGATGTTCTTCAGAAAGGTCAGGTGCTTGGTACTGCCGGCACAGCCGGCGTGCGAGTATGACCAGATGTATGAACGTAAACGAGGCAAAAGGATTATGTAAGGATCGTAGCAGACCTTCAGAACGCCACCTGTTCTGTAGAGTCTGCCTACCCCCATCCCCCATGGGAAAAAGGCATGGGTTTTGTTTGGTACTAACTTACTAATGATCATAATTCTACTTCAGAATCAGAATTTATTTATTTGTAAGAACTGTACTAGTATTTGTAGATGTACTAGTTGAATCGTACTTAGCTAAGCTTAGTTGGAAATCAATAATTATAACTTCCTTGTTTTGTCCTTTTGTTTCCGGTTTTTGAGACTTTAGTTTTTCTAAGAATAATAATTTAGGCGAACGTCAATCGGATGTGTTTATTTTCTTTATTAGTAAGTAATGAGAAAACAAAATACTTATGAATGTTAACAATATTAATACAAACGCAGATTTGTATTCTAAACGATAAACATATCTTTCACATTTAATAAAACTCTGAAAGAGGAAAGAGTATCAAGCTACGAGTATTTCCATTTGAATGGGTACAATAACACTTTATACATGAAGTGTATTATGTATTTATATAAATGGAAGTATTGCAGTTCACTGAATAACTAAACGATGTTGGAATCAAGCCAAGTACATATAATGATTTTTCCAAGAATCGAGATGCGTTCCAGTGTATGTCGTGTGGTAATTTCATTTATTACTATATAATTTAAATAGGGCGAGTGATTACAAAACGCTGATTTATGTATACCTATTAATAAACATAAAGTAACATCATGCCTGTTAACCTCGGAGGGATAAACAGAGTGCACCAATAGTACACCCACAATAGGCTATTTTCCAAAAAAAACCTAATTAGTCCGTCAGTTAGATTATCAAAAAATAATGGATCCGTATTTTTTCTTTTGTCAATTATATAAAAAATGATGAAGATATATATAAAAAATGATGAAGATATCGCCCGTTAAAGTTCCGCGTGACGTCACTTGCTTGCGACACTTTTGCAAGCAAGTGACGTCACGACCCCCCACTCCCAAATTTTGACGCGCTTTATCTTTGCAATTTTTTGTTTGATTGACAAAAGAAAAAATACGTGTCCATTATTTTTCGATAATCTAACTGACGGACTAAATATAATTTTTTTTTTTTTACCCAGGCAACTACCCTCAAACTCAAACTAAAATCTTTATTGCATTCCATATGTGTTACATAGATGGTATATAAATGGTAAAAGATCAACATGGACCCTGTCCGGCACAGCAACATTTAGGAGAGAGGAAGAGAGCTAAGCGGCAATTCACACAATTAAATATTATTTGATAGATTAAACCCTATTCGCCAGTTATGTTTAAGTCCCATGTAATAGGGACGAGCCTATTACCATCACCAGGGTACAGATCCAGACTCCGGCCAGCTACTGACAAAATTCCAGAAGGAAAAACTTAATCACACTTTGCCCGACTCGGGAATCGGATCCAGGACCTCAGTGATTATGTAACGACCTTACTTACGAGATACATATATCATGACCACCCGGTTGATGACCGTGCTCAAATCCAGCCTCCAGACAGCTATTCATGCTCCCTAATCAATTAATATAAGTTTAAAATTAATAAGTCTGACTTGGTTGACTCTTCACGTGACCAGAAGGCTGGCCTATTTTTAGCCCAAAGAATCAGCATTGCCATCCAACGTGGTAATGCTGCCAGCCTTTTGGGCACTTATCCCATTGACAGTGATGCGGACGAATTTTTTGATGCCCAATGAGCTTCTGCCTTTTTCTATATTTTTTCGTATTATATACTTGTATATAGTATATATTAGTGTTAGCTTGAAAAATAGTAATTAATCTGTGTATGTTAAATAAAATTAGTTAATCTACCAAGTAATAAATAAATAATAAGTCTGTAAAACGAGGGGATATAAATACATTGGTACAGTTTGTATCCCTTGATATTGTTGTTATGATTAAAGAATTACGCTATGTGCGCTTTTATAGTTTCTAATGTGACGATTGTCATGTACGTCCACGGCAACCGGATAACACAGGAAGTAAAATGTATGGAATAGTACAGACAACAGCACATCAAGCTACTACAACCTGTCAAATTTCTTTAATAGATTTTCAACTTTATCGCTAAAGTATTAAGGTTCAAGGTTGATTGAGAACATTTGACTGTTTTGGGTAGCTTGACCTACTGGCGTCTGTACATTACGTGTGACTTAAATGGTCCATTATTGAAATAACACAAAGGGATGGAGTACTAAAGTTCCGGGGATTGGCTCTTAAAAGAGCCGTTTGGGATGGGTCTTGAGAAAGACCGGTTCGTGCCATCCATCGTGGTGAAAGGATTAGTCACCTAGACTCTGCGTTACCGACTGCTAGGTGTCCAGGGTGCGCCGGACGTTTGTGGGATTGGGTACCGATTTCTAACGTTACTCGCGGAGGCTCCTTTCTTGCAGCCAACCCCGGTCAGCACACTATATCCCACAGCTGGCATAGCACCACCACAAGTACGAAGAGAAGTTGCAAGCGCAGTGGAGAAACGCAAACAGGAATCTTCCTGTGCGAGTCGCAATAAATACTTTTTCTTTCTTTCTTTCATACCAGACACCCACGATCTGGCGCACAGCTACCAACGCAACGGCTAAAAAGCAGGCACAGCTTCTTGAAATCGACAGCGTCTCTGTCAGGAAACCCGGCCGACGCCCGTTGCAAACTATGGCAGGATACTCTTCCCCCTCCTACTTACTATCTACCACCAAAGGAGCATCTCCCTGCAGGGTGTAACCTTCCGTGGTCCACTTCGAAGTCCCTGAACCATCTCCGGGCACAAGTGGGAAGATGTCCAACCTGGTAAAGTGAGGCTACCTTGACGGAACGGCAGTAGGGTGTGATTGTGGAGCTATGTCGCAAACCATGCTCCACCTCCTATCCTGCCCTCTGAGTCCTAAAACATGCAGTCAAAGTGACCTCTGCGCTGCCACTGACGACGCCGTGGAAGTGGCAAAGTTTTGGGCCAAAACGATTTAAAATACGCCGAGCATTAATCGACTACTTATGTCACACGTATCGTATACTATTTTATAGCTCGTGTGACCTAAACCCGCCCTTAAGTCACGCTTTTCTGTGTAGAAATGAGCTACTTAAGTCACAGAAACATGTGACTTAAGGGCGGGCGTAGGTCATACAGCGCATGCTATAAATATCTCTCTCTTCGCTCTTTTAAGTTTCCGTCGACGATAACGGTATAACGTGCACATTTTTCCATACATTTTATGGACGTGGACGTTAGAAATTATAAAAGTGCACAATCACTGACGTCAACGTCAAGATTTCACCAAAAAAGTGTACATACCTTCTTAGTGAAAGATGTCTAATATGCTGTCAGTACCAAAGGATGGCGAAAAAATAACAAATGGTTGCTATAAGCCCAAATGATACATAATGAGGAGCAAGCCCTACTCTCTGAAATATCGAGTTTTTACGCCAAAAGCTGTCTTTCACACACACTCCACTTGTCATATTATTGTATCCGATTTTTTGATAAATAAAAGTCACGAAATCCTTCATTTTTCTGTGCCGTTTCCTTGTGTAAAAAGAGTTTCGAAATAAAGAGAAGTGATATTCAGTAAATAACAAAACGTGCCCATTTTTGTGATAGCTAAGATTTTGGCACAGAGTTTGGTGTCAAGCAACTGTGTATTTTTTTTCAACGTCAAGATGGCTGCTTTAATTCTGGAGAAAAGGGTTAGGGAATCTTTTTTTAAAGACAAAAGAGATAGATAGCAGATAGCGTTCTGTTATTTCTGCTTACCGCCATAGAAAAAAGGCGTGTAAAAAAGATGATCTCATACAGGGTGGCAGGGACATCGACGCGCAAACTGTAACCATGGATTCAGCACATGATACTAGACCCCATAGCGTCGAAAGTTTTCTTCGGTTATCAAAAAAAAAAATCCTCTGTTTCATAGCAATACCTACGCGGTCAAAATGTATGGAACAGCAATACATTTTTTTAATAACCGACGAAAAATGTTCACTCTATGGGGTCTAGTATCTTGTGCTGAATCCGTGGTTACAGTTTGCGCGTCGATGTCCCTGCCACCCTGTATATTCTGTTATATTATTCAGAAATAAACGAGAAATTGATACGAGTATAAGGGCCACACATACACACATATTATTTATTAAGCGTAAACAATTCGAGGAGTGTTTATTCGGACGACCACAGACTTTATTGCTCCCATAAAAAAATATGACTGATGGCACGAGGAAGCCTATTAACTATATACGTGTTGATTAATTAATTTAGTTCTTCAACAAAGTGAAATATAAAATGAGTATTCCTTTGAAATCATAAACGTTTAGCTTTTTATTGAAAGAAATGAAAACCTTTGATGAATTTAATTCAAACGCCGCTGAAATGAATTGTATTGTCTACTTTACATTTTGGTCGTTAACCCCTCCCGAGTTATTGTTGTTATTAAGTATTTGTTTTTCAGTGTTGTTTATATAGAAGGAACAAAAAATATCCTGCTGAATCAATCAACGATTACCCCAACCGTCCGGCGAAAAAACTCTGTTCCTAATTGTGCCTTGTCAATCTTGTTTTCCGTAAGTATGAGTGAGGAGTGAAATATCCAACGAAGTCACCACTAGCTTTTGTCCGCGACTTCGTCTGCGTAGACTTCAGATTTGGATCCAGAGTGAAAAATGCAGAAGCTAGTTTTAACATAAAATTGATGACAATCACCGGGATAAAAGTATTCTATGTGTTTCTTCAGGCTATAAAATATCGGTGTGCCTCATCCAAATCCGCAAATCCGTTCAGCCATTTTTGCGTGATTGACTAACGAACATTCAAATATACAAACTTTCACATATATAATACTAGCAGCGCACCGCGGTTTCACCCGCATAAGTCTCGATCCTGTAAGAATATCGGGATAAAAAGTAACATATGTGTTAATCATGGTTATAAACTATCAGTGTGCCAAATTTCATTCAAATCCGTTCTGTAGTTTTTGCGTAAAAGAGTAACAAACATCCATCCATCCTCACAAACTTTCACGTTTATAATATTAGTAGGATTACCAATCACGTGCCATTTTCCCTAAATATTGATGATGTCTCAGAGGAGGTCTTATGTTTGACTTCAGTGATGTTGAAAGGGCGATTAATTTTACAACTTTGAACTGGCGCCTCAAAACCGCGGTGACACTGACCTTAGGAAGACAGTTTATAGTTCTTGTTTTAATAGGTTTATCTTATAGGCCTGAAGTTCATAAATAATTGTTATGTATGCTTCGCGAACCTTAGGGAATATAGACAAATGGGTTCGTAAAGTAGACTAACGAAGTATTGTACGATCTAACTAGAGGAAAAAGCCATTAAATAGGTTTAGTTATAAAACCATTGAGAGTAAAAAATACCCCTTCATTTGCATTGGAATACAATCAAGGGTGGGCGTCGAGGGTCTAATTTTCTTATTTTCCCATTTTTTTTTATGAACTTGTGCCTATTTCCCGTGGGATATGGGCCTCAGCGAGGTAAATGACGAGACATACCTAAGGGTCATGTTTCACAATCTATGGATGCTTTAGAAGAAACACTACTTATTGTATCGATAAAAAAATCACTTCCACTGCATTTAATAAAAACGAATAATTTTTAAGAAAAACCAAATTTTAAATATAATGTGTAAAAAAATCTAAACACAAAACACGGTTATTAGTTACTAGACAATGTTGCTGCTGTAAAAATATTAGAAAAACGGATCATCAGACCGTTTGCTTTGCCCACGTTATTTACTTGTCCAATGCGTTTCTTAACAAACATCCTTCTCGGTTACCCAACTTACCCATAGTAACTGATAAGAATACAGAAGGATCAACTTTCTAATTTATTGGTCTTGATCAACCGCATTTCAATACGATATAACCCTTAAGTACGTTCAGATGGAGTCTCATTTCGAAGAGTATGTATGGTTTACAAGATACATGTAAAGTGACGACTTTCTGTACCGAGCTATCTCCTTGGGGACTTGGCCGGAATATTCTGTAAATGACCTCTCAACTTTTTTGATCTTCAAACGCGGAGTAGTTCGTTGCTACGCGCTAGCTATGGCGAGGAAAGAACACAGTCAATTGAAATTGTGCGAAAGAGCAAGCCATAGACCGACTTGTTTCTAGGAAGCCAGGAATTACACCAAAGTGGTTTTAAAATAACATAACGCCTTGTTGTCGCGAAGGATTAGGCAGAGGTGAACCTATAGAAGGTACGCCTAAATTTCGCCCCCCAGCTGGATGGACAGACGACCTAGAGGAGGTGGCTGGGACAGTCTGCTTGCGGAAGGCGGAGGACAGAGGCCTATGGCCAGCAGTGGGCTGCAATAGGCTCAGTTGAATTGAATATTGGGCAAGCCTATTGCCTAATCCAGGCTCCGGGCTGCTACTGAGGAATCCCGAATGTAAAAACCTAATCACACTTAGCCCGACCTGGCAATCAGCACCCTAATTGCGTAACCCACGATCAATTGGAATGTGATGAATAAAAAAATAAAAAATCCCAAACATGATAACCCAATAATTTCATCCATAGGAAAAGTAGATCTAATAACTTATCGTACTTAGGAACATATAATCGATATCGTTTACCACATCACTATTTCTTGAGTGAATAACAATATCTACCCACCACCGGACCGACCGTGTTGCCCCCACCCGGTCGCAGCAAGCATACTCGGCGAAAACTTACGCTAATTACCCTCAGTTTAGACTGGTCGTTTTATTTTTTTGTTTATACCTAACGATGATAAATGTTTAAAATTAAGTTATATCACTGTAATGTTTTACCATGTGCTCCAAATAGTTTTTTATGGACTTATTATAGAATGTTTGTAGAATAGTAAACTCAGTGTAAAATGTTTGTAAAGGTAAGTTAGCCTAAGAACTCGGTATGTATATGGTTGTACACAATTAGAATAAGATCTTATTGTATGCATTTTGTGCTATTATGTTAATAATAAAGACTTTTAAAATCAATCAATCAATCGGAATCTGAATCATTTTGAAGCAAATTACTAATCCATTGCTTCATAAGTTCGAAAAAGTTGTCTGCTCATCACGTAAATAACGCAATGAATGTTGTTGAACAGTCAAAATGATACCGATTCCGATTGATCGTGTGTTACGCAATTAGGGTGCGGATCCAGGACCTAAGTGATTATGTAACGACCTTATACGAGATAGATATAGTATATGATAGTTATATCGCAAATAATATGTCATGCAACGAGAGTGTTACAAATTAGCTTAGACTTATCATATCGCGGCTTCACATGGCACGCAAAATTTTAATCACTTAGTGGCGAGTCTACGATCATTGTAATGGTGTACCTACCGATAGTGTAACAACAATTACTAGTGTAACAAAAAACAACAAGAGTGTAACTACAATTTAAAGTTTATTATTTCTACGCAATTTCATAGAAAGGTCAAGTTCAACAGCGATTACATGATTGTACTACTGTATAGTCGGTCAAAAAGCATCAGACAAATATGTAAACAATAGAATAGAATACTCTTTATTCTTTATTACTCATATAAATAACAGAACATAAATATATAAATTTAAATAGTTAGTGAGTTATTCATATAACTAAATATTGTGAAAGTTATGTAAGTAAATGTAGACTAATGGATCTGAAACATACATGTGGATGCCAATTTGTACTGTCACGTACAGATTGAGGGCTTTAATTGGATGATTTGAATATTAAAATTCAAAGTTATGATTTTAAATCACCTTAATGACAATGATGTTATTTTTATAACCTCAATTTTATTTCTTCAAACTAAAATTGTTGGAAAAAGTGGTAAGTTATAAAGTTCAAACCTTCTAAGTATACTTACTTACTTACGGCCGCGACTAATGAGTTGTAGGTCGTGGGTGTAAATGATTTCATCACCACTGCTCTTAAAACGGTGAAGAAAAATATCGTGAGGCAACCGGCATGTCCTAGAACCAAAAATTCGAAGACGTGTGACATCTACCACCCCGCACTGGGTCCGTGTTGTGGATTATGGAACGGATAGTGTTTGATGGTAACTAATAAAATAGGTTCGACCCTTGTCGGTATATTGCGAATTCCACTAGTCTACCGGTTAGGTACGCCGTTTGTTTACTTTCTGCGCAATTCGTGGAACTCAATACTCAATATATAGGCATTTGTTTTTGTAGTAGGTTTATACAATGTATTTATAAAAGCTTCCATTCTTTTCTTTTTCCATTGGCATTTGTGTGGTTTTATTAAATGGGCGGAAAATGTTTTATTATACGAAAAATAGGACAAAACAGGGACTTATTAAACGATTCTTCTTTCAAACCGTAAGGGTCAACCGTTGGAGATAAAAATAACATATTTTTAGTCTAATAATAGATTGTCATACCCAAATGATAAATTGTAGGATGTCGGCCATAGTCATGACACTAATTAAATTTTAGGGGAAACGTAATTTAATTAAAAGCTACGTGGGTAGTCTGTTTGCACATTTTTGGTACTTTCGATTATTAATTTAGACAGTTACAATTAACCACCTGTTGATATTATTCTTATTTTGGCTTTTTTATTCTTTGGTTGAGTAAGGGGTAACAAAACTGTAGTAAAACTGAAAGCACGTAGCACCATAAAATGTTGCTACGAGCTTTACTTTTTTCGTAGCATTACTGCTACGGCGCTACGCCGGCTTAAAGTGATGTCTTTATTTGGTAAAACCTACCGTTTATGTACTAACTGAAAATGTGATTTCATTTTGTGGGAAATCATTGTTATTTCCTGAAAACGTGTTTATATTTATGTTTTCACCCTAAATCAGTGTGAGAAATAACAGATATGCCCAGAAGTGGTAAAATAATGGTAAAATCGTATGCGTCATATCATGTTAATAAAATATACTCCTTTACCATCCTCATCAGCCTATAGGAGTCCACTGCTGGACATAGGCCTCTCTTATTGCACGCCAGTCAACTCGATTTTCGACAACTCTCATCCATCTGCTAACGCCTGTCCTGCGAAGATCGTCGCTCCAACTAGCCTGAGGGCGTCCCACCTTACGTTAAGTTACGTTAACCGATTCGCGGTCTCCACTCAAGAACACGTCTACCCCAACGGTCATCGATTCTACGGCTAATGTGGCCGGCCCACTGCCACTTCAGCTTGCTTATTCTCCTTTACCGTGATAGGTAAAAAAACGGGAATATATGAAGCTGTCAGCTACGGCTTTACACACACTTTCGCGGTAAACACTCTTGATTTCTTTAGAATTAGATTAATTTTCTCCCACATTTCTCTGTTATATAATATTAGGTAATGTTCAATGGAGATCTGTCGGTCAATTGCGTAATACACTATCTATCAGTAGCAATGCGTTTCATTTTGACAGTATAACATTCATTGCGTTATTTACGTTATTGAGTTTTGTTGAGCAGACAAATATTTCGAAAATATGAAGCAATGGATTAACAATAACCTTCAAAATGATTCAAATTGAGATCGATAGGGTGTTACACAATTAGGGTGCTAACATACAATTGACTTGAAAATTCGCTTTGAATTATAAATTGCCTTTATTTATAAACACTACTACGAAGAACTACTGTAGGTATAGAAAAAAAACGTCCACGAATCCGTCAGTCAGTTAAAATTAACACTAAAACTTTAATAGCGGTGCGTGCGACAAACTAAAACGTGGAATCTGAACATTCCACGTTTTAGTTTGTTGAGATAACGTTATCTGTGAAGTTTAGATATACAGATTTATATATATATATTGAGCAGACTATACTTTACTTTATCTGTAACAATACCTTGTAGTTTGCTACTCAAAACAAAATAAGGGCCACTTGTATATTTACATTTTAAACTAACTAAATGTTGACCTACGTTATGATAACTCATTTCTATGAGTTGTGTTATGATCTTAAGTGGTTGAGGAACGACAACAGTGAAGTATGGGCAATATTGTGGTCGAGGGTACGATTTGACTGATATTTTATCCCGCACCTTCTCAAGTGGGTAGTTTTGTTTAATTTTTGTGTTTTATTTCAATCAGTTTAACTTCAGTTTGCTGTGTGTTACGGTTGTTTTTTGAAGTTAAGCGTGCAAATCGATCGTTTAACTGTACAATGCTAAGAATTCGACACCATATGGACAACGCTACTGCTATTAGAGCCGTAGCAATGATTGAGGTTGGTCAATCGCAACGTTCCGTGTCTCTGCAGTTAGGATATTCACGAAGGGCTGTTCAAAACTTGTGGAACCGGTACCAGGAGACCGGTAGTGTGTCTCGGCGTCGTGGCTCGGGAAGAGTACGTGCTACTACTGCCAGTGACGATCGGTACATTCGACTTTGTGCAAGACGTGAACGAACTGTTACAGCGCGCACTCTGCAAAATCGTCTACGCCGGTCTACAGGTACAACTGTCAGTGACCAAACTATACGCAATCGCTTGCACGAAGACCTGCAACGTTCAAGAAGGCGAGTAATTCAAACTAAACTGAACGGGAGCCAGCGTGCAAACCGTTTAAGATTTGCGCGTCAATATCTTGAATGGGGGATGGAAGAATGGCGTAACGTGCTCTTCACGGATGAGTGCAAGGTGAAGTTTTCTAGTGACAATCGACGTGTCAGAGTGTGGAGAAGAAGTGGTAAACGATTTTCTGATCCTTGCATACACGAACGTAACAGATTTGGTGGTCCCAATGTCATGGTCTGGGGCGGAATCAGCTTACAAGGCAAAACTGGGCTTGTTTTTCTGAACGAGGGTACAGTAACAGCACAAAGTTACATCGAACATGTTGTCAGGCCCCATGTTATATCGTTTTCACAACGAGCAGACGATGGCTTCATCCTAATGCAGGATAATGCACGAGCACACACAGCCCGAGCGACCATGTCTGTTTTAGAGGAAGCCAATATTCAGGTTTTGCCATGGCCTGCCAACAGCCCCGACCTAAATCCGATCGAACACCTTTGGGACCAGCTGAAACGGCGAGTCAGAGCAGCTCAAGAGGATGTACACACCCAGCGCCAGTTGATTGACCTCCTGAAAAGGTGTTGGGAGGAGATTCCTGACGAGAACATCAGACACCTTATTGAGAGCATGCCTTCGAGGCTTCGAGAGTGTGTTTTAAAAAGAGGAGGACATACTCGTTACTAACCCCATAAAAAGCAACTGTACATTTTGTGATTTTGAGACTGAACTTTAACTTTAAAGTTTACGTTTAAATACCCGTAAATATGGTGAAACCTAAAAAGTATGATTATGTCGTTATTTTTTTATTTAATCTTATTAAAATTAATTTTATTTGATGAAAAAATAGTTGTTTGATTTAATTTAAACACCCCCAGCATCGTAAGCTTGACAAGAATTAAATTACGCAGAAAAATAGTGGTGGCCCTTATTTTGTTTTGAGTAGATATAAAATAAAATACGAAAAAAATAGTGGTCATGAAAATAGTTGAATGTTAAACACTTTTTGGTCTTAGTTACGTTAAAATGTACCAATTTACATTAGCTTAAGCATAAGTATTATCAGCCTATATTGTTCCCACTGCTGGGACACGGGCCTCTAATCGAGAGGGAGTGAGGGTTGGTAGATGTCACATGTCTTCGAATTTGTGGTTCTAGGACATGCAGGTTTTTTCACCGTTTTGAGAGTAGTGGTGATGAAATTAATTACTCAAAGTGCCTGCCTGGGATTGAACTCACGACCTACAACTCGTAAATCGGGGCCGATACCACTGTGCCATCACTGCTCTTTTAATTGTAGTTACGTTAAATTAAAACAACAACAATACACAACAACAACAAACAATACAACAAGACAACAACAACAACAATTACAACACAACACAACAAATACTACAACACAAACAGCAAAACACAACACAACAACAACAATCAACAACAACAATTTAGTTTAGTTTTGTGCAATTTGGAACGCCGATTCTTCGTTCAATTTTTAATTATACCTACGTTTTACCTTTAAAGATTGCTAAAATGATAACACCAACCATGTGTGTTTCATGAAGTTGATCGAAAATTATGCTAAAAGTTTACTTGGAAGGCGGAACGAAGTAATGACCCAGTAATGACGAAAACAATGGGGAACGTGACCGCCATCCAAAATGTTAATTAATTCCCTTCAGAAGTAGGTACCTAACTTTTAATTGAAACTGATGTCGGCAAAGTTGCTACAAATGTGTTATGTTTATTACTATTACTTATAACTAGGTAGGCGGTGAATTGAGGGAACTAAATAAGACTGAAAATGTCAAATGATTGTGCCTTTGTAAGAGCACCTTGAGGCACCCTGAATAATCACGTACACTCGTACAGTTGACAAACTACGTAATTCTGCAGACCTATGCCCTTTTCTTACCACTGTCAAAGAATTACAGTTGTGATTTGAATATACGGACAGTTTAAGTTACGGCCCGGCCATCGAGAGGATGCGTTCCTGACACCTGTCAGCATGTCGTGCTGACAGGTGTCAGGAACGCATCCTCTCGATTCTAGTAACTAATAAAGATCAAATTCGCAAAACACGTATTCGTGGTATGAAACTGTTAGATGTCAGCAACGCATTCACGGCCAAACTGTAGTGGTCAATTTGATACAATTAATTTACCTGCCTTTACAAAAATACGATGACCCTGTATTCTCATCGAGTTGTGGCAAGTAACAAGTGAGTAGGCACCTCGTCAATTGTTAGATGAGCTGTTAAAGACAAGATTACTTTTTGAAAGCATCATAAAAAGTCCTCATTAATTGGATGTAAAGCCATATTGATGCTGTTGGTTACTTAATAAAATCGCTTTACACGATAAAAAAAATGTGTTAGAAAACTAGCTGACGGTTAGGTTTTTCTCTAACAGTTGATATAAACAGCTTATTGAAAATATTTCAATAAGCTGTTTGGAGCAACGAGGGGCTGTAACTAAGTAATACAGCCGCACGGGTCAATCGATCAGGTTAAGCTATGCTTGCTACGCTTGGTCCGTGGATGGGTGACCATCTTTACATATCAAGACCACTCCATGCCTCGGAAAGTATGTTGGTCCCGGCCGGTCGTTACGGGTCGTCAGAAGCACAGAACAGATAATCTGTTCTGTGGTCAGAAGCCCAAAAGTCTGACAATCAGTCTTGCCAAGGGATAGCGTATTACTTAGTAACTGGGTCAGATAGGCAGTCGCTTCATGTAAAATACTGGTATTCAGCTGCATCTGGTTAGACTGGAAGCCGACTCCAACATCGTTGGGAAAAGGCTACGCAAATTATGAATCTGTTTAGATCACACAACACACATACACACACATTAAATACAACACATACACACACACATCACACACACACACATTAAATATAATCTTTTACTATACGAGTACGAGTACCTAATACATTGGGGAGTGATATGAAGATCCGAATGACGTTATTGCGACGCACGCTATTTCGAAAAAAATTAAGAGTGGAATGCCAGTTCGAAAACACATTAAGTCGAAAACCGCTATATCGAATGACGTTGTCGCGAACACGCTGATTCGAAAAACTTTTGAATGGTACGCTAGTACGAAAGTCTTGGTATCTATCGAATTCCACTGTTGCGAATAGCATAGGTATTCCAATCTGAATTTGTCTGGGGATCGACCTCGGTACCCAGTGATTACCAAGAACTACCTACGCTACGATGATAAAACTGATACTGGTACTGTTACTTGCTGGTTGTCTATACTACTAAGTATAAATGATTAATATTAGTACTTATTATGATTTAGCTATGTATCCCTAGCATGCTTCCCGTTTTGATAACCTAATAACATTACAAATACTACAGTACCTATTTATTATAATGAATTCACAACAATAAAAACAAATTAATGAAGGTTGACTTAAATTTATTTTTAATTTCATATACCATAGAATATCTCATAGTACTCTTATACTTTTGTTGAACTACCCCCAAGTTTAATAGTTTTTTCGATTCCTATACATCTTTCATTCCGATTGACGTATCGCTGTGTGATAACATAGAAAATGAGTAATAACCGTTCTTATCGACCATTGAGTTCCCGTAAAGGGAAAAGTGTTTTAATTATTGATGGATTTATCATGCAGCAAAACACAAAAGTGGACAACGTACTATATTAGTCTTGTTTAAACAAAAAAACATTGTGCTGCAAAAGTACTGCAAGCAGTAATTTCATCGGTGGTGAACATTTTATAATTCAAGAGATGTCCAATCATACTCATGCACCAGAACAGGGTGAGTTTTTTTATAAGTGCTACTAGTAGTGTCCCGCGGTTTCACCCGCGTTAATTTGAGGAAAAACCTACTAAAATATATTCCATTACTTTAAGAGTATTACTTAAGATTATTACATAGTAGAAAGCTATTTTAGGTACATTATGCTATGATCAGTAAGAGTGTAGTGGAACTATAGCAAACGTGCTACCGGCAGACATGCAGATTTGTTTTAAAACTATGATATCTCCTAAGATACTCATTGAAATCAAATGATGTAAAAGGCACTCGAACACTGGACCACAGACGACGTCAAACGTTTCTTATTACATTTTTTAAACCGATTATAATTATTCTTCCTTTTGTATTTTCTAGATCGAGTTGATGAAATCAAATTAAGAAATGCCTTGAAAACTTCAGCAATTCAGAGTAATGATGCACCGGGTATCATTATCAGAGAAAAATTGTGTGAAATTCCTTCTAGTAGCACAAATGCAATACCAAATAAAAACGCCCTACGCCAAATCATCAAGAGAGCAAGAAATAAAAATATGCCGAAAGAACCAACAAACTTAAGTGAAGTGGTTAATATACCAAATCAATATAAAGAAATTAATGGTACCCGATTTCTAGGTACAACTGTTACTTTTGGGGAGGATAATGGTTACTTGTTATTATTTGCAACTGAAATGAACCTGCAAAAGTTAAGTGAATCGCCAGTTTGGTTTGTGGATGGGACATTTCAAACCTGCCCTATAATATTTACACAAATCTTTTCAGGTCGTGGCATTGTTGGCACTGGAGATTGTTGACGAATATTACCCTTGGTATACGGATTTCTTCACAAAAAGACGGAAGAATGTTATATTAAGTTTTTTCGACAGTTGAAAGAATATTCTTCTGAATTTAACATCGATTTGAAACCAGAACAAATAATGTCCGATTTCGAATTGGCGATAATAAATGCAATCAGAATAGAATTTCCTGCCACAATCCAGTCCGGTTGCTTATTCCATCTTGGACAAAACATTTGGAGAAAGATACAAAGGAGTGGGCTCAGTGAGAGATATGGCACAGACAGCGAGTTCGCCTTGAAAATGCGACATTATATAGCTTTGGCCTACTTGTCTCCGGAAAATATACCTGATGTCTATAAACAGTTGAGGACGAGCGTTTTTCCAGAAGAAGCAGAAGCTGTCACTAAATATTTCGAAGAATATTACGTTCTGGGCCAATTAAAATCTCGCATATCAGATGGAAAAATTGTGATATCCCTACTGCAACCCTTGTTTCCACCTAGTTTCTGATCCGCTGAAAGAAATAATAATTGAAGTCTTCCGCGAACTCAAAATAGCGTGGAAGCATGGCACCGGCGATGGAATTGTTTAATGGGCAATCGAAAACTTGGGTTGTACGGCTGTATTCAAAAGCTCATTGACGAACAGAATACAACCACCCACAATTGAGAGAATTTTGGCTAATATCCCACAGACGCCGCCAGCAAAAAAAAATAAAATGAAAGAAAATGCTATCGCAGCGATTTTACAAAAGAAAAATACAATGTGCACTATTGAATTTATAAGAGCTGTAGCTTTGAATACTAGTCTATATTGAGTTGATTGAACCCAATTTGTCATCAATATGACAGTGTTGTTACTTTTGGTAATGAGTAAACCACCTATAATTTTGATTTGTTAACTTCTTTGTTGATTACTAACTTACTGGAAACTGGAAATTAAAAAGTTAACTTAAAATAGTACTTCTCATTGCTCTTGTTTCCCAAACCCAATACAAAGATAAGGCTTTATCGGGGTCGCGAGTTCGATCTCCAGACAAATTCAGATTGGAATACCTATGCTATTCGCAACAGTGGAATTCGATAGATACCAAGACTTTCGTACTAGCGTACCATTCAAACAGTTTTTCGAATCAGCGTGTTCGCGACAACGTCATTCGATATAGCGGTTTTCGACTTAATGTGTTTTCGAACTGGCGTACCATTCTTAATTTTTTTCGAAATAGCGTGCGTCGCAATAACGTCATTCGAATCTTCATATCACTTGTGTTGCGAACAAGTAGGTATTATGTTAATCATGAAATGTAAATAAATGTGCTTGCAAATATTTGTGTGGTGAAAGCATAATATCATAATTAGACGAATACTCGTGAAAAATGCCTCGTGAATATATAAAAATATTGGTATAGGTAACAGTGTTACATTTCGGTTGAATCTTGTTAGGCCGAATGACAGCAGTGCAATCCTACACCACGGTAATGATGTCAATTTGTCACTGACTGCCCAGTTGAATACGACACTTTTTTCAGTTTTTAACAGGTTTATTTACTGCTACATATGTAACATTGGCATGTCAAAAAAGCTTGGTATATAAAAAGTATTCCTGTTCGAATAATTTGCAAGAGATTTTCAACTTTTGCAGAAATTCCCTAGTAGGTCGTACTAGTGCATTTTACTGGTTATCTCAATGGTGGGGAGTCTTAATGTGCTGTGGGTGAAAACTGTGTTGTTTTAGTCAGCGGGTGTCTGATATGGGTACCCCTAGGGCTTGCACAGATGGATGAAACATGACGATGTCTCAAAAAAAAAAGTTTCGAAATAGCCATCTAGTTCAAGCTGCTACTTTATCTACTTTCTTAGTAACATCGTTAGGCGGATCACACACAGAACGCACCACGTGACGGGGCGCAGATGACGCGCTCGCGTGATTTGTTACATACCAATTCAATGAAAACGTGGAGAATTTAGTACCGTTTCCCGCGCCCGGTCGCGTGGCGCGTTGCACTGTGTGCTCCGCCTTATATTACCTAATATCAATTTTCTTAAGTAAATGCAAGTTTTTCTCCCTCTACACACACTACACACTTACCCAATCATTAGTGTGAAAACATTTAACAAAAAACAAGTAAGTGCACTCTAAAATGCATTTACTTAGCTCTGTCGCACGTTACTCTGTTATCAAGGATCGTAAACAGAAACAAATGAAGCTCTGGAGAATTAATGGTGGCAAACAATATCTTAAGAAAATAAAGAATGATCGGTGTTTTTACCACAACGTGAGCTATATGATTTCTAACGTTACAACGTTATCATGGACGGAAATGTGAAAGCGTCTTTATATATTTTCATACATTTTATTTTTCCGTACTATTGTGATGCCGTGACGTAAACGTGGACGTGGACGTTCACGGTAATATCGTTATATTAGAAATTATAAAAGCGTACGTTGTTTACTATGTTTTTTTTAAATAACAATAATAATAACTAAGTATGTAAGAAACTAAAAAAAAAGTTTTAGAGAAAAAAATCATTTTAAGAGTCTGGCCAACCCACTTAATTCAAGTGAATATAAATGAACATACTGACATAGGTGCTGCACTTGGGTTCCAATTCCTATTTGTATTTTTATAGGTCGAACTGTCAACAACATACAGTTTCTTGTTAGTCTTCACACGTTTCCAATTTCAATGCGAGTGATACACAGACACGAATGTGAATTGAATTGCTTATTAATGACTGCTTTCTACCTTAAATAGATATATTCACGCCAAACGCGTATCCTACCCGTTAATCTTTGTCTAAGTGGACATTTTCGTGCTGTTACGTCTTTTTAGCGTTCGCCATAATCATTTTGGCACATTCAAGTAACATTTTGTACCATGTGAGCAATGAATTTCAAAAGACCCGTTGGTATTCGAGTCACGTTTTCTCCGGAGTATCTACATAAATAAAGACAAATTGGAGTTTACGTAATGAGTGTGTGACTAATTTTATTACTTTCACTGTTATTTCATCAGGTACACATGTGTTTTCAGAAGGTAACAATAGGTCAGGTCGGTAAAGCAAATCAAGAAATAGACCTAGTCACTGAAACTAAGAATTCTTAGATATATTTCAGTTCCTTGCTGAAAATGTACTTAATAAAAATCTTGAATTCATTAATTTAATGACAGCTATGGCATGAAATTATGCACAAGAGTGAGCATATGCGAGTTATATAATATATTATCTTGGCGCACACGTCTTGTCGTCTATAATTTTATAGTATTTTGCAAGCTTTGCCCAAAAAAGAAGATTATATCGATGAGTTCTTGGCAGAGAATTTAAAACACGTAAGCACTTTCTTTGAATCTCTTGATGGCCTTCACTAATGAGTTACAAAAAGAGTCGACATTTAAAAAAAGGATAGCTAAAGCAAGTCTTGACTTATCATATCACCTCCTACGTATCGGGAGCATTAGGTAAGGAGAGTAAGATTACAATGCAAAATTTACTAATCACGCCAGCCGAATCTTTAAAAAAAAAACGACTAAAAAGTTGGAACTTTGACCTTGAATATCTCCGTAACCAGAAGGTTCCCAGATATGGTCCAGTACAAAACATGATCATACTCAAACTAAGATCTACTACCTTTGTAGTAAGAGATCTTACTACAAAGGTAGTACAGAATTTTTGTAGTTCAACTTTCTTCTTAAACTAGTATTTAGGTATGAATAGTATTATTTTTCCTGTTCCAACAGTCTTCTATTGATTATTTTTTCCGAATACTTCAAAGAACAGGTGATTCTCGGCTTAGTTAAGAATATTTCGAATAGATCGACCCGTGCGGCTGTTATTACATAGCCACAAGCCCCTCAAAGTCCGGGGTAGCGGGATCGTCCGAAAGGGTTACCGCTGCCCTGGTATATAAAGGGCTAAGGAAGGAACACGGGTGGATTTTAGTCAGTAAGAGTCTGACACTCCCTTCTGCTCCACCCAGAGCGGGAGGGGTCATTTGATGATTTCCCATTCTGAAAAAAAAAAAAAAAAAAGTTAAGAATATTTATACACCCGTTGTAGGTAACCGCTATGTATCCTAACCTTCATTAAGGAACGATGTTACGTGCTCATGTTGTTCAAATATCTAAATTCTACCCTTAAATATTATATACGTCTATCAAAGATCAAAACAATATAAATAATTAATCAATCAAAATCAATGTTTTTGTAGTTGAATCCAGAGAAACGGAATGTTTGACATCTTGATGATTGATGCTACATTCTGACGAAGTAAACATGACGCGTCTGGTTATATTGAACACATCTTTCATCTCCAAAGTTAGTAACAAAGTCACTTTAGCTTACGTTTATTTTGGATGTTTATGCTCACTGCCTCGTTAGTCTAATTTTCGCAAGCGCTATTGGTGAGCGTGACGTCCTGGGTTCAAATGGTCAGATAAAGTTTTATTGGATTTTACCATCTACAATTTCTATTATATATTGGCAGCCCAGAGTCCGGATTAGTGCCCGGGTGATGAACATGGGCTCGCCCCCTATTAATAATAAATATTTATTCTGAAACAAAAACTGGTGAAATACAGTATACATCTTAGAAATAATATAAGTATTACATGGGACTTAAACCTAACTGGCGAAATGTGTGTGCACTAAAGGAACACCCACATTTCGCCAGTTAGGTTTAAGTCCCATGGTTGGTTAACCCTTCGGGGAATACACACGTGATGTTGTGTGTGTTTATGCGTAAATGGAAGATCCAAATGTGGCTTATTAGTCCCTATTACCACTATTCTCGTAATTTAAAACGTTCAAAATCTAGTCGCAGTCTCATCTCAGCGACAATCAAATGTCAAAAACTTGTCAAAATGTAGGGATATTAGAGGTTTTTTTTGACAGATTGAGACTGAGATCAGACTGTGAATGTTCTTAAAATTACGAGAATTGCCCCTCAGATTGCGCCCGAGCACTTCTCATTATTAGTAGTACCCACGGATATCTGTGGTAGTACCTTTAGGAAATCGAGTCGTGTTCAACATAAATGTTCCTTCTGTCTGCTGTGTATTTTGTGTTCAATCGTTTAAAAACTAAAATTCTTACATAGTGTTGTTCTTGTTATCAGGTTTAGCCAATTTGTTTTAAATGTTACTTGGTTAAAGCATATAAACTAACGCCTTCTTCCCATGGAAAAAAATTTCAAAACGCCACCTGTTACGATCCTTCCTTTTGCTTCGTTTATGTTCATACAGGCACGCCGGTTGTGAGTACTACGCACTTAGGCTAAGCGCGCGCAAAAAAATCGCTTCGCAGATTTTTTTGGATCGCATTTTCATGCGTAATAAAATCGCAATCACAAATAATTTTTCAAGTGAATTCTCAAGCGTTTTTTTGCTACAGTGCGCGGACTCTAGACCACAGATTGGCGATTATAATCCGAAACGATTAAAATTCGTAGTGCGTGCTTAGCCTTAGCCTTTCTGAAGAACATCTCAAAAAAGCATTATAATCGAAAAATTACTATTGTTTGAAACAACCACAACAGAAACTGTCATGTCAACGATATAGAGGACTCTTTTTTATATTTCAAAACCAAATTTTAATTTTTAACATATACTTACATGGGCACTTATGTAACGTCAGAAGCTAGGTGAAAGATTCCAATTAGTCGTTTCTTATGGAGAGGAATCGGCAACTCCACGATTTACCAGGCAAACATATTTGTTTGATAAAGATAGAATAGATCGAATCGAAACTCTTTTCTAGTCGAGTACCAAGTTTGCCTTCTGTGGCTGTTACATTAGGTTTATCAGAAAACTTTCACAAGTGCCAGTATCGAAGTTTGGAGCACGTGTTACAAGCTGTGCCGGTTTTATTACTGGTATTGGTAGAACAGTTCGGATATTAAAACGTTTTTCCTGACATACAACGTATATATTGTTTTTATGCAGTTTCAGTAAAGCTGATAATCTAAGTGTGTGCTAGTGTTAGTTCGTTGTGTGTTAGGGTGTGTATGTGTGTGCTGCCTAGGACACTTTTTTCTTATTTTAGCTATGTTACGTAGTTTTGCAAAAGGGAGAAAGTGAAAATGTAGAATGGCCACATTACTTACGAGTATGTTGTGTACCTTTCAGCTTCAGCATTTAGGTTTAACCTTTAAACACAGAGTTCAAAGGAGTTCAGCGGCCTTTGCTTTACTTATTTATTTTTTGCATTTCAAATTCGCAGAAAGCATTTATAAAGCAAATGCGAAATTTGGTAGCAGAATGTTCCCCAATCCGTGTTTTAGTGAATTCTTTGGGAATAACGTGTCATAGCGGTGACGAAGGACAAAGGATAGAGAGACGGGGATGATAAATTATGTTTTTCTGAAGAAGAATTCTGGTAACATAATGTTATTCGTGCGTGTTATAAAAGTGACAGTTTATGAACCTAGCCATTGACGTGTTCTGTAGATAAGAACCGGTGACGTTCGCTTGATTTATGAAACTTGAATGAAAATTGAGAAATTTACGTAATTTTTATAATTTGTCCATGTTTACCTGCTAAGAGAAACTCTCCTTGAATTCCTAAACAATGAAGGAAAGTTCGTCAAGGTACGTAGTGAACATAATTATCGCCGAGGCTATCGTGCTTCATCTATCCTGGGATAAGATCGCTCCTACTATGATATATCAGCATCATCATCTGCCTCCTAGCCTTTTCCCAACTATGTTGGGGACGGCTTCCAGTCTAACCGGATGCAGCACCAGTATTTTACTTCTACTATGATATATCGGATTAAAAAAAAACTTAAAATGAAGGTCAGCTATATAGCTAAATCTATACAGGCTGGCATGGCTATACATGGTCGAAACACATGATTCAAGACAAAAAAACAGCTTTTTCATAGAAAACTGCACGCCGTACCTACGCGGTTAATTGTATGGAGCGGCCACTTTTTTTTTAATGACAGACGAAACATTTTCCTCGCAGAATCATGTACTGAATCCACAGGTCAATTCTACTAATTTACATGTTAAGTGCGCGTCGATCCCGCGTACAGTCCCTGCCACCTTGTATAGTATTCTATGTAAGTTCAACGCGATCTGCATTGAAGTGTCAGTAACGAGAGCCACATATGTACTTCAATCTAATTAATCATAGACGTGTACAAATCAAACTCCACATAAACGTGGAGTTCGTATTTGGTTACGAGTCTGTAACCACAATGTGACAACACATTCGCGTAGCTTTGAGTGATACCCAACAGACTCCTGTTCAATACCGATACCAGTTTAATTTGCGGTGTACAGGTACGCAGAGAAATGTTGGTTTGTTCTGATCAATTACGCTAGACCCCCGGCTGTTACCCTGTTACCCTTTTGGGGTCAACAAACCGATAATTGTGCTACTATTACTGAGATTCGAAGGCTTTT
Source organism: Apamea epomidion (assembly GCA_947507525.1). Classification (NCBI taxonomy): domain Eukaryota; kingdom Metazoa; phylum Arthropoda; class Insecta; order Lepidoptera; family Noctuidae; genus Apamea; species Apamea epomidion. Next base: position 14,499,096 of record OX382234.1, read on the forward strand.
GCACTTTCTCTTTATTGCATCTGATTGTTTGCTTAAAGGTTGAGTTCAAATGGTTAGCCTTGTTTGTTTAGGAAAGTAAATATCTATGTGAGGCTATTAGCTGCCTGCTTCGTAAAATAGCTGATATAAGTACTTATTGGTAACTATATTATTATGCTACTGTACATTTAAAATGTTATAACAAATCTCAGAAACTACAGATAATGGGGCTTATTTATAAACGATGATTCAAGTTATGTGACGTTTAAATGTCAAAAACATGTCGTTAAACAGTCGCTAATTACTTCTTAACTTTATTTTTCTACTTCGTGTCACTGGCACGACTGTATTTTAAATCTTGTTTTTCCAAAACGTGGCCACTTCCACGGCAAAGTTAACTTTAAGTAATGTTTATGAATAAAGGGGTTAATTACGGATTTTTTAAAATCAAAACTCATGATAAGCGCGTAAATAAAATCAAGAATGGAGATTAGATTCATTTAAAGTAATTTCCGAAGGTCCATTCATGAGAAATTACTTTACTTACTTACTACTTAAAGTCACACAGGGTAAAGTACGTACATACATATACATATAAAACTAGGGCACACATCCTAGGAAAGCTCTCTATTTTCATACAAATACTGTCCTCATTCGTTGCCCGTTGCACTTTAAAGCACTTTAGACGAGACTAGCTGCCATCCATCAAGCAAACCCATGATTAATGACACCATTCCGATTTCCGTTGCAGTAGTTTATTTCCTTCACTGTAAATGGATAAATCAATCACGTCATAGGTGACAGAAGGCCCTTGCTTTGTCAACTGCAAAAATTACATTTACTAAGTAAAGGTTCCTGAAATTCACTAAAATTCTAAACTTACAACATTCGCACACTGAGCATAGTCGTCATAAAATTAAAAATGTGTTTGGTTCAGTATCCGCAAAGGGCCAGCCGCAACCTTTACAATACCTCATACCATCGTTAGGTAAATTCGTAGCAATCTAGAAACATACTTCGTAGCGCTCTGCTACGATCACATGCAGCAAACCTTTAGAATAATTCGTAGAAAACTTTCGTAACAATTTGTAGCGCTCCGTTACGATCATTTTTGTAGTGAAACTTTTTGTTTTTTTTATGATATTTCGTAGCAATTAATTACGATAATCCGTAGCAAACCCTTGTAATAATTCGTAGCGTTATGATAATTTTTGTACTGAAACTTCTTGTTAAGATTAACAAGAGGTTGCGCACCTTTATAATATTTCGTAGAGACTGTTCGTGATCGTAGCACTCCGTTACGACCTTGTAACAACCCATCATGATAATTCGTAGCAGTTTCGTAGCCCGCTCTTACGATCATTGTAGAGAGCCTTCATGTCTGAAGTCGTTTGTTGCAGTTACATTCTCCATTCTACAAAATGCATTGCAGTTATGCCAGTAAAGTTGCGGTGGAGTGAAACAGAAAGCTATTTCAGATTCATTAGTCAGTGATTTTGTTCTATTTGTTGGGACAGTTTAGTCGATTGTGTGATTTATATTTGTTTTTTCTTTTATTTTACGAAGCTAATCTACATGCTGAAGAGTTAGTTTGTTTGTTTGAACGCGCTAATCTCTGGAACAACCGGTGGGATTTGAAAAAATATTGTTCCTTTTATAGGCTATTGCTCGCCGCGCCTTAGAAGCAGCGACAAGCAAAACGAAAAAAAGTCAGAACGAACGCTAAGCGGAAACAAAGCAGTAGCGTGGGCAGGTGATGCGATGCGACGGGATGTGTCCTGGGAACAAGAAGCTAGTCGATTATATCAGTTAAGATCCTTCGTAGAGATTGTCCACCTCACAAGGATTACCAATTCTAATCCCAAATAGTGCCAAGTTTAGTCACTGTAGCATTATCTGCAGTTTTCTGAACTGGTTTATGTATACCGCCTAAATTAAACACTCCAATTGCCGGAATAGCGCTAATTATCGCAGTACGTGAAGAGGCCCAGCCCTTCTCAAACGTGTTCAATTAACACAATGAAGTATTCTTAGCAGTATAGGTAATTAATATGTCACAAGGCGCCGCATCACGTACGGCAAGCTATGTAAACAAGTGGGATGGTAACTTTGACATCAGTTTGGGAACAGATATTGTAATTGTGGCCTGAATACTGGCCTTAAGTCATATACAATTTAGGCGATTGGCACGTTTTCACAATCCGCTGCGGGTTTGTTAGTTTAGAGATAGTGCTTAGTTTATGAGAATTTTTGGATTTATCGAAGAATGTTGTATACATTTTGACCACTAGTTATTTGTTTTAGTTACGCTCAAAAAAGTTCTAAAATCGTTTAAAGGTTAACGCCTTCGCTCACCGTTTTATAATCCGATACCATACAACTTTAGCTTAGGACTTCGTCCAATCTCATATGTTGTAGCTCAGCGCAATTACTTACCTGAGCAAGTCAAACTAACATAAAGTAAAGAGAAAATAAACTAAATTTAACTTTAATTACTTGAAGTACGTCGGCTGCTTGTTATAGTTTTTTATCAGTTATTTACAATTACTTACTTACCTAATACTTACATTATATATATTGTAGGTACGAAAGTCATGTGTTAGTAAATGGATATGTTAGGATCCTAGATGTTTATCACTGAATCTTACTGTCCAGGCTCAGAGGATTTAACAAAATGTAGTACCCGCAGAGGTAGAATATATCCAGGATTAACAAATGGTGTAAGTAACATCCCGTGAACCAGGCAGTAAATCATGTAGAACACGCGCGGTCGCGGGAGAGACGGCTTTTATACACCTTCTTTTTCACAATTATTTTACAGACTGTGTGAAAATTCCAATGAAGACGCCTTTTCTAGTATAAATATTTCTGTATTTATATTCTTGCACACATACTTTGGTACACATACTTATAAACTGTTTAATTAGGTAAGTACTCAATAAAACATCAATATAGAGTTTTTAAAGAAATTCTTTGGGTTTCGAAGCTCGAACAGATTTAACTTCGAAACTAGGCGACGGCGACGCTCCAAAAATGATGTTTCCATTCCATTCCGTTAAAAAAAACCAGTACTTTTACGGTAACTGTCAAATAAGATAATTTTTTACTTCATGACAAGAGTCCGTTTCACGACAGAAGTCTCGCAAATGCGGCGCCACAGTTGGATGGAGACATAAATCTTTATTTATTTATTTCAACAGCATATTACATGCACTGGTTAATAAAATGCACAATCTTACATAAAGAGAGAGAGAGAGCAACATTCCTACAACAACCCTCCTACCTCACACCCCTTCTGAGGTAGGAGGGTTGTTGTAGGAATGTTGCTAACTATAAAATAAATTAGGTAGTTCCACTTATTGCCACGGGACTTCTTTCGTGAGACGAACTACGCTGATACAAAAATCATTTGAGGGAATCATATACTTTCAGTTTTATCATCATCATCTTCCTGCCCTTATCCCATGTTTTTTGGGGTCGGTGCAACACGTTTTCTTCTTCCTTTCTCCCCTGTCAACCGTCATTCTTTCAGTTTTATACTTGGTATTTAAAATCGGGATCCCTTCTTTTCGCGTAATATTCTTTTTCCTAATATACTTTGGCATAACGATTTTGGTATAATTTGTATTGCCATAATAATACTTTGCCATTTTTTTTTGGCATACAGTTTATGTTGGCATAATTATCTTGAAGGCAAATTTGTTTTGGCATAAATTGAATTCGCATAATGTTACTAGGCCTAACCTGCCTGCCGCGGCAGCGGCCGCCGTGCGTCAGATCCCGTCTATTGTTGGTGAATCATTTGAATTAGATGAAGTTATTACAGTATGATGGTTCCTGATATTTACTACTGTTATTGAATCATATGGGACAGGTTAGGTTAGAACAGTGACCATTAACGATGCCCTCTATTGTTGATGTTGTGGGTTCTGGTTTGGGTTAGATGAGGTTATACACTTAGTGACACAATAGTTTTATTACACCACCGCTGCACCGTCCACTTAGAAAAAAAAATTCTACTTACAATGTAAAGTGCCTACAAATTTAATTAGAGCAATATTGTATAAAAATGTGTATTAGTGTCTAACATTTTAGGAGTTAATTATTATGCTTATGTTTTATGCCTATAAAAATATGTTTTAATATCATTATGCGTAAATAAATTTATGCTTTAGAATGTTATGCTTAATCATTATTATTATTAGAGAAATTATGCTTAAAAAATTATGCGTAAGCTGTTATGCGTAAATAATGTTATGCAAAAATATAATTAGGAGAAACCAAAGGTATGCCAAGTTATATTAGGTCTTACAATTTTATGCAAATGGATAGGGAACCTTTAAAATCACTACAAATCTTATTAATATTTGGAAATCATGACACAACTGTCGTGATTGAAAAAATGAAAATTGTATTTCCTGTCAACATAGCAATTTAATTGCGTGATACACTATCAATCTCAATCTGAATCATTTTGAACGATATTCTGAAGGCTAATCATACTTCATAATATTCGAAAAAATTGTCCGCTCAGCAACGTAAAACGCAATGAATGTTGTTGAACTGTCAAAATGGAACCTACTGCTATTGATAGTGTTTTACACAGGAAATACAATTTTTATTACTCACTCCTAATGTACGAGTAATAAAAATTGTGATAAATATAACGCAATGACTAATAAATGACAAAATAGTGACAAGCTTTAGATACAAGAACGAATGTGTAAAAATAACTGTTTTTTTTAATATATTTCTATGGGACAAACAGTATCACGCACTAATCCAGGTGATAATTTCAATACAAATGCCACAGGATAGTGAATAGTCACGTTCAAAGCTCAAGGTCGCGGTAGGTGAACCCTATCATTTCCGCAGTTTGATGGACTGGTTGGTAATAAATAACTAGGCTGTGGCAGAAGGCGTTAACTCTTTTAACAGATATTGCGTCTTTGTGTTTCTTTAGCAAAAAGTTGTTTGTACCCTCATCAATGTTGGTAGAACTGCGAAATAATTAGGAACATTGTATCTATACTAATAATAAAGCTGAAGAGTTTGTTTGTTTGAACGCGCTCATCTCGAACTATCGGTCGGATTTGAAAAAAATATTTTTGCATTTGATAGCCCAATTATTGAGGAAGGCTACTTAACGTCACGCTAGGACCCTTCTGAGCTGAACAAAAACCAAAACGTCAGAAAGAACGCGAGCGTGGACATGCGATGTGATGGGGTGAAGGGGCCGGGGGAAATTTCAAAAAATCCCCGCAGAAATTTCACGCGGACGAAGTAGTAGCGTTAGAAGCTAGTGTACCTACTTATGTTTGTATTTACGTATGTTCCACCGTCGCCCGACTTTGTTGAATGAGACGTCAATCGATTTGTTATTATGTTCCGGGTGACATAGGTTATATTTTATACGAACCAAATCAACATGAATGATGTTACATGAAAAAAAGTATCGAAAAAAAAAGGTATAAACAAGACCTCATAATAAAATAAAATCGGTTTTCGTACAACCGGAGTCACACGTAATGTACGGTTATATGTTTTATTTTTGGTCGTTTGATGGCCCCGTTGGTCTCGTGGTCGCAAGCGTCGACGCTGAGCGTGGGGTCCTGGGTTCGACTCCCGGGTCGGATTAAGTGTTATTGGGCTTTCCATTAGGAATTTTTTAGTAACATTCCGGAGTTTGGAAGTTGGCGGTTTAATACCCCCGTGCCTCGGAAACCACGTAATGCTGTTAGTCCTGCGGCTAAACTCTCCCCGGCCGTGTCGGATTGCCATCCAATCGGACTATGAGAGTAAAGGAGCAGAGAGTGCACCTGTGTTTACGCACACACTTGTGCATTATAATATCTTCTGCGTACTTGGCTAATCTCCTTTGAGATTGGCCACCGTGACCAAAATGGGTGGGGAGGCTACGGTGTGTCCTTTACATAAATCATATCCTGTTTTGTTTTACACCATTTGCTTATTGTTGAAACGTCCAGATTTAATATGACTCCTCCCAAGACAGAGGCACCTACAACTAGTTTAAGAGTCAGAGTATTAAAATTATTGTGACCTAGTTATAAGCCTTATATGCTCTTAGTCTTTGAATATTGTAATGCGATGGCTTTTGGTGAAATAAAGAATTAGGTAGTTAATTTATTTATTATTATTTTGGATCTGATCATGTTTGTGTGTCACACATAAAAACACAGAAATATAATCTGAAACCCAGAATAACGACTTTATCATTCTTATTTTTTAGGAGACAATGCTTAATTATAATAAAGGTTTAAATTCCAGGATCTCATCTAAATCTCTAATCTCAGAAATGAAAAGGTCTCTGAGGCTCCTCAGATTTTCAGAATTCTCCGAGACCTTTTCATTTCTGACATTATTTTTCTTATCCTGTTTAATTGCGTGTTAATTTAGATTACAAAGTCGACACCTTATATTGTCTAAAACTTTATCTTGGCCGCAATTTTTACGAATCCGTGACCTTTCCACCCGCGCAGGGTCGCAGAGGTCAAACAAAACATAATCTTTACGGCGTCACTCGTTGACCACTACTTCTCTTGATTCTTTCTTAGATCCCACTTAAACTAGTGATGTGTATAGCTCCTTTGGGTCCCAGATATCTTTTGAAAATGAAAATTGATCACGTAGGCGGAGAATTGAAGTTGTGGCGTTGTAATATTGAGTTAAGTCATGCGTACCTTTGTGATTTGTTTTTATGAATCATTAAGATGGTGTTGACCTGGATAGGGACCTTTGAACTTGAAGGGATATCTTCGAAGGGCGATTGTTTTTGATAGCCAAGAAGGTCATTCAAGGACGAGTGCCAATAACAACAATTGTAGGTGATGATGCGGGATACGGTAAATTTTTTCATATCTTTTACATCAAAAGGATATTATTTCAGGGACCCATGTTCGTGACAGACTTTGATAGTTATTATGACCGAATTTCCTTGTTTTATTCATAAGTTCAGAGCTTATTAGTTTATCCGTCGTATTCATTAAAGACGACAAATTACGTAAACATAATTAAATACAGCTTTACGCGAGCTTCGGAGAATGGAAAATTGCTAATTTTCAAGGAAAATTACTCTCTAAGACCTTAATTTGATTTGTAACATCCCTCTTCAGTTTCATTTGTATCTGACGTTGAACGTTACGAGTGATGCTAATTTCCCAGATGAGTGCATGGAACGATTGCATTTCCTAGCCACGAGAGTGCTACTTTAACCCCAAATACACAGACTTTCTTACAAGTATGTAGCTAGCAATCAATTTTATAGCTACAGAAACACTTGTAGGAATGTATTTGGGCGGAATAGTTTAACAGCTACTTTATTACTACAGTGAATTTTAGTTAAGGTAAAGGAAACTGTACATAAACGAAATTTAATATTTCCGATTGAACTCGTAAAACTATTTGTGTTTAGCATGCGGTGTACGACAGCCACACATGGTTGACAAGGCTATCTCGTCGCCTTGGACTGACGTTGAGCGACGTGAAGTTTAATCAGTTGGTGGGCTGGCGCTCCGGCCGCGAGAGGGTTAGCGACATTAATTACAAATTGAGAGTAGGAATAACTATTTACCACGGCGAAGTTAGGAGGTTTGGAATTGTTGTGTAGTTGTAGGGCGAAGAAGAGTGCCTGGAGGTATTATGTCCTAGTGTAGTAAGTAAGTCCATGTTCCTTTCAGAGTGATGTGATGTCGACGAACGAGTTGATATTCAAAGAGAAAAAAAAGATCAGGATTTGGATTAGGTTTTGATCATTAGAAAAAGATTAAGATTAAAAATTAAGCCATACTGAGCTACATATATGCCTTAATTTTGAATATAAATCTTTATGTTGATGATCCTGTCATGCTAGCACCTGCCCTGATACTCGCTCGGGAAAGGACAGACTATATGGCTATACAAATTGAAATTGAAGTTTTTACAACGACTGAAATAAATGTTGAAGACTTTTTAACCGCCTTTCTATTAAAATTTGTCCGAGGGCATAGTCAGCTTTCTTGGATAATCCAACTTGCAAATCCCTACTCAGTATTGTCAGGATTTGTACTTAAAAACTTTTGTAAAAGGCCAAGCATAGTAAGTTCTACAGTTTATTACTTCTTTATCCTAGATTATCGTGCGTAATGCGACATTGCTTGCCTAAAATATAGTATTTAGTCACGATAGCAAACGACTAATGTTTTTTAAATGACGACTAGTTAGTCGCTAATGTTCGGCGCACTTCAATTTCGGTAGTGGTCATTAATCTTACGCAATAGGTGGACAAATTAGGTACCTATTTTTTCCATCAAGCCGGGGCCAGAGGCTTAACGTGCTATCCGAGGCATGCAGGGGTCTCGGTATGAAAGGATTTGGTCACCCGCGCGCACCGAGTGCGGCAAGCGTAACTTCACCTTGATCGATCGAACTTAGCGGCTGTTATTTCACCTCGAGCCCCAGTGCTGTGGCTTGTACTAATAAACGCTACGGCCCGTTGAAGACTATCAATCTTGAGGCCGTAAATGGTCAGGTCCGACGGATCTGAAGATAGAACGTAACTTTACAGTATGTTGGTACATCTGCTTTAAGGGCTCAGCTGCAGGTCTCTTCAATAAAATACGATTAATTATGATTTAAATTAGGTATTTGTATTTATAATAATTGCAATATTACAAGTTTTATGTGATCGAACATGTTCGAGTGAAAAAAGTATGGCGGACGACGTGTTTCGGCGCTCGCGAGCGTCGGAAATTCATCTGGCGGCCTGTGAAATAATAGTGCTAAAGGGCTTAATGCTGGAACACAGTTTAATAGTAAGAATAAACAGGAAAGCAACGCTTGTCTTCAAAGGGGCGACAAACAATCTGCGAGTGTTTGAATACGCACACTTCACCCCTCACTGAAACGGGAAGACGGAAATAAACATACTCGTAGATTATGTTTTCTTTGGTCTAGCGTTAATATAGCTAGCTGTGTTTATCTGGACTGGTATCAGAAAAGGGATTTAAGGCATCGACTAACGAGTTGGTCGTGGGTTCCAACCTAGGCAGGCGCTTTACGTTGTGTGAATAATTTCATCACGACTGCTCTCAAAACGGTGATGGAAAACATCGTGAGGAAGCTGGCATATGCTAGAATAAAAAATTCGAAGACAAGTGACATCTACCAACACTGGGCCCGCGTGGTAGATTAAAGCACACTCATTCTTGAAGAGAGGAGGCCTATGTCCCAGCAGTGGGAACACTGTAGGCTAATTATGCTAGCAGACAGGCTGCTTTTGGCATTAGTGATCAGTGAATAAGTGTCTTTTCGGAAGCTCGATACAGTGTCTGAACACTATGCTCTGAACATGTTCTGATGCTAGGAGTCGCTAAAACTTGATGCAGCTGAAGAAGTGGCAAAATAGTAAAAAAGCGGCCAAGTGCGAGTCGGACTGGCACGCGAAAGGCTCCGTAACACAACAGTTTTTTGACAGACGGACGGACGGACGGATAGCGGAGCCTTAGCATAGGGTCCCTTTGGCACCTTTTGGGTACAGTACCCTAAAAAGTTGTACGTGTGTCTACTAACGACCTAAATCTGCTGTAGGTATACCTACAGCTATTTTTCTCTACAGGAGTTTTCGTCTGTGATTTTCCTGGTTTAAATCTAAAATAGAATTCCTAACACCCCTAACTCCGGTGACCTTTTCAATACGGCTTATAACCGAAAACATTGTTGTTATTCTATAATCTCCTTCCATATTTTGTGTCTACATTGTGCTGAACAAAGCTGGAACATACAAATTAAACATGATAAACATTTTATAGCGGACAATGAAACAGATTAGCATCACGGACATGGCCGTGGCCTTTTTCCAAGTATTTAATCCATTAATTCATCACACATGAGTGTCCTATACATATACAGTATATTATGTAAAGGACTGTTCGATTTTTTTTTTGTTAGAATATCTGACTTTTCACGGCTGTCTGAATGCAGGCATTATTTATTGAATAATCGAAATTAACATTTAAAACATGGATTCATTCGTTGGGTCAGGTCGGGTCGGGTCCGGGTCTATGGCAGGTCGGGTCGTCAGAAGCTCGAAAGTATGACAACCAGTCTTACCAAGGGGTTTCGTTTTACCCAACAGTAACTGGGTTGTGGAGGTCAGATATGCAGTCGCTCCATGTAAAATATTGGTACTCAGCTGCATCCGGTTAGACTGTAAGCTGACCACAACATAGTTGGGAAAAGGCTAGGCAGATGATAACTCGGTATGTTTTATTTAAAAGGTTTAAGAATGTGTTATCTTTCTTTCATCTTAAAGAAAATATTCCAACATATACCACCACAATATTATCATCCTGATGTACCTACCTACTGGAACGAAAAAAAGCGGTCTTTAAAGAGCATTTTACATTATAATATTATTCTTTGACAAAACTTTCGTCGTCTGAGGATCTGACGCTGATTTTCTCCACCGGAATGAAAACGCGAAAACTGATAAAAAAGCTCCCATTCACAATGAGTACCTACCTGTAATATTCGAAAAGAAATCTTGCTAACAAGAAAAGTTTTGCAAAGATGCATTTAATGAAAATGTGGGAATTAAAACCTACGAGAACACAGATAAGTTTATATATTTTAATTATTACCCATCTAGAGAATCTAAATAATTATGTAAAAGATAATAATTATAGTTAGAAATTTACTAAAAGCTAATGAACATAGCCAACGTGTACTTAGTTTATAAAAAGGTTTAGGTACATAGTTTTTTTATTTTTTTTATTTGTTTTGGCAGGAGTGGGAAATCCTCATGGATGCCTAGATTGCCTCACTGATGAGGCAGTCTGGGCAGTGCCGGACTCTCACCGGCTAAAACCCACTCCTGCCTTTGCTCAGTGTCCCTCTGACGTAATCAGAGCCCTTTTAGGACTTGTTCCGCTTGTTGTTCCTGTCCGCGTTCAATTCAAAGCAGTCCCGTTTTAGGAAGTGGACATATGTTTTTTGGAAGCATTCCTCACTTCCTACTACTTATATTCTTAATTCTAAATTGTTTTCTTTATGTTATTTTTGAATTTTTATGTGTTTCTAAAATCTACCTACGCTAATTTTAATAATATTTTTGTCTGTAACTTAATTTAAACTATATTTATGCTATGGCTACAATAATATATATATATAATATATCATATAAACAATATATTTCTTATTCTAAATGTTCACACTTATTTCTTATCCTATAAAATTTTGCTATTAATTTTCTATTCAATATCTTGTCTGATTTTTGAACAATAATTTTAACGTCAACCAGCTCGTCGGACCACAACGAAATGGTAAGTTTGTTTATGATGTTTTTTCTATTATCTAAATGTATATATCCGTTTAATCTAGTAAAACAATTTTGTGGTTAATTTTTTGAATGTTAAATTGGGAAGGAGGAAGGAGGGTGAATTGGGATTCGGCTTTTAATTGGGCCAATTCCTCATGGAACTGGCACCAATTTGCTACTTTTGTGTTGTGATATCTTATTGCTTTATTAATGTTTGTCGCTTTGGGTTTCTCTATATAAATTTTGAAATCAATACCGTTGTGGTTCTTACTTCCAGGGATGGGTACATAGTTAGAAAGGGGGTGACTATAATAGAGAAAGAAGTATGGAAGAAAAAGACAAATTGCGCCGACCAATAATTAATTGGGATAAGGGTAGATATGACTTGTGAAAACCTTCATACCTCTGGTAGTTACCGTCTACTGCTACTGGTAACATATGGTATGTTACCAGTTTTTTTTTTCATATCGACTTGTTTTCAAGTTAAACAAATATCAACTTTATTTTAATGGCAATTAAGTTGATTTCAGAGTGACTAGCACTATTGAAAATGTTATAAAAATATTTGAAGTTTTAGCGTAAACTGAACTTTATTATGTAGGGATTAAAGTTATTTTTCCATAAACTCAGATTTGTTTACATTTTTGGCGAATATGTCGCGATTTAAATTTAGAGTACCTATCATGTATAATCAGCCTATCATGTTGTCACTTCTGCCACACGTTTCCTCTCGGTGAGAGGGAGTGGGCCGTATACCCGCGCCCAGTGCGGGTTGGTAGATGACACATGTCTTCGAATTTTCTGGTTCAAGGACATGCCGGTTTCCTCAGGATGTTTTCGTTCACCGTTTTAAGAGCAGTGGTAATGAAATAATTTCGCAAAGTAAAGCGCCTCTCTGGTTGCGAATCTACGACCGACTCGTACACCTATTATGTGGCACGGCATATTGACAGCGCCTCATAAATGGGAGTTAGCGACTGCTACATGTTGCTCTTATTAGACGTAAAGGCGTTGTTGTCATCCTTATACAGATAACTAATTAATTTATTTTACGACATCTAGCGGGGGAGTTCTCTTTATTCTTGCCTAGGTTTATGTAGGAATTACATGGTAAATATCCATTAAACCCCGCGAGTGCTAGCGAAAAGTAAAACTATGTTAGTTATGTTTGTCTCCATTACAGTAGTGGCTTGCAATATGTATCTGGTGTATTGTGTCTTTTAGTTTGTGCCAAATAAATGTATTTTCTTTCTTTCTTTCAATAGGCTGAGTAATTGATTGATTGGAATTAAACGGTTCGTACCTAGCCATAGTTAACTGTTACACTGGTGAGTGGTTTATAAAGCAATTGACGCACACTACCGAACACCCCAATTAGAATATTATAAACGCTGACTTTTTTATTATTATGAATAAAATAATGTTTATTTATTAAATTAGCTTAGCTGATTGTAGGAGAAAAATGTGGTCACATTCCAAATCTGACGTAGACGTACACCGTCGGACACGTGTAAGGGTCTATCGTAGCCTACTATACTTCATCCATTTCGGTTTGTTTAGACTGCACAGCGGAAGTGATACTGTAATTTATGTAGTTTTCATTATTTTTGGGATAAAAAATTACCGATATTAAAAATTACAGAAATCGATACCAGTAAACGATTCTGAACAAACTATTTTCATAATGTGCATTCATTCAGTTACTCATTGTATAGATTACCCTCTAGTCTATGCTAATGCTGCCTACAGCGCTTGGCGATAGTTCCTTAGACGTTTGGTTCAAAAATCATCATCATCATTTCAGCCGAAAGACGTCCACTGCTGGACATAGGCCTCCCCCAAGCACCTCCACTTCCACTAGTGCTTCTCTGTGCTGTGGTCCAAAAATACTTAGTATCATTACGGTGATTATGCTAAAAATACTTTACACACTTTCAGGAAAACAGGCATGTTATTGTGATAAATATACTTTATAGACTTAATTAGACAACAGAAGCATTAGCTGGCATAAGTCTGTCGGTGAGCATTGTGAGCAATGTCCTCGCTAACGTTGATTAATTGTGCGCCGCCTCCAGCCGCGGAGCGACGTGATGGCTCTGATGGCTCCACGATGCGCTGCCAACAGTTAATACGAGAATTGTGCTTAGCAATCAATAGTTAACTATGCATGCGTTTAGTGGGTAGAACTTCACTAGACAGACAAATAGATGACTATACCTATTTATTTATTTTAATATTTTTATATACATAGTAAAATAGATACGACATAAATATAAGTACTGAGTACAAACAAATTGCTTATTTCTTAAGAAATTTCTTCCAGCAGACTTTCGAATGGAGAAATGAAAAAGAAATGTAGAAAATAATAATTAATAAGATTTTAACTTTTCACAGTTTTATCATAAATCAGAAAGTTGTACTTATTAATCATTTCCGTTCAGATATTCCAATTTTGGGACCAAACAGTGTACCCATTAACTAAAAAAAAAAAAAACAAAAAGCTTGGATTAAGTCCATGATAACATTCAAAGCGAATTTTGCGTCGAAACAACGAATGATTGATGACCGCTGATCAACGCTAAATTAAAGCTGGTGTGAAAATTGAATAAACCTTTCATCAGAATAAAACACATGCAAAATAAGGACGGAGGTTAATTCTAGCTGGTATCATGATGAAAAGAATAAAAAACGACCAACATCTGTCAGTTAGAAAGCTTTTCATTCAATCAACGTCGCTTGTTCAGCTTATCATTGAGCTTATCACCCCATAGGTATGTACTATTTATCTCTTTTGTTGACTGTACCTACTGGTGTTACGTAAACAAGTGGGGTTTTATTACAATTTTATTTTGTACAGGTCATTACCTTAACAAGAGTCCAGGGGATACATTGATATTGTTACCGAGATGGTCCTTTATATTTGTGTTGGAGAAATATCCAAATAGACTTGTTGTGTGTTTTGTTCTTTATTGCTCGATGGATTTACTTTATGAAGAAAAAATAAAAGTAGGCACAAACATTAGCCTATAATGTTCCCACTGCTGGGACACAGGGCTCCTCTCTGTGAGAGGGAGTGGGCCGTAATCCACCACGCGGGCACAGTGCGGGTTGGTAGATGTTACGTGTTTTCGATTTTTTTACTCTAGTTCAGACGCCTGCACATCAAGGTACTACAATCTGTCAAATTTCTTTAATAGATTTTCAACTTTATCGCTAAAGCATTAAGGTTTAAGGTTGATTGGAAAAATTTGACAGTTTTGGGTAGCTTGACCTGCTGGAGTCTGTACATGCCGGTTTTCTTACGAATTTCTTTCACCGTTTTGAGAGCAGTGGTGATGAAATCATTTACACAAAGTAAAACGCCTGTCTGGGTTGGCACCCGCGACCTGCAAGGCTACAACTCGTAACTCTTGCCCGCTACCACTTGGCAACCACTGCTCTCTAAATATTAGGCAGATACTCTATAAATTAGCTGCTAAGTAGCAATTCCGAAAGTGGTAGCTATGATTGGAATAAGAAAAGTCACGTAAATTATCGTTTAATATTAAACTCGAGAATAATAAAGGGTCCTGGAATCTAAGCAACAACCTTTTACCACCTTTAAAAAAAATCCTTTACTTTTAAAATCACTGATGAAAACGGGATAGCAATAAATATTCAAACACATGTTGCTCTTATATTCTTAAAGGCGTAACAACCAACTATTTGTGAATTTAAATACTATTATAAATTTATAATAACTATTACAATATATGACGGATAAGTGCCGTCCATGCCTTTCAACAAAGTATATCGAATCGAATAGGTATTAATTAATTAAAAAGTATCCTATGTGTTAAACCTGGTTATAATCTATCTGTGTGCCAAATTTCATCCAAATCCGTTTAGTAGTTTTAGCGTGAAGAAATAACAAACATACAAACACACACACACACTCACAAACTTTCACCTTTATAATATTAGTGTGATATATGTGTATTGTAATAGGTAGCGAGCGGCATTCATTCTACATGTTCTTCCCGTCAGAGACAGGTTCCGCAGTTTTACAGTATTTTTATCTCACAAAGCGACGCGTGCTTTACATGTGGTAACCAAGTATACAAACACGCTGTGAATGTGTGTGTAAGCGCAGTAGCTCTCGGTACCGTCCCGGACAATGGCGAAGTCGGAAGTGTGTGTGTGCGTTATGTGCTGACGCTACTCGTGCGGTTGCAAACACGCTGTCTGTGTTCACGCACACAATCCCAACGTGTATGCAACCTTGGTTACCACATGTAAAGCGCGCGTCGCATTGTGAGAGAAAAATACTTGTACCTAGTATACATTCATTAAATTAAAATAAGATTGGTCAAATAGTTTCGAAAAGCACACGTAAAAGCGATAAAGTTATTTTGGACAAAGGCCAAGCCCCGATTTTTGGCAAAGGTTATAAGAGGTCAACAAGTTGATAGCATAAGTCAATAAATAATGACAACGTGATATTTGACATTGACGTGACATTTATATCAAACTTATTTTATAAACTTTATGCAGATAAATCATGTTTAGTACTTAGATTCTGTGGAAAACTATTTTGTCTATTGATGAACGAAATGTCATGACTTGAGGGGGAAGCGCCAGGTTAGCTCGCGAAATTCATTTTTTCTTAAGTTTTTTGTAGGGCAGTGTCAGGTTGTGTGTTGACCGAAATGTGATTATTATATCTATTAGTAACAAGATGTATTTACTTTACATAATTATAATCATTAAAATCATGAATACCTACAACCCTCTAAGTTCATATAACCGTATTGATTAATATTTCATGAAATAGATAACATAATAAATACAGACGCCAGCAGGTCAAGCTACCCGAAACTGTCAAATTTTCCCACTCAACCTTAAATCTTAATGCTTTAGCGATAAAGTTGAAAATTTACTAAAGAAATTTGACAGATTGTAGTAGCATGATGTGCTGGCGTCTGTACAATCTGACACTGACCTTCAAATTGCAAAAAACGTAATATAATTTTAGTTCCCCTTTAAGGGGAACTGCGTAATCCCAAACAGCTGTATCTCATTATCATCATCTGCCCAAGCCTTCCCCCAACTATGTTGGTGTCGGCGTCTAACCGGATGCAGCTGAATATCAGTATTTTACATGATGACTGCCTATCTGACCTTCACAACCTAGTTACTGGGTAATACGATACCACTTAGTAAGACTGGTTGTCAGACATTCGGGCTTCTGAGGAGCCGTAACGCCTGCCAAAGATCAACGAATGACAGCCGGGACCAACGGCTTAACGTGTTTTCCGAAGCAAGGAGTGTCTTGGTATGTAAAGATGGTCACCCATCCACGGACCAACCGCGGCAAGCGTAGCTTAACCTGATCGTTTTTTTATTAAGGCCTTGTGCCAGGGCTTAAAAACCTTAAAAACTAAGCGACTACATGCTAAGGGCACCCCCTGTAGGGTACGGACCCCGGCTAGGGCGTCGCTGGGAGAGGGCAGCAAGGGACAGGCTGGATCGGAATTATTAACCTGATCGATCGACCCGTGCGGTTGTTATAACTTAGCCACAAGCCCCTCACAAACAGCTGTATCTATTAACAACATAATATGTCTTTTCTGAGTACACTAATGTTAATGAATCATACTACTGAGAAGCAATTATTATTAACTGCAAAGACGACCGAGAAAATGGGACAAGTGAAGATGTTGTTTATTGTCGGACGAAAATAATAATAGGTTGAAAAATATTGTTGATAATACGTGCCCGATGAGAACGGACCCCGATTATTTTATTTGGTCCATGTCGCTTATACATATTATTATTGATATAGGACACAGAGATTTTATTGTTGGATTGTTGGATTTGTTACTATTTGCTGTCTGGACGCCCTTAATGTGTACGTCTTTTTTTACATCGTTCTCACATATAATTTGTAAATTCAACATTAATGATGTAACTAATATTTTTGTAAAAATATAATTTAAAAGAGTGTCCATGCCCTGGAGTTTCTTGCCCGTTCTTCTCCAACTTCTTGACGATTCAAAAGTGCCTGTAAATGGTTTAGTTGAAATAAATGCTTTAAGTTATAGTTTATCTCATAATTCTAATATTTCTGTATAAATAAATGAAATACTGTTTTCGATTTGGCTATTTTTGTTTTGAAATATTCCTAATATTCCGGTAAAAAGGTTATTATACAATGAAAAATTGGACACGTTTCCCCGAAAATGTACAAATTCGGGAAAAAATTAACGTCTTTTTTTATATGGGATTTTCGTATGAAATATTTAAAATTGGACAGGACAACGTCTGTCTGGTCAGCTACTATGAGATAAATCTTAATGAATTAGAGATTCGTAATGTCATATACATTTGGGTCGAGTAGGTAAGTTTTGTATGAGAAAGAGGATAATTTTTTCGCAATTAGGATATAGGTACCGATGGGAAATCCCATTGGGCAGATGGCTTGTTATTAGCATAAAATTATAATATTTGCCTTGAAAATAGTATGTAAGTAGATACTAAAAGGTAGGTACTGATTCTTTTTATTATTGAAAGGTCTTCACTAGTAAGACGCCATCCATAATAATATTATGAATGCCAAAGTAATTCTGTCTGTCTATTACCTTTTCACGCTTCAGCTGAATGGATTCAGATGTTTGCTGTGACGATGACCTGGGTTAGGACATAGGACACTTTTTATCCATGTAGTACGTTCCCGTGGGATCAGGTCCGACCTACATGTGGGCGATGCCATGGGCAAACGCTAGTTAAAATATATGTGATATTATCTTTTATGATCGTACATGTATGGTCAGCGGGGTAGTTGCGTACCTAACACACTATCAGTAGCAATGGGTTTCATTTTGACAGTTCAACAATATTCATTGCGTTATTCACGTGGTTGAGCAGACAAATTTTTCGAACATAAGAAGCAATGGATTAGCAATATCCTTCAAAATGATTGAGATTGAGATTAATAGTGTGTTACGCAATTAGGGTGCTGATGTACGAGCGTAAGCGAAGCAAAATAATAATAATAAATAATAATAATAAAAATTTTATTCAAGTATAAATTAAAGTAAAAATATGATTTACATTAATTACAATCGAGGAAAGTTAAATTCTAACTGTAATGTAGACCTGCCTGATCTAGGTTTATGAAAAACCTGTGTTTCAGGCAAAAGGAGTACCTATGTGAGGATCATAGCAGGTTCCATAGTTTCTACCTATTCCTATTGGAAGATGGCGAGAGTTCATGTATGTGTAGGATTGACTACAGAGATAGTATTTCATGATCTGAACGCCAATTCTCGTAATTTAAAACGTTCAAAATCTAGTCGCAGTCTCATCTCGGCGATAAACAAATGTCAAAAACTTGTCAAAATGTAGGAAAATTAGAAGTACTTATTTTTTGACAGATTGAGACTGAGATTAGAGGGGCAATTCTTGTAATTTTAAGAACGTTCACAGTCTGATCTCAGTCTCAATCTGTCAAAAAATACTTGTAACTTCTCTACATTTTAACAAGTTTTTGACATTTTGTTTGTCGCCGAGATGAGACTGCGACTAGATTTGAACGTTTTAAATTACGAGAATTGCTCCTCAGATAACAAATCGTCGGGTGATCCCGAAATTTAACCGTAAACATGTTTGTTTAATAGTTAACAACAAATATGGGTAAGTATTGATATACCAAGAATATGGATCATATTTGTCATTCGGAATTTTCAGTGCGTTTTAAGGTTATCTGACGCGGCAGGGGTGAGCATAAGTGAAGATTACCTCGTTGACGTAGATACGAGTGTTGGTTCTATCGAGTAGTATAAGGGTGTAATACAACTAATGATAAACCACAGATAAATTACTATTGTGGCTTAACATGGCGTCTGCCGTGTTGTGTTGTGATTCGGGATACACCAGTCAAACGAATCTGTTCAGGACTACGTCTAATCACGTTTTTAATTGGCTAACATTGCGCCAGATGGCGTCACGACTCGACACAACACAATAATTATTTTATTATTTCGACATTTTAAAAAAATCTGACAAAAAGCCAAACATTTGCAAAAAAGTCAGGCTTTTTGTCAGGTCACTTTTTGATACTTATTAGTTCTTGTTTTTATCATTTAATTTTTTTATTTTCTAATAAAACAAGGCTCGACCAAGTCTGGACGGGGGACCAAAATACTGGCCATGTCCGGACAACTCCGGTCCGATGGTAACTCTACGTAACTACTGATATTTTCTGAACATACATAATCTAAGTTACTTACACTTTGTACATATATTAGCAAGTCCTATTATGCAGATTATGGGAACTAGAACCCTATGCTTAGTTAACGCTACTTTATGAATATGATAACCAATGTCTCGACTATGAAATAGATGGTTTGTGTTTCCTTCAGTCTGGTCTGGTGGGCCTTACTTCGAAAACATTTGATTTTACACGGTTACTATTGGGTTCATAATAGGGGTTTATTTATAATCGTTGTTTAAAGTTAAGTAATGATTATCGACTGTTTAAACGACTGTCATACTGAACTTCGAAGTTTAAAATATTGATGTACTGTATTCATAAAGTTTAAAAGTACGATTTACCTACGTGAGTTAGAAAGTACGCTATGACGAATTATTTAATACATTATCAACGTTTAAATGTATCTTTAATTTAAGCAACGTTTATAAACAAAGAGGGATATTTTTAATGGAATATCATGTTTTTCTGTAGTGTACATTCAGAGGGTAACGCGATCGCGTTGTTACTGTTATTTTATCAAAAAGTATAACAAAGAAAAAAAAAAAGAAAAGTAAAAGTATGAGAAAAGTATGAGTATGAGTATGAATTTAGCTCATCGAAGAGGCCATGGTTGACTTATTGACTAGTAATTACTTCAAGACTTTTTTCTGGGGCTGTCTCATATATTTCGAGGTAGGAGTGGATTACCTACTTATAGTCGACAATGGCCCACCTTCCATCTTGCGCCATTGCCCTGTTACCTGATTACCCTATGACTGCGTCAGTAAGTGCAGTTCGCGTAGCTGAAATTTGGCCCGTTTTTGTCAAAATACAGCTAAAAAAAAAATTACTCAAAAATTCACACAAGTAAGTAGGTACTTAATATGTGAATTATATGAATTTGTTCCCATCAATACGCTAAGTAGAAGACCTACTTATTCAGTCAAAACATGGCGTTAAGTCAAGTTATAAAAGTGATTGGTAGGGGCCAGCCGGCCAGTACAAAGGCGATCCTTGCCAATACTTTAATACTTTATAAAAGGGACAATACATATATTGTGCGCTGGAGCGGTGAAGGTTGGACATCTAATACTCGCATTGTGAAGTACGAAGGGCTGACCATCCGTGAGCGCTGTTTGTTACCTATTTTCTAAGAATGGAGTTCGAAATTTTCATATACTAGAATGAAAATTGATTAGGCCATTTGCATAAATAAGAATAGGGTTTTAGACAAACGTTGACTTGTTGAGATGTCACTACAGTCTACTAGAATAATTTTAGGGGTTTTAGCGTGTTAAGGTGCTTGCAACCAGGCGCATTTACAGATTCGACTTTGATTACATTACATTACAATACTACCTCCCTGACTGACGAGCATTCGCGTGTAATGTAACATTACAGATTACGCGGCGAGCGCTCCGCGGCCCACCGGACATATTTAATTACGAGTGGAGCGCATTGATGTTACAAGTTGTATCAAGGTATTACACATTGTATCATTACAAGGTGCGCGCTGTAATGCTGGATTTTCCTCTCTCACTGATGTAATGCTCGAATCTGTAACGTTACATTACAGGCGAATGCTCCCGATGAGGGAGCACTTTAAGGGAACCAAACCAACATCCACTCAGATCCACTCTGAAGATTTAGGCTGCGTACACCTATGGTGGCTAGACATGGATTTCTAATACCAAGATACTGCCGAAATCTTTCCTTGGACGTCACGAGTGGCTGCCATTTGCAGGCAACACAATTAGATTGAGGAAAAACGCAGTCTTTCATAAATGTACGGAAACCGGTCAGGCGTGAATAATGAACAGAATACACCTACAAGCTAAAATGTGAGATAGGACACAGTATGCGCATCTTCGGAGTATTCTATCCTTTGTTGAGCTATAAAAGAAGAAAAAATAAGGTCAGGTACAATCGGTCGCATGCCAATGTCAGTGTAACACTTTGACCTTGAGCGGGGAGGACAAGAGAAGGCCAGCTTATAGTTACTGGTTTTTTTACCATTGATGTGCGGCCTACTGTACAATCGGACTCTGGCCCCAAACACACTTTGCCCGTCCTGGGGACCGAACACTATAAACCTAGGAGCCCAAGCTCCTCCGACGCGTCTAGGACCGCTAGGTGGAAGTTCATAAAATCTATGCATATTGAAACGTCATGTCTGGGTGACATGACATTTCATAGTAAACACCATGTAGGTATACTCCTCGATATACTCGTAGTAGTCATCATAGGATACAAATGTAGCCTGAGCTATAATGATGAAACCTCTTACAAGTTAGATTTCACCATATTGTAATAATCTGTACCTAAGTGATATTGTGAAACTGTAAATTCTGCTCTCAACCATAGCTTACTTCGCAAGACGGAATGGTAAAGTGTAAAATGTGTTCAAAGTTTAAAAAAAAGAAAGAAACAATAAAATAAAGTATATAATGAAAGAAGGAAAAAAAGAATGAATATAAGAAAGAAAAGAGAGAAAAGAGAGAAATTCAAGTATGTATGTAGGTATGGATTTGCGCAATTGAAGCGAGAATTGGCCTTCTGATATACAGAAGGCCAATTCTCGTTCAAAATCTAGTCGCAATCTAATCTCAACGACAATCAATGTCAATAATATAGGGTAATTAGAGGTGTTTTTGACAGATTGTGACTGAGATCAGACTGTGAACCTTCTTAAAATTACGAGATTTACCCTTCTGGTGTCAGACTAAAGTAATTAGGTATATTATTATCTACTGTGTCCTTATCCAATATAATGCAAAACAATCGCAAATAGAACCAATAGACTTGTGAAGGTAATTTCCTCCGTTCAATTGTTTTTCATCGCTCAAGGTTACTCCATTTATCTTCAATGCCGTTCGTTTCAAGCCTAGTTTGATGAGTTGTGATAGCAATTACTAGTAATAATATATCTTTAAAACTAACAAATGGTAACCTTATGATTTTGCACCCTATTCACATATTTCTTAATTACATACATACATGTCATACATGCATAAACTGACGCCTTCTTTCCATTTACATTACACACTCCTTTTGCCTCGTTTACGTTCATACTTACCACAGCACCAATCATTTTTCATCAAGAACCCGCACTGGGCACGCGTAGTAGATTACAGCCCACTCGCTCTCGAAGAGAAGGCCTGTGTCCCAGTATGGGAACATTTTAGGCTGATTATGAAATAATATAAAAATACTCATTTAAGTAATTGACTACCCCTACGAATAATAAAAGTCATTATTCGTAGGAACCCGGAATCATCATAATAAATTGTTCTGTTGCAATAAAGTATATCGGTTTTTTTATTGAGTAATGAATGTATTTAAACCACCATGTCGTTGCATGCAAAAAGGCCATTGCCCAATACTCATCACCAGATTCCACTGCGAATCTGAACTAACCATTTCCTGCCTGAAAATTTATACATCTGTACAAATAAATAAAATTGAAGTGTCTTTTTGTAATGTTAAAATAACAGCTTTTTACTAAATGCATAAGAAAGTAAAATAACAAAAAAATAAATTTTAACATTTTTGTCTGTCTGTCGGTCCTGGCTAATCTTTGACGGGACTTTCACTAGCAGATAGCTCATGTCATAAGGAGTACCTTAGGCTATTCTTATTTTAGAAAAAGAACTAGTAAAGAGATATATTACGCACGTTATTACGTTTATTGTTTTTTAACATCACGCGAACGAAATCGTGGGCAGAGCTAGTAAAAAAATATAAATAAACAACCTGGGTATAAAACCCAGGCTCCTGAGCTCTGAAACTTTGCTTTCAGTAACAGACTTGGGGCACAATGCAGCTTAGTAATTACCAGTAGTAAAAAATACCATAAAGATAATATTCATTTTTATGTTCGTTTAAAATGGCTATCTAAAGTTTGCAAGCACGTGCAAAGACTATCTGCTGACATTATTTATTTACATAATAAAATAAGAAAAACTCGTGACTGCAAAATAATTAAACCTGTTATATCTGCGATGTTATCATCGTTTATTTTTAATGAATGTGATGAGTGTATTTATTAGGTACCTTCTGTATATATTTACATTATACAGCGAGTTTATGATGCTTAGCAATAGAAAATGACTATCGATCTGTTATCTTTATACCTATAGCACTAGCTTCTGTCTGCGACTTCGTCCGCGTGAAATTTCTTTTTCCCCCGACCGACCCACCCTTTTTTTTTTCTGGGTGGGAAATCATCAAATGACTCCTCCCGCTCTGGGCGGAGCAGAAGGGAGTGTCAGGCTGATCGATCGACCCGTGCGGTTGTTATAACTTAGCCACAAGCCCCTCACAAACAGCTGTATCTATTAACAACATAATATGTCTTTTCTGAGTACACTAATGTTAATGAATCATACTACTGAGAAGCAATTATTATTATCTGCAAAGACGACCGAGAAAATGGGACAAGTGAAGATGTTGTTTATTGTCGGACAAAAATAATAATAGGTTGAAAAATATTGTTGATAATACGTGCCCGATGAGAACGGACCCCGATTATTTTATTTGGTCCATGTCGCTTATACATATTATTATTGATATAGGACACAGAGATTTTATTGTTGGATTGTTGGATTTGTTACTATTTGCTGTCTGGACGCCCTTAACGTGTACGTCTTTTTTTACATCGTTCTCACATATAACTTGTAAATTCAACATTAATGATTGTAACATAATGTACATACTCACAGTTATCTTCATTCATTCCTCCAGGTCAGAACAAGCATTCTGTTACCGTTAGGCGCTGATCTGATTATTTATTACGACACGTTTCATCCACAATCAGTACACAGACACAGCTCCATCTTTAAGATGACACTACGATGATTTAGTGACATCCAAGGGTTGGTAATTACGCCCACATTGATGGATATCATTTTTCCTATAAACACTATACTTCTAATACAAAATAACTATAGATTTTATCGTATTTTATTAATAATATATTTTATTATGACAGCTTTGACAACGACGTTTAATACGTCGCCATGGCAACCTTTCTTTCAAATTCTTACCTGCCTGTATCTTTTTAGCTAATTAGACATAGAATACTTATTATATTTAATTACTGGCCATCTTCGTAACTCAAATTCATATTTTCTACATGATATTATTCTACGAGCTGACATTATAGATCCACGCAATCCAAGGATCAGTTGGGGTTTCGCCTCTAAAGCGAATACAACTAAGAGCCTGATACTCCAGGGCTACCTATTTATTACCCAGCGTACCTCTCCGCTCCGGTACCTGTCGGACCCTACCTACGCCTCCGTCCTCCGTCCTCCGTGAAGGGCTCCTGTTACTATTGGGCCGCGCCTCATCCGAGGGCCGCCTCACCTGGCGGGCTGACAGCGTCTCAGTCCTGCCTTGCTGCGTGGACCCTCCAACGGGTGTCCTCCGCCTGCACTCATCTATACCTGTACCTGCGCCGGCTCCTGCTGCCGTGCTGCAGCCTGCCCTGCTGCGTGGGCCCTCCTACGAGTGTCCTCCGCCTGCACTCATCTATACCTGTACCTGCGCCGGCTCCTGCTGCCGTGCTGCAGCCTGCCTTGCTGCGTGGGCTTCCTACGAGTGTCCTCCGTGCCGCACACGCACCAGCGTCTCATTTGTACCTGTATCTGCCGCCAGCACCTGCCTCGTGTCTACCTCCCTCATCTGGATCTCCACTTCAGCCTCCTCAGCCCACCTATCACGCATCGTCATCCACACACCCCACCTCCACAAACTACACACCTCTCTGTCCATCTCCATCTTAAAATTATAAATATACCTTTAATTGTTTCCTACCTCCCTTTCTTTAATTTCATTTTTCCCTTTGGTTTTTATAAGTTTAGTTACTTGTCGCTACACGACATGATGTAACTAATATTTTTGTAAAAATATAATTTAAAAGAGTGTCCATGCCATGGAGTTTCTTGCCCGTTCTTCTCCAACTTCTTGACGATTCAAAAGTGCCTGTAAATGGTTTAGTTGAAATAAATGCTTTAAGTTATAGTTTATCTCATAATTCTAATATTTCTGTATAAATAAATGAAATACTGTTTTCGATTTGGCTATTTTTGTTTTGAAATATTCCTAATATTCCGGTAAAAAGGTTTTTATACAATGAAAAATTGGACACGTTTCCCCGAAAATGTACAAATTCGGGAAAAAAATAACGTCTTTTTTTATATGGGATTTTCGTATGAAATATTTAAAATTGGACAGGACAACGTCTGTCTGGTCAGCTACTATGAGATAAATCTTAATGAATTAGAGATTCGTAATGTCATATACATTTGGGTCGAGTAGGTAAGTTTTGTATGAGAAAGAGGATAATTTTTTCGCAATTAGGATATAGGTACCGATGGGAAATCCCATTGGGCAGATGGCTTGTTATTAGCATAAAATTATAATATTTGCCTTGAAAATAGTATGTAAGTAGATACTAAAAGGTAGGTACTGATTCTTTTTATTATTGAAAGGTCTTCACTAGTAAGACGCCATCCATAATAATATTATGAATGCCAAAGTAATTCTGTCTGTCTATTAACTTTTCACGCTTCAGCTGAATGGATTCAGATGTTTGCTGTGACGATGACCTGGGTTAGGACATAGGACACTTTTTATCCATGTAGTACGTTCCCGTGGGATCATGTCCGACCTCCATGTGGGCGATGCCATGGGCAAACGATAGTTAAAATATATGTGATATTATCTTTTATGATCGTACATGTATGGTCAGCGGGGTAATTGCGTACCTACCACACTATCAGTAGCAATGGGTTTCATTTTGACAGTTCAACAATATTCATTGCGTTATTCACGTGGTTGAGCAGACAAATTTTTCGAACATAAGAAGCAATGGATTAGCAATATCCTTCAAAATGATTGAGATTGAGATTAATAGTGTGTTACGCAATTAGGGTGCTGATGTACGAGCGTAAGCGAAGCAAAATAATAATAATAATAAAATTTTTATTCAAGTATAAAGTAAAGTAAAAATATGATTTACATTAATTACAATCGAGGAAAGTTAAAGTCTAACTGTAATGTAGACCTGCCTGATCTAGGTTTATGAAAAACCTGAGTTTCAGGCAAAAGGAGTACCTATGTGAGGATCATAGCAGGTTCCATAGTTTCTGCCTATTCCTATTGGAAGATGGCGAGAGTTCATGTATGTGTAGGATTGACTACAGAGATAGTATTTCATGATCTGAACTCCAATTCTCGTAATTTAAAACGTTCAAAATCTAGTCGCAGTCTCATCTCGGCGAAAAACAAATGTCAAAAACTTGTCAAAATGTAGGAAAATTAGAAGTACTTATTTTTTGACAGATTGAGACTGAGATCAGAGGGGCAATTCTTGTAATTTTAAGAACGTTCACAGTCTGATCTCAGTCTCAATCTGTCAAAAAATACTTCTAACTTCTCTACATTTTAACAAGTTTTTGACATTTTGTTTGTCGCCGAGATGAGACTGCGACTAGATTTTGAACGTTTTAAATTACGAGAATTGGCCTTCTGACTGTGAACGTTCTTAAAATTACGAGAATTGCTCCTCAGATAACAAATCGTCGGGTGATCCCGAAACTTAACCGTAAACATGTTTGTCTAATAGTTAACAACAAATATGGGTAAGTATTGATATACCAAGAATATGGATCATATTTGTCATCCGGAATTTTCAGTGCGTTTTAAGGTTATCTGACGCTGCAGGGGTGAGCATAAGTGAAGATTACCTCGTTGACGTAGATACGAGTGTTGGTTCTATCGAGTAGTATAAGGGTGTAATACAACTAATGTTAAACCACAGATAAATTACTATTGTGGCTTAACATGGCGTCTGCCGTGTTGTGTTGTGATTCGGGATACACCAGTCAAACGAATCTGTTCAGGACTACGTCAAATCACGTTTTTAATTGGCTAACATTGCGCCAGATGGCGTCACGACTCAACACAACACAATAATTATTTTATTATTTCGACATTTTAAAAAAATCTGACAAAAAGCCAAACATTTGCAAAAAAGTCAGGCTTTTTGTCAGGTCACTTTTTGATACTTATTAGTTCTTGTTTTTATCATTTCATTTTTTTTTATTTTCTAATAAAACAAGGCTCGACCAAGTCTGGACGGGGGACCAAAATACTGGCCATGTCCGGACAACTCCGGTCCGATGGTAACTCTACGTAACTACTGATATTTTCTGAACATACATAATCTAAGTTACTTACACTTTGTACATATATTAGCAAGTCCTATTATGCAGATTATGGGAACTAGAACCCTATGCTTAGTTAACGCTACTTCATGAATATGATAACCAATGTCTCGACTATGAAATAGATGGTTTGTGTTTCTTTCAGTCTGGTCTGGTGGGCCTTACTTCGAAAACATTTGATTTTACACGGTTACTATTGGGTTCTTAATAGGGGTTTATTTATAATGATATAGTAATGATTAGCGACTGTTTAAACGACTGTCATACTGAACTTCGAAGTTTAAAATATTGATGTACTGTATTCATAAAGTTTAAAAGTACGATTTACCTACGTGAGTTAGAAAGTACGCTATGACGAATTATTTAATACATTATCAACGTTTAAATGTATTTTAATTTAAGCAACGTTTATAAACAAAGAGGGATATTTTTAATGGAATACCATGTTTTTCTGTTCAGAGGGTAACGCGATCGCGTTGTTACTGTTATTTTATCAAAAAGTATGACATGTGTAGCAGTTAACGTCACGTCAACGTCACATCGAAGAGGCCATGGTTGACTTATTGACTAGTAATTACTTCAAGACTTTTTTCTAGGGCTGTCTCATATATTTCGAGGTAGGAGTGGATCACCTACTTATAGTCGACAATGGCCCACCTTCCATCTTGCGCCATTGCCCTGTTACCTGATTACCCTATGACTGCGTCAGTAAGTGCAGTCCGCGTAGCTGAAATTTGGGCCGTTTTTGTCAAAATACAGCTAAAAAAAAAATTACTCAAAAATTCACACAAGTAAGTACTTAATATGTGAATTATATGAATTTGTTCCCATCGATACGCTAAGTAGAAGACCTACTTATTCAGTCAAAACATGGCGTTAAGTCAAGTTATAAAAGTGACTGGTAGGGGCCAGCCGGCCAGTACAAAGGCGATCCTTGCCAATACTTTAATACTTTATAAAAGGGACAATACATATATTGTGCGCTGGAGCGGTGAAGGTTGGACATCTAATACTCGCATTGTGAAGTACGAAGGGCTGACCATCCGTGAGCGCTGTTTGTTACCTATTTTCTAAGAATGGAGTTCGAAATTTTCATATACTAGAATAAAAATTGATTAGGCCATTTGCATAAATAAGAATAGGGTTTTAGACAAACGTTGACTTGTTGAGATGTCACTACAGTCTACTAGAATAATTTTAGGGGTTTTAGCGTGTTAAGGTGCTTGCAACCAGGCGCATTTACAGATTCGACTTTGATTACATTACATTACAATACTACCTCCCTGACTGACGAGCATTCGCGTGTAATGTAACATTACAGATTACGCGGCGAGCGCTCCGCGGCCCACCGGACATATTTAATTACGAGTGGAGCGCATTGATGTTACAAGTTGTATCAAGGTATTACACATTGTATCATTACAAGGTGCGCGCTGTAATGCTCGATTTTCCTCCCTCACTGATGTAATGCTCGAATCTGTAACGTTACATTACAGGCGAATGCTCCCGATGAGGGAGCACTTTAAGGGAACCAAACCAACATCCACTCACATCCACTCTGAAGATTTAGGCTGCGTACACCTATGGTGGCTAGACATGGATTTCTAATATCAAGATACTGCCGAAATCTTTCCTTGAACGTCACGAGTGGCTGCCGTTTGCAGGCAACACAATGAGATTGAGGGAAAACGCAGTCTTTCATAAATGTACGGAAACCGGTCAGGCGTGAATAATGAACAGAATACACCTACAAGCTAAAACGTGAGATAGGACACAGTATGCGCATTTTCGGAGTATTCTATCCTTTGTTGAGCTATAAAAGAAGAAAAAATAAGACCAAGTACAATCGGTCGCATGCCAATGTCAGTGTAACACTTTGACCTTGAGCGGGGAGGACAAGAGGAGGCCAGCTTATAGTTACTGGTTTTTTTACCATTGATGTGCGGCCTACTGTACAATCGGACTCTGGCCCCAATCACACTTTGCCCGTCCTGGGGTTCGAACACTATAAACCTAGGAGCCCAAGCTCCTCCGACGCGTCTAGGACCGCTATGTGGAATCATAAAATCTATGCATATTGAAACGTCATGTCTGGGTGACATGACATTTCATGGTAAACACCATGTAGGTATACTCCTCGATATACTCGTAGTAGTCATCATAGGATACAAATGTAGCCTGAGCTATAATGATGAAACCTCTTACAAGTTAGATTTCACCATATTGTAATAATCTGTACCTAAGTGATATTGTGAAACTGTAAATTCTGCTCTCAACCATAGCTTACTTCGCAAGACGGAATGGTAAAGTGTAAAATGTGTTCAAAGTTTTAAAAAAAGAAAGAAACAATAAAATAAAGTATATAATGAAAGAAGGAAAAAAAGAATGAATATAAGAAAGAAAAGAGAGAAATTCAAGTATGTATGTAGGTATGGATTTGCGCAATTGAAGCGAGAATTGGCCTTCTGATATACAGAAGGCCAATTCTCGTTCAAAATCTAGTCGCAATCTAATCTCAACGACAATCAATGTCAATAATATAGGGTAATTAGAGGTGTTTTTGACAGATTGTGACTGAGATCAGACTGTGAACCTTCTTAAAATTACGAGATTTACCCTTCTGGTGTCAGACTAAAGTAATTAGGTATATTATTATCTACTGTGTCCTTATCCAATATAATGCAAAACAATCGCAAATAGAACCAATAGACTTGTGAAGGTAATTTCCTCCGTTCAATTGTTTTTCATCGCTCAAGGTTACTCCATTTATCTTCAATGCCGTTCGTTTCAAGCCTAGTTTGATGAGTTGTGATAGCAATTACTAGTAATAATATATCTTTAAAACTAACAAATGGTAACCTTATGATTTTGCACCCTATTCACATATTTCTTAATTACATACATACATGTCATACATGCATAAACTGACGCCTTCTTTCCATTTACATTACACACTCCTTTTGCCTCGTTTACGTTCATACTTACCACAGCACCAATCATTTTTCATCAAGAACCCGCACTGGGCACGCGTAGTAGATTACAGCCCACTCGCTCTCGAAGAGAAGGCCTGTGTCCCAGTATGGGAACATTTTAGGCTGATTATGAAATAATATAAAAATACTCATTTAAGTAATTGACTACCCCTACGAATAATAAAAGTCATTATTCGTAGGAACCCGGAATCATCATAATAAATTGTTCTGTTGCAATAAAGTATATCGGTTTTTTTATTGAGTAATGAATGTATTTAAACCACCATGTCGTTGCATGCAAAAAGGCCATTGCCCAATACTCATCACCAGATTCCACTGCGAATCTGAACTAACCATTTCCTGCCTGAAAATTTATACATCTGTACAAATAAATAAAATTGAAGTGTCTTTTTGTAATGTTAAAATAACAGCTTTTTACTAAATGCATAAGAAAGTAAAATAACAAAAAAATAAATTTTAACATTTTTGTCTGTCTGTCGGTCCTGGCTAATCTCTGACGGGACTTTCACTAGCAGATAGCTCATGTCATAAGGAGTACCTTAGGCTATTCTTATTTTAGAAAAAGAACTAGTAAAGAGATATATTACGCACGTTATTACGTTTATTGTTTTTTAACATCACGCGAACGAAATCGTGGGCGCAGCTAGTAAAAAAATATAAATAAACAACCTGGGTATAAAACCCAGGCTCCTGAGCTCTGAAACTTTGCTTTCAATAACAGACTTGGGGCACAATGCAGCTTAGTAATTACCAGTAGTAAAAAATACCATAAAGATAATATTCATTTTTATGTTCGTTTAAAATGGCTATCTAAAGTTTGCAAGCACGTGCAAAGACTATCTGCTGACATTATTTATTTACATAATAAAATAAGAAAAACTCGTGACTGCAAAATAATTAAACCTGTTATATCTGCGATGTTATCATCGTTTATTTTTAATGAATGTGATGAGTTTATTTATTAGGTATCTGCTGTATATACATTATACAGCGAGTTTATGATGCTTAGCAATAGAAAATGACTATCGATCTGTAATATTTATACCTAAAGCACTAGCTTCTGTCTGCGACTTCGTCCGCGTGAAATTTATTTTTCCCCGGACCCACCCTGACGCTATACATCACCGACACATCTACATCGCTGATCGATCACTTCGTTTTCGCTTCGCGTATTTCTGACTTTTTTCTTTTTGGTCGGCCTCTTAGGGTCATAGCATGATGTTAAATGCTAGCCTTCCTCAAGAATTGGGCTATTAAATGCAAAAATAATTTTTCAAACCCGACAGGTAGTTCCAGAGATTACCCCTACATACAAATAAACAAACAAATTGTATCTCTTTATAATAACAATTAAGTATAGAATATATTTGTACCTGTGTTACCCAAATGAATAAATTACTTAAAACAGTTATGTCTTATAATTATACGTTTATGACTTCGGTGAATCACTGACTAACCAACAAACGCAGTCTGAATAACTGTCGATAGGAACGTATAATTTGAAAGACAAATGCCCATTTTCACCAACAGTACACGACACCTGTTGGATTTTAAATGCTCGGCTCAGCACCGAGGGTTGAAAATCCAACACTCTTGCATTTAGGTATTGCCTAGTGTCAGTGAAAACAGCGAAAGTTTTGTACAAGTACTGTTTTATAGAAAACAAAAGTTGCAACACTGATTCAGCAACATTTCGTATTGCAGGAAACATTGGGTGCGTTCCGAGTTGCGCTGTGATCGATATGAGCGTGCTTATACCCGTTCCGACGTAGCGTGAGTGCGATAACGATGTCCCGTGAATCGTCATAGATGACCTCATGACATACGCCATCTTGCGATAATGCCGACCATGCCCTAAAATAATATCATCGTGAGCGCTGTCAAAAATGACAGTTGTGATATTTTGTTTTGAGCTGCATCATATCTTTAAACTAACGTGGCATTTTCAAATTTGTGCTTCTGGCTACAGTAGCCACCTAACCGAAGAAGAAGAAAGTGGTGTTTACACAAAGAAATACTGTTATATCGTTTTGACGTTGAGTGAGTACTGTGAGCGTGTTCACGAGCATTCCGAATTGTTGACAGCTCTCAGCTGTCATAATCGTGATATTATCTAAATCGGAACGCAAAATATTTATATGGGTACTGTGAGCGATAATAGCATTATTCGGAATATAGCCATGCTTAGTCAAGCTTTGGTTTCTTAAGAAAGTGGAGAACGGTCACACAATAATGGCTGTCCAAATACAAATCGTTTTTTTATACCTTAATGTCAAATACTGGTGAAACTGACAGATTTTCATGACGGCCAATAAATTAGGAAACCCAAGGTTTAGGTAGGTACTGTTTCTCAACTGTTGTTTCTCATGAATTGGTGCTTCAGAATGCAGAGTTGCAGATCTCAAAGGTCAATTTTACATGCTAACTTTACAGGAACACAGTTCAAAGTTTAACTTTCATCAAATAAATATGAATTCTGATTCACCTGATAAAATAAGATTTCCAAAACAGTAAGAATGTTTTTTTTTTCTGAAAGGTTAACTTTAAACTAGTTAGCCCTATGTGGCTTAGTCAAATTTACCTTTCAAACGTCTATACAAGGTGACAGGGAAACTCGACGTATTTCTTGAAAGGGGTTATAGTAGAGGTAATTAGCAACAAATTTAGTCCAGTCAACTAGGGGTCAAAAGTGGATGGTAAAAAATTACAATTTGCTATTATAGATCTTTTATTTCTGAGTTTATGTAAGTTTTGCAAGCATTTTTTTAAAATGATTACTCTTTTTTCAACTTTCAGAAAAGTATCAATTAAATGTTTGGAGTGGAGTAGTTTTTTCTCATAATTAATTGTTTTTGGTAACAAGCCAGAAAATGTCTATAAAATCGAAGAACCGACACAGCTCGGTAACCATCCAGAATTACCTCTAGTATAACGCCTTTCAAGGAATACGTCGAGTTTTCCTGCCACCCTGTATATTATAATACGTAACGTGAATGTTAGATTCTCGTGGTGTTTTTTTCAAAACAATAGTGCAGCTGTGTTAATACAAACATGAAGAAGACACGGTTCGTTGGGCCGCGGGCCGCTCTGTCGCAGTCTGTAGAACCAGCTAGTTAAACACAGGCAAAAAGTATAAATAATGAGCTAATTCACTATGTTTTACGATTACATTAATACTGCACTGTCGTCAGACTACATTTGATGGTCATTTTGCAGAAATGAAAGAACCCTTCCGGCTACTTAATTATTGTTTTAATTTAATAGCATAATAGATAGCATAATCAGCCTATAGTGTTGCCACTGCTGGGACACAGGCCTCTCTTTGGTGATGGGAGTGCAATGGGCCGCGGGCCGAGTGCGATTGGTAGATGTCACATGTCTTAGTGGTTTCTGGTTCTAGGCATATGCCGGTTCCCTCACCGACCTGACCTTTTCCTATACCGTTATTGTTTGTTTTAAATTAATAAAAATAGTTTTAAAAGTCACTAGGTACTCTAAATGGAAGTTACAAACAAGTAATAATTAGCAAGTTTTCATACATAAATCTCTTTTGAAACTTTGGATAGTATTGTGGCTGACTGTAAACAAAACAAAGCGGTTTATTTGGTTATTGATACTTATATATTATCATCTTGGATCATCGTTGTGAAAGTCTTTGCCAATGGCATTGTCTCGATATACAATATGTCTCGGTTTTTGGAATAACCCATGAATAAGGAAATATTAATTTATAAGGAAAATATCTTTGAGGAAATGCTGATTTCCTACCCAAACTTGTCTTATTTTTTTGGTATTATTTTTATAAGGTGAGACAAAATATAATATCTGTTATTTAATATTACTATTATTTAGTATTTAAAATGTCTGACATATCTCGATACCCCTGTATTATTGTCAATTCAGAATGCTTTAATACCTATTGTTGTATTTTGTTTAGAATTTTTATGCTCGATTGTTTGTCTTTATGTTGTCACATTGATCATTAGTGCCTATTGGTTAAAAATAATGTTACTAATATGGGAGCTTAGTCAACTTGAATCGTTAAAGGGAATCAGCGTTTAGAAGCGTTGTCGTCCTTAATAACTTAATGCAAAAAAGAGTAAACAAAGCGATGATTTTGGGCATAACAAATGT
The DNA here is from genome assembly GCA_947507525.1 of Apamea epomidion. Taxonomy (NCBI): domain Eukaryota; kingdom Metazoa; phylum Arthropoda; class Insecta; order Lepidoptera; family Noctuidae; genus Apamea; species Apamea epomidion. Next base: position 14,533,980 of record OX382234.1, read on the forward strand.
TTTGAATGGAACATTAGCAAGTGAATCCCAAATGATCAACATTCCCAAAAACATTTTCATTCACTTCTGTCCGATGTAAAGGTATAAAAGAATTTAAACTAATTGTTAAAATTCCGACCTTCACGAACCAGATAACACGGTCTTATTGTGCTAATTCTGAACCAAGTAATTACCATTACCTACATTAAAGAGAAAATGTAACACTTCTTAAAAACATAATTTAATGTATACGACATAACTGTAACAAGTTTGTAAACAATATTAAAATCATATATAGCAACGTTATCAACACTACACAAACAACACCAGGAAAATACTTGCTAGTAAAAGTCTTAAGTTTTGTTCTCGGGAAAACACTGCACATCCACTCATACGGACATTGATAAAATAAAGAATCCTTTCACATTCCGCTAGATAGTTGGTAATTGCTTCTCTGCTGTACATGATCAGTCTGCAGTCCGCGCTCTTGGTAACGTACAGTCTCATGCGAGTGATGGGGTCCAGCATCGTCGTCACTCGCCAGTCTTTGATCTCGTGCTGAGAGCTCTCCGGAGGCAAGATGTCCGCATCACGACTCCTGGCCTTCTCGCTCCACAGGCTCACGTCCACACCGTCCTCCGTCATCTTCCTCGTGTTGTAGTCGTGAATATAGTTGCTGAGAAACGCATGAGCGATGTCACAATATATGGCAACGGTCTCCACCAACTCGACATCTTCTATTCGGAGCCAGCACTGGTCGGCGCGGTCGTTCCGGTTCGGCAATTCGAAAGGGATGGGGAACGCGTAGGGTTTCACATCTTTCGCGGCCACTTCGGAGCACAACACGAGTGCTTGCAACAGAGTGGCGCCGATGACTTCGAGTAACATTTTAAATGTGCTGCTGTGACGACGTCATGATTGTAACTAAACGACATCGTGACGGCTCGGTGTCGCTACAAAGCGTTGCAGAACGGCTAGCTGCCTTCATAAACGTGATTACAGGTTAAAAAACGATTATTAGATTGCAATTTACAACTCATTGTTGTGGGAACGAAATCCACGTGATTGAATGGTTGCCATAAGATGAAACAATTGAACATAGTTATTTATAATTGTTCTGCTCGTATTATCAATATAAGTACGGTGTTTCCCCAGTTAATATTAATATACGGAGGCTTTGTTCCTTTACGACAAATCCCGGTGCCTATAAGGGATGTGGACAGGAATGATTGTGACTATAAGGTTGGATGGCATTGCACTATGTGTAGTAAATAAGTAATAACTTGTAAAACCATATTTGCTGACAACATAAATCATATTTTATGGAACCGTCTACTAAAAATAGTTTCAAAATAATTTGTATGCATTTCCGACCCATTAAATCTCCATGAGGCCCATATTCAGCAGGGGACGATTATGGGCTCCTTATAGATCTAAATGACGCGTGACGCTTCGTGCCCACGCCATTTTAGTCAGTGCTGCAATGTTTCTCTGCAGTGCAAGTGGATTGAGTGAGCCAGGATGGTGCAATTAGTTTCAGTTTTATGTGGCAATGACCCAATCTCCCCCCGTAGAGGTGCGGGCTCGGCGGTCAAGAGATCAAGAGTACAAACTCCAGCAGTTGCATTATTGGAGTAAACTCACACGTACTTAGAACAATAGTGGCCCAGTGGTAACAGCTTCGACTTACGAGTTGTGGGTCGTAGATTAGATTCCAGACAGGCGCTTTACTTTGTGTAAAATATTTCATCACCACAGCTCTCAAAACGGTGAAGGAATAAATCGTGAGGAAACTGTCATGTTCTAGAACCAAAAATTCGATGACATGATATCTATCTACCAACCCGCACTGGGCCCGCGTGGTGGACTACGGCCCACTCCCTCTCACTGAGAGGAGGCCTGTGTCCCAGCAGTGGGAACATTATAGGCTGAATAATATGATTGAGTTTTAGTGTAGTAAGCAATTCTAGTTTTAATTACCTAACTGTAGGTGTTCGTTTTCGTTGAATTATCTCATGAAAAAAACCAAAAAACGGGCGACAAAAATCTTTCGCAACACAATCCTTGGTTTGCTAATTACTTATTAAGTTTTTCCCGTTTTAACACCTAGAAGAGGTAAAGGGATGGCGTTTATAGGATTGCTTTATATTGTTATAAGGTGCACCTATTTATTTAAAACTAAACTTGTTTGCTTGGCATTTAGTGAGTTTTAGACCGGTATTTCCATTGTGATTATATTTAGAATGCCATTTAAAGCTGTGATTTTATCTAATGTTTTGTTTTATTTTACTTTATCTGTTATGTAACTGTATATAATTACAATTGGTGCGCGCACCAGCCGGCAAGGGGTCACGGGTTCAAATCCCAGCAGTTGAAATATTGAAGTAAAGCCACGTAACATAGCATATTAAAATGTCGTACGAGTATATTAATGACATCATCCGTCGGGCTCTTGTGACCGCCGGGGTACCAGCTGTTGTAGAACCCAATGGACACGCGACGATGGAAAGAAGCCGGATAGAATGACCATAATACCTTGGAACTTGGATAGGCCTTTGGTGTGGGATGCAACCTGTGTCGACACCCTTTCCCCATACCATCTTCCTAGTACGGCGGGCGGTGCTGGGGCGGCTGCTGCAGAAGCAGAAAACCTTAAACGGCGCAAATAGGAACTATATGTTTGAGCCGTTTGGGGTTGAAACACTAGGTAGGGCCTTGGGGTCCGAGTGTTCATCGAATATTCCCGGACATTTCCAAACGGTTGGTTGACTACTTTTAGCCTAAGGGATCAGCATTGCCATCCAAAGTGGTAATGCTGCCAGCCTTTTGGGCACATATCCCATTGACAGCGATGCGGACGAAATTTTTGATGCCCAATGAGCTTCCCCCTTTATCTTAAATTTTTTATTATATACTTGTATAGATATAATATATACAATGTAGCTTGTAAATTGTAATTAAGGCTTTTTGTTAGAAGTGTTACCTATTATGGCGTACATATAGTTGTAGTGCAACAGGCAATTCTAGGCAATGTTTTTGTCCGCCTTCCTGGAATATATCTCATGAAAAGAAACCAACAAAACAGACGGCAAAGGCTTTTCGCAAGTCCTTGCTTTCTTCTCTCTCTTTCTTCTCTTAATTTTAGCACGTGGAAGCTGTAAACGGTTTTTAAGGATTTTCTTTCATTGTTAGTGCTTTTAGTCAATCTTAGATTAAATTAAGTTTTTAATTCTGTACTGATTTTATGTCTGGATATTTTTGTTTCAAAACTTGTTTGATATGGATTTTGAGGTTTTCATAGAATGTTATATTCTGGTGTGATTTTATCAGCTTTTGTTACTCTGTGTCTGTATAAATATTCGTTCTTCAATCGTTGACTCATTGCTGAGCATCGTGATGTGTCCGACTAAACTTTTTGACGATCCTTCCATTTGTAACCTTTGGATATAATAATCTTTGGATTGTTGTAATGTCTAAGTGTTGCTTTACTTTGTCTCTTACTACGTCTGGTACTCTTTCTTTCCATCTTTCCTACGTTACTTAACTATATGTTCCTACTTTAAATGGATGCATTCGTCTTGTGTCCTATCCAAGGTATGCGCAACATGTGCCTCCAGTAACTCATCTCAAATGCGTCGTCGAGCGTCGGTCTGCTGCATTGATGGTCCAGGATTCCCGTCATAAAGAAAATGGGGACAAAAAAACAAAAATATGATATGGGGAACATCAGTGTCCTGACGATGTATGTCTTTCGGCTAGTTTCCGTTGACATTGGCCGCCATGACCGAAATACGGTCTGGAGGAGTATACATTCCTAATAATAAAGGATCCTGGGATGACAAATAAGTTTTATGCTTATGTATGTATGTTTGAATTGACTGGCTGTTATGCTTTCCTAGTATCAGGCATTTTTTGGAATGATACAATTAAAACAGTGACACATAATCGGCTTGTGTGCGTAAACGGGAAAACAAGTATAGTATAGGTATGAGAATAATATAATAATTTCCGTTAATTCAATATAGAAGTGACAAAGTTCAGTCCTTCAGGAAAAATATCTTAAAAATTCTACTAATTATGGCCTGTTTTTTTTTTGTTAAAAAACGTCTAGAATTTTGTTAATAATTCTAGTGACGCCATTATTTCTCTTCCGACGACGGAGGTGGTGGTGACGACAAGGGGTAACTGAAGATCTGAAAACGGGTCCTTGTCGGGCCATCCCTAATATCGTGAGAAATATATCGGCTGTTTCCTACATTTTGTCAACTTATGTAAACGTAAATTTATGAAGCAGCTGTTGATTTTTTCGCAATATCAGTTTTTGTTGAATTGTAAAAGTAGTTCATAATGATGATATAATGTTCTCACTGCTGAGACACAAACTGTGAGAGGGAGTGGGCCGTAATCCACCACACGGGCCCAGTGCGGGTTGGGAGATGACACGTCTTTGAGTTTTGGGTCCTGACATGCCGGTTTGCTTACGATGTTTTCCTTCGCCGTTTTGAGAGCAGTGGTGATGAAATATACAAAGTAAAGCGCCTGTCAGGGTTCCAAACCACGTAACAACCTCGTAAGCCGCAGCAGTTATCACTGGGCCACCACTGTTCTAATGCTGAGTACAATGACTCGTTTTGATGTTCTCGGTTATATAAATTACAACTTGTAGTTATACCGATGTGATGATTTTCTTACACCAGTCGATGTATTCTGTACACCGCCATGGGATATCCTATATGCGGACGACGTCGTCATCATCAGTGAAGGTGTGAACAACCTACAGCAGATCTTAGAAAAGTGGAGGGAAGCTCTGGAAACATCAGGTCTGCGAATAAGCAGAGAGAAGACCGAGAACATGCATTGCAACTTTAGTGGCGTCAACACCAAACACACGATCTGTCTGCAGAACACCCAGCTAAAAGAAGTGGACCATTTCAAGGTCAGTCATCAGTAAAGATGGGTCAATAGACACTGATGTCACCCATCGCATAAATACCGGGTGGATGAAATGGAGAGAACTATTCGGCGTGCTATACGACAGCCGCATGCCCGTGCGCATAAAGGGCCGAGTGTACAGAGCAGCCGTCCGACCGGCCATGACATACGGAGCCGAATGCTGGCCACTCAAAAAGCAGCATGATAATCAATTACACTGCGCAGAGATGACGATGCTCAGGTGGGCAGGTGGTGTAACTAGGCTGGATCATGTCAGAAAAACACACATAAGAGGCACCTTCAAAGTGAGACCTATCCCAGACAAACTACAGGAGAGCCGTCTGCGGTGGTCCGGACACGTTATGAGGCGACCATCCGACCACATGACCAGAAAAGTGCTGGATATCAAAACCAAACCCCGAGGACGAGGAAGACCCCCAATCACATGGATGTCCGTAGTAAATAAGAACCTCAAAGAAGCCCAAGTCAATTAAAGAGACGACCCAGGACCGAGCCACCTGGAGATGCATGACACGGAGCGCCGATCCCAAATAAAATGGGAAAGGGCCAGGCAAAGAAGAAGAAGCTGATGTATTCTGTAAAAAACATCTCGGTGAAAGCTTAAGTGAAGTGAGCTTAGCAGTTTAGCAGGCAATAGTGTGATTCCCTAGCATCAGGTAGAATGACCGACTGTATTGTTACTACCTAGCTACTTATTGGTGTTATCATTTCCGAACCAATGTTTTTTGGTATTTGCTTATGCATGTATACATCATCAAGTTAGTTTCATATTATTTGTTACTGCGCAGTTATTGTTTGAAACCAACTTAACATAGCTAAGTACTTAAATAAATAAATAGCTAAGTACTTAGTTTTCAGAAGTACCGGTCTATTATTTTATTTTTTTCCTTTATTTCATTTCAATACTTACAAATTACATTTTTAAATATTTTTATAAACAAAAGTATTAAAAAACATTTAAAAATATAGTAGCCCACCGGTATCGGGCTGTTCCCGATAGCGGTGGGTCCAAGCTATCGGCGGTCAGGGCTCCAGAGAGAGGAACTTCCTGACAATGCGAGCCGTGTCCAGAAGTACCGCTTTCTGAATCAAGCCCTTGATCCAGCTGCCCAACGAGAGCCTCCTCAGGTGTTGGTCAAGGCTCTTGGCTATTAAGCCATTGCCTGTCACGACTATCGGCATAATGATTGCTGAGTCCACATGCCACATGTCGACAACCTCATGAGCCAAGTCAAGATACTTGATTTGTTTATCTTTCTCGGCTTTCACGAGGTTCTCATCATGCGGGACGGTTATGTCAACAATCATGGCGCGCCGCTCTGATCGATCCACCACCACTATATCAGGCTTATTGGCAACAATAGTCCTGTCAGTGATGATGGATCGATCCCAGTACAATGTGATATTTCCATTTTCGAGAACTGGGTCGGGCACATACCTGTAGTACGGCACCTCAGATTCCACAAGGCTGTATTTCACAGCAAGTTGCTGATGGATTATCCTGGCTACCAGGTTATGTCTATGCAAGTACTCTCCGTCAGCTAGACGAGAACACCCGGAGATAATATGCCTGATTGATTCTCCCGGCCGGTGGCATGCCCGACAGATGTCAACCGTGCCGTCTTTCACAATAAATCTCCGGCAATTGTTCGTCATCATAACTTCGTCCATAATTGCACAGATAAAAGCTTCGGTTTCTCCAAAGAGGTCACCGAAACGCAGCCAGGCTACGGACGCTAGTAGATCTACATCGGGTCCATGTAGGGCCCGGTAAAAGCGTCCGTGAAGCTCCTTACTCTGCCATACTTCCATGCGATCATTAGTATCAAGCACTACTGGCTTGCGCCAGTTCTCTTTAGCCAAGGAGAGCGGGGTGAGGCCCTTGTCCACCACGACCATATCTCGATGCATCCCCACGTCGGTTTCTAGGAAATATTCCCTGAGACTGCATATCTCGCGATTGTGGAGGGTCTTAGCGTTTAAAAAGCCTCGACCTCCACATTTTCGTGGGATATACAGCCTCATTACCGATGACCGTGGGTGATGCATTCGATTTGTAGTCAGCAGCGTACGGACCCTCCTATCCAGGGTCTCGAGTTCGGTCTGAGTCCATTTGAGTATGCCGAAAGAGTACATCAAAACCGGCATGACCCAACTATTGAAGGCGCGCACCTTGTTTCTGCCTGATTTTATTAATATTATTATTTTTATTTTTGAATCATCTCTGCAACGAATTATAAAATATGCATACTTGCGAGCACTTAGCAAATAAATAAACAAATTATTTACCCATTGCGTAGTTATCCACATATTTCTCAGTTGTTTTTTACAGCATCCATTAATCATGGAAATGATTAGGAGCCTCTTATCACATACCGAACTACCTGGATCATTTGTTAGAGTCTACGTCACTGTGTCTGCGCATGAGTCACATTGACGTCTGAGACGAACCAGTTTCTCAGTAGCAGGTAAGTTTCGTACGAGACGTCATTGGTTGATCGAAAAAAATTGGAGTTGTCTGTGCTAAAACCTAATGTATTTTGACTTATTGACCATTGATTTAACTACTTTCACGAACTGTATTGGAATAAACCTAGTTATCTAACTAGTTAGGCACTTTTTCAATTCATTATGGACTTCCCATTGCCTAGGCGCATTGTGTACAGAAATAAATATTAAACCGGTCCCGTATAAAACTAAATTCCGCTTAATTGCCTGTTGTGCTACACTTATCTGGCCAAATGTAAGAATTAGTTTGATGTTTACTTCACCTCTAGCCTTCTCTTATCTGTTGTCTGCGTGTGTGAAAGAGACGGCAATTGAGGTTCCTGTTTACGTCATACACGCACACAGTGAAGTGCGAACTTGTTTAAAATAAAACCAATCAACGGGTATGGGATCAAACGCGTCTGAGCTCTCGCATGTATACGTCATGCAAAATGGCCAACAGAATATTTCTGTTGTGCCTTTTAGTTTCGGTACTAACTGTGAGTTATATAGAAGGGAGAGGCGGTTCAAGAGGCAGCAGCAGCAGAGGCAGTAGTAGCAGGAGCAGCAGCAGTGGAAGCAGGGGCTGGGGAAGCAGCTCCTCTTCCTTCGGCAAGAGCTGGGGGTCATCGAGTCACAGCGCTAAACCAAGCTGGAGTAGTTCATCGTCATCGAATCACTGGGGAGGCTCATCGTCACATAGCTACCCCTCGTCGTCATCGGGTCTCTCAGGATCATCAGGATCTCACAGCTATCCTTCATCATCGTCAGGATTATCAGGATCATCGGGATGGAATCACGGTTCCTCAAGTTACCCTTCATCTTCAGGATCGTCGTGGAATTTTGGTTCGTCTAGTTACCCCTCGTCCTCATCAGGACTGTCTGGATCTGGATCAAGCACTTACAATAAACCTTCGTCATCTTCAGGATCGTCGTGGGGTTTTGGTTCGTCTAGTTACCCCTCGTCCTCATCAGGACTGTCTGGATCTGGATCAAGTTCATCACACGGCTATCCCTCATCGTCCACTGGCCTTTCAGGAACAGGAAGTAAAATCCCATCATGGTCTGGATCTGGATCAAGTTCATCACACGGCTATCCCTCATCGTCCACTGGCCTTTCAGGAACAGGAAGTAAAATCCCATCATGGTCTGGATCTGGATCATCGGGATCTCATAGTTACCCGTCAAGTTCTTCAGGAATGTCTGGCTCTGGATCTAGCTACAAACCATCATCTGGCTCGGGAACTCATTCTTATCCACATGGAACTGGATTGTCGGGATCTCAATCAAACAACAACAATCATTATAAACCGACGTACAATACGAATAGTGGATCTTCAGTTCATCATACGACACATTATTACCATAACACGGTACCTTACGCCGTGCCAACGTACTACACCGCACCACAGTACGTTTACATCCATGAGTACAGGAATTCCAACAGTCGCTATGGAGACTTACTGACAGGCTTGTCTTTGTACAATCTTGGTCGATCACATAGTCACTATAACGACCATTACTACTATGATGACTACTACAGGCACAGGTACGACAACCCGAGCTCTTCTTCATACAGGCAAGAAAACAGACCTCAAGACCAAGCTAACTGTATATTGAAAGTGAAAGAAAATGGACGAGTTGAAGTGTTAAAAATTCCATGTGAAATCGTGTCTACTTTCACCCAAGGAAGTAAAAAGTTGGCTCCATCACAGCAAACTCAAGTGAACAAAACAGTGTGTACGACAACTACTACAACGATTAACAATACCGTGTCCTCGGCGCCAGCAGCGCCCGCGGTGCCAGTGCTATCAGTGTTACCAGCCGTGGCAGTTAATGGTTCTTCAATTAACTCTACGGTGACAGCTAACAAAACTGGGCAAGTAAACGGATTTGATTCTAACATATTGTTGGGGGCATTTCAAAATGCTTCCTCTTTTGACATTATGAAGACCGTTTTGGACGGTATGAACGTTACGGTGCCAACAGCTAATGTCTCGTCTGCTAACCCTGCTGTGACTACTACTACAACTACTACATTACCAGTCAATGGTTCATCAGCCAACATTACGAAGACTGTGACAACAGTTAATGCAACTACGGTCAACGTCACGGTATGTACTACAAACTCCTCACTCGTCGATCCTTTGACCGTAAAAGGGCCTCCAGTCAATGGTAAAGATATGGAATGTATAGTAGAGATTCAAACAAAAGGTAGTTTCTTGAGTAATGTTATTGATTGTAGCACTCTGATAGCGTATGCGAAAATGCCTGAACCAAAGAAAGACACCGGAATACTACCCGAAAGAGCTAAACTGAAGTCATGGTTGGCTAATCCGCCTTGGTGGATGTCCTTATTTATAGCTGTGTAATTTAAGTACAAAACATATGTTGTTATTGTAGAATTATATCTTAGTTTATGATGTGTTACACAAGAAATTATTTACTTAGTTTTGCTGTTACTGTGTCGATAGTGTTGTTATTAAACTCAGCACACTATAAATAAAGTCTATATACTTAAAACATATTTGTGTGTGCAACCTTTTAACTTTGATATTGTATTTTTAAAGATCTGTTTTGTTTTTTGTGTTCAAATGAATAATTTAGTTTGTTAAGTTCTCTATGATGTGCCATTGGCTGCATTTATGTATCATTATATTTTGTAAGGAAACTTTCTTTATGTTAATAAAGATGCTCATAAAATAGTGTTTGCCTTTCACTTCAATCTCAACTCGTATAATCCCACTTCCTACTTATCCTCGAGATCGTCTAATTTAAAATGGCACCCCCCCCCACTGCTTGTTGCATACAAATTTAAAATGTTTGTATAGAAATTTTAGTGGAGGGGCGTGCAATTTTAAATTAGACGATCTCTACTGTAATATTATAAACGTGAAGTTTGTATGGATGGATGGATGGATGGATGGATGTTTGTTACTCTTTCACTCAAAATCTATTGAACGGATTTGCATGAAATTTGACACAAGGATGGTTCATAACCAGGATTAACATATAGGATACTTTTTATCCCGACATTCCCACGGGATCGAAACTTATGCGGGTATAACCGCGGGGCGCAGCTAGTGTCCTATTATATGTAAATCTAAATGCGTTCATAGAATACAAGGAAAAATCACATGTGTAATTATAAATGTACATATGAAAAACAAAGAACAATTTATTTATATTGATGAAGTGCCTCACATCCTCCATTTATGCTCAGTTATTAATTGACTTGAGTTAATTTGTGTGGTCTGCTAGGTTCTACGCATTAAGATAAATAATTAACGAGTAACGTTAAATACTGATAACATACTTTGAATGCGCATGACATTGATATCGCCTGTGCTCGACTTTTTTTTTCATATTCCCAAGAATGTAAACAAGAGATAGCTCTTTTAACGAAGATTATATTAAGTATACTAGCTGTTGCTGGCGACTTCGTCTGCGTATTTTTTTTTATACAAATATCCAGGATGAAAAGTGTCCCACTTCAAACGTCCACGTCAAATTTCATATCAATCGGTTCTGTGGTTTATAGGAGTAAATAGGACAGACAGACAGGGTTACTTTCGCATTCAAAATATTAAGTAAGTATGGATGAATCCTGCTGTAACCTCGAACACATTTTTTTCCAAAAGTGAAATACCGTAGATATTTGATAGTGTGTCTGTGTGACACACAAAATATTTTTTTAATAACAGTATTTCTATCCAAAAATTGGGGTATCCGCACTATTTATCTGCATTCTGATACAGCGATAGTTTTGGTCACCTTGGAGCAAATATCTAGTTTTAAACATTCGCATCATCGTCTTTGATTCAAGTTTAATTGGATGTGAATGTCCGATGTCCGCGTTGTCCTTGCACAGATGATTGTTTTTATATTGTGGTCACGTGTACCGTACGTGTCTGCGTTTCAGTAACATGTGCTGTCTGCCGTGGAGTGAAGGCTAAGTGCTGAAAAACAAACAGGCGTTAGTATTATTATGTTGTAGAATTCTCATCAGTTAGCCGATATTCATAGTATAGTAAGTATAGTGTAATCAGCCTATAATGTTCCCAGTGCTGGGACACCGGCCTCCTCTCGGTGAGAGAGAGTGGGCCGTATTCCACCACGCGGGCCCAGTGCTGATTACTCTGGTTGGTAGATGTTACATGTTTCGAATTTTTGGTTCTAGGACATGTTGGTTTTCCTCACGATGTTGTCCTTTTCACCGTTTTGAGAACAGTGGTGATGAAATTATTTACACAAAGTAAAGCGTTTGTCTGGGTTCAAACCCACGACCTACAACTCGCAAGTGGCAGCCCTTACGTGAAGACATGGCAGTTGAGTGTAGCGCCTAGCTGTTCTGTTTTGCTATAGTTCTGCTTATGTGGTACTAATGGCTAAGTATTTTCCGACAGTAAATAGTCTGCTGTACTTAATAGTAGGACCCGCCCCAGCTACGCAATCTACTAATATGGCGACACGTCAATACGTCGCGATTTCTGGGCTATATCTTAGTTAAATATTAATTTATTATACATATAAATCTTCCAGAATAAGGTCTCTAAATGATAGCGAAAATCGCATCCAAATCCATTGCGTAGTTTAGTAGTAAGCGGTCACACAGACATAGGTACACGAAAAGTGACTTCGTTTTACATTATGTATGGATAATGATGTAATTAAATGTTATGGTATATGGTCTGCTTTATTTAGTAGTAGCGACCACCACACTGATATTCATAATTTCCTGTAAATGGTATTACATTCCAATTTTACTCGTTGAATAAATGACAGCAAAATCAGGTCCCTACTCGTGGAAGTAGCACTGCAAAATGTCCTGAAAATCACTTCTAACGGATTGTCAGATATATCTAGTTGGTCGGTAAGTTTTCACGCTGTCATCTATACTAATATTATAAAGAGGTAAAATGCTAACAGAGGAATTCCACTTAGAGCACTGATTTGAACAGCACTTCCGCGAAGTGCACGTAAGCACTTCCACTAACCGCACTGATTAAAATTTCGTAGCATGCGGTTCGGAGGAACAGTTTATCAATATTGAGTTCCCGAACAGCACCTACGTAAAATATGAAATTCGAGGCTAGCAGTAAAGAATAAGCAATGAAATACCTTCCACGAAGGTGGAAATAATCTTTGCCTACAATTATTTTTAGGAATGCAACATGTTTATAAGAATCTCCACCAACCAGTCTTACCAAGAGGTATCGTATTACCCAGTAACTGGGTTGTGGAGGTCAGATAGGCAGTCGTTCAGCTACATCCAGTTAGACTGGAAGCGGACCCCAACATAGTTGGGAAAAGGCTAGGAAGATGAGGATGAGATGTTTATAAGAATCAGTTTTAACATGTTTCAGCTGACATGTTTAACATAATACATGACTATATAATGAAAACTTGGCAGTTTGAGTATTACGCCTAGCTGTTTTGCTATAGTTCTGCTCGTGTGCTACTAAGGGCTAAGTATTTTCCGACAGTCAACAGTCTGCTTTACTTAATATGTAGTAGAACCCGCCCCAGCTACGCAATCTACTAATATGGCGACACGTCAATACATCGCGATTTCTGTTCTATATCTAATATAAATGTTAATTTATTATACACATAAATCTTCCAGAATAAGGTATTTAAATGATAGCGAAAACCGCATCCAAATCCATTGCGCAGTTTAGAAGTAAGCGGTCACATAGAAAAATACGAAAAGCGACTTTGTTTTATACTATGTATTGATAATGATGTAATTAAACTTATGCCATTTGGGTATATGTAAAGGTTATATAAAAATCATTTGCCGTTTATTAGTCTCGCAAAAACTCGAATATGGCTCGTCCGGTTGTGATGAAACTTTGGTAAGATGTTGTGTCCACGCCGTAGATGGTTCCTAACAAAATTGAAACGCATGCTAGGTATTAGCAAGTTATAAATACAAAGCTTGAGATTTGCAATCAAGATAACAATCTTTCTAAGCTACTCAAAATTCTTTGTGCTTAAGTACTTAGAAGGCGAGGAAAAACTGGAACGTGTTAAGTGTGTATCTTATATTATCTCCGCGAAGTATCTATGTATGTTAAATCTCGCTTAACAGATTAAATTATTGCTAAAATCTATCTTTTATTACCCTTTCTTAGAGATTTAAATATTTAATAGTATCATGATATTATATTATTATGACAATTTTATAACTTGACATGCCTAATAATATGTTTTTTGACATTGTTTATTCGTTTAAAACTACTGCATGAATTCTTTGTTTTAATATTTATAAATAAGTTTACTATAACTTTAAGTCGGACTTTGTATGCCTATCGGCGGAACATGGTTTGTGCACTTGACATTTTATATTGAAAAACACCTGTAATTACATAAGTTCACAAATAAAATTTGATTTGATTTGATGATCATTACAAATAATGTAACCTAGCAATAAAAACCAAGCAACCGAATTATTAACAAACCATCACTCGCAATAATCCGACAGGCGCCTCTCTTGAAACCTTTCTCATTCGATGATTCGACTAAAATGCTTTTGAAATGGACTATTCCGATCTATTGCGAAGATCTGCTCCTATCTTGAGAAGCCTTTTCGTTCCATTACCCCTTTATCAATTTCTTTTGAATGTGCTAACATTACAAAACGAGCTTTATTCGGAGCTTATCAGCAGAGTCTGGTCGTGTTATTGTTAGTGACCTAAATGTATGTTTTTGTGAATCGTTCTCATGCCTGTTATCCTGTTAAGTTAATCCTGGTTATAAAATATCTGTGAGCCAAATTTCATCGAAATCCGTTAAGTCGTTTTGGCGTGAAAGAGTAATAAACATAGTATGTAGTTTTAGTTAAACATAGTATGTAGTAGTTTTTACGGATGGATGGATGTATTACATCCATCCATCCGTAAAAACTACTACATACTACATACATGTATTACATCCATCCATCCGTAAAAACTTTCACGTTTATAATATTATTAGTATTAGTATCAGTATCAGCAGAGTCTGGCCGTGGCAATTTTTGGTTATTGATAGTGACCTTAAATCTATGTTTTTATGAACCGTTCTCATGCCTATTATACTCGTACCTTATTATATATGGCGTCCCTAGCCATTACTGTCATTTTAACACACGCCTAAAGTTTCAATCAGTATAGATGTTTGGTGCGTTGGATTGTTTTAGGACATGTTACCCTTACGTAAGTTTCAATCAGTACAGATGTTTGGTACGTTGGATTGTTTTAGGACATGTTACCCTTACGTAAGTTTCAATCAGTATAGATGTTTGGTACGTTGGATTGTTTTAGGACATGTTACCCTTACGTAAGTTTCAATCAGTATAGATGTTTGGTACGTTGGATTGTTTTAGGACATGTTACCCTTACGTAAGTTTCAATCAGTATAGATGTTTGGTACGTTGGATTGTTTTAGGACATGTTACCCTTACGTAAGTTTCAATCAGTATAGATGTTTGGTACGTTGGATTGTTTTAGGACATGTTACCCTTACGTAAGTTTCAATCAGTATAGATGTTTGGTACGTTGGATTGTTTTAGGACATGTTACCCTTACGTAAGTTTCAATCAGTATAGATGTTTGGTACGTTGGATTGTTTTATTTTGAGGATGGGAAATCATCAAATGACCCCTCCCGCTCTGGGTGGAGCAGAAGGGAGTGTCAGACTCTTACTGACTAAAACCCACCCGTGTTCCTTCCTTAGCCCTTTATGTACCAGGGCAGCGGTAACCCTTTCGGACGATCCCGCTACCCCGGGGACATGTTACCCTTACGTAAGTTTCAATCAGTATAGATGTTTGGTACGTTGGATTGTTTTAGGACATGTTACAGATGTTTGGTTCGTTGGATTGTTTTAGGACATGTTACCCTTACGTAAGCTTTAGCCTAGACTTGGTTTATAAAAAACTGTCTAAGTAAGTATGTAGTTAAATACCCAAACCAATTTACTAACAGTGGAGTGTCTGCGTACCTGCGCTATAGTTCAAAATGATTACCTACTGCTATCCGATGGCCCCATTAGAAGGTTAAAAGTTATCCAAAGGACAATAGAGAGGAATATGCTTGGAGTTTGCTTCGTGATCGAATCAGAAATGAGGCGATCCGTAGAAGAACTAAGATAATCGACATATCCCGAAGAATTATCAAACTTAAGGGGCAGTGGGCAGAGCACAGTACTTAGTCACACCCGGACTTATTACTTTAAAAAAATGTAAATCGTCTACTTTTAGAATGTTTGTAAATATGTGAGCACCATGTCTATCACATAGTTAATTTGTATGTCACGGTTTCCATAATCCATTTTAATTCTTTTACCTATTTTGGTATAGCAATTTTTTTTAGGTGTATCGTCTTCACATATAATTATATAATTAATGTATGCAAAATATTGGAAAACATTTTAAAACAGTAACGGTGGAGTTTCTTGCCATTCTTCTCCATACTAAAACTACCTTTTGGAAGGGGCGACTATAACCAAAAGAAATTCAAAAGTGCTTTTTATGTGCCTATTTGAAATAAATGATTTGACTTTG
Source organism: Apamea epomidion (assembly GCA_947507525.1). Lineage (NCBI taxonomy): Eukaryota > Metazoa > Arthropoda > Insecta > Lepidoptera > Noctuidae > Apamea > Apamea epomidion. The sequence continues at coordinate 14,549,944 of OX382234.1, forward strand.
ACTTTGTGAACCATACAATAACTTAAATTTTCAACTAGTTATTTTATTAACGGCGGCTTTTCCCGTTTCAGAGATAATCTCAGTGTGCTGGGTGTCGGGCGCTGGAGTGGGTCTCCTGCCACTCTTCGGCTGGCATGCTGGCAACAACGTGCCCGGCTGCTACTTCGTCGAGGTCATGGACTACAACTACCTGCTCTTCCTCTACTTCACCACCATTGTGACGCCCAGTGTACTGCTCGCGGCCTTCTATGCTCACATCTATCGCGTCGTTGTGAAACAGGTAATTTAAGTATGAACATTAAATCGGAAATTCGGCGTCTATAAGCAAATCTGTGTCTTATGTAAGGGTATAGATGAATGAAACTGAACAACTTCCTTCATAAGACCAGCATCGTAATGGCGAAAAAATAATCAGCAGTCCATACAAAAAATCAGTAGCTGTGTATAATAATAGTGGCTGTGGTGGAAATATCTAAATTAGAAGTACTTGTACAGCATTAATACAGCATAGAAACATGAATGTTAAAAGAATATGAAATAAATTATCAAAAAAATGTGTAAGAAATCTTTATTTCGTGCTAGAGTTAAAATTAGATAGAGTTAAAATCAAATAGCTAGTCAGAAAGTAATGACGATGGAGATAGTGACTTTCAATAGGGTAGTTGCCTGGGTAAAAAAATAATAATTATATTTAGTCCGTCAGTTAGATTATCGAAAAATAATGAAGACGTATTTTTTCTTTTGTCAATCAAACAAAAAATGACAAAGATAAAGCGCGTCAAAATTAGGGGTCGTGACGTCACTTGCTTGCAAAAGTGTCGCAAGCAAGTGACGTCACGTGGAACTTTAACGGGCGATATCTTCATCATTTTTTATATAATTGACAAAAGAAAAAATACGTGTTCAATATTTTTTGATAATCTAACTGACGGACTAATTAGATTTTTTTAGGAAAATAGCCTATTGAAACACGTGTATGTTTTCTTAAATTCATTTGAATTATTAGATGACCTTCAGTTCAGAAAGTATTGGCATTTGCTTAAGTACCTACTTGTAAGTTTATTGGTTGATTCTTAACAATTTCAAACAAGTATATGTTTTTTTACATTTCCAGCTAAGCGAGGTGATGACAGTGGACGGCTGTCGGGGGCATATCCCCGGTGGTGGCACTATGCTAAGGGTGCTAGGAGCAGCCCAGAAGCGAGAAGTCAAAGCTACACAGAATCTCGCCATCATAGTATTCTTCTTCATGATTTGCTGGATCCCACTTAACACTGTAAACGCGGTTAAAGCCTTCATGCCTGACCTGGACATTCCAAACCCTCTCACATATATCTGCATCATAGTCTCTCACTTAAACTCTGCCATCAATCCCTTCCTGTACGCATATCACTTGAAAGATTTTAGAGCGGCGTTGAAGGGTCTCCTCTGCTCCATCGTAGGCAGAGGTTTGACCATCCAAGCAGTATATAGACCACCGATACCTGTCAGGAATCAAACTTTAGAGAAATGCAACGGTCTGAGAGAGAGACCAAAAGTATACGTGAACTCCCCAGTGTGGCTGCGGCAGAAGGAAGCAGAGGTGAGCACTACGGAGGAGAGTAGAGCTGTGGAAGTAGCAACACCGGTAGTACCAGACGTGGAACCGTTCATAGACAGAGTAGCTGATGGTTCCAGTGGCTGTCACACTCCTGAGGGCAGAGACAGCGAGACTCTGCCTTACCTTATAGAAACTAACGAGGAGAGGTGCCAAAGTCCGTACAAAAGGGTTGAGGATTGATTCGGCGCGTGCGAAGCGTCAGTGCGGATCATAGCTGACAGCAGACTTGCCGGGGCTTCCCGGCGTATAGTGTCACTTGAGGAGAAGTCAGAAGAAAGAAACATTCCTTAGAGTAAAAGAAAGTAGATTGTAAATATTTAAAGTCGCTTGTAGTGATTTTTGCTAAGCAGTAGAAAGTCACGGTCTCCCGCAATAGTTAATTTTGTAATTGTTAAGATTAATCGTATTTAAAGATGATGTTGAATGGCAATTTATGTTAAAGTTTAAAATATTTAAGTAAATGTGTTGAATGTAGGTACCCATTTGTTGCTTGTATGATTGTTATAATAATAATAATTTATTTATCTCAGACAACTGTAGTCCATATTTTACACTCATACATTAAAATTACTTACTTAACTATTTAAAATTATAAGCAGATAAAAACCCAAAATAAAATTGTTACTAATTAAGTAAATTAAAATATTCATAAATAATAATAATAATAATTATCTTGACTTAGCACGCGAGGTTGTTGACATGTGGAATGTGAGCTCAACTGTCATTGTGCCGATTGTCGTATCGGCCAATGGCCTGATGGCCGACAGCCTCGATCAACATCTATCGAGGCTCTCGTTAGGCGGTTGGATCAAGGGCCTGATTCAGAAGGCAGTACTCCTCGATACGGCTCGCATTGTGAGGAGGTTTCTATCTCTGGAGCCCTAACCACCGGTAGCTTGGACCCTGCTCCCGACACCGGTGGATCACTATTTTTTTATATTTTTAAATGTTTTTTTTTTATTTTTTTATTTAATCATACTAATATTTAAAAATGTAACAAAATAAGACCACTAAATAAATAAACGACATAATAATTAAAATTGACAAAAAAATATAAAAATGTCAGAATTATTTTAAAATAAAATGAAATAAAATAAAATGAATTATAAGTTGTTGCTTCTATGGATATATAAAATTAAATCCTATTTACGAGTATGTGTATTCGTTTATTTTAATCCAGTGTACAGTCACCAAAAGAGATAAGTAACCAGGGTCGTTATATATAGTTGAAGTTTAGTAAGAGTAAATAAATTAACTGTTTGTTTTATTCATGAAATTAAATTTTATTCGAAAACGTTAATCAAATTCTTACTAAAGTTGAACTATATCCGACGGCCCTGGTTAGTTATCTCCTTTGGTGACCGTACCTACCTAATTACCTGACTCTAATCCTATTTCTGAGAAGTTATGAGGTTCTGGCAAAAGGTAACATGGGAGTGAATAACTATGTTTTATATTTATTTACAATTGGCTTTATCACTATCTGCCTAGATTTTTCCCAACTATGTTGGGGTCGGCTTGCATTACGATTGGCTGTATGCCAATGCTAATTCTGTTATGGTGATGCTGATTTGGCTGACAAAAATTCGGCAAGGCCAATAATAAATAATAAAATCATTGTATACTAGTAACAGGCGTTTAATATACTATTGTTAGTAACTTAGTAAAGACGAATTCATGAGTAGACAACCCAACAACTAGATGAATAAATGGAAACTAAGCTAACTACTATCAACTAACTAAATTAACTAACTATAAGTATTCGCACAAATTGCCTTATTATGGCGGTGAAAGTATCTGCAGCCACAGCGTTCAGGGGGCTTACCGCCAGCTCTTATAGCAGGGCAGAAGTTGAACTGCACGGCTTTTATATTCTAAGACGAAGTACAAAAAAGCAGTGCAGTTTTCCTTCTGCCCTGCTATAAGAGCTGGTGGTAAGCCCCCAGGATGCAATAGCATCCTGAGGGATTACCACCAGCTCTTATAGCACAATAGATAGTCACAATAGTGACTGCTTCTTATTCTGATCAAGAGTGAGGCCGTTTTTTTGCGGATGGCATGAAATCCATCGAGGAAGTCGCAACAACATCCTAAATACATACTGTATTGAATACGTTGAACATTCTGCGGCCTTTTGGAGTAGTTGCTCCAAAGATTATCAGTTTTCGGAAAATAAAAAAATAAGTAATAATAATAGTCCTCCACACCGCATTTCGGCCATGACGGCCGATCTCAACAGAGACTCGCCTTCGGCGCGGGAGATTTATAATGCAAAAGTGTGTGCGCAGACACAGATACACTCTCTCTTCCCTCAGTCTTATAATCAACGATGGGACAGGCACGCAATCCGCCAGCCGCCGACCAGAGAGAGATCAGGCGCAGGACCAAGGGCTTAACATGCTTTCCGAGCAACGGGGGTATCACACCGCCAATTTCAAACCCCCAGCTGTTACTATAATTGCAAATGGAAAAACCTAATAGCACTTTTCCCGGCCGGGCAATTGAACCTAGAAGCCCACGCTCAGCAGTCGCGTTTACAACCACGAGACCAACGGGGCAGTTAAAAAAATAAGTACCTACACAGCAACTACTAGCTAACGATATGATTTGTTAACATTATAACTAAATTAAGCTTACTAGGTAATAGCTTCAAAAGTTGTTAATGAGGAACCTACTTAAAAGATAATTATATGTATGGGACTCGTTACTTTTAAATACTTAGCAAAAATTCAAAATTATACCTCCGATAAAGTTATATGACGTTGGAACAATCAGCCCTAAGGGCTGATTTTTCTAACGCCAGATAAAAAAATTGAAAATTGAATTGAATTTAATTGAAAAATTGAAAATTATTCCTCAAATTAAATTTAATTCCAGGAATAATTTTCAATTTTCGACAGTTCTTCGATACAAAATCTGTCAGACGTCAATTTAATTCCACGAAAAAAAATTATCTGTCGATGGAAAATCAGCCCTATGCTTACTTATACAGTGGCATGTAACTTGGCAAGAGCCGTTACCTAGTCGTTCCTCTCCTTTCTTTAACTTTATTCTAAACAGATATGTTTAAAAATAAATTATGGCAATAACCATAGAATAAAAGTGTTCCACTAATGCGCAAACTGACTCCCACTACGCCAAAACCTTACCAAGTGACGTGTGGCGACTGTACTTATTCTATTAGTGGTAAATGTGGTAGTGATATCAGTTTCGCGCCACAGCCGCTAGATGTCACTACAAGTCTACGACTCTCTATCAATACGGTAACTATTGTTAGTAAACAGCCCGGGACATCCATTGTGAACAGATCATGAGCCCGTCTTGAAAGGGAGAGGAGAGCAGGACAGCAATATCTACGCACTGTTCTAAAGACGTCTCACGGTATAGACCTGCTAATAACGACAGTGGATTTACAAAATGACGAATACTGGGACGGTAAGAAACTACTACGTCACCTTGGTGTTTCCCTTCCGAGAAGTTGGCACGATCAGGCACGATGGCCATCTGCGTCTGTTTGCCCGTCCCGGGTAATGACACTTTTTTTAAGGTTGACTCAGGCATTTTTTTATTTTTCCCTGAGTTTGGGGTAAACTCACATTCTGTGGTTGGTAGAAAAATTATGTCTTGTTTGATATCATCAATAATTCGGATTAAAAATTATTATAATTACCTACAGGGATTGGAGTAAGTGCCATATATAGTTTTACTTCACTTTTACGTCCATGAATTTACTAGACGGCACATTTTACCTATCTAGTTTTATTTCCTACGTACACTACAGTTTTACAAATGATTTATATTTTGTATTCTAAAATATTTATAACTGAAATAACCTTTTTTGTATAAACTGCTTTTATTTATAGACTGGAAAAATGGTTTTAACCACAGACTATTCCTTTTGGCTTACATTTTAGGTATTGTCACCCGACTGTCACCGGTAATCTATAAGCTTGAAGCCAAAACAAAAAACACAATAATATCTATTTTTATTTGAATATTGTTCCTAATCGCAAATTAGTCATAGTGCAAAAAGTAAATAGAATATGTTTTAAGGGAGCATTATATGTAGAGCGTGGCAACATAAATAAAACGAGTTATTATTCGTGTCGTCATCGAACTATCCAAGTGCAACAAGCCACAAGCGCGCGCCCGCGCCGCACTTCAGTTTAGTGCGCACGAGTGTTGATGGTGGACGTATTGTGTAGTTATTGTGACTTTCAAAATGTTTAATCCCAAGCGTGCGTTGTTGTACGCTTTTCTAATAGCAGTGCTATTAGAACCAATATCGGGGAGGAGAGGTTTTAGTGGTGGACACAGTTATCCTAAATCCGGCGGCTTGTCCGGCGGAAGTCACCGCACAGGAGGGCTGTCTGGCGGGGGACATGGGTATCCCTCGTCAGGAGGACATGGATATCCCTCGTCAGGGGGTACACGCCCCGCCGGTACTCATGGATATCCGGTAGGTGGCGGTTTGTCTGGAGGTGGGTCTTCATATCCATCACCTGGAGCAAAACCTGGCTATCCATCTGGCGGCAACAGTCACGGCTACCCATCTTCTGGCGGCAACAATCACGGCTACCCATCTTCTGGCGGCGGTCTATCTGGTAGCGGTCACGGACAAAACAAACCTAATGTACATTACTCAACGAATATTCACAACTATAACTACGCCCCGCCCCAGCAGATCTCCTACAGTCCTGTCCGCGGTGGACCACCGCAGCACTACCCGGTGTATCATGGCACTCCCCCGACTTACGTTTACCAATACAAAAACTCGGGCAGTAAATACGGTACACTGCTAGCCGGTCTGGCGTTACTCAACCTTGGAACTCTCGGCGTTGCCGCTTATGCAGCCAGTGGGCATTCCTCGGGCAGAACGCAATACACGCCAACCCCAGGCGAAGTGTGCAAATTTGCAGTGAAAAAAGACAACGGTGACTACGAGGAGACAAAAATAGATTGCCAGATTATAAGCAGCTTCATTTTACAAGATCAAGCGCAAGCACGCACTTCAGGCACAAATACACAAACATCAGTTGTCACCATGACAAATACGACTGTTATGAATACGACTAACATGATGGCGGAACACCCGTCGACGCCGGGATCCGTGACGCCGGCGCCGGCGATAGGTAACGTCCTGTACGCAATGCTACCTAACGGAACGTTAGTCCCCGTGAATGCGACAGGAGTACCTGGTAGTCCCGTGGTACCCGCTATTCCTTTAAATGCAACCCAAAATGTAACAGGTGCGCTAGCGCAAAACGGCGTTGTGACTTCTTCAGTAGTGACGACCACAACAACAAATACGACACTCGTAAACGCTTTGGATGTGAAAGGAAAGGCCGTGGAAGTGACACCAGGGATGCAGTGCTTCTTGATTCGTAACAGTTCAACACACAACATGAGGAAGAGTGTACCATGTGGTCTATTACAGACATACGCTGATAAGTCGATACAACGTAAAAATTCGGCAGCTCGCAATGTACCTATGTTTACAATATTAGCAGCTATTTTAGCTTTTTGTGTAGCTTATTAAGATAATTTCATTGTGTCTAAACCACCACAATGTTATGATTGGTTAAACTACAAGCAGCTGAGTTGTGTCTGGCTTGTATGTAAAAAGAACTTTATATACCTATTTGCATTTTCTGATGTTTTCTATAAGAATTTTAATGACAATATGAATGTAATAAGTCTCTTTCAAAGATATTTTATATAAAAAAATGATTCTGTTACTTCTAATGAGGTAATTTGCAAAGATACTTATAGATGTTTACTATGAACATTCGAGATCTCGATAGCAATTGTTTTATTTATGATTATGCAACTAAAACCCTGAACAGATCTGTTAGCCTACTATTTTGTGTACCGGTACCATATTTATTATGTAGTATTGTATAGTTATTTTGTTTGTTGAACATTTTTGCCAGAAATTGCTCAATTTGGGAGGTACTTACTGATCAGCGAAACATTTGGAAACTTATTTTATACTAGGTGCTATCAAAAATATTATTCATTTCATCATTACAGCCGAAAGACGTCCAGTGCTGGACATAGGCCTATACATTATTAATTTGAAACACTGAAATTCTACGGCTGATATGTTTTAAATTTAATAAGCATAATTTTAAGATGAATGTCACTAATTTGACAAGAAAGTTACGAATGTCTAAAAATGAGAAATGTTATGAATGAATTATTTGATTGTACTCTTGAAGACAAGATACCTTTCATACATAGGTGTGATAATGTTAATTTTATCTTTATAAGTAACCTTTTGTAACTATTTCCTGTTGTTGACTTAATGTTGAACTTGCTAGGACCTTTTAATTTTATATAATTCAACTTTTGTATATTTTTAAATCACTTTAAATGTAATCAAATATTTTCTTTTTGGAGATACCTTATCTCTGTCCATTAATGCCAAAATTACTAAAACTAATCCACATTTTACAATTTTGAAGGAGATTCCTGTAAGAAACATTTATTGTGATATTTATGTTTTTAATTAAAAATAGTTTAAATATAAATATTTTTTCATTTCAAAACTTTGACTATCGTCTACTTTAATATATAGGCATTTCTATACTGAGCCACATATAAACATCTTGAATCTTGTTATTCCCAGAAGTGGAACTACCCAATGCTTTGTGTGAATCAACTTTAAGGAAAATACCTTCTAGTTGTGTCACTCACTGGTCTAATGATATGCCAAGTCTGAACTTGGCATATCATTTGACAACACAAGACAGAAACAAAGTTAGTGTGGTTCGGTTAGAGTCAACCGATCGATTCTGTAAAAATCTCACCGTGAAAAGTTAGGTGAAGTGAGCTTAGAGTGAGTTGTCAATAGTGTCAATCCCTAGCATTAGTTGGAATGACAGCTCACTCCACGTTCACTTCACCTAAGTTTTCATGCTGATGTTTTTACAGAATAGCACAACTGCCGATCGATTCTGTAAAAATCTCACCGTGAAAAGTTAGGTGAAGTGAGCTTAGAGTGAGTTGTCAATAGTGTCAATCCCTAGCATTAGTTGGAATGACAGCTCACTCGACGTTCACTTCACCTAAGTTTTCATGCTGATGTTTTTACAGAATAGCACAACTGCCGATCGATTCTGTAAAAATCTCACCGTGAAAAGTTAGGTGAAGTGAGCTTAGAGTGAGTTGTCAATAGTGTCAATCCCTAGCATTAGTTGGAATGACAGCTCACTCCACGTTCACTTCACCTAAGTTTTCACGCTGATGTTTTTACAGAATAGCACAACTGCCGATCGATTCTGTAAAAATCTGACCGTGAAAAGTTAGGTGAAGTGAGCTGTCAATAGTGTCAATCCCTAGCATTAGTTGGAATGACAGCTCACTCCACGCTCACTTCACCTGAGTTTTCACGGTGAGATGGTTACAGAATCGCACTGCAGCTCTAACCGAACTATACCTTGTCTCATTGACGTGAGTATTCATACAATACCTACGCGGAATTTTCTAACTGAATAATTTAATTAGCATTCTTTTCTACATTGCGCTTGGCTTCAATACACGGAAGCTACGGTTCGATCAATGAAGTGTTTAATTATCATAATTTCAGATAAGTACAAGAAAGTGTAGGTTCTTGTCTAAAATTTGTAATTGGTTATAGGTTGGGTTCGAACTTATGACATTTCTGAACATGTTCATCATCATGCACTATTATTTAACTATTCATATTTCAACTGTTCAACTGTTTCAACTTCTTAACTTTACTATGTACCTACTAGCCCGTGGGAATATCGGGGTAAAAAGATCCTGGTTATAAACTATCTGTGTGCCAAATTTCATCCAAATCCAAGTAGCAAATATCCATCAATTCATCCTCACAAACTTTCGCGTTTATAATACTAGTATCTGTGTGCCAAACATCCAAATTCGTGCAGTAGTTTTTACGTGCAAGAGTAACAAACATCCATCCATCCATCCATGCTAACAAACTTTCGCGTTTATAATATTAGTAAGATTAAGTGGCAGGAAAGTAGGAATTAGTAGGATGCTGTGGTCGTCTATAACTATGGGACTAACCACACTTGTTCAGGTCTTTTCAGCTTTTGTCCATATAAATCGGTGATTTTGTATGGGATGCGTACGCATCCGTAAAGCTGAACGGATGCGAACGCATTCCATACAAAATCGTTGTTTTCTATGGACAAAAGCTGAACAGAGCTGAATAAGTGTGGTTAGTCCCTATAAGTGAAGGAATTTTTACTTAGTGATGTTCCGCATTACTTACGTCATATGGATATTGTGTATATCTCGTTGAGGATCCTTAATAAATATAATAAAAATCTCGCTATCCAGTCCGGTACCTTTGTCACTGCCGTCACTGGGCTATTGTAGCTATAAAACAATAATTTGATTGCCTAGCCTTTTCCCAACTGTGTTGGGTTCTGATTCCAGTCTAACCGGATGTAGCTAAATATTAGAATTTTACATGGAGTGACTGTCTGTCTGACCTCCATCCTGGCATAGGAATAACATATATCCAGGAAATGTAACTGGATAACTGCTTATGATACCTAGTTCGTTACTGATTATACTGTGTCATTTAAATAAATGTGTAAACAGCTATATGTATATGGCTACTAAAGGAAGACGTTAATTTTCCATACAGGTACTTGCCGAGTTTTTCAGTAGGTACTACCATATCAGATGGGAAAAATAACACAATAACTAATAGGTAACAATAAATAATATAATAACAAGTATGTGCCCGACCCAGTTCTCGACAATGACCATGTCACGTTATACTGGGATCGGTCTATCATCATTGACAAGACTATAATATTGTCGCCAATTATCCTGATATAGTGGTGATAGATCGATTAGCGTGCCGTGCAATGATGGTCGATGCTACCATTCCACATGATGGGAATCTGGTGAAAGCTGTGAAAGAAAAACAAATCAAATATCTTGATTTCGCACACGAGGTTGTTGACATGTGGAATGTGAGCTCGAGTGTCATTGTGCCGATTGTCGTATTGTTCAATAGCCTAATCGCATGCTTAATGGAACACTGACCCATTAGTAGATAGGTCAGATGTGATTTCGGTTTTTTTTTAACTCAGATCTCATCAATAGTTAATCATAGACGTTCAAATTACAAGCATTCATGATTAATATAAATCAGTTTTATTTTTATGCATCAACAAGTAGGATAAGTCCTCATAGGAATATCTTTTACGTTTTCCCAAAAATCGTCTTTTTTTGAGTTAAGTCAGTATTCCATTAAGCATGCGTAATGTTCGGCCATTAGGCCATTGAACATTGAGACTCGATCAAAATCTATCGAGGCTCTCGTTAGGCGGTTGGATTCAGAAGGCAGGAATCCTCGATACGGCTTGCATCGTGAGGAAGTTCCTGTCTCTGGAGTCCTAACCGCCGGTACCATGGACCCTGCTCCCGATACCGGCGGACTACAGTTTTTTAATGTTTTTTATAAAAATATTTAAAAATGTATTTATATACATTTATTATTATTTGGTTAATAATAATAATATAATAACTGTAGCAATGCGTTTCTGAAATACTGCGAAGTGATTACTTACCCGTAGAAAACAGTACCTAATGGCTCGTGGTTCATGTAGGTAGGTAAAACACCATTGTACTGTCGGAAATCAGAATGTGAAGGCAGTATTTCAATCATTTTTCAGAATTATGCTGATTTGATCTGAAAATCTGTCATTTTCAAGAGTATTTAACAATAAGATGTCAAACAAAAAACGCTTTATACTTGGACAGTACGGCCGCTTGTGGCGGTCACCGCTGTTCTAGGAAAATAAGTTATCAAAATTTCGAACAAACCACGTGTCAACCGACTAGAAAAGTTTATTATTTACTAGCTGCACCCCGCGGTTTCACCCGCATACCTTTCGATCTCGTGGGAATATCGGGATAAAAAGTGTCCTATATGTTAATCCTGGTTATAAACCATCTGTGTGCCAAATTTCATCGAAATCCGACCAGTAGCTTTTGCGTGAATGGGCAACAAACATCCATCCATCGGTCCATAGCATCCATACAAACTTTCACGTTTATAATACTAATATTAAAAATGCTATCCTTCTACTAATAGAAGGATAGCATTTTTAACCTATGTTGTCCCACTGCAGGGCAAAGGCCTCCCTTTCGCCTTACTACACGCTGTCTCCCTATGTCTTAGCTAGTTTAGACGAATCCTGTCAGTACGCGTCAAGTTCGTCCAAAAAACTTTATTAATTATGGGCTCATTTTTCCAACGCCCGATAATTTTATCCGAGGAATAATTTTGAATTTTTGAAAGTTTTACCATACAAAATCTGTCAGACGTGTCAATTTTATTCCACGAATTATCTGTCGATTGAAAAATCGGCCTTTAATTTTATTTTAATATTCCACCAATAAAATGTATCTGTTGATTGAAAAATCAACACTAAGTCTCCTCTTTTCAAGCCTAAAATAGGAGAGCGCGTATGCTTCAAGTTTTGCTGTTAAAAATAAGTGTTTTTAATATCACACAGGTAGGAACATATAGCTATTACGATTGTATTACGTCGTGGAACTTTTGTCTAACGGTGCATTTCGCACACGCAGGCATATTCTCACGACTGTTCTATGTGAACAGTACACACGAATATTGACCTCAAGTTTTAGAAATATTTAGAAATGTAAATAAATGCGATATAATTTGTGAAACCTGTTTGTCTTCCTGGTTTACTTCAAATTACTGGTTTTTGACCGCGGCTTTATTATTCCACGGGAACTAACATACGCCAGCACATCAAGCTACTACACAATCTGTCAAATTTCTTTAATAGATTTTCAACTTTATCGCTGAAGCATTAAGGTTCAAGGTTGATTGGGAAAATTTGACAGTTTCGGGTAGCTTGACTTGCTGGCGTCTGTACTACCGCCCGGGGTTAAAAGTATCCCATGTGTTAATCCAGTACCATATTTGCTACTTTCAATCATAATCTGAATCATTTTGAAGGATATTGCTAATCCATTGCTTCATATTATGTTCGAATGTCTGCTCAACTGAATGAATGTTGTTGAACCGTTATGAAAGCTACTGAGCTACTGATAGTGTGTTACGAAATTACCCCCGCTGGTTGTAAACTATCTGTGTTCCAAATTTCATCAAAATTTTGCCTTTTTCCGTGATCGAGTAACAAACATCCAACTTTCACATATTTTACAAAGAGTTGCCTTGTCCAGAAATTCATTTTCTTTAAGAACACCTTTTGAGTTAGGTCCCCGATTTTTGTTATGCAAGATGTTATCATGGTCGCGGGTCGCGTCGCCGTCGTCTAGCAAACATTCAGTCATTTGAGCCCGTTTGCTTATTATCTTATACATATGTAGGTAGATATAGCAAACGTTGAAAATCACAGACTAATAGGTTGACTACCTCATCGGAAAATTATGTAGACGTCTGCATCTGATATAGGTACCTACCTATATCAGATGCAGGCGTCTACATAATTTTACAAATCAAATAAGTATCTACCTAGATACTTATTTGATTTGTATAACTTTGCCTGCTCTTCATACGCGGCCGCCTCCCCTCGTACAAGGTAAAGTTAAGTAATATCACAGAGTAAAGAGTTTACTCGTATGGCTTACGTCTAATAGTCCTTAAATTTCGTAGAACCTAGTGCGTCATAATGTGACTAAAACAAGCAGACTAGATTGATGAAATGCCGTTCTGAATAATACTTGCGCACGAGTGTCGCTAGTGACAAAGGGGAAAGTTTTTTTGATCTGTGACGTAGGGGACTACTCGCAAGCGCAATTATTATATTGAATCATTCATTGAACAGTGGAGATGCCGCAGCGGGGCGACATTATATCAATTATTGTGACAATGACTTCCAGTTAAATGATGATTTTGTGTGACTCCGCTTTGTCACTTCCGCCCAATTGAATGTTCAAAGTGTAGGATTAGGATTTCAACAACCATCACTAGCATAAAGCTGTCATATTAAAAAAAAAAAAATGACGGATCTCTTAGTAAAAAGAACATCATGCACTTGCGGCTTTAGGATTCCAGACTGGGAGACTGTTTCCACTTATATTATTGTCTGATTTTGTTAATAAATAAGGCGTACAACATCGATATTATAGAAGGAATAATATCAATTCATACAATAATATCTGAGTAGTCGCTTTGAAACTACTCACAAAACAAGTGTTGAGTAGCAAAGTAAATAGTGGGCAGACTGTTGTCACTACAATATGATAATACATCAAACAAAACAGTACTTAGCCAACTCAGTGAGTGACTCACCAGAATTATATGAAATGCTTTGTATAAATGTAGAAACAGCTGAAAACAGATATTACATTATATTTTGTTGTGGATAACAGATATTAAATAAATGAGACAGCTCAGATTCGCACGGACGCGTTTTTCCAGTGGCGATTTTTTTTCACGCACTGGATTTTTCACTTACTGCTTAGCGCCGAGAGTTGAAAATCCGACAGTGGGTTTATATGACGCGTTGGCATGCGCTCTATTGAATTCTCAATGCTCGACTCACCACCGAGAGTTGAAAATCCAGTGCGCGATAAAATCTCGCCGCGATGTTTTTACCCCCGTTAGGTACCTACGGTGTAACCTAACTGTCACAATATTATCAGCTACGACAGGTTTTTAGTTACCACGTCATCATGAATTTATTCTGGTGACTATAATTCCAATAATGATTTTTGTACAGGTCCTAAATCCGCACACCCGTCACGCTTTTCTGCCTGTCTCTGTGTGAGTATTCCATTTTTTTACACAGAAAAGCGTGACTTTAGTTTAGATCACACGAGCTATACAATAGTACATGTATCTTAATGTACTACTATTTGATTTTTTGAAAATTGTATTAATTAGTTATGGCAGCACAGACCAGCAACGTTAGTTAAATACATTTTAAAAGAACTTGGCTACTTTCCGACTGAAATTTTATAGGGATTGGCTTCCAACATGAATTCAATAAGTTTATATAATACAGTCAGTATATGTGTAGTTGTTTAGCCCAATTCATTTGAATTCATCAATGAATCAATCAACATCATGTGGAGAGGAAACCATACGTGCCAACATGGAACGAAAATTATTTCTTTAACTGTCTGAAAGCTCTTGCCAGAGCTGGGGTGGCCCATTGATAACGGCCGCGGCTTACGAGTTCTAAGTCGTAGGTTCAAACTCGGACAATGGAAAATGATAAAATCGTGTTGTTATTTTAACTTCCTCCGTGATTTGATCAAACCCCATAGGGAATTGACCAAATCCCTGTTTTTATCATATCCCTGCGACATATATATTATTTCTTAAAACGGTGAAGGAAAACTTCGCGAGGAAACCGGCATGTCCTAGAACAAAAAATTCGAAGACCTGTGACATCTACCAACAAGCACTGGGCCCGCGTGGTAGATTACAGCCCACTCCCTCTCACAGAGAGGAGGCCTGTGTCCCAGCAGTGGGAACATTATAGGCTGATTGTGCTTATGCTACATAGTTGTTTAGCCCAATTCATGAATGAATCAATCAACATCATGTGGAGAGGAAACGAACGTGCTAACGTGGAACGAAAATGATTTCTTTAACTATCTGTTAGTTCATTTGTTGTACACGTGTCTTCGTTCAGTTGGAAGATGTTTTAAAATGTAGCACATTTCAGCACTTCATTGTTTTAAAATTCTTTTGTTCAGTTATTGAAATAAGCCATACTTAATTCACATAACATAACTTGGGAATTTGCAAAACAGGCAAAGTTTATAATATTGTTTTCTTTAATTATGCTGCTTCTTCAATTTTTCCTGTTTGTTGCAGAGACTTAATCGGTTGAATTCCGTAATTACAGAAACAATTAAAAAGCCATTGTGTCTCGCGTGGATCCAAGTTACGAAGGGTTAACTTTATTAATATTATAGCCACACACACCGTCTAATTCCTAAAATATTACCGTCCTAATAATATCTTACGGCTGAGATATTTCTATACTTATCTAGGTTATTATGGAAGTTGGGCATTCATTCTAGTTTTCCATCATGAGGACACTGCACTGACTGACTGCACTGATTATCTGCGATGGCAGTACCGGTAGTAGGGTACTGCCAGTAGGACAGTGCTGGTCCATCACTTGCTTATATTCAAGTTTATACGGTAACGATCTAAGTTATCAAGAAATATTTCTTCATTATTCCTACAAAAGTAGACAACAGCAAAATATTGGATGAATTTAAAAAAAAAAAAAAACATTAAATTGCTTTGCGATTCGTAGGAAATGTTGTTTAGTTCGACCAGCACCCTAATTGCGTAACACACAATCAATATGAATCTGAATCATTTTGAAGGAAATTGCTAATCTATAGCTTTATAACATATGTTCGAAGAATATGTCTGCTCAACAACGTAAATAACGCAATGAATGTTGCTGACGTTGCTGTACTGTCAAAATGAATGTTGCTGACGTTGCTGTACTGTCAAAATGAATGTTGCTGACGTTGCTGTACTGTCAAAATGAATGTTGCTGACGTTGCTGTACTGTCAAAATGAATGTTGCTGACGTTGCTGTACTGTCAAAATGAATGTTGCTGACGTTGCTGTACAGTCAAAATGAATGTTGCTGACGTTGCTGTACTGTCAAAATGAATGTTGCTGACGTTGCTGTACTGTCAAAATGAATGTTGCTGACGTTGCTGTACTGTCAAAATGAATGTTGCTGACGTTGCCGTACTGTCAAAATGAATGTTGCTGACGTTGCTGTACTGTCAAAATGAATGTTGCTGACGTTGCTGTACTGTCAAAATAAATGTTGCTGACGTTGCTGTACTGTCAAAATGAATGTTGCTGACGTTGCTGTACTGTCAAAATGAATGTTGCTGACGTTGCTGTACTGTCAAAATGAATGTTGCTGACGTTGCTGTACTGTCAAAATGAATGTTGCTGACGTTGCTGTACTGTCAAAATGAATGTTGCTGACGTTGCTGTACTGTCAAAATGAATGTTGCTGACGTTGCTGTACTGTCAAAATGAATGTTGCTGACGTTGCTGTACTGTCAAAATGAAATTACGCCGCAGTATGACGGGTACAATCACCATCTTTAAGATTGCATCAACAGCCTTAAAATATCTTTGACGTAACAAATGTAACCAGTCGTTTAAATAAAGTACACTTATATCTCAGTCTATTTTCAGCAGCTTTAATCTTTCAATAACGGCACTTTTCAGCAGTCAATTAACTTCAATCGTTCTGACTCACAAGCGTCAAACGATTCGGTTCACTGCCACATTCTGATGACGCATTGGCATTGGGAAATAGTCGGGATGGTTAACCAGACCCTTTATTCGACCAATATGTATCATATTGTCAAAAATCTTTAATCCTATGCGAAATAAATATAAAGTATTTTGCGAACAAATGATTCATAGTAATGTCTATATTAAAGCATGTTTATCATTATATAGTACATACATAGTAATACAACAACATTATATACCGTTAAATTTTGATCGTTTTAATCCTTAAAAGGGGTCATTGTACTCATCATTATGAACAACTTTTACTAAGGGACCAACCCTGCAATCGTGAAAAAAAATCAGTTGATCCATAGATTTATTTGACATAATGTATGGATCAACTGATTTTTGTATAGGTTTACACTAGGTACTAAATTAAATAAGGCTGACTTATTCTACCGTCTGGACAAAAACCGGGTGGAAAAGATGAACGCAGTAGAAGCCTATGGCATAGAAATCTAAAAACGAATAAATCTACAAATAATATAAAAGCACCCTTCTCTACGCGCGGAAATTATCAATGAATTCGTAGCGACATTCAACGACTTTGATTGAAGTCATCGGCCGGCTTTAATCAAAGGATTGAATGTAAAAAACAAAGAAAATAATTATTAACTTTTTGCAAAAAAAATAAAACTGTGGCATAAGCTTTTACTCTATTCATCTTTTATACCCTGGCGGTAAAAAAAACAGCTGGTATATGAAACACAAGGCGTCGAAGTACAGACGCTAGCACATCGAACTACTACAATCTGTCAAACTTCTTTAATAGATTTTCAACTTTATCGCTAAAGCATTAGGTTCATGGTTGATTGGGAAAATTTGACAGTTTCGGGTAGCTTGATGTTCTGGCGTCTGTACATACATATATCGTTTTATCCATAATTCTAGATATGTATATGATAGTCAAATATCTCTTTTACCTGTGTAGATAAATAGTTAACAAATTGTTATTTAGATGTTTTTGTGTTTGACCACACAATCATTGAATAGGAAACAAATCTGAAACAAATGTATTATTTCCTACACAATGAGTTTACTAGATAATGGAATGTAGTCCATTCACCTATAATATTCATAGAGAATGTTATGAATGGATGTTGTTTATGTCAATGGAATTAAATTCAAAGTGGATCCGATTCTGGTGGAATTTTTGGTTCGTATGCTGTCTATGTCTTTCCATGATCTTTGCCCAGCAATGGGAGAGTATAGGCTAGAGTATAGGTGAAAATGCTCTCAGTATTATGAGCAGCCAGGAACTTGGAATAGAGCCTAAATTAAATGACAATAGACTTATTCTGACTTGAGTAGGTGTCATCGGTGATGTGACTGGGGGTACCTAAATGTACAGACGCCAGTATATCAAGCTACTACAATCTGTCAAATTTCTTTAATAGATTTTCATCTCTATCGCTAAGGCGTTAGGTTCAAGGTTGATTGGGAAAATTTGACAGTTTCGGGAAGCTTGATGTGCTGGCTCTGTACCTACACCTAATCAGGAAACAATGTAAGTTGGTATCTATAATATGTAGGTACTATATCCGCCAATTTTGCTGACCTACCCTTTCAGAGAAGCTTGGCTAATAAATCATTGAATGTTATGTAAACATGCTGTAGGTACTTATCTTCTTTTCAATTACCTTGAAACTATTGTATAAGTCGCCTGGGAACGTTCCAACCTTAAACCAAGATATTAGTGTTTAGTAAGCCCCCCCCCCAAATAAACACCGTGGGTTCTATTTACTGTAACTAGCGTCTTATCACTGTTGGACTCGGGTATTTTATCGCAGTTCACCTAAAAATGTTTGCTGATAAGGTTAGTAAATATTGACGGTTCACTTGTGTTGACAACTTGTGTCACTAACGTATTGATAAGAATGAGAAAGTATTGGGTGTCTTGCCTCCAGATAAACTGGTGAAGATCACGGGTCGCTATTCGGGATACGAGCAGGCCAGAAATAACCAAAGTGAAAATCTTTGTGAGAGGCTTGTTTTCAGCAGACACCGTCATCCCGTAGAAAAAGTTACTCATTGTAACTACTAAGCTTTGACTCGTTATCAGACTTTTCTTACCAAGTATACCATACTGAGTTTGATCAAGATAAGGCTGAATATCGGAATTGTCCGCAAAGCAACTGACCAATCTAAGCTTCCTTTCAATTAGTGGGCTATACCATGGCTGTACCAATTAAATTGTTAGGTTGATGAACTTCCGAGCTTCGGTGTAACGACTCACAATCGGAACGCATTAAGGCTCGAACACAACTTTATGTAAGTACCCCATTTATTGAATACTTGAAAAAACTATGTATTGTATTTGTGTCCTTGTATGTTCCCATGTATTTTGGAAATCCTCACAAATATCCTACAGCCTGGGGCGGTACGGATTGACTGTCAGTCTGTTACTGACTAAAATCACCTGTTTCTCCTACAACCTCTCTTTACTGGGAAGCGGGAAGTCGCTCGCGAGTTTATGGTCACCTCTGTCGGATTTCGTGGAATCCGACTCGGGTGGGCAGCGTTCGGGAAGCTACGCAATATTTTCTCGTCCCACATAACGCAGTGTCTCAAGACGAAAGTCTTTGACCATCGCGTGTTGCCAGTGTCTGGCCTATGGCACTGAAAAGTGGTCGCTCACATGGAGAGGGCTATGCTCGGAAATTCCCTACGTGATCGAATCAGAAATGAAGAGATCCACAGGAGAACCAAGGTAACTGACATAGCTCAGAGAATTGTCAAACCTATAATAAGTGGCAGTGGTATGGGCACATTGCTCGCAGAACAGATGGCCGTTGGGACCTAAAGGTTCTGTAGTGGCGACTGCGTACCGGAAGACAGCGTTAGAAGGCACCCACAAGGTGGACCGATGACCTTGTGAAGGCCGCAGGAATCCACTGGATGCGGGAAGCACAGAACCGGTCCAAGTGACGGTGCTTGGGGGAGGCCTATGTCCAGTAGTGGACGTACTCGGCTGAAATGATGATGATGATGTCACATTTCGACTAGGCCCTAGAAAGAACATTGACCGACACTTCATGTCATTATCTAAGACCTATGACAGCCTCGTCTACACGTCATCGGATGCATCTACAGACGTCATCTGCGGATGCGTCCTCCGACGTGTAGAGGGGGTGATTTGTGCGTCTCTGGTAGGTATTTAACGTCAGCAGATGCGTCCGCCTCGAATCCGTTTGTTGTTTTGTGGCACGCATCAAAGGTTTTCGGCGCGAACGTCCGGCGTCTGTCCACACGTCTGCCGGCGCATCAGTTTGATCGGAGTTGCGATTGCGAGTGCGCGCGTGCTTTTTGTGGCGCATCATTAGTAAAAACGCTCGAAATGACGAACAATATGAGCACCGAGGAAACTTTTAGGTTTATTGAGCTATATCAAGCTGAAAACTGTTCATGGAATCCTAAAAATAAATATCACAAAAATAAAAATGTTGTAAGTATACTATTCATTGATATAATATTTAACTAAGTACCTATCTCAATTAATTTGTTCTATTGAGACTACTGTAAATAGATACTGTAAAACTAGTGGATAACCTACCTAAAAAATGATGACATGACATTATGATGATGATTATATTTATCATTTCAGATTAATGATTCGTGGAATCGTATAGCTGACACGATGGGTGTGCCAGTACATGAACTAAAAAAGAAAAAAGATAATCTACTAGCCACATTCAGGCTATATCTAAAAAGAAAAATATCTTCCATCAAGTCGGGGGCTGGACCTGAAGAAGTTTACCAACCCGTCTGGATTTTTTACGACGTGATGGCGGCATTTTTTTTTAAATGTTAATGTACGAGTTGCGTCTGTCCAGAATGAACATAGACTGATCGACCTACAGACGTGTGGACAGCTCGTGGAAATTCATCTGCGGACGCTTCTGCCAGAGTCCGCGGACGCATCTGTTGACGTGTAGAGGAGCCTTTACACACTCGTCGCTGCTCCTCTAAGCCCCTTTTATTCATATCCTTAGTATCGTTGCATGCTGGTTTTAATAATACCTACATTTGGCATAATAATAACAACAGATGCATGCAACAATGCGTGCTTTGTACATTTAAAAATTGATAAATTATTATTTATTATTGGCAATGACCTGTGTCGGTAGAATGTCATACAATGTCACATAAAATAATCAACCAATACAAGAGATCAATAAGATTAAATTAAAGTGCCTTAGAAGATCTAGGTACTACAGAAATAAAAAAAAATCATTTCATAATTTCATTTTATTTAACCTCTTATGTATAAAACGACAAATTGTCTAAAGACGTGAAAGAAGCTATGAAAATGAGAAAAGCTCGAATTTTCTTAATGCCTTGTATATCAAGAAACTGAATAGGGAGGAGGTTTATGCTCTAAAGAAGGGAGAAAAAAGCTGTGGGTTATGATAATACCTAAAAAAATAATAATGGATGATTAGTAAAAATCGGATAGAACCAGGAAGCAGCAGATCCCGTGAGTGCTTAATTATTATATAAACTGGGTTTACTGGATCAATTGGAGTTTACATGAAACAAGGCATGGATACAATGGCGAGGTCGTTGTAATTGAACACAGGATTAAACAATAAAACAGTAACCATATAGACCAGCGACCATGATAAACGGATGGTATCACTGAGCCATTCAATGAATGAACTATAAATAAATACAAGCGAATTTAAGAACAGGCGGCTCCGTCAGCAAATTAACATGACATTGGTGTAATGAAATTATATACAGAAGCTAAATGAATTTGGACTAAATTATAATAGATAAGTGCTCATGAAATCCACTCTTTTAAATTAATGATGGTGTGGTGTGTGTATATACAGGATATTTTTTTAACCAGTGAGCGGAGCGGGAGGGCTTTTCAGACTTTTACCGACTAAAACCCACCCGTGTTCCTTCAGTAGCCTCTGCCAGGGGCCACGGTAACTCTTATGCTGAACCACTTTGCGTTGAAATTTTTTTGTCGGTTATTAAAAAAAATTGCTTGCCATACATTTTGACCGCGTAGGGATTACACTTTTCTATGAAACAGCAGATTTTTTTTTTAAACTTACGAAATGTTTCTGTGCTAGGGGTGGGTCTAGAATCATGTGTTGAATTCATGAATACAGTTTCCGTACTGGTTAAAAAAAAATCCTGTATAGTACAGACGCCAGCAAGCTAGGTACTACAATCTGTCAAATTTCTTTAATAGATTTTCAACTTTATCACTAAAGCATTTGGTTCAAGGTTGATTGGGAAAACTTGGCAGTTGCGGGTAGCTTGATGTGCTGGCGTTTGTACATCCACAAAAAAAGCAAAGGCATGATCATCATCACTAAAGCACCTGTCCCACCGACGATTAGCGAAAAGCGAGCAGAGCTAGCAATCAGAAACGTGTTGTCGAGGAACGAGCAGCGAGTGTGTAGTTCAGATAGTTTTGTCGCTGGGCTTTGAACGAAAGCGACCAGTACAATGACTGCCCAGTCAATGGCTGGTATGCGCTATATACTCTCGCTTTGTATATAACAAAGTGAGAGTTTCTCAGTGAGTGTTCTGCCCGCCAAGCGAGCGTATTTGAGCGAACATTTTATTTAATAGCTGTTGTCGCTGCGACAAACTAGTGGAGAGAGAGGTCTAGCCAGTAGTGTGACCAGTTAGCGATCAATGATTAATATATGTAGGTATCTATTTTACTGACACAGGATCTAAATCTATTGTACGTTTCTTGAGCGAGAAAGTAGTCGATAACTAGCCGCTTCCTCGTCGGCTGTGGGACAGGTGCCTAAGACACTTCTGCCTATCCCTTTGGGGGATACAGGAGTGATGTTAATGTGCTTTTCAAACTGCTCAGTGGTCCTTTGATCAACTATTATTGGTCGTTGGTACACATTTGACGTTGACTGTTGACTGTACAGACGCCACCACATCGAGCTACCCGAAACTATCAAAGGATGTCACCAAAATCTGCCCAAACGAAGTACCGAGGTAAGTACACTTGGTGGCATAAAATACACTAGATTACACTGAATAATATTGAATTTATACAATTTTTCTTATGGTTACCCGGGGACGAGAATAAAATAACTTTTAACGTAATAAAAAGCTCGCCATTTTGGGCACAATTATACTATCTTGGTCCATTATCTTACCTATTAAAAAAAATACTGTCAAGTTGACAGTTGTCTGCTGTCGGCTTCAGCTGCTGTTGTTTTTGTTTCATTTCAAATTTTTTTATAGTATAATTCAATCTGAATTTAATAATAACTCTCATTGTATAATCGATTTTCGTTAGGCAAAGATAAGTATCTACCTACCTTAAGAAAGGATGCTTATACCCAAAAGTAGCAGAATACAAGGTGTGAATGTTGATGAACAGTACCTACTTAATATTAAAAGCAGTGTTAGAAGTCTATCAGAGCGATTAACAAACTCGATAAATAAATGAGTTCTAGCGTCGACATCCAAGGGTTTCAACTTGATAGGACTCTCATCTCCGTCATATCCCAGCTTAACATAGATCAAGCCAGGAACGAACGGAATGACATGTGAATGACATTTACCCACGAAATAATGTCCACAGAACACATATACTTCTAATGTCAACCCGTTTATGCAAAGTTGCCACATGATTTAAATGTGTTACAGGTTATTAAAACTTTAAATAATTTATTATGTAGTTTTAAACGATTTATGGATAAAAACACAATTATTTTTGAAAACCTCTATTTTTTCTCTACGATTTGGTGCACGTGTACCTCGAGGTACATGTTTAGGCAAAGTTGTATGGGCTTTTGCTGACCTCCTTTTCCCAATCAACTTTGAACCTTAATGCTATAGCGATAAAGTAGAAAATCTATTAAAGAAATTTGACAGATTATAGTAGCTGGATGTGCTGGCGTCTGTACTACAGCTATTTATGTCAGCAAAAACTTAATTTATCTTCGTGAGCAATCGCTATAAGAACCGACTACTATTATTTGCATTTCGATTATAACTAATTACTGTAGATTTAACAATAGCTAAGAACACAGACAAGTGTCGAGAAAATAATTTATTAGATACCACCTATGATAGTAGAATTTATTGCGTTGTAGGATGTTGTTACATAATCATATTAACCTTTTCACCGCCACGGAATTCAATAGAAGTTCCGGATTTTCGTGCCACCAGCGCCACGACTTCATTAGAAGTTCTTCATTTTAAATATCTTATAAAAATAAATTTACTGTATTTAAAAGCTTTGTTTCATTTTATTATTTAATATAGCACTGTCTAATACCCTATTTCTTATTTTTCCACTCAAAAGAAGCCCTTATTTGTATTAAAATCGCCAAAAACAAAAACTGGGAACATTTTTAATGTCCCCAGAACGCCAAGGACTTTATATACAGGGTGACAGGGAAACTCGACGTGTTCCTTTCAGAGCGTGATAGTGTGACCCATTTCAAAATTCATGGAATCCGAGAAAAACAGATTTTCATGTTTTTTTGAAAATATCCCAGAATTCGTCACTAAATATCACTTATCTCTAAATTCTCTAATTGAGAGGCTTTCATAGCTATTCCATTGGCTACCTAATACTTTAACACACCTATTGATATAACCAAATTTTTTAAAATATCAAACAGTTAAAAGTTAAAGTAAGAAGCTTATTAACTATTTTCAAAAATCATGTAATCTACGTACACGAACTTTGACACCAGTAATCTCAAAATTTTACTATAACACTAAGTGTACAAATTACGGGGAAGACATTCTTCATCGACGGCAATCCGACACGACCGGAGAGAAATCAGGCGCAGGACCAACGGCTTTACGGTCTTTCCGAGGCACGGAGGTATTACATCGCCAACTTCTAAACTCCTGGCTGTGCAAAGGACAACAAGACTTTCGTTTCGGAAGGTTTCCGTCTTTAGTTTTGTGACACAGATGTGAAAGTTTACTTGAGATTTGTGACGCACGTGCCGACAGCCGTTGTAACCAGAGAATTGCGTTTATCACTAACAGTAGGAATGACTTTCATTTTGACATTTCAACCACATTCATTGCGTTATTTACGTTGTTGAGCAGACAAATTTTTCGAACATATAAAGCAATGGATTAGTAATATCCTTCAAAATGATTCAGATTGTGATTGAAAGTGTGTTACGCCATAACCAGTCATCAAGAGTGATAGTGCGCCTAATTCACTAGGACCACTCAATGATTCCTTACTTCGAAACCACGTGAATTCCTTAGCTAATCACGCCAACTTCGTGATCATTACACGCGGGTTCGTTCATTGTGTCATAGAGAATACGGTACCTGTGCCACGTTGGGTTCGAGGAAATACCTACGTTATTACGCGTATGTAGTACTAACACGTAATGCAGGTAACAATGACTTCTGATGCACTAAAAGCAGCTGGTTGGTGTTCGCAATAAAAAAAGAAATAAAGTTACCTGCATAATTAATTTAGTGAATGTTGGTAGAATGGCGGTTTTGTTATCTATAAATGAAATCGTGTTAACCTTGATCGCTCATTGTATGTTCGATCAGTTTTCCTTGTAAACAAGCGATGCATCGAAGTTTGCAACGTAAGCAAGTATACCTACCTACCTACCACATACATATATAAACTCACTCCCTCTTCCGATGGGGGTAGGTAGAAACTGCAGTAAGCCAACTGCTACAATCCTTACATTCTAAATTTTTTTTTTTTTTTTTTTTAATAATGTATAATAATATAATTCTCCTTTTGCTTCGTATACGTTCATACACGCACGTCGGTTGCGAGTACTACTACTACGCACCTGCATACCTATTCATAACCACTCGAAACGCTTCCGTATCGTATCGAAAATCAATCAATGATATCAGGAGTCCTCTAAACGTTGTTCACAAGTCCAAAACCTAAAAATGTTGACAGTTTAAGGGCTGATATTTCCAATGGCAGATAATTTTATCCGAGGAAAAATTTTGAATTTGTGACAGTTCTTCCATACAAATTCTGTCAGACGTCAATTTTAATAAACGAATAAAAAATATCGGTCGATTGAAAAATCAGCCCTAAATCAAATAGACGACCGCTATTCTTCCGACAGCTGTTTGCTGTCGGGGGCAAGGCAAATCAGGTTATCGAAAATGTGTCATTTTCGTTACGATAGCCCGTCGGATGGTTGTGAATAGCTATGCCGACCTGTCTGAAGAATGTCACAAGTCCTTTTAGGGCGTCCCTTCCCGGCGTTTCCACCATACCTACAATAGGCATACAATTGAAGAAGCTATTGTCGGGTTGGGAAATATACTGGAAAATTTTACGATTGAGGTACTTATTACAATTTTTAATCTCCACTAGAACTCCAGCGTCACTAAAACCAAATGGTTTCTATTCCGCCAGTTGATTGAGTGTTGAAAAGACGAAATAAATACAACACACCGTTTTCACGTACCTATCGCGGTAAACATTGCGTAACATGACATTCATTTAATCACCAGCCCGAAAAACCCGTTTGACGAATTTATGACTATATAATGTTATATGAATTGATGCCTTAACTAATTTGGTACCCTGTTATCGACTTCCAAAGATTCTTCATTGAGAGGGACATTGCATTTACCTATCAGTCTGTTCTCATTTGCCCTTTAAACAGTTGTCATTAGGAAAGATATCGGTGAATGATGTCATGGCACTATAAGTACCACACCCACGCAACCATTTACGTGCACATACAGGACAATTATATGCCTATTAGGTTAACTGGACACTCATTGAAAGAATACTTTACCTAGTACACGTAAGTCTAGGCTGCTTGATATGAATACCACAAACCACAAGAGTTTTTTGTATTGTAATGGTAAAGACAAAGCTTTCATTCATGATTTGTGGTTGTCCTTTTCCCTGTGTTGGGGTCGGCTTCCAGTCTAACTAGATGCAGCTGAATACAAGTATTCTACATGGAGCGACTGCCTGTCTGAAATCCACAACCCACTTACTAGGTAATACGATACCCCTTGGTGAGACTGGTTGTTAGACTTTCGTGCTTCTGATGAGGGTGAAATGTCTGTCAAAAATCCACGTATGACAGCCGTAAACGACGACGTCTTAACGTGGTTTCTAGGCATGGAGCGGTCTCGGTATGTAAAGATGGTCGCCCATGTACGGACCAACCGCGGCAAGCGTAGCTGAACCTGACTGATCGACCCGTGCGGCTGTTCAAAACCGTTTTTTATTGGAATGAGACTGATCATTGCTTCGAGTATCTGTTTAGAGATGAGTACACGACTGCTTCATCGATATCATTGCAAGCCTATCCACAAGACCCTAAAAGCCAATCACGCTACGTTGTTCAAGTGACATCTTTGGATTTATGCTGTAAAGATGTTAATGAATGAAAAAATGTTTATTCTGTACAAACAAAACGCACATTACAAAAAAAAAAAAAAATACAAAAGATACACTTAATACAAAGTAGTCAAAAGCTTCGTACTCAATCATATAAAAAGCGGACACTCACCAAGGTAGCCACCTGCGTATTATTGCAATAACTTGGTGACAACTGCTAGATTATGGTAAATTATTCTGTGAAACTATGTTCCAAAGAGATGAGCGGAAATGCCACTTTTACCCAAAATCTATTCCATCCCTTTTATTTGAAGAGATATTATGTGACGTTGACAATATATTTTGTGAATTACAGGGCGATATGGGGCCCGGTCACTCGTACCGCAACCACACCACACCGCAAGGACAAAATGTGGGGCAGCAGTGGTTACGTGGGAATAGTGTCGCTTCAACTTTTTGCAGTCGCGTTGTGGTTGCGTTGTCGCTAGAAGTTGCGATGTGGTTACGTTGTGCCTAGTGTTTGTCAGATCAACTCCGGCTGTGACAGTTTCGTCGCGTCGACGTAATGTTGAGGTTGCGTTGTGGCTGCGACATTGTCTTGATGTGATCGGTACCGTCCACACGGTTTATTTTGACCGCCGAATGTGGTCCTGGTAAATAGACCATTAATTTTTATAAAAATTAGCGCTCGTCAACGTTTTGTTGTTGTGGTGTGGTTGTGATACGTGTGATCGTGCCCTAAGGTCAATGTGAATAGTAATTTTCGTCCAATTTACCAGAAGGTGCCTAATATGGAAATGTCACTGTGACAGGGTTGTCCTCATTCCAGATTTGATTAGAACCGCCCAAATGTAGGATACGAATATGATTCATCCGGTTCCGTTCCCCGAGGGACACGGTATGTCGTTGGGTTCGTGTTATGAGTACGCAGACAGAATATTTACTGATGACATGATTTTGACTGAATAGACTGAAGCAGTGAACAATGCAAATATTTAAACAGCCTAATTGCAGAATTTTGTTCACGAAATGCATGAGACTTACTTAGTACCTATTTTATTTCTGTTCTTAGCATTAGAAACTATCTTGTGATTTTATGGGTCAAGCTCTGAACAGCGTGCACTGAGCTATACTGCCTAAGTATCACAGAACTCGAAAATATTCATGCAGCTGCAGCTCTTACTCTGTGGATCTCGTTGTGCTTAAAACCGTTGACAGGAAGCTGGTTGACCGCTGTGTAACCAAGCGCGGTGGGCCGTGGTCCACTTGGTCGCGCTTTCCACCGTGACGTCATCAGTGGCAGCTATACTCGATGCTACAATGAAAATCAAGGTTGGCGACCCATATGCAACTAAATCGTTCATAATAGGGGTTAAAGTATGAAATTGCCGTTTTATTGTAATAGGTACTTCGAATTGACATAGAACCTTCATGGTTTGAGAGTTTTGAGCGAAACTTTTTTCACACGGTACCTATGAAGTTCTTCTTTTAAAAAATGGGCAACATTCGATTATCGACTTTCAGTTGTTTTTTTTTATTCAGCTTAGACAAGAAAGATGGATACTTCGAAAATTCGAGTTATTTTTTAATACGAGTTCCGACGCGGAACTACCGCGGCAGAAACAGCTCGCAATATTAATGTTGCGTTTGGAGAGGCGACTGCTAATGAACGCACCGTGCGATTTTGGTTTAAACGCTTTCGTGACGGAAACTTTGATTTGAAGAACGAGCCACGTGGAAGACCGCCCACACAGGTGAATAACAATGAATTGAAAGAGATGGTGGAAGCCGATCTGAACCAAACTACCCAGGAATTCGCGGCATGGTTTAACGTTACCTTACCTTATATTGAGTCATTTGCGTCAAATCAATAAAATAAAAAAATATGAGAAATGCCTCATGATTTGACTGATCTGCAGAAAGAAACGCGTGTTGAAACTTGTGTTGCCTTGTTGAATCGATACAGAAATGAAGGAATATTGGATCGAATTGTGACATGTGATGAAAAGTGGATTCTATACGATAACCGTAAGCAAAAAATGCAATGGCTGACCCCAGGTCAAGCGCCGCAACAGTGTCCTAAAGCAAAGCTTACCAATAAAAAGGTAATGGTAACTGTTTGGTGGTCTCAGCATGGTGTTATTCACTATAGCTTTCTCCGATCTGGTCAAGCAATAACGGCAGATGTCTACTGTGCCGAACTCCGAATAATGGTAGCAAAACTAGCAGTGAAACAGCCCCGAGTCATGAATCGATCTTCACCATTATTGCTCCATGATAACGCGAGACTTCATACAGCACGAGAAACCGTTTTAACTCTACAGGAACTGCAATTAGAAACCATTCGTCACCCTCCGTATTCGCTAGACTTTACTCCAACAGACTACCATTTTTTTCGTGATTTGGACAATTTACTACGTGATAAAAAGTTTTCTTCTCAGGAGGCAGTACAAAATGCTTTCACACAGTTTGTCGAATCTAGATCACGAGAGTTCTATCGCAAAGGCATAAAGGTATACCTTCCTATTACATGGCAGCAATGTATAGATAATAATGGTAATTATTTTGATTAAATAAATATGTTAAATTAAAAAGAAACGAATTTCAATTTTTCAGTACAAATCGGCAATTTCATACTTTAACCCCTAATACTATAATTAGATATAATGATGTTATTGTATATGTTATGTGGTCTAGCCGGCTCGCTTACTATCTGTATGTCAATCTAAATAAT
The DNA here is from genome assembly GCA_947507525.1 of Apamea epomidion. Classification (NCBI taxonomy): domain Eukaryota; kingdom Metazoa; phylum Arthropoda; class Insecta; order Lepidoptera; family Noctuidae; genus Apamea; species Apamea epomidion. Next base: position 14,579,903 of record OX382234.1, read on the forward strand.
GCTATAGAGTGATTTTTTTCTTTAGATAGATCAGACGGGAAATACCGATTCGTATTTCGATTTCTTTTATGTAACTGGTATAGTACAGCAAGGTCGGGTCCTAAATACTAGCAACTCGAAAGGTCAACAATTGAGTAAGATAGAATAAAATAAAGCGCAAGAATCCATCAAGCCAGTGAGCCAGAGGACAACGTTATTCAGAGCTAACTTTGGATAATGTGGACTTTGCTACTGATAAGAGCAGTGGTGAACTAGTGACCAAGTTTTATCGGCCTCGACTTACCAGTTGTAGGTCGTGAGTTCGATCCTAGGCAGGCACTTTACTTTGTGCATTTAATTTCATCAACACTGCTCTTAAAACGGTGAAGGAAAGCATTTTGAGGAAACCGCCATGTCCTTGAATCAAAAAAGTCGAAGACATGTGACATCCACCAACCCGTACTGGGCCCGCGTGGTGGATTATGGCCCACTCAAAGAAAGGATGCCTGAGTCCAGCACACGCACTGGGAACATAGGCTAATTATACTACGGATAAGAAAGGTACAACTACCACTGATCCGCGTAAGTTCCTCGACGCGACGATTAAGTAGTTAAGTTAATCGAGTACATGCAGGAACTTTTTAATGAGGTAACTTATAAGAGAGCTCAGTGTCCTCTACTATTCCTATACTACTGTATGTGATGTACGATTGTATACCAGGCTGCATATCTGCATCTACTTATGTACAGTTCCGCACTACCTCTACCTACCTGTGACCAGAATTTCGATGTCACAATATGCAAGGTGAGTTGGTTTGTCTGTAAGTTTACTTACTGGTTGCGCATGTGTTATTGACTTGTAATAATCACTTAGAGGTCGGTAAACTGAGTGCCTGTATGAATAATTAGAATCCTGAAGGTTCTTTGCTAGTAGGTATTCGAGCATTTCGAATTAGGTTTATTATTGTAACAAACAAGTGTAAAATCGAACGATTTTAACGACAAAACTCGTTAAAATTAATTTGTAAAACACGGATGTTGAGTAGTTTTAGTTAGTTTTTTTTGTGTCTGAGTGAATGTTAACAGGTTAAGATAAAAGAAAAGAAAGAAAGAAAATACATTTATTTGCGGCAAACATGACGCATAAAAAAGAACATAAACACAAAAAAAAACAAGTTGGGGTAAACATGCGTCACATTCACGCAAAATGGCTATCGCTCAGCATAATGCTAAGACTCTATACGAGACAGAGCCCCAGCGCTAGTATTCCTTCTATAATAATATAATAAATGCGAAAGTTTGTAAGGATGGATGGATAGATGGATGGATGGATGGATGTTTGGATGTTTGTTACTCTTTCACGCAAAAGGTGCTGAACGGATTTGGTTGAAATTTAACACACAGATAGTTTATAACCAGGAATAATACATAGGATACTTTTTATCCCGATATTCCCACGGGATCGAAACTTATGCGGGTGAAACCACGGGGCGCAGCTAGTAGATAGTGCAGCATTGGCAAATGCTACATTATAATTTTATCACGAGCAACCTTCTTTTATAACAAATCCTACCTTATTTGTAACCAGAAAGGTATTTTCTTCATACTGGTTTTTTGAATTTTGAATCAAAAAGTGCCATGTCTTTTCTCTTACGGAGATTTTTCATTTGAAATTTTTTTGGACACAGGGCGGAAGTCTATATTATTTTTTCCGCTTGACCATGTAATAATTTGCCACGATATTAAAGGTATCGATATAACGGTTTGAACGACCGAGTTCTTCGTTGTTCGACTGGATCAAAGGGTATGTTTGCGTTTCTATTGATTATTCAAAAGTTCTAATCGTTTCCTAAGTTTTATTCCATTATTTTCTTTGTAATAGGCAGTGTTCCCGAAATTAAACGAACTATACAGCATCTAAAACCTGTCCCGAGGCGAGTCAGGTTACATCATTCAGACTTGGTATGTAATTTAACTTGTCTTCAGCTCTTTTGTTATAAAAGATTTTGCCTGCGTCTCGGATTATCATTTTTCGTTATTTTCTGTAGATTTGTCCGAAGACTGTAGGCGGATCTTGAATTCGCCCCACCGCTAGTCTGGGACCAGACGACTGCATGCTTCCTGTTGGGATTCTGATACCAGCCAGCCAAGAGCCTTCCGACTGCTAGCCTGGAGTCTAAGACCGGATTTGCGTATATTTAGTAGATTTTTTAAAAATTTTAGTCGTTAATACAACATCGTTACGTTACGTTACATTTAAAACAGTCATATAAATTGTTGCCTCGCTACCTGATAACAGATTGACTGTTACCGTGTGTGTGCGTTGTTACCCATTTAGGATTATTTATTAATTGCGGGAGTCATAGGAACGTTTGCAAACGTATCGTGACCGACGCGTAATAGAGAAATTTATAGGGCTCTAACACCAGCGACGTCGCCTCAGAGTTATAACTTAATCTTTTGAAATATTAAGAATCGTGCTGTGTCCTTCATTAAGTTATTGTTTACAATAATATTTATTTTACTGAATGAAACGTGTACAAGTGAAGATTTTTTATTATTTCGCTACAATAGATAATATCAGAGTTCAGTTTATTTATTTTATCTCCAACAAAAGATATGCACAATACATGACACAAATAATGGGCAACATCAGGTATTAAGTAAATACTCCTTCACTCATAGGAGACCACAGCTTGCAGTATCATGGACTTTCCTTCTCGTTCTTCATAGGTAACCGACTCCTTGACAATTCAAAAGTGCCTGTAAATGGTTTAATAGAAATAAATACTCTCCGTCTTCTTACAAAACGAACTCTAACTTTAGTTCTAGTTCTAGAGACAGTATTTGTATTTCGAACTTTATTTTGATTTAGGCAAAGTATTTAATACTAAAATGACAACTAAGCACCGCAGTACGTTGTAATTTTTGAAAAAACACTGCATTTCTATAACAGTTAGGTTCTTAATTCAATAACTGGGTCGGTGGTTTAAACCTGATCTAAAGAAAAACCTTGTTTTGTAATAATGGTGTTTGAGTTTGAGTTTGCAGAATAAACTTATATTGAATTTTGTTAAAAAAATAAGTCGGCTCTCGAAACATCAGTCACCAATGGCGCGTTGTGTTCCATTCCACGCGCGCCTCAAAGAGATATCAGCACGAACTGACGGGGTCCGCTAGGGCCGATGCCTGCCAGGGCTGCGGGTTGTTCGAAAGAGATACCGTGGTCGCTGGCACAGGCAACTGAAGGAGCACGGGTGGTGAGTCAGTAAAATGATGATTTCCCACCCAAAAAAAAAAAAAACTTAAATACAGGTTTTTAACTATTAATTTATTCAGCCGATTACATACAGTTAGGTTCCGTTATTAATTACACCTGATACGTCACAGTCCACCGGATTTAGTCCCGTAACCAAGCTTCCTCATACGTTATACTTGTGAGACACGGACATTGTAGAAAATTCAACAAGCGTCGAGGTAACCGCGTCAACCATTTTCCTCAAGACGCAAGTTGTTTGAATAATAAGGGACTTTTGGAATGTATGACATACGGAGATTGAAAAATTATGTTGGGACGTATAACTCTTAATAACTTACTACATAGATTACAAAACCTACTGCATAAAAAAATATTGTGAATGAGGTTTATCTAGGACGTTAATAGTGAAAACTTGAATGTTTTCTCGATAGAAAGTAGGTCCTACATGCAAGTAGGTAGGTATACAGCATAGTCTTTATGAGACGGTATAGCCAGGTATAGGCATTTTACAAATAATGTGACGTTAAAGAAGAAAGAAGAAAGTAGTGAGTACAGTCCTTTCACAGTTATTTTACCTTTGACTTTGCATTGCTGTCCAAATCATAGTGCTCTTTATACTCATTCAAATAAGGTTGATGTTAGGTTGCTGCCACTGAAAAGTCTGTCAAAATCATTGTGATCTTTATTCTCGTTACTATAAGGTTGCTGTTAGGTTGCTGCTGTCAGAGGTAACATAACTGAGAACGGATCATACGTCTAATCCAGTTGTGCTGCAACTGGATTGGACGTATGATCCGTTCCGCAATTTGTGAAAGAGATTTCCGAGATCTCACATCAATCCTCCGAGCATAATGCCTAGTGGATTAAGTACGTATATACGTTTGTTTTATAAACTGAAGAGGTTTTTATAGCCGACGACGTACGATAACAATGGTAGTACAATACGAGCCGTGTAATGCCATACCTGATTTCTTCGAGGTATTGATTTCCAATAATATGTATTTTTCAAACGTGTCTGTAAGTGTTACTGCGCTTCAGAGGAATGAAGAACTCGTAAAGGTCCGCTGGTGATCCTACCTACGTCTAAGGTTTAATTTCACCAAACTTTTTTACCTAGAATAAGTCTTATCCTGAGAAGAAATTTTGAGTTATTGACAGTTTACCTTATCATTATCACTGTCAGAATTCAATTTTATTCCACGGATGAAAGATATCTTTGCCTTTGATTTTGGTAAAATCAGCCATAAATGGTGAAAACAACGTTTTTGTACAATGTAAATTGTAAATCATTTAGACCACTTATCAGAGGCACATACACATGAAGAACATTTAAACTCGCGCTGTTTTCGCGTCGCTAAACATATTTTTATTCAAGGTAATTTCATGGAGTATATTTACGATTCGCTGCGCTAGTTCTGCGACACCATTTTTCTGTTATTGAACGAGTACCAATGTAGAATTAACTACCTATTGTCCATTTAAGGTGACTAAACTTATGTAGAACTTGGTTTGCCACATATGTTTGCCTAGCGGTGGAAAGAAGCGAGGTGAAGGCAGGCCCATTATGCAATGAAACCATGAATAAAGTTAGGGCGTATGCCGCACTCCCGACATACGGTTGCAGGAGAAACACTGAAGGGTTTAAGTTGGTTGGACATGACAATCCCTTCTCCCGATAATTGCTACACGAAAAAAAAAAAAGAATAAAAGTTTCTACTAACTGTACTCGACTATCTAGTGTCCTCATATGTGCAACATATACATACCTATATTATTATCCAGTGCATACTCGTATACTTTATCCTCATAAAAAAATGTTACAGGGATTTCCATAGATATCTAAGGGATTTCCGATATTTTGCAAAAGGCAGTGCATGTTATTGTTGCTTGTAGCATTGTGTATTCGTGATCAATTTTCTATTTTTATGATGCTATTGTATATTAAATTATAAATTTGTGTGGTTATGGAAATCTAGGTAGGGATTGGCTATGGATACGGATGGTCGTTAACGTCATTATTTCAAGAAAATGTTACCGATAATACGAGAAAAATGTTACTGCGATTAGAAATATGTATACGTGAAGGTATTTTAGTGTGATCACATATAACTTCATCCACAAGGACAGCTGCTGTGATATAGGTATTATTAGCTAAGAGTCATTCCAGACTCAGTGCAAAAATATTGAAATTCTATAGCACGTGTGTGTGTGTGTAATCATTCGACTGTATGTACTATATTGATAATGTTGAGAAATCACCGGTCGAAATCTAAGGTCATATCCGAAAATGTTTTGGGGACATAGTCCGGATTCGCAAATACTTTGACATTGTACTCACATTTATAATCTAGTACAAATATGCGTGTGCACCGAGTTGAAGTGATCTATTAGGAGGCCCATGTTTACCAGACGTTTAGTAGCTGGTTAAACAATGATGAGTTCATTTATAATGACGATGATTACTCCTATTCAGTTTAAAAGCAATTGAAGCAGTGTTTATACAGGGTTATGTCTAAAGCTTTATTTTGGCGCTGTTTTTCTGTCTGCCCCGTTGATAGCAATAGGCTCGCCCCCTTTTACATGAGGCTTTACCATAACTGGCCAAATGTGGGGGTACTATAGGGACACCTCTGCTCAACCCTTCGGGGAAACAAGGCGTGATGTTACCTGTGTGTTTGCCGGAATTATGGAAAACTGAAAAATTATAACGCGTATAGTTTAGTAGCAAGGTTAGTTTTGGGACGACGCAATTTGAAATGCCTACTACGAGTAGGTATCTTCTTTTTCTTCGAGTCGCTCGACTGTATTTTAGATCTTGTTGGCCCGAAACTCCTATCCTGACCTCTGTGTCTCAAAACATGCAGTCAAAGTGACCTCTGCGCTGCTATCGACGACGGTGGCGCCGTGAATTATTATCGACACACGGAGAAGAGTTTCCTAAACAAGAAATAAAAGGTGAATCCTCGGCTTAGTTTATGTCGATCTATGAAAGAAATATTATTAAAGTGCATGTTTCATCATGAAGCGCAACTAGTGAAACTAGGTACGAAGGCAATGACGTATTTCTTACGTTCTCTTTGACTCACTGTTGGTGCGCGTAGTTGTATACAGCTGATGAACACTGTTTATTTACTTTCAAAGCTAGGACGCCACAGCGATGCATTTTTGTAATGCAAAGTTTCTATTGAAATAACTGAAAACCTAAAGAAAGAAAATACGTTTGTATGTTTGTTTTGTACACATCATTATGAACAACTTTTACTTTGGGACAAACCTGAAATCGCAAAATTATGCGAAGTTGCGAACATACTCGTAAATGTATGGATCAGCTGACTCTTAAGAGATTTTCAGTTAGGTATATCATAACACATCTTGTCTGACACTACGAGTATAATGAGTGCTGTACTATGTATCTGTAAACATTGAACAGCGGGGTAATTGCGTAACACATTAACAGTAGAAATGGCTTTCATTTTGGCAGTTCAACAACATTCATTGTGTTATTTACGCTGTTGAGCAGAAAAAAAATTCTAAATCAGAAGCAATGGATTATCAATATCTTTAAAAAATGATTCAGATTGTGATTGATTGACGCAATTACGGTGCAGGATATTACTCGTTCAACAGAATCAAGGTTAATTGGAGTCTGATATTCGGTTCTCATTCGGTTCATTCTCGGTTCATTTTTTTAAGGTTCATATCACGTCTTCCTTTAGAATTACGGGCGCCGTCAGTTGAGGCTGGTCATCTGTTAGCTGCCAGGGCTTATTTTTAATCTTTTGTTTTGAATTGTTTCTTCATTTGTTTTTGGCATTGTTCTCACTTATAGAAGCAACAAGAATAATGTGCCCAGGATTTTGTAATATATTGATTTAAAAGAGTGTCCTTGGAGTTTATTGCACGTTCTTCTCCATAGAGATCTACGTTTTGGAATGAAAGCTTCAACTTTCGGGAACAACTTATAAGTGTATAGTCTATGGGACTAACTGACCGACTATTTAATTTTTACAGTTAAAAAGTGCCTGTTATTGGTTTAATTGAAATAAATACTTTGAGTATGAATTGTTTTTATCCAAGAACATTCTAAGAAGTCTATAAAGCCTTGACATCAATAAATCCAATAAATAATAGATATTCAATCGTTTACGTTGGAAGGTTGGAACATGAATACTTAGCTACTGAAAAATCCATCAATTCGTTTTATCAGGAAACAAGTGCGTGGAGGACTAATGAGGACGGCAGACATTTTGAAAAAAAAAAAAATCGTCGAAAGTGTAGTTATGTACAGACGCCAGCAGGTCAAGCTACCCGAAACTGTCAAATTTTCCCGATAAAGTTGAAAATCTATTAAAGAAATTTGACAGATTGTAGTAGCTGGATGTGCTATAGTCTGTACCTAAATGCCTTCTCAAAGCTTATCGTTTCAATGCTTTTTTACTGATAAGCCAAAGTAGTAAACATGCCGGAGAAAACTAGTTGTAAGAGGTGGGTTGCTGTTTTTTTTTACCAGTACTGATGTGATCGGTCCTAAGATTGACCCCTTTGGGTAGACCAATTCGGCCTTATTACAAAATCAGATTTATCTTTAAACTCAGGTTTATAAACCATCGCGCCATTTCTGAATGTCAAATTTTATTCCGACTATCTTAATAAAGTTCTAAATATAAACACTACACCCTGCGCATTAGGTTAACCGTTTTTTGACAGCTATCTTAAAACGTTCATATTCCAGATTACGTAAAAGTTAACTTTAAAATGCGTAATAAAACAAAATATATAAACTGCCCCATATTATTGAATTATCTTATTTATGGCTTCTTACATACATTATAATACCGTACGTGTATCAATCAATGTATTGTGTGTTGCTGCAATCACTTGTTCCATCTGTCAAAAACGGTTTACCTAATGGACAGGGTATAATTTGAAACCTGAGTCAAAGTTGTCAATATTGATCTAAAAACTTTCCTTTTGTCGAAGTAAGGTTCGAATTACAAAAACAGGCAAGCTTGAAACAACGTTAGAAATCGTTTTGTAATAACACGGATTCAGCTTATGTATATAAGCGGTTATTCTATCGTCACTGACATTCTCGATTTCGTTCTCATTGATAGAAGATAGCATCTCTCATAGGTTCTGGAAATGATGAGTGTATCTAATTTTATTTCAAGCATTAACAGCGGGATAATGCATAAGACACAATGGCTTTCCTTTTGACAGTTCAATAATATTCATTACGTTATTTACGTTGTTGAGCAGACAAATGTTTCGATCATATGGAGCAATGGATTAGCAATATCCTTCGAAATGATTCAGATTGTGATTGACAGTGTGTTACGTAATTAGGGTGCATTTGTCAAGTCATGAAGTGTTTTAAGCGATATTATTAGGTCGCCGGTAACAAAATAGCCGCACGGGTCATGCCGGCAAGTACGAGTAAGTATACTCAGCCAATACGTATTCACAGGAGGAAAAAATTACATGAATTTTAAGACGAAACAAAACGGACAAAGGTGGCAAGCTTGGTTAATGATATTAAAAGCGGTATTTTAACCAGGTATGCTACTCAAAACAATTTTATCTTATAACTCGTAAGTGTTTGTTTTTAAATACTTTGGATAGTTTTCCTCAATATCTAGATCGTCTTCTGTCTCTTCCGTTATAAGGTTCTTCAAAAAACTTGTTGACAGGGTTTTATAGTTCCTGCCGGGGTAGCGGGATCGTCCGAAAGGGTTACCGCTGCCCTGGTACATAAAGGGCTAAGGAAGGAACACGGGTGGGTTTTAGTCAGTAAGAGTCTGACACTCCCTTCTGCTTCACCCAGTTTCCCATCCTCAAAAAAAAAAAAAAAAGGGTTTTATAGTTATCTATACTGATATTATAACTTTATAAGCTTGTAGGAGGTACCTATCTCCGAAAGTACTCATCAGATTTAAACAATTCTTTCACATAGAAAGCTAATGCTCCTGCCGAGTGCCATAGGATATGTTTTATATGTTATAACAAGCGGTCGAAGTCCCGAGTAGAAGTCTTTTTGAAAATGCCAGTTAATCCGTGATTCATCCGTTAAACCGGTAATTCCTAGTCACTTTTAACTTTAACATTGGAACTGGAACAGGAAAAGATTTACTTTCGTACTGATGTATATATACTTACCTACAAGTAAATAGTATAATAATATGAAGTGCAGGTAGTCTTCATATATTACATATCAAAGGTTGAAAATTGATGGGCGGCGAGCCGAGCTATGGGCAGCTCGGCCGCCGGTAAGGACCAGGCCCGGGTCGACGGCGCGTTGTGTTCCACGCGCGCCTCAAATAGATGTCAGCACGAACTGACGGGGTCCGCTAGGGCCGATGCCGCCGGGGCTGCGGGTTGTTCGAAAGAGATACCGTGGCCCCTGGCACAGGCAACTGAAGGAACACGGGTGGGTTTTAGTCAGTAAAAGTCTGACACTCCCTTCTGCTCCGCCGGGAGGGGTCATTTGATGATTTCCCATCCAAAAAAAAAAAAAAAGGTTGACAATTGATACAGATGAGTTTATTAAAATTTTAGGTTCGGGTGGTTTTCATTTTAATTTGTGTTGTAATCAAAGGTTGGTAAGGTTTAAAACTACTGGACGTTCCTAAAATGTCATGGCACTAAGTATAGTGCGATAATTATTATAAACTACGTAATTTCTCACAATTTCCATGGTCTTACCAAGTAAAGCCTTAACTCATGTTTATTTATTTAGGTTTATTTAGGGACAACAAACAGTAATAAGTAAACATAGGTTAGAACTTAATAATAGAGGTAACAAATACACTACTCAAAACGTTATCCACATATTTCTAAACAGATCTACTAGTTGTTAGAAAGAACGATATAAAAATAAACAACCAAATTAATGTTTGCCAACGCATTTCCTATCTTAATAGGTTACAACAACGTTTACACTTGCTACTAAACCGATATGTGCAAAAGAAGTACCTACCAAATCGTTTATTGGTAATAAAAAAGTACTAATACCTAATATTAATAGTCTGTTACGTTATATGAGCAAAACAAACTGGACATTCCAATAGTTGTGTAGACGGGAACAATACTACATGGGTTTTTCCAAGATTCCAGTTTTGTTTCTAACAATTATAAGAACAAAATAAATAATTCAATGTTGTTGACGAAGACTCTTTAAGAAACTACACTTTTTTGCAATAAAAAATATGGTCCACGAGTTAACTACACATTGTTTGCATTCATTGCAAAGTTATCTGACACCGAGTGAAACGATTAAAACTCAGGTAGCAAGGTAAAGATATCAAGTAAACAAAACCTTGCTACCTTCAAACTGCATTCTGCAGTATTTTATAAAACTTACGACTCTTTGTTATGGACATTGGTCGGTTTTAGATTTGGGTATAGGTTTTATTCTGCAACGTAGCTTACGTAACTTCCATTTCGCAGAACAAAACAGACATTGACGAAACCCGTTTTCCTGTCGGTGTAAGTTTATATTAAATTAAGTAAGGTCTAAAATAGACGACCTTCTAAAAATCGTCATGTGACTTCAAAATATTTATTTTTGTCTTTTTCATGTAATACATCGCCATCTCTGGAAGTTTATCGGAACTATTATACGGTACGGTCCGCAATGCGCTACGTTCTCGCTTGAAATGGTTTTCACGATACCAAGCTCACGAACTTGGTAGTTCAACAAACGTTGCATAGACAGCAGTGTTGAGGATTTTGTCATTCTCGTAATATTTTCATTCCGAAAACTGAGGGAAATCGTTCCTGTTAGTTGGGCAAAATTAAGCACATAAAGTTTAAATTCTTAAAACATGGACAATATTTTAATCTCACGAAGCGACGCGGTTTATTTGTGGTATACAAGTAAAGTGCGTGAGCGTGAGGTTGGTTTGGTTTGGTTTTAGGTTTTATGTGGCAGTGCTACAGGCACCCTTCAAAATTATTATATAAAGAGAATGTTTTGGAATCTGCAGTCGGATGCTAACAAGGTGATCATCTCGGGCTAGTCATTTTCAGTTTGGTATCCATCCCATAACACAACAACTAAATTCAAAATTCAATGTTTGGTATTTAGATGACGGAACACTAGGAGGTGACGTAGACACCGTTCTAAAAGATAAAGCAGATAAAGCAGCAGTTCCAATCCCCGATGGATTGGAACTGCTGCTTTAGCCTTGCCATCAACAACTCAAAATGTGAAATTTACATTTGTGACACTACTGACAGACAATCGACTATACTTATACAGAAATTTAATTTAATAAGCCCCAGATATAAAAGTTTTGGAAAAAAGTTCATTGCACCTCTAAGGTTTCCCAATTTTAGAAGACAGTTTTTACCATTCATCGACAAAAAAATTAAACATTTTAACGATATTTCGGATAGACTTTCTAAAATTAATTTACATTCGGCATTCACCCTAATCAGATATTGTTGTTTCGGTCCAAATTGTATGTATTTTCTCCGCTCTCTCTCTCTATGGAAGCATCCACACCTTTTGGACAAAACTAATCATATTATTCGCAGTACTCTTACATCATTTTTAATGTGGCCTTGGACGGCCGCGCGTGGCTGCAAGCCACACTGCCCATTCGTTTTGGTGGGCTCGGCGTCCGCAAAATTTCTAGTGTAAGCCTACCGGCGTTCCTATCCTCGGTCCACAGCACCGAATAGTTAATCACACGAATCTTGGTTCCTGCTCAGATTCACTCTAAAGTGCCGTGTTTGACCGATGCGGTGAACGCCTGGAAAGTGGCTTACCCGGACACGGTTCAGCCCGAACCCGAACCCGTCTTCCTAGAGACAGTGGGATGAGCCGCTCTGCAGGTTGGTACGGAGTAAACTTGTTAATACGTCCACCAATACTGCTGAGCGTGCCCACCTGCTGGCTGTGGGTGAATGGGAGTCGGGCCTCTGGCTTTAGGCGCTACCGTCACTCAATATAGGCACTATGCTGGGTGACACCTCATTCCGGCTCGCTACATGCTTGCGTCTGGGCGCTCCTTGCGGAGCTCCACATCGCTGTCAATGCGGTGAAGCAGTCGACTGCAGGCAGTCGACTGTGAGGTGAGCGCTCTTGCTGCAGGATAGTCCATGGTGTCCGAGGGGACACCATGGACTATCCTGCAGCAAGAGCGCTGGACGGATGGCACGGCACGCCAGCATTAACGACATCATCCGTTGGGCTCTTGTCTCCGCCGGGCTGCCAGCTGTTTTAGAACCCTATGGCTTGGCACGCGACGATGGAAAGAGGCCAGATGGAATGACCACAATGCCTTGGAAGTTAGATAGGCCTTTGGTGTGGGATGTAACCTGTGTCGACACCCTCGCGCCATCCCACCTTCCTAGCACGGTGGGGTGTGCTGGGGTTGCTGCTGCAGGAGCAGAAAACCTCAAACGGCGCAAATATTAAAACTTTGTTGGAAGCTATAATATTTGAGCCGTTTGGGGTTGAAACACTAGGGCCCTGAGGTCCGAGTGCTCATCGAATTTTTCGGGACATCGCCAAGCGTTTGGTTGACTCTTCAGGTGACCAGAGGGCTGGCCTATTTTTAGCCCAAAAAATCAGCATTGCCATCCAACGTGGTAATGCTGCCAACCTTTTGGGCAATTTTTTGAAGCCCAATGAGCTCCTGTCTTTTTCTTAATTTTTTAAATTATATACTTGTATATAATTAATTTTAGTGTTAGAATACTGTGAATATCACTGTTTTTAGTGTACAAGTGTAAATTTTGCCTAATATTTAATGTGCTGAGTACCTATAAAATATTACTTTCCTTAAATAAATCATCACTACTTTCAATTTGATACTAATACCACCATTGCGAATGAGCCCATAATTAGATTTTGAACACAGGAATGGTTTCTCGCGCTACGACGTCACTGGCTGGCACCCATGAAACTAATAGGTTCTGGTATGGTATACTTATGCATTACTTGAATGAATTGATTCTTACTTATGAAATGGCAGCATATCGTGAAATGGCCCGGCAGATCACGATATGGCCATTTCTACGATTGGACCACGACATATACAGTATGGAGACGACAAAACGACAATCAATGAACACACTGGCAATACCTATGCATGTATTTTGGAACTATCAACTAATCCTAACATCGAAATTAGAAAAACGGCCAAGTGCGAGTAGGACTCGCGCACGAAGGGTTCCGTACCATTATCTATAAAAATCACGTCTGTTGTATGGGAGCCCCCCTTAAATATTTATTTTATTTTAATTTTATTATTTATTATTAAAGAAAAATACAACTGAGTATTTTGTGAATATTTCAAGTGCCTACCTGTTCCCATTATTGATATCGAGCAAAAAAGGGCAAAAAAATCGCGTTTGTTGTATGGGAGCCCCCCTTAAATATTTATTTTATTTTGTTTTTGTATTTGTTGTTATAGCGGCAACAGAAATACATAATTTGTGAACATTTCAATTGTCTAGCTACCGTGGTTCTTGAGATACAGCCTGGTGACAGAAAGACGGACAAACAGCGAAGTCTTAGTAATAGGGTCCCGTTTTTACCCTTTGGGTACGGAACCCTAAAATGTGATTTAAAAAAAAAAACTAAGTAGTAATGGGCCGACTATGGGTTTCGCCAATCTTTGACTAGCTATAGTGACTAAACTATTGGTTATATTTGTGTGAATTCTAGTAGGTATGCAAAATGGGAACGTCGGTAGATATACGAAGTTTAATTTATTGATGTATTGTTGTCCCCGCCTTGTATATGGCAATACGTAAGTTACCAATAAAACGAGTCTTACTCTAGGCATTATGATTGCATTATGCATACTTGGATTCTTACAAGTGTTACAACTTAGTAAAGGAAACGCTGTGCCTTAACGCGCCAAATGGCCAAAAATTGAAGCCTGTGTTTGTCGAGCGCGTTGAAGCTTCTAATCGAAGCAATGATTATTACTATGCATCTCTTTAAATCTTAGACAGAATAAATGATAAGCCACTTGATATTCATGTAATTATGTATTATGCTTATTTATAGACTTATAGAGGCACAGTACATTACATACACACATTACAGTATTTTACTACACTTTGATTCGGTAATATGTTCGGCGTTTTTGACGAATAATCGGTCGAATATAAATGTGCGGTAAACTTAGGAATATTCGGCTCATCCCTAATTATAATAGTACAGCGGTTAAAAATAATAGAATTACCATTTATACTAACAATGAAAACATGCATTGCTTAAACAACTTAATACTTATATAAACATCACGCCATCTTCTCATGGCAGAAACAGACAGAAACTATAGAACGCCACCGGCTACGATCCTAATACTCCTTCTAAATCCTCCTGCTCCTTCATAATATTAGTTTACAGACCTGTAAAAGCGGCAACGACGCACAGGGACTCACTGGAGATGGTATAATAATATAACTATTTAACACAAATAATAGGGGTTAAAGTATGAAATTGCCGTTTTATTGTAATAGGTACTTCGAATTGACATAGAACCTTCATGGTTTGAGAGTTTTGAGCGAAACTTTTTTCACATGGTACTTATGAAGTTCTTCTTTTAAAAAATGTGCAACATTCGATTATCAACTTTCATTTGTTTTTTTTATTCAGCTTAGACAAGAAAGATGGATACTTCGAAAATTCAAGTTATTTTTGAATACGAGTTCCGACGCGGAACTAACGCGGCAGAAACAGCTCGCAATATCAATGTTGCGTTTGGAGAGGGGACTGCTAATGAACGCACCGTGCGATTTTGGTTTAAACGCTTTCGTGATGGAAACTTTGATTTGAAGGACGAACCACGTGGAAGACCGCCCACACAGGTGAATAACAATGAATTGAAAGAGATGGTGGAAGCCGATCCGAGCCAAATTACCCAGGAATTAGCGGAATGGCTTAACGTTACCTTACCAACAATAT
This sequence comes from Apamea epomidion, assembly GCA_947507525.1. NCBI lineage: Eukaryota > Metazoa > Arthropoda > Insecta > Lepidoptera > Noctuidae > Apamea > Apamea epomidion. Next base: position 14,595,070 of record OX382234.1, read on the forward strand.
TGACTCATTTGCGTCAAATCAATAAAATAAAAAAATATGAGAAATGGGTGTCTCATGATTTGACTAATCTGCAGAACGAAACGCATGTTGAAACTTGTGTTGCCTTGTTGAATCGATACAGAAATGAAGGAATATTGGATTGAATTGTGACATTTGATGAAAAGTGGATTTTTCACGATAACCGTAAGCGAAAAATGCAATCGCTGACCCCAGGCCAAACGCCGCAACAGTGTCCTAAAGCAAAGCTTACCAAATGAAAAGGTAATGGTAACTGTTTGGTAGTCTCAGCATGGTGTTATTCACTATAGTTTTCTCCGATCTAGTCAAACAATAACGGTAGATGTCTACTGTGCCGAACTCCGAACAATGATAGCAAAACTAGCAGTGAAACAGCCCCGACTCATGAATCGATCTTCACCATTATTGCTCCATGATAACGCGAGACCTCATACAGCACGAGAAACCGTTTTAACTCTACAGGAACTGCAATTAGAAACCATTCGTCACCCCCCGTATTCGCCAGACCTTGCTCCAACGGACTACCATTTTTTTCGTGATTTGGACATTTTTTTACGTGATAAAAAGTTTTCTTCTCAGGAGGCAGTACAAAATGCTTTCACACAGTTTGTCGAATCTAGATCACGAGAGTTCTATCGCAAAGGCATAAATGAGCTTCCTATTAGATGGCAGCAATGTATAGATAATAATGGTAATTATTTCGATTAAATAAATATGTTAAATTAAAAAAAAACGAATTTCAATTTTTCAGTACAAATCGGCAATTTCATACTTTAACCCCTAATATTATGGTATTGTTTTAATACAAATAATTAATCACTCTAATCACAGTTTAATATAGAGTAACACAACAACAACAGAAATACCGGATTTGATTCCTTCGATCAAATATTAAGAACTACCCACATTATTCGTGTTTATTAAATTTGAGTTGGTAATCCCCTTATAAAGGTTCTTCTTTTAAATCACTACTACTATAAAAATTTTCAATTAGATAACACAATTCCGTTATGAATAATTGTAGGATAAATTGCACATATTATATAAGTGTGCAATATATAATAGTGATTCACATTTAATAGTTTTCATAATGTTTATCTGCTGCACCATAGTTATGTACATATGTAAGGAGGGTAATAGTTTTCGATCGTTTATAATGTGTATTTATTTATGTATGTCTGTAAGTATTTCCAGAATAAGTCCTTTCGCGAATTGGTCATTTTAAGCACTAGTCCTTTTGCGAATTAGCCATTTTAAGAATTAGTCCTTATGCGAATTAGCCATTTTAAGAATTAGTCCTTATGCGAATTAGCCATTTTAGTAATTGGGCATTTAACGACTAAGCCCCGATACTTTTCAGTTATTTTATATTTATTTCAAAGGACGTCATTAATTCCGTACCGAAAAATTAAAGTGCCGGAAAAAATGCTGTTTTCTCTTTTTTTTAAATATTACTACGAAAGTGTGTTTTTAGTCTACAATTAACTCCGTGCCTGCGACCTGAGTTTAAAAGTACTAAAACTCATATTTTTGCCAACAATATGGACATTCCTTTAAAGAAGCAAACACTTATTGGTTAACCACTGTAGAAACGGAAATGAGTGTTAGGTATGCGTATGTACTACGGTATGATATAATAGGCATTATTTTAAACCTAACGCCAAAAAGATTGAGGGAAAATGTTTTTTTATTATACAATAGAAGATAGCTAGGCCGGTCCAAAATCTGATCTTAAGGCCCTTTAGAAGCTGTTTGGTTCCGTCATTCTCGAGGGTAAAACGCCACAGCCATGGAACAGAATTATAGATGATACTCTCCTTTAAAAAGGGTGACAATGCCTTGTTTCAGAATTATAGGCCCATCTCAGTTCTGAGCCATGTCTACAAGCTGTTTTCAAGAGTCAACACGAACCGTTTCTCGCGCAGGTTTCTCGACTTCCAGCCTCCCCAACCAGCCGGAATCCGGAAAGGCAGAATATGTACAGAAGACCCAACAGCATGACCAGGCAGGTCATGCTGTTGGATCTGCTGAGCGTTTGTTGACTACGAGAAAGCGTTCGATTCAGATTTTGGCTGTACTGCAGTCTCTTTAACGGAGCTAGATTCACTATCAGTAAATCGAGATGCTGTAGTATCTGTATGAAAACACTACTACGTCAGTCCGAATCCAGGACCAGACCTCGAAACTTATCACTCTGCAGCGAGTTGTGAGACAGGGAAATGTTGCTTCTCCGAAACTGTTCACTGCTGCATTCCATTCAGCGATGAACAGTTTCGGTCCGATAGAGACATCCTCAAGGATGTCTTATTAAATCCTATATGACAGATTTGTGGTTTCATTTATTTAACATAATATGTAAACTCTTCGGTTTTGCTTTTGGCTAAAAATCGTCTTTCGGTCGGACACTAGTTTTTGACCATACAAATAATTAATATTTATACTATATTTACCAGAAAATCTTTAGTTGCTGTGAATTCTATGAATTTATATTCTATGGTCCTCATTATGTCGACACCTTTTGCTTAGTAATTATCAAATTTATTATTCTGTCTAACACCAAGGTACAGTTCACGCAATGGTTTAACCACATATCTGCCACCCTTATTACTTGCCGATGCAACTAACAAGACTTTATTAATTATTCAATTTATAATCACTTCACAGTTTGGTGCATAATTTGCATTCTACTGGAAATTAACATTGTGTGCATTAACTCCGTCGAAACCGGACATAAACTTTACCTAAGATGGCAGACAGCTTGTGCGATTGGGTAAAAAATTACAGGTTGCGTTTGAAACAAAGTTCGTGTTTGAATTTGGTCTGGCTTATCAACTTTTTGCCAACCCTTGCTGGTTTTCCTCTGCTGAGTAAAAAGTTTAACTGTAAGTTATTGGAGCACTGTATCTGTCGATAACACACAACATTAACCACCACCAATCTATTTTCCAAGTGCCAAAAAAGATCACTGAGGATGCTCAGTGATCCTTTAAATTTTTCGCCAGTAACTGAGTATAAGTGATGACTTAAACTCAGTTAGTGCCGAAAAATTTGCTGCAGGACTCACCAAAGAAATATAATTTTCAATATCTTAATATATCGTTTTGTCTCACCTGTTTTTGAATGATTGCAGTCTTATTTTGGATAATCCATACGGTCCTTCTCATCTACGTGTATGTTTTGGGAACAGCTGTATATCAGATGTACTTTGCTGCCGGTTTTTTCGACTATATCAACAGCTTCTTCAACATTTCGGTAGTCATTCTTATCTCCAATGATAGTTGGTGGATAATTTATAAAAGGTGTTTTTTTCCGTTTGTTGTATGTTTTTCTTGCACTACCTTGCTTGTGTTTCATAATTTTTTTTCAATATAATGTTTTGCAGAAACGATTTAAACGATCTTTTGAAAGTGGTGAAAAAGAATGACGATCTGATCATCGAAACGGGCAGGTTTCTAGATGTGCACCAGAAACTGTTAAAGAGCATCAAGATCACTGTCATAACATGCTACATGTTTCATTTAGTCAATGACGTCATGATTTTTATACCCACTAGAACAATCGGAATGGATGACTTCTCAGTTGTTTCTTGTGTTGGTATGTCTACTGAGAAATATTTCGTAGGTTTTGATATATTTTTTATCATAATTTGATTTTTCATTCTAGGTCTAGAACCAATCAGTGCTAGTCCCAACCGCGAAGCCTGCATGGTATTATTAGCACTTCAAGAACTAACAGCGATTGTGGCAGTATGCAGCTATGATGTCGCCCTACTGTTCTTGTTCTCTCACACCACTGCGGTATTTCAAATCCTTAATGAAGAGATGATGAGCTTTAGCGTCATTGCAAAAACTTGTCAAAGATCTGATGAAGCCTATTGCGAAATCAAAGATCGTCTGAAGAACATTATTTTTCGTCATGATCTAGCTTTGCACACTGTAGGTAAACTGGAAGCTATATATAGTGTCGTTATCGGTATAGGATTCGGTTTGGACGCCATTTCTATGTGTTTATTCTTCGTGTTGCCACTGGACGTCTGTCTCAACTTCGCTCCGCTGATTTACCACAGCCTTTTCATATTTTTCTTGTATTGTTTTCAAGGCCAGAGGCTTACGACAGCTTCGGAAAAGTTTGAAATAGCTGTGTACTGTTGCGGTTGGGAGAATTTGCGTGTGAAAGAGCGGAGACAAGTGCTCCTGATGTTGAAACAAGCTCAGAAACCTGTCATAGTGTACGCCGCACGCGTCATTCCGATTCGTATCCATACTTTCGCGAGCACTATGCAGTCTATTTACAAGTTTGTTACTATATTTAAGGTGTAGTAGTATAAAAATATTCTGCTTTTCTTTATGATCTCAAATGTTGTATTTAGATCTTTGAAAATATATTTAGCTCCAAGAAGGTAGAGTACTCGTAAAACATAATAATTATGATTTAAGGTTTAAGTAATCTTTGCTTTGTTAAGCACAATATTAGCAATATTCTCTATTAGAATTAATCTCAGTGAAGACAGATAAAAGTGAATATAAACGCTTGCTTCTTTTTTGTCTTCAATATTTTTTACCCATTTTACCCCATGTCCGATCGTTGCGTGAATACGCGTTCGTCGGGTTCATTTTGTTTGGTAAACGCGACCGTGTCGTCGGCGTCGTTCCAACAAAGGACGCCTTCCAATTTTCCAAACAAATGAGTGACAAATTAACGCGACGATTGCGGATTGACGCGACGATCGCTTTTGTTAGGACACGGGGTTACACATTGAAGTATTTTTTATGATAAATTAATTTCAGCCTATGTAAATGTAATCTATATTATCACGATGCATAAAATAAAATTTAAAAAAAATAATAAAATGTGCTCAGATTTTAATGAAAGTTCCGCGTTGGCTTGTAACGATATAAAACAAAAGTTTCTACTGTAGGTTTGTCTATTTATTCCTTCAGCGAATTATATATTATTTAGCTGATGATAAGTATGCAAATTATTGACATTTTCGAATTACACAAATGTTGTATTAATCTTAGTGTGCATGCACACGAGCGACATGCGTCATCGGCAGAGGCAACTGCAGTCGTCGACACCCGTCGACGCCCATCGTCGACGCGTCGGTGGCTGTGCTTGAGTACGGTGCTCAAATACACGAGCGGCATGTTGTCGACGGCAGCCGCCGACACGCGTTGCCTCTGCCGTTGACGCGTGTCACTCGTCTGTATGAGCAATTAATAGTCCAGAAGTTCCTTATAGGGGGAATTCTCGTAATTTTAAGACCGTTCACAGTCTGATCTCAGTCTCAATCTGTCAAAAAATACTTCTATTTTCCCTACATTTTGACAAGTTTTTGACATTTGTTTGTCGCTGAGATGAGACTGCGACTAGATTTTGAACGTTTTAAATTACGAGAATTATCTTTCAGGTGTTTTGGGTATGCGGTCGTAAGTAGGCACAGTCACCAAAGGAGATAAGTAACCAGGGTCGTCGGATATAGTTGACTATACATACAACCATCATGCCTATTTCTACTGCAAGCAGCATTGCTGCGTTGCGTGGACCCACAGTTTTGGTTGTGTAGGTATAAAACCGGCATCAGCATTTCTGTGTAGAATTATTTAAAAGTTGCATATGTGGAAAGTGTCCTCGAGAATGACACGAAGTTACTACTACGGTTTATTTCAGTCACCCGCATTCGATGCGTCTCATATCATATAAAGTTATTTGGTATATTTTTATTTCAATAACGTTCATAAACGTGAGATAAACCAACTGTTGATATAATTTCTTTAGATATAACATTTATATACTCTAAAACTTATTTCGTATAATGTTATTGGATATAACGTTTATTTAATCGAAAATTATTAGGCTTATCGTTTAAAATATACCAACATCCTGATTCAAAGCAATCCGACTCGGATGGGTTATATTAGGTTAGAAGTTTAAGGCGGTAGCGGAGCGGAGTGCCAGGTCCACTCTATGTTGGTGAATCATTTGGGTTAGGTTTGGTTAGAACCATTAACGCGCGGAGGCGAACGAGTGAAGCGAGCGGGCTGCGGGAGTGGCGTGACAGAAACGAATTGCTGCAAAACCGACTCCACGTAGTCTTGTCTGCCCCCAGAGTGTTATTTAAAATCGCGTAGGCGCGGAGGGGGCGAGGCGGCCCGCGAGCTGAGGAGCAGGTGGTTTTAAGCCGGCCAGCAAGGCGAAGCCGCGGTGGTGAGCGTGAAACACATCTGCGACGATAAGCTCGCATAGGACCGCCGGAGCCCCGCAGCACCGGAGTCGTGACAGAAACCATGCCTGCTGCATGTTGCATGCTCGCTGCATGCTTACTTGCATGCTTGCTTGCATGCTGCATGCTTTATGCACAAAGATTGTGAACATATTATGTTCACAATCTTTGTGTTTTTTACTAGGCGTTTTATCATATTAGACTAAATGGGTTTTATGTCTTTTGAGTGGTATATCAAAAGATTTTATATTCAATATATGTTATGCTTATAAAAATTAGTTACTTTAAAATTATATCAATCGTTTATTATATTAACTGATCATTATATCAAATAAAATTATAGATTCAGTTGTTATATCTTTTAAATGTTAGAGATTTTGTAATTATATCATAGTATATTACTTACCCGTTTTATTCAGTCATTTCATTAGGAATGGATTACTGACAGTTCGCAATGCAACACTAATAAACTATGTCCGACTTTACACGCGGACGAAGCAACAGACGCAGCTGGAATAATATAAATATAGAAGAGAAAAGATTTGAGTTTTTGTAAGTATGTTTGTTTGTTACGCTTTCACGCTAAAACGGCTGAACGGATTTGGATGAAATTTGGCACATGGGTAGACCATGATTTTGATTAGGACAGGATAGTTTTTTTGCCGATATTTTTACGGAATCGAGACTTGTGCGGGTAAAACCGTGGGGCGCAGTTAGTTATAAAATAAAAATACTACCAAGTTCTACCAAGACCTTTGCTTTTCTATGTATCTTTTTTTTCTTTATAAAGTGTCTTTCGTTAGCTGCCTAGCTCATTTTTAGTTTATATTCCAAGTAGCTTTCGTATTCCCCGGAAAAATAATTTTCTTATGTTTAGATGTTGATGACTTTCTTGAGATAAACAATTTACCATTACATAACACCAAAATAAAACACGTCTATGCGTCGCGTTTTGACATGGTGTTGTTAATTACTGTTACTGGTAGCCTTATAAATTGTATGGTCAACGGTATACATGAGGTATTAAATTGAGTACAAATAAACTAATAAAATACATGCATAAATTAATTAGAAACCAATCGTACAAACTTATCTATCGTTTGTACAATTTTAGCTAAAAAAATCCGTATTACATTCCAAATTGTGTGTTCAAGAGCAGCTCACCCACTATTTCATAAGTATTTTCCCTTTTGCTGTCACCAATTCTACTACTACTGACTCTAAAATAATACCTTTGCAATTTATTTTAGGTCTTAAGCCACTGACTGTCTCCGATCCGGGAGGTCTGCCTCACAATCCTTGCCACGTAAGAGTTAACTATCATGATCGTGGTCCTCAACTACCAAGCCCTACTGCTGTTCCTCATAGTGCACTCCGCCGCCATGTACAAAATGATGGCCTACGAGATGACGGCTCTCGATGACAACTACAACAGAGAGGAGAACAAGGGACTGGCTAAGGAAACTACTACTCTATCATCCCTGATCGACAGATATTCCTTAACCTTGGATGTGGTTGATAAACTGCAATCTCTCTCTTAGGAGTAAACTTTGGCTCAATTGCTGTCTGCATATCGTTATCGTCGTTATGGACACTTTGCGTCTGAAATAAAGATATTTTATTTTATTTATTTATTTATATCCTTATTCTTCTACTTACCGCTTCAGGAACGGCTCCAGTGCATGCCGATTTTGGTTTATTGTTTCCTAGTGTTCTTTTTGTATTGTTTTCTTTGCCAGAGGTTGATATACTCTTCGGAAGTCTTTGAAAGGTCAGTGTACTGCTGTGGGTGGGAGAACTTCGATTTGAAGGAGAAGAAACTGGTGTTCGAGATGCTGCGTCAGTCCCAGAAGCGGGTGGAGCTGTTGGCAGCGGATATCATACCGGTCAATATCTATACATTTGCAACTACATTGCGGACAATGTTTAAGTTTATAACTGTAGTAAAGTTATAATTGAAGTAAAGGAGAACGCAGAATACGTAGAAAAAAACCTTAGGGTACAATCATTTAGCTGTCCTTCTTAATAATTATGTGGAACGGTTTAGTAATGTTTAAGTTAGTTCTCATGTACAGGCTGTTTCAATAGCCTGCATATTGTCACACAATTTAATACCTAAGCAAATATTGTGGGAACATATGGTTATTAGCACTATTGTACATATTTATTGCATTGTGAAAATACTATTATGAAAAAGGTTTAAAAGAGACAGTTTTCGTTTAAAGAAGAAACATTTAATGTCGTCGTGTTTAAGCACATTAAGACCAAGGTTAGATAAAAAGTCAAGCTAAAGTATGGCTATGCCGCTGGAAACTAGCATATTGTGTAAAGAAACAACGATAGAAGAATAGAGGAAAGTATAGAGGAAATCTATTCGCATGAAATTATGGTAAGAGTTAAAACCGGCGAAATGCGCGTCGGGCTCACACTCGAAGGGTCCCGTACCACCGTACAATATTTAACACTACATATTAAATAAACACACGTTTCTTGTATGACCCTCTTTTATTTTATTATTTGTTGTTATAGCGGCAATAGAAATATCCACTCTGTGAAAATTTCAACTGTATATCTATTACGGTATTACTCTATTTATTTCAACTGTCTACCTATACGGTATATATTATCATGAGATACAGCCCGCTGACAGACAGACAGACAGCGGGGGCTTAGTAATAGGGTTCCGTTGGCTCCATTTGGATTGGAACCCTAAAAGTAAGAATAAAGAAAGCGACTGCTGCTGCGTTTGATAAAATATACGATAAAGCAACTGTCAATCTTATTTTCAGTGTGGCATAAAGTAATAAAGCCTTATCACACTGGCGATTTGTAAGTAAGTCCATAGCGATGCGAGTGCGCAGGGAGCTCACCGCGAGCGAGCGGCGAACTCGCCGCGAAAACGCCGCGGGCGCGCAGTGAGCTCGCCGCAAATAGCGCCGTCGACGCCATTTTGTACACTCATGTTCAACAGCCCGCCCCACCCCATTTCAGTAGTATCAAAGACACAAGTTTTTTATGCTATGTATTTTTGTGGTGTACAATAAAGTATCCTACTAATATTATAAACGTGAAAGTTTGTATGGATGGATGGATGAAAATTTGTTACTGTTTCACGCAAAAACTATTTAACGGATTTGAATGAAATTTGGCACACGAATGGTTTATAATTATAACCAAGATTAACATGTAGGATACTTTTTATCCCGATATTCCCACGGGATCGAAACTCATGCGGGTGAAACCGTGGGGTGCAGCTAGTATATAAATAAATAAATAAGTGTGAGCGGACGTAGAATTGTTGAAAGGTTCAAACGTCATACAACGGATACAGAGTTATTTATAACTGAAATTCAAAAGCATCCCGATATATAGGATCAATCGCTCGCCGCGTCTTCGTGGGGTGTTCGGCGTGTTCGTTGTGAACTCGCTGCGAGGTTGTTGCGCACTCGCCTCGCTTTGAACTCGCTCGCAAATCGCCAGTGTGAGTGATATCAGCCTTAAATGTATAAAACAAAAAGCACAATACAATTTCAAGTAATACTAAGGCATATTAAATTCACATTATTTCGCTGTTTCTAAAAGATGAGGAGAGTACAGAGCAATTACCTGCACTTTCTAATGACATAACATTTGGCACAGGCATGATTTGTATAAATATGTAGGAATATCTACAATATTATAGTTTTGGTGCATAATCAGCCTGTAATGTGCCCACTGCTGGGACACAAGCCTCCTCTCGGTGAGAGGGAGTGGCCCGTAATCCACCACGCGGACCCAGTGAAGGTTGGTAGATATCACATGTCTTTGATTTTTTGGTTCTAGGACATGCCGGTTTCCTCACGATGTTTTCCTTCATCGTTTTGAGAGCAGTGGTGATGAAATCATTTACACATAGAAAAGCGCCTGCCTGGGTTTGAACCCACGACCTATATACTCGTAGTCGTAGGTCTGTTACCACTGGTCACCACTGCTCCCATAGTTTTGGTGATTTTGTGTTATTATGATCGTCGTATGTGTGTTTATCTAAGTGTTTATTAATGTTGTTTGTTAATTTATATTTTTTATTCTAGATTTAATTTATTTTTTTTCATATCAATTAATTATAATTTTATACCTTTATTGCATTTATTAGACAATTATTCATTTGTAAAAAATATGTATATTGCGTTAAAGCACAGTCTTACTATCCACTGTGAAAAAAGGCAATTGGAGAAGAAGTTATGATTTGTCTATTTGTAGCATTGATGATACGTACAGTCACCAAAAGGAGATAAGTAACCAGGGTCGTCGGATATAGTTAAAGTTTTTCGAATGAAATTTAATTTGATAAATGAACTGTTTGTTTTCTATTATTTTAATTAAATTTTACTCGATAACATCCATCGGTTTCTTACTAAACTTCAAATATATCCGACGGCCCTGGTTACTTGTCTCCTTTGGTAACCGTACATAATCATATACTTTGCTTTTATTTGATGAAAATGATTTCAGTAGTCCGGACTTTTATTTTCTTGAAATGTTTCACATACCATAATAAAAACTCGAACGTACTCAATGCACGTACGAGACCAAAATAGAACAGAACAAAATATGAACTTGAGGTCACGGTTCTGTACCTACAGTGAATTATAAAGTGTATAACTACATGCCTAATACCCATATTTTTTGTCTTGAGTATAAATTAACGATATGAATTTAGATGACGCAAACGAATTTTCTAGAACTCATGTTTATGATACATCATTGTTATATAAGTCCACTACAATACATATCCTCTATCAAATAAAAATAGCAATAATTATTTAAATATAGAAAATATTTCTCTTGAATTCCTTGACAAACCTTGATGCCAAGTTTCTACGGCATACCTTGGCCATGGTAGACAATGCTGGCATTGAGTAAAATGGTAGATATAATTTCGACCCGAACTTAATATGAAATAGAGAAAGCCTGGTTGAAGACAAAGCTTGCACAGCGCATAGGGATGAGGATAGGAATATAAGTAAGACATTTCTTTTTCCGGTTCCTTCCGCTTTCCTAACAACAGATCTCCAAAAACGTAAGTAACATTCCTTCTAGCACTCTAAGTCGACCTTAACACACATTATACACATTGAAAGTTTTGAAATGGTTTCCTTCGAAGATTGCAAGTGCGGAACGAACGTTGCAAAACGCGTTACATGTTATGTTCCACTGGAGTTTTTGTGTAACCTGTCTATACACCGTGTTCCGGACGATATACATAAACTTCGACCAGATATTCAGACCATGGAAATAAGCATTTTAAATTTTGGACACATTACTGAATACTTATTTTTTATTAATTTCAAATAATATACTATATACGTATATATAAATTTGACGTAAATCACCCGATATGCATGCCTCTTTATCTCTTTATCCGAAGCATTTGACAGATATATCATTTTAATTGCACTAAGCGGCAAATTAAGACCCTTTCTTACTGCATAGCTAGCAATTAAATTTCATTAAATGAAATTACAAATATCTTTGTAACGAAGCCTTTTTAAGTACTACTTCCTTTGTTAGATTTGATTTGTAAAAGCTATAGAAGCGTTTGCCAAAGTTTATGGACAACGTGAAGAACACGGTGTATATTCTCAAGATCCACCTAGATAAATGAAATTTGCTTTTCCTTAGGTAATATCATTTTATATAACAGAAAAGTTTCTTAAATACAAACTTAACAAAGTATAAAGTAGCTGTAAATGTTTGTTGAAAAATTAGAACCTCGTTCCTTAAGGAATTATGTAATAAAGAGATAATGGAAACGATGACAACCTAATTGAAAATCAAATAGATTTTTTGAAGGTGTTAAACAGTAAACTTGTCGACATTGCAAGTAAACTTGATTTTGTGTTTAGGTAATATGAAAAACCCTTACCATGATCTCTATCATTGTATTGTTGATACCATGAAACGGTTACAGTTGGACAACTTTTTCTTTAGTTTCATGTTTCAGCAATACTAATGGCAATGTATTTGGGTCTACGGTGCAAGCAAACGGAACGGCTTGCAAACAGTTCCTGCCCTCCTACCAATAACGTTGCCGAGGAAGGGACATATTTCGCGCTTGTACCATTATTCCAAGTTGTTTGATGCGAAAAGTGAGCAGCGAGTGCCAATTAACTTTCGTGGTAAGGGGTCGGAGCACATGTCTGTGGAACGGCTTTTTCGTCGTTTGGTTTAGTTGCGTACCAAACGTCTGTCGTAGCGTCCGCGCGCGCAGTGCAACCGGTAGTGTTGTGACACGAACTATTTATAACAATAGATATATTAATAAATGTTGAGGTAGCTGACGTTATAGATTTTCTGTGAAAATGAAAGTGATAGTTTGCTGCCTTTTTATCATAGTTAATATTAGCAATAATGGAAAAGCCTCCCTTGAGAGTTTTGCGCCCTCTGGGGCTAATATACTCTTTGAGGATACTACGAAAAATTTAGGTAAGAGAACTTTTGATTTTATGAATTGATAAAAGCACATAATTTCATGAATACATTTACAGTCCTATACTAATGATACTGAATATTTTGTACCTACTATAGGTAGTATTTTTGTTACATCAGTAGTACACATTAGTATTGGAAATGAATAAACATTAAAGTTAATCACCTAAACATTTGCATCAATTTACACAAACTCATGAAAATAAAGATCAAAAATAAGCAAACCAACTTAAAAGTAGACGCTCATAAATATAACACAAACAAACATATCAAATTAATCATAGAACATGTTTACCTTGCAGACAAGGCATCATGCTACCGACCTTGCAAATTCAACGTCAAGCCCAAGCGATGTCACTATAGCTTAAAAGTGGAGCCAACTATCCAAGAAGATGGTCGGCCAGCTATTACCATTAATGGAATGACTCCAGGACCACCGATTCAAGCTTGTGTAAATGACATCATTGTCGTAGAAGTACAGAATAGTATCCTAAATCAAGATATAAGTATCCACTGGCATGGAGTTGAGCAGAAGGGAACTCCCTACATGGATGGAGTCCCGATGGTGACTCAGTGTCCTATTGGATATGGACAAACGTTCAAGTATGCGTTTGTTGCGTCCTCCCCCGGAACTTTCTTCTACCATGCTGATTCAGGTAATATTATTCTTGCCATTTTTCGAAGCATTGTTTGCACAGGACTACAGTCACTGCACTCAGGTTAGAAGTGCGATGATGTAGGTATAAGACAGGACATTTCGAAGCGTTTGTTCCGACATAGTTAGCTCTAACTCCGGCCAAAATCAGACTTTTGTCCACAAAGCTTGCTAAATCAATAAAAGTAAATCCTATAGTTTGTCGGAAACACAATAAGAGAGCAGGTATTTAAGAACATACGTTCATGTACGTTCTAGTTTCCTAATATCAATCAACACAGCCTGTTGCAGTCCACTCTGGTCCACTGGTCATCGACCTCTCGCAAGTTACGAGGTAGCAAACACCAAGTTCTCCACGTTCTGGACTGTCCATCAATCCATCGGTTTCCTAATATACCCTGAGGTCATTGTTTAAGTGCTGTCCAAGACATGTCTCATTTATAGCCTTCAATGTTTTAGTGTTTTGTTGCAGTGCCACATCAAAGTGATGGCGTTTACGGGTCACTGATCATCAATCAGCCGCAGCCACTGGAGCCTCATTTATCTCTGTATGATTACGACAGAAGTGGCGAGAACACTCTAACTATAGCCGCTAAATTCCCTGAACTGTTAACTGCTAAACTTGAAGATGTTAGCCGACTGAAACCTGATGCACTTATTATAAATAGCGATGGAGATACTTCAAAGTAAGTGCTTAATACATTGTTAGTTTATGTTAAAATCAAAATCTTTTCGAACGTCAAAATTACAAAAGACAGTCCCCAAAAACGCCCGCCCTTCACCACTTCCTAGTGCTATCGCTGGGAAGAAGAAGTGGCGCAACAAACTCCCCAGCAGCACAGTTGTCTGTTCAGTTAGAAAATACTTGATTGTATACAATACTACTTAGTATTGTATACAATCAAGAATTTAATTTTATGTTCTTTGTCTTGTAATGGTACTTACCTATGTTAAGTAATTAACATTACAAGACATAGAGTATAAAATTAATTATTTGCCATATGTCAGCTAGCCACGCCAATATACTAACAAATATAATAAAAACTATACGTACTCGAGCTAAAAAATAGATAATGTAACTAATTAAAATGTAAATAAAAACTTACTACCTAAATAAAAGTTAGTTCGAAATAAACAGATAATAAGCATTTGTTTGGAACAAAACAAAAAAGGATAAGACTACTGTGCTGTAAATGCGTAACTACCGGCGATCATGAAATGGCAAGGTGAACAAGCAATGCTAGGTTTATTGGAATATTAGTTTTACAATCAGGATTTCCACGAGTTAATTGGTATTTTTTTGCTACCTAATAATATCTCGGAATGAGATATAAATGATTTATGGTTTGATTTCTGTAAAGGATTATGCCACGAAATCTATGGAAGCTGGTACCTGCTCCAATAGGAATACATTAGATATCATTAGAAAGGTATTAAGATTTGGTACAAGAATTCCAATGACGCTTGTCTTGATTTCTTGTCCGATCTGAGTAATAAAGGTGGAAGTTGAGACGAGGTAGTTAAGGAAGCTACCTTAACTATTAACTGTTCAGAAAACGTTCTAAGGATACAGGCCTTAACTTCTTGAGTAATTGCTACTTGCACCTGCTACAGAATTTAAGGATTCAAAGACACTTTGATCAACCGAGGTTAGAAAACTAGTAAAGTCAGAAATCCCAAAAAACTTTTCTCATTCGTACATTTCGTAGTAAGTCATCTACGATATTTTATGACGTTTATAATAATTATTAAAAGAAAGGCATTATGGTATGTACCTGTGTGGTACACTGGCTCAAAAGGGCAGTGAATGAAGAAATATCTAAAACAAAAAACCTTACTTTTGTTGCTAAAGCTGACATGTTTGGTACAATATAATTACTCGGAACGGACAAGGATTTGGAATCAGGCACCATTTTGACTTCAGTTTAAAAAGAGCTATTCAACGGTGTTTTACACATGTCCATTGAAAGGGTTACCAAAATAAGCATCATCCTTTGTATAAACACTTTTACGTGAAGTTATTATGCCAAGTAAAAAACTATTACGTCGAACAACGAAGTATCCTAAATAACTGATTGCAAATGGTTTATAACGATACTAAGTACATAACAAGGAAAGGTAACAGGTTTGAAACTACTCGTAGTTTAGTAATAAAACTGCCTTCTACACTAACAGGTAATTTTCAAGTTTTTACTTTTTTATATAGCTACATATTCTACGGTAAAAGTGTCAGAATTCTGTCACTATGCTGCAAGCCTAGAAATCTAGTAATATATTACTAACATTAATGTTGTGTTGTGTTTCAAGCTCACAGCCACGATGTTATTATGAGTGCCTTTAGCATTAGGTACATGAAATTGCATTCGGCATTGAAATATTGTGGTTTGCACATTGCCTTGTGTTCAGTGTCCGCCAACACTTGGCCTTTCTATTAATATTCCTTTCATAAACCGCTTTTTGGTTTTCAGCAATAGCTCCTTAGTGTTTTATTTCTTGATTCCCTTAAAAGAAAAATGCATTTTTTTTTTATATTTCAGGATATTCGTCATGGCAGGGTTCGCGTATAGGCTGAGGATTATTAACGCAATTGCAATCGAGTGCCCTATCATCGTGAACATAGAAAACCATGAAATGGTAGTTATTGCAACCGACGGGAAACCCACCAAACCAGTTTTGGCTAGAAACGTGGAACTGTACCCAGGTAAGGCTGACATTATTTAAGATTAGGTAAACACTGCAACATTGGATGGATGTTGCAACATTATCTATATTACTTTGTACGCACATATGTCACAATATTCGAGTTGCGCAAATACACATAATATTATCATACTACAGCTTTTGTCCATAGCCATAACATCTGACATTGAAAAATCTTAACTACCACGTGAGAATTTTGATATATTATGTTGATAAATTTTCAAACATCTATCACATACTATTCTGTGAACACATATTACTCAAATGTGTTGCAAGTTGGCTTCCGATCGTAATGGACCAGATACAGTTTACTATTTTCATTAGCTTCGCAAATTATATATTCAGTTCCATCTACTCTGAGCAGCGGTTAAATATGAATTAGTTCTGGCAAGATACGAACACGAACAAACTGTTAATGTATATGTTGACCAGCACGGCTGCAGTCTTCAAAGATTTTCCATAAGATTATAAGTGATCAACTATATGTTTTCGGATATGCATCCAACCTTAGATAACACAGGAAACTACCTTTTATTGCTTGTTTTACGGCTTATGCAATTTCTTACAGATGCCATTAACTATACGATATAAACCTTTAATAGCGAGAGAGTGAACGGAACTAGCTATCTAGTTATACCATAAAAGCTTTTACTTCGGAGAAAGTGGTATCTACTGCAATTGGTTAGATGGATGACATGCCGGTCGCTACAACTTTTTTATCTCTTGTGATCGAAAATATGTACTAGTTTTGATTTATGTTTAAATATCAAGTGGGTGTGAGAGTGAATTTCTATTGATATTTCGTTGTATAAATTTTTCAATTTGCATTTGTTAGATAGGTTAAGTACCTATCTGACAAATACAAATTGAAAAATGTATGCATCTGCGAGTGCAGCTCCTTAAATTGCATGAGTCGCTAAATCAAACAATATTGATTTAATAATCTCATCACTTGCAGCTTTATCGATAACTAGCTTGTGCTCACGACTTCCTCCGCGTATTTAAACATGTCTTGTCCTGAGGCAATAGCGTAGCTTTCTATCAGTAAAATAATTTTTGAAATCGGATGAGCATTTCCGAAGATTATCCCCCCTACATACATACCCAAATTGTACCCCTTTATAATATTATAAAGTAGGTAAGATGACTTACGACTGCTTATAAAAAAAAAAACACGTATATTGTAAGTTGCTGTGCGATTCGATAAAAACATTTTGAAGAAACTGGTTTTATAAATATAACTTCTGTGGCCAATTTTTTTATATTTTGTCTCAGTTAGACCCATATATAATTGTGATACGTGCTTGCTGTCCTTTCGCGAGGTCCTGGGGTCGATCGAATAAATTCATGGACGTGTAGGTATTCGTAGATATCACCGATCATAATTATCTAATTTTCTTCCATACTTCTCTATTAGTCTGAGGGGCTCCTATAACAGCTGCACGGGCCGATCGATCAGGTTAAACTACGCTTGCCGCGGTCGGTCAGTGGATGGATGACCATCTTTACACACCGAGACCCCTCCGTGCCTCGGAAAGCACGATAAGCCGTTGGTCCCGGCTGTCATTCTTGGATCTTTGACAGTCGTTACGGGTCGTCACAAGCCTTATAGTCTGACAACCAGTCTTACCAAGGATATCGTATTACCCAGTAACTGAATTATGGAGGTCAGATAGGCAGTCGCTCTATGTAAAATACTGGTATTCAGCTGCATCCGGTTAGACTGGAAGCCAACCCCAACATAGTTGGGTAAAGGCTAGCAGATGACGACTTCTCTATTAGTCTACACATTCCGTACCTATTTGTCAATTGAATTTTAAAGTGCCATCCAAGCACATAATTTTAATCCAAGCACATAAGTTTCTATTCACTAAGGTTAATGAATAGAAACCAATGTATCTTGTCTAAATCCATCAGTGTTTCGTCACTTTGGTCCATTGCGGATGAAGTTTTGATCGGACGTTGGTCGAGATAGTTTTTAATTTGTTTTCACTAGAGGAGAAAGGTGCGTCTTGGTTGCGTTATTTTTCGCTTAGTTTAAGGTCATCGCTACTAACCAGTTTCGTTTGTTATGATTTCACTTTCTATTGCTTTTTTTTAAAACTTTGGTGGATTTTAAAGTTAGGTTCTTTTAAGGAAAAATAATGTCTGAAACATAAGTCGTCTGAGTGCTGATTTTATGTTCTATGTTACGGGTTTAGTTTCCGCACTTAGTCCATCAAGTGGACCATTGTGCATAAATATTAATGAGTTATTTTGATGTCGAATGTACCTACAATTTTACGTTTAAAATATATGTTTTCACCAGAATGGAAACGAGGTCGTCGGTAGCGTAAATTCAAGATCACAAAATGCATACTTAAATTAATTAATTAATTTGTTGTTTCTACTTTATCCTCATTATAAAATAACTGTTGCCTTTCGTTGATTTTTTTGGTTTTTATTATTTTGTTTTTTTTAACTAGTATATTTTTTTTTGTTATTATCATTGGTAGGTATTCTTTTTTAATTTCAGGGGAGCGTATGGATGTGGTAGTACGAGCATCTGAAGAGGGTGGCGGTTACTGGGTGAGGACGCACGGTACTGGCGCCTGCGCAGGCCTCGTCGCCAACGCAATGCTCATATATTCTGGCTTCAACTACACCGCCATGTTGCAAGAAAACCAGGTAACTATGAGATTCTTTATTGTTGCAAGAACAGCAATTATATCTATTAAAATTATCATTGATAAAGACAATCCCACTGAATAGATATTATGATTCTAATCAACCTTTGATAGACTCAATTTTTATAATTACCTAATAATTGACTGAACGACTTTACTCACTTTTGATATGAAGGATGGAGGAAGAAAACATGTTGCACCGACCCCAAGTAACATGGGACAGAGGCAGGAAGATGAGAACTCACTTTTGATATTAAATGAAATTTAATGCCCAAAACATGGACAGTTTGCTCACTCTTGGGGTAGTAAAGTCTTCACGAGTGATTCGTGAATACTTTGAGTATTCGCAAGCAACGACACCCAAAAAGCCTTTTCAATTATTATGCTCAACACGAAAAAAACATTTTTTTATTCCAGAATGAGTATATTAAAAAGAATTGGGAATCGGAATTAGTAGTAGGAGGCCAAATGCTGGAGTCCCTTCAAGATCAGAGTCATACGTCAGAGGTGAAGTCGGTATATTTGGGTATCGACAGGAATGTGGTCAAAGTCAAGGACGGTGACGTCGACTTCAGATACATTAGTGATGCTATCCCTAAGAAGCCTTTCTTCCCTGCTGCCTTTGGTAAGCATGTTTTGAAATTGTATAAGTTTTCCTTCCCCTAAGTGTGCGTACACACGAGTGATACGAGTAGACGACTGAGGCAAACTGCAACCGTCGTCGTCGGTGACAGCCGTCGACAATATGTCGCATTTTCGTGTATTTGAGTACCGTAGTCAAATATCCAAGTGACACGTTGTCGAAGCGTGTAGACAGATGCAGTGGCCTCTGTCATCAACATGTGTTGCTCGAGTGCTTGAGCATTAAAGCAAAGTTTCATTATTTGCAAATAACGGGTGTAAAAACATTCTTAACGAAGCCGAGATTTGGGACTTGTTCTTCCCGTTATTATGATATTTTTGTTGCGCACTAACAGTAAACAGCGAATTCTCGCACCAAAAATAAAAGTTTTCCAGCAATTATTTTTTCACAAAGTCACTTAGTTTGATTAACAAAATGCGTAGATGACGGCTTCGTGAAGGGTCTTGTTACACCCTGTATGTAAGTACAAAGATGTATATAGATAAGTTAGATATTTGCAAATAATGCATAGAAATATCTCAATATTCCTTTCACATGTTCGTGTAATGCTTGTTGGACATTATGCAGCTTAAGCGTTTTGTCAACTGCAGCACGTTGAGCACTTTATAGAGTGCAGAAGATAAATACTTGTCTGCTGTTGAACTTCCACAATGGATGAATTAATGTAGTAGTACTGTTTATTATACCTATTATGGTTCTAAGGTTCAATATTATTTTCGCTCGTTTTGAAATTCAACAATATTATTTATTTTGACAATAAGTAGTTATAAATTTTGTTTATGATTCCATTAAGCTATGTAAACATAAAGCCGTGCTGTGGTTCTAGCGAGATTAAGATTTTGTAACTTTAACTTCCAATATGAAGCAAGTACGTAAGTACGTAAGATCATGCATATTTTAACTTATCCATTTTTCATACGAATATTCCAGCTCTTCAAGAAAACGGAGTGGTCCAAATAAATGGCAAGAGCTTCCTGTACCCAAATGTACCGATATTATTAAGACCACGTGACGTCAAACAGGACATGTATTGCAAAGTAGGAGAGGAAGACCAGCAGGTGGAGACACAGTGTGTGCAAGTATTAGATGCTGTTGAGGGAGAAATGCTAGAAATCGCCCTGGTAAATGAAGGTGAGTGTCTTTTTAACACGTCCCTTTTCTGAGAGCTGGGAGCTGTGGTGGCCCAGTGGTAACGATCGCGACTTACAAATTGTAGGTCGTAGGTTCGAATCCAGGCGCTTTGCTTTGTGTTAATTATTCTATCACCACTGCTCTCAAATCGGTGTAGGAAAATATCGTGAGGAAACAGGCATGTCCAACCAAAAATTCGAACACATGTGACATCTACCAACCCGCACTGGGCCAGCGTGGTGGTTTATGTCCCACTCCCTCTCACTGAGAGGAAGCCTGTGTCCCAGCAGTGGGAACATTATAGGCAGATTATGTTTCTGAGACATGGGTTAGTCTTATCTGTAGTTACGCAAGGAAAACACCTCTCTTTTCTGAGACATGACTTAGTCATTCCTGTGTACGTACCGCAAAGAATATAGGTAACTGTTTTGCAAAGTAAGGAAGGTGCAAAAACTAACGTCCTTTGCGTCGATTGGAAAATTCAATCCAATACGCAGAAGGGTTTTTACTGATGTATCAAAATGAACCATATTTCTTCATAAAGGTACATAAAAAAATAACCATATCATATTTATTAGTGTTCTTGATTCGTAATACTTTTATTTTCCAGGTTTCGGCAGCAACGATTCATACACATTCCACATGCATGGCTACAACATGCAAGTTATCGCCACGTGGCAGAATCCCAAAGATAAGCCGATCTCGAAGAAAGACTTCCAGAAGCTAAACAAAGATGGCAAAATTTTAAGGTAAATATGACTAATTTACGTTTATCTGACTAATAACTGGTGGAAATAAAGTTCAGTGCCCCCAAGAACCTAACGGTGTAGGTTCTACGTCAGATCGTGGTCGTTATACGCTAACGATCTCTAAGGTTCAGCCTATCTATTTATTTATTTATCCATTTATTTCAAGCATCGAGGCCCATATAAACACATACAATACAATATATCTTAAAAATACTATAAATACATACAACATTATAATTACACTAAAAAACAAACTAACTCACACGATATGTCTGCGACGTGTTTCGCTGACTGGTGTCATGTAGCCGGCCACGAAACCGGCGGCACACAACACCCTTCGGCCAGAACTCTTCCTTGAGGAACTTCTCGAAATGATGTGTCGGAACACGCACCACGAACGACTTGAAGTTCGTGTTTTGACGCAACTCCAACTTTTCGACCTTCAAAGTCCAATTGGTCTTCACACGCATGTGCTCCACGATCTCCTCAACCTTCGTGGAGTGATGCAGTCTGGTGACGTACAGCTGCGTCGTCGGGATTGCTGGACGCAGCAGCATGTTGGGTCCTGCCAGCGCGTTGCCGCACTGGTTCTGACAAGGAGGCTTCTTCTTCTTCCTCTCTCCAACTTGATGAAACCATCCTTGTCGCACGTGTCCTTCTCTGGACCCTGCCTTTTCAAAACCTTGTTGCTATTCACAACCGTTCGAACTTCTATTAATATTATCAGGAGAGTTAAGTTCCGAGGATGAAAATACAGTCGTGCAAGCGACACGAAGAAGAATCAGAAGAGTCCTCTAAAGGCTGCTCACAAATCCAAAACTTGTAAACTTTAGACGACCGCCTTCTCCAGACAGTTATTTGCTCTCGGGATCAAGGTAAATTAGTCATTGAATATGTGTCAGTTTTGATACGACAACCTGTCGAATGGTTGTGCTAATAACTATGCAGAAACTTTGAGATGGACTATTTGCACCAAAGACGTTGCTATCCTGAGATATTCCACTAATATTTATTATAATTTATGTCAAAGTTTGGATGTTTGTTACTCAATCACGCGAAAACGGCTGAACGGATTTGGATGAAATTTGGCACACAGATAGTTTTAACCTGCATTAATACAATTACGACTTTTTATTCCGGTAATAAGTTCACGTGGGATGATTTCAGACATACACGCAGGCTAAACCGCTACAAAAGCTACTAATAACTATGTAAAGATCTTTTATGAACCTATAATGCAGAAGTTTCTAAGTCGATTAGGTGGTTAAGCTTTCCCAGGGTATATATCTATTTAAATCATAGATATCCGAATTTAAATGGTGGTGAAATTCATTAGTGACCACAGTTATCATATCTGCAGATTAATTTTAATCAGAGGCCACCTCAACTGGAGAAATTGCGTTTAATTATGGTAGGTAGACTTATTATTAGCAGGAGAGCCGATTATTTCTCCTCCATACCCACACAACGGCATATTACATGGCGGTAACCAGTTCTATAACTGGTTACCGTCTATTTCTAGGTAGATACTGCTATCAGTATCTACCTAGATCGCCATCATCATTCTCCTGCCTTTATTCCAATTGATTTAGGGTCGGTGCAACATGTCTCTTTCTTCCATACTCCTCTATTATCCGACATCTCGATCAGTATCTACCTACATATCGCAAGAAAAACTTTACGTGCAATCTGTTTTCTGAAAGGCTGTTGTTTCATGAAAGGTTATGGAAACTTCACAAATAATAATGAATGAACTTATAAAACCTTTCTTTAGCTTGCATCTGATTTCTAACACTTTCACTTTTATGGTGAAGCTGTGTTGTGGCGATCTGGACGAGTCATTATAACTCAAGAGTTTCTAATGTCACGTGTTGAAGAGTTATGTACCTGAATTTCTAGTCAATTGAGGGAAATTATTGTGTGGTCTGTTTAAGCGACCAACATTAGTATTAACGATTATAGAGAAAAATACATCAAGCTGTGGGTTCAAAAAACTTCATGACGTCATAATTTAGCCGCTTAACTGGTCTAAAAAAGTGGTCAGTGAAAAAGCGTTGTTAATAACCGTAAATATTCGTTTCTTTTCTATATGTCCATATAAGTCTAGTCTAGTCGAGTCTAGTCTTTGTCCTGTAGCGGTAAATAGTAACAACAAATTTATTAATGAATTCTACATCATTGACAAAGTAGTTAACTCGAATTATCTTAGCAGCGAAACGTTTGAGCGCTAGTGCAATGAAAATATGGCTCCTGTAACACAGGTGTTTTCACCCAGCACAGGAGTCAGGGCTTCACTTTGTTTGTACATATTTTTAAGGCCAGTAAAGCATTTATTTATTCTGGGAGTATTTATTAGCTAACCTTGTCCTGAGGCTAGATTTACAATCACTCCATTAATGGCTTTGGACCTAAATTAGTATATGCTTGTTATATGAAAGCACAACTGACACTCAACGACCATGACTGGAAGGCATAGAATGTAGCTGTCTTGACCGATATATCATCATCATCATCGCCATTATTGATGCTAATTTTATTCTTATTACCATTTCAGAAATTTCCAAAATCCGCCAGTAAAAGACACGATCACTGTCCCAAACAAAGGCTACACGATCGTCAGGATAAAGATAGACCGTGGAGGAACCTGGCTGCTGGAGTGTAGATCCTGTGCACTCTCCTCGATACCAGCCGCCATCATGATCCGGGTACCCGAAGCGATACCCAAAGCTGTGATCGACTCGTTACCCAAGTGCGGGAGCTACAGGCCACCTGATGTCCTGCTCAACTAAATTTTCGAATAGACTGATAGTGTACAATTGGTCACGTAATTTAAGAGTTAAGAATTGTTATACGTAACTTAGAATTAGTATAGTGCTTTTGTGTCGATACTCAATTAGTATAGGACAGAGTTGATAAATCAAGAGATAGTTTTGGGAGTCTCCTGCATCAAGTATTAGTCAATATGTACAGGTTCCCTATCCATGTGCATAAAATTGTAAGACCTAATATAACTTGGTATACTTTTGTTTCTCCTAATTATATTTTCGTCTAACATTATTTACGCATAACAGCTTTCGCATATTTTTTTAAAGCATAATTTCTCTAATCATAATAATGATTAAGCATAACATTTTAAAGCATAAATTTATTTACGCATAATTATATTAAAATATATTTTTATAGGCATAAGAAATAAGCATAGTAATTAACTCCTAAAATGTTAGACACTAATACACATTTTTATACAATACTCGTATTGCTCTAATGAAATTTGTAGGCACTTTACATTGTAGGTAGAATAAATCATTTTTTTATTTTTCTAAGTGGACGGTAGTCGCATAAAACTATTGTGTCACTAAGTGTATTATTGCAAAGTTGTAATTTAATCCTTTAAAAAAAATTCAAAATTCTGTAATGAATAAGTAAATATCAGGAACCATCATACTGTAATAACCTCATCTAACCCAAATGATTCACCAACAATAGACGGGATCTGGCGCTCGGCGGCAGGCAGGTTAGGCCTAGTAACATTATGCGAATTAAATTTATGCCAAAACAAATTAGCCTTCAAGATAATTATGCCAACATAAACTGTAGGTATACCAAAAAAAATATGGCAAAGTATTATTATGGCAAAACAAATTATACCAAAATCGTTATGCCAAAGTATATTAGGAAAAATAATATTATGCGAAAAGAAGAGATCCCATATTTACAGTAGATTCCGAATGTTCGAAGACAGTTCTGTTTTTTATTAAAGTAGTGGGTACAATACAACGCTAGTGAGACCTAAGTCTGCGCACGCACTTGTGTACTATAATATCTCCTGTATCGAAGGCTCCGTTGAGGTTGGCCCTTCCGTATTATTATATTACCCTTTGGGTTGGCCGCTATGGCCGAAATACGGTCTGGAAAACTATACATTCCGACCTACATATGATAATAACACTGATTACAATATCGTTAAACAGATAGAAATAATGAGTGATCGTAAGAATATTAAATAGACTCGTAGTTTCAATAATATTGAATGTACCTGTATGACACAAACAATTACAGATAATACTGGAAGGTTATCGAAGTGAGAATTTAAAAATATTTATAATAATATTATGTTAGAGTAGGACCAAAAGATATCAGAACGAAGTTATGTATAAAAATGTAAATTATTTATTGAAAAGAATTAAAGGATAGTAAAAACAAAATTACTTTTAGTAAACATCCCTGATATTGTAATTAATAAAATCAAGGTAGGTGGACA
Source organism: Apamea epomidion (assembly GCA_947507525.1). NCBI lineage: Eukaryota > Metazoa > Arthropoda > Insecta > Lepidoptera > Noctuidae > Apamea > Apamea epomidion. The sequence goes on from OX382234.1 coordinate 14,620,584, forward strand.
CATTAGTATAAATCGTGGGCGCACCTACCTCTCCACAAGGAGACACACCCCACGACACTACGCCTACTACAATAGGAATGAATTCTTCCACATACTGTCTGTCTTGAGGAGTTGCATCTTCTATTGTTTCTGTTGTTTGTTCATTACAACAAACATAGTTAGTTGCATTGTATTTCTCTGTATTGTCTTCTACGGGGTCGTTAGGATCGAAGAGGCCATTTGGAACGTACTGTATGAGAGGACCACCTGAGTCTCCACTGCAGGCCGCAACACCTCCGGTAGTGGGCCCAGTGCATATGTTTGCGTCTTTATTCAATGGATTGGTTTCGTCATCTTCTTTCAAGTTTTCGATTGCTGCGTAACATTCTACGAAATATAAATAAAACAATTAATTGGATCTCATTTTGATGACATTCTTAAACTTGTAAGGTGAGTTGGGAAAAGGCTAGGCAAATGATGTGTCCTACACATCATTTGCCTAGCCTTTTCCCAACTATGTTGAGGTAGGCTTCTAGTCTAACCGGATGCAGCTGAATACCAGTATTTTACATGGAGCGACTGCCTATCTGACCTCCACAACCCAGTTACTGGGTAATACGATACCCCTCGGTAAGACTGGTTGTCAGACTTTCGGGCTTCTGCCTACCCGTAACGACTGTCGGAGATCCACGAATGCCAGCCGGGACTTACTTCTGAGGCACGTAGGGGTCTCGATATGTAAAGATGGTCACCCATCCACAGACCAACCGAGGCAAGCGTGGCTTAACCTGACCGATCGACGTGACGTGAGTAGGATAATGATGTCATATTTACAAGTGATAACATAATAACAACATTTTCTACTAATATGGTTTTAAAAAAGTGGTTGTCTTACCATCGTACGGGATGTACGTTACTTTAAAAAAGTGGTTGTCTTACCATCGTACTGTATGTTACTTTAAAAAAGTGGTTGTCTTACCATCGTACGGCATGTATGTTACTTTAAAAAAGTGGTTGTCCTACCGTCGTACGGGATGTATGTTACTTTAAAAAAGTGGTTGTCTTACCATCGTACGGGATGTATGTTACTTTAAAAAAGTGGTTGTCTTACTATCGTACGGGATGTATGTTACTTTAACTTCTTGCAGTCTGCTCGGGAGGTCAGGGAAAAAAATGGTTGTTTTCAGAGCACCCCAACCAGCCAATTTCATTTGGTCTCCGCCAAGTTTGTAGTTACTGGGCAGTTTAACAGGCTGCACCCACTTTGTGAATAAAATAGGTGCTTCTGTGCTGAAAACAGCTATGTCGTAGGGCCCAATACCACTGAAAATGTGCAAATATTTAATTGTAGAATGGAAGTGTTATTTAATAGTTGTGTAGTTTGTGTAATTAATTAATTAATGAAGCATTCTTAATATCTCTTCAACAGTGTCCACCGCTGGACATAGGTCTCTCCCAGGCTGCATCACAACACCCTGTCCTCTGCTTTTCGCATCCAGTCTGTCCCAGCCACCTTCTTTATTTCATCGGTTCATCATGTCGCCAATGAAAATAAGAATATTTTCAATAGATTTTCACACATTAGAAATCTAAGAAGATGATAAAAGTGAAATTAATATGAAATGGTTACCCCTCATATAAAGGATGGTGTATTCGTTCGTTGATCTTGATAACTTGGGACTGAGTTCCAAAGGTATTGACGTCATGTATACCAGCGACTACTTCCAGTGGCAGCCATCTTATCAACCAAGACTCAACTGCACAGTGGGCAGCAGATAAAATCTGGAAAACGGAATTTAATCAAAATGAAATCACCATCCTAATTGCGTAACACACTTTCAATCATAATCTGAATCATTTTGAAAGATATTGCTCATCCGTTGCTTCATATGTTTGAAAAAAAATTCTGCTCATCAATGTTAATATCGCAATTAATGTTGTTGAACTGTCAAAATGAAAGCCATTGCTACTGTTAGTGTATTAAGCAATAACCCCGCTGTATAAAGTGACGATATCGAAGACCAGTGGACGACTAAACCTGTCGAAAACCCGGGGCAGCAAAAAAGCCTCAGAATTGTTAGGTTTGATTTTTAACACGACGAAACAAAGGAGGAGGAAATGATAAATTATGTTCATTACGGAGCTAGTAGTTTATTTTTATATCTTGTTCGATGTTGGTGGATCTTCTAAAGATGGCGTCGTGTGCTTTTAAATATTTGGAACGAGAATCAGCTTTAAAAATAAGGTAACTAGCATGGTTTTACTTTAAAAACCTTTTTTTTCCATTTAAACTTCAAGGTACCAACGGCTGGCACTCAAGCCTCTTCTGTAGGAGGGAGGTGAGCGGTAATTCACCACGTGGCCTCAGTAAGGTCGAGATATGTTTTCGTCTGATTTTGTGAGTGTCTGCCTACATTACCTATTACAAAAATGCAAAACACTTTGGAACTCTTGAGCAGGCAGTCGCCTTTCTGATAATTTGCTAACACGAGAGTATAGCAGCTTTCGATGAGTTGGCCGAAATAGGTAGCTAGTGCATCTCAATCGTTATGTTACAACTAGCAGCGCCCCGCGGTTTCACTGGCATAAGTTTTGATCCCGTGGGAATATCTATCTATCTATATATATAAAATTCAAAGTCCTGACTGACTGACTGATTGACTGACTGACTGAGTGATACATCAACGCACAGCCTAAACTGCTGGTCCTAAAGCCATGAAATTTGGAAAGTATGTTCTTCGTAAAGAGTAGGTATTCACTAAAAAAGGGATTTCTTGAAATTCCACCCCTAAGAGGGTGAAATGGGGGGATTTTGTTTGTATGGAAAATCTTATTCCTTAAGTTAATAAACTTGAAACTTGGCACCAATACTAATCTATGTAAATTATGAAGCTCGCCATTTTATGTTTTGCTTATCTATTCCCTAAAAAGGGGTTGGGGGGTTTCAAAGTTTGTATGGAAGAATTTTAGCACGCGGTCCGATTAACTCGAAACTCAGTATTTATATCTAGGATCGAAAGTAAAGAATAATGTGTATCAGGGTTTTTAGAAAATTACCCCTGACGGGCTGAAAAGGGGTAGGTAGTCAATTTTACAGGGGAGAATTTTACTGCATGCCTTGATTAACTCGAAAATCAGTATAAATAATCTTTGAGTCAAGTTATGAATACATCCCAAACTATTTTTTTAAATTCCATCCCTGTGGGGGTGAAAAACGGGGATACAGTTTATATGAATAATCTTCTTCATTAGGTTAATAAACTTGAAACTTTTCAAGAATACTCGCCTAAGTAAGTAATCAAGTTTATCATTATAAGTTTTTCAAAACTACCCCTCAAAGGGGTAGAAATAGAAATAGAAAATATTTATTGTCCAAGTAATACAGTAAGCAGGTTCACAGGTTAATAGCAAGTTAAAACGACATGAGTGGCTTAAAATATTACCTACAGCTAGGTTACAATATGGTATTTGCTAGTTGGGAATAAAAAGTATCCTACGAGTGTGTGTTAATCCTGGTTTTAAATTATCTGTGTGCCAAATTTCATCAAAATCAGTGCAGTAGTTTTGCGTGAAAGAGTCCAACATCCATCCTCACAAACTTTCACGTTTATAATATTAGTAGGATAGGATATAATTAAAGTAATTTTTTAAACAATTATCATATTGAAACTTACCCATCTCTCATTGAGGATCGCTCCACCACAAGTGTGGACTCGCACCCATAGGAATCTGGTCTGCAGTGACACGAGGTACGGGTGGCTGTGCGGCCTCGCCTCGTGGCCACCCACGATTTTACTTTCAGGATTCAAACTTTTTGAGTTCACTGGGAGGAAATATAGTACAAAATAAATTACCAACCGAAGAAATGTTAATACCTCCAACAAAAAAAAAATTGATCTATTTCTATAGAAACTGAATTAAATAGAATGCGATATATCGGTAATCACCAAATTAAAATATCACGTGAGTCCACACCGCATCGTTCATTAATTTCTGCATTTATAATAAGTTTAGGGAAAATCTATTTATATTCTTCAAAGCGATTTTCAAATTGTGTAAATATTTACATTATTAAATCCTTAGTTCTTTATGAAAAGCTGAATAAACAAAATAATTGACCTACCTGTGGCGAGAAATGAACATATTATTAAAACCAAGAGGAGTTCCACAGTGAACTTCATAGCGATATATTCGGTGGATGAGTTGTCTTGTGAAACATTGTTTTTTTCGTGTTATATAACATTGAGCTTAGTTAAATCCTTATCGGTGCTCATATTTGCAGAAGCTCAACCTTTTGTTTGTTTACTTTTAAGTACATTTCCTGAAAACCAGTAGTGTTTCTTTGTAAGTAGTTTCTTTTCACGCTGCAGTAGGCTTTGAAGACCGGAAAAGAATTTTCTTTCCTTTTCTTGTATGAGTAGGTCTCATGCTGTGGCATGAACAATTGCTGTCAGTAAATGTAAGGTAGTAGGGCTAACCACCCGTGGTGCACAAGATAGTCACGAGCGTAAATACCTTCCATTTAGGTACACAAAATAGGGTAGTTGCCTGGCTAAAAGAATAATAATTATATTTAGTCCGTCAGTTAGATTATCGAAAAATAATGGACACGTATTTTATCTTTTGTGAATCAAACAAAAAATGACAAAGATAAAGCGCGTCAAAATTTGGGAGTGGGGGTCGTGACGTCACTTGCTTGCAAAAGTGTCGCAAGCAAGTGACTTAACGCGGAACTTTGACGGGCGATATCTTCATAATTATTTATATAATTGACAAAAGAAAAAATACGGGTCCAATATTTTTTGATAATCTAACTGACGGACTAATTAGAATTTTTTAGGAAAATAAATAAATTGAAAATCGTTTTCTCCTAAAGTATTCATAGGATTTTTATGGTGATACAAACATAGTATTTTCGAAACCTACTATTACATTACTATTATGAAATTGGTCTTTTCTCTAAGTTGCACTTGTTATTTAAGAGAAAAACACTTTTAAGACGTAAAAGTAAGGTATTTACTATTTATGCTCGTGACTGTTATTTGTGTTTGTTATAGGGCCAACTACCTCTCCATCTTTAGAAGTTTACAAACCATAAATTAGGGGTGAATAACGAACAAGATACTGTGTAAGTATCAACCCAGAGGTCGCTGTTCAAGGCTAATGGTTGCTTCTGGCATAATAACTATCGATTAGCCACTACAAACCTAGGAAACCCTTGCTGGATTCCTAGGAAAACGGTTTTTCACACACACAGTCGTCATAAAAATCTGTTATTTACACCAGTATTTGACATTAAAGTGTCAAAAAACGCTCGTTGTTTTGGCAGTCATTATTGTGTGACAGTTCACCGCTTTCTTAGGAAACCAAATCAATAGAAAACGCAACCAAATCTAACTTCTATTATACGGACGCCAGCTAGTCAAGCTACCCGAAACTATAAAATTTTTCCAATCAACCTTGAACCTTTAATACTTTACCGATAAAGTTAAAATCTATTAAAGAAATTTGACAGATTGTAGTAGCTTGATGTGCTGGCGTTTGTACTACAATTCCTGGACAGAAAAGATAATGATAAATGATTTTATTTCTGTAAGTAGGTTTGTACACTTTTACACGTGAATCATATTTTTACAAACTAGATGAGGTCGGCGTTTCCTACTCTGAGAAGAAAGGCCGAAACAAACTCAGAGGTCACAGTCACTTTTAAAGTCCAGACATAATCTTTGTCAGGTCATGACAACGTGAAAACCATGTAAATGTCTGAAATGGTCTGTATAACAAAACAATGTCTAGTTCAGAGCTCCTGAAAAAATGATATGTACCTTGACAATAGTATGTCATCATATGTAGATACGGGTTATTACAATATTGGAATAGGTCGCGTTATCACCATCGGAGGTAATGAGTTTCTGAATGTTGTCAATGTGAACTGATTTATAGATTTATGTTCAGATAATCGTCTAAAAATTTTTAAATTTGTAGTTCCTAGTAGCCATTCCAACTAACTATACAGGCTGATTTTTTAAAGACCAGCCAAATTTAAGGATGTGGTACAGACCATCAAACTGAACAACTTTCTCCATGGGACCAACATCGTAATCGCGAATAAAAATTCAGCCGTCCCATACATTTAGGTCGAGTAGGTATTGAAGTTTTCTATGGGACAGTTGATAAAATTTTCGCGATTACGCTATTTGTCCCATGGAGAAAGTTGTTCAGTTTGATGGTCTGTACCACATCCTTAAATTTGGCTGGTCTTTAAAAAATCAGCCTGTATTTGCATGTGTTAGTATGTCGGTGGTGTAGGTATCGTATTAGTCGGTAACTGTGTTGTGGAGGTCAGATAGGCAGCTGTTCCATGTAAAATATTGGTATTTAGCTGCATCCGGATAGAGTGGAAGCCGACCCCAACATAATTGGGAAAAGTTTTAGTGGTCATCGTACATCGTACTGTACGTTAGGTAATTCTAAAAAAATATTTATATTTGCACAACTCGACATAATGTATGGATCAACTGATTTTTGTTTATCTTAGAAGATATTTAATCAACTGTATTTTCATGTTCGTGTAGGTATTATAATATCACCATTAATTTCGACCCTTATTAAGATTTTCAGTCCTAATTATTTCGCTTTCGTTAGAGGTATTGGAATATTTCTACAGGTAAGGGGATAACAAAGAAGAACAATTGATAATATTTTATAAAACATTTATTTTCAATATAAAATGACTGTTTCCTAAATATACGACATTGTGTACGAAGAGTTTAATGATAATAATTTAAAAGAGTTAAGATGGAAAAGAGTGAAATCTTTCCATGTTGCAGACCTAACACAGGTGTATATTTTAAAACAAAATATTACCCTGTGCCTTATTGTTAATAGCTTAGAGTTAATCTTTCAATTAAGATAAATACTATGGAGTAAACCTACTTCGTTTATATACCAAATACTTAATGGTTAATTGACATTTAACATAACTTATTTTTTCAATGTTACATCTATCTTTAATCCAACATTTTATATATAGTAGGTATGTTGTTTGTTATCCGTCTTCTTATGTAACATAACGAAGAGAGAAGATAAGCTGCAGGACGCAAAAAAGAACAAAAGAAAAAGGCAATATGGGAAATAGATAAGTGATAAATAAAGAAGTAGTAATTGATGTAAACAAGATAAAACAAAGTTAGCAAAAACTAAAAATAATTATAATAAAATATATAAAGAAATATTTGATAAGCAAATAGGAACATACGACACTTAACAATTTACTTAGCACATTTCAAACATACTTCTAATCATTTATTAGAGATGACTCATTGTTGGCTATGCTATGAAAGTTGAAAATTATGCAGGTATGGCGAATTCTTGATCAGGCAACGCATTCTGCGTGAAGATATTTTCAAGAGTGTGATTTATCTTAAGTGAAAGACTATCTCGTGAGCACGTTGCATCCATCTCAAAGAGTGAACATGGATTGTTTATGAACTAAAACACTATGAATGACGATACAAACTTACGATATCATTGCGACTGTGGCAGAGCGATACATCAATACCGTAACACGAATTACGGTCTCAAGTTAGAGAGATGTTATCTAACTTGAGTTAAAATGATTTTAACATGCTTTTATAAAATTAAAAGATCTATCAACCTCCACCGACACATGATGGAAATAATCAATTTAAAGCGAAGTGGTTTGTAGTAACTAGATCCAGACAAAAGAAACTGTGCAGTTGTGTCGGATGGAGCTCTAATTATGATTATCAATATACATATTGCGAGTTGGTAATTACGTATTTGCACTTAACCCCTTTAACGTTTAAATTCATTTAGGAATAACATTACAATTACATTCCTCTCGTTTCTAAGATAAAGCTTAACATATTCTAATCTAACTTTATGTACAAAATTATAAAACGAGTAACAATAACATTTAACTATATCAAAGGAATTATATTGAATGGCGAGTCTAATCGCCATTTCGATCACAAGGCTGGTCGAATACTTAAATCTATAAATTATTATAGTGATCTGATTAAATACTTTGGTCTCTAATGCGATATATTTGAAGGTTAGTTATTTAGAACAGCACCTTAAGTTTAGAACATTATTTACAAGATAACATTAACAAATATTTTTTTTCCCATTCGCACGTTGTTCATATTTCAACAACAGAACAAAATATGGCAGTACGCGATGCTTTTCACTCCTGTTTGGTTTCACGAATCGATTACGAATATCGATTACCATGATTTCTCGATAGTGTCAGTGTATCGGGAAGAATGGCGGAGTGATCGTCGGTAGGTGGTCGCCGCATCGAGGGAAGTTCGGAGGCACCGGGGGCAGGTCCCCCTGCGTGCCGATGTGAAGAATCAAGTTCATTCCTATTACTATGTGGTAGATGAAATGACAGTGGAACAACCAGTATCCTGAAAAGAAAATATAAAGTTAAAAAAATCAAGAAAAAAACAACGTTACGCTGTGTTAATACAGCACATTTAAAAAAAAAAAAAAAAAAAAAAAATATTAAACAAATATTATTGTGTTGTTAAAAACCATGATGTTTTAGAACCAAAAAATTCGAAGACGTGACATCCACCAACCCGCACTGGGCCCGCGTGGCGTGGTGGATTATGTCCCACTCCCTCGCACAGAGAGGAGGACCCGTCTCAGCATTGGGAACATTATAGGCTGATTATGTATGTATATATTGCTGAAAAAATTAAGAGACATGTTAACAAGAATATTACCTGGGTTATCTGCCTTTAGTCTTAAAACGACGTAACCATTATTGGGCACGGCAAGAGTATCCTTGAAGGGTGGAAGGTTGTACTGCCTGTGTAGCAGACCCTTCCTGTCGAGATCCAGGGCGTGTTTCAAGTTAATCTTCTTGATGTTCTTGTCGGGAGATCTGCCGATACCGATCACGTTGTATGGAGTACCGTGAAGGTGGAACGGGTGGGACAAGTTCGGTGATTGCACTGGAATTCAAAGATTAATTGTAAAGATGCTAGTTGACGTTGTTTTTTCAATAATGTGCTGTAACCGTGTTGTTAAATGGATTCAGGAGATAGTATTCAGCCTGGGAGGCAAATGCTGGTTATTAGTGTTCAATTTTATTTTGACTGGAAAATAATAATTAAAGATTATTATTATTCATAATATTTGCACGCCATACTATGTGGCAAACATGTCTGATCCTTTATTTGTTTTATGTTATCCTGCATGCATTTTATTCTTGTATGTGTACACATGTTTGAGTAAATAAATATATCCTATCTTATCAAATGGCATATCGGCAAAAATAAATGGGAATTTAAACAGTCAGTCCAGTGTTTTTTGCTGGCCGTTTGAGAGACACAGGCCATAGACAGTGGATTGTAATACATTTGATAAACATCTTGACATAAGTATTTCTTTGTATTTACCTTCATCGACAAGCACGATTTCCACGATGGAGTTAAGAGGCACATCGATCATGTGTGTGCAGCGGCAGTCGACGGCGCAGTCGGCAGGTCTGTTGTCTCCGTTACAGAAGAGATCCGGGTCTAATTCATGCATCTGCGAGAGGGGAGGCGCGGGCGCCGCTCTGTAGGAGATCTCGTCCACCAAACTCAGCACGTGGTCACCGCCGGGAGCGACTGGTTTTGGAAAAACATTAATATTTTTAATTTTATATAGCTTTTGCCGGAAAATTTCCTACGGGAACGTACTACATGGATAAAAAATACCCTATGTCCTAGCCTAGCCGATCGATTCTGTAAAAATCTCACGGTGAAAAGTTAGGTGAAGTGAGCTGTCAATAGTGTCAATCCCTGGCATTGGTTAGAATGACAGCTCACTCCACGCTTACTTCACCTAAGTTTTCACGGTGATATGGTTACAAAATTGCACTGTCTTGGTCTATCCATGTGACATATATCAACTTGTATTAACCGCTGTACTATTTAACGTGATAACCTCATCGCTACTCTGTATATATACTATTTGGTGACATTACTATGAAATATGCAAAATCAAAATCAAAAGTCATTTATTCGAATTAGGCTGAGAATCAGCACTTTTCGAACGTCAAAATTACAAAAGACAGTCCCCCAAAAACGCCCACCCTTCACCACTTCCTAGTGCTATCGCTGGGAAGAAGTGGCGCAACAAACTCCCCAGCAGCACAGTTGTCTGTTCAGTTAGAAAATACTTGATACTTGATTGTATACAATACTAGGTGTTAAGTAATTAACATTACAAGGCACAGAAAATAAAATAAAATTATTTGCCATATGTCTGCTAGCCACGCCAATATACCAACAAATATAATAAAAACTATACGTAATCAAGCTCAAAAATAATTAATTAAAATTAAAATGTAAATAAAAACTTACTACCTAGATAAATATGCAATATATGCAGAATTAATATACGCTGAAAACGGTTCGAAAGAGGCAGAGGCATAGATGAAGGCCATAATATCCCCTCGTCTGTTAGGCGAGCTTATTTAGTTCGGTAACAATAGAAAAAGTAATTGTGTGTCATTAGTGACAGTTGAGCTCATATATCCGATGGTGAGTAGAGATTCACCACGGTTTAAAACCCAAAAGAAGAGCTCTCGAATAAAAAAAAAAACTCTAGTGGCATTAAAATCATACCTAAGTAGTTCCTGTACGTGTTTTCCTTGAACAGGTCCTTTGGCTTGTAGAAGTGGAACCTGAATGGCAGGAAGATCTTGACATCGGGCCTCTCCTGCAATAAGGCCGGGTCTACCGGCCTCGCTGACTTCAAGTTACTAACGCAAACAGCGTCATTTCTTTTTACATTGCAGATAGCATCCAAGGGGTTAAGAATCTATAACATTTAAAGGGTTAAAGGCATGGTTTAAAAAAAAAAGTTTATGTCAAGCAATGTGCTGAAGTTAAAAATCGATTTAATAAAAAAATAAAAAAAATTTGCATTGCTGTTGCGAATTCTGAACTAAGTAATTAAGCAATGCGCTTTATATTTTGTTAGTTCAGCCAAATTTTTAAAGCAAATTTGGATCTTGTGCTGAAAAGCTTCACAAAAAGAATTTGTTTAGTAACGTCATTATATACACTAAAATTATTTAAGAATATACAAGGAAATAGAAAAAGATGTACAACCTGTATGTTTTGGTGCCAAGTAGAAGTCTACTTGATGCCCTCCAAATTCATGCACAAGACATCTCATGCGAGTCATCTACATAATATTTAAAATAATATTTCTATTGTGCTTTATATACAAATATATACAACAGATTTTCAACTCATGTGTGTAATCATCGATGTACCAACTGATTGTACAATCAAATCATCAAACTACTCATGCTTTCAAGGAAAATAAAATAATCCGCTATTTTTCATAGATTTTATTAAAGGTATAAAATTTTACATTCTTATAGTAATTTTATATTATTATGATAAATCGTAACGTTTTGCTTTTCTTTACTTTGTAGCAAAATATACCTACTTCGCTGCGAAATATGTTCGTTGTAAGCTGTGTTGTCGTTCTCAGTCGACTAGGAGTACTAGGAGTACTAGGACACACCGACATTTACTTTTTGGAATTTCCGTTGGCACAATCACACTGACTTCTAGTAGCCGTAACAATTAACGTCTCTTAATTAATGGTAACCTCAAGTGTGCTTCTCTGTATATCTATAGTCTACGTAATAATATACAGTCTTCGTTCGTGTACGGAGTGTGCTACAGAGTGATCAGACTACTGAGTATTTACTACAGAGTGATCAGACTACTGAGTATTTACTACAGAGTGATCAGACTACTGAGTATTTACTACAGAGTGATCAGACTACTGAGTATTTACTACAGAGTGATCAGACTACTGAGTATTTACTACAGAGTGATCAGACTACTGAGTATTTACTACAGAGTGATCAGACTACTGAGTATTTACTACAGAGTGATCAGACTACTGAGTATTTACTACAGAGTGATCAGACTACTGAGTATTTACTACAGAGTGATCAGACTACTGAGTATTTACTACAGAGTGATCTGACTACTGAGTATTTACTACAGAGTGATCAGACTACTGAGTATTTACTACAGAGTGATCAGACTACTGAGTATTTACTACAGAGTGATCAGACTACTGAGTATTTACTACAGAGTGATCAGACTACTGAGTATTTACTACAGAGTGATCAGACTACTGAGTATTTACTACAGAGTGATCTGACTACTGAGTATTTACTACAGAGTGATCAGACTACTGAGTATTTACTACAGAGTGATCAGACTACTGAGTATTTACTACAGAGTGATCAGACTACTGAGTATTTACTACAGAGTGATCAGACTACTGAGTATTTACTACAGAGTCATCAGACTACTGAGTATTTACTACAGAGTGATCAGACTACTGAGTATTTACTACAGAGTCATCAGACTACTGAGTATTTACTACAGAGTGATCAGACTACTGAGTATTTACTACAGAGTGATCAGACTACTGAGTATTTACTACAGAGTGATCAGACTACTGAGTATTTACTACAGAGTGATCAGACTACTGAGTATTTACTACAGAGTCATCAGACTACTGAGTATTTACTACAGAGTGATCAGACTACTGAGTATTTACTACAGAGTCATCAGACTACTGAGTATTTACTACAGAGTGATCAGACTACTGAGTATTTACTACAGAGTGATCAGACTACTGAGTATTTACTACAGAGTGATCAGACTACTGAGTATTTACTACAGAGTGATCAGACTACTGAGTATTTACTACAGAGTCATCAGACTACTGAGTATTTACTACAGAGTGATCAGACTACTGAGTATTTACTACAGAGTGATCAGACTACTGAGTATTTACAGAAGGTCCGCGGTACGATATTTACATTTTATCATAAGTTGAAGTGCATGCAAAATAGGGTTGGGAATGTTTCAAATGTCTTAAAATTCTAAGCAAGTAGGTCTAATAAGTAATTTTTAAATATATACAAGTAATAAATATATCATTGTTGAAAATAAAATTATAATGGCAAGTTGTTAGTTACAGGACGAACAAGTCTTGTTAAAACTATACTCAATACGCGAAAGTAAATTGTTGGTTCAAGAGCCTCAAAGTACATATTATAGGCGATATCAATAATTAAAACGTAATTAAGAAAATATCACCGAATATGGCATAAAATTAAAATTGAAGTCAACTCGTAGAAACAGTGCATCATCGTTAAATAAAATCACAAACCATCATTAACTTCCATTGAATCACTCTTGTAAAAAAAATAAACACAAGCGGCAGAATCGAGCACTTCGAATCTACCGGACACATCACACAAAACAAACATAAATTTACACTTAGTTAACATATTTAAATCAACTGTACATAGCTGTGTGCTGTACTTTTATTTGCACATCATGCAAAAACTGGGCAATTTGTCTAGGAACCAATTTAGTTTAGCGCGATGGGAGGAAGGTGGTCGCCACATGTGGGGAAGTTGGGGGGGATGGGCGGCAGATCGGCCTGGGTGCCCACTTGCAGCACGAGGTTCATGCCGATGACGATGTGGAAGAGGAAGTGGCAATGGAACAGCCAGAAGCCGGGGTTGTTGGCTCGGAAACGGATGATGACGTAGCCGTTGTTGGGGACGGCGATGGTGTCCTTCGCTGGTGGGAGGTCACCCTGCTTCAGGTGACGCTCAAGCAGACCTCTCCTGTCGAGGTCGAGAGCGTGCTTCAAGTTGATTTTCTTTACGTTCTGGTCGGGGGAGCGGCCGATACCAATGACGTTGTAGGCATATCCGTGCAAGTGGAACGGGTGAGATAAGTTTGCGATTTGAACTGGAAAATGGAAAGTACAATCAAGAATTAGCATCTATAATTACCGTAATCTATACGTGATGCATAACTTCCCGTTATTGTATTCAGCCTGGTATAATTACCGAAGAAATAAATCGATTTACGTGTTGATAACATCGGCAAATAAGGTTCAAATTGGTCTACAGACTGTTTTAAGTGGTTTGAATCTAATTATACCAAGCTCAATAAGCCAATTTTCGCGGGTCGTTACATGTAACGTGTAATATACATACCTTCGTCTACAAGTACAACTTCGACAACAGCATTCAGTGGTATGTCGACCTTGTGGGTGCACATGCAATTCTGGCCACAGTTAGCGGGGCGGTTGTCGCCGTTACAGAACTGTTCGGGGTTGATGTCGTCATACTGACTGATCAGGGGCGCGGGAGGGGCCATGTATGAAATTTCGTCTATCAAACTGATTACGTGATCTCCTCCAGGGGCAACTGGAAAGTTGACATCATGTTATTGTTGGTTCTTCATTTCTCATCTCATTGAACAAAAGAACACCATTTATATGAGTAGCTTACCTAAATATCTATTATAAGTATTCGGCTGGAACAACATCTCGGGCCTATAGACGAAGAAACGGAAAGGCAAGAAGATTTTAACATCAGGCCTCTCTTGAAGGATGGCCGGGTCGATGTGCTTGGCGTTCTTCAGTTGACTGACGCAAATAGCATCGTTCCTTGTAATATTACACCTCGCGTCCAACGGGTTCATCACCTGGATAGTTAGTGAGGAGAAAGGTACGTGCAATTACTAATATTACGTGCAAATATACATTATTCACTACTCAGTTGACTACGGTTACTAAAACTACTAGTTGGAAAATTATTTGCACTCTTGCAGAAATTCAATGGAAGTGCAAACATACACCTTGTAATAAACCGTTACATTGGCATGTGGTCCATTTTAAAATTGCTACAGAGACAAGTTGGTATTGATAATATATTTACAGAACCGGTGAATGTACCGGTAGCTATTTCACTTGACTGTGCATGGTCTAATTCGTCAACAGCTATAATTTTATTTTTCGGTTTAATTTATTCGCTGCTTGGAAATTTGTTTCATGTCGGCTCTATACCAGTATTTATGTTTGAGCAACGAGTTGGTATAAAGTCGACACTTCGAGCATGTTTAATCGAGGCTGTCGTGTCGGCACCAAGAATTCAGTATGCAATATCCGCTGTTTAATCATGAGGCGGGTGGTCTCGTGACACGGGCTACGTACTCCATACACCTCGCAGGGAACACCAACTAGAACTCAACACCACAATTACGTGTTCTTCATTCGTCTCAGTTAAATTACTACCAACATACAGGAAATGTAAGAATATTTACATTATCATAGTATCAATCTTCTACTGAATCTACTGGTGGTATATAATACATTACAGTATCGTATTATGTTACACCGGCCACTACAACTCACCACTCCTTGTGGGATGCCGACATCGTAGGTGGGTGGCTGCGAGGAAGGCTGGTATGGTCCTCTCGCGTATCTGAGGATACCTAGCTGCTGAGCTCTCTTAATACCGCACTCGCCGAGACCTCGAACCTGGATCCAGTAGGCTCCAGGAATGTTGTTCGCTTCGATTACAAAGTCGTATCGTTCGCCTGTAACACGCGTAATAACATTTTTTAAGAATTTCATTAGGATCTAGATAATTTGCAAATGTTGTAAAAGAGGAAGCACGTATGTTATACAATGTTTTTGCTCGACTGGGCGCACCTAATTAGACATTATTACAACACATGGGCGTGTCTTATAAAAATCGCAACCGATTATCATAAATTATATTATGCACCTATTATTACGATTAGTAGATTCTTTTGTAGGTTTTAATACTTTTAAAATCAATAAAATGTTTTTAAAACTACAAATTACATACATGAATTTATTGATTAACTGGGAATAACTGACATTTGATGTTATGAAGATGAACAGAATATGGGATGTATACAATTCTATTAATCTTCATAATATCAAATTTGAATGCGAAGCGTGGTGAAGCGTGGGTGTCACAAAGCCGCTTCGAACAGTCGTGAGGAAACATCCTCCACACATAACAACTTGCCATTGTTCGAAAGCTAAATCGTAAACAAGTATGTTTATTGCTTCCTTGTGCTTAGCTTACCTGAGAACGAGATGATGGTGTTTACTTGTACCGGATGCACGGGCTCGCCGTCAGTCGCAATAACGGTTAAGTTGTGGCCTTCGAAAGTGACCTGCGCGGGGCACACCGACGCGAAAGCGTTGATCATTCTGAATCTGTATCTCCTGCCAGGCGTGATCGTGAACACTTCCAGGGGCGTGTTGGTCATGAAGCCAGTGTTGGGGTCTCTGAACTGACCCTTTCCGTTAATCAGTACGTTTTCGGGATCCTGCCCGGTGTTGACGGCCAGACGACCAGGGTATCTCTCGGCCGCGTCTTCGTGCAGCCAATCGCTGAGCAGCATGACGTGGGTGGTCAAGTCGTAGTCGTACAGGTGACTGTTGGGGTCTTTGGAAGGAGGCTGACGGACGACGATGCTTCCGTATAAACCGTCAAGCTTTTGGAGTCCAGTGTGTGCGTGCCAGAAGTGGGTACCCGCGTTACCTTGCCATTGATATCTGTAATCAAGTTATTATATCAGTGGAGAATATTAAGCATTGCTATCAAATTAAAACTTATACATAGTTTTACCAAGAATTACGTATTCTAAGGTTGATGTGTACCTGAAAGTATTTCCTTGCTGGATGGGGCACTGCGTGACAAACGGTACACCGTCGTAGTACTGAGAGCCTCTCTGCCAGATTCCATGCCAGTGGATGGTCACCTCCATACCCTCCATGTGGTTCTCTACGTCAATGACTACCTTGTCGTTCTCGCACACTTGGATGGACGGTCCCGGCAACATCCTGTTGGCTGTGAGGATTCCTCGCTCGACTCCATCGGCCAACACACACTGGCAGTGAGACCACACCACGTTCGTCGCGTTCGGTGTGCATACTTGACACGCCCTGCAATCATGTGAATGTATTTTAGTATGACATATGTTATGCTCTATTTCCTTATCAATATATCTTACACCATAATTTCTTCAGGTAACACGTACTCTATTGTGAAATAACTTGTTTGCATAAGTCCTGTCGTCACATATCAATTACGTGACTTGACGGAATTTGGATCACTCATTGTATTTAAGTACGGCATTGAATCCGATGCCGCTAACAGTTCGTGTGAAACAAAGCGTAAAATGTGCGAAATGGAAAAGTCGGTCGCTGGGTCAGTTTTTTCTTCAGCACGACTTTGCGTGAGCATCTCGAAAATATTTGGACTATCTCTGGATCTTGGCGCGGACGGCACAGCTCTTACGAAATACAGTGAGGTAAGGAGTTACTCAAGCCTTAAGCCTTTTTTTAAACTGCTGTGATATAAGACGATAACAGTGATTGTAAAGTAAACGTCTAATTCGTGCAATTATAGTAGTACTATTGAATTGACTTCCGACTCCGTTAGCAGCAACTTGCAATTTTAATGAGAAACGAAGAGCCTGTTATTACGATTGTTATTAAAGACGACTCATTCAATGTCACTGGGTGATCTATCGCAATTTCACAGCTCGGTTTCGAATTAGTCTATTTCCGTTGAAAAAACACAATGATTCGTCTGTATCCGTAGGTGCAAAGGAAACAAACTTCATTAGCAGTAGAGTAGTAGAGCGACTGTCGAAATCTACTACGAATTTTCCTTATTTATTTAGGTGAAGTGTTTTCCGTTCTAGTTTAGAATGTAATCAAATTATTTCGAAATATAATTTACCATGGGCACCTACATATTATTTTTACGTTACTTTTTTACCTCGGTTTACCTTTTGAGCTTGATAATACAACGTGACGATAGAAAATTAATATTATGTTTGTAAAATAATGTTTATGTTTAATGCACAGAATTCGACAAATAATATCGCAGCGCATCTACATATCTCTATGTCGATAAAAATACATTTTAAAAAAATACTTACGCTCCCAAAACCGTGTACAATTCCAAAGTGAAGTGGTAGTAGCAGATCCTCGGTGGTTCGTTCTCCCTGCAGGCGCGGGCGCACTCATCAGGGGCTGACAGCGCTGGGTTTCTCCTCAGCTCAGCCGTCGCACTGCTCGTGAAGTCCAGATGCTTCAGGGAAGGTTTCCCATTAGCATTCCTCGCCAGAGAAGGCAGAGGGTTGTTTCGAACGCCACCGCTTAACGGACCGCTGCCGCTGGACGCGAATGGGTTGGATGCGGGTCCGGAGGTGCTGCCGATGTTACCGAAGGACGCGAAGGGATCGCTGCCCGAGGGGTGCGTCTGCACGAGGCCGTGGGTGGAGGAGAAGGCGCTGCTGGAGCTCTCGCGGAAAGGTGTGGCTGTGCCCGCCTGCCACCATGACGCTGACGTCGATTGGTCGTCGGCTGTGCTAATGGCTTCTGTGGAACAGAAAAAACAGCTGATGAGTTTTGATTCAGTCTTGTCAACTAAGTTTTTCAATGGGCTTGTATATTTGAACTTAATATTTTTTTCTTACTCGTAGGAAATAATGTCATCTCTATACTTGGCCTGAAAGTTGGGCACAAGGTGACGGACGGAGGTCGTTTCGGTCTGTTTGGAAGTTCATTTAAATTACCCATTTTTTGTCTTCACTCAGTGGTCAGAATAGTGTAAGTATAATAGATTCAAATGACCATTTTCGGTTTTTGACCACAATAAAAATTGGTGCAGATCATAATTTCCACTTTGTATCTAAATATTTGAAGCAAGGCCGACCAATGCCACTTGGTCAATGTCACTTTCAAAACGAAAGGTTTTCAAGAAAGATTATAAATGTTAAATTCGCTATGTTGTATAAAGATATGAGCTTGGCAGGTATAGAGTATTCTCCACAAGTACAACCAAGTACAATGTGGAAGAATATAGGTTAAGATGAATACCACAATAGCATGCACAATCCTACACTACTACTTTTCACAGCCTACTCGCCGAAACCTAAATATCCAAGTAAAGCTATCATAACATCAAGCTTTAGAACGAAAGATAAATGACTCGCAAACATTACTTATGAATCGAGATTACACAATAAAGATAAAAGATGTGTAAATTTCAAACGTTCTGAAGCTATTTGAAGTGGAACGAACGATCGCGAATCTGTAAAGATTTTCCCAAGATCTGACAGTAGCTGAAAGTAAACAGCGATTAGTTTATTAGATAAGTTGGTAGTAGCTCTCGACAGGTGTGTTAATGTAAATTCTCTAGTGTACCTTGTAGCCACTCGTATAATGGTCGCAAGACTGTGTTGTCATGATGTTTTCGCAACACTGGACCACGGACGGCGTCCTTAAATTAAAGGACTTTTACTTCCCTGTCCGTTGCTACAGTTTTCTCAAAGCATTAATTGAATATTACGCAGTCTGATACGATCGCACAGTTACCACATTATTATAATTGCTTACTCAATATTTGTAGTGATGTGTGCCGGCTTTTGTACAATACCTTTTAGGGTTCCCTGCAAATGGGTGCTTCGTAAAATTGTTTGCGTACCGAATACGTTGTTCTTGCTTACGTTTTGCAACAACTTTATTATAGGCTATTAGCTTGTAGATATGCAACAAAATTCAATTTTACTCTGGTTGCGGAACATAACAATACGTGTTGAATACGAACTTGGCTGTTTTTTGTGCGGCCGTTTAGGTCTGAGAGCCTTGAGGTGACTATACTTTTATTTCCTTATTGGTAAACACTAACATTGGCTAGCGATTCGTTACAGCGCGGGCGCCGGCGATTACAGGCGGGTTATCAGAAGGGTTATTATTTCAAATTACGAGTCGCGTGTTGGGTCTTCCAAATGGGTGGATCGTGTATGTTGTTGCAATTTTAGTGAACATTACTTCTTGTATTGCATAGGCAATTAAACCCTGTCTGTGAAAAGGTAATTCTAGCTAATTCTCAATGAATGAGACGTTCATACGTTGTTCTGTAGCTATTAGTGTATTTAGTTAACATGAACGCGATGTACGAGTATTAGCACTTAACTCACTCACTTCTTAACGTGCACCTGCAGTGCTGCTCACGGCATAGCGTTGCAGAAACTATAAAACGCTACCAAGCGATTTACACCATTCGAAAGTAAGTTATCAGAATTCTGAAACTATGCACCACGAAACCTCTCATTAGTCGCATAAATATGCCACCTAATAAGTTTGTTGCCGCTACTCAGACCTAGTTTATTGCTTATTTATAAGGCCTATAAATTGTTGCTATCTAATCACAGATTAATTTAGTAGCAGCTGCTGTGGTCGCTCTGTGGTTTGCAATCAGCCCCGAGAATTTCTCTTTTCAAGTAAAACACTAGATGTTATGTGTAGCAGCATAATGTGCGTAAAACATACCGCGGAAATGTTTAAAAATGATTACGGCATGATTACGGAAAAATTGCACATGACCAATCTATAATACTCTAGTTACTTAAACATCTATAATTTTCAAACATACGTGTTCACGTCACGTCACACTATTTCACTGAAATCGCACGTCATTTTCAGTGAAATGTGTTCAAATTTAAAACGTTCATGTTTAAGCAACGTTTTTGTTTCTGTTTCTGATTTTCTGGTTTACAAAATCGTTTCAGTGCTAAATTGATTGAGACACGATTGATTAGGTCACTAACTTGCAAAATTTCGGTTCTTTGTGGTAATGTTTTAAAATAAGCGCGTTTAAAATAGTGAAACACCCACATTGAAAATTAAGTGCTGGCGAAATTGTTTAAGGAACAAATTATAATTTGCCCCCATGGCATGAGACTTGACCATAACTGGAGAAATTGAAAAAATAAATTTCCTTTGGCATCCAAACATTGGCGTAGTGGCGCTCAATACGCCAATGTTTGGATGCCAAAGGCAGTTGGTGCAACTCAGTGCGCTCGCTTATAGAATCGTGTTTGCATTCAATCATGTTGTTTGCGATTCGCGTCGGCGATGACTCGTTCCGTTCATCTAATAGCCTTCGTGAGCACATCTGTTCACCGGATTATTAGTATTATTACTGTTCCGTTACGCGATTACAGTATGTGTTTAGTTAAATGATAACATTTACCGCGTGCGTGTAACCACAGTTATGTTTTTATGTACTTAGATCATTTGGAAAGATGTAGCTTAATAGAATGCTTTTACTGATGCTCTCATGCTTTTGATGTAATGGCTTTAAATGAGGCTTAATGATCTGATATATATACGTTGGTTATGTTTCACTGCAACTAAAATGTAGGCTCGATCTTTATTATTAGACTAAAACGGAACATAGTAATATATTTACTACTTTAATTACTACTTTATTTCATATACATTATAACCATTATATACAATATATGTATAACGCAGCTAACTATTTACACTGGGTACTAAATTAAATGGTTAACTAACTAAATATACAAACCATCATCTGCCTCGCCTTCTCCCAACTATCTTGTGGTCGGCTTCCAGTCTAACCGGATGCAGCTGAATACCAGTATTTTACATGGAGCGACTGCCTATCTGACCTCGACAACCCAGTTACTGGGTAATACAATACCCCTTGGTAAGACTGGTTGTCAGACTTTCAGGCTTCTGACGACCCGTAACAACTGTCAAAGATCTACGAATGACAGCCGGGACTAACTGCGTTCCGAGGCACGGAAGGTCTTGGTATGTAAAGATGGTCTCCCATCTATGGACCAACCGTGGCAAGCGTAGCTTCACCTGATCGATCGACCCGCTTGGCTGTTATTACTTAGCCATTAGCCCCTCCAACTAATATAAAAAATCCTTATATTTTTCGGTTACCTACATAGGCGCCGAAGTACCTACTCGTCCGCATCGCTGTCATCTAGAAACGTGCCCAGAAGACTGGCAGCATTGCCAATATTATGTTAGATACAGAATGACACAACAATACTTCAGGTTCAGACACATTGCTTGTTCGTATCGTATCTGATAATTTATTAACCCTACTATGTGCTAATGGTAGCAGTGATAGTAGTTTGCAGTAATAGATTATGTTGAATGCAACTTTGTTCTCTATCTTTAAGAATTATGTAAGCAGACACCATTATAGACATCAAATAGCCTTAGGGCAAACCAATATTTGGCAAAACTGGTTGATAAATGGACTTAAAAGTGTGACTATAAAAATGAATTGGTGATTAAATCTGCAATATACTTTCGTATTCACACTGATAAAATCAAATATTACCAATTAAATGATCATAAGGGCGATTACCGCGTGCATAAAATCGTAGGCGGAAATTGATTGATATCCGTTTTTGAGAATAAAAGGTCGTAACTTCGTATAACCAATTTTCAATTAGCGGCCCACTTAGTGACGGTGCATGATGAAAAAACGTAAGTAGCGTGTATTGTGTGCAACCCACTTGTTGATAGAACAATATGTTTGTCGAGTTTGTGCAATGAATCAATCATCGATCGTTACACACGATTGTTTCGATCAGCCCCTTTATATACGCTGTTAACCACGTTGGTTTATGAGGCGCGGTGACGAAAAAACATGGAAGTTACTGAATGTGTTAAATTAGTCACTATTTTACGCTGACTTACAGGCCTATATCAAAGCATGTGTACTGCTATTCTGTGTAGTATGCATGCAACTGAAATCCATGAATTACGTCTACTTAGAGTGGGCCAGGTTTAGCTAGGTTGGGATAAAAAAACAACTGACAGATACAGCTTTTTGCATATGGCTTCCAGTCACGTATAAAACGAGATTAAGTGAGTGGTTCTGTCTGTAAAAGTTGTCTTCATTTGCCTATAGGGCAGTGAGCTATGCCATACACACACACATAGCATTAAATAATAAAATGTAAACATGTAAAATTTTTATGTCCACGCAATCACTGTCCATTCCAAGGTTGCCTGTATGAGATCGCATCGAATGATTTGATTGATTGTATGTTTTGTAGTGTTAAATGTATTATTTTGTTATGTATTTTCTGGTGGAAAATAAAGTATATATAAATGAATAATAATCAATAAAGAATGAGAGAAACTTAAGGTCATCGTCACTTGAAAAAGAAATAAAATTATTTCAATTAATATTTACCGAGTCTGTGCTCCGTGACTCGATAAATAATAATCAATTGCTGATTAATTGCAACATTACTATTGATTTATAGTTGAGCTTTGTTTTTACAATTACTAAGCCACCTACCTAATTGTAGCACTGAACATTTTATTACTCGCCTTTTAGCTAAGCTTACGATAGAAAATCATAAAGTAGGTAATTAGTTTACTGCCTCAAACGACACTACACTATTTTATCTTTTGTTGTAATTATCTAAAGCAATTTCAGTTTATTTTCATAATTTCCTGTACTTATATTTTATAGGAACTAAAATAGAAAATTACATACACTAAGTTCCTCGTTTTTAATGTTTATTGCGTTAATGATAAAGCTCGGAAACCGTACTGTTCCGTCATTTCATATTTCATGCTATCTTTCTGCCCACGGCTTCGCTTGCGTTGAAATCGATGATTATCATAGAAACCAGAAATTAAAACCAGGGTACCGAGATAACGTCAAACGGTAATTAAAGGTTTGCTTTAACGTTGTATAACACATTGAAACTTTGTATATCAATATGGTATTTATTACAACATGGCGGTAGTGCACTACTTGTGTCAGATTTTCACTGATTGGCGTCTTACTTCGTTACTGGTTTATGTTATAAAAAAGTAATTGACAAATGAATGCGCTTGGGACTTTGTTCACTTATTTTTAGCCCTCGACAAAAGCAAAGGGGTGTTATAAGTTCAACTTGTGTATCTGTGTATTTGTGGCTTGTTACTCGTTTAGTTTCCATCAGTTGATCATGTGAAGGAAATCATTAGAAGGTCAAAGTACATTGCATATGATTGATTCTTTTGGCATACAGATCATTACAAATAGATTTACAATTTGCGCGGAGATGTAACTAGGAAATGATGACAAAGATGACTAGGTTTCTTTTACAGTTCAGCATTGATATCTTTCTAATAATGCCAGTCATTTTGGAAAACCCAACCTTTATAGAAAGTCAATGTATAAACATTAGAAGCGCCTCGTTTTGTTAATAGTCATTGAGTCGGGATTAAATGTTATAAGTTAGTAAGGAGTAGGAGTTTCCCCGCCTGGAACCTAACAATCGAGCTCGTTGGTGCGGAAACAGTGAAAGTAAACTTTAACTGTCGCTTTAGACGCAAACGGAGTAACTCTCGGCTTAATGACATGTCCGTAACGTGATATATTTGTTCGCTGTCCCCTGTCAAGCGACTGTCACGCCGATTGGCCACAAGTACTGTATCGATTACAAATAAACGATTTAAATCACAGCCTCACTAGCGAGAGGTGTATTTAGATCGGTTTATGTAACAGAGAACAGATCGGCACGTCTCGGGAACTTTAGTGTTTGTTTTGCCCGTTTATTCAAGTACTTGTGTTTCGGAATTGAATATGTGCATTCTAGATTGTCATACTTCCTTATTTACAGAAATCGATAAAATTTTATTACGTAGTTTCACAATAAATCATGAAGTCGGGTGATACTGTATTAGAAAGACTACGTTCCTTCATTTATCTATAACCTGCTTGATTGCTTCTGTCGAAATAAAATAAAATATTAAATAAATCAGAAGCCAATTTATTAGTGACAACAGCTGTCAAAATCAGCATTATAATCTGACAGACAGCCTGCAGACCCTTATTAGTGGGCCTACGAGGTGTAGATAATAAATTATGTATGTATGAATACGACTTAATCGCACGCGTTGTGCTGGAAGTGGCATAATAGTCCAGTTTCATCGACGATTCGACGTGTATGATCGTTAGCATGAAGGAATGCTCCAATTATCAATTAATAAGTTTCTTAGTGCTAATAGTTGGTATGCCTCCGTTTATGAATATGAGTAACTATTACGGAAGCCGATATTTTTCTTTAATTGCTCGCGTTGAGGAAAAAATAATTTGGCATATCCTAATATAATTGTTTGTGAGTATTTATTGCCTTACGATAATTATTGTATGTTATTTTCACTATTAAATGTTGCGTAAAAATGTAGGTTTACAAATGTTCTGCATTTAGACATATTTGGTTGTATTCGCCTAGTTTGGGGCCATTATAAAATCTCTGTAATCAATTTTTTTTAAAATTTATTCTACTATCTACTTACCCGATTTTTTTCTCTTCGTGGTATTATCCTAATTTTATTCTGGAGCTGTAAATTTAATATATTGGGTATTTATTTTGCTTACATAATTATGTACAATACCAATCTATCGTATCTGGCTGCATGATTGACAGTTCTTATGTAATACTTAGTGTCGCTAAACAATATTCTTTCAATTTACTTTATCTATCATCTATGCGTGGAATCCTGTAATCTGATACGAAGTAGTGACCTTAGCCGAGTAAGTTCATGATCTGCGCACGAGCAGCGTTGGGCAAGTTCACACGTCAGATCGTGTGCTACAAGGTTTAACAGATAAGTTTAGGTTCAAAAAGATGCTGTAACTATGTATGTTGCCCAACGTGTCTAGGGTTCACATTGTTAGGAAATTGAGAATATTAGAAGAGCCTATGAATTGTGAGGATATTAAGCGAATTTCGGCATTCTGGGCAGTCGGCCTAGATTTGTCTTTTCCAAACCGAGCTTTTTATACCTCGTGAATGAGGAATACATTTTTTTTTGCACTTTTTTGCATCTATCGTAACGTTTTTTATTAAAATCTAGTGTTTCATGACCGCTTGCGGTTCTAAAATATTTAGAGCTTAACTAATACGCACTGTATTTAGTATTTTTTAACGTAACCTTTCACAATTAAATGTTTCATAAACTAGAATCTATTTAAGTTCGACCAACTCTTTATTCTAGCCAAAGTTTGGAAACATTATTAAAATACCAATATTTAAACAGGCACGCATAAACGAATCAGCGAAATCATGTTAGCATAATTTAACAGAGAGTTAAATAAACATAATAATCGTCAGTTAACTGTGCAAATATGTAATTATCGCGTCGCTAACCAATGGTGAAATTCAACAGGGCTGACACACTTTGATCACATTAAATCTTATTTCATGCAAGTTAACAATTAAATTGATTCTGATCACAATCGAGAGAAAGTTTCCATGGTCACTTTCCTTTTTAATAAATTTTCTTTTTTCATTACATTGTGGTTCATGTAATGTGGTATTATTAGTAGGAATCAGTGATTATTTTATATCGGATGTAAGGTTATTAGCTAGATTGACCGACGACCTTAAGAAGGCGGCTGGGACAGGTTGGATGCGGAAGGCGAAGAACAGGGTGTTGTGGTGCAGTCTGAGAGAGGCTTATGTCCAGCAGTGGACTGCGATAGGCTGAGTTGTTAATGGTTAGGTTATTATGGGAATATTACTTCATGATTGAAAAGTGTCCATAGGAGTCTGAAGTTCAACCGCGGATGTTTATAGATGGTATATTATAAACTATATTCCTCGTTGGTGTAGTGGGCGCAAGTGAGCGCATGAGGTCCTGGGTTCGATTCCCGGGTCGGGCAAAGTGTTATTGTGTTTTTCCATCCGGAGTTTCTCAGCAGCAGCCCAGAGTTTAGATTTGTGCCCAGTTTATCGCAATAGGCTCACCCCCTTCTACATGGGACTTAAACATAACTGGTTAATGAAGGAATGTTATATGCGTGTTATGTAGGGTTTGGGAATTCCCGACAACTACAAAGTCCTGGGACACGAGACAGCCTACAATCAAAGTCCCGGGAATACCCGGGACTTCGAGACTTTTAAGAAAAAAATTTTTTTTATGAAGAAGAAGAATTTCTGGTGAAACGTATTAAAAAAAGGCATTATTTTGTAAAAACTCAACATTTATTAAACAGAAAATTAAACCTTAATAACTTTAACGTTACTTTCAGTCTTAATAATTGGTTTGTTTATTTCTTTTAATCACACACAGATTCACTTTTAAGCAGTTAAATCTTATAGTTATAAAACGAACTTAGTTAAAAATCTTAATCATAATTCTAGTATCTAATGTAACAATTTTACCAATTTTGTCTCGTCTCGAGTCTCGACCCGAAAGTCCCGGGACTCGAGACAACTAAAATTACGAAAAGTCCCGGGACTTCGAGACACGAGCCGTCCCGGGACACAAACCCTAGTGATATGGTATATTTATAAAATAACATACTTAGTGGAAGTATATTTTTGTTATTTGTATTTTGTGTTCCACGAACTGTGTCCAAATAAACGTTATTCTGTCTTTCTATGCATTTTAATTTATAATTAACATGTACTTGTGCGAAGAATTTATCGCAAAGTAGAAGAATCTTCTCACTATAAAGAGGAAAGTGTAGAATGACTAGCGGATGTTGGAACGGAAGTAAGATTTTTTTCCGACATGGCGAAGTGTGTAATATTTTAGATTGTCAGTGTGTGTTGCTATTTTTAAACATAGAATATAGTAAGTACAATACGAGGTATTTTGTTATCATAGTTAGTTTGCTTTTTAACCAAAGAGAAGTAATAAAATATGCACGATTTAAGAACATCAAAATTAATCTAGGTAGTAGGATTATCAATAATGCTAACCTGTAAGTAACTGTTACTTGTCCAGCAGAGAAACAGCCTCTTTTCATACAGGAAAGCAGCCATGATTAATTTGTTTCCGCAATAACTACCTAACCCCAAAATGTAAACAAGGAAATTCACACAAAGATTAAGAATCGAAAACTCCCAAAAGATAAAAAGAAGAAAAAAAGTATATTTTAATCCGCTGTCTACGACTTATTATCTCCAAGTTAACTGTCGGAAAATATATCATGTGTTTAAGAGCTTACGTTTAATGCGCCATTAATATTCAACGCGAACAGCATGGTGCATAATTACGATCTGTTAGCTGCGCACACGCACCCGGTGGCTGTTTACTATCATCACCGTACTTTCACTAGAATAACGTTTCTTGTTAGCGCATTGTTCCTCCAAATTGCGTAAGTTAGTATGAACGTGTTTCTAAGTGAATCAGTTAATATAGCAACTAGTTGAGTTTTTTTCTTTTTACTTTATCTACACTAATTAAAGCAGTTTTAGTAACAGATTGAATGTAACTCTGACTGTTACTGACATTGACGAGTAGTACTTGCTACGCCGTAGCGGTGTAGCGACTTGTCAAGTTACATGATTTTCGAAAACTCGAATCGCATTTGGAAACTCGCTAACGAATTTTAAAGTTGTATTGTTGTCTCATTTGTTTTTGTTTTTGTTATTAAATTATACTTAGGACTGATTTTCAATCGACATATTATTTTATTCGTAGAATAAAATTGACGTCTGACAGATTTTGTATGGAAGAACTGTAAAAAATTCTAAATTATCTAGCGTTGGAAAAATAAGCCCTTACTAATTTAAAAACAATGAAACGAATTTTTATTTGAGCATAGATTCTATATATATTAAGAAAATAAAAGGGAAATTTGCCAGATTACTTAAGCTGTTCTTTCTCAAGAGTTTGTAAACCATGTTTGTTTATTTATTGCCTACTTTGTAAGTTTATTAAGTGGAAATTAAGTGTCCGCACTTGTAAATCTGTTTTTTTTGTACTGTTTGTTCCGTTCCCACAGACAAACCGTGAAAACGGTTTTGTGGGGCACAGTTTATAAGCAAGATTTTTGTAAACTTATGTTTAATAAAGAAATAATATATACATAAAAGAAATCATCGCGAGAATTTTGTCTTGACAGCTTTTTTTTGTGATTCTGATTGGGCTTAGCAAGTATTTCCAGTTCACCCGTCTAGTAAATTTCTATATACGAGTACGTAGTTGACGGACGGCTGCGTCAAATGAAGTATGACATGTAGCTGTAGTTTTTTATAAAGCATGTTTCACTTTCATTCAATTTATGTGTCTGTGCCGTGTCTAGTGCATATAAACTTAAAGCACGCGATTCTGATACATCGCAACAAATTAAATGTAACATTTTTGATAGAAAGTTAGTGTACTTTAGTGTAGACGTCAAACTGTTGGAAGAAAGCTAATGAAAGTGACTTTCAAAATAGAATAGATCGATAGGAAAACGTAACTAATTTCGAGGCACGTGGTCTTTTGTTGTCTCTTATCTGATGAAGTTGATCTTTTATTTGGAAACTGACCGAAACTATGGAACAAACCCGGTTTTCAATAGAGTTATGGTACACACGACGACGTATCAAGCTATACATTTCCAGTTTTAGCTGACCTCGCATTGTATAGGCTTTTCGTACAATGAGAAGTTAGCTTATACTGGAAATGTATAGCTTGATATGTAGTCGTGCGTACCACAGAGCGTAGAGTCGCCGCACAGGCAGCGTCAGACACGGCAGCATTAATCAAATTCGTTGCACCGAAAGTTCGTTGAGGGCACGACTTCTATCGCGGACCCCCTACAAAACCGTGGGGGGGTTCTATTCGTCATTTTTGTCGAAGTGCGAGTAAACAGTGACAGCTTGGTTTGTATGGAATTGTTCCATACAAACCAAGCTTGTCACCTCTAGCAGCGGCCGCACAGGCACTCCATGCTCTATACATATGTATATGTACAACCACATGTCATTGGAACAGTCTCCTCAAACTAGGTTCTACTATCTGATCTCAAATGTTGCTAAATAGTTTATTAAGATTATCTGAACTGCGTACGCACGAATTGTTAGGCATTTTGTTTTGCAAGTCTAAATATTATTAATTCTACTACGCAACAGTATTGTGGTTAGCTAGGACAAAATTACGTTCCGTTTTGGAAATATTCTATTAATATTTGGACCATATTTCAACTAGATTTCATGACGCAGTTTCATCATGGTTTCATATTTCTTAAGCATCGTTTCATCCGTGAAATATAGTGCGATATATCGCTTATGAAATAGATTGATGTTTAACATAAATCAAACTGTTTATGTGGCATATAAAATTATTTACACCTGTTATAAATATATCATGTATTGATGTAGGTAAATTATATTTATATCCCGAAGTACCTACGCGATACTTTAATTCAGCGGTGAGTAAATATTATAATATTCGTTGGGCAACTCAATTCATTAATATTATATGCACTATTTACCATGATGGTCACTAGAGCGAGTGAACATAGCTATAATACATGCATATTAGATACTATTCAAGGAACCACATTATACAGAACAAATCTGTAATAAGCATGGATTATGCGCGTGAGTGTTTTGTGTCGAAAAGGTAATAAGCGTAGCGTTGGAAAATTCATTTTGATCGTTAAATTTTTTGCCTGACGGAAGTGAATTTGATATAATTTTAAGGTACAGTATGGGAAAACTGGAAATGTGTTTTTTTTATCTGCTGAACAGATTGGGATGCAATTTAGCACATGGGTAGACCGCGACCCGGGTTAGGACATTGGATACTTTTTATCCCGATATTCCCGGGATCGAGACTTATGCGGGTGAAACCGCGCCGCTATACTAAATGCTTTGTTGAGCCAATTGAAACCCTCCCTCAATTTGTGTTTATAAAGCAATTTCATACAACTGTCAAAGAATTACAGTTGTGATTTGAACTTGAGGACAATTTAAGGTAATGTGTGAAAATGAATTTCCACGTCTATATTTCACCTTTCAGACGAAGTAGCAGCTTTATTAATAAATCCTTGTAGGTAGGTATTCATGTTATTGAACCAATAAGAAATGTGTTTTATAACGCTATATACTTACTGATATTTGATGCAGATTCACGATTACATTTAGATTTAGACATTTACAAGATCTAATCTTCAGATCGAAGATTAGATCGAATTCAGTACCACATTAATCGTCTATAAATAACCTTTAAAGAAGGTTGCTGAGAATATAATCGTATATAAATGTTAGTCGTTACTCGTGAACACACGCTACACATATTGAAATTTAGTATTTCGAAGTCTAAATTACAAATCTAGCCTCTTTCCATGCGTCGATGCATTTCCGTGTTTTCTGAATCTACACTATAATTATTAATCATTTATCAAAAGAGGTAAAGTTTGTAAGTTTAGATTATCATCTGCCTAGTCTTTTCCCAACTATGTTGGGGTCGGCTTCCAGTCTAACCGGATGCAGCTGAATACCAGTATTTTACCTGGAGCGACTGCCTATCGGACCTCCACAATCCAGGTACTGGGTAATACGATACCCCTTGGTAAGAGTGGGTGTCAGACTTTCGGGCTACTGACGACCCGTATCGACTGTCAAAGATCCACGAATGACAGCCAGGCTTAACGTGCTTTCCGAGGCACGGAGGGGTCTTGGTGTGTGAAGATGGTCATCCATCCACGGACCAGCCGCGGCAAGCGTAGCTTAACCTGATCGATCGACCCGTGCGGCTGTTATTACTTAGCCACAAGCCCCAAGTTTGTAAGTTTAGGTGTAGGAGGTAATCTCTGGAAGACCTGATGCGATTTCAAAAATTCTTTCACTGCCAAAAAGCTACACTATTGCTGACTGCCATAGGGTATATTATAGTATTGTCGACTAAAGCGCGGGTAAAGTCACGGGCAGAAGCTAGTCACAGATAAAGGGATGCAGTAAATGTTCTTTATATCTTCTTCTACTAGATTGAAGAGTACTTAAAACGTAATCTTAGCTTTATTCTTGTAAGTCTCAGCGGTCAGAGAAAAGACAGCCGATGTACAGCAGTGGACGTTTGCGGTTATGCTGTCTTTATAAGACACAGCTGCGCCCCGCGGTTTCACCCGGATAAGTTTCAACTCCGTTGGAATTTCGGGATAAAAAGTATACTTTGTCCTAATCCAGGTCATGATCTACATATGTGTCAAATTTCACCCAAATCCATTCAGCCGTTTTTACGTGAAATCGTAACAAACAAACATGCAACAATCAAATATTTTCTCTTAATAATATTAGTCTCTAAACATAGATTAGATTTATGACTGGATTGTTTGACAAGAAGGCCAGATTAAATAGCTATGATATATCACAGCGTTACAGCTTATTAGATCACAGCTTATTAATCTAGCCTTTTTAGATCACAGTTTTTTAATCTAACCTGCTTGTCTAATCCAGTAATGGTCTCATTACTTGAGTTACTCTCTACTTTTCTGTTTCATAAAGCTACACTCTTAATGAAAGCTTAACTATGCATATAGATACCTAAGTGAGTCAATGCTGTTGATATTAGCAGCCCTCCCTCGAGCCGAGCCACGCCGGCTCATTGTCCAAACCCTGTTGCTATGTAACTTCCACTGCTGAACCTAATGCCGTTTCGGTAATTGCTATTATTACCAATTCTAAGGTCGTGAAAATGTTTATTCTAAATAATAGTCAGGTCCGGACGCCTGACGGGCAATTTCACGCCCCGACTTAGCTCGGAGCTCTAAATTATGTGCAAACTTGTTTACCTCGTTTCCGGGTAGAAAATTGCTGAAGAATTAGCTTTTATTTATAGATTAATTTATTTTAGTTTTTCTTTTTATTGGAATTTTGTGGTTGTAGATTTCTTGTTTAACATAAGATATGGATTAGTTTTTAGCCGACGAAAAAAAACGGAGGAGGTTCTCAAGTCATCGTGTATATATTTTTTTTTATGTATGTATCTTTTTATATTGTTGTAAGCTAAAGTATTTATGTGATATGTCTAAGAGTGGTTCATGGTCTACTTCTTATTTGTTTATGTGAAATTAACATAATCTATTTTATTACGTCCATTATATAATAAAATATTGTGATATAAATGGCCTACTTACAATCTCTGGTCTCTTAAACTTCAGGTTTACATACTCACTTGCAATTAAATATTTTTATGTAAATTCCAAAGCTTGCAAAACCTTGCTTTCCATTAGCTAACAGGCAACTTTATTGATAAAATAAATCCGGAAACTTGGGCGTGTCATTTGAACAAGTTTTAGTATCGAACGCAATTTTCGTTATCGTATTTTAACTAACACTTCCGCCAACCAAACCGCATAGTTAATAAACCTACTTAGGTACAGGATACGTTGACTCAGATTTTTTTTTCTTGACCACAGATTAGTTTGATAAGTTTACCAGAAAGCCGTTTCAAAGGCAAGTCATTTAAAAGTTATTTATAGTCACGTACCCAATGCCCCACAACAAATAACAGCAAAAAAGGACCACCTACATTTTTTACAATAATTATTAAACTATATCACAGGACATTAGTTTCCTTAAAGAAAAACGGTAACGGAAATCAGGGGCACCTTGAATTATTAACCAGTATGTAATTTAAGGACACACTTAATTACATCACCGTATCATAACTTAGGTCAGCCATGTTTAAAAAGTTTGCTTTTAATAAATTCAAACTTGGAATATTACAATTTGTTCTCTACTAGGCCACCGCAGCGTTCTCACGGGCCCCGCAATTAGCAGGGATACGTCGAATTAATGCTTGCCTATTTGGTCAGACTGGCTACTGTTTTAGTTAATGAAAATGTCGGTATGAGAACCTGGTAGTTTAGTGGTTTCTCGGAAGGTGCAGCTCTATTGCGGCTAATGTCAATATTATGCGTTGCGGAGCGATTAGAATGAATGATACATGTGCCGAGTTTGTGAATGAAGTTGTGCAGTGAATGATAACTGTGCGGTATTGTGATCTAAGTGTTTGTACTTTCGTAGCGCTAATGTAATGTAGGCTACCTGCAAATGTTTCCTTAAGCATATGGGAAGGATTTCAATAGTTTTAAATGAAAGTTTTTTGACGGTTAGACTTAGTGAAAGTTTGTCTGCTTTTCATATAAATAATTTGCTGTAGTCTTTATATGATCTCACCAAAAGCTGCGTGGATAGGATGAATGGGATGTTGGCCATGAACGTACCTGTAAAAAAAAAGTTTCATTAGATATTTATTCAATTTCCCCTTTATTCATAAACCTTGCATAAAGTTAAGTAGTGATTAGCGACTGTTTAACCATACATTTTTGGCATTTGATTGTCTCTTAACTTTAATCATCGTTTATGTCTAGTTTTTTACCGAACATAATCTATAGATCATACTTTTGTTGTCTAGCGAATTGAATGGCAAAATGCAGGTAAACAAATCATAAAACTATTGCCATGGCTGAATAGTTCATAAAATTGTTACAATTAATCGTTAAGATTACTATCGCGCAGATAAATAAGCTAAACTCATTAGTTTAATGTGAATTAGCTTTTTTATTTAACTTCTCAAACGTTGTTTTGTTAACACAATGAATTCGCAGACCATTACAACCATAATTATGCGGTGAACTTGAAGCAGACTAGCAAAGGTCACATCACTACCTAATTATATATTGAAATACTAGCAGTGCCCCGCGGTTTCCCCCGCATAAGTATCGATCCCGTAGGAATATCGGGATAAAAAGTATCCTATGTGTTATTCTGAAGTATAAGCTATATTACTGAAAAGTTTCATCGAAATCTGTTTTGTAGTTTTTGCGTGAAAGAGTAACAATCATCCATCTATCCATCCTCACAAACTTTTGCGTTTCTAATATTACTAGCTGC
Organism: Apamea epomidion; assembly: GCA_947507525.1. Classification (NCBI taxonomy): domain Eukaryota; kingdom Metazoa; phylum Arthropoda; class Insecta; order Lepidoptera; family Noctuidae; genus Apamea; species Apamea epomidion. Next base: position 14,654,954 of record OX382234.1, read on the forward strand.
GCCCCGCGGTGTCACCCGCATAAGTTTCGATCCCGTGGGAATATCGGGATAAAAAGTATCCTATATGTTAATCCTGGTTATAAACTATCTGTGTGCCAAATTTCATCCAAATCCGTTCAGTAGTTTTTGCGTGAAAAAGTAACAAACATCTATCCCTCCATCCATCCGTACAAACTTTCACGTTTATAATATCAGAAGGATAGTAGAAAGAAGGTTTCCTAATTACTCCAAGTTTGCATTTTATTGTAATAGTAAATAGTGAAAGGTTTTGTGTGTTTAAGAAATAGGCTTATTAAAATTGATTTCAAAATGTATACATTACTTCAGTAGTTAATTTGCATGTTTATATAAAGGTATTATGATATTTTGTAACGAGTGGCGGTAGGTAGGCGTGCGTATGCGTAACATGCGTGAAATTGTGGTCGCGCACTGTGTCCGAGCGGCCGGCGCGAGGCATGAGCGGTGGCAGGAGCGGAATTGTGTATGAATGAAAGGAATACAGTGTAATACGTATTTATTTATTTAATACTATGGTTGTCCTTATATTATTGTATTTTTGTTGATATTTATGAATAAACACTTTAATACTTCAAGCACACAAATGCACAGAGGTGGACTCAGGTCAGTACCAGAGAAAGGTATAAATTGTATCAATAAGAATTCATTTTTGGTGTCATGGATTAAGTTCCTATTTATTTCACTGTAGAAATAAGAATAGTTCCTCAGTCATAAAGTTAAAACAAAAGCTTAGTTGAATAATTATACAATTTAAATTCATAACGAGACCTTTTGCTAGAACATTATGAAATTAACAAGGATAAGAAGATGTAATCTCTCTAAAGATGATTAATTCATACATTATCGCTTGCCACCTTTATCTTGTCTCTCATTGTACAGAAACAAAGGAGCTAAACTGTTTGGAAACATAGGTATAAAGGGAAGCGCTTGCATCAAATAATGAGCTTTAAACCTATTATGGCGCTTAGCAAGTTTATTGCTCTACTTTGCAATAAGAACACTTAATAATTGCCAAGTTTTAAGTGATTTCGTCACTTTATTCTACCTTATGAGCAGAGGTCGGAATTAGGTAGAGTTATTTATGTACTTGCATCGAAATGTTGATATTAATATGGATCTTCCCGGGATTTCTAATAGACAATCCCGTGCGGCCAATAATATTACAAATTAATAATAATAAAAATCTCAGAGATAGATAGATAAGACAAATAAAACAAAGATAATTAACATACAATTTTTAATAGTATTTACATTAATTCACAATACAAATTATTAATAGTCTTAAGCAAATTTTCATACTTATACTTCGCCTGTTTTATAAATCCGAAAATACTTTTGCTTTTAGCCTAGACTCGTGAGGTTTTGCTTATTCAAACGGCCCATCAGAGTCATTTTCTTTGTTCGATTCATTCAAAGTACCACTAAAATTTAAAGTGTTCGTTTCCGACATTACTGTATAACGCTTATGAGAATTGAAGTATATAACCATTAGCTTTTCAATATTTTCTGGCTTCAATGAATTTCTCCGAACGTCTAAAATCCATTTGTACATTGAAAAAGATCGCTCTACGTCTTTAAATTGTGTAAAAGTAAATAACTTTTTTATTTAATAAATCACGGGATTTTTCTGCTCTTTAAATTTAATCTCGGGATTTGAGGCATATCCACTTTATTCTTTCGCTGTATGAAATCAGTGTAAGTACCTAAATAACTCTACCTAATTCCGATCTCTGCTTATGAGGGTTAATCTCCTAATCGTGTGGAGGCGGCTGTCATTTCATTTTAAGAAGCGTGATCGTTCTCTGCGCTTAGCAATTGTTTTTGACGAAACAAAAGACGTTCAGTTTAATAGGCCCAGGGAAGAAATAATTCAGCTGCGTGTCATGATAAGACGTGTGTGAAAATTACCAATGTAACATGGCCCAGCTAAGACAAATAGCATTCTCGTTTAGTTTCATCCAAATGTCCCAAGGTATACAAAAGTCACGTTAAATTACAATAATTATATTGTTAAAAATTGCTCGTGAGTTGAGGTCGACCACTTTTTACTAACAAAAAAATTAACTAGCTTGCGTTTCGTAAGTGACCACCGTCCTCAACCTTAATTCGGTTTTCGTATATGTAGGATATGTTCAATAGCTCCCAAACTATTGTGGAACGGAGCCGCGGTCGACTCAGCAAATGACTGCGTTATGCAAATAATGCAGATTGCGCGGGCACCATTTTCATTGTAGTACTTATTTTTAGACGCCATAAACTTCTGATTAAATGAGATTAGGATTTTGTATGGTGTGTATGGTGTTTGCTCACCTCTTTGCGCGATTTCGCAGGGAAACAATGATATTTTAAAGAAAACAATGCGTGCCATTAGCATGCGCTTTGTGATAAAACGGCAAAGTTTTGCAAGGAACAATTTTCTTACAGTCAGCGCTTATAAAAAACATAGGTTCGTAAGTTTATTCATGATTAAAATACATTTTTTAATCAAAATAAATACAAACCGGATCTAGCCAGCCGCAGTCAATTCCTAGTTTCGGTTGACTATGAATTGTGTCGGACAAATTAATTGACAATACAAAAGTTTAAGCGATACGCTATCGAATCGAAATATCGCTCAATATCAATCGTTTGTCATATCGATTGTATCGCGACCATGACACGCTGCCATTGCTTTCGCAACTCACGGTCACCCTTACATTTGCGCCAGTTTTATACAGTACATGCAATTAATGAAGTCGCTTATTAATAATTACACGGTTTCGTGGTTCATGGGCATTGTTTTATGGTCACCATCGATTCGTCGCGGCCTCGCTTGCATGGGAAATGTGTAGGAATGTGAGTGGCATGCGACACCGCCTTTATCTTATCTGCTTAGTAATGTCGGTAGAGTATAATTTGTCTGAAAATCTTGCGTAATCTGTGATCTTTGGTGTAGATTAGTCTACACGCTGTCTAGAATATAATTAATGTAAATTAGTGGATACCATATTCGAAAAGGCCGCGACTACCGAGTTGTAGGTCGTAGGTTGGAACCCAGTCAGGCGCTTTACTTTGTGTAAATTATTTCATCATCACTGCTCTCAAAACGGCGAAAGAAAATCATCGTGAGGAAACCGGCATGTCCTAGAACCGAAAATTCGAAGACATGTGACATCTACCGACCCGCACTGCCCCTGTGTGGTGGATTACGGCTCACCCTCTCATTGAGAGGAGGCCTGTGTCCCAGCAGTGGGAACATCATAGGCTGATTATGTTATTAATATGCTATATTTAACAAGAGATCGCATCTCTTGCGTATTAAAGTGAAGTTTTGAACGTGTGCAAAACCGGACAGTGCCGAGAAATGTAAATAAAATTATTATCATACAGATTGTGCGTACTTCGATGGACAAAGCTCTACATAACGAAGCTGTGTATCTGAATGAAACTAACTAGGTTTGTCAACATTTTTACTTACAAGTCATAGGGGATATGATTTGCAAATTTATATGCATATCATGTTCGATTCGCCTTCACTTTGAATCGACTTGTCATAACAGTTAAAATACATATTTCATTGACGACTTCGACGTAATGTAAATAAAATTGTTATGTGATGTATGGATTTCTCTGACAGGTTGCGTTCTGTCCGCCATTAGATTTATAATCGAGAGAAATGTTGGACCGTGTTCGATATTAATTGAATCCGCCCACAAAACTAGAGTGAATGCGTAATAAGATAGTGGTGTTAGGGAACGGTTTAAACTTAATAGCAATTCGATATAAAGTTCACGTGCTATCAGCATCAGGAATCTATATCGGACAGTGTTCGGTCCATTTTAATTTAAAGCACAATTCTGTAAGTAGCGACACGCCCCGAGCGAAATATTTAATTCAGTCGTGATAAGTCGATATCAAATTAACGTCACAGCTTTAGTCCATTCGGCTATCGATATAAATTACGGCCCTATCACGATAATAAAATAATGAGCGCCTTAGTGTTCGTATAACGATATAATAATATTGGACGTCATTTGTGTAGGGCTACCTGCCCACACTGTTTAGTGGGGTTTGATCCAGTTTTGAGGTAGTATATTTGAATTTTAGATTTGCGATTTGGTATAGCATTATCTTATAAAATAATAGGTAATAATTCTCCTTTGTCTTTGTGAGATATTTGGTAATATTCAAATGTAAACAGCTCCTTGTCTGTCTTAGTGGGTGGTAGCCTTAGTAATGCAGGTCTGTGTTCACACAATTATGCCTCGCAGGTTTCCAACAATTACCTGTGGGGGCTGGGGACCAATATGAAAGCCTTTACAGTGATTCATAGTAAGGAACTCCGTGGTACTGGCAGTTGCCGTCGGCGACGTCAAGAACAAATAAACAATTTTGTTTTCGCTTCCGCTACTTTGATAATAATGAGTATACGTACACGATCTAATTTAGATTTATCACAAATGCAGCGTTTGAATTATGGGAAATAAATTATATGACTACGAGTATACTATTATTTCGCCAAATTTTTCGCCTTTCTTAATTATTGTTGACAACACGGTTGGTGCAGTGGCTGAGCGATCGACTGCTGCGCTGCGTATCGTGAGTTCGATTCCCGCACGGAACAAATATTTGTATTGCCCACAGGTAGCTGTTCCGGGTCTAGCTGTTTGTGTATGTGAGTTTAAATGAATGTAAACGCACCCACGATACAGGAGTAATTCCTAATGTGGGGCAACGTTTCTTTAAAAACAAAAAAAAAATTGTTATAAGCATTAGGTATGTGTCTTATTAAACGATTCCTTTATCCACAATGGGATTGGCTAAATAGAGTGAAAGATAGTTTATGCAAAAACTTCTTCTCGTTCGTTCAATAACCCGGTCATAGGTACATTAGCGGCTGTCCTCTAAATTAAAACGTCATACAATCACTCGTACGTTTTTTTTTTTCATTTAAAAGCCGGACACATCGGCGAATATACGGAAGTACATAATTTTCATATCTCGTAAATAAAATGGCGAAAAATGCAATTAGATTATTCGTTAGCAGCTAACATAGTGTAAAACTGAAATAATTGGTGGCAGTGAGGCGTGTAGGAACTAACACTGATACTCAGTTTTAACCTTGTTAGTGTATTTTCAAAGTTACTAGGTTAATTTATGAGCAATATAATAATTAAGAATTCCGGAAAAACGTAGTGTTACGTAATTCTGAGCAATTTTGGCATTGTTGGCATGCAAAAGTGCGTAATTATTGCGGTGGTTAGTTATCTTTTTATGTTGAAAATTGTTACCACACGATCTACCAGCTATTCTAACTTTTCAGGCATTTTCAACTAATTATTTAGGTCAACATTAAGGTAAACTGGAAAAAAAATGTTGGGACATAATATGTACCTAGTTACTAACTGTTAATTAATTAGGATGCTTATATTCAATATTCTTTAATATATTATATAATTGACAGTTAATAGAGCCAAATGGAAATTGTTTGAAATGTAAGAAATTAAGTGGTCGATAGCTCTGAAGTTTATTTTCGAATAATTATGTTAGTAACTAGGTACATACCAGAAAATATCCAAGGGAAAATATAACATGGAAAATTATCCGATTGCTACAGATATCGACAATTATTTAGCCGGCTCTAATAGGAACTGTGCCTGAGCACGTATACCTCAATATTAATGGGAATTTATATGACATCTCAGACAGGGAAAACGGTGATCAAGGGTCCAGATTACTATCGGTTGAACGATTAATTTCCCGTTGTATAGGAGAGTACGAGTTATGTATTATTATGTGTCTTGTTATCTATTGGAGTCATTAATCGTCAAGATAGAACATAGATATGGGCTATTGAAAGAGGGGAACGATAATCATTAATCAACTAATCACCACGCCCTATTGTAGCCCATTGCTAGACCTAAGGCTCTCTCAAGTTGCACCACAACACCAAATTCTTAGCTTTTTTGCAATACTTTCTGTATGCATTCTGTTCCAGCCACCTTTATAAGTAGTTTTTTTAAATTGGTCTGTTACAGTAATATTTTAAATATCTCATCATCATATAGTAAGATGTTTAAATTGAAATGTCGACCTAATGATGTAAATTGACGCAACAAGCTAAATATTAGACCCACTGTAACTGCTGTTACATTCAACTGTGCGCACTCTTTGTGAAATTAGTATGAACATTATATCTACATCATCAGCACAAATCGTAATTTATTTCTATTTATTTGTGTAAGAATAACCACAACATTACATTATCTTGGTAAAGTAGATTTTATGCACAAGTACAGTGTTGGGTCAGATGTTCTAATTTATAATGCATAAAGCAAATGTCATCGCTGACGTAAACACAATCACTGCAACACTGATTCAGGTGCGAATTTCATTTATTGTCTTCAAATTGCAACAGAAGTTTCAACTGATGAACTACAGATTTATTTCCTTACAAGATATGATGTAATTTTATGTTTGGTTTCGTTGCAGAACAATGAGAATGTAAGCTGTACTGAAATGGGTCAAAATTGTGTTAAGATAACACTTTAATGATGTTGAAACACAAGAAAACAATAGTGGTCATGGAATGACGGAAAAATCTTGAACTTGCCATAATGAGTAAGTAATGAGTTTTTCTCGTTTTCCAGCAAGTGGCGTCAAACAATGGGTTTATAAGAATATGCCAAGTTCATTTATCATGAAAAAGGGACACCTACACTTGTTTTTATATAGGAAGTTCAGTGGTAGCAAATTAGCTGACTCATACGAAAAAACTAAAACGAACTATCGATCTAAGAATAAAACTGCACGACGCTCGTTATTCCAAATGGTCTGAGTCTCAAAATCATATCACTGGTCATTGTGATGTGACATACATTGCAAACAACGTGGGCGTTTTGAGAAAGCTCATTGATTGTATCGACTTTATTGCCACGATCCTGCTCATATATGAGTATCTAGAACGCCAGTGACATAATTATTAAGTAATAATACATGTCATGTCACCAAATAAGACAATGGACAGGATGTATACTAGGTTAGACGCGGACGTAAATATAGCAAAATGTCATACTGATACGTGTAATATTTATCTAAGTTTATCAGATTGCTTTTTTTTCTAGTCACTGACTCACTGACCGGATACTAATAAAAACAGTTGTCACATTAGACCAAACCGATTTGCCATGAATCACGCAAAAAAGGATACCTACGTAGACACAAGCGATTTAAAGGATCTGGTGATTGTTAGAATAAATGGCGTGTCGTTTATAGACCAAGACAATACAGCATCCAAAGGACACAAACATGAAGACATACATAATGATAATGACGAACTTACAGATCAAATATGAATTAAGAGGCGGCGTGCATTGCGTATAGAGTACGCATCGCTGGACGATATAGCAACAGCGGAAGATGTCATAACGTTGTCAACCGCTTGCGACGGCACGACCGGCCGTGGGCTCCTTGCCTCGCCAGCGAAACACTGTGAAGACATTAGTTAATCTACTCGATACGGCCATCCAAGTAATGGGGGTTAACTACGCGTGAAGCTGGTTGGTGAAGGCATATCATAAAACACTGAAGAGCGGATTAGTTGGAAGCGTGCGCGCTGATATACATCGCGATACAATGCTTGTTTAGTGTGAGATGTGAATGTTAGATAGGAGCATAGGATATAACGTTTTTAAAGGAAGTGGAAATGAAAAACTGACTGATACTGTCTTAGAATTATGTTTAAACCGATTGTCTTCTAATGCTATCACAAAGCTTATCTGTTGTTCAAGTTCAGCGAGAGGTTTCCAAAGTTGTTGAAGCTTACCAATTAGCGCCTATGCATGACCATCAAAACAGAAGACCAGTACCAACAATTTGCAGTCCCGTAGATCTTCTAGCCCTTAATCTGCAGTAGACATGCTACCACCTTGAAGAACGCACAATAACACAGTTGCAAAACCATTCACACGTTATGTATTAAATGAAAACAAAGCGACCATAAGTCGGCTATGAAGGCCACGGACAAAAGCCGGACTTAGCCGACCAATTTTATTAAAGGTGATGAAATGATTACCTGCACATGGTAATTTGCCATGTTCTGTATTGTAATATTTGTAATTCACGTGGTTTTTGTTGTTTCCTTTTCCTTTGGATCGTGGGAAAGTCTTGCAACGTTGTTATTAAGACTTATAACTTTATTAGCTCCAAAGTCGTCTGTCGGGCTGCTGTTTGATTCGAATTGAGATAATGTCTTGTACTATTGACATAGTTGGCTTGTGTTTAATTATTGCTGGGTTATTAAGTAGATAATTAAAGATTGTGATATTCGGTATCCGTTTCTTGTACCACCAGTGAGGCATTCATGTCAATGGACATTTTAAGTATTCCAGAAAGTGGTTTAGAATCACTTACAAACTTAGTTTACATCCATGCATTTGTCGCGAGGAAATCGAAAGCTAACTCACTTATTCAAAGCAAATCTCATTTAAAATCATGTCGTGAATGCGACTACTAAGTCACGTGAGATGGTCGCCGACATTCAGCCGACACCTGCGCGTATATGTATACATATTACGGCAGTGCGTGTAACCACGGATACTATACTAACGGAAACTAGTTTTGCAATACATGTATTTAATTCACTATTCCCTCAAGATACTCAACTAAATGAACTCGTCTCACCTTTTAAAGACGTGCCACTTGCATTGACATCGATTCCGATTCTAACCACGACTCATTCAGGACTTACAACTTAAATTTTATAAAAAAAAAAACTATCGCAACCAAACGTTAATGGTTTCACCTCTTTTGAAAGCGGAACAAACATAATCAAGTGAAACAAAATTGCAGTAAAAATAGTAACACATAACCAGTTATTTGATATGTACGTAAAAAAAGAAATATTGCGTAAGGAATTACGAAATAAGCGACGCTTTTTTATAAAAAAAGCAAAATAATAAGTGTAGCTAGAAATCAACTAATGAAGCATGTACTTGAATCAATCGTAATACTTATGGACGGTTCAATAAACACGTAAAAACATAAACGTTACGTACAATTAGTTTGCTAAGTGCGTTGAAATTGGCTGTAATCGATTTTTGAAATGTGGATACTATTATGACACGAGTCCATTTACAATATTGAGGATACAGGATCTATTTGAAAACAAAATTGGCTATGTGGGTATTAATTACAGAAACGGGTCGTAAAGAGGAAAAGTCGAATGAAACAATTACCTACAAATACAATGCAATGTCATTCCGGTGTAGAGGAGTCAAGCACTAATGCAATTGAATTGAAGTAACCAGCGTGACGGAGATGATAACTGCATTCTGATCACTGTAATTAGATCTGTCGGGTGTCGAGGCCTATCTTTAACAAGATCATAGTTTTGATCAGAAGTCCTCAAATAAGTATTTGTTCATCTATTTTTCTAACAACAATTAAGAGTTTCGCAACTGTTGCGTCGCATCAACTGTTCGGTTAACGAGCGTCAGACTAATCGGTTGCAAACTGGCAACACAATCTTTTCTTTATAAAGTCGGATAGCAATTAATATTACTTAAGTCGAAATAATGAACGTTTCACGCCCGAGTTGCCACATGATGACGCTGGGCCAGAGAGCATTATCGTGTTACTCTTGGATAATATGTATCATTTTCACCTCTGTTAGTCCACAGTACGAGTAACTACCAATCTATTTGTTTCCGTATACTTCGTATTTATGTTTACAATAGCCATTTAAACTTACTCAGTAATGGAATAGTTGGTAACTAAATGACGTTACTTGCATACAATAGATTTCCTATTCCGCATTCAGTAATCCAGCTTTCAATAAATTGCAATCTGATATAAATACCTATATAAAACTTAAACTAGTCGCATTGTAAACATGTTTCGTACAGAACGAACACGCAAATTTTATTGCTTTTCTGTAATATGGATTGGTGCAGTAAACTTTACTGAACGATTTAAACTTTAAAGCATCGGTTCGAGTGGCTCGGTTCTTTTAGTAAATTAGCCACGTATTCGTATGTTCACATGTTCAAGAGCAGCCGCAGAACGTGACTGGCACGTTCACCGTATAGTTTAGTTTTCTGAGCGCGTTCTTAAGCCAAGTGGTTTCACTGTTCGATAGACACATTATTTCTGTATCTGGAGTGAGTATTAACTTTCGCTGTAGGTCTTTTTCCCCAAAGTATTTGGTCTGATCCGAGCGGAGACTGCGGCCCTTTTTGGTCATTTTGTAATAACTCCACGAAAATGAGATTTGATTAAACTCATTGTTGGTTTTACTTTCACTCGACCTGGTTTGGTTTACACATAAACTATGAGATAAATTGAAACGGCAATTGATAAAGCACATCGGTTTTCCTGCAGCTTATCTTCTTGAAATAATCGCATAATTTCCTCGTAACTAACATGGCTTGAAATATTAGAAAATAGGAAGGAAAACGTGAAGTTAATGTTGTGGTGTTGTGTGAATTATGTAAATTATGACGACGTGAGAGATGTGGGACGGATGTGGACGCTACTGTTCATACTCTACGAACTCACTCGTCACCACTGCCGCACATAGTATTATGAACGTTTACGATTTCTGTTATGTTAAATAGATTTATAGCACCTCTTACGTTGTCTTTATAACGTCATTTCTAATAAAGTTAAGCATAACGTTATAACGTATATTTACCGATATTTTATGTCAGTCATCTATACATTTTCTCTCTGGTTGTTTTATGCCATATTACGGAGTCTTTATTTATTTTACATTAAGATTATTTCTTTTCATTTAATGATTTACGTTATATATTAGCTTTCACAGCGGTTGCTACATAGTTTTCTTCCTGATAGCTACTGGGTATATTATGACTTGATATAAAAACTGCCTGTATGTACGTACGTTACGTCTGGGTACGTTATTATAAAAACTGCAATGTTTCACACAATTTGTCGTAGTCAATTGTGTTACAATTTAAGTGTCATAACAATTGATTGACTTCGCACAAATTAGTTGTAAGTCAACAGCGTTGCATCGAATTTTAAGTTTTTCTTAAATTTTTTTGCATTCGATCATTGTGTTGAATTTTCACATGTTAACAAAGATTATTAAACTTATTGGCCGCTTGTTTTTGTCACCAATGGAAAGGTCTTGCCCTATAGAGCGGATATCTTAAACTAAGAATCCCATGACTCGATTGAAGTTTAAATAACACCATTTTAATATACATTGTTTCCAATCCATGCTCCAATAAACAGCTGTTGGCTCCTAAATTGACAGTCCAATAAATCTCGAACACAATGCATGATCGATTGGCGCGTACGCAAACGTTGAATATTCATGAGATTATGTTATTTACGACAAAACATGAATAAAGTTATTCGATAACGGTGCATTATGATTTGATCTACATTGATCCGGTCTTGTTCAGCTAATCAGGGGACGTCGATTATAAATTATTGATAAATCAATATCAAATATCAATTTGAATGCCGTTTGTTTCTTTTTATCGGGTCTTGATTACTTTATGTGTTAATTTTTAAGTGCTTATCTACATTTATCAGGTCCATTGACTTTATGATCTTGGTTTAGTTAAAAAAACACGATAAATTTCGTGTTTTATTGCCGTTATCTACTTCAGCACTCTCAACTATTTCTTGAAATGCATTTATTTATTTTTAATAGAGCTTCTGTCAGAACTATCGAATAAGTGCAACAAAAAAGAATAAAAAAATACTGAGAATATCGCCTGTGACTGACAGTGAGAGGAGGTTATCGTTCCGAAAGTGTTTCTTTTCCCCAACGTTCAAATATAGATAAATAAAAAGAAACCTCCTCGGAGCAACCTCACAAAGCATCAGGAAAAAAGTGTCACGATCAGCTATTTGAACGAGCACTCAAACATGTCACCATGTTTCGACATGCCATGTTTTAAGCGCCGTTTATAAGAATACTAATTAGTTCTAAGTCAACATACAAGCTGAAATGGACCAGTACCTCCCAGTTTGGGTGGCTATAGTAAAAGTTGTTCATATGTCACCTATCGGCTCGAAACAGGTCCCTTAACATGTTGCTGAGTGCGCAATGTCCGTATTAATTACTGTTGTTATGGTGAAATTGCGATCAGACGAAAAACTGGTGTGGGTACGAAACAAGGAAGGAGTTGGATGCATTTAGTTCAGCTGAAATCATAAGATACGATGTCAATTGTAACTGAGAATTCTCAATATGTGTTATATTTGGTCATTACCGCTATGACAATCATCTCACAAACGCACTCATAGCGTTTAAGAAATTCCACCCTAACTTGTTCCGTCATAGGTTGGCAAATAGGCCACCAACCATGTGGTCACAGTAGACTTTCAAAGCTTGCATTTTTCATGAATTTAGAGACAAAGTTGAAAATTCCCATTTGCTCGTATTTCTCTGGCCGTCGATACAAAAGACATCAACGCGTTGCGAAATAATGATGTACTTAAATTGGGACGATCTTCCTTGAGGAACTGGAGAATTTATTGGTGAGGGGTTGAATTACAACAAAATTTCCCCATATTTACAGTTAGGTAAGGATATGAAGACCAGAAAGCAGTTAGAAAGTCTATGGCTGGTCAGACATTATCCTATTAGCATCATAATTTTCATCCGTAATTGCATCATCATCCACCATCGGCGCAGTATGTCTTCTTCTTCCATACATCAGCTGTCATCTCAGCATTCATAAAGCTTATAAAGTTTAAGCTTGGATTGACTTTTTGCAGACTCAGTAGCTACAGGTTAATAAGCTGTGCCCCACGACTTATTGTGCAACATTGTATCGTGCGTGTAGTCCTTTTCTTGTCTTTCGGTTTCCACTTAGTATTATCTCAACCATATGTCAAGGTTGCATTTGGTAAGGAATTTGACTGAACGAATTATGGTGGCCGGTTGCTGCAAGGTAAATTGTGCCTTAAATGTTTGTTTTGAAGTTAGACTTTTATATATAGAATGTGTAGCCAACCCCCAAATCCCCATAAATATTCGTAGAGTCTACTTTCACAATTAGCAATTCTGCCAGTCTTTTTTTTTGCATTCAGAGATTTCTCCGTTTTTGCATTTGTTTTGGATATTGTAATGTCTTTGGGTTATCTAATGTCTCATCTAAGTCTTAAAATTAGATGTATGAAGCAAAGTTCGGAGATCATTCTGAACATCTCCGTTGTGTATTTTTAAGCTTATTTAGCTCGTACATTCATATGATTTATGGTTATTCGTTGTCTCAGATTTTCATGGTACGGAGCGCATCAGATACGGCCATGATTGTTGTTTCAACCCAACCGCGTATTAAACGAATCATAGCATACAAGCAACTTATAATTTATAGTTATCATCAAGAGATTGAATAACTAAACATTACGGAATATTGACATAATCGGTTATGCATGGCTGGGAAACATATCTTGTCTACATTCTTCCTGTTTTAATACAAGCAAGTAGCTTCTTTAAGCTACCTCTTCACTGGCCAATTATCGCTGTGTTATAGTAGAACATCTTTCACGTGTGCGTCGGCGTCGCTCGTCAAAGATAAACTCGATCTTTATGCTTGTTAAATACGTATTATGAAGAAAGATTGGAAAGTGTACGCAGGCTTAAGAAACAGTAGTAATGTTAAAAGGTAATAATTAGTAATAAACGATTATATTACTTCACTAATAAAAGCAAAATGTATTACGGAGATAATTCTGGAGTTGCAATTAGTCAAAGATTACGTTAGTACTATTTAGCACCTCCATGAGAGATGTCCGAAAGATTTTCTTGAACATTTTCACTATCAAGACGTAACACTAATTACGTGGCTTCTTCACAGTGTTATTATTTTGCGAAATAACATAGAAAATCTGTCACATTGTCTGTCTGTCGTGTTCACGTCAACTCGTGAACGCATTTCGGATAATTCGCGATTCACATGTCTCCATCATGTGATATGAATGTCAGTGTGCAATGGCACTGCCACTTATGAATGGCGCAATTGTCTGACTATGACTTATAACCCATGTTGACATTTGATTACAAAGTGCTTTTTGATATAACATATAAGCATTGTATTCGAGGTGAAGTTGATTGTTAGGTTTCTGACCCACCTTGAATTTAGGTGAACTTATAACATACCTGTTTATTTATTTTATTAATGTTAAGCTTGCATAACGCGCATGTGTGCCTTTCATTTTAAAACAAGTTAGTACCAAAGAAAATGAATATGAGTTGTTACAGTAGTTGACGAAGTAGTAAGGTAGTTTTAGAGAGGTATGGAAGAAGAAGACTTGCTGCTCCGACCCCAAATACGTAGGAATAATGGCAGAAGAATGCTGACAGTAGTTTACGTGAACATTTAACACAAATTAAACATTTGAACTGGTAGGTATTTCAGTTATAGCAAAACCCATGTTCCAATTATAATTATAGGTGCCCATAGTTATTCCTGTGGTCACTGAAATACCTTTCAAAGATAGATGGCCGTGTTATCCACCAGATAACGTTAAATTTATGCAAATAAATGCCAGAGCAAGGTAAACAAAAAGGATTGATTGCATTCCCAATGGCATATTTTATACAAAACAATGGTCCATATCTTAATCAGACTGTCAGAATGAGATTAAATATGGACCGTTTTGCTAATAGAATATTAGCTGTTTGATTTGTTTTAATGGTGTTGAAGCCTTTGAATGCATATTTAATGGGCATAGTAACCTTTAAATTATAGATATGATAGTTATGTGGTAGAGTGCCTAAGAACCTAAGAGTAGAACACCTAAGGTGATGGGAACGTAGATGTGGAGATGTAATGTGATTGTTACTAACCCTATGGACTTCGTCTAAAAATAAAAGTATTATATGCTGTTCGAATATGAACGAAATCGGATAAATGGACAATTTCCGTTTTCGGTATGTAGGTTTTCAAATATTTTTAGTTCTTACCAAGGATAGCAAGTCTTCATAAAACACAAAAAAAAACATAAATTGAATGCTGCAAAAACTCAATTGAAAATATCTTTCAGTAACTTTCAAGAAAGGTTATTTTCTAGTACTCGTATCGTCATAATCTAATTAAGGAACTCAGAGGTGTTAATGAGATTGAGCCAGCGTCGAATACATTACAATCGGTGGGCCGCGATCACGTTCTACTGAACTCGACCGAACGTTCCGTTTCCATAATGAATCATTACAATTATCAGCCAGCCTCCGGTTTTCCACTTAATTGAATTTAATTCTCGTACAATAAATCCGTTAAAAGTGGTTTGAATAATCGTTGATATGTTTGCAAATTGTAATAATAATGGAATTGAATTACATTTTCGTTTATGTATAGTGGTGGAATAGAAATTAAGGTCCAGTTTGATTTAGCAGCGAGTGGGTTATGCCGACATCTGGGTGATTTATTGGTTCCAAGATAAATTCCCAGATCTTTTAGGAATCTGGGGTTTTTTAAATACGGAATTATCGAAAATTTTCGAATATAAATAATTTTCGAAAGGCAATGTTTCGACATAACTACTTGTACGTTTTTGCGTAAGCCAGGTGGCGCCAGATATTTCCTTTTAATATATTCCGAAATTACCGATACATATCACTTCGATTTAGTTGCAAAACTAGCGTATCAGTGATCTAAATGACTGTCAGTAACGACGACTGATCTGAATAGCTATCAACTATCAAGTCTGATCAATATTACTTTGACAAGGGCGTTGTCGACATCCGTATCGTTTGTTTGCGATCTCAAATCGACTAGATTCGCTTTTAAAATTGTCATACAACGAAAGGTTTCGATACCGTGACGTGTCGTAATAAAATTAACTTTAACACCTGAGGCCGAGTTGCTAAATTCGTTCGTGGAGAAGTAATATGGAATGCAATTGTCGTGAACCGCGGCCGGCACATTCACGATACGTGGCCTTGTCTACAATGAGCTACACCATTAATGGTCCGGAAATTATAAAGCTTTTGTCGTGTAATGTACATTCGGTATAATATAATTTTAGTTTTTGCGGTTGCAGTTGCGCCCGCGCCGGCCGCCGCCGGAATTGGATAGGTGAACGATTTCGTAACAAAACTAATAATTGTATTAGTATGCTCCGAGTTGTACGGGTCATTAGCATACTTTTTGTACGCCACAATTTTTTATTGCAAAACATCAACTGTTTTCTTAAGGAGATCGTAATTCACCGTAGGAAAATTGTTCAAATGAAAATCTAGTTAGTTAATGGACTAGAAAACTAAAGTTAATTAGTAAGAATTTCATTAAAAGTACACCAGTAGCTATATATAAACGTGTCAGATAATAACTTATTTCTATAAATTCTAACGGCTTTTTAATGAATCAGAAAAAGTAGTACATTTCTTAAGTTCTTATTTTTTGTTGGTTGCGTTAGGAATTAGTAAATGTAAAGGTAGGGTACCTAACGTTAACGTAACGTGCGTAAGACCAGTTTCATGTTATTTCTCAACCTTGTCACCAGTGCTCCAGTGCTCTAACCCGTTGCACCACCAGTCATTGCACTCCAGTGCACCAGTTTGGCGAAAGTAAAAGTCACTGCGAACGCACTCGTTCTTGAACCAGTGCTGTAACTGTCCACTGCACTACACTTAACGTTATAATGCTTTTTATTTTACGAACTGGATTTCAAAACATAGCGGGCACATCCTTTTTACCTACTTCTCATCTTGCATAAATTACAAATCATGCAGAGGAAATGGGTATCCTACAGCTGACCAGTACACTTCATGCATTGACTATTATGGTCTATGAAACCAATACGTTCTCACCGCTGCATTGAAACTAGATATGGCATCCAAATAGTACATTGACTCTGTATTTTAGAGTTATTTGCATGAATTAATTGAGCTAAAAAGTGTTTTTTTGTAAATCTATTTAGGATCATCGTCTTTTCAGCCGAAAGACGTCTACTGATGGATATAGTAATAAAATGTAGATGTGTGATGTGTGTGTGTGTGTAAATGTATGTGTGTAGTAGTATAATTGTTATATAAATAAATAGACCTCGCCAAGTATCGCCACTTCGATCGGTTCTGTGATTCCCGCTTCATTATTTAGGACAGATATATGTATTTAAAGGTAAAAGGAGAGAAATCAGAATTAAACGGGATGCTGCCGGAAAATAACTGGTAATCCTTTTTCTAACTCGGAGAAGCTATTCGTAAAGGACCATCCTACGCACCGTTTTTCCATCATGGGAACCAACCAAGAAAGTTGAAAACTGATTGATTTATAACGCGTTGAAATAAATGTATTGCAACTTTCGTGATTAAAGTGCCACCCGTTAGACCAGTACCCGTTAAATAGAAAATATAAAGCAGCTAGACCAGTCAATTAGACACTTTCGTAGTCTAATTATAGGAAATTAGAGAGGGGACATATTTTCAATGATATCTACAAGTTAATAGAGATTTTTAAGCTCTCGGTAGCCAATGACTCAGACGTTAAACATAAAATGATTTACAGTAAATTAATGGGCGAATTTAAATAATATTTCAATCATATTTTCGGATACCGAATAAATAAAGGCTGATTTATTTTGTTTAAATGGGCAATAAAAATATATAAAAATATATTTAATTCTAATGCTTACTGTAGGATGCCTAAATTGTGTGGAAATAAGTCATAAATTATATCCCGCTGAGATAGAGAAGCTAACTGGGCAATAGTGGACACAAACTAGTTTAATAAAAGATTATTGTATCTGACCAAGATATATCTAGACTTTAAAAGAGTTTGTTTCGGCCATTCTTCTCAGAGATCAGACACTGACCTCATCTAGTTTTTGTAATATGATTGACATGTAAAAGTGCTTGTATAAAAATATTTATCATTGAAATAAATTCGCCGTTTAATAATTTGCCTCGAAAGAGTCGTAAACTAACTTTTAGAATAACATTATAAATAATTGAGCCAAATTAAATATTTTCAGTATAAACTAAGCATAAAAATAATAATGCCTATGATTTTTTAGAATGGCTGCGAAAGTTACAAACAATAGTAAAATATTATCTTGTTTGTTAAAATTATGAGAAATTCTTTGGAATACCTACTCGTGTAGAATATAAAACTTTCTCGACTAAGTTAACTTTCAATTGCAGCGGCAAATAAAACGTTTTACCATTCCGAGATTATGGATATGCATGAATCATGCAAATATTATGAGTAAGAGCTATAATTAATTATTATTATTTAGGCTTAAATTGTCTTATTAATGATGCTTACAAAATACACAACCAAATTATCTATTGGTAAGGCAGACTTAAAAAAGGAATTAGCTATTCCTTCGATTATAACATAAACAAAATCACGCCTGTTTTCCCCGAAGGGTTAGGCAGAGGTGAAATTATAGGTATGAGGAACGGGGTGTAAAGGCCACTCATCCTCTGTAGGAAAAGGGAGGATCCTCCGACCAGACGGGTGTTGTGTCTGGCGGGCAATTGCCCAACGATTGATGTTTGGGAAATTGTATCTATGCTAATTGCGTGGTAAACTCTGCTTGCGAGATGCAGGATTTGCGTGACCTCAGTATGACGCGTTGTTCGCATGTGGCGTTGTAGATACCGCTACATTACATAGTATCTACACTCACAAAACGCTAGTAATGTTTAAGACCCAGGTAATAGGAGGCGAGTCTATTGCCATCAACCGGGTACGAATCCAGACTCTGTGTTACTGAGAATTCCTGACGGATTCATAACAATTTGCACGACCCGGGAATCGAACCTAGGAACTCGTGCTTGCGACCACTAGATCGACAAGGCTTCGATTACTTATGTTGGTATCTTTGAATAAACTATTAATTTGGTACTCTTTTGTATGAAGTGAGCCAGTTTGCAAATTGGTTTTAAAGTTTTTAGTTTACACAAAAAAAAGCTATTCAACAAAACATTTCAACAAAATGTTTCATGAACCGAGTTTAACAATCGAGTCGTTTTATCTTAAAATTCCGTTTCGTAACTCCGTACATTTTATTTATCATTTTTTATATCACTTTCGCTTAATATGTCTGTGACTGAGATGACGTCACATGTTGGAAACAGGCCAATAAACATAACATACCATTACGCCTGTATTTCCCGAATGGTTAAGCAGAGGTGTGCAGATGCCATCACATCTAGCTACCCGATACTGTCAAATTTTCCCAATCAACCTTGAACCTAATGTTTTAGCGATAAAGTTGAAAATCTATTAAAGAAATTTGACAGATTGTAGTAGCTTTATGTGCTGGCGTCTGTATCTATAGTATACCCGCATTTCGTCAGTTATGATCACGAATATGTGAAGTGGGCACGAATCTAAACTCCTGAGGGATAATTCTCGTGATTTTACAAACGTTAACAGTCCAGTCTCAATCTGTCAAATATACCTCTAACTTCCCTACAATTTTTACAAGTTCTTGGCATTTTTTTGTCGCCGAGATGACATTGCGACTAGATTTTGAACGTTTTAAATTACAAGAATTGACCTTCTGGTTGCTACTGCGAGATTTCACATAGAAAAACCCAAAAGCAATTGGCCCGACTCGGGGATCGAACCCAGGACCTCAGCGCAGCAGTAGTGCTTGCGGCCACTAGATCTCCGAGGCAGTCAAATAAAATTGGAACAAATTATTGTACCTACGTATGTGTCATGGCGTAATTAAAAGGACGTTGAACCATATTTCTTCGGGGAATTTTATCGAAAAAATTAAAGAATTTGTTTATGTTATGTGGTCAACAGTCATGTGTGTCAAGTGATCTATTTACCAGTTGATAGCATCCAAGTGCTTACATTTTCCGCTAACTTTATTGTAAAGTATTTGACAAACACTCAAACCTATGTTTTCGTTTCCTTAAACAAACACTTGACCGTTTTATCATTTTGTCCTAAACAAACATTTATCGGAAGCAAGTTTCCATTGTTTACTTCTGATAAGACGTTATTACGTCAAATTCTAGAACATTAAGTGGTGAAAGCGTTAATAATAATACTTGTATTACTTAATATAAGTTGAATTGCCTACGAATTGTCGTAGGTTGCTGCTACACAACACCAAGACCTAGATTTGATACCTATCAACAAGTTCCCATAGTGTTTTAAGACATGTTCGCTATCCATTACCGTTCGCTGTCGACTTGTCTATTGCTTTCGATAAGGACAGCAGGTAATGTACAGCTCGGCAGGAGATTGTGTGGAATGTATGTAAGTTAGTAATCATGGGAACAGCGTTCTAGCGCACCAGCTGTTCTCAATATTGTAAAGCAAGTAGATCGCTCCAATAAATACTGAATCGCATTACTGAATTGAATTTAATGCCTTTTATGTCACCAGATGCCAATTACGAAATAAACACATGTATGTACCGAGTTGTTACGGGCGGGTTTCGGGAATAAGTACCGTTTTAAGGATTTTATTGGTTTTAAATTGGTAAACATCACGATCTTGCAATTTAAATTTTACCTTTTGGGTCCATTTTGCTTCAAACTACTTTTAAACATTTATGAAACGTGCTGTGTTCTTATTGCATTTCCCAATAAGTGCCACAAACATACATAAATTATGAACTTTCAAAATGATAATAGGTACTTTTGGGCTAGAAGTTATTACTAAATTGCTACCTTAATATTGCTTAACCCATTATTAAGCCATGTATTGGACGAGCAGGATCGCGCGTTTTCTGGAGACAGTACTCTAGTGAATACACAGCTTAACGCTACAAGAATTCGCATAGCGTGAGCTTTAATCTTTAATGAAATGTAAACAGTTCGCACAAATTACCTAACCTAATATTTATCCGAAATAAAATCTGGTCTACATGCATATAATTATATGCGTTTCCGACACAAATTGCGACCGAGTCTCGAACTATTTACGTACGCAATCGTAATTATGTTGTCGAATCGAGTTCGATGACAGCCGAGACGAGACGACGAGAACTATAGCATTCGATGCCACGGCCGAGCCGTCGATCTTGACCTACACCACGCCTGCACCGATGCGTAGGCACAGAAAGAATCGTACCAACCAGTCGTAAACAATCGATTTAATCCGCAATAATATTATAATCGATTCTTCAACCGATAGGATGCTTGCTGAACTTGACATTGCTTTCTAAGATTATTGGTAGCTCTCATTAAACGGCTTTCTGTATAAATCAATACTGTTACTGTAAGGAGTTTCTAATAGGCAGAATATTATTGATAAATATTTCGCTGCCGATTTCAATTTGGAATTCAAAACCTCGCTCTACATTAGCATTCATAAAAACTAATGATAGAAAACCAGCTCCAAAAACAGCCCTGAGACGGATAAATGTTTCCTACTGTTTGCGGAAATCTTTGATGTTGAAAATTGTTAAAGACTAGCCTAAGAACAAATATAACATGTAAGGTATGCTTTTAGACAAAATATTGCAGAATGCGCCTCGAATAACAATCAAAGTGAACGCTTGGAATACGGAATATACTTATGTCCGCTCATATCCGCGTGTGTGCGCACAATTAATAAAATAATAATTTTAATTAACTCCAATATAGTTTATATTATATTATATTTTATTTGATAGGTACGTTCAATGAGGTACGAGTCTTTTATTTAACTTCCGCCGTGTTGTTTATTTTTTTTTAATAACTTTTTTAGTTACTTACGTTCAGTCAATTAGTTAATCGATTGTAACAATCGGACCTATTGCAAAAACTATTCTGACAAGAAAATTAATCGAATATAGGTTCCTACAGTTTAATATCGGAAATTAGAAATATAGCCGAGTCATACCTATAATAACGGCTAGTCGCATAAAGGCACAAGGTTTTCTCATTTCATAGTTTCTCGCTGCTATGCACATTATAACTCGCGAACCGGTTGTCAAGCTACGAACTTAGGAACATCGTATTATCGCTTAACTAATAATATTATAATAATAAGCCGATGAAGCTCGTCGTACGAAAGGGAAATCTGACCGAGGCAATGGCAGTTTACCTAGCTGGAGCGGTCTCTTTAGAAAGTTTTAAATTATACGTAAGTGAACTGGTAACATTGATGGCGACAAGACCACGCGCAGGCGACGGATGCTAACACCGCAACTGATGCACTGCGAAACTCATAAATATTCGAGACACTCCATAAAATACTCACTCAAGAATATGAACTCAAACAAGAATATATTCACTCGGTAATACATACTATGTGAAATTGTGAATGAAATTAAATATCAATTATTTCACATTTCATCGATTTCATTAAGCTTGATTTTATCAATATTCAAAATCTAGGCTGCTTGCAAATCTTCAATCAACAATTTGTTACTGAACCCGGAAAGATTCTAAACCGGAATAACTGCATATCACTTCGTTCGACTTCTCATCAAGTGGAACGGAATGCAAATCCGTAATAAGGACATCACTGATACTCGCAAAACCGATGCGTGATCCACTAATAATTTCACTGTATCTCTCAAAGCTCGCGATGTTCGTTAACGCGTAGAAAGTGGAGGTCTCGATGTTATGCAAGTTGCTCTGTTTGACACGCGTAGAGTTATGTCCTGTATCGATTAGGAACATTAATTAAACATCCGAACAGACGATATTGACTTTGTTGTATAACTTAATGATATATTGCTTTCGTGCGTTTATGTAGGCCAGGCGTACGTCACGAATTGCGGCTGCGTATTAAACTCGACAAAAAATGTTTGTTTGTTTGTTACGTGATTCAATGTGACAGTAAGATTGATTGATGTGTGTCTTGTCAGTGACAGTGAGCCACACTTGATTGAGAATCGTTTATGTAATCTAAGCCAGAATGACTATGTCTAATGTATTTTTGAGGGCTAGCGATATATAAACCAACAGTGTTTGAGTAAATTTCCTTTATTAATTTAACTAGGTTCGTAATCGTAAAGCCAGTCTTGATGTTATCGATATAATTAAATCAGGATACGGCAGTAGTTACTGTGATAATTCTATTGTTGTCGCCACCTCTAGTTAGTTACATAAAGGCGGGCTACATTGCGCCATGTCCTACACCTGTTAGTTATTTTATATTAAGTGAGACCAAAAACTTTATTCAAAAACGCTTATAAATCTTATTAGGAAACTAGAAATTTTAATTAGATATATGTATAATTTACGTTTTGTTACGTCAGATTTTCTTTTTCAATAATGAGTCGAAAATAAAACACGGTTTAATGAATCATGCGCGTGTGTTCCATCAATCTGCATAAGTTGACACGTGTTATGATTACGGGCGTTGCGCAATAGTCGCGGTTCGTCTGTGCCAGCGCTGCCCTGCACTGACCGCAGCGCCATTGTACGTTCATTCAGTAGCTTGTGTAATAATTATTCAACGATAGAACAAATATTGATATTGTTTGGTGTCTCTATAAAGAGACTATAAAGTTGGAAATGTAGCTGGAACCTAAAGTAAACATCTGACTTTGCCTAGCTGTAGTTTTTCAAACGTAATGAAGTCTCAAGATATCTTGAAGATTACTATCTATTGCTAGTAGCTAGGTACGTTTAAAAGTAATTAATTCGTAAGCTAGGAAGGATATTATTGATCCAGTGTTGTGATAATCTTTCACAGATATTAGACACGCCAATTACTTCTTATCTACAAGGTATTCCTATTTATTACTAAGCCGTGAAAAGCTGATTATTATCCTAATTAGAATCTATAAGCATTCTTTAGATTAATCGGAAGGAACGATGCAATAAGTAACGCAACATTGTTCAGGAAGCTTTACATAATTTGTGTAGATTTCGGCATAATAAAACCGAAGATTTATATCGAATTGACGGATTATGTATCCAATAAAATATGCGTAGATTCGAATACGCTTAGCAAACTGTTCATTCAACATTTTCAGCTAATAAGAATAAATAAATTATATAGTCGTCTATTAATTACACGGTGTTATATATCAAAGCTATAAAATTGAAATGCAAGTAATAGTCTTTAAAAACGAATTCATTTCAATAAACTATGAACTAGCTGGCTTCAGAAGTAATGTATTTACGTAAGCTAGTGTGTACTCTTTAGATAGGTACGTAATTATGGCTCAAATTATAGAAATACCTAAACAAACAGTAACAAATTGTTTGCATTTTACAATCATTTAGGTGCTGATAACCTAATTAATTTGAAAATGCTAACAATTTTGTACCAAATTTATCAATTTAATTAAATTTCCATAAACTATTTACCTTGGATAAAAAATACAGGTTACTAGGTCGTGTCGATTATTACTGACTGACAAAAGAACTAGCGTTGAAGGCTCCGTAATATGTAGATTAATAGTTTGTTGATAGAGGATACATCGAACAAATAATACTTATTAGAAAAGAAGCATCCGTTAGGTATTGTTTCTAAGGCACAATATAATGTTTTCGAATCTCTATTTTAGCAGATCCTGTAAAAGCTCTCTCCTATCATATCGTTAGCAGCAACGAGCGATGAATAACCATTAATTAGAAAGGCGTATTTTATCAGTTTTTCGGTGAAAACGCGAAATGTGATTAGAATATCGACATCGATCAAAAGAAAGTGTCTAATTCGTTGCGAGCATTACGTGTCGAATTACCCAGTCAAGTCTGAACAAGCCATTCATCTGGGGTTACGTGCAGACGGACTAACAGACTAATAGCTTATTTACATATACGTGTGTGGAGTAAGACTAAGACCATTATTTGACCACCTCTGTGGTCCAGTTGCGAGCTCCTAGAACAATATTTACCGTGATACTGTGTCGCAAGTAGTCATTGGAGTAATGTCTAGTGCGTATGTAAGAAAAATACAGTGAATCAGGTTGATGTTGCATAGTTTGATAATTAATTGGAAATTGCTGGTTGCTTCATGTAACTCCGTAGATTTGAACTGAAGTGTTGGTAATAATGGTCTTCTACCTAGTGATTAAGATTCCATTTCAGTATTTTGTGTTTTACAAAATGTTCTGGCGGATTTTATAAACTTATTGACCTTCTTTTTCGTTCTGTTAGCTTTGGTTTCATTACAAAGTTTTGGCAATATTGTTGATTGATTATGTCCTGTCCTCAGGATATTGGTCGTTAGGTAGCTAGCTAGTTACTGATTACGTAACGAATTTCTTATAAACTTTTTTGAAACTAGTCTCTCTTGTCAATTAAATGATTGATTGATGTAATACAAACAGACTAACACATTTTATTAACGTGCTACTAATGTCTGATATAATAATGTTAATTGGATTTGGCATGAATGTTACTATTTCTTAATTTACGACATTATTGAATGAAATTGCGGAAACTGTTAATATAATGATAAAATATTCAATCTGATTTTATGATTGATTATTTCTGCATTTGGTATTAAAAATATGTAGACAGCGACATAAAGAATGTATGTTGTTGTCATCATTTAGATGAAATACATTCGTGAAATGCACATAAAATGTCTCTGTTTAACATAAAACGCATTGGCAAATAGACCTTTCCATTTTATTCATTTTTATTTTAAGTAATGAATAAATAAAATATAATAATACGCTTCATCATATCAAGTAAGAGTTACAAGTTATGCATACACAAGTAATTTAAATAAAATGGATTGATTGTACTTTTTGTTGTGAAATACCTAGTTTATTGTAATGACTTCATTGAAACAAAAAATCTAAATAAAGTTTAAATATGACGCAAAAATTGTATGTTACTCTGACAGGAAAAAATGTGATGATGTATGATTAAACATAGGTACATATAGCTTGATAGCAATCAGTGTTATACATGTAATTATCAAATAGATCAATTACGACGCGGTTGGCTGGAGAACATAAATTGCAACCGTTAGGTACTTAATGTAACGAAGTATAGTCGACTTCGTAACTGCTTACCACTTTTGACAAAAAGTTTCAGTAGATTGAAATGAAGGTGAAACTCGTGAAACTATCGAACAGTTTGGAGGTTCGCCTCAAGCCGTAGGGTCAGAGTAAGGTCCGGGCTCATGGTCTGTTTAATGAAATCTTCGGCTGGTTTACGCTTCCCATGGCCCAAGGGCTGGCTTTTACCTTAACCAGAGGCTGAGGTAAAAGCATTGCCATACAGGTAAATTCTCAGTCAATAGCGATGCGGAGAAATTTTACGACGCCATATTTTAGTTTGTTAATCGTTTTAGTTAAGGTTCATTTTTATTTGACATATTAATTAAGTAGGCCTAACTTGTTATTTATTTACATTTAATTTTAAAACTGTCACATAGACAAAGGAACCTTGTCAGTTTATGACGTGATAGTGTCATTCAGGGTGACAAACTAATTACGAGGTCAACTATACCTTCAAAAACTAATAAGTTGTCAAGATTCTAATCAACCGCAGTCTTAACAAACATTCTCTTATCTTTTCAATGAAACATTATTTTCCTAGTCTTGTCTTCTAATTACAGTTTATCCCTATCTTTTTAATGACATTGAGTAGCAAACAAACAGACAGACAAACTGATATAACGGTGTTCAAGGGTGCTTATGGCATCTGATTCTGATTCTGATTCTTTTATAATACTTGTTTCTGCCCCCAACTTCATTCGCGTGAAATTTCTTGTTTTATCATAAAATATATTCTTTGACACCCGTCAATATTGTAGCTTTCAATTAGTGGAAGAATTTTCGGAATCGGATTAGGAGTTCGGAAGTTTACCCCTTTTTTTTTTTTTTTTTTTTTTTTTTTTCTGGGTGGGAAATCATCAAATGACTCCTCCCGCTCTGGGCGGAGCAGAAGGGAGTGTCAGACTTTTACTGACTAAAACCCACCCGTGTTCCTTCAGTTGCCTGTGCCAGAGGCCACGGTATCTCTTTCGAACAACCCGCAGCCCCGGCGGCATCGGCCCTAACA
Source organism: Apamea epomidion (assembly GCA_947507525.1). Lineage (NCBI taxonomy): Eukaryota > Metazoa > Arthropoda > Insecta > Lepidoptera > Noctuidae > Apamea > Apamea epomidion. The sequence continues at coordinate 14,681,817 of OX382234.1, forward strand.
GTTCGAACTGACAGCTCTTTGAGGCGCGCGTGGAACACAACGCGCCGTCGACCCGGGCCTGGTCCTTACCGGGCGGCGAGCTGCCCATAGCTCGCCGCCCGCAAGCCCGCGCCTACGGTGGCCGGGAGTCGGCTGTTGACTCCCGTCCAGGGCGTCTCCTGCGGCGGCTAGGCGCGCGAGGGTGCAGCGATTGCCTCTCTCTCACGCGCTCCGCCTCCTCCTTCGCGAGCATTACTGTTTCGCAGAAGGAGGTGACGGCCTCCCATTCACTCTCGCTCCGTACCATGGCCTGTATGAGGGCCGGACGCGAGAGGTCGCCGCCGCCGATCGCCGCCACGAGGACACGGCGGGGCCCCGCCCAAGCCGGGCAGACCTCCACCGTATGCTCCACCGTGTCCTCCGGGCGATCCCCACAGTGGTGACACCCTGGCGTTTCCTCCCGCTTTATCCTGAACAGGAACCTCCCGAAACAACCGTGTCCGGTGAGGACCTGCGTCAGGCGGAAGGTGAGGGCGCCGTGGCGCCTCTCTAGCCACTCCTCAAAGAGGGGACTTATCACCGCTATTGTGGCGTGCCCAGCACTGGGTTGCGACAATCGCACTCTCCATGCCGCTATGAGATCCCGCCGGAGCTCTGTCCGCTGTGCCGTGATTTCTCGCGGCAGCGGAGCAACGCCCCGGCGTTTTGCCTCCTCTCGCCACTCCGATATGTGGGCGAGGACTTTGGCCTCCAGATCCCATGGCGGCAATCCGGCAAGGAGGCAGAAGTTTACTCCTTACATACAAACTCGTAAATTTTACCTTTTTATAATATTGCTGGTATAGTTTGAGAAAGAAATAGAAATGAAGTCCATTCTACATCTTTGGACCATCTATCTGCTTTTTGCACGATTAATTTTTCCCCACTTATCTTTATATTGTATACTTGTAATTAAAGGTACACTAATCTTTAATTCAGAATTTATGACTTCCGCCGGGTCTGGTGAAACGATCAGAGGGGCAATTCCCTTAATTTTAACAACGTTCACAGTCTGATCTCAGTGTCAATCTGTCAAAAATACCTCTAAATTCCCTACATTTTTGACAAGTGTTTGACATTTGATTGTCGCCGAGATGAGACTGCGACTAGATTTTGAACGCTTTGAATTACGAGAATGGCCCCTCTGATGTTAATCAATAACCATGTAAGAGATCACTGATAATGTTATCAGTGATCTTAGTATCTCTATTTGTTTTGTAAACGGTAATCTTACAGGAGGTACTATATACATAATCAGCCTTTAATGTTCCCACTGCTGGGACACTGGCCTCTCGGTGAGAGGGAGTGAGTCGTAATCCACCACACAGGGGCAGTGCGGGTTTGTAGATTTCACATGTCTAATTAATTTTTGGTTCTATTAGGACATGCCGGTTTCCTCACGATATTTTCCTTAACTGTTTTGGCTCTCAAAATGCTGAAGGAAAACATCGTGAGGAAGTGGCGATGAAATAATTTACATAAAGTATAGCGCCTGTCTGGGTGCGAACCTACGACCTACAACTCGTAAGAGAGCAGTGATGGCCCAGTGGTAATGGCCGCGCATTACCACTGGGCCATCACTGCTCTCTACCTATATAAATATTTATCAATTCAAGGTAAATATTTGACTTAGTTTTAGGATTGTTTGAATATTGCGACCTTTAAAACTGTAGCACAGTATTACAAACTGTAGGTCCTAAAGTTACTAAAGATAACGTAATCATATACAATTTTAAACAAACAAACAACATTTTGTGTGATCATAATAATTCAACGACTTAGACAAGTATTATATCAAAAGAACACTGAGGATGTTTGTAGAGCTATTCTTAAAACATTCAAGGCACTAAGTATTTCCTAATAGCTACCTAATGAGAGCCATCAATTACTTTGTTTTGCAATGTAGATTAATTTGATGTCAGTAATTACTTCACAAATGACATAAATATTAAGAAATCTTTGTTAATTCGCAAGGTAAACTAGGATTCTTACGATCTCTTTTACGGACTTAATCCATTCGAAGATATACTATTATATATTACTTTTTATTTAATATCTATTATAAATGCCAACGTAACTCTGTCTGTCTGTAACCTTTTCAAGCCGTAATGGCTGAACGGATTTGGATGAAATTTGGCACTCGTTTAGACCATGACCTGAGTAAGGATATTTTTTGTCCCTGTAGTACGATACCGTGGGATAATTTCCGACCTTCACACCGGTAAAGCCGCGTGCAAAGTCTAGTAATAAGTAAATGTTACGTAGATCCTACTAAATCGTGTATGAACGAGGAGCTCATATTTGCGTGCGCGCACCAACCTAACCCGTTGGGTTATTTATAGCCTATCACGACCTATCACAACATAAGTTCAGGTTTGGAATCGTCCATTCAGACGTTAAACCTAATTACCTGATGCTTATCTAATATTATATGATCGATTGGCCAAAACGTAATCGTTTTTTAAACTCGGTTTAAAGCTTAGTTTACGATCAATAAATTCACTTTCCTAGACTAGTAAATTAAAGGAAAATTGTGAGTCGACGGCTTATGGAACATAAATTGTGAACGTCATGGGTACATCAGAATTATGAATGGTTTATTGTTTGTAAATTATGTTAATATAATAGCATAAATGTTCACACTACTGGGACTTTGGCCTCCTCTCTGTGAGAGGGAGTGGGCCGTAATCCACTACGCGGGCCCGGTACGGGTTGGCATATGTCACATATGTTCGAATTTATCGTTTTAGGACATGCCGGTTTCCTTACGATGTTTTCCTTCACCGTTTTGAGATCAGTGGTGATGAAATAATTTACACAAAGCAAAAGTCTGGCTTCGAACCTACGACCTACAAACTCATTAGTCGCGGCTGTTACCACTGGGCCACCAGTATAATACAGACATTTAATTAGTTTTTGTAATACCTCTATGTTTTTTTTTATCAATGCATATGATAATATAAAATAAACTTCGTTGACATAGCGAGAGTCATCAATGATCCTGCAAGTAGGTCGGTATGGCTAATCCAGTCGGTTTGGTGATCTGTGGCACGCGGCCGGCCGGTTCTGAGCGGATGCAGAGGACGTTGCTCAAATATCAGCAAAAACCATTCCATTAACTATCGGCACACATTAATAATGGCGTTAGTTCACTGTGTACAGTTATTATAAAGTTTTTGCCTGATTTTGCTCGAGAATATGTTGATGAAATGTTATTTTAGGCGTGTTTTTGCTCGTAAGGCTAATTGATTAGTAATTTTAAACTCAATAGAAATAATTGAAGAATTGGTTTTTGGTGCTTATCTAAAAGTATTTTGTAGCAGTTTATTTGCATTATATGCACAATTTAACCGTGTTATTATGACCTATGAGTTTTTTTGCATAATTTTATTTCAACTAGAGCACAAGTGATCGGCCTTGTAAGTGATAATTAAACTAAAAATAGAATTTAAATAACTATGTACGGCTATTTTTGGTATTCAAATGAATGATGACATGAAAGTTACGAGTATTAACTCGGCGTTTATTATTAAGTCCATCGTTTTGTTTTATTTAATACTTACTTACAGTAAAACTTTAGATTTATTGCTTATTTATAGCTACAACTATGTAAATGATTGTAGGTATCTGGAAAACCATTAAAAGTCTGAAAACGATGTCGTAGGCGAACTAATAAGACGTAGTGAGTCACTGAGTATATCGGAATAGAACATTTTTAACCGTTGCACAAAATGGAGAAAGGTAGGTTAGGTACGGCACCTCAGGGCCTCGAAAATGGCTCGTCTTAAAACATTACCACTGAAAAGGGCATCTCAAGAAAATCTTTAGGAGCATGAGGAAAACCTAGCATTTTCCACTTAGTAAATATTTTTTTCCTGTCTTAATGTATCCAACATTTTAATCGTCCATAAATAATAAAAAGTCGATTCCATCATTAGTTTGCAAAGTGAATCTAATTGAGCCGCTCTCTAAACCACACGTGGTCAGTCCATATATTACCCACATCTGCCACCTGGCCGTTACGACACGTTAGGGAGTACAAAAAATTTATGCCATTCAACAAATGACTGCTGATGTGACACCAGTGTTGATATTTTGTTGCTACGACCTTAGCCAGTTCAACTAGCCTAGTTATTGAAACAGTAAAATAAAAGTATGCAGGAATTATTTTAGCTTTCAGCATCATATCATAGCTGTCAGTAAGGACTTCAGGCGACAGACCTCTCTCATTAAAAGATAAAACTCTAATATGCTTTTATGCGAAATAAGATTTCTCTACTTTATCAGGCAGATTTGCTGTGTTTAGGAATCTGTTTTCCTCACGGATTTCCTGCACAATTTTCCTCACTATTTCTTCCTATTGAATCTCTTCTTCATTACTTGTTTATATTTAACGCAATTTTATTGTTTATTACCTATTGAATAAGTTTTCTCCACGCGCGATTAATTTCTTGTTAGATACCTATATACGCAGATACATTAATGGCATAATATAATATACCTAGCACAGCGCTCGACGATGTCATACAATGTAACTTCATGTTTACTACCCGTTTTATGTATGGAAGTATAAGTAGCTAAGGCGCATTTTCATTTAATTTCTCTTTCGGATTACACAATGATACATTGGTCACTTCATTAAAATAATAGACCCATGGCGTAATGCGGATTTCTTCAAAATTTATATGTGGGACGCATATTTGTGGGCTTAATTTTCTATACATAATTTATTTGTGACGATGTTGTAAGTTAACTGAGAGTTATCTGTGTGTACAATCGAAACCAGAAGAAAAAGTTACGTAGCTCGTGTTCTAAAAAACTGAGGATTTTCCAATTTTCCACCAAAAACACATACATTTTTCTGTCATCTTGTCGGGAAACGACTCACATTCATCGTTTAACCCTATTTGAAAACCTCTAAAACTTCAGGGTAACAATGTAAAAGATAAACGCAATTAACAGCTCGTTAATAATTATTTATAAACATATTAATTAAGCTTGAATTTAGCGGCATCAGCACAGATAGCGCACTAATGGCTATTTTATGCGGGTAGCACTTCTTTTATTGCCTAGCCGTCTTCCGGCTACGGAACTAGTGATTGCTTTGGATTTGAATAAATTAGCGATTTCATAATATCGTTGAGGTACTGTTACGCCCTCATGATTAGCATAACACAATGTTGGAAGATAGTGTCGGCTTAGACGGTAATTGGAAGCCAATTTTCAACAACATTAATCGATGATAAGCATAATTTTAACATACCTATGTCACCTAGTAGTAGCACATTACTTTTGAACGCAAAATACAAGAGACCCTTTAGTATGTGTAATCGTGGTTAAGATTAATATGCTTCATGATGTGTAATAAATTGTCATTAATCACTTAAGGGGAGAGTTAGAACATATCAGATGGCGGCGTTTTCAAAGCTACCTCATACTAATTTTCCGGTAGTTGCATTGCGAAGATGCAATTGAGACTAATTATTTGGAAAACGTGGAAAATCGGACGAGGCACGCGAGAGCCGTTCGAGACCCGGGATACTCTCACAGATCTTGAAATCTCACTTGGTAAGTTCATGACGTCAACATTTTCTCTCTCACACTTTTGCTAAGAAAAGTGAGAGATGTCACAAGTCTTACGAAAACGGAGCGTGATTAGTCGCCGGATGCTAAGTTCCGGACACGGGATACAGACCACCGGACACCGGACGCATAGTTGCCACAGTCTGCTCTAGAAACGAGATTAAAAACTAGTGCTTAAGGCCTGTCACAGTTGTCTGTGAAGGACGTTTTCTACGATACATTGTCGCGAAGTTAGAAAAAATGTTTAAACAAAAATGGACGGAAATAATGCTGGGCATGTAGTCTATTGAATACAGCCATAATATATGGGAAATTCTGTGCTAATAGAAAAACATAAAGACTAAATGGTAAAGGGGACTAACTGATCCATTTATGTGTGAATTGATTGCAGGTGGAAATGTAGACACTACATCAGAACATGTCTGAAGATAAGAGAAAAAACCTTAATTATCAAGAGGCAATTTCAAAATCTAAAAAATCTATAGGTATGATACAGTTAAAACCGGATTCATTTCGCAATAAAAGCGAGAGTGAGCCATATTGAACACAGGGACCGGTAATTTCGCTCAGAATTTGCTTAACTACATTAATTAGTAAGTACTCTCGCGGGTATTATACCGAGAAACTGATAATTAAATCGGAAATTACGAATCTCACGAGCATGTAGCAATGTTCAATCGATACAGGATGTGTGAGAACTGCCGTGGAACTTGAGAAATCCGAGTTGCCACACTTTGCGCGCAACCTTGCAGTGTTCATTAGTGAAGTGAGAAAATGGGAGTAACGTCAAAAATTCACCATTAATTATGGTGGGACTTGAGTGAATTAGACTAGTTATTTAAAGCTATGCTGTGGGTGGTAGCTTGCGCAAACTTTGCTACAGGTATGGGCAGTTATTTCGTGGCTACTTCTTTATTTATATCGTTGCACAAATGTTTTTGGAGGCTTTTTAGTACTTTTGAAGTATTTTAGCAATCAGCTTAAACTCGGTTGCTGATCTCAGTCTCCCACCTTATTGCGCAACATTTGACATAATTTGTATATTTTTATATATATTTATTGCTTTTATTTTTTGTAAAAACTGTCTGTCCGCGAGATAAAAAAATACAAAAAACTCATTGCATTTGATCAATGCGAGGTGACGTTTTGGATGAATGTTCTAACATACATATAGCTTGTTTTCGTACTTGATACTCTGCAGATATTTTATGTCGGTACCTGCTTTTGCCATTTATTTAAATATGCCTTTCCTGTACGTGTGCTATCCAGAAAGTTTCTTTTAGCTGAATACTTAAGCAAATATCAAACATGGTTTGAGGTTCTCCACGTTCCGTTCCAGTGAGCATGCGCTGCGCGTGCATTCTTTAAATTATGTACATATGTAGAGTTTCTTGCTTTAGAGCAAAAACTCTAAAATGTAGGCAAAGTTTTTGCATATTTCTTACTAAATTACCGTAAGTAAATAATTAGTACTCTAATTTAGTTAAGAGTTAATTTTGACGCTAGTTTTTAGAGCACTGCGGTTATAAAATAAATGTAGGTGGTATTTTTACATGTTTTTTTCTTCATTTGGAGACTAATTTAAATTAAATCATTGGTGTAGTTTCTTGCTGTAATTGTGTCAAAGTTACTGATTGTGGATTAAATTTAAAAAAATTAAGTAATTATTAAAAATATTGTCTTTTTCTAACACTCTGGTACCTAGAGTAGTAAAGATAAAGAAGAGTATGAAAATAAATTGGATCTTGTTACAATCTAAAAAGTACCGGAATAGTAATTCCTCAGCAGGTTTTTTAGCTGAAGACGCAGTTAAAAGAGTATTCAGTAAAAAATACGGAATTGAGGATTTAACTGTGATAGTTAGTCACGAATTCCGTGTGAAAGAAGCCTATTGTAATTATTTCTATAGCTTGTATGGAGTAATGACTTTATTCAGTGACCTAATTTTTTACTTCCGAACTCTGCAGTTCAGTTAAAATGACAAAAACTAAAAAATACTCAACTAGAGCTGTTCATACAACAGTAATTTGCTATGAGCATTGTTTTAGAGTATTTTTATGTGAAAAAATAACAATGTTAGTTGTCAAGGTGAGTACACATAATTTGAATCTCGCATAATTGGGGCAGGTAACGGCACATTCGTGTACGCTGTGCTTTTATAGTTCTGTTTTCTTTACAATATAATATAATCGAGTTAAAAGTGTCTAGTTGTGTTATTCGGTAGTTTCGGCAAGTCACTTTAGGTACATTTCTATTTGTTTTAAATGTAATTTTTTGCCTGTAAAAAATGTAGGTAATGGTTCCAGTGTTATACAGCAAAAAATCCCTGTTTGTAGCCAATTGTTTTTTTTATGCTTAAATGTAGAAAAGAAATCGTGATTAATAGAATAAATATTTTTATTGTTGCGCGACTTTTACCGATTAATTTCTCTGACTGCTTGTTCTTTCTGTTAATGTTTTATAAAAAAGACAATTAGAGTCTCTACAAAGTTTACGTACATGAATAATATTTTTGGAAACGAAGATATTTGCATAGAAAATCTCCTTATAAATAAATTACTTTTAAAATGTTTTTTTAGAATGCACGTGATTTCAACAATTCTTCAACGTTTGGTGATAGATCAAGGTACATATAACAGATATATCTTTATAGGTAGGGTATTGTCCATTTAGTTGTAACTTGCATTATGAATATTATGTCGTGTTAAATAACGAACCAAAACATTGTGTAAGAGTGGCCGCATTTGGTTCATACAGCTGCAATATGAAATCTGCACATTTATCTACAGCCTGAGTACATGTGGTAAGGCTTTAAAATACGTTTTAGTGCATAACGAAGAATTTATAGCCTCTCATAATAAAACATTACGTACAGCAATATTATTAAACTTTACACACTAAGATCATAATTTTAGCGCAAATGTAGGAAGTATCATTATTAGTTATAATATAATAATCAATTTAATTTTACCTTTCTTTCTCTTGGGCATCACTCTCACACCGTTCGCAAGTTCAGTCACTACGCACAAAACCAGAGTCAGAAAAATATATCTTCCACTGCACCCCATGTTTATCACACAAAGTCTGATGCCTGTTTATAACAAATGACTACAAAGGCCTCCAGAGCCCGTGCATTGGCCCGTTGGCTGAGTGTTCAGGACGCGTATAATCCCAGCTCGCGATCACACGAAGCACTAACTTGTCGATGAAGACGTCGGTACGAACCCATGCGCGTCGAGTGCTCCACGAACGAGTCAACCGCCCGACTACCCTATATTTTGACTTATAGCAATTTGGCAGTGCGAATTCCACTTGTATATAAAACCTTTCGCCGGGCCGGGGCGGGCGGTCATTGGTCGCTCGCGGCGTGCGGCCCGAAGGTGAAGGGAGCTGGAGTGGCCCCCTCCACCTGTAGAGGGGGCACGCCAGGGTCGGCAGACACTTTTGCTATCGACGGCGTGCGATAGCTATCATGCTCTAGAGGCTGTACCGTTGTGCTCCGATTATTACGTCATTCGATCGCGACTGACGTGCTAATACGAATCGATTGAGGCATAAGGCATTGAATTAGAAAAAAAAGTGAAGCTGGATGATGAAACTATAAAAAAAAACCCCAAAAAGATCCTTCAACGGTTGTATGATCAACCGTTGAAGAATCATATAGTCCTTCTCCTGTTCTGATATTTAACAGAATTTTCGGACGGAAATTCCTGAACTCTTAGTATCGCAAGTTATTAATTACCTTTAAGAAATCAACGAGGCTGTAGTCATTAATTTTACTAAACACTATGTTTTGAAATAAAGAGGTTCTGAAAATCTCTTGTTCCATAATAAAGTCAGCAAGGATGCTCAGTCTAATTTATAACTGATATCGTCCAGTTTCTCACCAGAGAGAGAGAGAGAGAAATATGTCTCTTACAGTTAAAAACAGTTTAGTAGGCTAAACACTCTGATAACATTTACAAATAACAAATTAACACTACACTACTATAAGTAGGCCATCATCTGCCTAGCCTTTTGCCAACCATGTTGAGGTCGGCTTACAGTTTACCTGGATGCAGCTGAATACCAGTATTTTACATGGAGCGTCTGCCTATCTGACCTCCACAACCCAGTTACTAGGTAATACGATACCCCTTGTTAAGGCTGGTTGTCAGACTTTGGGGCTCATGACGACCCATAATGACTGTCAAATTTCCGCCAATGGACTACCAGCCGCGGCAAGCGTAGCTTAACTGGGGCCCTAATTCACTATGACCAATTAACGATTCCTTACTTCGAAACCGCGTCAATTCCTTACCTAACGACGACATCTGCTATTAACGTATTCTCTATGACACAATGGCGTGGATTGAACTGTCAAAGTCCGTCATGTTGTCCGTACTGTTGACATTTCGATTCCTTGCCGTGAACCAAACACGATATTGCCGTGGTATGCGCGTGGTAAGGTTTCACGCGGAATAATACAGAATTGGGGCCCTGATCGATCGACCTGTGCGGCTGTTAATTACCTAGCCACAAGCCCCTGAGTAGGTACTTAACTGCTTATCTTTAATGTCTCCCGCATGGACTAAAAAAATACGGAACCTACATACTAATGTGAACATTTTATATATCAATTAGTGCTCACACAAAATCGTAAAAACACAAGAACCAGGAAGTGTTTTTACGTAATTTGAAGCGTAAAATGCGTATGCGCAAAGTGAGGTGAGATGTTTCGGCTCCTCAACAATTATACTTTTAAACACCCAGTTATTTTTGTGAGTAAATAAATTCGCTTCGTCATCGAGTAGTTTTACTCTAGAATAGTGTTTAATACTCAATGTAATTAACAATGAATTGTGTGAGCAATTTAGCAGTTTTTACTTTTATTTTTATGAATCCTAATCAGTTAGGTACTTTTACTTAGTTTATGTATGAAACATGATACATTAATGCTTTTTCCAGTTGCAGCAGACAGAAACTATTGAACGGCACGTGCTACGACGTAGCATGGACACAGTGACGTAAACGTAATTTTGTTTTCAGGTGCTATTTGCAGCACGGATCTTCTATTTCTTCTATACCAATAACTAGTTGTTCCGGGTCTGGTTGTTTGTGTATGTGGGTTTTAATGTTTGTAAACGCACCCACGATACAGGAGAAATTCCTAGTGAGGGGCAACGTTTTAAAGAAACAAAAACATACAAATAATAAAGCTGAATAGTTTGTTTGAACGCGCTAATCTCTCTGAAACTACAAGTCAGATTTGAAAAATTCTTTTTGAATTTGAGAGTTCAATTCTTGAGGAAGGCTACACTACCTAGGATATTTGACATCACGCCAGGACCCCTTTTTTTTTTTTTTTTTTTTTTTCAGGATGGGAAATCATCAAATGACTCCTCCCGCTCTGGGTGGAGCAGAAGGGAGTGTCAGACTCTTACTGACTAAAACCCACCCGTGTTCCTTCCTTAGCCCTTTATGTACCAGGGCAGCGGTAACCCTTTCGGACGATCCCGCTACCCCGGCAGGCTTCGGCCCTGTCGGGCCCCGTCATCTATGCTGACATCTCTTTGAGGCGCACGTGGAACACTTACGCGCCGTCCGGCACGGGCCTGGTCCTGATCGGACGGAGAGCTACCCATTGCTCTCCGCCCGCAGGCCCGCGCCTACGGTGGCCGGGAGTCGTCACGCGGCTCCCGACGCCCGGAGCGTCTCCCTCAGCGGCTGAGGCGTGAGGATCTCTCCCTCGCCCATCCCGCCACCTCCTTCGCTAGCATGACTGCTTCGCAGAAGGAGGTGACCGCCTCCCACTCCCTCTCGCCCCGGACCATGGCTTGCACCAGGGCCGGACGCGAGAGGTCGCCGCCGCTGCCGATCGCCTCTACGAGGACACGGCGGTGCTCTGCCCAAGCGGGGCAGACCTCCACCGTATGCTCCACCGTGTCCTCTGGGCGATCCTCGCAGTGGTGACACCCGGGCGTCTCCTCCCGCCTGATGATGTGCAGGAACCTCCCGAAACATCCGTGTCCGGAGAGGACCTGCGTCAGGCGGTAGGTGAGAGCGCCGTGACGCCTCTCTAGCCACTCCTCAAAGAGGGGTCTTATCGCCGCTATCGTGGCGTGCCCTGCGCTGGGTTGCGATAGTCGCGCCTTCCATTCCACCATGAGACCGCGCCGGAGGTCCGTCCGCTCCGCAGCGATTTGCCGCGGGTGCAGAGTTTCCCCCCGACGTAGTGCCTCCGCGCGCCAGTCATACAGGCGCGCGAGGACTATCGCCTCCAGATCCCATGGTGGCAGTCCGGCAAGGAGGCTTGCTGCCTCGCCCGAGATCGTGCGGTACCCCCTTATAAGCCTTACGGCAACCACCTTTTGGGGCGCGTTCAGATAGTGTGCGGCTCGAAGCCGCAGTGAACGCGCCCACACCGGGGCCCCGTAAAGGGCCATGGACCGCACGACCCCTGCGTAAAGCCTCCGGCAGGAGGCGTTTGGCCCCCTCAGGTTGGGCAGGAGCCGCTTTAGGGCGGCCCCGGCCCGTTCCAGTTTGGGGGCCAAACGTCGGAAATGCTCGACGAAGTTCCACCGGCTGTCGAGGACGAGACCCAGGTATCTCATCGTATTCTCGACGCCGATGTGAACCCCTCCTACCATCAGTTGGGATCCCGAAGGTGGCCCGTACCGAGGCCCATGAAAGGACATGGCCTCGGACTTGTGCAATGCCACCTCGAGACCCAACTGCCGGATCCTTTCCACGACTATCGCAACCCCGCGTGTCATCGCGTCGGCCGCCGCCTGATGCGACCTCCCCTGCGCCAGGACCAGCGTGTCGTCAGCGTAGCAAACTACGCTGACGCCATCAGGGAGGTCGGCCCGCAGCACCCAGTCGTAACCGATGTCCCACAGGAGCGGCCCCAGAACCGATCCCTGTGGGACACCGCACGACATCTCTCGCCGGTTCCAGTTCCCGTCGCGACCGGGGTAGATGACGGCTCTGTCCGTCAAATACGCCCCGACTATTCGACGGAGGTAAGTCGGCACCCGGTGATACCGGAGTGCCTCCCCAATGCAGCTCCAGGGCAGGGTGTTGAACGCGTTGGCGATGTCGAGTGACACCGCCACGACCACCCCACCCCGGGACACCGCGTCCCCCGTCGTGAGGGCTCTCACGCGCATGATGGCGTCCACCGTCGAGCGCCCCTTGCGGAAGCCAAACTGGCACTCCGCAAGATCCGGCCCCATCCTCACCAGGTGCCCGACGAGGCGGCCCGCGCCAGGACCCCTTAGGAGCCGAGCAAAAACCAAAAAAAACTCAGAAGGAACGCTAAGCGAAAACGAAGTAACTCGAGCCGGGGATGCGATGCGACGGGGTGGGTCGGGGAAACAAAAAAATTCACACAGATGAAGTCACAGGCTAGGCAGAAGCTAGTGAGAAGATAATGTCCCCAACTTTACACGGCTTGCATTATTTATGGCCAGGATAGTAACCTGGATATTACTTGCTTGCTATCCTAGCTTGAAACACTAACCTCGTGTATCCCGGGAAATAGGGGAAGACAGGGTTTTCATTTTGAATGCTTATCAATCGTCAGTAGACTCTCAACTGCACCTCCTTTGCACGGTTCACTTTAGTTTTACTTATTTTAATCTTTATTTGGTTGAAGTTATCTTCATTCTTAAGCTCATAACAATGGTTGATATTTCCGCGAAGCTTTTAATTGATATTATCAGTTTTAATTGAATTAACGTGAAACTCGCTTCGTCACCGTGATACAAAAAACAATATAATGGATGGGTTCAGATGATATCTTTATAAGCTAATAATAATATCAGCCTGCAATTGTCTACTGTAACTTGTTTATCAATGACTGCAACGCCAATATTACGTGCTGAGAAGGCGAAATGCAATGTTGTTGCAAAAAATGACGGTGATGAATGCTCATTGCATTCCTCTTCTTAGCGTGTCGATGCCATCGTTGCGAAAGGATTAGCCCATCAGCGTGGAAATTTGCCGAGCGTGGGTGAGGGTGGCTCCCGTCATTGCATTGATCGTGCTGCTTTGGTTTTCGTTGGGACTTCCTCATTGATGCTTTAGGTGTTGGGAGAATTAAGGGTTATGCGAGACTCTTACTAACTAGAACCACATGGGGCTAAAATAGCCTTCTGTTATGTGACTATGAGTCTACAGCGGGGAATTTTCACATCATGGTCTTCGCATCACTATCACCTACGCTTGCTTGCATTAAGAACTACTTTGAATTAAAATTTATTAATTGAATAAAGAACTTTGTTATGCTCAATGCGTTCAATTTGTAGCTTTGTATCTGCTCCTTGACATTCATCAAAATAATTACAAAATAGAGATAAAAGAAGCAAATAACTGATACTAGACAAAAAGGCGCTACATAACATCATTCAATGCTTGTTGTGATCTAATCAGCTCGTAATGACAGTGCAATTAGCCTTCATAGCTCTTGCATTATGCACTAGCATACAAATAATGTGCTCGAATAGTGCACTCATTAATATCATCATAATAATATTATGCGGCATAACCTTTGTTTTTTCGTGCACTTAGGTAGCAATCAGTATGAATATTCAAATGTTTAGCACCTCTTGTTGGCTTATTAAAGTTTAATAGTAGGTGCACACTCTAGCAACTTGTGCGCCCCATATCAAAACACAGTACGGAATAAATAAAAAAAAATTTTTTTACATAATCTTTACTGTCATAGTGAGTAGCATCAAAGTTTAAAAACACCGGCGTTAAAATACGACATAAAAACCAATAAAAAGATACAAAGTCATTATGACCTTTTCAAAACCAACCGTGTGTTCGGATCTTACTGGATTTTTTAATGGGTTTTGTCTTGTTAGTGTCACGCACATTAACAAGTAAATTAGTCGATAAAAAATTTAGTAACTCGTTTTTTTTTAACTCGCTGTCCTGGAAATGTTTGTTTTAAACACTTACCAGGGTTTTGTTATGGCCCAGCTGATATATTAATATTAGCTTATTCCTGTAACTTAGGATTCATTCCAACAAGGTTTACTTCTATATCATCATCATCATCATCAGCCTTCAGCAGTCCACTGCTGGACATAGGCCTCTCCTATTGCGCCCCATTCAACTCGATTTTCGCCAACTCTCTGTGCTATATAGCTTATTTTATTAATGAAACAAAAGATATGAAGTAGTTTCTGACCGTATACTACTTTGATTTACGTATTTATACTTTCATTACTTAATTTATTATAATAAGCGTGATAAGATATTTTTTCCAATAGTGCCTCAGAAATAATTTTATTTTAAAATAGGTTATTTAAGCAGTAATCAAATTGAAGAACGAGAAAGAAGTTTGTAGAATAGATTTGAACAGCTCCATGTTGAAGACGATGAGGCCCATCCCGGTGACGATCATTCCCTTCTGAGCCCTGGCGATCATGAATATAAGCAGCTTGGTCACGTCATTATCGGCCCAGGCCTCCCATGGAACTACGTACAGGTCGAGTGGTGTCTCTTCGCTCGTCTGAAATATGAAAAATATAGAAAATAAGTTTGTAGGCTCAATAGTTCTTTAGATCTCGTGTTTAGTCAGTCAGTGAGTGGTATTTATGAATATAGATCTGATTGCCGAGAACCTAAGAATTAGGGAAGAGGAAACGGAGTACTTTTTGTTGGTACAAGTCACAATAAACTGCGATCATCATTTCAAACGGTTTACAATTTCTTCTTAATTTTAGAAGGGATGGAATTAGCAAATCCATAAAGTGGCGAAATTGGTCTTATTATTCTGGATACTTTTTAACAAAAAGGGATTTAGGAAGGGTGTAACAAACGTGTCTACGTACCTAAAACAATCTCTTTTTGCGCATATTTATTTCGTGCGCTTACAACCAAACACCAAGCATCATAAAAGGGTACTTAATTTAATAAATCACGGCGCGAGTATAGCTGGTTCTCACATCTTGATAGTCGTTATGAACACATAACTTACGGTCTCGCTAATGTTCTCATTACCAGCAAGTAATCATTAGCTACTGGATAAACACTATCTATTTGATCTAACAGCGCCGGGTTATATAGTATCCTTGTCAGTCTGATAGTGTTTTTAGTGATAGGAAATGATGAATTGCGTGTGTATAGTTGTTACCAGTATCTGATTTGTTTTTTTACGTTATTTGTAAGATTTAATGTAAATATAAGCACACAGTTTTCAGGAATAATCACAATTGAAAGAAGACATCAAGATACTGTTGTTTATCCAGCCTGACTTCCAAACTTATGCTCAGAGCTAACCTTGCGCATACGTAGCCTATAGGCACCGCATATTTAAGCGTCGAAAATCTGAGAAATCACTTTTTTTTGCAGAAAGTGATTTCTCACTTTTTTTCCGAAAAGAAGGAAAAAGAAGGGACATTTTGACTACCTACAAACTTTTAAGGTCACGGTATCAATTACATTAAATCACAGACAGTATTTCCGCCGATAAACAGTTGCCTACGGGTAACAATTATACAAGCAGCACACGAACCCAATCAATAAAAGAAATCAATCACTTTACCTTCGTCAATTCGCTCGCATAGTGACAGGGCAAGTAAATGTGTAGGACACCGACCACCCCGAATGACGTATACTTTGGGTCTATCCGTTGCAGCAGATATATTTGATACAAATTAAACGATATCATAAAAGAAGTAAGCATAAACACGGCAAATAACCAGGGCCCATACACATTTTGCAGCTGAACATAGAAATCTAGCGCGTCCTGGTGATCTCTGATTGCTTCATTCATTTTTACCCGCAACTCATGACGAGTCCTCGAATTTTTGAAGGCCTTGTCTACTTTAAGGGTCAGTAACTTCAACTTGAGTCGGAGATGCGTCGTCGCTATACAGAAGGAGCCGTCGAATCCGCAGTAGTTAGGCACGAGAACGACGCATTGCACGCAATTGTACGCGAACATGCATTGAAAGAAAGGCGATTCACTCTGAATATCCTCCACAAAGAGTAACTCCATGTCATGCACCATGCGTCTCTCGTAGTCATCGGTTTGAATACTCTCGATAGTCATCAGGGCTCCAGCATAAATAGGAAATAAGGCACTCAAGATTGTCGGGATCAACAACCAGGAAATCTCGCCAACTTTTGCTATTTTAATGTGATCATCGTATAGCGTCTGAAATTCCTCTTCTAGATTGTTAGCCTCTAAAAGGTCTTCAGATATTTTGTCTAGCAATGGCGCGAATTTGCTTGTCGCATAGATAACGTAATACGTTTTTATAAAGAAAAGAACGAGAACGACGGCCAATGTCATGTTCCTGGCGAAATTGTATACGTCCATGGTGTAGAGACATTTGAACGTGTAGGTGGTGAACCAGAAGAGCTGGCCACCGCAGAAGGTAACGATGGCAGTGATAATAGCACATCTCTTGATAGCCGTGGTCCTATTCGGGTAGAGGAAAGCGAAAGCCAGCGAGAAAGCGCACAATTTGAACGTTTCATTGAACCCTTTGTATTTTTTTTCTGGAGTGACGTCAGATAACGTTTTGATTTCCATTTTATCTGCAGCAACACGACCCGTTCCCAGTAAAAAATACTACAAGTGAAGCTTATGGGAAGTTCTCAGGCATCTAAGATATAGGTAGGAACGTGCGCCACATTAAGGGCAATCACGCTATAAATTACTGCGCAATTTATTAGACTTAAATCACCACCTACGGAGTAACACCTCATAATTTAGATACACTTGTTTTCAGTACTTAGAAGTCGCAATAATTTGCAGCATATTTTTCTATACTAGTCTTTGAGTGCATATCTGCTTGTTTTATTTGGCTCCAAAGTTAATATTTTTGAATTTGAGATCCATTAAGTAGTTGTTTTTCATTATTCCTTTCAAATGCAACATCAATAAATTAGACGACATGCATAATGCTTATGCATAATCACCCTATAATGTTCCCACTGCTGGGACACAGGCCTCCTCTCAGAGAGAGGGAGTGGGCCGTAATCCACCAAGCAGGACCAGTGCGTGTTGGTAGATGTCACATATCTTGAATTTTTGGTTCTAGGACATGCTGGTTTCCTTACGATGTTTTCCTTTACCGTTTTGTGAGCAGTGGTGATGAAATAGTTTACACAAAGTAAAGCGCCTGTCTCGGTTCGAACCTACGACCTACAACTCGTTAGTCGCGGTCGATACCACTGGCCCACCACTAGACGGCAGGTGACCATGAAAGCATTTTGTCTAGTGTTTTCTTCTCAAATTATAATTGGAAAGTTGACATTAGAATATTTCGTGATGATACGGACTTGCAATACCAAAATGCACACTTTCCAAACTCTCAAAACTTAATTCAAATAAAATATTTCAGTCATATCTGAGGAGCTCTCCAGTTCAAGATGTCAAACATTTTAAAGTAGCCATTTTAATAAGCTGGTTTGTCAAAACATTTATTATGGAGTCTGTGCATTCTACGCAATGCACTTTTTTTTGGATATGTGACGACGTTTCGGTTAGTTCTATTTTAGGTGAAAGCGCATTTAGCGATTCATATTACAGATAGCTTTTCAACTCAGACCGATTGAGTTAGCCTTAGAAGGATGTCTTGCTTCATCACAGTTATTGAAATAACAAAGTGTTTTTGTTTTGTCGTCGTATACGTCTTCGTCATGATTTCGAAAAGATCGCTGACAGTCATTTAGAAATGAAAAACTGTATCGAAAAATTGACTGGGCCAATGGTACCATCTGTCTGTCTCAATTTTGATTGAAGTAAGCTATATTATATCGACAACTTTACACCTTACACTAAATGATGAAGTTAGTTGCGTCCATTTTTGTAAAAATTAGATCAATAACAATATTGCGTATCAATACACACGTAACACCAGTATATCAGTAAGTAGGTATAATTAGCTTTATTAAACAAAAGTCAGTGAATGTAGTACTGTCCAGTTTTACGACAACGCAACACAAAACTTTCAACTGCTCGAGATTTTTGCTCGAATTATTATTTAAAAACAGGAATTCCGTTACGAAATAACAAAACGAGGTGACATGAAAGTGCAAGGGCTTTTGAATGGTCGATTTCATAATTCTTCAAAATCAATCTTCGGAATTAAGGTTGTTGTAATTTGTGTGCTGAAATTAAAAACTTTTAAACTGAAACAATTTATCACCAAGATTTTTTTTCATTATTACTTTCTATTTTGTTGTAGTTCGCCTCGTTTTCCCCGAAAGGAAAAGGTAGAGGTGCACTGTATAGTAATATGCAGTGCACCCCTGCCTTTAAGCCGCCAGTTATTTTTAAAGCATACTAACCAAATCAAAATACCGCTCTAACATTCCATTACAATCGGTATAAACGCTTAGCTGCGAAGTTGTAAAAACCAAAAGTCCCATATACTAACGAGCCTACTGTCATTAACTGAGCACAAATCCAGACTGGGGGCTGTTACTGACAAACTCAAGATGGAAAAAGGTCATAACACTTTGTCTGACCTGGAAATCAAACCCAGGTCCTCATGCTTGGCTGTAGTGGTTGCGACCACTAGACCAACAACGCAGTATACAAAAAATCCATAATCAATCATAATAATTATAAACTGTGTTCCGGCAAAAGTCAGACATTAAACAAATATGAAAATGAGAAAATTGTTCTGTTCTAATACAAATACCGATATTTAAGTACGTTTATTTCGTAAAACATACTTTTGTGAATTGTTGCAATTTTAGTAATATCTCTATAATTAGTATAAGTGTTTTAATACTGTTCGTTTGAGTATAAATTCATTAGATATTGAAACTCTATCATTAGATTGACAGGCACCTTTTTTTTTTTTTTTTTTTTCAGGATGGGAAATCATCAAATGACTCCTCCCGCTCTGGGTGGAGCAGAAGGGAGTGTCAGACTCTTACTGACTAAAACCCACCCGTGTTCCTTCCCTAGCCCTTTATGTACCAGGGCAGCGGTAACCCTTTCGGACGATCCCGCTACCCCGGCAGGCTTCGGCCCTGTCGGGCCCCGTCATCTATGCTGACATCTCTTTGAGGCGCACGTGGAACACTTACGCGCCGTCCGGCACGGGCCTGGTCCTGATCGGACGGAGAGCTACCCATTGCTCTCCGCCCGCAGGCCCGCGCCTACGGTGGCCGGGAGTCGTCACGCGGCTCCCGACGCCCGGAGCGTCTCCCTCGGCGGCTGAGGCGTGAGGATCTCTCCCTCGCCCATCCCGCCACCTCCTTCGCTAGCATGACTGCTTCGCAGAAGGAGGTGACCGCCTCCCACTCCCTCTCGCCCCGGACCATGGCTTGCACCAGGGCCGGACGCGAGAGGTCGCCGCCGCTGCCGATCGCCTCTACGAGGACACGGCGGTGCTCTGCCCAAGCGGGGCAGACCTCCACCGTATGCTCCACCGTGTCCTCTGGGCGATCCTCGCAGTGGTGACACCCGGGCGTCTCCTCCCGCCTGATGATGTGCAGGAACCTCCCGAAACATCCGTGTCCGGAGAGGACCTGCGTCAGGCGGTAGGTGAGAGCGCCGTGACGCCTCTCTAGCCACTCCTCAAAGAGGGGTCTTATCGCCGCTATCGTGGCGTGCCCTGCGCTGGGTTGCGATAGTCGCGCCTTCCATTCCACCATGAGACCGCGCCGGAGGTCCGTCCGCTCCGCAGCGATTTGCCGCGGGTGCAGAGTTTCCCCCCGACGTAGTGCCTCCGCGCGCCAGTCATACAGGCGCGCGAGGACTATCGCCTCCAGATCCCATGGTGTTGACAGGCACCTCCTGTGTGCATTATTAAATAAAATACTTACACGTGTCTTTAGAGAAACTAATTCTAAGGTCCCTTGGTCTAGCAATAAACAGCTTGTAAAAAAAAAACTAATCAAGGTTTGGTTTTTATTAATTCTTGAAATAAGTTATTACTTACTAACTGCGCCCCGCGGTTTGACCCGTTTAAGTCTCGATTCCGTGGGAATATCGGAATAAAAGTATCCTATGTCCTAATCCAGGTGATGGTCTAACAGTGTGCCCATCTAAATACGTTCTGTCGTTTTAGAGTGAAAGCGTAACAAACAAACATAAAAAATAAACTTTTCTCTAAAATTTAATTTAATTTTTTATTGTTCTGAACACATAATGAAGTATTTTCTGTAGAGTTCGTAACTTGGGTAAAAATGTAATAAACCCAACTGCTTTTATTTGCTTATCTATTATCACTTGCTTGCTTAAGCATTATCACAATATCATGTTTGTGTTAGAACGTTAAGTCACCTTTCATTTACGATATTGTAATTACGGCCGTGAAACGCTTTACATATTTCGCCGCTGATTAAGCTTTGACTATCTGAATGTAGTTTTAATAACAAAACGGATCCGTTCAAAAAACAATCACTTAAGAATACAATAAATATAGTTAGAATAATAAAATACAAATTAATGATGACTTTATAACATGTTATTTAAATATTTATTATTTATTGATCATTAATGATTTAATTAGGAACAAAAATAATCTTTTATAGACGTATATTTGTCGTATTAATTATGTTAGCGTAGCACGGAAGGTGAGGAAGCAGGTTGTGGTGTATATCCTAGTAATAAAGTTTGTATGGATGGATGGATGTTTGTTACTCTTTCACGCAAAAACTACTAAACGGATTAGGATGAAATTTGGCACACAGATAATGTATAACCAGGATTATTACATAACATACTTTTCATTCCAATATTCCCACGGGATCGAAACTTATGCAGGTGAAACCGCGGGGCGCAGCTAGTGATTTACATAAAGTAAAGCGCCTGTCCGGGTTTACCTTACCTAACCTACGACCTACAAGTCGTAAGTCATGGTCGTTACCGCTGAGCCACCACTGCTCTCAAAGGTCCTGAAACCTTTGACAACATTCTTTTAAGTACAGTTTGATTCATACCTGATTCATTATCAGGTTTGAAATACAAAAACTTAAGAAACTACCAAATTCTTTTTTATATGAGTCACACTTACCTATTATTTTCTGAAGACTGTTTTTCCAGTGAGTCAGACCACTGATATTTATTCATTGGCTTCCTGTACCAACCACACCAAAATACCTCAGTTGATAAAATATACGAGTGTTAACAATCCTGCAGTAAAGTGATTTTAAAATGTGTTTGTCTCTTCTCTGAAATGAGAAAGATGTTTCTTCCAGATTTAAAGTCGTCGTAGATTTGAAGATAGTATGCGATCAACTCAGCCTATAGCCGTCCACTGCTGGACAAAGGCGTCTCCCAGGCTGCGCCACAACACCCTGTCCTCTACCTTTAGTAACCAGTCTGTCCCAGCTACCTTTTTAACGTCATCGGTCCATCTAGCTGGGGGGTGTCCCACACTACTCTTGCCGATACGGGGTCTTCACTCCAGGACTCGTCTGCTTTACCGGCCATCGTCAGCAGTGGCAGTGGACTAGCCATAGAATAGGTCAGCCCTCTGCCACTTCAGCTTGCTTACTTAACATAGTATTACTTAACGGGCAAACGGTACACTGTAAGTTTGTGTCAAAACGTTAGATTTCCACATTTCCACAGTTTAGGCTTGACAGGTAATATTTCCATATGAAATTTAATATTCATTGCACATCGATAGAAATTAGGGACACCGATACATATCCACATCTTAAAGACGAGTTTGGTGTAATATCTCAGAATCACATCAGCTATAAAAGATGGCGTCACAGTGCTCAATTGAGCCAGTAAGCCATTGAGCCATAGAGTATCTATGGTGGCACGCGAGGTGGCGTGCGCTGCGTTCCGGCGCGGTCCTCTGTTGAGCAACTAAGAGGAAGTCTGACGCTTGCGTGACCTCAACGTGCAATGTGATAGATGTACTGGTTCGGTTTATTTGTATATTTTAGTCTGTGGTTTTGAAGAAGCATATATGCTTTCTTACAAACAGTAGTTTTCCCAGTAATGTTACGGCGGTAGCCGATTTGCATACGTTCCGCCATCTTGTAAGGCTGAATCTTTATCAACAAAAGGGAGATGCTGGTTGGCTACTTACCTACTGTCTTTATACGAGTATTCACATCATAATCCACAGACGAAGATAGAAAAATCATTCATCATTGTTTTGTCGTCTTTCCCAGCATGGACCATCACGAACCTTACAACGTTGCGGGTGGCTGCTGGTAGTATAGCGTTTGTTACAGTAATTAACGGGCTTTTTGTGAATGGATCTTCCAAGTGATTGCACACACTAACTAGCTTTTAATTTCCTCCGTAAATTATGAAACTTTTATTACTTACAAATTGTTGCGAGTAGATGAGTACCTCGTTGCGAAACTCAGATCAAGGTTTGAAAAGTCGAACTCCGACCTATTAAGTATTTGCGAGTATGTAATACTTTAATGAAGATGCGATTTAGATGGCACTTTTAGCTTAGTTTGAAAACAATGTTTATCGCCATCATCATAAGTCATTGTTTAGTTATAAGTTGATGAATATGTTCTGTTACGTTCGGGTAATTTTATTACCAAGTGATAGAAACCCTTTTAAATCATTTTTTAATCATCATATCAGTCGCCGTAAGACCACCCGCACCCACTGCTGAAACCTTACGATTTCATGCTTCCGAAAACCGCTGCGGAGGTCTTAAAGGTCGCAAAAAAGATAATACTTTCATAATTATCATGTTTTATTTTTATTGGGTGATAAAACTGCTGTTTTCAACCAATAAACATTAAACATAGTCCCTAGTCATACTTATTCCCGTTTATTCTACGTGACATGATCCCAATATACACACCACCTGCGAAAAATATTCCTTGCTGAAAGATATTGCAGCGCTCTGAAACTTGAGGTATTTTCATCATAAATTACAAATCAGTTACTAATATAAATCATATTTAATTAAATTTCGTGAAGTGAAAAGGCTCATTAAGTAATCAACTCGCTTATCGTACACATCCAGTTGTTTTTAATTATGTAAATATGTTACGTGCGTTACGCCCTCGGTGTGCGGACGAGCCTAGTTTATGAGGGAAATGTTATACAAACAGGATTCCGCACGTCAAGGCTTATTAACGAAAAAATATTGCATATTATTTAGTGCCTTGGTTTCGATCTGAAAGGGAAGTAATTGGTGTATTGAGTTGTCTATTATTACAAGGTCAAATTAAATTAGTTAGCCAATTAGTCGCAGACGTCATGGGTACCGATATATAAATACGATAAAACAAAAGAAAACAGATGGTCTCAATTCATACTTCAAGTAACAACACTAACAGTAGTCGTTGAGCCCCCAAAAAAACAACATTTTTTTTAAAATTTTATTTTATCGTGTTGTATATCGATACCCATCACACGTTTGCAGAGTTTCACTAGCTTATTTAATTTAACCCTGTATATCAGAGGGAGTTTGTGTATTGAGTTTGTTAAATTATCTAGAAAATAGGAGTGAGAAACATTCCCACTGTTAAATTTTAGTTTTAAAGGAAAATATCAAAGTCTATTACGGACGGACGCATCACAATAAATGTCTGCCGATCTAAACTGTAAAAATCTCACCTTGAAAACTTGGGTGAAGTGAGCTTGAAGTAAGCTGCAGATTGATTCTGTAAAAATCTCACCGTGAAAAGTTAGGTGAAGTGAGCTTAGAGTGAGCTGTCAATCCCTAGCATTAGTTGGAATGACAGCTCACTCCAAGCTCACTTCGCCGTGGGATGGTTACAGAATAGACTGGCTGTCATTCCAGCTGATGCTAGGGATTGAGCTCACTTCAACCTTACTTCATCTTAGTTTTAGAATAGACTGGCTTTAGTCCAATATTTTGTTCCCATACCAATGGCGAACGAATACATTTGCTACCAATGTTACTACTTACATATGTTTTGAATACAATCATACTAGATTATTTGTTATATCAATGTCAATGTACATTGTACAACTGTAGGTACTTTAGCTGTATTTAACTAAGAGCAAAATATATATTTTTTTTTTGTAAAAACATTGCCCCACACTAGTAATTTCTCCTGTATCGTGGGTGCGTTTACAAACATTAAACTCACATACACAAACAGCCAAACCCGGAACAACTACTTGCAGGTCATACAAATATTTGTTCCGTGCGGTAATCGAACCCGCGACACGCAGCGCAGCAGTCAATCGCTTAACCACTGCGCCAACCGTGTCGTCAAAATATGCAAAAGGTTTTATTTTATTTATTTGAAAGAAGTAACAACTGCTCATTACAGTTATATTATAAATCAATAGAACATAGGGGTTTATGGCTAAGGGGGCTTGTGGCTAAGTAATAATAGCCGCACGGGTCGATCAATCAGGTAAAGCCACGCTTGCCGCGGTTGGTTCGTGGATGGATCATCTTTACATATCAAGACCACTCCGCGTGCCTCGGAATGCATGTTATGCCGATGGTCCCGGCTGTCATTCGTGGATGTTTGTCAGTCGTAACAGGTCATCAGAACTAAGCGTAAAAGTCTGACAACCAGTCTTTCCAAGGGGTATCGTATTACACAGTTATTGGGTTGTGGAGGTTAGATAGGCACGCTCCATGTAAAATACTGGTATTCAGCTAGACTCCAGTCTAACTGTATGTAGCTGAATACCAGTATTTTAGGCTTCCAAGCCTTCTCCGACTTAGTTGGGATAAGGTGAGGCAGAGAAGGCTTTATACAATGTTCAATCGACAACGTTCTCCACAGATACACAAAAACACAAAGACAACTTTAACAAAGTAAAAGTAAAAGTCGGACAGGGACAGTTCGAAAGACACCAACTGACTGGTCTTTGCCCTTACAAAAACATTAAAAATAATAATAAGTGCGTATACATAATCAGCTTGTAATGTTCCCACAGCTGGGACAAAGGCCTCCTCTTTGTGACAGGGAGTGGGCCGTAATCCACTACGCGAGCCCAGTGCGGGTTGGTAGATGTCACATGTCTTCGAATTTTTGGTTCTAGGACATGCCGGTTCCTTACGATGTTTTCCTTCAACGTTTTGAGAGCGGTGGTAATGAAAATAACTTAGATAAAGTAAAGCGCCAGTCTGGGTTCAAACCTACTACTTTTAAGTGACGGCCGTAACTGGGCCACCACTTCCCTTCACTTAAAAGTTGGATAGAGACAGTTTTGAAAGATACCAACTTACTGGTCTCTGCCTTCATAAAAAAAAAAATATATAAACGTGCGTATAATCAAAAAAATTTACGATTCAAATAACTACCTGACTCACACGGATTTACCTTAGTACATAGTCACAAGTACATAAGTGGGTGTGCAGCCAGCACTGTAGCCGATTAATTATAAATTGATAATGCTCGTAGGTCGAATCAAAGGAACCATTTCGATTTATTGTTGTTCGAAGGCTGTTCAGCCATTAGCGTTGGCGTTATTACAGGTGCCTGAGAGGTATGCGTTTTGAATTGTTAAAAACTGTAATTAATGTCGTACTGAGAGTCATGCCGATATGTTCATTGATACTGTGCGATGAATTGTATGTAGCTTGTGTTACAAGGTTGTGTTGTTACATAATAAGTGATCTATGAGCTTGAGGATCTCTTGATAGCTTTTGGCGTAAGCACCTGATCACACGTGCTGATCACATTTATTAAAAGAGCTGAAATTACTGGTTATCCTTAGATTTCTCTAATGATTTAAAGATCTTTGTCTAGTTTTAACTTTTGAGCCTAATCATGTCAACCCTTATGTACAAAGTCAGGTTGTGTTGATACAGACGCTGTGGTTAATTCGCGTCATAATATAACATAACATCACGCCGGTATGGATTAAGTAGAGGTGCACCTATGGTACACCAACATTCCGTCAGTTATTAAGTAGAGGTGCACCTATGGTACACCAACATTCCGTCAGTTATTTTGAAGTCCCATGTAATAGGAGGGGGCCTATTGCCACCAACCAGACACAAATTAAGACTCCGAGCTGCTACTGAGAAATTCAGAGGAAAAAAGTCAATAACACTTCGCCCGACCCGGAAATCGAACCCAGGACGCGCTCAGCACTAGCGCTTCCAACCCCTAGATAAAGATGCAGTCTATGTCGCGACATAATATAGGCAATAGGCTATTTTCCTAAAAAAATCGAATTAGTCCGTCAGTTAGATTATCAACAAATATTGAACCCGTATTTTTTCTTTTGTCAATTATATAAAAATTATGAAGATATCGCCCGTTAAAGTTCCGCGTGACGTCACTTGCTTGCGACACTTTTGCAAGCAAGTGACGCCAGGACCCCCCACTCCCAAATTTAGACGCGCTTTATCTTTGTCATTTTTTGTTTGATTGACAAAAAAAAAAAAAAAAAGCAATAGCATACTTTCGACTACGTGACCCTAGTAATGTAACCTAAACATGTTATCGTTGTAGGCAATATGTCGACTGTCGATAACCGGTCGACATATCCAGCTGTCCACGGTACAGGTCACAATTAAAACTTCAAGGTAAGGCCCCCAGATTTGATCTCCAATCGTAGATAGTTGGCCGCGGATCTAAGTGTTTTCATTGTACCGGGTATTTTAGTTCCGGCTCCGTATGTTATCCGGGGTAAACCTGTGGAAATTATGGAATAGGATGTGTTTTAATTAGGTACTAATGTATGTTTTAATTGATAGGTAAGTTGATGTTTTGCATTTTTATGATAGTGATTTGCTTAATGGGTGGTGTAATTGTTGAGTATTTCTTTTTTCACGCAGTTTTGACTTCGTTGCTGAAAATCGATATGCAGGAGGCATTTATTCCATAGGTTTGAAAATCCGAAAGTCGAGAAAGTCCGCCTCTGGCGCCGATTCCCTTGTTCACAAACTAAACTAAATTTAAGTTCAGTGCATCTTTTTCTTTCTATTTCATTAAGAAAAGGACAGAAGATAAAATATTAGTTTAGTTCTGTCAAATTAAAATACTCCATACACAGTTTAGATGTGATTAAAAACACAGCGACCAAATATACGTCAATTTACGTCAGGCGCTGACTAATTTGATAGGACAAAACTAATATTTATCTTCTGTCCTTTTCATAATGAAATAGAAAGAAAAAGATGCACTGAACTTAAATTTAGTTTAGTTTGTGAACAAGAGAATCGGCGCTTCTGTACATTTGTGTGCTTGAGGTATTAGTTAAATAAAATCGGCGAGGATTTTCAAGTTGTAAAATTGATTATGAGTAACTTTTAATTAATTATAAGATATGCACGTTATATTACGGTCAGCGACCAAACTCGATCAACACTATAGTTATACCACTATAGTTTTACACGTCATCTAAATTGACATAATTTTTCTCGATACATTGAATTTCAAGATTTCGTATATTACTGTAGCTAAGAGTTAATTAGGTACTATTTTATTTTGACATCAGTACTGATTAAAAAAAATAGCCTAAGATTTAAAAAACTGTTTTTATCGACTTTTGTCACTGACTGAACGTAGGTACGTCTATAAAACAGTCCTTGATATGTCTATTAAAACAATCCTCTGTTCATTACTGGCCTATCTCTTGGACTCGTTCGTAGTCGATCAACGGAGACCCAAATGTCGTGCACTTAGTTCAGTAAGGTTACCAACTCAATAGCTACTATTAGCTCGCGTGATTCGGTACAATGGTGGTACGTAGTATCATAGACAATTAAACAAGCGTTTTGTTTAGGTACACTGCTTCCCATGGTGCTATGGTTGTTACCTTCGAAATGTTTACCGTTTAACACACATTGTGTCTGTCTGTGTACATACATACATTTGCATATGGAGATTTTAGAATGTTTGATGCTATTTGGTTAGATAGTAGAGGAGGTTTTATTAAACACTCAGAGTATGAATCGAACTATGTAGTGGAGAAATAATTTCGTGTTAAAAGGAAAGAAAGAAGAAGAAAATAGGTCTTTATTTGCGGTGAAACATGACGCAAACAAAAAACACTAACACAAAAAAATAACAAGTTGCGGAAAATATGCGTCACGTACACGCAAAACGGACATCGCTCAGCATGATGCCGTGACACTACGTGAGACATAGCGGTGGTTTTCAGCGACAGCCGGCTTTGTCGTGATGACGTCATCCGGTGCAGCATATAATGAAATACAAAAAGCAAAATAAGAAATAAAAAACAAAATAAATACACAATACAAGCTCTGGCTGAAAAATACGAGTGAAAATGAAGTCAGGTTTTAATCATCTCATGTATGTACGAGTATAAGAGTGCGTGTTGTGTGATCTCTGATTAAATAATTTTGACAAAAGGTTTGTTGTCAACCAATTTAGAAAGTATTATTCAGTTAGTTAAATGATTGGTTACACGCTAGGTACCTACTAATTTTTAATTAGCAGAGTTCATTAACGTTCTTGACGTTACGCTTAGTAACTTAGTAAATACTTTCTTTCCAATCAAAACATTAAAATCCTGACATCAATTTTTAATTGTTAACTTTCTAATATTGTACGAAAAGCTTAGTTGATGATGCTAATTAGAAAATGCTTTCAGCTGTTTGTTGTAAATGCCAGCATAATTATAATTAAGCTAACTAATTGAACACGTCTGGTCGTATGAAAAGTGAGTACTTTGGAAGACCTAGGACACTTCATGTGCACATTATATTTTTGATAAGGTCACATACTTGGAATAGTTTCGTGACGTAAGGCAATGGACTGGAACAAAGGCCGAGTGACGTTAAGGTCGGTGCCACTGTTAGCGATTAACTGGTAGATAGGTTTTTTGGCACTTAGAGGTAAAACTAATAAATTTTTGTCCCATTATCTGAAAGACAATTCTCGTAATTAAAAACGTTCAAAATCTAGTCGCAATCTCATTTCAGCGATAATCAATGTCAAAAACTTATCAAAAAATGTAGGGAAATTAGAGGTATTTTTGACAGATTGAGACTGAGATCAGACTGTGAACGTTCTTAAAATTACGAGAATTGCCCCTCTGGTCTTTATTGTGAATGCTATGTTATGTACACCCATAATTTGTTTATACATTAGCAATAATATCTGTCCTAAATACTTTTGTAAACCAATGTTAAATGGTTAACACAACCATGCTGTTGGTGTTCTTTAATAATTAAATAAATGCTTCGTAACCTGTAATACATACCAGTACTTTTATTTTATTTGGTTTTCTATTAATTCCATGTGTGTATTGTTGTTCCAAATAAATAAATAAAATAAAAATGAGCGTTTGTTAACCTCGATGGTCTGGTGGTCGTGCGACTGCTGTGCAGAGGGCTTCCTGGGCTTGCTCCCTAAGTTTTTCCATATAGAAACCAGTAGCAGCATGCAGTCTGTGCCCGGATGATGGCAGAAGGCTGGCTTCGTTGAGCTCCACGATTACTGACGAATGTTTACACTGACTGGACAGCTCCACTCAAATCCGTGGTTCTTTCTTCAAAAGACCATTTCAGACACTAATCTACATACTCCACACATGATCTGACTAAGGCTATGCCTGAATTTTAAGAGAAACTTTGACGCTTGAGTTTGTTTCGCCATTTCTGCTCAGGGGTACCTAATCAGATAGGAAATGTTGACTCCATCTACCTTATTTTTGTAATATGTCGTGTTAATTCCGATATTCTATTTGCAGAATGAAACAATTTCATTTCCTCTACTGATTCCGGCCTGCCCCTTTTGGGAACACAGACCTTCGTGTTATAAGAGTTTTTCACGAGGCACAGCGCACAATGCTGAAGTCAGTTGGTTCAGTCAATTCCACTCTTTCATGTTCTTTTAACGGTTATAACTATGAACTGTGACATTGCGTTTCTACAGCCATATCCGTCTTTATTACGTTAACCCTTAAGATTTTTATCAGTGATTCATTGCCCACATTTTCTTACCCTAGCCAAGAAAATTGCCGTTCCGAACCCACGCTATAATTGATCGCTTAAACTTGGCAACTGCGCCTGCCCCGATTCCATGATCTATGCGATCAATTTGGAGCTAGCAATTGATTATCACGACCACGAGTGATTGAATTATGACGTCATAACGTAAAATTACGGCTTGTCAAGTTTACATTGTTTCGTTAATGGCTGCCTATGCAGACAAGGCTCTCAGCGAATAAACTACGTAATTATAATAAATGATTACCTTTTTATTTTCAGTTGTTTAATACAGGAACTACATATGTATTTGTATGCTAATTATATGTGTAGTTTTACAGAATGTTTTCTAGTATTTTTAGAAACAAAAGATTGCGTAAGTCTTCTGAAATTTCGATTTTTATGTGGATTTGAAAATGATGTTCTGTTTATCTAAACTAATATTATAAAGAGAAAACATTTGTTACGCTTTTACATTAAAACAGCAGAACGGATTTGCATGAAATTTGGCACATGGATAGACCATGATGCAAATAGGGTATAGAATACTTTTTTTCCCGATATTCCTACGGAATCCAGACTTAAGAGGGTGAAACCGCAGGGCGCAGCTTCGTAAATAAGAGAATCTAGTTGGAATACCACAAAATTAATACTGCATAAGATATGATAATTGTTTGTAAGGTGTAACTTATGGGGTGCCAGGGCAGAAAAACTCCACGTGTGCCTGGGGACTGGAGTTCCCTTCTGGATACGTCCGGGGGGAAGACCAGTTTTCGGGCCGGTGCATCCTGGGGTGCGGGCAGCTATTTCTCAGTGGGATTTTTTCCCAATGAGATCTCGCTGCCCGCATGCTAATGTTCTGCCAAGAGGAACGCTCCACACAAGCCGCTATGAGGAGCAGAGCGGCTACTGTGTGGAGTAAGAGCGGGCCTGGTGTGCACTTACCCTGCCGCCGGGCAGGCAGGAGGGGATAACCCCCCCCCCTCCTGCCACCGTTAATATCGTAGCCCCGAAGATTGTCAAGGTCATGTCTCTGACTTTTGACGGGGGTCGAGGGTCTTGGCTTAACCGCCCGGACCGCGAGGAAGATTAACCTCTATAAAAAATTCCCCAAACCTCCAAGCGGCGGCGCACCGTGAGGGAGGTAGTAAGCTTGGCTAATGGGTAGCTTGATTTAGTCACTAGTGCGAACCACAGAATTTTGAGCAGGTACCTAAAGTTTAATACTCGTGGGAACAATTATGGAAAATTTTTTAAAAACAAAAACAACAAAAGACGAAGGGAGGAGTGATGCGGTGTCGGAGTCCGATGCTGCATCTGGAGGAGCGAGCACGGGAGGCTCAGTGAGCTCTCGCCGTGACCAGAAGACGGCCGCTGCCAAGAGAAAGGCACTGAGCAAGCGGCCAAGGTCAGTGGACGGCCAGGGGTCGTCCTCGGACGGGGAGCTGGCTTCGGCCAGGAAAATCCCCACCAGCAGGCTGGGAGGAGCCCGAGAGCGAGGCGCAGGGAGGGGCTCACTGCTCGGGAGGCCGCAGAAAAAGCGGAGGAGCCCGCATGGTCGCGTGTCCGCATCAGAGACCTCAAGCGACGAAGCGGCTGAGGTAGGCGGCCCTGATGCGGACCGCAAAGAGAGGTTTGCGGCGGTCGTGGAGGCCGCAATCCGGGACGTGGCTCTGAAGAAGTTACAGACTTCGAAAAACAGGGCCATAGTCTCGGCCAAGGCCTCCATCTTGGCGGCAGCGGAGGCCATCCACTTCGGGCCTCCGCCGGACGGCATGTCCGAAATGCGGGCGGAGGTGGCCCGCTTGACGGCTGCCATGGAGCTCCTCCGAAAGGAGAACGAGGAGCTCCGAGCGGACCTGGCCGGGATGCGAGCGGCCGGCACAGCGCAGACCAAAACACCACCAAGCCAGCCCGTGCCGGTGGAGAACCAGGTCCTGAACCTGGTTCGGCAGGAGCTGGCGACCTTCCAGGCGCGGTTCGCCGTCCTGGAGGGTATTGTTCTGCGCCCCCCCTTGGCGGGTAGGACGGCCCCAGGGCCTAAGGCGGTCTCGTACGCGGCCGCAGCCGCCCCTAAACCCGGGCCGTCTGGCCGGGCCCAGGCGCCGGCCAAACCGGCGTCGGCTAGAGGAGCCCCGGCGCCGGCGAAACCGACGTCGGCTGGTGGAGCCTCGGCGCCGGCGAAATCGGCGCCTGCCGCCAAACCCGCGGTGCCAGCCCAGAAAAAGGGCAGAACGGCTGGGGAGGGGAAGGCCCCAGAGCCTACGCCTCCCCCAAACAAATCTCCCACGACCAACGCCGAGTGGCAGGTGGTCGGGGAGAAGACGAAGGCGGCCAAAGCGGCCAGGAAAAAGGCGCAGAGGAGGCGCCGCAAGGAGCGAGCCGTTGCGGCTAGGCTTCGCTCCCCCAAGACCGCGGCTGTAGTCATTACACTACAGCCGGACGCGGTCAAGAGGGGGGTGACCTACGGCGACGTGCTCGCCAAAGTGAGAGCGACGGTGGATCCCCAGGAGCTGGGGATCACCGGAGGCCTCCGGCATAGGGTGACCGCCACTAGTGCCCGCATGCTGGAGGTCCCCGGTGCGACGAGTGGCCCCACCGCTGACGCCCTGGCTGAAAAGCTAAGGGCGTCCCTCAATGCGGACGAGGCTCGAGCCTCCAGGCCCGTCAAGTGCGCGGATATGCGCATTGTGGGCCTGGATGACTCGGTGACGGGGGCCGAGGTGGTAGCCACCGTCGTCAGGACGGGCGGGTGTCTGACCGACCAGGTGAAGGCGGGCACCATACGTCCTGACTTCACGGGTATGCGAACCGTTACGGTAAGCTGTCTCGTGACGGCGATGAGGAAGATAGTGGAGGGCGGAAGGCTCCTGGTGGGCTGGGTGTCGGCGCAGGTCAAGCTGCTGGAGCCCAGACCTCTAAGGTGCTATCGATGCCTCGTGGGGCACCACGTGGGCGTCCAGTGCACCTTAGAGGACCGCAGCCCTCTGTGCTTTCGCTGCGGTAAGCCCGGACATACGGCCGGCTCGTGTATCGCCGCGTCGCACTGCGTCGTATTTGCGGCTGCTGGCAAGCCGGCCGATCACCGGGCGGGGAGCAAGTCCTGCGCTCCACCCGCCGAAGCCAGGAGGAAAGGCAGGCCCTCCGCCACCGTCGCCACCACCACCGTCGCCGCCACTGTTGCCGCCACCGCCACCGCCGCCGCCGCCGCCGCCACCACCACCGCCGCCGCCGCCGCCGCCGCCGCCGCCGCCACCACAGCCGAGGGGGCCCGGGAGGGGGCTGAAATGGAGGAGTAATGACTCCTCCTCTACGCCTCCTCCAGGCGAACATCAACCACTGCGCCTGCGCTCAGGACCTGTTGCTCCAGAGCATGGCGCAGTGGTCGATTAACATCGCCGTGGTCGCTGAGCCGTACTTTGTCCCGCCCAGGGATGACTGGGTGGAGGACCTGAACGGCTCAGTGGCCATAATTTCGTCGGCTGCCGCCGGTACCCCGTCCCTCGAAGGTGTCACGAGGGGACAGGGGTGCGTAGCAGCACGGTTCGGAGAGATTGTAGTCGTGGGAGTATACTTCTCTCCGAGCCGAACTCTCGCCGAGTTCCAGAACTCTTTAACAGAGTTGAGTGTCGTCGTCGCCAGAAACCACGCCTTCTCCGTGCTAGTGCTCGGGGACTTCAACGCCAAGAATTTGGCCTGGGGTTCCCGTTGCACGGATGTGCGGGGCAGGATGGTGGAGGACTGGGCTCTGGAAACAGGCCTGGTCGTCCTAAATCGGGGTTCTGTTCCTACGTGTGTGCGGATGCGGGGCGAGTCGGTGGTGGACATCTCGTTCGCCAGCCCCGCTCTGTCACAGCGTGTCATTGACTGGCGCGTCATGGAGGAGGTGGAGACCTACTCCGATCATCGGTATATCCGGTTTGAGGTCTCCACCCAGACCTCTAGCGCGCTGGTCCAACAGGCCCCGAGTGGTCCGCGGTGGGCGCTGAAGCAGCTGGACCGGGAGCTTCTCCTGGAAGCCTCGATCGTGCAGGCCTGGGTGTTTTCACCGGACAGGCCTGCTGACATTGACGATGAGGTGAAGTGGTTCCGGGAGGCCATGTCCGAGATCTGTGACGTGGCAATGCCCCGAGTCCGGCCAGGATGCGCCCGACGTCAGGTGTACTGGTGGTCGCAGGAGGTTGGGGCGCTACGCAAGGCGTGCGTCGACGCGCGACACCGGTACACCAGGCACCGCAGGCTCCGCATTCGCCCTCCGGATGCGGAAGCCACGGAAGCGGAGCTGTACGAGGGGTACAGAGCGGCGAAGACCGCCCTCCAAGAGGCTGTCCAGCGGGCCAAAGATATGGCCCGCGAGGAGATGTTGGAGACTCTGAACCGAGATCCATGGGGGCGCCCTTACAGAATGGTGCGGAATAAACTCCGCATCTGGGCCCCCCCGCTGACGCAGAGTCTCCGACCCCAGCTGGTGGAGGAAGTGGTGAGCGCTCTGTTCCCTTCACGGGGGGAGCATACTCCCCCGCCTATGGCTCCGCCACTTGCGGTGCCCGAAGCGGACCACACGGACGACGACGACGACACCCCTGAAGTGACCGGGGTAGATCTGAGAGCGGCGGTAGGCAGGCTGAAGGCCAAAAATACCGCCCCGGGACCCGACGGCTTGCCGGGTAAAGCCTGGGTCCTGGCCTCGAGGGCTCTCGGGCCTCGACTGGAGGCGCTCTTAAGCGCATGCATGGAGAGAGGCCAGTTTCCACTCCGTTGGAAGACGGGGAAGCTGGTCCTCATTCAGAAGCCAGGGCGCCCTGCGGACTCTCCGTCCGCATACCGGCCCATAGT
Source organism: Apamea epomidion (assembly GCA_947507525.1). NCBI lineage: Eukaryota > Metazoa > Arthropoda > Insecta > Lepidoptera > Noctuidae > Apamea > Apamea epomidion. The sequence continues at coordinate 14,717,054 of OX382234.1, forward strand.
GCTGCTCGACGAGGTCGGCAAGCTCTTTGAGAGAGTGATTGCGGGCCGCCTCGTCGGGCACCTGGTGAGGACGGGGCCGGACCTTGCGGAGTGCCAGTTTGGCTTCCGCAAGGGGCGCTCGACGGTGGACGCCATCATGTGCGAGAGAGCCCTCACGACGGGGGACGCGGTGTCCCGGGGTGGGGTGGTCGTGGCGGTGTCACTCGACATCGCCAACGCGTTCAACACCCTGCCCTGGAGCTGCATAGGGGAGGCACTCCGGTATCACCACTTACCTCCGTCGAATAGTCGGGGCGTATTTGACGGACAGAGCCGTCATCTACCCCGGTCGCGACGGGAACTGGAACCGGCGAGAGATGTCGTGCGGTGTCCCACAGGGATTGGTTCTGGGGCCGCTCCTGTGGGACATCGGTTACGACTAGGTGCTGCGGGCCGACCTCCCTGATGGCGTCAGCGTAGTTTGCTACGCTGACGACACGCTGGTCCTGGCGCAGGGGAGGTCGCATCAGGCGGCGGCCGACGCGATGACACGCGGGGTTGCGATAGTCGTGGAAAGGATCCGGCAGTTGGGTCTCGAGGTGGCATTGCACAAGTCCGAGGCCATGTCCACTATCTGAACGCGCCCCAAAAGGTGGTTGCCGTAAGGCTTATAAGGGGGTACCGCACGATCTCGGGCGAGGCAGCAAGCCTCCTTGCCGGACTGCCACCATGGGATCTGGAGGCGATAGTCCTCGCGCGCCTGTATGACTGGCGCGCGGAGGCACTACGTCGGGGGGAAACTCTGCACCCGCGGCAAATCGCTGCGGAGCGGACGGACCTCCGGCGCGGTGTCATGGTGGAATGGAAGGCGCGACTATCGCAACCCAGCGCAGGGCACGCCACGATAGCGGCGATAAGACCCCTCTTTGAGGAGTGGCTAGAGAGGCGTCACGGCGCTCTCACCTACCGCCTGACGCAGGTCCTCTCCGGACACGGATGTTTCGGGAGGTTCCTGCACATCATCAGGCGGGAGGAGACGCCCGGGTGTCACCACTGCGAGGATCGCCCAGAGGACACGGTGGAGCATACGGTGGAGGTCTGCCCCGCTTGGGCAGAGCACCGCCGTGTCCTCGTAGAGGCGATCGGCAGCGGCGGCGACCTCTCGCGTCCGGCCCTGGTGCAAGCCATGGTCCGGGGCGAGAGGGAGTGGGAGGCGGTCACCTCCTTCTGCGAAGCAGTCATGCTAGCGAAGGAGGTGGCGGGATGGGCGAGGGAGAGATCCTCACGCCTCAGCCGCCGAGGGAGACGCTCCGGGCGTCGGGAGCCGCGTGACGACTCCCGGCCACCGTAGGCGCGGGCCTGCGGGCGGAGAGCAATGGGTAGCACTCCGTCCGATCAGGACCAGGCCCGTGCCGGACGGCGCGTAAGTGTTCCACGTGCGCCTCAAAGAGATGTCAGCATAGATGACGGGGCCCGACAGGGCCGAAGCCTGCCGGGGTAGCGGGATCGTCCGAAAGGGTTACCGCTGCCCTGGTACATAAAGGGCTAAGGAAGGAACACGGGTGGGTTTTAGTCAGTAAGAGTCTGACACTCCCTTCTGCTCCACCCAGAGCGGAAGGAGTCATTTGATGATTTCCCATCCACAAAAAAAAAAAAAAAAAAAAAGGTGTAACTTATTTATAGATCAAAAAAATAACAAGGTGGAATATGAAGCCTGGAAGGGTTTCGTGATCTGTAAATAAGTTTATGTCAAAACGTTAGTATGTAGGCTAAAAGTAGAGCTTGATTTTTTATGGAATTCACACGTTTTATATCTCATGGAACGCTGGTCTAATTGATAATATGTTACACTGACCTGTGGTATAATTTCAAGCATTTCCATAGAATCATTTTCGACAAAGGTATTATTAAATTATCCAAATCATACAGTGACACAGTGTCGGTTTCATTCAACAGATTCTGTCACTTAATTTATCATTGAAACATTTTTTCATACCGAGAGAAAGTTAGCAACAAGCCTCTTTTTGTTATTAAATTACAGTGGAAGTTCAGTTTTGTATTATTTTCAGCACACAGCCAGCCTACCTAGAACGAATTCACAATTATCTATGCTCTGTTTCTTACAGTCAGACCTGTAACACTTCGAAACTAGAAATATTTCGATAATGTAAATACCATGGTACGAACAATAGCGAAATTGGCTCAAATAAAGTCAGTTAGTATTAGTAAATTAGTTCCACATTAACATATCCTGGCCTAAAGGGGGTATAATCTGTGGTGGGGTCAATAATAGGGTCAGGTATTGACATTTGTAAAGCGTGTACGCTTGCTCCTTATCGGGCAGTACGGACCTGCGGTTCGTATTGTACGCTGATTTAGTAGGGTATATGTACAGAGGTGGTTGGCTAAGCTTATGTTAGCCAGTTTGTTTCTAGGTCTTTAACAAAAATTAACTCTTATTCTTTAAACAATGAAGAATAAAAGTTAATTTTGGAGGATATTGTCGCTAAGTGTAAGCTATCATTTGAGTAAGAGCTGGTGACCATCTACTTATTTGGATAGTGAGTAATTACGAACAAGTTTCTAACTTTTGCAACATATTGCATTAGCTCATTCTATACTTGTATGTCTTTACTAATGAGTTGGAGTCAAATTACAAGGTTATATATACCAAAAGAGATTAAACAGCATTGCTACACTCAAATTCCCAGCATTAAATTTTAAACCGTATAATTTCCTTCAAATCTCTCTATTGTCTTATTGCAAGCATTCAAATGATTGCATAAACTATTCAACATTGATCCCCAAGGAAATAACAATAAAAATTCTTGAAACGGTTATTAAAAAAATCAAATATATAACCTTTAGGCAAATATCCGCGACTCGCGTGACCGCCGCACTTATGTCGACAAAGGTAACACGGGTAACTGATACATTTATGTTTTTTAGAGGTCCAACTTTGGTTAACAACAGAAAATAGTCGGTTTAATTAAACGTTGCTAAGCACATTCTGTTCGTAGCTATATTACTATTATTTATTTATTATTTATTATTTATTATTACTTCCTTAGTACAAATTCGTGAGGTATAACACCTTTTTTGTCGGCGAGACATGATAATAGCAGCTGTCGCTACATTGCTTTTTGATTTTAATTACGTCAATATTTTATGTTCCAATCAATGAAATACTTTTTACGTGCGTCATGGGGCTTTGTGAATGTTTTATTTGGTTTGCACCCACGATACCGAAGAAATTCCTATAGTAAACTAAAAAAAACTGTCGCTAGAATGCGACCTCGCAATTTGAATGGGGTTTCAAGATCGCATCAGTAACAGTTCTCTTTGTAGTCCAAAGAAAAGAACTCTAAACCACACTTACTGATCGTAACTCCAAACATAATAGCTCGCGTCACCAATAAAGTGCTTTAAACTATTTTCAAATAAATTACCTTTGCGCAAAGCAGTAGGTGTGAGACCACCCGGCGTTCGGTTCCTAGTCCACCGATGGTATCACCGGCTGGGAGCCGCGGGGGCTGTTACATGCACCACGACCATTATGATAACACCAACACTTTCACGGAATGCGGTTGTATTAAAGATAAATTGGTTCTACCGTGAGGCTTGTTACGTTGGGATTCTTGGGGTTAGCTCGTGGTTTGGTTATGAAGTTGATAGGTGACTGATAGGTTTGATTTGACGCAGTCATTTTTTTAATGTCGATAGTCTTATTTGTTCGCATTTCGTAAAAGACGATTAGGCCGATATGTTGAACAGCAGCAGTTTGGCATAACATTCAGAAATATAACAAGCATGCATGAGTAGGTACTGCATTATTACATTTGTTAAACATTGATTTGATGGAATTTGGGGGAGGCCTTTGCCCGGCAGTGGAACAGTATAGGGTATCAAAAAAAAACTTTGATGTGAATGACATTTTGGGATAAATAATGGTGACAATAAACTGTTGGAAAGGTACTTTCAGCTACCTCTAAAATGTTACAGTTGTTACTATCCGTGGTATTCATTCGTTGGCAGAAATAAGGAAGAATTTTAACTCGCTCTCATTTCTAAAATATTTTCACCAATTATAAAATAAAATGGCCGACGTTGTTGAAAAGAAAAGTGTCGTAATTGCAGCAAAAGTGAACTCGAAAACGACGTAAAAACTTTCAGGTATTACGCAGTGAAGTTGCCCCAGTTTGCGCCGTGTTTCGAAAAATAAAGTAACCTAACAAGTTCTTAATTAATTAAATGATCAATATTATTATTTGAGGTTGATTTAAGAATAATGCAAACATTGTAGATTAAAAAAAAATGTTGGTTGTGAAAAATATTGATGTGAACAACTTTTTAATTTTTATGCGAATTCGACATTGAGTGTGAACATAAATTGTTGCATGAAGTGTTAAATATGATGTTGATTTTCATCGACAACGAATCCGTGTAAGCTGAGTCTGCGTCGGTTTTGAAACTGGGAAGAATTATTTGCTCCCTTGAGGTTGTTCGATTTGCAAACACCTTACCAGACTGGCTTTGCTCATTGAGTGCAATATTGGGCATATTAGTCTACATTATTAGGTTAGCTGTAGCCGGTAATTAGCCGTTTTGGAAGTAGCATGTAAGGAGTAGGGTTACAACTGAACTTTTTTCGGTTGCTATAAATTTCCTCAACAATGATAATATTTTCCTCGTTTCCTTGTAGGTGCACTAACCTACTAAGATCTTTAAGAAATTAACATTTTCTTCGAATAATACATGCACTGAACCTTACGTTTATGCCGCCATTTTCAACTTACACAATTTCTTTCTTCGTGAAAAAATCTCACAATAAAATGATTACAAATATTTTTAACTGTGATGTATTAAACATTTCACTTGAAAAGTTTCGTTTAAAGATGTAATCCGACAATCTCTATGTTTAAATAATGAACTAATTGTGAACTTTTTATTAAACAAAGGTATATTGTCTTGTGTGAGATCTCTCTCACAGGTCTAAAGGGAAATGTACTGGTATACTGGATATCTATAAATGTATATGTACAATACGTATTGTAGTTTATTAGACTTGTTAAGCTGTCGTGGGTAGTGTGCAATGTATACCAAATCCGTGTTCTTAGGCGACCAGCATTCAGATTTATATTATTTACGAGTTTTGTTTGAATTTAAGGAATGTTCTCTGACATTTTGATGAATGCTGTCTGAATTTTGTTTTCACATATTTTAGCATTGTTTAGATGGAAAATAAAAATGGATGGAATGGGTAGATGGGAGCCGATGACTTCGCAGTTGTGCTCTGTATGAAATTAGAGAAGCCTATGTCTTGAGCCTTTTATTGCTGATAATGTGTGATATGTGTGTTTATGGGGTAATGGTATGGGTAACACTGCCCAGATGTGGGATATTAAAGTATTTAAAGCAAGACTGCCTTGCTAAGTTTGATATGAGACTATTTTCAGTCATTCGGCATTATAATACCTAATTACTTATCATTTTCCCAGCGAAAACAGCGAAACCATCTTTCGCTGTTTGGCACCGCTTTAGATCTAGCCACAATTGTTACATAAGCTCTAGCAAAATGCTTAATAACATATTGCAACAATAAAAAGTAATAAACAGCAACCAAGCGACGGTTAAACACACAAGTATAAGTATGTTCATAGTTTCATAGGCATGAAACTACCTGACTACTAACTAGTTATGAAACTCGTATGAGGAAGTATGTAAGTAAACGTTTGTTATTGTTATTTGTTAGTACATGAAGTAGTTAATGGCGTACAAGTTAGGAAAATCGGAAACAAAGACGTTATAAATTGGCAGTGTTGGGCTCCGAGGCAAGCGGTACTCGGAGATTAGAGGCTTATTAGTCGTCGATTCGCACAAATTGACTCGCCCGAAACGGGTGACTTTTAAATAATATTATTTTTTCCATAGGCGACTCGTACGAAGTTAATTTATTTTTGGGCGAGTCGACTCCGCAATTGGCACATTTTAAATTTTATGCATTATAGTATAGAAAAAAGGACACTAGCGCAGAGAAGTAATAACAATTAAATATTATAAAACGTGTACTTTTTTCTAACCTTACAGTAGAAAAGGTTACAATAATTTTATCAATAGTTCATTAAAAAAAAAATGTGTCAATGATAAAAAAAATATCCTTAAAAAAAGAAAACGGATTAACTCAGTTCGTCTAAAAAACTCGTTTTGTTCACTCACAATGATCTTTTGACCTTAAACTGAAAATGTCAATAAAAGTTTTATTTTATCAAGATTGTATGCAAAATGTTAGTTTTTGTTTGCGAAATACTTAACAAAGAATTTATAGATTATACCTATGTAGAATTTATAAAAACGATTACCTAACTGTCGTGGCGAACACATAATCAGAATCTCCTACACTTAATTGAAGCATAACTATTTACACTGCTGTTATTCAGAACCTAGTAACAACCGCTTTTAATGAGGTTGAATATGCAACTCATACACATCCCATAAACAAGTCACTGTAATAAATGTGTAAGTAGCCATGATCGCTTATATTATCGCTACTTTCAGAGCCATACAACATGGACGCTTTTACTTCGAAGAAATGGGTTATTATTTAATGTCGAAAGTTTTAATTTTAATTCGTGGGACAGTCAGCCCGAAATGATGTAAATTATGTGTGAGTCTTTCTTTTGTTAATGAATAATTAGATTGTAATTACATGAATTTTCACAAGTAATAACGGCGTTTTTTCACATGTCAGGTAATTTTAGGCTTGTCACACAAAACCTCACGTCATACAATAAATTGCTGGAAAGCGTAGACCTGTCATGTTGACCCAGGAAGTACAAAGGTCTTCAGAATAAAACACTGCGGGAGGTCCAATGAATGGTTTCTAAGCATAATACATTTAATAATTTGTGACTGTGAATTAGGATTTATCTAGATATTGTGGTAAGAAGTGCTTCAAAACAGTGCAGTGGGTAGATTGATCCTATTTCTGCTCAGGATACAACTTACTGCAGTAGTTTAAGGTGGTGCTCATGGCTTGTTGACTTCAGCTGGTTTAGAAAAGTGGGCTACAGGCTACAGACCATAATATATCCAGATACATTATTATTTATCAAGACCGACGGGGTAATTGCGTAATACACTAACAATAGGAATAGCTTTCATTTTGACAGTTTGTAACATAATGTACATAGTCACAGTTATTTCCATTCATTCCTCCAGGTCAGAACAAGCATTCCGTTACTGTTAGGCGCTGTTTGGGTTTTCCCTTACGATACGTTTTATCCACAATCAGTACAAAGACACAGCCCCAACTTTAACATAAGACTACGACGATTTAGTGACATCCAAGGGTTGGGAATTTCGCCTACATTTATTGATATAATTTTTTCCTATAAACACTATACTTTTTATACAAAATAACCATAGTTTTTATTGTATTTTATTAATATATATATTATCATGACAGCTTTGACAACGTCGCTTAATACGTCGTCATGACAACTTTTCTTTCAAATCCTTAATGGCCTGTAACTTTTTAGCTGATTATACATTCATACTTCTCCAAAATTAATCATGGCCACTATCACATCTCAAATTCATATTTTCAACATGATATTATTCTACGAGTTGACATAATAAATCCACGCAATGCGAGGGTCAGTTCCCGTTTCGCCTCTAAAGCGAACACATTAAAGCCTGATACTCCAGGGCCACCCATTCCGGGAACACCCAGCGTACCTCTCCGCTCCGGTACCTGACGGACCCTCCCTACACCGACGTCTTCCGTCCTCCGCCCTCCGTTCTCCGTGAAGGCTTCCACTACCAGTCGGAACGCCGGCGCGCCTCGCCGGAGGACTCAGAAGACCCTCCTATATTTATTGGGCCACGCCTCAGCCGAGGGCCGCCTCACCTGGCGGGCTGACAGCGTCCCCGCCGTGCCTGCTCTCTCCTGCTGGCGTGATGCGTCCTGCTCCTGCTGCGTGGACCCTCCTACGGGTGTCCTCCGTGCCGCATACGCACCAGCACCTGCCCTCACCTGCACCTGCATCTGCACCTGTCACCGGCACCTGCCTCGAGCCAGTCTACCTCTTCAGCTCCATCTGCAACTCCACCTCAGCCTCCTCAACCCACCTATCGCGCATCGCACCCATAAACCCCCACCTCCACATTATACACACCACTGCCATTCCATCTCCATCCTTACTTTGTAAATAAATCTTTAATTGATTTCTACTTCCCTCTCTTCCATGAAATAAAAAAAAAAAAATACCTTTGACTTTAAAGTTAAGCTTTTCTGGTCGCTACACGACAAGTTCAACAACATTCATTGTGTTATTTAACGTGTTTGAGCAGACACATTTTTCGAACATATGAAGCAATGCATTAGCAATATCCTTCAAAATGATACAGATTGTGATTGATAGTATTTTACGCTATTACAGTGCAGATCGGATCGGATCGTCAGAACCATAGCAAGTGGCGTTCTGTAGTTTCTGGTTACTTCAATGAGAAAAAGGCGTCAGTTTATGAGTGTGTATTAGTATTCTTATTTATCTATCCGTAGACTCCTAAAAATTTAACGTATAAAAGTTCAATTGGTGCTTAACAAACTTTGAATTTATAACTGAGTACACCAAGGGAACTAACTTGGCACTCGACTGACGAGACAATGGAGCTAAGTTACAAATTAAGCTCTTTGCGGTTTATTTTTCCCCAGATTCTCAGGTCAACCTAAAAAGCTTTTTGAATTAAAATACATACCTCATTTGTCTCTTTAATTTGATCAAGATAATGCCAGTATCATAATAAGTGCTAACCATTCACAAATAGTGTATGTCATCAGCATTAAGCAAAAATCTCAATTACTTTAGACAAGTTAATTTGTATACTGTACTTACGATGTTTTTGTGTACGTTGCTCGACGAAATAATGTATTTTTTGTGTAGATTAATAAAGTCATGTTATTTAAGGCCAAGGCGATAGAATGGTATTTCTTTGTTTCAATAACAAATATCTTTTGTTTTTTTTAGATTTCCTATATAAACAACGACCTTCGCTTTGCACAGGAAAAGTTTTGACTGTGTGTGATGAAAAGCACATAAAATCTAAGTGATTTTTCCAGTCAAAGTTATGTGCAACTAGCTTTAACTTTCTGACCAACTGACCGACTCGCTGACAGTTTAACAGTGCCTGTACAGCATACAGCTGTCCACTGCTGGACGTCTTACCCCCATGGGTGCAGACATTGAACTCGATTCTCGGCAACTCTCTTAGACATGTCTCTCAGACATACTTGACAGTTAAGTACTAACATATTAATAGTCTAGCAGAGACGAGAGATACAATAAAAGGATAATGGATAACTTCAGTCATAATTTAGAACTAAAGTGAAACAAATCACAAAGAACATTATGAAACAAATCTTGATACAATATTAGTTACATAGTATTATATTAAATCTGGGCCAACACAATAAACTCGTTGACAAAAAAACAATTCGTTACTTAAAAGGAAAGCAAATAAAAATACTTACTTGAATGATATTAATAAATCTCAAAGTCGCTCTTAATAAAAACTCGGTATTCGCTAAAATAGGTGCTGCAGTTACATAATATATAATACGTACGTAATATATAGGTATATAAGTACAAAGTAAGGTCGGTTAGGTTTATGGTAATACTTGTTACAATCACCGGTGCCCAGATAAATCTTAAGCCGCACGAAACAGAACAGAATAATTGTGTCATTGCGTCTGTATCCTATTTAATAATTATTTCAATATTTATGAATGTAAAAATATTTGTGTTACTACGTTGCTAGAGTGGGTTTTTGGAATTCTATAGTTGTTGTATTGCGGAAACATTAACGTTTATATTTACTTGAATTCTCTAAAAGCTATGATTGGCATGCGAATTAATAGTACCTAGTTTTACGATTGTTTTAGTACTAGAAATTAAAAGTGATTGCCTAAGCTGTCCTTATTTTAGCACCCCGTATCAAAACAACTTGCGCAGCCCACTTTTATTTGCCTATTGATTAAGCAGAACTGTCATTTACATGCTTATTAGATTTCAATCAGAAACCCTAACTAGTGATTTGAATGGTCAATTAGTTTAGGTACCTACATACATTCACGCCTTTTTCACATGGGTAGGCAAAAATGACAGCTCAGCTATTCTGTAAAAATCTCAACGTGGAAACTTAGGTGAAGCGCGCTTGAAGTGAGCTATCAATAGTTTCATTTCACCTGATGCTAGGGGCATGGCATAGGGAATGATAGTTCACTTCACCTAAGTTTTCACGGTGATATTTTTACAGAATCAACCGGCTGGACGCCACCTGTTACGATCCTTACTCCGCTAAACTTGTGTCTGAAATATATCAGAGTATTTTATTTTTATATTTTCATTGGGAAAATCAGAAATTAAGAAACAATCCGATCTAGAGCTTTCGGCACAGAAATGCGTACCCATTTTCATGAATATTAAACTAAGCCGGTATGCTAAAAATCCATTAAACAATATTAGTCATGCCTACATTAGAATGGTTTTCTTTTTGCTATCAATAAGAACATATGAAACATTTTGTTAAGTTTTATTACAACACACACACTTTTGAGATATATTATTTTAAAACACTCAACAATCATTACATTTCGCAACATTTAATGTTTGCAAATGTAATGGCATTAATGTAAACCAAGTAGTTATTTTTGTACATTTTCCTCTTAAAACATTAGGGAGAACACTTAATAAGATTTTTAAGATGTGGCCGGCACACACTTACGGGACTTAGCATTTTTGTGATATAATTTTTCTGTTAACCATCTTTTTATTCAACCAAAGTTAAGGCTCCGGCGAATGGCGCGACGAGACAGCGCTACGCGACATCGCGACGCAACTCTAGAAGAACCATTTCTATGAACAGATTATGGAAATTGTTCTCCCAGAATCGCATCGCGCCTGAAATTAATTAAATTACAGAAGAAGACAAAAACACCGGCTAAGTTTAATTCAGTGAAACACTTTGCTATTAGATTCAACTCGAGTTGTTAATGAACAACGAAACCTCATGAAAAATTATGTTCAGACCGTAAAAGTTACGAAGTAATGGCAGAGTAAACAAAAGGTTAAGGTTAACTAAAGTTTTTTGCTTACCTGTTGGTTGCAAACTAAATTAATTCTCAGGCAATTTAACTAACCAATCTTGTAGCAAATCTTTTAATAGCTATCGTGATGAAGCAAATTAAGTGTTATTAAATGATACGCTGCTGAAAAGAAAAAATAACTAAGATATCATCAATCCTTTAGACTAACTATTTAGTGAGCTTTTGTAAGCATTGTGAGGAAACCGGCATGTCCTAGAACCATAAATTCGAAGACATGTGAGATCTACTAATCTGCACTGGGCCCGCGTGGTGGATTACGACCCACCCCTTTGTGGGCTTGTGTCCCGGCAATGGGAACATTATGCCCATAATGTAACGCTAATGATAACGCTTATGCTTGAAAACATTGTGTAAGAGTGTGACTATCAGTGGACTGCAGTGCAGTGTGCGATTTCAATTCGTACTTTTCTCAAATATGAAAACTTTCATCTTTTATCTTTATAGCCATGTACCTAATGGTGATGTAGGCTGCAGCACTTCCCGGTAACCCACGATACGCTTATAAGCGTAATCAAAACATCATAACCAAACGTGGATTGACGCTCTTACTGATAAGTGTGTCCCTGCCCTAAGGCTTTCAGCGGTGCGTTTGAAGACAAGTATGCAGCAAAAACATGTAACTTTAAGTACGCAATAATGCATAAATGAAACATGTACTTACATTGTTAATTCATATCTATTTGTGTAATACAAATGTCAAAAATGAAAGGGGAGCTAATCAAACATTCGGGTAATAAAGTTTGTTTTTATTACTTGGCAATACATAAGCCGTGTCTATCTAGACAAGATTGTTGGTTGCAAAACTTTACTTTTATGACTGCCCTAGATTGCGTGACATATATTAAACCTTTTTATGTTTTTCTTCGTGCTTTTTAGGTAAGAGATTAAAACTATTGTCCTACTTAATTATTATACAAAACTGGGCTGTCGTTAGTTCATGAATATGTATATGTTTTTGTATTGGCAACACTGTGAAAACCAATTTTCAATAAGATGCGTAAGAATTCTTAGGATTCGTTGCTTCAACTGCGCAGCCGATACTCCCACATATCATAAATTGTAACTGAAACCAATTTATATGCAAAATAACATAACTAACTACGTGCAAATACGTAAATACAACAAACCAGCTATCGATTGACAGCGTGACGTAACCTCGTAAATACTCTCGACGTGAATCAAATTCAGCACTAACTGGTACGCTCATTAAAATATTAGTTCCGCACACAGTTGTGAACATTATGTATTTATAATGACCGGTTGTCCGGTGTATTGTTTCACGCGGCCATTCCACTCCGGCGGCTAATGGGGCGGCCGAGTGTGTGGATTATTCACTTCCCAACCTCACACCCAACTTTCTCACTCGTTTACGTAACGATTGCTACAGTTTTTTGGCCGATTCTGTCTTTTATTATATCGGCCTTGGTGCGCCTGCGCTGGCGACACGAAAATGTGCGAGACCGCGAAATCATAATTTGACGAAACTGGCTGATATAGAGTACAAGCGCAAGCGCGGTAACGTTTTATAATATTCACAATGAAACTGTGTCTCCCTTTTAGTCACGCCGTTGAAATCAGATTTCTATGAATATAGGTGAAGGATTGGGTTCCGTAGCTGATTAGTTGCTTAAGTGCATGCAATCCTGGGTGCCGGACTGAATGCGTAGCTATTGTGTTTTATTTATATTCTTTCTTCATCATTTTGACACCCCATTTTGTAATTTGTCGTCTGTGTATTTAAGTAAAACATTTGAAGCAGATAATTAGAATTAGTTCGGTGCCGGAAAACTAGAGAAAAAAAAAACCCGTCTGATTTAATTCTGATTGATTATCTTATTGATTTGGAATTCTTTACTGTTCAGTTAATCGTAAAATCATGAAACCCTATACTGCGTAATATACGGTCTCTGCGGTCAAATCAAAAAGTTCAAGTGTCAATTATTCGGTCGTGCAGTCGTATTCAAGTGCTCGATTGCCTACTAGATACTGCAGGTAGATACTACTTTATCGTAATGATGTAATGGTTATTTAATAATCGTAATAAAAGCAAACTGCTTTACTTTTACGACTACGTTTTTTCGGGCTTTCGGGAGCGAAATAAAAAACCTCTATTTATTGCGGCTAGAATTTAATTAAGAGTGATCACAGCCGCCTATGGACCTCTGCAATGTTAGAAGCATCGTAGATTATATACCGCTTTTTTTGTTGCAACTCGTTTTTACGAGAGTAATTCGTAGTTACAACAACACACACAATGGTTGGGACCAAGAAACATAAAAAAACCATCGAGTCTATCAACTTCCGCTCAGACCTGGTTATGAAATCTGGTAAGTAATATCTTGGCTACAAGCAGACACTGAAGACTCTCCGCCAGGGCAAAATTAAGCTGGTCATCATCGCTTCTCCTCTAAGGAAATCAGAAATTGAGTATTACACACTCCTGGCTAACACTGGCGTCCACCACTACAGTGGAAAACCACACTACCTGAGTCACAGGTGTAGTATCTTTATATACAAAATAAAGTAAAAACATTTGAAACAGTAACTATGGAGTTTCCTGACCATTGTTCTAAATACGAAACTACCTTAGGAAGGGGCGCCTAGAATAGTTATATTCTTTTTTTTGTAAATATTGTCGCTAAAAAGTGCCTTTAAATGGCCTACTTGAAATAAATGATTTGACTTTGACTTCGAGATACGTTACCATCTTAGAGTCAAAGCTGCAATGTCTCATGTGCTTGTAATTACATCAGCGTTGGAATAGAACAACAATGGTTTGCGGGGCAGAAATTGGTAAGAATATTGATCGTAGAACTCTGTTATTCCAGCACCTATTCGTACCAGTTTGAGTTTTCATTCGCTGCCAACAAATGAGCCCTTGTTGGCGTATATAAATAGCCAAAGGGACTGTATTAATCAGCCAATTCTCAGTTCTCCTAATTGAGATTGATCTTTTGACCAATCTTGATCTACTGACTTGAACAATAAATCTCTACCTGACACTGGCATGTAATTGTCAAGAACGAAGTTAAATGCGGTTAATTATCATTTGCCTAGGATTGTATCTGGGACATAAACCCCTAATACCTATAAATTATAGTAGTTCTTACCCGCGCTTTCGCTTGCTTGGATGTCGGAGAATATCTCACGGGAACGTATTACCAGGAATTAAAGTACCCTATGTGTTAATCCAGGTTATAAACTATCTGTGTGCGAAATTTCATCCAATGTTTACGCGGGGCATGCTAGTAAATCTCCCAGTTGGCGTGATTTTTTCCCATATCTTCAACATTCATCGTCATATTTCAACCAATTTACACATAACATTCATGAATTATACACCTAAACCCGCCTTATGAATTTTTCCGTCGATTGCTGACAACCGTATGAAAATCCGTTCTGTAGTTTTTGGCACTTTGGAGTCCACGCTCAGTAGTCGTGCTTACGACCACGAGACTAACGGGGCAGTTGATACTTGTATCTATATACAACTATAGTGATGTAGTGATCGATATTGTTCTAATTAGTCAATGATACTCCCACAATCGTTTCATAACATAGCGATACATATGTATAATATGCTCGATTACAGACTTACTAACTTGATAACTCGATACATACCTAGCTGTAAGCAAACGTAATCAATTATTAAATGGTCCATCGACTCGGTACGAAGAGATGTTATGTGATGCTCGACGTAAAGACTTTATCGCCATGCTGTTTTTTTATCGGGTGTGGCTAATTGTCTAATTATGACAGTTAGGTAATGGGGAACTGATAATAGATGAGGCTGATGGAGCTACAGCCAGTATGTTGAACTGAGTTACAGCCGTAATCTTGCATAATGCATTACCACAACTACTCATGTTGATACGCTCTTTTTGATAAATATGTTATAGAAATGAAGTGAAGAGGCCAGTTGGACTCCCATTAGATACAATTTTGTATTTTGTCGTTCCTATTTTCTCTGTATTACTTCTGAAATACTACTATACAGGATGATTTTTTAAAGACCAGCCAAATTTAAGGATGCGGTACAGACCATCAAACTGAACAACTTTCTCCATGGGACCAACATCGTAATCGCGAATAAATATTCAGCCGTCCCATACATTTAGGTCGAGTAGGTATTGAAGTTTTCTATGGGACAGTTGATAAAATTTTCGCGATTACGCTATTTGTCCCATGGAGAAAGTTGTTCAGTTTGATGGTCTGTACCACATTCTTAAATTTGGCTGGTCTTTAAAAAATCAGCCTGTATATACTATATACCTATGGTTATTCATTAAAAAAAAAAACACAATACGGCTTGTTACCTTAGTTTCTCAAAGAATATAAGAAAATTCTGTAGTTTCAGACACCCGTAAATAACAGTTTTCCTTGCAGTGGTTGCTTTTTGCGACTTCGTCCGTGTGAAATTTCTTGTTTCCGCCTTTCGTGATGTTAAAATAAATAGCCTATTTTATAATCTTCAAGAATTGGGCTATTAAATAATTATTCAAATCCGACTGGTACTTCAAAAGAAAGAGCGCGTTCAAACAAAAAAATAAACTCTTCAGCTTTATTATATGGGGTGCCAGGGCAGAAAACCTCCATGTGTGCCTGGGGACTGGAGTTCCCTTCTGTATACGTCCGGGGGGAAGACCAGTTTTCGGGCCGGTGCATCCTGGGGTGCGGGCAGCTATTTCTCAGTGGGATTTTTTCCCAATGAGATCTCGCTGCCCGCATGCTAATGTTCTGCCAAGAGGAACGCTCCACACAAGCCGCTATGAGGAGCAGAGCGGCTACTGTGTGGAGTAAGAGCGGGCCTGGTGTGCACTTACCCTGCCGCCGGGCAGTTAATATCGTAGCCTCGAAGATTGTCAAGGTCATGTCTCTGACTTTTGACGGGGGTCGAGGGTCTTGGCTTAACCGCCCGGACCGCGAGGAAGATTAACCTCTATAAAAAATTCCCCAAACCTCCAAGCGGCGGCGCACCGTGAGGGAGGTAGTAAGCTTGGCTAATGGGTAGCTTGATTTGGGGTGCATGTTGAAGAGCCTCCTCGTGGCGCACCCTGGGCAACGTCGGCTCCAAGTGCCCACCGGGTTTTGGTGGACACTTGGGGCTGGCGGCTAATCTTTAACAAACGGGGAAGGGTCATGGTTCCAATCACCGATCATCCTTGATGGTCGTTGAAGGGAACCGGGCTACAGGTGGTTAATACGTCTACTCCTCCTCTGCTTACAGAGGGAAGTGAGTGGGCGTAGACTGGGGAGGGGCGGTTCGCGCCGCTGAACCCACAACAGTGTGGGTGGTGGAGGGTGTCCATGTCCGCGCTGCGTCTGTCCGGTATCCGGCGGCAGCGTGGGGACGCCGGGGCGGTGGTTGGTTTGCCAGCCGTCGGCCACTCCGTAATCCTGGGTTCAGGACCGGGGGTCCGGGCCACTGAGGCCTGGGCCGCGAGGAAGACAACCTCTCTAAAAAATCACCCCAATCCCAAGGTCTAGCGTGCCGAGGGGATGAATGGCCGGAGGGGATCCGGCCGTTAGCGCGGCGAAAAGGGACCTCACCCTTAAAAAGGAACAATGGAAAGTACGACTACTGGCAATATTCCCCAGGCGGGTACCCTCCTACGCAAGGAGGGTCAGTCCCGCCCTTCTTCGGAAGGCAGCCCCACCGTATCTGGGGGGGGCACCAATAGTCTCGTGGGCCGGCAGAACACCGCCGACCTTCGTCAACCAACTCCTGCGTCGCAACAAAAGGAGCTCCGGGTTAGCCTGGAGCGCCTGTGCGACGCAGATGTACCGCTTGCCGTCGTGGACGGCAACATGAGCCGAGGAGGCTCATGTCCTAATAGGGACTTGGACTCGCGTGCACTGAAGCGCATGCGAAGTGAGGACTCGGGGTCGATGGGCCTCTCGTCCAGTGAGGAGAACCTGTCGGCCCCCAAAGTGCCAACGGCACAGAGAGGACGGGGTCGCGCGGCAGCGGGGGGAGCCCCCGCTCGGTTGCCGGGCCGTGACCGAGCGGGTCGCTTCGTGCCATTCTCTCGGCCCGCTACACCAGTTCCCGCAGAGCGTCCAGTGGAGAGTGTGGATAGTGACCCCGGGCTCTCAGTACTGGACCTGAGCGAGGGCTCCTCGTCCTCGCTCCTATCCTTGTTAGGGTCCAACAAGGCGGAGGCGAATGCCGCAAAGCGGGCGCAGCGGAAGGCGGTGGCGGCTGACGAGGTCAGCGAGATGGCACGACTGGCCCGAGAGCGGCGCTCTGCTCAGGCGGCTGCCGGTGAGAGCCTGTCCGCGGTGGCGCTCAGTCGCCAAGTTTTGGACGGCGTGGACGTCGTCCTGAAGGTTGCCACTAAATCTGGCAGTCTGAAGGGCACGTTCACGCGCGCTCTGAAGGAGGCGGCTGACGGCATCAAGGAGGCAGTTGGGGTCCTCCTTAGTCGCACAAGCTCAGAGGAGACGGCGAAGCTGTGGGAGGAGAACGGCCGTCTCAGATCAGAGCTCGAGGACCTGAAGCGGGAGCTTGCTGCGCAGAGGGCGGAATGGCAGCAGAGGCGTCCTGCGGCCACCGGCTCCGCTCCCGTCGCTGCCCCACCGCCGTCGCCACCGTCGGTCCCGTCGTCAGTCCCTACCCCCGCCCTGCCTGCGGATGCGGAGATCGAAAAGATCGTTCGCATCTGCATGCTGCAGTGTGGGGGTATGATGAATGCCCGTCTGCAGGGTCTGGAGTCAAGGCTCCTCCCGGCAGAGACTCTCCGGCCGCCGCTTGCTGCGGATAGGCGGAGAAAGGAGGAGCCCGCTAAGTCGAGCCCGGCAACCACAGCTAGGAAGCCAAAGGGGGGCAAAAACCCCGCGGGGCGGCCCAGGAAGCCCGGTGAGAGCACGTCCGCGCCCACTTCCCGGACGAATGCACCCCCGGCGACCGCACCTTCGGCGACCGCGCCCGCGTCCACTACAGAAACCTGGACGACGGTCGTCAAGAAGGGTCGCCGTAAGACGGCGCCGCCGGTACCCGCTGGAGTACCGGCATCGGCACCCAAGAAGGCTCAGGGGCCGTCTAAAGTCAGAGCTCCACGCTCCGCGGCTGTAGTCATTACGCTGCAGCCCGGAGCCATCGAAAGGGGCCTGACATACAAGGCGGTCCTGACGGAGGCGAGAGCCAAAGTCGCGTTCCCTGACCTTGGCACACCGACCGGCTTCAAAATGAGGCCGGCAATGACGGGGGCGCGGCTGTTCGAGGTGTCGGGTGCCTCGAGCGGCGAGAAGGCGGACATCCTGGCCGCCAAGTTGAGGGAGGTCCTCAACGCGGAGGACGTTCGGGTGTCCAGGCCGGTGAAGACCGCTGAACTGCGCATCGACGGACTGGACGACTCGACGACTCCGGCCGAGGTCGTGGCGGCCGTCGCTCGAGTCGGTGGATGTCCGCCCGAGAACGTGCGGACGGGCGAGATTCGCGTCGACGCTTCCGGGCTCGGCGCGATCTGGGTGCGGTGCCCGGTGGCGGCGGCGAACAAAGTCGCCGACGCTGGGCGTCTGTTGGTGGGGTGGGTGGCAGCGAGGGTGAAGCCGCTACAACCCAGGGCCTTGCGGTGCTACCGTTGCCTCGGCATTGGACATGTCAGGGCACGGTGCACCGCCGAAATAGACCGCAGCGAGCTGTGCTATCGCTGCGGTCAGGCCGGCCACAAGGCGGCCCAGTGCTCCGCGGCGCCAAACTGCTGCCTCTGTACAGCTGCAGGGAGGCCCGCCGGGCACAGAGCGGGCGGAAAGGCCTGTGGCGCACCCGCCCAGACCAAGAAGAGAGGGGGTGCCAAGGCTGCCGGGGGCTCTTTACCCCCCCCTCAGCCTGGCAGCCCTTCGGCCGACTCCCGGCCTAGGAATGGTGTGGAGGGAATGGATTGCGCATAATGGCGCTCTACCATTTCCTACAGGGCAATATCAACCACTCTGCTAGAGCTCAGGATCTCTTGCTCCAGAGCATGGCAGAGTGGTCGATTCAGGTGGCTGTGGTCGCCGAACCGTATTTCGTCCCCTCCAGGGATAACTGGGTGGGAGACCTGGACGGTTTGGTGGCCATCATTGGCGGGACTCTAGTCAACCCGACCCGAGGTCACGGCTGGGTAGCCGCCCTCGCGGACGGCATTGCCACGGTTGGGGCGTATTTCTCGCCCAACAAGAGTCTCGCCGACTTCGAGAGGTTCCTTGTCGAGTTGGGTGCCGTCGTGGGCCGACTCCACCCTCGCCCGGTGCTGTTGCTGGGGGATCTCAACGCCAAGTCTGCGGCGTGGGGGTCCCCTGTGACCGATGCTAGGGGCGAGGCGCTGGAGGAGTGGGCGGTCACGAGTGGCTTGACCGTCCTAAATCGGGGCTCGGTATACACGTGCGTGCGGCAGCGGGGCGGGTCTATAGTGGACGTATCGTTCGCTAGCCCCGCTGTCGCGGGTCGTGTCCGCGACTGGCGTGTCGCCGTGGAGGTGGAGACGTTGTCGGATCACCGATACATCCGTTTCGACGTCTCCGCCCAGACCACCGTCGCGCGCGGTTCACCGGCCTCGCGAACGGACGGTCCGTGCTGGGCGCGTAAGCGCATCGACAGGGAGCTTCTCGAGGAGGCCGCTATTGTCCAGGCCTGGAGCCGGGAGTCGGCAATGAACGGACCCGTCGACGTCGAGCAGGAGGCGCTGTGGTTCCGCGGGGCGATGACGCAAATCTGCGACGCGTCCATGCCCCGGGTCCACGCACAGTCAGCAAGGCGCCAGGTGTACTGGTGGACCGCCGAGATCGCGCAGCTGCGCGTCGCGTGCGTGGCGGTTAGGCGCCAGTACACCCGATACCGGAGGAGACGTCGTCGGGTCCCTGACGAAGAAGCCGCGCTGTATGAGGTGTACCGCGCGGCGAAGGGGACTCTGTGGCTGGCCATCAGCGAGGCGAAGACGCGAGCCAGGGGAGAGATGTTGGAGACTCTAAACGGGGATCCGTGGGGGCGCCCTTATCGCGCGGTCCGAGGGAGACTTCGAGCCGCGGCGCCCCCACTTACGGAGAGTCTCCAACCCGAGCTGCTGGAGGAAGTGGTCGCAGCCCTCTTCCCGGCAAGAGCGGAGCATATGCCGCCGCCGATGGCTTTGTCCACAGCCACAGAGTCCACAGAGGAGAACGCCATCAGCGTCCCAGAGGTGACACAGGCAGAGATGGGGGCAGCCGTGATGCGGCTCCGGGCCAAGAACGTAGCTCCGGGGCCCGACGGGATCCACGGCTGTGCGTTAGCCCTCGCTCTGAAGGAGCTTGAGCCCCAACTGAGAGGACTCTACACAGCGTGCTTTGAGCAGGGCCAGTTTCCCTCTTTGTGGAAATCTGGTCGTCTGGTCCTGCTCAGGAAAGCGGGGCGCCCTGCGGACTCGTCGTCCGCATACCGGCCCATAGTGCTGCTAGACGAGGTGGGTAAGCTGTTTGAGCGAGTAATCGCAGCCCGCCTCGTCGGCCACTTGTGCAGAGAGGGGCCGGATCTGGACGACAGTCAGTTCGGGTTTCGGCATGGGCGCTCCACCATACACGCAGTGTCGCGAGTGAGAGTCCTGGCGGAGGAAGCGGTGTCCCGGGGCGGGGTGATGTTGGCGGTGTCCTTGGACATCTCCAACGCCTTTAACACCCTGCCCTGGAGTTGTATTCGGGAGGCACTGCGGTATCATCGAGTGCCTCCCTACCTCCGCCACATCGTTGGGGCTTATCTGTCGGAGAGGTGTGTCACCTACATGGGACGTGATGGCAGAAATCAGCGCCACATGTCGTGCGGCGTTCCGCAGGGCTCGGTCCTAGGCCCGCTCCTGTGGAACGTCGGGTACGACTGGGTGCTGAGGGGCGAGCTCAGACCGGGGGTAGACCTGACGTGTTATGCGGATGACACGCTGGTCACTGCCCGGGGGAGCTCGCACAGGGAGGCAGCGTTGCTGGCGACGGCTGCGGTCTCACAGGTGGTGGACCGCATACGTCGCCTAGGCCTGGAGGTGGCCCTCAGCAAGTCGGAGGCCATGGTGTTTCATGGCCCCCGGCGGGCGCCGCCGCCCGGCTCACACATCGTGGTCGGGGGGGCTCGGATCGCTGTCGAGTCTACCATGAAGTACCTGGGATTGGTGCTCGACAGCCGGTGGGACTTTGGACCCCATTTCCGGCGGCTGGCGCCCAAGTTGTTGGGCGCGGCTGGGGCGCTATCAACGCTGCTTCCCAATCTGGGGGGCCCGAGCACCGCCTGTAGGCGGCTCTATGTGGGGATCGTGCGATCGATGGCCCTGTATGGGGCCCCGGTGTGGGCCTCTGACCTGACGGCCGGCAGTATCGCAATATTGCGGAAACCGCAGAGAGCGATGGCCGTCAGAGTCATAAGGGGATATCGCACGATCTCCTACGAGGCGGCCTGTGTACTGGCTGGATCCCCGCCCTGGGACCTCGAGGCGAAAGTACTCGCGTCATTGTATCGGTGGCGCGAAGAAGCGAGGGCGCGAGGTGAGCGACCGATGCAGCGACACATGGAGCTGCGTCGGTCCCAGCTTCGCGAGGTCCTGGTGGCGGAATGGCGGGACAGGCTTACACGCCCTACCGCTGGCCTCGTCACCATCGAGGCGGTCCGGCCGGTGCTCGAGCGCTGGCTCGGGAGGAGGCACGGCTCCCTGTCGTTTCGGGTGACGCAGGTGCTCTCGGGGCATGGTTGCTTCGGGAAGTACCTGTGTCGCATTAACAGGGAGCCGGACGCCCGGTGTCACCACTGCGTCGACTGCCGGGAGGACACGGCGCGGCATACGCTGGCAGAGTGTGCCGCCTGGGAGGAGCCACGCCGTGCCCTCATCTCAGAAGTAGGCAGTGACCTGTCGCTGCCGGCCGTGGTCGAGTCGATGGTCGGCAGCGAAGAGTCCTGGGACGCGGTGGTTTCCTTCTGCGAAACAGTCGTCTCGCAGAAGGAGGCTGCGGAAAGGGAGAGGGAGATCTCGTCCACTCACCCGGCCCGCAGCAGGCGCACCGGGCGTCGGCGGAGGGCGGACAACGCCCTCTTCCAGCCCCCCTAAATGGGTCCAGGGGCGACGGACTCGGGGACGTCCGTTGCCCCCCACTCATCAGGACCCGAGGTGGCGGCGCGTAGTGTTCCACGCGCGCCCCTCTTAGACGTCGCGGGGGGAGTCTAACACCTCACTCCCCCCCCTGACCCGAGGAGGCCCGCGGTGGCGGGCCGGCACCAGTCGGGGGTTGCGGAAGGATCGTACGTTCCCGCGACCCCCGGCGTAGGTGTGAGATGGAACACCGGGGTGGTTTTTAGCCGGTAAGAGTCCGGCATGCCCCTCTGCCTTCCCCAGGGCGGAGGATGTCCATGAGGATTTTCCCCCCGAGACCAAAGAAAATGGGTAGCTTGATTTAGTCACTAGTGCGAACCACAGAATTTTGAGCAGGTACCTAAAGTATAATACTCGTGGGAACAAATATGGATTCATTTTTAAACAAACAAAAAACCACAACCGAAGAAGTGAGGAGTGATGCGGGGTCGGAGTCCGACGCCGCATCTGGAGGAGGGAGCACGGGAGGCTCAGTGAGCCCTTGCCGTGTCCAGGAGACGGCCGCTGCCAAGAGAAAGGCACAGAGCAAGCGGCCAAGGTCTGTGGACGGCCAGGGGTCGTCCTCTGACTGGGAGCTGGCTTCGGCCAGAAAGATCCCCACCAGTAGGCGGG
The DNA here is from genome assembly GCA_947507525.1 of Apamea epomidion. Classification (NCBI taxonomy): domain Eukaryota; kingdom Metazoa; phylum Arthropoda; class Insecta; order Lepidoptera; family Noctuidae; genus Apamea; species Apamea epomidion. The sequence continues at coordinate 14,739,893 of OX382234.1, forward strand.
GAGGAGCCCGAGAGCGGGGCATAGGGAGGGGGCTCACTGCTCGGGAGGCCGCAGAGAAAGCGGAGGAGCCCGCAAAGAAGGAGGGGGGGTCTGATCGCGCGGTCGCATCGGAGCCCTCAAGTGACGAGGCGGCGGAGGTTGGCGGCCCTGATGCGGACCGCAAAAAGAGGTTTGCGGCGGTCGTGGAGGCTGCGATCCGGGAAGTGGCCCTGAAGAAGTTACAGACTTCGAAAAACAGGGCCTTAGTCTCGGCCAAGGCCTCCATCTTGGCGGCAGTGGAGGCCATCCACTTCGGGCCTCCGCCGGACGGCATGTCCGAAATGCGGACGGAGGTGGCCCGCTTGACGGCTGCCATGGAGCTCCTCCGAAAGGAGAACGAGGAGCTCCGAGTGGACCTGGCCGGGATGCGAGCGGCCGGCAGAGCGCAGACAATCCCACCACCAAGCCAGCCCGTGCCGGTGGAGAACCAGGTCCTGAACCTGGTTCGGCAGGAGCTGGCGACCTTCCAGGCGCGGTTAGCCGTCCTGGAGGGTATTGTTCTGCGCCCTCCCTTGGCGGGTAGGACGGCCCCAGGGCCTAAGGCGGCCTCGTACGCGGCCGCTGCCGCCCCTAAACCCGGGCCATCTGGCCGGGCCCCGGCGCCGGCCAAACCGGCGTCGGCTAGAGGAGCCCCGGCGCCGGCGAAACCGACGTCGGCTGGTGGAGCCTCGGCGCCGGCAAAATCGGCGCCGGCCGCCAAACCCGCGGCGGCGCCGGCCCAGAAAAAGGGCAGAACGGCTGGGGAGGGGAAGGCCCCAGAGCCTACGCCTCCCCAGAACAAATCTCCCACGACCAACACCGAGTGGCAGGTGGTCGGGAAGAAAAAGAAGGCGGCCAAGGCGGCCAGTAAAAAGGCGCAGAGGAGGCGCCGCAAGGAGCGAGCCGTTGCGGCTAGGCTTCGCTCCCCCAAGACCGCGGCTGTAGTCATTACACTACAGCCGGACGCGGTCAAGAGGGGGGTGACCTACGGCGACGTGCTCGCCAAAGCGAGAGCGACGGTGGATCTCCAGGAGCTGGGGATCACCGGAGGCCTCCGGCATAGGGTGACCGCCACTGGTGCCCGCATGCTGGAGGTCCCCGGTGCGACGAGTGGCCCCACCGCTGACGCCCTGGCTGAAAAGCTAAGGGCGTCCCTCAATGCGGACGAGGTTCGAGTCTCCAGGCCCGTCAAGTGCGCGGATATGCGCATTGTGGGCCTGGATGACTCGGTGACGGGGGCTGAGGTGGTAGCCGCTGTCGTCAGGACGGGCGGGTGTCTGACCGACCAGGTGAAGGCGGGCACCATACGTCCTGACTTCACGGGTATGCGAACCGTTCGCATCGCCGCGCCGCACTGCGTCGTATGTGCGGCTGCTGGCAAGCCGGCCGATCACCGGGCGGGGAGCAAGTCCTGCGCTCCACCCGCCGAAGCCAGGAGGAAAGGCAGGCCCTCCGCCGCCGTCGCCACCACCACCGTCGCCGCCACTGTCGCCGCCACCGCCACCGCCGCCGCCGCCGCCGCCACCACCGCCGCCGCCGCCGCCGCAGCCGCCGCCGCCGCCGCAGCCGCCGCCACCAGTGCCGAGGGGGCCCGGGAGGGGGCTGAAATGGAGGAGTAATGACTCCTCCTCTACGCCTCCTCCAGGCGAACATCAACCACTGCGCCTGCGCTCAGGACCTGTTGCTCCAGAGCATGGCGCAGTGGTCGATTAACATCGCCGTGGTCGCTGAGCCGTACTTTGTCCCGCCCAGGGATGACTGGGTGGAGGACCTGAACGGCTCAGTGGCCATAATTTCGTCGGCTGCCGCCGGTACCCCGTCCCTCGAAGGTGTCACGAGGGGACAGGGGTGCGTAGCAGCACGGTTCGGAGAGATTGTAGTCGTGGGAGTATACTTCTCTCCGAGCCGAACTCTCGCCGAGTTCCAGAACTCTTTAACAGAGTTGAGTGTCGTCGTCGCCAGAAACCACGCCTTCTCCGTGCTAGTGCTCGGGGACTTCAACGCCAAGAATTTGGCCTGGGGTTCCCGTTGCACGGATGTGCGGGGCAGGATGGTGGAGGACTGGGCTCTGGAAACAGGCCTGGTCGTCCTAACTCGGGGTTCTGTTCCTACGTGTGTGCGGATGCGGGGCGAGTCGGTGGTGGACATCTCGTTCGCCAGCCCCGCTCTGTCACAGCGTGTTGACTGGCGCGTCATGGAGGAGGTGGAGACCTACTCCGATCATCGGTATATCCGGTTTGAGGTCTCCACCCAGACCTCTAGCGCGCTGGTCCAACAGGCCCCGAGTGGTCCGCGGTGGGCGCTGAAGCAGCTGGACCGGGAGCTTCTCCTGGAAGCCTCGATCGTGCAGGCCTGGGTGTTTTCACCGGACAGGCCTGCTGACATTGACGATGAGGTGGAGTGGTTCCGGGAGGCCATGTCCGAGATTTGTGACGTGGCAATGCCCCGAGTCCGGCCAGGATGCGCCCGACGTCAGGTGTACTGGTGGTCGCAGGAGGTTGGGGCGCTACGCAAGGCGTGCGTCGACGCGCGACACCGGTACACCAGGCACCGCAGGCTCCGCATCCGCCCTCCGGATGCGGAAGCCACGGAAGCGGAGCTGTACGAGGGGTACAGAGCGGCGAAGACCGCCCTCCAAGAGGCTGTCCAGCGGGCCAAAGATATGGCCCGCGAGGAGATGTTGGAGACTCTGAACCGAGATCCATGGGGGCGCCCTTACAGAATGGTGCGGAATAAACTCCGCACCTGGGCTCCCCCGCTGACGCAGAGTCTCCGACCCCAGCTGGTGGAGGAAGTGGTGAGCGCTCTGTTCCCTTCACGGGGGGAGCATACTCCCCCGCCTATGGCTCCGCCACTTGCGGTGCCCGAAGCGGACCACACGGACGACGACGACACCCCTGAAGTGACCAGGGTAGATCTGAGAGCGGCGGTAGGCAGGCTGAAGGCCAAAAATACCGCCCCGGGACCCGACGGCTTGCCGGGTAAAGCCTGGGTCCTGGCCTCGAGGGCTCTCGGGCCTCGACTGGAGGCGCTCTTAAGCGCATGCATGGAGAGAGGCCAGTTTCCACTCCGTTGGAAGACGGGGAAGCTGGTCCTCATTCAGAAGCCAGGGCGCCCTGCGGACTCTCCGTCCGCATACCGGCCCATAGTGCTGCTCGACGAGGTCGGCAAGCTCTTTAAGAGAGTGATTGCGGGCCGCCTCGTCGGGCACCTGGTGAGGACGGGGCCGGACCTTGCGGAGTGCCAGTTTGGCTTCCGCAAGGGGCGCTCGACGGTGGACGCCATCATGCGCGTGAGAGCCCTCACGACGGGGGACGCGGTGTCCCGGGGTGGGGTGGTCGTGGCGGTGTCACTCGACATCGCCAACGCGTTCAACACCCTGCCCTGGAGCTGCATAGGGGAGGCACTCCGGTATCACCACTTACCTCCGTCGAATAGTCGGGGCGTATTTGACGGACAGAGCCGTCATCTACCCCGGTCGCGACGGGAACTGGAACCGGCGAGAGATGTCGTGCGGTGTCCCACAGGGATCGGTTCTGGGGCCGCTCCTGTGGGACATCGGTTACGACTGGGTGCTGCGGGCCGACCTCCCTGATGGCGTCAGCGTAGTTTGCTACGCTGACGACACGCTGGTCCTGGCGCAGGGGAGGTCGCATCAGGCGGCGGCCGACGCGATAACACGCGGGGTTGCGATAGTCGTGGAAAGGATCCGGCAGTTGGGTCTCGAGGTGGCATTGCACAAGTCCGAGGCCATGTCCTTTTATGGGCCTCGGTACGGGCCACCTTCGGGATCCCAACTGATGGTAGGAGGGGTTCACATCGGCGTCGAGAATACGATGAGATACCTGGGTCTCGTCCTCGACAGCCGGTGGAACTTCGTCGAGCATTTCCGACGTTTGGCCCCCAAACTGGAACGGGCCGGGGCCGCCTTAAAGCGGCTCCTGCCCAACCTTAGGGGGCCAAACGCCTCCTGCCGGAGGCTTTACGCGGGGTTCGTGCGGTCCATGGCCCTTTATGGGGCCCCGGTATGGGCGCGTTCACTGCGGCTTCGAGCCGCACACTACCTGAACGCGCCCCAAAAGGTGGTAGCCGTAAGGCTAATCCGGAGGTACCGCACGATCTCGCGCGAGGCAGCAAGCCTCCTTGCCGGACTGCCACCATGGGATCTGGAGGCGATAGTCCTCGCGCGCCTGTATGACTGGCGCGCGGAGCCACTACGTCGGGGGGAAACTCTGCACCCGCGGCAAATCGCTGCGGAGCGGACGGACCTCCGGCGCGGTCTCATGGTGGAATGGAAGGCGCGACTATCGCAACCCAGCGCAGGGCACGCCACGATAGCGGCGGTAAGACCCCTCTGTGAGGAGTGGCTAGAGAGGCGTCACGGCGCTCTCACCTACCGCCTGACGCAGGTCCTCTCCGGACACGGATGTTTCGGGAGGTTCCTGCACATAATCAGGCGGGAGGAAACGCCCGGGTGTCATCACTGCGAGGATCGTCCCGAGGACACGGTGGAGCACACGGTGGAGGTCTGCCCCGCTTGGGCAGAGCACCGCCGTGTCCTCGTAGAGGCGATCGGCAGCGGCGGCGACCTCTCGCGCCCGGCCCTGGTGCAAGCCATGGTCCGGGGCGAGAGGGAGTGGGAGGCGGTCACCTCCTGCTGCGAAGCAGTCATGCTAGCGAAGGAGGTGGCGGGATGGGCGAGGGAGAGATCCTCACGCCTCAGCCGCCGAGGGAGACGCTCCGGGCGTCGGGAGCCGCGTGACGACTCCCGGCCACCGTAGGCGCGGGCCTGCGGGCGGAGAGCAATGGGTAGCTCTCCGTCCGATCAGGACCAGGCCCGTGCCGGAGGGCGCGTATGTGTTCCACGTGCGCCTCAGAGAGATGTCAGCGTAGTTGACGGGGCCCGACAGGGCCGAAGCCTGCCGGGGTAGTGGGATCGTCCGAAAGGGTTACCGCTGCCCTGGTACATAAAGGGCTAAGGAAGGAACACGGGTGGGTTTTAGTCAGTAAGAGTCTGACACTCCCTTCTGCTCCACCCAGAGCGGGAGGAGTCATTTGATGATTTCCCATCCACAAAAAAAAAAAAAAAGCTTTATTATATTACCTGTATGTATATACATATAATAGACAGCAAAAAGCTCACCATGAAACTGCAATTAAATAATAATCAATATTATAATTTATTCAACCTAATCAAATAATAGTTAACACTGTATAGTTTATTGTTAACTGTACAATATAGCTGTTGATTTATGTGCTAAACATTTCATTTTCATTTAATTCAGTCAAGTATATTATTTTAATGTTTCTTGTTTAAAACCTGTTTATTTACTGTTTAACTAAGTAATCATTAAATAAAGCAATTAATATTTTATTGAGCGGTTTCCGGTCAATTTGTAGGTGTGGACGGTGGATTCTTTGACGAGGAATAAATCAATGGAATGGGCAGCTGAACTTGTTAGCTAAATGATTAATATTTTAACCGTTGTGATTTTTATAATACCAATTCTAAAGATCATTTATAGTAAGGATTTTTTTTTGTTACGCTATACCGTTACTGCTGGGCGAATGCCTCCCCCAAATCCTTCCAAAAACTCTTTCCCCGCGCCACCTCGAACCAACCAAGTTCAAATGGGATTGAGATGGTCACATCAGCCGCATGCATGATGACCGTTGGGCAAAAGTCTCCACAAAATACCCTGCTTGAAGATGGACGACGCCGCCAAGGCGGGCCCAGAAAAAGATGGCGAAAACTAATTTTTAATAGGAAACAAAAATAGGGATGTTTTGTTCTTGCCTCTTCGGTATCTACTATCAATTGTTTCTTCTTTTGAATTTTCTCATCGTACATGCGGTAGATAGTTACATAACCTACTCACTACTACTACTACTGTTTTGTTGCCAATACTAACATTCGTTTTGAAGTACATCGTTACTAACAAATTATGGACCTGGTCTGAAATAAATGTTTATTATCCATAATCGATTTCTTTATTCTGAGATTCACTCACTCAAGAATCTCGGTATTACTTAGATACGAAACAGCTCCAATCGACTAAAAAGCCTTAAATTAAAAAAAAAAATGTTAAGTAAAGTAGGCCGCCATCCAATAAAGAAAATGTAACACACAGCAGTTGTTACCCAATGCGGTATGGCTGGAAGGTAATCGTATGTGATTTAAATAATCATAGCGGTAGTGATAAATTTCTTCTGGTCGGTAATAGTGACTGAATTCGCCAAATTGCCAGCGACGTGGAGCTACTAATCATACATGTAATATCTTGCGTGTGTGCTAATATAGTATTGTTTTCTGAGGTAATACATTAAATAATAGTTTGTATTTGATTTTCAGTAATAATATACGAAGAATAATTCTTGTCATATTTGGTGCTTCAATTTTTGGGACAGGACATGGTAGATAGATAGAAGATAGAATATTCTTTATTGTACACCATACAAATTACAGAAACATAAATATATAACATTAAATGGTACGGTGGTAATGGTACATGGTATCAATTTTTGTTCCAGAAACAGTGGTCACCTTCTGACAAAGGTATTTCCGGATCTCTGATAGGATACAGTGGATCTTCAAGCTTTCTCTCAGAAGTTTTTTGTCAGTTTTTATAACCAGATGTGAACGTCCGTGGCCAACTAAAGAAAGGAGGAATTTTGCTATGAACTGCGGTGTTTCTACCAATTTATCAATTATATGGGGGCCTAGCCAGACCACCATCCAAGAATTTATAGTTGAAAAAATTCCAATAAATCGGACAGCTCGCTAGTCATTAACCACGCACGAGCTTCTGGAATCAAATTAGTATGAAGTATGACCATCCGAAGACATTAGCATAAGTGTTGGAACCGTTGACAAAAAACCGGTAATTTTGTTTCATGTAGCGATCAATATTGTTGTCCAACAGGTGTTTAACATACATGCTCACACGCATGTGCGCTCTTGTATGCACGACATAAATCAGGAACATTTGTTGAGGAAATTGACAACACATGGTCGTGTTCGACACATTCACATAATGTCCCCAGCGTGCTCCGCAGACGTATCGTCTGGAATTATTTATTGAATGTTATTTGTAGTAGGCTTGGGAGTAATATTGAAGAGCTGTGGAGTGTTTAATAGTAAGTGTCATGCATGAAGAGCTGAATACGATAACGCATTAGCAAAATTGAGTATACATAATCATAATTATTGTTTTTAATACTACTACAAAGGATATTGATTTCGACCAAATATTAAATAATATCAGGAAGTATGGCAGAAGACAGGGTAGGCCTCCACCCAGCAGTGGGTGATTCCGTGCAGAAATGATGATGATAATGAAAAGTTTCTTGTCACTTTTAAGTCTTATCACTGTTTTTTATTAATTTTACAATCGCTTTTTAACAAGCCTCTTAATTCTGCTTACATAAGTCTTAACAAATAATGGCAGTTTTAAAAAGTGGACCATTACGGATAAAAACTTTTTATTAAGAAACGACTTTTTACTTTCGGACCTTGTACTTAGTTGTCAAGGTTAAAAGGGGCCGGGCCTTATGGAAAAATACGCCATGAGATTTCTATCAACTAAGCCAATGCTTAAAAAAATATTACCAGAACGTGGCTGATGATGGATTTTATGGTGCTTATGCAATTTTGCGGGAAATGCAACTGTGACTTGAATAACGGTGGTTTAATAGGAGGAATCCGTTTGAGTCGCGCAGGTAAACCTAGGAGTCTGCTGCTTAACCGGGCTTGCCTGTGGGTGCCCCAATAAATTAAGGCCTCCAGCCGGGGCTTAGAAATTTAAAAACTGTAGTCGCTTGATTACACGCTAAAGACACCCGCTGTAGGGTACAGACCTCGGCTTAGGGTATCGTTGGGGGAGGGCAGCAAGGGACAGACTGGATCTGAATTAAGGAGGAATTCGTGCGAGAATGGCGGAATAAAACTTGTGACAGGTTCCTTCTACTGCGTGGTAGCACATACTGCAATGTCAAAGGCTAATTGTTCAGTATGCAGCATCAAAGACGGGTCATTTAGTAGTTCAGATAATCATCAAAGCCGCAGCAGTTGACATGAGGAACAATTACAATTCACTACTTGGTATGCTTGTGGCTAGGTAATACTCGTAACAGCCGCACGGGTCGATGGGTTGGTCCGTGGATGGGTGACCATTTTTACATACCAAGACACCACCGTGGCTCGGAAAACACATTAACCCGTTGGTTCTGGCTGTCATTCGTGGATCTTTGACAGTCGTTCCGGGTCGTCAAAAGCCCGAAAGTCTGACAACCAGTCTTACCAGTCAGTTTTGCCATGGGGTTTCGTATTACTCAGTAATTGGGTTGTGGTTGTCAGATAGGCAGTCGCTCCATGTAAAATACTGGTATTCAGCTGCATCAACGTAGTTGGGAAAAGGCTAGGCACATGATGATACTTGGTGTAAATTGATACCACCTGCTCTATCAACAGTATTTTATTAAGGTTTCAGAAGTACGAGCACGGCGTGTTGCAAATTAAACTGCCAATTAACATCATATTAAATTAAATTTCGTCACAGGTAAGAACTTGGTTATATTTTTAAGATTTAATATTATTAATCTTAGGAACAAATTAAGCCCCATAAACGTGGGAATTCTTTAACAAATTACGAGAAAACTACCTTTTTTGGAAATATCCAACTTTCAAAATGGTTTCATAGCCCATTGACATAAATAACGTGTAAATCTTGAGCGGGTTCATTTTATAACAAGCCCGTTGATCGCCGGCGCAGCGTGATATATTACAGCGCCTGTTTTAAACTAGTTAGTATCATTTAAAGCTATGTTCTTATCGCGTTGCGTATCTAGATATTTATTGTAAGGTAAACCGAGCTTGACTTCATTATTGTACTGGTAACTTGCAGATTTTGTTTGTTTTACTTGTGCAAGGCCATTTTGAAGTCAGTTTTATCTGTGAAAGCCATGATTAAGACTGCTTCCGTCTGACAAACATGTACCTCCGTGCCATAGGCCATAATTCTTTAAAAAAAATCCAAATATTTTACAGTTCACAAAAAAAAAAAAACTCGTTTATTGAGTCGCAAAAGTCTCAGATTGCTCAAAGAGTTCTTCAAAAGTATTTATTTGATTGTGTCCTACTCCTTCCTGCCTATACCTACGTCTTCTTTCATACCCACCTAAATCTCCGCTGTCTCGTGTTCACCAGTTACCAAATAGTCAATTTGTATTAAAATAAATAAGGAAAAAAATATCTTGCTCACTTTGTGATGATGGTGGCAACCGGATATAATTATTATCGTATGTGGTTAAGCTCTTAGCTTAATAAATACTATCGGCAATGTATGTATAATACATAATATTTAAGTCGATTATAATATCACTGCTCTAAATTGTTGTCATTACAATCAAATAAAAGTTATTAAGTAACACATAATAATCGAGGAAAACGTAACGAATTCAAGATATTTACATGACATTACATAAGTAAAATGAGGTGAGACCATTTGCCTTACATGATAGGCACAAAATATTTCAGTAGTACTTCTGACGTAACAAATGTAACAGCTGTCACACTTGTAAAAGTGACAGAGATGGCGCTCTAAAATGATAAACATACCATAACATAACATCGCGCCTTATCCCCGAAGGGTTAGGCAGAGGTGAAGGACCTACACCCACATTTCGCAAATTATGTTTAACACATTGAAGGACACTGAACGAGACACAATAGAAGTTTTATTGTTATTACATCGAGGGGTGTTAAGTGTCCCGCAAAATTTTAAGTTCCTTGTTACAAGGGCCGATCCAATAGGCTATTTTTCTAAAAAAATCTAATTAGTCCGTCCGTTGGATTAACAAAAAATATTGGACCCGTATTTTTTCTTTTGTCAATTATATAAAAAATTATGAAGATATCGCCCGTTAAAGTTCCGCTTGACGTCACTTGCTTGCGACACCTTTGCAAGCAAGTGACGTCACGACCCCCACTCCCAAATTTAGACGCGCTTTATCTTTGTCATTTTTTGTTTGATTGACAAAATAAAAAATACGTGTCCATTGTTTTTCGATAATCTAACTGACGGACTAAATATAATTATTATTTTTTTACCCAGGCAACTACCCTATTGTCATCAACCACTGCTACTAGAACTTCCTAATGAAAAACCCAATATAATTTAGCTCGACCTGGGCGTCGAACCCAGGACCTCATGCTCAGCAGTAGCGCGTAAATAAAAAACAAATACAAAGCTAAACTTTTTGTTAAACTCCATTTGTCTACAATGGCCGGCTAATGCAGAGACTTACCTACTTCAGTGCGTCTTTACATCCCTTGTCCTGATAGTTTTCAGATACCTAAATCTTTTGTTACAATTTTTGTATGTTTGTAATAGAGTTTGGTTTCGTTGTATCTTAATACATAATTAGTTATTTAATTTTTGGCTCTTTCCTATGCCTCATCTGATTCGAGTACTTGTAAATAATTGTGCATTTCTAAGATGCCTTAACGTGATTTTCTGCAGTTGATACTGGGTTTTTTCAGTTAGTATTTTTATCACCTGAAAAACATCCAGTTAAAAACCCCGCCAAAAGATTCACGGATGAAGCTCGACCTGAGCACCTGGCTGCGACGTCATTAAAATATGCCCATCCATAGATAAATATCACCCATCTCTCTACTAGTCCAATACTTACTCTAGGATACATGTTTGTCCGGTATAGCTCTTAAATTCTTTCCTATCCTAAGGGCACGTCTTCCCTACCATTACAGTACCCCAATGGCCTCTGTAGCACCATAAAACTTGAGGCTACAGGAGCTAGTGCGAATCTTGGGGTTCATTCGATTAATCGCGTCTGGTCAAACCACGCTTGGATCGGTGCAATTCATTCATTCTGAAAAACATTCAGTTAAACCCATTCAGTTAACCTAGCGTTCCATCTCGATGTACAAAAGTCAATCTATAATAGCTTAAATGAAATAAAATACAGCAGCATTTTTTTGGATCAAACTAACTTTAATAATAGCATAAGATGAAAGTTTTATTCAATAAAACTAAAAAGGCTAATACGTTTTATTCGATATCTACCATTACGTTATTAATACGGAACGTGACTTTATTGCGTTTGTTACAAAACCTTCTATTAGGTACAAAAGTAAATCTTTAGAATGTTATGCCTTTAAAATTAATTGAATGAATAATAGAAATAATCTCTAGAGTCACAAAAGTTTAATAACTTAAGTACAAATAAGTGAAGCCTGTACTTCAATTACAAGCAATTGTAAAAATTGCGATCTAGTTAGGGTCTACCTAATTTTTTTCCTCATTTCACTAGGAAAAGACGACACGGTTGGTGCAGTGGCTGAGCGATCGACTGCTGCGCTGCGTGTCGTGGGTTCCATTCCCGCACGGAGCAAATATTTGTATTGCCTACAGGTAGTTGTTCCGGGTTTGGCTGTTTGTGTATGTGAGTTTAAACGTTTGTAAACGCACCCACGATACAGGAGTAATTCCTAGTGTGGGGCAAAGTTAAAAACATAAATAAAATAAAATAAAATTGAAGTAAGTACCAATTACTAAATTGATAAATGAATGCTTCCTCATTTATCTAATACTCGTAGACTTTAACGTCTATGGGTATCTGTGAGTACGACTTTTGAAGTCATAGTACTTGATGTTATTGCGTCTATACTTACATAATTTAATTATTAAGTACACAGACTCCTAACTCAGCTTCATTAAAGTCTTCTCTCCTTCTACACAGTGAACTGACGCCGATTCAAAGTAGTTCGGAACTCAAAATAGTTTTTTATGATATTTTCCGTATTGAGTTCTTTAGGATGCTTTGGAACCGACAACCAATTTCAACATTCTGACGATTTTGACTAATTGACCGACCATTTATGAGTTAAAAACTAACTCTAGGTAAATGAATTAATTGAAATTAATGCTTTGATTGAAAGCTGAACAAATGGACTAATGAATAACGGAAAATATCGAAATTAGGTGTCACGTTATTTTTAATTACTTTGCTTCGGTCAGTTGTCATAGAAAGTGTTGTGACAAGGCCATTTGGAGGCCAGCCGGATGTTGGAGCATATTAAGAGGTAAATAGTTTTATTATAAAACATGATTTAATTGTTGCAAGGACTTATATCATAGTTGTCAGCCAATGTCGTGTCGCGCATTTATTGTGGCCCTTAGAATTTGCAGATCTGAATGGTGATTGGGCGAAGTTAATCTACATTATAAAGGCACGATGAATAAATAGAATTACCTATAGATTTTGTGTTGAACTGTTGAAACTGAACAGTCATAGAATTCACATTGATATTATAAACAGGTGCTAGGGTCGCTTTGTTCGTGCTTTTGGTTTCGAGCGAGTCGGAGTCGCGCATGAAGGGTTCCGTACCATTATCTATAAAAATCACGTCTGTTGTATGGGGCCCCCCCTTAAATATTTATTTTATTTTGTTTTTAGCATTTCTTGTTATAGCGGCTTGTTATACATAATTTGTGAAAATTTCAACTGTCTAGCTATCGCGGTTCTTGAGATACAGCCTGGTGACAGACAGACGGACGGACAGACAGCGAAGTCTTAGTAATAGGGTCCCGTTTTTACCCTTTGGGTACGGAACGCTAAAAAAGTCAAAAGTAAAAAATTAAAAAAAAAGAAGGGCTGCGTAACAGAAGGCAAAAAAACACGCTTCTTGTATTGAAACCCCCTTTAATTTTTAACTTTATTTTATTTTTATTATTTGTTGTTATAGCCGCAATAGAAATACACACTCTGTGAATTTCTTACCTATTATGGTTCATGAGATCGTTCGGTCAGCGGGCTGTAGACAGTCAAACGGACAGACGGACAGCGGAGGCTTTTTAAAAAAAAAAATATTTATTTTATTCATAATGTTACAGTTTTATAATCACAAAACACCTGCCAAACTGCAAAGCAATTTGTTGGCCGTAGGTTCTCGTGGATTTTGCACGGCTTAGTGGTACGGGTTCCGTTGTCACTCTTTGGGTACCCCCTATAAAAGTAAATTGACGGTAATTCAGTTAATTCCTCCCTTGGTTATTAAGACATAGTTACCTACTATTCTACTGTTATACGTAATCATTTAATCTTTGTAAATTGCAATGCAAATATGCCGCCCATTTGTTGTTCTAGATTCATAATAGCTATCAGACAAGAATAATTACAGCTGAGAGATAATCAAAATAATGTGGGTGTTATAATAGAAATATTAATTATCTTTAGGTATAGGTAGGTGGGTATATAGCTTGGCTAGTTAATCTGGGCATTTCAGAAGGTGCTGCTAAAAAAATGTCATAGGTATTTCATTTGAAATTCAGTAGGTACCTACTTTCTACAGATATGACCAGCCGACATATTCTGCAAAAATCTCACCGTGAAAAGTCAGGTGAAGTGGGCTGTCAATAGTGTCATTCCCTAGCATCAGGTGGAATGACAGCTTTTTTCAAGCTCACTTCACCTAAGTTATCACGGTGAGATTTTTACAGAATAGATTAACAGATATCATAATCTGAAGTCATTTGTCCACTCTAAATCTGTCGATGAAAGTTGAGCTGAGTTTGAGCCATACTTAACTCATTTTGAGTGACACCAAATACATGTTTATATTTGATTGATGCTGACTGTGCCAGCAACAATCAAATATAAACATTACAATGGTTCATTTATTTGTCTACAATTTTTGATATATTCTCCTTCTCGACGTTGTCCTGCACCACCAGCTCGTGCTCCAGCGTCCACAGCGGCAGTTTCTCTCATTGACCTGCGACAATATATACACGAGGATCATAAGTATGGGATTTACACACAACACAGTATGGGATAAAACATAATATTGTATCGATGTGTTGCTACAATAAGGGTCTAATTCCGTACGCAAAATATGCGCATCGACGTGGAGTGGCGGACACCAGCCCGTATAACCTATTAAGGGTCTTATTGTGTTATACAAAAACAGTCGCGAGTAGTCGTGGGACACCCGTATACCGTGTGTTAGGGAACTTCGTTCCAATATTTTCTAGCTGCACATTGATACAATAACATAGAACAAAGATTATAGACAAATAAATAACTTTTGGTTTCAATAGAATATTATACATCTTATTGAGACTGACTGTGACAGCAGTGCTATTCTGTAAAAATCTCACCATGAAAACTAAAGTGAAATGAGCTGTCAATCCACCTGTAGTGCGATTCTGTAACCATCTCACCGTGAAAACTTAGGTGAAGTGAGCGTGGAGTGAGCTGTCATTCCAACTACTGCTAAGGATTGACACTATTGACAGCTCACTCTAAGCTCACTTCACCTAACTTTTCACGGTAAGATTTTTACAGAATCGATCGGCTGAAGGTCAATTCCCGTAATTAAAGACGTTTATAATCTAGCCGCAATCTCATTTCAGCGACAATCAAGGTCAAAAACTTGTCAAAAATGTAGGGAAATAACAGGTATTTTTGACAGATTGAGACTGAGATCAGACTGTGAACGTTCTTAAAATTACGAGAATTACCCCTCAGAGGGGCAATTCTCGTAATTTTAAGAACGTTCACAGTTACGTTAGGGATTGTCCTTATTGACAGCTCACTTCACCTAAGTTTTCACGATGAGATATGTGCAGAATAGAGCGACTGGTCACTGTCGTCTGGTCCTATACTGTTTCCTTGTTTTGCTGTCTATCAAATCTGTGGACATGAATTGACACATTATGCGCCCAATAGTTTTTCAATACTGGTTTTTAATACGACAAAACTTTTAGAACTTAATTAATTTGATTTATGTCAAATCATAGACGTAGTCTACCGGTGTGACTAATTATTAGACGTTATTTGTATCATGGGAACTATATTGCCGCTCTCAATCATAATAATGCACATACATGCTAATAGCAATAACGTTATGGTGTCATTGGCATTTGTGTGTATGTGTGAGACACAGTGACGTTTTTCTGTTAACTCTTAGGAAACCGCTCAGTGAATGCAGGTTTGATGATTCATGTGTCTTGAACAAAAAGCAAATTTTCTTCAGTTATCGGTAACTCAAGACGGTTTATAGTTTTTGCTGTTTTCTTAGGTGCTTTTTAAGTAAGTGAAATGGAATCATCATCATCGGCATGATTTAAGATGATTTTTGTTCGATGTCCTTACGTTACTTTTTCATTGCTATTAGGAGGTGTAAATGTCGTCGTCAAGTCGTAACGGGTACTCAGAAGCCCAAAAAAGTCTAACAACCAAACTTACGGGTATCGTGTTACCCAGTAACTGGTTTGTAGAGGTCAAATAGGCAGTCTTCCATGTAAAATATTGGAATTCAGCTGCATTTGATAAGCCTGATCCGGCCTCAAAATAGTTGGGAAAAGGCTAGGTAGATGATTATGGGTAGTAAATAGGTACCTAAGTAAGTAGGTGGCTCACCTGGCTGATGGCAAATGGTCACCGTCACCTTTCAATCGGCAACTACAAATCGCAGGTGCGTTACCATCCTAGAGGCAAAACTGAAATGTCACATGAGAGCCTGTATAAAGTAATTGCTAATTCCATGCCTGTACCTACCATACACTTACCCGTACGGTACCCAATCCTATATTTATAGCTGGCAATGTTCTGCTTGGCGGCAAAGATAGGTATGGTAGTAATCATTCGCCAGAACACTTCCCAAAAAGAGCTCGACTAGAAAATCCACTCGGAGGGGCTCGTGGCTAAATAATAACAGCCGCACCGGTCGACTGAAGGTTAAGCTAAGCTTGCCGCGGTCGGTTCATGGATGGGTGACCATTAATTACATATAGAGACCCCTCCGTGCCTCGGAAAGCACGTTAAGCCGTTGGAACCGGCTAAAAAGATTAGGCCGATTTTGACTCGACCAGCATGAAGTTGGCTGTTTATTGACCATTCTCTAAACGCCTTCTTAGTCACCATTTCCGATATCCACGATAATTAATGTTCTGGGTGGCCTACTTTATTTATTTACTCATAACCACAAATATATGTTTAATCAGTAATTTATCACATCTTGTCATCAGAAGCTATAATTTTGTTGCAAGCGTCGCCGCAGGCCAATCCGTATCATTTTTTTAGTGCAACCGTTTTGATATCGTGACTACATTTCAACGTACTTAGTTTCAATAGATCCTGTTCCGTTATGCAAAAATGAAATCGCCATTGTATGAGCAATGTTGTGGTCACTTGGAGTTATGTTTATATTATTAATAAGTGTATGCTTAAAAAAATCCGGTCTACGCCTGCTGGTGATTAATGTTGCTTATTTTTTTATTTTATTTATTGTTTTTCTGTTGTTTTTTTTTTTTTTACTAAAACAGTAACTTATTTATTTACAATACAATATTTACATTATATAAGCTATCATTTAAAATAATAATACATATCATGTGAAAAAATAAGCAAAAGAATCATAGGGCATCAAAAAATTCGTCCGCATCGCTGTCAACAGAAACAGTGCCCAAAAGGCTGGCAGCATTGCCACGTTGTATGGCGATGCTAATTCTTTAGCCAAGAAATAGGCCAGCCCTCTGGTCACGTGAAGAGTCGACTAACCGCTTGGCGATGTCTCGAAAAACCAAGTGGGCACTCGGACCCCATGACCCTAGTGCTTCAACCCCAAACGGCTCGAAGATATAACTCCCAATCAGGCTGGAATATTTTCGCCGTTTGAGGTTTTCTGTTTTCTGTTGTTTATTTATTATTGGGTTTTTGCATTCGGTATTTGTCAGTGGCAGCCCATAGTTTGAAAGTTGGTGTTGTGACCCAGTGTCTCGGATACACATAAAGCCGTTTTATTTATTTATTTATCCATTTATTTCAGGCATCAAGGTCCATATAAACACATACTTACTATAAATAAATACAACATTATAATTACACTAAAAACTAACTAACGCACACGAAGTGTCTACGCCGTGTTTCGCTGACTGGTGTCATGTAGCCGGCTACGAAACTGGCGGTACACAACAGTCTTCAGCCAGAACTCTTCCTTGAGGAACTTCTCGAGATGATGTGTCGGAACACGCACCACGAACGACTTAAAGTTCGTGTTGTGACGTGACTCCAACTTCTCGACCCTCAAAGTCCAGTTGGTCTTCACACGCATGTACTCCACGATCTCCTTAAACTTCGTGGAGTGTTGTAGCCTGGACACGTACAGCTGCGTCGTCGGGATTGCTGGACGCAGCAGCATGTTGGGTCCTGCTTGCGCGGATCGACCGACCGACGGCGACGCCTGATCTCTCGCCTGTCGATGTCGTATCGAATTACCGTCCCATCGGAATAATAATATATGAGAGTAAAGCCACAGAGAGTGCACCTGTGTTTGTGCACACACTTGTGCTCTATAATATTTCCTGAGTACTTAGCTAATTTCCGTTGTAATTGACCACCGTGGCCGAAATTCGGTCGGGAGATTTTTTTTTTCGTTTATTTCATGAATGTTCTGATATTAGTTTAAAAACCTTCCCTATACCTTAACATTTTTCTTCTTAGAGTTTCTCTTTGAACATGATTGGGCAATGGACAGTGTTATGATTATATCATCGTTTAAACTTTACAGATCAAACAGACGATGGTAAAATTATGGTGAAGTAGTTTACTGGTTAATGGCAAATGCCTGCTATCTCTTCAGAGTGCTTTAGGAATATGTTTATGGCTGGTCATTAAATTACCTAATCTCTTATTCTTTTAGGGACACCTGGTGGTAACAGATTAGTTAATCGTAAAATTTCTTACCCGGAACCACACCCAGTCAGTTGTCGTTAAATCTATGCTATTATCATTATGGCATTTCAAATGGTCCAAAACGTTTTGTATTTAACAGTTGCAGTGTTGAGTGTACATATAGGAAGGGAACACGCCGATAATTATATGCATTGCCGCGATAGAACACAGAGCCTGAGCCTACAATTTCGAAAATGGCAACACTTTGAGTAGTTCAAAATAACTTAATGAACAATACAGTTTGGGTAATTACCCACAGTTTGAACAAAAGCTAATTGAGTTAATAACTTTATTACTTCAGTAAATCCAAGCTTACTAATTGATCGCAATCTTGAACAATCCAATTTACTAAATAAGTGTTTACAGTCCGCTGGCCGCTCTTTAGCCATTTGCCATTTAGATTTCGGAAAACTATAAATTTAAGGCTAATACGCACTTAGAATTTAGTGTAATGGTGTAATGAATTAAGAGCACTTGTAAATTAAATGTCTTGAGCAAGCGAATGTACTTGTACGCAATTAGTGACGATAAAAAATAATAATACAGCGGCATTAATTGTATATTCAGTGAAATAGTGGCTGGTGGTCGTTGAGCAAGACATTGGACCGTAGAAATTAATGTAATAGTTTAAATGAATGGTAATTGATAGGTTTATCATTATGTTTAACATAATCTTATATTCATTTCTTTGACTAATTTATTTCTACATGGAACATAAATATTGATGATGTTCTTCAGAAAAGTCGGATGAGTATTCGCAACCGTCGTGCTTGTATGAACAACACCCTAATTAAAAACACACTATCAACCGTAATCTGAATCATTTTGAAGAATATTGCTAATCCATCGATTCATATGTTTGAAGAATTTCTCTGCTCAACAACGTAAATAACGCAATGAATGTTGTTGACCTATCAAAACGAAAGGCATTGCTACTGATGATAGTGTGTTACGCAATTACCCCGCTGATGTATGGACGTAATCGAAGCAAAAGAAGTATATACGCATCGTAGCAGCACTCTAATGGCGTAACACACGATCAATCGTAATCTGAATCATTTTGAAGCAAATTGCTAATCCATTGCTTCATAAGTTCGAAAAATGTGTCTGCTCAACACGTAAATAATGCAATGAATGTTGTTGAACTGTCAAAATGAAACCGATTCCGATTGATTGTGTGTTACGCAATTAGGGTGCAGGTGGCGTTCAGTAGTTTCTGCCTATCCCCATGGAAAGAAGGCTTAAGTTTATATGTATATATCGAACAGAAATGGTACTACTTCATTTTGGTTGTCCTTACTTAAACTTTAAACGTGAAGATGTTTAAATCTCTAACATGATTGCTGATGAAAATGTTAATTAATACTGAGTTAGTGAGCAGGTATCGTGTCAAAACTGAGTTAATTAGCGTTTTATTACGATTAGCAATAAAATAGCAAACAGATTAACATTTTATTCGATTTGTTTTTTCAATGATATTTAAATGCCATTCCATTAAAACGTCTTATTAAAAAGTCAAATGACAACTGACATACTAAGTAAAAAAATAAACTTCCCCTACCTACTTCTTGTTGTAGAAAAAGCATAATCTTATCGACATTACGAACACAAAAAAAATAAAAACAAAAACGACCTTGTCAAGTGAAATTCATAAAACTTTTATCTTTGCCATTAATCTTTTACAATAACTGTGCCGAAACAAAAATTAATATAAAAGATAAAATATTTCGCCACATTGCTTCGTGCTCATGACATTAGCTTACTGCCAGCGCCATAGTTCACACAGTTAGCTCGCTTATTTCCCACGAAATGACAAAACACATTACTCTCTTTATTTGCACATTATCTGTATTGTGTGTAAATAGAAATGTGGCTGATGTTATCTGTGGTCGGAACGAGCGGACTTCGTTGTTCTAACGGCCGTACATTATTATTGTATTCAAATTTCGAAAACGCCTTTGAAGCCGCTTTATTTCATGAAATATTTTGATGGCCGCTCGTATTGTGTTGCAGCTGCCAGATTTTTGATAAAAAATAATTGCGAGCTATCATTTTCGTTATTAACTTTTTCTTTAACAATTTGATTTCACTGAGTTAATAACGCAATACTAATTATCTTGATATATAAACTCTCTTTGTAATATTAATATAAATCACGAACTCGTTATTTAAAAAAAGAGAGCTTGTGTATATGTTTAACTGGAGGGTAAACTCCGGAACCACCGCTCCTATTTAATAAATTCTTTGATCATTTGAAAAGTAGGTACCTTATTCCAGATGAGCATAGGCTATACTATGTAAATATGTACCTACAAAACGGGTTCTTAATAATACTAATCAAATACTATCTTGAATTCGTGCAAGCCTAGTACTTTTTGTTGGGTTGCTATTCAGGGTTACTATTTGTACTAAGTCATAGACGAAAAAAGCAGTGCAGGTCAACTTCTGCCCTGCTATAAGAGCTGGTGGTAAGCCCCTGAGGGCTTCCAATCGGTATTATTTTCACGACAACGACACGACGTGAAAAGAATACCATCTTCACATGTAAATAGCTCCCATACGAAGCCGGGACGGTTCGCTAGTTGTTTAGTAAAGAGAACCCTGAAAAAGTAGTTTCTTCTTGAATCGGAAAAAAATATATAATTATTCACACTTTCTTGTAAATATTTACGTAAAAAGTAAAAGTATGACCAAAAAAGAATTAAAAAATTAAACTTTAAAAAATACTTCTATCAAGTTACGAAATATTTATGCAAGTCTGCTACAGTTTTCTTTAACGAATCCAAACTGGTGCGCGTGCGCCTGAGGGTAAAATGCTTACGTCAACATAACTGAGTGATTGGTGTTACATAACCAAGGTGAAGTGCGTTTTGAGTTCGGTTCGGTCTTGATCGCTTTAAGGCTCCCGCAGACAGGCGCGACGCGATTCTCATATAGTTAACATAAATCCATGAAGTTTACATAGAAACCGTTTTACTCTAGGCGCGTCGCGCTGTCTCGTCGCGTCTGTCTGCGGGAGCCTTTATGAACTCTTTGTTATATATTATAGTAACATTTCTACGAACTTCGAAGGATATAGAGAATGTTGAGTTGTGGGAATTTGTAGTTAAGTTTTTTGTTCTGGGTTTGTGTTGATTTATTTTGGGTATAATAGCTACTGTAGGTATTTATTTACCTTGTACGAATCAGTAGGTACTTGCTTAAGGAAAATACCTACAATTACCTGTGTAATTAAGTAAGTAAGTGATAATTTTATTTAACTTTTAAAGCTTATTTTGCTTTAAATTTGTTAACTTACTGTTTGTGTCAAATACTACAAATAGCATTCAACGAAATCGTTTTCCTGATCAAATAATTAAATATTTTCTTTATTCCGTACCGTACTTACCTACAAAATTGATTTAAGTGTGCATACCCACGAGTGGCACGCGTCTAGCTGGCAGAGGCCACTGCAGCCGTAGACAACGTGCCGCTCGTGATTTTTTATTTAATGGCATCTCGCATATAACCTAGGAGGTTATCGTTTACTTACCAGGATTTGCCTGTGCGTGCCTCAATAAATTAGGGCCTCCAGCCAGGGCTTAAAAAACTTAAAAAATAAGCGACTACACGCTAAGGTGGACCTCGGCTTAGGGCGTCGCTGGAAGAGGGTAGCAAGGGACAGGCTGGATAGGAATTATTTAGGGACGACGTTAAAGCTACAGACTCAACGACGCGGGCTGCCTCGAGTAAGTGTTGGGGCGGACAAGGTGCCGCTGGTGTATTTTTTTTTTATGGCATCTCGCAGGTAAACCTAGGAGGTTTTCGTCTGCTTAACAGGACTTGCCTGCTGCCTCAATAAATTAAGCCCTCCAAGCCAGGGCTTAAAAAACTTAAAAACTAAGTGACTGCACGCACCCCCACCCCAAGGGCACCCCCTGTGCGGTACGGAGGACGACTTTGAAGCTACAGGCTCAGCGGCGCAAGCTGGCTCGGGCAAGGGTCGGGGCGGACATGGTGCCGGTAGTGTATCATTTTTTTTTGGGAACTGCATCTCGCAGATCAACCTTGGGTTGGGCGTAGGTTGTCGTCTGCTTAACAGGACTTGCCTGTGGATGCCTCAATAAATTAAGGCCTCCAGCCAGGGCTTAAAAACTAAGCGACTATACGCTAAGGGCACCTCCTGTGGAGTACGGGTCTCGGCTTAGGGCGTCGCTGGGAAAGGGCAGCAAGGGACAGGCTGGATTGGAATTATTTAGGGTTGACTTTGAAGCTACAGGCTCGCCGGCGCGGGCTGGCTCGAGCGAGGGTCGGAGCGGACATGGTGCCGGGCGTGTATTCGAGTCAATCAATCAATCAACTCAGCCTATCGCAGTCCACTGCTGGACATAGGCCTCTCCCAGGCTGCGCCACAACACCCTGTCCTCCGCCTTCCGCATCCAGTCTGTCCCAGCCACCTTCTTTAGGCAAGCGTAGTGTGGGACGCCCCCCAGCTAGATTGACGGACGTCCTAAAGAAGGTATTCGAGTATGATGCTTAAATACACAAGCGGCACGTTGTCGACGGCTAAAGTTGCCTCCGCCACTCGTGTGTATGAGCTCTTATTTGTAACTCCACCCATTACACTCAATAGCTACCTGCACGGTCAAGTTGAACTACATCACCAATTACAGAAGGACAATCATTGTCAAGCACCTTTTAATACCACGTTGGAATGATATATGACTGGCCATAAACAGCTTAGCTACTAATAATTAAAATGAAATAATTAACTCGTTGCTATAGGCATGTCGTGCCACGCAAGCATTCTTGGCGGCAACAGAAACCTACGCAACGTTGCCTCGGTTATCAATTACCAAATATATTTTTTTATACTAGTTTCCGCCCGCGGCTTTGCCCGCATGGTATATCGATAAAAAAGTAGCCTATGTCCTTCCCCAGGGCTTAAAAGTATCCCAATACCAAATTTCATCAACATCGGTACAGCCGTTCCGAGGGTTAGCCGGAATAAACAGATTGACAAACGACAGTAAAAATTAAAAAAAAATATGTTTTTTTTTATTATAAGTACCGTATATACTTTCAAATGGATTTAGTAAAAAGCTGTTATTTTGACATTACAAACAGATATTTCAATTTTATTTATTTGTATAGATTGTATAGATATATAGATTTGGGCTGATTCTCCAATCATGTGATAACTTTATTCGAGGAATAATTTTGAAATTTTGACAGTTCTTTCATAGAAAAACTGTCAAACGTCAATTTTATTCCTCTAATAAAAGTAATCTGGCGATGGATGGAAAAATCAGCCCTTAGTTGAATAAGAAACAATAGAACTTTTATTTGTAATATTCCATACACACGATTTTTCAGTTGTACTCATGTAGGTAACTAAATATGTGACATAAAGCGATCCAGTGATCGCTTTCTTATGTCACATATTTAGTTATAGATCAATCTCCATTCAGTGAAGCGGCAGAATTTCTTGAAATTTTAATAGTTATGGTAAACTAGGTGACTGACGACTGACGTCGTCTTGTCAGATGCTACTACTAATAATAAAGCTAAAGAGTTTGTTAATTTTAAAGCTCTAATCTCCGAAACAACCAGTCGGATTTGAAAAATTCTTTTTGCATTTGATAGCTCAATTCTTGAGAAGAGCTATAGACTGTTTAACATGCACGCTAAGACTAAGGAGCCGAGCAAAAATAAAAATAAAGTAAGAAAGAACGTGAAAACGAAATAATAGCGCGGCCAGGCGATGCGATGTCTTTGCACTACAATTTTATATACCTATCATCTTCGGTACCTACCACATTTTATGCAAATAAATGACTTGATTTGATTTGATGCGACAGGGTAGGTCGGGGGAACAATAAATTTTACGCGGAGTAAGTCGTGGGCAGAAGCTAGTCCTATAATAAAAAGCACGTTCAGTTTTTCCCGAAATTAATTTGTTTTTGAGAAAATTTCTCCATATCTCTCCAAAAAACCCTGATTCGGATTATTACGCACATTTTAAAACTAAAAATAGCCAAATCGGACAGCCGTTCTCAAGTTATGCGCTTACCAACGAACAGCATTTATTTTTTTATTTATTTAAATACAAAATTAACTTGTATAATTTCCAGATAAGCATCTAATTATTTTCATAATATTTTGCTGCATTTTAAAGGTTTCTCGCATAATGTGGTGTGGTTCCATAATTATATTATATATTTAATGAAATATGTCATGCTTGGTGTCGTCTCATGTTATGCCAAGTTTTGGCACTAATTGCATATTTTCTACTTTTACTCTTAAGTCCTTGATAAGTGAATGCAAATTCTTTGAATTTTAAGTTTTTGCAGAAACTCGTTCGGTATATTTATCGCTATCTTTAAACGCTAATCATAGATTAATCCTCCGTTCGCGATTTTTTGACTCTCCTAAATACAGATCACTCAGTGATCTAGCTAGGCGAGCAGCGATTCACCCAACAATTTGTTGTACCTACACCATGTAATTAATAATGCATACTATGTAAGACCCTCATGTACTAAGATAGAAAAACGGAAGAAAAATTGGTTATACTGCACAAACAACACGCACATTACAAAAAAAAAAAAATACATTAAATATACAATAAAAAGTTGACAATTTACTACAAAACCTTTATGTATTAAAATTATATTATTTCTACTGGACATCAATACTCAGTTTTAACTGATCTTAACTAGTGTATCTCTTAAATAAATACTTATATAAACATTGTCATAAGTGTCATAAGTGACAGCAGCTACCCCGTTTGTGTGGATGATCACACAAGCGGGGTAGCTGCTGTCACCTTATGTCATCTGTCAGTCACGGGGAATGGCGGGAAAGAGACAAAGTGAAGCAGGCTATATACGATGGCGCTTGGGGTGGTAGTGAGCCAGTGAAGTCATATATTCAAAATAAATACGGAATCAAAAGGATTCTACATTAACACTAAAATCATTTTATGAATATAATACGAGTACCACTGTGCATGATAAACGATCATCGATTACATACCTATCTTGTAATATTTTTAAAGCAACGGCTGACTTTGTACATGTATTTCCATAATGAATGCCTTACAATACAGGCTTACAATAATAAAACCATCATCACCAGGGTATCAAGACAGATCTCTAACAGTTAACGCAAGCGAAATCATAGTGCGCGGTATAAATTACTTATCAAGTTACGAATTCAGTTAAATTTGGAATTCATGAAGAAATTCTAGAGCGCATCGGAGGGTAAGGCGATGGCTCTATGGTAAACGGAGCGGAGGGTAGACTGACTAGCAACCTTTTACGACATTCTTTTTTACATTTACTTACTTCAGTAGTGCTGTGCTATTCTGTAAAAATCTCACGGTGAAAACTTAGGTGAAGTGAGCTTGACGTGAGCTGTCAATAGTGTCACTCTCTAGCTTCAAGTGGAATGACAGCTTACTTAACCTAAGTGAGATTTTGACATAATTGATCGGTAGGACTTGTGACTTATACAAATTTTCGCAGCTATGACTGCAAAATTAACTCTTAAAAATAACTAACGCACGCACGTGCACATGGATTTATTCGCGAAATGTATAACCATTACATTTTTTTTAGATCATTAATTTATTCTTTGTCACTAATATGTGTTGTTGTGTGTCAATATGCGTTACACAGAGGTTATCAGCGACATTTCATGTTTTCATTATAGATAGCTACTGCCGTTCAAAAAGTTTCTCACATAAGGGTCCAGCAAGTTACTAAGCTTGCGGTGACGACTCGCCTTTACAATTCAAATGAAGTTATTATACTATGGTACTTCACCTATGAATTTACAGAGCAGAATATTAACGACCATAAAATTTATTCTAATTCCAATGTGCCAGTGCGTTGCAGTTTTTAATTGGTCGAACCATGAAGTTTGCTAATTGAATAAAATAAGTCATTTATGGGGCACATTAACAGTAGCAATCATTAATATGGTATGTTAATAGAGGCGTAGGATGTCGAATATTTATTTGGCTTTCAATTAATTACTTTTTGAACAACTTTTACGTATTACGCACTCAGTGCAATTAACAGTTTTGAGGCTGTACGTATGCAAACTCTCTTCCGGATTTCGAAATTGCGATTTCAAGCGTTTTATTTTTATGGCTACGAGTACGTCCGCCTTGGTGGTTCACTGTCTAGCGTTCAAAAAATAGGTATCGTTTAATATTACAGGTGTTTGTCCAGAATTATTATTACTTTATGGTATCAGAGATTTCATTGCCTCGAACGTGATTTAATTTTGTGCAACATTGACTTTAGGCCTCTTACCAATTTCTGCTGACGCAAAATCATATCATGTGTGTTTACCTAGGTTATAAAGTGCCAGAAACTATTTTACGCAAGCTAAATAATGACGTATAAAAGGCTTTTTGTTATTTTTATCTTTAAGGTATTTAAGTAAACGAGGTATAAAATAACTAATTAATATTTTTTTGTCATTATATCAAGACCTCTAATGTTAAATATTGTTAAGAATTTTATTGCCCTACAATCACCATAAAGTATGCCGCCTGTGATACAGGTTTATCCTAGTACAGGCATCTAACATTAATATACCTTTGTAAGTTATTTCTATGACTTTATGTAAATATTTTACCCATTGAATACCGAATAAAATATTATTTACTTATTTTTAGGTAAAGGGATAACATAAACCAGTTAATTAATTCGATTATCACATCATTTTAAAATATTTCAACAATTTGCAAATTCGACCTTTGCCAACATTATCGACTGTTTCATCGGCACCTTTAAACATTTATGAAACTTTTGTACCTCGTTGCATAGCTGATTAAATGAAGATGTCTTCTGCGTAATTTGTACGCTTAGTGTCATAGTAAAATTTTGAGATAACTGGTGTCAAAGTTCGTTTACGTATGTAGATGACTTTTGAAAATAGTTAATAAACTTCAGGGTGTAAAGTTCACTCATCCTCCATAGAAAAGGGAGGATCCTCCGACCAGACGGGTGTTGTGTCTGGCGGGCAATTGCCCAACGATTGGTGTTGGGAAATTGTATCTATGCTAATTGCGCGGTAAACTCTGCTTGCGAGATGTAGGATTTGCGTGACGTCAGTATGACGCGTTGTTCGCATGTGGCGTTGTAGATACCGCTACATTACTTTAACTTATAACTGTTTGATATTTTAGAAAATTGGGTTACATCAATAGGTGTATTAAAGTATTAGATAGCCAATGGAATAGCTATGAAAGCCACGCAATTAGAAAATTTAGAGATAAGTGATATTTAGTGACGAATTCTGGGAAATTTTCAAAAAAACATGAAAATCGGTTTTTCTCGGATTCCATGAATTTTCGCCTAGGCTATAAGGGGTGCTTAATTGTTGCAAATAATAATAATAATAAATAATAATAAAAAGCTTTATTGACACAAAAATATTTTACAAGTTGATTTTGGTAAACAGTAGGTAGAATTCTGCAATTGAACACAGTTCGAATGACCACTAACACCTAAACTAGGCCGAGCCTGTACCTTAGGCGTTAGATCTTTCCCGGGTAACTATCTACAGACGTGTTACATTAGGTTCCAATTGTATATTGTAAAAAACTTTTGCACATTAAACCAATACAATAAATAATACCAACCAATATAATAAAATAAATACAGATTAAACTGCGGGTACTCTAACTGCGGGTATAATGTAATAGAAATACTTTAACTAATTTGTTGACATATTCATTGTACAATTTTTCCAAATACCGTCAACTTAAAAAAAAAAACAAATAGTTTGACCACTGAATGTATGAACTTGCGAATTTTTACATTTTTTTGTTGTTGTATTCTGATTATGTTATTTTACTTAAATTGATTTCATTGTTTTAGGGACATTACTGTTTTAATTATTATTTCTATATTGATTATTATTATTTCATTTATTTATTCAAAGGTTCCTATTGTAGGTTAATAAGTAAATTTTCAATTTCTAGATATGTTTTCGATTTTAGCCAGGTTATTAAAAGTTTTTTGCAAGAGTGTTTATTTAACTGGTAGAATTTGATAATTTTATTCAATTTGTTGTATAGCATTGGCCCCAGATAACACTGGAATTTGTTAATAAAGGATGTGTTATACGGAATTGTAGAACATACTCTCCCTAAACGTCTATCATTCATTATTTCCTTATTATAATTAAGTTTACTATGTTGGGCCATTATAATTTCTTTTATGAATAGCTGCCGAACTGTCAAGACATCACATTCTGAGTACAAGGAATTAGTGGGATATTTATAAGGCTTGAACATCATAACCTTAAGCAACGCTCGCTGTGCTCGCTCCAGTTTCATAATATGCGTTTTACGCGCTCCCCCCCCATGACGTAATACAATAAGATATTATTGATTGAGCCAGCGCGAAATAAACGGTATTGAGTAGTTGTTTATCCGCTACATGTCTTATTTTTAAAAAAATATAAATAAGTTTACGTAGTCTACCTGACAATAGATCTATGTAAGGGCACCAAGTCAACCTTTCATCAAGCAGAATACCAAGGTACTTTATTGTTTTAAGTCTTTCCAGAGGGTAACAATTACAGGGGTTAGATGTTATATGTTCGCAAGTATGCATCTGTACTTTAAGGTTTTGGGTAGTTTTTAGAGTAGTGTAAGTATTGGCAAAGGTTATGAACTTTGTTTTTGAGATGTTTAAGGTTAACAGGTTTTGAGAAAGAAATTTTGCCATCGTTTGTAACCCTGATTCTGCATGTTTTTTTGCCTCTTCCCATGTCTTTCCATAGAAAATTAGTGCAGTGTCATCGGCGAATGAGAAGATACTGCAGTTTTTTAGGTTTAGCTTACATAGATTATTAATATATATAAGGAAAAGTGTCGGCCCAAGGACACTTCCCTGCGGCACGCCAAATGAAACTGGAGCATCGTTACTATACATCCCGTCAATTGTTACTCTTTGTTTTCTGTCTTTTAAATAATTACTAAACAAATCCAGTGTTTTACCTCTTATGCCAACATTTTCCAAGTTCTTTATTAGGATAGAAATAGAGACTGTATCAAACGCTTTTGCTAAATCAATAAATATTCCAATACATTTATTTTTATTGTCAATGTGGGTAGCAACAAAATTCGTTAGGTCAGAAACTGCTTGTGCTGTTGATCTATTTGCTCTAAACCCATATTGGTTGTTAGCTAAAAAGTTATGTTTTTCAAGATATGAAATCAATCGTTTGTTCATTATTTTTTCTAGGACCTTAGACAGAACGGGCAGTACTGAAATAGGGCGGTAGTTGTGAGTACAGTCTCTATTCCCCGCTTTATGGATAGGATGAATAACGGAAATCTTAAAACTATCTGGGAATAGACCTGCTTTTATTGATAGATTTGTAATATGCGTAAGAAGTGGTACGATAATATGTTTAGCCATTTTCACTAGTTTTGTAGGTATACCGTCCCAACCTATTGCACTATCAGTTTTTAAAGCCATTATGATAGATTCGATTTCAGGCTCCGTTGTTTCCAACAAAACCATGGAGTTAATTGGTGGAACTGAAGATTGTATAATTTGATCCGCATAAGGTGTAATCTTGCTTGCTAGCTCATTAGCAATGCTAGTAAAGTAGTTGTTGATTTTCTCTAAAGATTGTTCTGGTGTATCTTCTATTTTGAGCAGTTCTGATGGATTGGTTTTATTTGTGTTTCTGTTTGCTATTGAGTTAATTACTTTCCATTTCTTCTTTGGGTCTTTAGCGTGTTTGTTTAATTCATCTTTTTGGAAGTTGTGTTTAAGTCGTTTCAGTAAATCGTTGCAATAATTTTTATATCGTCTGTAGGTTATGGAAAGAATTATATTGTTAGGTTCCTTTTTACATCGAATGTTCATGCGATCTCGGTTTATTATACATCGAACTAAACCTGGCGTTATCCAAGGCCTAATGCAGCGCAGTCTTTTAGGTATTAATACGGTAAGAGTGTTTTTCGAGATTGTTTCATTTAGGATCCTCACTAGCTGATCGGCAGTCCAATTTACATCTTCGGATTTAATAATGTTACTAAAATTAATTGTATTTAAATGATCCATGATAGCCTCATAGTTAACTTTACAGATTGTTTTTTGGGTCACAGATTTATTATTATTTACCAAGGCAACACACAAAAGAATTGGAGCATGGTCAGTGACTGAGGCCTGAAGAACTAGTGTAAGTATAGAGAGTTTTGTTTTTATCATAGCATGGTCCAGGCAATTGGCATCTCTCGTTGGCAATAAATGACCAGGCAAAAAACCATGACAGGCTAATAGATTTAGATAATCTGTCGATTTGCGGTCTGTATTACCATACTTCACGTCTATATTTAAATCACCCATTATAACTATGTTTTGTTGTTTTTTATAATTGTTTAGTAAACTATCTAGCGAGTTTATGAATTGGTCTAGGTTAGGATTTGATGGGGATCTATAAATACCTATCACTACAGTTTCGTTATCTATTTTTATGACCATACAAGTAGCATCACTTAAAGATACTTCCTCTACTGAACAACCAAGTGCATGTCTAGTGTATACTACTATTCCGTCATTTTGATTACGATTGTTTTTTGTATAATATGTCTCATAACTTTTTAGAGATGGGAAATGCAAAGCTTTCGAATTCCATGATTCCGTTAAGATAATTATGTCACAAGTTGTATGTAATCTCGTTAGAAAAATTTCAAAATGGCTAAAATTTTTAGTTATGCTCCTTATATTCTGTGTTAAAATTTTTATGTGTTTATTATGTGGTATATGAGATGTTATTAATGATTTGTATGTTTCTGGATTACAGAAAAATGATGGTCCAGCTGATATACTATCAATATTGCTGGCTAAATTATTGTTTAAATTGCAATCGAATTTTGTTTTGTGGAAATATGTGACGTGGTCAAAACATTTATTAGTTTGTCAAGCTGTAAATAAAAAAACAATATAGGTAAGCAATAACTTTGAATTGAGTCCAAAATATAATTCTGGGCAACGACGATATGTGGAAAATTATTTGTACTCCGCAAAACTATATTAAAGAGAAAAATGTAAGAAGCTTGATTATTTATCATAAACCGCAGTGAATCATAGAAAAAACAAAAAAGAAAGGTTTGAACTAATAAATAAAAAATAAGATGAGTAAGCAAGTGAAGTAACTAACCCTAGTCACATAGCGTTTCTGAGAGTGGCAATTTGTAATTCATCCTTTATTTCAATGCGAGGAGCATCTATGGCCTTGCGAATAAATATTTTACCGCTATTTGACCAGCAGAATTTATATTCTTTGGATTTTGCTAAATCTCTTGCTAGGAAGAACAGTCTTCGACCCTTGTTTGTCAGAGCTTCAGAAATATAGATCGGTGTAGCTACTCCTTTAAAACCAATGTGGCCAGAGTTTAAGCGCTGGTCAGGGTGTTTTTCATTAAAGGCTTTAGCCCCCTGTATTATGTGGTTTTTCATGATGACAGTAGTTAGCTCAGCCACTATTGTGCTCTTTCCAGCCTTCGATGTAACTCGGAAAACATCCCGAATGCTTGTTGCTTGTATATTCACGTCAATCACTTTGCACGTCTTTTCTATGATGTTACACAAGTCTGCTTTGGTTTCAGTATCAGTTGTTTTCGGTACATTTCTCAGTTCAATAGTAGCTGACTTCAGATTTCTTTGAACTTCACCAATTTCCGATTCTAGACTAGCTATTTTTAATAAATGTTCTTTCCGTTCACCTTCTAAATCTTCGACCTTCTTCTTCATGTCCTCGTATTTTTCATTTATGAACTGGAGACTCTTCTCTATTTCTTCGTTCGTATGTTTGATCTCGGCATTTTGCTGTTTTATTTCAGCGACTTCAGCGACGAGTTTTTTAAGTAGGGTATTCTGGGTTTCCTTCCACTCACTAAGCATGACTTTGATTTCGTCCTTAAAAGAACAGAAGCGCTCTTCACTAGATTGACGCTGTCTTTTGCGTTGAGATACAAAATTAGGCGGCGTATTTTGGCTAGGAGTATTTACGACATCGGAATCCGATACAGTCCTTTGCAAGTCCGAGTTGTTTGGTGATCGTAGTAATCTGGACATGTTTCCCAAGTTCAGAGTTTACGTAGTCGCACCGCGCGTATGTAGTACAGTGCCTTACTTCTATCTCGCTCGAACAGTGACACCGATATCGATACCACTCCACTTCACTGCGCGCCTAGTACTTCTTTGATTTTTAATATTGATTAAAATTAAATAAAAATTAAATAACTTTGTGCACACGTCTTTTCGCTAGTGCGGTCAGCGGGGGAGAGGATCGAGAAATGGGTCACACTATCACGCCCTGGTAGGAACACGTCGAGTTTCCCTGTCACCCTGTATATTAGTAGTTATACTAGTTATTTCGCCACTCTGCAATTGGCATTTTTGTTTTTGTTATGATTGTTATTGTTTTGTTGTCATCTGCCAATGTCTGTATTGTCAATGCCAATTAATGTGTGTTATCATTGGTCCCTGGCCCTGACATCAAGCAATAGACAAAAGTGTCAATATTTTTATGCTTGAGTACGAGGCTTTTGACTATGTGTATCTTATGTCTTTGTTTATTTTTTTTTATTTTATTTATAATCTGCGTTTTGTTTGTGCCGAATAAAATATTTTTCTTTTCTCTCTTTC
Organism: Apamea epomidion; assembly: GCA_947507525.1. Classification (NCBI taxonomy): domain Eukaryota; kingdom Metazoa; phylum Arthropoda; class Insecta; order Lepidoptera; family Noctuidae; genus Apamea; species Apamea epomidion. The sequence continues at coordinate 14,772,340 of OX382234.1, forward strand.
TGTATTTTTTTCAGGAAGTGATAGTAGACATTTAATGACGTCTTTATCAGAATAATTTAGAGAGGTTTTACATAGACATATTTATGCAACTTCGATTTCGAACGATTTCTCAAAGCGTTATCTGATTTAGCTATCTAGTCCTAAACATATTCTAAACTAATAAAATTGCACCATACCTATAACATTTGGACTGGTCTGACGTCAATGTCTTTGACGGATTTTGGCTTTTGGGCATAAAAATAACTTTTTAAATGGTTAAATTATACGGTGGTGGTATAAGAAATGGTGTATAACCCTTGAACGGCGGTTAGATTAGATAATATCATCTCATAACATTGTTTTATGGAATATTTTAATAGGAATATTTAGGTATAATGGAAATGACATGGTTAGGGAATGAATATAATAAATAAATCGGAATAAAATTATAAATTCGAAGCCTTCCGCCTACCGGTCCGTTAATGGGGATATTATGTGTTAGAAAAGGTAAGAGAACAAAAACCATTAATTTCATTTGTAGAAATATGATATGATAGATATAAAAATCTAGCCTATCTACACTTCTACTGTTATCTATACTATCTACACCACTCCTACTTTGTGTACCTACATTTTAAGATGCTGTAGATATATTTTATCATACTGCTGTTGATTTTTTAATTTATTTAACTAACCCATCGTAGAAACTACACTAAACACTTACCAACATGTTTTTTTTTTGGTTGAACATACATACAGAGTGGCAGGGAGACCGACGCACAACCTGTTGCTGTGGATTAAGTTCATAACTCTGGACCTAACTACGTTGAAATTTTTTGCAAGTTATTAAAAAGAAAATTAGCGCTTTCGTAGGAAACAGCTGTTTTTTTTTAAATACCTGACGTAAATTTTTAACTCAGGGGGGCCCAGAATTGTACTGAATCCTTCGTAATAGGTTGTGCGTCGATGTCCCTGTCACCCTGTATTGTCCGCATAACACTATACCAACTATTATATTGAGTGTTTTTATATACCTGGCGTCAGCAGAGCCAGTGTGCCACACTCGCTGGGGTCTTCGTCACACCAGGCTGAGCCAGGAGAGTACTAGTTAAGGAAATCGTAGTGATTTTAAACCTACCCACACCCTTTGTTTATTTTAAAATATACATTATATTACACTTGACGCGGTAGTTATCTATCTCCCCACGTAAATCTCTCCGTCACATTGGAGGTTTTTATATTATAAAAACACTCACTTGTTGATTTAGAAATCAACAAGCATTACACAAAAGTCGTTCAAAACGTTTTTTACAATTTATTATAATTCTAATTGGCCGTATCGAATAAAATGCCGGTAGGCATGCGGTAGGCTTAACTATACGGTCCCTAAACTGTCAGTCGTTATATCAATCTTGTCGAATCGTTTACGGATATAGCTCGAAAGCCCAGACCTTGAGTCTTTCCTAGTTGTTCAAAATTGATACAGATCTTTAACTAGGAAGCTTGTCAAACATGATTATTGAAATACTTAAATCTTATAGCGGCAAGAAATACGCTTATTAACTTGTGGTCAAAGGTTTTTTATCCCACACCGTATAGCGCCAATGTTATACGGAAAGCTTTGTTTAAAGTTAGCCTAAGGGCGCTTTAAAGAACATAGCTAATCGCTTGATCGTGGTCATATCTTTTTCGTTAATTATTTTTTAAATTAGACTGTCTCGTTGGTTTTTGTGGTCACCAGCGCTACTGCTGGCCGTGAGGTTCTGGTTTCGGGCAAAGTCTTATACCGCTTCTTCATCTTCGTGTCCCTGGCACGACTGTATTTTAGATCTTGTCGGCCCAAAACTTTGCCACTTAAAAGCCTACTTCCTACTAATATAATAACTAATATAATAATATAAACGTGAAAGTTTGTATGGATGGATGTTTGTTACTCTTTCACGCCAAAACTACTAAACGGATTTGGATGAAATTTGGTACACAGATAGTTTATAACCAGGATTAACACAAAGGATACTTTCTATCCCGATATTCCCACAGGATCGAAACTTATGCGGGTGACACCGCGGGGCGCAGCTAGTAATATTATAATTTAAAGTGTTTTTAAATTATAATTAGAATTTCTCAGTTCTATCCCGGAGTCTAGATTTGTGCTTAGTTGATGGCAAGAGGCTCGCCTCATATTACATGGTACTTAAACATAACTGGCAAAATATGGGTGTGATATAGGTACACCTTTGTCTTCAGCCTTTGGAGGTTACAGGCGTGATGTTATGTTAGTAATTAAATTTAAATTTTGTGCACACTAAGGGTAAAAAAACTGTTAACTATTTACGATGATTTAGTTTTTTTGAATTATTGTTGCATCATTTTATTAATAGGTTAATAAGACAGGCTTTAATTGCATTTTATTTCTTTGGGTAATTTTGTACAAGATTACTTATCACTCAATCTCGCTTGTGTGTAGCAACCTTAACAACTAAGCCTAATTAAAGCCTAAAAAAAAAATTGACGGAATTTGTGCGTACGCAACGCACAAATTCCGTCAAATTTTTCGAACGCATTAAAATTAACCTACAGTCAAAGCCTAGGTGATTATGTTAATTTGCAATCTAATTAGAAACGACTTACAATTTTACACCGCCCACCTAATTATTATGCAAAGCACGCATAATTCGTGTATGATTGACTTGTTTTTACGCAAGTCGTTTAAAGGAAAGCAAGTATAGGAAACGGATTGCGTTTAAGGTCACCATTGGGTTAACCTGTTCTATGTAGATCAGTGAATTGTGCCAGACATGCATAAAATGCGCAGTTAACAATTTTTTGTTGGTTGCAACACAATAAAAAATACATTTCAAAAAAGTTTGGCAGGATTTTAATATTGACATTCAACCTCGTTGCATGTTATATAAGAATGTTTGTTCCACGATTGATTTTAAAAAAATGTGATTCGAATTTCAAATGTCAAGAAAAAAAAACAAATGAATTTTGGTTAGCATTCGAATATTTCTCTATGTATGTGTTTGTTTAAATTTACAACAGAATTAATCTAATGGAAATATCGAAATGACTATGTAGATAAAAAATATTATGGATTAGGATTATTTAGGATTTTTATAAGGATACGTCGCAGGTGGCGTTCTGTAATTTCTGCTTACCCCCATGGGAAGATAGCGTGAGTCTAAATGTATGTGTGTAAAAAATAGGATTATTTGTGGAACGTTTCGATTTCAGCACGTGTTTCTGTGAAACTGAGCTACCATGTAAGTAGGTTACTAAATTTTCTTTGCCTTTTAAGCCTAGATTATTACGCACTAGTAGAATTTCACCACATATCGTTTACGGCACCGCGGTATTTCTGAATGCACCAATTCTCCCGCGAACCGTCCTAAAAAGGCGAGCTCAGTGAGATTGTATCACTTTCCATTGGCATTTGAGCTATTTTACTTAGCGAGAACAAATTCCTTAAGTGTTTATTAATTGATTAAATAACAGTGTGCCAATAATGACTTGGGTGATTCGGATAGCAGGGATTACGAGCAGTTATCGATATTGCAATTAAAAAGGTAATAGCATACCTCGTTGATAGCTATACAATTAAACGACTATTATTTTATGCCCATTCCTATATCTAAAGTAAGGAGGGGCTCGGGGCTAAATAATAACAGCCGCACGGGCCGATCGAAAGTTAAGCGTTTCCCACGGTCGGTTTGTGGATGGGTGACCATCCATTTCATCGAGATCCCTCCGTGCCTCAGAAAGCACGTTAAGCCGCTGGTCCCGGCTGTCATTCGTAGATCTAGTTAGACTAGAAACCGACTCCAACATAAGTAGTTAGTAAAAAGGTTAGGCAGATCGATTGCATACGTCCTAAGTAAAGTTGGAGTAAAGCTGTTGTGATCATTTTCAGGTGTTCAGGTGATCTTCATCAAAAGCGGCTTGGTAGATCCCTAAACATAAAAGACAGAGATAAATTACCGAAGGTTAGTAAATCCCAAATCAATAATAAATATTCTGGAGAGGGTTGTGCAAACAAAAGTAAAATAAAATTGCGAAATATTCGCCAAAAATGTAAACAAATATGACTAGTTTATGGAAAAATAACTTTAATTCCTACACAATAAAGTTTAGTTTACGCTACAACTTCAAACATTTTTATAACTTTTTCAATCGTGCCAGTCACTCTGAAATCAAATTAATTGCTATTAAAATAAAGTTGATATTTATTTAACTGGAAATAACGTTAATTTGAAACATAAATAAAATTTGAATATAAGTAGGTAAGTACTAATATCGTTTGCAAAAATCAAAATATTTTGTTTCACATAAATCTATATGGGTACTCACACGAGCGTCGACGTCAGCCGTCGACAACGTGCCGCTCGTGCATTTGAGTACGGTGCTCAAATACACGAGCAGCATGTTGATAGCAGCCGTCGACACTCGTCTACGGCTGCAGTAGCCTCTGTCGTTGACGCGTGTCGTTGGTGTGTATGAGTGTAGGTATATGATACGTCAGAAGCTAGGTACACGTGTCCAATTGGTCGTTTCCAAGGCAAGAAACTTCACAAAAAAAGAATTAGCTTTTACGATCTTTTCAAATAACAGTGTAGGCTTGTTAACAAAATCAAAAAAATCAAAATCAAAAGTCATTTATTCAAATTAGGCTGAGAATCAGCACTTTTCGAACGTCAAAAATACAAAAGACAGTCCCCCGAAAGTCCGCCCTTCGCCACTTCCTAGTGCTATCGCCGGGAAGAATAAGTGCCGCAACAAACTCCCCAGCAGCACAGCTGTCTGTTCAGTTAGATAATACTTGATACTTGATTGTATACAATACTAGGTGTAAAGTAATTAACATTTCAAGGCACAGAACATAAAATTAAATTATTTGCCATATGTAGCTAGTCACGCCAATATACCAACAAATGTAATAAAAACTATACGTACCTATTCAAGCTAAAAAATAATTAATTAAAATTAAGATGTAAATAAAAACTTACTACCTAAATAAAAGCCTCCAGGCATAAATGGTGTGACCGCTTACATATTTATGCATTGCTAGGTTCTGGTCACATAGCTGTCACTTGAAGTCACAGATGATAAACTAGGACCATCGAAGTAAAATAAATAAATAAGTTAATACTAATAACAATAACCTGTCAGTAAGCTAATTCTGGAGAAAGAACATGAACATTGTCTTGAGTTAATTACGGCGACCAACTATTCTTATCGTGTAAGTAGTCGTTGATGGAATAGTAAGCCTTTGAACAAATGTTGGATTTTACTTGAGCTTTAAACGTATTAAAAGTAAACAGTATGAATATCACTGTTTTTAGTGTACAAGAACAGCTCGTTTTTGAAGGACAAATATATTTTGTATATCAGCGGCTTAGCCTTGACAGGCCTGTTGGTCTAGTGGTTAATGACCCTGACTGCTATGCCGGAGGTCGTGGGTTCGATTCCCACCCAGGACAAATGTTTGTGTAATGAGCACGAACATTTGTTCTGTGTCTGGGTGTAATTTATCTATAATATTTATGTATTTAGAAATATATAAGTATGTTTATCAGTTGTCTAGTACCCATAACACAAGCTCTGCTTAGCTTGGGACTAGATGGCGTTGTGTGATAGTTGTGGAATATTTATTTATTTATTTATTTATTTATTATTAGCCCCACAGCAGAATACCGTAGGACATAACGCTGTGAAAATAACTAAAATTGACTAAACGAGCTGTATCAACGTCAGTCTTACTTTCCTGACGGCGTAGGCAGCCGAACTGAGCCTTCCTGCTAGACTTGATATATGAGGTCCCCACTGAAGTTTGGCATCTACTGTTATTCCTAGAAAAAATGCCGAGTCTACTGTTTCAAGCACCTTTTTATCTAAGACGATGTTGGGTCCTAGATTTCTAACATTCGGTAAGGCGAACTTTACACATTTCGTTTTCTTGGTATTGAGAACTAGGTTATTTGACGTAAACCAATCTGTAACTATTGAAAGTGCACTGTTTACGTCGTCAAAATCTTGTCTATTCCTGTCTACTTTAAAAATAAGAGAGGTATCGTCTGCAAACAGTACAACATCACAGATGCCCTTCAAATGGAATGGTAAATCATTGATATATACTAAGAACAATAATAGGCCCAGTATCTGTACTTGTTTCTCTCTTGTGTGGCTTGGCTTGTTCCGCAAGGCTTTAGCCTTGCGGAACAAGCCAAGCCACATGACAAAATAGGAAATGGCCAAGAAATTGACACTTCTATAAGACAACAATGCCTACAACGTTATCACATTCACAAAATAGAAGATAATCTATATAAAAGATAAGTTATAAAAAAAATTAAACTATTTTAACCAAATGACATGATTGTCATTACAACTGTCACAAATCTGAGTAGATAACATGTCTACAAAAGATATTAATAATAACCAAATAGGTATTGAAATTGAAATCAAAAACAAAATCTAAGCATATTACGTAAATGTCTTTGCCGTCATCAGATTAAATCACAAGAGGCGTGTACAGAACGCTAGCGGCTATGCGCAAGAGTGACACAACAAATACTAAAAGATACATCTTATCTCAAACTAGTTATTTGCCCACTGACAGGTCGTGGGTTGAGTTTCCACTAATATAAGTTCTGTGATACACTATAATATATGAAATGTTGCATAAATACTACCTTAGTAACTTTTCTAAGTAAAAAAATATGGGTTAGCCTTAATAACCATTTATATCATTATCAGAAATAGGCTAACCCATAATTTTTTAAGAGTATCAGTGTAGAATATTATGATATAGCGTGTGTCGAAATGCAGAATATCATCATTATCTGCATAGCCTTTTCCCAACTATGTTGGCGCCTTCCAGTCTAACCCGATGCAGCAGAATACCAGTATTGCAGAATGTATCATTATAATAATTATGTATGCACTGTACTGTCAAACCGATGAACCGACATTTCTCAATAGAATATAAGCTCAGATTTTAGTATAAACAATGATGAGAACAAAAGAAGAAGTTGAGAACAGCCTGTTTACAAAAATTATATTACTTCAATAAATTGGGCGTCTAACGATATTAAAAAAGTGGCGGCAAACGAACGGTTCCGTAGAATATCTAACACTACATATTAAAAAAAAAAAAAAATTAAAAACTAAATAGCGAAAATAAAACTTTCCTGTAAACTATTTCATTTTTTTTTAACTTAATTTTATTATTTGTTGTTAAAGCGGCCATAGTAGTACGCACTCGGTGAACATTTCAAATGTCTACCTATGGCGGTTCAAAAGATACAGCCCTGTGACAGACGGAACAACGGACGGACGGACAGCGGAGCTTTAGTAATAGGTTCCCGTTGGCACCCTTTGGGTACAGAACCCTAACAATGATCATCCTAATTTCAGGTTTCCAGTCCTATATGAGAAAAATAGAACAACCATGGTTGGACTCTATGTGGATCACAAAAGAAATCTCAAAGAACAAACATAGAACAGGAAACTGCAACATTTTTGGATAGAAGCTAATCAGTAACTGATTCATAACAAAAAGGAAACGTCTAACGTGAAGGTATGTATTAAGTACTACATTTTCTCCCTTATGACTTGATTAGAATATAAAATGGCAGAAGGTTCTATTACGAAGTCACACCTGTGAGTTACACGCTTTACATTACCGCTCCTTGGCGGTAAATTATCATCATTCTCTTCCCCCTGTGCCTTTTTATTTTGGGGTCGGCGCCACATGTCTTTGCTTTCCATACTTCCCTTTTATTCATCATCTCGGTAGTCACCCCCTCTCTAGCAAACAGTCCATCCATCGTTTCTTGATCGTACAGTCACGAGCGCCAATATGTCAACACTTGGCAACTTTCAATTGCGATTTTTTCGTGAAATAACGAATGCAACGTTGAAATACGACACATTACATAAACCGGGTTCGAAAATGCTATGTTCGTAACAACATAAAATTTCATTTAAAAATAAAGGAGTAAATCGCTTTTGAATAAAGCCGAGTGTATACATACTTTTGCTCGTGACTGTACATAAGCATAAAATATTTTAATTTCTGCCCCGTTAAGAATGCAAATTACGATGTTGTACAACATCTGAGCAGATAGTCAAACTAACTGCACAACCATTTGTTTATATCCTCAGAGTGCATTCTTACATGTTTATGCAACTCGAGCATTTCTTTTATGTGTAGTAACCGGAGCAACATAATCGCATTGCATACTAGTGACATCAGCCCGCCGAGTGGCAATTTCTAATCAATAGTACAGATCGTGCGCAACATTTAGATATAAAACGAAAGTTCTAACGGATCTAGATGATGATACGTGTGCTTTATACAAATTAAATAGACTTGTATGTTTGTCACTGTGTCTTGCTACAATGCGTTGGATTGCGTAAAGTGTTGTGGATGATGCTAAAAAGAGGTATTGTTTCTAATCGACTCGTTTTCTTCATTCTTGTAAACTGTGGCTTATTGGTATATTATATTATACATATTTCTGGGGCTTATTAGTCGATTCGCACACCTTTATTTGTGGGTGAATCGATATTTCTGGAGTTGTAGATTCGCCCACAAATAAATTAACTTCGTGCGAGTCGCCTACAGAAAAGAATATATTATCTATTTAAAAGTGTCGATTCGCCCTTTGCGGGCGAGTAAATTCGCGTGAATCGACCAATAACCAGTTTCTGGTAACCAAATATTATGCCAGACGTTTAAGTTTTAACGGCGAACATAATATAATATGATGTTTATTTCGGTACTTTTCTAAACATCCTGAAGCTAATATTATTGTGATAACGGCTGTGTAGTTGCGATAAGATGATTTGTGAGAAAAACATGATTTACGTTAGCATTTATCACGATGATGTTCTGGCAACGAGTTGTTCACGCAGAAGCCGCATATAAATCAACATTACTGCCGGTAATGCCATGTTTTCACGTTACGGAATCAATAGATGAGCCTCACAATGAAAGTTGAACCATGCTGCACCATGCTGAACTCAGATTATCGTGTCAGTGTATATCTTTGAGGTATAATCAATAAAGCGATTTCTCTAATAGCCAGTTTTACAAGCGAAACAATAACTTTTACATCGTGACTGGGTTCATGTAAAAGTGACGTGTACCAATCAGTTTTGTGCTAATGTGATCGACAATGTCACACTGTCAGTGTTGAGAAAGGGAAAATTACTATGATCCATAGAAAGATATTTCTCTGAGGAAATTTGATTTTGTTTGATTGCTGTTATTATCTGTGATCTGAGAGTAATAGAAAGGCAGGAATCATCTGTGGCAAATAAGCTTCAATCAACATCGTAGCTGTTCTCCACTGGACTTGGCTGTCGGCTCCCTTTGACGCAAATGACAGGGGTTTCACTTTACAAGTCCGTTTTCAATGGGTTACTATTAATTAGCGGATAAAGGTGGTAATTCAGAAGTCAACAACTATTAAAGTTACTATAATTGCCTTTTCAATACCAACATAATGGAGGTTTCTATGGAGCCTTTTGCTTGCTTGTACGCACGCGTTTTCGCCATATTCATTTGCCAACTCTCAGCACTTGCGTGAGTAGGGCTATGCGGTATTGGGTTTGATGGCAATACCGGTATTATTCCAGTGTTGTTTCTTGTATAGAGAACGCAAGTTACTTGCGTCCTGTTCAATTACTTATACATAAAACAAAGGCGTTTCTATAATGCCTAGCATGACATTAATACATTTCTGCTTAGTTAAAATAAATTCTTAGGCGTAATCTGTAATTAAAATCATTGTTTACCCACACGTTTCGAGCTGAACAACTGTTACAAGTCAATAGTCCTTGGTCCAATTGTAAAGGAAACGAAAGCCTTTAATCACTATCCGTTTACTATTATTACAGAATGACAATAAATTATAAGATATAATAGTATAGGAGTTATTAACGTTTTGATTAGTGCAAGTAAAAAAGTTCAGTAGTAATTATCAATATTATTTTGGCTATTTAATTTGGTAGGTACGCAATCAGATTTGCTTATAAGATAACTGGTTACTAATATAATAAAATTGCTACCTTCATTTGATACAATAATTATTGTGTGTGTACCTGTAATAGTGGTGTGTAGGTACACACAAAAAAGGCACAAGCAAATACTTACTAGGTAGGTACCTAGTAAGTATTTGCTTGTGCCTTTTTTGAAAATACATTAATACCTAGTTTCAATAATTTTATATTGCTCTAAAAAAAAGTATCGCCTCCATTAAAGTACTAAAAGTGCTGAAAACACCGTGAGAATACAGACAATATTAATAATAGCAAAACCGTTCCTTCCAAACATATTATTATTTTTATGAGGTATCTCGAGGTTTACTGTCTCCACGCCTACTCTGCGATATCAGTCGGTATTGTTCTGTCGGCCATTTGCAGCAGTATCATATCGTTTGGCATTTGTTCCGCGCCCTTACGAAATTGCGTTGACATATTGGCGATAATGTAACTCATTTGTTTTACCTTACAACGCCCTATATGTCGGGGGACACGTAATAATATGCTGTCATCAAATCGTTTGTTGAATTATGTGTTAGTTCACATAACTGTGGGACCATGTTTGGAATACCTGTTATATAAAGGGCAAGATTGTCTCGTGTACTTTGAGGAAAGCACTGTTCTTCCAGTAGCTATTTGAAATTTCAGTAATTTAGATATTACGTTAAACACTGAAGTTGACGTCATGTTAAATGTGAAAAAGGAAACGAACCAGTATTTTCTCGTACATCGTTTCTGATTAGTTTTGCTGTTCTGATTGCCAAGTGTTTCCCCAAAGACGTCCATTCTCGGATTCAGTCAGATTTACTGACATAAATCAAAATATTGACATTCAGCCAGACAAGAGATAGACACACATTGTTAGTTAATAATGTTCCAGAAAGTGTCATTCGCACAAATCACTCGATATCCATGTAACTTTTTTAAACATTGAATTTATCCTAAGTCACTCTCTCAGGATAGAGCAGAAACAGGGTTTTTGCATATAAAATATTGTGAAATACCTACTCTTATCGATACCTTAACTTTTCATTTCGACCGACTTTTATTTGTAACTAAAAAGGCTGTATCAGTTAATTCCTTGTATTAGAATGTCAACAGAGCTCAATGCATTCATTAAACCCAAAACAACAGAAATGTCACAACGCCATGATAACATTAATATATATTGGGTCAATTACCAATTATAAGGTATTTCTATACGCAAAATATGTAGATATAGTAGTCATAACCTACGGTAACCTTATCCAGATTGACCGGTTAATGGTTGTCGCATCCGAGTCTCGCGTACCTAATTGAGATGATCTTGATGCATCCATATTAATATTATTTATAAAATATTAAGTGTCATAATCATAAGTAGGCATACTTTCGAAAATACTAGAGCAGTCTCTCAACTTAAAGATATTATGACCATAGGTACATTTTATAAATTAAAGTCGCTTTTCGTGTCTGTCAGTGTGACCGTATTGTTCTTCTAAACTACTAATCAGATTTTGATGGGGTTTTCACCATCGTTTAAGTAATTTATTCCGCAAGGTTTTTGTGCACGTATTAGATATAATAAAGAAATCTCGTTGTTTTGTAAAGTCGTAAAAGCCGCGTGAAGCAGGGGCGGGTTGCTAGTTAAGTAATAATATATTTAGATCTTAAGGACACTTATGTCCACACAGTGTGGTTTAAGTTTTTGAATCATTTCGCAACTAATATTTAATCAGAAAAAGCGGAGTTTTTTTAAATTGTTAAGCCACTTTCCAAACTTGACGTTCCTAAACTTAAAAATGTTATCTATTATTGAAATAATAGTTCGTATATTCGTTGCTATTATTGTTTATTATTTTTTCTCTAAAATCTTAAGTGTCATAATCATAAGTAGGTATTCCTTTGAAAATACTACAGCATTCTCTCATTAATTTCTCTCTCATGAGTTTGTGATAATATTACTGTTTTGTTGACTAAAATTTATAATATAGTTTAGATTTTAAGGACACTTGTGTCCAAACAATGTGATTTAGTATTTGTATAATTTCGCAACTGATTTTTAAGTAGACAACGCGAAGGTTTTTAAAATTGTTTAGCCGCTTTCCAACCTTCAACGTTGATACACTTAATAGTGTTATCTATTAACCAGATAATAGTAGGTATGTGTTATCGTCGTTTATTGTTTCCTATTTTTAAGCTTGTATAAGTACTACTTTTAAAATGGTGGAGTACAAGGTCGATAAAATTCGTAGTTGTATGTTTAGGACCATTAGACCAACCATTAATAGACCGACCAACCTCTATTAGACCGACCATTATTAGAGCTTTGCGGATTTCTGGTGACACGAACAACAACTCCGATATCGTAGTAGACTATGTGAATGCCGTAGAGTCATTCGGGGTAAAAGGACGCACTTTTTCTTATTTGTCTGCAGTGAACCGAAACGAATAAAATATTAGCATAGTTTATTTGTGCTATCTGTAGCATAACTATTAGTCTCTTGAAACGCAACAAATATTAGACGAGGAATGTCCTCAGAGGAAAAAACACTGCGTACTTTTGCCCATTGCGTCCTTTTACACCGAAATACTCTACATACTGCCTACCAATTAATTATTTAATAATAATAATAATAACTCTTTCCCCCTCTTTCTCTTTCCTCTTTCCTTTTTTTTCTTTTCTCTTTTTTCTTTCTCTTTTCTTTTTCTTTTTCCATCTTCTTTTCTTTTTTTCTCTTTTTCTTCTTTTTTCTCTTTATTTTTTCTTTTCTTCTTTCTTTTTTTTTCTTTTTTCTTTCTCTTTTTTTTCTCTTTTGGTTTCTTCTTTTTTTGTTTAATTTACGGCGCATAATACATTTATAGCGTTTCTCGTCACCTCTAATCAGTCTAGATAAATCAAGTCATTTGTTACACAATAATACATTTCGCAAATATTCTGCGCCTACTGAAGTCGATCGATTCGTCGATATCCAATCGAGATTGTTATGATTGAATCGTGTCTCAAATTTGTCCTTAAAATGGTAGTTAGGTATTTAGTTTAAGTACCTAACTTCGATTTTAGTGTTGTAGACACACAAATAAACAAATATTTAGTTACTTAAGCGAACAGGTAATAAAATTGAAATGCGTGTGCGGTTCTGTGGGAAGATTGAGTAGAGGTCTGCTTACCAATGCTCAAATTTCTAATAATAAACGAATAAATAAGATCATGATTTTATAAATGTAAAGTTTTATAAGAAGTTAGCGTAACAAAATATTATTAAAGCGTACAATGAAGTTTGTTTAATGATAACTACTGAAAATTCGGTAACATTACATAAAAACTTATTATACAAGACTATACCACGACAAATGCGACCAAATCGTCTAGTGTTTGCTCCGAATCTATTTTTTGCGAACCCCAATGTAGTATAAGAGTACTATAGGTTTTATCCACCGACCGTATCGAACACGTAGAATAAAACCCAGAAACACGATATTCAGTGTCCGAGCACGTTTAAATTGACAATTGCACAACTGTTGCAGTTGTCCGTTCAAAAACAAATCCGTGGTAGGCCACGACAGATAGGAAGCTTTGATCACATTGTTTTAACGAGTTACGAACAGTGAACGTATTGGAACAATGGTAGGGCCCAAGCGCCATTGTTGAGTAACAAACCTTTAAGTATAACTCTGTTAATAGATTGTTTACTTACTTTCAATTTAAAGGTTTTTATTTGTGAAACTTTATGGAGTACGAACTTGCCTTTATATTCAAAAGTAATGCCGGTTTTATCCAGTTTCAGGTCGACTGTCAATTTATATGACAAATGGGTTACGCATTCGTCATATAAATTAATAAAATATTAATTAATCATTTGGTATAGCCATTAATCCGACACTTATAGGTAGGTAGTTCAAGTTTGAACAGTTGAGATTTTTTTCTAATTGCTACGCAGGTTTCTGTTTGACCACTATTTCATTTGTGGTCGGATGCGGTCGAAAGCAGCTCTTTCCGGCAATTACTCGTAGTAATATCTGCGTAGGAACGTAGATATTAAATGTAGATGAAGAAGATGGAATGCGGTAGAACGCAAGATATTAAGACTAGTTTTGCTTGACACTTGCTTCCGGGAGGACGCATGAACGATGACGTGAAGGCTTATTTTTTTTTTTGAGGATGGGAAATCATCAAATGACCCCTCCCGCTCTGGATGGAGCAGAAGGGAGTGTCAGACTCTTACTGACTAAAACCCACCCGTGTTCCTTCCTTAGCCCTTTATGTACCAGGGCAGCGGTAACCCTTTCGGACGATCCCGCTACCCCGGCAGGCTTCGGCCCTGTCGGGCCCCGTCAACTATGCTGACATCTCTTTGAGGCGCACGTGGAACACATACGCGCCGTCCGGCACGAGCCTGGTCCTGATCGGACGGAGAGCTACCCATTGCTCTCCGCCCGCAGACCCGCGCCTACGGTGGCCGGGAGTCGTCACGCGGCTCCCGACGCCCGGAGCGTCTCCCTCGGCGGCTGAGGCGTGAGGATCTCTCCCTTGCCCATCCCGCCACCTCCTTCGCTAGCATGACTGCTTCGCAGAAGGAGGTGACCGCCTCCCACTCCCTCTCGCCCCGGACCATGGCTTGCACCAGGGCCGGACGCGAGAGGTCGCCGCCGCTGCCGATCGCCTCTACGAGGACACGGCGGTGCTCTGCCCAAGCGGGGCAGACCTCCACCGTATGCTCCACCGTGTCCTCTGGGCGATCCTCGCAATCCCCGGATAAGCCTTACGGCTACCACCTTTTGGGGCACGTTCAGATAGTGTGCGGCTCGAAGCCGCAGTGAACGCGCCCACATAGGGGCCCCATAAAGGGCCATGGACCGCACGACCCCCGCGTAAAGCCTCCGGCAGGAGGCGTTTGGCCCCCTCAGGTTGGGCAGAAGCCGCTTTAAGGCGGCCCCGGTCCGTTCCAGTTTGGGGGCCAAACGTCGGAAATGCTCGACGAAGTTCCACCGGCTGTCGAGGACGAGACCCAGGTATCTCATCGTCTTCTCGACGCCGATGTGAACCCCTCCTACCCTCAGTTGGGATCCCGAAGGTGGCCCGTACCGGGGCCCATGAAAAGACATGGCCTCGGACTTGTGCAATGCCACCTCGAGACCCAACTGCCGGATCCTTTCCACGACTATCGCAACCCCGCGTGTCATCGCGTCGGCCGTCGCCTGATGCGACCTCCCCTGCGCCAGGACCAGCGTGTCGTCAGCGTAGCAAACTACGCTGACGCCATCAGGGAGGTCGGCCCGCAGCACCCAGTTGTAACCGATGTCCCACAGGAGCGGCCCCAGAACCGATCCCTGTGGGACACTGCACGACATCTCTCGCCGGTTCCAATTCCCGTCGCGGCCGGGGTAGATGACGGCTCTGTCCGTCAAATACGCCCCGACTATTCGACGGAGGTAAGTCGGCACCCGGTGATACCGGAGTGCCTCCCCTATGCAGCTCCAGGGCGGGGTGTTGAACGCGTTGGCGATGTCGAGTGACACCGCCACGACCACCCCACCCCGGGACACCGCGTCCCCCGTCGTGAGGGCTCTCACGCGCATGATGGCGTCCACCGTCGAGCGCCCCTTGCGGAAGCCAAACTGGCACTCCGCAAGATCCGGCCCCGTCCTCACCATGTGCCCGACGAGGCGGCCCGCAATCACTCTCTCAAAAAGCTTGCCGACCTCGTCGAGCAGCACTGTGGGCCGGTATGCGGACGGAGAGTCCGCAGGGCGCCTTGGCTTCTGAATGAGGACCAGCTTCCCCGTCTTCCAACGGAGTGGAAACTGGCCTCTCTCCATGCATGCGCTTAAGAGCGCCTCCAGTCGAGGCCCGAGAGCCCTCGAGGCCAGGACCCAGGCTTTACCCGGCCAGCCGTCGGGTCCCGGGGCGGTAATTTGGCCTTCAGCCTGCCTACCGCCGCTCTCAGATCTACCCCGATGACGTGAAGGCTTACGTACTGATTATTTTCCGTTGAAAAGCAAGACTAAAAAGATAATATTATGTTACCTAACTAACTATTCAATATGAACCACAAGACGTATTTTATTGCTTCGACTATTTTACGACCCTAAAGGCGTGCGAAATCTAATCTATTATAAATTATCGCAAACGGGTCGTAAATATTTTTGCCCCGTTCCAAAGTAAATGCGAGCATTACCGCGAGCTGAACTTAGTCACAATTAACTAGTTAGGTACTTAGATACATTCAATGACTAGTGATTACTGTTATTATGTACTGGACATTTTGGTAAATATACTCTAATTTTATGCTGAAAATGCTCTAATTTTATCAAATTCAGGCAACATTTTATATTTTTCGTCTCTTTTTTCAAATAGGCCTTGTTCAGAACTGTATTTATAAGTAATGACAGACTTCGACCAATGTTTTGGGCAATTAGATGCTGAAAAGTTCGACAGGAAACCGTATACATGTCCAGATGTAACCGTTAGCATGTCCAGAGCTTCCAGCAAGGGATCCTGCCGTTTTGCCGAAAAGATTTTGCCAAAATTTCATTACCCAAACAAATTTTAGCAACCTTTTTTATACCAATGCAATGTTTGGAATAATTTTAGTACGTACATTTTCATTTGGTCAAATTTTTACTTTGCAGAATATTATCAAGGATAATGTCATTTAGGCATTTGGTCTTTAATCAAATGATTTATTACAGCAAACAATATTTAGACAATAAACGTTTGGTCAAATGATTTGTTATGGCAAAAAAAAATTAATACAAAAATAAGATTTTTTGGGAATTATATAATTAAAAATGCAATTTTGTTTTAATATAATCATTTATTTAATACAAATAAGGAAAAAAAGAGATTATTGTTAGCAGGCTATCAAAAACCAAACTATGTAGTTAGACGAGGTTAATAAAAAAAAATGGTTAGGTTAGGTTAGGTTGAAACTGTGAGCTCCTACGCACGAGCCGAGCGAGCGAAGCGAGCGGTGCCGCGGCAGCAGCCGGCGAGTGCCAGAAACAACTAGATTATATAGAAAAAATATATGGAAAAAACAGCTACCCGAGACTGAACTAGTTAGACTATAACAATTGACTGAATAGAAATGGTAAATTGAAAACTGACGATACTAAATATTTGGCAAATTTGATTTTGCGTAAAATGAGTTATTCCAACTGAAATATTTGACTACATAAAAATTGGTAAAAGTATTAGTTAGTAAACAAGTCATTGTTTAAACGTTTACTGGCCAAACAGTAGGTTTGCATTACGATTATTTGTGAATAGATTTTTTGCTAAGTAATAATTTGGCAAATGAAATTATGTGGAAATTTTTTTGGGAAGTGATAATTTGGCAATTTCTTTTCAATGAAACAAGGGAGACCCCTCCAGCAATAGGGAAGCAAGACGATTGTCGGTTCGACTAAAATGATACACAGGTAAGAAAACTACCTACACATCTACAACACATACCTAGCATAAACAATAAACTCACTCCTTCTTCCCATGTGGGGTAGGCAGGAACTGCAAAACTCCACCTGCTACGATCCTTACATACTCCTTATGCTGCGTTTACGTTCATATATCTGTCTGTGTGATAGAAGCACGCCGGTTATTAATATTAAGGTTTCTGAAGAACATCACCAATAGGGTCACTACATCTAGACAGTAGATATTAGCTACGAATGCATACCTACCTCCGTCTTAACAAGCCAGAGAACCATAACTAGGTCCTACAACGTTAATATTATGGTGCCCGCCCTTTTTTCAAGGCAACCCATAAAAATTAAGCAATATTTTGTTGTGATTCAGATGTGATCGATAGACATTGGAACCTGTCGATATGTAGCAATCTCTTTATTACCGTTTAATAATTATTTATGAGGAAAGGTAAAGACCGAGAGTCACACAGTAATATTTATACACATATTAATTAACTTAAATATGTCAGTTTTCTAACGCTCCTACCAAATAACTGTACCCTATAACCTACATTTCTGATTTAATAATAATGTCATCTTATTTTAATACGGTATTAAAATCTCAGCATATGAATTCATAATATTAATTACCTATTAACTAATAATTTGGTGGTGTTTGGTATCATTCATCTTCAGTTAATTACGTCTTTTTTCCGTTAATTGAAGGTAGTCACTCCCGATGGTGTAAGTGTGTATAATTTATTCAATGACACACATACTTCAATCAAAGTGAAATTATATACCACGTCACAAATGATACTTTGTGACGTAACTGCTCCCGAATATGAGGTGCTGCGGTCGTCAGGTGGCGCGTGAGAATTCTAATTCGAGCGTTTCTTAATGTGTGAGGGTTTCGTCTCACTGTTAGCGGAGCGTTAGATTCTTGAATGGCGATCGATGATAGAGTAAATGACCCTATCATTGATCGAGTCTGTCTCACGGAATAATTAGAAGTGCAAAGTTATTCTATTGGTAATGTATTCTTCGGGTAGATTAACATTTTTGTTTAGGTTTGCGGTAAGCAAATTCTTTGGAGCGAATTGGTTACTTCACATATTTTTTAGACCAGAAGGCCAATTCTCGTAATTTAAAACGTTCAAAATCTAGTCGCAGTCTCATCTTGGCGACAAAAAAATGTCAAACACTTGTCAAACTGTAGGGAAATTAGACGTATTTTTGACAGATTGAGACTGAGGATCAGACTGTGAACGTTCTTAAAATTATGAGAATCGCCCCTCTGGTGATTATGTTCTCCCTTTTTCTGATGCATTTAAAGTATAGACTAGACAGACAACCATGACTAGAGTAATAACGAAAATCATGATGCTGAATGCCTTAAAAGCGTCATGATTTTTGTTATTAGGTTATGATTTCGCAAATCAGATGTTTGTGAAATCATAAGCTCGAAAAAAACGCATCGCTAACATTGGCGCCTGTCCCAAGTCGTGCACAACGCGGTTAAACTGGTCATTATTACCACATGCCTACCTAAATGCTCCATTGACACTGCCACAGTTTACCAAGGTCTTTGACAACGCCCGATTGGAACCTACCCGATCACTTTCTGGTAATGAGCAAGAAATATGTTTATTTTGTTACTTCTATGGTGCAGAGTAACATTTATACAGTGTTAGTTAGGCTCCTAGAGACCTTTGGATGTATTTTTTTAATTGTTGACACCTGCTACTTTGTCTGCTAAAGTATACTCATTAAATGTGTGATAATCAGAGCAGTGTACATACGTAGTTATATGAAGGCTTTGGCCTTTGGGCGACTTTGGTGTCTTGGGCGCTCGGGTTTTCAAGACCAAGATTTTGCAAGTCATCAGAGAGCTTATGAAAGAAAAGAATATCTGGCTCGCTGTCTGTGATATGGTGAAGAGGATTATAATTATATACACATATACATTAGCAGTACGCGCCTTTTCGTACCAATCAGCAAAAGATTATGAGACCTTACTTTTTACAATACTTAAATTTAATTGAAATGTTGTTTCCTCTTGCTCTTGACAAAAACTTAATTGAATTTAGATTGATTTTTAAATGGTCACTTGAATAATAATTTATTGATATCTTTATTAAATGCCTATGTTATTTATTGTGAATTATAGGGGGTTGCCTATTGCAATAAAACTTATTTTAATAATAGAAGCATTAGACCTCAACCACATTATTATGTAATACTAGGTACCAATTTAAACCCAAAGATTTTTGAAGTTATAACTGCATAGGTAATTACCGAAATTATGTTTTTCGAATCACTTATTGTTCTTGTTTAGCTATCTATGTATAGTATGATTCGGGATCGGTGTTCGTGTTTTTACTATTGAACTTATATCGATAGAAGGTTCTCTCCTTAGTTCCTGGGAAAATGCCCTCCATCTAATTCACAAGAAACCAAAAACAAGGCTATTTAATTGGTGTCCAGCGTAGTATCTTTGCACAGAGTCGATCGCGTTTAGTGTCCTTTCATGCGAATACCTTTCTATTTAAATAAATCATTTCCATTCACGACAAGTTCTATTGAGTTTTTAGCTAAAACTAAACCCAGCAATTGCTAGTTTGAAACTAAATTATAAATTGAATGTCTACAAATGAATTTAGTGTTATTTGGAACAATGTCGTATATCCTGAATTCATGTTTGCCTTCACTAGCCGATAGTTCTATGGTTTATTCTTGCTTTTGATAGAAAAGACGATGCAAGTTTAAATAATGATCTCCATTGTTTGACCTATATAGCATAATCGATAGGTAAAGAGGTACTTTAATGACTTTGACTTGTAAATGTACTACTTTGAAATTTACAAAAATGGATATTGCTGAATCTGCAGGTTAAGCACACGTTTTCCCGACTGTCTAGTACCAATATTCCAATTTAGTGTAGGTATTAATTCATGAACCAGAATGCCCGACAGTCCTATGCCTCGTTCAGTCATAAAACATGTTTACAAAACATGTCCAGCCAGTTGCCAGTTTTAAGTTAGGCGGTCTAATTATATTCGACAACTGACAAGCGTGTTAATTGTTGAAATACACACACAAACACTCCAATTTTCTTGTCGTATGTCGATTTTATAACGTATCTAAGACTTACATTATAATCTCAGTCAAACAGATCGCGATCTACTTATGTGCATAACTTAGAAGTCTATGAATCAAGAGCAACATATGGTTAAATACGATGCAAAAAGTATTTAAAAACTAGTCAAGTTGGTGTCTAACCACGGATGGAGTAGGGTGCCGCACCATTCCTTTAGGTAAATAAGGATATTATAGAATTATTATTATTTGGTGCAGATTATAAAAACTTAAGCTGAACTTAACGTATGAAGTTAATATCTTAAAAAAGTTAATATCTTACCTAATAATTGATGATGTATCAAGTTTTTAATCATTAGGATTAAAAACTTGATACATCATCAATTATTATGTAAGATATTAACATTTTATTTAAATCTGGCTTTGGTTGAAGTATTTTATTGATTAACTGTAATGACATAGTTAAAAAAAAATGGGAACTGGGCCTGTTCTTGACCTCGATCTAGCCTGATGGAAAGCGTTGGACGAGGTCTACGATGGAATGAGCAAGCCCAGAAGATTCACTCTTGCTTTGAGGACTGAAGGGTTATATGTATGTGGATGGGAAACATATGGGATATATATGGACGCTGGCAGAGAGTTCCATACTTAGGCTAATAATAAAAGTGACGGAGAAGCGCTAAGCACGACTGGTCGGGATACCAACTAAGTGCGGATGGTACCCTGCAGTTCGTCTAAAATTTGTTTGACAGATTTTTGTGACACATGACGAAATAAACTAATACGGAACTCCAAAAAACGAATTTAGGTAAGTATAGTATTTAAGACTTATTAGGTCGTTCTTGAAATAGTTTCGGTCTAAGTTAGTATATTTTAAGGATTGGTTATTTAATGATAT
The DNA here is from genome assembly GCA_947507525.1 of Apamea epomidion. Taxonomy (NCBI): domain Eukaryota; kingdom Metazoa; phylum Arthropoda; class Insecta; order Lepidoptera; family Noctuidae; genus Apamea; species Apamea epomidion. The sequence goes on from OX382234.1 coordinate 14,793,752, forward strand.
TGTGCTAATCGGAGTGTAAAAGGCTTTGGTATTGAATATTTATATTTTTAGACGCACTTTTTACGTTTTTAGCTGTTTTTTTTTTGTTAAACGCATAATTTTTAATTGAAGGTGAAACTCGGTCAATGCATGATATGAATGAATCAGTTTTTATATCGCATTCATTTTCTAATTTTTGTGAAAACTTAGTAATAGGGGTTAAAGTATGAAATTGCCGTTTTATTGTAATAGGTACTTCGAATTGACATAGAACCTTCATGGTTTGAGATTTTTGAGTGAAACTTTTTTCACATGGTACCTATGAAGTTCTTCTTTTAAAAAATGTGCAACATTTGATTATAGACTTTCAGTTGTTTTTTTTTATTCAGCTTAGACAAGAAAGATGGATACTTCGAAAATTCGAGTTATTTTTGAATACGAGTTCCGACGCGGAACTCTCGCGGCAGAAACAGCTCGCAATATCAATGTTGCGTTTGGAGAGGGGACTGCTAATGAACGCACTGTGCGATTTTGGTTTAAACGCTTTGGTGATGGAAACTTTGATTTGAAGAACGAACCACGTGGAAGACCGCCCACACAGGTGAATAACAATGAATTGGAAGAGATGGTGGAAGCCGATCCGAGCCAAACTACCCAGGAATTAGCGGCATGGTTTATCGTTACCTTACCAACAATATTGACTCATTTGCGTCAAATCAATAAAATAAAAAAATATGAGAAATGGGTGCCTCATGATTTGACTGATCTGCAGAAAGAAACGCGTTTTGAAACTTGTGTTGCCTTGTTGAATCGATACAGAAATGAAGGAATATTGGATCGAATTGTGACATGTGATGAAAAGTGGATTCTTTACAATAACCGTAAGCGAAAAATGCAATGGCTGACCCCAGGTCAAACGCCGCAATAGTGTCCTAAAGCAAAGCTTACCAATAAAAAGGTAATGGTAACTGTTTGGTGGTCTTAGCATGGTGTTATTCACTATAGCTTTCTCCAATCTGGTCAAGCAATAACGGCAGATGTCTACTGTGCCGAACTCCGAACAATGATAGCACAACTAGCAGTGAAACAGCCCCGACTCATGAATCGATCTTTACCATTATTGCTCCATGATAACGCGAGACCTCATACAGCACGAGAAACCGTTTTAACTCTACAGGAACTGCAATTAGAAACCATTCGTCACCCTCCGTATTCGCCAGACCTTGCTCCAACGGACTACCATTTTTTTTGTGATTTGGACAATTTTCTACGTGATAAAAAGTTTTCTTCTCAGGAGGCAGTAGAAAATGCTTTCACACAGTTTGTCGAATTTAGATCAAGAGAGTTCTATCGCAAAGGCATAAATGACCTTCCTATTAGATGGCAGCAATGTATAGATAATTATGGTAATTATTTTGATTAAATACATATGTTAAATTTAAAAAAAAAAAACGAATTTCAATTTTTCAGTACAAATCGGCAATTTCATACTTTAACCCCTAATACCTATTAAAGTATTTTTCAATAACAGTAGTGTGATTGGAAAATACTGTAATACGGAGTTCTGTTTTGTTCTAGTTCTATTTATAATTAATTTATCAAACGTTCATTCAAGGATACGTGTTTATTTATTAAAAGAGTGTTCACTTACAGGTACATGTTTATTTTTATACTTTATTTAAGGTTGTTGACACCCTTCGCTTCAACCTAAAATGTTGTAATTTTCAAACATGAAAAGTACCGAGCTACAATTCTGCCAATGTGATCAAAATTGCGCACAAAAACAAACATGAGAGGAATATTTGAAGTAGGTACCTATTTTCAGAAAGGGTCAGGAAAATATCTTGTTTACCATACCTGTAGAAAAGAGCTGCTGCATATACTGACTGCGATGGTTTCGTTGCCGGTAGGTTCACTTGTCATAACTTTATAACAAATGATACTCTTAACAAAACGATCTGTAAATCCGATATCATCTGACTAATAGCAACTAATGAAATAAGACAAATAACATGAATTTGAAATAAGTAAACAACACATTTGCCTCGAGCGGCGTAAATGATAAATTGATATGTCAGCGGACTCCTAAAGGTAGGTATTATTAAGCTAGTATTAGCGATAGTTGGTTAGATAAGCAGGTGATTTTAATCAAAGTCAATAGATACCTATTAAATTTATATACCTCAGTAGTTTCAGATCATAATGTTGAAAAGAATACAAACAACTATTTTTAGGTACAAATCGCTGTTTATATTCTTTTGTTGAATTAACGCTTTTTTGTCTGCATTTAGCTCTGCATCACTTGCAATAATACTTATCTAGACTTCAGGTATCAAACGAATAGATTTATCCGATGCAACCAAGCTTGAAATTCGGGTGCTTCACACTTTTTTAATCTTTACTCTAGATAACCTCCCGCTCTTCACCTTTTGCTTTTTATCTTTTTATCCTTTTAAAAGTACATTCGTTTCTTTCCTCTAGCTTTTGAAGTGAAACTTCAACTTTTTTTTTTGTCGTTTTATAAACTATACGGTTAGTCATACTTTAATTACATTACAATCTAAGTAGCTTATTCGCTAATATACTTATTAGCAAATAATTTAAATATAACTTAAATTGCAGCGTAACTATAAAATTAAGAAATCGTCCAATAACCTCTTTAAGAATTCACTTTATGTTATGGGGAAGACATTTAATTCACGTGTTCTTAATAGTAGTCAGCACTTGAACTGCAGTTTAAGTTCACTCAAACTGCACTAAACTAACTCAAAAGGTTGTACCCTTTATAGTATTCGCACTAATTCAGTCAAGGAGTTCGATCGCCTCGACATTCACGTGATGATGAAGTCTGTGTTCATGAGCTTCTGCATATTTTTTTACGATATCCACCTGGAGGTCCCGGTGGAGGTCGCTGTTTCTAATGTTGGTTGCGACCCCCCCTTAGCATGTTGTTTTGGAATGTTTGTATGATTTGACGATTTCTTTGGCTGGTGTAGCCACACAGCAAATCAACAAATAATGACGATGAAGTTCTTTTCCATCATTAACATCAAAATCGTGCTCTGGTTCCATATAACTTGGGGTCAGCGCAATACATTTTCTTCTCTCATTCTCCCGTGTCAATTCTTTACCAAAGTCAATATCTAACGAAATAACAAAAACCGATACATTTTTGTTTCACAACCACGTCATAGTTATCTACGAACGTTTTATTTATAAAAAAACTGCATCTAAACTATGTCGAGTTACAAACGTAAGTAATTGGTGGCACCACGGCCTTAGCCTGTTAGACTCAATTTAAATAATAATATTCGCACTTAATTGTATTAGTATTTCACTAACTTTTGTAGTCAATATTATTAAGGATGTTGCAATGACAGCTCTGAAAAGAGCTAATACAATAAGAGTTTATAAATATTTTGTTCAACTAAATGTTACAACAACTCGGTCTATGATTGATACTCAATCTTTCTGAGCATCTAGCCTTACAAATGAGGTGCTAAGCTAGAGCAGTGGGCAGACGTAAAGGTATGCAGTTGTTACTTTTTTTTGTTTCTAACTTTCAACATAAGAATGTGATTATGTAATCTACGCACAGGCGTTGGAGGAGCAACGTTTTGTTTCATCAATCCGTTTAATCAATCATTTTGTATTTGATCTAAATGTAATTGATTATTGCAACTTTTACTCACGATTTCAAAGCTAATGGTAGGTATTTGTTTAATTAAATTATCTTTTTGTTTTCTGTTATTAAGGTCATGGAAGGGTAAATTCATGAATACCCCGTTAATCATTTAAATATAAATTCTAATCTGATATGCAACGGTAAAAACAAAAACGGTTTTATATCTATGCACAGCTTAGTTCCATAAGTATAAATGGCAATTAAAGTGGTAGAATTGTGAAATAACACGACTTAGATACAGGTTCCAGATTTTCAATCAATAGATAGCCGAATTACAAAATAACTTCGAATGAAATAATTTTATAGGAACCAAATTGGAACTGGTGTTATAATGTTCAATATCAATGTAATCAACACAGTATCGTGATATACGGAACCAATGTTATATAAAACTTGCGTAACAAGTAATGAGTTCATAAAATGCATACACGATTTCAATTTACATTTCAGGCAATATTGCAAATGTCAAATAATACACGGTTTTAACTGAGTGAAATGAGAGCAAATTCTCGGAGTTTTACAATCGACAGTTTAATAATCATAGTACAAGTATTTAGAAACCTTAAGGGGCTGCCGAGGACACATACGATGAAAGGGTTAAAAAGCCATTAGATTTGTAACCAAACAGACATATACACATTCACTTCTCAAGTACCTATAATTAGAAGTATTGCTCCAGTGAGGTTTCCTTTTGTAGAATTGGGTACCTCCCTACCTATGATAGGTTGCATAAAGTAAGAAAGAAAGGAAGAAAATATACAGGGGGCAGGGACATCGTCACGCAACCTACATTTTGACCGCGTAGGTATTGCACTTTTATATGAAACAGCTGATTTCTTTTTTGATAACCGCCAAAACGAAAAAATTCTACGCTAGAATCATATGCTGAATTCATGGTTTTAGTTTGCGCGTCGATCCCTGCCACCCTGTATTATTTGGGACACGCACAGGCAATACAAACAGTACAAAAATAATAAAAAGAGGAGGAGGAAAAGGTTGCATACTTTATTAAATTAATACGAGCATAAATAAGAGCATAGAGAGTGTCCTCACAAAGCGAGAGAGCAAGCTGAAACTCATGTCGGGGCAATGGAAATGATCAATTTTATTTTAATTTTATTTTTGACGTTCAAAAGTGCCTTTTATGTGCCTATTTGAAATAAATGATCTGACTTTGACTTTGGATCATGATTATCTGTGGAACCCTACGGTGTCTCCTAACGCAAACTATGTGATGGAAAAGGTAAGGTGAGCTTGTAATATCATTCTATCATAGCATGGCTTTCTTATAAAATAAAGACTTCTGACTGAAACTATCACAAAATTTCCATCATTTATTTGTCAAAATATCACTAAAAAAATTGGTTCATAATACAAATACCAGTGGTATTAGTTGTTGGTATTGGAACGGAATAAATCATTAAAAAGATTCATTGTATTATTTCTTTAGTTAAGTTTCTCATTGTGCCATTCACAGGCATCGTGATGCGAATACACCACTATGTTATTAGTGTGTTATCTGTAACTCTTCCGCGTTCTATTTTATCAAGGCACTCATGCATTCTGGCATGCAGTTGCAGGCAGCATGCGCTTAAGCATTAGTATCTGAATTGTTCTCAATGATCTAATCTGTATCTTGTGTTCTTGTTTCATAAATAAAGAGCTGTTTAGTAAAATAGAATCAATATTAGGAAAGACACGTATTTAATTGAAGCTCAAATAATTCCCATTTTGCTGTCCTAAAAATACTAAATAACCCAGTAACTGCGACCAACTTGGATGCAGCACTCGCCGGCTGCTGCCACGGCACCGTGCGTGTGTGAAAAGTCTAATTATTTATTCCAATAATTTTCGCCAATTATATATCCAAATAATTTAAAAAAGTGTACACCATTAGAAGCTCAATAAGTTTTTAGCGTATCAGTTGAATATTTCCCTTGAGATATTAAAGGGTAGATATCCTTTACTGGAAATATTAAGAACGTCTTATAAAATTGCTCATCCTGGCACTATAGCAAAATTTAAAGACGTTGTACAATATCATCCGCAATTATATAAATCTGATTCTAATCAATCTGTGTATTTTAATTAACAATTTATCAACGGAACACTAAATTAAAACGAGGAAACGCTTTTGCAACTGGATCGGAGCAAATGCACATAAGCGAATCAAATTGTGCGACGAAATGTTGAAAATTAATATTTGTAATTAACTGTAAATCATTTGGTATTCGTACGGCGTTGGTCGGAGGCGTCAGATAACATTTTATAGAATTTCCACATTTCCTCAGTAGATAGAGTCACAAATCGTTCTTTATATGGTGGACAGATATTGCAACAAGTAAGACTAGTTATGGCACCGGCGCAAGCGTTTGATGAAAAGTAAATGAGAAAACATTTACATAAATATTAGTTCAAGTTTCCACTTTTTAGTTATATCTTTTAATAGCTACAAAGCTTTCTTATAAAGCTTTTGTCCCAGTCACTATAACAATGTACGATATAATCAGCCTGTAATGTTCCCACTGCTAGAACGCAGGGTTCCTCCCAGTGGGCTGTAATCCACCACGCGGGCCCAATTCGAGTTGCTAGATGTCACATATCTTCGATTTCTTTGGTTCTAGGATATGCCAGTTTGCTGGCGATGTTTTCCTTTGCCGTTTTGAGAGCAGTGGTGATGTAATAATTTACACAAGGTAAAGCGCCTGTCTGGGTTCGAACCTACGACCTACAAGTCGCGGCCATTACCACTTGGCCGCCACTGTATTTTTCTGAAATAAGCTTGTAAACCTGGAACCTATAGTGTATATAAATACACTATAGGCACCCATTTTTTTTCTCAGCATACTTCGTTAATTAGCCTGAAACTATTATATTATTTATATCACTTGGATGTCATCGATATTTTGTAAACAGGTAAGTTTGCGTGTAAAAAGGTAAGTGTTTTAATACAGTTAGCGTGGAGAAATATTTCGTAAAAAATCATTAGTAACTTCAATAATTATGTGCATATGGCTGGAGTGCTCAGATAATAATCAGCGTTTACACCTATTGCAACGGTTTTGTAGGAAAATTGCCGCATTAAGTGTTTATAGCCCAGTTTCAACAAGTCTAGTGAAATAAAAAATATTTTCTTCGTAATGGATTGAACAGTACTTTGTTGAATATTTATGAGTTTAATTACAGTTTATTAATTACTGATAGCTGTTAATATGCACTTAAAATACAACACTGTTTAGACGTCAATCAGAAATATTGGCAATTAATGTTAGATATTTCAAGCTGTAGTGGAACAAAAAGGCGTACCTGAGTGGTCCAGCCAGAGCAACCATGCACTTTGTACAAACGCTGTTATTTTTTTACTTGCTGTACCTACCTATATGTAGCATTAGCATAATCAGCCTATAATGTTCCCACTGCTGGGACAGAGGCCTCCTCTCTTCGAGAGGGAGTGGGCTGTAATCCACCACGCGGGCCCAGTGTGGGTTGTCAGATGGCACAAGTCTTCGAATTTTTGGTTCTCGGACAGCCGATTTCCTCAGAATGTTTTCCTTTACTGTTTTGAGAGCAGTGGTGATGAAACTATTTATACGAAGTAAAGAGCTTGTCTGGGTTCTAATCCACGACCTACAACCCGTAAGTCGGGGCCATTACTACTGGGCCACCATTAACCTACAATAATCAGTCTGGCATTAAACTACTACTGGTTTTTGACCTGAAACCGTGTAAAACAGTATTTTTCAGGAGACAACCGTGCTACATGGGTCCATACCTTTATAATAAAATAAGTAAAAATATACAGTTACATAAATTACCGATAAAAAAACTAAAACCTACCATAAATAACTTCCTTCTCTCTCAAAATTATGTAAATACTGAAAATTTACTAAAAATAATAAAATGAAATAAAGCCCGTCAGGCCCATTCACACACACAAACACATACATATATACACACATACGCATATGCATACACAAACACACCACACTCACACACAGACAAACACACATATGTTCATACAGTCACGCACACTCACGCACGATAGTAATTAATAAATTAATTACATACTTAATATATATATTAATATTGTAGTACTTACATTTGCTCCGCACCACATTTGTAATGGCAGCTCGATCACGGTGGTGACGGAAGTAACTGGTGCTTATAGCACAGGAGTCCTCCTAGTTTAAGCCCAGTTGCATATGTCTAGTATCTTGCCACTAAGTTACAGTCTAATTTAAGGTACAAAATAGTATGTCAATAGGTTTAAGTCTTGAACGAATAAATATTGTTTAATTTAATTGTTTAACTATAATAATAAGCCTCTAAATTTCCCACTGCTCTCATCTATGTTGTAACACAAAAAAAAGTGTTCATAGGTAACACTATTTACACAATTGTATACCATTCGATTTTATCTTCTCATTTAAAATCTAACGAATTAACAATCTCTCATTAAAGCTAACAAATAAGTCATATTCTGTACAGTCACGAGCACCAATATGTCAACACTTGGCAACTTTCAATTGCGATTTTTTCGTGAAATAACGAATGCAACGTTGAAATACGACACATTACATAAACCTATGGGTTCGAAAATGCTATGTTTGTAACAACAAAAATTTAATAAAAAAATAAAGGAGTAAATCGCTTTTGAATAAAGCCGAGTGTATACATACCTTTGCTCGTGACTGTACACCCTATATTTCTAAATTATTTTCCTTGTAAATATTATTACATACGTAGGTAGCATTTAAGTTAAATGCATGTGATCAGAATACAAGAATTACCTGTATTATACAATTGTGTTTAATAGCTCATAATAATCGTGACAGACCTAAAAGTCTCTATTAAATATATGAATATAACTATGTTAATTGCATAACTAACTAAATAACTAGCTGATTGAATTAAGGACTTGCCCACCATGAACAATTATTTGAATATAATAGATACCACACAGCATTCGAAACCGTTAATTTTCGCTTGCAACTTCATTGGAACTTTTACAACAACCTAATATTTCTATAAATGCACAGCACTAATCGGATGTAGCAGCAATTAACCACAAGAACTAAATAACCCAAAATTAACCGTAGTATAACCTGTGACCCTTTGTTAACCGCAAGCTATAGAGACATTTTCAACAACCTTAGAGTCGTTTTAGTGCCTACCGCTTATCGTAAACCAAAGAGGTAGTTAATTAATTAGATTCTACTTAGCTTAGGATAGTTAAGCATTCGAATAGCCTCGATATCTAATTCCAGTCGGTGCTCTTGACCCATAATTAATCGATTAAATTGTGAATCTTGATAGAGAACAAGATGAGTAGTTATAGATTTAAAAATATCAATACTTTTATCCCGATATATGTGTAATGTAGGAAGGTAAATAAATTATATTGCTTGCAGAACAGGTTGCCAATATGGCCGGAAGGTTCTGGAGTGGTGACCGCATACCGGTAGACGTACCGTTGGAAGGCCTTCTACAAGGTGGACCGATGATCTGGTGAAGGCCGCAAGAATCCACTGGATGCGAGAAGCACAGAAGCGGCCGAAGTGGCGGTGCTTGGAGGAAGCCTATTTTCAGCAGTGGACATCATGGTCTTTCGGTTGGATTGATGATGGTGAAGAAATCGATTCTCCAAATGAGTAGGTACAATAAATATACCATTTAATACCATACTCCTAGGTTTAGTTATGTTGTAGGTACTATGTAGCATAATGGTTGGTAAATAAGGCTTTACGCGCATGCCGGTAGCTAGTCGTGCGTAGCGGAGCGCGTGCGCCGGCTGCTAACGGTCCATTGATCGTATGTTGTTAATTGATTTGTAAACTGTCGTTAGCGATGTGGTCGACGCCGTGGGTCTAAGGTGAAAGGTTAGTAGGTTTGATACTAATGGTAGCGATAAAAATGTTTTGGAAGCTCCCAAACGCATACACCTAAAGATTAAAAAAAAAAAACAAGTATGATTTAGCGCAGAAGCTCGATAAGATATGAAAAAAGAAACTACCTTTTTTTGCTAGTAGCAAAGAGAGCTCTTCAAGTGAGTAATAGCTGAATGATTAATCATCGAATGACTGATCTAATATATATTTGATGCTGTGGTGCAAACATTCTTGTATCTAAACACTCACATAGCAATCAATCATTTTCATAATCATATATTTTTGTTCGTTCCTCTCAAACAATGCCATAAAAATGTGTTAATTGACCAAATGCTCGTAAACTGGCCTTTCTATTCCAAATCAAAACAAAAACTGGGCCTATGACATAAGATAATGCAATGGCATTTGTATGTATTTCATCAGGTCATTAGAAATTTGTTTAGTTCTCTAGCTATTCATTAATTCAAAACATTGTTTCTGAAATGCTACGCATTAATGGCCGTACCATCAAAATGCAAATGAATCTTTTATCAGAACCTAGATCTCTACAATCGTTTCTTTTTTATAACTTTTTATATATACCAATTTACTATCAATCTAGATAGAAAGCTAAGAGATTGTCATCGATTTTATTTCTCTACGTATGCCAAAAAGAATAAACACTCGAGGAAACATGTAGTGAAAGGCAACACAAGTGGTTCGATTTGAGAGCTCAATGTGAATTGTTAACTTCGAAATCGTTAATAGAGCATTCTTGTGTTACGCAGTTGCCATGTGATTGGAGATATTTGAGTTTAATGGATTTCTATAATGAAATGCTTAGAATATCAGATATCTATTTAATTTGAGTTGGAGTAACCACACAATTAAAGACAGCGACGTTCTCAAAAGCTTTCGAGTATATGTATTACTTTTCTAACGATTCTTTCGATTTCATTGATTGTTCTTTCAAGCTTCGGAGTTTTCTTGTACTGCGTAAATGATGCCTGGACGCATTATCTTTCTGCCTTTGTCCAATGTTACTTGGGGTCCGCACAAAACGTTGTTTTTTTCCTTTCTCCCCTAACAGCCGTCACTGTATCATTCACTCATTTTTTCTATCATATCATTCCTCACACAATTCATCCATCTTTTCATTGATCTTCCTCTCCTTCTACATACATCAGCACTTATATTCATTACTCTTTTAGTTACATGCATTTTATACTTCTTCAACGGATGCTTGGACTGCTACCGACTAAAAACCGCATGGGGTACGCGCCTTTGGCAATCCCCGATGGTCATTACTCCCAGCTGTTCATCTGAACGAAATCACAACATCATGTGGTGAGCTTATAAAACATTTGCATCAACCATTTCTAATTGTTTTCCACCGCAGGGCGTTGATTGTTTATTATGTAGTCTGTTTCCTGCTGTCTTTTTATCTTTTTATATGACGTATCTCGGCAGTAATTGTAAACCACTTTCTGTTTAAGAATGCGCATGCAGATAAGTATGGTGTGGTGGTAGAAACTGATTGGGAAACAGAGTCGGTTTTGTATTGGTTTTCTATAGGAAAAACATGTGTTAGCGCTGCGGGAAGCATCCGATATTGCGAGAGTGGTATTCAGCTCGAATTGTTTTTACAAAATTCTACTTGATGTAGGAACCTGAAACCGCATGTTGATAGAAACATTCCACGATAACTTATCAATCTTCATTGCTCCACAAAATATTTAGTACATATATCTGTAAAAACATTCACTAGAACGACTTTTCACATTATGCATATCTGATGAGGTCATAGTATGTAACGACATGTCGACACCTACACATACATTACTGTAAAAGTAGTAAAATGTATCCACATGACAGCTTGCTCTACAAAGCCTTTTACGATGATCCCGGAGTTTTACCAAAAGAATGGCAGTATGTGTACACTGTCATGAGAATTATCACCATCACCCTCTGACAAGTAGTGAGCGCTGTGGTGGCCTAACGGTATCGACCCGACTTACGAGTTGTAGGTCGTGATTTCGAACCCAGCCAGGTACTTTACTTTGTGTATTTCATTTCATCACTACTGCTCTTAAAACAGTGAAGGAAAACATGAGGAAACCGGCATGTCCTAGAACTAAAAATTTAAAGACATGGGACATCCACCAACCCGTACTAGGGCCGCGTGGTGGTTTTTTTTTTTTGAGGATGGGAAATCATCATATGACCCTCCCGCTCTGGGTGGAGCAGAAGGGAGTGTCAGACTCTTACTGACTAAAACCCACCCGTGTTCCTTCCTTAGCTCTTTATGTACCAGGGCAGCGGTAACCCTTTCGGACGATCCCGCTACCAACCGCGTGGTGGATTATGGCCCATTCCCCCACGCGTTTCCTCTTACAGAGAGGAGGCCTGTGTCGCAGCAGTGAGAACATTATAGGTTGATTATGTAAACTATGGCCGACCCTAGGAAGGCTTTGTGTTAAACATTGTGTCCTCGGTCTCTTATATCTTTATACCCTACGTCCATTACAAGAAACACTGAGCCTGCATAATAATTGTCATAAAATTATACAATTTATGACTATTACACGAGTTATTATAATCTAACAAGAAACTCAATTATTGGCCGTTAATACTACGAGTATTTAAGAATAACACAAACTTGCCTTCGTTAATATTAGTTCATACGACAACTATTAACTAACTCTGTCGCAAATGTGGGGTTATGTGAATAAGATATGCACAATGAGTTAGGTAAATAGATGCCGCAATATTTAAAGACTGTGTATAAGGTTTGGTTTATAACGGAATCTTTGAAAAAACTGTTAAGGCGAAGCCTGTTTAAGTGTAGAAAAAAAGTGATTGCTAAAAATGATGAGGCATTTTTTTTTTGCTATAAATCTGTGTCAATGTTAAAGTATGTGACATTTTCATGAATAATAAATACAGTGAACAGTAAATGATTTGAAAAAATCATTTATTATCAAGAAATTCTAGGTCAGCGATAAAATAAAATCTGATCTGATTTTGGTTGTACTCGAATTCTACCATTTAAAAAAGGATCACAAGAATTACTTTGTAAGCTCGCTAAGAAGTCTACCAAAATGTGCAAGAAATTAAACTTCCGTCATACTCGTGTAAAGAAAAATACCAAATACTTAAAGGATTGACAAATTATTTTATAATCTCTAAGTCTGAAACTAAGACTTCCCTTTAACATTTAATACGTAAATTACGTGTAAGTTACGATACGAGGTGGGTGGCGCACGCGTCGTCCACATCTCAGCCCATTTGGTAATCACCTCACGAGTAACCAAGCCGCGTGGATTGCGATATGATTGAAGATAATTGATCTGCCAAATGATAGTTCTAGAGCAAACATTGCTTCCCCATATGGTATAACTGTTTTATGGTACATTAATGGCTCCGCCCGCGGCTCCGCTCGATTTTTTAAAAGATAAGATTTGAAGGTTTTGATTGTTTGTATTTTATCAACTAAGATAAATTAAATGGCCTGTCTGGAGTTTCTTTTGACATATTGTGTCTCATTATCATTAATCGTTTCCTTAAAAAGTATATTGAGGATTGGCAACTTTCATGTTGCGCCTGCATTCAGTCCATGCATGCTTCTCATGCCCCATTCGCCTATCACAGTTTTTAATTTGTTATTGGCTCTAAACTCCTCATATCATGATCAAATCATTACGTCATACTATTATTGAAATATTACATAGCTACTGAATTGCACCACTTAAAAGAAAAACAAAAAGTGGATTGTCAGACCACAGAGCTGTCTCATGTCAGTTAGATCGTTGTTTAATATCTTCAAACGCATCTCGCGTAGAGGAAACATATCTCATAACTTGACGTAACTTGCAATCAGCTTACCGCATTACTTAGCAAGCTCATTCGGCTAAGATTGTCGGTCGATTTGATAACTTATTCATAGCTGAACTGTGAAGTGTGTGTTGATAGATGTTTTCCACACCAGAGTTAAATGGGATTTGGTTGATTTGGCGCTATAGCTCAATTTTTCAACCGACAAAAAAAGATTTGTTTGAATAGTAAAACTAGATGGTTAAATCTTCAAATGCAAGTGGCAAAGGCAGCATCTTAGTTTAAATGTTGTTATCCCTTTCGGCTTTATTGTAGGAATATGGAATCTTCAGAAATTTTCTATGATCCCAGCACCCCAATTGCGTAAAACACTTTCAATTACTATCTGAATGATTTTGAAGACAACCCTAATCCATTGCTTGAATTTTTTGAAAAAATCGTCTGCTTCAACGTAAATAACGCAATGAATGTTGTTGAACTCTCAAAATGAATGCCATTGCCATTGTAAGTGTGATACGCAATGACTCCACAGGATCGGTTCCATTGTAACGAGATACTCAATGCTCATGCCTTTTTTTTTTTTTTTTGTTTTCGGGGGGAAACCTTCGAAAGGCACCCGACCTCCGGGGAGAGGAGTCGGGGAGTGTGGGATTTTTACCTCATTAAAACCACCCCGGTGATCACGATCCGCGCATAAGGGTGGTCCCGGTTCCTCTTAAAAGACCAACTCCGGAACCATCCCTGCGCAACGCCTGTAAGGCACATCCCTGGGGAGACTGTAAAGGGGCCTCCCCTAAGCCTTGCTATGCACGGCAGCACGTGACCACTGTGCCACCGTCTTCCCTGGGGTCACTTGGTAGGCAGACAGAGTCCCCACTCTATGCGCCCGCGACCCCAAAGGTCCACCTACCTTAATAGGTAAGCGGGTTTTGGCGTATTGGGCGCCAAGGCCTCCCCGGTGCCTCCTTCTCCGAGCAGGATCAGCCCTCTCCCGATCCCGCTCGGCGGCCTCCTTCTTGACCATAACGGTCTCACAGAAGGAGGCTACTTCTGTCCAATTCTCTGTCTCTGCCAGCATAGCCCTCACTACTGCCGGCAGAGACAGGTCTCACCCGATCCTGGCAACCAGGGCCCGCCGCTCAGAGGCCCAAGCAGGGCACTCCTCGAGCGTGTGTTGTGCGGAATCCAAGCTGCCTCCACAGTGGTGGCAATTTGCCGTGGCCTCTCGCCCAATTCTGTTCAGGTACTCACCGAAGCAGCCATGTCCGGTGAGTACCTGGGTGAACCTGAAGGAGATGCGCTCCTCTCTTTTCAGCCAGGCTTCGAAGTGCGGCAGAACGGCTTCGACAACGCGTTTGCGCGAATATTGCGGCTGCTGTAGCCGCTCGCGCCACCGCTCGAGAGCGTGTCGCCGTTCCCGCTACCTCTGCCTTACGAATAAGCTTCCTGGCACACTATTCCCGCTTTGGCGGATATCGCGAATTTGGTCGTAGACCTTCGCGTCCATATCCGCCAGGATGTCCAGCGGCGGAAAGCGCGCCAGGAGAGTTGCCGCCTCAAAGGATATCGTTCGGTATCCTCGTGCGATACGAATGACCATCTTTCGCTGCAGTCTATTGACTTTAGTCCTGCTGCGTCTGACGACTGACAGTCTACCTGACCAAACAGGTGCCCCGTAAAGGACCATCGATCGCACGACACCCGCGTAGAGGCGGCGAACTTCCTCCCGAGGTCCCCCGAGATTGGGCAGCAGTCTATGCAAAGCACCCACTGCCTTTTCGATCCGGGGAACAATGCTCATGCCTACAGGACTGTCAGCAGGACTTCGATAGGCTGAGTTGAGTTTTTGAATCCAGGGTACTTAGTCATAGAACAAATTATTACTTATTAATAAAAAGGAAGTTAAAGATAATTTAAACCTGGTAAGAAATAAATAAAAGCGTGTTTCATTGTGTTCTACATGTTCTTTAATGTTCCATCAAAATGTAACACGTTTTTATTTATTTCTTATCAGGTTTAAATTATTTTTAACTTTTTAGTCCTTTTTATTAATAAGTAATAAAAGCTTGTTTTTTAAAAGATTTTTTTTTTTAATTTTATTTTTTACTTTTTAATATTTTTATGCAAGATTGACTACGGCGTAGTTCGTAGCACGTAGCACTGTTTCTACGTTATATGCGTTTACCGCACTTAAGCTACTTGTTCTTCTTTAGTCCCTGGTTACCATCTAGCACCAAAGTACTCGTCAAGACGAATCATACGACCCGAAACTCGACGGGGTTGTGCCGTTTAATTACCGAGTTCCTATGGCCACCTTCCGGTTCCATCATCAGATCAGCTCCATGTCATAATAATTTTGCATTGTCATCCGATTTACACATGCATGCAAAATTTCAGCTCAATCGGTTGATATCTGCTTCAAAATTGAGTTGCAAGAGTCCACCCGAACAAACATAGTTACATACATACATACATAAGTCGCAAGTTAAATAAAAGCTTGTAAAAAGCAGTGCAGTTCAACTTCTGTCCTGCTATAAGAGCTGGTGGTAAGCCCTCAGCAGTAGAATCTGGCATGCTGTTGCTTCATAAATTGATTAGCATATACATTGCCTTTGCCTCATGTCAGAGGCGTAGCAAACAGATAATATTGCTCATAAATTCTTATCTTTCAATATAATGAACAGGTGAATTAAAATATTAGCCGCTAATACAGATTGATTGACTTATAAGACATTCAAATCACAGACTTGTGTTTTAAAAAGTTTCTTTGTATGTGTGAGTGATAAATAAAACAAATTGGTAACGGTAGCGTATTGTATGTATGTACAACACACAGAGTTGCAAAATTTCAATTGGTGTTCATTTGTTTTAGGATTCATTGAGTAGAGATGTTCCCACGCTAGAAGGATCGATTTCTTAAGAAGTTATAGTAAAATGATTTATGTGGTGTGCATTAGCTCATTATCTGTGAGAGTATTGTTCAGCTCATAAGCTGAGGTGTCTGGTTCTAAATCTAGCGTTCGACTGTTTAATACATTAAAGGCTGGGATAGCAAAAGCTCTATATGAAATAATAGTAAAATTCTAAGTAAACTAAATACTTAGGTACGAATTGAGTTTTATTGTGGAGCAAAATGATCTATCCACTTTTATTTCGTACCATTAGGCATTTGATTTAATTATAATTGCTTCCTAGATTGATTGATTAAATCAAAACAAACAGACAGAAAAAATACAAAGATTTTTTATTAGTTAGAATGCAACTCCCAAAATTGATTGGTTCAAAATTATAGTTATCTAGTGCTGCAATAAAAACTAGACCAAATTTGTCGCCCAGTATTTAATGTAGGTATACTTACGTATATTGTAATATACAATTACGTTATTAATTTTTTTTTTATCATGGCCGCCAACTTCTTGTGTAAAATAAAAGAAATCATTAAAAACGTTATTGCAACATAACACTACGTACATGGTTTACTTTTTATATACGACCTTGTTTAAATTTTAATGTAAAAGTGTCACATTCTTGTTATAATGAGAGTTTAATAGTCTAACAGGGATATTACAAGGACGGCAGTTTGATTTAAACGCACTTTACGGGCAGTTTTAACCTAAATTCATGCACTTATTATAGAGGAAGTCGTATTTCTTGTCTATACTTAGGACGTAATCATTGGAGAGACAGATATAAACTTTTGAGACGTGACTGATCCAGATCGATCAATTTTATTATGTTTAATTTTACTCGTTTATGTGCAATTTTCAGTGTTTAACCTACCTAGGTTAAGTAAGGTAGATTAAACACTGAAAATTGCCGTAAGGAAAGAAGGAGGAAAAACCGTAAGGGACTAGCACTGGCACTTGCAAGAGACAGAATTGTGTGGAAAAGGAAGGGGAAGGCCTTTGCCCTGCAGTAGGACAATACAGGCTAGTTAGATTAGACTAGATTAGAACCTACCTACTAGAAAATTCAGATTTACAGCCCGATGTTTTATTAAGTCTACCTAATTACGGGAAACAGATATAGACTTTTGAGACGTGACTGATCAATCAATTTTAATATATTTAATTTAACTAAAGTTTGATCAATTTGTAGCGCTAACCTACCTATTAAAAAATTCCGAAAGTACACCCTGTGATAGTGTGATAGTTAAAAGTAATAATGCGCTCTTTTCATAAAGACCAAAGCACGAACCACATTCCAATTTACACCTGCGTACTTGCACGGTCAAAATAAATCTAACGAATTACATTATTGCTCACAAGACCCCGTCTTCCGTTGCCCTGCCCCTAACCCTGACATGAAATCTATTTCATTTATAAATACAGACGGCAGACAGCGATTTTGTAACCAGCTAATAGTCATACGTAGGTACGTATCCGGTTAATCTCAATTATCTATCTAAATGGTTCTTGCTAAAAATTGATGAATAATAGTCGATACAATAATCAGTTCAAGGGTATTATGCGCGTGCGCCACCCACGTGATAATCACTCCATAAAGAATTCCATTGGTAAATTCACTTGTTGGTAATAGTAACGTTACGATATTATCGTTACGATTATATTGTTTGAAGCCTGAACAAGATTGTGATCTTTTGTTCGATGAAGCAGAATTGAATTGATGATGAAATGATCGCTTTGTTTATCTGATTGGACTGCTGCATATTTCATTTTCATATCGTCAACAACTGAATCTACTGAAAGGAATGGCCCATAGAATAGACTAATACTCTATATTATGTACACCATATAAATATTAGCAAAGGACATAAGTGTCTGGGAAAAGGAGGGGAAGGCCTTTTGCCCAGCATAACAGTAGGACAACATAGGTTCTAATGATGTTGAATTTATAATTTTTTATTTTATATTTAATAGTCTTCAGTTCCAGTATCTTCTACATATTTTGAAAGTGAAGGGATAACCCGCTTAGGCATTCTGCTAGGTTTGGACCATACAATGATGTTGTTACAAATAAATAAAATTGAAGTGTCTGTAATATCAAAATAACAGCTTTTCACTAAATGTATATGAAAGTATATATGCTACTTATAACAAAAAATCTTTTTATTTTTATTTTTGTCTGTCTGTCCGTCTGTCTGTTTGTTCCAGCTAATCTCCGAAACGGCTGGACCGATTTTGATGGGACTTTCACTGGCATATAGCTGATGTTATGGAGTAACATATAGGCTTTGTCTCGGTAGCACGTTCCCGTGGGCTAATTTCCGACATCCACGCGGGCGAAGCCGCGGGTAGAACCTAGTTATTGTAATATAATTGTGCAAAAATGGGTCAGTAGGTAACCTTAGGCGTTGGACCAGTTTACGTTTAAAACGTGACAGTGCTGACAGTTTATCTTTACATCAGCTAAATGCAGATTGTAAACAGTATCCCAGGAGAACGAAAGCTCAGTGACATGTCAGCGTAGGAGTAACTTTGTAATTAATTATACGTGCTAAACAATGTATTAATTTCTCCTACATGTATGACATTGCGCCTTTTAGTCTTGCACGAAATCAATTATTTATGTTTCATTAATTTAATGTAATAAAGAACTATGCATTGGCGCTACTGCTCTATAATGAGAGGGTGCAGCATTAATAAAGTCCCGATATTATAAATTAAATTCGCTTGTCGTGTCTTTCTGTGTGACCAGGTTGTTCTTTTAAACTACGCAAAGGATTTTAAATATGTGTATAATGCATTAATATTAAACTAACACAAAGAAATCTCGATGTTTTGTCAAGTACTAAAAACCGTGCAAAGCAAGGCGGGTCGCTAGTTAAAAATAAAAGTCGCTTTTTGTGTCTGCGTCACCGCGTTGTTCTTCTAAACTACGCAACAGATTTTGATGCGGTTTTCACCATCATTTGGAGAATTTATTCCGCAAGCTTTTAATAAATAAGATTAAGCTGACAAATAATAAAGAAATGTCGATGTTTTGTCCAGTCATTAGAACCATGATTGTGTAATATCGGTCGCCAGGGTGTCGTCAGTATTGAATATTTTTGAATTACTCATACTTCACAAATTACACATTTGGCGCACCCTGGCCAGTCAGCTCCGCCAACAACCTTGCTGGCTTTAGCAAGCTTGGCTATCACTTGGAAATGGTTCTAGTTAGACATTAACCAATTGATTCAAGTTGACCCGCGGATCCTGCCTAAAATGTACATTCGAAGACAAAAGTCTCTTTGACCACCTTCAT
Source organism: Apamea epomidion (assembly GCA_947507525.1). NCBI lineage: Eukaryota > Metazoa > Arthropoda > Insecta > Lepidoptera > Noctuidae > Apamea > Apamea epomidion. Next base: position 14,813,327 of record OX382234.1, read on the forward strand.
CTTAGGTTTTGCTGTTGGATTATAGTAAAGGGTGCTTAGCCTAATAAGATGACAATACAGTATAAAATACCAATGTTATAGGATTCATCTGATTGTAAGACCCATACGCTTCCCGTGACGATTGTTACGGTATGTGCAAGAAAATCAGAAAACAAACACTGGCGGCCCAGGAACAAAGTGTGCAATTGTGCACATTTCAAAATACTTTGACACAACCAGAATCATTTCTGGAGCATAGTCAATATAAAAAAACACAGTCAACGCTGCTGTAGCTCACTGTACAAGTAACACAAAAATTGATCAATGGTATTGCAATAACAGCGCTGGCGCAACCGATGATTGAAACAAGGTAGGCGGCCTAGGTGGCGACGTGGTTTGACAGAATATATCTTTTAGCAGGTGCAAAGTGAACATAATTCTGTGTTCGTCGTGCTCATATCTCACACTTAATAGGGCTTACACTGAATATATACTTTATTAACATCGGTGCTGAGGTTTAATGCGTCTAATTGAATTATCCAGTGGGCGTGTGAGCATTATTTTTGATCGTGACTGTACTCGCGTGAGTGAACTTGCCTACCTGGACTTTTATTGCACATTAGTAGTACCTCTCATAGTATCAGAGAAACTGTACCCAATAACGTGCAGAATTTCAAGAAAAAGTCTGTCTATTTAATAGTTTTAACTGCTTTTTACTCGTGACAGATCTTCTTTGTCAGGTTAGGGCTTTATTTTTGGGGTTGGAAATCTGCAAATAACTTCTCCCGCTCTGGGTGGAGCAGGAGGGCGTGTCAGACCTTTACTGACTAAAACCCAGCCGTGTTCCTTCAACAGATAATGTTCATTTCAGTTTTAAATTTTTTTTCAATCGACAGAAAATTTTTATTCGTGGAATGAAATGGACGTCTGACAGATTCTGTGCGGAAGAACTGTCAAAAATTCAAAATTAATCCTCGGATAAAATTTGTAGCGTTGGAAAAATCAGCCCTTACACAAAAATTTATTCGTGGTGTTTTTATAGATTTTTTACTTACTTGAGTTTCTTGTTGATTATTCATCAGTTCTCTGTTCTTATAGTAATATTAGGTTTCAGCAGCTTACAAAGCTTTCAGAGCTTTTATACATTTATAACACCAATACCTTCAGATAGAAGAACAATTCGAAAAACTTGAATATCTGGGCTGCCTGCAAGATTATTGATCTCAAGATTTATTGATTGACATAAACTTGTATTTCTTTAAGCGGGAAGTCATAAATTGCGTCTATTAAATTAGTCTGTATGGTTTCAACGGTGCATGTAGTTTGTCAATTCGAATTTGAAGACGTCTGTAGAGTAATTCAAATGTAGTTTATGGTTAACTTGATATTTGTACTTTACTACTCACTTAAGGCTTGCCCTCAGTTCAATAAGTATTACTTTAATGGACAAATGATAATATGAAAAATATTGACATTAAGTTTATTATTTTGTGATATTTGTAATCGCAAAAAACGTCATGCAGAAATTTTCCTTAAAAAAGTTGAAATTTTATTTAAATACTAGCTGTGCCCGCGACTTCGTTTGCGTGGATTTCTGAAAACAATAATTTGTCTCTTTAATTCTTTTTTTTATTTCTAAAATAAAACTTTTTTTTTTAAAGACTTATTTTTTTATTTGATTTGATAAAATCAGACAGACAAACAGACAAACTAAAAAAAATAATTATAAGTAACATAGTATAAGCATTAAGCAGCAAGCAATAAGCATTTAGTAAAAAGCTGTTATTTTGACGTTACAAACTTCAATTCACGACACTTAAATTTTATTTATTGTAACATGTATGTATAGATTAGATAATTACAGACGCCAGCACATCAAGCTACCCGAAACTGTCAAATTTTCCCAATCAACCTTGAAGCATGATTTAGTGATACAGTTTAAAATCTATTAAAGAAATTGGACAGATTGTAGTAGCTTGATGTGTTGGTGACTGTACTTACCAACAACTGACACTTCACCGTAAATAAAAATAATGAACTAAAGTAGATGACGCTCAATAAAACAATACCCTTATCAACCAAATCTGGCTCACATCACATCATACACTTTTGGCCGAAATTAGAGATAAACTTTATTTAACAATAGTTGTCATAATAAGAACCATTACTATTGTTATGACGTAGGCCTATGTTATGTAAAAATTATTCTTATTCTAAAATTGATTGATCATTAGGGTATCACAATGGGTCATATATCATATCTAACAGTGTCAATGTCACTGACCCACGGATTGTAACATGTTGTTGTTACCATAACAGAGAGACATAAGAATAGGCACTTGTTGGGGTCAAGGTTCAACATGTTTGAGAAGCTCTTGTGAATACTTTGTTAACAACTCATCTTAGTCATTGTTTATTGTATCCATGTGAGCACTTGAGCAGCACCCTAATTGCTTAACACACTTTCAATGACAATCTGAATCATTTTATTTATTTATTTGTAAGGGAAAACAAACTATTATGTATATTAAAAATAAATGGAAATAACTTAACAAGAAACTTAACAGATAATTTTCTTTTTTTGAACCCAGATTGTCCCAGATACTAATTTTACAGGTGTAATGTCAAATTTCTATACGGAAAAACTCGAACACAAACGACTTAAATGATCTGACATTTAAGTCGTTTGTGTTCGAGTTTTTTAGTATCTGGTATTCAAAAATGAACGAAAATGAAAATAAAATGTACGTTCAACAAAAAAAAATTGCCTGCTCAACAACGTTAATAACGCAACGAATGGTGTTAAACTGTCAAGCTGAAAGTTACCCCTAGATACAACATTCATTGTGGGCAGAAGCTTTGAAAAGAAAAACAAAATGGCGCCAGGTCGGATATGCCACAAAAGTTCGAACCCCTTTTTCGAATATATGAAGCAATTGATTAGAATATCCTTCAGAATGATTCAGATTGTGATCGAAGTGTGTTACGCAATTAGGGTGCTAGTTATGTAGACTGGAAACCAACATAGTTGGGAAAAGGCTACGCAGATGATAGTAGTGACATAAATTATTGGTGTGGTAGCTTGCGATTTTTTTTATAGGTATCATTGAATAGAGTATGGTGTCGCTTATTGTGGCTTGAATCGTCTTCTAGTGGACCGATTATTTTTTGGCATTTATTATCCACAATAATTTAAACTAAAAGCAAGTATAAAGCTAGGCTCAATAAAACAATACCAGACAAATATTGAATGATTTATATTATACTAGCTGCGCCCTGCAGTTTTTTCCGCATAAGTTTTGATCCCGTGGGAATATCGGGATAAAAAGTATTCTCAATGTTAATCCTGGTTATAAACCATCTGTGTGCCAAATTTCATCTAAATCCGTTTAGGAGTTTTTGCGTGAAAGAGTAACAAACATCCATCCATCCCTCCATCCATCCCTCCATCCATCCATACAAACTTTCGCGTTTATAATATTAAGTAGGATTACTAGCTGCGCCCTGCGGTTTCACCCGCATAAATTTTTGATCCCGTGGGAATATCGTGATAAAAATTATTTTAAATGTTAATCCTGGTTATAAACTACCTGTGTTCCAAATTTCATCTAAATCCGTTCAGGAGTTTTTGCGTGAAAGAGTAACAAACATCCATCCATCCCTCCATCCATCCCTCCATCCATCCATACAAACTTTCGCGTTTATAATATTAAGTAGGATTACTAGCTGCGCCCTGCGGTTTCACCCGCATAAATTTTTGATCCCGTGGGAATATCGTGATAAAAATTATTTTAAATGTTAATCCTGGTTATAAACTACCTGTGTTCCAAATTTCATCCAAATCCGTTCAGTAGTTTTGGCGTGAAAGAGTAACAAACATCCATCTATCTATCCATCCATCCATCCATCCATACAAACTTTCGCGTTTATAATATTAATAATTATAATAATATAATATAATAAGGATAGTAGGATAGGAAGTAGGATTTTAAAATATTAAGAGTCAATGTATTCTTAGTACCTACTTACTTCAACTATGTGTTTTTATCAACTAAGTTAATATTAGGGGTTAAAGTATGAAATTGCCGATTTGTACTGAAAAATTGAAATTCGTTTTTTTTTAATTTAACATATTTATTTAATCAAAATAATTACCAATATTATCTATACATTGCTGCCATCTAATAGGAAGGTCATTTATGCCTTTGCGATAGAACTCTCGTGATCTAGATTCGACAAACTGTGTGAATGCATTTTGTACTGCCTCCTGAGATGAAAACTTTTATCACGTAGAAAATTGTCCAAATCACGAAAGAAATGGTAGTCCGTTGGAGCAAGGTCTGGCGAATACGGAGGGTAAAGAATGGTTTCTAATTGCAGTTCCTGTAGAGTCAAAACGGTTTCTCGTGCTGTATGAGGTCTCGCGTTATCATGGAGTAATAATGGTGAAGATCGATTCATGAGTCGGGGCTGTTTCACTGCTAGTTTTGCTATCATTGTTCGGAGTTCGGCACAGTAGACATCTGCCGTTATGGCTTGACCAGATCGGAGAAAGCTATAGTGAATAACACCATGCTGAGACCACCAAACAGTTACCATTACCTTTTTATTGGTAAGTTTTGCTTTTCCATCACGAAAGCGTTTAAACCAAAATCGCACGGTGCGTTCATTAGCAGTCCCCTCTCCAAACGCAACATTAATATTGCGAGCTGTTTCTGCCGCGTTAGTTCCGCGTCGGAACTCGTATTCAAAATTAACTCGAATTTTCGAAGTATCCATCTTTCTTGTCTAAGCTGATTAAAAAAAAACAACTGAAAGTCGATAATCGAATGTTGCACATTTTTTAAAAGAAGAACTTCATAGGTACCATGTGAAAAAAGTTTCACTCAAAAATATCAAACCATGAAGGTTCTATGTCCATTCGAAGTACCTATTACAATGAAACGGTAGTTTCATACTTTACCCCTATTAGATATTGATTTTACAGTTAATAGTATTAGACAGTGTTACACGAATTTTACATAATTATCCTCGTTTCTAACTAGATTATCTATGTTTGTTTTATTAGCGTTATAATATCAGCCGACACGGATATAAATCTAGTTCCGCATAGATAAGCCTGTTCTAGTCTACTGGTCCTAATTAATCATTCGAATGATAAAAGAAATGCGCCAATCACTGATTCTCACCTGCACCTTTAAGAAATTAATCAAATTCATAACTCAGCTGTGGATTGGTTGACTAAACCATCAACAACTAGCAATTTAAACAAACATCAAAATTAGATAACAGATTTGATCAAAGATTAGATATTATAGATAAGATTTTAAGAAACCGGTTAAACATCAATTCATCCATTGATTAATCACAATTATAAATTATTGTTTGTTCAAGAGGGTAGGAATCAGTTGAGATGCTCTTGCGTAAATTTCGAATAGACACACAGCCAAAATCAGATACTGGAGAATCAGAGAAAGTAGATTTGATAGATGGGAGTGGTTCCAACTATTAAGTTAATGTTGCTTAAATCAGTGTTTCAATCTAGATCGAAAAAAGAAATCTACCAATCAGTGACCAACGATTAAACCCCTGGCCAGCACATCAGAAATCTGCTGTTACCTAATCTTATACTAGCTGATGATTGGTTGATTAAAACACCCAAAACCACCATGTATTAGGAGTCCAAAGATTTAATATGTTATTTCCATCAACGATAAGATAAGGCTCAAACCGGTATCCCTTCTATATCGTCATCAGGATTTTGCTAACTTTATGCCAAATATTATCAAAAAAGATTAGGATCTCGTAAAAATGTAGCGAATTGACAGATAGCCATTTATCAAAGAAACATATAGGCCCACGACTAATGAGCTTTATGGTATCGAGAGATAATCTTAAAGACTTTATTTATCTTTCGGCTGTTTCCATTAAATTGCACCAATCACGGGCCCTCATCTCTATCTCTAGGAGCCTTATCAAATTTCCGATCACATAATTGCAGTTCGTTTTGGTAACAATCATTGTGATTGGTTGGCCAAAATAATAGCAACCAATCAAATTCAACACAACAAAGTTTGTGTTAGATTTCATTGCAAAGTCTGATCAGAGATCAGATAAGGGTTTTAGAAACCAGTATACTTCATCTAAGAATACGTATCGCTTTCATATTTATTGATCACTTTTGGCTTATCTGCTAATTAATTCAGAGAACAGTGGTGGTCCAGTAGTAACGACCGCGACGAGTTGTAGGTCGTAGGTTCGAACCGAGACAGGCGCTTTACTGTGTGTAAATTATTTTATCACCACTGCTGTCAAAAACGGTAAAGGAAAACATCGTGAGGAAACCGGCATGTCCTAGAACCAAAAATTTTAAGAAATGTGACATATACCAACCCGCACTGGGCCCGCGTGATAGATTACGGCCCACTCCCTCTCACCGAGAGGAGGCCTGTGTCCCAGCAGTGGTAACATTAAAGGCTGATTATGGTGATTAATTAAATAGGCCGATCATTTTTATATTTTTCAGTTTAGTCCAACACCCAAATTGCGTAACAAACTTTCAATAACAATCTAAATCATTTTGAAGGAGTATTGCTAATCCATTGCTTCATAATTATGTTCGACAAAATTTGTCTGTTCAACTACATTTAATAACGCATAGAATGTTGTTGAACTGTCAACATGAAAGCCAGTGCTATTGTTAGTGTGTTATGCAATTACCGCGCAGTGCTTAAATAGGTATTTAAGCCACGGCAGTACGAAGAAAACGTATCAATGTATGAATTTACGTCATATCAATTAATGAAATATCTATCATCGAAGTTATTGACTTATAAAACTGCGCTTGAGTTTTAACTTAGCTTAACACCATTATTGCTTCGGGCTACAAAGTTACTTCAAAGTATTGCCGTTAATATCAATATTTATAAAACAAAGTACCTTAACTGACACAATCTGGCCTAATGACCGTTTATTTAAAACAATTATTTTAGATTGACGCTTTATTTTATTAAGTAACTGTTAATTCTGCCTTTAAGCGTCTCGTCAGTGTTAGAGTTATGGATTTTATCGCTTTTTTATTGCCTACAATATCCCCGGGCGATACCACAGAGGTGTAAGTGGTAATTGATAAACCTTCATCGTCGGCAAATTCACTCCATGCAGTTGGGGCAAGTAGACATAGTTAGCAACAATGTTACGCCGATTACAAAAAGAACAGAGTCGCCTCCAAAAGAGGTGGAGGTTGTCTGTGTGTCTCTCTGTATGGTATTTTTTTATGTATGTTCATATTTTGGTCAAATTCTGATGAGTGGTTTTTGAGTTAGCTTCAATAATACGTACCTATTTTTTCCACTTAATGTATGATGTTATAACTATAAGTAATTACAACCTGTCACTATTATTTACATATCAAGTAGGGGTATACGAATTTATGTGGGTTAAGTCGAAAATGAATAAATATACAAAAAGTTTTTATATAAGTAAATAAAGTTCTTTAGGATATTCTTTTGTAACTACTGCAATCTGCATTGGCGAAGGGTAGGGTAGGGATTGGGTATATCCTCGTGAATAGGTCGTTTTTATCATTTTTCTGAAATTGGACCCACTTCAAACCAGCACTGTCGGTACTTATCTAGGTTGTCTTGCCACCGCTTCCTTAGCTAGCTTCGGCGACACCGAGAGGAGACTGTTGCCCAGCGGTCACTATGTGCAGGTACGGGTAGGTTTTTTTTAAATGCAGTTTTTGTTAAAACGTGACTTGAGGTTATCAGTAAAGTCGAGAGGATCCGGCAATTGGGACTCGAGGTGGCATTGCACAAATCTGAGGCCATGTGTTTTCATGGTCCTCGGGACGCGCCACCGTCGGGTTCACAAATAACGGCGGGAGGGGTTCACATCGGCGTCGAGCTGACGATGAAGTACCTGGGACTCGTCCTCGACAGCCGGTGGAATTTCGTGGAGCACTTCCGACGTTTGGCTCCCAGACTGGAGCGGGCCGGGGCTGCCTTGAGGCGGCTCCTTCCCAATCTAGGGGGACCAAACGCCTCCTGCCGGAGGCTCTATGCGGGGGTCGTGCGGGCCATGGCCCTTTACGGGGCACCGATATGGGCGCGATCTTTGAGGCGGCGACCAGCCCGCCGGTTGATCGCGTCCCAAAGGGTCATGGCTGTCCGGCTCATTCGTGGATACCGCACGGTCTCCGCTGAGGCGGCGAGCCTCCTTGCCGGATTGCCGCCATGGGATCTGGAGGCCAAAGTCCTCGCCCACATATGGGAGTGGCGAGAGGAGGCAAAACGCCGGGGCGTTGCTCCGCTGCCGCGAGAAATCACGGCACAGCGGACAGAGCTCCGGCGGGATCTCATGGCGGCATGGAGAGTGCGATTGTCGCAACCCAGCGCTGGGCACGCCACAATTGCGGCGATAAGTCCCCTCTTTGAGGAGTGGCTAGAGAGGCGCCACGGCGCCCTCACCTTCCGCCTGACGCAGGTCCTCACCGGACACGGTTGTTTCGGGAGGTTCCTGTTCAGGATAAAGCGGGAGGAAACGCCAGGGTGTCACCACTGTGGGGATCGCCCGGAGGACACGGTGGAGCATACGGTGGAGGTCTGCCCGGCTTGGGCGGGACCCCGCCGTGTCCTCTTGGCGGCGATCGGCGGCGGCGACCTCTCGCGTCCGGCCCTCATACAGGCCATGGTCCGGAGCGAGAGTGAATGGGAGGCCGTCACCTCCTTCTGCGAAGCAGTTATGCTCGCGAAGGAGGAGGTGGAGCGTGCGAGGGAGAGGCAATCGCTGCACCCTCGCGCTCCTAGCCGCCGCAGGAGACGCCCTGGACGGGAGTCAACAGCCGACTCCCGGCCACCGTAGGCGCGGGCTTGCGGGCGGCGAGCTATGGGCAGCTCGCCGCCCGGTAAGGACCAGGCCCGGGTCGACGGCGCGTTGTGTTCCACGCGCGCCTCAAAGAGCTGTCAGCACGAACTGACGGGGTCCGCTAGGGCCGATGCCGCCGGGGCTGCGGGTTGTTCGAAAGAGATACCGTGGCCCCTGGCACAGGCAACTGAAGGAACACGGGTGGGTTTTAGTCAGTAAAAGTCTGACACTCCCTTCTGCTCCGCCCAGAGCGGGAGGAGTCATTTGATGATTTCCCACCCAGAAAAAAAAAAAAAAAAAAAAAAAGGTTATCAGTAAACAATTAATTCAACATTTAGGCCCACATGCACCACACATCTCTAATTGTATTTAGCACTAAACGAATTTTAAACATCATTCTATTTATGTCAATCGTTTGAAGATGACAGATACAGAATTATTTTAAATGAGTTTTGTGTTATATCATCATCATCATCATTTCAGCCGAAAGACGTCCAATGCTGGACAAAGGCCTCCCCCAAGCTTCTCCACTTCGACCGGTTCTGTGCTTCTCAATTGTGTTAAATAGTGATTTGTGGTGCAAGATACTCGTAGTTCTTACCTCAGACCTTTTGATAATCATTCAGTCTATGTTGTTTATGACAGCTTGCAATGCAAGTAATGCGAGCCGTTTTATTGAAACTGGACTAGTAGGCAAAGTCAATGATCTTGCATTGCATCATTGCCCAATTGGTCAAATAATGACAGGTGGTATAAAATCGCTTAGGGGCATGTTTAAATTGGTTATCCACTTTACTCAATCTCTTTTAATTTGCGTGGGAAGACAAGTGTAGTACTACTGTTTATAATTAGGTATCAGTTGTGCGTAAAACTGAATTCATTATTTTTATTTGGTCCTTAAAGAGTAATCGGTAACTGAATCTATGGGCTGCCAAGTCGAGGCCGTAATCACTCACGGATATCTTTGTTACACGTAATTTAGGTTCCCTTTTATTCTATTTACGAGTTTTTTTTTTTGTTAGTGTTTTTAAGCAGGTACATATACTGTCTTGTATGCCTATATTTTGTAACGTAAACTGTTATTTTCTAAGAGCTGTCATGCTTTTTAAAATAGCCAAGCAACACAATGTTGAGTAGTGACGATATTTTGTTATGAACATTAATAACTGCTGTAGGTAATATCGCTTTATTAAATTAAGTAAATCCAATCACCACTGTATAACTAAACTATTGGCCATATTAATGTCTTGTTGTTGACTTCTATGTATAAATTTTAATTAATTTCCTCCTGAGTGCAGGTTTGGAGCTCAATTCTTAGTTCGAACATATAAATCAATACTTATTAATATTGACACGATACTAACGTAACTAATTCTATTATCAGAAGTACTTGTTAGATGGTAGTGGCTTCAGGTTTAAAAACTATATAAAAATTGGTTCAGACTAGACAATATTTTGATAGGTAGAATACTCTAGAAAATATTAATCAAAAACCTAAAAGTGAAATTACGGATAAAATCCTAACTTCAGCATCCGAATACTTAGTACTTATCTATATACAAAAATTATCTACACTGAGCGTAAAATCATTTTGCTTTTAAAATGTTTCATTGGAATCTACCATGACGACCTCGTATTTTCCGAGGTTACCTACTACTGTGACTTGAACCAAAACTTTTTCAGTTAAATAAATTATACTTACCCATTATATATGTACACCGGTCACACCTCACTAGTTATGGGGTCAATTAGATGCATAACATTTTATACAGCGCAATGAAAGCAATACCTTTCATAAGCGTAGATTGAGGTTGTTAGTTGTCGCATAGAGATCACCTTTTATTTTTTATATAAATTATTTAATACTTTAAGCACACAAATGTACAGAGGTAGACTTGATGGCATAGGCATTTTCTACCAGTCAACCTTTAGGTGATGCAGAGACATATTTGTGGAATAAATATTTATTTAAATGTAACGATATATATTTAAAAAATATAAATGTTATATAGATTATACCTAATTCTATATAAATTTAAGCACAAATAAAGGGATATACTAAAACAAATAAGACAAACAATTAGCCGGGCAGACACAAAATAAACAAAAATTGGACTATGCCAAATCAAATTCCGCAGCATTCATCCGAATGAGTAACCACGGTTAAAGTCTTCTTATTATTCGATTCCGTAACTAACTTGCTAAAAAAGTAAGAACCGACTAGAAAATTTTAATAGTGCTCCAGATTACCTGAAAGTAAAAGCTCTACCTTATTATGTAACTATTTAGCGTATATCAGAGACAGTGTGTATTGATGTAATTAATAGATCAATCTAAATAGCTTGCATTCCTATCGCAATATCGCGGAAGAATTTAATCGTATAGCAATTAAGTATCACGTAAAACAAAGTTGTAAATGTAGCAGCGATCGTTCATAAGTTAACACTCTAGTAATGGATTTGAAACAGGGTTTACACGCGACAAGATATCCTGTTTTTCATAGATACAATAATACAATCTTTCTTTCCACGGTATCAAACCATATTTCGGCCCCAAATTTTTATTGATTTATTTAAAACTTTAACCACACAAATGTACAGAGGCGGACTTAATGCCACAGGCATTTTCTAAAAGTCAACCTTTAGGTGATGCGGAGACAAACAGTGGTAGGTGCTATTGTGGAAATTATGGGATAAATATATTTTCCTCCTGAAGTAGGTTGAACTATTCAGCCGTTCAAGTGAGATTTTTTAACATAGTTGCAGTCTTCAGCTGGACAATGCGCTAAATTGATGATACCGTCTTTAGCGATAAAACCGGCCATTGTGTCACCCCTTGTAAAATTTCTACATTTATATCTGTAGTTTTTATGGTGTACATAATACATCGTATTCTATATATACCTAAGTATTATAGCGTCCACCAGTGGTGCAGGTTTTGTCACTGGCCTGGGACGTCAATCAGCGAGTTCTATTCTGCTGTCTGTCAGAAAGAATCGTATCAACAAAGTGGATTGTGCTACAGTAATGACTTTTGAGACAACCTATGCTATGTGTTCCCCTTTTAGGAACACATAATAGTGTTGATCTCAAAGCAGGCGAGCAGTTCTACTACAGTCCAGCCGTCAAGAGAATGCATTCCTGACACCTGTCAGTGCGACAATTCTAGCAGCTAATAAAGATTACAGTCGCAAAACACGTATTCATTGTATGAAACTGACAGGTGTCAAGAACGCATTCTCTCTTCACTACCTACATCTGCTAAAAGCTTAAGCGCTAAACAGCAAAATAACAAGGTAAAGAGATACTCGTAAGTAACTAGCTTTTTAAATACGGAAAATAATATTACAATTCCTTTTTTATTTCTTATCGCACAATTACAAAACCACGTGAATGTCGGAAATGATAAACAAATAGAAAGTAATAACGTGTTTAAACTGTTACTTGTTACGTAGGTACCTAGAACTAATCTCATTACAAATTTTATCTAATAACATTGTAACGACGACGTGTTGAATAATTCTCGTCTACATAATTATTACTCCTATTAAATTATGTTAACTGTTAAAGTGAGTGTAACTTGCTGTCCAATTATAAATATGTCTAAAACGACAGTCAATGGCGCCGATTTCCTTGTTCACAAACTAAACAAAATTTAAGTTCAGTGCATCTTTTTCTTTCTATTTCACCAAGAAAAGGACAAAACCTTTTCATAATGAAATAGAAAGATAAAGATGCACTGAACTTAAATTTAGTTTAATTTGTGAACAAGGGAATCGGCGCCAATGTCAATGCACTTTTTATGTAGTTTTAATGTTCCATGTCCGAAAAGTGTTTTTTTTTTGTATCTTTTTAACAATCACTAAATATCTGTCATTGGAAGTCTGGCTGACTGGTAAAACCAGAAGCATGGAATTCTGTGAAATTGTAATTTGCAACTGCTATAATAATAATTGTTTCCCTGTTCTGCATTAAATTACAGTTTTGTTACCTATTAACTGAGGGGCGATTCTTGTAATTTTAAGAACGTTCACAGTCTGATCTCAGTCTCAATCTGTCAAAAATACTTCCAATTTCCCTACATTTTGAAAAGTTTTTGACATTTGTTTGTCGCCGAGATGAGTATGCCACCAGATTTTGAACGTTTTAAATTACGAGAATTGGCCTTCTGATTCAAATGTATATAGGTACATTTCACGTTGCGGTAAAGATTTTCTTTATTACTAGAATTAGCCCGCGACTTCGTCCGCGCGAAATTTCTTGTTCCTCCAACTCATCCCGTCACATCGCATCGTCTGCCCGCGCACTCTTACTTCGTTTTAGCTTCTCGTTCTTGATGATAAATAGCCTTCATGTGATAAATAGCCCTCCTCAAGAATTTGAAGGTTACAGAGATTAGCGCGTTCAAACAAGCAAACGAACCCTTCAGCTTTATTATAAGTATAGATACATTTCACTGCAGATTCGAGGACTTTCGAAGACATACCCGCTACAGAACCTCTAACTACAGTTTGAATAAAAATATTATGTACTAACGGAACTCAACTAGTTCTCAAATTGGCAGGTGTCAGCGACGTGGTCACAAATTCACAAATATTCATTTTATGCACATATTTTACCAGTCTAAGCTAATTGCTTAAGTTATTTGAGTTACACCACCGGGTCGTGCATAAAAACGAATAAATTGTCTGGGATTAATGCCTCTGGGAAAATTACTAACAATCTATAATGTCAACCCATTTCGTTCTGCTGTATTCTTCAGGTTAACTGCCCCGTTTGTGTCGTGGTCGCAAGCGCAGTCGCGCGGGAATCGAAACCAGGACCCTACGCTGAGCAGTCGCTGAGCGTGGGGTTTCGATTCCCAGGTCGGGTAAAGTATTTTTTTTAAATGTTTATTCCACTAGGAATGTCTTAGTAACAGCCCGGAGTTTGGAAGTTGGTGGTGTAAAGCCCCCGTGCCTCGGATAGCACGTAAACCCGTTAGTCCTGCGCCTGACCTCTCCCCGGTCGTGTCGGATTGCCGTCCCATCGGACTATAATACAATAATACAATAACGTTTAGGTATTTATAAAAATGGTGCATATGTACAATAACTTATCTTAAAAATTATAGATGACACAGTTGCTCATTTGCCTGAACTAGGTAGAGACCTGTGTTTCAGGCTAGAAAGGTGCTTAGAATTTTAAAATATATAATTAACAAATAAGAAGACTAATTAAAATCTAATATTACCTTAAAAAAACTAACATGTTTTATTTAAGACAACAAGTAAATCCTCTGTTTCAATGTATGATATGCTAAGTAAAATTTGCAGAATAATTAAATAATTAAATAATTAATAAAAAATTAAATTAAATAGGAAATTAAGTATGTATAAATTAAATAATTACGACTGTAAAAAGACAGTCGTAATTATTTAATTTATACATACTTAATTTCCTATTTAATTTATTTACAAAATTTATAAAATCTGTTTACAAAGACATAATTATTTAGAGGATGCATTTGACTCACATACAATATCATTCCGTCTCTTATTAGTACTTCCAATGTTATAGGAAAGCATGGTGTGCTGTTTTAAAACCAAGTGCGTTATGAAAAGCTGGCGAACAGTCAGCACGTTACAGGATTTGTGTAGCAGATCTGTAGGATAGAACTCTCTGTGCTCTTTCAAGAGGCAGTATGTAAGTTTTAGGTGCTCCACCCCATGAAGTAATACAGTACTGTATTCCAGATTGACCTAGGGCCAAATAAACTTGTGACACTAGTTTTTTATCTGCAATCGCTCGCAATTTTGAAAAAACAAAAATAAACTTGCGCACTCTTTTAACTAAACTGTCAATATGTGGTCTAAATGAGAGCAACTCGTCTATTTGAACCCCGAGATATTTTATGTTACATGTTTTAAGGATAAAGGGACACTTACATATGCTGACTGAGCGGTACTATGAGAGCGGACTATGAGAGTAAAGGAACAGAGAGTGCACCTGAGTTCGCGCACACACTTGTGCACTATAATATCTCCTGCGTACCTGTCTACTCTCTTTGAAATTGGCCACCGTGACCATAATCGGTCGGGAGGATATTATTCATTAGGTATACACCGTTAAATTTTGATCGTTTTAATCTTTAAAAGGGGTCAATGTATAAAAAATAAGTTAATCCATAGATTTACGTTCGCATAACTCGACATAATGTATGGGTCAACTGATTTTTTTTCACGATTTCGGGGTTGGTCCCATAGTAAAGGTTGTTCATAATGATGAGTACAATGACCCCTTTTAAGGATTAAAACGATCAAAATTTAACGGTGTATATTCGTTCAGATTTAATAAATTACTTTATTTGATGAATCACTCCAATATAAAATATGATTACCATATTTCAATATGAATCAATCTAAAAACCACAGCCTGATTGGAATTTCCGATAAAAATCTTTAAATCAACACTTCTCATTTAGGAACTGCAATTAGCTGTAAAGGAATTCGCTTCAATATTTCTGATAGGAAGTAGTTGGAATGGCTAACATTTCACTGAGCCAAACTGCTAAAATACCTTTTATGGGGAACAAGATCTACATAAGAATCCAGCAGTGTAACAGAAATACACGGATAGTCGCGCTGTCGAAACAAAATTGACCCAATAAATATTACAATCGCAGCTGGACCTGTCTTCATTGAAACTTCAATTTATAGTGAGTCATTTTGCATAGAATACCAAATAGGATCCGCAATTGCAGATAATTTTGCCGAGTTAGGTAATCGCGGGCAATTAGGGACTTTGAAAGTAGTAATCAGAGATGCCAAAAGCTCTGTGAATAAAGTTCTCTATTGACTTGCCTTGCTTGAATCGGTAAACTATGAAAAATAAAATACAGATCTTGAATATTAGAAATATTACCACTACAATCTTTTTAGTTCAAGCAGTCCTAAACTTCAAATTGTCTTTTCCGTATACGATTTTGTATTACTAAATTGAAACGAGCCCATTGCGTATGCACACTATTTAGCAAACGCATCAGTCAATCCCCTTTACCTACGATGCGATGACTTGATAACATTATGTTTGCATAACGTTATCAAGTACCATTTTGAATCCAGGTTTACGCATACATAGGATGTTACTATGTAACAAGCGGATAGCATGCTCAATAAAATCCTACAGCCGGTTCTTACGACATCCATTGCAAGATGGAAAAGCATATTCCATCGGACAACTGACGTTTATCTAACACAGAATTACACAAATATTTACATAACTTTCCCATCACACTGGTTAACGATTTCAGCCTGAGGGCATACAAAATGACTGTCTTGGGACCACAGCATGTTACAAATTCTAAGTACATCAAAATCCCATTGAAACGTCGCCACACAAACGTACGGCGATAACATCATTAAACCTGTTTGCAAATGGACGTGGCTTGCGGCGCTCAAACACTGTCAATTAGCAGTATTAAGTCTACAGATTTCAAAGTCAAGATTACAAGCTTAGGGAATCTGGTTAACATTTTGTTATGAGATTGACTAGCTTCCATAATTCGGTGCAGGTTATGTAAGGGCCATCTGTCACCTGGTGGAATCAAGGTGGGCGACCTTGCAAGTGGTGTGGTCAAAGAAAGCGCTTTATCATTTATGAGAACAGCTATTATGTAAAAATATCACCGTGATAACTTAGGTGGATTAAGCTTAATATGAGCTGTCAATCCACTTGACACTATTGACAGCTCACTGCAAGATCTGTTTACTTAAAATTTTACGGTAAGATTTTAACAGAATAGATCGGCAGAAGAAAGAACAGTGAATGATGACAGACTGAAAAAAAGATAGAGAGAAGGTGGTAATTAGAGAGAGAAAGGTAATAAATCGGATCTGACTACTAAAGGGCTGTACTGCAAAACTTTTCTCAGTTTTACCGAAAGAAAAAGTCTTCGTTTACTTATCCGCTCAAAGTCAAACATAATATTCTTCTGGATCGAATGGTTTCTTCGATAAAACTTTCTTATGTCTGAACGGTATAATTCAACCATTATTTCTTATAATATCCTACCCAATCCTTTATAGCTTCCGTTCTTTACATAACCGTAGATAATAAGTGACTATCAATTTAAGCACTAACTTTATGTTACCTAGCCTAATAATACGTTCCTGCTATAATTTATTCATAATACATTCAGTCTATAGGCAAATTAAAAACAACTTTTTAATTCAGAATAAGTAATGCAAGCACTATTTCGTAACTAACACCCTAAAGCTATATGAATAGTTTATTAACCCTTCAATGCCGGTTTAAAATATGGTCTTGATCTTGTCTTATTAAGTATCGATAGTTTCCTTCATACGTTAATGGTGACCTATTCTGAAGGTTATGACATTGTCATCATAATTATTATTTAAATGAAAAATCTGATCTGGGTCAAGTTTGATTACAACATCATCATCAGCTTACAGCAGTCCACTGCTGGACATAGGCCTCTCCTGTTGCACCCCATTCAACTCAATGGATTGATATTTGATTGCATAATCTGCCTATAATGTTGCCACTGTTGGGACACAGGCCTCCTGTCTTCGAGAGGGAGTGGCCTGTAATCTATCACGCAGGCCCAGTGCGGGATGGTAGATGTCACATGTCTTCAAAATGTAGGTTCTAGAACATGCTGGTTTACTCACGATGTTTTCCTTCACCGTTTTTAGAGCATCTCAGGTTGGATTTGGAGATTTGATTGCATCCCATTTAATTATTGGTGTTTTGGAGAGAAAGTAAGAGAAAACGATTATTTTTGCAAAAAATCTGACACGGGTGACAAATATGGTTACGTATATGATTATGCTTAGATCAGAGACAGCGTCCTCTCTATCAAAGCATCAGAGTTACGCGTCATCCTTTTTTTTTTTTTTTCAGGATGGGAAATCATCAAATGACCCCTCCCGCTCTGGGTGGAGCAGAAGGGAGTGTCAGACTCTTACTGACTAAAACCCACCCGTGTTCCTTCCTTAGCCCTTTATGTACCAGGGCAGCGGTAACCCTTTCGGACGATCCCGCTACCCCGGCAGGCTTCGGCCCTGTCGGGCCCCGTCAACTACGCTGACATCTCTTTGAGGCGCGCGTGGAACACATACACGCCGTCCGGCACGGGCCTGGTCCTGATCGGACGGAGAGCTACCCATTGCTCTCCGCCCGCAGGCCCGCGCCTACGGTGGCCGGGAGTCGTCACGCGGCTCCCGACGCCCGGAGCGTCTCCCTCGGCGGCTGAGGCGTGAGGATCTCTCCCTCACGCGTCATCCTTGCGACTAATAATTTGTTAGTACTATCATGAATGACCCTGAGGTTCGATTACCGAATGGAGTAAAGTGTTATTAGGTTTTTCAACTAGAATTTCTCAGTAGCAGCCTGGATCTGTGCCTGGTCGATGGCAATTGGCTTGCCCACTATTACATTGGACTAAAACAGAATTGGCCCAATGTGGGTGCACTATAGGTGCACCTCTGCCTTAACCCTTTGAGAAATACAGGCGTGAATTTATGTTATCATGAATGATGCCCACGCAAAAGAAAAAAAATGTCACAACAAATTTTTAACGCCTAACTAAATTTTAAGCAATGTGTGCAAGCTAATTTATCCATGGTTACATAATACGTCATTAGTTGTGTACGATTTCCGTTTCCGGATCATACCTCGTCATTAAGCCGTGGAAACTGTCACTGTGAAGGCAATCAATGTGAAAAATAATGGCTTATATGCTGGAAGTAATGTTTACGCAAATGTTTTAATTTGTATTACTTCCGATTGCGGAACACTCTAAAGTGGCTACCTACCTGGTCCATGAATTTCCAATTTACGTAGACTGTCTTAGAACACTTTACTTTGTACAGTTTAGTATGTACAGTTCGGGAAATTAATTCTTAAACCACTCCTTTAACAAGCCATTTCATACAACTGTTAAAGAATGACAGTTTTCATTTGAAAATTCGGAGAATATATGTTTGCTAGGCAATTTGCTTAACAATGAATTTCCCTGACAACGCTACAACAGTGCTATGAACATTGCACTGAAAATTTAGATCTTTGGTACATAACATTTTCGAATGCTGCTTTATCATGAACGAAAGCTCTTCATTATTACTAAGTACTTGATATTTCAATCTTTAATACCACAATAGCTATCTTCTTCTTTTCGATTCAATGGCAAAAGTAAAAATATTAGTGGTTGAGTTGGCGGCGGCCACGGCATCAGTGGCATTTTTAAGGTCCTCAGAAGTTTAGGTGTACGGACACTTCGGACACTCCAACATAATTATAGTACATGGTTTGGTCAGGCACCGCATTTGCACTGGGTGTCTGGGTCAATAATCCCCGGTGATTATTATAAGTCTTGGCGGCTCCTGGGGCTAGACGAAGTTGGCTGGGGGCGGATATATCACTATCTAAATGCGAAATGTTGATTGCCGGAAGTGTAAAATGTACCACCTTAATGTACCTAGTGAAATAGAATTTCTCCAAAACTTCTAACTATACAAATGGTAATAGTGTACGTGAGCGATAAACGTGTACTTTATTCTACTTACTTTACAATCACTCCATACATTATTAATGGAGGTTGAATGTCTATTGCCAGCGTAATGCGCGAAAATAGCCTGAATTTACACGCTCGTTGCATTACAATCGTCTTATTAAATACCTCCAATTAGGTAAGATATTGTTGCTTATAATGTCAACTACTGTGTACTAAAGACAAGTTTACGAGTATCCAGTTTTAGTAACAAAAGAGCTAGACTTTATTACTTAGGTTCTTATACTTGAAGTCCACGTTTCTCCCGATCTATTCTGAAAATCACATCGTGATAATTTAGGTCAATTCTTCTTTTTCTTCGTGTAGCTGGCAGGAGAGTTATTTAAATTTTTTTGGTCCAAAACTTCGCTACTTCCATCACTTAGGTCAATTGATCTTGACGTGAGCTGTCAATAGTTTCAATCCCTCCATCAGGTTTAATGACACCTTACTTCAAGCTCAGCCGATCGATTCTGTAAATATCTCACCGTGATAACTTAGGTGAAGTGAGCGTGAAGTGAGCTCTCAGTCGTGGCAATCTCTAGTATCAGGCGAAATGACAGCTCACTTCACCTGTCTTCACCAAGTTTCCACGGTGATTTTTTTACAGAATAGACCCGCAGCGGGTCTCCTTCGTTTTCACAGTGAGATTTTGACTAAATAGATAGTGTAGTTTTACTTCTAGTATTTTTGCAACTACTCCATAAAACTACCTAAGTTTTAAAATATCGTATTATTACTGTAAAACCTTGGGAATTACATGCTTCAACATTTCTATCCTTTCAGTTAGTTATCTCAGTAACAGCTTAGGACTGAATACATGTAAATGAGCCTTAATAAAACGACTTTTAAGTAGGTAACGTTAGGCGGTATATTTTACTTAAAACTATAATTAAACGTTATCGGTAACAACGAGCTGTTTGCCTAATTCGGAACACTTACACAAAACAAGCAACTATCAAGTATTTACCTGATATTACTTAAGATAAGCCTTAATTTATGAGAGGGTAGGATAATGAGTGGGTACTGATATAACGAGTTTCCTATTAATTACAAGAAACTTTATCAGTTGCTTATTAGGCGTTGACTTAAAATATTTCAAATTCTTGAACGTAAAGTTCTTGTGAAAAATAACAATCTACCTATATTATATTTTCATATAATATATTTGCCTAAATTTTGTTTTTATCTTCCAGAAAATCTTTTTTCTTCATTAAGTAGGTACCCCCCACCCTGCGCTCCATAACTTAAGTAGCGGATGTTGAATTAAAAAGCCTGGATGAAGTGGGAGTGGGCCGGAAACGTCTCACGAATGCACCCGGAGAGATGGGTACAGATCATCACTCACTGGACGCCTGAGGGATATCGCCGTTGAGGTAGACCATGGCGAAGGTGGTGTGACGATCTGATGACGTTTGCAGGGCCAACATGGCCAGAGATCTCAGCCTAGCATACATTGTGTCAATGTATGCTAACATAAAAAGGTACCTACTTTAGAAATCATATTCTGCTGCGAGATATATTTAGAAACAAATTAATCGGATTTTTAGCATGGGATCGTTTAGGCAACGAAACTGTATTTTAAATTCTCAAAATTGCCAAAGTAAGGCAGCTCAACATGGAAAAATAAATTCCAAATTATTTACCAAGTTTTTCTAACGTTAAACCGTAATGAGAAATCAACGGGGCGCCCTATGTTTCGTTTTTCCATTGCACCTTCTATTCTATCACAACAATTGGACAGTGCGAAACTTGTGCAATTAAGAACAAATGAATTGTGTAATGATGAATGAAATGTAATCCATAGTTCCATTACGGTTTTTGTTTGAGACCACGATATCCGTGCCGTAAAATTGCGTGTTTACATTTTCGTATGTAGGTCAGATAGTTTGGTAGAGCACCAAACTGTCTGACCTACAGAGTTGCTGTGTTAGTTTTTTGGCTATTTTATGTCAACTTGAAAATTGACATATTGTATAAAACCAAATAACTTATTCATTTATTAACATTGTCAGCAACTTTTCAGTTGACTATCTAGTCAGACACAAAATTGATTTTAAAATCTGCTATGTCTCTATTGCTTATAAATTATACACTCCCGGACTCATACATAGATAGAGCCACCCTGCACTTTTTGTATAGAAGTCTATAGCTTTTTAAATGGCCGTGAAATCATATTCGGAGGATATAGCTAACTATAGGCCGATAGCATTGATTCCTGTGTTTTCCAAAGTTATAGAAAAGGTTATCTATGAATTAATTAACAAATTTTTGACAAAATATGACATCCTATGTAGTGAACAAGCAGGTTTCAGAAAGAATAAAAGCATTAATGCAGCACTGTATGACTTATTACACGAAGTTATGATAAACATTGATAAAAAGATCCCTATCTGTGCTATTTTTACAGACATGACTAGGGCTTTTGATTGTGTCAATCATGATATTTTAATAAGCAAACTTAATAAATACGGTATAAGGGGTAATGTGTTAAATCTCCTAAAATCTTACCTTAGTAACCGCACACAGTATACCGAGATATCCAGAATTTGTCTTAAGACAAAATGTGAAAAGAAATATCAGTCTGAGGGTAAAATAGTCAAATTTGGTGTACCACAGGGTAGTGTATTAGGTCCTCCAATATTTTTGCTGTATATAAATGATTTGCCTCAACAAATTCGACATCCTATGGTTCTATTTGCCGATGACAGCACAGCGCTTATAAAATGTAATGATATTAGTGATTATGAAGAGGACATCAACAATAGTATTAGAAATATAATTGATTGGCTTGATAAAAATAATTTGGTAATAAATTTAGTAAAGACGAATATAATGCATTTTCACCAACGTACAATTCCACCAAACGTTAACGTAAACTATAACAGACAGACGATTCAAAAAACGAAGATCGCGAAATTTCTAGGAATCCTTATAGACGATCAATTAACATGGAAACCACAAGCAGAAGAGGTCTGTAAAAAATTGAGTACGGCTGCGTATGTCCTATTTAATTTGAAAAAAAAAGTTGACACTAGGACGGCTTTAGTTGCATACCATGGCTTAGTCGCATCGGTCTTGAGGTTTGGGATAATTTTCTGGGGTAATTGTACTTTAAGAGATACCATATTTAAAGCCCAAAAACGCTGTATAAGAGCCATGTGCGGTATACAACCAAGAGATAGCTGTGAACCCTACTTCAAGTCGTTAAAAATTCTTACGTTTCCGTCATTGTATATTTTAGAAATGGCAATTTTTGTTAAAAGCAACATAAAGCTATTTGCGAAGGTCTCAGACACCAAGAAAGGTCCCGTTAGAAGTCAATACAAAAATCTTTTAACTGTCAGCAGCTATAAAACTGCACTACTTAGAAAAAGTGTTCTTTGCATGGGTCCAATTATATTTAATAAACTACCGGACAACATAAAAAATGACACCCTTCAACAATTTAAAAACAAACTCAAGGCATATTTGACTGAGAAATGTTACTATACAATAAGTGATTTTTTGAATGACCCTCTACTGTGACATTGCAGTTACACCATGAACACTGTATTATTGACATGAAGTATTATTGACATTAATTATGATTGACATTAAGTAGCTATTATTGACATTTTAATTTGAAATTATTATATTAATTATTTTATTAGTTTACCTTAATAATGTATTGAAGTCTAAAATGTAATTTTGAAATTATTATATTAATTATTTTATTAGTGACATTAGTGTTCCTTAGTATTTAAATTTGAAACCTAATTTGTTAAATTTTTGCATGCCAATACTCGGGCAGAATGTGTACGGGCCAATATATATATTTTTTTACCAACTTTTTGTTAAAAACCTACATTCTATGCGAATAAATGATTTGATTTGATTTGATTTGATTCGGAACAATGACGACACCAAAATGATGGCCAGTATGTCGACTTCGAAACTGCATAAAAACTTTTATTGGACTCATCATTATTTTGATGTTTTAGGCCTTTATACCTCATATGGAATTGCACGGTGGCTGGATTTAGGAGTCCAGATCCAGATGTATTTATCTACTATTTTACTGAAACTTTTCATAATACAATGTAGCTATTACTATAGAACTGTATGCTTAACATTCAACACACGATTTGATCACCATACTCTAACCACAATAATTGACAGACGATTTAAGTAGCTACGTGTCTATAATTTTAAATAATTATTCAATAGCTAATAAACATTTTATCTCAACGAACAGCGCTGGGAATGTCTGTAACCATTTTCTAAGTAATTCCTGGGACCTCAAAATCTGCCTAGCCTTTTCCCAACTATGTTGGGGTCAGCTTCCAGTGTAGGGCACGCCACGATTGCGGCGGTAAGACCCCTCTTTGAGGAGTGGCTAGGGAGGCGTCACGGCGCTCTCACCTACCGCCTGACGCAGGTCCTCTCCGGACACGGATGTTTCGGGAGGTTCCTGCACATCATCAGGCGGGAGGAGACGCCCGGGTGTCACCACTGCGAGGATCGCCCAGAGGACACGGTGGAGCATACGGTGGAGGTCTGCCCCGCTTGGGCAGAGCACCGCCGTGTCCTCGTAGAGGCGATCGGCAGCGGCGGCGACCTCTCGCGCCCGGCCCTGGTGCAAGCCATGGTCCGGGGCGAGAGGGAGTGGGAGGCGGTCACCTCCTTCTGCGAAGCAGTCATGCTAGCGAAGGAGGTGGCGGGATGGGCGAGGGAAAGATCCTCACGCCTCAGCCGCCGAGGGAGACGCTCCGGGCGTCGGGAGCCGCGTGACGACTCCCGGCCACCGTAGGCGCGGGCCTGCGGGCGGAGAGCAATGGGTAGCTCTCCGTCCGATCAGGACCAGGCCCGTGCCGGACGGCGTGTATGTGTTCCACGCGCGCCTCAAAGAGATGTCAGCGTAGTTGACGGGGCCCGACAGGGCCGAAGCCTGCCGGGGTAGCGGGATTGTCCGAAAGGGTTACCGCTGCCCTGGTATGTAAAGGGCTAAGGAAGGAACACGGGTGGGTTTTAGTCAGTAAGAGTCTGACACTCCCTTCTGCTCCACCCAGAGCGGGAGGAGTCATTTGATGATTTCCCATCCTGAAAAAAAAAAAAAAAAAAAAAAGCTTCCAGTGTAACCAACTGCAGCTGAATACCGGTATTTTACATGGAGCGACTGCCTATCTGACACAACCCAGTTACTGGGTTACACGATGCCCCTGGTATGACTGGTTGCACGAGACACGGTAGGGTCTCAATATGTAATGGATGATCACCCATCCTCGAACCGCGTACAAGCGTAGCTTAACCTTCGAATAATCCGTGCGGCTGTTAATATTTAACCACGAGCCCCTCAAATACTCAAAAGTAATGTGTTACGCAGTAATGTTGTAAAATCAACTTCAATAAAATAAAGACGCTGCGTTCTCGTCGCCTTTCATTCGAGACATTTTGTCTTTTTGTCGTAATAAAGACTAACGCAGACTCTTTCAACCGTGTAATGTTACATTTAATCAAATAAATAGCCGACTCAATATAAATTCTGGTATCCGTTGAACATTATTTTATACTAGCTGACCCGACAGACGTCCTGTCCAAATTTAAAATTCCCATAGAAAAAAGGTTGTTCAGTTTTCCTGAATTTCCAATTTTCCGGGCAACTTTTCTATTTTTTCTTTCTCTAAAAACCTTATTCGGATTATTGCGACAATTTTATTTAAAAAAATATCCAAACCAGTAAACCAGTCCAGCAGTTCTCAAGTGATGGGCTTACTAACGAACAGCATTTCGTTTTGAATTAAATTCGAGTTCAAAGTGGCGCGGGAAAAGAGTACCTACAAGGATTTGGGGGAGGCCTTTGCCCAGCAGTGGGACAGTACACGCTAACAAAAAAAAGATTGATTTTACCAGATTTTTATTAACATGAAAGTTGATATAGCTGATAAGTAGTAAGAAATCACGCACTGTGTGAAGTTGTGCACCTAAACGTAAAAAGGAATATTTATTTATAGTATAGTATAGAAACAAATGTAACCAATTTGTATTTCTTAAGTATTCGAGAAAGTAATCCTGATTAGTTTATAGATTCTCTGATTTCTCGTATCTGATTAAACATTGAAAACGCGTCACAAGTCACATGAAATTAAACTTTCTCGATATGATTACAACGTCGATCACTATTGGTAATTATTAATAACTTTTAGTTATTAATAAATTCTAATTTGCTGCCGATGGTATCTCGCTACGAATATTGTTTCGTGACCTGAAACATTCTTTATATTAAAACATATTAACATTAACAGGCTCGCTGTTGTATATTTTATTTAAAAGTTTTATAAGTTTTTTATTCAGTCGGTGGATAAAGATAAGATCAGAATGTTGTCTTGGCCACTCACCAGTTCGCGGGTATTATACTCCCCAAGATAACGGGGCGGGCGATCGTCCCGTGTAGAATTCCAAAATAACTAATTCAGAAAAATGCTTTACTGAACACAGTAAAGCATTTTTTTGAAGCCATAGATATTCGCAAATTAATGCCGTACTTCAACAGAAATACGGCATTAATTCGCAAATATATACCTATATACACTTAGGGGATGAGTGGTTTTAGCTTGGCCATGTTTGTCTTACATTACATATCGTAACTAGAAGTGATGGCCTAATAATAGTACCCAACACCTCTTTCTTATTAGAACCAAACCACACACACTCACTTAGCTTCCCAGAAAACATACCTAATCGTGGCGTGGCACATAAATCAGCTCTCGAGTGTCGCGTGGCATGCCAATTTGTTGCGCGCGCGCTCACGTGCCCGAACGCGTTCCATCTACACTTCGGCATTCATCGTCATTCATCGGGTACCGTGGGAAAAAAAACGGCGCTCCGCATGTAAATATATTAGATATTTGGAAAGTGATATTGTGTAAAGTAGCATTTATTTGAATAATTTCGTTTGTTTTTTTTTTAGTAGAGCTATTGTTTACTTTTAAATGTGAAATAAAAAACCGTCATAATGTTTAAATTATGATAAAATCACTAGGCAATCGCATCATTCTTGAGCTTACGTTTATTTTAATACTATTTATTGCGTGCCAATCGAATAAATAAAAAAAAAAAAGAAATGTGACGACATGACAGTATTTGGTTAATTTATTCAAGAATTCTGCTTACGAACGTAGGTTGTATAATAACATAAAAAAATGACACCACAAAATAGTGTAGTAGATATTTTTGCTTGCACGGATTCTACTTAGGTAGACCACCTTCACAACACTCTGACTATGAGCTGGCCTAGCGTAGTATTGACTTTCTATAGAATAAATATAAGATAGCCAGCTGACATGCAGCCTACTGTACCTACATAATGAAATCAGACTAACTTTCGATTGAATTTCATGTCGTTACCAATTCATTATGCTAATACAACATTACGCAAAAACTAATGTCACACTTGTTATTTAGAATAATAATGTACCTCTTGTAAGTCTTATTTTAACTTTGTACTTACAAAAATAAAGAGTTCTCATTTGGTTATGTACACGGTTTAATAAAGACCTCAAAGAGAATGTTGCGAAATTTTTCAGGCACACGAAGCCTGAACTGCCTTCATAAAGATTGAGTAATTTTCTATTTGGCAACATTGTATTGTATCTAAAAATAATAAGGGTAACAAGGTAGATTAATTATTAGATACTATTATAGTTACAAACTAGAAACAGACTTTCATTTTTTTTTTTCTAAACTAAGGATTAGATTCAGTAAGGCAGCGGTCGCGGCAGACCACATAGAGACGGGCGGGACGAGTTGGATAGGTTCCGTCAAAACTATGAGGAGGACGCGCGGGCTCGCGAAAGGTTGAAGAAGTGGAGAGAGGCCTTTGTTCAGTAGAGGGAAAGCGTAGGCTAGTAAAAAAAAATCTCAAACTAAAAAGAATTTCTCTAAAAAGATTTTCGAAAAATATCTTTCGAGAATCTCTTAAATATTATGCAAAGTTTAAATACAACTAGAGCAAATAAAAACAATAGAATTATTATCTAAGCAAGACCTTCATATTAACATAGTTCACGAAAATATGAACAATATTAAAAAAAAACGAAACCCATTAGTTTTTGTTGATATCGTAATTAACGTAACACCATTGTAAGCGAAACCGTGTAATTATGTCAAGAGCTTAGTTAACCGACCCTGCCTAACAAAACAATATAATGGTGTAAAAAGTTTCGTTGCCCAACATTGATGACAATAGTTGACAAAACGTCGGCGTCGGCGTCGTTGTCAACACCCACGACCGACTATTCGTTAGTACACAAATACAATTTCAGCTCATTCTGAATTTATCTGTCAGTCTAATAAAGAGTGTCCATGGAGTTCCTTGCCCATTCTACTCCATAGGAACCTATATTTATTTATTTCTCAGTATTACGGTACATTGAGGTCTTACATTAAACATTGTTTCACACATACTACCATTGCTGGTGTAGAAATATTAAAAGCTATGCTAAGCTATGTATATACAGTCCTTCAGGCCGTATTTCAGCCATAGCAGGCAATCTCGACGGAGACTAGCCTTTGGCGCGGGAGATATTAGCATTATGCTGAGCGATGGCCGTTTTGCGTTAATGTGACGCATGTTTATCCCAACTTGTTTTTTTTGTGTGTTTGTGTCCTTTTTCATGCGTCATGTTTGCCGCAAATAAATGCATTTTCTTTCTTTCTTTTCTTTCATATTATAGTGCACAAATGTGTACGCAGACACAGGTGCACTCCCTCTTCCCTCACTGTCATAGTTCGATGGGACGGCAATCCGACACTACCAGAGAGAGATCAGACGCAGGACCAATGGCAACCGCGCGCTGACGGCGGTGTAGGACTTACTACGCTTTGGAATGGGCAAATAACTTCATGTTTCTGACTGGCCAACTCCTTGAGAGTTTAAAAGTGCCTGTAAATGGTTTTATTGAAATAAATACTTTGAGTTTGAATTTAATTAATGCTTTGTTGTTTTTAAACTAAAATTAACAATAATTGTAATGATCATTCATGCATCAATATAATATGTAGGCACTCAAATTAATTAAAAACTAGGAGTTTGCCTCACGCAATCATTTCTATATCTGTACCACCGATTTTGTTTTTAGATCTATATCAGAGTATATTCCTAGAATGTCGTTTGTTGGTAGAGTTTTTTTTCGGAAAGTTTTCTAATAATTTAGCTATTTAGTCGTCGGCCATGACATGGCCTAGCTACATAACCGCTAAAATTTATCTTGAGATCATCAATGTACCAATCTTATGACGCACGAACTAAATAAATATGCATTATGCACTTAAGAAATTAGGTAGGTACATATGCATCTTTACTTAATCGACCCGTCAGTGAAAAGGCAAATATTGCAAAACCATCGGTTTTATTGATCGCAAATAAATTATTTGTGTATAACGTGATCGTGGCCACGAAAAATGAGTTGTAAGTGGGCCATTGACTTCCGGGCATTCGTGTTTGGTCACGAAACAGGCGGTTGCAACACTGCACTGGATTAGGGCTGCTGCCAGCCTGAACGTTTTTCCCGTTTTCAGTGACAAATAGAAACAAAGAGCTTATGAGTAATAGTAAGAACATCTAACGATCTCAAGCGTAAAACGATGACATCCATTGCTTCATGAATTTGGAAAATTTGTTTGATCAGCAACATAAACAATGCAATGAACGTGGCGTAACTGTCAAAATGCGATCGATTGATATTTTTTGTCTGTTACGTAATTCGTACCTTGCAGTTCTCTGAAGCCATCTTATTCCTGATTTGAGATGTTTTAGACAGTGATTTTTTTATGTGGAAACCTTATATTTTTTAGGTGCAGTCATGAATACGGAAATTACGTCATCTTCGGAAGAAGCTCGGGACTTTCATCGAAGCGTGAAAGTTGTGAAGGCCGAACCTTGGACACCACCGCCTATGGTAGACGAAAGCATCACAAAGAAATAACGCTCTGAATTTGCAAGACCTTGACTATATAACCTATACGGTGATTCAATTTTCATTCCTTCTCTCTGCATGAGATGAGTGATAATGGAGTGAGCAATTGCAGGTGAGCAAGTATTAGAAAATATGTAAATTTAATATGACATTGTATTTAAATAAACCAACTAAAAATCTCTCTAAATTGCAGTCAAATCAGACTTTGTTTTAGCTAAAGGATCGCGAAATTAATATAGGCCAGCCCTAAATGCGATTGTCGGACTAAAGCTATCTGAGTCCTGACTGCACCTTATGTCATCGATTTCATAAAACTGGGCCAATTTGTACCGCGGGCCAGTATCCGCTTGTTGTTTTTCCTTTCGATACAATAATCGAAAAGGCGTTTCAAAACAGGCAGTTAATACCTAAATAAGATTAGTATTATTGTTAGCTGAATATACTATTGCAAAAATTAAAATAGCAATGACCAAACAAAAAACTAGACCATTATTTCTCAAATTCTGTAAAACAGTCACTATTGAATTTGGGCACGTAGAAAATCGTTTTTAAAACATTTTTCATTGCAGCATTACTACATTATTACAGTAAAGCCATAGAAATATGAGTAAAGCCCACGTAAGCGTTAACGTTTCAAGACATTAATAAATTTAGGCAAATATATTTTCCTGTATTTGCATAAACATTAATTTCTTGAAAAACGTAATTCTATAAATTCCTTAGTTGAATTATGTAACTCAGCTAATTAAAACTATAAAGGATAGCAACAACTATCAATTTAAAGCTATACGTAATGGACCCGGCAGTATCATTTACGGTTGTCTTAAACTTAAACAATAATCCATCAACATACGTACGCCTGGTGTGCACTGATCTTTTACGCTTATAGCCATCTTATAGTGCGCTATAAGACTGCCTTATAGCTTCCACTTTCTCCCATCATCGCATTATGCACGTGTGTAATGAAATCTTAATCTGTTTGATCGAAGAAAGTAAATACTCCTTATTATTTTGGTAGCGACTCGCCATTAGTCGTGGAATGCAAATGATTACACGAATTAAATAATCGATGAGAGAGTCTTTAGTCGATGGGAGATCTTAAAGAGTCTGGCTAAGTTGTGGTACTAATCACAGTAGCTTCATCTGTGTTTTGTTCATATTATTAAGGTTCTGGGAAAGGGAATATTAATACGATCTTATAATATTCACTTAATGTGCATACACATGAGCGACACGCGTCGACGACAGCGGCAACTGCAACCGTCGACGCGTGTCACAACGTGTGTGACAACGTGTCACTCATGTATTTGAGTACGGTGCTCACGAACTAGTGATTTTCTTTATATGGAAGACTCTCGGCTAAATTAGAACAGTCGACAGCGGCTAAATTATTACAAACGTACATTAGATCGACCCGTGCCGATCGAAGGTACGCTTGCCGCGGTCGGTTCGTAGATGAGTGACTATCCATTATATATCGAGACCCCTCCTTGACTCGTAAAGCACGTTAAACCGTGGCCGGCTATCATTCGTAGATCTTTGACAGTTTTTACGGGTAGTCAGAAGCCCAAAAGTCTGACAACCATGTTACCTCTGTCTCATCTGTTACCATGGGGTATCGTTATACCCAGTAGCTTGGTTGTGGAGGTCAGATAAGCAGTCGCTCCATGTAAAACACTGGTATTGATGCATCCGGTTAGATTGGAATCCGACCCCAGGGTTAGGCGGATTGAGGGATGTTTTTATGCGTCAAAAGCTAGGAATATTTTCCTAACCTCTTATAAAGGAGGTACCCAAGCATTTTCGAGAGACTTTTCAGAATGAAGTTAGCTCTAAGAATCATTGAATAAAGCTGGATGAAAACAGAGATATATAAATGAATGTGAATAAATCGTATGAATTTGAAACTGAAAGTAATACAATAGCCACTTAGTTCACTGAACTTCACTGAACCGGCAATCGGGAAGCCATCATGCATTTTTGGAAGTGATCGATTACTTAGCTGTATTTATTACGGCCTTTATTCTTTTTTATGCGCATTCAGAACGTTTATTTTTTTTAGTTGAGTAGAAGCGTGGATATAATTACGGTAAAATGTAAAGCATCAACGAATTATCTTGTGAATAAGCTTGATAGCTTTACTGTGGACTGTTCCTAATAATAAGTCTAGATCTTTTGTGTTCCTAAATTCTATAATGTAACTAAATGAGCCAGTGCTTCTGTCGATAGTAAAAACATCAGTAGTATCCTGTATTTTTGCCGTACATATAATCTCATTCATATAGCTTTGCACACCAGCCTTTGTTTCCTACGAATTAATATCATTTTCATTGACATTATTACTAGTCATACCGTGGTCTACATCTAGCATTTCCTTCAGTTACACGAATATATCCTTGGACCAAAACTAATAGCGCCGATGTGATATCTAAACTGCTAACTGGCCATTGTAATGCCGACCATTTCTGTGTACCTATACTCTGGCTTGACCTATATCTCCATAACAATAAAGTCGTTAGTCTTTCTCAATATCACGATATCCTGTGAACAAGTAATTTGAACGCTAACCCCATGCACAGGTGGACTAGGCTTAATAAATGACTATTGCTAATCGAAAATGAACCCTGTTCTTTCTTATCAAAGTTGATTCCTGATTGCATAAATATTTGAATACAATGAGTGCATATATTTTCAATTTGAAGTGTGAAGGTGTAGAATCGTGATCAGCGTTGTCAATCGAGTGATCTAACGATCGCCATGTTGATTTATGACGAATTCATTGTCAAAGTTTTGTTCAAGTGTTGAATTAATTTCTTATTTTATGTTGATCAATGGATCAAATGGAGGATACCGCGTGGATGTTGACTTCCCGGATGTTGACCATTTGAGCACTTCATTGAATAAAAATATCTAGTTAAGTCTTGATTTCGTTTATTTCCTGATTTCTTGTAGCTTAAGCATTTTGTAGGTCTTTTCTAGTTTCCGTTTTGGAAAGTTAGTCATAAATCTTCTGAATGTGTCGTAAACTTTTATATTGGCTTATCATTTGAGACCATACTAAGTGGGTATATTCGAGTCCGTTCTTCTTTTACCATCGTTATTTATATTACAAGTTTACAACTAACGCGGACACAAGATCTCGTGTCAGTGTTCGTTTTCTAGTTTTTCATTACTAAGTTTTACTTGATATATAAATCCCAATAAAATGTTTGGATGGTGCCTTTCGTAACCCATTACTGGGCAATACAAATATGATTTCATCTCTCTATCTATTGTCCTATCGCAGGTCTCTCCCAGCATACCTGCGATAGGACAATATAGAGAAACTTCGAATCTCAGAATTTCTTACGAAATAATAATAATTATGTTTGTTTATAAAAATGGTGCAAAAATAAACCTCACCTCTGTAGCTATTTTTCTGCTCTGTTTTTTTTCTTGTGTTTTTATATACAGGGTGGCAGGGACATCGACGCGCAAGCTGTAACCATGGATTCAGCACATGATACTAGACCTCATAGCGTCCAAATTTTTCGTCGGTTATAAAAAAAAAATTTCGTCGCAATGGGGTCTAAACTCATGTGCTGAATCCATGGTTACAGTTTGCCCGTCGATGTCCCTGCCACCCTGTATGTGTGTACATAAATGGTTAAATAAATGACCTAAAGTACTACATTCTAGTTATAAGACTATCATGATAGGCAGCACGCTTGACGATCAGTCCCGTAGTATTGCAGTTTCTATCAAAACTTTAACCATGATCACATAATCTGATGGTTGTTCCACTTCTTCATGCCCTTGTACTCTATTGCAACACGTGGGAGTGATGGCGTTACAGTTTCAATTCCTGATTAGATACGATCAGCAGTGTAGCTACTGAACACTCCAAATATGGATTTAGCTATCAATTTCATTCTAACTGGAATATGACTGTATAATTACGACACTGTCAGCTAAACCACTCTGCGTTAGTAAGTTAGTATCTCCACGAATGGTGACAGTTACCGAATTCTAATTAGCTAGCTATACATACCTATTCATCATCTTATGCAAGCGAGCTGTCGTTTTTTATTATGTTTGTCGTGTAACGATTCCGATTGATTTTAATGCTAATTTGTATCATCTATTTACGTCAACTAGGTATTAATTATACAGGATGAAATTAAATTCATTGGCATCCTTTTAAGGGGTCATTGTATATGGGGCCCCGGTATGGGCGCGTTCACTGCGGCTTCGAGCCGCACACTACCTGAACGCGCCCCAAAAGGTGGTAGCCGTAAGGCTGATCCGGGGGTACCGCACGATCTCGCGCGAGGCAGCAAGCCTCCTTGCCGGACTGCCACTATGGGATCTGGAGGTGATAGTCCTCGCGCGCCTGTATGACTGGCGCGCGGAGGCACTACGTCGGGGGGAAACTCTGCACCCGCGGCAAATCGCTGCGGAGCGGACGGACCTCCGGCGCGGTCTCATGGTGGAATGGAAGGCGCGACTATCGCAACCCAGCGCAGGGCACGCCACGATAGCGGCGATAAGACCCCTCTTTGAGGAGTGGCTAGAGAGGCGTCACGGCGCTCTCACCTACCGCCTGACGCAGGTCCTCTCCGGACACGGATGTTTCGGGAGGTTCCTGCACATCATCAGGCGGGAGGAGACGCCCGGGTGTCACCACTGCGAGGATCGCCCAGAGGACACGGTGGAGCATACGGTGGAGGTCTGCCCCGCTTGGGCAGAGCACCGCCGTGTCCTCGTAGAGGCGATCGGCAGCGGCGGCGACCTCTCGCGCCCGGCCCTGGTGCAAGCCATGGTCCGGGGCGAGAGGGAGTGGGAGGCGGTCACCTCCTTCTGCGAAGCAGTCATGCTAGCGAAGGAGGTGGCGGGATGGGCGAGGGAAAGATCCTCACGCCTCAGCCGCCGAGGGAGACGCTCCGGGCGTCGGGAGCCGCGTGACGACTCCCGGCCACCGTAGGCGCGGGCCTGCGGGCGGAGAGCAATGGGTAGCTCTCCGTCCGATCAGGACCAGGCCCGTGCCGGACGGCGTGTATGTGTTCCACGCGCGCCTCAAAGAGATGTCAGCGTAGTTGACGGGGCCCGACAGGGCCGAAGCCTGCCGGGGTAGCGGGATCGTCCGAAAGGGTTACCGCTGCCCTGGTACGTAAAGGGCTAAGGAAGGAACACGGGTGGGTTTTAGTCAGTAAGAGTCTGACACTCCCTTCTGCTCCACCCAGAGCGGGAGGAGTCATTTGATGATTTCCCATCCTGAAAAAAAAAAAAAAAAAAAAGGGGTCATTGTACTCATCATTATGAACAACTTTTACTAAGGGACCAAACCTGAAATAACGGGCAAAAAATCAGCTGTTCCCTACATTTATGTTCGCATTACTCGTCAAAATGTAGGGAACAGCTGTTTTTTCTTTTTCGCGATTTCAGTTTTGGTCCCATATTAAAAGTTGTTCATAATGATGATTACAATGACCCCTTAAAAGGATGCCAATGAATTCAATTTCATCCTGTATAATAGTATGTTTTACGATGCCATAATAATAGGGTAGTTGCCTGGGTAAAAAAATAATAATTATATTTAGTCCGTCAGTTAGATTATCAAAAAATAATGGACATGTATTTTTTCTTTTGTCAATCAAACAAAAAATGACAAAGATAAAGCGCGTCAAAATTTAGGAGTGGGGGTCGTGACGTCACTTGCTTGCAAAAATGTCGCAAGCAAGTGACGTCACGCGGAACTTTAACGGGCGATATCTTCATCATTGTTTATATAATTGACAAAAGAAAACATAAGGGTTCAATATTTTTTGATAATCTAACTGACGGACTAATTAGAACTTTTTAGGAAAATAGCCTATTATGTGAGCTTTTCATATTTTGTAGTCTAAATTGACTTTTAGAAAATTAAGTGGCTGTTTGGAAAGATGAAGCATATTCAATCTTCTTATGGAGTAGGGGAAGATCCAATAATCGATGGATGGGAAAGAGATGTGAAAGCTGAGATGGAGGCTAATAGACATGAATGGAAGAAGAAAATGTTACCTAAGGATGTGAGGATGATGAATTTTGATAAGCCCATAATGACTATGCGCAAATACGTATGCAAAAAGCAAATTCAGTTTCAACGTTGAGTAGATATAATAGAAAAACAAAACGAAACGAAGTTTTTTTTTTCGCTACGGACGCGAAATCTGAAAAGTAAGAAAATGTTTTCTCATTTATTTGAATCAATTAATCGATAAATTCTCAGAAATTCAGTTTCAGACTTTTTTAGTGGTTGTTTGTGGTGCTGAAATAGCTGGTTTTAACATTGAATTAAGTATCTATAAAAGTACCATTTAAAAAAAAAATGATTTCTAGATATGATAAAAAGCATAACAAAGGCGCGTTATCGGTCGTCATACTATTCAGGTTATGTTTTCCAATTTGCAAACTCAGGGTTGTCACGCTTCTAGAAGTGTTTTTGTATTGCTGAGTAGATCTTCTCTATTCATATATTTCCTAGCTCCCAAAACTCTTCGCGCTCCTCTACCTTTTAATGATTGCTGAAAAACCTTTCAAGATACTGTTAAGTAACACAAAAAAGACCACACTATTTAGTCCGTAGACTTGTGCTGGCAGTTATTAAACTACACTTAGATACAACGTTTAAAAAACATAACAAAATCGTGAAATTAAGAAACGTTTTTCATCACTGTACAAACAATTATTTCAGAGGCAATCTTTAGTAACCCTATTGTCATTTCGTAACATCACCTTGTCTGTACAATGGACTCTTGACTTTAGCTTAACGCTCTGTATACATTTCATTGTTAATAGCTCTGTAACGCCATTTTCTGCCTCGGTAGGTTAAATCTATAAGGCCTTATGGACATATCCCGAGCTCTCGTTCACTACTGAAATGATCTCGATACAGACTTTATTGCGATTTCATTGCAATAAATATTGGTTAATATCAAGGTGGATTAATATTTTACGGTTCGCTTATTGGTTTTTGTTGGAGTGGGTTAATAGAATTTATATTTTTGAAAGCTAAATGATATTTTGTGCTAAATATGAATAAAAATTTCAATGAATACAATTTTCAGATTTCAAAGTATTGGTTCTTATTTTGTAATTCTTATTTTGTAATTCTTAGATTGAAATTGAACTTTGAATTGTAACTTCTATTGGTTTATTGTTTACGGTTTTTTACATTCTGTTACAATGAGATAACATTTTAAAACTTAAGAACCGGCTTGTTAATTTAACCTTACAAAATCATCCTCACTGGCTTCTTTCTAATCATTTAATGTCTGTCAAGGCAGACACCTTCTTTTTTGCAGATAGAGATTTGTTCATCACTTAATCTAAATTATTGTACAAATGTCTAGTTTTTGTAAAACTCTTAAGAATATCGACTTATGTTATAGTTTAAATATTCTCATGTAAGTGAATTTTGGTATTCATATGAGAATAAAGTTGTCTCAAACCTCACATTATTAAAACAAATCCAATCACAAATTAACACTCTCCCAAGTGACTAAAATATATGTATAATGTCACAAGACACAGATAAGTCAAACTTGGTCTTGTCTACAAGGCAGATAAGATCTGCCAGGTCGTGGCTACTACTTAGTCACTCTGCCATTTTAAACTAGCTATGCTCACGACTTCACTCGTTTCCAGTTCCTTATACGTCTAATATCAATTGCTCAGTCACAGGGGCTCGCTTTACTCGAGATAACATCGATTGTGGTAATCCTACTTTTGTGTTACATAAGTTGAACATTATAATTAAGTAGAAAGGAATGAATAATATCCTTAATTATGGTCAAAGCACTTAGTTCAAAACTTAACATATAAATAAATCTGTGGCAACTCCTCAGGGCCTAGACAAAGGGATATTCTAACAGCGATAACGATGAAGAAAAAGTCAAAAATGTATTGGCTTGACATAAGCTATCGAAAAGCTTCTGTCAATATTAAAATTCGTGGTAGAAAAACGCAACGCTTTGAAAGCGATTGCCAATTGTCTAGGCACGTGGTCTATAGACCTCTTATGATAGGACTTAATTTTGGCGGAAATTCCATGATTTCACTGTTTCAGTTGACTTTTTGCACTTCTCCGTTTAAAAGGCTTTGACTATAAGCAAGCAAATCGCGATGAAATACTTAAAAAAACAAGCTCTATTGCCCAAAATCTATGCCCGCAGCAGTATGTTTGGTTTCAATTTTGTAATAGTTAAGGACTATGGACATTGTCTGAATTATATGAATTGAATTGAATTGAATTCACAGCCCAACAAAAAAAATTATACAAAAATAATTATTGATGCACTGATCTTGTAGTTCATAGTGAAATAAAAACTCGCTCGTCACGCTTTTTTTTCTACTGAAAAGAGAATTGCTCTTGGCCGCCAATAACCTCTTGGGGTTATCATTGAGGCGAAAAGGTCAATGTTTCAGTTGCTTAATCTAGAAAATATGCTATCGGAGAAATAACACTTAGATCCGACTATTACAGCTGAAATGGTCGAAACCAGGAAAAAAAAATGATTCTCAATGCAAACAGCAATATTTTTTTAATTCAATTTAACACCTATCTGCCTTCTGCCGTTTTTACGTTACGTTTATATTTTTACATTAGCAATAATCTCGCCCCCTATTAGGTACATGGGACTTAAACATAACTGGCAAAATGTGGGTTTTACTATAGGTACACCTATTCCTAACCCTTCCGGAGTTACAGGCGTTATTTGTGTGTATATTTTTACAGAACAACATATATGGCTAAAAATGAAAAAACAAAATTTCAGTCTTCTTAGCTTGTTGATGGCAATCTAAACAAAGTCGGCCCAGAATATTTTTATTGATATAGTATCAATAATTTTTTTTTTTACTTAGAATTCATAATTAGAGTCGTTCATAATACACAAAAGACCTACCAAAGAATTCAGTAGCACTCTATGATTGAATTAATTCGACAATAAAATAAGAATAAATTCCACCAACCTAATTTCCATACGAGTCCATTATTATGTAAAACGCAGTAAGTAAGAATTATTATATGTTTCTACATGTGTCTTAGATATCTTATTTCACACTTAATTCTATTTAATTACACCTTACCCGGATTAAAAGAAACATAAACAAACACGTAGAAATGTTTTTATGCCGTATAATATATTATGACAATAATTACTACTACTACATAATAATTATGATTTATGATGTGTTCGCGCCTTATTTGCTATTTAATTACACCGGATCCACATTTTTTTGTCATATCCTAAGGGGCAATTCTCGTAATTTTAAGACCGTTCACAGTCTGATCTTAGTCTCAATCTGTCAAAAAATACTTCTAATTTCCCTACCTACATTTTGACAAGTTTTTGACATTTGTTTGTCGCTGAGATGAGATTGCGACTAGATTTTGAACGTATTAAATTACGAGAATTGGCTTTATGTTTAAAAATTAAATACCTGGTCACAGGTACACTTACACTTCTTCTTTTTGTGTCGATGGTACTCATCCCCTTTGTTTTCTTTTTTTATAAAGTTTTAGCCCAGTAGATGGCCATGTTGATTGCGGCATCAGTAGCATTTTTTAGGTCATCCGAGGTGCAGGTGAACGGACACTTAGGTCACTCCAGCAAGTGGGGCATGGTCTGATCAGAAGCACCGCACTCGCACTGTGTGTTGGATGGGTCAGTAATCCCCCACGTTGAAAAATGGTGTCTGCAGCGGCCTACTTGGGTACGCAATCGATTGAGAGCTTTCCATATAGGCCTCTGCAGATCACGCCCGGGAGGCAAATGCTCCTGGGGCTTAACAAAGGTGGTGGATGCTTCTCGTTAACAATAACTTACACTTAATTCCATTCATTTACTTAATATTAGACTTCTGAAACACTGAAGAAATTAAGATAATTCAGTATTCAGCTTAGAAAAGAAGCCACAAACATTGCAATTGAAGTCAAAATATTTTCTACAATCCCATAACAAACCCATTGTTATATCTATTAGTCTGTATACAATGAGCGTACTCTAGTCTCTACATAGCGTCGATCTGGGTCAAAGGTGACCGCGCAACATTGACTCTACCATACTTGACACTCCACAATGAACTCTACATTCATAATCTCATTATAAAGAATGCATAATCTTGCATTTGCATTTTTGTTTGTTATGCATATTTATTTGTGAATGAAAATGCAGATATTGTTGATGTAGGTCGTCATTGTAACGTGTTTTACAGGTGGAACAGGTTTATTCGATCATTCATAAAAATAATGATATTCAACTGACAATGTCAAAGCTTCCTTCAAAAGAACTATTCACCGGATAACCGTGGCAAACATACTCTATCAACTTAATTAATGATAATTAATAAACGAAGTACGTATTTGTTCTTATTTTATTCCCAGATCAGCACTCTAATTGCGTAACACACTATTAATCTCAATCTGAATAATTTTGAAGAATATTACTAGTCCATTGCTTCATATGTTCGAAAAAATTGTATTCTCAACACCGTAAATTATACAATTAATGCAATTAAACTGTCAAAATGATAACCATTGCCGACTGTTAGTGTGTTAAGTAATTATATAAAAAAACCGGCCAAGCGCTAGTCGGGCTCATGAAGGGTTCTGTAGCTGTACCACCGTACAATAATACTAAGTACATAATTTAAAAAAATACTTAGTTAATAAGATCGAGCAATAAACGCAGGAAAACACATATCTTGTATGTGCCCCCTTTAATTTTTATCTTAATTGTAGGTATCATTTGTTGTTATAGCGGCCATAGTAGCCTACACACTCTGTGAAAATTTCAACTGTCTATCTATTATACGGTTAAATAGATACAGCTTTGAGACAGACGGACGGACAGCTTTGGGTACGGAACCCTAAAAAGCACTTAACGAATATTTCAAGTAATCCGTCAATTAAATTTATTATTATTACCTACATTACCAATGTCATAGCGCGAAAGGTACGTATTATTTTCGACAATTTCCTGCATCCGCCCGGACCCTTTCCATTACAAAATGACTGATTAGCACCATGAACCACATAACTTGCCTGGCAACCATACATTATGTCTAATCTGATCTCTTACAAATCATTCATACCCACTGGTCTAATAAACATGTCAGCCCAAATTAAGTCCCCAAACGCAAGGGATTTTCAACCTTATTCTTAGAACAATAAGTCGTCTGTGGTTTGACCTTGTTAGGGTACGGTCATGTCATGTTGACAGCTTATCGGCCTATCGGTGACCTTCGGCTTGGCCTCACCACAAATTGTTACCTTTGTTCTTTTCGGGGTTCAACTTCTCTATTAATCATATTGAGTGTGTCAATAATACTATTATGATAGGCAATGGATATTTTAGAGATATTTTTAGAAGCTTTATTCATGAGTTTTATTCATGAGCAGAGCAGTGGTGGCCCAGTGGTCACACCCGCAACTTACGAGTTATAGGTCGTAGGTTCGAACCCAGTCAGGCGCTTTACTTTGTGTAAATTATATCATTACCACTGCTATCAAAACGGTGAAGGAAAACATCGTGAGGAAACCGGCATGTCCTAAAACCAAAAAAATCAAAGATATGTGACATCTACGAAGGGGATTACGGCCCACTCCCTCTCACAGAGAGGAGGCCTGGGAACATAATAAGCTGAGTTTGTTATTCATGGGTGTGGTTTATTATGCTCGTACAACGAAAATAATAATAAAACTTATTATTAAGGGATCCGTTACGATGCAGAACTAGTCGGGCTTGGGCATCCTCGACAACACAACATAACAGCATTCATAATTTCTTCGAAGGGGCAGCTGAGTTCAGACGCCAGCACATCATGCCACTACAATCTGTCAAATTTCTTTAATAGATTTTCGACTTTATCGCTAAAGCATTAAGGTTCAAGGTTGATTGGGAAAATTTTATAGTTTCGGGTAGCTTGACCTGCTGGCGTCTGGACCTATAATAAGTACACTCACACTTCGCCACGTATGTTTAAGTTCCATGCAATACATAGGGGGAGACCCTATTCCCATCAACCGGGTAAAAACGCAGGCACTGTCCTACTCTTGAAAAAATCATCTAGGAAAAACCCAACAAGACTGCCCACTTGAAACAGCCCATGCCCTATTTCTGCAAAAAAAAAAACTGAAGAATAACAGGAAGTTAATATAAGAAATTCATAGGTATTCAATATACTCAGACTCTTACCCACATATGTACCTAAGTGAATCACGAATAAAAAAAACCTTATTTTTATAAGTCCGCCACGTGTATCTGTCTCCAGCAATTATCCCTTCAATAATATAATGACGGCATATTCTTGCAGGCGCGGTTTCCTTGAAAAGAAAACAGTTCACTGCTCACTTCCCGACCTTTGTAAATCAGATCCGTAAACGTGAATATAATAGCCGTCTCGTTATCAATGCTTTAGAATTAATTACGGCATACAATATTACATGACGTTGGGTTTTTGAACCGGAACAAGAAGTGATTTATAAAAGGCTTACTGCTCACAAAGCCAGATTTATTACAATAATTTTTAATGATTTAATGCCACCACATATATTGCCAGTCCCCCTGTACCTGAGGCGTTGTGATTTCAGCAATGTTTCATTCTATGTACTAGTTGTTCGGCCACTTTTACCCCATGTTGACTGGTAAATGGTTTTGGCCGGACACATCAGGTACAACCTCCAACGTATCAATTATTTTCTGTTTTCGTAGACGTGTCTGGGAGGAGCAGTTACAGTAAAACTGACCTAGAAAATCGCGAAATCGTAGAAGTCAATATTAGCTAATAACATAGTCGTATATTTAGCTAATAACTTTGTATCTCAATGGTTTCCACTTAGCAAGAATGCAGAAAATTGCCTTTATGAGCATTTGAGAATTAATTCACTATGAATTTTGTAGTACCTAGGTGTGTGCGCAAGCAAATACTGTCTGAAATTAAAAAGACAGAAACTTTAAAAGAAAGCATTAACAAAACATTAAACTTGCTCTCGACATTTTCCCAACTCTAATGTAAAGAACCGGTGCCCATACAGTAAGCGAAATAGACCTATAGTCCTTGAGAAATTCCAAGAACGTCTGAACCATTCGTTTGTAGTATGGTTTCAAGAAAAAATTTTTTAACAAAGATAAGTATAAGGTTTTTTAACCACGCCACAAAATATATGTATACCTAATCGACTTTATAATAATTCTGGCTTATTGCAGCCAGAATTAGTCGATTAGGTATATATATATATATATATATATATATATATATATATATATTTCTTTGAAATTGTAGTAACTGTTACTACTAAACAAATCAAGTTCTGTTTAATTTTTTT
The DNA here is from genome assembly GCA_947507525.1 of Apamea epomidion. Lineage (NCBI taxonomy): Eukaryota > Metazoa > Arthropoda > Insecta > Lepidoptera > Noctuidae > Apamea > Apamea epomidion. Next base: position 14,856,029 of record OX382234.1, read on the forward strand.
TTTTGTTTATAAATGGCATCTCGCAGGTCAACCTAGAAGGTTGCTGCTTAACCGGGCTTGCCTGTGGGTGCCCCCATAAATTAAGGCCTCCAGACAGGGCATAAAAACTTAATTAAAAACTATGCGACTGCATGCTAATGACACAGACCTCGGCTTTTAATGCATCGCTAGGGGACAGCTAGGGACAGGCTGGATCGGATTAATTATATTTCATGTTCTTACTTCTTCTCTTAGAACTACTAACAAGTCCTACTAATTTGATACCTGTGCATTCATTAGTTTGCGTCATATTTCAATACAACAAACTTGCATGTTAATTGCAACAGATGACAGGGTCCAGTCCAGTTATCTGTCTTATCTCGCCTGCGATAAATCATTCCAAACTATTAAGTCAACGAAACATTTCTAAAGATTCCAGTCCAGTGTTCATGTTCAGACAAATTGCATCAGTAATGAATTTAGAATTAATTAAAATAAATATTTGTTCTAAATCATCTGGTTCGTTAAGCAATACAATTGGAGCAATAAACTCTAATTAAAATTAGGAACTGTTTGCTTAAGTATTTTGCATAGTTAAGTATAAGATAATATATGTTATTGCTAAATTAAAATATACTTAACCTGCTTTAAGGCAGAGATATATTACGTCCTGGAGTGGGTATATGTATCTACCTAGTGGTTTCAGACTGGGTGCTCCAGTTAAGAAATGCCTTTTTCGGTGGCGTGTGTTGGAACATTCCTTTACCTCAATAGGTATTTCGTGTGGAAGAAAGGGAAAAATGTGTAGAAGGAAAAAATCATTTGCGACTAGAAATCACGCTCAAGACCACTTATAAGTCCGATTACCAAGAAAACAGTTATTAATAATTTTGCTTTATAAAAAATTTAAACATAAATCTGCTATAATGTATGCAAATCTTGTATAATAATAGAGAATTAGATTGACACCATTATTATGACAGTTTTACGACTCTAATAGTAAGTTACCTTGAAATTTATGTTTTAAAATAGTTTAGTCATTTTTATTGCAAACAATTATCATATATTAATATTAAATACACAGTGCAGTTGTTATCAGGACACGTTTAATAGAAATAAACTACAATAGCCTCTATTGTAGTAAAGATACTGTTTTATCTGAATGCATTGATACACTGAAATGGATACTCTATAAGTAATTATATTTCAGTCACGAATTCTGCAAAGAATGCAACTATTTCTCTTATGACAGGCTAAGATAGCTCACAAGTGATTATAATCTAGGCTTCTACCGTAATGGGAGGTGATAATAACTGATATTCGATAAGATCCCGATCTATTCTGTAGTAAAAATCTCATAGAGAATTGAGTTAGTCATTCCACATGTGTTAGGTGGAATGAAGAATAGATCGGCTGTCCTTATCTTATCGAATATCAGTTATCATCACCTCTCATTACGGTAGAAGCCTAGATTATAATCAGCTGTCATAATCAGGTGTTGGCACCTCACTTCACTAAGTTTTCATGGTGAGATTTTTTCCGAATAGGTCCGCTGTTCTATGTTACATTTATCTATGACGATAATCAGTCAAAAGCTTTGTTATTATATCCATTAAAACGACACTTATTTCAAACTATTATGTTAGGTATAATAGGCACATTTTATTATGTCTTATCTCTAAATCTCTCCACTTACTATAATACTGAGTACCATACTATTAACTGGCATTATTAGCACAACTTTAAGTATATGACTAAACCACATTATGTAGGTACTTAGAAAGAATTGCAACCCGACCTTAATTAAGTTACGACCTTAAACATGCACAACGTCTATTACAACTTAATTTGTAAAGTTACATGAACAATTTGTTCTCCACGCAATTTCCGTCTTGAAATATCAATCACACGAGCTCACTCAGTAGCAGGAAGAAATCTACTGAGATAAGGAGTGGACCGCAAACGGGCCCTAATATGTGCCGCTAGTTGAACTTAATGAAGCATTAATCTGGTTGGGCTTCCCTTCCTGCGCGTTTGCGTTTTGCAATTTGCCCATAGACGCGACAGGTTGATTATCTGTCAACATTGTAAAATTGTGTTGAATAAAATGTTTATTTTTTTAATGAGGTTAGAATTGACAGCTGTTGATCAACTCGAGATTGTAAAATGTCTTCAAATGCTAGTCACAACCACCTCGCAAAAACTGTTCATTTGATATTTCGCTGAAAGTTGGTAAATCTAAATGCCTTAAAAGTAGTGTCTGAAGTACAAACAGAAATGTTTAGGATGGAGTCAAGTATACAAAAACAAATAATAAATTCTATCTACTTATAAAAGTAGGAGTATTTGTTACGACGCGAGATCTCAACGTGATAGACGATGCAACAGTACGCTCCAATATTTACAGTACTTAACAATACGTAACATAACGCTAAACGAGTGAAAACACTACATTCCAGAATCATTGACTAAAAACAAAATATCATATCTACGTGAACTAGGACAACCACAAACGGTTTGTTTCTCTTTTTTTTATACATTTTAGATAATAGATTTAGCTGCGTCTACAACCTAGCTTGTCACGTACGTAGCAATTGTAAGCAATTGGCCATTTGCAATTATGATGCAAACAAGATCAGAAGTAGACTGTGATCTAGTTATCTTTCAGCTTCATTTTTCTGGCAGGTCACCAGAATCCTGTGGCAAAAGATTTTTGCCTGCTAAATGATTTTATTTATTTTCTATAATTGCCAATCAAGAATTGTTTACAACGTTACAATTTTTAAATTAGTTTTTACTCAAATCTAAGGTTAGTGTAACAATTTCATAAAGGTTAGCACCGCATGCTCCTTAAACATAATACTCTACTATTTTTTATAAGCCCGTATTCGTTCCACTTCGCTCTGTCTAGAGCTATAAAGGACCTCTATTTGTTAAAGGACTCCAGTTTATCCCAACATCGCCGTCTGAGCCTGGCACAATGCTCCCAATAAGATCCATTGGGTCATGAGTTTTACCCATTGTCTAGTCTTTGTCTACTATTTGTTTTTAAATCTCTCACGTCACGTATTTGGTTTAACCATGCTGGTTAAAATAATCATAAAATTAAACGGAAGTGTTATGAATATCATGCCTATGACAAACAAAATTAATGTGGTGACAAAAATGCAGGGTCTTTCCTTCATGCCTAATTAATGAGATACGGTTGAGTTTCCCTTCATTATTCTCGAGATAGAGGTCAACTATTTGTGAAATAAATTATAATATATTTATATATAACTCAGTTTAATATAGTCTCTGCTATAATTAACCTGGTGGCATTAGTCTTCCTGGTCTCGTCAGAATAATTAACTTTTAGCATTTACCACTTGCTTGCCACTCGCTTCCACCGACTTGTGGAATGTAGAAATAGAAAAATATGTCCATGAGTGTCAATTAAGTTAACATGACAGTCATAATCTTAAATGACGTATATAAAGACCTTCAGGCTTTTAAATTAGATCAGTTCAGCCCTACCTGTACCTATGTGGTGACCTTTTAAATGCCCTACGGCCGACACGACCTCTATAGCCTCACACGACAGCGGAACTTGTGTTCGGGCCAAAGAGGGAGTCAACTGTCAATGTGTCATATAGATTGCCAAGAATTCAATTGGATCGTGTGGCTCTTATTATTATTATATGTACAACTGCTTAAAATGCTATGCATGCAAAGATGCAGTATGCGTCACATATGTATACCCTGGTACTCAACATTATTTTTCTATTTCCATTTACTTTTGGCTACATGCCATTAGATCAATCAATTGACTTAATGATATCTAATAAATAACCATGATATGCCGATGTACCTACTCTACTATGTTGATCGCTCAATTTCCAATGGATGTGCGTTCGCATAATTATAATATAATAAAACTTACAGCAAAACTAAATTATTAGAATGTGTCAACGTCTAAATGAGGGGATAATAACGACACTTGTAGGCATTACAGGTATTGCCTCAGTGTCGTAAAGCTAAACAACAAAAGTAAAAGCATTGCTACAGAACGTTATACAATTAGTGAAGAAATTCAACCAAGTTACGTTGTGTCTTGTTCCGATCTAACACTTTTGTCAATACCTAACTTCATTTTGTTTAGAAAACAGAATTCGTCATGGCGTTCCATTGTACTTTGAACAATGATCCAATTTTAGTCCTCACTGATTAAATTAAGCTGGTCAGCGGTCTTAAAAAAATATTGGGGCCAGTGACATTGTGCAAAATTTTCGATCTCTTGAATATGTCTCTGTCAAGTTCCTAACAGACTTTTTTGTGGTAATTCTATATTGGGTTCGTTTTTCTGGGAACTTATCTAAGTACCTAATAAAGTACCTACGATATAAAATCGTTTTATTTGGTACCCAGCAATATATGCTTTTAATAATTTTGAGGAGTATAGGATGTAGGTGTAGGTGATCCAATCAAAGATTTATTTAGGCCTTTGAGCAGTTAAAACATTCTTTTTTATTTCACAATGCTTCTTGAATAAACCAACTGGAAATAAACAACCGTTATTTATCTCCCGTAATGAAACCAACAGCATCTAGGTAGCGCAAAGTGCACTTCTGATAAAACAGTTAAACATCAATGTTGTTTGTATGTCTTCTTAAATCCGGCCATTAGGATTAGTGGCCTTTCATTGTTCCAGTAAGTACCTAAGTATGTTTATTGTTGAAACAGATTCTCAAATAGGCAATAGCCATAGAGCTTCTGGTTGACTATTTCAGCATGCATAGAGCATGACTTATCAACCACCACTAGTACTGCCACCTAGTAGTAATCACAGCTAACAACAACAACCGTTGACTGTCCGTAGTTCTACAATCGACTACCAGATGTCGCTTTTAACAGTAGCTAGGTGTGTACAAAAATAAAACAATGTTAATAATAAATTGCTTTTAATAAAAATACTGCGCGCAGTTATTATACACCTAATTTACCTTAATTTATTAAACTTATAAGTTCTTTGGTTTTCGAAACACACAAATATCTCGCACGGCCGGTTGAAACATGTTTCCTTAACAAAAGCCCATGAAACTGTGTTCCGTCGTTGTCTTATTTAATGTTCCTTATATTAATTTGTACTATTATTTACAATTTGTTAATAATATCCTATGGTTCCAGTTAAGGTTCTTTTATTCTCCAGTCATTACCTCAAGGAATTCTGAAACAATAAAAAAAATTGTAGAGTCCCGTGAGTGTAACATAATTACATAAGATAACATTACGCCTGTAATACCCGAGGATCAGGCAGAGATGTACCTATAGTACATGAACATTTTGCCAGTTATAATAGCCATTATATAAGCCGTTATTGACTTTGCCATTTTGTAGTCATTATTTATTTACCTATTTTAATCATTCATTGATAGGTAGGTAAGTACTGAGGAATATGTTTTAGCTTTTAGCTATTATTAGTCACTTTTACACCACAGAATACATTCGGTAAATCGTCAGATGAATCTATTCTGTGCATTAGCTAAATCATTAAAACAGTGTCCATAATATTATGTCATTGTTCAGCCATTTCTATTAGGTAGCTATATTTCTTATTTATCCGTTCTTGTTGACCCATGATTTATTGAATTAGATTCGAATTCTAGAGTTTTTCTCACCATCAAAGTCCACGGTCCCTGAGCCGTCAGAGTCAATTTCTTCAATCATGGTGTCCAAGTCTTCAGCTGTAATGGTGTTGTCCAGCTCCTTGAAGATTTCTTTTAACACATCTGTCGTTATGTAACCGTTTCCTGACAAAAAAAAATAAAAATCATTCGTTTTTTCTTAGCCCTTCGAACTTTCGAAAGCTTTTATGTAATAGTTCTATTCTATAGGTGTAGTTATCGAACGATTTTTCAGTCTATTAACTAAAACGAACTATAATAATAGGTAGGTAAAGTATTATAAGCAAACAATGTATCAACTGCAGGTATAGTTTACTAACCTTCCTTATCATATAACCTAAAGGCTTCTCTGAGTTCTTTGAGCATCGCCTCATCATCTTCCTCTTCTGTCAAGAATTTAGCCGCTAATGCGCAGAAATCCTGGAATTGTAGCTCGCCAGTGCCTGTAAGCATTGATGACATCAGTATACGCTATCAACAAAATACAACGTTGAACGCAATACATAATTTCAACCACAGTCAACATGCCTCGATAGCCGTGATCGTCTAGTGGTTAGGACCCTACGTTGTGGCCGTAGTAACCCAGGTTCGAATCCTGGTCACGGCAATGTGCAAACATTGTCACGGTGGGGCTTAATTTTTTATTATTTTTTGAAGCTTTTCTTTTATTTTCTTACTTTATATAAACGTTGTAACAGTAGATTTCTGTAAAATTTTACGGATATAAATTTTCCGTAAAATTGCCTGTTAGTAAACATTATACGTTTTTATTCCGATGATAAAAAATATTATTTAAAATGAAAATGATTAGCAATAAATATTTAATTAAATACCTAAAATGCCCATGAAATTATTTATCTTTCTGTTTATAGCGCCACCCAGCTGTGATAATATGTACTTCCCGATAACATGGCAAACTGCCGCACTACTAGCGCCATCTATCGCATAAACCGTTAGGCACAAATGAAACAAAAAATCTACAAGAAATACCTATTGTGTCTTTTGGATATTATTATTATGTCAAATGGATTTTACGAAGATTAGAAGTTAAAACTAGATTTAAGTATGTAGAAGTTCACCTACCTTTCAATATCCTTTCAGTAGATACCAATTTACTGGAAGTCTCAGAATTTTCTTTCTACGATTTGAAGAGACTAGGAACAACTTTTGTTGATTGTAGTTGATTGAATTTGGGTTCAAGACAACTCTACCATAACTATATAATGTGATTAGATAGCATACAGGTTCTTAACGTATTCTATATGACCTAATGAACGAAACTGCGCGAAATTAACGGGAAGTTGGCGTGATTAGATAAGGAATTGACGTAGTTTCGAAGTATGGAATCATTGTGTAGTCATAGTGAATTAGGGCTCAGGTTCTAAAGCTATAAAATAATATACGGGAATTTACCAGCGACGTCGACTTCAGCAATGATTTCCTTCAAAGTGTCGTCGTCCACCTCGTGACCCAACATCTCTAGGATGGTGCCGATGAAGTCTGTACTGATGACTCCCTTCTTCTCGTGGTCGAATGCATCAAAGGCATTCTGCAGAACTGCACAAAGTAGTTATGAGAATTATGAAATTGGGAAATTAAAACGTATTCGTTGTACCTAGTTATACTTATTTACTTATTTTCAGTAGATTTTTTTATTTATTTATTCAAACTTCATCTACGTAAAGTAGTACCATGCGGATTTAATGCCACAAGACATTATTTGCCAGTCAACCTTTGGTATATTATCATATGTTTTGATTAAGTATTAAATTTAGCGTTCTTAATGCTTAATAATAGATAGAGTTCATTCATTGATTTTTAATAGTCGTCATTAATAAAAAAATTGCAGCTTTTTTTAATAAGCATAATATTAAGATCAAAGCTTTTGAAGATAGCATTGCATCACGTTTGTATATTCCCCGAAGGGTTACGCAGAGGTGTACATACGGCAGCAGGTCAAGCTACCCAAAACTGTCAAATTTTTCCCAATCAACCTTGAACCTTAATGCTTAAGCGATAAAGTTGAAAATCTATTAAAGAAATTTGATAGATTGTAGTAGCTTGATGTGCAGGCTGGCGTCTGTACCTACATTCTCACAAGAAGAAGATTTATTTTATACTAACTTCTGCCCGCGGTTACGCCTGGGCGGATGTCAAAAAATAACCCACGGAAACGTGCTACCGGGACAAAAAGTAGCGCATGTCCTTCCCTAAGTTGTTATCTATCTGCTAGCCATGTTATCGAAATCCGTTCAGTGGTTTAGGTGTTAAACGGTAACATACAGAAAGTGTTACTTTCGTATTAAATATGGATATGGATTAAGGCAGTATTATAACTTATAACTTACGCGTAATTTGATCCTTGTCAAGCTCCTCCTGCGCACCACGCATGAAAGAAAATAAAAGAATTATTAAATAATGACTGATCAACAACATTTTGTAATCAAAACAATGTATTCAAATTCTATATGCACACTGCACACACCATTTTGTTTTCTTGTCACAGATGCACTGAAACTCTAACAGGTAACGTTACCGGTATTGATTGAGTCTGTTTATATAAGTTCAATTCGACTTAGTTCCGCCTAGGTGGAATACTTCAGGGATCGCCAACGTTTGTGTGCCAATCTAGTTCGGCACTCATCACAACGTTTTCGGGGACAGCTGAAAAAATCTCACAGTGAAAACTTAGGTGAAGTTAAGTAGCTGTCAATGATATAGTGTCAATCCCTAGCATCAGGTGGAAAGACATCTCACTTTAAGGTCACTTCAACTGTGAGATTTTACAGAATACACCAGGTGATATTGAACCGATTCAATTTTATAGGTCGTTTTGTTAGTCCACATTTGGCACGTTTGTTTAAAATTAAATGTGTAGTACTATGTTCAGACTAGATGCTGTACCTATCCTGTTAGTTATGTTATTGTCGTTAGTAGGATATCTGTATTTAATTAAGGATATTTATATTTTGAAATTGTATTAAATATTTGCATGCCTTGTTGTGGCAAAATATAGAGATACCTACTAACCTCATTCTGTAACAACACTTTATACTTACCTATATTGCAAATAAAAAATGATTTGAAGGGCTGATTTTTTCAACGCCAGATATTTTTGTCCGAGGAATAATTTTGAATTTTTGACATTTCTTCCATTCAAAAACTGTCAGACGTCCATTTTATTCAATTCTATTCAATTCTCTGCCTGCGTCTGCATTGCCGAGTTCATACAACCCAGATCTCTTCCGGGTGAGAGTGAATAGGCTTCTTCTGGGCAAGCTCGTTCCACCGTAGATCTCATCCCTGCCTCTGGGTTGGATTGAGGTCAAGAGTGAACCCATTGACAAAAAAAAAAAACTTTAAAAAAATATCTGTTCATTGAAAAATCAGCGCTTAGGTACCTAATCAATCGTAACTATTTTCGTAACATATTACAATTTGGATTCATTTTATCCATAAATATAAACTTAAATCTATTTTCTTAGTTCAAAAGAAAACTAACATCAAACGAAGTTCTTATTTCTATTTGCAAAATGATGGTGCCTACCTACATTCTATTCATTTTGCAAATTGAATTTAAATTTAAGTACCGATGTACCTACATCGGTACTTAAATTATCTTTTTTTTTTTTTTTTTTGTGGATGGGAAATCATCAAATGACTCCTCCCGCTCTGGGTGGAGCAGAAGGGAGTGTCAGACTCTTACTGACTAAAACCCACCCGTGTTCCTTCCTTAGCCCTTTACGTACCAGGGCAGCGGTAACCCTTTCGGACGATCTCGCTACCCCGGCAGGACTTAAATTATCTTAGGTAATACCTACAAACGGCTGCTAATTCTTTTTTATTTCAAAAAAGGAGCTACACTAGATTAAATTATTTTTCTTTAAAACATTGTATTAATAAAAAATAAAAACCTACTACATCTGTCAAATTTCTTGAATAGATTTAGTTTCGGGTAGCTTGATCTGCTGGCCAACGTACCTACGTACCTACGTATTATAAACACCAAAGGTAAAGTTAAATTACTTATTGCACACGTAGTCTGTATACTTAGAGCTTTGTTTTTTATGAGGCACGTGGCTAAGATATAACTTGAAGATATAACTAGTTATATTTGTAGCAATTCAGACACCAAAAAGGCGGCCATAAAAGGGATGTTTGTACAGTCAGGGAAAATAATATTAAGCAAATTGACACCCTTCGTCAATTTATAGACCGTATTTCAGACATGGCGGCCAATCTCAACGGAGACTAACCTTCGGCGCCGGAGACAGTTTATTGCACAAGTGTGTGCGCAGACACAGCTGCACTCTCTCTTCCCTCACTTTCATAGTCCGATGGGACGGCAATCCGACACGACGGGAGAGAGATCAAGCCCAATTAACGTCAATTACCCATTTCATAGGACTGTCAACGAATGACAGTTGTGATTTGCATATACTTACGGACAATTTAAGCCAATTTGCTTAACAATTATTTTCCCCGACTTAACCGAATTTGAAAATTTCACACAGAAAGTTGTTGTCAATCCGTAGACTGACAAATCTAAAAAACCGGCCAAGTGCGAGTTGGACTCGTGCACGAAAGGGTTCCGTACCATTATCTATAAAAATCACGTCTGTTGTATGGGAGCCCTTGAATATTGATTTTATTTCATTTAAATATTTATTTTTAAAGTGAATATGCAACTAAATAATCTGTGAATATTTCAAGCGTCCGGTTCCCGTTATTAATATCGACCAAAAAACCGTTAAATATTTATTTTATTCTGTTTTTAGTATTTTTTGATATAGCGGCAACAGAAATACATCATCTGTGAAAATTTCAACTATCTAGCCATCACGGTCATCACATCACGGTTCATAAGATACAGCCTGGTGACAAAAAAGACAGACAGACGGACAATGGAGTCTGAGTAATAAGGTCCCGTTTTTACCCGTTGGGTACGGAACCCTAAAAATGTTTGAATCCAGCTTTAGTATCTGCGATTTAAATACATATATTATATAGATAACAATAGTTTCATCCAACTTCTTACTGTCACCACAGACGCTACCTAGGTATGTGGAAAATATGTCCACATACATAGGAAAAGCGAAAAGCCAAATATTTATGGAACCAATTCTCCGTCTGTCTGTCTGGACGTCAGAGCCCTTTTCCTCGGAGACAGTTTGTTGACATGTCAGATGATTTCTATGTTAGAGCGTGCCATGCATACAGTTTGCAACCAATAAATGGTACCTACATATTGCGGAGAATGAGAGATTGAATTTGTTGAAGATTTGATTGTGTCAGTTACGAGTTTACTAAAATGTCTAACCGCCGAACCTGTCTATCACCAGTTTTGGCATACCTACTGGAGGCTTACCACCAGCTTATATAGCAAGGCAGAAGTCGAACTCTACTACTTTATTGTACTTAGTCATAGAACAAAAAAGCAGTATAAGAGCTCTGCTGAGCTGGTGGTAAGCCCCCTGGAGGTAGAAAAACCTATCTATCTCCTGTTTTAACGTCCCAATAATCTATACAAATAGGGATCTGTATGATTATATGATACTGGCAGTTAATGATTTTACTGGCTACCATCAGTAGCGATCTGCCTTTAACTGAAAATAGGTTCTTCGGTTCGGCCGTTAGACATTTTAGGGTAGAAAAATAAGTACAATAATTAATTGACCTCGTTTAAGTATGTTAGTAATTTTATGGAAATTATTGGCAAGGTTTCCTCAAATAAAAGAAATAAGATGGTAAATATTATCAGAGAGATACTTGAATTCTTGGAATACCCTACGTATTTCAAGAATTCAAGTTCAAAAAGTGCTGATTTTCAGCCTAGAATAAATCGCTTTTCGGTTTAAAGACAGTTATAATACTTTACAATAATGTTTAAAAAAAGAATTATGTTTGGTTTTGTGTTGTTTCTTGTTCTGTTTGTTTGTTAAATTTTAGTATTTAGTTATAGTTTAGTGGATTAGTTCTTATTTTTGTAATTTTTGCATGCCTACTGGTAAAATATGGCTTAAATTATTTCCTTAAAACACCATGTACTTTACCCATATTTGCAAATTAAAATATCTTTATCTTATTTTCTCAAAGAACATACAGTTCACTTATAGAGACACTTAACTAAATTAACAATATTCTGTAGGTTACATTACGACGTCGAGCCATCCAGTAAACTGAGCACCATAATTACTAATATTATTTTTTATCAAAAAAAAAGTAAGTATGTTGTTAGGTATAACTAAAATACAAAGCAGTTTACGCTAAACTTATGCCTAATAAAAAATAAAAATAAGAACTACTCTTATGTGTCTAACAAATGATTCCTTAGGCAATTTTTAAATATTGGTATGCTTGTACACTCTCTGACTTTTTTAGGTAATTTATTATACAGCCGAAACTCTTCACACTGTATAGTTTTCCTGCCGAGCAGGGTTCTTACTCTTGGTACTTCCAGGTCGTCTTGATTACGGGTATTAATATCTATGAGTCTTTTGTGTGAATGAAATATTTGTGTGTATGTTGGTCTTAAGGATCTTTCGGATCGTCATGCATGTGTGGTACAATTGTTGTGGGTTAGATAATTTTGTTTTTTTTTGTAGAGTAATTCTGTAGGAGTATAGCAGTTGTAATTGAAAAGGACTTTGATGATTATATTTTGTGTTCGTTGTAGGTATTGTTGATTAGTTTTTGCAGCTTGTCCCCATACTTGGATCAGATATTCCAGATGTGGCTTGACTATCGTGTTGTAAATAGTATGTCTTAGCTTGTCGGGTACGAATTTTGCAATGTTTCGTGTGGCTCCAGTTAGTGGGATTATTCGAGATCTTACGTAGTCAATATGCGCTCTGAATGTCAACTTACTGTCTAAAATTAGGCCCACATACTTTTCATGCGTTGATTTTCGTAACGGTTGGTTATTTATTGTAAGATTTGGAAATGATGGTATTTTTTTATTGTTTGCGGCCAAAATTATGTAAGTAAGCAGTTTTATCAACATTCATAGTCAGAAGGTTTTGACTAAGCCATGTATTCAAAACATTAAGATCCTTCTGTGCTTCTAAGATAATTTCAGTGATGGAATTGCCAAAATAAAAAAGACAAGTGTCGTCTGCATACAGTGACACACGTCCAGTCAATCCAGTGGTACTAATGTCGTTAATATATATGAGGAAAAGTAATGGACTCAGGACCGATCCCTGAGTTACTCCGCACTGTATATTGGCCGGGGCACTTGTAAATTTATCAAGTTTGACGATTTGATGCTGATTAGTAAGGTAAGACTCAAACATTTTGTAGGCTGTGGAAGTAATTCCAAAGATTTTTAGCTTTTTCAGAAGCATAAAGTGGCTAACAGTATCGAATGCTTTTTTTAGGTCAATGAAAACACCTAGAGCTAATTGTTTTTTGTCTATATTCTTTTATTTTAGTAATTAAATCAACAGTAGCCGAAAGTGTATTCGAGTGTGGACGAAAGCCATATTGGTGTGAGTAAAGAAAGTTAGTATTGATTAAATGCTTAGATAAGCGCATGTATAAGACTTTTTCAAATAATTTGGAAATAACAGGCAACACTGAGGTTGGCCGGTAGTTTCCGGAGTCAGTCCTGGTTCCAGACTTGTATATGGGAGTCACTTTAGCTATTTTAAGACTGTCCGGAAACACGCCGCTGTCAAAGCAACTTTAAATGCAATGAGTTGGGTAAGTTAGGATTAGGTTCTTAATGCATTTTATAGATGTTGTCGTTACTCCATCAATTCCACAGCTGGATATCTCATCCTCAGTGCAATGTTCCAAAGTGGTAAGTTGAAGGTCTATCTATATATCTGGCGTATTTAATGTAATTTGTGGGTTAGGATTCGTTTGTATTATATGCTGGGCCAACAGAGAGCCAATAGTAGCAAATTAGTTATTAAACGCGTTACAGATTTCTGTGCCGTTCGTTACTTCTTTGCCGTCAAGTGTGAGTTTTGATTTTGACATTATATCAATGTACCCACCCATAGTCCTCTTGTAAAAAGCGCCTACAAGAAAATGTGGTATTATTTTACTGAAAGTTTTATTTTAGACTTTTCATGCTTTTCTAGTTATTTTTCGGATAAATAAAATGAAGATACGAACACTCAAGTGCTGTGGTATTTTTACTCTTACCCATAGACTTTAATTTTTATTAAAACTTTATGCACAAGTAAAAAAAAATACTTTAGAAAGGCGGACTTAATGCATAATATATGTTGCATAATAATTTTTTTTTTTTTTTTTTTTTAATGCCTGATGCATTTTCTACCTGTCGACCTTAGGGTGATGCAGAGACAAGACATGGCAGGTGCAATATACCGGATAAATAGCTATAAAATGACTATAAAATACAAGCATAAATAATAGGGGTTAATGTATGAAATTGCCGTTTCATTGTAATAGGTACTTCGAATGGACATAGAACCTTCATGGTTTGATATTTTTGAGTGAAACTTTTTTCACATGGTACCTATGAAGTTCTTCTTTTAAAAAATGTGCTACATCCGATTATCGACTTTCAGTTGTTTTTTTTATTCAGCTTAGACAAGAAAGATGGATACTTCGAAAATTCGAATTAATTTTGAATACGAGGAACTAACGCTGCAGAAACAGCTCGCAATATCAATGTTGCGTTTGGAGACGGGACTGCTAATGAACGTACCGTGTGATTTTGGTTTAAACGCTTTCGTGATGGAAAAGCAAAGCTTACCAATAAAAAGGTAATGGTAACTGTTTGGTGGTCTCAGCATGTTGTTATTCACTATAGCTTTCTCCGATCTGGTCAAGCAATAACGGCAGATGTCTACTGTGCCGAACTCCGAGCAATGATAGCAAAACTAGCAGTGAAACAGCCCCGACTCATGAATCGATCTTCACCATTATTGCTCCATGATAACGCGAGACCTCATACAGCACGAGAAACCGTTTTAACTCTAGAGGAACTGCAATTAGAAACCATTCGTCACCCTCCGAATTCGCCAGACCTTGCTCCAACGGACTACCATTTTTTTCGTGATTTGGACAATTTTCTACGTGATAAAAAGTTTTCTTCTCAGGAGGCAGTACAAAATGCTTTCACACAGTTTGTCGAATCTAGATCACGAGAGTTCTATCGCAAAGGCATAAATGACCTTCCTATTAGATGGCAGCATTGTATAGATAATAATGGTAATTATTTTGATTTAATAAATATGTTATTAAAAAAAAAAAACGAATTTCAATTTTTCAGTACAAATCGGAAATTTCATACTTTAACCCCTAATACTAATACATAGGTCGATACATACATATAAACAAAATGAACTGTCAGGAGAAAAAAATATCGGTAGAGGAAAAAACGAATCTAGCAAATCAGCGCTGGGATGTTACGGCCAACTTCTAACGGATATGTTCACGTGCCTTCACTTTAAAACATAACCGACTGGCTGCCGTAATGATGTTCAGAGGAAGCGGATTCCAAACAAAGACCGCCTTGACCAAGAAAGAAAAATGAATGAAGTCAGAACGGTGAGAAGGACATCGTAGAAGACGATTGTTGGTGAAACGAAGATTTTTATCATGGGCCGAGCATAAACATTATAAGTAATAAAATATTATTGTATGTGCAGAAGCCTGCTGCAACACGAGATGACTGTAATCCTTATTGGGCCCAAAGATTTCAAGGCAGCTTTGGGCTGACTTAATGAACCAATGACTGTTGAAGTACGTGCAGCAGAGGAACTCTAATTGGCTACCGGACGCATTTATCATTCTGTACCGTCAAGTAACTTAACTACGGACATGGCTTAGATGGATGACTCAATGGCCAACATCTGCTAACTGAGAACTATCCATATCTACCATATACAGACTGTACACAAAATTGTGAGAATGTGTGACAGAATGTGAGGATATCTACCTGGTATCCTCACATATTTTTGTAAAAAAAAAACAGCTTTAAAAATACTGGGCAAAGCAATTTCAGGTAAACGAGATCAGAAACTATCTTTTCAGTTGTGAAATAGTGTGATCACATTCAAAAACAAAAACGTTTGGCATTTCCTATAACCTTTCCATTCACGTCGTCGGAGTTTTTTTCGCTACGACCTTTTAATTAAATATACAGCATATCATACGAGAACCAATCCTATTTAATTTTCTCTGAATCATGCTGAAAATTCATTATATTTGCCGTTTCATGTAATTGCTTGCCAGCGCTGTACTGCTTTGAGCTGTCAGTCTTTAAAATAATACGTTCTATTAGGACTAGGTATACTAGATTCTGCCTGCGGCTTCGTCCACATGGATGTCAGAAATTATCCCAATGGAATGTGCTACCGGGACCAAAAGATGCCATCTGTCTCGTAGTGGTTTAGGCATCAAAGGTAACATACAGACAGAGTTACTTTGGAATTCATAATATTAGTATGAATAGTATTAAACTTTTTATCTCCTTTTTCAAAGCCGCTCATTCTTTTACAGTTACAGTCAATTAGTTTTACAGTCTCATTCAGTCAATAAGATACCTTCCTCCATGAAACGAATTATAAGAAAAGTCAAACAAAAATGAATAACCAATTAATGTTCGTCAATCAATTACTCGAGTTGCTGGCACCTGCCTGTCACGATGGGATGCTGCTGGGAATGCCTGGACCGTGACGCCCAATGTTAACGACAGGGCCGCCCTCAGCGAATCTAATAATAAATCATTAGTATAAACACTACATTGACACTTACACTAAATCAAATTGCAAACATTCTTATGTAATGATTTCTTCTTTCTATTGGTTTCCCCGTGCTTATTTATAGGGTTATATTCGCTAAAGTAATAATAATTAGCGTATGGCGACAACACAAACGTTGAACCAAAGTTAATAATAAGAAGGAAGGTTTAGTACGTACGGGTGGGTCAACTTAAAGCTACTGCGATTTATGTTATTATCGTCTGAATAACATTTTTATCTCTGCCATTTTGCTGGCTAAGGAAGAGCGTGCACTGTAAAAATTAGGAACACGACACAAGTACTTAGCTGTCGAAGTTCCTGATTTTATTAATTGTTTTGTTCTAGGACATGCCAGTTATCCAATCCGCACTGGGTCCCTGCAGTGGATTTTGGCCCACTCTCTCTCACAGAGAGGAAGCCTCTGCGTCCCAGCATTTTTATTTGTATAAGTATGGCGTCTCGTAGTTGACCTTGAGAGGTCGTGACTACTTAACCGGACTATCCTATGGTTGCCTTAAGAAAACTTAAAGCCTCCAGCCAGGGCTAACGCGTCCCAGCAGTGGGAACTTTTTTTTTATACTAGCCTACGCTGTCCCACTCCTGGGGAAAGGCCTCCCTCCACTCCTTCCATCTATCGCGAGCCCGCGCGTCCTCCTTCCAGGTTGGACGGAACCTATCCAGTGGGAACATTATAGGCTGATTAGGCATGATTATGCTCAGTATTTAGAATAGGTACACTGTCTTGCACGAACTTATTATTTTTTGCATTTTTTTTAGGGAAAGGAAAACATAAAATATATAAATGAGAAAATATTTCATCGTTAAGATTTCTAGCAATTTTCTACAAGCATAAAATACTGACAAGTCATATTTTAATTTGCGTCGCCTTTTCATTTCTTATTCGAATAAATTTTGAGGTTGTTACTCGTGTTTCATAAATATTAAAACATTTTTTTCGAGAATTAATAAACAAAGTTTATTCGTAGGTACTTTTTTGGTATATTTCTTAAAAATATACCAAATCTTATGTCGTACTTAGGTTAAATATTTCCTTATAATATCTAGGTAGGTGATATTTTACATAGTTTACGAACATATGTATATAGAGTTCCTTTTGCACGCATAGCATGACCACCATAGAAATGGGTTTTGTCGACGGAAGAATAGACAAAATGATAGATTTCTTTAAAAATCTGTCACAAAACCCGTTTCTATGGTGCTCAAGCATCGCGTGCTGAATTTTTAGCACCTCGGTGATAATCTTTGGAGTAGCCTGTCTGCCAGGGAACTGTTTTAGGCTGATAATGATGAATTTAGCTAACCTAAAATATTTCTTTCCCATAAAATGTCAAAAAATTCTCCATGAATGTCATTAAAACTGTGTTGGGATAAGTTGCAAGTTAGAATAATCAGATCAACTGTCATCAGACCCTAATTGACCACCACTTAACGATTCCTAATAATTCCTTACATCGATACCACGTCAATTCCCTAGCTAATCCCACCAAGCTCGTGTTCATTTCGCGCGGTTCGTTCATTGTGTCATAGAATACGAACCCAGGGGACCAAGTCTACTAACACAATTGTGTCGGAATTTTCCAATATTCACATTGAATTGTAGATTTTGACAGTTTCGCTAATCTTGTACATAATGAAAAATCGTAATCTCCTATTGTTTTGATATTTCATTTGACCCCGGACATGCCATGGAGATTACGAACTTCAAATAGCAGACTTGGCTCTCTGTGTACCTAATCCTATCACTATTCAGATGCTCTCCACAGCCGTGACCTCGCCTTTAAACGCTAAAATCAACCGGAAATACTAACGTTTTCTAAAGGAACGCTGCCAAGTTCCTATAAAAAAGTATTACAAAGTTATCTGTAACCGGCTATAATGACTACTGGTTGTTACTTTGAATGACAGTAGGTACATAGTTGGCAGACGCCCTGTGTCCCTCGCGGCATGGCGTTTGTGCACTTTTCTCGTAAACAAGAGTAATCATTTAATTGAATTATAATATGCTACCTTCATTGTGTGCAAAAATTAAATATGGTCAAAAAAAAATACCAGCTTACATTTTTCTTTCGATATACTTTAGCTTGAGATATAATCAAATTTAACAAAATACACTTTATAAGGTGCCCCATCTGAATTAAAACCAGTATATCGACGACGCCTCTAAGAAAATTGAAACGATGATCCACAGATGGTTCAACGTTGGGTCTATAACAGCCGCACGGGTCAATCAATCAGGCTAAGCTACGCTTGCCGCGGTTGGTCCGTGGATGGGTGACCATCTTCACATACCATGACCCCTCCGTGCCTTGGAAAGCACGTTAAGCCACTATGCCCGGCTATCATTCGTGGATCTTTAACAGTCGTTACGGGTCGTCAGAAGTCTGAAAGTCTGATAATTAGTCTTACCAGGAGGTATCGTAGTACCCAGTATCTAACTGGGTTGTGGACGTCAGATAGGCAATCGTTCCATGTAAAATACTGGTATTCCTCTGCATCCGGTTAGACTGGAAGCCACCAACATAGTTGGGCAAGGCTAGGCAGCTGATGATGACCCACCGTTGACCGATGTGTGTTGTATAGAATATTTAAGTGTCTGCTACGTGTTCCCCTTTTTGAACCGGGATAAATGAAAGCTACTTATTTTATATGAAAACGGCCATATCAACAGTTAATAATTAAATTGAAGTGTCTTAATAATTAATTATCTAAGCTATAATTAGCCTTTGACTGATTTTTATTCGAACAATCTTCGATAACGCAGACTCACATTCCTCGCGGGCCGTGTTATGCGTGTTACAGAATCATAACACACCCTCACTCTTGTAGAAACTGTTCTGAAAATTTGTATGACTGATAATCGGTCAGTCGGGTTGATTGGTTGACTAGATT
The DNA here is from genome assembly GCA_947507525.1 of Apamea epomidion. Taxonomy (NCBI): domain Eukaryota; kingdom Metazoa; phylum Arthropoda; class Insecta; order Lepidoptera; family Noctuidae; genus Apamea; species Apamea epomidion. Next base: position 14,875,305 of record OX382234.1, read on the forward strand.
GTCACTAATTTTCTCAGGAGAGTTTTACCACAAGTATCTAGTTCCAAAACGCCATATTCTGAGAAAGAATATGATAAATAAAAACATAATACAGTAAATGAAATAATACGGTAGAAAATAAAAAACATGTTTGTTTGTAGTCAGCAAAAAAATGCTCGCTTCTTATTACCAATGGGTATAGCATCTTGAACAATACACTGCTCCAAGGGCACAGAAATATATTCTCTTGTATCACTGTAGTAAGACCAGATAATTTCTGTTGCAAAATAAAAGAAACACGTTAAATAAAAGTTTGTAAAAACATCTCAGCTTCGACCCCTAAAGCTACAAATTGATCTGCGCAAGTTGAACAATTTAAAAAATACAAATTCAGCCAATAACTTTATCTGGCGTGTGTTTTCAGCCTGTGTCGACTCTAGTGTGAATCATCGTCACATTGCTTGGCACAATCATGACAATGAATACATAACAGTTCGAATGGTTGATCCCAATTAAGGCTAATAAATTCACATTTTCACTAGTGGAAACTGTATCACATGCTCCCGAACTACAACAATTCTGGAAACCACTATACTTTTGTATAGTAGCAATTTTTTTTTGGGTAGAATATACCCCTTTTTGTGTATTTTTGAAAACCATAGCTGACGTGAAAAATATCGCCACAACATCTTTTAGGATTGGTAGGATAGTGGGAGTATTAAGGGTGGGGTAGATCACGTGGTGGGTCTAATGCTTACAAGCAATAATAATAAGGTGTAGTCGACGGAGCTCCGCTTCGCGGGGCTGAATGGTTTCTAAATGGTTTAAATGGTTTAAAAATTTTAATGGTCTGAATGGTTTAAAAAGATAACCACGAAGGGAATGGCGAGGTCTTTGGTCACTCGCTCCACTCGCTCACTAGACCCCGCCATCCTCTTCGAACCTAACCTGTCCGAGTAGGGGTGCCCCAAGTCCCGAGCTCGCTTCGCTCGCTCTTGCATTCTATGTTCTCTTAGTAACATTGCCGTTTTACTACGTCGAGATATGTTATTTTTGTAAATTATGTTGGTTTGTTTGGTGCGTAGTGTAATAGGCTTGGGGATTTCGGGGACGCCATGGTGTCAATCAATCGTTGTTGCAAACAGGAGAACGATAGGCACTCTCGACGATTAGTATCTACTGATATATATATATATATATATATATTTCATTTATTTTCAAGATAACAAAGATCCCATTGGGTTAGTAACAATAACCTTAACCTATGTTAGTACATCCATTAGGCTAGTAACAATAGTCTTATGCTATGTTAGTACTTAAATAATAACAACGACAATGTACAGGTAACAAGGGACCTCATCAACGGGCTGTCATGTCTCCCGTATAGCCGTATAGCGCGTAGAATGCTGCATGCATGCCATGCTCTAAATGCGTTGTTATACTGGATCCGCAGAGCATTGTAGGTCTTTTGGGTGTAGCTGAACCACAGGCTCCCCGAGTACAGCGACATGCAATATGCTTTAAACAGCGTTATGTTGACCGCCGCTGCACATCGGAAGAACCGGCGGGCCAGCATATTAGCCCGAACCGACAATGCTCTGCGCTCCCTCGCCATATCCGCGTCGTCTTTCAAATCGTCCGTCACCAAGTGGCCCAGGTTTTTAAAAGAGTACACCCTGTGCAACTCCACACCGTTCAGTAACACAGGAAGGACGGTGGAGGGACACTTGGTATCGGACTTTAAGATCATGTATTTAGACTTGCCTTCGTTGTATACAAGGCCATGAGAAGCAGTGTACGACTCGCATATATCGAGAAGCTTACGAAGCGCACCGACCGAGGGGGCCAGCAGCACCATGTCGTCTGCATAGCTTAAATGATTGAATTTTTAATACCCAGTCTTCATGTTCACGACACTAACTCCATGGAGACTTGTGGATTGAAAGGAGTTAAAAACGTCCATGTGACATTCTATGTAAAATAATATAAAGGAATATATATTTACGTAACAAATTGGTGACGAGGATGTGAATTATCTTTAAGATGTAGGTGTGCTTTCACATTAGGTATTTCTCCCAAGTCATTTTTAAATACGCTGTCCGTATATTGTTCAAGCATGTCGTCCAATCTTATAGGTTCCGTGGATTTTAAACTGTTCATGTCGGCTAGTTCAATTTTCACCTCTTTCATCCACCTTCGGCCAAATATTGGGTCTACTTGTTGGTTTATAATATACAATTTTCCATTAAAAATATTTTTTTTTTGTAGTCTGCATAAATGATAAATACAATACTATAAATCGTACAGCAGCTAGGTACAGCCGTGCTATTCTGTAAAAATCACACCGTGGAAACTTCGGCGAAGTGAGCTTGAAGTGAGCTGTCAATCCTATAGCATCGAGTTGGTTGACAGCTCACTTCACCTCATTATTCACGGTGAGATGGTTACAGAAAAGAGCGGCAGTAAACCACACATCTGTGGCATTACTTTGACCTTGAGCTGGCCTGGCGTAGTACAGAGTTTCAATAGAATGCGAGACCAGCTTAAACTGGTTCTGTTAACACTGACGTGTTTATACAATTAATTTTCAGTTATTGCATAGTTTTCAATCGAACTCCCACGTAGATATAACTTTCCATTATGTAACTATTGTTTCGGTTAGTCCAAAGGTTCTCAACGCCGGCGATAACGCCCCCTCGTGGGCGTGAGACTTTCAGAAGGCACTAGAAGACCCCGCGAAAATATAAATCCGATCTTACGACTATATTATATAACACGTTTAAATATAATCGTGGCAATAGTTGTTTCAGATTCGTGACAATGGTAAGTTAAATAAAATGGGGGCTCTAGAAAAAAAATATTGTCGAAGTGTGCGGTGAGCAAAATACGGTTGAGAACTTATGGGTTAGTCTAAAAGATGTCACCAAAATCTGCCCAAACGAAGTACCGTGGTACACTTTGTGGCATAAAATACACTAGATTACACTGAATAATATTGTATTTATATATTTTTCTTATGGTGTTCCGGGGACGAGAATAAAATAACTTTTAACGTAATAAAAAGCTCGCCATTTTGGGCACAATTATACTACCTTGGTCCATTACCTTACCTATGAAAAAAAAAAACTGTCAAGTTGACAGTTGTCTGCTGTCGGCTTCAGCTGCTGTTGTTTTTGTTTCATTTCAAATAGTTTTATAGTATAATTCAATCTGAATTCAATAATAAATCTCTTTGTATAATCGATTTTCGTTAGGCGAAAGTTATGTATCTACCTAACTTAAGAAAGGATGCTTATACCCAAAAGCAGCTGAATACAAGGTGTAAATGTTAATGAACAGTACCTACTCAATATTAGAAGCAGTGTTTAGAGAGAAGTCTATCAGAGCGATTAACATACTCGATAAATAAATGAGTTCCTTAGCGTCGACATCCAAACTTGATGGGACTCTGATCTCCGTCATATCCCAGCTTAACATAGATCAAGCCAGGAACGAACGGAATGACATGTGAATGACATTTACCCACGAAATAATGTCTTCAGAACACATATACTCCTAATGTCAACCCGTACATGCAAAGTTGCCACATGATTTAATTGTATTACAGGTTAATAAAACTTTAAATAATTTATTATGTAGTTTTAAATGATTTATGGATAAAGACACAATTATTTTCGAATTCCTTTATTTTTTCTCTACGATTTGGTGCACGTGTACCTCGAGGTACATGTTTGGGCAAAGTTGTATGGGCTTTTGCTGACCTCCTTTGCCGCCCAACCTTAAGCAATTTGCACACCAAGACTGTAGGTAATTACGGGTCAATACGATCGTCGGAAACAGGGGCTACCAAGCCATGATGTAATTTCCGCTACCGGCTCAATCTGTACTCTATGTAGGAAGGGCCACAAGGAAGTAGCAAAACTCAGTAATCGATAGTGATGGCTAAAGAGCTACACAATGACCTGATAGGTACATATACGTTTGTTAGGTCGTGGATAACTTTTATTATTCTCAGAGCGTGCTATATCTACATATACTAATAATAAAGCTGAAGTGTTTGTTTGAACACGCTAATCTCTGGAACTACCAGTCGGATTTGAAAAAATATTTTTTCATTTGATAGCCCCATTTTTGACGGAGGCTATAGGCTATTAAACATCACGCTAGGATTCTTAGGAGTCGAGCAAAAGAAAAAAAAAGAAAGAAAGGACGCTATGTGAAAATGAAGTAATAGCGCGTGTAGGCGATGCGATGCGACGGGGTGGGTCGGGGAAGTAATTTAAATGTGAACAAAGTCGCGTGCAGAAGCTAGGGGTGATCATTGATCAAGGTACCCTAGGAGGAGGTGGTAGGTAGGTAGGTGGCTATTTGGTATTGATTTGGTACCCTATTATATTGGACTTAAAAACTATAGGCCAACCGATTAACTGAGACGTTGCCTGAGGTAGCAGCGCGGTGCGGGAGGGGTGTGGTGACGTGATGCGAGAGCTCAGTGATTCGTCAACTTGTGACAACTATCACCCCTCCCGCACCGCGCAGCTACCTTAGGCACCGTCTCAGTAAAGAGCGTGAGTGTACTACGTATAAGCATACGTAGTACACTCACGCTCTTTACTGAGACCCTTCGAGGAAAACAGGCGTATCTAAAGTTGTCAAAAAATAAAAGGCCCGTTTTGACATTGACAGTTCTAGTAGTTAATCAAGATCAAATTCGCAAAACACGTATTCGTTTGTATGAAACTGACGGCTGTCAAGAACACTTTCTCAAATGTCAAAACGGACCTTTTATTTTTTGACAACTTTAAGGTTATGTTATTATTTGGTTAATAATGGAGGTGTTTTTTATTGGTAAACCTTCCTAACTATGTCTGTAGACCTTTCACAAGTTTACAAAACTAAAAAAACTTAGTTTTGTACGTTTAGATTAACGGTTCTTTCTGACCTATTTTTCATAGCATTCCTTTTTATGGTAACGCCGTTTGATTTAGCAATGTAATCAAGGAAATCATTCTAGAATCGAAATTCTCCTTCCAGACTTCTGTAACGTTCAGGAAAATCTCAATTACTTCACGAGTGGATCTTGTGTAAAGTACCTTGTACCAGATTCTCCCAAATTAGATTACAAATAGTTGGCTTAAGCCTGTTCCAATCAGATTACTTGGGAGCTTCAATAATTTATAAGGCGGAGTTCCAACTCCATAGCGATGTCATGTATTATTACATTGTCGCGAACATAAACTGTGCTAATGATCTCGTATGATAGCAAGCTAGTTGATTCTACATAATTTATTCACATATTATAAGTAGGTAGGTAGTTAAAATATATGAGCGCATAAATGTTTTAAACTACAGTAGCTTCAGCCCGCGACTTCGTCTGCGTAAAATTTCTTGTTCCCCGACCCAACCAGTTGCGTCGCCTGCCCGTGGTACTACTTAGTTTTTGGTGTTTTTTTTCTTTTTGCTCGGGTCTTAAGAGTCGTAGCGTGATGTTACATAACCTATTATTGGACTATCAAACACAAACATAATTTTCCAAAACCGTCTCGTAGTTCCAGAGATAGCGAGTTCAAACAAACAAACTCTTCAGCTTTATTATTAGTATAGATTAGCGGTCAAAGAAGGATTCGTTATAATTACCATGATTTGCTGAAGGATTGATGATTGCAGTTTGTCGTAATAACGTTAGGAAAATTATTATGCCCATCGTACCGACACAATCCCTAGTCCGAAGCGATTTCATTGCCTGTTGCATGCAGTAAATTGAACCAGACATAAAGTTTTATTGCGCCAGTGTTCCGATTATTGAGATCATTTGTTTGGAATCGTCTCTCAGGACCCCAAGAGACCCAAAGGAACGGAAAACAGATGGCTTATCTGTTACCTAGCCTACAAATGCCGTGGTTTATGTAGCCACTGTGATTACGGTCTAAAATAAGATCAATTCAAGCAGAGCATTCGATTCCGACGCGCTCAATTAGTATTTGATGAGTCTCTAATTTAAGATACACTAACAAGGAACTTGATGTACCTACCTATGTGTTTATGCAGTATATCTTGCATGTATAGTAACTGTTTATATCTTGGGTGCACTACATGATCATTATAACATGTAGTCACCAAATGAGATAAGTAACCAGGGTCGACGGTTGTATGTTTTTTGAATGAAATATAATTTGATAAATGAAGTGTTTCTTTTCTATTATTTGAATTAAATTTATACGAAACCATCCACCGGTTTCTTACTGAACTTCAACTATATCCGACGACCCTGGTTACTTATCTCCTTTGGTGACCGTACCTAACTGTACATGTTCGATGTGTCTAGTAAACAGTAAACACATTCCCACTGTAGCGTTTCTAGTAAGTTCGTTATCAGTAAAATTAAATTAAAAACATGAATATTCTAGAAAATATTGCAAGGAACTGGCTAACGACGAAAAGTTCTTGCACAAAGAAATTACTCACAAACAAGATTAAAAATAACTGAATCGTTAGAAATATTGCAGAATATCCTACATCTCGCATGTTTACTTAGCGTAGCGTGTCGCTCACATCTTAATGAGATTACCGTTGTTTATTGCATTATTGATACGAATAACAATAATATTGGCAAGCAGTACTGAACAGAACTCTAAATGTATGCAGAATAATAAACTTCAAACTATATCTGAAAAAATGTTGTAAAATGGAAGCTACGTAATTGTAAATGTAATTTAGATTCCGTATTTTTTATTAAAAATTGAAAACCAATAAAATGTGTACTTTTGCTAGCTGATTCCGACAAAATTGGTATTTATTCAGGCAACCTGTTACGTGGATTTAATACTAATCAGCCATAACATATTGTCAGCCTATAATATTGCCACTGCTGAGACACGGGCCTCCTCTCCAGTGGGCAGTATCTATATGTACCACGCGGGCCCAGTTTTCTCACGATGTTTTCCTTCACCGTTTTGAGTGCGGTGGTGATGAAATTATTTACATAAAGTGCCTGGCTAGTTGAACCCACGACTTACCTACAGCTCGTAAATCGGGGCCCATCCCACTGGGTCTCACCACCCTCCTGTCGAAAGAAATTTAATCAATGTCAAAATAGGTAATATTTGCCATTTCAATATAAAAGTAAGAATTCAACCATAAACTTAATAATTACCCACTCAGAAAATTAAGATAGTTATTCCGAAACTTCGTGAGCATTCGACCGGCATGGTGTAGTTTACCGTGTATCCCTATAGACACTAACTGCCCCACCAAGTAGAGCTACTCGTTGGCGACTGGTATGCATAGTACCAAGCGTGAGTCTCTCAGCGAATATTCTGCCCGCCAGGCGAGCCTTACTAAGCGTTTACTCTCTTTGATAGCTCTTTTCACTGTGACAAACGAGTACTCGCCGGCGGTGTGAACATTCAGCGATCAACTATTAACATATTATGTAGGTATCTCTTCTACTTTCACGGAACCTTTTCCGGAATCTTTTCTACGTTTCTTGAGCAAGAAAATCATTGGTCGCTTCCTCACTACCCCCTAGACGGTAGGCCAAGTGCCTCATTGTAGCTGGTTATAGGTAAACCGTATCAGTCACAATCTCCCGTAACAGTGTTCCAGTGAGTCGTGGTTGGTAGTGTCTAGCAGTGATTATATTGCGGTTTACTGCATTTCCCGGGCACCCAACGCTGCCGGCGTTAACTGCCCTTATTTATTTATTTATTGGTCTACCAACGATTGTTTACACCAGTTATGGGCATAAAAAACAACCAAAAACAGATAAACAGTAGTTTACAATCACTTAAAGGTAAACTCAGCATGCAAAACGAAAGTTGTACGTACGATACAGAAAAAAACTAAAAGAAAACTACCTTAATTTATATCAACCACTAGTGTCCAAATTGTTACATGTAATTTAGATCCTGAAACAGAGAACAAAGAAGAAAAAAACAAAAATGTAAATTAATCCTTATCTAGGTTTTTGAAAGTCTTCGCTTTTAAACAGTATAGTGAGTCAAAGTGCACGTCAATTAGATCGCTACATTCATTAATTATCTTGCTTAACCTCGCGACAGGGGAACTAGCACCCAAGACTGTTCGTCGGAGCGGTGGACAGAGTGGCGTAATTGGCTTACGAGGAATCCTTGAAGGCACGCGAAATTTAAAAGAATTTAGTATCTGTGGGCAGTGCCCACACCCTTAACGAAGTGTATATGACTTGTGTGAGATTTTCTGCCAGATAAATGCAAATGGGTCGAATGCTTTGTAGTTATCTTGTTTTGATAACATAAATAATATAACGTGAGATCGCGCTTGTATTCCCCGACGGGTAAGGTAGATATTATGTAACTACAGTACACCCACATTTCTCCAGTTAGCTGTGTTTTGTTTTTATTAGGTCCCATATAATATACGCAGTCGAGTTGATTGATTGATTTATGTAATAGGATTCCACGCTATTCTATTCTAACAGGTGGCGATCCTATTACTGTCAACCAGGCGGTTTTTAATATTATCTCATCTAAATCAGAGTTTTGCTCGACTGTCTTCATAATCTACCGCAATGAACTATATTTTTAGATCGGCTTTTCTACTATCTACCTACTACCTAAGTAGACATATCCGAATATTAAAACTGAAATGAATTTATACAATTCAGATTGGATACGATTTATTAGATAATATAGGTGGGTACATATTCAAAGCATTGATTTATTTTATGTAAAAAAATAGCAAATCAAAGTGTGACACGCGAAGAAGACGAATGAAATAATACAGGGTGGCAGGGACATCGACGCGCAAACTGTAACCATGGATTCAGCACATGAGTTTAGACACCATAGCTTCAAAATTTTTCGTCGGTTATTAAAAAAAAAATTGCTGTTCCATACATTTTTACCGCGTAGGTATTGCACTATTCTATGCAACAGAAGATTTTTTTTTTGATAACCGACGAAAAATTTCGACGAGTTTGCGCGTCGATGTCCCGCCATCCTGTACAATAAGAATTACGTACATCCCTACTCAAATTAGTTTTGATTTATTGAAACATTTCTTCGGACAACATCGATCTGTCTACTTCGTGCTCACAAATGAAAAAGCTCTTCGTATCACAAGCTATGTTGTTCAGAAATCCGTTGTAGAACATTGAACCGCACTGCTCATGCTCGTCTATGATAGGTTGGTGGTTGTCCCACCAAAGGTAATTATCCACGGTACACGGAGTTCCTGAAAAAAAAATTAAACCGGTTAAGTAATGCCAGATCATCCAAAATTTGCATGCTGAATTTAGTAGGCGCAATATGATGTACTATGAATTGTATTATGATGACATCTGTAAGCACCATATTTCAGGCAAATAAACGATTATTATATTATTATTTAGTATTTTATTATTTGATTCCAGAACTCTTATTTCGAGATCCGTGAAAATTTGAGCTGACTAAGCATGTCTACTTAGGTAACTTTATTTTTTTCCCTCGCTCACGTACCTCTAACTGTCTGCCAGCCTTCCCTAAATCTGTAATGAAAGCCCAGGTGATATATTCCTCTAAAAAGTTTGTTGTTTCCTTCGATTCTTTGTTTTGCTGCCGACTCCGTGAACTTTGCAAGGTAATCCGCTTCCAACCGACTGCTGATCACTGCCAGATGGGATCGCTCAGCGCGACACGCTAGATATGCCCCGGTCCATGTCAATGGAGTTTCGTGCGATTTGTAACATTTGCCAATATACTTGTTATAAGAGTAATCTGAAAAGGCAAGAAATTGTTTACATTCAAATAATCAAATTAATGTTTATTGGTTTAGTTGAATTTTAGTTAAGGCACGATAAGAAGCAAATTTTTGGTTAAACGACAATAGCAGCAACAAATAAGGTTCAAAACAGCAATGCGTTTGATGTTAATTGAATCGAATAACTGCCAAAATAAAAGTAATTTTGCAGTTTTAATTATGTACATTATATTACATACATTTTTAAGTATTTCTTTAGATGATTGAATTCCCATTATTATCATTATGTAAAATATGATAGTTTACGCTCGGTATTATGCGATTTTTTTTTCTCTGTTTTTGGTTTTTTTTTTTCATGAAATTCTCTCTTTTTTTGAACATTTGACCATACACTTCCTCCTTCGCTAGCATGACTGCTTCGCAGAAGGAGGTGACCGCCTCCCACTCCCTCTCGCCCCGGACTATGGCTTGAACCAGGGCCGGACGCGAGAGGTCGCCGCCGCTGCCGATCGCCTCTACAAGGACACGGCGGTGCTCTGCCCAAGCGGGGCAGACCTCAGACCCGGATTAGCCTTACGGCTACCACCTTTTGGGGCGCGTTCAGATAGTGTGCGGCTCGCAGCCGCAGTGAACGCGCCCACACCGGGGCCCCATATAGGGCCATGGACCGCACGACCCCCGCGTAAAGCCTCCGGCAGGAAGCGTTTGGCCCCCTCAGGTTGGGCAGGAGCCTCTTTAAGGCGGCCCCGGTCCGTTCCAGTTTGGGGGCCAAACGTCGGAATTGCTCGACGAAACTCGGTCCCCCTTCGGGACAACATGTAATAAAAAAATTAGGCTTTTACATTCATACTATTTTTATTATTATTTTGTGTCGGGGGTTTTTTTTTTAATTTTAGTATCTGTGCTAAATAAATGTATTTTCTTTCTTTCTTTCACTGTGTTTATACGCCCGAAAAATCCATTATAACCTACCTATATTGCAAATATAGTTACACTGTGACTGGCTCTTCTTACAAATGAAGGAAAACTCCTTGGAGCATTTGCAATCATTCATCTTGCCTGTATTGTCCTGTTCCACACAGTCTTCATCACCGTTACTATTGTTCGGCTCATCTGACTTCCAGTTGATGTACACCTCTGAGATTGCTTTACCTAAACATATGAAGTAAATAATTATTTAGGGGGCTTGCTTTCAAATATTATATTTACAGAAAATATAAATAAAATTTATAAAATGTAGGATGGGAAGTGAGTACCAAATTAACAACTCATTTTATATTTAAATTTTAGGTTTATACAGTACAATTTATGAAAATTTAATGAATCCAAGTTAAAGAAGTGAGTAGGTAAATTTGTGGCTTGGGACGACAGCTATAGAATAAAATACAAGATTAATTAATTTTTCTACGCACCGTCAATGGTCTCAAATTCTCCTTCAGAAATTATGTCTGATCCACAAACACCCACTTGATGTCAAGCTGGGTACTGTTTAGAAACGACATCATGGCGTTTTGTTCGTCGACATTTTCTGGGTAGAACAAATTGGCTCCTTCGTGAGCACACTCTCGCTTTGCATCCAACCAAGTTCGTGGTATCGGGTAGATCTTATAGAAATTGTTTATTGCTTCTATGTAGGTGTAATCATGTCCATCTACGAAAAAGGGAAAAATATGTAGCTTATTTGATTTTTTACGCTGACCGAATATTTGTTGTTGTTTGTGTACTACTAAGGTACAAAGTGGTGTGGATTGATGGTATGTGTTGGGAATGTCGACACACGATATAAAATTGTCATTCATGTCACCGGGCCCAGAGATACCGGCCCGGGCCAGTCACAGAGAGGGTTTACTCACCTATCGAATAAAAAAACTAAAACCAGAGTACTCACGTGATAAATCTGATAAAAGGCATACTATAATAATCACAAAGTATTAGTTAACATTGTTGTAGCTATAACCGAACAAGCGTCTACTCCTACTGCAGACGTGACAAATGAGAAAGTTATCAATGAAGTGAGCTTATTATTTTATATTATTTCTTACGAATGGGTTATTCCCCAACTTATTTGAACCGATACGTCATTGAATTTGACCTGAGTCGACCTTTTGCACCAGTTTATCTTATCTATACTAATAATAAAGCTGAAGAGTTTGGTTGTTTGTTTGAACGCGATAATGTCTGGAACTGCCCGTCGGATTAGATTTTTTTTTAGCATTTGTTAGCCCATTTCTTGAGGACGGCTACAGGTTACTTAACATCACGCTTAGACACTAAGGAGCCGAGCAAAAATAAAAAAAAGTTAGAAAGAACACAGTAACAGCGCGGGCAGGCTATGCGATGAGTCGGGGAACAAGAATTTCACGCGGACAGAAGCTATATTGATATAATTTTTTTTTCATTGCGAATTTCGTATTTATATTGTCGGCCACAGGAAGATAAACAGTTATTTATGCAAATTTTAACGACTTTAACCGGTAAGGTGACCACATTTTGTATATGCAGGGGGACTACAGAAACAAAGCTTTAATTAGGGGTGAGAGCCTGGTGATCGCCAGACAGGGTGTCGCATGGACATGTGTAGTATGGACGCCAGTCTCTCACAAAGGATCATATTTTGTGCATTGTTGTCAAAACACTATAATTTTGAATCAGAATCAGAAATCATTTATTGGTAAGTAATGTAGGTAAAAAAAATAGTTTTGATGGCGTAAAAAAGAAAAACAATTGGATCCAGTACATTCTACCGTAAGGCATGCAACATTAAGCACTATAGTAATCATAAGTATTGCAAATCTATCTTAATCTATAATTGTCAGATAATCAGTTTTTAATGTCATAATTGGACCCTGTTAAGCAGAAAAGATCCAACCAACATTTTGTTACTTTTGAGTAAATACGATTTGAAGTTTAGGAGTGAATATAAAACTAACAAGCAGAGGAATACAAAAATGGAAAGTTACTAATGGTAACAAAGTAAATTAGCATTATTTTAAATGTAACACCACAGGCAAGTTTCCTGATTTTCTTAAAAAAACTATCCGTGGAAAGATCCACGGATAGTTACCGACAATTTTCTTTTTTGCATATAAGAATATGCAAAAAAGAAAATTGTCGGTAACATTTTTACATAGAAGTTTGTTTGGTGGAAGTGATCAGATTGCTTCGATCTTTTTTGCGTATATTAAGTTCGATGTGTACATTCTTACTATATATATAACTCGATTTTCGACAAATTGCTGGTTGGATCTTTTCTGCTTAACAGGGTCCAATTATTCTTAAAAGTCAAATTCACCGGAAAAATAATAGTTATGCATGTAAACAAAATAAGAATATAGCAAAGAAGATGGCTAAATAGAAGTATGGACGACTTTTCAGCAATGTATAAACATGGTACCTAGCAATATGTAATGCTGAATAGCTGAATATTAATATTTCATATACTTAAAAAAAGTTTCAAGAACTTTTAAATATTTTTATAATCCTGAAAATGAAATCGTGTAACTCCTACGTCAATAGGCATACAACTGCAAATAAATGATATTGCTATGAACTTTTACCTAGGCTAAACGCCAATGTATTTGAATGAATTAATGTATCAATGAAAATCCAAAATGAAAAAGCACAACGAACAAGCAAACGGCAGAGCGTTCAAACGATGTCTAACATCTGACGTTTGTTTTTTTCATAGAGATGGGATTGAACGTCAAGTATAACGGAATCAATCAAATAATCGATAGGGTTGAAGGATAAAAATAGAATTCGTTTTTGTCGACCTCTATTCAGTTAATATTTTTCGACACAAAATGGGTAGTAATATTAAACGTAGAAGCACATTCCGAAGCTTTCAGTTATTTTTATTTGATTTTGATACAAAAAGAGTGGAATTGAATAGAGTCGATTGTCACTTTGAAAACAACCCCATTTTCCGAATCAAACCCCTGTGAAAACACAATAACAAGCAACTAAACAGGACACCGAACTGAACGCCATCGATTCCCGCCAAAAACTCTGATTAGCTCTTTTTAGTTTCAGAAAATAAATCGTTTTGATACCTATTATGAAAAATCTATATAAGTACAGTTTCGGTTTGACATTCTGCAAAAGCGATATGACCCCTCCCTAGTTTGCAGTACTGTATTATTATTCCCCTTGAACTTGTCATGTCAATCAAAAAAAGCAACTAAGATACTTTTTTTATGTTTAACAGTTCACGAAAGTTCTAGGAAATTATTAAACGCTTGATAATTCATGAATGAATATTTAAATATTACGAGTTAATGTGAGGTTACTATTCATGCTTGGGGCAGTCTTTTAGCCATGTCCTTTAATAAATTGAAATATTATTGAGCAATGTCATAGGGTGTTACCATTTAAAAATTCACTGATAGCGTAATAACATTTTTCAACTAGTCATTTTTGTCGCTATGTTTATAACTATGTAAGTATGTGATTCTTTGTGAAGAGAGAAACATAAAGTTATAGATTATTAGTGGAACGCGCCGGTCTCAAAAATATTATCTCGCTATAATTCGTCATTCCCGTAACTTTCTCTAGTTTACACCAGCACAACCAACTTGACCACGCATGCTGCTGTCGTTCCAGTGGTCAGTGGGTGAACGTGCGATGTACTTATATGTACGGTCACCAAAGGAGATAAGTAACCAGGGCCGTTGGATATAGTTGAATTTTGTAAGAAACCGATGAAGTTTTTCTAATGAAATTTAATTTGATAAATGAACTGTATGTTTTCTATTAATTAAATTAAATTTTATTCTAAAACATCCATCGGTTTCTTATAAAACTTCAACTATATCCGGCGAGCCTGGTTACTTATCTCCTTTGACAACTGTACGTTGGCAGCCCCAGAGGGCAGAAGTCCTGAGGTTGGGTGCAGTCATTACAACGATTGGTAAAGAGGAACGGCGAGTAGCGCCACTGGCTCCTTAAAATTAAATTGATGTATAAGTAAATTTTATTTCAATGACGTGGTCCACGGGCCGATGCCTGTTAGTCATGTGCTGAATTCATGGTTACAGACACGAGGTAAATATGTATTGAGTGTCACACCCTTCACAATATCGAAAAATGTCTAGTGTAAAAATAAAACAAACTTATCGGGCTGTAACTTTTTTCCATTTTACAAACATGGAACATGGTTCTCGTTCTCATTTATTGTTTTTTTTAGTCTGAACAGTAGAAAATCGCTGCACTATTGACATTTTCCAGACAATACAAACTGTAGGGTCTGTAGGTAGGTACGAGGTACCTACTGCGCTTTGGAATGGGCAACTAGCTTCATGTTTCTGACTGAACGAATCAGAACCCTTGACAGTTCAAAAGTGCCTGTAATTGGTTTAATTAAATTAAATGCTTTCAAACTTGAGTTTGAGGTAGGCACCTGCCATACAACTTCATACTATCGAATCTCAAATTAGACATTGAAATTCTAAACATGACGTCATTGTCTGAAATTTTGGGAATAAGTAGGTAATAATGCAACGAATTCTATTTCAAAAATCTTGTATTTAGTCAACTAACCAACTCATTTAAATGTAATTCAGCTTTACGTATATTTAAGAGTAAGTGAAGCAAAACGCCCCACTTACGTGCACACCATCCCACATGTGTAATTCCAACTAAAAATTCCGCCAAGCTTGTAAGCAATTTCAGAATCATTAATATCGTTCCTGTGAGTAAACGTGCTGAAACATCTGTAATATTTATAGCCCATTGCGCCCATTTGCAGACTTGTCATAATTGCTTGAATGCTTTCCGCGGAGACATCCCATCTGCGCGCCGTCTCCTAGGAAACCAATCGTGTACCAAGAAATCTTCAAATAATATACCCAAAAATACGGATAAAATTCCATTGCTGCGATACGTTTGCAAATTCTCAATGCTGTTGAACTAATTTCGCAATGGATGGAACAGAGGAAAAGTTTGTGTGATCTCTTGCGTAGGAAGTGTTTATCCTTTATCGTTATTTCACTGTGTTGTATTGTGTATCTCACATACACCGAGATTATTCGAAGAACATGCAAGCCCAAATTGCTTTACTATCTAATAAAGGATTCTAACTTGTATTGTGTGTGTGTCGGCGATTTTGAGCGATATGTATTTAATCTAATAGATAAGTATCAAATATGTGTTTATGGAAAAATAACTTTAATGTTACCTAGTAAAGTTCAGTTTACGCTACAACTTCAAACATTTTTATAACTTTTGCAATAGTGCTAGTCACTCTGAAATCAACTTAATTACCATTAATATAGAGTTGATATTTGTTTAACTTGAAATAACGCCAATTTGAAACAAATAAAATTTGAATATAGACCCTAGCATAATATGCATTTTTGATAAAACTAGAAAAATCGATTAAGTAGGCAGAGTTCTGGAACAGTAACATAGGTCATAACTTAATGTCTGAACGAGATTGTTTTAATATTAGGCGTATGATGATAGAGAAAGGGAAAACTATTTAATTTACTACTACAAGTGTCTTCGTGTTAATTTTGACGTTTTACTTGTAAACAACTGATTAGTGGGTAGTAAGTTATCTTTAACGGTGAAGAAGTTTAGAGACTCCAAAATATAGACACATAAAATGTATGTTCAAGGAGGAAAAAACACTCGAAAATGTATTCGAATAAAAACCACCAGAGAATCACGGCAAAGGTAATTATTGACAAGAGGATCAGAGCACAGCTTCATTCCTACATCAATTTTAATATCGTTCGTCTTATAAGGAGTTGAGTAAGCCCGTCGAATAATAAACGCTGATTCTGCAAGCGTTCTCCGACAGTCGTTTCTCCTTTGGACTGATCACCGACAGGACGTTTCGTTTTTGAGAGATTCGTCGATAGAACGTTTCATCTAGTAGCAGTGTCATCTCGGCGACAAACAAATGTCAAAAACTTGTCAAAACTGTAGGGAAATTAGAGGTATTTTTGACGGATTGGGACTGAGATCAGACTGTGAACGTTCTTAAAATTACGAGAATTCACTCTCAGATGTAACTCTTTCCCGATTTTTTTTTTGCCGCAAACTGCTAAACACTACCGCTTGGTTGTCTTGGTTAAATACGCATGCATATACCTAACCAAGACTGACACAAATTTTCACTCCATATTACCCATTAATGCTCGCAAGCATTCCTCACAATGTTTTCCTTCACCATTTTGAAATAATATACACAAAGTAAGCACCTGACTGACGTACGATCTACAACTCGTAGGTCGCGGGCGTACCACCGGACCAGCACTAGTCCACATCGTGAGGAAACCGGCATATCCAAGAATCTATACCAACCCGCTCTGGGCCCGCGTGGTGGATTACGGCCTACTCCATCTCACTGAGAGGAGGCCTGTGTCCCAGTAGTGGGAAGGTTTTAGGCTGAATATGCTCACAAGAATTAATTTACGCTTGTACTTAATAAAACACACGGCATTTCTTAACAAACAATGGCAATTCTCGACCCAGTTTTGTGACTTTAATGATTATAATCCATTAAATCCAATCTATATACATTTTCTTATCTTTTATACCTAACCTAAACCATCGAAAAGATTTCGATTAAATTGGCAAGGAGAAAGACTATACTTTTTGTCCCAGTAGCACGTTTCCGTGGGATAATTTCCGAAATTCACGCGGGTGAAGCCGTGGTTTGAAGCTAGTACCTATTAAGTAATTTTTTACTAACGTAGGTACTTGATGTAATCAAATTCAGAATTATATTCCTAATCTATTAGTCTATTTAAAAGAGAAACAGCGTAATAAAATAAAAAGCTGGGAATATAAAATCTAAAGTTACTCGTAATACGTCGCATAAAGAAAAGTAAAGGTTTGTTTAAAACCAACTTATTTCATTTTTACTGTTTTAAATCATTATTCTTTTATGTTTTCCACTGTTAAAGTAGCATGTACCTATACGCAGTGTGCACTGTGTGTATGCACAGACTTGTAATGTGACCACAATTTTCTATCACAATCAAAATGACTAATTTAATAAAAAAACAGTGTTTTATACATAATAATAAAAAATCGGCGAATGTATTATGATTCCAACATAATAATCTGATTGGGGTGTTTGGTAGTGTGCGTTAATAGGGTAGTTGCCTGGGTAAAAAAATAATAATTATATTTAGTCCGTCAGTTAGATTATCTAAAAATAATGGACACGTATTTTTTCTTTTGTCAATCAAACAAAATAAGTATGACAAAGATAAAGCGCGTCAAAATTTGGGAGTGGGAGGTCGTGACGTCATTTGCTTGCAAAAGCGTCACAAGCAAGTGACGTTACGCGGAACTTTAACGGGCGATATCTTCATCATTTTTTATATAATTGACAAAAGAAAAAATATGTGTTCAATATTTTTTGATAATCTAACTGAGGGACTAATCTGATCTTTTTAGAAAAATAGCCTATTCCGCTACATGTTGTGTAGATAAATACAGTAACATAATTATGAGTTATTTATTAGGAAAATCATTTATTATAATATAAATAACTTATTAAATAAATGGAGATGTTTAAGGTTCACATTGGATAAAGGTAGCTTTCGAAGACATGTCAAATGATAATTTGGTTTCATGTCAGTATCCGTGAAGATATTCCTTCATATTCTGCGGAGAGCAGAACCCTTAAGTGGTAATTCAGTCGCTTAGTCGTCGCCGCCAGTCATGACTTCCATGAATTCTGGAAATAAAGACATTTCTAATTATAACACCTTCAAAAAGCAGAAGTCTACGCAAATTCGCAATGTTTTGCCAACGGATTTGGGAATACCTACCTACTTATGAAGAAGCAGACGTAGTATGCAACCAAAACTAGACTAAAGACTTTAAGGCCCTTTGTACACACTCGTTTTTCTTGCCCTGACCAACTACGGTTTATTCGCAGTGTGTAGGCACGGTGGTCAGTGTTGTATGGATCACTATGGAAGCTTGTTGGCTGTCAGGATTTTTTTAAGGCACTGTTTATAACAAATAAAAACGCGTGTGTACAAGGGCCTAAGTCTTGTAATGGTTGCAAAGAAGAAAAAAAAAAGCGAAGAACGTGCCTACATCCAGAATACACAGAGTATTTGTACTATTTTGTATGATAACAAATTTTCAAAGTTAACCAAATTCAAATATTCCAAGACATAACATGATTTTCGTTCAGTTTACTGGTGAAATAATTTATAGCCTCGAGATAAACTACACAGAACGTGCGATTTCTAGATCGTAAATTAGTTGGCTGTAATCAATTTATTAACAAACCAGCTGAACTCGACTCTGTAACGAGAATGTTGCCGTAATAGCAAACTATCTTTAGATTTGGCTAAGAATCTATCACTAACCTTACCTCTAGGGCTATATTTAAAACGTAATAGTTTAAAAGTTAAATATCGAGATTGGTTTGAAGACTGAGAAAATTGAGTGACCTTAACTGAAGCTTGAAAATCTGTAAGTACATTGATAAACTCCGACCAGAATGGAGAATTAAGTAGTTTATCCTTTAAAACTTTGTATCCATCCGTACTAATGATTATAAATGCGACTGTCTGTCCGATACCTGGTAGAAATTTGGCACACGTATAATAGACCATGACATAGGATACTGTTTAACCTGGTTAAACATTCTTGGGATAATTTCCGACTTCCACTTGGGCGAACCCGCGGGCAAACGCGAGTGATAAAATATAGGATGATCTGCGGGGTATGTCTGTTGCTACCACCAATTTGCCCGTACACTTAGCGTAGCATTTTCTCTTTGATAGTACATTGGTAGGGTCTTATTAAGACCGCCCATTGTGTCACCCTTTGGAAACTTTCTATATTTATGTCTGTAATTTATATGGTGTACTTAATAAAGAGTATTATATTCTATTCTGCAGGAGGCATTTACAAGCTAATCATGCAAAAGAAAAATACCTAAATTATTGAACCGTGTTTAACATTACCTCTGGAAAGCCAATTTTATATAAATATATATTGGCTCCGTTTTATCTCACAAACTGACTTAATTATTTTAGTGCGGCTGGGAAGCGGGCAATATTTTTTTAATATTTTAACTCATTTATGAAATGGCAGGCATTTTATAAATGAGTTAAAAAATTTAAAACATTTTCCGTGAAAATGGGAACAAACGGAAAAGAATTAAACGCGGCAAGCATTATAGTCACGAAAGGCTGCAAGCAATTTCAACTACGATAAAAATGACTAGTGATGGTATTTATTCACATTATTTTATAAATGTTGAGTTACTACAAAACACTTTATCAAACACTAAGGAATAAAGTGGCGTGAATAGAAATTATTTTGACTAAAATATTCAACTGGAAAACAAGCAGTCTTTCCTCAAAATTATTATAAAAAAACAAGGATATAAAGAAAAATCTAATCAATCCGACCAATTTAGAAAATTCGAAAGATCTTTTCTGTTCCACAAGCGATTTTATTGATGCTGTTTCATGTTTTTTTTTTGTATCTTTTGTACATGAAATGTTTTACAACATGAATATTTAATAAATAATGTGAAGTGAGGCATCTAAAGTGGGTTTGTATTAGTAAAACACTGATTTTATAGTCTTAAGGAAATTCTACGACTTAATTTAAAAACTCTTTCAAGCAATTAATTAGTCGTATTATAAGATTAATTCACTTTATATGTTAGTATTGTAAGAGTAACTTACCATCGAAGTCAACAGTTCCTGAGCCGTCAGAGTCAATTTCCTCAATCATCATGTCTAACTCCTCAGCACTGATCTTGTCATCCAGCTCTCTGAGGATCTCTCTTAAGACGCCTGTTGTAATGTATCCATTGCCTGGAATACAAAGAAAACTACTGTAATTACACTTAATAAAACATAATTAGCCTGTTATACTCCTCATTATTGGGACTTCGGCCTCCTCTTTGGGAGAGAGCGAGTCGTAGGTAAACCACAACTCGGGGGGACTTTATGTATATATAGTACAGTATCCTTAATCAATTTTTGGGCCATCGATGAAAAATGGAAATTGCTCAAAGCAAACTTAGTGACTCTCTGTTTTTGTATCCACTACCTTCGACTCGTAAGTCAAGATAATTACCACTTAGCCACCAGTACAGTCAAAACTAAGCTTCCTAATAGGTAGCCGCTAAAATGGTAAGTAGGTAAATTAATTCATTTTTTAGAAAAAAAAACTAGTTTATATGGCATTAGCAACTGAAAGTTTCATAAAGGAAAATTATAATTTGTGGAATTGAAAACGCGCAGTCGGCTGCAATTTATTAAACTTCTTAGCTCATAAATTAGAGGTGCTCCACATTTTTGATTCCGTTAAAGTAGCTAGGTACGTTTTCGCAAAACTACGTCATTACTAATTCATAAAGTTACAAATACTTAAAGCGGACATGTCCCAGTATGTTAGGTCCTGAAATCTTTTGGGACAATCCTGAACTAATGCTCTTAAAACTCAATTGGTTTCCGTGAAGACCGAAAAGGTTAACTGTAGTAAATTGGACAAACAATTTAAAAGGAAGTCATTTTAATCTTTTTGTACTTGTAATAAAGTTCAATTGGTTTTGAAAATTGATTTACGTGGCCGTGAAATGAAATTACATTTCTGGGGAAAATAATTTTATATTTATAACGTATCGCCGGAGTCTTGGTCCTGGGTTCGTCCGTTCCGACCTTACTTGAATTTTATATGATAGGTAAGGATATTCACGCGTACACAGAAATTTGAAACAAATTAATAATGTATAAAAGACCGTAAAGGTAATAGAAACCAGTTCATGGGGAATAAATGTTCCAAACTCTGCGTATTTCCGTCAAATAGTTCAGCAAATACGAGCAGGTATTGTAACATTTCGGAGATAATCTTCTATTTCAATATATGTAGATCAAATAATACTAATCATACTAATATTATAAATGCGAAAGTTTGTGAAGATTCATGGATGGATGTTTGTTACTCTTTCACGCAAAAACTACTGAACGGATTTGATAAAACTTTACAGCAATATAGCTTATACGTTGAATAACACATAGGATACTTTTTATCCCGATATTCTCACGGGATCAAAACTTATGCGGGTGAAACCGGGTGGCGCTGCTAATATTAATTATTTATGTACTAATATTTATACAGCGTATATATGACTAATATTTATACAGCGTGCCGCTTTAATGGCGACATTAATTTAACATACGTATACGGTTCCGCGTTTTCGTTTTATGAACATACTAGCAGCGCCTCGCGGTTTCACCCGCATAGGTTTCGATCCCGTGAGAATATCGGAATTAAAAGTATCCTTTAAGTTAATCCTGGTTATAAACCATCTGTGTGCTAAATTTGATTCGAATCCGTTCAGTAGTTTTTGCGTGAAAGAGTAACAAACATCCATCCATCCATACATCCGTCCCTCCATTCATCCATCCATCCATACAAACTTTCACGTTTATAATATTAAGTAGGATTATAATTTCATTAAACGTTATTTATTTATTTAAAACTTTGTAAAATAGCACAATCACGAATCCATCGCATTAATGAAATTAAAACGAAAAACGTGCATAGAGTAGGCGAATTAAAGGAAACAAAGAGCCCTATGTCGGCGAGCAGCATAGGCGCCCCACCCGTGTGTTAAATTAATGTTGCCATTTTAGTGGCACGTTATATACATAATGTTTGCCATCTATAATGCTAGCGAAAGATCAACCTACGAGCTACGCTTATAAAAAGAGTTATTGCATGAACGAATACGTTCACAAAGAGAGTTTATGGAAAGCTTAACGCCTAGTCATGGATTTGAAGCTTTAGAAAGAATGGAAAAGGTACCTGCCTATTTATTATTGCTGCCATCTTTAATAAAATATAATCGTTGTAGACGTGTGAATGGGAAAATACATAAGCTTGCGAACATAAATGTCCATTAGGTAAACAGTTTTTTGACAGATGGAACTGGTGATTGCAGCATTACACAATACATTGATTGATACACGTACGGTATTATAATGTCTATAAGAATCAGGAAAAAGATAATTCAATAAGATAAGGCTGTTTATATATTGATTTATTTTAAAGTTAACTTTTACGTAATCTGGCATATGTACGTTCTAAGACAGCTGTCAAAAAACGGTTAACCTAATGGGCAGGGTATAACAAGAATATGGCAGTTTTGATCACTAGAGAAATTGCCGAGCTAGTACAAAATCCTACTGTACCTAGGTAATAAAAAATGTTGGCCTATCAAATGAGAGATCTGAATATAGGTACATACACAGTTGACAGTATTAGAATTATATTATCTAGATTTCGTAGTCCCAGGTTATAAATGTAGGTATCATGATAGTGAATAACAGTCATCATCACCATCATCATCAGCCTACAGCAGTCCACTGCTGGACATAGGCCTCTCCTATTGCACGCCATTCAAATCGATTTTCGACAACTCTCATCCAGCTGCTACCAGCCATCCTGCGAAGATCGTCGTGAAAAACGTTACCTACAACTATCATCTACCTAGCCTTTTCCCAACTAAGTTGGGGTCGGGTTCCAGTCTTACCAGAAGCAATTAAATACCAGTATTTTACGTGGAGCGACTGCCTATCTGACCTCCACAGCCCAGTTACTGGATAATACCCCTTGACTGGTTGTCAGACTTTTGGGCTTCTAACGACCCGTAACGACTGTCAAAGATCACAGACAGCCGGGACCAACGGCCATACGTGTTTTTCCGAGGCACGGAGGGTCTTGATATGTAAAGATGGTCACCCATCCACGGACCAACTGCGGCAACCATAGCTTAACCTGATCAATTGGCCCGTGCGGCTGTTATTACTTAGTCCCAAGCCCCCTCTTCATTGACATGTAACAATTATTGACATAAAAGCGGTTAAATCATATACACATAAGGGCTGATTTTTCAATCATCTGATAACTTTATTCAAAGAATAATTTTGAAATTTTGACAGTTATTTCATACAAAAACTGCCAAACGTCAATTTTATTTCTCAAATAAAAGTTATCTGGCGATGGAACAATCAGCCCTTAGTAATATATTCATTACCTAGCCGAGTTTTATCCTAAGCTGTCAATCCTAATTCCTAGGATATGAAGAAACACGATTCTTCTACCAATATCCGTCTTCATAGTGATTCAAGCCCTAGATTGAAACAATAATGAAGCTAGTTATTTTTAGAACTCAGTCTGTCTGTCCTGACACCGTTGAGAGCGTCAACGATATGATAAATGACATAATTACTGTCTGCAAATCTAATAGACATTGCCAAATTGTGCAATGGTCTTTAAAATAACAAAAACTATGGTGCATACTTCATAAGTGTATATCTCGCTTGTCAGACACGTGTGATCTATTGTTTCATTATTGATCATGACATTACAAACTCTTGGCTTGAGAATGAAATCGGAATGTCTTTCAACCAAATCGGTAACAGTTCAGAATGACGAATATAAGGAGGTGGCTGGGACAGACTGGATGTGGAAGGCGGAGGATAGGGCGTTGTGGCGCAGCCTGGGAGAGGCCTATGTCCAGCAGTGGACTGCGATAGGCTGCGTTGATTGAAGTTACGTTCGCTTCTACTTTTAGTTGTAGTAGGTAACTTTACTATGCAGTTGCAAATTTTAGTTATAGACACTCTATTACCTCAAGTATATTTTCACTAAAACCGGCTCTATTCATTGCGAAAGTTATGGTCTCAGGACAAACGAAGTACACTTTAAGTAAAAGCCTGAACGTCGTCCTAATCTTTATAACGACCGTAATCTGAAAAGAAATTGCTCACTAAATTTTGTTTCAGTTCATTGAATGTTATCGTTGAAAAGCTAGTCTTGTTTGATCCTTTTACAAACGATATATTTCACTTGTTTGCTTTGAAAACGTTACTGTCTTTCTACTCTGTCTGTCAGGTATACGAATCTATTTTTATCCATCACTCAATTCAGATGCCGATATTTTTGTATATTTTTTAGGAACTGCCAATCTATTCTGCAAAATCTCACCGTGAAAACGTAGGTGTAGTGAGCTTACAGTGAGCTGTCAAAAGTGTCAATCATTAGTAACAGCCGGTCTATTCCGTAAATATCTCACCGTGAACACTTAGGTGAAGTGAGTTTTAAGTAAGTGGAAGACCACTCACTTCAAGCTCACTTCACCTTCTGTTTTCACAGTGAGATTTTGACGGAATAGAACTACAGATGGAATGACCGCTCACTTCACCTAAGTTATCATGGTGACATTTTTACAGAATAGACCGGCTGTAGGGATACAGCCGGTCTATTCTGTAAAAATGTCACCATGATACATATTAGGTAGGAACCTATTATGTACAGACACCAGCAGGTCATGCTACCCGAAATAGCTGAGCAATGACCCCAGTTATCACGGTGGGATTTTTACAGCAAAGATTTTAAAGCTACAGCGAAAAAACGCGAGCATAGAGCTAGCGTTTTAAAGGTACATTTTATGCCATGCCAGTAAAAGTATTTCTTTGAACAAAATTCAATTTCACTGTAATCATCGTTTTTGGACGCGAGAATGCGTGTCAAATGAGAAAATGAAAAAGGAATCTATTGAAAAAATCAAAGTGTCTACAATTTTGTATCGTTCATAATATTGAAGGCGAGATTTTTTTAAATAACTTTTATACTTTACAATATAACTAAAACGATGTACCTATTCTATTAACTCCCAACGAAAACCTATACTTAGGTCCTAAGCAACTATTATTTGAACATGGACCTCCCTCAAAAGTCCCTCTTGCTTTGTCGTATCTGCAAAAACTTTAAGAGAATAGCTCATGCCACGGGTAAAATATACCAGTATGTGTGGTGGCAGCAGACCTGACTGTCCATGATCCCATTCGAACTCTGGTACCAAAATAGAGGCGTTGCCGCTAAATAAGAAGCTATAGGTACTGAATTTTAGCTCTTTGTTTCAAGAAGACGTATTCCCTTTTACGCGCCTAAAACAGTTGTGTTTTATTCTAAAACAAACTCTTCTTTTAAAATTTTGAAACCAATTTTAAATTTAAATTGAGTGATCGAATGCAACCAGAATAATTTTTCTGCCCGCCAGCATGATGTAAGGTTCCCGTTTGCAGACAACCTTTACACCTTTACAGTACCTACATTTAAGTGTCGGGTATGTTAGAATATTGTAAGTATGTGTTCTGTACCTTCTTTGTCGTATAACCGGAATGCCTCTTTAAGTTCCTGCTGCATCGCTTCAGCATCCTCCTCAACCATGAACCTGGAGGCCAGGGTCACGAACTCCTCGAACTCCAACTCACCAGAGCCTGGAATTTTAAGCGATCAATGTTTTAACTTTTGTACTGTTCAATGGAATGTTTTGTTTATAACGGTCTGCAATAGGTGCTAACTAACAACGGCTTCTTAATTTTCTAAAATAATGAAGAATGAACGTCATTAATGTCAGCCAAGCCTTTTCTAAACTATGATTGAATTTTTAAGATGGCATTAGAACTATATCTGAAACTTATTAAATAATAAAATTGTCTAAGTCTAGTCGCAACATTTCTGACCAAAAAAAGAAGAATGACAATAAACCTTCAACCGTGATAGATGTCATGGCAAAAATACCATATTTATTCAAACAAACTCTGAAAACAATGTAACGATTCTCAAACAAAGTCATACAAATGTAAGCCGACTGAAATAAAAGCAATTCGCACAAATTCCTACAAATCATCCTCTACGCGTAACGAGTTTAGTTCAAGTTGCCCCTTTTGTTCAGAAAGGTTCAACTGCAGGCTGAACACAAACTGTCTATGTTTATTTATTTATATATACTTACATAAAAATATATAACAAAAAATAGATCGAACACTACAAAATATACAATGGGCGGCTTTATCGCTTTCTGCGATCTGTTCCAGGCAACCTTGCAATGGACAGTGTTTAATAAATCATTAAGGCGAAAGCGTAAGGGTTGCCCGCGAAATTCAAATTCTTTTACGTTTTTTTGCATTGTACAGGTCAGTATAAGGTTGTATGTTGATCTAAATATGATTCATGGCCGTAACAAATATTTATTTATGAATTATAAAAACCATCAATACAACTCTATAAGTTCATAAATTATCCCATTGAATGACTATTTCAAGAAATCATGACATTTGAGGTCAATTCAGTCAGAATTGGCCTCAAATGTCATGATTTCAAGAAGTTGTATTGCTGATTCTAATGATTATAATTATGTAAAGTCATATTTGTTACGGTTGTGAATCATATTTTAATCAACATACAACCTGACGCTGATCTGCAAGTTGCAAAAGAAATGAAGTAAATATTAATTTTGCGGGCTACCTTCGCACATGCCCCTTAAGAAAATAAATTAAAAGTTTGACTTTGATTAAAGAATTTGTAATCTATGTACCTATTGTAAACCAGCTCCTGTTCACAAAGAACCGTGATAATTTATGAAAAACAGTAATTTCAGCGACAGATGTTTTGATTAGCAAACCCATCAACGTAACAAAATGCCCAACGGCATTCTTTTAAAAAAAATCTTCCAAGATTTCTTCCCGCGCATAGACAAGTTAAAATTGTTCACTAACAACAGAGCATTCCATTTCCTCAACTGTCCCATAATAGAAAGTAAAAATAAAGACGGTGTACTTAAAAAAAGAAACAATTTATTGATCGTTCAATTAAGATGTTTTCGTGATTTAGGGAACCAACTGTGATGTAAATTGGCATCTGTAACACTCCCCTTCAAATAATTTAACTGATAAAATCTGGTCCGAATTCAGTGGAGATACCACTCAAATAAAATTAGTTGTTATATACATAATTTTTTTATTTCGTCAGAGCAATTAAAAAAGCTCGCATCTTTAAAACATTCGTGTTTGTGAGACAAATTGACAATGTTTAGGACCTAACGGAAATTCTTTTTGAGATTTGCTTTTAAAATTAAAAACGTATTTCCCAGGCATAAAACTCAAGATAATTTGAAAGCAGTTACAATTTTTCATGATAACCTTCATCAGTCTCTATAATAATAATACTATGCTATATATTGGTTTTGCAGGACCAAAACTTAACGAGCAAACATGCTTATAATATGTTCTGCTTACAGTAGCATAGTACGCTAGGTCTCAGATTAGAATATTATTACTGAAGTAACAGCTTCCATCTTGAAATAGAAATGTAGGTGAGATACAGAGTGTATCAGCTGCGATGTTTCCCACGCAAATGATGTTGACTGAGGGGGAAAGGTTAGTATATTCCTGGACACACGAGGTACTCGAGCATTTACATAAATTTAGATATCCCTACGACAGTTTTAAACAGAACTGTGTGTGTATAAAGGTAATTTTAAAAATTTATAGATCTATCGATTTTTTAAATTTACTTATTGAAATTAGTCACGGTTATTCTTTTAGTGGGTATATGTTCTGTATTATAAATTACCTATAAAAAAATCACCCTTTTAGTTAAATTCAGAAACATGAGTATGAAAAACAAACTTTTTTCTAGATTCAAACTTTTTCATACTAATGTCAAATGTCGATGACCCTAGTGATGGAATCGAGTTCCGAATTTTTATTGACGGCAAATAAAATCGAGCTTCAAACTCAAACTGAGTTGAATAACTTGTTTCAAACAAACAAAGAAAAAGTTGAAGTGATATGGAAAGTTGGAAGTTGAAGTCTTGGAGTTGTGTGAACCTTTGAAGGTATGGGATGCGAGAAAAAAAACTCCCACGTCATTGTTGTACAAGATAGCATGCAATTTATTTATATATACTTTATTTCTTTTCTTTTTTTTTCTTTCTTACTTTCTTTATTTCTTTTTTTTTCAAGTGTATCGCGTAAAATAGCGATTTTATTAGGCAACATTTAATTGGACCACTCTTTTAAGTATCATGGAAAGGGTCCATCTATGGTGTGCTCACAAATAAATAGAATAAAAATTAAAATGTGAAACATTTCGATAACTTTATTAAAATTCCCGGTTGAGAGACATGCAAACTTCTAAATATTTAAGTAAGTGTATCAATTGATAAACTTAAATTAGTAATAATTGTTATTATGAGAGATATATAATGCAGAATATTAATGAAGTAATTATTAACATTACAACTTGGAGATTACAGCGTAATGACGTCGGTAATTCCCGTAAGGATAAGCAGCAGTTGTATAGTAAACCTACGTAAAAATTGAATACAAAAAGATTATACCCAGATTAGAATAATCAAGTAAACATATATATTGTGTAAGGAGCAGAAGCCCAGAAATTAGAAGAGCTCGAAAAGAAAAGCTCTCCCTCTTCCTGCCTTAGCGAGGCAGTAAGATTTAAAAAAGTAAGTGTGCAAGGTACTGACCATCTTCGTCGACTTCATCGATGATCTCTTTGAGGGCTTCGTCGCTGACCTGGTGCCCCAACATGCCCAGGATCGTGCCCACCATCACTGTGCCGATGCATCCCTTCTTCTCCTGGTCGAAGACATCGAACGCCTTCTTGAGGACTGGAAGAAGATTTATATTCTTAACATTTAACGCCTTATTACAACAAAGAATTATATCAATAATCAAAATATTAATTGTGCAAATTGAAGTTAAATCACGTTAAAAATAAACCTTATTAATCGAACTCCCGAAAAAGCTTTTTAAGTATTTTAATGAAAAAATACTCACTGTTGATCTGTTCCTGGGGAAGTTCATCCTGAAATCACCAGAAAAATTTTAATTAATTTGTAATAATTAATAAAAACGCGTCACAAAAAACAAATATCACTTATTTCACTTCACTTAAATCACATTCACAATAAAAAATCCTCTCACCATGGTGACTGTTCGCGGGTTCTAGCTACAGGTATTGCACGATGGTGTACGCTATAGTGAACCACACTAGTAGGAACACAAGCCCTTTTATCTGAATGGAATGAGCGACTGTGCGGAGGCGAGCTAAAATATCACCCAGGTTGAAACAGTCAGTGCCTCCGTTCTCTAGTTCGTACCCCGAGCAGCGAGTCGCACAGATTTGGCTCCGCAAAATGCTTTTAAATGTTGTCTGTAAGGTCATCATACATTAACACAGTTGCCGGATGTCCACTGCACCGATGTGCATCGTGCACCATATGCCAAATGCGTATATCACTATCAACGAATCGATTCGGTTTGGTTATTAATTACACATTAATTAAAATATCACCCTGTTTGGACGGATGCCACGCCGTTTGTAGAATACTTTTCTCATTATAAACAATAGTAATAAAAATAGGTAGGTCTACTTATAGCAGAAATAGAATCGAGTTTTAAATAAGCTATATTATTTTCTATTTGAAGGTAGCTTTTGTTCGTAGGTGGTAGATAATTATGTGTATTGAACATTTTCGCTAAAGTTTGTCTGGTTCTCGGGACAAATAGTACGCTATTTGAAAACCTTCGACATGTTCTACCTTCCCCTAATAACAAAATCATTTTTGTATATCAATAATGATGCCATTAAATATTCACATTAATTTTAATTTTACAAGTGTACTTGGAAATATAACATCATGTCAA
Organism: Apamea epomidion; assembly: GCA_947507525.1. Classification (NCBI taxonomy): domain Eukaryota; kingdom Metazoa; phylum Arthropoda; class Insecta; order Lepidoptera; family Noctuidae; genus Apamea; species Apamea epomidion. The sequence goes on from OX382234.1 coordinate 14,905,520, forward strand.
ACCAACAAAGCCTAAAACTGCAGCTGATAATTATGTGACAATGCCTAACAAAGCTGTGAATGTAATAATTAATTGGGTGTAATTTATCTATAATATTTATATATTTAGAAATATATAAGTATGTTTATCAGTTGTCTAGTACCCATAACACAAGCTCTGCTTAGCTTGGGACTAGATGGCGTTGTGTGATAGTTGTGGAATATTTATTTATTTATTTAATTAAGCCTAATGTGCAAATGAGCACGTTGTTCAATGATTTTGTTGCATTAATTAATTTTGATTTCCGCTTGCACCTAATTTCACTCTAGTGTTGTTCACAAGAGCAGTGGTCGTCGTAAAGTACTTTGTGTAATTTATTACATCAACACTGCTCTTAAAACGGTAAAGGATAATATTATGAGGAAACCGGAATGTCCTAAAATCAAAAATTTTAAGACTTGTGACATCTACCAACCCGCACCGGGTCCGCGTGATGGATTACTTCCTACGGCCCCTTAAAAAGAGAGGAGGCCTGTGTACCAGCACTGGACTGATTATATTGTTCACAAAATTGCAAATGGCGCATCAAGCTGAACTTACAGTCACAGGAGTAGTAATAGTAATTACGTATTAGAAATGTCAAAAGACGTAAAAATTATAAATTACGTACCTACATTACAGGCTTTAGAATAGGATCCATTAATTGGAAGAAAACTTCTCCAAGATCATATTTTCATTTTAAAGGAGAATACAGAATCAAAGGAGGAATCGAACACGTCTTTTAATTAAATGCCTGCTCTGTATTGTATCCTAGTAACTTCAGCTTATAAGAAATCTGTACATAAGGTACATTAAGGAATAAATGTGTCTTCATATCCTTGATTTTTTTGTTTAGCTTTTGTGAAGCGTCATTTTTATGTACATAAATAAATCAATATTATAATGTGGTATCGTCATCATATTGCACATGCAACAGTGTAAATAAAGGCAGTGATCTAAACGCGGATACTGCGGGAGGAGGGAGGGGGGGGGGTGCAGTTGCGCCTGTTTGCAGACAGTGACATATTTTGTTGCTCCCAATGCTGCCAAATGCAGTGAAAAGCTAATGATGCCTTACATAATTTGAATATTGTCGGGTTAACTAGCTAAATTATAGCTAAGCATTTTTTTCAGAATATTTTCCTGTAGGTAACTTGTAAAAGATCAATCAAAACTTTTTAATGCTTTGCTCAGTTATGTGATTTATACATTATTCAAGATATTTTAACGTATTTTAAATATTATTTAAATAAATATTAAATAATACATGCAAATAAGTTTTCATTTAAATTAAATAATTTTAATATTTGTACGAATAAGCTGTTAAAACAGCGTTCCGTAAAGTTCCGTTATATGTACCAAGTTTCTTCTAGTTAATCAATTTGAACTGATTTGCTAAACAATACAAAATAACTAACTGTGGAAAATTATATCATACTGCGCATAATTGTGCACGGAGTAAACACCGCAAATTGAAATGTGCCAGTCATTTTACTAGATCGTAAACAGCTTACACAAGCCGAGAACAGATTACAAAGCTGTTAAATATTTATTAAAAGCCATAAATAATACAACATTTTGTACCAGATATGTTAAACAGAATTCATGCAGATACGTCGTTTTGTCATTCTTTTTTATCTCGGTTTAATTTTTGTCAAACTTGACACAAAGACAACTGAAGTTCAATTTCAAATAACTTTAATACAACTGATGCTGAATTTTCATTCCACAGCTGATGTATTTGAAAAAGTACAATTTTTTTTATCGATGCCCTCGGCTACGCATGTTTCTACCTTAACGTTTTTTATTTGAGGATGAAATAATCCAAATTTTTGTTTCAAATTATCAAGTTATATTTTAATTTATTTTTATAAATTTTTCAAGTTTTTTAATTATAATCTGCGTTGCCGGAGAATCGAAGGATATACCGCAGTTCGAACTATGACAGTAACACAAACCAATTATCAAAACAAAGGTATTAAAACTATGCGCTCTTCATTACGTGGGTACCTCTAATTCACTCAGTTAATTGCACCACCCTGATTTATTACCAGAAAGAATGACAAGACTTCTTTATAGCTATGTAAAGTAAATAGTAACGAAAATAATACAGTTCTTTGCAAACGATAGTAAAAAGTATTCAGCTGCCAGAAAAGTTTCAAGTTCCCCAAGTTTCTGACTGAAACCTGACCATCTCTCTCTCTGTCTTTGTTGCCAGACAGGTCGAAACCAAATAGCGATATTTACAACTGACAAGAATAACTGCAGCTCTATTATCTTGTGACATAGTGTTAACTTCCGGTGTAGTAAATATAATTTCTTACGTTAAGAAGGAAGCTTTTCATGAAAGCTAAGAAAATATTGAATTAAAAAATATAACAGGGTATATTCCGAGAAAGGTGGCTTATAAAAAGGAAAGACGATGTTTTATGCTTTATTGAATTTTTTATTATACGGCTGGGTGATTGCATAACACACTAACGGTAACGAATGGCTTTCATTCTGATAGTTCAACAACATTAATTGCGTCATAGCTGAGCAGACAAATATTTCGAACATAGGAATCAAAAATCAAAAAGCATGAAGCAATGGATTAGCAATAATATCCTTCAAAATGATTTAGATTGTGATTGAAAGTATGTTACGCAATTGGGGTGCAGGATAAAATTTTAACCAGTGTGTATACTGTGATAGTACTGTGTTTAGTTTTATGATCTTCCTGTGCGAGTCGCAATAAATACTTTTTCTTTCTTCTTTCTTTCTTTGATAACATACGCTAGGTGGTCTGGAATCATAATTATGCTGAATTCATGAGCACAGTTTGCGAACAGATTTTTTTTTTCTTGTATATTTTATAGTTAAGGTCCTACGACTGACTCCTATTATTTGCTGAAGGGGTAAACATATAGGTATGAAACCGGTACATTTTTTATATTGAATGTTTTGATACAGTATTTTTGTAGGGACTCAAATTCCACTATTCAATAATAGTGATCGAAACAACCCGGCCAATATGAAATAGTGGAGGAATTGCGTAACATCCTATCAGTAGCAATGGGTTTCATTTTGATAGTTCACCAACATTCATTGTGTTACTTACATTGTTGAGCAAACACATTTTTCGAACATATGGAGCAATGGATAAAAGGGATTAGCAGTGTCTTTCAAAATGATTTAGATTGAGATTCATAATGTGTTACGCCATTAGGGTATGGATCATAAGCCATTATAGGCTCTCTCATTTTATCAATTTGGAATACACGCTCTTAACAATCGATCATAACAACAAAGAATAGAAAAACCACTAAACTTGTAAAGGTATTTAACTAAGTATTTCCTTGTAACGTATTGTAAGGCTGACGTCACACGCGTCGCCTGGGCGAGTTGGCATTGCGCGCACGCAGTCGGCCGGCCACATCCAATTAATGTTTCATCTAGTCGTACCCTAATCACTGTTACAGGTGTTCCGTAATTAATAGACTGACTATATTCGTGGGATTATTTATAGCCTGTTTGCTGCTGGTTGATGACTGTGGCAACATAGTTTGTTCCATTAAATATGTAGGATACAAATATTTACATTACATGTTTATCGTTTAAGACTATTAAATTAATTTGGTATGTCATTCAAATATTTGTTTAGTATTATTTTGATATTTTTATTGTAGATGTTGTTTCTTTGCTGGAAATGAAATAAGGTAATGTGACACTAGTTATTGCAACTTTCTATGATCCAATAAATATACTTTAGTTAGCTTTTTCGCTTGATACACCGTGAAGGATTCAACTAAGAAATAATAAGTAGCCAACAAATTTTAATTTTATTATAAACTCGTAAAAGCTGATACAAAACATGCCTTAAGAATAACATCACAATATTTTTACTAAGATTTATTCACTAAGGGCTGATGTTTCCATCGCCAGATAACTTTTATTCGAGGAATAAAATTGACGTTTGACAGTTTTTGTATGAAATAACTGTCAAACTTTCAAAATTATTCCGCTAATAAAGTTATCAGATGATTGAAAAGTCAGCCCTAAAACAAATAAAACAAAAGCTTCTCTCCGCTCTCCTCTTCCTGTAGTATTAGCATATCCAAAGCAATTTCCAGGTAAAAAATTGTTACGTTTTCGCATGAAATAATCGCCGCTAGAATTTTAAGAAGATCTCCACCTATTAAATTCTCATAAATGTTACAAAACTTCCGATAGTAGAGGCCCCGGGGTGCAGTAGATATCTGCGTCGATACTAAAATAGGGCTCCTGTAACACTTAAAGTTTTATTACTTAAATCCCTAAAGGAACTGTTAAGCTCCACTTTAAAAGATGAAGTCAGAATTTTATGAACTAACTTTGCGTTAAAGCAGAGAATAAATTATACATATTTTGAAGTGAAATTGTACATTGTTTTACGTTGTTACTTTGTATACCGATGCTTGTCATTAACTAGAAAACTCGGAAGTCCTTTTTGTGTTTTCTAGTCCCGATGATCCCATTGACAAAGTGAGTAAACACCAAGTGTTATACCAAGGGTTATCTGCCTCGCCTTTTCCCAACTATGTTGGGGTCGGCTTCCAGTCTAACCGGATGCAGCTGAATACCAGTATATTACATGGAGCGACTGCCTATCTGAAGGCCAAATCTCGTAATTTAAAACGTTCAAAATCTAGTCGCAGTCGCATCTCAGCGACAAATAACTGTCAAAAACTTGGCAAAATGTAGGGAAATTAAAGGTATTTTTGACAGATTGAGACTGAGATCAGACTGTGAACGTTCTTAAAATTACGAGAATTACCCCTCTGACCTCTACAACCCAGATATTGGCTAATACGATACCCCTTAGTAAGACCGGTTGTCAGACTTTCGGGCTTCTGAGGACCCGTAACGACAGTCAAATATCCACGAATGACAGCCGAGACCAACGGCTTAACGTGCTTTCCGAGGCACGGAGGGGTCGTGGTATGTGAAGATGGTCACCCATCCACGGACCAACCGCGGCAAGCGTAGCTTAACCTGATGGATTGACCCTTGCAGCTGTTATTACTTAGCCACAAACCCCTCTACCTAGTGTTATAGGTATCATGTTATATTTATGAAGTCATTTCGGTCATGGATTTCCGACAAGAATGAACTTCTTACTTATTTTTTTTCAAACCTTTATGCAGTATTTATTAGCGTTTTGGTCAGACATACTAAAGAATAAACTAGAATAAAGTGTACCTAGTTGTAAGTCTCGTATTTGTTTATATTTGGTATGTCCTTTTGCCAGTCTGCAAAGGCCTCCAACCTTCTCCATTCCTGTCTCTCTCTGGTTAATGCGGTAACTTTTCATTAAAATAACCAAGCGCATACATATTTAATTTTCATCTTACATAGACGTAGATAGCCCACACAAATTCAAGAAAGTAATAATAAAACTACAGACTTCAGGTCTCACAGCAGTAACCAAGGTTAGTCATACTAAAGACTCTAAATAATTAATAACAAACTGTGTCTTAGCATAATCAGCCTGTAATTTTCCCACTGCCAGAACACAGGCCTACTCTCTTCGAGAGGGAGTGGGCTATAATCTACCACGCTGACCCAATGCGGATTGGTAGATGTCACATATCTTCAAATGTTTAACTTTGGTTCTAGGGCATGCCGGTTTCCTCACGATGTTTTCCTTCACAGTTTTGAGAGCAGTGGTGATGACATTATTTACACAAAGTAAAGCACCTGCCAGGGTAAGAACCCACGACCTGCAACTCGTTACCACTAGGCCACCACTGCTCTATTACTGTGGCTTAGGTAACGGCAGTAAATGTATTCGTACTAATACCAGAGTGAAGATAGTGTCGCAAAAAGACTACGAAACTTACTTGGTTTATTTATGATGTCTCTGGCTGGAAAAGAACCATTTTAAAAGTAAAGGAAATATTTTCTGCGTAGAAGTTTCATCCGCTGAGTGTGGAAAGTTAACAAACATTTTATATGTAGAAACTGTGTTATGAAAATCTTGGGCTTTCATATTTTGTTGTGTAATTTGCTTAGGTCTGTATTTTAGAATGATTTTCAGGCACAAAAATCTTTAACGATACGAAAAATAAAAGACATTAGATACATTAACACAACGAAATTTTAATCTGAATTTTAGTTTAGATTACCTAGTTAATGCAATTTCCGTCTGTGATTGGTATTTTCAATAGTATAGGTACCTATCAAAAATACTTTGACATCTTCAGAGGCCTAACAAATAACAAACCCTACTGTTTTAGACATATGAGCCATACTTTAACGACGATGTACAGTCACGAGCACCAATATGTCATCACTTGGCCACTTTCAAATACGATTTTTTCGTCTAATAACGAAAGCAACGTTGAAATACGACACATTACATAAACCTATGGGTTCGAAAATGCTGTTTGTAACAGCACAATATTTCATTCCAAAACAAAGGAGTAAATCGCTTTTGAATAAAGCTGAGTGTATACATACTTTTGCTCGTGACTGTACCAATAGGACTCCTTTTTTCGTGGGGAATCCTTAGTGATGCCCTCTGTCTGGAATAATTCCGGGCGCTGGGCATTCATATTTGTCGGTTATGGTCACAGAACATAAATACCGTTATGGTGTTTATGTCAGACGTCTACTAACAAAAAACCCTTCAGTGTTCTTCCTGCTACCATGAGACGGTAGCACGGGGAATAGGTACTCACACATAGTTACCCCGCGCTGCCAACAAACCTAATTAACCCCTAATTTTTAATTCAAAAAGAAATATAACAGTCCATTTGTTGGACTTGACATGAACCACAATAAAACTACTACTACTACCTACAATTAGCTTTTTCCTACTAATGTCGGCTTAAATACATTGTCCATACACTGACTCATTTTAATCAGAAGGCCCTGTCTCCTGTGACACAGTTGTTTTTTAGTAGTTGGTATAAGATATAGGGGATCTTTTAAACTGAAGTTAAAGTAAGTAAGTTAAAGTACTGCATAAAATCAAAATCAAAAGTCATTAATTCAAATTAGGCTGAGAATCAACATTTTTTGAACGTCAAAATTACATAAGACTGTCCTCCAAAACGCCCGCCCTTCACCACTTCCTAGTATTTTCGCTGGGAAGAAGTAGTGCAGCTAACTCCTCATCACCACATCTGTTTGTTCAGTTAGAAAAATTTTATTCTAGACAATAGTAGGTATGAAAACTAATTAACATTACTTTGCCATATGTCAGCTATCCACGCACATAGTCTTTGCTTATCATTAACTGCTGAAAAAATAAATTGTAACACTGTTTTTGGAACAATACAATTATTATATGTAAAAAAAAAGCTAAAAACAATAATAATTAATTGGCCCATGTTAATCGTCTCTCGCACCAACCTATCTCACGATTCGCCCTAGGTGACGATGTCATCACCAGCTGCCAAGGCAGACAATGTCACTGCCAAGTGCATTGTTCTTGCACAGGAAAACAATTGCTGCCAGCAGTCTAACCCGTTTCGCTTAGCGGGCTATTGTTAGCAGCTGTGATATCATTTATAAAAGTGATATGTTCAATGGTCTGTAGATACTTGTGTAACCGGTAGTATTTTGTACTTCCTCACGCAATCTAAGGTCCTTGCTGCTAGTGATAGATGGGCGGTATTCAACGGTATCATTTAATAATTCATCATCATGCGCCTGTTCTTGTCCTAATTTATTTGGAGTCGGTGCAACATGTATTTTTCTTCCATACTTCTCTATTAGTCGTCATCTCGGTAGACAGCCCGTTTCTAACCATATCATCATGCACACAGTCCATCCATCGTTCCTTTGGTCTTCACCTACGTCTTAAAGCAACACACATTACACATTACTATATTCATACTCAAAACTTTTCTCGCGATTTTTCCTCATTCCTCCGTATCACATGCCCATACCATGATAACCGATTTCCGCACAACTTTTCAGATACCGGTGCCACTTTCAAAGTTAATATAACTACCATGTAATAATTATGGTATTCTTAAAGTAGGTATAGGATCATAGTATGTTCACAATGACGTATGAGTGATCTTGCAGGAAATTATAACTTTAGATCATAACGCAAACCACATATTTTTAACAAACCAACGTCCCATCTGACCACAAGTGGTTACAACCCGATAAGGACGAACATCGGCCAATCTAAACTATCTTTAGACGGTGTCGGTGTCGGTAGTCGGTGTTTACAGCCATTTATAAACTGTAAGTTCGCAAATTACTTTACGTGCTACAAATTGCATAAAAAATCGAATTAGGCTCCATGTAAAATGATCGATAAGCTTCACCGTTATAAGTAAGTTAGCCCATCAAAAACACACGATACTATGAGCTTCATCGCCAGTAATATTCCACTTTAAACAACACTCGACAACATAGAGGAAATTCTTATCTCATATTCTATTGTCTAGCCAAGTTCTAGAATTTTTCATATACACGTGTACGATGAACTTTCCATCAGAGTACACGTGGCTGGCAGTTATTAACTTTAGATTCGTATCGATGCAAAACAAATGACAATGCGAAATTGCTTGGAGCTACGAAGAGATTAAAATTCGCAAACAAAAATGAAATTCAAACGAATTTATCTTTTTTAATCAAAACTGAAATTAATTTATGGAATTTACTATTACTATTTAGCTAGACTTTAACTTTTAATTTCTGCGTTCTGAAAAATGTGTAAGTACCTAAATGAAATCTTGTTAAGAAATGTTGATGAAAAGAGTGTTTCCATCGGAAAAGAGCTATGGATAATAGTCTAGTTTGATGCATGATTAAAGACTATTTATGCCATCATCTATCACTTCCACTTCTGGACCCATTGGACGCAAATTTTGTGGCCTTTTACCACTATTCTTCTATATAGAAGAATAGAGGTACGGCCACAAAATTTGCACAAATTCGAATTGCACATACATACTTTCACTTTTGGACCCATTGCATGCATAATATGCAATGGGTCCAGAAGTGGAAGTGATAGATGATGGCATAAATAGTCTTTAATCATGCATTATGCTTGCCATCCATATCCAGAAACATAATGTTTATTTTATTACCCTACATTGTGTCCCACTGCAGGGCAAAGGCCTCCCCTTTTTTCTTCCAAGCCCTGTCCCTGTTCGCTGTCTTGTGCGATCCCTGGCCATGTTGGCCCTGCAAACGGTACCAGATTGTCACACCCCAGACTCGCCGTGGTTGACAAACTTAAAAGTATTTCACTAATAATGTACCAATACTGTTAGTCCTTTGGAAGGACAGTGTTGGTAAGCGGTGGGAACTGCAGTAGAATAGGCCCGGTTTCTGACTGTAGAGAAAGTCCTACTTTGTTCCATTACCTATTTCATACAATTTTTTTTGGCAAAATCAGTCCCTCAACATTATGGACAAGTGAGCTAGTCACAATATCGTGGCCTCAACGCAGTTCCTGCAAATCGCACTCTGGCATCAGACCGGGGGCTAAGATACAGTCATTATAATCGCAATATTAAATTTATTAAATTAATAGTCTACAATGAATTTCACGGGTGGGCATCACGATATTAATTATCTAGCCACTTAAAATAGTGTTGTAGTAGTCATGAAATTACACTCATGTTCTAAAATAATATCACAAACTGTTTATTTTTAGAATACTTTTATTTGCTGTCCAAGACTTCAAAAATAACTTATATCTATGTTCTAAAACCTAAAAAAATATTCCTAAGTACAGTAAAAATCATATCCATAAGGTAACTCGATATATTTATTTAAAGAAATATAGGGTTACGAAAGACAGCAAATATCGAACATGTCTTTCCCAAGATATTATTGACGTAGAAGCATTCTGACACATCACTTTCTTACGATACGTCAGAAGTAACAAGGTCGCGTGATTCGTGAATGTTAATTGATTTTCTCTAGGCCTACAGTCGGTTTTAAATGTGGCCAGGAATAGAACAATCGTCCAATGGGCAAGACAATGCACGTCGCGCTTCGTGCGCCGGCGCGGGCGCAACGTCAGAAACAGCTGTAACAAATTGATTCACGGCAAGGACACTCACTTTGACGGCTATTCGATACACTGTGACTACATTTTAGTTGTTCGGCGAACTCGAAAGGCGAACTAGAGATACTACTACTCTGGTTCCGGGAAAAGTTGTAGTTTTTGAAAAATATTGTTTTCTTCATTGATTAATGTCATTAACATTTCATACCTTAATAACCTAACGCTTACTTAACATTACGAAATAATTGGTACTTTTAGAAAATAACTAATTTCCATTGAAGATCTTGCTAATATCTACTACACAGCACATGAACAAAAATTAGCTCAAAGGAAATGAACACTAATGAATATAAAAATGGAATGTCTAAACGACTCCTGAAATGATAAATGATACCTGGCATCTGTGTGATAAATGGAAAATATTTCCTGTAACAACTGCCGTAAATCAACTAGTTTAAGCTTTCGTAGATTCTGTAGTTATCAATGGAATGGTACATACTATCATCGCTCGAAACCCACGAATAGGTTGAAAGTTCGGACGTATTGGAAGTAATAGACACATCATTGTTAAAATGGTGTCGTATACGCCATTCAGCTAACTGGTCCTCCGTCGGTTGGAGAGCAGAAATGTAACTAGGCTCGCTGCTTTTACTACTTCTTCTTGATATTGTCCTGTTGAATCGACTCGGAATAAGGTTCGAAGGCATTATGAAAATTTTCTTTTGATTAAAATGTGGCGTTGACTCTGGATTTACCCAGTCATTCCTCAAAGGAACTTTAGGAGGCATAACTAATACGTCAACCGATTTGTGTTTGACGAACAACATTCTCTTACTGCCTTTCAGAAGATAAGGATTCTGTCTAATTATAGCATAAACGCAAAGTGCTCCGAATACTACACATGCTGTCCCGACACCGACGTACAATAAAATATGAAGTTTATTATACGCTTCCTCATAATCAAACGTAGCATTTTGGTAGAGAACGCAGTTATCACGATCAACTAGACCCGTGCTTAGCAATATTGGACAAAATACATACTCAGCAGCTACATCTCTATTATAAATCCTGAAAACGGAAGGAACATCACTAATGCAGTACACCTCATTTGGACATGTAGTCTGATACCATAAAAGACCATAATCATTTGGTTCTAAAGCACCTATCTCAACCATAGAATAGTTATGAGTTTTCAAGAAATATGTTAACTTTATCCAATTCTTTCTGGGCATCATTTCATTCATTGTATTTTTACCAAAAGTAGGAAGAGCATAGAAGCCAATTATCTCATTTTTAGGGCATCTGTGTCCATGCACCGGTGAAAACATCCTCAAAGACGAATTTGTTGTAGACTCATTACCATTACGACAGTCACTGCTCAAATAAACAATTCCACAAATATCATCATCATCACCCAATTCATCCCACAAATCCCATTTCTCGTCGCCCTTCTTTTTTGAATTTGTTTGTTTGTTTTGATATTTTGAATAATAATTTTCTTTTTGGGTACATATTGTTTCGAGATCACTAAAAGTTTTATCTTTAAATATCTTAGGGCTGTCACAATAAGGGTCAGTGAGCAACATATCCTTGTTTGTTAATTGTCTTATTTCATCTTCTGAACAATTGCAATGCCACAAATTATCCTGTAGATTAATTCTAGGCTTAGGGTGAGCGATTGCCATAACAGTCTTAAACAGTCCCGCGGGTATTGTGTGTAGCTGGTTGTTATGCAAGAATATCATTTGAATACTGTGTAAGTTATCGAAAGCTCCTAAACCAATATATGTTATCCCACATGAATTTAGATACAGGTCTGTACATTTCTGGAGTCCAGTAAAACTATTTTGCCCTAGTACGTCTTTAAAAGAATTCGAGGAAAAATCTACGATTCTTAACTCCGCAAATGATGTTGAACCTGTTACGTTTGTTGGATCCCAATGGTTACTTCTCGTTATTGTAAGACTTCGCAGAGTGTCATGAACTGATCGCAGAGCATCTCTAGGTACATTACGAATGGTGGTATTCCTGATATAAAGTTGTCGTAAATCCGAGAGTCCTACGAGACTATTCGACGTCCAAGTTTTCAGCTCCAAATTTTTTAACTCTAGTACTCGTATGCTTGCAGAGTTCTGGCTCATGAAGGCGTCACAAGGTACGTGCATCAGGTTCCCGTTCATTATTGTAAATTCGTGGATATTTGTTCGGAATGTTGCCAGCCAGTTTGGTGGCAAAGTGTTTTCGGGGAACATAGGTTTGTTCAAAGTTAGAGAAACAGATTTGCAAGTTGCGCCGGCTGCCTGTAACAAAACGATGTTGGATTTACAAAAGGTACTGTAAAGTCGTCCAAAGCTCATGTTTGTAATGCAATCTCTAGAACGCGCTTAAGTCAATGGCTGGGCACACGTTTAGGTACAACTATTTCATAAAGCAGGTTTTGAGTTTATGATCTTACTGAAACTGCGTAAATGATCTCTTCTTCGTACTTTCCGAAGTAGGGCGCCTCTTTGCAGACGACCCTGCAGGCATTGATCCTGCAGCGACTTTCTCGAACTATGGGTTTCAATGGCGGCCACTTTGGGATAGCCATCAGGAGAATCATGATGAAACTCGCTACTGTGACAGCTGCGAATATGCTTTGGACCATAAGTCGCAACCATCCTCGACTGCATGATGTATTTCTGAGAGCAAACAAAACTTATTTTGATGCAAAACCGTAACATTATGATAATAAAAAATAATTGGTTGCCTTACATAACGAATTGAATATTTTATCTGCCTTTTTTAAACTATGTTGAGGCTGCCAATCTAACCAGATGCAGTTGAATTCCAGTATTTACATGAAACGACTGCAAATATGACCTTCACAGCCCAGTTACTGGGTAAACGATACTAAGAACATTTCAAGAAGCAGATGCTTTGAATGACTAAAGCACGACAGCCAAACCGCTCCTAACCGCTCCATTTTAAAGTAAATTATAGAAGAAAATCGGCCAAGTATATGTCGGACCACGCACAATTAAGGATGCCGTAGTTCAGATGAATTTATCTCATGAACAAACTTTGTAGTTGAAAAAATGTTCTTCCATACATCGATAAACATCACGGTCAATTATTAATTCCAACTTGATACTTTTACGTGTTCCTGAAAGTAAGGGTATTGACAAGCAAGTCTGTTGGTCTGTCAAGACCCTTTTTCGGATAGACGGGCAACGAAGTGATCCTATAAGGATTCCTTTTGTTCCATTTGAGGTAAGGAACCCTAAAAATGGATGTAGTGATTCTGCTACATCATTTTTTAACACAACACACTGCAGCTAATAAATAAAAAACTCACCTTGCAACTGAAGACAACACGTTCGATTTTTTGGCCAAGGATCCAGGCCGCACCAACTGCAGTCCTCTCATTTGGAGAGTCAAATGAATGGAATTTCGTTTACAATAAAAGAGTTTTCACCTGTGACGAAAGAAGTTCATATGGTGCAGCCTACTTTACTAAAACCTGCTGACTCGCAAATTTTTCACCACGAAACACGAGACAACCAGGATCTCATATACACACCTCGAAGAATCACTGACTAAACTGCGTTACTCATTTCTACCCACGGATATAATAGTTCGATAGCCCACCCGTATCTCGATAAGTGTAATCGAGACAATGATGATACTTTATCGGCCCATTAGCGATTTCTCTGATAAACTTTGTAAACACAAAAGTGATCGAACGGGTAATTTCACGGGCAAGGGCGGTTATTGCCTATTAAATGGACTAGACTGGACTGATTGATGGGTTTAGCATGGCAGCATGGATTATTAGGTACGTATGATGTAAGTTGGGGGAATTTTGCAACCATGCCAAAAAGTTTAGGTGTAAAAAGGATCTTAAAGTCACCTTTATGCTGTTTGATGATCAATCGAAGTGATCGTCGCGCGGACTCGTGACCCACACGGGCAGCCCGAACGCATCGATGGGCCGACAATGGGCACCTTCTGGTTTTCCGAACAATTGAGTTACATATGAATGCGACGATCATACATATGAAACCGCATTCAAGAGCTGTCAGTGTCAATATCCCATAACAAATATTGACACTGACAGCTCTTGAATGTGGTTTAGATGTCATGGTGAAATTAGCCAATCCGAATAAGTGATTTTGTTCTCAAATATGTCGTGCAAATTATTCACATCTCCAAAGGCCAGTGAATGAATGGTAGTGAATTAATAAACTTTCAACTAAAGAGTTACGAGTATTTAATCAGTCATTTCATTTATCCAAAAATAACTTTTATTTTACATTTTCAACAACAGTTTGAATTATGACGTAAAAAAATACATATTTTAAAAGCGTTTCTTAATAAAACTTTTTATTAAGTTTTTATGTATTAAGCCTAGATTATGAGTAAAAGGGAATAAAAAATGTTTGCTTGACACGCCACGTTAAGTCAGAGGCTTGTATTAAAAGTCTGCTGTACAAGCCGATTAGCTCCGCACGCGATCTTAGCACTCCTTAATTCATTGCTAAATCCTGGAATACATTAGAAAAGTGGTAGGTACTTTCTATAAATATCTCCTTACTTTTACTTCGCCCAAATAGAAACCTTATTAATTTACCGATTTGTGAATGAAAAGCACTTAGAAGACGTAAGACATTTATGTTTTTCCATAAATTATGGAGTAGACGGCCGACTACGTTTAGTCTGAACGTGGCCTAACTGAAAAGGTTACAAAGTTGAGAAAGATTTTGTTTTCATAATAGATTTTCACATTCAACATGTATTAGTAACAATTTACTAATTTATAAAAAAAATATAAGTAGACTTGTGATGGGGAGACCGCGTATCAGTAAGGGTAGCATGGGACGCCCCCCAGCTAGATGGCCCGACGACCTTAAAAAGGTTGCTGAGACAGACTTGATGCGGAAGGCGGAGGACAGGGTGTTGTGGCGCAGCCTGAGAGCAGCCTATGTCCGGCAGTGGACTGCAATAGGCTGAGTGGATTGAGCCTTGTGTCGTAAAATGTCTTATGACCGAAAGATTTTTTTAGTCAGCCTAGACTGTCCCACTGCTGAGGGTAGAGTGGCAATCAGGGACGCACATGGTCAACTTGTAGGGATCAAGAAGCGCCTGCGGACAATAAGATGGCCAAGGGAGCTATGTCCGCCCCACGTTTCGGCCCGTATAACGAACGTTGGAAGGGCCATGGGAAGGTTTTGGAGGCAGTGTGTCTCCCACTGCTGAGCAAATACCTCCCCCAAATCCTTCCAGGCATACTTTTCCAGGGTCTTCAATAGTTTAGGTAGAATAGGGAAAATCTTCAAAAGTTTTTCTTTTTCACCAACAAAAATAAAATGAAAGGTGGTTTCGGTCCATGTCCTGACCATGACACCTAATATCACAAAGTAACAATAAATATGTGACCTTTGGACACTTCGCATTTACAAGGAAATAAATATCAGCTGTTTGCTATCCCAAACCACTCAGGAATATGAGATAGTAAAATACTCCGCTGTGATGGCTAACTTCAGGACTAACTCCTATATTATGTTGGTAAAAAAAACTTGGACACATATTAATCCATGATGATTAGATTACGTTCATAAAAGTATCCTTGGGTTCGATTCCCCGGCCGGGCAAACTGTTATTTGGTTTTACCATATGGAATTTCTCAGTAGCAGTCCGGAGGCTGGATTTATGCCCGGTTGTGGCAAATAGGACGCCGCCCTGTTACATGGAACTTAAACATAACTGGCAAAATGTGGTTGCATAACATCACGCCTCCCCGCTTCGTCATCTCGCTTCCCCGAAAGGCTCGACAAAGGGACCTTTCGGGAAATATGTATAGACGTTTTGTTATGTACATATGTATATTGTTCAGAATTTGTGGTCAAAGTGCAGCCTTCGGTACTTTTACCTTCAATAAGTATGTTAGTAATGTCAGCTTTTTCGGAAATATTATGCGTTCGCCTAAGCATGGGCTTAAAATAATAATATAAAAACCGGCCAAGTGCGAGTCGGACTCGCGCACAAAGGTTTCCGTACCAATATATAATTGTTATGATTTTATTTTTAATATTTGACATGTTTACTTATTATTTCGTTATTTTTGTACGAAGTTTTCCAAGTAAGCGCATTTTACAGATTAGGCCTCTATAACCCCTGAACTAACAAAGTTATCTAAGCCATTACAGTCTTCCTTCAAAGTTCATCACATGGACTACCATCATGAATTTTTCAGATTTTTCGCGTCAGCCGTTTAGCTTTTAGAGGGACGCCCTATTTTAACAAAAAAATGCGCTTTAAAGTTGAATATCTCGCAAACGGATGCCTAAATCAAAAAATCGTCTTTGCAACTTTACAATGTTTTTAAAAGTTTGCTACCTAATGATACCCCCACACTATGAGGTAGACGCGAGAAAATTTTATTTTAGCACTTTGTCGACGTGGTAACGTCCATCCGTGACGGACGGACGTACGGACATGACGAAACTATAAGGGTTCCGAGACGTGAACTACGGAACCCTAAAAAGGAGAAATAATCAAGTGGCATCAAAAAATTCGCCTTTTTTAAATTATGTAAATAAATAATAAGCATGGTCTGAAAACGCGCTCAAGGCAGAGCACCAGCAAGATGGTCAGACGCGATCAAGAAGGCTGTTGGAGACAGCATCTACCGAGCGGTCCACAATGCAGAAAACCGCATCGCTTGGAGACGCTTCCTATGTGGTCGCGATCCTCAGGATTAAGGGAACAATGAAGAAGAGAAGATCTAATGAGGGTAAAGATTGGAATGTTAGTTGTGAATATGATAATTGATAAGCTAGGGTACAAAATCTCTGAACGGGAAAAATACCTATAATATGTTTTCAAAAATATTGTATGTGAGATTTTGTTCCTTTTGGCACTGCTGAAAAATCCAAAAATAAAACCAGTTAGCGGATTCATTAGCCTTTCATTATTGTACAAGTGACATGATATCGATATGCTTTTCATTGAGTGATAACAAAGCTCAATATTGTGCCGAGCTAACCAAATACGTAATATGGAAGGAAGGGAAATGAAAAGAAAAACAATACACACTCGAGAACTAGGTGAATCATTAGACCAACACAAACAATACACACAGCTGTAGGTGCTTGTCTATGATAATGTGTAAATCGACTGCCCCTATGTAAAGTATCGAAAATGCAAAATGATAATGTGTTCGTTTACCTTTAGAATTAAGTACATAACAGTGTTAAGAAAAAGAGCTGTGTCCACGAGAACACTGCCGACAAACTGTCCTGCAGTTTGGCAGAAGATCTGTGTATTCCCATCTGTGTACTCTTTTGTTGAAATAAATAAAAAAAAAATAAAAAAAATAATAACTTTACAGGCGAACGAATTTTGGTTTGGTATAAAGACAATATTTTGACATTCATATTTTCTCCTTTTAATACATACTTACAAATACAGACCTTAAGATTTGTGCGATTCGTTCTCCTGTAACATAACATAAAATAGGGGGATTAGGCAGAGTCACCTATTGTACACACATCAAGCTACTACAATCTGTCAAATTTCTTTAATAGATTATCAATTTTATCGCTGAAGTATTAAGGTTCAAGGTTGATTGGGAAAATTTTACAGTTTCGGGTAGCTTGACCGGCTGGCGTCTGTACACCCACACTTCGGCAGTTATGTTTAAGTCCAACAATCAAATAATCAATTATATTATCATTGGTCAGGCAGGGGACATAGACCTTCCACCATAGCCACACAAACCCATAGCCCAGTATATTTTGTTTCCATGTTCTGCAATAGTCCTGCACCAACCGGGGGTTGTCCTTGGGTGAACTTGCATGGTGCATACAAGGATAAACGTCGGTTGGTGCCTCCTCATCATTTAAAATTGTGTAAGGGGCCTCTGCGAGTTGGCTTCGGCCCCTAGTACACCTTTCAAAGGTCCGGGACCCCAGGGTCCCAAGATATGTCAAAGACATAATAATAAAAACAGGGTGTAATAGGAGGCCAACAAACGGGCACAAATCCAGACTCCGGGCTGCTACTTAGAAATTCCTGATGCAAAAACCCAATACAAAATCAAAATAAAAAAAAAAATCAAATTACGCTGAAAATCAGCACTTTTCGAGCGTCAAAATTACAAAAGACAGTCCCCCAAAAACGCCCGCCCTTCACCACTTCCTAGTGCTATCGCTGGGAAGAAGAAGTGGCGCAACAAACTCCCCAGCAGCACAGCTGTCTGTTCAATTAGAAAATACTTGATACTTGATTGTATACAATACTAGGTGTTAAGTAATTAACATTACAAGGCACAGAATATAAAATTAAATTATTTGCCATATGTCAGCTAGCCACGCCAATATACCAACAAATATAATAAAAACTATACATACTCAAGCCAAAAAATAATTAATTAAAATTAAAATGTAAAAAAATTACTACCTAAATAAAAGCCTCCAGGCATACAGGGCGTGACAGCTTACATATTTACGCATTGCTGGGTTCTGGTCACATAACACGATGCCCGACCAGCACCCTAATTGTGTAATACATTATTAGTTCCAATCTGAATCATTTTGAAAGATGTTACTAATCAATTGCTTCGTATGTTAAAAAAAAGTGTGTGCTAAATAACGTAAATAACGCAATGAATGTTGTTGAAATGTCAAAACGAAACCCATTGCTACATATAGTGTGTTATGCAATTACCCCGCAGGACCTCATGCTCAGAAGTAGCAATAGAAACCACCAAGCCGACGAGGCAGTCGATATTTTACGTAGTATTACGTAGGGACAGTCAAAATATGACAATACACAATGTATCCCTATGGTACGCTCACGCCAATGCGCCGAGTATTATGCATACATCATAATTATCGACGATATTTCCGAACGGTCGCGTTCAATTCCCCTGTGGCTTTTAATGCAGGGCCCACAGATGTAGATAATGTTAGATAACGCTAGTTTGTGAAATTGTGTGGGATTCGTGTCCAATATTTTACCTATAATTACAGAAAAAAATGTTCAGCTGTTAATTCGGGAGAACTTAACTAATTTTCAGTTTTTTTTTTTGCGATTCTAGAGAATTAACACCGCTACAATGAACGAAACTTGTTTATCGCAATATTTCCTCTAACGATAAGACACCAAACTAGCCTGCACCCTAATTACATAACACACCAACAGTCTCAATGTGAGCCAATTTGAAGGATACTGCTTATCCATTGCTGCTTCATATGTTCGAAAAAATGATCTGCTCAACAACGTAAATAATGCAATGAATGTCGTTAAACTGTCAAAATGAAAGCCATTGCTACTGATAGTGTATTACGCAATCACCCCGCTGTTATAAGAAACATAAGGCATAAGAAACGAGAGAGTTCTTGCGCATTTTTAGAATTTCCCTAAGGTTTGTAGTATGTTGTGACGAACAGCTTCCTCTAACCATCATTCTACATCGATGGCAGTAACACCGAATACTGATAGCGATGTACTCGATACATAGCTTCCTGTGAAAACCACTCACACTGGTGCAAAGCGATTGGTACTCGACGGAGCATACAAATGGCCTGTTACTACACTGCGAACCACATATTTTTATAAATTCTGAGTTTTATTTCACTCGTTAATCTACAATTTCCCTCTGGGCTCCGGAGTTATGTTTTAGATTTTCCATACAATTTATCGTTGTGTATTTTTTACATTGCATTTTTATGCGTTGTTGATATTTGTAGAATTACTATGATGGCGAACACGTTTAGGCCAACAATAATTATAAACATAGAAACTCATTCACAATGAATACCTACTTCAAAATACATTAACTAGTTTTTCTTGTAAGTAAATAATAAAAAGTACCAATAAAAGCTGCCACGCTTAAATGGAATTGGGCTGGACACAACTGCCGCATGTCAGACGATCAGTAGGACAAACTTCCGACCCAGTGGGTCCCGCTTAAAGGTGCGGCAGGCCCAGACAGAGATGGCGGGATGAGCTCCTTGGATAAAGATTGGTCCTTGGCAGCTCTGGAAAGAGAGAGGTGGAAAGAGAGTAGGGAGGGCTTTGCCCAGCAGTGGGAAAATAACGGCAAAAAAGAAAGTATCAGTGTCTTGCTGTCAAAGTGACCTCTGCACTGCCACCGACGACGCCGTGGAAGTGGCGAATTTCTGGGCCAACAAGATCTGAGAAAGGTCGTGCAAGAAGAAGTACCATGACTACCTAATATTCTTAGGCAGATCATCATACACAGCTTCCTATGCTGCTTAGAACAATTGTATGCAAGACAAAAGATCGTGTATTTTATTTAGGTACAGTTGAAACAACAACAAAAAAAAAAACAAACCAAAATGGATACTAACGAGTATACATTTTGGTTTGATGTTTTTTAAAAATTTCTTCTGTTTGCAGTTGGTTTAAAGGAAATTAAAAAAATATACAAGTAAGTTAAGCATCTGTAGGTTTCTGTTTATATTTATTCGAACTACATTTCTTACGAAAACAAAACCTCTCGCTCTGATAAAACATTTTACATTTCCTTACAATCGACGTTCAGACAATCGTTTGAATAAATATTAACTAACTCATTGTTGAAGTTAGCACTATCTCAGAGCAGGTTTCCAAGATGCCAAAGTTTAATTACGAAGCTGTCAGTTCCATTGGCATTAATTGGCCAGCCAGGGAGCTCCCGAGTCGGCAACTCGGTATCGCAGATCAAAACTTACGGTGTCCGAACTTACCCTTTGTCTCGGATAGGTAAACAATGACGACGGCGGAACACTGCTTCGCTATTACGTAACGTGTGGACTAAGTTGAATATCTAAGTATAGCTCTAGATATTGATATAAAGGCATTAAAATGCAGTATATACCAGTGTGACTTTTTCAATTATTTTTTTTTCCCAATCAACCTTGAACCTAAGTGATAAAGTTGAAAATCTATTAAAGAAATTTGACAGATTGTAGTAGCTTGATGTGCAGGCGTCTGTAATTTCAAAGTATTTTGGACATCACTGACATCGCTGAAGGAAAATATCGTGAGGTAACCTGGACTTACAGTTAATGTAAATCTGAAATCGCCAATCCGTCTTGAGGAAGTGTGGTGATTAATGTTCATGCCTCCTTTGTATCAGACGAGGCCTCTGCGCTGTAGGACAGCAATAGGCTATTAGGGTATTCATTTGTAGGAAAAAGCGGTACCTACCTGAAAGTAAAAACAAAACCGGTCCAGTACGAGTCGGACTCGCGCACCGAGGGTTCCGTACGAATTTGTAGGTATGTAACTACTTTACGGTTTTCGGATTTTTTCCTTTACTTGTGCTACATGACATTGCTTCTTGCCAAATTTCAGGATTCTAGTTCAACGGGAAGTAGGTACCCTATAGGTTTTGATTCCCTTGCGAGTGTCGAAATATATGCAGCATAAACGGAACATAAGCACCCGTATCTTTTGATAGCGTTGACTTAGTAGTTTTATTTTTTCACTGCTTCAAGGGATTGCAGCCTTGAGTATTTGATATTAATTTCAACTTGATAACTCCACTCGTTCCGGAGAAAAAGGGTCTTGTCAGACGGACAACGAAGTGATCTTATAAGGGTTCCGTTTTTCCTGTTGAGGTACGGAACCCTAAAAACTTAAAGGATCAGTATCGACTTTACACACGAAAAGAAGAAGTTAAGCTGGAAAGCTTCGGTTCTGGCTAACAAGAAATGTTTGGGTGAGAAACGAGAACCAAGCTTTCTCTAAATCGTTAAAAAACCTTTTTTCAAGAACAGCCTGAAACAGATATTTGAATCGACAAAAAACAAATTGGTCCAAGATAAAAATAAAGGTTGGGTAGCGCTAATGCTGACTATGTGTAGTATAGGTCATTAATTTATTGTTTTGGGGCCGATATCAGGGGCCTCATTCTATTTCCTCTCGTTGTATTTCAATAGGTACCTACTCGTATATACACAGTCCAGTGGTTGGCGCTTTACTTTGTGAAAATAATTTCATCACCACTGCTCTCAAAATGGTGAAGGAAAACATCGTGAGGAAACCGGCATGTCCTAAAACCAAAAATTCGAAGACATGTGACCACTACCAACACGCACTGGGCCCGCGTGGTTGATTACGGCCCACTCCCTCTCACAGAGAGGAGGCCTGTGTCCCAGCAGTGGGAACATGGCTGATTATGCTAGTAGTTGTTGGTCTAGTGGTCGCAAGCGCTACTGCTAAGCATGAGGTACTGGGTTCGATTCCCAGGTTGGGTAAGGGGTTATTAAGTTTTTCTATCAGATTTTTTTTAGTAGCAGCCCGGAATCTAGATTTGTTCCCGGTGCTGGCAATATACTCGCCTATTACATGGAACTGTACATAACTGGCGAAATGTGGGTGTGCTATGGCTACCCCTGCATTAATAAACAGTCTATAAATGCTCTCCAGCAAAGGGTACTGCAATTATCGGAATGATATTTCACAAAAAAAAATCAAAACTGCATAATTACGATCTAATTGGATGGCCGTTATTAATGAATGCCAGGTGTTTAAATCAAATCAAATCAAATCAAATCATTTATTCGCATAGAATGTAGGTTTTTAACAAAAAGTTGGTAAAAAAATATATATATTGGCCCGTACACATTCTGCCCGAGTATTGGCATGCAAAAATTTAACAAATTAGGTTTCAAATTTAAATACTAAGGAACACTAATGTCACTAATAAAATAATTAATATAATAATTTCAAAATTAAATTTTAGACTTCAATACATTATTAAGGTAAACTAATAAAATAATTAATATAATAATTTCAAATTAAAATGTCAATAATAGCTACTTAATGTCAATTATAATTAATGTCAATAATACTTCATGTCAATAATACAGTGTTCATGGTGTAACTGCAATGTCACAGTAGAGGGTCATTCAAAAAATCACTTATTGTATAGTAACATTTCTGAGTCAAATATGCCTTGAGTTTGTTTTTAAATTGTTGAAGGGTGTCATTTTTTATGTTGTCCGGTAGTTTATTAAATATAATTGGACCCATGCAAAGAACACTTTTTCTAAGTAGTGCAGTTTTATAGCTGCTGACAGTTAAAAGATTTTTGTATTGACTTCTAACGGGACCTTTCTTGGTGTCTGAGACCTTCGCAAATAGCTTTATGTTGCTTTTAACAAAAATTGCCATTTCTAAAATATACAATGACGGAAACGTAAGAATTTTTAACGACTTGAAGTAGGGTTCACAGCTATCTCTTGGTTGTATACCGCACATGGCTCTTATACAGCGTTTTTGGGCTTTAAATATGGTATCTCTTAAAGTACAATTACCCCAGAAAATTATCCCAAACCTCAAGACCGATGCGACTAAGCCATGGTATGCAACTAAAGCCGTCCTAGTGTCAACTTTTTTTTTCAAATTAAATAGGACATACGCAGCCGTACTCAATTTTTTACAGACCTCTTCTGCTTGTGGTTTCCATGTTAATTGATCGTCTATAAGGATTCCTAGAAATTTCGCGATCTTCGTTTTTTGAATCGTCTGTCTGTTATAGTTTACGTTAACGTTTGGTGGAATTGTACGTTGGTGAAAATGCATTATATTCGTCTTTACTAAATTTATTACCAAATTATTTTTATCAAGCCAATCAATTATATTTCTAATACTATTGTTGATGTCCTCTTCATAATCACTAATATCATTACATTTTATAAGCGCTGTGCTGTCATCGGCAAATAGAACCATAGGATGTCGAATTTGTTGAGGCAAATCATTTATATACAGCAAAAATATTGGAGGACCTAATACACTACCCTGTGGTACACCAAATTTGACTATTTTACCCTCAGACTGATATTTCTTTTCACATTTTGTCTTAAGACAAATTCTGGATATCTCGGTATACTGTGTGCGGTTACTTAGGTAAGATTTTAGGAGATTTAACACATTACCCCTTATACTGTATTTATTAAGTTTGCTTATTAAAATATCATGATTGACACAATCAAAAGCCCTAGTCATGTCTGTAAAAATAGCACAGATAGGGATCTTTTTATCAATGTTTATCATAACTTCGTGTAATAAGTCATACAGTGCTGCATTAATGCTTTTATTCTTTCTGAAACCTGCTTGTTCACTACATAGGATGTCATATTTTGTCAAAAATTTGTTAATTAATTCATAGATAACCTTTTCTATAACTTTGGAAAACACAGGAATCAATGCTATCGGCCTATAGTTAGCTATATCCTCTTTGCAATTCTTTTTATGTAGCGGTTTAACTATGACAGTTTTTAAAGCGTCCGGAAATACACCGGTGCTGATGGCTAAGTTAATAACATGACAAATATGTATGCTTATATTATTGATACAAACTTTATAACTTTAGTTGCTATTTCGTCATATCCGACGCTATTTTTATTTTTTAGCGTCCTTATTACCCTGACTACGTCTTGCGGTATAACTGGAGTCATAAACATTGTATTAGGGTTTTCGCGTAAACTACTTGTGTCGACTGAGGCTTTGGATGAGTTTTTAACTAGATTAATGAAATAATTATTGAATGCGTCTGCAATGTCCTTTGGGTTACTAATAATTGTATTGTTTATTTTTATCTGAGAAATGGGTTCTTTAGTACATATTTTATTGTTGATTACTTGCCAGGATGCCTTCGATTTATTAAGTGAAGTGTTGATAAAAAAGTTATTTTGTGCTTTTTGAGTTAATTTCACTATTTTTTTAAATCGCTGGGAGTAATTTTTAAATTTACATTTGCTTTCATGCGATGGATGAAGTCTGTGTTCCCATAGAAGTTTAATTTAAGAAACGAGCTTAGTAGTTTTGTGAGCAAGTTTTCCTATTGAAAGAATACCGGCCTGAAATTGTCCCACTGCAGAGCCAAGGCCTCGCTTCATAATTAGTGAATAATTGATCACCAAGTTTTCTCATTACGTTGGCGATGTTTGAGATTTCCTAACGATATTTTCTTTCAACTCAGCTATGTCGAAGATTTACTCAAGCACTATAATAGTCTTACGTTAATGTCAACGGTCGCCATACCTATTTATTTAATGGAAAATGTTTTTCTTTGATAGGTTTATTAGGTATATCAAATCAAATCAAATTCTTTATTTCAGACCAAAGATCCATATAGTATCACCTTAGTCTAATTGTTAGTTAATAATCATTTAATAAATTAATTGGCGACAAGGACGTCTGTGCGCACATGCCTACCCACCCAGTGTCTAATAAATGGCCCATCAAATTTGTCCGCCAGTGTAGCAAGTATGTTGTTAGGACTACCCCTGAAACGCCTCAGCATAGACGCACATCGCTTGCGCATGACGGCATAAAAGTCATCTAGCCTCGCTTCCGCAAACATACAATAACAGACGCGCTTCAATGTCGATGCAGCCCCAACAGCACCATCAACGCATTATTATATTGAACGCGCAGAGCGTTGTAAGCCTTCTGCTTAAACCTAACCCACAAGTTGCACGAGTAAAACTACAAACACACACGCGCGCACATACAGGCTGTACGCGCAAACTGTAATCATGAATTCAGCACATGATTTTAGACTGGCATAGAAATTTTTCGTCCAGTAAATCTCCTGTTTCATAGAAAATTACAATACTTACGCGGTCAAATGTATGGAATAGCAATTTTTTTTTAAATTATTACCGATCCGATGGTTCAGAATCATGTACTGAATCCATGGTAACATGTTGCGTATCCATGTACCTGTCAACCTATATTAAGGAATGTGATAAGGAAACAAACGTAAAGGAAAACTTAAGAAAATTGCATAATTAAATGTGACAAAAAGTCGAGACAATATTTTGAATTATTAACAATCTTATCAGTCCCGTGCGACGTTAAATCAGTGTCTGACGGTGACAGAGACGCTGAATAAAATTCTCCTAAAGAGAAAAGATATTCATATCACAGCGACTGAATAAATGTGAAAGCCATTAGTTATATCGCAAGGAGGCGCCATTTCAGTCTTTTGAGGAGAAAATTATTATATTCGTTGGAGAGATTGTTTAGTGTCCATATTAAGGAGAAAGTAACTAGACAGTGATTTAATGATTTCAATAAGTTGTAAGTGGAGCAGTGGTGACCTAGTGGCAACAGCCGCGACTTACGAGTTGCAGTTCGTAGGTTCAAACCCAGACAGAGTTATTTCATCACCACTGCTCTCAAAACAGTGAAGGCATGTCCTAAAATCAAAATTTCGAAAATATGTGCCATCCATCCACCCGCACTGGGCCGGCATGGTGGCGTATCTAACGCCCACTCCCTCTCGCAGAGAGGATGCCTGTGTCCCAGCATAAGTTTATAGTTGACTAGCTGCGCCCCGCGGTTTCACACGCATACGTTTCAATCCCGTGGGAATATCGGGATAAAAAGTATCCTATATGTTAATCCTGGTTATAAACCATCGGTCTGCCAAATTTCATCCAAATCCGTTCAGTCTTTTTGCATGAAAGAGTAACAAACATCCATCCATACAAACTTTCACATTTATAATATATATATATTTTTTTTAAACGTTGCCCCACACTAAGAATTTCTTCTGTATCGTGGGGTATTAGTAGGATTTACCCTATACCTACTTGTAGGATTTAAGTATAGGTTAAATCAAATTTAACTATACTTTTAACATGCAAACGAAAGCGAAACGGGAAATATGGAAGGAGTGGAGGAAGGCATTTGCCCAGGACTGGGACAGAGTAGGCCAGTAAAAAAAAAAACACGCAAACATTTGATCTTTTTATCAAAGAGCAAGTAGATTGCAATAGAGCACGTGCTACTTCAACCATACTGAAACCTTATGAAAACCATTAGCAGGTTCAAGGACCGGCCCAATAAATTGTTATTGATTTTCACAACCTTTACCACCACTTTGGGTTCGGAAGAGCCAAGACAATTTCGTTTTATTGTTGCTATCAAGACCGACCTACCTAACTTGCTTCAAATATTTTCAGTTACCCATTAACCTGGTTACTAATTGCTTTTAAAAGCCGTTAACAAGGTTCGATGAAGCTTTAATGGAATCAAATTGTTCCTGGATTCCTTTCTTCGTGTAAGAACAGAATACTTAAGTAAGTAACTGAATAACTGAGATGTAGGTACCTATTTCCTAGATAGGTACCGAAAAATGTAACAAAATAGATCACCAAAGTACTTTGAAATAGTGTAGAAATGTATTCTAATATTTCGTAATACATTGCGAGTAGGTGACATAATTATAGAGGGCAGGTTGGTACAGACGTATTCTACGATAAGAGATACATACGTCAGTAGCTTTTCCCAAGTTGCGCCAAAAACAGGCCCTCGGCAATTTAAAAAAAAAACAGACGAACATTATTTCAGCTTGTTTGGTTCGGATAAAACTAGTCGATGGGACCACATTTTCTTTGATCCCCTAAAATAACTTGAGCGGAACAAATTGTATTCAGAAAAACTATTTATATGCAAATAAGTTTTTATACAAACTAGCTTTGTCGAAACAGAAACATTTAAAAAATACTAAGGTGGTTTGTTTGGTACGTGATAACACGGAAATTAAATTGCTAAAGTGAATTTCTACGGAGTGTGGGAAATTCCGTCATAAAAGTACAGTTAGTTATTCGTGAAAACGTTGGAAATATCGACTGGGCGTCCGGGGGCCGTGATTGCAATATTCCCTCCGTCCAGCGTCACGCGCGCGCGCCCGCTTCTGATGAAAAATATGTTCCCGGTTATGTATTTTTTGTACTTTTTTTTCAATTGCCCCGACTGTGGCTCGAAGCGATGAGGTCATATTTTATGTTGCTAAGTTTACTCGCCTTTTCTTTATGCTATAGGTACCCATGTTGTTGTGTTATAGACGATATATTTGGAACGGAAGACGGCGGGATAACGGCGTAAATTCAATTTGACGTCGGCTGTAAGATATACCACCTACGCTCTACCCAAATCTGTGTACGTGCTATATATTCCTCGTACAAGTTGCCAATATAGTTAGGGTTCATTTTCAGACTCTCTAGAAGATAGGATAACAAAATTGCGTCTTAATTGGCCCTTAGGTGTAGGAACACTTCCCTTGAGTGAACTGAGTAGAGAATAAGTACAAAACAAACATTAGGGGGGTCTATTAAGTAGTAAATTAGAAGCCTATCCAAAATATTTTATTCCCACATATCATCTTAAATAGATACCTAAACGAAAACAACTGGCCTTTCAGGCTTTTACTTAACATACATATTTTGTAACGTGGTTATTCTGCATTTATTTTTGAACAAATTAAATTGACTACTTAAGATATGGGAAGATTTAAAATATAGAACTGCTTGTTCATAAGTTCTTCTTTTACGGAAAAGAAAAACTTATGAAGAAGCAAACACAGGGATAAAAGCTTGTGTTTAATAAGTTTAGATTACGCCCACACCCCGCGGTTGCGTCCCCTCGAGCCAACGTCAAGCCAGCGTAGAAAACACGATAAATCAACTGTCACCGAGAGATATTGCTTGCTTGCATTGCATTAGTGTATGGCCCCTTTCGAACAGCCAGCAATGTATTGGAAACTGCCGGATTGAGACAATAACGCACGCTATTGATTTCAATCGGCTTGAGGGCCTATGCAGACTGCTTTTAGACTGCTATTCTATAGCTACAAGATCAGATAACAGTTTGTATGCGGTTTTTTTGTCGATTTTTTCTATAAAGTTCGTCGTAGTCGGAGAGAGATGAGAGTTGAGTAGGTAGGAACTTCTATAAGGACCTCCATTAATTAAACTGTAGGATAAACAGACAAAAAAAATTCCGAATCTCATTTTGAACTTCACATTTTAACCAAAAAAGGTAGAATAATATTTACGGCCACCGGCGTCTAGCTAGCCTAATAATTATATTTGCTGTTACTTTCCGTGATTCTAGTTAAAACATAGTTTCTTTTAATTGCATTTTCTTGCAATTAGAGAGACCTTTAACTGTTTTATCGTTTTGCTTAGAATATGGTTTCTTAGAAAAGGCATCTAAATGACATAAAATAAGGATTTTGTGACTGGCTCACAATATGTAAGACTAATTATTTTGTCGTTCATCTGCCGGCTTCCAGTCTAACCGGATGCAGCTAAATACCAGTATTTTACATGGAGCGACTGCCTATCTGACCTCCACAACCCAGTTACTGGGTAACACGATACCCCTTGATAAGACTGGTTGTCAGACTTTCGACTGACGACTCGTAACGACTGTTAAAAATCCACGAATGACAGCCGGGACCAGCGGCTAAACGTGCTTTCCGAGGCACAGAGGGGTCTTGGTATGTAAAGACGGTCACCCATTCATGGACCAACCGCGGCAAGCGTAAAATAAGGCTTTTGTGACTGGCTCACAATATGTAAGACTAATTTAGTCGTTAAACTTTAATTTTTTGCCCTCCTGTTCTCGGAATACTTTTTCGAGGAAAGAAGTATGCGGTATGAAGTATGTAGGGAGGGCATTCATTCTTTACAGTATTTTTATCTCACGAAGCGACGAGCGCTTTACTTGTGGTTAGCAAGTGTACTAACATGCAGCTGTGAATATGTATGTAAGCGCAGGAGCTCTTTGTATGTCCGAGACAATGGCGAGTGTGTGTGTGTTTTATGTGCTGACGCTACTCGTCTTGTCGCACACATTCACAGCGTGTTCGTCACTTCGTTACCACAAGTAAAGCGCGTGTCGCTTTGTGTGATAAAAATACTATACAAGAATAAAATTATTTTTATTAAACAATTCGAGATACAGCAACCCCATTTCATATTTGGATCTATCTACTTACGTAGGTAGGTATAATGTTCGACTTGCCGCTTAGGCAATATTTAAGTAGTACATGCCTAGTAATCTGAGAGCAAGTAATTTGCGGATTAGAATATTCATCTACGACATCACTACATCAGACGATATAAAAGCTAATATCTCAGCCTCTGCATGACGACGTTTAAGCTGAAAAACCTTGTAAAAACTCTCAGAAAATAAAAACTACCCGACTACTGCTCGTTATTTCTTACCAAAATGTGAAGTACAATAAAACTTGAGGATTAGATCATAGACAGCATATAAACTCATTGGTTGTGATAGTTATGGCAATATTTCTTTAGCCCTGCACTCGAAAGTGTTCAGTTTATAGCGAATTAAGAAAAATACAGAGCGGCAGGGACACCGACGCGCAAATTGTAACCATCGATGCAGTACCTTCATGATTCTGAACCTCTCTCTGTGGTCTGCGTTGAAAATCTTCATAGGTTATTCAAAAAAAAATACTGTCTCATAAATTTTGACCGCGTAGGTATTTCACTTTTCTATGAAACAGCTAATATTTTACTTTACTAAAAAACTAAATTTATTAAGTTTTAAGTGAAAATCTCCTGGAATTTCAATAAAAATAAGGACAATAGGGTAAATATCTACCTATACATATACGTCCGAATGCTCAATGCTTGCAATGATTTCAGTCGTAACAATAAGTTGAGGTAGCAAATCAAAAGTCCAACTTTAAAGTTACGAAGTTAGCAGTGCTTTTTTCTCTTATTATAACCTGAGAATACTTATATTTTACTTGAAGAATAAGTTATGACAGAGAATTGTAACACGGCATTCATATTTTTCTAGTAATATTTACTGTCGTTGCAATGTTGAAGAAATTACTTCTTTCAAGTGCAGTCTTCATTAGGAAAAAGGTCTTTCCACATTCGTTTTCTTCCAAGCAGGTGTATCTGCATAATGCATAATCAGCCTATAATGGCCCCACTGCTGGGACACAGGCTTCCTCTCGGTAAGAGAGAGTGGGCTGTAATTCACCACGCGGGCTCCGTGCGGGTGGTAACATGTCTACGAATTCTTGATTCTAGAACATACCGGTTTCCTCACGATGTTTTCCTTTACTGTTTTGAGAGCAGTGTAGTGATGAAATAATTTACACAAAGTAAAGTGCCTGCCTGGATTCGAACCTACGACCTACAACTCGTAAGTCAGGGCCGTGTCCACTGGGCGACCACTGCTCAACTGTATCTACTACCTACTTATCTTACCATTTTAAAACTTGTGCGATGAGTATTTAATGCTAAAAGTTGACTGAAATGAAAGTTATGCGTTTCAGTCAACTTTTAACATCGAATACTCACCGCAGTGCACAAGTTTTAAAATCGAACTTATAAAAAAAATATGAAGCTGACATAACAAAGTTTTCTTTTCGGAATCGATAATTTCCTTAAACTTACCATCGATTAAAAATCGGCGGAGACAATTATCTACATTGCTCATTAAAACTAATATGGTTTTCACTGACAAACCCAAGTGACCTCCAAAATATCAGTGATCAATAAATATATTATTCATGAATGGCCTTGTTAAATTATTATGTAGTGGCACGTACAATCTCCAGATAATACTTATTATTGAATGAAGGCGAATCAAAGTTCAAAGAAAATATACTAGTCACGAGAACTCTCATAATATTTATGCTATCATCGAACATCTTAGTATTCCAAGAAAGTGTCTGGACGAATGATGTTTTCAAAGAACCCTTCAACGATAACAAAGCTTACAACGAAATCGATTTTATTTATGCGTAAATGAATAATAAAACAATCGGCGGCAGCTTACATGGGAACCCATTATGTTTTGAACAATCAATATTCAATACGACCCATTTTACTTTTTGAAAAAATAGTTACTCTAACAAACTAAAGCCGTAGCGAATAAAAAACTGGTTTTTAATTCAACAATTTTTCAGCCGTTGCTTGTTCTACCTGAAAAGTAATCCATAGAAAAGCGAAAATGAAAATTCGGTAACATGATTCCATGTTTTATATATTGCAGTACCTACGTTCGAACCACTCGTGACGAATTTCATAAGAGCTCAAACAAAAGCGGCATTGCACGGTATTGCCATAAATTATGAACAGTTTTGCTACTTTATTTACCATTTTTAATGCGGCAACATCGGTGTTATGACGACGTTGTATTATTTCAATCATCTTTTATGCGGCTCTCAAGTTTTGGGCGGAATCCGAGAGCTAAATGAAAATTTGTTAAAGCAATAATATCTAATTACCGCTATTTCCATCTGAGGGTCGATTTTTATTGTGCTTGTTAACTTGGGTGTGCACTCAAGTGTCCCTTTGTATAAAATGTTCATTTCAACCTAATTATGGTACTTACTTACCTAAGTAACATTTTATACAATAATTACGAAAATTAGAACCCAAAACCAATTCAATTCTAATGAATGGCCAATTCTCGTAATTTAAAACGTTCAAAATCTAGTCGCAGTCTCATCTCGGCGACAACCAAATGTCTAAAACATGTCAAAAATGTAGAGAAATTAGAGGTATTTTTGACAGATTGAAACTGAGATCAGAGGGGCAATTCTCGTAATTTTAAGACCGTTCACAGTCTGATCTCAGTCTCTATCTGTCAAAAAATACTTCTAATATTCCTACATTTGGACAAGTTTTTGACATTTGTTTGTCGCTGAGATGAGACTGCGACTAGATTTTGAACGTTTTAAATTACGAGAATTGGCCTTCTGACTGTGAAAGTTCTTAAGGCGAGGTTGTAGGACTTTTTAACATTTTTAAACTTCTGTAAATCTAGCAAAATATTAATTTTGCGCAAAAAGATTTTTTTTTTTTTTGGAAAGTTGATCATATTGTGAAGCGCTGTGTGAAGATAGAAACGTGAATTAAAATAATTGGCTCGATAAAAAAAATCATGAAGATGACACTAAATCGCTATTTAAAACGTGTACCTTGAAGGGATTTTTTTTTTTTTTTTTTTTTTTTTAATTTTTTTGGCAACAATATTATTATAACAGAGAGTTTAGCATCTGTAGCCGAACTAGGCTGAGCCTGTATTTCGGCTATCAGCGCCTTTTCCCCCAAGTTATTCCAGGTAAAGGTATTCTAATCAAGTCCAAGTACAAGGTATGATCGGTTATGCTATCCATTACTTAATTTAGTTGGTAAGTAAAATTAAAATTACAAGTGAGAATTAGATTTAATTGTATAGTAAATATGTATGTGTGATTTTGGTGTAGTGTAAGGGTGCGTGTGTGGTGTGGGGGTGTGTGTGTGTTGTGTGAGGGTGTGTGTGTGTTGTGTGAGGGTGTGTGTGGGTTGTATGAGTGTATGTGTGAGCTTAAGAGTAATACAAATAATGTAGATTTACTGAGTTTTTTCCAATAGTCGTTCTGTCTCCTCATAATTAAGATTCTGTAAGAAACAACAAGTTTTTAATTTACATTGTTTTAACGTTAAGGGGTATATATTAATTACTTTATTTATTTTATTATAGAGGAATGGACCAAGGAATCCGATAAATCTTTCACAAAATCTTGTCTTACACGTAGGTGGCATGTCACAAACGTTGTGTTTACGACGTTTTTGAAGCAATAATGGGTTATACGACTGTTTAGTGTGCTGGTGGAGGATAACTTTGAGAATAAATAGTTGTCTAACTGTTAAAACATCACACAACTTGTAGAGCTTTGCGGTTGGGAAGTCGATAGGATTGAAGGTGCTAACTTTCAGAATAGCTCTCTGAGCTATCTCCACTGACTTTAAAGTAGTTTTATAGATACCGCCCCAGGATGTGATACAATATGCAAGGAGTGACTGACAGAGAGCGTTATATACCCGTTTCAGCAGCATGGCATCCGCAACGTGACGCAAAGTTTTAAAAATAAAAATTAGTTTACGTACTCTAGAGCTAAGAAGTTTTACGTGTTCCTTGAAGTTGAGGTTCCTGTCAATGATAATACCTAAGTACTTGAGAGAATTTACGCATTAAATCATTGGACAACCACAGTTTACTACCGAGGAACAAACATGCGATTTTATATTTAGGTCACTTTGGATATCGGCGGCCTGCCTTATGCTGAAACAGACATATTTAGTTTTGTCGACATTGAGGGTTAAGATATTTCTCTGTAGCCATCTTCTTGTCCTGTCAAAACCATCCTGTGCGGCGCCGAAAACCTCTTCCCATGTTTCACCAGCGAATACCAAGGCCGTGTCATCGGCAAAAGAGATGATTTTACCCAGTGCAAGGTTTATATTCGTTAGCCCATTTATGTAGACGAGAAATAAAGTCGGTCCCAATATACTACCCTGCGGTACACCGTGTGTGACAGGGAAGTAATCGCTCACATATTCACCCACTCGAACACATTGGGTACGTTCCGACAGGTAACTAGTGAAAAGTTGAAGTTGTGTGGCCCTGATTCCAAGTTTTTCTAGCTTACTGAGTAGAAGGGAAACAGAAATCGTATCAAACGCCTTTGCCAGATCTAGGAAAATGGAGAGGCACTTTTTCCCTCTATCTAAATTTGAACTGACAAAGTCAGCAAGCTTGTTTACTGCCTGTTCTGTAGATTTGCCATGCCTAAACCCGTACTGGTTAACTGATAGCAAGTTATTTTTTTCCAGATAATCAACAAGCCGTGTGTTCATGATTTTTTCTAGAATTTTTGATATCGCAGGTAGTATGGATATTGGCCTATAGTTGCTAATACGATTTCTGTCTCCGTTCTTGTATATTGGGCACACAATCGACCTTTTCAGTATATCTGGGAACACACCCGTCATTAGGCTGTCGTTAAATATCTTAGTTAAGGGAGAAACTAGAATGGATTTGTGCTGTTTTCAAAATCTACTGCTGATATGATCACATCCGGGTGCACTGTCAGTCTTTAAGCCCATGATCAGTTGATCCACTTCTATCTCACTTGTATCAATTAACGCGAATGAATTTAGAGTGTTTGTTTGATCGTGGTGAATGTGTATGTGTGTGTTTTCTACGCCGGTATAGGACTGTTGCATTTTATCCGCCAGAGAGCTTCCCACATTTATAAAGTAATTGTTTGCTTCATTAAGTGATTGTTGAGGAGAGGATGATAGAGACAGAATTTCTTTTGGCTGTTGGGTGGATTTTGTAGTGTTTGTGATATTTTTAATGACTTTCCATAATTTTTTATTGTTATTTTGGGCATCATTTATTTGTTTTTTATCATGTGCTATCTTAATTCTTTTCAATAGGTCATTACAATAGTTTCTGTAGCGCTTGTAAGTGATCTTTAAGACTTCGTTTTCAGGTGCTGAGTTCGATTTCAAGTGAAGTTGGTCCCTATTTTGTATGCAGCGCAGTAGTCCTGGAGTTATCCAAGGTTTTAGTATTTTTTGACGCCTTGGTAAATGTATCACTTGGGAATTTTTTGAAATGGCCTCTTGTAGGCATGTTGTCAGATAATTGATGTTAGTGTTTGGGTCTATTGTCTGATAAATTGGCTCGAAGTTGATTTCTGAAAGATCTTTTAATAGGCCTTTTTCATCAATTTTAGTATTGGTAGTAGTAGCATATTGTCGAGGTCTCTTCAAATACATACTCAATACCACAGGATGGTGGTCGGTGAGTGTTGCATGAGGGACTATAGTGATGGAGGGGCCTTGAGTCTTTATTAGGGCATGGTCTAAGCATGTTTGGCTAGCACTTCGTGTAACAAGGGTATGAGTAGGCAACAGGCCATGCGAGGCCGCAAGGGTTAAATATCGTTCTCCATCAATGTCAATTTTACTAGGGTTAATTGCTATATTTAAGTCTCCTATAACCACTATGTATTTGAATGTTGAAAACTTTTTTAATGTATTGTCCAAAGAAGACATGAATGGGTCTAAGTTAGTATAGGATGGAGATCTGTACAGTGCAATTACCGCAATACGATTTTCTATAATGGCAACCAAACAATTACTGTTTCTAAAATCTGGTTCCAAGATAGACAAGTTCAAATTATCCTTGTAGTAAATAACTACTCCATCGTTTTGTTTGGTATTTGTTTTAGTTTCAGCATGAGAGTAGCCAGCCAGGTGAGGGATAACAGATGCTTTTTGGAGCCAACATTCGGTTAGAATCAGGATGTCACATTTTAGTTTTAACCTGTGAAGAATTACTTCTAATCCAGTCATATTACAACTAATACTCCGAACATTTTGCGTCAGAATGAGTAGGTGATCAGGCGTTGTATTAATAATACTATGACATTCTTCTAAGTTTGCGGTATATGACTGCGATACAGACACCTGATCTATGTCATTAGATAAAGCAATTAAGTCACTAAATGATAAAATAAAAATAGATATTTACGAGTATAGTATACTGGGTTAAGACTCGGTTTATGGAAAGCACTTGTCAGTTTAAGTTTTGAAGTTCTGTTTAGAGTGATTGTTGTGTTTTTGTAAGTGTTGAGTAGTGATGTTGTTTCTGGTGTCGTTGTGTGTGATGAAAGATAAATAGTGTAATGTGCAGTATGATTTAGAGGTGTAGAGTAATAGTGTACAAATAATATGTTTATGTAATGTTCTTGCTTAGTGTAACAGTAAGGCATAATAAAGATTAAAGTTAGTGCATGCATAAAACAAATAATTAAATTAAAGTAAGCACAAAAATATCTGGTTGAGACGATATTGAAGTACTCATGATGTAGTCATGTTGTTACAGATTTTCTTAGACTTTCTAAGTCGTTGAGATCGTTTATTCGTACAAACAGGGAACCTTCGTTTTGCTTGAGGTATACTATTCCGTTGGCAGTCCAACAAAAGGTATAACCATGACTTTTTTGAAATTGCCTCGCCATATAAAACAATTTTTGATTTTTGCTTGTTAAAGTTTCCGAGACATAGAGCGGTTTTAATTGGTAATCGCCGTTGAGATGAGTGGTGTTCAATTTGCTGCCTTTTTCCTTTGATTTATTAAAATTTTTGATCGCCTTAATAATTTTCTCCTTCTTTAAAACGGTGGTAAAGTCCACAATTACGGGGCTTGAGGCATCCTTGGACTTAATTCTGTAGATATCTTTAATTGAGTTCTGGTCAATATCTACACTAAGTGTTTTCCCCAGTTTAATAATTTCGTTTTGTAACGATTCTTTCGTTTCTCCAGTTTGGATGGGTAGATTTCGAACTTCGATGCCGACTCCACGTGATTTCCTCTCCAAATTTTCCAGTTTCTCCTCCAACTCGTTTATTTTAGCCTTATCAGCTTGTCTATCTTTTTCTAGAGAAGATATCTTAATTAAAAAGTCGTCATATTTGTTAGACATATGTTCAATACTCGTCTTGAGTTCAAGGAAACGTTTATCTTGTTCTGTGGAAAAGGAGGAGAACATTTCTTTTATAATTACTAGGAAGTCCGTGCTTTCCTCATTGTATTTCCTTTTCTTTCGTTCTGTGATGTTGGCCAGTGTATGCAGATCAGGTTCGGATTCATAATGCTGTATTGGAGACTTAATCTTTTCGGTGGGTACTGGCTTATCGCTCGAAACTCCTGACGCAGTCTCCATCTGTTGAGGGGCGGGGGCGGAGGGGGGAGGAGGCGTACGTCTTAAAGGCATTTTAAAATGTTCAAAACTACTGGCTAATTACCAGGGCAGCAGAACTATCAGGTGATCAATAGTTTCTTTCAACTTGAGAGGTCTAGTTGTCTGGTCACCGATCGACGAACGGATTACATCGTTAAACCATGTAAAAGTTATACCGAAAGATAAGCGTTATTGTTTTTTAGAGCTTGGCGAGAAAACATTTTAAAATTTCCTTGTTATTTTTTTCTATGAAACAATTAAACGCAAAATCTAGCATTCAAGAGCTCGCAACGGCCGGCCAGTGCCCGCCGAGACGTCATTTAGGTTGGACGCACGCCGTTTGTTCCGTAAAAATTCCCCCCGCGTTTGCGCTTTGTAATAGGGTTTACTGTAAATAAATAAGTAAGTAGATAACCTACTTATTTACAGCAAATGATTTCGTTTCATGACGTAAAGTTCCAAACATTATTTACCTACAATATAATAAAGTACAGTAGGTAGGTAACATTTACTGAGCAGATTGAATTTGTTCAAACGATTATTTTGTTTGCTCAATAACTTTGGCATATCGTATCTATATATATAAAATTCAAACTCCTGACTGACTGACTGATCATCAACATCAACGCACAGCCTAAACAGCTGGTCCTAGAGACGTGAAATTTGGAGGGTGAGTTCTTCGTGAAGAGTAGGTATCCACTAAGAAAGGGTTTTTCGAAATTCTGGGGGGATTTTGTTTGTATGGAAAATCTTATTCCTTAAGTTAATAAACTTGAAACTTGGCGCCAATACTAATTCTAAGTAAATGATGAAGTTTGCCATTTTATGTTTTTCTAAACTACCCCCTAAAAAGGGGTTGAGGGGTTTCAAAGTTTGTATGGAAGAATTTTAGCGCGCGATCTGATTAACTCGAAACTCAGTATTTACACCTAGGATCAAAAGTAAAGAATAATGTGTATCAGGGTTTTTCGAAAATTACCCCTGACGGGCTGAAAAGGGGTAGTCAATTTTACAGAGGAGGATTTTACTGCATGCTTGATTAACTCGAAAATTAGTATAAATAATCTTTGAGTCAAATTATGAATACATCCAAAACGATTTTTCAAAATTCGACCCCTGTGGGGATGAAAAGCGGGGATACAGTTTATAT
The DNA here is from genome assembly GCA_947507525.1 of Apamea epomidion. Taxonomy (NCBI): domain Eukaryota; kingdom Metazoa; phylum Arthropoda; class Insecta; order Lepidoptera; family Noctuidae; genus Apamea; species Apamea epomidion. The sequence continues at coordinate 14,944,058 of OX382234.1, forward strand.
GAAAAATCTTTTTCATTTAGTTAATAAACTTGAAAGTTGGCAAGAGTACTCGCCTGAGTAAGTAATAAAGTTTATTATTATAAGTTTTTCAAAACTACCCCTCAAAGGGGGATATAGGGGTGTTGATGTTTTGTGGAAGTAATTGAATGCGCGATCCAAGTAACACGAAACTCAGTATTAATACTTTTGACAGAAAATAACTAATAATAAGTATGTAAAGTTGTCGAAAATTGACCGCTGACGGGGCAAAAAAGGGTAATTCGATTTTTAGGGGAGGATTTGAACTTGAAACTGTATCTTACATTTTCACACCTAAACCTTTTTCATCCCCTGTAGGCGTGAAAAGCGGGGATACAATTGATATGAAAAATCTTATTCATTCAGTCAATAAACTTGAAACTTGGCATGAATACTTGCCTAAGTAAGTAATAAAGTTTATCATTATAAGTTTTTCAAAACTACGCAAAGGGGGATGGATATAGGAGAGTTAAACTTTGTGTGGAAGAATTTGAATACGCGATCCGATTAACTCGAAAGTCAGTATTAATACTTTTGACAGGAAAGAAACGGAGATAAGTTTTTGGGTCTTTCGAAAATTGACCGCTGACGGGGCAAAAAGGGGTGATTAATTTTTTAAGGGGAGTATTTTACTACGTGGCTCGATTTACTGCATTTACGCTGCTTTGTGGCATGTTCAAACGCTAGCATCGGCTAGCTCGGCGCCCGGCGGGCGCTCGCTCGCTGCGTCTATACGCTCGATACATACCTATTATGCGGGGAGTGAGGAAGCGCTTTCATACCTACACACCGCACTACAGCAGGGCCAGATTATTGTCCCTGGTAAATACTTACACAGTTTTCAACGATTTCGTGGGATTCAAAATAATAAAAGTAGCACAAAGCGTCAATTCGTTGCCTCAAAAATGCCGCATTTAAACATCAGGATAGCAACCAGTCGGTTATTTTTTAATGTGAAGACCTATCGTTACTTCTCTCTACCTATCGTTATTTCTCGTGAAAAAGTTTATTTTCTTTAGAAATATTTGTCTATGTATTTATTATTTTTCGAGTTATCTATCCCTTATGTTGCACTTGCCATGTTTTATCTCTGCATTACCCTAACGTTCACTACGAGTAGTAGGTCACGCATTTCATTTGCTCCAGTATCTCAGCTGGAATGCGGAAGCAGTGAGTGTTTTGTTGTGTATTTTTTGTATAATTGTATCACTAACATATGTAGTTGTAAGTTTATTTTATTTTTACACTGTATGAGTCTCATGGTTACTCTAAATAAATTATTTATTTATTATTATTAAGTCCGCCTTTGTACAGTACTTTTTTTACGTGTGCATAAAGTTTTATTAAATAAATAAAGTAAAGAACACCGCCATAGTGAAATATGTACGATGTTACACACAGTTTCTTAGCGAAAAATCTTAAAATATCTTAGCAAAAGAAAACAAAAGAGGGCGAAGCGGCAAAAAAAGTTTGAGCACTTCAGTCGCAGAACGCAACACTATTAATCAGTGTCGGAAACAGTGTGAGGCGATCCTCATAAACCACGCTGATCATGCAGTAAAATGTTCACTTTAGTATCGTCATATTATTTTTCGTGGGGCCACTCTAATAGCCTATCGATCCGGCTAATGCTCGCGGTTACGTTCATTAATATTTAAACTTAATAATATGTCGAACATTATGAGGCACTTCCCTTGATAAGAGACCATCAGGCTGGAAAACTAATCGGTTTTGACCCACTTTGTCGCGGTGTTTTGAAGCAATTTTGCGGTTTAATCGGGTTTTGATTTTTTGTCTCGGGGGTTTCGATGGTTGGTGTAGGGAGTTTTGCCTATCCATTAGGAATTCTTTCTTTTTCCGGATTGAAAAGTACCCTAACTGCCTGGTTGGTCTCGTGTTACTGCTGAACCTGAGGTCCTGGATTCGATTCCCGGATCGGACGAAGTGTTATTTATTAATTTTATTATTTATGTACATACATTAAAATACATATTGATATGACATAATCATAATATGAGTACAAAGGTACTGCTTATTTCTTAAGAAATTTCTTCCAGCAGACCTGCGAGAGGAGAAGTAAAAAAAGAAATGTAGATATGATATGGTATGATGTAGAATGATGTAATGTGTATGTGTATTGGGTTTTTTCATCTGGAATTTCTCAGTAGCAGCCTGCAGTCTGGGTTTGTGCCCAGTTGATGATATTAGGCACGCCCCCTATTCCATGGAACTTTAACTGGCGAAGTGTGGGTGTACTATAGGTACATCACTGCCTACCCCTTGGGGTATTACAGGTGTGATGTTATTGTATGTTAGCATAGATTAGTTTATTATTGATGTATACAAATGAATAAAGCGATGATAATTTCAAACGAAAATTCTATTAATAGGTACGAGTTATACTACGAAATAACATTAGCTTCTGAATATTTGCTTAATACCGTACCGAGGATTCCCAAACGAATCACCCACTGATTCTAAAAAGAGGAAGCTAATAAAATAGGAGCTCATTGGACCCGCTTGATTACTTAATCCTCTTACTGAGGTTTCCTTGTTTGGGTACGGTTATGACGTAACAAAATCCTTAAAGAAACAGGAAAATCTTTTTCTTTTTTCTACAAACATATTCAAAGAAAGAGATAATTATAATGACGAGTATATAATAATAATAATAAATTTATTGAACCAATGTTACAATTACAATTATTAGCTTAAAATTAACTTAACATCGTTCTGTAACTGTTAGCGATCATCATTTGGATCTTTACGGCGGTCCCCAAACTAAGCGGCGCCTGTATCTTGGGGACCAGAGTTGTGATACATAATGCTATTTACCACTGGAGTTTACGTGAGAATAGGTAAATAATTGATTATATAAAACTAAATTAAATTTGAGATCAAAGTGAAAGTAAAACTTAAATCGTAAATTATTAAAAACAGAAATAAGGCTTAAATTACCATGTACGTTACATTACCATAAAATAAAATCTTTCCTGGTGGCTTATGTTATAGTATACCAAAATCGTTTTCACACCGTAGTAAAACGGTTGACCAGCCTTTTTTTTGGGAGGGCAATCATTAAATGACCTCTCCCGCTCTGGGCTGAGCGGAAGGGCGTGTCAGACTTTTACTGACTAAAACCCACCCGTGTTCCTTCAGTTGCCTGTGCCAGGGGCCACGGTATCTCTTTCGAACAACCCGCGGCTCTGGCAGGCATCGGCCCTAGCGGACCCCGTCAGTTCGTGCTGACATCTCTTTTAGGCACAGTTGACCAGCCTTGACTGTTAACCGGGCAGATATCCTGGGTTATCTAAGTATAGTTAATATCATACTTGGGAAGGCTTTTTAATACCTACTGGGTTATTAGTGATCATATTTTCTCTATTAAACATTTGCTCCATGTAAAATACTGGTATTCAGCTGCAGACTGGAAGCCAACCCCGACATAGTTTGGAAAAGGCTAGGCAGATGGACTCAAAGGGGCTCATGGCTAAATAATAACAGCCGCATGCTTGCCACGGTTGGTTCGTAGCATCCATTACATATCGAAACCCCTTCCATGCCTCTTGGTTCCGGCTGTCGTTTGTAGATCTTTGACAGTCGTTACGGTTAGTCAGAAGCCCAAAAGTCAACCAGTCTTACGAAGAGGTACAGTCGCTCCATGTAAAATACTGGTATTCAGCTGCATCTGGTTAGACTGGAAGCCGACGCAAACATTGTTGGAGAAATCTAGCATTTCCACAACAATGTTTGCGTCGGCGACAGATTGATTTTCTTTATTAAAAAGTATATTGGTCCTCTTTAAATTCGACTAAAGTAGAGAGATAATCGAATTCAATTTAATTTTACGAACTGTGATATTATCCGATAACTAACCTTTTACATATCTCAGTTCAAGGTCAAAGTGCTACCATCTGCGAGTTGTCTACTGTACTTGTCCGACAAAACATTGAAAGAAACTCGTCAATTAATTTGTTGGGACGGCCCTGAGTCCTTTTTTCGCAGAAAAGTGTACCTACCAAAACTTTTGATGTCAAATTAAATGTAAAGTAGGCACCGGTTCGGTATTTAGGTAGAGATCCTCCTCAAGTTACAAGTATGTATACATATGTAACATTTAAATTAAATTTTTAGAAGCACCCACAAACCATATTCCATTTTTCAAGCGAACTATTAAATTTTTTAGTAGGCAAATCTTTTCAAATATTTAAGAGGAGTATTTTTTGTGATGGTTGTACCTAATGGCCTCCGACGATATATCAAGCCTTTTATTAGCGCACGTCTGTTTACATTACCGTCACAAAGTTAATGTAAGAACCTGTTATAAAAACACGGCTACAATTTCACTTTGCAATCTGCGTTAAAATATGACTGAAATAATGCAGGTTGTTCTGTTCTTTACTTTTACATTTTTTTTTATAGTCTGTTTATCTTATGTAGCATGTATTTTTTACTAATCTAAAAGCTAATTAACAACGATTAAAGTCGAATTATTATTTTTAGCCGAGGTAAATTTTTTTTTTTTGTGTATATTCTTTCCAATCGTAACCGAACAGGGTACCACAACCGACATCAGTATTCAATGGACATATCAGATGCTAAGTCTGTACAGGTAACTACCTAATAAGAATGTTTAATAGTATTAATGAGAGCGGTAAAAAAGTAAAGGAAAAATAAAAAAAAGGAGACGGCAAAGGATTGACCAAAACCAAGCCCACTTTATGGTGGCGTGTCAAGACCCTTTTTTCACCCTAACATTGGACAACCTTGTAAATATTAATTTTACTGAATTAATGTACAGTTCCCAAAACAGATAAGTAACCAGTAAACGATTCTTGTTTTCGAATGAAATTTAATTTGGTAAATGAACTGTTTGTTTTCTATTAATTAAATTAGTTTTATTCGAAAACATCCGTCGGTTTCTTACTAAACTTCAACTAGATCCGACGATCCTGGTTACTTATCAGTTTTGGTGACTGTACATCCGCTATTCAAACCTAAACTAAATGTTGCATTGCCGGCTGTCGTGTTGTTTGTTTTGCGTCGATACGAATTTATTCCTTTGTATTTACTAAATACATACATATATTGTTACATTATGATTGCTATTAATTAAAATTGCAGAATTAGACAGACTCATGCTTATCCATCTACGACCCTAGGTAACGCCTACACTGGTTAGTTTTTTAAAAGATCTATAAGAACACCCGTTCACCGTTCGTTATTTTTACAGTCGAAAGGCTATGTTTGGTCAGGGGTCCGTCGTCAACTGTAAGTGTATAATTATAGGCTGATACGAGTATGTTACAAAGTAATTTTTTTTTTTTAATTTTTCAAGTATTTATTCCTCTGATTACATCCTGTGTCAGCGGCACGCGCAAGCATCTTCGGAATAAATTATAATGCGTCATCTATGGTCTTCTGTTTCCGTCAGTTGTCGCTCTGCAAGTCCGGTGGCGGTAACTCGTGGCATGCTCTAAACATCTACTTTTATTTGTTTTCCCCGCAGTCACAAGATGAGTGTTGCTTGAGCATGTAGCTCGACGCTTCGGGGGAAAGTTTAAAAGGTGCGAAGAAAAACACATAATCATAGTTAAATTTTTATTTAAACCGAAATTAAATAAATACACCTTTACAGCAAAATTTCAATATTAGATTTAAATTACCTACATTTATATTTTATTTAATTTAAATAATAAATGTGACTTACAAACGGTTGGGTATCACAAACAGGGTTAACATGGATTCCAACAGTATATCTTACACTGATAAGAGATATATCGAATATATTGATTATTGCTGAACATAATACCAACCATTTAATATCAAATGTAAATCCAACTTACGTACTAACGTACACAGAGTATATTACAAGCGATATCCATCCATACAACAGTGAAAGATTAACAATGAATATACGTTTATATAAACAACACACATATATTATAATATAACAGTGGATATATATTAAAATTACGTTGACTTAACCCTATTTTGATATGCAAGGTCAGTGGTGCCCAATTTGATTATATAGCTGCCACTTCCACGATATGTTTTTTATGCTGGTTCTTTTTTATTAATTTAATCCAACGAATATTGACGTTGTTTTAATGAGTATATTTTTAAATATATTGTAATTTTTAATTAAGAATGATGAGCCACAGTTTAACAATAAGCTTTACGGTAAGTAAGTAATAGAGACGTGATAGTTGACTAAGTAAATATATTTATAATATGATAAATATATATATATGAAGAACACTTAAATTATAATAAGTTAGTAGCGATATAATTAAGTATAATACGAATAAAATATCTATCCTTTGAGACACTTGCAAAAAATAGTATTATATCTTTTTATACCTTGATCACCTATTAAATTAGGTAGGCACTTGTAGATGAAGACTAACGCCATGTTCAAGATCCAAATAGGTATATTTACAATAGTATCTCAAAGTTTAGAACGAGCGACTCTTAACACTAACTTGCGTCGGATCTCAGAGAAAGCGTTAAAAGACAATAGAACATCTGAATACAGTGAAACACGACATTTATAACATCAAAAATGTATACAATGAGATAAATATATTGAATAAACATGAGACGGTTCACGAAATTCCTTAAATTTAATCAGGTTGCCTCGACTCTGATCATCAGTAAGTTTTAAGTGTAAATTTAAGTGCATTACTTGTATATAAAGTGCACAAACCGCTAAATATGTGAACATTGATAATGACAATAAACATTCAAGCTTTAACATCAACACTACATAATATATGATTATAACCAAAATGTGCCAATGTTATGTAAATTAGGTACAATAAGTACCCAATCTCGCGCCTTACATAATTAACACATTTCTTTAAATAGTTAGGTGGATATAATGTTAGGTCTATACACGATATGTTTAAGATATGGTTTAAAAAAAAATCACATGTGGGATAAATAATAAAACTTGGTCATCCAAAGATATCGCAAACCCCTGCATATTATCACATCTATATTCATGACTGTTGATCCTTTTTCAAGTTATTTTAATCTTTAATGTTGTCCTAATTTTGAATCCAATAATTTTACTTCAATCATGAACAATTAACCAAAAGTTACATTATACAAGAATATTGCAGCATTTTTTTAGTACTTCGCGCTATTATTTACTTCAGCGGTCCAAAATGGTTCCAAAACCCGAGTTGACTTTTAACCTACTACCAAAATATGAAATCCGAAGAATGCCTAAAATTCCAACATCCTGGCAATATACTGCGACAACGCAAAATAAACTTCAGGTTTCATATTTCCGCAGTGAACTTCTAACCTCTACATAACTATTTCACCAACTTTTGCTGATCAAAAGTTCAGGTCTCAATCTTTTACTTATTCAAATATATTCAATTTAAACATTGTATATTATAAACACTCTTATATTTAGTAATTCAGACTAAAGGATATGTTTTTGGTTACAATTTTATCACTTGATAATGATTTATATAAACGCCATACATTGATCACAGGGCTCAGAACATTACATTTCCTCTTTTTATTAGTTATGATTATAAGTTTTTTTTTCACTACCATGAGGCAAGGTGACTACAAGGCAAAGGAAACTTGTTCAAAGTCACATTTATTACTCCACTATACTAACGATAAACTTTAACATCAAGTATTAAATCAATATAAAATAATTTAAAGCTACACGGTTAAAAAATCTGCGTCAAACAGCCTAAAATTTTACTTAAAAATAAACATAATTTAGTGAACTTAAGCTAATTAAATAAAACATTGAACTGATACTAGTTTTACGAACCAAATTGTGGATCGGTTAAATGCTACAAACTCCCAAAATATAAACAGCGTTGATTTTAAGGAATCTCATCTAACACTTATTTATCTACTTAATACTAATTCTACATCAAATAGAACATTTATTTTATGGGCTCTAACTATGTAATATAATAATCAAGATAACATATTCGTACCGTTCTGAAAGCTAACATAACTGTCTGTAAACGATACTCAGCGTACATGTATTGAGAAGATTTAACCGGCAATCATTTTACTTTGCTATATAATTAGATAGGTATAAATGTACGATATGTAAGGTAAAATACTCGTACCTCGAGCCCTCTTACACGTACCATAGAATAATATCGTAATAGTCAACATTGTAAATACGTAAAAGCTTACTAATAGGTTATATCGTAAGGCAGGGGTAAACGATAAAAAATATTAGAAATTCTCCTTCAAATTCATAGGGAATCGTAAAATTACAAATCAAATTGTTCATTGCTAAAGATTGTGTAAAAGTTCTAGCTCATTGTGAAATCACATTTTTTGAAAATGTTATTTAAGTTTTCTCCATGCTAACAGCATGCTACGACCATAAAGATATGAAACACACCTTCAGTGATACCTACTAATACTAGGATGCCTGGTGTTAGAACGTGTAGTTACCTACATTTTGGTACATTACTATTGTTAAGGCATACCGTAAGAGGTTTTTACTACAATGTAAAAATACTGTACCACTAACTTACCGCTCTTGAAAAACGACCATCTTCACTTACCAAGCTACCGCTCCATATATATTACTAAATTTTGTTTATCAGCCCAAAATTGATATGTATCGTAGTTTATTGCACAAATTCATCACGTTACAAGTTTTGAACGGAAAATACAAACGTTGCGAAGAGGTACGCGTCGAGCCATCCGGCCACAGCTGGCCCGAGGGTAGCCCTTCGCGAGAAATTAAATTAGGAGTAACTCATAAAGAAATAATGTTATGATTATTCTAGAGCCACCTGGCCGCTACGACGAAAAGTACGTTGGTCGCGAAGCAGACGTCGGGGCGGGTCGAGGGCGCGCTGGAGGTGCGACCGTACGCCGGTTTCCGTTTGCAGTTCATCTTCTCGAGCGGCATCTTGGCGACGCTGTACTCCCGGTGCTCGTTCACCATGGTGCACACCGTGCGCTTCTTTTGCATCATCTCGTCGTCTCTGTCCCGTAGCCCCGCGAGCCAGGCCTCGTACCACGCCAGCTCGCAGTCGCATATCAGAGGGTTATCTGCGCCAAAAGGAAAGACTGAATATTCTGGAGTCATATAAAAGAAGCATCGTCTCAGAACATTTTAATTAGGTTAAGTTTTTCTCACAGACTGAAAATATCAATCGCATTCGACATTCATCATTTAATTTTCAAAAACTGATTTATTTCTTTTCTGAAAACGATTTTTTCTATAACTTAAGTATAAATAATACAAACCCATAATATCAACCACTCGAAGAGTATCCAATATCGGCTCCATGATTTCTTCTGGAATATGCTGCAGCTTATTGTTCTGCAGATTTAAAGTCTCCAAGGAGTTCAAGTTGTCGAATCCCATAGTCGGCAGTTGGTGGATCCTGTTACAACAAAGTTGTTAGATTTAACCGAAGTGGCTAAAGTTGTGGGAACGAAGTCGGTGCAACACGCGATAGGGGAAGCGGTTTAGTGCTAACTATGTAATCTGTACAACGTGGACGTGAAGCACGACCCGTGATATCCCTCGAGAATTTGGAGCAAGATTTAACTATATTGTGGATTTAAATAGAGGCATTTCAACACATTATACTATTATTCTTTATTCTGATCATCTCGTTTAAATAGTGTTTCAACTTCCAACCAGTAGAGCGCCTACCTTCGAATAATATGCATGTTTGCAATATGCTACATTTATCGCTTAGAATCTTAAATATTATAAAATAGAATTTACCAAAGAATTACTAATTATCATAACCGAAACTATAATATAGGCACGAAACAGATATAAAGGTAATTTTATAATAAAATTAAAGCACTCTTCGGTATTCAAAGTGAGTTAGTCGATATTATTTCCTTAATATGGGCTCGTTGGGTTATGCGAAATGATTAATCTTTTGAAGTTAAATATACTACAGTTGGAAATTAATCAAATGCCAACATGAAATGAGAAATATTTACTAACCATAAAATGTTCCGCTTTAATTAAGTTTTATGACTGGGACACAGAATGTTATTTAGTACAGTAAATTCAGTATTGAATACAGGTGACATAAGGCGAACATTGCTTGACTTAATCAATTCTGTTGCTTTATCTTTTTTAGTCCATTTACGCTTTGGGGATTTCAGAAGAATGGGCTATAAAAGGTTATACCTTTTACTCTCTAATATTTTATTCATGTTTTCCTTAAACATTTAATTATTGACTGACTACTAACACAAACAATTTGTTTTTCGGTCTAGGTTCCTTTACGGCTATAAAAACTTACATATTAGAAGATTTGTTTTTAGTGCGGTTGTAAGTTCATACTTACAACCGCACTAAAAACAAATCTTCCAAATCAAACAAATCTTCTTTCAAATTCCTATTATTATTATTTATTGCCTATAATATCCATAATAACAATCTAGCTAATCTAGAACTGTTCGGTTTTATCCATCAACATAATCCAAAAGAAATTGAGAGTGTATGTGTAAGTAATGGAAATAATAATCTATTCAAAATAAAAGATGAATAAAAATTGTGGAACAAACTAGAAGTAAAAAAGTTGTGATAGATGGTAAGGTTAAAGAGGGTGTGGATACTTAAATGTTAGCTGAAATGGAAGAAGATGCAACGCCAACCCTAAATAAATTGCGATAAGGTACGCACGATGATGATGGGTAAACCAACTTACATGTTCTTTTGCATGTTGAGGAAGGTAATGGAGTCTCCATAACCGGTGAAGGCATCCTCGCTGATGTACGTAATGTTGTTGGAACGCAGGTCCAAGTGACGTAGGCGATGCAAAGGACGAAGAGCTTCCGAAGGAATCTCATGCAAGCGGTTATCTCCCAGGCGTAGATATTGCAGGTTTTCTACAAAAGATAATTCAAAAATATAACGTCAGTAAAAAGCAATAAACGAAAATGAAAGAAGTACATAAACAAGCCATAAAGTCAGATAGTAATCCGTAAGCCTTGGAAATATTTAATGTTAAACCCATTTCGTTCTCTCGACTTTTGCTATGTGTTTCTACTTTCTCTTTATTTAAAACCCACGTAAATTAATATTTACCTTCAAGTCCAGCGAAGGCTTTCTCATCAATCCTTTGGATTAAATTGCCTTCCAGCTCCAAAGAGTTTAAGAACGTCAGATGCGAGAATACCTGGGAGGGTACTTCGCGGAGCTGATTATGAGCCAAGCCTAGAGAATCTAGGCTCCGTAGACCTACAAAACAAAGGTATTTATTTAATTATGTCTATATCAAACATGTCGTCTACTAAAGATAAAGCCTCCCTTACTTAAGAAAAGATAACCATAATCAAAAGTTAGTAATAAATAAAATAAAAATCTTATATTTCAGACAGAGTTCATCGATTGGTTATCATACAAAAAAAAAAACTTAGAACTAGTGTTAGTACTTAAGCTACAAGTACTAACACTAGTTCTAAGTTTTTTTTACCCGGAAAAATAGTATTATCTGATTATGTACCTATTCCCCACTGGCATGTAGGCATATCCAACGTCCCAGTATGGGGCTATCCGTCCGCTATGGCTTTCAGGATGCTGTTGGGGCTGGCGCGTACCCGGTACATGATGGAGGCGCATCGCCTGCGCATTATTGCGTGAAAACCATCAATTGCCGTCTCCGCGAACATGCTGGAAGCACTACAGTAGCGCGGCAACCCCATCAACATCCTGAACGCATTATTATATTGGACGGGCAGAGCGCTGTGTGCCCTCCGCGTATAGTTGACCCACATAATGCACGTGTAAAACGACTGACAATACGCTCTAAACAGCGTAGCCTTTACGTCAGTCGAGCATGTCGCAAATCTGTAATGTAACCCAACCCATGGTGTAATAATCCCTTCGATGCCTTTTACGACACCCATGGGAAATGACGGGCCGGCCCCCTTCGTAAAACATCCAGACAACGTCCACCGAATACAAATACAGGACTACATGTATAGATTGATTTAACAGGAAATAAACAGCGAATACGAGACACATTACCTGCAAAATCTCCTTCAGTAATAGTAGCAATGCGATTCTCTTGCATTTCAAGTTTTTTCAAATTCTCTAGCAAAGCGAGAGCTTTTTGTGGCACCGCTGTCAAGTCGTTACCGCCAAGATTTAGCCGTTTCAGCTTTCTAAAACAAAGCAATTCTATATTCTTTTCCATTTGGGTGATTTTTGTGGCACTCAGGTTTATCGAAATATTTTTACACACGTTTTGGTGAAGCATGTACAAAATAAGTTGAATCTTGAGGTCGTTTGAAGACTGTGTAGATAGGCATTGCCACATATTGTAGGTAAGATAATTTTTGGTCTGTATAAGATGTATTCATATTGTAATATTACATAGACCAAACGGATGTTCATAAGGTTATATGTAATAGGTGTTTTCATTATTCAGAATATTTCTGAACCAAAATAATTACTATCATAGTTTGTCGTTGGTGATTTCAATATGAATCACAGCAGTGACCACAGCATTTAATTGAGTGTGTGAGATAAATCACACATTATTGTGTATTTTGGATTCAGTACCATAATTATTATAGTTGTGAGCTCAATGTTCAAATGATTATTGCAATTTATAATTATTTTCTAGTCGATAAAATAAACTGTAAGACCATAATGAAAATCGAAATGGCTGAAAGTTTAGGCAATTCATATCTACGTACTTTTGGTACGTAGGTACCAAAATACGTAGCTACCTATTCCAATTTGGCTATTGCTGAAACAATTTGCGATAGCTGTTGATTGAATAGAAAATAGCTTTTCGTTTACAAACTGTGGAACTATCAAACTGGGTAAACACAGTCAAACTTTGTTTCTAAATTGTCTGCTATATTCGCAATTTCTATTTTTCCAAATACAATTTTGATATTTTCTGTAATGTTCGATATTGCATTTCAGAAAATATCAAATATGTTTTTCAAACGTTTTCACGAAATTCTAACAAAAATTTCACAATGGTGTGCTGGTGCCTACGCCTATGTATGGATGCGAATGTTGGGTGTGGCAAAAGAAACATGAAAGTAGAATAAATGCTGTGGACATGCATTCCTTGCGAAGCATGTGTGGTGTGACTATGAATGATGGGCTGAGGAATGATGTGATAAGGCAACGATGCGATTTAAAAGAAGATTTAATGACAAAGATTGAGAAGAGTATACTTAGATGGTTTGGCCATGTTCAGAGGATGAATGAAAGGCGACTACAAAAGGTATTTACAAGGCAGATGTGAGTGGAAACGCTGGCAGAGGACGGTCTAGGATGACACATAGTGACCTCATTGGTGATGTTCTTCAGAAATGTCAGGTGCGTAGTACTCACAACCAGCGTGCGTGTATGACCAGAGGGGCAATCTCGTAATTTTAAGAACGTTCACAGTCTGATCTCAGTCTCAATCTGTCAAAAATACGTCTAATTTCCCTACATTTTGAGAAGTTTTGACATTTGTTTGTCACCGAGATGAGACTGCGACTAAATTTTTAACATTTTAAGTTACGAGAAATGGCCTTCAGATGTATGAACGTAAACGAGGCAAAAGGAGTATGTAAGGATCGTAGCAGGTGGTGGTCTACAGTTTCTGCCTACTCTAATGGGAAGAAGTTGCGAGCGTAAAAAAAACGTAATTAATAACTGCAAACACAGTCTCATTCAAATAATTTTTGATATTATTAATAACTGTGATTTATATGTAGTTAGAATTCTGAATACTATTTTTACAAGCTCACACTAATATATATATATAGATATATTATATACAAGTATATAATAAAACAATAAAGAAAAAGGCAAGAGTTCATTGGGATCAAAAAATTTCGTCCGCATCGCTGACCTCTAAATTAAATCACTTTGGACCTCGAGTCGAGCCGTTTAAACTAACCAACTAATTTAAATAGTACATACTACGAGTATTTATACATATTCCAAATCGTATAAAAATATTCATTAGAACCCCGGTAAAGTATAACCAAATTCATCAATTTACCTTACATATAGCAGTTCAAGTAATAGAAAAAAGCTTGTAAAGCCTTCTCAAAGAAAACTAAGAACGTAAGCCTACAGACAACTTACTTCTCGAGTCCTTTGAACGCCTCTCCGTCAACCACAGATATCCTGTTCTCATACAACGTGAGTATCTCCAGTGTGTCTAGCCCCATGAATGCTCTGTTGTGTACCGCCGTCACCTATAAACATGTGCTTTCGACATCATCTATATAATTTAAGAACGGTGTTTATTTACTTCTGGAAGTTAAAAATTTGTGAATAGTGTTACTGTACCATTGAAAATGTCCTCATCTTTATGGAATACATAGTCATGGCTATTTATTGGGATACTTAATTCATACTTTAACTCATCATCGCCTAGCCTTTTCCCAACTATGTTGGAGTCGGCTTCCAGTCTAACCGGATGCAGCTGAGTACCACTATTTTACATGGAGGGACTGCCTATCTGACCTCCAAAACTCAGTTAAATCTGTTAAAGGGTAATATGAAAGTAATATAATTGTAAATAAATAGTAATATAATTGTAATGGTAATATCCCCTTGGTAAAACTGGTTGGCAGACTTTCGGGCTTCTGATGACCCGTAACGACTGTCAAAGATCGACGAATGACAGCCGGGACCAACGGCTTAACGTGCTTTCCGAGGCACGGAGGAATCTTGGTATGTAAAGATGGTCTTGTGGCTTAACCTGATCGATCGACCCGTGCGTTACAAGTGACATGCCACAAGCCCCTCCACAATTCCCAACCCCCATCCTTAATTCACACTTTAACTATTCATGCTAATTTAACATTAAATGACGATTAATCTTTTATACCTACGTATGCTTTCTGAAAACATATACTCTTTAGCATGTTGCCTTCCTGTGTGGATATTCATCTACATTGTCTAGCGGAAACTTGAGTTCAATCGTGGAATTGGAAACCAATGCATAAAGCTGTTTATACGGTCATATTCAGAGATGACTAGATTTGCATTTATGACTCGATGCACTAGCTACATCGTTCAATGTGCAATGAAGAAGATACTAAAATATTTTGTAACTTCCTAGACATCAACCCTCTTATTACAAAAGAAGGTTTTTTTATAGATCAGGTTTAAACTACCGAGCCAGTTATTGGATTAAGGACCTAACGGTTATAGAAATGCAGTTCCATAAACAAAAATGACAGCTGAGTTCGGTGCCTAGTTGTCATCTTAGTATTAAGAACTTTGTCTACATCGAAATAAAGTTTCTCAGAGGCTTAGGCTAGAACTAAAGTAAGATTTCGTTTTGTGATATGGCGGAAAATATTTACAAGAAACAAACGAATGTCTGTTGTTCCTTGTTCAGTACGATTTATAAATCAATACAAACAAAATAAATGAACGTCGACACTCAACCGAACGCTCCTTAGAACAATGGTCCTTAAAGTCAACAACATTCGTACCAAGCTCTTACCTTATTATGGTTCATGTTGAGAATGAGCAGATGATTGAGATGTGTGAACGACGAGGTCGGTATTGTCGCTAGGCTGTTCTGCGACACGTCAAGTTGTGTTAACTTGTTACCTGGGGAAAAGGATATTTGTTGTCTTTATTTTAGTCACAGAGACAGACGCAAAGAATTTATATGCTACACGTGGAAGTTTCGAATTTCAAAGCCTCAGACGGGGCAAATTTTGGTGTTGGGAATTAGTAGCAATTTGGCAAAGGAAGAAGTTTTTCTTATAGGTGTTACATTTACAAAGGTAGACCTTTGCAAATTGGGCTGATGCCTACATACGTCAATTTTGATAACTTATTTTATGCTCCACACTCTTCTAATTTAAATAAATTTTTGGATGTGACACGCATAACACACTTATTTCAAGTTGCAAGAAAAAAATTTAAACTGTTTTTAATTCATAAATATACATAGCTACGTTTTCCTCATACATTTACTATGTTCGAAAAGTAAGGGGTATAATTATAGCCTTGCCCACATTTCATGTATTCTCTATTATACCCCACTCATCTATTCATTGTATCTATTGACAAAAACTGACATGTATAAATTATTCAAACAAGGAAACCAAATATATCATCGATTTGTTTGAACAAAACAATATACATATTTAGGTCGCCTCGACTTGAAAACCTCCTCATTTTTTACGTCGGTTAAAAACTATTGGTAGTTACCGATGGAACTGAGTGAGGAGTCTTCTATAACAGCCAAGCTGCTGTTGTGAACAGTCAAGTGACGGATGTCCAGTCCCAGGAATATGTACGAGGGCAGTTTGGCCAGGTTGTTGTGTCGCAGTTTTAGGTAGAAGATTATCATCGGCTTGGACCGTAATGTGTTCATTGCCTGTGTAAGAAAAAATATTTTAGTACATGCATTATATTTACAAAGCTAATTATTATAATTTTTTATAATTATTTTTAATAATTATAATAATTGCGTAACACTATCAATCAGAATTTCAATAATTTCGAAGGAAATTGCTAATCCATTGCTTCATATGTTCTAAAAATTTTGCTGCTTAACAACGTAAATACTAAACGCAATGAATGTTGTTGAACTGTCAAAATGAAAGCCATTCCTACTGTTAGTGTGTTACGCAATTACTGGTATAATACTAGTATTCAGCTGTCCGGTTAGACTGGAAGCCGACCCACACATAGTTGGGTAAGGGCGAGGCAGATGAGTGTGTAACGCAATTACCTCTCTGGACAGTCAACATTAATCTCAAATGGATCCTGGAAACACTGCGACAACCGAGGCAGGTGCCGCAGTTGTTAAAGTGTGATCTATTTCATGGTCAGTTGACCATGAAATAGGTCAGGTAATCGCCAAACGGTAAACAATACATTATTGTATTCCATAGGTATTCCATCAAGGAATAAAACACTAGGTAGGCCTCACTAGATTAGAATCACTGTCAAATTTAAATGACGTAAAACCATTAGAGTCACATTACAATGATTTACTAATGGTCCATCGTGAATGTCCTACCGAAAAGTTCTGCAAATTATACAGACCTATAAATACCTAATATGCTACCGAGTTCGACTATCGAAGCTCAATGTATAAATCAAAACTGCTTTGGTATGTTTCATTCATAACTATATGGGAATAAGCCCTACCTATGAAATCTAATTCTTCAGTAACTACTTGTAACGTCACATAAACTTAAAACCGGAGAAAAATTGGCCCGAAGCCAAACATTTTCCAATATGATCAAATAAACATTATTCGAATATGTGACTAGAATTTGAAGAACACCAAAATATTCATCAGAATTACCTATTCTTGTGTGCAGCTAGTATCAGGATGTCCTTGCATAGACAATGTGCATACATGTGACATATTGCATTTCAGATAAGAATAGAATAGGTAAGTACACATGTACGTAGCATAATCAGCCTATAATATTCCCACTGCTGGGACACAGGGCCTCTATGTGAGAGGGAGTGGGCCATACTCCACCACGAGCGCGGGCCTAGTGCGGGTTGGTGGATGTCACATGTCTTCTAGCTTTTGGTTCTAGGACGTGCCGGTTTCCTCACGATGTTTTCCTTCACAGTTTTGAGAGCAGTGGTAATGAAATTAAATACACAAAGTAAAGTAGGCACTTTACTTTGTGTATTTAATTTAATTTAGTTCGAACCCAGATAGGCATCTCGGTTCGAACTGGCGACCTACAACTCGTAAGTTGGGATACCACTGGGCCACTACTGCTCTAAACATATGTACGTAAGCTAAGCAAAAGTTCAGATAAATTATTCTCACAACAGACGCAACTTAGTTATTCTATACAGAGACTGTTCCTAAGTTTAGGAGTTGTGCTGATTTCCAGAGCCACAAGATACAAGTGATGCTTAGTTTGTGGCTCACCGAATCAGTCACATTGTATTTTTACTTTTTAATGAATAAACTTATTGATTAGATATAGACTATAAGGACACTGCTGCTATATACCCTTGTATACAGTGTGATGATTAGGTTATCACATTAAGGTGGATGCTCCAAGGTAGCCCGCGAAATTCAAATTTTCTTACGTTTTTTGCAATTTGCTGGTCAGTACTAAGTTGTACGTTGATTAAAATATGATTGACGGCCGTAACAAATATGTATTTACAAAATTATAATCATTAAAGTCATCAACACAACTCTCTAAGATCAAGTAATCCTACTGAATGACAATTTCATGAAATCTTGACATTTTAGGATTATGCTAACATAACAAGTTGTATTACTGATTCTAATGATTATAATTCTGTAAATACATATTTGTTACGGCCGCGAATCATATTTTAATCAACGTACAACTTAGTACTGACCAGCAAATTGCAAAAAACGTAAGAAAATTTGTATTCCGCGGGCTACCTTGGAGCATCCACCTTCATTGAACCACGTATTCTACATGACGTTTTAAATACACATTTAAAATTAATAGTAACAATTATCATTCTAACCGTGGGACCTTTGTTCATTTTAGTATTTAACAACATTAAACTCAATTTGTGATTATTTGGTAACAACACCATAAAGTTTGTGTTGAATATTATTGATACCATCGCCCCGCGCGTATCTAGTATCTTATTATCAAGGGTGGTTAATTTCTTGCCAATTTTTACGATATTTATTTTGTCTGAAATATTCAGTTTTCTACTTTTAGTAAAATCGTGAATTTTATTATTTTAACTTGTAATAATCGCTGTACTATTCAATGTGATAACCTAATCGCCAGTTTGTAGACTGAAATTACCTTCTGTATGTGTTGCTGTTCAGTGAACTCGCAGAGTATGTCGAGGCCGTTCTTCTTGACGGTGCAGCTGCAGGGGGTGATGGTGTTGGGCGCGGGACACTGCTGCGCGCCCTGCGGGTGCGCCGGCCGCGCGCACAGCACCACGCAGCACACCAGCAACCAACGCGGCACCATTGTATATGACCTGCACGAGAAGATTATATTTTAATGTAATTGTTGTGAGTTGTCTTTTATTAAGGTTCGAGTTTATCACAAAGTAAATATAAACAATCTTTTACTGTACTAACGAGACTTGTCTGGCTTGATTACTTAATCACAAATATTTGTACGCCCTCTGGCATTACATAGCGCACTCTTTATTATCTTTATATACCGTTATTATTGGAACCTATGTTCAATAAATGAATAAATGAGTTATGACGTATCAGAAACGTTTATCGATTAAATAACTTGAATTTTTCTTGTCACTAAAATTTTTTGGATTAAAATTGTTATCAGTCTTCATAAAAAATGCCTAAGCCTTAACAGAGCACCGTCCTGTCATCTACAGTATATTACAAATAGAACTTATGAAGAACTGCTTCTGGTTAGCTTCCCACACTAAATTGCCTTACAAGGAGCTTAAGTACTTACCTAGAACATTCACGTCATAATATATTATACAATAGTCAAGTCCGACCTTCAGGAATTTGTAAGCTGAACTAATTCATTACTTATCTCCTCGGCGGAATATTACAAAGGAGACCAATTACGACGACTGTAGAGGGTCATAACTTGCTACAAAGTATTTTAGTATCTGACCCAAGGCACCTCGTTAAAACATAATGACAATTCTGCAGCTCTGAATATTTTGTACTAACAAGAAATACGATCTTTCCTCTGAATATTGGAGAAAAATACTTTGTACTTCCTGCTATTTCAATTATTTGATACTATTTGATGGAACAGCGTCAGATTAATAAGCATGATTAAGTCGTTGACAAACCTCTCTAAAAAGAACTACTGTTTGTGTCTGCATCACCCAAAAATAGAAAATGCCTATGGCATTGAGTCCGCCTGTGTACATTTGTGTGCTTAAAGCATTAAATCCTACTAATATTATAAACGTGAAAGTGGGTATTTAAATGGATGGATGGATGTTTGTTACTCTTTCACACAAAAACTACTGAACGGATTTGGATGAAATTTGACACACATATGGTTTATAACCAGGATTAACATATAGGACTTTTTATCTCGATATTCCTACGAGATCGAAACTTATACCGTGAAACCGCGGGGCGCAGCTAGTAAATAGACAAAATAATGAGGTTAAAATAACCGTATTTTAGGTTAAAAAAATATGTCTTAAGGAACATCGCATTGTAAAACGGGTGCCATAGGTCATTCTGAGCAAGGTCAGATTCGCACAAAACATGGTTTTCATGGAAATTTCTACGATCAACTAGAACAATAAAGCATTAATGCCTCGAGTTGAGCACGTAGATCCAAAGATAACGAACATAACGAACGGCTTTACAAGTTAATACATTATTATAAATTAGAAACTGTTTCATAGATATATGCGTAAACTTTCGTGTCGTAATCAACCTTACCTACCAAAGCAGAAGTTTACCGCGACCAAGCTTAGAGATCAAGTTTTACCCTTCATTAAAGAATCAGTGAACTGGCGTTTTGGATGCCGAGAACATGTGCGAAATCGTCTTTTAATAACCTTAGCAACTGTTAGATCTCCCCCTCACACTTGTCTGGGTCGCCACATTTGATTTGGCAGTATCTATTGAACAGAGCCAACCCGAAGCAATTACTACATTATATTTGGCTTTCATTCGGCTCGTGCCGATCGGAAACCTCCTTCCCCTTCCCCTCCCTTCCTTCCTGCCTTCGC
This sequence comes from Apamea epomidion, assembly GCA_947507525.1. Lineage (NCBI taxonomy): Eukaryota > Metazoa > Arthropoda > Insecta > Lepidoptera > Noctuidae > Apamea > Apamea epomidion. The sequence continues at coordinate 14,964,720 of OX382234.1, forward strand.
TGAAATGGCATATTAAAGTTGATTTTTACCACCCGGCCCTTTTGCCAAACATTATCTTTGGGAAAAGGCTGGGATTTACATACATATATGTATTCTATTTTACCGGCCGCAGCTGTAGCGATTTCTGCCGACCCGAACAGTGTGTAGCACGCCTACTAGGCACATTTCCGTCCTTATTTGGTCTAACCAGAAGATGTTATCAGTATTTCACTCACAGTGAGTGACATTTAACCTCCGGAACCCAACAGGTGACAAATACCGTAGAGACTGGTTGTAACGTGTTTTTCAGCAACTGTCTGCGCGTGACGACTGTCATGTGTTTTTATGACAGACAGGGGTGACAGCTTTACGTGTCCTCCAAGGCGCTGAGGAGCGCAGCTGAGCCTTCAATCTAACCGTAGAACCGTTCACTTGTTTATTTTACTTAAAGTCGCATTTGCAAAGCTCAAAATTCCTGCAAGATATCAATGGTAAAATTTTAAGCAGGAGAAAAATCTCAAGGCTTCTTTTGTCTCAAGCTCTCTCGGCTTTAAAATGAGGCTCTGCTTTGCAGGTACGAGGATGTAGCAATTTAACATTTACATTTTTGTTTTAAAATATTTTTTCAAGATAGAAAATATTCATGAAATGTTAAAGGAATTCTTGTGTAAAGATTTTGAATTAAGTACTTTCTTCGTCTCGTAGTTGGTTTTATGCTTCCTGCTTACAGGTTTTATTACAAAATCTTACAGCTTTTTATAATCCGAAACTTAGGTCAGGTAGAAAATTCGAAGACGTGTCTTGAAAAATTCTCTTTATTATTTATCATTACATGAATTTTCCACAAGATAATTTTCATATTTTACTTTAGTTTTGAAATCATACTATAAAGGGTGAAGATAGTTTGAGTGCAGCAAATGAGCAAAGATTGATTTTGATTCTTCTATATAGTCTTTATGGATTCGTTATAAAGCAAACACATTAGCAACTATTGCTGCACACGCACAGGCCCACTGTTTAAAATTCAGAACAGCAATTGATAAGACTCTCAGAGCCTGAAATGTGGGTTAAGCGGTCGAAACAAAGTCCTATGTGAGCTGAATAAAAAAGTTAATCGCGGCACATAATTTTATTTCGGTCCCTATAAATCTGCAATCCTTTATTACCGCTAGAGGCACGTATCAAAAAATAATGTTCGTATACATTTAGATTGAAGTACGTTCGGTACATATTGGCGAGCTGAATATTCTATCGGCGGTGCACGGGGCACGAATACTAATAAAACAGGTAACCGGGCTCGCCTCTTGATGTGAAGGTTTATTCACAAATTGTTTAACACCCCTTCCGCTGCCCACTACCACGTTAATACTCTTTATTACGTGGCTGGCTAGCAAACAGTCGACGGCCCGCTTGATTGAAAGTGACTATAGATACGTGTGTAAAGATTCTCCTGTCACCACCAAGGGATTTTTCAATTGATTTTTTACCTTATGCGAGAAGTGCCACGTCCGAAGAGAAAGAAAACCAAGTCCTACCTTGAAAAAAAAAAAATGGTGTTTTATTTTTATTTCTTGCATGGTAGCTACACTATCTTATTGGAAATATGCATCACGCATGGTGTCAGGAATATCTTAACGATGTGAATAAAATAAAAGGAAATCTCTTCTTCTATTTTGTATATTTTTTCCATGAATAATCGAATAATTGCTAAGCAAAGGAATAAACATCTTTATTCGTTTATCTGACCAATATTTTGTCTGGACTTTAAAAGAGACTGCGTACTCTGAGTTTGTTTCGGTCTTTCTTCTCAGAGTCGTCAGATAGGAAACGCCGACCTCATCTAGTGTTTAAAATATGATTGACGTGTAAAAGTTTTTGTGCTACTTACTTATAAAATGTATTATCTAACAAAAGTGCATTTGGACAAAAGGTATTCCATAAGCTTTCTAAATAAAATTAGGAACAGCAAATACCTGCTATGATTAGGCACTAATATAGTTCTATGTAATGTCTAATGACTATTGTTATCCCTGTGAGAATTGTCGACCGACTCTAAATTAATGATCTAGGTGACAACCTTAGTTAATATTTATGGTGTTTGCCCTACGAATGACTAATGAGATTCCACATCACAGTCACATCGCCCTTGCGGGTGAGATACATCTGAATGAACGGCAAATTAGACCAGCTTGGCGAGTACTGGCTACCCTAGAGGCGACTGAACCCTGTTTGTCTTGTTATTCAAAAGAAGCTGTTTTAACTTGGTTCGAAAGTACGTCGGCATGCCAGCGGTACTGACTCATGTCATGGTTACCAACCTAACCAACGGGCTGGCTCTTACTTTGGCCAAAGAATTAGAATTGCCATTCAACGTAGCAATGCTGCAGTCTTCTGGGCATGTTTCTGGATGACAACGATGCGAACGAGTACTTCGACGCCTAAGTGTCATTTTTTGTATAGTTAGTTAGTCATTTAACTAAATACCAAGTAAACAGTTAATTGCATCATACCGTAATGAATTTAAATGTTAATTATAAAATAAAAATTGAGTATTAGTAACCGTTGGTAACTTGGAAAACTCGGTATTACCATCAAATAAAAACAGTATTCTACAAAATACCTACAGGTTTTATTTTCTTTGTTTCAATTTTTATGGTTTGCCTTTAATTTGTCACGGTTTGATTTAGAGCAGAACAGTCTGGAGTTATAAAACTCCTGAAAAGCGGAAACCTCATTACCAAAATTGTTTGTTCGTGATCCTTTGCGTTTAATTATATTCTAAATACACTGAACAGAATTACGAAAACCGTACTGTTTATTTAACAAAGAAGTGAGGACTAAATTAACTTAGTTTAGCTTTCTTTTTGAAAGTTAAGGCACTTCAGTGCTTCTAATAATGTCAAGTGAAGTCTATGTTTTAATTTGATGTACTGAGATGGAAAATAAACAAGCATGTTTGTACTAGCGAATAGTCAGTTGATATTTTGCCAACGTCTTATTTGCTGTGATAATTATACTAGGCGTTGTTGAACAGAAATTAAAAAGCACGCTAAGCCGTTGGGCCCGGCTGTCATTCATGGATCTTTGACAGACGTTACTGGTCGTCAGAAACCTGGAAGTCTGACAACCAGTCTTACCAAGAAGTATCGTATTACCAATAACTGGGTTGTGGAAGTCAGATTGGCAGTCCCTTCATGTAAAATACTTGTATTCAGCTGCACCCGATTAGACTGGAAGGCGACCACAACATTGTTGGAAAAAGGCTAGACAGGGTGTGCCTAAACAACATTTTAAAGGACGAAAGTGTAAACTCCTAATTAAAAATTAATTCCACTTCACCCCTACGACAATTAACCTAATTTGTACTTAAACAACACCTACATAAAGGTGACTACAGATTTGCTTTCGGTTTTACGATAGTTATTGTCGCTCGAATTGCTATATATGTTTTGATGATCAATAATATTTGTCAGTTTCCCACAGATTTGCGCGATTGTATCGATCGTTTCTGTCGCCTGATCATCTTCTTGGTCGTGTATTTCATTACTGATAGTTGTGTGTGAAGGGCTGCGTGACTTTAGGTATGATGTTCTGCAACTTCGTTCGGTTCTCGGCTTCTCTCAGGGCGGTCGTAACAGAGAGTTCAATGAGGGCGGTTCCTTGCTCTGACCAGCGGTTAAGTGTGTGGAACGAAGGAGTACCGGTCGCTTGTTAACTATCGATAAAATAATATCAAGGTTAAAATCAAGCATCACCTTGTTGATTTATTGATCAACAAAAACAATTCACAGAGGCGATTGACAAAAAAATACGATGTCAATCATCTGTTCCTTACACATTACTTAATTTACGTTTGATCACACTCGTGTGGTACATCAAAAATCGAGCAGATCTGTAAGCACCTAAGACAGTCGTGTACTCATTCCGTCACGTTACGTGTTACGTCGCGATTACATACGAAATACTTACTTGTGTGTCTGTGTGCGTCAGGTCGGCGAGCGATTATGGTGTGGGGGCGAGGGGTGTGCCGATGTCATGGGGCACTAGGTCATGTTCACCGGAGTCGTCCGTGGCCCGTCCCTGCCGGAGATTAGATCAATTTAGTACGAGGAAACAGACGCCAAACGTTCGGCATTCGGCGTTCGGCCCAGACGGGCGAACCCGACAATGTCTACCGTTTACCCTCTTAACTATTACGTACTGGGACTAATTTGTTAACATACGTCCTGTGATTGTAGCGAGTCTGTTGTTGATTTACTGTGGGAGACTACAGAGGCTTTAGCATTTAGTTTATTACAATATGTACAAGCACGTTTATTGTTAGAAACGTTCCTGGAATTCAGTTAGCTTTGTTCAATTTCGTGTACCGTAATAACATGAGTGGTGGTTCTTACCAGGAATTGGAGATTAAAGGACTTTATTTACTTGTACCTGATCTAAAACAATGATAGTTTCAATAACCAAAGATAATAGCTAGCGTCTTGTTTAGTCATGTTTGTGGTTGTGTTGTAAGATACAATTTGATTAGTGTTTTTATTTTGTTAAGGTACATGTACCTAATTATTAATATTATATGGTTTATTTTAGACCTTTGTATCACCAAAAATGACCTGATGATGAATGATGATTAACTTGTTTTTATGTTTCTTTACAAAGAAACTCAAAGATATAGCCACACATTATAAATTAAATCCGATTTTCCATATATGCAAAAGATTTGTCAAAATAAATTAATTAATTGTCATCCGCCACTTACAACCACAGTTAATAATTGAAGGATGGTCGGGCTTCCGTTATTGGGTCATATAATAATAATATTAAGGTTTTGATTAACTCTTCACTGAAAACCAACATTAAAGCCACAAGCCCTCAGCTTCGTAGTATGTTCGTGGTAACAATTCGACATTAATGACAGCACCTTTGTCACGTAGCAATAAGGGCGATTTTCGTAGTGCATATGTTACCACTGTCCTGTATTTGAGAATGCGTGCGTTTGGTGAATGAACACGACATACGTCACAACGTTTTGTCAGTAAAGCTACAGTTTCCCAAAATGTCCAAAATACCGCAGTAATGTCCAAATATACAGCGTTTGTTACCATCTTAATGTCAAATTCTGGTGAAAATTACAGATGTTCATTTTCTACAAATATGATGGAAACTCTCTTCTAGGAACCGTAGCTTTGGTGCAGCTTAGTAAACTTGCGAGTGTGCCTGCGAGCTTTGGGCAAATGAAAAATAAAAATATAGGTAAGGTCAAATAAAATGTACGTTTCCAATTTACGTTATTTCAAGTTAAACAAATTAATATCAACTTTATTTTAATGGTTATTAAGTTGATTTCAGAGTGACTAGCACTATTGAAAATGTTTGAAGTTGTAGCGTATACTGGACTTTATTGTACAGGAATTAACGATTTTTTTCCATAAACTCATATTTGTTTACGATTTTGGCAAATAAATCGCGAATGCTGATTAGGAGGGTTTGTTGGTTCCTAGTATTATCACAGTAATGCTGAATTTACCTATAATAGTTTGTTACATTTACTTCTTTATTTTCTGTTGCTTCCTGTAATTTAGGTATACTTCCTGTAGTGTAGGTATACGAATGTTGGTAAATTTAAATTAATAAAATTTAAAAAAAAAAAGTTTTTGATGCGCCACTGAAGCCCGCGTAATTCTAAATGTCTTACGATCTTTAGTTATTCCAGTGCTGCGCTGTTTTACGTCGAATTTTGATAAAAATTAACGCATTCATCAACTGGCCTCATTACAATAAAACTTGAATTATGTTTCGCACTCGTCAGTGACCTTCAACCAAATAAGAATGAGAAACCGGACAAAGAAAACTTCAAGAGAATAAATCGTGTCACTAGTTACTAATTCATGGAAAGGGTTCTCCGAAATCGGAACGGGTCTTGAGCAGTTAACTCACAAAAGCAAAGGTTCTTTTTGTTTCAATTTAAATTAAATCAAAGGAAAGACTTCCCTTCCTTAGGGAAATTTAAAATGCTCTGATTCGATTATCTTGCTCTCGCATGAACCACTCCGAGCTCTCCTGAACCTAAACATAGTTTGTAATAAAATGTTTCCTTATCCTACAATAGTCCTACACCAACCGGGAGTTGTCCTTGGGTGCACTTGCATAGTGCGAACAGGGATAGTCGTTGATTGGTGCCTCATTTCATTGAAAACGTCTAACGGGCTTCTGCGAGTTGGCTTCGGCCCCTCGTACGCCTTCCAAAGGTCCGGGACCCCAGGGTCTTATAAGATTTAATATTAAATCAGAATTTATTTAATTATATTATATACTTTATTTTACCTACCTACCTGCCTACGTGCGCCAGAAAATACTTAATAAAAAATAAAATTTACACTACAAAATATACAATGAGCGGCATTATTGGTTTCTGCGACCTCTTCCAGACCACCTTGGAATGGACCGTGGTCATGCATGAATTAAAATAAGTAAGGACGTTTTTGAAACAATGAAAGTTCCAAAAAAAACAAACAAAAAAAGATTTACAAGGTTAGGTAACTAAAGCCAATGGTTAGCGTAACCTCAAGTTTTTACGAACGTCACAGTTGACAATAAACTAACGCTTTTTGCTCTGACACTTGTTAGCGCCGTGTTTTACAGTTTTATACAAGGGTTTTGTACATTTCCGGAGAGATGTTTGCTTATTTTTCTATAAAACTCCACATGTGTAATGCATTTTTAAATTATGTTGCAAACTAATTCGCATTCGAGCTGTGTTGGTATAGAAATCAGTCTAATCACAGTCATTATATTGAATAAAAATAGTCTGTTAAAATATATGAATATTAGCATTTTTTAAATCGTTAACATATAACAATAAATGCAATATATCCTCTAATAATATCTCCTTAACAAGAGAAGCTCTGTATCGTGTAGAATTCCGATAATTCCATATCGGATGGAAACGTAGACCATACATACAACAGCGTGTATAAACATCGTAAATACCACATCATTATACTGATGGATACAAAATATTCCGGTCCATACAACATTAAATGTCGGAAGTGTTACAGACTACCAATTATAATGCACGATATTTGTAGCAACCTTATCAGGTGCTACGACAAAATTCGTAGCCATAGCGCCTACGGCGTAGCGTGGTGGCCAAGTCAATTACAGAAAATATATGTACTTTGCTGCTGCTATTATCATATTTCCAACAACAACAAAAACATATAATTAGATTAAATAAATAGAGTAGGTATATGCCTGACCACAGACTTACTTCTTTTATCAATAGAAAAAACAAAGAAGTTAGTGTCAACAATCTACTAATACTCGTACATTACTTTAGGTCAAAGAAATGACACATGTTCCCCGAGTTATACCTATATGTTTATGTACATTACTTATATAATACATATCATGTATAGTAGCTATATATTCGTCCATGAATGGACAAAGGATACTAATTTGTCTGAGACGGGAAAGTGAATAGCAAGATGTCTGGCCCGAGAGGTCAGGCACCTGTCCTGTATGTCCTGACCTTAATATTGTAATACTGGACAAATATAACACGACATTTTCTTGTTTCACTTATTCTGTCTTTTTACATTTAGATTATTACACGACCGACACGTAACAGAGAGAGTGGCTATTAGAAATACTGAAACGAAACGAAATATTTGTAGAAAATGTGGATTATGGATTAGTAAAGAATACTTAGGTATTACTAAGAGAGCAATGGTGGCCCAGCAGTAACGGTCGCAAGTTACAAGTTGTAGGTCACAGGTTCGAATCTAGGCAGGCGCTTGACTTCGTGAAAATTATTTCATCACCACTGCTCTCAAAACTATAAAGGAAAACATCGTGAGGAAACCGGTGTCCTAGAACCAAAAAATTTAAGACATTTGACATCTACAAACCCGCAATGGGCCCGCGTGAAAGGTAACGACCCACTCTCTCTCACCGAGAGGAGGCCTGTCCCAGCAGTGGGAGAGGCTGATAAAGTGTGTAGGTATTATTGACAGTGGATTAATAACAATTATGACGGAAATTAAAAGTTATATGTAGGTTTGTACAGTCACGAACACAAATATGTCAACACTTTGCAACTTTCATTTGCGATTTTTTCGCTTTTCTTTTCGATTTTTGTTGAAATACGACATATTACATAAACCTATGGGTTCGAAAATGCTATGTTCGTAACAACATAAAATTTCATTAAAAAATAAAGGAGTAAATCGCTTTTGAATAAAGCCGAGTGTACACATACTTTTGCTCGTGATCTTTTCTCTGAGAATTTACATAGGTCATGCCTGTTTTTCCTGTAAAAGTAAAGTAAAAGTAAAGTAAAAAAGTTTATTGACAATATAAAAGAACAAACCTTACAATCCTGTGATTTGTGTCTACTATTACGAATTTATTTACGTATGTGAATTAATGAATTGCACCGATCCCAGCGTGGTTTGACCAGACTTGATTAATCGAATGAACCCCAAGATTCGCACTAGCTCCTGTAGCCTCATGTTCATGGTGCTACAGTGACCATTGCATATCTAGAAGTATACCGGAGGGCGCGGTTTTTGTAAGGAAGACGTGCCCGTAGGAAAGGGTAGGATTTAAGAGCCTACCGGATATGCATCCTAGAGTAAGCCTTGGACTAGTGGAGAGATGGGTGATATTTGTCTATGGATGGGCATCTTTTAAAGACTACGCGGCCAGGTGCTTCAGGTCGAGCTTCACCCGTGAATCTTTTGGCGAGGTTCTACTGCTTTCTCGGTTTTTTTGTATGTCCTTGCTCTGCTGTGTTATATTGTGTTAGATGTTTCTGTTTTCGATGTCATCGTCGGAGTTTTCGCTACTATCCGTTTCCGGTTTTTTGTACATTTCACTAGCAGCAATCTTGATCTTGTTTTTGTCTTCAGCCGTATACGAATTTATTTACGTATGTAGTTAAAAATACCTGTGTACGTTATGCGGTTGTTTGAGCTTAATTCACACTGACCTCCGTACTAGTGAAAGCTCTATTACGGCAGCTCAGTCTTCCTCGTTCACAAACACTTACATACTTCCACACAATTTCCGATAATTTGCATTGACTGCTAATTATAACACTGATTTATGAGTATGGTTATAAGAATACAAACGCTTAGTGGGTATTATTCGATCCTTTGAAGATTTAATGACAATAATAACGAGGGTAATTATAAAATATTAGAAGTATATTAGTAGTAATAGAAAAGGTACACAGTAACGTATGATATACCAATATATCCAAGTCCCCTGTAATAGTAGGTTGCGAGCCACTGCCATTAACCGGGCATAAATCCAAACTACGGCTAATGTATGGAAACACCCAGTACCACTTTACCTCGAACCTAGTACCCCACTCCCGGTAATAGTATTCTCGCTTGCGACAACTACACTAATACCAGTATCTAGTGCGCTTAGTCCTTGCTATCCAAAAGTTAGTTGAAATTTTTCCATTTCGGCTGTGATGACACATTATGGTTTAATTACTTTTCTCAACTATGTTGGGGTCGGCTTCCAGTCAAACCGAATGCAGCAGAATATCAGTGTTTTACATGGAGCGACTGCCTATATGACCTCCACAAACCAGTTACTGGGTAATACGATACCCCTTGGTAAGACTGTTTGTCAGACTTTCGGGGATTATGATTTAATATTCTAGGGTCAAATATTTGAACCCTAACCTTTTTTATTTACTAATTCATCTACCTATGACTTATCATTAAAAATAATCAGGTACCTAATAATAATAATAGTACCTTAGGATTTCCTGATATTTTTTTTTATTTTAAATCTTTATGTGGAAAAAATTTCATCACAGCTGAAGTGGAAAAAATGTCAACTAACTTTTGGAGGGCACTATATATCGCTGTACAAATATCTGTAAGGACTATGGACACTAAAAACCGTGACATATAATCGGGACGAACCCCGACATCTTGTTTTTCAGTACATTTCACAAAACAGTTGCAGAAATGTTTATCTACAGCGCCTGGTATTGTGTACCTGTATTTCAAAATTCATCTACAACTATGTACTGTGACATTCTGTTCGCATACAAACTAGAAATAGTTAATCTAACGTCGGTAGTGTTGGATATTTGAACTTGATGTATTGCAGCAATCATTCACGCCCGCGGAGAGTAAGTATCGCTACGTTAAAATGTATTGTCTACATGTTGTTATGTATGTATTTTTAGTTATTTACGCAATCTTTTAAGTAACTGATTAGATGTTGGTGATGTGCATTGGATAAGCAGTATAGAAGAGCTAGTGAACTGGTAGGCTGGTGGTAGTGGTTTAATTTTTATTATCTTCATGATTTAATGTTCTTTTTTATTCAATTAAATTAATAATTTAATAAACCATTCATAAAACACTGAAATATGGACTGGAAATTAGCCAGACTTATGTATCGAATGGTGATCGTTCCGTGCATGATACATGGTTTGAAAGTATCGGCACTTACTAACGCTAACAGGTCAAGAATCAGAAAATATGAGCGAGTTATCATGGGGGATTTAATAAACCACTCCAGGAACAAACCGAAACAAAAGAAAATGCATGAAATCATAGACGGAAAAACAGTAACCAAACGTATCAAGAACCACAGGATGTGCTACCATCGCACATGTTTACAGGCGCCGCGTACCACATCTGCTGCATGCAGCAATGGAGTACAAGGTCAAAACCAAGAAGTCGACTTTTCTACACGTGGAACGACAACCTAAAACGGGACATGAAATAATTAGACAAGGGAATCGATTTTTGGATGAATACGGCTGAAGACAAAAATAAGATCAAGATTGCTGCTAGTGAAATATACAAAAAACCGGAAACGGATAGTAGCGAGAACTCCGATATGGAAAACAGAAACATCTAACACAGCAGAGCAAGGACATACAAAAGAACCGTGAAAGCAGTAGACCTCGCCAAAAGATTCACGGGTGAAGCTCGACCTGAAGCACCTGGCCGCTTAGTCTTTAAAATATGGCCACATAGACAAATATCACCCATCTTTCCACTAATCCAATGCTTACTCTAGGATGCATATCCGGTAGGCTCTTAAATCCTACCCTTTCCTACGGGCACGTCTTCCTTACAAAAACCGCGCCCCCCGGTCTACTTCTTGATATGCAATGGTCACTGTAGCACCATGAACATGAGGCTACAGGAGCTAGTGCGAATCTTGGGGTTCATTCGATTAATCGAGTCTGGTCAAACCACGCTGGGATCGGTGCAATTCATTCATTCATTCAATTAAATTAATAATTTAATAAAAAAGAATAATTTATTTCAGGTAGTTATTCCCATAATAAGGACTATAAATTACATAGAAATATACATAAAACATTACACATCAAAACCATTGTATTAAAAATAAATAAGCTAAAATACAATTATAGATTGTTTGTATATCCTATGCTTGTCCTTAATAAAATATTCCTCTTTCTTTGGAAGGTAAAGAAAGACATAATAGACAAAGAAAACATTTTTGCCAAAAAAAAAACATAATTTTATTGCTAATAAAAAAGCACAAAAGGCTTTGAATACTCGCATCATAAAAAAAGGTTAAAAAAGGCTATACTGCTGTCGAGAAGTCAGTGCCCTATCGTGACAAAACATCTAAGTGAAACATGAAATATGATATTTAAGTAAATACTTAACGTCAAACATAACTCATTTTTAGTCTGTTAACATTCTATGCTGAAAGAGAATATGTACAGTCCGTTAACAATTATTTTACTTGTGATATTGCATCACACTCCAAATCACAGTGATCTTATTCTCAATCTAAAAAGGTCGCTGCTACTGACAAGTCTGTCAAAATCATTGTGATCTTTATTCTCCTTACAATAAGGTTGCTGATACTTAGGACTGTAGCTATCTACGTGTATTTTCAAATATTATGCAACGTAACCTTTCCAACTTTAGTCGGCCTCTAGCTGTACAAATAGACTACTGACCACGGCTAGATCCAACTCACACTCAGTTCCCAATACTGTTCGGGATGCTATTATATCTGTAGTTGCACTGTCATATTCTCTTTATAAATCCAGTTTCTATGCTATCACAAGCTGGCTTCCTATTCACTGTTTCCATTTCCCAAAAACCGCCGAACATGTCCGGTGTATAGAGCGTATTCGATTACACCACGGTCCCGCTAAGCAATCAGTTGGTAACGGTGTACCGTGCTGGCAGCGTGAAAGCTATTATTCAAAATGGTACCGAGCGCTAACATAAGTTTACTCAGCCGCAAACTATGTATTTTGTTTATGTACCTAGCCTTAGTTAGCAGAGGCAGTTAGTATGCCAAAATTAACAGGCGTTATTGGTTAAAATAGCCTCCTCGGGTAGCAAAACTTATACAGGGTACATTTTCAACCAATGCGGTAACTGTAATCATGAAAAACTAAAAAAAAAATCACGCTACGGAGTCTAGAATCATATGGTAAAATATGATACTAAACTCCGAAGCGTAAAAATTTTTCATCGGTTATAAAAAAAAAACAGTTGTTCCATACATTTTGACCACGTAGGTATCACATTTTTCTATGAAACAGCAATTTTTTACTACCGACGGAAAATTTATACACTAGGGGGGGGTTTAGCATCATATAATAGTGAATTCATGCTTACATTTTGCGCACTAGTTAAAAATCTATCCTGTATGTACGTTCCGGCGTACGAGTACCTTGGACAGTTAGCTCCACTTTGTTAAAAGAGACATATTTTTACCACGATAAGAGCTCTTCTTCTGTGCCACAGAGCACGGGCACGCCTTGCCGCCGCTAGAGGCAGCACTGTCAACACTTTACATACAAACCAAGCGTGTCACCGTTTACTCGCACTAATGGCTTATAGTAAGACGGCATTGAATAGCGTAGATGCCAGAAGTTTTGCACTCAACGCACTTTCGGCGCCACGAATTTTATTAGTACTGCCATCTCTAAACGCTGCCAGCGCGGCGATGCCGTGCTCTGTGGTAAGTAATAAATACGAGATAAAAAAAAACAAAACTTAAACCAGTGCTGAGCTCTGTCTCGCATAGTGTCACAGCATTATGCTGAGCGATGGCCTCTTGCGTGGATGTGACGCATATTTTCCCACAACTTGTTCTTTTATTTGTTTGTGTTCTTTCTCTACGTCATGATTACCGCAAATAACCGTATTTTCTTTCTTCTTTTTAGTCCTAATCCTAACTATGCTTACTTCCTAACTAATATTATAAATGCGAAAGAGAGCATAGAAAAGGCCATACGGGTACCTTTCGGCTCGAAAAAGTACTTTTCCCGAGGGATAGAAAAACGCGTGCGAACACGCGGGCAAAAGCTAGTTTGAGAAAGCAAAGCATCCGTAAATATATCCAGAAAAATCATGGATCTATTGTGGCAATAAAATTGCCACCATCGGTAAATCATGTGAGTCTGAACTTTGCCTTACACTCATACACATGCAAAAGCTTTCAGTTGGCTTTCACAGTTGATTTTTTCTTCTTAACACAAATATGTGGATGTCAGAACCACGCTTTTAACGTAGCTAGTTGCCAGTCTGTATTTGTTTTTTACTGAGCTAATAATATGTAGAACATTTCAATACGATCGAAGACAACACTAGTTACTTTGAATATGTTTGCGTTTAATAGTAAACAAATATAATTAGAAAAAATGTACAATATGTAAACGTTAGTTAATTTTTAGGGTTCCGTACGGGCGAATGGAAAAACGGAACCCTTATAGTATCACTGTGTGTCTGTCTGTCCGTCTGTCACAGCCATTTTGCTCCGAATCTCATGGAGCGATTAAGTAAAAATTTGGTACACATATAAATTTTTTTGGTGATTTTTTTTTTATGGACGTGTAACGTAAATAAATGAATTTTGTAAACATTATCAATAAAAACCGCTTGTCACTTGCGTGTTACTCACGTTACACAGACGACTTCCCTACTACTCAAGCTGTGACGCTCGCGCTGTACGCTGATGACGCCACGTTTTACCGTGTGACATATCAAATACTTACTGTGAGGGTCTCAAATAAAAATTAAATTAAATTTTGAAATGAATAGTTTTAAAGCTATTTTACCATTTCTTACCTTATTAAGAAATGGTAAAATAGTTTTGTAAAATAGCTTTTTAATAGTGAAACTACTGAGCCTAACACTATAAGGAAAACAAATACAGTAAATAGTGGCATAGGTATTTATAAATTACAGGAAAATCTATAAAAAGTTCTTAATAAAACATGGTAAATCATTCAATATTGTGCGTACAAAATTACATTAGCAGTTGGCACGTATGAGATAGTATGTTTTTCAACAACCATGTTAAGTTTATTCTTGGGATAAATTCATCCTAACTACGTAACCCTTCATTGTGCGTGGTCCGACACGCACTTGGACAGTTCTTTTTGTGTAGGTTTGGTATAGATGCTTATTTAAATAGAGGCAAATGAAACCTCCATAACAGATAGAAGAGATAAAATCTTCCCAATACATTTGACCTCGCTTCGCTTAGAATACAGACTTGTGAATGTATACTGTGTATGTACATACTCGTAATGTATTCCTTACACACAGTGCCAAATAAACGGTTTTCTTTGTTTCTTTTTACTATAAAGCAGTATAAGGCCCTTTACACACACCGTTTTTCTTGCCGTGGAAAACTACGGTTTATTCGCCGTGTGTAGTCACGGTCGTCAGTGGTGTATGGATCACTATGGAAGCTTCTACACACACGGACACGATTTTTCTACAGTGCGGTTTATACGCCATACCGTAATGAAACCGTGCCGTATACTGCCTGAAGCATCATTATCCTAGCACATACCATTTTATGTCATGTATTTACAGCTTTCACGGGTTTAGTTACGGAGTACTAAAAACTTATTTGGTTCTATGAATAAGAATACCGTAAAAGCCTTCTGCTTACTACGTAACTAAAGTCATATCAACATATTACATTATTCCAGCCAATGAAGTTCCGTTATTTTTAAGTTTCCCTTTACGAGAACTTTGTTATTTGATACTTTGCGTCATGGAATTCATTCAGTATATGCGTGGGCTGCAATCGATAATAATGTTGAGTACGTGGGTTTTTATCTCGACGCTAAGTTTTTTTTATTTTGTACGTAACCTCTTTTAGGAATTACAAGTTACAATAATACGATTTCACTAGTACCTAATTCAGTGATTTTACATGTTTCGACTTCTCTTAGAGATAGTTTGAAAATGCCATTTTATATTGCAGATGTCATCATCAATGATTTGGGGTCTTCGCTGCACTGTTTTCTTCTACACGTCACTACAAGCCTTTCAAGATGTATCACATCATCTTTCACAAATACATTATCCTTCCATCATATTTTACACTAGCTGTGCCGCGCGGTTTCATCCGCTTAAGTCTTGATCTCATCGGCATATCGAGATAAAATATATTCTCCTAATCCAGGTCATGGTCTATACATTTGCCAAATTTCATTCAAATTCGTTCAGCTGTTTTAGCGTGAAAGCGTAACAAACAAACATACAAAAAATCTAATCTTTTCTTTTTATTATATTAGTTTGGATATTATATTTTCCCCATGTAGCCATTTCGCTTGCCTCGTGTGCTATCGGTAGGCCAGACAAATATTTATACCAAACGGGAATTAAACCCAACGTCTCTTCGTAACCAAAAGATCTACTAATGATGTCATTTATATGCTGAATATAAACGTAATATGTTCGTTTTCGGAATACGAGTTTTCGTAATTAATCAAATTAATGAATTGTCGTGGAAATACTAGGCAATATTTGGACATGATTTTACTTGCTATTTTAAGCATATGCATTACCATAATCAGGCTAAAATGTTACCACTGCTGGGACACAGGCTTCCTTTTTTTGAGAGGAAGTGGGCTGTAATCTACCACGCGGGAAAAATTGTAAACAACATAATATTCATTATAATATATTATTATTATTCTTATCTCTCTCGATTTAACCCTGGCGACCAATAAGAAGTCCTACTCGTATATTCGGTATTGTACAGACGCCAGCATATGAAGCTACTACAATCTGTCAAATTTCTTTAATAGATTTTCAACTTTATCGCTAAAGCATTAGGTTCAAGGTTGATTGGGATAATTTGACAGTTTCAGTGTTGGCGTCTGTACAATAAAACAGGCAGTTATAAGTCACAGCCTTGGTAAAGTCCTATTATAAAACTTTGATTTAACCTCGCTACCTATCATAAACCCTTGGCAGTAATAAAACAGATTTGAACGTCCGTCATTAAGTCATTACACACCAAACTGTAATAAAGGAGGAAATAAAACGTGTTCAGTTGTGAAGGTCATGGAAACTAGGGAACAATTACACAGAATAGGTAGGTTTAATTGCTGTACTTGATTGAAGAAATATATGGTGAATTTTTAAGAGGCATGAGGCCCATGAGCTGTAGCGGGATCGTCCGAAAGGGTTACCGCTGCCCTGGTACATAAAGGGCTAAGGAAGGAACACGGGTGGGTTTTAGTCAGTAATAGTCTGACACTCCCTTCTGCTCCACCCAGAGCGGGAGGGGGGGTCATGAGCTACTTTCGACTCGGCAACGGATTTGTCTCTCATATCAAGTCTACAGGTGTCACAGGTGTCTATGAAAGCGCTGTCTTTGTCGCGTCTCTACATGCGCAAACTTTCATACACACCCGTAGACTTGATGGGAGAGTAAATTTTGTTGCTGAGACAAAAGTTGTTCGTGGACCCTTGTATATATTACTAGCAGCACCCCGCGGTTTCACCCGCATAATTTTAGATCCCGAAGGAATATTGGGATAAAAAGTACCTATCCGATGTGTTAATCCTGGTTATATACTACCTGTGTGCCAAATATCATTCAAATCCGTTCAGTAGTTTTTGCGTGAAAGAGCAACAAACGTCCATCCATCCTCACAAACTTTCACGTTTATAATATTAGTAGGATCTGTGTCTGTAACCTACTAACACTAGAAGTTAAGTAAAACTGTTACAATCCCTATTGACTCCTGTCTGAAACAAAAATGTTCTATTCTAGAAGCTTTTTGTGTCACAAACTATGACTACGACACATGACTTGCGTGACTTTTGGGAATAGTTGTAGCGGTAAGAAAGGCAGACAAAGATAAGGCTCTAGGTTTAAATTCAAAGCCGCAAATATATGCTTCAAATGACCCACAACACCAGTGTCAAGGATTAAGTCAAGTCTAACGTAGACGTCAAACCAAGGGACAAAGAAAACACCAATACGTGTATTTACCTTCTGTTCCCTGTCTATTTTCGTTCAGATATATAAAAGAGTATTTTTTTCGTATGTAATCAAAAGAAAACATCGGGAAAATACAGTAGGTAAATCCATAGTCACCCTTAAATGTACCAAGAAATAGAAACGGGAAAACAGCTGGCTCCAATCGCCAAACATTCTCAATACACACAAATAACACGAATGAAATGAAAAGCACACATACTCCCACTTCCGTATTTTTCTTTCATTCGATGAATCTGAATACAAATCAACACGCGTACCAATAAAACGTCTCTAGGTTTACTGTACAGGTTAACAAGGAGATAAGTCTATAAGGAGATATTTAAGTCTTCTGGCAACTGACTACAACAACTTTGAACAATATATGTATAATATAGCGAATTTACTGAGTAACATAACATAACGCCTGTATTCTCCGAAGGGTTAGGTATGGTGACCCACATTCTGCCAGTTATGTTTAAGTCTCATGTAATAGAGGGCGACCCTATTGCCAGGAACCGGAGACTCTGGGCTGCTGCTGAGAAATTCCAGATGGTAAAACCCAATAATACTTCGCCCAACCCTGGCCTTTTTGCCGCAGCCGTGACGCACACTTTCCAGCTAATTTCGTACATCGGACTTCACACTGTTTATTTAATTTTTTTTTTATTGTTTGTTTTGTCTGATGTATGTATTGTGTGTCTTTTAGTTTGTGACAAATAAATGTATTTTCTTTCTTTCTTCTTTCTTTAAGGGTGCTTTAAGTGGCTGCATTCTGAAAATTGGCAACGTCACAATAGCTGTCAACATATTTCTCTGTATCGAATAATTTATCAATATTATTTAATGAAATATCGCCCTGTAGATTAATTATATGAATTGAAATACTAACACTGTATTAGGTGTCGTAATAACAGTTTAGAGATATTAACTGTCCATTATTTCGCTGTTTTGATCAAATAGCTATTTGCGACGTTGCCAACTCTATCAGCTGTCAGATAAACACTGACAGGCAGTTGCCACATTGTCACAATTTGACAAACACTGCATTGGTAAAACTTGCAAGGATATAATATTAACCGATTTATTCAGATATTTTTCGAAAATTTTCATTATTTAACAAGTTCACTGTCCGCAAACCGTCACAATGAACACTTGCTTGTAAAAGTAATAAGCATAAAAAGTTATTACACACAGAATAAAAATGAATATTGGCAGTGTCGCGGAAAGATGAATACCTACCAATTTTCACCTGTATAGCGAAGTCTTTGGTCGACTGTACATAGGGACTTCAAGCCGGAGGGAATAAAACACGTTGAGTGTTTGCTTAGGACAGCTCGGACTAAGTTATTTTCTATTTACTGATAGGCTCAAGCTTGGACCTTGTCACACTCCCGCTCCATTAAGAAATGGTAACAAACACAAGTTTTCTGTGAACTGACATGTCTGTGTTTGTTGCTCTGAAAACTGTTTGATGATGTTAAACAGTCGTACTCAATGTTTATTTATGTTAATGGGAAACTAACTAACGAATAACTTAGGGGCAGTATATTATCTTGGTGGATAGTAAAAGGTAGACTTTGTACTGTTAAGCTTTTAAAATAATTATGAGACTTGTACCTGTTGTTGTTTTCCAGTAGCCACAGTATAACTTATTTAAAAAATACGATCCTAATTAGGAAAACTCAACATGTTATCAAAACCTAAACGTTGAATGAATTTCAAGCATTTAACAACAATAAGTAGGATACAAACAAATATGAGTTTATGAAAAAATAACTTTAGTTCCTACACATTAAAGTTCAGTTTACGCTACAACTTCAAACATTTTTATAAATTTTTCAATAGTGCTAGTCACTCTGAAATCCACTTAATAACCATTAAAATAAAGTTCATATTTATTTAATTTGAAATAACGTCAATTTGAAACAAATAAAATTGGAATATATATGAACAAAACACTGTGGTATGATGTAATGAGATACATAACATATACTCACGCCTTCTCCCCATGAGGGTAGGTAGAAATTACAGAACGCCACCTGCTAAGATCCTCACATAATCCTTTTGATCAGATAGTGATCAAGAAAAGTAAACTTCAAAAGACCGTAGGTATTCATCAGTATGAGCCTTACTGCGTATTTTGCAAGTATATAATTAGTCATTCAAAGATGTATCAACAGCTTTTCAGGATGTACCGTACTTCAAATAACTTTAGTCTAGACTTATCGCTTAAGTGATTGATGTCGGGATTCGGAGAGGCTCTCACATGTTGCTCACTCGAAGCTCGAGTGGAGCCACACAGACGCACGGTAAACAAGACATTAGGCTTAGTACACCCTGCGGGAATGATAAATATAGTGCTACCGTTTTCGTCGAAGCAATTGAACACTGATTTTTTTATTTGCTAGACTAAAATGACAGCTGCGTTCGACCTTTTTCGTCAACATGACATTATTTAGAATATACTTGTAATTAGCTGTAATTTCGGTAACTTTCTAGCAAATTAAAAATCAGATTAGGTGTAGGTACCTACCTCAGCAAAGCTTTTTTTTTTGTCAATACGTTAATACGACGAAATATCTAGTCTTTATGCACAGATGCTAATCCTAATACTTGTCAAAACACCCTGAAAATATGTAGTAGAAACAACTAAAATAACATTTAATCCAATTAGGATTTCATCATTTACTTTTGTGTTGTGTTGTAAGGAAAAGCAGTGATTTCTCGATAACACTATAATCACCCTACAGCGTACAATTTACATCGTAAACGTAAGGACATAATTCAGCTTCGGTTAATTACGTATTTGCTAACTTCCGACGTCTACATTCTATGAGGTTTTATTTCTTGGAAACTATACCAATTTGGGCCCAAATTGGACAAACGCCCGAGGAAATAATACCTAATGTTAATTAACGGGAAAAACAAAGGAAACGTTCCTTTCCGTCGCGCGCTGAAGTTTATGAGTGTGACTGTATATGTGTTTGGGGACTTTATGGGAATGTGCAAGTGTTTTTGTTATGCCTCCGGATGTTAATGTTAAGAATTTACGCGTTCTATATGCAGAAAGGTTATCATTGCTGTATTATTTTCAAACAATGTTGATGGATGGAGAGGGAGAGGAATGCCGAAGAAAAGATGGATGGATTGTGTGAGGAATGATATGAAAGAGAAGGGAGTGAATGATAGCGTGACGGTTGACAGGGGAGAATGGAAGAAGAAAACGTGTTGCGCCGACCTCAAGTAACATGGGAGAAGGGCAGGAAGATGTTGGTGATGATGATTATTTTCGAAAAAAAGCTTGAATGCGGAAACATTAAGTACAGACGCCAGCACATCGAGCTACTACAATCTGTCAAATTTCTTTGATAGATTTTAAACTTTAATGCTAAAGCATTAGGTTCAAGATTGATTGGGAAAATTTGACAGTTTCGGGTAGCTTGACCTGCTGGCGTATGTACGTTACAAATTAGGTAAGTACGTTATTGGTCTCTGTAGGATACTACAAGGACCAATAATGCTTAGGTACTTGCAAAAAATTATGTTGGAAAAACACAAAATGTCTCTTTTGCTCTGTTTGCTTTACCATTTTCTATTTGATTTTCTATTGAAAGCTCAAAAATATATCATAAAAAGTATTTCAAGAAAACTCTCTTTTTCGCGACAGAATGAAGTTACCGTCTTACAGGTAGTTAGGTCAGTAGGTACCTATCTATATATAAATCCATCGCAGACGAACTCGAATCGATAGAAACCGTATTTGACAAAATCGGGAGTGGTATGGCTAGGAATAGAACTATACATACGTAATATAGATGTAAAGTCGCCGCATTTACTAATGCTGAGTGCGTTCAAACTGATCGTTAAACTTACCAAATAATTTAAGAATTTGATAGTTACTACTAATTCATTCTAGTAAGTTAACAAAGCCAACCATCATCATCTGCCTTTTTCAACCATGTTAGGGTCAGCTTCCAGTCTAACCGGATGCAGCTGAATACCAGTATTTTACATGGAGCGACTGCCTATCTGATTTCCACAACCCAGTAACCGTGTAATACGATGCCCCTGGGGAAGACTGGTTGTTAAACTTTCGCGCTCCTGACGACCCGTAACGACTGTCAAAGATCACGAATGACAGCCGGGACCAATAGCTTAACGTGCTTTCCAAAGCACGTTAAGCCACAGACCAACCGCGGTAAGCTTAGCTTAACTCAATCGATCGACCTGTGCGACTGTTATTATTCCTAAACAAAGGTCAACCATTACCAAAAAACGCTTTTTACTAATTAAAAAAGTCAACTAATCGTTCGCAAAGGTGTGAAGGTCACTCTGATACTGGCAAAGATAAGGGTTAGTACTATAGAGGTCTAGACGAGCCCTCTGAGGTAATGGGAGGAATCAAACAACGGTACGATTCCTTTAAGTTTATATTGACAGAACGTCTTTACATATTTCCGACCAAAATAGCACCGACTGTTCTAAACAAAAATCATAATTAAATATTTGACACCTTATTTTAAACTAGCTTGAACGTTCGAATGGAACCCGCGCTAAATTATAGCCGGCCTGCATACATAAGGTTGCTTTCGGCAGACAACCTTTACAGTACCTAGGTTCCCCGTAAAGTTATGAACACGCATGGGGCTCGTTCATGTTCATTGTCAATCAGGATATGCCGCAACCCTTAGTTTAGTGTATAGAGCCGTTACATGAAACCACAGTCCATAAATTTTGGCCACTGGAGTGCGTAATTAATTGCATAAAGTGTATTGAACTATAAATGTAACAGGCAGATATTATGGCGTATTGAATTAATTTGGTTATGAAGCAGTATTGACTGGACAATATTGATGCGAATAATATTAGAACACGCTGGAGTACGATCTTCTATTTCTAGGACTCTTGTTAGTATACCGCTTTTGTATGACGAATCTGTACAAGTGCCTAGTATCCAATCTAGATAGATTAGATACTAGGCACTTGTACAGACTCCTTCATGAGATTAGATAAACTAACTAGCCTGTACTGTCTCACTGCAGGGCAGAGGGCCCCCTCTCCCTTTTCCACACAGTTCTGTCTTTTGCGAGTGCCGGCCAGTCCCTACGGTAGGAGTCAAGCTCGGCCCACCATCTTCGTCTTGGCCTGCCGCGATGGCGTCGTGCGTTTAGTGGGACCCAATTGGTGGTTCTAGTCCTAGTGCCTAGTATACCTACTGTTTATTGTATTTGATATATTATGGGCAATAAGAATTTTTGTAAGTACATTGTACCTAAGCCACAACACTGAAAAATCATGATTGTAGTTGAGATGAGGCTGATTGTAAATATGGCTTACTTACATAATTATAGTTTACTTAAATTATTAGGTCATCAATGATAGATCAAAATTGTATTTAACAGATAAAAATGTACCTTGTCCTGATGACATCCATTCAGATCTAACCATAGATTTTTTTTTTACATGTCGGTATATCTAATGAAGAGGAAACGCGGAAACGTGCCAAAATGCTAACGACCACGTGACCGCGTTTCCTGTTAAAAACCAAAACTGTTTTTCGAACAAAGTTAAAAAAACTCCTGGAAACCTTTATCCTGTGGTGAGATTACAATACACTTTGTCGTTTCATTTAATTTTGTACTGGAAAACAACTAGAGCGTAATAATCCAAAATTTACATTCCACAGTCATTTCAATAAATATGATTGAACACTGAATTCCGGGAGCATCCTGAAAACATGAATGAATAAAATCTGTGTAAAACCAGCTTCACAATATTGTGCATTATTTAACGGGAATCTTTTGCGTTATTAACGTTTTACCGTGTGATTTAATGCATAGTTCTCCTGTGTGCATTTATTTGATAACAATGTGGTGTTATTTGTGGGTAAGATTTAATCTGATTATAATAATGTTTCTGATTCGTTTGCCGTTGATTCAGTAGGCTTTCCTGTTAAGGTTCCAGGCACGAAATTGACCGATTTTGACCAATTTTCTTCATTGTTTGTGAGAAAGGGAAAAATAATGATAACGAAATGATTTGTGATTTGAAAAGTCGAGTTTTTCGTTTTCATATGATTTAAAGGTTTTGTTTCAAATAAGTTAAGTACCTATTCGTGGAAAATCACTAAGATTCGCAACCAGTTTTTTCGAAAAATTACCATCTTTTTAAAAGAAACCACTTTTGATTTTAAGCATTAAACATATCAACAACATGTACAGGTTATTAATTATATGGTCTACTTGCACGCGGACAAAATATAACAGAAAAACAATGTTGAAAAAACATTATTTTTTTTAACTTACTAATGTATTTTTTTCTATTATTCAGTTAACCATTTCAAGAAATTTAAAACTCACATTAGTCTTCAGCTATCCTTGAAATAAATTCAAAATTTTATCTTATGATTATCTATACAATATTATCATTAAGTAAATCAAAGGCGAAATATGCTATATTTTCTAAAGGACAAAAGAGATGAAAGTTTTCGTAACGTTAAACCATTACTGTTAGTCTCAGACAGGAATGGTTTGATGCCACAAAAACGGTACTTTTATAATTATACAGACTTAATGTTTCAATTATTTCAAGCTTCTAATAATTAGATAAGAAATTGACATAAGTGGGTTGTTTTCATGCACGGAGCGTTCACTTTCTACAACTGTATAATAATAAAACAAACATGATCGACCAACAATAAAAGACAATTTATTCTGGACGGGATCACAAATACAAATATAGGCAAGCTTAAAAACGTCGAAACGTTTCGTTTATAATTCATACCTGTCGCGGAATTAGTATGAAATATGGATTTTGACAATAGATCCAAGACGCTTATGAATATTCATATTGTTGAAATAGAAGTTAAAATTACAAAGTTATGTCGGAATAATATTGGTATTATTAAATGGTACATAATGGTACAATGTACATTGTATACCCACAAACCTTAGCATAATCAGCCTATAATGTTCCCACTGCTGGGACACAGGCCTCCTCTCAGTGAGAGGGAGTGGGCTATAATCCACCACGCGGGCCCAGTGCGGGTTAGTGGATATCACATGTCTTTGAATTTTTGGTTCTAGGATAGTTTTCTCACGATGTTTTCCTTCACCGTTTTGAAAGCAGTGGTGATGAAATTAAATAAGTACACACAGTAAAGTGCCTGCATGGGTTTAACTCACGACCTATGACTCTTTGATCACACTGGGCACTCTTTGTTTAAGCTGCACTTTTCAACCAAAATTAGTTACCTATCCCTATGTATGTCAAATGGTTTAACTATACGACTTCGAGCCCATTTATAGTTCGAGAATGGCCCGATTAATTTCTGCTCCAATACCTAGTGCATTTACCGACACAAATGCGACAGGCACAAACATCCAGGACCTTTGTTTCTTTGTACAAGAGAAAAGGACCTTTTCTCTGCCATGCGGGGTAATTGCGTAACACACTAACTGCAGTAGGAATGGCTCTCACTTTGACAGTTCAACAACATTAATTGCGTTTACACTGTTGAGCAGCCAAATTTTTCGAACATATGAAGCAGTATCCCCCAAATTGATTCAGATTGTGATTAATAGTGTGTTTTAAGCAATCACGATGCTGGTTCAGTCACTTTTAAAATTGTTTTAATTTAAGAGCTGTCATTAAATGTCAAATAATTTTGGCACACTGGACCCTACTCGATTATTTCAATTGCTACGGATGACCGCGTAGACGTCATTTATTCGGACACAGATACATAGTAGTTTACAAAGAGGGATAGATACTTAGTCTTTGTATACAACCTGCTGCTTGTATTGTTGTGTACTAAGAGTATTCAGTAAATGTAAATAATGAGTCTTCTAAATAAGTACCCACTTAGTTGTAACTAAGTGGGTACTTTACTATTTTTCTACTCTTGTGTCCCTGTTTCGTAGACCACTAGAAATAATGATTACATAAACCAAATTACCTTACGCCAGAAGAACGAAAACCTCCTAGAGTCTGTTTAAAAATACACAATCCCACTGAAGCACACAGTCCGCACACAAACTAACAGTTAAGTAAGGTACACCGCATACGCACACGCCCAGTATCACTGTCAACCAGTTTCTATCACTTACACCTATCATATCACTCCGAACATTATTACGTAACACTCCCTCTAAAAGCACTTTTACGTGGAACAGCGGAAAAATCAACCATTATATTTTATAGCGAAATGCACTCTCGGATCGCGAAAACGTAACACAAAGAGTTTCAAGTTTTTTTCGAATGTCAAATATATCTGCGCAGAACGTCGCACGACTGTCCAGGCCCCTTCGGTTGATCATATTCTATTATCATTTGATAGGCCACCTCCGTTTAGGACCGAGTCGTTGTGCGAGGAAGTGTCGTATCGTTTTGTCGTTGATAACTCGATTCACGTGTCGGCAGGGAATGATGGCCATTCAATGTGTGAGTCGGTGAACTCGTCATTAAACAGAATTATGTTAACGTTAATCATTCGAACAAAGCAAAGAGACTAACTACACAAAACAATTTAGTTAATTTATCTTATTCACGTTCCGACCTTTCTTTCACTTAAGACTTCCTCATCACAGAGCCTTCTTCCGGCTACACACATAATTGTTACATAATTGCCGCACATGTGTAATTCCATTGCGCGTTCTCTACGAAGCAATCTGTGTTCAATTCACATAGATACTAGATTGGATCACGTATCCGATCATGATTACAAATGTTTGCCGCGCAAATAGCACGCGTGTGTGCATTTTGCAATCGTTGTAATTAGCTAACGTCGCGTAGCTGGAACACGCACTTTCATACGGAGGATGTTGTGACAAATCACGCATGGATTTATTGCAATGTGAATGACATGATTTTAAAGGGAGTTGGTGTAATAAAAAGTTATTTAGCTTTTCGACATGATTTATAGTACAGGCTCGTGGCTAAATAATAACAGCCGCACAGGTCTATCGAAAGTTAGTCTACCCTTGTCGAGGTTGCTCCGTAGATGGGTGACCATTTATTACATATCGACACCCTCCGTGACGTTAAAAGCACGGTAAACCGTTGGTTCCAGCTGCTATTTGTAGAACTTTGACAGTCGGAAGTTCACTCCATGTAAAATACTGAGTATTCAGCTGTATCTGGTTAGACTGCAAGCTGACCCAAACATAGTTGGGAATACGCTAGGCAGACGTGATGATGTGCAGTCATCATCTGCCTAGCCCATTCGTAACTACCAGTGCAGTGTGACAAATATTTGCAGTGCAGACAAATATTTTAATATTACTTACTAAATACTTTTTAACACATCTTGATTGAATTTTATTTTATTTAAGAACTAGAAAACTCGAACTAAAACTGGAATTATAAAAAAAAAATATTTCGGAAAGCAAAAGCTCTATACAAATTACACTGCATAGAATTACATAGTATCTATTTGCTATGTAACAAAGCCGAGAACTTACAAAGCACGTTACTTCAGTGAACTTCAACAATTAAGTAGATACCTAAAATCAAAATGCTAATGTTGACCTTATTCCTAGAACAAAATAAGTATATAAAAGTACTTAGAAAGTAAAATTTCAAACGTAAACCTTACACATGGGTGTCGTTTCAGACCCTTACAACTTTCCGTTAAATTAGATGGGCACTCTGAGAGCCATCTTCCTTCGTAATCAAAATAACCACATCAGATTTTGGACGATACTTGATAAGGAAAAACTTGCTTAGCTGTAATGCATGGGCTTGTGGTATAATTTTGAAACGAACAAGATAAAATTCTTTTATCATCAAGTTTACCTGCTTGTGATAATAATTTTTCCTAAGATTTTAGATAAAAAGTAAAAAATGGAGTGTGGGGTACCTATGGCTTACTTAACAGTGTAAGAACTACTTTCTTGTGTATTAATTAACTCGGAAAAGTTGTCACTTTTACTATTTATTGAAATATGGGTGAAAACAAGATATACTTACGTTTTACGAAAACCGACATTGAAACAATATGCGGTATTTTCTTTGGTTTTACTTGACGTAACATAACATATTTCTAGTTAACCGCGATAGACAACCTCTCTCCTAATCTCTCTAGCGATCCCGAAGATTAATGTCGTTTCCATGACGCTTAGCAAACGGATTGACAACCACAAAGTAATGTCATTACACAGAGGTGGATTCCGGCATTTTCCGGATAAACAGATCAATATTATAACTAGGTATGTTATTATTAAGGCTATGAGTTTTTGTTGTTGACTGCACTATACATATACACACAAACAGAATAGTTTTTTAACCAGTGCGCAAACTGTAACGGCGGATTCAGCACATGATTGTAGACCCCTTGCGTAGAATTTTTTTGACGGTTATCAAAAAAGAAATCAGCTGTTCCATAAAAAAGTGTGCCAACCAACGCGGTCAAAATGTTTGGCTGAGCAAAATTTTTTTTTATCAACCGACGACAAGAAAAAAAAAGAAAAAACGAAACGAATGGACAAATTTCAGTGCAGGGGGTTAAGACTCATGTACTGAATTCATGGTTAGGGTTAAGTCATAAGTTATTTATTTCATAACAAAATTGTGTAGAAAATATTTCAGTGATGACAAACAAAATAATAATAACCAATATATATATATTTTTTTTTTATGAAATGGAACAATATAAATAATAATCAATTATATGTCAATCATTCAGTATCACAAAAGTAAATAATCACCAGAATTGCTTTGCATACAAATAATTTTTTTTTATTTTTTATAATGGATAATGAAATTTAAATTTATAAAATTCATTACCCATTATAAAAAAAAAAATGATTGAAAAAAAACATATAAACACAAATAATAATTCACGAATCATTTAATTATGGCTGTCGTTTGTCGTCTATAAACTCATGGATACATGGATACTGTAATAGCCCTTCCTCAATAAATATGTATTTAATTTGTTTTTAAGCAAGTTAAAGCTGTTTATACTTTTAAATTCTATTGGTAGCTTGTTGTATAAAAAGACAGATTGAACCCTGGGACTATGATGAACCACTTCAATTTCGGTTGGATTGTGGAAGGTAAGTCTTTCCTATGTCTAGCTCGTTTTTCCTCATTAGTCTCGTGCAAGTTCTTAACCAAGTTGGTTAACAACACCAGAATATACAGAGATGGCACTGTCAAAATGTTAAGTCTGATGAAGTGGTCCTTGCACGATTCTGTCTGTTTCATGGGGAGCATTGTCCATAAGGCTCTTTTTAAAATTGTAAATGCCGAGTGGACGTTGTACTTGTAGCTGTTGCCCCAAAAGTCGATACTTTATCTGAGCCTTGACTCAACCAAAGCAAAGTATACCATCCTTAGTTGGTCCAAAGTGAGTTCGTCCCTCCGGCTTTTGATAGCATAGCTAACAGAATTCGATATAGACAATGTCCCAGCCTTCCAGTTAATAACGCGTCTATATTGGACGCCTAAGAATTTAACATTATCTACTACTTGTTACCACCAGACACAACTTTAAGACTAACGCTTTTTCGTACCGTTGACTTGAATAATAAACATTTTGTTTTATTTACATCAAGTTTTAAATTATTTGTACCAAACCAGTTTTTAAAAGCTTTTAAAGCAGTATTAATCTTGGATTCTAAATTACTCACATTATCTGCCGAAACTATTGCATTAGTATCATCAACAAAAATAATTAGAGTTATGTCCGTTATTCGTTTTCTAATATACTCAACCAAGTCATTAAGTAATAGGATGAAGAAAATTGGGCCCAGAACTGACCCCTGAGGGACACCTCGAGATATAGTCACTAGGTTTATATATTTTTTCTTTTCCATCCACAACCGTCTTAACCTCTATATATTGACTTCCATTATGCAAATAGGAACTGAATAGCTTCAATACATCTTCCCGTATACCATAATGTTCCAACTTGGCCAGAAGAACTTCATGGTGTACTGTATCGAAGGCAGAACTGAGATCCAAAAAAATACCTGCCACTTTATGCTTTTCATTCAAATTACAGACAACTTCGTTAATAGCATCAGTGGTTTCTAATGATTTTTGGTATCCGAATTGCTGACTATTTAAAATACTGTATTCTTCATTATTTTTTCGAAGATCTTTTTTTTAATACTGATGATAATTCGTGAGCTAATTGGTGATTGGTTAGATGAGTTAGCTATTCGTTGCTTCATTGTTTATATTTGAAAAAAAACCGATATTGAATTCACAAGTGTTCTTTTCAAATATATTTTGTTATTGTGGCCCAGAATTCCGTGTGTCGTAGCTTAACATCAACTTTTTATTACTTATTTATAGCCAACCTGCTTTGATAGTGTTGTTAGTGGATTGTCCTTGATCACTAGCGAATTCACACTTGCACTATTATCGCCTTATTTATCCAGTGTATGCCGCTCCAAACACAGTTAACACTGTCACTAGTACTACTACTCACTGCTTGTGTATTTGATTATGTTTAGGCCACCATATATCGATGAAATTGAATAATTATTGTTTAAATAACACAGAGCGATGTTTCACGTAAGAGCGATGTTTGACGTCCAAACTGTTGTTTGTTTCAGTGCGCAAACCAGTTTGGGCATTGGTTAAAAAATTATCCTGTATACCTACATATACCTCCATATAAATGTATTGCTGCAAAGTACGCTCTTTGTGCATCGAAACATAAAACTTAACTTTTATTTTGTAGACGTAGAGGAAGATTGCTTTTGTCCAGTATTCAATAATATTTTTGCAGATACTGAAAATTGTATCCAACAAAGCGAACCGTTATAAACATTTTTCAGATAATACCACTAGGGGTTCAATGCGTCGAACTACTTCGGAACTACACTACAGCAGACACTAAAAAGTTTCCTGTGTATTTTATTCGCTGTTTCAATCTTTTGTATCTCAAAATGGATGGTCTCTGGATACAATGTTATTCTTCATTGATTAGCAAAAATGAAGAGCAAATTTTAATTTTATAGCAATCGCCGATTAGTGGCTATTTTTGTTCTAGTTCAGTAACTAAAGGCCCGTATTTGAGTTTGAGAGCAATAGTAACCGCGAATTACGAGATGTAGGTCGTAAGATCGAATCCTGACAGGCGCTTTACTTTGTGTAAATAATTTCATCACCTCTGCTCTCAAAACGGTGAAGGAAATATCGTGAGGAAAACGGGATGTCCTAGAACCAAAAAATCATCTACCAACCCGCACTGGGCCCACGTGGTGGATTACGGCCCACGCCCTCTCACTGCGAAGAGCCTGTGTCCCAGCAGTGGAACATTATAGGCTAATTATGATGAATTGAGTTTAGAAATACATCATGGGACATATCGAAACGAATAATTATCAGAATTTTTTTAAATGTGTCTTAAAAAGCTACCTAGGTACTGAACATATTTAACGAACAACGCCAAAAAAGCTATTTCAGTTAGTTTAACAGAACTAATTTAACAGTTTTTACAATTCAATCATCACCTTCTCGCTTTTCGCTTTAATTTGAAAATAAACGTAAAGTTAGTCGTTTGAGCCGAACCTTAGCAACGTCGACGGTAAGTAGTATCGGATAATTTTAGAGATGTAGAGTGGAGGTCGGGCGGTATCGATCGCGAGGTAACATTCGGGCCCGAGTCCCGACACGACGCGGCGACGTACCGCTGTATTCATACCTTGAACCTCGCTACATAATAAAGACGTAGATGGATAATGGAAACTAAGACGGTACGTCTATATTCTAAATTTTTGTTACATTTTTTTAGAAGAACAATGTTGTGTAGTACGAGTTTGTTTAAGTAAGATTCGCAATTTTAGGTCGTAATGTTTTCATTGAAGATATATTTTTTATAGCATATTTTGCTGTTTTGTGCTGATATTGGCAAGATCAATCTGAGTATGAACAAATACGATTTTCTCCGGTGACTTACTTATACAATTACTTCATCTAAATAGGTACCTATACCTACCTACTAAACGTTACAATAAAATCTTGACCAATTCAAATGAAATACCTAAATAAATACAGGTTGGAAAGGAGCAATTCCACCGGGTTAGCTTGCTTGACTTGCATATTCCCAGCATTATTGATACTGTAAGGGAACGGAGCGCCGATACAGGACATGCACGTTGCACACACAAGACCTAAGTGTGTGGGGACAGCATAATGGCATTGTCCGATGAACCAGTGAAAGCCATTCGAAGCTTGTAAACAAAGATTCAGATCTACATACATTTATGTATTGTGTTATACTAGGGCAAAATACGAGTCAAAACTTCGGGAAATAAAGTTAACGCTCCATAGTTACAAAAATTGACCAACAACATAAAGTAGTATAAAAATTGAACAGACAACATGGTTGTAGAAGCAAGGAAACACTCAGGGTGC
The DNA here is from genome assembly GCA_947507525.1 of Apamea epomidion. Taxonomy (NCBI): domain Eukaryota; kingdom Metazoa; phylum Arthropoda; class Insecta; order Lepidoptera; family Noctuidae; genus Apamea; species Apamea epomidion. Next base: position 14,996,346 of record OX382234.1, read on the forward strand.
TCAGGACCTATTTGTATCATAGGCAAAAATAGTACTAGCTTTTGCCCGTGGCTTCACCGACGTGGAGGTCGCAAATTATCCTACGGGAACTTACCAAATTTGTGAGCCAAATTCGTTCAACTGCTCAGACGTGAAAAGGTAACAGACAGGCAGAATTACTTTCACATTTATAATATTAGTAAGGATGTCTGGATTGTCATTCGTAGTGCCTATACTGTTCTATGGCTACACTGACCTATATTATACAAGTACGCTGGACATCATAATATCGATGACAAAATGAAGACATTTGATTTTCGCCATTTTGGCGCTGATAACTACGTGAGCGTCCGTAAAACTAATATTTTTGATAGTGAGTTTTACAAAATGCGCATACTCTCATGATAAATATGTTCTATATATCTCTTCGTAAACACAAAATACAATCATCAGAGACGTACCAAAACAACACGACGACCATTTGCAAGAGTGTGTCAATTTTAGTTCCTGAGACGCTCGAGCGAGGGCGCTTTGAATCGGCACAAAAAACCAATATCATTTCATATAGTATATTTAGTCCAGCGTCCTTGTTTATTAGAGGTCAATGTATGGCTACAACTTTAAGTTAAAGACTTTAAGAACAATCCGAAATGACGCAGAAACTTTTGGCCCAACGTTACGTGTTGTGTCGGTACGTATTGTGGGCTTAGGATTTTTAAGGGGCCAATCTATACACTAACGTATTAACGCGTTATAGATTCGAGCCTGTATATTTTCCATACCGTTCCTATAAGAATAGCATTATTTTCAAAACAATAAAAGCCTCTATTCATTATTTTGATGAACATTTAGAAGTTAATAATGAACGAAACACGAAACTAACTGATATATTCATTACATTAAGTGGCATTAATATGTACATAATTGTGAGGTATTACGTAATGGAAGTACTTCGCGCATACATTAACTGATGGCTTGGTTTCGGATTCAACTTATTTAAACCAGCGAGTCAGGGTGTCATTGCCAGCTAAGCTACATTTATTAAAGACTTATTTGTCTAGGAAGACTGCTAAAGAAGGAATGTCTCAAGTAACAGAAGCCGGAAAGCCCAGGGTACTATATACCCTGGGCTTTCAGGCTTCTGTTACTATAGCAATAGGCCAGATACGCGTATCGAACCTATTGTATACCAGACCCCGAACTTTCAGGCTTTCTCCTACAGCACTGTACTTACTGTACTGTAGAGTGCTTAGCTTTATCATGCAACCTTCCCAAATATTTTATAAGATAATGACATGTTTAATTAGATAAACACTATTTCATATTTAGAAGATTAGAAAAGAATAGAGGATCAGTTATGAAAGCTGACAGAGCGCGTCATGGTGTAAAATAAATGGAATTATTGATAGAAATAAATATTATAATTTACCGAAAAATACACCTTTCATTAACGACCCCCTTATAGCACTGTCTGTGAGGAGCAGAATCGCAATAATGCTCAATTGCTCATCACTTATAAACGAAATCAGCTTCTAATAAGCTGTCCGAAAAATTAAGGGTTGATGTCATCATATTCATAAATATCCTCCTTGTGAAAATAGGCAATATCTCTCAAATCAACGGCATTATTACACGCAATACAAAAATAAGGATAATTAGTAATTATTGTGGACTTGTGGCTAAGTAATAACAGCCGCACGGGTCGGTCGAAGGTTATGCTACGCTTGCCATGGTTAGTCCGTGGATGGATGCCATCTTTACATATCAATACCCCTCCGTGCCTCGGAGAGCACGTTAAGCCGTTGGTCCCGGCTGTCATTCGTAGATCTTTGGCAGTCGTTACGGGTCGTCAGAAGCCCGAAAGTCTCACAACCAGTCTTACCAAGGGGTATCGTATTACCCAGTAACTGGGTTGTGGAGGTCAGTTAGGCAGTCACTTCATGTAAAATACTGGTATTCTGCTGCATCCGGTTAGACTGGAAGCCGACGCCAACATAGTAGGGAAAAGGCTATGCAAATGATGAGTAATTTGGTATAATTGAAAAGAGAACGTTGCTGTTATTAGGACGTATAAATTGAATTGTATGAAACACAATCCGAATTCTCGCGAAGTCCCAAAATACTTAAATTCTCTAACGAAATGTGAGGCGAAATAATTTATTTAAAAACGTTTTGCTTGCAGCTCTCGAGGCTAAAAATAGCGGTATACGGGCGCGGCATACACTACTTTATCGGAGTTTATACGATGCATGTGGAACCTCTAACCTAGGTCAGGTCAGGTGTTTAGCTAGTCTTAAGCACTTACGTAGGTTCTCTTAGTTCTAATGAATAAATAATCTTCTTCTCTGAATGAATAATAAGAATAAAGAATGCCGTGATATAATTTCTCAGCTGTGGTTAGCAATGTTAGCGGGGCTGACTGCCTAGAGTACGCTCGATAAACATTTAGTGCTTATACTCGTACACATGAGGGATACGCGTCAATGACAGAGGCTACTTCAACGGTCAACGAGTGTCGACGGCAGCCGTCAACGCATGTCGACGGCAACTGTCGACGCGTTTACGGCAGCAGTCGACGTGTCGGCAGCAGCGGTTGACAACATGCAACTCGTGTATTTGAGCACCGTGCTCAAACACACGAACGGCACGTTGTCGACGGCAGCACACGCGGCACGGGGTCGACCGTTGCAGTTCCCTGTGTCGTTGAGGCGTGTCGCTCGTGTTTATGGACACTAAAGAAAGGATCCCCGTGTTGGCTATATTTTAGTGTATCCCTATAGTTATACAGATACTCATAAACCTTTGAATAGTGAAATTGTTATCACGATAAAATATTGTTAAGGAATTAGGGGAAAACTGCTGCATAACGACATATGTTATACTGTTAACTAAATTGTCAGAAGAACTGTTAATGATTGCAATAATAATGTTGTAGTTATTAACTCAAAAGCAAATTCACCCACACCTCGTGGCGAACTCGCAGCCGTGCGTGCGACCCAATCTAAAACTAATTCCACGCTAAAATTATGCAAACTAAAATATGCATGAACTAGCAAAAGTCGAATTAAGTAAAATACTATATTAAGTTCCGCCATGACACAGTAATTATGCAGTTGTGTGCAAACTGTGGAACTTGCGACAATTTCCTTTGCACCCAGCGGCGGTGTATGAATTATGAATTTCATACATCTATGGAGCTGGTTTAATAAAGTATCATAATATGTTAGTAATGGAAGGGTAAGCTATATGGATACGTAACGCTATCCGCGCTAACCATTAGCGCACCAACTGTGCTCCTCGCATCAACTTTGTTATGGTGGCGCTTTTAACACAGTTGGTGCGTAAATACAGTGGGCACCTAGCTTTACACCGCATAACCGAAAGCGACTGTCGCGGGAGTATGCGACTAGGCGATCATTTACCTGAATAATGACGTACATACGTGATGGCGCGAGTATGTATGTCTATTCAAACAAACGAGCGCGACGATCATGACTCACGCGACAGTCGCTTTCGATTAGGACGCGGTACAAAGTTGGGTGTCAACTGTGTTCCGCGCATCTGCTTTGTTTGCCTAAAAGCATCACCACGACAAAGTTGATACGACGAGCACAGTTGGTACGACGAGCACAGTTGGTGCGCTAATATAATGGATAGCGTGGATAGCATTAGACGTATCCATATAGTTTAAGTACGCTTCCACTAATAACATGAACTTTGTCGTAGTGGTCCATGACAAAGTTCATGCTCGGAGTACAGTTGGCGCGCGAATATAGTGAATAAAGACCCCCTTTATCCACTATATTTGTTTTAATAAAGTAACCCGCAATTCGATTTCAAATTTTCTCAAAATGTGACAAAATTGTATAACATGAATAATAATTAATACACCTCTCTACCTTAGAATTTGACACGAATGTTGTCATGAAATAGTCATATATTATTCACCGAACTTACAGTTACTAGCACTTTTGCCTGAAAGCTTCAGCTTCATTCCGACAGACCACTGTTGGATCTCATCCGACCACAACGCTGCCTGTCGGTAATCCGGTTCATTTACAGGTTTCACTGTCCAACCACCAAATTGTGGTAAGTATGGTTTGGTATGAACGTTTTGATTATGAGTTATATTACGATAACCGAGTGGCTTGCAGGAAATGAGCAACCCCGTATATTTATCTACACTAATATTATAAAGAGGTAAAATTTGTGAGTTTGTATGTAATAGGTAATCTTGGAAACTACTGATCCAATATCAAAAATTGTTTTACTGATAGAAACACTATTGCCGGCTGCTATAGGATTCATCTAATAATTTAGAAAGACAGAACCTAGCATAATCAGTCTACAACGTTCCCACTGCTGGGACCCAGGCCTTCTCTCCGTGAGAGGGAATGGGCCGTAATCTACCACGCCGCCTAGTAAGATTTTAATTTTAAATCCGAAGTTTTTAATCTCAAGCCTGAAACATACATATGGAGGTTATGGAAAAGCAAGTTGGTTTGATATTAGTTTATTTTGCTCTAAAGGCGTGTTTCGTTGAGTTTCGTGCCTCTGAGCAGTTCCCAAAAATAATCAAATCTATGTTAACATGTATGCAATATGCATTTCAAACGATACGAATAATGAAACATATGGGAAATGCGATTTCAAAGTGGAAACTTGTTGACTAAGCAGTAGGTGCGAAAATATCAATCTTCCGTGCTTTCCCAACTACATATGTTAGGGTTGACTTTCAGTCTCAGCAGATGCAGTTGAATACCAGTATTTTACATGGAGCGGCTGCTTAACTTACCACAACCCAAGTACTTGGGTAACACAATATCCCTTGGAAAGACTGGTTGTCAGACTTTTGGACTTCTGACTACCCGTAACGACAGCCAAAGATCTATGAATGACAGCTGGGTCCAACTGCTTAACGTGCTTTCTGAGGCACGGAGGGTATATGTAATGGATGGTCACCCATCCACAAACCGACTGCGGCCCGTGTGGTTGTTCTTATTTAGCCCCTCAGATATAAAATCTATTATTTTATAAACTAAGTAATGATTTTCATGTTAGTCCTTTTTGATAGAAATATAATGTAACGACTACAAACAACGGAAGGTGTTGAATTGAATGTTTTAAACCGTAGCTACAAACTTCCGTAATCGGATCAAACTTAAACCAACCGATGTTTTATTAAAAAAGAATAAAGTTTATTTCATCCTGTTTCACAAATATCTGGTTCAGACATTTCAAAATAATTAAATTTCAACCAACATCAAGTTTGATTCAACTTTTTCATAAAGCGATAAGTATTTTTATAAAGCGATAAGTATTTTCATCTTTGCTTAATACTATTCCTTTTGTATTTTTTTTTATTGCTCAATTCTAGACTAATATTATAAAGTGACAAGATAAGATTTTTTGTATACCTGTATTTTTTGTTGGTTACGCTGTCACGCTAAAACGGCTGAACGGATTTGGATGAAATTAGACACATCGGTAGACCATAACCTGAATTCGAACATTTCTATGTTCTTGTTTTCCGGGGGAAAATCGGGATAAAAAGTATTCTTACTTTTTATCCCGATTTTCCCCCGCGATCGAGACTTATGTAGGTACCTACCTATACATATTACCTACGTAACATGTTTTGACAAGCGAGAAAGTTGAGCTTCAACCCGTCAACTATACACATGTTATCTATATTTAGCAAACACACTTTGTTGCTCTATCTTTAACGTTTCATAACACAGACATCAAAACCTCTATGTTCTAGGCTGCACACATATTTTTCTCGAATATCTCTTTATGACTCGTCTTAGCGCGGCGTTTATTACAAGATTTCAGGCAAAATTGAGACGTTCTATATTGCTGGGTCTGGAAACCCCGCGGTTATACTTTATTGTGGTATATCAACGTTGATTTCAAGGAAAAACGCACTGTTTACGAGCACTTTGACACGCCGTTATATCATTTATTAGGAAGCAGCTTGAACATATGTACATATGTGAGAAATAACCATTTTCGAATGAAAACGTTTCCTACTGAATTCAAAAGTAGTAGGTAGCCAATTCATTGATAGAAAGAAAAGAAAGAAAATGCATTTATTTGCGGCAAACATGACGCATGAAAAAAGGACATATACACACAAAAAAAAAACAAGTACGTATATAACCTACCTACCTACCTATATATTCTACCTACCTACCTATATAACCTACCTACCTACTATATACCTATGTAATCGTATCTTAGTCTTAGCATTATGCTGAGCGATGGCCGTTTTGCGTGGATGTGACGTATGTTTTCTACCAACTTGTTATTTTTTGTGTTAGTGTTATTTTTATGCGTCAAGTTTACCGCAAATAAACATATTTTCTTTCTTTACCTAATAGTACCAATTTACTGAAACTAAACGAAGATTCGTCACAACTATATCCGTAGACAACCACGGTACTGGTACTCCATCGTCAAGAGAAGCAACGCCATTTTATACACATTAATCAATAAAACATACAACAACAAGTTTATTTTCTACCCCCGACAACATATCGTAAGGATAATTCTTTATACTTTCTTGTTTATGTTAATCTAGTTCCAATTAAGTCAAATACTACTGAAACTAAATACAAATTCAATAAACAACAATTTCCCAGCGCACACATCACTCGCCACAACGAGAGTCGACAAACAACGGGACGGTACGTCACCAGGAGAAGCCACGCCATCGTAAACAATACAATGAATAAAACATGCAACAACATCAACAACACAGTTGTTTTCGTACCCCTCGACAACAAATCGATAAAAGGGGAACACGAATTCGTCTTCAATACATTTCTGCGAGTTTTAGCGAAACGAGTTTATATATCGCTACCGTCTTTATTTTTGAAGCGAAGTTTTCTCCTGGGTTGCAGACATCTTACCATTTTGCTTGCTTGTGTTATAAATTAGAATTTACATTTGTATATATATAGGTACATAGGTACGAAAAGCTTGTTCTGTTGCGATTTGGTTAAGATGTGTGTAAAAAATTTGGTGCCTTTATTTAACGTGAGGAATTCTTCTTACTTTAGAAATGTTATTTTTCTCTTGATACCTACATATATACCATTGTGATACGTAGACAATCTGAAAGCCAATTCCCGTAATTATAAACGTTCAAAATCTAGTCGCAATATCTTCTGCGAAAGCACTAGGAAGTGGTGAAGGGCGGGCGTTTTAGGGGCCTGTCTTTTGTAATTTTGACCATCGAAAAGTGATGATTCTCAGCCTAGTTTGAATAAATTACTTTTGATTTGATTTGATCTCAGCGACAATCAATGTCAAAAATATAGGGAAATATGAGGTATTTTTGACATATTGAGACTGAGATTAGAATGCAAACGCTCTTAAAAATACGAGAATACCCCCTCTATTAGGGTTTCTATTATATGAAATTCGGTAATGTTTCTTACAAACAATTACCTGATTTGGTGGCGTTCTATTGTTTCTGCCTAGCCACATGGCAAGAAGGCGTGAGTATTTGTACCTGATTTCAAAATAAGTATTTCTGGAAACCAGAAAACCTTTATGTAGCTCGCACTTCTGCGAAAGCTGGTCTAATGAAAGTAATCAGTTGCTTGATAAACAGACCTTGCAAATCAATTATTCGCAACTCTAAGGTATTACTATACAACGTGCCGCTACAATGTCGACATTAATTTAACACACGGGTAGGGCTAGTGGCCAGTAATCATAAAAATTATAACAACATAAAAAAAATCGTAACTTGAAAACTTCCACCTGCGCCGCTCGCCGACATAGGGCTCTCTCTCTTTCCTTCAATTCACCTTCTCTTTGCACGTTATTTGTTTTAATTTCATAGATGCGATGTTATGATCCGTGTCCCTGGAAAATGACCCCCGCGCTACAGTTCTTTAAGTACAGGTTGCTCTAAGATGCTATTTTAGAAAATTGTAAATACGACGGGGTCACCAGTATAGAGGTATGAGGAATAGGGTGTAAAGTTCACTCATCCTCCACAGAAAAGGGAGGATCCTCTGACCAGACGGGTGTTGTGTCTGGCGGGCAATTGCCCGATGAATCATGTCTGGGCGTTTGTATAAATGCTAGTTGCGCGGTAAACTCGAGATGCAGGATTTGCTTGACGTCAGTATGACGCGTTGTTCGCATGTGGCGTTGTAGATACCGCTACAAAATAAATAAATATTAATGTTTAATGAAATTAAAATATATTCATAAAACTAAAACGCGAAACCGTATACGTGTGTTAAATTAATGTCGCCATTAAAGCGCCCCTATTATATATATACTTGGAAACTAGTAGAGCTATTAACTAGTCTACCATAATCACCTGCGTCGTACAGTAAACCGCACAACAATGGTAACTCTTGCACTTCGAAAATCGCCGTTAAGACTACGACATAAAGGCGCTTTCAATGTCAAATGGTTACCACAGACATGGCTGTTTTACGTAGAAGGAATAGCGTCTTATCCGTAGTGACAGTAATGACACACTTACTGTAAGACCTGAATGTTCATAGGAATTGGTAACCAGCTATTTGCAATACTGCGAACTGCCTGAGCTGACCTTTAACATAATCACATCACCTTTCAAGTCACACACTAATAGCATACCTACTTAACTGTTCGTAGAATTCTAATTAGAAAGCAAAAACATAAAAAAACAAGTTAACGAGAAAAAAAAGGACTGCTAAAGGACAGCTGCGCTGCGTGTCGCGGGTTCGATTCCCGCACGGAACAAATATTTGTATGACCTTTTTTTTTTTTTAAATGACTCCTCCCGCTCTGGGCGGAGCAGAAGGGAGTGTCAGACTTTTACTGACTAAAACCCACCCGTGTTCCTTCAGTTGCCTGTGCCAGGGGCCACGGTATCTCTTTCGAACAACCCGCAGCCCCGGCGGCATCGGCCCTAGCGGACCCCGTCAGTTCGTGCTGACAGCTCTTTGAGGCGCGCGTGGAACACAACGCGCCGTCGACCCGGGCCTGGTCCTTACCGGGCGGCGAGCTGCCCATAGCTCGCCGCCCGCAAGCCCGCGCCTACGGTGGCCGGGAGTCGGCTGTTGACTCCCGTCCAGGGCGTCTCCTGCGGCGGCTAGGAGCGCGAGGGTGCAGCGATTGCCTCTCCCTCGCACGCTCCGCCTCCTCCTTCGCGAGCATAACTGCTTCGCAGAAGGAGGTGACGGCCTCCCATTCACTCTCGCTCCGGACCATGGCCTGTATGAGGGCCGGACGCGAGAGGTCGCCGCCGCCGATCGCCGCCAAGAGGACACGGCGGGGTCCCGCCCAAGCCGGGCAGACCTCCACCGTATACTCCACCGTGTCCTCCGGGCGATCCCCACAGTGGTGACACCCTGGCGTTTCCTCCCGCTTTATCCTGAACAGGAACCTCCCGAAACAACCGTGTCCGGTGAGGACCTGCGTCAGGCGGAAGGTGAGGGTGCCGTGGCGCCTCTCTAGCCACTCCTCAAAGAGGGGACTTATCGCCGCAATTGTCGCGTGCCCAGCGCTGGGTTGCGACAATCGCACTCTCCATGCCGCTATGAGATCCCGCCGGAGCTCTGTCCGCTGTGCCGTGATTTCTCGCGGCAACGGAGCAACGCCCCGGCGTTTTGCCTCCTCTCGCCACTCCCATATGTGGGCGAGGACTTTGGCCTCCAGATCCCATGGCGGCAATCCGGCAAGGAGGCTCGCCGCCTCAGCGGAGACCGTGCGGTATCCTCGAATGAGCCGGACAGCCATGACCCTTTGGGACGCGATCAACCGGCGGGCTGGTCGCCGCCTCAAAGATCGCGCCCATATCGGTGCCCCGTAAAGGGCCATGGCCCGCACGACCCCCGCATAGAGCCTCCGGCAAGAGGCGTTTGGTCCCCCTAGATTGGGAAGGAGCCGCCTCAAGGCAGCCCCGGCCCGCTCCAGTCTGGGAGCCAAACGTCGGAAGTGCTCCACGAAATTCCACCGGCTGTCGAGGACGAGTCCCAGGTACTTCATCGTCAGCTCGACGCCGATGTGAACCCCTCCTGCCGTTATTTGTGAACCCGACGGTGGCGCGTCCCGAGGACCATGAAAACACATGGCCTCAGATTTGTGCAATGCCACCTCGAGTCCCAATTGCCGGATCCTCTCGACAATTGTCGCAACCCCGCGTGTCGCTGCTTCGGCCGCCGCCTGGTGCGACCTCCCCTGCGCCAGGACCAGCGTGTCGTCAGCGTAGCAAACTACGCTGACGCCATCAGGGAGGTCGGCGCGCAGCACCCAGTCGTACCCGATATCCCACAGATGCGGCCCTAGGACCGATCGCTGTGGGACACCGCACGACATCTCTCGCCGGTTCCACTCTCCCCGGTGACCGGGGTAGATGATGGCCCTGTCCGTCAAATAGGCCTCGACAATGCGACGGAGGTAGGTCGGCATCCGGTGATACCCGAGTGCCTCCCTGATGCAACTCCAGGGCAGGGTATTGAAGGCATATTTGTATGACCTACAAGTGGTTGTTCCGGGTCTGGCTGTTTGTGTATGTGAGTTTAAATGTTTGTAAACGCGTAAAGGAGAAATTCCTAGTGTGGGGCAACGTTTTATAAAAAAATAAAAAAAATTGTTAAGGCCCCCGACTTCCTCACTTTTATGGTATAGGTACCATAACTTAAAAGTGAGGAAGTCGGTGGTTGAGGAATTGGTGTGGGGTAGGCCTCACACCAATTCGTATACCACTACTTGCTATGTAAACAACAGTGACAGGAAGTATATAACAATATCAAGATACATAAAGTCGATTAAATACGTATTATCTAAGCTAACTCAAAAACTACCCGAGCAAAGTTAATAAAATGTTAGGTATGGGACCACCGCGCAAACTTCCTCTACCAAACAAAGAATTTTCAAAATCGGTCTACAATTGACGAAAATATCTATGAACGCACATAAAAAAATACATACAGACGAACATATAACCTCCTACTTTTTTGAAGTCGGTTAACAAATATAAAGAAACACTGTTGTTATAGAAATTGCAAAGCAAGTCTCGAAAATCAATATGTTTCCTATTATTAATATTTCCACTATCGATACTGCGAATCATTATAACAACATTCCCGCTTTTTAACGTTTTCTTTTAACAAAAACATAAGATTGCAGAAGTTAAAAAAACTGAAAAGAAAACGAATAAATAAACTGTTGCTTAACCAAAGCTCAGAAATGAACTGTTGATACTAAAAACGGGTTAAGTTCTTTTCCCGTTCAGTTAATCCAGCATAACTTGGCAAAGAAACTGCCTCGATATTTCCTTTTTATTGTCCTAGTTTATTTTTTATTTGACGTTATTACTCTCCTGGGGAATTATTTTATGACTTTGACTTAATAATGCAGTATAGGCTCGTCCAAGGATTGTTTTTATTACTACCCTTCAAGTTAGAAGATGGGTATTAATTAACTTGCTCATTAAAAGAGCTTGAGATTGTTAGGAAAGTTGAGGAAAGGTCGAAAATATTTCTGCACTAGCTGTTGCCCTCGACTTCGTCTGCGATCCAGGGTGAAAAATAGCTTATGTCCTTCTCCAAGCCACGGTCTACCTATGTGCCAAAGTTCATCGAAATCCGTTCAGCCGTTTTAGCGTGAAAGCGTAATAAACAAACATACCAAAAATCAAATCTCTTCTCTTTATAATATTAGTTTAGATAACATAACATTGTACCAGTAATCCTGGAAAGGGTAGGCAAAGACATAGGTACCTTAGTACACCCCCATTTCGCCAGTCATGTTTAAGTCCCATGTAATTGGGGATGAGCCTATTGTCATCAACCGGTCACAAATCCAAACTCCGGGCGACAGAGAAATTCTTGACGGAAAAAGCTCAGCAACACACTTTGCCTGCCCTGGGATTCAAACCCAGAACCACATGCTCAGCAGTAGCACTTGCGACCAACAAACCAACGAGGGACTGTTTCTTTATATAAATTTACTTCTAATGAAATTATTAAAAGAATTAATAATTTCATTAGAAATAAATTGTACACAAGGGGTGTACAGACGCCAGCACATCATAATGAAATTATCAAGTTGGAAGATGGTTATTAATTAACTAGCTTATTAAAACTACTTAACGTCAGCAGCAGGTTACCGACGATGTAAATAGCGCGATCTCTAAAGTAGTCCACTGGTTCAATGTTAATAACTTACTTTTAAACGAGAAAAAACCAAATGCATTAAGTTTACGCTACCTCACGTTAGACAGGTGAAAACCAATGTGTTGACAAAGGGGGAAAACTTGAATCCTGACAGCACAGTATTCTTGGACATATCTTTGGATGCTAAGCTTCAGTGGGGTCCACATATAGATAAATTGTCAAAAAAGCTAAGTTCAGCAGCATACGCTGTTAGAAAAATTCGTAATTTAACTGATATAGAGACAACCCATTTAGTGTACTTTAGCTATTTTCATAGTGTAATGTCGTACGGCATTCTATTGTGGGGAAATGCCGCTGATAGTCAGACTCTTTGTTTTGCAGAAGCGAGCTGTTCGATCAATTTATAAATTAAGTCCGAGACACTCGCTCAGAGATAAATTTAAAGAGATTAATGTTATGACTGTGCCTTCTCAATATTTATGAAAATCTTTTATATGCCCATAAAAATATAAAATTGTTTAAAAAATACAGTGATATTCATGATATAAATACTAGGAACAAACACAAATTTGTTGTACCTACAACAAGGCTCAAGAAAATAGGTGGCTCGTTCAGATGCCAATGTATACGCTTTTATAATAAAGTTCTAAGCCCCGTTCAAGATCTAAGCCTTAATAAATTCAAATCATTCATTAAACGTAAGTTGTGCCAGAAAGCCTTTTATACCGTTAAGGATTATATCGAGGACCAAAAGGCTTGGGATTGAGCTGCTTCCAATTTTTTACATATTTAATGTTTTTTTTTTTGTTTTGTTGTTGTTTTTTTTTATATATACACTTTGACATTAATGAATTTTATATATACTATGACATTTCCTTACTTTGTAAAGTATTCTATTATTTTAATTATTGTGGATGTGAAGACTATGTGGGTCATTTTATTTATATAATTTTTCTCTTTGTTCTCTTAGTTTTTGTCATGGTCTGGCAGTTTGAGTAATTAAATGTGGCCTACCCAAATGTCCTTTCTTTGGTATTGTTCGTCGAATCGTTGAGCTCCTTAGGTTTTGAATTGAGCTGCACGATTTCTGACAAATGCGTGCACTGACTGGACAGGTCCTCTCAATCTGTGTGGTTCTTACCTCAAAAGACCATCTCAGACATCGACCTACATGGTCTCCATATGATCTGACCAAGATTATGTCTGGACTTTAAAAGAGACTGTGACCTCTGAGTTTGTTTCGGCCTTTCATCTCAGACTAGTCAGATAGGAAACGCCGACCTCATCTAGTTTTAAATATGATTGACGTGTAAAAGTGTTTGTACAAACCTACCTACAAAAATAAAATCATTTATCATTTAAAAGAGCTTGAGATTGTACGAAAAGTTGAGAAAAAGATGACAATGTTTATTTTTATAAAATAATTGGATGCTCAAGTTTCGCCCTGTGGAAGTGAATGGTAACAAATGAAAAGATAACGCATTGTTGTATCTTTTGTACGAGAAAGGAATATGGAGAGTATCGTCAATGCGTCGAATTGTAACGTTCTCAATAGTGTAGGTATTTGTTGTCTTACATTGTTTATCATTGTGCCGAGATAGAAAAGAAAACGATACTGTGCCCACAGTTATGTATGTTTATTGAACCTTACCCCCGTAATATTTTATTATAACGCTATAAATTTTCAATAATCCAAGCCAGAGATCGCCTAAAAATTTTACTTTTACAAGTCCCTCATAAAAAAAATGATAGACTCCAGACACATTAAAAACACACAAAATTCGCTAAACCACTCAGTGTTGCCACACAACAAACTTGAAAAAGCGAACATATTCTTTCAGGTTTTACGCTAGGTGGTGGGTGCACGGGGCGTAACGTAAAACAACAGTGTTACTGTTACCTAACACCACAACCGCCCCCAACACGGCTTAATTAAGCAGTAAAATACATACAGTATTAAAAATGAGTACTTTTTGTACCTTTTGTGAGCACGCAACGGAACGTGAAACAGACTTCCGTTATGTGGGACTTTCTTTGTAACAGAATGAAATGCAAAACCAAACTCATAATTAAAAAAAAATAAATGAAATTAATCCTTGTTTAATTTTTCTTTTTGCTGAAATCATATTTTAGGTAGGCCGGTACTGTTTACAGGTGGGTTTATTACTTAATGTTTGCTCTTTTTATTTTCAGTAAAACGACCGTTTATGAAAATACGGAGTTGATAAAAATATTTAATTATAAATACGTACATAAACTCTCGCCTTCTCTTTATGAGGGTAGACAGAAACTACAGAACGGCCCCTGCTACGATGGTTACATATTCTTTAAGCCTTACTAATTATGTATGTAAAAAACCACACGACGTACAGTAACGAACAACATAACTTTGCATAAACATAATATCTTATAGCAATGGCATTGAACATTTTATCGATCGAATGTCCTGAATAGTCGTTCAGAAGTTTAGTGACACATCCCCGTAAAGTGCCCTAGTCTAATAAAAATAACCTAAATGAGAAATAGGGTCGGTACACGTTAGATAGGATACATACGTTTATTGCAAACCCCTTAGTAATTCATATAACTTTTTTGTGCCTTACTGAAACAGCCTATAACATTCCCACTGCTGGGACACAGGCCTCCTGGTGGCAGGGAGTGGGCCATAATCCACCACGCAGGCCCAGTGCGGATTGGTATGTCGCATGTTTTCGTCTTACTTAGTGGAAAGTTATGTCTCGGCATCTATCTGACTGACTAAGCTTTCGGATAGATGTATAATTTCAACAAGAGTTTAAACGAATATCCTATTCCTTTCTAGAATGCAGGAAAGCACTAAAAATTCTCTCTGACAATCAAAACACAAGGCTGATCTGTGATTCCATTGTATACAGAGCTGACCTGTATCCAACCCTCACTTTTCTTTCGACAATGCTCGCGTGTGCACAGGAAATAAAGTGCTGTTCATTATTCATGCACAGCTTGTCACCGGGCTCAAATTTAGTACGAGACCTACGTAGCATCGGTATAAAATATACAAACTAGATGGGGACGTAAATCAACCCTCCCCTGCCCTCGAGGTAATAGATATGTATTGTAGACCAGACCTAAAATGCTACCCACGACTTTAGACCGCTCTATTGTTAAAATCCTTTTCAACTACCTCATTGAAACGCCCAGGTAAAAAATTGCGAGGACTAACACTAGTATAAAGTAGGAATAAATGAAGCCATAAATAATTCTGAGTCTGACATTATTCCTTTATAAATGTTACGGACGGTAAATAGTGCAATATAAAACGGCGTTTATTTTACTTTGATATGTTATTTTACTAGCGAAAAATATTATACGAATACTATCTGAAATTCATTTTTAATGTAGCATTCAGAATATAGTACATATTTTTTATACTATTATAAGTTTGCTGTAAAACGATGTACTGATCTTTATTTAAATTATTTGAAATCAACAATTTTAGTAAGTAGTCAACAACTTGTAGTGAAAGGACTTTGTACCTATAAATAAAGGGTATTTCGAGCAAGCCCTTTCTGTCACTGTCTGGACATTGTAAATAAATACTGGGAACTGTTCCCAGATGTGGATTCGTGTTACATATTGTATTGTAACGTCACTTGTATTGTTAAGCCTTTATTTAACCCTACACATTACGACCCCTGAATATGACACTATTATAGGACTGCACCTCCATGAATAAAACAATACAGCGATCTAACTTTGAAAACTGTGGCTGAAAACTGATAGCACATGGAAAATTAAATCAAAGCACACTGCAATAACCATTTTCCAACCTTTTTGAACGAAAAAAAGCCTGTCTAAACACAACGATATGCGCTGTCAAGCCAGTCTTCATTAAACCACCAGTTCCCAGTTGTGTTCCCATTGTTCTAGTGTTAGACAAAAAGTTGTGTTTTAACACTTCCAGTGGCGAGCGTGGTCGACTGATTAAATTTCACGTTACAGTCAAACTTTTAATAGGATCGTCGTTATTTTCTGTGAATTTTCAGAGTTAAATATGCAGTATACGATGTTTAGACTGTAGTTTTGAGTTGCAAATGTCCTCTCTGTTTATGTGCGAAGGTGAGTGTGTTTAAAATACTAAAGATGATTTTTGGCGCGGGTTCGATTTCCGCACGGAACAAATATTTCTATGACCTACAGGTAGTTGTTCCGGGTCTGGCTGTTTGTGTATGTGAGTTTAAATGTTTGTAAGCGCACCCACGATACAGGAGAAATTCCTAGTGTGGAGCAACGTTTTTTTTTTTTTCAAAACAAAAAAAAATCTCGACTTAACTAGTTTATTAAACCTAAATTCAACAAATAGAAGTGTTGTTCTTCGCATCAATCCACCTGGTAACGACCTTATCCCTAAGGAGTGCTTAGTGCTGTAGCAGCAAAGCGTTTCTACTTGCAACTATTTAGTTTGTTTATCTAACATTTTCTTGCATCTACGATTTGCCAGGCAATTTTCCAACGTTGTCCAACAAACCCAACTTTTAAATCTATGTAAATAAAAATGGAATGCTGTTCGTTGGTAAGCACATCACTTGAGAAAGGCTGGACTTATTTGACTATTTTCAATTTTATTTTAAAATATTCCTAATAGTCCGAATTAGGTTTTTAAGGAAAGAAAAATTGGGAAAGCTTCGTATGAAGATTTGTATGAACTAATTATTTATAAAGGTACACCAACAGCTTCTGTATACAAAATATCAAATAACTGTAGAAAACAGTCATGGGCTTATGCACCGTTAAATTTTGATCGTTTTAATCTTTAGAAGGGGTCATTGTACTCAACATTATGAATAACTTTTACTACGGGACCAACCTGAAATCGCGAAAAAAAAGCAGTTGATCCATAGATTTATGTTCCCCTTTTAAGGATTAAAACGATCAAAATTTAACAGTGTACAGTTTGTTTTGGACAGGACAACGCCTGTCAGCTTGATACAAATATTTAACAATAATTTAATTTAATTTTGAAGATAATTTACCTTTTCTTCGAATTAAGAAATTAATTTCCACAACAATATTTTCATAAAAGACCCAGTGGAGCAACATACTTGCTTTTATGGTGATTAAAGTTAGTATACAATGGGTGACACGTCATCTAGGTATTGCTAAGGTGCCTTGGTGACCTGGTTTATAAACAAGGCAGTAAACCGCATGCGATACTAAAGAAAAACTATTACCTACTTGCACAAGTTCTGCATAATTTTTTATATTTAATTGGACATGAATGTCATACTTTGTATACCTAATTCATAGGTTCTTTGTTAAAGGCACAGTTGCATCGTAATTTAGAACGTTTTTATAATGCAAATAACTATGTAAAAGTCACGACCGTGAGGCTTTACAGTTTGATAATTTTTAAATACCAACTGACAAAAACCCTAACTAGAAAGGTATTAATGACACATCGTAACAAATTAACGGTTTTCATATAACCGGACACGTAATCTGTACGATTTATGCTATTTATAGTAATTACGTGTAACTCCGGTTATACAAAAACCTGTTATTTTTGTCAGAAAGTGCTCCTTCAGACCTCATTAGATACCAAACACAATACCTATATTAATCAAAAATATTTTTTTCCATAATCTTTTACTTTCGCTAAAGGCCATCCATGTTGAATTTTATATGTGACGTCATATAGTATGTAACCCGCGTAACAACAAAACGCTTTCAAAGACTCGTTTGTCAAAATACGACGTGTAACTGAACCGTTATGAGGAAACAGATGAACATAATTATTACGTATATACATACATACATCACCTGTTAAAATCATAACCCTCCTTTGGCTTTACCGAAGTCGGGTAAAACTACAAACTTCTTTACCCTAACCACCAAATTTTATTTTCTAGGAACAAGCCAGAAAAAATTCCAGAACACAATATAAACCTCATGCTCTCAGCTTAGTTCACTGGCACCGCACAAAATTCTCATGCAGTTAGCGGGATTAAACTAATCGAACATTTATCGAAAAAAGCTTAGGTTAGACGAGCTCGTACGATTACCCGCGACGGATTCACGTGGTAATCCCAGACATATAAATGGAACCGCGTTTGCTATCACGAAACGTGCTAACCCGCGTTTGCGTTTTGTCGCAAAATTGAGAGAAATGAGCGCGAACGCTGCTAATTGAAAATAATGCTCGTTTTTACAACGTTGCGGTGATAATTGAGAACAGTCGATACTTTAATATGTTTAGAACTAAACGAGATTATTATGTCAATAAAAGCAAGGTGATGGTGGTGGCGGGGTGGTGGATATTCGTCGTAATAGTTCTCGTCGTGTTCGTCGTCAAAAAGAAGCAAACTTTAGTAGTGCATTTTATTTCTAATTCTAGATTATACCTTATCGGTATTTTCATATAAAAGGAAGGAAACACAGGAAACTTAAGGTTTTTTCTGCGATGTAGATAGGTAAATGAAATCGTAGTTTGCCATGTAATTATGTTTTATTTATCACGAATAGGTAGAAAATTAATAATAATGCTCTTTGCTTATAATCCTGTGAGAGCAGTGGTAGCCCAGTGGTAATGGCATCGCCTTACAAGTTGTAGGTCGTGGGTTCGAACCCAGCCAGGCGCTTTACTTTGTATGAATAATTTCATCACCACTGCTCTCAAAACGGTGAAGGAAAACATCGTGAGAAAACCGGCATGTCCTAGAACCAAAAATTTAAAGACATGTGACATCTACCAACACGCACTGGACCCGCGTGGTAGATTGTGGCCCACTCTCTCGAAGAGAGGAGACGTGTGCCCCAGCAGTGAGCACATTATGGGCTGATTATGCTTGTAATGTAGTAACAGAACTGATAAATTGAGATCTTTAGTGCTCCTGCGAGAGTCTAGATTTTAGTGTGCTGTCAATAAAATGGGGATATTATGGCTGTCGTAATACATACATACTATAAATATCAGTTTATTACTATTTTACTGCCAAATGAGTCCAGTCTAAAAATAGAACGTTCTTTAGTATCTTCCCACGCGTATTGTGAGTCCTCAATAAAAAGGCTTAATGGGGCTAAGTCTTGGACCACACAGAAAGGACGTGAGATGAGGACGGGACGCAGAGGCGGCGTCCCTTTTACGTATCTTCATACAACTTGTATCAACGCGATCTGATACAAAACCTACAGAAAAGACAAGACGCATTTTTGCTTAATATTATTCCTTTTTTTTTTTTTATTGCCTAATGGGCCTGCTCTTGACTTCAATCACGCCTGATGGAAAGCAAAGGATAACGTCTACGATGGAACGAGCGTGCCCAGAAGATGCCTGTTCACGCTTTCTTTGAAAGTAGACGAGTTGAATGTGGAATAACATAGACACTGGCAGAGAGCTACTTTGGCTGTGCGCATAATAAATGTGGAGGAGAATCGCTCTCATCTCAGTCATCATTTTACATCTGCATAATATTGCTGCATCTGCGTCCCTTCCTCGGCTCACGTCCTCTCTGTGTGGCCCGCACCTAAGGTTAATTATAGAGAACCTTTGTAACTAATGGTGCGTTTACATAAGGTCGGTGACAGAAAAGGCCTTTTGCGTGAAAGAGTAACAAACATCCATCCATCCATCCATACAAACTTTCACATTTATAATATTAGTAGGATAAAACTGTAGTAAAGCTACAGTTAGCCTTTAAAATATCAAAGCTAGAAAACATTAAAATTCTCTGCACATTCCATTGCGCTGTTTTCACAATGAATATTATGACAACGAATGGCAGATAACGCTACGGAATATCAACGAAAATTTACATTAAAAATATACAGATATTGGATACATTTGGACAAGGATTTACCCGACAAAGCCGAAATGTAGGGTTATGAATCTTTTAGGTGGGGTAAGTATAACATTGGTTTACCATTAGAAAGTTTTTATTTTTTGATAAAAGTATTCTATCGATCTATTAGTGTAGGAAGACATAGGGGAGGCCAAATGATGACGGTATTTCTTTCAACGAAATTGTTTTGTTTGTGCGGGTTTCAAACTCAAACTCATAGCATTGATTTCAATTACAGGTACTTTTGGTCTGTCAAGGGATCGGTCAGACGCAATAATAAAGCCCAAAAAAATTGTCTTAAAAAAATTGCATTGCAAAGCAAAAGCAATTGCAGTCACATTATTAATATATGCATAACACGAGGCACATATCCGGCAGATCTTAAGCCTGCCGTAGTAAAACCGCTATACAAAAAAAAAAATACAAAGAAAATACGAGTCTTATAGACCTATTGCACTTGTGCCAATATTCTCAAAGATATTTGAAAAATATATATACGAACAAATTCATAAATATTTAGTAAAACATAACATCTTGACTGAGGAACAAAAAGGCTTTAGAAAAGATAAAACTATTAAAATGGCCATTTATGACTTCCTAAATAAAGTAATGGCAAATGTTGACCATAGAATACCTGTTTGTTCAATATATTGTGATATGACTCAAGCTTTCGATTACGTAGATCACAAAATATTGCTTGATAAATTAGAAGCTTACGTAATAAGAGGAAACATCCTGCTGCTAATCGAATCGTATCTAAAAAACCGAAAGCAATATATAGAAATCTCACAGGTAAATCCGAAGACCAAATATGACAGGGTCTATAGGTCACGTGATAGCTCAATCTCTTATGGTGTACCACAGGGGAGCGTGCTTGCCCGCCCTCTATTTATACTTTAAATAAATAACTTGAATGAACGTGACGAAATTTTTGCTGATGACAGTACAGTTACCATTGGCTGTACAAACAAACTAAAATATAATAATGAAGTAACTAATACTTTAATTCAATAACAAAATGGCTCAACAGTAACAATCTTAAAATAAATATTGACAAAACCAAACTAATGGCAGTCAACGCAAAAACGTTTACGTTTACGTTTTCGAGTATTCACTATGATAATAATAAAATAAACCACCTCCAAATTCTTAGGCTTAACCATAACCATAGACCAACGCTTCGATTGGAAAGCACACATTGAAGAATTGACAAAGCGTCTTAGCAAATCGACATATGCCTTATATAAGCTCGCTCCAGTCATAGGAACGGATGCTATTGTTACAGCATACCATGGAATGGCAGGTTCAATTTTAAGATATGGCGTTATTTTTTGGGGAAACTCAGCCAATAAGGAACAAATATTTAAATCCCAAAAAAAGTGTATTAGAGCAACGTTCGGTTTGAAATGTACAGATAGGTACTTGTAAACCATTTTTTATTCAGTATAAAATACTGACACTGCCCTCTCTGTACCTACATATTTGAGGTTGTGGTATTTGTGAAAACCAACCCAAATCTGTTTCCCAAGCTATCGGCCTCAAATAACCGTAGTCGACGACACGTCAATATGTTATGTGCAAGACAGTCTAAGACAGCTCTGATGCATAAAAGTGTTTTCTGCATGGCACCAATTAAATATAATCATATACCAGAATCAATCAAAAATCTTATATGTTAATTTGTTTAAAAGACATTTAAAAAACTTTCTCATCAGTAAATCGTATCTCGAAGTTCCTAGCGGAATAAATAAGTGGGATCTAAGTATTGATGGTGTTGCAATCTTAAATGACTGATTAACTTCTTGGTACTCATCTTGTTTTCAGCTTACGAGTATTATTCCTGACATGCATTTTTGCAATATTAATTAAAATTAAAATGTAATTGGGCTTTTTGATAAAATAAATTATTTCCTTTCCAATTTTTACTTAATTAAATTGACATGCTTGTATCCATTGACATACCTACATAAAATTGTAGCCAGTGACATTTGATGTAATATTACGACATTTTTTTTTTTATTTATTGTGCCGCAAATGATTTGACATTATTTTGTAAAATGGAATTATAATAATATTCTAATTGTTATTTAAAATTATGTTAATTGATTATGATTTGCATGTCCAGATGACGGCAGAACATGGAGAACCAACTTCTATGACAATATCTATGTACCAATTATTACCCATGTTTGCAAAGAAATAAATGATTATGATTATGAAAGCGTATTAGGTTCCTATGAAGAAGAACGGGCAAGATAATGTACAGGCACTATTTTATATCAAAATATTGCTTACAAGATTCATGTTGAAATTATACATGTGCGAACGATGTAGATAGAGGTGAATGGTAGAAGCGTCCGTAATAAAAAAATTAACAATATAAACATTACAATAAGCCATGGCAGCTAAGATATGACCAGTCCCTACTGACCATAGATATATTTCTATGCTACTGACGATGCCCGTTCACGAACATGACGTATCAGCACCATTCAGCTCAACAATTTTTGATCATCATAAGCCACCACTCGGGAAAACAGTTATATTCGCCGATAACTAGTCCTCGAAACAGCACCCAAGGGTCAGTAATTACATGACTATTCATAGTTCATCAAATTACTATAACCCTTTGTTGTAGCTCTAACCCAATTCTACTATTTTAGTAATGACTGGAAAGTGTTCATGTTCCGTACGAAGCTTGCCAACCTTACCTACCTCATTACAGAGCCCGAAACTACATTATTAATGACAATAGTCGTGTGAACCACGAGAGCGTATTATACTTAAGAGCACGAACTCATCTCACTGACGCAAATATAGTCTGGAAGTACTTTACAAACCTTCATAGCTCATTTAGAAGTTTCGCACCTACTTCAACAACATGAACTACCTCTGCGGCCAGCAATAAACAATTCCGAATTAACTTTGGACCATAAAACATAAAAGCAAGCTCTGTTGTGGGAAAAATTCTAAGCACGTAGATAGAATAACTCGATTTCCTGTGTCAGGCAAAAGCAATTATTTGTTTTCTGTCTAAATATGCCCGGGCGAGAGGGAACGTGGGGGCGCCTATTGGATTTATTCTGGTCCACTGTGTAACGCTGTTCGTTTATTAGTTTTGTGTGGATATTAAAAAAAATAAAAGCATGTGGCTGCTTCTTTTGTTTTCGTTTTGTAAAGGGTAAATTGATTCAGCTGTTAGGTTTGGGGTATATATTGCTGATTTTATATTTATTTTGATTTTTTGTAGGCCCCTATGTCATTTTACTTTATGTCTTTGAAGAATTTCAAACTTTATCTATCGTATATGTTTAAAATTCTTCATTCTTCCATTGCATTTGTTTCGATAAACAAAAGGGAAAATATTTCCACGAATAGATATTTTTCAGCAAAATTATGCAAGAAAAAATAATAGAAACAGACACGCGAATTAAAAAACTTGCAAAATGCACGCGAAACTAACGGAGGGATATTTCGGCACCTGGCAAATACACAAGCGTCATAATCACAATATATCTAGGTACGACCGCTATTCATCTGGTCAAGTTACGAGGATCTCAACACCAGTGATGTCGACGGAGATCAAACACCTGCTGTGGAGTAATTAACGCTTCAGAAATGACTCGTAAAATTATGTTTATCGAAAGAAAAATAGGTTTTTGTATTTTAATAATTGCACAAAGTAAATTTTAAGTGTTAGGCTCCCCGTTTCTAGTCTCTTAAAAAATTCATGAATCCATTGAAACGTAAATATTCTGAATTAAAAAGTCAAATAAGAGTTATAGAGAGAGAGAGAGTCGTGTTAGAGTTATGTTTGTCAATCCTAAACTAGGCAGTCACTCCATGTGAAATACTGGTATTCAGCTGCATCCGGTTAGACTGGAAGCCGACCACAACATAGTTGGATAAAGGCGAGGCAGATGATGAATCCCAAACTATTGATGAATTCTTCAACCTTAGCCTCGACTTACACACACTTTTATTACTAACTTAGAAACAAAAGTAATACCTAAATAGCTCAAACTGCAATTTTTATTTATATTCTACTAGCTGCGCCCCGCGGTTTCACCCGCATAAGTTTCGATCCCGTGGGAATGTCGGGGTAAAAAGTATCCTATATGTTAATCCTGATTATAAACCATATGTGTGCCAAATTTCATCAAAATCCGTTCAGCTGTTTTTGCGTTAAAGAGTAACAAACATCCATCCATCCATACAAACTTTCACGTTTATAATATTTGGAGGATTATTTTTTAAAAAGCTTTTGTAAAAATATAAAAACCTCAGCAAAACCTACGTCGCGTTTCTAACTCTAAATTCAATTCACGAAGTTCTAAAAGTAACTTTATTGAGTCAATCTTTATTTTATATTTTGATGTAGGCAATATTTTATTCTTGTCTCAACATTTTTCACTTTCCCGGCTTCATTTTCTTTCTCTGGATTTTCTAAAATGTCGTGGTTTATTTTTCTTGACCGACCTAAAATTTTATTTGTAATTAGTGTAAGGCTGTTTGTAGACCCGGGTCAAGACTGTCTTTAGACAATCTAGTGCTCTAAAAAAGGTTATAGGCAAGGTTTTCTAAAAAAATAAGTAACTTAAAAATACTGAAAGCTTTTTCAGTACTTTTTTTTTCCCACACAAGTTATTAACTATACTGAAGCATAGGCCAAATTAAACTTAAAATTAAAAAAAAAGAGAATAAAAAATGTAGTATCTAGTATCCTAAAGCATTTTGGTTTACATTTTTCGACAAGCACAATTAGTACCTAACAACACTCATAGATGAATAAATTCTTTTTAAACTAAGTAGGTAATCATTATGTGCGAAACGAGTATTTTCTTTAAGATCGTTTGAATTTATGTTACGTTTACTCCGCGCGTGGCCCACTGGTGTGCGTACCACTGGTGTATTTTTTACCAATGTGCGTAAATTTTTTTTTTTTTAACTTAAATTATATTTATTAGGTTACCTATGAAATATTTACATAATATAAAAAGCTAACAGTCTTAAAATAATAATAATAATGTGTACAAGTAGATATATAAAAAGGAGGGGAAATAATCAAAGGCCAGCAAAAAATTCTTTCGCGTCGATGTCAATAGGAAACGTGCCCAAGAGACTTGCGGCATTACCACGTTGTATGGCAATGCTTAGCCTCTGACCAAGGTAAAACCCAGCCCTTGGATCACGAGAAGTGTCAACCAGCCGTTTCGAAAACTTAAAAAGACCATGAGCACTCGGACCCCACGGCCCGAGGGTTTCAACCCCAAATGGCTCGGCAATATGATTAATTGATTACCAATAAGATATACTTAAAAATAATAAAATAATTAATAATTGAAATACATGATAGCAATTAAAGTTCAGATCTACCGTTGTCTTCACTTCCGGTAGTCCAAACAAAATTACTGTAATTACCTACCTCAACGACAAAATTTTATAGAATATTATATTAACTCTAATTATGTTTAATGACCACCTTTTTTCTATAAAATCAAATACTGCATATTATTATCTACTAACTACATACTTTTATGTCTAGAACCAATAATTAGAAGCATTTAAAAAGGATTGATAAAAGTGTGATAAATGTGATATAAGAATAATTTCCATAAAAAATTAAGTAAGGGTTGGCTGGGTTGTGGAGGTCAGATAGGCAGTTGCTCCATGTAAAATACTGGTATTCAGCCGCATGCGGTTAGACTGGAAGCTGACCACAACACAGTTGGGAAAAGGCTAGGCAGATGATGAAGAGTCACGCAACTTATATTACTAAGGTCCCATTTAATCTTACACAATTACGTATCACAAAAGCCCATTAATTTATATTAACTTCAAAACTGTGAAGTTTAAAATAATCTTCACCACTAATTTACAATTTATGGGGTAGTTTTGTAATATTCCCCTAACTAGGTTGGCGTAAAGGGATTTGTAAATGTACAGGTACACCCTTCCTTCTTCCCATTGCGAATTTAGTGAATAAAGTGAGTCGAAGGGTTGGGTTACATGGTTACATACCTCTATGTCGTTAAAGAAGGTATGTGTTAAGTGTAAATAGGTGTGCCATCAGTAATTAGATACATACGTCTTAGTGAGAAGGTGTGGCGGTGGCATGTTTTTACGAGTACACATAAATATTAGTAGGATGTTTACGTGCGTGGTCTAATCCTACGAAAACGGATGGCGTCCATGATGCTGATGGGCAGAGTGCGTGGGAGCGCCAACAGCATTCTGAAGGTCATCAGTGATAAGCCGTGTTGCGACATCATGGCTCACTGGGTACATGTTCATGTGCATGTGCCGGAGTGTCAGGTGAGCGCGGACGGTACATGAACTGATTGTGTGTGCATTATTGTTACTAACATACTACGTAAGTACCTGTAGTGCACTAACAATATAAGTTAAATTAAATTTTTGCGTTTTTTTTACTAACATAGTTTCTTAAGTCGTGTGTAATACTAACAAAACTATGGATCTTGTGGGTCTGAAATAAATATTTTATTTTATTTATTTATTTAATAGGAAAAGGCTTTACAGAACTATATGCGAAGTATTGATATTAGCCACATTTATCTCTCATTCACTACATATAGATACAGTATGTGTAGATAGTAAATTAGAAGAAAATATGGCTAGTCTCAATAACTATCGCCAAAGGATTCTCAAAAAATAACATGAGAATATTATCAGCCTGTTAGGACATGCTGTGTTTTTATTATTTATTAATTAACCATTTTTATAAGAAGATATCATAATTAAAGATATGTACAGTCGATATATTTCGAGTTTGGTGAAATAGCAGCTAGAAATAGCTTTAAGAAAGAATTCGACAATTTCCTTGAGTCTGATGCAGTTGGTGGCATCAAATCTGAAATTGAAATGTAACTGCCACCAACTGCATCAGACTACTTTATAAGTATTTTATAGGTGACTTTTTTAAAACTTTAGTTGCAGTTGAGTTTTTCAATTATTTATTAGTTGTAACATTTAATTGGGATTCTATTAAGAATTTTCTTCGATAAACAGTCTCGTCCAAAAAAAATGTTTTTTTATTTTCATTTACGAAAAAAGTTTTTATTCCTAGTGACACAGTTTATATTTTAACCTAAGCTCTTAACGGCAACGAATAGGGAGCGCCTCATTATATTCTGTGAAGCTCTCTATTCCCCTGTGATTTGTTAGGTAGGCCTTAGCCAGACGCCAGATAAAGCCTTTTTCATCAAAAAGTTCGTTAATCTGTTAACTTTTAGCCTGTTCTAAATAATTTTATGTTAAACTTGGATAAGCCTCATTAATTTGAATAGTAAAACAAAACATTGCTATATATAAAACTCTCCCCGTATTTTTAGGCTTTTGCTAAAAAAATAGACGTTTAAAAAGGCGGAAAAGGAAGTTAGAATAGTTTGCTCCATTATTTATAATAATAGATAAAACATAACCTATTATTTCTCACTTCCTTTTCACATAAAGTTATTTATTTTATGCCAGACACCACAAGCTAAGCATTCGCCCATTTCGCATACAAAATGTTAATCTCTTACTTTGATCAGCACATTTTTGCGTTCAACTTTCTATATCAACGTATCAGCACCGAAGATTTCATTTTTTTCTCTTTCTTCATTTACATAACATCACACCTGTATACCCCGAAGGGTAAGGCAGAAGTGTACCTTCATAATGCACCCACATTTTGCTAGTTATGTTTAAGTCTCATGGAATAGTCGTCGTGTTTTTTCATGGTTTCTCTGACGCTGATATGGAAAGTGGCTCGTGCAGTAATTACTCATTAGATGAAATAGCTTCTTAAAAAACCAGAGCTTTCATCTTATTTTATAGACACATATTTGAAACAAGATTAATGTTATTCGGAACTAGATACACTTGAGAATGTACAGTTAAAACATTTAATTTAGCTGTGCAAACTCTGGTGTACAAGTAAATGCATTACCTGTCGAAGTCTAAGAGATAAGCTTTAAGTGCACCACATGTAGTTATCCACTTTCTGTTGCTATCGGTAGCTAAATAAATTGTTAGTTTTTAATTAACTTATTAGTGAAGTTTAAAGAGTATTCTATCTATCTGAAATTCCGTTAAAATTTGTCTTTGATGCTGTAACCTCGAATGACTATTGATAAATTTGAATACTTGTAATTAAAAGAAAAAGAAAAAACTAAACATGCAAGATTCCCAGACCAAATTTGAGGCGCTGCCCAAACGTAGGACACCATAAAATGCTTTGTTTTTACAGATTATACAAGCCAGAAAAAAAATTAAAACAATCATCAAACAGCAAAACAATATTTTTCGTCCCATAATTCTCAAAATGTTCAGTGGAAACCATATTTTTTTATGTGATGAAAATAAAGTGAGTTCCACTAACTAAATAATATTCCACTGGGCCATGCATTATTTATTTCATTTAAGCAGTACCTACTGCAAAATTACTTTTATTTTGGTGGTCAACTGGTCATTCGATTCAACTAACATCAAACGCACCGCTGTTTGGAACCTTATTTGTTGCCGTGATCCGCTATTATCCATTACCTGAAGATTTGTTTCATACCGCGCCTTAAAATTTCGATTGGTCTGAAAATGTGGACCTGGGTGAACTGAATCTGGGAGTCTTGAAATACACTGCCAACGTCAACCATCACCACAATTATTAAAATCAATATCTACCATAGCACCCAGTTACCCACCCGAAAATAGTACTGCAGAGGATGAGTCCTCTAATATAGCAGGCAAATATAACTACGGAGTTAAAAAAAACTTCATTAAAATATTTACAAAGTTCAACTAATTTTAATACATTGCCACAGCTATCTATTACAAGTTGAATGTCTTTTATAAAACAACAACACAGAAATAAATCTGACTCCAGTGAAGAATCCCCCGGATTACATCGTTTTAAAATTTAAATTCCTGTCATGTCTGCTGAGGTAAATTAATTTTATATTAGATGGCTGTGGTTTTATGGAAAATGCCGGTGGCATGTTATGTTTTATGTAAAATGAAAATACGTACCTATACAATTTCATATATTATGATAAAAACATCATTTAGGTAGGTATTGCATTTTTTATATCAGCCTCTAGAGCCAGTGAGCTTTTCTTGCATCTAGTAACCGTATATGTCACCATTGGATAACGGAATAAACTTTTCATCGGTATGTATAATTTGAAAGACAATGAAAGAAAGACATTTGAATTGGGACACAAACAGGAAATACAAACAAGTATTTGCTAGTAAATAAATTAAATTAAATTCGTTTATTTCAGACTAAATTCTTGTTTATACACATTTTGTTAGTATTAGGTAAATTATCTTAAGACGTGACATTTTTTTATAAACAGGTACAGGAAACCAATTTGTCTTGACCGGTTTATTGATCAAACCATAGCTCAACATGGGCTTACGCAATCAATTTCTTTGAACGTGATGTAATTTTTGATTCCCCCTCTCTCGGTGGTAGGTCAGACAGACTATAAATATTGTTGTGTTGGTTTTCACACGGGAATTGGGATGCGAAAACCCTAAGGCTACGTACGCGCTGACAGGTGCTTGCTTAGCGCATAGAGCCTACCGAGTCACCTTGCGAGTAGGGAAGTTAAAGGAATTTAATCTCTAGAATTATCGCAACTGATAGCACTGCGCGCATGGCGCATTCGCTAGTCGCCTAGCGTGTTTTGAAGCATGTTAACTCACTAGGCGCTAAGCACGCCATCTGTCAGTGCGAAAGTAGCCAAATTGCGTAATACACTTGACATAACTGAAATGAGTTTTGAACGTTCAAAAGAAATATGAAACAGAGAAGCAGAACATCGTGAGGAAACCGGATGTCCTAGAACCAAAATTTCGGAAACATATGACATCCACCAACCCGCACTGGGCCCGCATTGTGGATTATGGCCGACTCCCTCTCACAGAAAGGAGTCCTGTGTCCCAGCAGTGGGAACATTACAGGCTGTTTTTGATTAGTATATTTAAAAGAGTGTCCGTGGAGTTTCTTGCCCGTTCTTCTCCATAGGTACCTACGCTTTGGAATGGGG
The DNA here is from genome assembly GCA_947507525.1 of Apamea epomidion. Classification (NCBI taxonomy): domain Eukaryota; kingdom Metazoa; phylum Arthropoda; class Insecta; order Lepidoptera; family Noctuidae; genus Apamea; species Apamea epomidion. The sequence goes on from OX382234.1 coordinate 15,026,328, forward strand.
AACTAGCTTCATCTTTTTGACTGACCGACCATTTGACAATTCAAAAGTACTTGGTTTAATTGAATTAAATTATTTGAGTTTTTTTTTTTATGATGAGTGTTTTCTTATATTTTTGTATTGTCTGCCACGTTGGATATTAACATGGCAGTAAAAGCTATTGTGATAATAATACAGGGACTCTAACAAAGATATTCGACAAAGCCAAATAATATCGTCTATTTCTAGACTCATATAGCCACTTTTATGTTACATTTACACCTCCTTTTACTATTATAGACAAAAGCAAACGTGCGGGTAGTAACTTCATTGACACGAATATGTGGTGGCGAGCGTACGTGCCAACGCGCCTGAACCACTGAGACTGGAAATAATAAAACATGACCGACTCAACTTAATAAAATTATCACGTCTTAGAAAATACACGGAGGATAGAATTCTATTTTTAGACAAACCAAAAAGGGATGCCTATTCCTTTTTGGTTTCTATACGACGATACGATATGATTTGGTATAGCCAAATTCTTACTGGCCCAGTGACTGAAATCTATCTAATGGCACGCTCTACAGTGTTTGTAAAACAATACAGAAACGATAAGACTACAATCCAGGTAGGTAGAATACAGTTAGAATTATTTTAAAATAACTTTCGCAAAGCAGTTACGATTGCATTTAAAAGATTATGTTGAACAGTAAGTTGGTACACAAAGGGCTGATTTCACAAATGCAACAGCACATCTAAACTGCGTTCAAAAACTGTCAGTGTCAATATTCCCCAACAATGATGACAATGACAGCTTCATTGGTGAAATTCGGCCTAAGATATTTACAGTATAATAGCCTATAATGTTCCCTCTGCTGGGACACAGGCCTCCTCTCGGTAAGGGGGACGGACCGTAAACCACCACGCTGGCCCAGTGCGGGTTGGTAAACTATTTTTTGGTCCTAGGACATGCCGATTTCCTCACGGTGTCTTACTTCACCGTTTTCAATAATTTACACAAAGTAAAACGCTTGTCTGAATTCGAAACTCTGAGCTAGAACTCGTACATCACAGCCGTTACTACTGGGCCACCACTGATCGAAGAAATTTACACGAGAACCACCAATAAAAACATTCAGGTGTACTCAAACCTACTTTCAGTGATGTCAGCAAAAAAATATCGAACAAGTACCCTCGTCCAATACAATTATAACAAGGACACCTCACAAAAAAACCGATCGAAGTAATTTCGCAGCCTTAATTCCATTAATATAACTCGAACGAATTTCATAGCAGTAGTTCAGATAATCTGCTCGATGTCGATGAGAGTAAACGAACGGTTCGCTGGATCCATCAAACATCAATTAACAGGAGCGATGAACTTTTGAACGTTTTTGTAGCGATTAATTACGGACAGTAGGTACCTAGATGGAACGAGATTGCGTCAGACTACTGATGGTATAGATATTTGCGTACAGTTATGTAGGTATCGTGTGCGAGAGATATAATATGCCTTCTATACTATTGATTGTGTAACTGGTTTGTGGAGGTCAGATAGGCACTCGCTCTATGTAAAATACTGGTATTCAGCTCCATCCGGTTAGACTGGAAGCTGACCCCAGCATAATTGAGATAAGGCTAGGACGATGATGATGATGATATTATTGATTGAGTTTTTGATTGAAAAGGTTTTCCTGTTCTATGAGTCTATTAAAAACGAAGCCCTATTAACTTTTATTCAGCCTCTATACAAGTAAAACATTTTGTCTTCCCTTGATTTTTTGTATAGACTTTATACTAAGAACTAGCTTCTGCCCGCGACTTACTTCGTTTTCGCTTAGCGTTCTTTCTGACTTGTTATCTATTCACTCGGCTCCTTAGGGTCCAAGCGTCACCTTAAATGGCATATAGCCTTCCAATAGCAAATAGCGTAAGATTTTTTCAAATCCGACTGATCCAGAGATTAGCGCGTTCAAATAAACAATAAAAATAAATCTCTTCAGCTTTATTATTAGGATTAGTTTAGATAAATAACAGTTATACACACAGTTTAGTAAGGAACAACTCCTAAAAACTTCAACTGCATGTCCTAGTAACAATTCAAGGCAATTGGTTTCTGCATATGTGTTTTCTGTATATTTAGTGATAATCCCCTTCAAAATCCTCCCAACTGTAACAGATAAAGTAAAGAATTCCATTCCATCGTATCAGCAATGTTAACAAATGTAATTAGCTCCCGTTGAGCACTTAGCTTCAGGTTTAATAACTGATTTGCTAGGAATTAGCTAATTGAAACAGCTACCTCGCGCTTTCACTGCACCTCTTTGCCAAACTTTGTTTCTTTGGTACCGTAAAACGGGGTGAATAGAGATGCAGGGGTCAATCGGGACGAAACTTTAAAATGGATTTTAACGTTGAAATAATATAGTGTATTGCCAGAAAAGACTAATGTGTTTACTGTTTTTTAATTAAAGATTAAGTGTCCTTGTTAGCAACCAACTATATTATTTTAAAGTACAAATCCTTTTTAAAGTTTCGTCCCGATTCACCCCTGCATCCCTATTCACCCCGTTTTACCCGGTACTGGGTATTAATATTTGGCCTGCATTCATACCTACTTTAATGTTGTTCATATTGTTTTGAACCAATTCAAGTTGTAATTGAAATAACTGTTTAATTATAGATTTTATTTCAAATATTTATTATTGCATAAAAACACATTAACACTAATATATACTATATACAATTATATACAAGTATATAATACGAAAAAATATAGAAAAAGGCAGGAGCTCATTGGGCATCATTGAAATAACTGAATATCTGAAAAGGGGTAATTGTACTCATCATTATGAACAAATTTCAATATGGGACCAACAATGAAACCGCAAAAAAAATCAGGCGCCCCATACATATTTATGTTCGCGTAGCTCGACAAAAGGGTAGGGAACAGCTGATTTTTGGACAGCAATTTCAGGGTCGGTCCCATAGTCAAATTTGTTCATAATGATGAGTACAATTAACACTATGTTCTATGTTACCGGTTTGGTTTCCGCACTTAGTCCTTAAGGTGGACCATTGTGCGTGGTTCTCTTTTTCAGGTCTTCAGTTATTTTATTACACCTTTTATAGGTACCTACTCATTACGTTAGTTTACGTAACAACGAGGTACTAGGACGTAGCTGTCCATGTTCTATATGTGTTAATCACATATATGGTCTACATGAATGCCAAAGATTCGTTCAGCCGTTGCCAACAAAATATGTATAAATACAAAGACATGTGTTTTCATTACCCCATCGAAGCCACAATTATTTATAATTAGTAATAGATGTTAGTATAAGTTAAGTTAGGATAAGCGCATTTATGAGTTATCCCGTAATGGTAAATGTAAATTAATAAATAAGTAAAGTTTCTTCTAAACGGTAAAACGCTGAAACGTAAACAAAATGTTAAGCTACATTCTGATGCAGTACCTACCCTATGAATCATGCAACAGTAATATAATGTCCCTCATTTAAATAGTCTTGAATTGCATTCAAGCATTCCAAGAGGTAGCCAGAATATTAATGCACATTTTAGACAGTTCCAGATTGTATAAATTCGTCCTGGGTGTCCGCGTAGAATATTAATATCTTCGCTTTGAGAGCACATTTAAGACGCAGTTGCCTCGGAATGCTAGTATAAGGCATTGCTGTCTCCCAAAACAGTTATCAACACTTCAGGTAAACGCTTCGTGAGTGAGTCTCGACGTATAGTCCTAAACATACCAACTTATACATAGCATGGCAGGGACATCGACGTGCTACGTGTTACCATGGATTCAGGACATGATTCTGAACCCCACATGCATTGAAATTTTTCCTCGGTTATTAAAAAGAAATTGGTGTTCATTTTGTCCGCGTATGCACTTTTCTATGAACAGCAAATTGTTTTTTTAATAACCGACGAAATATTTCTACGCTCGGGAGGTCTAGAATCTTGTGCTGAATTCATGGTTACAGTTTTTGTGTCGATGCCACCGTGTATGCTTATGCTTCATTGGCAATCTGATCTCAACCATTGTGATTACAAGTCTCTAAAGTCAATATGACCCACTTTGAATTTTGAATTACAAGACAAACGGTAGGGTCTGTAAAGAAAACACGACGTGTTAAATAGGTACAAACGAATGTTGCGTATTCACTTGATTTGTATACCTTAAGTAAAGTTTTCCAGTTTCGGGATGGCCTTAGCATGGGATGGAATTATTCGTTAGTTTGAAGAAATCTTTAAGGACCGATTGCACGCCGTCCCCCTACAATTAAAATTAACCCTTATTTAAACGATGTCCTGTTTTTTTTTTACTCTAAAAGTTTAAACGATTGGTAAAAATACGAAAACCGAATTTTATCATGTTTCTCGCTACTTGGATTAATTTAGTTGTCGTGCAAGCCGGCTTCACGCTAGATTCTATGAAAAATATAATATTTAAAACGACTGTCGAGCAAAGGTCGCTACAAGAGTAGTACTTTACCTGGCCAGGCACTTTGGCACGCCCAGTGAAACTCCTTTTTGACCCTATTCGTTTCCAAGCGTTCTCCTCTACAGCACTAACTTTGAGCTGAACGCGATTAAATGTTTCCCTACATTTATTACGATATTAGAAATGCATTCAATATTTCTGCTACAAAACTAGTAAAGATAGGATCTCTTTAGAAGAATCTCTTTAGAAGAAATGTTAGACGTTATCTTAGACAAAGATATGGCTAAGTTTAAAAATTATCGGTAAGTACTTTATTCTCTATCAGGAAACTACTACAGTAAATCGAAAACTAAGGCTAAGTTCAAGTTCGAAAGAGATACCGTGGCCCCTGGCACAGGCAACTGAAGGAACACGGGTGGGTTTTAGTCAGTAAAAATCTGACACGCCCTTCCGCTCAGCCCAGAGCGGGAGAGGTCATTTGATGATTTCCCACCCATTTGCAATGCATTAAGTTTCCTTGAGAAAAGAGGTGGCTAAGATTGCTCAAGTATCCAAGTATCATTATAGCGTTGGGGCCATAAAAGGCAACTTTGCAGCTACACCTGAAACCAATTTTCCCATAAACCCACCCTCAAAACGCCATGTACCTACCACGTAATTGCTGAGGTTTAAAATTTTAACGACTGTAAAACGTCTTCAGTGGATAATTCGGTCGAAATGGCTTAACTAATTAAACACTTAATTAACTTAGAATACGTAATAATGAGATAATTTTGTCTATTTTTATTTGTTCTCGTAGATATTAAACAATGAAAATTATTTGAAACTGAGGCAAGAGAACATGCCTTTTTTAGAGATCCCGTTTGAACAATTTATAATGGGTTTGGCAGAAGTATACCTATAGTACACCCAAATTTCACCAGTTATGTTTAAGTCCCATGTAATAGAGAACGAGCTTAGGTATTGTCATCGACCGGCCACAAATCCAGAGTTCGGGCTGCTACTGAGAAATTCCAGATTTAAAAACCAAACTTTGCCCGACCCGGGATTCAAACCCAGGACCTCATGCTCAGCTTTTTTTTTTTATATGCAGATATTGGTTACGTTTGGAAAAGGATTTACCCGACAAAGCCGAAATGTAGGGTTATGAATCTTTTAGGTGGGGTGAGTTTATCATTGAATTACCATTAGAAAGTTTTTATTTTGTTGATATAAGTATTCTGTCGATCTATTAGTGTAGGAAGTCATAGGGGAGGCAAATGGTGACGATATTTTTTCAACGAATTTTTTTTTTTTTAAATATAAAACGTGGCCCCACGCTAGGAATTTCTCCTGTATTGTGGGTGCGTTTACAAACATTTAAACTCACATACACAAACATCCAGACCCGGAACAACTACTTGTAGGCCAAACAAATATTTGCTCCATGCGGGAATCGAACCCGCGACAAGCAGCGCAGCAGTCAATCGCTTAACCACTGCGCCAACCGTGCCGTCTAGCTGTAGCGCCTGCGACCACTATACCAACAAGGCAGTCACGATACAGTATTGTACATATGTATATCTACCAACTCTTTAAAGAAATATATTTTAATTCGAGTTCAGCAGATTAGAGTTTGCAAATTCTCAACACCTTCAACACTTTTGAAGTTGTTATCGCAACACTTCAGTAAAATAGAGGTGTGAAGAAGGCTAGGATAAACTTACATACCTAGTGTTATCTATGTTCAGCTGTCTTACGTGGCATTTTTCACAGAGCCTCGTAAAGCCCGGGGCGCGAACTTTATCCCGCGTGGCAGGCCGTATGGCTTCGGTTGGCTCTATTCCCGTGTTCCATGTCTCAGCAATATTTCCGATGAATAAATATTTATACTGCGGTACAAGCCTGGTCTTTTAGTGCAAGATATGAATCTTTTATCGCGATACTAGTTGATGATAACATTTTCGTAGGTACTGTGAAGCTCTCTACGAACTTCACGGTACACGGGACGTACCAAATTAAATACAGTTTAATTGAATAATTATTCCTATATAAAAATACTACGGGTTTTTCATCATAAACCATTTGCTTGACCTTCTTTCTTTTCTCTCCTTTGACACCTTATTCTAAATTCGCTTGAATGTTCGAATGGAACCCGCGCTAAATTATAGCCGGCCAGCACTACATAATGTTGCCTTCGGTTGACAACCTTTACAGTACCTACACAGTGTTTATGAAATAATAGAATACTATTATGTACACCATATAAATGAGGTACAGACGTAAATATAGAAATTTTACAAAGGGTGACACAATGGGCGGTCTTTTAAAGACAACCTTTGGATGGATTAAAAAGGGGAAGGAGAGACAAATACTGTAGGTTACATAACTTTGCTTTAATTTTTTAACATAACTTGGACATTATGGGGAAATCCGGATCTATGGGAGATACGAGGAAACGGTGATAGGTAGGAACCATTAGCTCTTTTTTCATGGAAACAATTCTGACAATTTTTTTTTTTTTTTGGTCAAGTTTGAGTAGTCTATAAATTAATAATACTCAGTTTCATGTAAGGATTTTCCATTGTAAAGAAAGAAAAAAATCTTCCGTCCAGATTTAATTTAAATATATTTTCATACAATTTGTAAGTAATCACTTAATGATTACCCTACTTACAAATTGCCTTCGTTACATTAATATTTCAAAAATACCTTCATAAAATAAGTATAAATACCTTTATAAAAATACCTTAATAACATTTGTGATAAGCCAACGGTCCGGTTTAAAAGAAGATGTAGTGGCAAAATTGAAAAGAGTATGCTTAGATGATTTATTTATGTCGAGAGGATGAGTGAAAGGCAACTAAAAAAAGGTATTTACAAGGCAGATGTGAATGGAAATGCCGCGAGACAACGCCCTAGAAGGTAATTATAGACCTTATTGGTGATATTCTTCAGAAAGGTCAGAGGGGCAATTCTCATAATTTTAAGAACATTAACAGTCTGATCTCAGTCTCAATCTGTCAGAAATACGTCTCATTTCCCTACATTTTGACATTTGTTGGTCGCCGAGATGAGACTGCGACTAGATTTTGATCGTTTTAAATAACGAGAATTGGCCTTCAGGTACGTAGTGCTCGAAACCGGTGTGCGTGTATGACTGGTCTTACATCTGGGTATGAACTAAAACGAAGCAAAAGAAGTCTGTAAGGATAGTAGCAGGTGGCATTCAGTAGTTTCTGCCTTCCCCCATGGGACGAAGGCGTGAGGTTATGAACGTATGTACCTATTTAAAGAAACAATATGTCCTCTTTCTTATTTTCCGATCTGGAATTCCCTATACAGTAAAAAGAAACACTTTGTGGTAGAACTTCTACTTCATTACCACAAAACCGTGTTTTTCAGCCGTTTAGGCTAAACAACTGTTCAACAGGAGATTAATGAATGGAGTTTGACGTTAGACTGACAGTGTAGACATGCGTTGAACAAGTATCTAAGTTTTTGTGGTAAGACCTTTAATGTTTTACAACACACTTAATTCCGATTGAATTTTTTGTCTTTCGAAAATACAGAAGTTATAAAAAACTTGTGTAAATATTATTACAATCAGTATTTCTTGTTTTACCCGTTCAGCTACTCAAAATTGACTTAACATTCCCTTCACGCATAAGCATTGCTTCAGTTTCAATATTGTTATGAAACTTGAGTACAATAACACCATAGGGTTGATAAGAATAATCATATTACGAATACAAACCGACTGAGGTGGAAATTAATTAACCTGAAACGTGGGAAACTATTACAGCGAATATATTGCATGAAGTTATACATATACGAGTATTCGACAATTAAATCAAACAGAGTGTGAAGATTGGACTAGTACCCAGTAATATTTTGACTGAAGTAATATTTGCCTGGTCAAAGTCATATATGCCATGTGCCTCCAAGCTTTAGTTTAAGTAGGTATGTGCACATTGTGGACACTGGACAGTTATTAGGTCACTTTTGTTAAAACTCGTGCATGCTCGGCCATATTATGTATAATTTTATATGATAATAATGTGGAAGCATGGCTTCCACGTTTTTGGACTTAGTAATACCTAGGATTTTTATAGTTACCTAACTACTCTTCCAGAGACTAAATCTGGTCATTGTGTCCTACTCGATTACAGCGAACATAGTACATAAAGTGGTACATTATACTACGAGTATTCGACAATTAAAGCAAACATTGGGTGTGAGGCTTGTACACGGTAATATTTTGACTGAAGTAATATTTGCTTGGTGAAAGTCATATTTGCCTGGTGCCTCCAAGCTTTAGTTTAAGTAGGTATGCGCACGTTGTGGATACTGGACAGTCACCACAGGTCGCTTTTGTTAAACCTTGTGCATACTCGGCCATATTATAATAATGTGTAAGCTAAGTATAAGTTGAAAGAAATACCAAATTATTGAACAAAGTTTTACGTCGCATGAATATTCTATTGAAAAAAAGAAATTATTATGACTTTGTATCTTTCAAATAATCAATTTCTAATATTTTCTAAGGATTACTAATAAAATAATGATGATTATAAAATTGTGTTTTTGTATCGCTTTCCATCCTTTCATTTTCATGTTCAAACAAAAATTACAAGTAATCATTTATTTACCAAAAAAATTTGTCTAGGTAATATCAGTGTTGTTTCAATAAGGCAAGAGTATGGCTATTACAGATGAGTAAGACCCTTTTTTTTTCTTTTTTTTTTTGAGGATGGGAAATCATCAAATGACCCCTCCCGCTCTGGGTGGAGCAGAAGGGAGTGTCAGACTCTTACTGACTAAAACCCACCCGTGTTCCTTCCCTAGCCCTTTATGTACCATGGCAGCGACAACCCTTTCGGACGATCCCGCTACCCCGGCAGGCTTCGGCCCTGTCGGGCCCCGTCAACTACGCTGACATCTCTTTGAGGCGCGCGTGGAACACATACGCGCCGTCCGGCACGGGCCTGGTCCTGATCGGACGAAGAGCTACCCATTGCTCTCCGCCCGCAGGCCCGCGCCTACGGTGGCCGGGAGTCGTCACGCGGCTCCCGACGCCCGGAGCGTCTCCCTCGGCGGCTGAGACGTGAGGATCTCTCCCTCGCCCATCCCGCCACCTCCTTCACTAGCATGACTGCTTCACAGAAGGAGGTGACCACCTCCCACTGAGTAAGACCCCTGTCCTTCAAACTAGGTAGGTAGATACTAGGGACTTTTATAAAACTACACTAAAAAAATATGTACGGCAATATTTTCTAACTGATTTAAACTTATTAAATAATGTTGATTTTAGTTATTCGTGCAAGCGATGTGTCGTGGTAAGGGTGGATGGTACGAGGAGCGTTTGAACGTCGGACACCAGTAAGCGCCGCCCCAGCGTGATCGAGATGCATCAGTTACTTAGTCAAGACAGTGGGAAACAATCGTGCAGTGCCATAGTTGCCTACCTAGGTCTGGATATTGTGTGCTACGACACAATATCCATGTGTATGTGTATGTGAAGACTAGTCCTACTACAAATATAATACTAAGTTATTGATAATACAATTGAGCCTTAATACTGATTTTCGACAGTACGATATAAATATTCGTAATTAATAAAAAACTCTGCTGTGTAATAATAGGTACTCTAAGGGAACAAGCAAAAGGAGTAGGTATGTACGGATTGTAGCAGGTGGCGATCTGTAGTTTCTGCCTACCACCATGGGAAGAAAGCGTGAGCTTATGTATGTACTAGCTGCGCCCCGCGGTTTCACCCACATAAGTTTCGATCCCGTGGGAATATCGGGATAAAAAGTATCCTGTGTGCCAAATTTCATCCAGTTTTTGCGTGAAAGAGTAACAAACATCCATCCATCCATACAAACTTTCACGTTTATAATATTAATAGGATATTTAAGGGAATATCTTTTTTTTAAATCAGACAGGTTCCATAAGTTTTATCAATTAACTACAAAAACAACCGGTGTGCTCTAGGTTGAAAATTAATTACTTCGAGCATATTTAAGCCACCCGAGTGTATATAATTAATATTCTTATCACACTTTTAACCTAAATTAAGGTCAGCTTAATCGTCACTCAGTGTCCTATCGCTCATGGTAAAATGAAAATACTGAAAAGATAAAGGAAAACACTACGTTTGGGTGAGAGAGTTTTTTTTTTTTTTTCAAAATTCGTGATTGATGATAATTTTAGAAATAACTTATTTGCATATATGGGTAGAAACGAAGTCCTCCGGACCGTATTTCGGTCACGGCGGCCAACCTCAACGAAGACTAGCGTTCAGCGCAGGAGATATTATAGTGCACAAGTGTGCCTCCTTCCCTCACTCTCATAGTTTGATGGGACGGCAATCCGACACGACCGAAGAGAGATCAGGCCCAGGACCAACGGCTTAACGTACTTTCCAAGGCACGGGGGTATCACACCGCCAACTTTCAAACTCCGGGCTGTAACCAAGACATTCCTAATGTAAAAACTCAATAACACTTTGCCCAACCCGGGAATCGAACCCAGGACCAACGGGGCAGTTATACGGATTATAGGTTATGGGTAGAAAAATAAGTTATTGAAAGGATTCATATATGAAAAAAACGTTGCTGGTAAACACGATCTTTATATGACATGATCTGACACGATCTTTATCGAGGACGAGTCCCAGGTACTTCATCGTCGACACGCCGATGTACGACGCCGATGCCTCCTACCGTTATTTGGGAACCCGACGGTGGCGCGTCCCGAAGACCATGAAAACACATGGCCTCAGATTTGTGCAGGGCCACCTCGAGTCCCAATTGCCGGATCCTCTAGACGCTTGTCGCAACCCCGAAACTCCATTTTGTGAAAAATAAAATTGTTACGACTTTTTTATGACTGTCTTGTCTGCGTAGCTGCATTTATATTATGAAATAAGTCGTAACACACGTTTTGAAATAAGTTATAACCGTAGTATGTTCCAATAGTATCTGATGAAAGTGTAAACAAACCCCAAGGCTAATTCCCGTAATTAAAAACGTTCAAAATCTTGTTGCAATCTCATCCCAGCGACAATCAATGTCAAAAACTTGTCAAAAATTTAGGGAAATTAGGGGTGTTTTTTGTCAAAAATACCTCTAATTTCCCTAAATTTTTGAAGAAGCCTCAATCAGACTACTTAAATGTTCTTAAAATTACGAGAATTCTCTCTCAGGTTAAATTCTTAAGCTACCTCTCAATAAAGTCTAACAATCTCAAAAAAGAAACATATTTAAGGTGATTTCAAAATAGAATTTTAAGTTTAAGCGTCAAATAATCAATTCAAAGCACTTCATTTATAAGTGGCACTACAAATTGGCACCCACAGGTACGTTTTCTGTTCCATTCGTTTCCATTTTCATCTGGTACTTTTGCAACAAACTATACGATTATATTAGAAAATTAACACAGTTTTCTGAAAAACAATTCTTTTAAAATAAAAAACAATGTATTAATAAAATAATGCTTTTATTTAGGTATACAAAGCACAATGCCTGAGCACTAGTTCCGGCTGGCTTTGTACGGACAATAGCAGACATTACCGGACCGCACAAGGTACCGAAACTATAGCGGTATCTTAGTTACAATGGGCTATTGCACCCACGCAGTTCTCAGCGAACAACTTTATGGAACGCAGAAACGTAAATTCGGCCCAGAATAGTTGTAATAGAACTTTTATCCTTGTATAGTTGCTGGGAAGACCTTAGTGGCCTTTTCGATTATAGCCTCCGATGTGTATAAATGTGTATCGCTGTGATTATAGTGGGTGAGAAATTACACACAGTAACCTCGGCAATTAGAATTAGGAACATTCATTTAAGCAAAATCGATTAGATTTTAACTCGAATGTGGTGCTGGCGTGGGAATCTTATATATGCAAAAAGGCAGAAAATTATAGGCAGTCCTGAATATTAAAATGTAAAAAAAGTTTTAAAATCCATCAGAATGAGACTTGTCTAAAAAGCCTAACCAAACTTTGTATAGGACACCGACCTCAAAGCCGTCCGCTTTTCACCTTCAAATGATATTAAATAGATATTTTACGGGACACTTCCGAAAAACTGCGAAAAGGCAATTTTCTAAAAAGCCTTCAAATATCTTGAAACTTTCGAGGAAAATGGCGATTACGACAGTGAGGCCTGTACTGTACGGTACCTTTGCGTCTAAAATTATAGGCTTTCATCATTTGAAGCCGCAAGCTGAAAACTGAACTATTAACTTGATTTTAGGTGTATATTTTAACAAAACTTCCCAAGACAATTGACTTCAGACAACAAAAAGTAAGTTTTTATAAAGAGCTCTTTGGAAAAGCTCCACCAAACAGTTCAGCTCGTGCCAGTAAGTAAGTAAACAGCCGACCACAACTACATACGTATCGAACGAGCCTCTTCCCTGTAACCGTCTCTCCCGTGTGTTGCGCCGCCGCAAGCCTAGCACACGCTCCACACTGTGTGCCCACAGCAAAGACAAAGTTACCTCGCTAAACCGCACACTATTTGCACCTACGTAGGCGTACAGCACTACAACTGTGTGACTGCGCTTTCCATATAAAACTTTGACAATCGTATGAATTTTGTAACAAACTTCGTTGTGTTTCCCTGTTACTAGTATATCCATTCCAACTGTTTCGAGACAATCCCTTTCGTATTTGAATTTAAGATTGGTATTAAATGTTGGCTGTTTACTTAAATGACAATCCAAATCTCTTTGAGGAGATAATGGAATCAGATTCGGCCGTATTTAGGCAATGAATGTCATTTTGTAACGGTTACTTTTAGAAGCCGCTTTAAATTTGGGACCCGACAATTTTATTACCAAAGAATTTACCTATTAATTAAAAGCCCGTGAAATGATCTTCTAAAATAATTTTAATTTAACACAAAAGGAGCAAAATCCTCGAGCATATAAAAGGGAACACCTGGCCTGTCCCAAAAAGGTATAAAAATACAGCGTGTTTTCTCTAGAACCTAAATTATTTTAACATCATTATAGCACCTCTTCATAATTAATATTAACTGCAACACACGCAAAATAGGGCTGTTCTGTGCAACTGACAGCTGAAATTAACTCCTGTGCCATTGGCCTAACACGCTACAATATATCACAATCTCAGCAACCGCGTTTGATACAACCCTAACACATTAACAAGACTATAGATTATAATCATTGTAATTTGGGAACCAGCATGTCACCACAGGTGGTGGATAAATCGAATCTCTACATGTACGCTATCTGAAATTCCATTAGCCACGCTTCCGCCTGAGAGCATTTGAATATTTAGTACCTAATGCTGACGTAATTACGTGGCCTTGTATTCGGTGTTGCAAGCGACGAAAAGCAGTGATTTGCTTCGAAAATGTAGGCACTAGAGAACGCCTGGAAGCTAGCAATTTCGTCGCTTCTATCAGTGAATTAAGACAGTGCACATACTAGGGCGGAAACAGTTTTGTTTATCATAGACTTACCGGTCCTCTTAAACTGTATTTCCAGAAGGTTTTTGTAAATGTTGACTATACGCGTCAACATCACCATGAAAGTCACAGTCCGGAAAAAAGCCTCGAATTTCGTCTGTTTTTTGAATATTCAGGAAAATAAAGACATTAAGAAATCGTTTGGCTGATTGCATCCAATGATTTCTTAATGTTTGATTAGGTAAACGGTAAGTTGTTACTGTAATATAATTCATATTTTCTTGCATTTCTAATGATTTCGAAAAACACTGAAGGCTGAAAACAAAGCACTTAAAGTCAGAAGCTTTTGTGTTGAAAAAACGGTGGCATATTGTACTTTATATCCTTCCATTCCTAAAAAATATACAGGATGGCATGGATTCAGTACAGAATCTTGTACTGAATCCATGGCAACAGATTGTGCGTTGATGTATGCCACCCTGTATTATTAAAATATTTTCATCATTTTGCGGCTAGCTTCAAAGGCTAACAATACAGCAAAGAAAAAAACAATGACTACCCTTATGTGCAACAATAAAAAAAAAATAGTGCATAAAGATAAGCTGATGCTCCAATAAAGGTCTTATCTCTCTGTGGAGCTCTAAAATGGAGAAAAAAAGCTAAAAAGCTTGTCTCAGTGTCGCCTTTTGTTGTGAATATCACTGGATATTGCAGACAGCCAAGCGCGAGCGCAACAGGTAAGGTTTGCTGTAAAGATCTCGGAACAACTGCAAATGCTCAGCTGTTGACAATGGACGGGTGCATTAAATGGATGACAGTTTTTATTTTCTCTGTGTCCATTTTTCTTGGCAACGAAACGGGTGAAAATTTTATGCAACTGATGTTTCTTTAATTTGGTTGATTAATGCATAGATTCTGTAGATCTGTTTGAGTTGATCTGATCTGTTGATTAAGTTTTCACATAGGCTAAACTATTTTGTTCCTAACATTGTGGACCTCATTTTAGTCCGAATAAATAAATGGTATTTATATTTATATAGATTGTTATAATCGTATTCTATCGGTTGATGACATGATAAATAAAAGATTATTTGTCAAAACCTTAAAAACCGAAGTATGTTTAAAATTTAAGAGTTTATACGTGCGCAGTAGTTTAAAAATCAGGGTAAAAATACGCAAACTAAGCGACAAATGATCGGTGATTAGCTCATCGACTGCGATTAATACTTACCACTTGAAAGTGTGGTCTTAACTTGCAGAGCGGAGGTAAAGGGATAACATAAACCAGTTAATTAATTCGATTATCACATCATTTTAAAATATTTCAACAATTTGCAAATTCGACCTTTGCCAACATTATCGACTGTTTCATCGGCACCTTTAAACATTTATGAAACTTTTGTACCTCGTTGCATAGCTGATTAAATGAAGATGTCTTCCCTGTAATTTGTACGCTTAGTGTTATTGTAAAATTTTAAGATAACTGGTGTCAAAGTTCGTGAACGTAGATGATTTTTGATAAAAGTTCATAAACTTCTTACTTTAACTTTTAACTGTTTGATATTTCAGAAAATTTGGTTACATCAATAGGTGTGTTAAAGTATTAGGTAGCCAATGGAATAGCTATGAAAGCCCTTAATTAGAGAATTTAGAGATAAGTGATATTTAGTGACGAATTCTGGGAAATGTTCAAAAAAACATGAAAATCGGTTTTTCTCGGATTCCATGAATTTTCGCCTGGGCTTTATGGGGTGCGTAATTGTTGGAAATGGGTCACACTATCACGCCCTGGAAGGAACACGTCGAGTTTCCCTGTCACCCTGTATAACCAGATTAACACATAGGATACTTTTTATCCTATGGGATCGTGACTTATGCGCGTGAAACCACGAGGCGCTGCTAGTCCTTGTATATATTTCGCCAAAGCAGATGACTATGAATATTAAATGTCCAGTTCCCACATACTTCACACAAACTGCTATACTATTTTCAACCCGTCCTTCCAAAACACATTAACAAGCATCATTACAGTTTTCAAAGAGCCATTAAAGCCTCTCCGTCCATATTTCCACTGGCAACACAGGTACGCAATTAAAGTACCTACGACATTTACGGTATTAACATAAACCGCATTGTTCATTATCATTTTGTGTCCGGTAAGCGAGGCGCCAATTTGACAATACAGCGGGCGAAATGTACCAACATTTCATATTCCACGGATAAAATGTGAAACAGCTCGTAATGTCTGTAATAAGATGGGAAACCATCAGTTACTGTTGTATTATGTAAAACAGATGTTTTATTTCAAGACGTTTTTAAGGGCGATGCGAAGGTAGCCCGCGAAATTCAAATTATCTTACGTTTTTTTGCAATTTGCAGGTCAGTGTCAGGTTGTAGGTTGATCAAATTATGATTCACGATCGTAACAAATATGAGTTTACAGAATTGTAATCATTAGAATCAGCAATACAACTCCTAAGTGAGAATTGGCCTCTAATGTCATGATGAATTTAGAGAGTCGTATTGATGATTTTTATGATTATTATTCTATAAATGAATGTGTTACCGCCGTGAATCATATTTAGATCAACATACAACCTGCATCTGACCTGTACATTGTAAAAAACATAAAAGAATTTGAATTGCGCGATGATATCCTGACGCTTTCGCCTTAATGGAAATTGAAAACTTATTTTCAATTTCTATTAAGGGAGATGTATTAATTTTTAAGTCCTCATTAACAATTTTGATATTATTCAGAAAGAAATTATTATTTTTATATTTGTGAACTCATATTTCTGTTAATTATGTGTAAACTAATTTAACAACAGAACAAGAAGACAGGTAGGTATCGTGCTATACTTCAAACTTAATCTATGTGTGTCAAGCTGAAATACTCGTAGCATTTATTCTTTCAAGCTTAGGATTCAAATTCCTTAAATATCGACGTAAATATAGCCTATCGACATTTAGGTAAAATGACCGCCCCTTACACGCATATACCTACGACATGTGTGACCTTAGACCTCATTATCGTCAGGCATAATTATCTCTGACCTAATTTTGTACAAATTATAACACGACACTACTAACACCTTGCTCATCAACATATATCTAGGTAATATATAGAATCTACTAACTATAATGACTTTTAAGTGGTCACTTAACATGGCATTACAAAGTTACATATATAGGAATAGTTATTACATTAATGCTTACACAGAGTGCTTAATGAAATAATAGTTTTATACCATAACACACCTTATTTTCAGTCAGACAGCTAGAATAAGCTTCTCAGCACAGCGCCTGTTTAGCGCATTATACAGTCAGGGAAATTTATTCTTAAGTAAATTGACACCTTATTTAATTGCCTTGTTATAGCCATTTCATACAACCGTCAAAGACTAACAGTTGTGATTCGAATATACGGTCAATTTAAGTTGGTATTCAATTTGCTGAACAATTCATTTCCCTGACTCCACCAATCCATCTTGTAATAACTACCTAACAAGGGAAATTATGACACATTCTGAATCGTATATCAAACAATTGGAACTACGCCGCAAGCTGCAAACGTTCATTCAAGCCCAGCAGTATTTACAGATATGTTACGGATCTATAAATCTAGCCTCCACACTGTAACTAGGGTAATTTATATCTTGTTAACAACGTGTACGCATGTTCGAACATGCAAATGGAAAACACAGCGATTGATTGCAGCATTAACATAAATATTGCAGTCATCGGAGGGAATTTTGCATCCGTATGAACGGTATTTTCGCTGCTTTAATTTGTCGATATTTGCTGTTCGTTATAAAGCCAGAACATGACAGCTGATGCATGCAGCTTGCACTATATTTGCCTGCACTGTATTGCACTATTCTTGGAAAATATTATCCATTGTTGGCCTTTTATCAATATAGCTGGAGATATGATACATATGTAGCTACAATAGTCGACCTAGATTGCGAGACAGCCAAGCGAAACACAAGAGCAAACCTTAAATATTAAAAGTCCCTCCAACAAAGACAGTTTCTGGCCACGCTCCCAGTACCAATTAAATATAATGACTAATTAGACTCACGGAACCCCCCAAAGTATTGCGAAGAGTCACGAAGCGGGTAGATATTGTAAGATCATGTCGAAACGAATCTTGACAACGAGCCAACTCATCAATATTCATTTGAGTTGCAAATAGCAATAGTGATCGGATAACGAGGGTTCTTTCGCGGTGTCACGGCTCGCAACAAGTGACAAACCCTCATTTTTCAAGCATCTCATCTTTATTGTGCTGAGATAGGCTGAGATCATCCAGCTCCGTGATTTGAGGTCTATAGTGGAACATTTTCAATACAATTCGTAGACGCTTTTTTCGCAATTTTTCGTGTTGGTATATCATGATTAAGCTGGTTAATATCTTTTTAAGCATTAAATCCCGGAGTTAAACGTAACCTTTGGGTTTTTCCGAGTATACCACTGACTCTACCTACCTACGCTGAAGGAAAACTTTGTGAATAATCAGCCTATAATGTTCCCACTGCTGGGACATAGGCCTTTTCTCGGTAAGAAGGAGTGGGCTACCACGCGAGCGTGCAGGTTGGTAGATGTCACATATCTTCGAATGTTTGGTTGTAGAACATGCCGGTTTCCTCACGATGTTTTCCTTCACCGTTGGAAACTTTGTGGGGAAAGTTGTTAATACTGAAAACCTACTGAAACTCTCAATACGCACTGACCACGCGCGGTGATCAATGCTCGTTCGTTTTATGTATGAGTCTTTCGACCAGTTTCGTTTTTTTCTTGACAAGCGCTCGCAAACTGCTGTGATTGGCTGTTGATAAATCATTTAACCAATTGCAGCAGCTCACACGCGCTTGACTTCAAAGTTTCCGTCATATTTATAAGGGAAGCCATGAATACATTTTATCAGTTTTGATATTAAGGTGCCAAAAAACGCTCTGTATTTGGACATTACGGCCGTATGTAGCGGTCACCGGAAATCCTATCTTCTAGAAAATCGTAGCTAAAGCAGCAATTCGAAATAACATGAGTGATTCGGAGTAGCTTTGTCAAAGCTTTGACTGTTAATATACAATAGTGCTCACGTCCGACATTTAAACATATTAACCTCAAAGCCGTGGAATTGAGTAAAGAGAACAAAAACGTCATGTGCCCGTGCACATTACGTTTTTGTTCTCTTTGCCCATGACAAAATACTCTAGTCTAGTCTTTGACCCGTGTCAAAGAGATTATTTTGTATTCCAGCAGGGAACCTGGGATGGATTTTGGAATTACTATTAAAAAAATATAGAATATACTAGCTGCGCCCCGCGGTTTCACTTGCATAAGTTTCGATCTAAAATCATAAGTCATTTATTCAAATTAGGCTGAGAATCAGCACTTTTCGAACGTCAAAATTACAAAAGACAGCCCACCAAAAACGCCCGCCCTTCACCACTTCCTAGTGCTATCGCTGGGAAGAAGAAGTGAAGTAGTGGTGCAACAAACTCCCCAGCAGCACAGCTGTCTGTTCAGCTAGAAAATACTTGATTGTATACAATAACTAGGTACCTTTGTTAAATAATTAACATTACAAGACACAGAACATAAAATTAAATTATTTGCCATATGTCAGCTAGACACGCCAATATACCAAAAAATTAAATAAAAACTATACGTACTCAAGCTAAAAAATAATTAATTAAAATTAAAATAAAAACTTACTACCTAAATAAAAGCCTCCAGGCATAAAGGGCGTAACAACTTACATATTTATGCATTGCTGGGTTCTGTTCACATAGCTGTCACTTGAAGTCACAGTCACAAATGATAAACTAAGACCATCGAAGTCCTGCCGGGGTAGCGGGATCGTCCGAAAGGGTTACCGCTGCCCCGGAACATAAAGTGCTAAGGAAGGAACACGGGTGGGTTTTAGTCAGTAAGAGTCTGACACTCCCTTCCGCTCCACCCAGAGCGGGAGGGGTCATTTGATGATTTCCCATCCACAAAAAAAAAAAAAAGTCCATCGAAGTAAAATAAGTTAATACTAATAACAATAACCTGTCAGTAAGCTAATTCTGGAGAAAGAACATAAACATTGTCTTGAGTTAATTAGGGCGACCAACTATTCTTATCGTGTAAGTAGTCGTTGATGAAATAGTATGCCATTGAAAAAAGGTTGGATTTTACTTGAGCATTATCTTGTTATAAAAGGTTATACCAAGCCCAACAAATGAGTTATGAACCTTATGAAGCCGATGAAAGGGGGCACGTAGTTTGTCCTTATTTCTAGTGTTAACACTGTGAATATCACTGTTTTTAGTGTACTAGTGTAAATTTTTGCCTAATATATAAGATGTTGGCGAATATGAATTGTGATGCAACCGTAAGAATACCAATATCTTTAAAAAAATCTCTTAGAGATACTCTGGCACCTAGCTGATAAATTGCTCGAACAGCTCCTTTTTGAAGGACAAATATATTTTGTATATCAGCGGCTTTGCCCCACAGCAGAAAACCGTAGGACATAACGCTGTGAAAATAACTAAAATAGACTAAACGAGCTGTATCAACGTCAGTGTATTGTCTTATTTTCCTGACGGCGTAGGCAGCCTAACCGAGCCTTCTTGCTAGACTTGATATATGAGGTTCCCTCTGAAGTTTGACATCTACAGTTAGTCCTAGAAAAATTGCCGAGCCTACAGTTTCAAGCACCTTTTTATCTAAGACGATGTTGGGTCCTAGATTTCTAACATTCGGTAAGGCAAACTTTACACATTTCGTTTTCTTGGCATTGAGAACTAGATTATTTGACGTAAACCAATCTGTAACTATTGAGAGTGCACTGTTTAAGTCGTCAAAATCTTGTCTATTCCTGTCTGCTTTAAAAATAAGAGAGGTATCATCTGCAAACAGTACAACGTCACATAGATCCCGTGGGAATATCGGGATAAAAAGTATCCTATATGTTAATCCTGGTTATAAACATATGTGTGCTAAATTTCATCCAAATCCGTTCAGTAGTTTTTGCGTGAAAGAGTCACAAACATTCATCCATCCATACAAACTTTCACGTTTATAATAATAAGTAGGATTTACAATAACTTTTGAAATGAGTGTATGACGACATATTGTAGGTATTGGATTTCCATTTGACGAAACTATGATTATTTCAGTAAATCGTTGTTCTGACACGACTTTTCCTTTCATATAATAGAATAAATGATCAAGGTTTCTAACAAATATTGAATAATATACCTATGAAATGGAACACAATTTCACGCGTCATCTAACAACTACAATAATTACCAAAACAGAAACCCCCGTTTCTAACTGAACATTCTATTCTGAATAACCATTAACAATCAGCACAACAACTATTATTGAACCTCACATTTCAGCAATTTTCCCTCCGTTTCAAAAGAACGATGAGCTGGTTACAAAAACCATTTTTTCGCTTTTCCTAACGCAACATTCAATTCCACCAGCGAACTACGAAAAGGATCAATTGTACATCTGCTACAGAAAAGGTAACAAAAGAACATACCTATTGATCCTTTGTGTGGCCATTAAACACGCTAGAATAGACTACAAAAAGGCTGAGTTAATGCACAATGAAAAAGCATGCACAATTCCACTTGACGCGGTAATGAGGGGTGGAAATTCTGTAATTACTAGGAACTATGCTTGCTTTTTTATCGGCAATAAAAACTGTTGATTTTTTTTTATTTTACATTATTTTATTTTCGTACATACAGGGGCTCGTGGCTCAGTAATAACAGTCGCACGGGTCGATTGATCAGGTACGCTACTCTTGCCGCGGTCGGCCCGTGGATGGGTGACCATCTTCTAATACCAAGACCCCTCCGTGCCTCGGAAAGCACGTTAAGCCTTTGGGCCCGGCTGTCATTCGTGGATCTTTGACAGTCGTCAGGGGTCGTCCGTAGCCCGAAAGTCTGTCAACCAATCTTACCCAGTAGGTAACTGGGTTGTGGAGGTCAGATAGACAGTCGCTCCATGTAAAATACTGGTATTCAGCTGCATCCGGTTAGACTGGAAGCCGACCCCAACATAGTTGGGATAAAGGCTAAGCAGACGATGACTTCGTACCAACAGCTGTATTTTAAACTCTTTCATTTTCATGAAAAAAGGTCTAAGAACAGTTTTTTTCGTGATAAAATATTAACATTGATCTTGCTTTATTATTCACACCGATCCCAAGAGCTTTGTCTTCGACACGGATACTATCACAGTGCAGATGTTTTGTTAAAAAGTAATTTATTACAGACTATTCGGGAACAATCCGTTCGCATAATCCTACTAATATTATAAACGCGACAGTGTGTATGGGATGGATGTTTGTTATATTTTCACACCAAAACTACTGAACGGATTTTGATGAAATTTGGCACACAGATAGTTTAAAACTAGGATTAACACATAGAATACTTTTTATCCCGATATTCCAACGGGATCGCAACTTATGCGGGTGAAACAACGGGGTGCAGCTAGTATATTCAATAAAAATATGTGAAACTTTCGATTAAATATTGCTACAAATTGGCAACACGTTACCTAGAATGCTTTCGAAACTTTTTCTCATTGGTCGAATATATTTTTTATGGAGAGTTTTTCTCTTGCAATTTTTATTTTCAGATGTGGTACAGGAACGTTGGTATAATTTCGAGTTTGCATCCATTGTTATAATTACCTACTGTTTCAATATTGAATATAAATAACGATTCGAATACCAAAACGAGTAGTATCATCGGAAAAATACATTTTCGGCCCTGGAATGTATACATACAGTGGAGTTTTTTATAGCTTAACGAACTCCACTGAGTTCGTTAAGTACTGAAAATGTATTTTTTTCAATGATACTACTCGTTTTGGCATTCGAATAGTGTATATTAATTAAAAATACACTTTTAAATTGCAAGGTTTTCGCTTATCGGTTTGGTCATTACTCATGTGGGGTTATTCTCCTGAAATTTCTGAATAAGCTTACATTGGTATACTTTTTGAATAGAATAATTACGTAATTACATGAATTGCGGGTGGTTGCGTATTTTCAAAGGCTTTTATCCGTCTGGGGTCTTCCATAAAAGTGAAGCCTACTCGTTTTTTGGCTATTTTGTCAAATATAATTGCTGTTTTTATTTCCAAATGTATAAAATAAAAATTGCCGGGCAAGTGCGAGTCGGATTCGCACACAAAGGGTTTCATACCACCGTACAATATCAAACACTACATATTTTTTTTAACATGTTTCTTGTATGGTATTGTTGTTATAGCGGCAATAGAAATACACATTCTGTGAAAATTTCAACTGTCTACCTATTTTCATGAGATAAAGCCCGCTGACAGACGGACGGACAGCGGAGGTTTAGTAATAGGCTTCCGTTGCCAACGCTTTTTTTTTTTTTTTTTCTGGGTGGGAAATCATCCGCTGTCACCCCTGGCTGGCTTCCGTTGTCACCCCTTGGGTACCGAACCTTAAAAACGAAATATTTAAGTTCCGGAGAAATATTCACGGAAATTCATCTCAGTATATACAATGGACTAAATTAAAATTAATTTGTGTTTCACGAACTGTGTCCAAATAAACTTTTTTCTTTCTTTCTTTCTTTATTTAAAATGTTCACAAGTCGGTAGGTACACATCCCTTACATGAAAACTGTCGTTTGTTCAATTTATTCCGCAAACTATAGCACAAGAAACAAAAGGCTACGATGTACAAAAGATTAACACGGGATAAAGGATTACTCCTACCTACATTTTAATTAAGAACTACCACAGCTGGTGGTAGGTTTGGATACAATAGATTTTTCCGCCCTTGGGACGAAAAATGAGATATAATATTATTATGATACCTCTCTGCTATCTACTTAATCATGTCTCAATAGACAATAACTTTGGGTACTTATACAATAACTTAACGTACGAAAGAAAACCAAAAAAGATTTTCTTTATTTCGGTAGTGTATCACAGAAATTAGGATTGGATAGGATCACAAAGATTTTCTCGCCCCGTGTTTTACTTTCGTGTCGAAAGGAATTATACTAGAATGTTTAACGTAGCAAGGAGCAAGGTCCTAAAATAATGTTATTTAACACGATTCGTGACGGCTTCACAAACATCCTAATATGTACTAATGTGTATGACTGCTGGGCACAAGGTGGACCGATGACCTTGTGAAGGCCGCAGGAATCTGCTGGATGCGGGAAGCACAGGACCGGTCGAAATGTGCTTGGGGGCCTATAACCAGCAGTGGACGTCTTTCGACTGAAATGATGATGATAAAAAAAAAACCATTTATTTCAGACAAAAAAAATCCATAGGCAAGGCAAGGTTGTTAGTAACAAGAATTTTGCTTATTATTTTATATAATGATGATGATGACTGCTTGTGTGCAACCATTGAAAAACATCGAGTAGGTACCTACATTAGGTACAAGTAGGTACAAGTATGAGGTCAAATGGTAGAAAGCTTCCATTTTGACAAATGTTACCGCCACGCCTGAATACTAACACTTGCATAACTTGAACCAAAAATGAAATCGCTGTCGACTAAGATTGTCGAAAAGAATGTAATTTATGTATACGCCTGCCACTCCAATTTGGTTAATGTAAATTTGATGAATATTAATCGTTGGAATTATCAAAATTCTCTCGCATTATCACGTAACATACAAATTTTAATTTTAGGGATGATTTCATTAATTTTACTAATGACAATCTACCTATATTGTGTTATACATAGCATATTAACAGCTGTTCTTCATGAAGAGCAGCTTGTACTTGTCAAACATACCGGAATAACACCACTATTTCATTCACAAATAAGTCACAACCAGCTAAAACAATGCGTCCCCATTTCCTGTTCTTTATCAAATATTATTACGTTAAACATCAACTGAGCAGCACAACAAAGCATTAGCTTCGAAGATTATCGCACACCCTATTTATTTCCGAAACAGCTACAGGACGGTGCTCTAATGAGGTTTCAGCACGCACTTCACTTATTTTTTAACACGAAATTCGGGAGACTTACCTATTATATCTCCTGTTTTATGATCCCCTTGCCTCCTCCCTTCGTTCCGTGTCCTGCAACAAAAGATAATTCCGTTAAAACGTTTCGTATTTTGAAAATATAAAGCTTGATACGTTTTTCCTTATTTTCCCCTTTGAGAGTGGCCGCTTGACCAGTGAACCGGACAGCCTTGTACGGTTATAGTTAATACAAGGGTTTGTCCATTGTAACGTAAAAGGTTTAATAGGTGCTACGTTAATTAGGTAATTAATAACAGGTATAAAATATGTTGGCCTGACCATTTCCCATTTTTAACAGACGATTAACTCAATCGTGTTTTTTTAGAAAATAATCTCCTGTAAGATAAGTTAGGGTATTATTACCTAATTGTCACGTTAACAGCAAGCGTTTTATCGGGATCTTCAGGATCGGGGAATAACCGTATTATTAAAAATCGGGATCTAACTAAAGCCGAGTTTATAATATTGAGTCAGTTTTTGTATTCCAAACTTAAGTTCGACTAAGATACATTTTTAAGCAATACTGACTATCAAACAATAGTCGGTGCAGTAGTCAGTTGTAATCAAGAACTAAGTATATTTTGATCACTTTTAGCTTCTACAAAAACTAGTTGGATAGTTAAATACTTATCAAACGTGTTTTTTGTAGGTAATAAGTTCGTAAACGTAGGCATAGATTCGGCGATGTTTTATTAAACATTTTTTCCCATCGCTACACAATTTGGATAACAATTTAATTGCCGGGCACAGACATACATTTTGAATTCGACCTTGCTTCAAATATCCACTTTGATAATGACAAAGAGACTATAGAAAAATTCATAGCAGGACTTGTACAATAATGACGCATAATAAATAAAGGGCATGTTGAACCATTCGCGTCTGTAGCGAATGTAGATTTAAATAGACGATATAGAAGAAAAAGATCATTCAAACTCAAACTCAAAGTATTTATTTCAATTAAACCATTTACAAGCATTATTGAACTGTCAAAGAGTCGGTCAGTTGGTCAAAAAGTTTAGGCAAGTTGCTCATTACAAAACGTAGATTTCTATGGAAAAGAACGGGCAAGAAACTCCAAGGAGTCTCTTTTAAATCAAAACATTACAAAGTCTGGGACATTTGATTTTTATTACACAATATCTACGCTTAATCTAAGTAGGATTTTATTTACGTCATTATAATATTCAATGACTTTTAAAAACGCGGACTTACCTTTCCCCATGGGCAACCCTTAACGGGAAGACAAAAATACTCAAGTACAACTTCATATTTCTTTCAATCCCTTTTCAACCGTCATTCACCTTCGGAAATATAATTTTAATGGCAACAAATCAATTGAAGCGAGTTTTCTTTACCTGCACCACAAAATTTAAAGTCCCTTATTAAAGCTATCAGACATCCGGGTTTCGTAAATACGAGTTTATGGATATTGAAATAATATTATGTTAAAGTTGACATTGATTCACTCAATTCAGCGTTTGAAGGGTATTTGTGCGGAAATATATTGAGACTCAAGTCACTATGGGACACTTAATATCGCGTCCTGCGTGTCCTGTCAGCTGCACGTTACAGGAACTGATTGACGCTGGTGATGGAGCCAAAGAAGTAGCCGAATTCTGGGCCGAGTCCATTTAGATTACTATCGACACGCTTAGAAGAAGAAGTCACTATGTTTGTCCTAGTTGGAGAAGAATAAAGGCGTCTCTAGCACTAATTAAAATTGCATATTGCACACATGCTGGCTAATGAATTAGCTTACACGAGAAAAACAAATGACATTCAACTTACGGAGATAGTTTGTACGCAAACACCTTTTTGCACTTTGTGTTGAGAAGAAGTATTTGTCGTTGATGGGCCGACAGCATCGACTGATGGGTATCACAAATAGCGTAATCGCGAAAATTTTATCAACTGTCCAATAGAAAACTTCAATACCTACTCGACCTAAATGTATGGGACGGCTGAATTTTTATTCGCGATTACGATGTTGGTCCCATGGAGAAAGTTGTTCAGTTTGATGGTCTGTACCACATCCTTAAATTTGGCTGGTCTTTAAAAAATAAGCCTGTATGTACTATAGTTGACTACCCCACTCCCTGATAAAGTGCCTAACAATAAGCACAATGGTGATAAATTGCCTTGAATAGAGTCTTTTGTCATTAAGAATCCGAAAATATTTGAAAACAATAAGACTACAGTAAACAAATACATTCTTTTGCTGAAATATTCTCATATACAATGCGTGGCGTATTAGAATAGTGACCACGAATGATTCTTTGAAAGAAAGAATGCATCAAATGTTGCCCAACTCTCTAATTGTTTCATCCTCTACGAGATACCATTACCAATGTAATGCCAATACGAAATACGAGTATAGTCTTCCCACAGTAAAATGGCCATCTGCGACTACACCAGCGGAATCTAACGCTTTTATCTTTAGTATCAATTGAGATACACAGGTTATGATGTTTCACAATATTGCAATATTGTCGTAACACACATCGTTTGAAACGGTGCTTAACACTTATGTTGTATCGCGTAGAACTCGCTCCCGTCCTTGGAGTAAAACTGTAAGTCTTATAAGAACTTTAAAATACAAGCCAAGTAGTTCACAGCGACATGAATGTGAAACACTCAAAGCCATGTAAAGCTGCTTAAGGGTCGTATCACGTATAAGTAGCACACGGGGTGTGGTAAGACTATTGAATACTAGTACCCAGAAAACTTGAGAATATGCAAGAGCGACAACATATTTTTGTTCATAATTTCCATTTACACCAAATATATCGAAACATGCCCTTTAATTTTGGCTTTCAGAAATTAACGCTAACATTCTTTGTGCGGTACCGTTCAATATCTTTTCTCGCCACAAAAATAAGGTTTATGCAAATGAGGTAATATTAACGTAAATGGCCACGCGAAAACATTACTCACTGCTGAAATATTCGAATACGAATAAGCGTGGAATTAAAAAATCCGAAAAAGCGCGGGCTTTACAGATTGCGAGTGCTACATGCCAGTAATTGGAGCCAGCAAGGCATGCAAGTCATTACCGACACGTACCTCAAACAATAAACTTTTTAAATAGCCCATTACAGCTCTCATCCGAGCTTACGTAATATGTTCGGAGTTTTTTAACATAGCAATTACCAGCTCAACGCGAATTTTTTATAATAAAGTCGATAATGACTTAAAGCTTGGGTTAGCGCTGAACAATTCAGGGAGTTTTATAACAGTCAATTTATGTTTCTAAAGCTTAAACAGAATGAATGGATAGATGTGACAATGTTCGGTATGATCGTTTTATAAAGATAGGAATAATTATTTTATTCATTCATTGCCTAGCCTTTTCCCAGCTATGTTGGGGTCGGCTTCCAATCTAACCGGATGCAGCTGAATAATTATTTAATTATTTCCAGGTATTGTTTTCCGAGGTAAATCCTCGAAAACCAAGCACAATGAAGTCCTTGAACCTTTAACCCTTTTCTGTTCTACTGAATTAGCCGAGAATATTAATTTAAGTACTGATGGATTACCCGTATTATGAACAGAATAAATTGCGTGAAAAAACGCCTGGCTATTAAACGTAAAACGAGCTATGAAATAATGCCCGTTTACATTTTTGGCATCGTCGGTGGGTAACGGCATTTAGGCTTTGCCGCTGGTATTTATTTACCAGCTGTTAGATTGTTATTTATTTTCATAACCTTTCCAACATTTAGCTGCATTGGAATATAAACTTCAAATCTATTTTGAGCTTGTTATACAGGCTGATTTTTTAAAGACCAGCCAAATTTAAGGATGTGGTACAGACCATCAAACTGAACAACTTTCTCCATGGGACAAATAGCGTAATCGCGAAAATTTTATCAACTGTCCCATAGAAAACTTCAATACCTACTCGACCTAAATGTATGGGACGGCTGAATTTTTATTCGCGATTACGATGTTGGTCCCATGGAGAAAGTTGTTCAGTTTGATGGTCTGTACCACATCCTTAAATTTGTCTGGTCTTTAAAAAATCAGCCTGTATTTTACTGCCTCCTTTTAGTTCATTTCTAGCACGAAAATCTAGACTACTTACAATTAGTCGAAGTTACTAGTCCTACTTATGGACTAGTTAACTTTAGTCTCCGTACATAACAGTTCCCAGAGGTACGATACGGTCCACATGGCCCAGTTACGGTGCGAAGAGTTAAATTGACACCACCACTAACGTTTTACGATGTCATGGATGAAGCTACACGACCGACAATTACAGTTAACTTTAATATTCCCAGCTATAGTCCAGTGGTTCAAGGGTCATATGAACCACTCTAGTTCGACACTAAGTTTTAATGCAATGGTTGAATTTTCAACACACGGCCAAAACTAGTAGTTTCTCATATTTTCTCATTTCAATCACAAGAAAAATATTGTCTTTAAGAAGGCTTTTGTTAAGATACACCTTATAAAATCAATCTACTGTTCTATTAAATATAGAAAAAATATGAAAACTGTAACTTCTAACTCATCTAAAAACACTTTCTTACAAATAACAGTCGAAATACATAGATTTTGGAGTAAGTCTACACAACGATGGCATTAAGAAACAACAAGTCATTCCACAAGGCAACATCTTATGTCCAGTAGGTACGAATGAAGTTTTCAAAGTTGTATAAGAAAAATATTTGTTTTAATTGATTATGACTAAGTACTTCAACAACTCATAACAAGGACATAAAACAACTACAAGTCTACATTGCTCACTTAGTTTATAGAATATTTTAGATTTACAAAAGTTTTTGACGCTCAATAACGTATAGCCGAAGCGTTACGTAAACTAAGTCGAATAAACTTCGAATGCTCAATCGGGAATTGGAAACCCTTCCCAACTTGGATTTTACTTTTAATGACGTAGGGATTAGATGAACCCAAATCGTGTTTGATTCGAATTTTAGCAGATGTGATGTTCTGGTACAGAATACGGTAAGTTAAAATAAACACAGCGAATATTTCATAGGTCAGATAGAAGGCTATCTGACCTATGAAATATTCGCTGTTTAAAAGGTTACTTCAAATCGTGTTCTCCCTAGTGACGATACGACCTACACAAGAATAAGTGATATCATGATGAAAGGATAGCTAATCTGAGAGGTAAATAGGCGAGGACTATGGATAGAGAGTGGGCCATGAATATTATTGTCACTCGCAG
This sequence comes from Apamea epomidion, assembly GCA_947507525.1. Taxonomy (NCBI): domain Eukaryota; kingdom Metazoa; phylum Arthropoda; class Insecta; order Lepidoptera; family Noctuidae; genus Apamea; species Apamea epomidion. Next base: position 15,056,445 of record OX382234.1, read on the forward strand.
AAGTGGTTTTAATGCATTAGATAGTGCAGAGGTTTTGTCTGAATGACTTTGCCAACCGACCTTCATGAATGTTTATTTGTTTAATAAGTAAGTTGTATTTACGAGATGAACACTATTTCATATTCATGATAGGTAAAAGGTGATAAAGTCAGCCCCGTTGGCTAACAAGGCAATGTTTTATGTGTTGGAAAAGGTATGTCTGTCTCTCGTTAACATCAGACATATTTTAATTACTGTGGGCGTACTATGGGTAGTGTTTGTTATGGCGCAATAGAAAAACGGTTTGCAGTTCCAATCAGATTATAATTTACGAACAAGTTAATCACACTAGCGAATCACACACTGTAGGTACACAACTCAACGATACGGAACGCGAGACAGTTTCTAAGCACATGTTGTTCGTACGATGTTCAATGTTTCGATATTCCGGAGAGCTCTTCTCACACCGCTGTTGTAGCTGTAGCTCTCGTCCACCCACGAACTCAGGCTAGACTATGTCTAGCGCCACGAGATGGCGCTAGACAGAGTGGCGACGCTAGCTTTCCGAATAGTCAAACAAATGACTCCGACATATATAATATTTGACACAATTATTTGATTGACAAGTTTCATTCTAGTAGATTATAGCACCGGACTTTACAGTATCATAGTCATTTATCATTATTCTCCTATATCCCAACTTATTTGGGGTCAGCGAAACATGTCTTACTAGTACCATAGTATCAAATAAACAAAGCAAACAATAATGAGTTTCGAATACAAATAACATGAGTAACTCGAAATAGGACCTTAAACTGTGAACACGGAGCATTAAGTGGGGTACAAAGGTATTTGGACAGTTGCAAAGTGCCCGAAGCCAGGACTAACTGGAGAAAATGTACGTTTAATACAACTTTGAAGGCACAAGTGTAATCTCGCACAAAACTTCGGCATCCCTTCGGCAAGGATAGATATTCTAATTTAATTGGATATTAGGTTTCGTACGGCCACTAATTGTGTGGTGGTAGATTTGTAGAGGTATTTTAATAATGTAAATGAGAAATTAAAATAATTATCTAGTGAAAATTATTCAAGGTACTACAATATTGGTATTCTCTATGAAATAATACCTGGAATATAATACATTTTGTTAAAATAACAACAAGTATAATACATTTTGTTAAAATAACAACTACACACGCCACCCGACCTAATAACAACGTAACTTGAAGTAGGTTACGTTTGCGTTACGATTTAAAAATAGCATCGAACATGAGAAAACAAACAATGCAAACACACCCAAACTAGAGCGTATACTCGCACATAACCCAATTATGCCTTTTCACAGCACTACAAATGTTTGTCCGCGAGCCTTTATTGAAAAAGGGCGCTTTCGTGAATAAATTTCAACGTGATCGTTGAGTTTTAATTTTTTTTTTTTTAAACGATTTGCTATCCTCCGCCCAATAGATTCGAAATTCGAATACCCTCAGTATTTTAGTCTAACAAGATTGAAAGAACTTTTCGTTATGCATACAAAAAGGTTCTCTCATCAGGCAATTACGTGGCTGTTCGTTCATTTAACTACTTTGTTAAAATAATTGAATTGTTTGATTAACGATGCTGGGAAATTGGAAAAATATGAGAACGCACTTTGCATTTCATACAGCCAATTTTTATATATCTATTTATAGCATTATTTATACCCTCGATTTTTAAATAAGTATCTAATTTTAATCACGGTACATAAAAACAAAGAACTCATTATGAACTAAATGCTATACGTCTCATTTAACATTTTACAGTAAAATATTCAACAGAGAGCAGTGGTGGCTCAGTGGTGGCTCAGTGGTGGCGGCCGCGACTTAAGATTGTAGGTCGTAGGTCCGAACCCAGACAGGCGCTTTACTTTGTGTAAATTATTTTATCACTACTGCTCTCAAAACGGTGAAGGAAAACATCGTGAGGAACCCGGCATGTCCTAGAACCAAAAATTCGATGACATGTGACATCTACCAACCCGCACTGGGCCCGCGTGATGGATTACGGCCCGCTCCCTCTCACCGAGAGGAGGCGTGTGTCCCAGCAGTGGGAACATTATAGGCTGATTATGTAATAAAATATTCAAACAGCAACATTATATTGATGAAACCGATTCTGACTATAGTCAAAATTAAATGATACGTGAACTGAATAAATGATGAAGTTTAATCTCATCAGTCGTAATTTCAGAGCCAAAATATTAACAATGACGTAGTTGGAAAAATAATAAGGTGCCTGTAAAAATAAACCTGAAGGTTCTTAACATAAGTCTTCCTTGTCTGCACGTTACGCATGTTTTTTTGAAAAGTGTAGTGTAAACGGCTGCACATTTTACTAATTCCGAATATGGCATCCATAACTACAAAGTCCGACGAGCAGCAGAGTATTCAAATGAAAAGAAGTATCTAGTAAAACCGGAACAGGTGCATAAAGTCACCTCTAACTCCCAACGACGCTAAGCTCTTAAAGCAAATTCAAAGCTTAGCACCCATATTTTTCAGTAAGTGTCGTCGTAACGACCTTAAATCTAGGAAGTAGAGTGCAATCTAGCGGAAAACGAGCATTGATCACATAAAACTGGCACACATCCAAAGATCTGCTGGAACTTCGAGCACCTGACTTGCGTATAATTGTCCGAATTTATTTTAAAAAGACACTGTTGAACTGCTTGAGCACAATAACAAGTATCTTGTTATGCAATGGAAATAATAATTAAGAGACACAATGAATACTACTTACTAACATCGGTAAAAGAAAACGTCGTGAGGAAACCTGGACAAATCGCCAACCCATCTTGAGGAAGCGTGCTGATCAATGCTCGTGCCTTCTATGTATGAGAAGAGGCTTTTGGATAATAATAGTATTATTTATTTATAATAACTATCTCTGCACTTCCAGAGAGATAACACTGTTTATACCATTTATGCCCTGGTCCCTTGTATGATGCTGCTGTTCCAATTAATGTCAATCGAAGCTTGTTCAGGTCCCTGAACAAACAACTTCTTATAAAACTGAATGAATGTTGGTTCTTAACATACAGCCTTATTGATCCACCATTCAGATAGAACTATTAGAATGGTTTCAAGGGTCCAAACGCGGTTATAAGACAATATAGAAAGGAGAAAAGGCTCCCAATCATGACTCTGTATGTAACAGAATTTTATAAAATGTAAATAAAGATGGCGGGACTAGTTTGGCGCCTTGGACAGGATTGGCCCAACACTAGCTCAAGACAGAGAGGAGTGGAGAGAAAAGAAGAAGAAGGGAGGCCTTTGCCCAGCAGTGGACAACATAGGCTTAAAATAAAATAAAGAAAAGGAACACATTTTCTTACAATAAACGTGCCAAATTTTGTATTAAAGATTTATTTTGATGTTAAAATAATTAAAAGAGTAAGTCAAGTGCTATCCTCTGGTAGCGGGATCGTCCGAAAGGGTTGTCGCTGCCATGGTACATAAAGGGCTAATGAAGGAACACGGGTGGGTTTTAGTCAGTAAGAGTCTGACACTCCCTTCTGCTCCACCCAGAGCGGGAGGGGTCATTTGATGATTTCCCATCCTGAAAAAAAAAAAAAAAAAAAAAAAAAGTGCTATTCTCTGAAACGGGTTTTATGATTTATTCCTTGATTCTTTTTACGTTTGGCTCGTCCTTTTGTAGCGTTATTTTCCCTGTCAGTTTTATTCAATAAATAACAAGCGACAGGCAACATTCTAAGCACATCTATGACGACTTCATACTTCTTTTCATGCAAATAAACGATTAACGATAACGATTAACGATAAATTATGAACAACTTCATAATTATCACAAATACTCTATTATAGATACGCCTACCAACTCTTAATGCGGAAATTAAATGTTTAAATAAATATAAAGCGTCCAATAAAGAACTTACCTTATGGATCATAAATATTAATTACTTACGTAATAAATAAAAATAAGAATAAAAAATTTATAATTCTGTATTAATAAAACAGTATAACGTGCTAACTACTTAACTAATAATAAAATTCCTACCACATTAAAAAAACCCAGCGTTCTTCCTCCTCTCTCCTACTTGATCTATGCTGCGCCCGACAGGGTCCATAATTGTGACTAATTTAATTATTTCCTACTATGTATATACATTATGGTACGCAATAAAGAATTGAGAATTGAGAATTGACTTTATATATCCTAGCAATTCAAAGTTGAATTAAATTAGCAAGCGAAACCCCACTGACGTGATCGACCGATCCACTGATATACACACATAATAAAACAATTTTTTTTTTTTATATATCAACTCATACTTCAACAACGACGTGTGATCGGTATTGATATCTAAACATGAAACCAGGAAAAAACGGGTTCGATGTTTTCATCATGTTTTTCCTGGTATCATGTTTAGATATCGGTACCCATCGTGTCTGCGGAGTTTATCTAGCAAATTTAATTCGACCCTTTATTTATTAAAATGCTCTGAATATACGGGGAATAAATTAAAACAGTGTTGCGGTCTGCTTCTAGTCTAACCGGATGCAGCTGAATACCAGTATTTTACATCGAGCGACTGCCTATCGGACCTCCACAACCCAGTTACTGGGTAAGTCTGGTTGCTGACTTTCGGGCTTCTGGCGACATGGAAAGACTGACAACGGGGACTAAGGGCTTAACGTGCTTTCTGAGGCACGCAAGAGTCTCGGTATGTAAAGATGGTCACACATCCACGGACCTCAGTGAAGCGTAACTTCACCTGATCGATCGACCCGTGCTCACCGACTCAAAATCATAACAGTGGAAAACTTAGCTATCAGAAAAATTGAGTTTTTACAAAAAACAAACAAAAATGTCCTTGAAAATACGTTTTAAAATAGCTTCTTCCGAATATGGCAGCGTGCCAAAATGTACGGAAACTTTTTCAAGCCTTTAAGATGAGTCTAATTAGGTTAAAGCTTTTTGATATAGGTAGATAGTTCGGTCTGTGCTAGTCTCATTTACTGTCTGCAAAATGTATACGGATTTACTCAATTATAGGACGTTATATTGAGTGGCAATCCAGTTCCTATTTATTATGTACGAGTATCTACAAAATCAAACGAATATCTCCCACAACCCAATACATTTCCGTACGACGAAATAAAGATCGCATGTTGGTTTTCCGTACCTATTTAATCGAGATATCTGCCAAGCGTGATATTGCAATGGCACCTACTATGATTCCGTAGCAATTTCTAAACGAATAGCGTCCGGGATAAACAGTAAAGTTTTAAAATAAGATCCTAAACAAACACTCAAAATATTCAAAATTCAGTCAAACTAACAATCAACAATCGTAGAAAACGGAATAAACTCCAACAAAACCGTTAACCGAGTTATTGGAAAATGTATCTGTATTAAGTGAATCATGCCAACGGGAGCGTAGAACAATGTTTACCCCAGTGATTGGTTTTCGAGATAAATCCACAACGAAGCAACTTGTTCACTCCGGGACGATCAAGTTGGCTCTTGTTTGTAGGCGAGATAAAACACTGAGGTGGGCTAACAATACTGTTGCGTATCTCGAACCATACTCCCGGCCTATTTGACTGATGGATATAGCTTATTATGCCCCTAGAGACGGAATTAGGTAGGAACTGAGGGAACGCGTCCTTTGTTTGAATAATTTAATGTAGGATGTCCTTTGTAAATAGAAACATTTCTAGGGATACAAAATAATGTAGGTTCCGCATGTGATTATGAAACGCCGTAATATTATAATAAAGTAAAAAGATACATTCATAGGATACAACGCACACACACACTAGGTTGTCTAAGCACTTGTACTATTATATATTCTGTGCCTAAGCACTAAATGAAAGAGAAAAATAACTTTTACTAGTTGAACACCTGTTCCTACTGGTGGGGATAGAAACAAAGTAAATTTTACTAATCTTCATTGCCTAATGGATTATTAGAAAAAAAGCGACCAAGTGCGAAGGGTTCCGTACCACCGTACAGTATTTAACTCTACATATTTCTTTGAAAAATACGTTTCTTGAATTTTATTTGTGGTCATATCGGCCATAGTAGTACACACTATGAAAAATTCAAGTGTCACTCACTCACGGTCCAAAAGATACAGCCCTGTGACAGACGGAAAGACAGACAGACAGCGGAGCCTTAGTAATAGGGTCCCGTTGGCACCCTTTGCTTACGGAACCCTAAAAATAGACTCTGGAACTGAATGTATAAGCAAGATACTTTCTAATCGAACATATTCCATACATATTTTTATTCACGTAAATGGAGGTAGAACGCACAAGAACACAGAAGAAGCAATTTACAAGTTTTGATCTTCAATAAAGATACTCTAAAGGCTAGTTTCCGCTTCACATGCTAAAAGCAAAATTAATTTCGTTACAACATTTAAATAAAAACTCGATACAAGAATATCAAATTGGATTGCAGAAAAATATTTTGTCAGCGACATGACAAACGGTTCCGCTTTCCCTTTGATATTTCGACGGCAGACATACATATCGTTCGACATATCATTCAACATATCGTTAAAACCTTTATTGTCGAATACGAATAAAATATTCATATACGAGTAGAAACTGAAGTATTATCGTCACGATTGCCGAATTGGAGGGTAGAGAGAATTTCTATGGTCATTCAATTAATGCAAAATAATCAGAACTGTTTTATCTTAAAATAATCATAACTGTGTTATCTTAAAATAATCAGAACTGTGTTATCTTAAAATAATCAGAACTGTGTTATCTGATTGATGATTATTATCTCCCCGTTTTTTTTGATTGCCGTTAGTCTATAAATTTTTGATATAGTTTTTAACATGTTTGTTTGTACGTCTTTATTCCATAACATTTGTTTTTTACCTTTGCATTCAGGATACGGTGTCATAATCAGCCTATAATGTTCCCACTGCTGGGACACAGGCCTCCTCTCGGTGAGAGGGAGTGGGCATCACGTGGGCCCAGTGCGGGTTGGTAGATGTCACATGTTTTCGAATTTTTGATTCTAGGACCTGCCGGTTTCCTCACGATGTTTTCCTTCACCGTTTTGACAGCTGTGGTGATGAAATAATTTACACAAAGTAGAGCGCCTGTCGGGGTTTGAACCTACGACTTACAACTTGTAAGTCGCGGCCGTAACCACTGGGCCACCACTGCTCCTTAGGATACGATGACTTACTCGTATAGGTATTAAAAACAAGGGGACAACTCCAGTATTTTTAGGAACGATCACATTCTAACCTTTTTTTTAGGGTTCCGTACCCATAGGGTAAAAACGGGACCCTATTACTAAAACTTCGCTGTCTGTCCGTCCGTCTGTCTGTCACCAGGCTGTATCTCAAGAACCGCGATAGCTTGACAGTTGAAATTTTCACAAATTATGTATTTCTGCTGCCGCTATAACAACAAATACTAAAAACAAAATAAAATAAATATTTAAGGGGGGCTCCCATACAACAAACGCGATTTTTTTGCCCTTTTTTGCTCTATATCAATAATGGCAACAGGTACTTAGGCACTTGAAATATTCACAAAATACTCAGTTGTATTTTTACTTTAATAATAAATAATAAAATAAAAATAAAATAAATATTTAAGGGGGGCTCCCATACAACAGACGTGATTTTTATAGATAATGGTACGGAATCCTTCGTGCGCAAGAGTCCGACTCGCACTTGGCCGGTTTTTTTTTTTTCATCAGTTAACTTCTCCCGCTCCGGGCGGAGCGGGGCGTGTCAGACTTTTACTGACTAAAAACCACCCGTGTTCCTTCAGTTGCCTGTCAGTCACATTCTAACCTCAGTCTTGATTTTCGCTGAGATGAGATTGCGACTAGATTTTGAACGTTTTTAACCGACTTCAAGTATATCGTCGTTTGGTTATATATATACATATATTTTTTTATGTTTGTTACCTCAGAACTCCGCTATTTATAAGCCGATTAGCAAAATTCTTTTTTTATTTGTAAGGATATACTTTCAGATTGGTCCCATAGAAATTTCATCAAAAACGGTTCAGTAGTTTGGTTTTTAAACCAAAATTACTGATAAAAATTACAACTTAAAAGTGAAAAATAAAAACTTTGATGCAAAAAAAAAACAACCGACTTCCACAAAAGACAAACAACGAAAATGCGAACCCAACGACGCCGACTTCCGAAATTAAAGTTATTTTTCACTTTGTAGTGTCTTTTTTGGAAGTCGGTTGTTTTTTTTTTTTTTTTGCGAAAAAATATTTTTTATTACGGGATTGGCTTTCTGAAGCGCTATATTAAAATTTTATAAAATCCCATTTAGCTATTAATTTAGAAAGATACAAATCTTGTATTTTTATGTATACCTATATGTTATTATTTTTCGGAAATAGTCACGTAATAGCGATTATTCTATGAGCACTTTCAATAGTTTTCCGACGGAAACACTTAGCCGGTCGTTTTAAGGCTCGCGTCACCTGTACCCGGTTATTTTCACCCGTTTCCCTCCTCTAGCGTGTTTTTCTTGAGTTTACGTAATCCTTCCGGCAGGTACCCACCTGCCAACTCCACGAGGCAATCGATAATCGATATCACGGTTTAAATCGACATATATATAGTTTGCTGAGGCGGGAGGTTAAGATGGGATACGATTTATTTTTGATAAGACTCACGTTCATTTTACTGATTATCAGGCAAGCACTATAAGGTTAGTTAGAGAAATTAAACACACTGTGAATATTTTGTTGGTAAACTAATTTAATAAGTTATATTTTAGTGACGTGTGTGAATCTACCTAAGATTCACACACGTCACTAAAATATGAAATAGCTGAAACAGAGATTTGCATAAAACGATAAAACGCGAGGTGGCCGAACCTTTTTATTTTCACTGTTGTAACGAAAAGTCGACTTTTTATGTTCAATTTATGTCCTTTTTATTACAAGAGATAAAATGCGCTATTGTATCGTTGAATTTTTGAAGTCAGCATTACAATTTAAAACGTACCCCGACTTTATTATTACTGACGGTGATCTTTTTAATCATGTAATTCATTGTAAATTATTTTTACCTTTACAGCGGTGTCAAAAAAGCCTATTTATTTTATGATATCGCCAGCCATTTGTCATTGATATTGGTTCTTTGATTGAACTGGAATTGTGATAGGTGTGATGACCTCAGATATAAAATATCGATAGCTCTATGGAAATATTATGCTTAGGTTGGTATTTAGGTAACCATATATTAAAATACTAGCTGCGCCCCGCGGTTTCAGCCGCATAGGTTTCGATACCGTGGAAATATCGGAATAAAAAGTAGCCTATGTATTCATCCTGGTTATACACTATTTGTGCGCCAAATTTCATCCAAAACCGTTTAGTAGTTTTTGCGTGAAAGAGTAACAAACATCTACCCATCCATCCACCCATCCATACAAACTTTCGCGTTTATAATATTAGTAAGATATGGTTATGATTATGTTATGGTTATTGTGGTGTGGTTGGTGGTGGTTTATTGAATATATGGTTTGGTCAGATTTTGACCTTAAATACTGTATATGGTAAAGACCATTGATAACAGTATTTAAGGTCAAAAACTGTACTTAAAACTACATAACACAATCCCCCATGACAACTAATAAGCGAATGGATCTATGTTTGCATAAAGTGGAGGACGTTGGCACCCCAATTACCCTACCTTGTAACCTACTTTCACGCAACGGGTAATGACTGCTTATTACCCTCTATGTCGTTAGTCTCCTTTTAAAGGCGAAAAACAAAACTTCTTACTCTTTTTCGCTGAAGAAAGCGTCTAAAGTGGTACTAAAAACGCGTAGCTGAATATTCCAACATTTACAGGAAGCGACTAGATAATAATTAATTACCACAAAGGTATAAATTTTCTTTTTCCCACATTAAACCGACGAATGCTCGAATGGTCGCAAAGTCTACGAGGATGAGAAAATACGCTATTCTCTAGGGTCATCCAATTATGCAAAGAGCTATGCTGTAAGAAAAGATGTTCTGCGATTTAATGAATTACTTCATAATGAGATTTGTTCTTGAACGGTTGGAAGAAAGACCGGTCAGATTAACTATAAAGGAAGTATTTTAGTTCTTATAGAAGAAGGTGCCACCTGATAATATTATGCGAGAGACTAACTTTGCCAGAGCTTCGCAGATTCCGATAACGAGTGACACTTCGTGCAAAAAGCAACACAAACCGTGGGCTGAAGTTGTGGCGGGGTCTTATCTCCGCTACCTTCAGGGAAGTGACATCGACGTTGACACTGTTACCGTGAATTCAGTACATGATTCTAGACCACCCAGAGAAGTGCAGGTATACAAAAGGGCAATACGTACAGTCACGAGCACCAATATGTCAACACTTGGCCACTTTCAATTGCGATTTTTTCGTGAAATAACGAACGCAACGTTAAAATACGACACATTAGATAAACCTATGGGTTCGGAAAACCTATGTTCGTAATAATATAATTTTCATTAAAAAATAAAGGAGTAAATCGCTTTTGAATAAAGCCGAGTGTATACTTATATTACTTTTGCTCGTGACCGTACACGATCAAAAAGTATGTATTTAATAGCAGTTTTTTTTTTTTAAACCCTTTGAGAATATCTACTCTGAGGGATCTAGAATCATGTACTTAGAAATAATTTGCACATCGATGTAACTTACAACCTGTATTATATCTTAGAAGATATAGTTAACTTGTAAGTGCAACAAACATTTCCCTCATCAGTTTGAACGTTTCTGAAGTTCATACATTTCAAACAAAGCTCACTGTTTTAAATCTTCGTACTGATCATACGGCTATAATTAACTTTACAAGGTCAACTGTCTAAAGTTGCAAACAGAACCCATTTTAACATCCCCTCAAGACGGTGGCCGCTAGATAACTTCTATGAATATAACACATACCGCAAGCTTCAACAAACTCGTCTGGTACATCAAAGTGGGACCGCAGTTTGCACAACTTGCAAGCCAAGATGAAATATATCCCCAACGGATAGCGAACAGAGAGTAATAAACAAACCGTATTTTACTTCTATACCGGCGACGTGACGAGAAAACTTGGAGCGAAATTAAAATCGTATTTTTCGAATTAAACCTTGATAGTCTGTACACACCGGGGCACGACCGCTCGTTGCGAAGATTGAAGCTCGACTGACTCTCAAATGGTGTCGCTACGGGTGAATCTCCGACTACCCACAATTGACGCTTGCAGCAATATTTTCAGTGAATACCGTCACGGAACGGAATGTTCATGCGAGCATGTGAAAGCCTTTCACAGGCGCTCGGAACCATTTTATTAGCAGCCAATAAGCCGTAACGTGTCTCGGCTACTTACACCTCTGCCATTGATGGAAATTGGCCTGGTCCTTATCCAGGAAATGCCTTTTTAGTTCGGTAACCATTATGGGAATGCGTTCTTTTGATAATAATGTTATTTCGTCAACGAATCCTGAAACATTTCCGTGTTTTTTAATAGCCATCAAATGTGCGATCAAATTACAGAGAAGCACGATTTGCAGGATCCAAATGATGTTCCATTTCCGTTTGAAACGCAAGCATACGAATCAGACATAATGAGTCTTGAAAGTCAAAGGATTCTCTCGACAATCAGAAAACAAAACCTTTTTTGTATTATTTATTGTCAAGCTATTAGTAGAGTACATGTTTTATCGTATTCGTCATGTTAGTGGGTCGCTGTACCTGAAGGCCAGTTTAATCTTCTGAACACCACCTGATCTCCCCTGAGCGGCTCATGATGGATGGCTAACAGCTGTCACGGGATTCAACTTTGTTATTCTTATTCACAGGACATTACTGGATGAATGTACGGTACTGGTGGAATTAAACAAGGTATTCGATCAATGTTTTAGTTGATTTTGTTTTTTTCCGGCTGTGTTCATTTTGCTTTATAACATGTGAATTGGTAGTTAGAAAACTATATCAAAATGGTTATAATTTATTATCATAATCAGATACATTACCTGCCCTATCAAAAATATGTTTTTTTCATGTAATTAATAGCTGACCGAACTTCGTACAGACTCAGTTTTTTTTTTCGAGTTTTTTTTTTCAGTAGGTGTGAGAAATTGAATTATCTTCATATTTTTTTTTAATGTTTTTTTTTCGTATTTTAATAGTTATTATCGGGACAATTCAATAAATCAAAGATCATAAAAATCAGTCTAGCCGTTCATGAGTTACAAAATGGTGTAACTATCCCGACTTTGTTTTATTTTTCTTAGATTAAGGTAAGTTTGTAGTCAAGTAAGTAATAAAATTAGAATTAAACATGGTTTGACTTTTCTTATCTCAAGGCTATTTTGGGTCTGACAATGAAAAGCGGCAAATAGCTATTCGGACTCGCACACGAACGGTTCCGTACCGCCCACTTCATAATATTTATTTTAAAAACACGTTTCTTAAATGACTAAGTATAACGATAACTTAACTTTTAACTTTATTTTATGTTCATTATTTGTTGTTATAGCGGCTATAGTAGTACCCACTCTGTGAAAATTTCAAGTGTCTACTTATTACGGTTCACAAGATACAGACAGATGGACAGAGAGCGGAGCCTTGGTAATAGGGTCCTGTTGGCACTCTTTAGATACGTAACCCTAAAAATGAGATATAATGATAATGTAAAATGCCTTAGGGACTAACCTCACTTATTTTGCGATTTTATGTGTACAAAATCGTTGTTTTCTATAGACAAAGGCTGAACAGAGCTGAATAAGTGTGGTTAGTCCCTTATGCATTTTGTGGATAGTGCTGTAGTTGGCGGTATGATATAAAACAATATCGATAACTTGACAAGATGACAACAATACTCGTATAAATTATTACGTTTAAAGCTTTTCTTGTTCGTGTCCTTCTCAATTCCGAAAATATCCCACTGAATACGTCACAAACGATAAAATTAATTTGATGATTGAGTAATCAAATATCGATAATACTCTCATGCGGCATGTCACAGTTAATCCAATTCGGATGCCTCTGAGGAGTTTATTAACATGTAAAAATTCACATCGTTAACCTTTTTTCCCGGTATTAATTAACTAGTGACGTAAAACTATGCATGATTTTGTTTGAGAACCGATTATTTATTTATTTATGATTTTCTAAAATAACTTCTTGGAGCAATCTGTACTTTAAGAACTTTAGCACAGGTCATTGTATACAATCAAATATTTTCTAACTAAACAGAGGAGCCCGTGATAGTTTTTAAACTATGAATTATCTTACGTTATTATATTTTTTCTATGATTGCTGGCCACTAGCCCTACTACCCGTGTGTTAAATTAATGTCGCCATTGTAGCGGCACGTTCTATAAAGTCATTATATTTGAATGCAGAGAATTTCGAGCATGTTTAATCCTCAGTCTAATTAGGAAATCCTTTCTGTTGTATCTAAATCAAAAGCGCCAGGAAATAAAATGAAAGTCTTTAATTTATAGGAAGCCGTCACAGCCGGAACGATTCGTAAAGATTACCGTTCGTTAGCCGAGGAAGGCTACCGTAGGTCGTGACTCACTGTCCAGATTATTGTGCAGCACAACTGACGTAACTACCTCGTAGCTAAAGCGTAGCTACCTCGTGGCTACCATCGATCTTACTTTGCTCGTTCTATTTTTCAATTTTTAATCTGTTTCGGACCACCTGCTTCCTTTGTAGTGGTTTAAATAGCTCTGAAATATTTGGGATAGTGGTTTTAAAGAGAGTATTACAGGGTTTTAAATTAATATAGCCGTCGGTTGTTTGCTTTTATTATAAAGACCCGGATAAACGTTTTAAATAACATTTTCAAACCGGTTTTAGTTAGAGTAGAGCTTACACTATTACTTAACAATTTTGTATATGGCAAACTTAATTCTAAGTGCCTGATACTTAGAGAGAAGTACAAAATTCAATGTATGGCTGAGATAAAGTGGATAGATGATACCCAAAGTAACGGATATAATACGGATATAATGTAGGTTCTACCAGTCAGTCAAAACCCAAAATGTAATTGTAATTTACCATTCCAAAACCAATTTCATCAAGCCATTCATTCCGGTCTAAAAATGGAACAAGAATGACATCAACGCCATAAAAATACACGACGTCACCAACGAAACAATCCTGTCCCACAATCTATATTTATAAAAATGAATCCCTATTTTCCTTGGTCACGCCATAACTCGAGACCGACTTTACCGATTTCATCCATTATTTTTTTTTTAAGTTTTCTAATACTTTGTAGAAGGTTCTTACGTAAAAAAGAAGTTACTTCACGTGGGCGAAGTCGCGAGCTAAGAAGCTAGTAAAAATATGAAACGAAACAAATATTCTCTCTCATTTCCTCCAAAACTTTGTAATAAGCCATTAGTTTTGCGAGAAGAGACATGTTCAGCATTAAAGAGCATTCCTCAAACGAACTGACACTTAAGGACTTCAAGTTTGCATCCATCTAAAAATTCTCTGCCATGAATATGAGATAGTCACGTAAGTACTCCGCTAAGAAGATTTTTCTTTTCAAACTCAATTTGTTTTTTACAGTTGTTTGAGATAAAACAGGGAATTTCATGGGTTTTTGACGGCGTTTACTAGTCTGTATCCTGTGTATTTGCTCTTCGACGGATGTCGTTCCGGAAGCTTTCAATTCGCTCATAAAACAACATCGCTTCTTGATCCCTTCCGCTGTATAGGCCGACGGGACGGAATGATAAAATGGTTCGTATGTATAAGTTCTTAAGTACATATACACACACCTAAGAAGCTTTTTGAAGTTGTAGCCAAAATCAAGTGCTATTTACCCACTTTCTTCCAACATAATAAAATTCGACATAGCCACGATTTCGGCAGATGAAGACCCTATTTGCAAGGGCGAGAAGAGCACATCAATCAGTGTAGTGGCGAAGATTACAGGCGGTAGGCATACTGCCGGGATTCGGGTGATCAATCACTCTTTGCTCTGCCGCTATAACAATCTCGCTAACAGATACCAAAAACACGTGTTGCGTGGGCGAAAATCACAGATTTATTCATCGAATTTGATAAGAATGTTTTATATTTAGAATTCGGTGAATGGATATCAAACCACAATACCTAAAAATATATCCAAAGAAATATAATATCGTGGGGAAGACCCGATCACTCCGACCGACTTTTATTGGGCTACAAAAGTTTCTAAATTATGGTAACTTCAAAAACAATTTCACCGAGAAACCTTTCAAAGGTACCTAGAACTATTTCATACACTCGTGTATACATTACCCTGTTAACCCGCAAGGGATAGCCAAGATATTCGCTACCTTACTCAACATAAAACAGTAAGTGGATCTCTCAGCGCTTATAAAGATCGGTAGCCACGAAACCCTAAAACGCGAACCTGCTGAGCCGGTGTCTTACAAAAATGATGGGCGATAGCTTTCAACCCTCGCGTGCCGCCCTGATCCTAATCACTTTTCGAGGGTACTGGACCCATTATTACTTAATCTTCTGATTATATAAGCTGATTATGGTGTTGTCGGACCGTCTGACCTTGATTATGATAACTGTTAAGGCGTGCGCAATATCGGAGTTCGTGTTAATATTTTTTTACGTAGAATCTCGCTGATGGATGAACGGAAATTAACAAGTAATAAAAGTGTTATGCGAGGTAATGGTAAGTAAACTAAAAAAGTGTTAGATGAGTAAAACCGGGCAAACCGGATTCGATTTTTGTTATTTCAAAGTGAAGTCAAATTATTATTTTTTTGTTTTTTTTCAGTAAACACGGTACCTACTTCTTCATTCTGTCATCTTTCATTTAACGGCTAATCATTCCACATAACATTGTAGCGTTCTAATATCTTCTTCTTCTAATTGTCTTTTATCGAAGCTACCGAGTGACAGCCAAATGGACTGAAAACGAAAAAGCTCTTTGGGTACGAAACCCTAAACATGCGGAGCAGCATCTCGTAATTTTTCCTTATGGGGTGACCCATTTATTTAGGCAAGAGTTAAATAAATGGAACACAATTTAAATAAATGGGTTACGATTTATTAAATTATTCCCTTCGGCGTCCAAAATGTTCGGGCTATTCGACGAGTCCAGAAATCCTCCTTGGACTTCAAATTGATGTTGCAAAAGTAGATATATTCTTTCAGATAGATAAACTTTGTGTATGTTTATGCATTTTGTTGACACCTCAGGCAAACCATGTTGATATCCGGATATTGTCACAATTGTCACGGTATATTTACAAGCAATGTAGAAATGGAAGCGGGTAGCTTCCATTTCGTTTAGTTAAGTTCCTAGTTCTATTAATACCAGTTATTATCAATTCCACCTCCACAATCTCATAATCACGTTGAACAAATTAATGTGAGAACGCCTGCATCGGACGTAAACTTCAAAGTATTATTTGCTGAGTTCGCAACTCATTACCCGTTAGCACCACAAACGTTGAGCTGAGCTCACCAAACTACCAGTTTACTCAGCTCACCGAACTCCCCACAAGATTACTACAGAAACGATGTCTTGCCACCTAGATCTTGAAGTTTTTCCTCTTAAAATAAATTCGCTTCTAACTTGGAATTTTCAAACTCCCACTCGTAGAAAGAATAAATTTTATGTGATCTTCAGGACCGTGGAATGAAAGTCGCGCTGCTTACGATTCAGGCGCTTTATGTTTATAACTTGTCTTATTTTACAGGAAGCAGTGCAAGCATATTGTGAGGTGAGAAACCTATAAAAGTTTTGTACTTATTTTTATTTTTCCATTTTTGAACCAAGAAAAATTCCTTGTGCTTTTAAATGTACAATCTGAAAATTAAATGCTCATTCGTGTTTTAGTTAACACCTAGAAACCTATGTACATACATTAAAGTTAATCGTCCATTTAGATCGCCAATCTGCCAATGGAAGTTATTTGCAAAATGAAGTAGTTATTCAATTAATAATACTGTTGTGCGTGCCTGTTTCACACTGCTGTTTTTATTACAAGCTTTTATTTAACTTGCCTTGTTACTTCAAACAAGTAAAATTTCATACGTTCTATTTGTGATTTTCCCCACATGTTCAAAGCCACTCACTATGTTTAGAGGCTAAATGGATTAGAAGTCAA
Source organism: Apamea epomidion (assembly GCA_947507525.1). Classification (NCBI taxonomy): domain Eukaryota; kingdom Metazoa; phylum Arthropoda; class Insecta; order Lepidoptera; family Noctuidae; genus Apamea; species Apamea epomidion. Next base: position 15,073,559 of record OX382234.1, read on the forward strand.
TAATAGTGTTGGAAGTCGTTACAGATCCGGCATGATCTGGGTAATAAATCTAGACTCAGGCAAGGTTAGAGCTATATACGTAACCGTGGCAGACTAGGAAGGCTAGCTACTGGCACTGGGCTAGAATATCAAATGCTAAAAAAATATGGCCGGTTAAACTAGGCTAGTTTGTAAAAGAAAGAAAGAAAAAGTATTTCTTGTGAGTCGCACAGGAAGATCACAAACTAAACTACACACAATCATAAAAATATTAAAAACAAAAACTATTTTAGTATATACAGGCTGATTTTTTATAGACCAGCCAAATTTAAGGATGTGGTACAGACCATCAAACTGAACAACTTTCTCCATGGGACCAACATCGTAATCGCGAATAAAAATTCAGCCGTCCCATACATTTAGGTCGAGTAGGTATTGAAGTTTTCTATGGGACAGTTGATAAAATTTTCGCGATTACGCTATTTGTCCCATGGAGAAAGTTGTTCAGTTTGATGGTCTGTACCACATCCTTAAATTTGGCTGGTCTTTAAAAAATCAGCCTGTATATATAAAAAGAAAGAAAAAAAACAGTAAATCCTTTACGAGGTCAAAAGGTGCTATCTCAGCATGATGCTGCGACATTTAAAAATAACGCGATATCACGGGCTGTTACAGAAATAAATAAATAATCAATAAAATAGATATTTAATGTAAAATATTAGCAAATAAAATAAAATATGTATTTAATCCGTGCGTCAGCGTCAGGCGTAACCTCGTTACTTGTCCGTGCCTTAAGTGTCTGAAGCACTGTGTGGCATCACTGTGACAAGCAAAGGGTTTGAGGCTAGGATCGCAAGCAAGTAATATCCTGGCTTATTATCCTGGCTTGCCATATGATAGAGCTGTGTAACGATGCTTGAAAATTTTAAATCAATAGCAATGCAGTGGTTTAGTTCGTAGAGTAAAATGAATGGCTTAATAAACTTTTTTGCAAAAAAAAAACCGACTTCCAAAAAAGACAAAGTGAAAAATAACTTTAATTTCGGAAGTCGGTGTCGTTGGGTTCGCATTTTCGCTGTTTGCCACCGACTTCCGAAATTAAACTTATTTTTCACTTTGTGGTGTCTTTTATGCAAGTCGATTGTTTTTTTTTTTTTTTTTTTGCAAAAACGTTTTTATTTTTCACTTTTAAGTTGTAATTTTTACCAGTAATTTTGGTTTATAAACCAAACTATTGAACTGTTTTTGATGAAATTTCTATCTGAAAGTATATCCTTAGAAATAAGAAAAGAATTTTGCAAATCGGCTTATAAATAACGGAGATCTGAGGTAACAAACATAAAAAAAATATATATAAAATACAGTCGAATTAAAAGCCTCCTCCTTTTTTGAAGTCGGTTAAAAATGTACTAGCATCGTGTCAACAGCTCTAGCCAGGATAGTTAACCAAAATATTACTTGCTTGCTATCCTAGCGTGAAAAACTATGGTCGTATAACCTGGACATTAGGTTTGTTGATAGAGTGCGCGCAAGATAAGTCTGCGTGCGACGTTTGACTTCAAGATTATATCCCTGCCAGCACTTTTAATCACTTTGGGCGTAATGATGGCAATTAATTACTTTGGAAAACACGGAACACAGCACACTCTCTTGACACCTGAAATAAACGTCCGGATAGCGGCAAACGATTGTTTCAGAAGGCCAATTCCCGTAATTAAAAACGTTCAAAATCTAGTCGCAATCTCATCTCAGCGACAATCAATGTCAAAAACTTGTCAAAAATGTAGGGAAATTAGAGGATTTTTTGACAGATTGAGACAGATCAGACTGTGAATGTCCTTAAAATTACGAGCATTGCCCCTCAGATTTCGGCTGCGTGCAGACTCATGTTGCGCTCACTCTAGTTCATAATTGGATGACCTGACCACAAAAATGACATGCTGAACAAAGTAACGTTGACAAGTGCTTGACAGTTTTAACTTTTATTGTACTTTTTTATTGAAATTTTGTTTTTTTTTAGATAATTTTACTTCATGCCATAAAAAAATATTTTGATTTAGTTTCTCATTTGTTAGTAACCGTTTGGTATGTTAAGCAAGTATGTTAAGGAATTTTTATTTAGTGTTTATTTAGTATGGATTCCAAATCAATCTTATAAGAATATTTTTATTATGATTCATGCTGATATAGCGTACGAACCTCTTTTCCTTATTGATTTAAGTATCATAAAACGAGATTACGGAAGTTTTTCGTCGTTGTTAGAAGAAATACGATTTTACTGATAAGGTTATCCGTCTTCAAATTGTTTTTTTTTATTATTGAAATAAAAACTGTTTATACGTACGTCTTGTATAGTTATGTAAGTACACATGTTACATGTGGTCGTTGTCAAGGAAATATCATTATTGATGACATTCTTTTGTATTATAATTTCCACGTTCTGACACTCCTGACGTAAATCCTCACAGATTTGGATGTCTTCCGAAACGAGCATTGATCATCAAGCGTTGGAAATTACTGAATAGTCTTTGAGTCGCATATTTGTAAGATGCTTCGTGTTACTGCAGAATAAACCATTTTTCTTTCTTTTCTTTCTTAGTCGATTTTTCCTCGTAATTAGTTTGCAAAAGGTTCGTTTTTTACGCAGAACTGAACATTTTTATATATCTTAATAACTACCCTAAATGTAATATTCATCACAATAATAAAAAAGTACTTGACCCTAACTTTATATTCTTAATTTCTTAGTTTCTAGACTTTCTCAGGTAAAAAAGGATATATCTTATCCAACTTATATACCTTCCCAAGGCTTTCATACATATAACTTAAGTTATTCATGACCCTAATCCAAGTTCTATTGTACGCTGGCTTTATCCAATCTAACTTTTTCTACTTTTGCACTAAAATCTTGTTACAAGATATCTGAATAGTTTAGACATCAATTTCGTGAATAGAGTATTTTTTTTTTTTTAATCAAAGAGGGTAATCAAAATTAGTGTCTTAAAAGTTACATTTGTGGAACTTTTAAGAGTAAAAAATGGAACGGCTCAGCACTCTGCCCTCACAGTAAATCTTTGCGGGGAGCCCTATCTAAATAACTTATACTAAAGGTATATTTTTAGATGATCAGCTAATTAAATTGTTGCATTGCTTAACATTTGTGTGGTCTCTGAGAACTAGCTAGTGAAGTACTATTTTATAATAAAAATATGTATGTTTCGGTTAAGGTATTTAACTATGGGCCTGCGTCGCCTAAAATAAATTAATTAATTAATTAAATAAATAAATAATAACAGCCAAAATCTATAGTCATCGTCTACCTAACCTTTTCCCAACTATGTTGGGGTCGGCTTCCAGTCTAACCGGATGCAGCTGGATACCAGCATTTTACATGGAGCGACTGCCTATCTGACCTCAACAACCCAGTCACTGAGTAATATATATGATACTCCTTGATAAGACTGGTTGTCAGACTTACGGGCTATGGACGACCCGTAACGACTGTCAAAGATCGAAAAATGACAGCCGGGACCAACGGCTTAACGTGCTTTCCGAGGTCTTGGTATGTGAAGGTGGTCACCCATCCACGGACCAACCGTGGCCAGCGTAGCTTAACCTCGATCGACCCGTGCGGCTATCAAGATAGTATTGAGTAAATAGCCACAGACCACGCTACAATTAGAATAAGTGATTATGTAGGCGATTTGGAACATAATAATTAACCAATTCGGAACTTGAGACCGGACTTAAGTACAAGTATTTAATCACATAACTACCTAACTGGGAACAGTTATTAGGTATAATTTCCTTAAATTATACACTGGTCGCCATGGTAATTAAAACTTATTTCAAGAAAGGGTTTATTTGGTTTCTTTTCAGCTTAATTTTCATAAACTTAATAAGGAACAATCTAAACACCAATATATCCTAACTAATATTATTGCGAAAGTAAGTTTGTTTATTTGTTTGATGCGCTTTCACGCTAAAACGGCTGAACGGATTTGGATGAAATTTGGCACATGAGTAGAAAATTACCTGGAAAAGGACATATGTAGGTTGCATTTATTTTCATCCTGGATCGCAGACGAAGTCTCGGGTAACAGCTAGTATACAACGTATAAATTACCTGATCTGCTAAATGCGTGGCAGCCGCAACGAAATCTTGAAGACATCAGTGGCTGATAGGATCTCATCTCTGCTTTGAAGAGGTCCCTTGTTGAATCAGTCATGTAATCATAATGGTAATCTTCATTTTTGTTGTTCATTTTTTTTAATCTTGATATAATGTAATTGTACCCATGGATCAAGCTGTATTAAAATATATTTTTTATTTAAATAGAACGTCCTTCAAAACAATCATTAACCTATGTAAGTTATATTCAACGTTTTTTTGAGATTCTAAGGTGATATTATTCTATGGGCAATGTCAATTCTTCCCGGCTCGCGGTAGTCTGGTTGAAGTCCGGGAATAGCAACAGGCTCGCCTCCTTTTATTTAGCACTGAAACATACCTGGGTCAATGTATGGTTTCACTGTGCGTGACCCACCTCTCCCTACTCCATCAAAGAATACGGGCGCTATGTAATGTCAATGAACGGCTGTTCTTTTTATTCGCGCCATATCATCACATGGGCATAAAAGAACAGTGCGTAGGACGTCATTACCTCCTACGCACCATAAAAATGCTATAACCTTCTTAGCTGCTTATGCCCTTCCTTATTATAACCTTCTTTGCAGCTTCACCAAACTCTCATTTAGTTAATAACGTAGTACAAAGACATAATCCAGGCCAGGCGCGTCAAGGAAGTAATATTGTGGAAGAGCTAATACATTAGTCGACGAGAATGTTGGGTGACGTATGTACACATTATACAACTTGGTGAGTATGATTAATGGGGAATAAGAAATTCACGTTTTTGTGTTGTATTATAATTTATAATAATTTATTTAAACCCAAACTCAGTTTACAGAAACTATAAATAATACTGTGTCGCAGTTATTAACGTCCACCTCCAAAAAGTCGAGACTAAAGTAAAACTAAAAGACTGAAAACTAAAACTAAACAAAATATTAAAACGTAGAACTTAAAATTAAAGCGACAATATTTCCACTATGTAATTTTATGTGAGATTGTGTGTTTGCAAGGAAGGATTGTGTATGATTTGTGCGTGTAGTGTATATGTGTGTCTGTGCGGGTGTGTGTGCGAGGGTGTGTGTGAGTGTTCGGGAGTGAGATGTCCGTTTGTGCAGGGGGTGTGTGTTTGCGCATGTTATACATATAAAGGGCAATTGAAAAGTGAGTTTACGTTTTTACATATGATTCTAATTCTTCATAAGAGAGTGTATGAAGCCATTTATCCGTGATACTTTGACATTCCTGCAAGGTCAGTGGATATATATTGAGCTGTTTATTTACTCGATTATACAAAATGGAGCTAAGGAAGTGAAATTGCCGCCGAAAAACTTGAACTCTGGCAGATTCCACCTGGCAGACTCTGTCAGATTCCACCTGGCAGACTCTGTCAGATTCCACCTGGCAGACTCTGTCAGATTCCACCTGGCAGACTCCGTCAGATTCCACCTGGCAGACTCCGTCAGATTCCACCTGGCAGACTCTGTCAGATTCCTCCTGGCAGACTCCGTCAGATTCCACCTGGCAGACTCTGTCAGATTCCACCTGGCAGACTCTGGTAGATTCCACCTGGCAGACTCTGTCAGATCTACGTTTTTGGGAATAGAGCTGTTAAAGTGTGCCTGGAGTGTAGTCATTCTACTTGTATGTTTTTACTAAATCACGGAAAAACGGTAAATGGATTTGGATGAAATTTGGCACACATATAGACCATGGCCTGGTTTAGGATGGCTTTTATCAGGTATCGTATCGGTAGTACGTTCCAGAGGGATCGAGGGGCGAAACCGCGGGCAAAATCTAGTATCGGTTATATTTTGTGTAACAAAAGAATATGTTGTGTTCCAGTTTGATAGATGTCGGTGAAAGTAAACCTCACAAAACATTAAAATGCGTCTGTGTTTCGAAAGGTCAAATACCACGGTTGTTGCCAAAATTCAGTGAATATTTACAATCATGGATTGTTATCCTGTTAGGCAAGAAATCTTCGACTGAATAAAAGCCCTTCATAAAATTGCAACCTCAATCAATCCTAACCTTTTCCAAAGGTGTGGGGGTCAGCTTGCAGTCTAACCGGATGCTATATGGATATTTCACATTGAGCGACATTTACATAAAATTACAACCTATACCTCTAAAAAAATCTGAACAAAGAAAATCCAAATCTTTAAACAAAATCACAAGAAAACACGCTCAAAATTAAAGCGAATGTTGAAGCACTTCAATTATGTTAATTTAATAAAGCAAAAGTGCTTTCCTCCTTCTTGAAGATGTTCGAGATGTTAAGAGCCATGTGTACAGTATCTTCGCGACGTTACGAGTGCCTCATAAACTTGTGGCTATCGTTACTGGGGAGCAGAGGTTTCAGACAGATGACAGACTTTAAGACACAGACACAGTTTCACAGTCTCGAGTGGTTGACGAGACTGCTGTTAACGTGTGCTGTTTGTTGGATTCACTTTCCAAATGGCAGAGAAAAGATCATTAATTGTTTGTAGGCAATTAATTATTATTTCCTTTATTTACAAATACTTTTAGACTACATTTTTAAATATTTTATAAACAAAAAGATTTAAAAAAAACTATTAATTATTATTATTAATACCTATTTATCTCGTAATTTCTTAAACTAACCCTTTTTTTGCATATATACGTAGATTTTTTTTTCTATCCTTGCATCTTGTAAAAAAACTATAACACATGTATTTGAATCAAAGAGGCATCTTTGATTCAAATGCATGGGTTATAGATTTTACTTTTTATCTTTTGGTGGTAAGTTACCCGTTACCACCAGAAAATATAGAATCAAGAAGTAGAAGGAGGATCCCACGCGGGATGGGGAAAAAAATTCGATCACGTCGATTGTGTGAAGTAACTTGTATGGAAGTTTTCAAACTGGCACGAATAATCACGTGACTTCCTGATCATTTAGGCGCATCACACACTACAACGCGCCACGCAACGGGGCGCGGGAAACGGAGGCCAATTCCACGCGCGAAAGCGCGTTTTTGTAGAATTTGTATGTAAAAAATCACGCGCGGGGGCGCGTTATCTGCGTCCCGTCGCGTGGCGCGTTGTAGTGGGTGTTGCCGCGCGCAGTCGCGCCAATCGTCCCACGCGGGTTTCCCCTGTGTGGCCAGAGCTTTAAAACCACAATCACTTCGTTAGTTCGACTGTACCTCAACAATGAGTACAATCCATCAACCACACACTCCAAACCAGACCAGCACTCCGACTACCCGAGTCGAAATCGTGACCAAGACACAGATACGACAAACACTTCAAGACGCGTCATGGCAATCGTCTAGTTTCACCCTTACCCCTTGGCCACAACCAACACGCTCAAGCGACACGCGTCTTGCGACTGCAACTGCGGAGAAAACAAATGAAAGAAGTGGTTTAGAGTAAGCCTCGATTCACCCCGATGCGTCTTGCGAAAACAGAAGGCCAATTCCCGTAATTAAAGACTTTCAAAATCTAGTCGCAATCTCATCTCAGCAACAATTAATGTCAAAAACTTGTCAAAAATGTAGGGAAATTAGAGGAATTTTTGACATATTTAGACTAAGATCGGGCTGTGACCGTTCTTAAAACTACGAGAATGGCCCTTCAGGTGACGTGAGTGCGTGTCGCTTGACGCGAGCCGCGTCGCAAGTCGCATCGCTCAAGGCCGGCAACGGGGCCTTAATCGTGTAATCAACGCAAGCAGACTGAAACAGTTCCCTGCGACTCATTAGACGGCGAAGTGCGCTGAATTACCTATTACTTTTAACATGCGAGGAAATGCGCTCTCTTCAGCAAGCGTTGAAACGAGGGCGTAAAAGTCTGGATTGTGTCGAGTTGATCCAGCTGTTTTATTTTACTGTTACTGTACAAGTTTTTATGATAATCTCGGCGGGAATTTGTTTATTACACAAGCAAGCAAACAACAACAACAAGTGACTATGCTTTAGTATTTCACCGTCAGTTTACCTATACCTGTAAGTTTTATTATTATTTATTTATTCATTAACAATTTTTACATTGTGTCGAAATGTATTACATTTAGATCTAAAATAACTTGAAATACAATTTAAAGATAAGAAATAACAAATATTATGAATACATCCTACATGAGTGACAAATTTTAAAACCATCTCCGTAGTTAAACAATTCAAAATCCATAAGTCACTGATATGTAGTTATATAAAAATAAAATTAAATTCAATTCAATATACCGATACAATTGTCAAGAGAGAAAATTAAAAAAAAAACGGGTTGCACTCCGGGAGTGCCGGCAGAAGTGAAAACTTGAATATTAACGCTGTGCATTTTTGATATTTAGGAATGCGGTCTACTCTCCCTCCGTCTTACGAATTTTCGATCAGGTCACGTGTCCTGACGCGAGCTCCGTCTTACGAATTTTCGATCAGGTCACGTGTCCTGACGCGAGTTTAACATTTTTTACCCATCACAAAAAACTCTCCCTCCGTCTTACGGATTTTCGATCAGGTCACGTGTCTTGACGCGAGCTCCGTCTTACGAATTTTCGATCAGGTCACGTGTCCTGACGCGAGCTCCGTCTTACAAATTTTCAATCAGGTCACGTGTCCTGACGCGAGTTTAACATTTTTTACCCATCACAAAAAAGTTCACAACGCCGCTAAAGAAGTTTTCACTTCAAAAAATATATTATGTCAATAAAATTAAAAAGGTTAATAGTCATAGCAGTCTAGTTATACACATCACTGAGAAACTCGTCAAGTGTATAATAGCATTTTTCTATCAGGAATGACTTTAGCTGGTTCTTAAACTGACTTAAATTATAAATGGACTTTAATTGCAAAGGTAGTTTATTAGACAATTTAATTGACTGACAGCTTGCAGCATGACAAACTACTTTTAAGTGCGGTTGAATCGTATATTGTAGATCCTTGCGCCTTGTAGCTTCCCGCTTATTTCTTTCCTCTAGTGTTTCGAAATTTTGTAGCTTTGTCATGAGGTCTGTGAGTAGAACTAGTATATACAAGCAAGGGACTGTAGTTAGTACCTGTAGTTCTTTAAATTACTCCTTACACGATACCCATTGGGGAATTTTCACCATGGTTCTTATGGCCCCTTTTTGTATGATAAAAGCAGTACTCACAATATACGCATAACTTCCTCCCCATAGAGCGATACTGTACCTAAGTTTTGATACCTAAGATTGATTTTAATTGTTTGTTGGAAATCTCATCTCGAAGGCTTCGAAGGGCCTGCCGGGGTAGCAGGATCGTCCTAAACGGTTACCGCTGCCCTGGAACATAAAGGGCTAAGGAAGGAACACGGGTGGGTTTTAGTCAGTAAGAGTCTGACACTCACTTTGATGAATTACCAACCTCAAAAAAAAAAAAAAAGCCTTCGAAGGGCATAGCAAACTGAACAAACCAGTATAGGCTTTCGTCAATATAAATACCTAAAAATTTCACGGTGTCTAATAATATTATTTTATCATTATTCAAAGTTATGTCAAATGTATCTTTTTTCCTCAACGTTGTTCTAAATAACATGGCATTCGTTTTATTTGTCTTTAGGTTAAGATGATGGTAAACCAGGAATGAAAGAGAGCCAAAGCCTTATTTACCTTACTTCTTAGAGTGTCTATATTTTCTGCGGCTATAATAGCATTCGTATCATCAGCAAAAAGAACAAGTTCTGTATCAATTTTGTTTTAGCATATAGTTAATTAGATCTTTTTAAAAGCAAGATGAAGATGATTGGCCCTAATATTAATACTTGTGGAACTCCTTGTCTAATTACTTTTAGTCCCGATTTGTACACTTTTTCACATTCTTTTTTTCTTCAGTTTTGATGGTAGTCTTAAAAAAGAGAAACATTTTCATCAATTAAAATTTTTGAAGAATATTTTTCTTCATAATTACGAGCGACATTAGTTTTTGTGGTTGATGACAAAAGGGTCGTCCCCTATTACATGGGACTTAAACTTAACTGGCGAATTGTGGTTGTTACTATATTTGCACCTCTACACAACCCTTCGGGGAATACAGGCGTAATGTTTCTGTATGTGACTTTAACATAGATATTCTTAAAAAGAGCCGTCCTACCAAGCAATTTGAAAATGAACTTCTAAACTTTAATCTAAAATTAAGCATACGCGAGCAAACTCGACTAAATAGCGGGACATGCATAGACAATATTATACATAATATACGAGGTGGTACGAGTGAAGTTATAGAACTGGTAATATCCGATCACACAGCTCAAATTCAGAAATTTCCAGTTAAGAAGTGGTTTATCAGTTCACATCGGTTCAAATTAAATCGCGGCTACTGTTCGGAAAACCTTCTAAATTTTAAACAAGCAATTCAAAGTCTGAGTTTTTCTAATGTTTATAAGTGCACGATGCCAAATAATGCTTTTAATGAATTTATTGAATTGTTTAAACTTTTTATGACTTATGTTTTCCAGCAATGAAAATAAAAATTCCTATCTCTAAGACACTCACATGGGCAACAAAAGGAATTAAGCTATGTTGTAAGCATAAAATGCAAATGCTATGGACTTCAAGACTACAACCTAGTAATGAAAATACTAAAAAGTTTAAGCAATACTCAAAACACTAAAAAAAATAATCTATCTTACTCAAAAAGCTCAAAATAGTTTCTTTTTTGATAAAGCACCAAATAAAATGAAAGCCACGTGGAAGATAATAAAAACAAACAAATTGAACTGCCCTAAGGATAGTATTACAAATATAACTTATAATAATAAATGTATAGATAATCCCCTTGAAATTGCTGAAATTTTTAATAATTATTATATAATGCCCGGTTCCTATATTCCACGAATCGTTATACTTAACAGCTACCACCCGTTTCCAAGTTACTAATAACGAGGCGTAACTTGGTGTTCCACAAAGTTTTTAACTAGCCTATCAGCTACGAACAGTCGTCCGTTACTTGATAACCGATGGTCCTCAATGATCCTCTCTGCGTTTCGGTATTACGAACCATTAAACCAAGTCCAGCCCATTTGCAACAATTCAAACAAAAAATTGTCATCTATAAGTAGAATGTCAGAATCAATGTTTATGCCAGCCACTTGTCCCGATGATATATTTGGAATTATGAATACCCTTAAAAATACCGGTAGCACAGGATACGATGAAATATGCACAAAAGTAATTAAGCTCGTTGCTATGAAAATTGGTCGAGTACTAAGCTTTATTATTCATTGTGGAATATTCCCAGACGCATTGAAAATATCTATCATTAAACCTGTCTATAAAAAAGAGAGTAAACAAGACCCCAAAAACTATAAGCCCATTGCACTACTCCCTACTTTTTCAAAAGTCATAGAAAGGGTAATAATATATGAAAAATTGTATGCATTTATGGAAAGCAAACATATTTTATCTGATGTACAATATGGATTTAGGAAGTGTAAGGCCATTATTATGGCAATTTATGGACTACTTGAAAAAATAATAACCAATATGGATAATAGAACACCAGCATTTGCCTTATTTCTATACATGTCTAAGGCGTTTGACTATGTAGATTTTAAAATACTTTTATCTAAATTGGGAAGTTATAGAATAAGAGGAAGTATTAAATTTGATTGAGTCATATTTATACGGTAGACACAAATAACTAGTATTAGACAAATGAATCCACGCACAAAAATTGAATACATCTATAAATCCAAGAGTAGAAAAGTAAATTATGGTGTACCTCAAGGGAGTGTTCTCGGTCCCCTTCTATTTCTCGTTTATATCAATGACATGCCCCGAGTCGTTCAACATCCTATCACACTATTTGCGACAGTACAATTATACAGGGTGGCAGGGACATCGACGCGCAAACTGTAACCATGGATTCAGCACATGAGTTTAGACCCCATAGCGTCGAAATTTTTCGTCGGTTACCAAAAAAAAATCTTCTGTTTCATAGAAGAGAGCAAAACCTACGCGGTCAAAATGTATGGAACAGCAATATTTTTTTTAAATAACCGACGCAAAATTTCGACGCTATGGGGTCTAAACTCATGTACTAAATCCATGGTTACAGTTTACGCGTCTGTTTCTGCAACCTTGTATTTACTGGTCAAAATTTACTGTCACTTGAGACCGATATAAACCAAAGTCTTAGCCAAATAATAGAATATCTAAATAATAATAACCTCAAAATCAATTTAGAGAAAACCCACATAATGTCTTTTAAACAACGAAATAGTAACGGCCCTGTGAATCTATACGAGTATATACAATACCAAAATACAGCTATAACTGAAACAAACAACACCAATTTTTTAGGATTGTGGATTGATACAAATATGAGATGGAGTAACCACACTGATCATAATTATAATAAAAAAATTAAATAAGTACAAATACACAATACACAATTTAACTAAAATAGGCTATTTTCCTAAAAAAAATTAATTAGTCCGTCAGTTAGATTATCAAAAAATATTGAACCCGTATTTTTTCTTTTGTCAATTATATAAAAAATTATGAAGATATCGCTCGTTAAAGTTCCGCGTGACGTCACTTGCTTGCGACACTTTTGCAAGCAAGTGACGTCACGAACCCCCACTCCCTAATTTTGACGCGCTTTATCTTTGTCATTTTTTGTTTGATTGACAAAAGAAAAAATACTTGTCCATTATTTGTCGATAATCTAACTGACGGACTAAATATAATTATGATTTTATTACCCAGGCAAATACCCTATTGTGTCTACGAAACCAGTTCTAACTGCATACCATGCGTAGGTACGTGACCTCTACACTATGCTATAGCGTTATCTTCTGGGGAAACTGCAAAGACAGAGAACTAATATTTACGACTCGGATGAAATACCTACAAGCTATGTGCCAAATTAAGATCACAGATGCCAGCCTTTTTTCACAAAATTAAAAATATTGACCTTACCTTATCTGTATATTTTCGAAATAATAATGTTTGTTACAAAAAAAATCCATCTCTATGAAACACTTCGGTTTAAGCGCCATCCAAACACACTTGTTTTTAAATCTCACAAAACTGCACTCTACTCAAAAAGCTTTCTGGGTATGGCACATAAATTGTTTGTTTGAAAATTCTAATAAAATAGGCTTACTATTCTGTAACTGACTTTCTAGATGATAAAGATTGTTAATTTATGTGCTAGGGTTTTTGTTGTGTAAATTCGTTGTCCAGTTGACATAAAATAATTTGTTGTAGCTATGTTTAATGTTTAATTTTTTTTTATGAAAGATTTAATTTTCCAAAATTTTGACATTTTCCTAAATTCATAATAGTTAATTTCTTTTATAATTTTTAATGTTTCCTATATTCTATCTTCGTTATTTGAATATTATTAAAAAGTTTATTAATGATTTTATGTTTCATGTGATGTGATTGAATAATGTTAATGTAAATTATTTCACTAAAGTAAATTTTTATTACTTTTAATATTTGCACACCGTGTCAAATAGCAAACATGTAGTTCTAATTTATTATTGTCATCCTACGTACATGAATAATAATTTGTGTATGTACACACATGTTTATGCAAATAAATAAATAATATAATATTTTTTTTTGATATTTGTCGGGACCCCGGGGTCCCGCACCTTTGGAAGGCGTACGAGCGGCCGAAGCCAACTCGCAGAGGCCCGTTAGACTTTTTAACGAAATGAGGCACCAACCGACGATCATCCTTGTATGCACGTGCAGGACCATTTCTGCAATGGTCCTGCACCAACATGGAATAATATAACATTATTTTATTATTTTACTGTTCATATTTATCTGTAAGTTTTGTTGTAGTTTCGGTGGAAAATGATCGGCTTATTATAGAGATAGTGACAGAAACCAGCTAACAAGGAATCATGTTCTTAGTTGCATACCTAACAAAAACGTAAAAATGCATACCTAACATACCTATAAAAATTTTCTCTCGATAGCCACATGTCGATAGTCAAAGGGTTAAACGGCACTTCGAAGTCTACCTTTCCTAGTGCCAATTAACCTTTGAATGCCACGGTTCAAATAGAACAAAAATATTGTTCGTTTCGACCTTTAAACCCGACGGTAGATAGATAGATTCAAAAGATCTTCGTAAATTGATTTAGAAATTCTGTAATGAAAAACTGAATAGCACTTTTCCTTTCCTGTGAAAGGTTTTCCTTTCCTCGGGTTTGGCAGCAATGTTTGCTTCGGATTACGAAACAGCTGTATTATAATAAACCGAGTAAAAACAACCAACATTCTGATTAAACTGTCTTTGTTTCATTTTTCATCTAAACTCTAACTCTAACAAAGAACACTTTTGTTTCAAACAACAAACTATTTACAAACTGCAACGAAGAAGAAATGAAAGAAAAATTTCACTCAAAGCCAGAATAAAGTGTCCAACGCTAAAATATTTATGTTGCACACAATTCGAAATAACAAAGACAAAGTTGGCACCGGCTGGGCATTCATCGAAGTCGACGTAGAAAAATTGTCAAACACATGAGATTCGACGGGTGTATGGCAACGACTAAATTGAACGTCGACGGATGTGGGAGCAGCCCTGCACGCCTGACTGCCTGCACCTCGCACCCGCCGCTAACAGGGTTGGCGAGTTGCCACACAAACATTTTTTTTCGTATTTTAAGCAACAGTCAAATTGATTTTTTGGCCGTGCGTCAATCACGGAGTATCCGTGCTACTGACGAAAATCTCACTTTGACGGCCAATTGGGTGAGGGAAAAGCTGTGTTCTGGCATCCCTAGCTGCACCCGGTTCTACGTCGACACTCACTACAATCTACACCCACTCACAGGCACATTTAACGACACGCTGCAAAATTCACGCTGTACCCATTCCCGACGAGTTTCGCTAAACGCCTTTCTCTAGAATGAATTTCGTCGTTAATGCAAATTGCCGCGGATTTTGTAAAGCGCTTTGTGAAAACAACGACCATTGGGACACTTTGCAAAGGTGAAGTCGAAACTGAATAGTTTTAGGATACAATTGAATTGCTTGGTAACCTTTTAAGGATATCTCGAAAATATTCTGGTTCTTCAGTTCTTTTAAAATATTTTCTAACACGACAAATAAAATACCTTTATCAGTGTTACGAGATGTTTCAGAGCAGTCTATCTCGCGTATAATACTGTACTAATAACGAGATTACGCCTGTCTAGGAGTTGCCTAGCTTTATTCTTCTATCGTGTATTAAAATCTAATTCTCATAACTCGCCGCTAAAGTACAAAAATCCTTCACAAAATACAGGACGTGATGAGAGATTGTTTTCAGTTCCGTACCCGTCATTTGTTGCACAGGAGAATAAAATAATGAGGCCATTTCCTGGTGCCTTTTGATGCGCCCTGCAAAAGGCTGCTAACGGCATTTTTAAATTGAGCCTCAATTAGGATTCCGCCGTCCCGGTTGCTGGGTTCTCCTCGTTTTGTTAACGTAAAGGCGTCCGGATGGATTTAAAAGCATCTGTATTCTATAAGTTTGGCGCTGTTAGCAAACTTTGTAAAGGCTTCGGCGTACAAGTTCTATCGTTGTCTCTTTTGGCTGGGGACTTTGAGACTAACTAAATGACAGGACTGGTCGACAAAGGGAGCAAATCGTTTTTGTTGGGTTTACTTTTGTATAGGTCCAAATAAGCCCGCAGAATAAAAATGGTTTTGATTATTCAATCTTTCATTATTCTATTTCAAATTGAAGAACCGATCGATCGAGGAATCAAATACAAATCATTCAATTTCATTTCATCAACCATTATCCCTTTTTAACATATAAACTCGCTCCGAAACTTCAACTTTAATCAAAATTAACCAGTAAAAAATATACACCTACTCACACTTTAGTTTGGCATTTCAGTGTAGCAGAAATTCAAATCACTACAGCATACAGACCCCCAAAATAAACACACCTCTTGCACTCACAGAGTCGTGGAGGCAACGAGGGAAGCGGCAGGTAACCGTTCCGATGGCGCGTCCGCTCGCCGGGGAAACTTATTAGCATCGACCCTAGCAATTAACTCTATACCATTTCCGTGGGGTCCCACAGTTCCCCAGTCTCGACCGGGGTGGAATAGCTACAGCAACACGATCCCAGTTGCCTTTAGCGACACTATTCGTGGAGTAATTGAAATGTAAATTTGAAGTATACATCCGAATGGGCTTCTTGATCGCTAGAGGGACCATTAAGCTGTATCGCTGGCATAGTAACTAAGATTAGTACTAAGATTTCTATTCATAGATTTCGGGTCTGTGGGAAACGTCAAGATAGGCCACAAAGCTTCTAAATCTAACCTACAATGTTGGTTTGATTTAGAAGTATCGAGGCAAACTTCGCATTCTATTTAAACTGATAAGTCTGAGAAGTTCGAGCAAAATCAATACAATTAACTGTTCTCGCATCCGCTTTCTCTCTAGCTTTTGATGTGCACTTTAGCAGATCTCCTCCACATAAAACAAGAAGCTAGAAACCAAATTATCTACAGCGCTAATGGGTTTCTGTACTGATAAAATATATTACGAATTAAAAGGCTTTTATAAAATGAATTATTCTACCATAATTTACTAAGAATTTTCTACATTTTAAGTCACAATAAACTTGTTTTTTCTAGCATAAGGTTGGCATATAAGTAGGGTTTTTACTATTAAATTGGACTGAAATGACGAAAACATAATAATCGTAAAACCTCGATCCAATCAAATTATCTCTTTTAAGAATGAAAGTACATAGCTTAGTATACAGTTAACTGCTTAAAAATTTTCACATAAGAACAAAACGCCAGTAGTGCGGTAACAAAAAGCTTTGCGTTTTGAAGTAAATCTCCTCGCGTCGAACGACTTTCTCGATTGTTAATTATCATCAAGTCGCCTGCGTAGATAATTATGACAAATGTAGAATCTGTACCTACGTAAAAACTTTTATCATAAATTGTTACTTTAGCCGTTTTCCCTTTGCGTCTGAGGCCCACGCTTTATATTAAAACTTCTCTGAAAATTATACAACAATTTAAACTTTAAAACTCTGCATACTGTGAGCCTATTTCGTTATACCTACGTCTGGTGCCTCATTCTCCGTAATGAGGTGATCTTTATTTAGCTCATTCTACTTAATACATTATGCAGGGAGCTATCTCTAACCAGCAGCGGAGAAATTCTATTCAATACCGTATTTTCAGTTTTTGAATGACGTCACTTGAGTTGGTAACATGACCATGGCGTGACGAAGTTCCCTATTCAAGCAATACAAAGTATTAAAGCTCAACATTCTTGAACACTGCTGCAGTAGCGTATTATCGGCATTTCTATTGAAAGGAAGTTGTATGCTGAAGTCCTACAAATACCTTTATAAAAAAAATATTTTCAATCCTTCTACAAATTGTGTCATTGGGTCCGATAACACTTTTACGTTATAAAGGTAACCCTTTCGACCTAATTCTTGAACACTTAGCGATCCGCGCCCCCTGATGGGGGCCAATAAAACCAACCCACAATTAAGCTGGTCCCCTGAGTGTGCCCCGATTAAAGGTTGCTTTATCAATTGACACCCTTTTTTGTTTTTTGGAATCATACAGATTTTTTTTTCAGCTATGTTTTTATACAGCTAATATTAAGTACCTCTTTTGGGGGCTGGTCGTAAGGGAATAAGTAGGTATTTTTACCCGATCATGATCGTTCTCAATCCTTCTTTCTAATGTCAAACTCACGTTGGCAGGCAAGAACTGGGTGCTAGGTTCAACGCACTTAAGAGTAAAATTGTACCTACATGACATATTGAAATTGATTTCCGCCATACCTAAGGGGTGGCTTTTACTGGCTTCTCGAGACAAAATTGATACTTTGATTCAATTCCACTCTGCGCCAATGTGCCTTAGATATTAACAACGCATAGTACTTTATCATATTATGGGTAGGTTCTATCTATCAATAATATTAAGATGACTTGATGACAATTTGGTTACTCAATAATATATGTTATTACTTACAGTACCAATTTAGTTACTCAATCCATGCGACAATTCAAAGGCTTACGCCCAATCTCGCTTGCCCAAAAGGCAGTCTACGTCACAGCGTCGACATATTTATGTATTTTTATTTTTGGCCTATGTTATCCCACTGCAGGGCAAACGCCTCCCTTTCTCCTTTGCTTTGCTTTTTGCTCTGTCTCGTATAGGGTCTTAGCATTATGCTGAGCGATGGCCATTTTGCGTAGATGTGACGCATGTTATTTTTGAAGTGAAATCTTCTTTAGCGGCGTTGTGCACTTTTTTTGTGATGGGTAAAAAATGTTAAACTCGCGTCAGTACACGTGACCTGATCGAAAATTAGTAAGACAAGGGAGAGTTTTTTGTGATGGGTAAAAAATGTTAAACTCGCGTCAGGACACGTGACCTGATCGAAAATTCGTAAGACTGAGCTCACGTCAGGACACGTGACCTGATCGAAAATTCGTAAGACGGAGGGAGAGTAGACCGCATTCCAAAATATCAAAAATGCACAACGTTAATATTCAAGTTTTCACTTCTGCCGGCACTCCCGGAGTGCAACCCAATTTTTTTGTGTTTTTGTTCTTTTTATGAGGGTTGCTTGCCGCAAATAACCGTATTTTCTAGGATGATGATGGTGGTCTGTGGACCAATCTTGTCTGTAGGTAGGCGTCAAGCTCCAGCCATCTTCTGGGTCTGCCTCAATGTCGCCGGACGTTTTCTTTGACCCACATGATGGTAGATTTGCCCCATGACTCGTTCGACGTACTCGTGACCGTGTTAGGAACACAGTGCTGCGCTCCAAAACACAGAACGCCGATGTCACTCACCTTCGGGACTGGGCCGGACAGGTTTCCGCAAGGAAACCTGAACATAATTTTATTTGTCGCACAATAAGTAAATTAGAAAATTATCGTAATATTTCTTTGTCCGCCATGACAAATTGGTCAAGAGCGATAAGCGCTGCGTGATATGCGTGCGACACACCATAATTTTAATATAATTACTTCTTGTCGACTAATCTAACTAACTTATTTATAACCATTAACTATATTACACTAATGGCTGAATGATTTTCAACGTGGTTTTAATAAGGAGCTTATTTTATTTTTTTATTTATCAAGGAAAACCAACAATTACACACTATACTCATGGTTAATAAAAGCTTATTATCTAGGTATATCATTGCGTAACTAAATACGCTATCCACATAATTATTACAAATTCGAATCGAAATCTAGAAGAGCACGAGTACAACATTAATTTTACAAGTTAATAAATCTTATTCTTATAATACTAAAATTTATACATATATGAAAAAACGGTTAATCGGAGTTTCTTTGATTATGACATTTTTGTGTTTACCTATATATGTAGGTACAGTTACACTATGGTATACCATTAAATACAGTACAAAAGATATGTCTTAGACTATCGTATACGTCATCTTATCTATCATCATTTTAATATTATTGGAAAAAAAATGATTTTTGGTAGTTTCAAACTCAAATAGCAGCCACGGGGTTAATTGTATACTTTCGTTGTTGTATTAAACAAAGTTCAAGATGATATTTCCCATAAGAAAATGTCCCATTTTTAGGTACGAGACGAAACTACACAATGGATGTTTCCATTGTGTAGTTTCGTCTGCAGTAGATGTTAGTATTTTAACAATAAATCTAAGTATGATATCGAAGTTATACGGAGATAGTCTGAATTGCCAGCAAAAAGCATTCCCGCAAAACCAATGTGACAGGTGTATTGGACATATCCAAAATGGAAAAATCCGGGATTTTTTTTATTAGTACCTTTTGTACTACCATATGCATTTAGTACAAAGCTGTTAATTTGACATTAAAAACAGACACTTCAATTTTATTTATTTGTATGTATAGATAAATTCAGTATCTATCACCGATAAAAAGCGAATACGTTTGTAGAAATATGTAACATCCATGCTCTACACGTAGTCATCCACGAACTCAAGTACAAAACACTTGCACTATTCACCAGCTCGAACTATTTCCAGTCTGTTCGAGTGCCGCACACACTCAAAGAGCCGCTTGTCAGAACATAGGACACGTTGAATCCCGGCCATTCGTTTTTAAAGTTTGCATATTTCAGATGACATTCAGTTTTATCGTTCCTCCGAAAATATTCGGAAAAAATACAAATGAAAAATTCATAATGACGATTCACATATCTAACTTTCTGGTTTATTTTGAGCCTAATGTACAAATATGAAGGTATGTGTCGTATTTTTAACGTTGTTCGTTACTTTCGTGAAATAAAAAGCTTGCGGTAATTAACTTTTTAACTTTTATTAGAAGACCATAGACTTTTTCATTCATAAAAATATTTTAAAGAGGTAAATCTTGTAACTTGGTAATTTTGGTCTCCGAAAGTACTTATCAAATTTAAAAAATTCCATCACTGATAGAACGCTACGCTATTGCTGAGTGCCATAGGATCACGTGGACAGGTCATCACGTCAACGCCGGCTGTCGCTGAAAACCAGGGCTGGGGCTCTGTCGCGCATTGGGTCGTAGCATTATGCTGAGCTATGGCCGTTTTGCGTGGATCAATCAATCAATCAATCAACTCAGCCTATTGAAGTCCACTGCTGGACATAGGCCTCTCCCAGGCTGCGCCACAACACCCTGTCCTCCGCCTTCCGCATCCAGTCTGTCCCAGCCACCTTCTTTAGGTCGTCCGTCCATCTCATAGAGAGTATCCCACACTACGCTTGCCGATACGCGGTCTCCACTCCAGGACTCGTCTGCCCCATCGGACCAACATGGCTAGCCCACTGCCAGTTTAGTTTGCTTACTCTGCATGCTATGTCGGTAACTCCGGTTCTTTTCCGGATAATTTCATTTCTGATTTTATCCTTCAGAGACTCCGAGCATAGCTCGCTCCATAGCGCGCTGAGTGACCTTGAATTTGTAGACCAGCCCAACCGTCAGTTTTGCGTGGATGTGACGCATATTTTCCCCCAATTTTTTATTTTTTGTGTTTGTATTCTTTCTCTGCGTCATGTTTACCGCAATTTATATAAACGTATTTTGTATTTTTTTTTTTTGTTTTATCTTAATATAAGCAAAAAAAGTGGCGGGCAGATGTTAGTCATTCATAAATTAAGACTTCGACATTAAGTATCTATCCACTTAAATCACAAGCCACTATTAAAGCACCCTTTACAACACGATTTTAACTACTTTTCACGAGTAACGTCAATCAATTTACATAACATTATCTCAATCAATTATTGGTTCAATTAATTGATTCCGTGTGACAATCGGCCCCTTTCTCAATAGACATGACTGTCCCGGTCTGTCAACAGGATGACGTAGGTAGGTACAAACATAAAGTTCACGAATGGAGAGTAGGTACAGTCACGAGCATGATTCTTACACTAACCTTACACTTACGCAAGATTCATAAGTGATTCTCTCCTAAAGCATTAATAGATTTTTATGGTGTTACAAACATGGTATAATCTTTCTATTTTGGTGATGGAAATGAAAATTGCAACTTTGAGTAGTTGCAATTTTCATTTCACGAGAAAAACGCTTTGGATCTTGGATAACTGTAAGATATTTATGCTCGTGACTGTACAAACCTAATTTAGGGATTATGTCACGAAATCTCAGCTGACAAAGACATATCCGAACAGAGAAGAGAGGTGAATTAGTAAATTCTTGCGGGTTACGGAATCCAAAACTTTATCACGCTCAAAAATTAATTCAGAATTAGCGAATTTCCAACCGGTGCACGCCGGTTGGAAACTCGGAAAAGCTCGCATGTTATGTGTATCAACAAGATTGAGAAAAAAGAAGATAAATCTTCTTCTTCCATCCCTTAATCCCAGTTCTATCTGGGGTCGGCTTTTCTTGCACAGCGGCGCCAGGACGATCTGCGGATCTATGGTGTGTGATCTGTGGATCTGTGTGGTATGTGTGTCTATGGATAGGAGTTCAAAAGAAGTTATACAGGGATAGTTTTCAAAGACCAGCCAAATTTAAGGGTGTGGTACATACCAACAGACTGAACAGTTTTCTCCATGGGACCAACATCGTAATCGCGAATAAAAATTCAACCCTCCCATACGTTTAGGTCGAGTAGGTATTGAAGTTTTCTATTGGACAGTTGATATTTTTTTCGTGATTACGACATTGGTCCCATGGAGAAAGTTGTTCAGTTTGTTGGTCTGTACCACACCCTTAAAGAGGTTTGGGTAAAGTTGGCGTCGTTTTGAAGTTGAGCGGCCAATCATGAAACTTGGATATTATGAAAGAACAGAATAAA
The DNA here is from genome assembly GCA_947507525.1 of Apamea epomidion. NCBI lineage: Eukaryota > Metazoa > Arthropoda > Insecta > Lepidoptera > Noctuidae > Apamea > Apamea epomidion. Next base: position 15,095,943 of record OX382234.1, read on the forward strand.
GCGATCAAAATGCTCATTAAAATCGAAGAAGTTATTATATTCTACTGAACTCTTTTAGGTTTCTGCAGTATTTTTTTAAGAATTCCAAGTAAAATAAATCAAATATAATGACGTAGATGAATGGACCGGACCGAACGCCTGATGACTGTTGTCTATGGTCCGATGGTTTTGGCATTTCCTTGGACATTGTGATTGTTTCTGTATTGTGACTGACCCAACATAGCTCTTTGGACTCTGATATTTTTACGATTTGGATTTATAACGCCATGGATGCAATTAACAGTGTTACTAAATCGTGTTGGCGGGACTCGTCGTAGATCATATAGTTTGACAGACGAGTTCGTGCAAAACAAACCGTCTTTAATGACGTATTTGGTGAAAATTGCGAATGTGCAATCGCAAATGCAGTAAAGTATAATAGTGTATTTTTTATATTTCCCAAGACCCAATACTAATATCACATTGACAGACCGTCGTAAAATAGTAAAGCTAATCTCTAATATCAACCTTCTAAAAACATAACTAAGATTTCTTTACGCTGAACAGTAATTGAAGTATTTATATAGAAGACATTTTTAAAATCTTCAAATGCAAATATCTCAGCTTCGATATCACTGATGATAAAAATAATTGAACATATATGTGTCCTTAACACAGCACAACAAAGTAACATGAAAATTATTGATGGCCGCTGAAAAAAAAAAGGACGCCACTAGTCCATACAAAGTTACTCCCCTTTGGCTGGTCTTTGAAAATAAACCCTGTATACATTATAATATTTGGTCTGACTAAAATATTGTATCAAACAACGAAGCTAATTCAATTATTTTAAAACTGAAACATTATCCTAGTTCCCTAATAACATTTTGGGTCTACTGGCTTCTTGATGGTCCGCATTATGGATATCAATTTTAATATGCGACGCGACCCCACGTCACGCTTCCATGGCCCTCCCTTTATCATTACTTGATTATATCACAATAGGAAAGAGCTTTCAATTAATTTTCTGTCCTAAAGAAACATAAACTTGATTAAATTGCCAACAATGGCGTCCGAATCTGTGACAAAAGTGAATTAATCTTCAAGTTATTTTGCCGGCCGACTCGTTCCAATGGGCCAGCCAGCATAGCCTGTATACAGAACAGTTTAAATATTCAACAAACTTGTTAACAGCAAACCTTTATCAATCACATTATGAAGTTCTTCATCAAGGTCTCCATCGGAAACCAGAATTAAGGCACTGCCCAAACGTAAGACACCGTAAACGCTCAGTTTTTTGTCTCATAGTTAAGCGTATTGGTACAAGTACAAGGACATTACAAGTCAGATAAAAATTGAGTGTATTGTCAAATGTTCAAAGAAATACCTTATTCAAAAAATTTTCATAAAAATAAGATAGTATCATGATAAAACAATCTTAAAACAGAGCCCTAAAAAATAGTTTTCGTCTATCATATTATATATAATGACAATAAAAGGATTTCAATCGTCTAAACAAATACCTAAAAATTATTCCACTGTGCCGTGCATTTATTTTGTTAATTTAAGTAATTAAAACAGCAAAATTACTTTTATTTTGGTGGTCATTCGATTCTACTAACGCATTGCTATTTGGAACCTTATTAATTTGTTGCCGCGATGCGCTATATAGGCTAGTTCCCGTGATTACAAAAGTTTAAAATCTAGTCGCAATCTCATCTCAGCGACAATCACTGTCAAAAATGCAGGGAAATCAGAGGTATTTTTTACAGATTGAGACTGAGATCTGACCGTGAACGTTCTTGGAATTACGAAAATGGCCCCTATTTATTTATTTAAACTTTTCGCAAAAAAAGGTACAAAGGCGGACTTAATGCCCTATTCTCAATTACCTAAAAATGTGCTTCTTACCGCGCCTTAACAATAACTCCATTCAGTAAATCCTTCCTTGTTATGACTGCGCGCTGAAATGTTACAACGTCATCAATACCGGTAGCAACCTACGTTAATGTCTCATAAACGTCAATGGTGCTCACTCTATTAATAATTTCTCTCGTGCAACAACACATCACCACTAACTTCAGGCTTACCGTTCAATGTTTTAGCAGGATCGATAACAAACTTTGCAAATTGAGATTGGCCGGTATTCATTTGATCGACAGGTAGAGGGCAGCACTGTAGCATCGTTAAATAGTTTAAATTTCCGCTTCCGTAGTGAGTCCACTCTCGACGATGGTGCTTTAATTGTCAACTGTATGTGGAACAAAGTTTGTTCTGTAGCTATAACTTTGTTGGTTGTAACGAAACACTCGCCCTGATAACAGTAAGTTAGTCACTTGAACTTGCATGTTACGTCCTGTAGACAAGATGACAGTCACTTTGCGAATTAAACGTAGTACATACCAATGCGTACTTTGATAATAATTTCTAACGTTACGATATCATCGTGGTTGTCCACGTCCATAAAATGTATCTATATAATTAATATATTATACAAAATATTGTAAAACATTTTAAAAGTCTAACGGTGGTGTTTCTTGCCCATTCTTCTCCCTACGAGAATCGATTCTATTTTATTGTAAATTTTGAAGTTCAAAAGTGCCTTTCATGTGCCTATTTAAAATCAATTATTTGACATTGACTTTGTATGGAAATACGTGCACGTTACTTTATCGTGGACGGAAATTTAAAAGCGTCTTCATTTATATTTCCATACATTTTACTTCCCTGTGTTATCGTGATGCCAAAACGCACAATAAGTACTTCTAACTGGAACATCTAGTAACAGTCGCCGTTATCGCGTTGTGTCGCGATAAATTTTGTAAAGGTTGTTCCAGCCCCATGAGAGCCTATGTGGAACTTAACAAACACCGACATGAACGCAATTAATAGCTTTTACCTTTTTTGGCATAAACAAAGAAGATTTAAGAAGATTGAGTTTCGGAAAACACGTTAGGTACTATTAACGTAGATGTATTGTTTCAATTACCTTGATTAAAGAATATGAAACAGGAAAAGCTCGGTTAAAATGTCTTCAAAGAATATTCTTCATCCTGAATATTTCCCAACTATTTAATGCTCGGTTCCTATAAACAAAAACGAATCGTTTTGCTTACCAATGTTAGCATGTTTTATTACCAAAGGGGGCATATAAATAGATTCATAAGTTAATATTACCTATCATAGATACTTCCATATGGGACGGTCTACTATGCAAAGTTATTAGGGGCTTTTTTTTACTGTAACAAAATATTTATTAGGTTACCTATGAAATATTTACATAATATAAAAAGCCAACAGTCTTAAAATAATAATATATTCTAATATATAAAAGGAAGAGAAATAAATCAAAGAGCATCAAAAAATGCATCCGCATCGCTGTCAATAGGAAACGTGCCCTAAAGGCTGGCAGAATTGCCACGTTGTATGGCAATGCTGATTCTTTGACTAAAACATAGGCCAGCCCTCTGGTCACGTGAAGAGTCGGTCTTTATGGTCTTTGCTTCATTATTGGTAAAAATACAAGTCTTCATTTTAACCAATAACGGTCCGTAAATTATAGGAATCGGCCATTAAAAACTTCCCATTTCGTACCCTTCTTCTGCAGTAACGTTCGTGGTACCTCTACACTAAGTGATGGCTGTCACAAAATTGACTGAACCTCTCGGTGCGATTCACTTGCCTCTTAACTGTTCTGTGCTCGCCTCCAATATAAAGTTAGAATACAACTCGTAAATGTTAAATGAAGCAACTCATTGACATTGCACGACCTCTGCGAAGCTTAGCCACGTACTCTCAGACAAAGGAATGAAAATTTTATCTATTTAAAATGTTATTAAAGTTTAGTATTTTTTTTAATGAAATTGTGATATTAGTGTCGCCCTGCAAGTAGTGTCGTGCAAACTTATGTGTGTTCACGTACACGCGACAGTAAGTGAATTTATGTAAATAGAGTAGCAGAATAATGAAATCTTGATGAATTGCAGAGTCGCAAACAAACAATGAATTAATAGTTTTGAATTCCTAATACAAACTAACATTTTATTTAATTTTTTATTGTTTTTGATTAATTGTGTTGTTTTGCTTTGGACTTGAAAATAGTTGGCGAAATGTGGGTGTGCTATAGGTACATGTCTGCCTAACCCTTCAGGGATTACAGACGTGATGTTATGTAGCAAAATCAGCTTATAATGTTACCACTGCTGGGACACAGGCCTCTTCTCTGTGAGAGGGAATGGGCCATAATCCACCACGCGGGCCCAGTGCGGGTTGGTAGATATCACATGTCTTCGAATTTTTGGTCCTAGGACAGGCCGGTTTCCTCACAATGTTTTCCTTCACCGTTTTGAGAGCAACGGTGAAGAAATAAATTACACAGAGTAAAGCGCCTGCCTGGGTTCGAACCCGTGACCTTCAGCTCATAAGTCGCGGCCATTACGACTGGGCCACCATTGCTCTCTCTGATGTTATGTGTTGTGAATTAATTACAGCAATTATAATGATGTAGTTCTTTTTATTGCATGACTCTGTAGCAAAATATACCACAAAACTCCAGTCTCATTCGCAGTACATTCACAAAGTAATCTTTGGTCTTGCTACGTACAATCTTTAAAACATCTGCTAGTTTTAAATTCTGCTCTGTGTCTCATCCACTCGCGAAGGAAATAAAAATGTGGACTTAGTATAATGTTCCGAGTCGCTGCGCTAAAGTTCATTCCGTTGTCATTAAAGAGCTGAAGGTTACAATAAGGAGTGTAGGTGGAAGACCAGATTATTTTATTGTGAACTTTAACTTATAAAGGTTTTTATCTGGTCGTCTTTTCTATTTGGAACTTCGAGAAAATGGAGACTGAATAAATGATAATTATTTTTTAGATCTTGGGTGATAATGGCACCGATTCCTTTGTTCACAGACTAAACCAAATTTAAGTTCAGTGCATCTTTTTCTTTCTTTTTCATTAAGAAAAGGACAGAAGATAAATATTAGTTTAGTCCTGTCAAATTAAGACAGTTTGGACGTGATTAAAAAATTGGCTAATAAAAATACGTCAATTTACGTCAGGCGCTGACTAATTTGATAGGACTAAATATCATATAATTTATCTTCTGTCCTTTTCTTTATGAAATAGAATGAAAAAGATGCACTGAACTTAAATTTAGTTTAGTTTGTGAACAAGGGAATCGGCGCCATTGTCTAAGGTTTTCTACTTATTTGTCAAATAATTTACTTATTGTTTAATGCAATTTTCTTACAAGGCGCTATTGAACTACAACATGTCCCGGAATTATCTCACATCACGAAATACCCAATTAGAATATTATGTTATAATCTTAATACCTACATACACTGAATTTTTACTATTATATATAAAACATTGTTTATTTATGAAATAACTTATACTGGTTGTGGGAGAAAATGGTGGTTTCATTACAAATCTACGCACGTTCACAGTCGCACTCGTATAAGTGTCTAGCATAGTAGGTGTTTCGTCCATTTTAGTTTGTTTTGACTGTACAGTGGAAGTGTGACTGTAATTTACGTAATTTTCATTATTTTTTGGATAAAAAAATACCTATATTAAAAGTGACAGAAATCTATTCAGTTAACGATTCTGAACAAACTACTTTTTACAATGTGCATTAATTCAGTCACACATTGTATAAGTATCTTTTATTTTTACTTTTCCTGTTACCTGCTTAGTTGTTAGTTATCAAAAATAAAGGGACACGACGTTTTCCACATTTCACAAAGAAAGAAAAAAAAATAGGGTTATTTGCCACAGAAACACGTGCATACAAAAAGATAATTAATTCTAATAATAAAATAAAGATAATTAAGCCGACGGCTGCACGTCATGACTGTGACAAGAAGGCTTCCACTCAGCATGATGCAAAGCATATTTGTTTCTACAAAGCTAGATAGCCCTCACTTTCTACCCTATATCTGACTATCTAGTCTAGCCAGTTAATTAATGATCGCGCCTCGCCGCGACCATCAAAGCTGCGTAGATCTCCACAATGACAATGACACACACTCAAGGTGAGATGATAATTGAGAATGGTTTACTTGTGCGATCACCAGCGGCTTTTAGCTCTACTAAGGTTCATTTACATGGGGCAAGTTGGTCGCCTTCAATACCAAGTGACAGAAAAAGCACAAAAGTTGACCTCCTGTGTAAAAAAGCTCGCCTTTAAATACTATTGGTCTGATCCGCGATCTCACTGATGTAGTTATACTGATGAGTAGAATATCTTAGGAAACAAGGAGAGAATCAAGACTGACACCCAGTTTTTCAAGTCCTGGTTCGCGTCGGATAACAAAGAATAATTTTCAGAATCAAGAAAATTGGATCAAGAACCTCGTATGACATAATCGTAGGCGAGTTTTTGTTTCGCAATTAATTAATTTATTATTCCCAACACAACTAGCATTACAGGTTACCCCAAATCGCTAGCGTGGTCTTAAACAATATTTTTTCTATTACAGCTTATCTATCACATGGAAAGTAATTATGAATAAATGAGTGAATAATTAATCGTCTAGCGAATCACTCTCGACTTACAAGAAAATTCTTGCACGTGATCTATCAAGAGAGTATTTACAGACGAACTCAACTAAGTACTTTATGTACTATTAAGGTAACTTGGCTACACATCTCTTGTTCACACAATTATGATTCAATTAGCATGCGGTGATTGGAGCTTACGGGATTTCACAGTTGGCCGGTTGTCTATGACGATCGAAGATTAGAACAGTCCTGCCAACCAATCTCTATGATTGACGTCATCTTCAGGGATGGGCGTTACGTGTCTACGTACTCCCCGAAGTACGTAAGCTTGGAACACATCATTTTGGACTAACTTTAGTATGTCTGTGGTCATAAATCTACCAAGCCTAACTTTTTTGGGCTTTATTAATGGATAATAAACATAATTGGCATTTAGACCTAGTAACAATAGGAATTCATGATGACCTAGATGGTAATCGTGCACGAAAATGAACAAAAAACGTTATGTTTTGTTGTAACAACCCCTTAAACATCAGTGCAGTTACTTTTGTCCATTAAGAACAAAAATGCCAAAGGGACGAACAATGAAACACAATATAGTTTCATGCGACGATCATCTATTGCAAATTCTATTTTACGAGATCGCAGTAAATCCACGAAATAAAAGCTAAGGAAATAAATTCACCAACAAAGAAAAGGAATGGGTATTCCGTCAATCTTTTATGTACCGGATGCTTTGCGTAATACTTCGGTATCAGCCTACTGTGAGATATAGGTCGACCGTATTTCGGTCCATTCACTTAGGCACAATAACTTCGTTTCAAATTTCAGACCACATAACGAAGCCTCAGTTTTAACCCGAAATAGACCGGAAGTAGGTGGAAGTTAGAGGTAGAATATATAACTTTACATGCAACTGTAATTATGTGGAACGACGGATACACTGTGTGAAAAATGATATGGTTAGAACCACCACACAATCTATGCGTCGTTCCATCAGGGGTTCAGTTCTGGGGTGTGTCTACCGAGATGACGACTAATAGCGAATTATGGAAGAAAAGGTTGCGTCAACCCCAAATAAATTAGGATAAGGACAGCAGTGGTGACCCAATAGTGGCCCCAGCAGCGGTAACAGCCACGACTTGCGAGTTGTGAAGCGCTATATTTTGTGTAAATTATTCTTCACCACTGCTCTCAGAATGATGGTTGTGATTGGAAGACATTTGACATTTACCAACCCGCTGTGGGCCTGCATGGATTACGGACTAATCCCTCTCACAGAGAGGAGACAGCTCTTCTATAATATTATTATTCTAAGGGCAGGGGAATTATAATGATTGAACACTTAGTAAACCTTGTTAATAGCAGCAAATGATGATGATATGCAAGTATATTAAAAAAAAGGGAAGAGCACATCGGAAACAATTGTTATTTTCAAAATAAATCTTCAAAAAAATAGCGTAGAGTCATCTCAACACCTCTCTCCCTTGATTTTGTATATATATTATAAGTAGGTATATATTATAGTAATAGTATGTATGTGTATATAACCTATTTATGTATTTGTGTACCTAGTTTTAAGAGTTTTTTTTATCATTGTCCCTCTCAATCAAAGCACCTGCCATCTAATCTCTTTACCACCCTTGGTTGACTAGTAGAGAATGCCTAAGGCATTAAGTCCGCCTTTGTACCTTTTTGTGCGAAAAGTTTAAATAAATAAATTGTTCAATCGTATAATTTGTATTGTCTATCAAAATTACTAAATACTTATCGACTTTCCCGAACTTAAAACTTAACCGACAATGTAATATTTTAATATTTACGACGACATCTTACAATAAGCAGTAAAGTAGAGCTAAACAGCATTTTCCAAATCGAAACAGTTTGCTTAGTCCAAAGTTACATCGAAGAGACATTTTAATCCTATGAAGTCCGTAAAAGACCCGTAAAAATGGAATGGTCTTCCCGAGATTCTATTACCGCATCGAATATAAACGAAGCTACGTACAAACGCTGTACATAATGCTGAGAGACGGCGCCGTATAGGGACACAATGTTACGATTTTCCGAACAAAGATCAGAATTTGATAGTCCAGAATGTCTCCATGGAATATAGTTTTATCTCCTCAAGATATATTTGAGTGGATAAGTCTGGGCTCGTTTTGTTATGCTTTCGATTGAATCTATATTAACTGTCTACTCGACTAGGTTAAGCATAAAATTATCTCTAGATGATACTGTTTCTGAGACTCCCACATTAGGTTCTCCTAAGTAAGCATAAACGTTCAAGGCACAATAACAAAATTGGTATTGGTAACGTATTTCAGAAAGTTTTTCCGAGGTCCAAATCTCCTACGGAAATGGATATGAATAGCTGAATGCTTCAATCCAACTCAAGTCTTTAATATACGCAACCTCACTAGACGTGGTATTCAGACTTTTGGAGCAGTAGTTAAAGTTTTAAAAGAGAAATTAGGGTTTTAATAATGTTCAAACGAAAAAGTTCTCAAAGGAAATTCTGAATCGATGTAGCTGTTACGTACGTAGCAGTATTTGAATTTTGGTCGGAGCGTATTTAAGTTACTGTTAAGAATTTTACAGTGTAGATTCACTTTGTTGCAATATTTAAACACGAATAATGAAGTTGAAGTTGTAGCTAGTAAGTAGTAGTTACTTTTTGTAATGCAAAGGATTTTGGATTGGGATTAAACAAAATATAATAAAGTTCGATCCCATAGGTTTGTGGGGTCGTAAATTTTTTTATGTGCCTATATCCCAAATCTTACCGAAACAAAATTTTTCTATTTCCTTTAAAATCTCTTCGAAGTTTACCTATTCATTAATTCTAAAACAGTCCATTGCCCTTTTAAACCAGTAAAGGCAACAAACACATTTTTCAGCAAAAACAATGCTATTAATACATAAAACACATAGCTATTGTCAAAAAATGTAGCGGCAGTCGAGTGTGAATACCGCGAATTTTATCGTAAATACTTTGATTGTATCGAGAATACAACGCGGTGGGCTCCGAGGATTTAGTGTTATTTTTATATCCGACCTTCTTCTATCTATTGCCTCCCATCAAATGGTTATGGCGTCAAATCTACGACGTGGACTGAAGATGTTAAGGTTTGTTCGAGAAAATAAGAAATTGTTGACGAAGTTGGTATTTTTAATGAAGAACACATTACCTACCTATCTGTACATCCAATCCAAATAAATAAAATTGATATGTCTGTTTGTAATGTCAAAATAACAGCTTTTTACTAAATGCGTATATGAAGAAAGTACTGTATATATATATTTTAAGAAAGTACTGTATATATATTTTTTTTTATCTGTCTGGCTGTTTTTTCTAGCTAATCTCCGAAACGGCTGGACTGATTATAACGGGACTGTCACTGGCCGATAGGTGATGTTATAAGGAGTAACTCGATTTTTTTTTATTAAAAAAATAATAATTAGTTAATAGACACATTATTGTTTTCCGACATCCACCACGCAAACGAAGTTCCGGGCACATCTATAAAAAAACAAACAAAATTGTTTATTCAGGAATTATTGTTAGAATGAATGCGCCAACTTCAACATGTAAAAAAAAAAAATGAAACAAACACAACTCTTAAAAATGAAACAACTTTCCTATTTCCCTTTATTTATAGCCAATACTCTCAAGTTACAAAAAACTGAAAACAATTTATTATAATCAATTTACGATTCAATTACATGGAGTACCTACCTACTTTCTGATCACGAAAGGTCGAACGTTTGCCAAATTACCAAAGTTAATCGATCATGGAACCTTCAAGACCATCTGAAATGTGTGACTTGGAAAAAGTGAAAAATTAGACAAAAGACCTTTTCCCTAAAAGGTTTTTTTAATTCCTCTAAGTACGGTTATTATGACGCTACTAGCGATATTTTTTCCGAAAACGGATCATAAATTGCCAAAATTGGAAAAGTATACTTTGTTAAGGCTTCTGAAATGTAGTGGAGTATTAGCAGATCCATAGGTATCCGTGAGCAGATCAAACAAACTTTGAAAAGCATGGTTGGAGTTTTTAAGCTGGCTTTGTCATTGTATGGGTCAACTGAAGTTATTGCAGATGGGTGTTTGAAAGGGCAGTTTTCACTACAAACATTCATAAACATCACATAACAACGTCACACCTATTATCCCCGAAGGGGAAGGCAGAGATGTACCTATAGTACATCCACATTTTGCCAGTTATGTTTAAGTTTCAAACCTATAATAAACGAATTTAATACAGACATAAGTGATAGAAATATTTGGAAGGGACGCAGCGTAAAATCGATTGATCCCAACCCTTCCTCTCTGCCAGACAGCCAAACTGTCTGACATAGGGGAAGGGTTGGTCAATGCAGCTGTATTGATTAGATACCTCGTAATTATTAAAATCCCTCAAACAAGGCCGGACCGGCCCGGAGCTCATGGTTTGTGTTGATTTTGAACAAGGAGAATTCTCTATCAGCCTTATATTAGGTTCTAATCAGCCTATAATGTTCCCACTGCTGGGACACAGGCCTCTTCTCTGTGATACGAAGTGAGCCATAACCACGCGGGCTCAGTTAGCCCAGACCAGCGAAAGGATTGGTGGATGTCACATGCCTTCGAATTTTTAGTTCTAGGACATGCTGGTTGCCTCACTATGTTTTTAGAGCAGTCATGGTGAAATAATTTAGACAAAGTAAAGTGCCTGCTTAGGTTCGAACCCATGACCTACAACACGTAAATCGCAGTCGTTACCACTAAGCCACCACTGCTCTATGCAATCTAAGTACCTACAAATATAAAACTATACAGATAATGAAAACGTTGTTGGCGAGTTTCTCCCAAACAGGGATTTGGGCTGCCCTGTCGAAGATAAGGCAAGCTTAGTTTGTAAGCCCACAGGGAAACCAAACTACTGGACCATGGAACTAACTGACGCTATTTTACTTTACCCTATTTTTCTACTAACGAAGCGCCTCACGCATTTACCCAAGAAAGAATATTTCGAAAATTGGATGGGGTTACTAGGAAAATGTAAACAGATGAAATGTATATTAGCTTCCGCACTATAAGGCTCTTCCGGGTTGAGGTATAACAATGAAAATTGTTCTCGCCCGTAGGTCTACGTCAAAATATTTTTTTTTTTTTTTTATAAAACTTTCACGTAAAACTCTACAATTCAATTAAAAATGTTTAGCCTACACGCACGTGTGGAAACACGGGAAATAATTTTCAATTTTTTACGTGACTTATGCCTACAAGGACAGCACTAGCAAAAACTAATATTTGACGGATTTAATTTTTTCACCACACAACGATACCAAATTATTGATATTTTGTTAAGATATAAGCAAAAAACAAAACTCTTCTACTTCCAGCTTGCAACCATTATGATAACAATTACCTGCATAAAGAAATATTTTGTTGTGACAAGAATCAAGAAACAAAAAAAACTCTTCTTCTTTTTTAAATTGGTCCCTGATCCCTAAACTCATCTTCAGATTAAAAGTTGTAGGTAACTGTTCCCAACTTAAATGTTGTTTCAACTGCAGCTTTACCAGAAGTGAATAACCCGAGTTTTTTATAAGGTTCCGCCAAAGTTATGTCTCTGGGGTCTTAACTAGGAAGTTTGAACGGAGGAACTTGTAATCTTAAGTCGATAACAACTAACAGTGCACGAACTTGGTGAACGTACTGATACGCATGGAGCATTGGTGGGGGGGTAACTTGAGTAAGTTACATGATCTAGAATCCCCCTGGTTGTAAGTCCATGAGTAATGAACATTTAGATACAATACGCCGTACTAACCATAATATCAGCAAATATAAGAAAAAAAGTATTGAGTATATTTTTTTAAGAAAAGAAAGAGGCGCTCCAGTAAAATGATAGATGGATTATATGACAAATGGTATAGCGATACAGACAAGTATCAAATAATTTGCCATCGAAATTCATTGTATTTATTGAGCGCTATCGGTATGTTTGGTAATCCTCGGCACTATTATTATAGAGGTGTTCGAGAACAATAAATAACGCAACACAAAACAAATAACAGAGATAAATTATAGTAATTTGACAAGTTGGGACTAAATAATTTATGATAACAATAAATTAATTAAACCCAACTATGTTATCTTTTGTGATAAAAACTTTAGCAAATTAATAATCCTGCAAAGTTCGGGAACAATGGTTTTTTATTGCATTATTTTAACAAATCATGACGCTTTATTTTTCAAATTATAAATTATTTTTCTCATCGATCAAAACCAATAATGTGTCACAGCTGGATAGAAACGTTACAAATTGGATATTTTTGTAAGAATTGTAATTCTCCCCATACCATTCAATCCATCATCTGTCCAACCCAGATTTTGTAACAAAAACGCTGTCGAAATATTACTTTGCTCCACTTTTTGTAACTTTCTGTAACAAGAACTAAGTAAAAGATAAGATTTAGGGTTTAATAAAGTGATAAAATGTATTGTTTAGGAAACTTTATTTTTCTTTCAAAGAAAACCTTTCATGTTTTTCTTTATTTGGACTCTGTTTCATACCATACAAACAAACTTTTTACAGTAAATTAGTTAGATGACCGCTGTTGACGATAGGGTCGTCCGAAGTCACAGCATTTTTGTTGAGCAACGACCTATTCTTGCACAGATGCGACGCACGGCTTTTTCTATATTTTTTCGTATTCTATAATTGTATATAATATATATTAGTGTTAATTTGTTTTTGTACAATATTCTAAATTATACAAAAGTAGTTATACTAGTTATTTCGCCACTCTGCGATTGGCATTTTTGTTTTTGTTGTGATTATTATTGTTTTGCGGCCATCTGCCAATATCGTCTTGTCAATGTCAAGTAATGTGAGTTGTCATTGGTCCCTGGCCTTAACATCGACAATAGACAAGGGTGTCAACATTTTATGCTTGATTACGAGTTTTTTGACTATGTGTATCTTATGTCTTTTTTTTATTAATATTATTTTTTAGTTGTAATTGTGCGTTCTGTTTGTGCAGAATAAAATAATTTTCTTTCTTTTCTTTCTTCTTTAGATGATGTGGAATTACCACGTTACCATGGATTCAGTATATTACTATGATTCTGAACCCAAAAAAATGCTGTTTAGTACATTTTGACTGCGTAGGTATGAAACAGCAGATTTTTTTTTATAACCGACGAAACGTTTCTACACTTAGAGTTCTAGAATTATGTGCTGAATTCATGGTTATAGTTTGCGCATCGATGTCCCTGCCAGCCATGGTGATTAGGATCGCCCAGAGGACACGGTGGAGCATACGGTGGAGGTCTGCCCCGCTTGGGCAGAGCACCGTCGTGTCCTCGTAGAGGCGATCGGCAGCGGCGGCGACCTCTCGCGTCCGGCCCTGGTTCAAGCCATGGTCCGGGGCGAGAGGGAGTGGGAGGCGGTCACCTCCTTCTGCGAAGTAGTCATGCTAGCAAAGGAGGTGGCGAGATGGGCGAGGGAGAGATCCTTACGCCTCAGCCGCCGCGGGAGACGCTCCGGGCGTCGGGAGCCGCGTGACGACTCCCGGCCACCGTAGGCGCGGGCTTGCGGGCGAAGGGCAATGGGTAGCTCTTCGTCCGATCAAGACCAGGCCCGTGCCGGACGGCGCGTATGTGTTCCACGCACGCCTCAAAGAGATGTCAGCATAGTTGACGGGGCTCGACAGGGCCGAAGCCTGCCGGGGTAGCGGGATCGTCCGAAAGGGTTACCGCTGCCCTGGTACATAAAGGGCTAAGGAAGGAACACGGGTGGGTTTTAGTCAGTAAGAGTCTGACACTCACTTCTGCTCCATCCAGAGCGGGAGGGGTCATTGGATGATTTCCCATCCTCAAAAAAAAAAAAAAGCCATGGTGATTATGATAATAATCCTGAGTTACGATAGCAGTAAGATCCATAAAACGACGGAAAAATAAAAAAAAACCTATTTAAGTATTGATAGGTATATGATAGTTAAGTACTTACCTCCTATATTTTTGTCCAAAAAAATCCGTAAAAGTATTTTGAATTAAGGAAAATTAAGGAATGTGTATATTTTATGTCTTTTGTTTTATTTGTAAGGTGCGCTTTGTTTGTGCAGAATAAACAATTCTTCTTTCTTATCTTTCATACTTTTTTTGTTTCTAAAACATAAAACCACGAAGAAAGCATAAAAACCAATTTGGATATCCTCCTCTAAGTTCTCACGGTTTAATTTATTTCTCTGTTTCCTCTTCGCCTATTTAAGTTCTGGTTCAGGTAGATCTCTGCGGATGTTTGCCGACTATACCACTTTTTTCGAGCGAACGATTCATATCCACTTTGCTTAAATAAATAGATTTTCTGCTAGCTAAATAAAATAGTCTTCTTTTATGTTACGATCGAAATTTTATTACTTTAACCGTTCGATTTGTACTTGATACTCGGTTCTGCGGATTAAGTGTACAAGATTAAAAAACAAATTATGCATGGAAAATCAGTTTTGTATAAATTCATGCGCTTGTGTTACCAGTGTTCGCTATAACCGTAATTTGTTATTTGATTTCGCGCTCAAAGCTTCGCTGTTAAAGCCATAAAGCTTCCCCATGATCGATTTTTGTATTTTCTTTCACTGACTTTCCAAGTTCATTAATAAAACACGACATGCATAATTGTATACCTATCCTTCTGGGATTTCTTAGTAGCAGCCTGGTGGCTAGATTTGTGCCCATCATCATCAGCCTTCAGTAATCCGCTGCTGGACATAGGCCTCTCCTAATGCACGCTATTCAATTCGATTTTCGGCAACTCTCATCCAGCTGCTACCAGCATTTGTGCCCGGTTGATGATAATAGGCTCGCTTTATTTATTTTTATTTATTACATGGGACTTAAACAAACATAACTGGCGAAATGTAGATGTATCATAGGTAAACCTCTACCAAACCTTTCGCGGAAACAAAGCTTGATGTTATGTTAACTATCAAATGATAGTTAATAGAAATATATAGAATAAATGGATAGAAAATACGTATTTTATTATTGTAGTAAAATTACTACGATAATAAAATACGTATTTTCTTATTACTTAACTTAGCTTACAAACTGAACTTACTAATAAACCAAAATTCTACTCTCCATAAATCGTATCTGAGTCATTAAACACGCGTTTTCCCCCACTCCCACTTCGAAGGTACTAAGAAACATTAGCATACTGAAACGATAACATCCCTAACCTGTTTTAACAAGAAACTTCTAGAACCTTTTCTGTGTTAAAGACTAAATAAACAAACAAACAGAGTTACTTTTAAAATAATACGAAGTTTTCCTATGGGCATTCCTGTAATAGACCCTCATTTTCATGACCTCTATGTAGATTCTGAAGAATTATGAAACTTTTTGAGACGAGCTTTTAAAGTGGCCTAGCATTTCATACAATTTCTTACGTATTATCTTTTTTATGAAGTTGTTGAACATCATCAGTCAGTTTCTGCTAAAAGGTACAGCAGGCAGCATTGCTTAGTAGTTTCAATCCCAATTTGAAACATTTTGAAGGATATTGCAGATCCATTGCTTCATATGCTGGAAAAATTAGTCTGCTCAACAACGTAAATGAATAGTGAACGTAATGAATATTGTTGAACTGTCAAAATGAAAGCCATTATTACTGTAAGTCAGTGTGTTACGCAATTATCCCGCAGTATAAGCTCGCATTCTATTGAAACAGCGTTCTACGCTATCCGACTCAATGTCAAAGTATTACACTTGACTAGCGGCTTACTGTACATTTATATTTACTTTTTATTTATGGAAACACAAAAGGCACTTTTGATTTACAGCCCCACTGCTCCGGAGGTCCGTCCGCGGGGGCGTAAAAATAATTTATTCAATGCTTGATTAACCGGGATATCAGAATCAGAAAATAGCTAATTTACTGAAGGTAGCAGACAGAACTGACTGGAATACTTAATAGAGACAAAGGTCAGTAATTTACTCAGCTTAATCATGAACTAATTTGTAATTAGTCTTCCTTTTTCACCTTGTTTGGATTTCATTGAGAATGAATCCTCACTGAATGGTAGTTTGCTTTTAGAAAGCTCATGATTTTGGCGATAGAATTTAATTTTGCTTAGACCAATAGTAAGACAGCACTGGTGGCTTATTGGAAGCAGCGCCGACTTGCGAATTGTAGGCCGTGGGTTTAAACTCAGACACTTTGTTTAAATGATTTCATCACCACAACTCTCTAAACGGAAAAGAAAATCATCGTGAGGAAACCGGCATGTCCTGCCGAACTACAAATTCAAACGCCTACAAAAAATTCAAAGACATGTAACATCTACTTACCCGCACTGGGCCTGCGTGGTAGATCATAGTCCAACCCCTCTCACAGAGAGAAGGCTTGTGTTCCAGCATTGGGAACATTATAGGCAATATACAACATGTTATTTTTAACGTAGGAAGACGTAGGTGGGAAGATCTACCCACCCACATACTGCTTGAACCAAGTTACATCATCTGTTCACACGTCAATTAACTTTAGCAGACCGTAATCTTACGATTACTTTAGCGTGGAAAAATAAAATGATGAGGAATTTTCACGAACAGGTTCTGATTTATTTATTCAAACCTTAACACTCACTCGATGCATCTTTTCCTGCATCCTCATAAACTCATTGAGACTGAAATGACACACGGATTGCTGCAGATAAACGTGATCCAATAAAAATTCAGCGGAGCCATAACGAGTTTTACTGCACCGAAACAACGCAATCGTTTTCGCTAAAAAATTGACTTTTTATGCTCGAACGTGTTGCTGGAAGGTGCCTAGGTACTCTTACCCTTGATGGCCGCGGAAAATTACCTATTTCACGCTCGGGTGGACCACGCATTTCTCACGTATACAGTAAACATTATTCAGTAAAACAAGTATGTTCGCTACTACCAATTAGCTGGCCGACAGCTACTCAAGATTGCTAGGTGCTGTGTTACGGCTAAAATAGCTTGACTGTGATAGCCTTTTAGTTAGGTATCAATTAAGTTTCTATTCTTAGTTCAAACGCCCTGAACTTTAAGGTAAGTAATTGGGCTTACTGAATAGAGTGGTTTATTTAAACAGGATGGTCAGCACGCCCACAGTTGTTAACGTAGGTATATTAATATTCATGAATCATGTCATTTTTAAGGTACTCGTAACTCAACACTGACAATGACTGATGAATGAATGATGAATAACTGATGTCGGAGCAGACGCAGTGTGCTAAGATTAACTGACCACTCGCAAGTAATATAAGTTAATGGTCCATTAACATTAACAAATCTCTGTGAGTGCTGTGTATATTCAGCTAGAGCTCTTAATTTACAGAATCAAATTAAATTAGCTAGCGAAACTCGACAGGCGTGATAGGTAAACAAAATGTAATAAAATTTAAAAAAAAAATAATTTCATGGTTTTTGTTTTTTTGGGCTAGCGACCGCTGGTAGAGTAGTTACTCGAAGCATGAGTTGAGAGAATCAGTTATTTTTAACGTGTATAAGTATCGATACTCATCATGTCTAAGAAGTTTACGCAAAAAAAAACAGATTTTTAAAATTAATATTTCAAGTAACTACGTCAAATCATTATGTTTTTTGTTTAATCATGTTTAGATATCGATGTCCATCATGTCTACGGAGTTTCGCTAGCTAATTTAATTTGACCCCGTATAGTAAATAGTCAACCTCTACCTCAAACTGTAAACTCATGGACTTCATTAGGCATTACATAAGCCCTTAATCAACATTAGATTTAGTGACACATCGTATTATGGAGCATTCTCTAAGGCTTTACGCGGACAAACCATTTCAAATATTCATAACGATGTACAAAGCTATCATTTAAACGTGAATTATAATAACAGAACGGTCCATTATGAATAATATATGGAGCCCTACACCATTGTGTGACACGAAAATACAATAATTGTAAGATATTCTAAGGCACAAAGTCTGAAATAATAAAAAAAATTAGGCTGTTGTTTCGGAGATAAGGGAATGGTCCATGGTCTAAAAGAAGAATAAAATTATTTAAAAAAACATGAAAAGAAATTGCGATCTTCACAACAAGCTTTCATTTGATATGTCACAGGGTACCAGTCTGAAAAACTTTTTTTTTTAATTTTCCAATCACAGAAATTCATGTATTTCTATATAGGCTATTTTCTTAAAAAATTCTAATTAGTCCGTCAGTTAGATTATCAAAAAATATTGAACCCGTATTTTTTCTTTTGTCAATTATATAAAAATTATGAAGATATCGCCCGTTAAAGTTCTGCGTGACGTCACTTGCTTGCGACACTTTTGCAAGCAAGTGACGTCACGACCCCCACTCCCAAATTTTGACGCGCTTTATCTTTGTCATTTTATTTTGATTAACAAAAGAAAAAATACGTGTCCATTATTTTTTATTTTTTACCCAGGCAACTACCCTATTGGTGCAGTAGATTCGGAGCAAATTGGCTGTGACAGACGGACAGATAGATAGACGAGTGATCCTATACAAATACACTCAAAACCAAAACTAGTCAAACGTCCAGTTTGTATACTCAGGAAAGGCTGTCATCATACTGTCATGGTAGAAATACTTATATAATTTATGTCACGATGGTCTTTACACATTACCTCAAAAACGACATGTATTTACCTACACGGAAAATTATAGCCCATTTCGAGTGGTGTCCTCTCTCCGTGTTATTACTGAGTCGGAATGTTGGAGGATAATTTATATGATTGGTAGAACATTGTGTAAATACGTTTGTGTATATGAATTAGTGTAGAGGGGTGAGTGGCTAAATTCAGCAGCACGTGGAGATCGTAAGCTGCTAGGCTCGCCGCGGTCGGTTCGTGAATGGGTCCATTACATTTCAAAACCCCTCCGTGCCACGGAAGGCATATTAAGCCCGTTGTCATGATGTCGTGCGGTGTCCCACAGGGATCGGTTCTGGGGCCGCTCCTGTGGGACATCGGTTACGACTGGGTGCTGCGGGCCGACCTCCCTGATGGCGTCAGCGTAGTTTGCTACGCTGACGACACGCTGGTCCTGGCGCAGGGGAGGTCACATCAGGCGGCGGCCGACGCGATGACACGCGGGGTTGCGATAGTCGTGGAAAGGATCCGGCAGTTGGGTCTCGAGGTGGCATTGCACAAGTCCGAGGCCATGTCTTTTCATGGGCCCCGGTACGGGCCACCTTCGGGATCCCAACTAATGGTAGGAGGGGTTCACATCGGCGTCGAGAAGACGATGAGATACCTGGGTCTCGTCCTCGACAGCCGGTGGAACTTCGTCGAGCATTTCCGACGTTTGGCCCCCAAACTGGAACGGACCGGGGCCGCCTTAAAGCGGCTCCTGCCCAACCTGAGGGGGCCAAACGCCTCCTGCCGGAGGCTTTACGCGGGGGTCGTGCGGTCCATGGCCCTATACGGGGCCCCGGTATGGGCGCGTTCACTGCGGCTTCGAGCCGCACACTACCTGAACGCGCCCCAAAAGGTGGTAGCCGTAAGGCTAATGCGGGGGTACCGCACGATCTCGGGCGAGGCAGCAAGCCTCCTTGCCGGACTGCCACCATGGGATCTGGAGGCGATAGTCCTCGCGCGCCTGTATGACTGGCGCGCGGAGGCACTACGTCGGGGGGAAACTCTGCACCCGCGGCAAATCGCTGCGGAGCGGACGGACCTCCGGCGCGGTCTCATGGTGGAATGGAAGGCGCGACTATCGCAACCCAGCGCAGGGCACGCCACGATAGCGGCGATAAGACCCCTCTTTGAGGAGTGGCTAGAGAGGCGTCACGGCGCTCTCACCTACCGCCTGACGCAGGTCCTCTCCGGACACGGATGTTTCGGGAGGTTCCTGCACATCATCAGGCGGGAGGAGACGCCCGGGTGTCACCACTGCGAGGATCGCCCAGAGGACACGGTGGAGCATACGGTGGAGGTCTGCCCCGCTTGGGCAGAGCACCGCCGTGTCCTCGTAGAGGCGATCGGCAGCGGCGGCGACCTCTCGCGCCTGGCCCTGGTGCAAGCCATGGTCCGGGGCGAGAGGGAGTGGGAGGCGGTCACCTCCTTCTGCGAAGCAGTCATGCTAGCGAAGGAGGTGGCGGGATGGGCGAGGGAAAGATCCTCACGCCTCAGCCGCCGAGGGAGACGCTCCGGGCGTCGGGAGCCGCGTGACGACTCCCGGCCACCGTAGGCGCGGGCCTGCGGGCGGAGAGCAATGGGTAGCTCTCCGTCCGATCAGGACCAGGCCCGTGCCGGACGGCGTGTATGTGTTCCACGCGCGCCTCAAAGAGATGTCAGCGTAGTTGACGGGGCCCGACAGGGCCGAAGCCTGCCGGGGTAGCGGGATTGTCCGAAAGGGTTACCGCTGCCCTGGTACGTAAAGGGCTAAGGAAGGAACACGGGTGGGTTTTAGTCAGTAAGAGTCTGACACTCCCTTCTGCTCCACCCAGAGCGGGAGGAGTCATTTGATGATTTCCCATCCACAAAAAAAAAAAAAAAAAAAAAAAAAAAAAAAAAAAGTGTATCGTGTTTATTTATTATTTATTTAAGGACAACCAACAAAGCATACACCATAATACATGCTAAAGATTCCATGATTTTTTTTGTGTTACTCAGTAACTGGGTTTTGGAGATGAGTTAGGCAGTAGCTCCATGTAAAGTACTGGTATTCAGCTTCATCAGATTAGACTTGAAGCCACCAAAATAGTTGGGAAAGGCTAGGTCGATTCGTAGTAGTTGTATACAGGAAACCATGATTTCTGTATATTTAAATTCCATGACTTTAAATTTCATTATTTCATGTATTTCATCTGTAAATTACTTTTTTATCAATTGTTATTTTTTGGAGCCTTTTGTCCGTAAAATGTGAAGCCAACTTCGTCAAATTAACCAACAATACGAAACAAGTGTTAATATGATTAATACATACAATATAATATCAATAAGGATAGTCAGTAAACATCCATGACCACGCACACTCGCCATCTCTCAGTCTATCATTATTTTCAAACTATTTTAATGAGGAACCCGTAGCACAAACTAACTACATACTTAAATTGCAAACCAAAAACCGTCCTAAATAAATCCAACCAAGATAGTTCAAAGTTATTTAAAAACTCAACAGCGTTAACGATGAAAAGTTAAAAAGGCAACCGCAAGAGCTCATAATAAATTATTATCATACTATTTAAATTCATACTGCATTTAGATTTCAGTTTTTCAAGCTGGCAACCGTAATATTTAATATTACTACTCTTAACTGAAAAAACATTGTTTGCATGAATCATTCACTTTGTCCGGTTCCTGTAAATACAATTTGAATGTATTAATGAATGCTCCGGTCGGTACGCTATAGCAAACCGCAGGAAGATATTTATTTGATAAACCATTCAATCGGACTTATAATTCAAAATGAACCAGTGAGATTCAATTTGAATATTAGTTTAGTTTATAAGCTTACATTTATATTTTACTTTTTATAGCACACTTGAGTTTCCACATCAATGAATTGTCAAAATCCTATTCCTATTCTTACTTTACTTTGACACATCTATAAAATTTAACGCAACTACCTATTAACTAATACTTGGAATTTTACTTTCTGAAAAACGAACATAATGAAGGTACCTACATTTTCCGAGTCCATATTTAACTTATATTATTTACTTCATACATACAGCCAGAATTGAACCGTCTGGAACAATATTTTATTTTACATACATTGCCATAATTAACAACTTTAACGAACAGTTCCCTAGCAACCTGTCTAATGGCTCACACGTCGAATATCAAAAAGGTCTAATAGAGAAAATAGACACCCATCATACACGATCATTAGTCCGTCCGTATGTTCAATAGATCGTGAATGTTTGAGCGACAAAACAGTCCCGTATCTGCTTCTCTTCTGCCAGATTACGACGTGACGTGCCCATCGAATAAATTATCCCTTTGCAGCAGCGTTTTTTGTTCTCCAGTTTATTTAGCTGGCTATGTGTGCGGCATTACACAGTTTTAACGAGATGGAGAAAGAGACAACGGTCATGGCTGTTAAGACTGCTGTGACGAGGATCGAAAGTCGATTGCATTAACATTAAGCTGCACTTTGTAAGCAATAAATAAGCTTTCTGTATTTTATTCTGAGATGATAAACGGAAATCGTTAGATGATGTTTTGTCTAATATAGGTAGGTATCTATAAGACTTTGGTAGCATGTAATAGGCTACTCATATCCGTTGGCTCATTAAACATTGGGTGAATCTGTTACAAAGAGTATATGTACTACGAAGAAATTCTTGAATATTAAGGACCATTTCATCACAAAATCTCTTACAAAGGACATCGCAAAATAATGCCTTTAAACAACACAAACAGCGTTTCTTCTCAAAATGTATTGTTTCGCAAATTCCCGTTGCAGGAAGCGAATGTGTCACACACAGAGGCAGCCGGGCGGCCGCCGGAAACTGTTGGAAAGTTTCATAGCGGACCACTTCCTAATACCGACATTATTAACAGAACTGTTCATACAACAAACTCTACAATTTCCGACCCTTTTGCGTATAAATTTGAATAGACCTTTGCGAATTATTTCAGTGAATGGACGTCCTGAGAGTCACGGAGACAAAAAATTATATTTAGGCACTCTGTGAATCTTTTCAAATTGAGATAATTTTTTGGACGGTACTCAAGGTAAAATAAGTCATATTATTACGGAACTAAACGTTACTTTTCTCAGTTATAATAGAATTAGACTGTTAATGCTTAAAACCGCCAGACAATACCATGAATAGGATGCAACTTCCATCTAATATAATAAGGTTACGGTATTTTTATTCTACCAATCACCTCTTACTCCATCTAGGCAGGTTGCATATCACTTAGCGACGACGCCAAGCGCCGCCGACGTTAATTTGAAAAATCATTCAACTGTGGAACACACAATTTCTGTGTTCCGCTCCAAACACACAACAAAACTGCCAGTGCCAGAAGATATTACGCCTATAACTGCTACTTAACGCAACTTTGAACAACAAAAGAAAAATGTAGGTACTCACGAAAAACTCCGCGGTCTCCAAAATGGCGCGGCCGTAGTTTATCCCTTTTGTGTGTGGAACGGGTCGCGGCGTGCAACAGGCAGGATCGGCTCCTCACTACTAATGAACAAGCATTTTTTCACTGAAGATATCACTGTTCAGTTGTTTTGTGTTGGCGCGTCTCGCGGAGGCTGGCGCGGCGTTCGCCCGCCGCTGTCGCGCGCTCGAGTCTGCCCTACGCCGCGGTGTTGCCATATGTCATCCTACGGATTTTTCGGAAGTTGTACCTGTTTTGTGTGAGGATTTTTTTTGCGTTAACTATTAAATTAAAATTTAAACGGTATCGATGGGGGTATTTATTTGGTAGTTCGTTGATCACCGGTTCACCTGCCTATCGATACAGAACCTCACTCAAGACTCCACATTACTTAAAACTAGTTTCAACCAATCAAACAGCTTTAAACTACTTTTAAGTTTTGAGTGATGTTCTGTAATACCTGCAGGACTAAGTGTAAAGGATTGGTAGTTAATATTTTAGCGCGTTATGGTCTCTTCGTTTAAAAGACTGCTTGAATGTGTATACTAGATATATTTTCTATATCTAATGCTATTTAGACGATTAGGTTTTGGTTAACTGTGGGTATGACATAGTAAAAGGGTTAAATTCAAATAAAAAATCGAAAAACGACGTTGAAACGTCTAATGAAATTGGGTTAAGATGTCTATATTAATGCTAACCAAAATATCAAATTTAAAAGCAATTTGGTGGCCAACTCCAGAAATATTTAAATCGAACTCATAAAAAATCACAAAATGTACCAAATTCGCTAAGCTGGTATCCCCGTTGGGCGGCGCGCGGCCCCCCGCGCTGTGCACCCCCGCCCGCCCCACGCTTGCCAAAGCCGTGAAGCCTCCATTCGTTTAGTATTCGCGCCCTTTGTGACACTTAAAACCATTGTTCACAAACGAACCTTTTCAAAGTTTTACTTACAGCACTCACACGAAAACGATGTCGGAAGACATCTATCGGTATCGAATTACTGGAATATTCGGCATAGCAACTAAACTATGTGTCGGAAATCGGATCACAGGTGGCTCTAGTTTTACTTTAAGTTTCGTTTTTGTACTTCTGTCTTAGTTTACCTTTTGGCTAAGTTTCAGGGAAAACTGTAGAAGCTAGAAAGCTGTTCTATTCTTAGGCAATAAACTTAAGGTCCCTTATAAAGTTAAAGTGGCACTAACAAGAGACTTAAACCAAGACTGTCGTTAAACCACGTGCTGTATGAATTATTTATGCCTATTATTCTGGCCATGAAGTCCTAAAAACACATCATAGTAATCTTTATATTCAGAATAATGCTGAAGCAACAATTTGGAGTATATTCTTGTGTTACAAAGATCTTATGATAATAGATACTGAATTTTAAAAGACGGTATTCAAATCAGTAGGTATCTATTATTGTAAGTTTTTTGAAGTGAAAACTTCTTTAGCGGCGTTGTGCACTTTTTTGTGATGAGTAAAAAATTTTAAACTCCCGTCAAGATATGTGACCTAATCAAAAATTCGTAAGACGGAGGGAGAGTTTTTTGTGATGGGTAAAAAATGTTAAACTCGAGTCAGGACACGTGACCTGATCGATAATTCGTAAGACGGAGCTCGCGTCAGGACACGTGACCTGATCGAAAATTCGTAAGACGGAGGGAGAGTAGAACGCATTCCAAAATATCAAAAATGCACAACGTTAATATTCAAGTTTTCACTTCTGCCGGCACCCCCGGTGTGCAATCCGTTTTTTATCGAAAAAGATGTTTTGTAACGGTTATTATAGGTTTAAGCTCCTCAAAATAATACCTTAGCAATCATTAGTCCTTCATTATCATTGAACATGAACATACGATCTTCAAAGTTCATTTCGGCCTGATAAGGGTCATAAATATTACAAAATTAATATCTCTGATATATATTAACAGTCGTGACGTTTCAAACAAGACTGTTGGAAGAGAACGGTTGGACATTATCTTGAATGGTGTCAGCCTGACTTGAGTTATACTTGTTCGTGAGGAATCTTTCCACCTCGTCGTCTTTCGGCCTCACTCGGAACTCTCTTACAGTCCGTCTTTTGTTTTTAATTTGCGCAAGACTGAGCTAAAAGACATGGAAAGTTTTGCCTAGTAAAGACAAAAAGTTAATAATGTTTAAATAATAACTGATAATATTTGAAACCCCACTACAGCTTTGAAGTCGTCAGATTTTGGAAGGGTATATGACCCTTCCACAAACCGGGCCTTTAACAAAGTTTTACGACGAACAAAAATATACAAGTTTTTAAAACACTATTATTGCTTCATAATACATTTAGTTTTATTTGTGTCCATTTCTGGGCCAAGCTTGTATAGGACCGTTATCCATCTCCTTTAAATTCAGAATAGTATTCATAGGAAAATGTTCTCCAGCAGAAAGATCAATATAACATTGTATAGTCACCTTTATCTTGCCGCCATTGAATGCCAACGACTTTGTATAGAAATTTAACAGCCCTATGGGAAAACGGCTTGTTTGCGAGAAACACGTAAAAAGATTCAGATGTTCATGAATGGCTGAGGGTAGATGCCGATAATCACAATAGAAAATCAAATTTTAAATGAAAACTTTCTCAATTTTACTTTGTTAGTATTGTTAGAAAATAATATTAAAATTCTTAGACATTGAATTCAAGTGTAGGTACCTCTGCCATTGTTTAAAATGTATTTAGAGCAAGGTTAGTAAGACTTAGCATGCAACAGCACTTATCTTTTTATAGCCTAAACTAGTCTAGACCAAAGCCAACTTTTATTATAAAATATAAAGTGTGCTTTAATTAATTCTTAAACTCAATTAAAGTTTCGAGATTAGCCCTAATCTTCATAATTCAAAGTGCAATTTAAACTTAACACTTTTCAACAAAGACTGGCTTTTATGGCTGTGTTTATGGACGCCGTATCTTAATTTATTTTAAGAATACGCGAATGAATTTTATATCTGTATAAATGTTTTAAACATATTCATATTCATTATTATATACTTACGCCTTCCTACTTTTTATTTAATTTACAATAATATTGTTAAAACATAAACTTCTGTTTTTATCAGTTAGCAATAAAAAATTATTGTTGAGCTAAATAATAATAAATATTATGGTGAAACAATTAGGAAATGGTTGAAAAAATTTAATGATAAAATTTTCATTATAAAAATTACTTTTTGTTTTATAAAAAATATATTTTGAAAAAATATATTATTGGTTCAGATAATATTTATTTATTTATAAATTTAGTTTTGGCCATTCCCTATTTGTTTCACAGTAGCATGATTTATTCTCATAAAGTTCGTGCTACCCGAAAACGGAAGAATCAATTAACACTATAAACTAATACTATTTATTAACTACCCCTTTACCACAGCTGACCTACACGTTGAACCCGGAATTGGTCTAATTGCCGAACGGGTCGATAGAATAATCAGCTCTGAGTAACTGGCCCTGTTGTCTAAGTAAATACTATCGCACAGTGTACCAACATCAGGAATCAACAGCCAACTTAATTAGTTGCATTACTATACAATCATATAGGTACATATACCTACCTACCAATCGTCCTCGTTAACATTTTACAGATGAACAAACAAAATTATGACTATAGTGCAGCCGACGAGAGACTGCATTCATAACACCTGTTAATTTCATACAAACGCGAATTTGATCTTTATTAGGGAATTGTCGCACTGACAGGTGTAAGGAACGCATTCTCTCGACGGCCGGACTGTAACTGGCTTACCAAGCAGAAGAACATAAGGAATAGAACACAGGCAACCACATGCTTTTCAATGTTATCAAGAAATTCTCATTTTTTTTTAATAACTGTGGCCTATGTTTACCTGGTATAGGATGCAGCAATGCACCTCAAAATGTGGGAAACACCTCTGCCTTCCCCTTCGGGAGATAGAGGCAAACTCAATCTCAAACCATTCATTTGAAATAAACCATTTTATTATAGGCACTTTTGAATTGTCAAGGGGTTGGTCAGCAAGATAGATGATGATAGGCGTTGGTCTATCACCATCTAGTCCTAATCCTAATCTTTCCATCTACAACATATCACCACTGTTATGTTAAGATTGTTTATATTCATACCTACGTAACTACAAAAGTTTCTGCCCTTTCCGCCAACTCTTTCCAAGAAAGTCTGGCTTCTCGTACAAGAAACAATCGGTCGATTGAATATAATACCTCTGAGTAAAACAATACCACGTGTTGCCATGGTTACGATAAAGAATTCTGAATAATATCTGCAGCGACAAAAGCCACGACGGCCATTGTTAAAAATATGAAAAAATATATGCTTTCTCTGAAACGTAATATAAACAATAAAAACTTTTGGTCTGTTAGAACTCTATCGGACCAAAACTTTTGATCCTTATAAGGTAGATTGGCATCAAAAAAAGGTTGTGAAAATGGTCCATTTTCTTACTGACTGTACATTTTTTCCAAAATCTGCTAATACAGATCAAAATGTCTCAAAAAATTAAGGACAGTCCCTTAAGACCGTTTCCCTAGCAACAACGGTAAAGGTGGTCCCGTCCCGTCAGGAACAAAAGCGAAAACTATTTATTTTACCCATAAAATAAGTTTTTATTTTATGGGTAAAATAAATAGTTTTACATGATGAAAATATTAATAAACTAGTTTTTCTGCCCCGATAACAAAAGCAATCAGGAAATAATCTTAGTATGGAACGAGAAGATTTTCCCTACGTTCCATCTAATCTTATAACTAACACTTCTAGGTATTCGAGTATCAAAGGCACAACATACATAGATATACGTTCGGACACCGGTCTGTATGATCGGACGATCATTGGTAACACATCATGCTTCCGAGGACCCGTTAAGTCATCGCTTCGAACTAACCTGCGAATATCTATGACTCTATTCAGGGTTGCACATCGACGCGCAAACTGTAACCATGAATTCAGCACATGATAGAACCCCTAGCAAAGATATGTTTCGTCTATAATAATAAAAATCTGCTGTTTCATAGGCATACATACGTGGTCAAAATGTATGAAAGACCAATTTTTTTTTTAAATAACCGACGTAAATTTTCAACGCCTGTATCAGAATCATGTACTGAAAAAACCCCCTGCATTTTATAGTTTTACAAATCTAGGAAA
Organism: Apamea epomidion; assembly: GCA_947507525.1. Lineage (NCBI taxonomy): Eukaryota > Metazoa > Arthropoda > Insecta > Lepidoptera > Noctuidae > Apamea > Apamea epomidion. The sequence continues at coordinate 15,124,700 of OX382234.1, forward strand.
ACTGTAGGTGGAAGAATTTAAAGCAACTGTGTCTCTTTGCACCTTCTTGATATTACCGATAATTATATTATTTATCAAGATCCAAGATACATTTTTCTTACTTAATTTCCTTTAGCCATTGAATTATGTATGTAATCTGTATCTGGTACCTACCATGTGCTTTGCGGCATTGAGCCTTACTTACCTTACCCTACCATCAAAGAATTACGAAGACTAGAGTGAGTTCGTACAGATTCCAGATAACACTAGCGTATATCCGTTCCTAGAATCCGGTTTATGCAGTTCATTTGCAAAGAGTTGAGAAAATCAAAGAGCACTTCCAAAACATCCTAGGCTTTATATCTAGGAAAAATTGCCTTCACTGTCCATATGAGTACCACTATACTTTTTTTAAATAAAGACGCTGCGAGACCATTAAAAGTTTTGTATGTACAGCTGTTGGTGTAACAAATTAATAAATAAATTATGTCAAAAAGATAAGCATAATAATATAATGCATCTTTCAGTGTGATCACGACATGAAACTACAATCGTCAATCCAGCTAATAAGCGCTGTGATAATCATAACTCCCTCTGAGTCTCCTAAAGGATCCCCAAAGGATCAATTGCAATCAATTGCTATTGTAGCAATATTTTCAATCGTTTAATTTGCATTTTGTAGACGATCAATTTGCGCATCAATGTGTATCAATCGCGTAAATATTGACAATTCCAATTGATCGTTTCAGGGACCAACTGGTAATTAAAAGGCCATGCGTAGTAAAAAAAAATGTAAAACGAAAATTGTTTCTAAATTCGCAACGAACAATGTTTAGCAATACCAAAGATTTAATTACAGATACAAGCAAATTGCTGGTTTTATAGCCCAGTACTACGTTTTAACGACTTGACAAGCTGGTCTGGGCTCATTGAAAATGAATTGAGGAAGATTGCGAGCTTGTCGGAATATCTAATGCGTTTTGTTTGGTATTATATTGGTGGCGAAAGTTACAATATAAAATGTAATGTTAGAAAATTTTGTACGAAGAGACTTGATGCTAACCTACACGTAGGTACCTCATATAACATTGTAATAGCCTAGAGTACTAGGGAAAGCAGAGGTCTTAGTCCAGCAGTGGGAACCTTCAGGAGTGCTTACGTATCATTTATTTATTTGAAATACTAGCAGTGCCCCGCGGTTTCACCCGCATATGTTTTGATTCGGGATTCAGGAATATCGGGATAAAAAGTATCCTATATATTATTCCTGGTTATCAACCATCTGTGTGCTAAATTTCATCCAAATCCGTTCAGTAGTTTTTGCGTGAAAGAGTAACAAACATCCATCCATCCAACAATCCATCCATACAAACTTTCACGTTTATAATATTAGTAGGAAGTAGGATAGGATTTGAAATACAAAATAATTTTACAGTATATTATGAACACCAAGCCGCTTATATGATAAATGTAAGAGAGAGAAAATATTACATATTAGAATAAGTTTTTAAAAATATACTCACAAGAGTTTTCGTTCCTAAAGAGTTTTTCCAACACGTGTTTTTTTTTATATTATTCTAAAGTATGTCGGCATCTGGATAGCTCCTAAAATGATGGATATTACTATATATAATATAGGCACTACTTTGTAATAGCCACCCCACTGAGGAAAGCCTTATATACAAAGATAACGGAACATTGTTCTATTATAATTTTCTGAAAAGCGCTAAATTATGCAACTTGCTTATTAACGTAAGTATAGCTACGGGTGCTTGTACTATAAATTCAAGCACCCGTACTTATGTACCCAGATTAACTCTGCTAAATGTAAATCTCTCTCATGAATCGCTACAAAATAACTATCTTGAGATATCCAACGATACAGTTATTTGGATAGACAGCCTCATTTTCTAATGGATACGCAATCAGTTGGAAACTCCCGAATAATTTCTTCATGAAAATTATTTTAGAGAATGGTTTCAAAAACTCCGTTTTTAATATTATAGTTCGGTACTATCTTCAACTGCAATGAGGTATGAGCATGAACTTTATTACAATTACCAATTTACTCGCAGCATTTCAGTAGGCAGATTATTACTATGCTACCCGCCTACTTTTTGGAAAATAATACATGACGTTACTTGTATAGACTTACAAAACTAGGAAAACGGGTAATACGTAAGTACCACAAGATCAAGATATAACCGTAGCAACATAAAACAGACGTCATTACTCGTAGCACGGCTACGGCGCTACGGCGTAGGCCGCGCTATATTTGCCGTAGCAAACAGACAGGAATAGAACGCAAATAGATTATTTGCACTTTGTTTACTTACTTACACCTTGACGGAGATTTATTTCATTTTGGGTAAGCAAAGGGAAACTGCGATTTTGCTGGGAAAGATACAATCTCTGCAGAAGAAGATACAAAAAATCTAAACATTTTTATCGTTGAGGTTGCAAGAAAAGATGTTATTTTACTCCGATATTGTCGTAATAAACAACACACTTCGCAAACATAGACAACGCGCTTTTATGCCTCAACGGGCCACAGGTGTAACATTGTACACCCACAACGTGAACGTGGCGGGAGTTGTATATACATAGTTGGTATATTTGTCATAATTATAGCTGACGCGATTCGACACAATGGTTTTGCTTAAGAGGACATAAAGACAGAAAATAATGTCAACCACCGATTTGTGAAATTAAAATAGGCATAAATATGAATAAGAACGTAGAAAGTGCAGAGAGCGTTTTATTGTATAACATGCAAAAATAAATAGAATTTCTTAAGTCCAAAAGCCCACATAAACTGTGTGTCATCGTCATCATGTATTAATATAATTATTTATCAAATTTTAACCCTATTAGTCATTAGCGTATTTAGTAGAAAGTGAAAATGCGTGGAAATTACTGATGTTTTTATATCGAGAAAATATTATAATATTATGTTTCAGTTCCACGAAATACTTGCGAGCGAAATAAGCCGCCGTTATACCCTTCCCAGTAACATGACACATGTATGCTTAGCATTATAAAGCAGGTATCACTGTGTCCTTCATTTTCTTCTTCTATTTCTTCGTAGCACTCTTGTCAGAGCGGTCGTGGTCTTCATGTATCTAGTTTCTTGTCTAGGGGTTGATGTGACGGTGATGGACGATTTCTCGTCACCTACTCCGATTTCTGGTATTTTTGTGCACTCAACTACAAGGTATCGCCCACTGCGAATTTAATTTGGTCAGTCCTTCTTATGGATGAGCGGCCGCGTGGTCTAGTACCCTCCACTCTACCCTGCAAGAGAAGGCGCTCCATAGATCTCTTCTTTTTTTAGCGCGTCGCAAAGCTGTCGCAAAGCTCACATCCTTGTTTGGCGCCATCACTACCGTCCTTCAGTTCCTGTTATGTACAAACGACACTTACCGTGTCCTACCACATTAAGTGAACAAACACTAATATAACAAAAAATTGTGAACATAATAATAGCTAAGTTGGTATACTTTTCTCCTGTAGGTACACACATACTATAATAATTGTATATCAACTCAGCAAGACAGTCTCACAAATGACGTCACAACAAAACAAACAAACATTCCCGCTCTTAAAACTAGCAGGTAAGAGGGATAGTGCTGTTTGCATCACATAAAATGATTTACGTCCGCACCAGCCTACGCTAACGAATGGAAAAACGAGACTTGCAAACTGACGGGTAGTCAGCGTATCTCATCTGCATCGCCCTTTATTTTCATAACTAGTAGCCAGTTATGAAAAAAACTAGTTGCGACTACATCAAACGAAACTGTTAAATTGTCTTGAACTTTAGCTATTTTGACGACTTCATAGCTGGTTTAATAAAAACTTGCTTTGATAGAGCTTTTAGTAATAAATTTGCATACTAATGTTACAGGTCTTCGTCTTTCGTAACGAAGAGCAACTTCTATAAAATGGGTGAAGAAAAAGTTCTAAAGAATACAAAAAGAAAAAATCATGTAGTTTCTACACCCCGCTCGCAATTCAAATAGCAAAAGAATCAAAAGCAAAACCGCGAATGTAATTTTACGTGATTAAATTATGTGTTTTACCCTGCGGCCACGAGCTACACGCTCAAGCGACACGCGTCTTGCGAACATGGCGCGACTGTGTGGAACACAATTGAAATAAATTGTTTAGTTAGAGCATGCCACGAGTCACCGCGAGGCGATGCGCATGTCGTATGTAGAGATTTTTTTTTGCTGACGTGCTTGATTCAAATTACAATTATAAAATGTATATGACGTACGTATGTTACGTTAACCAACCGTCACACTGTCATCATTTTCATGACATCCGCCACTGCGGCCGTTGTGTGCGGCCACCGCTGTACTAGGAAGCCGTAGCTTTACATGCTTACTATTACCATTTCAAAGAATTTTACCAACGCAATATTAATGTGATATCACATCCCTTTATCCAAAAATAACCCCTAATTAAATTGTAACAACGAAAAAATTACATTCCAAAATATGCCCTGTATACCTTCATAAAAACATTAATTTCATTCTGTAATCATACGTTGTTTCTCGAAATACCTACATATTTTAAGCTCGGTTCAACGGACACGTTTCATTTAAATGGTAAGTTATGTACGTATCAAGAATTGATAGGAGATATCGTGTATGAAACAATTTATTATACGGAGTTACGGGCTCGTACTTTTGAGCCCGAAAATGAAATATTTTCAGGGGTTAGGTGCCTAGGCGCTTGATATTATATACTCATAGCAAACGAAAGTTGCGCAACATAATATACAGGGTGACAGGGACATCGACGTGCAATCTGTAACTATGAATTCAGCACATGATCTTAGACCCCCTAGCGAAGACAGGTTTCGTAGATATTAAAAAAATCTGCTGTTAGAAAAGTGCAATACCTACGCGGTACAAAATGTATGAAACAGCGATGTGCTTAAAGTTTCAATGCAATTATGTACTGAATCGATGGTAACAGGTTGCGCGTCGATACCCTGTTACCCTTTATTATTAGAATAGTAATACATACAAAGTGTAAGAGTGTGTGACTGTCTGTCATTTACTCCTATTTAATAACAAAATATGTTATTCTAAATTCTTATTTTAACATTGTCCCACGATATCGGCCCTCTTAAAAATGCATTAAATCTCAATTTTATAGTCTGACAGCTCAACATGTTACCCTAATCAATAACAAAACATCCAAATTCAATATTCAAAGACAATATTGAAACTTTTAGAAACCCATTCCATTTATATTTTATGGAAAACAGACCGGCAATTATGGCTAGTCATCAATAGAAAGCGATATCTTACGTCACTTAAGCTGCAATATATTGTACGAATTCTAAGAATGCTCAGACCCTTACTTGTAATAGAGAATACGAGTCCCGCATATGGTTACAATTAGTTGGGTCGTATGACGAGCGACGGTACCTGAGCGCCTGCACGTGGCGATTTTAGAATTGTGGAGGGACTGATGTAATAAGTCGAGGGGAGTCGGTGTCAAACTGCTATAGGATACGGATTTCCAAGTCCAGGCTAGCTAAGTTAGGAGATTTAGGGAATGCCAGGAGGCTATGTCCGAGTGGGCTGTCGCGAAGTAGCGAGTATTGGTTATTAAGTTAAATATAGTTGGGTTGGAGCCCAGATTAGGTTAATCTAGTATTTAAAGTAGTATGTATGTGTTCGTTAGTGTGACTGGAGCCCAGATTAAGTAAATCTAGTATTTGAAGTTGTATGTGTGTGTTTGTTGGTGTGACGGGGTGAGTCCTAATTTATAATAATTACCTTAGGCTGATAGAGTTATTAAGGACTGCTAGGGACCATGTCTCCAAAAGAGCATGATGCCGACGCAATGCCACTGAAAAGCTGCTTGCGTCACTATATGGAAGTATTGCTCTGAGTACTCTGAGTGTAGATGTGAGGTATCGTGTGAGTAATGACCGATCAAATACCTATTACGCTAGCGTATGGGTTACTCACAATTTAATAATAATAATATACTTTGCATCCCTCTTTTATTACTAGCTTTCTAAAACCAAAGTCAATCTATGTTCATAACTATGAATTCCTAAGTTCTATTTAACATTTCTTCCAATCCTTTCCTTGGTGTATCGATGAGACAAGGCATTGGACTTCTTCATATTTGGAATTCATTTAATCTACAATAGGTGGAAGGGTGTCCAATCTGGAGCCGAGCCCTACAGAGCAGCACGGTGCTGTTCTCCCCCGCAAGGGGGACCTGACCCATTTTCCCGACATTTCCTCTTAATTAGGAAAAACGAAAATTTTATCAGCCTAGGGTAATTTAGGAACAGTCACAAGTGTTACTGGCTGTATGCTAATAATTTTTTTTACCGTGGAGAAAAAAATAATAAAAACATTGTCACCCGAAACATATCACTGTGAAAGCTTAGGTGAAGTGAGCTTAAAGCGAGGTATATTTACTTTCTCGTAATATAAAACGTTCAAAATCTAGTCGCAATCTCATCTTAGGGTCAATCAATGTCAAGAACTTGTCAAAAATGTAGGGAAATTAGAGTTATCTTTGATAGATTGAATCTGAGATCAGCCTGTGAGCCTTCTTAAAATTACGAGAATTGCCCCTCAGGTGGAATTGAAATAGATCAACTGGCCTTTTTTCCAGCCGGCATATAGGTCGGCTTTCATAATCAATAATGCAATTATAGGTACTATTTGACCTCGGCTTAGTTCCAAAACCTGCCCAAGTCGAAGCGACAAACCAATGCTTAACTTATTTATGACACAAACACTGACACTTACCCTTCGGAATTCAGAGTTTTATTTTCATTTCGGAATTGGGGCAAATATTAACGTAAAATAGATTACTTTGGCGAATTCTGTCGTGGACCAGAAAAACCTTGGATGTGTATCTGTGGACCTTTCTCAGAAATCGAGCATTTCACACGAAAATGGCATCGCTTACAAAAGGCATTAAGTCCGCCTGTGTACCTTTTTGTGCGAAAAGTTTAAATAAATACAACTAAACTAACTGACATAAACACTAGGTACTACATACATTCACACAGAGCCTTAGATTCAATCACGCCTGTCAGTAATTTAGCTTCTGTCAGTAGTTCAGCCTGGATTACAGGCTTAGACTGAGCTCCGGCGATAAAGCGTTTGCCTAAAACTATTATACACCGACTGACGACACGGTTGGCACAGTGGTTAAGCAATTGACTGCTACGATGCGTGTCGTGGGTTCGATTCCCGCACGGAACAAATATTTGTATGACCTACAAGTAGTTGTTCCGGGTCTGGCTGTTTGTGTATGTGGGTTTAAATGTTTGTAAACGCACCCACGATACAGGAGAAATTCCTAGTGTGGGGCAACGTTTTAGAAAAAAACAAAACAGACTAACGCTAAATCTTATCTTTTTATTGATAATGAAATGTAGGTATTAAGAGAATTTGATAGTGGGTTAACAATTTAGTTAAGTAGGTACCTACTCAGGGCTAAACTAACAACCTTTGATAGAATAGGTTTCATAGGAGATCTTCTTAGCGTGTCGATGGCAAAAACATAGCTTTCTTTCTTAAATTCATTTGGCCCAAAATTCAGCAACGCGGATAGCAGTTGCCGACGCAGCCATTAGGTCCTTACGTGTGCAGGTGACAGGGCATGCGGTGCAAGATGGAAGGTGAGCCACACAGCCAAACACTTAAACACATAAATTTGAAATCAAGCACACATCAACTAAGCATTCACACTCACGTTCTGGAATCTTCTCAGTATACATTGTTTATTTATGTCTTACTTTTGTTTTAGAATTGTTATTATCTCTTTTAGCTAAGCTTCCACTTTTGCTCACTGCGAAATACTAAACTAATACCATATCTAGCATACTAGCCGCGGGACGGCCCTGGTGACCTGTAATACAGGTTGTTGTACATACCTACATCAGGCACACCAGTCCCTCACAAAGTTAGCTCTAAATTTTTAGTTATTAAGTATTAAAAATAGCATAATAAAACTTTAGTGATGGGAAAATAAATAAAAAATATTATTATGATTGTTGTTTGCGGAGTGAGAAAGAGAAAAAGACAACTTAAAAGGTATGACATCTATATCGATTTTTTTCGTTTTTCGTATAGCTGGAGTCCCTTTCTTTTGACTTCGCCGTAGTTGGGTAAAAAGGCGCTATGTGTAATGTTAAAATTACACACAGAAGGAGCCGCAAGGTCAGGATCAGAATTTACACAAGAAAAAATACGGTTCTCAGAGGAGTCCCGTAACACTATTTTGACTTTTTGTATATTACCCGCTTCTGCCCGCGCCTTCGCCCGCGTGGATGTTGTCCCACGAGAACGTGCTACCGGAACAAAAAGTAGCCTTCCCCAGAATGCCATCTATTTCCTAGAAAAATTTTATCGAAATCCGTTCAGTAGTTTAGGCATAAAAAGGTAACATACAGACAAAGTTTATTTCGAATTTATATTAGTATGGATAGTAATACCTAACTCTGTCCTTTCAGAGATAGTTTTGTTAGGTACACCTAAAAGCAGCCATTTTTCATAGGCAGAAAAGCAACAGAAAACATAACGAAACGCCCTCCCGCTCTTTGTGTGTGGCCTCGCTAATAACAAAGGTACCCTCACACGGGACCGTAATGGGCCGCACGAGAATATAAGATAATACGCCATTTTGAAGCATGAAACTGGCAAAGGGTTGCCGTATACAGGTATTATGTAAAAAAGAATGATAAACTCTAAATGTAGGATGTAACTGTGAGCTGCTATATCTTTTCGATTATTAAAATCTTCACATAAACAGCTGGCAGGGACATCGACGCGCAAACTGTAACCATGAATTCTGCACATGATTCTAGATCCCCCTAGAAAATAAATTCATTCAAATTAGGCTGAGAATCAGCACTACATTTTTCGTCGGTTAGATACAACTAATATTTTTTTTGATAACTGACGAAAACTTTCAGGGCGTCGAATCATGTTCTGAATAATTCATGGTAAAAGGTTGCGCGTCGATGTCCTTGCCATCATGTATAGGTACAATCAACGGTACTTTAGTGGTAACACTTATACTACGAAAGTGGCTCTTAATGCTACAACATATTATTATTAATTATTTTTTTCATAGCAACTGCATTTTTTTTTAACGTTGCCCCACGCTAAGAATTACTCCTGTATCGTGGGTGCGTTTACAAACATTTAAACTCACATACACAAACAGCCAGACCCGGAACAACTACCTGTAGGCAATACAAATATTTTCTAGGACATGCCGGTTTCCTCACGATGTTTTCCTTCACCGTTTTGAGAGCAGTGGTGATGAAATAATTTACACAAAGTAAAGCGCCTGTAATGGTTCGAACCTACGACCTACAGCACCCTAATTGCGAAACACACAATCAATCTCAATCTGAATCATTTTGAAGGATATTGCTAATCCATTGCTTCATAAGTTCGAAAAAGGTTACCTTCATAAAGTCTGCTCAACACGTAAATAACGCAATGAATGTTGTTGAACTGTCAAAATGAAACCGATTCTGATTGATTGTGTAATACGCAATTAGGGTGCAGCTTGTAAGTCGCGGCAATTACCACTGGGCCACCAGTTTTCTCAAACGGCTCTATTAAGAAACAATCCCCGGAACCTAACTATTAAAAAAAAAGGAAAAAAAAAATGTTAAGTAAAAACATCATTTTAATCTTTTTACTGTGTTCTTCGAACAAAGCTGTACTGCTTTGTTAAACTAAGACCAAGTGAAGTCTCAGCCCAAAGTCTTGTATATGCGGAAACGCTAGCACAAACCACCACTTCAAATCTGACGATTCAATTCCCAATATTTCAATGCAGCACCCAAATAAAATCCAATAGTCGTGAACAAAATACAATATATTCTGTTCCATCTCCGCTTGTCATCTCTCCTGACATAACTTAATATCTGTCTGACAGACGAGGGGAGGTGCGGTTACAAAGGGTTAACTCACTGGCTTATCGTCTCATGATTGTTCCGACTTTCCCTTTCTCACTCTGCTTATGCTTTTATGGCGTCGTAAATATGCTAGTTATGTTTTGAAGAGGCTTGTTTAAACATGACGAGCAGGATTCAAGGAATTAATATTTGATTAGTGAAGGTTAACTACAGTTACTAATTGAAATTTTAAGTAAGAACAGTCAAAACCGCCGCTTACAACCTTAAACTAAGCATAATCACCCTTTATTGTGTCAGTTAAATTGTATAAGTATGTTTTATTTTTTTATTTTTTGGTGTTGGCACCTTGTTTTTATAATTATATTCATGTAATTTGTTATCATTTAATTGTGCTATTGTGTGCTATGTCTTGTGTGTGCACTAAATAAAAGTTTTGGCTATTTACCTATCCATCTATCTAGTCCCTATTAGAGTAAGTGGGCCATAATCAACCACGCGGGCCCAGTGCAACTCCTGCTGGATGCCACGTCTTCGAATTCGGATTCTAAGGATCCTCACGATATTTTTCCCAACCTTGCTTATTTAGGATACAAAATGCTATGTAACAGAATGTAAACAAGCTTATTTTACAAACAACATTTTACAAAATAATTCGTCTGAAGCCAAACTACAGCAAACAGCGGTTCTGACGACCACAAGTCGAGATTGTCTGGAATAAATTGACTGAAGGCAACAAGTTTCTTTGTGGAAAAGATAATTTGTAATCCTTGCCTCATCGAGTTAATAGAATTGAACTGAAAATATTTTCAACATTGCGAACAATTTTCAAGTTCATACCAAGATGTTTGCATGTGTCTTGGCGATAGTCGTAACTACAAAAGCATCAGAATCAATATTATATGTTTGAATTTTTCTTTGTGGTAAACAAAGAAAAATTCAAACATATAATATTGATTCATTATTATCAACAACTAAGTATTTGTTTATATATTTTTCAACCTCACAAATTCTAAACATATTAGAATATAGGGAAAAGTTGGGGTAATTGATCTTTATTTAGCTAGTGGTATGAGGTAGACCTAAGAGTTGCATATCCTAGGTTAGGATACGCAACTGTAAGTCTGTCTATCAAGCCGCTAACCTGGGATGAGCTAGTGGTAACTGAGCGGCTTGAGATATGACAAAATCATGTACGTAACTTAGGCAATTATAATGCTAATGCTATTTCGAATGTTTAATTTATCAAAACACTTGTCGGAAAGACGCTCTGTAGAAGGAAAATCACTGAAAAACAAAACATAATGAACCTTTTACATAACAACAAACGGATCTGTTGAGGCTTCGTAAGCTCTCGTGATGACGCGATGCTTTGTCCTCAGCTCGCCGCCGCTTTCAGCTCAAAAACTTCATGACACCATTGTTTATATTATAAATGAATGTTGCCAGCGTTGCCCGTTGTTTGCTTTTTTATTATTCAACACCCTAGCATATAATTAAAATATATTGAGTTAGCTCTCCCTTTTCCCCTAGTTAAATTAGTATTCACCCTTTTGTAAATGTCGGCCTTCTATTTCAATTAACGATTTAGTGTGGCAGCGTTTCTTTCCGGCTGCGTCGGTCTGTTTGCCAAAGAAAAACGTACGTTTTCGTTCATTTATTTAAGCATGTGGGAACCAAAAAATCAATAAGAAACATTGAGGTATAGCCTAATGACCTCTAAAGCATTAATAAAAGCTACCAAGGGCTCATGAAACCTAAGTTCGAGACAGTCAGTTAACGACTCAATAGTGTGCCCTCTTTCACGCGAACTTCGAATTAGCTGAATTCATTTACTGCAACTGAACATTTTCAACTTTATTACAACGAAAGCTGGTAGGAATTAGCCATTTGCACCGCTACCCATTAAAGCTGTTGAATTGCCGGTATTAACGCCTTGAAGGTCACCCAAGGTGATGCAATCTAGAACTTACTGTACAATAAACTGTAGGAATCGTGCAATGAATAAGGTTTTTCATCATTTCAGCCATTAATTTCCAGTATTGAACATAGAATTGCTACATACAATGTATTATTAGGAACGTTTTTTAAGCTATTCTAGCCGGACAAGAGTTGACTAAGTACGGTGTATGGCCATGAGGTGTTATTAGCCTTGCTGGTGATGTAATCCTCATTCGCCTCAACATTATTGTATATCACCATTATACGGGGATCGTAGGTCTTTATTTTACCGGGTACCTACCACATTAAATAATACGTATTCCGGGTTTTGTTTAAATACACAGATTAATTATTGTCTCTCCTTCTCCCTTAATCCATTCATAGGTTGTCTTTAAAAGATCGCTTTTAGCGATAAGACTGCCTATTGTGTCACCGTATGTAAAATGTATACATATACAATAATAATAATTTATATATTATGTATATCTAAATTTTTATGAAGAGTATTTATTCTATTCTATTAATTATGAAATCTATTTCGGCACTTTTCGTGTTTCGCTTTTATAGGGCGGTCAAAAAGTTACCCCTAGGGCGAAATGTCATACTCGATAGCTCCCTGCGTCATGTCGTCTAGATAAAAAACGTAAAACTAAACCTAATTTTATCTCGACATGACAGTGATTTTTATCAATCTGTCTGCCTCGTTAGCTTTAGTAACATGAATCATTTATTTTCTATTTTAAAATGGCCTGTAAAAACTAGCAGTTTGATTTTTTAACGTAACTAAATACTGTGATGGATTAGTTTTTCAGTGCTGAAAATACTTTATATGTATTCTAGCAAAAGTTTTTTTTAAATCTAGATACCTACACTCGGTAGCTTGAAATATTGATACGGTCAGCAACAAACGATGGACGAACGGTGATGGGTTATGGCCCAGTCCCTCTCACAGAGAGGAGGCCTGTGTACCAGTAGTGGGCCAGGCCAGGTCGGTTGCTGATTATGCAGCAAAAAAAGTCAACACCGCTACTCTTATTACACATCATCTAAATTGACGCTAAATGATTCGATAATCTACTATTTAGCGTTTCATATGATACGTTTAGAGTTTACTTTAAATACTTCCAATCCGATTTTATTTTAATTTTTTTTTTTCAGAACCCTTTATTTTTGGTGGGAAATCGTCAAATGACCTCTCCCGCTCTGGGCTGAGCGGAAGGGCGTGTCAGACTTTTATTGACTAAAACCCACCCGTGTTCCTTCAGTTGCCTGTGCCAGGGGCCACGGTATCTCTTTCAAACAACCCACAGCCCTGGCAGGCATCGGGCCTAGCGGGCATCGGCCCTAGCGGACCCCTTCAGTTCGTGCTGACATCTCTTTGAGGCGCGCGTGGAACACAACGCGCCGTCGACCTGGGCGTGGTCCTTACCAGGCGGCGAGCTGCCCATTGCTCGACGCCCGCAAGCTCGTGCCAAGGATGGCCGGGAGTCGGCTGTTGACTCCCGTCCAGGGTGTCTCCTGCGGAGGCTAGGAACATGAGGGCGCAGAGATTGCCTCTCCCTCACGCGCTCCGCCTCCTCGACCTGCCATGCACTCTCACTCCGTACCATGGCCTGGACCAGGGCCGGACACGAGAGATCGCCGCCGCCGATCACCGCCACGAGGACACGGCGGTGCCCCGCCCAAGCCGGGCAGACCTCAACCGTATGGTACACCGTGTCCTCCGGGCGATACACACAGTGGTGACACCCTGGCGTTTACGTCTAAGTTAATAATAGTTAACGTTTAAGAGTAAATCACTTTTGAATAAAGCCAAGTGTACACATACTTATGCTCGTGACTGTACATATTAAAGAGTACATATTCTATCTATCTCTCACTGTATTAAATGTTGCATTATCAATTCCAATACTTTTGTAAAATAAGCTGGTGTTCGTTTATTTTATAAAAGTAGGACATAACATTGAAGGTCCTCGTTACTGAGGTGTACCAACCGTCGTCGCTTGCACCCGGTGGTAGTCCCAACTTGGCCGTCATCCCAATTTTGGCACACTCTCGTGCGATTTGAAGCACGCTATAAAAACCTACACACTAACAAAAAATAAATTTGAAAATCAATTTGGCACCTCTGGCGAACTTTCCAAAGGTTAAATTTATTTAGAGAGAACCAGAACGATGCAATCAATCAATTCAGCAGCTCGCATTTCACTGCAGACATTGGCATCTTCTTAATTGCACTAAAATACTCTGCCTTCGATTCTATTTTCCAAGTTTGGTTTCGGTTAGTTCTAAACCAGAACAACCCAATCCGAATTGCCCTATTCGTCGCCACACTCATATGCTGTTAGAAAGATAAGACAATTAACAGATGAAGAAACCGCGCGTTTGGTCTATTTTAGTTACTTGCACAGTATTATGTCATATGGCATTTTACTGTGGGGTCGAGCTGCTGACATTGAATCCATTTTTATTTTGCAAAAGAGAGCTGTCAGAGCCATTCACAATCTACGTCGCCGCCACGAATGTCTTAGGGAACTATTTAAAAGGGTTAATATTATGACGGTACCTTGCCAATTCATTTATGAAAATATTATGTATGTAAGAAAAAATCAACATCTTTTTTATAAAATAAGTGATAGACATAATTTTACTACTAGAAATAAAGATAAATTAGATCAACCTTTTTTCAGATTATCTAAAGTACATACGTCATCTTTTATGGGGTACTGTGTTAAATATTACAACAAAATACCTTGTGAAATATTGCAATTAAATGAAAGAAAATTTAAAACTATATTAAAATTATTCCTTGTTTCGAAATAAATGATTTGACTTTGACTTTGACTCGCCACACAAGTTCAACACTGCACTACTTACTTATTTCCTTGGCTAAGTAAAACTGTTTTCCCTCCAACCAGGAGATCGACTTGCAAATACCACGAACTATAACTATACCTACGTAACTGCAGCATAAAATACGCAATGTTTTGCTTCAATTTCATACAATTTCTGTGGCTGGCAACCTCAGACGGGTTCATGCAAATTGCATAAACTAGTAACCACGACGATCGTGGCCCGCAGCAAACAAAATTCATTTAATACATTAATAACAAAGTGCACTTGTGAACGTATTCTATAACTCACAAAACTGAATTGATCTGACACGGGCCTTATTTTATGACCAAATTTTTTTTTTTTTAAATTAATCATGTTTCGGAAAGGACCTGACAAGAGACTGAGGAACGGGCTTGTGTAAAGTACAAACAACACTATGCTAAGTTTTATAAATCATTATCACGTAAAAAAATAATTAGATTAAAATTGCTTATTAGTCTTATAAGTTAGATTGTAATTAATTATTATGAACCTGGTTCTTTTTAATAAAGGATAAAAAAACTAACAATGGTCAATATTTTAATGAAGAACAAAGAAAGCCGTGATATTGGAGACGCTGCTACCATAACAAAATTTTAGACAACTAACTTCAGTTACTTGTAGAGATGCGCTAAGTACAAGTTTTACCGAGTAACCGAGTACCGAGAAATAAACGGGTAATCGGAGCATCTCTAGTTATTTTCCTTCCAGCATGCACTCCAACTAAAAGGGCCGGCTATCAAGTTGGACCTCTAGGAATAAACTTTTCTCTTTGCCATAACATGGTACTTCAGTGTCCCTTACAGCCTTACTACTTGAACATAACCGAGAAACTTCTACCGAGTTTCATGTGTCCGAAACGGCTGAATGTGGCCATGAAAATATTGTGGCAACGTCCCTAAATCTGAATAACATAAGGCCATGTGGAAAGAGTTTTACTTATTACAGTATTTAACTATATTCGTCGATATCCTATATTCGTCGATATCCCCGCCACCCTCTAGGGTTGTAATAGAATAGTGTGAGTCACTGTTAGGTTTGTAATTGACTGACAGTTACACTTACTATTTTATTCTGTTTTGTTCAGATGTAAGTCTTACAAAAATCTTAAATAAATAGGTATCCAGGTTGCCAACCGCAACGTGACATATTTGATGCACAGAAACTGATGCGAAGATACAAACTGACGGAATTGATAATGATGATTAGGATTGTGATGTATGTATGCATGTTAAAGTGAAGTACTTTCCGATCTAATTACTGAATGACTTTTTATGCCAATCTGAAACGATTTAACAAAAATAATTCGTCGACCTATTGCAAATCGAAATTCACACTAACCGGTAATAATAAGCAAATGACAGGTGCTAATATGACAACATACTAACAGTTTCACGCTACTACCACGAACACTTACTTAGTCCAGAATCAGCTGTCAGATCGCAATACAAACCAGCAAGCTAGCAATCCGCTTTCAGCGCCGCGCTGTCACTATGCGTTGTGGACCAGATAACGAACGAGTTAATATTAAATGCCTTTTTGAAACAACGCGCTGGAATATTCATCACAGTTTTGAATTACAGCGCTGTGATGTGCTGTTAGGTTTAAGTGCAAAAATTACGGGTAGGTAATAAAATCAACACTACTCGTATAATTCCAGACGGGATATAAAAGTGCTAAAGTGGGTAATGTGCTACTTGAAAACTGTTTTGATATTCTGCTTTCATTTAGTTTTACACGTATTATTTGTAACGGACATTGCTAAATATTTTTATTAAATCTGGGTGAGTTTTGGTTTTGTAATCAAATTTGGGTTACTTTTAATAGCTTAGGTGCGATTACTCATCTTTATAACTCAATGACTCATTATACAATTATAAAGATAAGCCGACTTAGCCTCAACGGACTTATCCTTAATTCCTTACCCAAGCTTAAGAAAATCAATTAGATTTATTGCTGGTAAGAAGGCGCGATTAAGAACTTGAAGAGCGCTATAAAAAGATAAATTGTATTGGCCATTACAATCTTTAACAAAGGTAAGCTCTCCGCAAAATAAACGCTTTGCGACTCATAGCTCAAACAATTGCGAAAGGCGCTGTGTCAGACGGATGGACTTTAAATATTGATCGTTTCTGAAGTGTAGCTGTCTGTTGTTATGCCTAGCAACGTCGGAGTTCTTAACAAGTTTGGACACTGACCTTAGAACAATGCTAGGCAACACTTTACTTAAATGAGGGGCGAAACTTTCAAGAGCCTGTACGTAGGTACTCAAAGACGTCATTAGGACACAATCTTTGAAGATGTTCTTCGACAAAGTCGCCATTAGATGAAACATTTACGTAATAATTAGAATCTACATTCTGAAGAGAAATTTGCATTACACTCATTTAAAACTAAACAACATTCGCACAGAGTTCCGTCCTCCATCTTCTCATATTTCAGGCTTATCCCAGATCGTGGAAGCGCATTACTTAGGTAAATAGAGTTCGCAGTTTCCAGCCCACGTCCTGATGGGCTGGATTGATAAAACTAGCTCAAACAAGACGTCAAGGTGGCGACAACGCCGCGAGCTGGCTATCCGCCAAACCTCACTGTGTTATATTTTTATCTTGAACCGGCGACTTAGCGACCCGTTCTAGCTTTGCACTCTGAAATGAATGACAGCAACGTGTTGTCGTATTTTAGTTCTTAATCTTTGTTCGATATTTTTAGGAGTGCTGTAAATTGAAGATTCGCAGAGTTGTGCTATTATTTGATTACGAAGCTATTGGGTTTTGTACTAGGAAGTCACCCTTTAAGTCTATTTCCTCCACTTACGAGATTCAACTTCTCAATAAATCATTTCATAGTACACCTCTACATTTTCTCAGGACCATACCTATAATATATTATCCGGTGTTTTTAAGTGTCCATACAAAGTACTTTAGATAAAACTGTTCGTTCACTCAGTCAGGAAAACAATCACGGAAATGTTTTACAAAAAATACCAATTATAATTCGTTAATGCGTGGGAAATTGCCAGAGACAGCACAAACCAGTTATTATTTCCTAACTATCTCTTATCACTTCGCTCACGCAAAACTAACCTAATAGTGAACAAGTGTACGAACAAGCCGGAACAGGGGTCGCCACACGCAACGCGCAACCTTGCCGAAGTAGGTTAATTGTCAGGTGTAGTGGACACTTTGTCTGCTAAGAGGTTTCTTGGGCCGTTTTAGCTTATTATATCTTTTAGGAAATATGGCGGGGTTCAACTTTTATCAAGAGTGTTGCTTGCTACATTTTAGTCCCTAAATTGGGACGTTCTTTCATTTTATCATCAATGTCATCTGGCTTAAGCAGTAGTGGGCGCCCCACTATAGTCAAGACAATTATATTGTTTGTCGAGTAAGGAACAGTGGGCGGTCATTGCGTAACACACTGTCAGTAGACTTTCATTTTGACAGTTCAACAACATTCATTGCATTATTTACGTTGCTGAGCAGACAAATTTTTCGAACATATAATTAGCAATACCTATCCTTCAAAATGATTCACATTGTGGTTGATAAAGTCCGGTCGCGAAGCAGGATGAATTTCGTACAGTGACTTTGCCTACTGACAGTGGTCACAAACATTTTTGTATTAAGTGCGGTTTATATGAAATATTTGAAGGAAAATAAAAATATATTTACTAGCTTATTAAATAGTTATTATTATATAAATTATTTATTTTGATTTTACTATGAAAACAGTTACAAAAATCGAGTTATAATTACTTATTTGGTAGAAATAAAAATAAGAAAATTCAAAAATCAGAATCCGATTTCTCAGTATCGGAATTACTGCTTTCCGACGACGTCTCGCCTGTCACATTTATCACAAAAGAATCAACAGTTTTGTCTACATTATTATCTAGTCTAAGTCTAACAAACCTTACGGTCGCAGGTAAAAGGTTTACAATCCCTGAGGACGACGGTCATTGCATCTGTGCGAGCGGGGCGTATTATATTTACGCGGGAGTGACAGAGACAGGTAATAACAGGTTAATGTACAAAATTCTTCCTGCTCCACGACCGGACTTTAGAGTTTTGCGCAATTAGGGTGCTGTTTTATCTCGAGTCAAAATAGATTTTTGACAACTGATTAGGAAACTGTTTGTTCAATCATCATCGTTTTCAATCTGCGCTGCCGTCTAAACGTGATACTGGCAGAATAGTCGAATCAATTTCCCAAAGGTAAAAAAAAAACATTGTTTTCATAAAGCTGACGGTGTGTCTAAAGACAGTCTTCTAGACTCAGATTTGCAATCGGTGTGAATGTGTGTATATGTTGTACCTATACATATTACATTTTGTTACTCTTCGTTCATTTGCATACAAAAGGTATAGTTTTATAAAAAAACGTAAATATAAATTAAATTAAAAACAAAAAGCCTTTGTATGACGCTACCTAGAGTTACTATTGAAATAAATCTTTTTTATTTTGAATAGATTTTAGTGAAAGTTGCTTTCACAAAAATACTAAGTAGATGTTTTCGATTTCGATACGAATCGACTTTCATAATATTCCACTTAGGAATTCATTTGGAAGCCATATTATAGAAATTAAAATATAAACTCGACTAAAACAATATCAGTATTATAGTAAAACATTTTCAGTAATAACGTTCCTATCAAAATTTTCGAAACAATATTCAAAATGAAAAACGAATTGTAGCATCAGCATTCAGATTCAGTAGAATTAATAAAAACAACAACATTGTTTGCTCGTGACAATTAGATATTATTACTATACTTATGTCTAGAATCTAAATGAGACAACTTATGGATGGTCGTAACTTTTACGACATTTCGCCCTTGGAACGGAACCTTAATTATATTTAAGAGCACAATTTCATTTTCTAAATAATAAAGAAAAAGTATGGTATCTTAACGTTTTACGAGCCATTACGATGTGCTGGTTTCTGACAAGTATTTTCCACTTTGGGATTTTCTCCGTTGTTGAAAAAGTGTCTCGTCTTTTGTAGAAGAGATTCCGCCAGTAAAGCAAAATTTCGATGCTTTGGCATGTCTTTGTGAGGCAGGTAAGGTTGCTACGTATAGAGTTCTATAGTCACATATTCTATTACAACCGCAGGAAGCTCTAGGGAAATAAAAATCAAATCAAATAAAGTTAAAAATGGAAGGGGACCCCTTTTAATTTTTAAGTAAAAACGTTTCAAGGAACTTTTTTTTTTAATATACACTACAGAAGCCTTCATGTGCGAGTCCGACTCACAATGGGCCGTTTTTTTCTGTTGGCTATCAGACAACGCATTATCCCGGGCAAACGCTAGTATCTTATAGCTTGCAAATATTACCTAGAAAATATGCATACACTTTAATACACGAATGGAGGCCAGTGTAAGCTTGTAAACACATTGTAAAGTATCGTATAACCAGCTTATCCCATATTTTTGCAGTTTAGTAGTCTCAAGACGCAATATTATGTAAGTATGCGACACGTAAGCCATTACAACACATTACGTCTTAATAAACTGTGTAAAATATTATGCTTTTGCGTTTGACATATTATATAACGCCATTGTTGCATTGTAGCCGGCACCCTAATTGCGTGTTACGCAATTAGGGTGCCGGCTACAATGCGATCAAACAGAATCTGAATCATTTTGAAGCAAATTGCTAATCCATTGCTTCATAAGTTCGAAAAATTTGTCTGCTCAACACGTAAATAACGCAATGAATGTTGGTGAACTGTCAAAATGAAACCGATTCCGATTGATCGTGTGTTACGCAATAATAATTAGGGTGCTGTTTATATTTGTAAAATAGTCTCCAGCGAATGGCGATACTTTAATGTAGGTGTATCCTGTAAGACTCGGTAATCTTTTTTCATAAACGTATGAAATCTTATACATGTATGTGTGAATATGAGGACCATATATGTATATATATATACACATATATAC
The DNA here is from genome assembly GCA_947507525.1 of Apamea epomidion. Lineage (NCBI taxonomy): Eukaryota > Metazoa > Arthropoda > Insecta > Lepidoptera > Noctuidae > Apamea > Apamea epomidion. The sequence continues at coordinate 15,145,372 of OX382234.1, forward strand.
TTTATTGTACACCACAAAAATACATACAATTTTTTTTTATCAAAAATTAAAAATATACAATGAGCGGCCTTATCGCTTTCTGCGATCTCTTCCAGGCAACTATTATCATCATCTTCAGTTTTAGTTTTCTCAGTTTTAATAACGATCTGACAGTTTGAATATTTTATGCGAGGTATTCCACTCAGAGCACTGATTTTAACCACAATTGCCCGAACCGTAAATGTCCTTTCTTTGAAATAATTGTTCGTCGAATCAATGAGCTCTTAAGTTCTGATTTGAGCTGCACGATTACTGACAAATGCTTGCACTGACTGGACAGGCCCACTCAATCTGTGTGGTCATTTACTCAAGGGGCCATTTCAGACAGCCTCCATCCTCACATGATCTGACCAAGATTATGTCTGAACTTTAAAAGAGACAGTGACTCCTGAGTTTATTTCGGTGTTTCTTTTCAGAGTAGTCATTTAGGAAACGCCGACCCTATCTAGTTTTTAAAATATGATTGAAGTGTAAAAGTATTTGTACAAACCTACTTACAGAAATAAAATCATTTATGTTATATTCTTGTATATTTCGCAGGAGAATTTACCTTGGCCGCGTAGTTGTAGGTCGTGGGTTGGAACCTCTGTTTGCTTTACTTTTTGTAAATTATTTCATTACCACTGCTCTGAAAACGGTGAAGGAAACATTTGAGGAAACACATTGTGAGGAAACCGGTATGTCATAGAACCGAAAATTCGGAGACATGTGACAACTATAAACCCGCACGGGGCTGCGTGGTGGATTATGGCCCGCTCTCTCTCACCGAGAGGAGGCCTGTGTCCCAGCAGTGGGACATTACATGCTGATTATAATCCGGTTCTTTGCAAAATACAAAAAATTTCGCTAAAAGTTTGTTTTTCCAGTTAGCCTGCGACATAATAAGCATACATATTTTGTTCGGAACGATACGAAAGAAGTAAAAAAAAAAAACAAAAATTAAGGAAAACTGCTTTATTTTGTGTTGCTTCGACGAATCCTTCCTAGAAATGTTGATTAACACGTTGAATGCCGTAATTACAGACACAATTAAAAAGCCATTGTGTCTCGCGTGGATCTACGTTCCGGCGGCATACGAAGGGACAACTCGAGATCCAATCTGCGGATTTGATGGAAAAGGTTTTCTAACATGCTAATATTAATCTCTCGGATATTAATCGAACGGACCTCTATATATTGAATAATATTAATCTTTAATTTAATCAACAAACGCGCATGCATATTATGAATTTGAACCATCATTTAGATAACACTTTCACTTGACTGTCTGGTGCCCTACATATTCACAGCGATTGTTATGCTATTGTGTCTGCTTTGCGGATGCGGATAGTTAATGTGTCTCTTATAATCTTAATTTTCAAGTAATTCGCTATTTGTTCATCGTTTGTCAGACTACTTAATGAGAAATTCGCGAACAAAATACCGATGGATAGGTACATCGGTATTTTGTTCATGAATTTCGAGGGTCAATAAAGTTTAAATGCTGTATTTAGACTTTATGGTCCCTAAAATACCTAGACAGCACTTGTAGTATGTAAAGTGGAAATAATAAAAACAAGAGAAAATCCGTTTGCCACAATAAGACTATAAAGTGGATGACCCCTGGACATCTACATAACGTCAGAGGGCTTATCGCAATTCTTGAATTATTTAGTGACGTAGAGACCACTTTCGCGTAACAGGGATTTTACGAGGTGAATTATCAATAAAGATATAAGGTCGACAACATTCCTAGTTACCCTGTTTGTGGGTATAAGCCAATAATATCGCTACAGGTGAGTGAATCCGTGTTATATGGCGTTAGACGATTCATCTGTTTTAATATTCAATGGCTGTACTTGAATACAAAATAAATCTGACTGCTTCAAGTTTGTTTTTCATTTATTCAAATGAGACGGTATGGAAATTGAATTAGTTTGTGAGTTTGAAACAAAGGTAGATAAGCGATAAGTCAGTTTGCGGTGTGTGGGCCTGCGGGCCGCGGGCAAACCAGGACGAACTAAGTAGTTGAGTATCACGCTACGTAACACTCTGCTAAACTTTGGATAATCGCTCCATCGTATGTACGTACGTTGGAGCTGAGAGAGCAGAGTTGGTAGAAACAGAGGTGGAGAAGTTATTATTAGACATAATGACGTCCAACTGTGTAAAGTTTTCCGCTTAACTTACTTCTCTAATTAACCTTTAAAGTATTAAATAGTCCACTCTGTATTAAAGTCTTGTGGGGTACGAAATGGATTGTGAAGCTACGCAAGCGCCCTTTTTAATCGACTTCAAAAGAAAAGGTTATGAATTCGGCGAGTTTTATTCCTAACTTGGTGGTAAAAAACGATAGTACAAAATCAAGCCTTCCAATTCAAGTTATTTTTCACTTTGTATTGTATTTTTTGGAAGTTGGGGTTGGGTGTTTATTTTTGTTTTGGGATGGCTTCCAGTCTTACCGGTTGCAGCTGAATATCTACCAGTATTTTTAGTTGGAGGAACTACCTACGTGACATGATATATATATATAATGCATCCTGCCATATTCATGATTTTATAAAAATTGCTTCTTATTTTAGTGTCTAGATTATATGTAGGTATATGTCACCGTATGATTGTGAACACCGTTAGTTTATAATCTATCTCGCGAGGTTGTTAACTGTTGAACAATTGTGTACTGTACCATACTTTTTTTTTATCCTTTATTAAAAAGAACCAGGTTCTTAATAATTAATTACAATCTAGCCTATAAGACTAATAAGCAATTTTAATCTAACTTAATTTATTACGTGATTATCACGTAATAAATTAAGTTAGAAAAGTTAAGTTATAAATTAAATTAAGTTATTTTAAAACTTAGGATAGTGTTTATTGTACTTTACACAAGTCCGTACCATACGTCCGTACCATACTGATTACAAGATAACGTACGTACGATAACGTACGATAGTTTGTAATGTACGATAGTTTATAATCTACCCATGTCAAACCGCCAAGTTGTAGATTATATACTATATAACAATGTTCATAATTATACGGTGACATATATATCCTGCCATACGCAATATTAAATAAAAAAAGCTTCCTAGTTTAGTAGATTATACATATTTTATGTGTACAAACCTATTTTATAGATAGTCGCTTCGAGCTGCTGTCATGCTGTGACAACCATAGTCGTCGTAACTCACAACCGGAAAATACGTACCACAAAGTCGCGGTGAATTATTTCCGAACAACATAGATTGTTTTGTCTATACTATTCCTAACCTGTAAACCTATGGTAACTCGTTTGTAAGCCTATTCCACTCGACGATAGTATAATACCAGCTCGCTGCTCAAAAGCCGATGGAAGCTCACACGGATTAAAGGTATCCATTTTCAGGAACAAGCCATTGTGGCATTCTGATTAATAAGACATAACAACAAATGCATCTGAATAATATGACGTCCGAGATGTCAGGCGGACGACGCTTCCCTCGTCAAGGATGCCATGTAAGTGTTTTATAACAAAAAAAAAAATAGAACATCTGCCGCATCTTTTGTTTTTCATAAGTTTTTTCTTTTTGTTTTATGCAAAGAGATTTAAGATATTGTCAAGTAAATAATTTAATGTCTTTGGTTTTAAGCAATCCATTCAAGAAAAGCAAGCAATAAAAACATTGATTTTAAAAGCTCGGCTAGGTGCACAATGAAATTAAAAAGTAGTATCCTAAAAACTCCCTTAACATTTCAAAACTTTGCTGAACCAGATGTATAGGTGGTAATTGCTTTAGACGGCTTCAAATTCAAATGGGTAAAGCTAGAGTGTGAATCAAACTGTTATTTGACAATTCCTGTCGGCCTGACAGCGCAGTAACTAGCGCCGTCTAGTTTTGTTGTGACATGATGACTGACATGGTTGTTGTTTGTCGCTCTAGCACAGCGTTGAGTCGGGTCTATGGTTGCGTGGCAGCTGTCTAATTCTGATGACAGATGATGTCACGGGAGTACAGCGGCTCCCCACCTCAATGACCATAGATTTATTCTAAAGCAGTATATACTTAATCTATGTCCACGACGACCAGTTATATTCCGGCACAATCCTGATGATATTGAAGCTGCTAAACCATTAATTAACCACGTAATTTTAAGAACGTTCATAGTCAGAAGGCCAATTCTCGTAATTCAAAACGTTCAACATCTAGTCGCAGTCTCATCTCGACGTCAAACAAATGTCAAAAATGTAGGGAAATTAGAGGTATTTTTGACAGATTGACACTGAGATCAGACTGTGAACGTGCCTAAAATTACGAGATTCCCTTCTGATCTCAGCCTCAATCTGTCAAAAATACCCCTTATTCCAATAATTTTACGTTGGTCTTGCTTCCAAACGACCATTCACAACAAGTACCACGAACAACGGCCAATATAATAAATACATTTCTATTTTTCTGTATTATTAGTGCCAATACTTGCATATTACCAGTCATTCGTCTTTTACTTCGTAGTTACATATATCAATTACAAGGAAATCCTAAGATCTAGATCAATTTTGTAATATTTCCCTCATGTTACGAATAATATGTTCTTATATATTTCTTGTACACTTATCTTATGTGTTAAGCATTGTCTTGGTTTGTGTTATATAAGCTAAGCAGACACAACGCGTAAAACATTAAGTATTTATTAAACTCGAAATACAGTAGAACAAAGTACTTACCTAAATGCGATCAGAATATTTAAATTTTTGGATGACCCGATAAACGTCGTACCGTATAATAAAATTTCGGTTTTTTAGATTTTTCGGCTGTTCCTTTAGCATTTTCTTCATTTCCTTTAACATAAAAAAAATATGCAATCGACTTAGTAAAACTGCTTATGCGCTTTACCAACTCGCAAAAAAAGTAAATATTGACACACTTCTAACGGCATACCACGGACTTGTAGTTTTAGTTTAGAGGTTTGGCATCATTTTCTGGGGCTATTTTACTGGTAGGGAACAAGCATTTATAATACAAAAAATATGCATAAGGTCAATGTGTGGTCTGAAAGCAACAGACAGCTGTGTACCAGTTTTCAAAGAGCATAAACTGTTAATATTGCTATGACTGTACATTTTGGAAGTGGCACTGTTTATAAAACAAAATGCAAAGTTATTTGACAAAGTCTCTACCGTACGAAAAGTTCCCCTTCGTACCCAATACAAAAATAAATTATGCACTGTGAAATGCAAAACAGCATTAATGAAAAAAAGTATTCTTGGTTTGGCACCTCGTATCTTTAATAAGATTCCAGATAGTTTTAAGGAAATGACTTATGTAAAATTTAAAAAACACCTGACTAATTTACTGATAGAAAAATGTTATTATACTGTTGACGAATTTCTAAATGACAACAATTTGATGTGACTTTTTAAATTTATTGTGATTTTTTATGTACCCACTTATTTTACTTTTTATGACATTTCGTATTTTTTTATAATTTCTCAAAACCTAATTTAATTTTATATTACTAATTATGTTGTAATTAAATTGAGTATGATTGTTATTTTAAACAATCGTTATGTTAAAATATTTGTATGCTGTAATGGCAAAACATGGCGACCTATATAAATATGTATTGCAAGAACCCAATGTACCTATGTTTGACAAATAAAATTCTGATTCTGATTCTCAATACTCAAATCTTTATTGCATTCCATTATTTACAAGGTAAAAGATCAATATAGGATTTTTTTCCGAATAAATAAAAACAAATTGGTCGTGCCATTTTTAAGTTTTTACGAGACTATTATATGCCTTATTGATAAAATTAATTATGAATTCCATGGATTATAGAATGATTCTTGTCTATTCCGTTTTCCGGAGATTTTCGTGTAAATATGTAGGTTCTTACAAACCGTTCGATTTCTTAATATAAGGAAAATAGGGGCTTTGGGTTTCCGAATTAATAGCAGTTTTCTGTCAAGATTATCAGGTTTGCGGCGGAGTGACGTCACATTCTTTAAGGATAACATAATAACGACTGAATTATGTAGGTACATACGCCAGCAGGTCAAGCTACCCGAAACTGACAAATTTTCCCAATCAACCTTGAACCTTAATGCTTTAGAGATAAAGTTGAAAATCTATTATAGAAATTGGTCAGATTGTAATAGCTTAATGTGCTGGCGTCTGTACTTTGGCATGCCAATTAGATTTTCCTAGAAAAAGAAAAAAAAAACAATGTTTAAAGGATTGAGTTGATGATCTGTCGAGTCTCGATTTAATAAATAATGTTTCATTAACATACTCGTAACACACAGAAATGAAAAAAAAACCCTTCAGTGTTTAAGCTTTTCTTTAATAAATACATAATGTCAGTCATTATCAGTGATCGGAATAGGCTGAGTATCGACAGAAATCGGAGACTTCCTTATGACTACATTTTATTTTACCAGTAAATTTGCTGGAACCATAACTATGTCAATTTTTACAATTAAAGCTTCTATTAGCTAAACATTCTTCCTTAGAACATTTTGAACTAAATTAAAAATACACATATGTTGCATCATTTCTCAGGTAACGATTTTGGCGATTCTTTTAAACTTTTTGTTTCATAGTAAAGATCAATAGCTATTACTAATAGCTATTGATCTTTACTACGAAACAAAAAGTTTATTTAAGTTTAATTTGATGTAAAAATTTAAATAGTTAAGGTTCCAGCAAATTTACCAGTAAAAAAAATGTTGTCATAAGGAAGTCTCCGATTTCCGTCTCTGTTCTTTAAACTTTAGGTAAATATATTCACCCTATTCCGATCACTGGTCATCATCATCATCATCATTTGCCTACCCTTTACCCCACTATGTTGGGGTTGGCTTCCAGTCTAACCGGATGTGGGTGAATACCAGTATTTTACATGGAGCGACTGCCTATCTGACCTCCACAGCCCAGTTACTGGGTAATACGATACCCCTTGGTAAGCCAAGCAAACCAAGACTGATTGTCAGACTTTCGGGTTCCTGAATACCCGTAACGACTGTCAAAGATCCACGAATGACAGCCGGGACCAACGGGTTAACATGCTTTCCGAGCCACGGAGGGGTCTGGGTGTGTAAAGATGGTCCCCCATCCACAGAGGAACCGCGGCAAGCGTAGGCTTAACGTGCTTTCCGAGGCACGGAGGGGTCTGGGTATGTAAAGATAGTCACTCATCCACAGACCAACCGCGGCAAACGTAGCTTAGCCTGATCGATCGACCTGTGCGGCTGTTATTATTTAGCCACGGGCCCCTTAATAAATAATGTCAGTCGTGGTAGGGAAATTCCGGTTATTAAAATATGTACTTACCTATACCTACAAGTGCAAAAAGGATACATACAAAACATAGCTACTGCATTTAAAAAATATATAAAATTGTATAACTGTCGTTTGAATTATCGACGTCAATCAATAAATTACAGTGCAACATAAATAAATAAACGTTGTTAAAGTTTGACGTACAAATACTTTCTATTGATGAGGCCATTTTGAATGCCACTCGTGATTTAATCTATACAACCAATAGCGGTGGCTGTGCGATAAAAAAAATACAAGTCATCGTGCTCATTGTGGTCGTTAAAAGCATCGGTAAGTGTCGATGCTCATAGAAATAACTTTACCTTTTACTATACCCGCACCGCAAGTACGCAAGGCTACACATCAAACTATACTATAACCAGTATAACAACACCATAATCAGCCTATAATGTTCCCACTGCTGGGACACAGGCCTCCTGTCATCGAGAGGGAGTGAGCTGTAATCCACCACGCGGACCCAGCGCGGGTTGGAAGGTGTCGCATTTTTTCGAATTTTTGGTTCTAGGACATGCCGGTTTCCTCACGATGTGGAACCCGTATAAGCTGACATCTAATTGTACGGAAAACCTATACAATGCGAGCTCAGCCTTCTTCCACCTACTGCTGAGTATAGGCCCCTTCCCTGCTATGCTTCCCTAGTCTGCGAGTCAAGTCTCCTCCAGCCGATCGATTCTGTAAAAATCTCACCGTGAAAAGTTAGGTGAAGTGAGCTTAGAGTGAGCTGTCAATAGTGTCAACCCTAGCATTAGTTGGAATGACAGCTCACTCCACGCTCACTTCACGTAAGTTTTCACGGTGAGATGGTTACAGAATCGCACTGCTAGTCTTCCCTACGATCTTCTGTAGGTCGTCCACTAGGCAGTATAATGTTGTTTACTCTTTTTATCATACAAAAACTACCTATTAGACTATAATGTGACATAAATCTGCCGATCTATTCTGAAAAAACCTCACCGTGAAAGCATAGTTGAAGTGAGCTTAAAGTGAGCTGTCAATAGTATCAATCATTAGTAACAGCCAGTCTATTCCGTAAATATCTCACTGTAAACACTTGAGTGAAGTGTATGTAGTATGTGAAAAGTGAGTGGATGACCACTCACTTCACCATTGTTTTCACGGTGATTTTTTTACAGAATAGACCGGCTGTATATCCCACCTATTATGTACAAAACGCAGAAAAAATAAATGACAGAATTGATCTACAAACGAAAACTTATTGATAGGCTAGGGAGCTGCATGATAAATCACGCATTATATATATATATATATATAAAATATTGTTTATATTTTTTCTTTTAACTTCTATTTCATTGAGTTAGCCCTGCTACAAGGTAAGTCTGCTAACAGCTTGTTTTTTATTATATAATATAGTAATTTGTAGAAAATGTTGTAGGTAGTGTATTTGTTAAGTCTAATTTTAAGACAACACTGTTTATACTTAATATACTACTGTTTGTTTTTCCAAATGTAATAAATAAAAAATAAAGAAAATACCCACCCGAGAAACTAAAACATACAAATTAAAAATTAAAAAAACCCCCGACTCAAAATAATAAAAATAGTATGAACGTAAAAAGCCTAAAACAAGTTAAAAAAAACTATGAAAAAATAGCGACAAATAGAACAAAAATAATATAAACGTGAAACCCTATAAAAAAATAACCTTGAAATTATGTAAGTACGTATGAATTTTTTTTATTAAATTTTGTCGCGGCGGAGAACCGCTCTAATTTATTAGCCTAACGTTCTGTTAAAGTTTAAAATAAATAGTAGCGGTCTCCCGACGCGACAACATTTACTAAAATTCAAAAAATCCGTTCGGAAGCTACGATGCCACAGACAGACTCACACACACGCACACACCCTCACACAAACTCGTCAAACTTATAACACCCCGTCGTTTTTGCTTTCTGGGTTAAAGAATCAATAATGCTGAGTGCAAAATCTAGTCGCTGTCTTTCATTATAATCCTACTTTGATATCGAGACAAAAATAAATGTAGGCGGCAGACAGACGATTCGTAACTGCACGTATAGATTGATCGGACTTAAAAGTGAAAGCCACCCAAAGCAAAACAAGTTCCGTTTTGAAGTACAACGCTCTTCAAGTTATGACTGTGTTGCACAATGGACACGCGGAATTTATATATAAAGGAAAATCTGTCTGACTGACTGCCCTGGCTGGAGGCCTTAATTTATTGAGGCATCCACAGGCAAGCTCGGTTTTTTTTTCTGGGTGGGAAATCATCAAATGACTTCTGCCGCTCTGGGCGGAGCCAGGGCGTGTCATACTTTTACTGAATAAAATAAAACCCACCAGTGTTCCTTCAGTTGCCTGTGCCAGGGGCCACGGTATGTCTTTCGAACAACCCGCGGCCCTGGCAGGCATCAGCCACAGTCAAGCCCGGTTAAGCAGACGACCACCTCATAGGTGGGGGAAGTGCGAGATGCTATTTATAAAAAAAAAATGTCTGACTGACTGGCATATCAACGCACACCCGAAACTAAGTACTGGGACTAGGAACGTGAATATTTTCACACGGCTTCCTTTTATAATATAGGCGAGAACTAAGAAGTGTTTTTGGAAATTCGACTTTTGATGGGGTGAAAAGGGGGGACTTTGTATGAAAAGTCTTAATACTTGAGTTAATTAACTTGAAACTTTGCACGAATACTTAGCTAGGTAAATAAAAAAGGAAGTATTTTTTTTGGTGTTTTAAACTACCCCATAAAGGGGGTGTTTAGCTCAAAATTGGCACAAATAATATATACATAAGTCAATTACTTAATAGAAACGTCACAAACGATTTTTCACAACTAAGGGATTGATCAATCAATATGAAAATGACCTGATTACTATTAGATAAAATTTAACCATACATTTTGATGTTAAATTTTGTAGGGAAAAATACGAAATCCACGCGGACAAAGTCGCGGGTGAGGTGCTGTTCTTAAATCAATAACAATGGCAGCCAAACCCTCACTTTTGACAAATCCAACTAATGACTCGTAAAGGTCAGGAGGGTTTCACTTTTAAAAGCATTAGGTACACAGACACAAAAGCGAAGTCATAATTATTTTTTTATAACTATGAAAGTTTTTATAACTTTCTTAGTTATAAAAACGTACCAATGCTGAAAATCATTCATTCTCGCATATAGTATAAGCATAATTAGCCTGTAATGTTCTCACTGCTGGGACACACGGCCAGCCTTCTTTCTGTAAGAAGAATCCACCACGCGGGCCCAGTGCAAGTTGGTGGATGTCACACGTCTTCGTGATGAAATTAAATACAGAAAGTAAAGTGCCTGCCTGGAATCGAACTCACGAACACTCGTCAGTCGGGTCCAATGCCACTGAATCACCACAGTTCCCTCCCCAAAAGTTATAAACTCCAAAGTAATTTTGTTCTTGAACACCATTCACCTCTTCGCTGCAATTTTGTGTCGAGAATTTCAAACCAGCATGGACTCCGAACTGCGCTGTGGAATTGGCATACAAAACTAAATAGAACATTTTTATTTGAATGTTCTCGTTTAAAGTATTGTGGTTTCTATTCCATTGTAGCAGTTTATTAGATACCTACCTACTACTTTATAAGATGAAAACAAAGAAGCAAGAAGGTGGTCTCATACAGTTACGGCTCCAGAAGACACGCGCGCCGCAACAGCGCGACGCGACTCTAGTAGAACAATTACTATGAAAACTTCATGGAAATTTATCTACCAGAATCGCGTCGCACCGTCGCGTCGCGCCTGTCCGCTGGAGCCTTTATAACCAATCAATCAACTAAGCCTATCGCAGTCCACTGCTGGACATAGGCCTCTCCCAGACTCCAGACTCTCCCAGTCTCACGCATCCAGTCTCCGACCCAGCCACTACCCAACCAATAACCAAAAGATACCTACATCTCTATTAAAAAAGAAGAAACATGTGTTAATGTATTTATGTCATCCATTGCCTTCACTCTAAGATACCATGTTTAAAAATTAATGCGAGTCAATAAAGTGGGGCAATTAGCACCTTCTACTTTTAATACATTTCCTGAATCATTGACAGGTTATCGACAGCAAAAAACTAAACCGTGTCAAAGATTGAAACTAATTCTGGGGCAAAGATCAAACCAAGCACGAAGTTGTATTAGTTACAAATTATATAATTTACTTACATTTTACAGTTCAAATATTGCATTACACTCGCAGTTTTTTAAACATTTGATGAAGAAGCTAAGTAAGTCTTAGTTTAAAAGTGTCTATTTAAGTATTTTTACAATTAGTTAGTTAAACTATATTTCCAAACAATCGTTAATTTAACCAAAAACACCGGCCAAGTCCGTCTCGAACAACACACAGTTCCGTAATCGGATCCCAAAATACTACTCAAAATAATTATTATATTTATAAGGGGAATCCGGGACCGTGGTCCCGGTCCCAAAAGCCCCCCGACCCAATATTCAAGAATGCATAGTATTGATCTTGCGAAATATTTCTCGAAAAAGTTATTTTTGCGGTTGTAAGCGAAAATATCCCATATCTCAAATACTATTGCCTAAAGTTGCATGGTCACTTAGAAACATCGTAATCTTTTTAATGATGGGATCCAACAATACCCCAGGCGCTTATGTGCAATGTTTTTTTTTTTCATTCCCAGTTACATATATGTACATGTAAAGAAGGTGTATTGTTGGGACATGTGCACCGCTAGGCACATAGGTAAGTACGTATTTATCTTTGCAAAGAATACACCGACTTTCCAATTTTCATTGATATAGTGATCATTAATAGTCTCCGAGTAAAATGGCTATTTAACATCCGGACTGACGAACACAACAAAATTATAAGTATTCCGCTATTAGTAGCGGAATCCTTATAATTTTTTCCCTATAAAAAAATTTCTCGCAGCACAAACTGGACAACGATATCATGCGCATACAGAATTACCAACTTAAGGACAACAAAAACTACATATGAATGAAACATTGAATAATAATAGATGCAATCTTGCAATTCTCCAAAGATTGTCTATCGATAACCACCATAGGTCGACTCTACATACAAAAACATACATACCACATTCTCGTAGCAAAATTGAAGACACCGGTAAAAGTAAACCAATAAAAGTCCATGGCTATACATTTTGTCTCACAATAAAATAATTCCAACATTCATGTCAATTTCTATAATGATGCATGCAAGTCGCGAGACGAGACGAGAGAGTTCGCGAATAGAAATATCTTCTCAAAATGACCAAAGTAAAACTTTGGTAATTTTGAGAAGATTTAATTTTGGATTTTATAAGTAATATTTGTATAGGCATGTACGGTCTGCAAACTTACTTAAGTATGTAATGTACCTACTTATTTGTTTTATTAAGCTTATATAAACCATTAAGCTGCTCAGAAAATAATATAAGAATTGTATTTTTTTGTTTTAAGAACGGTGGTGACCGTCGAGTTGTTATGAAACAGAGTTACACATACATACATATCTACTTCTGTACCATGAATATGCGAATCTTTTATGATAATTGCTTCGAGTTTTATAATTAAGTCTCACCGCAGACACGACAAAAAGTTAATGTGTAGGTAACACATAAAATTGTTGTCGGTTCTGCGGTTCTGAGATAAATGCCAAAGTATAAATGACAATTAAAGGCTCCTGCAGAAAGGCGCGACGCCACAACGCGCATGACTCTAGTAGATCAATTTCTATGAAAACTTAATTAAAATTGATCTACCAGAATCGCGCCGCGCCTGTCTGATTGAGCCTTTAGTGGATATTTTCAAGCGTTGTTACTGGTCATAATTTCTATAGGCATCTCTTGCCAATAAATAAGCTTATTCGAAAAATCACAGATGTTCCATATGCATTTATACCACATCAGAAAAGTAGGAACTAGTCGGAAACAGATCTGTCCTAGAAGAGGGAAAATTTCCGAAGCCATCATGCCAAAAACATCATCTACTTAATGGTGGATATCTGTGAACAAAAAATTACATTGTCTTGTCATCCGTTAGATACACTTTATACCACGAGTGAAGCCACATTATAGTATAATGTTTCCTCAACTACAGACAAGATTTCCGGCCACCACTCAAAAAGTCTTTGTTTACGTCGACGTAAAAGTTCCATCAAAAGAGATGGTAGCAACAAAACGATGCGGTCAGCGGCAGCCCGGCGGCGACTCACCGTGCAGAGGCACTTGCTGCAGGCAGCTCTTGTGCCGCAATTACGCACACTTTCACTATTTGGGCAGTGGGCACTCAACGAAGTTAAAATTTCTCGTCTTTACACTTCACCGCTCGGTGAAGTGTAAAGACGGATTTAGGACTTAGGAGACTAAATCTGACAACCCAAATCGAACAGCCACTCTCTGACGATGGTTTATTTACCTATAGATGTTATCGGCACCGAATACTAGAAAACGTACTCGAATTTCCCGTAGGAATGAAACATGTTTAACGTTAAAATATTATTCTTTATTTACACTGCTAAAAGTAAATGGAATTGTATTAATTAGCACTTAATGTAAGTCAGCTAAAGTTAAATCATTTACAGCTAAATTGTGCCTTTGAACGAACTATCAAAACGTCTCATAGGCAGAAGATATGACTTTGTTTTCTACATTTCCTTGAATTGACCCAAACTTATGGAGCGATATATTTATCTTCCAATCGGAAACCAATTTAGCCGTACAAAATGAATAACCTAAACAAACATATCAAAAATCAAATAAATAAATTGAGCAGTAACACAATCTATAAGGTAACCTTAGTCTCGACCTTGTGGCCGGACTTATATCAGAAAATATTCGGGGCCCACATATGACCCGCACTTGGGGAAATCTGGGGGCGCTTGGACGAAGTCACTTTCCTCACCTACTTTTAGAATAAAATCTAAGCCTCTCGTCCAGTGAGAGGACCTTTCGTCTCTCATCATCCAGAACCCAGGATTGTCAGCCTTAAAGCGTAGTGCAACAACACCATGTTTTGGCACTACTATAGTATCCTTCACGACCGGGTCAATGAGATTCTTGTTGAACAATGTACCTTCTTCATTCATCTTCTTGATGGTTTCACTGTCGAAACTTCTGTTGAGTTCCCTCATGCCGACCACGTGAAAACTATATCCATGTAGGTGGAATATGTGGTCTGATTCGCCACCTGTAATTAAAAGGGAAACGTAGTGTATATTCATTACTGTTATTGGTAAATATGCTGGGAAGCGGGCTGAAACTAATTGCATTTACATTATATAAATGGATTTCTCTGTGCAGGTCCAATTATGGTATATCTGATTGACGTCTTCAATTGATTTAATAATATTATAGGTTCTCTCATTTATATCTGTAATTTTTATAGTGTACCTACATAATAAAGAGTACTCTATCTTATTTACTCTCTACATTGAATTATGCGTGTGATTACGGCTGAGTAGATAGGTACTCTTCTAACAATTTTCTTGGATGTTGAATGGTTTTAGGTTGAAGAGATTTGTATCTACTATCTTCAACCTTGATCTTGTTACTTTGTGTAAAAATCAATTATTGTATGCGTATAATTAGAGACAATAATAAAAAACTAAAGCAAGTCATTACCGCCATTAAACGTGTTTTTCTTGAATATTTCTTGTGTTTTACTTTAAGCTTAATTGCCGTGTTATGAAATTTTGCAATTGTGTTGCGTAATAAATATTACTCAATCATCTAGAATTATGCTTACAACATTTATCTCAGTCAATTTACATAAATTCGTAGAGTTTGGAGATTGTAGGCTACCTATCACTAAAATACATACATTATGTACAACCATATAATAAAAACGGTAAGAGCTCATTGGGCATCAAAAAATTCGTCCGCATCACTGTCAGTGGGATAAGTGCCTAAAAGGCTGGCAGCATTGCCACATTGCAGAGCAATGCTGATTCTTTGGATTAAAAATAGGCCAGTCTTCTGGTCACGTAAGGGTTCAACCCGCCGCTTGGCGATGTCCCGAAACACTCGATGAGGAGTCGGACTCCAAGGCCTTAGTGTTTCAACCCATAGGTTTCAACCCCAAACGGCTACCTGTTCAGTTATTTCTGCGACGTCAATGTATCCTGTATTAACACATACATAATTATGCATAACAAACCTCCAACCTCCTTGATGTTGTAGGTTTGAACCCAATTTCCTAGGCTATTAATATTAGAGAACCAATAAAATTCCCTAATTATAATATTTGAACGTACATTTTCTCTTATTTACTGAGACGAGAAAGCTCGTCTTTTTTGGTTTCAACATCCGTCTCCAGACTCCAGACGATCGTGAATAAATCAGGGACCGGCGCGGCGCCTTGTTTCGCACATTTGTACCGACTTCAAAGACTACGGTGTCTGAAATATGTACGAAATACGAACAAAAGAAACATTGAAAGTATACGTGAAGATGTAAACTTTCGATGTATCTATTGACTAAAGATATTGTACCTATATATTCAGCGTCAAATCATATTTGCTGGCGCACACAAAAACTGGGGCCGGCGACCGCTGCTCCCAGTTTTTTTTTTCGCCCAGCGGTCCCAATTGTTTTTTTTTTTTGTGGTTTGTTACGTTTAGGTATCGAAACCCATCAAGTCTATAGAGTTTCACCAAATAATTCAACTTGACCCTGTATATCTTAGAAGGTTAGGTATCATTTTATGTCCGTAATAAAATTTAACAATAACAAAAAACAAACTAAGTTATAGTAGAAAATAGTTGAGTGTGGATGAAGAAAATCATTGCGTTAAATTGCTAGAAAGTAACAACGATGACAAAAGTCGCAACTGTAAGTTTTTAATTAATTGTGTTTGGTAATTAATTATAGGGTTCAGCTTCGACATCATTTATTTATTAAGTAGTAAAGTGAAGCTGTGCTTTCGATAGATGTTAAAGTTTTTATTTTGTTCTAAAGCTTTCGGTCCATAAAATGAGAAGTTGAGAACAATGTCTAAATAAAAAATTTAATTGTGTCTCACACATTTTATGTAAAGAACTAATGTAAGTATAAAAGTTTTTTTTTTTCTATCATAAAATAATGTCTTGTCATTAAATGATTTTATTTCTGTAACTAAATTTCAAAAATTTTACACATCAATTATATTTTAAAAACTAGATGAGGTCGGCGTTTCCTATACGACTACTCTGAGAAGAAAGGCGGAAACAAACTCAGAGGTCACAGTCTCTTTTAAAGTCCAGACATAATCTTTGTCATCATGTAAAGACCATGTAGATTGGTGTTTGAAATGGTCCTTTGAGGAAAGAATCACACAGATTGAGTAGACCAGTCAGTGCCCGCATTTGTCAGTAATCGTGCAGCTCAACTCTGTTAAAATGGTTTTTTTTTTAAACGCACCCTTTTTTTTGCTTGGGAAATCATCAAATGACCTCTCCCGCTCTGGGCTGAGCGGAAGGGCGTGTCAGACTTTTACTGACTAAAACCCACCCGTATTCCTTCAGTTGCCTGTGCCAGGGGCCACGGTATCTCTTTCGAACAACCCACGGCCCTGGCGGTTTAAACGCCCCTTGACTTCCTTATTGCACACATACATCCATAACCTCACGCTTCTTCCCATGGGGGTAGGTAGAAACTACATAACGCCACCTGCTACGCCTTTATTATTATCTTTCTATATTTAGCAGTTTAGTCTGTCCCTTTCTCTTAAATTGTCTATCAACCGCGCAGCCAAGGCAATTATATAAATTGAAAACTGTTTCAAATCTAAATCAGGTTAATGAATTCAGTGAAACGAGACATCTTTAGATATTAAACTCGATTGCGGCGACGTCGACCTCACCCACTGGCCACCGGCCACTTGGTTAACTTTGTGTCCGGTATGGTTTAAATAATTATACGGGCCCAATTGACGGGCTGGCGGCGGCGTCGTCAAACCCGTAACGAGATTGTTAAAATATGGCCGGGTGGTGCGAGGTTTAGCAGTTGAGGTTCCGTATGCGCCTATTGTCTACAAGGTATTATAAATTCGAAAGTAACTCTTGCTGTATGTTACCTTTTCACACCTAAACCACTGAACGGATTTCGATATAATTTGACACGGAGATAAGTAGCATCCTGGGAAAGAACATAGGCTACTTTTTGTCCTGGTAGGACATTCCCGTGGGATAATAACCGACATCCACGCGGGCAAAAGTTAGTATGAAATAACCAAAAACCTCTTAGTGGCCATTGTACTCATCATTCAGAACAACATTGGAGGACACTGAACGAGACACAATAGAAATTATATTGTTATTACGGCGAGGGGCGTTTAGTCAAATTTAGTGTCCCGTAAAGTATTGAAAAGTGTCATTCATCTTGTTATTTACAACACCTAACCTCTAACTTTAAAAGAAAACTATTACGCCTTCTGAAACTCGAAGAAAAACATTTTCAGAATTTGATAAGTAACGAACCCTAAAATTTAGAAGCCTTGCATGAAAGCACAAGTAGGCCCAGTATTAATAAGAACGTTGTATAACAGATACTTCTAGTAACGGTTACTGTGCCTCGCAAATAAATGTATCATGAAAAAAATCTAACCGCAAAAAATAAATTAGAACTGGGCCACTTTTTCCACGATTTCGAAACTCACCTGAATTTGTTTTAATATAACTGTAAAGCATTCTTTTGTTTTTAAACAAAATATTAAAATAGTTGAGTATTTTAAGAATCAATCTGTCTAGAATTTTAAGAATCAAACTGACCCCACCATAGTTGGGAAAAGAAACTATGGTGGGGTAAAGTTTCCAGTCTAACCGGGCGCAGCTGAATACCAGTATATTACATGGAGTGACTGCCTATCTGACCTCCACAACCCAATTACTGGGTAACACGATACCCCTTGGTAAGACCGATTGCCAGACTTCCGGGCTTCTGACGACCCGTAACTACTGTCAAAGATGACAGCCGGGAAAAACGGCTTAACGTGCTTCCCGAGGCACGGAGGGGATTCGGTATGTAAAGATGGTCACCCATCTACGGACCAACCGTGGCAAGTGTATCTTAACCTGATCGATCGAATCGTGCGGCTTTTATTACTTAGCCACGAGCCCCTCTGACAGCCCCTTATAATTCACAAATTCAAATTACTGTATGAAGTTTGTTATTCTCCGCAGACCATTATCTACCAAATATTTATAAGTAATTCTGCATCCTCGTATTATCATATTTATCATCATTCTCAACATCTTTTATTCAAACTGGACGTGTCTAACTAGACACGTAGGTACCTACTACAGTTCACATATCTGCACTCTAATTGGGTTACAATCTGAATCATTTTGAAGGATATTGCTAATTCATTGCTTTATATGTTCGAAAAATTTGTCTGCTGAACAAAGTAAATAACGCAATGAATGTTATTGCACTGTCAAAATGACAGCCATTGCTACTGTTAGTGTGCTACGCAATTACCCCACTGCACACCTAAGAATACCTCCATCTCCTTTTATGTAGGACATGTAGGTATATGTTATAACATTATGATATCTAAAGACACTAAGATTGGACATTCGCCCACTCAAGTGTAATTGCATACAATAGCGCAAGAATACTGTAACATAATAACATAATAACGTTCAATTAAATAAGAAAGTCTGGACTGTAGCCAACTGTACCTAAGAAGTAGGTAACATTAGTGTTCGCTCCACGTTTAGGTGTTGCTTTTCAAACTGAAGCTCAAGAACAAAACTTTATTGTTTCATGATTGATTGAGGGATTCCATTACAGTGATTGATACTGCTAGTCTGATTGTTAGGCTTCCCATTCAGGAGTTGCAACTTCATTTTCATTATTCAGTTGCGAACTTGGGAAATAGATAGGATACCTAAATTTTCGAACAAAAGACGTAGACTATGAAACTGCAGAAAATGTATCATTTGTCCTAGACGAGCTTTCGTATCAGTTAAAGCTGAAAACGCTATGTACAATTGCTAAGCAAATTGGCAGCCTACGTCAATTTGCCGCGTTATTGCCATTTCGTACAACTGCCGAAAAATGACAGTAGTGATTTGATTATACGGACAATTTAGGTTGGTAGTTAAAAATAGAAGTAATGCATTCGGTTGTGAACGCCAAGTCAAGACACCTCACGTGCGGCAAGTAAAAACTTAATACTATCGTCAATCAAACACTGTCACTGCGCCTACTGCAAGTGTGTGTTCAACAGCTTTACAATTTATTCCCCTGACTTTACCTACTTTTACAATGACTTAACCTTACAGACTAGCGGGGTAATTGTGTAACACACCAACAGTAAAGCTGCGGCTTTTTGAATTTGACAGTTCAACAACATTCATTGCGTTATTTACGTCGTTAAGCAGACAAATTTTTCGAACATATGAAGCAATGGATTAGCGATATCCTTCAAAATGATTCAGATTATGATTGACAGTGACGCCGATTCCCTTGTTAAACTACTAAAGTAAATTTAAGTTCAGTGCATCTTTTTCTTTCTATGTCATTAAGAAAAGGACGGAAGATAAATATTAGTTTAGTCCTGTCAAAATAAGATACTCCATAGACATTTTAGACGTGATTAAAAACATGGCAACTAAAAATTCGTCAATTTACGTCACGCGCTAACTAATTTGACAGGACTAAACTAATATTTATCTTCTGTCCTTTTCTTAATAAAATAGAAAGAAAAAGATGCACTGAACTTAAAGTTAGTTTAGTTTGTGAACAAGGGAATCGCGGCCATGTGTTGTGCAATTAGGGTGCAGCTCATCCATTTGCTATTTCAAACTGTAAAAGTACATTCCACTCAAACTTTGGAAACACGACAGAAAATCACACTCTTTAGGCTCAACACAACTTCACCAGTGTTCCGTGTTTCGTATAATCTTAGCCCACATATTACAAAGGATACCATAAATTACTGTCACCATGATAAATAGTTTCAAGTACTTGCACATCAGCTGCATATTATGCGTTATTTATATCGAGACTCGTGAAATCTTCATTAGTGTGATGTTACATCTCGCTCGCTGATGTTCATCGATTTTCCTAATTTGCGAGCATCGATTTGACAAATGATTAATGTTGACGTGTTTGCCAATCTTTGTATACTTGTAGAGGAGAGAGGAGTGTTTTATGTCCGTGTAAATCTCGTAGGCGAGAAACAAATAATAATAGCCTCTTTAAGTCCGCAACTCCATTATTCTGCTGCATGCCAACATGTATTTTTCTTCCATACTTCTCGGTTAGTCTATTATTTAATTCCACAACTTAATTTTACCAAAAAAGTTTTTTGCAAACAATAAACAACCGACTTCCAAAAAAGACACCACAAAATTTTTTACCAGTAACTTTGATTTCAAAACCAAACTACTGTACCGTTTTTTATTAAATTTCTATGGGACCAATCCGAAAACATATCCTTACAAATAAAAAAAGAATTTTGCAAATCGGCTTATAAATAACGGAGTTCTGAGGTAACAAACATTTTAAAAAAATCTTGAACCGATACTCGATAGTGAACAGGCATCCTCTTGACTTGCTGGTTCCATCGGAGACCTCATCCATCTCTTTCTTTATAGCGAGTTCGGCGCCAAGAGCAGGCTCATTAGGCCATAAAAAACGTACTCGACAAAACGATTATCGTACCTACGTTACTGTTGACATACGAAGTTTCTTTATCCCTTTTGGCTAATCGCCTCTTCGAGAGACTCTCCCCATGTAAATAAGCCTTAAGCCTGCCTACCCAAGTGCCATAAACGACATTATGTTTAAGACTAATATTGACGCGTAAAGTTATCTTAGCGCAAGTGCCGTTTCTAACTTTCGGTGAAGGAAAGTGGAAACTTTACACTACAAACTGCCTAATAAGGGAACTTAGTAAACTTATGTCGTTACGGCCTTGCGAACATCTTGTCGAATATCATATTACATGGACTTATACGTTTCTTGTCTTGTAATTAGCGTCTTAGTGGATTTGTGTGAGAAACTTACTTCCGCGTATAATTTTTACCTCCCACGTAAGACAGATTAATTGCCTTGGCTGACGGTCATAAAATAATCTAATGAAGCTATGTATCTGCATGACAAAACAACACTCCTGCCGATCGATTCTGTAAAAATCTCACAGTGAAAAGTTAGGTGAAGTGAGCTTAAGGTGAGCTGTCAATAGTATCAATCCCTAGCATTAGTTGGAATGACAGCGCACTCCACGCTCACTTCACCTAAGCTTTCACGGTGAGATGGTTACAGAATCGCACTGCTGTATTTATCTATTTATTTATTTCCCAACTTACATGTATCCTCACAGGGAAACCTATTGCGATAGTGTACATTCACCTAAACTCTTATCCTAACTTATTACTCACTCCTTATTATAATTAAATTTTGTAACTTTTTACAAACAATGCATTCTTTGTGAACTCACTCAGAGAACAACAGAATAGGTCCGTGTACTAGCTATGAGGGTGAGAGTGCGGAGTGCCCGCGTCAGTGGCGCCTCACTTAAAAGATTGGTCCGAGCGCGCGGCTCCGCCAACAGCCGTGACTGTCGTCGTCGCCACACGTACCTGTACACACAAACTTATGTGCCCTAATATGTCCGCATTATGTACCTTCCCTCTAAGTTCTTTGAATATACTCGAAGGGTTAGACAGGGGTGCACCTATCATATGTACACAACATTTCGTCAGCTTTTGTAAGTCCCATATAATAGGGAGCGAGCCTATTGCCGGCAACCAGGCACAACTGACTCCGAGCTGCTACTGAACAATTCCATCAGCAAAAACCTAATAACAGTTTGCCCCACCCGGGAATCGAACCAAGGACCTCATGCTCAGCAGTAGCGTTCGACAAGCCGACCAACGAGGCAGCTGTGTATCTAAAGGCACGTTTATTTAAAGTATCGACGATTCTACTTGATAGATATCTATATTTTGATAATATTTATAAACACTTATCAAATCAAGTTTAGATCCTTGTTCTTAAGTATCGAAGCTCCTATATCGGCGGTAATGTCAATGTTGCCTAAAGTTCTGAAAATAAATCAAACAAATGGCTTCCAATGAATGTAACCGACATCGTTTTGGGCTTCTGATAACGTATAAATGTCGTTATTATCAATAAGATTGTATTTGATTTATTTATCAATTTCTACGGACAGACCTCTTACCTACAGCATATATTTGAAGAAATCTTATCTACAAACGTCTTCCTTTGCTCTTCAGAAAATGTTTGAATCTGTATACTTTGAATACAGTATGAAGAGCGACATCTTTCATAACTACAGGAAATTACATTTTGAAAGAGTAAGTGATGCTAGTCCAGTTAGAGTATTTTAGAGATACTTGTAGGTATTGCATTCTTGATAAAGTATTATATGTAGTATATATAGTATTCTTATTTTATTATTATTAAAATTAAAATCTTAATGTCTTATACAGGGTTATTTTAAATTGGCTAGCTAAACTACGCAGACGCGATGGCCGTCGATATCTAAACACATTAAAACCTAGTACTATTAATGTGACGATTTTTTTTTTGTAGTAATAAAACATCCAGCGGTCGTTGACCTCCCTAAAAACAACATCAAATCTTTATATTTTTTATTTTATCGTTTTTCCATAACGGTACCTATCGCGTCTGCGGAGCTTAGCTAGCCAATTTAAAATAAACCTATACAAGGTGTCGTTTTGCATCCTCGTCAAATTCAAAGAGGTAACTAGCTACTCATTCTCGACACGAATCAATAATAAAATAACGTTTTTTTTCTTCTAATTTTCGGAAATCGGCATGTGTGGGACACGCATTTTAAAACGCGGCCTGTGTGAGACCGCACTGTAACTGCCCTTTCATACACACATACAAACGCGGCCGCTTATACGATACCATAACGCGATTCTGTTCTTTGAAAGTGGTGTATTCTGAAATACTGTCAAACTTAAATAACTAAAAAAACAAGTATGTATTCATTATTTACCCGGGATCGTAATTTTATTTGATTATTTATGTCATTCATAACAGCCTCATGAAATTTGACGAGGATGCAAAACAACAGCTTGTATATTATTGTTATTAAAGTAATATTCACTGAAAGCAATTACCATTTTCACTATCATGCAAGTGTGTTTACAGCCTCATTATTCTGTTGTGTCGCTACTTATTAACGTTTAATGTTACAACAACATAGGCAAATGTATATAATCGTCTAGTTACCAGTCTAGCTTCTAGTTGTCATTACGCCGAGCTTGTATGAGTTCTTGCCTATAACAGTATAACCGCAACTCCTCAGCTGCATAAGGCTGCCATCAGACGGACTGCATCGCAGCAACCACGCGCAGTCGATATATTCAACTGCATGCAGTTGTACGTTCGACTTCGTTCAGTCATGATATCAACTTCACGCGGTCGGCTGCAGTCGTGTGAAGTCAATATTAACTGCATACAGTCGTGACTTCAACTTTACGCGGTCGGCTACAGTCGTGTAGTGTCGACGCACGCTGTCCATCGCTAACCGCATACATTAAGAGAAGTAAAGTCTGTGCTTCCATTTCGACGTCAAATCTTACACTGAGCTCCTGGGCAAGACGCGTAGCGTTAACTGCGGAAAGTCAGATCCGACTGCAGATAACTGCATACAGTTGAATATATCGACTGCGCGCGGTTGCTGCGATGCAGTCCGTCTGATGGCAGCGTTAGTAATAATTTTGTAAAAAATGGCGGCATTGTTGCATCATATCGTTACGTACGAGTCATAAACCATGACTAGTGGGATTTCGCAATTGTACCTGAGATATCGAATCTGCTATCGTGTGTCTAAACAATATAAAATACAGTACAATTTGAACGCATGACTAATGGAAATAGTCAAAAAGTAGACCGTGATTTACATGCAAAAGATCTTTGGGGTATTTATTAAGAAAAAGCGAGAAAACACCTTATCACCCGCGGGGTATTTGCGTAATACACTATCAGTAGCAATGGCTTTTATTTTGACAGTTCAACAACATTCATTGCGTTTTTTACATTGTTGAACAGACAAATTTTTCGAAGACAAGAATAAAATGGGTTAGCAATATCCTTCAAAATGATTCAGATTGTGATTAATTGTGTGTTACGCAAATAGGGTGCCGGTTTCTAAATTGAGCATTTAATGTAGAGAACTTGATAAACTCTAATAGTAATTAGTTATTAGTCTATTAGTTATTCTATTTTTCCATAAATTCTATTGTTTGAAAATTAATGTATCGAGACTTTTTTATAAAAACTACACCTTTTATGTATGCCTATAATTTAAGCTAATAAATGATTTCTATTTCTACTTTGGCAACATTCCTTTTTAAAAAACGTGGATTTTTTTGCATTTCGCGGACCACTTCGAAATTGCCAAAGAAGAAATTCTTAAATTAGAAACCAGTTATTATGGTGCTCCTACTCACGAATCGGTTTGTCTTAAACCACACTACCTATTTTCAAAAACAAACCAAACTACACAAAAATTCATTTGAACAAATAATCACCTTGATCGAACATCACCAGTTCCACAGTAGCTCCCAGGGGCACATTCTTGACATGCACGCACTCGTCTCCCTGTCCTGGCTCCTGGGGGCAGAGCTGATTGGAGCCCACATCGCCGCCCTGCGTCAGGAGTGGAGACGCCGGGTATGTGAAGCGATGGCCGTCGGTTTGACCCCAACTCTCTGGAACAAGAAAGATAAAAGTAAAATAAAAGGTTGTTAGAATTTTGATGATATCTACTGTGAAACGCAAGGTGTACTTAGTTGTAATAACTGAATACCGATTTTTTTATTGTAGGTACTCATGAACAACACTTATGATGGAATCACGAAAATAAAGTCAGATGCCCCAAACATTTAGTCTTCTAAGTTCGACAAAATGTAGGGGAATAGCTGATTGGTTTTGCGCGGTTGGACCCATGAAATGAAATTGTTTATTCTGTAAGTAGGATATCGGAAACACATTTTTGCACGTCATATGATAAAATAAAAATTAAGCTACATGGAGTCGTCATTTTCCTATCTGACCCCCCTGAGAAAAAAAGGCGAAACAAAATCAAGCGTCAAGTCTCTTTTAAATTCCAGCAATAGTAAAAGTTGTTCCCCTTGATAGGTTTTTAGTTACTTCAATTCGTAAAGGACATTTAGGAGGTCTAGAGGTATAAATTTAGTATAGAAAACCAATAACCACCAGTCAATCGGATGTAAGCTGAAACCGGTACCGATCCGTAAAGTGGATGCGGTGCGGTTTTGATTAGGTTACGAAGCATTCCTCCCTTCCTCTGTTTAGGCAGAACCGGCCTTATGTACGGAAGTGTATCTAATAACGGCTCAGGCCAACAAGTTACATAAACAGCAATATTAGGTAAATTCCAAATTCGTAAAACCACCTTTTAGGACATCAACTAAAATGATTTTATGACACGGAATAAACAAATGAACAAGTTGCACAGAAAATGAATCAACTTATTTCTTCCACAATTACCATTCGAAATGACGCAGTATCAGAGTTATTCCCCTCAATAACAGACGCGGTAGGTATGCAATTGCAGGCAATTATACAATCCAGTCACAATAGACAACAGATTTAATCAACAACAACGTACTTCTGAACAATTAAAATTGTTTATAGAACACACAATTATTTTTCTGCCACTTACATAACATGGAATTTCCGACGCTGGAAAATTAGTAACATAATATCAAGCCTGTATTCCGCGAAGGGATTGGCAGAAGTACCAATATTTCGCCGGTTATGTTACAGACAGCTGCTGTCAACCAGACACAAATCCCAGCTTCAGGCTGCTACTAAGCAATTTTTATTTGGCATAATCAGCCTATAACGTTCCCACTGCTGGGAAACAGGCCTCCTATTAAAGAGGAGAGGTTTTTATTGGCAAAACCTACTAACACTTTATCCTACATAAGGTTCGAATACTACAAAAAAAAAAACAGTGAGTTGACCCACGGGCTTTTTTCCCGCGGCGATTTTTTTTCTGCACACTGAATTTACAACGCTCTGCGCTCTTAGCGCTAAGAGTTCAAAATCGAACAGTGTTTTTTTTTTTGACGAGCTGGGATGCGCTCCGTGAGATTCTCAACGCTCGGCTTAACACCGAGAATTGAAAATCCAGTGCGCGATAACATCCCGCCACGATATTTTTACGTCCGTGCGACGTATTGACAGCTCACTGCTCCTAGGTTTTCACGGTGAGATTTTGACAGATATATAGATTGGCAGAACACAACCTTCATCAATCGCGCTTGTGAGTGTGACCACTAGACCAACGAGCCAGCCCAACGATTTCTGTATAATTTTTATCGTATCTGTATTCACGGACGATTCAGTTTTACGACAATCTATTGGGCCGACGTTCGTGTAAACTGCCCACGAGTTTTCCAAAAACAAATGAACTAGGTAGCCAGGGTAATGTCTTGGGGAAACGCAGCTATTATGAATGGTCGAACATTTATTATTTCAGGAAGTACCACTCTTTCCTGTGTTGGACCATTTTTCATAATAATATGGGTTATTTATATTCCTGGTTATACTAGCGTGTTTGTTAGTATTTTTTCCCCATTTTTCTACTCTTTATGATTGGTACGGTGCCTTCAAAAACATGGTTACGTCTACATCCTTTATTTCCAGTTTGATTTCAACCGGAATGACAGCCCCCTGACCTCAATACCCTTCAGAGAAACTGGATTTTTGCAATGACGTAACCAATACAGGTAATTGTATCGCGTAATGTCCTCTCATTCGAGTTCCTATGTAAATTCTGGTCTTAAATATTTAAGACCAGAATTCGAGTTCCTATGTAAATTCTGGTCTTAAATATTTAAGTAAAAAAGTTAACGCCTACAGAAGCGTTATTAACGGTCGATAATATCGGATTAGTTTAAATATTAATGTACATAATTCATTTTGCTGTAAAAAATGGAATAACACGATATCTACAAAAAAGACAATCATATTTTTCAGTTATACCAAATGATACCACAACAGCAGATGATAATTCCTGACTTACACAATAGTACAGCCTAATTTATTAGAGGCGTGATGACCCTTTCTATCTGCCATGACAAATGAACGACGATTCGTTTAAGCACTATAATTATCTTATCTTCAGAGAGACGTCATGGTCGGAGACTAGACTTATAACGATAAACTTAAGTACAAAGATGTAGCGATACAACTATTATTACAGAGAGATGGAGTGGTCACTTACGTTTATTTATATATTTATTTACGTACACACAAACACTTATTTGGTTAAATACCTACATACATACATACGTACATAAAAATATTTTAGAGTTATTTCATTAGAAATTTCTTCCAGCAGACCTGCGACAGGAGCGTTGGCACAATTGTAGTGTGTAAAAAGACAATACTAATATTTTTTAGGTACCTACACGAATAAAATAATTAATACTACCATTTCAATTGGTTCTAGGAACCTGATTAACTAATTATTTCTCTAATCAATAAATATGCTCTCAGATCTCACGTTAGCTCATTTAAAACCTCCACAACACACCAAAATGACCAAAATAACTACGACCGTCAATAAATTATCATGATATTTGAATTCAGATTCAGTCTATGAATGGATATTCAGAAATCACGGGTCAAGTCCTCTGATACTGACAATTGACATTAAACTGTCAATACGTTCAAAAATAGAATGCAAACCGTTTCCCAACTATGTTGTGGTCGGCTTCCAGTGTAACCGGATTCAGCTAAATACTAGTATTTTACATGGAGCGACTGCCTATCGGACCTCCGCAACCCAGTTACTGGGTAATACGATACCCTCTGGTAAGACTGGTTGTCAGACTTTCGGGTTCCTGACTACCCGTAACGACTGTGAAAAATCCACGAATAACAGCCGGGAACAACGGTTTAACGTGCTTTCCGAGGCACGGAGAAGTCTCGGTATGTAAAGATGGTCACCCATCGACAGATCAACCGCGGCAAGCGTAGCTTAACCTGATCGATGGCACATTGTGTGTTAATTATTAAGCGCAATTATTTCAACAAAGCACTTCATTTATTTACTTATTTACATTATGTTCTCACTACAGTGCTCGTAAGTGAATTATTTCGACTTTTACTCTTTTTGACTGTTATAAGGCAACTGGCCTTGCTATGGACTTTTTCAACTTCAATTAGACCATTCTATTTAAAACTTCTCTAGAGGAACTCTAGAGTAAGTTAAATAGATCACATCGCAATATACGCAATACCTAGCACAGTCACAACAGGAATCGTATAGTGAAGCTGTACAGCATTATTTTATGCGAGATGCCTAAACCTTCGGGGAAACGGGCGTGATGTGGTTTATGTATGTAAAAAACATGTAGTACGTAAACTTGTGCCAAACATAAACTTAGAAAAATGTACAGTAAATATGAAGTTAACACTGGTTGCCGCTTTACTCCGCGTTTATACACCGTGTTCCGGACGATATACATAAACTTCGACCAGATGTTAAGGACACATGAATGAATTCTTATTTTTTATTTTTTCTTAATTTTTATATAATACTTTGACGTAAATCACCCGATATGTATACCTCCTTATCTCTTTTTCCGAAGTATTTGATAGATTTATCATTATAATTGCACTAAGCGGCAACTTAAGACCCTTTCTTACAACATAGCTCAATTAAATTTCATTAAATGAAATTACAAATATGTTTGTAACGAAGCCTTTTTAAGTGCTAGCTCCATTGTTAGATTTGATTTATAAAAGCTATAGAAGCGTTTACCTAAGTTTATGGATAGCGTGAAGATCACGGTGTATATAGCCGCGACGTGACGACCGCGGAAGATGGAACCGCCACTCGAACTATTCACATCGAACTTATTAATTTTATAAATAATTTATTTTCAAGGTAGGGCCTTAATAAGGGAGAAATTGCATAGAATTCCACTGCAAAATCATCAGTATGTTACCATAATGTGTTTCAAATAAAATTAAAGTTATCACCACTAAAGTCACAACTAAAATATACATATTCAAAGCCCTTTAATATTTACAATTCCGACCTCTCATGATATATGCACTGTATCTCAGCAGTGAAAGCGACAAGCCAATTAGAATATTCAAGCTGGTTCCAAGTGTGGCTCGATCTACTCTCCATATGTTAAATGCGCATTGCACAGGTTTAATATAACAGTCATATTTTATCAAAATATTCAACACGACAACAACTTAGCCGAGCAAAAAATGCATAGCATAATTTATTGCTTAGCTTAAATCAATTTATTACAAAACTAGCTCTAGTCTTGATCCTATGTAAATATCGGGACAAAAAGTCCTATCCTATGTCCCATGGTCATGGTCTACCCATGTGCCAAATTTTATCCAAATCCGTTCAGCCGTTTTAGCGTGAAAGCGTAACAATCCAACATGCAAACACAAAAAATCAAATCTTTTCTCTTTAGTTAGATGAAAGCGCTCATTATATTTAGCAATATCAACAAAATTAATATATTTCAAAAAAAAATTATGGAATGCAAATAAAGATATGAATAGAGGTTGAAAGGAGATAATCTTCACAAGCATAGTCGTACAAGGAGGCATATAAGTCTAAACACAGCTCTTTAATTTAAAGTCCACTTATTTTTTAAGCATGTTCATATAACGGTACTAGTTAAGAAATAAAATGGCTGGCGACAAAAAAAAACCCCACTCGTAGTGAAAGGCAAACTTTCGAACAAGACTTGTTAATACTCAAAATAAACATCCTATTGTCTAAGCTTAAATCCTGCGCCTTAAAAGCTGCTTGAAAATGTAAACAATGAACAAATGGTAATTTTGTCAGCGTAAGCGGTTGCGTTACGCGTTCGCAGCGAACGTTTGACGGCTTCGGCGCAAGCGCAATCATTGCCAGCATATTGCTTATTTGCGGTTGGCGCGGACGCTGTTACGACCGCTGATTACTTCACTTTCCTCATAAACACCGAGTAATGTCACCATTTTATGTAAAATAACTTTATTTATGAAACATTAAACCAGAGAATGAACAAGCCTCGTTAATGTTGCTACTTTTCCTACTTTCTGAATTCAATTCAGAAGGAATTTTATATAGAAGGGTGTTTAGATTACTTTGCATTAAGCCTTCATTTACCTACCTCTTGATAAACGTATATATAACCTTATTCATAATAAAATAATGTATTTGTACCTCGAAAGGACAAAGGCCTCTTCTGACATAAAGAAGGCGCTAGCATTGATCACCACTTTTGTGTGGCACATTCGCATTCAGTCCTAAAATAATGTATTTGTACCTCGAAAGGACAAAGGCCTCTTCTGACATAAAGAAGGCGCTAGCATTGATCACCACTTTTGTGTGGCACATTCGCACTTGCCTAATCCCTACTTAACTGCAGGGTCAAATTAAATTAGCTAGCGAAACTCTGCAGACGTGATGGGTGCTTTATATTTAAATATAATAAAACAAAAAAGAAATTAATTTGATGACTTTTTGTGGGGTCATCTACCTCAGCTAGCGTAGTCACTGGAAACATCAGTTTAAAAATCTGTTTTTTTGTGTATTCTTCACAGAAGTATCGATATCTAAACAGGATAAAACACAAGAAAACAGATTTTCTCAACTCATACTACACTCCCAGTGGTTGTTGAGCCCAAAAAAAAACATAATTTAGTCTGCGGAGTTTGGCTAGCTAATTTAATTTGATCCTGTATAACTACTAACAAACTAAAATATGGCGTCAAAGAATTCCTCCGCATCGCTAACGACAAATAAATAGACCGGCTCAAAATTAAAATTTATTTCTATCAGTATCTGGCTTTTAATTACAACAACAACGGGTCGTCAGAAGCCCGAAAGTCTGACAACCAATCTTACCAAGGGGTTTCGTATTACCCAGTAACTGGGTTGTGGAGGTCAGATAGGCAGTCTCTCCATGTAAAATACTGGTACTCAGCTGCATCCGGTTAGACTGCAAGCTGACCCCAACATACTTGGAAAAAAGCTAGGCAGATGATGATCTTTATCAAATAAACTTAAAAACGCAATCAACTAACGAATGATCTATGATATGAATGTACCACACATAAGTAATTACACACAGATCAAGTACTTAGTTCTTACGTAGTGGAGCCAACATTAAGCAGGCTGACAGCCAGTCTGCTTGGCTGATTGATGGATGGAGCTCGAATGCTAGATCGTTAGATACGCCTCGAGTCGAAGTGGCTAGAGTTAAGCACTGAACTTCACAAAAGAATATGGTCTACGTCACTTCATTAAGATTTGTAAAAGGTATTTTTCAAAATGACTATGATTTCCAGTGTATTTTCCGTGCAATGTTGGGAATATATAACCAGCGGGGTAATTACGTAACACTAAGAGTAGCAATGGCTTTCATTTTGACAGTTCAACAACATTCATTGCGTTATTTACTTTGTTGAGCAGACAAATTTTTCGAACATATGAAGCAATAGCGGCTGGAAGAGTAATCATTATTTTGAAAAGTATCATTCGCAATATTAATGCGAAATTAACGAGGTATTACATAATACAAAATTTGTGTTTCCTTGCACAATTCAATTCAAAATACAGCGATTAAAGGCTGCAATATTTTCGAAACAACTGACGGACGCGACCCACTAACACATTCTCTTGCCTAAGCTAAGGTTATGTAACAAAGTGCTCATAACTCGAGACGAATGCTTAGAACTGAGCAGAAGCAGACGGTCGGTTAACTTTGCCAAAAACAAGTTTCATGAAATTCACGATTTCATATCATCTACTTATGTATAAGATTTTAATCTAACTGAGTTACGTCACTCAAAAGGGTGAAATATAAGATACTAAGTCATCTCAGACCCCTTGAAAGATATCTCATTTACTCCATTGTTTTTGCAGAGTCCCCGTCATAATAAAAAGAATAAAACTTAGAACCGAAGAACCCTTTTGGCTTTGTTATGCTTAGCTCAGTTCGACCGGCAAGTGAGGTGAGAAAATGAAAAGAAAACGACCTTGACTTTTGACCCACAACGAGTATTAGATGACCAAACATACTGGTTGACACTGGCTTAGCAAACATGTGCTAACCATTTACATTTATCTATTTCATTGTTTATGCTGTATCTCGTATTTCGTTAAGATTTTTTCCGAGACCAAAGAGAGAAATAACTAGTGCTGAAGTATTTGCTGGGACTTAAAACACCTTCATAAATGTTATAGAATTATAAGTGTTACATTTTGAATTTATAACAGAATCAAATATGTAACAATTATAAATGTGTTAACCAAAAACAGTTACAAAAGTGTAACAGGTATATATTTGTAACAGATATAAAAAAGCGTTCATCCCGCGCGGGCTGGCAACGTCGCATTTTTAGTGTTTTTTTTTCGTTATTATTTTACCACACTACTATTTTCTACAGCCAAGTACTAGATCATTGGTATTTATAATTATTTTTAACATTTACTCTTAAATAAACATTTTGAAATATAATATCAAGTTTTATGAGTTAATACCTACTCAGGTAAACGCAGCGTTGCCAAATTTACTATATATTTATGGTAAATAAGCATTAGATAGCCGCAATCCAGTCGCCGCCGATTGTCTCTCGCCGTTTGTTTAAGTATTTGACCGCATTGGATCAATCAATCCTTTTTTTTTAAAAAAAAAACCTCGTCTGTCATCCTAAAATCAATTGCTTACCACTTCAACAAGAAGTGGTGCATCTTGATAGTCCAAGTATCTTGATAGATTCGGAAGTATATTCGGAGGAGTTGTTGCCGTAACTAAAACTGCTTATTTCTGTTACACATAATATGTATAAAAGTTTACACCTTGATTCTGTAACATTATTGTATCTATTACAATTATAAATGAGTTTCTTTCCAAAAAAACAGTGTTAAAAACACTTACTACGGTTACAGTTTGAGTCCCTGATAATTGACAGAAAAAATACTTCAAACGTCTAATTTTAGCTGTAGAAGTATTTAAGGCCGTACTCAACTTTTTTTTTTGTTTAGCTTGTACTGACCCACTGCTGGATAATGGCCTCCCCAAGTTCTTCCAGGAACTCTTTTCCCGCGCCACCTCGAACCAACGAACTAACAACTTCGAACCAACTTAATACAGCTTATTTTATTAACCTCAAAACTTTCAAAACGCTATGCAAATAATAAAAAGAAGCTGTTAAATAAACAAAGGTACGTGACTATGTGTGCACTTAATTGATGCTAATGCTTAACCTGCACAAATATGAACTGCTTTTTATATTTATTACGGTGTAAGTAGCTGAATTTGCAATAAGTAAAAGTGGACACTATTAAAACGAATCATTTTTAGCACCTAAAATAATATCTACGGTTTTTATTTCACTAGACCAAAAAAGAAAACATCACTGCTGAAAAAACACAATTTCCAGCACCTTTCAATAAACGATAAAGTGATTTCGAATGTTTTAACTAAAATCTTTTCGTATCTCACAGATCTTTTAAACGTAGTCCACGGTTGTCAATTGGCTTGACTGGTTCTTAAATCTTAAACCATCCAACAAACATCATTCTTCAGTGCCTAAGGTATAGGATTTTACCCGAAGACTCTTAATTAGATACATATTAACAAACTAGCTTCAGCCCGCGGCTTTGCCGCGTGGATGTCGGAAATTATCCCACTGGGACATGCTACCGAGACAAAAAGTAGCCTATAAAGCCTATTAAAGCATTAAGGCATATGTTACTCCATAACATCAGCTATCTGCCAGTGAAAGTCCCGTCAAAACCGGTCAAACAGACAGACAGACAAAAATTTATAAAATGTTTTTTTTTTATAAGTAGATAGCGTAAGTACATATATATTTTCATACGCATTTATTAAAATCTGTTATTTTGATATTACAAACGGACACTTCAATTTTATTTATTTGTATAGATAGGTACAAAATTAGCATACGGTTGAACTGGAAGCGGACCCTAACATAGTTGGGAAAACGCTAAAACGCAAAAAAAAAGATAAAATAAAAAAAATTAAATTAAAATAGATAAAATATTTTATAAATATCTATTTAAAAAATAGAATAGGACAGGATTGTCCTATTCTTTTTTTTATACATCCGCGTGGATTTCGTACTTTCTCCTAAATTTTTTAAGACCCTTCAAAAGGTAGTTTTGTAAAATTATGATTAAGATCTTATAATGTTCACTTTATTATTTATTATGGTCTTAAATATACATACTGAGTATCGAGTTAATTGGACCGCGCGTTAAAATTCTTCCGTACAAACTTTAACACCCCTATATGGGGCTTTGAGGGGTAGTTTTAAAAAACAAAAAATGGCAAACTTCATAATTTACCTAGATAAATATTCGTGCTAAATTTCAAGTTTATTAACTCAAAGAATAAGATTTTTCATACAAACAAAATCCTGGGAGGATTTTGTTTGTATGAAAAATCTTATTTCACCTTCTTGGGGGTGGAATTTCGAAAAAACCCCTTTCTTACTCGATACCTACTCTTCACGAAGAACACACCCTCCAATTTTCATGTCTCCAAGACCAGCGGTTTAGGCTATGTTGATGTATCAGTGCCAATTGTGGTCACCCATCCTAGTTGGAACCACGACCGGACTTAACATGAGTTAGCGCTAACAAGCCATCGAGCTTCTCAGTCATTCCTCATTGTATTATATACTTTAATGATTAGGTAATACCACGTAAAGTTTCATCCAATTCAACTGATCGGTTATTCTATAGCATTTTATAGGTTATTCTTTAGATTAACTTTTTATTTATGAACCGCTTGAAATGAAACAAACACTAAATTTTAAGTGGAGCAAACTAAAACGCATTAGTGAAAACCACATTCAACTCGATGAAGCCGTTTCTGAGATTAGCGTGCACAAACGTACAGAAAAACAGACAAAAATTCAAAAAATCATTGTTTTGTGTTCTATTCCGTTCATAAAGCCCATAATATTTTTTCTTATATATCTTCCATATACAGACAGCGACCAGTTACGATTTTATTATCTGTAAGTAGGTAATGGCAAAGGAAACATTTCATGTGATAAATAAATAAATATATATATTGATATTGATAAGTGTATCCATGTACGCGACTACTATGTAATTAAACTAATCACCAAAAGTATCTTCTATCACCAATATTATTCGCAAAATCAAATTATTTAACGCGGTTTTGGTGACGTCAAACTGTGTAAGATAGATAATGGGAAACGAAACGTAAGTAAGTATATACTTATCACAAAAAATTATGAGTAGTCACAAAACTTGTAGAGGTCAGAACAGGTAGGTGTATTTTGTGAAATAACTGGGCAGTGGTAAGCATAAGATAGGCAATGATAAGTATATTGTTTATCTTGCAAAACAACAAACACACATTTCCTTTCACGACATTCACAAAGTGGAATAAAAACCTACTAACACTTAATAATTGCATCATTGACCCTAATAATGACTTGGTTAAGAAGTCATTAATTGTTTGAGTAGACAAAAGTATCAAATTTACAACAGAAAATTGTCGAAGCTATTTTATTGTTAATGCTATGGGCACTTCTGTTCTCACAGATTTTCTAAAGAACGAATTATCTCATAATTGCGGTGGGTCACGCCTTTTTTTTTTTTTTTGAGGATGGGAAATCATCAAATGACCCCTCCCGCTCTGGGTGGAGCAGAAGGGAGTGTCAGACTCTTACTGACTAAAACCCACCCGTGTTCCTTCCTTAGCCCTTTATGTACCAGGGCAGCGGTAACCCTTTCGGACGATCCCGCTACCCCGGCAGGCTTCGGCCCTGTCGGGCCCCGTCAACTATGCTGACATCTCTTTGAGGCGCACGTGGAACACATACGCGCCGTCCGGCACGGGCCTGGTCCTGATCGGACGCAGAGCTAGTGGGTCACGCCTCACGCGGTCATACGAGTAACTATGATCAAAAACCAAACAGCTAAATAATGTATTTGACAGTCGAGAACCACAAAATAAGAAACCAAACTTTCATCTATCTAAAGCTCGTTAACGAACACGTGGTAAGAAAAGTATAATACTTACATATTTAACAAGATAATGTAACACAAAAGAAAGTTCTTAAACAATTTACAATTACATTACTCACCGACTCGTTTCGCCGAAATTTGTCTTGTCGAATAATTAAAAGGCACATAAATTATCTCGTCGAGATTATCGGCCAGCTCTGCAGGAAGCTTGTTACCAGCGTGGATCTCGTCCAAACATATCACATTGTCAGATTCACATCTATCACTAGTCACTGTCGTTAATTCACGATACACTTCTGCATCAACTATGTCGTCATCTTTATGCAACACTTTTTGCTCTTTGTTATCATACACTAAATTTGCTACACCTTCTAAATTGTCTTGACAACTCTTTACTGCAGCCACTCTTATTTTATACACACCGGGTGCTCTTTTAGCTTCCACAATAAAATCTACTCGCTCTCCTCTGCCTAACTCAATCGAGTTCACACGTTCCGGTTCAATCCAGTGCCCGTCTAAAGTCACGACTTCCAAAACATGATGATCAATTGAAAATGTTATAGGGCAGCTTTTTGATCCCCCTCCGTAAGCCAGGCGGAATCTATATCTTTTTCCGTATTCCACATTAAATGAAGACTGCGGAGCGTCGGGGGATTCAGATGATTTCCCTTTGCCGTTTATGAGAAGAGATTCGGCGTTCGGGATGCGCGATATGACCCCGGCCAGCGGTCCCATTGAATGACCCCATTCAGACACGAATATTGTGTGCTCGGATAAGTCCAAATCATATAGTTTCTTAATAGGGTCCAGACGTGGAGACTGGCGCACAACAAAGGCTCCCGCGAGACCGTCAGCAGCATCAGCAGCAGAGTGAGCGTGGTACATGTGCGTGCCCACAGCTGACGCGCGGAATTTGTACTGGAATGTTGTGTAGGCAGGCTGAGGACACTGGGTCAACATAGGAGCTCCATCCATGAAGGGGGTCTCCTTCTGTGGTTGGCCTCGCCAGTGGATAGAGAGTGCGTGTGCGGGAGCTCGATGTACCACGTCTACGACGAGGATGTCGTTGTGGCAGACGTGCAGGGTGGGTGCCGGCAGCGCCCTGTTGGCGACCAGCACGCCACGCTCGCGACCATCCGCAGATATGCATGTCGCCGGACAATCACCACCGTCCTTCTCTGTGCAACTACCACAGGATCTGTGACACAGGAAAGTTCGATTTTATAGTGGAGATATACAAGAAGCATTAGAATGGTAATTAGCATTGCGAAAAAAAGGAAATAAAGATGTGTGAGTAAAAGTTATAAACAAAGATGAAACGGCTCAGGCCAAAACCACGTAGGTATCATAAGGTTGTGAAAAATGTAGCTTACTTGCTGAGCGTCTTGTAGACCTCGATGACTAGTTTCACACGGCATATCATTGGCCAATCCAACTCGTGACATTCTCGGTCACAGTTTTCGAAATACTCCTCTGTAAATAATAAAAATACATTAACATGAGACATTAGTATGTATTTGTACGTCAACTATACAATACAATACGTGTCAACAAACGTTTTAAAGAATAATTAAACCTTCAAGGTAATAGAAGTTGATGTAACATCATACATACATCGAAGTTTCTTTGTGAACTCGTCTTCGCGATCGATTCCACAAACATTATAAACGGTGATCGATTGCAAAACGTATCTTTTATGTTCCTGCAATGGTAGTTACTTCCGTAGAAATTATCGCTTTCTGCAGGTCTTAAAACGAACAGCAGTTTAATTCGAATGTGTTAACATTGTCTAGTGTTAATAATAATCTAGAACCTGAGTGATTTCCTGATTCAAAAATAAGTAAGAAATTGTTATTTGATCTTTATAAATTTTGTAATAGCTGATATAAAACCAAAATTAAACATGAATATAGATCAGCTTATTGTCCTCCAATGCACATACATATGTTATATGCCCTTCCTTTCGGCAATTAGATATTCGGCAGATATTCTAATTACAAAAAAAAAACTTATTACCTGGCATCGGCGTATAATGAACGACTACAAGAACTCCGGCTAGTATCACAATTAACACTAATATCCTCTGCAAGGACATGAGCATGTAATTTGGCTTCACCATCGACACTTCGCACACTTGAGCCGCCTCCTTTTCTGACTCCATGATTAATGAGAAAAACTTAATCGTCTATGGTCCAAAACGAGATTACATGTTTGTTTTTAAAAGTTACATATGTTCCGATTTTGAAAGTGAGAGGTTTAACGTTCGCGACTACGCGAGTCGACCACGAAGTGGCGACTGGTATGGTCGTGGGCCGTCGCCTCCGCCGGTTGCAACATCGTGCACCACCATGTTTCGCGGCATTGCAAGAGGTTCGATTGGGCCTCCAATTCGGAAGTAAATTGACGGGCAGAAGAATGAACTCTCTCTGCAAGTTACGCAATTTTATATTGTGCAAGCGTTATATTAATTTCCAGGCTGACCACTTACTGTGGTGTTACGTGTTACACAGCCGAACGCAATATTCGCGTACCTAATTATATTAATTAATAAATGAAAATACCTAAACTATCAACACTTTTAATTATTCAATGACACAGTCGCGTCGTTCAAATAATATTGATGGATAATTTAATCTCACACACTTACTCTTTGACTGTCGGAGTATAATATATTATTGGTACATCTGAATTCACCGCAGTTGCACATGTCTATTGCAAGTCCGGCTCCGGCAGAGGGTTGGCAGTAGTTTGTTTTTTCCAAATACTTCCTTTGAACCTACAGCGAAGCATAGAGGTCGTGTCGAACCACGAATAGTGGAGGATTCCGTCAAAATCTGAGCCTATGATATAATATCCAGGAACTGGTGATAACAACTTCCCTCAAACATCCCTCCCCAGTTACCGAATACCACAAACCTGATTACGATAATCACCTCATTTGAGCCCTTAATCCGGGGTGAAGGTTAAGTGGTAAAGGAGTTTGATTTGCATTTGCTCCCCAATCAGTTGCATTTTAAGCACGACGGGCGAACAGACGGACACGAAGTTATGAGGGTTTCGCTTTTGCCATTTGGTAACGAAACCCTAACAAGACCTAGACTAAAATATAACAAAATTAGCAATTGTGTTAAGCATTACGTAATGTCCTAGATATAAGTAGGCCGATAGTCTTTGCGTGTAACACGGCTTAGATATACTTAATTATTATATTATGTACTGACGGAACAGTTGTTACCTACACTTGCCGATGAACATCATAAAGATACAAGTCTGTTTACCATGGGCAATTAACAGTCGTAAAGCATTGTCATAACCACTGCGCCTGACATGTGGTGCGAAAGAATGCAAGTGATATAAGAGCGATGCCACACGGGCATTGTCAATGCGTTGCGTCGTCGCAGCGCAGTTATTTCGACGCAGTGAGTGCCACGCGAGCGCTGCGATGTCGCAACGCAACGCTGCTTATCCCGATGTTGCACCTTCATGACGTCGACGTCCACCTTCGATATTCTAAAAAGTACTGCGCTGCGCTACATAGTTTCACCGCAGCACCCTCCTCGCGTCGTCTCCCTGGCCCCTTGTCCGATGCGCACAAGTCCCGTCGACGCACGTCGTTTTAACGCACCGTGTGGCATAACCCTCAGATTTATATGTAGAACTGCGAAGCGTCACACCGCTCAGATGTCGCAGCGCCGACGCAACGCAGTGGCATCGGCTTTAAGGTGTCAAGTGTGAAGAGGATAGAATGTGTTAAAGATTATATGGATTGGCTAGGAAGGAAGTAAACACTGCATTTCATATGATTTCAGCAAATAAAAAAATAAAATAAAATATGTTTATTTCATATCATTTTTGGCTTACATTTCATGCCGAGGAGTCTCCATTTAGGCATAGCAAGGCCTGTAGTTGGAAGCTTCGCTCTTCCGTTACATTATAAATTACCAATAGGTAAGTAACAAAAAGAGAAAAAAAAAACAAAGAAAGAAAGAGAATACGATCAATTGTATAAGTGCGTGTGTTGGGGTGTGTGTGTGTATTTGTGTGTGTGTGAGAGAGAGAGACAGATTTTGAGTGTACATATGGTGTGACTAAATAAGCGAATAACATCACTCTATATTAATTAATAATAAAATACAATAATTAATAATAAAATACCAACCACGTATTGTCCCACTGCAGGACAAAGCCCTCTTCTCTTAACATAGAGTATTGATCACCACGCTTGCTCGAGGTTTACTGTATTAACTACTAGTTTCAGCCCGCGACTTCGCCCGCGTGAAACTTCTTACTCCCCCGACCCGCGTCGCATCGCATCGCCTGCCCGCGCTATTACTTCATTTTCGCTTAGAGTTCTTTCTTACTTGCTTTTTGCTAGGCTCCTAATGGTTACCTCTCAATGTTTTTTTACCGGTGTCAGTAATATCCAAGTTAAACTCGGAAAGTACAGACGCCAGCACATCAAGCTACTACAATCTGTCAAATATATTTAATAGATTTTCAACTTTATCGCTAAATCATTAAGTTTCAATGTTCATTGGGAAAATTTGACAGTTTCGGGTAGCTTGACCTGCTGGCGTCTGTACATACATATGAATTGAAAAAATAACATTGGTGGTTGCCCGGATTTGAACCTTGTGTATATGAGGCGAGGCGTTCACCACTGGGCCATCACGACTTGCACCGGAGCGCGGGAGCGCTGGTAAAACTGTGCGTGCGGACTTTGTAGTCACCCTGCCGATGACGGCTGGCACCCACTTTAATATTTTTTTAAATTTTACTTCATCTATTCCTATTTATATTAAATATTTAAAAAACTGCTGTGTTCATTGACTTTTGTCGCTGACTGTACATACCTACTGCCTTTTTATTTTTGTTTGCGAATCGACTTCGGCAACATTGTTTCAAACATACCTTACCTAATTACGAGAAAAGGTATATTTTTGCCCGATTTTCGAGAAGAGGGTAACTGACGAGGTTACTATGTTTAAACTGGTCCGGGTCCGGACTTGCCTCACGTGGTAACACCACCGAGGAATTCGTGTAAACGATTATCGCACAACGCGCATCTCGTTTCCACAACATTACTCATCCGAACGATTGAAACTGATGAGATGGTTCCATATAAGTGCACGCGCCCTGTAATATCTAACCGACAAAAATTCGTCTATTCTGATTGATTTTTCCATGCATGTGTGTGGGTTTTGATTCGTAATTACCACATCCACATTCGAACAAGAAGAGATAGGTTTTGCATTATTTGGTCCCTACCTCCTTACACGATACCTATTTCAGGTTGTTGACTGGCAGTGAATGCCTAAAAAAATCTTTACAGCCTTTAGTACGTTAAAAATAAATCTATATTTTTTTTAATGATCACTTATTGTCATTTTTTAAAAGTTTCTCAATGCATTTCCGCCTGTTATAGGTACCTATTACAAATAAATATTTACTCGTATTTAATAGTAAACAAACTTTTTTAATACGATAAGTTAACTAAAGATCTTTAAAAGTCGTTTTAAACCTTTGTTCGTGTTTTCATTCGTAAAATCTTACAAAATACATATCCAACTATTAAAAAAAACTGCGAAATGACATTTGTGTTGTCAAAGTGACAGTGACAATTATTTGTTTTGTTCGTCGAGATTTCTTACGCCGTGTTGTGTGCTTTTTCAAATCAAAATTAAATATAATTTTCAAAAAGTTAAATAGACAAAACATAATAATTATATATCAATATGGAGATAACAAGGAATAACATTGTAGATGAACTGGAGAATATCAAGAAAGACATAGCGAAGTCCTGTTTTGTTGGTTTTGATGCCGAATTTACTGCACTTTTAACTGGAGAAAGCTTTAGACACAGGTAAGCAGATATTGGCATTAAACTGACTAGTTTGTTACTAAAAACCGGTGTCATCAGTCATCAACAACACCCTAAAAGACTATGCTTGGTGTAAAGAATGGTAATAATATCAATAATTTCTTAAATTATTAAACCTTAAAAATATAGGAAATTATCAGAGATACAGACTAACTGTCTAGTTTGTGGCTTGCTGGCAAATTATATATTCTAACCTAGCTGTAGGTAATATTTTAAGGTACTCAT
This sequence comes from Apamea epomidion, assembly GCA_947507525.1. Classification (NCBI taxonomy): domain Eukaryota; kingdom Metazoa; phylum Arthropoda; class Insecta; order Lepidoptera; family Noctuidae; genus Apamea; species Apamea epomidion. Next base: position 15,187,813 of record OX382234.1, read on the forward strand.
GCCATCTCACCTTGCTGTTACACTGTAAACCTGCTTGCTGTGTTACCTGGACAGTAAAATATTTTCTATCAACTCCTTTCAGATTGTTTGACACAAGTGAAGAGAGATACAACAGTATGAAAAACGAAGTGAGCAACATGATAATGACACAGGTTGGACTGACGATGTTCCAGTACATCCGAGACGAGGATGCATACTTAGCTGTCTCCTACACCTTCCATCTGTGTCCGCAAGTCTTCTGTGCCATTGACCAGTCATTCATCTTTCAAGCATCGACGTTAAATTTTCTTTGTAAACATAAGTTTGACTTTAATAAGGTAAGGGAATCTACCTGCAATCACTTTTATAACCTACCTACCTACATTTTTATGGTTCCGTACCTCAAAGGGAAAATGGAACCCTTATAAGATCACTTCGTTGTCCGTCTGTCTGTTTGTCTGTCAAGACCCTTTTTCTCAGGAACGCGTGGAGTTATCAAGTTGAAATTAATATCAAATACTCAGGGCTGCAATCCCTTGAAGCAGTGACAAAATCAAAATTCTAAGTCGAGCACAATCATCTGTTCCGGGATCAAAACCTATAGGGTACTTCCGGTTGACCTAGAATCATGAAATAAGCAAGAAACAATGTCATGTAGCACAAGTAAAGGAAAAAATCTTAAACTGTAAATTTGTAGTTACAATACTCACAAAAAAAAATTTTTTGGTGATTACATACTTATTTGCAGTTGTTAAACTAACCGTGACCTATGTTGATATATGGGGACAATAGTTTATTCACGGCAAAGTTTTGTTTGTCCCTCAATCTAGTTTTATCTTTTCATTAGAGCAATATTCAGTGCTTTTATATTTTATGAACTTCAATAATGATACCTAATTATTTTGGTGAAGGTAGCTGTACATTACCTAACTGCTTACACTGTTATACATACTTATTATTATATAAGTACATCTAGCACTCGCACTCCAGGAGATACATAGCTAGCATAGTTATTGAGTACTAACATAGGCTAAGCTATTTTGTTGTACTGTGGACTTCATTGTAGTCTAAATAAATAAATATTAATAATAGGACTAAGAAATGTTGATAGCTGAGGCAAAAATCAAGTCTTAAAGTTTTTTTTCTGTAAACATTGGTACTATCGCCAAAACCTATATCTGACCATTTTAAAAACAAAATCCCTTGCACATGATGACCGCAGCTGTGTCCATAAGTAAAACAAAAAAGGATCCTTTTTAGGTCGACTAATAATATGCGCTGCAAGCAGGAATAGTCCTTATGGTGGTCAGATATAAATTTTGGCGATAATACATAAACCTTTTTGTCTTGATCTTTGCTTTGATTTGAAGTTCCCGTCACCCTCACCAGCTTGTTAATGCCATACCATTACTACTACCATACATACCATTGTCTAGATCTTGCCTGCTTTGTCCTCATACCAACTTTAACACCTGTTTGACCCACTCAGGGGTTTAATGTTAGGAAATTTGTTCTTAGTCTGATATCCTCTAAGAAAATGTCTCTTCTACTGAATGTCCATTCAGTGGCTAAAGCTCTATATTGTATGAGAGCTAGCCAGCTGCAACCAGGTGTGATACCGGTACCAGAGTAGTACCTGAACCAGACGTAGTACCTGTACTATTGGTCTAATCAGTAAACGTCCTGTATCGGTACCAAACATATGTTTCCACAAGTAAAAAGGATAGTTAGAAAAATAACTTCAAGGTTTCCAACCATACGAGGTCTACAACCGGTACCCGTCTACAACCAGTACCCAGGTACCAAAATGACAAAAAACGCTAAGTACCAATACAAAACCTGTGCTTTTACCGGTTCCAAGCCCTGGTTGCAACACTGTAAATGGTACATTAAAAGTTAAAAAACAATATAAATTCCTTTTTTTTTTTTTCATATCAGAATTAGGCCTATTAGCGCCTACAGGAGTCCTCGACTAACATTACAACTCCTTAGAAGACATAATAATAATTGTTGACTATACTATTTCAGTTCACATATGAAGGACTTCCATATTTGAGCAAAGTTGAGGAAGCGACAGTGAGACAGAATATAAAAGAGAAGACGCTCTTCAATGACCTCGCAAGAATGCTGAATATGGACGAAGAAAGGCAACTACAGCAGCACTACTCTCAAGTTTCCAAGTAAGTTGAAAAACTTGATTTATTTACTGCTTTGCACAAAACTTTTCTAAGAGAAATAGGAAATCGTTTGTTATCCGGGTAATACACTAAGCAGAGACACAGGTAAGAGCGTAGGCGCGAGTTGGCATGTGATGAGTAGTTCAAATCATTATCATCGGCCTAGCTTTTTCCAACGTCTGTTGGGGTCAGCTTCCAGTCTAACCGGATGCAGCTGAACACCAGTATATTACATGAAGCGGACTGCCTATCTGACCTCCACAACCCAGTCACTGTGTAATACGATACCTCTTGGTAAGACTGGTTGTCAGACCTTCGGGCTACTGATCGTAACAACTGTCAAAGATCCACGAATAACAGCCGAGACCACCGGCTTAACGTGCTTTCCGAGGCACGGAGGGGTATTGGTATGTGAAGATGGTCACCCATCCACGGATCAACCGCGACAAGCGTAGCTTAACCTGATCGATCGGCCCATGCGGCTGTTATTACTTAGTCAGAAGCCCACACATGCTATTAATTGCACTATGATAAATAAATGGTTGATCCTTGGCTGGAATAGCCATCTAGAGTAACTCAAAAACATAAATGAAGTGTTATAAAAAGATCAGTGTGGTGAAGAGTTTCCATGAGAAACTTATACTGACCACCAGATAATAATACGTTTTCCAGTAAGGATTCCTCCTGCAAGAAAACATGTGTAAGTGTATCCCTTCAGCCTTTAAATATAATTCCTTTCAATTACAGATGGCTGATGAGAAGTAAAGACGAGACAATGTACTTGGATGTGGAGAGCGCATTGTTCCGGTACATCGTGCACGTCGAGCTTCGGATGCGCTTCCCAGACATACTCACCACGGATAGCTTAGGTAATAGTAAGAAGGTAATTTGTGCTAGTAGCTGACTTTTTATATTGCTTGTTGTCTTAGAAACATAAATGTACTGGTAGTTCTAGTAGCACAGGCATGGCGAACCAATGGCACGCGGCAAAAAAACTGGGCACGACATCAATTATTGAGGAATTTAGGTACCTTAGTCACAGTAACAAACATAGAACTCTGAGCGCGATATTTATTTACGTTACCTATCCTTGTGAGTTGGTATTTAAGACTCGCTTAGGGCGGGTTGTTTCACGTCCACTTGACGCACGCGTATACGTCAAAAATGGTGCTAACTATCGTCAAACCAAAAAACGCCATAATTCTGTAATTATAATTTGAAAAAACGCTTCAAATTAAAATTACAAAATTATGGCCTTGCCGTACATCAAATAATAACGAGTACGTAATCGTTATTATTTGACATACGTATGTTACGTTAACCAACCGGTTGTCAGATGATTCCAGTTCAGCTTGCATTCTGCTAATAGTAACAAAATATGAACCTGTTATAAATTATTTGGCATCTAGTTTGCAACTGCAGCAGAGGCTCCACTAATTTGTTCATTCATTTAAATAAATATAACACTGTTAATTTTAAGATTACTGTGTTAAAGTTCCCTTTCCATTTGTACACGGCACGGTTTCTTTGCGGTACGGCGCATAAACCACACCGTAGAAAAAATGTTTCCGTCAACAAGCTTGAATCCATATACAGGGTTATTTTCTAACAGGGTAACTTTCTCCATGGTACATATAGCGTAATCGCGAAAATTTTATCAACTGTCCCATAGAAAACTTCAATACCTACTCGACCTAAATGTATGGGATGGCTGAATTTTTATTCGCGATTACGATGTTGGTCCCATGGAGAAAGTTGTTCAGTTTGATGGTCTGTACCACATCCTTAAATTTGGCTGGTCTTTGAAAAATAACCCTGTATAACTGACGACCGTGCCTACACACGGCGAATAAACCGTAGTTTTTCATGGCAAGAAAAACGTGTGTGTATATAGGGCCTTAAGGTCTATTTCTGTTTACAATTAAAGAGTTTCTTTTTTTTCCAGTAGTCACTAAGTCAAGATTGTTTGTTTGTACCTACTTCATGCCCACATCAAATATTTATTTTGAAAAAAATAATGCCACGTAGAGTTATAGAGGTTCGCCATCACTGTTTTAGCATGTTGCTGATGTATTCAATTTGAAGATACTCAGCGGCAATAAATGTGGTCCAAGACCTAAACACGATTTGACTGTGACTTGTTTGTGCGTGTGTGTGTTTGACTGTGTTTAGTTTTGTTTGTGATCTTCCTGTACATACGAGTCGCAATAAATACTTTTTCTTTCTTTCTTTTAATTTTAATTTTTGTATGGCTGGTTTCACATTTACTGTCAGTGGAGTGTATTATGTAGTTACCACTATCCTACCTTCTTACGTATCGGATGGTACTAGCCAACCTAGTTAATTAGATAATTACCATTTGTGATGTCATCCAAAATATTTGAAGAATGTCGTTGAGCTGACAGGCGGCAGTCCAACCAGTTGTCTAATTATTTTGGTCCGTTAGTAAAAATCTAGCAAAGATGGTGGCAGGGCCTGCCCGGTCGGGAGGAAACGCCAGGGTGTCACCACTGTGGGGATCGCCCGGAAGACACGGTGGAGCATACGATGGAGGTCTGCCCGGCTTGGGCGGGGCCCCGCCGTGTCCTCGTGGCGGCGATCGGCGGCGGCGACCTCTCGCGTCCGGCCCTCATCCAGGCCATGGTACGGAGCGAGAGTGAATGGGAGGCCGTCACCTCCTTCTGCGAAGCAGTAATGCTCGCGAAGGAGGAGGCGGAGCGCGTGAGGGAGAGGCAATCGCTGCACCCTCGCGCGCCTAGCCGCCGCAGGAGACGCCCTGACAAAAAAAAAGGGCCTGCCCGGTGCTCTGTCTGCTAAGCATTTAAGTAGATGAATAAGCAGTTGTTATACATAGCAAAGTGAATTATCTATCTTCTTCAATTAATCAGCCCAGCCTTTTCCCAACTATGTTGAGGTTAGCTTCCAGTCTAACCGAATTCAGCTGCATCTGGTTAGATTAGAAGCCGACCAGCATTTTACATGGAAAGTCTGCCTATCTGAGGGGCAATTCTCGTAATTTTAAGAACGTTCACAGTCTGATCTCAGTCTCAATCTGTTAAAAATATCTCTAATTTCCCTACATTTTGACAAGTTTTTGACATTTGTTTGCCGCCGAGTTGAGACTGCGACTAGATGTTGAACGGTTTAAATTACGAGAAATATTGGCCTTCTGAGCGCCACAACCCAGTGAATACGATACCCCTTGGTAAGACTGGTTGACAGACTTTTGGGCTTCCCGTAAAGACTGTCAAAGATCTACGAATGACAACCGGGTACTTTCCGAGGCACGGAGGGGTCTCGTTATGTATATATATTCAGCCGTTTTAGCGTGAAAGCATAACAAACAAACATACAAAAAATCAAATATTTCCCCATTTATAATATTAGTTTATATAAGACGAATCTACCCAATATAGCTCTTATAGGGGCGAACAGTTATATATATATATACTTAAATTCTATCTTACTTTGACAAACCTTGTGGAGGTCTGGGCTCAATAGGTTTTTCATATTATAAGGTAAATTATAAAAAATAGTTTAAGAAAACAAGTGCCGCTTTTACAAAGACAGCCACGCAATCACCGCTCTGGCCTGTCGTTGTAATAGTATAATACTTCATCTCACCTACATAACATTTTATACCTGTTTTATTTTGTATTTTCAGATTCTCATATACAGAGATAAAACCGTGGAAGGTGCAAACAGTGCTCCGATGGCGGAACTCGAAGACAACTTGATGGACCATCTACTAGGCTTCTCAAAAATCATTGCACTGCTAAAGGCCTCACAGAAACCCATCGTTGGACACAACATCTTCTTAGACACCGTACTCCTACACAATCAGTTCATAGGACCTCTACCAAAACAGTATTCAGAGTTTAAGAAAAATATTCATAACATGTTCCCAAGTATATACGATACTAAATATATATCACATGAAATGTCGAAGAAGCTCAGCTATCAAGAGGTGTGGAAATCAAACGCTTTACAAGAGTAAGTTTTAATGAGTATTTTATTTTGTAAATGCTTGGTAAAAATGCAATGCAATCATTATACAAATCAGGGGAAAATAATCTAAAATACGCAATGTTTATTGATCGGTTGATATCATTTTTTATTATTATTTGTTGCAGTTTATATGAATTCTTCTCGGAGGGAAAATGCAAGAAGTTGCAGAATGGCATGAATTTCATAAAATTGAGCAGACCTTTTAATGTGAACCAGTCGTATCATGAAGCGGGTTGGGACTCATACTGCTCAGGTAATGTATATTTATCGCCATTTCAGCTGAAAGACGTCCACTGCTGGACATAGGCCTCCCCCATCGGCATCGCCACTTCGACCGATTCTGTGCTTCGCATGCATCGGATTCCTGCGGCCTTCACCAGGTCGTCGGTACACCATATAGAAGGGTATCCAACTCTACGTCTCCCGGTACGCGGTCGCCACTCTAGAACCTTTCAGCCTCCTCGGCCATCTGTTCTGTGAGCAATGTGCCCTGCCCACTGCCACTGAAGTGGGGAAATTCTTCGGACTTTGTCGGTTACCTTTGTTCTCCAAAGGATCTCTTCATTTCTGATTCAATTAGACAAATTTTAAGCATTGCCCGTATTGTGACTTTCAGCGCAAAATTAAGCCCATTGTGAGCAACCACGTTTCATGTACTCTCAAATTGATTTATACAAACCTAACTCTGATATCAAAAACCGTTAAAGATACTTCCGTCGCAACAATATAGTTTGCACTTAATATCACAGAGACGACATGAATTATGGCTTAACGACGACTTAAATTGCGTTTGAAATTTCGAGAACTGCATAGTTCGCGGGACATATCATAATCTCGCATTTAAATACAGCTGATATATCCTTCAATTATGTTGTATAATTTATACGGTATTAGGGTATAAGTAAAAGTTTATAACTTCCATATATTTGTTGTTCAGGCTACTGTTTCATCCGCCTGGGTCATTGGTCGGCGTGTGAGAACCGAGGCAGCAACCAACCGGTGGGACCCGTTGAGATTTTGTCTGCGGTGGCGCCGTTCAGTAACAAAGTCAACGTCATACGAGGCGCTATACCGTATATGGTGAGATTATCTATCCATATAAATGAAAATGAAATGCTGTTCGCTGGTAAGCGCATGCCTTGAGAACGGCTGGGCCGACTAGGCAATTTTTTGTTCAAAATATAGCCTGAATAGAGGTTTTAGGGAAAGATAAATTGGAAAAGTGCCCGGAAAATTGGAAAAAACTGAGTCTTTTTTTCTATGAGATTTTTGTCAATTTATTGAAATTTGGACAGGACGTCTGTCGGGCCAGCTAGTTTGACATAGTTTTTTGGATTGAAGCTTAGACATCACATAACATCACGCTTTAATTCTCTGATAGGGTAGACAGAGTTTAGACAGTACCCACATTTCTCCAGTTATGTAATATAGTTTTCCATGTCATAAGGGCAACACTTACATTTGCCAGTTACATTTAGTTATGTTACTATTATTATTATTTTAGTTATGTTGTCTCTTGCCACTAACCAGGCACAAATCCAGACCCTAAACTGCTAATAAGGATTTTCTTGTAGACAAACCCAATAACAAATAGGCTATTTTCCTAAAAAATAACAAATAGGCTATTTTCCTAAAAAATAACAAATAGGCTATTTTCCTAAAAAATAACAAATAGGCTATTTTCCTAAAAAATAACAAATAGGCTATTTTCCTAAAAAAATCTAATTAGTCCGTCAGTTAGATTATCAACAAATATTGAACCCGTATTTTTTCTTTTGTCAATTATATAAAAAATGATGAAGATATCGCCCGTTAAAGTTCCGCGTGACGTCACTTGCTTGCGACAATTTTGCAAGCCAGTGACGTCACCACCCCCCACTCCCAAATTTTGACGCGCTTTATCTTTGCCATTTTTTGTTTGATTGACAAAAAAAAATACGTGTCCATTATTTTTCGATAATCTAATTGACGGACTAAATATAATTATTATGTTTTTACCCAGGCAACTACCCTATTCAAAAGTCTATATTAATTCTATATTATAAGCGTAGAAATGGATGGTTTTTAGAATTCCGTCGTCCGGATGAAAACACGGAATCCTTATTTTATTTTATTTATTCAGGGACAATAAACAGCTACAATATGTGTTGGTACAGAGGAAAGATAATACATAATATTAACAATATTGCAGCCCACTACATTATCCGCATATTAACAAGAGAAAATATGATAATGAGTGCCACTAGATAGGTAATAAATAATTACATCACATTAATAATAGATAATTATAGATACATCAATTAGCAATCATCATCTTATAGGATCACTTGTGTGTCTGTCCGTCTATCACAGACAATTTGTTCCGATTTATTGGACCAATTAAGTTGAAATTTGGTTCACATGAATTTCTGTGCCCCAAACACGGACGTGTAGCTTAAATAAATAAATTATAAATATTGGGGGGGTAAATTAGATTTTTTTTTAAGTTTTCCAGTCTCAAAGGATTTATCAAATCAAAGGATTGGTTGCGGGAGTGTCCAATATATTTTTTTTATAATTTTAAAATAAATAGTTTTAAAGTAATTTAAGAAAATAGATGAAAATAAAAATATCTCCGAAACATCTGAGCTTAAAATATAAAAAAAAATACCGAAAGTAGTTCTTTACTTATAGATTGCAGAAAACCTTTAAGAAGTCTGCTCTCAAAATGACATAGTAAATCTCTTAAAATACAAACATATTTTTGCGGCCGGTAAAATCTGAATACCTATTGTGCATGCGTAAATATTCATCCCGACTACGGAACCCTTCACTGTGTGTGCACACACACACACTTGACCGGTTTTTTACTGTGTGGGTATCCTATCCTACTTCCTACTAATATTATAAACGTAAAAATTTGTATGGATGGATGGATGTTTGCTACTCTTTCACGCAAAAATTACTGAACGGATTTGGATGAAATTTGGCACACAGATGGTTTATAGCCAGGATTAACATATAGGATACTTTTTATCCCGATATTCCCTCGGGATCGAAACGTATGCGGGTGAAACCGCGGGGCGCAGCTAGTAGTAGAATAAAAATATAGCTTGTCTACTTGATAAATGTTATATCACTGCTTGCTTTCCGGCACCTTGTGTATTTATTGTTGTAAGGGTAATAAATATGGTGTTGAGCACTTGTCTCAATATATCCGCGATATATAAACAATTGGTAGTATATTGGATAGTATAAATATACGCAATGATGTAACAAGACAATGATGTTCTATGATTCAGACATTTATCTTCCGGGTGGGCTGAGGGTAAACAGCAGTAGCCCTTTAGAATTATATTCTATGAAATAATGTTAGAAATCAGTATTGGTCCATATGGTGTACATAATAAACAGCATTCTAGTCTGTCGACATAATATGCAGGCAATAAGCGTTACATATTTATCGAAAGAAGTTTTCATCATTGCCACATACACTTCACTTCAAAGTCTGCCTTCCCCATAAAACAGTTAAGTAAGTGGAGAAAACTTGTTTTAACTGTTTAGGTTCATGCAATTTTTACTAAAGTGGATAGAAGACATGTCTCCTAAACAACCAATACATTCTTGTACCATAACCTGTTATGGTTAAAGGGGATATCGAAACAGAAAAGTACACCCTGTAGTATGCCTGGTACGCCCATCTCACTGGTAACCGGAAGATTACATTTCTTTGTCGCTTGTATAAACGTGCCATTTTTCGCACAGAAATGGCAATAATAATTTACTTACTTAAAATTTACTAATATTTATTTTTATTATATCCATTATTATTATGTGATTTAACTTAATTTTATGATTGTATGACATGTGTAATTGCTAATATTGACTAATAACTTGTATGTTATGTGGTGCAAACTATTAATATAAGTTGGTTATTAATAAATGAAGAAAAAAAAAATTAAATAAAAATTCGCAATCTACGGGTGTACATCTCTGAAATTTAAATCTAAATCTATTATTTCCCCTCCGAGAACAATTCCTCCCCGTGACCTTAAATCTATCGCCAAACAATAACGACATCGCGATGTGATTGCTCATTTATCGACGACAATTGGGTTCTCTCCGCCATGCCAGCTATAAAAGACGCGCTGAAATCACACGACGAAAGATGCGTAGCGTTTGTGCACAAAGTTATGATGGAATCCTATGCCCGTCGTCACTGGTATATTTATAAGATTTTTCTAATACTATTTGGAACGTTCCCCAAATGTTATCATTAATCATTTTCTACGTTTGACCAGTTTATGATGAGGTGTGCTGTTGAACCCACTCAAGACCATTAAAATTTAGAGACTCAAATAGGTTTAATAGTGATGTTTTAGGTTGAATTAAATACTCCTCGAGATAAAGGGACTGGTTACTAATATGGATATCTCTGTTTATTTATTTATTAGGTCCTACTATTGTTATAATCGCCTATTCAACTTTTTGTTTGACATACAGCCCGCCCTTATCCCAGTTTATTTAGGAATGTTACAACACAGTTGCTCATTTTTACAGAAAAAACACATAATTGCTACGTTGACTTTGTAGGTTGAAAGACAATACACATTGGTTAACAATAACACCGCAGGATACGTATATTTGTCTGAGCTATGCGTTTAAAATTCTCCGTGAGTCAAGTTTTTATACATCGTATTTTACGGTTGAAAAATATTGCGTTTTTTTATGTTTGGAGAATACATTTATCATTTCTGTTATTTCAGAGTTTCGCGGAAAGCGATCCGCCGCGCCATCGACCTGGGCTGCTGCATTTGAAGGCTCTCGCTCAACGAACCATCAATGTAGGACAGGTACTTTATTATTTCATTCATATCCGTTAATTATAAGGAAGGTGCAGCGTGGGTGAGGTGGATCGACGATTAGATCCTCACATGTCATGATCTCACCAAGATTATGTCTGGACTTTAAAAGAGACTGACCAAATCACCGAGTTTCGGAGTATCTGTGTGACGTGACTTCATCTAGTTTTAAACGAACGTTTAGTTTTGACGTGTAAAAGTGTTTGTACAAAACTACTTACGGAAATAAAATCATTTATCATATTTATCATTAAAGAATCCTGGTGGTGAAAATGTGGCAACCGCTTAGTAAGGCCTCATGTCGTCCAACAATGGACGTGTTTTGGCTAAAATAAGTTATTATTGAGACCGCTTTATTTATTTTGTTAGCGGTTCAGGTAAAAAAAAACTAAATTAGATATCTTGCGAGCGAAGAACAGTAGATATTGTAAAAGCAGAACTATTACACCTAAGCTCCATTTCTTACCTGAAATGTTTATCAATGGAATACACTGCCTGGAAGTTACATAACTATGTTACGGGAATAAAATCAGTTCATACATTCCGTTTCCTTTTGTATACAAAACAGTTGGTTTTAAAGTGCAGGTTAAACTATCCTACTAATAATATTATAAACGTGAAAGTTTGTATGGATGGATGGATAGATGGATGGATGGATGTTTGTCGCTTTTTCACGCAAAAACTACTAAGCGGATTTGGATGAAATTTGACACACAGATGGTTTATAACCAAGATTAACATATAAGATAGTTTTTATCCAGATATTCCCACGGGATCGAAACTTGTGCGGGTGAAACCGCGGGGCGCAGCTAGTCATTAATAACAACTGTCGGAGCTTCAGGTACATCGTCATCACACGAACGCTGTTGTTACGTTGGATATGAAAATACACTATTTTCGTTGATTTTGCATTAGTGTATGTACGTTGTATTTATTATTATAAGACGTAGAGGCATTAAATTTACTATGTATTTCAGCACTATCTACTATCTGCACTGTGTTCAGATAAATCCCGATATACACCCGTATAAATAAATGCAATGCTCCTCTATCACGCACAGCATTGGGCAGTCGACAACCGCCGGTGACGCTGGAATGCATTCACATCCAGCAACCGTTTGCCAAACTAATCTCTCCGCAGCGCTCGGCGTAATTACTACATACTAAGGTCAATGTACAATAAATTACCCACTAAACAATTCCGCCGCCTGTTATTTTCAAAACAGCAATATTTTAGCGGCAGTACATAATAATGGCAATAACTGCCGATACATTCGTAATCTGGCAGAGCTCAAAAGGAGTTGCATAACGGGGGGAAAACAATGCTATTTTTGTTCGGATCGTAAACATCGTGTCGGGTTCATCTGCGTCGGTATCCTCGGAGCCAAATTTAGCGAGAGTATGTTAAGAAACGGTTATGGTAGTAATAATTGTCACGGCGGGGTGTAGTGTCGCCGTGCGCATGTGTGCTCCTGGCGCGCCGCCAGCGCACACACGCGCGCGCACGCAACCCCGCCGTGCACATATTTCCCGTTGCTAGTTAAAACAGATTGATAATGCCTAAGTGTCGCAGGCGAAAATCTTTATTTTTGTACCGTCCCGTTTTTTAACCGGTGCGGACGGTGTTTGATTTCTCTAATGTACAAAATCTTTTTCATGCCACTGTCAAGGTTGATTTAAGGTTCGGATATAAATAAGTTTCATCGTAGAACGAGTCGCTCGTCGCTATATTTCATCGCGACCTAGCCGGGGTTATGATTTAGCTGTAACATTCGTCATGTATGTCTCAGGTGGCGTCTGATCTGGCGACCTTCGGGTCTATCGACATAAAGCTTCATGGAAGTAGAACTGCTCTCATAGCCGCTAACAGTCAGCAGACGTAAGTATCAAACTTTTAACAATTAAACCGAGAAACAGAGTCATTTTGAGATAAGTCTTCCGGGCAAGACCCGAGACTATAATATAGGAGGAATGTTGCCAAAGTAATTATGAGCTTGATTTAAGAGAACACTAAAACTACACTTTTAGTTGATTTTAATAAGCTTTTTTGCAATATGAAAAGTACCAACGTGTATTATTAAAACCAGCGATATAGTTTCTGGTGTGTAACCAGTCTGTTTAATCACGTTTTGAAAATGAGACAAGTACAAAATAATCCAATCTGTACATCCCTGTATATAAACCCATGCTGTAAACTTTTTGTTATTACAGCGCCCACAAAATACTGAAGCAGTTCAAGAATAGCAAAAAATACAGGATAGCACAGTACAGCGTCTACAAACACTCGACGGCAGGAACAATGGCGATCTGGTAAATATATTTATTTATGTGGAACCCTAGAAGGCCCGTGGCTAAATAATAACAGCCGCAAGGATCGATCGATCAGGTTAAGCTACCCTTGCCGCGGTTGATCCGTGGAAGGATAACCATCTTTACATACCGAGACCCTTCCGTGCCTCGGAAAGCACGCTAAGCCGTTGGTCCCGTCTGTCATTCATGGATGTTTGACAGTCGTTACAGGCAGTCAGAAGCCTGAATGTCTGACAAGCAGTCTTACCAAGAGGTCTCGTATTACCCCATAACTGGTTTTTGGAGATCAGATAAGCAGTCGCTCCATGTAAAATTCAGTTAGACTGGAAACCGACCCCGACATAGTTGGAAAAAAGGTGCAGGTGATGATGATGTAGAACCCTATAGAGAGTAAAAAAGACAATTAATCAGTGGGAAAGTGCTACCTGGCAAGAAATCACTCGAGAAAGAAGTAGAGGAGACGAGAGGTAGGGGAGGGTTAAAGGGAGAAAACAGGTGGACTTTGCCCTGCAGCAGTGTAGTGTGATGTAATAAAGATTTAAAAGCTAAAAATGCCGCTAAACGACGGGAATATAACAAAAAGGTACAAAATAAGTTCAAATACTCTGAGGCAGTAACTGAAAACAGCTTTAGCAATGCAAGATTAACCTTATATTCAATCAGTGAACGCCTTGGTACTAAGTTAACCTAACTAACTGAACTGATACGAAACTTTATCTTTTGAAAGGACACAAATACTTATTTAGAAATACTTATTTATGAAGAGGCCAAAACAATTATAATTAAAGTTGTTAAAAAATAAAAGACCCGTTTTGACATTTGAGAATGCGTTCTTGACACCTGTCAGTTTCATACAAACGAATACTACGTGTTTTGCGAATTTGATCTTCTATAACTACTAGAACTGTCAATGTCAAAACGGGCCTTTTATTTTTTGACAACTTTAAATCTTCCAAGCACCTATTCAAATTGTAGATCTGATTTAAATCATGCGCAAGAGCAGACAGTTGCGCAAATAAACGTTCTATCAAAATCACAGTGACTGCCGAAGTGACAAGTACAACGTTTAAGAAAATTAAATATATTTATACATATATAATCGGCAAGGATTACATAAGGATCGCCGAGCGAACACTATACATTTTCAATACGAATAAAATAAATCATATTCGTATCTCACGCCCATACTGCTTTTGGCATTTTATTGGTTAACAGAATATGTACACACAAATTATATGCGGTTAATCGACTTCACGTGACCAACGGGCTGGCCTATTTCATGGCCAAAGAATTAGCATCGCCATATAACGTGTTCAAAAATTTGCAACTAGAATTTAAAATCAACTAACTTGGAGGGTACTGTACATTCATCTAATGTCTCACTATTTTGCTAACAAAGCCTTTTTTTTCAGGAGCGGCGCCTTCATCACTGGCAGCCTTGTACTATACTTCCTTCACAAAAAGCTAAAATAGTCTTATAAAACATGAGGTGCCTAAAATACCGCTTTTATTCGCTACCGAAATAAGCAATTACCATTTCCAACGTGGTATGGCGTATTTTATTGTTAAGGCACTTAGCCTTAACAATAAAATACTCCATACCACGTTTAGCATAGTTATGGAGGGTTAACAGTTCATAAATCCTCACTATAAAGTACGTTTGCCAAACTATTAAACTCTGTGAGAGACTGTGAGAGTAGTATGTAAGTCATTGAAACTTTTTGTATTTTTTTAATAGTGAGAATTTAATACTATTAAGATTTTTCAAAACTGTGAAATGTGTCTCGTATCGGGTATCTATCTATATCTGTTTCACTAAGTAATTGAGAAATAATGTAGTATCTATAAAGTGCATTTTAAAGGCTTGAAGCCATCTTGTTGTAAATGCATTTATTTGGCATCTACTCCGAAACCAATATTCGGAACTTTTTCAGTCATACTTATTATTGTATAAAACTATCAGGTGTTGATTTAAAATCGATACAGTAGTTTGTTGATTTTTGTAAAGTGTTATAATACAGAGTGGCAGGGACATCGACGCGCCTTGGATTCATTACATGATACTGAAACGGTTATTAAAAAAAAAACTGTTCCATACATTTTGAACGCGTAGTTGGTACGGGTAGTCAGATGCCCAAAAGTCTGACGACCAGTCTTACCAAGGGGTATCGCATTACCCAGTAACTGGGTTGTGGAGGTCTGATAGGCAGTTACTCTATGTAAAATACTGGTATTCAACTGCAACCGGTTAGACTGGAAGCTGACCCCAACATAGTTGGGCAAAGACTAGGCAGATGATGAAATTTTGACCCCGTAGGTATTGCACTTTTCTTTGAAACAGCTAATTCATGGTTTCAGTTTGCGCGTCGATGTCCTTGCCAGCCTGTATAGGAAAATAATGAACAATGTTATAAAATTATGTACTTTTACGGTTGTACACTAAAGCGTTGGTTTCCTAAGAAAGCACAATAACAACAATGTCTCATAGTTCAGCTCAGTTAAGTATAGGCAGAACAGTTATATTGTGCGGTCAAGCATAAATTTTAAGACATCGTCGGCCATCGCGGTCACCGGTGACCGCCAACAATAGATTTCTGTAATAGTTATGGGTTATCTGGCAGTCAACATGTTAATAAAATATGTAAACAACACGATTTATATCTCTTTACAACCAGTGTTACCTCAGCTAGAAGGTGCTTAAGCCTCAAATTTTTTAAATAGCTGCAGTGCTTTGTAATTATTTTTTTTCACTCACTTTTCATTTCAATTGCAAACAAGTGGTTATTTTTAGTTTTAATTATTACATTATAGTACATAGTAATATGTTAGTGCTTGTATGTTCGCAACACAAATTCTATTATGAGTCTAGGCTTATATCTCACTAGGACACAGGACCATGGTTGCGCTACCATCAAAATATAGAATGGAATACTCTTTATTCAGTACACCATACAAATCACAGAACATAAATATATAAAGTTTTACAAAGTGTGACACAATGGGCCGTCTTATCGATTAGAGCGATCTTTTAAAGACAACCTTTATATACACAGCTTTATGGTGGGCGTCAGGCGTCCAATCGGTTGCGCAACCAACCATACATTTTTGGCAGTGCGACCATGGTTGCGCCGCCACTGGTGTTCTAGTGATATAGGGCCCTAAACGCGAAGACTTGTAATTGGCTATCAGCCGACTATTGTCGACCTTTTTTTGTTGATTTTTTTAGCTGTAAGTCTTCCATGCTGTAATAAATAAATAAATACCGGCTGTCCAAATACAGATAGACAGGCATTTTTGACACCCTAATATGAAATACTGGTGAAAATAGTGGATTTTCATGTTGGCCGTTATAATACAACGGAACCCCCTTCTTAAGAAACCGTAAGTTGAGAGGCAAGTGCCCGGGCCAGCCCGCGATGTACAGGCTTTCTTACATTTTTTTTGCAATTTGCAGATCAGCACCCTAATTGCATAACAAGCTATCAGTTGAATAATTTTGAAGGATATTGCTAATCCATTGTTTCATATATTCGAAAATTGTGTCTGTTCGACAACGTAAATAGAATGAAAGAAAATGCATTTATTTGCGGCAAACATGACGCATCAAAAAAGGACATAAACACAAAAAAAAACAAGTTGGGGTAAACATGCGTCACATTCACGCAAAACGGCCATCGCTCAGCATAATGCTAAGACCCTATACGAGACAGAGCCCCAGCCCAGGTTTTCAGCGGCAGCCGGCGTTGACGTGATGACGTTAACCAGTGCAGCATGCATAAATAAAAAATACATAAATAAAAACAACAATCAAAACAAGAAATAAAATAAACCATTGCAACATATGATTCGGCACAAAACAAAAATCAAAACATGGAACGCAATGAATGTTGTTGAATTGTCAAAATGAAACCCATTGCTACTGATAGCGTGTACAGTCACGAGCACCAATATGTCAACACTTAGCAACTTTCAATTGCGATTTTTTCGTGAAATAACGAATGCAACGTTGAAATACGACACACTACAAAAACCTATGGGTTCGCAAATGCTATGTACGTAACAACATAAAATTTCATTAAAAAAATTAAGGAGTAAATCGCTTTTGAATAAAGCCGAGTGTATACATACTTTTGCTCGTGACTGTACGCAATTACCCCGCTGATTGTAAGTTGAACAAAATATGATTCGCGACCGTAACAATTATGTATTTACAGAATTATAATCATTAAAATAATCAATATGACCCTCAAAGTTCATATAATCCTATTGATTGATAGATCTTTAAAAAAATAGTAATTCAATAGGATTATATGAAAGCCTTACTTTAAAGCACACTTGCACCACAAATCACTCAATACGGTAAGCACTAAACGAATTATAAAACATCGTTCTTTTTTCGCCAATCGTTTGAAGATGACAGACAAAATGATTGACATAATTATGTTTAGCTCTAAAGTCATTTAGTGATGTGTGATGCAAATTGGCCTGACGGCTGATTTTATGATCGTCACATAACTGTTACACACATAGCATAAACTCACGCCATCTTGCCATGGGGGTAGGCAGAACCTGCAGAACGCCACAATCTAAATCATTTTGAAGCATATATCTAATTCTTTGCAAAAATTTATCTGCTCAAATAAAGAAAATGGCGTGTTGTCTACAGCTAACGTAAATATCGCAATGAATGTTGTTGAACTGTCAAAATGAAAGCCATTGATACTGTTAGTATGTTACGCAATTACCCTGCAGGACCGACTGCAATCTGAAGAATAACATGAACAGGTTTGACAGCTTCTGTATGTAAACAATGTCAAACCGCCACGTCGGTTTGACATTATTTACATACAAAAGCGGTCAAACCGTCATTTTATTCCTCAGTTAAAAGATATCGGACGATAGAGTGCCGATTTTTCTTGACTGAAATACATAATAAAATATTGTTGTTTAGTTGTATGATAAAATGTACCACAGTATATTTATTTGACATAATAAATCAGGGATTATACTGTATCTATGTTTTTCTTCTTTAACCACCATACTCCACATAAAATAATGATCTGATTCACAGCCAAAAATAAAGCGATTGTCTTTGTGTAGAATATGCAGTATTTTTCTCCCGAGTTCAAAGTGAGAGCAATATTTACAAAAATGCTTAAAGACTTCAACTATCTAGTCTAGACTAGAAAAAAATCAGCACTTCACAGCAACTCCAACAAAAACTTCAATATTTAGCTATGTTTATAAAATCAGAAGTGCTTGTTAATACCCCGCTGTCATTCAGTTTTGACTGATCGCAGAATAAATAACGTAACGAAGCGATACTCCTGCGCCGCTCAAGCAATAGACTAAACATTCATTAAGTACTCATAGTATGTTAAAAGGTTTATGGTAATGTTTATGAAACTCGCGATTACTTCTGAATTTATTATGTGGAGGTAAAGAAAAGGTAAAATATTGATCGCATCAACTAGATCTCTGTCGCCGAACAATTAAAGCATAGCATAGCATAATCAGCCTATAATATTCCCACTGCTGGGACACAGGCCTCCTCTCTATGACAGGGACTGGGCCGTAGTCCACCACGCGGGCCTAGTACGTCTTGGTGGATGTCACATTCATGTCGAGTTTTTGGTTCTGAGACGGGTTTCCTCACGATGTTTTCCATCACCATTTTGAGAGCAGTGCTGACGAAATAATTTACACAACGTAAAGCACCTGTCGCCTTCGAACCTACGACATACAACTCGTAAGCCGCAGCCATTACCACTGGGCCACCACTGTTAACAATGAAAGCATTTGATTTATTTTTGTATGGCAATCAAGAGGCGAGGATCTGTGTGGTGATCCTTTCAAGTAGACAGAGAGAAATCATCCTGACAGTTGTAACTCTTCCCGTCGGCCTACTAAAGGCTAGGTCAATTTGTATCTTCTGACACCTTATAAATACTGGACTCATAGTTATTTGAGGAATCTATCTTCCCAGACGAGCTTAAAATAGCCAAAGTAATGCCGGTCTACAAGAAAGGTAGTAGAACTGACCCTAAAAATTACAGGCCTATCTCTCTGCTACCAGTCCTGTCAAAGATATTTGAAAAGATCATAAAAAAGCGACTATTTGCTCACTTGCGTGTACATTAATGAAGTGTTAAACCAAAGACAGTTCGGTTATCAAATGGTGTTGGTACTTTTGACGCCATATATACCTTACTTGATGATGAATTAAATGAGAGTAGCCGGAATTTTTCTTGACTCAAGTTCCGCGTTTGACACCATAGGCTACGAATTACTTCTTACAAAAATGACGCATTATGGTATAAGAGGTAAGGCCTTGAAATTATTCTCTTCATATCTCAAAAACAGAAGAATGTTCGTAGAAATTGACAAAATGCAAGATGGCTCCAAAAAAGTTTACAAATCAGCAACCGTAATTATGACGTCGGGCGTCCCGCAAGGATCTATATTGGGACCAATTTTAATTATTAATGACTTAATCAATTACATGAATAAAATTTTACTTGACATTGATATAGTAATTTTTGCAGATGACACAAATGCAGCAAATGACAAATGACATAGATAAATTAATAGAGACTATAAATGCAGCATTACAAGCATTTCATATGTGGTTCACTATGAACAAATTGTTAATCAACACTGCAAAGACCAACATCCTTTTATTTATAACGACAGCCCGTAATAAGGACGACTTAGAGATTGTGTTGAATTATAATAAAATTAAAATAAATAAAATTGCTCTCGTCAAGGAAGTTACATTCTTAGGTATACATATAGACGAACTGCTAAATTGGAAAACTTTTAACTGCTAAATTGGAAAACGAATTAAATGCTATAAATGCATCTGAATGTTCCGCATGTTATGCTTTAAGATCACTTAGAACAGAAATTGGCATTGAGCAATTGAAGATGGTATATTTCGCGTTGGTAGAATCAAAGATTAGATATAGCATAATGTTTTTGGGAAACAGTTATGACTATAATATCAAAAGAGCTTTTGTGTTACAAAAACACGCAATCCACATCCATATCCCGCAAAGAGAGAGTTGCCGTGAACATTTTATAAAACAATATATTAGGCCTTTTTTTTTTTTGGGTGGGAAATCATCTGATGACCCCTCCCGCTTTGGGCGGAGCAGAAGGGAGTGTCAGACTTTTACTGTCTAAAACCCACCCGTGTTCCTTCAGTTGCCTGTGCCAGGGGCCACGGTATCTCTTTTGAACAACCCGCAGCCCCGGCGGCATTGCGGACCCCGTCAGTTCGTGCTGACAGCTCTTTGAGGCAATATATTAGGCCTTACAGAGCAATTATGTATTTGTACAGACGCCAGCACATCAAGCTACCCAAAACTGTCAAATTTTCCCAATCAACCTTGAACCTAATGCTTTAGCAATAAAGTTGAAATTTAACAGATTATAGTAGCTTAATGTGCTGGCGTCTGTAGGTACTTTACAGGACAAACCTTATTACATAGGTACTGAATGCAATGAAGAAATAAATACACTTACACCTAGTTTCTGTATTGAGAATTTGAAGTCAAGAACAACGTGACGAACTCTTCTTTAAATTAGCATTAGGGTTGATGTATTTATTTTGGTAACACAATATACAGGGTGGCAGGGACGTCGAAGCGCTGCCATGGATTCGAACCCTCCTGCGTTGAAATTCGTCATCATAGAAAAATGCAATATCTACGCGGTCAAAATGTATGGAACAGCAATTTATTTTTTTTGATGTCCGCTCCATTATATAATATATACCGATGGGGGCAATATTTAGGTATATGGATACCTAACTAAACAAAATAAGTTATAAATATTGCGTTTTATTTTGAACCCTTCGCTCGCGGCTCGTACTTTTTCAGCCTTGGTAGTTAATACGAAATAAAATTCTGTTATCATGCAACAGCTGAATAATGATCATACATATATTCAAAAATACTTTGTTTTCATTGTAACCAGCAGCTAATGGCGTAACACACATTCAATTACTGTCTGATTCATTTTGAAGGATATTGCTAATCCATTGCTGCATATGTTCGAAAAAAATGTCTGCTCAACAACGTACATAACGCAATGGACGTTGTTGAACTGTCAAAATGAAAGACATTGCTACTGACAGTGTGTTACGCAATGACTCCGCAGGAAACCCTTGTTTTTATTAAGGGACAGATATTTTAAAAACAAAGTAACTCATCTAGCTCGAGTATCTACATATGTATTATCACAGATTTATACGCGTTATTTCCGGATAAGTAGGCACCGAATATCGAATAACTTGCGGCCAACGAATAACATATGACTTCCCTCATATAGTGCATAAATATGAGGTTTAATTTACAAGATATGTAACGCGCGGGCGCGTTAATGTCGACAGGGAGATTATAACTCGGGGCTAAGCAAACAGCGCATGAGTTAGGTTGCTTACACAGCGCTGCGCCCGCGTCGCGGCCGGTATAAGGCGGGAAAACGTTTTGACGTGCCTGATTTATGTTGATTTACAACTCACTTGCACAACATGACGGGTGCCGGCAAACTTCCTGAAAATTAATTCATTAATGCGTCCAGCCAACACAACGAACTTATTTTTAGATTTCGCAAATTGTTTCTTATGTCGATTCCGTGTAGTAAGTACGAGTAAACAATCAATAGCCGATTCCATCGACATGACTGTAAAACCTATTATTTAATGTATTGATAAATGGTACGATTTCGTTAGTGTTTGTTTATCATGTAAATCTAATAAAACATGAAATTAAAGAACGCTGAAAACTGGCAAGTTGCACTAGCACCCAATATTTTGCACTTTTAGTTTCAGCGATTGCGATTTCAATGTTACATAGAGCGGGAGAAATTAAATAATGTACTTCGTGAAATATCTGAAATTAGGTACCTACATTCGCACCTTCGTAAGTCTAGTAAAACCCGTAGGAATATTCTATGTTTAGTAACCTTAAGCGGTAAATCCGAGTTTACGCCGTAATAACGTTATCTGGCAAGCTGCGCCCTGGCAACTGTGTTCCAGCAACACTATGCAAGGGTAATAAAATGTACCAAGGTACGAATCATTTAAGACATTGTATGTAGTTTCCACAAATTGCGTAAAATTGTTAACAATGTATGCTTCAGGGTAATTATATGCTCGCCCACGATTTTATGCATAATTCATTCAGTAATGTAACGACGAATATATCAAAGTAGCTCCCGTTTCTTATCTTTACCGGGAGCATATAAACCGTCAGTCTGTTATAAAATCTCGCAGCGAATTCGTAACAGTCACTGGATTACGGAACACTAAAGCTTTCGTAATTTTTCATACGTTATACCTACTCGATGTATCATGAAATCCAAACGCTCGCCTCTTCCGCGGAGTTTGGACAAAATGAAATAAAAAACTTTGGCACTTAGATAATATCTGAGTTTCCTCTGCCTAATGAATCGTTATCAGCTAATAATCCAGGTAGGTAAATCGCGCTGGCCTCTTACGCATGAGACAATTAAAATAGATTTCCACCTGCAAACTGAAGACTCTAAAATAACTCTTGTGCCTCATATCTGTAGGTAGAGAATTGATGGATGATTCAGGACATGTGCATAGTGCATTCTCATGTCCAGTAAATAGGTCGCGGCGAGCAATTTCACACTGCTGTTTCCGCAAAAACATGTAGGTACACGATGAGTTATAGCTTGTCTTAACTGGCTTCATCGTATTTGCTTAGAGTTTGCAAAGTAAATGCACGTCACGATACAAATACGTGTTTACATTTTAAAATATCGTTGAAGTGTTACCATCATAATATTCCGTTAAATAACCCTGTAGCCGCGGATTTTCCCAAAGAGATTTAAGATGGGAATAATTTAATGGTCTTTGGTTTTCCCATGTGTGTTGGAAATAGTTTTCAGCGCAACAACATGTGACTAAATATCATTTTTTAGACGGTGAACCTTTGCTAGGTATCTGATCTACACAAATTAGTTACTGAGCGATAAAAAGGATATATATCGGATAACCATCAGCCTACCCGCATTCACCGGCCAGTGTGAAGCACAGAGCACATTATAGTGTAAAGTATCATACATGTAATTCACAACGAGTTTCATTATTGTGTCTGCTTCCTGGACTGCGTAAATCTCAAGACTGTCATAAATAGTCGTACCAGCACCGACGATGTTACCTTGGGGGTTCACTAAGGGCAGGGGACTGATCGCGGCAAGCGTAGCTGTTTTTTTTTTTTTGTCCGGAACCCCTCGAATGTCTCGCCACCCTTCATTCAAGACAATGTTGCGTTCCCCGTCAGGAAATACATGCTTCTACAAGTTTTACTTATTCAAAGAATAAGTAATTTCATTAATCACAGCTTTATTAAATTTATAACATAATTATAGGGTTGTAATAAATGTTTCAGCACATTTTATTCAACGCAAAGTACCTACCTACCTAATGTTGGACCTAATATTAATAATAATATACATATATGAATTCAGTACAACGATCTTATTAGTATTGCAGGAGTAAAGAAACAGTTGCTGTTGTCAAATTACCTTGTTTTTTTTTGCTTCTGTTAATTAGGTTTAATACCTTTCGAAATACATTTCTCCCACTCGCCTTTTAACGAGAGAATTTACCCTTAAAAACTAAATAAATTACATTAATTAACGAACGGCGCGCAGCATTGAGCTGTTGATGGGCAAATGGCCATAAGTATTTTAAAATATCGACTGTGAATGTACTGGCGACGACTGTCACTATCACGAATATGACACAGATTAGTCTCCAGTTATATTAGCAAACGATGTCAATCTGGTTCTAGATATATCTTTGTTGCTTAGCGGAAAACCTGGTCTGTTTTCATCTTATTAAGGCTGGACAGTTTACGAAACGTAGGTACCAGGAACATGAAATATAAAATCCAAGTTGGTAGCTATCGGTAGATTGTCGCTTGGGAACCGTCGTTCCCAGACTTTTTATCAAACCTGTTTAGTTACAATAATGCCCAACAGATGGCACTGTGCAATACGAGTCGTTTTCTGAATCGCGGTGTTAAGATTCTCCGCGGTTTGGTTGGGTCGCTTGGAATCCGTAGCGAAGGTATCTCTGGTTTCCCTTCAAAACGTATAAATCTTTCGCCTTTTACTAAAGATTTCCGTGGAGGGGGACACTCAAATGAGTCTATAACTATTTTTGAATAACTTCGCTTCGGCGAAGTAAGAATACACTGAAAAACACGGTCCTTATTTCCGTTTTCCAGTTAAAACTGAGTACGACTGCACGAGGAAACATTCGGCCTGATGTTTGTGAAAACATGAAGTTTGTTTGTCGTGACGTCCACGTTGTACTTACGCTGCTACGTCGGGAAACATAATGTTGTTGATATGTAATGTTGGTACTATGCAAAGTGAACACAACCATATACGTACCAATTTATACTTCGTCGTCCCCCTTCATTGAGCGGGCCATAGTTACTTGCGTTACCTACTAGTATGAGCAACTGAAATGCCTTTTTCAGGTTCAGTTTTCATTACATGGTTGTTATGAATTGCCTGAAATTTACATAAACGCTGCTTATATAATAATTTGTCTCAGCTAACACTTACTGAATCTGCTTAAATTATGTGAACTAGAATTCTATTCAATTCTAAGTGTACCTACAAACTATTGAAAAAACTTAACCCATCAGAGATAAGCTCGTTGCCTGGCAGCCCTAGGTGTGCGCGGGTGCAACTGTTCGCGACCGTCCTTCCCTTGTAACCGAGACCCATTGTTCATCGCGTGTCTGTCCAACTGAAAAATCTACTCTATTTAATTTCTTTGGCAGCCGGCGTCGTCGAGTATATTTTCATTTGGCCTGCGCGTGGGCCGCACTACTCCGATATAGCAGATGACTGACGCTGATTTTTATTACGTTCGGGATGCAATATCGTATTGTTTTATTGATGTGTAAAATAAATGTTGGTAATCTAGGAGTATTTTCGTTCGGGCTTAACGATCGCCAGCACCTGCAATAAATCATCTTCAGGAATTTGTGGAACCTTCACGCTGTGCTTTCAACTCTCTGTTACAAGTTGAAAGTCTCACGTTTTAATCTGCCGCGAGCATGTTTTAAAGATAACTAGCTGAAGTCGTAAATAAAATAGCCAGTAAATTATTTCAGTAAGATGTACAATGTCACTGAACAATGAGCACATCGCATCATCGTGTCCGATATAAATAAATTTCGAGGTTTTATTAATATCTTAACCGGAACCCGGGAAGGCTTGAAGACAGCAGTCTTAACCTTTTTCAGGAGAGACAAGATTATTTTAGTGTGCTTTTAATGGTACAGCGTAAGAAAGCCTTACTTCTGTCTAGTACGAAATGATTAATCCCATACTAGACGTAACCTTGAAATGAGCATTGTTAAGAAGATCGTCAGAAAAAAAACTTTTGCGGAAGGTCGTTTCTTCAAAGTTTTTTTTTTATTTAATAGAACCTCTTTCTGTGGTAATATTATTGGTGTTCCTTGTGTGGAGTGGTCCCGGGTGGTGCGGCTGTGACCGGCGGGCGGCGGGTGACAGCGCCCGCTCGACCGCCCGACGGTTTATATTTGTTTTGATCACGCACCAACCGCCTGCCATGTTCTACGCACTTCCTAATTCCTAGCGTTAGGCCGAGACGTCGCCTTGCGGAGGGCCAGGGTCGTCTGTTCAGTTATATTTGAATTATCATCTGCACACTATCAGCTAAATATTAATATTCACTTTACACGTGTACTTTGTCAACTGTGTCGAGAAAAGTGAGCTGTGACACACGTTGAGTGATGCGAAAATATTATTTTCATAAGAAACGGTACCGGAACTTCTAGTCGTTAATAACTTTTTCGATGGAAAGGCCTGAGTTGTGGATGGAGAAACAGTTGGTAGGTACTGACACCTGGAAGTCTGCTTGACATACGACGAGGCAGTAAATTATTAACAATTTGTAAGCTCCAATGGAGCACATCTTACGATTACTTGCTGGCCCACAGCCTGGGAGACCATTACACAGTCATCGGTTTCACTCAATTTAATCATACAAACTATTCGGGAAATCCTCGCGAAAATACAGCACAGTTTTCACTCGTTTCTCCAACAAAAATAAACATCTAAGCTGTAATAACCGGTTATGTTCGATAAAACTTTGGTTGGTGCACAATCTCGCGCCAGCTCCAGATCCGAGGCATTAAACGGAACGTGCCCGAGCCTGATGGCCGTGATTGATGCCACAAATCAGTGGATGCAACAACGGACGTTTTCACATGTATATTTGCTAATTTCAGCGTCCAAACCAGCAATCAACCTGAATCCCATCAATTTAACAACATGTTGGCGTACATATTTTCCGCGTCGCGTCGCTGCCAAACAATGAGCGTACATTTCACGAAGTCTGAGAAACACACGATAGTGTTAAGACAACCTTTGATATATGTATATATGGCGAGCAGGTGCTGCGCCTATGTGAACTTCTCAGGGTCGCGGTGAGTTTGACGTGACTCTTATATGCGTAGATTTAAAATTAAACGGCTGGCATCAATACTAGACCGAGTTTTTACACGGTTGCCCAAGCCTCCAAGCAATGCAATAAATTAGACTAAGTGTTCGACTCCACTTTGAGGAAATTGAAAACTGAAAACTTCTAGAACCGTTCTGTCACTTGTCACTTTGAATGACTGAGATAAAGTAGTCTAGTTTCTGAGTAAACAAATAGGGGAGTATGCCAGAATATGCTGAAAGCTGAACAGCTTGAAAAAACAGCTAAAAACTGTTGCTTAGTCTTCTGGCGTTCGAAGTCAATGCATTTTAAAACGTTTTCTATTTTCAGCGCATTTTCCATTTCGAAAATGTCCTTGCCACTGTATCAAAAAAGGGCTATAATACCTACATGGCGTTCGCATAGAACTTCCATGATAAAGTGACGGAGCTGGTGATGTGCGGACGGCCCTAGATGCGTTTCCAACATTCCCCCAGCGACATGACGCTCTGCTAATGACATATTTCGGGCAGTGCGCCCCAGTCGCCGCCAAGGACACGTCACCGTCCGCACTCGCTATTTCCGACCGCGGCTATTCCTGAAAGCTTACATTGTTTTATTTTTACCGCAGAACACTGTCGACCGGGAAGTATGTGCCTATTACTGACCTAGACCTTTTTTTTAAGAAAGTTCTCCAGCGTGGGTACTTGTTGCTCGGCAAGGAGCTCTTGTTTGGAAAACCGATCAGAGCATGACTGCGACGGGACGCTATTAACTTTGATCATGTTGCCAAACAATGTGTTATAACTGGTTGTCAAAACTTGTGTACACAAGGAATATCAGACGATACCATTATCCCTTATCAAAACATCGAATACGTTCGATGACGAACACCTACGTCACTAAAGAATTTCTTCTAAAAAACGTGGAATTTAAACCTGCGTATTAATTTTCGAGTTTAATTGCCATGTTTTCTATGTTTTCCTGTGAGCTGCGATGTTTAGATTATGGAAACATCTCTTTGATCAGTTAGCACAATGTTTTAGCATTTCTTTAGTAGATACTATGAAATGAAATGAAATGAAATAATTTATTTGCTATGAATGTAGGTACAAAAAGTATGGTGTTAAGTAAGAGAAGGATCCAGAACATTCTACCGTGAGGCATGCAAAAACTTTTTTTAGTACAATTAATTATGAAATAATCTTAAAAAATCAAATATTTAACTAGTATCAAATTATTTAAATAGTCAATAAAAATATAAATCATTCAATTTGTAAGTTAATTCAGTGGTACACAATGTCAATTAATAAGTTAATAATTAGTCAATAATACAATGTCAATAATAAGTTAATAATTAGTCAAAATACAATGAGATTTGAAAATTAAAATCGCAAGGAAAATCATTGTATATAAATAATCATATTGATTTGTCATTCAAAAATGTATCAATTGTATAATAACTAGATTGTGTTTTTCTTCTGATGACGTAGTAAATGACGTTATTGCGGAATATATTATACTTTTTCATCTAACTTGCGTTCATGAGCATTCTACTTTTTACTGGCTGATTGAATGTTGGATGTTGAATATTCTATTGTATTGAAACGAGACCACAATTACGTACGTAAGTCTATTAATTAACGATCATCCGAGCAAGTAACTCAATCAATTGCTCGTTAAAGGAGATAAGTATGCACATTGATTGCTTTTATGGAACGCCAATGCTTAATTGGAGCGTACATGCAAACGTTTACGTACTGTGTACATCCAGCTTATGACGTGTTTGAAACGTTACAAAAACATGATAATTTTCCTTAACGTATGACGTGTTCTTTAAGTTGTAAAACAGGTAAATATTGTGCACACAAGGTGCTTAAGCCTGTTAGTCAAGTTCTATGTATTTTAAATACCTACTATTTTAATTATATTTTACAGATTCCATGAGATTAAACTGACTGTTGAGGCAGTTAGTCGTATTTTAACATAGTAAAAATGTATAACAAGTTCTGATAAATAACCTGGAAAACGTTTACGAAAAACATCTATATATATTGTATTATTTTGGTTAGTATTCAGAAACAAAAAACAGCTACCTACTTAACGCCAACTCATCGATTATCATCGCTAAATATACATGACGGTGAGCCCTTTTGTTGTGCTACCTACGTCTGTTGTCAATAGTGTGACATTGATGTAATACGAGAAACAGACTTGCTTCATGGTCGTAGCACTCATCTCTCGGGGTCGGAACCCCTGGTGTGATCCGAAATACATACTATTACAAAACTAAACATATTTTCCAAAAACAAATCTACATTGGTCATTATTGTTTTAAACATTTCTTCTCAGATTTGTAGTATGCTTACATGAATCATATTGATTCTGTCTGGAAAGAAGGCCAATGGCCGATCGCGGAACCTTCTTGAGACCTGAGAAAAGGCACCGCAAGATTTAATTTAGTAGAACAGCCGGTATATTCTGTAAAAATCTCACCGTGACAACTTAGGTGCATTGAGCTTTAAGTGTGCTGTCATTCCACCTGCCGATCCGATCCCATCTGATGCTAGGGCTATCAATGTCAATCAGATACAGATGCATCTGATTGACATTGATAGCTCTCTTCACCTTAGTTCTCACGGTGAGATTTATACAGAATAGATCGGCTTATGCTAGAGATTGATACTATTGACAGCTCACTTCCTTCTCATACTGCACCAAAGTCCTGACTGACTGACTGACTGATACATCAACGCACAGCCTAAACCGCTGGTCCTAGAGACATGAAACTTGGAGGGCGTGTTCTTCGTGAAGAGTAAGAAAGGGTTTTCGAAATTCCACCCCTAAGAGGGTGAAATGGGGGGATTTTGTTTGTATAGAAATTCTTATTCCTTGAGTTAATAAACTTGAAACTTAGCAGCAATACTAACCTAAGTAAATTATGAAGTTTGCCATTTTATGTTTTTCTTAACTACCCCCTAAAAGGGAATTGGGGGGTTTCAAAGTTTAAATGAATAATGAATTTTAGCGCGCGGTCCGATTAACCCGAAACTCAGTATTTATACCTAGGATCGAAAGTAAAGAATAATGTGTATCAGGGTTTTTCGAAATTAGCCTTGACGGGCTGAAAAAGGGTAGTCAATTTTACAGGGGAGGATTTTACAGCATGGCTTGATTAACTCGAAAATTAGTATAAATACTCTTCAAGTCAAGTTATGAATACATCCCAAACGATTTTTTTAAATTCCACCCCTATGGGGGTGAAAAGCGGGGGATACAGTTTATATGAATAATCTTCTTCATTAGGTTAATAAACTTGAAACTTTTCAAGAATACTGGCCTGAGTAAGCAATAAAGGTTATCACCCCTCAAAGGGGGATATAGGGGTGTTGAAGATTGTGTGGAAGAATTTGAATGCGCGGTCCGATTAACTCGAAACTCAGTGTTTATACTTAAGACCAAAAATAAAGAATAACATGGTATCAGGGTTTTTCGAAAATCTACCCCTAACGGGTTAAAAAGGGGTATTTAATTTTACAGGGGAGGATTATAATGCGTGGCTTGATTAACTCGAAAATTACAGAAAATAATTAATAATAAGTATGGAAAGTTGTCGAAAATTTACCTCTGACGG
The DNA here is from genome assembly GCA_947507525.1 of Apamea epomidion. NCBI lineage: Eukaryota > Metazoa > Arthropoda > Insecta > Lepidoptera > Noctuidae > Apamea > Apamea epomidion. The sequence continues at coordinate 15,218,266 of OX382234.1, forward strand.
GGCCAAAAAGGGGTACTTAATTCGATTTTTAAGGGGAGTAACTGTATGTTACATTTTCACACCTAAACCACTGAACTTCTGATTTGGCAAAGAGATAGATGGCATGCTGGGGAAGGACATATTTTTTATCCTGGTAGTACGTTCCCGTGGGATAACATCCGACATCCACGCGGGCGAAGCCGCGGGCAGAAGCTAGTTTCACATATAATAATATGTTTTCGTGGTGAGATTTTTATAGAATAAATCGGTTGATGCTGAAGATTGACACTATTGACAGCTCACTTTGTCGTCATGTAACCTACGTTTACGCGGTGAGATTGTTGGCCAGATGTGGTTTCAATAAAGAAAACCAATACAAAAATATGAAAAAATTTAACCTACTTTTTCGCCGAAATAAATTATTTTTGTCTAAAAGTAAAAGACTACCTTAACTGCTTTATATCATACATATGACAAGGACTGGATGTATTTAATTTATTAATTACAAACTGCTCCGTCGAAATAGTTTATATTTCGACGGAGCAATGTCGTTTATGACCGGGCATCTTTGATGCTCGTCAAAATCTCAATAAAATTACAGTTTATTACGATCGGTAAGTACTAAAAACAAATTATAAGCATCTTGATATTTCATGAGCGATCAGTCAGGGCTCTTTAGTGAAATTCGTCGCTCTTAGAGTAGAGTTAATTGAACTTATAGGTAGATATCCAAATTATTCCAAATAGAAGTACTTAAGTATAATTGAATATTTATGAAACTGAATAACAAAGTCAAAAAAATTGAATTTCGTTTACATTTTATCTCTTATCCAGGAGCTAAATGTTATGTATTTTTCGTTGTAAAGCACAGCTAAATATTAAAAGAATGCTTCATGTTGATATTATTGGTTTTCTAAATCTAAATGTTAATCCAAAGCACCATGAAGTCTCCTTCGACGAGTCCTGGAGTGGAAACCGCGTATCGGCAAGCGTAGTTTGTGACGCCCCCCCAGCTATATGGACCGATGACCTTAAAAAATGGATGCAATAGACTAGATGTTTCCACATCTAGTCAGGCTGCACCACAACACCCTGTACTCCACCTTCCGGCGGAGGACAGGGTGTTGTGGCGCAGCCTAGGAGAAGCCCATGTCCAGCAGTGGACTGCAACAGGCTGAGTTGATACAAGAGTTGGCGATTTCAAACTTTTATTAATTTTAGTCCAGGTTTCCTGACGATGTTTTCCTTAAATAATAGAATGATGAATACCTATAGTTGAATATAATACACAAGAGTGATAACTAACTGGCTAACAAGAGCTAAGCAGCCGCTGATAGCAGGGCTCAATCTCGCAAATTGCTGTAACAACGGCTGCGGTAATGAAGGCTATAAATCCCCCATTGAGCGTGCATGAGTATTAATAGATGAGAGGCAGTCACCTGCCACCTTGGCGGTAGGTGCCAGCCCGGGGAGACGTTTATACGACCCGACTGGTGAAACAAACACTTCGATAAATACATAACCTCACGCCTTCGTCCCATGGGGGTAGGCAGACACTACAGAAAGCCACCTGCTACGATCCTTACAAACTTCTTTTGCTTCGTTTACATTCATACATCATAATCAACCTATGACGTTCCCAGTTTTCCCACTGCTGGGACGCAAGCCTCCTCTCGGTGAGAGGGAGTTGGCCGTAATCCACCACGCGGGCCCAGTTCGAGTTGGTAGATGTCACATGTCTTCAAATTTTTGATTTTAAGACATGCCGGATTCCTCTCGACGCATCTAAACAAAAAAAAAACGGGTTGCACTGCGGGAGTGCCGGCAGAAGTGAAAACTTGAATATTAACGTTGTGCATTTTTCTACCTCCGTCTTACGAATTTTCGATCAGTTCACGTGTCCTGACGCGAGTTTAACATTTTTTACCCATCACAAAAAAGTGCACAACGCCGCTAAAGAAGTTTTCACTTCAAAAAAGAGAAACGTTGTTTTTATATAAACGGCTATATATCTACTACGCTATAGAATGGGCAAGAAGGAAGAAAATTAATTGTCATTTTGATGATCTTCTAAATCAGCAAATTATATACTGCTGAGCCGCTGAACCGCCGTAAGACGTAGCGTTGGAATGCCTCCCATAAGGTGGGCCGACGTTGTGAAGGCCGCAGGAACCCGTTGGATGCTAGAAGAACAGAACTGGTCGAAGTGGAGGGAGGCCTATGTCCAGCAGTGGACGTCTTTTAGCTGAAATGATGATGAAGATGAGCCGCTGGGGCAAACTTGGGAAGGGAACGTAACGCCAGCACATCCTAACTAGATGGACCGGTTTGATTGTTTTGAGGGTACCTATCTCATTACTAAGGGGCCGACATCTCAACTACCTTATCAACATACACGTTTCTACTTGAGCTGAGTAACTATGGAAAATTAGCTAGATCTTGATGTAGTATAAACATCACTACTGACCCACTTAGTATTCCCTTCAACACAATAATCGTAAGTCCCCCGCTGCAGGTTAAACAGAGCTATTCTAGAGCAAAGCACTTACGGCTTCCACTCACGTAAACTGCAAATAGCGGTATCTAGGTAGTTTCCTCCATTGCCTAAGTCCTAAAACAAACAAGAATATATAAATAAAGGATCAAAGAAACGACCAATAAAGGTTGTTGTGTTAAATTGTTTGTGAAATGTGTTAGCACAAATAAACGGTCGCCGTCGCATGACGTGGACCAATCACTTATGTTGATGAAAACTAAAATAGAAATAGGTTCAGAAATATATATTCGTGCGTTGTATTTACCTATGAATAACTAACACTAATTATTTGTCCTTAGGTAGCCCTGCACGTTTAATTATTCATATCTTTATTTGCATTCCGCATAATGTTTAAAGGTGTCACAATGGCTTAAAGCTAATGTACGATAAAGGTAGGGTAAGGTACAATAGCTAGGTACATTATAGGCAGGGGGTGGGCCAAAATTACTCAAAAGAACATTTCAAACACTAATCTAATATCACACATATACACTAATCTATATATATATACATCTACACTAATCTAATATCACACATATACACTAATCTATCTATATATATATACATATACACTGATCTAATATCACACATATACACTAATCTATCTATATATATATACATATACACTAATCTAATATCACACATATACACTAATCTATCTACCTGACCAAAATTATGTCTGGACTTTAAAGGATACTGACCTCTGAGTTTGTCGCGGCCTTTCTTCTCAGAGTAGTTGGATAGGAAACGACGAGCTCATCTAGTTTTTAAAATATGATTGGCGTGAAAAAGTGTTTCAAGTACAAACCTGCTTATAGAAATATAATCATTTATTAACTATTTATTCATTTTTTTTTGGTTAACAAACAAGCTACCTACTTTTCTAGTGCCATAACGTTGCCTTCTCACAACTTCCCTACACCTCTTTCTAAAAAAGAAAATCTGTATAAATGGACTCCTTTCATCTATTGGAATACATATTGCTGTAAATAAAATCGAGCAAGGAAATACTAAAGAAGACTACCTATACAGAGGGACGACGCCTCAAAAAAACATCGTGCTGTACAGCAGTAAGTTGTGGTATAGAACTAGAGACTATCAAACTGAACAACTATCTCCATGGAACCTACATTGTAATCGCGAAAAAATAACAGCCGTCCCATACACTTGGGTCGAGTTGAAGTTTTAATGTTCCCACTACACTGGGACATAGGCCTCCTCTCTGGGAAGTTTTGTATGTTACAATTGATATTTTATTGCAATTACGATGTTGGTCCTATGAAAAAAGTTGTTCAATTATGTTTCGTACCACATCTTCCTGATACATGCTGTATAACAACGAATACGAAAAAATAAAAGAAACCCATCTTCCCGACACGATTGGACGACGCCACGACCCGATCACGGATCGGACTATGTAAGTGTTCCCAGAATTAATGAGTATGAATACTGGTACAGCGCGGGTCGCCGTGAGTAAAGCAATATGTCGTCTGTGGTGAGCTTTACGAGCTGCGCCGTTATAATTACTAATTACATAAAGGGAATAAGTAGGACGACCCATTTAACGTCCAGAAACTAATTAGTATCCAATATCTGCGAAATTAATTGCGGCCTCTGCTAGTGAAGACTCGTCAATATGAACTGAACTTTGCATTCATGTTTCCTTGTTTTTCAGGTTAGCTGACTAAAAGTACCCAACATCAGTGTCTTTGAGTAATACCCCCGTGACAAAAGTTTAAGCTTTCTCAATTCGTGTCAACCAAGACCAAGGGCAATAGTCTGAGCAATACCTAAGACTTTCAAATATGAACGCAATGAAATATCTAATCCAGACAGGAAGTCACCGCTTTGGACTGTGATCCAAGCGACAAATACGGGTTCTGAATGCTAGTGAGATAACATAACATAATGCCTATATTACACGAAGGGGTAGGCGATGAGTATAGTTGACCCACATTTCGCAAGCTATGTCAAAGTCCTATGTAGTAGAGAACGAGCCTATTGCTATCAACCGGTTGCACTGCTACTGAGAAATTTCTTCTTGCACTTTGCCGGATCTAGGAATCGAACCCAGGACTGCATGCTCAGCAATTGCACTAGTGGCTAGTAAACCAACGAGGCTACTCAGATGTCTGGGTGATGTCCCTAAAAGATTTCAGCTAGACTTTTAATTACTAGTTACTCAAACTTTTGTTCGCCAAACCATTAAAAGATTACGTAACCTAATGAATGACACATTTCACATTTCAGATGTCACCGTCAGGAATGTTTTTGATGTGCTTATTGTTAGAACAAAAGATTTAGTGCTGAAAATATTCTCATCATGAAATAGCTGAAGATCAACCTTGATTCATGGGTTACGATTTCATATGCATTAGTGTTAATAATGTCGACTTTTTACCGAGCGCAAGTTCCAAAATAAATTTTCCACTGAAAAAAATTTTGATTGAGGCGAAATTCTGTAATAATATAACTCGCCTAGTTACACAGTATATTTTCTACATTTTACAGTTTCAGGAGTAAAATATCTCTGTAATGAACCAACATCCGTTACAGTTTTTATTATTTGTACCTACATGTGGATTAGTAATTATCGTCTGCAATAAAACTCTGCTGGATAATGTACAAGCTATTTGTACATATGCTTTTAATAGGTAATTAGTCCACTGTACATACCGAGCTTTTCAGTTTTAAAAATAGATGGATATGGTTAATGTTGCCAAATACAAGTATGTCACTATCATTATTTAAAAAGTCTAATTATAACATCTCAGAAATAGAGTTTGTTATACTTTACCTGGGAATAATGTTTATTAGGTATGCCTACATTAGCTTGTTATTCATGAATCCGCTTTTCCATTTATAATAATGTTCTATATCTACCTATGTATGTATTCGGTCTCTCCTTTCTTTCAGTCCATCCAAAGGTTGTCTGTCAGAAATCGCCTTGTGAGATAAGACCGCCCATGTTACCCTTATTCCAAATATTATTGTCCATTATGTTTTATGGGGTGTACAATAAAGTGTTTAGTAAGTAAATAAATAAATTATTGAGTGTGCAAGTCACCCCCATTTTATCCGTGTAATGTATTAAAACATTGGTCAGGCAGGGCCATAGTCCTTGATAACTATTCCATCTTAGCCACTCAAACCCATACCCATTTTATTTTTGTTTTCATATCCAGCAATAGTCCTACACCAACCAGGGCTTGTTCTTGGTTGCAGTTGCACAGTGCATACAGGGATAATCGTCAGTTGGTGCTTCATTTCCTTTACATATAGAGTCTAACAAGCCTCTGTGGGTTGACTTCGGCCCCTCGTATGCCTTCCAAAGGTCCGGGTCCCTATGGTCCCGAGATATGCGAAAAGCTTAACAATAAATAATATTGCAAAAAGAAATAAGCTGTTACCAATAAGACCCGTAGACGTAATACTTAATCCTTCGCGAAACGTACAATAAAGTTTCTTAAACCCAATTACTCTGCTAAAAAAACTACATTACAAACGATAAAACTCATTACGAAATCGACCGACACCTTTCCGTTAATAGTTACGTATCTACGTATAAACGGCTGCAGTATTTACCCTGGAAGGCCTCAGTCAAAAATGAGGTCACCACAATATTACACAGGGGGTTGTTCTGTGAAGACTGAGTAACTCCCTTACTTAGGCAACTCACAAATGGATATAACTTGCGGTTACGTGCAAAGTACCTACGTATTCTATATTTATTTACTCTATTCTAGATATATTTACAGGATGAACATAAAAGGAGTATGTAAGCTGTAGTTTCTGCCTCTATGGAAAGAAGCTGTGAGTTTATGTATGTGTTTGTGTGTTACAGGATGATAAAAGGACGAGAAACTTTCAAATTAAATGGATTTTAAGTTAAGCTGAAGTTATAAAGCCAGTCTTACTGAAAATGCATAAAGCGTTTTTTTATAAATCAATAAATTGAAGCTTTCTTAACAAGCAAGCAAGTTTATTTTACTGTAACTTCGTTCTTTCTTACAAAAATGCCTACGTAACGTAAAGTTTCCAGCATTACCTATCGTTCCCTACGCCGCCACTTCAGTAACATATTCAGCATGGCACCCTCAATGGAAGCCGCCACCACATTAATCTTAAGTGACGCAGCACTGTGAACGACGTCTTTACCAAAGACACACCCTTCCGTTTCACTCACCCCGGATGCCGGAGCATGCGCGATAGATTAATTAATGCCTTGTCAGCTGCCATGAAGGGTAGGTAAAACGTCCGTAAACCTTCCAAACGACCTAACGTGGAAAAAATACGAACCGTTTACAAAATATACAGGCTGATTTTTTAAAGACCAGCCAAATTTAAGGATGTGGTACAGACCATCAAAGTGAACAACTTTCTCCATGGGACCAACATCGTAATCGCGAATAAAAATTCAGCCGTCCCATACATTTAGGCCGAGTAGGTATTGAAGTTTTCTATGCGACAGTTGATAAAATTTTCGCGATTACGCTATTTTTCCCATGGAGAAAGTTGTTCAGTTTGATGGTCTGTACCACATCCTTAAATTTGGCTGGTCTTTAAAAAATCAGCCTGTAAATGTAGGTACACCGACTCTATTCTTTTTATCATGATTAAAATGACAAAATCCTTTTTTATTAGCTTTTCGGGACAAGAATTGGTAATTGAAAACCTAAACCAACCTTCGCTCGGGCTATTCACAAATCATTTGAAAACGATAACTTAGACTTTTGATGACGCGATCTCATGGTGGCACGCGATCTCATGGTGGCATGGAAGGCGCGACTATCGCAACCCAGCGCAGGGCACGCCACGATAGCGGCGGTAAGACCCCTCTTTGAGGAGTGGCTAGAGAGGCGTCACGGCGTTCTCACCTACTGCATGACGCAGGTCCTCTCCGGACACGGATGTTTCGGGAGGTAGGTCCCTGCACATCATCAGGCGGGAGGAGACGCCCGGGTGTCATCACTGCGAGGATCGCCCAGAGGACACGGTGGAACATACGGTGGAGGTCTGCCCCGCTTGGGCAGAGCACCGCCGTGTCCTCGTAGAGGCGCTCGGCAGCGGCGGCGACCTCTCGCGTCCGGCCATGGTTCAAGCCATGGTCCAGGGCGAGAGGGAGTGGGAGGCGGTCACCTCCTTCTGCGAAGCAGTCATGCTAGCGAAGGATGTGGCGGGATGGGCGAGGGAGAGATCCTCACGCCTCAGCCGCCGCGGGAGACGCTCCGGGCGTCAGGAGCCGCGTGACGACTCCCGGCCACCGTAGGCGCGGGCCTGTGGGCGGAGAGCAATGGGTAGTTCTTCGTCCGATCAGGACCAGGCCCGTGCCGGACGGCGCGTATGTGTTCCACGCGCGCCTCAAAGAGATGTCATCATAGTTGACGGGGCCCGACAGAGCCGAAGCCTGCCGGGGTAGCGGGATCGTCCGAAAGGGTTACCGCTGCCCTGGTAAATAAAGGGCTAAGGAAGGAACACGGGTGGGTTTTAGTCAGTAAGAGTCTGACACTCCCTTCTGCTCCACCCAGAGCGGGAGGGGTCATTTGATTATTTCCAATCCCCAAAAAAAAAAAAAAAAAGGCTTCTGATGATTACTCAGAAAAAGCGTAAAACAGCAATTGGTTCGATCAAAATAAAGTTTTTACTACGTCTACATCTACACAAACAGATAACGGAATAAAACTGATTACCCCTACTCGTACTTCACCGAGTATGATCGGACTCGTGCAGCCACTAAACATATGTAAAACGAGCGTGAAGCACTTGCTCACATGTAAAACTATCTAATTTTACACTCAAGGTAATCGTACATAATGTAATATCTGCATAATATACAGATATTTTGGTCTGAAACCAAGTGCACATCCCGGGAATCTGTGTGCATATATCTACAAACTCCGTGGTTGGTTGCTGCTGACATTTAGGCAGAGGGAAAGCGTCACGCCACGTTTGTCGAATATGAACACGTACGAGTAGGTCGTAGGTATATTGCTCGAAATAGATTTATTTGATGTCACGATGTTTTGAATTCAGCCATTTGTTTCGGAGTTCTGTATTTATAGTCAATTTACGACCAGAGCGAACATTTTACAACTGATTTTCCTATGTACAATCAGTTACAAGTTGACCATCGCATTTTTAGCAAAAAATACTTCGCATCATTTCGCTTCGTTTTTCTGAACTGAATAAAGTTTTTATTTATCAGATGTGCCTATAGGAAAAAGGTCCAGTGAATAGTTCTGAGGAAATATTAATGCTGAGTTAGTGAGTCGGACTTGTTTACCTTTCGGTATGGGCATGTTCGTCAGGGCAATGGAATTATTATGAAAAAAAAAATAGTTTATCATAAATTGTTTCCATCCATATTTGTTATTCATGTTAGGTTTTCCTCTTTGTTATGACGTCGCATATCGAATGAACATTCGATATCGTCATTCTATTCTTATATTATAATGCGAACTCTTATTATTTTATATTTATTAAAAAGTTAATACCAACAATACTTTTTTAAATGCTTCGTTACCTTTTTAACTTTACAACTGGCACGCAAGAATGTCATAAGCGTAGACGTTTTTTTTGGTCGTATTATTAATAATACTTACCACCGTGCCGTACTTATAACGTGGCAACCCCGACCTCCCTTAGCAGGCCATAAATAACTCATGTCCTCAATGTGTAGCGGCCTACGAATGAATAATATGCGTTTCGTTTTTTTATTTCACTCGACCAAGCGCAGTATTCCATTAACCATTCGATCAATACCTTTACCCTTGTCTTAAGAGGTTACTGGAAAATTTTATTAAGTCTCCAGTCTATCCGAAAAGTTTGGCGATTATAAAGATAAGTGGCCATTGCACCAACATCATTTTCCGGAAAGTTCTTCTAAACTTTGATGTTTGGGGAAAACTTTTATAAACCTTACTGGGCTGGCATCGTGACTAAAACGCACTTCCGAGACTTAAAGGCTCGTATACCCTGTCCATTAGGTTAACCGTTTTTTGACAGCTATCTCAGAACGTAGGTACATATTCCAGATTACGTAAAAGTTAACATTAAAATGCGTAATAAAATAAATATATAAACTGCCTTATCTTATTGAATTATCTTATTTATGGGTTCTTACAGACATTATAATACAATCACTAGTTCCATCTGTCAAAAAACGGTTTACCTAATAAGTAGACAATATATAATAATAGGTGTGGTGCAAACTGTAAATATAAGTTGGTTATTAATAAATAAATGCTGTCACAAGTTGGTTATTAATAAATAAATGCTGTCACAAGTTGGTTATTAATAAAAAAATACTGTCACAGTTACTTACTTTCATCGGTTCAATTATCAAATAACTGCATAGATCAGAAAAAAGGAGGAAAGGGGGGGTAAGGATCGTAGCAGGTAGCGTTCTGTAATTTCTACCTACCCTCATGGGAAGAAGGCGTGTGGTTATGTATGTATGTATCTATCAGCAAAAAAACAAGTCATCCAAAAATACCTTTAAGACAGTAAGTGGTTTTATGATCTACTTCCCTAATAACAATTATCTCCACACGTACGTATTTGTTATTCAACATAATACTGTTATGTACTATACACTTCCGCGTTCAATAAATATCCACGTATCTACATAATGTTTTTGCTATAATGACGTAGGTGAGGGTATGGGAGTAAATTGACGCAGCGCGGATGACGCGGGCGAACGTATACAATTTTTATTGGTCACTCGGTAAGGTTCTTAGAGCAATTCATCTTATAGATTCAAGGCTTACAGCTGCGTTGAATCCCGAAGTACGTCAATACAATGCACCGTGGTTATAATCTTAGAAACACAGCAATCATTGTGATTGTGATAGACTATGGTAGTATTACAGTTCTGTGTGAATGAACAGAATAGAATAAAAAATGAAGGAATAATATTTTATTTGAGTAACAAACAGGAAATACAAACAGTAAAAACGAAAACAAAGGAGCATTTAAAACTAACAAAATTAACATTAAAAACAACCAAAAAAAATAAACAAGCAAAAAAAAGACCATTGCGAGGCCACAAAAAAAATGTAATAAAAAAATCTCTTTATTATATAAACCATACGAATTACATATATAAAAGTAGAAATTTTACATAAGGTGACTCATGGACGGTCTAATCGCTAAAAGTAACCTTTTAAACACAACTTTTGAATGGATTTAAAGGAGAGACAATACTGCAGGTAGTCTGTGGTGTACCATTTACTTAAACAATAAATAGATACATACATAAAGCATATACCTAGAAGATATACTAAAGAGACCGTTTTAGAAAGTATTGTTTCTGCATCTAAGCTACTTATAGTTTGTTCCGGTTTGTAGAACATTGATGCTGTTGAACTTACGGTCACTTGAATCATTTTTACTTTATAATGCTCGAAGGCAACGACAGCACAACCGAGGGTAAAGTGACCTATGAGGTACTGCAGTTGTTAAAGACCGGGGTATAATTCCCGTAATTAAAAACGTTCAAAACGTAGTCACAATCTCATCTCAGCGACAATCAATGTCAAAAACTTGTCAAAAATGTAGATAATTAGAGGAATTTTTAACATATTGAGACTGAGATCATATTGTGAATGTTATTAAAATTACGAGAATTGCCCCTCTGATCTGCCAGTTCAATACAAAGAAGAAGAAAATAGTATCGCAAATTGTCCTCAGACTGCTACTAAGCCCTGATTTTTTATTTACGAGACCAAAATGACACTGCGCTCGAACTTTTTTTGTCATGTTGACATTAAATGCATAAAAAATGCTGTCACCTTACTGTTACTGCCTGCATCATCCAACTGCGGGGCAAAGGCCTCTCCCCATAACTTCCAGCTCTTTAGATCCGGGGCTAAAGTGAACCTTTGGTCGTTTGTTTTGTCCAGCTCGTCTTGCCATCTTCTACGGAGTCTGCCGCGACGCCTTCTAGCTGTGTCAGGGCTCCACGTTGTAGCTGTCACTTTAGTCTAACAAATTAAAAATCTGAGTTTAGTTGGTTATAGGTAATCACATCGGAGAAAAAACTGAGTGACATTCTTACAAGATTATCCGTGGCTAATATGTAATTTGAAATCTGTATAGGCACAATGTTTTAGGTCTGAAATATTATCTAACATTCCTGCTTCGTCTTACCACAAAAACTCGAACGAGTTGCTATTCGACGTAGTATTCTTATTTAAAATTAATCACATGCGAAATAAATCATGGTGTCGAAACGTTAGAAAACTGCAAATCTTTTTTTCTTCCTGTTTTAATGGAACGTTGACGCGCGTGATAAAAAAAACTTCACATGAACTGTGACCCTGGTTTTATTTTTGTTTCTTTTCACATTTTTATAACAAAACATCGGGTTAATATACCTTCAGGAAAAGAATAGAACACGCCATCTACCCTTGGACAACACTTGCATAAGGTGGGTTTCATGAAACAATTTAATTGCCTAACATAACATAACGCCTGTATTCCCCGAAGGATTCAGCAGAGGTGTTGGTACCTATAGTACATCCACATTTCGACAGTTATGTTTAAGTCACATGTCTATGGGGCGAGCCTATTGCCAGCAACCGGGCACAAAAAAAAAACAACTAAATTAATAATTGCATGGATTATTAATTGCTTAATGACTGCCATAAGCTGCGTTAAAGTAAATTGAGAAATAAATCGTTTAAACTGAGGCATATTTTGTATAGATATTGGCTTTGAATAGGCTATTTTTTTTTAATTCTAATTAGTCCGTCAGTTAGATAAGTTAGATTATCAAAAAATATTCAACCCGTATTTTTCTTTTGTCAATTATATAAAAAATTATGAAGATATCGGCCGTTAAAGTTCCGCGTGTCACTTGCTTGCGACATTTTTGCAAGCAAGTGACGTCACGCCTCCCCACTCCCAAATTTTGACGCGCTCTATCTTTGTCATTTTTTGTTTGATTGACAAAAGAAAAAATACGTGTCCGTTATTTTTCGATAATCTAACTGATGGACTAAATATATTTTTTCTTTTCATGCTATTGTTGCACCTTTCGGGTGTCTAAATTGCTCCGTATAAATGAGCCTTTTTATCAGTCATGCACAAACCACGGAACTGTGCTAAAATAACAACAAACTGCGTTTTATATATTTTATATTGCTTTGTGTAGCGATTGCATTGGGATTTTATAAAAATATATAGAAACGGACGAAATCATTTATTACAACTAGGTAGACTTTAATGTTTGTGAACATTAAAATTTATTGTGGCATTATAAAATCGCTGTGAGAGCAAACAGATTACATTGGGACTCATGACTAACAAACTGGATTTATTGGTTGCATACACGTGGCTCAGTAATTATACGCAATGGAAATTAGCAATTTATTTTGTTAAACCACTCAGCCAGAAATAATTAAGCAAAATAGTCAGACAGTTAAAAAAAGCCCCATTCGCAAAAGATAAAATTCAAACGAATACGTAATAAAGTTGCGAAATAAATCAAAATGTTAAATTAAGATTTATAGCTTAATGTTTTAGTAACAGATTTTAGTAAATTAACACAGAGACATGTGAAATAATCATTTATTACTTGAGTTTGACAAACATTCAGAGAGAGTCGCAGTTGCCGACGGCTACGCGGCTGCGCGAGCTCGAGCCTGCTCCGGCGCGGAATTTTGCAATGGACAAGTGCCAGCACACTTCTTTTTAAATTAATTATTGTTTTACGCGTCTCTAAAGTATTCTATTATAACAACACTCATATGCGTTGCGAGTGGGAGTACTCCTCGGTCTCAAGCGAATTTACGATCGTTTCATCTGCCCTCTTAATCTTGACAAGGCGAAACAAAATTTTGTGTCAATCTCCTTTATGGTTTCTTAAATGCTTAATGTTAACTGTATCTGCGCACAAACCATGCAGAAGAATTCATTTTGGTCATTTTTACAGCAGCTATGGCCGAATCTTGCCTGTGTTATGTCTATGAGCTAAATCAGGACGGTCATAGGAAAAAAAACGAGCGGCAATCGTCATTGGAAAACAAATCATCAACTGCTTCTATAATCAAATCAAACTGCTATGACTGTGCGGTATCCCGAGGTTCCGAAATCATTAATCAAACAGCACTACAAAAGCAAACATCTGACGGATATATTTTAGATTGATTCACAATTAGCCAAACTGTAAGACAGGAAAGTCATAACAGGGTCCAATCACGTAACTATTTCAGTCGTCGTTGCTGTGATTTTTTTCATTATCGCTCGTCACGTAACAGCTCTACTATTTATAATTCTTCCAGTGACAGCTCAACTTCTATTTCAAGCTACCTAAAAAATCGGGACTAATGTAGCGTTTCTCTTATATTTAATTTGTCCGCTTCCAAAGACCAGCCGGGAAAACGGTGTTGAGGAGTAAAGTTTTAAGTACAAGACTATACTGTATACTATGTATAAATAAATAATAATCATAACAATGTTCTATAGAATGGCAAACTTTGAAACAGAACAAAACCGTTCAATAAAATGTCCTATTTGTCCTTTATTACATCGTGCTTTTTCTACAGCTGTCTAATATCTATCTACAACAACGAAAAAATGACTTAATATGTAGTATTAGAAATAAAATACATTTCGCAGGTCATAATCAATCTCGTAATCCTCATCTGGAAACATTTATACGTGACTTTGAGCGTTTGTTTGCACATTGCAATAGTAAATCCAAGATTTATCTATAGCCACCGTCGAAAATAGTTCAGGGGATTGCCCAGATTTAATGTCTAAAAACATCCTTTGGTATCGATTCCTCTCCGCTCGTGTACCTAAACTACAACACACACATTCAATGCTAAATACGAAAATAATATATAAAAAAGCCCTCACAAATAATAATAAAGAGTTCAGTGTTCTAATTTAAAGACCAATGCCCGTTTGATTGGTGCCAGATGATATTTGTATTCGTTAAAAACCCAGGAGAAGATGGCGGGACGAGATTGACGGCTACAGACAGGATTGGTCCTCACTAGCTCAAGACAGAGAGCAGTGGAAAGGAGAAAGGGAGGCCTTTGCCCTGCAGTGGGACAACATGGGCTAGAAATAAATAAATAATATTTACTTTTGTTTTATTTTAATTTCAAATAACTTAAACATAATCGAATATCTAAAAGAAAACCCCAAACACAAGCCCCTCAAACGCAAGTAGACTTCTTTTTTATCTTACTGAATTACCTACCAAAGAATTGTAAATATTCAGCATCGAGTGCTTTCGAGTTTCACCGAAAAGTCATGAAAAGTTCGCAAATAACGCTGTAGTCTAAAGTTAACGCCGTATTTAATTGCCGATTTCCGGCGACTGTAATTATAGATCAATGACTAAACTTAAGTGTTATCTTCAAGATTTGAAATAAACCGATTTGTTTCTTTTCTTCTTTTACACTTTGTCGGAATGAAACCAGATGAAATCGGATTGAAAACGAAAAAAAAAATTTCAAAATAGACACAAGAGATATCCAATAGTGATCAAGCTGCTATGTGAGGCCATAAATATGATGGCTGATTTCTTTTGGCAAAACTTTGAATTAAGCGTTGAACTTTGTTCTTTTACGGATAATATAAGTACAAAACCTATGGTGTCATATGAATTTAGGGGACGACATCGTGAGGAAAATTCGAAGAGATTTAACATCCACCAATCCGCCTATTGGATAATAGCCCATCCCCTCATACAAAGAGGAGGCCTGTGTCCCAGCAGGGGAAAGATTAAGCTTATTGTGAGGTAACACTGCGATGACATGGGCTGGAACTGGGACTGACTCGTATTATGGCGCAACTTGGAAAAGACCAGTCCAGCAGTAGACTGAGACAGGCTGAGTTGATTGTAAAGTAAATAATAACAAAAATTTAATCTTCATAATAAAAACATAAACACCTATTCTATTTCTACAACTTTATGATTGTGAACAACACAGCTTTCCAACATACTGGAAATGAAACGCAAACCGGTGTTAGCACGCCATAAACTTGCACTTAAATAAAAAATACACAAGAAATGATAAATCTGATGTATCGGCAGCTCGATCATAAATTCTGACGTGTGTTTGCATCTTACTTATTCGCTTCTAGTTAATGTTTGGCATTCGAAACACCTACGATCATTGCTTATGAGTTTTGCAATGAACGTGAAGAATTAAACCTATGTTTTTTTTTTGTTCTTCACTCGTCGGAAAAAAAGCATTTCAATTTGTGATTACTATGAAGTAATATTGTTAACATTGTGATGTCGAACTAAAGGTAATGGAATGCAGAATAAATATTTTTAAAGTCAATAGTTCGGAACTTAGGTACATAGTTTGTTATAGTAACGTTGTAGCTGAATGTCATATAAGAACCACTAAACATCATCTGCCTAGCCTTTTCCCAACTATGTTCGGGTCAGCTTCCAGTCTAACCGGATGCAGCTGAGTACCAGTATTTTAAACGGAGCGACTGTCTAACTGACCTCCACAACCCAGTTACAGGGTACTACTATAACCCCTTGGTAAGACTAATTTTAAGAACCACCATCTTACTTTATTTAACATCAGGTACAAACGAAGCACGCTAACCTGTATGATAACATTATATCACAGTAATATAGGGTTTGTATCCCCGTTTCCCAGCAACATATGCGGTAACCCCAGTTAGGAAACGCCGAGAATGACTAAATTCACACCAGCAACAACAAGCGTCACATAACTCATCAAAATTAATCTTCAGATAAATTAAGACTGAGTTTCAGAATCGTACTGAACCACTTATTTATTTTAATGAGGCATTGGGCTATTAAGGATGGATGTTTACAATTGAATCGTTACCTAAATAATGTGCTGTTTAAATCAGTATAAAATACCTTAATACTGTTCGTAGTAGGTACAAGTATTTAGGCAAAAGGTGACATAACTAGGGAAATGTGGGTGTAAGTACTATATGTAGGACAACTGACTAACCCTTCGGGAATTACAGGGGTGATGTAATATTGTTATGTTTATGGTAATGATAACGAAAAAGACCTATCATGAGTATTACCAGCAACAACTGCAAGTCAGACGACTTTGAAGCCTACTGCAATAGTTAGTATAGTAACCTACAACCGAACCATTTAGCAATCTTTCAAAGGGTGGAGCTAGTCGTGCCTGACGGGTATGTGGGTCGACGTCGTCAGCCGCGGTTGCTGGTGGAACCGCGCGCGCGAACTAACTTGCTGCGCGAGGCGCCGCTCACGAGTGCGCTCCGCACTCTAAACCTCATTGCTGAGGACTTAGATATATTCTGTTGCGCTTTGGGTGAATTTACAAGAACAACTACGTATAGAATTTGCTATGCTAAAAACAACTAACTTGAACTGTGTATGTTAATTGTAAGTATGCTACAATATCGCATTGTTCTAGCCTAAAAGGATATTTGTATGTTTAGAGTAAATGAATAAATAAATAAATCTTTTATTCAGGGCGTATTATCGTAGCCGCTACGGCACGAACCATACACCCACACATTATACCCAAAGGGCTACGGCGTAGCCCATGTTTACCACGTTCGGAATAGTGATCGTAGTACGCGGTTTTTGTGTGCCTTACCTAAATAGCCTGACTTTAATTCCTTTTAACGATTTCAAGGAAGATATATCATGAAAAGGTAACCCAATATGTCCTATTACCAGGGACCTACAGTACTAATAATAAATACAGCATTAATTATCCCCAAATATAACTGGTACGTTACGATCCGTCGATCGCTATTTCTGATTAGCTCATCTTATTGTGTGGCACAAAGAAACGTGTCAACTTGAAACCGTGTGTCGCACGCTTGCCCGAGCATGGTCGACCCGGTAATGTGACGCTGGGCCGTACACTTTCCTATGAAAGTGTCGTAACGAAATGTAGGTCTCGATCGAACAAATCTCTCTTTATATTCTTAGGTAATGACTTTCAGCACCACTAAAGATCCCGGCTTACGAGACGTAGTCGAAGTCGGGAGTCTACCAACTTGCAGAAGGTCCGTGTCGTAAATACGGACCTCTCCTTTTGACAGGGCCTGAGGAGGAGGCCTGAGGCACATTAAATTGACCGAAACATAATACATTTATTATTCAAACTGATAATTTCTCGTATTTTCATGAACAAATATATTACAACATAGAGCCTGAAATAATAGTTCTAGTTAGAGAAGTCAAAGGAATGTCAATAATTACAGTAGCGGTCAGAAGTGGAGTGACATTCTCACGAA
Source organism: Apamea epomidion (assembly GCA_947507525.1). Taxonomy (NCBI): domain Eukaryota; kingdom Metazoa; phylum Arthropoda; class Insecta; order Lepidoptera; family Noctuidae; genus Apamea; species Apamea epomidion. The sequence goes on from OX382234.1 coordinate 15,236,024, forward strand.
GCAATAGATTGACAATTTCACATTCTTCTAATGAGTAATTTCTATACTATAGACACACACTGATTGTATTTCATAAATTCAACCATTAGGTATATAACCTAATGGTTGCCTAGTATAGCCTATTCATAGCCTAGCGGTTATCATACGTCGGTAAACACGTTTATGCGTAGCGAACCGTGGGTTCGAATCCCACGCGCGGTGCTAATTTTTTGTAATGTTTTTATAGTTACTCGAATAATTACGCTATTGAATATAGTTCCGTATCATGTTCGTCTTGTTCACATAATTCGTAAAACTTTATGATTATACCCACAGAAATCTAAATAAATAAATTATAAGTTAGACAGATGCAGTTAACTTACGACTCATTCACCGCAACTAAATAGAACGTTATTGGTTCTTGGTTGGTTGTTATTGTGGGTTAGTGACATGTGTTTAATCTATTAGCTGTATTGTAGTTCATTTTTAAATGCGAGGAAATTTAAATATTCACATGAAAGCGGATATTATCGCGCTGCGTAGAAGTGGAATTAATATTATATCACAAATATTTGATGAAACCGGACTGAGTATTATGATTTAATTATTTTATCGAACATTTTTCTAACTAAAGTATAACTGCTGATCCTTTTGGTTATTTTTTTAAACGTTTTAGATTTATCATAAAGTCTAAATAGAAGAAAAAATAAATATCAAGAAATCGAATATAAAATATAACATTAAGTATACACATCATGTGCCTAGCCTTTTCCCAACTATGTTAGGGTCGGTTTCCAGTCTAACAGGATGCAGCTGAATACCAGTATTTTACATGGAGCGACTGCCTATCTGACCTCCACAACCCAGTGACTGGGTAATACGATACCCCTTGGTAAGACTGGTTGTCAGACTTTCGGGTTACTGATGACCCATAACGACTGTCAAAGATCCACGAATAACGGCCGGGACTAACGGCTTAACGTACTTTCCGAGGCCTCCGTGCCTCAGAAAGTACGTTAAGCCGTTAGTCGTTAGGTCTTGGTTTGTGAAAATGGTCACCCATCCACGGACCAACCGTGGCAAGCCTAGCTTAACCTGATCGATCGACCCGTGCGGCTGTTATTACTCAGCCACAAGCCCCTCAAGTACAATAATATAATATGTAACATTTCTATTTTCAAAATAATTTTGTTTCATATTGGTAATATTCATATTTTGCTAGTAGCCTTACAGTAGGTACTCTTTTTTTGTTTTAGAGAAATACCTACTGTGAGTCGGAGGGTCAAAATAACAGGGGTTAAAGTATGAAATTGCCGTTTCATTGTAATAGGTACTTCGAATGGACATAGAACCTTCATGGTTTGATATTTTTGACTGAAACTTTTTTCACATGGTACCTATGAAGTTCTTCTTTTAAAAAATGTGCAACATCCGATTATCGACTTTCAGTTGTTTTTTTTATTCAGCTTAGACAAGAAAGATGGATACTTCGAAAATTCGAGTAATTTTGAATACGAGTTCCGACGCGGAACTAACGCGGCAGAAACAGCTCGCAATATCAATGTTGCGTTTGGAGAGGGGACTGCTAATGAACGCACCGTGCGATTTTGGTTTAAACGTTTTCGTGATGGAAAAGCAAAGCTTACCAATAAAAAGGTAATAGTAACTGTTTGGTGGTCTCAGCATGGTGTTATTCACTATAGCTTTCTCCGATCTAGTCAAACAATAACGGCAGATGTCTACTGTGCCGAACTCCGAACAATGATAGCAAAACTAGCAGTGAAACAGCCCCGACTCATGAATCGATTTTCACCATTATTGCTCCAAGATAACGCGAGACCTCACACAGCACGAGAAACCGTTTTAACTCTACAGGAACTGCAATTAGAAACCATTCGTCACCCTCCGTATTCGCCAGACCTTGCTCCAACGGACTACCATTTTTTTTGGTGATTTGGACAATTTTCTACGTGATAAAAAGTTTTCTTCTCAGGAGGCAGTACAAAATGCTTTCACACAGTTTGTCGAATCTAGATCACGAGAGTTCTATCGCAAAAGCCATAAATGACCTTCATATTAGATGGCAGCAATGTATAGATAATAATGGTAATTATTTTGATTAAATAAATATGTTAAATTAAAAAAAAAACGAATTTCAATTTTTCAGTACAAATCGGCAATTTCATACTTTAACCCCTAATATATAAGGAAAAGGGTAGCCTTGCCAGTCGAAAGCGAAGTGGAAGGCCCCAGCTAGTCAGTGAGAAACAAGTGATTTCATACCAACGAGATATTTTGCCGAATTATTCGACAGTCTTTACGATCCGTTCGCCGTGCAAACGAAAACCAGCTCAAAACCCATATTTCATTGTAAAACATAAACAAGAACGTTTACATTTTGCGATACAGCGATGGGAATCACGGAATGAGAGATCTGATGAGCAGTTGAAGCTGCAATGCATGGAAATATGGGAACATTTAAGAGGAACAGATATATGTTTCAATATTGTTGGATCCATGCGCCAGCGTTTACTTCATAGCATTGATAATAATGGCGGTTACACAAAGTAATAAGTTATAAATTACAAATTGATTTTAGTAATATTAAAAAAATGTCATATTCGTAATAAGGATTATTTCAAAATAATCCTTAGGTATTACTAATATGACACAGTATTATTTTAAAGAAGATTGAAACTAAACCTCAAGGTTTAGTTTCAATCTTCTTTTCATAATAAAAATGAAGGTTCCCTATCCATTTGCATAAAATTGTAAGACCTAATATAGCTTGGCATACTTTTGTTTCTCCTAATTATATTTTCGCATAACGTTATTTACGCATAACAGCTCACGCATAATTTTTTTAAGCATAATTTCTCTAATTATAATAATGATTAAGCATAACATTCTAAAGCATAAATTTATTTACCCCTTATGATATTAAAACATATTTTATATAGGCATAACAAATAAGCATAATTATTTGTAGGCACTTTACATTGTAGGTAGAATAAATCATTTTGTTATTTTTCTAAGTGGACGGTGGTGTCATAAAACGATTGTGTCACTAAGTGTATTATTGCAAAGTTGACCCTTAATTCTTTAAAAAAAAATCTAAATTCTGTAATGAATAAGTAAATGTCAGGAAACATCATACTGTTATAACCTCATCTAAGCCAACCCAGAACACCAACAATAGAGGGGATCTGGCGTTAATTGTCACTGTTCTAGCCTAACCTAACCCATATGATTCAATAACAGTAGTAAATATCAGGAACCATCATACTATAATAACCTCATCTAACCCAAATGATTCACCAACAATAGAGGGGAGCTGGCGCTCGGCGGCCGCTGCCGCGGCACGCTCGCTTCGCTCGCTCGCCTTCGCGTGTAATGGTCACCTAACCTAACCCATACGATTCAATAACAGTAGTAAATATCAGGAAAAATCATTCCTAATAATTGTATGCCTAAATACTATTATGCTAATAGTCATTAGGCCTAGTAACATTATGCGAATTAAATTTATGCCAAAACCAATCAGCCTTCAAGATAATTATGCTAACATAAACTGTATGCCAAAAAAAATACGGCAAAGTATTATTATGGCAAAACAAATAAAACCAAAATCGTTATGCCAAAGTATATTAGGAAAAATAATATTATGCGAAAAGAAGGGATCCCGAAAACGAATACTTAAACTATAACCGCAATAAGTCCTAATAAATACGATTTGTTAACTTTGACGTTTGAGATAGGTAACTAAAGTTAAAACGAACGCACTGACAGTAAACAAAAAGTAGTACTACTGAGTAATGTAATTGTATTGTGACAAAGAGTCCGCACTTTTTTTATTTACATGGGTAGATTTGCTAGTTGTTATTTGTTAGAGTACCCACATACAGTAGTAATTAAAGCACAATATTATTATTTATAATACAATATTTGAAGTCTAAGGGTTCACTGATAACAAAAAGATTTTATAAAATTGTTTTTATAAAAGATTTAACACTCACACACTAATAATCTAACAAATAATAATAATAATCAGAAAAAAAAGATAAACAAATCAAGTATCTTGACTTGGCTCGCGAGGTTGTCGACATGTGGGATGTGGACTCAGCGATCATTGTGCCGATAGTCATGACAACCAATGGCTTAATAGCCAAGAGCCTCGAGCAATACCTGAGGTGGCTCTCGTTCTCGTTGGGCAGCTGGATCAAGGGCTTGATTCAGAAAGCGGTACTTCTGGACACGGCTCGCATTGTCAGGTTTCTCTCTCTGGAGCCCTGACCGCCGGTATCTTGGACCCTGTTCCCGATACCGGTGGGCTACTATTTTTTATATTTTTAAATGTTTTTATATTCTAATATTTAAAAATATTATTTATATGTTGACTTTTAAATAAAGGAAATAATAATAATCACTTATACAATAAAAATAAAATAATTATTACATTATTATTCTCGTTTATTAATCTATAAAAAACGAATAAGAAAAAAATCCGATAAAGATTATTGTTGGAAAAAAAAAAAAAAAGTCCCAACTCGAGATTGGAACCCAGACCTATACGTTCAATAATCCAATTACGTATTGCATTACTGAACGTATAGGTCTGGGTTCCAATCTCTCAGACTACCAGCTATCGGTACTTCATGTAACGATTTAAATTTTAACAATGGTATGAACCAACCAATGTCTTACGTAATTACGTAGCCTTGGTGCAAAAGCGACGGTCTGTTTTTTGTTTCGTTCGACGTCAGCCAGTGTGCGAATTCTGAGGTGTGCATTCTATGTTGATACATCACTTATGCACACAGACGTAGGTACGACCTTTACCGCATTTTCACAGCAGTACAGTCCTTAAGGTGCTAATGCATTAATGACTGCGACCGTAGAAGAGTGCTCAATACACGTCACTGGGCTGATTCCACTTCGCTTCGGATAGAATTCTAATTTAGATTCGAAAACATGTACTGAACGCGACGTACCCAGAGTGGAGTGGCACCGACACTGTGTTGTTTAGATTTGAACTTTAGAGACAATTACAAATTTAAAAATGTCAAATTGTCTGTTTCACCATGTCTGGAAAAGTTACCGTTTTCGGGGATCTTGCATATGTGAATAACTTAAAATAACTATTACACACACATACTAATTACTACTACTCCTGGTGTGTTGTAACTTAAAATGTATCTTAATTTAATCATTCTATTAGGACATAGGTATTTTTTGTATATTTTATTATTATTTACTAATCAAATCTTAAAAATATTGGTAAAATTATGTTTGCATGCCCTAAACAGGCAAAATATGGACGGTACATAAACCACCAACTTTTACAACGGGTAACACCTATATTTACTGTAAATAAAGGATTATTATTCTTATTCTTTTGCATTCTTCCACGATTATTTGCAGAATTTTGTTTGACCTCCGACATTTATAGAATCCAGACTTTGAACCAAGACGTTATCTCCAAGTACGAGAGTAGGTATAGTGTGGCAGAACTCGATTCTACTATACCTAACATGAAGATCACAGGCAGATGCCTCTGATCTTCATGTCATTTCTTGGGTCGATTAGATAAACGACCCAAGAAATGGCATAAATGATAATGACAAATGATTTTATTTCTGTAAATAGGTTTTGTCCAAACCCTTTTAAACGTCAACCATATTTTTAAAACTAGATTAGGTCGGCGTTTCCAATCTGACTACTCTGAGAAAGTCCGAAACAAACTCAGAGGTCACACAGTCTCTTTTAAAGTCCAGACATAATCTTGGTCAGATCACGTGAAGACCGTATAGATTGGTGTCTGAAATGGTTTTTTGAGGAAAGAACCACACAGATCGAGTGGACCTGTCCAGTCAGTGCACGCATTTGTCAGTAATCGTGCAACTCAACTCAGAGCTTAAGGAGGCAAAGAAAATTTACGGAAATTCGCACAACACGAAAAGCTCATTACGACCTTCTAAGCCTGTAGCAACACTATCTTACCGAGACGCACTATCTAAATATTAAATGATAACTATCATATTCACTACGAATATATTTATTCCATAGCCAAGAAATAAATTGAAGCAATTTATCTACGTAATAAATTAGGAACATATCCATAATAAATGTAATGTAATATACAATTCCTTTGTATATGTAAAAGATTAAACGATCTCTATCATCAGTTCAAATGGATTACGCTAAACGCTACTTTACTCTTCATGTTCAAATGATGGATTACCATTTCGTCTTAATTCATCACTCGTCTTCGTTTTGTTGAACATTTTAAGGTATTAATACAGATCTTTCATAACATTCCCTGCATATAACATCAACACTTCACCGACTCGTGATTTATTGACGAACACAACTCACGATGGCCCAGCGATAAACGCGATAAAATAAAAATACATGGCTCAAGGCAGATGGCAGTAGAGATTTGGACATCAATTTCAAGATTTGTTAGACAAACATTAGAAATATTACTTAAAATTTGGAACGTTAAGGTTCAGTTTGGGTTATTGTCAGTGGTTCAGTAGGCGAGCGAGTGCGTGGGCTAGATTGGCGCGCCGCCAGGAATTACCTGCCGACCCTTGTATACCGATAAAAGCTAAACATTATTTACAGCTGTATCTAACGCACTTATTGCCGTTTGTAGATGCCATTATCATAGAACCATAAAATCCAAACCTAGAACCGCCACTACGCAAATAAACACGCTATAAACCTAATTATTATTCAAATGTGCGTCTCACCCAAACTCTACAGAAAAGTTCTCACCATATTCGTAAATATTTTTATGTTTATGATATCGTAAATTGATTTTATACAAAAACAATTTAAAATAGCAGAATATATTGCAATTTAGATAACAGATCATAATCGTAATCCGTCGTAACGGTTAATGTTCTAAACAACCATAAATTATGAAAAGTGAATGGGTTCTTGTTATTATTATGGGATGTATTTCCAGACTACCTCACATCCGGTAACTCATGATTTACAGTAGCTAGGAAAACTGCGACTGACTATCCAGCAAACTTTGGGGAATAGGTTTCCATAATAGGAACAAATGGGAACGCCACATTCAAAAATAAATTTTCCTAGGGCATAAACGCACTGAAATATTTAGCCGAAAATAGCTAAAACTTTTCCATCCGTTCTTATGCCAAAGCGGTGCAAAACATAGAAATACCGGGAGACCTCGCTCTGGAACTTTGCCCCAAAGTGTGTCTCAGCTATAATCCAGAAAAGCGTCTGTCTAGAAAAACTTCACAGTCTTTGGGAAGATTAATAGTGGTCTTGACAGACGTGTGCGCAATACACGTTAGTGTCTGGTGGGAACAATGTTGCTGGCAATGGTGCAGACCCAGCCGCCGCAGTCGCCGTGCCAAGCTCAGATCTATGGTCTGATAGCTCTGCCAAATATATACCAATAGAAAAATTGGCGAGAGCACGACACGGAAACTGAACAAAAGTGTATGCACGTGGCAAACGACAATCATTGCCTATAACTTAGGTAGCAGTGGTAAGATTCATAGCTATATCTGGATAATAAAATGTCATATTAAACTGTTTAGTGCAGAAGACATTAGTTACGTCCTTTATCAGACTTGTTATGTGTGTCTCGTGCTAGTAAATCGCTCTGTCTCCGTTGATGTTGTTCGAGACAACTAGAGGACCATTTAATGGCAGCAGTCATTAGACCATGTATTGCAACTCAAGCCAAGTCAGATTATTATTAGTGCCGGATTGATATATAATCGTTTCAATTGCTGTTTCGGCCCCAGAATTTACTTCCTATAATAAACAAATCACATTTTTATAATCCACCACGCGAGTAGTAGTAGTAGACGGAAATATAAATTGGACTATTGGACTCTTGCCCCCAAAACGTATACATATAGAAATTTGACGGCACGGTTGGCGCAGTGGTTAAGCGATTGACTGCTGCGCTGCGTGTCGCGGGTTCGATTCCCGCACGGAACACTTATTTGTATGACCTACAAGTAGTTGTTCCGGGTCTGGCTGTTTGTGTATGTGAGTTTAAATGTTTGTAAACGCACCCACGATACAGGAGAAATTCATAGTGTGGGGCAACGTTTTTTTAAAACAAAAAAGAAAAAGAAATTAAAAAGGTACCAAAACGAATACCCAATCACATATAGACAGTGGAATAATACCTCTAAATCAACCATACCTGAAGTACAGATGGGCACTTGGCATTGAAACCATAGTAACAGGCGCTACAGGCGCATACGTCGCATTAAAGTTCACGTGCAGCAACCCTCACGTTTCTTCGAGATAACGTTGAAGTATGTGCGCGTGAGTGCTTGCGAAACATCTCTACGTCCCAGTACATTGACGTCATGAATATTAATACGTTACTTTAATGACGACAGCGTTTATTTAAGAAATTTAAAATTGTCGTGTAGCTGACGCTATTGCAAGTTATTATGGAAATGCATCGGCGCCATTCGATCGACTAGCGTTCTTTGTATATCGCAGGCAATCAAGCATAAGCTTGAAGTAGTAAGTAAGTTACTGGTACTGGTGTTATCAGAGTATGATAGTTTTTGTTTTGGCAATGTACAGGCTTTGTTTAGAGACTCAAATTTTCATAGAGCCTGGTCTTAAGAAAACACTAATTATCTAAACTAATTATTATTATATAGTACTACTACTTCCTACTAATATTATAAACGTGAAAGTTTGAATGGATGGATGGATGTTTGTTACTCTTTTACGCAAAAACTACTAAACGGATTTGGATGAAATTTGGCACATGGGTAGACCATAACCTGGATTAGAGTATAGGGTACTTTTTATCCCGATATTCCCACAGGATCGAGACTTATGTTGGTGAATCCACGGGGCGCTGCTATGTTGAATAAAGATTAAACTGATGACATATGAACATCGGTCTTTGTGAAGAATATTTACTTATGATTGATTGACTCTGTGATTTGATCATAAGAAAGAGGCTCGTGTTTTTTGGTGCATCTTTGAAAAGGTTTGCCCAGTCGGTTGAATGGATGGGCTATAAAAAGAAAATAGGTCATTTTATGGAAATTTTACAGTGCAGCAGCTAGTGTAGATTATCAAGATCAATTAGACACAAAACAAATATTGAACCTTCAAGAAAAAAAAACTGTTTTGTATATTTTATATTTGATTGTATTCTGAACGTAGTGTGTTTATTTTAGACGTTAAATGAAACTAAGTAACAACATAATATCTATTCAAAATCAGCCTATAATGTTCCCATGGCACAGGCCTCCTGTCGGTGAGAGGGAGCAGGCCGTAATCTACCAGTATAGTGTGGATTGGTAGATGTCACATGTCTTCGATTTTTTAGGTTCTAGGACCTGCCGGTTTCCTCACGATGTTTTCCGTAACCGTTTTGAGAGCAGTGGTGATGAAACATTTTACATGTAAAATTTATGTATGACCGAACTCGAACCGTTAACACTGGGCCACCAATCCTGAGGGGATTGGTGGCCCAGTGTTAACGGTTCGAGTTCGACTTTCTCAAGTAATATCTATGGTAACCTATATATTCATCTATGTATTTATTATTTCTCATATCAATAAAGAGTATTTAGGTAATTTGGTAAAAGATTGGCGAAATGTAAACCATATCCTCCTCAGGAAACCGCTGACCGCTTATGAGTATTGGTGATAGTGTTACTAATATTTGGCTGCCGAACACGTCAACCGCAGAACGAAAAATTTCGTGCAATATTTACAACGTAAACTATTTTATATTTTGAGCGTTAATTTCTATCATTGTGTCATTCGCAGAGTACATCAACTTAAAATAAATAATGATTTTTATAACCCATAAACGAAATCTAAATTAAACCAACCACTAAATAATTATAGAACAATATTCATAAATTAAAGAGCTATAATTACCTAACGATTATTCTTTCAAAAATACCATTCATTAATTTTTAACGGGTTAAAATGTGAGACATTATGTTAAATACATAGCCAGACACGAAGCTAGAACTTTGAACGCCGTGATACACATTTCAAAAGATTAAAATGTTAATATGAAAACTTTGATCTTGATGTCATACAGGAAACGACTGTGAGGAAACAGAGCGCGTTTTGACACATATCTAGAACAGAAATTCTTATATAATATTCAGTATATCCACCAATTCGTGGTAATTCTTAATCCAAGAGGTATTCAGAATTGGCCTATATTAAGCTGAGCCACGCAAAATGCATTTCATCATGTGTGGCACAGCGAAACATCGGTATAATGGTACAAAAATAGTATGTATAGGACCCAAGAGGCAATTCTCGTAATTTTAAGAACGTTCACAGTCTGATCTCAGTCTCAATCTGTCAAAAATATCTCTAATTTTCCTACATTTTTTACAAGTTTTTGACATTGATGGTCGCTGAGATGAAATTGCGACTAGATTTGGAACGTTTTTAATCACAGGAATAGGTCTTCTGAAATATCGCACAAATACTAAAAAGTACACAACAACCTAACCTACCCCTACTTAAATATTCTGTTGACCTACGTCATTGATTAATCAAGTTTAGTCTATCCGAACCTGCCTATATAATACTGTACATTTATATTATATTTTTTAAATCTAAATACTATTTATAAATTTTAATTCAAATTTGAAAATTTAAATTTCGAAATGCTGGTTGACACTTCCGGTGACCCATGGGCTGGCTTTTACCTTGGCAAGAGGCTAAGGCTTCGCCATATGGGTAGCGGGATCGTCCGAAAGGGTTACCGCTGCCCTGGAACATAAAGGGCTAAGGAAGGAACACGGGTGGGTTTTAGTCAGTAAGAGTCTGACACTCCCTTCTGCTCCACCCAGAGCGGGAGGGGTCATTTGATGATTTCCCATCCTCAAAAAAAAATAAAAAAGGCTTTGCCATATAACGTGGTAATGCTGCCAGTCTCTTGGGTACATTACCAGTCGACAGCGATGCGGATGAAATTTTCGACGCCATAATTTAGTTTGTGAATAGCTTTATTTAAGTTAGGTTATAGTAATGTTGTTAATTTTAATTAGGTATTAATTGTGATTTACTTGCATTTTAATTTAATTTAATGTATTCTTATATACTTATACATGTAATGGTTATGTTTCATGCTGGATAGTATTCGAACGCAATGTGAATTGATACTGAATAAATAAATTATATTAAATCGTACCAGGGATAGGGACAGATGGCGAAACAACGTCAAACAGGAGATGAAGACAGAATACATGACTTCACGTCGGGGCAACACGACCATCAGTAATGAGGGATAAGTCACGAGGAGGAGGAACCAATTTCACTAAACCGTAACGTAAATCTATCTCACTAAAGCTTAAACTTAAAAAAATGGCGATATTGTGCGAAACGATAGTTGTTATATACCGTGGTGAGTATTTACGTCTGCATATTATAAAGTGGGCCTTCTATGCATGTAGACGTTGAAATATACTTGTGAATAAATAAAAGCCGAGGCCGGTACCTTGGTGCTACATAGTTGCCGAAACACGTAGCTGGCTTACGTAGGTCCACGTCATGCATATTGTAAGTAGGAACTATTTAATGACTGTGTGTCATAGTTCAATATGAATATGCAATAAACTAATTTGTTATGTAACAAAAATTTTCGAAAATGTAAAAGTACGTTTTTGAGGAACAAAACGCCCTTAATAAGCATAGAACTGCATATAAATTATTTAGATGTTTAACAAATCAAAAGCATTTCTAAAATAATAAACTAGGCACGTAAAATCATACTTTCATATTTTTCAACAATTATGTAATAACTGACCCATATTGCGTAGGCCTTTCCCGTAGTCCTGCTACGGCGTAGGCCATCGTAGCACTTTCGTAGCCAAACAAATTCTGTTAACTTAGCTACGAACTTTGAGAGGTGTTTGTTAGTTCGGTTAACCTTTTAGGAAAATTGTGGTGAAACAAGATATTGGGCACATCCTATACAAGTGTACACCCATAACATAAAACACGTCATAAAACGGCGTCATAAAACGTTGGTTGACACCAAAAGAACTTTTTAAAAGGATGGGCAGTTGTATCTTTTTTTTCTTAGGGCTTTGTAGCTAATTAATAACAGCCGCGTGGGTCGATCGATCAGCTAAAGCTACGCTTGCCACGGTGGGTCCGTGGATGGGTGATCTTTATATACCAAGTTCAGACCACACCGTTACTCCTCTATATCTCGGAAAACACGTTAAGCTGTTGGTACCGGCTGCCGTTCGTGGATCTTTGACAGTCGTTACGGGTCGTCAGAAGCCCGAAAGTCTGACAACCAATCTTACCTATATAGGGGTATCCTATTACCCAGTAACTGGGTTGCGGGGGTCAGATAGGCAGTTGCTCCATGTAAAATACTGGTATTCAGCTGCATCCGGTTAAATTGGAAACCGACCCCTTTATAGTTATGAAAAAGCCAGGCAGATGGTGATGGGCAGTAGTAACTTATTGTGAGCGTAAATCAACATGAGCTTATACTGCAAACGATTACAGATAGTAATTACAGTCATACTATGTGAAAGGCAGTAGTTATACTAACATCACATCACGCTTGTATCCTGCGAAAGGCAGGGGTATTTAGGCGCATATGTGTGAGTACTATGTACTTAGAGTATGTCATGCTCACACAAATGATTCGCTGATGGTGGCATATGTGTGTTGTATCATTTAGTTCCCTTCAAAATGTTTGATGGCGCCGTCAGTAGGCACTGGTCATCTCTTTGGTGCCACGGCTCATTTTAATTTTTTAGCTGTTTACTATGGACGCTAAAAGCGTCATGTCTTTTTACATCGTTCGCACATGTATAATTTCAACATGAATGATGTCAACCAATATTTTGTAATAATATTTTAATTTAAAAGAGTGTCCATGGAGGTTCTTGCCCGTTCTTCTCCATAGGAACCTAGTACGCTTTAGAATGGACAACTAGCTTCATCTTTTTAACCGACTTCAGAAAAAGGAGGAAGCTCTCAGTTCATCGGAATCTTTGATTATTTTGGTTCCCCGATCACACTAAGATGACTGGACCGATTTGGGTATTTTTTCAAAACTCGTAACGTAACCAAAGACCAAAAATCCAAAATTAAAGTAACTTTACACTTTGCAGTGTTTTTTGGGAAGTCGGTTGTTTTTAACACCATACTGTATCGAGGAGTACTGCCTTTTAAATCAGGCCCTTAATCCAACCGCCTAACGAGAGCCTCGATAGATGTTGATCGAGGCTTTCGGCCATCAGGCCATCGGCTGATACGACAATCGGCACAATAATAGCCGAGCTCACCTTCCACATGTCAAGAACCTCGTGTGCTAAGTCGAGATATTTAATTTGTTTCTCTTTCTCAGCTTTGACGAGGTTCCCGTCATGTGGAATGGTAACATCGACAATCATTGTACGGCGCGCTAATCGATCTATCACCACTATATCAGGCTTATTGGCGACAATAGTCCTGTCAGTAATGACGGACCGATCCCAGTACAACGTGACATTGTCATTTTTAAGAACTGGGTCGGGCTTATATACTTGTAATACGGTACCTCAGAATCCACAAGTTTATATTTCAAAGCAAGTTGCTGGTGAATAATCCTGGCTACTTGGTTATGCCTGTGCAAGTACTCGCCGTTAGCCAAACGAGAATAACCAGAGATACCTAATATGTCTGATGGACTCACCCGGACGGTGGCATGCCTGATATACGTCAACCGTCCCGTCCTTCATAATAAGTCTCCGGTAGTTATTCGTCAAGATAACTTCGTCCATAATTGCACAGACGAAACCTTCAGTTTCCCCGAAGAGGTCACCAAAACGTAGCCAGGATACGGACTCTAAGAAATCTACACCGGGCTCATGAAGAGCCCGATAGATGTGCCCGTGAAGCTCCTTGCTTTGCCATACCTTCTTGCGGTCATCGGTAGTAAGTACTACAGGTTTGCGCCAGTTTTCTTTTGCCATGGAGAGCGGGGTGAGCCCCTTGTCCACTGCGACTACATCACAGTGCATATCCACTCCGGCTTTTAAAAAATATTCCCCGAGACACCTCGCGGTTGTGGAGGGTCTTCGCATTTAAAAAGCCTCGACCCCCACACTTCCGGTTTGCGGTCAGTAGTGTACGGACCCTTCTATCCAGAGCGTCGAGTTCAGTCTGAGTGCATTTGAGTATGCCAAAAGAGTACATCAAAACCGGCATGACCCAACCATTGAAGGCGCGCACCTTATTTCCGCCCGAAAGAAGACTTTCACTTATTATTATTATTTCCTTTATTTAAAAGTAAACATATAAATTATATTTTTTAAAATTAGAATATAAAAAGTATAAAAACATTTAAAAATATAAAAAATTGTAGCCCACCGGTATCGGGAACAGGGTCCAAGCTACCGGCGGTCAGGGTTCCAGAGACAGGAACCTCCTGACAATGCAAGCCGTGTCCAGAAGTACCGCTTTCTGAATCAAGCCCTTGATCCAGCTGCTCAACGAGAGCCTCCTCAGGTGTTGGTCGAGGCTCTTTGCTATTAAGCCATTGGCTGTCACTACTATCGGCACAATGATCGCTGGGTCCACATCCCACATGTCGACAAACTCACGAGCCAAGTCAAGATACTTGATTTGTTTCGAGACTCTCATCATGCGGGACGGTTATGTCAACAAACATTGCGCGCCGCTCAGATCGATCCACCACCACTATATCAGGCTTATTGGCAACAAAAGTCCTGTCACTGATGATGGATCAATCCCAGTACAATGTGATATTTCCATTTTCGAGAACTGGGTCGAGCACATACCTGTAGTACGGCACTTCAGATTCCACAAGGCTGTATTTCAGAGCAAGTTGCTGATGGATTATATTATTATTATTTTAGTTGTCTTTGACATATCTCGGGACCCTGGGGTCCCGGACCTTTGAAAGGCGTACTAGGGGCAGAAGCCAACTCGCAGAGGCCCTTTACACGATTCTAAATGATGAGGATGCACCAACCAACGATTATCCCTGTATGCACCATGCAAGTGCACTCAAAGACAACCCCCGGTTGGTGCAGGACTATTGCAGAACATGAATACAAAATATACTGGGCTATGGGTTTGAGTGGCTATCGGTCACCTTGAACTATGGAAGGACTATGTCCCCTATTATTATTATTATCGGGAGTGTTCTTTTTCTTAGCACTAAGGCTGGTTTTAGCTACATTTACGGGCCAAAGCCAAGTAAATGCAGCGTGTGGTGTGTATTTAAGGTGAGGGTGAGTTTTCTTCCTCTAACTGCATGAACTTCCTAACTATATTCTACAGGTGTTTAAAATGGCAGCTTTTTGTAGGTTAATATAGTGCGATTCTTCTACGAGTAAATTTATTAATTTCAGGCTACGGGAAAGATGGTTGAGGATAACGCCTGTTGTGGAAAGAACTATGGGGATAACGTATACTTTTTCTTGTCTCCAGATTCTCGTGACTTTTTCTTTGAGGTCAGCATATTTACTTATTTTTTCAGCGATTGTTTTTTTTAGGTTATGGGTATTAGGAACTGCAATGTCTATAAGGTAAGTAATTCTTCTTATTTTATCCTAAAGAGTCATGTCTGGTCTATTATAGTGGATAGTCCTATCTGTATGTATGGCGCGTTATTATTATTATTATATTTTAACATATCTCGGGACCACGGGGTCCCGGTCCTTTGGAAGGCGTACGAGGGGCCGAAGCCAACTCGCAGAGGCTCCTTAGGAAATTTCATTGAAATGTGGCACCATCCGACGATTATCCCTGTATGCACTATCAAAGTGCACCCAAGGATAACCCCCGGTTAATGTAGGACTATTGCAGGATATGGAAAAAAACAAATTTGGACTATGGGTTTGGGTGGCTAAAGTGGACTGGTTACCAATAACTATGGAAGAACTATGACCCCTGCCTGATCAATGTTTTATATATACACAGATAAAATGGCAGGGGGTGACTTGCACACTCAATAATGGGCCCCCGGAAACTGTCGCTAGCACATAGTGACGTAGCAACAACGGGGCAACATGTCCTAGGTGCTGATGAGGAGTGGAGAGGTATTCCACGTCTTTCAGAACAATCACAGAGCCCGGAAGATGGTCAAGATCCCTACGAGCACTTACTGGAATACTTCCTTCCCCCGAGCACCTTTGCTCTTGCGAGTCTCCACTCAAGCCGGCCAGTAAAGGCAAGAATGAGGTGGGAGCTCTGTTCCTCGTCATTGTTCACTCCAGCTGGCCAATAAAGGCAAGCCAGAGGTGAGGAACAAGATTTTTCCCGGGGGATAGGGTCCGTGGGGTCGCTACTGCCCAACAGCTGGCCACATACTGCCCTGCGGGTTTCTGTATCTCTCTTGGTCTGGCTCCACACCTTAGACCTGTTTCGGCAAAGTAAACTCTTCCGGCACAGGCCTAGAGTTCGGAGCGCGCAAGCCCCACCACGACGTCAACGTAGAGATACGGCGGTGGGGTTATTATTATTATTATAAGATTCCATTAGATTATGAAATTACTGTATGCTCTAGTTGTATTAGCATTAAAAAAAAGTACTTTAACGAAGAATAAAAAAAAATTATCGACTTATAAAACAACTGTTTGTAAAGAGTCTTCGCCATTATCAATAAACATAAAACTTTTTAACAAACTTTATACACCGTATCAGATAACGAAGTAAACACTGTAGACAATACAAAGCAATAAAATAAAAAGAAATATATTTTTTTTCAATTAGTTTTAAATCTTGTATATTTGAAACTAATTTTATATATGATAACGACTGATTTTATATTTTTCTTTTTTTTTTTTAATATTTTATATATATAAATAAATAAGTGGGCCCCAACCAAGCTGTGCTACGCCGTAGCACTTCGTAGCACACAAAGTAACAAGCAGCCATTCTTCAGTGAAGCATGGCATGGAATCACGTCGATCGACGATAACACTTCGACAATGTACAGGTCAATTACCATTATAATGCTTTCAATCCTCCTAGCTAATAAACAAATTAAAATACTTACATAACGAAAATGAATTACCTCTCGTCACACTGAGATCAATGTAGGTCTAAGCTAACAATTAATGATGTACATTTTACTTGTAGTAATTTGTAAATTAAAGGTAACGTCAAATGTTATCAGTGACTACGGAACTAGCAACTTTTATTTTCCGATGAAGAAATAAAAGTTGTTTGATTGTGAGTTCTATTGCCCGGTGTTAAGAGTCAGGTGTGGAGAAACAGCGTGTTGCACAGGAGTGCGTATGTTTGTGAGAGTGTGGTAGCTGGCAGCGGGCCCGCTGCCCACAACGGAGCTTATAAAAGAGGGCGGCAATCTGCTCCCGCGCCCGGCGCGCGCACTCTCGACGCTTTCCTCATGGGGCGCGCAACCTCCACCCGATAGTACCTACAAAACAAAAAATACATTTTTATGTATCGCACATACCAGTGAAGGGACCAAGTGATAAAGTGATACGGTAAGTTTGTTTGTCAGCGGTGCCTCCAGGACTGTGATATCTGTGCAGTGACTGTTCAGTGTTGCCCGACGCGCGGAATGTGCTTTTATATTTGAAGAGTAAACGGACGTTTTCAGTGCGAATGCGATAAAAACGAGATGTGAAAAATTATCGTCTAGAAAAATAGCAACCGCTCCAACGTAAACGCAGATTTAATCACATAAGCCAGTGTTACCAGGAGTGAAAAATGAATATTGGAGGTGGTATTTTTATAACTACAATGCACAGTATATGTTTCTCGAAAGTGAATAGAATGAATGTTTGAAGATTTATTTGAAACTAGTGATCTCCATCTCGTGGTGAAGTATAAATAAAGTTAACATAATAAACAATATTAATTTCAAATTTTTAGTTAATCCTTTATATCCTAGTAATACTGGCTTGTGACACTCATAACACTACAAAAACAAATAAATTTAAAAAATCATAACACTTCGATGGAGGCCACGGGCGCCATCTTCTCGTTATGACGTAGATCGAGATTATGTGCTAGATGTTATGCTGAAGATATTTTAGTGAGGAATTTAAATAGCTGACCACTGCACCACTCGATTATCCACTCACTCAAGTAAATTAAGGTGTATATATACCTATGACTGCTTTCCATTAGAAATAGAAATTTTACTGATATGTTTTATTAATGAAAATCATGTAAAAGTTTCCAAGCTAGAATCTGAATTGATCATAATTACAATTAATTTATTAAATTTTTGGATGTATTTGAAATATTAAGGTTAATCAACGTAATCAATTAGTTTATTAGATTCTAAAAGAAAAATAAAACAAGATAATATCAATAAAAACTATATCGGATCGATGCTCTTAAGTTGAAATCGGATATTGATGTTTATCCTGCACACTTATAGTAAAAATACTCTTTTTCAGATTGTAAACTACGAAATATTGTAACAAAGCATCTAATATACGCTGACGTCAATACGCGCCATCATAAATTTATTATATCTACTGAACATACAAAATAAACGTTATATAAATACGTAGCAGTATTTTAAAATGTCTTCTAAACGGGTCTACGTCACGCTGTGACCCTCATGAAATGTCACATGTGACTGTAAGCTCATGCGCCCGCGCAATGTTAAAATAAATGAGTAACGAAAGCAAATGTGCAGATTCTTGAATAGAAACACACAAAAATATATCATATCTTGCAAGATGAAGTTTACTTAACCGTAAAATCAAATTCTAAATAAACAATAACCAACTGTTTTTGCATCGTATGCGATGTTATAAATTACATACTGACGAGGTGGATAAGATATAGCTGAATAGACGGATTCTTAAAACAACTTTGTGTACGCAAAACATTGGCATCTCCAGCATTTCCATCAACACACAATCGCTCGTGGTTAACAATGACCATTGGGTTTGTGTTATCCAAACTTTTCTCATTCTGTGTGTACCTACTGTATACACGTATAGCTGTAGTACACGTTGGAAGATCATTTAATGACTTGACATTCAAATCTCATCGCCAAATGGATCGAGGTCGGCCCGGCATTGTCTATAACCGGCTATTTTCTCCTTTAACACGCAAAACGAACTTGATCCAAATCCACGTAGTCCGCCAAAACCCGCGAGGCAGTCCTGCCAAAGCAGACGATTACGACACTCCCCAGTACGATAATTCTATTTTGATTATTACCTTCGGCCGTTTATTTTAGATGACGAATAGCTTTACGATATGGCTCGGTACGCCGAGTATATTTGATATCAGAGTAATATATTCATACGCAACTCGGTACTCGTTAAAATATTATCTAGGAATTTTAAAAGCTCGTCCCACTGATCCGTTTTATTGAGTATGTTCTTATTGGCCGTTAGTAGTTAGATACGAGTATAAATGAGCGATTAGGGCCCACTTAACATGAATGATGAGTCAGAGAACGTGCCCTAAATATGATTAACGTTATTCGTTACACTCCCTACACACGAACTAGGTTAGTCTGGAAAAACACAAAACATTTCTAAACAGTCTATGTTTTCATCTTAATCAAGTCCAAAATACGCCTTAAATTACATAATCTTGCTGCCTACCTATAAACTACTAACCCAGGAACGTAGATATCTATCAAAGTCCAATCTTGCTTAGCGACTATATCTGTTTATCGTAACCGGCCGACTCATAAACGAGCATCTGGTCCTGAGAAAATGAAATAGAAAATATAATTTCTATCAAAACGTCAGCGTCCATTTAGCAAACCAAATATTGATTCAAAACGTGAGGCAGTGATAAACTAGGCTGGGTTCGAAAGAAGAGCTATAACTGTGGATACTATTCCTCTCTGTACCTAACTCAATCAAAAAACTGAAGTCTGTACGAAATTGGCCATTATTTCGTGCGAATCAAGTTTGGTAAACCATTCCTTAGCTATAGGTTCAGGTGAATGAAACATCCTAAGCTAACGAATGACTCGGATGCAGAAAACTGCATACTATGTATACCGGGTGCCAACATCAACAAAACCTACTTCTTCATTTCACATTGCAAGTCAACGATCTCACGTCGGAAGTAGGTCGGATGCGTACACGCAGCGTGTGTAACAGTGCAGGTATCCAACAAAAACCAATATACAAACATACATACAATGAGAAATATAGGAAATCCTTAGATAATTAAATATTAGTCCAAGTTATTACAAATACCATCCATAAATTATGAGGATAAACATTTTGATAATATGATGTACCATTAAAGCTTTATAGCGGAACAGAAACGACATTGAGCTTCCCAAATCTATTAAACATAAACTGTACAATAATTACACGAGTAAACGGAAAACACGTGTTTTGTTAGGTTCCATTAGTCATAGAAAGCTAAAATGTTTGATAATTTCCTCTAATAAATCGATCGATTGAACAATTACGAAATAATTAGCAAGTTCCAATAGTTCTGCCCAAGTGTTAAAGTGTACATTTTCCGGGATGAAAAGTACGTTATGTCCTTCTGTAAAAATCTCTTCAGGAGGCTTTGAAAACATAGGTACCTACCAAACAGAATACTTAAAGACCGGAAGGGTTTGCTTGTTGTCAAAAGTTATAGTTAGTAATTAATTAGTTAATTAATAAAAAAGTGGATCAACATTAGTTAATTGTTTTCATAAACTATGACGAAATGATCCTAAAATATCAGACAACGTGGATATTAATTGATGGGCTATAAAATAGTACACTACCAGAGCTAGAGTGATTTTTAATCGCTCGTTAAACCTGCAACGATCATTTATTGCGAAACAGTCATCCGGTCCGGCTCACTTGCTTTAGCGTCCATTACTATCAATCAGAACATGAAGCACATCTGTGCATCAAAGAAAACAGTAGCTTGAAGTGGTGTGCTCAATCATCGATTGCACAAAGTGGGTAGGTGGTAGATTAGGCTTGAAGCTACAGACTTCTGCAACTGGTTTACTTTTGTAAACATTTGTCGCTCTTTTTTTGTTTAACGACTAATTAAATCACTACATATTATAAAACAAAGGCCCTCCACCGCGACTATCCGTCTGTCTGAACGCGATAAACTCAAAAAGTATCCAACGGGTTTCTATACGGTTTTCATCAATGGACGAACTGATTCAGGAGGAAGGTTTAGGTGTATAATTCATTAAAGGTTTTGTGTAAATTGACTGGCATATGACGATGATTGATGAAGATGGCGGAAAATCATGCAGACTGGGAGCTTACTGATGTGCGTCGCATAAACCAATAGAGTTATATGAAACGACTACTGGCAAAACCTAGTTAAAGATAAATGAAACTGTACGTTTGATTGGAAGAGAATTCCTAAGTCATTCACTCTGCCTATATGTTTTTGCTGTATGTTGAAACAAATAAATAGAACCCTGAACCTACATTGGACTTCTCTGTATAAAATCCAGGACACAGGCCTATTTACAAAACATTCAGAAGATACCTCTAATGACTCTTTTTTAGAACCATAACAACTAAATATCGTAATCGAGTCTATCTATACTTTTCCATTTAAAACGATATTCAATTTCAATTAAGTTAATTGCCAAATAGATATTCGTAGTTTACCAACGTTCATATTATCAATATGTATTATGTTGATAATATTCAACAACTGTATATAGAAATGCATAACATCTGTCGTTATAGTGTACCTACCCATAACTTGTTGTTGAAAGCAATAAAACGGAACAACTACTTACTCTAAGTACAGGTACCTAAAGTAAGTAGTTATTTAGTCTTATCGCTCCAATTAACTGGATGTAGGGTAGTTACAGGTCCCTACCCTACATCCAGTTACTAATTTTACATCAGTTTTGTTAAATAGCATAAACGTAGCACGCAGCAAGTTATCGTGTCATGTGTATGGCATCCCAATTCAAGATAAATAGATACTTACTTTTCATGCAACACAGATAATAATACAAAATCAGAGTTTTTATTTACCTTTTTCTGAAGCCCAAACTCATGAAACATTTCAGGTTTCATAAAAAAATGTGCCTACAGCAAGATATTTGTAAGAAGATACTAACATTTAGCATGTCCGGTGACTAGCACTGTAGTTACCTCCTGAAAGTCGTGACAAATTGTTGCATGGGAACACTGAAAGAATTCCTACATTGTCGTTACAGAAATGGGCCTTTGATGTATTTTATTTATGAACCATAAAATCTTGTTTTTACGAATTATTATCTGGCGCGGGTAACTTTTAAAGTTTTAATAGTCGCTGAATTATTTTTTGTAAGAGAGACTATTTAATATTTGTAGATAACTAATTCCTGGCTAATCTTATATGCCTACATGCCAGAGGGGCCATTCTCGTAATTTTAAGAACGTTCACGTCTCAATCTGTCAAAAATACCTCTAATTTCCCTACATTTTTGACAAATTTTTACATTGATTGTCGCTGAGATGAGATTGCGACTAGATTTTGTTTTTTTTTTATTACGTGAATTGGACTTCAGGTATAACTAATAACATTATTGCTAAACAGAGAAATTTATTCTTTAAAACGCTAAAATAAAACCATACGCTAAAATAAACGTTAACATTGGCATTCAGCTGTTTCCCTGCGGTTTTCTATTTTCACTCTCTAAAATACTCTAAATATATTCCAAGTACTTCACACAAGGTTGACATTTTTCCGTGGCTGCCGTGAAATCGATATCGTAAACTCGCTCTTTTAAATTCCCAAAAGACATTACACAGGTCTTGTTTTTTTATTACGATATGTCAGTTACAAAACAATATTTTTCGTGAAAAGAAAAAGTGAGAACAGATTTTTTTATATAGTAAATTAATTATGGTGAGTTCACTGATTAATCAAACTATTTAAGTAAAGCTTTTACTAATGGTATGTGCCCCAGACGATAAAATCATCATATTAAGATAATACTCAACAATTACATATCAATCTTTATACAATGTATTTTGATATGTAGATAGCCATAAACAATAATGTTTGACAGATCATAATATAATCGTGCAGTGAGATCTAGTTGCTATGATTCTGGACGGACTGCTATGATTGTAAAAATTTATACAGCCTAATTTCCATGATTGTATCTGCAATGGGCGTAAACATTTCAAAGTTCGTACCCTACGCCTACCGTACCTACTGCCTATGATTATATTTACGAGTTCTTCATTTTGATTATGACGGATCCGTCCAATCTGTTAGGTGAAGACTTGATGGGAAAATATTCAGTCTCATAGATCAGCGTCATCGGACAGTATATCTTTGCCAACAGCAGGTACCTCAACACCAATGTCGGCGTGTCGGCCGCGATCCAATTGTACAGCAATAATTATCCACCCGATAATCAACATCCACAAATAATTATTTAATTTTGCTACAAGAACTGGCTTTTGACGTCAGCAGAAAGGACTACCAATGCAAAGCTACTAAAGCTGAAAACGAACTGAAAACTTAATTTCGCAATGATAACTGAAATCCACTTAAAAAGCGATAAGCTAATGATTGTTCAGTATCGGCTTATCATGATGAAACACACATGGTATGAGCTCTTCGTTCTTTTATCCTTTCCGACACGGTCGATTGACGATTATTGAAAGCTCATTCGGTCTAATAACTTCGTTGGTAAAGCCTTTAAAAGCACAAGAATAACATGGTGTTAAATAAAAAAGGAGAACCTTTTTAATAGTCGTAAACAGAAGTAACCATCACACAACAAGCTCCGGGAGCTCGAGCCGGGCAGCGACCGCTATAAAAAGATCATCATAGGACGGTCGGTGACGGCCGCCGTGCGACATGCAACCCTGGAAAGCGACTCGACTGTGCCATCGAGTACTGTTGCCAAAATAATTAAAGAAATCTCCGACGGTGTCCCTCCGCCGCGCCCGCGCCGCTCTAAAATCGTCGCTCTTCGCCCGGGAGTCACTACTCGGGGCGCGGCGGGAAAACATCTCCCGCGCCACTCTTATTTCTTCTTTCCTTCCCGACGCTGTCGAAAAAAATATTCCAGTAAGTTTCATAATACCACTATAAAACCAAACAACCGTGAGTGTAGTAACCCCAAGTGCAAATTAAGTGTCATACCAGTTTGAAAAGGAAATTAGTGATTATAAATAAGTGATAAAAGTGTTACATAACGCGAAACGAATTTCAGAATTTTAAAAATACCGCATTTTGTAGGCGCCTATGGCACAAAAATAGCTTTGAGTCACGTGGTACAAATTCAACCTATAACATGGCTCCACATTTATGTATGATCGTAAATTGTAATAAGTATTCAAATAAAGAAAATTAAACTTATTTTGGGATTTTCTAGCAACAACATTAACGTTTACTAGATTTTTGAATTTTATCAGCATACTATAAAATATTATAATATAAAAGGAATCTCGTTTGACAAAAATAGTATCACTCTCGTGTAAAAGGTGGCGCTGCCATCGACCCCTCTTCTACGTCAGTTTCGTAAAAAATGACGGCTGGATTAGATACGTGTTCGTGTCGTTTATGATATTTACGAGAAAAAGTATTAGATTAGTACAAATTTTAGTAATAACTTTACGAAATAAGAGTTTAACGCTAAAAATAAGTGAAATACTAAAATAAGATAGACACTTCTCATGTATTAAAAAAAAACTTCTTGGTGAGTAGTGCAGTGGTCAAACGGTGCTTGCGATCTAGGAAATAGCTCGTTAAATCTAATAACAATACTCGTCTTCATAATTTACTAACATCCTTGAGAATAGAGATGTGGAATTCAAAATCTGTAATCGTCACAATTTAATTCTTATATTTTTTATTTAAAAAATACCCGAACACAATCAAATTGTTTCCCTTTCTGATAAAATAAAATTTATTTCTTTTACCAAGTAATTTTTCATTAAATCTAGAAAAAATGTCGTCATTAGAATACGTCGCATTTAAAATTCTCGCACTATAGCAACATAACCTCAAAGCTTTCAAGTTGTTAATGATGACTCGTCATTTCTAACCTATATTTTTGTTCTTGCTTTTTAGAACTGACGGCAACGTAGTAATTCCACCATGGAGGACGCTCACTCGAAATCCGTGGAAGAAGTCTTAGGGTACTTCGGTACAGACCCAGACAAAGGCCTTAGTGGAGACCAAGTGAAAAGGAACCAAGATAAATATGGGCCAAATGGTAAGTACACTGTTTACCTGAAACATGTAAACAATTTTTTATTACTTTCATGCCTGTTTTATAATGTGTGATAAACTATTCAGAACAGAAAAAGTCCTATTTTTCTGATAATTGAAACATGACAGATAGGTAAACTCTGCAATAAACAAATTTCTAACCATGCCATAGGTTAGTAAGTGCTTCATTAAATTGATTATTGCAAAATTGGTAGCGTGTTAGTACATTAACTCCCAATCAAAACTTTCATGGTTCTTTATGCCTCGCCTATGACATCATCACAGAACAGAAATCAATGATAATTCTGGTTTGCATATAAAAATATGCATACCTACCTACTTAAACAAGAATTAGTTTAAATCATACTTCTTTTTGTTACATATTGCCACTCCTAGCTTCTCATCGTCAAACCAACCCGTAAACATGCACTGCCGTACATGGGTCAGAGATATGGGGTACTCAATGCTATTATGAATAGGCACTACAATTTAATTCTAGTGCTTGCCCATAAATAGTCTATTGTTTGTGGTAAATGTATTATTTGTAGAAGGTCACAAATTATAATGCTCTGCTATTCATTAAAGTAAAATAATAAGTCTAGGAGTTAGGACCCTAATTGATAACACCAATTTCAATGTCATACTTTTATCATGCGTTGGTTGGCTTAGCTTAATTGACAATTAATGCAGCAGACGTAAGTTTGACAGAACTTACATTACTTAGTATAAAGTCAGGGTCATTTGAAATTGGCCAGCGACTCAAACCTGACCATGAATCATTATTTATTATCTTGAAAAGATGAAGTTTTTTGAGATAAAAATAAGAAAGTAATTAGGAACATTCAACCATGAGACTATTATGAGGGAAATGTAGGTGTACAAATTTTTATGTTCACTGTAGACTCGCATACTTTGCTGGATCTACATAATACCATCATGATGGCTTCAATTTCAAAAAATGAGAAGTTTCTGCTATATTAATCTGGTCAAAATGTTATGCAATAATTATTATTATTATTAATCCAAATTATCAATGTATGTCATGTGTCCACAAGGTCAACATCCATCTGCCGACTCATGATAGCTATATTCGACATACATATTATAATGCATCAATTTTACTACATTATCAAGTCATCGTGCATAACTGTAACTAACACTAAATGTACTGATGTTCACGAGATGAACTGCATCTAGAGAAATTGTTCCGACACATCATAATTCTAAAGTGCATTGTCTATCGAGTGCCATCTTTAAGATGCGAACTAACCGCCTTGGCCATCTCAACTTCATATTATAATGAGAAATATTGCTTCCATTGTAGCACAGTAACGTTGTTCATATACCTAGGTACTAATTGCATTCTATCTTTCAATGTTTGTTTCTATATCAAACATATTTATGTATGCTTCCCTCATTCAAACACAAAAAGAAGCCTTGCAGTATTTTGCTGTTCCCATCACCAAACAGGCCGCCCAAAACTCTGTTGACGTACTCCAGAACCGGTCCCAATTTCGAGCCCACCACATGTCAGTAACATTGCCCTAGATACACGTGTTTCTACTCCGTCGGCCATAAAATAGCATCAAAACGCCTTGTCGAAATTGTTCCGCGAATGATGTTGGAGTAATCAATATCCTGGCACAGGTGAAAAAAAATAGAAATATTTATGAAACTAGACAAGTAAAAAATTACATTGTACGTGATAGAACGTTTGAATGAAAGCAATCCCGATAGATGTGTTTCACTTAAATAAGCTTATTACACAAATATCCGGGGCTGTGGGCGAAGTGTAAATGAATCCACTCGAAGTACATAATCTCCCCATTCGGTGCACCGTAGCTAATTGCACGGAGATAACGACAAATCCTATTGAATACACATTTCCATAATGTATGGCGCACATTTTCACCAAAGAGAAAAAGTTAATTTTAACTTATGGTGGATGCTCCAAGGTAGCCCGCGAAATTAAAATTTTCTTACGTTTTTTGCAATTTGCTGGTCAGTACTAAGTTATACGTTGATTAAAATATTATTCGCGGCCGTAACAAATATGTGTTTACAGAATTATAATCATTAGAATCAGTAATACGACTTGTTATGTTAGCTTAATCCTAAAATGTCAAGATTTCATGAAATAGTCATTCAGTAGGATTACTTGATCTTAGAGGGTTGTGTTGATGACTTTAGTGATTATTATTTTGTAAATACATATTTGTTACGGCCGCGAATCATATTTTAATCAACGTACAACTTAGTACTGACCAGCGAATTGCAAAAATTGTAAGAAAATTTGAATTTCGCGGGCTACCTTGGAGCATCCACCTTAAGTTACAACCAATGGCACAGATATTAATTTCCACTTTTAATTTCATATGTCTAGTTGTTTTTCGATTAAACATTGTCTGTTATGTTTTTTGAGTTAGACATGTCAACATAGATGTTCACAAAGATGTTTAAACACGTTTGTGTATGTTTTCTTCTACATTGTTGAGTGTCAATAGTATTCAATAGCACTGCTGCTGCATACCAATTCAAAACTCCCAGTCGCGTCACTACAATGTTGCCAATTTTCACAAAGTTCGTGACTGCTAACAGTTACATCTAAGTACCTATTACTGTAACAAATCTGCGGACAATTCAACTAATTGCTCTTGTTAGACTCGTTCACTAAAGAACTTAATAAACAATTTACGAGCCTCTAAACTAAATTGGTATAAATGACAATTTCATGATCAAATAGGTATTCTTTCCACCTAAGAAAAACCAGGGCAGGTGGTTAGTATTGACACAATATTAATGGGAGTTTTATCTCACTAAGTCACTGATGAAATATTTGCTTGCAACTATAAGATAGTATAAAAACTAGATCGCCCGCAATCTTTACCTTATACTACGTGTTACAATACATTTAACAAGGATAAAATGTTTTAATTCCTCCTATGTAGATACCTACTTGCAAATGTTTTAAACAAAAAAATACCATAAATAGTATTTTCTTGTTTGTTGTCTGTCTCTGAAAACATTTACAGAGATCCTCTTTGTATTATTAGAAGGTGTAAACCATAATCTATAAGCAAACTATTTGCACTAAAGATAATAAGAGTTTGTGGGTATTTAGAGCAAGTTCATAGATTTTGTCGAATTGATTCTTATTATATTTCAATGGGCATTGAAACATGGATTAATTTTATTATGGCAGGCCTTAAAATAAAAAAATTACGTGTAGATTGAAGCATAGAGGTGATAGGTACACGGTGCTTAGGGGTGGGTGCGTTCACCGTGATGTTTATTTATAGTGGGTCCTCGGTGGTCGATCAGCGCTGAGGCGGAGGCTGGCAGCGGTGCGTGTGCCCACAGGCCACGGGGGACGCGTCCTCACGCGTGAGAACGTCCATGTTACCTACCTAACACTTCGTACTGTCGCACTTCGATAAATAATAAGCAGTTTGCCACGAAACAGGCCAAACCAGTTATCGATACGGACACGAATATTAATAGATACTCCTTTGACAAAAGATATTGTAACGTTTTGAGCTAAAACTGCATTCTGTAAGTTCCGCCAGCCTCAAAATAACAAGTAAAACTTTAGGAGGGGCAATCATTCACTCAGTTGACTCAGTCCAGCATCCTCATAAGGATCAGTCAAAAATATACCTAGTTCATAATTTTCAAATTATCATTCACTAGTATGCAAGAATTTGTGTATATGGAAAGAAGGATGCTAATAACACCGCTAAAAAAAACGTTGCTGGCGAGAGATCCCGCGAGACTTTTTGTTTATTTTCTCGCCTTCGTACAACTGACGATTATTTTGCTGCGGAAAACATAAACTACACGTCACTTCACTCTGAGGCACAGTCACAATACCGAATACCTCGCGAGAATAGATTTTAAAAAGCAAAAGTGTGTCAGTACTAGTCTAGTTCTTTAGCACTTATTTTAAAATTATTCACACTATTCATTCACACCTGCTTTATGAACTTAAAGAGCATCCTAACAGTTTCAACTCTAAAGTTCATATTTTTGTTACTTAGAATTTTCACCTTTATTATTTCGTCATCGGTACTTTAAAATTTTATTTAATTATATAATGTGGTAAATTAACATTTTAGATTATTCATTAGCGTCTTACATACCCAGACAGGCAATAACAAAAACAATATATGAATTAAGTATTAGGATAAGCTGAAGAATCTTGCTGCTACCTACTGCAATCTTCATTTCGTGAAAACCGATCTCCACCTACACTCAATGTACCATAATCTGTCTTCAGCCGCTTGAGATAATATTTAGATTTCTCAGGATAATATTTAGATTTTTCGAAAACTGTATCAAAGGAAAAACCAATTTATAATCGCTAAACGCATTCTCACTTATTGCAAAATCTCATTAGTAGAACTTAATGCACATAATTATAAATAATAGCAATAATTGTTTACATAGAAATGCTTATGCTAATATGTAGTTAAATGGTTATCAAAATTGAACTAAGACTAATCGATTGTTTCTCATGTAACTCGATGGTTATCCGATACTCGTTCAATAATCATTCGTCCTCGAAAAATAAAAACTAACGTTACGTACGTAATAGCAACATGTACGAGTAGCTTCCGATAAACCGACACCGATAAACTATAATATCTGTCATGCGTTATGTTCATTAGTGTATTCTAAACTTAAGTTGAATTTTGCATAATTGTATTCATGAAATCTTTCATCTGGGGGAAATGACCATATAACACAGATTAATTTTCTGGGGGAATGTTGAAGTGCACTGCGTCAGTGGGGTTCATAAGTGTTTGAGTGCATTAAGGAGTCGATAGTGTACCGCAAGCCCGGGAATGCTGACTGCTCCCGCGGCGAGATTCGAGTGCCTAGTGGCTGAAATATTATATAGGTACCCAGGTTTATTTTGGACGATCTACGTTGGCGGATTGCGTCTACACGGCTGACGCGCGATCCACACGACCATTGCACGTTCCAATATTTTATCTGTTAGAAAATTCTTTTATCTTCTCACCACTGGAACCATAAAAACTATATTTTTGCCACGTGTTATTCTTAGTTTTTTCGATTGCTTCGATCTAACCACTCCATATCACCAATAATATCCCTACAATTTGACATTCATTTGAAGAAATAATGCATCATTAATGAGAAACATATTTTATGGATTTCTTGTCTTCACTTCTGGGCTTATTCTTGTTTTCATTTCTCAACCATCCTGATCTATTTATCAAGGCGTTATTGAAGATGAAATAGCTTTCATTTTTGTCAATATACTTTTTATAGCTCATCATCATTGGCAGCCTTTTTTACACACTGCTCATGACTTGGTTCATCGGCCGTGGTTCATTGTGGATCATTCAACCAACTGGCTGGTGGTCTGCAACACTCTCTTAATTTATCCACTCCAATTTAATACTTCTTAGTATTTTCAAAAGTGTCGTGCTTATAAAGTGAATGTGTAAACGCCTGTTAGCCCCTATTGGACTAAAAATGTATTATGTCCACTCAGGTGAACCAAATCACCTCGCTGAAGTAATTATGAATATAGACCACACTGTCTTCAGAATTATAAATTCTATATAGCAGCAACTGAAATTATAATAAAAATGAATTGGTTCGGTAAAGCATTTCGGTTGCTACATATTCGTGATGGTTTCCTGTCGCCTTTCTCTCGATATCGTCAAAAAATTGCAAGGCCTGACTGACAGAGTTGCGAAACAAAACAACAAAGTCAGTGTCCGTTCTTTATCGTACTTTCACCTTTATTCCGCTGTCACAAAGAAAGTTTTTTACATTGCCAATCTCGTTACAACTATGTGGTATTGAAGCATAATTGGATTCTGTCTTCAGCGAATCCCTCCAATCAGAGTCAGGGTAATCGCTGGCCACCTGTAGCGTGACGTTGAGGTCATCCGTTTGTTCTTATGATCTTTACCTATACATATATTATTGCAACTCTATTTATAATTTTAGCGATGAAATAGCTAATTTTCCTCGTTCATTGTTTTTGTAACCTGTTAAAGTTTGCACTTACAGCTAGAATAGAAGTCAATATATTGATATCTTTATGAAGTGGATGTAACGTGACGGTGTATTATGTATTGTGTTATAAGATTGTCAGTCTCGTCACGTACACGAGATACGCTATTTTGACGTCGGTTGTCCAGGACGTGACACTTAAGTGTATGGGCGTCCTCGCGATTTCTTGCGCCGTTGTTAGTTTTATTGATGAGCGCGAGTGAGCACAGATGCTGACACGGCGATATCGATGCGTGGACTAATTGCTTACATTAGTCATGGCGGCATGCCTGGCAGCCGGACTGCGTACACAAATAGAGTCGATACAACGATTGACTTAGAGCACGTTGCCCGATTACACTACGATTAAGAAATGGAAAACAAGAAACTGATTCCACGTACATTCCTATGGACGTTATCTTTACTGCATCCAAAAAGCTTATTGCGAAACATGCAGTCGAACGTGCTCCCACCTAAACTCGACTCCCGGAAGTGACATGATGGGAGGATATACTAATTGTAAGGGCAGCGTTTAATATGAACATCACGAATCGTCAATTTAGGCAAGTAGTAGTGATTAGGTAGACGTAGATAGAAAAAGGATTGTACTAGAAACATTGCGCCTGCGACGTTGTTGTTACGTAGTAGGAACTAAGTGCGCGTTTGAGGTCACCATGCAGGTCGCGCACGGCCCGGAGACGTGGCCCGCTAACTGCCCAGCAACTACTTAATCATAAACAAGATACGTTATACCAAAATACACCTTATCACACAGTTGTATCGTAGATTTAATATAATGAACACGATAAAAAGTCTGAGTGTCGCGCCAGCAAAAAAGATAAAGTTTTCCGGCCCTACTACTTAGACAAATAATTACAGACAAACATATATTATGCACACGTCACAAAGGCTTTTTTTTGTAGGGCACGATTCTAACATTGAGTAAACCAAATGCTGACGCATAACCTTCTACGGCAATACAGAATAATAAGCGTAGTATAGCGCTATTCTAGTAATATTTATGCACAAGGTCCTAAGAACTTAATCTTTCAATAAATATACTCTTATACATATGTATTTCTTATATCAAAATAATATACACCTATTCTAATTTGTTCTATTCTGTAGTTTTATTTGGAACGATGATACAACTTTTAATATTATCCTCGTCGACGAGCGTAAATATACTGGTTTGTAAAAAACATTGACTCCAAATTAAACATTATCTTTTTATGTTTAATTATCAGTAGCCAGTTTAAATCAAAGAAGCGATAATTCTCTATCGCTAAAACTGTGTATGTACCTTGATTAGCTAGCGGCCTGGTAAATATTATCACACGTGGTTTACTTTGTTTTGAAATTGTTGATTTTTGCGCAGTATCCGAATAGAAGCCGGTTTTAACGCAAACTATAAGCTGCGTAAAGTAGAACTAGACAAACTGTGAGCAGATCACGTTGAAATGCGGCGCCGACATTTGCATTTGACGTCACTATTATTGGCCGAAACGCTGATCGAACCTCGGTCCACCGGCGCGGGCGCTGCCGCTCGCGCCGATCGATCTCGTGTATTTATGTACGATCGTAACTGCCGACATAGATCGCATGCCTGTTCTGACTAGTTTATCGCCTGTTATATTAACTCCTTTGATCTTTTATTCAAAATTCTTATTATGGTTCTTTTCTCTTTTCAGAACTGCCAACGGAGGAGGGTAAGCGCATCGATTTGATAAATATTCCCAAGATATCTGCTGACCTAAATAACCTAACACAATATTCTGATTAAATCTGTCCACTGTGTAGATTCCTTTTAAAGATTCAACTTGATCAATAACATGCTGTGTAATGTAGATAACATAAACGGACGATAATATTTAGCTAGACAAGACTTCCACATCCTTGAAGATGTAGAGCACTCAGGAAATGTCCTTAATATACAAAGCCGCCATGCTATAAATGTGAACACTCAAGAAATGTGGCGGTCCCCAATTGTATGTTAATTAAGTGCCTATACTAATTACGCATGATTCGACGATTAATTCGACGCATATAGGGAAACACAGATCCATAAATAAACTAATCTGGATAGGAAAGAGCTCCTGCTGTAGTTTTTTCTTTGTTGCTGCTTCTAACGAAACTGTAACTTCACCTATATTGAAATAAAAACCATGCCAAGGTTCCACGAGACACTTTTTGTTTACTGCTCAATGCCTTGAAAAGTCACGTTCGTTGAATCTGGTCGTCAAGTTTGCAATACATATTAATGACTAGAATATTGAATAGCCTACGCACAATCTTGAGTTTGTAAAATACAAAAATTTAAAACACTAAAATGTATTCAGCCTATTTCCTAATTTCCTGAAAAAAAATTATTTCTTTTAGTATGTCCGCTAATATCCTATGATTTTATTCGTATGCAGATTAAATACGCCGAAAATATAACATTGGTCTCTTGTTTACTTATAGGCAAAAGTATATGGCAGTTGGTCCTGGAACAATTCGATGACCTCTTAGTAAAGATTTTGCTGTTAGCCGCTATTATTTCATTCGTAAGTATTAAGATCATTGGACTAAGTAAGTATCCGTAGTCACGAACGTTTACAGAAGTAATAACAATATTATTCTCATGTTTCAGGTTTTAGCTTTATTTGAAGAACACGAAGAGGCATTCTCCGCCTTCGTAGAGCCTTTCGTTATTTTACTAATTCTTATTGCTAACGCTGTAGTAGGAGTATGGCAGGAAAGAAATGCCGAATCCGCCATCGAAGCTTTAAAAGAATACGAACCCGAAATGGGTAAAGTAATCAGAGGAGACAAATCCGGTGTACAGAAAGTCCGAGCCAAAGAAATTGTACCCGGTGATGTCGTTGAGGTGTCAGTCGGTGACAAGATCCCCGCTGACATCCGTCTTATTAAGATTTACTCGACCACCATCCGTATTGATCAGTCCATCTTGACCGGAGAGTCTGTCTCCGTGATCAAGCACACAGATGCCATTCCCGACCCCCGCGCCGTCAACCAGGACAAAAAGAACATTCTCTTCTCCGGTACCAATGTCGCCGCTGGCAAGGCCCGCGGTGTTGTCATCGGTACTGGTCTCTGCACTGCCATTGGTAAAATCCGTACTGAAATGTCCGAGACTGAGGAGATCAAGACACCTCTGCAGCAAAAACTGGATGAATTCGGTGAGCAGTTGTCTAAAGTCATCTCAGTTATTTGCGTTGCCGTATGGGCCATCAACATCGGACACTTCAACGACCCCGCCCACGGAGGAAGCTGGATCAAGGGTGCCGTATACTACTTCAAGATTGCCGTCGCCCTGGCCGTCGCCGCTATCCCCGAAGGTCTGCCCGCCGTCATCACCACTTGTCTCGCTCTCGGTACCAGGCGTATGGCTAAGAAGAACGCTATCGTGAGGTCGCTGCCCTCTGTAGAGACCCTCGGTTGCACATCTGTCATCTGCTCTGACAAGACAGGTACTCTGACCACTAACCAGATGTCTGTTTCCCGTATGTTCGTCTTTGAGAAGATCGAAGGTGGCGATAGCAGCTTCCTTGAATTCGAAATCACTGGTTCTACCTACGAGCCTATTGGTGACGTGTATCTTAAGGGCCAGAAGATAAAGGCTAATGAATTCGACACTCTTCACGAACTGGGCACCATTTGCATTATGTGCAATGACTCCGCTATTGACTTCAACGAATTCAAACAGGCATTCGAGAAGGTCGGTGAAGCCACTGAAACCGCTCTTATTGTACTCGCTGAGAAAATGAACCCCTTCAACGTTCCCAAAACTGGACTTGACCGTCGCTCCAGCGCTATCGTTGTACGCCAAGAGATTGAAACCAAATGGAAGAAAGAGTTCACTCTTGAGTTCTCACGTGACAGGAAATCCATGTCCTCGTACTGCACACCCCTAAAGCCTTCCCGTCTTGGAACTGGACCCAAACTGTTCGTCAAGGGTGCACCTGAAGGTGTACTTGACCGTTGCACGCACGCTCGTGTCGGAACTGCCAAGGTTCCTCTGAACGCCACCCTCAAGAACCGCATTCTGGAGCTTACTCGCCAATACGGTACCGGTCGCGACACCCTCCGTTGCTTGGCCCTGGCTACCGCGGACAACCCACTGAAGCCTGATGAGATGGACCTCGGAGACTCTAACAAATTCTTCACCTATGAAGTCAACCTTACATTCGTCGGTGTCGTCGGCATGTTGGACCCTCCCCGTAAGGAGGTATTCGACTCCATCGTCCGTTGCCGCGCCGCTGGTATCCGTGTCATCGTCATCACTGGTGACAACAAGGCCACCGCGGAAGCTATCTGCAGGTAAATATATAACACTGTAACATAGTTAAAAATAGGCCTTTTAACTCGATAACTAGGGGGTTAGTTACGTTAGCAACCAATGACAATTTCTTGTCAAACAATAATGAACTTATATATTTCAGGCGTATTGGCGTGTTCACTGAAGAAGAAGACACTACTGGCAAGTCCTACTCTGGTCGCGAGTTCGACGACCTCTCCGTTTCTGATCAACGCGCCGCCTGCGCCAAGGCTCGCCTGTTCTCCCGTGTGGAGCCCGCTCACAAGTCCAAGATCGTTGAATACCTGCAGAGCATGAACGAAATCTCCGCTATGGTAAGATTCAGACATCATACAACATAAATATTTTAAACAGAAGTTTATCAGTTCTCTAAATGAACACAACATGAACAAACAGAATTTTAGTATGTTACCAAATCAACACAGCAAAATAACATTGTAAACGATATCTTCATAATTTAGTGGAACACCATCCGCCAATATTATTGAATGTTTACACGTGGTAACACATATTGGAAGTGTGGTGTTTACGTTAGGGCAGCAATTTTTGTAAACTAGAGCACTCGAAACTTATTATGAAAGAATTAGTGGTACGTATGGTATTGTGATGGCGATGACATGTTCGTTATGACTTTACAGACTGGTGACGGTGTGAATGATGCGCCCGCCCTGAAGAAGGCTGAGATCGGTATTGCTATGGGCTCCGGTACCGCTGTCGCTAAGTCTGCCGCTGAGATGGTGTTGGCTGACGACAACTTCTCATCCATTGTCGCCGCTGTTGAGGAAGGCAAGTATTCCTGCAATCTTCACTGAATCATAGAAGATTAAATATTATATGAACATGTGTGTAGGATCCAGAAATGGTTAACATGACGTTTTTCTAACTTCAGGTCGTGCCATCTATAACAACATGAAGCAGTTCATCCGCTACCTGATCTCTTCCAACATTGGTGAAGTCGTGTCCATCTTCTTGACTGCCGCCCTGGGTCTGCCCGAGGCTCTTATCCCCGTGCAACTGTTGTGGGTCAACCTGGTCACTGACGGTCTGCCCGCCACCGCCCTCGGTTTCAACCCACCTGATCTCGACATCATGGACAAGCCCCCCCGTAAGGCTGATGAGGGTCTCATCTCTGGATGGCTGTTCTTCAGGTATAAATACGATACGATACAAGTAACGTGATGACTTTGGAGTTGCAAAACATCACAATTGGAGATGGAAACAACTCCGATGGTGCTGTTAACATTGTTCAGTTGTTGTAACTGTTTGATAACTTGCCAGGTACATGGCTATCGGTGGTTACGTCGGAGCCGCTACCGTCGGCGCTGCGTCGTGGTGGTTCATGTACTCGCCCTACGGGCCCGGTTTGACTTACTGGCAGCTTACCCACCACTTACAGTGCCTCGGCGGAGGTGATGAGTTCAAGGTACGCCATTTTACAATTCAACCTTTTTATACTTGTAATTTTTTGACATAACGAATATTAAATTATTTTTGCGATTTTAGGGCGTCGACTGCAAGATCTTCACTGACCCTCACCCTATGACGATGGCCCTGTCCGTATTAGTAACAATTGAGATGTTGAACGCCATGAACAGTTTATCTGAGAACCAGTCGCTGGTGTCCATGCCCCCGTGGTCCAACATGTGGCTCGTCGGCTCCATGGCTCTCTCCTTCACCCTCCACTTCGTCATCCTCTACGTTGAGGTCCTGTCGGTGAGTACCGCTCCAGTCGTCGCACGGATGCAGTTGTCGGTAGTGAATATGCTAACTCCTTCGTGTTCTGATGCGTGTGTTCGCAGGCCGTGTTCCAAGTGACGCCGCTGTCCATCGACGAGTGGGTTACGGTGATGAAGTTCTCGATACCCGTGGTGCTGCTCGACGAGGTGCTGAAGTTCGTCGCGCGCAAGATCTCCGACGGTGAGAAGGCTTCGCAGCTGATGCACTGGCTCGACGGCATGCAA
This sequence comes from Apamea epomidion, assembly GCA_947507525.1. Classification (NCBI taxonomy): domain Eukaryota; kingdom Metazoa; phylum Arthropoda; class Insecta; order Lepidoptera; family Noctuidae; genus Apamea; species Apamea epomidion. The sequence goes on from OX382234.1 coordinate 15,273,461, forward strand.
TGGATTGTGCTCATGTGGGCCGTGTTCTTTGGCCTCATCATCTACGGCCCTCTATAAGCCGGCCCGCCCCCGTGTGCCGTGCCACCACCCCGTTTGATTCACATCTAATACCCTCCTATCGATTTCTGCGCCACCCACCTATTTTATTCATGTTGCAGTTAAAATTTTCTATTCTCGTGTGTGAACTGATAAGTTATTTCGAGTGTGGGTAGCGCACGGAATTTAACTGTGGAAACCGATAAGACTATGAGCTGCGCTCACCACAGTATCAGTCATCTAACAGTTTGGAATGCCCATTCTGCGCACCCGGTGTGTGAAGTGACCCTGAGCCCGCGCACGTGCGCCCTGGTGTTGGACATAGGACCGGTAGTGAACAAGTGATGTCGCCGCGTCGGACTAGCTACCATCAGTGTTGTAGTTGTCTGTACTGCTTAGGAGTAGATCTAACAGAGCGTGGCGGCCAATGCGGCCCGCTCTAGTGATTATGCATTTTGTATGTGCGAGACAATAAATTTATTGGAGCTCATTTTTTTACAAATTTGTGAGTTCTACTAATATTCTCTTCCTTTACTGAGTACATATACATAATTTTATACACTTATTTGATGTGAAGTGGCTGTGAAGACCTTCGTTATGAATGCTAACTAATGAAACACCAAAAATGGGAACGGTATTTATAAGTTAGATTAATTGCATTTGATACATTTTGTATACAGTAGCATGGAAAGCTCCGCATTCAAATATATTATAATGAACTCGCACATAGCTCAGTACCTTGTCCGTATGGACAGCAGACATGTTATAAAACATACTATTAATTAATAGTAATGTGCATTGTTAGCTTAGTGTAATTTATCGTAAGTGTATTATTAGGGACGTGGTTACAATATTAATCTCTCAGCATAGGTAGTACTGTTATCAAGAGTTTTTCTCCTCTGTCCTTTCACTGTGGTCGCTTCTTAACATTCCTATATGCATTTCTTTTTGTCTTTTATCAAACCTTGTTTGGTATCGAGGAGCGCTCTTATTAATCTAAGCTAATATTAACTAATGAATGTGTCCCTAGGCTGAACTAACCTCATGCCTTAGTGTGAACTCAGGCGGATTGCATATTGAGTGCTAGCCAGCTGCTGGATCATGCGGCCGGATCGAGGGCATCGTTACTTCTAGCTAACTGCTCTGCAGTCATACTCTTTTAAGGTTCCGACTGTGCAGTTATCTTGCAGCTACGATGCAGTCGGCCTGGCAGCATCATGCTAACATGTTTACGACGCTGTTTACTGGCAGTTACATGCTGTCCGCCCGCGTACACCCTTCGTAGCTCAAGTAATACGTCACAACTATTACTAGTGCTACTAGTGACCTTCATATACATCGAAACAATATCATGTCAAGCCTTGTTTCAATATAATTATTACACACTATTAACGAATTTGTGTACTGTGTAAAATGTCTATTTATTACATTATTTACTATAAAATAATTTATTGAAATAAAGCAAATAGTCTATGTATGTACGAACTTAAATCGGCTTAAAGATCCTATTGTACTTTTATTTATCTATATTTACTAATTGATGTAATTTTATTTTGTCTCCTGTTCTTGATAATAACCCTTTATATCAATTATTCCACCATCGAGACTTAATATTACTTTTAAGTTTATAAAACCCGATTCAAAATTTGTTAAGTGTGGTACCAGGTTAGTACGTACGTATGTTTTTTTTTTTTTTAATATATAATAAACAGTAATAAAAATTGCATGTAAACATTGCATGGTTTATGACTTTAAAGAGTGCAGTTTTTGATATGATGCATTAACAATTATATACATTATTGCAAATTATTTATGTGTTTACCTATAGCCAAATCTATAAACAAGACTTGATTGAAAGGACTACAACCGTTAGAAGTTTATATTTATTTTATGTGTTTTTTCTATATGCAACACATACCTTGTGAGTATAATATTTTAAAGAAACAAAACACTCTTCATTGAATGATTTGCCCATATATTTGAGATATCTTGAAACTACCTATTGCCTTCATATCTCTTCAACCAGTAGTTGGGTGTACCAAGCATTGATCCCACATAATTATACACTGCACAATTAAGGGCATGCTCAAAAACCTTCGTTGTGAATGTCCCCCAGTCTCCTGGAACTTGTTGCGTTTATCAGATTAACTTATTGAAATGTACAGTCGTTTATACATTTTACATATTAAAATAGTCAACAATATTAATGTTTGAATTATTTCCCTTCACAATCCAGTAGTGACACTACATGACCATGACACATACCTTTTGATTATGGAATTATATACCACCCCTGGTGACCCTCTGTGACCCCATGTATTGGAACCCCATGTCCTTAGCGTACAAATAATTGTTTAATTACTATTCTATTCCTCGCTAACAAGTTTTATATAACAAGTTTTGCAAGAATTATGATATGTAACCGGAGCGATATTGTTTCGCTTACAACTTATTAAGGAACGGTTACAAAAAAAATATGAACAAGCAATAGAAACAACAAAAAAATTGTTTGTGAATTGCAAAACTTAGTTTAAGGCCGCGACACGGCAGGTACGACCGTGGCGGGCCGCGCACGCTCCCGCATGCTCTAACGTGGTGTTGTCCTTGTGTCCCCAGCCCAGCCGGATTGGAAGCTGTAAGCGCCGGATCGCCGTCGCAGCGCCACTGCACGCACATATTCCATGAACACTCATTGTTTGTTGTGATCCCGCAGTGAAACTACACATTTAATGTAACTACGACACGGTTGTGATATCTTCTTAAGACCTAGTAAGTTCGGACGGCAGCCCCGCTCGAGCGCACACGACACTAACACTCTCGTTGTTTTGCAGCGAACGAGGTGGTCATTGACAAGTGGTAAACGCCACCGAATCATAGTTCCTCAACCCGCTTCTCTCTGCTACTTCTACCGCTCTCGTCTCCCGGTGTAATGTTAATTGGCTTTTAGATGTGTACGAATTAAAAAGACCGTCACGTAAGACTACGATTAGGCTAGGCTAGATAGGCCAGGGCCAGCGGTGGAACAGAGGCGCGAGTGGTGGATGCGGCGACGAGGCGGGCCGGGGCGCCGCCCGGTCCACCTGCTCACCTGCGCTAGTTCACCAGAGGGGACATAATGTTGTTCATAATGTGTATATACTACAGTATGCTTAGGAGGTTTAATCAATTTGTTATATTACGTTGTTCTAATTAAAGACTACATGGTGCCCGTCGACAGAAGCAGTGCGATAGACGATGTGTACTTAAGTTGAGAGCACTCATTAATTTATTGTTATATTTTTATTATCTTATAATCTAGTTTGCTTATCTAGAGTCGAGTCATTTCTATTAGTGCTGACGCCTCGACGAGCAATATGGTGTCTGTAAGGGAAGGATAATTACATGGTTGTCCAGTGTTTGGGACCTGAGTCCAAAAGTTTAAACATACCTGTACATTTTAATGTATTATTGTTTTGTACAATAAATCGTTATAAACGACAAGTGTTTCATTTCTCAATTCAATTCATCACGTTTTTTGAAAAAGAAGCTTTAGGTACTACTCGCACTTATTCAGCTTGTGCCCATAGAAAACTACGATTTTGTATGGAGACGCGTACGCATCCGTTCAGCTTTCGCGGCAAATAAGTATAAAATGAGGACAAATGTGTTATTATCATGCGAGTGCTATAGTGAGAGTTCAGCGGTGTTCTGCCGCGTTCAGCGCTGTTCCGCCGCATGCAGCGGCGGAACAGCGCTGTACACGGATGGTTGCGACCAGCATAGATTTGATTTACCTGTTAATACGTAATCATTATGCACGCAAGGATTGAGAGAGTTCGGACGTCGGACTTTAAAAGCAAAGTAATTATTTTATTTTTACGAAATAAAATGATGGACGAAGAGAAACTTATATTGCTAGTGCAAAAATATTCTTGCTTGTACGATATTAGTTCGTCACATTATAGCGGTCAACAGAGAAAAATTATGCTTGGGAAGAGAGAAGCGTTTCAGCGGAGATAACATGCTATGACGGCTTTTCTCGTTCTTACGACGCTGTACGCTGCTGATAGAAGCAGAACTGTGTAGGTAAGTGTGACCAAAATCGTTCAGCGAATTGAGCTGAATAAGTGTGAGTAGTCCCTTAGGGTAGCGGGCAACGTTCATAATCTAGTCGCAGTGTCATACTCTCATCTCGGCAGCAAACAAAAATGTAGGAAAATTAGAGGTTGTTCTGACAGATCAGACAACGTTCTTAAAATTACGAGAATGACCCTCAGTTCATTACGATATACGAAAGTTAGTCTATTTCAACTATCGTGGGATCGATACCCACCCACGCTCATATTTTCATTCGTAACAGTTAGGTGTGTGGAAAATAACTAATAAGTTTAAACGACTTTAAAAACGGATCTGTAATAAGTTATCTGGTCTAATATCCTATAATGTATGTACAGACGCCAGCACATCAAGCTACTACAATCTGTCAAATTTCTTTAATAGATTTTCAACTTTATTCGCTAAAGCATTAAGGTTCAAGGTTGATTGGGAAAATTTAACAGTTTTGGGTAGCTTGACGTGCTGGCGTCTGTACACCAAGCCTCGCAGCTTTACTCCCTGCAAAAAGAAACAGAAACTGCAAACAACAACAACAACAGAACTAATGAATTATACCATTCAAATTTAACTGCTACAATGAACAAACCAAACGGATCTCACACTACAACGCGCCATGCAACGGGGTGCGGGAAACGGAGCTAAATACGAAAACGCGTTTTTATTGAATTTGTACGTAGAAAACACATACGGGGGCGCGTGTCCCGCGCACCGAAACGTGGCGCCTTATTTTATATATGGCATTTTGCAGACCTACCTAGGAGGTTTTCGGCTGCGTAACCGGGCCTACCTGGTAGTTGGGTTGCCTCAATAAATTAAGGTCTCCAGCCATTGCTTAAAAACTAAACGACTACACCCTAAGGGCTCCCCCTGTTGGGTACGGATTCGGCTTAGGGCGTGTGAGATCTGCCTTACCTGCAGTTTACTTAAATAGTAACAGTACGCTTATGGTTCATGTTTATTTAGACTGGGGTCAGAAAAACCCGAGATAGTTAAAACTTTTCCAGAATAATTTTTTTTTTTTTGCTTCATAGAATGAAATTAATTTATTTAAAGTCTATTTACAATAGTACATCAAGCTACTAAAATCTGTCAAATCTCTTTAATAGATTTTCAACTTTATCGCTAAAGTATTAGGTTCAAAGTTGATTGGGAAAATTTGACAGTTTCGGGTAGCTTGGTGTGCTGCAGGTGTATGTACATTACAATACGGCGTTTCACGCCGTACAAGAATCACAGATAAGCGTGACTTAAGTGCGGGTACGCGGAGATCCGGCAGAGAACCAAAGTTCTTGACATAGGTAGCTCACAGAATAAGCAAGCTGAAGTGGCAATGGGCCCGCCATATTAGCCGTAGAAGTGAGTGGAGATCCCGAATTGGTAAACGTAAGTTGGGTGGCCCTCAGGCTAGCTAGAGCGACGGTCTTCGCAGGGCCATCCTGCAGGAGCTGGATGACAGTTGCCGAAAATCGAGTTGAATGGCGTGCAATAGGATAGGATGATGAAGTGCGGGCTTAAGCCACAGTACTATAAAGTAATTTTAATAAAAAGCCAGCAACAAAAGAAAATAATCAAGCTCAAGAGATTACTGAACCAAATCTTGAGGTAAGATTTGAATTTCGTGGGCAACATTAATGCATCCCCTTAAGCCAAGTGCACATTAACGCCGCAACGGGCCACAGCGTAACACGTTTTCATACAAAAGAAGTGCGGTGCAGCCCGCTCGACCATAATGTATGTTGGTCATACAAATAAATGTACTAAAGTGACCCAAGAGCATTTTTACGGTGCGGCCCACCTTAATCTGCGCTAGTCTGTGTGTAACTGACAGTTTAATATCTTGCCAATGAATTTATTTATCTTATGCTAGACAGACACGCAGCGACTTCAAAAACTCACGTCCACACGCTGATTTTGAAATCGCTAGCGACAAAACTTCTGTCAAAATCTGTGTAGACGTGACATTTTGAAATCTCCAGGAAGTCGCTGCGTGTGTATCTAGCATTAGTAGCCATATTTTTGTACATTTTGCATGGAGCAGGCAGCATGAGTTTTTTCTATACTTTACTTCGGTATGGAAATCGTAACTATAATGCTGCCTCCACACGCTTGCCAAACCAAACGTCGACCAACCAGACGTTTGGCTTGACTTGTTTTGGGGTGGACTTTGAAAGTTGCCGATACCGGTCGAGTGTCGGTTTTATCATAGACAGCGAATAGCTATTTTTTGCCCTAAAAGTTTAATAACACCTTCATTCCTGAAACTGCAATAAAATTCCTTGGCACCAAAATTATTCTTCATCGATTGGTTCAATAATCTTAAGACGAATCAACTTGTTACGCGCCTTTTCAGGTGAAAAGTATTACCTAGAAGTGCTCTGATAGACGCTTCATAGTCTTTGATACTCTCAAAGGGGAATGAGATGTCTTATTCTTTAGGAACTGCAAGTTTCGGTTCATTAAACTCTTTAATTATAATGTCGCCTTTGTTTTCATCGCGACGCGCTATTTTAGGTGGAGCTCTAAGTATAAACCTGTTTCTTTTACGTTTCTGATGCCTCACTCCTTTACCTCCCAATGCTCCCAAACCTGGTAATGTAAGATTGATATCTTCAGGTTTATCTTTATTCATTTCATCTTCTTTCTCTTGTATGGAACTTGCTACCACATCATCTTTTTCTATGTTTACTCTCGGTACCACTGAAGAAGTGGTACCGAGAGTCATCATCCGACTTGGGCACTATAAGAAAGTAAGAACAGGCACTTTGTGTTTAAACCACACGTTTGTGCGTTTATAGTTGGCACCAAGTGGCAAGTGAGTGAATTCTGCATAAGTCCTGGCTAATTTATTAATTTGATTGGCAAGACCAAATTTACTTTTCAGTTTTAATTCAAGAAGACTGCCACATTTCGTTCGTGGCGCGCTTGTTCTGTTTATATTCTTACAATAGATTTTTACTATAATTACAACGGTTTTTTTTACAATTAACAGCTGTTTTCAATGAACGGGTGTATTGTTTTATCTTAGAAATTATGCGAGAAGTAGTTAATATTGGCCAAAATAATGGATGCGTCTAGGTAAGCAATTTTCTTCCTTTTATTCGATTATGTTCAAGCCTTTTGCTCTAGAGATACAAAGTAGTTTACTTTTCACAGACTAGACTCCGAGCTGCCGAATAAAATGGCACATTTAGATATAATGGAGATTGACGAGCCCAATGCTGAAGCTATAGAAGAGCAATCTCAAGTGCCTGAATTGCCATCGAGAGTTTTAAGGAAGAGAAAATCTATAATGCCTGAAGCAAGTAAATCATCGAATCGAAGAGTTAGTATGAAGCCAAGTAAACGGATTATGACTGAAAATGCAAACCCTAAACAAATAGAAGCATTGTATCTTAACAAAAAAGTAAAATCTTTGTCACAGACTTTGGAAACTATTTACGAAGAGCCTAAAGCTCAAAATAGTGAGACTGAAGTACTAATAGGTGGAAGGAAAGTAAAAAGACTGCTAACATTCCAATTAGGTAATCAATACACAAAGGAAAAAATTAAGAAACGCAGAGCCAAAATAAAGAAACTCCTGGGAAACAAATCTTATTTGAATAGAAAGAAAATACCAATGCAAGTATTCCTCAAAACTATAGAATGTTTGGAGTTGGATGAAGTAATAAAAACAGAAACTTCACTGCCAGTTATTAAAGATAAGGATATGTAATTAATATTATAAGGCTTATTACCTACATGGTATTGTTCTACTTGTGTGTCTATGTCTGTACAAAATAAAGTTCACATAATGATCGAAGTATTTATTTTATTTATTATCAAGCCAAGAATACTGATTCAATTATTTTGACATTCAACAAGAAACTTAAATACATTAGCATAAGTGGAAACATCTTAAGGTATTAATTACTATTAAGGCTGCCATCAGACAGACTGCATCGCAGCAACCACGCGCAGTCAATATATTCAACTGCATGCAGTTGTACGTTCGACTTCGTTAAGTCATGATATCAACTTCACGCGGTTGGCTGCAGTCGTGTGAAGTCAATATTAACTGCATACAGTCGTGACTTCAACTTTACGCGGTCGGCTACAGCCGTGTAGTGTCGATGCACGCTGTCCATCGCTAACCGCATACAGTAAGAGAAGTAAAGTCTGTGCTTCCATTTCGACGTCAAATCTTACACTGAGCTCCTGGGCAAGACGCGTGGCGTTAACTGCGGAAAGTCAGGTCCGACTGCAGATAACTGCATGCAGTTGAATATATCGACTGCGCACGGTTGCTGCGATGCAGTCCGTCTGATGGCAGCCTATATAGCAAAAACAAAAGTATCGAAGCATCAACAGATTTGTGGAAAATGTAGTGGGTAGTATATTTGTTAAGTCTGTTTATTTTTAATATACCTACTATTGTTGGTTTTCCCATACAAAATAAAATAAAACTGATAAAAGTTAGGTTTTAACTATACACTCTGTAGATGATTTAGGACAGTTATCATATTCTTTGATAAGGCCTGCAGAATCTTGATCAGCTCCATTGAGGCACACACAGCGAGGTTTTTCCACCCCAGGAGTGAACAGCTGGTGAGGAACTCCAGCCCACAACCTTTTCACACCACCACTAGAAAAAAACAAGTGTTATTTATTTTATCTGTTGTTCTCATAAAGAGAGTTTCTTCTCTTCATTACTCTCATGCTGTATTAGTTTATATAGGTGAGACATCTTCAAAGAATTTCTTTTTTAAACTTACTAATGTTGTTCATTCATAAATAGACTGGAAAGGTTTAAAATATATTGGATAGGTGAAAAGCTTGACAAAAGTAAGGCTGACAGAAACAAGTAATGGATCAGAATCTATAAGTAGAGGTTTAAGACCCTTCTGAAGTTTGTTAAAAATAAACCCTGTTGTTTATTTATAAGACGCTGCTACCTATTATCAAGAAGGTATATGGTTCGAAACTTCAAGAAAGGAAAAAGACACCCCAGAACCATGGAATGCCGTGAATACTTTCTAATTTAGCAGAAGTTGTTCTGGGTGACAACAGAAATGATATGGCTAGGAAGGGGGCTGACTACTGAGATGACAACTAATAGAGAAATATGGCAGAAGGCATGCTGCACCAACACCAAATATTGGGATAAGGTGAAGAACAAAGACGATGATGATGGTGGTGTATTAATAAAAATAACAAAACAGATGAAGAAACTTGTAATGAAAATCAAATAAAACAAAAATTAAGAACCTTGATGTGGTGCACCACACTTTAGTGCCTTCCTCAGCACTCCATGCAATGTTACAAGGTGGATATTTCTGATCTTCTTTTCTAGAATTTTCTTTTTCTACTTCACATTGCTTTAGTTTATCATAATACTCCTTCATGTAAGCTGTTTCTTGGCCATTCTTGTCATAAAATCGTCCTGTGAGGGTACCTGTAACACAAGTTTTTATTTTTGTTTTTAGTCAGATTATGAGGGGCTTGTGGCTAAGTAATAACAGCCGCACGAGTCGATCAATCAGGTTAAGCTATGCTTGCCACAGTGGGTCCGTGGATGGGTGACCATCTTTTCATACCAAGTTCAGACTATTGTAATGGGGTGTCTTGTGCTTGCAACCACTTACCACTAGACTATTAACTTACAAAATATTTTATGCTCAATGAAAAAATTAATGCTCACCAATTTCAATATACTTTTTTCTGAATGTATTCCGCCAATTGACCAGTGTGAGTAAGTCACTACAGGACAAGTCCATGATATGGTCTTTTTCTTCACTTTCATCTTTGAAGTCCCCCGTAATAAGAGATCTTGAGCCATCTTTACCTGCATTTATTATGAAGAATATTTTAATACACATGAATTATGTTTGAATTCTAGTAATCTTATTTATTTAATCGTTTTTACTGAAATAAGTATAGAATATGATTTACCTATAAAATAATTGTATGCAGCACCCTTTTCATAATGTCTTTTACCTTCTGTAACATCAAATACTGTACCTAATACTGCTAAATACAAGTTATTTTGTTTTACTCCATCAAATTCAGCTAATTTAGTTGAAGTGAAAATACCAGGCTTATCTTCTTCCACTTCGCTTATAAAAGTTTCAAAGTACCTCTGTAGTTCATTACGGAACATGAAAGCGCCGAAAACTACAGCTATTGGGATAACCAGGTTTAAATTCCTTAATAAAACCTTAACAACCATCGCTTATATTGTAATTAATCGCTTTATTTTAAATATCGTCTGTCGACAACTTGAGGAGTAATGAAATTCTGGCCTTTTCTAATTTCCTTTACTGACTACTGTCTTTACTTTAGTGATTTCCTGTTACACATACCTTTTCTGTAAAAGTAACTGTAAAATCATCAAACAGATAACGTTTCAAGAAAAAAACTCGGAAACTGTCAAATTGGAGCAACGAACAACAAACAAACAAACTTCATGTTTAGTAGTGCTGTCAGTGTCATTTGGACAAGAAGTTAGGTTCAGAAATAGTAAAGGTAAATAAAAAAATACTAACTTTTAGGGACATCAAACAAAATGGACGAGTGACGGTAAGTATCGGAAAGTATAGCAGAAAGGAAAGGAGGAATACCCAGCAGTGATTCTAGGTTGTAATTATGCTGAAAATAAAATGTGTGATACTGATGCGGCTCGTGTAACACGATGTTTTATCATTTGTAAAACTACTTTTAGAAGCTTTAATAATGCACGCTGGATTTTCAACGCGCAGATTCTCAATGCCAGTGCGCGATTAAAATCGCTCGTGCGTACCCTGGGCTAATTTCTATTTAAAAACACAGTGTCAAAGAACAACCAAACAGCACAGATAATATATTTATAAAAAGCATGTAACCTATAATCGGGTTTTATTTTGTTTAGACAATTATAATATAGATCGTCAACTATCCTGTTTTGAAGTTAACTAAACGCTAATGTGAAGTATTATCCGTAAATTAAATAATATATAAGAATTATCTGTGTAAGATATAATATGATAATAAAAATCATATTATTCTTGTAACCTTGTTTATAATTTGTGTTTCATATTAATTCATCCTTTGAGTCTAATCCAACAAAAGGTAAACCATGTCTGGGAAACTTATCCGTCAAATTAGAACAATCACGCAGGCGCCACAGCGAAGAAGAGTCGTTATAACTGGACTAGGAGTTGTATCTCCTCTGGGTACAGGCACTGACTTAGTGTGGCAAAACATTTTGAAAGGTCAATGTGGTATAGTAGCCCTGCAAGGCAATGAATATTCCAAATTACCATGTAGGATAGCTGGCTTAATTCCTTTAGACAAAGATGACAAAGTGGCAAAGGCACTGTCGAAGTCCAACCTAAGATCCATGGCTCCCGCTACATGCCTTGCTCTGGTTGCAACTGCAGAGGCATTGGAAGATGCAAAATGGTTACCAGAATCTGATATTGATAGAGAGGCCACAGGAGTAGCTATTGGGATGGGAATGATAGATTTAAAAGATGTTTGTGACACTAATGATGCATTAAAAATTGGTTATAACAAAGTCAGTCCTTTCTTTGTACCAAGAATTTTACCAAACATGGCAGCTGGTCACATAAGCATTAGGTATGGGTTCAGAGGGCCAAATCATGCTGTGTCTACTGCTTGTGCAACTGGTGCGCACTCTGTAGGTGATGCCTTCAGATTTATTAGAAATGGAGATGCAGATGTCATGGTGTGTGGTGGTGCAGAAGCTTGTATCAGCCCTCTAGCCATAGCAGGGTTCAGTAGATTAAGAGCATTAAGCACATCATTCAATGATGAACCAGGAAAAGCTTCTAGACCATTTGATAAAAAAAGAGATGGTTTTGTAATGGGTGAGGGTGCAGCTATTTTGGTTTTAGAAGAGTACCAGCATGCATTAGAGAGAAATGCGAAAATGTACGCTGAAATATTAGGATATGGCTTATCAGGAGATGCTTCTCACATTACTGCTCCTAGGGATGATGGGAGCGGGGCAATGTTGTCAATGAGACATGCGTTGAGAGATGGCGGCATCAGCAAAGATGCAATTACTTACATTAATGCTCATGCAACATCAACCCCTGTAGGAGATGGTATTGAAGCAACAGCAATAAAGACTATGTTTAGCAATCACAGTTCAAATATATACATTTCATCCACAAAAGGGGCTCATGGACATTTGCTAGGTGCTGCAGGTAATTTGGAAGCAATATTCACTGTATTGGCTTGTCATCATGGAATTATACCACCTACAATCAATTTAGAAGAACCTGTTGATGATTTGAATTATGTTGCTAATGAATCAAAACCATGGAATGCAGACAGAAGAATTGCATTAAAAAATTCATTTGGTTTTGGGGGAACAAATGCAACACTTTGTATTGGACAATTGTAAAAAGGATCACAAATGTGGGAAGTTAGCTTCTAGGGGAAGAAAAAAGGAGTTTTTTATACTGTAAAAATAAAACTGTAAATTTGGAAATTTTATCAATAAAAATAAAACTTGTTTTCACTGTATTATATAGTATATTCAAAACTGAGTTTACAAATGTTTTCCGATTTTAATAACAATGGCGAAACAGCCAAGGTAACTCCCGACCTTTTGCTTTTCTAAGCTTTTTTTGATAACAAGCAATAATTCATCATGTACCACATAATATTGAGTCACATAAAGCATTGAAATAAAATAATTTGATCAAAAAATGCTACTTTAAATATTTCATTACTAAGCTTTCTAACAATTTAAATAGTAAATATATTAAATGCTGGTTTTTATCCAGTCAATCCATTGTATTATTGGAATCATTCAAACATGCACTTGCAATTTTTCCAGTGCTAGGCACAATGTTACTGAACATGATTTTAACATTGAAAGATTTTTCAATTGAAATAATTTATTAGCTATATTTGATTTAGCAATCGCCAACATCTTTACACATCTATTGCATTATGGTTACATTATATGGATCTATTACAAAATGGCATATTATTATTTAGAAATTAATTTTGGAAAATTATTTAATGTTGAACACTGATTCCTTCTAATATTGGAAGTTTACAAAAGATGACATGATATTTAATTGTATACGGATTTTTCATCAAAAGAGAAACTATATAAATTCCAAAATTTGTTTCACACAAGAACATAAATCAGTCTATTCAATATTTGCACTGATTGCTTATTAATCTCCAACTACTATAGAAATAATGCTGAGTACTGAGTATTTAGACATTTTACTGTGGTTATTATTATTGACATTATACATATCTGAAGAACTTATCCTGGTATTCTATTATATCGTTTAACAATAATAATATCTATTGAATGTAGAGGTCTAGGGTTGTAACAATATGCATCATAATCAGTAAATTACCGACCAGATAAGAAGACATGACTTACTGGATTTCTGGTTATTAGTAATGTACTTTAAGGCGTATATTCATCTACAGACCATGGAAGCAGTTTATAGTATATTGCCATTTCTGAGTAAAATGACTGGTTTACAAAGTGCAGTTGAATGATGTGGCAGGTAGAGTACACCAGCTAGGCAGCCTGCTTATCCTGTTTTAGTAGCGGCGGTATTTGCGGCGTGCTCACACAAAGCTGAGCGAATTTTTGGCGGAGGTTCTGTCGCAACTCCTGTCTTTTTTCGGTTATATTTCTACGTGATTTGAATTCCATTACTTCCTCTATAGGAATATAACTGGTATCCTCTTCCTCATCTGACGAACACGTGTCCTAAAATAGTGAAAGTATGTTAGCACTTGCTACACAAGTCTAAAACAGGGCCATATAATGATATTGTAACAACTTACCATTAACATTTCTTGTAGAGAAAGTGTAAAACCTGTGCACAAAGTCTTATCGTTCTTAGTCAAATCTAAACAGTCGCCTCTCTCGTGATTGCAGAACCCTTCGGAACACGCCACCTCTGAACCTTCGGGCGAGCTCATAAGAGAGGAAGAGCCAGACATGGTTTCACAGCAACCTCCATTATTCCCGGATGAATAACCACAGTCTTGGGAATGCTCACTGGGCGAGAGGTTGCCGTTTTTGGTCCGTTTCTTGCCAGTTTTTTTGGGTGAGCGACGTTTATTTGTAGTGTCATCCTCACACGACTGGCAGCCGTCGCCACTGGCCTCGTAACACTGGTGATTGATATAGTCGCGTGGGGAAAGTAGATCAGTCGGCGTGTCTCGTTCCTCTAGCAGACATTCCTCACATTGGCACTTTTCATCTGGTTCCTCTGAATCAGCCTCCTGTGTTGAATATAAATTTCGCATTAGTAGACATAAAATATGCTGCAATAAAATGCAGAACTGATTAGTCTGTGGCATACTTTGCATTTGCTCTCAACTGCTTGCCGTTCCTTCTTCTTGCGTCGTTTTAGTTTCTTCTGTTCCTTTCTCTGTTGCCTGGTCTGTTCCTCTTGAGTGATTTCATCATACAGAAGTTGTAGTTTCGAGACTCCGGTTTTGTGTTCGACGGCAGTTTCAAACTTGCGATACAATGCCTCCACTGCGACCGCGGCGAGCGTCTGACACGTGCCTTCTTCTTCGCGTAGCCTCAGGGAGATGCGTTGCAGTCGCTCATAAATACATATACCGAGACATATAAGTACCTGCAAACATGAACCTATGTTAATCTTTGTATTTACGACGTGGAGTACTGGACACCAGACTGTATTACTTTGTGCCTAGATGAACAAATACAAAAACCATCTCTACACATCTGTAATATTCAGGTCATCCTTAGGGTCGACCTGACAGTCATGGCCTGGCAACCACACTACATAACAACACTATGTGAAGGAAGGAGCAAAATGTTGTTACAATGAAGTCTTGCACCTGTGAGAGGTATCACTATGATATTGTGTGGTATCATTATAATATAGTGTGGTATCATTATGATATGGTGTGATATAATCTTGATATGGTATAGTATCATTACAAACAGGTAACTTACCTCTTCTTGTGCAATTTCTAGTGTCTTAGCATGTCTCTCTCTATGGTTTCCGAGTAGTTCTGGTTCCGCTCTAGCGATGAGGTGTGCAATGTAGTCAGTCTTGGCTTGCAGGTGCAGGTGTTTGTCTAAAAGGCATCGTTTGATACCGCCGTAGAGTGCTCCGACGTAACCCTTTTCTTTTTGTGGTTCCTTTTCTTCAACTAATAACTGATACGCTCTCAATACCTGCAGGTAATGAAGCCTTAAATAAATAATAATTTCTCAAGTGTTTATCAGTACAGTGCTGTTGGAGTTTAGTTTATCAGTCTTCAGCTAAATTTAGGCCTCAGATAAACACAAAAACACACTAGAACATCGCAGTATCTACAATCCTAACTATTAAGGGGGATGCACTAGGTAGCGCGCGAAATTCATATGATCATCATTTCAGCCGAAAGACGTCCACTGCTGGACATAGGCCTCCGCCAAGCACCTCCACTTCGACCGGTTCTGTGCTTCCTGCATCCAGCGGGTTCCCGCGGCCTTCACAAGGTCGTCGGTCTACCTTGTGGGAGGCCCTCCGAAATTTATACAATAAAATAAAATCATATAATCCCCTATTGATTGATATTTCATAATATAGTAATTCAATAGGATTATAGGAACTTAAAGAGGGTTGTATTGATGATTTTAATGATTATAGTCATATTTGTGATTGTGACGCTCGCGAATCATATTTTAATCAACATTCAACATGACGCTGACCTGCAAAATGCAAAAAAGGTAAGAAAATTTGAATTTCGAAGGCTACTCTAGTGCTACCCCTAATATTATAAATGCGAAAGTCAGTTTTTTTGTTTGTTATGCTTTAGCGCTAAAACGACAATGGATTCGGATGAAATTTGGCACATAGGTAGACCATGACCTGGAGAACGACATAGGCATCCTGACTCGCAGACGAAGTCGCGGGCAACAGCTAGTTCCAACATAAATTCTCAACTATGCTAAACAAAAATATTACCTTCTGCAGGAAAAGGGTAACTAACTGACGTATGATAACATACTGTTCCTTAGCAATCATGCTAGAATGCATGATTGCTAAGTAACAGCTGGAGATAGCAACGATGTTTATTATTTATAACTGTAATCAATTCTAGAATCATATTTATGTTGATTAGATAGTACTATCACATAACTTCGGCAGAGTAAGGAAAGATGATGCTCTATTGAAATAAGCCTATTTTCAAGAAGCATTGATACTATATTTACAGTATGGTAATTGGGGGCGAAAAGCAAAGGTATTGCATCATCGTTCATCATCAACCAACATCAGTCACTGCTGGACATAGACCTCTCCAATTGCACGTTTTTCTCGGCAACTCTCATCCAAGTTTTGCATCACTTTGTGAAAAATATTAATAACAATGATTTGTCTGCAAGTTTTATCAGTTGTTTTTCCATAGATAAATATTAGAACTTACATAACGTAAGTGATAAGAGGGACAGGACAAGCTATTTTGTCTTATGTAAGCCTAACTTTGCTTTGGCCTTTACATACAGCACAGTATTTAAACTAAGCTTCATAGAAGTCGTAGGTTCAACCCATACAGATGCTTTACTTTGTGTAAATTATTTCATCATCACTGCTTTCAAAGCGGTTAAACATCGTAAGGAAACCGGCATGTCCTAGAACCAAAACATGACAAGATATGTGACATTTACCAACCCGCACCCGGGCCCGCATGGTGGATTACGGCCCACTCCCTCTCACTGAGAGGAGGCCTGTGTCCCAGCAGTGGGAACATTTATAGGCTGATTATGCTAGAAGTCCTGTTACACTAACTGCTTACTTTTAGTTTTTGATAGGATATAGATAATTCTAATACCAGCATAATACCATTAAACTGAAAACTACTTAAAAACAACTCAGTTTTTAATTCGAACAAGGACAACTATGTTGCATCAGAATTTAGTGTAAACCAATACTGAAAGCGAGAACAAGAAACCTACCTTAGTTTTACAATCAGCACAGAAGCGGTGTTTTCTTAGGTAGTTGTGGAGCGTATCGTGTAGCGTGTTGAAGTGGACGAGCGTGACGTGGTCGCGGGCGGAGGCACGCATGGCGTCCCAGGCGGCGCGCCAGGCCGCGCGGCCGCCCCAGCCCCACGCGGCCCAGCCCCAGCCACACGGCGCGCCCGCCCCGCTCGCCGCCGGCGCCCCCGCTGTCGTCGTGGTCTGCGCCCCCCATCCCCGAGCAGTACCCGCTTCTAGTGAATGTAGAGTACACCGCTGGGATTTCTTCCAACGTGGCTGACTGAGTATTAGACAATCGATGCCTGAACTGAAATAAATTATTAAGCTTTATTGGCGTCTGTCAAGGATAAATGAATGAATTTTCAAATAAAACGACCAAAAGTTGAAAATTGAAAGGACCAATTATATCAGCATCTAAAATTATTTTAGTGATTAAATCTCAGCTGCTAAAAATGTGAGCCCCCCATACTTGGTGATTGATTGTATGAGCAAGGGAGAATGTTGCAATCTCTTAATTGCTTATATTCTTCACAATCTGCTACTTAATTGCCTTTTAGAACACTCACTGACTCACCGTATTTTGTTTGCAAACTACAGATACATTACAATTATGAGATATGCATTCTCTGCTGAATTACAATATTTTTCGATACAAATAATATGATTATCCTTATAAGCTGGTAAAACATCATCTGCCAGGTCTTTTTCGAACTATGTTGGGATCGGCTGAATAACAGTATTTTACATGGAGCAACTGCCTAACTGACCTCCATAACCCGGTTACTGGGTAATATGATCAGGGTTATATATATATATACAATGTGTCACGGAAAGGGTATATTCATCCGGAAGGAACGGCTTCTTTGGATGATATCAAACGATAATGGAAGAGTTTTTTAATCCTATCTCTACATGTTTGGAAGTTATGAGATTTTTTAATACATTGATACCAGAAACCGAACTTTTCAAATTGAAATAAGCACATCGCTAGTACTAAATCAGCTGATCGGTGTCAGTGAACTATTTGTAAGTAAAAATAAACCTCTTACTCCTGGTAATTCTGAATAAAAGGTTCCGTATGTTTATTTTTGTTTAAAAAATATTATTACTGACTTTTCCGAAACTTTGATTATGTTTGTGAACTAGCTACAATACAATTAATTGGTCTTGGTATCAAAATTTAACGAGATAATATTTAGATACCTGCTTGCATATGTATGTAGTTGATCTTGTTTGAAATAGATAAACCTACCGATTCGCTGTTTATGATTGTCACTTGTCAGCACAATACTTTGGGCAAATATGAATTTCAACTATTGTGAGCCCTTATTATAATAATTTTAACACATACGATCCAGGAGTTGTTTCGAAAAATCGTTAGCTCGTACTATTGAATTGATCATAAAAATCGAATCCTTACGTGCATTCAGGAATCAATTGCTTAAATAAACTTAGAATAGAAAAAGGATTTAGTAACAATTTATGTCCAACTGAACCCAAAACATCATTTCAATTCACCTCTTCGCAAACTTATTCTTCTCCTAGTAAAAATAAAATCACAATGGGTTCCGTTCATAATTTTTAAAATAAGGTTATTTTTTTTATTAATAAATAGCGACGAAAACTATTAACAAGTTAATAGTTTTTTTTAATTAAAAAATAATAGCACGCACGCATAATTTTTGTCTGTAGGACTAACCGAAAGAATTATCGGAAGTTCACGGTTTGTCGGTGCTGTTTGAGTCGTACATGGGTTTTATTGGTTTGAGCATGTTTAGTCTTTATTGTAATTCAAATGAAATCAATAAAAAATGTCGCAAAACTGCATCTAACTGTGGAAAGAAATTAATAAAGTACTAGGACCGCATGAGTAACAGGAATTGTTATTGCCGAATTGAAAATCGTTTGCTCACAGAACCCTGATTACGTCGTTTTATACACACAATGAAGCATCATAATGTGTGTGTAGGGTCTTAGGGTACGTGAACCAATTGCAGTCCGTGTAGTTTCAATTAACAAATCTTGGACCCTGGTAATACAACTTCTAATACAGACTTCTAACGAGATAACGCGGCCCCGTAATAAATGATCTTTAATGGATTGAAATGAATGATTTTCCGGAGTTGCGGGAATTTCCGGGGTTGCGGGAATGTTCTAACGAAATAACGCGGCCCCGGAATGCAAGGGCAACTGAAGGAACAGGATGGTTTTTAGTCAGTAAGAGTCTAACACTTCCTTCCGCCCCACCCAGGGCGGGAGCTGAGTGAGTCATTGATGATTTTCCCATCCCAAAAAAAAAAAAGAATGATTTTCAATTTTGAATTTGAATTACGTAATTAGTTTGCTCTAGTGTCTTAGATTTACTGAGTTTAGTTCAAATTATTATGAGGATGTAAAATAATCTTGAATTATTGAACAATATTTTTTAATAGTAGTGGACCATAGAAATGTAAAAAACCTATATCTATGTAGTGGACACTAATAGTTACAGCTACCCTGTACCAGGATAGCAGGGAATAGGAGTTTTATTTAGCATTATTGTTATTGTTATTGTTTTGCTCGTCAGTCGACTTCTGTTCCGTGTCTAGTGCACTCGTTTTTACCCCTGTGATACGCGCATCAGTTCAGTACGACTACAATGACGGTCAGCACCCATACCACTTCTGTCGCACCCAGGAGCTGATACCGGCAGATGTGCGCCATTATTTAGATGCGCGCTTTCCTCGGTGGATTGGACGTGGTAGTAGAAGCGTGGCTTGGCCTCCGCGATCCCCAGACCTAACCCCGTTAGACTTTTTTTTTGTGGGGGTACATTAAAAATGTAGTGTACGCAGTGCAGTGTGATACAGTGGACCAAATGAAAGTGCGGATTGATGCCGCTTTCCGGACAAT
This sequence comes from Apamea epomidion, assembly GCA_947507525.1. Taxonomy (NCBI): domain Eukaryota; kingdom Metazoa; phylum Arthropoda; class Insecta; order Lepidoptera; family Noctuidae; genus Apamea; species Apamea epomidion. The sequence continues at coordinate 15,293,454 of OX382234.1, forward strand.
AACACCAGACATGCTACGCAATGTTCAGGTGTCCATCAACAAGCGAGCGGCCTTGTGCATACAATACCAAGGTCACCACATCGAACCCCATCTTTAAAAATGTAAGCCAATTTACTAAATTAAGCAAAGCTTTAAGATTTTACTGTTCACTCGGTAATAAGTAATAATAAGGGATGAAACTAGTTAACCAACCTAAACTTTGTTTCGATTTTTTACGTAAATTTTGAATCTCAGTTTTTACGTGCAATTTCTGGCTTGATATTAATGAGTAAACTGTAAATCAATAATTACGCATTAATTTTTACATCACGGTAAAGTAGGTATGGTATAATATTGCGCGCGCGCCGCCGCCGCCGAAAAAGCCGCCAAAGGGATTGCGTCCCTTTGTCGGCACGGGCGACTGCATGTAGTTCGCGCCGACAAAGAACACCGCCTGCAGTAGGCTACTTCGATACTAGGCGCGCAGAATTACGGAAGAGATTTATCATAATATTGGCAACTAAAGTTGAAGACATTGACCTACGTAGTGCGGTGACACGTTTGTTATGATTTGAATTTACGAAACCTAAGAAACCGAAAATTTGGTATCAATTTTTTGAGTATTTTATTTTGAGTTGAAACCCTTCCAATATCGTTTGATATCATCCAAAGAAGCCGTCCCTTTCGGATGAATATACCCTTTCCGTGACACGTTGTATATATACGCAGTCTGGCCATAAATACTGTTACAATAAAAAATAAGAAAGATATTACATTTGAATTTGGAATCTGTCATTTTTATACGATTGTTCATTGTGTTTCCTAATTTAGCCGCCAATACATTGTACAAAATTTTGCGATATTAAAATGGAGTGTGGTGATAAAGAGAACCGAATCGCTGTGATTGCATTACACAAAGTTGGTATGGAGCCAAATGCAATTTTTAAAACTCTCCATACGCTTGGTATTAGTCAAATGTTTGTGTACCGGGCTATTAATAGGTACAATGAGACCTCCTCTGTTTGTGACAGAAAAAGATCTGGCCGTCCACGTAGTGTTCGTACGAAAAAGGTGGTCAAAGCATTAAGGGAAAGAATTCGAAGAAATCCTGTCCGAAAGCAAAAGATTTTATCTCGGGAGATGAAGATAGCACCCAGAACCATGTCGCGTACTTTAAAAGATGACTTAGGACTTGCAGCCTATAAGAGACGCACTGGTCATTTTGTAACTGATAATTTAAAAAAGAATAGGGTGGTAAAATCGAAACAACTACTGAAGCGGTACGCAAAGGGAGGTCACAGAAAAAAATTGTTTACGGATGAGAAAATCTTTACAATTGGGCAACATTTTAACAAACAAAATGACCGTATTTATGCTCAAAGCTCTAAGGAAGCTTCCCAATTAGTCGACAGAGTGCAACGTGGGCATTATCCGACTTCAGTGATGGTTTGGTGGGGTGTTAGCTATAAAGGAGTGACTGAGTCATTTTTTTGTGAAAAAGGTATCAAAACATCGGCACAAGTGTATCAAGATACCATTCTTGAGAAGGTAGTTAAGCCCCTTAACAACACCATGTTCAATAACCAAGTATGGTCCTTCCAACAAGACTCGGCGCCGGGTCATAAAGCTCGGTCCACGCAGTCTTGGTTGGAAGTGAACGTTTCGGACTTCATCAGAGCTGAAGACTGGCCTTCGTCTAGTCCCGATCTTAATCCGCTGGATTATGATTTATGATCAGTTTTAGAGAGTACGGCTTGCTCTAAACGCCATGATAATTTGGAGTCCCTAAAACAATCCATACGATTGGCAGTGAAGAATTTTCCCATGGAAAGAGTGCGTGCTTCTATTGATAACTGGCCTCAACGTTTAAAGGACTGTATTGCAGCCAATGGAGACCACTTCGAATAAGCTTTTTATATTTTAAATTGTTTTATATTTATGTATTAAACTAACACACTGTAAAAGTAATAAATATTATTTGCAATAAAAAAAATTTTTTTTCTTCGTGACAATATTTATGGCAAGACTAGGTATGGCAGTGGCGAGGCGCTCAAACAAGCCGATTCCCATCGGCTTCCCTTCGAAAATTCAGAACACAACCACTCTATTGTCAATTTATCATTGAAATATATTCATATAGGTAGGTTCTGTAGGTATTTATTTCTTTGAATGAACAAGTCTCGGAAAGATTGAATAAAAAAAATGCTGGCAAACTGTTGGTTCCTCCTCAGAGACTGCATCTCTATAGTAGAAATGCCAGTTGTATGACGATCAAAATTTATAATAAATTACCATCTGCGTTCAGAATGTTACCAATAGATAAATTTAAATGTAAAATGTTTGCTTGGCTATTAGAGATGTGCTTTTATTCAGTTAATGAATTTCTGAATCATAATTTTTGACATTGTAATGAATATTCTATGTTATTAGTATTTTGGCATAATATCTATAATTATTACTTTACTATAGAGCTTATATTTTGGACATAACATTGTTTATTTTGACATTTTAATTATATTTCCTGACATTGCAATTAATCTTAATATCACTGTATTACTTTGACTTAAGAACTTGTATTTTGGACATAACAAATTAATTTTCATTTTACTTTTTGACATTATAATTAATTTAGTGATGATTTGAATGTGCTTAACTTTTTTTTTTTATATTTCTACGCCAGCAATGGTAGTATATGTGGAACATTATTAGTGTAAGATCTCAAAATACCATATACTTGGAAATAAATAAATTATTATTATTATTATTATTTAATACACCAACCATAAAATTAAAACATTGCAAAACGCCTTTATTACATTTTTGTCATTCTTTCACAACAACAAAATATTTTGCTCTGAAATAACTCGTAGGCGTACTAAACAAACACGTCATGACGTCACTCCAAGTCACGTGGCTTGCTATTTTTTGAGCGCCTGGTAAGCCGGTGAATACCGAGTTAATAGAGACACAGTACGGTACATGGAAAATGCGTGCGCGTGAACGAGATGGAGCAATATCGCCATTCGGTCGGTTTCGCTGAATTTCGTATTGCATTCGGGTCGGAGTTCGGACATTGACATAAATTCATGTGTAGAACATTATTTTGACGCAATAATTTGTTTACCCTTGCAGTTAATTTGCATTTTCTTCGTTGTATTCATTGAATTTATTAGTATAACAGTTGGAAATTGTTTGTTGGTATAAATCAGTGATTAGTATTTAGTATTAGAATTTATTATAGTTGGAGTTTTTTTTGTTTTGTGTGTAGTGAAAGTTGTACACTGTAATTGGGTATTTGGGGTAAGTAGAGAGTTAATTAAATTGAAATTACTTATTTAGAGTACATTTGAAAAGTAATCATTAGGATGGCATTATTGGCAGTAGATTGTTATTTGACAGATTATTTGCTTTGTGAGGATACATGCTTTTCAAGGTAAGTTTTGAAAATAAAAAGCACCTAATTGAGTTAGCCCGTGCTCGCCCAGATATGACTATAAACGCCGCGATGGATTTTTCAAACAGTGTAATGTCGCTCTTTACGATAAATATCAATGGCTGACTGGCAGTTGTAAATAAAATAAAATATATTGTTTGTCGTGTTTACTTTTCTCAGATTCTAGTAGTTTATGGGAGAAAGGGGGTTTTACAGATAGTAATATTATGACGAATTTATCAAAGGAAAATCTCACAACTGAAAAAGAAATAAGGAGTTGGTTAGCATTATATGAATTCGGTACTGGTAGTAGGATAGAATCATTTTTCGCTAATTCGCATGAAGCTCATAAGTAATAGAAAAGTAGATCGAAATAGGAATTTAATGAAACGGTTTATTGACACCGTTATTTTGTTAGGTAAACAAGAAGTAGCTTTTCGTGGCCACGATAAAAGTCCGAATACCCGTTTTTTTTTTTTGCTCCGGCTTCTGTCATAAATTCACCCTTCGCCACTGATATATAGGGATATTTCTATAGGTTAGAATGAGCGAAAAGATAATATACAACGTGTCCCAGAAATCAACGTCAAGCCGAAAACGGGCAATAGGCCAAGTCGTGACAGTTATCAGATATTTAAAAAAAATCTTGGGCATGTACTTTTCAAATTTTATGGATTCAAAAATAAATCTCAAAAAGTGACACCCTGTGATGATTTTTCAAGTCCTGTGACTACAAATATTAACTTTTCGTCAGTTTTTTTTCTGTGACGTAACCATGAATAACCTCAGTTTTAAATAAAATGTTAGATTTGTGCCCAACATTGAATTCAAAATACCAAATGACAAGAACCGAACCGAACCAAAGAAATGGCAAGATACTTTTTGTACCCGTTTCACACTCTGAATATGATACCCCTTGATGGGACTGGTTGTCAAGCAAAGATCTACAAATGACAGCCAGGACCAAGGTTTCAATATATATATAGTGGGTGGGTATCCATGTACTAACCTCTGCAACTTAACCTTCGACCCATGCGTCTGTTATTATTTAGCCAGTTGCTTCATATAAGCTAATAAAACCATAACAACTAATACCTGTGACCGTTGAGTAAAGTGGCTAGGGACTGTGGATGTATAATTTTGTCTTCTCTTATTGTCATTATTTCATCTGGTGTCAACATCAATGGATCCAATGTGGGATGTCCTGATTTACATAGCTGATAAAAAAGGCGTTCCACACTGAAAAATTTTTAAAAAACTTTATAAATTGGTAAAAGCTAGAGTCTATATAAATACCACATGCCACGTGGATGTCAAAAATTGTCCCACAGGAACTTGCTACGGGGACAAAAAGTAGCCTATGTCGTTCCCCAAATATTACCAAAATCCATTTAGCGGTTTAGGCGTGAAAAGGTAACATACAGACACAAGCTACTTTCAAATTTATAATATTAGTATGGAGCTTCTGCCCTCGTGGATGTCAGAAATTATCCCACAAGAACATGCTACTGGGTAAAAAAGTAGCCCATGTCCTCCCCCAGAATGCCATTTATCCCCTTGACAAATTTTATCAAAATCCGCTCAGTGATTTATGCGTGAAGAGGTAACATACAGACAGAGTTACTTTCGAATTTGTAATATTAGTATGGATTATGAACATGGAGTCAAACACACTTCGTCTGAGTGGTGAATTACAGACCATTGCCACTTGCAGATAGGAGACCTAAGTCCTAGTAGTAAGAACATTAGGTTTGTGTGTTGAGGCATAAAATGAGTAGAATAAATCTCATTTGGGTACATAATTATCATCAGTTTTTTAATCACAATATGCACTGGCACTATGGTCTGATGAGATCAAAAAGACTGTTGGAGGCAGCATGAAGACAGGTTATGTGGTCGCGATCCTCAGCATTGGAGGAATGATGAAGAGAGAAGAGATGCATGGTATAATATTTTAATATTGATACTGTCTTTATTTTTTTTTTTATAAAATGTTTACTTCCTAACAATAAAATGAGTATTTCGCATGTGTCAATACTTTTTTACGGTTTTAATAAAATTAAAGGATTTTGGTGAGTGTTTACATGTTTCTTAGGTTTATTACATCTTCAACATATAGCAAAAGGGAGAACTTTACCCTACAGTAGGACACCATAGGCTGCATTATTATTATACTTGTCATTGTGTCCATAATAGTACTCTAAAGTTATGGTAATCTTGATGGTGTAATGTGACAATTGTTTCACTGATATTTTATGATCATGCCAACATTGTAACAATAATTATATTGCCAACAAACTTTTTAGTAACTTTAATTTGTTGAGTAGGTAACTGTGCACACTGTTTTTGCTAATGTTTTACCTAGTACTAATAATAGGAGAATAATGATACATTTCAAGCTCCAATAACATTGAGCATACCATTCACACCATAACACAACATTCAGCTATTCAACAAATTAGGAAATTGAACTAAATGGTACTGTACCTTCTTCGACAGCCTACACAAGGAATGCTTTGATTTAATACATTAAATATATCAGAAGCATCGACTCTGAGCGCTGCTTTCAGTTCGTCTGTCGTTAGGATTTTATATTTGCGCATAAATTCTTCGAACTCGCGACCTTTTACTTGTGGATTGTCGCAAATCAGACCCATTGTGTTTAAATCCATGATCATCTGGAAACAAAAACAAAGTTCGTTAGATTTCAACAAAGGAATATATTCGCAAAATAAGGTCATCTGCAAGACGTCATTACATTGAATGAAATCAATGAACTTTTGATAAATTTGTCATAGCCGTAATTGCATTGCGTATTGCAACGGATATTGGCGCATGAGTTGGCGAAGCAATATTTCTTTTTGCAAAAAGACTGACCGATTATTTTCCATTATTCTATCCCTGAATAATCTACGCTTGTGGTAATGTCAAAGTGCATGAAACCACTTACTGTAAGATTTTCGTAGATAGTTAACGGCAATTGCCGCCTTTTTATCACAGGTTCTTTTTCGCTGTTGTATATATCAACTAATTTCGCCATTTTAAAGATTAATCACATAAAATCGCAGATAAAATACACAAATATAACAAAATGACGGCCGAGTTCTCAAGAAATACACGTCGTGCGTTGCGTCTGACACAGCACAACCACAGATAAAACGATATTTTTAAGCCACACAGTGTGACATGACATGATGACACAGATCATCGATGGATCAAAAGGTCTCAACCCGCTAAAACGGATCCTAATTTGACAGAGCATCTTTGAGCGTTACCGACCCAATAGTGCCATCGTGTTTTAAAATATTATTATAATAGGTTTTTTAACGATGGCTACTTATAACATAACAAATATAATAAGTAAATAGATTGGTAAGCATGTGTTGCTGGACTAATCATTAAAGGATCCCGTATTATTATTATACTCTTTGACTAAAAGGAGTCCGGAGTTCAAGGCCCTGTGTGGTTATCTGCCTAGCCTTTATCCTACTAAGGTGTTTGCTGGCACCGGATGGTTTTCATGAACAATACTCGTATTCAGCTGGACTGGAAGCCGATCCCAACATATATGTGAAAATTCTAGACAGATTGATCTTGGTGTCAGCTTCCAGTCTAAAGGTTGCAGCTGAATATCAATATTTGACCTCCACAACCCAGTAAGAGTGAAGCCACACTGCTCCGTTGCGTTGCGTTGTGACGTCACAACGCAAGATTTGGACTCAATGCACGCTACACCGGACGTTGCGTCGATGCAACGCGATGCCGCTTACTCAGCCGTCGCAGCGTCAAACAAATAAAACAAAACAAAAAAAGGTACAAAACTAACTGCGATGCCATTCCAACGACCGAAGCCAACGCACCGCATCACCTACCCCCGCTTCGTCTTGGCGTCAAGTGTGGCATGTTTTAAAATGTATATGTAAAATGACGCAGCATGAACGCTGCGACGACGCAACGCAGCACAATGGAGCAGTGAGCTTCGCTCTTACTGAGTAACAAGAAACCTGCCAAAACACGAGACGAAAAGGCCCTGTGAATTACTCTAGTAATCTTTAAATTTCTTCCTATCTTGTCTGTCAAAGTGTCAAACTAATCTGTCATTTTGTCATGTCACTTGATCACAGATAACTATTTTTATTTTAAGTCAGAGAGTTCTGTGGTCAGAGATCGCTTGATGTCATTTTGCGAGGTAGAGGGAGAATTTGTTTATTTGCTTGCCTGTATTGCAAAGTCTAGATACTAGATATTGTGTATAAACCATCCTGAATCTATTCATCACACGTCTACAGATCTTCTTTCATCATGTCCAAAATATTTACACCCACTAATCAAATACGTTTAACCAATGTCGCAATTGTAAGGTTGAAGAAAGGTGGCAAGAGATTTGAAATAGCTTGCTACAGGAATAAGGTTTTATCATGGCGAAACAAATTGTGAGTCACTTAAATAAATAAACCTTCTAGAATTACAACCACTGAAGCTTATTAATCAAATCCATATTGTTTCAGAGAGAAAGACATCGATGAAGTTCTTCAGACTCACACAGTATTCACGAATGTCTCAAAAGGACAAGTTGCTAAAAAGGAAGATTTGGTAAAAATATTCGGGAAAGAGGACCAAACGGAAGTATGTAAAGAGATATTGGAGAAAGGTGAACTTCAAGTTTCAGACAAAGAAAGGCACTCTCAGATTGATTCTCTGTTCAAAGATATTGCAACAACGGTTGCCGATAAATGTGTCAATCCAGAAACAAAGAGGCCATATCCAGTCTCTATCATAGAGAAAGCAATGAAGGACATCCATTTCTCTGTGAATGTTAACAAAGGAGCAAAACAACAATCACTTGACGTCATACAGCTGCTGAAAAAAGAGATCCCGCTAGAGAGAGCTCAAATGAGGGTAAGGATCTTACTCACTGGAAAGGAAGCAAGGAAGACTAAGGACAAAGTGGTGAAACTTGCTATGAGTGTTGAAGAAGAGAACTGGGACTCCGGCACTGCAAATATCATCTGTTTGATTGACCCTGGCAACTTCAGAGTCTTGGATGAGTTGGTGAGGACAGAAACTAAAGGAACTGGACAATTTGAACTGCTAAACTTAAAAGAAATGGTGGAAGGAGAACAAGCTCTATAAATTATGTTGTAATAATATTGATTTGTTATTTTTTATTGTTTGAAGAAATAAATGTGTAAGAACTGAGAATGTTTTTGCAGTTCAAAGTCAAGTTACTGATATCCCGGCTATCATGAGGTCGACCTAGGGAGGGGGGGGGACATTAATTTTATCTTTTAATTTTCAATCTTTTATATGTAATTTATGTCCCTTATAATGTAGGTGTGTTATATTTACTGATAGCAATTTGTATGTTTGTAACTTTGTATCTTCATAATAAGTGTTCAATAATTTTTGCTATATATCTATAAAATTGTACAATGTTTTTATTCTACAATGTTTAGGCATTCGAATTTTAAATGTCATAATAATAGGCCCCTATGGCAGTGGAATGTACATATTGTAACTAAATGTCTGTATAACACAAGGTTTTTTTAAAATATGAAATAAAATATAAACATTTTATACGGATTTTCTATTTAATTGATTTTGTATCTTTGATTTTTTTCTGGTAAACCTCTTGTACGAACGCACACAGAAAAATAAACTAAACTTTATATAGAAGCGGAACTGGGCGTACCGTACGCCCTGTGCGCAATTTTTACTGCGTTTGGAACTGCAGTTTCGCTCCTATACAAAATATTCGCTTTTACGCCACGCGCGCTGGTATCGACTGTCTTCACCTCTTCACTGGTTAGTAATGGGTCGATTTGAGTTGTCCAGAATCTGGAGAAGTGGCAACCTATTACAAAGGCGACAACATGACAAACTGATAATGATACTACTCTACGTTACACCCAGTGGCGAAGCTCATCCTAATGGGGCCCCTGTATCAAATTTTTTGGAGTCCCGTTTTACCCAATTGTGAAGCTACAGATGGTATTGTTTTTACAAAATAAAGAGTATAGCATACTGACTTAGAAGGTGAGGGGCTCGTGGCTAAGTAATAACAGCCGCACGAGTCGATTGAAGGTTAAACTACGCATGCCGCGGTAGGTCCGTGGCTGGGTGACCATCTTAACATACCGAGACCCCTCCGTGCCTCGGAAAGCACGTTAAGCCGTTGGTCCCGGCTGTCATTCGTGGATCTTTGACAGTCGTTACGGGTCGTCAGAAGCCCGAAAGTCTGACACGCAGTATTACCAAGGGACATCGTATTACCCAGTAACTGGGTTGTGGCGATCAGATAGCCAGTCGCTCCGGAGGTAAAATACTGGCATTCAGTTGCATCCGGTTAGATTGAAAGCCGAGACCCAATAACACTTTTCCCGACCCGGGAATCGGACCTAGGACCTCATGCTCAGCAGAAGCGCTTGCGACCACTAGACCAATGAGGCAGACACAGTTTTCTTCCATACTTCTCTATTAGTCGTCATCTCGGTACTCACCCCCTTTTTAAACATATTTTTGAACGAATTTGCAGAAATAAATATCATTTATCAACAAGAATTTTAGGTTCTGGATATTATTTTAAAAATTTTTGCTTATACACGTCATGTCGGGGACCCCTGTAGCTCAGGGGCCCCGTATCGTTGATACGGCTGGTACAGCGGTAGCTACGCCCCTGGTTACACCCATCTTTTACCTAGGCAATGTAAGCATACAGACACGCCCGGTTCAAAATAATATTTTAGGTTTTTCGCCACTAGTAGTCTTGTAGCTATATTAAATTTTGATTTTATAATAATTATTAGTAGTGATATTGCATAAACTATCTGGAAGATGTTTTGAATTAGTGTACAGAATTTATTTCTCTGAGGTAGTACTACCCCAGCCGGATGTAGTATTTTAGTACAGAATATGAGTTTCATCATCCATATTTTTAAATTGGCAATTCATTACTTATTCATGCTAAATATTGCTTTCATGCTTGATGATTTCACATATTTAAATAATTTTGTGGAGTCCCAGTTTTCGCGTATTTTGTACCTAAATTAGTTCATAAAATATTGATTGGATATCATGATTCTGATACCTCTACGTAAACCCTACGTGACGTGAACAAAACTGAATTCATGTTTGGCGGCTAAAATAGTAATGACCTCTGATGTTACCAGGTTAAATATTTGAAAATCGTAAATCAGTATTTCAGGGTATTTAAAAGGGAAATAAAACATTGAAGTACTACAATAATATTACTCATTAGTCTATGAAATGGATGAAGTAAAGTAATTGGTTTTTAAGAGTCATTTGTAATTTATTTTTAGTAAAAGGACAAAAACCGGTGTTGAATCGATATGTGTAACGGAACGTTGAAGTGAATGTACCATCCAAATGACAAATTAAAAAGTTTTTATTTTTCTTATATTGGTACGAGATTTTATTGATTGTTTTCTTTCATAAGATTTTCGGCCAGACGGCGACTGAAATTGCAAGTTACTGTGATATATTTATTTTCAATAATTAACTATTCTTATCAACCAATTAAATGAGCAGGGATATCGAGTTATGTCTATAAGTAATGGAAGGTACAGAACTGGGTGGCGACCAGCAATTTTGTTTGAGATGGAACAATTTTCAAGCGAATATAACTTCTCAATTCGAGGCATTGCGCGATGATGAGGACTTCGTGGATGTCACCCTGGCATGCGAGGGGCACCGGCTGGAGGCACATAAAGTGGTTCTTTCGGCATGTAGTCCATATTTCAAGGAATTATTTAAAGTAAGTCCATCTTTCACTCCCCACACTTTGATGTGTCACCATTACAATGACTCTAGTGAAAGTTGTTATGTATAAAACACTTGATCTACTTACAAATGCCATGTCTCGCGTTCCGGTTAAGTACTCGTGATTTCATTTATTTGTACGTACTTTAAAATTCTGTTTCACAATTTCTAATTAACTCATTACCATTGGGGCTATAGATTACATTTGTCTTGGAAGCATTTAATGAATTCTTTATTCACATACTGTAACCATTACAGTCCATGCTAATGAATATGTTTGCCTAATTTTTAATATATTAAAAATGGTTTTGTAACACAGCTTTATCTGGGGTCATTGGTACTGAAATCTTTATGTGAATAAAGCTGACCTACCCAAAAATGATGAAAGTTTCTTAGCTATACATTACAGCACATTACTTATCAGCTCTTTCTATATTTTTGTTCCAATGGTTTTACTTTGTAGTCCAACCATTATGACAAATATGGTCACTAGTACTTAATCATAAAATAACAATTTCTAATTGCGTTTAATCAACGGTCCTTTCTGTTTACATACACATGGTAAATCTTTGTTAATTACTAAGTTATTACAATGTGTATTGTTGCCTTAAGTTTGTCATATTGAAGTTTTTTTGTTAATTTGATGTGGTATGGGCTGTGGTCATTTAACCATTCCAATTTGATACACCATTCAGAATTACACAGCTGATTTTTGTGGTTTTATGATAACTGTATCTTATCCAATATAAAATGATACTTTCATTAAAAAAATACCTTAAAATTTTCCCTTTATGGTGACCAGAATACAAAGTTTATGTATCACCATACATAAGGTGAGGTAAAAGAAATGAGTTTATATTTTGTCCTGAATATCTCTCAAAATTTATCTTCAGTTGGCACTAAGCAAAGGGTAAAAAGTCTGAAAATAGATACTGGTCATCGAAAAATCTCCATTTAAATGGAAGGGTGAATAGGCATTGAGTGTTTCATCAGACTATAAATAACTTCACTTTGAGACATTCTAATTTCTAGGTTAAGACTTTGGATTATACAAGTATTGATATTCTCTGTAAACATTTTTTCCTATCACATTTTATCAATCTACCCACATCTTATCTGGTTACTGAGCTAATTTAATCAAGCACCATTATTAAACAAAGATAGTAAGCAACTATCTATAACCTGTCTTCTCAACACAACATAGGAATAGAACACTTTACCCTATTTAGTTGCATGTTCACCTTTTCATTCCAAAGTTCATACATTATCCCCTTGTTCATAAAAATATGAAATTCATAAACATTTACATAGATAAACATTACCTGTCATGGTCGCTCTCTTTTAAAAGGACAGAGACGACAATAGTGTTATACAGTGTGATTCTTTATAATGTGCACATATCAAAATGGGGGAATCTATGCTTAATTTTATTGACAGTAAAAATATTTTAAAAAAATTGTTCGCTACTGTGACCCCAGTGTAAACAAAACGGTGTAACTTTTAAACTAGGTAAATGATCTATCACGATGAAACAAACTCCGTAATGATTATAAGTAATTAGGCGTCCTCACAAAACGAAAATTGTGGAAAAAAACTGCCCTCAATTGAAAATAAACATATTTTGTAATCAGTTTTTTTTTCATCAATTTTTACAATAATCGTAAGGTTCCGCTCTCCTTATTATTTCGGGATCATTGCAAATATCATTGGCACAGTTTATCATGCGGTCACGGAAATTGGCCTCACTGTTGATGGCCGACACTGTAGACGTGTTGCTTCATGGTCCCCATAGGAAGTAATCAAGGGGCGTCAAATCGGGTGAACGCGCAGGCCACGCTACAGGTCCTTGCCGGCCGATCCATTTATCCCGATAATTATCGTTTAACAATGATCTTACATTTCTAGCGTAATGGGCATCCGTCCATCTGCAGAAATTATGGAGTTTTTTTCATCGTGATAGATCATTTAGTTTAAAAGTTACACCATTTTGTTTACACTGGGATCACAGTAGTAAGGTAATCTATGCTTAATTTTATCGACAGCAAAAATATTTAAAAAAAACTAAAAAAACCAATATAATTTTTTAAATATTTTTGCTGTCGATAAAATTAAGCATAGATTACCTCATTTTTGATATGTGCACATTATAAAGAATCACACAGTGGTGTTTAGCTGTTGAACTCTTTTAATATTTATGAACAATGGTTTTAATTATTTTTTCTTGATTATAATTAATATTGTATCATAAAACTAACATGTTTTGTCAGTGTACTTTATTTTCATTCAGATTTCAATTAAAAATAAGTCATGTTTTCTATGGCAAAAGCGGTGTTTTATGGGTGTATTGTAGAAGTTGTAGAAATGAGTATTTATGAAGTTAAACTGATTAATTTAAAACAGTTGCATAATTCTGTCATTTATCACGATGACGGCCGTTATTGTTGATTGTTATTGTTGATTAAACCCACATTGTTATTTTCAGAACAATCCATGTCCTCACCCTATAATATTCATGCGCGATTGCGAGGTGTCGCACGTGCGCGCGCTGCTACAGTTTATGTACGTGGGGCAGGTGAACATCGCGCAGGCGCAACTCAGCGCCTTTCTGCGCACTGCCGACGCGTTGCAGATCAGAGGCCTCACAGACTGTTCACAACACAACGATAAAGTAATTTATCACAATACACTCTCTTACAGATAAGATTGCCATGTCCCCATAATAACACTCTCCTTCTTCATTCATCTGTTACAGAAAGTGAATCGAAAATCACCTCCTTCCCAACTACGTAATTTGCTCAGCGCCAAGCCGTCACACTCTACCTCCTCCTCCAAAGCCGCAAACCAAAATGTCGAGACGACCTCTGTTGAAGACCAAGAACAAAACACAAGTCGTCGCTCCACGAGAAATTCTCCCGATGTTGCCAGAAACAATCTCAATGAAGAAGCTCCTTTTCAAACTTCTAGTCAAATGAGGCCTAATAATGATGACTATAGAGAAATTCCCAATTACCCAGCTCTAAGGGTTAAAACTGATCTCGAAGCCCCAGCCCCAGAGGTGAAAAATGAAGAGAGTGATATTCTCATGGACCCCGGAGACCCTGACAGAACAGACAAAAGTCAAGAATTCAATGCAACCGATCTTCTGGAACCAAAAATGGAAGTAATGGAGCAAGAAGGCAGCGACGAGGAGCGTTCCAACTTTCCACAGATCTACTACAACGAGAACAACGCGCTCGCGAATCCGTTTGCTGCACTGCAAGGTTTGTAGAAATACTTTCGTTTGGAACTGTTCCAAGCCATGATGAGTATTGAGATATTGATGGTTGAAATTATTTTCGCAGGTAATATGGATCTGATGGCCGGGATGACTACGGAACTGCGAGACGAGAATGCGGAAGGTAAATATGTTCATTTTCTATTCACTATCACGTCATTATCACACGCACACGTCGACTCGGACAGCCGCGCCCCCGGCGAACCTCTTTTTTAGCTTATTTTAACGAAAAATAATAATTCGGTCGTAGTAGAGAGCGCGCGCGATCTCGTAGTCTGTCGAGTCAGGTGGCTAGGCGCGCGGGTGTCGGGCGACGCGCGGCCCGACCGCGGCCGCTCGCCTGCCGCGCTGGGCGCGCCGCACCGTGTCACCGGCCACTGAGTGCCGCAGCCTTTTTCCACGGGCGGCACTAGTGTAATCCTATTCAAATGCTAACACCTTATTTATAATCTTATAACCGAAAGTATTTTCAGACCTTCTGAAAAGATAGCACCTTTGACAGCAGGATTGGGACAGTTTATAAAATCTGTAGACATTATTAACCCTTTATTTCGCATTATTTAGGGCACAATTAAAGCTCCATACATCTAGACTTTAGGTTCCCTTATTGATCTCTTTCCTAATATTATTTGCTCATTAAAAAAAGTGATAGTCGATGTAAAGTAGTGCGATAGGATTGGCATTTGAATATGGTGTTGGGGTGGCACGGTGCGCGCGGGTGCCAGGCGGCAGGCGCGCGGGCGGGGCCCGGCGGAGTGCGCAGTGCGAACTGGTGTTGTTGGCAGCGGGCGGCGCGGGCGCGGCCGGGGGCGCGGGCGCGGGCGGCGGGGTGCAGTGCGCGGTGTGCGGGCGCCGGTACAGCAACGCGTCCAACCTGCGCCAGCACGTGCGCCTCATCCACGAGGCGCAGCCGGTGGCGTGCGCCACGTGCGGCCGCTCCTTCAAGACGCCGCTGTATCTCCGCCGCCACACGCTGGCGCAGCACCCGCCCGCGCGCCTGCGTCTCAAGCCGCCGCCGCTCCCCGCGCTGCGGCCCGCCCAGAGCTTCCAACAGTAGCGGCACTAGCGGCTCTAGCGGCACCCGCGCGCTCTCTCTACACGCACGCGAGAGGAACGTTACCGTCGAGGAGACGCTACGGCTACGTCCATTACTGCAATCTCCATAGATATGACGACGTGCCACAGATAACTGTTGCACACCCATTTATCAGTGGGAATGTTTATCGCGAGCTATTCGTTTAGTTCTTTTTCACCAACAAAGACACCATTTTGTAGGATTCCCCTGCTATGTCACACACTGAATAGAATCTAAAGGTAGCGTAGTGTCTCTTCGTACGGCGAAGTCGTGAAGATGTGGCTTATAAAGTCGTAACGAAGACTGTCAATAGATATATCTAGTCTGTGATCGGAGTGTCGCCGGGGGCCTGTTTGCCGTCACACCTCTCCGCTTATTGTGTGCCTTTCTATAATATACCGAGTGCCAGATATATGTCGCATTAACGAGTTTCTTTTAGTACTTCCTATTACACGATAGGAAGATGTTTTCTCCATTAATAGTTTAACATAACGATAATATTAGTAATGTTGATCATATAATATTATAGCAGTTCAGAATATTTGTAACGATTATTTTGTCAAGTTCTTCCCTTGCGTCATCCGAGAAGTAAGGGGAATTTTGTTAATAATATACCTATAGGAAACCCACATTTTAGTCATAAAGCGATCGTATGACCCTTGAGTCATGGGCATGGACGTATGGTGGATAAGGGTTCTAGTTAAGTGACTAATTGAAGCTCGTTAAGGGGACGCATACAGTACCTTCCTTTCTGACAATAGACTGATTGTTGTTAAAGCATTTGTTGCGACCGGTGCTGATTTTACATAACATAACATAGGTTATTTACTGGTTACATAATTATTATACATACATACATTATACACGTTATCCACTTTTGATCGACACTTTCTGCCTGAGATAGAAATAAATAAATAATAGGTGTATTTTCATAATAGAGTATAATTTTTTTGTACTGCAGAAGACGGAAAGTGTCGAGCATATCCGTTTTATTTGTCGAATACGCGGACTCATGTACGCAGCTTTCAGTGTCCATAAGCCCGCGCTGAACAACAATAGTGATATTTTTATACACAATAGTTTTATCTTTACACAATGTTATTGTTGAGTGATTGGACGGCTCCCGGTAAATAGTTTGTACAAAATCTCAGATATAATGAATAGTAAGTCTTCAAAAATCGTATATAAAATGATACATAACTACAATATATTAGTGTTTAGGGTGGAACACCACGTTATGTTGCCATACAAAACTTTGTGCATTGTTGATATGCTCACCACATTCAAATAATCAGTTGATGTTTCTATTAAACCAATGGCTTTCGATCGATTTTATTACACAATGATAAATATTCATATACATATTATATCATGATTTATTAATGTGACCGAATGCGTTGGATTGGCTTGCTAAGGGGTGCCGATAGCTTAGATGAAGTTTATTAGTTACGAATAAATAGTAAAGTTTATCCTCGCGTTATTTTAGTACTTACACTTATTGATACTTGTCAGAGTATAAACATAATTATAATCTATTAAATTCTCAGAAAATAGCCATTCCAAGTAATGAGGATTTAATCAAAAAGCTACACATTTTATGCTTAACAATTAGCGCCATAGAATTATACAGGTTCCTAATAGCTACGGCACCCCAACCCATTTGCAAGCAAGAAATAGTAAATATTTATATTTTAATAATGAAATGAAGCAGTTACAACGCTCAAACATTTGGCTTCATAATATGTTAGCATATGTTGGTAAACAAATAGTTTACTAGATAATGTTGGAACCACAACTTGCCATAGATCCCACTAGCCCAGTGTCATCAGTAAGCATTTTATCAACATTATAACAATGTAGAATGTAAGAGGAGGGATTTTTTTATTACTTATATTTTTATGTAACTTTGAATTTTGATCGGTTATTTCTTTAATGTTTTTTGTAGATGTATTAAATGATTGCCATGAAAAAGCACATCTAGTCATTTTGTAATAAAAGCATTTAGAGGGGACACTTCTTAAAGGTATGATTAGGGTTGTGAGTAACAATATTAGTTTATCTTTTGAAAATTAATTGTAAACGTATTGGAATAATGTGTGATCTCAAGTGACTTTATTTCCATGATCTCCAAAATTCGATCTTGCATTTATTTTTAACAGTGTTTAATATTTAAAATATTACGGACGAAAGTTGATTGCAATAATAATTACTCTAAAATAATCGCTTATACGTATTAGTAATAGTAATTTTAAAAAGCACTTTTCTTAAATAATAATTTTAATCCCAATTACTAAGTTAAGGCGCAGCTTTTATTATTGACATATTTAAATGAAAAATATAAATGTATAGAAAAAAAAAATGAATCTCTTCACACTGCTGAACTTAAATAGAAATTATATAAAACTAGAAATTTTATCATAATGATAGTAGATACTGTTTATTGATGTCATTAATACAGAATGATTTCACTTTTTATAATTTACTGCAATTAAGAACACATTAATGTACTTGTCGGCGATTAATGGCATTTTATTGAATCCGCCTCAGGTTCGTTTATATCATAGTCCCGCTTTCAAACCATCAAATGTTCTTTGTCTATAGTTAACTTGTTTCCTACAATCTGTTGTTTTACTGTTACAAACTTAGTATTTCAAGCTATTACTGACTGCGAATTTGTCTATCTTTAATCTGAAAATTAATAAAATGTAATTACGTTCATCTGCACATTCGCTTTGTGCAGATTATTAAACTTGTGTACATACATCAATGTATTTTTTACTAAATATCAAAAAATAAAGTATTGCGAAGAAATTGTGATTTTTAGTTATCGGTGTGTCGAGGCGATCAAGTTTACCTTGATATTTCACTTGAATACTAAAACCTTGGAATTGAAATATTTTTATCAAGTTATTAAATAATTTTATGCCATGGCCACCTATCACTTATCGTGTTACGAATTGATTAGGAGTCGGTCTTTCTAATGAGACAACAATCTATCAACATATTTCCATTCATCCTTGTTCTTTTTAGCGAAGTAACCCTTGTTGTGCCTATAACATTTTGTGTGGTGTCGTGTAGCTGTAGGGAGATGGGACGGTAGACGCAATCGTCCGGTCCCTGACGCCGTGTGGCTGGAGCAGCACCGCCGCGCGCTGCCCTTCGTCATCAAGCGGGAGAACGAGCGAGGGAGCACCGCCGCGCCCAGACTTGTAAGTTCTGCAAAAAAACACTATAAAGGACCTCATTGCCATTGCACAAAGTGCCATTCAGAATTGGGTCAGGAGTTGTCTGAGATAACTAATTATGTCAAAATTTTGCGTGTATTTGCATGCCTCTGTCAAGCAGAGGCTTGCAAATACACGCAAAGTTTTCATTCGGGATTAAAGATAATATTTTGTGCATTATCTTCTAGATAAAGTTGGGTGAGGGCGTAGAGATTCGAGAGGAGCTCCTGCGTGGTGTGAAGTGGGGTGACTATCGAAAGGTGACGCGAGGGCTGGCAGCGGCGCTGTTCTCGCCGATCGAGCTGGCAACGTGTTCGGTGACGGGGCAGCGCTGGTCGCGCGCGGGGCAGGAATCTCGCCCTACGAAGCCGCCACTGGACCGGCGCCGCGTGCACGCTCTCATCTCGTACGTCAGCCGCCACTTCCCCGACGTGGAGGTCAGCCGGATCAAGCAGGTGCTCGCCTACAAGTGCAAGGAGAACTGCGCCGCGCTCAGGATGAGGACCGCCAGGTGAACTTACACTTCGACGAGTCGTGTCATGCTGGTAGCTAGGGACTTCTGCTAGTATAATTCTATAATATAGCTGTCTTTTAACTACATTAGATTCCTCCTAGTCCTCTTTTGGATAACAAGTTCAAGAAAAGGGTTTTCAACTACTTTTACAGGACCCTTTTTATCATAAAAAATACGACATTATTTACCATTTACGCTGCCTGGTTATCGGGAATAATACCCGGTCTATTTAATAAAGTTTTCTGATATCTTAATTTTCAACAGACTCCCCGCGTCAATACAGGCGGACATGGAGATTGCAAGGCAAGCTTGCTTTATTATTTAGTTATTTATTTAGTTAAATAATTATAGGATCTCTTGAATTACAGATATCTAGTTCCCTTTGTATGCCCCCGTGATGTGTTGAGATAATGCTGAGCTACAATGGTCACTTTAGCTTCTCGGGACTTTATCAAGTTATAAATGAATCCAGACATCAGCTTATATTTTAGAATCATTCGAAAAATAAACATAAAGAACTTATAAAAGTGTAGGGGACCAGTAATTTCTGTACTCATAATTATCTCCTAAAATATTTGCGCATGCCACAAACGATGATAGGTATATTGACCTGAAGCAGACTGTAGGGTACCTACTGTGCAGATGATATATACACTTTAATTTTTATTAATCTTAAGAATAGTATGAGAGGTTATCGCTTTACCATGTGTGCCATGCTTATCTCCATAAGTAGTTAGGTTACAACATGACATCAGAGAATACCTCGAACAAATAAATAATGATATCGGTTGAATCATGTTATTAACGAGACAATGTTGACATGTTTTCGCCATGCTGGAACGTTATGCTAAACATAACATTCAGATAGCGCGCGGCCTGCCTGATAATGTAGGTCCTGGGGGCCAGAACCGGCCCCTTGACTTTCAAATTAAACTTTTGTATGATTATACTTACAAACTAAACTCAGATTTTTAATTTGCTAGACTAAAATGACAGCTGCGATCGAACTTTTTTTGTCAACATGACATTATTTAGTAGATACATAATCCAGCCTATAATGTTCCCACTGCTGGGACACAGGCCTCCTGTCTTTTGAGAGGGAATGGACCGTAATCCACCACGCAGGCCCAGTGCGGGTTGGTAGATGTTTTCGATTTATAGGTTCTAGGACATGCCTGTTTCCTTACGATGTTTTCCTTCACCGTTTTGAGAGATGTGGTGATGAATATATTTTTTTTGGCATAAACCCATATGCATAATCTTTTGGGTGCGTAACTTACCACGCTTCTGTAAAAAGGAACTTTTTTAAAATAAAGGTCGTTTTCCAGCAATTATTTTTGTACAATGTGACTTAGTTTGATAAACAGGATGCGTTTTACTCATATCTTTGACTATATATGTATGGAGTAAGTCTTAGCAAAACAAAATCCTCCGAAATTGTGTCAAGTAGAATTAATCATGTTTTTTAATGAAAAAGTTATTTTCCATACAAACATTTATCAGCTGCTTTATTCTATGTATGAGAAAGACCTTTTGCCCTGCATTGGGACACTTACAGGCTGATAAAGTTATACTTATCAATATTAAGAAGATTGATTGTTTCTATTTAGGGGCTTATGACAGATACATACTAGGTTACTAGATACATAGATAACAGGTAATCAAACGTTAAACAATGTGGATGGCTGATTATTTCAATGGTAAATGTTATCTTTTATCTTTATTTTAAAGTTTAAAACATTAGCTTTCGCCCTCGGCTTCGTCCGCGTGGTGGTCGGAAATTATCCCACAGGAACGTACTAACGGGATAAAAAGTATCATATGTGTTAATCCAGGTTATAAACTAACTGTGTGCTAAGTTTAATCCAAATCGGTTCAGCCGTTTTTACGCGATTGAGTAACAAACATACAAACTTTCACATTTCTATTATTAGTAGGATTTCCTGTAAACTTTTGCAAAATATAATGTAGAAAAACATTTATAAAACAGTGCTCTTCCTGCAGCGAGGAAGCCCTATTATCATATTCATTGTCCAAAAAGTTTGCAAGCTGTGAAGACTCTTTAAAATTGTTTCTACTAAGTATGTTGTTATCAATAGGTGCCTGCGACGAATACCCTCCCTATCATGGGGCGTAACACCGTCACCATTTTAATTGACTTTAGGAATATTTTTAATCAGTATTGGTTCTTATTAATATATCAAATGTTTTTGTTTTTAATGTGCGGTGAACTCAAGGTTAGCCAAATTCTGCACGGGCATTGGCTATAGCGTATTGTATGTTTTACACTGATTGCAGACGACACAATTATTGGAAAATGTTAAATTAACCCATATACTTAACCATAGCCTTTTGCCCAACTATGATAGGGTTGACTTCCAGACTGACCAGTTGCAGCTGAATACCAGCTTAGGATAACTTAATTAGGACAGATAATGGCGCCGATTCCTTTGTTCACAAACTAAACTAAATTTAAGTTCAGTTCTTTCTATTTCATTAAGAAAAGGACAGAAGATAAACATTAGTCCTGTCAAATTAAGATACTCCATTCAATGTTTAGACATCTTTAAAAACATGGCTACTAAAAATACGTCAATTTACGTCTGGCGGTGACTAATTTGACAGGACTTGACTAATATTTATCTTCTGTCATTTTCTTATTGAAATATAAAGAAAAGGATACACTGAACTCAAATTCAGTTTAGTTTGTGAACAAGGGAGTCGGCGCAAATGTCAGTTAATATAGATTGGAAAATAATGAATACGGTATTATTTAAATGGGTTTGAAGTTCAATAAAACATTGTGGCTGTAATGGGAAATACTGAACTAAAAAGTATTATTGGTTTAAATTTAATGATCTATTTTTAATTATCAGTAACCTTTCTGTACTCCTGACCTTTATCGTTTTTTGATAATTCAATTTGATCGCTTGTTCTTTTTGGTTCCGTAAGCAAAATGGCGCAAATCTGAACCTAAAAATTGCTGAAGTCAAAACATTTATTTGAAATAGGAATAAAAACAAAACAAGATTATAACATTTTTAAACTTCTTCTAAACTTTACAATAAAATAGAATTGATTCTAGTCGCCCCTTCCAAAAGGTAGTTTTCGTATGAAGAAGAATAGGCAAGAAACGCCACCGCAGTTTAAAATGTAAAAACGAAGGTAAATTGTGTAGGGATAGCTCTCCATGCATAAAACTGACCATGTTTTTGTTGCGTCTCGTTGTGAGGACGTGCATAGGTCTTTAAAACGCTCTCTGATCTTTCACAGTGCTCTTGTCAAGTTTTCACGCCTTCGTTCAATGATACATGAAGTGGGAGTACTAGAGATGTGTAAGGGTCGATCTAGATGTCGATAAACATTATAATATGTTGTAACAAGAAAATTTACATGTTGAAATATTTACTATAGTTTTAAGACGTTACTAATACTGCCACGATGGCTATTTTATTAAATTATATTGTAATATTCATGTTCCGCGCCACTCGAGGCAGTAATACAATTTGTAGCAGGCTGTCGAACTGTTTCAGCGATTCGACTAATTACTTGCTGAGTGCGGCGGCGCGGCCACCGCCCTGCGACGTGGAGGCGCCCGGCGGGAGTGCGCGCTCCTCATACTCCAACTAGTAAGTATCCCTGCAGTTGATTTGAAAAATTGAACCTTATGGTGTATGTTTTTTCGCCAGGGATCCGTTTAGCTTGGATCGGTTGCGAATTTTAGATATAAATATTGTGTGTATAATTAATGGCATCATGAGATGCACTGCCCTCTCCCTTTAGGAGGTACTGTAAAGACAAATAACGTGGGTAGGCAGTAAAGTGATACAACTACTCTATTAATCAAAGCTTGGTTATGGCAAATTGTCTGTGAGAATGGGCAGAATGTTGATGATATAGTGAATTTTTTTTAGGAGTAATTAAAAGTCATAATCAAGTGGACATGAAGGGATATGCAACAGGGCAAATCAGAACATAGGTACTCGAAGTTTAGCGAAGTGGTTCGCTAAACTTCGAGTATGTTCTGATTTGCCCTGTTGCATATCCCTTTGAAACCGTCAGGGCAAGGAACCTTATGATAATAGATATCCTGTTTTAACAATTACAATATGATAATTAATATGATGTTGACACCGTGTTTGTTTTTTTGTTTTTAGCGAGGCTTCGAAGGGTCCAGCAGGCGGAGGTTCCGGCGGCGCAGGGGGCGCGGCGGGCGCGGGCGCGGGGGGCGCGGGGGGCGCGGGCGAGTTCTCACGCGGCGGGGGCGCGGCCGAGGACGCGGACGGCGAAGCGCAGTGATGGCCGCGCGCTACGGTGTTGCATATCAATTTCATAATCTTGTTATTTTTTACCAAAAAAGAAGAGAAAATAAAGATACTCGTCGCTCGGCGTCGCTCTCGAGGCGCGCGCCGCTCGCTCGCCGACGGGCTCCCGTCGATTGTTTCGAAAGATTTATATTTATTTTCGCGGCGTCGCGACGACGAACGACGGCGGTGAGTTGCCCGTGTAAAATATTCATATTTATTTAGGTGATATTTTTCTATTGGCTACTGATAAGATTTTATCTCGTTATGTATCTGCCGGCCGCGCCGGGGATGCATTGTCGTTTGTAAGGAAGGGGAGTGGAGTCGTGCCCGAAGCTCTAGCAATAATTTATCAGGTTCCTAAGACATGTTTTGTAGTTAGATTCTATTTGCACGAATTTTCGCAAACACTGCCGCTTTATTTCTAAATTTTTTTATAGACATCAGTCAGTCGTTTTTATTGCTTTCTATATTTTATTTTTAAATATAAATCGAGTCATTTTCAACGTTACGTTAAAATTTGTATATGAGGCATTTAAGTGCTGTACGAGGGACCGTTGCAATTGCAAAGTAAATATATCAAAATGGCATAATTTTTAGAGCTATCTTATAGATATTATAGTCATTTCGTTTTATAGGTGTAAATGATAATAAAGAATTTATTTTGGAGCGTCAAGGTTTGGATATTGTAAAGTCTTTGGAGAGCTGTGATCATGATGGATATAAAAGCAGTCATATTTTTAAAATATACATTTAAGAGTTATAACGTAATTATACTATTGTACAGTCGGTCTGTATAATAAGGAGACGTAAGAGGTAATCAGTAGCCGACTGGCCGGGCGGCGACCGGGCGCGGTGTGCGCACGCGCACAGCGCCGCGCCACCGCGCACCGACCCGGCGCGGTGTGCGCACGCGCACAGCGGCGCGCGGGCCGGCCAGCGCCGGCCTAGCTATGCATCTGCGCACAGATGTATTGTCATATCAAAAAAGCAATAACTATTATTTGATAAAAAACGATTTATTTCATTTTTAAATACTATTTTAACCAAGTTGTTATAAATGTAGTTAGTAAATTGGAAAGATCTCTTGAGAAGTCCACGGTCATATTATATAGTTCTTTTGAACAATAACTAAATTCTCATAATGATAAAGTCTCACGTTTACGTCATATCAATTTGTAATACTTAGTTTTTTCACTATTTTGTACATCTTGTGTACAAATAACATAATCAAATAACATCAGGTCATAGAAACAGGCAGATTACCCGTTACAAGCCTCGCGACAGTGGTCGTGATGGCAGTCTGATTCATACAAATTGTTTATTGTTCGGAGCGAACAAACCATGGGATTGTTATTTGTAATTTTGTAGACTGCCATACGATGCACTGTCGATCCGTCGGAATCGCGATGAACTAGTGGCAGATGTAACGTTGCACTGGAATGATGAACTACGATGTAATGGTGTTCGATGTACAAATGGTTGCCGTTTCTGTGGTCTGAGCCGTGTACACACGACACAGTACACTATCTGCACATCTTTAGCAGTCAACTGTAAGAGATTGGTGTACCTATGAATAAGTTACAGTTACCAGAGTTAGGATATATAAGTAGTCACGCAGTGCTACGTAGTAAAATCTTACTAATATGTAATATTTTACGATGCCAATTGAAAGTCTTAATGCTCAATTTTGCCAAATTTTACTTGCCGAGAACGCGTCTTGTCTATTAATTTCGTGTTTTAACGTTTGGTATAGCACACATTCCCGTTACTAAAACACCTTTATGTATTTGAAAGTGAGAAGGGAATGGACAGATTGCTCAATATATGAAATATTTGTATTTCGTTTATAGTTCATAACATAACACATTCACATAGAACATGGAAATTTTTGGCCCAATGAAAATTATATCATTAGAGAAGTAAATGAAAATTTAATTGTAATTTAGAAATGATAAATTGAGAGTTAAAAGGATTTGCAAGTATATATATTTGTGACGAATGCTCGAGATGCAATATGTTAATTTAGTGCCAAATGATAAGTTAACTCGTAGCAATATATTGTATCCTAATGCTCTTGTGTAATTTCTCACGTAGTGTTAATGACCTATGAGGTTTCGAAGGTTTCTTTTACAAGACTATAATATATTTATACAGGGAAAGTGTTAGGTATGTACTGTTGTTTGGATTTAAGAGTGTTGTTGGGGTAAAATACTCATTGAGGGAGGGTGTAAAAATAAGCGAAAGTATCTCATCGTACAGCCGAGGACTGGAACCTTTAACTCCCTAGAATAGTTTTGATAGATATTTTATTTGAATTTATTGTTTAAATATAAAATTGAAATCATCAGAAATAAATGCACCTCCACCTGAGACAGGGTAATGTCTTTACATGAACAAGCTTCCGCAGCTGTGAATGCAGTTATTTTTACACTCTGACCTTTATAGCACTGAATGAGCAATGGAACAAGAGAATTTATTTACTCAAATAAGTTTTTTTTAATTATTTACGATAATTTTGTACTAAATTTTAATATACATTATTTTGCATTTTATGATTGTAATGGCAGCTGTCCATATCATGTGAACGATACAATCGGTCACTATAATTTAGGGTTTCATAAATAAATTTAAAACGATACATCGAACATGACACATTGGGCACAAATATTGTTAAAAGTATGTACTTTTTCTTTGCTTGCTATTGTTAAATAATAATTGAAATCTAAAAAACATTGTTCCTGATACTCGGTCGTAGTAAGCTTTGTGAAACCCTAATAAGCGTAAAAGTTGTAATGGTGTAGAGTGGGGCGGCACTCGGTCGCGGGCGCGAGTGACGTGGCGACGTCGTCCGCCGCCGGCCGAGTCCGGCCCACTCGGCCCTTAGTTTTCACTGAGCGAAATCTTTGAACTTTTGTATATAAAGAGAACAACATCGATGCCACTGTGCTCTGAGAGGACACAGCGTTGTGCCAAAATTACGTGCTAGTCTTTAAAAACAAATGTTGTTATCATTTTCAGATTTTATTTAGTCCAGAATGTGTTTGTTCCTGTGCTGTGAAAATATTTTCTAACAAACCAACACTCGGTGATGGTGGTGGTGAGGGACAATGTGGTCGCTTTATTCTCGCGGTTGACGGTTCTTAGTTTTTAGTCTTGTAGAATATGATAATTAAAAAAAAATGAACATTTCCTCACTGGAGTTCCTTAGACGTATCATTTTGATATAATAGATCTAGGGCAATGGTGGAGAGTAAATTGCCGGATCTACGGCGCTATAAAATCGGTCCTTTGTTGTAAAACTGACCACATTGTAAACTAAAATTACGGATTTAGATCGACAACTATAATCAGAACTGTCAATACTCCCAAGTTATCATAATCAGTCGTAAGACTAGCTTACTAATAGTTACAAAACCTATAGGTTATGCCAAGCCCTTTGTGCCTAGGTATAAAATTCTCACTTTTATAAAATTGACACGTTTGCCTGTGATATTATTTTTTCTATTAGTTAGATTAGTTGTAGGAACACATTCATGGTATGTGCAGTGGCGGCAGAATTTTGGCAAGATCGAATTTTCCTCTAAAATTAAGTATAATAAGGATCGTCCAAAGCCACCAAGCTATAACTGTTCCCGTGTAAACGATTGTAGTTGTCGATGGTTAAACTAAATTGTGTCATTAAAGACGAGTCATAAAAGCTAATTATTTAGAGTTACGAAGTGTTGTGTTGGTTTGTTGTTATATTTATAGTATTTATGAAAAATGCACATAATAATTTAGCTTTGAGCTTGTGCAATATTATTCCAAATTGTTTATAGAAGAAAACTGTTATAATTATTTCTAAATTGTTATATATTTTTATAAACGTAAAAGACAAAGGCAACTTAAATTATATTTTTGTTGTGCATTTATTATCAAATTTTATCAATATTGAACCACAAACTCATTGTGGACTGTAATGTCTGCGTCTGTGAAAACTGTTAATTAGGTACAGTAGATGGTTTTTTTATGTATGCTAATATTGTGAGTCAATTCTAGTAATGTTAATGTTTCCTTTTATTTAGAATAATTTACGTTAATAAACAAATTAATCTAAGATTGCTCAACCAAGATGCAATGCTAACTGCAATGTAGATGTACGAAATAATTTTATATTTGTCCTTTTATATTATTTATCTGATATTTCAGTTTTATTCATTTGTGAGTTATGGCAGCGCATGTTAGTCTTATGTTTATTCTTAAGAGAGGCCAAATGTTGACTTGCTTATGTGAGACTGTTTTGCCAAGAATCAGAAAGTATATTATTACCTACATTGTTTTAAAATAAATGCTTTTATATAAAATCAATTCTTGTTTTCTAATTTATCTAACCTGTTACCTAACGACACTATAATATAAAAACAGATAGGGTGGCGTCCACCTGTTTACCCCATATAAGGCGATACGTAGATGATGGTGTTGCTGAGTCAGCATTGCTGACGACTCACCATGACACTTTTACTTCTTACGAGTTGCGGCTAACCTTCTGAAAGCTAAATAAGTCATTGTGTCAACTGAGTCATTAGATTAGTAACCAAACCCAGTTCACCGATTCCATGAGGAAACCGCAACTCTACCTAAAAGCATTGATGATCTAAATGAGGCAATTTAGAAAAGCATGGCAATGGCGTATTCTGGGTTTCGAAAATCGATCGTGATTTGTGTAGTTGTGGCATACTTAGGCACGTTGTCTACATCGAGCAGACGAGACGGGCGAGTTGAATGACCCTTAAGTAATCAAATACCATCTGTATAAGAAAATGCATCTAAATGAAAATAAATTAATGCATAAAATAATTATGGGATTTTTTAACTTTCATCGGAAGTACAATGCCTTGAAAGAGGTTTTCTATTTGTAGCCCACCACGGTATGAGCTGGTCAATAAATACTCAACTACCTCATAACCGGTATTTGCGGAAAATACGATTTTTACCGGATGTGGATAGTTGGCAGACATGATACTACTTCCGGTCGGTCAGTTTTGAATGGTCAACGCGACGCGGTGCTCGAGAGGCTGGCTACTGTAATAAAATAAATTAGAGTACGGTTTCACTCTTGCGTCCCTTTTTTTAATAAATATATTTCATTACACTTGCGTAAAATTGTGCTCTAAATGTATTAAAAATAAATCGAAATTACGTTTCGTTTCACAGTTTGTTTGGCCTTGTACTTTTATTTGCTGTCAAAGAAATCTAGCGTGTTGTTGTGTCAAATGTGTCAATGTCATTGTCAAACGAGAATCAATGAAATCGTAACTTGTAAACTTTCAACTTTGTTCCTTTTTCGGTTACATTACCTATTATAAAATACAGATCTGTAATTAGATCATACCAAATCAATCCAGGCATTTCTTATGTCTACGTCTACGAACAAATCTTCACCAGAAGGATATTAGATGGCGTTTCCTCAGCCTAACGCACAAAGAGGTTAGATTATTATTTATGTATAAAAACATACAAATTTCCAACCAATTTAGAAGATTTTTCATAAATGAAATAACCTATTTGTTTGCAGAGCTAACGAATAGGAAGATATTAGAAGAGCTGCAGTTGAAGAAACAGATGCTCCTGAAGCAAGGTGCTGTGGCTCCTCTAACTGCTACCTCTATATCTCTGACACAGCCCAGCCCTGTTAGCCAGCTGCCCATGTGCTCTATCCCAGCAGGCTCTGCTACTGCTGTAAGTAAAAGTCGGAAAGTATTGACCATAAAATTGATTTACATGAAGAGAAATGTAATATTTATGATTGGGATGTTTGTGTTGATTTTAAAACAGAGTTTGTCCTGTTTGTTGTTATTTACAGAAAATATATAATTATACTTGTGCATTCCAAATCTATTAGACAAAACCTAATTAGAGAAGCACTGGACCAGTTTATGTGGTAATGCTTGAGGCAGGCCTATGTCCAGCAGTCGACATATTTCAACTGACATGATGTTGATGACAACTAAATAAAATAAAATTAGGATTAAATAGTGTGTTGTATTAATTAATAATGTAATTCTCTTTCAAGGGATTTCCTCAACTGCCTGAAGCAAACATAGTGAACACAAGTCATAGAGCAGCATTACAGCACGCAAACGCCACATCCTGTGGTTACTTCGTCTCCCAAGACTCATCATTTGGAAACCAGATACTCCCTGTTCTACCCAGATTTGATAATAAGTGATACAGCAGCAATGTCTGCTGTTATGAAGCTGAAGACCCTGCAAGGACATTTAGAGAGCCTGAATGGGTTTGATAAACCAAAAATTCAGTATGAGCAATATACGACACCAGCCCATCTTGCTGCTACTGCTCTTTACACTATTCAGGTAAATAATTCAACTTCAAAACATTCAATTTATCTACTTAAGAGCTCAACTGTCACTAATGACACACAATTACTTTTTGTATTGTTACCGAACTTAATAAGCTTGCCTAGCAGACGAGGGGATATAGGTGCAAAATTCTTAAACAGATAGCAATATATATATATATATATATATTAAGGTATTTATGGGCCTGCGTCACCTGAAATAAATAAATAAAATTATATTTGTTACAGACACAATTTGAATCCATAGAAAACTGCACTGTACTCGACGCTGGCTGTGGTCCAGGCATATGGGCTATTGGCGCAGCGTTGCTGGGCGCTAGTGTGGTGACAGCCGTCGATATCGACGACGATGCGCTAGAGGTGTTCAAGGAAAACGTTGACGAAATGGAAGTGACCAACATTGATGCTGTACAGTGTGACTTTCTGGATTCAAGAGTGGCTAGGTGATTATTTTTTGCAAATCTTTTTGTTTCAGTCTTAATGTGTCCAGTGCGGCAGTGCCCCTGTTTGTGGTGATGTGAATCACATACTTGTGTTCCTACGATGTCCATATAAGGCATTTTGAGCACATAGGGTAGGGATGCGCGATTATAGAAAGACGCGCGCGTAGTCGAGATCGCGATGCACCTTCTTGTGTCCAGTAAACGCGTGCAATTCGACTTATCTGGATACTAGCTGCGCCCCGCGGTTTCACCCGCATATATTCGATCCCGTGGGAATATAGGGATAAAAAGTATCCTATGTGTTAATCCAGGGTGTCAGCTATGTCCATACCAAATTTCATCAAAATTGGTCCAGCCGTTTGAGCGTGAAGATGTAACAAACATGCAAACACACACACGCACACAAACTTTCGCCTTTATAAATTACTCGTAGTAGGATACAGTTACACTCTTGTTATAGGATCTATGAATACCCTTCATTCAGTTTCAGTTAGTCATTTTCTGTTGTATATTTTCAGATGGGAAGGTTACTTCGATACAGTGGTTATGAACCCACCATTTGGCACAAAAAACAATACTGGCATTGACATGAAGTTTCTCCGAATGGGCACTTACCTAACCTCTGATAGTGTCTACTCATTGCACAAGTCTTCCACGAGGTATTTATCCATAACTTAGTTGTACTATGTCGCTATAGTCATTGCAAATCACGAGCGTACGTCATGTGACTTATCTCATTGATGTAAGGATTAAATTGCATTGATTGTCGCGAACTCATGAAATGTAATAACTATGAAAGATTTCTCTTCATTAGTAATACTGATAAAGTATCTAATTTTACAGGACACATGTACAAAAGAAGGTCAAGGATTGGGGGATGAAAGGCAGCGTCATTGCTGAGATGAAATATCATCTGCCAGCCACTTACAGGTTCCACAAGCAACATTCTATGGACATCGCTGTTGATATTTGGCGAGTATACCATGCCCATTAAGTAGATTAGCTATAAGGCATAGGAATTGGATTCAGGCATAATTAATGTACTGCCAACGTTATACTGTATATTTTAGTATAACATTTTAATATGATCGGAAGCTGGAACAGAGTCTTTTGACTGTGTAATGAAAGAATATAATCAACTTTTTATTATTTCTCGTAATTTATGTCCGCATGTAAAACAATTATGTTTTTATATTATGTACAGAACTTCGATGTACTATATGTATTTACTTTTGTGTAAGATTTAATGTACATTTTTAAACTTATGAATAGCTAAGATGGACTGAAAAATAAACTTATCAAATGATTTTGAAAATATTTTATTTCTTCATTAAATTCTTCAGTCTTACAGTATCATACAGAGCTGCAATAAAAAAAATACAGAATATAAATTCCGTAAAGAATGGATTAAATACTGTATACATATAATAAAAAAATTACTTAAGAACATATTTCGAGTTTATTACTCCTTATAAATAGTTTTTTGTAGTGGGTAAGTGTCTATTCGTCGCCGAACTTGATGTTTTGTGCCAGTTTGATGGTTCCGGAGTAGTTGATGGTGACCGTGGAGCGTCTCATGTAGTTCTTCCAGGAGTCGGAGCCGCACTCGCGACCGCCGCCCGTAGCCTTCTCGCCTCCGAACGCGCCGCCGACTTCTGCGCCATTGGTAGGAATGTTCACGTTGACGATGCCGCAGTCTGAGCCGTGGGGGCCGATCCACTGTAGAATGGAAAAATTAGGAATGATCTCTTAGATGAAAAAAATGGACGTTTACAAGTGTCCGAAACCTCAAACTCATTAAAAAAAACTATTTTAAATGTAAGTCAAGTTTAAGAACATTTTCATAAGATGGAAATTAATAATTAAAACAAAAACTTCATTAATTCTAGATGTAATATGGTCGGTTTGAGCAGTGCCATGGCTCGGATATGTTGAGCGGGTCATTTAAACCTCCTTTTAACGTACCTTGAAGACATCTCCAAGGTTTTCGGTAAAGAGACTGGAAGACAGGCCCTGTTCTACTTCATTGTTGTACTTGATTCCGGTGTCCAGGTCTGGAATCTCGATGCAATAGACGATGGGGGCGAAGCACTCTGTCTTCACTAGGGGAGAGTCGTGGGGCAGTCCTGTGACGATGGTCGGCTCTACGAAGTAGCCTTCACGGTCCATTACCTGGTAAATTAAAATTTTCGTTTTAGAGGATGTGCGGGGTGCAAGATCGTAGGTAATATTAAAGCACTGTTTGTATTTGGATTTAAAATGTTTATTAAAAGTTCTTCAAGGCTAATGTAAAATGTTAAATGTTTTGAATGCACCCGGTCCGTTTGACGTATGGAAATGCACTGAAGGTACCTAAAGTATACATAAAATTGTCACTTAGATACAAGGACAATTGTTGTAAACTGCTGCGTTAGAAGTGTTCGGTTGCTTAGACCAAACAGAGGAAATGAAAGATTTTTGACACAACTTTCACCATCACCTCCCAACCAACATTAAGGCAAAAATAATCGCCGGAAAATGGACGTGAAAAAGGTTAAATGTATTTTAATTAACATGTTGTGACCTTTATTAGTCAGCCCAAAATGTACTTTTAATGTTACATTATCAGCAACATGTGCTGTTTTAGATTCTTTTATGAGATGATTCATGCAGTAGGTTAGCTGTGTAAGCCCTGGCTGGAGGCCTTAATTTATTGAGGCATCCACAGGCAAGCCTGGTTAAGCAGACGGCAACCTCACAGGTTGAACTGCGAGATGAAATATAAAAAAAGGGTTAATTGTGTTCCTAACTTCATACCTTTCCACCAAACTCGATCTTGCCTCCTTGCTTGACGACTTCGGCGACAGCCTTCTTGTAAGCCTCGACAGCGTTGGGTGTGTGGAGGGGACCGATCAGGGTCTCTGACAGGAGGGGGTCGCCGATCTTGCTGACCACGCCAGCGAAGGCCTTGGACAGACGAGCCACGACTTGGCTGTATACCTGCGATGTTTTGGTGGTTGATAAGTTATCGTTATGAAAGTTGAAAATTGGTTTATTTCGAGTTAGCGGATATTCTCTTATTATATATAATATAGTCTTGTCACATTAGTGGTAGCAACGTTTCCTACTGTTTCAATAATTTAGGAAGAACTGGATCTTACCCTGTCTTATTGGTTTGGACTTTATGTTTAGTGCCACATAGAGCTCTACTGCTTTGGTGCCAAAGTCCAAATTATTAACAATCCGTTTACCGTGTGCATAACTCCAGCTTCCTCATATGTGATAGAATAATTCTACCTATGCCAATATTTAAGGCATAATAGCTGCTCATAATAGGGGTTAAAGTATGAAATTGCCGTTTTATTGTAATAGGTACTTCGAATTGAGATAGTTTGAGATTTTTGAGTGAAACTTTTGCACATGGTACATAAGAAGTTCTTCTTTTAAAAAAATTGCAACATTCGATTATCGACTTTCAGTTGTTTTTTTATTCAGCTTAGACAAGAAAGATGGATACTTCGAAAATTCGAGTTATTTTGGAATACGAGTTCCGACGCGGAACTAACGCGGCAGAAACAGCTCGCAATATCAATGTTGCGTTTGGAGAGGGGACTGTTAATGAACGCACCGTGCGATTTTGGTTTAAACGCTTTCGTGATGGAAACTTTGATTTGAAGAACGAACCACGTGGAAGACCGCCCACACAGGCGAATAACAATGAATTGAAAGAGATGGTGGAAGCCGATCCGAGCCAAACTACCCAGGAATTAGCGGCATGATTTAACGTTACCTTACCAACAATATGGACTCATTTGCGTCGAATCAATAAAATAAAAAAATATGAGAAATGGGTGCCTCATGATTTGACTGATCTGCAGAAAGAAACGCGTGTTGAAACTTGTGTTGCCTTGTGGAATCGATACAGAAATGAAGGAATATTGGATCGAATTGTGGCATGTGATGAAAAGTGGATTCTTTACGATAGCCGTAAGCGAAAAATGCAATGGCTGACCCCAGGTCAAACGCCGCAACAGTGTTCTAAAGCAAAGCTTACCAATAAAAAGGTAATGGTAACTGTTTGGTGGTCTCAGCATGGTGTTATTCACTATAGCTTTCTCCGATCTGGTCAAGCAATAACGGCAGATGTCTACTGTGCCGAACTCCGAACAATGATAGCAAAACTAGCAGTGAAACAGCCCCGACTCATGAATCGATCTTCACCATTATTGTTCCATGATAACGCGAGACCTCATACAGCACGAGAAACCGTTTTAACTCCACAGGAACTGCAATTAGAAACCATTCGTCACCCTCCGTATGCGCCAGACCTTGCTCCAACGGACTACCATTTTTTTCGTGATTTGGACAATTTTCTACGTGATAAAAAGTTTTCTTTTCAGGAGGCAGTACAAAATGCTTTCACACAGTTTGTCGAATCTAGATCACGAGAGCTCTATCGCAAAGGCATAAATGACCTTCCTATTAGATGGCAGCAATGTATAGATAATAATGGTAACTATTTTGATTAAATAAATATGTTAAATTTAAAAAAAAACGAATTTCAATTTTTCAGTACAAATCGGCAATTTCATACTTTAACCCCTAATATTAACGAAGTTTTTGTGGCAGCTAAATTAAGACTGGGAACTGTGATTTCAGCTATAATGCCTTAAATATTGGTATAGGTAGAATTATTCTATCACATATGAGAAAACTGGAGTGATACACACCCGTTTAGCAAACCTTTGATAAAACTTTTAGTCTATAATAATGTCTGGCTATTTTCATATTGGAGCAACTAATATTACCTTCTTATGAATAAACAGTCTTCTAGTGGTTGTGCACCGCTGTCCTGCGGTACCTGCGCACGCGAACAGCGCCGCGTTCAGCAACAAGTCAAGGTTAGCGTCTTCGTTCACAATGATGGCGTTGTTGCCGCCCAGCTCCAGCAGGTGGCGCCCGAAACGTCTCTGGACTTCCACGCCAACCTGCAAATAGGAATGAGTTAGTGTTTTATAGCAATGTCTGATATCGCTGCCTTGAAAAGGACTAGTTCCATCCCAAATTAGGGCGCAGCCAAATTTCATTTTCCTTGAAAATTCCCAGTCACCTGCAGGTTGGAAATACAGATTGCCTTGTTTATGATCAACCTTGCAATTGATTAGCTAGCAAAAATTTGACTTGACTTTACTATAACCGTCACGTATGCTCCCATTCGGAAATGACGATGGCTGCTGCGATTTTTTATTCAAGCTCTGCACTATGTAAGGCCATATTATGACCAATCAGGTGAATAGCCTCTTGGCGTTATCAGTTAAAGGTGCGAACGCCTTACCTGTTGACCTACAGCTGTGCTACCAGTAAAGGAGACGAGCTTCATCCTCTCATCCTTCACAATCTTCTCTCCGATGGCTTTACCGCCGACGCAAAGAGCGGCAACAGCTCCGGGAATGTTGTTCTTCTCTAGAACGCCCTCTACGATCTTTGTGACGGCAACAGCGATCAAAGGAGTGGTGTCTGATGGCTTCCATACGCTGACATCGCCGCAAACCTGAAAAGAGTGTTATGTAGTTCATTGGAAAGTTCTGGTGAAGATACAAGCAGTGGCGGATTAGCCATATAGCAAGAGTATCAAATGTTGGGGGCCCCGCGGTCTAACGTTTTCTGACCGTAAAAAATATCAATTTAGATAGAAGCGTAAAAATATTTTTTCCAATCAATGTAGGTACAATACTTAACACAAAAGAGTAGGGTATTAAAATGTACAACAGCCATGTTGAAGGCTCTGCTGAATAACTCGCTCAAAGCTTATTAAATTTCTTAGGTGAGAGTGGCATTGGTATCAAAGATTGTCGTGGGCAAAGTTATGACAACGCCAGCAATATGAGTGAGAAATACAGCGGCATACAAGCATAAGTGCGCAGAATATATTCCCTGACTTGCACACTCATAAAATTTGGTTGCTAAATGCGGTGCAAACTGCTGTACAGAAGCATCAATATTATTAGGATTCATTGAAAATTTAGTTGGCGTATGTGTAACTAGTCATAATCATCACGCTACATTCTTCAGAACATGAATAAAAAATCACATTTTTTTTCCGCTTTTACCTATCGATTGGGTCGTCTTAAGGCGCGTCCCCACTAGGGCCGCGAGGCCTTTTAGGGCATCGACGCCCGGCTTCGCAAGGCTTTTGTGTTTTTTTGGGGAGCATTTATAGTAATAATCATGTAGCAATCTCCATCAGGACATAATTCCTTTTAATTTTCAAAAACGACGGGTGTTTTAAGTTTGACGTGTCTGTCTGTGTGTGTGTGTGTATGTCTGTCTGTGGCATCGTAGCTCCCGAACGGATGGACCGATTTTGATGTTTTTAATTTTTATTTGAAAGGTTAGTTGTCGGGAGTGTTCTTAGCTATGTTTGATGAAAATTGGTCTTAGATAGCCGCCGCCACAAAATGGCGGATTACATATTTTTTCACAACTCCCTCAGTATGGGTATCAAATGATAGGGCTTGACTAGTAGAATACTATACACTATGATAAATTTCAAATCCAAGATGGCCACCACCACAAAATGGTGAATTACAAAAAACCTGATTAAACACCAAATTAACCACACCAAATTCACCTGAATCTTACAACGCAATGGAGTCCCTACAAAAAGCATGAGATAAAAAATTAAATAAAAAATTTAAAACCCCCCCGACATAAAATAATAATAAAAATAGTATGAATGTAAAAAGCCTAAAACTAATTTAAAAAAAAAACTATTGAAAAAATAGCCACAAATAGAACAAAAAAGGTATAAACGTGAAACCATATAAAAAGAAAAAAATAACCTTGAAATTATGACCCTACGTAAGTACGTATGAAATTTTTGGATTAAATGTTGTCCCGTCGGGGAACCGCTACTATTTTAAACTTTAACAGAACTTTAGGCTAATAATTAGAGCGGTCCCCTGACAAATGGAGTGGACAAATGAAATGCAGTGGTCCATTTTGGCATTCTGTCACTGCAATAAATGATGCTGAAGCTAATAGCATGTCATCTTCTTCGTAAAGCTCGAAAGCTACTGAGCAAGGCGGGCCGCCAGGCTCTTATAATGAGGACGCGTTGCATAAAGACACAAATGCCTAACGAGGCAGGTGTGTCATTGTTGAAAACGTTCTAACTGCTTTAGCTAAATGTATGCCCACCTACTATACCCTTACATATCTACTCCTTTTGCTTTGTGTACATTTGTTGAATAGGTACGATAGACAAATCCTTACCATAGCAATAGCGCTATTCCAGCCGAACACGGCAACAGGGAAGTTGAAGGCAGTGATGATGCCGACAGCGCCGAGAGGGTTCCACTTCTCAATGAGCACGTGTCCAGGTCGCTCCGACGGGAAGATGGTGCCAGGCAGGGTTCGCGACAGGCCCAGGGCCAAGTCACACACGTGGATGTATTCTACCACCTCTCCAATAGCCTCGGGGAGGATTTTTCCTGTGGAAGTAGGTGGATAGGACTTGAACTACACTTCTTTCTTTAGAGTTTTTATTCGATTGGTAAAAGATTAATTTCTGTCAGTCTTTCCTATGGTGGTACGTAATATCACGTTCGAGCTGGTACCTTTTACGATGAAATTTCAGAGTAAGAACATAGTACGCATACGAGTATTACCTACAAAACCTAGTCTGAATAGTTAACTACCTAAGGCAAAAAGTAACGTTCGGTTCTACGTGGCAATTACGGGCACAATTTTATCTACGTAGGTAGGTACTTAACTAAATATTTTCTACATTGGTGGTAACATAGCTTATTATTATCTGCCTTATCAGATATCTAATAATAATAATGTATGTTACTATCTTTAAAATTTAGGTAAATAATCTTATTATCAGCTTTATCTAAGAGAATATTCGAGTCAACAAACTCAATCAAGCACTGCTTACCTACTTAACAATATTCAATTGACTGATATAAAATAGCCTCCAAGAGTGGCGATCCTCAAATGTAAGATAACGTCCGGTATAGGCATTAAGCAATTAACTCAGCTTCTTATCATGCTGGCAGAATTTTTACAGCGCACAGCATGACAAGCTTGGCTTATAGTTGGTACAAGAGCACTACCTCAGAAATCTAAAGACAAATATGTACTAGCGATGTGTAACTTAACTTACCCATTTCCAAAGACACGAGCTGTCCAAGAGGCTGCAGCTTCTCCCTGAGAGCGTCTCCTATCTGCCTGACGACCTCTCCCCTAGCGGGCGCAGGGAGCTCCGCCCACGTGTGCCATGCATCCTGAGCCGCAGCGGCGCAAGCCTCATAATCAGCCGGGCTGGCTGCCTGAACCTCGGCGATGATCTTACCGTTGGCCGGGCTGAATGACTTGATTATCTGAGGACCAGTTTGTAACGCTGTTTAACTCTTCGGCTACGGTATGGAATTTTCGATTTTATGACTTAACTAGCTGCGCCCCGCGGTTTCAGCCGCATAAGTTTCGATACCGTGGGAATATCGGGATAAAAAGTATCCTATATGTTAATCCTGGTTATAAACCACCTGTGTGCCAAATTTCATCCAAATCCGTTTAGTAGTTTTTGCGTGAAAGAGTAACAAACATCCATCCATCCATCGACCCATCCAAACTATCACGTTTGTAATATTAGTAGGAAATAGGATTACCAAACCAATATTGCTAAACAAAAATAATTATATCATGCCATACAAAAAACATCTAGAAAAGTTTCAGTTACTCTTGCAGAATAAAAAATATTCTTAGGTATATAGATACGACAAATTAGGATCATTTGATTTTCTGACCCTTTGATTTTGAACTATGGACTGATTGTGAAGTTTTAATGCAGCCAAAACGTAAACCTTTCTCTGTGTATAATTTCGGGAATAAAGAACATATTCTCTACGGCACTGAGACAAGGGGTTGGTCCAGGCGCGGTCGCAGGCCAAGACTTTGGAGGGGGTCACCATGGGTGGCATGGGTGCCGAGGAATATTAATAAGGGAGGTACATCTCCTCGTTGGTCTAGTGGTCGTCAGCGTTACTGCTGAGAATGAGGTCCTGGGTTCAATTCCTAGGTTGGGTACAGCGTTATTAGGTTTTTCCATCAGAAATTTTTCAGAAGCAGCCTGGAGTCTGGATTTGTGCCTGGTTGGTGGCACGAGGCTCACCCCCTATGACATGGGACTTAAACATAACTGGCGAAATGGGGGTGTAAGTCATTGACGTTCATTCATATGAAGGTACACCCCTGCCTAACCCTTCGGGGGTTAAAGATTACATAGGGTGGTAAGAGCGAGCGTAGCGAGCCCGAAAATTTTAACAACCCGCCTCGATTTGATTTTATATTTTCAAGCAGAAATAGGGGTTACATTGTCGACTTATGCAGGCAAGCCCGAGAAACTACGATAATGTAGAATGCAAGAGCGAGCGAAGCGAGGTCGAAAATTTTGCACACTCTCGGATAGGTTCGATTTTCTTTTGAGCATTCCAAAAGGAGTAGGAATTACTTGCTTTGTCAACTTATGAAGGAAAGCTGAAGAATCAACAGAACGTGAGCGAGCAAAGCGAGCCTGCAAATTTTTGCACCCCACCTTGAAATAGGTTCGGTTTTCTTTTAATACCATCATACAGAAAGAGAACTTACTTTATCAAATAATGACGAAAAGCTTAAACTCGTTTTACAGCAGTTTAGGTTTCGGAATCTGGCTTTAACTTAGGTTAAGGCCTGATTCCGAAACCTAAACTTCCTTAAACCTTTCGAACCTCAAAGCTCGCTCTCGCATCCTACATTCTATGTTTTAGTTAGTTTTAAGTTTTTAACCCCCGACGTAAAAACGACGGGGTGTTATAAGTTTGACGTGTCTGTGTGTGTGTGTGTGTGTGTATATGTCTGTCTGTGGCATCGTAGCTCCCGAACGGATGAACCGATTTTAATTTTGTTTTTTTTGTTTGAAAGGTGAATTTGTCGGGAGTATTCTTAGCTATGTTTGATGAAAATTGGTTCAAGATGGCCGCCGCCACAAAATGGCGGATTACATATTTTTTCACAACGCCCTCAATATGGGGCTCAAATGAAAGGGCTTCACTAGTAGAATACTATACACTATGATAAATTTCAAATCCACGATGGCCGCCACCACGAAATGGCGAATTACATTTTTTTTTTCACAACTCCATCTATATGGGTATCAAATGAAAGGGCTTGACTAGTAGAATACTATACACTATGACAAATTTCAAATCCAAGATGACCACTACCACAAAATGGCGAATTACAAAAATCCTGATTAAATACCAAATTAGCTGAACGCAAGAAAATAAAAGAAATTAAATAACAAGGAGTCCCTACAAAAAGCATGAAATAAAAAATTAAATTAAAATTTTAAAAAACTTCTGTCGTCTGTGTTTACTTCTGTCGGCGGCCCCATGTCTGCTATGTTCTTAGTGCTTTTGTAGTCCTTAATGTTATCGGGGTCTCGGTGGCTCAAGTACAGTTTTAAGTTAGTAGGACAAGTAAATCATTCCGACTCTCACCAGCTTGAATTATTTTGGTTATGCGCCCCCCCCCCCCCCCACCCTCGGACCGCGCCTGGGTTGATCATAGTCGTTGCCAGCTAGTCTTGGTAGAGGCAGGTTACCTACAGTTCAGATATTAGAAAGCTTTTACCTATAGAAAAGAAGCACGCATTTAGGCATCGGCGCGCCTATTTACAGAGATACCTAGGTGCATAATAATATACCGATTCATATTTCAGATTTATCATAAATGACGCAATGTCAACTCTCTACATTATTTGAGAGTAGGTATAGATAACTTGACATACAAATACGCAAAACTGAGCTGAAATGTGTTTACTGTACCTATTGTCGTTCGTCATCGTTCATAACTATGTTTGCGTCTATTTTATCTAAACAATGCTTACATAACTCAAGTTGTTAGAGTATCGTATCTAGTACAAGAACATCTACTTACCTATGCATGAACCTGAAATAGCGCACTTGGCGGTGTGTTTAGTGTTTCTGTCAGACTATACTGAAGAGACCCTGTGTGAACTAAGACCGTCTCTATTTCTTCAGAACTAAGTGCACCAAACTCGTTCCAGAAGCCTACTCTAGTAAAAACATAATGTCCCCTTTCTTTCAGCCCCAAAAATCAATCGTCAACGCTCGCCCGCTGCTGAGCTGCTCCTCCTTTTTGTGAGTGTCTTCCAGATCTTACCCAAAAACAATAATCAATTTTAAATCTTGGGGAACATGGTGGACGGGACTGGGCATAGCCGTACCGGTACGGACTCATACATTTAGCT
Source organism: Apamea epomidion (assembly GCA_947507525.1). Taxonomy (NCBI): domain Eukaryota; kingdom Metazoa; phylum Arthropoda; class Insecta; order Lepidoptera; family Noctuidae; genus Apamea; species Apamea epomidion. Next base: position 15,335,136 of record OX382234.1, read on the forward strand.
GTGATACACCGTACAAAGAGGATGATCATTTCTGAATTCTGACAGAACCGTTTCTATGGACAGAACCTAACGATATAAATATTCATTTCTGATTATCCTCCAAATCTTATTGTCATTTCATGTCATTTTCACAGAGCATACCCTAGTGTTCTGTGGAGCATACATGTAACCTTTTAGTCATTTTCACATAGATTTTTGGTAGATCAGTGGTTTAAATTATGGTTGTTCATTTGATTTATTTTAATAGTTATTATTGTAATATTATTACTTACCTATAATAGAGGACAATAGGTACCATGTCGGAAAAAAGTGACCAGGACTCGGAAGAGCTATTTTGTATTTATAGCAACAGTTGAACAAAGCACTTCAGACGAACCTAGTTGTGATTGGTCGTCATTAGAAGATTCCATTCAAGAGGAAGATAAAAAAATGTTACTCCATGATGAAGGATTATACAGTCCAGGAAGTGGGGAAGTATGTGCGAAATGTTTAACTATGTCAAATAGCTCAGTGCTAAGACATTAATTTTATAACTACCCAGGCATTTCTGATTCTGGCATAAATGAAGCTTTGCTTTTGCCGGTGTACCCAGTTCATTTACCTTACGACGGCCAGGATCTGTATATACAACTATGTAGGGAAATGAATGTTTGTCCTGTGAGAATGTTCTACAAAAACCTCCTGAACTCCGAAATAAATTTAAGGTATTATGGCGTTAACCAACAAGGTGTTCGTGCTATGGCTAAATCTTTGCAATACAACACAAATGTATTCCGCTTCGATCTCACTTCTAATTTCCTCAACGACGAGACGTGTTACCATCTTGGTCAAATGCTAGGCATTAATAACACATTAAGAGAACTGATCCTAGACGGATTGGATAGGTGCTTCGGGTATGCTTCGGTTAGGTAATGAATTACGACTCAACCGAAGTTTTGGAACAACAACCTTAGAGATGCCGGTGGATTACACTTCGCTAAACAGATATCTGACGGAAAAAGGGTGGAAGAACAATTTTACACATCTTGACCTCTCGTGGAATAATTTCTCGACTACTTTTAAAATGCTGAACGCATTAGCATTAAAGCTCATGTTTACAAGATGTTTCATGTTTCAATTTATCGTCTAATTCACTAGAGGGAGAGCGAGTAGCTAATGCTATTAAAATAATCTTGCTGATCCCCACACTGGAGGCATTGCAAAAACATTGCTGGATTAGATTTGAGCCACAACAAGTTGCAAAAGGAAGCGATAGAAATAATAATATCCGATTTGATTTCGGTTCATAGATTAACAGTGTTTGGTCTCTCTAACAATCCAATGACACCCCAAGATGCTTATAACGTTTTACAGAAAATATTAAGTCGAGTAAGAGTGAAAAGGATGAAGAGGCGCAAGGACTTTGCGAGTTTGACACCGTATTACAAAACTGGACTGTAGTAGGGCCCGATGCTAGAGAATTACTTCTACGAAGAGCTCAGTATCTTTGTCAGCGTAAATTGGACATTGCGTTATATTTCATGGCTTTAGCCAAGAAGTACATACACGAGACCCGTTCCGATCAAAGATTTAATACAAAGACTAGGCGATGATCGCGTGCCACTCGATTAGGATTTCATTAAGGAGTTGTCTTGGGTGTTTCCAGGCCCAAGCTCATAGTTACGGACTATAAAATTGAGTTTAATAAGTGAGACTAATGCATAGCAAACATGCCAACTACGTTTTTATTTTCAGGTTTAATTGCCTTAACTAAACAAATATTCTGTTATATCGACTCACCTGACCGTTAGCCTCCCATTTTCCGTTGAACACACCTACATTCTTCTCTTGTAGTCCCAACTCCTTCAAGAAGGAGTACTTGGGATCGTCAATGAGATAGGAGGACGCGTTGCGAGACATGGGCACTCTTGTCAGTCGCAGGGACAACACACTTCGACACAATACACGGCTCATTTGTGCGTCTCTCCCAACAGTCTATCTTATAATACGTATATTACATTTAAATAGCGAGATATGCAGTAAACAAATTTTATCTTGTTTGTGAACAATTAAAGGCACTGGTACGTCTTATCTGACTGATAAAAAGTCAGTTGCTAGGTCAGGAGTACTTAATTGATAGCTTTTTCCAATCGGTTTGTGGGGACCAATTATTATCTTACTATACAAACTGCACATCAAGCTACGACAATCTGTAAAATTTCTTTAATAGATTTTCAACTTTATCGCTGAAGCATTAAGGTTCAAGATTGATTGGGAAAATTTGACAGTTTCGGGTAGGTTGATGTGCTGGTTGTACTTATTTGTGTGTTCCCGCCTGTACTTAGGTACTTAGAAAGTTTACGTCGTAGTTTTCATTTCTTACTAATTAAGAACAAAGAAAACTACATACTTAGTAGCTGCATGCCCCTTAGCCTAATAAGTTCTACTTTTAAGTATTACTCGGGTGTTATGCTGTATTACACATACAAAAAGAAATCTGTTGACACATTATTCATTCAACATCATCATCGTAGTCAGTCTATAATGTTCCCTCTGCTGGGACACGGGCCTCCTCTCGGTGAGAGGGAGTGGACCGTGATCTACCATGCGGGCCCAGTGCGCATTAGCATAATTTAACTAAAGTAACTACACTATCGTTAGTTGTTAAACTGCCTACCTCTTAAGTGTATGAATATTATGCAATTATCTACTTGATTACATTGTGGAAAGATAACAGAACATTCACTTTGATTTGCCTTCTAGAGGAATGGCGAAATTTTGAGTTGGGAGGGAGTTCTATCTCCTTCTCTTTGCTTCTATCACTTTCTCGTGGAAGAAGGCGATTCCATGCGCTCTCATCACGGAACATAGATGGTGGCAGTGACGAGGTCACGGCACTGCCCAAACTGGATCACTAACGTGTGCTGTGCCGTCACCTTGGTGAAGCCTGCACTGATGGCAACTGGGTGTTAGCTATTGGTATATGCAACACTGTACTTAGTACTTATTATTATTAAAAGCTGTGATGTCCCACTGCAGGGCAAAGGCCTCCCTACTCACCTTCCATTTCTCTCTGTTTAAAGCTTCTGAGGACCAGTTGAAGGAGTCCAGCTCATCCCGCCTCTATTAAGAGTATATTTCAACATTCATGCACAGAGAGTACCGCCAGGCCGACCGCTGCGTTAGACGGACGTTCACGACGGGTAGGTCCTATGCGTATTAGATTATAAATCAAATAACTGTTTGAAAATTTAACAACTTAACTTTATTAACTAAAGCTTTAACATAAATTAACTACTTATTTATTTATTCTAATTGAACTTGAATTAGTGGTCACATTATTGAACAAGACTTTTTGTCATCAGCCACTGTGCCTTCTCTCAGTTCTTTAGCTTTTTGTGCAAGGTAGGTGTTTTCATCTCTTTTTTGCATCCACTCTGGCAATGGTTTATCCCAGTCAGCTGGTGGTGCATCTCGCTTTTTCCAGATATCATTTCTGTAATGGGCCCTTAGTCTTTCCATTCTTCGTGTTTTCTCACTTGCTATTAAGGCTTCCTGTAAATAAATAGAATTTCATTTTAATATACTATTGTAACTGGGATAGTGTGATCAACTCCTAAACCATAGGAGCTATGTGAATATTTTACTTGGAGGAATTTGTTCATTTTGTATGAAAACTTTTCAACGTTTTTATATTTTTGGTCAAGCATGAACATTCTGCAAAAACCATTTTAATCGCATCCACTGCAGGATCTCTAGTCATACAGAAAAGGTTCTAGTTTCAATCCTATCTTTAAAAAAAACCCACAAACTTGTTAACCTGTTGCTAAAACTCTTTTTTTATTTTAGCGGATGAGTTGGGGGTAAACATTGGCGGGAAGAGCATGACTCCAGCGAGCCATCTACTCATACGTATTCGCGCTTAGATCCACACAGGTGTGGGTGGACTACACAATGTCTTTCCTTTTAAGTCTTTTCCTGTAACTTCTTGTTTTCAGTGCGGCAGCCAGGTCGTTGGGGTGCCTTTCCAGTCTTTCCTGGTACCTTTTTGTGATGTTCTTGATCTCGTCCATGACAGAATTCATAGATAACACCTTGTGTATTTCAGCGTTCGTGACAAGCCAAGGAACGCCACTAATTGACCTCAAAATGGCGTTCTGCATTCTCTGTATGATGCTAATGCTTGAGTTACAGGCGCTGCCCCAAAGTTGGATATAGCCACACTGGTTTCAAGATCACTTTATACATATATTAAAAGTTTGTTGTCGGTACTCAGTTTACTGTTTCGTCCCATGATCCAGTGTAAGTTCTTGTAACGGATATTAAGCTCGTGTCTCTTGGTCTTAAGATGTTTCTTCCACGTTAGACGTCGATCAAGATGTAACCCTAGGTATCTTACGCTTTCGTGATGAGATAGTGTTACATTCTCGAGATGTACTGGTAGACAGTCGCCTTTTCGCAGCGTAAATGTGACGTGGACTGATTTGCTTGCGCTCGTCTTTATCCGCCACTTTTGTAACCATGTGGTTATTTTGTCGAGGCTCCCTTGCAGCATGTGTGAGGCCATAGCAGGATTTGTATGGCTTGCCAGTATTGCAGTGTCATCATCAAATTTTGCTGTAGTAACTTCATCAGCCTGCGGGAGATCTGCAGTGTATACTGTGTACAACACCGGTCCCAATACCGACCCTTGCGGGTACTCCAGCAGTTATATTGCAGAATCGTGACGTCACATCTGCTTCTGCGTAGGATTTAATTAGTGAGTAGTACTGGTGGGGAAGGTTGATTTTTAGCTTGTATAACAGACCCGTATGCCAAACCTTATCAAAGGCCTGTTGGATGTCCAGAAACACTATAGCTTTTCTTCTAGGCTTATCCTTATCTTGTCGTAGACTCGATCAATCCGCATCAGAATGCTCCGGTCTGAAGCCAAATTGGTGGTCGGGAATAATTTTCTCATTATTTAGAATCAGCTTACTCAAAAATGTTTAAGTGCAAACGTTGCGGGGATGAAGCCGTGGATGGCGTAACTTGCTCCGTATGTGAAGGGCAATTCGACTTTCCTTGCTCGGGTATAACGGAACGCGGATATAGTAGGCTCGGTGAACGCAAACTTACATGGAAATGTGCCAGCTGCAGACTATCAGTGACAGCCAGTCCCGGCATTAAAGTTACATCACCAGTTCCAGCGGACTATGAGACCATTCTACTGGAGTTGAAACGGCTGTCGGCCCAAATGGAGTCGTTGCCAGCGTTAGTTGAGTCTGTGAAGGCCATCCAGAGTGAGCTAGAGGACCTGAAGGCTATAAAGGCTGAATTCTCAGAAGTGAAGCACTCCTTTGAATTTGCCTGCGACGAAATCAAAGCATTGACTGGTCGGGTATCAATCTTGGAGAAGGAAGCTGAGTCAATGAAAAACACCAAAGAAGAGCTATCCATCTTACAAAATCGTATGGTTAAGTTAGAGGAGCAGCAACGTGAGAATGAGCAAAGGTCCCGTATAAACAACATCGAGATTAAAGGTGTGCCGATGTCAAACAATGAAAACCTGTTCACTATAGTGGTCAAGATCGGAGAGACCATATTTCGTCGACTCTTCTATATCATCCGGAGTTTTTAATGGTATATTTAGTTGTATGCTGTTGTCAATGTAATCTCTAAGGGATTCCCAGTCGTTGTGCTTGGACGTAAGCATTTTTACTGTTTCCGATTCTATCACCATAGTGCTTATTGTTAATAGAACTGGGGTGTGGTCCGAGGAGCTGTCGTAGCAGGATTCAGGCTTGAGGTAGTGCTTCGGTAGTCCTTTAAGTACAAAGAAGTCAAGGAGGTTCGGGATTTTGTTAGAGTCTGTTGGGCAGTACGTGGGTTCACAGGTGGAGGATACCAATAGGTGGCTTTTGTCTATGTTTGTTTTAAGTTGTCTTCCCCGCGTTGTAGTGAGTCTAGAGCCCCAGCTAATATGTTTCGCGTTCCAGTCGCCACCCGCAATGAAACGATTGCCGAGCTGGCAGTAGTATCGCGTGAACATATTTTCGTCTATTTTGTGGTTAGGGGGGCAGTATAAAGCCGACACGTTAATGTAGCCTGTGCTATCCTCCACAGCAATTGTTGTTGCCTGAAGGTGTTCAGCTCTGTATTCTGGCATTAAATGATGTTTCACCTTCTTGTGGACGATGACCGCTGTTCCACCATGGCCAGTGCCATCCGGGTGGTTTGTCATATAGCATTGATGTTCTTTGAATTTGATATTTATGTTGCGGGTACCATGAGCTTCAGCTACCAGAAGAATATCAATCTTGTGTTCAGCAATTAGAAGCTCAACTTCTTGTTTGTTGGGGGCTATTCTGCTAACTTTCCAGGTAGCTATTCTTAGAGCATTCATTTTGTAAGTCGATCGACGAGCTTGGTGATGAGACTTATTAGAGTACTCATTTGTTGGAAGATGCACTCAAACTTTTAGGTTTGTTTATGGAGTAGCTGTTCTAGGTCTTTATCTCAACTGTATGGTGTTCTTTGTTCTGCCGCAAGACTTCAGCGAAGGCAGGTTTGGCGCTTTGGGTTCTCTCCTTGGTAGTGTCGCCAAGCATGGTAGAAGTTCCATCACCACTGTTAAAAACTTTTCGGGGCATGTGTAAGTTGTTTGAGGGCATTCTGGTTTTTCGGGCCAGTATTTCTTTATAAACTTCACATCCTTTGTAATTTGCTGGATGGGGCCCATTGCAAAGAGCACACATTGCGGGAGTAAGACGATCACGCTTTTGGCACTCTGAGGTCTTATGAGATAATCCACATTTTACTCAACGGTATGGGCGCATGTAATAGTTCTTGGAATGTCCATACTGTTGGCATCGTTGGCATTGAACAATCGATTTCCTCTTTTTTGGGTCCTCAATGACAATCGACTGGTGATAGATGTACCAGAGCTCTTTTACCGCTTTGTTATTTGGGCCTGCGGCGAAAAAAAACCTACCTCAACATTCTTTGTTAACCTATTAACAAAGAATGTTGAGGTAGGTTTTTTTTCAGGGCCTAATTTGGCGTTGATTATTTCCCCAAGAACTGTGTTCCCCATTGCCTCTATTTCTTCCTTAATTATACAAGTGGGTGTGGACGGATGGAGGTTTCGTTCTGGCACTCGGTATGGTATCATGTCTTTTGTGTTAAAAGTATGGCCTATGAGTCCATTTTCTCGAACAAGAAGATCCAGCTTCTTGTTGACAACAACATCTGCGCTACTTACTCGAAGTTGATTTATGTTTACAAATTTATACATATGTGAATTGGTTTCTTTCAGCGACTGATTCTAACAGTTCAGTTAGTTTACTCAGGTCTTCTATTCCGTATAGGATGATGGGTGGAGATTGGCTGGGTTTCTTTACTTCTTGACCGGGTTCATTTTCAGTTAGGTTGATTTGTAATTCGCTAAACCTGTTGGATGTTTTGACAGCATCCGGGGATGGACTGGATGACATCTTCAGTTTTTTTTGGGTTGCCATTTATTGGCACCCTTTACCATGTTGGAGGGCAGGGTACATTAGGTTCACCTTATGAATTACCTATCTTGGTGTTATCAGGCTCATATCTAGGCGGAACTGTCTGAGTTGGGGTACTTCCTGCTGACAAGGACCTTGGTCTTGATATAAACAAACTTCGATGGAAAGCTTGTTGCACGAGTTTTTTATTATTAATGTTGTTGCCAGTAGTATTTACCAGCACAGGAGCCTGGTCACCTACTCCTGTGCGGTTTTCGGTATCATGATCCATAATTTCTGGGGTAATTTAAGTATGTATGTGGTAACACTGGTTTGAAGTTGGCAGCCCTTTTAATGGTAAAATAGATGACATATTAAGAAAGATTGACAAGTGGCAGAAAAATATTAATCCAAATGTGGGTAGAGATTTTTTCACAGATTGAATTTTATATTGTTAACATGAGCTTTTTAATGGTTCTAGAATAGGAAAACGCTAGATAACGTTAACACAGTTTACGAGACACTTCAACTACACTTTTATAATGTTTTGGAACACAATTTCACAGTATTTATCACAATTCGTGAAATTAATTATGTGCTTCTGACAACAGTTTGACAGCAACTCGTAAGTAAATTACTGATTAATTTATACTTACAGCAGCCTTTATATCCCCCTTATCTTCCCATTTGCAGCAATTGTCATAGTCTTTCTTCCACTGGTTGCAGTCCAGAGTCTCACCATAAACAAAATACTGCTGGAACCGGGCTTTGAAGCTTGTGCAATCTTTATATTCATCCTTGTATACTTGGCATTCTCTTATCTGAAATAAATTGTAGGAATTAAGAAAATTTTATTATCATTAATGTAAGAGATTAAATATTCCCTACTATTAGATGTTCCCTATTGTTCATGACGGTCAGAGGATCGTCTTAATTTTAATGTTAAGTTCCAAGCAATAGGAGGCAGGGTCAATGGGTCATCTTAGGGGCAGTCTTATTGCCACATATAAGCTAGCTACACTGGCCATACATCAAATGGCTACTACTCAATTGTTTTTTAACAATTATTGCTATAGCCATCTGAGGAATTGAGCCCATGACCTAGGACCTTGCAGCAGAACTAGTGACCATTAATACTAATTCTTGGGGCAGAAGACTAGTCAAGCTCATTTGCTGTGTCCTATACACAGCAAATGAGCTTGACTTCCTGAGTAACAAGAAAACGATACTGACCACCCACTTATCCTCCGGTTCTTGCCCTTCTCCGGTCTTTATTGTTTCCTGATTTTCATTTTCACTGACTGGAGTGGTTTCTGTCATGGTTTTATTTATTATCCTTAGACCATAACATGCAATTTAATAATAACCTCAAATGCCCGCTTACATAACCTCTAAACTATGTACATGATTTTTATCAAATAAGTTTGTTTGTATACAGTACTATAAATTATAATATAACAGTAACTACATTATTCACGGATTTGTGATTAATGTGATTATTAATGTGATACTTGTATGTTAGCTTTTCGCAATATCAAAATATACAATCAGAATTCAGATGACATTTGACAGTATTTTTTTTTCTTTTGGCTTTGCACGGTTTGTGTATTTAGGTTTTTAGCCAATGTCACGATAGGGTACTTAGTCATAGTATGTACAAAAATGTATTTATAACGGTGAAACCATATTGAAACTAATCATAATTTTATATACAGGAAAGCTATTCGTAGAAATAAAGAAAGTCAATACTTTCTTTACCACCATACATACCAGCGACCATTTCATTTTGCCACCCAGACCAGCTTGGTTTGCCACTGACTATCATAGGCCCCTCGCCCACGGCGACTTTTTGTAGCGATCCAGTAGCGATGCTGTCACGCGTTCGCATCGATACAGTCGCGATGCGGTCGCTAGCTGTTTACCCTCGCCCACACCACGATTCTCAGTCGTGATGCAAACGCGTACTGTCGCGCTTCTGTCGCGATGCGAGTTGCACTGATGCTCGGTTCTCCAGTCAGACGCGCCACCCTCCCTCCGTTCTTTCCCCGATGTCGACCGACACGGTCGCGCGTTTGGCATTTGCATGGATACAGTCGCGATGCTGTAGCGGCTTAGCATCGCTTCTGTAGCGCGTTGCAAATGCGACTAACGCGCGTTAGTAGCGATGCTGTCGCGTGTTTACGAAAAGCACGACAGCATCGCTACAAAAAGTCGCCGTGGGCGAGCGGCCATAGGTCGTTTGTGTTGGTGGTATAATGTGTGGTATAATAATGCTTGGTGGCGGTCTGATTGAGTGTCGGTTTTTAAATACAAATCAAAGAAAGCTTGTGAAAGCGCTTGCGATGCATCCACAAGTTAGTAGGTTACGGCAAGTGCCAAACGTGTGGATTCAGTATTATGCTAGCTCAAGTTCAGAGCGCAATATTTTAACGAAAAATGAATTGAACGCACCCGTGATGACAGCAGCTGATTTATGGTTGATGTTAATCCTGTCAAGTGGAATTCTGAGTTTCTGACCTATTTCCAATTTCTGACATATTCTAATTTTTGTGAACTTTGCACATATTCGAATTTCGAAGATTACCATTACAAGAGTATTGAAACCGTATTTTTCCAACAAACATTCTGAACGAGATCTACTGTGTTTAACGTTGATGTTTTTCTAACTTCTCGAAGATGTCTCTGAATAAACTGGTTGGTGGCGACTGTGGGGGTAACAACTCCTTAGTTCAGCTATCAAATATAGTGCGTCGTGATGCTTCTCTGTCACAGCCGCTCTCACAAGCTGATAGATTCGTTAACGAATTCATGGCACAAAACTCACAGATACCACAAACCTTCAACATGAATGCTTTGCTCAACAACTTACCTAAGGAAAATGTAATGAGAAGTGGCGCCTCTACATCGTCATATGTACCAGACCTTAGTACTCACATGAACAGATCGTGGAATGCAGGTCCATCCACTTCATATATGTCAAACGCTATGATGCCAAGTTTTCACATGATGCAGCAACCAATGTTTCACCCACAGCCCATGGCACAGTCAAATGTTCCAATGCAATATGTGTATGAGGCAGATGTTGAAACTATGACAGATGATGATGTGAAAGGTAAAGCTCAAGAATATGTTAATACTGTGAAGGATGATGATGAGATGGCCTATAGTCAATTTATGTCTTTTATGAAGAAAATAAGTGCTGGAGAGCTTAATATAGGTGAATCTGGACAAGACCAAAGAAAATTAAGCAGAGATGAAATATTAGATGAAATGGCTGATAAATATAAGGAAGAGTGGGACAAACTCAGTGATGTTAATAATTATTGGGACGATGAAACAAGAAATGGAATTTCTAAAGAATACTCATTCTCTGAAGGTAATATTATGTTGGAGAATAGAAGTGCCCTTGAAATAGGCAAGGAAAAATTAAAAATGGGTGATGTTCCTGGAGCTGTTCTGTGTTTTGAAGCTGCTGCACAACAACAGCCTGACTCAGCTGAGGCGTGGTTCCTCCTTGGAACTACACAAGCTGAAAATGAACAAGATCCTTTGGCAATAACAGCTTTGAAAAAGTCATTAGAAATTAATCCAACACAATTGGAAGGGTACATTACTTTGGCAGCTGCATACACAAATGAAAATATGTCTAAGTTTGCATATATGGCTTTATTGAACTGGTTAAATGCTAGCCCTAAATATTCTGATATGTTTCCTCAAGATGTGGACCCTAGAAAACTGGATGATAAGGAGTTAGCAGCTCATGTAAAATCATTATACCTCAAGGCAGTACAGTTGAATCTGAATCAAATCGACCCGGATGTACAGAATGCTCTGGGAGTGGTTTTCAACATCAGTCAAGAGTATGATAAAGCTGTAGATTGTTTCAAGACAGCTTTAATGGTGGCAACTGATAATGCAAAACTGTGGAACAGACTGGGAGCTACTTTGGCCAACAGTGAACAATCTGAGCAAGCTGTGGATGCTTACCACCAAGCCCTAAATTTGGAGCCTGGATTTATCAGAGCTAGGTATAATGTTGGTATCACTTGCATGAATTTGGGAGCCCACAGGCAGGCTGCGGAACATTTCCTAGTGGCCCTGAACCAGCAACAGAAAGCTATGAGCATGTTTCCAGATTCTTCTGCAACTGACACCAGTTCAACCACAATTTGGACAACATTAAGGATGGTGTGCTCATTTATGGGGGAACATGATGTTGCAAAATTGGTAGATGACAGAAATTTGAGGGAACTTAACAAGTTTTTTGAGTTGGAGTAATTTTGTTCAGTTCTCAGTTTTGGTTAGGGGATAGGTTTCTATTTGTAAATATGTATATTATGAATTATTTTTAAATGTATCCATTTAGAATATAATAATAATGATTTATTGAAAACTTCTTTACTTTCCATGTTAAGGTAGTTTATCTATATGGGAAATTTTGGGTCATAAGTGCCCCATTTTAATTTGGGACTGAGTAATAATAAAATATTTTATATTTTTATAAGCTTTTGTTTATTATTTTTTCTGTGGAACTATTTTTACATGCAGAAAACTGCAATCTGTGTCACTTAGGGGGCAACCTTGCGGATGCCTATTGTAAAACCAGCAAGGTTTCTGCTGTACCTTTATAGTTTTTTGCTTTGACTTTCTCTTCTTAACATTGCTACCAACTTCATTAATTGTTTTAGGATACCTCAATCCCACTTTTCCGGATTGAACTTCAAAAATGTTATGATTATTCTTGAGCAGTGTTTGTATTCCTCCACATTCAGATTTCAATATATTTAGTTGTTCTTTAGGTATAAGTTGAACTAGTTCATTAAACTCGGCTATCCTTCCAATAGACCAACTGGAGTCTGCCTCACTGCATCCCTCCAGCAAGTATCTGCTTATACAGTCAACAATTGAATCTATTACATTTTTATCTATTTGTGTACAATTTCTAACTTTTTCAACTGGATCTCGAGCTTTGAAATCATTTTCATTGTTTTTATTTTGTGATGAATCTTTTTTTGTTAACTCATCTATTTTATTGCAGTACTCTTCATGTTCCTCCTCTGGATATATTCTGCCGCTACTAACTAAGCATATTCTCTTGGTACTTGGAATCTTAAGTCTATCTGTGTCTATTTTAAAACCACAAGCTTCACATAACTGTGTTATGTAATCCAAATAATCATGGTATTGGCTTTTATATGAGTTTCTACGCTGATATTTGCTTCCATCAAAGTTGAAGGCACAACAAGGAAGCAGAAAGAAATTGCATTTGTATGAACTCTTTGCTGTGATAACTGGTATCCAAGGTGTTAGCTCATCAGAATGATTGCCAATAATCCAGTCGACATCAGGAAATATTGATGTATCAGATGGTGTAATAGTTTTCTCCTACAAGAAAAAATAACATTTTTAACTCAAATAGAATAAAATTATATTAATAAATTGAAATATTTTCGTTATTATTTACTTACAGTTTTTTTAAAACTGTGTACCTAAGAGAGGTTGTACTGAAATATATTATTACAATCACATTGTAATGTCTTATTCTTACCTTTAATATAACATTAGAGGGATACATATCCCAAATATTTCTTTTTCGAACATCTAAACCTAGTCCAATGTGGCCCTCCTTAGTTAGGATGTATACCAGTAAACCATTTCCACAACCTAGATCAACAAATGATTTCTTTGTATTGGTTCCATCTCGTTCCCAGACGAGTAACAGATATGTTGCTATTGCCACATCTTCATACACAAATTTTGATGCATCTGTACATTCTGGCCAAATCTGTAAAATTAACAAACCATTAACTGATTGCTAAAACCCCAATGCTCAATCATAATAATGTATAATAGAGTCAAACTTTCGAACTGAGTATTTAAATTTATCAAGAAGTAAATATTTTATGTACCTTCACCATCTCTTTTCCATATTTCAACTTTAAATCATTGTACTTTTCATAATACTTAGTTTGGGATACTAGTGATAAAGATTCACTGCATATCTTGGCCTTAGTGTTATGGTTTGTGGATTCTGAGCCCCACTTTATAAGTTGCGGTAGCAGTATGTTGACCAGCCAGTTGTATGACTTAGAATTTTCATCTGAAATAAGAGAAATCTAAATTACAAGTACCCCTTTTTGAGACAGCCCTTATCACCGTGGTGGTGAAATAATAAATACAAACCATTTGTAACCTTTAACACAATTTGACTGTTATTTAGTTCTATTGTATATGAGAACTCAGGACATAACTTTTGTTCTAGGTTTGCTGGTGTGACATCGTAAAATCTAACTAAGTTTTTATCTTTTTGTAAGAAGACAAGCTGATACGCCTGATTATCTGTGTAGTTTTTCGGAAGCAGTTCCATCAGGATGACTTCAATGGCGCCGTGGGCATCAGACGTGGCATCAGAGAATTGATTTTCAACATTTAGTTCAAGAAGGATATGAGTTTTATGTTCTTCAATATTGTCACTTGTAATTAATTCTTTTAGCCGATCTATAGTTGGTGGCGGTTCACATGTAGAAAGTTTCGGTTTATAACAATATTTAAACCATAATTTGTTGCCCCATAACCTCCTGTTGACAACATGAGGTTTAGTAACTAATATATTGATAGATTCCCAGAATGAATCTGGAGTCAGCGTAGTGCGAATAGATTTAGAAGTTTCTTTCATTGCTTCTGGTAAAAATAGCCAAGCTCGAAAAGTAACACTGATTTTTAGATTTTATTAAAAAGTGAAGTACTTTACGGTAGAGTTTACTATAATTCTTGCTTGTTGATAAACAGCTGATTTATGTCAAAATATGACATGTAAGAGTACGTTCAACAACAGCTGATTTCAGAAATTCTTAACCGTTTGTTCCGCTGTCAATTTTTGGGCTACACAGTGTGGGCCAAAAAATGTTGTAATATTCGCTGGTTAATCATTGCCTGCTTGCTTTAAAAGAGCTCTTTATTATTTTAAGACCCAACGTGAAATCAATAAAATTCAAACAATTATTGTTTTGTACTCTATTTTGCATTTTAGAGCTTTGTGATCTATACAAATTATACAAGCACCGCGTGCGTTCCATTTCATAAACAAATTCATTCCATCCATATTTTTTTCTCAAAAGTCCTGAAATTGAAATCTCAGTAATCTCATGATGTGTCACTTAACTTTTTTTGATTCTGTATGATCTGTGCAGGGCATATTTTTGAAAATATTTTTATATTTTTGTTTTCTACTTTATATTTTAGTATTCAAGATTTGATATTGGTGTTTAGGAACTACTTAATAATATTGATAAATTAAAAATTAAAAAATAGGCAGGTGTATGTAGGTAATGTCATACACTGAGCTCGAACATGGCTATCAAGGGTTGCGGCAAGCTACTCAGCCTCAATTTTATGTCGGAGATGATGGAAATCTTGTACCTTTAAGATCATCAGTAAGTTTGCATTTTCATGTAGATATTGTTGTTGTCAAGTCAAACACAAAGACTACGTAGATACACCAGAGCAATGAACTTTTGCGCTGTAGTATAAAATTGTTATAGTGTTATGTAAACTAAAACAGGTATAAAAATAACAATCCAAACACAAATAGTAGTAAGGTCACTTAAGTGAGACGAATCCAGATTAAATATTGGTTCAGCTAATATTATCTTTGTCCATTTCCCCACTAATGTAGCACCAATAACACTACTGAGCACATAACTGCTTGAATGTTGAGTGCAGGATGGCTACACCTAATTATCCTTTATAATATGGACACAATAGATTATTATATTTATAGCTGTACATGCTGACAATGACAAGTGAGGTAATGTAGTATGTTAATTTATGTCAAGTTTATCTTAGTTATCAAGTGTAAAATAGTGTCAGCCAATCGGTGACAAGGTTGCCTGTGTGGCTTATCATATGCTGTGATAGGAGTCAAGTGTATCATAGATAGTGTGTGGTGATGGAGTGGCAGTGGCTTAAAGATTGGTGGCGTCTCAAAAGATGGAGGAAGGACAAGAAGGGCCAGAATGATGATGACATATGCTATTGTGATGACTGTCTGCCTGATGTAAGATGATGGTGGCTTTTGTTATGTCACTCATGATTAATTTATCATTTCATTAAAATAATTTATTCAAATGTTGAAATTTTTGTTTGCGCAATTTGAATTTAAAATTTATGCTGTTGTGTGTAACAGGACAAAGATGTTATGATTTGTACATGCAATTTGAATGGCTTCTTTGGCATACATATGCTAATATTCCCTACTTACTGAATTTAGTAGTGTGTGTATCCCTCCTCCCCCACTCTTAAGGAGGAGGCTTCATGTGAGACTAACTTCAGATTTGTTAATGTTTTTATTTAATTGCCAACAGTACAGAAGTTTGTATTGTAGATTGACTGGAGCAGAGACTAAGTGATGCTTGAACTATAGTACTAAACATGTTTATATAAGTGAAAATTAAAATAGGTGTGTAACTTGCTCAGGGATAGGGGAGGCAAAATACCCCTCGGTAAAGTCATGGGCAACCTGAATCATTTTACTTTATCAACTTAAATTATTTTTCACACACACATTGCCTGTGACTTTTGTATTTTGAATACTTTTAGGGATTTTCGTTACTTATATACAATGTGTAACCGAATTAATGCACATTATGAAAGGAGTTTGTTCAGAATCGTTTTCAGCAAATTTTAATATAGGTAATATTTTATCCCAAAAATATTTAAAACTACGTAAATTATTGTCACACTTCCGCTGTACAGTCAAAACAAACCAAAATGGATGAAATACCCACTAAGCTAGACCCTTATACGAGTGTGACTGTGTTCACACGTAGATTTGTAATGTGACCATAATTTTCTCGCACAATCAGTATAACTAATTTGTTAAAAAAACAATGTTATTTACATAATAATAAAAATTCAGTGTATGTATTATGATTATAACATAATATTCTAATTGGGGTGTCTGGTGGTGTGCGTTAATTCCGGGACATGTTGTATATAGAGCATGTTCAATTTAAGTCCTGTCCAACAATTACTTATTAAATATATTTTGTGAATTTTAAAGGAAATGTGAGACTTGGGAGAATCCAGGATGGTTGCAAGCCAAGTAGGGCTCTTGGCTTTAATCTTTCATAAAGAGTGCTTATACCCAAAAATACTTAATTCACAGTGTTTTAATTTTAACCAAGTGTTGGTCTATTAAAAGCTGTTGTCAAAGAAACTAAATAAAATATTTCAGCTACCTGTCTATGGTATAGTTTAATAGTATCCCTCTATTCTGTAGCACACCCACGACTATTGTTCTCGCTTTGTGCAAACAAATGAGGTAATATAGCCAGTGCAGTGTTTACAATTATCTCCGGTTCTAGGCTTCTTTGAAAACAATGATTTATTTTCTTTGAAATAAGTCTGGCTTGGTTTGCCACTTCTTCTAGAAGAAATTGTGTTTCTCTCTCTTAATATCACACAGGATTTCATTTTTTTCGAGTGAAAGTGGTGATGGCTAGTTAAAGGATTCATATATTATACACTCCATGTTCATCATTTAGAAAATGAAGTATTTTGTTATGAATTAAACTTTCATGTATGCACATTGATAAACTAGGGAGAGTTGGATCTGTGCGAGTCGCTGGACCCGCACAGCGATGGTGGGGGTAAGAAGGTGGTGGTTGGCGTCTGCGCCATGGCCAAGAAGTCGCAGTCGAAGCCCATGAAGGAGATCCTCACGCGCCTCGACGAGTTCGAGTACATCAAGATGCTGGTCTTCCCAGAGGAGGTTATCCTTAAGGTTCTCCACTTTGTCTAACACAACTAGTGGAACAAAATATTCTGTAGAGGGGTGGTTGAATGTCAACAATTGGCTGAGTATAAAGAGTTCAATTATTGTGCCATCAGCAATTTTGATATAATGCTTAAAAGTGGTCTGCTGATGCTTAAGCCATAATTAATGACAATGACACACACGTAAAGAGCTAGCCAGAACAACGAAGTAATTGGTAGAAGTATTGTAATAAAAGATTTACATTGAAACTGGTACACAGTGGACATATTTTGTTTTACTATTTGTCACGCTATTTATTTTCATAATTAACATCTGTTAGAATTCTTCTTCATTCGTTTAATTAATCGTTTATAACACACATACATACATGCGCACGATACTAACGTTACACGTTGTTATGTTCTGTTTCCATTGAATGGCTTCATATACACTAGCTTTGTTTGTGTGGTCGGTGTCAGGTAGCGAATTAGTCAGTAATGGTGTATTCATAGTCTTTCACCGTTCACGCATTCTTGCGTTTAGTTGGGGAAAGCGTAAGCCGTATCTGTACTCTGTGTCTGAACTCTGAACTCGCCGTTATTGTATTAATTCGCGTTTACTATCTACTTAATAATTAATATTATGTCATATTTTTGCAGAAACCGGTAGAAGAGTGGCCCATCTGTGACTGTCTAATTTCCTTTCACTCGAAGGGCTTCCCTTTAGACAAGGCCATTCAATACGAGAAGTTACGGAAGCCCTATGTTATAAACAATCTTCACATGCAGTATGATATTCAGGTATGTATAGAATAGGTACAGCATGTAATTATGTTCATTTGACGTCAGGAGTTGTCACTTGACTGCACTTATTACTTACAGGATCGAAGAAAAGTATACGCGATATTAGAGGGTGAGGGTATTGAGATACCAAGGTATGCAGTATTAGATAGAGATTCACCGGACCCGAAACGTAAGTCTTTGATTATGTTCTCATATGCGTGCTAGAACGTTCCCCAAACTATGTGCTTCGAGAATGTTCCAAGTGCTCGTCTTGCGACAACTGTGTATGGACTTCTTAGAGTAAAAAAATAAGGGAACCTCACTTTTCTAAGTTAGTTAATAACCAGCTGTTTCTTAAGTAATTAACGATTTGGGTAAAGTTAGTAGGTACATCGTAGTACAGCCTATTGGACGTAGGGTCCTGTCAGGTGTTTAGGGAGCTGCCATTACCTGGCCCTCATATTATTGACTTATGATACCTTCTTGCAACATAACCATGACCAATCTTTGCAGCATTTCGTTGGGGAAGTCCATCTTCAGATATTGACGGTCGGTATGGCGTATATTTTTAAGTTGGAAAAAGCTAGATATTGTCAGTCCCTGTGCTTACACCAACTTACTTTACTTAGGATTAATGCTACTTATTTATCTTCGTCTTATATCACCCGCCATCTCAGTGTCCCTTCTTCACCATATCATCCTTTAAAGCGTTTCCTTAGAAAGCGATGCCGTCTTATAAAGGTCGCAAAATGACGACCGTCCAATAGAGAGCGTTTTTTGACTCCGTGTTGCCGTAAAATCAAACACCCGACGATATTAATTGCGGTAGTTATGCATATAGCTCCCACAGCTTTCTTAGGAATCCCTTTACCTACCAGTCAACCTTGGCAATGTGTTAGAAGAGCCGCGTATTTCCAGATCACGAGCTGGTGGAGTCGGAAGACCACGTTGAAGTTAACGGCGTGGTGTTTAACAAGCCTTTCGTGGAGAAGCCGGTGTCGGCGGAAGATCATAATATTTACATTTACTACCCCACCTCCGCCGGCGGAGGCAGTCAGCGACTCTTTAGAAAGGTAAGAAACACCTGGTTTTGTTTTTCTGCACTTTTAATGACTGGTGACTGGTGCCTTACTTTGCAAGCTTTTTAAACATTGATTTCCTCAATTGCAGATAGGAAGTCGAAGTAGTATATACTCACCAGAATCAAGAGTGAGGAAAACAGGGTCGTTTATTTATGAAGACTTTATGCCCACTGATGGTGAGTTGTGATGAATAGCATTATTGACGTAAGTAATAATGCTATGTGGTCTTTAGTTCCACTGATGATACGCCATCATTTATCGACGGTATGGTAAGAAACGAGTACTAAGATTAGTGGGAGGATGGACAAAAACTACGCTCATAACATCATACTGCGAACATCTGGATTTCCAGGAGTTGCGGAGATCACATGCCAGCCTTTCCCCGTTAAACCAGAACATCATTTGAACGAAGATCCGCGCAACATGCGCTCGCAGAGCCTAGAACCTGCTGCTATCAAAGCTATCCCTGGAAAAAGTTAAGATTACGAAGAGGAAGGGCCTCCGATAAGTTATTACGCGTATTTCGCATGCGCCGTACTGATGCGCGTGAGCGCCAAATTACATTCACAGTTTCGGCGAGACTACGTGACTGAAATGCCATATAAGTGTTACTTATTGAAGGACGAAACTCCACAGATAACTCATTGAAATCGAAACCTCATTTTGATCAAAATAAATTCCATATTCCATTGTTGCACGCTTCCTAAGGGTTGCCCGCGTTACGAGCCGTGGACGGCGTGCGAAGAACGCGTGGCTTACCGGATGCCCAGAAGAGGTTTATTTACAACATTTATGTACAAATCTGAATGTTTTTAGGTACCGACGTAAAAGTATACACTGTGGGTCCCGACTACGCACATGCAGAGGCCCGCAAGTCTCCGGCACTAGACGGCAAAGTTGAGAGGGACTCTGAAGGCAAAGAGATCAGATATCCTGTCATATTGTCTAATCAAGAGAAGCTTATATCCAGGAAAGTTTGTCTCGCCTTCAAACAGACTGTTTGCGGGTTTGATTTACTTAGGTAAGCTCCTTTGATAAAAACTCAAATCTATATCATATCATAAATAAAACATTCTCGATTATTTGCACTCAGAATAAATATCATAAGGTGTGTCAGTAAGTAGGCTGCCGTATCTAAATAATTAATCGTCCCGATGCAGGATCGATACGGCTAGCCATGAAGGTTAGGCGGAGTGACGTCATTACGGTCGAGAACTCATTAATTAACCTCGTAACCAAATCGTTATGGCTGTTTCAAGCGCCATTGGTACTGAATAATAAACTTAAGTACTTTTTATTCGTGAAAAAACGTAAGGCATAAGTAACACTTAGGAACTTTAAGTACTTTTATTTTTAATACCACACAATGTTTTGGTAGGACGTTCACTGTGCGTTCAGCACTTTAGCGTATCGATAAAGAGTGGAACTCTCCTGCGGAGTCTGTGTTTCTTGATAACATGGAACTCAGTGGTTAAATTACTTTTAAGCAAGCATATGCCATCAGGTCAAATGTGGTTAGTTGTGAAACTAAGCTTGTTGAGTCAATGTTGAGTGTAGGCCTTATTATTGCGCAAAATTCTACCATTTTATTTTCCCCCCTCCGAGTTCTAGAGTGGAGACCGCGTGTCGGTAAGCATAGAGTGGGACACCTCTCAGCTATCTAGCTAGGAGGTGTCCCACGCTGTTGGTCCGTCTGGATCGACGGCCTTAAAAAGCTGGCTGGGACAGACTAAATGCGGTGTACATGGCGTTGTGGCGCAGTTTCAGAGGCCTATGTCCAGATGTGGACTGTGATAAGCTGAATTGATCGATTCCTCCCTTTTAACAAAGTTAAAGTCTGGCATACTAAATCAAGATCGAACTTTCAGAGCAAACGGCAAATCCTTTGTCTGCGACGTAAACGGATTTTCATTCGTGAAGAACTCAAACAAATACTACGATGATTGCGCAAAGATCTTGGGTAATATGATCTTGAGGGAGCTAGCGCCCACACTACACATACCGTGGTCGGTGCCGTTCCAACTAGACGATCCGCCTATAGTGCCTACGACCTTCGGCAAGATGATGGAACTGAGGTGTGTCGTGGCGGTCATCAGGCATGGGGACCGCACGCCTAAGCAGAAGATGAAGGTTGAGGTGCGACATCAGAGGTATGTTGTACTAACATTTAAAAGTTTTGTGACTGATATTTGTTAGTGTTTGCAGCTTTTTTCGTTTTTTTTAATTGTAAATTCCTACAAAATTAAACGATAAAGAAAAATTCTCTGAAATTATAAAATAAATCTGGAATTAAAAAACATACTGCTAGAAAAAAACTGTCTCTAGATTTGAAATTTTGAATTTGACATTCAGAGTAACAAAAAACCGAATACAACTTTCTATTCAGATTCTTCGAAATATTCGAAAAATACGACGGCTTCAAACGCGGCCACGTGAAGCTAAAGAAGCCCAAACAACTGCAAGAGATCCTGGACATAGCACGCGCGTTGTTGTCAGACATACAGACAAGACACGCCGACCCTGAGATTGAGGAGAAGCAGGGAAAACTTGAACAACTCAAGAGTGTTCTGGAAATGTAAGTTGTTTACATTGTTTACATAAGCAGCTAGCATGTGGAGGTGTTATAGTACATTAAATGCCATTTCTAAGTCTGTGAACACTGTGGTACAAAACTCATCAGCCTTGCTATTAGCAGCATCACGTTCACGGACTAGATTGCTGTAGTGCTGTTTTAAAGATCAAATCACCACCTGAAAGGTACCGCAAACACGCACATCCTCCCCTTTTCGGGAGAAACTTCTGTCTGGTTACAGAATTGCTCAAAATAGTTTTCTATTATGATTTGGCACCATGAGCATTGGGGGCAATAATATTATTAAATCCAAGCCAACATCTTCATCCCAACCTCAATTAATGTGAATTGTTGCTTTTTATCTTCCGTCTTAGATCTATACGAAAAACATTTATGTAGCGTCGTGCATTTACACGACGTGAAAAGTTTTAATGCTAAACATTGATGACTCTTATCTATAATTTAACTACTCCATTACTTTGTCACCGAATCTATGTTGTATCCGTTGCCCCCAGGTACGGCCACTTCTCAGGCATCAACCGCAAGGTACAGATGAAGTACCAGCCCCGCGG
Organism: Apamea epomidion; assembly: GCA_947507525.1. Taxonomy (NCBI): domain Eukaryota; kingdom Metazoa; phylum Arthropoda; class Insecta; order Lepidoptera; family Noctuidae; genus Apamea; species Apamea epomidion. Next base: position 15,357,355 of record OX382234.1, read on the forward strand.
CCGACCGCGCGGCTCCAGCTCGGACGACGGTAACGCGCCGACGACGCACCACGGTCCGCTTTACGCACTTTACACCGCTTTATTGTAATATGCATTGGGATTACATAACATACATACATAATCAGCCTATAACGTTCCCACTGCTGGGACAAAGGCTTCTCAGTGAGAGGGAGGCATTGGGATAACTTTCATTCTAAGATCTATCTTAGGTAATTATTATTATTTACACAACAGGTTTCCATAAATAGATTTTAGTTTCTATTAATATTTTGATTTACACCAATATTAATAATGATTTACATTCATATTTTTCTCTTAATATTTTGTGTCATGTTCTTGAAATTATGTCGCTTTATTGAAATTTTACAAGAGCATAATATTTCATCATGGAACCTATGCATTCAATGTGCATTTCAAACCGCGCTCAGAGTAAAATACACAGTATGTGACATGTGTCAGAATAGTCTTTTGTTGTTGTTTTAATACAATATTTCGATCACAATGCATATTACAAAATTATTTTTAAGTTACCAGCTTAAGTACCAATAACACCCGCCTGTAAAAAGTTTGAGTTGAAGTGCTGTCCCATTGTCGAGTTTTCCATTAAGCATTGCATATACTTAAGCTAGTTAAAACTATAAAAATGCGAAGCTAGAAGCTACTTGCAGTATAGCTTAGATATCTTTGTAGGTATAAGAGTTTTGTGTAGAATTTGAGGTTGTCTTACTATCTAGCTCTCAAAGTGATAGTATAAGAGTAAGACCACACTGCAAAATCTCGCCGCGATAGTTTTTCTGGCATTTTATGAGCCGGGTACAAATTCGTATACATAATCTGCAGCCTCTAAATTTCCCACTGCTGGGACTCTGGCCTCAGCTCTGTGAGAGGGAATGGGACAAATTCGTATGCTGTGTATTATTCGCAATGAGCGCGTCAAAATTAGTGTTTTATAAGTATGCAGATTTTCTGAACAAAAACCTGCGGTACGGGCTAGCTTTTGCAGTTACAGAGTAGGCAGAAGTGCTGTTAAAATAGAGGTAGAATATTGATAACGTTATAGCAACGAGTCATTCAAATTAATATAGGTAAGAAATCAAGCATTTTAATCCAATTACATTTTTCGTCGGTTTGCAGACGAAACACTTTTTATAGATTTGACACACTCGTGTTTGACCGCACCAACTGGTAAGTGACGTACACTGTACACTTTTACCGTTTGCTGATTATGTTTGTGTGTAGTCACTGTACATTATGACATCACTCAGTTCTCACACTGTCTTGATTTAGTGCTGGCAATACACGGGTGAAAATATTTGCGTTATTTCGCTAATACAAAGTAAACTTTACCTGTATGGAAAGATGGTGTATATTTGTATTAGTTCAATAAAGCGAAGATTTTGATAGTTATTCCAGTGTCAGCATACCTATAAATACATAATAATCTTTGCAATAATACACGTGTGACCGTAACCTCGTTGATAACAAGATTTACCGAAACGGCTTCGTTATGTTTGCACAAACCTCTGTATGCGAGGCAGTTTGCATGGCTTTGAGAGTATGAAAAATGAAGCAAATATTTTGTTTGAAGTTGCAAAAGTTTTAAGAATGCTATGCGTAGATTTAGTAAGAGTGTGATATTTGCAAAGTATTTAGTATTGTGTTATCATGAATGTATCAAGAAAAATAGTGGAACGAAGATATCAGAAGCTCACGGGATAGATTCAGGAGATAGTAGTGATATTCGGAGGATTATTAAAACAAGCAGGTGCCATATGGTTTCATGCCATCCACCGATAGCACCATCTTTTTTTTCGCACTGGAATCATGATGGCATTAATACTTCGTAATTCGGCCCCATGACTAATCTCCAATGCAATACCACTCGCCCAAGTCGGTGATAAATTCTTAACATTGAATTGTTTCAATTGGAGTTAAGTATAGGACTCGAAGAAGAAAGTTAGGATACCCATTGTTATCATAGATTTTTATTTTACGGGAAAATGACGTCTTGGCCTGCTGACGAGAAAAAATGTCATTACAATAACATAAACCACTCACCCAAGTGATGATGATTAATTCTCAATATGAAATTGTTTAAATAGTAGTTACAGGAATAGTATAGAGTATCTAAAGTTAGAATACCCATCGTTACAGTAAACTTTTATTCTATAAATTCTACAGAAAAAAGTTTGTAAAAATATGTGGTCTTTGCCTGCTCGCGGAAAAAAAAGAAAAAGATTAATTGTGGTAATTTTCCGCTCACCCAAGTCGATGATAAGTTCTCAACGTTATATATTATTTTATTAGGAGTAGGTACAGGAATAAAAGAGTAAAGTTTAAAACCCATTGTTATCATCAGTGATAGGAATAGGTAGTGCCTATTTGCCTAAACTTCGGAGAACAGAGACAAGAAACGGAGACTTCCTTAGGACTAAATTTTTTACGTTTATTTTTTCCGTACATACATTTTGTTTCATGCTTTCCAATTACGTCATATTTAAAAAATAATATAAAATACATATATTTGTTACAACAATATTCTATGTGTTTTATTTTTCCTTTAGAGCCCATAGAGGATAGGTTATTATTATGGAGTTATAAATTATAAATGTTATGTCTAGTTGCAAACTTTAGGTAAATATAGACGAATTACTTATTCCAAATAACATAAATATTTTTTTAATGTATTTAAAAGTGTTGTCCCGAATTTCGGGACAGATGTCCCGGAAAAATTTAGTCCTAAGGAAGTCTCCGTTTCTTGTCTCTGTTCTTCGAAGTTTAGGCAAATAGGCACTATCTATTCCTATCACTGGTTATCATAGACTTATATTCTATATTCTGCTGAAAAAAAGGTTGTCTAGGCCAGCTGGCGGAAAAAAAAGATGGTGGTAATATGTACTTACTTAATTTCTTTAACTTGTAAATTGTAAGTACTAACATGTCATACTTGTGCAGTAGGAGGCGGTGGCGAGCCCTCCTTAGTTCTCATCCTCAAATGGGGCGGAGAGCTGACGCCGGCCGGACGCATACAGGCGGAGGAGCTCGGGAGAATGTTCCGCTGCATGTACCCTGGCGGGCAGGGCCGGCACATACCCGGTATGTATTGTGATCATCATTTAGGCTCGCTTGCACCACAAATGACTAAATACGTGTGACGCTAAACATATTTAAAGCAACGTTCCGTTTTTGATAACAGTTTTAACATTACTGAGACGGAATTATGGTTTAATACGATTATCGTTACACGCCAACAAAGCCGTGGGCTTAACGACGACTCACCTCTAAAATTCCTCCAACAATTCCAGGCGAGGGTGGTACCCAAGGTCTAGGCCTCCTCCGCCTCCACTCCACCTTCCGCCATGATCTGAAGATCTACGCCTCGGATGAAGGTCGCGTACAGATGACCGCGGCGGCCTTCGCGAAAGGATTACTGGCTTTGGAGGGAGAACTGACCCCTATACTTGTGCAGATGGTCAAGTCTGCCAACACGAATGGACTGCTGGATAATGATTGTGATTCTTCTAAGGTTCAGAATATGTGAGTACCTTTTACTTTAACAACTAATTATTTGAGCAGAAAATTAGAAGATCATCATAGAAACATTATATAATTGTAGACTATTAGTTATCAAAATAATTACTAATGTTCCGCCGAAACGTGAGTTAGTGAATTCAATCCTGGACTTGAACCAATATTACTTCTGACGAACTTCATCCTAGACGATCTGCATACTAGTCTCGGCAGTCGGCTTCCAGAGTGTGGTGATTATTTAGCGCATTACTTTACTTGACAAAGGAGTCCTTTTGTTGGAAGTCGCTCCCAACTGTGGACTACTTCAAACTGTTTATCATTGCTGGAGAATCTTCACAACAGGCTACTTCTAGGCAAGCACCGACATCTTTGCTTGACTTTGACATAATATCTATTTCTTTCTACTGACCTTTTTAATTTCCTTCTGTTCTTTTCAACCAGGGCAAAGGCTCGTCTCCACGAGGCGATGCAGGTGGACCGTGACTTCACCGACGAAGACCGCGCGCGCATCAACCCGTGCGACTCCGTGAGCATAAACACGGCGATGGACTTCGTGAAGAACCCCGTGCGGTGCTGTGCGCACGTGCACACGCTCATACAGCACCTCATGCACATTGTGGTTATTAAGAAAGATGATCCGAAGACTAAAGGTAAACTATCGCAATATGTTTGTATGTTAGTTTTCGTTTTACTTGGCGTATTTATTCAAATATTCGTGTTATTTCGCTAGTACAAAATCAACCTTATTCCAATAAATATAGGGTATATTTTGTATTGCCCCAGTAACTTAAAGAACAATATACTTTACCCCAGACACAATACTCTACCATGGCGAGACATGGGAGTTGATGGGTCGCCGATGGGGCAAGATCGAGAAGGACTTCTGCACTAAAAACAAGACGTACGATATATCCAAGATACCGGATATCTACGACTGCATCAAATACGATCTGCAACACAACCAGCATACTCTGCAGTTCGATCTGGCAGAGGAACTGTATATCTATGCCAAGTACTTGGCTGATATTGTGATACCTCAGGTGAGTGATAACAGTATTTTAAAAAGAATTTTGAGCCTAGTCGTTATCGCAGTATAACGCAACACTGAGAGACGAATATTTTGGAAGGAATCTCAGCCCAGCAGTGGTACAGAACAGGATGAACGAACCCCAAAAACAAACCATTGGATTTACTGATGTTGAGACTTGGCGTTACCGTCAAACGGGCTCCGTTCAATCTTCATCAAGCCTATCATATCTTTCTGTTAACCCAAGATAAGTTAGAGTTGTAGTTTTTCTATAGAAACAACAAAAAAATGTTTTTTTTTTTTAAACGTTGCCCCACACTAGGAAAACGGCCAGACCCGGAGCAACTACTTGTAGATCATACAAATATTTGTTCCGTGCGGGAATCGAACCCACGACACGCAGCGCAGCAGTCAATCGCTTAACCACTGCGCCAACCGTGTCGTCAAAATGTTTCCAACATTTATATTTTTTTCGTACAGGAATACGGACTGACAATGCAAGAGAAACTAACTATAGGTCAGGGGATATGTACGCCATTGCTTAAGAAAATAAGAGCAGACCTGCAGAGGAATATTGAGGAATCGGGAGAAGAGACTGTTAATAGATTGAACCCCAGGTAAGATATTTTGACATCTGTTCTAGCGTATAGAGCAAGGTCCACACTTTAATCTAAACATTTTTTTTTTTTTTAACTTTTCCCTACACTAGGAATTACTCCTGTATCGTGGGTGCGTTTACAAACATTAATCTCACATACACAAAAATCCAGACCCGGCACAACTACCTGTAGGCAATACAAATATTTGTGCCGTGCGGGAATCGAACCCGCGACACGCAGCGCAGCAGTCGATCGCTCAGCCACTGCGCCAACCGTGTCGTAAAATAGTAATGAAGAATTTTTTTGTACCCCCCGTGCCTCGGAAAGCATGTTAGGCCGTTGGTCCCGGCTATCATTCTTGGATCTTTGACAGTCGTTACGGGTTGTCAGAAGCCCGTAAGTCCGACAATCAGTCTTACCATGGGGTATCGTGTTACCCAGTGACTGAGTTGTGGAGTGGAGGTCAGACAGGCAGTCGCTCAATGTGAAATACTGTTACTCAACTGCATCCGGTAATGCTGATGATGGTAGTTGAGGTTCCATAAAAAAAATCTGATATTTTAAATACTCTTAAAATGGGGCAAGCACCGGCAGTTTTCGCACAACAACATTGTCAAGTTTTTTCTCTTTCTCTTTCGCTCAGGTACAGTCACGGCGTGTCATCTCCGGGCCGTCACGTGCGCACGCGGCTGTACTTCACGAGCGAGAGTCACGTGCACTCTCTTCTTACTGTGCTTAGATTCGGCGGTCTACTAGATGTGAGTTTTTTTTAATGTTATCTATTTTATTATTCACACTATCGCACACTTTAAAACATATAGACATGCACCTATTTTTTTTAAATTATGTATGTGTACAACGGTGGATTAAGCAATTTTTGTTAATTATATTTCATCTATGGCGTTTGTGCACATAGGGTAAATATTAACAATAATATGTATTTCTTGACCTACGGCTATAAGAGACCTTTTGTTTAATGAGACAATAAAAACTGTCCTTATTGATTTTAGACTCTGCTTTATCAACTATAAGTACGAAAATGCCTTCGTTTACATAGCTGCGGTAAAAACTTCGACGATCAAATTGCAGGTGTTAAAAGACGAGCAATGGCGTCGTGCGATGGAGTACGTGTCGACTGTATCGGAACTCAACTACATGTCGCAAATTGTCGTCATGCTCTATGAGGATCCTACCAAAGATCCGTACTCAGAAGAGAGGTGAGAAATGCTTTCGTTTAAAAAAAAACTTCTAGTAAATCATTGAGAAGAGTTATTGTTCTTAGCTTTTTCATCACTACACTATATTCGGTGTGATTATGGTATTTTCAGAAATTCGTGCCTTATAAATATATTATACTAGCTGCGCCCCGCGGTTTCACCCGCATAAGTTTCGATCCCGTGGGAATATCGGGTTAAAATTTTCTTCTATACAAACCTTGTACTGACAGTACCAAACAAAAAAAAAATTATCCAATGTGGTGCATTCGATCGGAAGTTATGCGCGTACATAAATTTCGGTGATTCATTTTTATTTATATAGATAGACTATCTGCCCGGCGCTACTTCGTTCGCGTGGTTCTACCCCCTACCCTACCCCTACCTTACTCCTACACTACTCCTACCCTACTCCTACCCTACTTCTACCCTACTTCTACCCTTCTCCTAAAAGTAAAACGCTGATTGATTGATAAAACCTAGCGGACCCGGCAGACGTCGTCCTGCCCGGTTGAGTCATCATATACCGTCAGCAGCGCCACCTACCGGGTGCAATTGTGTATACAAACCTTGTCCTGACAATAACAAACACAAAAAAAAAAGAATTATCCAATTTGGTGCAGTCGATCGGAAGTTATGGGCGTACATACATTTCGAAGATCCATTTTTATTTATATAGATTTGTGCCTTATATAACCCGGACCAGAAAAACCACAGCTGAACGATTCTGGTTTTTTGTACAAAAGAAAAAGCTTAGCCTAGTATTTGAATTCAAGCTGACTCCTTTCCACAGAAAAAGGTTTTATGAGGTGATTTTGTAGTTTTACAGTTTATACAGCCTCTTCTTAGCGTGTCGAAGGCAAATATTGTTGTGTTGAGCTTAAAAGGTCTCATGAACTAACAGTTCCTTTATTACTTCGTTTTTAAAGGTACACAATTTATGTTCGTATCAGGTTCCACGTGGAGCTGCACTTCAGTCCTGGCGTGAACTGCTGCGTACAGAAGAACTTACCCCCCGGGCCTGGCTTCAGGCCGCACAGTCGCAACCACTCCACTACCAATAACTCGGTACGTTTTACTTGCTTGTAGAGGAAGCAAATCATACTGGAGAAAAAACATATGTATAAAAAATAAAGTATTCCGAAAAAAAAAAAAAAATCTTGTTGGAAGTTATTTCTAATATTTGTTCACAGCAGAGTTCGTCAGATGAGGTGAAATGTATCGAGGAAGAAGGTGAAGACGACAATATGGCCAGTCAAGAAACGCTGCAACCGGTAAGTAGGCTGCGGGGTACCATCCGCACTTGGTTCATATCCCGACTAGTCATACTCAGCACTTCTCCTCCACATTTATTTTGCTCACGGTTAAAGTGTGGAACTCTCTGCCAGTTTCTGTGTTCCCTTCCACATTTAACCCGTCTGCCTTCAAAACAACAGTGAACAGACATCTTCAGGGCACACTCGTTCCATCATAGACCACATTCATTGCTTTCCATCAAACATGGTCTAGGTCAAGAGCAGCCGATCTAGTCTGTAAAAATCTCACCGTTCCAACTTCAGTGGAATGAGCTGTCATTAGTGTCAATCCGTAGCATAGCGTGGAATGACAGCTTACTTTAGCTACATATGTTTCCACGGTGAGTTTTTTACAAAATAGACCAGCAGGCCCATTCAGCAATAAAATAAAATAATAATTAAAGAAGAATTATTTTTATTTTATTTTTAAATATCTGTAAACTTTCTCGTGATATTACAGGATGCTGACGAATTGGATAACACATTCTCGCCGAAGAAATTGTCGAAGTCAAAAATAAGGCCTTCGGATCCTATACCTATTTGGTAAGTATGTTTTGTTTAAATTTTGCTTTTCATAGATAGTCTTCACTCATGTTACTCTCAAGGAAATCTATTTAAAACTTTTGTTACCTATATTAAAATTTGTGCTTTGCCAACGCCATTCTTATGAAAGACCTATTTTTTCCCCTTCTAACATCTAGCTGTGTAAACCCTGAAATAATCCTACGGTCCTTATAGTGCTCTTCTCATACAATCATACTTTACTAAAAAGCTGCAAGAATCTTTTGGCGCCTGGATGACATTGTCAGGGGGGCGTTGTTTGTAACGTTTGTCAAATTGTCACAGTTTATTGAATTGACAAAACAAGATAATGGCGTTAGTTCCGATTTTGTCCGCGTGCCAAAGGAAACTTGTAGCGATGGTCATTATTATTGCTACATTTGTATATTTTCAACTGTTCTCGGAGATATAAATATGCGTGAGATGTGTAGCGACAATTACAGCAGCCTGCATTACACTGTGAGCGGGCACGAGGCGTCCACGCTGGCCGCGCGCCTCAACGCCGAGCTGCGCTCGCGCAGCCACGCCGATACTGATACGGACACGAACGCACAGGTTAGCTAGCGTAGAATAGAGCTCTATAAACACGTTTCGTTTATGGAGAGATCCAGAATGTAAATATAAATGCCCAATAGCCTTAATGACAGAAATTCAGTTCAATGCGATAAAAAGACGCATTATTCATCAATTAACTCTGACTCTATGACTTGTCGTTCATAACTGAATCTATCTAATGTTCTCATACTATGACCGTTGGTTACTTGACTGCTCGAAGTGCATATATCTGTCACATGAGTGATCAAATCTCGCACTTAGCTGACCACTATAAAAGAGTATTTTATTTCATTAGGGAAAACAAACAGTAGTATATAAAGAAAAAGCAAAAATATCTTAACAAATATACTACCCGATACGGCACTACCTTCCGAGTCGGATCATTAAAAACATGAAATACCTTCCAGGGCGACGAAAAAGAGCCAAAAGAGGTGGAAGAAGCGCCGCCCCGCGCTCGCTCCTACGACCAACACAAGCAGAGCCACGACAATGGTAAGTATTGGCGCGTACCACGGCATAGCTGCACTAATACCGACCCACTAATTACAACACCCATATTCAAACTTGTTTATGGAAATGAACTTCGAACTCGGAGCAAACGCATGTACGCGGAGTATACGACAATGTTTTAGCAGGCGCGGTCACAAAATGAGAGAGCGAGATGACACGAAACTCAGTGCAGAGTTCAAGTATCTGGTCCTACTCGCACGTTTAATGACCGCATCTGCCACGAGCATTGACATTAAGGATAAAACAAAAGAGTTACAGTTTGTTTTTTAAAAGAATGCGTCAAGTTAAGAACGATTTTCAGAAACAAGTGAACGTACCTTCGCATCTTGCGCTTGTCCAGAGTAGGCGTTCACCGAACGTGTACATAGCGTGTACACGGCGTTATCGCGATCAAGCCGCGTAGACCCTACGTATACATTTGTCGACCGCCTACGCTGTACTTACGCTCGGTACAAAGACACACTAAGAATATGGATGTCAGTCCCGAGTGCCGTGTACCCGTACACCTGACTACTGTACATATTATGTACTTTGTATATTGTGTTGTGACATTTTGGCATGAGTCCTTTGTAACCTATGGGTCAGGATCTACAAAGCTGAATAAACAAGCTATGACGCTTGGCGTGAAAAAAGGAGTTATGTTAGAAAGACAGGAATATAGTCGATCTTCTAAAATGGTGTTATATTGAAAGTTGGATCTACAATTAGGTAATTGAGAGACTTACTAATACAGAATAGATAAACTATGTTATTTTTGAGATACAATTAGTTGATTCTTGTAGTTTAGGTTAGCCTCAGAAATATATAAGATATCTAAATATGATAAAACAAAAAATATATTTTGATGGTTTTTTATGTGGGGTTATCGTCCACAGTTAGAAACTTGTAAACTTCACAGACGTGATGGGTTTTGATATCTGAACACGATAAAATAAAAGAAAACAGATTTTCTCAACTCAATCTTCAAGTAACAAAACTACCAGCTGTCGCAAAGCCCAAAAAAAACATCACATCATTTTTATTTTATCGTGTTTAGGTATCGATACCCATCAGGTCTGCAGAGTTTCGCTAGCTAATTTAATTTTACCCAGTATTTAATATTGCGAACCTGATTGCTCTCGTCAGTACTCATAAGAACATTTATTTATCGTTGGTTATTCGCATTGTTTTGAAACTGACATGTTTTGGGGACAGTGGGGTGTTCCTTAAACTTTAGTTGTTTTAACTTCTATTTATCTGAGCCTATGTAGTATGTCTGCTCTGATTTCTGAATAGACTATTATTTAAATAGATACAGTTACTCATATATTATTATCTAGATTTGTTTACAAAGCCGTAGAAAATTTCGCAAATTATATTTGAGTTTGCTTCGTACATGGATTGCAGTAAAATATTATTCTTACATTTACTTTTAGCTTTTTACTAGCAAGCACAAGTGGCACAGCGTTTTTATCCTGATAAACTTCCGGTATTGACGTTTCCAAAAAAATTATAACTAAAACTCGGTTTTAGTCTGCTAATGGGCACATTCTCCGGTTAGACTAGAAGCCGACCCCAACATAGTTGGGAAAACGCTAGGCAGATGATGATGAATGGGCACATTCTCAAAGACACTGTATTGCTCTGGGACCTTCAATTTAATTGGAATGGTTGATCATCAAATCTAAAAGTTGTCATCATCCAAGTTGCTTTTCTCAACTATATTTGGGTCGACTTCCAGTTCTACTCATTATTATCTTGCCCTCATCCTTCTGACTACGTTAAATGAAGCGACTACTGTCTGACCTCCAGGTCTGGCAATACTGATATTCTAAGGTTAACCATAGCAGCACTCTTTTTGTTTAAAAGGGCAAGTATTTAATGGAACCCCAAATAATTCCCATCTCGATCAGATCGTACATCATTAGAAGACCATACAGTTTTTTGAAGCGCATTTATTAAAAAAAAAAGCGTAGGTACATTTTTATAAGGCCAGTATGTATTCAGAAGATCAATTTAATGTTTCCTTTCTAAAAGTAGTAGGCATACAATATTTGACTGCAATTCGTGTCGTAAGTCTTGGCGGGTATGTGACGTGTGTGTCGCGACAGAGTCCGAGGCGGCGCTGGCCGGCGCCGTGGGCGCGCGCTACCAGAGCCTGCAGTCCGTGCCGCAGCCAGGTCAGTGCACACGCCAGGGGAGGCACTTACCATTCATATGTGCTCAGGGCTAACTTGTGCTGTTGAGGGTAGAAGACTGAGGATATGTTGTACATCTAGTTCAAAATGGCAATTTGACACTATTCATCTACTTAATGAAAATCTTAAATTCATTCATTCACTGACAGACAACGCACAGCCTAAACTGCTGGGTCTAGGAGCATGAAATTCTGAGCAAAAGTGAAGAAAAGATAAGGAAAGATTAAGGTGTAAGGAAAGATTTTTCAAAATTCATCCCCTTTAGGTTAAATAGGGGATGCAATTTTTGCCGATGGGATATCCCAACGGTCACACGGCTTGTTAATCTAGTAACAAAAAGTAGACTAGACCGTCAATACATTGAACAGTCTGCATCACAAATGTTTTTATGTTAGCTTCAGTGAAGTTGGTAATGCAACTTAACTGGCGCTTGGGCTGCATGCCTACTTACATCGGGGACCGTATTATTACAAGGGTGTAATTTCTGCTAACTGCTAATAGACAAGTAGGTATAATAATTCATAAAGCATCCAAAATTATATAATGTATGTGATAATGGCTATAAAGTGGCAGCTAGACAACATTTTTTCAACCTTTTATCTGACATAGTATAATTGAGCTCTCTGTTTACGATGCTAATGCTATTTCAGTATGGTGTCTATTGGTGAATAAATTCCAAATGATGGTGGTTCGGCCCCAACTCCTGAACATGTTTCATGTGTGCGCGTCCTACGATCATCGGTATAGGGTTCTAATTAGTGTCTTCTTATAGCTGTAGCATTCTGTTTCGTCCCAAAATTGCTCATCTAGAACTTTTATAAAGTATAATTTGGGTCTTCACAGGTAAGCAAGCATGCTCGCATGTCAGGCTATAGATAACAATCTGTTAGTGCTATAGTTTACAAGTCATAAATAATATTCTCATTAGTATATATAACTATAACTCATCAGTAATGTGGTGTATCGTTTATTTGTTTAGCAGTTAAGTGTTTAAGGTTGTATGGCACGCTCGTTTGTCGTGTCCGTGTGGTTTACTACTTGTTACTGAGTTGTAGAGCGCCGCGCGCCGCTCGCCGCTGTAGCTCACTCTGGCCGGCGATCTTGTGTGTGTTTGCGTTGCATCCTCGCTCCCCGCGTGTGTGTGCGCACGTTTGACTATTGTTTGGCACCTGCATGCTGTTGATGTTGATACTGATCTTCACTAACACGTTTTTACGATATTCTATGTTACTATACAATTATACAAATGAATGTTATGCAAACGTAACTTTCCGGTGTGCGTCTCCTCCCTCGATCACATCGGGATGTGAGCGCGGCAGGAGGCGCGCGTCCTGGAGCGTTGCGTGTCCCGGCGCCGGCAGACGATCGTCAAACTACTGCGCGGGTTCCCTTCTGTGTAGTGTGATGTCAAACGCGATCTCCGTATTGCAAATCTATCGCTACTACGAGCACGCTTTGACCAGTATGTATATATTTATTTATTCTATCTTAATTAATAACTAATTTATTTTTCTCTATCACCACCCTGTCTACTAACGACGTTCGCCTTCCACATAATGTCACCCCCACTGTTCGTGTAACCCCACTAACGCGCTCCATCGGGGCAGCCGCGCGGCCGCACCCTCCCGCACTAACCGTGACGCCGTCCGGCTCCTTGTCGAGCCCGAGCCCGACGGACGAGCCCGTAACCCCTCTCATTAACATGGGCGGCGTCGAGTCCTCCACTAACGAGCTCCCGCTATCCGCCATCACGTTCCGCGCCTCGTGGCCGCACCTGGCGGACGGCCACATGGCCACCGGCCATAGCCAAGAGTGTAGCACCCCGCGGGACGCAGGGCGGCGCCAGCGGCACAGCATCGCCGGCCAGATGAGCTACCTCAAGATGCTGGGGCTGGGCGCGCGCGGCAAGCTGTCGGCCGCGGGACTGTTCAGCACGGCCGTCATCTCCGGCTCCAGCTCCGCGCCCAACCTGCGCGTCATGATCCCCACGGCGGCCTCCAGCAACGGTGAGTGACGTCACGTCCCCGCCCCCCTCGCCCCGCCGGCTCGCCTGACGCTCGTTCTGTCGCAGCGGCCGTGGAGGGCTTCGGCGGAGTGCCGGCCATCCGCCCGCTGGAGACGCTGCACAACGCGCTGTCGCTGCGCCAGCTGGACGTGTTCCTGGAGCGCGTCACGGCGGCGCCCGTGCTGCTGGGCACGCCGCCCGCGCCCGCCGTGCCGCCGCTCAAGCAGCCGTCGCCCACCAACAGTGAGTACAGTCCGTCGCCCGCGCGCGTCCGCTGAGCTGTGCACTAATACTGACCACCCCCAGGTGTAGGCTGGAGCGGCCCGTCGTCGCTGATGTCGTCGTCGGGCGAGCTGCCCAGCGGCCTGTCGTCCGCCGGGCCCTCGTCGCCCAACTCCAACTACGCCTCCAACTCTGAACATAAGACTACGTCCACCGAGAGGTATACAGAGACAAATTACTACATACTTAGAGAATTGTTAACCAGCTTGAATGCGTTTTCCGAACATTAGAGTCGATGCCACTCTTCTGTACATTTTTTTTTTGTTTTAATTTGTCTAACGTATTCTGGAAGATGTCTTCATTTTCTGTTGGTTACAGCGCCGTCACTTGACTAGATCTGTATTATAAACACTTCATATCTGCTAATGTTGCTTGATGTTAGTTTTACTGTTCTGTTTTTTGTTTCTTGTTAAATGTCATCTAAAGGACTATCGTTATATCTCATTTGAGGGTGAGACTTATGAACTGAACCTTTACTTAACCTTTTACCATTCAGTCTACAAGTGAACAAAATGTTTAAAACGTTTCGTCCACTTGCGGAGTCTATTTGGAACCATCTTGTTTTCACGCGGCGTCAGTTCACGGTAACTCATACCATACATCATATTGTTGGTGCTTATATCATTCATTTTCGGGAGTTGTTGAGAGCGAGGTGCAGCCGAACACCGGCTGGTAACTAAACATTATGGATTCCAGTAGCAATTGGAGTAAAAATGTGCCGAGCAAGCTCCCTCAGTGGGAGGGCGAGGCGGCGACGTTGTGCGCGTTGGACGCGACCCTGCACCCATTCATGCCGCACTCCAACGTAGCAGGTACCTCACGCTAACTCATATAGCTCGACTCAGAACAACGACCGCCCAAACGCGCGCTACTGTTACACATTATTCACTTTCGAACGGATATTGAAAGTAATTTGTAATAACGTGTAACAACCTCCCGTGCGCTTTTAGTTGTCGTTCAAATAAATTGTATAAAAAGTTGCGGAGCTGACCGGTGGATACATATATTGGATACCCAAATATATTATAAACGTTGCACAATTTCGTCGCTTGCAGAATACTCCATTAAATTAAGAACAGAACTTTTATAATAATACCATCTGTTAATTTATGTTTCATTGTTGCATGATTATGAAATGCATGCGCTGCACTCTCTGCTGATTACTTCAACTTCAAGGCGAATCTTTTCTTGAGAATTATCAAATAGCTTAGAAAAATTAAAAGCAAAAGAACAATGACTAACAAAAAAAGGAGTTTGCATGATACATTAATATCTAATTATTTATTTATTTTATATAATACAATATTCGGATATTTAAGTATGTATGTATATTTTTTCATGCAAACCATAAAATAACCACTCTGTCACATTGCAGTACTTGAAAACAATAAAAAAATATTGAAATTGATAAAAACAGTAACAACTTTCTCAGAAATAATAAAAGGGGTTTAACAAATCCATTTCGGTCATGCAATCTGTTAGATTCAGATTATAATACAACCCAAGACCAAAAATGCGAAAATAAAAAGGTTTGATACTAGAAAATAAATTCAGTTGTCAAAATATATGTAAACATAAAGCGGTGTCGCTACAATAATCGAGCTTGACAAAATAGTAACTTTACTCTGATATACCCGACAACGGTAAAAAGCCCAGTACTTCTTCAGAGAATTCTCCAACCAATCCACCGAATTAAACACCTATGAAAAAATAAAGAAGATTTCATACTGGCCCCTTAAAAATACGTATAAAGTACGAAAATGGGGTTGCCAGTTGAAATAAATAAGGCTGTATAATCAGTATTGAAGCCTTGTGTTCTAATCTCTGTTGGTATAACAAATAGTTTTTTTCGGCGCAATGTTTCAGGTTCATCTATTAGCGGCGACGTGACGCCGGTGTCAATAGCCTCCGAGCTGGACTTCAACAGCAACGAGGCTACTGCCGGATCTATCACTGACCACGACCTACTGGTACGTAATGACTAGTTTACATGGTGTAAGGGACACCGACGCGCAAACTGTTGCCATGAATTCAGCACATTATTCTAGACGTAGAAAGGTTAGTTGGTGATAAAATAAAAAAAACTGCTGAATAAATTCACGAAGACATGCCATGCCATATGAGTTGAATATAAATCATGCTATAACATTCTGCATCACAATTTAAATTAAGACTCGCGACATCCCCACTAAACTTTGGCCTGATTTTTATTGGCTTCCCAGGCGTGTTATTCGCATTTAATTAATTAATAATAGCGAGCTTGCTTTAATAGTGTTCCTTTATAATTGATTTTATTTGATTAGATGAAAATTGTAAGTACCTACAACATTGAAGAAAAGTATTTAAATACGCGTTTTACATTATCCTGTCTCCTTTTACAGAGTGCTGAAGGTGAAGACGATGAAGAAACCCTGTCAGTTGACCCGTGCGGCTCACCGGTGAAAATGATCAGGAACGATCTGAGCCCACAAACTTACGCTGCGGTCAACTCCCTAAGACTGGACAACAGTCAGCCGTCCACTAGTAAATGCTCCACGGAGTTCTTCGGGCTAAGCTTACAACAAACGAAAGAATGTTTCCATAAAGACATGCCATCAAGTAGTAAAAATTATAATTTAGATAACGACCTGAAACAAAAGGTTTGTAAGGAAAATACACAGTGTATGTCCAATATTGATTCGCTGAATTTGCAAAGCAAAGATGGCAAAAGTAAAGTAAAAAAGAATGAAATTCTGAATAATGGAAGTAGAAGGTATAGCGACAGTAGTGCACAAAAAAGTAATGTCGGCTCCCAAGCGACTGTGTCTGGTAGTAGGTTCAAGACGACTCTAGTGACCGACGATCAGTTAAGGCCAAGCACTTCTACAGACAGTGCCAATAGTGCTACTAACGACCCGGGCATGCCGCTCGTGACGAAGGCTAAAAGTACTTCCGTTAAACCAGGCTTTACTATATCCGAATAGTATTAGTACAGTCATCGGCTCCTCCATACAGTCGTACGTCAGCAGTCTATTTCATTCAGAATATCCCTTTTCGTTCGTTACCTTCAATGGCTTGCCTCAACTTTGGACGTGAGCCATGCATGCCCGAAAAACGGCTCTGGAAAATGCTCGCAAGTAACGTTTGCATGGAGTTGAGACATCTAGATAGACGTATTTTAGTTCCAGTAGTAGTAAATGCATTCAGTGTAGTTTTATCATAACAATCTCATAAGGGCAGCACAGAGTAGTACCTAACTACTGTTTTTATTACCCTTTTTGATATTTTGACCTGCGCTTGCAGTTAATTTATTGATGAATCTTTTATTTTTACACTTGTTGCTGTGATCATCCCAATGATTTTTCCTATTATCATATTTTTTATGCTTTGTATATTCAGTGTTATGAAGTTATTAATAATACTATTTTATACATAGGTTTTACAATTTGTGCTGTCATATTACTAAGTTATTTGTATATGCTGAGGTTTCAATACAATGTATTTTGTATCAATGTTTTGTGTTCATAGATGTAGCTTGATTGAATCAGAGGCAATGTACTGAATCAATAGTTCAATATTCTGTTAGATAGTGCTCTCCGTTTTGCCTTACCGGTTCGCTTGATTGTGCGCAAAAAAACAATTAAAAAAAAAATTATGAGATATTGAATGTATTAGTTAAGAATTTACATTAAAATATAATAATTAATAAATAAGGTTTTTTTATTATTATTTAATAAACGTCCAATGTTATGCTTGCTAAACAAGACTACGACTAAGCGATAGTTTCATACACCCGCCAACGGCCAACGTGACGTCAGAATAGCGGGTGTACGATGAAACAATTGCAATAATGTCCTTTCCCACGAGGTAATATATTTCTTTAACGCTAGAGATCCGCCACTGCTTCTCACGGATTTTCAGACTTGATAAAACATCTGAATGGCAGACGGCAGGGGTGGTGCACCCGGTTCTGGGGGTCTCCAATTCTGGAGAAATACCTTTTAATTAAATCCCAAACAAAGGCAAAATAGGTTCAGTAAACAAAAGACAGTTTGTAGGTGGACCTATACGCTTATGTTAAAGTTTATGTTCATATAATTATATCTACCTACGTACGTAGGGGACGTATGCTAAACATGTATAAGGACCTAAACCTAGGCTGCTAACATTTTTAAGCTCGCTTCGCTCGCTCTTGCATTCTTATATTTCTCCGACTTTTCTACATAATATGTCGACAAAGTAACTTCTAGTTATGAATAGTCAAACTTATCCAGGATGGGTTACAAAATTTTAGAGGTCGCTCTTGTATTCTGAAACTTCCTTTATAGGTCGCTAAAGTAACTCCCTATTTCTGTATAAATGTTGAAAAAAACTTGTAACCTATCCGGGAAGAATTTTCGAGCTCGCTTCGCTCACTCTAGCACCCTGCGCCTATACGTCTAATGCTCAACTTTTCTGTATAAGTCGACAAAGTATCTCCTGTTTCTGGTCAAAAGAAAACCTTTGCGAGGCAACATGCTAAAAATCTTCGCTTGGTTTTATCCTACATTATTACATAAAAGGACCGAGGACGAGATCTATAAACTCCGCTTGGAAGTGCTTTGACTTAGACAGTCGTGTTCCTGTCTCTATTTTACAGTAGTTTAAGGTGTATATAGGGCTCGCTGACCTTGTGCATGTGGGCGGAGCTAAACGCTCTACCCCCGAATACGTAAAACGCGCGCGGTGGCGCGCTGCACTAAAACGAAGATCAAAGAATATGCGGAGACGCAGACATGCCGCACGCAGGTCGCCATTTTTGCCTACAATTCCAGAAGGGAATGGCGGAGGCAAGGCTGATATGTTTTGTATAGATTGATACTTATGTTACGTATATTTTATGTTTTTACTGGACATTATTTATTAGAATTATTTCATTTTTTTGATTTTGTTTAAAATCATACGTGAGAACGAACTTAGTTCCCGACGGGGGTAAAACTTTAAAAATGATATCGAGTATTTTCTTAGGAATGAAATAACATTTTATTTGCATAGACTGTAGGTCTTCTTAGGAGGAATTACATAAAAATGAGATTTTATAAAAATGAGAACCTGTTTCATCAATTTGAATTATTATAAATCAGTAATAAACCTACCTAACTAGCACTGTACCTAAATGGCATTTTTAGGATTCCGTAGCCAATCGGATAATGTTATAATCAACTTTCTTCCTGTCATTGTAATTTACATAGCAGGTAGTGGTATTCTAATTTGTGACCGGTAGGTGCCACAACTAAAATGTGCAAAATAATTATTTTTTCCAAAAAAAAAATAACCGACTTCCATAAAAAAACTACAAAATGAAAAATAACTTTATTTCAGAAGTCTGTAGCAAAAAACGTAAATTCAAAACCAAAGACATCGACTTCCGAAATAAAGTAATTTTTCACTTTGAAGTGTTTTTTTAAGTGTTTTTCATGTAAAAAGATTTTTTTTATTATTAATCGTACGTCAAAAGTAACATTTGAACTACGAAAACTGTTACCACTGTTATAGTATAGTAAAGTAACAGTATCATGTCTCGTTAGTGACCTTGAAATAATCACTTACGGCCGCTCAGTAGATAAACCTTCCGCGTTCGTGCGTAACAGCCGCGAATACTCAGAGTATATTAGTCAGTGGCGTGTATTGCATAAAGGCATAAAAGCAGTGCCTACCTCGATAAATCACCATAGGCCTGTCTGTTAGTTACATTTTAGTGTGTGTGCCCAACTATGAAACTCACTAAATTATCATACCTAACAAAAAACAAAATCTTCATACAAATACGCGCGGCAGTAGGCAGTCGCAAGACGGCCTACTCGGCTCCCGGACTATTCGATTTTTATTTTGACCTCACTATCGGCTTTATCACCCTCGAAAAGTATGAAAACGACACCCATAATGAAATATTTGAATTTTTTTGCAGCCGCCGTTTTGGATTTTTATTTTGACCTCACTATCGGTTTTATCACCCTCGAAAATTATGAAAACGACACCCATGATGAAATATTTGAAAAAATTTGCAGCCGCCATTTTGGATTTTTATTTTGACCTCACTATCGGCTTTATCACCCTCGAAAAGTATGAAAACGACACCCATGATGAAATATTTGAAATTTTTTGCAGCCGCAATTTTGGATTTTTATTTTGACCTCACTATCGGCTTTATCACCCTCGAAAAGTATGAAAACGATACCCATGATGACACATTTGAAAACTTTTGCAGCCGCAATTTTGGATTTTTATTTTGACCTCACTATCGGCTTTATCACCCTCGAAAAGTATGAAAACGATACCCATGATGAAATATTTGAAAACTTTTGCAGCCGCCATTTTGGATATTTTTTTTGACCTCACTATCGGCTTTATCACCCTCGAAATGTATGAAAACGACACCCATGATGAAATATTTGAAAATTTTTGCAGCCGCCATTTTGGATTTTTATTTTGACCTCACTATCGGCTTTATCACCCTCAAAAAGTATGAAAACGACACCCATGATGAAATATTTGAAAAATTTTGCAGCCGCTATTTTGGATTTTTTTTTGACCTCACTATCGGCTTTATCACCCTCGAAAAGTATGAAAACGACACCCATGATGAAAAACTTGAAAATTTTCGCAGCCGCCATCTTGGACTTTTATTTTGATCAAATTCAATATTTTCTCATTTTAATATTAGTTAGATAAGCCTTACTACTTGTATACTATCGTAAGCGTCCTGACGCGCACAATAGAAATGGGCCATCTGCAGCGAGCTAGTCAATAAACGCACACTGATACAATTCGTTCGTAAATATTTGCACTAACACAGGCAAACGCGCGTAGTCGGTCGATAGCCGGAGCGGAGCAGCGAGCGACACAGCCCTCCCGTCTCAGTGCTAACGCACGACTGCCGCCCGCGCCCGCGCAGAGCACCTCTGAAGCTTAATATCAAAGTGGGGAAATTTTCTTTGCAAATGTTGATTGATTTACATAAGCTGTTTCATTTCTATAGTACCTCTAACCACCAATTTTTCAGTGTAAAAATATTTGCAAACATCAAAGCCGTTTAGAAGTAATATGGAATATTAGGAAAAAATAGCGTTTTGCTAAAAAAATTTTTAAGGGAAAAGTATTAGGCATACGAAAAAATCCTGTTTCAGAAATGTTGTACTTGAACCTATACCAACAACATATTTTTTTCAGATCTTCTAATCAAGCCGTTAATGAGAAATATTCTTCATAAAGTGACCGTGTTACGGTACTAAACGAGAGTAAGGCCCTTAACCTTTTCACCGCCAACGTGCACAATACTCAATACTCAATACTCAATACTCAATTCTTTATTGCATTCCATAATGTATACAAGGCTGGTAGGTAAATTATAGAGAAACAATTATGGACCCTGTCGGGCACAGCAAGTTAGTTTTTAGAGGAGAGGATGAAGCGCTTTTTGTTTAAAAACATAATAATATTGAAATTAAGGAGTAAATCTTATTTTTAGATATTTAAGTAGATATTATTTATGAGTAGATTTATATTAATTTTGTTTATTATTAATATTTCTATATTTATCCACAAGAACGCGATGCCCCGCCAGCGCCAAGCTATAAATGTATAACGAAATATACAGTAAACAGTAGTGATGGACTGATGGGGGTATCATCATATCGATAAATGAGATTTATATGAGTTAAGTTTTATATATCATTTTACGAATATAAATAAAAACTGATTAAATATTTCACAGTATCCCTAGTAAGAAAAACCAGTATAAATTAAAGTATCAAAGAAACAAATACATAACTCAATTAGAGCTTTAAGAAATGAGGTACATCTCTATTTGTTTCATGACATCATTCTTTGACTTCGTTTCAAGTTCTTGGCGCTCAGAGCACGTTAAATTCAATTCTGATTAGTATGTGGTCTATGGCCTTTCTTCTATGTTTGTCTACTCCAAGGTCAGTCAAAGTCTAATCATTTATTTCAAATAGGCACATAAAAGGAACTTTTGAACGAAAATTAAAATAAAATTGATTCTAGTCGCCCCTTCCAAAATGTAGTTTTCGTATGGAGAAGAATGGGCAAGAAACTCCACCGTTACTCTTTTAAAATGTTTTACAATACTTTGCATGAACTACTTCAGTCAACGTTTTATACCGTAGGTATCTAAGCGGCAGAATTTTTTACTGTATACAGGGTGACAGGGACATCGACGCGCAAACTGTAACCATGAATTCAGCACATGAGTTTAGACCCATAGCGTAGAAATTTTTTGTCGGTTATCAAAAACAAAATCTTCTGTTTCATAGAAAAGTGCAATACCTACGCGGCCAAAACATATGGAACAGCAATATTTTATTATACAAGAGTGAAAGAAGGATGCGTGCGCGCTCACACGATTAGTGCTGCCAAAGAGTATAGTAACTATAGTGCTGCACAGGCTGCACTATGCCAAAGTGACCTTGACAGCGGTACGCTTATGACGCTCAGACTATAGTCTGAATTATGACGCCACAGAACGACTTCTATAATAGTCCATGGCGCCCGGGGCACTGACAACCAATTGTTTTGTAGAGATGGGAATATAATCATCGACAAGGATTGCTAACAACTATTTAATTCCGGATCGGCACCCATCTAAAGGTCGAAATTCGTAAATTTTCCCTTTTGTTATAAAGTAGTTAGTTAGTTAGTAACTAAGTTCATATTTTACTGACCTCAAATTGTTTTCAATAGTAGTATTTATAAATATTTCAGCGGGCGAAATCAAACAGTTATAACTTTCGCGTCACATCACTGGCTGACAATATATAGTCTTTGGCGTTTTGGGGACATTAAAAATGTTCGCAGTTTTTGTTTTTGGCGATTTTAATACAAATAAGGGCTTCTTTTGTGTGGAAAAATAAGAAACAGGCTATTAGACAGTGCTATATTAAATTATAAAATAAAGCAAAGCTTTTAAATACAGTAAATTTATTTTTATTAGATATTTAAAATGAAGAATTTCTAATGAAGTCGTGGCGCTGGTGGCACGAAAATCCGGAACTTCCATTGAAGTCCGTGGCGGTGAAAAGGTTAAAAAGTGTCAGGAATAACGCTAACCAAAGTACGTGCTAAGTAACGTTGATAGGATCTCGGCCTTACTCAGCGGTTTTTGCTTATCGAAACTCATTTTCAGACCACTGAAAACATTACTTGTTTGTAGATTGTCGCTACGGGTTACAGACACCGTTTATCCACCCTAAGGAGAATAAACGGAAACGTATTTCCGCGTATCCAACTTAGTAGGGTGAATTTTTTAGGGGTGGATAACCGGTCCCTGCAACGGTCACAACAACCGGTCGTTAATTTTACCTAAGTAACCTCGGAGTGCCAAAAGCGTGATCGTCTTACCCCCGCAATGTGTGCTCTTTGCAATGGGCCCCATCTAGCAAATTACAAAGGATGTGAAGTTTATAAAGAAATACTGGCGCGAAGAACCAGAATGCCCTTAAACAACGTATATATGCCCCGGAAAGTTCTTAACAGTGGTGATGGAACTTCTTCCAATATGCTTGGCAACACTACCAAGGAGAGAACCCAAAGCGCCAAAACTACCATCGCTGAAGTCTTGCGGCAGAACAAAGAACAACACACAGTTGAGATAAAGACCGGACCTAGCCCAACCTTAGAACAGCTACTCCATAAACAAACCTAAAAGTTTGAGTGCATCTTCCAACAAATGAGTACTCGAAAAAGTCTCATCACCAAGCGCGTCGATCGACTTAAAAAATGAATTCTCTAAGAATGGAACCTGGAACGTTAACGGAATAGCCCCCAACAAATAAGATGTTGAGCACAATCGCTGAACACAAGATTGATATTCTTCTCGTAGCTGAAGCTCATGGTACCCGCAACACAAATGTCAAATTCAAAGAACATCAATGCTATATGACAAACCACCCGGATGCCACTGGGCATGGTGGAACAGCGGTCATCGTCCACAAGAAGGTGAAACATCATTTAATACCAGAATACAGAGCTGAACACCTTCAGACAACAACAATTGCTGTAGAGGATAGCACAGGCTACTTAAAGTGTCGGCTTTATACTGCCCCCCTAAACGCGCGGGTGGTGACTGGAACGCGAAACATATTAGCTGGGGCTCTAGACTCACTACAACGCGAGGAAGACAACTTAAAACAAGCATAGACAAAAGCCATCTATTGGTATCCTCCACCTGTGAACCCACGTACTGGCCAACAGACTAACAAAATCCCGGATCTCCTTGACTTCTTTGTACTTAAAGTACTACCGAGGCACTACTTCAACCCTGAATCCTGCTACGACAGCTCCTCGGACCACACCCCAGTTATATTAACAATAAGCACTATGCTGATAGAGTCGGAAAAATGCTTACGTCCAAGCACACCGACTGGGAATCCCTTAGAGAGTACATTGGCAACAACATACAACTAAAATACCATTAAAAACTCCGGATGATATAAAAGAGGAGACAAAATATATAACAACACTTATTCAGGAAGCTTGTTCGATCAATACCCCGGAGAACAAAATAAAAGATCGGCATAGTAACTATCCACTAGTCGTTAAAAATGCTCTACTAGATAAACGCCGACTTCGAAGAATTTGGCATCAAAGTAGGCTACCAGCGGATAAAACTTTATTTAATAAAGCCTATGGAGACCTGAAAGAAATCCTATACAATTGGAACAATGAGACGTTGGAACACCAACTGGAGTTAAAGACTCCAGTTGGTGTTCCAACTGGAGTCTTTAACTCCAGTTGGAATTCCAACAGCCACTGCTTCAACGAACTATTAATTGTGGAAATTCACTAAAAACTATAACAGGCCTCATAATGCCTCTTCTTAAGACCGTATCAGAATGGGCGCGAACATCCCAGGAAAAGGTAGACGCATTTGCATGGCACCTCGAAGAAGTCTACACCAATTCCAGCCATAGACTTGGGAAATGAGGAACTAGTTGATAGCGTCCCCCGCGCCCTATTACAGTACGTGAAGTCTGGCGGCTTATAACAAAGCTTCAAGATAAGAAAGCTCCCGGGTACGATCTCCTCACCAAAGAAATACTGAAACAGCTGCCCAGAAAAGCCATTGTGTTTCTTACATCACTCTAATGCAATTTTGAGAATCCAGTACTTTCCGCTGGCGTGGAAGGTGTCCCAAATCATAACGATACACAAGATAGGTAAACCTCCTTATGAAGTATCTTCATACAGACCCATAAGCCTTCTGCCAATTCTCTCCAGTCTTTGAGAAGCTATATTGATGTACAGAATATCACTGATTCTAAATAATGAGAAAATTATTCCCGACCACCAATTTGGCTTCAGACCGGAGCATTCTGATGCGGATTGATCGAGTCTACGACAAGATAAGGATAAGCCTAGAAGAAAAGCTATAGTGTTTCTGGACATCCAACAGGCCTTTGATAAGGTTTGGCATACGGGTCTGTTATACAAGCTAAAAATCAACCTTCCCCACCAGTACTACTCACTAATGAAATACTACGCAGAAGCAGATGTGACGTCACGATTCTGCAATATAACTGTTGGAGTACCGCAAGGGTCGGTACTGGGACCGGTGTTGTACACAGTATACACTGCAGATCTCCCGCAGGCTGATGAAGTCACTACAGCAACATTTGCTGATGACATTGCAATACTGGCAAGCCATACAGATCCTGCTATGGCCTCACACATGCTTCAAGGGAGCCTCGCCACATGGTTACAAAAGTGGCGGATAAAGACGAGCGCAAGCAAATCAGTCCACGTCACATTTACGCTGCGAAAAGGTGACTGTCCACCAGGTACATCTCGAGAATGTAACACTATCTCATCACGAAAGCGTAAGATACCTAGGGTTACATCTTGACCGACGTCTAACGTGGAAGAAACATCTTAAGACCAAGTCCAAGAGACACGAGCTTAATATCCGTTACAAGAACCTACACTGGATCATGGGACGAAACGGTAAACTGAGTACCGACAACAAACTTTTAATACCTATATAGAGTGATCTTGAAGCCAGTGTGACTTTATAAATCTAACTTTGGGGCAGCGCCTGTAACTCAAGCATTAGCATATATACGAGAATGCAGAACGCTATTTTGAAGCCAATTAGTGGCGTTCTTTGGCTCGTCACGAACGCTGAAATACACAAGGAGAGATCAAGAACATCACAAAAAAAGGTACCAGGAAAGACGGGAAAGGCACCCCAACGATCTGGTTGCCGCACTGAAAACAAGAAGCAGGAAAAGACTTAAAAGGAAAGACATTGTGTAGTCCACCCACACCTGTATGGACCTAAGTGCGAATAGTAGATGGCTCGCTGGAGTCACGCTCTTTCCGCCAATGTTTACCCCCAACTCATCCGCTAAAAGTGAACTGATCGCGGATAACCACAGAAAGAAAAGAAAAATTACCTAAGTGAATTTCTACCTAAGTACCTACTTCTAATACTTTTTTTAATAGCCACTAGCTTTTGCCCGCGGCTTCGCTCGCTTTAATTTAGAATTTTATCATGATTCGAAATACACGTCGCGCCATCTATTATCATAATAACGTTATTGTTTTCCTTGTAGCTGTTGTTTTTCGGGAACAACACTATTTTTCGGGATTGAAAGGTACCATATGTCCCGTTTCTGTACACCTGACAACGTATATGCAAAATTTCAGGATGATCTGTTCAGTGGTTTAGGCGTGAAAAGGTAACTAACGAACTTACTTTCGCATTTATATATATAATATTAGTTAGGATTAATAGCCCACTGCTGGGCATAGGCATCCCTAATCTCTTTCCACCTCTGTTCAGAGCTGCCAAGGACCAATCTTTATTACTTCTAATACAGTGGCGTAGCTCATCCTAATAGGGTCCTGTATCAAATTTTTTTGGGGGCCCTTTTTACCCAACTGTGAAGATAAAGGGTATTTATTTTACAAAATAAAGAATATATAGCATACTGATTTAAGACGTGAAGGGCTAGTGGCTAAGTAATAACAGCCGCACGAGTCGATTGAAGGTTAAGCTACGCTTGCCGCGGTAGGTCCGTGGATGGGTGACCATCCTAACGTACCGACACCCCTCCGTGCCTCGGAAAGCACGTTAAGCCGGCTGTCATTCGTGGATCTTTGACAGTCGTTACGAGTCTTCAGAAGCTCGAAAGTCTGACACCCAGTATTACCAAGGGACATCGTATTACCTAGTAACTGGCTTGGTTACCGCTCCGGAGGTAAAATACTGGCATTCAGCTACATCCGGTTAGATTGGAAGCCGAGACCCAATAACACTGCCCGACCCGGGAATCGAACCTCATGCTCAGCAGTAGCACTTGCGACCACTAGACCAATGAGGCACACAGTTTTCTTCCATACTTCTCTATTAGTCGTCATCTCGGTACTCACCCCCTTTTTAAACATATTTTTGAACCAATTTACAGAAATAAATATCATTTATCAACAAGAATTTTAAGTTATAGATATTATTTTAAAAATTTTTGCTTATACACGTTTCGGGGGCACCATATCGTCGATACGGCTGATACAGCGGTAGCTACGCCCCTGTTCTAATACTATCTTGTGAAAACTCAAGTGCCTATGTGAATATAAGAATGGGGGTTAGGGACTGACCACACTTATTCAGCCCCAGCGAGTAAAGTGATATACAATAAGTACTTTTAAATGATTTTTCAATAAAGTATTTTAAAATGTTATTTAAGTGAAATAAAGGGATCTAAAATAAAACCAAATGCCAGGCTTTGGCTCATTAATTAATATCATAAAGTATATCACACATACTGTAATTTAAAGCTCACAATAAGCTAAGCTTAACTTAAAACTTATGACCAGACCAATCACATATTAATATTAAAAGCTACACATATAACTAAAGCAGGTACTGGTTTTATTCAGCTTTAACAGATTTCGGTGCCATGTTGACCATAGCTAGGAGAGTGTTGAAGATGCCCCTGTGTTGAACACCTGGCATGAGCAACATCATGGTAGACAGGATGTACATCAGGAATGTATTGTTGATGGAAGACGCCACCCATGCCAATGTCACCAACAAACTGAGGGAAAGTATGTAGTACTGAAACAAAAGAAATGAGCCTGTTAGAATCCAATATATCCACAACCAATTGAAAAGGGTTCAAAGTTTACACTCAGAACAAACACAGTCAGTGGATGTACCCAGTTGCATGTGGACACACCCAGTTCTTATCAATCTTCATATTTTACTCTAATATATAACTAAATAAGGAGTACCTTTGTACTAAATACTAATATGTCATATCTGTATTCATTGTAAGGTGTGTAAATAAATAATAAACTAAATAAATGCATAACCGCTTGGTAAGGATCAAGCGGTTATGAATTTAGTTTCGTCTACCATGTTCAATTTATTTTTAAATACATTAAAAGTAAAATATGAACACCTGATAAGAACTGCGTGTGTTCACATTGACATTTATTCATGTTAAGTTACTACAATAGTTGGTACCAACACAGTTTTTCTTCATAGGTACAGAGGTTGTATTATTTTCATTACAAAATCGACTTACCATATAAGGGCTGGTTTCCCTCAAAGCATAGAATTGGCGAACACTGTGCAAGCTTTTATTGTAATTGGTTACAATACTTTTGCAAACTTCTTCAAATATTTTTTCATGTTGTCCAGTCCATGAAGAAGATCCATAAAGAGAATTACAGATAACGGGCACAATAAAGTCCACGAAATTCAGGAATAGGCCAACAACAGCGAATGTTGCAAGAGAATTGAGATCCAGTAGCCAAATGAGAAAATATATAAAAGAGACAGAGCCAACTATAGCACATGGATGCCACTGTTGTTCCCACAAGATGACGGACTTCAGCGGCAAAACAGCCATGCGCCAACCTTCCAGGAATCTCTTCAGCTTCTTCACCTGCTGCTCCTGTGGAAAAAATATGTTCGACTTCGTAAATTTTATTCCTATTCCATTGCGCTTGATTTAGTAGGTACCTACATTTTATCTTGTTGCGTCAATTAGTCTCTTTGTCACTAACCGAACTTTGTTGGAGTATATTCTATAAGCATACCAAAGAAAAGTTTAAATCTCTGGTTTATTTTCTTGTTTTCAGTCATGAAGACGCATGATTTTTTTTTATATAAAAATAATGGCGCAATTTGCGCTTACCTGATTTTGGGAAACTGTATATTCAGCCATTTCGTTAATTATTACTTCTAGTTATTATAACTGCTGGGAATGTAAGTGATTTGGAAAAATTTAAACCACACAATGCACTTTCAAAACAATAAAATCAAATCAATCGAAACCGCACGAAGAATTATTGAGAGATGTTGCTATTTTCTGACGGGTCTTTCAACACTTTCAAACCGCTAACCGAACAGTTGTTGCTGCAGGACAGAAAAAGAAGGAAAGAGAATATCGAAACATTTTAAATTGGTCGGATTCTTATATGTCAAAATATATGATTTCATTCATTCCAGATGGCAGCACTACAATACTTTGTCCTATCGAATTTATTCGTGTTTGGACCTACACGATTTTGCCACACTGGATATTCATTTTTTTTAGTAGTGTGTTTTTTATAAATAAAAACATAATGTGCAGAGATTATTTACGTAATACTCAATATATTTATTGCATTACTTATTTTAGTAGATGTGAAGATAATTCGAATATTAGGTTCTTTGTTTGCTGGCTGATGCTGATGGTCATGGTTGGTTGGTAGTGGTAATCGGAATAACTGTAATAGCTGGTTCCATCTTCCATTTAAAAATCTACTGGACAATCAAATATCAATTTAATTATATAATTAGTTCCTATCTTATTTACGATATACGATTTTTGAGGCCTTGAATTTTGCTAGCTCTAACCAAGGGCCTCATCGTCGTAGGAACGAAGTGAAAAGAAACACATTAGCCTCCGTAGCCTCCTTTGCGTCGCGCAGTCGGGTAAAAAATACAATTTGATTATTTTATAAATTTATATAATAAAATAAAGCATATAAAAGTATAAAGCAAAAATATTATCAGTTCCCTTGTAGCATTTACCAATTATATTGATATCATAATAATTTTGTTAAGAACAAAATAATTTCATTATTTCGTTTCAAAGTTTCATCATCTATTGGACTCTGCGGAAGTAGCGTTTTGCAGGTGTTTTGGCCTTCTCGTGGGTCAGGGTCTGAAATATAAATAAATAATATATTAGGCAAGATAATATGACAATCAATAACAAGGAAAACTTATTAAGAAAAACTACCGTACACCTAACCAAGTCTACAAATATTTGAACTAAGTACATTATTCTTGATGGTATTTGCACAAAAATAATGGCTTGCCTATGAACCTGTTTTCAAGCCAGATATAACTGTTTAACTGTGTCTTCGAATTTTTGGTTCAAGGAGATGCCGCGAATTTTTTTTCAGGAAATGTTAGGTACCCATTTACGCACGACGACTATATTTCCAGTATAAGCCGGCGTCTCATTGTACGAAAAGCCTATACAATGCGAGGTCAGCTAAAACTGGAAATGTATAGCTTGATATGTCTTCGTAAGTATACTTTTATCGAAAACACTGTTTTGTTCACAACCAATAAATTTTAATTTTGTAGTATTACTTACAACAATGCACTCATCTTCAGTGAAGTCATAATGTCGACCACAGTTAGCACCCGTATCTTCTACTACTGACTTGGTTTCAATCTCCTTCTCATTGATTAGGGTAGTAATACTCTGAAAACAAGTTAGGTACGTTACCAATAGGCCTCCAGACCGTATTTCGGACATGGTGGCCAATCTCAACGGAGACTAGCCTTTGGCGCGGGAGATAATATAGTGCACAAATAAATATGTGCACAAACACAGGTACACTCCCTCTTCCCTCACTCTCATAGTCCGCCGTACGCAAAATATGTGCATTGACATGGAGTTGCAGACACCAGCCTGTATTACCCTATCTATTACCTCTCATAGTCCGTTGGACGGCAATCCGACACGCCCAGAGATAGATCAGGATTAATGGATTAAACAGAATACTAAAACACATAAACCACTGAGCTCCAAGAACCCACTAGTTGGTAATTATGACAAATATCATGACATTAACCTTGACTTTGGCGTTAGGCATATTTTCCTCATACTCTTCTCCTAATTTGAACTTGTTCTCAACTGTCCGCAACAAAGATGAGTTCTTGATAGTCATATGGTCACCGTCCACTGATATTTCCATCAGAGGTGATGACATTGACATCATTTTACGTCCCATGTAAGGTACACCTGTAACAATAGTAAATTCCCATTATTAATTTTAACTACTTTAAAAACTATCAAAATATATTTTGATGTTTAATAGGAGTATGAGTACATAAGAGGAAATCTGAAAGAATTGAAAAGTTGTGTGGAAGTCGGTTGTCATGGTATGGGCATATGATAGGGCGGAGGAATGAGGAAAATGTTGTGACAAAGGTTTTGAGTATGAATGTTGGTGGCTATAAGAGTAGGGGAAGACCAAAGAAACGATGGTTGAACTGTGTAAATGATCCTATGGTTAGAAAGGGGGTGACTACTGAGATGACAACTAATAGAGAAGTATGGAAGGAAAAGACATGTGGCAACGGCACCAAATAATAAATTGGGATGAGGCTAGGAAAATAATGATGATTTTAGAGTTTGTTGGATACAGAAACAAAATGAAAGTTATATTCTGTAGTTACCTATCTAAATTAATATTAGAACTATAATTAACAAAATAGTTTCTAAATAAATAGTCGGCTGTAAAATATATTTAGGTACTCACCTACAGCACTGAAATAATCATCAATGTCCTCATTCTTATAGTGTTGGTATTTTCCAGCAATAGACGTCATTATTTTGTTTCTAACTTCTCTACCAACTAAGTTCCAGGTCTTAAAAAAGTTTCAGAATAATCAATTAATTAAATAGTTATCTTATCATCGTAAATTTATCAATCACGTATATCAGAAAGTTTGATAATGCATAAAATTTAAGATAAGTAATAGGTACTGATGCAAATCCTAAGATTTGAATCTAAAACGATGAGATTAATAACAATAAGCTTTAAATATGGTAAAATGAAATAATGACCACACACTGCACCTGTATGTACACAGCCTTAACGAAGAACACAGAATAATCTGTAATTAATGCGTAAATAAATTTTGTGAATTTAAAAATCCCTTTTGTCCGCCTTTGCTGCTGTCAGATAAAACACGATAGGTAACAATAACATCATGACCAATCAGAACTACGGATAGTGATGGGTACGTTAAGATATCGATAACACTATGACCTCAAAAATGTACGTCATGCTTTTTTTTCATATTGTTATAAGGTCAAAATTAAATA
Organism: Apamea epomidion; assembly: GCA_947507525.1. Lineage (NCBI taxonomy): Eukaryota > Metazoa > Arthropoda > Insecta > Lepidoptera > Noctuidae > Apamea > Apamea epomidion. The sequence continues at coordinate 15,389,491 of OX382234.1, forward strand.
ATATATTTCCTTTATTTCACTAAAATACTTACAAATTACATTTATAAATATTTTTATAAACAAAAAGATAAAAAAAAACATTTAAAAATATAAAAAATAGTAAGCCCACCGGTATCGGTAACAGCAGTGCGATTCTGTAACAATCTCACTGTGAAAACTTAGGTGAAGTGAACGTGGAGTGAGCAGTAATTTCAATGAATGCTAGGGATTGACACTGACAGCTCACTCTAAGCTCACTTCACTTAACTTTTTACGGTGAGATTTTTTACAGAATTGGTCGGCAGGGTCCAAGCTACCGGCCAGCGGTCAGGGCTCTAGAGAGAGGAACTTCTGCTTATTAGATTTCCCATCTTTTGATATCAATTTCTTAACATTTATTTAAAAATATAAAAATATACAAGCGTTTCAACTTCTTACATCAGATGTTTCAAACATATTTTGGAATAAAATGTGTTTATGATTTGATATTAATCTGTGGATTTAGTAGTATTTGTGTTTTATTTGTAGAATAGAATCATATAGTATCAATTCAGCAGTCAGCTGCAGCAGCCTTTTAAAAAAATGGATTTAAAAAAAATAGAAGTCAGTGGTGACGTTCGAATTCAAAGTCATGTTTTCAAGTTGTTAGAAATGTTTGGCCTTTGTCTCTGGTGCTTAAGGAGAGACAGAAACGCCTAGATAGTGTTTGTATAAAGTTAGAAAGGGATTACTTGTCACACAGAGGCAATTACCCGATGAGTGGATAAATTAGTCTAAACAGATTAGTGATTGGAGCTCTTGGCTATTAACCCATTGGCTGTCACGACTATCGGCACAATGATTGCCGAGTCCACATGCCACATGTCGACAACCTCTCGAACCGAGTCAAGATACTTGATTTGTTTATCTTTCTCGGCTTTCACGAGGTTCTCATCATGCGGGACGGTTATGTCAACAATCATTGCGCGCCGCTCTGATCGATCCACCACCACTAAATCAGGCTTATTGGCAATAATAGATAGTCTTGTCAGTGATGATGGATCGATCCCAGTACAATGTGATATTTCCATTTTCGAGAACTGGGTCGGGCACATACCTGTAGTACGGCACCTCAGATTCAACAAGGCTGTATTTCAGAGCAAGTTGCTGATGGATTATCATGGCTACAAGGTTGTGTCTATGCAAGTAAAAATAATAATAATATTGCTTCTTTCATCACCCACGATCAGTGATGAGATTGTACATTCCGCGGAAATGCGGGGGTCGAGGCTTTTTAAATGCGAAGACCCTCCACAACCGAGAGGTGTGCAATCTCAGAGAATATTCTTTAAAAGCCGAAGTGGGTATGCATCGAGAAGTGGTTGCAGTGGACAAGGGGCTCACCCCGCTCTCCATGGCTAAAGAGAACTGGCGCACACCTGTAATACTTACTACCGATACTTACTTCAGTCTGTTTTGGTTTATATTAGTTTTAGTTTAGCTTAATATACTTTTCAAGGCAGCAAGTTAAATAATCAATGCTATGTACGCCGAAATTGTCATGTACATTAGTCCTTTAGTTATTAAGATTATTCTAGCATAAGTTTAATGTACGTGATGTGGCTGTGCTTTTCTTAAATAAATAAATAAAAAACCGATGACCGCAAGGAGGTATGGCAAAGCAAGGAGCTTCACGGGCACTTCTATCGGGCTCTGCATGAGCCCGGTGTAGACTTCTTAGCGTCCGTATCTTGGCTACGTTTTGAGGACCTTTTCGGGGAAACTGAAGGTTTCGTCTGTCCCGGACTTATTACTCCTTATTTATTTATGAAAATCGTCTACTTTTGGAATGTTTGTGAATATGTGAGCACCATGTATCTATCACAAAGTTAATTTATATGTCATGGTTTCATTTATCCATTTTAATTCTTATACCTATTGTGGTATAGTAATTTTATTTTTAGGTGCATCGTCTTCACATATAATTATACAAATTAATGTATGCAAAATATTGTAAAACATTTTAAAAGAGTAACGGTGGAGTTTCTTGCCTATTCTTCTCCATACGAAAACTACCTTTTGGAAGGGGCGACTAGAATCAATTTTGTTTTAATTTTATTTTTGACGTTCAAAAGTGCCTTTTATGTGCCTATTTGCAATTAAATGATTTGACTTTGACTTTGTGCAATTATGGATGAAGTTATCTTGACGAATAACTACCGCAGACATATTATGAAGGATGGGACGGTTGACGTGTGTCGGGCATGCCACCGTCCGGGTGAGTCCATCAGACCTATTATCTCTGGTTGTTCTCGTTTGGCTAACGGCGAGTACTTGCACAGGCATAACCAAGTAGCCAGGATTATTCACCAGCAACTTGCTTTGAAATATAAACTTGTCGACTCTGAGGTACCTACCATATTACAAGTATGTGCCCGACCCAGTTCTCGAAAATGACCATGTCACGTTGTACTGGGATCGGTCTATCATCACTGACAGGACGGTTGTCACCAACAAACTGATATAGTGGTGATAGATCGATTAGCACACGAGGTTGTTGACATGTGAAATGTGAGCTCGACTGTCATTGTGCCGATTGTCGTATCGGCCAATGGCCTGATGGCCGAAAGCCTCGATCAACATCTATCGAGGCTCTCGTTAGGCGGTTGGATCAAGGGCCTGATTCAGAAGGCACTACTCCTCGATACGGCTCGCATTGTGAGGAGGTTTCTGTCTCTGGAGCCCTAACCACCGGTAGCTTGGAACCTGCTCCCGACAACGGTGGATCACTATGTTTTTATATTTTTAAATGTTTTTTTACTGACCAAATTTTCGGGTTTTGGACTTGTAAACAGCGTTTAGAGGACTCCCACGATAACATTGATTGATTTTCGATACGGTACGGAAGCGTATGAGTGGTTGTGAATACAGAAGGAGTACCAATTATAGCCTGCATTCACCAACATCGTAAACCAAGGCGGCTATACTATAGTAAGTGGTTTGACCAAGTAACTGCCCTCACTGGACTCTCTGTTACGACTGCCCTGCCACAAAAATAAAAAATAAAGCCACAAAAGCTTTTCAGGGACACCACCTTAGTAATGAAGTACGCGACCAAGAAGAAGTATTCGTGAAAACGCCTATCAGAGCATTTGTGCACTGTATCCGATCAGCACCACAATTGACTAACACACTTTCAATTACAATCCGACGGCTTTTGATGGATATTGCTAATCCATAGCTTCATAAGTTTCCAAAATTCGTGTGTTCTACAACGTAAATCACGCAATTTCTTCGTCTTTGAATTGTCAAAATTAAAGGCATTGTCATTATTAGAGCCCCCACGCACTACTGACTTTTTATCGGCCGATAGTTTGCTCGGGTTTGGCTGCTAGGGCGCACAGTTGTGAGTGCGCATGACAACAGTCGGCCGTCTGTTCTCGAACAATTTTACAACTGAGGAGAATGATCAAGAAGAGAAACCGAGAGTTTTGGGTGCATCACATCCACATTCCACAGTGATAGATTATTGCATGGAAAATTTTACACGTAGTATTCAAATTACAAGATTACCTGGTAAAAAAATCGCCTTTTATTGAATGAGCATAACCAGCTTTAATTAATGAACTATCCGCAGGGTCAGCCGACTAAACAATCAGTAAACCTGCGCGCGTGGAAGAGCGCCATACTGATTTAGCCATCAATCAAATGCGGAAAATAACTTTCCAGACAACACTAGTAACGTCAAATGCTCACGAACCAGATAGTCGATAAAAGTTTGTTCTGAAACTACGGAGTTAAAATAATAGCTATTTCATTTAAAATAAGCTTCTATATCTATTTATCGTGAAAAATAAAATCAGCAGAATTTAAACTGGGTGCAGATTTATATTTACATATGTAACAAAATAATAAATTGAATCTATTTGTTTTTTACTTTTCACATGTTTCGAATTTCATCGGGTGTGGATTTTTTTTTTGGTGGAACAGATAATTAATTGTAAATGGGATGTGACAACAAGAGCGGAGAAGTATGAGCGAGATGTGATTTTTATGTTTTGATCACAAATACAATTGAGATTAGTGCAAATATAAATATAAGTGATTTCTAGAATGTGGTGACATATTAAGTTGTAGTGAAAAAGTGCTTTATATTTACTAAATAATTATATTTCATAGGAGGACTCCGACTTTTGCTCCAGTTTAGCTTGTAATCATTTACAAGTGTTGATCGATTATTGACACAAAATTGTTTAGTTACTTTAAAAACTCGAACGAACAATCGAAAATGGGTGAAAAAGAGGATTATTTGACATCGTACCGAGTGTTTTTTGAAAACTTTGCCGCTACTGTTAACCCTGAGGATCAGTTGCCCGTGCACATAGCAGGGTACACCATCACCGAATCGGAGTTGGTCGGTGAGGTTCTCTACTGGACTACTCAGTATTTGAGCGAAAAGTAAGTGGTTATTGTTAACATTGTTCAAACTAAGCAGGGACCAGTATCTGTGCAGTCCTCCAGCTTATTAGAAACACCTTCTTAGATAAGACTATCAAAACCACAACTGCAATGTTGAATCATTGTGATAACGAGTTATAGAGAAAGAAAAGGCTTGATTTTTTTGTTTATAGTGTTTTTTTATGCAACTACTTTACTACAATGCCAGTTACCTACCTTATTTATATTTAAAATTTAGTATTCATAAATAAATTTGCATTATCACATCATTTTGCTAACGAATCTCTTATGATAGCATTTGATATAGATACACCAATTCTTAGTTTATTGCTTCATAAATTGCTATATAAAACTAATGCTTTACTTACTTTAATCATTTATTGAAGCATCATAAGTTGTAAAACAGGTTCAGTCAGCTATAAAAAAAATAACTTAGAAAAAAAAAGACATACATTACTCTACCTGTTGTTGAGTTATACTGTAGAATTTTTCTTCTGATATTTAATTATAAATTTTATTGATCCCTGAACCATTGAAATATTGAATAAATTGTATGAAATTATTAAATTATTGTTTCAAGCAAATAGTTGTAGAGGGTCACAGACAACTACAGGTAGACTCAACATATAATATAAGTTGTCCTTTGTTCCATTAAATTCTCTAGAAATTCCCACACATAAGTTTATATTTCTTTGCATTGTGCTTGTGTTACAACATCCAATTGTGTATGATGAAAAGTTGTAGGAATGACTGATAGCTGCAGTTCTAAATCATAACAATTAGTACATACTATAGCTGGAAAAAAAATAGATTTTATTATTGAAACCATATATGTCCGAGAACCAAAAATATGTGACATCTACCAACCCGCACTGGGACCTCGTGCTGGATTACAGCTCACTCTCTCTCACAAAGAGGAGGCTTGTGTCCCAGCAATGGCTACATTACTGGCTGATTATACTTAATATTGAAACAACACTACACTATTTCACTCTCTAAACAACTTCATTCCTTATTAAGAAGATTGAACTTGTTATGCAATGTGGTGCAATTGAATCTTCAAGAGCCCAGAGAAAGAGGCCCATGTTCATCAATGGTTGTTTTGTACTGAAGTTCCACAGTACACATTATTATGCATTACCAAGAGTCATCATGTGACTATCTTATATTTGTTTTGGATTACAGGGCCATATTACTAATTAAACTAGCATTATTTTTGTTCTGCAGGAAAGTATAATATACTAGACTTTATTATTATACTTTTGTGACCAAGCTTGACCACTGTCTGAGCTGACAACTGCCTCCATGTATTACTAATACTTTCATAATACTAATATAATTGTGACCTACATTGCAGTGTTAATATTGTGTACACCATATATTTTTTAATCTTTTGCAACACATGAAATAATGTTAGGTAATTTCCCTATTCTATTTTGTGTCAATCATTTATAATTATGTCAACACATATTTAACTTAGCTATTTCATGCCTCATTATCATATACCTAACTACCTAATGCAATAGTAAGTAGTATACTCTATTCATTCATGTAACAATGAACCTGTCAATAGGCCATTAACCTTAAAACAGTTCCAAGGGCCTCTGGCACCTTTTGTTCCTGATACATAAACTAAGCATTTGAGCAGGTGTTTATTTAGTTGGTTTCCTCTTGTTTACATAACACACAACAGTCAACATCGGATATTTTCACGATATCAGATGAATAGTGATGCGCCCGTCGTAGTCATAATTGCATACAATTATGGAGGTAGGTTTAAAAAATAATTCCTGCTTGGGTAAGCTTTATGGTTGACGGCTCATATGGGACGCGTTACTCTTCCCGGCCGTGTGGTTCTGATCACTGATCGCTCACACACTAACCGCAAGTAAGCTGAGTACCTGCTTACGCACTTTACCACTTTATAATGCGGAAAACTACGCCGATGTGTCATAGTCATATCGCTTCGGCGGTAGTCAGATTTCATAGAAATTTTTTGAGACATGCTCTATGTAACTATACATACTCATGTTTATTTATTTGGAAATACCAACATAGGATACACAGATACAATCACAACAATACAAAATGTGCTTTTACGTGCTTACTGGAGACCATAGCATGCATATTATCTAGACTCGATTTCGTGTACATAAGAATTGTCAGCCCTTCGCAAGCTCCCCGACCCAAGTTCCCTGACAAACACCTGTTCAAACCGTCGTTGTATGTTTTCTTGCATCTCACATAATACACTTACTAATATACAAATTACCCCTCGTTTAACAGGTCGGAAAGTAAACAATATTTCGTACTCATATTGCAAAACGTATATTACGTGAATATGATGTGTTAATTTGTCTCTCATCTACAAGTGAACTAGACTAGAAAGATTTCACAATCGTTGACATAATAAGTTCGCATGCAGTAGGTAGTTTACACAAAGCCTGGTTAAAGAATACTAAAAATAATTAAATAATAACGCGGAAATTCGTCAGAAGGTCGGTTGTCTGCCAGATTAAGTTAAGCCAAGTTAGCTTCAAAGCCCGAATCAATGATTCATTGCCTGCGAGCCCTTTACTTGGGCCTAACAACTGACGCCTAGTTAACGTGTAATTTGCTAGACGCTCCATTTAACCCGGTGTATGCTGTAACGCGGCGTAAATTGTGTGTTACGGTGCCGCTGACCATTTAGTCTTGCATAATATCTCACACACCGATACCGACAACGTACAATTATATTTTTTTAATTAAGCTTTGTTTTACTGCTGTAATTCCGACGCATCAATATATTTTTTACTGCTAAAAGTCACGAAATACTAAAGTTTAGTCAGTCGTAACGATTTTCATTTGTTTTAGGCTTTATTGATCTTGGTTTTATAAGCCTGACTGAAGAAGCCTAGAATACTTCTAAGGGCTAATAAAAAGTCAAGCAGCTGCTCAGACTTTTTATGACCCCAGCCTGTATTGTCTTGCTGTAGGCCATAAAGCCTCCCTTCCCTTAATTCACAGTTCGCAGACTTTTGCGGTCAATCAACCAATGTTAGTAGAAACAGAAATATTTTTTAACTGGCTAGCTATGACTAATAATCCATGCAAAACGACATGAACATAAAGAATTAGACTCCACGTTGCAGTATAACTGTGTTTTTCTATTAGAATTGATTAAAATTGCATTTTAATCTGACAAACAAAAGAATTTAACACCGCAGGAGACAGTAAACTCGTGAGAAAATAATTTGAATGTCATATCAATAAAGCGTCAGCATTATAATCCTCGCTCGTTAGGCTTTGTTTGAAACTTTAAACTCGTGAGACGAGGAGAACAACAAAGATTTAACTGACACCTGCCCGTTCTGCTAACCATATAAATACTAAGGTGTAAAACTAGCTTTATATGTATAGATTGACCCAATAAGTGTAGAACGAAGCAAGCTTAAAATAGATTTGAGAAACTTGGCACTCTGTGAAGACTGAGGTCATCAAATTCGAGTCATCTGTGCATGATTGCATGGCCGCAGAAAATATTATGATTGCATCTTCAATTCGTATCACCTTGGGTCGTTACTTTCTCTTGAAGAAGATACCGATTGTTACAGACCGTATTTAATTTCTCTAGGGCCTGTGGGTTGAGGTCGTAGGATTGGTACCCTGGATGCATAAATTGGCGCGCGAGACCGCGTGGGTAGATGCGGATGTTCGTGATAGTAACGCGAACCCGTGTCAACGCTCTGCACACTGTTTAGTGTTTACTCCTCAAATATTCACAGTTAATTGCCGAAAGGAATTTGACCAAATTGTTTGTTTACCAAACAAACAAACGCCGCTTCAGAGTGAATGCGAACGCGTTACTTCTGATTAATTATTCTGGCAATAAATTACCTGGAGTACTTGGAACTTGAGAGCATATTTTTATACAAGCCTTAGGAAACATTCAATAAAATGTTTGTAAAGGTTCCTGCGCAAATTTGAAAAGACGGCATAGTATTATTTTTACTGTGTATTAACGTTATAACGGCTGCGTTAGTACACAATTCATTCTTTTTTTTATATCTAACCGGAGCCACCACTACTACCATCATCATTATCATCATCATCTACAGCCCAATTTCACCCACTGCTGGGCAAAGGCCTTTCGTGCCACTCCCCATGCTCCTGTGCCAGCTTCATGGCAACAAAGTTGTCCGCCCATCTCGTCGCCGGACGACTGACACTTCGTCTTCCAGTCCTTGGACGCCACTCGGTCACTACCTTACTCCACCTGTCATCACTGCGCCTTGCCAGATGTCCTGTCCAACTCCATTTGAGTTCCATAATTCGTTTTCCGATATCGAAAACTTTCGTACGTCTTCGGGATGTCGGTCTAATATAAGCCTTATGCCAAGCATAGAACCAGCACAAGCCAAAGTCGCGTTATGTCCTTCTGAATAAACATAATCTACGGTATTTAGTATACGACAGTTATGTCTGAAATATTGTGTCAACTCAGAGAGAATGTATGTACATGCATTCGTTTTAAGAACGGGGTCAGCGACCTCTTTATGTATTGTACAGACAGACGTACACGTCCGCATTTTATTTTATAACTACAACGGCAACCAAACCGAGGGAACTAACATATGTTCCAGCGATGTGAATGCCCGCTGGTTTGTTTACCAACTGTTTTCATTGATCCGATATTCTACTATGTTGTCTATTGTTCTATGTATATCTTCTGGCTGAACTAACAGAGCGGTTGTTGCTAGTCTGTTTTCTATCTCTAGCGCGAACGTTCTCAAGTTGTACAATGTTGTCTTCTAATTATTCACTCAAGCGGGTTTTCAGGAGATTTCCAACCTAAGGAGCAGATTCCTTATTCATTTAATGCATTATTCACATCCCACTTTTCCCGGCCAGATTCGATATTTTAATCGGGCAAACTATTCTTGCTATATCGCCCGACAACCGTCTATACTCAAGAATCTTCAAGAAAACAGGTTTTCGCAAAGTTAAGAAGGATGCCTAAGTCGCCTTGGCCTCTTGTGCCACCCACGGAAGAGAAGATTCGTTGCTCTATTCTTAGCAAGTACCACACGGCACTACATGCAATGGCTTAAATACTATTTTAAACATAATGAACTCATACGAGAGAACCTATTGCGTGAAACCATGGTGGGGGTTGAAATAATACATAATAAACAGTTGAAGGTTTCCCTCTGATTGCGAACGGTACTGAGTTACTGACCGTCTAGAAAACATTTATATCTCATCAACATCATTCAATTGTAAACTAGGCATGTACTTACACTCATGTGTTGTGTACTGTATATATAATATGTTATGTACTTTCCTATCAGCTTCACCTGTTTTATAAATATTGATTTAGTTAGTCGAGATAAAATACACAGATTACAATATAACAGTGTATTTCAGGTATAGCTTTCGAGGTGCATGAATAATAAATCATGCGTTGTCTCGCCTAAAAGTGGAAGAGTGGGTTGCACTGCTAGACATTATAGTTTCTCAGTGTCGATACTTCAAAACACCTTTCGAAATTAATTCAAAACGTCTGTGGACCCATCCCACACATACGCGGAGAGCTGATGGACCTCGACACCGGGCAGTCCAGGGAAGCTATGCCATCCTTAGATGACAGGCTAACCAGACGTTTACTACGCCTGGACAGGAACAGCCTCGGCAATAAAAATGTAAAATCCAATAGCCAGCCTTTATTTTGCGTCAAGTTTTTAGTTTTCGAGTAACAATCCCAAAAATATCTCTATTGCGGTGTCTAAATAATGTATTCCTTGGTCTTAAAAAAACACTCTTACGTTAACCACCGTAAAATATTAACTATGTAGCACTAACATAATTAGGTTCCAACCAGTTTGGTCCTTTTGGATGTGCTGTGGCGGCTGCAGACGTATCTCAAAAGTGTACCCAGATTTTGGTTGTACATGCATAAACTCACGCCCTCTTCCCAGAACGCAGGCAGAAAGCCAGAAACTACAGAACGTCACCTGCTACGATAATCCAGTTGTCGCGCCGTAATATTCTCATTTAGTCATTGCAGTTTTACACAATCAAAAGAAAGAAATAAAAACACCCAAAACAACCCATAGACCATTGGTTTGTTTTTACCAAATACCGACAAAAATAACAGAATTTTCGAATAAAAAATTTATTGGATTGTCGATCTTGGAAAGATTAAGAACTTGAATCATAAAAACCAAATCTTTGGAAAACTTTGAAATAGCAACCGTGATGTAGACGTGATAATATGCTCTGAATTACCGAATAGGAGTGTTACGCCTTTAGCGGCTGTTTTTTACCTCTCACAGCTGTTAGCACTTTCGGCCATTGTTGGCTTCCCGGATATTCATGCAGCTGAATAAAAGCCTATTGTATACCATAACCTTTTTGCTGCAGTATGAAGTAATTTGCTGAATATAAACCTAGTTTTTATTTTATCGCACGAAATGATAGCGGTATCAGTTTGTTGTATTCAGTGTTATTGTTTTGTTAGATTTCTGATTCCGGTATCTTGAGATTACCCAATGTTTTTCTGCGAAGCCTGACAACCAACCTTTGTTTGTTTTGTCTGTGTACTCAGTAAGTACTGCATACTAAACGAAGTTAAAGGAATCCTGTAGTTAAGACTCTATTTCATCAGTTTTACGAAATGCTTACATAGACTCATGTTGCCCTTTTACTCCAAGCAGTCCAAATTTGAACACGTTTCGTAATTATCAGCTCGTCGCTTTCTCTGGTATGTCGTCTCCATCCCCATTGCTTAGTATTAGAAGCCGGACCTTGTAATGATGTGAAGCGCAGAATGTAGTTATAATAGCAGAACCTTTGTTGTAGCAGTCTATTCTCTTTCCTTTATTCCTAAGTGGTTTGATGTTACTGATCAGTCTGACTCTTACAAAAGTTTTTTTTATTTAATTCATTTCTATTAAGTATGTTTCCAGGGTGAAAAGTACTCACTTAGGTAGCCAGTTTACAGCCATGCCGAAAAAGTACCCCTGAAAACGTAATACGTTCTCAGTTTAGACTGTGGAAATATTTTATTCCCATATCATATAATCCTACTCAGCACGAAAAACTGGTACGAGACCAGTTTTACTTGCTGTGTAGGATATGATTTTCACAATATTTGTATATGTTACTATATATTGTTGTTATTTGTTTCCAGACAATGTCCGCTGACACTGATGACTCCGCTGCGGCGGATCATACTTGACGAGGTGCAAGTAGCATCGAAGAAACAACCCAACGAATTTGGGTACAAATCCGACGATTCAGGTATGTCGTACATCTTTCTAGCTTCACCTACCATACATAGCACGCTTGTTATGGAAGTATTGATAATTAACCTTTCCGACAGAATCAAAATGACCATCTTTGTACTATTCGGAAACTAGCACTTTCGCAACGTATCCATATCTACAGATATTTTAACTGTTTAGGTGGATGTTTGTTACAATTATAAAGTCTCATTCTTTGCCATGGAAGGCAACGTTCACATCTTCGCTCAATTTCCAAAGAACAATAAAATTCCTTTCAGTTTAATAGTTCTTGAAAACATCCGCCACAGACAGATATAAACGCGTCCTATATTTTATTCCGTGTAGGATATGCTCTCTTCTTTATTTATGGAAGCTTCATGCGTTACTCCGTCCGATTGAATCAGCTGCGAAGTAATGTATAGACATCCTACATGATATCGATCTTTCACTTGTCCTACTTCAGGAGACTTAACTCATGGGTGGCCCTTTGCTACGTATTTTACTGACTATTATAAATACTAGTAAGGGAATATCAATAGGTATGCTAATCGTTAGCCTCTTCTTTCAAAATAAATGCTGCAATCACAAATCCTGCTTGAGTTAAATTTATGCCAATGTTGCTCCAAAATCAGTTTCTGAAACCGCCTCACATACAGTAGCCATTTATGTTCTATTATGGTTATGTTATGATCCATCAAATGTTTAGATGCTCCGACGTAATAACTATAATTGTATTGATTGAGGAACAAAACCACTTGGCAAGAATCTTATTTGTACTTACGTAATCTATTAGAAGTGGCCATCGCATCAGGAGACGCGTTTGTGTGTAATGTTAGTATTGTATAGGGCACCTAGACGAGGACTATAGATAATGATATCATACAATCTCGTGTTTATTGTGTTACGTCATTTACACGGACGGCTCTCGGTCCACTCAACTCTAGTCTAAATATAATCTAATCGAAATTCGCCCGATTAATTTTAAATGCACTTCAGCTCTATAGTGCATCGATCGTAGTCTTCAAGAAAGAGGTCACATGAATATAGAGGAAGATGTTATAGCAGGAAAGGGCACGAAGAAATGAATGTAATCTTGACTCATTGTTTATCCTGACTCTTACATTCATTGTTTTTCTGTTTTAATAAGCCTCATTTGTAAAGCCTCGACGTATATCAGTAGTTGAAAAGAGTCCTTCGGTGAATATCAATACGTGTTTGAATAAACGTTTTAGCGCTGCATTAGAATACGGTATGGATAATATCCATGACGGCACGCGACAAGCCGGTACCTTTTATCAATTACAATATAAGTGAATAGGTAATATACTTGCCCAACATATACTTAGGAGCCGCAGTCGTTTAAGACAATACACACATGGCTCGAGGAAACGAATATAATTTCCTTGTAAGAAGACGTCAGTAGAGATATAGTTTTATGAAAGTAAGTTTTGGTTCATCTCGTGGCTAGGCAGTTATAGACCCACATGAAGTTATTATTCTAAACAGCCACAAAGAAAAGGATTTACCTTACATTGTCGAAATTACGAAACGACCCCTGATTCGCACGGTTCTTACGACTTGACAAAACAAACTCAATTTTTTTATAATATATGTAAGCTTAATATAAATGTATTATACACATAAATCTTCCTGAATAAATTCTCTAAATGATGGTGAAAACCGCATCAAAATCCGTTGCGCAGTTTAACAGAACAACGCGGCCACACAGACAGACACGAAAAGCGACTTCAATTTATAACATGTGAACATTACTAAGTCAAGGATTATGTTATGACTAATCAAAACTGTATAATATCGCAATAGTAGACAGAACGGCATTAAGAAGCGTTGCCTTGCCCTCGCTAAGCCACACTTCGGGCATCTCTAACCAGTTTGACCACTCTCTTTGGTCGAAATTCGCACAGGAATATATTCAATCCTACATTATATTGATAGGCTATTTTCCTGCACGAAACGTTTTCCTGGATAGTTTATAAATATGATTTATTTGTATATTTTCCTATGTTTAGTGAGCGAAATGAAAATTGTTAACCTTGATTTGATATGGCTCTACACCGACCACAATTATTTCAAACCAAAACACTTTGTAATTTCCTCAAACAACACCCTAGAGTTTCATGAAAGTAACACAGTTCGAAGGTGCCTATACATTTTCCTCTCTAATTTGCTGGAAAATATGTTAGCAAAGGTCACGTCTGTTGTATACGGGTATTGCCTATAACAAGTTAGATACCGACATAGATACTCATTACTAAATCAGGGACCGACGGATTCACATGCTCTTCAAACGCACGTCTGAACTGAAAGATTTATATCTCTGCTCCGTTAAGTGGTTGTCCTCCCAATCGATAACCCTTTTGACACAACTCGCAGCCATCTAACTGTTCTCCACCTTCATAGGTAAAATCATTTAAACACTTAAAAACAAATACAAAAAAACAAATATCTGATTGGAGAGTAGTTAAAGTAAAGTAGAAAAAATATTGTTTCGTGTTTTTGCTTTGTTTTGTTTATTAATTCGATATTATTTGAACTGTCTCGTTGTCGTTAGTGTAGTGGTCGCAAGCGCAACTGCTGAGCGTGAGGTCCTGGGTTCGATTCCCGGGTTGGGCAAAGTGTTATTGGGGTTTCCATCTGGAATATCTCAGTAGCAGCTCGAAATCTGGATTAGAGCCTGGTTGATGGCAATAGCCAGGTCCACGCCTCCTATTAAACAGGGACTTAAACATAACTGGCGAAATGGTACTATAGGTACACCTCTGTCTAACCCTTTGAGAAATACAGGCGTGATGTTATGTTATACTAGCTGCGCCCCGCGGTTTCACCCGCATAGGTTTCGATCCCGTGGGAATATCGGGATAAAAATCCTATATGTTAATCCTGGTTATAAACCATCTGTGTGCCAAATTTCATGCAAATCCGTTTAGTAGTTTTTGCGTGAAAGAGTAACAAACATCCATCCATCAATCCATACAAACTTTCACATTTATAATGTTAGTAGGATTATTTGAAAATTTCGCATGCCTTAGGGTACAATGTACCGGGCATATTAATAAAAATCGATCATCTGTGATCGATCACATTTATACACTTACATTATAAGCACATGAATGATTTCTATTGCAGTGTACATAGCCCTGCGGCTAATGCAAGCAGTGACAGCTCGCGTCAACGATGTCTGCCTCCGATACCTGGACAACTCCAAGTTGGACACCCTGCCGCCCCCACCGCCCCTCGATCAACGCGACCTCAAGACTGTCTCATGTGCCACCAAGAACTCACGACGGGTCATGGAAGACCGACATGTGGAAATTGGGAACTTAGAAGCGCTTTTTGGAATTGATGTAAGTCATAATGATAGATGTTTATAGAATATTGGAGGCCCAATGGTAACAGCCACGACTTCCGAGTTGTAGGTCGTAGGTTCGGACCCAGACAACGCTTTTTGTGCATTAGTCGTCACAACTGCTCTCAAAACGGTGAAGGAAAACATCGTGAGAAAAGTGGCGTGTCCTAGAACCAAAAATTCGAAGACTTGTGACATCTACCAACCCGCACTGCACCGATTACTGCCCACTCCTCACCGACTGGAGGCCTGTGTCCCAGCAGAGCAGTGGGAACATTATAGGCTGATTGTGTAAATTATAACCTTGGTGATCAATGCTCGGGCCTTCCCTGTATGAGAAGAGCCCCTTGCCCTGCAGTGGGACAATAATAGGCTAGTATTATTATGGTTGTCAGCAAAGAATAGGCTGTCCCTCTAATCCTGTAGCACGTGGGTGTCGAAACTACCGATGAGGGAAACTTGTTTGAATGATGATAAAACAAAACAAATCGAGAACATTGAGCTTAGGAGTCCATTGCCAGTTCTTCCCAGCTGATAAAACACTAGGAAGTGCTCCATTTTCGGGACTGCATTTTGTTGTTATGTACGAAAAGTGCTCATACTCATACATACATATAATTTGAGTGTTATTTTGAGCATTGGCATCTTGTAGCGGGACCGCTAAAAATCAGTCATGATAATCCCAGGATATGTTTTATAGTACGCATTTTCATATTGGGCACTGGAATGCGCCTTGCATATGTTTATGAATTCCTAGTACTTATGAATGGCGCATGTTATGATTTCATATGTATAGAGGCTAAGAACCGTACGGTGCATTGTGGAAGGCGTCGGTATGAATTGTTACTTCCTTACCTATTTATTTATTAGAAAATAGTCTGGAAACGTAATGGTACCTTAGTAGACTGGACGTACCTATGTACCCATACCCAAATGGGTAGATAGTAGATAGGTAAATCGAGCACACATCATTAATCTCATCTCATTTATACCTTAGTTTAATCACCTTCATTGCTCTATACACAATGTCGCATTTAAGCTTCCCCTAATTCCATCTTTCCATATCGTACTTCCTAAAATTAAGGGAAAGTTTCACATTGTCTAGATAGGCACTATCTATCAGATAAATAAAAAAAATATCTGTAAAATGAAATAAACATAGTTTAATATTTTAAAACCATTTTCATTTCATTTTGCATTTCCTTGCCGTTTCGGCATTTCTACTCAGGGATCACCCTGAGTAGAAATGCCGAAACAAACTCAGATTTCATGGTATCTTTTAGAGTCCAAATATTATAATATTATGTTATGAGAAACTACTACAACTAGCTTCATCTTTTTGACTGACCGACCTTGACAATTCAAAAGTGCCTGTAATTGGTTTATTTGAAATAAATAGTTTGAGTTTGAGTTTGAAACGTTAATAGGAGCTTATCCGGATATATACTAATAAAATAACTGATCTTTTCAGACGACAGAATCGACAAGTTTCTACGCGGTGTACGACGGTCACGCTGGCTCAGCGGCGGCGACGTACTGCGCGGCTCATCTACATCAATACGTGGTGGAAAGTCCGCACTTCAGCACCGACCTGCGACGAGCTATGAGAGACGCCTTCCTTCGGACCGATGCCGAGTTCATAAGGAAGAGCAATCAGGAGGTAATCACTTTGTTCTGGTTTATGCAACTAACGGAATATGAAAATTGTTTGAGGACAATAAGAACAGAGTGATATGACGTGGGCTAATAGCTTTACAATGGGACCTATTGATTGAATAACAATATAAAATTGTAATAAAAAAATCGTCGATGAAAATTGAGGTTAATCTCTATTGTCAAATGAAAAACATATTTAAGGTGATTTAAAGTTAGAATTTTGGCTTAAGTATTCAAAAATTAAAATCAACACACTCAAGTCGTAAGTGGCACTATAAATTGCCATCCACAAGTACCTTTTCTGATGCCTTTATTTAAATTTTCATAAGATACTTTTCTAATAGACAAAATCACTAAAATACCAGTCATTGCTTTCGACGAGACTACTACAAAATCATTAGACCACAAGAAAATCAGTTGTCTCTTTCAACCTATACTAGTCCACACGTATGACGTAAAATACATGCCAGTTTGTGGTTTTATAGGTTCGTAAAAGGCATTAACTATGATCAATTACTAGCTTACGCGACATGCAATTTATAGTACAGAAAATACGTATAGACGACCTAGTAATTGCTTTACCAGCATAAGGTTGAATGTCACTTGCACATCATAAAACGACAAGGTCTATTTGTCTGTGTGTCACATAGATAATTTCAACCTTAGTGAAGATTCAATTTACTGGGAATTGTTGTCAAAACTTTTTACAGTTGCCATAGAGAAAAATAAAATAGGAAACTTTTTACAACAATTCCCAGTAAACTTTTGACTTAAAGTGGTATAAAAATTACGACTGTACAAGTATACATTGATTTTAAACGCTTGAAAACTGAATCCCGATTATTTCGGTGATCTCGGTCTACCATTGAAACCCCCGTTACAGTCTCCGCTGAAATGCAACCATAGCAAAAAGTTGCATAAAATTGATTAAGAGTCTCGTGGTTCTCAGAAATAATTCAGTTTCATAAAGCTGCGTTTACACGAGTAAGCAAAATTAGAATTCTCGGTAATTATTACGCTTGGAACTCTCGGCAACATCGAACAATTTACTACGTCATCATTATTATGCCAACATACTGACACATACAACTAATGTTGGCGTAATTCAATTCAATTCATTTATTTTAGTCAGACAAATAAAATATCCATAGAGTAATACACAATTTCGACGTAACATAAAAATATTAGATAACATAATCAAAATAAAAATAAACAAAATAATAATCATAATCAAAATAGCCAATTAAAAATAATAATTTAAAATAAGAAAATAAAGAAAAAAATAAAATAAAGCATAATAAAGTTGCGGCGTTATGCAGTTCTCCCTACTATGGTCAACTCTACCATGCGTTGGGAGAGAATTATCCACAAGTCGTAAAAAAAAATGTTTATTGCAAAAATGGGTTAATAGTAACTTTGATATGGTTATTAGAAAATGATTCCTCAGAGTTCCTCAGCGCTTTGTATAAATAAAACCCTCTTTTTTACATATAAAAGCTTTGACTTTGACTTTTAACTTTGCCTGCGTAAGCGCACCTTTAGCTTCACTTGTTATGGTTTTGTTTTAGCTGCTATTCTATGCTCGGTTTATGGTTGAATACATTATAGAGTTACAATAAGATTATCGCGGTCACGTAGGACGCGGAAATGTACCTGATAAATATTGTTGTGCATTATTGTTACCTGTGTCTGATGTCATGTGTCAGATATTCTAGTAATGCAGACAAAAGCTAAGCAAAGCTTCTTAGAAAGATCCTAAAAAATACAAAAACTTACTGCATACTTACTCACGTAGGTACTGTTTAAAAAGTACTTTAAATCATTTCGAGTTGGTTGTTGATGTGTAGCTTTCAAGCCTACTCGAGTTTTTGACTTAGAAAGTAGGTGATATTCAAATGACGAGTTCACGTTCAAGATCGATTTCAAATAACTAAGGCTATTAGTTTGTGTTGTGATCAGCATCGTAATCGCGTAACACACGATCAATCGGAATCGGTTTCATTTTCACAGCTCAATAACATTCATTGCCTTATTTACGTTTTGAGCAGACAAATTTTTCGAACTTATGAAGCAATGGATTAGCAATTTGCTTCAAAATGTTTCAGATTCCGATTGATCGTGTGTTACGCAATTAGGGTGCAGGCAAAATAGTCGTAAGGTCAGTAGACAGCTTTCGAAAATAAGGCAAAGTCCATTATCGATATCTGTTACTATAGGTTTTGTATGTTTTATATGGTTTGTAAAAATGCACTGAGTACAACACAAAAAGCTTTGAAGATTCGAGGCCAAAATCGTGGCATTTTGAAAATGGCGGCCACGCATGAGACCCTATATAAATCAATAGCTGACATCAATGCGAACAGAAAAGATACTAAGACCTAACCCCGTAAAGTGTCACGTTTCCGAAATAACGTTTAAAATTTGTTGATTGAGTCACGTGATCACTTGGGAACGTTAAGGTCTCATGCGTGGCTGCCATTTTCAAAATGGCGCGACACGGTAGGTATGCCAGGCTCCTTAAATAAATCTTCAAACCCCTTTATAGTAGTAGTATAACCAAAAAAACATTCCGCATCGACTTCAAAGGTTTATATGTTTCGCATGTTCTCAAAAATCGGCTCATTATTTATGGATTTTTAGACTTTTCTTCTGATATCAATGTTCTAACATTTCCTTCACTTTGCAGCGTGCATGCGGCGGCAGTACAGCAGTAGCGGTCGCGGTGCGCGGGCGCCGACTGCTGGCGGCGTGGGCGGGCGACTCGCTGGCACTGCTCGCCAAGCGCATGCGCCTCATGCAACTCGTGCGACCGCATAAGCCTGGCCGACAGGTACACACATACATACATAAACTCACGGTTTTTTTCCAAGGGGATAGGCAGAAACTACAGAACGCCACCCGCGATCGTAACATACTCCCTTTGCTTCGTTTACGTTCATACCTCTGGCCTGGCGACCTTTACCGTGCAGGCAAAGGTCGCCAGGCCAGATGGCCGCAGAGGTCAGGTCGCCCTCAGTAGTACTGCCAAAGTCAAATTGTTACCATGGACGTGCGGTTCATTGTACTACATTGTAATGAAAGTGGAATCCGTATACGCCAGACTGGAATGTTGTTCGAATATACTTATGGAGGATCAACATCCATTTTCCGTTCGATTTATTTATATTTATAAAATAAATAAACAGATGTGTATTGAACGTATTGTTTACGCTCAATGACTCAACATAAATAAATACATAGATAATTGCATCATCTATTACACATCTACTCTCTCACATTGTATTGTGAGCAATGTTGAATATTAAATTCAAGATAATCTTATTGCTTACATTGATGAATATTAAATGCCAAGATAATCCTGCTGCGAAAGAAACTCGCGCACAATTTGGCAAGTTGTTACTGGTACGGTTAGCGGCAGAAGTCGAATAACACTGCTACTTACACATCATTTTAATTGACTTGAGATCTGAGGGGGCAATTCTCGTAATTTTAAGAACGTTCAGTCTGATCTCAGTCTCAATCTGTCAAGAATACCTCTAATTTCCCCACATTTTGACAAGTTTTTGACATTTGTTTGTCCGTGAGATGAGACTGCGACTAGATTATGAACGTTTTAAATTACGAGAATTGGCCTTCTGTTCTACAAACGATGGGGCACTTAATATCATGACCCGCGTGTCTTGTCAGCTGCACGTTGCGGGAACTGATGGACGTTAGTGATGGCGCCAAACACCTATCCCAATTCTGGGCCGAGTTCATTTATATAGCTATGGACACGCTAAAAGAAAAGATGGTATTGAAAATTTTCAGCGTTTAATTTTAATCTTTTAATTTTACTTCTGTTCCAATTTTAATTGAATGTTAACTCGAATCGTTAAGGTTTAAAGAACTGAAGTGTTAATTAACGTGTACAAGCAAGAATAGTCGCGATTTGCTTTAATATGTTATTTTAATCACACTCTCTATTATTGCCGCGAGTGACGGCAAAAGACATCTATCTTTATTTAACAGTCGTTTACTGTAATTTTATGTTCCTAATAATTGGACATGACAGGTTTTTATAGTTATAAAACGAACTTTAATGTCTGTCGTCGTACGTTCGCAATAGCGTATCGCCAAGGTGCGAACAACTCATAATTGTAATTGGAAATTAAACTATCGACATTAAAATGAATACTAAAATGGATAGAAAGTAATTGACAGTAAAAAGACTATAATAAAAACGAGGGGCTCGTGGCTTAGTAATAACAGCCGCGCGGGTCGATCGATCAGTTGAAGCTACGCTTGCCACGGTTTGTCCGTGGATGGGTGACCATCTTTACATGCCAAGACCCTTCCGTGACTCGGAAAGCACGTTAAGCTGTTGGTCCCGGCTATCATTCGTGGATCTTTGACGAACGAAAGTCGACCCCAACGTAGTTGGGAAAAGGCCAGGCTACGACTACTTATAATAAAAATGTAATGAAAGTGGTGGTGGTGGTGATGGTGGTGGTGTGGTGGTGGTGTGGTGGTGGTGTGGTGGTGATGTGGCGGTGGTGGTCACATCTGACGCATGACAGAGGAACAAACACACTGTGGGAAAACCCGGACACTTCGCGCTAGCGAACTAATTTAATCTGGCAAGTCTTGACTAATAATGACATACAATGAATAATAATCTATTGGGTATATTCCCAGTCGCGTGTGGGGGCAATAACTTCCCAGTCGCCACCCGGTGGCAACTGGGAGTTTTATTCCCGATTGCCACCTGGTGGCAATCCATGTGGGGACTGGGAATATACCATCTATTGTTACGTGGCTACCGGGAGTCTCACGTGCACATATAGATTAATTCCCTATTACTACTAACGAGGCACCGCCTTTTTCATTTCGTTGATATTCTCTACCTTACTCTAACTCAGTCCAGAAGGGACTGAGTTAAGCCAATCACGACACGACAACACTGCTAGGCGTTGCCAAAGTTTCAGTTACTGACAACAATAGAAGAAGCCCCTTTGCCCTGCAGTGGGACCCTAAAAGCTTATTCTAAAGACAAAAAACAAAGGCCTCTTTCCTACCAAACCTCTCTTATAAAGCAAATATTACAACTGTCTATGTTTTACAGGACGAAAGAGACAGAATAGAGTCATCTGGCGGCACAGTCATGTACTGGGGAACTTGGCGAGTTAACGGACAACTGGCTGTCTCCAGAGCTATCGGTAAGTGGAAATATCTTAAAAATAGGGTTATTATAATGCTTGTGCTCAATGCATGTAACATCGGTAAGTTCAGGCTCCTGAGCGTAAATAAGCATCGTGGATACCTGGTGGCTAATTCTCGTAATTAAAAACGTTCAAAATGTAGTCGCAATCTCATCTCAGCTGCAAGCAATGTCAAAAACTTTTCAACAGGAAAGTCTACCGTGTCAAATAGTGCATGGGTCTGGTGACTGCTGAAGTAGCACGACTCGTGAACAGACAGACGCTTATTAAATAAAAAGTAAAATACTTGTTCGTGTACTTTTTTTTAAAAAGCATTTTGTCTATC
Source organism: Apamea epomidion (assembly GCA_947507525.1). Lineage (NCBI taxonomy): Eukaryota > Metazoa > Arthropoda > Insecta > Lepidoptera > Noctuidae > Apamea > Apamea epomidion. The sequence continues at coordinate 15,411,724 of OX382234.1, forward strand.
ATCCTAAGTTTCCTTGCTTCCGTCTATTTATTTTAGCTCTACTCGGGGCTGAGGGCTTTTTCAATCGTCAGATAAGTTTTATAAGAGGTTATTCCTCTTATATGACAGTTTGACAGTTTTTGTGTAGAAATTATGTCAGACCGCCATTTTTATTCTTCTGATAAAAGTTATCTGGTGTTTAAAAAATCAACCCTTAGTAAACTTATGTTGAAACTCGGGAATAGATACCCCAAGTTTAAAAATAATTTTGCGGCAAGCATACTTCGTTTAACCACATATACTATTCACTAGCGAGCAGGCGCTCATGTGTTCCAGTTCAAGGCTTATCCAAAATTAAAAAGGTTACACTACTCTCATCCTTCCAAAATCCCTCAATCCACTCCCACGTTACACAAGCGAACAAAATGCGTATTTTTACGTTGTAATACGTTGTAAAAACTCTGCGATACGTCCCGAACGACAGTTTCACGAGAGCGCGCCGCGTATTTAACTTTTATAGTCAACATAAACTTTTACTATGGCCGTATAGCCGACCATGTTTTCATCGTCCTTTTAACAAGAACTCGAACAAACGTGATGTTCCTACCGTTGACGCAAATTACCTTCAGCACAATTACCGAGCTTGTTTAATTGGCAGAGTTTTTCATTATTTTTTAATCATGTGATTTTTCTCATGCGGCTCTGCGGTAAAGGAAATTTATTTGCAAGAGATGTGTATCATTTCGCACTAGTTGTTAGGGACGATTTAGCGGAGTGGTTGTTAAATATCTAGGTATGTAGATATGAAATGGATTGCCCGTGGGAAGTTTTGCTTAGCTCTTAGCCTGTATGAAGTGTACATATATACATAATCAGCCTATAATGTTCCCACTGCTGGGACACAGGCCTCCTCTCGATGAGAGGGAGTGGGCCATAAATCCACCACGCAGCCCAGTGCGGGTTGGTATATGTCACATGTTTTCGAATTTTTGGTTCTAGGACACGCCGGTTTCCTTACGATAAATATGAAGTACTTTAGTTTAATAAATAGGGTAGCTGATGTGTGTTATTTACAACAACGACATAACCAGCCTATAAATAAACAAATGAATAATATAAAATAAATAAAATAATTTTCCTACTGCTGCGACACAGGCCTCCTCTCTGTGAAGGAGCGGGCTATAATCTATCACACGGACCCAGTTGGTGTGTTATTTGCTATGTCCTGACCAAAATTCAAGAATTCCTACAAAAATCTCATAGAAAAAAGTACTTTCAGTTTTTTTTTAAGGAATTTTCAATTTTCCGGGCAATTTTTCTTTCCTTAAAATGCTTATTAGGACTGTAATGAGGAACATTAAAAAAAACCACATCTGTCCAGCCGTTCTCCAGTATTGCGCTTACTAACCAACAGCACTCCATTTTTATTTATATAGATAAAAGAAGAACAAGAGATCAAACCCATTCAGACTCAGTAAATGTCTGAGTCTGAATGGGTTTGATCTCTTGTTCTTCGTGAGAGTAAGCCTATTCAGACTACTGATTAACCTCTCCCAAGTTTCTTTATAACAGTCTGTTTCTACCTTCTAATATCTAGTCGACCCCTGCTAAGGTCAAGGACTAAAAAGCAACTACCAAAACATGTTGCCATCGCTAGACATCGGCAAAGGAATGGTCAATAGATTGACAACTTATCCCTACCAAAGGAATATATATACAAATCGCTTCACATGCTTAAAGATGACATCTCTGAAAAAACCAGCCAAGTGCGAGTCGGACTCTCGCACCGAGGACTCCGTACAAATTTACGGTTTTCGGATTTTTTCCTTTATTTATTTATTTATTTATTTTACCATTTATGTACACACATATATAAACAGACAATGAAAAACAGAACAGAAAAAATAGGTACAGAGGTGATGCTTACCTTTTGCCTTGCTTCCTTTACTTGTGCTACGTGATATTACTTCTTGCCAAAGACGAATGCCGTGGGACCAACTTGCGAGACGAACCAAATGTAGTTCATAAAATTACTCCTATTTTTTAAATTAGATTTACGTTTTTGTTATGAAAAATATTCCCGGATTTCGGACATCAAAAATAAAAGTATTTTTATTTATTTTTGTACGTATCTCTTATGTCACTGCCATTTCACTTAATTTCCGAATGTTGCTACTACGTAAATAATATAGGTACCTGCCAACAAACATTTAAATGAAAAAGATAATTTGTAAGTACCTACCGACACCGATTTACTATAATATTAGGTATATTTTTATGAATGTCAAAAAATCTTTAGGTCACGCGTTGCATCGTATTCATTTAAATTATTATTTTGGAATACATTTTGAGCATCTAAAGAGAAGAGGTCCGATAAAAAAAAAAAAAAAGTTGTTATTTTGACGTATTGCATTTGTTCTGTTGCGCTGTCACGGATGACGTTATTTTCAATATTGGTTTTATGTGAACTATTTAAATATAATTAAAATCCTTATTAATGAAAACGTTTAGGTGTTGTTCCATAACGTAGTCTTTGTGTGATAATCCTTAGCGATGCCTCCATCATTCATCGTTATCATTCGTTCGTCATTTTCTCGAACGTAACCTCAAAATATTAAGTAAGTAAATGGCAAACAAATTCGAATTGCGGGAATCGATGTAAATAAGTTAGCAATATAGGAAGGGCAATTTTCCTTCAAATACACTAGGTTTGGTTGTGACAGCGGACTTTTTCGTTTGGTACAGGGCGCCCTATATTTGCGGCATTCTCCTTTCATGATTCTGGGTCAACGGGAAGTTAGGTTTTGATTGCTTTGCGAGTGTCAAAATATGCGGTATAAACTGAACATAAACGCCCGTATCTTTTGATTGCGTTGACTTAACGGTTGATTTTTTCACTGCATCAAGGGATTGCAACCCTGAGTATTTGATATTAATTTCAACTTGATAACTCCACGCGTTACCGAGAAAAAGAGTCTTGACAGACGGACAGACAACGTAGTGATCTTATTAGGGTTCCGTTTCTCCTTTTGAGGTAGGGAACCCTAAAAATCCACTAAGTACAAGAATTCACAGTGATATTAACAGCAAATATCAAAAACATCAATACAATAAAAACAAACATGAAAAACATTGAAAAGGGTTTCAGCTCCCCTGTAGGCGTAAAAGTGGAAAGTTAACAGGTCGTTTTATTGTTATCGGCGGGCGGGTGCGAGCCATTTCTCACGCGGGATGCGAGCGGCGTGTGCCGATCATTAAGCTGTTAATACGCACCCCGCAGATGGGACGAGCCTTTATTCGGTAAAACAACGCTAATGATGCTACCGACTGCGATGAATAGATGTGTTTGTGTAAATTTTTGGCAGTTCTGTTATACAATGAAGGTGGTTTGTTAACACCTCGAAGGGTTGCCCGAGAGTCAATGTCGTGTCGTGCACCCAAGTCTATTGAATATCAATTTCGAGGGTGACACGTTGGTAAGTATGACATTACGCATGTATTCCCGGTCACATTTCGCCGATGACTGTGTGAAGTCCTGTAGTAGGGGGCTAGCCTCTTGCTGTTTATTTTGTTTTACAAGCAATTTTGTTATAACTAAGTCCTTGGGTCAGATAAATTTACTTTTTGTCTATCTTTTAGCAACTTTTAGCTAAGTAATCTGACATGCGCTTTCGATCGTCTTTGATTTCGGAAACTAGATTTGAAGTAAGCTTTTATTGACAGTTTTGACTAGTGTTAATCTATAGTTAATAGTTGCGGTAGTAGCGAAAAATAAATCAAAGCTAAAGGTATGCTACGATGATTTATAGAGCGTTATAAAATTCTATTGTGTTGTCATTCTGTCTGTCCATTGATCTAGGTCGATCAATATTTTAGGTAATACTTCTTAGACAAAGACTAATTATGATGTCAAGTAAAATGTAATATAAACGTAAGCTAGCACTCTAGTGCTTGCAGTAAAATCATGATCTAACTGGTTTCTGAAAGCTCTGACCTCAGGTGTTGACCTTGAATACGCAGAGAAATAAACGAGAACAATAAAAAGTAATCTAAACAAGCGCTGAAAGGAACAATACTTAATAAATTATGATTCATCAAAATAATATCAATGTCACGCATGTCATATTTGAATATAATTGTCAGGATACCAATATACCATTCATAACGAGTGTGGTAGGAATACTTATTCAAAGTTGCATTGGTCAACATGCTATACAAAAGGTCGGACCGTATAAAACATTTGAAGTCAATTAGAGGTTTGGCTCCGGTATGGTTTTAAAAACGAGCCACTCCTAGCTGAACAAAAGCTTTATTCGAAGTTTAGGTACTTAACTCTAGTTCCCTTTAAATCCCTAACTTTCTAACATTACCTACTAATAAATTAATATTCTTTTTTGTTTTATAAAGACTTTTCTCTTATAAATAGCATACTTAATTATAAATAATAATTTCACATTAAAAAATATGCCCAATTTCTTAAGTTGGAAAAAATGGGAGGTATGACTCCCACTATTTCCAACTTAAGAGATTGGATTGATTTTTTAAGTCTGTTTGAGTTGCCTTTTTACCTCAACCTTTCTTTATAACAATAGTGTGAATGTCTGAGCGGTGTTGGCGCCGCGGTGTCGCCAGGCGGGACCCACCCTCGCGTGAGGCACTCCCTTCAGAACAACCCCAGACCCCACTGCACTGTACCGCTATATCGATCACCTCGGACACGCACTGTTTAGGGATGCACGGGAGCGCAAGGAGGTGCAGTGTCGATGAAAAAAAAATAGTTTTTAATTCTCTGTATACCTACATTATAAGCAAATAAATAATAACAATTTTTTTTCTGTTTCTAAGTATTGTATTTGTAACTGGAGGCTAAGACAGCATTAGCTCATGTTTCGTATCTGTTAGGGCAATATTTCTGTCAATTATAATATTTTATTATGCCAATTAGGAGTTGAATAATTTTTATGATTAATAATTCTCGGTTTTAATTGGCAAATTAGGTAGCGATTACCAATAACTTTTAAAACCATTTCAAAGCAGGTGTATTTTAGAATATTTATTGCTAGAAAGTTGTAATATGTCCATTACCTGCATTCATAGAAATTATCGACAAGTATCGATATTCCCTTCCCTTTCAAGGACACTAAAGGGCGGCGACGGCATAGTAACATAATAATGTTAACAATTTCTTCACAGCTCTGGCCCTAGTTCCATATCCCCACGTATCGGGATAAAACTCATCGATTTCGCGTTCCATGGGAGATTAAGTCCCGAAACGTTTACTCTATCCCCCTTCTCACCGACAAGCTATCCTCAGATTTTCACGGTAGATTTGTCTGGTGCGGATTGACTTGTATCGGATGCTCATATTGCTGCTACATTGTGTGTATGTTATCAAGTACCTTTTATGGTTGTAGATAATTGCGGTGTTTTAGTGTTACTGTTAAGCACATTTGAATATAATCACATACATACATAAACTCATGCCTTCTACCCACGGGGGTAGGCAGAAACTACAGAACGTCACCTGCTATGACCCTTACATATTCCTTTTGCCTCGTTTACGTTCATACACCTGAGGGGCAATTCTCGTAATTTTATGAACGTTCAGTCTTACCTCAGTCTCAATCGGTCAAAAATACCTCTAATTTCCCTACATTTTTGACAAGTTTTTAATATTAATTTTCGCTGTGATGAGATTACGACTAGATTTTGACAGTTTTTAATTAAGGGAATTGGCTTTCTGGTCATACACGCACGCTGGTTGCGAGTATTACTCACCGGACCTTTCTGAAGAACATCACCAAGAAGGTCACTATATTTATGTCAAATATTAATAATCTATTCGGAGGCGGCGGTGATGCTCGCCCCACACCACGCGAGTTGTTTCCACGGGGCGAAAAGCGAGTGGCGGAATATCGCTTACCTACGCTGATTATGATCACATATTTTCACAATAGGCTAGTTGAATTTTCATTTGTTTACCAAATTCAGCCCTTAACCATTTACGTGTAACTAGGGCAACGTCACGTTTTGATGTCGATATTTCACATACGTTTTTATTCTATTGCTATGGTTATAGCAATTCATCAAAGTCGCGAGCAGTAGCTAGTCGGTTGACTAGCTACTGCTCGCGACTTTGTCCGCGTGAAATATTTGTTTTAACATAAAATATACACTCGGCAACACTGTAGATTAGTGGAAGAATTTTCGGAATCGGATGGGAGTTCCGAAGATTACCCCCTACATACAAATTCACAAATTTTACCTGTTTATAATATTAGTAGAAGTAGATAGTATAGGTAGCAATTATGTCATTTTAGTTACCATTGTCAAGTAGTGTCGTTACACTTTGACTGTACTTAGATGTATAACAACTTAAATGTATACTTGTATAGTAAACAACCTCTTCTGGTTGTTTACTATACAAGTATACATTTAAGTTGTTAGTGAAACCATTACTGCGGTGCACGAAGGCGATAAGCTAATAGCAAGGTGTAACCTGTTGTTTCTTAAACCACCGACTTCGTTGCATGTGGCTTTAACCTTAAATTAGCACTTTTTTAATACTTACATGTATTGTAAGCATTGAAATGTATAGGAAAGTATAATTAAGAATTACATACTTAACGCATCTTCACTCCCGAAAATCGTGCAACATGTAGGTAATTTGGAATATGGCGGATTTTACAGTCTTCAAGAGTTTAATGCAAAAGTTAATTTATTTTATTATTATTATTTATTTTTAGCCCATGTTGTCCCACTGCAGGGTAAAAGCCTCCTTCTACTCCTCCTGTCTACTCCCCTCTGTCTTGAGTTAGTGTGACCTAATCCTATCTGTAGGCATCAAATCATCCCGCCATCTTCTCCTGGGTCTCCTTCGATTTCGCCGGACATTTTCTGGGACCCACATACACATGGTAGTAGATTTGATCGTTCGATATGCGATAAACGTGTTCGGCCCAGTCCCACATAAGCTTGGCTTTGCCAAAGTTACCTATAACACAATCATATTTCTATGTAACTCTTAACTTTATAAACCTCATTTCCTTTCAATCATAAATTCCTTCACATAATAAACAGAGCAATCTTTTTGTCTAGGTGACGCACAATACAAACCGTACGTGACGGCGCGGCCTGAGATCGCGACAGTGGAGTTGGATGGCGACGAAGACTTCGTGGTGGTGGCTTGCGATGGCCTCTGGGACTTCGTCAGTGAAGACGACGTGGCACTGGCAGTGTACAGGCAACTGGCTGCTGATCCTGGTAAGTAGTAATGAATGGCTTAACGGATTTTTTTTCGCAGTTTTGGACCGCCAAGGTCGAAAAGTCGAAAGTGAAGTGCATTGTCGTTTATGTGGTGTACCGTCAATGTTAATTACCCTATTTGGAACATAAGCAAAGAATAATGTCTTAGTTTGTGCAATATGCCCGACTAACGACACCATTTATTTACATGGCTGCACAGATTTTATCTTTACTCCAATTTTACGTTTGCTAACGCCAGATGCAATTTGGCAAGCGTTGTGTGATAAATGCATTTACGTGTGCAATATTAATTACGGTTGAAACAGGTCCGTTTACGTTTATGCGGTGTTTGCTATCTATCAATCGCGCCGCCGACCTTGAGCCTCATGCTTACACAATAACGTGAGTCACTGCGACTCACTAGACAGGATAAAACGACAATTAGCCGTCAAAACAAGCAACCTGCAAGGTTTTCAAGTGAATTATAAATACTTATTCGTAGGCACCGATTCACTTCAGCTATTTACAGAACAGCCGCATGACAATAACTCGTTGAAAAACGCCTAATGTGTTGTATTGATGTTCAAATTTTGTCGCATAATGACAACAGATCAGGTAACAAATGGGTTGGCTGATGGCATCAGTTGGCACGGATCAAGTGTGATTATGTTGTCACAAAGGGTCACATGATTATGACACGTGCGCTCGTGAACCGAGTGCCCTCGTTGGAACATTCAGCGGAGATCTTTGACACATATTATCCCCCCGTGTTTCTCGGTCCTCGGTTCTCCCGCTCGATGACGCCCGTCGTAGTGCTCGGGGAGGGTCTAAGTATTATGGTTAGAACCTTAGAACAATAACTTTGGCTCCCTCAAATCTCTGTGAAGTGTCTTTAACGCGACGCTAACGGCGATAACAGCTTTCTCGTTGTTCAAAAGAATTTTCCTTTGTTTTGTGTATGAAAGTTTGTATTGTGCCACTGTTGAGCAAAACAGGGTTTGTGTGAGATTTCTTTTTAATAATTGTAACGGAGGGGAAATGGTGTGTTTTCAGCTCAAATTGTCGATTGGATTTCTCACTCTTTGAGGCTTTAAATTATACTTACAGGGATTGTTTTTATTTTTTTATTAATCTGCTATACAGGGACAAGTATAAAAACGTCTCTCCATTAACGTAGATACTAAGTATCAAAGAGATCGTTTGAAATTTTTATGGACAGTGAATTTACCATTAATTCTGATGACTTGTTCTTTGCACGGATCTAAAGCTCTCGCAATTTACTTACCTGCACGGAAATTAACAGTATTGTAAGCTGAATGTTGCTGTCAGCTTTGTGGAAAAATGGGGTGCAGTAATGCTTCATAATGTAACAATCCGACCTGTCGACGCATTATGTTATCATCGTATTTAATGTTGGAGGGATCCCTCCGACCCACCAACTGTCAGGCTTCTATTGGCTTTGTACTCAACCAATATCTTAATTAATCCAATATTCTAGTTAACAGGATATTTCATTTAACAATACAGTTATTTTAGACGTTAAATCCTCTTAGAATCGTTTTTGGGAAAATGAGGCAACAGCTTTGAGAACAACCATACTTCACTGTCAAAAAAGGAGCCTTGAGAAAGTCCCCGAGAAATGTCTCGCTGGTTACTTTTGTAAATGTAATGCTTAAGAGCTTACAGTTTATTGTTTTAAAACGTTTCTTAATCCTTTTTCGTTGTCAAATTATGAAGATTAATGTTTAGAGTCATTACGGTTCAGGTGTATTCAAACGGGAAGCAAACACCTGTAGAGCCGGTACTTAGGTACTCACAGGTTTCTTTGTTTGAATAGGTCTTGCGAAAAAAACCGTCGAACAATAAGAGTGTATTTTATGTTCCGTAACGAGATTGCTGCGGTGCCTAGATTTCAGCCGGACTGCGGTCAGGCCGCGCCGCCACAGCCCCACAATATTGTGTCGTAATTGCGTCGGAAGTGGGGAAGTGGAGAAATTGGATACTTTGTTTTGCCCTCTGTTGCAGCCCTGCCTGCCGCGCCCTCGCACTCCCCGACACCGATACGAAGCCTTTCTAATTATTACTTTTCTAAATGCATGTAAATACAGCAGTTACTAATTGCTTTAAAATTATAAGAGAACATAAAATCGAACAGGAAATAGTTTACGATAGTATGCAATCTATTCTCGTTGTAATTAACTTTCCAGTGCAGAAATCGATGATCTCATTCCTGCAAATTCTAGTTTGCTTGGCATACCTAACATTGATTTTATGCGTGTATCAAATCCTTACAGTTTTACGCTTCGATGGACAGCAGACCCGTCTCATTGGATTAAGCGATTTAAATGTTTTAACTGTCGCGAGCGGCGTATTCAAATAGGGGAGGCCACTCGTCACTAATACACCCCGGGGCTTTGGATTAAGACCCTCGGATATATGGTCATTTTAATATAGCTCTTATTGCGAAACATCAAGGCTTACATTTGACCCTTATGTCCATTGAAGTAGGCTTTTTGTGTCATTGGTCAGATGTAAGTCCTCTCGTAACACTTTCTCCACTTGCAATACTATTCGCATGGAAACTTAATAGTCGCCTGTCATGTAAGAGAATTTATGTTGACATTAGCTATTAGCGGGGCTGTATGAAGGAAGTTATGAGCTTATCATATGACGCTTATGTTGTCAAATCGTTGTTTGAATAGCTGTGTTGACCATGCATCTCTTAAATTGGGTGCAAATCGTGTGTGGTTGTGTTGACGGCCCGCGGTCTGGTCGTCGCGATGCCTGCACGAAAACATTGTGTGTAGATGTTGATAGAGTGATAAACGATTGATACGCTGGGTGGACAAGCACGCACCAGTGCGCTCCTACCTTTAGTTGTTCTGTAAACTAATTGAATAACTTAGAAAATAGTTGAAATGTTATCACGTTTTGTGTTGCTAATGGATTCAATTAGTCTAGCAGAGCTAGAACACTATTCCTGTTGCAGAATTTAGTGCACTATGTACAGTCAGGTTGCTTATCAACATCTTTTATCTTCTTTTTGTTGCTAGAGACAAAATATGAGCAAGAGAGAACACTTTGCTTTACATTAGCTGTCTCATTCATTATTTATTTTCATTAATTCTCAACCTCGTCCGCGACTCCAAGAATGTTGAAAATGTTTTTAATGTCTAAACTAAACAAAGTTATTTGTTCTTGTAAATCACGAATGCGTGGACGCAGTATTTTGTGTATTAGTTGGCAGCACGGTCCAACACGCGGTGACCTTGACACTGTTGGACAAATCTTCGTTATCTGCCAACTTTCATTCATTATCTTGTTGGGAATATGATACGAGTCGGATGTCTCGTTTTAATATGACAATGTGGACGGTTACAGTGTTATAGTGCTGCACTGAAAGTTAGTATCGGGTGTGCTTAGTAATGGCTAGTCTTAAGTCTAGCTTTGTGATGATGAATGATTTAAAATCTACCTTGCTTTATAAATAAAAGCCGCTTTTAGTGTCTGTCTGTGCGACCACGGATTTTGGTGCGGTTGTCACCATGTTTGTGTAGGTTTAGGCCTGGTAGACTGTAGATTTGTAGACTATTTCCTATTTTGTTAAGTACCTGGTACTGGTTGACAAGCCTACACTGTCCTCTCATACCTGTTTACACTGTAATTCGAAAACATTGTAAATAAAAATCAATTTATTTTTAAAAGAGTAACCGTGAAGTTTCTTGCAGGCTCTTCTCCATAGGAAACGACCAATTGGAATTGTGCACCTGTCTTCTGACATTTCATAAGTGCTCGTGTAAGTTTATGTGAAATAAAATATTTTGTATAATGCATTAATATTAATAAAGAAATCCCGATTTTAGTTATGTCATAAAAACCGTACAAAGCGGGTCGCTAGTTTTATAATATAAGCTAACAGTTTTGGTGGAATAAGACACGATCTCAAAAATCAACAAAAAAAGTGATGTTAAAAATCTGTTTTAGCATCATCAGAAAAAGGCAGAACAAATCAGCTGCTAATTATCCCATGCGGACGCGAATCGTAATTTTATAGCAGCAGATTGAGGGAAGGGGTGAAATCGTCCTTTTGTAAATATGCCAGAGGCAATCTGTCACTCAGCTGATTATCAGCGTTCAAACTGGACCCTATCTCGCCGCCAAATAAGGTTTAAATTGGGGCTTAGCCACTAGCAGTAGATCTGTTTTACCCTTCAAAGAGGAAAGTTTGATTTAATTTACGCCTATAAAAACCTAAAGCAAAATACGAAATGTTTTTAGATTCGGCAACGTGGAGAAAGTAGAAGGTGAACACCTCTCACACATTATCAATTATCTCCACTCTACCAAACGTTAAAGCTCCTCCCGTTTTACCACCATTACCTACCGTTTTACGGTCCAAGTCGTTGATGTGTCATTACCACGTACTTACTAACATGTTATATTCTAAAAGACGTATGTATCGTTAAGGTTATTACAGGAACTGCCGGCCTAAATATACTTAATAGAGATAATTGCGCTCTTAGACAATTACTGTACCTCTCTGACATACTAGCCGATAAAACTGTTCGGAATTACCAAAAGAAAATGCTAAATAAACGTAGCGTTTAAAAGAGAATGTGTATTGATTAATGAAAGTGAGCCCTAGTTGTGGACTATTGCGAGCTCATTAGCATGTACGCTGGAGATTGTACTTTGTAGACGAGAACGGCCCTTTTCTATATCCTCGGTAGAATGCACTGTTAAATGGAACACAATCAAATTATTGTGTTGTATTTTACATAATATACTGAAAATTATGTACAAACATAGTCAGCCTATAATGTTCCCACTGCTGGGACACAGGCCTCCTCTAGGTGAGAGGGAGTGGACCGTAATCTACCAAGCAGGCCCAGTGCGGGTTGGTAGATGTCACATGTCTTCGAATTATTGGTTCTAGGAAGTGCCGGTTTCCTCACGATGTTTTCCTTCGCCGTTTTGAGAGCAGTGGTGATGAATAATTTACACAAAGTTACAACACGTGCGTCGCGATCATTGCCACTGCGCCATCACTGGTCCTCGAAAACCTTTTGCTTAAAGCTTTCCACTGTGAATTAATAACCTTGTTCAAAGCGTATTGTCAAAGCTTTTATACGGGAAATCTGTGGGTCAGTCACACCAAAAGGTCGCTGGATGTCCTGCGCATTCAGTATAATAACATATTCAGGATGTTGTTGGGGCTGCCTCGCTTCTGTAGTGCATCGGGGATGTTTGCGCTGTATCGCACGGATGGCTTTCATGCAGTCCTCCGCAAGAAAACTGGATCCCTGATCTGCAGAATGCGTGGCAGCTGCAACGGAATTCTGAAGACTGTAGCTGATAGGATCTCTTCGCCGATATGGAGATCCTTTATTAAGCGAGTAATTTAAATGTATTTTAATTTAATTTTTATTTTTAATTTAATTTTGTAATTTTTGATTTTTAATTTAATTTGTTTAATTTTTGATTTTTAATTTAATTTGTTTAATTTTTTATCTCTTTTATTTTTAATTTTTAATCTTTCATTTGTAATTTTTAATTTTATTTAATCTTATATTTATTTATTTCATTTTAAGTAGGACTGAATGGAATTATGGATCAATTAGTTATCTGAAATAAATGAATTTTATTTTATTTTATTTATTTATTAAGATCAAGCTATGCTATTTTATCCACTACATACTCTGTACCAATTGCGATCTCTAAGTAATAAAGTCTTTGAATCACAGTAATCAAAATTGTATCTATTATATCATAATAGGTTACTATGAATTTAAAATAATTATTTAATTAAACGTAGTTCATTATAATTTCTTAGTGCTGTCGAAAGTGTATATGATTTGTTCGTTTGTTCCCTACGAAAGTATAGTGGGTAGTTTCGCTCCACATGACATGTCGACCGATTGGATGCGTTGCGCGAGCGAGGTGCGCAGGCGACGCTCGATGATTTGCATTGTAAACACGACGGACGGTGACCGGCGCATGCCGCGCTTCACTAATGGCCTGCTCATCATCACACCTACCTATCGATTATTTTTAGTATTCGAATCTAATAATAGATAAGAGAATCATTGGTTAACCTCAGTATGCCACTGACAGTTCATAGGAAGTAGTTTGGGCAGGCGTAGATCTAGAAGGTATATATGTATGTATTTGTAGAAAGCAATGACTTAGGAATTATTTTACACTCTTATCAACATCGTTTTTTGTTGAAAAAGTTGTCTGTCAAAAGGGCTTGTGATGTGTGGCTTTGAAGACAAGTCTAAAAATACTTATGCATAGTAGATAAAATATTTAATCTAGGCATGAGTCAATGCCTACGCCTAGAAAGTACGTTTTGTCTTGTCAAGGCTTGTCTTCAAAGTATGATTTCATAAGCCTTCTTGACTGACAACGTTTTCAGCAAAAACGAATTTCAAATTGATGAAAGTGTAAAATGATGTATGATATCATGGTTTCGAACTCCCAAAATAAATGTAACCTGACGCAATTCATCACCATATTAAAATAAAATTTTAATAATTCAGTGCACTTGCCACAATATTGTCGAAGGGATCCTTTATCTGTAATGATTATGTATTTCGCAGTCGAGTGGTCTCGCTGCACAAGGGGTGAGTCCGCAATAAAGGTGCAGAGTTTGTTCACGAGGAGGGCTCGCTAGTCGCTCGTTACACCCGCCCGTCTCTTTGACATCCGCACTTTATTGTGCAACCCCTAGTCCTCACCGCGCCGCGGTACTACACAGACACACTACACTTGCGATCTTAGAATTACAAATGTATTTAGAATACATTAAGAGACTCTTGATAAAGTTTTAATACTATGCTTTTGTATCTATTACACAAAGCGCGGAAAGTTGGGGCGTTCTGATAGTTCCTCTATCTGTATGTTTATGTAACAATAGAAAACTTTATCAATATAAATCCGATGATCATAAATATTTTTCCTTCATGTAGTTATTTTAGTTTGCTATAGGTATTCCTGTTAGAATTTCCATTACAAATGCTTTATGCTCTTTTTCGATCCCATTGTATAATGTTGCTGACCTATTAATCCGTCAGCAGTTAAGAACAGCATAGCTCCAGTTAAAATGAAAACATTCATTCCTTGTGAAAAGAGGCGAGGACTGACTTCCTCAATTTGTCTCTTTTTGTCATTACAACCGGTCCCCTTCCGAGGGCTTATAAAGAACACCGTAATCCTTTCAATCGAATAACGGGGGATTACAGAGGCGCAATTTATGCGGGCTATGAGAATCCGCCAGCTTAAGTCGTATTCAGTATTTAAATAAAAGTGTAGAATCATCACATTGACTACGTACATGGTCGGCGATGACGCGTTGTATGGAAACATTGCACATTTTAATTTTACTTCGTCGTAAATTGTCTGTTGGATCGCTGCCAAATGTTCAGCGTCTCATTCCGGAGTTCCGGACCACGTGGGTGGCATAGTCGCTCGCTGTTTCATATCACTAACGATATCAGTGACAACAAGATAGGCGTTTGTGATCATATGTTACAACCACTTTATGCGCGACATGTCAGCCGTTGACCTTACCAGCGGTGTGTCAACATTTATACATGTGGGGATTGTTTTGAGAACGATTTATAAATAGTAGAGCTATTTCAGTTGTTTTTAGTTTCCGTTTTCCTATAATTTGTCTGCGGATTTCTTATTTACTGGCAGTTTTTTAGCAGTTTGTGCAAGCTCATGAATTATTCCGAGGTATACCGGCATTGTCTGAAACAGATTTCGGTGTGGAAACAGAGTACTGTGGTAACGTATACATAGCTGGAGGACAAGAGGGCAACGAATCCCTCCATAAATTATGTAATGGAATTGCGGATCAGATACGGGCCGGGCCACGACCTGTCTACTCCGGTTATACGATCGTTTCATCCGACCGAGTCCCTTCGGGCTTGCACCGCTGTCAGGTGGGTTGACCCTAATGCCATGTGTTCTCCTTTCATACCCTTCATTATTGTTGAATTTTCATTATCACAGCCTTGTAGTGTAGAACCATCATCAGTTATTACATGAAAGTTATTTAATGATTAAGTAATGACGACAACGTTTACTAGCTTCAGATGGTAAAACATTAGATAAGTATTCTACAATATTACAAATGGAAACCACTACATCGTAGGAGCTTACATTATATTTTATGGTGTCTAACGACGACTACCTATTTATTATCTGCAGTATACATGCAGCTCTGTGAAGTGTTGATTAGCACTCGGTTGATGTTTTAAGTAGAGGTACGTTAGTAATGTAAACACTGATTTGTATAGAGGTTAACGACATGTAATGTGTTGAAACGTAATGTAAGCTTGGTTTACATGTTGCAAGGGAGAAAGTGGGCGTGGTTACAGAGGCGTCTGCACAGGCCGGCTTACCAGTCTCCGTCGTAGTATCACGAGGTTTCTTCTCCGCCAATTAGTCCTGCTATCGTTGTGGTCGGCATGTAAGTCTGTCACGAAGAGCGAAACTATCTAATTGAGTTCACACATGAACAATGCTGCAGAATGCATCGCGCCCACTCTCAGCATAGCTTCGCTGCATTCGTTCACTTACGTCATTTTACTGTGCTTAATTATTTCCAATTAATTTATGTGCTGTAGTAATGAAGTAAATTGGGTAACAGAAAAAGATAAATATTTGAACTCAATGTGTCTTAATAAAACATCTAATACATGAGTTTTAATTAACAACACTATTGGTAAAACAAATTATTTTGCGTTTAAATTCTACTAGATTTCATTGACAGACCCTCCTTGATCTCTATACTATGATAAGCAGAATGAAGACGTTATGAGATCAATGTGTAAGCAGGAGACTCATTCGGAAGGACCTACTCCTTGCTTTGGGGTAAAGCCACACTGGTGGTTACCGGCGTTACTGGTTACTGTTGACCTGCATCATCCCACTGCTGGACAATAGCCTCTCCCTATGATTCCAGCTCTTTTGACACAGCATACAAGTGTTCCTAAACAGGCCATATTTTCCCGGAAATGTGTGGCTACATTGCCGGGAAGGTATGGCTTGTATGTCTACTATAAGTTATGCGCTCAAGCGTTTTAGTGGTCAGAAAACCTTTTATAGAGGCCAGACACAAATTTTTACTTGCCCACATGTGTTCAATTTGCATGTTGATTAAGTACTTAAGTACGTTTTATTCTCCCAGCGAAATCTGTCAAGCAGAACACACATCATGCCTCCCGTGACTACACGTCAAAAGTAAACACAAAAAACCGGTCAAGTGCGTGTCGGGCCACGCGCAGTGTAGGGTTCCGTAGTTTTTATAACAGCCAAGTGCGGGTCGTATTCGCTGACTGATAGTTTTGTACCATGCTCTAACTAAAAGCCAAACATGACTACCTACCTAATTTGATTTCCTATACAAATCCTCACCTGATCCGACAATTTTGCACGGAAAGTTTTAATTTTTTTTTTTTGAGATTTGTATAAGACTTGTCATAGCCGGTGTAGCAACTGTTTTGTTTTATAAAACTTATTTAGGGAATGAAACAATAGCGCGATACAACTGACGCTTAGCAGGAGACTTGCTTAGCGCCAGCTATCGACATTTCTATGGAGTTGTTCGTAATTTTCGAGTCTAATACAATTGGTCGACTATTACTCGTAAACTTGTAAAGCCCACTTGAGTGTGATAGTTTTCCTTTAAACTTCGTTATATATAGGTACTACTGCCGTGACATTTGAATTTCTAACTACAACCGTTTAGTTGGTAGATGGGGGGGGACACTTGACTCTAACGAAAATTGGTACTTTAAAGCTTGATAAGTCACGGACGGTTTACCTAATCAAAAAACGGTCTTGCCAAACCCGTAATATTTTTGAATGGCCTATCCAACAATATCCCACACTATGTGAAGGACGAAAAAAAAATTATCATCCCCACTTTAGATGTAGAGGAGGTACCCTAAATATTTTTTTTTTCCAAAATTTTATTTTACCACTTTTTCGGCGTCATTAACGTGTATACTCATGCCAAATTACAACTTTCTAGTACCAATAGTTTTTGACCTAAACTGCAGACATACAGACAGACAACATGGCGAAACTATAAGGGTTCCTTGTTGACTACGGAACCCTAAAAATGATTATACACTGCTAGTCGTGCGCCTTATATTGTCGCTCCATTCACAGGATAATCTGCTATAAATTAAAATCTGCCGCCATATATGGTGGGCTTTTTCATTTTCGAAAACGCAAAGCAGGTTTTTTGTCGAATAAAAATTTGCATGGAATGGTACTAGTTTGCTAAACAGTCTGTGTTTGTCGAGCTCTGTTCGGTTTGATCCATGTTTGCTCTTCGCCATTGTGCTGCCATGCCAGTGGCCAGGCGGTGTAATCTGACAACCAATCCACCGGTGAAAGCCATTTGCGGTTTGTTGAATTTGGAACGGAATCCTCCTGAATTTCACAGGATGAATAAATTTCTCTGGAAAATACGATCAGTGCGGTCATGCTGAGAAATTTTCAACTGTGTATGAAACGTTTAATTTCTACTGGAATTCATTTTTGGCTAGCTTTACCATGTGTGCGCTTGCCACCACGATACGGTTCGTGCGACGCACTTCCACAATAGACTGTTGTTTTTGTGAACGCCAGTTGAATGACCGAACAAGTTTTGTACGATCGGCCTCCAAATTATTACAGATGTAAAAGTCATCGTTCAGGAGACTGACGGCCTATGGAACTTACCTATAGTAATAGTTAAAACTAACGTGTATGCTGGTATGCTGTCGATGTTCGTTAATACTTACACTTATTAATAAATAACACACGCATGAGTATAATGTCCCATAATTGGCGACAGAGGCTATCGCCACGAAATAAAGACGCCGTGACATCCGCCCAACTAACTGTACAGAAATGTTATCATATAGACAAGTACTATTGATTGAATAGCTTTCAGTCCAATTTGATATTTTACTTCATATTAATTGACAATAACTCATTGATTTGGAAACATGTTTCCTGGGATGGCTGTGCGCAGTGCATTCAAAGGTCTGGATCAAACTAAGTCACTCTATTGATGGATTGTGCAAAATATTGTTTGATTGAAGCAAGCATGACTCATGTCGACTTTATAATAGCTCCAACTAGACATTTATGAGGCGTGGAGCCGACTGCGCCGCGAGCATCGCCGCCTCATTCGGAATTCAGCACGACCCGATGTGGACCAAACTTCACCTTATCCGGCCAGCTCGTAATGTCTCCATTGTTTACCAGATTGGTTAATCCACGAATACTTAATATCCACCATCGTTCGTTCAATAACCGACTGTCAAATGGACATGGATCGTATTTCACATGCTCCAAGAATTTAATTGATCTGAAATCAAAATCCTAATTACGTGTAATCATCCATATCAAAACGAAATTTAATGCTTGTGCAAGAAACTGCTTACATTTATATTTTTGGATTTGGCGAAAGCAAAGCTTTAGAAAGGCTAATTGTTCCATGAGAGTAGACTGCGAGGTAATTTAATGCAAGTTATACACGGCACTTGTTCGTTTGCAACTGTTTTGTAGTTAGATGCTAATCAAGATTGGATTTCGCATGTCGAGCTACGGATGCAGGAAAAGTCTGAATTGATTTCGAATTCATCACTTTCTGCCGCGATGATAAATGATGATATCGGTTTTGCACCAACTGTTTCGTTGAAATTCTTTCTTTGATGAATAATTTGGAGCACCTTTCTTTGATTTGACCAAAGTGCTAAGTATCTGTAGAGCGATTAAATATGTTCGGGCTTTAGGCTCAGAAAACATACTAACATTACTTGAATTTAATTTAATCATTCGAATTTTGTCTATATTGTTGGTTAGGTTAGAGTTTTTGCTGAAAGCACCAGGAAAATAGACTCGCTGCTCGCTGCAATTGTTAATATTTTTAAAATGTGACGAGGATGACATGGATGAATTTGTGTATTCAGAACAAAGTGAAATCGAATGAGTATTGCATTGGTACATTTAGTTATAAATAGATCTGACGGAAGTGTTGGTAAGAAATTGTTTGTTTGTTTTGGATCTACCTAGATTGAATAGCTAATCAAAATGCAACAGAGTTTCTGTATTTCCATTGTACAATTGTCTCTTAGTAGAGTGAAGTGACTGACGACTGTAGTTACGTCAGTTTTGCGGTAATTTCACGGCTTGCGCCTTTGAACTGTTCCTTGTAGAAAAGTGAAGTGCGAAGTTTCGGCGAGCCGGCGCGGCGCAAGACGCGGCGGAGCGTGGCCGCCGGGGTCGTCGGCTGATGGTCGCCATCTTCCAGCGTCGATGTAGCTATACTATCAGCGTCGGGCAACTTATGAGACTTGAGATATACTCGGAGTTGAGTATAAAATGTATGCCCGAATAAATGCTGAATCGTATACACGGAGAGCGATTGTTTTAACAGAAAAAATTTGTTCATATTTTGTCAAATTCTGGGGGTTTTCCAAACAATCGTGATTTTTTTGACAATCTGGCACTCCAATAGGTTTTGCGAGAACTGGATCTGGAGGTTTTTGTGAACGGCGACAGGCGGTAGCATCTGGAGGGCGCATTGCGCGGGCGTCGGGGGGGCGGCGGGGTGCGCTGGGGCGCTGCACCGGGCTCGCGCGGCACCACTCGCCAGTCCCCGAGACACCGGCCGCGCGAACGGCCACCGCGATACCGCACGCTTTGCGAGCCCCCGTGACGTTCAGTTTAGTGACTCCGCCCGCCCAGGACCAGCGGCGCTCGCACCCCTGTGCTGACACATGTGAGTCTAGCCACTAGACAGCGACCTCACCCGCGCGCCCCGCCCGCACCCCGCACCGCCGCCGCCGGTATCTAGCGCCGCCGGCCGGCCGGCTTTTCACATAACCTCTTTGTGGTGCTTTTTTTTTCAACTAAAATTTTCAGTGATTGCGTGATTGGTGATGTTGATGTTGATTTTAACAATTCTTTGCAGTGTTAGGGTTAACCCTTAGTATGTTTGACTGCTATTTGGCGGATTATAAGTTGAAGGTGTTGAGTAGACAATATAGGTATTCAGTTTTTGAAATATATTAAGTAATACCTATTATACTATCTTCACACAAATTGTTTATTGTCATGGAGAGAATAAGATGTTGTGATGAGAATGAATGATAAGAAAATTGTGAAAACAATTTTTTTCAGATTCGAAGACAAAAGAGAGCTACATCTCATTTTATATGCGTGCGCGCCTTCACTTATGTATGAAAAATTCAATTTAAATCACGAATGGTCAAGCATCGAATGGGTGGTTAAAGCTTTGCGTGACAGCGTCTACTCATAGCGGCACGAGTGGCATGACTAATTAATTAAACTAATCCCTAAGAGCAAGATGGTAGACAGCGGTGCCATAACAAACGGTCGCAGTGAATGGTTAGTTTTCGATTAAATTAATTAATGCAATTCCCGTTGGGCGGAGGCGCAAGCACGCAAGCGCCAACTGGGTAGCAAGTAGCACGGACATATGACGGCCGGTCGTCCGGGCCGCGCCGGCCGCAGCAGCGCCGCCTGTGCCGGACGCCGCCGCACGCGGAGGTCTACGAACCTACCGTGGAAATGGGATTATTGCACGACGGACTTAATGCTAATTCGCGCTCGTTCAGCGTGGTTCTGCTCCGCAATTAATAACTGATTCTAATTCCGTACAATTTTACATTATTTATCCAAATCCCACTGCCAACCCTGTTACTCACCAATATAGTAATAAAGTTTCAAGAATAGTTTTCGCTGAACGCACAGAAATCTTATAAAAGAGAGCCGCTTATACTGAGCGGCTTGCGAATCGCGTGCTTAATTATGTTTGTGTACTTAATAATAAAATGTCGCGCGACAAAAATCGCGTCATCTGGAATTCTGCTTCAGTTTTTTCATAGTAAAAGTTTCTAATTATAAAGTCGTGCCGTAAACATGCATAGCCGGCTAGCGGAAGGATTGGAGCAGTTACGATCATCAAGAATTCACCAACACGTAACAACTTTGCACATGCAACCTGATTCTAAAGTACATTATGTATTGTATGTAATTAAAATTACATACTGTTAACGAAATGCCAATTAAAATCATGTATCTTCATGCTAAACTCGTGTAACATATCACCACATTCGCTCCATGTCGCCTTCCACCTATCTATCACCTCTGAGAGAACATTCATTTACTACATGTCGTATGATTCATTCGATTTATTAATAAAAGTAACCCCGACCCCCGATTACTGTTAGAATAATGCCAATTCAGATAAGTAGTAATTAATGAAAAAGAATTTTATCTTCAAGATGGGGGCAAATTCCAAGTATTTGATCTTTCACGACATTTGACGAACAAGATCTGTTTTCTTAGCACTTGTTCAAGCTAAGCCAATGTTTCGAGGAGAAAATTAAAAAGCCAAGACATAAAGTTGTATTATTATGTTGCAATGAGTTGGACCATTTCTGGTGACATGTGGCTTTCTAGCAATATATCGGTGTTGGTGCAATCGGCCCCATTGCGGCCGGCCAGACTGCACGAGACAGATGTATGTCCTATTGAGCTGTCGTAATGCAGACCACCTGATCGATCGGCGCTAATGCCTCCCGGTGCACTCCGAAACGTGTCTATGTCTCTCTAGCACTACACTCACTTCAAACATCCGGTATGGCAATCTCTCTATAGTCTACTTGAAACTTTGGCGGAAACTACACAAAATCTGCTGATAGATAGACTTCGGCACAAAGCCATATAAATTGCATACAGATATACAAAATCAGTGTCACTGCGATAGATTTAAATGCAAAATAAAATGATACAAACTGAATCTATCAGATGAGAGTTATTATATCTTTTGTGTATTATTTTTTGTGGGGCACTGCGGCGCGATATGGTATTCAAGATGGCTCATCGCTCACAGTAGGTATTCGGCGCTATTACAAAAACAGCAGCCATGAATCATACAGTAGCGAGACCCGAGCTGATTCAGATCTTTAAAAGGGACCTCTGGGAAACTACAGTGCGATCATGTGAACGATTCACCGAGTGAGAGGGTTTTTGCAATATCTAAACATTGTTCTGTACCATTTGCATATCAGTGCAGTTGGCCTGTACCGTCATTGTTTAGGCTATCTGTTCGTTATAATCTAGTATCTGCATGTTAAATACTTTGTTTGTGGGCCGGATTCCCAGACTATTACTGTTCGGATTCGTACCGTCATTAGATACAGTTGCACGTGAAATATTCTCCATTCGAGAGCACAATTCGGTGTTACCGGGCGCGGGTGAGACGGCTCTCGCCAGTTATGATGAGAAATCACGGCAATCCCGCTAGGCACCGCTACGGTACTTTCTATGGCTGTTGATCTCCATTTAATGCGTTTCGTCTTGCCAATGCGGTCAATTAATCTCTTATACAGTGTTTAAGTATTGTACTGCGTTTTACTTTGGTAAAAGAATGACAGTAAAAGATAAAGTGTTTGAACAGGCGCCGTTATTCAAATAAACTCTGAAACTTTAAACTAATTTACAATTGCAATAGCATATACCTAATGTGATACTTACTGTCAAAAAACATGTGTGGTGGCCCAATCGAAGTGCCAAACCACCGTCGGTAGGTACCTTTTTATTTCATCAGCTGCCGAAATTGAATCTAATAAAGTTCTCATCGAGACACAAGTGTTCGTTTACGTCATGTGACTGAGTAACCACACGATATCGAATTTTAATATCATACACGAGGACATGCGGTCACCACATTGTTAGCCGATGCGAGATTGAATCATAAGTTTAGGGACTAGAACACGCTTTGGTTTGTTGTGACTGCGCGCAGGGTGGTGAGGTGACGTCATAGACAGCTGTAGGGCGGGTGACGTCACGTCTCGCCGCGGCCGTTGACCCGCTTCAACCCTCGAGCGCGCCGCGCACCGCGCCTACACAGTACATAGTGCACCTCACTACCCACAATCATGAATAACTTATTCTATTATACGACCTGGACGCAGTGCCGACCTGGGGCAACCTGGGCTGAAAATATTCTCAATTTTATTTTAAGTCTGGCTTTATAAAAAGCGTTTTTAAATTTTCGTTTTGCAGGGCTCGCCTCGTTTTTTGCAGAGGCACTTATTGCAGCAAGAATCTGTATTTACATCATGTCATCGGCCTTTCAAAGTAGCAGTTCATGTTTATTTTTATGAACATTATAATTTGTAGTTTGTAAATACATTCTTTGTACACACTAAATTACACCAGACTTGCAATTTTAAGCAGATTAAGGCAGTGCGATTATTTCCACTATGCAATGAATTTACTTGGCAGACTATGACATGACTATGGCTGGATCTTCAGAGATGTCTCTTGCATCTTGAAGGCGTGGCATTCGTTGTTCGTCCTATAATTCCGAAATAAATAACTTCTACGATATGACTACAATGTTCATAGCGGAGTAATTTCAGCAATGACACTTACCGTTATCAAGCAATAGCCTTCGATATCAAACACCTCATTGCAACTGATACTTGTATTACGGGGAACAGTTATCACCGCTATCGATTTTCACTGCAGTTTATGGAATTACCTAGAATACACGTTTTTGTAATGCAGGTGTAATATCGCACGACCCCTGCGTTTTGCCACCCCACCTGAATCCGGGAATTTCTCGTGGGAGTACTATTGTCGTTAATAAGTGCGAAAATGCCATCCCTTCTTCCCTTGCGCCGCGAAAGAGATTGCAATGAATTCTTTTAACACTTCCCTGCGTGTATATAACCGACTCTAGAAAGCAACATCACTATGCCAAGACGTCTTGCTCTTTTCTTGGTTAGCTTTTAATATCCATTATGGTAGGCTTGTTAATTAAAAACACCAGAGTAATTATAATTGATTGGATATTTCGATGTATTGTTTAATAGCATCTAACTATCGCGCTGATCTTAATTTCTCATTCACGTGCGTTGGTTAACATCCAGGTTGGTACAGCGGTGTACAATAAGCTACTGTACAGTAATTTAGTCTTTATGTAAATATGATATAAACTGCAATATGGCTCGCACTTTTACCGCTTTTACAATGTTTTGTATCAAGCGTCACGCAAGGTGCTCTCCACCCATCATACTAATTTCTACCACCTTTATGCATACTCTTTAAGATTATACATAATAGAGAGTATGTAGTTTAATTAGATGCTTTCGTTTTTGTCATTTCACCGTACATAGTTCTTTGTAACTAACTTTCTCGTATGTGGCTCAGAAACTGCTATGAAAATGATAAGATCTCTTCGAATATCTTGAAAAATCATCAAGTGGCCGTATATTTGAACTTTTATCTTAATTTGGTTTGAAACACGTTTTTAAATAACAGACCTCAGCTTCAGCAGCTTCACTTTAATTGAGTTTCAATGGAAGAGTATAAAAACAAAATGCTATCAAAAAAAGTAATCGTTACTTACATGTCCTTGAAAATCATTGTTTGCTTCATTGCGTAGGCGGAATGTTGTATTCACGTCATTTGTAGCAAACATAAAAGCTTTTCCAGGAATAGCTTTTATTTTTCCTCTCAATGTGACCACAGTGTTTTGTTTATTTAGAGGCGGTATTACTTATCGAATTTATTACGTCATTAGAGTAGTAGTCTGGCCATGGGGCATGGGTGCATATTGTAGATTGCATGCACGTACCCACCGTTCTTTGAATGAAGCCTGGCAATAGACTTGCTACGTGAGGCAATGTCCCCCGGCGCAAACTACTATTAATATCGATTATGAGTTCGATGTGGAGTTGCACTTATTTCAACTCTAGTCACAGAAACACAAGCAAATAAGATAGCAAACAGCGGCTACTGAAGTGTTTGTCAAACAAATAGGTTGTACGCTGTGAAAATATTCTTATAGTCAAGAGGATCATCTTACTCGAGTAAACAGCACACGTCGGAGCAGGCTGGCACGCGAGTGCGGCTTTCCTCTATGTCTTAGTCATCGATAAACAATAAACAAAATGACAAGCTTTCTAGCCTCTATTCGTAAAAGTAAGTGGAAAGCAACTGGCGGTGCTAACGTTTACATAATTGGCTTTATAGCTAACAAACGGAGCCGAGCCAGCTTCGAAATCGCGAGGGGAGGCTGACTGGGCCGCTCATTAGTGTACTGAAGTGGATCACAGTTTTAATTGCTGCCGACAACTACCTGCATAACTACTACTATTACGTACTTATACTAACTCAAAGAGACTAGTGTAATTGAGGCATTTGCAGTCAAAAATCGTTTAGACGGAATAACAATTTTTCCGAAATAATTATGTGACTTTTATTTATGTACACTGCACTTTGATACTTTGCTTCCCATGGGTAGCGTTTATCTTTATTTTATTAATTTGTTTTCTAATAACTGTCGGCGATGTTATTTATATTCTATAAAGCAGTTTTCTTTATCCCGGTCGCGATCGGACTGTATACGCGTGTGAGTAATGGTGTCTGGTATAGCCGTAGAGCGAGTCGTGACTGTGACTCCAGACTAATACGATATAAATTAACTCTATTTGTACATTCTTTTTTTGCGGGTTTACTACTCATGGACATGCTAAAACATGATCTTGTAATTAAGAATAATTTTATGCAAACTACCAAAATTTTATATCATACCAGACGTACTTAGCGGTTTGAACATCACGAAATGAAATGCTTGCATTTACATCGTTGTAATGATGGAATAGAAATAAAACAAGAAGCTTAAACCTAGTAAGGCTTAGTTTTTCCTTCGCATGACAATCATTACTGGACTTAAATCAACAAACATGGAAGACATTACAATAAAAAATCCCGAACTGCCATCAACTGCTATCAAAACACCATATTTTAAGAACACCATTAATGTCGCGCTTGTTTTTTTTCACGGAGCTTACAGTAGAGTCAACACAAAAGCGTGCCTCGGGAAAGTAAAACTGTTTCCGATTTAAGGCGTGTAATCTATAGTTATACTAAAGTGTTACATTCCTTAAAAATAGTCGTGCGTTCCACACGTGGCTCGTGGCTTGCTACAACTCAGCGCCCTTCTATGCCACGCTTTATTTATCCGTAGTCCGTACTGTTCCGTAATTATTATGTAATCCGTACATGTGGAGAAAACATTACTTCGAAATCCGGAAGAGTGGAAGCGATAGATAAAACAATATGATGCAATTGAAAAATAAAAAAATTAAGTTGGAGTTAAATTGCTTATTAGTCTGTTAGGCTAGATTGTAATCCATTACTAAGAACTTGAGTTCTTATTAATAAAAAAAAAAAAAAAAACGATGCAATAAATTTATTGTTATAACATAAAATCTTAATAGCTTCATTTCAAATCCGATATCTGTAAATTATGTAAAGATACATGTTAGAAACGCTGATAAGATTACCTTTCAGCTTGGGGTTATTTTTGAATTCCTTAATCGGTGTGTGCAGTATGATGTCCAATGGACATCGTGTAATAACACTTGCACAAAATAATGCAGGTATAAATAGAGCGCACCTGGTATATTCTTCACGAATTCTGCACCGTTATAATCATGTGTTTAAGTGTTGTCCTAATGGCAGGATACGTGACGGCAAAATTGTGAATATTAATATTCATGTGTCAGGTTTATTAACGCGATCCGAGGTGTTGTTGCATGTGGGGCGTGCTCGCTCATACCCATATTTACTTTTCGTGCTCGGGAGCGGCTTGATTTACTGGCCCTCCGCCGGTCGGGGAGTTAAATTAGTGCGCTGTCATATGTCACGCGATATTTTATTTTGTTTCTCTCGCACTGTACGCCTGCCGGCTTATTTCGCTCAAAATCTCCATTCTGGAGCTCGTCACGAGCTATTTATAAACGCGCCATATTTAGAGGAGTTCCTTCACGCCCTGTTTTATCGCCGCTTTGCGCCTCTCATAGGAAATGTCAGGATCTACAAGATGTTTTAGGAAACGCAAAGGTCCTGTCAGTAGGTAGGAGTAAACATCGGTTTCTAATAATCGTTTCCCCGAAACAGTTCAGCAGCCTGATTTAATTTTGCCTGTCACTCGAGATGTTATTAGAAAGAGGAGAAGTGACAAGATTGATAGTAGCTACGTTGGTCAATAACTGTTCGGGCGTGGGGCGCACTTCAAAAGAGACGAGGGTGATTGATGCCTCAGTATCCCCTTGACGGAACACAGAACGCCCACAAAGTCTACGTGTGTCCACTAAAGCCAATTTGTGGCGAAGGACCGAGATTGGCACTCGTTGACAAATTGATATCGAAATGTGATACTATACCTCAGGTCTACTGATTACTTGCTACTTACTTACTGTCAAAAGGCGCTGCTGTTCTGTTGTGTCTTGTTATTGGCCGAATCTTTACCTTTTATAATTACCACAGTCTTCACTTTTATCACGCACGCCTGAGACGGTAGCTGGACCCTCGAGAGCTTTCTACCCTCTTTGGAAAGTTAAGTAGAGAATGTGCTTTTCAAGCTTTTGGACTGTGAAGAACGCGTTTCCATCAAATGCTGTGTTATTCATCGAAACCTAAAATTGATCAAAACAATAAATTACACATCCACGCCTCTCTGGACAGAAAGTGTCGAAGCGCGCGGCGCCGAGCGTCGCGACGACTGGTCGCCGTTTGTTCTCAGCCTTCTTTTTGCTATGCAATTTAATGTTATTTATTCAGAACATGCTTGTGTGCTACCAATAAAAACATACTACAAGAGACCAGAAACCTTACCTACAATTTAATTGATCCGAACATTTCGTTCACATCTGTAACTCAACAAAAAATATTTGGACTTACAATAAAAAGTGAGTAATAAAATGGTCTTATAAGGAACAATATAGTATAGCACTGCTTATTTAGGTATACCTAATAGATAGACAATAGAGTATCGGGCGGGTCACGTAGCAAGATGATGTAAGCGGCGATTTCCTGCGAGCTGCGCAAAGCACTGCTGGATGAGCGTGTGGCGTGCGCTTGCCTGCTAATTAGTCGCGCTGACGTCATCCGTGGGGAGTGTGGCTTCGGCTCGCCATTACTGGAGGCCTTCGCGCGGAAACGACAACGACCGACGCTTTCTCTGCGGCTGCAGAAACTCTGCACACTGCCCACTAGCCCGCTATCAACCACCTGTCAATGTCAAAATCACTAACCCAAGACACGTTTGTCGTAAGACAAAAACTAAAAACACATTACCAACAAAACCCAAATTTACAATCTCTTTCAAATCTAATGAATAGCTATTACTCGTTACAAAGAACAGTGAAAGAAGTGTGCAGAGAGACGTCGATCTAACAAAGATCGCGTTTGATAAAATAGGCGGAGCTCAGGCGCGTCGCTAAGCGTGACTCATCTTAATGGCTGCAATTACGACAGCATGCGGAGCGACCAGCATCGCGCCGTCTACCAAGAGTCGTCACGTGCCAATCGTCACTTACTCACTAAAGGCAAAATTATCAAATTGATGCGTTGAGAACAAATTTCTTCTCTATTAGGCTAGCTAAATTCGGACCAGCCTTCTGACTTCTTTCACAACATGCTTCCGTATTGATTCTTTGACAGTCTGGAACGTTCGACCCGGAATTCCCACCGGCAGCCGGCGCCGGCCACTACCGCCACCGACACCACGGACGATTATCCAAATCTATTGGCAACAATTGAAGGTCAATCCCCGATTGTCATTTCGATGCAGTGTTGCACGTCTACATCGACCAATAAAGGAAAACCTTTTTCTATCAACTAATGAGGTCGGTTAGTATTGTAAGAAGTAATATAAAAAGTTTATTATCGGTACGACTGACTAACCGCTAATTCCGTGAAAACTCTAGATTTTCTTTGTTTTTCTTATTAGCGATTTCTTGTTATACAAGGCTAAATAAGAATAAATTAAAGCTGTATCAGTAATGTTTCTTTTGTAAATGTGATCCGTATGGACCGTATGTGATGTACATACGTGAAAACTCGAATGTAAATCACATTCGAATTTCCGTAAACGGAACAATACCATTCCTTTCCTATTTGTCCTCTATCATGGTCGTCCAGTTAGAAACCAGGCCGAAAAAACAAGTGGTTTCTCACAAAGCCTAGTCTAGTCTCAAAAGCTAAATGGCAACGTAGGTATTTCAAGTTCTGTTTAGTAAATGAGAGACGAAATCGTGAATCATGTCACGGGTAACTTTAAATGTCACGCGCCTCTCTGTGAAAGGACCTACACTCGCTGCAGTAAATGCCGTCACGATCTTGTTTTGGAGTGTCGTAAAAACAGGTACCCTTATGCTCCTATATTCAGTTGACTTTGGGTATCTTCCAACTTTATTGACCCGTACATAATAGCTGAGGATTTGTCCGTGTGCATTTGGAAATTCTACAAGCATTGGATGAATCAGCCGTGTGACGTCAGGTTTGGTTGCGATTTGCCCTCTCGCCCCATTTCCTACTTTCTACTACGTGGTCGCAAAACGCATCACCACCGTTCAATTGCAATGAAACCCACGTAAAAATTATACACATTTGCTACAAATCTTACTTTTCTGCTCTATGCGCTAACTCTGGGTCCGAGTAGTGAAACGTGATGCATTAAAGATTGAAATACTGTCCAAGTACAGCTTTCTACTTGCAACCACTCTAGAAGTCGATGTATTTCGTTGATTTATAACATATGCAAACAGTCGATTGACCTAC
Source organism: Apamea epomidion (assembly GCA_947507525.1). Taxonomy (NCBI): domain Eukaryota; kingdom Metazoa; phylum Arthropoda; class Insecta; order Lepidoptera; family Noctuidae; genus Apamea; species Apamea epomidion. Next base: position 15,441,628 of record OX382234.1, read on the forward strand.
GTGTTCCTTTCATTCAGTATATTGTATCTGTAACATGTTATTGAAATAAGATGCGAAACACTTGCATCCGATTTCATCGAAGTCGTTGACCGAACTGGATGTACGCCGGAATGTGTAGCGCATTTGGAACGTAGTTTAATAATGTGTTGGTATTTACACGCCGTAAGATGCGCCCTGAATACCAATCCTAGAAATGTTAACTCCTCTACATGTATGATTCAACATTATATTCGTTATTGGTTATCAGCAGTGTGGTGTGATGTGATGGTACTTGTCCCCATTTCAAGGCCTATCTTACTCGTTTCTGCACTTATATTCTTACGAGATTAGTCGGGCTGTTAATGGTATTAACGTAAGTCGTAGATATCAAATTGCTAATTTAATGCCACTAGATAATCGCCCTAGAAACCTCGGATTCTGTTGACTTAATTACATATTGACTCTATTAACTTTTGGCGAACATATCTAAATCAATGTTTTGTCTGAGATATTATATTCTCGTAGCTCGTTGACTGCATTACTTCGCGTCGTCGCGCGTCGTACAGGCTTCACAGAATTAAAATTAATTACATTAAGCTGGCATCGATGCAATGTAATCAGAAACTTGTATCTCACTTGATTGCTATTTCGACACAGAACAATGAAGCTTTTTCGAAAAACAATGGACTACTAAATAACGCTCTCTGCTTAACGAAACGGAACTTGATTTCAGTATCAATTTTAAACTCCTACATTCGGCCCACGATTGGCGTAGTTATTCAACTCGAACATTTTTGACAGTGTACAGAATGGCTTTCATTATGAGCGTTATTAAAGGCGGCGTTTTAAGTAGTAGTTAAATTGTAATGTATATGTTTAAGGAGTGCTATCGGCAGTGTTATCGTGTAGCTAGTTACTGCGAGTCTGCAGGATAACTCAGACTGTCCTCCTACGCGACACTCGCGGGATAAAATGTATGTAGGCTGCCTGAATATCTTACTGCACTCCACTTTGAAAGCTCGCCGTTAATTATTATCCGATCTTTGGCGAGCTTGTTGCTGTGAATGGGTGATAACTCGCCGGTCACATGTGTCGAACAAGAAAATGATGTTGCTAATTATGATTAGACGATTTATCTCTAGTTCGGGTTCAAATAATTTTCTTACTACATCTGTAGGTACCTAATCACTAGAACGTTATATGTATGCTTGAGGACATGATTGATGGCATCACTTACTATATAACGTTAGTTTACATTACAAGCACGAAGTCCTCTACCAGGTTACATTGATATGAAGCTTCGCTAATCATTTATTTCTTATCCCTCAAGGAAATTGCTGCGATGATACTTTATTTATTAAGTTTTATAGTCAATGCGAACGCGGTAACGTATACTTTTCCAATTACTATTTTATCGTTTAATATCCCCTTATCTGTTCCTTTTTATCTAATTTCATATAACGGCAAGGCAACTCATTGTTGGTGGTATGCCTGGTTTATTAGCATTTGACGCGTGATTTGTTTTTATTATCAAAGAAAAAGGAATGTTTACGGAGATATAAATAGCCGAAGGCCACCTCCCGGTCTCGGCTTATACATTTATGCCTGCATTTAGCCGATTGCAGAAAATCTCGGGGATTTATATAGAAGCGCATGAGTTGCATGACCCAAACAGGTTCTGTTACAAGTTAGCTCCACGCCCACATCTTCGCCATCCTCCTGACCCGACACGTAACCCTCGCTGAGTCATTTTCAGTATTCACAATACTGTCCATTCGGAACTCCAAAGTATGTTAGTTCAGTGGGCAGACTATATACCAGTCGTATATTCCTTTTATCTATAGATACGTTGGTTGCTTTATACTGTGTACTTCTACTTAGTCGGTGAATCAAATTCGACGCTGACCATTTCTTGGGGTGCTAAAAATAACGCATGTGTTATCCTCAATAATTTAGCGAGAACAATGCATCATTCAGTTGGGTTGAGTTAACAAATAGAGTCGCGTGCTTTAGTGATTCATTCCTAACTTTAGGTCAGCAAATAAATTGGATGAATTTTTTCAAGGAAATAAAAAAGCAAAACGAATTTGGACTGCCGAATGTTTTACTTGCAAAGAGTGTGACTTGTATCAAAACATTGACTTAAATATACCTATATAGAAGATTTGTCTTTCCGTGTAGATATTTAAGGAAGTCGAAGCTTGATTGGTCATTAAATCTGAAGTACATCAGATCAATCATTATAATCACTATGATATGATTCACAGTTATGGTACTCGTATGCTCAGTTCAAACATATTGTTACAGTTTTTACTCCAACACGTCATTGCTCTATGGTTATAAACAATACCAACACTGACTTCTTTTACAGGAAAAGTGGCCTGTTAATGTTTAGGCACGTACTTTTCTAGGAAATGTTGAGTTAATGGAATAATGCTTAGGGAAAAAATACATGTAGCTATACATATTAGGTTCTGAAACCGAGAAGGGCCCTTATAGGGAAGTTTCCATGCTAACATTGTTCCAGTGCGAAAAATGGATGGCGCTGTACGCCCTGTATTATTTATTACTTTTCTTTTTCATTGTTTGGTTTGTCTCATATATAAGCTTAAAAAAACACTTGGGAATTATGGTAATTATGACAGTTTTCAAAACATTTGATAAACTGACCGTAACAATTTGTCCTAAAATTCTCACGATGTGCCTGCTCTGATCTGCCCATGATGGCGACAAACCGGTGGTTCGCAATTAACGTGCGACTACATTTTTACATGTAGAGGCGAGCCCTCTCGGGTGTCGCTGTCACATTGTAAAATTCTTTTAATTAATCCATGACATCACCACGCGGTTTAACTATACCGTATTTAATTGTGGGAAGGGCTTCATCAGTACCTACTGTTCATGAAACAGAAATAAATATAATCACTCCAAAGATCGACGATCCGACATCCTTAAATGAATTCAAGCAATGTTCGGTGTTCAGATCAGCCAAGTGAAAATGCCAAGTGTGAATACGTACTTGCGCATGAGTGAATTCAAATTTAGTTTGTTCTGGTATCTGCATAGAACAGGCGTCGTCATCAGAGAGGCGACGCATTCTTCCGTGATTCTTGTGGTCTTTTTGCATTCCACGTGTTTATATGCGAGTGGAAGCGAGCATCGAGGCACGCTCCATTTGCGTCGCCCTCCTCCTCCTTACGTTACACGACTATATAAATATTACTTACCTGCTCGCTACCATTTGTATATTTCAATTGTACCGAATACTTTCTCGCGTGAATGTTCCCAAGAAGTACTTGTATGTCTCGATTCCCTAGAAGGACATGATTTCTCAGATTGAACAGTACCAGTTGGTCGGCTTTCGGCAGAAAGTTTTTGTTGGCACAGCGTTGCGTGTAGGTTTCGTAATGTACTTACCACCAGTGCAGCACAGCCTGCCAGTCTGTCGTAATTGCAATAACTTGTCCTTGATTTATGTGACGATAAAGACGAAATAATCAGTGATGCAAATCTTTACTTTTGGCGAAGAGTTTTAAGACCGGTTTGCGCAAGATATTCTGGTGTTACTGTATAAAGCCTCTTGCCTGAAAAAAAAGTCGGCGGTTTACTTTCCTTATGTATTGTCAATTTCTTGTAAATCGCAGGATGTCGGGTAATTTTTTGATAAAAGGACAAAAAGCAATAGCTTGCCATCAAATGTTTATGGCTTCTATTTAGAAACGTTCAAAGTAAGCAGTTAAACTGCTCTTTGAAGTGCTCAACACTGGTGTATGTCATTTTGTTGTATTTTAAGTGCGGCTTTTTTTATTTCATTTTGTCATGTGCAAGGAAACTTGAGAAACCTTTGAATTTTCAACGAAATCTGGTGTTTATTACATTATATCTAACGTGTCCAAAGGTGTAAATCCCGACGTAGCTTAGGATCCATCTGGAGCGTTGCCCGTAGTCCGCAGCCTGGCCGATGTTTCACAAGTTATGCCGGCCGTAATATCTTGGATGTTAACGACAGTTCTCGCGAAATGTACAGAAATAACCGCCTCCCCACACTGCGAACGCTTCGATAATTCTGTCAGTGCTTTACCAATGCACTTCGCTGCTGGAGACGACGCCACAATTTTATTTAAAACCGGCTTTCAATATTGAACGCATCCAATCTTGCAACTAGATTATTTCTGTCTGTATGAGGTGTGACGAGAGACTTTCTTTTGTAATTTAATCGTTACGACCCGTGTCGGCTTACACTTTTGCTTCCATTTCTATTTAACTTTCAGTCACATTTTATTAAGCCGTATCATGCAATTCCCTGTTGTAAGACATTTTAACAAAGAGAAACTGTGTAAAGTTCGCCTTGCCGAATGTCAGAAATCTAGGACCCAACATCGTCTTAGAAAAGAGGTGCTTGAAACTGTAGGCTCGGCAATTTTTCTACTACTAACAGGAGATGCCAAACTTCAGTGGGGACCTCATATATCAAGTCTAGCAGGAAGGCTCAGTTCGGCTGCCTACGCCGCCAGGAAAGTAAGACAATACACTGACGTTGATACAGCTCGTTTAGTTTATTTTAGTTATTTTAACAGCGTTATGTCCTACGTATTCTGCTGTGGGGCAAAGCCGCTGATATACAAAATATATTTGTCCTTCAAAAACGAGCTGTTCGAGCAATTTACCAGCTAGGTGCCAGAGTTTCTCTAAGAGATTTTTGTAAAGATATTGGTATTCTCACGGTTGCATCACAATTCATCTTTGCCAACATCTTATATATTAGGCAAAGTTTTCACTTGTACACTAAAAACAGTGATATTGATAGTGTTAACACTAGAAATAAGGACAAACTACGTGCCCCCTTTCACCGGCTTCATAAGGTTCATAACTCGTATTTGTTGGGCTTGGTATAACCTTTTATAACAAGATACCCTCTTCATTGCTAGACTTGCCTTTTAATGCGTTTAAAGCTCAAGTAGAATCCAACCTTTGTTCAAAGGCATACTATTCAATCAACGACTACTTACACGATAAGAATAGTTGGTCGCCCTAATTTAACGCAAAACAATGTTTATGTTCTTTCTCCAGAATTAGCTTACTGACAGGTTATTGTTATTAACTTATTTTTTATATATACTTATTTACTTATATATTATTTATTTTGCTTTGATGGTCTTAGTTTGTCATTTGTGACTTCAAGTGACAGCTATGTGAACAGAACCCAGCAATTCATAAATATGTAAGCTGTCACGCCCTTTATACCTGAAGGCTTTTATTTGGGTAGTATTTACATTTTAATTTTAATTAATAGTTTTTTAACTTGAGTACGTATAGTTTTTATTATATTTGTTGGTGTATTGGCGTGGCTAGCTGACATATGGCAAATACTTTAATTTTATGTTCTGGTCTTGTAATGTTAATTATGAACATAGGTTCCTAATATTGTATACAATCAACTATTTTCTAACTGAACAGACAGCTGTGCTGCTGGGGAGTTTGTTGCGCCACTTCTTCTTCCCAGCGATAGCACAAGAAGTGGTGAAGGGCGGGCGTTTTTGGGGGACTGTCTTTTGTAATTTTGACGTTCGAAAAGTGCTGATTCTCAGCCTAATTTGACTAAATGACTTGATTTTGATTTTGAACAAAATAATTCGTTTTCCTAATACCACCTAAATATTGATTACTAGGTGGGACTGAAATTCCGAATATTTTAGCTCTAATGTAGTCCCAATTTATAAATGCTTTATTAATTCAGACACGAAATTATACTATTACATTGAACCAATAAATCAAGTGCTGCTTAATGAATGTCCATTTTGTGTTTTCCTACGTATTTTAGTCCCAATTAGGTGTATACCGAGATAAGCTTCTATCGAAACTCCATTGCCGGAGCTTTTAGCCTTAGCTAGATTGCTGCGCTTAGTAAGTCTTGATGCGAGTATATTTTTAACTTAGAAACTGGATCTGCAGGCTCGCTAAAGTGCCCACTCGCTAGATAATAGCTACGCTGACAACTTAGTAACTTCTAATCAAAATGGACGTGTCTGGTAACTGAACCATTAATTATAGCCCTTTCAGAGGGTCAGAACTCGCACGACCGATGTTCTGCGAACGGCTTGGAGAGTAGATATTTAGTGTTTGAATATACATACGCCAGCACACCAAGCTACTACAATCTGTCAAATTACTTTAATAGATTTTCAACTTTATCGCTGAAGCATTAAGGTTCAAGGTTGATTGGGAGAATTTGAAAGTTTCGGATAGCTTGACCTGCTCGTCTGTACGTTCTCTCTATGAGATGCCCGAATAACTTTAATTAAACAATTAAAGTTTTCAGATTTATGCTGTTGCTGAACAAGCTTTGCATTTCTAAAGAATTAATAAATAATTTGGTTCTGAATAATTATATAATAGACTTGACTTTCGTCTGAACTTCGGGGGTCACAGAGTCACAATTGAATTATGTACTAGAAACTTTGTTCTTTCGACCTTGTAGTTGTAGGACGATTGGAAAAGTTACTTGCAACTAAAATACGTTCACTAGGTGAATGGTTACGTTCCACTTCGTACGCTATTGTTTTATTTGCGGTAAACATTAAATTCCCGTGTCCAGTAGACTGTTGCGATTCGTAGAATTACAAATAACACCTATTGAGGAAATGAGTAATGGAAGTCTTTTATTCAAGTATCAAAATCTTTTAGTCGTCAATATTTTTTTTAATTATCTGGCTATTGAACTTTTACATATTGATTTGTGTTGAGATGTACTCAATAATTGTTAAGATTGAAAAATACATGGGTATATTTTAATATTTTGCATTTTGTTTGACCCCAATGGACCATTGTGATGCTAGAATCGATTTCTCTCGGCCTCGGCCTTCTGCACGCAGTTGTCTGTACGCATTCGTGTATCACGCAAAAATACGTATCTATTGCAGACTTTGTGCGAAGAATACAATCCGTATTAGGCTAGGGACAAATCTAAGAAAAAAACGCAGCGCCCCTCCATCGCGTAGAATTTTCCACAAGTATTCCATAAGTGCCATATATTAAGGCGAAAAAACGCACGTCTGTATTGTTGAGACTATCAGCAGAATAATGCATACGAAGTTTTCCTTCTATTTGTTTTGATGTCTCCAGTCCGATTTGTCCCTAGCCTTTACTTCTAACTCTCAAGTTCCGAGTGCGCGGAACCGCACGGTCCGCGCGGTCAATGTTATCAAAACATTCCATGAATTCCCACGGTCGGATTCGATCATTGTACTATGTAGACTATTATTACATCACGCCTCGTAATTACGTTATTGGATACAAGTATGGGTTAACGACTTAATTACAATATATGGCGATGTAATACCGATGCTCTTAAAAGGCCGTCTAGTTCAATTCTTACCTTGTTTGTAAGTAATTGGCTGAAGCTCCTCGTTGGTTTTGATTACGATTTGTCTATTCCAGGAATTTCTTCATTTAATTCTGTTTATACAGAACACGCGGTAACATCTTATCATGATTTATGTGCCATTACAAGAGTTCATCTATCCATCATAGTCCCTTTTGCATGAATATAAAGCTATTAAAGTGTTTCATTGCACTGAAAAAAAAAAACTGCTCTAGAAAATACTAGCTAAGCTACGTGATGAATAATCACTTGTAGGGCCTCTGAAGCGGATACCATCAACAATCCACCAAGTGATTATGACTATATCCCTTCGCAAAACCATTCTTTGTAACGGTGTGTGAAGGAACCCCATGTTCAGCACTAGTTTATGAGCTGTTTACTTGATTGATTAAACTGAACATTAACAGTTTTCAACATTCTAACTGCTCATATAGTACTCATTGTGAACCGGAAACATTTTTCATAATGCTCATTAGAAATGATTTAATTTATTAACTGTAATTACAGGAATCAACGCTGCTATTACACCAGTAATTTAAGATTAGTATAGTAGTAATTAGAAGTAACTATTGTGTTGTACAAAACAGTTAAAATATTACTCGAGTGAGTGGAGGAAGCTTTCAATATACCTAACTTTCAAAGATATGAAATGAACATTGACAAATCGTTAATAAATAACTTGAAATCACTATGATACTCGTATATGATGAAATCATCTAGGTAACACCATACCACATCGATAATCAGTAACTTCAAATAATTTCAAGCGTGTTTATGAAAACGGTAACTTTTCATGAAAATGAGTATAACATGGAAGATCAAAGAGTATTTACGTACGATATAAAGCCCCATAATAAATGTTTATTTTTAGCGAAATCTTCGCGCCTGCGGTTGTGGTATAGCATGTATAATGTTGTTTTATACAATTTGCGAGTGTACGTGCCCCGTCACACAGGATACTGGCGACAACACCTTGGCCGGCTTGCAGTTTCCGCTGCTTACTTTACAATCAACCATTTTATATTGCAACATTTAAAGACGATTGCGCCTTTAATACTTTTTTTGTTGCCCATTTCATCAGTTAAAAGTATTTAGTTTAGCCACATCAACGAAAAATAGCCTAAATACGATTCCGTAATTAACGTATACGTTCTTGTTGCAATCACTTTTGTTTCTCCTCTGAGGTTCTGAAACGAACATGTAATCAATCAGGACGGATATTTCTAAATTGAATAGTAGAATTAATTGGCCGAAACGATAACTTATTGTTATCGAACCTCGTTTTTGTATATAGCAATTTCAGCTTGGCGGTGAATCACAACCTGGCTGCGTAATATTTCTTTAGCAAAAGCGTTTTGTTGAGTAACTTGCTCAACAGCTTACATTACCTTTATGTGTGAATATGTGGCTACCTAATTCCGTTGCGGCTCATTTAATGTACAAGCTACAAGCGTGCTTCACTGGGCCGTGAAGTAGTTGTATGTGGTTAAGATTGAGACATTGATTTAGCTAAACACATTCATTCTTCTTCATGTGTCTATAAACAGAATTTGTAAAGGGCTTGGCTTGACCATGCCTTTTCTTCCTACTTTATTTCCAAATGGTTAATTTTTTCATAGCGTGTGAAATTCTAGCGTGAAAAATTGACTTTGTATTTTGAAACAATAAAATTGTTGTCTGAAATATATTTTACGAAACGTGTTTCCTCTGACACCAACATACCGATATGTTTCGTAAATAAAAATACATTTCACAAACACAGTTTCTGTTATTGATGGCATTGCCGAGATATCGAAATGCACAATTTAAATCTTGCCTGTCATTCGTCTGATCGTAAACTCTCGCTCGGATTTCGCAGTGGCTTTCGCCAATTAATGTATCAAATCCCTCACGGAGTGACTTTTGAGTATGTTATTAATCTTATTGAGTGTAAACAAGCCCGTATGCGTTGCGGCGCCGCGGTGAGTCAGACAATCGCGATGTGGGCTGCCACGGGGCATTGTGCCGCGCTAGGCTGTGGGGCGCTTGCATTATATGATTGTATGTAAAGGAGGCGCAGGCGGGCGCCCACCGACGCACTCCGTCTACGAGAAAGCACCGCTTGCTTGTCATTGTCAACCATTTAAAATCTACATCCAGCAAACTTATTGACAGATTTTCAATCCGTGTCAGTGCCTAGACATTAGCACAATATAGTAGTTTCAGATAAGTTGGACTTGGGGCTTAATAATAACAGCCGCAAAGGTCGATCGATCAGGCTAGGCTACGCTTGCCGCGGTAGGTCCGTGGATCCATCTTTACATACGACGACCGCCGAAGACGCCTCCGTGCCTCGGAAAGCACGTTTTTTATTAAGAGTTGGCCCGACCGTCATTCGTGGATCTTTGACAGTCGTTACGGGTTGTCAGAAGCCCGAAAATCTGACAATCAGTCTTATCAAGGGGTATCAGTATTACCCAGATACTGGGTTGTGGAGGTCAGATAGGTAGTCGCTCCATGTAAAATACTGGTTCTTAGCTGCATCCGGGAGACTGGAAGTCGACTTGAACATAGTTGGGAAAAGGCTAGGCAGATGATGGTCCGTGCCAACACACACTCTCTTCCCAAAAAGAATCCCATTGTTTCTAAATGGTTCATTTCTCTAATCGATCGCTTCACTTTCATTCAGTAAACACGGTGCTGTTGTTTGTTTATCTGGTGGCTCGCGTCTTTCTCTCACGATTTGTGTCGTGATGAAGAGTCTCGCAGATCCACGAAATGATAAGTTTCCTCCATTCGTGAGCAGATCTTAACATTTAAACTCCCGGCCAAGAATTAATGTTTATGTGTAATTAATTTTATTTTGCTTACCTCTCATCTTCACGCTCTTCTTGCCTTATAGGGCGAACAGATAGAACTGAATATCACTAGGTAGATCAGAAGACACGAATGCGGCTTCAAACAAATAGTTGTAGATAATTATATATGTAGAGAGCATAGGTGCCACCTTTGACCGCAGCATTTCCTCAGCTAAGAATGAGATACCCTGGGGGCCTACTCCGAAGTGCAAAGTGCGAATGTTCGGATCGGACCGACACATTGCTGAACCGAATATTATTGAAAAATGCGAAAAAAGTTCGGATCGGCTCAGATGGGTCGGGACCATAGTCAATATTCGAAAGAGTGTAGAAGTGTAGGATCGGAACCGACCGAACCAAATAGTAACTTCGTAGCAGGAAACGGCCGAACATTCGGAGTAGACCCCCTTTTTTTTTTTTGACTCCTCCCGCTCTGGGTGGAGCAGAAGGCAGTGTCAGACTCTTACTGACTAAAACCCACCCGTGTTCCTTCCTTAGCCCTTTATGTACCAGGGCAGCGGTAACCCTTTCGGACGATCCCGCTACCCCGGCAGGCTTCGGCCCTGTCGGGCCCCGTCAACTACGCTGACATCTCTCTGAGGCGCACGTGGAACACATACGCGCCGTCCGGCACGGGCCTGGTCCTGATCGGACGGAGAGCTACCCATTGCTCTCCGCCCGCAGGCCCGCGCCTACGGTGGCCGGGAGTCGTCACGCGGCTCCCGACGCCCGGAGCGTCTCCCTCGGCGGCTGAGGCGTGAGGATCTCTCCCTCGCCCATCCCGCCACCTCCTTCGCTAGCATGACTGCTTCGCAGAAGGAGGTGACCGCCTCCCACTCCCTCTCGCCCCGGACCATGGCTTGCACCAGGGCCGGGCGCGAGAGGTCGCCGCCGCTGCCGATCGCCTCTACGAGGACACGGCGGTGCTCTGCCCAAGCGGGGCAGACCTCCACCGTATGCTCCACCGTGTCCTCTGGGCGATCCTCGCAGTGGTGACACCCGGGCGTCTCCTCCCGCCTGATGATGTGCAGGAACCTCCCGAAACATCCGTGTCCGGAGAGGACCTGCGTCAGGCGGTAGGTGAGAGCGCCGTGACGTCTCTCTAGCCACTCCTCAAAGAGGGGTCTTACCGCCGCTATCGTGGCGTGCTCTGCGCTGGGTTGCGATAGTCGCGCCTTCCATTCCACCATGAGACCGCGCCGGAGGTCCGTCCGCTCCGCAGCAATTTGCCGCGGGTGCGGAGTTTCCCCCCGACGTAGTGCCTCCGCGCGCCAGTCATACAGGCGCGCGAGGACTATCGCCTCCAGATCCCATGGTGGCAGTCCGGCAAGGAGGCTTGCTGCCGCGCCCGAGATCGTGCGGTACCCCCGGATGCGCTTGCCTTTGCCTTGCGGATGCCTTTTGGGGCGCGTTCAGGTAGTGTGCGGCTCGAAGCCGCAGTGAACGCGCCCATACCGGGGCCCCATATAGGGCCATGGACCGCACGACCCCCGCGTAAAGCCTCCGGCAGGAGGCGTTTGGCCCCCTCAGGTTGGGCAGGAGCCGCTTTAAGGCGGCCCCGGCCCGTTCCAGTTTGGGGGCCAAACGTCGGAAATGCTCGACGAAGTTCCACCGGCTGTCGAGGACGAGACCCAGGTATCTCATCGTTGTCTCGACGCCGATGTGAACCCCTCTTACCATCAGCTGGGATCCCGAAGGTGGCCCGTACGGGGGCCCATGAAAGGACATGGCCTCGGACTTGTGCAATGCCACCTCGAGACCCAACTGCCGGATCCTTTCCACGACTATCGCAACCCCGCGTGTCATCGCGTCGGCCGCCGCCTGATGCGACCTCCCCTGCGCCAGGACCAGCGTGTCGTCAGCGTAGCAAACTACGCTGACGCCATCAGGGAGGTCGGTCCGCAGCACCCAGTCGTAACCGATGTCCCACAGGAGCGGCCCCAGAACCGATCCCTGTGGGACACCGCACGACATCTCTCGCCGGTTCCAATTCCCGTCGCGACCGGGGGAGTAGACCCCCTGGCTCTGGCTTGTATCAAGGCCAGCCTGCAGCCAGCAACATAAAGATTCACGTTATTGTATGTGCTCAAATCCCAAAAGAGTTTTGGACCGCCATTCATTCATTTCAGTTGTTAATAACTACATAGTCTGGTTGTTAGAAACTTAAGGAGCTGATACAAATTTTTCAGGATTGGGACAACGAAAATTGTCCAAATAATATGGGTTTCCATTTCTTGGGAATAGATCAAATAAAAAATAGACATTTCATTTGGTGGCCCATGATAATGTGTCAAAAGACGAAGTTAAGCTCGTTACGGACTAAAAATCCGTGACTTTAATGACCGCTTCGAACCGGGTAAGAAGTTAAGAAGCATGCAGCATAAAATAGCGTAATACCCTTGACCCGGCGTGGGAGGGAGACGCGGGTATTTTTAACCGAACAGGTCAACAACCGCCGGCCGGTGTTCCTCCTGCAAGGTTGCAAGATTGCAATTTGAAGACGGTAATTAAAAATTATCGCTATCATCATCAGAGATATTAGAGATTATTAAAGTATCTTGATAAGTACATCTGTTTATTTGTATTTGTCCATACCCTACTCAAAATATCGTTAGTACACAATGCAAACGTGTTATTTATTTACGCAGTTGTCTACGGTGCTACACTTCAATTTGTGTGCTAATACGTCGTAGGCGCTACCTAGGATTGGCCAATCTCGTTACGAATACATAATCACACCGTATCTTAAGCAATAAATACGAATAAACTGTCATAGCACAATGTTCAGGTAACAGGTACAGGAATTCGCAGTCATCGGTCGTGACTCCAACGATGCGTATCAGTTTATTTCTAGACGATGTTTGTTTATGTCTTACCGAGTGTTCTTTGTACATCATCAAAGTGATTTCGATAGAAAACCATCTCAGGTGCATCTATTTTGTTTTTTCTTTTCTTGGTATACTTAATAATATTAACTTGTTTGATACTGTACCTACACAATTTGTTAGGTTTAATCAAGCTTACTAGTAAGTAATTAGTTTTGAGATGCCATCAAAATGAGAGTCAATAGATCGATTTAGATAAACCACCCGTGGTGTTCAATATGGGTGCACTGAAGTACTCTTTCCAATTCGACGTTTCTATTTATCTTTATAGGATCTTTAATTGTGATCAGGGTTGGGGAGTAGCCTGCAATTTGGCCGAGATAATTCGATAACCGGAGTGTATGTAGGATTCGGAAATTGCAATGATTGCGTCGAAGGTAGGCCGAGTAGATGAAGAGACGGGCAGTGCGCCGCCCGGCTGGCGCATGTTGCCGATATTGGCAATGCAATTACCGATAGGGCTGTCATTCTAACACGTCGCTGCACATCTGCATTTGCTATTGGAAACAGTCCATATTTCTTCGAAGATTGTCAGTGGCTATGGGACGTCATAATTCGCACAATTTTAGCAACGCTTAGGTATAAACATACACCTACCTGCTAACAAAATGGAAAATCCAATTCTTATTTATAAGTTTACCTTCAAAACATTTCCGAATGTTGGCTAAATATTTGCGGATTGATGAGGAGAGTGAAATATCGTGTCGCGACGAAAATAGTACAACGTCACGATTGAATTGTCAACCCTGTCGGTCCCCGCCTCGCCCCGTCCACACCTCATCCCTGCTGGTTTGCTACGCCCCCACAAATATTTGCCGCGCTACAAGAATTTTGCATTAGCACCTACCGGACTGACCGCTCGTAGCGTTTATTGAACTGTTCGTACTTTATCAATATACGTAATATGTACGTATCCAATAAATGAGCTGCGTACTCACTGTAGCGTTCACCTGTTGGAAAAATCAATCAGATTTAATGGAAAACACGACTATGACTTTCGCTGTACATCCATAGAATCGCATATTAAAACGGACCTAAATTGAACAGATAGCTGAATATGAGTTATCGCATTCACATGGATGAATCATACTTGACAAACAGAGCTGACCTCGGTGGCAAGCCGTCCAAACAAATTATCTCCTCGTACAACTAAGCATTCATTTAAGATTGCTCGGGCACATTGTGGAGATAAATTCTTCATAAGTTTTCGTATTGCAAAAGCAGAACACACATATGCTTTTGGATTTAATTTTCAACATATTCATTTTCCGTAAGTTGAATCTGGAATTAATTAAAGTAAGTAAACACGGGTACTAGCAGCTGTCTCCTGCCACCTGTCATCTCGCGCGCACATTTAGGGCTTATAAGGGCAGGAATGAACTTAATGATAACGCCGGTTAGTGAAAGTTTATGGTCTGCTAACCTTATTTTGAAGAGATTGCCTTATTATTTATTAACTCTTTGTTTTTCGTAAAAGGAGGTAAGTACCTCCATTATCAAAAGTAAAAGGTGCAGCAAAATGTTATTGTATGCAATAATGCAATATCATAATGAATCGGACTTATCAACATCAGATAAGTTACGAGTAGTTTCTGATATCGCAAATCGTGTTCATAATATTAAATTCGAAAGAATTATATTTTTTACATTTTCAGGATTTTGAAAAAGGTCAGTGGCCGACCACGTCGACTCGTGATTAGACATTCGTGCAGTTTTCGCTAATCCGAGCGAATGCGTGAGCTCTCTGTACCTACTTTTATCTGATTCACTGAAATTTGGGGGAAACTGGGGGCTTGTGGCAATATTTCTATCTACCATGCAGATTGGCCGTTCTGCAAGGTTAAGCCGTTCTTGCTGTGATTGTTACTTAGATGGGTCTCCCAATTTTTTTCGAGATCCATTGAGATTTCACGTTCAGTAATTGGTTTTAAGTCGTTATTGGTCAGACCAGTCAGAAGTTTCAGAATCTGACTGCTGGTCTAAGACGTTATTTTTGTACCTTCCTGTTCTTTGGATGCGCTACTCGCTCCCTGCCTTTGGATGCTCTACTCGCTCCCTGCTAAGAAACTACCTTTCATTTAATTATATCCAGCCGCACCTGGTTAGCAATAAGTCAGCCATAACAGCATATTATGAAGTAGTTACAAAAAGCTATTACAAGCCGGTGACATATCAAACAATTTCTGTACAGGTGGATGTGAAATTGCTTTAAACTACATAGTATACAAAATGCCCGAGTATGTCCATAGCGAGTGCATTGACACTTGGCAAGTGGCAGAACGTGGACGATGTAGAGCTGCTATTATTTTATCTGGTTATTAACCTGTAATGGACATAAAGATGCGGAGGCAGCGTTATCTGATAACGACAATGCTCGTTTAATTACATAAAACTAATTAGGTAGGTATAACTCTTTCGCTACTGCGCTGCCGCAAATTTTTACCGTCACAAACACGGTCATAACAAAAATATCCAAAGGGAATTCAAAACAACTGATAAATTGCGCATTTTCCCTTGAAATTCTCCGATAAACTTTACCTGTTTATCGCTATTTATGTTTTGATTAACCTCATTTCCTGAAATAGCTCATACCCATGATAGGTAATCTACATAAGTACCTGCAGTGACTAATTAAATGAGCAGGCGTTTGAATGAGACTGCACAGGGCAATATCGAGGGCGACAAGTGGTACTTGTTGCGTGGGATCGAAGCTTTTGCATATAAATGCGATATGCAGCCGTGATTTGTCGCTCCACGGCCTGGACCAGTCGCCTGCGCTAAATGCTAAACTGTGTAATAACTCGGAAAACAGCCCATAACATAACTTGTCCGGGAATAATACACGATTGATAATGCTGTTCATTTTACACAAGGTACGTAAGCACTATAATGTAGGATTTATTTCAGTTCCCGTGTTACGGACGTGCGTCATATTTGCAGTTTGTAGCCCTAACAATGTAAACAGCTTCCCGGAACATTATATTCAGCAAATTTAGCAATTGACACGATTCTCATCTTTCACTGCAAGTAGGTAGTTTACATGCACCGCACTGGTTTAATATTTAGGTCGCTTTGTGTTCGAACGCAGCCCTCTGATCCACATTTCCTCTGTACGATTAGTGAAATTATGCCACATGTGGACAGGATGCCTGGAAGTGCTTGCAAATGTTGCATCCTTGCATCGTTATATGTATGTAAAGTTGTCTTCTTGTTCCATATTTAGATCTGATTTTGAGTTGCCTCCACAAATAGAATTGTATGTCCTTTTCCAAGAAATACCGGATTAGGCAAAATGAGTGTCAGTAGGTATATTTGTTTAAACCACGTTAAGTTAGAATATTTGTCTGTCTATCAATCTCTTCATCCGGCTAACCTCACTAACTGTATAAGACTTGCTAATGTTATTTTAATGGGATATTCTTTCTCCTTTCATCGTCGCTTTTCAAAGGGTTCTCAGAATCACGTGGAAATAACGGAGAGAACTTTCGGAAGAGTTGTGATCATTAATCTATAATAACACTGTAGTTGTAAAGAAAGCCTATTTAAATAAGAATCGGATTTAGATTCAATTTTGTTAACAAAAGTCTTGGAAAACCTTTAAGTGGTAAACGCGACGGGAGATTACATGAAAGTGGCGAGTAGTGGCGAGAGTGTGGCGACATGGACATCTCAGCAGCCTTCCAATTACGAGAGCATTCGAATCGGGTGCTGCGAGCGTTAATTAGAAGGATCCCCGGTGGCACGGCCACGTATAACTCCATATAACTCTTTGCGAAGTGTGCCTGTAAACCAATTACCGGCCAACTGATGAACGTTAAGCGTGCACGAAAGTTCCCACTCAATTTCATTACGCTTGGCTGTGCGCACTAACAATTAGAGAGGTTTCTATAATCGCGATTAATTAATTGATTAGCAAAGAGGTGGCTTTAATTATGTATGCATAAATCATTGCATATTAATTATTACGTGGAGTCTAAGAATGTTTAGGTAAAAATCTTCAAAGAAGAGGAGTTATTTATTTTGTGCTCGAGAACAAAATGGCTGGTTCTCATAATATATCGTTAATGGTATCGACGCTCTATCAAAACCTTTTAGTGGCGATACTTAGACGTCTGATGTTTGTCGTATGCCGCGCCGTCTCATCGGAGCCGATTATACAGACTGTGTATTTCCATTTCCAAAGTCGTTCGTCTCTAAGTAGCCCTGTCAAGTTTGTTTGCCTACCACCATGCTTGTGTAAATAGCAGCCAGCATCCTCCCCTCGCTGCTTTAACACTCGACAAGCTTATTTACGTATACGTTTAATTAACACTTCAGCGGGAGTGGATCCAACGCTGCGTACTGAAGTAAGCAGGCTATGAGTAGCGCAGTTGCTGATATCTTCGCAGGAATTATGCAGCAATTATGGTATATAGCATTATAAATAGTAGTGATTTATTTTTATTTTTTATTTTATTTTATTTGGAACAACAAACAGATATACAATATTTTATATATGGAATTACAATAAGACAGTTTTACTAATGTATATCCAACTACGTTATTCACAGAATATCTAGATTGTAATCCTAAAAACTACGTCATGCTGGTTTTGTATCATTATCTACTATACCTATAATTATCAGTTAAAAACAAAATTAACATGGCAATCAAAAAGGAGGAGAAAATACAAGAAAAAAATAAAAACATACATTGGTTAACTTTTGAGTTAAATAAAATATTAATGATGTTAGGTAAATTCAGGGGGATTCTATGGAGACTATTATTTCTATTACATGTTTTCTATGATGTAACACGTATCGACGATACAGTTAGACCGCAGACGCCAGGGTTTGATTCCTGCACATTGCACTCACATTACATAGGCGCTGCCCGTATTCTTCATACCATAGAACGATCTATTCGATTTCTATATCTTCTTGGAATCAGCTCTGTAATAAGAAATCTTTGTGCCCTATGTCGAACCGCAATGTATCATTCTTTAAAACGATATCTTTCTCTGTTTCTCAGAATAATGAATGTCATCATGATGCTTTATATTTTTTGAACACTAATCGATTTTTATCAAACGCATCATTGTTATATTGAAACATGTGTTATACTTTTTTCTGATAAAGAGCATACTTACAAAAGTAATTACATTTTGTACCTATCTATAGTTGAATGCAGATTATTTTCTAAAGACCCGTCGTAAAAAGCTGCTGAATAAAATTGAAAGCTGGAATAGATTTCATTTTGTGCAGTCTACCTCCCCATGAAAGGGGGGATTTTTTGTTGAGGTTTGGCTGGCAAACCTGCATATATAGTTCTGTTCAGCCGCTGTATTAAAATGCGGGCGAAGCTTTTAGTGCATCATAGAATAAAAAATACTACGTTGCTGAATTTTATTTTATGTTCAACAAAGTGTATACAACTTTCAGGTTTTAAGTTGAATAATTTATGACATTGGTGACTTTTATTCTGGTTTTTAATACATATACCCCTTTATTCATAAACGTTGCTTAAAGTTAAGTAGTGATTAGAGGCTTTTTAACCATACATTTTCGTTGAACGTCACTTTTGTTTATAAATAAACCCCATAGTGTCCCAATTTCTGTTTTGGATATGGTGCAGTTTAAGCTGCGGGATAATAGCGTAACACACTAACAGTAGTAATGGCTTTCATTTTGACAATTCAACAACATTCATTGTGTTATTGACGTTGTTGAGCAGACAATGTTTTCGAACATATGAAACAATGGATTAGCAAAATATCCTTCAAAATGATTCAGGTTGTGGTTGAAAGTGTGTTACGCATTGTCTGTTGTGAGCTGAACGCAAACTTAACTTATTTTACTTCTGTTCCAAAAACGAAACGTTGCCAAAATCTTTAATGTTGTTTTGCTTGTATTGAAACATTGCGGCAGCCAGCAGGGCCATTATGGTATTCCATAGATATTTAGATATGCAATCCGGAACCTGGAATGGTAATTTAGTTTTCAATGAGTACCTACCAATAATAACTGTTTTTAACTGGGTCGTAATCATAATAGAGGCTACATTTATTGTGTAGCCAGCGGACATGGAAATAATCTTTGCCGTCTACCGTCTGCCGGCCGGCTTTACACGCTGCGCCGAGCCTTGCTGGAAAATTGCACTTGATCCCTCCCCCCGACCCACCCACCGCATCTGCTCTCTCTGCTCTCTACATTTGATTTCCGACCTACTACAATTATCTATCTACATCGTGATACCATTAATATTCATGAGAATCCAGCTCCGCAAATACTGTCCTGTTTCAGACAATACATTGCAGATTCGAATGTAAGTTAAACCTAAATCCCATAAACCAGCTTGCGGTTAGACATTATCAATAACGGCTGCAATAATTATAGGAATTCCTCGATAACGTCCGCGGCAGGTGGCTCGCGGTCGCGGGGCTTAGTATGCGCCGATGGGCCGTGATCGGTTTTTGCTTCGAGTTGTAGTGTAGGGAACAATGGCCGACGACGTGCATTCCATCCGCACCACCGTTACCCGGCGGCAGTAATCGCCGCAATGATCACCTCGACCGCTGCGAGCTACTTGCGCCACGATCGACATGATACACCTAACTAATAAACATTTACCGCTTCCGCGCACCGTAAGAAAAACTCATTCCTCAAACATTACATAGTACCTACTTTTTACTACTTAGGACGAGGAACTTACTTTATGAACACGCGAAGTTCTAAAACGCATCTGTTATGAAACTACATACCTAGTCCAAAGAGTTTTTATTAGCCTAAAAAAGGTCATGCATCTAAATATATTTTGGATATATAAATCAAATTAACAACTTTCTACGGACTTAGATCGAAATAAGAGTAGACAGGGCGCGGTTGGCTTCGAGCCAGACCAAACAGGGTAAAAAGCAAGGGCGGCGGCGACGACCGCGCCCCGAAATAGCGAGCAAAGTCAAGGCGTGCGCTTAGACGACGAACTAACGGGCGCTTGAAGCACATCATTGCACGAATTGCTGGTACATGTTTTTAAATTCCAGTTAGACACGCCCTGCGACAGGGCGCGCCTACTGGTCGAGTTACCTTCCACAGAAAAAAGGAACAACCCGTGTTAACTAATTAAATTATGTGTGCCTATCATGATACGAACGCTTCAATAACTACTATAAAACATAACGACCTAAATGTAGCAAAAAACAAGGTGGAGCCCGCAATATATTCGCAGACAGCGCAATGTCTGGCTGTTCTAAAATGACCTACAAAAATGTTTTCTATTAACGTGTTGACACAGCGGTGACAATGTTCTCCTGAGAATTTAACATAATGTACACAATTTACCCCTCGTAATAGGGGTTGACAATGCCAATGACAACTCGGTTGAATAAAGGTCAATCTAATTACTCTACGGTATGTCTCAATGCATAATATCTAAAAGGAATGGCGCGGCGGCTTTCACATCAACGAAGGCCTATCACGTACTGGTGTTATGGGGCACAATAGCGGTGCAGTGGCCAGTGAGGCAGTGACTCACGCTCAACAGGCTTGAGACAGAACAAGGACATCCTCACATACAGCCAGCGCTGTGGCAAATCGAAACATAAACATGGTTACTCCATATCCGTCGGTGCTATTCACCATTGTGCCGCAACAAATTGCAGACATAATAGACTTCGCAACACTTTAAGCTTTGTGCTAGATGACACATAGATATTTTAAGGATAATAACACTATTAAGAAATTCTGTCGGTCGTTAATGTGTTCTTTGGGATGGAAACTATGCCTAATCACATTTTAATTGGTCGTTGTTTTTCTTTCAAGATAGATAGATATACAACCTATGCTTTATTGTGCACCAAAATTTTAACACAACTCATATGCAGTATCTTTAAGGTGTGTTTTGTTTTGTGCAGATGACTTGAAGGCGGTGACGAAGCGTCTGATCGTGCAGGCCAAGCGGCAGGGCTCCGCCGACAATATCTCCATAATCGTGGTGTTTCTGAAAGACCCGCGTGACATTGCCGCAGACAACCGCCCGCCCATGGATCTTGGGTGAGTGTCATCGTTATAATATGCTTTTTGGTCTCAGTTATGAATCGATAGGATAGGTCTCCTTCTTTTTCATCGGTACCTGATTCTGAAGATCCTCCTGCACCCAACACACAACACACGCAACACACTTGGAAATGTGTTCACGATGCGAACATTTTTGAAAGGTGCTCATATATTCATTGCCTCATGTTTGGAAAATTTGTTTGAACTGTCAAAATGAAAGGCATTGCGATTGTAAGTGTGTTATGCAATTATCCCGCTGATTAGGTATAACCTTGTGTCATCAGTTGAGATCTTCGAGACAATCGTCGACAAGAAGAGCAGTATGATTTTTCTGTTCTTATGATCATGATCCATATACCGTCTACCCCGTCTACCGTCTTATTAGCTATATATGTCTGATTTACTCAAAAATGTTCCGAAAATTTCAATCCTCATTTCTTTTTATATGACTAGAAAGAATTCTTGCTAGCATTGACTCTGAAGGAATTTCGTCAGGGTCATGTTTTGCTGTAATAATAGAACGCCAGAGTAATTCTTCGAAAGAGTTCAGTTCTCATATCCATAGCTCGTTACTATTTTAGTTGTCTACTCGTAGTTTTAAAGACATAAACGATATGTGTGATTGAGGACAATACCTGTTTTTAGAACTTTTGTAACCTGTTGCTAATGGGCATTACCATACCACATGTCACGCGCGGATATTAATAATCCCTATTTTTATTTCACGCTATCATTTTATGATGTCATACTATGTTGGGTGCAGGCATCTACAATGTCAACAAATTTGCTAATAACCTCTACATTGGAAGTCTCCTACCTATATTTTTCGTCAAAAATATCAGTTCCCGCGATAATCGGCCGTTAACCGGTTACAGGTAATTCGTACATATGGAGCTCGTATAAAAATGTAGACGTACGAATGACATTATCTTGAACCAGACGACCTTGGATGTTGACAGCCTACCTTCTAATACGAGTCTTGAAAATGAAAGTTCATGTCACTTTCTTTGATTGTTTTTTAGTGATGTTACTTGAATGAACTCGGGTAATTTCCATAATCAGTGAAATATGTTTGTGTTTAGGATTAGTGGATAAGCCTAATTACCCCCAGATTGTAATTCTGGGAACTAGTGGCTTTAGTATTTCGTAGATCTTGAGTTAAGCAGTCGCTATCTACAACGGATTAATGAGATATATGTATTTATAACATAGTTTGGAGCTCCAATGTCACCCACATTTGGTCTGCAATACCTGTCACAATATTTAAGTTAGAAGAAACCTTGCCTAAGCAAAATACTTGTTTTCTTTGACCTCTTTTCTAAAACTAAATTAAACGTAGGCTGGACAACGCGATGATGAACGCTCCGCCGTTCACCATCGAAACGGAGGCGTGCCGGCGGCAGGTGGACGCTGCCGCTGCCGCAGCCGCGGCCGCCGCCGATGCCGAGGCCGAAGAGTGTGCGGAGGCCGAAGCCGAGGCCGAGGCCGTGGACAACGGCGTGGACAACTCCGACAGCGACAGCGAGGACCTCGGCCCCGAGACCGCCGTCGATATTGACGCAGATGACGTAGACGCGGAAGCGAGGAATCAAGAACCACAACCGCCTACCCCACCTGCTCATGAGGGTGAGTCTTTTATTTCTAGTTTTAGTTCTGTCCTTCATACTCTGTCTCAAGCCCGAAATCGCTAAAATCCTCATTGGGAATCCTCATTGTTATCAACTTTGGTGACTGCAGAAGTGGCTTTTAACTTCCGTTGGTATTAGCGATAAATCTGATACTGGCAGCACTGGGGCTGCAGTCTCGACATTCATAGCGATCGCTTTACGACCGAATTCGGTCGCAAAGTCCTGTCACTCCATTCATTACACCTGTCAATCCGGGACTTTGCGAGCCCCAGGTTAGGATAACGTTTCAACCTACTGTAGACGACACTGTTGGTGCAGTAGCTGAACGATAAGCTCTTGAAATACCAGGTTCTTTATCTGTGCGGAACATAGTCTAACTAGACGATGTGTATGTGAGAGATTTGGTAATTTTTTTGGGAAGATGATGTGTATGTGAGAGATTTGGGTATGTAAACGCACCCACAACAATAGAAAGTGTTAAAAATTGCCAACTCTCCAATTAGGCGAATCCCACTGCAGTAACCCCGGCCCCTTATCTCATCTGACCTAATTCCGGGACGGTCACGGGCGAACTGTCGACCTTCCTGCCAAACCTTTTAGCCATTACGAAATTATTCCCCAAATTTGAAACCGCGTCGATAGCGATAAGTACTTAATTCTGGCATGATTCGAAGCCGGAACGTGTCGGGTTAGAGATCATGACTCGTTACTCTGGACGAGTGACAGGTTGCCGCCTAGCCGGATAGCCTACGTTTCATAATAACCCACTTCCTCATGCATGACTCGACTGAGTCATACAACACAAGATTGTTCGGGACAAACAGTTTGTTAATGCCTTTTGCCCAAATATACGGGATTTTTTTTCTTAAAATGTACAGGTGAGTGAACACCAATATGAATCAATTAATATTTAATTAATGAATGATAGTCTTAAGTATTTTTTCATCATAGCTGTAATTAGAATGGCATAGTTGGTGGTAGACGATAGTTTCAAAACCTGTTAATATTTAAAACTTTAACACTAGCAATACATGTTGCTATCCCGTTACATTGAATACGACCACACAAAGTTGAAATGAAATGCGCTATGGGAAGCTAATCCTAAGTATTCTCAAGCCTCACACTCATGAGCCACATTTCAATAAGATCAAAAGAAAAAGTAACGAATCGTGTGTGTCACGCTTTATTGATTGTTACATACATTCACCCACATCCATGCCGCGCTGTGTCCGTACGTAGCCAGAGTACTTCGTGTACATTTTCTAGATGCGATTGTATGCAGATGAATCGATCCCTGATTCAGATTAGATTACGAACTTGGAAGTTCGGAATGAGTGCTTTCGCCCGAACGATATATGAGGGACATAAACTTTTTTTTGTGTTCTTGGCAAATAGGAAGCAGTTTCCTCGATTTTTTTTATACTATTAATGATGAAATTCGTGAAAAGCACAATAAAATAGGCAAATAATGACTCCAACAACACGTCTGTTAGCTTGTAGGTTGTTACGAAAATTTTATTTTCAAGTGCCTACTTGAATTAGTAAGTATTATTATAGACTTTCAACACAATAATGATTGCGTACATAATAAGGTTTTTTACCTAAGAACTTACTTGCAAGTGTTTTCACGTCACAAAATAAACACTATCTTCTTTGCCGTTAAAAATGTTACGCATTTGCTAAAATTCCCCAAATACCTTCAAAACCTACCTCATTTTTACTAAAAAAAACCCTTTTGAAAGTTCCTTGAATCAAATAACCACGAGACTATGGGTGTCTTTATTGTTTACGTTCTTAATTATTATAATTAGCTAATAACAGTCACACAAATAACAGTAATCTAACGAACTGCCTGCTGCCTAGTGCCTGCCTATGATAACACCAGGTTTCATATTATTTATAAAACTAAGGCTAACTAAATAATTATTATGTCAAGGAGGATAATAATAAAATGGGAATTATTATAAAATGACACGGCATCCCTATCGGGTGCAAGCGGGCCCCCCGCGCGCCGCAGCCCCCTCGCCCTCGCGCCGCTGCCGTCCCGCTCGCTCGCCTCGTCCCTCTCGCAGTCGCCCATTGAACGTCCAACGGATCTGTGCTACTCTCGAAAGTCGCTGCTATTGTAATCGGGGCTTTGTCTATATTTTTACGGCTCGAATATTACACCGCCAGTGAAGATAATAATCTGTGCAGTGAAATTACCGTTCACGGTATGTGGTTTTTAGCGAATGTTGTTGATTATTTTCACATACCGAACAGTTTGTGAAAGGTTATTTCTGTGTTGATTCATGCGGAGCGGTGTTCTGGAAATAGATCGGTTCGCCCGAAGGCGCATCCCTCGGTGGTCGGTGAGCGCAGGATTCCCGGAGGTTCACTCACATGTTCTCTACAATGTCCAAGTTCGATCTCGGGCGTGTCTCCGCTGGCCGTTCTCTTTCTCGAAATGGCGTCCGCGAATGTCTCGCGAGTTTGAAATCGCGACGACCGGTAAAATATCGTTACTAGCACGCCGCTCGTAAACAACACTCGGCGTTCATGATTTAATGCGGCTAGCTCAAAAGCTAATGTTTTTATCTCCAATCAAACGAATGAGTTTTTTTTTCTGTCAAGGGTGTGTCACCTGTTGATATCGTGAATTGCGAGAGGAGGGGTGAATGTTGCGTACTCGCCAGGTGTTCAGCGAATTCCTATTGTAGTGTTGTAAATATCATAAATACAGTGTGCTTTTGGTGTTGTGTGCAGTGGAGGAGGGCCACGTTGACGGTTCTGTGGCGGATAATGTAGCTGAGAGCGGCGAAGACTCCGAAGACGAGTGGAACTACTTCAAGGGCGAGGGCGAGCGAGAAGAGCACCCCAGTGAGGAGCCCGACGAGCAGCCGCGCTCCGAGACACCCTGCCAGGATAATGTGAGCTCATTTATGCATATTACTACACTATCTAATCCATGAATGCATGGTTTTATTCTAGACCACAATTTGTGTATTTACAGTGAATTACAGAACAAAAATCTTCATTCCGAAACAGATGAAACATACAGTTGTGTGTGAGAAAATAAAGATCCTAACAAAAGCTTTCTACAAATAGTTGGTAGACTAAATTTGTAAAGTATTTTCATACATTTTGTTTCAACAACTTCCATAGCTTTGGTAAAGTGAGACATTATTCATGTTGACCTTCAAATCATGATTCAATCTGTATTACAGGTTGTGACTAAATTAGCAAGCAGAAATCACATTGTAGGTTATGTAGGGAGAGCATTACTAATATTGATGTGTTTGTAACATGTTTCAGTCGGCTTGGGAAAGCAGCTCAGTAGACATGAACAGTTCACCATTGAACCCTGACGCCCCAGTGTTCATCCCTGGGAGCGTGACTGGTTCGGACGTCCTGCTCGCAGAGTCGCCTCGCAAGCCGCTGCCGATGGATGACATAGAGCTCCCGGATGAGGCACAGTTTGACACAGGAGCTGAAGTGAGGCCAGCAGAATTATTAGACTTGGATAACTGTGATCAGCTTAATGGCCATCATGTGAGTATTCTTTGGAAATTATTTATATATATTCGTGAGGTAAAGTTCAAGGACAATATCCACCATGTATAAGTAATGTAATTGTAAATAAAAAATGTTAGGCGACTGTATAATTAACATTACAAAAGAGAAAGTTTTATAAACACCAAAATGCTTATTCAAGTAAGAGTGTGGGAAAAATGGCTAGTCTAATTTATTTGTGAAATGACTGTCTGTGTGTAAAGTAATTATAATATATATATGTGATATAATTATGTAAGCTAATGCTTATATAATTATATCAACACAGAGGCTATAATATCCTGTACCTAAAACAGGTAGTCTCAGGGCCACAAGTTACCTCTTTCATGAACACAAACTAGAACTTTCTGTTAGTAATGACTTGCTTTAGTTAAGTTTATGTATTTCTTATCAGCTGTTGTATTATCGCATTTATGCGGAATCGTGGGCTATTAGTAACAATAGATTATTTGGCAGGAGTGTAATAACCTTTAGTGGAACGAAATTATAAACAGCTATCAAGAAATGTCTGACAGAAATATTAGTCACCAGAGTTAAAAGGAGTGCAAGGAAAATGGCCGAAATGTTGTTTAATTAGCAGTTTGCTTGCTGAGAATTCATGGTCTTTGTTTACACAAATTCAATTAATGTTCAGATAAAATGTGTACTCAATTAAAGTTGTTAGTACTGAAACATGAGTGTCATGGGAACCATTGCAGTGTATTACACTGAATTAAGATAGATGAACTTTGTGTTTAATGTAAGTTTTTCCTCAAAATGTTTCAACTTCAACAAGTTACTTTATGTAGGTAGCCAGTTACATAGTGGTGACAAAGTAAACCTATTTATGTGTACTGTAGGCTTTTATTTTAGATTTTGTGAAACTTGTATCTTCATAATTAGGTATGAAAATGGATATTACTAGAAATAGTTAACAACAGCAGCTGTTTGTCCCATTGTTTGCTTCAGTACCTTATTAGTGTTGTCAGAAAGTAAAGAATTACGTTAGTAATTTTCATAAAGTGGTTGTAATTTTCTCATGATTTCATATTGTTATGCAACAATATACATTGAGATGAATGGCTTAGCTACCCTGCCTTCATTGGGTTCCTCCTTTTCTACAGTATTAGCATAGGTGACAGGAATACAGGCATCTGAGCATGCAACTTACAGGCTGGTACATCGACTCGCAACCATGGATTCAGAACATGATTCTAGACGAAAAATATCAACGCCCCATGCGTTGAAATTTTTCGTCAGATATTTAAATAAATCTGCTGTTTCTTACAAAAGTGCAATACCCACGAGGTAAAAATCGATGGCACAACAATCGAGTCGATGTCCCAGCCAGCCTGTATATTCTAACATCAGTATAATGTAGCAAGTTTCTTTTGTATCAAGTTTTGTTATAAAAAGTAATGTTTATTTTCAGAATATATCACTAGACGATGTTGTTAAAGAACACTTGAATGGAAATGATAAGTTTACCATGGACGGTTTGGGCTTTGGATTCAATGTTGGCATTGAACCTGATAAAGTCAAGGATAGTGGTCTCATACAAGTCTTTGAGAGAATACAGAAAGACACTACTGACTTTTGCAATATTCAGGTTCGTTTTTATTTCTTTCTTTTAGTGTTATTGTAGCTTATAGCCAGAGCACGAGACAGATGTTCGTCGTAAAAGGCGAGGGAGGCTTTTTATGGTTTTTCTTTTGTATATTTGCATTTTAAAAGTACCAATCTCTTTCGCAAGCATGGCAGTGAACTATACCAACCAACATGGCTAGCAATTTTGAAAGATAATCTAAGAAATTAGTGTTCATTAACCTTTTAACAAAATCATTCTTTTACTTTTTTGTACTAAAGTTTCTGTTGTATTTCTTGTTCAGCTTAGTGTGCATACACACGAACGACACGCGTCAACGGCAGGGGCAAGTGCAACTGTAGACACTCTTCGACACGTCGGCGGCTGCCGTCGATCACGTGCCGCTCGTGTATTTGCGTATGATTCTCAAATACACGAGCGGCATGTTATTGACACGTGTTGATGGCACCCGTCGAAGTTCGTCGACGGCAAGCATTTGCTTATGCCGTTGACGTGTGTCGCCCTGGTATATGAGCTTACTTAGTCAGCGGGGTAATGGCGTAACACAATATCAGTAGGAATGGCTTTCATTTTGACAGTTCAACAACATTCATTGCGTTATTTACGTTGTTGAGCAGACAAATTTTTCGATCATATGAGGCAATGGATTAACAATATGCTTTAAAATGATTCAGATTGTGATTGATAGTGTGTTACGTGATTAGGGTGCAGAGCAGTAGAAAATATAAGTAATATGCTGCAGTTTGAATAAACAAGCATTTATTTCATAATATATTTCATTTGCAGGTATTCCAGACACACACAGAAACTAATCCGTTTGCCGTTGAAGGCAATGAGGAACTATTTGAAAGGCTGAAAAATAAAGAAAGAGATCCAATGAGTATGAGTTTCTACCAAGAAAAAGATGACGATACTTGTGAGAGACTCTCCAAAAATGAATCACATGTTGATCTCAATGCTGTCCAGCCCTTACCTGACAGTGATGATGAAGATATCCAGCCAAACGGTACCTATGAAAATGATAAAGAAAACATCTCCCCAGATCAACACACAAATTTGTCAGAACTAGAAAGAGATATTCTAGAACCAAACAATGACATCATCAGGTTTGAAGACAGGCCTGGCCTCCCACAAAATATCGGTAACTTCGATCAAGGAAATAATTTCGCAGATTTTGTAACTAGCTCTAACAATATTGAAAGTTATTCAAATATTGAATTTGAATCAAGCAATATCAACCAAGATACTGTGTTGCAAACAGACACTCCTGAATCTCACAAGTTACTCTTTGAACAAATACCTGAAATACCTGATGGCAAGAGTTCAGAATTAGGATTTACAAACGATGAGACACAAGAACCCTCAGAGAGCGAGAAAGATGTCAGACCTTTCACACCTCAAGATGAAACCTCACAAGACATTGACATGGAAAGCAAACTTGAAGATTCACCCTGTCTTGAAACAGCACCACAGTTGAACCTAGATGACATGAAGGATGATGATCAAGTAGAATCTCACCATTTGCTCGAGTCCGAGCAAGTGGCCTCTCCTATACCTACAGACATCCAACACGCACATTCTACTGAACAGCTTCCAATATCTTCTGCACCACTTGAGGAAACAAAACCTGAAGAATCAAAATCACCAGAACCTGTTACAGATATTGATGAAATTGTTGCAGTAGAACATGTAGATGTTCAACAAATAGCGGAATCAGCATGTGAACAAGTGACAGTTTCAGTTGAAGTTGACACTGAAATTGAAACAGCCACAAAAGTCAGTGAGGAAACTGAAAATGTTGAACAAATTATTTCTGAGATAGAATCAGCTCTTGAAGCTCCTGAAATTAAGCTTGACACTGACCACCTAACATCAGAGGTTTCCCAAGCTATCGATGACGAGCTGGCAGCAGAGTCTCCTCTGCCGTCCAAGTCGCCCCTTCCAGCTGAAACTCATCTTCTCAGTGAGTCTCCATTGCCGACGGAGTCCCCTCTTCCAAGTGAGTCTCCGATTCTGAACGAGTCGCATTTACAAGCGGAGGAGTCGCTACCACGTGAGTCCCCTCTGCCCGCGGAGTTGTCCCTGCCAACAGAGTCACCTCTACCGGAGGATACGCTGCTGCAAGCTGAGACTGTGCAAGTTAGTGAGTCTCCGCTGCCAGGCGACTCTCCATCTCCATTACCGTGCGGAATCATTCCACCAACGGCGTCTCTACTACCGATCGAGTCCGAAGCTCCCAGAGAATCTCCGGTGCCTGTTGAGAGCCTGCAGCCCACTGACTCACCGCTGCTTGCGCACTCGCCTCTACCTGCACACTCGCCGCTACCTGCACACTCACCATTGCCTACAGAGTCTGATTTGTTGCGAGAATCACCACTACCGAGCAAATCCCCACTACCGAGTGAGCCCTTGTTACTAAGTGAATCCTTGCTGCCGAGCGAGTCTATGCTATTGAGTGAATCTCCACTGCCGAGGGAATCTCCTCTACCGAGCGAGTCGCCGCTGCCGAGTGAGTCTCCTTTGCCGAGCGCCGTGGAGCCGTTGCAGTCGATTGATACTGAAGCATTCGAAGCTTTCGAAACCATCGGCGATGCCGCGCCTGCGCCCTCCGAGCCCGCCGCGTCCCCGGCCCCCGCGCCGGCCGCGTCCCCGGCCCCCGCGACGGCCGCGTCCCCGGCCCCCGCGACGGCCGCGTCCCCGGCCCCCTCCCCGGCCGACGTGCCGCTGCCGCGCGAGTCTCCGCTGCCCGTGGACTCCCCCGTGCCATTGGAGTGCCCAGTGCGCGTGGAGTCGCCCATGCTCGCACACGCACAGTCGCCCGCGCCCGCACTGTCTCCCGCGCCCGCACAATCTCCCCCACCCCTGGCCCCCGCCAGCCCGCTGTGCGCATCCCCGCCGCCCTGCGCGTCCGCGCGCCTGGCCTCGCCCGCGCGCCTGGCCTCGCCCGCGCGCCTGGCCTCGCCCGCGCGCCTGGCCTCGCCCGCGCCGCAGGAGCGCGCTCCCTCCCCGGCCGCGCCCTCCGCGCCCGCGCCGGACCTGCTGCCCGACGAACCCGCGCCGTACTCGCGCCTGGAACTCGTCACCGACGTCGACATTGGTATTCCCGAGTCCAGAGCTCAGGAGATCTGCGTGCCCGTCACTAGTGAGATCCAACTGGAAGAGGCCGTCCAGCCGCCGGCCGCGGCCACCCCGCCGCCCACGCCCGCCGTGGAGCCGGCCGCGCCCGCGCTCGACGCCGCGCCGCTCAGCGACACTCCCATGGCCGCCGACAGCGTGCCCCACGGCGCCGAGCTCGCGGTCGCAGCCGCCGCCGTCGCCGCGGTAGGAGCGGCCGCCGCTGCAGGCGTAGCGGCGGTCAAGGGTAAGCCGACCGCTCCGAAAAAGTCACCCACGACCCCGACCGCCAAATCTGACTCGCGTACGCCGAGGTCCGCTCCCAAATCTGCTACACCTGCGCGCACACCGACGGCTACCACACCGGCGCCAATCAAGAGGCCCGGCACTACACCCGCCGCCCGCACGCCCATCAGCAAGGCGCCCGCGTCCGCCACCAAGGTGCCCTCGGCCACCAAGAGCACGCTCGGGGCCAAGCCGGCCACCCCGGCCAGCAAGCCCGCCACGCCCGGCGCGCGCACCGCCACGCCGGCCGCGCGGCCCACCCCGCCGGCCGCTAAGGCACCGACGCCCGCGAAGGCGCCCGTTCCCGTGCGCTCTTCGCTCACCAAGCCCGCGGCTGCTAAGCCGGCGCCCCTGGCCGCGCGCACGGCCAGCACGACGACGCGCGCGGCCCCGGCGGCCCGGCCGGCGCCCAAGCCCGCGACCGCGACCGCGCGGCCCACCGCCCTGAAGTCCGACGCGGCCGCCAAGCCCGCCGCGCCGCGCGCCACGGCCCCGCGCCCCGCGCTGTCGGCGGCCAGGCCGCAGCCGAGACCTGCCGACAGGAAGCCGATCACGAACGGCGACGCCAAGGACGCGAAACCAGCTGCGAAGCCCGCGCCCCGCCCCGCGCCCATCACGCGGCCCGCGCCCCGCGCCACGCCGCGCGCGCCCGCCGCCGCGGCTGCGCCCCCCGCCAGGTCAGTCACCCGACCAACGCATTATGAAGTTAGCCGTGTTTTGTTTAGAGAATTACCTAGAGATTCGGTGCAATCTACTGAAGTGGCGCCATGTCTATATATCAAGATTTCTAATATGGCACCGATGCTGAAAACCGTATCAAAATTCGTTGCACAGTTCAGAAGATCAGCGCGGTCACACAGACGGACTCGAAATTGACTTTTATTTTGTAACAGATATCGAGAGACTAAATATGTTTATTTTCCTTAGACCAAGCGCACCGAAGCCGGCACCGCGCGCTCCACTGGACAAGCAGAGCAAGGATCTCGCTAACAAACGCATCACAGCCAAGGCCGCGCCGCCCAGGACCGCTCTCCCGAAGGTGAGCCTATAGAACACTCTTCCGATTGATATTATGCCTATGAAAAAAAAAATCCCAACCATTGTTTGGTCAATTTGTTTTTCCATCTGGTCCTCCACGATGTCTATTTCTGCTCCTGAACATTTCAGGTTTATGATATCTTTGAACTTGTCTGTAACTTGCGTGTAACACCTACCCTACATGGTTTCGTTGTTCATTTCAGTCGGGTAACACAGGCCAGAAGAAGGCCGTGACAAAAAGAACCACAGACGCAGTGAAGAAGGAGGTGGTGTCGAACGGCCTGTCCAACGGCGACGCGCCCAGCAAGCCGCCGCCCAGCCCGCCGGCCGCGGACAACGCGCTGCTGCCTGACGTCATCGCGTAGGCACGACACAACAAAAACGATTCCTATTATTTCCGCTTGAATTTTGTGATTTTCTATAAGTGTATGATAGTTTTAACGTCGTTCGAGGCGGCGAGTCGTTAGGTGCGGGAGTCAGCTCCCAATTTTATATTATAGAGTCGCTTTTTATAGACGTGTACGTTGCCGATTCGTTGTACGTGGAGCGGAGCGAGCGGTCGGACGAATGCGACCGCTCGCCCCGCTCCGGCTTTAAACGGTTATTATCCATTATAATGATTATAAGTCTGTTTTAGAATTTTATATTACCAACGAATGATTGATTAAATCTGGCTTTTAATTTATTTTCTTTGTATAACCGTATTATTTAAATAAAAAAGTGAGGAAGGACTGAGACATTGTTTTATTTATGAGTAAATTTTTATTACCGGACACAGTGAATGATGTTGAAACACAATTGGAATAAATAGCATTGTTTACTTATTGCTAGTGCTTTCTTATGAAATTTTCAATATCCATGTATACTTAAAATATGGTGTTACAAAGAAAACTGGAACATAGTATATATTACTGAAATAAATGTTTATCACCCTTTTATGTTCTTTTTTTTCTAAGCTAATATTTTAATTTAAAGTGTCATGTGTGGAAAGCGCAGGTCAGTATCTCGCAGGTTGTCCTGGATCCATTGCTCGGCTTGTTGAGTCATTTCCTCGTCGAAGTGGTCGCGCCATCCTCCCGCTTTGCCTAGAGAAAATAAAATTGTCAACATCAAAAGTACCTAATAATTTGACGATTCTAACCTATTATTGATCGAAGATTCTAACGAACAATGAACGCCTATATCAACATATTAACTGTAACACTGGACACTACTGCACAATAAATATGTTCAGTTTCGAGTGTGATGAACGCTAATTTTTATTCATAGAACGAGGTAGGCCTAATTTTATCTCCTAAAGAGAAAGTTAAGGTTAAACTTCGTAGCGTACCTTTTCTGATAAAACCCTGTTCACTGGGTATCAGAATCCCGAGCACCTTCATGACGTCATAGTTGACAGACTTATTGTTCTTGAAATTGTCGATGCTGAGGTGGTTACACAGGCGATCTATCTGTTCATCTGTGTAACCTTTGTCGAAGAACTTTGCAACACGGCGAACGGATGTTGGTAGGTCCTGAGAAAGAAATAACATAAAATATCACGCCCGTATTCTTCGAAAGTTCAGTTATAGCGGCACAAGGATCTTTAAGCGTTTGGCGTTAATCGGAACTAACGCCGCCATCTTGTTTTTTCATCACATGATTGTGCGTTGAAAAAAAAAACATTGCACTTACCAATAGCGCAATCGTGTCAACGTCTTCGAGCTTCGAGCGCCAAAAGGTCCTTGTAAAAGTGCACGCAGTCTCGGCTCGTTGTATGTACAGACTCCAGCAGGTCAAGCTATCCGAAACGGTCAAATTTTCCCAATTAACCTTGAACCTAATGCTGTAGCGATAAAGTTGTAAATCAGAAATTTGACAGATTGTAGTAGCTTGATGTGCTGGCGTCTGTACATGGTTTCTTTACCGTACCGTAGAAAATTCGTGAGCTTTTATATACAGGGTGTGGCGTAAATAATGGATAACCCTGAAACTGTCGATCGGCCAGATTATTATCTATCATTTACCCCACTAATATCGCCTTAAACTCATGGATCAAATTATTATAAATTAATTTTGAACTGGTGTTGTGATCGATCTTGTCTTATTAAATTCGGGTTTTCCAGTTGCCCGTATGAAGGTTGTGTAAATTTAAGTATCCATTTCTCTGGCAAATATTCAGGAGTTACATAAAAAAAACAAAACGAGAACAAGTCACCAATTGTAGAAATGCCAGCTGATTTTGTAAGAGTAAGTACGATTTTTTAAATTTAAAATACGAGTATCAAAAATATCAATAATTTGGTCATCCATGTGCTTAAGGAGATATAAGTGGGGTAAATGATAGATAATAATCTGGCCGATCGACAGTTTCAGGGTTATCCATTATTTACGCCACACCCTGTATGTACATATATGGCTACGGCACCGTTCCGTAGTGTTGCCGTATCGTCAACAAACTTCCATAGTTACCCGTATAACACTGACGGCCGTGCCTACCGACACACGGCAAATGTACCGTAGTTTTTTCACGGCACGGGAAAATCGTGTGTGTACAACGGGTCTTACGTAGCTACGTTTAAGTCCCATTTAAAAGAGGGCAACCCTATTGTCAGTAACCGGGCACAAGGTTCAGACACAAAGAGCTCAGACAGCCTCTTTCTGCTGGAAAAATCCAATAACACTTGCGTGTCCCGAGAATCAAACCTAGGGTCTCGCGCTAGTAGAGCAGCAGTGATTTCGTTTGTTGTCAGCACGTTAAATAAAATACTGTTCCTGAAAAAAAAAATCGTAATTAAACGTACCTTTGAAAGCTCTTCGTAGAATAAGAACAGCATATTAGGGTGGTCTCTCTTCTCCCAGGCTTCTTTTAGATGTTCAAAGAATGGTGTCCAGTGGTCTAAAGCAAAAAGTTAGGTTTTAACTAGATGAATTTGTAGCTATAGAATACAAAGGGGTAGGCAGGCGGAATGACTAGGTACCTAAATATTCCATAATATTCAAAAGACCTATGCTGCAGGGAATTGGCCCTTTTCTTAAAACTTTGCGGGACACTAAACGCCGCAGACGTAATAACAATAAAACTTCTATTGTGTATCGTACAGTGATTATTTCGCGACCTTGCCAAACAAATTAAATCAAATGTATTTATTAATACCTATTAACGTACTACAAGAACAGATTGGACGGTGACCCCCAAATTAGGCATTTGCCTTTTGCATCTTGGAGGTCAATAAACAATAGGCTCCTTTCCTCGACATCGCACACTTCCAATCTAGTTCATAGGATAATATCATTATGATGATAGAAAGTTCTTCACTCTATCATAAACTTAGAATCGAACTCTGGACCGTCGCGTTCTGCAGCTACGGTATAATGACTGCATAGTAATTTGTTTTAATTTCGGATATGAATAATATCTATAGTTATTTTACTACGATGTAGTGATTAACTATTTCCTTGTAGCAGGAAATGATACCAAACCTCGTTTAATAAACACTACGTGCATTAATAAAACATAGACTCACGCAGGTCCTTTGTAAAGAAGTTCCAATATGTTTTAAAGTCTCCTGTGTACCCTTGCGTTCTCATCAGCCTATTGAGATGGTAGAACGACACAACGACATCCCTTGGGTCACGGGCTACGTACACCATTTTCGCCTCGTCGAGTAATGTGGGAGGCAGCAGTGATAAAGGCATGTGAGACTTGATGAACCTCGGAGATGGTGTTGCAGCAAGTTGTTCAGTGCCTGGTTGACAGACTGCTTCCAGTAACTCCAGGTTCTCTTTGCTGTGACTGTTCTCTTCTATGAACTTCACCTTGTTTTCAGGATGCACGCATATTGAAAACCTGGAAAAGTTACATAATGTTTATCCTACTAATATTATAAATGCGAAAGTTTGTATGGATGGATGTTTGTTACTCTTTCAAGCAAAAACTACAGCACGGATTTGGATGAAATTTGGTATACAGATAGTTTATAACCAGGATTAACACATAGGATACTTTTTATCCCGATATTCCCACGGGATCGAAACTTATGCGCGTGAAACCGCGGGGCGCAGTTAGTCATTTATAAGGCAATTTATAAATACCAACTTAGTTTGACCAAACGTAAGGCGTTTATAAAGAGAAAGCGTCAACGTTGTCGTTGTTAAAATAGTAGCTTGGTTACATAAAATCCAGAAAGACAGCAAGTTGTCTTGATCAAGTAGGGACGATAGACGTCTTTCCGTATTACGTTGCTGACCGTACTTAAGATAACTTTTTGCAGCCCAAAGAGTATAACAGGTAAATATTCTAGGCGACATGCTTGAATTATAGTACTATAATTCTACTACTACTACTACCACTACTACTTACTCTACTTACTACTTACTTACTTACTTACTAGGTACTTTAGTAGGTAATCATATCTACTCTTGTTACTTACTCTAAAAAGGGGTAACGTTCAGTCAGTGGCGTGGCGTTCGACTTTTCGTAATCCAAATCATTTGCTACCATCCAAACCAACTCTTGTGTCCATGTAGTTCCTAAAACAGGAAGGGACTAATGAAATCTATCATCCCAAGTAGCTATGTACGAATTTCGAGAGAGATTATGATTTTACAAGGTTCAGACAATCATCTGGGGAGCCGGTGACAGGCACATTTAAACGGTTTCAGCTTTATCTCAGGCAGATGTCCATAGCCAACGATTTTACTATCAGCGCAGCGGGGTAATTTCGTAACACACTAACAGTAGTATCTAATGACTTTGATACAGACAGTATCTAATGACTTTGATACAGATTTAGACAGTAGTATCTAATGAGTTTAACAACATTCATTGCGTTATTTACGTTGTTGAGCAGACATGTTTTATGAACATATGAAGCAATGGATCAGAAATATCCTTCAAAATAATTCAGATTGTGGTTGATACTGTGTTGCGCAATTAGGGAGCTGGCTGATTGCCTGCTTGTTTGCCACTTTAACATAAGCAGAAAAAGAGTTCAGGAACATGCATATGTATGTTCCTGAATTAAAAAAAGAAGTATAGGTAGTGAAGTATTTAGGAAAAAAAATGTTATTCAGTAGGTACCTGATCGTGGATAACTAGTGACGAAAACATCAGTTGGTCTCAGCGGCATGTTGTAGATTTTCGCAGCCTCTTGCTTGTATTTTTGTGGGAAGAAATATTTCTTTGGGCCGACGCGAACGAAGCCTGTCATCTCACCTAGATTTAGAAAAATAATAAGCATTTAGCTGCTCGCATGGGAATAGATTTTTTTTGCAAATGATACATGATCACAAGGTTACCTATACCTAATTTGTATAATGGATAATTATATCACCTAAGTAGTAGTTAGTAGTCTATACCATAATATCTGTATTATCTATATTTCCAAAGTAATGAAAACTTAATTGATTCTGTATTCATCGAATAAAGCTAAAAATATAAAATTGACCTATTGATTTGTTCTATTGGACCTTGATACAATCACTGTGAATGAAAATATTACGTGCGGGGAAACCAATTTAGTAGACCTTGCAGGCAGTTTCCGCAGTTTAAGACGTGTTTCAATTAATTTATTCTATAAATTGCATCTGCATATTGTGCTTATTATTTCATTAAATTGAAAAGAGTGTTTGTCATGTATAGTTTCTGTCATTAGTTTGTATCTGTGACCTCTGAGTTTGTTTCGGCCTTTCTTCTCAGATTACCTAGTCAGATAGGAAACTCCGAACTCATCTAGTTTGAAAAAATATGATTGACGTGTAAAAGTGTTTGTACAAACCATCTTACAGATAATAAGTCCTTTATAATTTTTTATTCTGCGAAAAATGTCTAATAGAAACTGACCTATAATTCAAATTTTATTTTTGTTTCAAATTGACGTTATTTCAAGTTAAACAAATATCAACTTTATTTTAATGTCCATTAAGTTGATTTCAGAATGACTAGCACTATTGAAAAAGTTATAAAATTGTTTGGAGTTGTAGCGTAAACTGAACTTTATTGTGTAGGAGTTAAAGTTATTTTTCCATAAACTCATATTTGTTTACATTTATGTTAAATATGTCGCGATCCAAATTTAGATATTTTTTCGCAGAAACTTTCTGTCATACTTTTCTTCTATGTGAAATAACTCGTTCATTACGACGAACGAGACGCTGAATATTTTATGGTTGCATTACACAAAGGCAACTAAAAATGTCCATTATTCTAATATCCCACTTTACGAATTGTAACAAAGTCAATGAACTGATAAAATACTAATGTTAAATTACATTATTACGTCTATCGTTAGAGCTTTAATTATGTAAGTATTCGATCATTTATTAAGTACCCAATGGTAATAGATTTGGGGAACTCTGCAGGTACCATGGCAAAAGTTTCCGTTCCATAATATATGTGCGGCATAATCATTCAAACACATTCCAGGCATATAAAGAAAGAACTCAAATGGGCTATGGATAACTCCCTGGAGTAGGTACCAATTGTTTTTGCCTTAGATCAGCCTGCTGTTTACTCACAGAGAATCTTACCACTATATTCAACTCGTGTATAATTAAAATTAAAGGACGTCACGTACTCTCGGTCATTACACTTTAGGCGGGTAGGTAATCTACATATAATGCGTGTTGATAAACAGTAACTTAACCAAACCCCTAATTAAGAAATTAAATTACTCTAATAAACGTTAGGTACTTAATTAGCAGATATACGAGCTAGATCTGTGTTATAAACGGTAACTTTATAGATACTATTGAAATAAATTATTGTGTTTATTTATAGAAAATAAATAATAAAGCGTTTCTGAGTAACTATCGTAATAAACGTGACGACTTAATCAGTTCTCTTTAGGTACCTACTTAATAAAACTAGTTTAAGTTATCGTAAATTAAATTAACTGTAACTATATCATGCTCTCATTTGTACACGCAGAAGAAATTCTTAATTTAAATTAGCTTACCCGTAAAATATTCCAACAATTTTTTCGTCAGTCCTGGCTCCACATCTTCTATCACCAAGGGAAACTGGTTTTCTGAATCCATTTTAACACTTTCTAATGATCAAGTTACGTTATCTTTTATAATATTACAACGCAGGAAAATATTTATTTACGCGTAAAGTTATTGTTCCGTTCCAATTGGCGCGATAAAGTGAGAGTGCACACAAGCTGCGCCTGAGACTGTGGGCGTAGTACTGCGAGTTTCGAATCAATGGCAACCTGCATAAG
This sequence comes from Apamea epomidion, assembly GCA_947507525.1. NCBI lineage: Eukaryota > Metazoa > Arthropoda > Insecta > Lepidoptera > Noctuidae > Apamea > Apamea epomidion. The sequence continues at coordinate 15,481,150 of OX382234.1, forward strand.
GTCGAAATAATTTGGTAAAGCAGCTCCACGCTGTTTGCCCTTAAGAACTTGTTTGCTTGTGTAGTTGTGTATCAACAACTGGCTCTGCAGTGCAGCCGGTTACATTTTAATATGCATCTCAAGGTGCTAGATCGGCGCACGCGTCATTTTCGATTGTATTGGAACGAGCTACCTACTTCCTTGAGTAGTGGCCCTCAGTCCTTTCCACTTATCTGACTTCAGATAAACTAAAGTTGACCTGTAGTTGCATTTATTGTTTTATTTTATATACAAATCGCTTTAAAAAATATAATTTACTATGGCTACCTACGTTAAATAATTTATTGGACTATGAAATGTAAGAAATCCTAAACCTAACTATTAATAAATTCGAAAGTGAGTTTGTATGTTTGTTTATTACGCTTTCACGATTGCTTGAACAGATTTGGATGAAATTTGGCACACAGGTTATCATTTAGCCTCGAAACCCCAGCGAGCGAGATGTTATGCTAAGCCTAAGGCACTTGGGTAACTAATTACCTAATTACGTCTGTCTCGAGTGAAGATTCTCATGATATCGAAGTGATTGACGCACACACGGCAAGTAGGTAGGTAGGTCACACGAGTTTGTTTACTGAATTCATTAGCAATTATTAATATTTACTTAGACAGAAGATATAAACTTGAATGTTCTGAGTGATTAATAAATTCCTAGACTCGTTCTTAACTTCAAAGGCCGGTAAAGCTGCAAATAAAGATGAATGGAAAAGTATGGGGGAGACCTTTGCCCAGCTGTGGGACTGTATAGGAAAAAAATGTTATCTAGGTACCTACGAATAATCGAAGATTCCTGCTGCCATCCAAAAATCGCACTGTTCCCTATCTTGCGTTTTAGGTGTATAGTATAGTACCTTCCAATACTACCTATTAGCCGGTGGAATGCCGTACTTAATTACAGAGACATCTGAAAAGTCATTTTGTCTCGCGTGGATCCACGTTCGCCAGCGGTAATAAGTTTACCGCTTTATTGGTGGGACTTATCGTAATCACATTCGTATCGTCGTGATTATTATTATTATTTTGAAGCTATGTTCTATTTCGGGAGGTTCCTGCACATCATCAGGCGGGAGGAGACGCCCGGGTGTCATCACTGCGAGGATCGCCCAGAGGACACGGTGGAGCATAAGGTGGAGGTCTGCCCCGCTTGGGCAGAGCACCGCAGTGTCCTCGTAGAGGCGATCGGCAGCGGCGGCGACCTTTCGCGTCCGGCCCTGGTTCAAGCCATGGTCCGGGGCGAGAGGGAGTGGGAGGCGGTCACCTTCTTCTGCGAAGCAGTCATGCTAGCGAAGGAGGTGGCGGGATTGGCGAGGGAGAGATCCTCACGCCTCAGCCGCCGCGGGAGACGCTCCGAGCGTCGGGAGCCGCGTGACGACTCCCGGCCACCGTAGGCGCGGGCCTGCGGGCGGAGAGCAATGGGTAGCTCTTCGTCCGATCAGGACCAGGCCCGTGCCGGATGGCGCGTATGTGTTCCACGCGCGCCTCAAAGAGATGTCAGCATAGTTGACGGGGCCCGACAGGGCCGAAGCCTGCCGGGGTAGCGGGATCGTCCGAAAGGGTTACCGCTGCCCTGGTACATAAAGGGCTAAGGAAGGAACACGGGTGGGTTTTAGTCAGTAAAAGTCTGACACTCCCTTCTGCTCCACCCAGAGCGGGAGGGGTTATTTGACGATTTCCGATCCTCAAAAAAAAAAATAAGCTATGTTCTATGTGACGGGTTTGGTTTCCGCACTAGGACTACTTCAGGTGGACCATTGTGCGTGTATTTTGAAGCTTTTCGCATATCTATTTAAAAAATGGGGGTGTTTCATAGTCAAATCAGCTAGGAATGATGAAAACTAAAACCTTTTAAAGGATCTAGGTCGAGTTAACCTGTAACCCTGTATAGTATGAAATAATTTATTGATAAAAAAGTAAAAGATAAACATGGTAACTGATTTTCATTACATTACCTACTTTTTGTTAAGAATTCACTAAAGTTATTAGAGATGTTGGAATAATTATTTTAACAAATTAATGTATCCTTTTAATTTTTTACTTGTAACGTGTTTAAATATTTGTATACCAGTCCTTGGCGAAATATGTAAGACCATATTGTACCATGTTTGAAAGCAAATAAATATATTCTATTCTATTCTACTGTCGAGATCGTTCCCCGGACCTTTGGACTATACGAGGGGCCGAAACCAACTTGCAGAGGCCTGATAATCGCTTTTGATGATATGAGGTAACAACCGAAGATTATCCCAGACGACACGGTTGGCGCAGAGGCTGAGCGATCGACTGCTGCGCTGCGTGTCGCGGGATCGATCGGTGGCTGCGGATATGGCCTTGTCTTTAGAGGACTGAATCCTCTTCAGGGCCACACCTTTGATCGCGACTACCACGACCTCTGCAAACCTAGCCGCCCGCTCCGAATTGGAGCCATCAATCGCGTCCTGACTCGACTCTGAGAGAGCCGTCCTGCGGCTGGCGACTCCCGAGTGCTGCCCCTCCGTGTCGAGCCTCTCGGCTCGCTGGGCTGGCTCGGCTGGGCTAGGTCGGCTTGGCTCACTATGGCCTCCTTCGCAAAAACTATGAAACTATGGCCTTCGGGCTTGATTGACTGCTGAAGTGCTGACCATTTACTTCGCATTCGTAAAAATAAGTAATAAAAAAAACGTGCAGAATGTTTTCCTGCAAGACTCAGTGTTGTAGGAAAACCTTCATAGGAAATAAAAACAAAATAATATATTAACTTTAATGGACAATAAAATAAAACAATTAGTTTTGTTAATAAAAGATGTTCATTTTAATGTTTCATGTGTGGGAAGTGCAGATCAGTATCCAGCAGGTTGTCTTCGATCCAGCGATCAGCTTGTTGTGTCATCTCCTCGTCGAAATATGCACGCCAACCGCCTGTTTCCCCTGGAAAAGAAGGTAATTCTACGATCAACATACGACCAATTTAGTTATAGTTAGGTAGGTGTAAAGTTCGTTCTGCGTCGTTTGTCTAGTCTTCGCAAACGCTTCTGCTGTGCATGAGTTTTTGGGTTGGATTTCCAGGATTTTGGGGAAAGTGTTTTAGGGTTTTTTCTAATATGAATTCATAAGTAGCAGCCCAGAACCTGGATTAGTGTCCGGTTGAAGGCAATATACTCGTCCCTTCACCTATTACGATATGTGGGTGTACCTACTAGGTGTAGCTACACCTCCGCTTACTCCTTCGGGGAATACGTACAGTCCTGATGTTATGATATGTTATTTATAAGCCTATGCTGTTCATACTTCTGTAGTAGGTATACTTAATAATATGTACCGCCCTTTTATTGACCCCTGCCCGACAAAAGCCTCTTATCATACAGAGAAGGTACGAGCATTGATCAGTGATCACCAGTGATCCGATAATCGGATGCATATTTACCTAAAGTGTAGGTGTTGGTTATTATGGAATGCACTTTTGTATCGAAGAAATCCCGGGAATTCCGAATCGACAAATTTAGTTTTTTTACTATAGAATCAAACCGGGTGTAGGAATATTTACTTAGTTTAAGCTGTTGAATCATATTATGGAATGCACTTTTGTATCGAAAAAATCCCGGGATTTATATTAAAAAAAATATGTTTTGAAGACGCTTCCATAATTACCTAACCAAAAATTAACTTTAGGTAAATATGCATCCAATTATCCGATCACTGGTGATCACCATTGGTTGCATACTTCAACAATTAATATAATATTTCCCAGTAGTAGTGCAGGATAAACGACTAACCTTTCCTTATAAAAGTTTCGTCCTTTGCGAGAACTCCTAATTCCCTCATATCTTCATAATTCACCGACTTATTGTTCTTAAAGTTTTCGATGCTCAGGTGATCACAGAGGCGATTCATTTGTTCTTCATTAAGTTGTTTGCCGAAGAAGTCTGCGACACGCCGAATGGATGCCGGCAAGTCCTGAAATATAATTTAATGTGGTTAATTTTGGCTTTTAGATTTTTTTAATGAAGTTCTGAGATGATTACAGCTAGGCCCACCACGATCACCCAAGTCCCAGTTCTTAAACTACCTACCAGAAGACTGGTAGGCACTCCTTGTGATTAAAATTCCGCAAATCTATCTTTCACTGTTGGTGGCGCATTAGCCTCACTTATATAGAGTTTTGTTGTGTTTTACCACGGAAATGGGCAGATAACGAAACAAATAGGTGATTTGCCAAAACAAGGATCATGGGCTTTTGAAATATTAACAAAAAGCGTGTATTTATGCAATAATCTTGTTGCCATACTACACAATATTACGCGAAAACAATGACTGTGCCCTTTTTTATGTTGACAAGTTGACAACAACTGTTGATATTGGCCTTGAGCCGACGCATGTCCATGATAATATTATCAAAGATCTAATCGTCTTATGGCTCTGCTTAGCTCGGAAAAAAATAAAACTTGTATTACCTTTGATAGATCTTCATAGAACAAGAACAGCATGTTGGGATCATCTCTCTTCTCCCAAGCTTCTTTGACATGCTCGAAATACGGCGTCAGTGAAACTGTAAATGATGAGGTTATTACAAAATCTAAAAAATATATTGTCTTCTGAGTAAGATTTGGCGGTTCTGAAATCTATAATAACTGAATTCATTAACGCAGAGCCTGGAGCTACCACATGAAAGTAGGGCATGATAAATGATGGCCGACAACCCTACAGGACAACGTCGTTACTACGACTACACTTCTAGAATGTCGTGCTCATCCCGCCGTCTTCGTCAAGGTCTACCGCATTATTGTGTGTCATGTAGAGGGCAATGGAATAAGCCTATCACCTAATGGGTCCGATTAGGTCCTAGGTTTGTTCCATTGGCCGGGCCGACATTTCACAGGACGAAAAGCATGAGAAGCAAAAAAGAGACTACTCTACTTACATAAATCCCTACGGAATAGATTCCAAAAGTCTTCGAAGCCTCCCTCGTATGACTTAAACAATCTGATGTGGTGGTAGCAAGATACAGCTACGTCTCTTGGGTCCCGAGCCACATACACCATCTTCGCAGTACTTAGGAGTTTGGGGGGTAGCAGGGACATAGGTAAGTGTGTCTTGATGAAGCGAGTAGTCGTCAATGGAGCCGCAGCTAGCATTGGACTCACTGGCTTAGCCAAGAAATTCACAAATTCACAAAACTTCTCTCTGTCAAAGTTTTCTTCTGTTTTCGCGATTTTGTTTACGTAATCTTCTAGTGTGTCTTCATCAAATAACATGAAGCCGCTGTAATCAATTATTTAAGGTTAAATTCTGGCATTTTTCAGTAAATATATGTATATATTATTTATCTATATGAAAAATAAAGGAAGAAAGCTGTTCATTTAGTACAGTACCGTACCGTATATGTATAAGAATGAAATATTAATTTATGTACATACTCACTCTAAGAAGGGGTATCGGTGGGTAAGGGGTATCTCTGCTGCTTTTTCGTAATTCAAATCATTTGCAATCAACCAAACTAGTTCTTGGGTCCATGTTGTTCCTGAAAAATCATTTAAGTATTAAGGAAATACATAAATTAAGAGCGGCATTTTATGGTAAAGGGGAAATATGTCGTTGAGAAATAAGAGTAGAGATTCGAGTAGATCATAAATTTTTCAGCAAAACCACCCTTTTGGTTAGTAGTAGACCAACTAATTCGATGTAACTAGATACCCACCAGACCGCTGATAACTGGCGACAAACACGTCACTAGGTCTCAGGGGCATGTTGTAGATGTTCGCGGCATCTTTCTTGTAAGGTTTGAACACCATGTAACCTTTGGGACCCAGACGGATGTATCTTGTAAGCATGCCTGGAGGAAAAATATGGAACAATCATTGTATATCATTGTTACATATTTTGGAAATAATAATCGTTGATGTCCTTTATGACAACAAAAACATTAAAGAATCAGTTCTTTTCTAGAACACTCTTATTTGCTGGCTGTGATTTGTGTTAACGACTGTTTTATTTCAGCTTCTTGGATTCAAGGAACTTGACTTGAAAATACAAATAACTCACCTTTAAAATTAGTTGTAAGTAATTCTTCTTCCTCAGGCTTCAGCTCCTCGAATTCATAAGGAAACGGTAATACTTTTTTATCCTCCATTGTTATTGGACACAACACAATTTCAAGATATAAAATATTGTAAAGACTGACAATATCTAAATCTTCAAAATATTTATACCTTGCCTATGCGATATGCCCGTAAATATCTGTAGATATCGAAGTAGCAACTACGTAATTACAATTTTATGATAACAAATTGACAACATAGAACCGTGTTTAATGTACTTAGTTGCTGAGGGCGTTTTGTATTTGCTGACTGCTTCAAGTGCGCACGGGTAGTAGAACCCTAAAAGTGGCTCTACTGAGAACCTTCTGAGCTTCTGAGCCAAAGAATCGTTTTTTTTCTAAGTGAGGTATAGTATTTTTATGGTATCTATTATATCTAAACAAGTTTTATTTTGATTCAATCAATCAATCAAAATATTTTATTTCACATAAAACTACATGGGCACTTATGAAACGTCAGAAGCTAGGTGCACGGTTTCAATTGTTCCTATGCAGAAGAGCCAGCAAGAAACTCCACGGAATATTTATGTGTACCTATATAATAAAGAAATCTAGATATATAGATTTTGTTTATTTGCTGCCATAGCAGGTGACGCCGCCTGTAGGAGTAGGTGCGGCAGTGGTAGAGTGACGGGTTAAATGTTATGAAATAATATTAAGTGTAAACAAAATAGTACTTGATCAGTGGAGTTGGAGTTTCAAAACTACTAGTATAAGTCTGTGCGGCAAAGAATATACTTTTTATTACTCACGAGGGTGAATCAAAAAATTCTTGGAATCAATATTAAAAAATGCAAAGATTTAAACAAAAATATTTTATTTTTCTACATAATCTCCCTCCAATGCAATGCATTTAGAATAACGCGTTTCTAACTTCCTTATTCCTTGTGAAAAAAATTTTTTTTTTCTTGACTCTCGAAAAACTCCTCTGCGGCAGCCATAACCGCGTCATTAAAATTTTGTTCCACGAATGTCCTCTTTTAATTTTGGGAATAAGTGAAAATCGCTTGGGGCTAAGTCCGGAGAATATGGTGGGTGGTCAAGGAGATTGAAGCCAGCACAGCGGATTGCGTGGAGCGCAACTTCCGATCGATGAGCAGGAGCGTTATCTTGAAGAAACAACACGCCCAACGATAGTTTTCCACGATGTTTTTCTTTAATCGCTTCACGCACTTTCGGGATTAAATTTGCATAATAGGGTCCAGTAATCGTCTGGCCTTTTGGCATGTAATCAATATAAAGGATTCCTTCACTATCCCAGAACACTGAGGCCATAACTTTGCCAGCGGTAGTAGCAACTCGAAATTTCTTAATGGATGGAGAGGATGGTCGTTTCCAAGACATGCTTTGTCTCTTAGTTTCAGGATCGAATTGGTGGATCCACGTTTCATCCATGGTGACAAGGCGACGACAAAAATTATCCGAATCATGCTGGAACATTTCGAAATTACGCTTAGAAATTTCCAAACGTCGTTTTTTGTTTTCGTCGGTTAACATTCGTGGCACCCATCTTGCCGACACTTTTTTGAACCCCAGTGAATCAATTAAAATGGATTGAATGCTACCAAATGATATCTATAGGATCTTAGCTATATGTTTTATAGTTATTCTTCTGTCTTCCAAAACCTTTTTGAGATTCTCAACCTTTTTGACATTTTCTGCCGTAACGGAGGTTGAAGGCCGCCCAGAACGCGGGTCATCTTTACAGCTTGATCTACCTCTTTTAAATTCAGCCACCCAGTACGCAACCGTAGAATAGGGTATAGCATCATCCCCTAATGTCTGCTGAATGTCCGTAAAAAATTCCTTCGTAGACATTTTTTTCAAACTGAAATATTTTATCACCGCACGTGACTCACTGTTATCCCTAATTTTGGGTTTTTAGCACCTCGTTGCACAAAACAATTTATTACGTGCGAACGAACTAACAAAAACAAGTGTCAGTTTGCTTAAATATTGTGTGATTGACACTCTTTAATTTGAATATCGAACTTTTCCCCAAAAAGGTTTTATATATATGCAATTCTAAGAACTTTTTGATTCACCCTCGTATTGTTGCTGCTGAAAAGGCTTTATTGGATAGAAGCGGCCATCGTTAAATGATATATATTCCGATCACTAGTCAACGGTATTAGAATTATTGAAATTGTTATACAGGGTGACAGGAAAAGTCGACGTGTTCCTTCCAGGGCGTGATATTGTGACCCATTTGCAACAGTTAAGCACCCCATAAAGCTTAGGCGAAAATTTATGGAATCCGAGAAAAACGGATTTTCATATTTTTTTGAAAATTCCCCAGAATTCGTCACTAAATATCACTTATCTCTAAATTCTCTGATTGTGTGGCTTTCATAGCTATTCCATTGGCTACTTAATATTTTAACATACCTTATGATGTAACCAAACTTTCTAAAATATCAAACAGTTAAAAGTTAAAGTAAGAAGTTTATTAACTATTTTCAAAAATCATCTACGTACACGAACTTTGACACCAGTTATCTCAAAATTTGACTATAATACTAAGCGTACAAATTACGGGGAAGACATCTTCATTTAATCAACTATGCAACGAGGTACAAAAGTTTCATAAACGTTTAAAGGTGCTGATGAAACAGTCGATAATGTTGGCAAAGGTCGAATTTCCAAATTGTTGAAATATTAAAAACAAAAAAAAACAATAAATAAATTTAAAAATAATTTGGTTACATTAATAGGTGTGATAAAGTATTAGGTAGCCAATGGAATAGCTATGAAAAGTCACTCAATTAGAGAATTTAGAGATAAGTGACATTTAGTGACGATTTCTGGGAAATTTTCAAAAAAACATGAAAATCGGTTTTTCTCGGATTCCATGAATTTTCACCTAGGCTTTATGGGGTGCTTAATTGTTGCAAATGGGTCACACTATCACGCCCTGGAAGGAACACGTCGAGTTTCCCTGTCATCCTGTATATTGATTTTACCAAAACTGTATCTAATATAAGCTAGTAACATATGGAAACGTACTGGATTGTAGGTACATTTACTTATAGCATACGGTGTGTCTAGATGTAATATACAATGTACGATTATTTGTTCTCCCAAATAAAACAAAATATTCTTATTATTCTTTTAGTAAATATTATTATTATATAAATAGTCTTCTTTTCTTCGGTGAACGAGTCACTGGAGAAATATTTTCTTGTGTGTCCGTTCCTCCAACAAGAAAATCTCTTCTATTTAGAATGAATTGAGTTCAACGCATTATTAGAGCGTAATCTGCTGTTAATGTGTGCTAAATATTTTTTTCCAGTTAGCTGTCCTTTTGGAAAAAGAAACGTAAAAAATTAATCCTGTAACGTTGTTCCAGCAGGAAGATTTTAAACGAATGACCGGAGAGAGAAAGAAGGTACTGGGGTGGATAGCTTATATCTATTTGTGCGTAAATGTGCGCCAAAATTAAGGTTTTATTATTATTATTGTTTATTTAACCGTATAGTTCGGAAGCGCCCCCGAATGGACCCGCACACACGAACCTCCGCTGGCTCGGTACCAAGTCCCATTGGACCTTGGAATGAAGACATAGGACACCCTTAATTGATAATGTAAATAAATGGTGTTATATTGGGGGATAGAGATCAGTTGCAAATAGAATATTATCATAAAATATGTCACAGTAAATTAAAATATTGTTGCGCGCCACAATTAATGCCTGATACATGGTGACATTAGTTACCACTAGCGCCATCTAGTTTCGAGTAGCTGAACTAATAGTCACTTGTGCCATCTATTGTCGAATAGCTGAACTAATAGAGTCACTGGCGCCATCTATTATCGAGTAGAGATGTCGTTGCTGGAACTTACTAGAACTGTCGACATCTGGTCAGTTGGGGCCGGTATGTGTTCGAACATTCTAGATGTTTCTACAATAGAAGGTTCTGGAATTATCTGCGGCACTATATAAGGCCGGGACTAGCCGCGACCAATCAGACTTGGTTCTGCGATAGAAGCGAATACATCGAAAGCGATCTTCAAGTGCGACTTAAGAGCGATTGTGTTTTATAATTAGTGTGTTTGAGTTGTTATTAGTGTTGTTTAATTAAAGTGTTATTTTTGGTCATTTTTATCGGCAGTTTTTATTGTCACGAACCCGAAGCTCGTAACAATTGGTGTCAGAAGCAAGGATTAAAATCATGCCGATTTTACCTAAAGACGACACGGAGGGTATCCGTACCCGCAGTCAACGCCAACAGGACACGGACCAGAGACGTTTTGGTGGAACTATGCCGCAGACGTCGGAGGGCCAGCTACCAACCTCGGAGGCCGAACCGTCTGCAGCAGCTCCAGCATCAGCAGCACCAGACTTTGCTGCCCTGATGATGATGCTGCAGGAGCAGTCCCGCCGACAGGAGGAACAGGCTCGCCGACAGGAGGAACAGGCAAGGCAGGGAAGAACAGCTCCAACGTGATAAGGAGGAGCAAACGCGCCGCCAGGAAGAGCAGATGCTCCTTATGAAGGACCTTCACGCTACCTTCGGGAAAGACATGAAAGAGGTGAAGGATAAGGTTGCTCAACATGACAACCGCCTGTCGGAAGCTGAAATCCGGATCGACCAAGTGTATAATCGGGTTGACAACGCGGTGGCTGACGTGAAGAAAACCGTGATGGCTGATGTAAGGAAATCGCTGGATTACCTTAAACTTGGGGATGGAATCGCAGCACCCGTAGCTACAACACCTTCGCTACGTGGATTCAAAGTGCCACCGTTCGACGGAACTTCTTCCTGGTCGGCCTACAAAATCCAGTTTGAGGCTGTCATGAAGGCGAACGGTTGGAATAAAAGTCAGGCCATGACTGCCCTCACCCTAGGCCTGCGCGACCAGGCCTTAACTGTTCTGGAAGCTCTCGGTAAGGAAGTGACTTACGAGCAGCTCCTTGAGGCATTGGAGGCTCGGTATGGCGACGCTCACCTGGAACACGTGTTTCGTGCGCAGCTCAAGGATCGCGTGCAACGCAGTAATGAAAACCTGCAGCAGTGGGCCCTTGAAGTGGAGAAGCTGGTACGTAAAGCTTACCAGTCCGTACCTGCGCTCATTGATGGGAACCTGGTGCAGGCATTCATCGACGGCATCCGTGACCTTGAAGTTAGAGCTGCTGTGAGGCTCGGGCACCACGGGACGCTTAAAGATGCCTTGGCCCATGCACTGGAGGTGGAAGCTGTGCGGCAGGATCATCGTTCCCATCGCGTCAGGGAGGTTGCAGCGGCTACAGTTCGCGACCGCAATAAAGGATACAGCCCTAGGTGCTACGGCTGTGGGGAAAGGGGCCACCTTCGATCCAGTTGCCCCAAGCGAACTGCAGAAAGTGAACACGGCCGATCTCCAGAGGGCAGTGCAGCTAACAGCACCGCCCAGCACCAGCAGCAGGGAAACGAGTAATAGCCAGGACTGCGGGGCGGGTGCTGGCTGATGTTCAAAGAGCCCCAAGGGTTTCGATCACACAAACCCAAGACGGGAACAGCCTAATCATCAAGGGCGAGGTCAACGGAACGCCGTGTAAGCTGACCATAGACACTGGAGCCTCTCGCACGGTTGTCAGTTCCCAACTCATAAGACGGTCCCTTGGGGACTCCGCATACAACCGGGAACACATTAATTTGGTAACAGCCACCGGTCAGCGCATACCCGTCCATGGAGAGAAGAAGATGGGGTTGAAGCTAGGCAACAGAATCTACCTGCATAATGTCATCGTTGCTGATATAATGGACGATTGCATCCTGGGCCTTGACTTTATGAGGAAGAATTGTTGCGAAATTGACATCAAGCAAAGTGTTTTGAAATGTGGACAAGAGGAACTTTTCGTGGAAGGAGCGTTACCAGGGAACGTGTACAGCCTTAAGAAGATTGTTCTTCCGCCGAGATCGGAAACGTTTGTGCCGGTTAGCCTTCCTCGGAATCCTGGGCAAATTCATCGTTGTGTACTCGTGGAAAGGGTAGACAATGACCTTCCATGGAAAGTGGCACGAACTTTGGTCAGAACCACCGACATCTCAGGGGTACGTGTGCTGAACCTTTGTGATCAGGAACAGGTTATAGAAAAAGGCACACTAGTTGGTACTTGCGAGGAAGTGGATTGGTTGCGTCGATGCCAATATCTATCGACTGGGACCCTCAGCAAGGATGCACAAACGAGAGTGACCACACTTTTAGAAGACTGCCGCAGCGCTCTGTCCCAAAATGAAATGGTCAAGGCGAAGAAAATGTTACTTAAGTATGCCGATGTTTTCTCGTCAAACGATGCTGACATCGGGAGGACTGGCTTAGTTCAACACAAAATAAACACAGGAGAAGAATTGCCTATCCGTCAGCGGCCAAGGAGATTGCCGGTAGCACGCGAAAAGGAAGTGGAAACCATGATTGAGGCAATGGTGAAGGATGGTGTTATTGAACCTTCATCTAGTCCATGGTGTTCACCTGTAGTGCTGGTAAGAAAGAAGGACGGCAGCATGAGGTTTTGTGTTGACTATCGTCGTCTGAACGACGTCACGAAGAAGGACAGCTATCCTTTGCCAAGAATTGATGACACGCTGGACATGCTTACTGGAGTAAAGTGGTTTAGCACGCTGGACCTGAAAAGTGGCTACTGGCAAGTTGAAATTGATCCTAAGGACAAGGAGAAAACTGCATTCTTGACAGGAAAGGGTCTGTGGCAATTTAAAGTTATGCCGTTTGGATTATGCAATGCTCCGGCAACGTTTGAAAGGTTGATGGAACTTGTACTTACCGGGCTTATTGGCGATGCTTGCCTGGTCTACTTGGATGACATCATCATCGTAGGCCGTACGTTTGAAGAACATCTTCAAAACCTGGAACGCGTGCTCATGAAGATCCAGAGTGCCAACCTCAAGTTAAGTCCGAAGAAGTGTTCACTATTCAAACGACAAGTTAGCTTTTTGGGATATGTAGTGTCTGAAGAAGGTATCCGTACGGATCCAGAGAAAATCGCCGCTGTCAAGGATTGGCCAATTCCAAAAGACAAGACGCAGGTCAGGGCATTTCTGGGTTTGTGCTCCTATTATCGGCGATTTGTCAAGAACTTTGCAGATATAGCCAAACCCCTGCATAGGCTAACCGAGGAGAAGCGACATTTCTGCTGGGATGAAAGTTGTGACATCGCATTCCAGGAGCTAAAGGACCGTCTGTGCAAAACACCTATTTTGGGGTACCCTGATGCGGGCAAGGAATTTATAGTTGATACAGACGCAAGCGACATAGGACTTGGCGGTGTGTTGTCCCAGCGGAATGGCGATCATGAATTTGTGATAGCGTACTTCAGCAAGTCATTGTCGAAACCTGAAAGGAACTATTGTTACGAGACGGGAACTGCTTGCTGTGGTAAAGTCATTGCAGCACTTTAGCAAATATCTTCTGGGGCGGAAATTCCACATACGAACTGACCATGCTGCACTGAAATGGCTCTTGCAGTTCAAAAATCCAGAAGGTCAAGTTGCGAGATGGATTGAACTATTGCAGGAATACGACTTCGTGGTCGAACATCGCAGCGGAAAATCTCATGGCAACGCAGATGCATTGTCAAGAAGACCTTGTCCTGAAGACTGCAAGCATTGTACTAGGCAAGAAAGTAAAGAAGTCGTACGTGTGAGGATGCTCAAGACAGACCTCAGCAACGAGTGGAAGGAAAGCCTACAACGTGCACAGCAGGAAGATTCGGACATCAAGCCGATTCTCGAGTGGATGAAGGCCAGAGCTCCTAAGCCCAGGTGGAGCGACGTCTCAGCAATGAGTTCGATCACAAAAAGCTATTGGGCCCAATGGGACAGCTTGGTGATTCAGGATGGAGTCCTGTGCCGTAAATGGGAAAATGCTCGGGGAGACAGCTGTCATTTGCAAATGGTTGTCCCTAAAGCTCAAGTACCGGATGTTCTACAGCTGTACCATAATGGTTGTTCAGGAGGTCATCTGGGAGTAAAACGGACTCTCCTGAAGATACGAGAACGGTTTTACTGGGTCCACTGTCGGGACGATGTCGAGGACTGGTGTCGCAAATGTACAAGTTGTGCAGCTGTAAAGGGACCTCAGACTCGTAGTAGAGGTGCATTAAAATTGTACAATGTTGGCGCACCATGAGAGATGATAGCCCTTGACGTTGCGGGGCCGTTTCCGGAAAGTGAAAGTGGTAACAAGTATTTCATGGTTGTGATGGATTACTTCACTAAGTGGCCGGAAGTATTCGCCATTCCTAATCAAGAAGCTTCGACAGTTGCAGATAAATTAGTTTATGAAGTCTTCTGTCGGTTTGTAGTACCTTTAGAGATTCACAGTGATCAAGGAAGGAATTTTGAGTCCCAAATATTCCAGGAAACTTGTCGAGTTATGGGTACTCATAAAACAAGAACAACTTCTTACCACCCACAATCGGATGGAATGGTGGAACGATTTAATCAGACACTGGAACGGTACCTAGCAAAAGTTGTGGAAAATCGGCAACGAGATTGGGACAAGCACATACAACCGTTTTTGTTGTCATATCGAAGCGCTGTTCACGAAAGTACATCAGTGACACCAGCTTTCGCAAACTTTGGAAGAGAATTACGGCTGCCTGCAGACCTGATCACCGGAATACCACTTGATGCCCCACGCAGTATAACCGTTTATGCGAATAATTTGCGGAACAAAATGAATGACATTTATGAGCACGTCAGACAATCGGGCCAGCAAATGTCTGAAAAGATGAAAACCCGTTATGACCGCAAAATGAACAGTAAAGGGTTCGACGAAGGTTCACTAGTGTGGTTGCACAATCCAGTCCGCAGCAAGGGGAAATCTCCTAAGCTTCAAGCGAAATGGGATGGACCGTACCGGATTGTGACAAAGATCAATGACGTAACCTACCGGATACAGAAAGGTGCAAGAGGTACTCCTATGATCGTTCATGTGGATCGATTGGCGCGTTATTATGGAGCCGATAATGCTCGGGACGAGCATGTCTTAGGAGGGGGCAGTGTTGCGCGCCACAATTAATGCCTGATACATGGTGACATTAGTTACCACTAGCGCCATCTAGTTTCGAGTAACTGAACTAATAGTCACTTGTGCCATCTATTGTCAAATAGCTGAACTAATAGAGTCACTGGCGCCATCTAGTATCGAGTAGAGATGTCGTTGCTGGAACTTACTAGAACTGTCGACATCTGGTCAGTTGGGGCCGGTATGTGTTCGAACATTCTAGATGTTTCTACAATAGAAGGTTCTGGAATTATCTGCGGCACTATATAAGGCCGGGACTAGCCGCGACCAATCAGACTTGGTTCTGCGATAGAAGCGAATACATCGAAAGCGATCTTCAAGTGCGACTTAAGAGCGATTGTGTTTTATAATTAGTGTGTTTGAGTTGTTATTAGTGTTGTTTAATTAAAGTGTTATTTTTGGTTATTTTTATCGGCAGTTTTTATTGTCACGAACCCGAAGCTCGTAACAATATATTGATTTTCCTGATGATTTTAACTGTTGTGCGGATAAGTTATGTAATAATATTGATCATAGAGATGTGATTAATCGGTTCTACCGAGCTGTTCTAACAGTGCTTATAGAAGCTTCTGTATCCAGCCATAAAAACAAACCTGTGAAGGGGCGCCACATCGCGGGTTGGAATAAACATGTTCGGGATGCACATCAAAAGGCTAGGTTCCATTTCTAAGAGTGGTGTTCGTATGGTAAGCCTAAGTCGGGTAGGCTCTATGAGGCCGTGCATAACTCTAGAAAAGTTTTTAAAGCCAAACTGAAGTATTGCCTTAATCATAAATATCAAATAAAGATGGATATAATTGCCGAACATCATAAGTCTAAAAATTTCAGTCAGTTTTGGAAGTCTACAAACAAACTTAAGCCAAAGGTGAGTCTCCCAGCCAGTATAGAGGGGATTAGTGCTCCCCGTGATGTGGCCAACCTATTTAGGAATCACTTTAGAGTGGAACCTCTTTTGAAACCGGAAGTGGGCGAAATGATGCTTTATGCTGAGAGGCGCGGTACCGGTGACTTAAAATAACGTATGCGGAGGTTGAAAAGGTTATTAAGCGGATGACCAGACGGAAGTCACCGGGGTACGATGGTCTCAGCATCGAACATCTGCAGCATGCGGGTGTTCACATACCCAGGGCCTATCCATGTTGTTTACTTTCTGTCTTCGTCATAATTACCTACCAGACGATCTCATGAAGACCATAGTGGTACCTATAATTAAAAATAAGACTGGTGACGCATCGGAAAAGGAAAATTATAGACCTATATGTCTGGCCACGACCCTGGGTAAGGTGCTGGATGGTGTGCTTAACAGACATTTACATAAGCCAACACGCATCTCTGCATGACGCTCAGTTCGGATTCCGAACTGGGCTGTCCACAGAACCTGCAGTACTCTGTCTAAAGCATCACTGTCCAGTACTATACTGACATAGGAACACCAGTATACGCCTGCTCCATGGAACTGTCAAAAGCTTTTGACATGGTGTCATTCAATGTTCTGTGGAGAAAGATGAGGCTTGGGTTCATACGCACTATGCGGTTACCTGCAATGCGGCTAGCCGTCCGGCTGACCGCAAGCACAATTATGTACGTAATATTCATTTCTATGCGCACTGCGATGCGGCTACCCGCAGACCGCTCCGGTCGCTCGGAGGGCTGCGGCCCGAGTGACGGCCACCCGGACGGTTGCTATACGCACTGTGCAGCTCAGTCTGCGGCTGCCCGCCATTGAGTGAGTGTGTGCACGTGGTACAGCTGGTAAAATGGAATTCGACACCGAAAAATTTATCTTCGAAATCCAGAGTCGGCCAGCAATTTGGAACACCAAATTACCAGAGTATTCTGATAGAATATTAAAACAAAGAGCATGGGAAGAGTTAGTGCATATTTATCACGGTACTGAATTGACAAAGGAGGAAAAACAAAAACTAGCTAATTATCAAAATCATTTTATTTAAATGTAATTATCCTGCCATTCTACCCTCCCTTCATGCATAAAATATTCTGCAAATAATTCTCGATATCCGAAAGCAGTTCTATTGTTTCTTCGCACGTTATCTCGAGTAATAGTTTCAGTTAGTGGATTACTTAATGAGTCTCTTACAAACGAATACTCTAAAAGAATATCCGTCTCTGTCTCTTACAAAGTTGTGTAAAATGCAAGCAGACTGAATAATATCACTAACTAAATCGATGTGAACATTAATTGGTCTGTGAAAAATGCGCCACTTATTCGCAAGTATACCAAAAGTACATTCAATGTAACGTCTAGCCACACAAAGTCTATAATTGAATGTTCTTTTTGTAATATTTAAATTATTTCTCGGATAAGGGCGCATCGTACACACACACACACACATCACACACATCGGCATCGGCATCGGGCACATCGTACTTAAAGCAAATGCCTCGTCTCCTACAAAAACGAAGGGAAAACAAGTTGCATTGTTTCCTGAAATAGGTGCTGGTTCAAGAATGTTCAAGCGGTTCTCTTGAATTTTTTTTATAAAAGTCTGAGTTTTGAAATATTGCTGAGTCACCGAAACTTCCATATGCTCCAACATCAATCATCACAAATTTGTAGCTGCTGTCACAAATTGCTAGCAATACCAAAGAAAAATATCCTTTATAATTGAAGCACATTGATCCACTATTGTTAGGTGCTATAATTCTAATATGTTTTCGGTCACAAGCACCTATACAGTTCGGAAAATGTGCTCTAGTAGAGAAACCATTTGCAATTTGAAGCCACATATCTTTGGTTGGTTGTGATAGGCATATATTTTTTAAGCAAAACCATATAGCTGCACATACTTCTCAAACTATTTCGGCGA
This sequence comes from Apamea epomidion, assembly GCA_947507525.1. Lineage (NCBI taxonomy): Eukaryota > Metazoa > Arthropoda > Insecta > Lepidoptera > Noctuidae > Apamea > Apamea epomidion. The sequence goes on from OX382234.1 coordinate 15,499,114, forward strand.
TAGTACTAATTCCAATCTTAAACATATAATGCAATTCAGCGAACGAACAGCCTGACGCCAAATATCTGAAACAATGTTTTTTTTTTAGGTTTGAGTATTAAAAAAAAATGGAGAAATATTCGCGACTGTTCTGTGAAGGCCCATAAAGCGAAAGAGACTAAGAGCGGATCAGCGGCAAAAAAAGACTTCCTATGTTTTCTACGATAGTTTGTTATTTTTAAAAGATACTGTAATTGTCAATAGGACAACGGGGAATGTAACTACAGAAAATGAAGATGGTAACACAGCTATGCAAAATGAAGAAACACTTTCATCAAATACTTCATGGGCACCAAAGAGAAGCAAGAAAAATAATAGTGATGATCTTATCGGTAGAGAGTCAGTCGGGGCCTTGAATAGAAATTTAGAAAGAAAGAGTGTTGAAGATGACGAGGATCGCCTCTTTTTCTTATCTCTAGTAAAACAATTAAAAAAGAATCCAGAACATATGCAAATGCAAAGTAAATTAGATATTTTAAAGGTAATTAAAGATGCGCAGATTTTCAATTATTCGAACATTGATTATCCAAGGCCTAATTCTTACCGGGGATATCAAACGTCACATTATTCTGGTAATAGTCCCTATTTTCACCGTAAGAACTTCTCGGAAGTTGGACGAGGGAATACCCATCACGGATATCAAACGGCACAGTATTCAGGAAGTAATGTCTACATGCAGCCTGTGCAGTCTTCGGAGTTTGGACGAGCCACGTCTCAAGAAATTGTGAGGAATCCGACGAATGCACAATCGCCAATTTCAACTCTAAGCGAAAAATCTCAGGAGAGTGATTATCTGGAACTTTTTAATTCCATCACTGACGATGATGCTTGAAATGTGTACCTAAATTATTTTAATAATAATTGAATTATAAATATTTATTTTACTTACCGTAGCACTATTATAAACTTTACTTCCGGTTTAATACTATTGCGAAATTGTGTGTCTTGCTTCGTTATTTAAAATGTTATTAAAATGTTCAATAATTCTTCAAACGTTTTTATGCTCATTCTAGTAAATCCGAAAAACTTATCTTCATATTTTTTTAGTTCTTCGAAAAATATTGCAAAATGCTTGCTTTCATCTTGTGTTTGCAAATAAGGATGCACCCAGTACTTCTTTCTTTGTTTTTTCTTCTTTACGTAACGTGTGTAAATGTAGTAAATAGCTGCAACTTCGTCCACGTCCATCTTTGAAATGGATCGATATGACCGCAAATCGCAACGGTTCTTCAACCGCACGTTGAAGAACCAGGCTTGGCTTGGCTTCAACCGCGGCCAGCCGGATCGCGGGCAGCCGCATTCGCAACCGCATCCTGCGGTCAACCGGACGGCTAGCCGCATTGCGGGTAACCGCATAGTGCGTATGAATCCTAACACTAGGCTGCCTGTAGAAATCATCAACTTATTTAGATATTGGTATGATAACCAAAGCAATTTTATCAGGTGGATGGGCGAATGCTCCGATGAATATAATAATAATAATAATAACTGAACTCGACGCCCTGGATAGGAGGGTCCGTACGCTGCTAACTGCAAATCGAATGCATCACCCACGGTCATCGGTAATGAGGCTGTATATCCCGCGAATGTGTGGAGGTCGAGGCTTTTTAAACGCTAAGAACCTCCACAATCGCGAGATATGCAGTCTCAGGGAATATTTCCTAGAAACCGACGTGGGGATGCATCGAGATGTAGTCGCGATGGACAAGGGCCTCACACCGCTCTCTTTCGGGCCCTACATGGGCCCGATGTAAATCTACTAGCGTCCGTAGTCTGGCTGCGTTTTGGTGACCTCTTTGGAGAAACCGAAAGTTTTGTCTGTGCAATTATGGACGAAGTTATGATGACGAACAACTACCGGAGATTTATTGTGAAAGTCGGCACGGTTGACATCTGTCGGGCATGCCACTGGCCGGGGGAATCAATCAAGCATATTATCTCCGGGTGTTCTCGTCTAGCTAACGGAGAGTACTTGCATAGACACAACCTTGTAGCTAGGATAATCCATCAGCAACTTGCTATGAAATACAACCTTGTGGAATCGGAGGTGCCGTACTATAGGTATGTATTATACCTATCACATTGTACTGGGATCGATCCATCATCACTGACAGGACTATTGTTGCCAATAAGCCTGATATAGTGGTGGTGGATCGATCAGAGCGACGCGCAATAATTGTTGACATAACCGTCCCGCATGATGAGAACCTCTTGAAAGCCGAGAAAGATAAACAAATCAAGTATCTTGACTTGGCTCGCGACGTTGTTGACATGTGGGATGTGGACTCAGCGATCATTGTGCCGATAGTCGTGACAGCCAATGGCTTAATAGCCAAGAGCCTCGACCAACACCTGAGGAGGCTCTCGTTGGGCAGCTGGATCAAGGGCTTGATTCAGAAAGCGGTACTTCTGGACACGGCTCGCATTGTCAGGAGGTTCCTCAATCTGGAGCCCTGACCACCGGTAGCTTAGACCCTGTTCCTGATACCGATGGGCTACTATTTTTTATATTTTTAAATGTTTTTATACTTTTTATATTCTAATATTTAAAAATATAATTTATATGATTACATTAAAATAAAGGAGATAATAATAAAATAGCTAGCAACACCAACGTCAACGTCAACGTCTCTTTTGTCATCTGTTCACAATTTTCTAATATATAATTTTTAGAAGCAGTGTTTATATTTATATATCCGTAAAACTATATCAGGCAAAACATAACCATAATTTTATATAAATACAATGAACACAAACAAAAACTTGCATCAAAAACTGCCGAACCGGAGGTGACATCTGTCATGTCACCTCCGATAAAAACGTGAAAAATGAAATGATGAAAATGTTGACGAGATCAGCAGCTCGCCGTGCACGCCTACCACCTCCGGAGTCGTCGCTCAGCCCCGCCCTGCCGCCGCCGGAATCCAGCCCCATCGAGAGTGCTGTGACACCGGCCGTAGCAGTTGCGTCGAGCTCGAGCGACGAATATTTTTCCCCGCCGACGTCGCCAACACCTGTACGTCGGCAGGGGAGAGGCCGGCCACCGAGGAGCTTGGGACTTAGGGGCCATTCGGCCCCGAGCCGGGTCCCCGCTGCCGGTGGTTGTGTGCAGCGCATGAGATGGACTCAGTCTATGAACGTGAACGTCATGCGCGCATACTACGGGTCTAAAGAGGGGGGAACTAACCTCACTGCGTACCGTGATAGGTTGCTGTCTCTGTTCCAGGAACTGGAACCAACCGTCAACGTCTCGGCCCAATGACTGTCGGATCAGGTGCGGGTTATCCAACGCAATCACAGGTTGAACGACTTCGCACTTGATAGGCTGCGCTCAGAGGTACTGAACAACCAAATCGTCTCGACTCTGCCACAAACCGCGGCACAAGCGTCAACTATTAGATGCCATCCCGCCGCGGTCCAATCGTGTTGAAGAAGATGATGATAGGGTTGAGTTGTTGATGATAGGGTTGGGTACAGTAAGTAGCCAGTGCAACGTCCGACTGAGGAAGATGCGTTTCGCGAGTATAGGTCCACTCCAACCGAACTTAGACCACGAATACCACGGCTACCTATGCACAAAAAAAATAGAGCGCTAGTGTGTGCCTTGGACTCGTAGCTCAAGAATTTCTTCGAGAGCAGCGAGGATCTCGTTGATACACACTCGATCTTGTATTGCGCGGCTGTGGCGGCATGTCGTTTAGCTAACGTCAAGTTTCCAAATTGTGACGCAGCTACTCGACCAAAACCAGCCGTACCAGCCTGGCGATACAGGATCGAGCGTCGTATCGATGGGGCCAGGGTACTCATCTGTAAACTATACTGCTTCAGGGAGGGCAATACACGACCACGAGTGATGCGCTTTGTAAGACAGGCATTTTCGGGGATTGGAATCAGCCCTCGGGAATACATGTCCAATGTCACAGAGCGCATCGGCTTCCTGAAGCAGAAAGTTTGTGCATGGGCGAGTCGTATTCGGCGGTATAAGCGGCGGGTTGATCGGTACACGCAGAATCGCATGTTCCAGAGCGATGAGAGGTGGGTATATAGAACTTGGGAGCGACCTGAACAAAACGTGACGGACGTGTGCCGCCCGGATGATGCCACCACGAGTGCATTCTGGCGCAGCATCTGGTCGGTGCCCGTCTGTCACGCTGAGGGTGGCTGGATGCGCGATATCGAGCGAGTGTGTCGAACTATACCAGAAATGGAACCAGTCATAATTACGCCATTAGACGTAGCCAAAGCAGTCCGTCCGTGACCGAATTGGAAATCACCGGGACCGGACGGACTGCATAATTTTTGGTTAAAATGGCTAATTAGTTCACACACTTGCCTGGCATCTCAATTCCAGTCATCCTTACGAGTCCGGGTCACTACCACAGTTTCTAACAACAGGCGTTACCCACCTGCTCCATAAGTCAGGTAGTCCCGCGGAACCCAAGAATTATAGACCGATCACGTGTTTGTCGACGGTTTATAAACTTCTTACATCCATTTTGAGAGCGAAAATTAACACACACATTGACAGTAACTCGATTATGTCTGCCTCTCAAAATGGATGTAGGAATGGGTCCCGCGGTACTAAGGAGCTACTCCTCATAGACATGGCCATTAGCCAACAGGTTCGCCGATCCCGCAAGGATATGTCGACATGCTGGATAGATTATAAGAAGGCCTACGACTCGGTGCCACATACATGGCTCATGAGGGTGCTGGAGTTGTACAAGATAGATGCAAATTTACGCACCTTCCTTGAGTCGTGTATGAGGCAGTGGAAGACGGTCCTTCGCTATCCAGTGTGTCGACAGATCCAGGGGAATGATGAGTCTGTATGGATTAAGCGGGGAATATTTCAGGGCGACAGTTTGAGTCCACTTTGGTTCTGCTTAGCCCTGAATCCTCTAAGCACACTGCTGGAGGACTCAGGTCTCGGCTACCGGTTGAAGAGAGGTGGTCAGGTCATATCTCACCTCCTCTACATGGATGATTTGAAACTCTTTGCCCCTAACAAATTGCATCTGATGGAGCTACTGAAAGTAACTGAAACTTTCAGTAGTGCCATCTGGATGGAATTTGGTGTGGACAAATGTGCAGTCATGCATGTAAAGGGGGGGGGGGGGGGAGATTATGAAATCCGAGGGAATTCCACTTTCAGATTCCATACACCTTAGATCCCTCTCCTCATCCGAAAGCTATAAGTATTTGGGTATGTCGGAAGCGTTAGGCATCAACGACGCTGACATGAAGCAATCGTTGAAGGAGCGCTTCTTTTGTCGCCTGAAGAAGGTATTAATTAGTCTTCTTTCAGGCGGAAATAAGGTGCGCGCCTTCAATGGTTGGGTCATGCCGGTTTTGATGTACTCTTTCGGCATAGTCAAATGGACTCAGACTGAACTCGACGCCCTAGATAGAAGGGTCCGTACACTGCTGACTGCAAACCGGATGCATCACCCACGATCATCGGGGATGAGACTGTATATCCCGCGGAAGTGTGGGGGTCGAGGATTTTTAAATGCGAAGACCCTGCACAACCGCGAGGTGTGCAGTCTCAGGGAATATTTTTTAAAAGCCGAAGTGGGTATGCACCGTGATGTGGTCGCAATGGACAAGGGGCTCACCCCGCTCTCGATGGCAAAAGAGAACTGGCGCAAACCTGTAGTACTTACTACCGATGACCGCAAAAAGGTATGGCAAAGCAAGGAGCTTCACGGGCGCTTCTATCGGGCTCTTCATGATCCCGGTGTCGATTTCTTAGCGTCCGTATCCTGGCTGCGTTTCAGTGACCTCTTCGGGGAAACTGAAGGTTTTGTCTGTGCAATTATCGACGAAGTTATCTTGACGACTAACTACCTGAGACATATTATGAAGGACGGGACGGCTGACGTGTGTCGGGCATGCCACCGCCCGGGTGAGTCCATCAGACATATTATCTCTGGTTGTTCTCGTCTGGCTAACAGCGAGTACTTGCACAGGCATAACCAAGTAGCCAGGATTATTCACCAGCAACTTGCTTTGAAATATAAACTTGGCGACACTGAGGTACCATATTACAAGTATGTGCCCGACCCAGTTCTCGAAAATGACCATGTCACGTTGTACTGGGATCGGTCTATCATCACTGACAGGCCTGTTGTCGCCAACAAACCTGATATAGTGGTGATAGATCGATTAGTGCGCCGCGCAATGATTGTTGATATTACCATTCCACATAACGGGAACCTCGTGAAAGCTGAGAAAGATAAACAAATCAAATATCTTGACTTAGCACGCGAGGTTGTTGACATGTGGAATGTGAGCTCGACTGTCATTGTGCCGATTGTCGTATCGGCCAATAGCCTGATGGCCGAAAGCCTCGATCAACATCTATCGAGGCTCTCGTTAGGCGGTTGGATCAAGGGCCTGATACAGAAGGCAGTACTCCTCGATACGGCTCGCATTGTGAGAAGGTTTCTATCTCTGGAGCCCTAACCACCGGTAGCTTGGACCCTGCTCCCGACACCGGTGGATCACTATTTTTTTTATATTTTTAAATGTTTTTTTTTTTTGTTTTTATAATACTAATATTTAAAAATATAATAAAATAAGACAATTCAATGAATAAACGACATAATAATAAATTTATTTCATAAAAAGGAGATTGTAGTACATGAGGCATACAGCGGAATTAATTAACAAGGGTATTAAAATAGATGTTCTTTGTGTTACAGAACATTTCGTACAAACGGGTTATGAGAATCTATTGTACTTACCGAATTTTTGTCCAGCTGCTTTCTTTTGTGTGCTACTGCACTCTTGTTGTGAACAGACGTGTCGAAGATTTATTAAAATAAATAAATTAAACACTTGCTGAATCGTGACCTGAATCTACCAAATATCCGGTAGTAAAGCAAACTGTGTCCATACGTAGGCATAATATGTGTAAATTGTTTATTGTGTGAAAATGTGTAGTGATTAACAAGTACATAACTTGTATCAAAATGGCAACCAGTCCCTTCAGCCGGAGTGGCAGATGTGCTCGGAGCCCACCTCCTACACCCGCGCCCGCACCAGCACCAGCACCTGCACCTGCACCCGAGCCCGCATCCGCACCTCACCCTCAACCACCCAGCCAAAGAGATGATGTCATGATAGAAGCGATATCGACGCCGGAAATCCAGAACTGGATGTTGTCCATTGAGCAGTGCCTAAGTGAAGTGTGCTGTATTGCAGCAGAGGGCAAATTAAATATGGAGCAAAAACTGCGTATAAGTACCCTATGCCGAAAAGTTAGTCATGGCACATCGCAGATGGCCGTTCAGTACCAGTCCCTTAAGATGAATGCAGTCCGGGCTCACACCACCATCCAAACACTTGAAGACCAAATTGATGTGTCGCAGCAACTGCAAGACCTTAAGCTGAAAATCGGAGCTTCTGTGAAACCAGTTACCGGAACTTCCTTTGCTGACATGGTTAAAAAAGTTACCAACAATTATATACAGCCAATAAATTTAAGCTCAGTGGCCATATACCCTAACGACAAACTATAGTCGAGTGAGTAGACAAAAACACTTGTCCAAAAAATTATATGCCCTGAGCAAATGAAGCTTCAGGTAAGAGGACTACGTAAGACAAAAAATGGCGGTGTCATTATCAGCACTGAAACAAAGGACGACATTGAGAAGTTGAAAAAATCGACGCAGTCATCAAATTCAGGCCTTACAGTAGACGAGCCCCCAAAAAGGAAGCCTAGAGTAGTGGTTATTGGAGTGCCCACGTCCATGCAAGAGAAGGAAGTTTGTACTTGTTTGTTCCATCAGAATTTAGCCGAGAACCTACAGGATTGCAGCCTCGAGACCTTTTTGACCTCCATTAAGTTAAGCCATAAGTCAGGTAAGAAGGATGCTGAGACCTGTAATTATATGTTAGAAGTATCTGCAGACATACGCAAAGCCCTGATATCTAAAGACAGAGTGTTTGTGAACTGGTCGTCATGCCCTGTGAGAGACTTTACTCTAGTCACTCGCTGTTATAAGTGCCAGCAATACGGACATGCGGCCAAATCATGTCGGGAGACCACATATACCTGTGGCCACTGTGGTGATCAGGGTCATTCCATTAAAGAATGCACAAAGAAGGCTGAGGAACCAAAATGCGCCAATTGCTCGCACTTCAAAAAACCGAGCAATCACAAGACAAGTGCCGTTGACTGTCCAGCGAAACTAATGGCTGAAAAGAGGTACATAAATACTATTGATTATGGAGGCGCCTAAGAGCGCCGTTAGTTACGTATCTTTCTGGCCCTTGTTATTGTTTGTTTTATTGTTATTTTTTATAGTTATAATTATGATTAATAATTTAATTAATGACATAGATAATTTATCTGTATCTGAATCCCATGTTTGTGACGTTGAAGACTGAAAACAATATCTCTCCTCCTATACTAGTCCACTAACCATACTAACCCAAAATATTCGCAGTATTTTTAAGAATTTTGTAAATTTTTGCATTTTTCTACAACGTCTAGATATAAACTGTGACGTTATTGTCTTAACCGAATGCTGGCTTTCCAAACAATATAACATACCACTAATTCCGGGATATAATATGTATAAAAGTAATATAAATTACAATCAGAACGATGGGATGATAGTTTACGCAAGAAGTCATCTCAATGTGTCTGTCGAAGAACCAAATATACACGACTGTAACAGATTGTTAATTAAAATTGGTTCAGAATTAGCGATACTTGCCTTATATCGACCTCCCTCTTTTAGAAATATAAACAATTTCACAGACTCTCTAAACGACGCCTTGCAGAACCTATCATCTTTCAAAAACACCATTTTAATTGGAGATATTAATATCAATATTCTTCCGGAAAGTACTGACGCACCCGCTGAGGAATACCTTAACCTATGCGCTTTCCATGGTTTGCTTCCCGCTCACACGCTTCCTACACATCAAAGTGGCTCCTGTTTGGACCATATAATATTTAAGTCGAATTTCCCCGCACTTGTCCTTGTAACTAATTTAACAATAACCGATCACAGTGCTACCCTACTTATTCTAAATTGCAAATTACCAAAAATAGTCACTCGCACAATTTCGCGTTTAAATGTAAATAGACTTGAAGAAGACTTACGCAATATCGAATTTCACCCAGTTTACGATTCCGCTGATCCGCAGTTTTGTATGTTAAACTTAATAAAAAATGTACAACATGCAATTCAGAAAAACACTGTCATATCAGAGTTAACAAACAAAAACTACAATATAAAACCATGGATCACGACAGGACTCATTCGCTATATGAAAAATAGAGATAAACTGCATATGAAAGCTAAATCCAATCCAGATAATTTAATTTTGCAACTGTCGTATAAACGATATCGTAACTTTTGTAATGATCTTCTCAGAAAAGTAAAAAACAACTACGATAAAACTGCACTAGAAAAGGCTGGTACGAATAGTAAAAAAATCTGGAATTTTATTAAAAGTGTAACGTATAACTCGAAACAAAATCAGTCATCTTCAAGTTTATTACAAGCACAATCATCACAGTTAACAACTGCAAACATTGCAAATAATTTCTTTGTTAATGTGGGAAAGTGTTTGGCTGAAAAAGTTCGGGGCCAACCACAATATTTAACAAGCACACCATTTACGTGTAGCACTATTTCATCATCCTTTGCATTGCTAGACACTGATGAGGCCGAGGTAGAAACGATAATTATGAGTTTGAAAGACGACTGTGCAGTTGGCTGGGATAACATATCAAATAAAGTTATCAAACAGTTCAGGCACATTTTGGTATCGCCTTTAACTTATACTCGTATTTTCCAAAAATGTTTATCTGCAGGTGTTTTTCCCGAGTGCCTAAAAAAAGCTGTTGTTGTCCCCGTTTATAAATCAGGCAGTAAAGATCAAGTCACAAATTATAGACCTATTTCGTTACTGCCTTCTATGTCTAAAATATTAGAAAAAATTATAAATAAAAGGCTTTACAAATACTTGGATGATAAATTAATTTTGTCTCAGCGGCAGTTCGGATTTAGGACTAAAATGTCAACAGACGATGCCGTACACCATCTGACTGACTATCTAGCACAAGAACTTGATAATGGTAACCACACAGTAGGAATCTTCCTGGACCTCGCCAAAGCTTTTGACACGGTTTCTATTCCTATTCTGTTGCACAAGCTTGAAACCATAGGTATCAGAGGCACTCAGCTGAAACTATTTAAGAGTTATCTAGAAGATCGTACCCAATGTGTAAGGATTGGAGATGTTCTCAGCGAGGATAAAAAAAAACACATCCTTTGGTATTCCCCAAGGAAGTATTTTAGGGCCTACACTATTTTTGATATACATAAACGATCTTTGTAATCTAAGTCTAGATCATGGCCAAATTGTTTCTTATGCTGACGACACTGCCCTTGTATTTTCGGCTGACTCAGAAAAAAATGTCTACAAGGTGGCGCAACACGGATTCAATATTGTTAATAAATGGCTTCAACATAATTCACTAACACTAAATGCAGACAAGACAAATTATATTAAGTTTTCGATGCGCAAGCAAACATCAACTGGCACTACCTCGACATTATATGCTCACTATTGCACAATTCCCACAAATAACCAATGTGTTTGTCCTAACAATAATATGGCAAATACAACAAAATACCTTGGTGTTATAATAGATGAGACGATGAAGCTTTAAATAATAGAATTCGCAAGTTGATATTTGGAGCGGGTAAAACATTGTTACTAACCATCGAGAGAGCTCAGAGGGCGATTCTCAAAGTGTCTACTTTCCCTTTCCTTTTTCCTACTAGCCTCCTGTACAAATCTTGTGAAGTACTAACAGTTCGACAGCTATTTATTATGGGCATTGTATTAAAACAACACAAAGCTCTATCCCACAGCACTATGTATACTAATAAAAGACGTAAAGATATAGTTTGTCCACAAAATTCAACAAAACATGCTTTTATAGCCAAATTTTACCTGTACCTCGGACCTCTCCTATATAATATACTAAACGCGAATGCAAACATTTATTCTCTGAACTATACAAATTGTAAGAGAATCCTCAAGGAGGCTCTCCAAAGTATGTCTTATGAAGAAACAGAGAATTTACTGTGTTAAAGTAAATATAGGTACTTATACAAATATTTATCAAATTTAGAAACTAGGAGTTATGCTACTCAACATATAATTATTTTTCTATTGTCAACTTTTGATTATTTATTTATTTTTTAAGACTATTTTAGCTCTTTTCGCCTGAAACACAGGATTACCTAGTTCAGGCACGTAAAGTCTTAGGAATAAGAGGGTGACGCTCCGGGCGTCGGGAGCCGCGTGACGACTCCCGGCCACCGTAGGCGCGGGCCTGCGGGCGGAGAGCAATGGGTAGCTCTCCGTCCGATCAGGACCAGGCCCGTGCCGGACGGCGTGTTTGTGTTCCACGCGCGCCTCAAAGAGATGTCAGCGTAGTTGACGGGGCCCGACAGGGCCGAAGCCTGCCGGGGTAGCGGGATCGTCCGAAAGGGTTACCGCTGCCCTGGTACATAAAGGGCTAAGGAAGGAACACGGGTGGGTTTTAGTCAGTAAGAGTCTGACACTCCCTTCTGCTCCACCCAGAGCGGGAGGAGTCATTTGATGATTACCCATCCACAAAAAAAAAAAAAAAAAAAAAAGGCCCTTAAGCAAAACTGTACAAAATTTCATGCCTTATAATTTTTTGAATAAAAATTATTATTATTATCTCCTTTATTTCATTTTAAAACTTAGAGATTACATTTTTAAATATTTTTACAAAAAGATTAAAAAAACATTTAAAAATATAAAAAATAGTAGCCCACCGGTATCGGGAACAGGGTCCAAGCTACCGGTGGACAGGGCTCCAGAGAGATGAACCTCCTGACAATGCGAGCCGTGTCCAGAAGTACCGCTTTCTGAATCAAGCCCTTGATCCAGCTGCCCAACGAGAGCCTCCTCAGGTGTTGGTCGAGGCTCTTGGCTATTAAGCCAGCGGCTGTCACGACTATCGGCACAATGATCGCTGAGTCCACATCCCACATGTCGACAACCTCGCGAGCCAAGTCAAGATACTTGATTTGTTTATCTTTTTCGGCTTTCACAAGGTTCTCATCATGCGGGACGGTTATGTCAACAATCATTGCGCGTCGCTCTGATCGATCCACCACCACTATCAGGCTTATTGGCAACATTAGTCCTGTCAGTGATGATGGATCGATCCCAGTACAATGTGATATTTCCATTTTCGAGAACTGTGTCGGGCTCATACCTGTAGTACGGTACCTCAGATTCCACAAGGCTGTATTTCAGAGCAAGTTGCTGATGGATTATCCTGGCTACCAGGTTGTGTCTATGCAAGTACTCTCCGTTAGCTAGACGAGAACACCCGGAGATAATATGCCTGATTGATTCTCCCGGCCGGTGGCATGCCCGACAGATGTCAACCGTGCCGTCTTTCACAATAAATCTCCGGTAATTGTTCGTCATCATAATTTCGTCCATAATTGCACTGACAAAACCTTCGGTTTCTCCAAAGAGGTCACCGAAACGCAGCCAGGCTACGGACGCTAGTAGATCTACATCGGGTCCATGTAGGGCCCGGTAAAAGCGTCCGTGAAGCTCCTTACTCTGCCATACTTCCATGCGATCATTAGTATCAAGCACTACTGGCTTGCGCCAGTTTTCTTTAGCCAAAGAGAGCGGGGTGAGGCCCTTGGCCACCGCGACCACATCTCGATGCATCCCCACGTCGGTTTCTAGGAAATATTCCCTGAGACTGCATATCTCGCGATTGTGGAGGGTCTTAACGTTTAAAAAGCCTCGACCTCCACATTTTCGCGGGATATACAGCCTCATTACCGATGACCGTGGGTGATGCATTCGATTTGCAGTTAGCAGCGTACGGACCCTCCTATCCAGGGCGTCGAGTTCGGTTTGAGTCCTTTTGAGTATGCCGAAAGAGTACATCAAAACCGGCATGACCCAACCGTTGCAGGCGCGCACCTTGTTTCCGCCTGATAAAAGACTATTAAATACTTTTTTCAGGCGGGCAAAGAAGCGCTCCTTCAACGATTGCTTCATGTCAGTAACATTGATGCCCAACGCTTCCGACATACCCAAATATTTATAGGTTTCGTCTACGGAGAGGGTTCTAAGGTTTGTGGAATCCGAGAGTTGGGTTCCCACGGATTCCACAATCTCCCCTTGCTTTACATGCATGACCGCACATTTGTCCACACCAAATTCCATCCTGATGGCGCTACTGAAAGTTTCAGTAATTTTCAGTAGCTTCATCAGTTGCAAATTGTTGGGGGCAAAGAGTTTTAGGTCATCCATGTAGAGGAGGTGAGATATAACGTGACCACCTCTCCGCAGCTGATAGCCTTGACCTGAATCTTCTAGCAGCGTGCTTAGAGGATTCAAGGCTAAACAGAACCAAAGCGGACTGAAACTGTCGCCCTGGAATATACCTCGCTCGATCCTTATCGGCTCGCTAATCCTCTGGATATTTCGACATCCTGGATGGCGAAGGACCGTCCTCCATTGCCCCATACATGTCATCAGGAAGGTGCGCAGAGTTGTATCTACTTTATACAACTCCAGCACCCTCATGAGCCATGTATGTGGCACCGAGTCATAGGCCTTCTTATAATCTATCCAACATGTCGACAGATCCTTTCGAGAACGACGAACCTGTTGGCTTATGGCCATATCAATGAGGAGTAGCTCTTTAGTACCGCGGGATCCGTTCTTACATCCATTTTGTGAGACAGACATGATGGAGTTGCTGTCTATGTGTTTATTAATTTTAGCTCTCAAAATGGATGTAAGAACTTTATAGACCGTTAGAAGACAAGTGATCGGTTTATTATTATTTTTTATTATTATTATGTTTTTTAAATTTATTTTCTCAGATTCCTAGAACCTGGTATTTATTAAAATCTCACGGGTATAAACCAAGGTGACATTTTAAGTTTCAGCAGATTAGGTGTTTTGTACTGCATTGAGATTACTGTCTAAATCTAATTGTAGGAATTTCCGAACTATGCGACATGTGTTTAATATAGCTGCTTTCTGTAGTGTAAGGTACGTATATTTGGAAAGATTGATTGCATTTAAACTGATAAATAGTTGTTTTGGGATGATACCAGTCGTTGATACCACTATTGGGACTATTGTTACTCTATTCATTTTCCAAACTCTGGTAATTTTTTTTTGTAGTTCTGTATATTTCCTGATTTTTTCTGAGTTCGTTTTTTGAATATTATTGGTATTTGGGACTGCTATATCTATTATGTATGTGTGTTTGTTTTCTTTATCAATAAGTGTTATATCGGGCCTGTTGTTATATATTGTATGATCTGTAATTATAGTGCGGTCGTAATACAATTTATAAGATTGGTTTTCTAATACAGCCCTAGGTGAGTATTTGTAGTATGGTGTGTATGGATCCTTCATGAGATTTATTATTATTATTATTATTTTCTAGAAATACAAAGAGGAGGAACATGTGTTTTCGTAAGAGTAGGATTGCAGTTTATAGAAATATTGGACATAGCAAAACAATCAGTCTCAGGCATCTTTGAATGCTGCGCTGTAGAAATAATAGCTTATAAAATTATTATTGTTTTGTTTTGTATTATTGTTTTGTATATATAGAATCTCAAAATATAACGACGAAATATTTTATGATAAATTGGATTATATTTTAAACAAAATCTCTCTATCTTCAAATAAAAAAATTGTCTTGTGTGGAGATTTTAACATTGATGTTTTGAAAAGAAACTAAATTTCACTAGCACTTGAATACTTTCTTATGAAGTACAATTTAAAATTAGCGCTTTGTACTCCCACTAGATTAAAAAGTCAAACCTGTATTGAAAATTGTGCCCTTGAGTATTTATGGCACGTATCTTATTAATTAATTAATTCTTTATTCAAGTGATCACTGGAACCAGTATCTAAGCCACCCAAGGGGCTTTTACATGGCTTTACAACAGCTACCTATTGATAGTAGAGTCGGGAATCGAACCTATGCCCTCTGCAATGGCAGCCTAACCTTACACGGGACTTGCACTACTCATACTTTACTTAACATAACATTTAAATTAGATTGACAAATTAATCGTTTCAGTCCGCCACGAAAAATTACAGCTAACTTTAATCCATTAATGATTAAATGATTAAAAGTAGCGCAAAAACAAAAAAAATTGCACAAGATTTCGTGCGAAATTTTCGAGTAGTTGGCAACATTTGTCGTCGCATCGCGAGCAGCATGCAATTTACTGGCACTGGCCACTGGCAGTATTGCTCGCTATTGTGCGTAAGCGCATGTCGATTCGGTTCGCCCGTGCAGTCGCGTTGTGACACGTTCGGTTCGTGTGTGTTACGTTCGTAGATTTTTTGTTGTTGTGTTGTGAAAAATGGCTACATTTAATGCGCGTGAGTATGGAGAAATGATGATGTGCTACGGGGAAGCTCGGGGAAATGCTAGGGAAGCCCTCCGAATTTACATTGATAGGCATCCCGACCGTTGGCATCCATCAGACAGGTATCCCGATTGATAGGTATCCCGGATAATTACCAATGCCTATCAACGAGTACTAGATAACCAGCCCATAGTTCCCAATCAGGAAGGCTCCGGAAGACCACTTCGCGGTGTAATTACAGAAAGGGTTTTAGACTTGGTCCGTCGAAATCCACGCCTAGGAACACGCACTGCAGCTCGATTATTGCGGCGGAATCATGGAGCCCGCGTCTCACACTTCTTCGTGCATAAAACGCTGCGAAGGGATCGGCAACGGCCTTATGTAATACATAGGGTCCAAGCCCTATTGCCTCGTGATCGTGATCATCGAGTAGCGTATTGCCGGTGGTTGCGAGCTGAACACGATCGAAATCATAATTTTATCGCCCATGTGATATGGACCGACGAGTCGACTTTTACGCGCAACGGTATGTGGAATCGTCGAAATGCGCATTACTGGTCGCAATCGAATCCATTCGAGATCCAAGAGACCGGACATCAAACGCGTTGGTCGGTAAACGTCTGGGCAGGAATTTATGGTAATAAAATCCTAGGGCCTGTGTTTCTTCCCGCGCGCATGAACGGAGCACGCTATCTCGATTTTCTTCGCGTTAACCTAGGAAGAGAGCTGGAGACCCTCCGTGACGAGCTGGACCAGGAATGGGAAGCCTTGGAGGATTTACCACTTGCGCACTTGCCAATGATTTGGTTCCAGCACGACGGCGCTCCTCCGCACATAACGCTCCCAGTGCGTTCGCATTTAGACGCCACCTTTCCGAATCGCTGGCTTGGCAGATTTGGACCGCAACCCTGGCCAGCCCGCTCGCCCGACCTTACACCTTTAGACTTCTTTTTGTGGGGCTACGTAAAGGAAAAAGTGCTTGTGAGTGCATGTGCAAGTGAGGAGGAAATGCGAGAATGCATCACGAACGTGTTCCAGCAGCTACGCTACAGCTGCAATGAGGATCCCACCTTGCTGCCCCGCTTACACGCGGAGACCCTGCGCCGTGCCAATGTGTGTGAACACCTTGGTGGAGGTCACTTCGAGCCGTATCTCATACGACCGGAGCGATTCTAAGGTAGAATTATTTTCTTTAACTTATTTTTTTTATCTGTGTACGTGTGTGTACTCGTCACTCGTTTCAATGTAACGTAACGTAACGTAATAAAAGACGCGGCCCAGGTGCGCCGGGGAGCGCGCGGGGGGCGGGGGCAGCCTCGCTCAAGCTCGCTGCGCTGCCGTCCGCTACGTGCGTTTTGCCACGGTAACGATACATTGCGTGTGAGGTAATAAAACAAATCTGGTTGTTTGGATTCCCTTAATGTTCCTGAAAGAATTTCATGTACCGGTCATCTTAATATGATGTACTGAAGCCACCCTATCAGTTTGCGGAGGGCTGTCAAACACACCCTGTAGGTATATCAATGATCTCCCGAAAGCAACAACCAACAAAATGGTTCTTTTTGCAGATGACAGTACAGCTATAATAAAGTATTTCATTATACATTGGTTAGATAATAATAATTTGGTTATAAACCTGAGCAAAACAAAAGTCATGCATTTTTATCAACGCTGTCAGAACCCAAATGTTAGCATTTCCTACGACGGCTGTGATATTGATGAAGCTACTAATGCTAAGTTCTTAGGCATTATAATTGATAGCCAACTTACATGGAAACCACATGTTGAAGAACTATGTAAGAAACTTGGCAAATCCGCTTATGCTCTTTTTCAACTCTCACGGAAAGTAAACAGTCAGGCGCTTTTAACAGCGTACCATGGACTGGTCGCCTCTGTTTTGCAGTATGGCATTATCTTTTGGGGGCAGTCCACCGATAGGGAGCTGGTATTTAGGCTGCAGACGCGATGCATCAGGTCAATGTGCGGTCTTAAGACAACTGATAGCTGTGTTCCCTATTTTAAGGGTGAGTTGCATCAACTAACTATAGCGATAACCAATGTTTTGACAGCCGTCATTTCTCCGATTAAGCGAAATTCGGGTTGCATCTTTTGACAATTGTTATAATGACGTCATAAATAACCATAACAAGCAATTATAACGATAATCATTGCTTTGACAGCCGTCAAATCTCCGGTTAAGCGAAATTCGGGTTGCATCATTTTAACAATTGTCACAAGTGCCAAAATAACGTCACAAATAACTATAACATTAATCGGCCAAC
The DNA here is from genome assembly GCA_947507525.1 of Apamea epomidion. Lineage (NCBI taxonomy): Eukaryota > Metazoa > Arthropoda > Insecta > Lepidoptera > Noctuidae > Apamea > Apamea epomidion. The sequence continues at coordinate 15,516,884 of OX382234.1, forward strand.
TTCGGGCGGTTAAGGGCTATATAGTTACGGTTTGTGTCATAATTTTTTTGGAGTTTGGCAGTGAATTCCTTTTCAGTGTCGTCCCATGGTTGTTGTTTTTTGTTGTTTTGTGCTAGTCTCGTCTGTTCTTTGCACATCAAAAATGTGTTTTTCTGCAAAGATTTGTAATCTTGTAACTTCTACATTGCTAAATTAACACCCCAGTGCAATCATAATATTTGTTCCATAACCACAATCAGCCTTTATTGTTTCCACTGCTGTGACACAGGCTTCTTCTCGATGGGAGGGAGTGGGCCGTAACGTAATCCATCACGTGGGCCCAGTGCGGGTTGGTAGATATCACATGTCTTCGATTTTTAGCTCTAGGACATGCCGGTTTCCTCACAATGTTTTCCTTCACCGTTTTGAGAGCAGTAGTGATGAAACAATTTACACAAAGTAAAGTGGCTTTCTGGGTTTGAACCTATGATATACAAGCTGTAAGTCGCAGCTGTTACAAGAGAGCCGCCAGTGCTCAGCAATAAATAGTAATCAAACATCACATAGTGTACATAACAAAGCATTTTTATTACTGTAAGTACTTATATTAATTTCAAGGTCAGACGAGTTAGAAGTAGGTAATATTTTAATCTAAAAAAGATGCAGGTCGCTCCACCGATGAAAACTTAAATACCGCACGCTCCACATTACATGTGCACAACAGCCAACAGTACCAACGTCTGCCCACCAAACAGTTATCCAGCAAGAGCAGCTTGCTGTTAGAAATTGATGTTCTAGGTACCTAAATAATGTACCTAAAAAGACATGGAAGATTTGTGTTAGACAATAAACGTATTCTAAGTAATATTATTTTTGTTCTTTTTGGTGTGCTAGAATCCACTGCAAAATAATGTTCTTTCCCGCAGTCATCAGGCACAGTATACGTTTGTTGTGAAAATAACATAGAATACAGGGCGGTTATTAAAAAAAAATATTGCTGTTTCATACATTTTGACCGCGTAGGTATTGCACTTTTCTATGAAACAGAAGATTTTTTTTTTCATAACCGACGAAAAATGTCGATGCTATGGGGTCTAAACTCATGTGCTGAATCCATGGTTACAGTTTGCGCGTCGATGTCCCAGCCATCCTGTATAATATTCCTGTATCCAAATTTCCATAATGTATAAACAGTTTCAATACTTCCTTGCATCGTTTAAACGCACTTTCGTTCAACTGCATTAGAGATGGTTTTACTTGTGTTCGTGAATCCTTGCGTTCACAAGTTACCGCACATCTGCAGCAGTCTCGGGCAATGTCTTCGCACATGGGGTTGAAATCTTACTGAACAATTAACACAACATCCTTCTGGAGTAATCCTACTATTTAATGCTGAGCACTGGCGGCTCCGTTGTAATAGCTGCGACTTACATACAGCTTGTAGATCGTAGGTTCAAACCAAGAGAGGCGCTTTACTTTGTGTAAATTGTTTCATCACCACTGCTCTCAAAACGGTGAAGGAAAACATTGTGAAGAAACCGGCATGTCCTAGAGCTAAAAATCGAAGACATGTGATATCTACCAACCCGCACTATGGACCCGGTAATGGGTTGACCCACCGGGACCACGGGTAACGAGTGCCCGCACTGGGCCCGCGTGGTGGATTACGTTACGGCCCACTCCCTCCCATGGAGAAGAAGCCTGTCTCACAGCAGTGGAAACAATAAAGGCTGATTGTGCTTATGGAACAAATATGATGATTGCACTGAGGTGTTAATTTTAGCAACGTAGAAGTTACTATATTACAAATCTTTGCAGAAAAACACATTTTTGCTGTGCAAAGAACAGACGAGACTAGCACAAAACACCAAAAAAAAAATAAGCACGGGACAACATTGAAAGGGAATTCAATGCCAAACTCCAAAAAAATGATGACACAAACCGTAACTATAGCCCTTAACCGCCCGAAGTTGGGCGATTAATGTTATAGTTATTTGTGACGTTATTTTGACACTTGTGATAATTGTTAAAATGATGCAACCCGAATTTCGCTTAATCGGAGATTTGACGGCTGTCAAAGCAATGATTATCGTTATAATTGCTTGTTATGGTTATTTATGACGTCATTATAACAATTGTCAAAATGATGCAAACCGAATTTCGCTTAACCGGAGATTTGAAGGCTGTCAAAACATTGGTTATCGCTATAGCTAGTTGATGCAACTCACCCTTAGATTTTATGGTCATACTTATTGTTGAAATTAAAATTAACTTTGATGTAACTATAACGGAGCTTTTGATGGAACTTACCCTAAAAATTTAAACTTTTCCTTGTTTATATATAATGGAAACGGCTCTGTTTGTGAAATGTAACCTACATCTTTTTAAAAAACTATCAGAGGTCAGAAAAAATCCAATACGGACTCAATACATTAATCATTTGTGTCAAGTAAAATGTAAAACTGCACTAATGAAAAAAAGTTTTTTTGGTATTGCCCCACTCGTATATAATAGAGTACCTAATATTATAAAAAATATGACTACAATAAAGTTTAAAAGGGCGTTAAACGAATTTTTGATTATGAAAACTTATTACACGATTGACGATTTTCTTAATGATCATTCACTAACTGATTGACATACTGTTACTCTGATTGACATGATTATTGTGATTGGCTTAATTATCCTTATTTATTTTTTTATTATTGTAACCACGCTGACATTATTATTTTTTATTTTATTTAATCTACATATATTGTAATTCCAATGATCTGAATGTGAATTTTTTATTTGGAATTATTGTAAACCTTTGCATGCCCATGTGACGGTAAAATATGGAGAACTTTAATAAAAAGACACCTATGTATTGTACCCATGTTTGCAAAGAAATAAATGATTTAATTGATTTGATTTGATTATAAGTTTGTACCATGTCAAACACAATCTGGTGGGTGAAGTTCAGATTTCCTAGCTAGGTTATAGAATAACCTGTATTAAGGAATAGCAGTCCCCGTCCCTTACAAAAAGTTACAATAAACTAGTACAATTATATATATATATTTTTTTTAAACTACAGCAATGATTATAATTGAATACGTGCGCGTGTATGTGAGTGTGAGTGATTGAAGTCGTGTGAAGTAATATTTGATCTGTCACTGTCACTTACTAAGATATTTTTCTGTTTCATCATAGCTTTTATTTTGAAGAAATGAACGTAAAATCTTCTTACACTTAAAGTAAGACAGTCCGTAGATCAATCAGATTTTGTTAAATTTATTGTACAGAGCTGGGCCTAAGTAGTTAAAGAATCCACTCGCAAATGATGTGCGTACTTGTGGAAGAGTGCAAACTAAGTCCTTCCTACGCCTTGTTACTATTTTATAAGGGGTTTTACGGTGCTGTAAAAGAACTATTTGCAGGATGAAATGTTCTTGAACGTTAAGAACATTACAACTACTATACAATAGATCAGTAGGGAACATGATAGGTCTTGAAGTAGCCACTTTCAGTACCCCTCTGTGTGCGATCTCAAGTGGTTTGAGTATAGTTTTCTCAGCACCACCCCAGCATGTGATACAATATGTAACTATAGATAAGCACAGGGAATAGTAAACTACGCGTATAATATTTGGATTCGCAATACTTCGGAGGGTTTTAAATATATAAATTAACTTGCGGACTCTACTGGTAAGTTGGTTAATTTGAGTTTTAAATTTAAGTGGGCAGAGGCAAGAGGCATTTCCTTGTAGACACCTGTATTTGTGGGCTTTAATAGATCAGAGGAAATCTTGGCTGGGTGGCGGGACTAATTGAATAGGTAATGAAGTTAGTTTTGGAGGTGTTGAGTGTTAGTGAGTGGGAATAGAGCCAATTTAGGATTTTGTTGAAACCAGACTGCGCAAAGTGCTCAAGTTCTGACCAGGTGTCAGCAATAAAGGTTATGGCAGTATCATCTGCAAAAGTTACTATCTTGGCATTTGTAATATTAAGATTAAACAGGTCGTTTATAAAAACTAGAAAAAGCGTCGGACCCAATATACTTCCTTGGGGTACTCCGTAATAGATGGGAAGCTCTTCACTTTTGTGGGTATCTATACTAACCATTTGAGCGCGATCCGAAAGATAATTTCTGAAGAGATCCAATTGCAGGCCCCTGACACCAATCCTTTCCAGTTTTAGTAACAGCATAGAAATTGGAACGGTGTCAAAGGCTTTCGCAAGATCTATAAACATAGTTAACACCCTTTTATTTTTATCTATGTTATGTACTATATTGTTAAGCAGATCATGTATTACGTCTGTGGTAGATTTACCTTTGCGAAAGCCAAATTGCTGCGAAGATATTAAGTGATAATGTTCAAGGTAATTAACCAGTCTTATATTGATGAGGCGTTCGAGAACCTTTGATATGGCGCTCAGAACAGCTATTGGGCGATAATTACTGGGCTCCCTCCCGTCTCCTCCCTTAAAAACTGGCTGAATTATAACCGTTTTAAGGGATGTAGGAAAGATACCAGTATCAAAACATAGATTAAAATATGGCTTAATATAGGTGCCAGAGTGTTTGCGTATTTTTTTAGAATGTAAGGCGAAATCCCATCCCAACCAGAAGCAGCATAAGATCGTAACGATTTAATGACAGTAATAATTTCGACGGGTTCTACACGGTCTAGAACAAAAGAAGATGCCGATGAAGTATTGTGTATATCTTGTGGCGGAGCCAATGCTTGACTGCCTCTATCTTTTATAATGTCATTGGCAAGTTTTTCGCCGATATTAACAAAATATGAATTTACGTTATTACATGATTGTATGGGCGAGGGTGTCAATGAAAGTAATTGTGCAGCTGTGGTTTTAGTTTTGGTAGTATTGGTTACTCGTTTGATGGTCTCCCATAGGGTTTTTGGGTTATTACCTGCCTTAGCTAATTCTTGAGTATCATACAGTCTTTTTGCTTTTTTTAGGATCCTGATACAAAAATTTCTGTATCTCCTATAAGTAATTTTAAATGTTTCATTCTCTGGAGATTTATTTACTTTTTTGTGAAGCGCATCCCTATTCCTAATGCACCTCAATAAGCCAGGTGTAATCCAGGGTTTTAAAATCCTTTTTTTAGAAGGAACTTTTTTGATAATATTGTATTATCCGAAATGGTAGAACTGATTAGTTTTATGAATTTATCAGTAACAAAATTAGCGTCTCTTTCGTCATAAAGAGGCTTAAGATCTAATTGCCGTATACTTTCATCAAGCCCCTCATAGTCTATCTTCGTAATTGTAGAGCAAGCTGTATATAATATAATATAGGATGGAGTGTGGAGTAAGGCAGCGGGGACTAACTTCACCTACTCTATTTAAGTTATATGTGAATGGACTGATTGAGGAGCTCAGCAGTGCTGGGGTCGGTTGTTCAGTGGATGGTGTTTTTACGAATAATATTAGCTACGCTGATGACATGGTGCTGCTGGGCCCCTCAATCAGTTCCGTGAGGTCACTATTGACCATATGTGAACCGTATGCAATGGCCCATGGGCTCAAGTACAATGTTCAAAAGAGCGAGCTGCTAGTTTTTAAGGCTGGGACCAAAACCTACCCTGTTCCTCCGATCACACTAAATGGAACAGTCCTACAGAAAGTGTCAGAATTTAAGTACTTGGGTCAATGAGACTCTAAGTGATGATATGGTTATGGATAGGGAGCGCAGGGCATTGTCGGTAAGGGGTAAAATGCTTTCTCGCAGGTTTGCGCGATGCTCACGTGACGTTAAAGTCACACTTTTTAAAAGCTATTGCCAAACGTTATACACATGCAACCTGTGGAGCAATTACACTAAAAAAGCCTGCAATACTCTGCGCGTCCAGTATAACAACGCGTTCAGAGGTTTGTTGGGGCTCCCGTGGCGGTGCAGTGCCTCCGGCATGTTCACCGACCTCAGCACGGACAGCTTTCAGGCGGTTCTTCGCAAAAGAACGCCCCCGACCGTGGTGTCGGACAGAGTGGACAGCCAAATCATGAGGCATTGGTGCATGCATGTCCAAAATAATAATTATTTTAATTTTTATAGCTCTATGTATCTACTTATTAACATAATATGGACTTGTATCAATTACCGTGTGCTTAGTCTGAAATAAATATTTTCAATTTCAAATATTGATTATGCTACCCATCAAATCTTATTAATGTGCGTTAATTAATATAGTTGGATAAAAAACTCATATGTTACCGCCATTCAATCTTCCATATTTAGCGCGCAAGCTTATTAATTTACCTTTATTAATTCAGACAGTTATCCCTATCCATGTTAGTAGGTATACAAAAATTATGTTATTAACCAAAAATTAAAATGCATGCCACATTATTACTATTGTAACTAAAACTAAAATTAAATAACCAGAATATATAAAATCAAATTGTATAATAAATTAATTAGCCAAAATCGCAATAAGAGAAAATTTCTGAGATGTTTTATTTCCTGCTGGAGTAGGTAACGTATTGCAGAATCTCGTTTTTCGGAAACCAATGATTGTGCACCCGTAGAATATTTATCGCCTGGCGACCTGGCAGTCGTAAATAGTACAGCTACTTTCCGATGCAAGAGTACAATGATCATAGAAATGTAAAAAACGATATCTCTGGCAATGATGAATACGTAAGATGTTTTTCAACACACTTGCAAGGAAACAATAAAAACAGAAATATAATATTTTGTAACAAATATTTGTGAATAATATATAGCTGGGAGATTTAATAATTCGCGGGCCACGCATTAAAAAAATATAAAAAAATACTAAGTATTTTTGGAACGAAGTTCTTTAGCGGAACTTGCGGTAGGAGTAAACTGGTAGAAATCGTCACATTACGAGAAAGCGTTATGTATGTCTCTTTCTCTATAGAAAGAGACAGAGAGAAAGAAAGAGATAGTCTTCATGGTTTTCGAGGGTGCTGAAGCCAATTAATTATTTGATGAATTATATTTATAATATTTTATTTATTTATGTACATATCCTAAATAGGCATTCACAAAATTTTTAGGCGTACAAAAACAGAAAGGCTCTTTTCTGAGATCACAAAAAAAAATACATTTATGACTAGTATCTATCTATATCTAAGTTATCTGTTGCGCACTAAAGCGGCAATACAAAGTAAAAACTACGCGTGGAAAATATTTTGTATTGTGAACCTAAAAGCGGTGCAATTAAAGCCATTTTTCGACCGAGTTGAAAAATAATTCAAGGGTACGTCTGCGACTCTGCGTGAAAGAGAATCGCCAGAAGCGGCCTCCGGGCCGGATTGACTGCTGACCATTCATTACTTATTTCGTAAAAATAAGAACTAAGAAAAAATGTGTGTGTAAATAAATAAATAAAATAATAAACTTGTATTAATTTTAATAGGTAATAAAATGTTACAACTCCTTTTATACCAAAAACAGTTAATATTTTATGTGTGGGAAGCGCAGATCAGTATCTTGCAGATTGTCTTCGATCCAGCGATCGGCTTGTAGTGTCATCTCCTCGTCGAAATATTCACGCCAACCTCCGGTTTTACCTGGAAAAGGTAATTCTCGATCAACATACGACCAATTTAGTTATAATTAGGTAAGTATAAGTATAAGTTCGTTCAGCGTCGTTTGTCTAGTGGTCGCAAGTGGTTTTCGCTAAGCAGCAACCCAGCCCCAGCAGTCTCGACATTCATAGGGATCGCTTTTTTTTTTTTTGAGGATGGGAAATCATCAAATGATCCCTCCCGCTCTGGGTGGAGCAGAAGGGAGTGTCAGACTCTTACTGACTAAAACCCACCCGTGTTCCTTCCTTAGCCCTTTATGTACCAGGGCAGCGGTAACCCTTTCGGACGATCCCGCTACCCCGGCAGGATAGGGATCGCTTTACGACCGAATTCGGTCGCAAAGTCCCGATTGACGGGTGAAATGTATGGAGTGACAGGACTTTGCCACCGAATTCGGTCGTAAAGCGATCGCTATGAATGTCGTGACTGCTGGGGCTGAATCTGGATTGGCACCCGGTTGATGACAATAGACTCACCGCCTATTACGAAATGTGAGTGCACTTACTAGGAACAGGTACACCTCTGCCTAAGTCGGCTTAAAGAAATTTTATATCTCAAAAAGAACATTCATATATATTCATCCAGGAGTACCTACAGTCCTAATGGTATGATAAGTTATGTATAATAAACCTGTTAATACTTTAGTAGCATACAATTAATAATATCACTCTATCATTGCCCCCTGCAGGGCAAGCTCTTATCATACAGAGAAGGCACGAGCATTGATCAGTGATCACCATTGGTCGCATACTTGAACAATTACGAGTAATAGTGCTTCTCAATAGCATTGTTGGAAAAACGACTAACCTTTTCTCATAAATATTTCGCCCTTTGCAAGGGCTCCTATTTCCCTCATATATTCATAGTTCACCGACGTATTATTCTTAAAGTTTTCAAAGGTCAGGTGATCACAGAGGCGATTCATTTGTTCTTCATTAAGTTGTTTGCCGAAGAAGCCTGCGACGCGCTGAATGGATGCCGGCAAGTCCTGAAATATAATTTAATGTAGTTATTTTTATTTTCTTTCAAATTTTTTTATGAAGTTTTGAGGTAATCACAGCTATACCTGTCACGATCAGCTAAGCCCCAGTTCATAAACCACCTACCAGAAGACAGTTGGCACTCGTTGCCACAGGCATACCTTTCGCTAAGGAGTCAGGAGAATTCAAGTGTCGAACATTTTATACCCAAAAATGAAAGTACCGGCCGGCCAGAAAAAAGAAGTACTATTTTCTCATGGAAAATAACATCTTGAGCATTTTTTACTATTACAACGAAAGTCTGCAATTAACCCCCCGGCTGCTATTTGATATCGAGAATGCCTGTTATATTTTTATACTAGCTTCTGCCCGCGACTTCGTACGCGGATCCTGTTGCTTATGCCAGCGACAACGGGGTCGTCAAAATCGAAGATCTGGAACGTCTGATGTCGAATTCTAAGAGCCCGGGGACGGGAAAACAGCGTGATGCGCGAGACGATTCAAGACGTTCCAGATCTTTCATTTTTGTAAGTCAACAGGAAATGCCCATCAGACTAAACAACTTTTGCTAAGACGTCATTCCTATATATGCTATAGTGTCGCTGGGCTTTGGAGTTCCACAACAGGTGTTCCAGATCTTCAAATTTATTCTCACAGCAGAAAATGCTCTTCACGTGGAATATTTTTTGCTATGGCTCCATTTTTATATCTCTTATACTTTAGCTGGTCTGTTGCGGTTCTGCATCAGGTGTTCCATTTTCCAAAATAAATTATAGCCTATATGTTGCCTAGACTTAATACCTATACAACAAAAAAATTTTCTTCCCGTAATTCCGCAGTGGATCCCAAGGGTACACTGAATTAACAATAATATTGCAAATAACTTTAAAAAAATATCTTTATAAATTATAGCTGTACCCGTGTATGTTGATAGTTTGTTGATTTACAGAAACACTCAAAAGATTCGTCCTATACTATACTATAGCTTAGATCTCTCAAAAACTATTTGGCTTAGTAAACTCAAAATTTGAAAGTTATGTAGTTAATTTACTGGTAAGAGACGTCAGGTTAATAAGGTAGGAGACGTCGAATAACAGAACTGTTATAATTTACTGTAACACTTCTGTGTAAACAACGTTCGTTGTTTTTCCCTCAGTCTCATTCAATATGTACAGCGAGTCAGGACTGGTGATGCGGGAGCAAGCGACGTACAGTTGACCGTGTGAGAAGCAGCTCGTCCTGAGGTCGACACCCGCAGCCTTCAGTGTCTGCCGCTGCGACTTATTTATTGTCATGGCGAAGCACACGCTCACATGAGACTGCATGCGCTTGAATTGAAAGAGGTAATTGTGGGGAATCAGTTGTATACGTGGTATAAACACTGTCTCGCCAACACCACAACCCGTTAGAATTTCCGCCTCAATGATATTTCCCCATTGCACAGTTTCGGCGGAGTGAGATTCCGAAGAAGCATAATTGGGACACCGACCTTTAGCTTAATGGTGTGCGCTGGTAGTCCACTTGCACTGAGGGAATTGAGAAATTCTACGGGGTAATGTGTGGCGTCATCTTGGTCGACAACAGTGTATATTGAAGTGTAGATCACTTCATTTCCCTCAATTTCCGCGAGAATGCATTCATTGATCGCTGAAGCTTGGCCGTTTCTGGGTGTTAAAATGGCTCGTTCTCACACCCAAGAATTATCTTGGTGCGGTATCCTATTGATGTCCCCGTACACCAGGCGAATCAAATCTTCTAAGGTGGACACCACTCTCCCAAGTATCTCAGGTTGAACCACCTGGCCACCGTCTACTGGTAGCGTTCCCTCACCCAATTTTAAGAGAACATCAGAAAATTCTTGGGCGTGTACATTCCCGTCAAGCTGTGTTCTCATATTCATCGTTAAGCGCAACCTATGAATATGTGGCCATAAGAAAGAGCATTTCAACGAAGCATTCACCTCATCAGCCCTAGTTCCTCGCGTCACCACATGCAGCGTTTGTCGGAAATCGACGCTAAACAGAACTGTAACGCCACCCATCATTTGCTGGTTCCTGCGGATGTCCTGCAAAGTCTTGTTTACCGCCTCTACTGCTTTTCTGTTCGCTATAGTGCATTCATCCCACACGATTAAAGAGCAATCTTTAAGCACGCACCCTTTGTCACTGTTGCGTGACACTCCACAAACAGGTGTTTCATTACTCTCTAAATCTATGGGAATCTTAAACATTGCGTGCGCTGTTTTGCCACCAGGAAGCAGTGTTGCGGCGATTCCTGACGATGCTACTGCAATGGCAATCTTGCCTTGCCTCCTGACCTCTGCGAGAATGCCAGCGGTGACAAATATTTTCCCTGTTCCACCAGGAGCATCCAAGAAAAACATTTTACCTTGGCCGAGCCCAACGCTTTCAAGGATGGTGTCGAAAATTTGCTTTTGCTCTGAGGTAAACTTAAGAGACATGGTCATTGACGACGGTACTCACAGCTCTTGAATTAATTACCTAGAACAAATGTGCTTGGTAAGATATAACTTAGAACCAAAAGTTTGACTTGACTTCATCATAGTGTAGCTTTTTGTACCACTAATCAATCTGTTTAGTAATATTGGTGTGAAACTCTCCATACAATTAGATAGGACATGTAAAGTTCTCAGATTTCATAACAGTATCGTTCCTAATGCACATAAAAAATGCAAAAACTAAAAAAATAATTTTACGATTTTTTAAAACAATATTATAGGATTTGAACTCGCACCATTTAGTGCGGTAAACGGTCGCCTGACCTTACCGCTAAATTCCCCGTTGACACATTGTTGAAATAACTGTTGCATTGCAATTTATAATATTACTGCCCCGCTCCTTTATAAAAATAGCGTGATTATTATGTTCCCAGAGTTAAATTATTATTAACTAAATAAATAACATGTAATTTTGTGCATTCAATTACGAACAAAAATATTTTAAAATCAATATTGCTTACCTCCCATAACATACGGCGTGATAATATGTAGCCTAAAGCCTTCTTTGGTTTACAAAGAACATTTTTGCTGTATTTCAATTCAATCTATCCAGTAGTTTTGGCGTGAAGCCGTACTATACACACAGACAAACAGACAAACAGACAAAAATTCTAAAAATTCACTTTTTGTCATCAGTTACGTTTTTCTAACAAAAGCCACTTATTTTTTCTCGAAAATTCTCAATGTACAGTTTTTCTTTCGTTACTGTTTTATTATATGTATAGATGATAGGCATTTTCAATACCCATGTGTTTTAAAAGCATAACATTTGAAAACTACCAACTTTTAATTGAATATAACATCCCGAACACTTAGTACAACATAGATCTACGATTAACCCCCTGGCCGCTATTTGAGTTGAAAACCAAAAATCATAATTATTTTTGCCCACATTATTCGGACTTTCGTTTAGAGACGCACACAGTTATTGATTCGCTGGCTTTCAGTTCTTTATTTTCTGTCCTTTAATTTTTGGGTACCTACGAAATGAAGGATATCGTTTGTATAATGACAACTGTTGTTATTACACATTTCCATGATAAATATTCCAAAAAAGGGGACATCCCTTTGGTCACTGAGCTGAGTGAAGCGTCAAGCTGGCGTTCGGCGATGTCTCAAAAAACTAAGTGGGCACTCAGACCACATGGCCTATAGTGTTTCAAACTCAAACGGCTTGAACATATAACTCCAAATAAGATTGGAATATTTACGCCGTTTGATTTGTTCCGCACCTGCAGCAGCCGCCCCAGCACAGGCTGCTGCACTAGGAAGATGGGATGGCGCAAGAGTGTCGACACATGTTGCCTGGTCTCTTCCCATCGTCACGCCGCCGCCGTACCCGCCGTTGCCGCCGTTGCGCTGTTGAGCCGTTAGGTTCTAAAACTGCTGGCATCCCGGCGGCGGTGACAAGAGCATGCCGTGCTATCCGGCCTGCACTCTCAGTGTAAGATAGGCCATAGCATCCGAGACAGTTGACAGCTTCACCGCACTGGTAGCAATGTGGAGCCCCGCAAAGTGCGCTCAGATATAGACAAGTAGCGAGCCGATAAACATCGTGGCAATGCTGCCAGCCTTTTGAGCACTTTTCCTGTTCACAGCGATGCGGACGAAATTTTTTTTTTTATGCTTTGACTCTTTTTCTTCGTGTTTTATATATATGTACATATTATTAATATTATTTTAAGTCTGTTAGCTTATATACTATGTAAATCTAGATGTAGGTAATCGTCTTATGGCTCTACTCAAGGTCAACTCGGGAAACAAAACTTGTATTACCTTTGATAGATCTTCATAGAACAAGAACAGCATGTTGGGATCATCTCTCTTCTCCCAAGCTTCTTTGACGTGCTCGAAATATGGCGTCAGTACAACTGTGAATGATGAGGTGGTGACACGTTATTACAAATTTTTGTAAGTATGCTTTCTTCACAATAAGCTTTAGTGGTTCCACAATCTATAATAACTGAACCAATTCATCAACGCAGAGCCTAATCCAGTGAAACTGGCACATAAAAATAGGGCATGATAATGATGCCCGACTACAGGACAAGGACGTCACTACGACTACACCTCTAAAAATTTGTGCTCATACCACCCACCATCTCGGTCAAGATCTATCGCAATTTCGTGAGCCATGTAGAGGCCAAATGGAACAAGCCTAACACCTAATAGGTCCCATTAGCACCTAGGCTTGCTCCATTGGCGGGACGACATTCTACAGGGAGTCGTCATTAGAAGCAATTGTGTAGTATAAGTTTCTCTACTTACATAGGTCCTTACGGAAGACATGCCAGAAGTCTTTGAAGCTTCCCGGGCTGCTGGACAGCTTAAACAGTTTGTTGTGGTGGTAGCAAGATACAGCTACGTCTCTTGGGTCCCGAGCCACATACACCATCTTCGCAGTACCTAGGAGTTTGGGGGGTAATAGGGACATGGGTAAGTGTGTCTTGATGAAGCGAGCAGTTGTCAATGGAGCCGCAGCCAACATTGGACGCACTGGCTTTGCCCAGGTATTTAGAAATTTTAAAAACCTTTCTCTGTTAAAGTTTTCTTCTGTTTTCGCGATTGTGTCCACATATTCTTCTTTCATGTCTTCGTCAATGGACATGAAAATCCTGTAATTCATTATTTTAAGATTAAAGTCTAGAGAGAGGTGCTGGTGGTATAGTGGTATTACATAATACGGAACGGAACAAATATTTGTACGGCCTAAAAGTAGTTGTTCCGGGCTTGGCTGTTCGTGTATGTGAGTAGAAATGTTTGTAAACGCACCCACGACAAAGGTGAAATTCCTAGAAAAAAAACATTACTTACGTCTTCAGTAAATATATGTATGTATATGTATATGTAAAATTTAACGGTGTATAAGAATAAAATCTTAATTTCTGAACTCACTCCAAGAAGGGGTATCTGTGGATAATGGGTATCTCTGCCGCTTTTTCATAATTCAAATCATTTTCAATCAGCCAAACTAGTTCTTGGGTCCATGTAGTTCCTGAAAAATGATTTAAGTACATAAAAAATTCATAAATAAATCAGTTCAGAGTGACATTTTATGGTAAGAGGGAAATATGTTGTTAAGCAATACGAATGCAGATTCGAGTAGATCATTAATTTTTCAGCAAAAACATACTTTTGGTTAGTACTAGACCAACTAATTCGATGTAACTAGATACCCACCAGATCGCTGATAACTGGCGACAAACACGTCACTAGGTCTCAGGGGCATGTTGTAGATGTTCGCGGCATCTTTCTTGTAAGGTTTGAATACCATGTAACCTTTGGGACCCAGACGGATGTACTTTGCAGGCATGGCTGACGGAAACACATAGAATAATCATTGTACATCATTGCTTGTTATTTTGGATTTGTTGTTTGTTTGTTACTAACTTATTATTACTAACAATGTATGGACTGTAATGCCTGAATAAAACAATTAAAAAAAAAAAAATTATAACATCGTTGATGTCAGTCAGCAAAAACATGGTATCACTTATCTTCTAAAACACTCATACTCATACTACTCTCCCTCTCTCCCTCTCTCTCTCTCTACTCTCTCTCTACTCTCTCTCTTACTATTTGGCTATCATTTACTGTTTTCTTTATTATTGTTATTGAAATTCTTGCTAAATTATCAAGAGTAACATTAAACAAAGGAGTTCCAGTTGTTCGAAGCAACCGAAAAACATACTGAAAGCTTGGACCTAAAGGAGGTCCAAGCTTTCAGTATGTTTTTTTTTTTTTATTTTATGTGTAAAGGACACATAAAATAATCGACATCTGTTTCTCGTCCGGTGGCAATATTACAAAAATCTCAAAGTAATTGCTTTTTTTATTGATACAATCTGGCCAAATATTAGTTTTATTCTAATTTTATTCTGAGAAGTCTCGAAGTCCTGGGACTTTGATCGTGGGGATTTTGGCGATGAAGGTCTGATTCCAAGTAGGTCTGGTGGGAATCTGACCTATTTGGAATCTGGCCTACTTAGAATCTGACCTACTTGGAATGTGACCTACTTGGAATCTGAGCTCCATAGCTCAGATTCCAAGTAGGTCAGATTAGGACAGTAGCATTTCTTCTATGCTTGAAATGTTGTGCTCCGAATCTGAGCTAAAAGATACGGTACTTTTGGTTTTCAATTGAAGATAAAGTTGAATCACTTTCTGATTAGCTAACAGAACTGTCTCCTGTATCTTTTGTTCTGTATTTTCTCCTGTATCTTAATTTGCATGCTCTTCTTAAAAAATCGGATACAGTTATGTGCCAGTTTTTGCACTCTTCATTTAAAATTTTCAATGATTCATCAAATTTTCTGTCAACCCTTCTAGATTTTTTTACCGGCTATGTACCTCTGCATCTTTTATTTTTAAATCATTACTACTTGATTTTTTTTCAATTTGTTATCGATATATAATAAATGGGAATACCTGAGAATCTTACAATTAATTTTGTTATGCCATCCCTCCAAGTTATTAGTAGTACGACGCGGATACCTCTCCACTCCTCATAAGCACCTCAGGACATGTTGCCCCCCTTTGTTGCTAAGTCTCTATGGGCTAGCGATAGTTTCCGGGGGCCCATTATTGAGTGTGCAAGTCACCCCCTGCCATTTTATCCGTGTATACATACCTATATATAACATTGATCAGGCAGGGGCCATAGTTCTTTCATAGTGCTCGGTTACCAGTCCACTTTAGTCACCCAAACCCATAATCCAATATCTTTGTTTCCATATCCTGCAATAGTCCCACACCAACCGGGGATTGTCCTTGGGTGCACTTGCATAGTGCAAACAGGGATATTCGTCGGTTGGTGCCGTATTTCATTAAAAACGTCTAACGGGCCTCTGCGAGTTGGCTTTGGCCCCTCGTACGCCCTCCAAAGGCCCGGGACCCCAGGGTCACGAGAAATGTCAAAGACATAATAATAATAATGTGAGTAAGTGTACCAGTAACCATTACTAACTCAAAATCTGGCCTAGTTGGAAAATGTCCTAGTTGGATAATGACGTACATGGAATCTGACCTACTTGGAATCTGACGTCCATTACCGCTTTCATCGTGGGTTATATCATGTCCCGAGACTTTCAGACTGTCAAGACTACCCAAACCCTCCTTCTCCTTGTGCTTCCCTTTTTTTAGCACCTTAGATTCAAGAAATTTGACTTTTGGCCTTCAAGAATGAAATACGAAAAAAAAAACAAGTAACTCACAGCCAAAAGCTTCTTTAATTAATTCTTCTTCCTCAGGCTTCAGTTCCTCGTATTCATAAGGAAACGGCAGTTCTTTCTTTTCCTCCATTGGTATTGGACACAACACAACCTCAAGATATGAAATGTATTATGTAAATACTGACCATATCGGGATCGTCAAAATATTTATACCCGCAAACAGAAGTTATCGAAGGAGAAATTACTTACGTTATCTCAATTTTATGATAACAAATTAACGACATGGAATCGCATTGAATACAGTTGCTGAGGGCTTAGCTTTGTATCTGCTGACTGCTCCAAGTGCGTAGCATCGGGCATCCTAAAAGTGACTCTACTGAGAACACAGAGTACATTTTTGACTGAGAATCTTATGAGCCATAGAATTGCTTTTTTATTATTTTTTATTGGTGAACCATAGTTTTTTTTTATATCCAGTATCTATACCTATACATATAGTAAGAAATCAAAGTCGCTTTTCGTGTCTGTCTGTGAACAGACAACCTATATTGTTTTTCTAAATTGCGCAACAGATTTTGATGCACTTCTCACCATCATTTAGCAAAAAATATTCCGGAACGTTTATGTGTATACAAACATGGATATTAAACTTACATTTATTTAAGAAATCTCGAAGTTTTGTCAAGTCTTAAAAACCGTTCGAAGCAGAGGCTATTCTCTAGTTTTATAGTATACTTACCTAATTAAGTTATAATTATTGTTGTTATTTGCACCAAGTTAAAATACCAATTTTATGATTGCACTCTCTATTACAGAAACAGTTACCTTATGTCCATTAAAATATATAACCATATTCCAAAAGTAATTTAAAAGCTACCATTTAATTTTTCCAAAAAGAAAACTAAAAGCTTGACTTCTCCAAAATCTTTTTTACACATTAAAATATTTTTTTGATTTTAAGGGTAAATAAGTAAATAATATTTTATTAATAAGAAGGAAGATTTATTTAGTTGTATAATAGAAATGTTTTTTTTTTTTTTTTGGAACAACTTTTTCGTTTACGATACGAAATGATGTTGCAAACAACTAACAACAGGCGCCACTTCAACCTCTCTACCTTCTTCAAGCTGGCCGGTCACCGCGGAGGTCACTGTGGAGGAGTCTGACCACCACCTCTTAAACCACAATCAATATCGATCAACCAAGATCAGCAATAAAAACAAAAACAAAAGACAAAACTCACAAAGTCTCTACATAGCAAGTATCAATGTAAGAACCTTACTATCGGATAGCAGAATAGTCGTCGCCGGCTGTCGCTGAAAACCAGCGCTGGGGCTCTGTCTTGCATTGGGTCGCAGTATAATGCTGAGCGATAGCCGTTTTGCGCGGATGTGACGCATGTCAACCATTTCATATTGTTTTTTCTTTACTCGTTTTTATGTTCTTTTTTGCGTTATGTTTACCGCAAATAAACGTATTTTCTTTCTTTCTTTTCTTTCTAATAGAAGAACTAAGATACGCTGTTATGTCAATAAAATGGGACATTATAGGTTTATGCGAAACAAGAAGAGAAAATGAAACAATAGAAGAATACGCTGACTTTATCTTGTTACATACATCTGGAACGAATGGAAGAAACGGAGTTGGATTCATGATTAAAAAACATTTAAAGAACAAAATAGTAAAAAAAAAAGCTTTTAGGACCATGTGGCCATACTAGAAATACAAACATCTGACAATATTACCTGATCACTTATACAATCATACGCCCCAACAGAAAAATGCACTAAAGAAGATATAGAACATTTTTATACAAAAGTACAATCCGCCTTAGACTCCATTCATACAAAAAATATAATTTTACTTGGTGATTTCAACGCAAGAATAGGAAAAACTCAAAATAATGAAAAAAGGAATATAGGACAATACGCACACGGAATTAGAAGCCCACGTGGCCAAAAACTAGTAGAATTTGCAACTGAAAACAATTATCATTTTATGAACAGCATGTTCCCATGCAAACCACACAAAAAATGGACCTGGCAATCCCCAAATAGTCAATATTTTAACGAAATTGACTACATACCAACAAATCAACCAACCGAGAGAGAGAGAGAGAGAGAGAGAAAGAGAGTAGTAGTAGTAGAGAGTTTCGATATAATAAAAAAGCTGAACTTTAACTCTGATCACAGGATGATTCGATGTAAATTATCTTCAGCTCCAAAATCACGAAGAAGGAAAATAAAAGCAGAACAACACATTAGAGAACCACTGGATATTTCAGAAGACGACGCTAGATACTGGGAAAATAAATTTATGGGAGCTGTTAGTATAAATGCAGAGGTGCAATACCAATACGATAAATTAGAAATGGAGACACAGAGTTTCTGAAACAGCTGCCAAGGAAAAAGAAACATAAGACAAAATACATCAACGAAGAAACAAAAGATCTCAGAACAGAGAAAAAAGTTATACACAAAGAAGGGAACAAAAGAAATAAAATGCGAAATAACAAGAACAAGCAAAAAAATCAAAGGAATATTACAAAACAAAGGAGAACAATACGTCAAAGTACCTTCGAAAAATTCATAGGTAAGGCCGGGGCTCTACGTAAAGCATATAGAGAGTTGAGCGATAAGTCAGAGAGGACAGGAAAACTAAAAAATAAACAGGGAATTATACAATCAAGACGCTGATATCATAAATGAAGCCAAGCAATTTTATAAAAACCTCTACAATGCCACAGATAGCGCTGGCCCCTTCTTAGGTACGAACTTGAACACATTCCATGGAAAAATACAAACACAGAGACGCCAATTATTCTCAGATCTGAAATCGAATATGCAATAAAATATCAGAAAAATGACAAGATTAACGACAACATTACCAACGAAGTCCTTAATACCTTCTAACATTATTCAATAACATACTTAGGACCGAAGCCATCAAGATCAAGCCACCAGATCAATGGTCAAAATCTACAATCACACTACTGTTCAAAAAAGGGGATAGAAGCGACCTAGGAAACTATAGACCAATTAGTCTCATGACAAATCTATATATAATTTTTTCAAAGATCGTACTAAACAGAATAACAAAGTCTCGATGAAAATCAACCACGAGAACAAGCGGCACCCAAATTGCGTAACAAACGATCGATCGGAATCTGAATCATTTTGAAGCAAATTGCTAATCCATTGCTTCATAAGTTCGAAAAATTTGTCTGCTCAACACATAAATAACGCAATGAATGTTGTTGAACTGTCAAAATTAAACCGATTCTGACTGATCGTGTGTTACGCAATTAGGGTGCAGGTTTCCGCAAAGGATACTCGACTACAGACTGCATACAAGTCATAACGCAATTAATTGAAAAAGTAAAATAATACAGAAAGACGTTATATATGTGTTTTATAGACTACACAAAAGCATTCGACTCTCTACACTTCGAAGCTATATGGACATCACTAGCGGAACAAGGTGCAAACCAGAAATACATAAACTTAATTAAGAGTATTTATACAAAATGTCACGCAAAAGTGCGCCTAGAACGAGAAGGTACAGAATCCCCCATACAAAAAGGAGTAAGACAAGGAGACCCTCTCTCCCCAAAGCTGTTTTTAGCGGTGCTCGAATCCACCTTCAGACATATAAACTGGGAAACGAAGGGAAATGGACGGAGAACTACTGAATCACCTACGTTTCGCGGACGATATTGTGGCCTTCGCAGAAAGCGCCACCGAATTGGAGGGTATAGTGATCGAACTAGCTAAAGAAAGTCAAAAAGTGGGATTGTCAATGAACAAATCGAAAACCAAGATTTTAACAAACGGAGTACCTCGGGACATTACAATAGACAAAGAGAAGATCGAATATGTCAAAGAATATATATATTTAGGACAGCTAGTATCGTTCGGAAATAACACAGGAAAAGAGATAAAAAGAAGGATAACTCTAGCCTGGAAGAAATATTGGGGACTAAGAGAAATAATGAAAAAAATAAGGACATCAATATAAATATAAAGAAAAAACTCTACGAAGTAGGGATATTGCCTTGCCTTACATATGGTTGCCAGACATGGTCACTGAGGAAAGAAGACGAAGAAAAAATTGCTATCTGCCAACGTAAAATGGAGAGAAGCATGCTTGTTCTCAAACTATCAGATAAGGTTAAAAACTCCAACATCAGACAGGAAACTAAAATAATAGATGCAAGGAAAAGAACACGATTACTCAAATGGCATTGGGCGGGACACATATGTAGAATGAACAATGACAAATGGACAACACGTTTAACAGAATGGATACCAAGAGACAGAAAAAGGGAAAAGGGCAGACCAAATAAAAGGTGGAGAGACATTTTTAAAGAAAGATGTGGACCCTTATGGATGCGAAAGGCGCGGGAAAGAGTTGTGTGGAAAGGTATAGGAGAGGCCTACTGACAACAGGACTGCTACTAATAACAGTTAACTTCATCTATACATATAAGTAACTAGAAATACCTATTAGATTATACTAGCCTGATTAATTTTATGTTAAACTCGAATAGTAGTAAGAAATAAAGGTTATTTTTATTTTATTTAGTTTTATTTCTAATAGAAATGTTGTTATTGTTGTGTTTTTATTTTATATTTTACTAGCTGCGCCCCGCGGTTTCACCCGCATAGGTTGCGATCCTGTGAGATTATCGGGATAAAAAGTCCTATCCTATGTGTTATTCCTGGTTATAAGCTATCTGTGTGCCAAATTTCATTCAAATCCGTTCAGTACTTTTTGCGTGAAAGGGTAACAAACATCCATCCATCCATCCATCCTTACAAACTTTCGCATTTATAATATTAGTAGGATATTCGAGTATAAAATATGTCCATAGTATAAATGTTTTGTATAGTTTATTAAAGTATAAGTAGTATTTAAGTTAAGTTTTATACTCAGGAATAGGTACATAATATTGTAAATATTCGTATGACGCTATTAGCGGCGGATGTGTCCTGATCGTATCCATATATACCAACCAATTTTATAACTACCATATCCGATGAATGTCTTTGTCTTTGATAGCCAACTACAAAGGTATAAATTTTGTTTATTTGCTGCCATAGCAGGCTTAAAGGCTGATCATGAATGACGCCTGTAGGAGTAAGAGCGGCAGTGGTAGAGTGACGGGTTGAATGATGAGATAATATTAAGTGTAAATAAATAAATAAATACTCACGTTCTAACTTCGCATTTTGTAAAAATAAGAAATAAAACACTGTGCAGAACAATAAATACTTTTATACAAAAAGCAGTTAATGTTTCATGTGTGGGAAGCGCAGATCAGTATCTTGCAGATTGTCTTCGATCCAGCGATCAGCTTGTTGTGTAATCTCCTCGTCGAAATACGCACGCCAACCTCCGGTTTTACCTGAGAAGAAATGTAATTCTACGATCAAAATTCGACCAATGTTTAGGGTCGGGCAAAGTGTTTTTTTTGTTGGGATTTTCTATTAGGAATTGAATTTCGAAAGAATGTATAAGTAGCAATTCAGAATCTGGATTTGTGTCCGGTTGATGGTAAATATGGCAATAGACTCGCCGCCTATTACGAAATGTGGGTGTACCATCTAGGTGTAGGTACACCTCTGCTTAATTCTTCTGCTTAACCTATGCTGTTAATACTTCGGTAGCATACTTGAACAATTATGTAATAATGCTTCCCAGTAGCAGTGCAGGAAAAACGACTAACCTTTCCTTATAAAAGTTTCGTCCTTTGCGAAAAGTCCTGATTCCCTCACATCTTCAAAGTTCACCGACTTATTATTCTTAAAGTTTTCGATGCTCAGGTGATCACAGAGGCGATTCATTTGTTCTTCATCAACTTGTTTGCCGAAGAAGTCTGCGACACGCCGAATGGATGCGGGCAAGTCCTGAAATATAATGTAATGTGGTTAATTTTGGCTTTCTGATTTTTTTATGTAGTTTTGAGGTGATTACAGCTAGGCCCACCACGCTCAGCCAAGTCCCAGATCTTAAACTACATACCAGAAGACTAGCAGGCACTCGTTTTCATGAAAATGTCGTAACCTATCTGTCACTGTTGTGTGGTGCCTTACTTATATAGAGTTTTATAGCGTTTCACCATGGAGGATAAGCAGATAAACAGGTAAAGAATGGGTGATTTTCCAAAGTCAAGAATCAAAGCATAATCAGCCTAAAATGTTCCCACTGCTGGTACAAAGGCCTCCTCTCGGTGAGAGGGAATGGGCTGTAAACCACCACGCGGGCCCAGTGCGGGTTGGTAGATGACATTTATCTTCGATTTTTTTATTCTAGGACCTGTCGACCAGTTTCTCACGATGTTTTCCTTCGCCGTTTTGAGAGCAGTGGTGATGAAATATTTTACATAAAGTAAAGCGCCTGTCTGAGTCCAAACTTACAAGCTTCAACTCATAAGTCGCGGCCGGTACGACTGGGCCACCGATGCTCAAGAATCATAGGCCACCGATTAGTTATCAAAAGCGTGTATTTGTATTTATGCAATAATCTTGATGGCTTACTACGCAAAATTACGTGACAAAGAATTGAACAGACGTTGGACTGTGCAATTCTCTGATATCACAATCAACAATAACATCTGTTGATATTGCCCGTGAGCCGATGCCCGTCCATGATAATGTTATCAAAGATCTAATCGTCTTATGGCTCTGCTTAACTCGGAAAAGAATAAAACTTGTATTACCTTTGATAGATCTTCATAGAACAAGAACAGCATGTTGGGATCATTCCTCTTCTCCCAAGCTTCTTTGACATGCTCGAAATATGGCGTCAGAGAAACTGTGAATGATGAGGTGGTGACACTTATTACAATTTTTTTTTCTGTACTCAGAAGAAAATATATAAATCTTACTAGATTTGGGGGTTTCAAAATCTATAATGACTGAACTGATTCATCAACGCAGACCCTGACCCATCGCGCCTGTATGACTGGCGCGCGGAGGCACTACGTCGGGGGGAAACTCTGCACCCGCGGCAAATCGCGGCGGAGCGGACGGACCTCCGGCGCGATCTCATGGCGGAATGGAAGGCGCGACTATCGCAACCCAGCGCAGGGCACGCCACGATAGCGGCGGTAAGACCCCTCTTTGAGGAGTGGCTAGAGAGGCATCACGGCGCTGTCACCTACCCCCTGACGCAGGTCCTCTCCGGACACGGATGCTTCGGGAGGTTCCTGCACATCATCAGGCGGGAGGAGACGCCCGGGTGTCACCACTGCGAGGATCGCCCAGAGGACACGGTGGAGCATACGGTGGAGGTCTGCCCCGCTTGGGCAGAGCACCGCCGTGTCCTCGTAGAGGCGATCGGCAGCGGCGGCGACCAATCGCGTCCGGCCCTGGTGCAAGCCATGGTCCGGGGCGAGAGGGAGTGGGAGGCGGTCACCTCCTTCTGCGAAGCAGTCATGCTAGCGAAGGAGGTGGCGGGATGGGCAAGGGAGAGATCCTCACGCCTCAGCCGCCGAGGGAGACGCTCCGGGCGTCGGGAGCCGCGTGACGACTCCCGGCCACCGTAGGCGCGGGCCTGCGGGCGGAGAGCAATGGGTAGCTCTCCGTCCGATCAGGACCAGGCCCGTGCCGGACGGCGCGTAGGTGTTCCACGTGCGCCTCAAAGAGATGTCAGCATAGTTGACGGGGCCCGACAGGGCCGAAGCCTGCCGGGGTAGCGGGATCGTCCGAAAGGGTTACCGCTGCCCTGGTACATAAAGGGCTAAGGAAGGAACACGGGTGGGTTTTAGTCGGTAAGAGTCTGACACTCCCTTCTGCTCCACCCAGAGCGGGAGGGGTCATTTGATGATTTCCCATCCTCAAAAAAAAAAAAAAAGACCCTGACCCACTGAAGCTGGAAACATAAAAGTAGGGCATGATAAATGATACCCGACTACAGGACGAGGTCACCAGTAAGACTATACTTTTGAAGAGTCGTGCTCATCCCACCATCTCCGTCAAGATGTACCGAGTTTTCGTATGCCATGTAGACGTCAATGGAACAAGCCTAACACCTAATAGGTCCCATTACGTCGTAGGCTTGTCGTTGTTGCTTGGCTTGTTGTTGTTACGTCGTCATGAGAAGCAATTGCACAGCATACATTTTTTCTACTCACATAGGTCCCTACGGAATAGATTCCAGAAGTCTTTGAAGCCTGCCTCGAAGTCGGACATCTTAAACAATTTGATGTGGTGGTAGCAAGATACGGCTACGTCTCTTGGGTCCCGAGCCACATACACCATCTTTGCAGTACCTAGGAGTTTGGGGGGTAACAGGGACATGGGTAAGTGTGTCTTGATGAAGCGAGTAGCCGTCAATGGAGCCGCAGCCAGCAATGGACTCACTGGCTTAGCCATGACACTTATTAATTTACAAAACTTCTCTCTGTCAAAGTTTTCTTCTGTTTTCGCGATTTTGTCCACGAATTCTTCTTTTGTCTCTTCCTCAAGGAACATGAAGCCTCTGTAATAAATTATTATTTAAGATTAAAGTCTCGCGTTTTTTTTTTAAAGAAACGAAGAAAGCTGTTTATTTAGCACAGTACCGTACCGTATATGTGTAAGAATGAAATATTAATTTCTGTACATACTCACTCTAAGAAGGGGTATCGTTGGGTAAGGGGTATCTCTGCTGCTTTTTCGTAATTCAAATCATTTGCAATCAACCAAACTAGTTCTTGGGTCCATGTAGTTCCTGAAAAATCATTTAAGTTGTATAAGAAATATAAAAATGAGTTAAGAGTGGCATTTTATGGCAAGAGGAAATATGTTATTGAGAAATAAGAACGGAGATTCGAGTAAGTAGATCATAAATTTTTCAGCAAAAATACCTTTTTTTTTAGTTCTAGACCAACTAATTCAATGTTACATTGAATTAGTTGGTCTAGAACTAGGTACCCACCAGATCGCTGATAACTGGCGACAAACACGTCACTAGATCTCAGGGGCATGTTGTAGATATTCGCGGCATCTTTCTTGTAAGGTTTGGACACTATGTAACCTTTGGGACCCAGACGGATGTAGCTTGAAGGCATGCCTGAAGGAAACACATAGAAAAATCATTGCTTGCTATTTTTGATATAATATCGTTGATGTCCTTTATGACAACAAAAACATTAGTATCACCTATCTTCTAAAACACTCTTACTACGAGTATTTACTGGCTGTTGTGACTTGTGTTAACCACTGTTTTCTTTATGGGTGATAGACATAATTTTAATACTAGAAGTAAAGATAAATTGGATCAACCTTTTTTCAGATTATCTAAAGTACATACATCTTTTATGGGGTACTGTGTTAAATGTTACAACAAAATACCTTGTGAAATATTGCAATTAAATGAAAGAAAATTTAAAACTTATATTAAAATTACACTTTGTAAGCAAGGATATTACAAATTAGAGAATTATATCCAAGATAAGAATGCTTGGAAACATGCTGGTCTTGCTCCATAGGACAATCTCTAGAGTCTAGACAAAATCAAACTGGTTGCTAATGTAATTGTATAATTTATTCTTTTTTTTTTTTTCTTTGACATTGATTTACATTCTGTAATTACTTGGGGTCACACCCGGACTTATTACTCCTTATTTATTTATGAAAATTGTCTACGTTTGGAATGTTTGTGAATATGTGAGCACCATGTATCTATCACATAGTTGATCTATTTGTCATGGTTACATTTATCCATTTTAATTCTTTTACCTATTGTGGTATAGTAATTTTTTTTTGGGTGCATCGTCTTCACATATAATTATATAAATAATGTATGCAATATATTGTAAAACATTTTAAAAGAGTAACGGTGGAGTTTCTTGCCCATTCTTCTCCATACGAAAACTACCTTTTGGAAGGGGCGACTAGAATCAATTTTATTTTAATTTTTATTTTTGACGTTCATAAGTGCCTTTTATGTGCCTATTTGAAATAAATGATTTGACTTTGACTTTGACTTTATCATTGTTAGTTATTTTTCGTTCACAGCTTATAGCCATATCTGATAATATATAAGCCGCTGCTTCTGCGTATCAGCAAACGCCAAATTTAGAAATAATGGGCGCGGCACAGTACACAACGAACCCAACGAGTCGTTTCAAAGTCAAATCGAACAGGCAATCAAAAAAGCCGAAAATGAACCGAAATTCTGGCAAAAAAATCATGAGTAATAGTAAACTGAGAGCTTAAACCTACTTTACAAGGCTTTAATCATAATAAAAACCGATATTTGTTGAAAGCGAGAACGTGATCTTCTCGTGAGGTGACAATATTAGGGCACGCCACGATAGCGGCGGTAAGACCCCTCTTTGAGGAGTGGCTAGAGAGGCGTCACGGCGCTCTCACCTACCGCCTGACGCAGGTCCTCTCCGGACACGGATGTTTCGGGAGGTTCCTGCACATAATCAGGCGGGAGGAGACGCCCGGGTGTCATCACTGCGAGGATCGCCCCGAGGACACGGTGGAGCACACGGTGGAGGTCTGCCCCGCTTGGGCAGAGCACCGCCGTGTCCTCGTAGAGGCGATCGGCAGCGGCGGCGACCTCTCGCGTCCGGCCCTGGTGCAAGCCATGGTCCGGGGCGAGAGGGAGTGGGAGGCGGTCACCTCCTTCTGCGAAGCAGTCATGCTAGCGAAGGAGGTGGCGGGATGGGCGAGGGAGAGATCCTCACGCCTCAGCCGCCGAGGGAGACGCTCGGGCGTCGGGAGCCGCGTGACGACTCCCGGCCACCGTAGGCGCGGGCCTGCGGGCGGAGAGCAATGGGTAGCTCTCCGTCCGATCAGGACCAGGCCCGTGCCGGACGGCGCGTATGTGTTCCACGTGCGCCTCAGAGAGATGTCAGCGTAGTTGACGGGGCCCGACAGGGCCGAAGCCTGCCGGGGTAGCGGGATCGTCCGAAAGGGTTACCGCTGCCCTGGTACATAAAGGGCTAAGGAAGGAACACGGGTGGGTTTTAGTCAGTAAGAGTCTGACACTCCCTTCTGCTCCACCCAGAGCGGGAGGAGTCATTATTGTAATTTTATTCTGAGAAGTCTCGAAGTCCCGGAAAGTGTTCCCGGGACTTTAATCGTGGGTTGTCTCGTGTGCCGATAATTTGAGACTGTCGAGACTTCCCAAACCCTATTGGTCTATCTACTTATTTTCAGCATCTTGAATTCAAGTAACTTGAATAACTCACGGGTAAAAGTAGTTTTAAGTAATTCTTCTTCCTCAGGCTTCAGCTCCTCGTATTCATAAGGAAACGGTAATTCTTTCTTTTCCTCCATTGGTATTGGACACAACCTCAAGTTATGAAATATATGTAAAAACTGACAACATATGGATTTTCAAAATGCATATATATATACGTATATTGTCAAGCTATAAATATAAAAACCGCAAACATCTGTAGATAACGAAGTAATTACGTAATCTCAATGTTTGATAACAAATGCACAACATAGAACCGTGTTTAATGTAATTGATGAGGGCTTAGTTTTGTATCTGCTGGATGCTCCAAGTGCGTAGCATCGGGCATCCTTATTTTTTTTTCTGGGTGGGAAACCATCAAATGACCTCTCCCGCTCTGGGCTGAGCGGAAGGATGTCAGACTTTTACTGACTAAAACCCACCCGTGTTCCTTCAGTTGCCTGTGCCAGGGGCCACGGTATCTCTTTCGAACAACCCGCAGCCCCGGCGGCATCGGCCCTAGCGGACAGCGGACGTGCTGACATCTCTTTGAGGCGCGCGTGGAACACAACGCGCCGTCGACCCGGGCCTGGTTCTTACCGGGCGGCGAGCTGCCCATTGCTCGCCGCCCGCAAGCCCGCGCCTACGGTGGCCGGGAGTCGGCTGTTGACTCCCGTCCAGGGCGTCGCCTGCGGCGGCTAGGCGCGTGAGGGTGCAGAGATTGCCTCTCCCTCACGCGCTGCGCCTCCTTCTTCGCGAGCATTACTGCTTCGCAGGCAGAAGGAGGTGACGGCCTCCCATTCACTCTCACTCCGTACCATGGCCTGGACCAGGGCCGGACGCGAGAGATCGCCGCCGCCGGTTGCCGCCACGAGGACACGGCGGGGCCCGCCCATGCCGGGCAGACCTCCACCGTATGCTCCACCGTGTCCTCCGGGCGATCCACACAGTGGTGACACCCTGGCGTTTCCTCCCGCTTTATCCTGAACAGAAATCTCCCGAAACAACCGTGTCCGGTGAGGACCTGCGTCAGGCGGAAGGTGAGGGCGCCGTGGCGCCTCTCTAGCCACTCCTCAAAGAGGGGACTTATCACCGCTATTGTGGCGTGCCCAAGCATCGGGCATCCTAAAAGTGACTCTACTGAGAACCTTCTGAGCTTCAGAGCCATAGAATCGGTTGAGTTATTATTTTTGTTGGTGGACCATAGTCATTTTATGTCCAGTATAAGTAAAAAATCTAAGTCGCTTTTCGTATCCATCTGTGTTACCACATTGTTCTTCTCAATTACGCACCGGATTTTCATGCGGTTGTCACAATCATTTAGTTTAAATTTATTCCGGAAGGTTTATGTTTTTTATAATACATTTATATTTATTAAACTTACATATAATAAAGAAATCTCGATGTTTTTTAAAAAACTGAGCCAAATAACTACCGCCCCACCGCTCTCCTACCAACTGCATCAAAAATATTTGAAAAAACAATGTGCAACCGTGTCTACGCTTATTGTGAAAAATACAATTTATTTAACGACTGTCAAAATGGCTTCAGCAAAACCGATCCACAATCCTCGCCATCTATAAATATATACAAGAAGCCCTCGATATCATCAACACCAAAAAATATGCAATAGGATTACTGTTTGATATGACAAAAGCTTACGATAAAGTACAATTCAACATCTTAATAAACAAACTATACGGCATAGGAATCCGTGGTAAATGTCATGAATGGTTCACATCGTATTTACAGCATAGAGAGCAATTAGTTGAACTAGAATATTTTAATAAAAAAACCAACGAAATAGAACTGTTCCGATCCGAAAACATACCAATCAACGCTTCAATCCCACAGGGTAGTGTGATAGGCTCAGAAAGCAGCCTTAGTTAGTTCTTAGTTTATATAAACGATCTCCCGAAACACATCAGTGAACCTTGTGTTTTGTTTGCGGGGGATAATATGTCCATTCTTACCTCATGCGAAACTAATATCAACCTTAACGATAAATTAAACTCAATACTTGACGCTACAACTCATTGGATGATAGAAAATAAGCTATATAATTAACTTTAACAAGACAAAAATAATGACATTTTACCCACGACAAAAATAACCTATACATATAAACTTCAGCTTTGAAAATCACAAGATAGAAATAGTAAATAAATTCACCCTATTAGGACTAGACATAGAGACACACACATAAATTAGAAGTCGCATATCCAAAAATTTAAAGCAAAATTATCAAAATTCTCATACGACCTTCGGGAAATCAAAAAAACTACAGACATGAATACTGCGTTGGTAACATATTACGCATAAGCCTACGCATGGCTTAAGTACGGTCTCATATTATGGGGTAATAGTACAGACACACCCACACTATTCATCCTAAAAAAAAAACTTATTAGAATTCTAGTCAATATTGAACAAACAGATAGCTGTAAACCCCACTTCTAGGAACAAAAAATTTTAACCCAACCTTGCCTCTACATCTTCGAACTCTGTAAATTTATACGTAGATACCCGGAATTCTACACAAAGAGAGAAGACATACAAACTAAATTTAGTTTAAGACATAAAAATAGATTAAACATACCTACGTCCCGATTAAAAATGCACTCCTATCCTATCCAATGTCATGTCTATAAAAATATATACTAAGTTAACAGAAGAAATATAAATAAATTCGATATTTTTATTCATAAATTAAAATATTTTTTATTAAACAAAAGCTATTATAGTATAAACGAATACTTAAATGAAAGACCATAATTGCAATAAATACATTCTTAAATAATTATATACATGTGGATATTTATCAAGAAGATTATATAATTAAACATAACATGACTTCTAAATACACAATAAGTAAATTATAATACTGAATCTCTAATTGTGATACACGTAAAACTGATCTCTTTTATTTGTAATCTTAAAATATGATCTCCTATGCGTTTGTGTTACCTATTATATTAGGGGTTAAAGTATGAAATCCGATTTGTACTGAAAAATTGAAATTTTTTTAGCCGTTTTTTTTTTTAAATTTAACATATTTATTTAATCAAAATAATTACCAATATTATCTGTACATTGCTGCCATCTAATAGGAAGGTCATTTATGCCTTTGCGATAGAACTCTCGTGATCTAGATTCGACAAACTGTGTGAAAGCATTTTGTACTGCCTCCTGAGAAGAAAACTTTTTATCACGTAGAAAATTGTCCAAATCACGAAAAAAATGGTAGTCCGTTGGAGCAAGGTCTGGCGAATACGGAAGGTGACGAATGGTTTCTAATTGCAGTTCCTGTAGAGTTAAAACGGTTTCTCGTGCTGTATGAGGTCTCGCGTTATCATGGAGCAATAATGGTGAAGATCGATTCATGAGTTGGGGCTGTTTCACTGCTAGTTTTGCTATCATTGTTCGGAGTTCGGCACAGTAGACATCTGCCATTATTGCTTGACCAGATCGGAGGAAGCTATAGTGAATAACAGCATGCTGAGACCACCAAACAGTTACCATTACCTTTTTATTGGTAAGCTTTGCTTTTCCATCACGAAAGCGTTTAAACCAAAATCGCACGGTGCGTTCATTAGTAGTCCCCTATCCATACGCAACATTGATATTGCGAGCTGTTTCTGCCGCGTTAGTTCCGCGTCGGAACTCGTATTCAAAATTAACTCGAATTTTCGAAGTATCCATCTTTCTTGTCTAAGCTGAATAAAAAAAACATCTGAAAGTCGATAATCGAATGTTGCACATTTTTTAAAAGAAGAACTTCATTGGTACCATGTGAAAAAAGTTTCACTCAAAAATATCAAACCATGAAGGTTCTGTGTCCATTCGAAGTACCTATTACAATGAAACGGCAATTTCATACTTTAACCCCTATTATTATATTACCTAAGTAAATATAAGTATCTAAATGTAAAAATAGTATTTTAAGAAAATAGCTACCTACTTACCCTTATAATAGATTTATTTATGTTACTGTTATTAACTTTTTTATGTCAGCGTAATTTTTTTAGTTTTCACGTAGAATTTTATTTTGATTTTTGTTTCTACGATTTAGATTTTAAATAAATATTTATAACTATAATGTTGCTGTGCCCTAACAGGGTCTACAACGGCTCTTAGCTATAAGCCTTTAGTGAACATCTGTATACCTTGTGGATTGCAAATAAACGAATATGAATATGAAAAAGAATCGGCAGAAGCGGCGTTCGGGCCGAATTGACTGCTGACCATTCACTTCTCATTTCGCGAAATAAAAAAAACTGTGCAGAACGTTTTCCGTAAGTATGCTTCTTTTTTACTATTTCTATTTCCTGTGTGTTACAAATAAAATATTTTTCTTTCTTTTTTTTTCTTTATTTTTCCTGTAAGACGCAGTGTTACAGGAAAACGACAATAGGAAAAAAATATATATTTAATTTTAATAGGTAATAAAATAAAACAACTCTTTTTATACTAAAAGCAGTTAATGTTTCATGTGTGGGAAGCGCAGATCATTATCTAGCAGATTGTCTTCGATCCAGCGATCAGCTTGTTGTGTCATCTCTTCGTCGAAATATTCACGCCAACCTCCGGTTTTACCTGAAGAAAAATGTCACTCTGTGATCCACATACGACCAATTAAGTTATAATTTGGTAGGTATAATGGTTAGTTCTGCTGCATCTGGTTAGGCTGGAAGCCGACCCCAACATATTTGGGAAAAGGCTAAGCAGATGATGATGGTGATGAATGGTTCATTCTGCGTCGTTTGTCTACTGATCAAAAGCGCTATTGCTGAGCATGAAGTTCTGGGTTGGATTTCCAGATCGGCGCAAGTGATTTTAGGTTTTTCCATTAAGAATTCATAAGTGAAACCCAGAATCTGGATTTGTGTCCGGTTGATGGTAAATATGACAATACACTCGCCGCCTATTACGAAATGTGTTTGTACCCACCAGGTGTAGGTACACCTCTGCCTAATTCTTTGGAGAATACCTACAGCCCTGATGGCATGTTATGTTATGTATAAACCTCTGCTTTTAATACTTTGGTAGCATACATAATAATACCACCTTATTATTGCCCCCCTGCAGGGCAAAGAACTCTTACCATATAGAAGAAGGCACGATCATTGATCAGTGATCACCATTGGTATCACTGATTAATGCTCGCATACTTAAACAATTAATAGCAATGCAGGAAAAACGACTAACCTTTCCTTATAAAAGTTTCATCCTTTGCGAGAAGTCCAAATTCCCTCATATCTTCAAAGTTCACCGATTTATTATTCTTAAAGTTTTCGATGCTCAGGTGATCACAGAGGCGATTCATTTGTTCTTCATTAAGTTGTTTGCCGAAGAAGTCTGCGACACGCCGAATGGATGCCGGCAAGTCCTGAAATATAATTTAATGGGGTGTGTAACGTTTGAAATAATAACAAAAGTTCTAATGATTATTATGATCTAATTTTATTTAATATCCTTTTTTTTAATATAAGTATGAAATGATATAATGAATTATTGATGATATAATTTCCTTTTACCTAATTTTATATGATTTAATGAACAGTTTCTATAATGCACATTTGCATTCATTTAGTATAATATTCAATTATTGAATCTTATGGGTTAGGTTAGGTTAGAAAAGTGACCATTAACGCCAAGTTCCCTTCTTTTGTTGGTGTTGTGGGTTGTGGTTTGGGTTAGATGAGGTTATAACAGTATGATATTTCCTGATATTTACTTACTTATTCATTAGAATTTTGGCTGAAAATTACTGACTCATTTACACAAAGTAAAGTGTCTGTCTGCAGGATGCCTGGTAGCAGCTGGATGAGAGTTGCCGAAAACCGAGTTGAATGACATCGCATGCTTAATGGAACACTGACCCATTAGTAGATAGGTCAGTTGTGATTTCCGTTTTTTTTTACTCAGATCTCATCAATAGTTAATCATAGACGTTCAAAATACAAGCATTCATGACTAATATAAATCAGTTTTATTTTTATGCATCAACAAGTAGGTTAAGTCCACATAGAAAGATCTCCTTTTGCGATTTCCCAAAAATCCGTCTTTTTTGAGTTAAGTCAGTATTCCATTAAGCATGCGACATGCAAAATAGGAGAGGCCTATGTCCAGCAGTAGACTGCTATAAGCTGATGATGATGATGATGAAAGTGTCAGGGTTCGAACTAACAACTCGTAAGCCGCGGCCGGTACGACGTGGCCACCAATGCTCAAGGATCATAGGCCACCGATTTAATTATCAAAAGCGTGTATATTTATGCAATAATCTTGTTGCCATACTACAAATATTACCTACGTGACAAAAAATACTGTGCAAATATTTGTGTTAACAACAACAGCTGTTGATATTGCACATAAGCCGAGGCATGTCCATGATAATGTTATCAAAGATCTAATCGTCGTATGGCTCTGCTTAAGTCGGAAAACGTTAAAACTTGTATTACCTTTGATAGGTCTTCATAGAACAAGAACAGCATGTTGGGATCATCTCTCTTCTCCCAAGCTTCTTTGACGTGCTCGAAATATGGCGTCAGAGAAACTGTAAATGAAGAGATTATTACAAAGTCTTTTATGTTTTATTTGGGGGTTCCAAAATCTATAATAACTGAACCGATTCATCCATGCAGAGCCTGACCCACTAAAGCTGGGAACATAAAAGTAGGGCATGATAAATTATGCCTGAATACAGAGCAAAGTTCTAGTTACTACGTCTACACTTCTTAAAATTCGTGCTCATCCCGCCATCTCCGTCAAGGTCTACCGCGTTTTCGCGTACGCCATGGAGAGGTCAATGGAACAAGCACACTAACACCTAATAGGTCCCATTAGGTTCCAGGTTTATTCCATTGGCCATTGCAATGACAGGACGTCATCATGCGAAGCAATTGCACAGCATACATTTTCTCTACTTACATAGGTCCCTATGGAATAGATTCCAGAAGTCTTTGAAGCTTGCCTGGCAGTCGGACCTCTTAAACAATTTGTATTGATGATAGCAAGATACAGCTACGTCTCTTGGGTCCCGAGCCATATACACCATCTTTACAGTACCCAGAAGTTTGGGGGGTAGTAGGGACATAGGTAAATGTGTCTTGATGAAGCGAGTAGCTGTCAATGGAGCCGCAGCCAACTTTGGACTCACTGGCTTAGCCAACAAATTCAATAATTCACAAAACTTCTCTCTGTCAAAGTTTTGTTCTGTTTTCGCGATTTTGTCCATGAATTCTTCTTTTGTCTCTTCGTCAAGAAACATGAAGCCGCTGTAATAAATTATTTAAGGTTAAAGTCTAGCGTTTTTCAGTATATACAACATGTAACATAATTAACGCACATCCTGAAAGTAGATTGTTCGGAATCGTTTACTGAATCAATTTCTATCATTTTTAATATACGTAATTTTTTATCCCAAAAATAATTAAAACTATGTAAATTACAGTCACACTACCCTTGTACAGTCAAAAGAGACTGAAATCAACCGTAACTCAAGGCAATAAGACTTTTAAAAGTGCAGTTTTATTTGTATTAATTCCGTCATTCAATACAAAATAAAGAAAAATAAACCTTATTTCAAGTCTTTACAAATACAGTTAAGTAAACTTAGAGATTTAACCGCACGCACACAGTAACAGGCACTGGACAAAGGACACAATAGATAAGCCAACAAAATACACAATATTTCATGCTTGTTTTTGTCCCTTTCTCCTGCAAACTAAAATAATATAATAATAATAATATTTATTCAAAGAATTATAAGGCATGAAAATTTGTACAGTTTTGCTTAAATGTAAATTATATTCCTAAGACTTTACGTGCCTGAACTAGGAATTCCTGTGTTTCAGGCGAAAAGAGCTAAAATAGTCTTTAAAAATTAATAAATAATCAAAAGTTGACAATAGAAAAATAATTATATGATGAGTAGCATAACTCCTAGTTTCTAAATTTGATAAATATTTGTATAAGTACCTATATTTACTTTAACACAGTTAATAAATTCTCTGTTTCTTCGTAAGACATACTTTGGAGAGCCTCCTTGAGGATTCTCTTACAATTTGTATAGTTCAGAGAATAAATGTTTGCTTTCGCGTTTAGTCTATTATATAGGAGAGGTCCGAGGTACAGGTAAAATTTGGCTATAAAAGCATGTTTTGTAGAATTTTGTGGACAAACTATATCTTTACGTCTTTTATTAGTATATACAGTGCTGTAGGGTAGAGCTTTGTGTTGTTTTAATACAATGCCCATATTAAATAGCTGTCGAACTGTTAGTACTTCACAAGATTTGTACAGGAGGCTAGTAGGAAAAAGGAAAGGGCGGAAAGTAGACATTTTGAGAATCGCCCTCTGAGCTCTCTCGATGGTTAGTAACAATGTTTTACCCGCTCCACCCCATGTGGTAATACAGTAAGTTAAAATCGATTGACATAGAGCAAAGTAAACTTGTTTAACTATTTTTGGATCAGCAATACAGCGTAACTTTTTAAAAACAAATATCAACTAGCGAATTCTATTATTTAAAGCTTCTATATGTTGCTTGAACGAAAGTGTTTCATCTATTATAACACCAAGGTATTTTGTTGTATTTGCCATTTTAATGTTAGGACAAACACATTGGTTATTTGTGGGAATTGTGCAATAATGAGCATATAATGTCGAGGTAGTGCCAGTTGATGTTTGCTTGCGCATCGAAAACTTAATATAATTTGTCTTGTCTGCATTTAGTGTTAGTGAATTATGTTGAAGCCATTTATTAACAATATTGAATCCGTGTTGCGCCACCTTGTAGACATTTTTTTCTGAGTCAGCCGAAAATAGAAGTGCAGTGTCGTCAGCATAAGAAACAATTTGGCCATGATCTAGACTTAGATTACAAAGATCGTTTATGTATATCAAAAATAGTGTAGGCCCTAAAATACTTCCTTGGGGTACACCAAAGGATGTGTTTTTTTTATCCTCGCTGAGAACATCTCCAATCCTTACAGAGCGAGAGCGGATAGAGCGAGATAGCCACCGGCGCGGGCGCTGGCGCGGCTAAGATGAAAGCTAACTTCAATGTAAGCAATATTAGTCACGCGCGGACATTATTAGTGGAAAGTGTGCGTAGTGTTTGCAAATAATTTTTTGCGCGCGATGTCTTTCCAATACACAAATGTTCAGTACACCGAAATGGTGAGGACTTTAGCACGATGTGGTGATAATGTGGCTATAGCTTGCAGAATATTCAACCAAAGGTTTCGTACAAGAGTAGACCGCAGAACTATGTTAGCTGCTACTCAGCGGCTTCGCGACCACGGAACGTTCCGTCCGAGCACGGCCATCGACAGGGGAGCAAATGTGCGTACACGTACTCGTCTTCAACGTCAACGTCTTCATACTGGACTATTTCGATGAGAATCCCCATGCCAGTACCCGAGAAGCAGCGCCACGCTTTGAATGTAGTCATATGCATGTGTGGAGAACACTTCGTGGTGATAAAGAACATCCATTCCACCTCAGAAGATGCCAGGAGTTGACTCCAAACGATTACGCACCACGCTTGCAGTTCAGCCACTGGTTATTAGAAAATTTGCAGCGGAACATAATTTGGACAGATGAAAGTACATTCACACGTATGGGGATGTACAATCAACACAACACACATTTATGAATGCACTAAAATCCTCACGCATGCAGAGTGGATTCCTTCCAACACTGTTTCTCAGTTAACGTCTAGGCCGGTGTTATTGGTACATACCTACTGGGGCCTGTGTTCTTACAAAGATTAACAGGAGACTCATATTTACTGTTTTTACCAGAAACTCTAGCTACGCTGCTAGAAGACATACCGCTTCAGAAAATTTACAAGAGGTATTCTATCAACACGATCGTTCCCCTTCTGATTTCACTAGAGTGTTCGACAGCACCTTGATGATGAGTTTGGAGAGCGCTGGATCGTTCGCGGCGGCCCTGTCCAGTGGCCTCCCAGATCAGCTGATTTGACGCCTCTTGACTTTTTTTTTGTGGGGACGTATTAAATCGTTAGTTTATTTTAGTGAGACAACAAGTGCCGAGGACCTGAAAAATAGGATAGTGAACGCTTTTGAAATAGTGAAAAATGACACTGAAGTGCTTCCTAAATTAAAATACCAATTAAGAAAACGGACATTAAAATGTATTGAACAAGGTGGTGGACATTTTGAAAGTGACGTTCATTATTATTTATATTAGCATAACATTTTGTAACAAATATTGCCTAAGTGGCATTGTATCACAATCAATAAACAAAATTATTCAGAGTCGACAGTCCAAAGCCTGAAAAGTGTGATGGAAAGATGCAATCAAATGTTTACTAGACATAAATAAACAACTTGATGCTCAGAGTTCGGACATCGGTTAATGTTCATATTTCTTTAACTAGTAAACCCCCAGTCACTTATGACGTAACATCTGTCACCGGCCCGCGTGTGTTGTTGACCCTGCTCACAAAAAAAACGTAAATAATCGTGTATTGTCGGCTTTTTTCGGCACTAATACCTACAGTTGTGTCGAGCGGCGTTAACTCGTCTCGAACGGAGCGAATACCTACTAGGCTAGCAAGACTCTCTTATCTACGTATGCGACTGTGTGCGTTCGTGGATTTGTACTGTGACCACAACATTCTTCCGGAATTAGTATAACTAATTTAATAAATAATCTATGCTTATACATGTTTAACAAAAAATTCAGTGTATGTATTATGATTATAACATAATATACTAATTGGGGTGTTTAAAGGTGTGCGTTAATTACGTTACATGTTGTATATGTCGCAGCCAACTGGATTAATTAGCCGTTTAGTTAACTGCCTAGCCTTTTAACTAAACGGCGGCCGTTCAACTAACAGCCTGAAAGATAATTCAATAAAGTATAGTTTAGGTTGGAACTGTAACCAATTACGTGCGAGCCGAAAAGGTCGCAGTAACTAAGCCAGGGCACCTCGACCAAATGGGTCAGGTTAGAACTGTGATCAACCGCATGCGAGCCGAGAGAGCGAAGCGACGCGAGCACTATTTCCAAAGACCAGGCGGTTGACTTAAACGGCTAATTTAACCAGTTGGCTGCGACATATACATCTTCTTATTAAAGGAAAGGAAGAAAACTGTTTATTTAGTATAGTACCGTTCCGTAAATGTCATGCATATCTATCTTTTTCTTCTATACAGGCTGATTTTTTAAAGACCAGCCAAATTTAAGGATGTGGTACAGATCATCAAACTGAACAACGTTCTCCATGGGACAAATAGCGTAATCGCGAAAATTTTATCAACTGTCCCATAGAAAACTTCAATACCTACTCGACCTAAATGTATGCGACGGCTGAATTTTTATTCGCGATTACGATGTTGGTCCCATGGAGAAAGTTGTTCAGTTTGATGGTCTATACCACATCCTTAAATTTGGCTGGTCTTTAAAAAATCAGCCTGTATAATAAATCTGTTGACGAGGCGTTTTTGACCATTGAAAATATAAAAAAAAAATTGATGGGTTGTTAAAGGTTAATTTGTGTACTCACTCCAAGAAAGAGTATCTGTGGATAAGGGGTATCTCTGCAGCTTTTTCATAATTCAAATCATTTGCAATCAACCAAACTAGTTCCTGGGTCCATGTAGTTCCTGAAAAATCATTTAAGCTGTATATGAAATATATAAATGAGTTAAGAGTGACATTTTATAGTAAGAGGACATATGTCGTTGAGAAATATGGACTGAGATTCGAGTAGATTATTAATTTTTCAGCAAAAATACCTTTTCAGTTAGTAGTAGACCAACTAATTCGATGTAACTAGATACCCACCAGATCGCTGATAACTGGCGACAAACACATCACTAGGTCTCAGGGGCATGTTGTAGATGTTCGCGGCATCTTTCTTGTAAGGTTTGAACACTATGTAACCTTTGGGACCCAGACGGATGTAGCTTGCAGGCATGCCTGGAGGTAACACATAGAACAATCGTTAAAGTGTACATCATTGCTTGTTATTTTGGATATAATGTCGTTAATGTCCTTTATGACAACAAAAACATTAGTATCACTTATTTTCTAAAACACTTACTATTTGCTGGCTGTGACTTGTGTCGAATGTTTTATTTATCATTGTTAGTTATTTTCCGTTACAGCTGATAGACATAGGTGATAAATTATATAAGTAAGCCGCTTTTTCAGCGTATCTAATCTACGCGACCTGTGTTCACTATTTACGGACCTAATTTCATCAACACCCGCAGTTGTTGCTCCTGGCATATCCTGCATATTGACCAATTGCACCTTTTTTTATGGACAATCCTCATGGATGTCCACCTCCCTGGGGTGAGCGGCGGGGTCTGTCAGACTCTTACTGACTAAAAACTACCCCGGTGTTCCATCTCACACCTACGCCGAGGGTCCCGGGAACGTACGATCCTTCCGCAACCCCCGACTGGTACCTGCCTACCTCTGCGGGCCTCCTCTGGTCAGGTGAGGTGTTTGAGTCCCCCCGTGATGCCTAAGAGGGGCGCGCGTGGAACACTTCTCGCCGCCACCTCGGGTCCTGATGTATGGGGGGGCGACGGACGTCCCCGAGTCCTTCGCCTCTGGACCCATTTAGGAGGCTGGAAAAGGGCGTTGTCAGCCCTCCGCCGACGTCCAGTGCGCCTGCTACGAGCCGGGTGAGTGAATGAGATCTCCCTCCCTTTCCGCAGGCTCCTTCTGCAAGACGACCGTTTTGCAGAAGGAAACCACCGCGTTCCAGGACTCTTTGCTGCCGACCATCGACTCGACTATGGCCGGCAGCGACAGGTCACTGCCCGCTCCTGAGATGAGGGCACAGCGCGACTCCTCCTAGGCGGCACACTCTGCCAGCGTATGCCGCGCCGTGTCCTCGACCAGTGTCACCTTACCGAACTTTATTACTGGCAACAACTGTTCTGCAGATTTTTTTTTAATTGTCCTCGTATCCAAACGCCAGATTTATAAATAATGGGCGCCGAACAGTACGCAACAAACCCGACGAGTCGTTTCAAAGTCAAATCGAACAGGCAATCAAAAAAACCGAAAACTTTCCGAAACTCTGGCAAATAAATTAAGATCAACATTAAAAAACAAGCAAGTTTATTAATCTACACTATGCCCAGTTTGGATTTCGTGAGACTTTGTCAACTGAAAGTGCTATATTGGTACTAAAGCACACAGTCGCTTACTATGTTGATAGGAAGACACCCGTATACGCTTGCTTCCTTGACCAATCGAAGGCCTTCGACCTGGTCGATTACAATAAACTCTGGACTAAGCTTGGGGAGGTCGGGGCGCCCGCCGAACTCACTAAAATATTTTCTTTTTGGTATAACCACCAAAAAAATTTGTCAAGTGGGGAAACGCATATTCTGAAGAACGTTCACTTAACTGTGGAGCGAGGCAAGGGGGTCTAACCTCTCCAAGACTTTTTAATCTGCAGTGCGATTCCTTAACCATCTCGCCGTGAAAACTTAGGTGAAGTGAGGGTGGAGTGAGCTGTCATTCCAAATAATGCTAGGGATTGACACTATTAACAGCTCACTTCACCTAATTTTTCACAGTGAGATTTTTACAGAATCGATCGGCTGTA
Source organism: Apamea epomidion (assembly GCA_947507525.1). Classification (NCBI taxonomy): domain Eukaryota; kingdom Metazoa; phylum Arthropoda; class Insecta; order Lepidoptera; family Noctuidae; genus Apamea; species Apamea epomidion. Next base: position 15,557,893 of record OX382234.1, read on the forward strand.
CGTCAATCAGCTGCTGATATGTGAGCTCAGCAACAGCCATATCGGATGTCATATATGACGTTTGCGTCAATAACATCAATTACGCGGACGACATGGTGTTGCCGAGTCCATCTGTCGGTGGACTAAGGAAGCTGTTATGTATCTGTGAGGCCTACGCTAAGGGTCACGGCTTAAGGTGGATGCTCCAAGCCCGCGAAATTCAAATTTTCTTACATTTTTGCAATTTGCTGGTCAGTATACTAAGTTGTGCGTTGATTAAAATATGATTTGCGGCAGTAACAAATATGTATTTACAGAATCATCAGAATCATTAGAATCAGTAATACAACTTGTTAAGTTAGCATAATCCTAAAATGTTAAGATTTCATGAAATAGTCATTCAGTAGGATTACTTGATCTTAGAGAGTTGTGTGATGACTTTAATGATTATAATTCTGTAAATACATATTTGTTACGGCCGCGAATCATATTTTAATCAACGTACAACTTAGTACTGACCAGCAATTGGAGCATCCACCTTAAGGTACAACATTGGAAAAAGTGAGTATATTATGCTCATCAGAGGTAATAATAAACAACCCGAGTATATACCACCAGTTTATCTGAACAGGGTATCTTTGAGTCGGGTCTCTCAGTATCTAGGGCATGTTGTGACCGAAACCCTGCATGATGACGCAGAGAGAGCGGAGAGCATTGTCGGTGCGCGCTAACATGTTGGTACATAGGTTTGCGAGGTGTACAGCACAGGTAAAGATAACTTTGTTCAGAGCCTATTGCCAAAGCTTTTACACCAGCGCTCTATGGACCAACTACACGCAGCGGGCCTACAATGCTCTCAGAGTACAATATAACAACGCCGCTATAATGCGCAAAAAGTCAGGCTCACTGATTCGCCGAATTCGAGGGAGTGGCAACGGAATCCTACGGACGATTGCAGACAGACCAGATTCGGCAGCTGTGGGAAGGCTCATCAGGCTGCATGTCACCTGATTCTTTAATAATCTATTTCAATGTAATTTTCATTTATTTATTTTAAATTATTTATTTCAATTCCATCTAATTTATTTATTATTAATTATTTATATAAATATAATTTTAATTTATTTTTAAACATTAAGCTGCTTATGCTTGTTAAGACAATGTAATTCTAACAAAATATGGACATTTAAATAGTCTGAATTAAACGATTTTTTTTTATTGTGTTAAAAAAAGGAGTCACAGTTGTTTGCAGCAACCGGAAAACGTATTGAGACCTACTTTACAAAGCTTTAAACATGATAAAACCGACATCTGTTGAAAACGAGAGAGTGTATGGTGGCAATATTAAAAAATTCAAAACTAAATTCTAATTTTATTTTGAGAAGACTTCCCGGGACTGTAATCGTGGGTGGTCTCGTATCCCGATAATTTGAGACTGTCGAGACTTCCCAAACCCTAGTTGTCTATTTACTTTTTTGTTTTCATCATCTTGCATTTAAGGAATTTTGCCTGAAAATACGAATAACTCACGGGTAAAAGTAGTTTTAAGCAATTCTTCTTCCTCAGGGTTCAGCTCCTCGTATTCATAAGGAAACGGCAGTTCTTTCTTTTCCTCCATTGGTATTGGACACAACACAGCCTCAAGATATAAAATATATGTAAAGACTGACAATGTATGGATTTTCAAAATGCATATATATATTGTCAATCTATAAATATAAAAACTGCAAATATCTGTAGATAACGAAGTAATCACGTAATCTCAATATTTGATAACAAATTTACAACATAGAACCGTGTTTAATGTAATTGATGAGGCCTTTTTTTTTTGCGGAATGGAAATCATCAAATGACCCCTCCCGCTCTGGGTGGAGCGGAAGGGAGTGTTAGACTCTTACTGACTAAAACCCACCCGTGTTCCTTCCTTAGCCCTTTATGTTCCAGGGCAGCGGTAACCCTTTCGGACGATCCCGCTACCCCGGCAAGCTTCTGCCCTATCGGGCCCCTTCATTTATGCTGACATCTCTTTGAGGCGCGCGTGGAACACATACGCGCCGTCCGGCACGGGCCTGGTCCTGATCGGACGGTGAGCTACCCATTACTCTCGGCCCGCAGGCCCGCGCCTTCGGTGGCCGGGAGTCGTCACGTGGCCCCCGACGCCCGGAGCGTCTCCCGCGGCGGCTGAGGCGTGAGGTTCTCTCCCTCAGCCATCCCGCCACCTCCTTCGCTAGCATGACTGCTTCGCAGAAGGAGGTGACTGCCTCCCACTCCCTCTCGCCCCGGACCATGGCTTGAACCAGGGCCGGACGCGAGAGGTCGCCGCCGTTGCCGATCGCCTCTACGAGGACACGGCGGTGCTCCGCCCAAGCGGGGCAGACCTCCGCCGTATGCTCCACCGTGTCCTCTGGGCGATCCTCGCAGTGATGACACCCGGGCGTCTCCTCCCGCCTGATGATGGGCAGGAACCTCCCGAAACATCCGTGTCCGGAGAGAACGCCGTGACGCCTCTCTAGCCACTCCTTAAAGAGGGGTCTTATCGCCACTATCCTGGTGTGCCCTGCGCTGGGTTTCGAAAGTCGCGCCTTCCATGCCACCATGAGATCGCGCCGGTCTCGTATCCCGATAATTTGAGACTGTCGAGACTTCCCAAACCCTAGTTGTCTATTTACTTTTTTGTTTTCATCATCTTGGATTTAAGGAATTTTACCTGAAAATACGAATAACTCACGGGTAAAAGTAGTTTGAAGCAATTCTTCTTCCTCAGGCTTAAGCTCCTCGTATTCATAAGGAAACGGCAGTTCTTTCTTTTTCTCCATTGTAATTGGACACAACACAACCTCACGATATAAAATATATGGAAAGACAGACAATATATGGATTTTCAAAATGCATATATATATATTGTCAAGCTATAAATATAAAAACTGCAAATATCTGTAGATAACGAAGTAATTACGTAATCTCAATGTTTGATAACAAATTCACAACATAGAACCGTGTTTAACCTTTTGACCGCTTGTGTCGCATTTATGCGACACATATTGCCGTGCCCCTACCCCTTTACACCCGACAAAAAAAAGTTGCAATTATTAAAAAAAAAACAATTGAAGGGGTGCCTAGGAATCTAAGGTAGCTTGAAAAAATGCAAAAAAAAAACCTGAATTTTCAGTTTTCCTGAAAATGTGCCCTCACGACCGTGACACTTAGGTATCATGTACAAGTCTCACGACAGTGAGTGTTATCTTGTTTATTAATTTTTTCTTAAAAAAAACAACGAATTAATTACTAATCATTAATTATTTATTTGAACACTCTCTATTAATCAGTCTTTGTCATTTAACAAAAAAATACACCTTCTTTTCATTAATTCTCTAGCAAAAATCAATAAATTTCTCAAAAAATAAACAAAGTCAACCTCTGACAAACTTAAAATCACAGCATAATAATTATTTTAACTTTAAGGAACAAAAAAGAGATCACAAATTATTTAAAATTATAGTAAGAATAGCAAAAACTAACATAATTGGAATAAACTTAACTAGATATATTATTATGGTTTGAGGTGATAAAATTGGAAACAGTTTTGGTTTCGAGAAAGACACAAGTAAACACCACACTTGGAACATTTAATCTTTGATCGGCTATGACATCCCTCCATCATGCAAGACCTAGGTGCCTTTATGTCATCAAACACAGCCAGGTGATCATAACCGTCATATCTTTTGCCATGTGATGGGCGTATTGGTCTGTATTGCCTATTGATAGGAGGTGGCTCGTTTTCAGAATCAACGTCAACGTCGTGGCGGCGGTCTTGCTCTGGAAAATTGGTTAAAGCGTCAGCAACACTGAAACGAAAATCCAGTAGTGTCAGAGTGTCCTTTCTTGAGTACCCATTTGCCACACAATCATTTTTGTATAGTCGCCAAGAATTAACCAACGCCAAATCCAAAAAGTGGATAATGACTTTCAAAGACCATTTTTTTGTCTTGATAAAGGTACGAAAATATTCCATTTGTTGGTCGAGAATGTCAACGCCCCCCATGTGTTGATTGTACTGTTGAATAACTTTAGGAGCCGGTATATCAATGTAACTTCTCTGTTTTTTATCCCAACGTTTGACAGTAGTACCCGATGAAGATCCTGTACAATTAGATGCCATGATCACGGACTTGTTGTCTTTCCATTTGACGATCACAGTCGAATCCCTGGTGTAATGCTGACTTTCGCCGCGAACCATAGCCGAATCTTGTTTGAATTTGCAAGCGGCTCGATCTGGGATACCATTAAACATGATAGTGCCAGTGCTGTGTAAATTCCTCCTATTCATTTCTTCTACTAAACGAACCGTAGTGAAGAAACGATCGTGATACACACAACTTCCTGGAGGGACACTTCTGGTCAGATGGAGTATGACAGAAGGTCCCAGACCCAAACATGTATCAGCAAACATAGTATTAGCGCCTCTGTAAATCTCAAAATCGAGCATCAGACCTTCGCTAGTAGTAAGAACAAAATTTTTCAAACCTTCTGGTCGTGGTTTATTTTTCACGACCTGCCGCAAAGAACATCGGCCACTGAAAGGAATCATCTGCTCATCTATGGAATAATAAGATGGAACTCTTTCCAGGTTGTTGCAGGTATCCTGAACCCGTTTGATTATCGGTTGCACCTTCCAAAGTGGGTTGTTAGTCTCAGTTTCAGTTGGCTGATCGTGATCAACTACATGAAGGGCATTGCGCAAAGTAATAAATCGGTCACGAACTATTTTGTCGGCAATAAGTCCAATCCTCATATTAGCTCGCCAGTACATCGGAATTCGTGGGTATGGAAGGCATCCCATGAGAATATGCACACCAAACCCTTTAGCTATTTCCGCTTTTGTAGTTTTGAGTTCTTGTCCAGTTTTACGCATGTAATATAAGTTTGTACACCGAGCAGTCTCCTCGTAGAAAGCTTCATCAAAATAATCATGAAGATATTCGGATGGTGTCCGAACTGGGTTTTTTGATAAAGTTGCAGTATAGTCATGTGGCTTATCGGTAAAAGGAATATTCTTCCAGGTGTCTCCATGACCATGTTGCTGCAGATTTCGCCGAGTTGCCGTAGTACGAGAACGTCCTCTGCTTGATTGTATTCGCTGCGAAGTTGTGCGACGAGAAGGCCTCTGCTTCCAATTTGCCGCGAAGTAGTATTACGAGAGCGTCCCCTATTTGGGGTCGTTACCTGACTTAGAGGTTCAGGTTCCATTTCGTCGCCTGAACCTTCAGAATTGTCGTCCTCGCCTACAAGGTCAGCGAGAATACGCGGCTCTGCTTCGAAATCCTCTTCTTCGTCGTAGAACTCTTCGATATCTGACTCGGTTCCATCACCGAGGAGTTCTAATATACGGTCATCAGGTATAGCAGGCACTAAAATAAAAAAAATCACAACTACTTAGCCACAATACCGGATATTAATCAATAAACAAAAAATTACGTTGAAATCAATTTATAGGGTTACAACCGAGGGGCCACGATCGTGCTACTTGAAGTTTAGTCGCAATTTGTTTCTAACTTACAAAAGGAAATAGCAAAAGTAGTTTGTATTTCATTTGATTAATGTTAAAATAGTAAAATAAAACAAAAACAATAGTGGAAATATAACAATAAACAATAAAACACAATACTTACACGTGCCGCCGGTCGGATCAAAAAACGCGGCCATCTTGTACCTCCGATTGAGACAAACTAACAATCCATTCCACGACTCGGGCGCCACTACGCGCAAGTACACATCTCTCACGATCGATCGTCGTCGGTTGCGTTCGCAAAAATGAATCCGCGCGGCCTTGAGATTTTTTTAAAGTTACCAGCACTATCGTATACCGTCGGGTGTAAAGGGCTACCGCTCGTGTCGTATTTCTGCGACAGAGAACATGCATTATTTTTTCGTTCTATTTTCGTCTTAATACCTGCGTGGTACAACTAAAACTATTACTAAATAGAGATATTATTTACAACAATTACTTAAAATTATGTTTCATAGCTCTAAGTATTGAAAAAGCTTAAACAAAAATAAGTAATTGGCAGCTTGGACTTTTCTTCGGTGTCTATCGCGCGCGTCGCATAAATATGACCATAGGGATGGGATACAATACAATGCGCATTTTAAAAACGAAATAATAATCAGTTAAATAATCAGGTATAATGCATCATTCAGCATAAAATAAACCGTATCATTCGAAATAAAGTTTATTTAACATATTGCCTTGTGTTAATAATTAGTTTCCTTATTATTCATAAGAAAAATATCCCTCAGGGTCTTTGTATAATGCCAACATTTGACGTTAGTTCCCATCCCTAGACGCCTATGTTTGCAACTCATTTCTCTAGTTAGTCTAGCGCGGCTGTCACATTAATACGACCACTGCCTACGTCACAAGCGGATCAAACGAATGGAAAGTTCCATTAATGTTGTTCGTGGGTATTTGTGCATTGTCGATAAAATAGTCACATTTCAATAATGACGACTACTGAGGAATTAATAAGAATATTACAAGGTGATGACGATGCGGAATTATTCGAATCTATAGAAGAATTTAGAAGTGATGGAGAGGAAAGTAGCTATTTAAATTACTTCTTATGTTAGTTGCACATTATTCAGTAGGTATGGGTATAAATAAGACTTCCGTACGTATAGGTAACTCCTTGATGAATCGAAATAGTTTTTTAAATGTTGTGATGTAATTCTGTTATTAAAATTGTTACCTACTTATCTACATATCCTATTGATTATTCAAATTTGGAACCGTGTTGTATGTTGTCCTTACCATTAATAGGTACTGTGACAGTACCTACCAAGTCGGACAGGCACTCGCACTCGCGTTTGTCTCTTTTTAACGAACGGAGTTCCATATGGCGTTGTCTCTTACTGTGCTCCGCGTTGCCATTCAGCGCGGCACGTTTGAGTTATGACGACGCCGCGCGCCGGGCACGGTTAGATACACTAAAGTCTGTCAGAGACTCGCGTAGGCAGGTTTTTATAAAACTTATTTACATATTTGATGAATATAAATTGATGGGTGATAAGTTCTTTGATGTGCCTTTAAAAATATCCCGTTTTTATTTGAAATCAGCCCTAAGGTATATAACCTTGGGCACGCCACAATAGCGGCGATAAGTCCCCTCTTTGAGGAGTGGCTAGAGAGGCGCCACGGCGCCCTCACCTTCCGCCTGACGCAGGTCCTCACCGGACACGGTTGTTTCGGGAGGTTCCTGTTCAGGATAAAGCGGGAGGAAACGCCAGGGTGTCACCACTGTGGGGATCGCCCGGAGGACACTGTGGAGCATACGGTGGAGGTCTGCCCGGCTTGGGCGGGGCCCCGCCGTGTCCTCGTGGCGGCGATCGGCGGTGGCGACCTCTCGCGTCCGGCCCTCATACAGGCCATGGTACGGAGCGAGAGTGAATGGGAGGCCGTCACCTCCTTCTGCGAAGCAGTAATGCTCGCGAAGGAGGAGGCGGAGCGCGTGAGGGAGAGGCAATCGCTGCACCCTCGCGCGCCTAGCCGCCGCAGGAGACGCCCTGGACGGGAGTCAACAGCCGACTCCCGGCCACCGTAGGCGCGGGCCTGCGGGCGGCGACCTATGGGCAGCTCGCCGCCCGGTAAGGACCAGGCCCGGGTCGACGGCGCGTTGTGTTCCACGCGCGCCTCAAAGAGCTGTCAGCACGAACTGACGGGGTCCGCTAGGGTCGATGCCGCCGGGGCTGCGGGTTGTTCGAAAGAGATACCGTGGCCTCTGGCACAGGCAACTGAAGGAACACGGGTGGGTTTTAGTCAGTAAAAGTCTGGCACTCCCTTCTGCTCCGCCCAGAGCGGGAGGAGTCATTTGATGATTTCCCACACAGAAAAAAAAAAAAAAAAAAAAAAAAAGGTATATAACCTTAGGGATCTGATTTAAAACTTTTGACTTTTTTTTATCGATACAACGATTGCTCCTCCTTATTTATTGTAGGTTTTATTTTATCGATTTGTAGCCGCGCGCTAGGGCCACGGCAATTGATATTTAGCCAGGTTAATGTAATTGATGAGGCCTTTTTTTTTTTTTTTTTTTTCAGGATGGGAAATCATCAAATGACCCCTCTGGGTGGAGCAGAAGGGAGTGTCAGACTCTTACTGACTGAAACCCACCCGTGTTCCTTCCTTTTTTTTTTTTTTTTTTTTTTTCAGGATGGGAAATCATCAAATGACTCCTCCCGCTCTGGGTGGAGCAGAAGGGAGTGTCAGACTCTTACTGACTAAAACCCACCCGTGTTCCTTCCTTAGCCCTTTACGTACCAGGGCAGCGGTAACCCTTTCGGACGATCCCGCTACCCCGGCAGGCTTCGGCCCTGTCGGGCCCCGTCAACTACGCTGACATCTCTTTGAGGCGCGCGTGGAACACATACACGCCGTCCGGCACGGGCCTGGTCCTGATCGGACGGAGAGCTACCCATTGCTCTCCGCCCGCAGGCCCGCGCCTACGGTGGCCGGGAGTCGTCACGCGGCTCCCGACGCCCGGAGCGTCTCCCTCGGCGGCTGAGGCGTGAGGATCTTTCCCTCGCCCATCCCGCCACCTCCTTCGCTAGCATGACTGCTTCGCAGAAGGAGGTGACCGCCTCCCACTCCCTCTCGCCCCGGACCATGGCTTGCACCAGGGCCGGGCGCGAGAGGTCGCCGCCGCTGCCGATCGCCTCTACGAGGACACGGCGGTGCTCTGCCCAAGCGGGGCAGACCTCCACCGTATGCTCCACCGTGTCCTCTGGGCGATCCTCGCAGTGGTGACACCCGGGCGTCTCCTCCCGCCTGATGATGTGCAGGAACCTCCCGAAACATCCGTGTCCGGAGAGGACCTGCGTCAGGCGGTAGGTGAGAGCGCCGTGACGCCTCTCTAGCCACTCCTCAAAGAGGGGTCTTATCGCCGCTATCGTGGCGTGCCCTGCGCTGGGTTGCGATAGTCGCGCCTTCCATTCCACCATGAGACCGCGCCGGAGGTCCGTCCGCTCCGCAGCGATTTGCCGCGGGTGCAGAGTTTCCCCCCGACGTAGTGCGGAGGCGATAGTCCTCGCGCGCCTGTATGACTGGCGCGCGAGGACTATCGCCTCCAGATCCCATGGTGGCAGTCCGGCAAGGAGGCTTGCTGCCTCGCCCGAGATCGTGCGGTACCCCCGGATTAGCCTTACGGCTACCACCTTTTGGGGCGCGTTCAGGTAGTGTGCGGCTCGAAGCCGCAGTGAACGCGCCCATACCGGGGCCCCGTATAGGGCCATGGACCGCACGACCCCCGCGTAAAGCCTCCGGCAGGAGGCGTTTGGCCCCCTCAGGTTGGGCAGGAGCCGCTTTAAGGCGGCCCCGGTCCGTTCCAGTTTGGGGGCCAAACGTCGGAAATGCTCGACGAAGTTCCACCGGCTGTCGAGGACGAGACCCAGGTATCTCATCGTCTTCTCGACGCCGATGTGAACCCCTCCTACCATTAGTTGGGATCCCGAAGGTGGCCCGTACCGGGGCCCATGAAAAGACATGGCCTCGGACTTGTGCAATGCCACCTCGAGACCCAACTGCCGGATCCTTTCCACGACTATCGCAACCCCGCGTGTCATCGCGTCGGCCGCCGCCTGATGCGACCTCCCCTGCGCCAGGACCAGCGTGTCGTCAGCGTAGCAAACTACGCTGACGCCATCAGGGAGGTCGGCCCGCAGCACCCAGTCGTAACCGATGTCCCACAGGAGCGGCCCCAGAACCGATCCCTGTGGGACACCGCACGACATCTCTCGCCGGTTCCAGTTCCCGTCGCGACCGGGGTAGATGACGGCTCTGTCCGTCAAATACGCCCCGACTATTCGACGGAGGTAAGTCGGCACCCGGTGATACCGGAGTGCCTCCCCTATGCAGCTCCAGGGCAGGGTGTTGAACGCGTTGGCGATGTCGAGTGACACCGCCACGACCACCCCACCCCGGGACACCGCGTCCCCCGTCGTGAGGGCTCTCACGCGCATGATGGCGTCCACCGTCGAGCGCCCCTTGCGGAAGCCAAACTGGCACTCCGCAAGATCCGGCCCCGTCCTCACCAGGTGCCCGACGAGGCGGCCCGCAATCACTCTCTCAAAGAGCTTGCCGACCTCGTCGAGCAGCACTATGGGCCGGTATGCGGACGGAGAGTCCGCAGGGCGCCCTGGCTTCTGAATGAGGACCAGCTTCCCCGTCTTCCAACGGAGTGGAAACTGGCCTCTCTCCATGCATGCGCTTAAGAGCGCCTGCAGTCGAGGCCCGAGAGCCCTCGAGGCCAGGACCCAGGCTTTACCCGGCAAGCCGTCGGGTCCCGGGGCGGTATTTTTGGCCTTCAGCCTGCCTACCGCCGCTCTCAGATCTACCCCGGTCACTTCAGGGGTGTCGTCGTCGTCGTCCGTGTGGTCCGCTTCGGGCACCGCAAGTGGCGGAGCCATAGGCGGGGGAGTATGCTCCCCCCGTGAAGGGAACAGAGCGCTCACCACTTCCTCCACCAGCTGGGGTCGGAGACTCTGCGTCAGCGGGGGGGCCCAGGTTGCGGAGTTTATTCCGCACCATTCTGTAAGGGCGCCCCCATGGATCTCGGTTCAGAGTCTCCAACATCTCCTCGCGGGCCGTATCCTTGGCCCGCTTGACAGCCTCTTGGAGGGTGGTCTTCGCCGCTCTGTACCCCTCGTACAGCTCCACCTCCGTGGCTTCCACATCCGGAGGGCGGATGCGGAGCCTGCGGTGCCTGGTGTACCGATGTCGCGCGTCGACGCACGCCTTGCGTAGCGCCCCAACCTCCTGCGACCACCAGTACACCTGACGTCGGGCGCGTCCTGGCCGGACTCGGGGCATTGCCACGTCACAGATCTCGGACATGGCCTCCCGGAACCACTCCGCCTCATCGTCAATGTCAGCAGGCCTGTCCGGTGAAAACACCCAGGCCTGCACGATCGAGGCTTCCAGGAGAAGCTCCCGGTCCAGCTGCTTCAGCGCCCACCGTGGACCACTCGGGGCCTGTTGGACCAGCGCGCTAGAGGTCTGGGTGGAGACATCAAACCGGATATACCGATGATCGGAGTATGTCTCCACCTCCTCCATGACGCGCCAGTCAATGACACGTTGTGACAGAGCGGGGCTGGCGAACGAGATGTCCACTACCGACTCGCCCCGCATCCGCACACACGTAGGAACAGAACCCCGATTTAGGACGACCAGGCCTGTTTCCAGAGCCCAGTCCTCCACCATCCTGCCCCGCACATCCGTGCAACGGGAACCCCAGGCCAAATTCTTGGCGTTGAAGTCCCCGAGCACTAGCACGGAGAAGGCGTGGTTTCTGGCGACGACGACACTCAACTCTGTTAAAGAGTTCTGGAACTCGGCGAGAGTTCGGCTCGGAGAGAAGTATACTCCCACTACTACAATCTCTCCGAACCGTGCTGCTACGCACCCCTGTCCCCTCGTGACACCTTCGAGGGACGGGGTACCGGCGGCAGCCGACGAAATTATGGCCACTGAGCCGTTCAGGTCCTCCACCCAGTCATCCCTGGGCGGGACAAAGTACGGCTCAGCGACCACGGCGATGTTAATCGACCACTGCGCCATGCTCTGGAGCAACAGGTCCTGAGCGCAGGCGCAGTGGTTGATGTTCGCCTGGAGAAGGCGTAGTGGAGGAGTTATTACTCCTCCATTTCAGCCCCCTCCCGGGCCCCCTCGGCAGTGGTGGCGGCGGCGGCGGCGGCGGCGGCGGCGGCGGCGGCGGCGGCGGCGGTGGTGGCGGCGGCGGCGGCGGCGGTGGCGGTGGCGGCGACAGTGGCGGCGACGGTGGTGGTGGCGACGACGGCGGAGGGCCTGCCTTTCCTCCTGGCTTCGGCGGGTGGAGCGCAGGACTTGCTCCCCGCCCGGTGATCAGCCGGCTTGCCAGCAGCCGCACATGCGACGCAGTGCGGCGCGGCGTTGCACGAGCCGGCCGTATGTCCGGGCTTGCCGCAGCGGAAGCACAGAGTGCTGCGGTCCTCTAAGGTGCACTGGACGCTCACGTGGTGCCCCACGAGGCATCGATAGCACCTTAGAGGTCTGGGCTCCAGCAGCTTGACCTGCGCTGACACCCAGCCCACCAGGAGCCTTCCGCCCTCCACTATCTTCCTCGCCGCCGTCACGGGACAGCTAACCGTTATGGTTCGCATACCCGTGAAGTCAGGACGTAGGGTGCCCGCCTTCACCTGGTCGGTCAGACACCCGCCCGTCCTGACGACGGCGGCTACCACCTCGGCCCCCGTCACCGAGTCATCCAGGCCCACAATGCGTATATCCGCGCACTTGACGGGCCTGGAGACTCGAGCCTCGTCCGCATTGAGGGACGCCCTTAGCTTTTCAGCCAGGGCGTCAGCGGTGGGGCCACTCGTCGCACCGGGGACCTCCAGCATGCGGGCACCAGTGGCGGTCACCCTATGCCGGAGGCCTCCGGTGATCCCCAGCTCCTGGAGATCCACCGTCGCTCTCGCTTTGGCGAGCACGTCGCCGTAGGTCACCCCCCTCTTGACCGCGTCCGGCTGTAGCGTAATGACTACAGCCGCGGTCTTAGGGGGGCGAAGCCTAGCCGCAACGGCTCGCTCCTTGCGGCGCCTCCTCTGAGCCTTTTTCCTGGCCGCCTTGGCCGCCTTCTTTTTCTCCCCGACCACCTGCCACTCGGCGTTGGTCGTGGGAGATTTGATTGGGGGAGGCGTAGGCTCTGGGGCCTTCCCCTCCCCAGCCGTTCTGCCCTTTTTGTGGGCCGGAGCCGCGGGTTTGGCGGCAGGCGCCGATTTTGCCGGCGCCGAGGCTCCGCCAGCCGACGTCGGTTTCGCCGGCGCCGGGGCTCCTCTAGCCGACGCCGGTTTGGCCGGCGCCTGTGCCCGGCCAGACGGCCCGGGCTTAGGGGCAGCAGCAGCCGCGTACGAGGCCGCCTTCTTCGGCCCTGGGTCCGTCCTACCCGCCAAGGGGGGGCGCAGGACTATACCCTCCAGGACGGCGAACCGCGCCTGGAAGGTCGCCAGCTCCTGCCGAACCAGGTTCAGGACCTGGTTCTCCACCGGCACGGGCTGGCTTGGTGGTGTCACCTGCGCTGTGCCGGCTGCTCGCAGCCCGGCCAGGTCCGCTCGGAGCTCCTCGTTCTCCTTTCGGAGGAGCTCCATGGCAGCCGTCAAGCGGGCCACCTCCGCCCGCATTTCGGATGTTACGTCCGGCGGGGGCCCGAGGTGGATTGCCTCCACTGCCGCCATGATGGAGGCCTTGGCCGAGACTATGGCCCTGTTTTTAGAAGTCTGTAACTTCTTAAGGGCCACGTCCCGGATCGCGGCCTCCACGACCGCCGCAAACCTCTCTTTGCGGTCCGCATCAGGGCCGCCTACCTCAGCCGCCTCGTCGCTTGAGGTTTCTGATGCGACCGCGCGACCAGAACCCCCCTCCTTTGCGGGCTCCTCCGCTTTCTCCGCCGCCTCCCGAGCAGTGAGCCCCCTCCCTATGCCTCGCTCTCGGGCTCCTCCCCGCCTACTGGTGGGGATCTTCCTGGCCGAAGCCAGCTCCCAGTCAGAGGACGACCCCTGGCCGTCCACTGACCTTGGCCGCTTGCTTTGTGCCTTTCTCTTTGCAGCGGCCATCTCCTGGACACGGCAAGGGCTCACTGAGCCTCCCGTGCTCCCTCCTCCAGATGCGGCGTCGGACTCCGACCCCGCATCACTCCTCACATCTTCGATTGGGTTTTTGGGTGTTTTTAAAAAATTTTCCATATTGTTCCCACGAGTAAAAACTTTGTGTACCTGCTCAAAAAATGCGTGGTTCGCACTAGTGACTAAATCAAGCTACCCATTAGCCAAGCTTACTACCTCCCTCACGGTGCGCCGCCGCTTGGAGGTTTGGGGAATTTTTTATAGAGGTTAATCTTCCTCGCGGTCCGGGCGGTTAAGCCAAGACCCTCGACCCCCGTCAAAAGTCAGAGACATGACCTTGACAATCTTCGGGGCTACGATATTAACGGTGGCAGGAGGGGGGGGTTATCCCCTCCTGCCTGCCCGGCGGCAGGGTAAGTGCACACCAGGCCCGCTCTTACTCCACACAGTAGCCGCTCTGCTCCTCATAGCGGCTTGTGTGGAGCGTTCCTCTTGGCAGAACATTAGCATGCGGGCAGCGAGATCTCATTGGGAAAAAATCCCACTGAGAAATAGCTGCCCGCACCCCAGGATGCACCGGCCCGAAAACTGGTCTTCCCCCCGGACGTATCCAGAAGGGAACTCCAGTCCCCAGGCACACGTGGAGGTTTTCTGCCGTGGCACCCCACCCGTGTTCCTTCCTTAGCCCTTTATGTACCAGGGCAGCGGTAACCCTTTCGGACGATCCCGCTACCCCGGCAGGCTTCGGCCCTGTCGGGCCCCGTCATCTATGCTGACATCTCTTTGAGGCGCACGTGGAACACTTACGCGCCGTCCGGCACGGGCCTGGTCCTGATCGGACGGAGAGCTACCCATTGCTCTCCGCCCGCAGGCCCGCGCCTACGGTGGCCGGGAGTCGTCACGCGGCTCCCGACGCCCGGAGCGTCTCCCTCGGCGGCTGAGGCGTGAGGATCCCTCGCCCATCCCGCCACCTCCTTCGCTAGCATGACTGCTTCGCAGAAGGAGGTGACCGCCTCCCACTCCCTCTCGCCCCGGACCATGGCTGATTGAATTGATGAGGGCTTAGCTTTGTATCTGCTGGCTGCTCCAAGTGCGTAGCATCGGGCATCCTAAAAGTGACTCTACTGAGAACCTTCTGAGCTTCTGAGCCATAGAATCGGTTTTGTTATTATTTTTATTGGTGGACCATAGTCATTTTATGTCCAGTATAAGTAAAAAATCTAAGTCGCTTTTCGTATCTGTCTGTGTTACCACATTGTTCTCCTCAATTACGCAACGGATTTTGATGCGGTTGTCACAATCATTTAAGTAGGTAGTTTAAATTTATTCCGGAAGGTTTATGTTTATAATACATTTATATTTATTAAACTTACATATAATAAAGAACTCTCGATGTTTTTTCAAGTCGGAAAAACCGTTTGAAGCAGAGGCGCTTCGCTAGTTCTATAATTATTGTTTTTAATTGCTCTGTTATCGGTAGAAATGCATCACACACAGACAGCTGGAGCTGGACAGCTGGAGCTGGACAGCTGGAGCTGGACAGCTGGAGCTGGACAGCTGGAGGGTTTGATAAGATAGGATAGCCAACTGCATAGATAGATTTTTAATTCTCTTTGATTATAATCAAAGAGAATTTGATCATACGGCTGGAGGCTAAGATTATGTATTAATAGATTTAGAAAATAATTGATATAAATCCATATGTATTTGGATCAAATAAATACTTATATTACTTTTTTTGTGTTTATTTATGGATGCCTTCCCCTATGGTTTTGAGATAATTTTGAATGCGATTGGGATTATATAATACTCGTAAATAATAATCATTTTTTTCGTCGATAAATGAGCTTTAGATAGGAACGCCTACAAAACTTTTTGAGCAAAAAAGAAATGTTAGCCACCCGATGCAGAGAGAGTGATAGTATTTATATACACAGTCTGGCCATAAATACTGTAACAATTAAAAATAAGAAAGATATTACATTTGAATTTGGAATCTGTCATTTTTATATGATTGTTCATTGAGTTTTCTAATTTTGGCGCCAATACATTGTACAATATTTTGCGATATTAAAATGGAGTGGGGTGATAAAGAGAACCGAATCGCTGTAATTGCATTACACAAAGTTGGTATGGAGCCAAATGCAACTTTTAAAACTCTCCATACGCTTGGTTTTAGTCAAATATTTGTGTACCGGGCTATTATTAGGTACAAGGAGACCTCCTCTGTTTGTGACAGAAAAAGATCTGGCCATCTACGTAGTGTTCGTACGAAAGAGGTGGTCAAAGCAGTAAGGGAAAGAACTGGAAGAAATCCTGTCCGAAAGCAAAATATTTTATCTCGGGAGATGAAGATAGCACCCAGAACCATGTCGCGTATTTTAAAAGATGACTTAGGACTTGCAGCCTATAAGAGACGCACTAGTCATTTTTTACTGATAATTTAAAAAAGAATAGGGTGGTAAAATCGAAACAACTACTGAAGCGGTACGCAAAGGGAGGTCACAGAAAAATTTTGTTTACGGATGAGAAAATCTTTACAATTGAGCAACATTTTAACAAACAAAATGACCGTAGTTATGCTCAAAGCCCTAAGAAAGCTTCCCAATTAGTCGACAGAGTGCAACGTGGGCATTATCCGACTTCAGTGATGGTTTGGTGGGGTGTTAGCTATAAAGGAGTGACTGAGCCATATTTTTGTGAAAAAGGTATCAAAACATCGGCACAAGTGTATCAAGATACCATTCTTGAGAAGGTAGTTAAGCCCCTTAACAACACCATGTTCAATAACCAAGTATGGTCCTTCCAACAAGACTCGGCGCCGGGTCATAAAGCTCGGTCCACGCAGTCTTGGTTGGAAGTGAACGTTTCGGACTTCATCAGAGCTGAACACTGGCCGTCGTCTAGTCCCGATCTTAATCCCCTGGATTATGATTTATGGTCAGTTTTAGACAGTACGGCTTGCTCTAAACGCCATGATAATTTGGAGTCCCTAAAACAATCCATACGATTGGCAGTGAAGAATTTTCCCATGGAAAGAGTGCGTGCTTCTATTGATAACTGGCCTCAACGTTTAAAGGACTGTATTGCAGACAATGGAGACCACTTCGAATAAGCTTTTTATATTTTAAATTGTTTTATATTTATGTATTAAACTAACATACTGTAAAAGTAATAAATATTATTTGCAATAAAAAAAAACTTTTTTTCTTCTTAACAATATTTATGGCAAGACTAGGTATACTCTCACTATCTCTGCATCGGGAGGCTAACATTTATAATCAATGTATGTGATAATATTCTTATGAATATTATCACATACATTGATTATAAAGTAACGATTACCTAAGTATAATAATATTAATTAATATTGGACTTCTTGTAAATTATCTACATTCTTACAAATAAATAACTATTCTTATTTTTAAATATCCTTTAAAATCGCAGATACAAAATTTTTGCGCCGGGCCTGGGTTTGTTTGTATAGGATTTAGGTCATATCCATTGCGAGCTACACATTTCCACAAATATTTGTTACAAAATATTAAGCATCGAAATGTAGGAACTATTTACGACTACCAGGTGTGGCACAGCATTGGCCTCTTCTCGGTTCAAATACAAAACAAGACCGAAATAACACTAAGCGAAAACGAAGTGATAGCGCGGCCAGGTGATGTGATGTTACTCTTTCACGCCAAAACCACTGAATGGATTTAGATGAAATTTGGCACACAGATAGTTTATAACCAGGATTAACATATAAGATACTTTTTATCCCGATATTCCTACGGGATCGAAACTTATGCGGGTAAAACCGCAGGGCGCAGCTGGTAATATTAATAAAGCATCGAGCCTTTCCAATGTCAATGTAACGAGTCAACGCCATTTCCCGCACGACACTTTTCCACTGAAAACTAAAAGTATTTACACAAAGTTTTTATTCAGTGACTGGGCTACTCCAGGTATTCGTAAAAGCAGGGAAAAACTTTTTGAACTTTATGGCTTAAAGCAACATATGAAAAATACAAACTATCATTAGTATGTTGCAAAATATTCAAAAACTTTTAAAAGGGTGTGCCAAAGAGCTAAAGCCCTTTATATAAGCAATAAAATAAAATCAGCTGATGATAAAATAAAAACTACCTGGCAAATAATGAAACAGGTAGGAAAAAACAGCGATATAGTGAATTTAATTTAGAGACTGCACATGGCCCCATCAATTCAGATGTAGAAATAGCTCAGGAATTTGAAAACTTCTTTGCTAATATTCCCCTTAAAATTACTGAAGCTTTAAATTCTTCCCCCACGCTTTCTGCTGCCTTACTTAAAAGGAATGTAAAGGCATGCCCTTCGGAGCTTAGGTTTCAGCTTAGGCTGTTATTAGAGCTTTTAAAGATCTTAAAATTAAATCAACAGAAGATCTCTGGGGTATGTCTGTAAAAGTATGTAGATCTCTCATCGAAACCATTGCGCCCTATTTAGCTTTCATATTTAACACCAGTGTTGACCAAGGAGTCTTTCCGGATCTTATGAAACATAGTAAAGTGGTACCATTGTTCAAATCCGGTGATAGTAAAGATCCCAACAATTATAGACCTGTGTCAATTCTGCCAGTTCTCAGTAAGGTGTTTGAAAAGTTGATGCTCAATCAAATGTTACGTCACTTTAATAAAAATTACATCTTTCATGAACACCAGTACGGCTTCACCAAAGGGCGTTGTACCACTGACGCGTGTTACCCTAATGAAGAACTTTTTTAACGCCTGGGAAGAAGCTCAAGATGCTATTGGAATCTTTTGCGATCTCTTTAAGGCGTTCGATTGCGTAAACCATGAAACACTTCTGATGAAACTCGAGCACTATGGGATTAGGAAAACAGCACTTGACTTGTTAAGATCATACCTGAAAGATAGAAAGGTTAAAGTCCAAGTAAATGGCGTAAACTCATTGGGTTCTGAAATGACAATGGGCGTTCCTCAAGGTTCGATTTTGGGTCCATTCCTCTTTTTAGTTTATATTAATGATTTACCCCAATTACTTCAAAATCAACCGAAGATGGTGTTATTTGCAGATGACACATCATTGATCTTTAAAATAGAGCGACGGTCACAAAATCTTGACGACGTGAATAACTCTATTCTTCAGGTCCAAGATTGGTTTACGGTAAATAATTTAGTACTTAATGAAAAAAAAAACAAAATGCATTAGATTTAAATTACCTAATGTTAGAAGTAGCGAATGTGACATCATATTGAATGGCCAAAAATTAGAATTTGTTAATCAGACAGTTTTCCTAGGAATCACGCCAGACGAGAAATTACAATGGGGACCTCATATAACATCTATTGCGGGGCGGCTAAGCTCGGCCGCATATGCTGTTAGAAAGATAAGACAATTAACAGATGAAGAAACCGCGCGTTTGGTCTATTTTAGTTACTTCCACAGTATTATGTCATATGGCATTTTACTGTGGGGTCGGGCTGCTGACATTGAACTCATTTTTATTTTGCAAAAGAGAGCTGTCAGAGCCCTTTACAATCTACGTCGCCGCGAATCTCTTAGGAGGTCTTACTTCCCCGAGACTGTTTAATATGTATGTTAACAACTTGCTTGTTGAGCTTAGCAGCAGTCATGTCGGTTGCCATATTGGTGGAGTTAGTATAAATAACTTAAGCTACGCAGACGATATGGTGCTGCTGAGCCCCACAATAGGTGGAATTAGGAAATTACTGACCATTTGTGAGAGGTACGCCGAGCAGCATGGCCTAAAATATAATCCGACAAAGAGTGAGCTGTTGGTGTTTAGAGGAAGAAATAAAAGTCCCTCAAATGTCCCTCCCGTAGAAGTAAACGGTTCACCCTTGCAGAGGGTATCACAATTTAAATATTTGGGCCATATTGTTACGGAGGATATTAGAGATGACTTAGATATGGAGAGAGAGCGCAGGGCGTTGGCTGTGAGGGGAAACATGTTGGCACGCAGGTTTGCTGGTTGCTCAGCACCGGTTAAAATAACACTTTTTAAGGCGTTTTGTCAAATATTTTGCACCAGCGGTCTGTGGGCTAATCATACCCAAAAAGCAGACAGCGCACTGCGCGTTCAATATAACAATGCCTTCAGGGCGCTGTTGAGGCTTCCGCCGTACTGTAGTGCGTCATGGATGTTCGCTGATGCGCACACAGATGATTATTTCGCGATCATGCGCAAAAAGGTGGCATCAGTGATGCGCAGGGTGAGGGGGGGTAGCAACAGCATTCTGAAGGTTTTTTCAGAAAGGTTGGAAGGGGCTACAATGGATAGGTTTATCAGGCTACATGTCACACATGGGACGTGATAAATCTTCTTCTAATTGGTGGCTGTGTTTTTCTTTTTCTTTTTGCTTTTGTACTTATGTGTGCTTAAGTGGTCTGATAATCCCTCTTTGAGGAGTGGCTAGAGAGGCGTCACGGCGCTCTCACCTACCGCCTGACGCAGGTCCTCTCCGGACACGGATGTTTCGGGAGGTTCCTGCACATCATCAGGCGGGAGGAGACGCCCGGGTGTCACCACTGCGAGGATCGCCCAGAGGACACGGTGGAGCATACGGTGGAGGTCTGCCCCGCTTGGGCGGAGCACCGCCGTGTCCTCGTAGAGGCGATCGGCAGCGGCGGCGACCTCTCGCGTCCGGCCCTGGTGCAAGCCATGGTCCGGGGCGAGAGGGAGTGCGAGGCGGTTACCTCCTTCTGCGAAGCAGTCATGCTAGCGAAGGAGGTGGCGGGATGGGCGAGGGAGAGATCCTCACGCCTCAGCCGCCGAGAGCGACGCTCCGGCGCGTCGGGAGCCGCGTGACGACTCCCGGCCACCGTAGGCGCGGGCCTGCGGGCGGAGAGCAATGGGTAGCTCTCCGTCCGATCAGGACCAGGCCCGTGCCGGACGGCGTGTTTGTGTTCCACGCGCGCCTCAAAGAGATGTCAGCGTAGTTGACGGGGCCCGACAGGGCCGAAGCCTGCCGGCGGGATCGTCCGAAAGGGTTACCGCTGCCCTGGTACATAAAGGGCTAAGGAAGGAACACGGGTGGGTTTTAGTCAGTAAGAGTCTGACACTCCCTTCTGCTCCACCCAGAGCGGGAGGGGTCATTTGATGATTTCCCATCCTGAAAAAAAAAAAAAAAAGTGGTCTGATAATAAACCATTTTTTTTTTTAGGGAACTATTTAAAAGGGTTAATATTATGACGGTACCTTGCCAATTCATATTTTAATACTACAAATAAAGATAAATTAGATCAACCTTTTTTCAGATTATCTAAAGTACATACATCTTTTATGGGGTACCTACTACAAAATACCTTGTGAAATATTGCAATTAAATGAAAGAAAATTTAAAACTTATATTAAAATTACACTTTGTAAGCAAGGATATTACAAATTAGAGGATTATATCCAAGATAAGAATGCTTGGAAACATGCTGGTCCTGCTCCATAGGACAATCTCTAGAGTCTAGACAAAATCAAACTGGTTGCTAATGTATTTGTATAATTTATTCTTTTTTTTTTTTTCTTTAACATTGATTTACATTCTGTAATTACTTGGGGTCACACCCGGACTTATTACTCCTTATTTATTTATGAAAATCGTCTACTTTTGGAATGTTTGTGAATATGTGAGCACCATGTACTCGTATCTATCACAAAGTTAATTTATATGTCATGGTTTCATTTATCCATTTTAATTCTTTTACCTATTGTGGTATAGTAATTTTATCTTTAGGTGCATCGTCTTCACAAATAATTATGTAATTAATGTATGCAAAATATTGTAAAACATTTTAAAAGAGTAAGGGTGGAGTTTCTTGCCCATTCTTCTCCATTCGAAAACTACCTTTTGGAAGGTGCGACTAGAATCAATTTTATTTTAATTTTATTTTTGATGTTCAAAAGTGCCTTTTATGTGCCTATTTGAAATAAATGATTTGACTTTGACTTTGACCCGCCGAAAAAACGCACGGGTTTTCAAACAGCCTTGCCTTTCATGAGCTGGCAAATATTGCTGTTTTCGGTACTGTTTATGATGACCCCGCGACGTGATGCCTTAAGCAGTTGCTTAATTTGCTAATCCGGAACTGCATAGCAGGCTTAAAGGTTTATCATCAATGTCGCCTGTAGGAGTAAGTGCGACAGTGGTAGAGGGACGGGTTGAATGATATGAGATAATATTAAGTGTAAACAAAATATACTTGATCAGTGAGGCATCTTGACAAAGTGATGATCACGACGTATGAGAAGTAAGGTCTTGGAGCTTTCCTTTATTAGAGAGAAGCTGGAAGGTCCTGCACCGATGAATGCGGTAGAAGAAACATAGATTATTATCATATTAAGTTATTGATAGTGTTACGAGCTTCGGGTTCGTGACAATAAAAACTGCCGATAAAAATTACCAAAAGTTACACTTTATTTAAACAACACTAATAACAACTGAAACACACTAATTATAAAACACAATCGCTCTTAAGTCGCACTTGAAGATCGCTTTCGATGTATTCGCTTCTATCGCAGAACCAAGTCTGATTGGTCGCGGCTAGTCCCGGCCTTATATAGTGCCGCAGATAAATCCAGAACCTTCTATTGTAGAAACATCTAGAATGTTCGAACACATACCGGCCCCAACTGACCAGATGTCGACAGTTCTAGTAAGTTCCAGCACCGATATCTCTACTCGATAATAGATGGCGCCAGTGACTCTATTGGTTCAGCTATTCGACAATAGATGGCACAAGTGACTATTAGTTCAGCTACTCGAAACTAGATGGCGCTAGTGGTAACTAATGTCACCATGTATCAGGCATTAATTGTGGCGCGCAACACTGCCCCCTCCTAAGACATGCTCGTCCCGAGCATTATCGGCTCCATAATAACGCGCCAATCGATCCACATGAACGATCTTAGGAGTACCTCTTGCACCTTTCTGTATCCGGTAGGTTACGTCATTGATCTTTGTCACAATCCGGTACGGTCCATCCCATTTAGCTTGAAGCTTAGGAGATTTCCCCTTGCTGCGGACTGGATTGTGCAACCACACTAGTGAACCTTCGTCGAACCCTTTACTGTTCATTTTGCGGTCATAGCGGGTTTTCATCTTTTCAGACATTTGCTGGCCCGATTGTCTGACGTGCTCATAAATGTCATTCATTTTGTTCCGCAAGTTATTCGCATAATCGGTTATACTGCGTGGGGCATCAGGTGGTATTCCGGTGATCAGGTCTGCAGGCAGCCGTAATTCTCTTCAAAAGTTTGCGAACGCTGGTGTCACCGATGTACTTTCATGAACAGCGCTTCGATATGACAACAAAAACGGTTGTATGTGCTTGTCCCAATCTCGTTGCCGATTTTCCACAACTTTTGCTAGGTACCTCTCCAATGTTCAATATCTTTATTCATAATCCAATTAATAATTAATCATAATGTAATCAATTTGATCAATTATAATTTAATCAGTTATCATATGACAATGTTTTTTTTTTTTACATGTGTACGTCTTTGAATGTTATGATAATTTTTCTTTATTCATTGTATGTAGAAGTTCTCATTTCAATAATTTATAAATATGTTATGTGAAGCCGTTTTCTGTGCATGTGGTGTTAACCCGTAATTAATTGTTGCACTTGTAAATGTTACTCTAGTCATTAAATTAGAAATTTATATAGTGTAAACAATTGTTGGTTAACCTAAATAAATAAATAAATAAATAAATGTCTGATTAAATCGTTCCACCATTCCATCCGATTGTGGGTGGTAAGAAGTTGTTCTTGTTTTATGAGTACCCATAACTCGACAAGTTTCCTGGAATATTTGGGACTCAAAATTCCTTCCTTGATCACTGTGAATCTCTAAAGGTACTCCAAACCGACAGAAGACTTCATAAACTAATTTATCTGCAACTGTCGAAGCTTCTTGATTTGGGATGGCGAAGACTTCCGGCCACTTAGTAAAGTAATCCATCACAACCATGAAATACTTGTTACCACTTTCACTTTCCGGAAACGGCCCCGCAACGTCAAGGGCTATCCTCTCCCATGGTGCGCCAACATTGTACAATTTCAATGCACCTCTACTACGAGTCTGAGGTCCCTTTACAGCTGCACAACTTGTACATTTGCGATACCAGTCCTCGACATCATCCCGACAGTGGACCCAGTAAAACCGTTCTCGTATCTTCAGTAGAGTCCGTTTTACTCCCAGATGACCTCCTGAACAACCATTATGGTACAGCTGTAGAACATCCGGTACTTGAGCTTTAGAGACAACCATTTGCAAATGACAGCTGTCTCCCCGAGCATTTTCCCATTTACGGCACAGGACTCCATCCTGAATCACCAAGCTGTCCCATTGGGCCCAATAGCTTTTCGTGATCGAACTCATTGCTGAGACGTCGCTCCACCTGGGCTTAGGAGCTCTGGCCTTCATCCACTCGAGAATCGGCTTGATGTCCGAATCTTCCTTCCACTCGTTGCTGAGGTCTGTCTTGAGCATCCTCACAGGTACGACTTCTTTACTTTCTTGCCTAGTACAATGCTTGCAGTCTTCAGGACAAGGTCTTCTTGACAATGCATCTGCGTTGCCATGAGATTTTCCGCTGCGATGTTCGACCACGAAGTCGTATTCCTGCAATAGTTCAATCCATCTCGCAACTTGACCTTCTGGATTTTTGAACTGCAATAGCCATTTCAGTGCAGCATGGTCAGTTCGTATGTGGAATTTCCGCCCCAGAAGATATTTGCTAAAGTGCTGCAATGACTTTACCACAGCAAGCAGTTCCCGTCTCGTAACACAATAGTTCCTTTCAGGTTTCGACAATGACTTGCTGAAGTACGCTATCACAAATTCTTGATCGCCATTCCGCTGGGACAACACACCGCCAAGTCCTATGTCGCTTGCGTCTGTATCAACTATAAATTCCTTGCCCGCATCAGGGTACCCCAAAATAGGTGTTTTGCACAGACGGTCCTTTAGCTCCTGGAATGCGATGTCACAACTTCCATCCCAGCAGAAATGTCGCTTCTCCTCGGTTAGCCTATGCAGGGGTTTGGCTATATCTGCAAAGTTCTTCACAAATCGCCGATAATAGGAGCACAAACCCAGAAATGCTCTGACCTGCGTCTTGTCTTTTGGAATTGGCCAATCCTTGACAGCGGCGATTTTCTCTGGATCCGCGCGGATATCTTCTTCAGACACTACATATCCCAAAAAGCTAACTTGTCGTTTGAATAGTGAACACTTCTTCGGACTTAACTTGAGGTTGGCACTCTGGATCTTCATGAGCACGCGTTCCAGGTTTTGAAGATGTTCTTCAAACGTACGGCCTACGATGATGATGTCATCCAAGTAGACCAGGCAAGCATCGCCAATAAGCCCGGTAAGTACAAGTTCCATCAACCTTTCAAACGTTGCCGGAGCATTGCATAATCCAAACGGCATAACTTTAAATTGCTACAGACCCTTTCCTGTCGAGAATGCAGTTTTCTCCTTGTCCTTAGGATAAATTTCAACTTGCCAGTAGCCACTTTTCAAGTCCAGCGTGCTAAACCACTTTACTCCAGTAAGCATGTCCAGCGTGTCATCAATTCTTGGCAAAGGATAGCTGTCCTTCTTCGTAACGTCGTTCAGACGACGATAGTCAACACAAAACCTCATGCTGCCGTCCTTCTTTCTTACCAGCACTACAGGTGAACACCATGGACTAGATGAAGGTTCAATAACACCATCCTTCACCATTCCCTCAATCATGGTTTCCACTTCCTTGTCACGTGCTACCGGCAATCTCCTTGGCCGCTGACGGATGGGCAATTCTTCTCCTGTGTTTATTTTGTGTTGAACTAAGCCAGTCCTCCCGATATCAGCATCGTTTGACGAGAAAACATCTTGAGTAACATTTTCTTCGCCTTGACCATTTCATTTTGGGAAAGAGCGCTGCGGCAGTCTTCTAGAAGTGTGGTCACTCTCGTTTGTGCATCCTTGCTGAGGGTCCCAGTCGATAGATATTGGCATCGACGCAACCTATCCACTTCCTCGCAAGTACCAACTAGTGTGCCTTTTTCTATAACCTGTTCCTGATCACAAAGGTTCAGCACACGTACCCCTGAGATGTCGGTGGTTCTGACCAAAGTTCGTGCCACTTTCCATGGTAGATCATTGTCTACCCTTTCCACGAGTACACAACGATGAGTTTGCCCAGGATTCCGAGGAAAACTAACCGGCACAATCGTTTCCGATCTCGGCGGAAGAACAATCTTCTTAAGGCTGTACACGTTCCCTCGTAACGCTCCTTCCACGAAAAGTTCCTCTTGTCCACATTTCAAAACACCCTGCTTGACGTCAATTTCGCAACAATTCTTCCTCATAAAGTCAAGGCCCAGGATGCAATCGTCCATTATATCAGCCACGATGACATTATGCAGGTAGATTCTGTTGCCTAGCTTCAACCCCATCTTCTTCTCTCCATGGACGGGTATGCGCTGACCGGTGGCTGTTACCAAATTAATGTGTTCCCGGTTGTATGCGGAGTCCCCAAGGGACCGTCTTATGAGTTGGGAACTGACAACCGTGCGAGTGGCTCCAGTGTCTATGGTCAGCTTACACGGCGTTCCGTTGACCTCGCCCTTGATGATTAGGCTGTTCCCGTCTTGGGTTTGTGTGATCGAAACCCTTGGGGCTCTTTGAACATCAGCCAGCACCCGCCCCGCAGTCCTGGCTATTACTCGTTTCCCTGCTGCTGGTGCTGGGCGGTGCTGTTAGCTGCACTGCCCTCTGGAGATCGGCCGTCTTCTCTTTCTGCAGTTCGCTTGGGGCAACTGGATCGAAGGTGGCCCCTTTCCCCACAGCCGTAGCACCTAGGGCTGTACCCTTTATTGCGGTCGCGAACTGTAGCCGCTGCAACCTCCCTGACGCGATGGGAGCGATGATCCTGTCACACGGCTTCCACCTCCAGTGCATGGGCCAAGGCGTCCTTAAGCGTCCCGTGGTGCCCGAGCCTCACAGCAGCTCTAACTTCAAGGTCGCGGATGCCGTCGATGAATGCCTGCACCAGGTTCCCATCAATAAGCGCAGGTACGGACTGGTAACCTTTACGCACCAGCTTCTCCACTTCAAGGGCCCACTGCTGCAGGTTTTCATTACTGCGTTGCACGCAATCCTTGAGCTGCGCACGAAACACGTGTTCCAGGTGAGCGTCGCCATACCGAGCCTCCAATGCCTCAAGGAGCTGCTCGTAAGTCACTTCCTTACCGAGAGCTTCCAGAACAGTTAAGGCCTGGTCGCGCAGGCCTAGGGTGAGGGCAGTCATGGCCTGACTTTTACTCCAAGCGTTCGCCTTCATGACAGCCTCAAACTGGATTTTGTAGGCCGACCAGGAAGAAGTTCCGTCGAACGGTGGCACTTTGAATCCACGTAGCGAAGGTGTTGTAGCTACGGGAGCTGCGATTCCATCCCCAAGTTTTAGGTAATCCAGCGTTTTCTTTACATCAGCCATCATGGTTTTCTTCACGTCAGCCACCACGGTGTCAACCCGATTATACACTTGGTCGATCCGGATTTCAGCTTCCGACAGGCGGTTGTCATGTTGAGCAACCTTATCCTTCACCTCCTTCATGTCTTTCCCGAAGGTAGCGTGAAGGTCCTTCATAAGGAGCATCTGCTCTTCCTGGCGGCGCGTTTGCTCCTCCTTATCACGTTGGAGCTGCTCTTCCAACCGACGAGCCTGTTCCTCCTGTCGGCGAGCCTGTTCCTCCTGTCGGCGAGCCTGTTCCTCCTGTCGGCG
Source organism: Apamea epomidion (assembly GCA_947507525.1). Classification (NCBI taxonomy): domain Eukaryota; kingdom Metazoa; phylum Arthropoda; class Insecta; order Lepidoptera; family Noctuidae; genus Apamea; species Apamea epomidion. The sequence continues at coordinate 15,585,315 of OX382234.1, forward strand.
GGCCTGTTCCTCCTGTCGGCGGGCCTGTTCCTCTCTGTCACGCAGCAGCTGTTCTTCCAACCGACGGGCCTGTTCCTTCTTGTCCCGCTGGAGCTGTTCTTCCAACCGACGAGCCTGTTCCTCCTGTCGGCGGGCCTGTTCCTCCTGTCGCCGGGACTGCTCCTGCAGCATCATCATCAGGGCAGCAAAGTCTGGTGCTGCTGATGCTGGAGCTGCTGCGGACGTTTCGGCCTCCGTGGTTGGTAGCTGGCCCTCCGACCTCTGCGGCATAGCTCCACCAAAACGTCTCTGGTCCGTCTCCTGTTGACGTTGACTCCGGGTACGGATACCCTCCATGTCGTCTTTAGGTAAAATCGGCATGATTTTAATCCTTGCTTCTGACACCAATTGTTACGAGCTTCGGGTTCGTGACAGTAAAAACTGCCGATAAAAATTACCAAAAGTTACACTTTATTTAAACAACTCTAATAACAACTGAAACACACTAATTATAAAACACAATCGCTCTTAAGTCGCACTTGAAGATCGCTTTCGATGTATTCGCTTCTATCGCAGAACCAAGTCTGATTGGTCGCGGCTAGTCCCGGCCTTATATAGTGCCGCAGATAATTCCAGAACCTTCTATTGTAGAAACATCTAGAATGTTCGAACACATACCGGCCCCAACTGACCTGATGTCGACAGTTTTAGTAATTTCCAGCAACGATATCTCTACTCGATAATAGATGGCGCCAGTGACTCTATTAGTTCAGCTATTCGACAATAGATGGCACAAGTGACTATTAGTTCAGCTACTCGAAACTAGATGGCGCTAGTGGTAACTAATGTCACCATGTATCAGGCATTAATTGTGGCGCGCAACAATAGGTTGAAAGCTTCTATACAGGATGTGAAAAGACACATCACATTGCCTTCAACATTTTATGCATTCTGAACATTAAACTAACCAGTACCAGTAACCTTGCACAAAAATAATTGCTGAGAAACGACTTTTATTTTTGGTGTGAAAATTTGCCATGTGCGGTAGTGTGCAATGTAACGCAAGCAAAACATTGTGCTTATGGTTGCATACAACGGTACAGGGGTCGCGGGAGTATTTAACTTGCTTTCCGTAAACAAACGTCAGTAAAACTTGGAATTTTGACATTCAATATCTCCGTAACCAGAAGGTTCCCAGGTATGGTCCAGTACAAAAAAATGATTACAATGATGGGGAGTACAAGTACCTGTCGGCTTCGTCAAGTGTGTTTTTACACCCGATATATGTATTAGAAGTCTATGCGGCAAAAAAAGCCGACCTAGACTGGTTTTATTACTCTCATATTGTTGCTGCTGAAAAGGCTTTATCAGACAGGAGCGGCCTTCATTAGATGACATCTATTGCGATCACTAATCAGTATCATTAGAATGATGACTATAGTCGTCACTCCTTGGCCAATATAAGAACAAAGAGACTTCTCTTCTTTGGTGAACGAGACACTGGAGACACTTTCTGGTAGGTAATTCAAGAATATAATGTGGAACGGAAAATAAAAATCAAGCCCTCATTAACTTAAATCCATAGTCATAATTTTATTAGTCAAATCCGTAAGTGGGATGCGCAGGTCAGTATCTCGCAGGTTGTCTGTGATTCGCCGCTCAGCTTGTGCGTCATCTCCGCGTCGAAGTAGTCGCGCCATCCTCCTGCGTTACCTGATAATTGTAACAAGCCGTTAAATGATAAATGATTTTATTTTTGTAAGTAGGTTTGTACAAACACTTTTACACGTCAATCATATTTTAAAACTAGATGAGGTCGGCGTTTCCTATCTGACTAGTCTGAGAAGAAAGGCCGAAACAAACTCAGAGGTCACAAGTCTCTTTTAAAGTTCAGACATAATCTTGGTCAGATCATATGAAGACCATGTAGGTCGATGTCTGAGATGGTCTTTTGAGGAAAGAACCACACAGATTGAGAGGACCTGTCCAGTCAGTGCACGCATTTGTCAGAAATCGTGCAGCTCAACTCGAAACTTAAGGAACTCAACGATTCGACGAACAATACCAAAGAAAGGACATTTGGGTAGGCCACATTAATTACTCAAACTGCCAGACCATGACAAAAACTAAGAGAACAGAGATGAAAATAATATAAATAAAATGACGCACATAGTCTTCACATTCACAATAATTAAAATAATATTTTTTTTTACAAAGTAAGCAAATGTCATAGTATATACATAAAATTCATTAACGTCAAAGTGTATATAAAAAAAAAAACAACTAAACAGAAAAAAAATAAAACCATCCAATAAATTGGAAAAATTGGAAGCAGCTCAATCCCAAGCCTTTTTGTCCTCGATATAATCCTTAACGGTATAAAAGGCTTTCTGGCACAACTTACGTTTAATGAATGATTTGAATTTATCAAGGCTTAGACCTTGAACGGGGCTTGGAATTTTATTATAAAAGCGTATACATTGGCATCTGAACGAGCCACCTATTTTCTTGAGCCTCGTTGTAGGTACAACAAATTTGTGTTTGTTCCTAGTATTTATATCATGGATATCACTGTATTTTTTAAACAATTTAATATTTTTATGGGCATATAAAATATTTTCATTAATATATTGAGAAGGCACGGTCATAATCTCTTTAAATTTATCTCTGAGCGAGTGTCTCGGACCTAATTTATAAGTTGATCGAACAGCTCGCTTCTGCAAAACAAAGATAGTCTGAATATCAGCGGCATTTCCCCACAATAGAATACCGTACGACATTGCACTATGAAAATAGCTAAAGTACACTTAACGGGCTGTCTCTATATCAGTTAAATTACGAATTTTTCTAACAGCGTATGCTGCGGAACTTAGCTTTTTTGACAATTTATCTATATGTGGACCCCACTAAAGCTTAGCATCCAAAGTTATGCCCAAGAATACTGTGCTGTCTTCAGGATTCAATTCTTCGCCCTTTATCAACACATTGGTTTTCACCTGCCTAACGTGAGGTAGCGTAAACTTAATGCATTTGGTTTTTTTCTCGTTAATACCAATACCATGTAAGATTTGAATTATTTTTGTATAAATATTTATTAGCTTTGCTATTATGAGCGTTACGTGGTTGTCACAATTTCACGGCGAGCATCATTCGTTTGCGAAAGTATAAAAACTATAGTGATTCGAAAGAGCTGGGATCGTTAGTATGTCCTGACCGAAGCGTATTTTGCAATACTCGGTAGATGACGTAACCACTATCGAAATTCTCGTACCAATCATAGTCAAACACTCGTAGCAGTTGTAGCCAAACGCTCGTATCAGTCGTAGCCAAACGCTCGTAGCAGTCGTAGCCAAACGCTCATAGCAGTCGTAATCAAATGCTCATAGCAGTCGTACCTAAACCCTCGTAGTAGTCGTAGCTAAACGCTCATAGCAGTCGTAGCCAAACGCTTGTAGCAGTCGTAACCAAATGCTCATAGTAGTCGTGCCCAAACCCTCGTATCAGTCGTAGCCAAACGCTCGTAGTAGTCGTAGCCAAATGCTCGTAGCAGTCGTAGCCAATTGCTCGTAGCTGTCGTAGTTAAGTATGGCATTAAATGAAAGTACTTTTATGTTAATTACATTTTTATAAATTAGGGAAGCGCAGATCAGTATCTCGCAGGTTGTCCTCTATCCACCGGTTAGCTTCTTGTGTCATCTCCTTGTCGAAATAGCCGCGCCAGCCGCCTGCTTTACCTGATAACCGAAAACACCGTATTACGATTCATTATCAGAAGTCAGGTTTCTTACGGTGAAGTACTTCTCCTGCCCTTTCGCTGGACATAATCCTTTCAGGCCTGTCTCAACATGTCTTCCAAAGGATTAAGACCTACAAATTAACTCAGGGCTTGAGTTAGTTCATTCTATAAATTCCCGTTTTTATTTAATACAATATTTTCTTCAACGTAGTAAATACTATTACTCAATAAATTAACCTTTTCTAATAAAAACTTCTTCAGGGGAAAGAACACCGTATTCCCTGAGTTCTTCAAAGTTGACAGACTCGTTTTTCTTAAAGTTCTCGAAACTGAGATGGTCACACAGACGAGTCATCTGATCATCTGTTAGCTCTTTGCCTAGGAAGTCGGCAACGCGACGAATAACCGCTGGTAGGTCCTGAAATTACAGAAACTAGATGTTAACTACGAATATTCTACAGCACCATGCATATGAGCGAAACATCATTAGCAGTTTCTTTCTTTCTTTCTTGTCGTATCGATGGTACTCGTTGTTTTTTTTTATATTATACAGGGTAGGCAACTTGGAGGTATACAGCTTATTTTTGCCGCCATTTTGTTTTGGCGGCAAATATGACAGTTGTTTTATGAAAATTACTTTGTGTAGATACGGCAAATTTGTTATGGAGCGTTTTACGACTGAACAAAGTGTTTTAATTATTAAAACATTCTACTCAACCTAACCATGTATTGCGGAAACTCTAAGAAAATTGCGGCCAACTTTTGGTAGAAATCACTTACCTTCGCGGCTAACAATAACTCGTTAAGTGATTAAATTTGAGTAGCATGGCATTGTAACAGATAAAGCAGTTTTCTTACATCAAGTGAATCAGTTGGGCTTAGGAAACATTGTGGTTCCAACAAGACGGGGCCACACGTCATACAGCACGACCCACAATCGAGACATTGAAAACGTTTCCGGGTCGATTTATTTCGAGAAATGGTGACATTGATTGGCCCCCAAGATCCCCGGATTTAACAGCTCCTGACTTTTTTTTGTAGGGCTATCTAAAGGGACGTTGTCTATGCTAACAGGCTAATGAACCTTCAAGAATTAAAACAAAATATCTGAGACAAAGTCACGGAAATAACGCAGGAAATGTGTGAAAATGTCATGAAAAACGTAGTGAAAAGGGTTCACATCTGCCATGCTACTACAGGTGGACATTTGTCTGGGATTATTTTCCATACTGAATTGCCGGCCCTAAATATTATATTTCAATAAAAATACTTAATATTTTTTATATTTCATTGAATTAATTAAAAAAATAAAGTGTATACCTCTTATTTGCCCACCCTGTATTTTGAGCCCTGTAGCTGGCCACGTTGATTGTGGCATCAGTGGTATACTTTAGGTGGAAGTGAACGGGCATTTAGGACACCCCATCAAGTGGGGATTAGCAGCAATCTAAGGAATAACTCTCGAGTGCTAACTTAAGTTTGTTTGAATTCTTTTCATACCTGTATAAGTTCTTCATAGAATAAGAACAACATGTTCGGATGATGTCTGCACTCCCACGCTTCTTTCAAGTGGTCGAAAAATGGCAGCTCTGTAACTAAAATATTAATACAATCATAAGAATACTAGGTATGTACTTAGGAATGTAAAAACATACAATAGAAAACCACACGGTCGAGATATCGTCAAACAAAACTCAGGAATGTCATATTCACAAATAAATCTCAGGAATATCATATTCACAAATGAATCTCAGGAATATCCTATTCACAAATAAATCTCAGGAATATCATATTCACAAATAAAACTCAGGAACGTCATACTCACAAATAAAACTCAGGAATGTTATACTTACAAGTAAAACTCAGGAACGTCATACTCACAAATAAAACTCAGGAATGTTATACTTACAAGTAAAACTCAGGAATGTCATACTCACAAATAAAACTCAGGAATGTTATACTTACAAATAAAACTCAGGAATGTTATACTTACAAGTAAAACTCAGGAATGTCATACTCACAAATAAAACTCAGGAATATCATATTCACAAATAAATCTCAGGAATATCATATTCACAAATAAAACTCAGGAATGTCATACTCACAAAGTCCCCTTCTAAACAGATTCCAGAAGTCTTTGAAAGGGCTCGGAAAGTCGAGTACTCGGAACAACTTGGAATGGTGGAAGCACGACACTACCACATCTCTAGGGTCCCTCGCCACATACACCACTTTCGCAGTGTCCAGGAGTTTAGGGGGCAGCAGGCTCATGGGCAGGTGCGTCTTGATGAAGCGAGGAGATGGAGCTGTCAACAGCCTCCTCGTTACAGGTTTAGCTATTTTTTCTATCAGAGCTTGAGCCTTTTCTTTATCCTCTGAACTCTTCAATAAGTTTTCTTGCCATTTCTTGTTGAAGAACATGAATAGCCTGTGGCGAGCGCAAAACGAATCGTTATAAATGTATCCATATTAATATCATAAATGTGAACATAAATCTATCTGTCTGTCGGTCTGTCTGTTACCTATTCACTCCCTAACGGCTTCACGGATGTACTTACTCCAAGAAAGGGTATCTCTCTGTGAGCGGAATCTTCGCAGCCATTTCGTAATCCAAATCGTTAGCCAGCAGCCAAATTAACTCTTGAGTCCACGTGGTACCTGAAGGATAGAAAGGCCTGCTATAATTAACAAGATTAACCAAATTATAGAATACGATAATACGGGGTCAAATTAAATTAGCTGGTGAAACTACACAGACGAGATGGGTATCGTTGTCTAATGACGATACAACAAAAGAAAAACATATTTATTCGTCGGATATGGTAGGTACAAGTTGGTACATATGGATAACTTCAGGACACATCCGCCGTTAATAGCGGCATACGAATATTTACAATGTGAACCTAATGTACACGTGGGTATAAAACCTAACTTATATACTACGTAGACTCTAATAAACAATACTGTTGCGCGCCACAATTAATGCCTGATGATGGTGACATTAGTTACCACTAGCGCCATCTAGTTTCTAGTAGAAGAACTTATTAGTTCTTCACTAGCGCCATCTATTATCGATTGGCTGAACTTACTAGAACTATCGACATCTGGTCAGTCGGGGCCGGTATGTACTCGAACATTCTAGATGTTTCTACAATAGAAGATTCTGGAATTATCTGCGGCACTATATAAGGCCGGGACTAGCCGCGACTAATCAGACTTGGTTCTGCGATAGAAGCGAATACATCGAATGCGATCTTCAAGTGCGATTTAAGAGCGATTGTGTTTTATAATTAGTGTGTTAGAGTTGTTATAAGTGTTGTTTAATTAAAGTGTAGTTTTTGGTAATTTTTATCGGCAGTTTTTATTGTCACGAACCCGAAGCTCGTAACAATTGCTGTCAGAAGCAAGGATTAAAATCATGCCGATTTTACCTAAAGACGACACGGAGGGTATCCGTACCCGGAGTCAACGTCAACAGGAGACGGACCAGAGACGTTTTGGTGGAGCTATGCCGCAGAGGTCGGAGGGCCAGCTACCAACCACGGAGGCCGAAACGTCCGCAGCAGCTCCAGCATCAGCAGCACCAGACTTTGCTGCCCTGATGATGATGCTGCAGGAGCAGTCCCGCCGACAGGAGGAACAGGCCCGCCGACAGGAGGAACAGGCCCGCCGACAGGAGGAACAGGCTCGTCGGTTGGAAGAACAGCTCCAGCGGGACAAGGAGGAACAGGCTCGCCGACAGGAGGAACAGGCTCGCCGACAGGAGGAACCGGCTCGTCGGTTGGAAGAACAGCTCCAACGTGATAAGGAGGAGCAAACGCGCCGCCAGGAAGAGCAGATGCTCCTTAGGAAGGACCTTCACGCTACCTTCGGGAAAGACATGAAGGAGGTGAAGGATAAGGTTGATCAACATGACAACCGCCTGTCGGAAGCTGAAATCCGGATCGACCAAGTGTATAATCGGGTTGACAACGTGGTGGCTGACGTAAAGAAAACCGTGATGGCTGATGTAAAGAAAACGCTGGATTACCTTAAACTTGGGGATAGAATCGCAGCTCCCGTAGCTACAACACCTTCGCTACGTGGATTCAAAGTGCCACCGTTCGACGGAACTTCTTCCTGGTCGGCCTACAAAATCCAGTTTGAGGCTGTCATGAACGCGAACGCTTGGAGTAAAAGTCAGGCCATGACTGCCCTCACCCTAGGCCTGCGCGACCAGGCCTTAACTGTTCTGGAAGCTCTCGGTAAGGAAGTGACTTACGAGCAGCTCCTTGAGGCATTGGAGGCTCGGTATGGCGACGCTCACCTGGAACACGTGTTTCGTGCGCAGCTCAAGGATTGCGTGCAACGCAGTAATGAAAACCTGCAGCAGTGGGCCCTTGAAGTGGAGAAGCTGGTGCGTAAAGGTTACCAGTCCGTACCTGCGCTTATTGATGGGAACCTGGTGCAGGCATTCATCGACGGCATCCGCGACCTTGAAGTTAGAGCTGCTGTGAGGCTCGGGCACCACGGGACGCTTAAGGACGCCTTGGCCCATGCACTGGAGGTGGAAGCCGTGCGACAGGATCATCGCGTCAGGGAGGTTGCAGCGGCTACAGTTCGCGACCGCAATAAAGGGTACAGCCCTAGGTGCTACGGCTGTGGGGAAAGGGGCCACCTCCGATCCAGTTGCCCCAAGCGAACTGCAGAAAGAGAAGACGGCCGATCTCCAGAGGGCAGTGCAGCTAACAGCACCGCCCAGCACCACCAGCAGGGAAACGAGTAATAGCCAGGACTGCGGGGCGGGTGCTGGCTGATGTTCAAAGAGCCCCAAGGGTTTCGATCACACAAACCCAAGACGGGAACAGCCTAATCATCAAGGGCGAGGTCAACGGAACGCCGTGTAAGCTGACCATAGACACTGGAGCCACTCGCACGGTTGTCAGTTCCCAACTCATAAGACGATCCCTTGGGGACTCCGCATACAACCGGGAACACATTAATTTGGTAACAGCCACCGGTCAGCGCATACCCGTCCATGGAGAGAAGAAGATAGGGTTGAAGCTAGGCAACAGAATCTACCTGCATAATGTCATCGTGGCTGATATAATGGACGATTGCATCCTGGGCCTTGGCTTTATGAGGAAGAATTGTTGCGAAATTGACGTCAAGCAGGGTGTTTTGAAATGTGGACAAGAGGAACTTTTCGTGGAAGGAGCGTTACCAGGGAACGTGTACAGCCTTAAGAAGATTGTTCTTCCGCCGAGATCGGAAACGATTGTGCCGGTTAGTCTTCCTCGGAATCCTGGGCAAACTCATCGTTGTGTACTCGTGGAAAGGGTAGACAATGACCTACCATGGAAAGTGGCACGAACTTTGGTCAGAACCACCGACATCTCAGGGGTACGTGTGCTGAACCTTTGTGATCAGGAACAGGTTATAGAAAAAGGCACACTAGTTGGTACTTGCGAGAAAGTGGATTGGTTGCGTCGATGCCAATATTTATCGACTGGGACCCTCAGCAAGGATGCACAAACGAGAGTGACCACACTTCTAGAAGACTGCCGCAGCGCTCTGTCCCAAAATGAATTGGTCAAGGCGAACAAAATGTTACTCAAGTATGGCGATGTTTTCTCATCAAACTATGCTGATATCGGGAGGACTGGCTTAGTTCAACACAAAATAAACACAGGAGAAGAATTGCCTATCCGTCAGCGGCCAAGGAGATTGCCGGTAGCACGCGAAAAGGAAGTGGAAACCATGATTGAGGGAATGGTGAAAGATGGTGTAATTGAACCTTCATCTAGTCCATGGTGTTCACCTGTAGTGCTGGTTAGAAAGAAGGACGGCAGCATGAGGTTTTGTGTTGACTATCGTCGTCTGAACGACGTTACGAAGAAGGACAGCTATCCTTTGCCAAGAATTGATGACACGCTGGACATGCTTACTGGAGTAAAGTGGTTTAGCACGCTGGACCTGAAAAGTGGCTACTGGCAAGTTGAAATTGATCCTAAGGACAAGGAGAAAACTGCATTCTCGACAGGAAAGGGTCTGTGGCAATTTAAAGTTATGCCGTTTGGATTATGCAATGCTCCGGCAACGTTTGAAAGGTTGATGGAACTTGTACTTACCGGGCTTATTGGCGATGCTTGCCTGGTCTACTTGGATGACATCATCATCGTAGGCCGTACGTTTGAAGAACATCTTCAAAACCTGGAACGCGTGCTCATGAAGATCCAGAGTGCCAACCTCAAGTTAAGTCCGAAGAAGTGTTCACTATTCAAACGACAAGTTAGCTTTTTGGGATATGTAGTGTCTGAAGAAGGTATCCGCACGGATCCAGAGAAAATCGCCGCTGTCAAGGATTGGCCAATTCCAAAAGACAAGACGCAGGTCAGAGCATTTCTGGGTTTGTGCTCCTATTATCGGCGATTTGTCAAGAACTTTGCAGATATAGCCAAACCCCTGCATAGGCTAACCGAGGAGAAGCGACATTTCTGCTGGGATGGAAGTTGTGACATCGCATTCCAGGAGCTAAAGGACCGTCTGTGCAAAACACCTATTTTAAGGTACCCTGATGCGGGCAAGGAATTTATAGTTGATACAGACGCAAGCGACATAGGACTTGGCGGTGTTTTGTCCCAGCGGAATGGCGATCATGAATTTGTGATAGCGTACTTCAGCAAGTCATTGTCGAAACCTGAAAGGAACTATTGTGTTACGAGACGGGAACTGCTTGCTGTGGTAAAGTCATTGCAGCACTTTAGCAAATATCTTCTGGGGCGGAAATTCCACATACGAACTGACCATGCTGCACTGAAATGGCTATTGCAGTTCAAAAATCCAGAAGGTCAAGTTGCGAGATGGATTGAACTATTGCAGGAATACGACTTCGTGGTCGAACATCGCAGCGGAAAATCTCATGGCAACGCAGATGCGTTGTCAAGAAGACCTTGTCCTGAAGACTGCAAGCATTGTACTAGGCAAGAAAGTAAAGAAGTCGTGCCTGTGAAGATGCTCAAGACAGACCTCAGCAACGAGTGGAAGGAAAGCCTACAACGTGCACAGCAGGAAGATTCGGACATCAAGCCGATTCTGGAGTGGATGAAGGCCAGAGCTCCTAAGCCCAGATGGAGTCCTGTGCCGTAAATGGGAAAATGCTCGGGGAGACAGCTGTCATTTGCAAATGGTTGTCCCTAAAGCTCAAGTACCGGATGTTCTACAGCTGTACCATAATGGTTGTTCAGGAGGTCATCTGGGAGTAAAACGGACTCTACTGAAGATACGAGAACGGTTTTACTGGGTCCACTGCCGAGACGATGTCGAGGACTGGTGTCGCAAGTGTACAAGTTGTGCAGCTGTAAAGGGACCTCAGACTCGTAGTAGAGGTGCACTGAAATTGTACAATGTTGGCGCACCATGGGAGAGGATAGCCCTTGACGTAGCGGGGCCGTTTCCGGAAAGTGAAAGTGGTAACAAGTATTTCATGGTTGTGATGGATTACTTTATGATGTCTTCTGTCGGTTTGGAGTACCTTTAGAGATTCACAGTGATCAAGGAAGGAATTTTGAGTCCCAAATATTCCAGGAAACTTGTCGAGTTATGGGTACTCATAAAACAAGAACAACTTCTTACCACCCACAATCGGATGGAATGGTGGAACGATTCAATCAGACATTGGAGAGGTACCTAGCAAAAGTTGTGGAAAATCGGCAACGAGATTGGGACAAGCACATACAACCGTTTTTGTTGTCATATCGAAGCGCTGTTCACGAAAGTACATCGGTGACACCAGCTTTCGCAAACTTTGGAAGAGAATTACGGCTGCCTGCAGACCTGATCACCGGAATACCACCTGATGCCCCACGCAGTATAACCGATTATGCGAATCACTTGCGGAACAAAATGAATGACATTTATGAGCACGTCAAACAATCGGGCCAGCAAATGTCTGAAAAGATGAAAACCCGTTATGACCGCAAAATGAACAGTAAAGGGTTCGACGAAGGTTCACTAGTGTGGTTGCACAATCCAGTCCGCAGCAAAGGGAAATCTCCTAAGCTTCAAGCTAAATAGGATGGACCGTACTGGATTGTGACAAAGATCAATGACGTAACCTACCGGATACAGAAAGGTGCAAGAGGTACTCCTAAGATCGTCCATGTGGATCGATTGGCGCGTTATTATGGAGCCGATAATGCTCGGGACGAGCATGTCTTAGGAGGGGGCAGTGTTGCGCGCCACAATTAATGCCTGATGATGGTGACATTAGTTACCACTAGCGCCATCTAGTTTCTAGTAGAAGAACTTATTAGTTCTTCACTAGCGCCATCTATTATCGATTGGCTGAACTTACTAGAACTATCGACATCTGGTCAGTCGGGGCCGGTATGTACTCGAACATTCTAGATGTTTCTACAATAGAAGATTCTGGAATTATCTGCGGCACTATATGAGGCCGGGACTAGCCGCGACTAATCAGACTTGGTTCTGCGATAGAAGCGAATACATCGAATGCGATCTTCAAGTGCGATTTAAGAGCGATTGTGTTTTATAATTAGTGTGTTAGAGTTGTTATAAGTGTTGTTTAATTAAAGTGTAGTTTTTGGTAATTTTTATCGGCAGTTTTTATTGTCACGAACCCGAAGCTCGTAACAATACAAAACACGTATACTATAAACATTTATACTCTCCAAAATAAAAAGATTTTCTAAGCTCTTAGCCACAAGTAACTGACTCTTAAAAGTTCACTGTCCTTCAAGATACAGGATTTTCCTAGTTTGAAGGACAGCGGTCTCCTCATCTGTAATAACCATACCTAACTATCCCTTATTTAAACAACACTGATGTTACCTAGGTTAAGTATTTTAGTAAATAAATTATTACTTAAGTACTTACTTACTGCGGCCAGCGGCCGTTGATCCTGTTATTAGCAAAAGTTAGTATAGTTACTTAAAATAATGAGTTTAGAAAATCTTATTTTTTATCCTTATTAGATATCGATTCCCATCAGACCTAAGAAGTTTTGCCAGCAAATTTAATTTGACCTCGTATATTAGAATTATGCATCTGCGGGGTGATAGCGTAACATACCATCAGTACCAATGGGTTTCATTTTGACAGTTCAACAACATTCATTGCTTTGTTTACGTTGTTGAGTAGACACATTTTTCGAACATATGAAGCAATGGATTAGCAATATCCCTCAAAATGATTTAGATTGAGATTAATAGTGTGACAATAGGGTAGGGGGGGGGGTGGGGTAGGGTAGGGTAGGGTAGGGGGTGGGGGGTGTGTGTGTGTGTGTGTCAATAGGGTAGTTGCCTAGTCAAAAAAATAATAATTATATTTAGTCCGTCGGTTAGATTATCGAAAAATAATGGACACGTATTTTTTCTTTTGTCAATCCAACAAAAAATGACAAAGATAAAGCGCGTCAAAATTTGGGAGTGGGGGGTCGCGACGTCACTTGCTTGCAAAAGTGTCGCAAGCAAGTGACGCTACGCGGAACTTTAACGGGCGATACTTCATCATTTTTTTTATATAATTGACAAAAGAAAAAATACGGTTGCAATATTTTTTGATAATCTAACTAACGGACTAATTCGATTTTTTTAGGAAAATAGCCTATTAGGATGCCGGTTAGACTGAAAGCTGACCCCAAGATAGTTCTGAAAAGGCTAGGCAGTTGATAATAGATTCATACAGTGATGCTACGAACTCATGAGGAAAGAGACTCGGCTTACTTAGAGTCTTACTGTAATTTCCGTCGACACCTTAAATTCCTATAGCGACACCCATGAATAAAGACCACGTCGGCCCCGAGGCCAGGGCTTAGGGAAATATTTCGGGTTACCACACAATCAAAAAAAAATCACACAATAAGCGAGCTGAAGTGGCAATGGGCCGACCATATAAGCCGTAGAACCGATGACTGTTGGGGTAAACGTGTTCTTGAGTGGAGACCGCGAATCGGTAAAAGTAAGGTGGGACGCCCTCAGGGTAGGTGGAGCGACGATATTCGCAGGATGGCTGGTAGCAGCTGGATGAGAGTTGCCGAAAATCGAGTTGAATGGCGGGCAATAGAAAAAGCCTATGTCTGGGCATAGGCTTCTTTTCTGCTGGCAGTGGACTGCTGAAGGCTGATGATGATGTTGACACGCAATCAGGCCAAGGAAAGGTTTACCTGATCGTTGATATGTGGCCACGAAGATATCGCTGGGCCGCAGCGGCATGTTGTAAACATTCTCAGCATCTTCACAGTACGGCCGCAGGAACAAGTACTTCTTAGGACCTATACTCACGAAGTCGGGTTCGGCTGCAGAGAAAATAAAATAATTTTACAGTACAGTTTTGAAAGTGCTACTTTTATGCTTTTATCTATACAAACAAATAAAATGAATGTCAAAATAACAGCCTTTTACAAAATGTACACGACTGCCTAAGTAATCCATGAAGGGTCATGGATTACTGGCGTGGTGTTATGTTATTTAGGAACGATAAATTAAATTAGAACCTCATTTTACAGAAATAAACATGATTTCATTTCATTAATCGGTATCTCATCATGATAAAACAAATATAAAATTACAAAATATATTTTTAGTGTATTTTTTTTTTGTGTAAACTTCACGTGCTTTATGGGTATCGATACCTAAACACGATAAAACCAAAAAAAAAGTTGTGCGTCCTTAAAATTTTACTTTTATTCTCGTCCAATTATCGAACCGCCGCTTAAGAAGCTTCACTTAAAAAAACTGAAGTTTTCAACTCATACTTTAAGTATCTACACAACAAAGGGTCGTTGACACCAAAAAAAACGTTAATACTTTTGTTTTATAGTTTTGAGTTTCGCTAGCTAATTTAATTTGACCCTGTATATTGTGTACTAATACGTATCAGTCTTGCAGTGTCTGCCCGGGAAATAGGTCAAAAACGCAATAAAACAAAGTTATAACTTTTATTATGACAGAAATGAACTCAGCTCAATTAACTAAGCTATGGTAAAAAAGTAGAATAGAATACTGTTTATTATGTAGACCATTAAAATTACAGACATAATAAATATAGAAATAAAGAAACGAAAGAAAAAATAAGAAAATAAAAATAAAAAAAAATAAAGACACCCACGATAAAAGAAAAGAGAAAGAAAAAGTAGAACATATTTTAAATAGTTTAATCTGTTAAATCGTTAAAGCCTACCTTTTTGGTACAGTCTCGAAACAAAAGACGTCAACCATCAAATCGCTTTATAAAAATTTGGTATCTGTTTCAAAATAAGTACAAAGTAAATATATTTATTAAATTAAAATAAATATAATTTTTTATTCACGCCAGTACTTATTTTTTATAAATGGCGCCTCGCAGGTCAACCCAGGAGGTTGTCGGCTGCTTAACCGGGCTTGCCTATGGGTGCCTCAATAAATGAAAGCCTCCAAACAGGGCTTAAAAAACTTAAAAACTAAGCGACACGTTAAGGGCACCGAATGGGATACGGCCCTCAACTTAGGGCGTCGCAGGGGGAGGGCTGCAAGGGACAGGCTGGATCGGGTTAGCTTTTATACTCCCTGAAGCGAAGAGATATTATTATATAGGACGATAGAGGTGTCTTAAACACCAAATTTGTGTTCTTCTTAGGAGTATCTAAGGCAGTACAAACTATCTACACTTACGAGTACATGTCGGGAATTATGATTATTAAAGTCGCATGCATAGGCTACTACCTAACCAGCCAATGCTTCTTTTATTTACATAACAAGCAATAACAAAAAAAACCGACTTCCAAAAAAATCGAATACGGAAATGCTGGAATCAACGACACCGACTTCCGAAATTCAAGTTATTTTTCCCTTTGTAGTGTTTCTTACTCCTCCTATTTTTTTAAACAAAATTACGTCGGTTGAAAACAAAAAAAAATATAATAAATCTAATAATTATAATAAATCCAATAATTATAATAAATCTATTTACTTACATGCGTAAAACTTCGCAAGTTCCTTCTTGTCTTCAGCCTTCAGCTCTTCAAATTTGTAAGGGAACCGTGTAAATCGCATTTCCTTTCCCATTTCTGGAAACAACACTTTTTTATCCCAGTCTAATACATCAACGAATCGCCCTTGACTATCAAACGCACTTTCTAACTCCTACTGTGCGATATGTAATTAGTCGATACAACAATATCGGTAGGGTTAGATAAAAATGTATATTAGATAGGTATGAACCAAATACAATAGAATGGGTATTAGTTATTTGAAACACTGGTCGTGATATTTTTAAACCGCGCGATGACTATATTACCAGCAGTAACTTCTGATAGAAAGTAATGATGGAGACACAGACTGTCGTAATTTAATGAAAACAGCCGAGGACTTGTATGTTTGTGTATATCTACGTAAATATTAAGACAGTTCCACACTTGACGAAACAGGTTAACGTATTTGTAATTTTAAAAAGACATTAGGGGGTTTATTTTTAAGCGACTGTTTAACCATATATTTTTTACGTTTAAACGTCTCGTAAGTTTAAGCAACGTTTATTAATAATCCCTGAGATTCAACAATATAACATGAAAAGCTAACCGAAACTGTCCCACGACTTTTCCAACTGAGGGCCAGCCTAGAGTTTTTATTCGCGTCTGAATTTTATGACGTACCTATTTTTTTCTTTTTTCTCTCAAGGCAAACGACCAACCTTAGCCCACTGAATGACAAAGTGATATTGAATTGATCAGACCGTTCAGGTTCATTGTTTACCTTCCGGGACGACTCATCACGTCAACTGGTTAATTACTTTATATATAAATAAAGAGGTAAGTAGAGCATAGGAGTTTCTTAACACAGTTTTAGGGCCAGGACTATAATGGTAGCCATGCAAATACTGCTTGTATTTTCATTTGTTTCATTAAGTTTAAGCCTACCAACTGTTTTACCAACATTATGGAATGCAATAAAGAATTGTGATATAAATGTGTCACTGCCTTAAGATAGTTGTCGCCAGTAAATGTAATAATTATAGCCAACAGGGTCAGAATGGGGCCATTACCCACATGCTGATGACGTAGAAATTCGGCAGACAACTGACTGTTTCATTATTCAGTGACATACTTATAGTTTAACTGATTAGGTGACTTCCTCATTAATGGAAATTAATGATTAAGTATATTTTGTATTTCGGGAGTAGATACTGGAGACACTGGGGGTAAAGGTGAGAGTAGGTAGATAAAGTTTGAGTTAAATAGCGTGGGTTTGGAGAGGCCTATGTCTAGCAGTGAATTCCTATAGGCTCATGATGTTATAATAGTATGACGTATTCCAGTGGCGTGCCTTGGTTTTCAGAACAGGTAGGTAGGCACTTTAAGTAAAAAGTAATTGATTTCCCGGGTATAAAAAAAAAGTGTGTGGTCGGGGACCCCCGGCAGGAACGAAGTACAAAATGAAAATCCAAGACCGACACACGATGAAAAAAAAAAATTACAGCCGCTATCTTGGATTTTCATTTTGACCTCACTATCGGATTTAGCACCCTTGAAAACCATAAAAACGACACCAATGACGAAAATTTAAAAAAAATATACAGGCGCCTTCTTCTATTTTCATTTTGACTTTATTATCGGCTCCAGAACCCTTGAAAACCACGAAAACGACACCCATGACGTATGTGTATAATGTGAGTTTAAATGTTTGTAAACGCACCCACGATACAGGAGTAATTCATAGTGACGGGCAACGAGTTAAAAAAAAAAATTGGCTCCAGCGCCCTTGAAAACCTTGAAAACGACACCCATGACGAAAAATTCGAAATTTATTGCAGCCGCGCGCCGTCTTGGATTTTCATTTTTACCTCACTATCGGCGACATCATTATCCATCACTTTCTTCCTTCGCACGGCCAAATTACGAAGTATATTTTTAATTTTAACATTCATACTCGGTTGGTTATGAGTAGGCATGCCTACTTAAGGGTAATAAATTCCGAAAATCGGACGTCATAGTATTACGCGTGAGTCGTACGTATTTTTAATTTTGCCGTATTAACTTGAACGAGTAAAGATCGAGGTAGGCACTGCTTATATGCAGCCCCGGACTTAGAGACCCAGGGCTCTAGTCCTCGCGCGCCTGTATGATTGGCACGCGGAGGCACTACGTCGGGGGAAACTCCGCACCCGCGGCAAATCGCGGCAGAGCGGACGGACCTCCGGCGCGATCTCATGGTGGCATGGAAGGCGCGACTATCGCAACCCAGCCCAGGGCACGCCACGATAGCGGCGGTAAGACCCCTCTTTGAGGAGTGGCTAGAGAGGCATCACGGCGTTCTCACCTACCGCCTGACGCAGGTCCTCTCCGGACACGGATGTTTCGGGAGGTTCCTGCACATCATCAGGCGGGAGGAGACGCCCGGGTGTCATCACTGCGAGGATCGCCCAGAGGACACGGTGGAGATACGGTGGAGGTCTGCTTCGCTTGGGCGGATCACCGCCGTGTCCTCGTAGAGGCGATCGGCAGCGGCGGCGACCTCTCGCGTCCGGCTCTGGTTTAAGCCATGATCCGGGGCGAGAGGGAGTGGGAG
The DNA here is from genome assembly GCA_947507525.1 of Apamea epomidion. Lineage (NCBI taxonomy): Eukaryota > Metazoa > Arthropoda > Insecta > Lepidoptera > Noctuidae > Apamea > Apamea epomidion. Next base: position 15,603,573 of record OX382234.1, read on the forward strand.
GCAGTCACCTCCTTCTGCGAAGCAGTCATGCTAGCGAAGGAGGTGGCGGGATGGGTGAGGGAGAGATCCTCACGCCTCAGTCGCCGCGGGAGACGCTCCGGGCGTCGGGAGCCGCGTGACGACTCCCGGCCACCATAGGCGCGGGCCTGCGGGCGGAGAGCAATGGGTAGCTCATCGTCCGATCAGGACCAGGCCCGTGCCGGACGGCGCGTATGTGTTCCACGCGCGCCTCAAAGAGTTGTCAGCATAAGTGACGGGGCCCGATAGGGCCGAAGCCTGCCGGGGTAGCGGGATCGTCCGAAAGGGTTACCGCTGCCCTGGTACATAAAGAGCTATGGAAGGAACACGGGTGGGTTTTAGTCAGTAAGAGTCTGACACTCCCTTCTGCTCCACCCAGAGCGGGAGGGGTCATTTGATGATTTCCCATCCTCAAAAAATAAAAAATGGCTCCTAGGCACTTCGAGATTTCTACGAACCCTCATTTCTACGAACAACGAAATCGTAAGAAACGGTCAACCTAACTCAACTTTCAAATTCGTTGTATGGATGAGGATCACTATCCTGCGGAAAATCTTAACACCGCGATTCAGAAAATCTCGTCATTTGCACAACGTCATTTATCGAGAACACTGGTAAACTCAAACTTTCCGTTCTAAGCCAAGTATGTAGTAATAACTTTTGATAGAGTGAACCGATTTTAATGAAGTAAAGACTAAATAATACTTCAAGATACGAACTTTTCGCTTTTCACTATTTAGGGCTGATCCTTCCATCGCCAGATAACTTTTATTCGAAGAATAAAATTGAAGTTTGACAGTTTTTGTATGAAACAACTGACAAAATTTCAAAATTATTCCTCGAATAAAATTATCAGAACAAAATGGCGGCAAAAGAAAGTTGTATACCTCCAAGTTACCCACCCTGAACATATAAATTAAAAATATTGGGAAACTGTCTTTATAACAGCGCGTGCACATTGTTATTGTTTAACTAAACATACACCCATGTCAATGGATCTATGTATACATATAGCGTTAAGATATTACATTGTAGGATTTACTGCGAAAAATGAGAAATCTGTATATGAAAAACATTTCGAATTACTTTATGAGGTTTTGTGTAATCCTAATGTCGATTGCTTCTGTGTAGCCGGTGATTATAATATCCCAGAAGCCACGTGGCTCATGTCTGCTACCCTGAATACCCCGATAAGCTCACCCTTGTGCTCTGGTTCAACTGCGTCTTGTGACCATCTTAATAATTTTATATCCTTTCTAAGTGCCTCTCAGTATAACAGCACACTTAACTCCAAAGGCAAAATATTAGATCTATTAATATCCAACTTACCCTGTTGTGTGCAAAAAGAGTCATCTCCCTTGCTACCTGCTGACGTTTATCACCCCCCATTTGTTTGTGACATAAATATAAAAATTAAAAATCCCCGCCTGGACAGGAATTCTATACAAAAATACAATTTCTACAAAGCCGACTACAAAAAAATAAATGACAGAATACAGAGAACCGACTGGCCGGAACTTCTTGCACACGGTCAATCTGAAAATGCTTTAACATTGTTCTATGACAAACTAGACCAGATTATCAAGCTACACACTCCTCTAACTTGTTCGAGATCATCCAAATACCCGGTCTGGTTCTCTCGTCCTTTGATAAACACACTTAAAAAGAAACAGAGGGTCTGGATCAAGTGGAAGAGGTATGGAAACATATCGGATTACGAAGTATTCAAAACACTTAGAGCCAATTTTGGGGAAATGTGCGGTAAATGCTTTTCTAAGTACATAGACACAGTAGAAGATAGCCTGCACACAAATGTCAAACACTTCTGGACATATGTCTCAAACCGAAAAGACAAACCGTGCATCCCAGCAAAAGTTCACTACAAAGACACTCAATCCAGTGAACCAGAAGTAATCTGCGATATGTTTTCGAATTTCTTCCACTCCGTTTATGAACCTGCGTCGCCACTCCTGTCACAATGGCAACCACCCGCGGAAACTTCCTCAAGTTGTGATATTATCTCTACCTTACGCTTTGACTAAAACAAGATCATAAAAGAACTCAAGTCTCTGGATGCTGCCAAAGGTCCAGGACCTGACGGCATACCTGCTTATTTTTTACGCTAGACTGCTATTAACATCTGCAAACCGTTAGTCATAATTTATAATAAGTGCGTCACTGAGGGAGTATTTCCAAAAGAGTGGAAGCGCGCAAACATCACACCTGTGCACAAGGGTGGGTCGAAGGGTAATGTGGAGAATTACCGTCCAATCTCGATCCTCTCCACCTTGTTAAAGGTTTTTGAGAGACTCGTCCATAATGAAATATATCCATTCTTACATAATGTCATTATACAACAGCAACACGGCTTCGTTAAACAGCGGTCTACTACCACAAATCTCCTGTCTTTCTCCAGCTTCTTATTTGATAGTTTTGACAAGGGCCTGCAAGTAGACGCTGTTTATACAGATTTTTGCAAAGCCTTTGACAGGGTGGACCATGAGCTGCTGCTTAATAAAATTGCCTTTAACGGACTTCGTGGCAATTTGTTACGATGGTTTGCTTCATATATTTCGAACCGCTGTCAAAGGGTAGTAATCAATGGTCAAGTATTTATGAAGTCACATCTGGTGTCCCACAAGGCTCCATCCTTGGTCCGCTCCTATTTAACATATTTATTAACGATATAGGTGACTGTTTCCGCAATACTGAATTTCTATTATACGCCGATGACTTGAAGATCTACAAGTCCACCAAAACTGTCGATGATTGCATTTTACTCCAACAAGACCTTGATAGACTTACAGACTACTGCCACAGTAACAAATTAAAACTAAGTTTACCGAAGTGCAGCTATCTCACGTTTACTAAAAATAAGCATATTATTAAGTTCGCCTACACCCTCTGTCACATGCCACTACCCAACTGAATTTAATTCGTGACCTTGGCGTTATACTTGACTCCAAACTGTGCCTAGACTCACACATTAACAAAATTGTCAGCAAAGCTTTCCAGCTATTTGGTTTTATTATGCGGTCCACCCTTGACTTTAAGAGAACCACGTTATATTTATGTTTATATAAAGCGCTTGTTCGTTCACAGCTAGAACATGCAGTATCAGTATGGAATCCTTTCTACAAAAAATATTCTAAAATGGTTGAAAATGTACAGTACAAATTCTTGCGAGCTATGCACTACAGATGCCACAAATCCTACTTATCATACTCTCAATTACTCAGCAAGTACAAGCTCCTCCCCCTTAGCTCTAGAAGGAATTACCTCGAAGCCACAGTACTATATAAAATTGTCAGAAACAAGTTTAACTGTACAAATCTAAACAGTATGATTTGCTATGCTGTACCTCGAACCATTCACAGGCGGCAGGTACGCGCAGGTACTCTTTTCGCTTTGAACACTTGCCGAACTAACTCAGGCCTGCGCTCACCTGTCCGCCGTATGGTTGACACATACAACAGTACCTTTGTGAACATAGATATCTTCAATTGCACAATAAGTAAATTTAAAAGCCTCATTCGCCATTCCCTATTAGATATCACAACAAGTGCTCCTTAATATATTAATATTGTATAATTTTGTTATCTTTTTACTTTAATTTTGAACAAATTATTCTTAATTTTTTATACATTTCTCATATTTATATTTTTTTTCCTTATCATTTAACTTTTAATTAAATATTTGCCACACGTACTGCTATTAATGTTCCTAGCAATTAGCTCTTTTTTTTTTTAAACTTCTATGCCTACTTGTGGACAGCGTTGTGGGTTACTTTATAACCAAATTGCTATTTTGTTAAACTAGTTGTAAGTCCTTATAATGTAACTGTTTGCCGTTCCTCTCAATAAAAAATAAAAATAAAATAAAAAATAAAAATGCTAAGCGCGCACTACGAATTTTAATCGTTGCGAAGAAAATTCGTCAATCTGTGAACAATAGAAATGTACTACAATCCGCGCACTGCGAAAATAAATCGTTTGCGATTTAAAATAGCAGATGCGAAATCGTACGTATATTTTGTACCCTATAGAAGGGGTACTGACTTCGCGCATTGCGGAAAAAATCTCAAGCGCAGCGGTCAGTCGACTTGTGATTTTTGACGATGTCAATTTGGACGGCACGGTTGGCGCAGTGGTTAAGCGATTGACTGCTGCGCTGCGTGTCGCGGGTTCGATTCCCGCACGGAACAAATATTTTTATGGCCTACAAGTAATTGTTCCGGGTCTGGCTGTTTGTGTATGTGAGTTTAAATGTTTGTCAACGCACCCACGACACACGAGAAATTCCAAGTGTGGTTTAAAAAAAAAATCTTTTACGTAAAATTAAGTAGTATATAATGGTTATTTTCTTTTGTAAATCCATGTTTCGATGTGCTCTCCCGTCCGCGGTGGCACAGTGACTGTCTGGCCCTGGTATTTCGCAGGCGATAATAAATCGTAGATCGTAGTGCGCGTAGGAATTATTGTCGTTTGCGATTTTATTTCGCACTTTAAAAGTCGTAACGAATAAATTTCGTAGTGGGCGCATACCCTGATGCAAATATTTTTCACTGCAGTTCAAATATGTACCTACACTACATATTATCTATGTAACATACATAGGTAGGTAATATTGACTGTCATTATCATCTTGAAAACATTATCTACATCTTTGTGTGTTTCATTTCGTTCCTTATGTGTATTAAGGCCAAGCAAGATCCGCTAGCTGTGCCCGCGACTCGGTCCGCATCGTCAAATTCAATTCATTATTGTATATCACATGTCCACCCATTTAAAGTATCTGTATCTACCTATGTTTAATCAGATTGTTTATACCAAATGTTTTAAGACGAGCGCCAATCCTGCCGACAAACTGTCACGCAGTTTGGCAGGTTTATGATATGTGTACAGGTGTATGGTTCAAAATAAATGTTTTTTTAGTGTGTTTTACAAGAATTACAAGGTTGTGGCGGCATCAACATCGCCACATGCGAACTACGCATCACACTGACGTCACACACAATCCTGCTTCGCACAAGCAGAGTTTACCGCGCGACTAGTATAACACGACCCAATATCAATTTCATACAAAAACTGTCAATCTTCAATTTTATTCCTCGAATAAAAGTTATCTGGCGATAGAAAAATACTAAAAAGACAGGTTAGCACCGAACTAAGCTGACATTTTTGTATAAAGAACTGCATTTCTATAACAGTTAGGTTCTTAATTCAATAACTGGCTCGGTGGTTTATACGATCTAAAGAAATAGCTTGTTTTTAACCCCCGACGCAAAACGACGGGGTGTTATAAGTTTGACGTGTCTCTCTCTCTGTGTGTGGGGGTGTGTGTGTGTGTATGTCTGTCTCCATCGTAGCTCCCGAACGGATGAACCGATTTTGATTTTATTTTTTTTTTTGTTTAAAAGGTGAATTTGTCGGGAGTGTTCTTAGCTATGTTTGATGAAAATCGGTCCAAGATGGCCGCCACAACAAAATGGCGAATTAATTTTTTTTTTCACAACTCCCTCACCCTCACTGCTACTATTTTAAACTTTAACAGAACGTTAGGCTAATAATTAGAGAGGTCCCCCGACGGGACAATATTTAATCAAAAAATTTCATACGTAGTACTTACGTAGGGTCATAATTTCAAGGTTATTTTTTTCTTTTTATAGGGTTTCACGTTTATACCTTTTTTGTTCTATTTGTGGCTATTTTTTCAATAGTTTTTTTTTATTGTTTTAGGCTTTTTACATTCATACTATTTTTATTATTATTTAGTGTCGGGGGTTTTTTAAATTTAAAATTTTGTTATAAGGGGGACTTTGTTTTGATTTATTTGCGAGTATCAAAATATGTCACATAAGTGGCCGTATATTTTTATTGCGTTGACTTAGAAACTTAATTTTCTTACCACTCTAAGGGACTCTAGACCTACGTACTTGATATTAATTTCAAGTTGAAACCTCCACTGACAGACAGACGGACGGTCAAGGAAGTGAACCTATAAGGGTTCCGTTTTTTCCTTTAGTAGTACGGAACCCTTAAACGAGTACCTAACAGTGAGGTTCTAATTTGGGGTTTGGTTAGGTACAATTTAGAGTTCTTTGAACTCGGCAGATAAGCCAGTAAGTATAAGGTCTGTAGAAATAAATGAACACGCTGACTTTAAATATTTATTTAACCGTTTTCATTATCTTAATGCTTATTTTGGGAAGCACAGGTCAGTATCACGCAGTTTGTCCTCGATCCAACGCTCGGCTTGTTGTGTCATCTCCTCGTCGAAGTAGTCACGCCAACCATTAGCTTTGCCTGAAAAAATATTAATATTGGAGACAGGGTCTATGTATAATATGTATGTCGCAGATAAATAAATAAATATGGATGAGATGGGGAGATAGATTGTAGAATCCGATGTTTTACAAGACCGCTAGTGGTTTTACAGAACAGCTCCGTTATGTAAAACAACTGAACAAGGTTCAACTGGATTGTCATAGCGCTACATTTAGACGTACAGAATGACTAATCTGCAGTCCCAATGAGTGCCTTTCATAAAGCTCTGATAACTCTGATATCTACAATCTATCTGCGACATGTATACAAGGTGGAGAAGACAATACGACAATAAATTAAACTGCGTAAGTATGTATATCTAATCACAGGCCAGGCCGGGCCGGGTATCTGCCTAGAGGTAGTTGTTCCGGGTCTGGCTGTTTGTGTATGTGAGTTTAAATGTTTGTAAATGCACCCACGATACAGGAGTAATTCCTAGTGTGGGGCAACGTTTTTATTAAAATAAAATAAATAATGATAATGATGTTCCCAGTCTGCGTACAAAAATTCTATCTAATATATCCAGTAGTTTAGTTACTACAGCTAGTCAAAGATTGGCAAAACCCATAGCCGCCTAGTCAACCCATCACTAATATTAAGTTTGTTAGAAAAAAACACTTTTGTAATTTCGGTGTTAGGATTAGATAAGTTGATAGTTCCAAAATAATCCTATGCAGTGTGTTGGCAGTGTTTTCATTTGTTGTCGTATTGTTATATCCACATTGTATAATTATGTTTCTAGCTCATTAGTTCTGTTTGCTTGTTAATTAGTGCAAAGGTAGTAAGTTGTGTATTGATCGTGACAAGTAGGTGTATCTAGCCTAATAATATATGTAATTACAAAGCATTCACTAATTGAGGAAATACTATAGGTAACATCCTTTAAAGACAAAATAATTCTAGTGCAAGTTAAGAATAACTCAGATATTTAACACCTCCTCTGGACACTTCGTGTAGAGTACCAGAGTTAAATGTTACAGCATCATGCTGAGATAGCCTTTTGGCCTCGTACAGGACTTTCTGTTTTTATTTTCATTTTACCTTTCTTTTTATTTTTTGTTTCTATGAGTGTCTTTAGTTTAGTTTGTGATATTCCTGTGCGAGTCCCATTATTTTTTTTCTTTCTTAGTTTCATACGAAGTGTCAGAGGAGGGGGTATTTTACAGCACGGGATCGCCCGGTGCGGCGGGTTGCCAGACCATGATTAAATTAACTGATTTACTGTCTTCACATTCACACAAAAATGTATAAATAATATAATTTACTAAGTAAATATCCATGCCATTGTGTATATAATAGACAATTATCAAAAGTCAAAGCCTAAAAATAAAAGTTATCAAAAAAAAAAAAAAAAACAATATAAAATTGGAGCAGCTCAATTCAAAGCGTTTTTGTCGTCAATATAATCTTTAACGAGATAAAAGGCTTCTGGCAAAACGAATGATTTGAATTTATTAAGACTTATATCTTGAATGTGGCTTGAATGTTTATTATAAAATTGACACCTGAACGAGCCACCTATTTTCTTGAGTCTTGTTGTAAGTAAGTACAACTTAGTGTTTGTTCCTAGCATTTATATTATATGTGTAAGTCGACAGAACTGTATCGGTCCTTCAAAATCTACTTTTACCTTTTCTAATAAAAGTTTCGTTGGGCAAGCAGATGCCGAACTCTCTCAAATCCTCGTAGTTAACAGACTTGTTCTTCTTGAAGTTGTCAAAGCTGAGGTGGTCGCACAGGCGAGTCATTTGCTTCTCTGTCACCTCTTTACCTAGAAAGTCTGCCACGCGACGCACAACTGCTGGTAAATCCTGGCAGAGGGAGAACAAAAACTACATTCACGTGTGCTGTTGAGTGAGGTATTATTTTATATTTTTAACACGGATCATCTTAAGGCCCTTTGTACACACACGTTTTTCTCACCGTGAAAACCTACGGTTTATTCGCCGTGTGTATATAAGCATGGTTGTCAGCGTTGTATGGTCACAATAGAAGCTTGTTCGCAAATACGTTTTTTCTACGGTTATACGTCGTACCGTAAAGAAACTGTGCCGTGTACAGTCACGAGCACCAATATGTCAACACTTGGCAACTTTCAACTGAGATTTTTTCAATTTCGTAAAATAACGAATGCAACGTTGAAATACGACACATTACATAAACCTATGGGTTCGAAAATGCTATGTTTGTAACAACATAAAATTTAATTAAAAAATAAAGGAGTAAATCGCTTTTGAATAAAGCCGAGTGTATACATACTTTTGCTCGTGACTGTACCTAGCCTACTAATATATGTAACTACAAAGCATTCACAAATTGAGGAAATACTATAGGTAACATCCTGGTCTTAAAGACAAAATAATTCAAGTGCAAGTTAAGACTAACTCAGATATTTAACACCTCCTCTGGACACTGCGTTTGGAGTACCAGAGTTAAATGTTGCAGCATCATGCTGAGATAGCCTTTTGCTCGTGACTGTACCACCTTACCTTAGCAAGTTCTTCATAGAATAAAAACAGCATATTCGGATGATGTCTCATGTCCCAAGCTTCTTTCACGTGCTCGAAATATGGTGTCAGTAAAACTAAAACAAAATCAACTATGAAGTGCCCCATCGGAACAAAAGCTCCAAGATCTTATTATTTGTATTCATACTTACATACAGTACTTCGACACCTAAGTGTCCTTTTGTTTTGTAATTTATTTGTTTAGTCTCATCGTATAGTCCCTTCTCGTCACTCCCCTGCCTTTATCGTAATTTATTTGGGGTCACCGCTACATACCTTCTCGCCCTGTTTCTAACCATATCATCACTCACACAGTCCATCCACGTTTATTTCGTCTTCTCCTACTCTTATAGCCATCGACATTCATACTCAAAACTTTTACTAAATATTGTGTTAAATATTGTATATAACCATTTTAATGTATATGAAATAATTCACACTTACATTGATCCTTCATGAATAACTCCCAGAAATCTTTAAATTCACCTACGAAGTCAAGTACTAGGAAAAGCTTGGCATGGTGGTATGATGAGACAGCGATGTCCCTAACATCTCTCGCTATGTATATCATCTTGGCCGTGTCCACTATAGTGGGTGGGAGGAAGCTCATCGGAAGGTGCGTCTTGATGAAACGGGGGGATGGCATCTCCGCCAGTTTCTCCGTCACTGGCTGTGTCATTACCTCCAGCACTTTAAGGAGCTTTTCTTTTTTCTCTGTGCTTTCCACCTGGTCGATGTTTTTCAGGCAATTTTTCCTCCATTCGGTGTATAACATGTAAATTCTGAAACCAGTAATATTTTAATCGTTTTTATTGGTTTTTATTAAGGTTCAGTAGTTATTTGTGTCGTAGCCATTAGGTATATAGTTTACAGATGTCTATGTGTCTAAGTGTTTGTAACTTACGTTCATAATAATGCATAAAATGACTGTTGTAAGAATGCCTGATTTTAATTTCTGTTACGCGTATCACTTACCCACGTATTCAGTGTTTATCCTATCAGCAGAAGATACATTGAGCGTTGAGAAAAAACCAAAACAGGTTCTGTACACTTACGTGTGTACAATTTTAAATGACAATATCAAACCTTGAATTTTAACACGTAGACAGTACTTACTCCAGGAAGGGATATCTTTGAGTGATTGGAACAGCTAACGCCGTTTCATAATCGAAATCATTTGCAAGCAGCCATACCAGCTCCTGAGTCCACGTAGTGCCTGTCGAAGAAAACAGCAGAGTACTAACGAATGTATATTTTACACATCCAAACAAGGTTTTCATCTTTATTGTATTTTCGCTATAAAATATCTTGTTTAAAAAATATATTATATAAATGCACAATGACGCAGTTTTCGTAACTATAAATAGCCAAGATACAAACAAGTCCAATGTCAAGTAAAGGCTCCGACAGACAGGAGCGACGCGACGGTGCGACGCGATTCTGGTACAACAGTTTCCATGAAGTTTTCGTAGAAATTGTTCTACTAGAGCCGCGTCGCGCTGTAGCGTCACACCTATCTGTCGGAGCCTTAAGGGGATTTTCACAGTAGGTACAGCCCTTTCACAGTTATTATAACAATGATTTTGCATGATTGTCAAAATCAAAGTGATCTTTATTTAAGTCACAATAAGGTTGCTGTTTGGTTGTTGCCAATGACTAGTCGGTTAAAGTAACAGTAATCTCTATTCGTCACAATATGGTCTTAAAAAAATAAGGTCGTTGTAGGTTGCTGCTGTCAGAGGTAAAATAACTGCAACTTTAGGTGCAGATGAGTTGCAGATTGTACTGTCATGTCCACTTCGGATTTTACGATACGACACTACAGAACTAAAGTGATCATTCATGCACCTATGATTGGGTGTGCATAAGTTCTTGATTGATGTGAACTGAGGGACCACACTGGGAATTCGCAATATAAACGGACAGTCTACGTGTCAGCACATAATGAAACAAAATGTTTAAAATAGCAATATACGGAACGAAAACACGGTTGTATGGTTAAATTAATGTTATAATTCATGACGTACGTGTAGGATTTAGGGACCACAGTTTAGTCGTTAAATGTATTACTTTAATCTTGAATGCTTTGTCGTCTGTTATTTAGTAAATATCTTTACAAATTCTTTGCTAACTGTCTGCAATCTCCAAACCTCTGTTTTTATGACACTTTCTGAGATCTGGCTGACCCCAACATAGATGGGAAAAGCCTAGGCAGATGGTGATGACTTTCCGAGATCTGGCTGATGGTCTGTTAGAACTGAGGGACCACACTTTAAGGGCTGTAGGGCCGATGCCTGCCAGGGCTGCGGGTTGTTCGAAAGAGATACCGTGGCCCCTGGCACAGGCAACTGAAGGAACACGGGTGGGTTTTAGTCAGTAAAAGTCTGACACGCCCTTCCGCTCAGCCCAGAGCGGGAGAGGTCATTTGATGATTTCCCACCCAAAAAAAAAAGGCTGTAGTTTTTAATATATTTGTTACAAATTCCCAGATTCGTTCGGTAATTGTTTTGAGTCCACTACTAAATCTTAGGGTTTTTATTTTGCGATGTCCCAGTGTGGTCGCTCAGTTCACACGCACATTTGCCATATTATCGTGTCCACGATCAATCCTTCTTTTCCCAGATCTACCTCTTATACATTAGCATTCATTCTTCAAAGTTTTCTACATTCCCCGCTTCTTGTGGGTTTCCCAGTTCTCCAGGTACTTTGTGGTACCTACACTATCAAAATCGTTGTATAAGATAAGGTTCAACGTACCTGCCCGCTGGTAGCTGGCCACATACACATCACTAGGCCTTATGGGTAGGTTGTAGATATTCTCAGCCTGTTCTGTGAATGGTCTAGGCATCACATAGCGCTTCGGACCCGATCGGATCCAATCGATGTTGGGGTCTAAAAGAAAACATCAAGATCTTTTACGCAAATTACACTGTTACACTTGTCAGTGTGGTTGTCAGGTCGTCAGGCCGCAGGTCATTTAATAACACTATTTTACAGTTCGAATGTAATTTTCATTTATTGTGTACTAGCTTCTGCCCGCGATTTTGTCCGCGTAAAGCAACTTTCTTATTTTTTTCCGTAAGAACCTTCTACAAGGTATTAGAAAACTTAAAAAAAAAATGGATGTAATCGGAAATGGAAAAAAGTCGTTCTCAAGTTATAAGTTATGGCGTGACCAAGGGAAATAGGGATTTATTTTTATATATATACTAGCTGTTGCCCGCTACTTCGTCTGCGATCCAGGATGAAAAGTAGCCTATGTCCTTCTCCAGTCCAGTCTACCCGTGTGTCAAATTTCATCTAAATCCGTTCAGCAGTTTTAGCGCAAAAGCGTAATTCTTAAATTTTCTAATTTTCTGCGCAACTTTTTTTTCGCCGTAAGAACCTGCTACAAAGTACTTACAAGTTTTCTAAAAACTTGTAAAAAAGAGATGGATGAAATCGGTAAAGTCGTTCTCAAGTTATGGCGAGACCAAGGGAAATCGGGATTCATTTTTATATAATTATATAGATATTGTATAAATAGTTTAAAGAAAAAAAATAAAAAAATCTCAGTAGCAGCTCAGTAGGAGTTTGGATAGTGCCAATAGCGATGGCGAAGTGCGGGTACTATAGGTGTATCTCAGCCCAACCCTTCGGAAAATTCAGGGATGTTATGTCTATAACACCTATTCAAATTAATACTATGATTATTGTTCTAATCTTATTTTTCACTTGCATCGGCCTTGCACATCGATCAACGTCGATACTAACATAAATCTTTATTAAACCCATTGATCAAACTAATAAATGTCTACTTACAGTTGAACAACCTCTTGTTCTCAGCTTTCTCCTCTGGCTCAATCTCTTTGAAATCAAACGGGAATCGTAAACGATTATGTTCTTCCATTATTTTTTATTTTTATTAAAACTGTCAGAACAGTACAGTGAGAATACACACAAACGACTAACAATATAAAACATATTCCATGCCTTATATAAGTAATAAGTACCTATTATACTTACCTTTACTATTTTTGTAGACTTGATGAAATAGTTTGTTATTATTTTCCCGTGTTATTATCTCTCATTATTGGAGAGTCTCTTACTCTAGTAATGAATGGGTGTGAAGGACATTGTGATAGTTTAGGAATAAGTTGAAATGTAGATTAGGTATGTGATATTATAGCCATTGTTTAACGTTCTATGACGAAGATTCAAATAATAAAAAATAATTTATTGAATAGGTATTAGACGTGGAAAATAAACAAGTTCCTTAGGTGCAGTAGTAGTTTAGGTAAAACAAAATATTTAGATTTATAATGTTACTCACTGAAGTCGCTTGACCATCTTGCCACGAGGAATGATGGATTATTATGTAAATGAATAAGTTAGGTAAGTACCCAAGCACTACACAGACAGGTACTAACTACTAACTATCTTATTTATTTAACCATTTATGTACACACATATATAAACACACAAGAAGAAAAGAAGAGAAAGGAATAGGTTCAAAGGATCAGCTTATTTAAAAAAATCTCTTTCAGCATACCTGAGATAGGAAACAAAACTTAACTTCTTAAAAAATCTTTAAAAGTTATTGTAAAAGTGCTTCTCGGAAAATGCAGTACCTACAAGTCTGGCGTCAGACGTCCTTGTTGTTTCCGATAAAATAAAATAAAAACCCTCGTTTCAAAAGTCGAAAATGCAGCTGCATGCACTGCACCCATGATAGTAATATCTAACCGGTACAGCAGTGGCATGACAAGATCAAGATAGATAGATACTTGCCAAAAGATGAGTAGATGCAAGCCAGATACATCTATAATCTAAATGTACCTGGCTTCTGACATCTACAATCGTCCATAATTATTTATTGTATCTAGATTCTAGATACACAATAAATAATTATAAACGAATGTATAGTAGATGATTATGGCAACCAACTCAGAAACTTCTTTTGGATACCTATATTCTTAGTGGGAGATTCTTTAGTAAAAGGTTTCCTTTCTTCCGGTTGCAGTGAGGATAGGACATTCTTTAAGAAAATAACAAGTGAAATAACTTTGTGACAAAACGTAGTAATAAACGTAATCAAGTTTACACTAAGCCCAGGTATACGCAAGGGGCGCGTTTTCTCGTGGCGATTTTTTTGCGCACTGAATTTTGAGTTCAAAATCCAACAGTGTGTTTTTTTGACGCGATAATCCCGCCGCGATATTTTTACATCCCTGCCAACGTGGACTCGTGGACTTTTTTTTTTTTTTTTTTTCAGGATTGGAAATCATCAAATGACCCCTCCCGCTCTGGGTGGAGCAGAAGGGAGTGTCAGACTCTTACTGACTAAAACCCACCCGTGTTCATCCATGAGACCGCGCCGGAGGTCCGTCCGCTCCGCAGCAATTTGCCGCGGGTGCGGAGTTTCCCCCCGACGTAGTGCCTCCGCGCGCCAGTCATACAGGCGCGCGAGGGCTATCGCCTCCAACGTGGACTGACTTGTCTCACTAATAACGAGTACCGTACCTATAGTACGAAAAGGCTGCCGAGAGCGCCGCAACTATTGGAATTTCGTACGTTTCGTAACTGGTAGGTAGTTAGGTACATACAAACAACTTACTACCTTATTAATAAAGTTGTGGGCATACATAGTACATGTGCGTTCCTTGTTACATGTCTTGTCATTTTTTTTTTTGTTAAGGGTATAAATAAGGTCCTTCTTATAGAGTGACGCGTAGGTACTTATGGTCATCCCGGATTTTTGAATCTTGATTAGTGTCATGGCTTTGACCATAATCTAATTTACTATACACAGCGTCAGTGGCTGTGTCAATATAAACTATGTTTTGTTTTCTTTTTTTTCTACTGTATTTTTGAGTAAACATCTATGCGTGTAGGTAAAATGTAAACATCAATAGATTTGCTGTAGGTATCTACAGTTTCATGTGTGGGAAGCGCAGGTCAGTATCACGTAGGTTGTCCTGGATCCAGCGCTTGGCTTGTTGTGTCATCTCCTCGTCGAAGTGGTCGCGCCAACCGCCTGTCTTACCTGAAAACAGAAAACATTATGAGCTAGTAGATTCAAAAAGGTCAAACCGTAAAAAAATCGTTCCCCAAGTATGGCTTACCCAGTGATTAAGGTAATACCAACAATGACTTACCCAGCTAATAGGGTAATACCAACAATGGCTTACCCAGCTAATAGGGTAAACTTTACCTGGA
Organism: Apamea epomidion; assembly: GCA_947507525.1. Lineage (NCBI taxonomy): Eukaryota > Metazoa > Arthropoda > Insecta > Lepidoptera > Noctuidae > Apamea > Apamea epomidion. The sequence goes on from OX382234.1 coordinate 15,618,622, forward strand.
CATTCTGGACCAAAGTCATATGATAATCGGCAATTAAATTAAAGACTTGCAAACAGCCCATATTTGATCAATATTTAAAATATCTCAAAGTAAATCTATGACCATAAAAACATCAAAAGATTAAAATAATTGAAGGTGCAATGTCTCTTGCACTTCATAAAACAACAAGGTCTATTTGTCTATGTGACAGGTATATAGTTTCAACCTTAGCAACGTTTTAATTGTCTGGGAATCAGTGTCAAAAGACACTATACAACCTTTCCTAATATACGGCTCTTCTCCGTGGTTCAGGAGACCCAGTTCATTCATGATGTCATAGTTGACAGATTTGTTGGTCCTGAAGCTATCAATGCTGAGGTGCTGGCTGAGACGGGTCACCTGCTCCTCAGTGTAAGTTTTGTTCAGGAAAGAGGCCACGCGACGGATGATTGAAGGTAGGTCCTGGATGGGAAAATTATTTATGATAACCCGATGTTTCGGCTTGATTTTGTTGACAAACAAAGAATTAAAAAAAAAAACTATGGAATGCTTCGAGGTTGTATTATGAGGCCATTAATTATTTTTCCCTAATTTACCTTTTTCGGTTAGGTAAGGTTATATGGTTCTAAATAATAGCAGACTTTTACGGAGAACTTTTTATACACAGGCTGATTTTAAATCTATTCCATTTTTTTATGCATAGGTAAAAACGCCATATCATGTTTATTGTAGCTATAAGCAATTTTACGGAGAACATACGAAGATTATCGATTTTACCAGACATTCAATAAAATTTTCTAAGTACTTAAAAAAGGTTTTTCTAATATTAGAACGACCGATGCATTCGGTTGAATGGTCCGGCTCTAAGTTCATCCCGTGTGAGTATTCAGGTTTTATGCAAAAATAGCGGTACCTTAGACATGTCTTCATAGAAAAGGAATAACATGTTTGAATGGTGTCTCTTCGCCCAAGCTTCTTTAATATTGTCAAAGTAAGGCGTCCAGTAAACTGCAAACACATAAAGCCAAGTTTCAGCATTATATTTTTTAAGTTTAGTTTACCTAAAAATAACAAAAAAGTCAAATAACCTACGTCCTGCAAAATATTGAACGTGTAGTACTGAAGTCAGAATAAACACCCACATTTATTGAAAAAACAATTATTCGTAAATCTGCAACATTGCTATAATATTCCACTTATAATTTAAAACTTTGAGTACTTGAAATTATCCTTACTCGAGTTGCTGACGTAGAAGCACCAGAAAGTTTTGAAGTCTCCGTGGTACCCGAGCAACCTGTGCAACCTGTTCATGTAGTAGAAGGATACTACCACATCCCTGGGGTCCCGCGCCACATACACCACTTTGGCATTATCCAGCAAGGATGGTGATAGCAAGGATATCGGCAGGTGGGTGTATACGAAGCGTGGAGACGCTGCCTGGGACAACCGTTGGGTTCCCGGAAGAGTTATTGTCTCAAGATGTTTGATCTTCGCAGCATCCGTGGTCTCACTCAAGACTTTGGCCCTCATCAATGGATGTACGAGCGTGGGAAACCTTAGAAAAATAACACTATATACTCTTTTTTCTAACATGTTATAATAATTACTAAAAATAGATTGTGCCAAAAATCTTGAACCATTGTCTAGCTTTATATTAAGAAAACAGTTTCACTTTGCTTGCCCCATAAGTTCAGGCGCCTTAAATGTAGAAAATGAGAGCGCCAGACTTGATACAAATATGTACTCACTCTAGAAACATGAACCTTCCAAACAAGGGGACGCTCTTCGATTTGGCGAAGTTCCAATCGTTGGCGACGATCCAAACTAGTTCCCGAGTCCATGTCGAGCCTGCAGAGGCACACATATAAATATAAGGTTTTCAGGTTTGCCAAGTTTTGAGAATAGATAGAGGTCAAGAGGGGAGGTATATTTTCAGTTAATTAATACTTAGTTCGAAGGCAAAGCTTACAGAATCTGCAGTCAATGCTTTGACTTTAATTTTCCCTTTTCCATGATTTTTACGGCATGGAATTCTGTTAGCTATTGAATGGTTACCAAAAACCCTATAACATTGCAAAAACCCTGAAATAATGTATCTTCATTAACGTTCTCAACTCAGAAGATGCAAATGTGAAAATTCTGGAAACGATAGCGCATCGAACCGATAACTTTTTGTTACGTTATCTGATTGTGCTGCAGTAACAATAGCTAATTACGTTTTCTTATGAATAAGCAGTTAACCTGAGTTAATTTTATTCTCATCGTAGTTTTATAATAACAGTGGCTCACGAGTGTAGGTAACGCTGAATGGTCTTTAGTTCAATTAAGTTAGTAATAAGTTTATGTTTAGGTATACAGTTCGTTATACTACATTCCTTTGGAGCTTGGTTTGGTTTCCTTCTCACTGCAAACGTATTATAGTGCTTATACACATGAGCGACACGCGTCAACGGAAGCCGTCGTCGGCTGCAGTTGCTTCTGCCGTAGACGCGTACCGCTAGTGTGTACTAGCGACACGCGTCAACGGCATAAACAGATATAACCTGTGGACCTTCCCCTTAAGTATAGTTGAGGTATAGGTACTTACCTATACCTCTACCACTTGGTAAGTATGGTGAAAGACTGACCTGATCTAGGATAACTGGCGACGAAAACGTCACTAGACCTTACTTCCATGTTGTAGATGTTCGCAGCTGCAGCGGTGAAGGTTTTCGGGAAGAAGTAGCCCTTCGGTCCCACACGAATGTAGTCTGTGTGTTCGTCTGTTGTAAACCAATAAGCAAATGCAACATTTGAATATCATCATGTAGAGTATGTTGGCCTGGACCTTACGTATTAAATTCCCAGCTTATTTTGCAATCATTTTTAATGCTGACAGCATGATGCTCTACGCTATTTCATTCCTCCCCGAGCTTCACTTACTGAATCCAAAAATATTCTCTAAGGACATCATTCATTTCGTAGGTACGTAGCAAAATCCCGAAAAAAAAAATTGAGGGAAATCTAACTTACCTACTGACTATTATAATAGAACTGTTTCGAGGTCACAGTATGTCTATTATAATCAGTGATCGGATAATCGGATGCATATTTACCTAATGTGTAGGTGTTGGTTATTATGGAATGCACTTTTGTATCGAAAAAATCCCGGGAATTAGGAATCGACAAATTTAGTTTTTTTACTATAGAAACAAAAAAGGTGTAGGAATATTTACTTAGTTTAAGGTGTTTAGGATAATATTATAGAATGCACTTTTGTACCGAAAAAATCCCGGGTTTTTTTTTTTAAATATGTTTTAAGAAGCCGCTTCCATAATTTCCTAACCAAAAATGAACTTTAGGTAAATATGCATCCCATTATCCGATCACTGATTATAATGGACTACGGTAGGGCTCAGTGAGAGGACTGTTCCATTGGGGTGAAGATCCTTAAATAGTGATGCTTATCTCTTATGGCTATAATCCCAAAATTCATTGTGATAACAAGATCATTAGTGGACATCTACACAGGATGTAAATAATCCTATCCTACTAATATTATAAACGCGAAAGTTTGTATGGATGGATGGATGGATGTTTGTTACTCTTTTACTCTAAAACTACTGAATGGATCTGGCACAGAGATAGTTTATAACCAGGATTAACACATATGTTACTTTTTATCCCGATATTTCCACGGGATCAAAACCGCGGGGCGCAGCTAGTACATTATAATTAAGGATATTAGATGTTTGGTGCTGCGCTAAACTTACTCCAACATACCCTTTTTTTTTTTGCTGAGAAATGCTTTATGCATCCCCGTCTCGCGGGGGACGAGACGGGGTATGTGGAACTCCCTGTCGGAATGACAGTATACCCACTAAAACTCAGCGGTGTTCCCACATCGCCGTGATGGGAGGGCCATGGGAAACCGGCATAGCCTTTACTTCCACAGCCCTCCCAGCGCATGCCCGCCTAGATGGTATGGCGGGCCCCGCATGCCCCCCATGTTGGGGGGTTACGGGAATGGCCGGGAACACCTGGCCATTCCCGTCCCACACTGGTGGAGGCCTGTGCGATACAGGCAACGGTGCCCCCGCACCCGTTGCCTGCTCGCCTCCACGCCCGCCTAACGGGCAGGCCCCGCATGCCCCCCGCGTTGGGGGGGCTACAGTCGCAGAGGATAGGGAGAGCGGCAACGTAACACCAACACTCCTCTTCCCCTGCGGCCCCACCGCGTCCGCCATCAAACGGTGGCGGCCCGTCAAGGCCGCGGAAGGTAGGGAGAGCGGCGCACCGCACTCCTCTCCCGCCGCGGCCTCCAATCCTCAGCCGCGATGTCTCCCACACGGGGGACATCGCGGCCCGCCTCAGGTAGGTTGCGATGTCGCCCAAGCGGCACCGCAACCTACCCGCCGGCCGCTCGTCGTCGGCTAAGCCGCAAAGCCTTGACGAGAGGCCCTCGCTCGGGTTCCTCTTAGCTTCACCGTGGTTCTGCTAGCCACGGCTACTGAGCCCCCCCGCCTCGTCAATGCGGGAACCCACTGGGGGGGTGGGCTCCAACATACCCTGTACCTACCTACATTATATTGGTCGAGAGGGCAACCTGCCGTACGTGAGACCCATGGTTTTAATTTTGGAGCCCGCTAAAGTGTCATTGACGGCTTCAGTAGCAATAGTTAAGCCGATTAATTTCCCGGGTGACTGTCAAGGTTCTAATTCGGACTTATGAAGGTCCAGAGTGGATTAGGCAAGGATTAACATATTGACCATAGCAATTTGCAATTAATTAGCAATTTAATCAAATCACCGGATACAAGTACCTACTAATAAGATAAACGATGTCCGGTTTTCTAAGAAACCTCTCGATTTGAAAGGAAACTTGTTTAATTAGGATAGAGGTTATTAAGTTATACTTAAGGTGACTAAACTTGTGAATGACATGGTGGAAAGAAGAATTTCACAGAAAAGGCTTTTAGAAAAAGTTTTGTAGGTAGCTATTAATGCCGAGATCAAAGCGCTTTGACTCGCGACGGGACACGGGACATTGCCGACGACGACGTGCCGAAAAAAAACGAATAAGTATTGAAAAGGTTGGTTCATTAACCTGTAAATATTTGGTTGTTTGTTGTTGTTTGCACGTAAATCATCATTCAGCTAACTGCTGGACATAGACATCGACGCATCGAGCAGTTCTGTCCTTCTCGAATACCACAGATTCCCGCCCCTTTAACATTACTCTAATTGCGTAACAGACTATAAATCTCAATTATTTTGAAATATATTGCTAATCTATTGCTTCATATATTCGAGAAATTTGTCCGCTAAGCAACGTAAATAACGTAATGGATGTGGATGAACTGTCAAAATGAAAGCCATTGCTACTGAGAGTGTGTTGCGCAATTACCCCGCAGGACGTTCATAATTAAGTACGAGTATCATTCGTGAAGGCTGCGAATTTGTAAACCTTGATTCGACAATTTCTTGTTAATATAAAACAAATCGAGAAAATTCATTTTGGGGTTGAAACCCTCGGGTCATGGGATCCGAGTGCTCATTGCTTGTTCAATGACATCTCTAAACGGCTGGTTGACACTTCCCGTGACCCAAGGGCTGGCTTTTACCTTGGCCAGAGGCTAAGCATTGCCATACAACGTGGCAATGCCGCCAGTCTCCAGTACAGTAGAAATAAATGCTTTTACAAGCAAGACCCTACAAAATCTAAACTACTACCTACTACTAACTATGTAAGTAATATAAAAACTGTTGTTTTATTTAGAGTATTTTAGTTAATCGTATGCATCTATGTTTAGAAACAGAAATTATGCATTTGGGCTAAACTACTGTTCTTTGTTATAAGCTTAGGAATATGTACGGTACCTACTACCCTACTAAAATAAAAATAAAGGCAACTTGTCAACACTGTTTCTTTGCGCTCTTTCGTATAATTATTAGAAGCAACATTCTTGTTATACTGCAAGCAATATGGGAATCATGATGGTAGGTACCTAAGAAAATAATAAACAATAGGTATTTTTCATTCAAGAGATTGCGTCTAGATCATCGGTGATGATGAAATGTCTGCATCATCACAAATGATCTTGACGTACTCTCTAAAGTCCATATCGTTGTTAGATTTTGTGCCAGTGTCACTTGACCGAGTATGGTCATTTAGAGTACATATGCCGCCAATGTTGTGTGCCCATCTGTCTTCGTTTATGTTAAGAAACTCATCGAGTTAAATGAGGTTTAGACGCGGAGTTTCTAATCACAACATTAACGCGATGAAATACATAGATCGAAAGTGTTCTACAGTTTTCATAAAGTATGATACAATATAATTTCTCCAGGTAAAAACGGTTAACTTGTCAATGTCTCATCAAAATCAATTAAAATAATTAATAATATGACCCTAAAACTTACTTTTAAAGTATTTCGTAAGTTGACAAGCTAGTTCTGGTTTCACATCTCGTATTTCCCATGGAAAATTATTTCTTGCGTCCATTTTGAGGTGAGACAACGATGGACCGTTATGTCTTTAATGCACATTTAGTTTGAAGAACCATCGTTAACAAGATTATTATTTATTTGATAAAGGTAAGTATGAAAGATTACACCGTCTTGGTAAAACAAATAATATAATTATATTATTTTCTATTATTCTATAAAGGATGCATTTGCGTTGGTTTGTTTTTTTCATAGGCAGCTTTTCTCGAAACTGCACCCATTACATATCTCCAAAGATCTGCACCGAACCTTTAATAGACTGGGGCCGTATTACGAAATATTAATGCCATCATCATTCTAGTTTGAAAAAGGACAGGGGCTATCGGTCATGTATAGCTCCGTCTCTCTCTTACACTGGAATCATGATATCGCTAAAACGTCATAATACGACCGGACCAGCTACTTACTAACATCAATTAAAACTCCTTTTAATTAAAAATATAATAATCGAAATTGGTCCAGATTTGACGGACACAATAAGTAAACCGAACCCCATGAACAAACTCTCAAACAAAAGCTCTTCGCTCGGTACAACAAATGGATGGAGCAAACCGGGTGGAAATTGTCGTTACAAAATGATCTATATAATATAATGAAGAATATAGGTAATAGATAGCTACCTCAGCTATACTCAAGAAGTTATTAGATCAAATACTGATACTCAGTACATTCTTATCGGTCACGTTAAGACGCATCGTGAAAGTAAGCACTAATTAATTGATACATAAAGTGTGATATTCTCTTTAAGTAGACGAATTAAATACTCGTATATACCTAGTGCAATTTTAACATTTTAAAAAATAACAGTGAATGCAGAAATAATCAAGCCAAGATAATGATCTTGTCTATAAATATCATTGAACACAGAGTCTACTATCTTTGAGGGTTTAATTTAAAAGTCATCATCAAACACAAAGAAAACACTTAACAAGAATTAAAAGATGTTTACTTATTAAATTAGGAATAAATAAATTACATGGCGAACATATTTGGAAATAAATTAACTATAGATATATAAACACAGAGATCGTGAACTATGACGTAACGACAACAACTTCAGGCGCTTCTTGTGACTCTACTTTATCCACCTTCTCCTTTGTTTGGAGTTCCGCTTCAGCGCTGGTTTCCACCGGGGATTGGGCCTGGCACATGAGCGTCACGGGGTCCCGCGTGCGCTCCGGGCCACAGTTTTCCGATGCTCCTAATAGCTTGAACTCGTCCTGTTCGTCTGAGTCGGACTCGAGCCGGCGTCGACCCGCGATCACTACCTCTACGGCGCGCCCGTCACTCGCTGACCTGTCTCCTGCGCCGATTTCAACGCGGTACGGCGTACTCGGCTCCACGAAAGCCTCCATCACACGAACGTCAGATCTCTCTTGAATATCATGGTCCCTGTCGAGCGGCTTGTGGCTCTTGGAGAACATGTCGAAGATGTTGACCGGTAACTTCTTGGGGATGGCGACGAGGAACACCACGTTCTGCACATCGGCTTGCACGTTGAACTCGCCATCTTGTCGCTGGTCGTAGAGGGCGGGCCCGGCGGCCGCGGCCGAGAGCAGACAGGCGAGTACTAGGAGCATGTTGGTGCGTGCGCGCTACAGATCTCACATGCGCTGACTGCGCGCCGCATGCTCCCGCGCCGCTTTTACCAGCCACCCGCGAACCAGTCTGACGCTCGAAACGAGCACACTGTAACGGTTAACACGACATGAATACTGTGTGGACCTAATTCAACGGATGATGCCTAAGTATTAATTATCAATTTAGAATTTAATTACCACAGCGAGCTATCAATGTTTGCAAACTTGGGTTAAATGAGTCATCACATCATAGTTCACGTTGGATTCCATTGTTCCAATTGGCGCCAATACCTATACCTACTATGTTATTGTTGCCGTTGCCGTAAGTAAAATGCTGTTTTGTTTTCCAACGAAGGTGAATGTCTAATTTCGATAGTTAAAACACGGTCAAACAGTGAAATCTAGGACTTTTGTGAAGCATCGCGTTCTACATTAGCTGGCTTTGTGATGGATATATCCGTCAAAACAAACAGGAAAGTAGTGAATGTCGTGTCGTGGCGGCCCGTGGAGCCGCAGGGCTTGTCTCGCGTGTGACAGTGACCGCGGGTCATCGGTACGATAACCGAGTTTCGCCTGCACACTCGATGTACAGATAGGGTCTAAGCACCGCTCGGGTAATGCTTTAACTGCGCAAAAAAACAGACCATAATCGAATCACGCAGGATGCAAATACTCGAGTTCTTTGCCTCGGTCCCGTTATTTTCTTCGACGTCGTCTTCTCAAAATGTCTTGTTCTGGATAAAGAATACAGCTAACTTTTTATGGCAGTAGGTACTTATTTGTATAGCTCACGTACATTATATTTCCTTTTAGAACGCTGGTGATGCTAGCACGCCTTTAGGGACACAGTTTAGTATCGTTTGAGACTAGTAAGGTGGAACAGACCGGACTACAAGTCCACTAAGTTAAGCAACAGATTTTCTTACCAACAAGAAATCTGCTAGTCTTTTTCCAGGCTGCTTAGGGACCAAGGGTCCTTAGGCACTTGACATTTTAGCCCCCCCCACCCCCCCCCCCCCCCTTCCGAAGCCATTTTGGAAATTTAGCAAATAAAATCCACTAAGTGGTACAGAAAATATAATTTGTAACCGACTTTAATTATTAACTATAAATAAACATCAGACATTATGCTGTCTATGCTATGTATGCCACCATATTTACTTCAACGGTTCTCATAAATCGACGTTACTAAACAAAGACGTTCTTATCCTCATATTCCTTAACGCTCAAGTTACCTACTTGAACCAAACTTACTTTCTTCAAACAATTACTTATTTAAAGTACTTTTTCACTTCAGTAGCTCAAACATGTAGGTTTTGCTGCCAGAAATCAGTGAGCAAAATACGATTTTGCTGAGTGAGACCAAGTAACTTTTTAATTTGTTTTTTCAGAAAGCCGCGAATATCTTATTCATCCTTGGGTTAATCATTAAATTCGAAATATTCACACTCTATCTCTTTCCCGCCATTAGAAAGAGAGAGAGACAAAGACCAGCCCTTTTGAAGTTCAGATTTTGAATTCGACCTCAAAGACAAACACGTTCGGAATTTCGTAGGTACTAACTAAAGAAACTGTCTTTTAATGTAATTTATTGAATTTTTAACTTATTGTTGTATTTAAACGAAAATAAGTATTTACTGCAAATAAAACTGATATTTAACCTGTAAATATTTATTTCTAGTTTCAATAATGTTACGTAATATATTTTGAATAATAAAATATCATGGGTTCTATTTCCGAACACGCCTTAATTTAACTAAAAGAGCGGAAATAAAATTTCGTGGCTGGCGTGAAGAGTTGAATAAGTTAAAAAATATTAAAATAATCGTAAAATATGAGTGAAACTAGCGACGAGAACAGTATTTTAACACCGGAAGAGTTAAGACAACAAGTTTTTAATGCAGAATTAAGTTTCCTACCTGAGAAGTCTCGCGAGAAATATCTGAAAGCATACCATGTCTTCAATGAATGGAGACTTACAAAGGGCGCAAATAGTTTTTCGGAGATGGTGTTGCTATCTTATTGTTTTTATTTATCACAGACGAGGCGATCATCTACAATGTGGAGTATTTACTCAATGTTGAAAGCTACTTTAAAAACAAAACATAACGTGCATATTGAAACATACGCAAAACTCGTATATTTTCTAAAAAGAATGTCAGTTGGGCATAAGGCTAAAAAGTCCGAAATTTTCACGGCCTTTAACATAGAAAAATTTCTTAATGAAGCTCCGGACTGCAATTTTCTTGCCGCTAAAGTAAGTGGTACAGATGAATCTATGTTGTTAGTTATTAAAATTTGTGTGTAGACTGTTATGTATAAAGGTACTTACTGCCTACTACTAATTTTTGGAGGCGCAATGAATCCTAGTCTGGCTTAGCAAAATATTTATTACGATATGTAAAAGATGCTGTAAATGTTAAATTATGCATATTAATTATGTAATATTTTAATTTCAGGTTGTACTGATCATAGGAATTAGTGGAGCGTGTCGCAATAACGAGCTATTACAGCTAACAGTTAATAATATCGAAAAGCATTCAGATAAATTACTGTTAGTAAAATTGAAAAATACGAAGACGAACCTTGACAGGTCTTTTATCGTACGCGAAGAATATGTAACTATTGTAGAAAAATACCAAAATTTACGTCCAACCAATATAAAAACCGACCGATTTTTCATACAATACCATAATAATAAATGCTCAAGACAGCCTATGGGAGTAAATAAAATAGGTGCTATACCGCGAGAAATTGCCATTTTCTTAAAACTGGAAGAGCTTCATCTATACAAGGGTCACTGCTTTCGGAGAACTTCGGCAACGCTCTTGGCTGATTCCGGAGCCGATCTCACCACATTAAAACGTCACGGCGGGTGGAAGTCCAATACTGTTGCAGAAGGCTATATTGAAGACTCAATAGAAAATAAGTCGAAAATCTGTAAGCGTATAGTGGAAGCAATAAGTCTGAATTCGACCTCGGATCCTTGGTCTCACCCACGCCCATCCACTTCCAACGACGCACAGTGTAGGTACTTATATAGAAAGCCGATCAGAGTCACCAACGTTCACCGTTGTTCCTTCTCAATCCGCCACCGAAACAGAAACCTTAACCCCAGATAATCAAACTCAACTCAATGCAACTATAACGTTGCCAAATAAATCTGTTACTTTTAATTTGCAGAATTACAGTAATTTTACTTTTAACTTTTAAAATGTTCCATTTTATTGAATTGGTACCTCTACCTACAATGTTAATTATTTTGATTCACAATAAATAGTTATTTCAATCTATTCCTGTTTGTTATTTTATCTCATAAAGTGTTCTCGCTGCTGAAGTGAAAAGTTATGTGTGTTACACGAGAGTAAAGTTTTTTGCATCTCGTGCCTTTGAATCCCTCGCCACACTCAGGATTCAAAATCAGCACTCGCAGCAAAAAACAACTTTGCTCTCTTGTTGCACAAATAACTATTGTAATATATATATATATATTACGATATGATATATATGATACGTCCCTACGTACAAAGTACATGATTGAAACAAAGGGACGTTTCAAACCTAGTTTATATTTAGAATAATCAGCCTATAATGTTCCCACTGCTGGGACACAGGCCTCCTCTCAGTGAGAGGGTTTTTTTTTTTTTTTTTGAGGATGGGAAATCATCAAATGACCCCTCCCGCTCTGGGTGGAGCAGAAGAGAGTGTCAGACTCTTACTGACTAAAACCCACCCGTGTTTCTTCCTTAGCCCTTTATGTACCAGGGCAGCGGTAACCCTTTCGGACGATCCCGCTACCCCGGCAGGCTTCGGCCCTGTCGGGCCCCGTCAACTACGCTGACATCTCTCTGAGGCGCACGTGGAACACATACGCGCCGTCCGGCACGGGCCTGGTCCTGATCGGACGGAGAGCTACCCATTGCTCTCCGCCCGCAGGCCCGCCCCTATGGTGGCCGGGAGTCGTCACGCGGCTCCCGACGCCCGGAGCGTCTCCCTCGGCGGCTGAGGCGTGAGGATCTCTCCCTTGCCCATCCCGCCACCTCGTGGCGTGCCCTGCGCTGGGTTGCGATAGTCGCGCCTTCCATTCCACCATGAGACCGCGCCGGAGGTCCGTCCGCTCCGCCGCGATTTGCCGCGAGTGCGAGTGAGAGGGATTGGGTAGTAATCCACCACGCGGGTCCAGTACGGGTTGGTAGCTGTCACATATCTTCGAATGTTTGGTTCTAGAACACGCTGGTATCCTCCACCGTTTTGAGAGAAGTGATGACGAAATAATTTACACAAAATAAAGCGCCTGTCAAGGTTCGAACCTACGACCTACAACTTGTAAGTCGCGGTTGTTATTTACTCAGCTTTACCAATTGCGATAGCACATGGCATGGATAGCACTGACGTAAAATGTGGTGTTACGGTTTTCGTACGGATGAGTAAACACTTGATTGTCTCTATTTGTTTGTACTAGGGATATTCGATGCAGTAGAAATCATAACATTGTTTTCAAAGCTCATGTTGACCAGTCTAGGGTTTGAAAGCAGTGCCTGCTGTCTGCACTATATGTAGTTCTCAGGTTCGATTCCCGCACGGAAATACTATTTGTATAGCCTACTTGTATTACAGGAGGTTATACAAGTTTTTACTAAACAGAAAAAAAATGGTCTTATTCAGGTTCTTCAGTTTGTGTGTGCATGAGAAATCCTAATGGGCAAAAGCTTTTATAATATAAAGTTAACGTTGTATAGTCAGTAAACTTTACCGAACGGCTAGTCAATGACTTTTTTCAATGGACGTCAGCAATCACTGGTAAACTCTAAATCATACCAGGTGCTGCAGTCTCGACATTCATAGCGATCGCTTTACGACCGAATTCGGTCGCAAAGTCCTCTCACTCCATACATTACACCTGTCAATCCGGGACTTTGCGACCGAATTCGGTCGTAAAGCGATCGCTATGAATGTCGAGACTGCAGCCCCTGGGCCCTAATTAATTATGGCCACTTATCGATTCCTTACCGAAACCACATCGAAACCACGTCAATTCCTTAGCTAATCCCGCCAATCTCGCGTAGATTTCACGCGGTTTCGTCCATTGTGTCATAGAGAATTACGGCCCTGTTTGGTTACTACTACTTGTAAGTCAATGGAAAGAAAGAAAGTGTTAAAAACTTTGACTTTATACAGAATGGTCCCTCATCGACGCGCAACCTGTTACCATAAATTCAGTACTTAGGTACATGATTCTGAACGTTACGAAATATTTAGACCGCGTAGGTATTGTAACTACTTTTCTATGAAACCGTTGATTTTTTTTTTATAACCGGTGAAAATTGTCTACGCTACGTCTAGAATCATGTGCTTAATAAAATTCATGGTTACAGTTTGTGCGTATTTTATAAGTTTTTCTTAGTTTTTCTATACCCGGCGCGGCGCGAGATTCGTTGCCCGGAATGTTACCACATCATTATATTTCATGTTTCACCATCTTTTTTTTTAATGTATGTTTATTTTATTTTATTTCATGTTTTGATTTTTGCTTTTTGTTTTGTGTCGAATCATATGTTGCAATGGTTTATTTTATTTCTTGTTTTGATTGTTGTTTTTATTTATTTATGTATAAGTGCATGCTGCACTGGTTAACGTCATCACGTCAAAGCCGGCTGCCGCTGAAAACCAGCGCTTGGGCTCTGTCTCGTATAGGGTCTTAGCATTATGCTGAGCGATGGCCGTTTTGCGTGAATGTGACGCATGTTTACCCCCAACTTGTTTTTTTTTTGTGTGTTTATGTCCTTTTTTCATGCGTCATGTTTGCCTCAAATAAATGCATTTTCTTTCTTTCTTTCTTTTCTTTTATTGAACAATGTATTTCAGAAGACGATCAAAAAGTTCTAGTTATTATAAGTTTCAGAATTAGAAGTGTTACGGCCGACTTTAGTAAATGCTTTTGAGCTGAGTTGGGTTTTATGATATCAAAGCTCACAGATAGTAAGTTATAGTCAAAATCAAAATCAAAAGTCATTTATTCAAATTAGGCTTTTTTTTTCTGGGTGGGAAATCATCAAATGACTCCTCCCGCTCTGGGCGGAGCAGAAGGGAGTGTCAGACTTTTACTGACTAAAACCCACCCGTGTTCCTTCAGTTGCCTGTGCCAGGGGCCACGGTATCTCTTTCGAACAACCCGCAGCCCTGGCGGCATCGGCCCTAGCGGACCTCGTCAGTTCGTGCTGACAGCTCTTTGAGGCATTCAAATTAGGCTGAGAATCAGCACTTTTCGAACGTCAAAATTACAAAAGACAGTCCTCCAAAAACGCCCGCCCTTCACCACTTCCTAGTGCTATCGCTGGGAAGAAGAAGTGGCGCAACAAACTCCCCAGCAGCACAGCTGTCTGTTCAGTTAGAAAATACTTGATACTTGATTAAATTGTATACAATACTAGGTGTTATGTAATTAACATTACAAGGCACAGAACATAAAATTAAATTATTTGGCATATGTCAGCTAGGCACGCCAATATACCAACAAATATAATAAAAACTATACGTACTCAAGCTAAAAAATAATTAATTAAAATTAAAATGTAAATAAAAACTTAACACCTAAATAAAAGCCTCCAGGCATAATGGGCGTGACAGCTTACATATTTATGCATTGCTGGGTAGCAATGCACATAGCTGTCACTTGAAGTCACAGATGATAAGCTGGGACCATCGAAGTAAAATAAATAAATAAGTTAATACTAATAACAATAACCTGTCAGTATGCTAATTCTGGAGAAAGAACATGAACATTGTCTCAGTACTTTATAGTTTCTTGTTCCTTTCGATGAATCCTTTCTACATATAAGCACTAGATCATTGAGATTTTGAGGATAGTTTATTTCAAAAATGTTCCTGCGCCCTAATAGTGTAACACACTAAATCTGAATCATTTTGTAGGATATTACTTATCCATTGTTCGAAACATTTGTCTGTTCAACAACGTAAATTATGCAATGAATGTTGTTGAACCGTCAAAATGAAAGCCATTCCTACTGTTAGTGTGTTACTCAATTGCGCCTTTGAGTTACACCGTAGTAAACCGTGATCTATAGGGTTCGTTGTGTTAGGGAAAAAAACAATGGTTTAGGGATTTTTCAATAAGAATTATTATTTATTTTCAACGAAACAATGTACACGCATACATACGTACTCATATATTTAACTTACAAACTAAAATAAATGCATCTTTCCATGGCTATGTCTACGTACAATATAATAAATTAACTAATTAATAAACTGAAGATTCATTGTAACTTTTAACGCGAGATTCCTATATTATAAATGTTACCAATGGTTGGTTTGTTGATACTAAAACTGTACTTTCACCTATAATGAGGCAGTGTTTTTAGCTAGATAATCCCACGTTTACGAGGCTTATATAAGGCAATGTTTTACATTGTTTAAGTTTAACCATTGGTATCAGAAACAATTCGTTGTAAATATAGGAACCGGGCGTTAGTCCACAAAACTGTTAATTACTCGTTAATTGATCACATTTTTCTTCTATTGACGTTAATGATGGCGGGTTTTTCTCAGTAGCGGCATCAGGAAGCTTGCCAGGCGGTGTTTCAGTCTGTGAAAGAAACAAACAAATGAATGGAAGTTACAGACAAGTATTTTAAAATATGGATCATTTTGTTTTACAGGAGTTCATTTAGCCATGTTTCTTTAACACGTCCTAGAAAGGACATAGTTAAAATTAAAATAAAGTTCTTTAAAATAAATGAATAGTTTTGCATGATTCCAAATGAGCTAAACAAATAAAGGAAGGGATTTTTACCTGATAACTATATTTTCGCGATTATCTGGGAATGAAAAGAAAAACATAGAATGCATCAGTTTTATGCTTTCGCGCAAAAGTTGAAAGAATCATGCACAACTAATTAACTGCAACTTAGACTAAAAAGTTTAAGTAAAAATTTTCAAGTCGGACACTAGGCTTGAAATCGATTTGACTTCTGAGTATTCCACAGAAATACCTCCACAGAATAAGTTGCTTGAAGGGAAACATTCAGATTACATTACATACTATTTAAGTTTTTACCTTTGTGCTTTCTCCTGTTTCCTCAACGACGCGTCCTTCTTCTGGATCTTCAAATCGTTGCCCATGCTGACGTCACTCAGCGGGGACGCAGGCTCGGAGGGCTTCGCTGGTACCTCAGGCCTCACTTCTTGTGGCTTCTCCTCACCAGGCTTCTCTTCCTGTGGCTGCAATTCTGGCACCGGCAGAGAAATCACTTGGACCGACGGTGACTGGGAGGAGGAACCCTGGGGTGGCTTGGGCTTGTACTCAGTGTTGTACTCCTCCATGGCAAGATCCAGGAGGTCGTCCATGTCTCCGAGGGCGGAGATTAAGGACTCGGCAGGAGCCACCGCGATCACCACACCGTCGATGTTCAGCCTGTAGTTCTCCGTACCATTCTGTCGCTGGTCGTAGTGCTTCATGGCACAGTCGGGTGTTGGTGCGCCCGTCGCCACCGCCACCATCGCGGCTACCAACGCCACCTCGCACACCACTCGTCTGTAGTTGACCATCGCGGAAGGTGTCTGTGGGCACACTGAACTTCGTCTGCGACTGTGGGACCCGCTATGTATCCATTCTCCGCTGCATCTTTTATTTATTTGCCCAGATAGCGGTACAGCCAGACGCGGCTTCGACTAACCGCGCGACCCGTCGTTGTTAAACTGGTATTCACACAACAGAATTATGTAATAAATACAAGGTATACACATGTATCATCCGTTATGATAACACGGACATTATTTTACAACTAATCCCATTAACTATACAACAAGTAAGCCTATCGTATCCTTTCTTAAGTAAAATGCAGTTAATCCTTATTTATTAGATGATGTCTTGTTTACATTATATTTTTAGAACAGTAGGTATTATATTACGAGGCCGACGACTCAACCCAATAACCCGTTAACCTCTGCTATCGAATGTGAAGCAAACGGCTAGAACAAACGACAACAAGTTATTTTTGGCCACAGACGACTAATTTTGCATTGATGAGTTGCGCGTAGAATCATGAAGATAAAATTATGAGACGCATAGAATCATTAAGATTAATTAATTATGGTATTTGAATAATTAATAATTAATCCAACGTCAGACAAACAAAAATGATCGAAGGGCAAGCAACGTATTTTATAGAATAGGTACCGTACCTAGTTAGGTGTAGAGAGTTAATAATATCTAAGGTTTAGTTGTAAGTATAATATAAATGTTGTTATTGTTGTGTTTTTGTTTTATATTAGAGTATAAATGTCCATAGTATAAATGTTTTGTTTTGTTTATTAAAGTACTTATAACGAGTATACTTATTAGTTAGGTTTTACCTATACCCACGCGCTCATTAGGTTCACATTCTAAATATTCGTATGCCGCTATTAGCCGCGGATGTGTCCTGAACTTGTCCATATATACCAACTTGTACCTACCATATCCGACGAATAAATGTCTTTGTATTTGAGATCCTACAAATTTTATAGGGTATTTTTAAACTTGGCAATTTAGGAAACCCCTTACCTATATTTCTTAGACTCCACAAAAGTGGTTCTATGTTATATCAGTGTGAGGGTTACTGTAGCATTCTTCAAGTTTCGGCAAACAGACATACCTAACTACCTATCTTTAAGGCCCTGTAAGTCCAGAAAACAACTTGAATCCAAACAAAAGCTTTGCGATGAAACATTGCAACAAATGTGTCCCAGATAGTCGAGCTTTTGAACAAACCAAACCTTTCCTCATCATACAAGTCTACTCTGTAAATATTAATTAATAATAAGTTAATGGGCGTTCGGTGGCACAGATCGGGTGCGGTGGACCAACCTGTCGCTGATGGGCCACGGACAGCTTTCAACTAACTGTATCTACCACCTACCTACTTACTTACACCATCGCATCGTCGCCGATAAACGGTAAAACGGTTACATTTTACTTTATTTGCCCTTTTCTGGGTTAATTGTTTGGGGGAAAGATGCTGACGCTGCTGTATTGAACGGGACTGTTACAACTGCAATTACGACGTATCGCAATAATTATTATGAAAATAGTTCATTACGATACGTGTGACTTAAGTAGTTCATTATTGCACGGCGTGTAGCGAGGGTGCTAAACGCCGTGCATTTTATAGCTCGTGGGATCTAAACCCGCACTTGAGTCCCGCTTTTCTGTGAAAATGGACTACTTAAGTCACTGAAAAGCGTGACGTAAGTACGGGTTTGGTTCACAGTTTCACACAGTGCTATAAAAATCTTTACTTTTTTTTTCCATCTTCCATTTTCCACCTTGACCATCTTTACGTAAACAAACATCAGCCACTTTCAATCAAAAAGCTTCTCTGAAACCTAGCTATCAATGTTACATACCTTTATGTACAATTCAGACAAAATACAATACAGCTCTATTAGGAAATAAGAAGAACACGAAGACCTAAGAAGTGCATTCGCAACTCACCTACTTAGTTACCGAAACCAATCGTTGTAAATCATATGATTGCTTTAGGTATTATCAACCGGTTGATGATAGGGGAAAGTGCGACTAAAAAGTAGGTATTTTTCTGGCCTCCGTCGATTTTATGCCGGAACTTGCATATAAAAGAATAAGAATCTTCCATAAAACTTAAGAGTCACCACTCTCTCTGTAAAATCATTGTCTACTTGATGAAAGGTTAACATTCATAATAGTAATTAATACCTACCAACAATTATATCGACTTTACACACTTTTAACGACACGCCAGATTTCTAGACAAGAGCTAGAAACGATTAGCTCTTCACAAACAGGTCTGGGTTACTTTCTACCACACCTAGTTTTATTTTATGTAGGTTCGAACGTCTCGCTGTAAAATTGTCGCTAAGCAGGATGTTGAATAAGTCGTAAGAATACCTAAATGTGACAAACTGTTCATTCCAAATTTCCAAGGTTGTCTGGAAGAGATCACAGAAAGCAATAAGGGCGCCCATTGTATATTTTGTAGTGTTTGATGTATTTTTGTGGTATACAATAAAGTATATATAAATAAATAATTAAACCACCAATGACGTAGACCTCACCCAGATTGTGTTGTTTGATTTTTGCAGCGTAACGTGTGTTATGTTAAGCTGCTATTTGTGTCACTTGTGAATATTGTTGCTAAAACACAAAATATTTAGGTACTCACGGCTACACATCAAGCTATACACAACCGGTATAAGCTGACTTGCTAGGCTAAGCTGCTTGACAGTGCGAGGTCAGCTAAAACTGGAAATGCATAGTTTTATGTGTCGCCGAGTGTACCCTGTGTAACTCGGCCAAGTGTGCCTAACCAATTTTTAACCTTTTCAAAATCATATTTCATGCCTAAATCCGTCCTTAGCACCAAGTTCTACTTAAGGCTGATTTTTCAATCGACCGATAATTTTTATTCGTGGAATAAAATTGACGTCCGACTGTTTTTCTATGGAAGAACCGTTAAAAATTCAAAATTATTCCTCCGATAAAGTTATCTAGCGTTGGAAAAATCAGGCCTTAAAGTAATAGGGATCTATCTGTATTTTTTTTTTTTTGTTTGGAAATGTAAAAGCTTAACTTTAATTTATTTATCTCTGCTGCCGAATCCCGTTCTGCATAAGGTACTATATAGATTGGGGAACTGGTTTCAAAACTGGGTAAAGTGCAAAGTGAATTCTTTAACACCGTTGCATTCCCATGCAAATCGTCCAGTTTTCTCAGATAACAGGAACTTCGGGACAACGGTACTGCGGCTGAGTCGCCAATCCGCTTACTTAATAAGCCCCATAAGATTAGCACGGGATGCGGGACTTTAATTACTTATAGATAAGTAGGTACTACTAACGACGGACGCACCGTCCATCATGCATTTACTTATGCCCAGTTTTTTTATTATTATGTGGATACTTGTATAACTAACGGTTAAAGTCGTCAGCCTAGCCTTTTCTTTAGTCTATGACTTTGACAGCTTGGATGATTAAGTACCTACATACGCCAGCAGATCAACCTACCCGAAACTGTCAAAATTTCCCAATCAACCTTGAACCTTAATGCTTTAGCGATAAAATTGAAAATCTATTAAAGAAATTTGACAGATTGTAGTAGCTTGATGTGCTGTCGTCTGTACCTTCCCGATCCTTATCAAATAGCCGTCGCCTTTCTACTCTTTGTAAGATGTAACACGGCGGCCATGCCATAGAATAGAATTGAGCAGAATATCACTTATATTTGAGTAGGTATATGGTACACGGTATACATCTAAACTAATATTATAAAGAGAAAAGATTTAATTTTTTGTGTGTTTGTTTGTTACGCTTTCACGCTAAAACGGCTGAACGGATTTGGATGAAATTTGGCACAATGGTAGACCATGACATTGATTAGGATACAAGACATTTTTTTTATCCCGATATTCCCACGGGATCGAGACTTAAGGCCAAACGGCTCGCATCCCATCGGATCGGAAAGGATACGAACGGATGCGGCGACAGTTAATCGCGTCCGGCAGTATGTCGACGCATACGATCGGCTCCGTACCGCGGCTTGCGATCGTATCCGTTTCTGTGCCTAGTTAAATAGTTTCATTCCTACCGTGTTGACGTGTTCTAATACCGAAAGAATTCGATCGGATACGACGACAGGCGATCGGAGCCGATCGCGCGTCGCAGCATACTTTCGGCTACGATCGCGTGTCACGGAAGACGCCCGCGGTCAAGCTGCTGTGCACGGCTTGGTAATATAGACTTTAAATAATATGTACTTACACGATTTAATATCGTATAAAAATTGTAAAATCCGTTCCGATCCGATGCGGTGCGGGCCTTGTGGTGGAAATCATCATTTATGCGGGGTTTTAGTAAGACTCACACATTGCCTCGTATAATAGGTGACGAGCCTGTTGCTATCAACTGAGCACAAATCCAGAAATTCAGACTCCAGGCTGTTACTGAGAAATTCCTGAAGTAAAAACCGCGAATCGAACCTAGAACCTCATAAACCGCACCGTAGAAAAAACTTGTCCGTCAACAAGCTTCCATAGTGATCCATACAACACTGACGAACCGTGCCTACACACGGCGAATAAACCGAAAAGAGAGAAAAACTTGTGTGTATAAAGGGCCTAATCCGTCCATCCGCCTTCCAAACTAGGAGCTCGTAAACCCAATGAACAAGTGCTCTTTCGAAAACTTAGCTTTATAGTGTACCTGCCATGTCGTCATGTAACCCTGCGGTTTATTAAGCGATTCCGATATCCGCATCTCGAGAGTTTGGGGTTCGAACCTAGCAAAAACCAGTTACCGTGACTTTTCTAAGGTAACTGTTATGGCCTGTTTTTCCACCTCCGGATATCTTATCTGGCAGATACTTTCATACCATCTTTTCATTTATCTCGAACTATATAGTGCGAGATGAACTGGACGCGTACCGCGAGGTCTGGTTACAGGTAGCGCAGGAAAAGAGTTCCTGAAAGGATTTGGGGGAGGCCTATGCCCAGCAGTGGGACAGTACAACTAAAAAAATAAAAGAAAAAAAATTGTTTGAACGCGCTAATCTCTGGAATCATTAGTCGGATTTGAAAAAAAAAATTGCATTTAATAGCCCAACTCTTGAGGAAGGTTATAGGCTATTTAGCATCATCACGCTGCGACCCTTAGGAGCCGAGCAAAAAGAAAGAATACTAAGCAAAAACAAAGCAATAAAGCGGGGAACAAGAAATTTCACGCGGACGAAGTCGAGAGTAGAAGCTAGTTAGAAATAAAACAATATTTAATGGTATAAAAATACTTTCTTTTAATTCAGACTTATTTTTCACTGCGTTTTATACACATTAACTAACAAAGGTAACAGCTTAAAACATTGCGGGAAGACCTTGTGTGCTTGAAAATAACCAAATTTTATATTTATTTTAAAAAGTGCGCATATTCGTGCAAATTAAACAATTTTT
Organism: Apamea epomidion; assembly: GCA_947507525.1. Lineage (NCBI taxonomy): Eukaryota > Metazoa > Arthropoda > Insecta > Lepidoptera > Noctuidae > Apamea > Apamea epomidion. The sequence continues at coordinate 15,640,643 of OX382234.1, forward strand.
CTATCAGTATTACAAATACTGTTGCACGACAGTGAGCAGCTGTTTTAAAACAAGTTAATCCTGTAGTTTTATTAACACATAATATTAATAATCCTCAAAGGTGTAGGCAGAGATGGCAAACTGTAAATGTATATCGAATTACTACTAGTAAAAGCACAAACATAATATCAACTTCGTTCACAACACGCTTAATGAATATTATGACAGGATTAAGTATCAAACAGGGAAAACAAAATATTAACAATAATAAACTTAAAATAAAATACACTATCCAACCACAAGGCACTTAGGAAGACAGTACATTATGAAGGCACTAAATTTCTATAATTACTTATATATCCTAATTCTATAGGGTGGCAGACAAGGACATCGACGCACAACCTGGGCCCCAAGTCTGCTATTTTTATAAATTCGTCATTCCAACACGATCCCATTGTCATTTTGCTAAAAGTTCGTAATCTGCTAAATTCTTAATGGTCGATCATTGGTCGGTCAACGGTCTCGTAATAGAATTGTGTTATAATGACATTGTCGTATTACCATTATTATAAAACCCGTTAGTAGAAATGATTTTCGAAAAACTACTACTAAAGAACATTAAAATTTATTCATGCCAGATTTCATTGATATATATTTTTACATATTATTTATTCGTGTTTTATGCAATCTGAAGTAGTAAGAAGTTCGTAAATAGCAAAAAACATTAAATTTATGTGTAACGCGGATAAATGTGAAACTATACAACTCAATAATATTGTATCTGTTTAGCTATCAAAGTCAAATGTATACTGCTTACTGACGGTTATTTGTTTTTTAACCCCCGACGCAAAAACGACGGGGTAAGTTTGACGTGTCTGTGTGTGTATGTCTGTCTGTGGCATCGTAGCTCCCGAACGGATGAACCGATTATGATTTTGTTTTTTTGTTTGAAATGTGAATTTGTCGGGAGTGTTCTTAGCTATGTTTGATGAAAATCGGTCCAAGATGGCCGCCGCCACAAAATGGCGGATTACATATTTTTTCACAACTCTCTATATGGGTATCAACCCTCAATATGGGTATCAAATGAAAGGGCTTGACTAATAGAATACTATACACTATGAAAAATTTCAAATCCAAGATGGCCGCCACCACAAAATGGCGAATTACAAAAAACCTGATTAAACACCAAATTACCAGAATCTTAAAACGCAAGAAAATAAAAGAAATTAAATAATAAGGATTCCCTCTTCGATCAATAATAGTACCCGATAAGCGCTTCAAAAACGGCCCGAAAACTAAGACCACGAATACTTTTGTGGTCTTATTTCAAACAAAATGTTTTTAACCTTATTACTTAGACTTTAAGTTTCATTTTAGAATAAATGACTGAAAATTTGAAAATAGAATGACTTATTATTTTCAAGCGACATTTTAAATATATTTTGCAATGGTAATTAAACTTTATGTTTAAGCATTAAGGTTTATAATAAACTGAATTTGTTAATATTATTAAACTTTTTTCTAAGGAATGTAGATGTTTACGTGTGTGCAAACGTGGCCACTTGAGCGACTGATTTTTGTTCCTGGTCCTTAATCTAGTACTATTATTGATCGAAGGATTCCCTACAAAAAAGCATGAAATAAAAAATTTAAAAAACCCCCGACCCCCGGGGGACCGCTACTATTTTAAACTTTAACAGAACGTTAGGCTAATAATTAGAGCGCTAATTGAGCAAATTTCGGCTCTAATTGATTATTTGGAAAACCACCAAGACCTGGCGCTTGGCCACTGCAGCCGCACCAATGAAGGGCGAAGTTTATCGAAACGATATTGTTCGGAGTGGCGCACAGTAAGTACCTAAATACAGTATAATTAGGTACCTATGCAATATAAAATGTATCATTATTGTAATTATTGCACTTTTTTTTTAATACATTGTCATTTTCCACAAACACGATACTCGTCGTAACGAATTAAAAGCAATGACTGCACAATGACGTTCTAATGGTAGGTCACTGATCAAAGGAACTGTCAAAATTTTAGCAGTTTACCGCCTAAGTCAGTCATTCATTTGTCATTCTAAACGAGATTACCATTCTATGCCATTTCTTTCAATGGAGTGTCAGTGGTTGACCACTGGAAAGTCTTAAGGACGCCATTATATTAGTAGATTACCAAACTTGTCAAAATCAACAATTATGAAATTAATAATAGACCATTCTGACACTATTGTAATAGCAGACTTGAGGCCTTGCTATCATGGGTTCAGTGCAGACGCCAGCAGGTCGAGCTACCCGAAACTGTCAAATTTTCCCAATCGACCTTGAACCTTAATGCTTTAACGATAAAGTTGAAAATCTATTAAAGAAATTTGACAGATTGTAGTAGCTTGATGTGCTGGCGTCTGTACATTTATTTTATTACAGTTTTTTTTTTTTATAACCGACAAAAAATTTCGACGTTGGGGGTCTAAAATCAAGTTCTGAATTCACGGTTACAGTTTGGGCGTCGATGTCCCTGTCACCCTGTATATTAATAACTTAATACGAGTACAAAAGGTGATTTTATAATAACTACGGCTGTTAGTTATTAAGAATAGACCACCAGTGGGCGACTAAGTTACAACGAAACGTAACAGCGCAACAAAATGCAACGTAACTGCGCAATATAACGCAACGTTACTGCGCAACATACGGCAACGTATCTGCGCAACATAACGCAACGTAACTACGCAACATAACGCAACTTAACAGCGCAACATATGGTAACGTAACAGCGCAACATATGGTAACGTAACTGCGCAACATACGGCAACGTAACAGCGCAACATACGGCCACGTAACTGCGCAACATAGTACATAAATAAATATTAGAAGACTACAATAAAATATTATCAATAACAGGTCTGTCTGGAAGTATATTACGTGTGTAACATTTCAAATCAATGTATTAGCTATTCAGACAAAATTAACAAGCGGCGAACAACAGTGTTCAACAAATTGAACACTTTATAAAGTAAAGACTACTCAATATGTAACTTACAACAGTAATTTTATAACAGGAAAATATCAAAAACCTTAAACATCTATCCACACATTTATGACAGAAGCCAAATTCTTCACAATCATAGCTTTAATTTTGGCACCTGCTGTGCTCGAAATATCACACAACAACACATCCAACCTGGAAAGTAACCCATTGTGGGAATTATATCACACATTAGTAAAAAACCAGAAGACAAATTCTCGTATTAAAATGTTCAAAATCTAGTCTCAATCTTGTTTCAGATTAAATCACTGACAAAATTAAGGTGAACCTTTGTTCACCTACTAGCTGATCCGACAAAGTAATTAATCCGACAAAAACAAATAATTCATACAAAACTCCCTTAGAAAAAAACATTTAAAAAAGAAAATTAACCAAATTAGTCTAGCCGTATCAAGTGATGCAGTTACCAACGAACAGCATTTCTATTTTATTTATATAGATTTTAGGTAACCTATTCAGCTTATAATGTTCCCACTGCTGGGATACAGGCCTCCAAAGAGAGGAGGCTCAATTTATGGGCAGTCTCGCGGGCCATATACCACGTGGGCTTAGTGCGAGTTGGTAGATGTTACATGTCTTCGAATTTTTGGTTCTAGGACATGCCGGTTTCCTCACGATGCTTTCCTAAATCGTTATGAGAGCAGTGGTGATGAAATTATTTACACAAGGACTCCTGTCTGAAATTAAAGTTTTATAAACAATAGAAATTCTATTCTAAAACGATTGCCTGAATTCGAACCCACAACCTATACAAGGTGTCGTTTTGCATCTTCGTCAAATTCATGGAGATAACCATGCTGCTGATTCTCGACACGAATCAATAATAAAATAAGTAGGTTTTTCTTTTTCTAATTTTCTAAAATCGGCATGCGTGGGACACGCATTTTAAAACGCGGCCTGTGTGAGACCGCACTGTAACTGCCCTTTTACACACACATAAAATCGCGGCCGCTTATACGATACCATAACGCGATTCTGTTCTTTAAAAGTGGTGTATTCTGAATTACTGTCAAACTTAAATAACTGAGAAAACAAGTATGTATTCATTAATCACCAGGGATGGTAATTTTATTTGATTAGTTGTCTTTCATAACAGCTTCCTGAAATTTGACGAGGATGCAAAATAACAGCTTGTATCTCGTAAGTCGGGGCCACCACTGCTGATTTTAGGTGCATTTATTTAATTCATTTTTTGTATGTATAAACCTGAGATTAGATCATTTTTTAATACGAGAATGGCTTCTCTGGTCATCTACCCATAAAATATAAGCTTACATATCGATGTTAGCTATCATACTTATCAGTATACTCATCACTGATAGTACTAAGCACATGGCTAAAGAATCCGTCATCATGTCGTAGCCTGTACAGCGCAGTGGTCAGGTACCTCTGTACTGAAGCTGCGCAGGACACTATCGGCATGCCTTCGCTGCAGACCGAGCGGGACGCGCAGCATACTGTAACCGCCTGGCGCCAGATGCGTGTACTCACTGGGGAAAAGATGACAATGTTGTTTTATGATATTGTTGTAGGTAACTGAACGGAGAGTTACGCCAAGCGCACATTACAGCCACAACGGGTCGCAGCGCAACGCTTTTTCATACAAAAAGGTGCGGTGCGGCTCCGTCCGTGCGTTGGTTCATAGAAAATGTACGGATGCAAGAGGACGTTTGTAATGCGATGCGGCGCGGCCCGCTCCTATCTGATTTAGCCATTGTTTTTCCACCGCACGTCAGCAGGACGTTAACAAGAAACGAGATTATTCGGGCCGAACGTGACGTCCCGTTGCCGTGGTGGTGGACAATCGGCCGTTAAGGTATCAGCATCCAAAATAAGACAATCGGATATTTATCTGGATGTATGTCAAATTCCTTTACGGGCAGCACACTACACACGGAAATTCTGATTATATAGCAATATAAACAACTATGAAACAAAGTGATTACTTACAAAAGTGTTGCATATCAGCATCACAGTGCTGCAACAGCTGTTGTATGGAGGAGGAGCCTTGAATGAGAGGCACATTGTTCCCAGTCACCACTAAAGAGCCCGGTATCACTGCCCTGCGTACTACATCCTCTACTTCCGATGTCAAAGCCTGTAACATTCACAATCAATGTTAAAATAGAGTCGCCGTATGAACAAGTTGTAATAATATTGTTGCGCGCCACAATTAATGCCTGATGCATGGTGACATTAGTTACCACTAGCGCCATCTAGTTTCTAGTAGCAAGAACTAATAGAGTCACTAGCGCCATCTATTATCGATTGGCTGAACTTACTAGAACTATCGACATCTGGTCAGTCGGGGCCGGTATGTACTCGAACATTCTAGATGTGTCTATAATAGAAGGTTCTGGAATTATCTGCGGCACTATATAAGGCCGGGACTAGCCGCGACCGATCAGACTTGGTTCTGCGATAGAAGCGAATACATCGAATGCGATCTTCAAGTGCGACTTAAGAGTGATTGTGTTTTATAATTAGTGTGTTTGAGTTGTTATTAGTGTTATTAGTGTTGTTTAAATAAAGTGTAACTTTTGGTAATTTTTATCGGCAGTTTTTATTGTCACGAACCCGAAGCTCGTAACAATATTATAAAGGTGTAAAGAACAGGATCCATAGAAAAGGGCCCTTCCGACCAGGCGGAGTCGTGTCGGGCGGACTACTGCCCTACGGATGATGTTGTATAAGCGCTATTTGTGCTAATGGATAACTTTACTTGCACGATGCAGGATTTGTCGTGAAGTCAGTGTGATGCGTAGATCGCATGTGCCGTTGTAGATGTCGCCATGCAAGCACTCCTCCTGACTTCGGTTATTTACATTGTTCTGTGACTGTATGAATTTTGGTTTAATTTTATCTTTAGCCAATGTAGACAGACTCCTGCCGCGCGCTCCTGTGCCACGTTTTAACTAGATTAAGTTCACTTGGACTTCCATATTGCTGGATCGCCTGACCCACACACAACCATCCACACGGAGCGAGCCAAACGACTAAGGCGCCTTTGAGCATGGTAAAAAAACCGACAGCGCTCCACCACGTGTGCTCTAATCGCGCGCGGCACGTCCACACCGACCACGCATTTGAAGCGCGCTCGGAGCGCACGATGGATCGACCGGTGTGGAACCTGGAAGTTTTGAAATCAACTTTAAACATCATGGAATGGATGGTATAAAAATATTACCTGAATATCAGGGGTGCCAGTTGCAGTTTTTTTGTTATCATCTTTCATAACATGCAGCCAGTAAGATGTGGGAATTTGCTGTAAGAGAAAGATAAATCGGTTATCATATAGAAAAAGAAACCTTTTTCGTTGAATTCTTAGTAGTATTTTTCTCTTCCCCCTTGGGTAAAATAAAAAGCCACTCTCCAATCCTCTCAAGCCACTCATATTGAAAGATAAGTGATTTTAAGACGACCAGCATTGGATCCAATACTCTTCAATAAGTCAGTCAGTACCTATGTTCAGCCCTGGTCTTATTATTATAAGTTCAGGAGAGATAAAATTTTGGTACTGAGTTCTGTTTACATTTTTATTTAGGCGGAGTGTTGGTATATTAGATTGTGCTATCTGACATGTGGCAAATAATTGAATATATTTTTTTTGCGTTTCTCTGGTTAATGATGTTAATTACTTTGCATACTATTATGTCTTTTTGTTCTCAAAATCTAGTCGCAATCTCATCTCAGCGACAATCGATGTCAAAATATTCACAAATATGTAAGCAAATTAGTTAGACGCACAATGGTCCACCTGAAGGACTAAGTGCGGAAAGCAAACCCGTAACACAGAACATAGAGGCCTTTTTTACAGATTGAGGCGGAGATCAGACTGTGGACGTTCTTAAAATTACGAGAATTGCCCCTCCGATGTGCTGCTGATGAATTTGTTGCGCCTCTTCTTCCCAGCTACAACGCTAGGAAGTGCCACATCCTTTCTACTAAAGACCCTGGAGAGACTATGTGATCGACACATCCGAGACGGTCCCCTTAGGGCAAAACCACTCCACAAACAACAGCATGCGTACTCCACAGGTAAATCAACAGAATCCGCGCTGCACAGCGTCGTATCCAAGATTGAATGCGCAGTGGACCACAAATGCTCAGCACTGGCCGCCTTTATTGTCATCCGAGGGCGCCTTTGACAAAATCACATTCAAAAGTATCAGCACGGCCTTAGAAAGACACGGTATAGATCCGTCTCTGAGCGGCTGGATCACCAATATGCTCGAACTGAGAGCTGTACAACTGACCGTTAACGACACCACAAGGGCCATTCTGGCAAAGGGCTGCCCGCAAGGGGGCGTCCTTTCGCCGCTCCTATGGAATCTGGTCGTAGACAGCCTGATAAAGGAACTAAACGATAAAGGCTACTTTACCGTAGGCTACGCCGATGATCTAACCATAATAATAAATGGCACCCACGAAAAGACCCTGTGCAACCTAATGCCCCAAGCACTGAAAATAGTAGAGAATTGGTGTAGTACACACCAACTATCAGTGAAACCAACAAAAACCGAATTGATCCTCTTCACAAAAAAGAGGAAACATGCTCCACTACAACTTCCACGATTCTTTGGCACTACCCTAAGCCTTTCAACTGAAACCAAATACCTGGGCATCTTTTTGGACAAACAGCTGAACTGGGCTAAACACATCAACCACATCACCACAAAGGCCAGCATATCCCTGTGGCAATGCAAGAGAATGCTTGGGAAAAACTGGGGGATTAGCCCCAAGGTCACCCACTGGCTGTACACCACAGTTATCCGACCAATTATCACATACGGCTCACTAGTCTGGTGGCCCAGAACAGACCTGAGCACAGCCCAAAGAGATCTCGAAAAGCTGCAGCGATTTGCTTGTGTGGCAATCACTAGCTGCATGAGAACTGCACCCACCGCTGCCCTACAGGCCATGCTTGGACTGCCTCTCCTACACCTCATCGTGAGAGAGGAGGCGGCCCTGTCTGCCTTCAGGCTCCATCTATCAGGAACCCTAAGCAAAGACTCGAGGATCAAGCACATACGCCTAAAGGACGAAGCGATCAAACGGCAGCCAATGATGGCATCACCCTGCGACAAAGCCCCTAAGCAATACTGCTTCCAAAAGCATTACAACATAGTGCTTAAAGAGGAGCAGTGCGACTACTCAGGCCCGGGAGAGCTGAGAGTTTACACTGATGGATCAAAGACCGACTGCGGAACTGGAGTCGGAGTTTTCTCACACGACCTCAACATAAACATATCCAGCACGGTCAACCAAGCCGAGTGTGTGAGTATAACACAAGCGGCCCACGCCATAGCAGCCAGGAGAGTTACGGACACCCATGTTCGTATACTCTCTGACAGCGCCTCAGTCCTCCAATCCCTAAAGAAGGGATGCATCACATCAAATCTAATACTAGAATGTCACAAGGCGCTTGAACAGGTAACTGTATCGAACCGCAACACAGTGACACTACAATGGATAAAAGGACACAGTGGCTCACTAGGTAACGACGCGGCTGACGAGTTGGCCAGAAGGGCATCCAGCATGCCAGTCTACGGACCGGAATCAGTCGTGCCCATCCCCTTCAATCAACTACGCAGGTGGCTACAGAAGCACACCCACACACAGGCAGAGAACTGGTGGTCCTCGTCACCAGGCTGCAGGCAGTCCAAGGAAGCCATGCCATCATTAGATGGTAAGCTAACCAAAATATTACTACGACTGGACAGGAAAGGCCTACTCCTGGTGACGGGGACCATCACGGGACACTGCTCACTAAACAAACACTTCCACACGATAGGCATAACGGACAGCCCCCTGTGCAGAGCTTGCATGGAGGCTGATGAAACCGTCGCGCATCTGCTCTTTGAGTGCACAGGCGTCACCCAGATTAGATCAGAAACCCTCGGGACGCCCAGATTCTACACAGATGTTCTCGACAGACCAGGAGACCTAATAAGCTTCTGGAGGGAGGTGGGCTGGTTGGAATAACCACCGAAGGCCGCCATGGCCCACGCACAATGGTCCACCTTAAGGACTAAGTGCGGAAACCAAACCCGTAACATAGAACACATAGAACGCTAGGAAGTGGTTAAGAGCGGGCGGTTGGGGGGGGACTGACTTGTGTAATTATGACATTCAAAAAAGCTGATTCTCAGCGTAATTTGAATAAATGACTTTTGATTTAGATTTATTTTGTAAAGTAAACTGTGACTTACATTAGTGTCCGCAAGCATCAATATCCTATGCACATGAGGCTGGTCTGTAGTATCAGGAGACAGTCTGTTCACACAGTCTGGGTACATCTCGGCTAGTACCACGCTGTTCTCACCGCCCAGCTTGCGTTTGTTTTGCTCGTTTAGCGCTAGCTCGTCGAGGCGGTCGAAGATTAGAGTAGCTACTTTTGGTTTTATACCTGGAAGAAAATAGGGATGTATTATAACTAGCTGAGGAATTAATTTAGGTTCGTATGTCGAACTAACAGAATGGTTATGAAAAAAAAAAACATTAATAAAGTAACATCAATTTGTACTCTGTGATTACTATGAGTCTTAAAAATAAAAATATGTTAGTTAATAAATATTATACCTAAAATATTGTTTGGCTCTTGAACAGATTTGTGAAAGTACAGCTTTTTCCAGTGAAAGTATGACAAAAAATTGTAAGCAATACTGTATAAAAAACTACAACACAAACATTACATATATATAACATGCAAACCATCAACTAATGCAGCTTACCTCAGACTTGTAATAGATAGCATGAAAAATTCAATAGAATTATTAGTTTTTAAAATATTGTGTAATCTTTCTCTGCAGTACCAGCTTTTACTAAATAAAAATAATCCATATACCATAACATACTATCACACCTGTAATTTCCGAAGGGTTTGGTAGAGGTGTCCATGACATCTTTTCATGATTCAATATTTAAGTATTTCCTACTTTCTACTTAATATTAATCACACTATCTCACTAATATTATAAACATAACAAGAGCCCTGACCACCGGTAGCTTGGACCCTGTTCCTGATACCGATGGGCTACTATTTTTTATATTTTTAAATGTTTTTATACTTTTTATATTCAAATATTTAAAAATATAATTTATATGATTACATAAAAATAAAGGAAACATTTTATTTCCAATTTTACAATTTGCGGCAGATATAAAGACGAAAGTTTGTGAGTGTGTGTGTGTTTGTATGTTTGTTAGTTCTTCACGCTCAAACGGCTGGACCAGCTTTGATAAAATTTGGTAATCCAGATTAACATATAGGATACTTTGTATCCTGATATTCCCACGGGATCGAAACATATACGGGTGAAACCTTAGGGCGCTACTAATATTATATAATTGCATAGCATGTGTGTGAGTACTACGTACTATAAAGCTTTTACTGGGTCTGTGATTCATTGACTTAAATGTGCCCTGGCAGTTGAGAGAGAGTATTTCATGCTCACTCAAATGTCTCGCTGATGGTGGCACATGTGTTGGATCATGCGGCTAGAAGAAATATGAATGCAACCTTCTGTCATGTTGACGAACACAATGTTCTAAGTGTCAAAATTAATTTTGTAATTAGATTGCTGTCTGCTTTAGAATACACGCTTTGCAATGATAGCTGTGCTTTATTATTCTAATCTTGTCAATCCATAACCCAACAAAAAGTTTTCATCATGTTTTCCTTCAAAATATATTTCTAATCTTACCAAAATGTGCAGCAGCTACTTCCATGTCAGCGTCCTCACTCCAGGCCAGTATAATCTGCACAGTTTGTAATATGGAGCATTGCAGGCGAAAGAAGAAGGAGCCGGTCCTTATCGGCTGCCTCTTGCTGCATCCTTCGCATATCCATTGGACTCTGAAAATTACCACCAACTTACCATTAATAAAACGAATCTTACAGCATTATTACTAGAACAATTTTATTATTCAGTGCTATATTAAGGTGGATTCTTCAATAATTGTAACAACAGATTTTGGAGTGAGGGAGGGTGCCTTCTCTACCCTGGCACCATGAAAAGGTAACATTCCGTTCTTGAGAAAAACATAATAAGAGTGGCAACGTTATAAACGGGGACCCAACCCCTACCAACTTTAACCCCTTTTATATCCCAAATCCTGCTAAACAATACTAGATCCAGCCCAGGCAAATGTTTAATTCCCTCATCAATAAATTCTTACCTGTCTATTACTCTAGCGGTCCTACAAACAACTTTGCAGTCCGCTTTGTCTGCGGGACACTTCATTACTTTAGGCAAAAGTCCAAATGTTTGCAGCCTTTCCACCAGTTGACACTCCAATCTCTGGTCACCATGGCTGGTTATGAACTCCCTGTACAGCTGTAGATTACTGGAAATAGAAACAAAACCTTGTTTATGTTAGGCAATGAGGTTTCATGGCTAATAAATGTGCCCACATCATTAAAACAGTGAATGGTTGAATAAATGAAGACTACAGCCACATGGTAGTCAAATAAATAGGAAAAATACTTGAATACTCTACCTGAATATAACAGTATGTACTACGAAAGTACTGAAGTCGAAAATAGCTTTCACTTTCTATTCACAACTGAAAGTCTATGAAGATCTTACCCAGGTAATGTGTTAAATGGTAGAGTAGGCTCGGTTATTTCAGTCTTCGTGCTGCCGTCGTATGTCGTGGAGTCTGCTTCCATCATTATCAATTTAATTCACAGACATCTATAATTTATCACCAAGTTCTTCACCAGTATAGGATCATGAAGAGCTATCTTTAAAACATGTTGAACATATTCTTTTATTTACATTCAATATGAATAAATGAATGATGGTGTTTACTTTTTTCACGTTAGCTTATTGCTTCATTCCAAATAAATTATTGATTCCGAAAACCAGACGCCCAGAGGGAAAGAAATCAAAATACAGAACAGAAACGTCAATCGAATCGAACTCAAACAAATAAAAGTCAAAAATAATAATTGTCAATCATAAAAAACAGTTTTAAGTCTTGCAACATTGAAACGCAAAGTAAAAGATGTGAAATAATATGTATATAAGAAGTAACTAATTGAATCGGAGAAAAAAAAAGTATATTTTTGGTTGTTTTTAATTATTTTCAATTTGTTTAAAGAGACCTACCTATAGAAATAGAAAACTAAACGCATTAAAGGGATGGGGGCGAACTTGTTCGAGCATAATTAATGCTTGGACTAATCGATTTAAAAACTATCTGATTTCAATGTTACTTTATACAAATTAGTTTTTTTTAATACCCTTATATAATGATTTGCATGAGGTCCCGGGTTCGGTTCCTGGGTCAGTGGATCATCTTAGGGGCGGAGTTTTAGGAGTTGGAGTATACGCTTAGGGGCACTATAAGCAGCAAAGAAAATATACAAAAAAAAAATTTCAATAAAAATAATTTTTGGGAAACTGTAAAAAAAAAATCTCAGAAAATTTTACTAAGTCCCCTGCCCCTAAGGGTACGCAAGGTGAAAGATCGACCGACACTTAGAATTTTTTTTAATTATTTTTTTTTTCTCGATAATTCGCCATGTTTTTTTACATAATGTCATGGTCTTCGACTAGAGCAACAATTTCTTTCCAGAAAAGACTCTCATCCGAGCAACCATTTTGGAAATATAGAGCGTTTTGTAAAAAAATAAAAAAATTAGAAAGCTCCTAACTCGGAAACGGTGCGTCATATGGCCATGCTTCTCAGACCCTAAATGGTTTCTATGGTCAAGGTCAACCCGATACTGGAATAAAATTGGGATATTTCCGGAAAAAAAAAAATTGAACATTTTTCTAAGTCCTCCCGCCATAGCGCCCCTAAGGCTACACTCCAACCGGTTCCTGGGTTGGGCAAAGTGTTATTGGGTTTTTCATCAGGAATTTTATAGTAGTAACCCGGAGTCCGGATTTGTCCTGGGTTGATGGCATTCTGGCTCGCCCCCTGTTACATGGGAGACTTACACCTCTGACTATTCCTTCGGAATACACAGGCGTGATGATTTCATGTTATGTTACTTCTGTTTTTGGTATAAAATTATAGTTTATATTGATGAAAATTAATTGTGAAAATTGCTACCTTTCGCACACTGGCAGTTTCAAAATCTTCAAAATCTTACGGCCGCACACCACAGATATATATATATTTTTTTAAAACTTTGCCTCACACCAAAAATTTCTCCTGTATCGTGGGTGTGTTTACAAACATTTATACTCACATACACATACAGCCAGACCCGGAACAACTACTTGTAGGCCATACAAATATTTATCCGTGCGGGAATCGAACCCACGACACGCAGCGCAGCAGTCAATCGCTTAACCACTGCGCCAACCGTGCCGTCCAAAATATGTCTGTGTCGCACACTGATTTTAACATCACTGGCAGTGGCAACTAATCGACTGTTAAAATTTGTGTGTGGACGTGAGTCGCCAGCGAGTAAAATCACTACGTGTATACCTAGCATTAGTTAGGATAAAAAGTATATCGGGCACTTTTGATTGACAATTAAATGTATCAAAATCGATTAATTTATAAATCGATTTGGAGTTTATTGGTTTGCAACTGGCAACACTGCTTGTGCGTGCCTTTCATTCAATTTCGAGTTCCGTTTGGCGTTTTGTATATGTCAAAGTAAAGTGTCATGTTGCTCGGAATTTAAGTTTTTACATTTACTTTACACACGCTGAGGGATTTATTTTTCCTATTATTTGTGATAAACTGTAATCGTCAATTAAAAAAAAGTGATGCATTTGGAATTGTTCATGTACCATGTAAGTATTGTTTAATTTTATTGACATTTTCTGTCAGCATCTTCGTATTTTGGTTCATGGTTTGGTGCATCTTCGTAGTTGGAGTTTATCTTAAAATTAAATAGTATGAATTTAAATATGTATAGCAATAATAAAGTAATTTTAAACCAGAATAGGTATAGTTTAATTAACTTTTATAACGTTATTTCAATACTATATCTTCATTTTTATTTCAAGTTAAATTAACAATCATCGTTTTTGTTCTGTGATAAGTGTTTTGAGATTTTTTATTTTTTAGGCTGTGTTATTTATAATAACATTCACAATGTAATTAAACACAGTGCATGTTAGTTTTATTACCTATTCCACACAATATCTAGGTATAAAGTAGGTAACTTCACATTAAGTTTATCTACAATAATGTTTTTTTTTTATTAGTGTAATTTTTACCAGTCAGCTAGAGATCTCCTTTCACCCATTTCCTTTTCAACAATTCTTAAAGGACTATCCCATATTTATTGATATATATTTTTTTATGCAAAAGCCTCCCCTTTCTAGCATAAGCATTAATTTATTAGAGATTTATTAATTCATAAGTTACAGTGGTAAACAATTTAGTAGTAGAAGTAGTACTTTAAAATGACAACCCAGATAACAATAATAAGTTTAGTTTAATTAAATACAAAATAAACAACAATATAATAAACATGACCTTTGTTCAATATGACTCAGTCCAATATCAGTATAATTAATTATTACCACAGTACCTACCTTCTCACACTTAAACAATTACTATGGGTACCTCACTATTGATTTTAATTTGTTGTTAACAATATAATTGCGGTTCAATTCAGCACCAATTGCTTCAATTTGACATAAATTAAACAACAAAGTGTCATAGAGAATTAAGCAATCAAAATAAACTCTTACAGTGCTTGTAAAATGACTTCTAAAATGGAGGATTTTTTTTATCCATGACCGAAATAGAAAGAACATGCCTAACTGTTTAACAAAATATATTAATTTATTCAAGCTGAAATAGGGAAGGACTTTAAATAAAACATGTCCTATTCATTTTTTTTGTCATAAAATCTAACATGCAAATAGTGATGATGGAAATCTGTGAAATAATCTTGCCATTTTTGTAGGGGAGAGCCGCGCTTACACACTCACAAGTGTGTGTGTAAGCGCAGGAGCTCTCGGTACCGTCCGAGACAATGGCGAAGTCGGAAGTGTGTGTATGTTATGTGCTGACGCTACACTACACTTGGTTGCCACAAGGAAAGTGCGCGTCGCTTCATGTTATAAAAATACTATATCTACTAACTTATCACTTCCTTATGTGTTGACAACCCTGGCAAGCTGCATTTTATGCCAAGCCAGACCTCTAAGCATACTATGCTCCAGTAGACATTATACGGTCATAATTCACCTAATGGTTTTAATTTATTCGCCACAAAAAATCCAGGATGAAGTCCAGACACGTCTGTTATCTCGTAGTTCCTTGGTATCGACCACTTAACACGCGTCATGTTCATTGCATTACGCTGTTCGCAATGATGAAGCTCATTAAAACAATAGGTACAGACTCATAGACGAGCCCAGAAGTTCCCATAACAAAATGTTACACAAAGCTGAATGATACCATAAGGAGAATAAAGCAACTTTATCAGATCTCCACAAACGTGCTCCCATTACCATCTGTACTAACTGGGAAGTAATAAAAACAATGCAAAGTACTGTTACCGAGCGAGTTTCTGAAATGATAAGTTGGAATACGTATTTCATATGTGGTTTCCGCGTGGCTTGCGTGATTAAAGGGTGTTAGTTAGTGCAGTGACGCAACACGCGTATTTTCGGCGTCAATATTAACGTATTTCGTCTATAACGGCTGTGCTGAAATGTGAGCCGACGCCGACGCTGCAGTCCCCGCCCGAACTTACGCTACTAATTGAGCTATTAACAGCTAACACTTGTACGTTACATACACATAGATATTTAGTTCACAGCTATTTAGGCCATTTACGAGTTACGTATAAATGACTTTTATTGCACTTCCCGGTGTATTTAAGTTAGCATCTCTGAGAAAATCGCATTACAAACCAGGACGTCATCGTAAAGCAGCATATGGGCTTACTTATAGAAGAAGCATGCGCTGCACATAGGTAGGTATCGTGGTGATTTATCGAGTGTTCTCCGATTCTCAGAAGACGTTGTTCTTTTGTCTCTTTAAAGTGAATGGTCTCAGTTAATTACGCGCATCTGTCTTTCGTTCTCGCGAACTGCATACTACGTGGTAATCGCTAGTAGGGCATTTCGATCTTAAGCCTAGCCTTCGGGCAATATAATTTAAATAGTAAAATCATTACTTGGTGGATACGTTCGGCTCTTTAATGTTAGTTTTTCAGAGCGTTTTAATCAGTCTTTCCTGGATGATGTTGACAAATAGTCCTGCTTGACCAAACTGTTTGTAGTTTCGAAGCTGAACAGTTATTGGTTCAATAAATAAGAATCAACTACCACAGTAGATGACCTAATATCACCGTCTCAAAAGTAAATTGGTAATTGCTCTAGGAAGCTACTATTAGAGTTTGAGTTGATGCTATTGTCCATATTGGTATGAAGATGCATTAGTTCGGAAGCCACGTTTATCAAATAATTTGTACCAAAACCAGTATTCCAAAAAGTCCCAATTTCCCAATGACTATCTAGGTCAATTTAGTAAGTGTTATTTTCCCAACGTTGTTCTAATCACAGCGCTGACCATCCATGACTGTTGTGGTTGCCATTCTTTTGTTTTCTCATCAGCTAATCATCGGCAGTTTGCAATTTACTGTCAAGGTCTACTACTACAATTACAAGGGGATTTTTATTCCATCGCTTAACTTTGCGTGTATTTGTCACTAAACTCTTTACCGTCTCTGTCAATGGATCAAGCAAGATACAAAATTGAGTAAACTGTTAATAAAATTGTACTGTACCGTTTACTTACCATGACATTAAAAAATTGAAACTGATGAAGACCCATCATAATCAAAGTAGAAGATCCGGATTTTTGGTTTAAACACGTAAGCCATCATGCATAACATTTGTAGAGCGAATAAATTTAAGATCGTCGTACGAAATAGGTCACTAGAACTGTTAACATACATTGTCACAATCCCGAAAGCTGCTGAATGAACCCATTGGCAAATACTAGGATCATTTACCTACTTTGAGAAAATGCGATATTTTCAGATTTACGTCCCTATAAGCACAGTAAAACCCTCGTCTTTGCCTCCATAACTTACACGAGACACGTTTGAACATTTCCCCTACTGAATCAAATGTACACACACAATTGTATTAATTTGACGTGTCGAGATTGAGGTGTCGCAAGAAAGATGTAGATCTGTGTGTCACCTCCACGCAATTACATGTAACATTAGCGGTGAGATGCTATGTTACGTGACACGGTGCAGCCATTAACGATGTAACGCAATTTGCTAGCAAAATATTTTGGTACAAACTCGTGCGCTCAAAGTGCGATTACCTGTGCTTGTGCAATGCGTTGCAGAAACTCCAAATGACAATGTTCAGGGCATGCCAGTGTAGAAACCAGTTTCATTCCATTTACTTGTTACGATTTCGGATGGGCAATAACCAGATAAGGTCTTCGTTTTATACAGTACCTAGGTAGAACGATTTTTAACGAACGTTAGCTGTAGACTCCTTTGAAACAAGTCATTACTGACGTCAGCTATTCACGTTTCCATTTAACCTTTCGCCATTCGCCACGTCTGCTTACACTGACGAAGCGCAGCCAATTTCGAGGTCGCCAGTCATGGACGCCGCATTCTAGACCATTGAGGATTTATATCTGCCCTGACACTAGGAGGACTAGAGTTCAAAGCACTCAGTCAACGAGACAATTACTTCTAATCTATTACTCTGACACAAAAATGCCAACTTTTCAAGTAAACTATTTAAATCTTGTTTATCTAAATAACTGTAGAAAATATTCTATTGTTCCTAAATTAGGCTTGATTACAATTCAGGCGGTTCTGGCGTGGGCGAGCTGTGATTGTTTACTGTGTGGCTCGACTCCTAAAGGCGTCTTAACGACAGACGCACTTTCTACATGAGCAAAATTTAAATCACGATATTGATATTATCTGTGACTGTGTTCCTTTCCACAAAACGAATAAGGCGTGTACTGTTCTGCATATAGAAACTGGTTTGTCTCTTTTTTGTGGAGATAATGCTTTTTTTCATAGCGAGATTGCCACAATGATAAGTCGGCATGAAAAGATTATGAATGATATGGTAGAACCTCGTGACCTTGAGTTGAAATACGATACGGATTCAGACGGCACGCAGGTTTCCCATCACGTAGTCTGAAGAGCAGACGTTTCGTGTCTTCCAGTCATCAGTGGGTTTCACGACAAATCATATTGATTGCGTTTCAGAAACTTTATATTTAGCCTTTCTGCGAATAAAGCTCATTCTGATAATGGTATTCTATAGCTTTGCTCAAACTGTTTCACATTTATTTTTTGCAATCTCTCTTGGTACTTATTGAGAAATCTTTATGTAAATACTTTTTGGTCTCAATTGTAAGGACCTTTCTACTTAGTGGGCGTAACCAATGTAGGTGTCTTACAAACTATTGGCGACCTCGATTTATGGCTTATTACAACATTATAATATGGTCGGTATGTGGGCTTTTACACTACTTTACTCTGGGTGTTTCTAAAAGAAAGTAACTTTTCCTCTTCAGTGTTATTACACGTGTAGATTGTCAAAATATGTGCTAACCTACTCTTTAAGCCACTGCCTGGGCAACTTTTCAGACTAAATCCCAAAAATGTAAGCCTTGTGTCAAACTTTGCTTCATACATAATTCAAACCTTTGACGGTTACCGAACCCTTCACCCAACTGCAAATCTCTACTCAGACGCCAAGTTATTATCTGAACCCCAACAATATTAAGTTGTTAATTTCACACAAAATATCAAAAATATACCGTTGTACCGCGGCCATGAAAAGTTTATACCTTTGGCTATAAGGAAAACCTGTATCTATTTCTCTTATGAACACGTACGAACCGATAAGCAGATACACACAAGTTGTAACACATTTTAGCTATATTCCAACATCCCAATCACGTAGGTAATAATACTTATCATGATCACCCTATAATGTTCCCACTGCTGGGACACGGGCCTCCTCTCGGTGAGAGGGATTGGGTCGTAACCCACCACGCGGGCCCAGTGTAATTTGTGCATAGATGTCTTCGTTTTTTTTTAGTTCTGGGACATGCCGGTTTCATAATGATGTTTTTCTTTCCCCGTTTTGAGAGCAGCGGTGGTGAAATAATTTACACAAAGTAAAGTGCCTGGCTGGGTTCGACCTACAACTCGTAAGAATACCTAATACTCGCCGCCGTTTGTACTGAGCCACTACTTCTTTAATACCAAACATGCTTAATTAATACCAATTTTCGATAAACCTAACGTGTTGATAATCGTGATAGCCTTGATACAATCCAATGTTTCTGAATATAGAAACATGAACTCGAATAAATCAAACATGTAAAAATAACTCTGCATCGACATAAATTGGATTAATCCCGACAGACGGACGTCATGCATTAGTTTGTCGAACACATATCGAATATACATAAATCATGCATTGTTTGGAATGGAGTTACTATCTTCAAAGGAAGTGACACTAGATCAACAGCTAAGGCAATCTGGGATCGAAAATTGGAATGCAGGCAGAATCTATTGGGTATTCCAAACCTTTTGAACTATTTCGCAAATCAAACTAGCGCAAGCATTTTCAGTAAGTTGCAGTTTCCCAACGAAGCTAAGTTCCAAACTAAATTAGTGACCAGCAATAACACTGGTTACTGTTATCCTGCATCATCCCACTGCTGGGCAAAGTCCACTCCCCATGACATCCAGTTCTTTCGATCCAGGGCTAAAGTGGACCACTGGTCGTTTGTTTTCTCCAGCTCGTCCCGCTATCTTCTACGTGTGCCGCGACGCCTTATACCTGTGTCAGAGCTCCACGTGGTGGTTATTTTAGCCCATAGCTTATTGGGCATACGGCAGACGTGGTCAGCCCAGTTTCACTTCAGCTTAGCGGCTTTTTGAGCAACCTCAATAATCTGTGTTTTGGAGCGCAGTGTGGTGTTGCGAATATGGTCTGTCAATTTGACGCCTAAAATACTGCGCTGCCAACTTGCAGTAATAAAATAATGCTTATGCACTTATTTAAGAAATCAATAAACACATATTAATCAATCCTCAATTGCCCAAACCATGATTAGTATTAATAGTGGCTCTTGACAATTGATTTAAAACACTCTTCCTACGATCTATCGGCTCTTAAGAGGCTGTAAGATTGATGGTTCATTTGCAGCTCGCTTGATTTGAAAGTTTATCTGACGTGAATAGATTCGAGTTGTTTTGTTGTGTGTTTGTCGGCTGGAGCAGCAGGTATGTGCGGAACGTCGCCCGCTCGGTTATAATTAGCAGTCTTTTGACACTCTAGCACTTTCTACGGCAGTCTTCCTGGAATATCAGTCCGGTTGACAGGCGATAGAGGGGATATTTTCACACTTTTTTGTCAATCAAATCAGCTCTACTTGATAAACAAGCTATGTTTAACAGGGTGTCTGTAGGTAACGAACGATGAGGAATTAACACCATATTACTAACTATTTTGGTCCACATCTCAACACGAACTGGTCACCATTTCAACATTAACCGTATCAACCGTATCGTATCATTATCTTAACGTAACTCCGGAACATGCATGAAAATGCATGCCCCAAAAGGATAGCAGAAAAATTGGTATTCACTGCACCAAATAATTGCGATTTAGGATTCTATCGAACGCTACCCCCGGAGTAGTGCCCGAATGTTTCCTCGTCTCGATCGCGTTATAAAGATATCTCATTCCGGAATACTTGCTATTACTTCTTCAATGTGATGTGCAGTAAAGATCATTTATCTCGTGCTGCTCACACTAAAACACTTTATTTTAGTTCTAAGAACATGGCTATCACACACACACACACTAGATCTCAACTGTGCGTGCTAATCAGCAACCAATCACGAAATAAAGAGGTGTGAAAGAGTATGTTGACACAGTCCATTCAACTTCAATTTGTTTAGTTTACTTTTGATTTAGTTAATGTACGTTTGTCAAGGTTATTGCGATTGAAGTTCATGTTGAGGACACACACATATTCACAACTACGAATTTGCAAAATATATCAAAATTGTTGAAGGATTTAGTTTAGACGAGGTTTCGAAATGTTACCTCAACATATACTTGGTAATTCATGAATACAAAACCTAGACTAATGAAATTCCCGGGCAGACTTGTAGTCTGCACTGAATTTACAAGCAACTGCTGAAATATACCAACATAGGGATAAGTTACCTATAGAAATAATGATCTTACCGAGGGAATTGATATTCCAAATATTGCCAAAGATCCAACTATTTTGGGTTGGAAATATAATCTTGTCAGAGTACGAGAACAGAATGCTGTCTGTACCTAACTCAGTAAGCTGATTTATAATTCTAGCAGCTGCAAAGATTGCATATCTTATTCCTGAGCAAGGAGACAAGAATTTCTCTTTTTGGCCATTTGTTACTTAAAAATAGAAAGCCTTCCATTGTTTTTCTGTGGGAAAAACTACTCGGAGATTTGCTAATCGCTTTCGCTACTGTCGATAAGTTTCCACGGCAGATAGACTGGCAATGTAACAACGTTGTCAATACGCGTGTTTAATTCGATCAAACACTTTCCATTAAACTTATTGGATAGGTTCGCGTGAAATTATCGACTTGGTGGTAAGATATACCCCAGATAACAAGAAGTTTTGTTATCAAAACCAAAGTTTGCTGATTCAGTCAGTTAGCTAGCGATAGTTAAAAAGTAATTATTTATTCAGAAAACTTTATTAATAGTATCGAAACTTTTCAGACTGTTCGGAGTTGAACATAGGTAAATGTTATTTCAATAAACACAACTTTCCAACGAGTATTTAATTAATCTTTGGTCGTATAATTTTGGGCTCATTTATTTGGGTCATTAGTCCCGACATATGGCGGGTAGTTCGATCAACAACCGAAACGTTTCCTTGATGGCAGGAAGATGCGTATGCCATAAACACGTACGAGTATATCCGCACTGGTTAATTGCTCCACAATCTGCACCCGCGCTGATTGCGCATCAAATTGCTCCAGTGAAAGCCGCGAGTGATACATTTAGTGATGACTTGCTGTTAAAAACCAGTGTGGGAATATTTGAATATCATTCGGACGTGTTATTTGGAACTTGTTCACATTGCGCGAGCATATAACATACTCTCATCAAGACAATACTGCCTAGGTTTATAACTGGCATATAGTAAAAGTTTAATTACATACGTTATTGTTTATTATTAATTAACTGATGCGGATGTAATGCTGAAACTATTTATTAATATCCAATGTTACGAAGAAATTTAATCTCGGCTGGAATTATAGATAGAGCACTATGTAATTGGGTGTAACACGATTCATATGCGGAACAAGATACTTTTTATTATGAACTTTCACCTACACAATGGTAACTGTGTAACAAAGCGTATAATAGCTAAAAATTGATTATTTTATCCCTCGTGAGACTTATTAACTGCCTGTACCATTATTGCTCACGTAATATCGAAGAAATAGATAGGTATCTATGGGAATTCAAGTATTGGATTATGTATGCAAGTAAACTTACCTATTGGCTATTAGCAATCGCAATTACTTTTTTCGTTATCTTTGTTGTAAGAAAAAAATCAGTTGCATGCTCTACTAGATCATTCACGACATTGCCTTGTTCAACCACCTAGGTAAGTACCTATATGCTCGTTGTTTCGATATAAGTACAAGTAACGCGTTATTTTGGTGTCACGGACTGGGCTGCGTGCAACGCGCTGACCTCTCAATGCGGTGTACGCAGGCTCCGCCGCAGACCTCAGATCTGGGTCATTCGACCGCCGGCGCCACCCGAAAATGTCACTCGAAATACATTAAATCTCAATTCCCGAACGTTCCTTACGAGACGCAGCGACGTAAGCGTGAAACTAACAAAATGTAATAGTTTCCCAACATTTCTATGTTTCCTTTCCTCCGGTTTCCGGGTTCTGAGGTCTATTCTTGGTTTCCCCGGAATTGCGCAAACTCCGGGTAAACTTTGCAGTAATGTGCGAATATAGATCTATAGTCTATACGTTCAGTCCCGTTCCGTTGCGTTACAAGTTAGATCACATGAGATTTATTTGATTGTGTGTCTGTATTATAAAGTAGGCTAATATCATATTGCATTTGCATCCAATGTGGCGCGAATTCGTCACAATCTCACAATGCGTTCATTTACTTGCGCTAACGCCTTAGCAATTTCCTGTCATGTGCCACGTGTTCCCCGGCGTCAGTTACTCACTATCCTTATTCATTTTGTATTTTTTTTTCTGTCTGTTTTATGTTTCCCTCTTCCAAATCAAGCAACTAATGCTTTAGGATTATTCATTGTTGGAATACATGTTTCTTTTTTAGAATAAATCACTGGACTAATCTGAAATCTAACATCATTGAAAAACTAATAGTTGCGGATTGCGGGGCAATGAGCCTATCCGACGCGTCGATCGCTAATAGAAGTTTTTCCCTCCATGTTTTTACTAAATATATTTTTATGTAACAAAAGGAACATGGAAGCTCGTTGAAAGCTTGCAAGCACTTTCCAATATAGTGTCTGCAACAAAAGGAAACCAGAGCAAGCTTTACGAAAGATGACGATTGGTTCCTGTCGCAAGGTGCAATTCACTGCAATTAAATAATTTGAGAAATTCTTTTGCAAAATTGCCACCAATTGTAGATTCTATACAACTTCGTGTTTGTAATAATGATTTAATATGAAAAGGAAACAAAATAAATGGCCAAGTTTATCAGCGTACATGTGAACCGACGTACAATCTAGATACGGCGAGTCAAACGTCCGGGTAAAATTAGCTTGGAGCTTGAGTTCGTTCCTTTTCGCGGTCCCCCATCGGTTTAAACCGATAATTCTATGGGACCTTGATAACATATCAGTATAATTCATTCTATAATTTCATACGGGTCATACCAACCATCAATCATCAATCATATCAACCATCTGCGGTCCAATTTGGAATATTTGGAGTTGTTAAAGACCTTCCAAAAAATTCGCATGCTCATATTTTCATTCGGTATATTCTACTCAGCCTATATAACAAATGTGTTTGATTAAACGTCGTCGTCTAAGTCCGTGGTTGCAGTCTAATTCTCTTTTAGTTGCATCGCTAGTTCAGCAGTAACCATGCAGTCACGTTCACCCTCGCGTCTGCGCTGGACGCGTGCGTTGTGCTTGTGGTTCTTACTTCACCTAATGTTTATAGTTTTTTCCGCTGTTCACTTCATGTTCTAAAGGACTTGATCAACTCGTTGTTGTTACGCTGTGACTTTATTTATGAAGTGCTAACCGGATTTTGGACTGAACATTCGTTGTTTTCTTTTTTGATGTCATGTAAGTACTTGTAGTTTATTTATGTTTTCAGCATTCTTATTAGTCGTCTTTGCCTTTGGGTTTTGCGGGTATTATTTGTTTAATGAGTACTGAATATTAATGGTTCGTGTTTAGAGATAATAATATAATAGGTTTGCAATGTGTAATAGTTGGCATAGCCGGCGCAGTCGACGTGCGGCGCCCGTTTTGAGACCGGTTCGAAAGTGAGTGTTTTGTTGACGAAACCGGATCGGTAAATAATTAGAAACATAATGGAAGCATGCATCTGCTGCACAATGTTTTCCTACACGTCGATAAACATGTAAAATGAATGTTCATCCAGTATGACAATAATGGATGCACCATTAGAAAAACTTTTCAATTACTTAATTCCAATCAAAGATTTCATTGCAGGCAAATAAGTTGAGATACAAAGATATCTTCAGATAATCTTTGCCAATGTGTAAAGATATTGCAGAATTCTGAATTATTTATACCTATGTTTAAACTCAATTCTAAAGTCATCTGATTCACTTTAGAATATCCAATTCTGAACATTGTTTTGTTCAGAAAATCCCGTTTATTTGGCACCTCAAAAGACATTTTTTACTTACCTTTAGTCAGAAATATCTTCAGGTTCAAAATTATAGACTTGTTTATTTTTGCAGCACGTAATAAATTTGTAAATGAATAAACTCAACATTGGCGATCGGGCGTCGAACCCGTTAGATCGTTTTAGAGCGACGACCTTGTAAGACTTAGCTTTGATTAGGAGTTAAGATCTAAGGGACTTTGCTTTTCTTCGACAGTAAACCTTGCGTCAACGAAACTTTATTAGCGTTTAAGCAGCTTATTTAGTTTGCGTCTTTTAATATGTACAAGAGTAAATAGTATTTTCTTTAACAAGTCGGAATTATTTTTTGACTAGCTAAGTACTGTCCGCGACTTCGTCCGCGTCAATATTATTATTTTAACATAAAATATAGGGATATATTATGTATATTTTATTCATTCAATAATGGGAAACTACAGCTTCCCATTTGTGAAAGAATTTTCGGAATAGGATAAATCATTCCGAAGATTACACCCATAATACAAACTCACAAAAACCTCTTTATAATATTAGTATAGATAAACCCTATGTAGCCATCGTCAGAGTAATCCATCTAATACCAGATAAAATGTACGTTCCAAATGCCATATTGAGTGATGACGCCATTCTCTTTGCCTCCCGCGAGTCTAGATTTAGATCCGTGAATTTTTTGCTAAGTACGCGTTGTATTGTTAAAATTTTAATTGGATATAAATCAGCAAAAACTTCTCGCTGTTCGGAAGAGCCGTTTGATTTCCAGTTTATCATTTTGTATCATTCGTAGCCGTATCCACGAATGTTACAAAATGTGATACAAGATCGGTGCAAAAAATTCCTCGTTTGTTACCATCGTAGGTTTCCGCAAGCTTTTTCCTCACAATTTCCCGTAGCGAAGTGTTCTCGCCGTTCTGTGGCCTATTTTCCATTGAAGTGGTGTCGCGTCTAGGGTAACACAGACGACGCCGGAGAGTCTGAAGCTTGTTCCACACTTACGAGCCTCGTCAGCAGCCACACTTCGCTCAATGTCATATTTTTAAATGTCACGATGCAAATTATCTTCTTAAGATTCTTTAGCTTAAAAGCCTTGTCACGAGACTTCATTTTTCAACATCATTCTATATCTAGAGAGAAAGCTGCCGAAACATTTCTGTCTTTAAATGTTGTGTATGTATTTAAGAACTGTCGTCTTGAGTCAGCCCAAGTTATAGAACTGTGTAATCAATGCACTTATTTACAAAGCACTCCTCGTCTTCCCCACCGTTAACTTATTTTGATGATAATTAATTGGGAACTGCATAATACATAAGTTATACCATTATTCTTTTGTCCGTCTGACTCATTGTCTGAACTTTGTCTGTGAGAGCTGCTGCAATATTCATTATAATAATGAACGTTGCCTCCGTTTATACATTCTTGGTAAACTAAAAAAGTATTTGCATCATCCATTAAGTGCTTGTTTGATAAATAGTGTATCGTTTTTCTACTTGCACTGGAATGGTGCCAGCTCTCCGATGATGTCAGATAGGGTCTATATTTTTACAATACATCAGTATTATATTTGTTTCAAGTATAGTTTCAAAGTCAGGAGTCTGGTCGAAGGCAACATTGTTTGTATTCAGGCGTGTATTTCTGTGCAGCAACTTGCTTTCCAGACGTACGGATTTGTTTATCGTCTAGTAATGGGAGTCGGATCGTAAAACGATAGCGGTTTACTGCCGAACTTTGGGCATGTGTCTGTATACTTTATGTGGTACCCGTCTGCCTTATGAATTAGCAGTATTTTTAGTTTCTTCCTTCTTTGATTTGACTACCAACAAATATGACACCATGTCACATATTAGGTACACCATTATGTCGATCTCGCGACACTCACTGTCGCCGTTGCGACTATGTAAGCTTTTCGCAAAAAGCTGTATTACCTCTATAGGTTATTGTGACGCGACCTTTTATGTCGAATCTCACAGGAATATCCATTTCAGGTAACCTTTATTCCATAACAAAAGCACAGGTCGGCGGCATTCATGGATGATATTTATGAGTCAACAAAATTTTCGGGTGGTTGCTCCGATGTACACATAGCCAATTAGTAGCTGGAACGTGCGAGTTAAATGAACCACGAAGCTAATCCAATTTGGCCATTATCAATTGTTTTTTGTTCGTTGCATTATAATGTGAGTGATAAAGACGTTTACGGCAGGCCAATTGAATCGTTTCCCCGTCGGCCACACTTTCCCGGATGTAGTCGACTATTTTGCGCCTTTGGCACTTCCATTGTATGCAGTCCTCGTAACCGCCAATCACTGTGATCGTTTGTGATGTAACATTTAACGAGCTTAGGTGACCGATGGCAATTTTGAGTAAATAAACTCCGTGCCTAACTCAGATTTTGTGTAGAGCAAAAGAGCATTTACAGTATTGCACATGGACGGTCAGTAATAACGGGACATTACTCGGTAATCATTGCTTTAGCATTCGGTGTAAAGAAATCATCGAAAAATACAATTACGTAACCGAAAGCGGTATGTTGCAATCGTCTCAACCCTGCAGAAAGAAAAGAATATAAGAACCGTTGATCAGTATGCAGACTTTGTCGCGGTACAATACAAAACAAAGGAGCAACGAACTTGGACGAAGAGTGCTTGCCGTAAACGGTTCTCTAGCACCTTTTTCGAACAGACCGGGAGTAATTCATGTGTCAGATATTCTATTTCGGGAATTGATTGCTGAAGGAACTGTTACATCATTACTATTAACGACCGAAGTAGTCAAGTAGTAGACTAGACAGCCAAATTAAGTTTCATTCATAGTTCTGACAGTTTAAACTTCATAGCATTCTTAATCCACTCTGGAATAGGCAACTAATATGTACGCCGAAAGCTTGGTTATCTAGATGAAATAAATGGGCAGAAATTAAGCAAACATCTAATAAATCCCGACCACTATCTCGAACAATTTGCTCTGCTTAGCTTGATAAATGGAACTGTATTTCTCGTAGTTCATGTTGAGCATTAGCCTGCCTTTGTAGAGGGTATTCTATATATAACTATCCCTATATTATGTAGCTTTGGGATATTACATAGTACCTACCTTTTATAACGGTGTAATAAAATAAAACTTGGGTCTTCGGTCTACGGCTGTCTTGTTCACGTTTAAGCTAGGGTCAAAAATCACGCGGGTGTTATGCATAAAATTACACTTATGATCCCGTACAGTGTATAAACTTTTGGTATAAAAGATAGACGTTCTAAAGTATCGTAGCAGATATACTAGTCTGTTGAGAAATCGGGTCTGAAAATCCTATTAGACCGGATGGAGTTGTGAATCCTGCACAATCGTACATATATCTCTTCGTCGTGAGGCATAATATAGAAATGGAACTGTGACTTATCTTTGCTAGATTGAAAGATAAGTCAAGTAGAAGTAGTTTTTAGCGAAATCCTCTTCATCTGCCAACTATTCCGCCTAACAAAGAAAATCCTGTTTCCCTTAAACTCCTACGTCTGTAACCCAGAAAGGGTTTCTACTTTCTCAAATATTTGTACGCTTAATAGCGTTCCCTTCCGTCAAGACCGTCGGTTTTCTTGTTAATGTTTTATCCGGGGTCACACGTGTGATGCCCTGGTTGTGTACAAAAAACACGTGCTCTTGACACAGCTGCTGTCCATCTATTTTGGTGGCGATAAATGAGTTTTTTCCCTCCATGTGTTTATTAATTATGTTCGATAATATAGCTATCGGTTGCTTGACTTTATTTTGGTGGATTATTTTTCAGTTTTATTGGCTTTGATACATCAGGAAACTTGCTAATTTGTTTCATTAACTTGTTTTACGTATCTCTCATTATTCCTAGAAAAAAATCTTCATAGTGAAGAAAATTCAGCATATAACTCAAAAACGTAATGGATACTTAAATATTATTGGGTTAGTTGCGTGTTTAGAGACTACAACAATTTCTTCATTTTTATCGTTTCTATATCAAATACTTGCATAAGATCTAGCTTAGTAATTTATATTAGAAATTCTGTTGCATTGGATTTATTTTGTTGGAAATATGTGGAAAGTTAGCAATTGGCTCGAGCATAAAAGTATCGTTTAAAGAAAATATTTCTGAAAGTTGCCTATCTGCATGCATTGCAAACGTAATAGTAATTGATCAGTTATGTAATAAATTAATATATTGTTCTTTCTCATAATATTTTTATAGACTCGTCAGATAGCGATCATCAAGTTATTGTGCAATCCTTAGTTCTAATTGTAAATAATTTTTAGTAGCTCCGGCAGTTATTATTTCAAATAAAACGAAACATTCAAGCTTGTGTTGATTACATACGAGTATGTCTGTTTTATAAACATTATTATTTATTGTAGCAATTTGACTTTCCTGTTATTGAACAACTACGTCATCGATATTTAGTTCATTAACGTTTAATGATTAGAGTAACGGTTATTGAACGGTTCATTCAGGATCAGGAGTAAGTTATTGACTGACATATTGTCTACAATGGCGTTACTATCTCTTGCCAAATCTATCGCGTCTTTAAAAAGCTTCTCGTAAGCAAATACAATTTTTTTCTGCTGTCTCTCTAGCGTCACATTTTTCGAATGATATAGTCTATTTTGGTTTTTGTAAAAACATCAGCCATAAGTAAATACATAAACACCCATTGTGTCACCCTATGTATAATTTCTACATTTATATCTGTATTTTTTATGTTTAATAAACAGTATTCTATCTATCTATTTAAATAATGTTCACAAGAGTTTTCCTCCAGACGAAAGTCTTGACAAGACCTCTCTTAAACAAAATGGTACAAAATTATCTGAAGTTTAACTAAATACATCTAGATTCCGAATCTGTATTTGAACACAAACAATTTATAAAGCTGATAGTAAACAATTGCTTGCACGTGGTGATTTGCGCTCTCTCTACGTATAATATCTGCTAAGTGTCCATAATGAATAGATATTCGCGTGTGGTCGGATTCGGTAGCGGCTGCTGGTTGGCCTGGCGCTAACGGAAGTCGGTTATTTAGCGAATCATGCGCATTAGGGTGCTTGTGGACTGTTGTAGCGTAGCGTTGTTCTTATGGTGCTAAAAGCGGAACATGAAGTTTGCCTTTGTGTGTTTCATCGGGTCTACCCGTTGGAGCATTGTCTCGTGTGAAACTTGTTATCTTGTTGTTTTAGTTAAGAAATTACTAAGTTGTATTATGAATATACTATGACAAAGTTCGTTCTTCAACCACATACCTAATTAATAAATTACCCACAACTAGTTAGGCTGAGCGTATCATGGCTAAGAGGATAATAATAACGGATTGAAAAGGGGAAAACACACTCTGTTACCATCCACGTGTCAAGCAAAACGATTGTGAAAGCATTCCAGTGATTTCGTTCTGGCTTTTAATCGCTAAAGCAGATGCTCTATACAGAGCTATCTTTAACGCTCAGAATACAGAACACACTGTTCTTCTCTGTTCTGTTCTGTATTCTGAGCTTTAACGTTACATTACACTCTAATCTGTATGGAGCTTTATCGTATCGCACCGAGTGTATTTATGTACCGCAGCTTGGGAGACCGGCCTTCACCCGACCGTCACTGGTCAAAGGCGATTATACCATTACCGACAACTTTACCATCCAACTTCTAACCCTGTTATCTTTATAATAGGCCTCTTAACTACCAGGTATGAAATGATCTGGTTATTTTCTTCAGTCCCTTGTGGGTCCAGTTTACTGGTTGAGTTGACGTTTCTTTGATAGCTGTCAGTTGGTGGGAATATATTTGTGTTGATAGCAGTGCCAAAGATGGAACTTGACAGGCCATTACTCAGATATTTGCTACGAATTTGGAAATGTTCAGATTTACTTACTACATTTCTCCCGTCTTTAATCTGGTGACAAATTATAATGGGCTTAATTAATCAGGCATATTAAAACATGGCATGGACTAAATAAATTACTCCCTGCTCAATGAACTCAAGCTCCGAATTTTCACGGCTGCCATGCCACTAATATATTAAGCCCATTCAACGTTATGGCAAATAGCTAGTTGAAATATTAAAGTCAGTTGTAAATCATCACATAACACGACGCTTTTCAATATAGAGCGGCATGCGGATGTGCAGCCACGTCCAACATGTTGGAGCATCGCCTTTTTAAAGTCCAGTCCAAACAAGCCGAAATGAAATATCGGTGGAACACTAATCCGCGTCGTATCCAACGTTCCATAATGTTCATATTTTATTCGTTCCCGGACTTCCTTGTCCTACTAAAATGTAGGGAGAGCGCCAAGATGAAGCTGTTACGGCAATTTGTTTTGGCTACGTCCTTATAAGCACTTTACTCCAAGAATGTCGAACATGTGGGGACACTCGATGATCTTTTTCCTTTTACAGCGCAAATTCCAACAGGTGACCGTTAAGAACGCTTGAGGCATCGTAATCGTAAAGTAATAATGAAACGTGTTGAGTGTAAAATTGCAAGAGTGCACAAAATGCCAGCGGATCATAAAGCTATGCCTAGAAGCAATAGCAACTAGTCTTTCTCAGCTCACTCCTACAAATTGTACGATTTAATAAATGGTTGATAAGCTTTGCCTTTCATTCCTGAGAGACCGTAATACCGAAAAGGAGAGGAATTGGAATGGAATTTTACCGGAATTAAAGTTATAGAAAATGCAGTTAGGAAAGTCTTAACTTCTGACGGCAATGCGGACTTTTTACATCTGCAAAATTTGTATAATTCGCATTTCGCAGGCGGCTCATAGATATATTTAAACATACTTACCAGTGTCCCATCTTTAGGATTGGTACGCTAGGCACGCGACGAGACGGAAGATATAATTAGATTCACCCGTTCCTGTAAATCCTTCTCCTTTTGGGACGAACGTTTTGCTTATTAAAGTAAAATGTTGATTCAGTAGTCGTGAAGAAATAAAGGCGCTTAGAAATTACTTCGTTCTGCTACATTTCACATCAATTAACTAACATGGCCAATTATATTTTTTTACAATTTCGATGTTTATGTTAACGCGTTCTTATGCATTGATTCTTGTTTAATGGACAGGCTTTTCGTTTTGAAATTCATTGCAAAGCTATTGAATTAGTCTCCCGGAGGCAAATCAAAATCAACAATTTTTTATAAGGCCCCGAAGTTTAAGAAGTCCTCTTAAACTTCAAGCTGTATTGTGCAGATTCAAAACGGCTTAGGGCAATTTCAATGGCATTGTTTGAAGTTAAAACGTTATTAAGACGCTGTTTATACGAATAAAATACAAAGTCGCATACTAGAGGCTTCTTCACGCAAGATGCCTGACGTCGTCGAGAACCCTCGAGGTTACTAAGCGCCTCGGAAAAGGGTGGTTACGTAACCATTCCTCGTCTTAATTAGCGATCTTTTTGTTACAAACTCATTCAATAGAAGGAAATGTCTTGGTTAATTTGAGCACGTGACATTTAAGGTCAGTAGGCATCAAGTAAAAAATAAAATGTCACAATTATCCTTACAGCTTGACGTTAGATAGCTAGCGCTTAAAAGGTCGCGCTATTAATGGTGTTTATAATGGAATTTAGTTCCAAACTGGTCTTAATTGCTGGATAAATGTGGAGGCAAGAGCCGATAGGAATAATTTGGGTTAGTATTGCTATTGTTGGCAAGCTAACAACAGTAACAAGCACTCACTGGACCGTGACTGTTTTATTCATAGAAGCTCATGCATTCAAAATTTTTCATCCAGTATTCTTAACAACAACAAACTTTTATCTTGAAAAATAAGTTGTTACCTCGCAGCTTAGCAACCTACATAGTTTGCTAAGTGTGCGCTTGTAACTCTCAATCTTTTTTCCCTTAAGATGTTTTATGTGATCTAGAGAAGTAACTTAACGTATGTGGAAACAAGCACGCAATCGTACACGAATACCGTTGCCTATAAATTTTAAGTGCATAAAGTAATTTTCCTTTATCGCCGTACACCATGGCATTCCCGTGTGAAGTGACCAACAATCTGGCGTATGAATCAATAGACGATTGAACTCGATACCCGTGAAGCTCGGTTCCGCGCCGTGCCTGAGGATCTGATTGCAGGCGATGCCCAGGTCACTTCACACAATGACACGGATGCAGGCCCACAACTGGACCGATACCTGAATGTCGCCTGGTGCTTGTATCGAGTTCGTTTGCGAATCGACGCACTCGTTCCGCTCGCATGGAGACAAGCGGTGACTCACTGGGGATTTGTTCTGTAACGAATAGCATTACATTGCTAACAAGTTAGTGTCTATAAAAAAAATTATATGAAACCAGACACAATATTTTAAATCCATGATTTTGCTATATTGCTGGCAAAGTCTGAGATCATGAACTTTTTGGGCGACTTAACAAAATGCATGCAAGAAAAATGGTCTCATTGTCTAGAAGACAGACATGGGTTCATAAGACAGATTTATTGGTCTGGACTGGAATACGATAAAAACATTTCAGAAACAAAATTAAAACATTAAATTACAGCTAAGATACTTGTGTGAACCCCACGATAGAGGTCAATGTTTTCTTAAGACTTATGACCATGCCTAATAAGGTCACCTTTGATGCAAGTTAATTATAAAATATGATATAAATTATGTATATAACACCATTCTTGGCAGATGGAGTGTCAGTGTAAAAATTCTTAGTATTTAAGATACAAAACGTTCTATTAACACAGATGTTCACCGTTATATAAGGTGGGGCTGTTAATTAGCTTCTGTAATAACTGCTATCGCTCTTGCGTTACGGTTAAGAATGCTCATATGCATATGCGGTTATTTTTCCATGGTCCTAATTTTGGTCCTGGGTATTTAGCTTGTAAGAATTGCTATCATGAGATGGTGGCTTGTTGCAAATCATCTTAGTCTTAAACCGGTCTTCAGAGATTGTGTGCTGTAATTGCAGAATTTATTATAGCGCATCATCAATTAGTTTTAGTATTGAAACTTTTGACAGCGACGCGATTAATTTAATTTGCACCTACAATATATTGGATATATCGTTTTTATGAATATACTAGCTTCTGTCCGCGACTTCGCCCGCGTGTTTCTTATTATTTTTGCTTGGCTCCTAAGGCTCCAGTAGCCAATTATTAGCCTTTCTCAAGAATTGGGCTATCAAATGCATATTTGTGCATGTGATAGCCCAATTCTTGAGAAGTTTTCAAATCTGACTGGTAGTTCCAGAAATTAGCGCGTTCAAACTAACTCTTCAGCTTTATTGTGAAAGAACGAAGAAGCATAGATTGCATTTATTGACTATATATATATTCGGACGCTTTGGCCGTTTTTAGAAATACCGTTTTTGATTGCGCTCTAAAATACCTCTCATCGGTACCTGACCTTATTTTGGGTCCGGTTTAACACCTCACGTGCAAGCAAGGTCATACTGGATGATCACGAGTAGCCTGCCATCTATGGGACTCGTCTCACCAGTCGA
This sequence comes from Apamea epomidion, assembly GCA_947507525.1. NCBI lineage: Eukaryota > Metazoa > Arthropoda > Insecta > Lepidoptera > Noctuidae > Apamea > Apamea epomidion. The sequence goes on from OX382234.1 coordinate 15,675,027, forward strand.
GAATCAAAGCGCATACGCCATATGGCCGGCACACCGGTCAAGGGCATCGATCAGTCCCAGCAAACACTTGAGAACTTCAAAGAAAATTATCAGCTTTGATAAATAGCGTTTCGTGTAAACGCTATGACCCAGATTGCCAATAAAACTGCCAATGAAACTGCGTTAAGTGGCGCACAGAACGTTTATTCTTGTATCGTTAAGCAGTTACGTATTTCATATTTTACTCCATTAAGGTCTTTTATGAGGTTTTTAAATTTGAAGGTAGCTTTACGAGAAGCAGTCATGCTAGCGAAGGAGGTGGCGGGATGGGCGAGGGAGAGATCCTCACGCCTCTGCCGCCGCGGGAGACGCTCCAGGCGTCGGGAGCCGCGTGACGACTCCCGGCCACCGTAGACGCGGGCCTGCGGGCGGAGAGCAATCCTTCGAGCTCTCCGTCCGATCAGGACCAGGCCCGTGCCGGACGGCGCGTATGTGTTCCACGCGCGCCTCAAAGAGATGTCAGCATAGTTGACGGGGCCCGACAGGGCCGAAGCCTGCCGGGGTAGCGGGATCGTCCGAAAGGGTTACCGCTGCCCTGGAACATAAAGGGCTAAGGAAGGAACACGGGTGGGTTTTAGTCAGTAAAATTCTGACACTCCCTTCTGCTCCACCCAGAGCGGGAGGGGTCATTTGATGATTTCCCATCCTCAAAAAAAAAAAAGAAAAAAAAAGGTAGCTTTACGACATCGCGTCACAATTTCACGGACACAAATCGTTTGAGAAACGTTATGATTTTCCAATCACGTTCGCTGATGATTGGAAAGCAATTTGCGATTGATTTCAAATCGACACAGCTGCCTTCGCACACCGGCGATTTGATTTCCCGCTTATTAACGAGATCAATAAGCTCAAACGTAGGCAAAATCGAAATTCAATCGCTTTAAGGCGATCCCTTGAAGGCATGGAAAATTAAATTACCGGCTAACGTTATTTGCGTTGGTTCGACTGGACAGGATATTGCTGTCTGAACAACTTAATGTGACCTGTTTTAACACTGATTTTAGTTAACAGCTCTATTCTAGTTAGTGATTTTCGAAAGAAAACTTGTACATAGTTAGTCGATTAAGTGGATTGATGTGGGGGGTTCGACACAAGAACATTTTGGAACCTCTTTCGGCATTATGTATTTATTTAATTATTTATGTAGACACATATTGTTACCTAATCTATCGTCTGTCTTATTTTATTTGAGCGTAAATCGAGCTTGCCTTAAACGCTGATTTATACTTCTTGTCATTTAAGTATAACCACAACGTAAGATTCACACATTATAGAAAACTATCTAACTTTCTAAAAAGCCTCTTTAGCTTATTTAGACATTCAAACGATTCACAGTATGTATAAGTATAGTCTCATGCAGTTATAATGTGTCGTATTCCCACGGTCCGGTATTTATTTAGCATAATGCTTCTGTTTGTATCTATGGACAAGTATAAATTGATGCATCACTTTCATGTAATTCATGTTTAAGTATTTTTTTTAAAGCCTTGTGTTTTTCCACTGCTGGGCATAGGCCCCTCTACTCACTTTCCATTTCTCTCTGTTTAAAGCTAAGGAACAGTTCTTGTTGAAGGAGTCCAGCTCACCCCTCGCATCTCCGTCTGGGCCTGCCGCGATATCGCTTGCCATTAAAAAAGGGACCCATTGGGTCGTACGAGCAAGAGAAGTTTGGCCCTTTGATCGTCTGACATGCGGCAGATAAGTCCAGCCCAATTACATTTAAACGTGGCAGCTTTCAATATTTATTTATGTTATCTTCGATAAATGTAACACAATATTTTTATCATATTTCATCAGAAAATCACTTTTCGTAAGACCTGCTTTTGCAGACTGGCCTGCTTCTCGTACAAAAAGACCAACATTTAAAATGCAAATCAGCATTACCCAAATGTGATCTCGATGTAAAAATGAATGTAAACGTTAGCAGAACAAAGTATTTTGGATCGTTTTATGCAACTCGTTTACATAATCATTATGTTTATTTGTTTCAAGATCATCATGTAAATGTTTGCAAATAGTACATGCAAATAAAGCTAGCGGCAAATATATTGTTGCATCTGAAGAGATCGTTCTGCGTATCCGATCAATCCTTGCTCATTGTGCTGCACGCTGCACGCAATTGAATCGTCCAAGCACAACAGATTGCCAATTTAAGATCATTACGACTTCAATAGAATTACACTTTACGTAATAGCTTGGACAAGGTTAGAGTCCAAGAAGTTTTCTGGAGATTTAAAGACTTCAGAAGTTAGTGAAATGTAAAATAAGGTCCATCCATTCCTGACTCTGAAACTTTACTGCTGAACTTGGAGCGCTTTCGACGACCCTTTTCACTTAATATTCATCATGACATTAAAATGTCACAAAATTTAATCGCTTCTCTTGAAACGTTGCTTCGAAAGCTGCACGGTTTTATCGACATCGATTAATATGGGATTCAGGCATCGTCTACTCCGTCAGTCCTTGCTATCTTGATGCGAATACTTGTTTTTATTTCGATGTCTACAGCTGCAAGGCTGATAATCTAGTGTGGGGCGTGCAGCTATAACGATGCCATGTTATGTCTGCCTTCAGCTTGTTTAAAAATGTTAATAGAGAAAGGCACATGTGTATTGTTGGTTTTTAACATCGGCTCCATGTGGTGACGCGCCGCGCCCCTCCGGTCGTCGGCATTGCTTGCCCGACGCCCGTTTATTTGGTAGTTCCATTCGCGCCCGTCTCGGATATTGACGTGTTTACGATAAGATTTTCCTCCGAACTTGCTTTCAGTTGACTACTCGAAACTTTACTGTGGAACTGTGCAGTTGTTTGTTTGTTTAAATCTGTTTGGCTTGATAGCTTAGCCGATAGTCTGGACTAGACTGTTTCTGTTCTATAAACTTTCAGGTAAGTTGTGGCCCAACTTTGTTTTCCTTACTTGATATTACTTTTAAATTAAGTTCATTGATACAAAACTTCTTCAGTTGCCATGACATTAATTTTACATTCATAAAGTTAGCTGTCACAAGTTATGTTTAACTTTGACTTTGTTTTTTCAATAAAACTTGTAAAGGACGACATCGAAATTGGTGTTATCAGATAAAATGCGTTTATCAATGTCGGACCATTTAATTTGAATATATACATATTCATATAAGTTTCAAGGTCACTCAATCACTTGGGTGTACCTAAATATCTATGTAAACACATATATTATACATAAATAAATTATTTCTGGTCCTAATTTGACGACATCGGATACCATTTACCTGCTGTTCATACAAAATATATGTTCTTTTTATTATTCTTCTTCAATTTTGTTGCGGTCACATGTTTGTTACATACGGAGCATAAGGATAACGCTGCTCCTACCAAATGCTTGGCTGCAAATTATTTGTATGGAAATATTTCGCAATAATTACCTATGCACATGTAACGTTAAGTACTTTGATACACACGGCGTCAACATGTGATCTTTGATTGCTCTTCAATGCATAATGCACCGCTGTTTGTACAACACATTCTTGTGAGAATTGTGCCCCAAGCAAGCATTTCCCCAAAAAATCAATGTGAGTAAGCAATTTAGCATTCCCAGTGTGTAGTGTGTAGTCGAAGAGCGAGGGTGGCTAAGTCAGGGGAATCAGTGTTTATGGGAACAATAAAATTGTTGGTAGGACAACATTGGCGTTGTTCCGCGACTACACAAATATTTGAACTTGGCACGCCATGATTCCATCGATACAGCCTTCACCTTGTCTCTGTCACAGACTATGCAATTCTGTACTTAGGATATGGTTACTTTGCGATATCCGTGACTGCGGTTCTTTCAATTTATTCGTTTTAAAACTGTCTGCAAGTTTTTTTTTCTATTGAAAACATCATAAATATTTGAAATGAGTTTTGGAATAAATATGCCTGTAACTTAAAAGACACGTTTTTTAAATTGAATGACTAATAGGCAGGCTTATTTTGGAAGAACGCAATGATACATGTTTGCATCCTAACACGAAAGATACTCGATGAAACAAAGAAATAATTGAACTGAACAAACTACGACTGAATTAATAAATTGTTGTTGTTTATTTATATTACCAATCACATGTTCGTAAGTTCTGTCGTTTTTCTGTACCCTCTCAGTCGACAGCCAGACTGATTCATTTAAACTCCATTATTTAAGCTTAATTAAGACTTTGTGTCCAACACATTCAAACTCTACTTTATGTAACATGCCATTAGGACTAATATTGAAACACTTTAATTAATATTCATAAATCTGTCATTTACATTTTTTTACGTTTTTTTTTTTTTTTACAAATTGTAATCGCGAAGTAGTCTTATTTCAAATGTCATCTTCAAAATGGATTTATTCTTACAAAATCAACCAAACAAAACTAATCACTGTCGGTCGTTTCTTGAAAAAATGTTATATTTATAGGGGCGATATCAGATTCTGTAATGTCATAGGGGTCGGTATGACACGGGCCATATTATAGGGCAGACAGAGGGTCGACAGAATAGGTCAAAATTGCGAACAATGTGGGGCAACTGTCAGAAGTCAATTTGCTGTATAAACTGAACTTGCGTGCGTTGCCAAAAATATAATAAACAACCGTTTTGTATTTGAACCATAACAATTTAATAATAGTAATTGATAACATGTCGTATCACGCGATGAATATTAGGTACTATATATAATCTACGATAAAATGGCGTATTTTCATATCAAGATTCTAGATAATGAACCCATTAATATTTATAAATTCATTGGGTGACGTCACAGCACTAAACTGAAATCGTGAATGAAATTTGAAATCAAATGAAACTGAAAAATAACCTGAATTGATGATGAAGAACAAACATCCTGAATTCTCCCCAGAATTGTACGTCAACGTCACTAAGTTTAAAAGGTTTTCATGGAAGCTTCTAAATTGATGCGACAAATTGATTCACACCCTTCGCTAAAGTAATTATTGATTAGGCATCTCGCAGAAAGTAACCAATAGTCCTACATTATTTTGGCTGAAAAGAATTGTCTAGCTCTTAATACTTATATCCTAAGCTCCTCCAATTAATGAATTAGCAACGTATATTTCTTCCGGACGTCGATAAAGGTATACCTTCTATGGATCGGCTCTCCTTACCATTTGCATCATTCTAATCAAACCCGTCTTGTTCGTTTGTCGTGAAAGTCAAGGGACAGTCGCTCTGCCTAAAACCAGAAACTCGCTATACCAAAGACAAGGCAGCAAGTCCGGTATTGCTCGACCAGTTCCCTGGAAAGCGGACCCTGACAATAGACGGGAAACTATAGAAAAGTATATTCTATCTATTAGAGACCAGATTCCTTCAGACGCATGAAAATCCCGTGACATTAAGAAGGGTCAGGATTTGATAAATCTACTGACAAGAAGAGTAAAGCTTCTGAAGCTGATATCAGACGCTGCAGTCATGTGAATCTTCATTTTTGTTTCATTACACGTTCACAAGACATCGACAGACCGACATAGAAATGAACATTCATCTGGTCATTTCATTTGTCGATTATTTGGAGCGAAAGTGAAGGATGTGGAAAGGCAAAACCCAACATCGTTATATTATTTATATTTAATAATGAATATATTTTTCACTTCGAGCGAAAGATGCCCAATGAAAGACATGAATGTACCAAAAGTAAACCGTCAGATAATAATATCAGCCTTATCACTCACTAAAGATGATGTTCAAAGCCAAGAATTTTAACAAAGTTCTCTGCACTTTTTAATCCATTCGCTCAGGTATTCTTGTAATGAGACTAGCCTGGCACTAAACCGAACCCTATGTTTCCGGTCCCGCCCTGTCTGATCCGCTAATGGCGAAACGAAAGGGTTACCACAATCGACCCATTGTTGTACTTATACACTTGTTTTTGAAGCAACATGTTTTGATACCAGAGGTATTAAAACATGTAGCTTCATGTAGTGTATTAGTAGGATAATAATATAAAATCATAACATGTCTAGTTATCGGTCAAAACAATCGTTTGTCGTACCTGATTATGCTATCAAAGTCCTTCTGTAGACAAAGGTCGTTCATGTATTAAGTTCCTATGGTTCCTTCTGACCTATCGTCGCAGACATAAGCTTCTTCATTACATTTCAAAACAAAAAAAAAACTTACCCAACTCTTAAGTGAAACTTCTCTCACTCCACTTTCCAATTTATTTTCAGATTCAATCGACGAATTCGTCAGACAAAAGATAAATCGATTGTGAAGCTTTCGGTTGGGCTTTAAACTTAAACATATCTGTTTAACATCAGCTCATAAAATGTACATTAAAACGTATCGGTGTTTCAGTGATGGCGATGAACGACAAGACATTAGCTGTAAATGTGCCGAGCCCTAGGGGACGTGGGCCAAGCCCCAAGTCCTGTTATGGCCGACATAATAATTTTATGCGTAGCAACAGACGTGGTTAATAAAATGAACTATCGGTAACTAGGCGGATAGGGTGGCTTCTGCAAGGGTATTGTCAGGTTAACCAATTTGGTTCAGGAGCAAATGAACAAAAGATAATAATGACTGAAGAATTTTGTTTAGTAATAATAATGAGTAAAAATAATATCTGACATGATGCTATCGCAGTTATAAAAGAAGATTATTATTTTCTTAAAAGGGACAAACTTGGAGCGCTTTTAGGTTATCTTTAAAAGCTTTTAGTAGGCTGAAAAGACAGCCAAATTGCTGGTGTCAATCATGTTTTCAACCAACTCAGAAATATCGGTAAAAATTGGGAACGTAGAATTCAGATACTAAATTCTGCGATGATGTAGTATCGCTCAATTTGGCGGCCCCGGTCCATGGCTTATAATAAACTTTGCCAAATCACGCGTCCGCGTCGAAGCCGGAGTAACGACCTTGCCTCGTCCACCTATGACACGGAAGGACGTGCCAATTGCATGAACATAAAATGGCCGACGTTTTATAGTCTCCTGGTGCAATTTGATGTAAGAAAATGAATTTTAATTCTAGGATGTTACGTCTATGATCAACCGTTAGGTTAGGTAAAGGTAGGAGTAGGAAATACATGAACAGTATAGTAATGATAGTTTAAGTCTGATGAAGGAGTCATTAAGTATGTGGGCGACATTTAAAACTTTCTTCGTAGTGTTCAATCTGGTTTTGAGGACCTAGCCAAAATTCGTAGACGCGCTATGATACGTCTACAAAACTGATGACACGTTTTAGCAGTTCGAATGGAACCTGACATTAAACTTTTTCCTCTGAAAATTCTGTTTTATTGAGGTCTATAGCAGGTATCCTATCTGTAATTCAAATCGAGAAATGACGGACTTAACCATTACAATCAGGTTCTACTAGTTCTTTTTTACACATAATATATATGTTGCAAGGTCTGTGCTATGTTGTTAAAATGATTTGTTGCTCTCATTTTGTCGTTAGCATTCTGTTTTTGTTTCAACGCACGACAACCTATCATTTATCTACGTTAGTTAATTATAATATACGTTTCAGCAAAAACTGTGTCGGAATGTAGATTTGTTACACCGCTTCATTTGCCTAATGTGCCGCTTATTTATTATAAGGAACATACATAAAATTACGTTCATTATTCCTGGAGGTTTAGTTGAGTTGCGTTGCGTGCTTTGGCACAAGTTTTTTTTAAATGAAAGCACTAATTAAACCGCATACGGAGCACTTGTAAGTTTTAATCGCTCTGCGTAAAGTGGTCGGGCCATTTAATATCCAGCAACTAGCTTAGGGCAGTATTCCTATCCTTTACTTGTTTTTTACGACACACTCAGGATAATAAGCAGTTGATAAATTCTATTATTCTTTTATTCCGAGACCTCGATATTTATTCCGTACGTGTTGCCTAGATCTTCAGCCGATGTTAAGCACTGCATGGCTTTTTATGCTAAGTTAGTGAGAACCTCCGTTGAATAACGTGACATGATTGATGACGACAGAATGTGTTTACTGTAGTGCCAGTCAATGGGAAAATGTTTAATAGCTCTGACTACTTTCGGAGAAGAGCTTGTCAATGTGTCAGAGACAGACATCAGCGCTGTTTGTTCACTCTCCCATGATACGTCCTTGTTTACCAATAATATCGACAGTGTTACTTGTATGTGCGAACATAATGTGTTTTACCTTCACACTTATTTGGAAATAAAAGAACATCATACAATGAAGCTGCGTCATGTCCCGCGTAAACTGTAAAGGTCGACGGAGACATCAACTGCTGTTTCATGTATTGTTACAAGTGTTGTGCTTAAAAGCACATGTGGTTTCATGTTGCTTTTTGGCGGGCTCTTTGTGAGCTCACCCCGTTTGAAATCTTCTACGACATGAAGAATTTTTATACACAAACATACTCTGTTATGCATATCTGTTGTGTGTGCTTGAGATTATCATAATTTGAATATCGTAAATGGAAACTTCTTCTTTCCTTTAAGGTAGCATTGTCAAACGAGTTTTGATAAATGATTGCTTCGCAAAAAATATTCCCCGAGTGTAAACGATACCGCTTTTGATTGAAATTCTTCTATATTGCTGTGTTCGGCCACATCTGAATAAGATATTGCTCGCAAAGGCATTACCATTAAGGCAGTATTTACAAACCGTATCCAAAACTGGAGCTTTGATGTATTTTTAAACATTTGTTTTGGACTAAATATTTATTAGAGTTAAAGTAAACTGTTCAGAGAAGAGAAAAACATTTATTTTTACATTTCGTTTGTAGACGTTTGAAGATAGCCACGAAGTTAAGACGCGCATGATATTTAATTGTGGTCAAGACCGTTCTCTTGCAACATAGCTACATTACAACCTTTTTTTTTTAATTTTATTTACGTACAATTCGCTTTCAAAACAAAATTATATATTGCTGATTGTACATTTGTAGGCAGTTGGTTTGAACGCGTTTACAAATTGCGTACATTAACCCAAATTTAAGTTAGGTACAATAATTGAACTATGTCGGCGAACTGACGCCTAGAGATGGAATCTAGCCAAATATCTGAAACGTCTGGTTTAGGTAGGTACATAAGCGAAATTATATCGAGTATCCAGATGTATCGATTGATGTCTCGTGTCGTGTGATCGTGTCTGAGACAACTCTTAACAGAACCGATAACGGACTTTTAGTACGGTAGGGATCGTCAAATTTTACTACTCCACTCTATTCTAAAGGTTATGACCATGCGTGGGCTTGACGTTCCCACGATAACCATGTTCCCATTAGTTTCGAGTTGGAAAATATACGAATTCCCATAGTTTTGGATTAAGGACAGTTTGTGAACAAAATCAAATCTACTCGACAATAAAGTTTTGTAGGTGTTGTAGGAACCGAATATAAAAAATAGTCTGGTCCAAAGTTTCTGTTTGATTTCGATTATTGTATAACTAAATAATATAGGTGGAAATAGAAGTGTAAATAATGGTATTTAAGACTAGGAATAATGGTTACCCAGTGTGCCAAGCCATAAAGATTATTTTCACTTTTATAACACTTACATTCTATCTTCATAAATTATGGTTATGGCCAAATAGTGCATCAAATAAAAAAATAATAATGAATCATAATCTTCGTATCGTAAAACGCTGATGGAGTGGTTATAAAAAGTACTTTTACCTTCGCCTCTAAAAGAAATCCAATGTTTTCTCGAAGAAAAAACGCGATGTCTACGTGCTCCGTTTCTGGCATGGCGCAATCAGCCCCTCTAGCATATCAAGTAAAGCAATAGATGGCTTATTTGTATTTAAAACGTGATCTACAAGAAAGTCGCTCAAGTAGAGACTGACGATGGCAATTTTGATGAATGCATATCGATTGTCTTTTGTTTTATCGTTATGGTGTCGGCTATTAACTTAGCATATGCACTTAGCATATAAGAGCTCTTTTATTCATGTCATGCGCATTTTATTACTCATCAGTTTACTCTGCATCCAACGCATTTTTTTTCTAACGCGAGGCAACGACTTTAGACCTTCGCCGTGGCCTTTCTAGATTAATTAATGGCCAGCAACAAGTCTGTTGTGTGTTGTATCGTCGGTATAAAAATAAACCTTAGTAATGTTTATCGGTGGGTGCGTAGACGGCGCGTCGCTACATGATTACCGTGACAAATTGAATAGTGAACACGTTGTATAGGTGCCCATAGCCTTAGCTCAATGTTTGAATTGTACGCCTTGATGCCCCCCCAGCAAATCGCAGTACAATGACCCTGTTCCCGTATCCCCATTGGGTTGTATCAATACGTAGTATAGAAGGGAATGGTTCTGTATAGGATGTTGAGCAACATTGTTTTAAAACATTTTGTAACAGCAAATATTAAAGTATAAAATGTTTTAAACAAATCTGACACTTGGAAATAAACGTGGTTTGATAACAGAAAACCCGCTATTGAATGTTTTGATGTGACTCAGGTTGCACCTTTGTTTATGTACCAGTCTTTCAAATAAATAATAATGTGTTAGGTACATTCTTGCTAAATCTACCACCGATAAAGTATCAAGTCCAAGTGGCTAAGAGTTCTGCTTAGTATGTTTGAATATGAGCAATCACGTCAATGTTATCGGTCGACGTTTCAAATACTTATTCAATAAATTCTGATATTTTTATACTAGAGTTTGCCATTATTGACGAATTTCACGAAGACAATCTATCGATAAATTATTTTTACTGGCGTTTGTCACGAATATTGATGTATTATGTTATACATGGGAAGGTATTTCTTTCTGAAACCCTGACGCAAAACGTTAGATTGCACCCAGATAAGTATGAATAGGCGAGGCAGACTGGAGGCCCGTTCATGAGAACTATTCTTTACTCCGCCTAGTTGCTACACAATACGTCGATAGGTTTTGCTCATTGTTGCTCGTTTCACCATTTGATAGTCTGTTACCTAGCTTTTTGCCGAGACCACTTCTCGGCTTTTATGTAGTTGAATGCCTTGTACTAGTACAAGTATTAAACGTAGCCGGACAAGTATTTTTACGGACGCGAACGCGACGTGAAGCCATAAACCTGTGTAGAAGCCGAGAACCCTGTCATATACGTAAGCTGTTGTTTATGTAAAAGTTTTGCATCATAACACCAATTTGACCGCAACAATATAATAATATGATATCTTTATAGATATTAATTGTAGGATTGTTCATTTCACAGTTATTTAAGCATAGACAGTACTTGAATAGGCGACACCCGGAACAATAGCAATAAGCTCCCCCGAGATCGCACCAGTGCAGCCGTGCCCAAGGGCCGGCGCACAATGGACGCCAGCCCACAATACCGCTGCAGCGAACTGATTACTGCGCGCCGATCACTTCGCCAACTAACATTCATTTCTCAACGGACCTCGTTTGTTTTGTTTCAGAACATGTGATAATAACTTGCCATGAACGAGGAGAGCACAGCCTGCCCCGGCGAGGCCGGCCCGCCGGCAGTCGACGTACAGCCTAATGAAGATGTTCCTAACACAGAGACAAAGCCGGAAGGACAGAACCTCGCTACTAGTGTTACAAATGTAGATAATAACGACGAAAATGATAATAAGAATAGTTGTAATGACGGAAAAGAAAGTGAAAATAAAAAAGAAGAGAGTGTCGTTGTTGCTGAAACTGTGAATGCGGAAGCCAAGTGCCCAGTACCATTGGTAAAGGAGCCTATTGTTGAGCAAGAGCCCACCGAAGCGAACGACGACGCAAGGTCGCTGGGTGACCTAGACAGCTTGCCAGCAGGAGATGAACTGGTTCTTGGTGCAGCGGGCAGTGACAGCGGAGTGGAGGGCTGCGGTCGTGCCCTCAGCAGTGGCGGTGGATCCCGATCGTGTGCCTCCAGTGTAGTGTCGTGTGGCTCCGGCTGCGGCTCGGAGAGCTCGTCGCTTGCCGGTGCACCGCCGCGCCCGCGACGTCGCGTCAATGTCAACGTCGCTGAGCCGAAACGCACCTCACCTGTCGGCTCGGTAGCCCCGCGACCCGTGACGGCTCCGCGCGGCCCCAACCTGGCCACCCGTGAACGTGCTAGGAGTCGGGAAAAACCGACTCCACCAGAAAAGCCTCGACCGCTCACACCGAAGCCTCGCATCCGGCCTACAGGCGACCTGCCTAATCTCATTCGCGAAAGTCCCGCGCTGCGCGCGAAACCTACAAAGACCTCGACAGCTCGGTGCCGGACGCCGAACTCGCCGAGTGAGGAGAAAAGATGGCCAGCGAACGGACCGCGATTGACTACTGTGGCGGATGCGAACGCGACACGAGTGGCTGCCGATAAGTATGCGACTCTACCTCGCAGGAGACGTGATGCGGAGCCAGAAGGTTCTCCAAAACACGAGGGTACACCGCCCTCCTCACGGCGTCCCACAGTCACACGCTCCTCTTCCTCTCGCTCCACCATCAAGACACGAGTACGGATCTACGCAGAGAAGACTTCGCAGACAGTGCTGATCGGTACTGACATCGAGTCAGCACTGGCAGGGATTGTGCCAAATATTGAGAAGTAAGTCACTGCCTATTCATACAACATAATGATGTCGTTTCGCAAAACAACCTAAATGATCGTTGCTCACCTAACCTAGCGTAACTACGAGCGGACGTAAATTAGCTCATTTTGTTATGAAACGCATATGAACGTAATTCCGGTACAAAGTGTATGTAAAAATTGAGTTTTACGTTTTAATAATGGCAATCAAACAAACTTAACTTGAAAGCCTTACCATACTGATGATTAATGTCCATTCCAGTCGCGTGGAAGTGACTCGGTGTCACCGCGGTGTGCAGGCGAGCGCGCGCGACGCGGAGGCGACCCGGCTTGCCAACGCTTTAGCGGCGGCTGCCGAGGAGCGGGAGCGGCGGCAGCGGGCGGAGGCTCAGCTGGCGGCCGAACGCGCAGCCCGCCTTGCTGCCATCGCGGAGTTGGACCGTAACTCGCAGAGGCTGCTGGATCTAGCCGGTGCTGGTAAATCTTGTTGGAGTATAATATTATCAGCCTATTATTGTCCCACTGCAGGGCAAGAGCCTCTTCTGATACAGAGAAAACACGAGCATTGCTTACCATGTTAGCTCAGACGGGTCGACGATTTCAGACCTATATTAACAACTAGATGACCCGGCAGACGTCCTGTCCAAATTACAATAATTCATACAAATATCCCACAGAAAATAGGGCGTTTAGTTTTTCCCGAATTTATAACTTTTCTAATTTTTATTTCAATAATACCTTATTTGACATTAGAAAAAAAAAATATCCATATCGTGCCAGCCTTCTCACGTGTGGCGCTTACGAACGAACAGCATTTCATTTTGTAGATCCAGTCGTTTTGTAGTTTTTGCTTGTCCAGGTTTCCTCTGAGACCTGAGATGAGTGTGACAACTTTAGTATCTTCGAATGAGTTCCGTCTGTCCACATCTTGCTGCATTGCTTCCTCCAAAATTCCTCTTCATCATGCTCCTATCCCAAATTATTTGGTGTCACCGCAGTATCTGTATCTTCTTGTTCCTTACATCTCAATTAGCCGACATCTCTGCAGTCAACTCGTTTCCATCCATCGTTTCTTTGGCCTCTCACAGCTCTCACCCAAAAAACAGCTTTTCGCTGTTCAGAATTACGTACACTCGCGTCAGCAAAGGTTTTTGTACACCAGATTCTAATAAACATTATTATTTAGCTTTTTTTATAACAATTGTTCATGTGACAACCCTAGTCATCTGTAGTCAAGCAAAAAGGCCTTTGCCGTGCCTTTACAGTCTCCGTGTAGAATTTCTGTTGTGTAGAGTGCTTTAGATATTTGTATTGTCTTGTATTTCTTTATATTGAAACTGGGTCACATATTAATGAAAACGAAAGGAACAATAAGCATTTATTTCGTCGACTCAGCAGATGAAAAATGAAACGAAACTCATCATACTTTTAAAAATATAGTAAAACCTTTTTTTGCAACAGTCCAAAACGATTCAAAATCAAAAGTCATTTATTATTTAGGCTGAGAATCAGCACTTTTCGAATGTCAAAATTACAAAAGATAGTCCCCCAAAACGCCCGCCCTTCACCACTTCGCTGGGAAGAAGAAGTGGCGCAACAAACTCTCCAGCAGATTAGTATAATAATGTATGATTAATTCATAGACACAGACAACGCAAAACAAACTTTTTGGTGCTGTTTTAAAATCAACAGTCAACTAGCCAGTTGTAGCTACTATGGCCAGAAATAGATTTAGCTTGCGTGCTCACGATGAGCGAAATGCGACCTCATTCATTCAAATTCGTTCGGACGTTTGAATTATGAATAGATGATCTGGGAACATTTGGCGACCTTTGTAATAAGGTCAGTGGGGTCAACACCTAAGACCGCACTATAATAAAAGTTTAACTCTGATCAGTTCCGGTTCAATTCTCGCGTTAATTACCGATGCGACCTCTTTATATGTCATGGCGACCCTCAGATTGCAGAAATCTGTAAATGATAATTGCTTTTTTAAACAGCCTTTTAAAAGTAGTTTTGTGTTTATATTTTGTCGGATTTTTAAGGTTATCAAGGTGTTCTTATCCTTTATTGCGACTATTTATCGTTATCAGTTGTTGATCAAATTATAAACATAATGTTCTAAGAAAATAACAGCTTATTGTATGTCTTATTGAAGTATATCGATATCGTTTATCAAAATAGCGCCACCTGTGTAAACATACTTCTAATATAACTTATTGTGTGGGTTTTCCCGTGATTTGAAGTGCACTTATTGCTATCATATAGTGCATTATTCACACCCAGGAAACCGGCAGAGCATATAAAACTGTGAACATCACAAAAAATATTTCGCCGCTTCTTCTTCCTTGACTTCGAAATCAGACAAACTCAAATACTTATACTTAACGCCGTAATTTCAATTAAATGACAAATAAGCTGCTCACCGTTGCTACATAGCTTATTAAGTCCGTTTCACCTGTAGTTTAGGTACTAGATGTTTCTTTTTTTTTATAATGAAGTGGGAAAAACAATGGCTAGATTAGACGAGGTTTTTTTTGTTTGTTACCGTAACTCCGTCATTTATAAGCCGATTTGCAAAATTATTTTTTTATTTGAAAGGATAAACTTTAAGCTTGGTCCCATAGTAATTTTATCAAAATCGGTTCAGTAGTTTGATTTATTAAACCAAAATTACTGGTAAAAATTCAAAAGTAGCAAACAACGAAAATGCGAACCCGACGACACCGACTTTCGAAATTAAAGTTATTTTATACTTTGTAGTGTCATTTTTGGAAGTTGGTATTTTTTCTTTTTTTTTTAACTTTTTCTATTCTTTTTTTTATTAGTAAGCCTGCTCTGCCCACTGCTGAGCAAAGGCTTCCCCAAATCCTTGTCTAGGGCCACCACGATCCCCTGTCCTGCCTTTTGGGCCTTGTGGTTCGCGTCTAGGTCGTCTCGCCACATGTTTAAACATTTTTTATTAACAATATAATAATAAAAATATTATAAATTTAGTATTCAGTATTCACCAATAATAATATAACATATCGATAATAATACAACTTTTTGTTTCACAGGCGCCGGCGCAGGTGCAGACGGCTGTCTTCGCGCGTTGGAGGAACAACTTCGCTCAGCTGGAGAGTTAGCCACCAAGCAACGCGCTGAAATAGACGCACTGCGGGAACAATGCAACAAGCTGCACGTTGTTAGTATACCTTCATTGATCATGTGGTTCAGAGCCATTAATGGAAGACAAGACAATTGTTAGCTGCTGGGAATGGAAGCACCACTTTCTTCTAGTTATCTAATGACACTCTCAGAAACCACCGGAGTCTAAGAAATGAAATCTTGTTTGGTTCTATAAATAAGACTCGAAAATGCGCACACGCAAGATTCGACCTGAATGGTTTAGGATTTGTTCATTTTCATTTTTATGGACAAAATAGCAAATTAACGGCACGTATAAGGAAAACTAACACGAAAATTAGTTAACAAATTATCAAGCGAACATAAACCGCTGTGATTGGTTGAATGATTTATCAACAGCCATTCGTACCACTACACTTGCGTTTAATTTTGACGCGTCGGTAATTTTCGTTTCAGAATCTGGGCGTAAATGCCAAAAGCATTGTTTACCAGTCAATTAGTTTCAGATTTATAAACACCAGACGTAAAGTCCTGTAATATCTTGTTCCCAGGAGTCGTGTAGTGGCCGCGAGTGCGCGCGCGTTGCGGAGGCGCGGCTGTGCGAGGCGGAGCGCGAGGCAGCCGAGATGCAGGACTTCCTGGCGGCAGAGACTGGAGCCCTGAGTGACTCGCTACGAGACGCCGAGACCGAACTAGCCAGGGTTAATGTTGATCTCGATAGAAGGTACTCTATTATTCACATAATTACAGATCTCTCAGGAAGAGTATGCGTTTCGGCAATCATCACCTATCTTCGGAAATACGAACATTATAATAATTGATAGGATTACCGAAGCGCGTACTTTTCTGGTTTTAGAATATCTTTTCTGGTTTGGCACATGACATTCAATTTTTATACATGACCTTTTTGAGTTGGTTTTGGTGGGTGGTAATTAAAAGCAATAAAATTAAATATAATTATAATAAAACAGCTGATCACGAGAGGCCCCCGTTTCGCACGTTGTTTAAAGTTATTCAAAGCCATTTAAGTAAAACTAAAACATGTGAAAGTCAAATCATTTATTTCAAATAGGCACATAAAAGGCACTTTTGAACGTCAAAAATAAAATTAAAATAAAATTGATTCTAGTCGCTCCTTCCAAAAGGTAGTTTTCGTATGGAGAAGAATGGGCAAGAAACTCCACCGTTACTCTTTTAAAATGTTTTACAATATATTGCATACATTATTTATATAATTATATGTGAAGACGATGCACCCAAAAATAAAATTACTATATCACAATAGGTAAAAGAATTAAAATGGATAAATGTAACCATGAAATATACGAGTAGATCAACTATGTGATAGATACATGGTGCTCACATATTCACAAACATTACAAACATAGAAAATTTTCATAAATAAATAAGGAGCAATAAGTCCGGGTGTGACCCCAAGTAATTACAGAATGTAAATCAATGTCAAAGAAAAAAAAAAAAGAATAAATTATACAATTACATTAGCAACCAGTTTGATTTTGTCTAGACTCTAGAGATTGTCCTATGGAGCAAGACCAGCATGTTTCCAAGCATTCTTATCTTGGGTATAATCCTCTAATTTGTAATATCCTTGCTTACAAAGTGTAATTTTAATATAAGTTTTTAATTTTCTTTCATTTAATTGCAATATTTCACAAGGTATTTTGTTGTAACATTTAACACTGAAAAAAGGTTGATCTAATTTATCTTTATTTCTAGTATTAAAATTATGTCTATCACTTATTTTATTAAAAAGATATTGATTTTTTCTTACATACATAATATTTTCATAAATGAATTGGCAAGGTACCGTCATAATATTAACCCTTTTAAATAGTTCCCTAAGAGATTCGCGGCGACGTAGATTGTAAATGGCTCTGACAGCTCTCTTTTGCAAAATAAAAATGGATTCAATGTCAGTATGTTATATGAGGTCCCCATTGTAATTTCTTGTCTAGCGTGATTCCTAGGAAAACTGTCTGATTAACAAATTCTAATTTTTGGCCATTCAATATGATGTCACATTCGCTACTTCTAACATTAGGTAATTTAAATCTAATGCATTTTGTTTTTTTTTTCATTAAGTAGTAAATTATTTACCGTAAACCAATCTTGGACCTGAAAAATAGAGTTATTCACGTCGTCAAGATTTTGTGACCGTCGGTCTATTTTAAAGATCAATGATGTGTCATCTGCAAATAACACCATCTTCGGTTGATTTTGAAGTAATTGGGGTAAATCATTAATATAAACTAAAAAGAGGAATGGACCCAATATCGAACCTTGAGGAACGCCCATTGTCATTTCAGAACCCAATGAGTTTACGCCATTTACTTGGACTTTAACCTTTCTATCTTTCAGGTATGATCTTAACAAGTCAAGTGCTGTTTTCCTAATCCCATAGTGCTCGAGTTTCATCAGAAGTGTTTCATGGTTTACGCAATCGAACGCCTTAGAGAGTTCGCAAAAGATTCCAATAGCATATTGAGCTTCTTCCCAGGCGTTAAAAATGTTCTTCATTAGGGTAACACGGCGTCAGTGGTACAACGCCCTTTGGTGAAGCCGTACTGGTGTTCATGAAAGATGTAATTTTTATTAAAGTGACGTAACATTTGATTGAGCATCAACTTTTCAAACACCTTACTGAGAACTGGCAGAATTGACACAGGTCTATAATTGTTGAGATCTTTACTATCACCGGATTTGAACAATGGTACTACTTTACTATGTTTCATAAGATCCGGAAAGACTCCTTGGTCAACACTGGTGTTAAATATGAAAGCTAAATAGGGCGCAATGGTTTCGATGAGAGATCTACATACTTTTACAGACATACCCCAGAGATCTTCTGTTGATTTAATTTTAAGATCTTTAAAAGCTCTTATAACAGCCTGGGGGTTTGTATGCTGAAACCTAAGCTCCGAAGGGCATGCCTTTACATTCCTTTTAAGTAAGGCAGCAGAAAGCGTGGGGGAAGAATTTAAAGCTTCAGTAGTTTTAAGGGGAATATTAGCAAAGAAGTTTTCAAATTCCTGAGCTATTTCTAAATCTGAATTGATAGGGCCATATGCAGTCTCTAAATTAAGTTCACTATTTCGCTGTTTTTTCCTACCTGTTTCATTATTTATTATTTGCCAGGTAGTTTTTATTTTATCATCAGCTGATTTTATTTTATTGCTTATATAAAGAGCTTTAGCTCTTTGGCACACCCTTTTAAAAGTTTTTGAATATTTTGCAACATACTGATGAAAGTTTGTATTTTTCATATGTTGCTTTAAGCCGTTTTTTTAAAAAGTGTTTCCCTGCTTTTACGAATACCTGGAGTAGCCCAGTCACTGAATAAAAACTTTGTGTAAATACTTTTAGTTTTCAGTGGAAAAGTGTCATAAAATTGCGAGTTTAATAGTGAAAAGAACTCGGCGTAGAACTCATTGGGGTCATCTATATTATTAAAACTCTGATCACATAATTTACTGGCCAAAGAATTATTTAATTTCTCTAAATTTTTACATGTAATTGGCCTAAACCTTATTTCAATTTTTTGTAAAGGCATATAGGAGCTAAATGTTATTATTTGTCCACTGTGATCAGATGGCAACTTATCTACAATTCGTATTCGTTCGTTTCGTGTATGTAATTGCAATTACAAAAAATATTATCTATACAAGTGGCAGAAGAAGCTGTCACTCGGGTTGGTTCCATAAACACATTTGACAAATCAAATGACCCAAAAAGACTCAATAATCTGACAGTATTCGAGTTATGTTCCAATAAATTAATATTAAAATCGCCACGTACGATTATTGACTTACTACTAGTACTAAGCTTCTTTAACACATATTCCATTACAGAATCAAACACCGATTGATTCTGGTAACTAGGAGGTCTGTATAGGCATACTATAACATGCTTATCGAGCTCAACACAGGACAATTCAATGATGTGTTCAACAGACAGCCCGATGATGTCTATACGTTCTTTAGATTTAATAGAATTTTTAAGTAATATTAATGACGTGTATCATACGTTTCCGGCTGAAATGGCTAACTACACGATAATTTTCATAATTAATTGACATTACTTGATAATCTTTCAACCAATGCTCTGTTAAACAAATGACATCAAACTTGGTGTCTTCCAAAAACAATTCTATTTCCAGTAATTTGGAAGCGCAACCTTGGATATTTTGATTAAATAATTTTAAAATATGTTGCACACCCTTTAGTTTCTTAGTATTATTAATTATATTGCCAGAAGATACCTTTTTATTATTCTGTATGAAAACTTCACTTAAACTTCAGACATGATGGGTATCGACCCGTCATGTCTGAAGTTTCACCAGTAAAATGAAAAGCCCACGTATACATGTATTAATATTTACATAATTGGTATAGATAGTTAACTCTGTGCTTGTTTTTAGGCGCGCAGAATGTCGGCAACTAGTCCGCATGTGCGAGCAGCGCCGCCAGGAGACGCTGGCGGCGGCGGCGCGCGCGCGGGCCGGCGCACGCGCACTGCACGCGCTGGACGCGCTGGCGCTGCGCCTGGCGCGCCTCACGCGCGCCGTGCAGCTGGCCTACCGCCTGCCCGACGACCTGGAGCCCACGGTGTACCACAACGAGCTGTACAGGTAACATATTTAAAAAAACTTGTACTCCGTTGTTGCACTCCGGGAGTGCCGGCAGAAGTGAAAACTTGAATATTAACGTTGTACATTTTTTATATTTTGGAATGCGGTCTACTCTCCCTTTTTTTTATTTTTTGGGTGGGAAATCATCAAATGACCCCTCCCGCTCTGGGCGGAGCAGAAGGGAGTGTCAGACTTTTACTGACTAAAACCCGTGTTCCTTCAGTTGCCTGTGCCAGGGGCCACGGTATGTCTTTCGAACAACCCGCATCCCCGGCGGCATCGGCCCTAGCGGACCCCGTCAGTTCGTGCTGACAGCTCTTTGAGGCGCGCGTGGAACACAACGCGCCGTCGACTCGGGCCTGGTCCTTACCGGGCGGCGAGCTGCCCATAGCTCGCCGCCCGCAGGCCCGCGCCTACGGTGGCCGGGAGTCGGCTGTTGACTCCCGTCCAGGGCGTCTCCTGCGGCGGCTAGGCGCGCGAGGGTGCAGCGATTGCCTCTCCCTCACGCGCTCCGCCTCCTCCTTCGCGAGCATTACTGCTTCGCAGAAGGAGGTGACGGCCTCCCATTCACTCTCGCTCCGTACCATGGCCTGGATGAGGGCCGGACGCGAGAGGTCGCCGCCGCCGATCGCCGCCACGAGGACACGGCGGGGCCCCGCCCAAGCCGGGCAGACCTCCATCGTATGCTCCACCGTGTCTTCCGGGCGATCCCCACAGTGGTGACACCCTGGCGTTTCCTCCCGCTTTATCCTGAACAGGAACCTCCCGAAACAACCGTGTCCGGTGAGGACCTGCGTCAGGCGGAAGGTGAGGGCGCCGTGGCGCCTCTCTAGCCACTCCTCAAAGAGGGGACTTATCGCCGCAATTGTGGCGTGCCCAGCGCTGGGTTGCGACAATCGCACTCTCCATGCCGCTATGAGATCCCGCCGGAGCTCTCTCCGCTGTGCCGTTATTTCTCGCGGCAGCGGAGTAACGCCCCGGCGTTTTGCCTCCTCTCGCCACTCCCATATGTGGGCGAGGACTTTGGCCTCCAGATCCCATGGCGGCAATCCGGCAAGGAGGCTCGCCGCCTCAGCGGAGACCGTGCGGTATCCTCGGATAAGCCGGACAGCCATGACCCTTTGGGACGCGTTCAATCGGCGGGCTGGTCGCCGCCTCAGGGAACGCGCCCATACCGGTGCGGTCTACTCTCCCTCCGTCTTACGAATTTTCGATCAGGTCACGTGTCCTGACGCGAGCTCCGTCTTACGAATTTTCGATCAGTTCACGTGTCCTGACGCGAGTTTAACATTTTTTACCCATCACAAAAAAAGTGCACAACGCCGCTAAAGAAGTTTTCACTTCAAAAATTTGATGAAAATGAAACCTAATATTTTCCAAATTAAATGTTACTAAAGTAGGACTATACATGCTAATAAATTAATTAAATTTAACCCTGTATATTAATGTCTTCACTTTTTCTTAGATGTTAGCGAATACAGACCATTCGATTCTGATAACTGTACCAGATTCTTTTACCGCAAGAAAATAACAACACATTTCAATTGCAGCCGTAGCGACAGTGGCGAGGCCTTATCCCCCGAGGAGGAAGTGGCCGGCGCCGGCCTGCTGGCCAACGTGGCGCGCGCACTGCGCAGTGTGCCGGCCGCGCCCAACCCCGCAAGCCCCGCCGGCCCCGCGGGCCCCGCCACCCCGGCCGGCCCCGCGGGCCCCGCCACCCCGGCCGGCCCCGCGGGCCCCGCCACCCCGGCCGGCCCCGCGGGCCCCGCGGCGCCGGGCAAAGACGACGACCGCTCGCACGTGTCCGACGATAACGATAATTCCGCCGACCTGTTGGATTCTGAAACCGAACCCTGTCTAGTCACCGACCCCGGTAAATATAAAGAACGAATAACTATTTCTCGAAACATCAATCATTAGAATATAAACGTAGAAGATGGTTTTGATGATTTAAATGATTATAATTTTGTAAATACATACTTGTTACGGTCGCGAATCATTAGAACCTGACACTGACCACTGTCAGTGACAAATTGCAAAAAACGTGAGAAAATTTTTATTTCGCCGGCTATCCTGGTGCTTGCTTAACATGACGCATAAAGATGCACACCATATTTGTACGCCTCCTGGCATAACATAGCGTTCTGTTTACCCAAACTCAAGATCTGTATTTCTTTACCTGTGTTAACAAATAAAAGTGATTTGATTTGATTTGAAAGAAAACACACAAACACAAAAAAAGTTAGACGAAAATATGCGACTACTATAAAGACTGTCTGTAGTATTCAGCCGCGGTCATAAAAAGAGGGAGGGAGATGACACGAGACTAATCATTATTTGAGTGTTTTATATTCACGAATGCCTCAATTCTTGACACTAGCAAATAATTTTTTACTGAGTCTTATTAGCCTATCAAATTTTGTACACATCACGATAAAATACGTAAAAACATTTATCTAACTTCATTAGGAAAGCTCATATAAATTCGAATTGAAAAATTGTAGCTCACCGGTATCGGAACAGGGTCAGGGCTCCAAAGAGAGGCTTCTTCAACTTATTGATAAGTATTATTTTCTTTCAGAATGCGCAGAAGAATGGTGGTCGGGTGCAGAAGGCGCAGGCGCCTGGAGTGGTGACGAACTGTCGCCAGAGCGGGACTTCTACGCGGACGACAAAGGTAAAAGAATGATTCAAATCAGAAATCATTTATTTTGCAATGAATGTGGGTACCAAATAAGATGTAAACAATGTAAAAGCGGTTCCAACACACTCTACCTTACGGCATGCAAAAGTACAAAAAGATATTATTCAAAAAGATATTATATTACTCAGTTATACAATCATATAGACAAAAAGAAAAGCAAGTTCTGTTATGTGGATCTACAGCCTTCCTACATAAACTAAACATCAAAAACAACAATCTTAATTCTATATTCTACAAGTGGTTGATTATTTTGCTTACATGAGCAATAAAAAAAAATATAAAAAATAATAAACAAGGTATACAATAAAATTTGAAACATAAATAATAAATTAATAAAACATTATAAACTTTTGTCATTCAAAAAATCTTGTATAGAATAGTAGCATTTATCTATAAGTAGGGATGTTAGCCTCTTTTTAAATATACTTATTGATTCTTCTTTGAGTCTATGAGGTATTTTATTATAGATGACGGGCCCCATTGATAGTAAGCTTTTTTAATAATGCTGTTTCGTGCCTACCTGTAAACATTAGATTTTTGTATTGCGATCTAGCAGATCCCGGGCGTGTTCTAATATCGTCCATTAGGGTAAAGAGGTGTATGTTTGTTCTAACAAATATTGCAACTTCAAATAAATACAAAGACGGAAAGGTGAGTAATTTTAGAGACTTGAACACAGGTGCACAACTGTTGGTATTTTTAAGACTAGTCATTGATCTTATGCAACGTTTTTGGGCTTTGAAAATCCTCTCCCTCTCAGTACAGTTACCCCAGAATATAACTCCGAATCTCAAAACTGACGCAACTAGACCATGATAAGCTTCCAGCACGGTGCGAATGCTTACTTTTTTTGCCAGGTGATAAAGTACATACGCTGACCTGCTTAACCTCTTACATACATCCTCTGAATGCGGTTTCCAGGTCAGTTTGTTATCAATTTGAATACCAAGAAATTTTGTAACATTTGTACTTTTTGTCCATTAAATTCAACATGATAATTTTCAGCTCCTAGACGCTGATAAAAATGCATAACTTTTGTTTTCTGAATGTTTATAATTAGATTATTTTTATTGAGCCAATTTATTATGCTTTTCAATGTATTATTAATATCAATTTCGTGATTATTTTTATTGCCGCATTTTACTATTGCCGTACTGTCGTCTGCAAATAATATCATAGGTTGTTGAATTTGGCGAGGCAAGTCGTTTATATATAATAAAAACAATAAAGGTCCAAGTACACTACCTTGCGGTACGCCATATTTGACTTCTCTGTAGCCGGATAGATATTTATATTCTTGTTTAGTTTTCATACATATCCTTGATGTTTCTGTTAATTGCCTTCGATTAGTAAGGTATGATTTTATTAGACTTAAGACATTTCCTCTAATGCCGTACGTGTAAAGTTTATTTATAAGAGCGTCATGGTGTACGTAATTGAATGCTTTCGTCATATCAGTATATATGGCACATACGAGCATTTTATTGTCCACACTTGGCATTACGTTATTCAGTAGATCGTATATAGCCATATTAATATTTCTATGTTTTCTGAACCCCTTTTGTTCGTCACATAAGATTTCATTTTTTGTTAAGAACATATAAACTGTCTCGTATATAATTTTTTCAAAAACTTTTGAAAACACTGGAATTAAGGCCACTGGCCTATAATTGGCCATGTCTTCTTTGCTATTTTTTATGGAGTGGTTTTATAGTTACTTTTTTAAGACTATTGGGGAAAGTACCTGAGCTAATACTTGTATTCAAAGCAAACCATTTAAAATAATAAGTAAAATATAATGCCGAGATTTTACCACAATCAATTGCAGGTCAACGTGATGGTTACCACTTCACATGACGCTTCACTCTATGTATATTATTGACCGGCTAAGAAAGAGTGTGGTATCCCCCCTCCTTTCTAAGTTTATCTTGGACATCATTGACATCGGTGAAGGAAAACATCGTGAGGAAGCCTGTACTCGTAGTTAATATTGCCGACCCGTCTTTGCAAGCGTTTCGATCAATGCTCGCGTCTTCTCCGTATGAGAGAACTTTGTCTTGCAGTGGGAAAATAATAGACTGGTATTAAACCCCCCCTCAGACGGCGAATCGGCATCGGTGTCAGAACGCGAGTCTCTCCGCACACTATCGGCGGCCATCGCCCAGCGCCAGCGCTCGGAAGCCGAGGCGGAGGCGTGCGACGCGGCGCTGGAGGGCGAGCGCGGCGGCCTGCTGCAGGGCGAGCGCGGCGGCCTGCTGCAGGGCGAGCGCGGCGGCCTGCTGCAGGGCGAGCGCGGCGGCCTGCTGCAGGGCGAGCGCGGCGGCCTGCTGCAGGGCGAGCGCGGCGGCCTGCTGCAGGGCGAGCGCGGCGGCCTGCTGCAGGGCGAGCGCGGCGGCCTGCTGCAGGGCGAGCGCGGCGGCCTGCTGCAGGGCGAGCGCGGCGGCCTGCTGCAGGGCGAGCGCGGCGGCCTGCTGCAGGGCGAGCGCGGCGGCCTGCTGCAGGGCGAGCGCGGCGGCCTGCTGCAGCGCGCGCTGGCGCTGGACGCGCGCCTGTCGCGCCTGCTGCGCGCGCTGCGCCTGGCCGCCGGCCTGGCCGCCGCCAGGGGGGACGCCGACTCCGGCAGGCTGGCTGCTGCGCTCAAGTGAGTCGCTCTTGGAGGACCGGTCACTTGTACTTTCGCGGAGTGGTGGTGAAGATCCATTGGTCGTTAAACGGCGACGGTATGACCTGTCTTCGCTGTTTGAAAGGCTTTTGTGAGTTAAAAGCCTCGAGCTACAGCATCATATTCAACAAATCTTGCCGTTTTTTGTCTAAGATTAAAATAAGCACTGTGGCATGCACTGTGCAGTAACTACGAAATGTGTAGTCATATAAAGCCATTTTAACTGTTCTTCTTACAAAGTTATTATTATATTATCGAACACCAATATTATGTAGCTAACTAATTTAGTGCACTTTATTTCTGACACGTGACACCGTCACTCAACATTGATTAGCTAATTATGTCTAAAAAAATATTCAAATCGTGTCATCTTGTGCTATTGTTAGCATAAGATCCACCACGAGCAACTTTTATCTCTCACATCAAATCTTCGGGTTTGTATGAAAGTGCGGGTGTTTAACGACGCGACAAAGACAGCGCTTTCATAGATTCCCAAACACACACTAAACTGCTATATGTATATCCATGCTTCATTTAAATTACATCAAACCCCCGTATCGCTATTTCAGAGACAAAATAGACATAACCGAAAAGAATGTAGCTGACGTTGTAGTGAAAAAGCTAGCAGAGTTGGACGCCAGTAAGAATATGATGGAACAGTACAGGCAGTCTGTCGAAGTAAGTATACAATGCATTTGTTTTTATTAAAAACTAGCTTTCGCCCGCGACTTCATCCGCGTGAAGCAACTTTTTAATTTTTTTTTTCTCCGAAAGAACCTTCTACAAAGTATTAGAAAACTTAAAAAAGATGGATGAAATCAGTAAAGTCGTTCTCAAGTTATGACGTGACCAAGGGAAATAGGGATTCATTTTTATATATATAGATAGATATTCAGGCCGCTAGTTAAACGGCGCGGTTTAGTTGAAAGGCTAGGCAATTAACTGAATGTCTAATTAAGCTAGTTAGCGGCGACATGTATATCGAGTGCCTTTTTTATATAAAGAGATTTCAGTGCGAGAGAGAGACAACGCCATTTGTAATCCTGATCGTATGTTTTCTTAACATTTTCATTCAAGATGATTCTATAATATTAAGTAAAAGTTGTTTACTATGTTTTACATCCATATTACATCCTGACGATAAAGTAGTTATTGATCGAAACGAATTCAGCAAGCAAGTTTATACAAACTAATGTACGAAGCCTTTTATTCCGAATTTCTTTCACCATGCAAGTATCTATTTGTACGCCAATGTATTTAGTACAATGTCATATGTGCACGCTATGATTGAAAACGTATTAAGCACAGACTTGAATGTTATGTCATATAGTTATTTCGTATTTTTTATATCTATAAGGGCTGATTCTACCAAAGTCTTTCATCCGTGAATCTTTTATCCGTGGAAGAAAATTGACGTCTGACAGTTCTAGTATGGAAAAACTGTCAAAAATTCAAAATTTATTCTTAGGATAAGACTTATTCTGGGTATAAAAGTTTGGTGAAATTCGCCCTAAATGATGATAGAAACTCACTCCAAAATGTTATAACATACGTATTTTTATATATTTTATTATGTATGTTTTTTTTTTTCTTCATAATAGATACGAATAATATCAATAAACATCATGCCTTTAACCCGAATACTGTTAACAATATCCTCATATTGTTAGTACCGTTAACTGGTTTAATATGAAACAGGTATTTACACCATTCAGGCCCTGCTTGGCGATCTCGAGTCAAGAATAAGGCGCCAAGGTTAATACTTTTATACTCTACGCTGAACGCCTCCTCACGGCTTATAGATAGCACAGCGTCTTATGTTCTCTCCCTGAACCATTTATAATATGTATAAATAACACTGACTATAATATAGCTTACATGCAAAATGCCTTTATAATAAATAACAATTGAGCCGTCGCGGGACGCCTGGCAGATGTGAAACATCGAAACTATTTTGTATAGAAAATACGGTATAGGTATACGATCTATGCTGTGAGAGAGAGGGGAGTCGCCGAGCCGAGTGGGAAGACATTCACAGAGTTACGAGCGGTCAACAGCCCATCTGACCCGCCGCATTAGGGACTAACCACACTTATTCAGCTCCTTAGTGCTCACATACACGAGCGGCACACGTCGGCAGAGACAACTGCAGCTGCCATCACGTATACGGCATCCGTGGACAATGTGCCGCTCGTGTATTTTACACGTAGATATTTCACATCAAAAAGGGTCTTAAGTAAATAACATTTGAAGCTCCCAAAACTGTAATGGGTTCATTATTACAGCACCCAAACCTCATTCTGTCCTTTACTTGTCATTCCAATTACATAATTGCAATTTCCTGTATGCTATATTGATTCGCATGTATATTTAAGTATTAATTTGATTTACT
Organism: Apamea epomidion; assembly: GCA_947507525.1. Lineage (NCBI taxonomy): Eukaryota > Metazoa > Arthropoda > Insecta > Lepidoptera > Noctuidae > Apamea > Apamea epomidion. The sequence goes on from OX382234.1 coordinate 15,703,058, forward strand.
ATTCACACATTCGGCTACCATTACACCAAAATTACATTTAACATGACGAAAACCACTGAGGTCGTGAGAGGAGAGAACGTATGGACTACTACCTACATACTTTCTACATAGCTTTGCAGCGTTGACGCGACTGACCGAGCACAACCTGTATATAAACACCGGCAGACCTGTATACCTAGTCTTGCCATAAATATTGTCACAAAGAAAAAAACTTTTTTTTTATGGTAAATAATATTTATAATTTTTACAGTGTGTTAGTTTAATACATAAATATAAAACAATTTAAAATATAAAAAGCTTATTCGAAGTGGTCTCCATTGGCTGCAATACAGTCCTTTAATCGTTGAGGCCACTTATCAATAGAAGCACGCACATGAACGCACGAACATGGTGTTGTTAAGGGGCTTAACTACCTTCTCAAGAATGGTATCTTGATACACTTGTGCTGATGTTTTGAAACGTTTTTCACAAAAATATGGCTCAGTCACTCCTTCATAGCTAACACCCCACCAAACCGGCACTGAAGTCGGATAATGCCCACGTTGCACTCTGTCGATTAATTGGGAAGCTTCCTTAGAGCTTTGAGCATAAATACGGTCATTTTGTTTGTTAAAATGTTGCTCAATTGTAAAGATTTTCTCATCCGTAAACAAAATTTTTCTGTGTCCTCCCTTTGCGTACCGCTTCAGTAGTTGTTTCGATTTTACCACCCTATTCTTTTTTAAATTATCAGTTAAAAAATGACCAGTGCGTCTCTTATAGGCTGCAAGTCCTAAGTCATCTTTTAAAATACGCGACATGGTTCTGGGTGCTATCTTCATCTCCCGAGATAAAATCTTTTGCCTTCGGACAGGATTTCTAAGAATTCGTTCCCTTACTGCTTTGACCACCTTTTTCGTACGAACACTACGTGGACGGCCAGATCTTTTTCTGTCACAAACAGAGGAGGTCTCATTGTACCTATTAATAACCCGGTACACAAACATTTGACTAATACCAAGCGTATGGAGAGTTTTAAAAATTGCATTTGGCTCCATACCAACTTTGTGTAATGCAATTACAGCGATTCGGTTCTCTTTATTACCCCACTCCATTTTAATATCGCAAAATATTGTACAATGTATTGGCGCCAAAATTAGAAAACTCAATGAACAATCGTATAAAAATGACAGATTCCAAATTCAAATGTAATATCTTTCTTATTTTTAATTGTAACAGTATTTATGGCCAGACTGTGTGTAGAACTTGCTAAAAATTTACAATTTACTACGCAATGGGAAACTGGTGTTGAAGATAAAAATATGTAACATAAAATATGACGCCAAAATGCGCGATTTTGCTGCAATGTCATCTGCAAAAATTGTTTAATTCTGCATATTATTCTAAACGCAATATTCGTGGCAGTAACGGTTACAAAACGTGTGAGTAGGACGAGGTCACAAAAATCTTTACATCGAGTGTCGTGTTGTCTCGTTCCCACATTTTATAACCGCGGCTGTTATGAAAGTTGGCGTATATTGTAATAATTTGTTTGTATTTAATAACAGTTGTTTTTGTTTTGTAGACGCTCAAGAAGCAATTGGCACAGGCCGGTGAGGAGGATGATATAGAGGCTGTCGAGGAGGTATGTATTACATAAGGATATTGTCTTTTAGTTATTTGTGTATGCCCTAAGCACTTAAAAGAAAAAAAATATAAATACAGGAAGCACAAAGGTATTTCTTCTTCATTACAAACTTCCAGTAGAATTGAAAAAAACTGAAAACAAAATGAATTTTGTGGAATTAGAAACTTTGTTTACGAGAAGTTTGGCTACTTGTTCGTTTTATTTTCCGGGTTAGATTTACATATTTATTTTATAAATTTTCTCCTCTATTCGGAAATCAAACTATCATCATTATTTGACACAGGAGTTGTCGGCCTGCAGCGAGAGTGAGCGTCGCGCGCTGTACGTGTCGCTGGACGCCGCGCTGTCGGCGCTGGGCGGCGCGGCGACCCGCTGGGCGCGCCTGGCGCCGCACCGCGCGCGCCTGGAGCGCCTCGCCTTCGCACTGGCCGCGCCGCCCAGCGCGCCCGCCCTGGCCGCGCTGCCCTGCGCGCCCGCCCCGGCCGCGCCGCCCAGCGCGCGCGCGCCCGCCGCCCCGCCCGCCCTGGCTCCGCCGCCGCTGCAGAGCACGGCGTAACACACACACTAGCCGACTACGTCACATTGCTCAATCACACGATAGGCAGCGCCGGCTGAAACTATACCTACTTTATTGAATTTCCTGTTCGTGTAGCATAACTAATGAATTAAAACGGGTTGCGTTTTCGCCGTCTCTGCCTTTGAGCTTCCTCCTTTACATTCGTTGATCGATCTACTGAATCGCAGCTCCCGACCTGCCCTCGTCGGATTGCGCGTGAACCCTGATGATACTTCCATTTTTGTCATAATTACTGTAGCTAGGAATATTAAAAGACTAGTGTTCTTGAATTGTTATATCGTATTGTGGAGCTTATGTTCGCCCTCCGCGGAAGTACGTCATCCGTCCTGCGTAGTCTATGACTAGAATAAAGGACCGACGTGCATAGAAAACGTTGTAAAACTTAGTAAAGTACTAGCAATTAATTTTTTGCTGTAGAATGATTGATGTCGCTGTAGCAGACAATCTAATTGTGAAAACGTTCATGACCAAGTACACAAAATAGATAAGTATGCAGGCAACTTACTTGCTTTTAGCTGAATTCTGTATGTCCGAAATGGTCTAGGCTTCGCCTAAACTTGTGTTAAACATACTCCATAAGTCATGTTGCCTGCATACTTAACTTTTAGCCGTGTGTACGATGAAGAAAGTAGGAATGTTGAACTAATAATGTTACGTGAAGTGTATGTAGGTAGTAATCATGTTCAATGGATCTCAATTCGCAAGGAAAGCGTGAGTCTTCAGGAAGTTGTTCCGCTAACAATGCAATGATCAAGTCTTGGCGATAGAACAATGTAGTGTCATTATAAACTTACTTGCTTTTGTTTCTGTAAAACTCTTAGACTAAGCATTAACATTTTCATTCCTAATTGCATTTAACGTTTCGTCTCAATTCTTCAATCATTGCAATGGCATTGTATGATTTTGAATAAAATGTACTATTCATAAGCTGAACTCTTCTAATGTTTTTGTCCGTATTATTTAAGTATTATGTTAGAACATTTCTTTATATGCTGCACTGTAAGCGAATTTATCGTTGTATAATCATCGCGTCCGGAATACTGAGGTCATCCGTTCCCTACACCATGACTAAAGTATTTTTAGTGCCATTAGTGTTAGCTCTTGTAGTATATTTTAGTGCTGATCTTGGGTCTAAATCTATTTTTATTCGCCTAAGCAAACCATAATATATCGTCACAAATATCGAGTATACTAGGTCACATTTGACTCTCCCACCTCTATAAACGTTACTTAATGTACACATAACTCCACCTCTATAAACGTTACTTAATGTACACATAACTTTTACAGCATTATATAAATCGAACAATGCTGTTCAAGTCATATACAGCTGCGTCGTAATATAAGAAGCCGCATCCGTAGCCAGCCGACATCACAAAACCCATATTTTATATGATATTAAAATAAAATGTAAATAATATGGATGGTACACAAGTATATCACAATATTTATTTTTCTGATCTAGTCAATAACATTCGATATTTTAATTCAATTTACATTTAAATTATTATCAGAAATCTATTTTCTTGTAAATTAAATATAGAAATTTACTTCGATTCAATCCATATGATACAAATATTGTGTTGCCTCTTTTTATTAATATTATATCTAGGTAACCATACCACAATCATTGACAATTAGTATAGTACTGTACGCAATGTACAGTTTATGAAATTAAAACGCGTTGCAAGTTAGACAAAATTGTAACAAATGAGACTGATATTGTATTTACGTTGAACGAATCGTTGACGGTCGTGTTGAAGTTTGGTAAAAATGAGTGTTAAGATTATTGTTTTCGATAAATGACTTTTTATTGCGTAACATCCTTAATTATGCAACACATTAACTGTATAAAAAAAAATGCAAAAGCTTTTTGTAAATAGTACAAAATCAGTTGAATCGCTTCGTCCATCCACGTCGCTTGCTTCAGGTGCTAATGATACGTAATCATTAGGTATATACTTAACAAATTATCGATATCGACACAGAATTTATTCCAACACCCCAACTGCCCAAGTCAGTGGAATATCATAGGTGAAGTTGAATTTATTTTGAATTAAATCGTGAAAATTATGCGATGTAAATACATTAGTGTATGTAAATATAAATAAAATATGTTGAGCGTCATTCCTGCAGTTTTATTTATGACTAGCTGCGCCCCGCGGGTTCACCCGCATAAGTTTCGATCCCGTGGGAATATCGGGATAAAAAGTATTCTATATGTTAATCCTGGTTATAAACCATCTGTGTGCCAAATTTCATCCAAACCCGTTTAGTAGTTTTTGCGTGAAAAAGTAACAAACGTCCATCCATCCATACAAACTTTCACGTTTATAATATTAGTGGGATTTCTTTGAAACCGCCTGTTTGCACCAATAGAGTGAAGGAGAGGATGAGTCGTTAAAAAATAGGCCAAAGCGTTAATTGTTGAGACATTTATTCGACGTAGTCCATTAATGTTACATTTTAAATAGTTATACAGTTTCCACTGAACATTAAATAATTAAATATGTTTTTACAGCCAACTTTACAATGAATCTGCCAATATAGTCGTGTATCGACCCGAATTTTGAAAATTACAGTAATGGCTGCGTGTTTTCCTTTCCGTGTTCAATTCGAGGCACCAACCGGTTGCGTTAAATCACCGCTTTTTTGTAGGACGGACTACGGTACATGCATGCTCGCCGAAACCGTGTTCAATTTGCGTCTAGTAATTGAAATGTTTTTACAAAACAGTTTACGGTTTGTCTACAGATAATTGAATTGACCTTTACCTTTTAGACATTTGTCAATAATTGTTGGATTTACAGTTTGCGTCACAGTATGTTTGCCACTGCAACAATAATTAGACAAAGGCCATTGTCAAGATCAATTAAAAGTCATTATGTAATATTTAGAGAAACCGTAAAATCCCTCTGTGGACAAATCGTAAACTGTATACTGTATGTAAAAAGATGACTAGGTTAGTAATGGACTAAAAAGCGGTATGCAAGCCACACGTATTACGAATACATGCGCAAAATTGGCTTGCACAAGGATAGATAATGTGTGTGGGATGAATTAGCAGAAGTATCCGAGCCATTCGGTGTCACGTAGACTTGCACAGGTATATCGTAACGGGGATGGCTACCATTAAATCGATGCAAACTGAAGACCATTTTGGTGAACATGTACCATGCTACAAAAGGGTGGTGATTTCACACAACCGGAATGTCACGAATTAAACACAGCAAGGGAAATACGCATAAAGGCAAGCTTTTACTGTACACATCTATGTTTTGATTTATAGATATAATAAATGATAGAAAAGTGATTTTGGAAAGAATTCAAAATATACACACTAACAATAGTTATTACCCCGCGTCCTATTTACAGTCCGTTCATAGTTATTTTACCTCTGACAGCAGCAACCTTATTGCAACGAAAATAAAGATCACAATGATTTTGACAGACTTTTCTGGCAGCCACCTTATTTGAATAAGAATAAAGGTCACTGATTTGGACAGTGATGCAAAATCAGAGGTAAGACAACTGAACGGACTGTAAAAGCGATTGTCGCGCGAATACATGATCGTTGTAATTTTTGGTTGGAAAACCGGCAAGCGCCCTCTGTCGGTGAGACCACGCGTTCAGGTTCACCAAACAAAAAGTGACATATTAGAGCGACGATCGCTTTTAAACAGCAGGGTAATTGCGTGACACACTAACAGTAGCAATGGCTTTCATTTTGACAGTTCAACAACATTCATTGCGTTTTTTACGTTGTTGAGCAGACACATTTTTCGAACATATGGAGCAATGGATTAACAATATGCTTCAAAATGATTCAAATTGAGATGAATAGTGTGTTACGCTATTAGCGTGCAGGACGCGACCATAGATTTAATAGCATAATTGCTACAATGTCCCAATATTCAACTGTGGCCATCAAGTGAGCCAACGATTGTAGTTAATACAATATATTATTTTAACACTATAACAGAGATGCCTCTAACTATAGGTAGGAACAGAATTACAGAAAATCGCGTGAAAAACTGGGACTTCGGTAATTATTGCATAGTTATAGAAACTTAACACGAAGACTAACACATAGATAAAGCGATTCTCTATTGATAATTCATTCAATACTGTCAAAGAAATTGTTCCCCTGCGTTTTAACTTTACAACAGTAAAATCAAGTTTTATTATAATTACCCCATTATATTAACCATTAAAGTTTACGCACGTATAAAAGACATTTTAATAAAATTATTTATTTTCTATTTTTTCTTAGTAGAAATGTTATTTTTCTAAACAAAAACCTTAGTCATGATTAACCTAACAGAATTTTGATTGCTTAGTTCATTTTGAATGTGTTAAAAGCTGACTTTATTTGGCTTTTGTATCGACGGCTTAGTAAAGCAGGAGTGCAAGCCCGATCAAAATGTTAAACTTAAAATATACAAATATATCAGTCAGTGGGCTGTAAGCTAAATTCTATTTCCCTAACTACAGTACAAATAAGTCATCTCGCACTATCACCACATTCACACTAACCTCAAGAATTTGTTTAACAATAAGTATATTTATTAATTACTAAATATAGATATATAAACTATATCCACTTGTTCGATTTCATGATATTATCCTTAATATACAACATCAATAGAATTATGTATCCGATATACATAAGAGCGCGAAATGCAAATTTAAATTCTTAAGATACATTTACGCAATGTAATTCATATTTAACATGGAAAGCTATTTTTTTTAATACAAAAATAACATGTATAGACAAGGAATGAACATTTAACATTTAATTGACGTGCATTTGAATTTTTGATATTTTAAATATTTTCAAAAGCTTCGTCATTGTATCGTTAACCATTTTATTGCTATATAGTTTTGTAATCATACGAGTTATAAGTTACACATTAGTCACAGACAGTTACAGACGAAACTCTCTTCGTCTTTTGTTTTTAGAATATATTGACTATCGATTGCCTGGCATTCGTTCACGGCGAGTTTTGCACTATTATTCAATTGTATTTTAACTCAAGAGCCATACATATCAATATGATTAACAAACAATCATATGTGCGTTCTTTCTTTAACGATTTAACACTTGAGTTGTCCTCGACCAAACTGCCGCCAACGATTGCCCCTACCTTTGAATATGCCGTCCTTCTCTACACACCGTCCTATCAATCAATGCTCAATGAAGTTAATAACTAAATAATTACATCAACATCATTGAGCATCCTCAATCTCGAACTGTTCAACATTATTGCGAACTCAACATTGGAAGCTGGCGCGCCGGAGAGCCCTTACAGATTTGAGCTTATATTTGGAGCGTAAAAGCACGTTGCACGCTACTAAATGTGCGTCATGGCAACATATAATATGGCCGCCATTTGGCTACTGAATGAAACAAATAGCATCGCGCGAACATACATTTTTACGCGCGTTTTCTTTTTACTCAACAGCCCATGTGTACGCAAATCTTACGAACATGCAAAAACGAGCCTGAACGCGCCGACAATACGCCCCTATATCTGTAATAGCTCTACATACTCGCCACACTTACCGTACATCTCACAACCCTGTTCAAAGAGAACATTCATTTTGTTCAATACTGCTCCCATCTAATACTTGCCATACTTTGCTACAACACCGTGTAATCATCGGAGGTAGTCCTGAGATCAACAATCAACACTTTTATCTCCCCATTACGGAATACGCCTTCGTCCAGAAATGGGCCGCAATAGGCTAATGCTGCCCACAACACACTTCGATTCAGATCGACACTTTAGTTTCAAGTCATCATTGTTACATCAATCTAAATATTGTATAATATATGCAATTCAATATAAATATATATTTATCCAATCAACATCACACAATATAAATATCACTATCAGTTAATATAACATATACTGTATTCGCGATACTTTATCTATAAAATATAACGTGTTAAATAGCAGTTTTCAATTATCTAATATAATAGGTAGTATTATTTTAACATCACGCGGCACCCTCTTGGAAATCCGACCGTTTTCTGGAAACTTCGAGTAAAATCGCAAAGTGTAGCAAGTTTTAGATCCAAATCCGATTCTACAATTTACAGAGATCCCGAATGAAGACAAAACATTTCTCTTAGTCAAACAATGACTGATCCACTGCGTGACTTACTAATTCGCAACCATATGCTGCAATACACAAGGTTCATATTGAACTACTAGCACTCACTTACGCGAGTCTACAATACTTCCGATTCTCCAATCTCCTTTGGCTAGGTACAATTGCACGTTTATCTAAGTTGAGGCTGACTGTTGGACAGCAGCCTCTGTGATGAGAATAATAACAATAAAGATCTAGTTTCACCGATGGAGTAATGATTGTAACCTGTCGGTTGGTCTAGGTGGACAGGTACAGGCGGTGGTAGTCGTTGGCCCCGAAGGCGGCGTTGCACTTGGGACACTTGCGCTGGCGCGTCTCGTAGCGCGTGCGCAGGCAGTCCCAGCAGAACACGTGGAAACACTTCGTCAGCACTGCGTCTTTGCGCTTTACCTGCGGGAGAAACGTTGGGTTCAGAACTCTAAAATCGTGATAACTGTCAACCCAAGATCGGATGGTTTTTGTAACCTTCTCAAGTTACATAAAGCCCTGACAGAGACGAGGCTCTATAAAAACCAACTCTTCTAAAACTTGATGTGCCATCGACAGACAAGCAACGAGCTTTCCAAAGGAAAGATGGATGGATTATGTGAGGGATGATATAAATGAAAAGGAAGTAAATAATAATGCGACGACTGACATGGCAGAACGGAAGAAGAAAACATTTCGCGTTGTTCCCAAAAAACATCGGACCAGATTAAGGCAGGCAGAAGAAAGTGACTAAGTCCAATAGTGGTCAACGTTTTAGTACAGTCACATCCAAAATATGTTTGTCACCTCTTGTCTGTTCATTGCAGGGTAAAATCTGCTTTACCAACTCAGTATTATATATTGCGTCGTAATGTCAAAACCTCAGTATGACAATCAGCCCTCTTCTTTACATGTCAGACCAAATTCAAAATGTAACAAGGTTTAAAAAAAATAGAATGATATTTCTTATAACAGTCAGAACATTAAAAAGGTTTTAGGTTGATGTCAACTCGATATTGATCAAATGTATATGCTATTTTGATCTTTGTTATCAAGTAATTGAATAAAGTTTTCTATGCAATAATCTGCTCAGTGTCGTAGCTTCAAAGGATGTTTCCCGACTTGATAAAGGACAGAATTTGAAAACTGACGCAGATATAAAAGAGTAGACTGTACACACCTTGCAGGACGGGCATGTGAGCGTCTCCTTGTACTCTCGTATCTCCTCCAACAGCACCTCGTCCATGCTGCTGCCGGCTTGCTCCATCTTCTTCATGCGCTCCGCCTTTCGACGGAGTATCGCTAACTCCTCCTGTTGATGGGTAATAGTAATCTAGCTTAATGCTGGGAAAAGAATCACTCGACATCACGACACTATGCTAAACGCATGGTATGGCATAAATCGAATCGAATGGAGACCGCGTATCGGCAAGCGTAGTGTGGGACGCCCTCCAGCTAGATCGACGGACGAGCTTAAGAAGGTGGCTGGGGTAGACTGGATGCGGAAGGCGGAGGACAGGGTGTTGTGGCGCAGCCTGGGAATGGCCTATGTCCAGCAGTGGACTGCGATAGGCTCAGTTGAAGATAAATCGAACAGTGGTTAACGAATTTTTTAACTGTATGAAGTATAAAAAAATTCAACGTTAATTTTGGATGTATTACGTAAACCATCACAAAATGAACATAGTATAATCACAGCCCAAAGAGGATAACTACCAAAACAAACAATGTGAGGAAGGATCTTAGTTCGGCTTTAAAATAAAAGGAAATATAAGAAAGTGCTGTCGAAACAAAAGTTAAGTTGCTACATTTCTGTCTATGGGGCCAAACCAGTATGGATCATCATCATCTGCGTAGCGTTTTCCCAACTATGTTGGGGTCACCTTCCAGTCTAACCGGATGCAGCTGAATACCAGTATTTTACACGGAGCAACTGCCTATCTGACCTCAACAAGCCAGTTACTGGGTATTACGATACCCTTGGTAAGACTTTCCGGCTTCTGACGACCTGTAACGAATGTCAAAGATCGAAGAATGAAAGCCGGGACCATCGGCTTAACGTGCTTTCCGAGGCAATCTTTACATACCAAAACCCCGTCTTGGTATGTAAAGATTGACACCCATCCTTGGACCAACTGGGGCAAGCGTAGCTTAACCTGATCGATTGACCTGCGGCTGTTATTACTAGGCCACAAACTCCCAAACCGGTATGGATGAATAATCCTACTAATATTATAAACGTAAAAGTTTGTATGGATGGATAGATGGATGTTTGTTACTCTTTCACGCAAAAACTACTGAACGGATTTAGATGAAATTTGGCACAGATGGTTTATAACCAGGATTAACATATAGGATACTTTTTATCCCGATATTCCCACGGGATCGAAACTTATGCGGGTGAAACCGCGGGGCGCAACTAGTATGAATATATTCCTTGACAAATCCATACTGAAGAATATGCAATTCATTACATCATCATCTTCTTGGTCATCATTAGACCACCCCGTTGGTCTCGTGGTCGCAAGCGCAACTGCTGTGCACGGGGTCCTGGGTTCGATTCCCAGGTCGGACAAAGTGTTATTGGATTTTTCCATAAGGAATTTCTCAGTACCAGCCCGGAGTAGGAAGTTAGTGGCGTCCCCATGCCTCGGAAAGCACGTAAAACCGTTGGTCCTGCGCCTGATCTCTCCCCGGTCGTGTCGAATTGCCGTCCCATCGGACTATGGAACGGAGTAAAGGAACAGAGAGTGCTCATATATATCATAATATCTCCTGCGAACCTGGCTAATCTTCGTTGAAATTGGCCACCGTGACCGAAATAGGTCGGGGGATTATTATTATTAACTCATTAAACAAGCAACGGTACTTACATGAAGTCTTTTTGTTTTGTACGCTTCTGCTTCCAAGGCGCTCGTTTTCTCCGCTACCACTTGTTGCGCCTCTTTCATTTGCGCGTGATATTTCTCTGCAAGTAATCATAATAATCATATTAGACTTGATCGGCGTCTAAAGCCGTGTTCACACCAAAGCAAGCAAGTCGGCCGCCGACTGTGAGGTCTGGTAAGCGTCCATTACAAAAGGTATGAAAGACTTTGTTTTTCCTACATTTTCATAGTCGGAGGCAGACCATACGCTTGGTGTGAACGCAGCCTTAGACTGATACAAATGCAAATGTCATATCGTATTGAGATCGATCTATCATCGTTGACAAGAATTTTGTTGCCCATAAGACTGAAATACAGGCTTATTGATGATTCGTGTCGCACAGTGATTGTTGTTATAACAGTTTCGCAGAACCTTGTGAAAGCCGAAAAGATATGGTCAAGGTTTAAAGCATCTTGTTATGGCTTGCGACGTTGTCGTCACGACTAAGGGCCAAAACACATACACACGATAGGACGACGCATCGTGGCACGTTGCGACGCCGTGTTACGATGCAATGTTGTGTCACGTTGCGACGTCGTGTTACGATGCAATGTCGTGTCACGATGCAATTTCGTGTCGTGGAAATTTACGAGGTGCATCGTAAAATTGACGACACTGAAGTTGCATCGTAGTATGATGCACGGCCATATTATTACACACATAATAATTTAGTGTATTGGCCCTTTTTTTTTTTGTTGGATGTGAAGTCATCAAATAACTTCTCCCGCTCTGGGCGGAGCGGGAGGGCGTGTCAAACTTTTACTGACTAAAACCCACCCCTGTCCCTTCAGTTGCCTGTGCCAGGGGCCACGGTAACTCTTTCGAACAACCCGCGACCCTAACTGTGTGTGTTGGCCCCTATATCTGGATTTCGCCAGTTATGTTTAGGTCTAATTTAAAACGAGCTAGTCAAGTTATCATAAGCTTTTTTTTTAAAAATTTACCTAAATGCAGCTTTAGGTCAGCCGCCGACTGAGCCGACTCGATGGCCTTTCTCTTGTGCATCTCCATCGCTTGTTGTCTCAGCAACAGTTCTTTCTCAACAGCTGACAATGTCGCTTGCAACAGTCGTTCCTTTTCCTCCAGCCGCCGTGCCACCGCGCCCATTGATTCTATCTGCTGGTCGCGTGTTAACACCTTGCAAATAAATAAAAGATGTATTAGTTTGAAAATGTGCTTAAGAAAGAGACGTTATTTCGGGTTTCGTGAAATCCGATTACAGTATAGTCGCGTTAATATGTCAAAAAGTATCTTATATCACTCGACGATAGTATAGCTTTTCGTCAGTGAAGATTTTGCAATCAGATCAGTATTTCCAGAGATTAACTTTTACACACATACACTCAACAACAGCTATAATTCATAATCTGCCTATAATGATCCCACTGCTGGGGCACAGGCCTTCTCTTTCTGCGAGAGGGAGTGGGCCACTACGTGGGCCCAGTGCGGTGCGACGATGTCACATGTCTTCAATTTTTTGGTTCTAAAGTCATGCCGGTTTCTTCAAGATGTTTTCCTTCACCGTTTTGAGAGGTTTGCTGATGAAATAGTTTACAAAAAGTTAAGTGCCTGCTTGGGTTCAAACCCACGACCTAAAACTCGTAAGTTGCAGCCGATATCACTAAGCCACCACTGCTCTACCGCTTTAGCCCTTTGTGAGTATTGAAGAAGTAGGTATTAATACTCAATATCATTAATTGCATTCCAGCATGTAAACTTAAGTGGGGGCTAAAAAAATTATTAGATCATGGGCACCGGGCACAACGAAATAGTAGGGAGAAAACTTTAGAAACTTCACTTATCAGTTTTCTTAACTAAATCTTATGTTATTAGTTTTTATTCTAATATGTATGGGTTTGGATACTCGCAGCAACCGGTGTACGTGTATGACCAGAGGGGCAATTCTCGTAATTTTAAGAACGTTCAAAGTGTAATCTCAGTCGCAATCTGTCAAAAACACCTCTAATTACCGTAGGGTAATTAGAGGTGTTTTTGAAAAACTTTAAAAAAATGTTGATTTTTAAAAAGTTTTTGACATTGATTGTCGTTGAGATGAGATTGCGACTAGATTTTGACCGTTTTTAATTACGGGAATTGGCCTTCAGATGTATGAACGTGAACGAAGCAAAAGGAGTTTGTAAGGATCATAGTGTAGGCGTTCTGTGGTTTCTACCTACCCCCATAGGAAGACAGTGTGAGTTTATGTATGTATGGATTGATTTTTAAATAAATATAATTTGTTTACTGTACCATTTGAATATTATGTCGAGAACATACCTGTTCTTGCAACAACTGTTTCTCTTCTCTCAGCAGCTTATGCAGCGAGTTGGCCTTGATCCTCTCCGACATCAGCTTGAAATTCGCGTCATCTTTCTCCCGCAGCTGCTGTATGAGCCTTGAGTTCTGTTCCTGCATATCTTCGAACGCTTGCCCAGTGACTTCCATTTCATTGAGGAGAGCTTCCTCCTCCTGTGCAGTGGAAAAATACTTTATTTTTTTATTATTCCGCCCTTTTAGTTAGTTTATTCCTGTTTTGGCAAGACCTAGAAAGGAGAATGGAGAAAAAAGGATTAGTAAGGCTTGTCGCTTCATCGTATGTTATTGTGAACCAATCCGCACGTCACTTGGGTTATAAAAACTAAAGCCCCATTCACACGAAGCAAGTTTCTTGCCTGTGGATACAATAAAATTGAAGCAACAAATGACTTGCATCTTCTGAACACTGTTCAGACGATGCAAATTTTATTGTTGCTTCAACTTATGGTATGCAACGGGCAATCACATCGTGTAAATCAGGTTTTACTGTACTGCTATGAAATAGAGATGGTTGCAAGATCAAACTATTACTATAGACGCTGCTGGTGTACTAGCACAATGTGAGCGTATTTGGAAACAAAAACTTATCTACATTCATGTCGATTGATTAGAATACCGTCTCACGTCAATAGTACAAGTTTCGTCCTTATTTCGTAGCAGTAAGGTTTTCATTCCGAAGCATGGAATTTCGTGCTAAGCGTTTTAGAGCATAGCTTATGCTTGGTACGCCACAATACGATGAAGCGACGAGCCATTTGCGATCGGCTTAAGGTGGTGCTTACTACCGTCACAAATACAAGGTCAAATTAAGTTAGCTAGCAAAACTTCACAGACGGACATCAAAATCTTATGACCATAAAACAAAATCAAGATTTTAAAACTCCGAGTAACTACTAACTATAGCTGATCATTGGTGGTGCGGACAAAAAAGAAAAGAGAAAAGCAAATAAAAAAGATTAATTCTCTTTTTTTGTCTGTGAAGTTTTTGTTTGTGAAGTCGCGAGTTAATTTAATTTAACCTGAATAGGCATAAACACTGTTCAAGATTATATGAACAACTATGAAAGCTGGTCACAATAATAATTCTTGTCAGAATTTGAAACAGTTTTCTTATTTGTTCAGATATTTTTGTCGTACAACACCGTCTTAAGTCGCTCATACAGGACTGTCCTTTTTATTAGGAAACAAAAAAGGACAGCCTTAATTACAGTACATTTAAAAATATATATAAAAGTACACAAATGTTTACCTGTTTGAACTGTCGCTATCGCTACCGTCGGTTTCTGGAAGCCTAACCAAGTTTCTAATTAGTAAATCTGCTGTCGAGACGTTTCAACATGAGATTTAATAACAGAATAGTTTAGTTTTCAGAAACCTAGGGTTGGTGAATAACTATTTTACTTAGAAGCCCTTGACTTTGCTTAAGCTAAGTACAGTAGCGTTTCATAGGAAATTGAATCTTATTTGTATGACGTTAATGTGTATACCAGGGTGGCAGGGACATCGACAACCTGTAACCATGAATTCAGCACATGATTCTAGACTTTAAACTACTCTGAAGAGTAAATTTTTCGCCCGCTATAAAAAAAATCTACTGTTTAATAGAAAAGTGCATGGTCAATGTATGGAACAGCAAATTTTTTTTTTAATAACCGACGAAAGATTTCGACGCTGGGGGTTTTAATATCATGTAATTGTAACAGTTTGCGCTTCGATGTCACTGCCGCCCTGTATTCCTATTAGTGATTTCGATTAAGCGTTTCATGCGAATATAAACACTAACTTTATGCAAATAAGTCATTTTAGTATGAAACATGTATTATTTATGTTTGTTATGATGTATTTAGCTTGAGTAAAAGTTCCCTCTAATGATTTCAGGTTAAGAACTCAAGTTAGTGATTTATGAATGCGAGCCTAACTCTCGAATTTTCAAACGACATCTTAACTTTACGACGTTTTTTAACTCAAACTCGAATTTATTTTAATTAAACCATTTACAGGCACTTTTGAACTGTCAAACATTCGGTGTCAGTTAGTCAGAAAGTTGAAGCCAGTTGCCCATTCCAAAACGTAGATCTCTATAGAGAAGCACGGGCAAGAAACTTCAATCTATAACATCTACAGTCTTCTTTTATTTTCGTTGCTTATATATTTAGTATGTTTGTATTGTATTTATTTCTTCTTTTATTCGTTATCGATATCCCGACCATATCCATACAATCCATACAACAAACTCGAGACAAGGAGGGACCTAGCAATAACCACATATATATTTAAATTATTACGTGGTAAGACCTACAATTCCGGTGTTTTGAAGGAGATACAACTAAATGTGCCTGACAATTTTGTATTACGGCGCCGGAAGCCACGGTTACTAGCGGTGCCTTTTTTTTTTTTTTTTGAGGATGGGAAGTCATCAAATGACCCCTCCCGCTCTGGGTGGAGCAGAAGGGAGTGTCAGACTCTTACTGACTAAAACCCACCCGTGTTCCTTCCTTAGCCCTTTATGTACCAGGGCAGCGGTAACCCTTTCGGACGATCCCGCTACCCACTAGCGGTGCCTCACGCACGAACCAACTTGCTCAGCAAAGCGCCACTGACGTGCGCCTTGCACGCACTGAATGACACTGCTGAAAGGATCGATCTATTTACCTGCTCTCTGAATGAATTCACAAAAACAATATTGTATGTGTTATGTTATTTGTTGTAGTTGTTTAAAGTAGTTATGTACAATAGTTATGAATAATATAGTTTAATTAAGGACCACGCTAACGCATTAGGAATTTTTCCTGTAATGTTAGTTGTTAGTTGTTTGTGATAAATAAAATAAATAAATTTTGGATTTTGGATATCTATATATGTGTATCTATTTTAGTGTATTGTAAACATAATATTTGCACCAACGAGACCCCCTTTTTTTGTCCAGGAAAATCACTGTCCATCCCATGGATGCCTGGAAGAGATCGCAGAAAGCTATAAGGCCGCCCGCCCATTGTATATTTTGTAGTGTTTGATGTGTTTTTTATGTTATGTATTTTTGTGGCGTACAATAAAGTATACATAAATAAATAAATCTAAAATCTTTCTTACTACAACACACCTTGAATGTTAAAGTGACGATGGTTGACCAAAATTACAAGAACCAATCAAACTACTTGTCTTTTAGAAACCGGGGGTCAACTGCGGGTAGTTGCCTAAGACAGTATCTATGGCTTTTATTTTGACAGTTCAACAACATTCATTGCTTTATCTTGTTCTTGAACAGACCAATTTTTCTAACTTATAAAGCTATGGATTAGCAATATCCTTCAAAATCATACAGATTTTAAACATTAAGTTCCGTTTGAGAATTCGAGTGTAGTAAAGCGATATATCTATTAGAATTACAAAATGGAAAGTGCGTTGTTGCCAAACTTCTGCTGGGCCGATGTTTATACATAGGCATTGAAATGGAAAGCGATCTTTTGATCGGCGAAAGTGGAAGACGCCCTATGTCGGCGACCGGCGTGACAAAGCGTTCGGGTTTGCCGAATAAAAGAATTCGACGATCGTGTATAAGGCCCTACGCCTAATCGCGATGTAGCATTTTATTACGTCACTGCTTATGTTGCTGGTGATCTAAAAAGCATTTCAAGCTTAATCGCGCAAATTCCATCACGTTTTTCCATAGATGTGTTACTATTCTAAACATATGATGCCGAGACCGTCTCCTAACCAAAGATATCGTCGTGTCAATACACGACCGTATCACGTCGCTTTCATTTTGTTCGAGGAACCGGAAATCTGGTCGCGCCGACAGAGGGCGCCTTCCAGTCTCCCGAACAAATGTGTGACATATGAATGCGACGATAGCTTTGGTTAGCACGCGGTGTTTGGCTACATGCTGTTAATATCATACCGGTGATCCGGCGAAGGGTCGCGTGAAGGCGTGCAGCGGGTCCGCGTTGGGTCTGGCACACGACAGCTGCTTCTGTAGCTCGTATTTCTGTTCCTCTAGCTGTTTGATCTTCCGGAGGGCATCCTCGTCTGCGAGGCGACGTTCGCGTTTACTTTCCTAAGTGATAGAAATTTGTTATTAGTGGTATTCTTGATACAATAGTAGATATTCTATCCAGCCTATATGAATAGGGTACTGTCAAAAGGTAGAATTTTGATATTTTTTTAATCAAAACTGTCACACGGCAGTCCTGATCATTTCCATATTGAATCTAAGCAGAGGGATGTTAAAATAATGCAAACCTATTAGGCCGTTCAAGATATCTCCCGCCAGTTTGGTGAAAACCAGAGGGCAATTCTCGAAATTTTAAGAACATTCACAGTCTGATCTGTCAAAAATTTGTCAAAAAATCCTCTAATTTCCCTACATTTTGACATTTGTTTGATGCCGAGATGAGACTGCGACTAGATTATGAACGTTTAAAATTATTAGAATTGGCTTTCAGGCCTAATCCATTTAAGAAAGTGACAAAGTAGTTCTCGATCGTAGCATTTGCAGTTTTCGTCGCAGCGTTGCGTTCGAGGGTTAAAGTGCATGTGAACAGGTGCATGATGAGACCGTTTGTTGTAAACTAAGTGTACAAAATATTGACTTATATTGTGTTGGAAATTATGACTTAGTAGTCATGTGGGAGCATTGCAAAAGGTTGGTTTTGTCTCTGTGATAGTATTACAGAATAGATACCCATAACTGTGCATACACACGAGCGACACGCGTCGACGACAGAGCCAACTGCAACCGTCGCCGTCGACAACATGCCGCTCGTGTATTTAAGCACCGCACTCAAATATACGAGCGGCATTTTGTTTGACACGTTGTAGAGTTGCCTCTGTCGTCGACATGTGTCCCTCGTATGTATGTACACTAAGCGGCAGTGAGCCCTTAGCATTAAATAGATACCTGTGCCATCTTCGCCTTCTGTCGATGGTCCTCGAGCTCCTGCCTCGCCTTGCGCTCGGCGGCCATTAGCTGCACCTTGTCTCTCTGCTCCTTACTGACGCCCTTGTACATGTCCAGTAGGAGCTTCAGTTCTTTCTGCTCGTTCACTGCCTTCCTGATAACGGAATACTGTTTGTTAAAGTCTTTTTCTTGAAGATTAATTATAGTGCTAACTAAGCCCACTTTTTTCTCGCACTGGATTTTTAACCTACAGCTTAGCGCCGAGAGTTGAAAATCCAATCGTAATGAATAGGCTATTTTCCTAAAGAATTCTAATTAGTCCGTCAGTTAGATTATCAAAAAATATTGAACCCGTATTTTTTCTTTTGTTAATTATATAAAAAACGATGAAGACATCGCCCGTTAAAGTTCAAGTGACGTCACTTGCTTGCGACACTTTTGCAAGCAAGTGACGTCACGACCCTCCACTCCCAAATATTGACGCTTTATCTTTGTAATTTTTTGTTTGATTGACAAAAGAAAAAATACGGTTTCATTATTTTTTGATAATCTAACTGACGGACTAAATATAATTATTATTTTTTTACCCAGGCAACTACCCTATTATACACCTAAACTTTCCTCATAAATTACTCCTCCTCCTCACAGGCTCATCCAGGCTCCTCATCACGATAAAAAACCTAGATATGAATGAATACTGACTTGAGTTGTTGCTTGAGCTCCTTGATGCTCTGCTCCTGCTCCTGCAGCTTGGCGCGCGCGTGCTCCTTGCCGGCCGCGCACGCACCGCTACTGCCCTCCGAGCCCTGAGGGACACACTGCATGTCACTACACTGTCTGCACTAACTGGGCTCAACTAAGTATCAAACTAGAGCATACGCTAACTCCTCCGAAAGTAAAAGTAAACCGGACATTTAGCGACTCTAGCCTTTTGCGAAACGGACATTCTGCCAATCGAAACATTCCGCGAATTTTTAATTTTTCGTTCTGCTAGACTGTGTTGGATTATAATAATATGTAAAGATAGTCTACCATGGGATATGCAATCCAAAATGGTAATCATTTTGTAAAGAAGAAATATTGATAGTAAACGCATACCTCAGGGTCGGGTTCCTCTTTCTTGAGCGCGTGTGGCTTCTCGTCCGCGGTGTCACCTCCCAGCGACACGCGGGTCCCCGCCTCCTCCAACTCCTTGCGCACCTGAACAACGAACACACATTTCAGATGGTACTGTAGAGTCTTGTCTGCCGAAGGCAACCTCATATGTTGCAGGTCGGATATAATTTAGCGCAGATGACATTCGAATGTTCAAGCTAGTGTCAAATATATTAGTTAGGATTTTGTTTTAGAATAGTGGAGTGGTAGTTTAGTCAGAAATATGTAAAGACTTTCTTACAATATAATCTTAAAGGAGTCGTACCGTTGTATGATTCCTCCCGTTACCTCAGAGGGCTCTTCTAGTCCTCTATAGTACATTAATTGAAGAAAATTCTTCTCTCGTATTGACGCGGTTCATTTTAGTATGGCAATACTAAAATGGAGTTGCCATGGAGTCTAGTTGTGTGTAAATCGGTTGCCGTTGCAACGGATTTAAACACAACTAGAGTCCATATATGAGCATTTGATGCGGAGGAATAAGGAACATGTCGTAAGGAAACTTTTAAGTATGAATGTGAAAAGCTACACGTCTGGATAATATGGCCAGAAAGGGTTTGATAACTGAGACACCTAATAGAAATGCAAGTAAACCATATGCTGCGCAAACCCCAAATTAATTAGGATATGGACAGTAGGATGATGAGCAATGTTGGTAAAAATTAAAATTAAACAACCGACGGAAAGAAAAGGAAGGAGGAAGGAGCTTTCTCTACCAAATCAAAAACGGATCAAGTAAATCGGCCTAGTAATCACGGAGAAATCGGAGTACGAACATGTAAAAAACATAACCACCGAATGCACAATGCCTCGTCCTTTTTTTGAGGTCGATTAAAATCAGCCGATGTTATAAAACACGCACCTTATTCAACTCCTGACTAGTATCTTTATACTTCCTCTTGTAGCGATGCACCTCTCCCTTCAGCTGCTGGTTATGGTTCTGCAGCGAAGTGATGAGGTGCCTCATCTCCCTATTAATAGGGCCAGTCTGTTCATTAGCCGCTAGGTTTTGCTCGAACTCTATGCGTAACATCTCGTATTCTTTCCGAAGCTGACCTAATACGTCTTCTAATTGAATCATTTCAGCTCTAAGGGTCTTTTGTCTTGATAGTTCTTCGCTCTGAAATCAATAGAAAGTAGTATTTAAGGAGAAATTTGCATTGTGAAAACTCAAAGAATGAGAAAAGAGAAGAGGATTCATATCTCAATCGTCCAGGTAAACAAGACTTCCAGATCGTGGAGGCTTCTAAAGCCTGCACCTCCGAAGCGAACCGCGCGTGACAGCTGGGACTAACGGTTTAACGCGCTACCCGAGGCATGCAGAGACATCATACGTAGATCTTTAACAGTCATTGCGGGTAGCCGAAGCCCAAAAGTCGTTGAGACTGTTGGGCATAGGCGACCCGTAACGACTGACAAAGATCTACCAATGACAGCCGTGACCAACGGCTTAACGCGCTTTCCGAGGCACGGAGAGGTCTTGATAATGTAATGGATCCACGAACCGACCGCGGCAAGCGTAACCTTCGATCGACACTTGCGGCTGTTATTATTTAGCCATAAGCCAATACAACCAAAGTAAGGAATAATTATAATGTTAACATACCTCCATCATCTCAATCTGTCTCATGTGCAAGTTCTTGGCGTTCTGCAGCTGTAGCCTCGTCTCGTCGAGAGCCGTCTTCATCTGCATAGACTCGTTGTAGAGAACTGAGAACTGACTCTGAAGACATTTGTACTCTGTTGTCTCTACTATCACAGATTCTGGCAGTTGGCGGATCTGGGGAAGAGGATTTATTAGTTATAGTATGTTTTCTCACGAAGCGATTAGCCCTTTACTTGTGGTTACCAAGTTTACAAACGTACCTTCCGAGACAATGGCGAAGTCGCAATGTGTGTGTGTGTGTGTGTGTGTGTGTGTGTGTGTGTGTGTGTGTGTGTGTGTGTGTGTGTGCCTGTGTATTATATGCTGACGCTACCCGTTTTCACGCACATATTCACAGCGTATTTGTTCACTTGGTTACCACAAGTAAAGCGCATCACGTCGTGAGATAAAAATACTGTAAAAAGAGGGAGGAACAGTCGGCCCATGAATACCTTGAGCATACTTGGAACAGAGTCTCTGTATATATTATGAAGTAAGGTAGCTTTTTGTGTCCGTCTGTGTGAACGCGTTGTTCTTTTAAACCACGCGCGCTATTGATGCGGTCTTCACCATCACATAGAGAATTTATTCCAGAAGGTTTATGTGTATAATACGTTAGTATAAAAACTTAAAACTTTTTAAATTACTCATGTACCGATGTAATTCAATGGTCCTAGTTTATCACTTGTGACTTCAAGTGACAGCTATGTGAACAGAACCCAGCAATGCATAAATATGTAAGGCTTTTATTTAGGTAGTAAGTTTTTATTTACACTTTAATTTTAATTAATTATTTTTTAGCTTGAGTATGTATAGTTTTTATTATTATTTGTTGGTATATTGGCGTGTATAATTTAATTTTATGTTAATAGTAATTTTCTGTGTCTTGTAATGTTAATTACCTAGTATTGTACACAATCAAGTATTAAGTATTTTCTAACTGAAGCTGTGCTGCTGGGGGGAGTTTGTTGCGCCACTTCTTCCCAGCGATAGCACTAGGAAGTGGTGAAGAGCGGGCGTTTTTGGGGGAGTGTCTTTTGTAATTTTGACGTTCGAAAAGTGCTGCCTGATTTGAATAAATGACTTTTAATTTTTTTATTTTGAATTAAAATCACCACTTCAAGACATTGAAAATTATTTCAATAAAAAATTACACAAACAACAAGTTAACTCACATCCATCTTCAGCTTCTCAACTTCCTTGAGCGTGTCCCGGTGCTGTCGATGCAGCCGGTCGAGCTCGGCCAGCCGGTTGTTGGCCAGCTCTCGCTGCTCCTCCAGCTCGGCCGCCACGTCCTCCAGCTTGGCGGCCGCAGCCGTGGAGTGCGGGGTGGAGCTGGCCCCGGACGTGGGCACGGTGGGGACTGTGCTTGCACCCGATTGGTGATAGCTTTTCAACTTTTCGATGGCTTCTGCAAGATGATTTTCTAGCTTATCGTTGCGGGATCGAACCTGTAGGTAGAAGATATAAAATACTGTGTGAAAAACTATTTTTAACAAAATGTAATGAAAATCGTTCACCCCTCGTGAACGATTGGGAAAAAAATGTCGCGTTCTTCAACGCTCATAACGCACTCGTTAAGTGTTGAAGAACGCGACATTTTTTTAACACTATTAACGACTGGGAATGTTTTGTACCACTGTACAAAACATTCCCAGTCGTTAATAGTGTTAACGACGGGGTATTAACGAGCGGGAACGACCCGAAAATTGGCAGTCACAGGTACGTTTTCTGATCGCACACACTACAAGTTCAACGAACCTTCAGCAATTCATACTGCAGATCATCAATCTGGTTCTTGAGCTCAGCGTTCTCCGTATCCCTGCTGTTGACGGCATCCTGCAGCTGAGCCACCCTTAGGGTCATGGCGTGATGGCTCTCATGTAAGGTGGTACATAAAGCTTGGAGTCGCCGGTTCTCAACCGTCACCTCCTCGTTAGTCGCACGGATAACGTCATCCAACATAGGGGCGGGGGCGGTTTCTGAAACATATTAGTATCGTGAGCATAGTTCACAAGATCGTAACTACATATATTTCAATACTTACTCAATACTCAATACTTTCCAACCTTATATTCATCTTTTCGGTATTCAAGATCCACTTTTGGAAACTTGAACACATTTTAACAATTAGCAACACCGCGCGTGTATTGTTCCTGCGATGTCAATACGCTAAACACCTCACTCCAGCAAAAACTTGCATGTTGCTCATAAAATATTTTGAAATTTCAGCAGTCAGCCAAAAAGGCAAAGAAATTCTCAACATTAGATACTATTAAATAATATTATTAAAACACATAACTTAAACCTGACTAACCATAAAGCTTACCCTCACTGTCGCCCTTGATGGCTCGCCAGATCTTATCGTTCCTCTGCTGCAGACGGTCAAATGCTTGCAACACTTTGGCAACTGCTCGTTTGCTCACTTGTACCCGGTTAGCGAGCTGAGCATCCAACTCCTCCTTGTCCCAGGTAGACAGCTGCATCAGGAACGAAGTTGTTGCTTCGTTTTCATCTGTGAATAAGTTTAGAAGTTTTACTTTCAGCCTTCATGACGTAATTGTCTATCTATCCGAATCAATGTTTGGAAGTTAAGTCTCAAGTAATAAAGGGCGAGCTTATAAACCCTCAGCTGGGCATTAATCCTGGGAATCTAACAAGAAAAGCCAGTACTGCTTTGCTGGACCCGGGAAACAAACAGGAATCCACGGTCCGCAGGCCATTTACGACACTCTTGGTCCTGATTAAACTATACCACATTTCCACATTGAGCTCCTTAAGTTTTGAGTTGAGCTGCACAATAATTTGCATTGATTGCATGCACTGATTGGTAGGTCTACTCAATCTGTGTGGTTCTTTCTTCAGAAGACCATTTCAGATATCAATCCACATAGTCTTCATCTGATCTGACCAAGATTATGTCTGGAATTTAGAAGAGACTAGACTTCTTTCTCCTCTCTCTCTCTCTCTCTCTCATCTCTCAAGGTAGAAGTCAGGTGGAGGTGGCAGTCAGACTTTATTTACCTCTCTGCCTAATCTTTTGGCTCCAAGAAAAAATTATGCCATTCTACACAAAAATTTTGGATTTCTAAAAAACCTAAGCCCGGCCATATGTGTTTCACTTAACACACAAGTGATAAAGTTAAAAGAGTAGGATAGCAGAAGGTTCTTTACAGGATAGGTTGATAAATATTGCAGACCAGTGTTTAGGATAAATTTAATTTACATAATATGTAGCATTACGGCTGATTAAGTATCAATAACAGACATCAGTGCATTCTTGGACATATCTCAAGCGTTTGACTGCGTGTGGCATGAAGGATTGTTATTCAAATTGAAAAATGGGCTACCAGATCACCTTTACGGAATATTAAAATCATTTCTCCAGCAGCGCCATTTCATAGTACAATAAGCGGAAGCACTGTCTGATCACAGCCCTACAAAAGTAGGAGTTCCGCAGGGCAGCGTACTGGGTCCCATACTCTACTTACTCTTCACTGCGGATCTGTCGACATCTGAATCCTTAATTACTGGAACCTTTGCTGACGATACCGCTATACTAGCTACAAATAGCGACCCAAAAATAGCCTCACAAATACTCCAAAAAGGGCTTAATGACATATCCCACTCGCTCAAAAAGGGGCGGATAAAAGCAAATTAAACAAAATCAATCAACGCAACATTCCCCTTAAGAAGAGACTCTTGTCCTCCAGTCACACTTAACAATATTACAGTCCCACGGCAGATCATGTGAGATACCTTGGACAAAAGACTTACCTGGCAAAAACATATTTTCACTAAGAGAAAGCAACTTGGTATTCAAACGCGAAAACTTTACTGGCTCATTGGACGAAAGTCTCAATTGTCTCTCGAAAACAAAATACTTCTGTACAAGGCAATACTGAAGCCTGTCTGGATGTGTGGAATCCAATTACTGTGGGGTACTGCATCCCATTCAAACATTGAAATCATACAAAGGTTTCAAAATAAAGCACTCCGCATGATAACCAATGCCCCTGTTTAACGAATTATTACACCGTGATCTACCCAATGAGGCATAGGAAATTGTACGCCATACCAGAACCTATAATGGAGACAGATTGTAGTAAATAAAGAAAACCAAAAAAAATAATAACAGACCAGTAACCATCCTCATCCTCAACACTCTGAAATTGAATGCACAAATGTAACTTTAAGAATTACTAAAAGAACCGCTGATTGGGTCCCATTAAATGCTAGACGACATCACGGCCGGCCAAGAAAGGACGAGCCCATAATGGCAGTGGACAGACGTGTTTGGGAAAGAGAGGTCTTTGCCCTGCAGTGGGACATTATGGGTTATATATGTGTGGTAGAATGTAATCTAACATTTTGTGAAAGTATATTCTTAAAAGTTTGTCAAGAAATTCTTTAAATGAGTGGTACAAAATAGTATAAAACTGCCGTTTAAGATTATAACAGATACATATAGATCAGTAAACAACTTACTTTTGTTTTCCGACTCATCCGCCGTCTCTGCATCAAAGCGTTGCAAGAGTACTCTGATATCCTCATTGAGTAGATTCCAGTACCGATTGACCACACACAGCACTGCGTCATCTTGAGTTTGTCTCTTCTCAAGCTGTTCAATCCTGGCACGAAGTTCCGCCTCACATCTATGGCGTTGTTCTATTCTCTGGAAGGAACCGTTTTAATGTGATTACTTTGGCAGAGATATGTATGAAACTTGTGAGCTCACTTTATAATGACTTAAGTGTGACTTCTTCCAGAATTGGCGAGAAGTAACATAGCATTGAGAGAAGGGTAGGCTTATGTCCAGGAGTAGGACAGCACAGGCTAAAAACGCTATACATATATACTCCAGATCTTGACAAAATTAATCACTCATTTTGGGAGTTAGAATCGTTCAGTGTCTTCTTTATATCTGTTGGCAGTTGCAAGTTTAAACAAATCAAACCATTATTGTGAAATTTGAAAAAAGTGTATGATTTCGAGAACCCTTTATTTAGGTTACTGTTGAGAGGATTATGTGTACTCCCCTTGATGCTTGTTGGACTAAGGGCCATATTACAGAACCTAACTTAAGACTCATGTATTACTTAAAACTAGTTTCAACGAATCAAATGGCTTTAAACAAGCTTTAGGTAAGGTTTTGAGTGATGTTCTGTAATACGGCCCTAAAAGCTAATTGCTTCTGGGCTGGTTGGAATAACCATCGAAAGCCGCCATGGCCCACATACAATGGTGCAAAAACCAAACCCTCTAACATAAAATATCGAAGCTAATTGAACAAGGCAACACAGTCACAAAGCCATGTGTTTAGAACAACCTATGTTAATGGGGTTTTAAAGGAATTTTGGAGGTAAATGTTGATGGCTTGACGTATGACAGTCAAATGGATCATAGCTTATAATTTCTTATGAACATTTTCATCCGTTAAGACAATATACTTTAGCCAATTTATAACATGGTTATATACATGTTTGAATCACAAAATGATCTTTTGTAGCATTTGTTATGTCATCTACTAGAATGCCAACCAAATAGTTCTCTCCCCAAGCCATGTTTTAGCCAGGAACTATCAACACAAAAGTAATGTAACAATGGACTATTATTAAGTAGATCACTATGCTGCCAAAACAAGAATAAGTTAAACAGATAAGCTGAAAACTTTTCAATGTTTCAAAACATTAAACTAACATAATAATATTGTTGTCATTGTACATAAATGCTATGTAATTAGGTGTTGATAAACAGCTGATCATGACATGTTTCTCATTCATTAAATCTGCGAAACAACATAGATACTAGCAATAAACAATATAACATGCAAAAATACTTCACGTTGAGTACCTGGGCCAACTTTTTATTCTGAAACTGAAGAACTTTAATGTCCATTTCCTCCAAAGTCGACACAGGGCCTATAAGATGGGGCTCAAAGTGAACTTTCTTGATCGGTGGCTGGCTACTGCCATTGCCGCCGTCATCTGCCGTACGTTTAGACATTTTGACCTAAAACATAGGAAAAGTGAAATCCTCAATTCTCAAAAAAATTATGCTGTAGTCTTACGAAAACTATTGATCAATATAACCCAGTCAATTTAGAAAGAGGTTAGTAAAATGGTAAATAAGTGGCGACTGGCTCTTTTTACTTTGGCTGGATTATAAACATACCTGCTTGTCAATATTGACACTCTTGTTAATTGTTGTTTTAATTCAAGTACTCAAGCTGAGAAATCTTAATTTTACAATAATCTATAATAAATATCATTTTGTTAACGTAAGCAGAAGAAAACTAACTAAAAAAGCCAAGCTCCGCCCGTAATATTGCCAACCTACTCGCCTCACGTCTTCGTCCGAGTAGGCACTAGTGATGTAGTGCATGAGTGCGTGCATAGCGTACTATGGGTAGTCGATTTGTAATCAATAAAAGACGAGTTAACTAATTGGGGTTTTCTACTTTTTTATAAGACTATATACCTAGTAATAATAAAAATAAAGCTATCACAGGAGCAAATCATAAATACCATCTATACGTTTTTCCAACTTTAGTAGAAATAAGCTAGTGAACGGCCCTACTTTCCTGTAGGTGACCTGCCCTTGCTTGGAACGGGTGCAAGTGCAATCTACTAATGTGGCAACATGTCAATACACCGAGATTTCTGTGTTTTAACTAAGTTGGTTATTAATCAATAAAATTAAACCTTCTGGAATAAATTCTTTTACTGATTGCGTAGTTTAGAAGAACAATGCAGTCTCACAGGCAGACACGAAAAACGACTGATTTAGTATATATTTATATAGGCCGGGTCGGCCTCGCGGAGCCGCGTGGCCCGTATTGGGGACGCGCCTTAAGATTTATAGTGAGTATATTCCGTTGGATGATAATTTCTACCAAACGCAGTGGCATTTTTTTAAAGCAAAAGCGAATGAGCGAAAGGGAAGTTGGGCGATAAAATGGTGTCTAATCAATATGTTGCCAATATAAAAATGCCGCTGCGTTTGGTAGAAATTATCATCCAACGGAAAATACCCACTGTGCAACCTAAATAAAAATTAATATAATATTATTATGTAGCTATAAAACAGAGGTATGTTCGTAAGACAAGACTCACTGGGAAAAAGGGGTATTCAAGTTTTTAGGGGAGTATTTTTTACTGCTTGCTTCGATTAACTTGAAAATTTATATAAATAATAATGGAATATTTGAATTATGTTTTTTCACTTGGATCATATGAAAACAAAGCTTACGTCTCTACTTGGATCCCTCCGAAACATAATTCGATGTAGTCCACATAGACTGCGTCACACAATCTATAATGCCTCAGTAAAACCACATCTACTATATCTAGTTGAAGTTTGGGGCAGTGCAGCCAAGACGAAGCTAAGCTAGCAAGTCTCCAAGTTGCACAAAACAAAATAATTGAAATGGTTTTTAACTAGGTACCCATATTTAACATCAACATGCAAAAATTATGAAGAAACCAAAATAATGTACATTAGACAGTTATTTAACTACAATACACGTGTTTTCATTATATGTACAGACTAATTTATCGTTTACAAAAGTAAAACAAGTAACCCAACGTAGCAGTCGCCGAGCTAGTTTTTTTATTTTACCGAAGATGAGAACTAAGTTTGGCAAAAAAATGATAACTTTTGAAGGCGCACAATTATATAACAAAATACCCTCATGTATAAAAAGGTTGCACTCATTTAATGCACTTTAATCGCAAATTCTTCCTAAAAGCTGAATGCACTGGACGTGTGTATCATAATTGCTACCATGACGTCTGTGACGAACTTTATATTTAATTTTAGCATTGTTCTCATGTAAGTGACTTTGTGTCTTTTTTAAGAAAATATCTTTAAGCCTTAATTATGATTAATATCACTTTTTGTATTTTTTGAAGTAATAACTTAGTATAAAATAAAGTTTTAAGTGGTAACTTTTTTTACTTGGGTTGTTTCGCGAGACCCGTGGTAGATGCTTTTCTCGTCACCCCTTATGGTCGTCATTGCGGTGAATATTTATTATTGGGTTTTTTCAGTTAGGAATTTTAATTTTGCCGGCTACCTTAAACCCAACAATCATAAAGCAAAGAGAAAAAAAAACACTATGATGCAAAATCGAGGTAAAATAACTGAACGAACAGCGGTGCTATTCTGTAAAAATCTCACCGTGAAAACTTAGGTGAAGTAAGCTTAAAGGCAGCTGTCAATCCACCTCATGCTAGGGATTGACACTATTGACAGCTCACTTCACCTAAGTTTTCACGGTGAGATTTCCCGTATTATTATTATACTCTGGTGAGATTTTAACAGAATTGACAGACAGTAGCAGTGTAGTTCGCGCATAGAGTAATATAATAATGCGGAAAGTTCGCGTCAAAGACTACATCACTACGATAACCATGGTTCGCGTCAAAGTTTATGGCAACTGAAGTGCGCTACTCGCTGCGCAGTACCCCACCCCTCCCTTCGCTGACCCATGAATTTGTTACTGCGCAGCCACTCGCCCAATTTTCCGAGTCGCCATAAAGTTTGCCTCAGGCTGAACCCACTTTGTGGTCTGAGATAGAGATTGTTTGAGGAGATGGTGTCCAATAGTATGGTACGACATAAAATTAAAACGAAATCAGTTTATGTATTTTATAGTTGTAATACTTATCTAATAATAATATGCAGTAACAATACAAATAAATTGAATAAAACTTCAGCTTTCTACTTACTACGTACCAATAAAACACCCTGAAATCCGGACGAAAAAAGCATTCTATCGCTAAAGATTAGAACTCATGACAGTTTTATATTTCAGCTGATCTTGAAACATTCTTATAAAAACTCTATACTTTTTATCATGGTATGCTTTAGTGCTCATAATAGGTGGTATGACGTCAGCAGTGCCACCCATATTTTCAATAGCATCCTGTACATTGTTGAAGTACTGGGAAGCACAAGCTCCTAGAATTGCAGACCCAACTAAAACGGAGTCTTTCTCGTGGGGCCTTAGAATGGGCAGACCCACAGCATCGGCTTGTATTTGGACGAACAGTGGATCTTTTGTGATGCCCCCACAAACCAGCAACGATTTGAACGGCTCGTACCCTGCCAGTACCAGCGCCTCTATAATATGCCGCGTGCCGTACTGAAACAATGAATTAAAAATATTAAATCATACAATATTAAGATAAGTACCACCGTAAAAGAGATGGAGTAGATGTCAAGGGCGTAGGTAGGGGGGGGGGGGGGGGTCAAGGATGGGCAATGCCTGCCCTAGAAACTTCATAGTCCACCCTAGAAAAATCAACAGTATTGGAGAATTATTTACTGTTTCATCACTTTGTATCTACAACGCCACACGCGAACAACGCGTCATACTGACGTCACACAAATCCTGCATCTCGCAAGCAGAGTTTACCGCGCAATTAGCATACATACAAACTTTCCGACATCAGTCGTGGGGCAGTTGCCCCCCAGGCACAACACCCGTCTGGTCGGAGGATCCTCCCTTTTCTATAGAGGATGAGTGAACTTTACACCCTGTTCCTCATGCCTCTCTGGCTTTTTATTAGAACCGTACATTTTCACCAAGATGCATCCCACCCATCACTATCCATCCATCCATACAATCTTTCGCGTTTATAATATTGGTAGGAAGTAGGATAGGATGTAACTTTACTCACACTCATTTAAATAAAAGTTGGGCAATAAACATATGGGTATTATCAGTGTTTACGACGTTAGTATTGCAATCTATTTTATTATTTCTTTTATCGATCCTATTGTTATGAACTGTACGTATCAGAATAATTCAAGTTGTCTTAAAATAGTCAATGAGCGAATCTTGGGCAGACCTACTACCACCATAGTAGGACCACAGAATACATATGGTAGGACTGCCTAAGATTGGCTGGACATATTTATTTTTATTTTATTCTACTTATTTATTTATTTCAGGCAACGCAGGCTCATATATAAATACCTTAACCTAAACATACATATTTTTACTATAAAATAGTACTTCACTAGCTAGTTCTGGTGCTGCTCAGTGGTACTTGTCCGCGGAAGCGACGGAACACCACGTCCTGCGGCCAGAAGACTTCGTCCATGACGACGGGCAGATAACAATTCGGTACACGCACCACAAACGCGTTGAAGTTGACGTTGCGGTGCGACTCCAGTAACTGCACCCTCGGCGTGTACCTCGTCTTCTGGCGCACATACTCCACGATGTCCTCCGCCTTAGTGGTGTAGTGTAGGCGGGAGATGTACACCGGTGTGTTCGGCTTTGCGGCACGCAAGCTGACTTCGGGCTCCGTAGGAGCTTTGCCGCAGCGGTCCTTGTTCGTTCGCGATCGGCGCTTCTTCCTTTGCACCGTCACGAAACCCTTATCATCAGCCCTATTCGGTGCCTTTTCTGGCATAGGCTTCATACTTGGAGCACCTGGAGTACTCGCGGTGACGCTAGCGGATTCTTTTTGTAGGGGCTTCGCTAGGGCTGCAGACACTGGCAGCAGGACGGGGCGAGGGGCTCGGGCGGCGCTGCGTGGAGGAGCCGCGATGACGGGTGCGGGGCTGCGGGGCACGCGGGCGGGGCGCTCTGCAAGCTCAGCAAACGACGGGTGCGCTGGCGACAAAACTGCTGACGCGGAATTAGACGACGATCCATCGGGGCCGGCTCCGCGACACATGTTTACGTTAGATGCATCGACTGATGACCTAGTTACCGCTACACTGTTGCGCAACTCGCTACCTTCCTTGCGCAAATCGGCGACGGTGTTTTGGGATGCATCTAACTTCGCCAGAACATCCGCGAGGCGAGCCTTCAGAAAGACAATGTCTTTCAGAAGGCTTGTTACATCGACGTGGTCGAAGGTGACGGGTGGCAGCTTGTGCAGCTTCCTCCTATTTTGATCGTTTTAATCCTTAAAAGGGGTCATTGTACTCATCATTATTGAACAACTTTTACTACGGGACCAACCCTGAAATCGTGAAAAAAAATCAGTTGATCCATACATTATGTCGAGTTATGCGAACATAAATCTATGGACAAACTGATTTTTTTTTTCACGGTTCGCGGAACAGAACAGACGCTGGCAGAGAGTTCCACACTTTGGCCGTGCTGCGGATAGTGCAGTACGTCTGGTAGTCTGGTAGTGAAGGCGAGATGGTCGTAGAGCTCCTGAGCCACTCCGAAGTAGTCTGTAGCTGAACTACAGGTAAGCAACATTACGCTGATGAGACAGTCTCATTGGTGAACATATAGAGGTATGAGGATCAGGGTGTAAAGTTCACTCAATCTCCATATAAAAGGGAGGATCCTCCGACCAGAAGGGTGTTGGGTCTGGCGTTCAACTGCCCGATGATTCGTGTCGGGCCGTTGTATATATGCTAGTTGCGCGGTTAACTCTGCTTGCGAGATGTAGGATTTTGCGTGACGCCAGTATGACGCGTTGTTCGCATGTGGCGTTGTAGATACCGCTACAAACATTATTTAAGTATTCGCCACAGTCGCCGCGCGTGCGAACGTGGGTTATTTAAAAGCATCCCTATTTATGAAACTGAAAGTGCACAACTTACCGACAGCGCTTGCAATGTAGCCAGGTACAGCAGCGCCAGGTTAGCTTCACTATTGTTTATTGATAGCCCACAGATCATTCCTCGCATTGAAGGGTCGGCTAGCGGCGAGCGGTTGCCATGGAAATCAGGCCAGACGTGAACATCCCTTGTTAAATAGCTGACGTCATTGTATCCTTCAAGTCTTGCCATTTTTGACAATAATCCCCTCAAGTGGTTGCGGGCACTGGAATATTTAATTAAATAATAGGTTAGGTTAGGTTTAATTGAGTAATGGGCTACCTCGTTCGTCTCGTGGTCGCAGGCACTACTGCTGAGCATCAGCTCTTGGGTTCGATTCCCAGGTCGGGCAGTGTTATAATTTCCATCAGGAATTTCTCAGTAGCAGCCTGGGGTCTGGATTTGTGCCCGGTTGATGACAATAGGCTCGCCCCCTATTACATGGGACTTAAACATAACTGGCGTAGCACGGGTGTATTAAAGGTATGTACGTAAACCTGTGCCTAACCCTTCGGAGAAAACAGACGTAAGGTTATGAATGTATGTATGTAGGATTCATTCTTAAAAATAACTGAACAGTAATGCTTTCCTTAGGTAACTTACTTGCCAGAAGACATCACTTTCAACAGTTCAGCACCGGCAGGATGACTTGATATTATGTGGTCTAATAACATCCCAGAAGCACTTTGACCAGCCTCATTCAACCACATACTAGGCACCATTGCACTGTAATACGGTCCCCACACACCTTGTACTAGAATAGCTTTTTTATTTACAGCCATATGACATGTAGAAGTCCCACAGATTAATCCAAGACGAGAAGACATCTCTTTATCTATTCCTTCACCATGCGTTCCTATCATGCCCAAGCCTCCAGCATGTGCATCTATGATGGAAGTTGCTACCGGAGTACCCGGTTTCAGTCCCAAAGTGTTTGCAACCTCAGCTGTTAAACCTCCACAAAACTCTCCAGGCATTAAAACCTTATTGCCAATCTTCTTAAAGTTATCTGTGGCTAAGTCCTCTAATCCAATATCTCGTAGAAAGCCTGTGTTCCAACCCTGGTTTCCATCAATAGAGCATTCATAATTCCATTTGCAGACTAATGAGCATAGAGAACGACTCAATGAACCTGTTGCTGTCCATGTTAGGAAATCAGGCAGGTCAAAGAAGTATCCAAACTCGTCCCATTTATTTGGAAGCTGTTTTTTTAACCAGAGTAATTTGGGCATTTCCATTTCAAGACTCACTTTTCCACCAACATATTTGAGTATGTTATGGTTAGTTTTGTTTATCAAGTCTGCTTCAGCTTGAGCTCGGTGGTCCATCCACATTATTATATTTTGCTCATTATTGTTTGTGCTTACAGATAGTGGCTTGCCATGTTTGTCTACGGCCACTAAGGAACATGTAGCATCAAATCCTATACCTTTAATACTTGCGGGATTTATGTTTGCAACTACATTCTGAAAAACAAAGTGTTTGTTATGAAATATAATTTCCTATGGATGTTTTATAATTTTAAAATTTATTCAAGATTTGGGAGCAGAAAGTTTAAATTACATAATTAAAAATGTACCTAACTGTCAACTTTCTGAGTTATTCAAAAGTACAGATGTATGCACACAGAAAAAATCTTACCTTAATGACAAATACACAGCAATCCCAGATGTCCTTTGAAGACTGTTCATAGTAATCAACTTTAGGTTTCCATGTCTGAATTTCCTTAACAGATGCTTTTAAGACATGACCCTTATCATCAACCAATGCTGCTCGTACGCTGCCTGAGCCCACATCCACACCAATGAAATAAACTTCTTTACTCATTTGAAAGTATAAGTTATCTTATTAGATCTTTTGACACAATTCTGTAAAAAATCAAAAATTTAGAAAAAATAAAAAAATTGTTCTTACAGCTTGTAAATAGATTAGTAGTCCTATTGCTTATATAAATAAACAAATATGTAAAATACACAGATTGTAAAAATGCAATAGGAAATCTTTTAGTAATCACCTTGTCCACTATGACAATGTTCACAATAACAGAGTGAATGTCATTTAACGACACCGCGGCGACGACAACAGCAAAACAAACGGCCTTGATGTTGTAGATATTACTTATCAAGTAATAAAACCAACTCTCATGAGATAACCTTGTTGTCCTTTGAACTTTTCTAACTGTACAACTATCATCTGTAATGGTAAACACGGCAATGTCAACACAAATTAAGTTATTGTGATTTCTATTTCTATTGTATTCATAGGGAAATTTTTGAAATTGGCATTTTACTACAAAGATAAAGATTATAATTTTAGCTATGACAATATTATATAGTAAATCTGATAATAAAATAAAATAAGTTCTGCTGGCAGAATTGCAGTTTTCAATTTTGTCGCTACATTCCGCTACAAAATTTCAAAAACAAGAATAAAGACACTGACACTGCTATTTCTATGTCAGTGTCAGTATGTACTCTGTGGTGTTAGTGCGTTCAGTCTACGTGTTAGTGTCTTTATATTATTCTTGTCGAGTCAAGACAGTATTGTAATAATCTAAATCCCGTTAAATAAAGCCGCATACAGACATTACGCACATAAATGAAAAATGATTTTATTTTGTAAGTAGGTTGGTAAATTTGTCAAAAAATAAAAGGCCCGTTTTGACATTTAAGAATGCATTCTCGACACCTGTCAGTTTCATAGAAACGAATACGTGTTTTTCAAATTTGATCTTTAATAACTACTAAAACTGTCAATGTCAAAACGGGCCTTTTATTTTTTGACAACTTTAGTACATACATACAAACACTTACACGTCAATCATATTTTAAAACTAGATGAGGTCAGCGTTTCCTATCTGACTAGTCTGAGAAGAAAGGCCGAAACAAACTCAGAGGTCACAGTCTCTTTTAAAGTCCAGACATACTCTTGGTCAGAAGGTATGAAGACCAAATTCAAATTCAAAATCGATATCCAAGATGGTCTTTTGAGGAAAGAACCACACAGATTGAGAGGACCTCTCCAGTCAGTGTATGCATTTGTCAGAAAACGTGCAACTCAACTCAAAATTCTAATACTAATCAATGGCGAATAATACTGCACCGCGCCGCACTCCGTCGCGTAACGCAGGGCGGCAAATAAATTACGCACGGGGGCCCGTCCCACGCGCAGATTGTATTTTCTGTACATTATATTATAAGGGGTTTAGTTAAATCTGCAGTGTGATAATCGCATAATATGGTTATAAAGGTATTAGAACAAAAAGCCCGTAATGAAAAAAAAATGGTAAATAAAGAGTTGTATAAGTAAATCAACTCTTTAAGTTATAATTGGCCTCAAAGCGAAAAGACATGTATTAAAAGCTGCGGAAAGAGACGAATTTAAAAAAAAATTGACAGACATAATCAAAGGACATAATCTTGACATGACTACCGCGGTTTGTTTTGATCGTAGTTTTGATTTTCATTCGTCTGTTTTACAAATTATTATTATTGTAAAGTTGTCCGTTTAGCCATGGTCCGTTTCAAAAACAGGTATGTTATTCGATCTAGTGCAAGGGAAATGTAATGAAGAAAGTATTATTTATGAAAATGTAGACTTAGATGTAGATTATTTAAAGAATAACCAAAGATGCGATGGATGGATTGTGTGGAAGGTGATATCGCCAAAAAGGAAATGCATACTAAACTCGTCAGTTTTACATTCATGATGTATGAATGACCTGTAATTGTGATAATTATTAATAAATATACTAAACTATTAACTACCTACATGGGACTTAAACATAACTGGCGAAACGTGAGTGTACTAAGGTCCCGAAGGGTGGGGCAGAGGTGTACTCTACCTCACCCTTCGGGGATTACAGCTGTGATATTATGTCACGTTAAACTAAACTATAGATGAATGTAAGAAGAGTATTATGCCGGTGCCCAAATTAACACAGCAGACAATAATGCTCCAAACTAACTTCACACTCTCAAAAATATACATTATTTAATACTATGCTTAAAGTTTGTGATTTTATTTATATTTCAGATACGTAACTGTTGAAATAGTTTGTCCATATGTGTCTAAAGACAAACCATTACACTTGAAACCAAAAATATTCCATGACACTCTACTGGAAAAAATTCAGCGGCTGCATGGCGACTTTGGTGTTGCTGCTGTAACTAATGGATTTTTAACAAAATATTGTAATGAGAATACCAGGATAGCTATTATAAGATCAAGACATGGGCCACATCGATTTGTAACTAGTAGTCTACCTTTTGTTACTAAGATAGGAAACCTAAATGTTAAGCTGAATACGCTACATGTTGGTGCCACCCTAAAACATAGTTTTAAGTTTATACAAAAGCATCAGAGAGCTTATTTAGATTCTATGTGGGCTAAACTAAAAACAGATGAAGAAAGACAAAAGTTAGAAGCAGCTGTGTTGGATTATACGAAAACTGATGTTGCTATTAATATAGAAAATATTGCCTAAATAAGTATGAGTTTTTATTTTCCTACTGCTGGGACACAGGCCCCCTCTCAGTGAGAGTGAATGAGCAATAATCCATCATGCGGGCCCAGTGTGGGTTGGTAAACGTCAATCTTCGAATTTTTGTTTCTAAGACATGCCAGTTTCTTCACCGTTTTGAGAGCAGTGGTGATGAAATAAATTACACAGTGTAAAGCGGCTACTTTGGTTCGAACACACGACATACAACTCGACTGCCACCACTGCTCTCAAGGAATTTGATCTTTTTTTTTTTAAATCTAGGTTTTTTCTATAAAGAATAATTATGTCGCCCTATTGAATACAATATAACAAACTAGCCTACCCGCAACCCTATACCCATAATAATAATAATATGAACTTGATCGTTTAATAATAAAGCAAGAAAGTCATTCATCAGGCAGGGGACATAGCCCTTACATAGAACCTAGGTAACCAATCCACTATAGCCACCCAACCAGTGCCAAGTTCTCCAATTTGTTTTGTTTCCATGTTCTGCATTAGTCCTGCACCAACCAGGGGTGGTCTGGGTTCATTCGTATAGTGCGTACAGGGATAAATGGCGGTTGGTGCCTCAGCACTTTAACTTGTCTAAAAGGGGCCTCTGCAAGTTGGTTTTGACCCCTCGTACACGTTTCAAAGGTCCAGTACTTCAGGGTGCAGAGATAATAAATAAAAAAAACAAGAATGAAATCTTTTATGTAAAAAATATTTATTAACGATAAAAAGATTTCCAATATACATTACACAGGCATAATCGTTGATTTCATAATAAAATTTCATTATATTTTCATTCAAATTCAGTTCACATTAAACTTCTATCAAATTCTATATAATACACATAGATACCTAAGCTACCTATCACAATAGTTAGTTTACTTACCTTGTATCAGAATCAATAATGAATCTCTCACCAACCGAATAGATTTTATAAAATTACGAGGGCGGAGTGATAGGTGGTAAAAATCTATTTTAGAATAAAATTATCGCAAATTGCATGGAACCTCCTTGTTCACAACTCTTTCGAAGGACTAAATTAAAATTTTCAGCCAGTACTGCCGGTTAGTTTTTTTTTTTGACAGCCATCAAAGAGTAAAGTAATATACACAGCCACTAAAGAAAAACAACTGAACACGTTTTTGCAAAGATGGAGAAAAGCAAAGAGATTTAAGATTAAATAATTTAATGTCTTTGGAGAAAAGTGAATTTCGTGTCGTGATTAACATTATTTTTTGCGCAAAAAAAACTATAACAGAAACGAAACAAAAACTTGATAAATATTATGGGGACTCTGCTCCATTGATTAAAATCAAAGACATTAAATTATTTGTACCTATCTTAAATCTCTTTGATTAAAATGATTCATAAGTGGTTCAACGATTTTCGGTGTGGTCGTACAAGCACAAGTGATGCTGTGCGTAAAGGACGCCCAGTTGAGGTCACTACTCCAGGGATGAGCGCTAAAATCCACGATATAGTGTTGAACGACCGAAGAGTAAAAGTGAGGAAGATAGTCGAGATAGTAGGCATCTCAGGTGAACGTGTTCGCAATATCTTACACCAACATTTAGATATGAAGAAGTGATCCGCGCGATAGGTGCCGCGTTTTTACTGACTGTTAATCAAAAACGCATGCGTGTGACCACTTCGGAGGCAAGTTTGGCGTTGTTTCAACGGGATAAAACCGAATTTTTGCGTTGTTTTATAACAGTAGACGAAACATGGATCCAACACCATACTTCGGAAACCAAGCAACAATCTAAACAGTGGATTGCTACCGGCGAACCAGCTCCAAAGAAGGCCAAAGCAGTTTAATCGGCCAATAAAGTGATGGCTACAGTTTTTTGGGATGCACGTGGGGTAATCCATATTGACTACCTAGAGAAGGGTAAAACGATGAATGGCGCATATTATGCCAATTTATTGGACCAATTTGACAAAATTTTACGTGTAAAACGACCGCATTTGGCTAAGAAGAAAATCCTCTTCCACAAGACAACGCACGAGTGTACACTTGCGCGATTGCCATGGCCAAACTTCATTAGTTGCTTGCACCCACCGTATTCGCCAGATTTAGACCCTTGCGACTATTTTGTTTCCGAATTAAAAAAATGGCTTGGTGGGAAAAGATTTGGCTCCAACGAAGAGATCATACACGAAACCAATGCCTATTTCGAAGGGTTACCTAAGTCGTACTTTATGGAAGGGATCGAAAAGCTAGAGAAAAGCTGGATGAAGTGCATTGAGTTACAAGGAAACTACATTGAAAAAAAAAACTTGAGAGGTGTCAAGGGACACCCGGATGGAACGAAGTTCCTTTCGATTAATTAGTGAAGGGATTGTAATAATTTTTTTTTTTTTTTTAAGTTATAATAATGTTTTAACTCAACTCAAAAGATCTTTTTACTCAACATAAATAATCGTCGCGACACCACACTGTTCAATGCGAAATAGAAATGAAAATATCTGGCTTGCTTTCTATAAGAGAGAGAGAGACAGAGAGAGATACAGACAGACAGACAGAGAAACATGCGACGCCGCACAGCTTACAATAGCTTACTATAGCAAAAAGTGTCGTGACAACTTTTCGTAAGAATTTTTTCCGTCTAGCCCCCTTTCACAACGCGCGATAAAAAAAAAACACGGAGTCCTTGTTTAATTTTTACCAGACTTATCACTCCGCCCTCGTAACATAAAGATATTACTATAAAAACGTTTTTCTTTCATTCCAAGATAAATACAAAAATAACAAGGAAATACAATTTTTTGATGCCCTATGATGCTTTTTCTTCTCTTTTTATACACATGTACCTACATATTATTAATATTATTTTAAGTCTGTATATAATCATATTATGAAAATATTATCTTGATCAATATTCATGTTAGATTTACTGTGGAATTTGTAAGTAAAGTTTCTTTAGTAATGTAGATTCAAATTTTGGTACTTGTTCACGTCCTACATTTTTACATAGTGATGTTACACGGTTATTAACTTTAGTAAAAATATCAAGTACATGCTCAGCATAAACAAACTTACTAATTGTGCTACATAATAGCTGAATGAATATTGATCCTTTTTTCTCGTGTCTGTATGCTTCTAACTCAGGTGCTGTTGCATAGTAGAGGAGGAAATTAGTTTTCTTTAAATCATAACTGTTTTTAGGGTTATCAGCTACTAGATCAGGATGAGGATCTTCTTCAACCTGACAGGCTTGAACTATCAGCACCTTGGGAATATTACGTATTTTTGCTGCAGTGTCAGAGTCCAACATATTTTGAATATCATCCATTTTGACCTTCACAGAATCTGCTGCATACACTTGTCCTTTCACTCCATGAGACAGTATACACAACATGAAAATACTGTCATCTTCACTTACTTTATTCTTTATTGCATCCATTATAAATTCCATCATTTTCTTGTGGTTCAAATCCTTATCACTGATCACTGTAAAGTTTAATGATTTCATTGTCTTTTCTAACGCCATTTGGTCTTTGTCAGAGCCAACACGCTTATCTAATGAAGTATATGGAGCAGTAACTTCGATACTATTCTTAGATGGGTAAAAATTTTCTTGATTTATAATGACACAAGTTCCCACGTTTTCATGATTCTTGATTTCATAACTGTCATTATCTAATTGCTTCCGGTCCGATTTTAAAGTTTCATGGGACGTATTTTCATTTGATTGCAAGTCCATCATTTTAAATATATCGTCAAAACCCTCTGTATAATAATCTTGATCAGCTTGTCCTTGCGTTGACTCATCTACTTTCATGTGTATGAAGGGGGCACTCGCAGTAACCGTTGCACTTGGTTTATGTTCATCATTCATTGACTGTTGCAACATTTCTATTTCTAAAACTATTTTCCTCAATCCCGGTAGATTTTGCACAATTCTAAGAAGTTTGTCCACATCCACTCCTACCTTCTTATTGTACTGGTATTGATTAATTGTAATGAACTTTTCACTCATGAGCTTCAGGAAAACTAGCTCACAGGAGTCATATTCTGTTGTATCAATATCATATGTCAGAAGAGACTTTTTCAGTTTCAAAAGATTATCCGAGTTTATAGTTTCACACAATTTGTACAAGGCTTTTTTCATGGGGTTTACAAACATTTTAACAGTAATGAAGTCCGTCTGATAATACCTGCGTGCTGAAGGTACATTAAATCCTAATTTTCTGACTATGTTGTAAAGTTGGCAGATCAGGAGGGCTTCCACGAATTCGTGTTTCCAGTTGGTGTTGTGCTTAGCTTGTCGAAACCACTCGTGTAACATGTTCAGGGTCGTGGAACTGGCGGCATCGATGGAAACTCGCTGGTACACGATCAGATGTTGCAGTGCAGTATCTGGCACATCGTACAGAAGATACACAAGGGATATCATGTCGTAGGAATTGTCCATTAGTTCTTTTTCAATTTCTGACATCATATCAAAGTTCATAGCGTCGCTGTTCCCGATAATATTATCTACATTTACTCCACTTACTTCCTGTGTTTGAGTAGTTATAGAAGAGCTTCGAGAGTCCGGCTGCAACATTTTTAGTTCAAAAATAAACCACAGACACAAATCAAAGTCAAAATAAACAAAAAAGCTATAACTAGTTGTTTTCCTTTTCCCAATGCGTTGATTGTTGATTTTGGTTATTTTTATTTTGATACACTTGAGTTGACTGGAACATAACAGAATGAATAAATTTATTACATTACTC
Organism: Apamea epomidion; assembly: GCA_947507525.1. Lineage (NCBI taxonomy): Eukaryota > Metazoa > Arthropoda > Insecta > Lepidoptera > Noctuidae > Apamea > Apamea epomidion. Next base: position 15,745,132 of record OX382234.1, read on the forward strand.
ACTCGTCGTCACAGGGTTATTTTTTGTAAAAATATATACTAGTGTTGCGGTAGTGCTTATTCAAGTATTCATTTAATCGATTGTTGAAATCGAGTTTTATTACTTATCGTTGAAGTGGAACTTAGTGATATTTGGTGGTTTTGATTTAATATTCAAAAACTCATTAATTAGTTTAATTTAGTAGGTAGGAATAACAATGTCATTTTGTTCCCACAGATACAATTAGTTTGGATTAACGGTTCAGCAGGCTCCTAACGGATTGTACCAACATGGTGTGTGGATGGCACTACTTATTGGCTGTCCTAAGTACGATTATGAATACCTAATAGTATGCCTGCTTGCCGTTTAGGGCTATAATCAATTGCTAAGAAATATGATAAGAAACTGCGATTATTTTAGTACTGTTGTACCAACTTGGTGGTAATAGATTTTTTCATCAATGATTCAATCATTATATTCTATAATTAGCTCCTAAGTTACTCCTTATAACATCAGCTATCTCCCTGTGAAAGTCCCGTCAAAATTGGTCCCATTGTTTCAGTGATTAGCCCGAACAAACAGACAGACAAACAAAAATATTTTTGGCTGCGAATATATATTTTCATTTTCGCAGCCGCCATCTTGGATTTTCATTTTAAACTTCATTCCTACCGGGAGTCCCCCGACGCCCTTTTGTTATAAGTACCATGTATACTTTATAACATCACATTCGCATTTAGCAATCGTTATTTTGACATTACAATTAATATACATTTAATTTTATTTATTTGTATAGATGTCCGACCGAAACACGATTTCGGATTTCATCCGATACTCAACCCACAGGCCGAAACACGAACATTCGGTTGGACACTACATCTACATATAATTACAATCATTTCGATAGGATAAATTAAATATGGATAATTTGGAAACCTTTTTTGTGATCGCATCACTAGCTTTGTGTGTCAATAATGTTATTGACAATTCTGGGGATTCCCAAGCAAAAAAATGGGTGTTTTCACATTACGCAAGTTCTACACGCTTGCCAAGTTTCGACAAACTATCGCAAATACAACATGTGGTATGGCTCACATTGTTGGTTTGAAAGCACTTGCTGCCAATCCGATTGAGTGTCGGTTCTCGGTACTGTACGGTACTCGGTACGGTTTTTTTGCACCAACCAAAGTGTACCAAAAGTTCTAGTAGTTATTAAAGATCCAATTCGCAAAACACGTATTCGTTTGTATGAAACTGACAGGTGTCAAGAACGCATTCTCAAATGTTAAAACGGGCCTTTTATTATTTGACAACACACACACAGCGTATTTGTACACTTGGTAACTACAAGTAAAGCGCGTCTCATTCAGTGCAAACCAAAATCAAGTGTAATCAAGTGTCAAATGGGTTTATTATAGATTTAAAGCGTTATGTCGCATTTACACTTTCGTGCGAATCGCGAGGCGAATGGCGAGGTAAATAACGAACACGCATACGTAAACAGTGCACTCGCTATTCGTCTCATGCCTTGCCTCACGATTCGAGTGCTCGCGTTGGGAGCGGTTTTTCGGACGCCAATCAAAGGGCACGAATGGCGAACACGAACTTACTGTTTACACATTCGCCTGCATTCAGTTGGAAGCTAGCGCCCAACCCAACAGGACGTGTAGACAAAATGGAGTGAAGTGAGAATTTTAGAATTCCTCGAACTTTATCTAAAGGAAGAGCTCATTTGGAACCCAAAACATTGCAATCATAATAATAGACAAATGACAAACGATGCATGGAACCGTATATCAACTAGTATGGGATTGCCAGTCAGCAACTTAAAATTAAAGAGAATTCAATTAAATGTAGCGCGCATGCCGCAATTATTTTCAAGTCCTCCATGTTCGTGTGTGAATGTCAAAATAATTCACCCCGCGAATGTGTGAACAGTAGTTCGCGACGGCACTCGTTTACGAATGTTTCGTCGAATGACGAGGCGAGTGGCGAACACGATTGTGTAAATGCGGTACCTACTAAGTGTAAGCCTGTAAGGTGTAATCTATGTTCATTCAAGTGTCAATGTCAACTGTCAGTCAAAGTCAAGACAACAATAGTTTTTTAGGTTATAACTTATTTGCCTTGGCTGGTTTAGTTTTAATTATACTATACATGAAAACTGTTTTGCAGCCGGAGAATATCTTATATAATTATCTAACATGCAAGTTACAAGGACAGAGATCCTGAAACTTTATAAACATCTATTATCGTATTCGAAGTCGCTGACACTGACTGATCCGGCGTACTTTAGACGCAGAGTTGCCACCGAATTTAGAAAAAACAAAGCATTGACTAAACCCAAAGATATAACTTTTGCGTACGAGGTAAATATCTATCATCGTATTTGTAAATTATCTTATTAATTACAATTTAATTTAGACATAAACTGTGTATGTTTCTTGATATTTTTCTATTCATTTGTAGTATTGTTTAGTCTAATTAGTTCGTAGATGGATTATTAAGACTTTTTACCAGGGCTTGACCTTCATCTTAAATCAATGTCAGATTAACCAATATTTACACTTGGTGCACTCTTGTGTAAATTTAAAAAATAATTTAGCACATCACGGTTTATGTTCAAGAACTGATGTACAGGTCTCCAATTATGAGCCATTACTAATTAAAATGAACAGCAAAAGTGTTTTGCCTTTACTACATCATCATCATCCAAGACAATTTATTAAAGTCTTAAACCTTCACCCTATTTGAAACTTTGGCAAAAATAAAACAATAGCTGTTTTCCTCAAAAATTCTGATTAGTCCATCAGTTAGATTATCAGAAAATATTGAACCCGTATTTTTTCTTCTGTCAGTTATATAAAAAATGATGAAGATATCGCACGCTAAAGATCCGCGTGAAGTCACACAAAAAATGACAAAAATAAACCGTGTCAAAATTTGAGTCAGTCAGAGTGAGAGGTCACTTGCTTGCAAAAATGTCGCAAGCGAGTGACCTCTCACTCTGACTGACTCAAATTTTGACGCGCTTTATTTTTGTCATTTTTTGTTTGATTGTCAAAAGAAAAAATACGTGTTCATTATTTTTCGATAATCTAACTGACGGACTAAATATAATAATTATTTTTTTACCCAGGCAACTACCCTATTAGCACAAAGTTGATAACTCTATGGCTATGAACCAGCCCAGGAGGAGCCTACATAATTATGTTGAATTTAGTGATTCCTTGGTAAAACATAGTTTAACGTTATAATGTGTACCTGCGTAATTTATTTAATTAATCATTTCAGAAAGGCGAGGCACTGTTGAGACGCAGTGCTGTTGTCTAACATGCTGCTCAACAGCCTGTACCGCCTGCATGCGGGGCTTATGTCTCGCATGTGTGTTGCATTCAAACACACCGTAGATTACTCCAAAGTGCCTAAGATCAATGAGGGTGACTTGACTGAACAGTTTATAAGGGGCAGTGGACCGGGAGGTTCTGCAGTCAACAAAAATTCTAACTGTGTAGTTCTAACACATGTTCCTACAGGTAATTAAGTTCCTAACATGAATATAATATTTACTAATTTTACTGTAACAATTTCATAAATAAGTCTAGTACTCTAATGTTCTGAAAGAGTTAATTGGAAATACTAGGCTATGTTTATGTACAGGGTGCCCCAGAAATCAATGTCAAACCAGAAATGGGTGATAGACCAACTCGTGACAGTTACCAGAAAAGTATTTAAAAAAATCTTGGTCATGCACTTTTGAAATTATAAGTATCAAACTATAAATCAGAAAAACTGTGATGATGTGTCTGTGACTTTCAAGTCCTGTGACTACACGTATTAATGTTGTCTTTTATTTGTTTTTCTTATACCTTGGGGTCTACTCCGAAGTAGTGTCGGCCGATTGTTCGGTCGTTTCCTACTACCAAGTTACTATTTGGTTCGCTCGGTTCCGATCCTACCCTCCTACACTCTTTCGAATATTGACTATGGTCTCGACCCAACTGAGCCGATCCGAACTTTTTTCGCATTTTTCAATAATATTCGGTTCGGCCATGTGTCGGTCCGATCCGAACATTCGCACTTTGCACTTCGGAGTAGGCCCCCTTATTTCTTACCTTTCCGTAAATTACAGTTTAAATAAAAACAGAACTGCATCAGTTTTAAATAAAATGTTAGATTTTAAATTCCAATAATTACATCACCTAACCTTAACTGACGGTAGGTAAAAAAAATGTACAACATTATTTTGGCAAGTGGCTTTAGAAGATGGCTCGGTTAATTTGGATTCCAAAATGCTATGACACTTGCTACAATTAAGTATGTGTTAATCAAATCACACACAATAAACGGAGACATTAAGACACATCAGTTAATTATCATCTAATTAAAATTACCCCTACTTCCCGCGGGTGTCCCGTAGTCGCCTTTTAGGCCACTAAGGGACCTACCGGAGAATGGGCAGCAGCATTCTCTATGCATTTTACCACCATGCTGCGATCGCCAACCCGCCTGCCAAGCGTGCCGATTATGGCAAACCCCAAGAATGACAAACACAAAAAAACACTTGGCCCCAAGTGCCCGGCGGCCCGCCTGCCCTTGGCCACGGTGAAGCAAGCAGGAACCTGTTGAATGCGAGAAGCACAGAACCGGTCGAAGTGGATGCGCTTCGGGCTGCCTATGTCCAGCAGTGGACGTTTTTTGGCTGAAATTATGATGATGATGAATTAAAATGAAACGGGAAAAGAGTTCTTGAAAGGACTTGGGGGAGGCCTTTGCCCAGCAGTGGGACAGTATACGCTAAACAAAAAAACAAAAAAACATTTGGTGCAGTATCTTAATGTAGGCGTTTTGTCATTACAGGTACAGTAATAAAATGCCACACAAGTAGATGTCAAGACGAAAACAGAAAGAAAGCGCGCGAGTTGTTAATTGCCAAGTTAGACCAGGACCTGAATGGCGAAGATAGCATTACTGCCCAGAAAAAACGACTTGATACTAATAAATACAGAAAAACGGAATATAAAAAGAAAAAAATGGCGCACATGAAAAGTGAATGGAAGAAAAGAGAAGGCTTGGCTTAGAATTGATTGTAATTATAGTGTAGCAATTTTAAAAGATTAAGATTAAATAACAATAATGAAATCAAGAAGCATTTCTTTTTTTGTGGTCGCTCTTCAGGAAAGGTTTACTGGTCCTTTTCTAAATTACTTCTTGTGTCACTAATGTTATCTTAGAAATAATGGTAAATAAGTTCATGCTCGCAAAAGTACAAGTCCAGATTGCAGACACCCCAACCAATTGGCTCAAACTCAAAAGACGCAACATCCTACAATTAGATAACTTGTAGAAAGCTGCATTACTAATAAGAGAGTTGCTTCTGATGAGGAGTAATTCTTCACTGCCAGCTCATAGTTTTAAAAACTGATTGCAAGACAAGCAAATACAAAAAAAGGAGGAAAACTGATTTTATTTGGATGCACATCACCCGAAGTTACGTTACGACATCCGAAACGTGAATGTAGTCATTCATCCTTCAGGCAGGTGGTGAGCGTAGGCTTCGTCATCCCGTAATATAGTCTCGATGGCACCCTTTCAGTTCGGAACGTTATGATCTGTTCTTGAAACTTTTGTTGGTTTGCAAAGAAGCCCCGTGTTGGTTCAGCAGTTTCTGTATAATCATCAACTCAGTACAAGCAACGGGTAAAGAATTACCATCCAAAACTACTCTCATGAGACCATTTGCACAGGGCTGGTTGTTGTTTGTTGGTTGCTTGTTGTGTTGCACTTTTTGATATTCAACAACTGATAGCAACTTACGAATACTCGCATACGTCAAGTCGTTGTACGCTAAATTCAGATAAGACAACACGAAGTTGCCAACGCAGCGTGGGTAGTCTTCAATCCTCACAGTGCTAGTACAAAATGGGTCTACAAACTGTCCAACCAATCCTTTAGCTATTAATTCTGCCTTCTTGGGTAAATAATCTTCAGTCAGAGCGCTCAGACTCCTCAGACCAAGGCTTTTCGAGCTCTCTCTCTTTATAGATTTACGTTTTACCCGGTATGAGAAATGGGTATGAGAAGCTCTTTTGGGAGGTAGAACTACATGTATTTCATCACGTGAACGTGCTTTGTTAGCGTTGGAGTGAATGCTTTCTGGTGGTGATTTTTCAGACAGACCGAATTTATGTAAACACTCCATGTATATTTCGCGTTTCTTTTTCAAGTGAACTATATGTCGTTGTAGTCTGTTCATGTTTTCGTCGTAAGTCAAGGGAAATTCTATAAAACTGTTGAATATAAGGCTCGCACCATCGTCGCTGATAAGGTTGTCAGCTAAATTCAAATACCGCAAATGTCTATTCGTTCTAAGAGCCTCTGCTAAATATTTGGCTCCCTCGTCCCCTATGCAGTTTGACGTTAGGTTCAAAGTAACCAAACTATTTTCTGCAGATTCCAAATAGTGCAACGTAGAAGCTATTCGCTCGCACACTGCATCATTAATGTTACATCTGCATAGCGAAAGATTTTTAAGAAATGTAGTATGTTGTAAAAGTTCCTCATAATTAGCTTGTTTTAGTGGGCAGTCGTCTAAGCATACATCGGTGATTGTTGTATAAGGGAGCATCTTACCAAGCTCGTGTACGACATACATGTCGATGCGGCAATTCTTGATCGTAAACTTGTATAGTTGTTGGTAATTAGGTAGAGTTAATGCTAGGAGTTGTATTGTAACTCTTGGTATGGTCTCTTGTTGAAATTTCGCCATCAGTATAGCTGAAAGACGATTTTGAGTGTCGTACGTAGCTGTTATTGGCAATATGATTTCGTCAGTTTGGTCGTCATCTTTTATTGACTCCGAGGCTGCTGGGGACACAACTGTAGCGGCACTAGCAATAGTAACACGTTTGTATTTTATTTTAATTTCTAGTGTCTTCTGAGTTTTGTTATCTTGGGAAAGAAAAGAAAGTTTAAGAATAAGCCCACGTTTACACGACGCTGCGATGTCCAGACGCCAGCACATCAAGCTACCCGAAACTTTAAAAAAATCCCAATTAACCCTAAACCTTAATGTTTTAGCGATAAAGTTGAAAATCTATTAAAGAAATTTGACAGATTGTAGTAGCTTGATGTGTTGAGGTCTGTACTGTACGATATTGTACAATTAAATTTTGTTATAATTAATAAATCCCCCTGTTCATATTGTTGCGCGCCACAATTAATGCCTGATGATGGTGACATTAGTTACCACTAGCGCCATCTAGTTTCTAGTAGAAGAACTTATTAGTTCTTCACTAGCGCCATCTATTATCGATTGGCTGAACTTACTAGAACTATCGACATCTGGTCAGTCGGGGCCGGTATGTACTCGAACATTCTAGATGTTTCTACAATAGAAGATTCTGGAATTATCTGCGGCACTATTTAAGGCCGGGACTAGCCGCGACTAATCAGACTTGGTTCTGCGATAGAAGCGAATACATCGAAAGCGATCTTCAAGTGCGACTTAAGAGCGATTGTGTTTTATAATCAGTGTGTTTGAGTTGTTATTAGTGTTGTTTAAATAAGGTGTAACTTTTGGTAATTTTTATCGGCAGTTTTTATTGTCACGAACCCGAAGCTCGTAACAATTGGTGTCAGAAGCAAGGATTAAAATCATGCCGATTTTACCTAAAGACGACACGGAGGGTATCCGTACCCGGAGTCAACGTCAACAGGAGACGGACCAGAGACGTTTTAGTGGAGCTATGCCGCAGAGGTCGGAGGGCCAGCTACCAACCACGGAGGCCGAAACGTCCGCAACAGCTCCAGCATCAGCAGCACCAGACTTTGCTGCCCTGATGATGATGCTGCAGGAGCAGTCCCGCCGACAGGAGGAACAGGCCCGCCGACAGGAGGAACAGGCCCGCCGACAGGAGGACCAGGCTCGTCGGTTGGAAGAACAGCTCCAGCGGGACAAGGAGGAACAGGCTCGCCGACAGGAGGAACAGGCTCGTCGGTTGGAAGAACAGCTCCAACGTGATAAGGAGGAGCAAACGCGCCGCCAGGAAGAGCAGATGCTCCTTATGAAGGACCTTCACGCTACCTTCGGGAAAGACATGAAGGAGGTGAAGGATAAGGTTGATCAACATGACAACCGCCTGTCGGAAGCTGAAATCCGGATCGACCAAGTGTATAATCGGGTTGACAACGTGGTGGCTGACGTAAAGAAAACCGTGATGGCTGAGGTAAAGAAAACGCTGGATTACCTTAAACTTGGGGATGGAATCGCAGCTCCCGTAGCTACAACACCTTCGCTACGTGGATTCAAAGTGCCACCGTTCGACGGAACTTCTTCCTGGTCGGCCTACAAAATCCAGTTTGAGGCTGTCATGAAGGCGAACGCTTGGAGTAAAAGTCAGGCCATGACTGCCCTCACCCTAGGCCTGCGCGACCAGGCCTTAACTGTTCTGGAAGCTCTCGGTAAGGAAGTGACTTACGAGCAGCTCCTTGAGGCATTGGAGGCTCGGTATGGCGACGCTCACCTGGAACACGTGTTTCGTGCGCAGCTCAAGGATCGCGTGCAACGCAGTAATGAAAACCTGCAGCAGTGGGCCCTTGAAGTGGAGAAGCTGGTGCGTAAAGCTTACCAGTCCGTACCTGCGCTTATTGATGGGAACCTAGTGCAGGCATTCATCGACGGCATCCGCGACCTTGAAGTTAGAGCTGCTGTGAGGCTCGGGCACCACGGGACGCTTAAGGACGCCTTGGCCCATGCACTGGAGGTGGAAGCCGTGCGACAGGATCATCGCTCCCATCGCGTCAGGGAGGTTGCAGCGGCTACATTTCGCGACCGCAATAAAGGGTACAGCCCTAGGTGCTACGGCTGTGGGGAAAGGGGCCACCTTCGATCCAGTTGCCCCAAGCGAACTGCAGAAAGAGAAGACGGCCGATCTCCAGAGGGCAGTGCAGCTAACAGCACCGCCCAGCACCAGCAGCAGGGAAACGAGTAATAGCCAGGACTGCGGGGCGGGTGCTGGCTAATGTTCAAAGAGCCCCAAGGGTTTCGATCACACAAACCCAAGACGGGAACAGCCTAATCATCAAGGGCGAGGTCAACGGAACGCCGTGTAAGCTGACCATAGACACTGGAGCCACTCGCACGGTTGTCAGTTCCCAACTCATAAGACGGTCCCTTGGGGACTCCGCATACAACCGGGAACACATTAATTTGGTAACAGCCACCGGTCAGCGCATACCCGTCCATGGAGAGAAGAAGATGGGGTTGAAGCTAGGCAACAGAATCTACCTGCATAATGTCATCGTGGCTGATATAATGGACGATTGCATCCTGGGCCTTGACTTTATGAGAAAGAATTGTTGCGAAATTGACGTCAAGCAGGGTGTTTTGAAATGTGGACAAGAGGAACTTTTCGTGGAAGGAGCGTTACCAGGGAACGTGTACAGCCTTAAGAAGATTGTTCTTCCGCCGAGATCGGAAACGATTGTGCCGGTTAGTCTTCCTCGGAATCCTGGGCAAACTCATCGTTGTGTACTCGTGGAAAGGGTAGACAATGACCTACCATGGAAAGTGGCACGAACTTTGGTCAGAACCACCGACATCTCAGGGGTACGTGTGCTGAACCTTTGTGATCAGGAACAGGTTATAGAAAAAGGCACACTAGTTGGTACTTGCGAGGAAGTGGATTGGTTGCGTCGATGCCAATATCTATCGACTGGGACCCTCAGCAAGTATGCACAAACGAGAGTGACCACACTTCTAGAAGACTGCCGCAGCGCTCTGTCCCAAAATGAAATGGTCAAGGCGAAGAAAATGTTACTTAAGTATGCCGATGTTTTCTCGTCAAACGATGCTGACATCGGGAGGACTGGCTTAGTTCAACACAAAATAAACACAGGAGAAGAATTGCCTATCCGTCAGCGGCCAAGGAGATTGCCAGTAGCACGCGAAAAGGAAGTGGAAACCATGATTGAGGGAATGGTGAAGGATGGTGTTATTGAACCTTCATCTAGTCCATGGTGTTCACCTGTAGTGCTGGTAAGAAAGAAGGACGGCAGCATGAGGTTTTGTGTTGACTATCGTCGTCTGAACGACGTTACGAAGAAGGACAGCTATCCTTTGCCAAGAATTGATGACACGCTGGACATGCTTACTGGAGTAAAGTGGTTTAGCACACTGGACCTGAAAAGTGGCTACTGGCAAGTTGAAATTGATCCTAAGGACAAGGAGAAAACTGCATTCTCGACAGGAAAGGGTCTGTGGCAATTTAAAGTTATGCCGTTTGGATTATGCAATGCTCCGGCAACGTTTGAAAGGTTGATGGAACTTGTACTTACCGGGCTTATTGGCGATGCTTGCCTGGTCTACTTGGATGACATCATCATCGTAGGCCGTACGTTTGAAGAACATCTTCAAAACCTGGAACGCGTGCTCATGAAGATCCAGAGTGCCAACCTCAAGTTAAGTCCGAAGAAGTGTTCACTATTCAAACGACAAGTTAGTTTTTTGGGATATGTAGTGTCTGAAGAAGGTATCCGCACGGATCCAGAGAAAATCGCCGCTGTCAAGGATTGGCCAATCCCAAAAGACAAGACGCAGGTCAGAGCATTTCTGGGTTTGTGCTCCTATTATCGGCGATTTGTCAAAAACTTTGCAGATATAGCCAAACCCCTGCATAAGCTAACCGAGGAGAAGCGACATTTCTGCTGGGATGGAAGTTGTGACATCGCATTCCAGGAGCTAAAGGACCGTCTGTGCAAAACACCTATTTTGGGGTACCCTGATGCGGGCAAGGAATTTATAGTTGACACAGACGCAAGCGACATAGGACTTGGCGGTGTGTTGTCTCAGCGGAATGGCGATCAAGAATTTGTGATAGCGTACTTCAGCAAGTCACTGTCGAAACCTGAAAGGAACTATTGTGTTACGAGACGAGAACTGCTTGCTGTGGTAAAGTCATTGCAGCACTTTAGCAAATATCTTCTGGGGCGGAAATTCCACATACGAACTGACCATGCTGCACTGAAATGGCTATTGCAGTTCAAAAATCCAGAAGGTCAAGTTGCGAGATGGATTGAACTATTGCAGGAATACGACTTCGTGGTCGAACATCGCAGCGGAAAATCTCATGGCAACGCAGATGCATTGTCAAGAAGACCTTGTCCTGAAGACTGCAAGCATTGTACTAGGCAAGAAAGTAAAGAAGTCGTACCTGTGAGGATGCTCAAGACAGACCTCAGCAACGAGTGGAAGGAAAGCCTACAAGGTGCACAGCAGGAAGATTCGGACATCAAGCCGATTCTCGAGTGGATGAAGGCCAGAGCTCCTAAGCCCAGGTGGAACGACGTCTCAGCAATGAGTTCGATCACAAAAAGCTATTGGGCCCAATGGGACAGCTTGGTGATTCAGGATGGAGTCCTGTGCCGTAAATGGGAAAATGCTCGGGGAGACAGCTGTCATTTGCAAATGGTTGTCCCTAAAGCTCAAGTACCGGATGTTCTACAGCTGTACCATAATAGTTGTTCAGGAGGTCATCTGGGAGTAAAACGGACTCTACTGAAGATACGAGAACGGTTTTACTGGGTCCACTGCCGAGACGATGTCGAGGACTGGTGTCGCAAGTGTACAAGTTGTGCAGCTGTAAAGGGACCTCAGACTCGTAGTAGAGGTGCACTGAAATTGTACAATGTTGGCGCACCATGGGAGAGGATAGCCCTTGACGTTGCGGGGCCGTTTCCGGAAAGTGAAAGTGGTAACAAGTATTTCATGGTTGTGATGGATTACTTTACTAAGTGGCCGGAAGTCTTCGCCATCCCAAATCAAGAAGCTTCGACAGTTGCAGATAAATTAGTTTATGAAGTCTTCTGTCGGTTTGGAGTACCTTTAGAGATTCACAGTGATCAAGGAAGGAATTTTGAGTCCCAAATATTTCAGGAAACTTGTCGAGTTATGGGTACTCATAAAACAAGAACAACTTCTTACCACCCACAATCGGATGGAATGGTGGAACGATTCAATCAGACATTAGAGAGGTACCTAGCAAAAGTTGTGGAAAATCGGCAACGAGATTGGGACAAGCACATACAACCGTTTTTGTTGTCATATCGAAGCGCTGTTCACGAAAGTACATCGGTGACACCAGCTTTCGCAAACTTTGGAAGAGAATTACGGCTGCCTGCAGACCTGATCACCGGAATACCACCTGATGCCCCACGCAGTATAACCGATTATGCGAATCACTTGCGGAACAAAATGAATGACATTTATGAGCACGTCAGACAATCGGGCCAGCAAATGTCTGAAAAGATGAAAACCCGTTATGACCGCAAAATGAACAGTAAAGGGTTCGACGAAGGTTCACTAGTGTGGTTGCACAATCCAGTCCGCAGCAAAGGGAAATCTCCTAAGCTTCAAGCTAAATGGGATGGACCGTACCGGATTGTGACAAAGATCAATGACGTAACCTACCGGATACAGAAAGGTGCAAGAGGTACTCCTAAGATCGTCCATGTGGATCGATTGGCGCGTTATTATGGAGCCGATAATGCTCGGGACGAGCATGTCTTAGGAGGGGGCAGTGTTGCGCGCCACAATTAATGCCTGATGATGGTGACATTAGTTACCACTAGCGCCATCTAGTTTCTAGTAGAAGAACTTATTAGTTCTTCACTAGCGCCATCTATTATCGATTGGCTGAACTTACTAGAACTATCGACATCTGGTCAGTCGGGGCCGGTATGTACTCGAACATTCTAGATGTTTCTACAATAGAAGATTCTGGAATTATCTGCGGCACTATTTAAGGCCGGGACTAGCCGCGACTAATCAGACTTGGTTCTGCGATAGAAGCGAATACATCGAAAGCGATCTTCAAGTGCGACTTAAGAGCGATTGTGTTTTATAATCAGTGTGTTTGAGTTGTTATTAGTGTTATTTAATTAAAGTGTTATTTTTGGTAATTTTTATCGGCAGTTTTTATTGTCACGAACCCGAAGCTCGTAACAATATGATTAAAAACAAATATTGTAAACAACTGTGCTGTGATCCCAAAATCCTCGCAACCGGTGCAGCATAAGTTAAACTTGCAGGAATGATCTTACCACGCTGTGAACTTTCTTTAAGGACAGTAACAACAACTGGACTGTTAAATCTTTTGTATAATTCCATGAAACAAGTTTCAAAATCTTCTTCACTATCAGACCTGAACTTTCCTGACGGCATGGATCGAGATGTTGCTTTTGGATTCATTGTAATGAACACTTTAAAAAAAGTATAATAGAATATACGAAATAAAGAATTATCAAAATTAATATGTAACTAAAATTAAATTAATATTATATAATGTCAAAAATTGGTAGTTATCAAATACTATCAAAGAAGTCTTTGACAGATAAAAACAGTAAATCAGGAGGGCTTGGCGGGCGGTCCATGGTTCATGGTCCAGGCGATTCAAAGTTAATATTAGGGGTTAAAGTATGAAATTGCCGATTTGTACTGACTCAAACTCAAACTCAAACTATTTATTTCAAATAAACCAATTACAGGCACTTTTGAATTGTCAAGGTCGGTCAGTCAAAAAGATGAAGCTAGTTGCCCATTCCAAAGCGTAGTAGGTACCTATGCAGAAGAACGGGCAAGAAACTCCATGGACACTCTTTTAAATCATAATAATATTGTTACAAAGTATTGGTTACATTCATGTTCAAAATTATGCATGTGAGAATGATGCAGAACGTTAAAAGCGTCCGTAATGAAAAAAAAAAAAAAACAATTCAAATATTAATTTAAATCAAAATAAGCCATGGCAGCAAAGAGTTGACCAGTCCCTACTGACGGCGCCCGTTCACGAACATGACGCATAGATTAGCACCATTCAGCTCGACCATTTTGAAGGGAGCTAAATGATCCAACACATGTGCCACCATCAGCGAGACATTAGAGTGAGCATGACATACTCTCATCCGCCAAGGCACATTCAGGTCAATGAAAGACGTACCCAGTAAATGGTAGCTTTATAGTATGTAACATAGTACTCACATACGTTCTATGCAATTATACAATACTAGGAGATTGAATTTATATAATGCAAACATAGTATTTTAGAATCTTCAGCAGCTCCAACAGTATGTAGGTTGGGTAGGCGTGTGTGAAGTATTTTCAAATGCCAATCAATTTATTTATGCGTCCTGTGGAGCAGGACCAGCGTTTAGCCAAGCATTTTTGTCAGCGATGTAATCCCCCAACTTATAATATGCTTGGCTGCATAGTGTGCGTTTTATGCAAGATTTGAATTTCGTTTCATTGAGTTGGAGTATGTGGGGAGGTATTTTATTATAACATTTTAAACAGTACCCCATGAAGGAAGAGTCTACTTTAGCCAGTCTGAAACCTGGTTGAACTAATTGGTCCCTATTTCTGGTTCTATAGGCGTGTCTGTCACCTCTTTTACTGAAAAGATTTAAATTTTTCCTTACGTACATGATGTTTTCATAGATATATTGACAAGGTACCGTCATGATATTAATATTTTTAAACAGTTCCCTTAGAGAATCGCGCCTGCGTAGGCCATATATTGCTCTGATGGCTCTTTTCTGCAGAATAAAAATGGACTCAATATCTGCAGCCCGTCCCCATAGAATACCGTAAGACATGATACTATGAAAATAACTGAAATAGACCAGTCTCGCGGTATCTACATTAGTAAATTGACGGATTGTTCTTACAGCATATGCTGCTGAACTTAGCCGTCTTGCATGAGATGTTATATGAGGACCCCATTGCATCTTTGAGTCGAGCGTTATCCCCAGGAAAACAGTTTTATCGACGAATTCTAGTTTCTCTTTATTCAATACTATGTCTGACTGAAAAATTTAAATTAGTTTTTTTTTAATTTAACATATTTTTTTAATCAAAATAATTACCATTATTATCTATACATTGCTGCCATCTAATAGGAAGGTCATTTATGCCTTTGCGATAGAACTCGTGATCCAGATCCGACAAACTGTGTGAAAGCATTTTGTACTGCCTCCTGAGAAGAAAACTTTTTATCACGTAGAAAATTGTTCAAATCACGAAAAAAATGGTAGTCCGTTGGAGCAAGGTCTGGCGAATACGGAGGGTGACGAATGGTTTCTAATTGCAGTTCCTGTAGAGTCAAAACGGTTTCTCGTGCTGTATGAGGTCTCACGTTATCATGGAGCAATAATGGTGAAGATCGATTCATGAGTCGGGGCTGTTTCACTGCTAGTTTTGCTATCATTGTTCGGAGTTCGGCACAGTAGACATCTGCCGGTATTGCTTGACCAGATCGGAGAAAGCTATAGTTACCAAACAGTTACCATTACCTTTTTATTGGTAAGCTTTGCTTTAGGACTCTGTTGCGGCGTTTGACCTGGGGTCAGCCATTGCATATTTCGCTTACGGTTATCGTAAAGAATCCACTTTTCATCACATGTCACAATTCGATCCAATAATCCTTCATTTCTGTATCGATTCAACAAGGCAACACAAGTTTCAACAAGCGTTTCTTTCTGCAGATCAGTCAAATCATGAGGCACCCATTTCTCATATTTTCTTATTTTATTGATTTGACGCAAATGAGTCAACATTGTTGGTAAGTTAACGGTAAACTATGCCGCTAATTCCTGGGTAGTTTGGCTCGGATCGGCTTCCACCATCTCTTTCAATTCATTGTTATTCACCTGTGTGGGCGGTCTTCCACGTGGTTCGTTCTTCAAATCAAAGTTGCCATCACGAAAGCGTTTAAACCAAAATCGCACGATGCGTTCATTAGCAGTCCCCTCTCCAAACGCAACATTGATATTGCGAGCTGTTTCTGCCGCGTTAGTTCCGCGTCGGACCTCGTATAAGTATCCATCTTTCTTGTCTAAGCTGAATAAAAAAAACAATTGAAAGTCGATAATCGAATGTTGCACATTTTTTAAAAGAAGAACTTCATAGGTACCATGTGAAAAAAGTTTCACTCAAAAATCTCAAACC
Organism: Apamea epomidion; assembly: GCA_947507525.1. Lineage (NCBI taxonomy): Eukaryota > Metazoa > Arthropoda > Insecta > Lepidoptera > Noctuidae > Apamea > Apamea epomidion. The sequence continues at coordinate 15,761,114 of OX382234.1, forward strand.
ATGAAGGTTCTATGTCAATTCAAGTACCTATTACAATAAAACGGCAATTTCATACTTTAACCCCTATTATTATGGTCAAAGTCAAAGGAAAGAGGATTGAAGACCAATATGGAGCCTGGCATTCAAAGTTGATCACGTGACTCAATCATCAACTTTAACATTCTCTATAGACAGTTTAGTCGTGATTAAAAACATGGCTACTAAAAATACATCAATTTACGCCAGGAGCTGACTAATTTGGCAGGACTAAACTAATATTTATTTTCTGTCCTTTTCTTAATGAAATAGAAAGAAAAAGATGCACAGAACTAAAAGTTTAGTTTGTGAACAAGGGAATCGGCGCCAAATCTCGGAAACTTGACACTTTACAGGGCTTTGTTTAAATGTAATCCGGTTAGACTAGAAGCCGATCCCAACATAGTTGGGAAAAGGCAAGGCAGATGATGATGACCTTCCAATAAACAGAGCTTTACGAGGTTTACAATCTTTTAATCACTGTCGTTATGGCTTTCTCGTTTATGAGTGCAATACTATGATTGTAAAATGTCTAGAATGACCTACCTATCCTTGACCTACTTTACGTTGAGGCTACGTCCAACTCCCCTACCGCTTGTTAAGTGACTTTCAATCGATTAGGTACATTATTTATATTCGAAAAAAAGATGTGAGAGTGAGACATATTTTACCGAACCGTCAATGAACCATCAATGACCGTCATTCGTATTTGTTTTGCTTTGAACTATAGTTTGGATATGAAACTAAACCTTTCTTTTCTCCAAGTTCTATCTTGTGATAGATAATAGTCATTGGTTGTATATGGTATATATGGTTTAAGTAGATATGATTTTAATGTAAATGTTACGCCAGCTGTCGCTGAAAACCAGCGCTGCGGCTTTGTCTCGCATAGGGTCTTAGCATTTATGATGAGCGATAGCCGTTTTGCGTGGATAGGACGAATATTTTCCCCAACTTGTTTTTTTTCTGTGTTTGTGTTGTTTCTCTGCGTCATGTTTACCGCAAATAAACGTAGGTATTTACTTTTTTTGGAACAAAGTTCTTTAACGCGGTTGCTTTAGGAGTAAACTGTAAGAAATCGTCATGCAAACGAAAAAGCGTTATGCCCCTTACATGCGAGATAGTTTTCATGATTTTCGAGGGTGCTGTAGCCAATTCTGAGGACAAAATGAAAATCCAAGATGGCGGCTGCGAATATTTTAAAATTTTCACTATGGATTCTCCGACCACACAGGTTTTTTCTCTTTCTGTTACACCTTAGATTACCTGCAGTATTGTCTCTACTTCTCCCTTTTAAACCACCCAAAGGTTATCTTTAAAAGATTGCTTTTAGCGATAAAGCCGCCCATTGTATCACCCACGGATATCGATCTCTATCTATATCTATGGTATCACCCTATGTAAACTACTTTCATTTATGCTCTGTAATTTGTATGGTGTACCTACATAATAAAGAGTGGGTACAAGAAAAATACAATTATGTAGACTTGATGTCACGCACGTGTAGGTTGGTCTTGGTCTGGGTTGGGGATAGGAGCGGGCAGACTGGGTCACGGTTGCTGACGTCACGGGACGTCCCAACCTCCCCATGCGTTTCGCTCTTCTCCTTGGGCAAACACTCGTAAAACTGGTGCTAATGAACAAATGAAATAAAGAGTGATTATCGCACATTTACCTACGCGTCATATACATATGTAACATTACTGGCGAAATGTGAGTGTAGGTACCACACTGTTTTTTATATTTTTATGGCACAGACGCCAGCACATTAAGCTACTACAATCTGTCAAATTTCTTTAATAGATTTTCAACTTTATCTCTAAAGAATTAAGGTTCAAGGTTGATTGGGAAAATTTGACAGTTTCGGGTAGCTTGACCTGCTGGCATCTGTACCATAGATACCCCCTCTAACCCTTCGGAGAATACAATGTAATCCCTCAACTTTCTCAAGAAGCTATATCAAGCAAGTTATAAGTGTCGCTGTGAAACGCTTTAGTTGATCAATCTGCGTGTTTTTTTTTAAACTAACTTAATTTTCAATGTTGCCAATATTAATTCATTGTTTTTGTTGCCCGACATGTTATTATAACTTGTTAGTTTGGTTTGTATTGAGTTGTAACTGTTTGTTCATGTTTATGCATGACAACAAGCGATACCTTCCTACTTTTATTAATTAGGAACGTAAAACTAGACACCAGCAGCATATATAGGTAGTGTCAATAGCAAACCACGGTGACTTTCAATCTTGTAATCTTCACCTATGTCGGGTATTATTGGATTTTTCTATAACAAAAATCTCACCTTGTTCTTATTTTAGTCGCAACCCGGCGTAATAGGATTGTGTCCGGGCAGTGGGTATTAAGGGCTGACCTCTATTCCCTACATGTGCGTCTTCAAGGAGGTCATCAATCCTACAGTAGTACTCGATGCCGTATACAGGGTTTAGGTACTGGTAACGCCAGATACGCCAGGTACGCCATATGTACCTACACACAAATGACTAGGAAAATATCGTTATCAGCTATCCAAAAAGGTCACGTGATAATAACATAAATTTGAGTACAGTCGCTCCGTAGATAATTTTCAAATGATTTAATCTGGGATTTTTCACAAAAAACTAAAAATCTTACTAACTCAAAAACTACTGAACTTCGATAGAACATTTGGTGGCTTAATTTGTTGCATTTTCCTCCTACTATGACGTCCTGCAAGGAATACGTCGAGTTAAGTAACCCTGTATGTATGGCATGGTATGTGTATGTAATGGCATCGAGTTTTACAAAAGTTCTGCTTTGTTTGCATCTATATTACTCATGCCTAGGGAAAAACTTGGTCTAAACCTAAATGTGTCATAATTATCATTACATCGCCAGGGTTTAAAAATGTGGTCGTAAAATGCAACGATATGTGGTGTGAAATCGAACATTGTAAGGAGGTACCTAAGTATATATATCAACAATTTGTTGTTCATTCAACATAACAACAACATACAGGTAATTAAAATTAGACGAATGGTCTGTTCCAAAAGTACCTATTTGATTAAAATGTAAGAAAACAAATGAATCAGAAAAAATACCCGTGGATGCCAATTTGTTATGCCAATGACAAATTGAGTGATACGACACGATCATACCGCTCAACTTTTAAAAATACAGGTAAATAAAACATGCAAACTTAATTCTTGGCGCATTCGTCAACGTAACTTATGCAAAGAAAATGTAATGTCATTTAAAAAACACCTGCAATCTCTATCTTTAACGGAAGTTTTTGAAACAGACAACCCCAACGAGTCCTATGATAATTTTATTAACATGTTTAGTTTATTGTATGACTTATGTTTTCCAGATCAACTAGTTAATGTAAAACCTAACAAAAAAATTAAATGGATTTCACGAGGAATTAGGATTTGTAGCAGAAAACAAAGAAACCTTCTTTGGAAATATAGAAAAGCACCTTCATGTGAAAATAAAAATAAATTCCAAAACTATTCACAGAGACTTAAAAAAATCTTAAAACTCACTCAAAAGGCCCAAAATAATTATTTAATTAATAGCTCACAAAATAAATCGAAAGCATCATGGCAGATAATTAATAATAGTAGTCAAGCGAAAGAACCCATTTTACAAATAAATAATGGTAACAAATTAATCAAGAATCCACAGCAAATTGCTGATTCATTTAATGATTTCTTTGTCGACCAGGCCCAAAACGTTTCTAGCAACCAACCATGCAATATAATTGGTGCGACCAATATCCGAAATTCTTTATTTATGCCCCCGGTTGTGCCTCAAGATATTGTACGTATAATACAAAAACTAAAAAATAAAAAAAGTGTTGGATATGACGGCTTTTCAACCATGGCCGTAAAGTTTACTTCTGACACTATAGCAAAACCACTAAGTCATATCATAAATGCAAGCATAAGCTCTGGCATATTTCCTGATAAATTAAAGACTGTGATTATTAAACCTCTCCACAAGAAAAACAATAGAGCAGATATGACAAATTATAGACCAGTAGCTTTAGTTTCAGTATTCTCTAAAATACTCGAAAAGGTTATATACGAATCAGTTTACACATTCATAACTAAAAACAATATTTTATGTGATAATCAATATGGCTTTCGAAGAAATAAGAATATTAACATGGCAATATTTGATTTTCTGAAAATAATCATGAGTAATGTGGATAAAAAAATCCCCGTATGTGCAATCTTCACAGATATGACGAAAGCGTTTGATTACGTAAAACATGACATACTCCTAAATAAGCTTAACTATTACGGTATTAGAGGTAACGTGTTAAACTTAGTAAAATCTTATCTCACGGATAGAAAACAGTATACAGAAATATCGAGAATTTGTATCAGAACTAAACGAGAATTTAAATATTTATCCAATTGTAGAGTTACGAAATTCGGAGTACCACAAGGTAGTGTTCTTGGGCCATTATTATTTTTAATTTATATTAATGACTTGCCTCGCGAAATTCATCAACCAATGACGTTATTTGCGGACGACAGCACAGCCATAATTGAATGCAGAGATAAAGGTCAATATGGAAATGAAATAAACAGCACAATAAAAGCCATAATAGAATGGCTTAATAAAAATAATCTAGTTATAAATCTGCAGAAAACTAAAGTCATGCATTTTCACCAGCGTCTTCAGCCAGAGAATATAATTGCAGAATATAATGGTCAAAACGTAGAGCCAACCTCAGAGGCAAAATTTCTAGGAGTATATATTCACCATAAATTGACATGGGAACCTCATGCTGAAATAGTGTGCCAAAAGTTAAGTAAAACTGCCTTTATACTGTATAACTTATCTAAAAAAGTAAATATGAATGCGTTGTTGACAGCATATCATGGTCTAGTTGCTTCATTATTAAGATTTGGTATCATATTTTGGGGTAACTGTAGCGAGAGGGAACGAATATTCAAGGCACAAAAGCGATGCCTTAGGTCAATGACTGGTCTTAAGTCGACAGAAAGCTGTCAACCTGTATTTAAATGCTTAAAAATTCTGACATTTCCATCCTTGTATATTCTAGAAGTTGCCTTATTTGTTAGAACGAATCAGCATTTATTCACACCATTGGATGAAATAAGGCAGTGCACTAGACCAATAAGGACCAAGTATAAAAACCTACTGTATACAGGTGGCTATAAAACCGCCTTACTAAAAAAGAATATTTTACAAATGGGTCCTCTTATTTATAACAAACTGCCGAGAAATTTAATGGAAATACCAGTCAAAATGTTTAAAAAGCAGCTAACTAAACTACTTCTGGACAAGTGTTACTACACAATTAAAGACTTCTTATTTGACAAGACAATCGAGTAAAACCTAATATCTGTGATTCTCAATTTATTTATTACTTATTATGTACTTACCAAATTTCGAATGACATAAAAACATTGTACCTAATAACTTGATTGACATTGTATTATTTCCATGACATTTTTTTTATTTTTTTTTATTGTATGTGTAATGAAGCAGCCGTTTAATTAATTGTCAAAATTACTATATTCATATAAAATTCAATGTTTTACTATAATATTTTGCATGCCGAAAGGTAAAATGTATCGGGACAAATTTATTGACATAAACATCTAATCTGTATACCTACATTATTCGCAAATAAATGATTCTGATTCTGATTCTGAGTGCTGTGAATTGTGATTTGAAAAATATTAAACCCAAAATTTAAATCTCCTTAAATATGTTTTTGATTTGACAAATCATCATCTCCCTGCCCTTATCCCATGTTACTTGGGGTCGGCGCAACACGTTTTCTTCTTCCATTCTCCCCAGTCAACCGTCACGCTATCATTCACTCCCTTCTCTTTCATATCATTCCTCACACAATCCATCCACCTTTTCTTCGGCCTTCCTCTCCCTCTCCATCCATCAACATGTATATTCATCACTCTTTTAGTCACATGCGTTTCGTCCCTTCTCATCACATGCCCATACCAAGCCAAACGATTTCCTTTCAACTTTTCTGTCACTGGCGCCACTTTCAAACTTCCCCTTATATACTCATTTATTACTTTATCCATTCTCGTCACTCCACACATCCATCTCAACATTCTCATCTCCGCTGCATGCAATCTTTTTTCATCCGTCTTCTTCACAGCCCAGCATTCAGATCCATAAAGTACGACACGACACGACACGATTTGACAAATAATGAGGTTAAATTCCCGTAATTTTAAGAACGTTCACAGTCTGTAATCTAAAATCTCTGTAATCTTTTGAGCAATAAAGTTTTTATTATTATTACCTATATTATTATAGTCTGAGGGGCAATTCTACTAATTTTAAGAACGTTCACAGTCTCAATATGTCAAAAATTCCTCTAATTTCAGACAGTTTTTTTTTTTTAACGTTGCCCCCACTAGGAATTTCTCCTGTATCGTGGGTGCGAACATTTAAACTCACATACACAAACAGCCAGACCCGGAACAACTACCTGTAGGCAATACAAATATTTATTCCGTGCGGGAATCGAACCCGCGACACGCAGCGTAGCAGTCAATCGCTTAACCACTGCGCCAACCGTGCCGACAATTTGTCTGTCGCCGAGATGAGATTGCGAATATATTTAGAACGTTTTTAATTACGCGAATTAGCCTTCTGATCTCAGTTTCAATCTGTCAAATACCTCTAATTTCCCTACATTATTGACAAGTTTTCGACATTGATTGTCGCTGAGATGAGATTGCGACTACTCAGATTTTGAACGTTTTTAATTACGGAAATTGTCCTTCTGTTTTCGTCGATGGTTTTTGAATTACAATTTAATGTTATTTCAAGAAAGAATTGTCGGAAAAAATGGAAGTTTAAAAACCTAAATAAGATGAATCTGCTCTTTTTCAAACAAACAATTTAAAAGATTATTTCTACTAGAGCGTCAGTTAATAAATAAATTGAAAAGAAGCACGAGAAAGGTAATGAATAGACATAAAAGTACCTAACTAAAACAAAACCATTATGAATTTCATAGCCAGGCTATAGCGTTTATTACATGGATCAAATTGATATAAACGATAGGCACATTCCCTTTATAAAAGGGGATCGGGACGGAAGGCGCAATATTGTGGTTAATGGATCTTCAAGGTAAGGCTGGATGCTTTAAGGTAGCCCACGAAAATGTTTTTGTGTCTATTTTTGCAGATACTGAATAATAATCAATAAAATCACTAAGAATTTCAGAGAGGGCTTTTCCGAGTTCCAGAAATTCCAAAATTAGCTAAAAGCCATTAGCGAGAAATTCAGAAGCATTTTTTTTTAAATTTTATCTTTGATAGCGCGAAAGTATCAAAATCTACGAAATATTAAAAAAAAAGAAAATAAGTTTATATGACAACAACAAAAAAACAGAAAAATATTACCTTCCTCTACTTCGTGTCCCTGGCACGACTGAATTTCAAATATTGCTGGCCCAAAACTTTGCCACCTAATAAAAATAATTTTAAAATAGTATTGTGTGCCTCATGGCTGCTAGTTTAGCATAAATGACTAATGCCTGACGCTGGTTTTATAGGTTAAGATTTTATAATGCTTTATTAGATCCTTTTATGGAAGCACTTATAATGCGTGGTTCGAAGAATTTTTTTGAAAACGGGTGAATGGATGCCCAACTCTAACTGGGAACGAAAGTAGAAGGTTATTTGAAGTCTTTGCAAGACCGCATGATGAAGCCAAACATCTGAGGGGCAATTATCGTAATTTTAAGAACGTTCACAGGCTTAGGCACAGGTATTTAAGTTCTAAATATTTATCATGATGATAAGTTATCAAGATCACCAATTAAATACAGGTATCTAAAAAGTGTATTAACATCCATGTTCCCAATCAATGTTATTTCCACTCAAACGAAAACCACCATATGCTAGTGTAAATTAAGTTGATTTTAGATGGTTGAAAATGTCATAAAAATATTAGAAGTTGTAGTGCAAACTGAACTGTATGTGTTAATATTAAAGTGGTTTTTCATACAGGTATCTAAAGTGCATTAAAATCCACGTTCCTAATCAATGTTATTTCCACTCAAACGAAAACCACCATATGCTAGTGTAAATTAAGTTGATTTTAGATGGTTGAAAATGTCATAAAAATATTGGAAGTTGTAGTGCAAACTGAACTCTTTGTGTTAATATTAAAGTGGTTTTTCCAAAGCCACTCAATTGTTTACATGATGGGAAAGTAAATCGCGAACAAAGTATAAGTTAATCTTCAGAGGGTAACGTCATGTTTTCCCATTTACCATCAAATAAAATTTAGAGAAATACTGGTTTTCAAATTGCACAAGATTTTCAAGTTCTAACTTTTGTTCACCATAATTACGAAGCATCATTCTTTCTTGCACTGTTTTGACTGTTTCAACCGACCGCGTTTCATTTCTAAATGATTATCACGTCGTCACATCATCCTTAAAATAAACTTTTTAATGAATATGGTATTAAAAAGTTAGGGCCATTACCGACTTAGCGACTCCCTTATGAATATAAAAGTACCTATCTACATTGGGGAAAGCCAAAAGTCAACTTAATCAGGGTTAGGGCGCCGAGTCACTCAGCCTTCTGCCTCTCGAGGATCGTAAAGTGTAGCCGGGGCTGACAAACGTATTATAAGAACTGTGATGTGTGTATGTATTGTGTGCGTTAAAAAATAGTGATATATTTAATACGTTTACTCCAAGCGAACGTTTTTACATCAACGCGTCTACACTATTACTGGTTCTTCGGAACAAAAACGTAATACAATTTGAAAGCGCATTCTAAATTCGCTTGACTATTCAACCCACTGAACTATATTATACGAGTACGCTGGACTAAATATAATATACGATTTGACAATGGTTTTTTGTGCCGATTCAAAGCGCCCCGCTCGTGCTTCTCAACTAAATAGACACATTGCCGCAAACGAATGTCGTTTTGTTTTGGTACGTCTCTAATACACAAAAAAGTCGTATTCCACGATTTAGACCTAAATCTAAATCGTGGAAGACGACTTTTTTGTGTATTTTGTGTTTACTACGAGATATTTAGAACATTTTTATCATGAGAGTATGCGCATCTTGTAAAACTCGCTATCAAAAATTATAGTAATATTATAAAAATTTTAGTTCCACAGACGTTCACCGCCGCTCACGTTGCTGTCAGCGTCAAAATGGCGAAAATGAAATGTCTTCATTTAGTCATCAATAGTATGAAGTCTAGCGTACTTGGTTATTATAGGTCAGTGATTCAACCAGAAGAAACCAGAGTTATTTTACTGCCAGCCTGCACTACATAAGGTCGACTTTTGCATACAGACTTCACAGTACCTAGACATGGCATAAAACCGACTTGTGGGAAGACTTTTTGTGGATGTTATAGTTCTCTCTCTTTCCAATGGTTGCTCACCTTTTTTATTTACTTATTTCAGTAATTTTAGTCCCGCATAAATCAAACATGAGAGCGGCAAAAAATTCTATCCTATTTACCCAAACCATAATGTATTGGCGTTCGTGGTCCACTGTAAATTAATTTTAAGGGTTTAATTTAGCGATCGACGCACTAAGCGAAATGAGAAGCTCGTTTCATAAAAAAGACAAAAATGTTTATCGCTGGCATACAAGCACACACCTCTTCATCATTTCAGTCGAAAGACGTCCACTGCTGGACATAGGCCTCCCCCCCGCTACCCGACTTCGACCGGTTCTGTGCTTTTCGCATCCCGCGGATTCCTGCGGCCTTCACCAGGTCATCTGTACACCTTGAGGGAGGCCTCCATACGCTATGTCTTTCGGTACGTGGTCGCCACTCCCGAACCTTTCTATTTTTCCTTCTTTAAGCGACCAATGTGCCCCACTGCCACTTCATTTTGGTATTTCTTCGGGCTATGTACACCACAGACTACCTACAGTATTAGTCTCTCCTTCCCCTTTATAATCTATCCAAAAGTTGTCTTTAAAAGATCGTTCTTAGCGATAAGACCGCCCATTGTGTCACCCTTTCTATATTAATGCCTGTAATTTATATGGTCTACAAAAAAAAGAGTATTTATTCTATTCTATGTCTATGTCTACCTACAGTGCCATCCAAAAGTTAGTTGACAGTTTCCACTTCAGCTGTAATGCCACATTATGATTTAAAATTCTAGTTTCAAATGTTTGAACGTACACGTTTCTATTGACCAATAAATTGAACTACCTATTATAAACGCGAAAGTTTGTGACGATAGATGGATGTTTGTTACTCTTTCACGCAAAAACCATTAAACGGATTTTGATGATATCACTTGTTGTGAGCTGTTTTTTCGCTCAATGAGCGTTTTTGGTCCTTGGGCTTAACTTATACACATAGAAAGCGAGTTAATTGGTAACATCTAAGCAACTTGCTTACATCTTGTTGTTTAGATGTTTGAAATAATCACTCTAAAAGTTTAAAGTAATCAAACATCTATGGAACAAGATGTAAGCAAGTTAAAAAAATATGGATGTCACGTGATCAACTTTGAACGTTAATATCTCTGAAACGTGTTACTTTACAGGGTTTGGTCTTTTAATATTTTCTGTTTGCATTGATGTCAGCTATCAATTTATATACGTTTCATACGTAGCCGCCATTTTGAAAATAAAAAGAAAATGGCGGACAGGCAGGTATGCCAAAGATCTTAAAAGCCCTTTTCTGCCTTTTTTTCACGTGGTATTTAAACAATCTATAGTTGAGTAGGTGCCCCATCTATTTGTAAAAGCAGAATAGTAGAATTAGTCAGAAAATTGAAAACATCATTGCAGGTATGATCGTAATTTGTGTGATCCAATTTCACAATTCTCTCGCCTTGACATCGTGATGGTGAACATCAAATATATAGGTAGCTATATTGACGTGAGGTGTACCAAATCGGGTTGTTCGCAAGAGTTACCGTGGCCCCTGGCACAGGCAACTTAAGGAACACGGGTGGGTTTTAGTCAGTAAAAGTCTGACTAAAACGGGAGCTCCGCCCAGAGCGGGAGAAGTTATTTGATGATTTCCTACCCCAAAAAAAGGTGTACCAATTTATGAAAAAATGTTATCTCGCTTCTTTCATTCGCTCTAGATTTCTTTTTCCTGAATTGAATTCCCGGAATTCCTTCATAACTTTTATCTGAAGGTAGGTAAACACTAGAGCATTTTCTCGAACATTTCCATGTAATGTAACGTTCTTACGAATGGTACAATGCAGGGAAAAGTTCAGTTTCCAAAAGAATTTCCATGTAATGTAACGTTCCTGCGTATGCTCGACCCTGCGTTCGACGTAATGCGGTGAGTGAGTACAGTAACTTTTCTTTCTACCTTGCGTTCATTGTTGATGATTGTGCGTTCTTGATCGCTCGTGCTTTTGCTCGATAAAATGCTACTCCAATACGCTCATTGCTTTTTAAAATCAGGTTTTGTAACAAAACATCGAGGGTCGTGTTCAAAATGCGGTTCGATAAAATTATAAAACAGCGAATGATCCATGTTCTGTTACAAGTAAATGCTATACATTATAGTCTATACTCACCTTAAGTCTTCAGAGACTTGAAATTACGGTTTCATTTTTATTTGTTAGGATGAAATGAATGCTATTTCTCGCGACGCGACCCAACTAATGACTTTAAGTTTTCTCAGTCTGCATTAATTATGAAGACACTGGCCGGACATCGTACTTTATAATTGCTGTTTTAAGTGCGTGCCTTCCTTTCTTTGGACTCGAGGGAATATTCGATTAAAACATTCTTGACGTCGGGTCCACTTTGCGTCCTTATTGAGCGCCCACGAGCAACCTATTTGCCTAGCAACTTTTTGTCTATGTCGATGTCTCCTCACCGAGATTTGGACGATGCACGCACGGGAGCGACAGCAACGCTACTTTTTTGTTAAATTTTCGGTTGAGCGGTAACTGGCTAGCCGGCAACTATTTTGTCACCGTGCGCGCACTTGTATTGCAACCAATAGACGGGCAACAGTTGCGTCCAAACCCGTCGATAAAAATGTCTCCCAGCTGTCGTGTCGCTACATGCGCGCACTTTCATACAAACCCCCTTTTTTTTTTGGGTGACCTCTCCCGCTCTGGGCTGAGCGGAAGGGCGTGTCAGACTTTTACTGACTAAAACCCACCCATGTTCCTTCAGTTGCCTGTGCCAGGGGCCACGGTATCTGTTTCGAACAACCCGATTTGGTACACCTCACGTCAATATAGCTACCTATATATTTGATGTTCACCATCACGATGTCATACAAACCCGTAGACTTGATGTGAGAGACAAATAAGTTGCGGAGTCAAAAGTTCCTCGTGGGCGCCTCCCAGTTTCATTTCATTCATGTTTATTTGATTTGCTTGTTTCGTCTTGTAGACTCACCGCCTATGACATTTTTAGTAGCCTATTTTCAGAAGTGATCAAAGACCATTTGTGGCCTATTTGGTAGGTATGGGTTATATGGTATGGTATGCTACCTAAAAAAGCACTAACTCACATGGTATACTCACACACAGTACGTAGGTATATCTACTCCCGAATTCTGTTTCGAGGAATAGGATATATGTAGGTTGCCGAGCTCGATCTTATTTACATATACAAGGTGAAATTAAATTAGCTATCGAAACTGCAGACGTGATGGGTATCTTAAATGGGCAGGCTAAATGGAACCTCTCGGCGGGTTGGTCCGCAAACTCAAGGTCGGTCAGCGGGCTATGGAGCGAGCTATGCTCAGAGTCTCTTTGAAGGATAAAATTAGGAATGAAATTATCCGGAAAAGACCGAAGCTGTCGACATAGCTTGCAGATTGAGCAAACTGTAGTGGCAGTGGGCTGGCCATGTTTGTCGAAGGACCGATGGCCGGTGGAGCAGACGAGTCCTGGAGTGGAAACCCCGTATAGGCAAACGTAGGGTGGGACGCCCCCTAGCTAGATGGACGGACGACCTTAAGAAGGTGACTGGAACAGACTGGATGCAGAAGGTGGAGGACAAGGTGTTGTAGCGCAGTGTCGGAGAGGCAGAGATAGCAGTCCAGCAGTGGACTGCGATAGGCTGAGTTGATTGATACTTTCATGTGCATTCAGTAAAATGCTGTTATTTTGACATTACAAACAGAATTTCAATTTTATTTTTTATTTGTATAGACTAATCACGAGACCAACCGATAAGTACTATGCATTTTAATGTTTAGGTACCGATACATCGTTTTTTTGATAACTTTAAACAAAAAGGTTTCGTTTCACGTCGAATTTATTGTAAGTGTAACGGAAAATAGGTATTATCAACGAGTTTTATCCATTTTCTTTTTACTATAACATACGGCCCTAAACCCTTTATTGGTAGGGCACCCTGTGGGCCCAATATCTGTAAAAGCTGTGAGTGCTAAAACCGATTGGAATGGAGAAAGGATTGTAGTGGTTTGCGGTTAGCTTTTTATACAGATATACCTATGGATATTGAAGGAAAGCACGTTTATGTTAGGAATCTATGTACCTACGTATAACTAGGTAAATGATATGTTCTATTGATGGCTCTAGGTAATACTTACTTTTAAGACCTAAAGAGATAAGCAGCAAATTCGTCTTACGAATCTCTTAGTTTATTTATTTCGGTATCAGTTGAACGGACATCTCATTCTGCCTAATCTTTTCCCAACTAGGTTGGGATGTAGCTAAATACCTAACTGACCTCCACAACCCAGTTACTGGGTAACACGGTGCCCCTAGGTAAGGCTGGTTGTCAGACTTAGGCTCCTGACTACCCGTACTTAATGACTAACAGTCCGATCTCTTAAAGTATAATTAATGATGTTAATTTCAGAGTAGGTATTGAGTTTCACAATTTTAAGTTTACGGAAAGTTTCTACATAGTTTTGGGGCTACTACAGACGGTTATATCAAGCGTGCCAAATTGCAGTTCAAAAACGTCTAATGCAGTTGCTTTAACAGTTAGCAAAAACACATTCTCATACGTAGCGCACTTCGCTTAATACTCCACGCTCTGAATTCACAAGACACAAGAACTTGAAGAACTTCGTAGTTGCGGTTGCAGTTAATTTCTCTCTTGTAACGAACAAAGTAGATTGTCTGAAGTAGCTAACGTGTAATGCATTTAATTTAGTTATCTTACAACCCTATCAAAGCTCCGCGGTTGCCTCCCTTTACTTGTTAATTTTCTGATTAAACTAGCTTTTGCCTTAGGTTTAACCCGCGTGGATGTCGGTAAGTAAGTACGATCCTATTTATACCTACTTACATTGTTTGCATATAACTATTGGTTTGCGCGGCGCACGCTAGTAAAGCTCCCAGTCGTCATGATTCAACAATCATCGTCATATTTCAGCCAATTTACGCAACATGTCAGCCTACAATTCCCATTGCTTGGACAAAGGCCTCCTTTCGGTGAGAGGGAGTGGGCCTAACTTAATCCACCACGCGGGCCCAGTGCGGGTTGGTAGATGTCACATGTCTTCGAATTTTTGGTTGTAGGACTTGTCGGTTACTTCACGATGTTTTCCTTCACCGTTTTGTGAGCAGTGGTGATGAAATCATTTACACAAAGTAAAGTACCTGCTTGGGTTCGAACCCATGACCTACTAAGTAAGCCGCGGCCGTTGCTACCGGCACCTGGGCTACCAAAAGCGCGTGAAAATCTGTTCGGCAGTTTTTAAGTTTATCGCGTTCAGACAGACAGACTATATCGCGCACTGGACTTTTAACTTTCAGTATTGAGTCGAGCATTGATAATCCAACAGAGCACGTAATAAATAAATAATAGCGCAATGTTGGTTTTTGCGAAAAGTGTGCAATAAAAAATCGTCGCGTTAAAAAATCCTCGGTAAATTCTTACCGAGGGTTTTTTAACGCGACGATTTTTTTTTGACGATTTTTAATTTGAAAACTTTTTTGCTAATATTCTACTACCTACTAAAGCTTTAAATTCCTCATCCGCGCTTTTTGCGGCCTTACTTAGAAATGTTAAATGTTAATCTTCTCCCTTTGGAGTTTGGGTTTCAACATACAAACCCCCAGGCTGTTATAAAAGCTTTTAAAGATCTTAAAATTAAAACAACAGATGATCTCTGGGGAATGTCTGTAAAAGTCTATCTATCATCGAAACCATTAAGCCCATAGATATAGGAATGAAGGAGATATGCCCCGGTAGTTGAAAATGCATCAGAACTGGAGTTCTGATGCATTTTCAACTACCGGGATCATCTTATCATGTGTAGATCATCTTAGCGACATGGATGTCGCTAAGATGATCTACACATGTATGTAGGTCAGTAAGAGCAATAGATACAAAGTCGCGCACACACTTGCAATTCATAAATCAGAACGTACTACACAGTCAATTATAAACCCTTACTCATCAAACATAGCGTGCATTTACCACGCACCCTACAACTTACTCACACAAAAACATCTGTCGCTATCGTTGTGCTGTGCAAAAGCCATTTATTTTACATATACGCTAGTGATTGACTAAATCGGAAAGTTATCGATTCTCCCATTTATTATTGTACTAAAAAAAATTTGGGGTTCTGAAAATAAAAACCGATATGTCCAGAAAATATTATTAAATAAACAAAAAAACAAAAAAAACTAAATTAAAGTAAATAAACAAAAAAATAAACAATATTTTACATCTTCTCAAGGGTCTTCCAACCGGATTTAAACGTCATCGTTTTAGTTCTTCCAATCGGGTTAAAACGGTTGACAAATTGTAAAATTAACTATATATTCCACGTTTATTACACGTTTTTTATAGTTTTTTTACGTAGGCTATCGACAACAATGTCGATTCCCCAATTACCCCTGAATACCGTTGGGTAATCGACATTGTTGTCGATAGCCTACGTTAGTGGATCTGCACAGCCACATCACTAGCTGGTCGCAAGAAGCAGCGGCCGTACAAAATAAATAAAGTATCATTTTGTGATTTTTACATTGCTTGTCTAGTCACTTAGCGAGATACTTAAGTAGTGGTTAAGGAGCAATGTATTTACTGTGAAAATAGTACAGTCGCTGAAATATTTGAAACAAAATTAACTTGGTAAAAGCAAGAAATATTTTACAATTTGTTCTTTTTCATGATTTTAAAGACAAATATAGTAAAATACTTTTATTTATATATGGTAAGTGATTCCATGATTTACAAAGTTTTTGGTTTTGGCTTCGGTTTTTACAAGAAACCACTCACCAACACGGCATTCTTATATTTTTTCACGATCACGGTCGAAAGCGCACTAGTTCGCGGAGACGGCCATTTGACTAGAACATGGTCATTTTTAACATACCGCGACGACACAGACACGCCCCCTTGCCACTGCTCCTGTTTTTTACATTTCTATCATTGCGCCCTATTTAGCTTTCATATTTAACATCAGTGAGACCAAGGAGTCTTTCCGGATCTCATGAATCCTTTGTTTAAATCCGGTAATAGTAAAGAACCCAACAATTATCCTGCCGTCATTCGGTGAAAAGCCGTAACTAACATTTTTATCCTAAATTACTTAAATATAGGTTTGGACTTGCCAAGCAATTGTCTACCTTTCTATGTGGGTGTTATAGCTGTAATTCGTTTGTCGCCAAAGTTACAAGTAGTTAAAAAGTCATAACTTAGCCCCGAAGACTACAACTGCTACACTCTAAAATGAAAAGCTATCATTTCCACGTTAAGCCCTTTCTTATTAGTAAAGCCAGTTTGCATACTTAAAAAGCCTTTACTTTAGTATTAGTCCTACAATCAAAAGCCGTAAATTATATGCTATTTTATTGTGAATTTTGTCGTTCAAAAGTGCCTTTTATTTGCCTAGTTGAAATAAATACTTTGACTTTAACAAGCTTTCCGCTTCGTGTGACCCAGCTACTTACGCTAGGCTCATTTGCATAACTTTCTACATGCATGTAATTTACGAAAAATATTGTAGATTTTTAATTGCTTTAAAATAATTAATTCAATAAGGTACAGCACGCATTGTACAACAGCCGACACTTGCGGTCGACCACTTTTACCCTTATACTCTTAGTAATAAGGTGGAAAAGTGGTCCACCGCCAGTGACCGCGATGACATTTCCATTGCTCGCAGCTTGTAGTTCGTTATTCTAATTAGGTTGTCTTATTTCTATAAAATTTTACGTCCGTAGACAAGTACAATTAAACGTCCCAGCGTGTTTATTAAACTTTCAACTCATTTAAATTGCTTTACTTCAAACCATTGTTTACGTCGCCCGTAACGTTTCGTATTGATTGGACCAACAACGGGTTTGTGAGAAACTAAGAACAATATCGTTTCCTAATTACATCGCAAGCATAACTTTACATCATTATAGTTTAGGAGATCAAACTGTTTCTCCTTAACAAAGGCACGGTAATATTATCTATACAGTATTCCAACTTCATACAAACGGACGAAGTGCGAGCTATACCTACGCGCCTCCATCTCGGTATGCGGTCGGCATGCAGGCAGTCGCGACTGTGCCGCAGTGACGAACGGATGGTGTGTTGTTTTTTTAACAATAACCGCGCGATTTAATCACTAAAAATAAGTTCAAGTACATATTTAATATGATGAATAGAATATATTGTGCTGTTTTTGTTTCTTAAGTTTAACAAAGGGAGTAAGCTGATGTTGAAATAAGATTGCATGAAAAATAAACAACTGTCGTACATTAAGAACATTGCATTCTTTATATAACAGACTGGTGGAGAATAAAATTGGACAAAAGGTTGCACTTTTTAATATCGCTCTGTGCGCAATTTCCAATGGAAGTAATGTGGTCTTAGAAGCACCACCCCAGCAAGAAATGCAGTAAGATAATATTGACTGACAGAGCGCATAGTAGACTTGTAGTAATAATATATTTTATTATGACAGCTTTGACAACGACGTTTAATACGTCGCCATGGCAACCTTTCTTTCAAATCCATACCTGCCTGTATCTTTTTAGCTGATTATATATGCATACTTATTAAAATTAATTACTGGCCAATTTCATATCTCAAATTCATATTTTCTACATGATGTTATTCTACGAGTTGACTTAATAGATCCACACGATGCAAGGATCAGTTCGGGTTTCGCCTCTAAAGCGGATACTACAAAGAGCCTGATACTCCAGGGCTACCTAACCCGGGAATACCCAGCGTACCTCTCCGCTCCGGTACCTGTCGGACCCTGCATACGCCTCCGTCCTCCGTCCTCCGTGAAGGGCTCCTAAGACTATTGGGCCGCGCCTCATCCGAGGGCCGCCTCACCTGGTGGGCTGACAGCGTCCCCGCCGTGCCTCTCTCTCCTGCTGCCGTGCTGCGTCCTGCCTTGCTGCGTGGGCCCTCCTACGGGTGTCCTCCGTGCCGCACATGCACTAGCACCTGCCCTCACCAGCTCCTGCACCCGTACCTGTACCTGCGCCTTCTCCTGAACTTGCACCTGCACCTGTTCCTGCTCCTGCATCTGTACCTGCACCTGTCGCCGGCACCTGCCTTGCGTCTACCTCCCTCCAACTGGATCTCCACCTCAGCCTCATCACCCCACCTCCACAGACTACACACCACTCTTCAGTCCATCTCCATCTTTAATTTCTTATAAATATACCTTTAATTGTTTTCTACCTCCCTTCCTTTAATTTAATTTTACCCTTAACTTTAAAAGTTTAGCTTTACTTGTCGCTATACGACAAATTTAGTAGTAGTAGTTAGCAAGGGTCGGATACCGGTATATTTTTCGAAACGTTTTCGTCTTAAATGCCTAAAGAACAATTTGTTTCGTTTATGTTCGAACGGAACGTTATAAATAACGTTTTTGAAGAACAAAAAAAATATACCGATTTCGTTTAATAAAACGTTTTTAACCGTTTTTATTGAATTTTTGTGTTGCTCGATGTTTCATGAGTATTAAATTCAATTGGCATCTCACTGCCGCGCGGTTTAGTTTCGTCGTTCGTACCTATCTTACTAAGTTTCGTTTGCTAAATTTGTAAATTTGTTTGTTAAAGCTAAGCCTAGGGTACCTAGGTACTATTGTTATTAACCCGTGAGTATACCTACTCGTAGTTAGTAAACAGTGTTTAGTACAGTAAGCATGGACAGTTCAGGTGAGTACCACTACCCTATTATATGGAAATAAGTACAGATCTAGAACAATTAATCTTTAAGATTAATTGTTATTTCTAGATTATCAATTGTATATATATATATTATATTCAAGATTTGTAAAGTTAATTGCTACTTAAATAAAATATTTCAGATGAAGAGCCAAATACTGATTTACCAGACAGCCAACCATTTTTTACTGAAATAGAGACTGATTTTAATCCAATTACTGATTTACCAGACGGCAAACCATTTTTTATTGAAATAGAGGATTTCAACCCAAATATCAGTTTACCAGACAATCAAACCTCTCTTACTGAAAAAGAGGAGAATATAATAACTGGAAAAGGTATGTTAGTAGTTATACCGCCATGCTAAGCTAAAAAGGCCTCTAAGCGTTTAAGTGCTGACCGTGACCCTAAAAAACCTATAAGCATAATGCTTATAGGTCTTTTTGGGTTAGCACGGCACTATAAATAGTAGTCGTGTGCAACTATAAAAAGAGAAATAATTTTAAACATCATTTATTTTTTATAAATCAAAAGACATGCAACTAAATGAGGAAGAATCGCAATCTCTATTAGCACCGAAAAGACGTACAACAGGTAGGTATTCTTGTCAAGACTAAACGAAGATATTTTTCCTTACGGTCAGTTTTCAAGAACGATCTTTAAAGTTCATGCTCTATTAACTGTATTCAGTATTCTAGAAGTAATAAAAGACGGCGATAACTTTAATGAAGCATTAACTTTAAATATCGTTCTAGCAGCTGACTGTTTATGTATTAGATTAAATTAACAATAATAATCACATTGCATCCAACTCTTAGCTGATCCGAAGCATAAATATTATTATGTTCATAATATAGGTAACCCTATTCGCCAAAATATATAAATCGGCGGTAGCCCATATGCTCGCGTGATGAAACATGATAATTTTAAGAAACATCTTGGTTGCACTTCGCAGCACCAAACTGTGATTGACTGAACATCGATTAAAATTGTACAATGACTACAAACTTTAACAAAATACAAATCAACCTAACTTAACAAATTAAACGTTTAAATAATTAATTTGATTTATATTGCAGGAATACAAATGAGTCTAATTACTGTTCCGCAAAGCAAGGATACCCAGAAGCCTCAGTAGGAACCTGTTTTACCAAGTCAAAATTCAAAGCAACAAAATGAAAAATACCAGTGTGTACTGTGCAACATAACCAACAATCAGAAATGAATATTATGGAAAACTTATTTCGTCAGAGTTAGATTTTGTCGAGCCATGCATGCGGACTTATGTATATGTGGAAATATTAAAGCTAATACACAGGAATAAGCACAGGCACATGCCGCACGATGATATTGAAACAAAAAAGGAACCTGACTTTTAATTTTAAATAACGAACGAATGTATTTACTTACAATAGGGAATATGCATGTATTTTTTTATATTTTTATTCGATTAGTCATCGCTATAAAATACTAAAAAAAATCAACACCTATAAAGTGATTTAAAGTATTTAAAAAAGAAGTTAAAAATAGCCAACCCACATGGGCACTTTAAACGCCCGCATTTTGGCGTGTGCACTGTGACGTCAAAGTGACGACACAAACAAAGAAGTGAAGAGGTTTTGGTTGAAACATCGATGCTGACAAATGCGATAACTATACTCGTGACGTAAATTTCGTTTTGACAAATGGTGATGCGTTTCATAAATTTGAATTACGCGTGCTTTTTTTGCACTTTTTAATTAATATTTTATGCAATTATAAACAATCTAAATAAGAAAATAATGGTTGAGATATAATATCAGGACTATAAAGGTTCAAGGAAAAAAAATCAAGTAAATTTAAATCACATGCATATTCCCAATTACATAATACTAGCTTATTGAACCTGAGACTGATAAACTTATTAGGTATCTACATAATCATGTAAATTAACATAAAGATAATGTCATAGAAAATAATATTAAATTAATCTGATTTCTCATAGATGCTGTTGTTTCTTACTAACAAGATATCATCAATTATGGAGTCTTTTAATGACATTCTTAGATTATTTAAAATAAATTTCAGCGACGAAAACAACCTTTCAACACTAACCTGTGTTGGTGGAGTAGCCAAGGCTATAGTGGATAAAGAATAAAGTTGTGGATCAGTAAACCTTTTTTCGTACCAATATTTCAAAATGTTCTCATGCGTTGGCAAAAGTGGCGAATTTAAAAAATCAATCAAAGAGTTTTTTAATTGATTGCAAGCTTCTGTTGGTCGTTCTCTCTGACGTTCTCTATATCGCCTTTCAAAGAAACCATCTATATTACTTCGTGATGTGTGCGGGACATTATCTTGATTAAGATCATTTTCATCTGTTGGTCGATCCTGAGTTTGCAATTGCAAATTAATATATCTTTGGTGTGTATGCATTAAATGAATCCGAGCTCGTTCGTTTGTTCTTCGGAAAGTATGGAATTTACTCTCGGATCCATATAAACAGCAGATAAAAATGTGTCGTTGATCAGAAGATTGCCCTCTCTCGCTTTCATACATATAACCAAATATAATGCAATAGGAGTATTCATTTGTTCTAACTCTGTAATACATTTTATCCAATAAATGTAAAAATCACCGAATGTTAATTGTTCTTCTTGCAACCGTTTGGATAGTACTCTGCACGGTTTGAGAGCCTGCAAGCTCTCTTCAATTTTTGACCATGTTTCATCTCCAATTAAGTCTGAGTAATGTTCTTTACAAAAGTCTTTTAGGTTAACTAGCCTGTCCAACATATCGGCGGTAGAGTCCCACCGAGTTGGACAATCCAGAATAGCCTGAAGCAATTGGTTACGCTTTAATTCCAGTGCCACGTTAGGTGTACGAAGAGTTCTTACTGCACGACGACACAATTCGAAAACGGGTTCAAGTTCTTTGCAAGCATCTCTCACAGCAAGCTGCAATGTATGCGCGGCACAACGTACAGCTGTCACGATAGGTTGGGCTATATTTTCCCTTTCGAACTCCAAACTTTCCACCAAATCAAGCATTTCCTGACCATCTGCTGGTGAATATATAATATCAGATTCCTCAACCTGTTCTTCAGTGTTATTCAAATCTTCAAGAGAATCCTGTATTTCTTCTTCAATTTGACGAGACATTGCAAGCATATTAGCGCCGTTGTCCGAGGTGATGGAGTATAGCTGCTGAGGCTCGATTCCGTAGCGGCTTAAAACCATCAACACTATGTCTTTCAAGAATGCTGCAGTATTTCGTTCATGAAGCTCAACTACACACAAATTACGAAGCTGCAGCTTCTTATCTAAAATGAACTGCAAGTTTATTCCGAGGAATCTTCTTGATTTTACAGAAGCTACATCAATTTTTAAACATACCAGTTTATTTTTTAATTCCTCATAGATCTTCTTTCGGACATCGTAGGCTTTATTCTCAATACATGTTCTTATGTTTCTAATATTGGGTTTTAACCCAGGATTAGGTATCATTGTAATTAAATTTTGGAATGCCTCATCTTCTAGCAAAGACAACGGCCTGCCGTGGATTGCAACTAAATTTATGCAGCATTCAAGAACTTTATTGTATTCTGTTAGAGAATTTACATCTTTATCAGAAAAAGTCCTTTCTTGAATTTTGACATATTCAGCACGATGCTGCGTAAAAAAATGTCGTACTAAATTTCCGGCGTGATGTCCCTGGAACAATATTTTTTACAATCGTATCATATAATTTTTGATCCTTCACAGTCCGTACTAAATTCATTCACAATCTTCACTAAAATATTATCAATAAACAGTATAAATAAAAACTGTATAACAGAATTAATAAAGGTATTATGAACAACTTCTACTATGAGACCAATTTCGAAATCGCAAAAATTAAATACAGCTGTTTCAATACATGTTGCTTGTTCATCATAAGTAGTTTTTGATGATTTTTATGAAACAGCAGATATTTTTTTCGTGATTTTGATGTTAGTCCTAATTCCTATAGAAAAAATTGTTCATATAGGTACAAATCATATTGTATAAACTAGTCTTAAGGACTTACAGTATACTACAAGAACCTCAAGATTGAATAATTATATAGGTACTTACTCGTATTTCTTTCTGGCATCCTTCCATTTGACATTTTGATTTGTTAGTTTCGTTATTGTAAGTGTAATACGAGTAAATTGGGTTTTTTCTTTTACGTCCCATTTAAGCAATGAATAAGCACCACTAACTATAATAGGTACCTAGGTAACTAATTACCACTCCCGAAGTCCCAATAACAACAGTAAACACAACCTCAGTAAGCAAGCGCATCGGAATAATTGATCTATACCTAGTTACAATGAAGCCGCGCGGCAGCATAAACAAACAAGTCCATACTTGTCGTCGCACGACCCTCGCTGCACCGTCTTGCGGATTAAACCGGTTTTTGAAAATGTTCCCATTTCGTTTTCGTTCCGAACGCAATGCAACGAACACAATACGAAGAACTGTTAGAAACGTTTAAAAAACGTTATTTTAAATAAAGTTTCCGACCCTTGGTAGTTAGTATTAGTTGTCAGTTTGTAATCAGTAATAAATTGAATACAATCAAAATATAAAACAGGGTCACTGTGACGACAAGTCCACATTAACTAAAATAGCGTCACTGTGGCGACCAGTTCTATTATAAATTAACATGATTATTTAAATTATAAATGTACCTATTTTGCTAATCAGAGAGATAGAAAGCTTCAAATAATGAGAATAAGGCAAGGCAAAGAAAATAAATTAACAATTATTGGATACCACCGATAATTTCGATATTATAAAAATAAATAGCCATTATCTGAGAATTTTACCCAAACATGAATTTACCCAGGAATTTACCTGGTTGAATACGATCTCTATTGATAGGTAACATAGCAATACTAGCTGGATACACAGTACTATCGGCCGTCCGGTGACGTTCGGTTTCATCCGGCGCCTGTCGGAAGCACACGTAGGTACCTAGGTGTCCCAACTAGTGAAATACACTGCCCGACATGCACTTCCTATGGCACGAAAGGAATCGTTTGTTTAATGTTATCTTCTTGCCTTCTATCATGTGAAACTAGGTAAGTATAAAAGGTATATTGTTTGTGTAAGTATATGTATTTTCAGGAGGTCGTCGGACTTAGGAAAGCAACAAATTCCGACTCTAAGGGCCGGTTGTTTCAAATGGTTGGTTACCGTAACATACATAGGCCACAATTACACGCATCCTCTCTTACTTTTTATCCCGATATTCCCACGGGATCGAAACTTATACGGGTGAAACCGCGGGGCACTGCTAGTAGGCCATAATTTTGTAATTTGAAAAGATTATTTTTTGTTTGACGATAGTTAGCGCCATTATTGACGTATACGCGTGCGTCAAGTGGACGTGAAACAACCCGCCCTAAATCTATTCATATTCTAGCTTTATTGGGTAGGAATAAGAGGAAATGGGTAGATGGATATGAGTAGAGGAAATGTTGCATGTAAAGGTTCCTGTTAATAATGCCTACCCTCGTCTCGTTAGTCTTTTGTTTTTACGAGCTTGTAATTAACTTGCCTTGTTAGTAAGCTAGTATATTGGTCAAATCTCACAAGCTGAATTAAAAGCTCTTCCTCTTACGAGTATTCTACGAAATTGAAATTATACCTACATGTTAATTCTATTTCGAAGACAATGATAATTTTAATTAATTATTTTTTTGCGTAGATATGTATAGTATTTATTGTATTTGTTGGTATATTGGCGTGGCTAGCTGACATATGGCAAATAATTTAACTTAATGTTCTGTGTATTGTAATGCTAATTACTTTGCATACAATCAAGTATTTTCTAACTGAACAGACAGCTGAGCTGTTGGGGAGTTTGTTGCGCTACTTCTTCTTCCCAGCGAAAGCACTTGGAAGTGGTGAAAGGCGGGTTTTGGGGGACTGTCTTTTGTAATTTTGACGTTCGAAAAGTGCTGATTCTCAGCCTAATTCGAATAAAGGACGTTTGATTTGATTAATACATTTTTATGTTGCATGACCTGCTTTTACAGGTTTTTCTTTGTTAAATCAGGCCATGCATACGCATTTAATTATTATATCCGTATAGTCCATTTTTAAGGATTGCCTCCATACGAGAGATCTCCTCAGCGGTCAACAGCACAGTCACGAAATTTTGTATTTGCATTCAATTATAATAATAAGAAATTTATTTCAGACGAAGTCCATATACTGATAGTAACACAAAAAACCTGAAAAAACTATTGTTAGCACATACAAAAACAAATCCACAAAAAAAAAAAAAAATCAACATCACAAAGTGGCACCGCCCAGGAGTGCCAGTTTATGGCAAACCCTGGATGCGACCACCTACAGTGTGTAGTTGCCTCCAGTGCCTCCACATCGGCGAGTCTCAGCGGCCCACAAACAGGCTCAAAAGGCTGTTCGAGCTGGCCCGCATGCGCCTCATAAGAGATGCACAACGCTTCCGCATGATGGCATGAAAACCATCCACGCTTTTCATCGCATACATGATAGCCCAAATTAAGTATGGCATGACTTGGATAGTACAGTCACGAGCACCAATATGTCAACACTTGGCAACTTTCAATTGCGATTATTTCGTGAAATAACGAATGTAACGTTGAAATGCGACACATTACATAAACCTATGGGTTCGAAAATGCTATGTTCGTAACAACATAAAATTAAATTAAAAAATAAAGTACTAAATCGCTTTTGAATAAAGCCGAGTGTATACATACTTTTGCTCGTGACTGTACAACTCGGTTGGCATCACACCATGACTTGTGTAAAGGCGTGTTTGGACTCGTTGGATTTTTCTTCACAAGTACCTTTTAAGTGAAGGTGATAGAACATATTATTATCATCTAGCCTTTTCCCAACTATATTGGGGTCAGCTTCCAGTCTAACCGTATGCACCTGTATTTTACAAGGAGGGACTGCCTATCAGACCTCCACATCCCAGTTACTGACTAATACGATACTCCTTGGTAAGACTGGTTGTCAGACTTTTGGGGTTCTGACTACCTGTAACGACTGTTAAAGATCTACGAATGACAGCAGGGACGAACCGCTTAACGTGCTTTCCGAGGCAGGAAGAGGTCTTAGTATACATATAAAGATGGTCACCCATCCACGGACCAACCGCGGCAAGCGTAGCTTCACCTGATCAATCGACCCGTGCGGTTGTTATTACTTAGCCACAATCCCATAATGCTAAATAGTACAAAATAAAATTGAAGTAGAAACTTTTTAAAAAACAAGCTTTTAATGAACTAGAAAGTACTAAATAAAACTTACGTTTGCATAGAACTTTACTATTTTCTTAAAAACTTCAGGCGTGAGCATCCTTCTTACACTTTAAGGAAAGTTTCTTACTAAAATTTTATTCTATGGTATTTTTCTTTTAATTTAACCAATAATAATTAATCAATACATATAATAAAATCGTAACTGGTCGCTGTCTGTACATGGAAGATATATAAGAAAAACTATTATACTTTATATTTAATATATCTTAGTTTTGACCGCAAAATAAAAAAACTTTTATGAGTGACTGACCAATCTGCCGCGCTACTCATGCGGACCGAAGAACCTTTTTATCGCGGAATCAGCTCATATTTTTTAATATCTACCTAGGTAGGTATCTCGTGTGGGAACGAGAGAAGCGGCCAATGTCAGACTTTCGATAGCAAGAACGATAATTATAAAAAAAAATCTACCTAGCCTTTTTTCCAAATATGTTGGGGCCGGCTTCCAGTCTAACCGGATGCAGCTGAATACCAGAACTTATTTTAAATGGAGCGAATGCCTATCTGAACTCCAAAATCAAGTTGCTGGGTAACATGATAACCCTTGGTAAGACTGGTTGATCCGTAACGACTGGCAAAGATCGTCGAATGACAGCCGAACTACGAGACGAGGGTCTCGATGTGTAGGTAATGGATAGTCACCTTTACGAACCGCCCAATGCAATCGACCCAGTGGTAATAGGTAATACGGGCTGGTGTCCACAACTCCACGTTAATGCGCGTATTTTGCGTACGCATGCGGCTGTTATCATTTACCCACGAAAACATAATATGATGTTATTTTATAAAATTACTGCCAGGGTCTTTTTTTTTTAAATCACTCATAGTATATTTTATACAGGGTGTCTGATAGAAGGACCGACATAACTTTTTGAGGGATTGGGGATGTCATGTGCTAGCACAAAGTTGTTTTATTTTTCTTTATTACGAATTTTTAAATTGAAAATATTCGTTCCTTAACACAGTTTTACGACTTTGGAAGCACCCAAGTAATTATCGAGAACCAATTATACATAAATTTATACATTGCACAGATAAAACACCAAACATTATTGCGCTCTATTACAACCACAAACAAAAAAGTTGTGACAATATTTAGGGAGATTAAAAACAAAACATATTATTATCTCAATTACCTACCGTGACACTTATGACAGGTGTTATGGGTGAAAACTAGGATAATATGATACTTCTTATCCCTAAGAAAATTGTGTCGGTCCTTCTACCAAACACCCTGTATAACGATAATTATGACAATATATATGTCGGAGATTGTATATCTGTCTCTCGTTAGCATCAGGCATATTTTAATTACTGTAGGCGTACTATGGTAATGTTGGTTATAGCACAATAGAAAAACGGTTTACAGTTCAAATCAGATTAGAACTAGTTAGTCACACTAGCGAATCACACACTCACACAAATCAACGATTCGGGACGCAATTGACAGTTTCTGAGCACATGTTGTTCGTACGGTGTCCAATGTTTCGATCCTCTCGAGAGCTCTGCTCACACGGCTTTTGTAGCTTTTACTCTCGTCCCACCACGAACTCAGGCTAGACTCTGTCTAGCGCCACGAGATGGCGCTAACGTTCCGAATAGTCGAACGAATGATATATATATATATATATCCGACATATATATTCTTAAGCGGCGAGCAGTGCTGGCCTAGTGGTAACGGCCGCGATTAACGAGTTGTAGGTCGTGGGTTCGAACCCAGGCAGGTGCTTTACTTTGTGTAATTTATTTTATCAGCAAGCAAAACGGTGAAGAAAATCATTGTGAGGAAACCAGCATCATGTCTGAGGACCAAAAATTCGAAGACATGTGACATCTACCAATCCGCACTGGACCCGCGTGGTGGATTACGGTCCACTGCCTCTCTCCAAGACTCTAATTATGCTATACATTATTTAAATAAATACTTAAAATCAAGTCTTCAGGGAGTGTTCGTCTTGTACACGTGTTTGCGCTTCTTAGCTCTGAAGGTTACTTACTTCTCCATTACTTAGATGGTACTTAATTGGTGTTACGGTAAAAGATGAAACATATTTAATTTAATTATTTTTTTATTATAATAATAATAAAAAAAATATTTCATCACGGTAGGTACAACAATTTCTTACTCTAATAAAAAGATAAATCTTAGTTTAGAGGTTGTACGCTGTCACATAGAATTATGGAAAATCTTAGCTCCTGGAACTAAGTCAAGCTTGTATTATAGGAGTTAGTGAGCTGTTGACTAAGACACAATCTTAAACCTATGCAACGGTAAACCACAAACAAAGTTATTGCTTTAAAACAAAAAACTCATAATATAATTATTTCTAGAAATTTTCAACATAAACAAGATCATTCAGTTCTTAAAGATATAATATCAGTTTTCACAGAATTGAGAATATTGTTCTAAATTAATTTCGTTTAGGTTATGAAAACAACTGGCAGGGCGGTGAAGTTGTCGGGTTTTGTGGCCCGAGGGAGAATTGTAGGTAAGAACAGGGGCTGATGTGACCTACAAGAAAGATGGAAGCGAGTTGATTTGTATGTTGGTTCGTTTTTTCCCGAGAAATCTAATGGTAAAGCAAAGCAATAATAATCGAAATTAACTTAAGCTTCTGATTCCTACTAACTTATTTATTTGATGAACTAACGCACGGATCGATCGATCAGGTTAAGCTACGCTTGCCGCGGTTGGTCCGTGGATGGGTGACCATCCTAACATACCAAGACACCTCCGTGCTTCGGAAAGCACGTTAAGCCGTTGGTCCCGGCTGTCATTCGTGGATCTTTGACAGTACTTACGGGTCGTCAGTAGCCCAAAAGTCTGACAACCAGTCTTACCAAGTGGTATCGTATTTACCAGTGATAATATCGTATTGTATTAATCGTATGTACCATGGTTGTGGAGGTCAGATAATCAGTCGCTCCATGTAAAATACTGGTATTCAGCTGCATCCGGTTAGACTGGAAGCCGACTTCAACATAGTTGGGAAAAGGCTAGGCAGATGAGATTTGACGACAGTGGCTTTAGTGGCAGAAATGATCAGTCATTTTGTGTTTTCCGACTCATTATGACTCAGCCAAGAAAATGTTTTTCATAGAGACCATTAGGTATACTTACCAAAGGAGATAAGTAACCAGGGTCGTCGGATATAGTTGAACTTTAGTAAGAAACCGATAGATGTTTTCGAATGTTCAGCGCGATAAATGAACTTTTTGTGTTCTATTAATTAAATAAAATCTTATCCGAAAACAGCAATCCGTTTCTTACTAAAGTTCAACTATATCCGACGACCCTGGTGTCTCCTTTGGTGACCGTACATACCTAAATGGATTGGTAACCCCTAAAATGTAAACATTCTTATTTATTGTGTCTACATTCTTAGAAATGGCTAAATTCTGATTCTCAGAAGCTTGCCTGTGCCTTATTTATAAGTTGACTAGGTAGGTATTTTATTTATACCTACCTATTTTATTGTATTTTTTTTTTATATTTATAATTTTTTATTTTTTTTATTTTTTTTTATTTTACCTGTACTTACCTAATTGTTTATCAAAATTAACTGAAAATCTTCAACCGGCACCCTAATTGCGTAACACACTATCAATCTCAATCTGAATCATTTTGAAGAATATTGGTAATCCATTGCTTCATCTGTTCGAAAAATATGTCTGCTCAATAACGTAAATAACGCAATGAATGTTGTTGAACAGTCACATTTAAACCCATTGCTACTGATAGTTTGTTACGCAATTACCCCGCAGATCCCACTGTGTCCCAAAGCAATTAAAAGTTATGAGCAGTCAAATATAACCTCAATAGCAAGCACAAAGTTTAAACGATTCTTTTGTTAAATCCTATCTTTTTGTATTGAGATTTGCCTTCCCTGCTCTTGAAGTTGTTAAGCTCGATTAGTAGGTACTTATCGTGGTAGGTACCTACCTGAATTTCAGAAAGGAGGTCAAGTTCAACAACCCTGATAAGTATTAGATTACCTGCCCCAGTCAAAGTTGCTTTCCTGAAATGTCGAATACAACACACAACACAACTACAACACAACAACACAACAACAACAACACAACAACAACAACAAAAAACAGACACACACCAACACAACAACAACAACAACACCCAAACAACACAACACAACAACACACAACAACACTACAACTACAACACTACACCACCCACCCACTACAACTTTCCTGAAAATAAGTATAAATTACTTATTGTAGAGAGCTGTGGTGATCCAGTGGTAACGACCCCGACTTACCTACGAGTTGCAGGTCGTGGGTACGAACCCAGGCAGGCGCATTAAATAATTTCATCACCACTGCTCTCAAAATGGTGAAGGAATACATCGTGAGGAAACCGGCATGTCATAAAACAAAAAATTCGAACACGTGACTTCTACCAATCTGCACTGGACCCGCGTGGTGGATTACAGCCCACTTCCTCTCGAAGAGATGAGGCCTGTGTCCGAGCAGTGGGAACATAATAGGCTGATTATGTACTTATTCTGTGATAAATTTTTCTGACGTTTTTTATATAAAAAAATTATACGAAAAGAGGGAGACCCAGAACTTACACAGATGTTCTTAAAAGGCTAGGAGACTTAACCTTCTGGAGGGAGGGCTGGTTGGAATAACCACTGACGGCCGCCATGGCCCACGCACAATGGTCCACTTGAAGGACTAAGTACGGAAACCAAATCCATAACATCCATCCCAAGTAACACCGAAACGCTGTATATCAGCTGAATTACTGTCTAATAGAACATAGAGGGAAACCAAAGAATAAATGGATGGATTGCGTGAAAGATGTTAGAAATACTGTTACTGTTATAAATAAGTACTGAATATAATAATATATTTTCTAGTATTTTTCAAACATTAATAATTAAGAAATGGGTTTAAAGAACTTTATTTCTCATAAGAACATAAAATTATGTAATAAATATAATAATAACAGTTCGCTTATAAGGCCATACACAGTACCGATGACACAGAGATGTTGACACGAAGTCAGACACGACAGCTTCAAACCACACACCAAACACCTTTGGGTTCGTCGCTCAGCTCCGCCTCGCAGCTGCCGGAACCTGCTCCAGACGTGAGTCCAGTGACATCGGCCGCTGCAGTTGCGTCGAGCTCGAGCGAGGAATACTTTTCGCCGCCGACGACACCACCACCAGTACGTCGACGCGGAAGAGGCCGACCACCGGCCAGCTTAGGACTCCGAGGCCCACCGGCCTCTGACAACCCTCCCGCTACCGGTGGAAGTGTGCAGTGCATGAGATGGACACAAACTGTCAATGAAAATGTCATGCGCGCAAACTTTGGGCTACAGAGGGGGGAAGTAACTTGACTGCGAACCGTGGTCGGATGCTCTCTCGGTTTCAGGTGATTGAGCTAGCTGTCAACGTGTAGGCGCAACGACTGTCGGATCAGGTGCGGGTCATCCAGCGTAACCATATGCTGGATGACGTTGTACTTGATCGACTATGCCTCGAATCACAGAATATGTTGCCATGTTGCGCCTGCTTCATCATTGGTCGCGGTGCAACTGCAAAATTTACCCAGTTTTTCATCGCGACACAACCGCGTTGATGAAGAGGATGATGATCTGTGAGTTCCCAGTGCAATGCAAGATTGAGGAGCGCTTTGGAGGAAAGAAAC
The DNA here is from genome assembly GCA_947507525.1 of Apamea epomidion. Taxonomy (NCBI): domain Eukaryota; kingdom Metazoa; phylum Arthropoda; class Insecta; order Lepidoptera; family Noctuidae; genus Apamea; species Apamea epomidion. The sequence continues at coordinate 15,793,238 of OX382234.1, forward strand.
AAGGCGCTGGTGTGTGCTCTAGACTCGCAGCTGTCAAATTGTTTTAACGACAGCAAAGACCTCACCGATACCCATTCAATCTTGTACTGTGCAGCTGTTGCCGCATGTCGTGTAGCTCATGTCAAATTTCCGAACAGTGACAGAGCCACACGACCAAAACCAGCTGTACCAGCTTGGCAGTGCAGGACTGAGCGTCGTATCGGGGAGACTAGAGCACTCATCGGCAAGCTAATTTGCTTCAGGGAGGGCAATACTCGCCCTAGAGTGATACGCTTTGTGAGGCGGGCGTTCTCGGGGACTGATATTAGTTCTCCAGATTATTTGTCCCGCGTCACAGAGCGTATCGAATTCCTGAAGCAGAAGATCTGTGCACGGGTAAACCGTATTCGCCGGTACTGCGGAGAGTGGAGCGGTACACTCAGAATCACACATTCCAGCTCAACCCACCTGCTCCATAAATCAGGTAGTACCGCGCATCCCAATAACTATAGACCGATCACTTGTCTACCGACGGTCTATAAAGTTCTTACATCCATTTTGAGACCTAAAATTAATAAACACATAGACACCAACTCCATCATGTCTGTCTCTCAAAATGGATGTAAGAACGGATCCCGCGGTACTAAGGAGCTACTCCTCATTGATATGGCCATTAGCCAACAGGTTCGTCATTCCCGAAAGGATCTGTCGACATGTTGATAGATTATAAGAAGGCCTATGACTCGGTGCCACATACATGGCTCATGAGGGTGCTGGATTTGTACAAAGTAGATACAACTCTGCTCACCTTCCTGATGACGTGTAATGGAGGACGGTCCTTCACTATTCAGGATGTCGAAATATCCAGAGGAATAGCGAGCCGATAAGGATCGAGCAAGGCATATTCCAGGGTGACAGTTTGAGTCCGCTATGGTTCTGCTTCTTTCTTTCTTTCTAGATGTAGTCGCGGTGGACAAGGGCCTCACCCCGCTTTCCTTGGGTAAAGAGAACTGACGCAAACCAGTAGTGTTTGACACTAATGAACGCATGGAGGTATAGCAGAGTAAGGACCTTCACGGACGCTTCTTCCGGGCCCTACGTGGGCCTGATGTAGATCCACTAGCGTCCGTAGCCTGGCTGCGTTTCGGTGTCCTCTTTGGAGAAACCGAAGGTTTTATCTGTGCAATTATGGACGAAGTTATGATGACGAACAACTACCGGAGATTTATTGTGAAAGATGGCACGGTGGACATCTGTCGGGCATGCCACCGGCCGGGGGAATCAATCAGGCATATTATCTCCAGGTGTTCTCGTCTAGCTAACGGAGAGTACTTGCTTGCAGGGTGTAGCTAGGATAATCCATCAGCAACTTGCTCTGAAATACAAACTTGTGGAATCTGAGGTGCCGTACTACAGGTATGTGCCCGACCCAGTTCTCGAAAACGGAAATATCACATTGTACAGGGATCGATCCATCATCACTGACAGGACTATTGTTGCCAATAAGCCTGGTGGTGGATCGATCAGAGCGACGCGCAATGATTGTTGACATAACCGTCCCGCATGATGAGAACCTCGTGAAAGCCGAGAAAGATAAACAAATCAAGTATCTTGACTTGGCTCGCAAGGTTGTCGACATGTGGGATGTGGACTCAGCAATCATTGTGCCGATAGTCGTGACAGCCAATGGCTTAATAGCCAAGACCCTCGACCAACACCTGAGGAGGCTCTCGTTGGGCAGCTGGATCAAGGGCTTGATTCAGAAAGCGGTACTTCTGGACACGGCTCGCATTGTCAGGAGGTTCCTCTCTCTGGAGCCCTGACCACCGGTAGCTTGGACCCTGTTCCCGATACCGGTGGGCTACTATTTTTTATATTTTTAAATGTTTTTTTTTATCTTTTTGAAAAATTTAAAAAAAATGTAATTTGTAAGTATTTAAATGAAATAAAGGAGATAATAATAATAATAATGAAGATTTATTGATTAACTAGGACTAGATTACATGGCAAAGTAAAATAATATAAAGCACAAGAAATTTCTTAATCTAGTTAGTGGGTACCGTACCTACTGCTCTCCTAGATACGAGGTAGGTAGGTACGTAGGTTACAAAATAACGTGTGTTTAAGAGAAACAGTTCCGATCCCCGTCATAAATGGTTGACGTATAACAGCACGTGTTAAATATGTATATTATAAATATGTTTATAGTAATCATTACACCAAGCTTATATTTTAATATGCATATATGTGTATTTTGTTTCTCCCTAAACATAAGTCTACTTCATTAAATTCACGAGCTTTTCTGATTGTTTGGTTGCTCCAAAAATATTCCGAGTAATAATTACAAGTAGATTGTTGTTGAAATACAACGAACGGCTTACATAATTTAGTTAAAATATACATAATATTCTAGAACTAAATTATGTTCAATGTTCTTTAGTGAAAGATGTAAACCGCCCTAGATTTCTCATAAGTACCTACTACTACTGAAATAAATTAATGTATATAATTATATATAAATAAATTCCCAGATTTATTTATTTTTATTTATTTAAGAAAAGCACAGCCACATCACGTACATTAAACTTATGCTAGAATAATCTTAATAACTAAAGGAATAATATTTAATAATTCCTACAACAAAGCTATTTATGTGTCTAAAATATTCCCTATTAAAGCTCCATAGAATTTAATATGAGACAGATGGATCAAAAGGTTTTGGAATAAAAGGCTCTAGGTTCTACTCCTAAAATCTGACATGAAGTACAACATCTAAATTAAACAGAGGCCTTGTTCGCGGAACTATACAGGCTGATTTTTTAAAGACGATGTTGGTCCCATGGAGAAAGTTGTTCAGTTTGATGATCTGTACCACATCCTTAAATTTGGCTGGTCTTTAAAAAATCAGCCTGTATAAATATTTTGGATATTGTTCTGTAATATTTTTTGTATTTTCGTAATTTCTTGGTTTTCTTTTTTATTTGTAGGTATGTCTGCATCCTAATTGCATAACACACTATCAATCTCAATCTGAATCATGTTGAAGAATATTGCTAATCCATTGCTTCGTATGTTCTAAAAATTTGTCTGCTCAACAAGATAAATACGCAATGAATGTTGTTGAACTGTCAAAATGAAACCCATTGCTAGAAGAAGGGAAGGGAATAATAGGGAAGTGTGCTTGGAAAAATAAATACCCCGCTGTTAAGTGTTTAATTTTATAATTAAGACATTATGTATTTTATTGTAGCTATCAAGTAACTAAGCGCACATGGCATTTGTTTTATAACTTGTTTTTATAACATGTGGAAAATGTCGTGGATACATTTACTCATTCCTCAAATTTTGTGTAATACTGTAGTGTTTATTTTGGCAAATAAATAAAATACAATTAAGGGCTAATTTCTTCAACGCCATATAATTTTATAGGAGGAACAATTTCAAATTTTGACAGTTCTTCCATACAAAAACTGTCACGAATAAAAATTATCTGTCGATTGAAAAATCAGCCCTTAATCAAAATAATGCGAATCTTTAATAAGAATATAATATAAATTAAAAAAAAAATCGAAAATTACAACTTATTCCTAATTAATTAATCAAATAAAAACCTAAATTATTAGCTACTTAAAATATGGCGTCAAAAAATTCTACCGCATCGCTGTCGACTGGTAATGTACCCATGAAACTCGCGGCATTGCCACGTTGCATGACAATGCTTAGCCTCTGGCCAAGGTAAAAGCCAGTCTTTGGTCACAGTCCAATCTTAAATAATGGGTATAACCTATTTTATTTATAATTCTTTAAGATATATTTTGAATACTTGTTTTTTATCATTGTTCCTTTCAAACAGACCACCTGCCATCTAATCTCTTCACCTCTTTTGGTTGACTGGCAGAGAATGCCTGTGCCCGCCGTGCATTTGGTCTCCGCCTTTATATTTTTTTTGTATATTAAAAGTTTAAATAAATAAATAATGATAATTTATATATGTAAGTTCGGTTATTTATATGGTGTATATATACATAATAAAGAGGGTTCTATTCTATTCTTTATTGTTGAAAAATCCTTATTTGTAAGGAATCTTTTAATTAAACTTTCAAAAAAACTCGAACCACTTAACAATAAAACTTTTACCAGCTGATTACGTAAGATTCCAAATTAATAAAGTTTTAACTTCCTTCTTTACTTCAACTAATTATAAAAGTTCGATGTTTGATTCTAAATCGTAAAACGTCGGCTGTAGGAGTCGTAACTTTTTAACAATTGTCTAACCCTGTGTGCTAACCGAAAGCGATTGTCGTGCGACAACAACGCGCCGCTCGTGTATTTGAGCACGCCGACGCGTCGACGGCTACAGTTGGACGCGTCGACGGCTGCAGTTGGACTCGTCGGCGGCTGCCGTCGACGCGTCTACGGCTGCCGCCGATCAGTGCCGATGGCTGCAGTTACCTCTGCCGTTGGCAACGTGCCGCTTGTGTATATGAGCACTTATATGAATATGACGTATTCGCGCGATCAATCGAGTCACTTTTGAACGTCATAGTTTATGTAAAAGATCGTGAAATTGCGTACACGCACGACATTTACATTCGATTAGGACAAGGCCTGAATGTGTACAAGTATAATTTGCTTGCTGTAAACTATGATAACTCCAATACATAAACTCAAGCCTTTTTCCCATCGGGGTAGGATCTTTCTTTCTCTTTTTCCCATCGGGGTAGGATCGTTCTTTCTCTTTTTCCCATCGGGGTAGGATCCTTCTTTCTCTTTTTCCCATCGGGGTAGGATCCTTCTTTCTCTTTTTCCCATCGGGGTAGGATCCTTCTTTCTCTTTTCCCATCGGCGTAGGATCCTTCTTTCTCTTTTTCCCATCGGGGTAGGATCCTTCTTTCTCTTTTCCCATCGGGGTAGGATCCTTCTTTCTCTTTTTCCCATCGGGGTAGGATCCTTCTTTCTCTTTTTCCCATCGGGGTAGGATCCTTCTTTCTCTTTTTCCCATCGGGGTAGGATCCTTCTTTCTCTTTTTCCCATCGGGGTAGGATCCTTCTTTCTCTTTTTCCCATCGGGGTAGGATCCTTCTTTCTCTTTTTCCCATCGGGGTAGGATCCTTCTTTCTCTTATTTTAAACAGTGTAAATGAAGAACTAAATAACAACTTCAAATTGTTTCTTAATAATTTTTAAGTTCTAAAACCTAAGCTCTGCTAAAACCTAGGTTTTTACATCATTAAAAAAGTCAGGTGCAAAGAAGTGAGGTGTTGTAAGAATCTGACAATAAATAATATAGGCAATAAATAATGAGTATTGCTTTATATATTTACATACTTGCAAATAATACCAAAAAACCATATTATCAAATAATAGAGAGCAATAAATTTAGCGAAAAGAGAATGATAAACGACTTGACACACTTACGCTCCCCAGTAAAGGGTGGCGGCAAGCCTACTAGTGGCACCATATCTACTTCAGTATAAACCTTCGTCAAATCAAATTACTTTTAAGAGTATATGGTCGGTAATAAACCTATTTATAAGGAAAGAATAGGATATTTTCAGTACGGCGAGTTTCTATGAAACCAACCAAACGGAAAGTATAAATAAGGCTCTTCGCTTTGACAAACCCGATTTTTTTTCCGTACAAAACGCTACTCGAACAATAGTCGAATTGAACTTGAACTAGGGAATAAAAAGGCCATGTTTTCAGACAAAAAAAAACAACACTAAAAAACCGGTTCAACCTCTATAGAACGCGTAGAAAGAGATGAATAGAGTTCGTTGAATTTTTCAACTGGATTTTATTTTTCAGGGTAGTGAATACGAGATGAGGTGATATCTAAACGTGGATGAGGATCAATTTACATGTGGCAGCCATCAAATTTACTTTGACGATACTGGAAGGCCAATCTGATCAACTGAGCGAAAAACGTAAAGTAATTCCGCGGATCGCATTTTAATATCTCAGATATTCATTTTCGTATTGAAACCCCTGATACCTCTTTTTGGCAGCGACATAAAAGATAGGAAATATTCAAAAAGCCCCCTTTTTCATAAAACTCGACTTTGGTAAGCCTTAGATAGATCTTGCCTGTCATTGTCGTGTTCTTTTGAGATGAACGAAGGGAGTAGAGTTATTGGTTGATATTTTATAAAGAGTTGTAAGGTAGATTTGCGAATGAAGGATACATGGTTGGATTGTATTGAGAGGAAAATGATATTCGGTAAAATTCTATAACTGTAACCGAGGAAACCGGATTGTCTGCAGAATTATGAAAGTGTACCGGAAAGCGTCCTCTTACCATGACGTGTTCTAATACGAAACTAGAACGCCAAGAATAACAATAACGACACAGATTCTACATATGTATCTAATTGTTATTTGTAAACATTTTATATTGTAGCTGTTTATTGTCCCATAATAAAATCAAATAAAATAAAGTATAGTTTCGACTATATCTTAGGGCAAACCATGAAAATATATGACCGTTTTACGACATTATTTGAAGTCTCATCGTCTATTCATTCCGGTGTGCGCACAAAGCATTTGACTTGCTAATTCTGAACTCCGTCATTCGTTCGCCATTTGTACTGCCCTGTTACTGCGAGTGGACATGGACATACTCGTACGTGCACAATTTAGATGTCATTGCTGACAGTTAGACTCGCACGAAAATTGATTGTCAAAGGCCGAAATGTTCCGCTGTGAAACAGACAGTTCGGGAAATAGTAGTTCGGAATTGTTACAGGGTTTTTAAATTTGATTTCCGTTTTATACGGTCTTTTAAGGCATAGAGGTATGAGGGTGTAAAGTTCACAGCTCCATAGAAAAGGGAAGGTCCTCCGACCAGACAGGTGTCGTATCTGGCGGGCAACTGCCTGATGAATCATGTCGGGCTGTTGTAATATGCTAATTGCGCGGTAAACTCTGCTTGCGCGATGCAGGATTTTGCGTGACGTCAGTATGACACGTAGTTCGCATGTGGCGTTGTAGATACCGCTACAAAGTATTTGCTCGATTAAGGGTGCTTTTCATGTGCTTTTTTTTTTTTTCAAACATTTAAACTGCGAATGATTGGCGAGAGAACCGATACTGTTCTGCTCAGTAGGTTCACTGAACTCCATATGTTGCGAGACCGATGAGCATACTATGCAGGGGTGGATGGTGTGTCGAGTTTTTTCATTTTTATTTACTTTTTAATTACTAACATTAGTTATAAGCAAAATTCTTGTTACTAACAACCTTGCCTTGCCTATGGACTTTTTTTTTGTCTGAAATAAATGATTTTTATTTATTTTCTATTTTTTTAAACTCACATACACAAACAACCAGACCCGGAACAACTACCTGTAGGCATTACACATATTTGTTCCGTGCGGGAATCGAACCCGTGACACGCAGCGCAGTAGTCGATCGATCAGCCACTGCGCTTACCGTGTCGTTCTAAGATTTAAGAGATTATGGGTTACGGAGAGATGATTGAAAATTAATAACTATGTAGAATATGCTCCAATTTGGTGCCACTTGCACTTGGTGATAGGGCCCGCTAGGCGGGCTGATACCAGTCGGGGGCGCGGAGAATATACGCAAGGCTACACATAAAGCTGTACATAAGCTGACTTCTAATTGTACGAAAAATCTATACAATGCGAGGTCAGCTAAAATTGGAAATTGATAACTTGATGTGTCGCCGTGTGTGCAAGTACCTCTGGGGGCCCTGGGTCATGGTACTAGAAGGTGGAGTTTTAGACGGTGGGAGTCCGACATAACCCTCCGTTCTTCTCAGCCGGAGGATATCCATGAGGACTTCCCCACGGAAAACAAAAAGGGTACCTACGAGTACGTGGTCTACGTGTAAAATCCACGTACCAAAGTGGGGGTTTCTTCTTCTTCATTTTGATAAGGCATAGATTTTGCGTAAAATATGTATATTGAAATTCAGTTTCCAATATACAAGCTGTTGTTTTGCATCCTCGTCATATATCAGGAGGCTGTTATGAAAGACATAAATAATCAAATAAAATTACGATCCCTGGTAAATAATGAATACATACTTGTTTTTTTAGTTATTTAAGTTTGACAGTATTTCAGAATACACCACTTTCAAAGAACAGAATCGCGTTATGGTATCGTATAAGCGGCCGCGTTTTTATGTGTGTAAAAGGGCAGTTACAGTGCGGTCTCACACAGGCTGCGTTTTAAAATGCGTGTCCCACACATGCCGATTGCCAAAAATTAGAAAAAAAAAATCTACTTATTTTATTATTGATTCGTGTCGAGAATCAGTAACATAGTTACTTCCTTGAATTTGACGAGGATGCAAAACGACACCTTGTATATCGGTGTAGTCAGACAAAAAAACGTGAAAATCGTGTAAACACGTGGGCACCGTTTTCCCAGTAATAATATCAAAGGCTTTCTGAGCCAATTTGTCCAAATACACAAAGAAAATAATCAAAAGCAAATTGAATGGCCCAAAATTGATAACGTACATGTCCATCCAATTTATTAGAGACATATATAAAGCTTTGGTGGCTGAAATTGAAATCAGTGGAAATAATTGCGTTTGAGAGTGATCGAAGACTGTCTACGTGGGCGGCTGTAGTTGTGGTGGTGATGACAGATATTAAATAAGTATATTTCCCGGCCGTATTATTTATTTATTTATTAAAACTTTATGCACAAGTAAACAAAAAATACTGTACAAAGGCGGACTTAATGCCTGAGGCATTTTCTACCAGTCAACCTTAGGTTGATGCAGAGATAAAATATGGCAAGTGCAAATTAGCTGCTGTGCTGAAGTGGCAGTGGGCTGGCTAAGTTTGTCGAAGGACCGATAGCCGGTGGAGCAGGCGAGTCCTGGAGCGGAGACCGCGTATCGGCAAGCGTAGTGTGGGACGCCCACCAGATAGATGGACGGACGACCTAAAAAAGGTCGCTGGGACGGACTGGATGCGGAAGGCGGAGGACAGGGTGTTGTGGCGCAGCCTGGGAGAGGCCTGTGTCCAGCACTGGACTGTGATAGGCTGAGTTGAGGTTGAGGTGCAACATACGGCATAAATAGCTAGGAAATGACTAATATAAACAAATAAACAAAATGAACTGTCAGGAGAAAAAAAAAAAATCGGTAAAGGGGAAAACGAATCCAGCAAATCAGCGCTGAGATGTTATTATATGAGATCGCGTCTCGTTCTAACAATTCAATCGTTATAATTCTGTTGACAAAGCCCTGAATAAAAGCTCTTATTTAAAGAATGGGTGTTTTTTTTGTAGATAAAGTTTGCAATTAAGTCATAAATTCTTCATTCGAATCAGCTTATAAATCTATAAATCAATTATTATTCACAAGTAAAATACTCAGAAGGCCAATTCTCGTAATTTAAAACGTTAAAAATCTAGTCGCAATCTCATCTCGGCGACAAGCAAATGTCAAAAAGTTGTCAAAATGTAGGGAAATTAGAGGTATTTTTGACAGATTGAGACTGAGATCAGACTGTGAACGTTCTTAAAATTACGAGAATTGCCCCTCAGACTGTGAACGTTCTTAAAATTACGAGAATTGCCCCACAATTCTTGTACTAGGTGTCTATCTAAACTTAATACTAGCTTCTGTCCGCGACTTCGTTCGCATGAAATTCCTTGCTTCCTCGACCCACCCTGTCGCGTCGCACATACAACACAGTACATAATATATAGGTACATTTCTAGATGTTAAATGAATGCACAGTCTACTGTGTTGCACCAAAGTTAGCTTATACTGTGTATAGCTGGCTAGATGCCAGCAGAGCTGTGGTGGCCCAATGGTAACGGCCGGGACTTACAAGTTGTAGGTAGTAGGTTCGAACCCAGACAGGCGCATTACTTTGTGTAAATTATTCCATCACCACTGCTCTCAAAACGGTGAAGGAAAACATCGTGAGGAAACCGGCATGTCCTAGAATAAAAATTTCGAAGACATGTGACATGTACCAACACTAGGCCCGCGTGGTGGATTACGGCCTATTCCCTCTCACTGAGAGGAGGCCTGTGTCCCAGCAGTCTATAAGCCCAGCTGGCCCGGAGATAAACGAGTTTTTTTTTTAGTTCCATGCGCATCTTTAAATACTACAATTTGCGGTATGTTTAGGCCGATTCCTTTTCAGACTGAAACTGAATTGCCATCATTATTTCCTAACCTAATACGCTCCGGAAAGTTCAGCGTGTTTACGCCAGCAAATATCAGGCCCAGTACCCTAATTGCAGTACACACTATCAATATTAATCTGAATGTTTTTGAAGTATATTGCTAATCCATTGCTTCTTATGTTCGCAAAATATGTCTGCTCAACAACGTAAATAACGCAATGAATGTTGTTGAACTGTCAAAATGAAAGCCATTGCTACTGATGGTGTGTTACGTAACTACCCCGCAGGCTGCAATTACGTCATTAAAAAGAAAAACATTAGCACGCGTTATTTTCGGCAGATGTGAAATTCTCACATTAGTATAGGATTATGTGAGTATAAACACCCATTCAAAACGTACCCACGTTGACATATAAATAAATTCTATTCATCAAAAGAATTTGTTTATAAAACATATTTATAGAATTTATTTTATCCCTAGACTAATAATATTCCATTGTTAAAGGTACGCTTTTATGAGCGTACACAAAATTCATGTGGTGTCTTTATTTATTCGCACTAATATGAAACACATTATGAAAATGAGGCCAAATGCGAGTCGGATTCGCACATGAAGGGTTCCGTACCACCGAACAATAATTAACTCAAAAAGCGCCGTAAAATACACGTTTGTTGAATACGTATCCAAATAACATTTGGCTGTGACAGACGGTCAGACAGACACGAGTGAGGATCACTCGTGTCTGTCTGTCCATCTGTCATTTGCATTTAATGCTACCTAGTGTCAAGTATAAAAATCATATACAGGCTCTTATGTAGAAAATGCTTTTTTGCTTTTCTAACAATTTACGACAATTTACCAGTAAAGAAATAGGAGTACATAATGAGTACAAATTTTTAGGCATGCTCCCGTTTTATCAACTTCTATGCCAGCTGGAATTTTAGCGTGGTCGTGCTGGAAAGGAATCTTGCCAGCACGACCTGTATATCTACGATAATTGAGAGGTATAAGATTTCTAATTAGTGGTATAAAATGGTACAAATTAAAAGGATTTATTACCATCTAAAGTTATAATGAGTGCGTTCATTTTAACGTGGTCGTGCTGGGAAGGAATCTTGTCAGCATGACCTGTATATCTACGATAATTGAGGGGTATAAATTTTTTTATTAGTGGTATACAATAGTACAAATAAAAGGATTTTATTACTATCTAAAGTTATAATGAATGCGTTCATGGTCGTGCTACGAATTACAACACCAGATTTCCCATCTCTAGTTCCGCGAAGGACGGATATTAGGGACATAGTGAGCCCCCCCTTCTCCCCTATAATGACAACAAACATTTAGATCGAAAGGCAGAATTTTCACTTAAGAACTTGACCTATGGGCGTGTATTGTTTGTTGTTGGTTTTTTTCCCTTTAGGGCTGTGATTTTTCAAACGCCAGATAATTTTGAATTTTTGACAGTTGTTCCGTACAAAAACTGTCAGACGTGAATTTTCCAGGAATACAAATTGTCTGTCGATTCAATAATCGGCCCTTAAAAGAGTAACTTTGTATTTTTCAATCCGAAGTTTTATAATCCTAGCTTTCAGTGCTTTAGTAACAGTACATTTATAATAACACTAGCTGCGCCCCGCGGTTTAAGCCGCATAAGTTTAGATCCTGTGGGAACATCGAGATAAAAAGTATCCTATGTGTTAATCCTGGTTATAAAGTATCTGTGTGCCAAATTTCATCTAAATCCGTTCAGTAGTTTTGGCAAACAAACAAGTAGCAGTAGTAGCGTTCAGTAGTTTGGTTTTAACAAACGTCCATCCATCCATACAAACTTTCGCGTTCGTAATATTAGTAGGATTATTCACTAAGGGGATAAAGCAGTATCTTAATTTCATGGGCGCTATTTTGAATCACGAACGTAATGAAGGATTCTATTGCTCCCGAGCACAGCGAGTGAGCTCTGGTGAGGGAGTTTTAGAGTCCTGAGTGTAGTGAAGGATCAAGACGAAGACACCTTTATCCCCGAGGTGAATGCTCTACTTTTCGCACTTCCTACGAGGTAATAAAAATCAATTCGACGTATTTTTTTGCATACCTAGATATACAGTTCATTTTTAATATCTTTTATTAAGTATTATAGAATATTAATCCCTCACAGGGGAGCCAACTTGCGGAAAAATCAAGTAGAATTTAATACTCTGAACGATATCTATCACAAGCAGCATCAAGCGTCCATCTTCCTATTTCAATTTCTACATTGGCTAAATATTTATTTATCCTGTTTCGCTACAGATTTATTTTCACTGAGTTTTGATAAGAATATTCTGACTTCGAAGGAAATGTTATTGTATTGAGTTCTCCGTATTTGTGATAATATATTCTATGGAAAGAGAATGTATTTATACATGGTTAAATTAAATCGGCTAGAGAAACTCCGCAGACGTGACGGTTATCGATCGAAAATTCAAAATGGCCGGCCATTTTGAATTTTGAGCCCAATATGGCTAATCTCCTTTAATGTGTCTAAAATCTATAGTTAAATGTGTCGACTTGTCCTCAATCCATTAATTACTAGATCGGCATGATAAAGATGTTCAATTAAAATTGATTAAAGGTACAGGCACCACAGAATTTACTAACAAATGAATCAATGCCGACGGCAAAGCCCGTATTTTGATTTATGTTTCGAGAAAACCGCTGCGGGTTTGTGACGTAACTAATAAAATGGCGCTTCTGTATAAATATTGAATGTTATGTTAAACATAATCCACCATTTAATATGGGCATTAAGTCCATAGTGCTGTTAAAATAATCGTATACTTAATAAACATAGCAAACAACAACAACACTGCTAAAAATATAAATTCGGGGAATACACAGAGGCAGTGGCAGACTAAGCCTGTCGGGGGCCTGGGGCGCTAAAACAAAATGAGGCCCCCCCGGTATTTTATATGGGTACTTGTATTTGTAATAACATTTTACAAAACATTAAAAATGCCTAAAAAAAAGAAAGTATAACGTGTGTAATATGTAATTATACTCTACCTATATCATGGGCTTCGCAAGCAGCAGGATACTTTTTTCAGAGAGATGCATATTCATCTCCTCATTATGCTGTTCAAGAAAAGCAAGCAAGCCCAAGGATGCGAGAGCGAGCAACATAAGCTCAAAATCAAAAGAAATTTTTTACACCATAACTCTGAATTATCGATCAGGTTTCTTTTGATCATTCGTATTTGTACGGAAATAGGAGTTGCTTTGTCGACTTATTTATGCAAAAACTCTTAGGAATAAGAGAGCGGCCGAAGCAAGCACGAACATTTTTAGTACTCGACATTAATGTTTTGCATAAGCATGTACGGACGGGGCCTCCAACTCGAACTACTGCTTACTGAACATAATATTTTTACTGGGAACACCCAAATACTCCGAAATATTTTATTCCGAATTTCGATGTTCCGATTTTCTAAAGTCCGAATTTCATAATACCTAAGAATTATAATGTCTATTATTAAAAACCACGAAATTTATTTTACCGAAAGTCGTAAATGCGATTTGTTAGTTTTCCTATTTTCATATGTTCGAAGAATCAAATGCTCGAAGGGTTCTCGGTCCGAAAAACGACATTCCGATTTTCAATACTCAGAATAAACTACTAAAATTAGGATTCTGAATTACTTTTCAGAATTTTATTTGTTCGAATTTCATTTTAACGAAAACTATTGACTGACGTCTTTTTTGCTATATGCATTATTTGACATATATTTTTAGATGTGATGTGTTTTTTTGGTTGTGTGTTTTTTTTGTGTGTGTGATGTGTTTTGTTTTTTTAGATGTGTCATAGGTATTATTTTACCGAACTATATTTCGCCGATTTACAAAATAATTTTTGGCTATTTATGCTATTGGCCGAAGCCTCTTTTGACATTTTTTCGTTAGCTAAATGATGTATTTGCCATTATTTTCACCACACTGAAACAACATTTTAAGTACGGAATATTATTTGGTTACAAATATATAGGCGGTTACTTGGTAGCATTTTCAATATTAAATTAAAATACTGTCATAAAAAAAGTCAACATGTTGTGCTACCAAATTTAGTTTCAGAAACGAATCGCTGCAAAACCGACTTTTTTTTTTTTTTTTTTTTTTTCAGGATGGGAAATCATCAAATGACTCCTCCCGCTCTGGGTGGAGCAGAAGGGAGTGTCAGACTCTTACTGACTAAAACCCACCCGTGTTCCTTCCTTAGCCCTTTACGTACCAGGGCAGCGGTAACCCTTTCGGACGATCCCGCTACCCCGGCAGGCTTCGGCCCTGTCGGGCCCCGTCAACTACGCTGACATCTCTTTGAGGCGCGCGTGGAACACATACACGCCGTCCGGCACGGGCCTGGTCCTGATCGGACGGAGAGCTACCCATTGCTCTCCGCCCGCAGGCCCGCGCCTACGGTGGCCGGGAGTCGTCACGCGGCTCCCGACGCCCGGAGCGTCTCCCTCGGCGGCTGAGGCGTGAGGATCTCTCCCTAGCCCATCCCGCCACCTCCTTCGCTAGCATGACTGCTTCGCAGAAGGAGGTGACCGCCTCCCACTCCCTCTCGCCCCGGACCATGGCTTGCACCAGGGCCGGACGCGAGAGGTCGCCGCCGCTGCCGATCGCCTCTACGAGGACACGGCGGTGCTCTGCCCAAGCGGGGCAGACCTCCACCGTATGCTCCACCGTGTCCTCTGGGCGATCCTCGCAGTAGTGACACCCGGGCGTCTCCTCCCGCCTGATGATGTGCAGGAACCTCCCGAAACATCCGTGTCCGGAGAGGACCTGCGTCAGGCGGTAGGTGAGAGCGCCGTGACGCCTCTCTAGCCACTCCTCAAAGAGGGGTCTTATCGCCGCTATCGTGGCGTGCCCTGCGCTGGGTTGCGATAGTCGCGCCTTCCATTCCACCATGAGACCGCGCCGGAGGTCCGTCCGCTCCGCAGCGATTTGCCGCGGGTGCAGAGTTTCCCCCCGACGTAGTGCCTCCGCGCGCCAGTCATACAGGCGCGCGAGGACTATCGCCTCCAGATCCCATGGTGGCAGTCCGGCAAGGAGGCTTGCTGCCTCGCGCGAGATCGTGCGGTACCCCCGGATCAGCCTTACGGCTACCACCTTTTGGGGCGCGTTCAGGTAGTGTGCGGCTCGAAGCCGCAGTGAACGCGCCCATACCGGGGCCCCATATAGGGCCATGGACCGCACGACCCCCGCGTAAAGCCTCCGGCAGGAGGCGTTTGGCCCCCTCAGGTTGGGCAGGAGCCGCCTTAAGGCGGCCCCGGCCCGTTCCAGTTTTGGGGCCAAACGTCGGAAGTGCTCGACGAAGTTCCACCGGCTGTCGAGGACGAGACCCAGGTATCTCATCGTCTTCTCGACGCCGATGTGAACCCCTCCTACCATCAGTTGGGATCCCGAAGGTGGCCCGTACCGGGGCCCATGAAAAGACATGGCCTCGGACTTGTGCAATGCCACCTCGAGACCCAACTGCCGGATCCTTTCCACGACTATCGCAACCCCGCGTGTCATTGCGTCGGCCGCCGCCTGATGCGACCTCCCCTGCGCCAGGACCAGCGTGTCGTCAGCGTAGCAAACTACGCTGACGCCATCAGGGAGGTCGGCCCGCAGCACCCAGTCGTAACCGATGTCCCACAGGAGCGGCCCCAGAACCGATCCCTGTGGGACACCGCACGACATCTCTCGCCGGTTCCAGTTCCCGTCGCGACCGGGGTAGATGACGGCTCTGTCCGTCAAATACGCCCCGACTATTCGACGGAGGTAAGTCGGCACCCGGTGATACCGGAGTGCCTCCCCTATGCAGCTCCAGGGCAGGGTGTTGAACGCGTTGGCGATGTCGAGTGACACCGCCACGACCACCCCACCCCGTGACACCGCGTCCCCCGTCGTGAGGGCTCTCACGCGCATGATGGCGTCCACCGTCGAGCGCCCCTTGCGGAAGCCAAACTGGCACTCCGCAAGGTCCGGCCCCGTCCTCACCAGGTGCCCGACGAGGCGGCCCGCAATCACTCTCTCAAAGAGCTTGCCGACCTCGTCGAGCAGCACTATGGGCCGGTATGCGGACGGAGAGTCCGCAGGGCGCCCTGGCTTCTGAATGAGGACCAGCTTCCCCGTCTTCCAACGGAGTGGAAACTGGCCTCTCTCCATGCATGCGCTTAAGAGCGCCTCCAGTCGAGGCCCGAGAGCCCTCGAGGCCAGGACCCAGGCTTTACCCGGCAAGCCGTCGGGTCCCGGGGCGGTATTTTTGGCCTTCAGCCTGCCTACCGCCGCTCTCAGATCTACCCCGGTCACTTCAGGGGTGTCGTCGTCGTTGTCCGCGTGGCCCGCTTCGGGCACCGCAAGTGGCGGAGCCATAGGCGGGGGAGTATGCTCCCCCCTTGAAGGGAACAGAGCGCTCACCACCTCCTCCACCAGCTGTGGGCGGAGACTCTGCGTCAGCGGGGGGGCCCATGTGCGGAGTTTATTCCGCACCATTCTGTAGGGGCGCCCCCATGGATCTCTGTTCAGAGTCTCCAGCATCTCCTCGCGGGCCATATCCTTGGCCCGCTGAACAGCCTGTTGGAGGGCGGTCTTCGCCGCTCTGTACCCCTCGTATAGCTCCACCTCCGTGGCTTCCGCATCCGGAGGGCGGATGCGGAGCCTGCGGTGCCTGGTGTACCGGTGTCGCGCGTCGACGCACGCCTTGCGTAGCGCCCCAACCTCCTGCGACCACCAGTACACCTGACGTCGGGCGCATCCTGGCCGGACTCGGGGCATTGCCACGTCACAAATCTCGGACATGGCCTCCCGGAACCACTCCACCTCATCGTCAATATCAGCAGGCCTGTCCGGTGAAAACACCCAGGCCTGCACGATCGAGGCTTCCAGGAGAAGCTCCCGGTCCAGCTGCTTCAGCGCCCACCGCGGACCACTCGGGGCCTGTTGGACCAGCGCGCTAGAGGTCTGGGTGGAGACCTCAAACCGGATATACCGATGATCGGAGTAGGTCTCCACCTCCTCCATGACGCGCCAGTCAATGACACGCTGTGACAGAGCGGGGCTGGCGAACGAGATGTCCACCACCGACTCGCCCCGCATCCGCACACACGTAGGAACAGAACCCCGATTTAGGACGACCAGGCCTGTTTCCAGAGCCCAGTCCTCCACCATCCTGCCCCGCACATCCGTGCAACGGGAACCCCAGGCCAAATTCTTGGCGTTGAAGTCCCCGAGCACTAGCACGGAGAAGGCATGGTTTCTAGCGACGACGACACTCAACTCTGTTAAAGAGTTCTGGAACTCGGCGAGAGTTCGGCTCGGAGAGAAGTATACTCCCACTACTACAATCTCTCCGAACCGTGCTGCTACGCACCCCTGTCCCCTCGTGACACCTTCGAGGGACGGGGTACCGGCGGCGGCCGACGAAATTATGGCCACTGAGCCGTTCAGGTCCTCCACCCAGTCATCCCTGGGCGGGACAAAGTACGGCTCAGCGACCACGGCGATGTTAATCGACCACTGCGCCATGCTCTGGAGCAACAGGTCCTGAGCGCAGGCGCAGTGGTTGATGTTCGCCTGGAGGAGGCGTAGAGGAGGAGTCATTACTCCTCCATTTCAGCCCCCCCCCGGGCCCTATCGGCAGTGGTGGCGGCGGCGGCGGCGGCGGCGGCGGCGGCGGCGGTGGTGGCGGCGGCGGCGGCGGCGGTGGCGGTGGCGGCGACAGTGGCGGCGACGGTGGTGGTGGCGACGACGGCGGAGGGCCTGCCCTTCCTCCTGGCTTCGGCGGGTGGAGCGCAGGACTTGCTCCCCGCCCGGTGATCGGCCGGCTTGCCAGCAGCCGCACATGCGACGCAGTGCGGCGCGGCGTTGCACGAGCCGGCCGTATGTCCGGGCTTACCGCAGCGGAAGCATAGAGTGCTGCGGTCCTCCAAGGTGCAATGGACGCTCACGTGGTGCCCCACGAGGCATCGATAGCACCTTAGAGGTCTGGGCTCCAGCAGCTTGACCTGCGCTGACACCCAGCCCACCAGGAGCCTTCCGCCCTCCACGATTTTTCTCGCCGCCGTCACGGGACAGCTTACCGTAACGGTTCGCATACCCGTGAAGTCAGGACGTATGGTGCCCGCCTTCACCTGATCGGTCAGACACCCGCCCGTCCTGACGACGGCGGCTACCACCTCGGCCCCCGTCACCGAGTCATCCAGGCCCACAATGCGCATATCCGCGCACTTGACGGGCCTGGAGACTCGAGCCTCGTCCGCATTGAGGGACGCCCTTAGCTTTTCAGCCAGGGCGTCAGCGGTGGGGCCGCTCGTCGCACCGGGGACCTCCAGCATGCGGGCACCAGTGGCGGTCACCCTATGCCGGAGGCCTCCGGTGATCCCCAGCTCCTGGAGATCCACCGTCGCTCTCGCTTTGGCGAGCACGTCGCCGTAGGTCACCCCCCTCTTGACCGCGTCCGGCTGTAGTGTTATGACTACAGCCGCGGTCTTGGGGGAGCGAAGCCTAGCCGCAACGGCTCGCTCCTTGCGGCGCCTCCTCTGCGCCTTTTTTCTGGCCGCCTTGGCCGCCTTCTTTTTCTCCCCGACCACCTGCCACTCGGTGTTGGTCGTGGGAGATTTGTTCTGGGGAGGCGTAGGCTCTGGGGCCTTCCCCTCCCCAGCCGTTCTGCCCTTTTTCCGGGCTGGCACCGCGGGTTTGGCGGCAGGCGCCGATTTTGCCGGCGCCGAGGCTCCGCCAGCCGACGTCGGTTTCGCCGGCGCCGGGGCTCCTCTAGCCGACGCCGGTTTGGCCGGCGCCTGGGCCCGGCCAGACGGCCCGGGTTTAGGGGTGGCAGCGGCCGCGTACGAGGCCGCCTTAGGCTGCAAAACCGACTTCACGCAGTCTTGTCGGCCCTACCCTAGAGTGTAATTTAAGCCCGCGTACGCGCGGAGGGGTGGGGAAGCCCGCGAGCTGAGAAGC
Source organism: Apamea epomidion (assembly GCA_947507525.1). NCBI lineage: Eukaryota > Metazoa > Arthropoda > Insecta > Lepidoptera > Noctuidae > Apamea > Apamea epomidion. The sequence goes on from OX382234.1 coordinate 15,812,320, forward strand.
AGGTGGTTTGAAGGCCCGCCACCACTGCTGAGGCCGAAGCTGCGGTGGTGAGCGTTAAAACCATCTGCGGCGATAAACTCATGCATGTGTTAGATATTTCATTTTGATATAATTATAATATTAGAATATTGTTGTTGGATAATGGCATCTGTCACATTTACGAAGCTTGGGACTAACGTAGAAGTACCTAATTTAACTAGATATTGTGTTTACAAAAAAAAAAAAAAAAAACTTGTAAAAAAAACACTTAAATGTTATTACTATAAATGATTAAGTAATATTTGATTATCCTTGTAGTATATCTTAGATTTTATATTGCTATTTTAATATAATAGGTTGTTTCAAATGATTGGTACAATACTGTCGGTTGATGTTGATATACTTTTTGATGATGTCTAAGAATTAAGAATCAACTCTTATTAAATTGATTAATTACTTATAATGTTTTAAAATGATTTCATTGTTTATGTTACCTGTGTTAGAAGATATTAAGCCAAAATATATGATGATCTGTGATTGGTTCAAAATGGCGGTAGATGTTTTACGTAAAAGACGTTGGTAGTGTATAAAAAGGATTGTAACGACGTTATCAAGACAGTTGCTTGGTAGATGTTCAGTTGGTTAGTTCTAGTGCTGTTATTATGTGGAATAGATCGACCAGATGTCACGTAAGTTAAAAGTAATTTGATATTATACCTTAATTATTGCTTATTATAATTATGTTGTTCTGTAAGTCATATTATGGTCAATATTCCTAGCTATTGTTATGATGTTGCTATTATTTTGAATTCTCTTGGACCGATGTCCAAGAGATAGAATTAATTGTTTGTAAAAATAACGATAATTTATGACAACGAAAGAAATGTATTGATAGAATACTTTAATACTGTTTCCATGGAGTTTCTTGTCTTTCTTCTCCATGATGACCTAGTTTTACGAATGGACGACTAGTTTTCTGATTAATTACTGACAAGCCTAAATTAAAATAAATGCTTAGCCTTGTCTATCTGTGCTTTACTTCATAAAACCCTTCCCCTACAAACCATATTCAATAATAACCTTCATACACAGTAAATAAGTAACTAGTAACCATTCTGATATTCAAAGCTTGTTATTTGGGTAATACATATAAAGGTACATATACTTCTAGTATATACTGAATAATCTAACACATGCCTGCTTGCATGCTGCATGCTTGCTTGCACGGTGCATGCTTGCTTGCATGCTGCAAATCCCCTGTATTATTGATGAATCACTTCGGTTAGGTTAGGTTAGAACTGTGACTATTAAAGCGCGAAGGCGAGCAAGTTAAGCGAGCGTGCCGCGGCAGTGGCCGCCGAGTGCCAGATCAGATTCCCTCCATTGTTGGTGGCACAAGGCGTTTTTATTTCGGAATTCTATTAATCGGTATTTTAATAATCGGAATTCGTATTTTTGATATTTCGAATTATCTAATATAAGTCGGACTTTTTGTTATTCGATCTATTGAAACTCGGTATTTTGAGAATAGTAATTATAAACGTTAAGAATATTGAAATTTAGGAATAATAAAAATAGGAGTAATGATAAGTTGGAGTTGTTATATTCGGAATTTTGAACCGTTCGGAATTATGAACATCAGTATTTTGAAATTCGTATTTGTGACTGACGGAATAAAGTTTTTCGTATTTATGTAGTGTACCCATTTTTACTTTGTTTGGGATTGATTAAAAAGGACTTCTTAAGATTTGGGGCCAGGGGACCGCCGCAGGCCGCCCCTGTCACTGCCTCCCCCTTAGTCGGCCAGTGCACAGAGGTGATGTCATGACGTTTAATCGTATAATTCATGAATCTCTTCCCGTTATCTCAACGTGTTTGGGGCCGGCACAGAAGGTAACTACATGTATAAAGTATATTGCTGTATACCTCTCTTCAATGTGCAACATAATTAACGCAAGACTCATACACCCCAATTAAAGTATTGAGTTAAAAGCACAATACAATGACCAAAATATAAATTTTTATAAAGCAAACTATAATTATTAAGAAAACCGTTTCGACCCTAGTATTACTTTATGCATATAAAATTGATTCTTATTTAATTTTTTTAGCTCAATCGGCGGTCAGGAAGGCAAAATACATGATTTTTGAAAAAATTACCTATGTTAAAAGTTACTGAAATCGATTCAGTAGTCAATTAATTATGAATAAGCTACTTTTAGGTCTTGCGTTTATTCTGTTACACCCTGTATATGCCAACATCTCAGTGTAAACTTGTATCCTAGCATCTACCTATCTTTCACACAATCCATCCATATTTTTTTTTGTTAAGGTGATAAAAGCTAACATTTTTTATATTCTTGAAAAAACTAAAATGTTGAACCTTTAGGGTCTTCAAACTAAATATGTACTTTCTAAATGGGTCTACCTACGATTCTCCCTAATTTGGCCAACGCTCCGACAAATTCCCTGTCTCACATAATTTGTACTGAGAAACACTAAATGTGCTTTGAATCCATTATTAACAAAATCGGTTAACACTGTAATGTAATTTACTCGTAGCTATGTATTAAATTATAGCCTGAATGTAATTTCTTAACCCGCAATATATAGCTCACACATGTTGCGTAAGTAATAATCCGAGAAGTTTCGTGGCTACGCCATGTAACTCATGTAGGAACCAGCATATACCTAGCAATACATGGTTGTTACGTTAAAACGGAGCGAGGGAACTTTTTTTTATAAATTGAGACTTCTTATGTTACTAATAAAGGCATATATGAGATGATGATGGAGGTTTTGTGCTGTACATAACTTAATAGGTATCACGTGTGTACCCACGCCAGTTTTATTAATGTTTAACTCTTGGGGTCGCAGTGGGAACGTTTTAGGCTGGTTATGCTTGGGGGTGGGGAAGGTATGTTTTGTTTGTGATGTTTATTGTACCTATCTGTTATTCAATAAGTTTTAATTTTTAACTGAACACCAAAAGAAATAGTCATGTCTACCTATTAAATCTCTAACAAAACTGTTCTCAATATCCTCTCCTATTGGAAACCAAACGGCAAAATTAAAATAAACACTCTAAATTCCATTATGAGGGACTAACCACACTTATTCAGCTCAGTACACATCCGTAGAGCTGAACGGATGCGTCCATATTCCATACAAAATCATTGTTTTCTATTGACAAAAGCTGAACAGAGCTGAATAAGTGTGGTTAGTCCCTTATTCGCGCCTGTCGTCATTAGTTCCCGAATGTTCCCGAACTAGGTCACGACACTTTCGGGAATCGGAGCGGGATTTCGGGACCTCCCGGTCCGCTCGTCTCCAATAACGGGACCGCGTGACACCGACAGACGACCATTATCTATTAGCCAACATCCGGTGTTACTCGACCTCCTTGTCTGTGGACTGGAATCATGTTACTTTGTCGATTAATTTGTGTCCGACATTATGCGTGAGATACATAGGTATAAAACTTATATAAAACTAGATTTAGAAGAATTGCCACACTTTAGTGGCAGCGGGCTGGGCACATTGCTCGCAGAACTAATGGCCGATGGGGCCGGAAGGTTCTGGAGTGGCGACCGCGCACTGGAAGACGTAGCAATGACGACCTTGTGAAGGCCGCACTGGATGGTAAATCTTTGTAACTTATTTGTTGCGAATCGATTGCAATCGGTTTTTAGGTAATCACTAAAACTAAGCAAACTTTCGAATGAATAACACCTTATAATGCTAGTTATCTCGCCAGAAACAGTCCTAGTTAAAAACCAACTAGTATAAAATAGTTAACCCTAGAGGTATACTACTATAATAGTATACTACTATAATAATTAAGCGTATCAAGTCGATCCTGATGAACCGCAGTCCCAGACCGTAGCACGCCTAGTCGATCCTGATGAACCGCAACCTCGAAGTGTAGCACGCCTCGACGGAATCGCAGGTGACGCGACAATCACGTGTCGCGGGCCACGGATTCGCTGATCTCAAACTCCACGCGTTCTATGGAGCTGGTAAAGGCAACCAAGCCAGGTGAATAGTCCGATACCCGGGAAAAGGGCCAGAAGCAGCCCTTTTTAGCTGGTTCTACACCTACGACAAATAAAATAGGGTATTACACCAGTGAAAAGGCTAAGACTTCCGCTGAGGGGGCAAACCAGGAAAAATGAAAACGCCGGCCTCATCTACTTTAAAAAAATACAGTATAGTTTGTACAAACCTACTTACAGAAATATTAATAATTTTCTCAAGTCGATCTAACGGAGGAATTTGAAAAAATATTTAGGAATTACTCAAAATAAAGTTATTAGAATTACGGCTAGCCTGCGACCATTCCAAAGACTGCTAAAGAACAGTTTGATCCGCAATCTTAATTATGGGAGGCCGACTCGCTCTTGGCCATTTTTTTTCTTTGATCGTGTTGGGTATCTCACTTCAGTACCATCTCTAGGGATTTAGGGAGCACGAGAAACGCTGGTCAGAGTGAGACCCTAACCAGAGTTATTCGTGCTCGCTTTGAGCTGTACCAATTTATGGTTTAGAGCAAAAAGTATAATTACGTATGTATTGTGATGTTATGAGCCTACGGGGTAAAAATTTAAAGCCATTATAAATGAACCCAAGAAAGGAACAATTCCTTTCTATTTTCAACGCAAATTCAACACGACAAACACAAGATTTGATACATCCCGTAGATAAAACTCAAAGAGGGACTATTCCGTACTATTTTTCGACGATAAAACGAAATAGCACATTTTTTCTTGCCCAAAATATCACATCCAGTAACCCATAACCTTAAAATACTCCACCAAAATATAGCCAGTATCATATCAAAAAAAGAAATTCTAGAATTAACTTTACAACGAACTACAAGAAAAACATAACGGCCCAAACATAATATGCCTTTCCCAAAGAGAGACTACGAAATCTACATTAAAATTCACAGCTATGAGATGGCTTCTAACTACTGTAGAGGCAAATAAAGAGGTGGCACAGTCAACAGCAAAAGTAGATGATCAAAATCAGAAATTCAATACCGGATAACGGAGTTCGCGTCAGAACTGTGTGGCGTCGGAGTGATTCAAAAGTATGTGATTGTAAATTATACCAAACATTTACTACTAGTCCAGCCACACAGTTCTGACGCGAACTCCGTTCATTAGTATTGAATTTCTGATTTTGATCAACTACTTTTGCTGTTGACTGTACCTGTATTTTTGCTAAAAGAAACATATTATTCAAAGACTTGCCATTTATAAAAAGCTACGCCACGCAAAACACTTTCGAAGCTTGCGGAATTGAACTTACATATCAAAAATTAATTATAATTTGTGTCTACAGAACACCTCAATCAGACCCGAACCAATTCTTAATCAAATTAAATAGTCTCATGCATAATTTACTTCAACAATATAAATCTAGAATGAAAGTAGTTTTAGCGGGTGATTTGAATATTAACACCCTTAAACAAGGTAATATTACTACTCAATTGCAGGATCTAGCATACAACTATAATCTGAAATTTCACATTGATGTACCAACACGTAAGTCATCATGAATACGACGCTACTGTTGCAGTTTTTCCACTTCACTTGTCTGACCACGATACAGCATAAATGTTAACTATTCCTTTAAAACATAAAACCCAAAATCAAGCAATTTAATATACATACAAAAGAGATTATAGTTCAGATAATATCCAAAAGTTTAAGGAATGCTTAAGTAATCTTTCTTGGTCTGAAATACACACGGCTAACAACGCAAACTCGGCATTCAATAATTTTCATTAAATGTTATGCCTACTTTACAATCTTTGTTTCCCTAAATTAAAAGTAAAAGTAAATTTAAATAACAAAAAGAAACAAAGTTGGATAAGCAAGGGCTTAAAAAAAAGTTGTAAAACAAAACGGTCTCTGCGCCATCAATTTTATAAAAACAAAACTGCGATTAATAAAACTAAATGCCTTAAATATGCGAATCTCCTTAAAAAATGCATCTTTAATTCCTGGAAAAACGCAAATATCAAATACATAGGTAAAAACGATAACAAATGCAAAGCTACGTGGAATGTTATAAAAGACTAGCTAAATAATGCAAACTTCAGACATACATAATATAGACAGTATCAAATATAAAAACACACTTATTACCAATCCAGTAGAAATAGCGTCTGCCTTTAATAACCATTATATCGATTCAACAAACAAATCAATGCCGCCGAACGCCACAGGTAACTCAAGCAATAATGTAACTGTTGGCTCTATGTTCCTCAAACCGATGTCGATAACTGAAGTTAAGCAGGAAACACAGCTTTTAAATAACACAAATTCTGAAGGGCATGACGAAATTAACACAAAAATCATTAAAATCTGTGTCGACGAAATTGTTGAAGTACTAACACACTTGATCAATTTGTCATTCTATGAGGGAATTTTTACAGAAGCTTTGAAGCTTTCCGTTGTTAGACCGCTTTACAAAAAAGGAGACAGACATGACCTGAACAATTACCGCCCTATCACCCTTATACCCATCTTATCTAAAATATACGAAAAATGTATGTATAAAAGAATTGAAAATTACTGTACAAAGTTCAGTATTATAAAAAAATAACAGCATGGCTTTCAAAAGGGCAAGTCTACAACATTAGCAATCTATGTCCTTATAAATGTTATATTAACTAACATCAATGACAACAATCTAACCACAGGATTATTCTTTGATTTGTCGAAAGCCTTCGACCTAGATTCACACGATCTACTACTGCAAAAGTTAGAAGCAATCGGGATTAGAGGGCCAACCTTACAATGGATAAAATCATACCTTGATAACAGGCAACAATGCGTTACCATAACAAACATTAACGAATATAAAGAAGTAACGCTACACTCATCAAAGTATAGATGTAATAAGTTCGGTGTCCCACAGGGAAGCATACTAGGGCCGATCTTATTCTTGATATATTTAAATGACATCATTACAATAACGAAACATAAGTGCATATTGTTCGCTGATGACATCTCTATTATTGTGACATCCAATAAAACAAATAATACAATTTACGACCACGAAACTGACATTAACAATACAATTGACATTTTAATTAACTGGCTTTATGTACATAACTTGAAAATAAACCTTGACAAATCCCTTTACATACAATTTAATAAATAAAATAATCATAAATTTAACTTTAAATTAAATATACCCAAAATTAAACCAGTAACACAGACCAAGTTCCTAGGAGTTACTATTGATGAAGATCTGCATTGGAAAGTGCATGTAGACAATGTTTCAAGCAAGGTAAATAAATTTGTGTATGCTCTTAGACAAGTAAAAAAAGTACTACCTAATCTAAAAACAGCTATATTAGCTTACCATGCGTATGTGGAATCCATATTACGTTATGGACTTATAATATGCGGTAACAGTACCGACCAGAATAGAACATTTGTTGCTAAAAAAAATGTATTAGGGCTCTATACGGACTTCATCCTGAGGAATCATGTCAGCCAGTATTTAAGAAACTTGTTACCGCTACCTTGTCTACATATTAATGAAATATGCATGTTTGTATGGAAATTTATGGAGTTATTTAAAATAGCAAACGATGTAAATCCTCGAAGCCGACGAAATCCTCACAGACTCGTACTTAACAGTGCTCCCAGGCTTGCAAAGTACAATAAAAACTGCTTAACTATCTGTGTACGAATTTATAACAAAATATCTAGTAATCTGAAAATGTTAAACTCGAGATATGCTTTTAAGAATAAACTGTATGAATGGTTAATTGATAACAACTTCTATAGTATAAAACAATTCCTAGAACGAAAATATGTAGTGTCGTTGGAATATAATAATAATTTTGTTAAGGAAATTGTTATTACAAATATTTTCATGCTATGTTTAATTTTGGCAAAACATGTCTGCTTTTTTTATTTTTGTACTGTAAGACCATTTTATACCATGTTTTAAATATATTAATATTAAAGACTTCGTGGTTATGTGACGTGCCTGTTAGTAAAGGACGACTATCCCTATTCTGGGTAACTTATTTCTTTATCCGTGGGGTAGTTCGTATTTTTAAAAAAACTATTTGCAACCCTTAACATTTTTCTAATGTTTTAATTGCCTTAACGACTTAAAAGTATTTACTTATTCACTTTTAAAAACCTCTTCAAAATGTTTCTTATTATCTACAGTGCTTTTCAAATAGCAAAACCCAGCTAATTTCGCAAGTTATTAAAGAGTTATGAAGGATTTAATATTCAAAGAATTCTTCTGCTAAATTGAGATTTTTCACATACGTACACGTTATATAAGTATAAGTAGGGATGTGGTGTCGATGATTGAAATTGCCAAAATTGTTCGCCTCCGAAATCCGCTTAAAGAAAATCTTTGCCTGAAATTGCGAGTCTCTGTTGAAACGTAAATAAAATGTCTTACTCATTTAGTGAATCTCCTTTTGAAGGCATTAATGTGAGGTGGAACGATGTTGTGTACTCAACAAAATAGGTTTTAACGTTAGACATTGAAATACAATAAGTAACATAACTTTGTATTTGTGTTACAAGAATTACCGTACGCAAAATACGCGCATTGACGTGGAGTTGCGGACAGCCCGTATTACCTATTATGTACCTACATACAAGAATTCAAATTGGTTACATACAATTCATAGATTGTATTCATGTTTATGATTTAATGTTTTCATGATTTGGACGTTATTTGATTGGTAACGTAATGGAAAACGAAATCATTCTTCGTATGGAGTGTGAAGAATATATTATTTATTTTTGCTTGCCTACAAGTATACAAGCTGTTGTTTTGCATCCTCGTCAAATTTCAGGAGGCTGTTATGAAAGACATAAATAATCAAATAAAATTACGATACCTGGTAATTAATGAATACATACTTGTTTTTTTAGTTATTTAAGTTTGACAGTATTTCAGAATACACCACTATCAAGGAACAGAATCGCGTTATGGTATCGTATAAGCGGCCGCGTTTTTATGTGTGCGTAAAAGGGCAGTTACAGTGCAGTCTCACACAGGCTGCGTTTTAAAATGCGTGTCCCACACATGCCGATTGCCAAAAATTAGAAAAAAAAATATCTACTTATTTTATTATTGATTCGTGTCGAGAATCAGTAACATAGTTACTTCCTTGAATTTGACGAGGATACAAAACGACACCTTGTATATGCATTGTACACCATGACTACCTACACTGGGCCGGAGTGGTAGATTACGGCCCGCTCCCTCGCGAAGTGGAAACATTATAGGATGATTATGCCATGAGAAGAAGTTACAAATAAGAATTTTACGTAAATATTTCAATTTCATTCTATTTCTATCAACTTTTAATCGGTAATCCTTCGTCTAAGGACCCGTTCACACGGACCACACCCACACCACATCGCAGCGACAAAATGGTTACGTAAAGATAGTGTCGCTGCAGCTTCTTGCTGTTGCGTTGTCACTAGTTGTTTCGATGTGGTTACGTTGTGGATAGTGTTTGCAGACAGACAAATTGTTGTGTTTGCGATGTGACCGGCCGCTGGTGCGCGGTCTCACTTGTCACGCGTCGTAGCTGCGACGTGCCATTGATGTGGCCGGTATCGTCCACGTGGTTGATTTTGACGGCCGAATTTGGTCCGTGTGAATAAACTATTCATTTTCATACAAATTAGCGCCCGTCCACTTGTTGTCGTTGTGGAATGTTTGTAGTTGTGGTGCGTGTGATCGGACCCTAATGGCGATGGATTACAGCGTTGGCCGCATCCTCTCGAAATGTCGTATCTTACTTATTCTAATTCATGATATAATTCTTCAGCCTCCATGGAGTATAAATTGATCAAATTATTGGATGAGCAACCTTGTCGACCGAATGGTTGGGGCGAACGACATCGTTACGTACTCAGGTATGACATTTTATTTATTTTGTCCACCTGTGACCTATTTCTGTCGATGAATTGGTGCAAAAAATACGCTCGAACTGTTCAGTCTGTCATTTTTGGTCTGTGACATTTTACTCGTATGATCAAATAATATGTTTGAAACAACAACACTTCATATTTGACCTTGTAATTGGAAATGCTGGTGTAATATGTTGCATATCCATCATGGAAAAAATTATTGATTTCAGTTCATTAAGTTCATGTGTTTTTATGTTATATATTTTCAATGTAACTCGGTATTATCGTGGGATGGATAGTACAAAGTTACCTAGAAACTATTATGCTTTCTATAAACATGTAGGCAAAATGAAATCTGTTTAAATACCTTTTTTTGATATTTTTATTTTAACCCAAAGGTTGACTGGCAGAGAATGCCTTATGACAGTAAGTCCTATGTAAGTGTGGGCAGACAGCCGATGAGGTGGACCGACGACCTGGTCAAAATTGCTGGACGTCTCTGGCTTAGGAAGACAGAGGAGAGTGGCGTGCATTGCAGGATGCCTACACTCAGCACTGGGTGGCGAAGGGTTGAAGATGAAGAAGAGGAGAGAAATAAATACATAAGAATATTATAAGTTAGTTACGTAATAAATTTGTCTTGTTTTTGTGTTTACACTAACATTAATACTAAAAATAATATACGAATAACCGTACTCTAGTTAATTCTATTTATCCACAAATGTGCTTCTGGGAACAATAAACTAATAATTCATCAATTGTTAGCGTAGCCCCGAGGTAAGTACGTGTGACAAATGGACATATTTATTTGTCTAACTACTAAATTGGATAACACAATGGGCTTATTAGTCGATTTGCACGAATTTATTCGCCTGAAACGGGCGAATCGTCACTTTTAAGTAATATTATCTTTTATATAGGTGACTTAAACAATCAACTCAGCGTATCGTAATCCACTGCTGGACATAGGCCTCTTCCAGACTGCGCCACAACATCCCGTCCCCCGCCTTCCACATCCAGTCTAACTCAGCCACCTTATGTATGTCGTCCGTCCATCTAGCTGGGGGGCGTCCCACACTACGCTTGCCGATATGCGGTCTCCACTACAGAACTCAGGATATGTGACTCGCACGTAGATAATTTATTTGTGAATTTTATGCAATAGAGTTAAGAAAAAAGTACACGTACTTGTCGTCTCGTCCACAAATAAATTAACTTCCTGCGAGTCGCCTATAGAAAAAATATAATTATTTAAAAGTGACGATTTGCACCTTTCGGGCGATTAATTCGTGCAAATCGCCTAATAAGCCACATAATGCTGTCTATGTATTGAATCTTTTCTATCTTAGGATTGCAGATAATTACTGCCTTTTTCATCTATTTTCGACGTGTTCGCCAATGCCTTGGCAACTGTTACTGTTACTTAGGGATAAAGTTGAAATGTGTTTAAACTTTGTCTCCAAGGTTGGCTAGGCATTTCTCGTTGATTTACGGGCACATGTCCGTCGAACGGGAAACCCGAAATGCAACTTGGTGACAGAAAGGCACCGTCGAAACCAACTTAGCTGTCTTTCTAATTACTACGATTTTATCATTGAACTTGTGACACCAAGGTAAATGAGGCTGCCTTGGTCTAGTGGTCGCATGCTCTACTGCTGAGCATATGTCCTTCCCGATCGATGGGTTCGATCTCCGGGACGGGTAAAGTGCTATTGGGTGTTTCCATCTAAGTCCCTTCATTAGGTTTATTTAAAAAACATAACTAAAGTCGATTAGGAGTTTTAGAAAGTGACGTTTCCACTGATTTGAAACGAAATATCAACGTTACGCTGTCCTAAAATACACCTAAAGGTGTATTGCGTAAAAATTATTTATAGCACTCCCGATAAAAAAATAAACAAAGATTGTGCCCGGAATTATTAAACTGAAGTTGAAAACTGTCTCGAGGGGCTTGGCGTGGAGCCAAGCGAGCGGCTACGCGATGATATTAACTTGATCGGTAAGCGCACAATGTTTATCAAAGCTTTAGAAAAAAATACTAAAGCCTTGCAATAAAAATCTAACTTTTTCTGCTTTTTTACTGAGCTACATTTATGCCGCTACGAGACGTAGCACGGCGTAGCAAAGTGGAATCGCTGCCACATATCTGCTACACCGACTCCGCTGTCGTAGCAACTGACCGGTTCGCTAGCTCGCTACTCTTTCACTTTTAATTTGAGTGATGGGATCTTTGTTTTACATGATGTTGAATTATTACCTATATTCTCTTCTTGGTCGTCTACTTTATTACTGAAGGTCGTGTCCCTGAAAGGCGTTCGTGTCTTTATCTATGATGTTCTTCCACTTCGTTCGGTTCTCGGCTTCTCTCAGGGCGGTCTTAGCAGCTGGACCGCCTGTCAGTTCAAGTGGTCTGACCAGCGGTTAAGTGACCGGCCGTGAGGTGCTTCTTTGTTATATTGGTGTACAGACAGCCAGCTACCCGAAACTGTCAAATTTTCCCAATCAATATTGAACCTAATGCTCTAGCGATAAAATTGAAAATCTATTAAAGAGATTTGACAGATTGTAGTAGCTTGATGTCCTGGCGTCTGTACATTATACATTTGGAAACGGTGCAAAACACAAATGATTAAATAATGTAATTTTTTTCTGTTTTTTTAATTTTATCCTAATTTACATGAATGATCTCTGCAGAATGATTCTCTCTAACTGCAAGATATACGCGTATGCTGATGACACTGCAATCGTCATTTATGAACCTAGTTGGGATATGGTTAAAACAATAGCAGAAAACGCTCTAAGTCAGGTCATGAACTGGTTCCACGATAGCCTACTAACTCTCAACTTAGATAAAACCTGCTACATTCCTTTCGCAATCCGACGAAATACTATGCCGCCTAAAGATTTTACTATAATTGCTCACTCATGCCAGAGTTCATCTTATACATGTACTTGCCCTTCACTGGACAGACGTGATAGAGTCAAATATCTTGGTTTGCAAATTGACGAATGCCTTAGATGGGATAAACAGCTCGTTAGGATGACTTCCAGAATACTGCGGCTCATTTACGTTTTCAAAGCGCTAAGAGAACCTGCTGGTATGGGAGTACTGAGGATGGTTTATTTTGCACTGTGTCAGTCTATAATTGGGTATTCCATTACTGCGTGGGGTGGTGCATCAAAAACCAACTTGCTGAGAGCTGAGAGAGCTTAAAGAGCGGTACTAAAGGTTATGTGTAAAAAACCATACCGATATCCAACTAAACAACTCTACGAGGACTGTGAGGTCCTGACTGTTAGACAACTTATCATCCTCCAATCGGCCCTCAGGACTCATAGATCCATGCCCAGTTCAAACCCTAAAAAGCGCACAATAATCCCGGCAGGCGTTAAACATAACACATCTTCACATCATCTTTTGCCCAACACCAATTTTACGTTTTAAGTAAGCATTTATATAAAAATCTGCATAAAAAGCTAAACATACTGGATTTAAATGGATATATGTTTAAGAAAGAAATAAGTCAATGGCTATTACAACAAGACTATGTGGCAATAGAGAATCTGCTAACTTACATCTCCTAATATCTCTCCTAATATCACATACATACTCAAAGGTCACATCTCACACTTTATATCCAATTATTACATATTCATTACATTCACGGAATCACTTTGAAAACACACATCCCACACACACACATACCCCACACACTCACACACACCCACACACCCCACACACACCCCACACACACCCCAACACATACATACACATGCATGTCTGCTGTTTATCACACTCCTTGTGTGACATAAGATTAGTTTTTGTTATTATTTTATTTTCTTTTTTTATTCTAACAGCTGTTTGTACAAATAATTGACACTGTTTTTTTTACCTATTTTTGGTTGAGAATATTAACAGAATCCATTTTGGCTGATCCCTATTTTTTAAGATACAGGCTAGTCATAGTTAAAAAGATAGAGTCTACTTTGCATATTAATGTAAATATTATTTCAAACAATGTATACAGTGCATAGTGCTATGTTTTAGTGAAATAAATATTTTATTATTATTATTTATGTGTATACTTAGACATGTAAAGACTATTAATGTTAAAAGTTTTATGAAAAACCCATTTATTTAGCTAAAATTCGAATTTGTATCGATATATTTACTTATGTTTTATGTGTACAATAAAGAAAACGACAGAGATAATTCTTTCTTTTCTTACATAATCTATCAATCTAATCTTACAAAACCCGGTGAGTAATTACCACAAAACATACAAGAAATAAATAAATACAATACATTACAAGTACTGCGGTAAACATAATCAACTTAATGCCGGTTACACACATAGATAAACCGTTTCTATATTAATGAGGCTCGTCAAATGGTTTGTGTACTAACACGGCCATATCTCGGCACATAACACGTCCTCGAAAGTTACAAAGAGTGTCCAGAAGGTCAATAAAGAGAAAAGCAACATATTAAGAGATACACTGCAACAAGGATTTTTAGGAGCTCAAAGGGTGCGCTGTTCGTAAACATTTGTTCAATTGTTTTGTGAAATTGTATTGAAAAAAATAAAACCTGTGCGGTCATTAGACCCCCGTCAGGAATGAAGTTTTTTACGCGATACTCGTACGTACACACACTCGTATAAAGAAAGAGACAAAGAGACAGAGAAAGTGTGAATTTAATACGCGTGTTAAATACAGAGCCATCTAGTATAACTTTTTAGAAGCTGTCATGAAGTTGTCGCCATCTTGGATTTTCATTTTGATCTCGCTTTAATGGCTTTAGCACCCTCAAAAACCACGAAAACTATCTCTCTCTCTGTTTCTCTCTCTGAGAGATAGTCGCATGGAGTGGCCATAACGCCTTTTCGTTACGTGGCCATATCTTCCAGTTTACTCCTACCAGGGGGCTTACCACCAGCTCTTATAGAAGGCAGAAGTTGAACTGGCTTTTTTGTACTATGACTAAGTACAGTAAAAAAGCAGCGCAATTCAACTTCTGCCCTGCTATAAGAGCTGGAGGTAAGCCCCCAGAAGCCGTATTAAAGAACTTTGTCCCAACAAGACGGCGGCTTCAGTTTCGGATTTGGCCACGCGCCAAAAGCTACTTGTACAGAGTTATTTATGCCGCAACGCAGCGTTGCCGTGTTTTGATTTAGATTTTCTGGTTTATTACCTGATTGGTTTATTATCTGAGACCTCGTAGCTAGCTAACTAAGTTGTAGATATGTAGATATAATGAATATGAATGTAGATATCTATAACTGGCTGTGACCATCAAGTGGGCCACCTGGCCTGTGTCCCCAATAACATACAAAATATGCACAACATTGCAACCGAATGCAATGTATGTAGTCAAGGATTTTTTCGTGAGAACGTTTTAAATAAGGTTTGATTTCCTATGAAAGCGGTGAACGGTCACACATTAACGACTGCCCGAGTACAGAGCGTTTTACGGTTCCGTACCTCAAAAGTAAAAGCAGAACCCTTATAAGATCAGCTGTCCGTCTGTCAAGACCGTTTTTCTCAGGAACACGCGGAGTTATCAAATTGAAATTAATATCAAATACTCAGGGCTGCAATCCCGTAAAGCAGTGAAAAATGAAACTTCTAAGTTTGCGCAATCAAAAGATACGGCCGTTTATGTTCCGTTTATGCCGCATATTTTGATACTCGGAATGGAATTAAAACCTATAGGGTCCCGTTGACCTAGAATTATGAAATTTGGCAAGAAGCAATGTCATGTTGCACAAGTAAAGGAAACAATCCGAAAACCGTAAATTTGTAGTTACATACCAACTTATTTGTACGGAACCCTCGGTGCGCGAGTCCGACTCACACTTTGTTTTTTTTTTTTTTTTTGAGGATGGGAAATCATCAAATGACCCCTCCCGCTCTGGGTGGAGAGCAGAAGGGCGATCGGCATCGAGACAACGATGAGATACCTGGGTCTCGTCCTCGACAGCCGGTGGAACTTCGTCGAGCATTTCCGACGTTTGGCCCCCAAACTGGAACGGGCCGGGGCCGCCTTAAAGCGGCTCCTGCCCAACCTTAGGGGGCCAAACGCCTCCTGCCGGAGGCTTTACGCGGGGGTCGTGCGGTCCATGGCCCTGTATGGGGCCCCGGTATGGGCGCGTTCACTGCGGCTGCGAGCCGCACACTACCTGAACGCGCCCCAAAAGGTGGTAGCCGTAAGGCTAATCCGGGGGTACCGCACGATCTCGGGCGAGGCAGCAAGCCTCCTTGCCGGACTGCCACCATGGGATCTGGAGGCGATAGTCCTCGCGCGCCTGTATGACTCGCGCGCGGAGGCAGTACGTCGGGGGGAAACTGCACCCGCGGCAAATCGCTGCGGAGCGGACGGACCTCCGGCGCGGTCTCATGGTGGAATGGAAGGCGCGACTATCGCAACCCAGCGCAGGGCACGCCACGATAGCGGCGGTAAGACCCCTCTTTGAGGAGTGGCTAGAGAGGCGTCACGGCGCTCTCACCTACCGCCTGACGCAGGTCCTCTCCGGACACGGATGTTTCGGGAGGTTCCTGCACATCATCAGGCGGGAGGAGACGCCCGGGTGTCACGACTGCGAGGATCGCCCAGAGGACACGGTGGAGCATATGGTGGAGGTCTGCCCCGCTTGGGCAGAGCACCGCCGTGTCCTCGTCCGACTCACACTTGACCGGTTTTTTTTGATACCCTACTGATGGGAATGACAGTTTTTCAACTGGTGGGAATGCCATTATAATATGACGGAAATGCTTTCATAGGAAACGAAAGGTTTACCAATAAGTAGTATTCGTTAATCAGTAAACTTCCTTAGCTTCTTACACAAACCAATCCTTCTGTATAATACTCAGTGGTTATCGAAATATCCGAGATGCCGTAATTCATGGTTAGCGGAGCAGCGGCGCGTGACAACCAGCGTCTATCACGCAACTCGTACATTGTACAGCTATGGACTGTATCATAAAGGTGCGTCTAGACCTGGCGAATGCGCCGCTAGCGAACTGCGCGCGTGTTACTCGCGTGCGGTTACAGCCTACGTTTGGTGCGCCGCTCTAGTGCAAGTCCGGCAAGACTCGGAAGAGTGGGGCGCATTTGAACTATGAGCCTCAGTTGTGAATTTGCTTCCGAAGATGTCCGACCATGACTGCCGTTAGCATAGTAGGCTATTTTCCTAAAAAAATCTAATTAAGTAGTCCGTCAGTTAGATTATCAAAAAATATTGAACCCGTATTTTTTCTTTTGTCAATTATATAAAAAATTATGAAGATATCGCCCGTTGAAGTTCCGCGTGACGTCACTGGCTTGCGACACTTTTGCAAGCAAGTGACGCCACGACCCCCCACTCCCAAATTTTGACGTGCTTTACCTTTGTCATTATTTGTTTGATTGACAAAAGAAAAAATACGTGTCCATTATTTTTCGATAATCTAACTGACGGACTAAATATAATAATTATTTTTTTACCTAGGCAAATACCCTATTGGTGCAGCATCGGCTATTTTATTACTGACAAAAACTAAAAGGAAAAGCATAAGACGTTGGTGGCAGGTTCCGTTTTTTAAAATAAGACTAAGAATAGCAAGGGAGGTGCAGCGCGGGCGGCACGCGCGCACCTCGTGCGGCGCTCGAGTACGGCGCGTAGCTTGCGCGCGGACGACGCAGAGGCTGCGTACGAACATGAAATGCACGCGCGCAGTTCGCAAGCGACGCGTTCGCCAGGTCTGGACACACCTTAAGCATCGGGGTTATTCGAGGTCATTCCGGGGGATGATCTTCATTTGTTATGTTTCATCGCATGTCGGGTGGAAGGTGAATTTATAATGTCTTCCCCTCCGTTTCTGTCCGCAAGATTATATTCCTTCTTACTCGTACATGCATTATAAGCAAATAAATGGTTTTTGTTTCGTAAAGGGATCTACTTTAAAAGCGAAATCTCTATACGAATTTAGAATGTATGTTCTGTTATGACGTTTCCAAAATTAGAATATATGTAATATAAATATACAATTAATTCAGTAGCTTTTAAAGTAGGGTAGTAAGGATTCTATACACAGCTTTTAATCAAATTAATGAACTGTGTTAAAAGCATACTATTTAACACGAAACTACTGCAGTTGATAGGTTTTTTATGAAAGGTTTTAGCAGCAATATGTAAATAGTACGGGCCGCGGGCGCGAAAGGGCTTGGCGGTCATTGACCCGCTTGTTCGGACGTCGGTGTCAAAATGGACTTTTTGCATGTTTGTAAGAGGCCTAAAGTGGATTTTAATTGTTTTATGACGTTGTTCGTGTGCTTAAAACAAGATATATGTATTATCAACATACATCTACGCTTATCTACTTCCAATGGGGGTAGGCAGAAACTATAGAACGCCACCTGCTACAATCCGTAGATAGTCCTTTATATTATCAAGTGTGTTAAATGGATGTTATAGAAAATAAAAAGGAGGTACCAATTATACTTCTTGCTCACGCTACGAGCTTGTAAAACCTCAGATAAATTGTTCTCGTGAAAAAGGATATTCTATCCTTCCTCTTTTCTATAAAACCACAAGATGAGAACAAAACCGTTCTCACTAAAATGTAAAGTGTTCAAGGCTGTGCAGCTGCGGAACGATGGAACTAGATTTCGAGAACTTAAAAATAAATGATGAGATTTGTGTTTGTGAAATTATTGCACTCATAATATAATAGAAAGAAAAGAAAGAAGGAATATTCTTTATTCTGCACAAATAAAACGCACATTACAAATAAAAAAGACTTTCGGGTTTCTTACGACCCATAACGACTGTCAAAGATCTACGAATGACAGCCGGAATCAACGGCTTAACGTGCTTTCCGAGCCACGGAGGGGTTTCGGTATATATAGATGGTCACCCATCCACGGACCAACCGCGGCAAGCGCAGCTTAACCGGATCGATCGACCCGTGCGGCTGTTACTTAACCACGAGCCTTTCCATACTCTTCATTATGTACACCATACAAATTACAAATATAAATGTAGAAATTGTACATAAGGTGACACAATGGCGGAACAGATACTAAAAAGAACTGTTCAGACCTCGCTGGTAATATGTAGGAGTCGGGTCACGTCTATAGTGCAATGTGTTGGAACTGACAGCTTGTCTTTACCCAGAGCTACCGCTTTGGGGTCTAACCGCAAGTGTCAATACCGGGTCAGGGACGTGGCCGTGTTGTGCGAGAATTTCTGCCGCCGGCGGTACTGACACTGACGTGTGACTGAACGACTTCATATACAACATGTCCCGGAATTAACGCACACCACCAGACACCCCAATTAGAATATTATGTTATAATCATAATACGAGTACATACACTGAATTTTATTATTATGTAAAAAACATTGGTTTTTTAATAAATTACTTATACTGATTGTGGGAGAAAATTATGGTCACATTACAAATCTACGCATACAAATCAAATTAATGACGACACGGTTGGCGCAGTGGCTAAGCGATTGACTGCTGCGCTGCGTGTCGCGGGTTCGATTCCCGCACGGAACAAATATTTGTATTGCCTACAGGTAGTTGTTCCGGGTCTGGCTGTTTGTGTATGTTAGTTTAAATGTTTGTAAACGCACCCACGATACAGGAGTAATTCCTAGTGCGGGGCAACGTTTTAAAAAAAAAAAATCAAATCAAAAGTCACTAATTCTAATTAGGCTGAGAATCAGCACTTTTCGAACGTCAAAATTACAAAAGACAGTCCCCCAAAAACGCCCGCCCTTCACCACTTCCTAGTGCTATCGCTGGGAAGAAGAAGTGGCGCAACAAACTCCCCAGCAGACACAGTCGCACTCGTATAAGGGTCTAGCTAAGTGGGTATTTCATCCATTTTGTTTTGTTTTGACTGTACAGCGGAAGTGTGACAGTAATTTACGTAGTTATAATTATTTTTGGGATAAAATATTACCTATATTAAAAATTACAGAAATCGATTCAGTAAACGATTCTGAACAAACTACTTTCATAATGTGCATTAATTCAGTTACACGTTGTATAGCTGCTGCCTACGATTTCGTCCGCGTGATTTTTCTTGTTTCCGCGACCCACTCTGTCGCATCGTATCACATCGCCTGCCCAATTTTTTCCTTTTTTTGTTTTTTTCATCTCCTAAGTATCCTAGCGTGATGCCTATAGCCTTCCTCAAGAATTGGGCTATAAAAAGCAAAAATATTTTTTTTTAATTTGACTGGTTCCTCCGGAGATTACCCCCTACATACAAACAAACGAACCTCTTTTTCCTCTTTATCATATCATTATCCTACTATTCGCAAACGAGAAAGTTTGTATGGATGGATGGATGGAAGTTTGTTACTCTTTCACGCAAAAACTTCTGAACGGATTTTGATGAAATTTGGCACACAAATGGTTTATATATAACCAGGTTTAACATATAGGATACTTTTTATCCCGATATTCCCACGGGATCGAAACTTATGCGGGTGAAACCGCGGGGCGCAGCTAGTTATCATATAAAATGAAGGCACCGATATTTTTCAGTCAGGTTTCTGAATATGACACGGATGTGCCTGGACCTTTATACAGGGTATAAAACAGGAAAAGACCGATCACATAGCCGTCACCCACGCATTTTGTATATCAAACTAAGTAATAATGTACAAAGATTAATTGCGGGGAATCGACTTTCATTTTTGGTGTAAAAAATCGCTGCAACGGTTAATAAGCCGCATGCAACGGTTTAACGGTCTATATCGGTGAATTTAAAGTTAAGTTAAAACATTTAAGACTTGTTTTTGGCAAAATAAACGAGAAATAAATAAAGTTAGCACTTTGATCTTCAACATCTAAGGTCGCAAATGTGACTGCTATGTGTGGAGTTCTGGGTTAGATTACTACGTCGGGCACTGTTAAATAGTTTTTCATCAGGAATTTCTTAATAACAACCCGGAGTCATCTGTTTCTGGTTAAAAGCATTGGGCTCATCCCCACTACATGAGACATAATAACTGACGAAATGTTGGATAACTATACCACCTCTGCCCACTCCAATTCAAGGTAAACAGGCACGATGTTACACAGTTCACAAACAAGCCAGACACTTCAGCAACTGCAAGTAACAATATTTAGCAGCCCCAACTTGGCGCCTGAACTTAACTAGCGGCCCCAAGAGATCAAACAGCGCAGCTGAATTTACATCGAAGTTAGATTGTCGCCGGACGATGACGCTAACTTCACAAACTAGGTATTCAGCTGTCTATAAACCATTTACCGTAGTTGCTAGATAAGTTTCTGTAATAAATATTTCATACAGAGGTTCGAGATTCCTTTGCGGAATTAGGTTCCATTATGTTTTTCTAATCAAGTTTTATTTATCCAAGGCCTATGTCCTGCTGTGGACGCCTCTGGGGTGAAATTATGAATTAGTTTTATTTACATTTCTTTTTTAGTTCAATATTTTTTGTTTTAAAGCTACGGTTTCCTTTTGCTTCGTTCGCCAATTCTCGTTATTTAAAACGTTCAAAATCTAGTCGCAGTCTCATCTCAGCGACAAATAAATGTCAAAAACTTGCCAAAATGTAGGGAAATTAGAGGTATTTTTGACAGATTGAGACTGAGATCTGACTCTGAATGTTCTTAAAATTACGAGAATTGCCCCTCTGGTTATACTCGCACGCCGGAAAAAATGTGTGCATTTACGTATGTATATAACGGCGTAGGATAGCCTTTACCAGCAGTGGTCATCGTATTAGTGGTTCAGTAGCTTCAATATCATCAGGATTGTGCCGGAATATAGCAGCTCGCCGTAGACGTGGTACGACAGCGGTACCCCTGATACTTCTGCTATCAGAAGACAGCCGCCACGCTACCGTAGGATACGACGCTCTGCTAAAGTGACTGTCACCTGACAGTGTCACTCTTATCTGACCATTTCGGAGATTCCAGTAACTTCGTAACAAACCGAGGCGCCACTTGCTACACCGTCATATACAGGATGGCAGGGACATTAACGCGCAACCTGTAACCATGAATTTATCAAGCACATAATTTTAGACCCCTTTTTTTTTTTTTTTTTGAGGATGGGAAATCATCAAATGACCCCTTCCGCTCTGGGTGGAGCAGAAGGGAGTGTCAGACTCTTACTGACTAAAACCCACCCGTGTTCCTTCCTTAGCCCTTTATGTACCAGGGCAGCGGTAACCCTTTCGGACGATCCCGCTACCCCGGCAGGCTTCGGCCCTGTCGGGCCCCGTCAACTATGCTGACATCTCTTTGAGGCGCACGTGGAACACATACGCGCATACAACACATACGTGAATTATTGATACAATTTCATTTTACCTAATTTCATATGGTATAATGAACAATTTATATAATGCACATCTATATATATATAAATGACTCCCTATTTCCCTTGGTCACGTCATAACTTGAGAACGACTTTACCGATTTCATCCATATTTTTCTTAAAGTTTTGTAAAACTTTCTAGAAGGTTCTTACGGAAAAAAAATTAAGAAAGTTGCTTCACGCGGACCGCGGGCAAAAGCTAGTTTGAAATAATATTCAATTAATATAATATTCAGTTTCTATAAAATTCAAAATCTATAAGTAACGTTTAATATAAATTGGAAATGTCTACTTTTATTTTTGCAAAAACTGATTAGATTCTTCTTCTTCTTCTTCTCCTTATTATGTTGTGGCTATATCGTAGAATTGGCCATTTCATGATATGGCCAAGGTTAGTACAGAAAAAAATAAAAAAAAATTCTACGATATGGCGACAGCATAATTATACACCGGCTTGTAGTTAATAGGTTGAATCTGTTCCAAAACCGAATCGGGGCACCCCGACTTTACGCAGTCTTTTGACTCCTACCCTCGAGTATATATAAAAACCGAAGGCGCGGAGGGAGAGCAACCCCCGCCCGCTGTAACAAAGCATAGGCACCCTGTAACAAAGCATAGGGTGCCTATCCTTTGTTACGTAAGGGCGAAGGGGTTTCACTTCCCGCAGCGCCGGAGACGACGCAGAAGCAATTTTAATTTTAATAAATTGCTTTTCTCAAGAACGATGCGTTACCTTAGAAAATTAGTTAATATGAAAGTTAGGTCAAATGAACATTATATAAAAGGAGCATTATACAATTTGAAAATTATATGAAATGAACGTTATACTAAATGAAATTAGAGAAAATGAAAATTATTCCAAATATAACATTAGATCATATGAAATTAGGTTAAATGTTTTTATAGCATATGAAAATTATCTCATATGAATGTTATGTCAAATGAAATTATACTATCTGTTATTATACCAAACATTACACACCCGTTTAGAATCATGTGCTGAATCCATGGTAACAGGTTGCGCGTCGATGTTCCTGCCACCCTGTATGTATTATGTAGTAATTGCCCCGTTGCTCTTGTGGTTGCAAGCGCGACTGCTGAGCGTGGGGGTCTTGGGTTCAATTCCCAGGTCGGACAAAGTGTTATTAGGGTCTTCATGAGAATTTCTTAGTAACAGCGTGGAGTTGGAAATTGGCGGTTTAATACCTCCGTGCCACCGGAAAGCGTAAAGCCGTTGATCCTGCGCCCGGTCGTGTCAGATTGCCGTGCCATCGGACTGTGAGAGTAAAGGAACGCACACACACACACACTTGTGTACTATAATATCTTCTGCGTAACTGGCCAATCTTGACCGAAATCGGCCGGGAGGCAATTTTTTTATTTTGTGGTAATTATATCTAAACTTAAATTAAACGTTAATATTAAAAATATTTAAATATTTGAGCAGACAAGCTCCAACAGGCACCTCAAACGAGCTGCTCTCCACTTTGCTTATTACCTGGAGTTCCTTTTGTCATTTCGCAACGTAAAAGCCTTTAGTAGTAGTATTTATTAAAGTTCCTTCTAGCGGGCACAGGTTATAAAATGAGTTATAACTAACTCATTTTAGAACCAGTGAGAAATTCTGGCAAGTCTTGCAAAGGCTAGGTAATAGAATACATTGCGCATTGCGGTAGTCATTTATATGTTCCGGATGAGATTTACAAGGACGATTAAATTCATAGATTTAGTATATAAATAATCAGCCTATACTGCTCCCACTGCTGGGACACAGGCCTCCTCTCTGTGAGAGGGAGTAGGCCATAATTCTCCACGCGGGCCCAGTGCGGGTAGGTGGATGTTACAAGTCTTCGAATTTTTGGCTCTAGGACATGCCGTTTTCCTCACGGTGTTTTCCTAGACCATTTTGAGATTTGTGTGATGAAAGTTATGACGAAATTAAATACTCAAAGTAAAGTGCCTAGGTTCGAACTCACGACCTGCAACTCGTAAGTCTCGTATATACTAAATCTATGATTAAATGAAAGTTTTCTGGGGAGTAGATGGCAATATTTGTCACGGACACATGCAGCAACAATATAGGCAACAACAGTCAATAGTAGACACATGTATCATCGAAGTCGTAACTACTTTAAATACCACTCTTGACAACAATTCC
Organism: Apamea epomidion; assembly: GCA_947507525.1. Lineage (NCBI taxonomy): Eukaryota > Metazoa > Arthropoda > Insecta > Lepidoptera > Noctuidae > Apamea > Apamea epomidion. The sequence continues at coordinate 15,836,729 of OX382234.1, forward strand.
TAGTAAATTGAAACTTCACTAAGTTGAAACTATCTACTGTCGCAAAGACAAATAAACCTTGATGTTTTATGACGTGTAAGTGAAAATTAGAGCAGTACGTAATGGCCCACTTGTAACGGCATCGACTTTCGATTTGTAACTTCTTCTTCAAAGTGTACTTCAATGTCTCGTTGAATTCATAATTTTACGGTTTTTGCTAAGAAATGTTGAATTTCGCGACCGAGTTTGAGAAGTTCTTAACTTCAACTTCTCAATTCAGTAATCTTCGTATAATTACATCTTCGCAATCGTAATAGTTTTAATGGTTATGATCTGCATGGTTTCTTATTCCCTATTACGCAACTCAATGCAATTTATGCCAGTTCACAGCTTTCTTCTCCTGTAAACATAAATAAATGGTTGATAAAATTGCAAGTGGGGATAATGGGTCCTTCGAACTGGTGATAAATCTAATAAGTTAAGTTATTCTGACTAGTTATTGGCAATGGGCCTCCGATACATAGTCTTTTTTTTTTTTTTTTCAGGGTTGGGAAATCATCAAATGACCTCTCCCGCTCTGGGTGGAGCAGAAGGGAGTGTAAGACTCTTACTGACTAAAACCCACCCGTGTTCCTTCCTTAGCCCTTTATGTACCAGGGCAGCGGTAACCCTTTCGGACGATCCCGCTACCTCGGCAATACATACAGTCTTAGGGCCCGATCACACGTACCACAACGACACCACGTGGATGGGCGCAAAATATACCGTGTGGACGATACCGACATCAAGGTGACGACGTCGCAGCCACAACGAAACCTCAACGTTTCGTCGACGCGACGACACTGTCCTAGCCGGAGTCGATCTGTCTGCAAACACTAGCCACAACATAACCACATTGCAACCAGGCGCGGTCGCAGCCCAAGATTTTGAGGGGGGTCACTAAGTAGTAAGTTAGTAAAGCAAGTAAATCATGCAGACTCTCGATAGCTTGAATGACTTGGGGGGGGGGGGGGAGTCATGACCCCCCAACTACTAGCTACAGCGCAACCACAATGCAATGCCGCTATACGGTGGATACAATGTTATGGAAAAAAGGTTGTAGACAATAGAAAACAAATGGAAAAAAGGATATGAAAAATACCAACTGATTTACTTAAACTTCTTCAGAATATAATTTTTTTTCAAAGAAAAAAGAATCGCCTTTCTGAGAAACACCAACTTCACTTTACATAAAACCTTGTCTTAATTTTAAGAAGTCGGCGCTAAATCCCAACTTCACTTTATTATCCTAAGTATTTTTTATGGAACAAATACTATGTATGTATGTTTGTTTGTTTTCCTATTGTAAATATTTCGTGATTATTTAGGTTTTGTTTAGTTTTAATACTGTTCTAAGTACTTTTTGTCTAAATTCATTAATGTTGGGATTTCGCGTCGAATACCTACAGAGCCTCATTTGTTTGAAGTCGGTTAAAATAGTTTCTTTTCCGTGTATACATATTTTTGTACATACGTGTCCCGTCCACACGTTTAGTCGGGCCCAAAAATACGTATACACCTAAATTTAACGTGACAAAATGTGGAGGTAGATACTATTCACATCTGCTGACTCCTTCAGGGATTACAGCCGTGATACGTGTTATCCAAATGTGTTGACTGTGGACTAATAATACGATTAATTACCTGCAATACTCTGATTGCGGTTACCCGCATTAATACGTAATATTCAACACATTCATTGCATTACTTGAGGCCGAGCGAAATAGGATATTTCAATCATTCGGCGCTATACAGGTTCAAATTTAATTAGCTAGCGAACCTGCGGATATGATGCGTATCGATATCTTAACACGATAAAACAAAAAAGAAAGTAATTTGAAGATGTTTTTTTATGGGGTCATCGACCGCAGTTAGTGTAGTGAATTGAAATTTTAATATCAGTTTAAAAATCAGCTTTTTATTGTGTAAACTTCACAGACGTGATATGTATCAATATCTCAACACGACAAAACTAAAGAAAACTGATTTTCTCAACTCATATGTCAAGTAACAAAACATCCAGCGGTCTTTGAACCCAAAAAAAAACATCAAATCTTTTTTGTTTTCATTTTATAGTGTTTAAATATCATAGGTATCGATTTTTAAACACTATAAAATGAAAACAAAAATGATTTGATGCGATCACGGCTATAGAGTTTCGATCATGTATACTTTTGACCCACGCAATTACACTTCCGACCGTCTACTGTGATTTCAGCCTTGCCTCGGTAGTCAAAAAGTTAAGGAAAATGTTATCATTATGAAAAGAAACTTATCTGTGTTTCAGCGAAATGATATAACTTGAAGTTTGTTATGCAAACAGTCTAAAGTTAAGTTAAAAGTCTAGGCGTTTTCAAGTTTTGCAAACTTTGTGCTAAAAATCACAGGTTAAGCTATGCTTGCCGCGGGTGGTCCGTGGACGGGTGCCCATCTTTACACACCAAGACCCCACCGTGCCTCGGAAAGCACGTTAAGCCGTTGGTTCCGCCTGTCATTCCTGGATTTTTAACAGTCATTACGGGTCGTCAGAAGCCCGAAAGTCTGAAAACCAGTCTTACCAAGGGGTTTCGTATTACCCGGTAACTGGGTTGTGGAGGTCAGATAGGAAGTCACTCCATGTAAAATCTGCATCCGGTTAGACTGGAAGCCAACCCCAATATGGTTGGGAAAAGGCTAAGCAGATGATGGCGATGTAAGTTTAACCGTCCTGTAATTTACCTTCCGGAATAAATTCTCTAAACGATGGTGAAAACCGCATGACAATTCGCTGCATAGTTTAGAAGAACAACGAGGTTACGCAGACAGACACGAAAAGGTACTTTAATTTATAATTAAACTTTGTATAGATATACATAAACTTATATATCTCTCGCGACCTCGGCGGGTAATGATAGTGGGCGTATGACTAAGATCTAAATTAAAATATAAAGTTATTTATTCAAATTATGCTGCGAATTAGGGATACTACAGCTCTCTATGTTCGTCAACGTAGATACGGGCTCGTACGAAAGTACTTGATCCGTCAAAAACAAAGTTTTTACAAAAAAAAAAACAATCGACTTCCAAAAAAGACACTACACATGAAAAATAACTTTAATTTCGGAAGTTGGTGTCGTTAGGTTCGTATTTTCGTTGATTGCCACCAGCTTCCGAAATTAAAGTTATTTTTCAATTTGTGGTGTCTTTTTTAGAAGTCGGTGGTTTTTTTTTTGGAAAAAAGTTTTTATTTTTCACTTTTACTCTGTAAGTTGTAATTTTTACCGGTAATTTCAGTTTAAAAACCAAACTACTGAACCGTTTTTGATGTCTGTGGGACCAATCTGAAAGTAGATCCTTTCAAATAAAAAAATAATTTTGCAAATCGGCTTATAAATAACGGAGTTCTGTGGAAACAAACATAAAAAAAGTCAATCGAATTGAAAACCTCCTTGTTTTGAAGTCCGTTAACAAGAGCCAAGTTCAATTTTTCGGACGGGCAAAAATACGTCGGCCATAGGGACAACTGTCAAATCATATTGTCATTCATTCTTAGTTAGGAAACTGAACTTATATGTCCGTAAGTGATACGGAGTAGGAATCGCCCGAAACTACGGACTTCGTAATTAACACGCCCAGCGCCAAGCCCCCATATGCCAATACCACCAATATATATATTTTTTCTTTTTTGTTTTTATTCTCTAAAATTATATAGAAGTTTTGATTTAACAAATAAAAACACACTACATAATATTACCCTTTCCTTTATAATTTTTAAACGAATTATCCAATCCCAAATCCAAACCCACCAGGAAAATTCCCTAGGCCTGGGCAACACTTTTGTATACAAAATTCCCTAGGCCAGGGCAACACTTTTGTATACAAAATTCCCTAGGCAGGGCAACACTTTTGTATACAAAATTCCCTAGGCCAGGGCAACACTTTTGTATACAAAATTCCCTAGGCCAGGGCAACACTTTTGTATACAAAATTCCCTAGGCCAGGGCAACACTTTTGTATACAAAATTCCCTAGGCCAGGGCAACACTTTTGTATACAAAATTCCCTCGGCCAGGGCAACACTTTTGTATACAAAATTCCCTAGGCCAGGGCAACACTTTTGTATACAAAATTCCCTAGGCCAGGGCAACACTTTTGTATACAAAATTCCCTAGGCCAGGGCAACACTTTTGTATACAAAATTCCCTAGGCCAGGGCAACACTTTTGTATACAAAATGTATGGACAGTGTGCGCGTTAGCGATACACGGCGCTTAGACTGGAATGGTGCTTGTGTATCAAAAAGGATACACAAGTGTTTAGACAGTGTATCGCAAAAGATACACATGGCGCTGAGCGTGTTAAGGAGCAGACCTCCAGCACTTTTAGAACGTCAATTAGATAAGACAGTCCCCCAAAACGCTTCCCCTTTACCACTCCCCTAGCTTTAGCTGGGAAGAAGTGGTGTATCAAACTCCCCAGCAGCACAGCTGTCTGTTAAGTTTCTCAATCTAGTTGGGCAAACCAGAAACATAGATACACTTTACACATTATACGTTTAATTCAATTTTCCCTGTTTATAAACGTAATGGTTATGATATTAATATTACTTGTCGTCGCGTTAGTCGTCACTGTGGAGGGAGGGGGCTTGCGTTAACAGTGAATGTAAGTATTAAATACATAACTGGCGAAATGTGGGTGTCCTATAGGTACAGCTCTGCCTAACCCTTTGGGGAATACGCGTGATGTTATGTTATCATAAAAAAATAACAAAAAAACAAAACATAACATAAAACGAATTTACAAGGCAGATGTGAGTGGAAACACCGGGAAGCCCTAGGAGGACATAAGTATGTATAGTGACTTTATTGGTGATATTTTTTTCAGCGTTTAGTTCAGCGTGTACCCGGCGCGCCCACCAATTGTAGAGGACTAGAAGAGCCCTCTGAGGTAACGGGAGGAATCAAACACTATATGATTCCTTTAAGTTTATATTGGGAGAACGTCTTTATCTCTATCTGTCTAAATTATCACTCACAGTTCTAAAACTAAAAACTTAATTAATATATTTGACACAAGCTTGTGCGTTCGAATGTCATCCGCGCTAAATTATATCCGGCCTGCAACATATGAGGTTGCCTTCGGCAGACAAGCCTCTACAGTACCTATATTCAAATTTTATTTGTGTTAAATTCACGTTATTTAAAGTTAAACGAATATCAACTTTATTTTAATGAAAATTAAGTTGATTTCAGAGTGACTAGCACTATTGAAAAAGTTACAAAAATGTTTGAAGTTGTAGCGTAAACTGAACTTTATTGTGTAGGAATTAAAGTTATTTTTCCAAAAACTCATATTTGTTTACATTTTTGGCGAATATGTCGCGATTCAAATTTAGGTAGGTACCTACTCGCAATCGGCGTGAGTGTATGACAAGATGTACCAACATAAACGAGACAAAAGGCAGTATGTACGGATCGTAGCAGGTGGCGTTCTATAGTTTCTGCCTACCCTCATGGATAAAGGGCGTGAATTTATGTGCATGTGTGTCATCTTCATCATTTCAGCCGAAAGACGTCCGCTGCTTTACATAGGCCTCCCCCAAGCACCTCCACTTCGATCGGTTCCGTGCTTCTCGCATCTAACGGGTTCCCGTACGCGGTCGCCACTCCAGAACTTTTGTATGTGTGTATACAAAACATAACACGTCACGTCTGTGTTTCCCAAATGGATAGAATTGTAGGTACATTACAGACACAAGTGTTTGTACAAACCTACTTATAGAAAATAAATCATTTATCATCTAACTTACCAGATAGCTGTGCTGCTGGGAAGTTTGTTGCGTCACTTGTTCTTCCCAGCTAGAGCACTAGGAAGTAGTAAAGGTAATTTATCATTTTTGTTGGGTTTAAGTCTCACGTAAAAGAATCTATTGCTCAAATCCAGACTTCGGGCTACTGCTGACAATTTTCTAATGGAAAAACCCATTCATACTTCATCGAACTCGGGGATTAAACCCTAGAACCTTACAGACGCGCTTGCGAGGCACTAACGAGGCATAAAAACGAACATTTTATGCTTAAGTATTTTAAAACCGTATGAATAAAACAGGACTCAATGTGGGAAAAAAATACGATGAAAACCGGTAGAATGTGCGCCAGAACGCGCGTGGTGTAGGGTTCCGTAGTTTATATCTGTATCTAGGTGTCTAGACTCAGCCATGACTACTCTTTGCATGTCGCATATAAACCAAGGCATGTCGCGTGTCTTTTCTACGAGAAATGCTCGAATCGACATGGCGAAAATAGCTCGACTAAATTTTGTCGAGGGAAAAGTTCGAATCGAACGACAATAACGAACGCGAGATGCGCGAGAATTGCCTTCCAGGATAAAAATAAACAATATATTTGCCTGGATTGTAGTTGGCTTCTTATTCGACTACCTAAAAGGACTATCATGTTTTCTATTTGCATTGATGTTAGCTATCGATTTATATAGGTTACATGAGAGGTCGCCATTTTGAAAAAAAAAAAAACAAAATGGCGGGTAGGAAGTATGCCGCGAACCTTTAAAACCCCTTATGCTAACAATCGTATACTAAATTATATATTATGTTTATGATGGGCTTACATTGAAAGCATACAATCATAAGTTACCCAATGCAGTAGGTATATTAATGTCCTATGAACATTAAGGACGTCATTATTCACCAATTCGGGCCAATTTGCCTTAACTATTGTACAATTATTGGAAACTAAGTTAAGCGTAATTGTGCTTAGTTTGAACACAATCAAATCATCTAGCATTGCGTAGAACTGACTCAAATACTGGAATACACAGTAACTACCAAAAAAAAAAATAATTTGGAAAGATTTAAGTATTTTCGTTCTTACAATATCTCGTTTACAACATAAAATAAAGTAGCACACATTTTGTAATATCGCCGTACATAAAAGAGTTCTCAGCTTACAAAGTAAATTCAATATAACGAGTATAAATCGGAACCGGGAGTTAAATCCGCCAGAGTAAAATCTCGTCTATCGCTGACGTCATGGAAGTGTTAAATCGGTGCTAACAAATTGCCAAGTCTCGACATTCACAGGGATCGCTTTACGACCGAATTCGGTCGCAAAGTCCCGGATTAACCGGTGTAATGTATGGAGTCACAGGACTTTGCGACCGAATTCAGTCGTAAAGCGATCGCTATGAATGTCGAGACTGCAGCCCCTGGACATAATTAAAAACCGTAGGCTGTTACGGTGCAGCTACGCGCTACGACGGCTACGTGGTACGACGGCTACGCGTTACGACGGCTACGCGCTACGACGGCTACGCGCTACTGCCGAGCATGAGGTCTTCGGCTCGATTCGTTGGTATATTAGCGTGGCTAGCTGACATATGGCAAATAATTTAATTTTATGTTCTGGTCTTGCAATGTTAATTACTGAACAAAGATACCTAGTATTGTATACAATCAAGTGTTTTCTAACTGAACAGACAGCTGTGCTGCTGGGGAGTTTGTTGCACCACTTCTTCTTCCCAGCGATAGCACTAGGAAGTGGTGAAGGGCGGGCGTTTTTGGGGGACTGTCTTTTGTAATTTTGACGTTCGAAAAGTGCTGATTCTCAGCCTAATTTGAATAAATGACTTTTGATTTTGATTTTGATTCCCAGGCCCGCAAAGCGTTATTGGTTTCCTCCATCACGAATTTCTCAGTAGCAGCTCGAAGTCTGGTTTTGTGGCTGATTGATGGCAATAGGCTCGCCCCCTATTGCGTGGGACTTCATCATAACTGGCGAAATGAGGCTGTACTATAGGTTACCTCTGCCTATCCCGTCAGTAATACAGGCGTGATGTTTTGTTATGACTGTCTTTATTTCATGGACGTCAATCTTTTTACACTCGAACTAAGTTACTTATTGGTCTTAATTTTCTACGTAAGGAAACTTTAACTCTCCGTTTGAATTGTTCATAAGTTTAGGGGTGGCTTGAGTCTTCTGCACGTGTAAACCCTCTGAGGAATATATCTTTAAATTTGTATGCTATTACCATCAGTGGTTTCGTTTATTCATTGGCTAGTAGGCAGTTAGTAGTTACAAAGCAGTTACAGAACTGCTTTATACAGGGTGTAAAAGGACACATCACGAAGCCGCCATCTACGCATTCTGTGCATGAACCTAATTTAGTTTGTGCAAACATGATTGCTGGGAATCGACTTTTAGTTTTGGTACGGAAGTTCGCTGTTTACTATATTATGTGCGCAAAGTAACGCCCACACAACATTGTGCTTATAATACGTTTCGGAAATTGGGGAGTATTTAAGTTTAAAGTTGGAAAATCCAAGTTGGTTCAATATCTTCGTAACCACAAGGAATTGCCCCGTTGGTCTCATGGTCGCAAGTGTGACTGCTGAGCGTGGGGTCCTTGGTTCGATTCCCGGGCCGGGCAAAGTGTTATTAAGTTTTTCCATAAGGAATTTCTTAGTAACAGGCCGGAGATTGGAAGTTGGCGGTGTGATACCCCCGTACCTCGGAAAGCACGTTAAGCCGTTGGTCCTGCGCCTGATCTCTCTCCGGTCGTGTCGGATTATCGTCCCGTCGGACTATGAGAGTGAGGGACGAGGGAGTGCACCTGTCTGCGCGCACACTTGTGCACTATAATATCTCCCGCGCCGAAATCTAGTCTCCGTTGAGATTGGCCGCTGTGGTCTAAATACGGTCTGGAGGACTTTTTATTAAATCACAACATACCTAGCTACGGTCCAGTTTAAAAAAAAATACAATAATAGCAGGAAGAATAAGTGACTCTCGTGTTCGTTAAGGGTTATTTAGGTACATCCATAGATATCTGAGTGATATACCATCACTGCATATTTGTTCAAGTTCAAGTGTCGTCACATTTTTCCCACTCCGGAAACTCCCACAAAAACAAAAGAAATAGATATGGCACACGTGATCAAAAGAGGCGGCTTTTTTGGCACGCACTCAAGAAAATAAGCGTAATTTTATGTGCTATCTTATTGCACATATGCTCTCACTAGAAAGTATACAGTCACTGAATGCACACATGCAATTCTAGCAACAACTAGGGAAGGGGGTTAGTATAAATAATTGATCGATAAAAATATCGATAGAAGCCAACTACAAAAAAACGAGAAGTGTATTTTGCGGTTTGAGTGTATTTGGTGTTTTGTTTTTTTTCTTCTGCTTTTCAATGTGGTATATTAAAATCAAATAAAACCAAATCATGTAAAAATGTAATAATTATATTTGTTTGCAAATGACATTTAAGTAAATAGTTTCTTTAGTTTCCTTGTTACGTAAACTATTTAACTAGCGATCATTAAACAACAATTCAATTAGCTTATTTTAAAACTTAGAATAGTGTTGATTGTTGATAATTTACACAAGTCCATTCCACTTTATTAGAGTTTGATATAATGATGAAATCATAGCAATAAATGACCAATACATGTTGTAAAAACGCATGTCTAGTTCCTGCCTTTTCTTTTTCGCGTCAAGTGTTATGCTGAATTGTCAAGGGGTCAGTCAGTCAGAAAGATGAAACTAGTGGCTCATTCCAAAGCGTAGTAGGCATCTATGGAGAAGAACGGGCAAGAAACTCCTCTTTTAAATCATAAAATTGATACAAAATATTGGTTACATCATTCATGTTGAAATAATACATGTGAGAATGATGTAGACGTGCACGTTAAAAGCGTCCGTTATAAAAAAGATAAAGCATTTCAGAAATTAAAATAAGCCGTGGCAGCTAAGAGATGACCCGTTCCTACTGACGGTGCCCATTCACAAACATGACGTATTGATCAGCACCATTCAGCCCAACCATTTTGAAGGGAACTTAAACTTAGCGAAGGTTGCAATAGTATTATTTTCCAGCTCTGGTATATCATACGTGTAAAACAGGTAGAGCACTGGATCCAGCACACTACCTTGTGGCACGCTAGCTTTAATAATTTTTAACTCGGAAAAGGCATCCTCGTGCCTTACTCGAAATATTCCATCTGTAATGTATGTTTGAAGGATATCGGCAAAATCATTGGGCAGCAGCTTAGCTTGTATATCAAACCCTTATGGCAAACTCTATCAAAAGCTTGTGCCACATCTAGAAATACGATGGAGCAGACTTTTCATCTTTTCCTGTTGAACATATGAATAATTTATTGACCTGTGAAATGTAAATACTTGGACAATATCTGACGTTTTGATAATTTAGGTGTTACATTCTCAACCAAAATGTGTAGGCGAATATCAATATATTTTTCCATCAAACATTTTGTCAATTGGATAATATGATTATCCATCTGGTGAAAATCAATAATTTAATCAATAATAATTTCGTATTTAGAAAAACTAACAATTATCGATATCCATATCTCAGCGCTACGCATCACTACCTACTGCATAGTTTGACATGGATCCGTTACTAGGCAATAGTCTCATGCCATACGTTTAGAATGATAGTATGTAGGCGACACAAATCACGCCTCCAAGCCATATCCCTCGATATCCGTGGGTACATCCGTTACACGAACTGAGTTAATACTCTGTAGTGTTTAAAGACGAGATAAAAGATATCGTATCGCTATTGAGGTTACTCGACTATAAGAAACTTGTTTTGTGTTCAATTATCCATAAAAATAAGCGCTGGAGACTAAAAAGCAAGTAATTTTACTGAAAGTCAACCAAACAAACTGCAGTTAACATTTACAGTAAGGTGAGTATACACTAGAGCCTTTTCTCAGCATTACCATGTAATGTCACGTTCTTACGAATGGTACAATACAGGTAAAAGCTCAATTTCCAAAAGCATATCCATGTAATGTAACGTTTCTGCGAATGCTCGACGTTGCGCTGCGGCTAGTGAGCATTTACCTGTAACATTTCTTTCCACCTGGCGTTCATTGTTGAAATGTCAGACCTACAGGAACCGCTTGTGCTTTTGCTCGATAAAATGGTACACCAATACGCTCGTTGGTTTTTTAAATCCGGTTGTCACAAAAAATTGAGGGTCGTGTTTGAAGTGCGGTTCGATAAAATCTAAAAACGGTGAATGCTCGATGTTCTGTTACAAGTAAATACTCTAGTCTATACTCACCTGTAAAGTTTTTGCGTGTCTAACACGCCTTGAGATGAACAAAATTTTCTTCACTACACCAGAGAGAGTAATTTTATTGAATATCTCACAACAACATCAAATAGATTATTTTCTAATTCAATGTTCTGTTAAATGAAATTCCTATTTAATGTTTGTTTCCTCAGTGAGTCAGTATACTAAACTTTGGTAAGATTTTCACTGCCCCATCACGCATAAAAATTGGCACAGAGATGGACTAGCACCTTCATTGTTTAACACACTTTCTATCATAATCCGAATGTTTTTTATGGAAATTCTTACATTGCCTGTTTTGTTTAAAAATTCGTCTGCTGGACATTGTAAATTACGAAATAAATGTTGTAAATTATCAAAATGAAAGGCATTGCCGTTGTAAGTGTTTACGCAATTCATAATCAGCCTATAACAATCCCACTGCTGGAACACAGGCCTCCTTTCCGTGAGAGGGCCACAATCTATCACGCGGGCCCAGTGTGGGTAGCCCCGGCGGCGGAACGGCCGCCGCCGCCGTCTCCTACATCGCCTCCGACTGACGCCGATTGGCAGGTAGCTGGGGAGAAGAGGAAGGCGGGTAAGGCTGCAAGGGCGGCCAAAAAGAAGGAGAGGCGGCAAGGGCGCAAGGAGCGAAGCGTCGCGGCTAGGCTTCGTGCCCCAAAGACCGCAGCTGTAGTGATCATACTACAGCCGGAAGCGGAGAAGAAGGGCATGTCCTACTGGTCGCCACCGCATCCACCGCGGCTAGGTCCTCACAGGGGGATCAGGAGGGGGCTGATATGGAGTGTCAATAATGGCCCCATTACGGCTCCTCCAGGCGAACATCAACCACTGCGCTTCCGCGCAGAATCTGTTGCTCCAGAGCATGGCGCGGTGGTCGATTAACATCGCCGTGGTTGCTGAGCCGTACTTTGTCAGGCCCAGGGACGACTGGGTGGAGGACCTGAGCTGCTCAGTGACCCTAATTTCGTCGGCCGCCGCCGGTACCCCGTCCCTCGAGGCTGTCAAGAGAGGACGGGGTTGCGTGGCAGCACGGTTCGGGGAGGTAGTCGTGATAGGGGTATACTTCTCCCCGAGCCGAACTCTCGCCGAGTTCCACAACTCCCTTGCGGAGCTGAGAGTCGTCGGTGTTGGGTTCCGTTCCCTCCCCGTGCTCGTCCTCGGGGACTTCAATGCTAAGAATGTGGCTTGGGGTTCCCGGCATGCGGACACACGGGGCAGGATGGTGGAAGACTGGGCTTTGGAGACAGCCCTGGTCGTCCTAAACCGGGGTTCGGTCCCAACATGCGTGCGGATGCGGGGTGAATCAGTGGTGGACATCTCGTTCGCCAGCTCCGCTGTCGCCGCATGTCGTCAACTGGCGTGTCTTGGAGGAGGTGGAGACCTATTCCGACCACCGGTACATCCGGTTCGACGTCTCCGCCCAGACCTCGAGCGCGCCGGTCCGACAGGCCCTGGGTGGTCCGCGGTGGGTGCTGAAGCAGCTGGACCGGGAGCTCCACCTGGAAGCCTCGATTGTGCAGGCCTGGGTGTCACCACCGGACAGGCCTGCTGACATCAACGACGAGGCGGAGTGGTTCCGGGAGGCCATGTCTGAAATATACGACGTGGCAATGCCCCGGGTCCAGCCCGGACGCGCCCGGTGCCAGGTGTACTGGTGGTCGCCGGAGCTGACGTCTCTACGCGAGGTGTGCGGTACACTAGGCACCGCAGGCTCCGTATCCGCCCTCCGGATACGGAAGCCATGCAGGCGGAGCTGTACGAGGGGTACAGAACGGCGAAGACCGCCCGCGTCGTCGGAGACTCTGAACAGAGACCCGTGGGGACGCCCCTACAAAATGGTGCGAGATAAACTCCGCCCATGAGCTCCCCCGCTGACGCAGAGTCTCCGGCCCCAGCTCGTGGAGGACGTGGTGAGCGCTCTGTTCCCTTCGCGAGGGAAACAAACTCCCCCGCCCATGGCTCCGCCTCCTGCGGTGCCAGATGCGGACCACACCGACGACGACGACGATGCTCCGGAGGTGACCGAGGTAGAGCTGAGAGTCCCAGGCCCCGACGGCAGACCTGGAAAAGCCTGGGTCCTGGCCTTGGAGGCTCTCGGGCCTCGACTAAGGGGGCTACTACGCGCATGCTTGGAGAGGAGCCGGTTCCCACTTCGTTGGAAGACGGGGAAACTGGTCCTCATCAAGAGGCTGGGGCACCCTGCGGACTCTCCGTCCGCTTACCGGCCCATCGTGCTGCTCGACGAAGTGGGCAAGCTCTTTGAAAGAGTCATTGCAGACCGCCTTGTCGGGCAGCTGGTGCGGGTGGGGCCGGATTTGGCGGAAAGCCAGTTTGGTTTCCGCAGGGGGCGCTCTATGGTGGACGCCATCATGCGCGTGCGAGCCCTCACGACGGGGGATGCTGTGGCCCGGGGTGGGGTTGTCTTGGCGGTGTCTCTAGACATCACCAATGCCTTCAATACCCTGCCCTGCAGTTGCATCAGGGAGGCACTCCGGTATCACCGGATGCCGACCTACCTCTGTCGCATTGTCGAGGCCTATCTGACGGACAGGGCCGTCATCTACCCCGATCACCGGGGAGAGTGGAACTGGCGAGAGATGTCGTGCGGTGTCCCACAGGGATCGGTCCTGGGGCCGCATCTGTGGGATATCGGGCGCGCGCGCGGGGCTGCGCGCCGACTTCCCTAGCGGCGTCAACGTGGTTTGCTACGCTGAGGACACGCTGGTCCTGGCGCAGGGGAGGTCGCACCAGGCGGCGGCCGAAGCAGCGACACGCGGGGTTGCGACAATCGTCGAGAGGATCCGGCAATTGGGACTCGAGGTGGCATTGCACAAGTCTGAGGCCATGTGTTTTCATGGTCCTCGGGACGCACCACCGTCGGGCTCACAAATAACGGCGGGAGGGGTTCACATCGGCGTCGAGCTGACGATGAAGTACCTGGGACTCGTCCTCGAAAGCCGGTGGAACTTCGTGGAGCACTTCCGACGTTTGGCTCCCAGACTGGAGCGGGCCGGGGCTGCCTTGAGGCGGCTCCTCACCCACACATGGGAGTGGCGAGAGGAGGCAAAACGCCGGGGCGTAACTCCGCTGCTGCGAGAAATCACGGTACAGCGGGCAGAGCTCCGGCGGGATCTCATAGCGGCATGGAGAATGCGATTGTCGCAACCCCGTGCTGGGCACACCACAATTGCGACGATAAGTCCCCTCTTTGAGGAGTGGCTAGAGAGGCGCCACGGCGTCCTCACATTCCACCTGACGCAAGTCCTCACCGGACACGGTTGTTTCGGGAGGTTCCTGTTCAGGATAAAGCGGGTGGAAACGCCAGGGTGTCACCACTGTGTGAATCGCCCGGAGGACACGGTGGAGCATACGGTGGAGGTTTGCCCGGCTTGGGTGGGGCACCGCCGTGTCCTCGTGACGGCGATCGGCGGCGGCGATCTATCGCGTCCGGCCCTGGACCAGGCCATGGTACGGAGCGAGAGTGCATGGCAGGCCATCACCTCCTTCTGCGAAGCAGTAAAGCTCGCGAAGGAGGAGGCGGAGTGCGTGAGGGAGAGGCAATCTCTGCGACCTCACGCCCCTAGCCGCCGCAGGAGACGCCCTGGACGGGAGTCAACAGCCGACTCCCGGCCACCTTAGGCACGGGCTTGCGAGCGGCGAGCAATGGGCAGCTCGCCGCCCGGTAAGGACCAGGCCCGGGTCGACGGCGCGTTCTGTTCCACGCGCGCCTCAAAGAGATGTCAGCACAAACTGACGGGGTCCGCGGGTTTTAGTCAGTAGAAGTCTGACACGCCCTTCCGCTCAGCCCAGAGCGGGAGAGGTCATTTGATGATTTCCCACCCAAAAAAAAAGACAAAAATAACTACCTAACCTTTTTTGTAACAAAAACCTTTAAGTACGCCTCGAGTCTTTAGTGATCTTAAAACGTTTCCACTTGACTGGACAAAAGGGCGCTTTGATGTTAGTGATTTTATAGGGAGAAAGTTTTCTGATAAAAATTATATTATATATATTAAACGTTTTATCGTTTAAAAGAAGTTGAAACTTTGACGAGCCATGTTTTTTAACTCCCAGATAGCAACGAGTACTTGTTAGGTTGTTGAATAAATACATATATATGACGGAGAAGATACGTCTCTCTCGTTATCATTTTTCTTTCTACTTCCTATCATACTTCCTACTAATATTATAGGTAAACGCGAAAGTTTATGAGGATGGATGGATGTTTGTTACTCTTTCACAAAAAAACTACTGAACGGATTTGAATGAAATTTGGCACAGGGATAGCTATAGCCAGGATTAACACATAGCAGACTTTCGATTTTTATCCCGATATTCCCACGGGATTGAAACATATCCGGGTGAACCCGCGGGGCACTGCTAGTCTTTCATATTTTAACTACTGTGGGCGTACTATGGGCAGTGTTGGTTATTGCGCAATAAAAAAACCGTTTCCAGTTCAAATCAAATTATGTATAATTTTACGAACAAATTAATCACACGAGCGAATTACACACTGTAGGTACACGACACATCTATACGGAACGCGCGATAGTTTCTAAATGTGTTCACTGCTTGACCGCCACCGACAAAACTTCACTTCACTCTGGTCGAGCGGTATGTTGTAGACTCTGTCGAGCGCCGCTTGGTGGCGCTGGCGTCCCAATTTGTTAGACGATAGGCTAACGTATTTCCGACATATTGTATACTAGCTGAGCCCCGCGGTTTCACCCGCACAAGTTTCGATCCCGTGGGAATATCGGGATAAAAAGTATTCTATGTGTTAATCCTGGTTATAAACTATCTGTGTACCAAATTTCATAAAAATTGGTCCAGTCGTTTGAGCTTGAAGAAGTAACAAACACACACTCACTTACAAACTTTCGCCTTTATAATATTAGTAGAATATATATTTTATTCTTTTGTGGTTAAAGCGTATCTAGGCACAGAAACAAAGTCCAAGACACAAAACGTCTAGTTGTATAATCAATTCAAGACCCTACTTTACTTATATAATTATACCACGGTATGAAAATCAAAGGCTATGCATTTGTGAATACAAATGCGAAATTGCAAGATAAAATTAAAAGTAATTTATTCAAACAAGGCTGAAAATCAGTACTTTTGAACATCAATATTACATAAGCCAGTTCCCCAAATGGCCCGCCGCGTCGTTTACAAATTCCTTTTCCTTTCTGCGTGCTTTAGATGGGAAGAAGAAGTGGCTTAACAAACTTCCCAGCAGTATAGCTGTCTGGCAAGTGAGATGAACTTAATTCTGTACAATAGTTTGCAAAGTAATTAACATTACGAAACCTAAAACATACATCCGATATTGAACATTGTACGCCATATAGAGATCAGAAGGCCAATTATCGTAATTAAAAACGTTCAAAATGTAGTCGCAATCTCATCTTAGCGAGAATCAATGTCAAAAACTTGTCAAAAATTTAGGGAAATTAGAGGTATTTTTGACTGATTGAGACTGAGATCAGACTGTGTACGTTCTTAAAATTACAAGAAGGACCCCTCTGGTCATGCTGACTTAATAGTCTGATTGTGAGGTGTCGGCGAAGCGCTCCGTTGCAAACCAGAGCCTGGAAGCAGGTGTTAATAAATTCACCGCAGCGCTGCTACGACTTCGTTATTTCATCTCTTTGGATGCAGGGTTGATATCTATCATAATAACACTCCTCTATTCCCCGAAGTAGTAAGCAGAAAATGTAGTGCAATAATATTTTGCATGTTTAGTTTCAGATCTCATGTAATTGGGGGCGAACTTATTAACTGCGACTCAGAGTTAAAAATGGAAAAAAAGGAGTTGGGCAGGACACCGGGCCAGGGCGCAGTATTGACAGGTGGAGTAAGGCTGTGACGGAGTGTCGTCCAAGGACTGGAAGACTTGATGTCGGTCGTCCACCGGCGAGATGGGCAGACGACATTGTTGCCATCGCGGGCAAAACCTGGATGAGGCTAGCACAGGAGCTTGGGGATTAGCACAAGAGAAGCCAGGCCTATACCCAGCAGTGGGTGAACTCGGACTGTGGGTGATGATGATGAGAGTTATCACAAAGACGAAGACGCTAATAACAATTTCTCAGTTCCGGGGATCAAGTCCAGGACCGCAAAACTTAGCAGCTGCAAGCTGCAACCACTAGATCCATGAGATAATTAATAAGAAGACAAGTAAGCCGGGAAAACAACGTCACAAAATTTTGTTTTTGCCGACCGTCGTCATTTTCAACATTGACTACTTTTTCAATGGGAAAGATTTAACTGATCCTCTAAAAACTTATTGACCTTTAAATCACTTTTTTAAATGATTGAACCTCTAATAAGTTTTTGCGGTGCCACGGCGACCGGCGAGTGCTACTTACAAATTAATCCCACTCACTTGGCAATTTAGCATTTTTAGAATGTCCAAAATTTAAATTATTTGAGTTTCACCAAAAGAGCGAGAGTGAATGCTATCATTAATTTCTGTATTCAATCAAATTATATTTTTATGAGTGCAAAATGGGAATTATTAGATGAAATATATGCCTCCCTTATACCCTTCCCCTCCCCTCTACCCTCCTTATCCGTTATATCTACCAAAGAAGCGGCGTGCCGATGGAGTATGTAAGACAGCGCTGCAGGTTAGGGTTGGTTAGTCGCCACTTCAACCATATCAGCTCTAAACATTACAATGACATAAATATACACAACAAACAAACAACTAACAACAATAACAAACAACACAACATCATAACAACACCACATTACATAACATTTACCCTATGACTAAAAATCTACTGAAGAGAAAAGTCACTAAAATCCTTGGCTTACATCCTTGTCTTTTGTAGAACCTGAGCCACTTATGGTATCATATGGTATCATATGGTATCATTTGGTAGAGGGACCACTCTACATTTATACTACATAGTAACCTACACATAGAGTATATTCTCTTTTTTATTCCTTTTTAATTCTTTTGTAATTCTTCAATTAATTAAGTCTTTGGGAAGTCTGGAACAATGTCTTTGCATATATTTTGAATTGGGCGTTGATACCTGTGCCACAGTATTTTACTTTCATGGCTATCTTCGTTTCCTTTGTAAATTGTAAACTTAAGTTGTTCCAAATAAACTTACTATATTTTTTTTATCTCTCCGAATGTCGCATCTCAGTATCAACTAAAAAAACATCAAGCCAGCAAGTTGAACAAAGCAACATAATATAATGCACACAAAGCCGCATATTGTCTGACAAAAGAAATACTTTATTCACCGACTACGACAATGTCCGACAAGAATATTACTGTATTATTTAAAAATCTGAAAGTTCAAGATGGTTTGCAGACAGAAATAATGAATACTTACACGAGCGTGGCGTGCTGTTTATAAAGTAATTTTTAATATTATATTGAAACAAAAAAATGCTGAATCCAAGTTTCTTTTAAATATAAATGTTTTTTTATTTCTACAGACCGTACTGTAATTTGTTTTGGTAAAAGTACAATACGTATTCAATAATAAATTGCCACATTGCATATTCATTGGTAGCGACCAAGAATAAATTTGATTCACAAATAAATGCAAACAAAGTTAATTAAAATTATGTAGTGTATGCCTAGCGGTGGTTGTTGGTTACACATATACATAGATGTATTTGTGTTTATGGTGGTTTGTAGTTACAAATAAACATTGGTTTGTTTGTGGTTATGCGATAACACTTAAGTCGCATTCAATTATTTATGCAACGTAATTTTATTTTATTTCAAACTTGTGTCTGTTTCTAAACGAATTACTTACGATGTTTTATTTGTTTAAATGAGCCTGTCATAAATATACGTTACTGCGATTTCATTTCGGGCACTTTTTTTTTCTAAATGGATAAGGAATAATATTATTTTATAATAGTTATTACATATGTTTAAGGGGAGGTGGATACTTGACGTGGGTAGTAACTGATTATATATTTCTAACTCACAACCCGCTAACTCCACCACTTTGTAGATTTCTACGTAATTTAAAAACTTCCTCGATCATTTCTCGTATGTACATCTTATAAATAATAATCCACATGATGGATGGTTAGATTCAGTCGACGTGGGGTAATTAAGAGTTCCGCAGCATAATCCCAAGACTGACGAGGGGTTCCAAAGACTAGTTTGACAAATTCTATGCGCTAATTACGTTCCTGGCTTAAAGGGATCCTGCAGACTGATTTACGTCATATTTTAAATACTTGTAGCTACCTTTTCTAAAAGAAATGATTAAATTGAGTAAAGTAGTTACATTTATTGATACGCAATTTCATTCAACGTTCAATCAAAATAAAGGGAGGGGCATAAACTGTTACTAAAAATGTTTTAATTAAAAAACCCAAAACGCTAGGTGACTCGGAGACCATCCCCACGCTTTGCAGTAGACTCACCAAGTCACCGATAGTCAAACGAAACAATAGTAAATTAATGAATGAATAAGGTAGTAATCAAATCAATAGGGATCATTCTTTGGAGCGTGTTTTTTTCAGTAAAGCTACGTTGTCCCACTGCTGGGCAAGGGTTTTCCCATAATTTTCCACTTTTCTTTGTGCTGTGGCTTCTCCCTCCTTGGTTACGAACGAGTCCAAATCGTCACGCGGTGCGGCTGTGTACTACAACTAAATTGGAAATGGAAATAGGTAGAGGAGTTTGCTAAGAATGCCAGCCATCTTTGATTACCGAAGCGTTCTACACTTGATAAAGAAACTTCAGCTATTGATAAATCAGTATGATTATTGATAATTCAGTATGATCAATTTGTGAATTCCCTCGTTGAATATGTATGGTCATGCGGGGGAAGGAGGGGGGTGGGGGAGGGGTTGGGGGGTGAAACAATCAGTTAGTCTCCGGTAACTATGGACCGGCTCGTTTCCGAATATTAATATCCTACATATGCATACCTGACGATAGGATTCAATTGAATACAAGACAGACAGGTTAATTGCACATAGTTAAGGGGCTTGTGGCTAGGTAATAATAGCCGCACGGGTCGATCGATTAGGTTAAGCTACGCTTGCCGCGGTTGGTCCGTGGATAGGTGACCATCTTTAGATACCAAGACCTGTCCGTGCCTCGAGAAGAACTTTAAGCTGTTGGTCCCGGCTGTCATTTGTGGATCTTTGACAGTCGGTACAGGTCATCAAAAGCCCGAAAGTCTGACAACCAGTCTTACTAATGGGTATCGTATTACCCAGTAATTGGGTTGTGGTGGTCAGATAGGCAGCCGCTCCATGTAGAATTCTGGTATTCAGCTGCATCCGGTTAGGCAGATGATGAAGTTTTTATTTATGTATATTTCTTTTTAATTCGGACTACAACGGAGGTTAAAATTTGAAACGACATAAAATGTTACCTACAAAATGAAATGTGAAATCCCTACACAACAATATGCTACAAAGAAATAGCTCACAGGAAGACTTTACGGTTCACTTTAGCATGGTTACTTTATATTTATCCAAGCTGGAGGCAACGGAAGTTTCGACAGGGCAGACATTTGAACGTATAATGTTGCACAAAGTGAGTGGCCTTGGACGTCAGAAAAATAGAGTGGAAGAATGAATTTTTGCTCGAATAACATTTTAAGAACACATGAAAGGGTTTGTATTATTTGACGTACAACTATGAAGAAAATTTCACAATATAAAAATGATAATAGTCATGGCCGAAATACGGTCAGTATTTCGGCCATGACCGTATGTCAATCTCAACCGAGACTAGCCTTCAGCGCGGGGGACATTATAGCGCACAAGTGTGTGCGCAGACACAGTTGTACACCCTCTTCCCTTACTCTCATAGTCCGAAGGTCAGTCTGATCTCTACAACCCAGTTATTAGGTAATACGATACCCCTTGGTAAGACTGGTTGCCAGACTTTCGGGCTTCTGATGACCCATAACGACAAAGATCCACGAATGACAGCCGGGACCAACGGCTTAACGTGCTTTCCGAGGCACGGAGGGGTCTCGGTATGTAAAGATGGTCACCCATCCACGGACCAGCTGCGGCTCTACATAAATAACAACTTATACCCAATTAATTTATAAAAATAACTATATGTGTGTCCTTCGTATATTTCAGCCAGTTGCTCGTTAAAAACCTCTTTAAAATGTCGACTTTTTGGTGACTGCTTACGATTACAGCGTTTCGGCGAAAACATTTTTCATTTTAAAGTGGATACTAACAAGATGCATTTCGTATTCGACATTTATTTTATATTTGGATTTAAAATATCCCGTTTAAGGGGGATGCGCTAACGTAGCCCGCGAAATTTAAATTAACTTACGTTTTTTGCAATTTGCAGGTCAGTGTCAGGTTGTATGATGATTAAAATATGATTAGCGGCCATAACCAATATGAATTTACAGAATTATAATAATTAGAATCAGTAATACAACTCCTTAAGTTAGAATTGGCCTCAAATTTCTATTGAGGATCGTCCGAAAGGGTTACTGCTGCCCTGGTACATAAAGGGCTAAGGAAGGAACACGGGTGGGTTTTAGACAGTAAGAGTCTGACACTCCCTTCTGCTCCACCCAGAGCCGAAGGGTCATTTTATAATATTCATACTAGACGTTCAAATGAGTAAAACACTGTGGTTTATCAGTTTTTTTGACAAAGACAAAGTTTTTTGTTGGTTAAGGATGGACGTAAATAGTTTGTCAAAGTAGGTAAGTATATAAATTGAAACAAAGTAAAATTAGAGTTGAACTGAATCAACATGTTAGATAGTAAGAAATTATGACAATTTCTAACGGCATAACAATAACATCAGTTGACCAGACTTTCAATAACACGAGTTGTTGTTTAAAAATTTAAAAAGGATTACGGCGGTATACCTAAATAATGCTAAGGTTTGTATTTGTTCACATTCGCTTAACAAATATGAACATTATTTTCATAAAAATAAGGTTCATAGTCATCTACTAATAAAAATAAATTCGACTAATAATGAGTCGGCAAACCTTCGTTTTCTATCACCATATTGTTCTCCCAATCAAAATTATTGTATGACCTAGCAACTGTATACGGTTTTGTCGGTGCGCAGTGGACAGCAAAATCTTCCGCGCTGGCTTGCTGCAACATAAACGAGCTGAATGTAGGTGATTTCTCACAGTTTGTAAGCACACATTGTGTGCTTTTGCTGTTACGCGGGTGGACAAGAAGGGACCAGCCTTGTGCCTTGCCACGATGTCGTGATATCGAACCAATGAATTTGCCTTTATGTAGTTTTGGCCCACGTCGAAGATGTTCTACGTCTCCTGAATCCGCATATCAGAGGTTCTCCTCTGTGGATACAAAACAAAACAGTATTTAAAATACTTACCTATAATAATAGCTATTATTATAACAAATAAATATATATACCTACCATATTTATATGTGTATATAATAAGTGTGTGTGTGTGTGTGTGTATATAAGTATATATATGTAATTAATATTACTTATATACAATACATGCGCATACAAGTTAATATACTTATATGTTTTAAATATACACTGACATTAGTAAACATCTCTATTTTAGTCTATTTTATTATTATCTATTTTTATTTACGTTATTCGAAGGCTTTTCTTTAATCTATCTAAATGTCCGTGCCGTAATGGGATAAAAATGGGCTAGACCAAGTTAATTTTATCATAATCATCTGTGTTTTGAAATTTATTAACTTTAACATAATATTTAGAAACTTCTAATACTAAATAAACTACAAATTATTAAAATGAAATCTTAGACAAAAAAAAACTTTAATACATTTATGATAATTTACCTATACTAAAACTATGGTAAGTATTGCACTTCAGTTACGTTAATTTATTCCTAGGTAAACATTGAAAGGTGAGACGAGTTAGTTAAGTTGAAGTAGGTATAATATCAAACTGTTACTCACCGATATAATTAGGCGCCTTGCAATTTCACATATAGATACGTTTTGCTCATGCAGAACAACGATTTAGATCTGCCTTTTTTAACATTGATAAATGTTGCATGGTTGGATACACAGAAATAAATCTGCACACGAATACGAGTAGCAATCAATAAACTCAGTAATGCAAATACTTGTAGACTGACAACAAAGAATGCCCATTTTTTATAAAATAGGGTGCTTGAAAACCAATTTTGAAATTGTCGGTAGTTATTTTCTAAACAGTCAAAATAAAATGGCCTGGGACTTCCGTGGCTGTCTCAAACGTTGCAAACTTCATTACTCATCCATGAATGGGATCGAATCGTTATAAATTCAACTTTTAAGTAATGTTTAAACAAACTAATGAATACAAAAAGAAAAAGACCTTTGCTGCACACATGGTTTGAACTTACGACTTCACGTCACTGACCAAAGACGATAGCCATTGCGCCAAGGTCGCTATAGTAATAAGATGCGAAATATTCTATCTCATTCGGTAACATCAATGAATGTTTACTATCGTGCCATACGCACTACTAAACACAGAGTCACAGAGCTCGCTCGTTTTATTAAAATTTGGTGTTTGTGTGCATAACCGTGACTTCACCCACACATATAATATGTAAACTAAATAAGTTGTTCGATTGTACGTTAGTTACGAGTAATTTATCGATAGCCGCTTTGTCAATTTAATCTCGGCTCACACGGTTGGATTGATGAAGTAAACTGCAGAGATAAGGGCAAATTGATCGGTATTCAAAACCCCGGCTTTGTCTATCTATCGTATTAGTTCGTATCGTATTAGTATTAGTTCAGAACTATTTACTAACAGTTTTGAATGACGCACTTGTTTTACTGTTTAGGTTCTCAGTTTCGAGGCTTCTCTCTCATTTCGTTAAGTACCTGTAATCAGTAAAGCGTAGGTACAAAGCTGCTAAAAGTAAAAAAAAAAAACTGTTATTTCTAATACCAAACTCCTACCTAGGATTCTTTTTTATGGTTCCGTACCCATAGGTTGAAAACGGGACCTATATAATATTTAAATATAAATATATCTAAATAATATTTATATAATATTTATTTCAATTAAACCCTTTACAGGCACTTTTGAATTGTCAAAATTAAATAGTCGGTCATCATCATCATCATTTCAGCCGAAAGACGTCTACTGCTGGACATAGGCCTCCCTCAAGCACCTCCGCTTGACCGGGTCTGTGCGGTATATAGTATTAATAGCCGGTCAGTTAGTCAGAAAGTTGAATCTAGTTGCCCATTCCAAAACGTAGATCTCTATGGAAAAGAACGGGAAAAAAATTCCAAGGACACTCTTTTAAATCAAGATAATGGGGGTTAAAGTATGCAATTGCCGATTTATACTGAAAAATTGAAAATTGTTTTTTTTTTTAATTTAACATATTTATTTAATCAAAATAATTACCGTTATTATCTATACATTGCTGCCATCTAATAGGAAGGTCATTTATGCCTTTGCGATAGAACTCTCGTGATCTAGATTCGACAAACTGTGTGAAAGCATTTTGTACTGCCTCCTGAGAAAAAAACTTTTTATCACGTAGAAAATTGTCGAAATCACGAAAAAAATGGTAGTCCGTTGGAGCAAGGTCTGGCGAATACGGAAGGTGACGAATGGTTTCTAATTGCAGTTCCTGTAGAGTTAAAACGGTTTCTCGTGCTGTATTAGGTCTCACGTTATCATGGAGCAATAATGGTGAAGATCGATTCATGAGTCGGGGCTGTTTCACTGTTAGTTTTGCTATCATTGTTCGGAGTTTGGCACAGTAGACATCTGCCGTTATTGCTTGACCAGATCGGAGACAGCTATAGTGAATAACACCATTCTGGGACCACCAAACAGTTACCATTACCTTTTTATTGGTAAGCTTTGCTTTTCCATCACGAAAGCGTTTAAACCAAAATCGCACGGTGCGTTCATTAGCAGTCCCCTCTCCAAACGCAACATTGATATTGCGAGCCGTTTCTGCCGAGTTAGTTCCGCGTCGGAACTCGTATTCAAGAATAACTCGAATTTTCGAAGTACCCATCTTTCTTGTCTAAGCTGAATAAAAAAAACAACTGAAAGTCGATAATCGTATGTTGCACATTTTTTAAAAGAAGAACTTCATAGGTAACATGTGAAAAAAGTTTCACTCAAAAATCTCAAACCATGAAGGTTCTATGTCAATTCGAAGTACCTATTACAATAAAACGGCAATTTCATACTTTAACCCCTATTATTGCAAAATCCTGGGGACATTATTCATGTTGCTTATATATGTGAGGATAATGTAAAAAAATTAAAATGTAGAAAGATATAAGGCGCCACTGTCCTTCCGTCTATCACAGGGCTGTAACTTTGAATCGTAATAGCTGGGACTATTGATGTTATCTCAGTGTGTACTACTATGGCCGCCATAACAACATATGAAAAATTAAGGGAGTTTCCCCGACCAGAAAAGTTTTCAATGATTTTAGAATATATTGTTAAATATGGTAAACCAACAGAACCCTTCGTGTGCGAGTCCAACTCGCACTTGGCCGGTTTATTCACAAAGTGTTGCTCTCTGTAAAGCTTCCACTCCGTCATGATTAAGAAAATGAACCAACCAAAGTACTCATACAGTGTTTGAATGGGGATCGAAGATTAAAATGAGCAAGGGTTGCTTTAGAAATTCTACAGAGCTATTATATATATATATATATTATATTTATATTTACTGCAAATAAGTATTTACTTTTACATACATTTTCATAACATACAGGATACATTTTTAACCAGTACGCAAACTGTAACCATGAATTCAGCACATGATTGTAGACCACCTGCGTAGAAATTGTTCGTCGGTTATCAAAAAAACAATCTGCAAAATTTTTTGTCAGTAAAAACTGACAAAAAATTTCAACGCAGGGGCGTTCAGAATCATGTACTGAGTTCATGGTTACAGTTTGCGCACTGGCAAAAAAATTATCCTATTGTTACGAGCTTCGGGTTCGTGACAATAAAAACTGCCGATAAAAATTACCAAAAGTTACACTTTAATTTAACAACTCAAACACACTAATTATAAAACACAATCAGTCTTAATATCGCTTTCGATGTATTCGCTTCTATCGCAGAACCAAGTCTGATTGGTCGCGGCTAGTCCCGGCCTTATATAGTGCCGCAGATAATTCCAGAATCTTCTATTGTAGAAACATCTAGAATGTTCGAGTACATACCGGCCCCGACTGACCAGATGTCGATAGTTCTAGTAAGTTCAGCCAATCGATAATAGATGGCGCTAGTGAAGAACTAATAAGTTCTTCTACTGGAAACTAGATGGCGCTAGTGGTAACTAATGTCACCATCATCAGGCATTAATTGTGGCGCGCAACAGTGCCCCCTCCTAAGACATGCTCGTCCCGAGCATTATCGGCTCCATAATAACGCGCCAATCGATCCACATGGACGATCTTAGGAGTACCTCTTGCACCTTTCTGTATCCGGTAGGTTACGTCATTGATCTTTGTCACAATCCGGTACGGTCCATCCCATTTAGCTTGAAGCTTAGGAGATTTCCCTTTGCTGCGGACTGGATTGTGCAACCACACTAGTGAACCTTCGTCGAACCCTTTACTGTTCATTTTGCGGTCATAACGGGTTTTCATCTTTTCAGACATTTGCTGGCCTGATTGTCTGACGTGCTTATAAATGTCATTCATTTTGTTCCGCAAGTGATTCGCATAATCGGTTATACTGCGTGGGGCATCAGGTGGTATTCCGGTGATCAGGTCTGCAGGCAGCCGTAATTCTCTTCCAATGTTTGCGAAAGCTGGTGTCACCGATGTACTTTCGTGAACAGCGCTTCGATATGACAACAAAAACGGTTGTATGTGCTTGTCCCAATCTCGTTGCCGATTTTCCACAACTTTTGCTAGGTACCTCTCCAATGTCTGATTGAATCGTTCCACCATTCCATCCGATTGTGGGTGGTAAGAAGTTGTTCTTGTTTTATGAGTACCCATAACTCGACAAGTTTCCTGAAATATTTGGGACTCAAAATTCCTTCCTTGATCACTGTGAATCTCTAAAGGTACTCCAAACCGACAGAAGACTTCATAAACTAATTTATCTGCAACTGTCGAAGCTTCTTGATTTGGGATGGCGAAGACTTCCGGCCACTTAGTAAAGTAATCCATCACAACCATGAAATACTTGTTACCACTTTCACTTTCCGGAAACGGCCCCGCTACGTCAAGGGCTATCCTCTCCCATGGTGCGCCAACATTGTACAATTTCAGTGCACCTCTACTACGAGTCTGAGGTCCCTTTACAGCTGCACAACTTGTACACTTGCGACACCAGTCCTCGACATCGTCTCGGCAGTGGACCCAGTAAAACCGTTCTCGTATCTTCAGTAGAGTCCGTTTTACTCCCAGATGACCTCCTGAACAACTATTATGGTACAGCTGTAGAACATCCGGTACTTGAGCTTTAGGGACAACCATTTGCAAATGACAGCTGTCTCCCCGAGCATTTTCCCATTTACGGCACAGGACTCCTCGCAATAGCTTTTTGTGATCGAACTCATTGCTGAGACGTCGCTCCACCTGGGCTTAGGAGCTCTGGCCCTCATCCACTCCAGAATCGGCTTGATGTCCGAATCTTCCTGCTGTGCACGTTGTAGGCTTTCCTTCCACTCGTTGCTGAGGTCTGTCTTGAGCATCCTCACAGGTACGACTTCTTTACTTTCTTGCCTAGTACAATGCTTGCAGTCTTCAGGACAAGGTCTTCTTGACAATGCATCTGCGTTGCCATGAGATTTTCCGCTGCGATGTTCGACCACGAAGTCGTATTCCTGCAATAGTTCAATCCATCTCGCGACTTGACCTTCTGGATTTTTGAACTGCAATAACCATTTCAGTGCAGCATGGTCAGTTCGTAAGTGGAATTTCCGCCCCAGAAGATATTTGCTAAAATGCTGCAATGACTTTACCACAGCAAGCAGTTTCCGTCTCGTAACACAATAGTTCCTTTCAGGTTTCGACAGTGACTTGCTGAAGTACGCTATCACAAATTCTTGATCGCCATTCCGCTGAGACAACACACCGCCAAGTCCTATGTCGCTTGCATCTGTGTCAACTATAAATTCCTTGCCCGCATCAGGGTCCCCCAAAATAGGTGTATTGCACAGACGGTCCTTTAGCTCCTGGAATGCGATGTCACAACTTCCATCCCAGCAGAAATGTCGCTTCTCCTCGGTTAGCTTATGCAGGGGTTTGGCTATATCTGCAAAGTTTTTGACAAATCGCCGATAATAGGAGCACAAACCCAGAAATGCTCTGACCTGCGTCTTGTCTTTTGGGATTGGCCAATCCTTGACAGCGGCGATTTTCTCTGGATCCGTGCGGATACCTTCTTCAGACACTACATATCCCAAAAAGCTAACTTGTCGTTTGAATAGTGAACACTTCTTCGGACTTAACTTGAGGTTGGCACTCTGGATCTTCATGAGCACGCGTTCCAGGTTTTGAAGATGTTCTTCAAAGGTACGGCCTACGATGATGATGTCATCCAAGTAGACTAGGCAAGCATCGCCAATAAGCCCGGTAAGTACAAGTTCCATTAACCTTTCAAACGTTGCCGGAGCATTGCATAATCCAAACGGCATAACTTTAAATTGCCACAGACCCTTTCCTGTCGAGAATGCAGTTTTCTCCTTGTCCTTAGGATCAATTTCAACTTGCCAGTAGCCACTTTTCAGGTCCAGAGTGCTAAACCACTTTACTCCAGTAAGCATGTCCAGCGTGTCATCAATTCTTGGCAAAGGATAGCTGTCCTTTTTCGTAACGTCGTTCAGACGACGATAGTCAACACAAAACCTCATGCTGCCGTCCTTCTTTCTTACCAGCACTACAGGTGAACACCATGGACTAGATGAAGGTTCAATAACACCATCCTTCACCATTCCCTCAATCATGGTTTCCACTTCCTTGTCACGTGCTACCGGCAATCTCCTTGGCCGCTGACGGATGGGCAATTCTTCTCCTGTGTTTATTTTGTGTTGAACTAAGCCAGTCCTCCCGATGTCAGCATCGTTTGACGAGAAAACATCGGCATACTTAAGTAACATTTTCTTCGCCTTGACCATTTCATTTTGGGACAGAGCGCTGCAGCAGTCTTCTAAAAGTGTGGTCACTCTCGTTTGTGCATCCTTGCTGAGGGTCCCAGTCGATAGATATTCGCATCGACGCAACCAATCCACTTCCTCGCAAGTACCAACTAGTGTGCCTTTTTCTATAACCTGTTCCTGATCACAAAGGTTCAGCACACGTACCCCTGAGATGTCGGTGGTTCTGACCAAAGTTCGTGCCACTTTCCATGGTAGGTCATTGTCTACCCTTTCCACGAGTACACAACGATGAGTTTGCCCAGGATTCCGAGGAAGACTAACCGGCACAATCGTTTCCGATCTCGGCGGAAGAACAATCTTCTTAAGGCTGTACACGTTCCCTGGTAACGCTCCTTCCACGAAAAGTTCATCTTGTCCACATTTCAAAACACCCTGCTTGACGTCAATTTCGCAACAATTCTTCCTCATAAAGTCAAGGCCCAGGATGCAATCGTCCATTATATCAGCCACGATGACATTATGCAGGTAGATTCTGTTGCCTAGCTTCAACCCCATCTTCTTCTCTCCATGGACGGGTATGCGCTGACCGGTGGCTGTTACCAAATTAATGTGTTCCCGGTTGTATGCGGAGTCCCCAAGGGACCGTCTTATGAGTTGGGAACTGACAACCGTGCGAGTGGCTCCAGTGTCTATGGTCAGCTTACACGGCGTTCCGTTGACCTCGCCCTTGATGATTAGGCTGTTCCCGTCTTGGGTTTGTGTGATCGAAACCCTTGGGGCTCTTTGAACATCAGCCAGCACCCGCCCCGCGGTCCTGGCTATTACTCGTTTCCCTGCTGCTGCTGCTGGGCGGTGCTGTTAGCTGCACTGCCCTCTGGAGATCGGCCGTCTTCTCTTTCTGCAGTTCGCTTGGGGCAACTGGATCTAAGGTGG
Organism: Apamea epomidion; assembly: GCA_947507525.1. Classification (NCBI taxonomy): domain Eukaryota; kingdom Metazoa; phylum Arthropoda; class Insecta; order Lepidoptera; family Noctuidae; genus Apamea; species Apamea epomidion. The sequence goes on from OX382234.1 coordinate 15,866,852, forward strand.
CCCCTTTCCCCACAGCCGTAGCACCTAGGGCTGTACCCTTTATTGCGGTCGCGAACTGTAGCCGCTGCAACCTCCCTGACGCGATGGGAACGATGATCCTGTCGCACGGCTTCCACCTCCAGTGCATGGGCCAAGGCATCCTTAAGCGTCCCGTGGTGCCCGAGCCTCACAGCAGCTCTAACTTCAAGGTCGCGGATGCCGTCGATGAATGCCTGCACCAGGTTCCCATCAATAAGCGCAGGTACGGACTGGTAAGCTTTACGCACCAGCTTCTCCACTTCAAGGGCCCACTGCTGCAGGTTTTCATTACTGCGTTGCACGCGATCCTTGAGCTGCGCACGAAACACGTGTTCCAGGTGAGCGTCGCCATACCGAGCCTCCAATGCCTCAAGGAGCTGCTCGTAAGTCACTTCCTTACCGAGAGCTTCCAGAACAGTTAAGGCCTGGTCGCGCAAGCCTAGGGTGAGGGCAGTCATGGCCTGACTTTTACTCCAAGCGTTCGCCTTCATGACGGCCTGAAACTGGATTTTGTAGGCCGACCAGGAAGAAGTTCCGTCGAACGGTGGCACTTTGAATCCACGTAGCGAAGGTGTTGTAGCTACGGGAGCTGCGATTCCATCCCCAAGTTTAAGGTAATCCAGCGTTTTCTTTACATCAGCCATCACGGTTTTCTTTGCGTCAGCCACCACGTTGTCAACTCGATTATACACTTGGTCGATCCGGATTTCAGCTTCCGACAGGCGGTTGTCATGTTGATCAACCTTATCCTTCACCTCCTTCATGTCTTTCCCGAAGGTAGCGTGAAGGTCCTTCATAAGGAGCATCTGCTCTTCCTGGCGGCGCGTTTGCTCCTCCTTATCACGTTGGAGCTGTTCTTCCAACCGACGAGCTTGTTCCTCCTGTCGGCGAGCCTGTTCCTCCTTGTCCCGCTGGAGCTGTTCTTCCAACCGACGAGCCTGTTCCTCCTGTCGGCGAGCCTGTTCTTCCTGACGGCGGGACTGCTCCTGCAGCATCATCATCAGGGCAGCAAAGTCTGGTGCTGCTGATGCTGGAGCTGCTGCGGACGGTTCGGCCTCCGTGGTTGGTAGCTGGCCCTCCGACCTCTGCGGCATAGCTTCACCAAAACGTCTCTGGTCCGTCTCCTGTTGGCGTTGACTCCGGGTACGGATACCCTCCGTGTCGTCTTTAGGTAAAATCGGCATGATTTTAATCCTTGCTTCTGACACCAATTGTTACGAGCTTCAGGTTCGTGACAATAAAAACTGCCGATAAAAATTACCAAAAGTTACACTTTAATTAAACAACTCTAATAACAACTCAAACACACTAATTATAAAACACAATCACTCTTAATATCGCTTTCGATGTATTCGCTTCTATCGCAGAACCAAGTCTGATTGGTCGCGGCTAGTCCCGGCCTTATATAGTGCCGCAGATAATTCCAGAATCTTCTATTGTAGAAACATCTAGAATGTTCGAGTACATACCGGCCCCGACTGACCAGATGTCGATAGTTCTAGTAAGTTCAGCCAATCGATAATAGATGGCGCTAGTGAAGAACTAATAAGTTCTTCTACTGGAAACTAGATGGCGCTAGTGGTAACTAATGTCACCATCATCAGGCATTAATTGTGGCGCGCAACACTATATAGTAGCTCATGAGTAAACTAAAAAAACTGGCTGCCAAAACAATCTAAAATGCTTGAATTGGCTTGAATATTTCAGTTACGCTATTATTGCCACCCAAAATAATTCATCATACGTCTCTAGAGTGTTGCCGTGCTATGAGTTAAACTACACTAATTTATTAAATTCTCTTCGGGCGCTGATTTAATATTCTGTTCAAACAAGCTTTTACCCTTGGTTTTACCGTTGTGTTTAATAACATTTCAGCTCATGATAATTCTCTGAAATAATTCACTGCATTGCATAGTGAATGTTGTAAGCCGATAATTACTATATACATTTATAGTGCTTCAAGCTTTAACAAAGACTAATGAGTTATTACGTCAGAATTTAATCTAACTTCATTAATGGTTCAAATAAGGGCCCGATCACACGTACCACAACCACACCACAACGACAATACGTCGACGACCACTAATTTGGATGAAAATGTATAGTTTATTCACACGGACCACATTTGTCTGTCAAAATCAACCCTGTGGGCAATCGCCTTAAGCCACAACGCAACCAACAGGGACACCGCGCAGTAGTGGCCGGCTACATTGTAATATACGTTCTGTCTGTCTGCAAACACTTGCCACAACGTAACCACATCGCAACAACTAGCGACAACGCAACCACATCGTTGCCACAACGCAACTGCAAGAAGCTGCAGTGACACTATAATAATCAGCCTATGTTCCCACTGCTGGGACACAGGCCTCTTCTCGATGAGAAGGAATGGGCCGTAATCCAGCACGCGGGCCCAGTGCGCGTTGGTAGATGTAACATGTCATCGAATTTTCGGTTTTAGAACTTTCCGACTTCCTTACGATGTTTTTCTTCGCCATTTTGAGAGCAGTGATAGTGAAATAATGTATAAATAATAATAATAATAAAGATTTATTGATTAAATGAAATAATGTATACAAAGTAAAGCGCCTGTCTGGGTTCGAACCTACGACCTACAACTTTTAAGTCGCGGCTGTTACCACTGGGCCATCGCTGCTGTGACACTATTCACACGTAACCACTGCTTGCCTACATTTTGTCGCTGCGAAGTGGCGTGGTTGTGGTGCGTGCGATTGGGCCCTATTTGAAATTCAAAACATCTATAATGCCATGAGTTGTTTGTAGCAAACTTTTCCAAGCATTCATTAGCGGTCAGTGCTCCATTTGTGTCGACCAAATTCGGACAGAAGAACCTCCGCTTAATGGATACATTAGTCCAATCAGGAATCGTAACCTGGCCTTTAAAAGCCTTTGCGTTTGTGGGATTGGCGCTGACGTCATCAATGAACCAAAAGGACGATTAAAGTAGATGCATCTTATGAGGAGAGTATAGACTGGAGCATTTATTTGTAACAGAACATCGAGCATTCGCCGTGTTTAGATTTTATCGAACCGCACTTTGAACACGACTCTTGATGTCTTGTTATAACGTAATTTAAAAAAAAAACCACCGAGCTCATTGGTCTTAACATTTTATAAAGAAAAGGCACGAGCAGTTGTCCTATAGCGACAAGTAAAGCTAAACTTTTAAAGTTAAGGGTAAAATAAAAATAAAAAAGGGAGGTAGAAAACAAATAAAGGTATATTTATAAGAAAATAAAAGATGGAGATGGACTGAAGAGTGGTGTGTAGTCTGTGGAGGTGGGGTGTATGGATGACGATGCGTGATAGGTGGGCTGAGGAGGCTGAGGTGGAGATCCAGTTGGAGGGAGGTAGACGCGAGGCAGATGCCGGCGACAGATCCAGGTAAAGATGCAGGTGCAGGAACAGGTGCAGATGTAGGTACAGGAGCAGGCGCAGGTACAGGTACAGGTGCAGGAGCAGGTGAGGGCAGGTGCTGGGGCGTGTGCGGCACGGAGGACACCCGTAGGAGGGCCCACGCAGCAGGGCAGGACGCAGCATGGCAGCAGGAGAGAGAGGCACGGCGGGGACGCTATCAGCCCGCCAGGTGAGGCGGCCCTCGGATGAGGCGCGGGCCAATAGTCTTAGGAGCCCTTCACGGAGGACGGAGGACGGATGTGTAGGCAGGGTCCGACAGATACCGGATCGGACAGGTACGCTGGGTATTCCCGCGATAGGTAGCCCTGGAGTATCAGCAAAGTAAAAGCAAACAAGTAGGACATCTTCATACATCGCACCGCGAGCGGTTTGTATGTGAGCGCGCTCGTACGTATGCGTCGTCGCACGCACACACTGACAAAATTTATCGCTGCTAAAGGTGTGCCAGTCGTGGCTGTGACGCCGTACGGTAATAGCACGCGCCCGCGCACGCTTCGCCGCTGCCCTGCTGCTCGTAAAAAATAATTTGTACGTGTACCTACCTACTTCCTTTAACTACAAAGATGGCTACAAATTCGAGCAGCTATAGAAAATATTGTTATTTAATTTTGTACAGAGCAAATGCCTACACCATTTTCATGGTAAGTAAAAGAAAAAGTAAAAAATACTTTATAGTGTAAAAAATACAACTTCATAATCATTTCATTTTATTTGAATAAATACATGATTCAGTTAAACCACGTTTTTATTAGTCATATTTCGATTGTAATTTTTCAAATAACTAAACAGATAACATGACGTAGGCAATGAAAAAAATGTAGTCAGCTCCTGGTCTATGTAGAAAAAATAATTTAAAAAAACTTTGTATTAAAGGTCCCTGATGCTTACCCTACAGGGGAACATTGTTTTGTATAGAGATTGACTATGCATTTTTGACGATTGAATAAAGTATAAGTGACAGCCCTACGAGTTTAGGCTATTATCGCTCGCTCAGGGCTTGAGTTGGCCTACTTGTTTGCTTTTACTATGGTGTCAGGCTCTTTGTAGTATCCACTTTAGAGGCGAAACCCGAACTGATCCTTGCATTGCGTGGATCTGTAATGTCAGCTCGTAGAATAACATCATGTAGAAAATATGAATTTGTGATATGAAATTGGCCAGTAATTAATTTTAATAAGTTTTTAAGTTTAATAAGCATATATAATCAGCTAAAAAGATACAGGCAGGTAAGGATTTGAAAGAAAGGTTGCCATGGCGACGTATTAAACGTCGTTGTCAAAGCTGTCATAATAAAATATATTATTAATAAAATCTATAGTTATTTTGTATTAGAAGTATATAGTGTTTATAGGAAAAATTATTTCCATCAATGTGGGCGAAATTACCAAGCCTTGGATGTTACTAAATCGTCGTAGTCTCATGTTAAATTTGGAGCTGTGTCTGTGTACTGATTGTGAATAAAACCTGTCGTAAGAAATAATCAGATCAGCGCCTAACGGTAACAGAATGCTTGTTCTGACCTGGACGAATGAATGAAGATAACTGTGAGTATGTACATTATGTTACACAGTACGTGTACGTCCAACATTTCAACAATGAACGCAAGGTAGAAAGAAATGTTACAGGTATGCTAACTAGCCGTGGTCGAGCATTCGCAGAAACGTTACATTACATGAAAATGCTTTTGAAAACTGAGCTTTTGCCTGTATTATACCATTCGTAAGAACGTTACATACATAACATTGCATATAAATGCTCGAGAATATACTCTAGTGTATACTCACCTTTAAGTATCTACGGAGCTCGTGGCTACAGCTTCATTGATCGCTCGAAGGTTAAGCTACGCTTGACACGGTCGGTTTATGGATGGGTGACCATCCAGTATATAACGATAACAGGACACCTCCGCGCCTCGGAAAGCACGTTCAACCGTTGGTTCCGGCTGTCAACCGTAGATCTTTGACAGTGGTCACGGGTAGGTAGGAGGCTAAAACTCTGACAACCAGTTTTACTAAGGTATAGTGTTACCCAGTTACTTGGGTTGTGGAGGTTAGATAGGCAGCCGTTTCACCTAAAATGGTGGCATTCAGCTGCATCCGGTTAGACGGGAGGCTCACCCCAATATATTTGGGAAAAGGCTAGGAAGACTGATTGATATTATAAGTATCTACAGAAAGATGTTTCTTCAATACCAATTTCTTCACTGACTTAATAAATTCATACTATATGGACATGTCATTTATTTGAATATACGATATGCACTTACCAGATAAGGAGAGCGTCATAAAAGTTATATTGCATGTAATAAAGTGATGATATTTATGATAACAAGCTTATAACTTGAATAACATATTACTAGTACCTTACGTTCAATGTACTACATTGCACCACATACTGTAAGTACTTAAATTTATATGCATGGCCCCATTTATTAAGATGACGTTTGCGATATAGGAATTTCTGCAGCGCCGTTTGAGCCCAGGGTATATAAATAAAAACATCTTTCTAAACTAATAATAAAGCTGAAGAGTTTGTTTCTTTGTTTGTATGTTTGTTTGAACGCGCTAATCTCTGAAACTACCGGTCAGATTTTAAAATTCCTTTTGTCTTTGATAGCCGAATCCTTGACGAAGGCTATAGGCTATTTAACATTACACCAGGACTCTTAGGAGCCAAGCAAAAAGAAAAAAGTAAGAAAGAACGTGAAAAAGAAACTAATAGCGCGGGCAGGCGATGCGATGCGACGTGGTGGGGGAACAAGAGGTTCACTCGAACGAAGTCGCGGCCAGCCGTTAGTTTATTTATAAAAGGGATTTACAATAAATACAATTAAAATAGAGCACAGTTGCTAATGTGCCTGAACTAGGTCGAACTGTGCGTCGGTATTGCTCTAGGCTAGAACTAACTGTGTTTAGTTTACTTTTTGATCCTGTACGAGTCGCAATAAATAAATTTTCTTTCTTTCAAAGTGCATGAATTATTATTATTATTTAAGCCTTTTATTTCCCAAATCTTTTAAAATGAATTACAATATTATCATAAAATAATCAAATCTCATTCCTAAAAATCTGAATAATAATTGAATCGTGCATTTTAACAAACACTGAAATGCTGTAATAAATTAACTATGAGTATATAGTAAAAACTAAATTATAACTTAGGTGAACAAAAGTAATATGAAAGTGCAATAGCATGTTAGCAGTTTTATTTGCAGACAAGTAGATCTTCTGTCTGTGCATACTCGATGGTTAGTAAATACTTAAGTACAACTTTTTTAAAGCTATAGTAATTTAGTTTATAGATACTTAGTTTTCTATTTAATCTATTGTACAAGAATGGGCCTCAAAATGTTAATAATCTTTTTACAAAGACATGTTTTGAGGTTGCATTCGATATGCATAATAGATCATTCCGTCTCTTGTTGGTGTTTTCGGTATTGTAGGCAAGCATGGTATGCTGTTTTAATACTAAGTGCATAATTAAAGTGTATGGAACTACAAATACACAAGGGACATGGTTATGTTAAGTTATGGTACCCATGGGAATATGTCACACAAATATTTGAGGTAATCAACTGCCGTCTGCCTAAATAATGACAGCCACACGGGTCGATCTTTAAGGTTAAGCAACGCTTGCTAAGGTCGGTCCGTGGATAAATGACCAGCCATTACATATTGTTACGAGCTTCGGGTTCGTGACAACAAAAACTGCCGATAAAAATTACCAAAAGTTACACTTTATTTAAACAACACTAATAACAACTCCAACACACTAATTATAAAACACAATCGCTCTTAAGTCGCACTTGAAGATCGCTTTCGATGTATTCGCTTCTATCGCAGAACCAAGTCTGATTGGTCGCGGCTAGTCCCGGCCTTATATAGTGCCGCAGATAATTCCAGAACCTTCTATTGTAGAAACATCTAGAATGTTCGAGCACATACCGGCCCCAACTGACCAGATGTCGACAGTTCTAGTAAGTTCCAGCACCGACATCTCTACTCGATAACAGATGGCGCCAGTGACTATTAGTTCAGCCATTCAATAGTAGATGGCGCTAGGGACTATTAGTTCTGCTATTCGAAACTAGATGGCGCTAGTGGTAACTAATGTCACCATGTATCAGGCATTAATTGTGGCGCGCAACACTTCCCCCTCCTAAGACATGCTCGTCCCGAGCATTATCGGCTCCATAATAACGCGCCAATCGATCCACATGGACGATCTTAGGAGTACCTCTTGCACCTTTCTGTATCCGGTAGGTTACGTCATTGATCTTTGTCACAATCCGGTACGGTCCATCCCATTTAGCTTGAAGCTTAGGAGATTTCCCCTTGCTGCGGACTGGGTTGTGCAACCACACTAGTGAACCTTCGTCGAACCCTTTACTGTTCATTTTGCGGTCATAACGGGTTTTCATCTTTTCAGACATTTGCTGGCCCGACTGTCTGACGTGCTCATATATGTCATTCATTTTGTTCCGCAAGTTATTCGCATAATCGGTTATACTGCGTGGGGCATCGGGTGGTATTCCGGTGATCAGGTCTGCAGGCAGCCGTAATTCTCTTCCAAAGTTCGCGAAAGCTGGTGTCACCGATGTACTTTCGTGAACAGCGCTTCGATATGACAACAAAAACGGTTGTATGTGCTTGTCCCAATCTCGTTGCCGATTTTCCACAACTTTTGCTAGGTACCTCTCCAATGTCTGATTAAATCGTTCCACCATTCCATCCGATTGTGGGTGGTAAGAAGTTGTTCTTGTTTTATGAGATAACTTGACAAGTTTCCTGGAATATTTGGGACTCAAAATTCCTTCCTTGATCACTGTGAATCTCTAAAGGTACTCCAAACCGACAGAAGACTTCATAAACAAATTTATCTGCAACTCAAAGTCAAAGCTTCTTGACAATAAAAACTGCCGATAAAAATTACCAAAAGTTACACTTTATTTAAACAACACTAATAACAACTCAAACACACTAATTATAAAACATAATCGCTCTTAAGTCGCACTTGAAGATCGCTCTCGATGTATTCGCTTCTATTGCAGAACCAAGTCTGATTGGTCGCAGCTAGTCCCGGCCTTATACAGGCTGATTTTTTAAAGACCAGCCAAATTTAATGATGTGGTACAGACCATCAAACTGAACAACTTTCTCCATGGGACAAATAGCGTAATCGCGAAAATTTTATCAACTGTCCCATAGAAAACTTCAATATCTACTCGACCTAAATGTATGGGACGGCTGAATTTTTATTCGCGATTACGATGTTGGTCCCATGGAGAAAGTTGTTCACTTTGATGGTCTGTACCACATCCTTAAATTTGGCTGGTCTTTAAAAAATCAGCCTGTATAGTGCCGCAGATAATTCCAGAACCTTCTATTGTAGAAACATCTAGTATATTCGAGCACATACCGGCCCCAACTGACCAGATGTCGACAGTTCTAGTAAGTTCCAGCACCGACATCTCTACTCGATAATAGATGGCGCCAGTGACTCTATTAGTTCAGCCATTCAATAATAGATGGCGCTAGGGACTATTCGTTCTGCTATTCGAAACTAGATGGCGCTAGTGGTAACTAATGTCACCATGTATCAGGCATTAATTGTGGCGCGCAACAATATCAAGACCCCGCCGTATTTCGGAAAGCACGCTAAGCAGTTAGTCCTGGCTGTCATTCTTAGATCTTTGACAGTCGTCACGGGTAGTCGGAAGAAAACTCTGTCAGCCAGTTTTACTAAGGTATAGTGTTACCCAGTTACACGCCGCTCTACGCCCTAAACATCACTTTTAGTACATTATTTTAGTTCGATTGTTATGATATAGTATATTAATATGTTAACAGTACGCATGAAAATATGTCACACGAATATTTGATGTATTGTATCGAGTTTTACGAAAAATAGCAAAAGCACATTAAATCATGCTGATGGTGATTTATTAACGCGAGACGGCAAGTATTTAAGTACTGAATAATATGGCTGGCCTCGATACATAATATTACCGAAAGTTATGCATTACGCGGCTCCTAAATGTAAATAAATGGAATGTTTGAAACCAATTAAAATATTGAAAATATAAATAGCGTTTCTTCGTTCCCAATGTAATATGGCCTTATTTTGGTCCGATACATGAACAGTCACGGGGTATTATTGCCCAATACCCATATAATCACGAGAGGTAAATAGATTCGTGATTGCGAGAAATATTCGTTCTCCATACCGACTGTAGAAAAGAAGAATATTATTCCCTTGAGCGGAAACATCACGTTTTAATTCATATAATCAAAATGATTGGCCGTAATTCATATAATTATACGAATTTATGACTTATTAGTCGCACGAATTTACTCGCCGGAAACATGCGAATCGTCAGCTTTATTAGTCATTATTAGTCATTTATTCATGAACAATAAATTGTATCTGAAATTACATGGAAAATTAAAATTACAATTTTACAACAAAACATAAATTTAAATACAACAACAAAATACAACATAATTATATAAGACTTTCATTATAGATCTTCAACATCATAAAGACACTTATTCAGTAGGAAACCTTTTAGTTGGTTTTTAAAGGAGCTTGAGTAGATGGCGCTTTTTATATGTAGAGGCAACTTATTAAATAATATAATCGATTGTCAAAGTCAAAGTCAAATCATTTATTTCAAATAGGCACATAAAAGATACTTATGAACGTCAAAAATAAAATAAAAATAAAATTGATTCTAGTCGCCCCTTCCAAAAGGTAGTTTTCGTATGGAGAAGAATGGGCAAGAAACTCCACCGTTACTCTTTTAAAATGTTTTACAATATTTTGCACACATTAATTATATAATTATATGTGAAGACGATGCACCTAAAAATAAAATTACTATACCACAATAGGTAAAAGAATTAAAATGGATAAATGAAACCATGACATATAAATTAACTATGTGATAGATACATAGTAGTCACATATTCACAAACATTCCAAAAGTAGACGATTTTCATAAATAAATAAGGAGTAATAAGTCCGGGTGTGACCCCAAGTAATTACAGAATGTAAATCAATGTCAAAAAAAAAAATAAAAAAAAAAAATTATACAATTACATTAGCAACCAGTTTGATTTTGTCTAGACTCTAGAGATTGGCCTATGGAGCAGGACCAGCATGTTTCCAAGCATTCTTATCTTGGATATAATCCTCTAATTTGTAATATCATTGCTTACCAGTGTAATTTTAATATAAGTTTTAAATTTTCTTTCATTTAATTGCAATATTTCACAAGGTATTTTGTTGTAACATTTAACACAGTACCCCATAAAAGATGTATGTACTTTAGATAATCTGAAAAAAGGTTGATCTAATTTATCTTTATTTCTAGTATTAAAATGATGTCTATCACTTATTTTATTAAAAAGATGTTGATTTTTTCTTACATACATAATATTTTCATAAATAAATTGGCAAGATACCGTCATAATATTAACCCTTTTAAATAGTTCCCTAAGAGATTCGCGGCAACGTAGATTGTAAATGGCTCTGACAGCTCTCTTTTGCAAAATAAAAATGGATTCAATGTCAGCAGCCCGACCCCACAGTAAAATGCCATATGACATAATACTGTGGAAGTAACTAAAATAGACCAAACGCGCGGTGTCTTCATCTGTTAATTGTCTTATCTTTCTAACAGCATATGCGGCCGAGCTTAGCCGCCCCGCAATAGATGTTATATGAGGTCCCCATTGTAATTTCTCGTCTAGCGTGATTCCTAGGAAAACTGTCTGATTAACAAATTCTAATTTTTGGCCTTTCAATATGATGTCACATTCGCTACTTCTAACATTAGGTAATTTAAATCTAATGCATTTGGTTTTTTTTTCATTAAGTACTAAATTATTTACCGTAAACCAATCTTGGACCTGAAGAATAGAGTTATTCACGTCATCAAGATTTTGTGACCGTCTGTCTATTTTAAAGATCAATGATGTGTCATCTGAAAATAACTCCTCTGCAAATATCTTTGGTTGATTTTGAAGTTATTGGGGTAAATCATTAATATAAACTAAAAAGAGGAATGTACCCAATATCGAACCTTGAGGAACGCCCATTATCATTTCAGACCCCTATGAATTTACGCCATTTACTTGGACTTTAACTTTTCTATCTTTCAGGTATGATCTTAACAAGTCAAGTGCTGTTTTCCTAATCCCATAGTGTTCGAGTTTCATCAGAAGTGTTTCATGGTTTACGCAATCGAACGCCTTAGAGAGGTCGCAAAAAATTCCAATAGCATCTTGTGCTTCTTCCCAGGCGTTAAAAATGTTCTTCATTAGGGTAACACCAGCGTCAGTGGTACAACGCCCTTTGGTGAAGCCGTACTGGTGTTCATGAAAGATGTAATTTTTATTAAAGTGACGTAACATTTGATTGAGCATCAACTTTTCAAACACCTTACTGAGAACTGGCAGATTGATATCTGGGACTGTGCCTCACAATATTCAAATTAGGCTGTACCTTGTACCGTATAATGTCTTGTCTCCGTGTGCCTTCTCTAATCTGTCGTTATTCTGCTGTCTCGTATTCATGCATTTAATAAAAATAATATTATAATTTTTCCTATAGTTGACTCGCACGAATTTAATTTATTTGTGATATTATTCAACCTACACATCAAGTGTCTAGGAATCAAGTACATTTTTAAGTATAAAAAATTATCCTATTAAAATTTACCAAATCTAGTCTTCCAGACAAGGTTCTTACTTTAATTCCTATGTTTGAGTTAACAACTTATCCCTATATTCTGTAAAAAAAAAAAACAATTTTTGCAAATTCTGCGAAATTAAGTTAATGTCGTCAATTAAGTGGCAAAAAAGGCAAAAATGAGGATTTTTTAAATTGTGATTGTAAAGATAGAAAAATAATCATCTCTGTTTCCACCATTGACATGAATCACACAATTCATTTCATCAAAATCACTTTGAAGAATGGTCGCCCACGTTCTTTCTAACAAGTCAAAAAGTTGTTGTGGGGTATGCACGGCATCCATACTCGACAGAACTTTTCTTTGAAGCTTAACCTATGCATGCTCAATTGGGTTGAGGTCTGGCGATTGAGCAGGCCACGGCAGAACGACTCTAGCCGTGTGTGGACGTGCATTATTCGAAACGAATCACCCAACCGGCTTCGCAAAGGGATGTTCACGTCTGAAACAATCCTCCCCGTATAAATCTGAGCATTGAGGTAGCCCCTGATCCAAATGAGATCGGTTCTCCCACCGATCCAAATACCGGCCCAAACCATTATTGTTCCCCCTCCATATGAATGAACTTCCTGACATAATTTCAAACGTTCTTGACGTCCAGAGGTCCTCCAAACTCGAGTACGTCTTGTATTCGGCCGCGTACCGAAACGAGATTCCTGAGAGACGCCTGAAGAGCTCAGTCGAGCCTCGCAGCCTCGTAGTCATGGCGGTCATGGTACGATTCCGTTGAACAGTATTTTGGATGTACCGGTCCTGTCTGCGAGTGGTGATGCGAGATCGTCCTCCATGTCGCTCGGCTACGCTGCCCGTGATACGATAGCGTATCCAGAGGCGGCTTATGACGTTCCGTGTAGTGCAAAGAGCGACAGCCACAGTACGTTGCCTGGAACCAGATACGTTGCGGAAATGTAATGGTTTTGTAAAAACGCTATTACACACTTTTATAGGAATCCTGATTGACACTTGATTTTCTATTTTTAATCAAAATTTAATGAAAATTCTTTATTCAAATAGTGAAATTAACAAAAATAAGCCGAATTTATCTTGTAATAATTTATTATTTATTATTATAAGCCTGTGTTATCCCACTGCTGGGCAAAGGCCTCCCTTCCCTTCTTCCAATTTTTGTCGGTCTACTGCAGAAGCTGCTTGAGAAGGAGTCCAGCTCATCCCGCCATCTCTTTCTTCGCCTGCCGCGCGGTCGTTTCCTGCAATTTGGGATCCACTTAGTGGTGGTTTTTGCATATTGCTGCTCCAATATGCGACAGATATGGCCAGCCCAGTTCCACTTTAGCCCAGCAGCTGTGCGGCCTGCGTTTGCTATTTGTGTTTTGGAACGAAGTGTAGAGTTCTTAATGCGGTCCGTGAGTTTGACACCTAATATACTTCGTTCCAAAGCCCGTTGGCAGACTCCAAGTGCGGTCTTTTGACGCTTTTTAAGAGACCATGTTTGTGCTCCGTAGGTGAGAGTGGGAAGAATGCACATGTCCATGAGCTTTCGTTTTAGTGAAAGCGGGGAGTTCCTTTCATGAGATGTTTCATCAACCAATAGTTTTTCCAGGCGTTTTCTGAGCGTCGAGCGACTTGTTTGTTCTGTCTCGACTGGAAGGATACTATTTGGCCGAGGTAAATATACTCATGGACATATTCAAGCTCCTGCGCACCCCCAATTTCTACGTTGCGTTTGGTGCTGTTCGTCATCAGCTTTGTTTTCGACATGTTCATCGTCGTAAGTCCGACTTGAAGACTGGCGTGGCTCAGTTGTTCGAATATTTGACTTAGCTCAGCTGCTGAGGAAGAAAAAAGGACAATGTCGTCGGCGAAACGTAGATTGGTCAATCTCCTTTTCCCGACGACAATACCCTTGACCTGCCAGTTCAGATTTAATTTCTGGAAAACCTCTTCTACGTAGCTGTAAAGAGTTTGGGAGACAGCGGGTCACCTTGTTTGACTCCTCGTTGAATTGGAACGGATGGCCCGGTGGTATTTACGCGAATAGCTGCTGTACTATTGCGATATCGTGTACTATCGCAATCTTGTAGTAAAGTTGACATAAAATCTGAAACAATATTTCGCTAATATTACTTAATCTTTTGATACACAGTATTGAATTTACATAACGTAACGATCCATTAAATACTAATGAGTTTACAGCCCGTCGCCGCCTCGCGTAACTACCGATTTTCTCGTCTTTTTTGTATTATGCTGAAATGAGGGCAGACGGGTCATTACTGGGTAACGTACTCGTTATTCTTAGCTGCCGTTAGTTTAAAGTATATACTTATTGAGGTAATAATGTACTTATGTATGTGTGTACCTACTGGACAGGACAGATTCTTGCATAAAGATCAGCACACGAATTTTACGTGGCCATGCTGCCAGCCTTTTGGGCACTTTTCCTATTGACAGCGACACGGGCGATATTTTTGTTGCAGTAAGATTCTTTCTCCCTCCTTTTTATTTACTTCTACATAAATATTATTAGTATTTTAAGACTGGAAGCATTAATTTCTGTACCTAAATATTATCTAAGAAAAATTTAAGTAAAGTGCTTTTACGTTTTTAAATATTCAGAAAGGGGTAAACTTCTCTTGCGGAATCCCGATCCTAATTGCGTAACACACTTTCAATCACAAGTCGAGGTTTTCGAAGGAAATTCCTAATCCATTGCTTCATAGGTTTGAAAAAATCATCTGCTTGGCAACGTACATAACGCAATGAACGGGCTGAGCTGTCAAAAAAAGACATTGCCATTAATTGTCATTTTATGTGTGTGTGTGTTCACGGTCTGTTCGTTTTGTCATTGGCAGCACATACCTAATTTGTTACGACTCTTGTAAAGTCACGAGCAAAAGTATGTATACACTCGGCTTTATTCAAAAGCGATTTACTCCTTTATTTTTTTATGAAATTTTATGTTGTTACGAACATAGCATTTTCGAACCCATAGGTTTATGTAATGTGTCATATTTCAACGTTGCATTCGTTAGTTCACGAAAAAACCGCAATTGAAAGTTGCCAAGTGTTGACATATTGGTGCTCGTGACTGTACAGAAAAAATCATAATCAGCCTAAAATGTTCCCACTCCTTGGACACAGGCCACCTCTCTTCGAGAGGGACTGGGCTGTAATCTACCACGCTGGCCCAGTGCGGGTAGATGTCACATATCTTCGAATTTTTGGCTCTAGGACATGCCATGTTTTCCTTGCGATGTTTTCCTTCACCGTTTAGAGAGCAGTGGCGAGGAAATGATTTACACAAAGTAAAACGCCTGCTTGGGTTCGAACCCACGACCTATAAACTCGTTACCACTGGGCTACCCCTACTCTTGCTCTTGTACACTTGTGACAATACCATCGTGTCGGATATCACATATCAAACTTTAACGTTTGCCAAATTTGTTAAAATTCACAGTGAATTCCGGAATAAAGCCCGTCTTCGACATTCAACTTTACATACAAACTTGTTATCTATAGGTAATTTTCAGCTGACCTTATTTCCCTGCGTCACTTTACTATCGGCCATCCATTTGATTAACGACCGGCTTCCTCAAATTATATAAGTACCTACCTCTCTAAGCGATGATGACATTGACGCTGGCCGATGGTAATATCGACGAGTTTTTAAGTGGTATTTAAGTAGAAAGCACCTATTTTTAACTTTACGGATTCCTCTTTGATAACCTATAGGAAAGTTAAGGTAACATCGTTTCTTGTTCATTTGATTGTGCCAAGTATACATCTTTGACAGTCGTTACGGGTAGTCAGGAGCCAAACCCAGTGACTGGGTTGTCTATCTAAAATACTATTATTCAGCTGCTTCAAGAGCAGTGGTGGCCCAGTGGTAACGGTTGCAACTTACGAGATGTAGGTCGCAGGTTCGAACCCGGACAGGCGATTTACTTTGTGTAAATTATTTCATTACCACTGTAGCGGTATCTACAACGCCACATGCGAACAACGCGTCATACTGACGTCACGCAAATCCTGCATCTCGCAAGCAGAGTTTACCGCGCAATTAGCATAGATACAATTTCCCAACATCAGTCGTTGGGCAGTTGCCCGCCAGACACAACACCTGTTTGGTCGGAGGAACCTCCCTTTTCTATATATATAGAAGTATGAGTGAACTTTACACCATGTTCCTCTACTCTCAAAACGGTGAAGGAAAACATCTTAGGGAAACCGGCAAGTCCTAGAACCAAAAATTCGAACACATGTGACATCTACCAACCCGCCCCCTAATTGCGTAACATAGTATGTTACGCAATCTCAATCTCCATCATTTTGAAGGATATTTACTAATACATTGCTTTATATGTTTGAAAAAGTAGTCTGCTCAATAACGTAAATAACGTAATGAATGTTGTTGAACTGTCAAAATGAAACCCATTGCTACTGATGGTGTGTTACGGCCATTACCTCGCAGTACTAGGCCCGCGTGGTAGATTACGGTCCACTCCCTCTCACAAAGAGGAGGCCAGTGTTCCAGCAGTGGGAACATTATAAGCTGATAATGTATTCAGCTGCATCCGGTTCAGACTAAAAGCTGACCCCAACGTAATTGGGAAAAGGCTAGGCAGATGAATTCTGCAAAGAGAAATACTATATTATTCGCAGACAAGCATGAATAAAAAGAAATTTTTGAGATATAAATGAAGTTTTATTAAAATTCGCTCCGGAAAATAAAATAAATTAAAACCGTTCAGAACCGTTCCAACGAATATATACCGATGTAATAACTGAAAAAATGTAGGTAATTATAAAAACGCCTTTATTTATGTTTCAATTTCAATCAAAGGATTCTGCAATATAAATTATGATGAGTTATTACTTTAATTTAACATGAATTCCAACAGATAATTTAACTTTCTGCAACTGCGAGATTAAATTGTTTACAAATGCCCAAACGATTTTTCGCCCTACCGCGTCAAAAGATAGTCGCTTTTCTGTTACGTTTTCACACACCTGTCACAAATAATGACACAATGACTTGACTTGATTGTCATGGAAACACTATTTAGTCGTATATCAGCTCACTATACTCAGTATGGACATTATTTTTTTCGTGCCTACGTTCGGTGAGGGCAAATATAGTGATTTAAATTCTGAAAGTAGTCTCGCTTTGTTTATAGTTTGTATTCCTAGTATTTCGAAACGAATAAGAGACCAAGTCTGTCTCTAGATTTCTACATAAGTAATAGATTTATTTATTTATTTATCTGTCTACGTTTTTTGATCTCCTTGAAATTCGGTAAAAAAGCGGCCAAGTGCGAGTAGGGTTCGTATACGAAAGGTTCCGTCCATAGTACAATATTTAACACTACACATTTAAAATAAAAAACACGTTTCTTGTTCTTACATTTATTTTATTTTTATTATCTGAAGGCCAATTCTCGTAATTTAAAACGTTCAAAAACTAGTCGCAGTCTCATCTCGGTGACAAACAAATATCAAAAACTTGTCAAAATGTAGGGAAATTAGAAGTATTTTTTGACAGATTGAGACTGGGATCAGACTGTGAACGTTCTTAAAATTACGAGAATTGCCCCTCTGTTCTCTCATCATTTATAACGGTTAAAAAAATACAGCCCTATGACGGACGGACGGACAACGAAGTCTTAGTAATCTGGTCCCGTGGGCACCCTTTAGGTACGGAAGCCTAAAAAGCAGCGGTATTAGTAAATATTGTAATGTTTCCTTGCAAGGACATTCTTCATTTCAATTTCGGAGGAAACCATGTAATGAATAACTTTGGATTACTTATTTTAATATGGAAGGAAGTTATAAGTACCTACTTAATTATTCAAACGTTGTCATTGGTGTTATTTGATTTTGTGATAGAAATATTTGAATACCGATATTATAGAGGGTCGATAACGACCAAAACTTCCTCCATGACTTCCAATGCACACTGACCGCGAGCTGTTGCATTAATATAGATTACTAGCTGCGCCCCGCGGTTTCACCCGCATAAGTTTCAATCCCGTGAGAATATCGGGATAAAAAGTATTTATATGTTAATCCTGGTTATAAACCATATGTGTGCCAAATTTCATCCAAATCCGTTCAGTAGTTTTTCCGTGAAAGAGTAACGAACATCCATCCATCCATACAAACTTTTACGTTTATAATATTATATTATATGTATTTTTTATTTTACTATTTATGTACACACATATATAAACAGACAATGTAAAACAGAACAGAAAAAAATTGGTACAGCGGTGATGCTTATTTCATAAGAAATCTCTTCCAGCATACCGGAGATAGTCTCCTATCTCAGGTATGCTGGAAGAGATTAATATAATATATACATACATCTCTATATCTATTCTCATAGATACAGAGATGTATGTATATATTATATTAAGTAGGAAGTAGGATAGTGCCATCTTTTGTCAGACTGGCAATCTATTTTGAAACACAGCACAGGTTCATAGATAATTAGATCATGTATAATATATATATATATATATATATATATATTAATAACGTTGCCCCTCATTAGGAATTTCTCCTGTATCGTGGGTGCGTTTACAAACATTTAAACTCACATACATAAACAGCCAGACCCGGAACAACTACTTGTGTAATTCAAGTGACAACTAGGAGTGCAAGTTCATAGCTGATTATTTGTGAAAAAAGTTTGCGACCGAATAAGATTTTTATTGTAAATGACGCCCGTGCAGGAAGCGATCATTTTGTTTGAGTAATCGAGGGAGACGGTCGTGTTGTTCATCTTGTGACTGAATATGGCGCCTCTAGTACACTTGCCTGGGTACTTATCATGAGCAGGCGAAGCTCATCCGAATGTCGTCGGGTGAACGCGTGAACTGTGTGTCGGCGAGTCGCTGCGTCAATTAGCGGCATGCGACTCCTCGAGCCTGTCGTTGCGACTCTGCAACTAGATGCCCAGTGTGAAGACCTTTGAAGAAAAAATATATATATAATGTCGGCCGCAGTCTGTCGTTGCGTCTAGTCGCCGAACTATCGCAGTCGCATGTCGTATAGTGTGTGCCATATTTTAAAGATTACTAAAACTTAGCGACAATATTGATCTACTAACTAGCCATAAAAATAGTCTCATTCCAGGCGAGACAAGAAACAGAAGTTGCTAGACGCACTGAAAACTCCTAGAATAGCTATTCTATTGGTCGATGAAAAGCCTCATGAAAGGAAACCTACCAATTTGCCAGAAACGCAAGTTAATGGACAATGCATGCTCCCTCCACACATATGGCGCTCAAACCTGAAGGACAATTGACGTAATTTAAAACGTTCAAAATCTAGTAGCAGTCTCATCTCGGCGACAAAGAAATGTCAAGAACCTTGTCAAAATGTAGAGATATTAGACGTATTTTTGACAGATTGAGACTGAGATCAGACTGTGAACGTTCCTAAAATTACGAGAATTGCCCCTCTGGTCTTTGACAGTTCAGTAGAGGTTCAAGCTTGAGGTTTTCCAGCGAGCAATGGAGCGCAGCATTCTTGGAGTCAGATTAACGGACCGTATTAAGAACACAGTGGCAGCACTGTGTTCTTAATACGGTCCGTTAATCTGACTTTGTCGTGTTTTGGAGCGCAGGCTCCAAAACACAAATCGCTGACGTCACCAAAAAAGCAGCCAAGCTTTAGTTGGACTGGACCAGACACGTTTGCCGCATGTCGAACGAGTCATGCACCAAATCTACCACCATGTGGGTCCCAGAAAACGTCCGGCGACATCGAGGCAGACCCAGGAGAAGATGGTGGGATCAGCTTGATGCCTCACAGGTTGACACTAGCCCAAGACAAAGAGGAGTGGAAAGAAAGAAGTTAGGATTTTGCCCAGCGGTGGAACATCATAGGCTAAAAATCCAAATTTTCCTACTATAATAATAATATCCTACTAGTCCCACTATATATATATATCCTATTCCATTCCTACTACTATATTATAATTTTATAAATAGTAATATTAATAATATAATATTATGATTATAATTTATAATAATATTATAAACGTGAAAGTTTGTATGGATAGATGGATGGATGGACGGATGTTTGTTACTCTTTCACGCAAAAACTACCAAACGGATTTGAATGAAATTTGTCACACAGGTGTTTTATAATCATGATTAACATATAGGATACTTTTTATCCCGGTATTCCCACGGGATCGAAACTTATGCGGGTGAAACCGCGGGGCGTAGCTAGTGTTTAATAACGTTTGAAACGAAACAAGACATTTAGGAAACTTTGAAAATAACTTGTGGAAAGCTCATTATCTTGTTTCTGTTCAGTTGAAAATATAATTGGTCTTATGTTTGTGACATTTGTTTCACTGTGTGTGATGTTTCATTACTTGTGCCATTATTGTTTCGTGGGAAAACAAATTAATATAACTTCTTTTTCATTTCAGTGTTATAACTATTAATCTTATGCTAACTGTTGCCCGCGACTTCGACTGCATGTATTTTGTATTCAGGAAATTAGCCTATATCCTTTTCCTGGGCCATATATCTGTTTTAACGATCAGTTCAGTGGGTTAGGCGTAAAATTTTAACAGACAGACAGCAGATTTTATAGTATTAAGTATGAATGAGACTACTTGCCTCGTTAGTCTGATACTTATGTAATTACTAACTTTGTCTACAGCAAATCGATTTACCTAATTAGAACTGTTTGAGCCGTTTGGGGTTGAAACAATTTTTCGGGACATCGCCAAGCGTTTGGTTCACTCTTCACGTGACCAGAGGGCTGGCCTTTTTTTAGCCCAATAAATCAGCATTGCCATACAACGTGTTAATGCTGCCAGCCTTTTGGGCACTTATCCCATTGACAGCGATGCGGATGAATTTTTTGATGCCCAATGAGCTCCTGCCTTTTTCTTATTTTTTTTTATTTTATACTTCCATAGAATATATATTATATTTTAGTGTTAGCTTGTAAAAATAGTATTTAATGTGTTGAGTACCGTTATTCCATGAATAAAATTATAAGAACTTTTCTTTGTATTTAATGAATGTAAGAATTACGTAGAACTCAAAGTTTGATGCAGTCTGACCCTAATGATGAGGTGTAGATTGAAACTGATGTTTGCATAAATGATGAAATAAACATTATTTAATTCAATAAATTGCCAGCATAACCTTCACACTATATCATACAATGTATTAAGGATGATAGATGTTTCAATTTAGCCAGAAATATTTCATAAGATACAGAACAGAACGTACGCACACATCTGACAAAGTAACCTCAAGCTATTTCTTGCGAGTTTATAAGTACTTAGGTACTAAGTTTAAGTTATTATCTTAGTTTGTGGTAGATATTTAGGTTTAATACTCTAGTTGGTACTTTAGTACGTACTTTAAGCACTTAAACTAACTAAGCTCTTATCTTCATCAAACAGTTTATTTCAAGTAGACTCTTGAAATGTTCTTTTGAATTGTCGAGACTGTGAGTTTGGATATTTTCAGAGGTGTTTTTGAAGTAAAAACTTCTAAAGACGCGGTGAACGATTTATGGTAGGGAGAAATCTTATGTGATTGCGTACCGACATGCTAATGTTAACAGAATATCTGTAGCTATGAGTATAATGGTAGCCATACACGTTACAATATACTTGCGCAAGTATCCAGTGGCGTGTGTTAGATTTTTGCGCAAATTTATACACTTGTGTGATTTTCAATACTGGTGCAAGTCCCAAGTCGAGCAGCATGCAAGTCTAAACTTGCGCAAGTATTTCGTAACGTATATGGCTACCATAGAGTATTGCACTTGGCGAGCAGTGAAAGCATGTTTTAGTTTTAAGTTTCCACTTCTATCGGCAGTATCCATAACCCTATATTTTTCAGTTCCAGCACTTCCAGATAAGGTTTTACTTTAAAAATCATGTAGATCCATGACCAAAAAATTGCCATTTGATGCTGAATAAAATCCCATATTGGCCTACGTAGAAAAGTCCCGACACTCAGCTAAATGAAACTGCCATTCAAGCGCAACAACCTTATCCAGCCAGTTGCCATTTTGAATCGATCACGGCTGTCGGTCCTATCGAATTGATTGGCGGTCACCCGATGACGGGGAAGGGGAACGACGGACTGACGCTGTCGACTGACGAGTTCACACTACGATGACAGGGGATACTCGATGCTTAAGGGGATAATGATTGAAAGGACAACCTGTTTTCTTTTATCAATTCGTTGAATAACATCTTATTCAACACTTGACGTTGCCGAGGTTTTCGATGGGTAGGTATGTTTCATAGGAGGAACAGTAGTTGCCTCGTATTCCATTGAAACTGCGTTAAAGTGTAACCACTTACGTGCCGTCGATTGTACCTGAGAAGTTAATAAAAGTGGCAAAATAATGTCCTGAAGCACCTGAGTATTCAAATCGAGCCAATATTGTTTCATTCATGACAAAGTTTAGCACTAAAGCTTTATGGCCTTATTTTTTCTTCTTTTCGTGTCGATGGTACTCTTAGTCGTTGTTTTTTTTTTGTAATATATTTGTGGCCACGTGGATTGTCGCATCAGGGTCCTGGGCCTATAACCTAATGGATTATTGGTAGGAAAATAAGAATATATTATAAGATGTGATGTGTTTTATCATCTAGGGGTCGAGAGGAACCTAAAACTTGACTGGAAAAAAAAATCCACTCTAGACCCCCAAGGGTAGAGAATAAACTATAGTTAGGGCTCCAGTGGAAACATTATTGATTGGAGGTCGAGGGGCCGAGAGTGCACTAAACGGCATTCTTTAGGTCATCCGAGGTGCAGTGAACGGGCACTTATGACAATTGAGCAAGTGGCATAGTCTGATCAGAAGCACCACACTCGCACTGGGTATTGGATGGGTCTGTAATCCCCCACTTTGACATATTGTGTCTGCTGCGGCCTTCTCGGGTGCGCAATCGATTGGGAGCTCTCCATATAGGCCACTGCAGATCACGGTCGGTAGGCAAACGCTCCTGGGGTTCAACGAAGTCGGTGGTGGATTACGGCCTTACGAAATTTTTCCGTTGCGAAGAAGTGAAGTACATAGGTATGTTATTCGTATCTCTAGCTCAATCTCTCTCAAATTGAAGATTGATGTGTGAAATGATCGCACCGACCCGTCATAACACTGCGGTTTACGATAACTCAAAGGTATGGAACGAGCGATTCTTCCTATGAAAGCATTTGTATCAGGCCCATGAATATTATTATAGCATCCACATTAAGTAAACATGGCGTATTAACATGAAATACATAGGTATTTCATGTATTATAATAGTTATAGTTGATTATAATACTATAATCACTAATTTATCCTCCGTTGAATATTAAGGAATGCGCCTAACAGGAAAATTATCTGTTATAATTAATTGTTTGTAACTTTACGAACTGAATGTGCTTTATTAGATTTTGTGTATAATGTTTCGACTTTAAAAGGATTCGTCTGACCTCTTCGAAATCTTTACCGTCTCTGGCAGTGACGGTTTTTAGATATACGCATCTACAACGACTACATTGTGCAAGGCATCATGATTTGAAAAAACAAATGCTTGGGGTCGGTTGTTTCCAACGGTTCGTTAACGTAGCATACGTACGTCAAATAATAACAAGTACGCAATCGTAATTACTTGACGTAAGTATAAGGCCATAATTTTGTAATTGTAATTTGAAACAACGCTTCTTTCGGTTTGACGATAGTAAGCGCCGTTTTTGACGTATACGTGCCTGAAGTGGACGTGAAACAACCCGCCCTTTGACGTATCTAGTTAGAAAATCAAAAATCGCTTTTGTACGACGAAATCCAAAAAAGTGTCCTACGCGTCCTCCGTCCGTAATAAACCCGCCCCCTGTAGCCCTGTTACATGGGGCTTATACAGCATAAATGGCGAAATATAGGTGTACTATAGATACATGTCTGCCTAACCCTTCGGGGAAAATAGGCGTGATGCTATGTTACGTTCAACGTGAACAATGCTCGATGGTTTGCTTCATATTGCAATCTGACGCACTACCACTCACGAACAGCAGGAATCGACAATGTGGGTGCTAGAAAGTTATAAATAAAGAAACTCTTTTTTATTTCAAATACATTAAAATCCTTATTTACAAAATATAACACAACTATTTTTTATTTATTTACGTACCAAATTAAAAGAATAACTAACTTACTATAGTACAAATAAATACAAAACAAAGGGTAGGCGTCGAAGTACTCGTCCCATTGCTGTCATCCGGAAACTTGCAAGGCTGCCAGCAGGTGGATGGTATCGGCCAATCGGTGAGAAATTTTCTTGAAAAGGAAACGCGCAATCGGGCCCCATTGAGATATAATAATAAGGTATTGCGGGGCTAGCCATATATAAAAATACCTACTCATATGATTTTAGTTTGTTTTCAAGTATATTCCCACAGAATGATGCAGTATTTTCGCCGAGGGCTGCTTACAGGTTAACATTGATCTGAGCACTCCAATTAGTATTGTACCGCTTGAAAATAGTGCTGTGCCGGTTGAAGTGTTTTTGCTCTGTGCGGGAATTGAGCTAGAATTCCGGGAAAGCTGTGTTTGGATCACATTTATTATTGTTTGCAGGTAGAATTGTGCATTTAGATTTAAAGGGATAAAATGTTTACTGAGAAGTTTGCATGTACCCAACATGTGCAGAGTTCCCTGTAAACAATCATCATCTGCCAACCCTTTTCCTAACTATGTTGGGGTCGGTTTCCAGCCTAACCAGATGCAGCTGAGGTTAACATGGTATCATGTTGCAAGTGCAAGTTAGCGCAGAAATCCCATTTCAAACTCAAAACTCAAACTCAATACATTTATTTCAATTAAACCATTTACATACACGTTTGAATTGTCAAAATTAAATAGTCGGTCAGTTAGTCAGAAAGTTGAAGCTAGTTGCCCATTCCAAAACGTAGATCTCTATGGAGAAGAACGGGCATGAAACTCCATAGACACTCTTTTAAATCAAGATATTATTACGAAATCCTGGGTGCATTATTCCTATTGCTTCTATATGTGAGAACAATGTAAAAAAGAATCAATTAAAAATATAAAATTAAAAATAAGCCCTGGCAGTTAAGAGATGACCAGTCTCAACCGACGGCGCCCGTTCACGAACATGACGCGTGGATCAGGACCACATTTTAAAATAGATAGATAAATAAACCATTTATTAAGTGTACACAAAAGACAGCACAACACACAAAAGCAAAATTAAATGATAACAAATTACACGAATATATAAAAACAATATTCTTTTACATCTTGTTTTCCCAAAACTTTGCCACTTCCTCGGCTTCGTAAATGGCCGCACAGAGGTCACTTTGCCTGCATTTTTCGGGACACAGAGGGCAGGATAGGAGGTGGAGCATGGTTTGTGAAATAGCTCCACAATCAAACCCTACTGCCGTTCCGTCAAGGTTGCCACACTTTAGCAGGTTGGACTTACATCTTCCCAGTAGTGTGACAATATAACTATATAATAAGTTATTTTGTCACACAACTGCTCGCTACACGCTACGCGCTTTTTATGGTTCAGCAACAAAGGTCTACCAGTAATAACAAGTTCCTTTAACTATAGATTTGTTGACATTATGAAATATGGAACTTAAAGTGGATGTGAAGTTGGAAGGTCCTCGGAGAGTGTCTCTACACTCTGTGAGGACCTGTAGCGGTATCTACAACGCCACATGCGAACAACGCGTCATACTGACGTCACGCAAATCCTGCATTTCGCAAGCAGAGTTTACCGAGCAATTAGCATACATACAGACTTCCCGACATCAGTCGTAGGGGCAGTTGCCCGCCAGACACAACACCCGTCTGGTCGGAGGATCCTCCCTTTTCTATGGAGTATGAGTGAACTTTACACCCTGTTCCTAATACCTCTATAGACCTTCCAACTTCCAACACAAGAGAGTTTTCCGAAACATAGGATAAAAGTTGGTATCTGAAGAAAATCGCGGCTAACAGCTAGTATCATACACATGTAGAAACAGCTTCAGATTCTTCCATTTATCTTCTATCTTTAGTATCTATCTATATATATAAAAATGAATCCCTATTTCCCTTGGTCACGTCATAACTTGAGAACGACTTTACCGATTTCATCCATCTTTTTTTTATAAGTTTTCTAATACTTTTTAGAAGGTGCTTACGGAAAAAAAATGAAGAAAGTTGCTTCACACGGACGAAGTCGCGGGCAGAAGCTAGTTTCACAATAAAAGTGCCGAGAAAATATTCTAATAAAATCTTTTCTGATAAATTCCAAGTCTACCCTAATCTTCTAGCTTTATTGTGGAATACAGCTTCTATTTCCTAAGTAGATATCCTTTTGAGCACACTTGAGATAAATCTTCTCTTGTTCAGGTATTTTTCTCTTTCTATTTTTAGTCGTAGTGTCGTTCGTAGCACTGACGTCGTTGCTACGCGCGTTCTACGGCGTAGCAATAAGGGTCTACGAGCGCTCACAACACAAGTGTAGTTGAGACATTTTTAGAAGGCTATTGGTGTCTGATTAGTATTTATCTATAAGATTGCGAAGCTCTCGAAGTTGTTCAAATATTTGATAAGTTAATATCCACTGAAAGAGGTTGAGTAACTATTATGACAGATTTCTTGAACAAATAATCTCTTCCTGTGTTCCAGTTATTAAGGCGCGCAAAATTTCGATTATGTCAATATCCGCAATTAATTGCGGGCTTAGGGGGATTTATGCAACAAAGGATGCTGTAATTCTTTCTTACTATAGAATTGTTCAATCGTTATACCATTTCGTCGTTAAAATTCAATTGCTTGAAACTAGATTCGAAAATAGTTTATATTGTGTTGCTTTAAGAGTGAAATTCGCATGCATGGTTTAACAAAACTTTCGCATTGCACCGTTGGAACGTTGTGTCGCGATAAGGGCATGAATTCTAAAAATATCCGATATTTTATATTCAAATTGTGTCCTTCGAATAACATCAAACGTTACGTTGTAAATATTGAATAGGACCGTGTGGGCCTTTTTTAGCTTTGTGTCAATGTGGTATGGTACATAAAATTGTGATCAGACTTAAAGAATTTTCAGGATTCTGGATATCTCATTATTCCTTAACATTTGTAAAAAGCTTAAAGAGGAGAATGCAGCTGCCTGGATGGATAAATATAATCAGCTTTACAAGGAGTAACAGCGACACAGTATGCTCAAGTAGTTACACGTTAGGCACGGGGAGACTGTACACGATACACACGTGATTCGCCGATGTATGGGCTATGAATCAATTATAAATATCTATTAAACCGTGATCCCACTCCATAAAATAGAACAAGTACAATAAAGCAATAAATAAGCCGCTTTTCCTTCAATAAAAAGATCGCAAAAAAAATAAGTAGGTAGACAGAGGTGCCGTCCACTAAACATTACAATTTATTATCCGGAGTAACCAGGAGGCGAATACTTAAAATACCCGTTTCAGTACAAAACGGTGAGATTTACATAAAGATTAATTAAAACATAAATGGTGGCCGTTTTTATACAGACCCTCTTTCTAAACGTTTTGCGATATAATTATATTTGCGTTTTTTATAAACACTTTATGGTGAGTTATGACCGCTGGTTCATTTTCATAATGAGGCAGCTTTGTTCCAGTGTTTACCCATTTTGGAAAGTGTTTGGTGTTCCACGTTATATTGGATGCTCTATGCAGGGAAGTTAGCGTCTCGTACGACGCTGAACAACGTCATATGACGTCATGGAAACATTAATCAACGTAGCGTGTAGGTAACTATGTCCCTCTATGTAATTGGTTCCCTACCCATTTGCATAAAATTTTAATACATAACATGTACATAACTATCCTTACTAACATATTAGAGTCCTTTGTTACTTGTTATTGAATATAAATAAATAACATTATTTACGCATAACAGCTTACGCATAATTTTTTTTCATTACTCTAATCATAATAATGTACAAGCATAACATTCTAAAGCATAAATATATTTATGCATAATGATTTTAAAACATAGTTTTTTAACAAATACGCATAATAATTAACTCCTAAAATATTAGACACTAATACACATTTTTATACAATATTGCTCTAATAAAATTTGTAGGCATTTGATATTGTAGGTTATTTTATAATTTTCTCTTAAGTGGACGGTAGACGTGTAATAAAACTATTGTGGCACTAAGTGTATTATTGCAAAGTTATAATTTAATCCTTTAAAGAAAGTGAATTGTAGTTACAAATGGAAATTACAGTGCATACCTTTACAACAAAAAGAGACGAAATCAAATTAAATGTGAATGGTTTCATGTATGAGAAAAATCGAGAAAGTGATTGTAAATATTTTTGGGTGCGTGAATTGCGATGGAATAACAATTATAATTGTACCTCTCGACTTATTACCAAACTGAACGACGACCAACAACATGAAATATTATCAAAGTATATTAAAAATCACAATCATGAACCAAATGCACTTCGAGAAGAGGTAAGTTTTGTTTTGTTATGTGTATGTAAAACATATTGGAGCCCGCCGACCCTTAACCTATTGGTAGAAAGAAAGAATAAAGTTTATTTGGACACAGTTTGTGAAACACAAAATATAAAATTAACAAAATAAAAATAATGTTCCAGACAACAATAGTGTGTGTGCCTCACGGCTGCGCCAAAACGGTTCATTTCAGCATTAATGCCAGACAGATGCTGTCTGACGCTGGTATTCTAATGAACATTTAGGGACAAGAGACGGGAAGTACACACAGTTTCAACATACCTAATACATACTTTTTATACTTATAAACTAGTAATCAAATACATATCATTAAAAAACAAAAAAAAACGAAAACAACAAAGTCTCAGCAAAAACCTGTTCTTCGCGATCATCTAGATTGATCAGTGCACGGTGCACTCAAAGCGCAACAGGCCGCCGAGCGCGACGAACAGTACACCGAAAGTGATACACATTACACAAATATATTCATTATTCCTATTAATTTAATAGTCATTATGACTAGTAACATTATGCGAATTAAAATTATGTCAAAACAAATTAGCCTACTAGATAATTAAAGAAATGTCAACATAAACTGTATGCCAAAAACATTCATTTTATTTTATTAGCCGTTAATGTCCCACTGCTGGGCAAAGGCCTCCCTACTCTCTTTCCACCTCTCTCTGTCCAGAGCTGCCAAGGAACAATCTTTATGAAACGAGTCCAGCTCATCCCGCCATTTCCATCTCGGCCTGCCGCGATGTCGTTTGCCATTAAGAGGGACCCATTGGGTCGTAAGTTTGGTCCATTAGTCGTCTGACATGCGGCAGATGTGTCCAGCCCAATTCCATTTAAGCCTGGCAGCTTTCCGAGTGACATCAGTTATTTTAGTGATGGAACGGATTGTTGTATTCTCATACCATAAAAAAATATACCAAAATAGTTATGCCAAAGTATAGTAGGAAAAACATTAGGTATGCGAAAAGCAGGGATTCCTTTGTAATTTAGTATGTAATGCAATTCAAACAGGCTATTAATTGGTATTTAACCAGAAAATAGATGACCCTGCTAGAGTTTTGCATTTATGCACACAAGCATGCATTTTTAATAGAATTTTTTATCCCCGGTCAAACGTTTAGGAAATCAAATTACTTAAGGTAAAATCTATTCAAAATGTTTCAAATTGATGTTATTTCAAGTTAAACAAATATCAACTTTATTATAATGGTAATTAGGTTGATTTCAGAGTGATTAACACTATTAAAAAAGTTATAAAAATGTTTGAAGTTGTAGCGTAAACTGAACTTTATTGTGTAGGAAGTAAAGTTATTTTTCCATAAACTCATATTTGTTCACATTTTTGGCAAATAAATCGCGAATGAAGATTAGATGGAAATTATTTCTGTCTAATATGTCGTCTTCTAACAAAAAATCTGCAGCTATGTACAATTACAACAACGACTTGCGTCAAGCGACGCGTGAATACTGTCGCCATGTCGCTCCGCAAGTCGCGTCGCGGTCACTCGTGGCATGCTCTAAACAACTTCCCTCATTTGTTTTCTCCATAGCTACTGTCGGAAGACACGTGTCGCTTGAGCGTGTACCTTTTGGCCACGTGGTAAGGGTACTGACCTCCAACAGCCGACTCCCGGCCACCTTAGGCACGGGCTTGCGAGCGGCGAGCAATGGGCAGCTCGCCGCCTGGTAAGGACCAGGCCCGGGTCGACGGCGCGTTGTGTTCCACGAGCGCCACAAAGAGCTGTCAGCACGAACTGACGGGGTCCGCTAGGGCCGATGCCGCCGGGGCTGCGGGTTGTTCGAAAGAGATACCGTGGCCCCTGGCACAGGCAACTGAAGGAACACGGGTGGGTTTTAGTCAGTAAAAGTCTGACACTCCCTTCTGCTCCGCCCAGAGCGGGAGGAGTCATTTGATGATTTCCCACACAGAAAAAAAAAAAAAAAAAAAAAAAAGGGTGCTGACCTCCTTGACTGATCTCAAATTTCCACCCCGTATTGAATCGTTTACGTCACACTAACGTTTAGAACACAGACCACTTCTACCAGTGGGTCGGCTAAAAGGCGATTAAGGTGTATATAGGGCTCGCTGACCTTGTGCATGTGGGCGGAGCTAAACGCTCTATCCCCGAATACGTAAAACGCGCGCGGTGGCGCGCTGCACTAAACCGACGGTCAAAGAATATGCGGAGACGCAGACATGCCGCACGCAGGTCGCCATTTTTGCCTACGATTCTAGAAGGGAATGGCGGAGGCAAAGCTGATATATTTTGTATAGATTGATACTTATGTTACGTATATTTTATGTTTGTACTGGACATTATTTATTAGAATTTTTTAATTTTTTTGATTTTGTTTAAAATCATACGTGAGAACGAACTTAGTTCCCGACGGGGGTAAAACTTTAAAAATGATATCGAGTATTTTCTTAGGAATGGAATAACATTTTATTTGCATAGACTGTAGGTCTTCTTAGGAGGACTAACATAAAAATGAGATTTTATAAAAATGAGAACCTGTTTCATCAATTTGAATTATTATAAATCAGTAATAAACCTACCTAACTAGCACTGTACCTAAATGGCATTTTTAGGATTCCGTAGCCAATCGGATGATGTTATAATCAACTTTCTTCCTGTCATTGTTATTTACATAGCAGGTAGTGGTATTCTAATTTGTGACCGGTAGGTGCCACAACTAAAATGTGCAAAATAATTATTTTTTCCAAAAAAAAAATAACCGACTTCCATAAAAAAAACTACAAAATGAAAAATAACTTTATTTCGGAAGTCTGTAGCAAAAAACGTAAATTCAAAACCAAAGACATCGACTTCCGAAACAAAGTCATTTTTCACTTTGAAGTGTTTTTTTTAAGTGTTTTTCATGTAAAAAGATTTTTTTTACTATTAATCGTACGTCAAAAGTAACAGTTGAACTACGAAAACTGTTACCACTGATAAAGTATAGTAAAGTAACAGTATCATGTCTCGTTAGTGACCTTGAAATAATCACCTACGGCCGCTCAGTAGATAAACCTTCCGCGTTCGTGCGTAACAGCCGCGCGCGAATACTCAGAGTATATCAGTCAGTGGCGTGTATTGCATAAAGGCATATAAGCAGTGCCTACCTCGATAAATCACAATAGGCCTGTTAGTTACATTTTAGTGAGTGTGCCCAACTATGAAACTCACTAAATTATCATACCTAACAAAAAACAAAATCTTCATACAAATACGCGCGGCAGTAGGCAGTCGCAAGACGGCCTACTCGGCTCCCGGACTATTCGATTTTTATTTTGACCTCACTATCGGCTTTATCACCCTCGAAAAGTATGAAAAAGATACCCATGATGAAATATTTGAAAACTTTTGCAGCCGCCATTTTGGATTTTTATTTTGACCTCACTATCGGCTTTATCACCCTCGAAAAGTATGAAAACGACACCCATGATGAAATATTTGAAAAATTTTGCAGCCGCCATTTTGGATTTTTTTTTTGACCTCACTATCGGCTTTATCACCCTCGATATGTATGAAAACGACACCCATGATGAAATATTTGAAAATTTTTGCAGCCACCATTTTGGATTTTTATTTTGACCTCACTATCGGCTTTATCACCCTCGAACAGTATGAAAACGATACCCATGATGAAATATTTGAAAAATTTTGCAGCCGCCATTTTGGATTTTTTTTTTGACCTCACTATCGGCTTTATCACCCTCGAAGAGTATGAAAACGACACCCATGATAAAAAACTTGAAAATTTTCGCAGCCGCCATCTTGGACTTTTATTTTGATCAAATTCAATATTTTCTCATTTTAATATTAGTTAGATAAGCCTTACTACTTGTATACTATCGTAAGCGTCCTGACGCGCACAATAGAAATGGGCCATCTGCAGCGAGCTAGTCAATAAACGCACACTGATACAATTCGTTCGTAAATATTTGCACTAACACAGGCAAACGCGCGTAGTCGGTCGATAGCCGGAGCGGAGCAGCGAGCGACACAGCCCTCCCGTCTCAGTGCTAACGCACGACTGCCGCCCGCGCCCGCGCAGAGCACCTCTGAAGCTCAATCTCAAAGTGGGGAATTTTTTTTTGCAAATGTTGATTGATTTACATAAGCTGTTTCATTTCTATAGTACCTCTAACCATCAATTTTTCAGTGTAAAAATATTTGCAAACATCAAAGCCGTTTAGAAGTAATATGGAATATTAGGAAAAAATAGCGTTTTGCTAAAAATTTTTTTAAGGGAAAAGTAATAGCCATACGAAAAAATCCTGTTTCAGGAATGTTGTACATGAACCTATACCAACAATATATTTTTTTCAGATCTTCTAATCAAGCCGTTAATGAGAAATATTCTTCATAAAGTGACCGTGTTACGGTACTAAACGAGAGTAAGGCCCTTCAAGGATTACGTTCAAATGACGCGACGGGCAACCCTCTTGTCAACAGTTAACAATGCCTTTGCCTATCGCGGTTATTGTGGTCATAATCTCTTTGAACGTCCATTATACCGTTTATTGGAAGGCTCCGTTGGCAATAAATTGATGAAAATTAGGTCGATCCTAATTAACCCTAGCTGAGGGGAACAATAGTGGTTTTATACGGAATAATATAGGTATTTAGTTAGTAATCTCATTATAACAACAGTATCCTGTTTCTGATTTCGAGCAGGCTGGACTGTCCGTACGTGAATCGCTGCTGCGCCATTTCCCATGGAATGGTGCAGCCGCGGTGAAGCGTCGGACAGTGCTGCCGCTGTGTATATGATACAGGAATTTGTTTAGGATGTAGATAAAATTATCTTAATTACTAAAATAGGATAAGTAGTCTAGATAAGTACTCTAGTATTAGTGACAAATCTGTGTTGCATAGTTTTACTAACAACATTGTGATTGATTGTGAATCATCATATTGTACAAAGGAGGCTCCACCTACAATGGCAACATCCTTGGAGGCCACTACCAGTCAGATAGGGTATTTCCCTCCTGCTGGAACTTATACGGGCAATCTAGACTCTCCAGTTGTAGTTGTGGAGCTATCTCCTGATAATAATTTAAACTAGTCAGTGAGACAACAGAAGTTACCCCTTCAAATAACCAATTATTAATACAGAATAATAAAAAGGTATCTTCTGGCAATATAATTAATAATACTAAGAAAGTAAAGGGTGTGCAACATATTTTAAAATTATTTAATCAAAATATCCAAGGTTGCGCTTCTAAATTACTGGAAATAGAATTGTTTTTGGAAGACACCAAGTTTGATGTCATTTGTTTAACAGAGCATTGGTTGAAAGATTATCAAGTAATGTCAATTAATTATGAAAATTATCGTGTAGTTAGCCATTTCAGCCGAAAACGTATGATACATGGCGGGTCATTAATATTACTTAAAAATTCTATTAAATCTAAAGAACGTAAAGACATCATCGGGCTGTCTGTTGAACACATGATTGAATTGTCCTGTGTTGAGCTCGATAAGCATGTTATAGTATGCGTATACAGACCTCCTAGTTACCAGAATCTATCGGTGTTTGATTCTGTAATGGAAGATGTTTTAAAGAAGCTTAGTACTAGTAGTAAGTCAATAATCGTATGTGGCGATTTTAATATTAATTTATTGGAACATAACTCGAATACTGTCAGATTATTGAGTCTTTTTGGGTCATTTGATTTGTCCAATGTGTTTATGGAACCAACCCGAGTGACAGCTTCTTCTGCCACTTGTATAGATAATATTTTTTGTAATTGCGATTACATACACAAACGAATTGTAGATAAGTTGACATCTGATCACAGTGGACAAATAATAACATTTAGCTCCTATAGGCCTTTACAAAAAACTGAAATAAGGTTTAGGCCAATTACATGTAAAAATTTAGAGAAATTAAATAATTCTTTGGCCAGTAAATTATGTGATCAGAGTTTTAATAATATAGATGACCCCAATGAGTTCTACGCCGAGTTCTTTTCACTATTAAACTCGCAATTTTATGACACTTTTCCACTGAAAACTAAAAGTATTTACACAAAGTTTTTATTCAGTGACTGGGCTACTCCAGGTATTCGTAAAAGCAGGGAAAAACTTTTTGAACTGTATGGCTTAAAGCAACATATGAAAAATACGAACTTTCATCAGTATGTTGCAAAATATTCAAAAACTTTTAAAAGGGTGTGCCAAAGAGCTAAAGCTCTTTATATAAGCAATAAAATAAAATCAGCTGATGATAAAATAAAAACTACCTGGCAAATAATAAATAATGAAACAGGTAGGAAAAAACAGCGAAATAGTGAACTTAATTTAGAGACTGCACATGGCCCCATCAATTCAGATGTAGAAATAGCTCAGGAATTTGAAAACTTCTTTGCTAATATTCCCCTTAAAACTACTGAAGCTTTAAATTCTTCCCCCACGCTTTCTGCTGCCTTACTTAAAAGGAATGTAAAGGCATGCCCTTCGGAGCTTAGGTTTCAGCATACAAACCCCCAGGCTGTTATAAGAGCTTTTAAAGATCTTAAAATTAAATCAACAGAAGATCTCTGGGGTATGTCTGTAAAAGTATGTAGATCTCTCATCGAAACCATTGCGCCCTATTTAGCTTTCATATTTAACACCAGTGTTGACCAAGGAGTCTTTCCGGATCTTATGAAACATAGTAAAGTAGTACCATTGTTCAAATCCGGTGATAGTAAAGATCCCAACAATTATAGACCTGTGTCAATTCTGCCAGTTCTCAGTAAGGTGTTTGAAAAGTTGATGCTCAATCAAATGTTACGTCACTTTAATAAAAATTACATCTTTCATGAACACCAGTACGGCTTCACCAAAGGGCGTTGTACCACTGACGCCGGTGTTACCCTAATGAAGAACATTTTTAACGCCTGGGAAGAAGCACAAGATGCTATTGGAATCTTTTGCGATCTCTCTAAGGCGTTCGATTGCGTAAACCATGAAACACTTCTGATGAAACTCGAGCACTATGGGATTAGGAAAACAGCACTTGACTTGTTAAGATCATACCTGAAAGATAGAAAGGTTAAAATCCAAGTAAATGGCGTAAACTCATTGGGTTCTGAAATGACAATGGGCGTTCCTCAAGGTTCGATATTGGGTCCATTCCTCTTTTTAGTTTATATTAATGATTTACCCCAATTACTTCAAAATCAACCGAAGATGGTGTTATTTGCAGATGACACATCATTGATCTTTAAAATAGACCGACGGTCACAAAATCTTGACGACGTGAATAACTCTATTCTTCAGGTCCAAGATTGGTTTACGGTTAATAATTTAGTACTTAATGAAAAAAAAACAAAATGCATTAGATTTAAATTACCTAATGTTAGAAGTAGCGAATGTGACATCGTATTGAATGGCCAAAAATTAGAATTTGTTAATCAGACAGTTTTCCTAGGAATCACGCTAGACGAGAAATTACAATGGGGACCTCATATAACATCTATTGCGGGGCGGCTAAGCTCGGCCGCATATGCTGTTAGAAAGATAAGACAATTAACAGACGAAGAAACCGCGCGCTTGGTCTATTTTAGTTACTTCCACAGTATTATGTCATATGGCATTTTACTGTGGGGTCGGGCTGCTGACATTGAATCCATTTTTATTTTGCAAAAGAGAGCTGTCAGAGCCATTTACAATCTACGTCGCCGCGAATCTCTTAGGGAACTATTTAAAAGGATTAATATTATGACGGTACCTTGCCAATTCATTTATGAAAATATTATGTATGTAAGAAAAAATCAACATCTTTTTAATAAAATAAGTGATAGACATAATTTTAATACTAGAAATAAAGATAAATTAGATCAACCTTTTTTCAGATTATCTAAAGTTCATACATCTTTTATGGGGTACTGTGTTAAATGTTACAACAAAATACCTTGTGAAATATTGCAATTAAATGAAAGAAAATTTAAAACTTATATTAAAATTACACTTTGTAAGCAAGGATATTACAAATTAGAGGATTATATCCAAGATAAGAATGCTTGGAAACATGCTGGTCTTGCTCCATAGGACAATCTCTAGAGTCTAGACAAAATCAAACTGGTTGCTAATGTAATTGTATAATTTATTCTTTTTTTTTTTTTTTTTTTGACATTGATTTACATTCTGTAATTACTTGGGGTCACACCCGGACTTATTACTCCTTATTTATTTATGAAAATCGTCTACGTTTGGAATGTTTGTGAATATGTGAGCACCATGTATCTATCACATAGTTGATCTATATGTCATGGTTACATTTATCCATTTTAATTCTTTTACCTATTGTGGTATAGTAAGTTTATTTTTGGGTGCATCGTCTTCACATATAATTATATAAATAATGTATGCAATATATTGTAAAACATTTTAAAAGAGTAACGGTGGAGTTTCTTGCCCATTCTTCTCCATACGAAAACTACCTTTTGGAAGGGGCGACTAGAATCAATTTTATTCTAATTTTATTTTTGACGTTCAAAAGTGCCTTTTGAAATAAATGATTTGACTTTGACTTTGACTTTGACTTTATTAACAAATGAGTCATGGTTACTTGATTAAATAAAATTGAATTGAATTGATAACTCACGATGTCGTTTAATTTTAATATTTGATGCATCACTTCGAAAGTTGCAAAGAAAATCCGTCAGTCATTTGTTTTCAGATAAAGCGGTTTAGAAACAAAGTCAGAATTAAAATCAGTGTCAGCTAAAAAGAAGTAAATATAATAAGGTAGTATGACGTAAAAAATGTAGAATTTCTGACAATAATGGACAGTACGTGTAATCCACGTTCAGCCGGGGGCTAATCTTGGAAAGTTTCAAGTCGAGCCGTCGCCGGGCGGAGAAACATCTATCTCCAAGATAAGTCTTACGAAAGTATTGGGTATCATTTTCAAGGCTGCTTTCGATTAGACAATTTATAGATAAATGGTTCTTCAGACAATCCGCTGATAAATGAGGCTTACGGAATTAGTGAAGATATGTTTTCCTGTTTCGTAAAAGTAATCTTTTAAGTATTACGGAGAAGCTTAATATTTTCTTATTTCCTTTTTGACGTAGCGTTTAATTTTCTACGGATAAAATCTATATAACAACAAAATATTTTTCATATAGGTATTATATAAAACCTAGAATAAATGCGACGGTTGTATTGTCGAGCTGAACTTGTACAACATGTACGTAGATATTATGTAAAGTAAGTAAATATGTTCTCTGTTTTCTCTATTCCGGAAAACATTTGAAGCAGAGTAGGTAATTAATGTAGATCCGGGAAAGTCTCTCATCCGGGTATAAGTTACCGTGGCCTACTTAGGAAACCTGAAATAGACTTCGTAAGTAGGCCGCAGCAAAGACAACCTCCACAAGTGGTGGTTGTCTTTGCTGCGGCCTACTTGGGTATGAAGACTCTCATCCGGGTATAAGTTACCGTGGCCTACTTAGGAAACCTGAAATAGACTTCGTAAGTAGGCCGCAGCAAAGACAACCTCCACAAGTGGAGGTTGTCTTTGCTGCGGCCTACTTGGGTATGAAGACTCTCATCCGGGTATAAGTTACCGTGGCCTACTTAGGAAACCTGAAATAGACTTCGTAAGTAGGCCGCAGCAAAGACAACCTCCACAAGTGGGGGTTGTCTTTGCTGCGGCTTACTTGGGTATGAAGACTCTCATCCGGATATAAGTTACCGTGGCCTACTTAAGAAACCTGAAATAGACTTCGTAAGTAGGCCGCAGCAAGGACAACCTCACAAGTGGGGATTGTCCTTGCTGCGGCCTATTTGGGTACGAAGACTCTCATCCGGGTATAAGTTACCGTGGCCTACTTAGGAAACCTGAAATAGACTTCGTACCCAAGTAGGCCGCAGCAAGGACAACCTCCACAAGTGGGGGTTCACGGAAGGGTCACACATGTGTATGCAGTGTCTCCCCACAGACTATGGCTCACCTCCTATCTTGCACCGCATGCCTTGTCACCTGCACACGTCAGGACCTAATGGTTGCATCAGCGAATGCTATCCGCATTGCTGAATTTTGGGCCAAACAAATTTAAGAAAAAATACTATATTTTTGCCATCGACTCGCTAGGAAGAATGTAGATCCCATTTGTCACCGTGTGTCCCATTGTCCCATTTGTACCATTTGTCGCGTGAAGATCGGTAAACGATATTATATATTAGACAGGACTATCAACTGAATTTTTAACGTTATCCAGGCATCAGACATTGCCGTAAAAAAGTATTTTTAAGTAATCATAATTTCTACTTACAGATCTAAAATAGTGTTTCATTACATAATTATCAGCGGAAGTCGTCGTTACCCGAATAAAGACCAACACGTATATTCACTTAAAGGTATTTTTAACGACTTGAGTTACAAAACACCGCTCAACTCCTTTTTGACAAAAGGCCACATCCAGCAAAAACACGTTAAAAGCCAAGTTACTGAACTGTGTACCTACTTTAAAATAATATGTTCCTACATTTACTCCAAGTCTTTTCCACCATTATTATCATAGACATAACCATTTCATAAGTGAAACTGTTATCAAACTCCAGGCTATTATGTTTTACTATCTTCTAACGTCCCCATGGGAAGCGCCGAGACCTACTTACTGGCAACCGGTATCCATGTGGAGCAAAATACGCATAATATTAGGGAATAGATTGCGTCTACAAATATGATTGTTTATGTTAGATATTTTCTCATTTAACTTTCATCATTATTATCAGGAGCCGTGTAGGAAAAGTGGAAGTCATCATTGCGTAATAGTAATTGAGGTAGCTAGGACCAATAGGCTCTCATTTTCGTACTGGGCCAATGATCAGTTTGACACTTCCCTGTACGGTTCCAGAAAGCGCCTCTTCGATTCCAGCCACATTTTCTAGCAAATTAAAAGAGCGTGTGTAGTTATGACCACATGATAGAAGTGAAAACTTACAATTGGAGCCATGTATACGCGATTCAGCGCCGATAATATGCGTCAGCGTCACCGCCCGACAGGAGCCGAGTATACCCGATATAGCGTGTGCGACCCGAGCGTGACGGTTCAGGGGGTCTACTCCGAAGTAGTATCGGCCGAATGTTCGGCCGTTTCCTGCTACGAAGTTACTATTTGATTCGGTCGGTTCCGAACCTACACTCCTACACTCTTTCGAATATTGACTATGGCCCCGACCCAACTGAGCCGATCCGAACTTTTTTCGCATTTTTCAATAATATTCGGTTCGGCCATATGTCGGTCCGATCCGAACATTCGCACTTTGCACTTCGGAGTAGGCCCCCAGTTTCGTTCACTGTTCAGAAAGTAGCAGAAGACAGAATTTTACTTCTACTAGTTTTATCATACGTTATTTATGTTGGAGCTCCTGCTATTACGATAATTTGACATGAAATCGTGAATGCGTTCAGAGAATTCAATCAATGTCTATGTCACGTGCATACTTGCCTAAGATTATGTCTAGTTAACTGTGGTTAATTATATCGATCTTATCACATATACAATAAATAGAACAGGTAAATTACCTGACTCCTAATTAGGAAGTCAACGGATTCCATGGTACTTATTATGTTTAAATGATGTGATTGCTAATTGTTTATTAACGTCTGTACGTCCCCACCACAATTAGTCGCAATTAAACAGTCTTAAAGCATACACGCATTTCACGCAAATACCAAAGTTCTGGTAAGCAAAAACAACCCTAACCTAGAACAGTACTAAAAATGTTTATGTCTTGTAAAATTTCAATTTTACTTACAACCGCAATGTTTTCAAGAAATCTGTTTATGGTTCTGTATTTTTCTTTGATTCAATTTACATACTGGTTGAGATTATGATATTTATTTAGAAGTTTATATTCGATTTCGTAATTGAATATGTAGTCACAACGCAAACAATTACAAAGTTCATGAAAAATTTTAATAAAAACAATAGATGTGACATGAATGTCGCCATCTTGTCTTCTCGATCTCGATCGCTCGTAGATAATATCACAAATTAGATCCGCATAGCTAACTAAGTAAGAAATCATTGAATTGTCCATAAATCTAGAAACCGGAAAGATCTGGACCCATAGTAATTGTTTCGCGAATCAAAATAAAGACTTACAAAAGGGTAGTTGACAGTACGAAAAATACCGTATGACTTTTGTATTGTAGAATGATTCTTCTTCCTTCGGGTCTTCTTGTACAGCGGCGCCAGGACGATCTGTCCTGGGTTGTCATAGGAATTAGATTCCGCACTTTCATCTCTCTCTCAATACTGGACCACCATGTAGCCATGCACCTCTTAATTTCATAATCTTCAGACGACAGTTTCAAATTAAAATAGAAATGAACTCCATCCGTCAACAAAGTTTCTTTTGCATTACCAATAGACGTAAGAAAGGAATGGAGTTGAAAGGAACAATACTGATAGGTAGTGTGACCCTCTCGCACAATGTGGCAGAGTTCATTAATCATCTACTAAATTAGTAGTCTATAGTCATATTTTATGTAGGCTCATTAAAAATTAGAAAATGGAAATCATCTACTTCAAAGTAAACATTAACAAAAATCTATGCAGATTTGACAGAAATAAAAGAATAGAAGTCACTCGAGCCTCCATGATAGAATGGCTTTTGACAGTGAAAAACTGTCAACTAGCCTATAGAGTAAACTTATCGAAGCGTCATGAGCGACCGCGACGAAAGCAAGACGAAAGTGTATAAAAGCGACAACACTGACTTGATGAACACGAGTTATTCTGAAACTATAAGCCCTCACTATGTAACTGGAGATCCCTCTCTGGTTCTCTGGAGCAAGTAACTCAACAACTAGTTGGCATGGGAAGTTGGAAACGCCCCAAAGGGAACCAAACACGGTTATAATTACAAGTGAAAAGCAAAATTATTGAAATTGTTCTATTTCGATGCTTCATGTTTAAAAAGCGATATGAGCTTCTATACATGTTTCTGTGTCAATGGGCACCAAAATTCAAAACATAAATTAATCATCATCTGCCAAGCCTTTTCCCAACTGTTGGGGTCGGCTTCCAGTCTAACCGGATGCAGCTGAATACCAGTATTTTACATGGGGCGACTGCCTATGTTACCTCCACAACAGGATAATACGATACCCTTTGGTAAGACTCATAGATCCACAAATAACTGCTGGGACCAACGGCTTAACGTGCTTTCTGAGGCACGGAGGGAGGTTCTCAGTATATAAAGATGGTCACCCATCCACAGACCAACCGCAGCAAGCGTAGCTTAACCTGATCAATCGACCTGTGCGGCTGTTATTATTTAGCCACGGGCCTCAAAAGGAATTCAATTGGCAATTTTTGTAGGTCGGGTTAAATAACACGCATACTTACATACATAATAATACATTTTGCAAGAATTGTAGGACGTTTTATAATGGACGGAGCTGGGTCAAAGCAGCGTTGCATAATCATAATGCTAAATCCGAGAAACGAACGCGGATCAGTATAACGTACTTAAAAGTGTCTTTGGTAACATCTGAAAAGTTTGATGCGTCTGTGAATCGGCTGGGACTCACGATCTGTCATCATCAATAATAATAAATAATAATAAGCTTGGACCCTGTTCCTGATACCGATGGGCTACTATTTCTTATATTTTTATGGTTTTTATACTTTTTATATTCTAATATTTAAAAATATAATTTATATGATTACATTAAAATAAAGGAGATAATAATAATAATAATAAGTTTTATTGCCAAAAAGAAAATACATGACGTGTTACATCTAGGGGTTCTTCTTTTGCGTTTTATTTTATTTCATGAATAATGTCCCCTATGCTAGGAAAGTCTTGTGTTATACATTGAAGCGTAGGTATAGTTAAGTCATATACAGAAGGAATAGAAAAACACAAATAATAAAATAAAAGCAAATAATTGAATATTCAACGCGTTTTAAACTAACTAACCTACTTCCGGGTAATAATGATATCTGTCGTATTCAATTTCGTAAGAAACTTGACTTTCATTATAAACATCTGGGACGAGTATCTGCACCATCTTGGGGGGAAATAATTAAGACATAACAAATGAATGCTGATAAATTATGAGCGAGGCTGTCTCTGACAGAAATCAAAACGTGTACTTATGACTGGTGAAACGGCTGTGTCGTATCGAATTTGGGAACTTTAGAGTGGTGTCAGATGTAATGTTCGCCATAGACCTCTACACTTATGTAGGTATGTAGTTATTTTGTGTTCCCTCCGATTCGCATGAACGCTTTTAATTAAAAATCTTAATTCTAGACATTATACATACCAAAGCATAAAAAGGTTCTTTCACCGGACCTTTCACAAAGTCAAAAAGATTGCTGCGTTAATTACTACGACGAACGCCGCAAAGAAATTACATATGTAGGTCTGTACAAAAATATTCGTTTATCAGCATACTAGCTTTTGCCAGCGGCTTTGTCCGCGAGCAGGAAGTTGCAAATTATCCCTCGGCACGGTCTACTACGTTTAATAGATCTTTTTAAGAGGAATAATGAGGTACTTAATACATAGTTTTCATATAACACTATTGGTTTACGTGGTGCCCGCCAGTAAAGCATCTTCAACAATCATCGTCATATTTCAGCCAATTTACACTTAAACCTTCCTCATGAAAACCGTGTGAAAATCCGTTAGGTAGTTTTTGAGTTTATTTGTTCAGACAGTCAGACTTTGTTGTGTAATATGTGGCGATGTGTGTTGCTGTTTATATAAACAGCAACTTCATTTCAACTTTTTTGCCAGACCATGGCCTGGCTTAAGACAAAGGATACTTTTTATCCTGATTCTTACCGTACGTTCCCGTGGTATACTTTCCGACCTCCATGCAGGTGAAACCGCGGGAAAAGGCTAGTAATAGATATAAAAAGAGGTTCGAAATAATAGAGATAAAATTCGAGGTTCAGAGATTCGTATTGTTAAGCGCAACGAGGTTATATCAAATGACCTAAATAATAAAATGGATTGCGGAGCCATTTTCATCGTGTGCCTGTTATAAGACATTTGTCTTAAGTCCCTACAGACGTTTCGCTCTACTTTGCATTTGCCTAATAAACATGAATATTTATACCCTTAAGTATCGGTTTGATAACCTCTATAGGCCTGAGGTTGTTATCTGTTCCAATATACGGTTTAGTTGTTTGTTATTGTATAACAAATAAGGTATCTGAAACAATATGTTTTATTGGTTCACTCAGATTAGCACGTCAGTACTAAAAATTAATCTATATAATAATTAACTCCACAATTTTCCTGGAAAAATGATAGGATCATTTTGTGTTTTATGCATTAACACGTACGTAACCGTTGCTTCAAAGATTTTTCTTTACAGCATTCTTGTGAATCAAAAAAAGGTATGTATTATTCACTTCCATAATAAAAATCAAATCCTTTTTAACGTTCCTTCAGTTCTAAATTAATTATTGCCTTCTATTGCGGACAATGCGGTATAATGTTAGAATGTAATGAAAAGAAAATAAAAAGTAAAATAATATGTACCTGGCTTTTCCCGCGGCTTCGGCCACGTGGATGTCGGAACGG
Organism: Apamea epomidion; assembly: GCA_947507525.1. Taxonomy (NCBI): domain Eukaryota; kingdom Metazoa; phylum Arthropoda; class Insecta; order Lepidoptera; family Noctuidae; genus Apamea; species Apamea epomidion. The sequence continues at coordinate 15,911,123 of OX382234.1, forward strand.
GATAAAAAGTATCCTATGTGTTAATCCAGGTTATTAAAAATAGAAGGGCATCCAGCAAGCCAGTCTACGAACCGGAACCAGTCGTGCCCATCCCCTTTAATCAAATACGCAGGTGGCTACAGAAGCACACCCACACACAAGCAGAGAGCTGGTGGTCCTCGTCACCGGGCTGCAGACAGTCCAAGGAAGCCATGGCATCACTAGATGGCAAGCTAACCAAAAGATTACTACGCCTGGACAGGAAAGGCCTGCGCCTGGTGACGGGGACCATCACGGGACACTGCTCACTAAACAAACACTTCCACACGTTAGGCATAACGGACAGCCCCCTGTGCAGAACTTGCATGGAGGCTGATGAAACCGTCGCGCATGTGCTCTTTGAGTGCACAGGTGTCACCCAGATTAGATCAGAAACCTTCGGGACACCCAGATCTTACACGGATGTTCTCGACAAACCAGGAGACCTAATAAATTCTGGAGGGAGGTGGGCTGGTTGGAATTACCACCGACGGCCGCCATGGCCCACGCACAATGGTCCACCTAAAGGACTAAGTGCGGAAACCAAACCCGTAACATAGAACATAGAATCCAGGTTATTAACTATCGGTGTGGCAAATTTCATCCCAATCTGTGTAGCCGTACATATTTGCGTGATGGAGTAGTAATCATCCAAACAACGTAGGATGGAACATACCTAAACATATTATCTAATACGTAGGCACATTAATGTTCCCGGCCAAATTCAATTTGCCGATACACCAGTTAGCCCTAGGCCACACTAGTTTATCAAATACGTGCTGTGAGTTAGGTAGGTTAAATCAATCAACTCAGCCTATCGCAGTCCACTGCTGGACATAGGTCTCTCCCGGGCTGCGCCACAACACCCTGCCCTCCGCCTTCCGCATCCAGTCTGTCCCAGCAACCTTCTTAAGGTCGTCCATCCATCTAGCTCGGAGGCGTCCCACACTACGCTTGCCGATACGCGATCTCCACTCCAGGACTCGTCTGATCCACCGAATGGCCTGGCCATGTTTGTCGAAGGACCGATGTCCTTCGACAAACATGGCCAGCCCACTGCCACTTCTGTTTGCTTACTCTGCAAGCTATGTCGGTAACTCCGGTTCTTTTACGGATAATTTAATTCCTGATTTTATCCTTCGAAGAGACTCCGAGCATAGCTTGCTCCATAGCGCGCATATGTAGATTCTATAACAACAATTATAACAGAATTGTGTTAGATTTTCTAAAAGACATAACAAAATATCGAAAAGCACGAAGTTTCTCGAGCAGTGATCAATCGCCAGCCAATCAATCTATAAAGAAAAAGCAGTACCTAATCGAAAACTGGTGTTCTCTCACAATATCGTCGCATTTCACTCGAAATGCGAAATGCGACTATAGAAGGTTTTCATAAAATTTCTGTAAACTCGTTTTCAATTTATCTGTGGAAAGATTTATCGGAATACCCTTTGGAGTGCGCTTATCACCCTTTAAGTTATCAATTGATTTGTTTGAATTATTATACTATAAATAATACTCGTTTCCAACCGATTGGTCGGAAAAGGCTCAGGACAATGAAAAGTGGAAAAATATGGGGGAGACCTTGGCCCAGCAGTGGGACATAGGTTGAGGGAAAAGAATATTATTCTATAAATAATACCAAAAAGTTATGAAGCTGGACGGCGAGTCAAGAGTTTTTTTTTATCATCATGATATTAAAGTATTATTTAAAAGGCATTAATTTTATAACAATGAAAAAATACTTAAAATCCAACATAAATTGTATATTTCTTCGCCATTTTATTATATTTGTAACAATATCGAATGATATATTTTTTCATTTGAAAACAAAATTAAACTCAAGCACCGCACCACCCGTAAGTTCATCTACTTTGTTTCACCTCGGGTTATTGATTTTTAATTACCTCAAGCGGTAAAACGTTAATAATATCATAATTCATTAATGATGCTGTCAAAATTCTAAAAATTAATCTGAGCAAACTGACTTTTAAGAGTAACACATCACTTAACATGAAAGAAAACAATGAAACAACTTTCTAAATTAAAATTAAAATTTGTTCTTTCATGCTGCAGAAAAAGATTTACTTAACTAGAATTAAAAACTTTCAGACATTTTCATTAATTTTAAACATGTTAAAGTTCTCTCTGTTTTTAGCCTTACATTTTTCTTTTTCATGGCCAGCAGTGGGAACGTTTTAGGCTGATTCTGCTTATGCTGTTGCGGGTTCCAAACCCAGTGAAGACCGAAATAACTTTTCAATATTATACTCGCTGGTCTTACTGTAATTACCCGCTACATCAAAGGTTACTGAACAAAAGAATACATTAAAAGCGTACGATAGGTTTTATCCTCTTGCCCAGTTGGGCATACATATTGACGGTCTCTAAACTTCAAAAAAGGGTCGTAATTCTCGCTGACTCCTCTTTAATTATACCCAAGCGTAGTAGTAGCGTATAAATTTGGTGTGAGTGCGACATAAAAACTCTTAACACTGCCCTAATTTCCGGACTTCCTAATTAAAATGCGACTTATTGTCTTAAGGGAGAGCTATGAGGTACTTGTAACGCGTGCTTTTCACCTTCAGAGATATTACGCGAAGTAAGTCTATAAGATGAACTGTTATATATGCACGTTTTTCCTGATTTTATCCTTCAAAAAGACTCCGTACATAGCTCGCTCCATAGCGCGCTGACCGACCTTGAATTTGTGGACCAGCCCGACCGATATTTCAATTTAACCAGGAATATTTCATAAGATACAGAACGGAATGTAAGCATACATCCACCTTACAAAGTAACCTCAAGCTATTTCTTGCGAATATCTCAAAAGTGATTTGTTCATGCGTACTTAGGTATTAAGTTTAAGTTATTATCTTACTTTGTGGTTAGGATTACTAAGTAAGTGCTTGAGTTTGTACGTTTAAGCATTAAAACCAACTACTTAGCTCTTAGCTTCATCAACCAATTTATTTCAAGTAGATTCTTGAAGTTTTCTTTTAATTGTCGATTCTGGCAGTTTGATCATTTTCAGTGGTACTTTTTACTGTTCCAGGTAACGTTTTACTTTAAATAAATACATGACAAATAGATAGCCCAAAGTTGACTGCCTCGTTGGTCTAGTGGTGCTAGGTTCGATTCCCAGGCCGAGAAAAGTGTCATTGAGTTTTTCAGGAATATCTCAGCAGCAGCCTAGAGTCTGGATTTGTGCCCGGTTGATGGCGATAGGTTCGCTCTCTATTCATGTAATAAACATCACCTCATGGAATAAAAAGTTACTGGTGAAATGTGGGTGTAATACTTACGTAGTACACCCACATGTCACCAATAACTTTTTGGCAACTTTTTAACATAACATAACATCATGCCTGTAATCCCCGATGGGTTAGGCAAAGGTGTACGCACTCGTACATACGTACACCACGTTACCGCTCAATAAAATTTGACATCAGCCCACGTCAAAATGTAACGACACTCCACAAACTGAGCTGGCATTCAACCGCAACAACTTTATCCAGCCAGTTGCCATTTTGAATCGATCACGTCTGTAGGGCCTATCGAATCGACGGCCATCATTTATATTTTAATTAATCTTTATGTAAATCTAACCGTTTTGTACAGAAACGGGCATTCGTGGTTTCTCCGGATAGTTAATTGAATTGTTTAGTGGACGAACTTCTGTCTACCTAGTTATTTTTGGCGATCATTTTATCGAAGGAAAAGCGGCTTATTTATTGCTCTATTGTAGTTGTTCTTTGGAGTGGGGTCACGGTTTAATAGATATTCATAATTGATTCATAACCCATATATCTAGAGACACGTGTGTATCGAATACACTATGTCCTCATGCCTAACGTACATACTGCGTCGCTGTTAGTCCTTCCAAAACCAATCATGCTGCTGCGGATTGTGTCGCCTGTGTAAAATTTCTACCTTTATATCTGTAATTTTTATGGTGTACATGATAAAGAGTATTCTATTTATTTATTTATTTTATTTTACCATTTATGTACACACATATATAAACAGACAATGAAAAACAGAACAGAAAAAATAGGTATAAAAAAAAAAAATAGGTAATAGGGCTATCTATCTATCTATTATGCTTGTCTATCCAGGCGTCTGTATTTGTACTTTAACTTTTTATAGCTGTTTAGTAAAAAATAGTTATCTACTATATACTGATCACAATTTAATATTCATAGCACATTGACACAAATAAAGTTATAAAAAAGCCCAAAAGTCCTATTCAATATTTACAACAACATTTTATTCGAAGGACACAATTTGAATAGGTATAGAACCCTAACTTAATATTATAAATTCTAAAGTAAGTTTGCTTGTTTGTTACCTTTTGACTTACCACTGAACCGATCATCCTGTAATTTTACATATACGTTTTCAGGGGTATAGAAAAGGACTAGGGGTGCCTTTTATCCAGAAAAAAAACACTGTTCCCGAGGAAAAAACAATAACTTTCGACGGTCACAATTGCTTCAAAACGATAGATAGCGCTACGTGTCTTTCGATTCATGACTGACCCAACTTTCTGATCAGTATTTTAACAAAAAGTACTTACTAAGCTTGCATTAATTCACGATAGTATTTCAATTACTAGTATTATGCTTTTAATAAGATTGGATGGGCACACAGATAGTTTATTATAACCTGGATTAACACATAGGATCCTGGTATCCCGGTCATACGTTTCCGTGGGATAATTTCCGACCTCCACGTAGGCGAAGCCTCGGGCCAAAGCTAGTATCGGATATTTTTAGAATTCATGCCCTTACCCCGCACAATGTTCCAACGGTGCAATGCGAAAGTTTTGCTAAACCATGCACGCGAATTTTAGCCCTAAAGCAATACGATAAAATCTATTTTGGAATCTAATTTCAAGCAATTGATTTTTAACGACGAAATAGTATAACGATTGAACAGCACAACATTATACTTCGAATATAAAGAATTGCAGGATTGTTTGTTGGATAAATTATCCTAAGCCTTGAATTAAATGGGAATATTACATAATCAAAACTTACGTGCTCTAATAACTGAAAGACTCGATTATTTGTTCAAGATCCTGTCATAATAGTTACTCAATCTCCTTCAATTAAAATATTAACTTATCAAATATTTGAACAACTTCGACAGCTTTAAAAAATTACTTATAGCCAATAAACAAGACTTGTGGTGAGCGCTCGTAGACCGTATTGCTACGCCGTAGAACGCGCGTAGCTGCGTAGCAACGACGGCGTCAGGGCTACGAACGGCAACACGACTTAAAATAGAAAGAGAAAAATATTTTACCTGAACAAGAGCAGACTTATCTCAAGTTCACTCAAAAGGATATTTTCCTTGGGAAATTGAAGCTGTATTCCACAATAAAGCTAAAAAATATTACGGTAGAAAAGGAATTTATCAGAAACAATGTTATAAGAATAATTTCTCGGCACTTTTACTGTGAAATAAATGGAAGAATCTGAAGATAGTTCTACATACATTATATAAGATACTTGTAGCTGTTAGCCGCGATTTTCTTCGGATACAAACTTTAATCCCTTGAGTTTCGAAAAAACTTTCAATGTATACTTTCCTCTACACTCTCAAAGGAACATATCTTCCAATTTTAGAGTCACTACATATTTCTTTTAGCCAATAAACCCATACCAACTTCTTAGTTCTCGTAGACTTGTAGCACGTACTGTTGTTTTATCTTCCTTTTCCCGTCGGTTTACGTTTCGGCTGCACGTGGTAAGTCAGTCATGGTTACTAACTGAAAATAATATATTACTTATACAATACCATGTTTCCTTCATCAAGTTAATACTGGAAGTGCTTAACAATTGTATGCAAACTCCTCAGTAAACATTTTCCCCCTTTTAAGTCTAAACGCAGCATAATTCTTCCTGTAAACAATAAGAAATATGATCCCAAACACAGCTTTCACAGAATTCTCGCTCATTTCCATGCAGAGCAAAAACACTTCAAGTGGCACAGCACTATTTTCAAGCGGTACAACACTAATTGGACTGCTCAGAACAATTTTCAGCTGTAAACAGGTCCTCGGCGAAAATACTGCATCTGTGGAAGTCTATTTGAAAACAAATTAAAATGATATGAGTAGAATTTTTGTATGTGCGCGTTTCCTTTTTAGGGAAATTTCTCGCCGACTGGTCGACACTTCACGTGACCGGAGGGCGGGCTCGTTCTTTGGTCAAAGAATGATCATTACCATTCAACGTGGCAATTCTGCCAGTCTTGCACGTTTCCTGATGGCAGCGATGCGGACGAGTTCATCGACGCCTACCTTTTGTTTTGTATTTATTTGTACAAAGTTATTCTTTTAATTTGGTACCTAGTGTAAATGGTTGTGTTATACAGTGCAACCTTAATATAACGTAACTCAATATAACAAATTCCTCGATTTAACGAATTCTTCGTAATCCCGTTGAATTGCCCATAAGAGTCAATGTAAAATATACCTTTACATTGCGAACAACCTCTTTATAACGAATTTTCAACTATCAAAAAAAGTGTAAACCTCTAATTAACGAATTTTGTCAACCCAAAACCTTTATAGAACGTTCCCAATAGTATGTGATTCAATCGCGAACAGTTTCGACACGTTTTTACCTCTTTATAACAAATTTTAGACCAACCTAACCTCAGTATAACAAAACCGAATTACTTGATATAACGAATATTTACTTGTTCCCTTCCGTTTTGTTATATCGAGGTTGCACTGTACATTGTAAATAAGATTGAGTATTGTTCACATTTTATTTTTACATAACATAACATCTCGCTCGCCTGTACTCTTCGAAGGGTTAGGCAGAGGTGCACCTAGTGTGTTTTATAATACACTCATTTTCCGACAGTTTTTTTTTTTAAGCGTTGCCCCCCACTAGGAATTACTCCTGTATCGTGGGTGCGTTTACAAATATTTAAACTCACATACACAAACAGCCGGACCCGGAACAACTACCGGTAGGCAATACAAATATATATAAGTTACATGTAATATATAAGTTATATATATAAGTTACATGTAATATATAAGTTATATATATAAGATACATGTAAGTTCTATGTAACAAGGGCTGAGCCCATTACCATCAACCGGGCACGGACGACACACAATGGACGTGTACGAGTAAAAGCGATTTTAGTTTTTGTAGTCTTTTTTAATGTAATTGTTTAATTTTTTAATGATTTTTAATATTTCAATGTAACATAGTTTTTTTTTGTCTGAAATATATATAAGTTTTTTTTTAATTTTAAATTTTTTTTATTTGGTTTTTTGAAATTATGATTTACTTTGCACAATGTGGTCGTTGTAGACGCTTAGACATTGAAACTGTTAGGTACTGCCACAGACGGTGCGAATTTTGAAGAGGTCTGACGAATCCTTTTAAATGCGAAACATTGTCTCATAACATAAAGCCCATTTAGTCTGTAAAGTTGCAAACAATAAATTATTAACAGATAATTTTCCTGTTATTCCTATTCCCTAATATTCAACGGGGAATAAATTAGTGATCATAATAGGTATTTCATGTAAATACGCCATGTTTACTTAATGTGGTTGTTATTATAATATTATATACCCATGAATATGATTTTTGGCATTTTCAATCTCAAATAGCAGCCGGGGAGTTAATTGTAGAGTTTCGTTGTAATAGTAAAAAATGCTCAAGAAGTCATTTCCCATAAGACAGCAGTACTTTTTTTTGTTCTGGCAGGCACTTTGTTTTTTTGGTTACGAAATGAATGATATCCTTTCCCTTACTTACTTCTTAGAATATCTCTGACTAACCGTTGTTTATCAGGTCATGGGTGTCTTAAGAGACGTTTCATATCCATCATCCCCTAAATATCTGACAGTGTCGGTGTGAACTCGTCAGTCCACAGCGTCAGTCCGTCGCTCCCCTTCCCCGTCATCGGGTGACCGCCAATCAATTCAATAGGACCGACAGCCGTTGTTGCGCTTTCAATGCCAGATCATTTAGCCTTTTGTTGGGACTTTTTACGAAGGCCGATGTGGAATTTTATTTAGCGGCAAAGGGCATTTCTTTGTCATATATTTGTTTGTTGTATTTACATGTTTTATAAAGTAAAACCTTATCTAGAACAGAAATCCAAAAATATAGGCAGTCTTGGACTGCCCACAGAAGTGAAAACATAAAACTAAAACATGCTTTCACTACTGACCAAGAGTAACATGATATGGTAGCCATACCTACACGTCAAGAAATATTTGCGCAAGTTGAGGCTGGCATCAATATTGAAAATCTCACAAGTGTATTTTGCACAAAATTATTCCGACACGTTACTGTATACTCGCGCTAGTCCTAAACTTCCGCAAGCGAATTGTAACGTGTATGGATACCAGTATATTTATTGCTACACGTATACTGTTAACATTAGCATGTCGTTAACGCGAACCCATAAGATTTTGCCCTCAACCGCGCACGCGCCTATAAATGTTTTTACTTCAAAAATACATCTGAAAATAACCAAACTGCCAGTCTCGACAGTTAAAATAACATTTCAAGAGTCAACCTGAAACATAGTGTTTGATGAAGTTAAGAACTAAGTAGTTAGTTTTAATGATTAAAGCATGTACAAACACAAGCACTTAATTAGTAATCCGAAATACCTACCTCAAACTAAGATAATAACTCGAACTTAATACCTAAGTACGCATGTACGAACCATCTTTAAGATACTCACAAGAGATATATTGAGGTTACTTAGTCAGATGTGTCATTCTGTTCTGTATCTTATCTTATGAAATATTACTGGCTAAATTTCAAACATCTATCAACGCTAATACATTTTATAATACAGCGTGAAGGTTATTCTGATGATTTATTCAATTGAATAATCTCTATTTATATCATATAACCCAACATGAGTTTCAATCTACATTTCATCAGTAGGGCTAGACTGCGTAAAACTTTAATTTATGTTCTAAGAAATTATTACATACATTCAATTAAGTACCAGGAAAAGCTCTTGTATTACTCAATACTCAATCATTTATTTGCACTCCACAATGTATACTTAGGTGGTAACTTAAAGTTTTATGTGATCGTTGTTCTACAGCAAAATAGTAGGAGAGTGAAACCTTTGAAATAGTTAGCGCTTATCAGTCGCGTATTAGGTAAATCCATTTTCTGGAGTAGATATTTGACAAAGTCAATAATTACATAATCAGACTATCGAGGCAAGCAGTCTTATACGTTACTAAATATGAATCTAGCCTAGGACCTGGTGAATGCCATGGGCTACTTTCCTGAACTTCTGTAAAAAAAAATGAAATACAAAATCAAACACGCAGACGACGACTAGTATAAAATAAATAGTTATATCATTGAAAAGAAAGAGAACTTATATTTATTTGGTCATGTGATTTTGGGATTTGAGCCCATAAAACAATGATAACACAAGTAATGAAACATCACATACAATGACACACACAATAAGACCAATTATATTTTGAACTGAGCAGAACAAGTTATTGGGCCTGCCAGTTACCACAAGATAATTACACAGTAAAAATTAAGATAATGAGGAAGTGAAAATTTAACAAAGCAAGATTTGTAAACACGTAGGTCCAGATCCGGTCTTTCACGTGGCATTGTGCATTATACTTGAATACTGCCAATAACGATCCCACTGGCACTGCTGGGACACAGGCATCCTCTCTGTGAGAGGAAGCGGGCCGTATTCCATCACGCGGGTCCAGTGCGGGTTGGTGGATTTCACATATATTCGAGGTTTTGGTTCTAGGACATGCCTAAAGATATTTTATTACTCAAACACTCTGTGTTAACTGACTTCCGTTGCTAAAATATCGGCGAAAATTATCTTTAGAAACTATGAAAAAGAAAAATGTAATCTTAAAAACAGAGAGAACTTTAACATGTTTAAAATTAATGGAAATGTCTCAAAAGTTTTTAATTCTAGTTAAGTAAATCTCTTTCTTTGAACTAATCTCTTTAATGTAAAGTGATGTGTTAATCTCAAAAGTCAGTCCGCTCAGGATAATTTTAAGAATCTTGACAGCAAAATTATTGAATTATTATATTATTAACTTTTTACCTCTTGCGGTTATTAAAAATTCATTAACCAGAGGTTAAACAAAGTAGATGAACGTGCGGAGGGCGCTACAGGCTTGAGTTTAATTTTGGTTTTGAGTGAAGTAATATATCATTTGATATTGGATGTTGGATTTATAAGTAAAGAAATAAAATGTAATAAAATTTATTAAATGAAATGTTCTATTTACTGATGCTCAATTTGAGGTATTTTTTCGTTGTAATAAATCAATACCCTTTAATAATACTGCTTTTAGATTATTTATCGATGATGAAAAAACTCTTGACCCGCCGTCCAACTTCATAAATTCAAACAAATTAATTGATAACTAATAGTGTGATAAGCGCGCTCCCAGGGATATTCCGAACATACGGTGGAGGTCTGCCCGGCTTGGGCGGGGCCCCGCCGTGTCCTCGTGGCGGCGATCGGCGGGTGGCGATCTCTCGCGTCCGGCCCTGGTCCAGGCCATGGTACGGAGCGAGAGTGAATGGGAGGCCGTCACCTCCTTCTGCGAAGCAGTAATACTCGCAAAGGAGGAGGCGGAGCGCGTGAGGGAGAGGTGCACCCTCACGCGCCTAGCCGCCGCTGGAGACGCCCTGGACGGGAGTCAACAGCCGACTCCCGGCCACCGTAGGCGCGGGCTTGCGGGCGGCGAGCAATGGGCAGCTCGCCACCCGGTATGGACCAGGCCCGGGTCGACGGCGCGTTGTGTTCCACGCGCGCCTCAAAGAGATGTCAGCACGAACTGACAGGGTCCGCTAGGGCCGATGCCGCCAGGGCCGCGGGTTGTTCGAAAGAGATACCGTGGCCCCTGGCATAGGCAACTAATGGAACACGGGTGGGTTTTAGTCAGTAAAAGTCTGACACGCCCTTTTGCTCAGCCCAGAGCGGGAGAGGTCATTTGATGATTTACCAACCAAAAAAAAAAAAAAAAGGAAATGGTTAATAAGTTTATAGAAATTTAATAAAACCTTCTTGAACACTCTCGAAGTGAAATGCGACGATATTGTGAGAGAACACCATCAGTTTTCGATTACTGCTTTTTTCTTAATATCGTCTGGCGATTTATCACTTCTCGAAAAACTTCGTGTTTTTCAATATTTTATTATGTTTTTTACGAAATCTAACACAATACTGTTACCTATGTCACAACACGTGTTTGACAAACTAGTGTGGTCTAGGGTTAACTGGTTTATCGGCAAATTGAGTTTGGCCGGGAACATTAATAGTACCTACGTATTTGATAATATGTTTAGGTATGTTACATCCAACGATGTTTGACAAATCATGAAAATACGATTCTGTAAGCGTTCTCCGACAGTCGTTTCTCCTTTGGACTGATATAAAATTTACCACACCGAAAGTTTATAACACGAATAGGGTAGTGGCCTGGGTAAAAAAATAATAATTTTATTTAGCCCGTCAGTTAGATTATCGAAAAATAATGGACACGTATTTTTACCCTTGTCTATCAAACAAAAAATTACAAAGATGAAGCGCGTCCAAATTTGGGAGTGGGGGGTCGTGACGTCACCTGCTTATAAAAGTGTCGCAAGCAAGTGACGTTACACGGAACTTTAACGGGCGATATCTCCAACATTTTTTATATAATTGACAAAAAAAAAATACGGGTTCAATATTTTTTGATAATCTAACTGACGGACTAATTATAATTTTTTAGGAAAATAGCCTATTAAACCGCCTATTAGTTATTGAGCCTATGGATATACGCCTATTGATAATTGAGTTAGAAAAGTAATAAGTGGCTAAGTCACCAAGAGCGTCTGACAGGTGGGCCTCAACCTCCTCAAAGGTGCCTTTGGACGTGAAGGCAAGGTCGTCTGCATAGAGGAAGCGGGACGGGTTGTTTATTTTCTTTTCATTACATTGTAACATTATACCGCATTGTCCGCAATAGAAGGCAATAATTTCTTTACAACTGAAGGAACGTTAGAGTGATTTTATTTTCATTACGTACTTTTTTCTGATTAACAAAAATGCCGTAAGGAAAAACCTTTGCTGAAAAATAAAAAGTGCTCAGAAAAAAAAATCTTCAGAGAAGCAATGACACGTGTTGGCGCATAAAACACAATTTTTTTATTCTATCGTGTTTCCAGGATAATTGTCGAGTGAACTATTATAATTTTTAATACTGATGGACTACTGTTGCTGATCTGAATGTACCAATAAAATATATTGATTTAGATACCTTATTTGTAATACAATAACTAACAACTAAACCGCATATTGGAACAGATAACGGCCTCAGGTCTGTAGAGATTACCAAACCGATACTTGAGGGTATAAAAATTCATGTTTATGGGAAATGCAAAGTAGAGCGAAACGTCTGAAGGGACTTAAGACAAAATGTCTTATAACGGGCACACGATGAAAATGGCTCCGCAATCCATTTTATTATTTACGTCGTTTGATATAACCGCGTTGCGCATAACAATAGGAATCTGTGAACCTCGAATTTTTATCTCTATTATTTCGAACCTCTTTTTTTATCTATTACTAACGTTTTCCCGCGGCTTCGCCCGCGTGAGGGTCGGCAATTATACCACGGGAACGTATGTACTATCTGGATAAAAAGTATCCTTTGTCTTATACTAGGCCATAGTCTATCCGTGTGCCAAATTCATTCAAAACCGTTCAGCTTTTAAGGCGTGGATTGGTAATAGACAGATAGAGGTGCTTTCGTATTTATGACAATAAAGTAACAATAGAAGACTAACTAACTATATAAATAAATACTAAAGCAAAAGGATATTTAGGCGTCAAAGTACTCGTCCGCATCGCTGTCATTCGGTAACGTGCCCAGAAGACTGGCAGCATCACCACTTTGAATGGCAATGCTATTTCTTTGGCCAACGAACGACCCAGCCCTCTAGTCATGTGAAGATCAGATCAGCCGGCGAGAAAGTTAGTTAGTCTTCTGATAAAAAATCAATGAGTAATAATATGTATTTCGAATTTTGCGGTACCTTTTGATGTTCGTATCTCTTAGGTACCTACTGTAATCTAGTTATTATATCGTAAGAAGTAGGTACATAATTAAGTATTGTTCGGGTACAGAGACATTGTAATAAGTCGTAATCGATTCGGTATCGAACAGCCCTGAGTCAAAGGTCCGCTCGGTCGGCAGTATTAGATCCCTCAGTCGTAATATAAATAGTTGGGGACCATTACCCCCTTCCGATGGCCTTTTTTGTTAACCTGATATCCCAATTTGATGGCAGACAGACACTTAAACCCATTTTATTAGTACATGAAATAGGCTAGCTGCCTATTTAAACTAACAAAAAGTATATTGCCCTCGTGGACTTCCAATTTACGCGAAAAAATACACTCGCACGTCATCAATAACTTATTAAAGTGAAATCTCGGAATCTTTGATGTAACTTTATTATTACTTTCGTTTTCAGAATTGGTATCCAAATATGAGATACGTAATTTTCTCTGGCTATATAAACAGCAACATCATTTCAACTTTTTTGCCTTTGATCACTACATGTTATAATAAAAACAAAGCCCCCCCGCCGCGTCTGTCTGTCTGTTTGAACGCGATAAACCCAAAAACTAATGAACGGATTTACATACGGTTTCACGAATGGACGGAGTGATTCATGAGAAAGGTTTAGGTGTATAATTCATTATGGTTTTGTGTAAATTGGCTGAAATATGACGATGATTGTTGAAGATGCTTTACTGATGTGCACCACGTAAACCAATAGAGTTACATGAAAACAATGTATTACGGCACCATTCCTCCTAAAAACATATATTAAACGTACGTTTCCGTGGGAAAATTTTCGATCTCTACCCGGGCAAAGCCGCTGGTAAAAGCTGGTATACCGATAAAAGAACATTTTTGTACAGACCTACATATGTCATTTCTTTGAGGCGTTCGTCGTAGTAATTAACGCAAGAGTCTTTTTGACTTTGTGAAAGGTCCGGCGAAAGAACTTTTTCATGCTTTGGTATGTATGTACCTATATAATGTCTAGAATTACGATTGTTAATTAAATGCGTTCATGCGAATCGGAGGGAACACAAAATAACTACATAGCTTCATAGGTTTAGAGGTCAAGGCCGAACATTACATCTGACACTACTCTAAACTTCCCAAATTCGATAAGTACATTTCTCCAGTCGTAAGTACACGTCAGTCACATTTTAATTTCTGTCAGAGACAGCCTCACTCATAATTTATCAGCATTCATTTGTTTATTTCCCCCCGAGATGGTATAGATACTCGTCCCTGATGTTTATAATGAAAGTCAAGTTTCTCAAGAAAATTGAATGCGAAAGATATCATTGTTACCAGGAAGTAGGTAAGTTTGAAACGCGTTGAATATTCAATTACTTACCTTTATTTACTTAATTGCTTTCTTCTATCCCTTCAGTGTGTGACTTATTTCAAGATGACTACGCTTCAATTATGACAGATCGAGAGTCCTAGCCGATTGACAGGAGCATCAAACTTTGTAGGTGTTACCAATGCTGCTGCGTCCAGCAATACGCAGCTGTACGTGTCCAGACTTCACCACTCCACGAAGGTTGAGAAGATCGTGGAGTACATGCGTGTGAAGACCAACTGGACTTTGAGGGTCGAGAAGTTGGAGTTGCGTCACAACATGAACTTCAAGTCGTTTGTGGTGCGTGTTCCGACACATCATCTCGAGAAGTTCCTCAAGGAAGAGTTCTGACCGAAGGGTGTTGTGTACCGCCGGTTTCGTGGCTACATGACACCAGTCAGCGAAATACGACGCAGACACTTCGTGTGCGTTAGTTAGTTTTTAGCGTAATTATAATGTTGTATGTATTTATAGTATTTTTAAGTTATATTAATATTGTATTGTATGTGTTTATATGGGCCTTGATACCTGAAATAAATAGATAAATGACTCGTTTAAGTTTGATGAATTTTGTCATTTTTAAAAGCGAATCATATCAATTTAAATGGCATTTATTTAAATAAGGCTGAGAATCAACACTTTTCGAACGTCAAAATTATAAATGACATCCCCCAAAACACCCACCCTTCACCGCTTCCTAGTGCTTTTGCTGGGAAGAAGAAGTGGCGCAACAAACTCCCCAGCAGCACAGCTTTTTTTTTTGGGTGGGAAATGACCTCTCCCGCTCTGGGCTGAGCGGAAGGGCATGTCAGACTTTTACTGACTAAAACCCACCCGTGTTCCTTCAGTTGCCTATGCCAGGGGCCACGGTATCTATTTCGAACAACCGACCCTGGCGGCATCGGCCCTAGCGGACCCCGTCAGTTCGTGCTGACATCTCTTTGAGGCGCGCGTGGATCACAACGCGCCGTCGACCCGGGCCTGGTCCTTACCGGGTGGCGAGCTGCCCATTGCTGGCCACCCGCAAGCCCGCGCCTACGGTGGCCGGGAGTCGGCTGTTGACTCCCGTCCAGGGCGTCTCCTGCGGCGGCTAGGCGCGTGAGGGCGCAGAGATTGCCTCTCCCTTACGCGCTCCGCCTCCTCCTTCGCGAGCATTACTGCTTCGCAAAAGGAGGTGACGGTCTCCCATTCACTCTCGCTCCGTACCATGGCCTGGACCAGGGCCAGACGCGAGAGATCGCCGCCGCCGATCGCCGCCACGAGGACACGGCGGTGCTCCGCCCGAGCCGGGCAGATCTCCACCGTATGCTCCACCGTGTCCTCCGGGCGATCCACACAGTGGTGACACCCTTTCTTCCTGAACAGGAACCTCCCGAAACAACCGTGTCCGGTGAGGCCCTGCGTCAGGTGGAAAGTGAGGGCGCCGTGGCGGCTCTCTAGCCACTCCTCAAAGAGGAAACTTATCGCCGCTATTGTGGCGTGCCCAGCACTGGGTTGCGACAATCGCACTCTCCATGCCGCTATGAGATCCCGCCGGAGCTCTGTCTACTGTACCGTGATTTCTCGCGGCAGCGGAGCCAGCAGCACAGCTTCTGTTCAGTTAGAACATACTTGATTGAATACAATACTAGGTATGTAAAGTAATTAACATTACAAGACACATAACATTAAATTAAATAATTTGCCATATGTCAGCTAGACACGCCAATATACCAACAAATACAATAAAAACTATAAGTACTCAAGCAAAAAATAATTAATTAAAATTAAAGTGTAAATAAAAACTTACTACCTAAATAAAAGCCGCCAGGCATAAAGGGTGTGACAGCTTACATATTTATGCATTGCAGGCTTCTGTTCACATAGCTGTCACAATATAGTAGCTAGTATTATGAATATAAAGTAAAATATTATGTTCTGGAATTATTATCATATTCTGTCAATTAGGAACGACCACTATATAAACTAATTCAAAGAAAAATACAGACCCATAAAAAGATTTCTTGAAAATGTTCAGGTTGAAGTAAAATTGTAATTCTACAAGGTATAAACATATTCATTACAATGGAATCCTCTGACTTCCTAATTAGGAGACAGGTAATTGGCCTGTATAATTTTTCTAATTATTATATATGTGATAAGATCGGAATAATTAACCACAGTTAACTAGATAGAGATCTTGGATATTCTGAATGATTAAGTATGAGCGTTGATTGATTTTATTCTGAAAACTCACTATGATACCTACTAGAGACATCACGTAGGCACCTAATAGGTGGAGCTCTAATATACAAATCAAATCAATCCTCACAGCCTTTTCCCAACTATGTTAGGGTCGGCTTCCGGTCTAACCGGATGCAACTGAATACCAGTATTTTACATGAATCAACTAGGGAATCGCTTCATGTAAAATCCTAGTATTCAGTTGCCCAGTTGTTATATTACCCAGTAATTGGGTTATGGAAGTCAGATAGGGATCTGACTTCCATAACCCAATTACTGGGAAATATGATACCCCTTGGGAAGACTGGTTGTCAGATTTTCGGGTTTCTGACTATCCGTAACGACTGTCAAAGATCCACGAATACCAGCCGGGACCAACGTTTTAACGTGCTTTCCGAGACACGGAGGGGTCTTGGTATGTTAAGCTGGTCACCCATCCACGGACCAACCGTGGCAAGCGTAGCTTAACTTGATCGATCGACCCGTGCGGCTGTTATTACTTAGCACAAGCCCCTCCTGAGCTCCAACAAGTAAGAAGTATAAGTGCTCATACACACGAGCGACACGCGTCAACGGCAGAGGAGTGTCGTCGGCAGTAGTTGCCTCTGCCGTTAACTACCACTAACTAAAACCAGGGAAAGAAGATTTAAGTTCTTCAACTCTTTTTAGAAGAAGAAATGAGGGATTCATTTTTTTATTTTTTTATTATTATTTTAGTTGTCTTTGACATATCTCGGGACCCTGGGGTCCCGGACCTTTGAAAGGCGTACTAGGGGCCGAAGCCAACTCGCAGAGGCCCTTTACACAATTCTAAATGATGAGGAGGCACCAACGGACGATTATCCCTGTATGCACCATGCAAGTGCACTCAAAGACAACCCCCGGTTTGGGGCAGGACTATTGCAGAACATGGAAACAAAATATACTGGGCTATGGGTTTGGGTGGCTATAGTGGATCGGTCACCTTGAACTATGGAAGGACTTATCCCCTGCTTGACCAATGATAATTATAATATTCACAGATGAAATGGCAGGGGGTGACTTGCACACTCAATAATGGGCCCCCGAAAACGGTCGCTAGCACACAGTGTCGTAGCGACAAGGGGGCAACATGTCCTGAGGTGCTTATGAGGAGTAGAGAGGTATTCCACGGCTATCAGGACAATCCCGGAAGTACGGTCAAGATCCCTACCAGCACCTTACTGAAATACTTCCTTCCTCCGAGCACGTTTGCTCTGGCGAATCTCCACTCAAGCCAGCCGATAAAGGCAAGAATAAGGTGGGAGCTCTGTTCCTCGTCAGTGTTCACTTCAGCAGGCCAATAAAGGCAAGCCAGAGGTGAGGAACAGGATTTCTCCCGGGAGATAGGGTCCGTGGGGTCGCTACTGCCCAACAGCTCGCCACATGCTGCCCTGCGGGTTTCTGTATCTCTCTTGGTTTGGCTCCTCACCCTAGACCTGTTTCGGCAGAGTAAACTCTTCCGGCACGGGCCTAGAGTTCGGAGCGCGCAAGCCCCACCACGACGTCAACGTAGCGATAAGGCGGTGGGGATATTATTATTTTTTATTTTTTTTTGTCTTTTTCACCTCGTATCGTCTTTGACTCTTCTCTACACGATACCTGATAAGTACCCATGGTCATAGAAGGTGGTAGAAATTGTACAGACTGTTCCCATAAACAATCGTATTTGTAGCTGTAGGTTATTAAATATTATGCATATTTTGCTCCACAAGGTTATCGGTTCTCAGTAAGTAGGTCTCGGCGCTTCCTATGGCGGCGTAAGAAGATATAAAACACAATAGTATGGAGTTTGATAACAGTATTCACTTGTGAAATGGATATGACTATGATAATAATGATGGAAAGGGACTTGGAGTAAATGTAGGAACATATTTAAAGTAGAACACAGTTTTGTAACTTGGCTTTTAACGTGTTTTTGCTGGATGCGGCCTTTTGTCTTGAAAAGCAGCTGAGCTGCTCTTATAGCCATAGACATTCATACTCAAAACTTTCCTCACGACCTTTCCTCGTTCCTCCGTAACACATACCATGATAAAATACCGTTAACTGAAAAAATATGTTGATCTTTATTCGGCTAAGGACGTCTTCCGGTTGATAAATTATGTAATGAAACACTATTTTATGCCGGCTTGCCGGGAAACGAGGAGGTTGATTTACTCGCGAAAAAGTCAGCTTTAGATGGAATACCTATTGATGTTTAATGGTAATGGTTAAATGTCACTACTCTGAATTATTAAGTAAATATAAAACAAATTGTTACAACATGTGGAAGGAATACTTTGATAAAAAAATCTCTCGAAAAAGGTGTTTGGTTTAAAACAGTGCAATGTGAACCTCCGCGTATTCCCTGGTTTGCCGATATGAGAATTTGTCGAAAATATATTGTACATAATAGTACATAGGTTAAGGACCGGACACATGCTACTCAACAAGTTTGGCTTCCTAATGAAAAAAGTGAGTAGTCCAAATTGTCAATACTCCGAGTCTGTGGAGGATGTGCATCACTTGTTGGTGGAATGTGTCCGTAATCGCAGAGAAAGAGATGCCTTATTGGCAGAGTTAAAAATTAGTAAGTTATATTTAGGTGCTGTTCAGTATTTTTTGTCTAAACCCTGTAGTGAGGAGGCTTAGAAAATGTATAGTTTTGTCTGCAGCTATTTAGCTAATAGAGCGTCTCTTGTCTGTTAGTTCGTACAAATATATTTTTGTTATGAATTATGATGGGGCTGGCATGGTTATATGTGATAACCAAAAGCCTCTATATAAATAAAGATTTAAAAAAAAAACTATTTTATATATGTAAGTAGATATTATAATTACCAGCCCAGGGAGCCCAGTGTGTGCTCAGACTGAAGAGGTCGGATACTCTGCTATTACATTTATTTGCCTTGTTTCGTGGTCCTTAAATTGTGATATCACAATTGTGGGAAGTTTAGTTAAATACATATTTTTATAATTATGTTGATTTCCATGTTTTGTTTTATGAGTGAACTAGCTGCGCCCCGTGGTTTCACCCGCATAAGTTTCGATCCCGTGGGAATATCAGGATAAAAAGTATCCTATATGTTAATCCTGGTTATAAATCATCTGTGTGCCAAATTTCATTCAAATCCGTTCAGTAGTTTTTGTGTGAAAAAGTAACAAACATCCATCCATCCTTCCATACAATCTTCACGTTTATAATATTAGTAGGGTTTAACCGACTAAGCTCAAAATATAGCTTAGATGAAATCGCCAACCCGTCTTAAGCAAGGGTGGTGTGCTCGTGCCTTCTTTAAAGGACAAGAGGCCTTTGCCCAGCAGTGGGACAATAATGGGCTAGTTTTGTTATAGTTTAGCTTATGCCAGTCAAAGTTGCCTTCAGATTAAACCGATTGGAAAGTATAAATAGGTATAATATTACACCGGTATAAGAGCATGTTCACATTAATATATTATTCAGTTAATACCAGATTCGTTTGTAAATCCATTTATGGTTGCGCATTGATCCTGAATTGAGAGAGAAATGAAATCTACATTCATTACCTAAGATCTATTCAAATTCATGTTTCCAATTGATGTTAATTCCGTTTAAGCAAATATCAACTTTAAAGCGGTATAAATCAAGTTGATTTCAGAGTCAATAGTACACACGGCAACACATCAAGTCGGACACCCTATATACGTATAACTACGCTACCAGCAATACAGAGAATTGTAGGAAAGGGACTGCGTATCGTGGCATCGGCCAATGACAGCATTTGCCGCGTTGCGCCTACGCACACAGATGCACTTTTTTTGGCAAAACATTCGTTAGTTTCACTCGTATTCAATTCAGTGTTCTATGCACGTTCTATGACGGTCAGTTCCTAAAGGTCGCCCAGGATTCACGACTATTATGTTACGTTAAGTTAGGCAAACTAATTAGATTAATTGTTTGTTTTTTTATTTATATTGATTTCTATAATTCTATTACTCATCTATGAGTTTAAATTTTAAACTATTTTAATTGATAATGGCTCCCGAAGTAACTCGAAGCTGTTAAATTTGATAGTAGTCTGTTATCTAAGAATAATATTTTATTGTTTTAAATGTTAATGGTTTACAATTTTTTTAAGTGGATTCTGCTTCTTTTCAAGTCATAAAAATAATTTATCTAATTACTAGCTGCGCCCCGCGGTTTCACCCGCATACGTTTCGATCTCGTGGTAATTTCAGAATAAAAAGTATCGTATTGGTTAATCCTGGTTATAAACCACCGGTGTGCCAAATTTCATCCAAATCCGTTCAATAGTTTTTGCGTGAAAGAGTAACAAACATCCATCCATCCATCCATCCATCCATACAAACTTTCGCGTTTATAATATTAGTAGGATTTACATAATAATTACTCTAGTGTGAGGATATTTCTCATATTTATTAGTAGCATAGACCAATAAACCATATCAAGTTTTATTTTCCATATTCATTATAGAGGGTTGTCACTGGATGAATAGTTTTTTTTCAACTTTGTTGTTTAAATGTTCATTGTTGATTTCGATTTTTAACTATTGTTGGCTCTTGAGGTAACTTGTAGTTATGTTTAGATTATGATAGTTATTTCGCGCCGTTCAAGCGTTAAATAATTAGACAAAATTTATAATGAATTATTACCTACATTAAGTATTAACTATTGTTACGCGGTCAGCCGACGCGGACGCCCCGCACGGAGCTTTGTGAATTGAAGTATATTTAAATTGTTAATTCATTTAAGGCTTTCTTCGACACATTGATGATATACCTATGCAATGCATGTGATGCTTAGGCAACATGTATAAAGGCCTATTCAAATCTATTTATATATGTATAACCTCCCGTGGCTAGCGCGAAACCAAAATACAAAATACACCTACCTACCCGGTGGAATATTCCACTCGTATTTCGTTGTTACCCATAACCGTATCTATTGAATATCGCTTATAGGTATCTGAATAGAATAGGCCAAATGATTAAAATAAAAAGCTAATGATGCTAATGATTTTAGTAATTAAGTTTTATTTGCCATAAGTAGATATTATGTAATATAAGAACCCATTTGATAAAAATCCTATGGGGGTTGAAAGTTTGTATGAAAATCCGTCGTTTTGAAGTTAGATCTATCAAAATTCGTATTTGTAATTTCGGTTGACAATAAAGTAATACGTGTTTCAGTGTTTTTGTTATAAAAATGGAATGGGTGGTTGGATGGCGGTGTTGGTTGAAAGTTTGTATGAAAATCCGACAGGATGTAGATTTCCGAATTACCTACACGTATGCAAGCTCGAAATATAATATAATAATATACTTAAATGATAATAATAAATACCTAATGTTAATGGATTTATTAGTGCAAACTCATCTAAACTAATATTATAAAGCTGAAGGGTTTGTTTGTTGGGGTAGCGGGATCGTCCGAAAGGGTTACCGCTGCCCTGGTACATAAAGGGCTAAGGAAGGAACACGGGTGGGTTTTAGTCAGTAAGAGTCTGACACTCCCTTCTGCTCCACCCAGAGCGGGAGGAGTCATTTGATGATTTCCCATCCTGAAAAAAAAAAAAAAAAAAAAAAAAAAAAAAAAAAAAAAAAAAAAAAAAAAAAAAAAACACGTATATAACGCAATGAATGTTGTTGAACTGTCAAAATGAAACCGATTCTGATTGATTGTGTGTTCCGCAATTAGGGGGCTGGTTCGAATTGAAAACATATTTTTGTTTTGGACAGTCCATTTATCGAGGAAGGCTTTAGACTATATAACATCACGCTGCGACCAATAGGAACGGAGCATCAATGGACAATATTGCAAAAACGGAAAAAATGATTCCTTTTTGAGAGCTTCCGTTGCGTGCGCTGCGTAAACGGTTTAAGTTACGCAAAAATCATGTATGAAGGAATTATTTCTCTTTAAAAGTTCTAAAAAAAAGTCCGCGACAGCATATGTCTATCTTTTAAGATTGACTCACTATAGCCTTTTTTATGGTAATCAAATTTGTTCGAAATTAATGCATCATCTGCGAAGGTGTTTTATCAATATGATATTAATCTTTATCCAAATAAATACGTTATTCATCACAAGTATTTAATTGTGAACAAAATTGTACTTGACATCACTTGATTTCAATCAACATCTTAGGAGCTAACATAATTTTAAAATAACTCCGCAACTAAATAGGTATGATAACGTTCGGGTCGGTTCAACATCACGCTAGGTCAAAATGAATACAGTCAGAAAGAGAACTAAGCGAGAACGAGAAGCGAGCGATGCGATGCGACGGGGTAGGGCGGGGGAACAAGAATTTCACGCGGACGAAGTCGCGGCCAGAAGCTAGTATTATAATACGAGCTTAACTTGTTTACAAAATAATATACATGATACGCATCTATCTACTTAAACGCGTTGTTGGTGCCTCCCGCGCAGTCCTGCAACGTGCGTGAGTGAGACGAAATAACAAAAACATATCGCACCCTCTCGCACGATTCGCAGCGTTCAACTTCTAATAGTCCAAAGTCCAAACAGTTTAACTTGATGTGTAGCCGTGTGTACTATTGGAAAGTTATAAATAAAATATATAAAAATATTTTATTTCAGACCCCCAAGATCCATAGTTTTGTTACACGACTTAAAAAACTATATTAGTAACAAATGCAAACATTTAATTTAACTTATATTGTTAGTGCACTACAGGTACTTACGTAGTATGTTAGTAACAATAATGCACACACAATCAGTTCATGTACCGTCCGCGCTCACCTGACACTCCGGGCACATGCACATGAACATGTACCCAGTGAGCCATGATGTCGCAACACGGCTTATCACTCATGCTGTTGGCGCTCCCACGTAATCTGCGCATCATGGACGCCATCCGTTTTCGTAGAGGCGCTGCAGTAACATGGAAGCCCCAACCACATCTTGAAGGTATTAACTGAACTCTGAGGGCGTTGTATGCCCTTTGCGTATACCGAACCCACAGAGTGCACGTGTACACCGATTGGCAAAAAGCCTTCCAAAGAGTTGATTTCACCTCTGGAGTACAACGCGAAAACCTGCGAGCCAGCATATTGCATCGGACAGCCAACGCCCTCCGTTCTCTTTCCATATCGGCATCGTCCTTTAACTCCTCCGTTACTATGTGCCCAAGATATTTGAACTCTGTTACACGTTCAAGAACCACACCACTTAATATAACAGGGGCGGGGGGGGGGGAGGTACATGTGCTGTTTTTTTTTGGTTTACCCTAAAAACAAATAGTTTGCTTTTTAAAACGTTATACCTAAGACCATGCGCATCACCATACGCCTCGCAGACGCCCAACAACTTCCTGAGTGCACTAACTGACGGACCCAGCAGCACCATGTCGTCCGCATAACTAATGCTATTGACACAGAGACCGTCAATAGAACAGCCAACCTGTGTGCTACTAAGCCCGACAATCAGCTGGTTTACGTACAGATTGAAAAGTCAATCCACCCTGTCTCACACCGCATTCCAACCTGTACTCGTCAGACACATCATTAGCCCATCTAATTTGGTTGGTTAGTTGGCCATACCAATACTGAAACATATTTGTGATGGCGTCAGGCAATCCCGCTTCGCGCAACTTACTCCACAATATATGTCGTACCTAACTATGTAGGTCGAAAGCCCTGCTAAGATCTAGAGACGCTGCATATAACGCTGCATATATGTATATAAATATGTTTGAAGTTGTAATGTAAACTGAACTTTATTGTGTAGGAATTAAAGTAATTTTTTCAAAAGCTTATATTTGTTTACATTTTTGGCAACCAAAACGCGAACGCAAATTACTCTATTAATTAAAAACGAAGTGTTTCCCCGAGTAGAGAAAACAGAGAACATATTTACTTTTTTTTAATCTTTATTTATTTAGAGACTTTTGCCTTACAAAAGTACGCCAGCCTCATCATACCCTAATCTAACTAATTATTACACGTAATTATAATATTATTAATACAAATATATTATTGCGTAAGCGAGGTAGATAGTGATGCAGCAACCATTTCATAAATCAGTTTCGTTTCTCTCGAATTCGGTGTAGATAATATTATAATGAAAGCCCCAACATCATACATATTAGGTTTAAAGAATTTATTCTCATAAGAACAATATATAAGTTCACTTACAATGAGATACAAAGTAATTGCTTAAATCTAAATGAAATACATTTTGCCTCAGGTGCGTGTTGGTGAAGTTATACAAATAAATATTACTCGTAGGTAGGTAAAAAGTTGCTAACATTAATTGATAGGTATGCGGTATGACTACATTTTAAGAATATGATTTTTTAGTTTAATTTTGAATGAGTTAATGTTGTTACAATCTTTTACGTCATTTGGCAGGTCATTATACAGCTGTGCTCCTTCGAACAATATGGTTTTTTTACCATAGTTAGTACGAGCTTGTCTTCGTTGTAATTTATTTACATATTAACTTTTAACTCCCGCATCACTTTCTACCTCTCTCTCCTGTTCTTTTCACATTCCACCAGCAAATGTTGGACATCTTCGACTTTATTACACACTTGGCAATTAGGGGAATCGACTTTTTTCATTAGGTATCCAAATTTCCTGCCAGAACGCACTCTATGTGTCAAACTTACAAAAAATCAAATATTTTCTCTTTATAACATTAGTTTAGATTATTATAAGTTAAAGGTTTAATTAAAAACAGACGTTCTTCTGTAGAAAATAAAATGCTAACCCAATATTACTTTGCAAGGTTATAATTGATTGTTGCTGGCTTTGGTGAAGCTGGTAAATTCGAGTTAATATTATTCTCAACTTATTGCTATTGAATTCCTATAAAAAGAGTTTCTCTCTGCCTTTGGGAGGACACTATAAATAGAATACGTACATATGTATACGTACAGTCACCAAAAGAGTTAAGTAACCAGGACGTCGGATATAGTAGAAGTTTAGTAAGAAACCGATGGATTTTGTTTAATGAAATTTAATTTGATAAATAAACTGTTTCTTTTCTATTATTAAATTAAATTTCATTCGAAAACATCCATCGGTTTCTTACTAAACTTCAACTATATCCGACGACCCTGGTTACTGATCTCCTTTGGTGAGCGTACATTGAAAGGTTTTTCGGAACTCTTGCTCTAGGGATTAAAGTTTATATCTGAAGAAAGTCTCGGCTAACAGCCCGTATCATACGTCTTCGGATTCTTCTACATCAAACGTTATGTTGTAAATATTGAATAAGACCGTTCGGGTTTTTTTTATTACTTTGTGTCAATGTGGTATGACTTACAGTGGATTGTGGATAACTCATCATTCCTAAACAGCTGTCAAAAATGAAAAAGGAATTACAGCAACCTGGCATAAGCAGTTTTAATACACGAACTAATAACGACAAAGTATGCTTAAGTACTTACACGTTAAAATCCAATCAAAATCAAAAGTCACTTATTCAAATTAGGCTGACAATCAGCACTTTTAGAACGTCAAAATTACATAAGACAGTCCTCCAAAACGCCCGCCCTTCACCACTTCCTAGTGCTTTCACTTTAGTGCTTTTGCTTTCGCGTTAGACACGGGGAGATAGCGTATACGATACACACATGAGTCTTCGATGTATGGGCTATGAATCAACCGTTATCCGACTCCATACATAGAATAGAGCAAGTACAATAAAGCAATAAATTATCCGCTTTTCCTTCGATAAAATGATCGCAAAAAGATAAATAAGTAGACAGAGGTGCCGTCCACTAAACATTACAATTTATTATCCGGAGTAACCAGGAGGCGAATACTTAAAATACCCGTTTCAGTACAAAACGGTGAGATTTACATAAAGATTAATTAAAACATAAATGGTGGCCGTTTTTATACAGACCCCTCTTTCTAAACGTTTTGCGATATAATTATATTTGCGTTTTTTATAAACACTTTATGGTGAGTTATGGCCGCTCGTTCATTTTCACAATGAGGCGGCTTTGTTCCAGTGTTTACTCATTTTGGAAAGTGTTTGGTGTTCCACATGATATTGGATGCTGCATGAAGGGAAGTTAGCATCTCGTCGGCCGCTGAACAACGTTATATGACATCATGGAAACACTAATCAACGTCGCGTAGGTAACTATATCCGTCAATTTATTGATTGTTATTTAACCGGGAAATAGACTCTGCTAGAGTTTCTCATTTGTATTCAAATTTTATTTGTGTTTCAAATTGACGTTATTTCAAGTTATACAAATATCAACTTTACTTGAATGGTAATTATGTTCATTTCAGAGTGACTAGCACTATTGAAAAAGTTATAAAACTGTTTGAAGTTGCAGCGTAAACTAAACTTCATTGTGTAGGGATTAAAGTTATTTTTCCATAAACTCATATTTGTTTACATTTTTGGCGAATATGTTGTGAATGCAGATTAGGCACGCAAGCATGCATTTTATAATAGTCTTGTTTAATCCTAGTCAACCGTTAAGGAAATCAAATTAAGGTAGTTGGAAATTACTCCTGTCTAATATGTTGTCTCCTAACAAATAAATCTGCAGCCACAACGGGGCTTCGTTCACGGGCCCGAGCGATGCGTCCTGTAACGTTACTTGCGTCAAGCGACACGCGCGAGCGTCACTTGTTTCTTTCGCGTGATTATTGTCGTTCCGCAAGTCGCGTCGCGGTCACTCGTGGCATTTTTTACACAATTTCTCTCGTTTACTTATTTATTTATTTACTCTAAACTTACAAATATCCTTACAGGCTAGACCGAATGCGATATTGTAGCACACTTACAATTAACATACATAGTTCAAGTTAGTTGTTTTTAGCATAGCAAATTCTATAAGTAGCTGTTCTTGTAAATTTACCCAAAGCGCAACAGAATATATCTAAGTCCTCAGCAATGAGGTTGAGAGTGTGGAGCGCGCTCGTGAGCTGGCGCCTCGCGCAGCACGTTAGTTCGCTCGCGCAGTTCCACCAGCAACCGCGGCTGACGACGTCGACCCACATACCCGTCAGGCACGACTGGCCCCACCCGTCGCAATATATCCCTCTAATTACCTTAAAGATATAAGTCACTAGTAGTAATTTGTTTTCTCCGTAGTCACTATCGCCAGACACGCGTCGCTCGAGCGTGTATTTCGTGGCCACAGGGTAAGGTTGCTGAATGCTGCCCTCATTTTGACTCATCTCAAATTTCCGTTTCCACCCCGTATTGAATCGTTTACGTCACAGTAACGTATAGAATACAGACCACTTCTGCCAGTGGGTTGCGTAAAACGGGATTAAAGGATTACGTTCAACGGTCGCGACGGGCAGCGATGTTCTCTTGTCAACAGTCAACAATGCCTTTGCCTATCGCGGTTATTGTAGCAATTTCCTCTTTGACCGTCCATTATACCGTTTATTGGAAGGCTTTGTAGAGAATGAAGTGACTAGAATTAGGTCAATCCTAATTAAACCAAGCTGAGGGGAACAATATTGGTTTTATTCGAATTGACGTATTTTATTAAGTACCTTGTTCTCATTATATGAGTTATAATGAGGACTAGGTACGTGTCTAGGTACGATGTCGTTCAATTTTAATATTTGACGATGAACAGCACCCTTATTTCGTAACACACTATTTAATCACAATCTGAATCGTTTTGAAGGTTATTGCTAATCCATTGCTTCGTATGTTCGAAAAATTTGTCTCCACGCTCTGCGCATGCAGTATAATAATGCGCTGAGGATATTGTTGGGTCTGCCTCAGTTTTGCAGTGCATTGGTCATGTTCGCGGAAGCGCGAATTTGCGCGGAAACGCGAAGCGCGGAAGCGCAACCTTCATGCCATCATACGCACACGGTAGGCGTCGATGTTGCGGCGATTTCCCCAACAGTATTTTAGCTACACTGGCGGACAAGGTTGACGGACCTTTTATTAGGCTCTGGGCTGGCAGACATGTGCGTGCACGTGTTCATGTAGCCAATTAGTTTATTTTTAAGTTATTGTTATTTGTTATTTACTAACATAGGATAAGTTCATACTAACTCTATATGGATCCACTGGTCTGAAATAAAAAGTTTGAATTTGAATTTGAAATAACGCAATGAATATTGTTGAACTGTCAAATTGAAAGGCATTCCTACTGATAGTGTGTTATGCAATTACCCCACAGGTTTGGTGAGATTTTTATACAATAGCATCACTTCGAAAGTTGAAACGAAAATCCGTCAGTCATTTGTTTTCATTGAAAGTGGTTTAAAAGCAAAGTCAGAATTAGGTATAGCCAGTGTTCGCTAAAAAGAAGAGTACTGACAATAATGGACTATACGTGTCATCACGTTCAGCCGGGAGCTCATCTTGAAAAGTTTCAAGTCGTGGCTTCGCCGGGCGGAGATAAATCAATCTCCAAGATAAATCTTACGAAAGTACTAGGTATCATTATCAAGGCTGTTTTCGATTAGACAATTTATAGATAAATGTTTCTTCATACAATCCGCTGATAAATGAGGCTTTTAAATTCAGTGAAGATCAGTTTCTCTGTTTCGTAAAAGTATTCGTTTAGTACTTATTGCGGAAAAGCTTAACATTTTCTTATTTCCTTTTTAACGTAGCGTTTACTTTATTATAGACTAGCTGCGCCCCGCAGTTCCACCCGCATAAGAGAACTATGAGGGACTTGTAACGCGTGCTTCTCACCTTCGGAGATATTACGCGAAGTAAATCTATTAGATGGACTGTTGTTACAATGACGGGGGTCTTTGAATAACATTTATTAGGTTAAATTACCTAATCAAATTTCAATTTCTAGATCTATGCTTTGTTTTACACTTGTTTTATCGTTGCAATAATGAAAATGTTTATTGTACCTAATGATATAATGTAATATATATAAAATAGTGCATGTGGTGTAAGCGTGTAAGTAATTGTTGCACTTACAAATGTATGTGTGTACTTTTAAAAGAAATGTAACGTGTAAACAATTGTAGGCTAACCTAAATAAGTACATAAAAAAGGTGGTGGGGACGGACTGTATGCGGAAGGCGGAGGACAGGGTGTTGTGGCGCAGCCTGGGAGAGGCCTATGTCCAGCAGTGGACTGCAATAGACTGAGTTGATTAAAGTTAAATTACAAATTCAATAATGCAGCAGCATGCTGCATCTAAAATAAATACCGAAACCTATCTTGAACAATGGAAACTTTTCGTATTTTCGCACTGGTGATTGTTAGAGATCACAATACTTGTTACTCAGTACTGTACCATTCTTCTATGCAGTTTTCTTTCGTATCTGTCAATACTTAGGACACGCAAGTCGCAAACTCTCTCATGACTATAACATTCTTGCTTCTTTTTTTAACGTACTTATTTCTTTTCTCGCTCCGTAACGATAATTAATTCAGCCATGTCAGACTTAACATTCAGCCTCTGAACATAAACTGCGCAAAATCAATGCCGCGTAAAATGTATTTAGAACGTCGAAAATGTACAAAACAAAGGGTTACCGCAATTGGAATTGAACGTCAGGCCGCGTTTATTTCGATGCCCGTAACGTAAACGTAACGCAGGCAGTTACGTAAATATTCCGCGTACCGTTTCGGTTTTGTGGCCCGTGATTGCATTTAAAAAGCTCGTTCGAACTAATGTTCGTACGTTCCTATTGTACGGTATTTCGGTACCTAAGGGATTTTTGCGAACAACATATTGGATTATTACAGGCTTAATTTACAGTCTACCCCGTTACCCGCTCTATGACTGGTTAATTACCATACCGTTAATTAGTAAGTCATGAGCTATTCATTCATTGTTCATGCCTGTACAAAAGAAAAACATACTGTGTCATATTGATAAATGTTCTTTCAAAAGAAGTAGGTGGTCGAACAGTTATTCTGTAACTATGCTCGCTACGCCAGCATTCGCGTGTTGCTACGCAGCTTGCTACGGCGTAGGTCGCATTGCCAACGGTCCCGGTATTCCACAGGCGTAGCCGCGGGCACAGCGAATGGTTTAATAGAATAATGTTTCCATATGCATGACAATTTTACTGTCGGTCGGTAGAATATATTTATGTGCTTCGTAGTCGTAAACATGTTTGATGTCTAAGTCTTAAACTTAGGTTAGGATTTCCATTTTCTGATTAGATAATCATTTCTATCTTATACTTATTTTCAGAGAGGTTGAAATACTATCGAATGTCATCTCTCATTTGCAGAGATGAACAGGTGAACCATGCCAACGGAGAAATTATCTTAAGATGGTTAAGAGGGATGCGCTAAAGTAAGGTTGTAAGATAGGCCGCGAAATTCAAAATTTCTTACGTTTTTAGCACTTTGTAGGTCGGTATCAGGTTGTATGTCGATAAAAATATGATTCGCGGCCGTAACCAATATGGCTTTTGAGAATTAAAATCAGTAATATTACTCCTTAAGTTAGAATTAACCTCAAATGTCATGATTTCATGGAATAGTCATTCAATAGGGTATTAGATCAACATAAAACCTGTTACTGAGCTGCAAATTGCGGAACAAAAGCACTAGGACGTGGTGAAGGGCGGGCGTTTTGGGGGAAGTCTTATGTGATTTTGACGTTCAAAAAGTGCTGATTCGCAGCCTAATTTGAATAAATTACTTTTGTTTTTGCTGATTTGCAGCCTAATTAGTATAAATGACATTTGATTTTGATTTTTGACTGACCTTTAAATTACAAAAACATAACAAAATTTCAATTTCGCGGGCTACCCTGATGCTTCCGCCTTAATATGTTTTTTTTTTAATCATGTGGAGTTATTTTATGCTCCGTGGATTCGAAAAAAAGCAGAAGTTGTCCCTATAAATACAGGATCACAGGTATGTCTGTATGGGACAGGTGTGTCTGTATTTACAGCGCCTGAGGGTATTTGCCAGGATTCTGAGAAGGTTTGTTTATGCTTTGTTGAAATTATCTCGACCCTTTCATCCGAAGTCTACAGAGGGAAGATACAGGCCTTTTCTTGGAACTTGTCTTCGTCTTTTGTCTTTGCTTGTTTCCTAAACCTCTTGTCAACAAACCGTCTTTCTACGACATAATAATTTTAGTTAGTTAACATTTTATTACATTGTACTCAGTTTTCAATTATAATTATTGCTTTTTCAAATTAATTGCTTCACCTAAATCAATGAAAATGAGCCAACGACACAAGGAATCCTAGTGTAGGTTTCAAGGCATTGGAAAAAAATCTAGCACTTGTTCATGTAATCTGTTACTGTACTGTGTTTTTTCTGGGCTTAATAAAGTTTTTTGTTTTATTTATATATAACTAGCTGTGCCCCGCGGTTTCACCCGCATAAGTTTTGATCCCATGGGAATATACGGATAAAATCCTATATGTTAATCCTGGTTATAAACCATCTGAGTGTCAAATTTCATCCAAATCCGTTCAGTAGTTTTTGCGTGAAAGAGTAACAAATATCCATCCATCTATCCATTCAAAATTTGACGTTTATAATATTAGTAGGATAGTAGGTTATCCAATTATACAGTGTGGCGAAGTTGCCTGGTCAGTTAGATTATCGAAAAATAATGGACACGTTTTTTCTTTTGTCAATCAAACAAAAAATGACAAAGATGCACGTCCAAATTTGGGAGTGGGGGGTCGTGACGTCACTTGCTTGCAAAAGTGTTGCAAGCAAGTGACGTCACGCGGAACTTTAACGGGCGATATCTTCATCATTGTTTATATAATTGACAAAAGAAAAAATACGGGTTCAATATTTTTTGATAATTTAACTGACGGACTAATTAGAAATTTTAGGAAAATAGCCTATTGAAACCACGTTTTATATATAACGTATATTAAACATACACAATTAAAATAATTAACAACAATAAACATTTTAGTCGTGGGACCTTTTTTTCGTTTCAGTATTTAACAACATTAAACTTAATTTGTGTTTATTTAGTAACAATAACATAAAGTTTGTGTTGAATTCTTGATACCATTGGCTCACGCAAGTGACTTATTATCAAGGATGGTTTCATGATTGATGATTTCATGACAATGTTTACGCTAATTATTTTATTTGTTTTTTTTTCTATTTTTAGTAAAATTTAAGTTTTAACAGACTTTTAACAACTTGTAATGACCGCTGTACTATTTAATATGATAACCTAATCGCCACTCTGTATGATATAGAATTATGTGCACACAAATGTTTAATGATTGCTAATTATTTACGATCGATATAGTTTAAAGCAAAAATAATACGCATACGCCACACACTAAGCACAGGACCGGTCGATGCTTGGATGAGGCCAATATCCAGCAGTTTATGTCTTTCGGCTGAATGGTACACAAAGCTTGTTCACTGAAAAGGTTGTTGCCGCCATGAAAATGCTATTACCTACGAGGTGTAAGGAAATAGCAAGCAATGTGGCTCGCCCTCTATTATACTAGCGAAATGTGGTTGTTACTATATACTGCGGCCTCCAAAAGTTAGTTGACATTTTTCCACTTGAGCTGTGCACACACCACATTATGATTTAAAATTCTAGTGATCCAAACGTTTGAACTGTTAGAACGTTTTTATTGACTAATTAAAGTGCCTATGACTTATCATAAAAAACAATCAACTAATCCCAGATTATTTTTTTATTTTAAATCATAATGTGGCTTGTGGCTAAGTAATAACAGCTGCACGGGTCGATCGATCAGGTTAAGCTACGCTTGCCGCGTTTGGTCCGTGGGTGGGTGTAATCTATACATACCAAGACCCCTCCGTGCCTCGGAAAGTACGTTAAGCCGTTGCTCCCAGCTATCATTCGTGGATCTTTGACAGTCGTTTCGGGTCGTCAGAAGCCTGAACGTCTGACCAAGTCAACCAGTCTTACCAAGGGGTATCGTATTATCCAGTAACTGGGCTGTGGAGGTCAGATAGGTACTCGTTCCATGTAAAATACTGGTATTCAGCTACATCCGGTTAGACTGGAAGCCGACCCCAACATGGTTGGCAAAAGGCTAGACAGATGATCACATCTCTCCTGAAGTAAAAAAAAAATCAACTTACTTTTGGAGGCCACTGTACACCTCTGCCCAACGCTTCGGGGAATGCAGCGGTTATGTCATGTTGTGTAAGTACTTATGTGTAACATCATAACACAGTCCCACAAAACCGTATTAGCCGGTACTTACAATAAAACACGCTTGAGTCAATCAAATAAAATAACATAACGAGTTCTCATATTATTTTATGATTTCCATCCACATGCCAACGTGTAAAATTCAGCGAACTCGATTCTTTTGTTCTACAAATTGGAATTCAAGCTTTAAATCGTCGTCTGTGAGATAGTAGAACATGCTCGATTCAATTTCTATTTGTGAAGAGTCTCATTTATCAGTCGGCACTCGTTCGCAGCGGACGAAATTATCGATCAAGTACGTACGAGAAATTGAATATTGAAAATACTGAGCATTAAGGTGGGTACCACACCTCCGCTGGGAAACCATAGGAGCGAAACCGCAGTAGTTCCGTCATGACTTGTCCGTTGTATGTCAGGCGAAACTGCCTGTCCTAACGTACATATTAGATTATGATTCTATCTCTTTCCTGTATGATTTCGCCAATCTGCTCGGAAGCGTGTTACAACTCCGCAGTCAGCACGCAATTTTGTTGCAGTGCCGGTTTTGTTTCGCACGTAACTGTGGCAGTCGATAAGTTTATAAAGCGAAATGCAAAATCGCATTTATGAAAAAAAGTATTCTTGGTATGGCACCTCGTATCTTTAATAAGATTCCAGATAGTTTTAAGGAAATGACTTATGTAAAATTAAAAAAAAAACCTGACTAATTTACTGATCGAAAAATGTTATTATACTGTTGATGAATTTCTAAATGACTTAACAATTATATGTGACTTTTTAAATTCATTGTATTTTTTATGTACCCACTTATATTACTTTTTATGACATTTCGTATTTTTTTTATAATTTCTCAAAACCTAACTTAATTTTATATTACTAATTATTCTGTAATTAAATTGAGTATGATTGTTATTTTAAACAATCGTTATGTTAAAATATTTGTATGCTGTGATGGCAAAACATGGCGGCCTATATAAATATGTATTGCAAGAACCCAATGTACCTATGTTTGACAAATAAAATGCTGATTCTGATTCTGAAACTTCAATTTTTTTGTAAAAATTGAGGTTTATTTTACGGAAAAAACTTATCCAAGAGGTCCGAAGTAAACTTTTAATATATTTACTAAATCGAAAGCGACGACATTTTGTTTCGATTGCTACATTTCAACTGACTTTATGACGTTCCGCGACTTTTTTTTTTTTTTTTTTGTGGATGGTAAATCATCAAATGACTCCTCCCGCTCTGGGTGGAGCAGAAGGGAGTGTCAGACTCTTACTGACTAAAACCCACCCGTGTTCCTTCCTTAGCCCTTTATGTACCAGGGCAGCGGTAACCCTTTCGGACGATCCCGCTACCCCGGCAGGCTTCGGCCCTGTCGGGCCCCGTCATCTATGCTGACATCTCTTTGAGGCGCATGTGGAACACTTACGCGCCGTCCGGCACGGGCCTGGTCCTGATCGGACGGAGAGCTACCCATTGCTCTCCGCCCGCAGGCCCGCGCCTACGGTGGCCGGGAGTCGTCACGCGGCTCCCGACGCCCGGAGCGTCTCCCTCGGCGGCTGAGGCGTGAGGATCTCTCCCTCGCCCATCCCGCCACCTCCTTCGCTAGCATGACTGCTTCGCAGAAGGAGGTGACCGCCTCCCACTCCCTCTCGCCCCGGACCATGGCTTGCACCAGGGCCGAGCGCGAGAGGTCGCCGCCGCTGCCGATCGCCTCTACGAGGACACGGCGGTGCTCTGCCCAAGCGGGGCAGACCTCCACCGTATGCTCCACCGTGTCTTCTGGGCGATCCTCGCAGTGGTGACACCCGGGCGTCTCCTCCCGCCTGATTATGTGCAGGAACCTCCCGAAATATCCGTGTCCGGAGAGGACCTGCGTCAGGCGGTAGGTGAGAGCGCCGTGACGCCTATCTAGCCACTCCTCAAAGAGGGGTCTTATCGCCGCTATCGTGGCGTGCCCTGCGCTGGGTTGCGATAGTCGCGCCTTCCATTCCGCCATGAGATCGCGCCGGAGGTCCGTCAGCTCCGCCGCGATTTGCCGCGGGTGCAGAGTTTCCCCCCGACGTAGTGCCTCCGCGCGCCAGTCATACAGGCGCGCGAGGACTATCGCCTCCAGATCCCATGGCGGCAGTCCGGCAAGGAGGCCTGCTGCCTCGCCCGAGATCGTGCGGTACCCCCTTATCAGCCTTACGGCTACCACCTTTTGGGGCGCGTTCAGATAGTGTGCGGCTCGGAGCCGCAGCGAACGCGCCCACACCGGGGCCCCATAAAGGGCCATGGACCGCACGACCCCCGCGTAAAGCCTCCGGCAGGAGGCGTTTGGCCCCCTCAGGTTGGGCAGGAGCCGCTTTAAGGCGGCCCCGGCCCGTTCCAGTTTGGGGGCCAAACGTCGAATGTGTTCGACGAAGTTCCACCGGCTGTCGAGGACGAGACCCAGGTATCTCATCGTTGTCTCGACGCCGATGTGAACCCCTCCTACCATCAGTTGGGATCCCGAAGGTGGCCCGTACCGGGGCCCATGAAAGGACATGGCCTCGGACTTGTGCAATGCCACCTCGAGACCCAACTGCCGGATCCTTTCCACGACTATCGCAACCCCGCGTGTCATCGCGTCGGCCGCCGCCTGATGCGACCTCCCCTGCGCCAGGACCAGCGTGTCGTCAGCGTAGCAAACTACGCTGACGCCATCAGGGAGGTCGGCCCGCAGCACCCAGTCGTAACCGATGTCACACAGGAGCGGCCCCAGGACCGATCCCTGTGGGACACCGCACGACATCTCTCGCCGGTTCCAATTCCCGTCGCGACCGGGGTAGATGACGACTCTGTCCGTCAAATACGCCCCGACTATTCGACGGAGGTAAGTCGGCACCCGGTGATACCGGAGTGCCTCCCCTATGCAGCTCCAGGGCAGGGTGTTGAACGCGTTGGCGATGTCGAGTGACACCGCCACGACCACCCCACCCCGGGACACCGCGTCCCCCGTCGTGAGGGCTCTCACGCGCATGATGGCGTCCACCGTCGAGCGCCCCTTGCGGAAGCCAAACTGGCACTCCGCAAGATCCGGCCCCGTCCTCACCAGGTGCCCGACGAGGCGGCCTGCAATCACTCTCTCAAAGAGCTTGCCGACCTCGTCGAGCAGCACTATGGGCCGGTATGCGGACGGAGAGTCCGCAGGGCGCCCTGGCTTCTGAATGAGGACCAGCTTCCCCGTCTTCCAACGGAGTGGAAACTGGCCTCTCTCCATGCATGCGCTTAAGAGCGCCTCCGGTCGAGGCCCGAGAGCCCTCGAGGCCAGGACCCAGGCTTTACCCGGCAAGCCGTCGGGTCCCGGGGCGGTATTTTTGGCCTTCAGCCTGCCTACCGCCGCTCTCAGATCTACCCCGGTCACTTCAGGGGTGTCGTCGTCATCGTCCGTGTGGTCCGCTTCGGGCACCGCAACGTTCCGCGACTTGAATTGCGACATAATGTAGTAATGTTTCGCAGCAGAATTCGCTAAGCGGTTTCGCATCATTATTGTCGCGTCGATAGTGTGCAAAGGCCCTTAAACAGCGCTACTATAAAATTGTGGCCAAATTAACTCTATAATATAATCTCTGACACCGGTTGGAACTGAAAAATTGTGTGGAAATCTGTTGTCATGTGGTTGTGTGTGATGTGGAGGAAAGAGGAAAAAGTCGTGAGGAAAGTGTGATGATCCACAATAAAGACGAATTGAATTGAATTGAACTGAAAGTTTTGAGTACGAATGGCTATAAGAGTAGGGGAAGACCAAATAAACAATGTGTTAAGGTGTGT
Source organism: Apamea epomidion (assembly GCA_947507525.1). NCBI lineage: Eukaryota > Metazoa > Arthropoda > Insecta > Lepidoptera > Noctuidae > Apamea > Apamea epomidion. The sequence goes on from OX382234.1 coordinate 15,948,717, forward strand.
CCTTAATTTTATAGGGTTTTGCAAATCAGGTATGACAACCAAAGTGACTGGTTTATTCTTCTTGTGAAAAAGAGTTTATTTGAGATTAACAATTATAGGTACACAGGAAAGACTTCGGTTGGCAGAGGTAGAGGTCGTGGCAGAGAGGACAAGAAAGGGCTTTTATTATTTATTATTTATTATTAATCAATTTATTTCAGGCAACTAAGGCCCATAGATAAAATACACAAAATAATCTTATACGATACTAAACTAATAATACATACAAAAACCTTAAATTTATTAACTACGTTGGGTCGGCGACGTATTGCGCTGAGTCGAGGTGTCATGTAGCCTTCCGCGAAACCGACGATACACGACACCCATCGGCCAAAATTCCTCCTTCATGAAAGCCTCCAGATGTTGAGTCGGAACCCGCACTACAAAAGACTTGAAGTTAATCTTGTGGCGCGACTCCAACTTCTCGACTCTCAAGGTGAACTTGGTCTTCATCTTTATGTACTCCACGACCTCCGCTGCCGTCATAGAGTAATGTAGACGGGATACGTATAGCTGCGTTGATGGAATAGCGGGACGCAGCAACATGTTCGGACCAGCCAATGCGGTACCGCACTGATTGCGAAGAGTAGGCTTCTTCTTCTTTTTCTCAACACGAATGAAGCCTTCTTTATCTGCCTGTCCTCGGCTTGTTACCGGCGGTAACGAGCTTCGGACTAGTTCGGAGGGCCCCTGGGCACTCTTCGTAACTTTTGGTTGCCGCTGATGTTTTGCAGGAGTTGCAATAACGGCAGCCGAATAAGCACGCCCCGGTGTTGTCGTGCTAACATTTTTCAGCGTCTTCAATGATAGGGGACGCGGGCAGGAGCACAATTGTACATCGCTTGCTGAGTCGACAGCCGGCGTCGAGTCGAGTTTTGCTGACTCGAAGCTCTGCTGCGATGTGTTGACTGCGCTGTGACGTGCGTCGACGTTAGTTGCTGGCTCGTGTGACCTACATACCGTGTTGCGCAAATCTGCTACCTCGGTACGTAGATCACTGATGGTTGATTGCGATGCTTCCAACTTCAACTGCATCTCGGCCAGGCTTGATCTTAGGGTTGTGATGTCCCGTAGCAGCCTGGTGACGTCAACGTGGTCAAAAGTGACGGGGGGCAGCTTGCGCAAATCCTTCGCCACGAAAGTCGGCACGTCGTCCGGGTCGGTCTCCTTCAACACCTTGATGATGTCTTGGAGACTCCTCTCTTCTTTTTCATCCCTCCTGCGGGATGGCATTCGGTCAGCCATGTCTAGCGACTCGTACAGCAGTGTCTTAGACCTGCGTATCTCCTCTTCGTTGAAATTGGATGTGCAGATCTGGATCACACTGACTTCGTCCATGACATCCAGCTGGTATTGCAGAAATGCCAGGACCTCGTTCGCCACAAGTTCTTCCGAACGCATGATGACAGCGGCACATGTCGCGCTCAGCGGAATATAATATCCGCAAAGTGTAAGCGCGTCCAATTGCAACGGCGGATCACACTACACTGCTTTGCTCGTCGCCAGGTTTTATACTGTTGGTTCAGCGACCTCTCGTAGTAGGTGGATGATCAAGGTACCTTGATGCTTGATTGTGGCCCAGGCGCACGTGAATGATGTGTTACGTTGCGATGCGACCTCAACACAATGGATGAACTGTGTGCAAGATGATTTGATCTAAACGAGGGGGGGGGGGTGACTACCGAGTTGACGACTAATAGAGAAGTATGGAAAAAAGACATGTTGCAAGGACCCTAATTAAATTGGGATAAAAGACATGTTGCATCGACCCCGATTAAATTAAGATAAAAGACATGGAATTGGAATAATGACGCAGGAGATGGACGATACTGATGAATCTCTCTGTATGTTTGTGATGATCTCGTGCTCTCAAAATAAAATAACCCTCTGTTGTTTTTAACCGACTTCAAAATAAGGAGGAGGTTCTCAATTTGGTTGTATTTTTTAAAATGTTTGTTACATCAGAACTCCGTCATTAATAAACCGATTTAAACATTCTTCTTTTGTTTGAAAGGGTACTTATAGGGAGAGATCGAAGCATGAACTGACGGGGTCCGCTAGGGCCGATGCCTGCCAGGGCCGCGGGTTGAAAGAGATACCGTGGCCCTGGCACAAGCAACTGAAGGAACACGAATGGGTTTTAGTCAGTAAAAGTCTGACACGCCCTTCCGCTCAGCCCAGAGCGGGAGAGGTCATTTGATGATTTCCCACCCAAAATAAAAGGGTACTTTTAGGGGCCTTATAAACCAACTTTATAAAGGACCACCTTATGAAGTTGGTATTATTTATCTTACTCGATATTGTTTATTTATTTATATACTCGTATACTTTATTGTACACCAGAAAATACGTAACAAAAAATACGATTATTACTACAAAATACAATGGGCGGCCTTATCATTTTCTGCGATCTCTACCGGGCAACTTAGGAATGGATTAAGATTATACGACCCAATTCTGTTCTGATAGTCTTCTTAAAAGTCCATTTTAGTAAGTTTATAGACGGGCCGTTTTAACAATATTAGGTACCTACTTTGTGTCGACGAATATAGTCGACACTTTATTGTTAACAAAAAAAACATGAAAAAAATTTATTTGGAATGTCTCCTGGAAATACAAAGAGTTTTTCAAGAAATCATTGTACATAGCTACGTGTCAGTGCCTAAACATTAAACTCCACCAATGAATTTGTGCTAGCAATTTCTTTATATTATTCATAAAAAATGCGACAAACAGCCAAAAAAACTCGTTTCTTTTACGAGCGACGCGTGCTTCGATACGGATTGCAAGAGTAAGTGGTGATTCTGACGAAGTAAGCAAAAACATTTATGTACGATGAGCCAAGAAAGTTGTAAAATCCGAAATATTGGTAACTAGCTTGTGCACGCGACTTAGTCTGCGTGAAATTTCATCCCACGAGAAACCGCGTCGCGTCGCATCGCCCGCCCTATCTATTACTTTGGTTTCGCTTAGTGTGTTTTCAGACTTTTCTTTTTGCTTGGCACCTAAGGTTCGTAGCGTGATGTTACTTAAAAATTATAAAAACAAACATATTTATTCGAATCCAACAACTAATAGTACCAGAGATGAAACAAACAGACTCTTCAGCTTTATTATATATAATTAGCTTTATTATACTAATAGACAACTAGAAAAAAATTGGGTACCTAAGCTTTTATCAAACAGAACAGTCACAAGATGTCATAATATTAATCAGAGGGGCAATTCTCGTAATTTTAAGAACCTTCACAGTCTTTTCTCAGTCTCAATCTGTCTATTAACTACGTTGGGTCGGCGACGTATTGCGCTGAGTCGAGGTGTCATGTAGCCTTCCGCGAAACCGACGATACACGACACCCATCGGCCAAAATTCCTCCTTCATGAAAGCCTCCAGATGTTGAGTCGGAACCCGCACTACAAAAGACTTGAAGTTAATCTTGTGGCGCGACTCCAACTTCTCGACTCTCAAGGTGAACTTGGTCTTCATCTTTATGTACTCCACGACCTCCGCTGCCGTCATAGAGTAATGTAGACGGGATACGTATAGCTGCGTTGATGGAATAGCGGGACGCAGCAACATGTTCGGACCAGCCAATGCGGTACCGCACTGATTGCGAAGAGTAGGCTTCTTCTTCTTTTTCTCAACACGAATGAAGCCTTCTTTATCTGCCTGTCCTCGGCTTGTTACCGGCGGTAACGAGCTTCGGACTAGTTCGGAGGGCCCCTGGGCACTCTTCGTAACTTTTGGTTGCCGCTGATGTTTTGCAGGAGTTGCAATAACGGCAGCCGAATAAGCACGCCCCGGTGTTGTCGTGCTAACATTTTTCAGCGTCTTCAATGATAGGGGACGCGGGCAGGAGCACAATTGTACATCGCTTGCTGAGTCGACAGCCGGCGTCGAGTCGAGTTTTGCTGACTCGAAGCTCTGCTGCGATGTGTTGACTGCGCTGTGACGTGCGTCGACGTTAGTTGCTGGCTCGTGTGACCTACATACCGTGTTGCGCAAATCTGCTACCTCGGTACGTAGATCACTGATGGTTGATTGCGATGCTTCCAACTTCAACTGCATCTCGGCCAGGCTTGATCTTAGGGTTGTGATGTCCCGTAGCAGCCTGGTGACGTCAACGTGGTCAAAAGTGACGGGGGGCAGCTTGCGCAAATCCTTCGCCACGAAAGTCGGCACGTCGTCCGGGTCGGTCTCCTTCAACACCTTGATGATGTCTTGGAGACTCCTCTCTTCTTTTTCATCCCTCCTGCGGGATGGCATTCGGTCAGCCATGTCTAGCGACTCGTACAGCAGTGTCTTAGACCTGCGTATCTCCTCTTCGTTGAAATTGGATGTGCAGATCTGGATCACACTGACTTCGTCCATGACATCCAGCTGGTATTGCAGAAATGCCAGGACCTCGTTCGCCACAAGTTCTTCCGAACGCATGATGACAGCGGCACATGTCGCGCTCAGCGGAATATAATATCCGCAAAGTGTAAGCGCGTCCAATTGCAACGGCGGATCACACTACACTGCTTTGCTCGTCGCCAGGTTTTATACTGTTGGTTCAGCGACCTCTCGTAGTAGGTGGATGATCAAGGTACCTTGATGCTTGATTGTGGCCCAGGCGCACGTGAATGATGTGTTACGTTGCGATGCGACCTCAACACAATGGATGAACTGTGTGCAAGATGATTTGATCTAAACGAGGGGGGGGGGGTGACTACCGAGTTGACGACTAATAGAGAAGTATGGAAAAAAGACATGTTGCAAGGACCCTAATTAAATTGGGATAAAAGACATGTTGCATCGACCCCGATTAAATTAAGATAAAAGACATGGAATTGGAATAATGACGCAGGAGATGGACGATACTGATGAATCTCTCTGTATGTTTGTGATGATCTCGTGCTCTCAAAATAAAATAACCCTCTGTTGTTTTTAACCGACTTCAAAATAAGGAGGAGGTTCTCAATTTGGTTGTATTTTTTAAAATGTTTGTTACATCAGAACTCCGTCATTAATAAACCGATTTAAACATTCTTCTTTTGTTTGAAAGGGTACTTATAGGGAGAGATCGAAGCATGAACTGACGGGGTCCGCTAGGGCCGATGCCTGCCAGGGCCGCGGGTTGAAAGAGATACCGTGGCCCTGGCACAAGCAACTGAAGGAACACGAATGGGTTTTAGTCAGTAAAAGTCTGACACGCCCTTCCGCTCAGCCCAGAGCGGGAGAGGTCATTTGATGATTTCCCACCCAAAATAAAAGGGTACTTTTAGGGGCCTTATAAACCAACTTTATAAAGGACCACCTTATGAAGTTGGTATTATTTATCTTACTCGATATTGTTTATTTATTTATATACTCGTATACTTTATTGTACACCAGAAAATACGTAACAAAAAATACGATTATTACTACAAAATACAATGGGCGGCCTTATCATTTTCTGCGATCTCTACCGGGCAACTTAGGAATGGATTAAGATTATACGACCCAATTCTGTTCTGATAGTCTTCTTAAAAGTCCATTTTAGTAAGTTTATAGACGGGCCGTTTTAACAATATTAGGTACCTACTTTGTGTCGACGAATATAGTCGACACTTTATTGTTAACAAAAAAAACATGAAAAAAATTTATTTGGAATGTCTCCTGGAAATACAAAGAGTTTTTCAAGAAATCATTGTACATAGCTACGTGTCAGTGCCTAAACATTAAACTCCACCAATGAATTTGTGCTAGCAATTTCTTTATATTATTCATAAAAAATGCGACAAACAGCCAAAAAAACTCGTTTCTTTTACGAGCGACGCGTGCTTCGATACGGATTGCAAGAGTAAGTGGTGATTCTGACGAAGTAAGCAAAAACATTTATGTACGATGAGCCAAGAAAGTTGTAAAATCCGAAATATTGGTAACTAGCTTGTGCACGCGACTTAGTCTGCGTGAAATTTCATCCCACGAGAAACCGCGTCGCGTCGCATCGCCCGCCCTATCTATTACTTTGGTTTCGCTTAGTGTGTTTTCAGACTTTTCTTTTTGCTTGGCACCTAAGGTTCGTAGCGTGATGTTACTTAAAAATTATAAAAACAAACATATTTATTCGAATCCAACAACTAATAGTACCAGAGATGAAACAAACAGACTCTTCAGCTTTATTATATATAATTAGCTTTATTATACTAATAGACAACTAGAAAAAAATTGGGTACCTAAGCTTTTATCAAACAGAACAGTCACAAGATGTCATAATATTAATCAGAGGGGCAATTCTCGTAATTTTAAGAACCTTCACAGTCTTTTCTCAGTCTCAATCTGTCAAAAATACCTCTAATTTCCCTACATTTTTGACCAGCTTTTGACATTTGCTTGTCGCTTAGATGGGACTGCGACTAGATTTTGAACGTTTTTAATTACGAGAATTGGCCTTCTGATAGTTTTCTTATCTTTTAACGTGGTTTTGGTGTTCACTTGATGAGTATCTTAACCTTATTAACACACTCTACCTTCCACGCTTTGTCTAGCCAGCACCTTAGGTAAACAAATAATAAATGTAACACGAGTCGAAAGTTAGCAAGCAAGATTGGTATAACAAAATTAAAGCCCTATTCGGGCCGTTACTCGAGGCAATCAAATTACTCTCCAAATTAGATATTTTTGCTGAAAATGTTAATGAGATTGAACCAGTAAAGTGGGCCTAAACGCTGTGTCGAAAAATTCTTTAAAATTAATTCTGATTTCATTTTCGCTGAAAGATAACATAAAAAAAACATTGACCATGACCGCGGTACTTTGAGTGCGCATAATTAATGGCATATTTTAATAGACAGGCTACACAATTTGCTTTTGTACACTTATTTTTTTATTATTGCGTTGATACCTTACAGCAAACTACCAAAACAAAATAAAACAGAAACTAAATCCTTTCAACGAGCTGTTTATCCATGATTTCTCATTTCTTGATGTTTCTCTCGTAAAGCTGGATTTACTACTCGTGGAAATTGAGCCTTTAATTAAGCTAAGGCGTTTTCAAGACCACCAAGTCGAGCGAAACGATTGCATTACTGCGCTGAGCTACGAGGCTACGAGGTTATGGAACGCGTAGCTTGTAGCCCGTAGCCCGTAGCAGTGCTTCGGATTACGTCGATATTGGAAATGCAATCCCAGTGTGAAAATATTTCGCCCGCAAAGGGAAATATGAGGATTATTTATATCCGACAGATATTGAAAATGCGATTTTAAACAAACACGTATATCTGGATCCAGTTGCATTCCACTGGGAAACCGGGAACGAAGCTATTTTGGTATTGTTTGACTCCACAAACCGAAAAAATAATTGATATTTCCAATAACAAATTCGAAATATCAATTATTTTTTCGGTTTGTGGAGTTTGTAAACGTAGCACTGATTTATATTTGGCTGGGCGATATAAATGTGGGTGAATACACATAAATATTTGCCGGCCTTGGTTACGAATATGGTTACTCAGATCACGTCTCGCGGGCGTCGTGTGCGGCTACTTAGAGAATATATCAAGAAAATGGATAGCACTAGGCTAGTAACAGGCAACGTGCCAAGTGTGATGATGATAATGGCAGAACGAAATCAGTTTTAATTTTTTAATACGATTTGTGGAATACAGTGGCGTAGCTAGGGAGGGGCGGCGGGGCGGCTTGCCCCTAAGTTATAACCTATTCACACAAACCTTTAAAAAACCTTATTATAAAAAAACAAAAAGGGGTAATTGCGGCTTAAGGTGGTTTCCTAAGCACGGAGAGCGAACGGTGATTAATTACATTAATCAGCACGTGAGAAAATACGAATCTCAAGGGTCCTACGGCCTGATGACCGAACCCCAAACCTCCAGTTCCGAAGTCGGACGTTCTTACCACTCGGCCACCGTCGCTTCTTCAACTCGTCTTACGTTCAAAGACAGCTTTCTGTGTCGGGGTGACACCAAGACGACCGGACCTGGAGACACCCATGCTAGCTACGCCGCTGGTGGAATAGGCTCCTTTTTAATAAGTATTATCTGCCTAGAACGTAAAGCTTTATACACAAGTATAAAGACGTATCGGATAAACCGACATTATAATGGATGGTGTATTAAATTGATGTTGCGCGCCATAAAATGATTTATAGCTATGCGCTTAGTTATCTTCATACCGCCTAGTGACTCATAAATAGGGACTATACACATATATACATAGCTGGAAACCGTAAATCAAATAGTTAGCTTCGTTACACGTTAAAGCGTTACATTTTGGAAGATTTAACGGAAGTTAACATTACTTGTGATAGAAATTGCATTTTATACGTAATTGTGTAAGCGATTTACGTTGAAAAAATGTTAATATGGGCTATGGAGAAAGGTGTGTCATTAAAATTTGTAAAAAATATTATTAAGAGACTGGCAGCGCTCCGCGGTTTCACCCGCATAAGTTTCGATCCCGTGAGAATATCGGGATAAAAAGTATTCTATATGTTAATCCTGGTTATAAACCATCTGTGTGGCAAATTTCATCCAAATCCGTTCAGTACTTTTTGCGTGAAAGAGTAACAAACATCCATCTATTTATCCATCCTTACAAAGTTTCACATTTATAATATTAGTAGGACTGTCAGAACGTGTTTTACGCGGCGCGGCGCGAATGTCGACACGGTTGGCGATTGACTGCTGCGCTGCGTGTCACGGGTTCGATTCCCGCACGGAACAAATATTTGTATGACCTAAAAGTAGTTGTTCCGGGTCTGGCTGTTTGTGTATGTGAGTTTAAATGTCTGTAAACGCACCCACGATACAGGAGAAATTCCTGGTGTGGGGCAATGTTTAAAAAAACAAAATATATATATATAGTAGCTAGGTAGTTAATGAGTCCGTTAAATTTTTTTTAAAGTTAACTTAGAAGTTAATCCGTTACTCGCTTTGTATAAATACGCACAGAATAGAGGAAGATAGGTCAGCACCTATGATAAAACCTATATTTCGTGAGAATTTTTCTAATCGAATGTCAGTGTGATATATCAATGATTGGCAGCCGACGCGGGAAATATTTGCTCTGCGCGAAAACTTGATAGTGTTGGTCGAAACACAATTTCCAATCTGGATTTTCCATTTATTTCGTCGGAGATGGATTCCTAAAGGTCTAAGCTCTAAGCTATTTGGGTCAAACAGTATTTTCAGTGCAGATAGACAGTGGTTAACTTTTTGAAATGTTATTAGGTACCGTCAACTGTAGCATCTTTACTTTCCATGAGTACTGTTCTTCTTCTGTGTTCTCTTGTCCGGCGCGTGAGTCGTTGCCCGGAATGTTACCTTATATGAATATTGAATGTTGTTTTATATGAATATTATGTTTATATAAACGTTGAGAACTAGGTATTGTGTATTTTTTATTATTATCGTACCTATACTGCACCGGTTGACCTCACCACGTCAACGCCAGCTGTCGCTGAAAACCGGCACTGTTTCGCGTGTGTTTAATGTATTTGTTGAAAAAGGTATTTGCTTTGCTGTCATTCATTGTTATCCTTAGAACCCACAGCCCCGTAAAATGACTGTCTGTGTTATAAATTATGACTAAATTCGACTGCATATAATTTAAAATAATGGATACATCTGAGATTTGTTAAATATCCAAAATTCTTTCGGATTTTTACGGAGTTAGTTCGCATTGTCAAATTAAATGTCATGTAGGTAAATTAAGTTGATTTCAGAATGACTATTACTATTGAAAAAGTAATCAAAACGTTTAAAGTTTAATCTTCAACGATAGTCAAAATGGTTTTAGGAAAAATAAATCTACTAAACTGGCAATATTCAAATATATACAAGAAGCACTAAATATTATAAATAATAAAAAACATGCAGTAGGGATTTTGCTAGACATGAGCAAAGCCTACGATAGAGTGTCTTATAAGATCCTTCTAAATAAATTGTATGAAATAGGTGTCAGAGGCACAGCCTACAAATGGTTTTGCTCTTACTTAGAAAATCGGGAACAATATGTAGAAGTAGATTATAAAGATGCACAGACTGGCATGATAACGCGTGTTAAATCTGATAGAGCAAAAGTAACCATGTCAATTCCTCAAGGTAGTGTTTTGGGTTGCCTATTGTTCCTAATATATATATGTAAATAACCTCCCTAAAGAAATAAATGCATACAGTGTCCTATTTGCTGACGACATTTCAATCATTTTTCCTTATGATAATAACGGGACCCTTAACGAAATCTTAAATGACATTCTTACTAACATAGTGGCATGGTTGAAAGACCATAATTTAGAAATAAATTTCTCGAAGACGAAGTTGATGCAATACCTTTTCTTTCTGATATGGTCCAATATCAGAAAGAAAAGGTAGATATCGACTTCTCATATAATAATATAAAATTACAATGTGTAAACGATTTTACACTGCTAGGCCTGACTGTCGATACAAATATAAACTGGAAAGCTCATAATTATACAAACCCTATCAAATAAATTGGCTAGCTTTATATATGCCTTAAGAGAACTAAAAAAAGCAACCGACTTCAAAACAGCTCTTTCAGCCTACTACGCATACGCATATTCGTGGCTAAACTATGGAATTATAATGTGGGGAAATAGTGTAGATATAGAGCGACTATTCATTTTACAAAAAAAATGCGTTCGAATCCTAGTAAATATAGAAAGTACGGAAAGTTGCAAACAATACTTTATAGAACATAAAATACTTACGCTATCAGGTATTTATGTCCTAGAAGCTAGTAAATTTGTACCGGCCCATCGTGCTGCTCGACGAGGTGGGCAAGCTCTTTGAAAGAGTAATTGCAGACCGCCTTGCCGGGCAGCTGGTGCGGGTGGGGCCGGATTTGGCGAACAGCCAGTTTGGTTTCCGCAGGGGGCGCTCTACGGTGGATGCCATCATGCGCGTGCGAGCCCTCACGACGGGGGATGCTGTGGCCCGGGGTGGGGTTGTCTTGGCGGTGTCTCTAGACATCGCCAATGCTTTCAATACCCTGCCCTGGAGTTGCATCAGGGAGGCACTCGGATATCACCGGATGCCGACCTACCTCCGTCGCATTGTCGAGGCCTATTTGACGGACAGGGCCGTCATCTACCCCGGTCACCGGGGAGAGTGGAACCGGCGAGAAATGTCGTGCGGTGTCCCACAGGGATCGGTCCTAGGGCCGCATCTGTGGGATATCGGGTACGACTGGGTGCTGCGCGCCGACCTCCCTGATGGCGTCAGCGTAGTTTGCTACGCTGACGACACGCTGGTCCTGGCGCAGGGGAGGTCGCACCAGGCGGCGGCCGAAGCAGCGACACGCGGGGTTGCGACAATCGTCGAGAGGATCCGGCAATTGGGACTCGAGGTGGCATTGCACAAATCTGAGGCCATGTGTTTTCATGGTCCTCGGGACGCGCCACCGTCGGGTTCACAAATAAGCGCGGGAGGAGTTCACATCGGCGTCGAGCTGACGATGAAGTACCTGGGACTCGTCCTCGACAGCCGGTGGAATTTCGTGGAGCACTTCCGACGTTTGGCTCCTAGACTGGAGCGGGCCGGGGCTGCTTTGAGGCGGCTCCTTCCCAATCTAGGGGGACCAAACGCCTCCTGCCGGAGGCTCTATGCGGGGGTCGTGCGGTCCATGGCCCTTTACGGGGCACCGGTATGGGCGCGGTCCTTGAGGCGGCGACCAGCCCGCCGGTTGATCGCGTCCCAAAGGGTCATGGCTGTCCGGCTCATCCGAGGATACCGCACGGTCTCCGCTGAGGCGGCGAGCCTCCTTGCCGGATTGCCGCCATGGGATCTGGAGGCCAAAGTCCTCGCCCACATATGGCAGTGGCGAGAGGAGGCAAAACGCCGGGGCGTTGCTCCGCTGCCGCGAGAAATCACGGCACAGCGGACAGAGCTCCGGCGGGATCTCATAGCGGCATGGAGAGTGCGATTGTCGCAACCCAGTGCTGGGCACGCCACAATAGCGGCGATAAGTTTCCTCTTTGAGGAGTGGCTAGAGAGGCGCCACGGCTGCCTCACCTTTCGCCTGACGCAGGTCCTCACCGGACACGGTTGTTTCGGGAGGTTCCTGTTCAGGATAAAGCGGGAGGAAACGCCAGGGTGTCGCCACTGTGGGGATCGCCCGGAGGACACGGTGGAGCATACGGTGGAGGTCTGCCCGGCTTGGGCGGGGCCCCGCCGTGTCCTCGTGGCGGCGATCGGCGGCGGCGACCTCTCGCGTCCGGCCCTCATACAGGCCATGGTACGGAGCGAGAGTGAATGGGAGGCCGTCACCTCCTTCTGCGAAGCAGTAATGCTCGCGAAGGAGGAGGCGGAGCGCGTGAGGTAGAGGCAATCGCTGCACCCTCGCGCGCCTAGCCGCCGCAGGAGACGCCCTGGACGGGAGTCAACAGCCGACTCCCGGCCACCGTAGGCGCGGGCCTGCGGGCGGCGAGCTATGGGCAGCTCGCCGCCCGGTAAGGACCAGGCCCGGGTCGACGGCGCGTTGTGTTCCACGCGCGCCTCAAAGAGCTGTCAGCACGAACTGACGGGGTCCGCCAGGACCGATGACGCCGGGGCTGCGGGTTGTTCGAAAGAGATACCGTGGCCCCTGGCACAGGCAACTGAAGGAACACGGGTGGGTTTTAGTCAGTAAAAGTCTGACATTCCCTTCTGCTCCAGAGCGGGAGGAGTCATTTGATGATTTCCCACCCAGAAAAAAAAAAAAAAAAAAAAAGCTAGTAAATTTGTGAGAAAATACCCATCGCTTTTTCCGCTAGCAAAACAGCAACGCCCACAGCAACGCAGTCTTAGAAACCGATATCTAAACGAATTAGCGGTACCAACCTCAAAACTAGCTATGTTTCATTCTTGGCCTCTGGCCACGTGCGTTAAAATCTATAATAAACTCCCGAATTCAATTAAGGATACAGAGTATGACAACAAATTTAAAAATGACCTACAAAACCACTTGAACTTAAAATCATATTATAGCCTAAAAGAATTTTTAACCGAGAAATAAATAAATTAATATCGACTTGAACACATTACACATACAGAACTAGGTAGGTACTCTATAAAACACCAGTCCGCTACTACCTCATTCCTGTATTTTTTAGTGATTACTTTCTATTTTATTTTATCTGAAAATGTGACATATTATAATGTAAAACTAATCTATTGACATTAAATTAACTGAGATAATAATGACATTTAGGCTCATTGCAAATGACATAAATTGTAGTAAGTATGAGATTATAATGTGAAAATGATAATTTATTTATTTTATTTAGTTAATAAGAATGACATAATGTATAATAATAATTAATAATTTTTAAATTAATCTATATTAACAAATTATATGAATAATGATAGCATGTTAAATTAATTAAAACCTATCGCCTATACATTGCTGTGCCCTAGCAGGGTTCATTGTTTGGAACTAACATAATGTAACAACCTGTAAACAACATGAAATGCAGTAAATTAATTTAATTTAATTTAATTTAAAGTTGTAGTGCAAAGTTAACTCTATGTGTGGGTATAAAAGTTATTTTTCCAAAAGCAAATATTTGTTTACATGTTTGAAATCTAAATCGTAAACACAGTTTACATGTGTATTGCTCACGACCATAGATATCCGATATCCGTGCTCACAACATTATCCACATCCTAAATACTACAAAGTTGTTAAGAAACAATTTTCACACGAGTGAAACCTAAAATGAAATTTCTAAAGAAAATTTTTAAACGAAAAGAAAAGGAAGAACATAATGTTTTTCTTTTCTTTTCATTTAAGAATTTTCTTTAGATTTTACCTTGAAGAATTTGCGCAGAATTGCGATGTATAACAAGAAACGACTAGCTGAATCAATGATACAATTGGTAATGGAGATTCTAATCGGTTTTTCAAAACATGATTTTACCTTTCACACCACACCACACTACACTACAGCCACTTCACATTTTAATCTTCCAAGAAATAAAGCTTCACTGTAATATAACATGTGCTACATATTATTATTCAACGCATTTCGTACTCCTCTGCTAACCACATAGCTACGATAAATACTAAGCCCAGCGTGATATAGGCAAGTCAAAACAATCGGTGACCCTATTAATCACGCAGTATTGTCTGCTCAAGTGGCCACAGAGCTTTTGTCTCACGACTCCTAGATAATATAAGAAGGGACTGGGCGCCTAGCTGGCGGCATATAACGGCTTTTTGATCAGTTTTTCTACCAGAATATGTTCATTCATAACAGGCACAGCACAAATAAAAGTGGCAAAATATGGGGGAGACCTTGCCCTGCACTGGGAGAGTATAGGTCAACAGAAAAAAGTTTATAAGTTACTTTGCAATGTGGAATCTCAAGGCAAATTATATGAAAAACATAACCTCCTAGGCGGGTCTAGCACGAACACACGTAGTAAACTTAATGTAAATTCAAACAACGTTTCTGTAGCGCCTCAGAAATGTTTGCCGAAGCCCACAAAGACGGCTTTCAAGCCATTATACGCAAAAAAAACTGCTTCGCTACTGTGTAGAGTGCGGAGTCGCAACTAAATCCTGAGAGTTGTGACGAAGAGCTTAGTAGTAGTAAACATATCACAAGCTTCTATTTAACTTGCAATGTATGTATGTTTGTTCGGGTGGAACCTTGCAACTCGATTTTGAAGCAGATATCTTCGACCGATTGAGTTAAAAAAAATTATACACGTTCAGTTTGGATGACAATGCATGGTTAACTGTGCAATGTTATTCTAAATTCAACATGGCGGCACACCCTAGATGGCGGACTAATTATTTTTAATGCCCTCCTACAATATGGGTACCAAATGAAAGGGCTTGCTAAGAATAACTCGAAAAATAAAGTGACGTCACTATAAATCGTATATGGCGGACTTCTAAAGCTTGAAACTCAATTTTGAAGCATATATCTTCAACCGATTGAGCTGAAATTTTGTATACACATTCAGTTTGGATGACAATAGATGTATGGTTAGCTGTGTGACGTTATTATAAATTCAACATGGTGGACCACCCAAGATGGCGGACTAATTATTTTTAATGCATTCCTACAACATCAGGGTATCAAATGAAAGGGCTTAGAATAAGTCGCATCAAGTAGGGTAAAATCATTAGAAGGTCTCCTTATTGAAGAGCTAGACTGTTCGAAATTAACCGCAAACGACCTTACAACAATGATGCGTTGAATGAGATGAACAGACTGAGAAACGTGTCCAGCGATAACTAAAAAGTAAAAAATTAATAAAAAGTAAAAATCCTTTTTAAAAAACAACCTTTTATTTAGAAGCGCAAAAAAGAAAAAAATAAACTTTTACTATCAGCTTATAACGTCATTACACAATTTATATGATATAAAAGCTTGTTTTTTAAAAAGGTTTTTTACTTTTCATTTTTATATTATAAATAGGTAACATATTATACTGCCTGAACAGTACCTATAATTAAAACAAAGGAGGACTCCTTTGTTTTAATTATAGGTACTGTTTTTATATCAATGTTACTAACACTAGAATATAAACTGCTTGTAGTATTACAAGCTACTAACAAAATATAGATCACTGTTGCCCGATTTTTTTTTTTTTTTTTTAGGATTGGAAATATTAGTTTGGCACTAATTATTAACTTAGACTTCATTCATATTTATGGGTGATACTTATTGTCCTTATCGCAAAAATTTAAACGCAAAATCGCTGCTTAAGTTCTAACACCACGTAAGTCAACAATATCAAATTTACAGGAGAATGATAAAATGGCATCATTTTACAATAACACATATCTAATAGATAGCACACATAGATCTAATAGATACTATTACTAAAAAATAATGTTACATATTTAATAGATCCAATTTGAAGTAATAATAATATACTAATATTTTATTCAGTATTCAATTGGTAAAATATTTACTTACATAAAATCTTAGAAATAACTTACTTATGTACATAGGTATAATAATGTTAGATGCCTGTACTAGGATAAACCTGTATCACAAGCGGCATGAGCATACTTTTACTTTATGGTAATTGTAGGACAATAAAATTCTTAACAATATTTTTTAACATTAGAAGTCTTGATATAATTACAAAAAAATATTAATTAGTTATTTTAGACCTAGTTTGCTTAAATACTATTTACCTTAAAAATCAAAATAACAAAAAGTCTTATACTATACGTAATTATTTAGTTTGCGTAAAATAGTTTCTTGCACTTTATAACCTAGGTAAACACACATGATATGATTTTGCGTCAGCAGAAATTGGTAAGTGGGCTAAAGTCAATGTTGCACAAAATTAAATCACGTTCGAGGCAATGTGTTTATTCGAGTTTTTCTGCGCGCGACAAATGTGCTTAAACATAAAAAAAAAATCGAGTGTTTGTAGGCCAGTGCAGTATTTAGTTGAGTCAGCAGCAGGCATTAATCACGGAAGTCTGGACTTAAGCATGACGTTCTAGGCGTAGTCAATAGTTGATGTACCTGTATTCCGCTATTTTCCTAGCAGGGCACTCAGCATCTCCCGTATTGTGGCTATTGGGCTTTTTAAAGCGAGAGCAAGTCGCACATTTTGGTGTGTCAACTTTCTTCGCGCACTCTGACATCGGGTGTCCTTCTTCACCGCAGTGACCACAAGTAGATTTCAGCTCTCTGCATGTTTTTGCTGCATGACCATATTGTTGGCATTTGTAGCATCTGGTAACCAGGGTGAAGTCCCTAACAGGGCATGACGTCCAATTTATAAAAAGCCTTGATTGGGACAAAAGTGTACACAAATTAAGTATAAAATAGTATTGTCATGGTATCTTATGTAGGTAAAATTATGCAGTTTTTTCACTCTACTATAAAATTGTTATTTTTGACTTAACTACGTCGTGTTAGAACTTCAGCGACCAAATGCTGGAGGATAGATGAATATTTTCGATTAAAAAATCGATCGACTTTATGTTACGTTTAAATCGCGCGTTCATGCCTTTTTTTTTTTTTTGTGGATGGGAAATCATCAAATGACTCCTCCCGCTCTGGGTGGAGCAGAAGGGAGTGTCAGACTCTTACTGACTAAAACCCACCCGTGTTCCTTCCTTAGCCCTTTATGTACCAGGGCAGCGGTAACCCTTTCGGACGATCCCGCTACCCCGGCAGGCTTCGGCCCTGTCGGGCCCCGTCAACTACGCTGACATCTCTCTGAGGCGCACGTGGAACACTTACGCGCCGTCCGGCACGGGCCTGGTCCTGATCGGACGGAGAGCTACCCATTGCTCTCCGCCCGCAGGCCCGCGCCTACGGTGGCCGGGAGTCGTCACGCGGCTCCCGACGCCCGGAGCGTCTCCCTCGGCGGCTGAGGCGTGAGGATCTCTCCTTCGCCCATCCCGCCACCTCCTTCGCTAGCATGACTGCTTCGCAGAAGGAGGTGACCGCCTCCCACTCCCTCTCGCCCCGGACCATGGCTTGCACCAGGGCCGAGCGCGAGAGGTAGCCGCCGCTGCCGATCGCCTCTACGAGGACACGGCGGTGCTCTGCCCAAGCGGGGCAGACCTCCACCGTATGCTCCACCGTGTCCTCTGGGCGATCCTCGCAGTGGTGACACCCGGGCGTCTCCTCCCGCCTGATTATGTGCAGGAACCTCCCGAAACATCCGTGTCCGGAGAGGACCTGCGTCAGGCGGTAGGTGAGAGCGCCGTGACGCCTCTCTAGCCACTCCTCAAAGAGGGGTCTTACCGCCGCTATCGTGGCGTGCCCTGCGCTGGGTTGCGATAGTCGCGCCTTCCATTCCACCATGAGACCGCGCCGGAGGTCCGTCCGCTCCGCAGCGATTTGCCGCGGGTGCAGAGTTTCCCCCCGACGTAGTGCCTCCGCGCGCCAGTCATACAGGCGCGCGAGGACTATCGCCTCCAGATCCCATGGTGGCAGTCCGGCAAGGAGGCTTGCTGCCTCGCGCGAGATCGTGCGGTACCCCCGGATCAGCCTTACGGCTACCACCTTTTGGGGCGCGTTCAGGTAGTGTGCGGCTCGAAGCCGCAATGAACGCGCCCATACCGGGGCCCCATATAGGGCCATGGACCGCACGACCCCCGCGTAAAGCCTCCGGCAGGAGGCGTTTGGCCCCCTCAGGTTGGGCAGGAGCCGCTTTAAGGCGGCCCCGGTCCGTTCCAGTTTGGGGGCCAAACGTCGGAAATGCTCGACGAAGTTCCACCGGCTGTCGAGGACGAGACCCAGGTATCTCATCGTCTTCTCGACGCCGATGTGAACCCCTCCTACCATCAGTTGGGATCCCGAAGGTGGCCCGTACCGGGGCCCATGAAAAGACATGGCCTCGGACTTGTGCAATGCCACCTCGAGACCCAACTGCCGGATCGTTTCCACGACTATCGCAACCCCGCGTGTCATCGCGTCGGCCGCCGCCTGATGCGACCTCCCCTGCGCCCGCGTTCATGCCTCTGATCCAGTCCGGCAGCAGTCCCCCTGTCTAAATTAAAAGCACCCTGACCAACTGTCAGATGATTTCAATATGTCCGTTTCAAAAACTGGAAGTGATTCACCAACGCCACACAAACAATAAACACAAAAAAATAATTATTGTGCGACACCGAAAAATAAAAAGTACACACGAATTAAATTGCGTCCCTATTATAAACGGGCAAAGCCCGGTATCACACAGCGGAGCACGGAAAATAGGGGTACCTCACGACCTTAACATTTTCATTGTCACGTTGAAATTCTCTAATGGACGACATACCGCGTCCGGTAATATTGCAACGAAACCGAAAAACTTTCCATTATGTAGGTACCTATTGTTCGCTTTTTGGTCGATTGATAACTTAATGATTAGAAGTATGCCAAGAGGACTGGAAGCCGTTCGAAGAGCTAGAGGGATTATAGCCCACGTTATAGCCTTTCCTTAACCATTTATGAAAAAAAATCATAAAATGTGAGTGTCGGACCACGTATGTACAATGAAGGGCTCCATGATTGGGATGAATTTATCCCAAGAACAAACTTACCATTGTAGTTGAAAACATGTTCATACTTACATTCAAACCGCAAATGTAAGTTGGTCGACTATTACTCGTCAACTTGTAAAGCCTACGTAGCTATGATAGTTTTCCTTTTAATTTCGTTATATATAGGTACTTATTCCGTGATTTTTTTCACATAGGTATCCGAAAACCACCGTTTAGCTGGCAAGGTAGGGGGGGGGACACTTGAGTCTAACAAAAATCACTTTAAAGCTTAGTATTTCGTAATCGGATCCCTGAATCTTAAAATGGTTTTCACACACCGGCAATATTTTTAAACTGCCTATCCAACAACATTAGATAGACGCGGAAACAAAAATATCCCCACTTTACATGTAGAGGAGGTACCCTAAAAACAGAGTTTTCGAGATTTTATTATTATAGATACATATTACCACTTTATCGGCGTGATTAATATGTACACCCATGCCAAATTACAGTTTTCTAGTACTAAGCGGATCTGAGCAAAGCCGCGGACAAACAAACAACCAGGATTCTAAGTATTTCGTGGAGTGTCATGCAGTTTTCTTTGTACCAGGGTCTTACAAAATAGAAATTCTCAAAAGCTTCAAAGAGGAAAGTACTAAGTAGTAACAATTTAAATAGCGAGTAGGTACTGTGTGTGTTTCAGAATGAAATATTATTAAGAAATGTTGTGTTTTTCTGTGTCTAAATACTTGCTAAAATCCTTCATACTCGTGCCCGGAACAGGCGTGACTGTTTAGCAAAACTTTGCCCATCACGAATCGTTTAAGCTTCGGATCCGAGTTGATAATTCGATTAAGCATTTTCTTGAATTAAAACTTTGCAATATCATAGACAGAGATGGATTGGGCTTTTAATGGGTCATTAGTTAGCACTATTTTATAGTAACACTAGCTGCGCCCTGCGGTTTCACCTGCTTAAGTCTCGATCCCGTGGAAATATAGGCGTAAAAATAATCCAATGTCCTAATCCAGGTCATGGTCTAACCATGTGCCAAATTTCATCCCAATCGGTTTAGTCGTTTTAGCGTGAAAACGTACCTAATAAACAAACACAAAAATCAAATATTTTCTCTTTAGTATGTTTAGACTGACTTTTGCCCGTGTGGATGTCGCTTTATTCAAAAGCGATTTACTCCTTTATTTTTTCATGAAATTTTATGTTGTTACGAACATTGCATTTTCGAACCCATAGGTTTATGTAATGTGTCGTTGTTGTAATTTTAACGTTGCATTCGTTATTTCACGAAAAAATCGCACTTGAAAATTGCCTAGTGACATATTAGTGCTCGTGACTGTACACCGGCATTAAAAGTACCCTATGTGGTAATCCAGGTCATAAACTATGGACACTATGGCACACAGCCAAATTTCATCCAAATCCGTGCAGCCGTTTTTGCGCTTATCCGGAACATACATGCGGAAACGGACAGAAATTCTTCGTTTTTATTTTATTATATGTATAGATAGGGCTACGGGCATGACGACAGGCATGTTAATGAAAGGGTTGTCACGCAGTAACCCTGCCGCTATCCCGGACTTGAGTAATCGCCAGAGTGACTAGCAACCCTAACGTTCTAATTGGGTTTTATGCTTAACGGAGTTCGTGATGTTTTTTGATTAAATTCCTGTTAACACTGGGTTACACAAAAGCTGTAAATTACTATCCCAAGTCTCCGGCAAACTTGGTGGGAAAGCGTTCACCGCTTTGTTTAAGCAACCTATCTAGATGTATACGAAATATTTATTTTGAGTCGGTGAGAGTCCCACTGATTTTTTGTCCTTTTCGGAAGGAGAGTACCTATCATTTGCGCTAGCTGTACTTAAAGAAACCAGTGCTTCCATAATCCCAAATCATCATCAATCTAGCCTTTTCCCAACTATGTTGAGGTCGTCTTCCAGTCTAACCAGATTCAGCTGTAGTACCAGTATTTTACATGGAGCGACTGCCTACCTGACCTCCACAACTCAGTTACTGGCTAATACGATAGATACCCCTTTTAAATCTTCCGTAATCCCAAATCTCCAGAACTCAAGCACTAAACTGCAGCTTTATAGGTACTTTTAAAACAAACAATGACCGAAAATCATCCCATCCCGTTTTTCAAATCATTACCCATCATTAACTGTGTAGTAACAAAAGCCAGACTTTCTAATTATTACATGGTATTATACAAGTCTCGTTTATATCTGCAGCGAGTTCATTATCCAACGTGTACTCCCCAGGCGCCGCTGTACGTACTTCGGAACCTCCCTAATTAATGTGAAAGCATTCCCTAGTAGTTCCAAAAGCAATTTTTACTCCATAAAACTTCGTTCATCCATTCCTCGACGCATTGAACGAAGCTTGTAACAACAGTCTTGTTTACTTTGTGTTTGCTTTCATTAGCATATTATTTTCCGTTAAACTCTCTTACCTGCTCGTTCAACCTACAAGGTCTGTAATTAAACAAGTTACCTCATTTGATTTGATTTATTTTCGTAATATTCAACTGTTGACAGATAACAAATGATCTTACAATATCCAATTTGTACATAATGACTTAAGAAAATATGGCAACACTCATATTTTAACAATAAATACATGATGTTCAGAGGTTGTATAGAAAACTAACTAGCAAGGGAAGTCATGTGTGTTACTGGAGACGTTTCAAAACGCCCATTTCTCCACATTATTAAACATTTTCCATGATAACTTCGTTTTTTGAAATACTTATTTAAGTGTAATGTGGTGAAATAGGTTTTTTTGTATAGGCTTTATATTTTCAACCACTGTTAATAAAACTTTAATATGTCGCAGGAAAAGTGGAGTTCAGCCTAGTTTCTGATGCTGTTTATTAAATTATGGTTGAAATATGCGCCATGAGATTATCTAGAAACAAGGGATCGTTATCGTATGCATGAAGAGAAGTTTTTACGTGCACTAGCTGACTTTACCTGAAAGGCTTTATCCTAGGGACAAAACCAGACGTCATTGGAAAATTGTATGATTGAACGCAGACCAAAATGCGTCTTAGGGCGAATTTCACTAAACTTTTGTACCTTGAATAAGTCTTATCCTGAGAATAAATTTTGAATTTTTGACAGTTTCCATACTAGAACTGTCAGACGTCAATTTTATTCAACAGATAAAAAATATCTGACTGGTATAATGAGCCCTTAATGTAATACCCACCCCTTGTTCCTAGATATTATTATAGGTACAATCTAAATTATGAAAACATTTAACAAGTTATTTAGACAGTCAGTGAGACGATTTCCACTTAGTTAAAACACTAGTCACTATAAATAAGCTTGTCTTTTTACAAATCATTCGCGTATGATCTAAAAATACAGTTGATATTACATATTTCCAAGCGTTTCTTATGTAGAAATTAGAAAAAAGAACTGTACAAATAGACTTATTGCCTCGCAAACAAGGTACTTTATTTTGGTTTTAGTTAAAAAACACTCAATATCATGACGATGGAACAGTAAATGCGGTATTATTCTGACGGGGCTGTCGCTACATTCCCGGCGGCGAGCTCCGGCGCGTCGCCAATCCACGCTCAAATTGAATTTTGTCGTCAAAACCGTTGTTGTTTCTGGTCGAACTGTTTTGATTACATCAAGTGCGGTCATGCTCCGTGTTTGGAATAATTTCAGCATTGAATGCACCTAAAACAGTTCACCCGTAAATGTAGCAACAACCGCGTGAAGCAATGACTTGTACATTAATACAACACGTAAAACATCTCAAGATATCTCTTGAGATCTAAGGTATGTTTTCGTCCGACGAAAAGCACGTAATGTACTGTAATTTAAAAAATATAATGACAAACGTTTTTCAGCTAAAGTTCTCTCTAATACTTTCAACAAACAACGGTATTCAAGTCTTAGTACAGAAGTAGATTGATCGCCCAAATGGAGTGAGGACCGCACAGTATCCGCCACTATCTGGGCTCGATCCTAACAACATCTTAGACAATAATGAAGATGTAACAATAGATGCGGCCCGCCCGGCCCGCCCGGCCCGCCCGACCCGTCGCGGCACACAGCGTCGCCCGCACCCGTTCGTTG
The DNA here is from genome assembly GCA_947507525.1 of Apamea epomidion. Taxonomy (NCBI): domain Eukaryota; kingdom Metazoa; phylum Arthropoda; class Insecta; order Lepidoptera; family Noctuidae; genus Apamea; species Apamea epomidion. The sequence continues at coordinate 15,971,817 of OX382234.1, forward strand.
AAAAACTTGATACGGCGACCCCATTCATCGCACACTCAACTTAATTTTAATCTATAAACATCTCTTTAAAATATTTGATATGAAGAATAACTATTCTAAAATTATCTTGTGCGCTAACATGCAAATACAAGGAAGACGATAATTATTATTACAAAATCATTGAAACACGCAAGTTTCCCAACGAACACCTCGCTAAAGAGAAAGAACATTTATTCGTAAGTAAATCACATTAGAATTGATGAATAATAACGTGGTGCTTGAAATTATTACTCGGTGTCACTTTAAATACATTAAGTGAAATGTAAAAATATTTACATTGGTTGTCCATTACCGCTAGCTGTCCACGTTGTCTGGTTCCGTATGAGTATGTAGCGACGTACCAGTGCGTGGCGCGGTGACGTCCCAGCAGAGCAAGAAATTATTCCCGACGCCGCACTGTTCAGTCCGACCCGGTTTGCACTGATACGCGCGCGTAGCATTTACATAATTTATACACTCTCTAGATTTCCATCTCTCCTGTGAGGAGTCCGATACGTGTCTGGTGGCACGCTATACAATCATTGAATGCCATTATGAGTCCACTTCTGTTCCCTCACGATGTCGATGCGAGCGTGTGGCCCGCTCGCCTGTGCCGTCAATATCTCACACGTTACGCTATCGACATGTAATACTGCAGAATACCTACGATGACATCGATCCCCATCAACACAATGATCGAACATCACAATTTACAACTTGTACGACTAGGTATATTTTTAACGTTTATAAATTTCAGAAAAGACCTATCTATCATACTATAAGTTTGCTACGCATTAATATATGCCTATTACAACTACGCTCTGACCAATCATACCGATACGATATTTCCGAACACAAAACCTACGTTCAGACGTCATGTTTCCCAATAATCTTTGAATCATAAGGCCGCGTCTTATTTAAAAGTGAACGTCGCACGAATACACACAGTCGTCGCGTTCATATGTGACTTTTTTTTCGGTGAACCTGAAGGCGTGGTCGAGCCGACAGAGGGCGCTTTCCGGGTTTTCCAACATATGAACGTGACGATCGCGTATGTGCGCGATGATCGCTTTTAAATAGGATGCTGGGTAATATTGAAGCGAGAATTAATTTTTATTACATATTTTGGCAGTTTTAAAATAAGAAAAATATTATTATGCATTATACCGCCACAAAAATACTTTATTGATCGCCATTGAAAGCGACTACTACTAAGAAATTAAAAGTAGAGACTGCGCTTTGAAAGCCACGTTTCAACGTTGAATACAAACATTTGGATGAATCTTTCTTTTTTTAAAGTTGAGCTCAGAGTCGAGACACGTTCAGTGATCGAAAAAATGTGTCATAAAAGCATTGAAGCATACAAAAAGGTTCAACAAACGAAGTCATGTTCAAATATGTTTTTCATTTACTTCTACCGCATTACGGCTGAATAACTTATTTAGAAAAAAGGAATCTCAACTGTCAACCGTTCGTTCCTGGCTCTGAGCCTAACAGTCATAATTTAAATTACATAACATACTGCATAATACAAAAAACACGGATTTCCCGAAAATGTAGCGAGTTCATTAATCGCATAACTAATTAATGTAAAATGACATGTTGGTTAACTATTCACCTTTGGTTAACCGACGACGGCCGAGGCGATGAATATGTAACTTAAAACCACATCATCTACCCACATAATAGACCTGGGTTGCGTCACATCTGCATGCGAGTTCTGTTTTCCGCATGTTTTCCTGTTATTATAATATTAAATGTTATGTTATCCTTAAATTTACAACATTCAACAAACATTCTTAGGAATTATTCGTCACTGGGTTAATCGCGAAGCACTGTAATGATAAGACGGAAGATAGAAGTGTCGATGATGTACGCTGTGACGTGTCGGGGCGGCCCGTTTGTGTTGGAGGGAGTACGGATCTCGCATGTGACGGACATACCCGTCGGTCGCCTGGCGACGGTACCTCTACGCGTCTTCGTTGAGTTTCTTGAATAGTAAGGTCTCCTCAAAGATGTACTTCTTGAGCGTTTCCTTGGGAAGATCGTCAAGTTCCATCGCGAAACGGAACGGCTCCTCTGCCACGGGCTGTAATTGAAATTCGTGTTTGAATGGTGTTCGACGGCTTGTCTAAGTTTACCTATTGATACATTTGTGTTTTGATTGAATTAGTAGAAATTGTTTTCAAAATTAGGGTAATTTGCACACCTAGTTAGTGAAACTTAGTTGCCATAAATAATCATTTAGTAGGCACCTATTTATTGTGAAAAGGACATGTTTTTTGAAAAAGAAGATCTACATAAAAAAACTATGTTATATGTATTTTATGAGGATACAGAAAAAAATCCAAACAAATCAAAGGAGACACACAATTATTTAAAAAAAATCTCATGTTACTTTATTACTTAAAATAAATAAACTCGATTTTTATGAGTAATCTACTCAGAAAAAGGTTTAACATCTCTGGCTTAAGATGTACATCGACACTGAAATTATTTCTTGTGGAGCAACGTTTGCAAGTGTTAGCAACAATGTATAATAAAAAGTTATTTGTTACCTAAACTTACTAATAGTTACAGTTACTTTAAAATGCGTAATAAAATAAATATACACAGTTAAATTTTGATCGTTTTAATCCTTAAAAGGGGCCATTGTACTCATCATTATGAACAACTTTTACTACGGGACCAATCCCGAAATCGTGAAAAAAGAATCAGTCACTTGTGTGTGTTGTCTAAGTGCATCCACACCGAAAATTTAGTTCGGTGTGGATACACTTAGACAACACACACAAAAGTTGCTTACCTCATCATTAGGATCGTAGTACTGTTCGAGGTACGGATGTGCGAGCGCCTCCTCAACCGTGATGCGCTTGTGCGGGTTGAAGGTCAGCATGCGGTGGAGCAAATCTAGCGCGCGCCCGTCGGCCCCGGGGAACAGCTCCGCCCAGGGCACGCGCGGCTTGTATGGCAGGGATTCCAGGTAGCCCCGAGCCTATAGAAATGTAGAATACAATTAAGTTTTTTTTCTTGGGGTGAAAATTTTTATACATTTTTCAAATAAATGCGAAATGATTTTATTTCTGTAAGCGGGTTTCTGCAGACACTTTTACGGGTCAATCATATTATAAATACTAGATGCAATGAGGTCGGCGTTTCCTATCCGACTACTCTAAGAAGAAAGGCCGCAACTAACTCAGAGGTCATAGTCCCTTTTAAAGTCCAGAGATAATCTTGGTCAGATCATGTGAAGACCATGTAGATTTCTTAATAAGTACATTTCTTTCATATCTGTAATTTATATGGTGTACATAATACAGAGTACCTAAGTATTCTATCCTTTCCACATTTTCATTATTTTTGAACTAGGTATTTATTTCTTATACGTAGAAGGTAGATTCACAGCATAACATAATTATTATTGTAACTAAACATTATGTCAATTACGAAGTACACAGAAAAATAAGAAATACAGAAATCGACGTAATTATTAATATTTATCTCAAATCTCAAATCGTTTATAGCAATCCATAATGTACAATTACAGGTGGTAAATAAAAGAAAAATAATAGAAACAATTATGGACCCTGTCGGGCACAACACACAGCACATTTTTAAATAGGTATAGAGAGGAAGAGCGCTTTATTCATTTTCTTTGTAATTAAGGTGGATGTGCGTGTGTGTATCTCTGCGATGTAGGTGCTGTAGATGTGTGTGTATGTACGTATGACTAAACTAGAACTAGTTAGTAAACCGTCCGTTTGCAGGAGGATTTGGATAATCTCCTTTTAAGTCGTTTTCGTGTGGTATTAAAGATGTTTAAAGACAGGAATTTATCATTTTATAATGCAAGTAGACGCAGGATGGTGACATCTTTAAATAATTAGCGGAGACCGACGTTATTTGTAAGTAAAAATGTAGGTACTGGAATGTGCTTAACCCTACTTCATTTTTCGACTGTGCGTCTGACTATACATATACAGGGTGTCCCGAAATTCATCGATAACCGGGTACCGGGCGAGAGGCCAAGGTACACCAGTTATAAAAAAAATGAGAAAAAAAAACCATATCACTTAGTCAAGCGGTAATAGACATTTTTAAGTACTATGATCACAATTTTTTATAATTTTACAGTGATTTTTTTTAATAATGTAATCTCAAATAACAGTGCTATTAATCGCAACCACAAATCAAAGTAATAAACATTGTTAACTAAGTAATGTAAGTTTTAACGAGTTACGGTTTACAAAATTATTATCAGTTAACTTTGCACTCCGTGATGGAAAAAATTTTTTTTTTCTTATTTTTTCATAACTGGTATATCTCGGCCTGTCGCCCGGTACCAGGTTATCGTTGAGTTTCGGGACACCCTGTATATTGCTACTGCGTTATGAGCTATTCCGATCTAGTTTGAGTGATACTAAACTTATTGTTGTGCCACTTCTTCCCAGCGACAGCACTAGGAAGTTGTGAAGGGCGGACGTTTAGGGGGACTGTTTTTGTAATTTTGACGTTCGAAAAGTGCTGATTCTCAGCCTAATTTGAATAAAATGACTTTTGATTTTGATTCGTATGGAATAAAATCTGGGGATCTTTATGGTCACACGCTATGAAGCTAGTTTAAAATAAAAAAAACAATTCTTAACAGCTCATAAAACCTCTATGAAATTACTGTACTCTTTAGATATTCCTTTCCAGCTGTAACGAACTAAAAGGATTATGTTAATCAAGAAGATACGTGTTGTTTGAAATGTTCAACTCTTTTTAATAAAACCGTAAGCTCTCTTCTCCGAGCAAAGCCTCGGATGAACGTAATTATTAAAGCTTACACACGCTTTGTGGCCTTCAATAAGTATTATATTATCAACCTTTGTAACAGTTAACCCAGAATCTATATCATTAACATAGTCAAGAAGTAAATACAGAGAAAATAATCATTAAAACTGAACCACTAATAAAAATAGTAAAACTTCATAGCTATTTGAACGGCCATCAAATTCAGGACTGTCAAAATGTATTTGGTCAAAGGCCTTTTACATCTACGCTGAATAAGTAATTTGCTGCCCCAAAGTAAAACATTTAATTTCATAATCAGCCTATAATGTTCCCACTGCTGGGACACGGGCCACCTCTCTGTGGGAAGGAGTGGGCCATAATCCACAACGCAGGCCCAGTGCGAGTTAGTAGATGTCACATGTCTTTCGAATTTTTGGTTCTACAACATGCCGATTACCTCACGATGTTTTCCTTCGCCGTTTTGAGAGCAGTGGTGATGTAATGATTTAAACAAAGTAAAGCGCCTGTCAGGGTTCCATCCCACGACCCACAACACGTAGGTCTGTCGTTACCACTATTCCACCACTGACACTGAACATTTAATTTGAATGAGTAAAATTATATTGTATGCTTTAGGGCAGATTTTTCAATAATCAGATAACTTTTAGCTGAAGAATAAATATGACAGTTTGACATATTTCCAATACAAAAGCTGTCTATAACAATATTTACTCTTTAGTTAAGAGATATCTGAATAGCGGGATCGTCCGAAAGGGTTACCGCTACCCTGGTACATAAAGGGCTAAGGAAGGAACACGGGTGGGTTTTAGTCAGTAAGAGTCTGACACTCCCTTCTGCTCCACCCAGAGCGGGAGGGGTCATTTGATGATTTCCCATCCTCAAAAAAAAAAAAGAGATATCTGAACGTTGAAAAAACCGCTCTTAATATGTATTTATTGTAAGATGAATGTATTACTGGTGTATAAACAATTTCATTTCATTTTCTTTTTATTTCATTTCAATTTCAAAAGAAAATAAGGGTCGTTACACCATAAGGAAAACTCCTTGTCTTCGACTTGAATTTAATCTATGGTCAAAGTTTATATCTTATTCAGAATGACCTCGGAAGAAAAGGAGCGAAGTTTCCCGAATGGCCCATTGAATGTGCCCGACGAACAAAATCCAGGAGACAATGTGAATTAGCAATGACTTAGAGCTGTAGCTATACAGTATCCGTAGTTTAGAGTAAACTAAGAGTAACCGTGGAGAGTTTCTTGCCGATTCTTCACCATATCATCTATATAAATATACTAAAAATAAAGCTGCAGAGTTTGTTTGTTTGTTTGAACGCACTAATCTCTGAAACTGCCAGTCGGATTTGAAAAAATATTTTTACATTGGATAGACCAATTCTTGAGGGTTGCTATAGGCTTCATCATGTTAAGACACTTTGGACGCGAGTAAAAACAAAAAAAGTCAGAAAGAACTAGCGCGGGTAGGCGATGCGATGCGATGTTACTTCTACGCCAAAACGCGGCAGTGCCATTCATAGTGCTTTTGTTATGTTATAGACATACCCGGACTTAAAGACCGAGTGCCCCTAGTCACTTGACATTTTAGACCCCCCCCCCCCCCCCCAGCCATTTGGAAATTTAGCAAATAAAATCCACTAAGGGCTGATTTTTCCAACGCCAGATAATTTTATACGAGGAATAATTTTGATTTTTTTTACAGTAATTCTTCCATACAAAATCTGTTAGACGTCCATTTTATTCCACTAATAAAAATTATCTGTCGATTGAAAAATCAGCCCTAAGTAGTACAGAAAATATAATTTTTAACCGACTAATAAGTAACTATAAATAAACACCAGAAATTATGCAGTCTATGTTAAGTATGTATGTCACCATACTATTTAGTTCAAACGTCACTCGTCATAAATCGAAACAAAAACGATATTTTCCTCGTATTCCTTACACTCAAGTTACCTATTTCAACCAACTTACTTTCTTCAAATAACTTATTTATTTTGCTTTTGTAAAATGCTACATAATTGATTTCGCGTAGCTGGTCCCGGCTTAGGCGTAAATCCGGGACTAGTTATAGATATGCCGAAGCAATTACATATACGGCAAATTATATTCTTAACTCAAACTACATCATTGCTCTTCTAACATTTCTACTTCCACTTGCGACTGTCCTCCTGCTGAACGTGCATCTTACATCAAATAAAAACGCACAAAAATACTAAAAGGAGACCCGACTACACATCTATCATAAGCAAAAGAAACTATAGAATCCCAACACCTGACAGCACCTCATTGCTAGCAAAACGCTCCCCGGCTTACTCTCTCATTAATACTTACAATAAAGTCTGCAAACTGCGAAATTAAAAATACTACTTCATTCAATTGCAAAAAAATAGTAAAGGAAATTTTGCATAACACTGGTTATGATGACTCGGAACAACTAATATAAAGACCCTGACCTGACACCAAATCAAACGAAGCACAATGGAACAAACACACACCCACACCAGACACACACACACCACACGCATACCACACAAACATACACACGCACCATACCATACCTGAAATCACCTCTCTAGTCTCCACTCTGGAATTCATACCCTGAGCCCCAAGATACAGACTAACTGTCTAGTTTGGGGCTCACTAGTAAATACCATATTGTAACCTAGCTGCAGGTAATTTTTAAGCCACGCCTGTCGTTTTAACTTGCTGTTAACCTGTGAACCTGCTTACTGTATTACCTGGACAATAAATATTTTCTATTTCTATTTTCTATCATCCATCTGCCTAGCCTTTTCCCAAATATGTTGGAAACCGGATACAGCTGAATACACTGAGACTGAGACTGAGATCAGAGAGGCCATTCTCGTAATTTTAGGAACGTTCACAGTCTGATCTCATTGTCAATCTGTAAAAAATACGTCTAATTTCCCTACATTTTGACAAGTTTTTGACATTTGTTTGTCGCCGAGATGAGACTGCGACTAGATTTTGAAAGTTTTAAATTACGACAATTGGCCTTCTGACTGTAAACGTTCTTAAAATTACGAGAATTGCCCCTCTGGTGTATTGTGTGTCTTTTCGTCTGTGCTAAATAAATGTGTTTTCTTTCTTTCTTTCCGAAGCACAGGGCGTCACGGACCGTCCGCGGCCAGCGTAGCTTAACCTTCCTTGTACCCGTGCGGCTGTTATAATTTAGCCACAAGTTCCTCATAAATGCATAATAAAATAGTAGTGCAATTCCTATGCAGGCGAAACGCCCTACGGCTACGCTGAAGGCCGATAACGCGAATTTGAACGTGTTTGGAGGAGCGTCTGACGTTTATGCGTCCAACCAGCCATCATTATTCCGGGTATAAACACGTAGGTATTGCACTTTTCTTTATTTACTTCAGACACACTTTTTAATTATACTAACATAAATATGGATCACCCATATTTATGTTAGTATACTTAAAAAGTATGTTAGTAACCAGAGATTAAAATACATGCCACAATACCACTATTATAGCTAAAACTAAAATTAATATCTATAATGCATAAAATCAAAACAAAATAAATAACTAAAATATATAAAATCAAATTATAAAATAAATTCATTACTTTAATCGCAATCATCTTTAAATTCACTAAAATCTTTAAAATTAATTAACAACAGAATTTTTTTTTTGATAACCGGCGAACTAAGTATACTACTAATGGGTCTAGAATCATATACTCAATTCATGGTTAGTTTGAGCATCGATGTCCCCGCCACCCTTTATTAATGTGCTCGAAATATTTTGCTTTACTAACAATTCCCAGTACATTGAAATTTTACCAAGGTTCCAACTACCTGTCACATAGACAAATAGACCTTGTCGTTTTATGACGTGCTAGTGACATTCCGCCTTAGGGTGGTATTTTTTTTTCCAGGGACCTAATTCACAATCACCACTTAACGATTCCTAACTTCGAAACCACGTCAATTCTTTAGTTAATCACGACATCTGCTATTAACGTATTCTCTATGACACAATGGCGTGGTTTGAGCTGTCAATTTACATGTTGTCCGCACGGTTGACATTTCGATTCCTTGCCGTTAAAAGACATCGCGTAAGAATGAGGACCTTTACACCCTCCGTTCCTCATACCTCTGTACTTTGCCTACTGTCTAGTACTAACAAGGAGTAGGATCACTAAAGCCTTAGAAAACTGTGAAAAAGATTCTCTTTATAAAAGAGCTTAGTCAAATGCAACAATTATTCGTGACGAATAAACAAAGCCTGTGGCCATAAATTGCACCCACCCTTTGTTTGATGTTTTGACTAGGACTCTAACAAAACAGAGGTGATGTTTGTCTACGTAATTACGTATTTATGCCTAGTGTGTGTCTCGTTGTTGCCGCCTACGGATGACATGAACAATGTTGAATACACCTGCTATTTATCTCGGGTCAATTCAAAGTTGTGTAAGTACTGGCTTTATCCGCATCCCCCTGCTGCCATAATACAATTTATTAATGCCAGCAGGGGGACTCCGCTCTTCCATAGCAAGATAATTTTGCATAATAAAATAACGTCATTCCTTTCCATTATAAAAACGTGGACTAATGTTTCCCAAATTATATTCGAGAGTCTTTTCATGTTTTCACCTCGCCATATTTAAAGAGCAGTTTGATCTATATTTAATTAGGCTATTACTTTTACATTGTTTTTTACTTTTCTGCAGCTGTACGGGTCGATCGATCAGGCTACACTTGCCGTGGTCGGTTCGTGAATGGGTGATCATCGTTACATACCAAGACCCTCTGTGCCTCGGAAAGCACGTTAAGCCGTTGGACCCAGCTGTCATTGTTGGATCTTTGACAGTCGTTACGGGTCGCTAGACAGATGATGACTTACATTTTTTTATTCTCGCTGAAAGAAAAACTGTGGCTAAATTGCACCCACCCTGTTGTTATTTGATGTTTTCACGTTGTTCATTTCAATCGTACGTGGTAACAGTAAGACACACACAGGTAAATACATAGACAAACAACACCTTTATTTATGCCTAGAGTGTCTCTCGCTGTTACCACCTACGATCGAAATGAACGACGTTGAATACACCAGAGAGACAATTCTCGTATTTTTTAAGAAAGGTAACAGTCGAATCTCTGTCTTAATCTGTCAAAATACCTCTAACATTCTTACGTTTTTGAACATTGTGACTAGATTTTGAACGTGTTTAAATACGGAAATTGGTCTTCTCAGGAAGTGGCCTTTTGGTGTATTGAAAGCTTGTATTAAAAGTTATGTAACTATCTACTGGCTTTATCAGCATCCGCCTGGAATTAACACAATTTATTAGGGGTCGATGTAGTCTTTTCCAAACTTATCTATCAGACGTAATCTCAGTATTTACCCATAGCCATCTTTCACATAACCCATCCAACAATTGTTTTCTTCGGACGTCCGTTATTCTTATTATACTGGAAGCCTTACAAACGGTTATGTCTCTTCTTATATTATCTTGTATATTGGCTGCATATAAACATAAATAAGGAGCAAAAATATAAAAAATGGTTTGCAAATCCAAATGGAAAAGTCTTTTCATGTTTTCATCCCGCCATGTTTTAAGAGGAGGTTGATCGAATAACATGTGAACTTCTTGTCATCTATTTCATTAGTTTATTCATTTTACATTTTCTGAATTTCGCTCTTTCGGAAATTATCCAAATTACGACCATAATTTTCGGAATTCATAAATACTTTTTTATCGACAAAAGGCTGCCCGTCTCTAGCAAATTATTTGCGATGAAATTGGCAAGTACGTACGTGTAGCTATGACCTCACGTGCGACATAAGAGGATCCTAAACACACAGTGCTCGGAAAGTTTTAACACAAACCAATTTCACCGGCTCTGCGGCGTTGACAATACTATATAACCTTATTTTTACCTAGCTGCTTATCCCGCGACATCACTCCGCTCCTCATATGGTTACACTTTAAATTACGTAGGTATATCTAACGTATGTATTACGTAGTTAACGTATGGAGTCCGAGTATAAACGTGAAAAGTAGTACAAATACTCTTCAAAAGAATAGTCTCCTTTTAATTATAATTAAGGGCGCAAAACCGTAATAAACTTCGTATGGGATATAGATATATTACTTCCGATTCCCTGCTTCATTTCAAAAAGAATAATGGACATTTTGGACTAGGAAAAAGAAAGAATTTGTTACCGATATTACTAGTATTACCAAAGAAAAACTAGTTATTAAAATAATAAAAAATAAAACAAGCTTTTCTTAGCTGTTAAAAAAGAACTAAAAAATTAAAAATAATTTTATTCCGATTGGAAATAAGCTGTTTTATACTTCTTAACCTCTAAACGATAATGAACCTTCTTCATCTTTGTCAAAATCATCTTATATCATAAATACATACATATTTTCAAACATTGAAACTTCCCATCATATATTAAATGTTTGTGTACTTATCACAGTCCTAAGTTTTCAAACAAAAGCGTGTTAGACCAGGGGTGAAAGGTGCTTAGTTTGGGTGTCAACGGGCAAACCAAATAATTGTGATGTACAAACCTAACTGTGTTTATGTAATAAGTAATAATATTGTCTGTCATCACCTTTTGTTTGTGCCAATGAAACTTTTTGTATTTTTTACCCCTTTTCTCACTCGTGCTGTTAAAATGTAACTCGCTTTTATTTGAATACTTGAGACTGCTTGTAAAAATATGGAAACATACCTTCTCGTTGATAATACAGTCGAGGTCCTCCTGGCTGGGCGAGCCGAGTACGCCCAGGATATGGTTCAGCTGGTCCAGGTAATGCTTGCCGGGGAAGATGGGCCGGTTGCTCAGCATCTCTGCCAGGATGCAGCCCACCGACCAGATGTCTATCGACTTAGTGTAACCCTATGGACAAGGAATTGTATTACTTTACTATATTTTTACAAGCGGTTTTGGTTTGTAATGTCAGAGGTTAATTCTTTAAGCAGAGCTTTTTTTTTTAGATGCGTCGAGCAATTAGATAATTTTACAGATTGGCAGGGACATCGACGCGCAAACTGTTACTATGAATTCACCACATGATTCTAGACTTGCGTAGAAATTTGTTTGAAATTCGGTTATCAAAAAAAAAATCTGCTGTTTCATAGAAAATTCCAAACTGCAGTTAATTTTTTTTTAATTTTCGACGAAAATTTTCAGCGTAGAGCGGATACAGAATCATGTACTGAATCCATGGTAACAAGTTATGCGTCGATGTTCCTGCCACCCTGTATATTACTCTGTATTGTAGTACTAAAGCCACGTGTGCTGCGACCAAATTTTTGTTAGAAATGCGATCCACGCGTCCATCTGCAGACGACACCTACCTACGTTTATTTCACCGTTGATCTCGAACATTGCAAACATATAGGTACAAAATTTCAGCACTGCTATTTTTCAATCAGAGGTTTCTAGATTTTTGGCAAAGCAGACCCGGCATTATGAATTAGAATTCAAAACTGTGAACGTTACATACTCTCTTCCCTACGTTACTACATAATACATATGAATATATGCAGGTAAGTACAAGGTCTACATAAAAGAAAGTTTCAATTTCTTAGTGTGGAGTTGCGGATCTTTATCTCGTCTCTTCGGGTGAGATGACCGATCTCAATTTACGAAAAACGCTGACGCATTTTCTCGAGGGTCATCCACGATTCAGTCAACACAGACACAAAAGCCTAAGATAAGTAACTCATCTCACTGATTTCGTAGCTTTGTTTAACGCGTCTACGGCCCGTTGAAAAAAGTATTTATATGTATTAGCGACAGGTTAACGCGCCAAATTTTTTTTTTTACGTTTTTTGCAATTGCAGGTCAGTGTCAGGTTGTATGTTGAACAAAATATGAATCGCGACCGTAAGAAGCATGTATTTACAGAATTATAATCATCAATACAACCCTCTTCTAAGTTCATATAACCCATTGAAAGACTGAAATAGTCATACTCATTAGTTAATTACCCTTCGTAGTCGTCCCTTAACAGTAATATTTATAATCAATATCCCTAATGTGCGAAAAACGCCAGACCTTTTATTCCAACAGTCGTTTTCCCCAGTCATTCACGAACACTTTCTCACGACAACATTACTTTCCTACACGCTTTTTGCAGACATTGAGAACAAATTAATGTCCATTACGAGAAAATACTAAAGATGGACTTTTCGAAGTTACTTAATGTATTAAATGGTATTTTAATATCCATAAGAGCGAATATTTATTTGTCCTAGTTTTCTGAATGCTTCATCGCTTGAAGGGCTTCACAAAAATGATGGTGAATAATGACGGAAAGCATGTACACGGAAAAATAGACCCTATAAGAAAGACAATGTTTTATTGTTCAGTCTGTCAAAAGCCTTAAAGGTTGGAGTCACAGCAGACAGTTTGGATTCCTCTGTGATGGTAGCCTTTTGTTGTTTGGAATAGAGGGGTATTATCAAAATGGCGCAAACAGCGAGACGGTTCTGAATAGCGCAATATATTGCAAACATAAATTTATATTTGGGTATTTTACTGCTTTCGACGTTGCTGCTGAAGCTTGTTACTTACAGTTCTTGTTTTAGTTGTTTTGGCGAATATATTATTATTTAAATAAGTAGGTACTTAAATGGTTTGTTGTATTACTGCAGCTTAAACTTAAACTTTTTTTTTTTGTTTTAACGATTCGAACTTACGAATAGTTTTATGACAAGAAGTTTCCATTTCCTGAAATACAATCATACATATACACATACATAGACTCACGCCTTTTTTTCCAAGGTGGTTGACAAAGGCTACAGAACGCCACGCGCTAGTTTCCCATACACCTTTTCCTTCGTCCTGAAATATTGTAACAAGCTCGCAAGTGAAACAAAGGACACTGGGCAAAGTTGTATGGGAAGTTGTCTATGAACCAATACAGATTTGGTTAATATTATTTTGAAGAGCAGTGGTGACTGTTGGCCACTTGCCAACGACCCCCTTTTTAAGATTCCAACCCAAGCAGACATGCACTTTACTTTATGCATTTTTATCATTGACGAAGTTGTCCTTCATCTATAAAAACGGTGAAGAACAACTTTGTCAGGAAACCGGCATGTCTTAGAACTAAAAAATCGATAGCATTTGACATCCATGAATCCGCCGTGAGCCCGGGAGTCAAATTACAGCTTCATTCATTACCTCTCACAAAGAGGAAGCCCGAGGCCCAGTAGAGGAAACATTTTTGGCGGATACGTATACATGTATGCAAACACAGGAGAAATGATTGCTTGGTAAATTGACTATCAAATAAAATTTTCAGCAAATACAAATCTCAACTGACAGTGGCAATATGCAAAACAATTAACTTCCCCGACTGTACAAATCTCTATTGGTTCATAGACCAATTTTGCCCAGTCTCCTTAAATGTTAAAAAATGTGTATTATTTGTTTCTAATCTTAATAACACTAAGCATATGATGGTGATCCATGCAGCATTTTGGTTAACGGTCAATTGGGACTAGCCGTACTGCCCTGGCAAGTTTTTGAATAATACTTTTATCCTGTTCAACTAGAAGTGGAAAGACCAACTAGCTTCCACCTTCGACTTTCTGACTAACTGATCGACTCTTTGACAGTTCAAAAGTAAATGTTTTAAATGAAATAAATTCTAGGAGTTAGTTCGTTTGTTAATAGTTAATAATCTTCCGAGCTTGAAGACACGTAATACATGGTTTCGGTTTGTACTTCACATCTCAGTACTTACAACTTCGTCGTATATTCAATTTCTAACTAACTCTGTGTGACATACATACTTCACGAGAGCGCACTCGGGAACGTGCAACGTTGACATAACGTGCATATCAAGTAGGTAATAAAGGTACGAACGTTGTTCATTTCCGCGATAGGGCAGGAATGTACACATGGGACATATTTACTGTTTATGACTTTGTAAAAGTCCGCTCATTTTTATAACGTTTTTTTTTCCAAAATAGACCATATCGTGACGGGCAGTAAACGCCTATAAACATGATAGCAATAAAACTTCTATTGTCGTACGAGACATATGATTGTTTAGAAATTATACGCGGTTACGCAGGGTTAGCGCAGCGTATACCTTCGAGAAGCGCCTAGATGCGATGATTATGACTGTGATGTCTTAGATATAATAAAACAGAAAAAAAAGTATTGAAGTACCACTTACCTTCGAGTTAAGCATGATTTCCGGTGCTCTGTACCACCGAGTGGCTACGTATTCGGTCAGGAAGCCGGTGTGGTCGTGGTCAGGGTCAGCGACTCGGGCCAGCCCGAAGTCGCAAATCTGTCAACAAATATTCATAATGAATTTCTATATGAATAATAAAGTTAAAAAAAAATACTTTGAAATTACTGACATAGGTGAAGGAAAACCTCGTGAATAAACGGTCGTTAAACGTTAATAAACGGTCAATCGTGAGTAATAGGCTGGTATTGTTATTTAATTTCTAGACGATACCACGGCAACGTACCTTCCCTCTGTTAGTTTCATAAATTGAACGATCGCAACGAGTAAGTATATATAATCACCAAGGTAAGGTAATTGAAAAAGGACTGCCATCAGTGCCATCTGAAATATGTATTGTGGAGAAGTAGGTAGGTACTTAAAAAGGTTTTCCTGAAAGTCTCTCATTTTGCCACTTGGGTGTAAATTCGAAGACGGCAATATTTCGGTCAGTACGACCGATAATGACACTTTAATAGGTGCCGGAAAATATACGCAGAGGAATGAAATCCCGAATCGTTACTGGCTATAGAGGCTATGGCAGTAGTTTCTCTCCTTGGAATAGTTGGTATTATAATAACTGCCTTTTTCGGGTTTCGCTCGAGCACTGCGAAATTTTATCACTATCGGCTCGGCAATATTGCAGCAGTGAAGTCTATTGACGGGCAAACTGATTCGTACTTCCAATATTACAATGTAGGGATTGGTCCCTCGTTTATTACGATAATAGTGAAATAACAAAGCAAATATTTCACTTAGATAGTTTGTTAACGACACTGTCTTGTTAATTGCATAATACGTTGTATTTATTGTACTTAGTCATTGGTGTGAGCCTAAATGTAAATATATGCGTACAAGGTGTGCCAAGCAAAGTCCTCGCAAAACCGACCGAGTGCGCACTGTGCAATATTGACACGAATAATTTTTAGCCATTTTTGACCCTTCTCTAATAAATTCTGAGGAATGGTGAACTTTGGAGGGGGTAATGTTTACCAAAAAAAGCAACTTTTATACCGCCTTGTCTTGATAGCTTCAAGATTGATAAGAGTGTTCAAATATCTTCTCTATGTACACTGTTTTTAGAGTCCTAAGTAAGTCTCTTCTCTCTACCAGTCGGAATATGTAGTTGTAAAAAACTGTATTAGCCCGCGTAAAACACAAGCGATTTTTTTTTGCGCACTGAATTTTCAACGCTCTGTTTAACGCCGAGAGTTGGAAATCAACAGTGTATTTTTTTGCGCACTGGGAAGCCCTTTGTTTGATTCTCAATGCTCGGCTCAACACCGAGAGTTAAAAATCCAGTGCACAATAAAAACACGTCCGAAAAACCTGGGCTTACACACTCATAATATACTGCAAACTTTGCTGCAAAACGTAATGAAAGCGTGCAACTTCCGCTAGCAAGCTGTTGGAGTACATACGCCACCATATTGCGCCTACGACTATTAATGATATCATTACATGCATACTGACCACAATACTGCGGTCGCTTTGACTTTACAATTCCGTTGGAGTTGGAGCTACTAAGCGACAATAGTGAATAGAGTACCCGAGGTTTTGTTGTAAGTTATTTACACGTATAGCTAGGTACCAGAACAATGTACAGTGGGAGTGGTTTTAGGTCCAGTTTACTAGCATACCTACACTCCTGCCTAACCCTTCGGGGATTACAGGCGTGACGTGATGTGTGTGTTTACTATCATCATGAAAATTAGACTTATTTTTAGGAATTAGTTACAAAAATGCCCATTGCCCTTATTATACATATATGAAAATGACAGTTCGAACGAAAAAGGTCACAATGAAAGAAAAAGGAATATACATATTTGAACATTTTCGTTCCGCCAGTGTATCTACATAACTACAGACCTTTTACATAATAAAATCTACAGCCCCGGATCTAGGGGAGGAAGCCGTGGCCGACACGTGCACCACCCCTACACGTACACCACCACTTGGCGATAAATGAGATGCGCAGCGCCTATTATCTTTCTCTGCGTGTGGCGCATTGAGGAAATAACTACGTGATTAGCGTAGGCATAAGTCGACTAACGGAGTGAGGAGGCTTGCCGGTGGGCGCAGTTGAATTCCGCCAGGAACTCTGCGTTTTTAAAGCACATGATCCACTTTTATTTGGCGACATAAAAAAGTTCGGTGTCTATCTCTTGCAACAGATCTATACCGCGGCAAACAAGTAAAAAATTTTAGGAAACAATCCTGAAATATTACTTCTGTCGGGCGTCACGCCTTTTCCGACGCCTAAGTGCAAAGGCGACAGGATTCCTTTATGTTTTTACCACAGCGCTGTTGGATTGGTGCATTATCGATCGATGAAATTTGACTAATATATAGCTGCTAGTTCTTCAAACTTTTCTGTGTAGGTAAGTCGAGTAAGTAGGCACTTAAAAAATCGAACCTATCTGTGTGCAAAAATTTTTCGGGCCTGCTTCGCACGCCCGTGCATTGTTGTCTTAATTAGTGTTAAGCTTTTCTGTTCATAACTCGAGTCTCTGATCTTAGCAATTGAAATCGGACCGCACATCAGATTAATTATGACAAGGCCATCGAATGTTTTGCTTAAAAAGAGGTTCGAAGGGTAAAATTGTAATTATAATATGCTATAATCACACGATTTATTTCAAAAACCTATTTTGTCCTATCCTACAATAATTAAAATACCTGTCCGAAATGTCCATGTTTTTTTTTTTTTTAAATAAGACTTCATGGACAAGGTGAAAGGAATGACGGGACGGCGGGCGGCAACGGTAGTTTTTGCACCGCCGCGAATAAAATCTAGATTCGGGGCTGAATATAATCTACCTAGACAAAACAAAAATCTGAGATAGTGTTGTACGTAGGTACAACACTATCTCAGACTTTTGTTTTGTCACGTATACTACCGCTGCATAATTTTTATGTGTGAGAAAGTTTTGTTTACAAAATAGCTAGCTATTTACAATTAATGTGTTTGTAAAGTACCAGCTGAAATTACTATTTCGAATAAAACTAAACTCACTAGATTAGATTACGATTAGATTTTTTGTAAGTTTGTTTGTTACGCTTTCATTCTAAATCGGCTGAACGGATTTGGATGAAATTTGGCGCACGGGGAGACCATGACCTGCATTAGGACATAGAATACTTTTTATCCCGATATTCCCACGGGATCGAGACTTATGCAGGTGAAACCGCGGGGCACAGCTAGTTATAAGAATCTAAAATGAAAGGTCGAATTCTGCGTACCTGTCATGTTACAAAAAACCGAAGAACATGCAGGATTACACTAACTGACACTGTGCTCAATTATGGTCATACACAGAAAATAACTTTCTGTGTGTGTGTGTGTGTGTTTTGACAGGCCTGTTGGTCTAGTGGTTAGTGACCCTGACTGCTATGCCGGAGGTCGTGGGTTCGATTCCCACCCAGGACAAATGTTTGTGTAATGAGCACGATCATTTGTTCTGTGTCTGGGTGTAATTTATCTATAATATTTATGTATTTAGAAATATATAAGTATGTTTATCAGTTGTCTAGTACCCATAACACAAGCTCTGCTTAGCTTGGGACTAGATGGCGTTGTGTGATAGTTGTGGAATATTTATTATTATTATTATTATTATTATTATGAAAACATATTGCGACAACAAAAATAGTAAATCGCTTGTTTTTCATTAGATAGAGGCCAAGTTGATTACATAACATACATAATCGGCCTATAATGTCCCCACTGCTGGGACACAGGC